>CM077672.1:323710530-333710530 GCA_039707655.1 Elymus sibiricus | reverse complement strand
TAGCGGCCTTGACTAATTCCTAGGAGTCCACTCCGCTGACGAAGACCGCAACATGGTGAATCCTTGCACCCATAAAGTACCATATTTCAGAAATCAGCTCTCCTGACAAGGATACTCCATTTAAACACATGCCACTTGGTACCGACATAGCAGCCATCTTTAGCCTAGGCACATCCTCACAAGTCTCACCAATGAACCCAGTGCTCTATTAAAAATACAAATTAAGACCCCCATTGTATGTTTGATAGCATAACTATCACCAAACTTGAAGGTGTGTTTTATCATGTAGACATTCCTCAAACACATACCCATATCCTTCTTGAAAGAAACCTGGGTTGGAATAATTGTACATACCTAGGCAGGAGAAAAGGGAAAGCAAACAATGATATGATTGAAACTACCTCGCAAGAGTAACACTAACTGTTACCTTGTTTTTTCTTAGCTCTCCATTACTCCATTCACATAATAACAAAACTCTGTAATTGAACCGATAAAGGAATAGGTTGCCATACAAGCATTACATCAATGTTAGTAATCTAGCTCATGTGATATTTCCAAAAACAGTAGTTCGGTCACGACCGGTGGGGGACTTTGTGCCTTTTGTATCTGTAGGTTTTTGCCTGGTTTCCACTAAATAGATAAGATATATTTCTCAGATAAGCATGTATGGAACCGGGCAACTTTCTTCTTCTTTATAAAATGCAGAACCCCTTGGCTCTCTCAAGGTAGTACTCGGAAAAAAGTATACTGCTTTGTGTCCGGTTTATTTTTAAATGTAGAGGATTGTGCATGATTTATATCAGCTAATAAACCGCAGGACCATTTTTCAGTTCTAATTTCCAGAGCTCTAGGTAGTGTGTACTAACTTTGTTTTGGCAAATGCGAGGAGAGCCATGAGAAGCCAAGTGCCACTTGATATAGTAGATCAAACAACCTACGAGGCTAAAAACTGTCTACTTCTTAATCAAGGTCAAAATAGTTCACGGAAACAATCAAAATAATAGTAGTTACCATGTCTTGCAAGAAATATACAATGGATGTTCATGTATATCTATAAGACTATAACTAAATGCAGCACATATATTATTCCAGCTCCAAACTTGAAAGCAATATATAATTTACGAACATTACTCCACTGCCATAGAACCTGCAATTTCGAATATGATCTTTCAGATCGAGAACCATATTCTGACATGGCACTCATATTTTACTGTATGAATAGTACAATGAAATTTGAATAACACAACAGTAAAAGGTTCATATGTGATATTCATTAGGAATTTGTGCCAGATAACAAACATTTATGGTGCCCCTCATTATGACTAACTTCTTCAACATGAGCATACTCTCATGGATTAAGAGACCACAAAAACTCCTAAACTGAAAGGTTATCAATGAGTGCCACGAAAGTCAAGCCAACTAACACTCCCTCATACTGTATGCCATGACATAAAACATTAAGAAGAGATGTTTGAAGTAGTACCTCTCTCATAATAAGGGGGGACACTAACTACTTTGAGCCATAAAAGAAAACTGGCGTAGTCAAGTTAGCTCCGAGCAGTCAATACATTGCAGGATAATTTGAAGTTCATATCTGCAACCACATCAACATATGAGATAAAATGGTCAGATACAGAATCATGTACAACTCAAAGTACGTTTACACTAACCATTCTGTAGAAAGAAGATAAATGTCTATGCATGTTCTAATTTGTATTTAGTGCAATTAAACTTTGTCTAGTAGAAAATGTTAGCAATTATGTCAAGACCACTACGACACTACTGGTCTCTCCATGTAATAAATCAATAAACTCTACTCTCTTAACAATCTAGAACTGCACAATGAACACTACTGAAGAAAAATGTAAAACTTGGTCAATGAAAATAAATACACGGGTTGATGACCCTTAAACGAATAGTAAACACGAGAGAACGAACACTTATTTAAGGTAGAGAAACTTGTCCCATAATGCTTTGCATGGTTTTGATCACCCCTATATAGTCTGTCAAGCATGTATCTAACTGTTTCAAATATATACATAGCGGCGTTCATCTTAACACCAGCTTTAGCTTCACAAAAATTCTTAGCTCGGTTAATCTGCATAAACCATGAAATCTATAGGAAGTTAAATGTGTTAAGCTGAAAATAATAATACATCAGCACTCTAGAAAGAATGGGAGGTTTGATGTTAATTAATACACTAAAAAATGGAGTGCATTCAAATGGACAAAAAGAAACACATAAGAGACTATTACCTTCTTTGATAGTAGAGAAGCACTATCAATAATCTCAATAAAACTACATAATATTCAGTTCCGAAAGGCCGAAGCGAAGCTTGTAGCCTTTTTTTACTGGGACTATGGCGGCTTACGCCAGCCTGAACCACTTCATAAAACTGAGAACTATACAAAGTCCAATGAGTACACAGGGATTAAGAGAAATAATAGAAGGAAAAAATTAAAATCTCCCAGATAGGTGATACAGTAGAGTACTCCAATCCGTAAGGTGCCATTTATTAATTTTATGTGAATACCTGTTGGACCATGGTATCAATCATCAGCAATCTTGCTAGCAGTAATGTGCAATTCCTCAAAAACATCCCGGGAGACCTTGGAGTTTTTGCGCTTCCATATATTCCAGAGGACAATGATAACAACATTATAGAGTGAATCTTGTCGAAATAATTTTTCCAAGAGATCTTTGACTGAATCAACATTGAGTGGATGAAAACTTTGAAGTTCAGACCAAACCAAAGCTAGGGAGGAGCAACTGATTAACATATGAGGAGTAGTCTCAGATTCATTCGAGGAAGGACAATGCCCGGACTGGCTTATGAGCACTATACAATCCCGCCATCCCACTTTACCTATCAAATTGAGTACAATCCTACTATCAGCTGCAATCGACACTGTATATCAGGAGCAATCAGCAGTCTACATATATCATTAGCAGCATATGAAGCAATCAGCCACACACCCCAATTATCTCTCGTATGTTCTCACCACAGCATGGCCCAGCGCTGCCTCAGTAATATGATATACAAATCAGATCATAGTATACGCTCGTTCAGAAGAGCGGATAAAAATAATTTAACAAATTTCAATGACCTTAATTGAGATCATCTAGGTTCAGAACTATCTGATGTGAAATAAATCAAGATAAATTTCAGCAAGGAATAAAGTAAGCTGGTTGCAGCACAAACATTGTTAGTTGTACATATGTACATCAACAATGATAAGCATTAAGTTCCCTATTTAATAGTTCATACTATTCTGATCGGAGATTCAGAGTAGGTGGTGGTGCTGACCATGGGAGGAGGAACAGACGCCCTGAAGAAAAAGGTCAGTATTTTTTAATTATGATTTCGATTTTAGTGGTATTCAGACATTCACTTGATCCAAATACCTCTAATTACTCGAGAACATTCATTCTACTGGACTAAGATACTATAAACACAGAGAAACAATTATATTTAGGCACACTAATAGGAGGGCCTACTATCTAACAAAGTTCAATGAGTATAGATCAAGCTTTGCATAATCAGATAGAAAGAGTATAAGTGGTATAACTGTACTTGGTAGCCTACAATAAAATCTTGTGTGAAGTGGAGAAGAGAAACTAAAAGATGAGCTAAAAGACAAAGCCGCAATATAAATAGATTAATTAAGGTTAAGTAAAATCTAATCAGCACCATGATTCGACAACCAAGAAATCAAAGTTTGGGAGTATCACTCCTAAAAATGTTTTCCTCGCCCACATAAAAAAGACAAACATCACAGCGAATGAGGTCGGAACCTGGATAATATAAATGTGTTCAAAAATTAGTGAAGGGTGCATCTGATGCACTACAGGATTTCATAATCTATTAACTCTATGCTCCTTTATGTTGTCAAGATTTTAGACGATGTTCTTCCTAATTTAACAACTGACTTTGTAGAAAAAAAACAATAACTCTATAAATTCAATAAATATTAGTCATGTTATTCCTATACTTCTATAGGTAACAAATTTCCAAACCAGCGACTGTTAAATCTGCCAAACCAAACATTGCATAATTTTCCAGACTGAATAAGAGGTAAGGGAGATATCCCTTTTGCACCTTGTCCACATTGCTGATGACGAAGGCATCCAGGTGGTGCTGATGAGCCTGTTCTTCTCGAGCGACCCTGCAGCCACCTCACCTCAAGCGCCCCGCTACCTGCACCTCCTTCTCCGCGTCAGCATGGTGCCCACAGACCCGCCACATCCATATCCCCGGATAAGAAAATCACTTCCAACATCACACCTCTAGGAGAACTTTGCCGCATTTACAGGCCAATTGTCAGCTCTGGTTGCTGCTCTATTATCCTCCTCCTTGCAATTCTTCATAGACTAAAGAGCAAAAAAACATTCAAAGCAAACTATATCCAGGCAATGAATTATATATATCAAAGATTAATCTTAGCAAGAGTGTACTTATATATATATCACTGATACTGCTTATGAGCAGCTAAAGATGGGCTAATGCTTGCACTGGAGACCTTAATATAAAAGATAAAAGCCTTAATATGTGTAATCTGCATTAGAGTAAATAATTTTCTATGCTGAGTTTCCAAATCATCTCCATAATTGAAAACCTGGATGGCTTCAATTTTAAAAGGAATAGCCTACGACTATGAGATGCTAAGCATGCTTTGCATCTGACCGAACTTCTCTGAACCATATACTCATACTATAGCCAAAAAACCATTTGCACACGTATGTGATAAATTATGACATTTGTTGGCGAGGAAACGACATGAAAAGCTGCTGCTACAGACTGGGTTAAGTGAACAGAACAACAATACCAAATCGAAACAAAAATAAATTGTACTATCATTAAAAAGAATCCATTGTAAGAGCTGCTACAGACCTTGAAGTACGGTAGCAGTATTCAAACACCAACATCGAGCACCTTCAGCGAGAGATCCGGATTAAAACACCAACATCGAGCACACATATATTTGATAGCTCCACTCCAAAAGTATGAAATTCCTCAAGTTGAATACCTATAAACAAAAGGTGAAATAAGGATCTCTTTTGGACATATCAACAAAAAGAGGAAAGGTTATGTTAGAGACCAATCGAAATCATCGAAAGTTCAGCACATCAGTCTTTCAGCAAATGTACATGCAAAGCAATTCTTTCTCGGAGTGAACTCCGAATTCTTCTGTCACACCGAGACGGTCTATACAGGTGCCGCCGCCGCCGGCGACGCCCTACCACAGAAGATCGTCTTCGAGTCTCGAGTTGCCGCACCCAACCCCAAGGACCTGCAGCACCACAACACCCAACATACGTGACGGCAAGGTGTCGTGCTTCGACGGCAGCGAGTCCCCGGCCGCGGCAGGGTGCCCCTTTGGTAGCAACGCAGCGCCGTCGGCAGTGGGCATCCCGATGCCATGAAAAAGCAAAGAAGAAATGTAAAGTGAAACTGATGGAAAAATCACAAGAACAATAAGTAAGACATACCATGAAAAAGTTGAGGGCATACTTCTTGTCCATTCAATGTAGTTTTCTTCCCATTCACGCCAACCCATCTCTCTCTCAAGATTGGCTGATCAATAATGCACATAACCTAAATAAAAGAAAAATAGTCAATGGCAAGTATTATAGAACAAATATCTAACATACATGACGCAATTAGACAACATGTCCAGAAGAGACTTCAGTATATAAATGATATGCTGAAATTAAACAAAAAATATTTTACAGGTTGCATCAAATATGTCGCAGCAGTAGTTAGTTGTTGACAGTATCATTAAAATGAAGCTAAATCACTCGGTACATGTAACTATATATGATAGGCTGCTATCCAGTACAGTTTCCTTCAGGTAGTAGTGAAGAAAAATGGACAAAAAGAAGGAGAGCTGATATGAGAAAGAGAAAATTAGCATACCGGCATGAGCTATAATTCGAGTGCTAGTTCAACATACATAGACTCAATAGAGCAAATCGTTGTGCATGTTTCACGCATCTAAAAAAATTCTAGTTCAATTGAGAGAGTCACCAGAGTACTTTATATGGTCTTTCTGCACTTTTTCTTGTCGAAGTAATATAACTTGGTGGAGGAACTCAAGATTAGCCGATCCAGTTTACTTCAATATGCAGGGCACTCACACAAATAGCTTTATGAAAGAAACTGTAGCTGCCCTTATGGGATGCACATCTATACCTGTACCGCTGCACGAGCTCACCCTTGGCGGCGACCTGTATGACACGAAGCACATGTTCACGACGGAGTAGATGTATTGGTCACCAAGCGCAGGGGACCACATGCACGAAATGTCTTCGAGTCGCGAGTTGCCGCACCCAACCCCAAGGACCTACAGCACAACAACACGCAACATAAGTGGCGGCGAGGTGCCGTGCTTCGACGGCAGCGAGTATGAGAAGCTCACCTTCCGACCAGTTACACATCAGCTGGTGCTTCCACACAGCTGACGCCCGAGCTCTCCAAACAGAAGTATTCTTATTTGAATAAGGATGAGCATGAGCATGAGCATGATCAAGAATATAACTGAATCAGATGGTGTTTCCAATATAACTGAATATAACAAGAATGAGCATGATCAATAGCAGATTGAAATGGCTAAACAGACAACCACCATCTTCCCGAATCAACGAAGACTACACGGCAGGGAACGAAGTGCTCATGGAACCAGCCAAAATTCACACCATCGGACATGGATGCCTCTACCGGCGGCGGATAGGACGAGAGGCCGGGTAGATTCGTCCCCGCGAAATTCCGCACAACCGTGGCTGGATCCTACGAGGTCGTCCTCGTTGCCGTCAGATTCATCCACGTACATCACGGTAGGGGGAGGGGCGAGAAGGTGAGCATCTTCTCCTCGGCGTATGTAGAATAGCCTTTTTAGATAAAGAGAAGGGGATGAGCCTACACCAATATATCACGAGCGGAACGTACCGACGATGGCCGCTGCCGGAGTGGATCGGAGAAGGGGATGAGCCTACGGGCTGGGTGCTCTGCCCGTCGCGCTGATGGTCGACCACGGCGGAGATCGGGAGCCCTCTTTCTCGGCGAAGAGGCGGCGGCTTGGCGCGGAGTCCGAAGCGAGGGGTCCAAAGGCGACCGACGAGGGAAGCGAGCGCGGAGCAGCAGGACGCTGGGCTGGTCGACGAGCTCCTGTGTGGCGGCGGCGCAGGAACCCTAACGCGTGCGAGGATATCGGCGGCGGAGGCTGTGAACTCCAGATCACAAGACGGCGGGGCTGAGGCGAGATCCGGCGGGGCATATCGGTGGCGGCTTTGATGTGGGAGGGCGGCGGCGAAGGGATCGAGCGGCGGGGGCGAAGGGAAGGAGCGAGCGTGCGAGTGGTTCGAAGGAAGGAGGAATCGCTCGTATACCTGCGTGCGATTCGTTTTTTTCGCTGGTTTAATTTCGTAGGTCTTTTTTCGTAGATTTTTTTTCATCCGGTTCTCTCTGTTTCGATCGGAGCTTTGGCCCCTTGACTTCGTGGGGGCATAGCTAAGCCAGCCCTTTTTTTTTTGTTCGATGGCCCGGGGGTTGGGTGGGAGGACGAAAAAAAAATCGGTGTTGGTGGGACGAAAATTAACCGGTGAACGGAGACTACCAACTGATACTTTAGATATATATATATATATATATATATATATATATATATATATATATATATATATATATATATATATATATATATATATATGACTCATGTTTTATACTCCCGGGAGTATGTACTCCTACTCTTAGTGGATCGGGTTAATTGAGAGATCTAGGGACGCATCCAAGTTGAAACCAGCCATGCTACTTATTGGAAGAAAACTAATTAGTCCCTAATTACTCGTAACTACTCCAACCAGCCGTGCCACTCATTTAAAATGTAAGCTCTTCTTTCTTGATTTTTTAGGTGTAACCGGGGTAGTATATTATTTTATGGAGTATATACTACTTACCGAGTTCAGGGGTATATAATATTAAAATCACTAAACCGAGGTATACTTTTTTTATAGAAGGGGTATATACTGCTAGCCAAGTTATGTCATACATATTGTTCGGGTATATACTGCTTGCCAAGTTTGGGCATATATACAGGTTTTTATTCAAAAGTATATACTGCCTACTGCCTTTCTTCCAGGGAAGAGGTATATACTATTTAGTCACAAAAGAGTATGTATTGTTTGGCACTTCAAAGGTATATACTTTCGGTTGCTAAAAAAAAAGGTATATACTTTCTTTCTCGAAACAAAAGAATATACAGTGATTTTATTAAGAGAAGTATGTAATGTTCCGTTCAAAAAGAAGTATCATAAGGTAATTATTATACATATATCAGTTTATAGTTGGTGTGGAGGGAGTATTATAATAGATGTATGTTGCCAAATCTCAATTGAAAATTTAAGAATGACAATGGTAAAAATGTGTACAGACTGAATAATTATATTACAGAAGTACTATACACCAATCCTGACAAATATGGGTTCATCCAAAAATAAGACTAAAGGAGCACGCATGTGCACTTTGCCTCTATATTTTCATGCAGATGTATACACCAGACAACTAGGAAAATGAGTATACTATAAACCACGACGTCCTAAGGTCTAATTATTCCACATCTTTACAAACGCATCCAATTTTGTGATCGATTCATCGCGAATACTCTGAACACAACTCCATGGACATCGGTCATTAGTACACTTCCGCACGTTGTGTGAGAGCGTTGTTGATCTATCAACACAATCCGTGTGTTACATCACGCCGCCGATCTGCCATGAGCCAAATCTTATACTCATATCGTCCAACTGCTGCTATTGTCGTGGTTGAACATGGCTGAATAAGGCCGCCTCCGGCCGCTCGTTCCATGAGATCGTCGTTCTTCTTGATTACAACCTTGCAGTTATATTGCTTACTCAATTAGATTTGACTACAAGGAATGCATAAATACGTCCGTAACTCAGAGAAAGTAAATAGCAGAACGTACCTGGGCTCCGTGATCAAAGAAAGGTATGCCGCTGTTCCGCTGCCGTCAAATCATACGACGCTGGTATCATGGCCGCCGCCACCGCTGCACTCATTGTGCCTTGTAGGAGTCGGTAACAGGGGAATATATTGTTACGTTTTTCTATTTGTACGTGAGAAGTGCGATAAAGCCGAGTCGTCAGAATCCCTATAAATATGGATCGATCAACAAACATCCGAACAGCCGTAATGTTTGCAAGCGCTAATATTCGGTGTAGATATTTTTCACAAAAAGAAATCTAGATGTGCGATGGCTGTCAATGCAGAGAAGGGACAAATGGCATGGGAGTACCTACTCCCAGGAGTACCAACCCATTTTCCTATATATATATATATATATATATATATATATATATATATGCAATCAGAATAAAAGTTAAAAAGACCCGTGGTAACGCACGGGCATTCTACTAGTTCAGATTAGTTTCTGCGAACACTCGTTTCGACTAGTATCAGCGTGTAGTTGGAGTGGAGTCTCTCGCGTGATGAAAAATTATCTATCCACCTCATTTGGCCTTATGCATCGTTGTGTGCTTAAGGTTTTGTGCACATGTTATGGGAGATCATGAGACTTGCATGTCTTTTAATAACATATATTTGTTTTTTATATTTTTTATCGATCTTGGTTTAATATCATAAAACCATTTTTAGCCTTCAGAGTAGCTTCTCGGGCTCCTTTAATCCAAAGGATTTTCATAGGAATTTTATAGGATTAGAATCCTCAGAATTTTTTTCTATGTTGGTTGTTTGATTTCATAGGATTGAATCCTATAAGAATTTTTTCAAAGGATTTCTTTGTATTATGTCTCATAGGATTTTTAGCATCCACTCAAACCACTTTGAAAGAATCTTTTGTTATGCGATGCAATCAAACAAACCAAAATCCTGTAGGATTGAGATGAGCATGACATTCCAATCCTATGTTTTTTCTATTCCCGTTTTTAGAATCCTGCGAATGAAAAAGGCCCTAGAATGAATGTATGGCTTTGGGTCAATCATTTCTAGAAGTTGCTTTAGATTGACATGATTTCTTTTTTAATACAATTCCACTCAATAAAACGAATGTTGTTCGAATTTTTAGAACCATGATGCAAGAAGCGCCCAACTTTATTATATTATTATTACAAAGCCCATAGCAGGAACCAACATAAGTATATTTATATTTACCTAATATTAAAGGGAGGAAGTTTTCATAGTTCTCCATACGTCACATCCGTTAATTTTATGTTAATCACAAAGATTGACGGTTGAGATTTTTTTTCTTTCCTTTTTCTTTCCTATTAAAAACAGGTAGCGTTCCTTGATCCTTCCTCTTTCCTCAAGCCCCGTTCCAAGTTTTTCTTCCCACCAAACGTATCGCTGCCCCGATCGATCACGTTCTCCTTTTTTCACGGAACGATCGATCTCTTAATTTTTTTTACCGGCCCACAGGAGCCCAGCCAGCGTAGCGCGACATCGGACCAGGTCATAGAAGCCCAGCCAATGTGGCGCCATAGGAGAGAAAGCCCCGCTAGGTAGCGAGATAGCCTCCGCTGAAAAAAAGCTAGCGAGGTAGCCTGCGATATAGGAAATTCAAAAAAAAAAAAAACAAGAGTATTCTGAATAATGTCTGACGGTTGTAAAAACTCAGTTTTTTTTTTTTTTTTGCGAGAAACTTCCAATCTATTCATCTTCAATCATGGCAGTACAAAGAACAACAGAGTTAATAAAAATTACAACCATGTCCGTGGACCACCTAGCGACGACTACAAGTACTGGAGCGAGCCGAAGGCGCGCCGCCGTCATCGCCCCTCCCTCACCGGAGCCGGGCAAACCTTGTTGTAGTAGACAGTCGGGAAGTCGTCGTGCTAAGGCCCCATAGGACCAGCGCACCAGAGTAGCAATCATCGCCGATGAAGAAAGTCGTAGATCAGAAGGATCAAACCTGTAAACACCCAAACAAAGACGAACGAAGACCGGATTCAAACAGATCCACCGGAGACCAGCACCGACCGAATCCCGCGAGATCCGACGAAGACAAACCTCCACACGCCCTCCGACGATGCTAGACACACCATCGGAACAGGGATAGAACGTGGGAGACATTATTCCTACTAAGGAATATCGTCACCGCCACACAGCCCCAACCAAGACGCTGAATCTAACAAGAACGAGAACGGGGTCCCTCCCGCCGGCGGGGGGCCGAGGTCCTCCGCCGCCGGGAGGAGAAGAGCTTTTCTTGTGAAGGAGGAAAGAGATGGAAGAATGACAATTATTAAGTCCCTCCAGGTGCACTTTTGATCACGTTACGAAGATTTACGACTCAGTTCTTTTTCAAGTATGAAAACTGAGATAACCCACTAAACTTTGATCATGTAGTCAATTGAAGAATAAACTGGCGTGACCAGGGAATCGACCCTACGACTGACGCGGCACAAATCTGTCACAGAAACCAACTGGGCTCATGTACTCTACTTGTCAATTAAAGTAAACCGATTCTTCATGTACCTTATAAAGTACTGTAGTGCTAAAGTTACCTTGAACGTGATTCCAGGCGTACGTGTAGAATACATGTGAATATGTGTGTCCTAGTAGGACTAGAAGTAACAGCCGGTAGGCCAGCTAGGGGCTATATAAAAGTACTTATACCCTGATAAATGATTGAATCCATAGTAAGAATCAATCAATAAATAAAGGGCTTGTCACGAGCCTATGGCCAATAACAAATTAGAGGACAAATTGAAAAAAGCTAACTAGAGATTTCCAGTGTGTGTGTTTGTGTACGTTGTGATCTGGCCGGTGGGGGAATGATAAGAAAAAAAAGGCACTACTCCTATGTATGTACATGTTGCTTGTCCATCAGGATAGATCAAACTAGCTACGGGTGAAGGATCGAGCCAGGTTCGTGTGGTGCAGTGCGTCTGGACATAAGAGAACCTCAACTAGGTTTGCATCGGCAAGGAGTGGGTTTGACTCAGTGTTGCTTCGACATTCATCGAATCATCGATTGGAAGCACTCGGCGTCATTATTGGACCACACCCGGCCTCACCCCCACAACACTCGTCTCTCTCGGAGTCGGATCCTTCCCTACACCTTTTTTCTACTCACGCCTCGCTCCTCATCTTCGTTTCAGTACGTCGACAAGTTCGTGAGTCTAAGGATGCGTGACTACGACCCGTTTCTTCTCTATTGGGTGAAGGTAAAGCACGTTTCATGTGCACATGAAATGAACATGTACAAAATGGGACGAGGGCAATGACATAAGTAGGCTCACCACGGGAGTTAGCTAGCTGTGCGGAGAACATAGCAGCACGGGCATGAAGTTGGCGGTGCTAAGCGAAGCAGCACATCTTGGAGAGGACGAGCATACCATGAGGAAGGATGGTTGGATGAGAATCACTACCAGAATAAGTCACGTTCCTGACGGCCCGTCGGCATAGATGGCGATATGCCGACAGCCTAAGGCAAACCGTCGGCGTAGTTCGGCCGTCGGCATACCACCATTTATGCCGACGGGGGCCGTCGGCGTCACGAAGCCGTCGGCATATGTCGCGGTATGCGTACGGTGGCCGTCGGCATAGGCAGGCCGTCGGCATATATGTGGGCCCGGCCACCCGGTAGTTAACTGCCGTTTGACGCCGTCAAATATATGATGACGGCCCTAACGACGGCCGTCGGCATAGCTTTGGCCACGTCATCGATCCGCGGCACGTGTCACGTCATCGATCTGTGGCATAGCATACCTATGTATTATTATTATTTTCTAAATTGAAATTTGATTAATTTAAATGTACCTTATCTAAACATAAACATACATAGATACACCACGCGTATCTGTTGGGCCCAGTTTGCCGCCCGGTCAACAGTGCCAGGGTTAGACGGGACGGGGTACTTGGGGGTAGCTATGCCGCCAGGTCTTGCGCTAGGCCCTCTTACACGTCTGGAAGTGTGGTGGCAGGTGCAAGCACCCGGCACGCGGCTCCATAGTGTGACCCCCTCACGGACGTCGTTGCCGCCATCGGAGGAGGGAAACGGCCACGTCGGGCAGACACGGAGGGAATCTTGCGGTGGGTTGTGCCCGGACCTTGATCCGAAGTGTACCTATGGGCTGGCCTATCACAGCCAGGTGAAAATGTCCATCGGTCAAACCCCGTCCGGCGAAAGTCAAAGGCCTAGATCCGCCCGGTCAACAGTGCCAGGGTTAGACGGGACGGGGTACTTGGGGGGGGGGGGGGGGGTAGCTATGCCGCCAGGTTTTGCGCTGGGCCCTCTTACACGTCTGGAAGTGTGGTGGCAGGTGCAAACACCCGGCACGCGGCTCCGTTGTGTGACCCCCTCACGGACGTCGCTGCCGCCGTCGCACGGAGGGGGGAAACGGCCACGTCGGGCAGACACGGAGGGAATCTTGCGGTGGGTTGTGCCCGGACCTTGATCCGAAGTGTACCTATGGGCTGGCCTATCACAGCCAGGTGAAAATGTCCATCAGTCAAACCCCGTCCGGCGAAAGTCAAAGGCCTAGATCCGCCCGGTCAACAGTGACAGGGTTAGACGGGACGGGGTACTTGGGGGGTAGCTATGCCGCCAGGTCTTGCGCTGGGCCCTCTTACATGTCTAGAAGTGCGGTGGCAGGTGCAAGCACCCGGCACGCGGCTCCGTAGTGTGACCCCCTGACGGACGTCGCTGCCGCCGTCGCACGGAGGGGGGAAACGGCCACCTCGAGCAGACACGGAGGGAATCTTGCGGTGGGTTGTGCCCGGACCTTGATCCGAAGTGTACCTATGGGCTGGCCTATCACAGCCAGGTGAAAATGTCCATCGGTCAAACCCCGTCCGGCGAAAGTCAAAGGCCTAGATCCGTCCGGTCAACAGTGCCAGGGTTAGACGGGATGGGGTACTTGGGAGGTAGCTATGCTGCCAGGTCTTGCGCTGGGCCCTCTTACACGTCTGGAAGTGTGGAGGCAGGTGTAAGCACCCGGCACGCGGCTCCGTAGTGTGACCCCCTCACGGACGCCGCTGCCGCCGTCGCACGGAGGGGGGAAACGGCCACGTCGGGCAGACACGGAGGGAATCTTGCGGTGGGTTGTGCCTGGACCTTGATCCGAAGTGTACCTATGGGCTGGCCTATCACAGCCAGGTGAAGATGTCCATCGGTCAAACCCCGTCTGACGAAAGTCAAAGGCCTAGATCCGCCCGGTCAACAGTGCCAGGGTTAGACGGGACGGGGTACTTGGGGGGGTAGCTATGCCGCCAGGTCTTGCGCTGGGCCCTCTTACACGTCTGGATGTGTGGTGGCAGGTGCAAACACCCGGCACGCGGCTCCGTAGTGTGACCCCCTCACGGACGTCGCTGCCACCGTCGCACAGAGGGGGGAAACGGCCACGTCGGGCAGACACGGAGGGAATCTTGCGGTGGGTTGTGCCCGGACCTTGATCCGAAGTGTACCTATGGGCTGGCCTATCACAGCCAGGTGAAAATGTCCATCAGTCAAACCCCGTCCGGCGAAAGTCAAAGGCCTAGATCCGCCCGGTCAACAGTGACAGGGTTAGACGGGACGGGGTACTTGGGGGGTAGCTATGCCGCCAGGTCTTGCGCTGGGCCCTCTTACACGTCTGGAAGTGTGGTGGCAGGTGCAAGCACCCGGCACGCGGCTCCGTAGTGTGACCCCCTGACGGACGTCGCTGCCGCCGTCGCACGGAGGGGGGAAACGGCCACCTCGAGCAGACACGGAGGGAATATGCAGACACGGAGTGTGACCCCCCTCAAAAATAGTAATAATTGAATTAATAAAAAGCACCGGCATCCATCATTAAGAAGATGGACCGTCACTGTGAATCTTCAGTGCCCGAAAGGGGTGAAGATTCACAGTAATGGTTCATCTCCTTAACAGGAGTGTAATGAAGACCGAAGCTTACTGCATCTGGATTATCCGACTATTTAAAGTGGTCATGTTGCTTGTCTTTGGGCGAGATGGGACTAAAAGTTTTCTGAGAGACGGAAATTTAGAAAATAAAAATAAAAATAATAATACATATCTATGCCGACGGCAAAGCCGTCGGTATACCTATGCCCCCGATCGATGACGTGGCACGTGCTAAAGAAATTGTTAGGAAAAAAGAAAGAAAAAAGAAAATAAAAAAAATTGTGAGGAAAAAAAGAAAATACCTACCCGGATCGATGACATGGCACGTGCCAAAGAAATTGTGAGGAAAAAAGGAAAAAAAAAGATAATACCTATGCCGACGGCTGTCGGCATAGGTGCCCCTTATCCACTCGCGGACGCTCTCTCCTCCACTCATTCCCACCCCACCCCGCACCCGTCTCCTTCGCCGCCCCGCCCCGCCGCCCCGCTCCGCCCCGCCCCGCCGCCCCTCTCCGCCCCGACCGGCCCCGTCCCCGCCGCCTCGTCCGCCGCCGAGTCCACCGCCCGCGCCGCCCCGCCCCGCCGCCCCGCCCCGCCGCCCCTCTCCGCCCCGACCGGCCCCGTCCCCGCCGCCTCGTCCGCCGCCGAGTCCACCGCCCGCGCCGCCCCGCCCCGCCCCGACCGGCCCCGTCCCCGTCGTAATCCGCCGCGCCCGGCAGCCGCGTCGGCCCCGCCGACCGCCGCCTTGGCCCGGCCGGCCCCCCTGCTCCGCGTCGTCCCGGCCGGCCCCGCACCTCCCGGCCCCGACGCGCCCCGCCACGGCCGTCGCCCCGCCCTGCCCTACCCTGTCGGCCGCCGCCTCGCCCCGGCCCTGCCCTGCCCCGCCGGCCGCCGCCTCGCCCCGGCCCTGCCCCGCCCCGCCAGTGACACCCGCCACCCCCCGGCATTTTTTTCTGTTTTTTTTTCATGATTTTGCAGATGATAGTAGTGCTTAATTTGATAGTTAGTTAGTTAGATAGATGATAGATAGATAGTTAGATAGATAGATGATGATGATGAGATGAATCTTGCAAAAAAAATTATGCTTCGATGAGATGAATCGATGATGATGACGAATAGATGATGATGATGAATATGTGATGATGATGATGATGAATATATTGCAATTTTTAGATGTTGGAGTGATCGTCGACGTTGGAGCTGTTGGTCCCCGATCATCCCGTCGCTGTTCGACTACTTCCTCTACAGCCGAGGGTGAGCTACGAATCCACCTTCACCTCCTACGCTTTTTTAATCATGTCACTACATTTAATTCTCACGTCAAGTCGCGTAACCTAGGCGTCTCCCGTCCGAAAGGGTTGCATCGATAAATATGCATTCAATTGCATATTTATCACCGCAACTCTTTCGGATTGTCCAGCGTTTTCCACGGACAGCCCGAGGATGTGTAGATTGGGTACGTTCTTCATGCTCTACCCCATTCCGAGACAGGATTTCGGCGGCGCCTCCCCGTTGTTCTCCAGAGCACATTCTCTCGGCTATTTGCCGAGACGTGTATCTGGAGAACAGCGGGGAGGTGCTGCAGAAATTTTGTTTCGGAACGGGGTAGAGTATGGAGAACGTACTCAACCTACACATCCTCGGGTGGGATTAGGACCCATCTTTACCTATTAGAGATGTAGGTGGATTCAATGCCGTCAACGCGGTAGAAAATAAAATTTTGATGTGATTAATTTAAATGAATCCTTAATTTTGTTGTGTGCCTCCCAAAAAAGCAGAGGATGGCAGATAATCAGTGGATGTACAGTGGTTTTATCCGTCAGAATCGAGTAACAACAGAGTGGGTCGCGAGAACCGATGTGTTTTTGAAGGAGATATTCCGTCGTCCAATGAAAATTATCCCATAATGCCCCTGTGCGAAATGTGGCAGACGTCTCCGTAAAAATCAGACGGACATGTCTGAGCACCTTCGCACGCACGGATATATGCCAAACTTTGACATGCCGCCGATAAACTTTGCCGAGCAGGACCGTGGTAGAGAGGAGGTGATGCGACAACGCATCGGTGGTTATGTGGACGACGGGGTCAGAGACATGCTAGATGATGTCATTGCTGCAGAGATGGCACATGCGACACCTTCAGAGAATGAACCGGAGGAGCCGGAGGCAACCGCAAAGGCCTTCTTGGAGATCTTGGCCTCGTCAAAGAAACCTCTTTATGCGGGTGCCAAAGTCTCTCAGCTCGATGCCATCTCGCAACTGATGGCAGTCAAGGCTAAGTACGGCTGTAGCCAGAAATGCTTCGAAGCATTTCTGGGAGTATGGGCTAACAGCCTCCCCGAGGGTCATGAACTGCCGAAAAGCATGTATGCCACGAAGAAACTCATGAAGGCACTCTCTATGGATTATGAGAAAATACATGTTTGTCCGAAGAATTGCCTTTTGTTTAGGCACGAGTATGCGGATGACAAGTACTGTAGGGAGTGCGGTTCCTCTCGGTACCTTGAGGTGGTCGGTGAGGATGGTGAGAAGAGGCAGCTAGGCATCCCTGCAAAGGTTCTTCGGTATCTGCATTTCATAGAAAGACTGCAGCGCCTTTTCATCACGGAGGAGTCTGCCAAAATGATGAAGTGGCACAAGGAAGGTATAAGGTACCATCCAAATAAAATCGTACATCCATCAGAAGATGAAGCATGGAAGTCGTTCGATGAAGAATACCCCGAGGAAGCAGCCGAGGCTGGGAATGTCAGAATTGCCATATCAGGTGATGGGTTCAATCCATATGGTATGTCGTCCAATGCATACAGCTGCTGGCCCGTGTTTGTTATTTCGCTCAATCTCCCTCCCGGTGCCCTAATGCAACGCAAGACCATGTTCTTGTCGCTCATCATTCCGGGGCCTGAATACCCGGGGAAGAATTTGGGTGTGTTTATGCAGCCGCTGGTGGATGATTTGCACCATTCTTGGTACTTCCCGAGGTTGACATACGACCGAGATCTGCAGAGAAATTTCTTGATGAAAGTTTGGTTGCACTATTGCATGCATGACTTTTCCGGTTATGCCCTTTTCTGCGGATGGTGTACAGGTGGGAAGATGCCATGCCCAGTGTGCATGCAGGCTCTATGTTTAATTTGGCTGAAGAAGGGTGGCAAGTATGTAGCATTTGACCAGCATCGACAGTTCCTCCCTCCAGACCATCCAGACAGGGAAGACAAGAAGAACTTCACGAAAGGCCGGGTTGTCCATGAAGTAAACGAGATTCCAACGTTTTCGGGGGCAGATGTTCTTGCTCAGCTAAAAGCTCTCGAGCCTAAAGGCGAAGGCAAAGGCAAAGGCAAAGGCAAAGCCAAAGCCAAAGGAGAAGGCGAAGGCGAAGGCAAAGGCAAAGCCAAAGCCAAAGGCTTCGAGGGATATGGTGAGACGCATAACTGGACTCACATTACCCCCTTCACGAAGCTTCCCTATTTCAAGGACCTCAAACTTCCTTACAACATCGATGTGATGCACACCGAAAAGAATGTCGCAGAGTCCCTTTTCTGCACGATCCTCAACATTCCTGATCAGACGAAGGATAACGTTAAAGCTAGAGCCGATCAACAGAAAATTTGTGATAGACCACGTCTAAACATGAAGCCTCCCACGGGCGGTCGAAGAAACTGGTTCAAGCCAGATGCTGACTTCGTACTTAAAAACCAGAAAAGATGGAGGTATTGAAGTGGCTCAAACACATAGTGAAGTTCACTGATGATTATGCATCGAATATAAGTAAGGGAGTCAATCTTTCAAGGGGCAAAGTGACTGGGCTCAAGAGTCATGACTATCATGTATGGATTGAGCGGATAATGCCGGTGATGGTTCGAGGTTATGTCCCCGAGCATGTCTGGCGAGTGCTTGCGGAGCTAAGCCATTTCTTCCGCACGCTCTGTGCTAAAGAAGTATGTCCCGAGGTGATTAGACAATTGCATAAGAAGGCACCGGAGTTGATATGCAAGCTAGAGAAGATCTTTCCGCCAGGCTTCTTTACTCCGATGACACATCTCATTTTGCACCTCGCGAACGAGGTAATGTTGGGGGGGGCCTGTGCAGAATCGTTGGCAGTACGGCCCTGAGAGACAGAACAAGCATCTCCGACACAAATGTGGAAACAAAGCTAAGATTGAAGCTTCCATAGCTGAGGCAGTTATCCTAGAGGAGGTGTCAGACCTCAGGACATCGTACAATCCAGACCACGTTCCCACTCTGCATAATAAGGTGCCTCGATACAATATAGAAGAGCCCAAGTATAAACCCAAGCTCCATCTATTCAGCGGGCAAGGTGGCAGGGCTGGGGGCTTGAAATCTTATAACATGCCACAACAAGAGTGGGAGGACCTCATGTTCTATGTCTTGCACAACATCAAGGAAGTTGAGGATGTATGGATGAGGTAATACCACTACACCATTCCTTTATGTCTTGCACAACATCATGTTCTATGTTCACTTAGTCCCGGTCTAACACCTCTTTTCTTCTTGTAGTCAATTCGTTCGTGAGGAGTGGACGGGAATGATTCCTCCTACTGAGGCGGAGGAACTTACTCTTCTCCGGCATGGAAACCCTGGAAAGAAAAATTTTATTGCTTGGTTCATGGAGAAAGTAAACTTTCACATTCCCCTATTAAATACCCAGTTCAACATTTATTAGTTTACCGAACTAATGCACCCATCAATTTCAATTAAACTTGTAGGGACAAGATCCGAACATATCCATGGATGACGAATTGAGATGGGTTTCCATGGGTTTTGACCCTCGGGTCAAGACATGTGAAAAGTATGATGTGAATGGGTATCGCTTCCATACAGAGGAGCACCAGAACAGCCGGCCTGATCCCAAGACTATAAATACCGGAGTGTACACGCAAGGTCAAAATTCAGTTGACTACTACGGAAGGGTAGAAAAAACATACGAGCTTACATTCAGTCATGGTCGCGAAACCCTAAGTCTCCCTGTGTTCAAATGCCGATGGTTCGACCCAGTAGAGGGGCTGAGACATACGCCTTCCGTTGGTTTGGTCGAAGTTAAACCATCAACCGTGTATGTCGGAGCCGATCTCTTTATTGTGGCTACGCAAGCCACACAAGTTTATTACCTGCCTTACCCATGCCAGAAAGAGTACCTAAAGGGTTGGGAAGTTGTGTTCAAGGTGTCGCCACATGGTAAGCTACCGGACCCGAACGATGACGATTACTACAACATTAACCCCATGACATACGAGGGAGTGTTCTATCAAGAGCAACCTGATGATGATGTGGTCAGAAACGATGACGCTGACGCTGACGTCTTGGGTGATGATGAAGTGGATCCAAACGATGACGATGCACGGAATGATGGTGAGACCATTGTTAATGAAAATGACATACTTATGCTAGAAAAGTTAAACAAAGACGCTGACGACGAGGAAGAGCCTCCACCTCCGTCAGACAACGAAGATGATATGCGTGATACTGATGATGAGACCGATCGAGGAATCGGTTACAACAGTGATGATTCGTATGGGTTCTAGCAGATGTACGTTTCATGTCTTTTTTTTCTATGGTTTGTTAATATGTCTTTTTATGCTTTTTTCTTCATTATTAATGTACTAATTGTTTATTCTCTTTTCAGCAGGTTCGCTAAACATGGGCAAGGGGAAGGCCGACGGCACGGGTTTCCTATCGAAGCTCACCACGATGACTAGTCGGAGTGGTCGACCCCGTACTCTTCTCCCCCGACTACTTGAGGATGACTCCTCACAGGGCTTTGGCCGTCTGGGAGGTGAGGACCTTGGTAGTGGACCTCGTAGGGCTTAAGCCCTTTGTATGCTCGTAGGACTTGTGTCCTTCTCCTTATATTTTTATTATTGTGATGATGATACTTATGTGATGACGATATTTATCGTGATGATGATACTTATGTGATGGTGATGATGTTATATGTATATGTGCTGCGAATTTGAATATATGTATATGTATATGTGCTGTGAATTTGAAATGAATTCAAACAGAAATCAGAAGAAAAAAATAGGCAGCATCTATGCCGACGGCTTTGCCGTCGGCATAGACACCCGCCGAGGCACCAGTGGGCGACACGTGGCACCTATGCCGGCGGCTTAGCCGTCGGCATAGATTTGAATATATGTCGACGGGTTAGCCGTCGGCATAGGTGCCACGTGTCGCGCAACTGTACTCCCTGGGACCAGTATATGCCGACGGCCTGGCCGTCGGCATATGTTCAAATCTATACCGACGGCTAAGCCGTCGGCATATGCTGGCGCCAGGGAATTCCAACGTTCGCCACGTGTCACCACTATGCCGACAGCTTAGCCGTCGGCATAGATATCAACATATACCGACGGCACGTGGCGCATTTTTATTGGGCATAACTTGACGACGGCGCCGTCTGCCGCCGTCATACGTACGAATTTGCCGACGGCCAATCTGTGCCGACGGCCGTACGGGCACCGTCGGCATAGGTACCTATGCCGACGGCTTTTCTATGCCGACGGCTTTTCTATGCCGACGGCTTTTCTATGCCGACGGCAGGGCCAGGTACGCCGACGTATACGATGCCGACGGCGGCCGTCGGCATAGGGCTATCCCGACGGGATTTGGGCCTATGCCGACTGGCCGTCGGCATAGACAGTAATTCCGGTAGTGAATGGGAGGTGGACTTCTCCCCTCTCCAACCATAGCAGTAGCAGTAGCAGCGCCCTCGCGCCCTCACTTTACCTTTTGTTGCTCGGCGCTCGACTGCAGGTGGATGGGCCCCGGCGCAGCCCCCACGTCGCCCAACTCCATGCCTACGTGTTTGGAACTCAAAGTGGAGTGGATGAGGGTGAAAGAGAGATCTATGTGTGGGTGAAGATGGAAAGTTGGATTGCGAGCCAGATGTACCGTTAACAAAGATAGCAGGCTTGAATTTGTACGGCAAATATAGTGGGCTGAAGAAGAAGAAGAAGAATGTGCTCTATAATGATAAAAATTACTGGCAATGTTGCTTCATGTGCATGGGAATCCTTCAAAATATGTATTAGAATGCTTGATTGTATTCTCCCGTTGCGACGCACGGGCATATTTGCTATTTATGATACAAAATAAGTATATCTCCATCCGTTCATAAATATAGATGTTCTAACTTTTTTTTGAATCGGATGTATATAGACATATTTTAGTGTGTTTGTTCACTCATTTTAGTCTGTATATAGTCCATACTGAAATATGCAAAACATCTTATATTTGTCGACGGAGAGAGTACAATATAGGAAGTTGAAAGAATAAAGAAAACATTTTTTACTAAATTCACAGAGTAAAAGAGTTTCTTTTTAGGGAACAAAATAAAAGAGTTGGTGGTTCAGGTAGTCACATTTCCGATGCTATTTGGATTTCCCAAGAGAGAATTCAAAAAAAGAGACTATCCAGGACTAGCCCTTAGAGTTATGTTTTTATAGAAGAAACTCTAAGCACCACGGGTCATTCTGTGACTCAAACCCGGGTGGGCTAGATAGCACCGTGCTATCCTAGCCAACAGGCTGACACCCTGTTCTCCAAGAGAGAATTCACATTTCACCGGATTCTAGTCTAGAAATCAATCCAGCGCTCCCAAAAAAAAAAAAATCCAGCGCGAAAAGCACAGGTGCTTTCTGGATCGCCCGGCACAGTTAACCGTGGAAGATCCAACGGTTGTCCGCAGTTAGCCCACACAACACTCTAGATCCGACGGTCAGGATAGATCCGACGACCTCTCGCTCCGCTTTAGGCGTGGGCGTCCTACTTTCCACCGCACCTTGGCCGCACCCACTCGCCATCAAACCTCCGTCATCTTCCCACATGGCCGGAGCCGCCTCGGGATCACCATGGCCATGAGATCCTCGACAGCGACGTCGCTGCTCTCCAGAACCCTCCTCCTCCGCGCCACCTCCTCCCCCCTCCTCGAATCGTCCGCGCACCGCCTCCCCCGGGTCGAATCGAGAGCCGCGTCGTCGTCGGGCGGAGGGGATCTGTCGGGCCAGGAGCCTGCGCCGGCGCCCATGGACTCCCCGATCAAGGTGTTCACCGATCTCCGCGGCGGAGGTGGCGGGCGCGGGGCCACGGCGATCGACGCGGGAGGGTCGGTGCGGAAGCCGCTCAGCCTGTGGCCCGGGATGTACCACTCGCCGGTCACCAACGCGCTGTGGGAGGCGCGGTCCAGCATCTTCGAGCGGAAGATGGACGCCGGTGGCAACGCCGACGCGGGGCCGCAGACGGAGCTGCTCACCAAGACGCCCGCGCAGAGCCGGACCACCATCGTCTACAAGTTCGCCGCCGACGACATCCTCCGCGAGCAGTACCGCGACCCCTGGAACGAGGTGCGCATCGGCAAGCTGCTCGAGGACCTCGACGCCCTCGCCGGCACCATCGCCGTCAAGGTATTATTATTTATGCGATCCTCCCTCTGCTTGCTACTCATTTCTCATCAAATTAGGAAAACCAGTCAAAACAAAATCCCCTCGATGTTTCACAACATGTCCTGTTTCATAGAACTTCAGATTCCATGTGGATGCGAGAGAAAATGTGAATCCCTTTTAGAGGAAAGGTTGCATCATGATCCAGCTTTGTCAGAAAGAAAGAAAAATGCATTATCATCTATTGCAAGATTAACCATCTCGCAACCAACTCTAGCAGAAGGGGAACAACACCCACATTGCAGAACAACCTTCCATCTAAAACAGGGTATTCCATCACCATCACAATACGGCCACTAAGCCAGATATACGAAGCATTTTCGAACTGTTTTTACCTTCCCCTTGGCATGGCCGCATGGGCTTGACGCAGCCCACCACCTTGCTTTTCAGATCATCTGTAGTATTTTGCAGTCGTATTGATCAAACATTTTAGGGTCCTGTAGAAGTGATGAGGTTGTACATTGTAACGACATAGCTGGTTCACTCATTGTCACGACTCACAATTAATCGACTGGACAACACAACTGGCACTGGCTGTATACTATAGTACCTGAGAAAGTAGAAGTCAGGATTTTGGGGATCTGTTGTTTCTAGGTGCTCACGGGAATATTAGGATTTCATGGATCTGATTCTTCTCATAAAGGTTGCCAACGGTTCAGATACTAACAACTGAGACGTATAATTGGTCCACTCATTCTGACAACCCACAATTAATCGACTGGACAACAGAACTGGCACTGGCTGTATACTTAAGAAAGTAGAAGCCAGGATTTTGAGGATCTGTTGCTTCTTGGTGCTCATGGAAATATTGGGATTTCAAGGATCTGATTCCTCTCATAAAGGTTGCCAACGGTTCAGATACTAACAACTGAGATATATGATTCATTCGATTGTATTCACTACTCGCTACATCTAGAAAATATCACTGTGTCACACATTTGAAACCTGAATGAGTAATTAACCATGCTGAATCAGGATGACGTCAGTTTGGTAATGGAAGCACCAGAGGCTACATTGCGGGCACACCCTTTAGCTAGCTCAATGGTGCATACTGTTAAATAAGTAAGGCCTTTAGTAGCATTCCTTTCCTTTTGAACAGCGGCTTAAGTAGCATTCCCTTCCAGGCTGTCAGTTCAACATATACTATACAATGCTACCTCATTACCTATGGATGACAGATAATTCTGATAAGGCTGCCAGTTCAACATACTATAATAACAATACTTATGTTCAACATACATACTATAATAACAATACTTATGTACGACAGTTAACCGATCTCCGTTCATTTTACGGTGTTTTTAACATCCAGCAGGAATCTCTGTTGACAAATCTTATGTGACACGCAGCACTGTTCTGACGGCGATAGCACAACAAGACCCCTTTTGTTAGTTACTGCTTCTGTGGATAAGATGGTCTTAATGAAGCCACTTCGTCTGGACGCTGAAATAAAGATTGCTGGGGCTGTTACTTACGTTGGCCGCTCTTCGATTGATATACAGATTGAAATGACTCAGGTTGATCAAGGTAGTGCTGGTTAAGAAATTATCGATCTGCTTATTTATTTGATTTTGAACAACTGTCACGTATGATAGATCTTTCTACTGTCTTGTCTGACATTTCACAACTTGCAACAGATGGTGATGTGCAGTCAGACCCAATTGCATTGACGGCTAACTTCACATTTGTTGCACGAGATTCAGTGACCGGAAAATCCGCTCCAGTGAACCGCCTTTCACCAGAAACCGAGAGAGAGCAGCAGTTATATGCAGAGACAGAAGCATTGGATAAGGTGAAAAAAAGAAAAAGAGAAGAACAGAGGGGAGTGCTTGAAAAGGGGGTACAAAAGCTTGGTGCTGAGGCTGAGAGGCTGAATGCTTTACTGGCGGAGGGTCGTGTTTTCTCTGATTTTCCTGCTTTGGCTGATAGGGATAGCATATTGATGAAGGATACTCGCCTGGAGACCTCTCTGATCTGCCAACCTCAACAGCGAAACTTGTATGGACGGATATTTGGAGGTTTCTTGATGCACCGAGCATTTGAGCTTGCTTTCTCGACTGCCTATGCCTTTGTTGGGCAGAGACCGTGTTTTCTTGAGGTCGACCATGTCGACTTCTTAAAGCCGGTGAGTAACTCGGCTATTTTTTGGGTGCATTTCTGAGTAATTAAGCTCGTATCTTCAGAAAATCAAGTCAGCGTTTCTAATTTAAGAAGTACTGTTCCATGGCTGCTTCTTGGTAATTACCTCAAATTAGCACTGAAGATGTTATGTATGACTGGATCATGGTAGCAGTTGTGAAGTCTGTTTCAGAAACTATAAATTGGTTTTCCCATAACGAGAGGAATAACGATGTCAAATTGTGATTGCACAGGTGGATGTAGGAGACTTTCTTCGATTCAAATCATGCGTCTTGTTTACCCAGCTTGAGAATAAATGGCAGCCCCTGGTAAATGTCGAAGTTGTCGCTCATGTAACAAGGCCCGAGCTCCGAAAAAGCGAGGTAATCTCACACTGCTGCCCAGGGCAAACTGTTTTAACTGCAGCAGCTATACCTCTAGTCTTTGCACCTCGTTGAAGACTTTCGCATTCACCATACTACATTGCTAATGGTGTTGTCCAACAAACAGATCTCCAACACATTCCACTTCACCTTCTCGGTCGGCAGCGACGCACTGAAGGATGGAGTGAAGGTCCGCAACGTTGTTCCCTCAACCGAAGAAGAGGCACGCCGTATATTAGACCGCATGGATGCGGAGGGTTTGTTCGACTGATCCTTCGGCAGAGTCACTGATTCCAGCCATAATTTTAGCAACGTTTTACTGGCATGTTAATAGTGGGAGATGTACCCCATGACTTGAACATCAGGAGCAGATAAGCAGCATTCTGGCAGCAGACCGGCAAAAGTGTAGCTTTTTGGCGTTTCTTTTGGGAAATTATTTGGAGTATAGTAGTGGGATATATAATAACCCCAACCTCGAGACCCAAAAAATGTGCCTTTTTTGAGGGCACTGCCCATTGATTATATATGTAATTGCTTTTTTGTTTCAGCATGTAAACAAAGATAGAGGCCTTTAGGGCACTGCCTTCAGGTCAGAGGGAAAGAATGGCCAGATAATTCTCTTGTCTGCATGGGAGCAAAAGACGGATCCTAGCAGATCCTGAAAGGTGGTAGCTGCAGTAAGTAAATATAAATGTGGCTGCTGGCTACTTCTACTTTGATCATGTGATGGTTCTTTTAGACTGGACTTTTATCATGAGAATTCAGAACGGTCAATTTGCCAAAAGATTTGGTCTACTACTGCTAGTGAGTGATTGATTCTTAGCATGTCTGAATCATCATGTACAATGACACTTTCACCTTTGCTGGTAGGCCATTGGCTGGTCGATGATGCTTTAGCATGCGGAATCATGTACTACTACGATATAGACTTTGATGATCTACACTGCTGAAGTTACAAAATACTAGTTATGATTATAGGTTGGGTCCTCTGCATTGCTGCTCTTCTAGACAGTAGCTAAGATGCAGATTCCAAGCTGAGACATTCGGTATCATGCCCTACTGACGGCTACGACGACGACGAGGAGCTCTCCTCGGAGCTACTGGACTGCGCCGCGGCGTTGAACCGTGGAGGAACGGCCGCGGTCTCCACCCGGCGCGAGGTGCTGAAGCCCACTGGCGCCGTCCGTTCATTCATCCTGCTGACGTCCTTGCAGACGCGGTCGAGAACGGCAAGGAAGTCGCGCACCACCATGAAGATCCTCAGTGGGTGCCCTTCCTCCTTGGCAGAGTTGCCGTGGAAGAACTCCGTCGTCTCCCTGACAAGGCAGAGGGCGAGTCCCTCCTGTGCCTGCACCGCCGTGATCTCGGCTTCGGCCTTCTGCAGGAACTCGCCGATGGAGGCGCGGAACCTCTTGCAGCGCTCGTCCGAACTGAGCTGCTGGTTCAGCTGCAGGACGTCACTGATCTTGCTCACGCCGGCGGAGAGCTTCGAGACGCAGCTGGCCAGCGAGTCGGAGTCCATTCCTGCCGCCTTCTTGACGTTGCTGAGCTCACCGCCGAGGCTAGCCACGATCTTGAGGCCAACCTTCTTGCACTGGAAATCATCGGCAACAGCGCTCACCTTGTCTTTTGTTTGGCACGTGGCTACAATGTTGGCACCCTCAGACTTGGTGATCTCTTCAATGACGAAGTGCAGGAGCGTCGTCTTGCCATCAGTGCCCTTCACATCGACCAACTTGAGGAGCGAGTCAAGCTTGAAGGCGTGTGCATTCCCACGGTTCGTACCGGTGTTCATCCGGTTACCGGTCTTCAGGACGGCATCCAATATCTTGTGGAACAGCCTGCTGCCCCTGAGTTCTTCACACGCTGCCTGAAATGGTAATGGATGACAAGTTGATAAGTGATTACTTACCATTATATGCTACAAGGAACACCTGAATCAATAATTTGAAGTTTTGAACAATACATGATTGTGCCCAAGGATGTCTACATGATGATAGTAAATGGTAAAGATCACAATGCGGGTGAATGATCAAAGGAACATGGCGCATACGGCGCTTTAGATCTCCAAGCATACCTTTACAGAAACAAGAGTCCTTTTACTCGATTCAGAGACACTGTCATGGCACGCCTGTCCCTTTTTGTCATCTAAAACTGTTTATGGTACAAATTAGGACATGATTAGTACCTCTAGGGTTTTGAAGGCGGTCTTGAGGTAATCGACCTCCGAATCGAAGTTGGCGATGTAGAGCATCGCCTCGGCTCTCTTGAACGCGAACGGTATCCCGAGCACCGCCTTGAGGAAGCTCTCGGCGGGGCCGAGCTTCGACTGAGCATCCTCCCTATACTCTCTCAGCTTGAGCTCTTCTTCTCTGGTAGGAGCCATCTTCAGCAGTGTCTCCAGCAGCTCGGTTCCAAGGCTCTCTGCCTGGCCTGCACTTGCAAGAAATGGCAACACAAGCAAAATGTTCATGGAGCCGGGTGATCGGAGAAAGCATTCACTGAATGCAGGTTCACAAACTGAAATGTGTGTGGGTATTGTCTCATCTCATCTCACCATCAAGGAGGGCCTTGCACACTTCCTCCTTGGTGGCGTCGAGCGCCCGCAGCATGATCGCGATGTTCTGCGATTTCTTCGCGTCGAGCACCTTGTTCTCCTGGTTGCAGGGTGCCCCGTTTGCCTCCTTGAATCCGTTCTTGGGCATCCTCCTCGTCGAGTTGGAGACGAACAGTGTCTCGATCATCTCTTCGTTCACTCTGTTGTGGCACACGCGGTGGAGCAAATGGACATAGTCAGTTTCATAACGAAATGAATCCAATACATGGCAGCAGCTAAGAGGCAGAGTATGATAACTGAAGTACAACAGGAGCGGTGGGGAGGGCTCACCGGAATGAGCTTGCCTTGAGCTGGTCCCACACCGTCGGCCGGCCGGAGCTCGCGCGGAACTTGTCCCAGTGCAGCGGCTTCAGCTTTGGTAGAGCAGCCGCGCCGGCGTCCATGTCCTTCTCCTCTGACTGCGCCGCCTCCTCGGGGTGGACTGCCCCCGCCGAGGCCCTGATCACCGTGGGCGCGGGGCGCTCGGAGAGCCGCCTCGGCAGCCAGCCGCTGCCGTTGCCTGCTCGCGGCAACAGAGGGGGCGGCGTTGGAGGTGCAGGTGCCGCTTGCGCGCCCCCGTTGCCTTTGCTCGGTGGCATTGGCGGAGGAGGGGGCGGCGGCGGCGCTGGCGGTGGGACACCCTCAGGCGCCCGGTTGTCCCCTAGTCTGTATTCGAGAATGGGGCTTGACAGCGGGCTCATCCTCGACTGCGGCTGGAACTGCCGAGGCAGGGGCGGCATGGGCCGGAGCTCCGGCGAGCTGGTGCTGGAGATGGTGGCGGTGGAGCCCCGGGGGTGCTGGTCGTCATCGTGGAGCGCGGGCTTGGCCGGCGAAGGCTTAGGCAAGACCGGCTTCTTATACGCTTCGGGTTCCGGCTCAGGCCGGCCGCGGCGGCGGCGGGCGAGGAGGTAGACGAGCGCGGCGGCCAGGACGGCTGAGGCCACGGCCGCGACGAGGAGGAGGACGGTGAGAAGGCGGTGGGACGAGAGGAACGCGCGGAGCGGCGCGGGCGCGCTGCGGGTAACCGGCAGAGCCAAGGAGGACATGTTGGCCGACGCCGTGGGGTTCGGCAGCGAGGAGGACGACGGGTCGCCGCCGGCGCCCACATCGCCAACGCCGACGGCAGCTGGCGCGGGGTTGGCCACCGTCGGCGGCTGCGGAGGCGCGGCGTCGGGCAGGAACGGGAAGAAGGGCGCGGGGGGCGGGGGCGGCAGCGCGGGCGCGCTCTCGAGAGGGAAGAGCGGCTCGTGCAGCGCTCTCCTCCCGCCATACCCTTGGTGGTAATGGCTGCCGTCGCGGCGGCGATGGAGAGAGGCGGAGGAAGAAGAAGAGAGGAGGAAGAGGACGTGCAGGAGCAGGAGCAGCCGCCGCCGTGCGGGCATTGGCATTGGCATCGCGCGTGCAAACAAACGGCTAACGGCCGGCGCACGCCCTGGGTCGACGAGACGACAAGCCCCGCCCGCTCGCTCGCCACCTACCACCTACCACGCCATCACCCACGCAAGCTCGGCGAGACTGAAGCGAGCTGGGCTGAGCTCACGCAGCCATTTGGAGCTCACGCTAGCGTGTGGGGAAGAAGAAAGAGGGGGGTGAGTCAGAGAGAGGAGTGAACGCTCGTGAACAGCTAGCTGTGAACGCAGGAAGAAGAGGGTGGCGGGGAGCATGGGTGCCTGGGTAGTGGTGCACTGCCACGGAGAGTGGGAGTGTGTGCTTTGGATTCTTGCGCCTTTCGCTGTGACACACGGAAATGATGGATGGGGTGCATCGCGTCGCGTTGCACTGCCTCGTTGCTTTGCCGTGCGCTGCTGCGCTGCCTGCGCTTTCGAGCTGGTTCCCATGGAGACGGCCGCCGGTAGTACTACGTGACATTGTTTACTCGCCAGTCACTGTGACAAGAGCCTCCGTCTGGACCGGAATCCGATGATCGTCTCAGAGCATCACAACCGGACCCATGCCCGCCCGAGCTCTTCATGGAGTGGGCGGACGCACCCGAGCACGCCCGCCATGTCGGGCTGACCACAAGGGCCAACGTGGTCACACGCAGAGACCGGCGGTCCGACGGGTGCCTTCTTCGGTTCTCAGTGCGGATGCATTCATGGCATCACGTGGCGCCACTCCGGCGTGCCGCCCGAGGGAGCAAGCTCGTCTATTTAACCTGGACGGCGGCAGTGAAACCCTAGCCCGTCTCATTCCTTCATCTTCCTCCCACCGTGCCGCCAGCTTCCCTCTCCCTTCCACCGCCCGGTAACCATGGCCCAGCATAGAATCACCACCTATGCAATGTTGACGCCGGAATGCCGGTTGCAAATCGAGGAGGAGATCTCGGCCAGGCGCGCCACTCGAGTCACTGCCGATCTGCCTCTGGATTCGGCTGAGCCGTAGGAGGAGGAGGAGCCGCAACAGCAGTCGGAAGCGGAGCAGGACCCCAAGCCCATGGAGGAGGAGGCGGAGGAGCCGCAGCAGCAGCCGGAAACGGAGCAGGACCCCAAGCCCATGGAGGAGGAGGATGAGAAGGCGGAGGGCCGCAACAGCAGCCAGAAGCGGAGCAGGACCCCAAGCCCATGGAAGAGGAGGAGGAGGAGGAGGAGGGCCCACAGCAGCAGCCGAAAGCGGAGCAGGACCCCAAGCCCATGGAGGAGGAGGCGGAGGAGCCACAGCAGCAGCCGAAAACGGAGCAGGACCCCAAGCCCATGGAGGAGGTGGAGGCGGAGGAGCCGCAGCAGCAGCCGAAAACGGAGCAGAACCCCAAGCCCATGGAGGAGGAGGAGGAGGCAGAGGAGCCGCAGCAGCAGCAGCCGAAAACGGAGCAGGACCCCAAGCCCATGGAGGAGGAGGAGGAGGAGGATGAGGCGGAGGAGCCGCAGCAGCAGCCGAAAACGGAGCAGGACCCCAAGCCCATGGAGGAGGAGGAGGGGGCGGAGGAGCCGCAGCAGCAGCCGAAAACGGAGAAGGACCCCAAGCCCATGGAGGAGGAGGAGGAGCCGCCGCAGCAGCCGGAAGCGGAGCAGGACCCCAAGCCCATGGAAGAGGAGGAGGAGGAGGAACCACAGCAGCAGCCGAAAGCGGAGCAGGACCCCAAGCCCATGGAGGAGGAGGATGAGGCGGAGGAGCCGCAGCAGCAGCCGGAAGCGAAGCACGATCCCCAGCCCATGGACGAGGAGGAGGAGGATCCGGAAGCGGACGACACAGAGGAGCCGGAGGAGGAGCAACCGGCTGCGGGCTTCGGCATGGAGGACGCCATAGCGGAGTTCGAGGTCCCCCAGGCGGTGGAGATGACGGAGCAGACCGCCATCCTCGAATCCATCCAAGATGAGGCATATGTGGAGTCCAACTAGCGCTTCATCCGACAGCAGAGGGCGGAGATCGACGAGCTCTACGCCTCTAGTTCAGACGACGACGAGCCGTAGCTACCGCACGCGGCGGAGCTGCCACACATGCCCATCTACCCGGATCCGGGGACAGAGATAGTGGACATCTCCGATGATGAGTAGTTTAGATATGTACGTAGTACATGGGTTCTTTATTTGCATGGCTAGTATGGATTTGAAGTTTCATGTTTAAGGTACATGGTTGCGGCGGGCGATTTTTGTGCGATGTTTGGTCACTGTGTGCGGACAGACGCGTCCGCGGATGTTTAGGGGACGGATTTTGGTACTTCCGATTGTAGATGCTCTCACATAATAGAGTAGTGAAATGTCATGTCGCTCGAATTCTATAGAATTTAAGTTCACAGAAAAACAAAGGGTTTTTTTCTAAAATTTTAGAGTGGATGTTAGATTTTCTATGAAATGTATTTTAAATGATTCCTTAGGAAAAATCCTATAGAATTCAGTCTTACAAATCAAACGACTAACATAGGAAAAAATTAAGTATTTTAATGTTCCAAAATTCCTACGAAGATCGAGTTTAATTTTTCTGAATTCTAAAAACATAGGAAGAGAAAAGGCATATTATTACAATTTTATGGGAATATAAGTCCTACATGATTGTGGTTTGTTTGTTTGCTTTACAGGACCACCCAAGCCCGCTCCCATGCCACCACCCATAGCACCACCCATGACACCTCCCATGCCACCGTCCGCTGCACCAAAGAATCCTCTCATGGCACCCATGAATCCTTCCATGTCTCCCCCAAGGCTACCACCCATGGCACTAATGCCTCCAACCATGCCTTCTCCCATACCACCACCCATGCCACCACCCATCATATTCATCACTCATCGACTTCATTACCAACACTTGACCACGACAAAGCTCGACGTATGCCTTGGGCTTCTCATCGTTCATTGGCAAACCTCCTCTCGTCGGCCGCCACCTTCCTCTCCTCAACTGTCACCTTGAGCTCCTCGGTCGCAACCCGCCTCTCCTCGACCGCCACCTTCCGTAGTTTGGTCGTCTTCCTCTCCTCCATTTCCTTCATCTTCATAGGTTTTCTTTCTTTGACGATCCTTTTATTACAATCATAATGACGTCCAATGATTCCTTCATATAATTGTCTCCCGACTTTGTTCCCTTTTCTTGCACATTCCTTCTTCCATCGGTCTTTCCGAAGGAGCAACCGAGTTGGCAGTATGGCTTCGTTTTCCTTCCTCGTCACTTGATGCATCATCATCATCCACATAAAGTATTGTGTCATGTCCAACCGAACTCTTCGAGTTCTTCTTATTAGGAATCTCATATGCATCCTGGTTCTTTCACTTCTCCTCATTTTCAAGCTCCTTCCAACAATGGTATAACGTGAATGCTTTGCCATCATTCTTATTTTTCCTCCCATGTTTTCCTCTTCCCTTGAACAATACTTGGGTAACGTTGAGCTACAAATCACAAATAAGACATGAGGAAAATAATTGATCAATTTGAGCAAATAATCACCTTGTCACCATCATTTGTGTCACTTGGGTTCAAGCGTTTGACATGTGTCAAGCACGCCGACCACTTTTGACATTCCGCGCATATTGTAGACCATTGGTGGCGGAGAGAAACGACAGATCGGTCATAGCCACTAGTGTTGTGTGCATTGAAGAACTCCTTGATCTGAATCCAGTAGATGTTCATTGGTTGCTCGCTTGCGATGGACGCATCAAGACTAATTTTTTTTCCATGCCAAAGATAGTAACTTCTCTTCCTCGACTTGGTGGTTGCCCATTATTCCCTTCGGAGTTGCATCCAAAAAATCTTCATCATCCATGTCAAGATGTTCTTCCTCCCGTTGTTCTTCATCTTCTTGAGAGGGGGTTCATGAGACAAAAAATCTTGATATGCGACATTTGTGTAGTGCAATAAAGTATCATCATCGACACTACATGCGTCAAAGTTTAATAGCATAGGCACGCATCATCTCACAATTGCATTCAACAAAAAGAATTTGAGACAAAGATAGAAAACCTAAGTGGAAAAAATATACCTTTGCGACAATACATCGAACATGTTGAAGGCACCAGTGGCCGTGGCGATGGGTGACGACAACGGCGGAATGAAGGAGGGAAGAGGAGGTGGAGGGGCGCCACAGCAGCAGCCACAACGGTCATTGCCATGGATGGATCCCGTGGCAGCCTCTTCTCGTTGGCGTTGACGCGTGGCTTTGGAGGGCCTTCATCTTTGGCGCAACGCGTGGCCCAACCCAGCACCTCCTGTCGTAGCGATAGCTCATGGGGCCGCAAAGACGGCATGACGGACAGCGGCCTTTGGCTTAGAGGCGGCAGCGACAACTATTGACGGAGGTGCGGCTAGCGCGGCGGTGCGGCAGCGTGGTTGTAAGTGCATCAAGTGCCCCTTAGTGGTTTTGGAGTAGTGAAGACAAATAGGTTGAGGAACTAATGTGTTTGTGAGTATACACAGGAGACAGAGTCCCTGAAGATTTGGTTTAACACATGGAAGACGACCCCTAAAAATAGATTTCTTCAAGTGAAGAATTTGGTGATGAAATTGGTACGACCTTTGAAGAAATTGATGTGAAGACTTTGAAGCTTGAAGACTTTGGTTTTCGTAGTTTCTTTTCTTCTTATTTGAGTCATAGGAAAAACCGTACTGTTAAAGGGGGTCTAGGTGAAACATATTTCACATTTCCAAAGTGATGCTCAAACCTTCTCAAACCTATACACACAAAAGCCGCTTCGAGTGAAGCCTTTGGAAATCTCCAGTACAGCTGACGCATTTGCTAGCGACAGTGACGAAGTTCATCTGGTTGCTGACGAATTTGCTCAGGCTGAGGAGTTAGGAGTTCGCCAGTGCGATCTGCCTACCGTGAGGAAATTGAGTGCCCCGGCGATATTGAGAGTTCAATTCCGACCGTTGCTGTGCCGCGTGCCAGCTGTCGAGTGGATCCTTATCCTGACAACGGTCGAATCAGTGAAGGGCATTTATGACAATTCATGTCGGGTTGCCCCCTGGCTATAAATAGCCACCCCCCACAACCACCTGTTGGTTGGCTGCTCCGAGAGAACTTGACACTTGTCATTTGAGAGCAACCCATCCTCTGACGGCTTTGAGAGAACCCAAGTGAGGAAAAACCCAACCAGAGCCTAAGTGACTGAGCATCACTTAAGAGATTGATATGTGCGATCCGACGCTTGTTACTTTTGAGGACTGTCATTCCTCCAGACGGTTAGGCGTCATGTTCTGAGCACCCAAGAGTAATTGTGGTGTGCCGGTGAACAAGTCTGTGAAGGTTTCGGAAGTCTACCTTGAAGACTTACCACGAGTAATTGGGCGAGGTCTAAGTGACCTTAGCTCAAGAGGAATACGGTGAGGACTAAGTGTTCTCTGAGTTGCGACTCAGCCGCCTCAACCAGACGTACAGTTGATACAGCAATTGGAACTGGTCTACCAAATTCCATTGTCTTCACCGAGCCAACCTGGTTTCAAATTGCTCACCCTCTCTTACTTTATTTCGCTGCTGAAGAATTTGTGATCTATCGTCTGACGAATTTGAACTGAAGTATTTGATCATGTTATCTTTTATTTCCTCAGTTCATATTCTTCATGCTTGTATGATTGTATGATTGCATGTTCTTCACTCTTATGTATCCTGATTGCATGTACTCTGATTCTGTGATGACTTAGTTTCCCGTGCATTTCTATTTCTTCACTCTGATCTTCGTCAAATTCTTCAGAGTTTGACGAATTTCTAAAAATCTCCCATTCACCCCCCCCCCTCTGGGAGATAACCTGCGCTTTCAATTGGTATCAGAGCAAGGTACTCCCTTGTTCTGTGTGATTTTGGTTTAACTACCTGGAGTTTTAGTTATGTCGACCGCAGGTATGATCAAGGTCTCCGCTGCGTGCCCCATCTTCGATGGCACAGACTATCCCTACTGGAAGAACAAGATGCGAATGCATCTTGAGGCTATTGACAACGATTTCTGGTTCGTCGTCGAGAACGGCGTCCCCACCATTTCACCAAGTATCAATGCTGCTGACGTGAAGCGATTCAAGCAACTGGACTCTCAAGCGAAGAACATCATTTGTGGTCATCTCAACAAAGGACAGTATGGCAGAGTGAGTGCACTGGAAACCTCGAAGCTCATCTGGGACCGGCTTTCAAAAGTGAATGAGGGTGTTTCCACTCAACGTGACTCCCGAGTTGATGTTCTGCGCAATCTCTTCAATCGGTTCAAGAGGCTCGACAATGAAAACGTGCAGCAAACCTTCGACCGCCTCACTGATATCTCCAATGAGCTTCAAGCTCTTGGTGCTGCTGACATCACCGATCATGAGGTGGTGAAGAAGTTGCTGAGGTCTCTGGACAGTTCCTTCGACACTTTGGCACTGATGATAAAAGAGCGCCCTGATTACAAGTCACTGGATCCTGCTGACATTCTTCAGAGGCTCAACACACATGAATTTCAGCAAGCAGAGAAGAGAGATATGTATGGACCCAGCTATGGTCGCCCTCTGAAGGCTAAAGCAAAAGCCAAGGCTATTTCTTCATCTGAAGAAGAAGAGGAATATGAGAGCAGTTCTGACGGTGCTGAGGAAATTGGCAGAGAACTGGCTATGCTGGTGAAGAAGTTTCAGAAGTTTTCCAAGAAGAACCGATTTGGAAAATCTTCAAAGTATGACTCGAAGAACACTGGAGAAGCGTCTGCTCGTGACTACAACAAAAGAACTTGTCACAAATGCAAGAAGCCAGACCACTACATCGCCGACTGCCCTCTTTGGCAGAAGAAGAAGAAGAAGAAGAAGAAGAAGAAGAGCAGGGATGATGATGAGTCTGATGGCAAAAAGAAGAAGTCCTCAAAGTCTTCATCAAAGTCCTCATCTCACAAGAAATCCAGTTCTAGCAAAGCTCGTGCATTCCTTGGGAAGGAAATGGATTCTGAAGAAGAATCTGATGATCAGCAAGCTGAGGAATCTGAGGAGGAGTCAGACACTTGTGTGGCTAGCCTTGCTCTCGCCACTGAATACGTCAGCAAGTCCATCTTCAACACTGAGGATAATGGTAACTCCACCAACAATGATGACTGTGCTGACGACTGCACTCCCACCTATTGCTTCATGGCACGAGGTGCAAAGGTAACATCACGAGAAGCTTACTTTGAAACTTCCAGTGATGATGACTCTGAGTGTGAATCTAAACCAAGCTATAAGAAACTTGCTAAAATTGCAACTGAGCAACAACATGCCATGGAAAAGATTCAAAAACTGCTAGACAAAAGCGATGACCTGTTGGACGAGGAAATGGATCGTAGTCAAGCTTTGTCTGAGGATCTCAGGAGGCTTAAGTCTCAATATGACAAACTTGAAAGTCGTCATGTGTCCCTCTCAGCTGAACATGAGAAGCTGTCCTATGAATTTCTTCAAAGGAAGCAAGATCTCAAGAAGCTGAGAGCGTCTCATGATGATCTTCAAAAAGAAAACGATTCTCTCCTCGCTCAACAGATCAGTACCGCTCATGAAGAATTTGTTGCACCATGCTTAAAATGCCTTGAACGTGATAATGCTAATTCTTCAGCTGAATGTTCAAATGCTTCTGTTCTTGCAATTGCTTCAACCGCTACGGTGGCCACTAACCCCTCATCTGAGGAAGCCACCTGTGATACTGATGAGAATGCAGGGTTGAAGGAATTGTATGTCACTGGGATGTACAAAAGCCTAAAAGGGCATCAAACCCTGTGTGACGTGCTCAAAAAGCAAATTCTTCGCATGAACCCTAGGAAAGAGGATATTGCCTTTGAGAGAAAGCTCAACGCTGATGGTTCATATTGGAAGCCTGAGCAGTATCCCAAAACCACATGGGCTGCTGCAAAGGGACCTCCAGTAGACCCATCCACTTTATCTGGCTATACTTGTGATTCTTCATATTCTTCAGATGAGTCATTTGACTCCAACTATAAACTGTTCAAGAATCAGAATGGTGAGGTCTTTGCTAGATTCATTGGTACTAACTGCAGGAACGGTCCACCTGTGAAGAAAATCTGGGTTCCCAAAAGCCTTTTGGAAAATCTTCAGGTGAATGTCATCATGACACCACCGATGAAGAAGAAACCTCCCAGGGAAAATTCTTCACAGGGATCAAAGTCATCAAATGGACGCAGACCCACTTATGGTCGCACTAATGCCTCTGTTTCGCAGGGAAAGAAACATGGTTTTGATGAATATGAGCATTATTCTTCTAACCACTATGTTCACAAATCTTCGAAGAATTTCTCTGCTTATTCATTCAATTACTATAACCCTCCTGTGAAGAGAAATGCATATTCTTCAATGCCTAAGTTCTCCATTAATGCACTTCGCCACATTGCTTCTCAGCCACCCATTCAGATGTGGGTGGTTAAAAAGAAGAACTAATCTCTTCTGCAGGGTTAGGTCTTCAGACAACAAAATGTCTGATGAATTTGCTGAAGACCTGACAAAATGCCTGTTGGGATGCAGGCTAATCACGATGAAATGAATGCTTCATTTCACACATCCCTTAATTCCTTGATGAAATTAACTGACGAAATTGATCATTATCATATTCTTCACTTTGAAGCATATGAATTTGTAAGTAAGACTAATGCTTCTACAGGATGATACATCTTCAGCCACTGAATGGGTCTTGGACAGTGGCTGCACGAATCATATGACTAGAGATAGGAATCTCCTCACTGATGCTCCCCTTACTCCGTCTCATCTGAAGCACATCACATACGCTGACAAAGGAAAAAGCAAGGTATTGGGTCTAGGTAAGGTTGCCATTTCAAAGGATCGACACATGGAAAAGGTGATGCTTGTCGAGTCCCTTGGATACAACCTCATGTCTGTCTCAATGCTTGTGATCTTGATATAATTGTCATCTTTGGCAAATATAGATGCATTGTGCTGTTGGAATCTGACAAATCCAAAGTCTTCGAAGGCTTTAGGAAAGGTGACTTGTACATTGTAGACTTCTCTACAGGTCCTCAGCCTGCAACATGTCTAATGGCAAAAGCTTCGGAATGATGGCTATGGCATCGACGACTTGGACATGCTGGGATGAGGAATTTGAGCACTCTCGTCAAGAAGAAGCACATCATTGGCGTCGAGGGTGTCAAATTCGTCAAGGATCACTTCTGTGGTGCTTGTGAGTCTGGAAAGATGACCAGATCCAAGCACCTGGCGAAGACAATCATGACCACTACTCGTCCTTTTGAACTGCTTCATATGGATATGTTTGGTCCTACACATTATGCCACACTAACCAATGCAACATCTCTCTACGGATTCGTCATTGTTGATGACTACTCTCCCTACACCTGGGTGCACATCATTTCCTACAAGAATGAAGTTCAGGATGTCTTCAGACGATTCTCCAAACGGGCCATGACGAATTATGATCTCAAGATCAAGCATATTAGGAGTGACAACAGCACTGAATTCAAGAACACAGGCCTCGATGACTATCTTGATGAACTTGGCATCACTCATGAGCTCTCTGCTCCCTACACGCCTCAGCAGAATGGAGTCGTGGAGCGCAAGAACAGAACCCTCATCGAGATGGCGCGTACTATGCTTGATGAATACAAGACCGCACGTCGATTCTGGCCTGAAGCAATTGACACTGCATGCCACATCATCAACCGGGTATATCATCACAAATTCCTCAAGAAGACCTCATATGAGCTCCTCATAGACACGAAACCCAATGTGAGTTATTTCAAAGTCTTCGGTGCTAAATGTTGGATTAGAGATCCTCATCACAGTTCAAAATTTGCACCGAAAGCACACGAAGGTTTTATGCTTGGTTACGGAAAGGACTCGCACACCTACAGAGTCTTCAACTCTCTTCACCACAAGATTGTTGAAACTGTAGATGTGCGGTTCGATGAAACTAATGGCTTGCAAAGAGAGCACCTGCCTTCTGTGCTAGATGAAATGCCACCTGAGGAATCTATCAAGCTGATGGGCACGGGTGAAATTGTGCCCAGTGAAGAAATAGCTGCTGATGAAGAAGTGGTTGTTCCTCGTCGTGAAGAAAATTAACATCCTGACGAAAATGATGTTGAGGATTCTGCACGGCAACAACAACAACAACAAGGCCCTCGTCCAGCACATCCACGAGTGGCAAACGAAGTACAGATTGAGAAGATCCTCGACAACATCAATGCACCTGGTCCCCTCACTCGCTTAAGAGCTTCACATTTAGCTAACTTTTGTGGGCATTACGCGTTTGTCTCTATTTCAGAGCCCACCAAAGTTGATGAAGCCTTTCTGGAACCTGAATGGATTCAAGCAATGCAAGATGAATTGCGTCAATTCGAGCTCAACAATGTGTGGGAGCTAGTTAAGCGTTTTGATCCACGCAAGCACAATATCATCGGCACTAAGTGGATCTACCGCAACAAACAAGATGAAACTGGCCAAGTGGTGAGGAATAAGGCCCGTCTTGTAGCTCAAGGCTACACACAGGTTGAGGGTATTGATTTCGATGAAACATTTGCACCTGTTGCTAGGCTTGAAGCCATTCATATATTGCTTGCATATGCTAACCATCATGATATCCTCTTATATCAAATGGATGTGAAAAGTGCATTCCTCAATCGTAAGCTTGAGGAAGAAGTATATGTTGCTCAACCACCAGGTTTTCAGGACCCAAAGCATCCTGACAAAGTCTTCAGACTCAACAAGGCTCTCTATGGCCTCAAGCAGGCCCCTAGGGCTTGGTATGATACACTAAAGGAATTCCTGAAGAAAAAGGGGTTCAAGCCCGGTTCACTTGACCCTACTCTTTTTACTAAATCTTATGATGGTGAACTGTTCATATGCCAAATATATGTTGATGATATTATCTTTGGTTGCACTAACAAGAAATACAGTGATGAATTTGCTCATATGATGCAAGAAGAATATCAGATGTCTATGATGGGGGAGTTGAAATTCTTCCTCGGGCTTCAAATTCGTCAACAACCCAATGGCATCTTCATATCTCAGGAGAAATATCTCAAAGACTGTCTGAAGAAATTCGGAATGCAAGATTGCAAAGGCCTCAAGATACCAATGCCAACAAATGGCCAACTCAACACTGACGAAAATGGTAAAGATTTCGATCAGAAGGTATATCGCTCCATCATTGGTTCGCTGCTTTACCTATGTGCATCTAGGCCAGATATTATGCTTAGCGTTTGCATGTGTGCCCGCTTTCAAGCGTCACCGAAGGAATCACACCACCAGGCCGTGAAACGAATTCTTCGATATTTGGCTCACACCCCAACGCTGGGATTATGGTATCCCAAGGGCTCATCACTTGATCTTGCTGGATATTCCGATTCTGATTATGCTGGTGATCGTGTCGATCGCAAGTCAACATCAGGCACATGCCATTTCCTCGGACGATCTCTTGTATGTTGGTCCTCGAAGAAGCAGAACTACATCTCACTTTCCACTGCCGAGGCTGAGTACATTGCTGCTGGCGCCTGCTGAGGGTGTCCCGGACTAGGGGGTACTCGGGCTGCCGGCCTATCTCTCATAAGCCGGACTAGTGGGCCGCTCTTACTCGTCAAAGGAAGGCCGGATTGCGGGCGACCCCGTGCACCAGAAGGAAACCTCCGAAGACTTGGCGTCTCCTCCAAGAAATAATTATCAGCATGTTTATCCTCTGATGGCAACCGACCATATGTAACCCTAGGTCCCTCTGGTGTCTATATAAACCAGAGGGTTTAGTCCGTAGAGGGGGGATCATCATAACCACCTAGGGTTTAGCCCATCCGATCTCGAGGTAGATCAACTCTGTAACCTTCATACAATCACATCAATACAATCTAGCAGGACGTAGGGTTTTACCTCTTTGAGAGGGCCCGAACCTGGGTAAATAGCTGTCTCTACGTTCCCTGTTACTCATTGATCCCAAGATCCACAGTTCGGACCCCCTACCCGAGGTCTGCCAGTTTTGGTACCGACATTGGTGCTTTCATTGAGAGTTCCGTTGTTGGGTCACCAAGGATCAATGGCTCGCCTTTTCATTAGCGATAGCATCCGCAGCGGGGACGTCTTCGTCCCCGGCCAGCTTTTCACGTTCGGCAGCATCGTGCTGCACGCCGACCCGACTGGTCACCTAGACCAGGTCGACAGCTTCGCCCCTGAGCAAGAGATCAGGTTCGGCAGCCTGGAGTACGTCGCAGACTCTCGGGGCGATTTGGTCTTTGCTAGGTTCTCAGCTTTACCCGAGGAGCCTAATAATCCCGGGGCCTTAACCTCGGACTCTCTCCTCGGCCCCGCCTTCGGGCCAGTCCTCAGTTCGGATCTGGCCTCGAGTTCGGATCTGATCCCGACGCCAAAGAGCCAGGGGCCGCCCTTGACCGAACACACTCCCAGCGCAGGCACACCGGAATTCGACTCCGAAGTATGCCCAAAGACGGATCCGGTAGACCTCTCGCTTTTAAGCGAGATGCTAGATCGGCTCCAGAAGATAAGTATCGCGGATGGCCCGTCCTCGGCCCATGAGCAGATCGGACTTGAGGCCGACCGCGGGGAATTTTCCGTCCCACCCACCACCCACTTAGTAGCCACTGTCGAAGATTTAACCGACATGCTGGACTACACCTCCGAGGAGGCTGACGACATGGACGAGGATATCGACGTCCCACCATATATGGCTCCTTCCCTCGCCACTTCCAACACCGGAAAGTGGACCGCCACCTCCACCTACAACGTTTACATGGTCGACACCCCCGAGAAGGATGGCGACGCGACCAAGAAGGACGGCGACAGCCCCACCGAGGAACCGCCCAAACGCCGACGAAGGCGATCCAGGGGCGAGGAAAGGGCAAGGAAAACAACACAGACACGAATGGTACCAGAGATAACGAGACTCCGGACAACATGGGGGAGCTCGGCGATAACACCCCCGAACAGCACCACGACGCCCCTGAAGGGCACGAGGACCAGGGCGACCCTGAGGACCCCGAGGATTCCGAGGACACTAATTACCTCCCTCCGTCCGAAGAGGAGGATAGCGTCGGACCCGAGGATTTTGTCGTCCCAGAGGACCCCCTGGACCAGGAGAGATTCAGGCAGCATCTTATAGCCACCGCCCGAAGCTTGAAGAAGAAGCAGCAGCAGCTAAAGGCCGAACAAGATACACTCAACGATAGGTGGACAATGGTCTTAGCAGCCGAAGAGGGCTTCGACAATCAGCGCCAGGATCAATACAAAAGCTATCCACGACGGTGTTTGCTACCGTCATTCGAGGACGAGGCCCTTGAGCCCATGCCTCCTAGACAAACTTACACAAGCCAGCCCGACCGCCCCCCTCGAGGACGGGATAGGACGGCTGGAGAAACCGAACACCCACCCGCGCCCCCTCGCCGGGCGGGCAAAGACCCGGTTCAACCGGATGACCCACGCAATCTGCGGCACAACCTGAACGCCAGAGGGACACAGTCAAGATCCATCTATGGATCCAGAGGTTATGCACCCGCTGGACGGGACGGATACAAAGCCTGGCGCGATAGGAACGATAGAGCTCGGGAGCAGCACCGTGCCCGGATGACAACCGATCACCGACATGACGTAGCCCGGGTCAGGGGCGCCGCACACCCAATGTGTTTCACAGATGAGGTGATGCAACATCAGTTCCCCGAAGGGTTTAAACTGGTGAATATAGAACAATACGATGGGACAACTGACCCAGCCGTGTGGATCGAAAATTTTCTTCTCCACATTCATATGGCCCGAGGGGATGACCTCCACACCATTAAATACCTACCGCTGAAACTCAAAGGACCAGCAAGGCATTGGTTAAACAGCCTACCCGAAAACTCCATCGGGAGCTGGGAGGAGCTCGAGGACGCATTCCGAGCCAACTTTCAAGGTACCTATGTTCGGCCGCCGGACGCCGACAACCTGAGCCACGTCGTTCAGCAGCCCGGGGAGTCAGCTCGGCAATTCTGGAACCGGTTCTTGACAAAGAAGAACCAGATCGTCGACTGGCCGGACGCCGAAGCAATCGCCGCATTCAAGCATAGTATTCGGGACGAATGGCTCACGCCAGCTCGGCCAAGATAAGCCGAGAACAATGTCGGCCCTCACCTCCCTAATGACCCGCTTTTGCGCGGGTGAGGATAGTTGGTTAGCTCGTAGAAGCAACCACCCCGAAGACCCCGGCACTTCAGAGGCCCGGGACAGGAACGGGAAGCCCCGGCGCAACAAGAATAATAAGCGCCGGCACACAAACAACGGCAGTGAAGCCGATGACATGGCGGTAAACGCCGGGTTCGACGGCTCAAAATCGGGACCGCGGAAAAAACCTTCTAAAGGGAACAGGGACGGGCCGTCTGCACTGGATAGAATCTTGGATAGGCCCTGCGAGATTCATGGCACCTCGGATAAGCCCGCCAATCACACCAATCGTAACTGTTGGGTAATCAAACAGGCCGGCAAGATCACAGCCGAAGAACAGGGCAAGGGTCCCCGCTGCGAGGACGACGACGAACCTCGCGGGCCGAACAATGGAGGCCAAAAACAGTTCCCTCCCGAGGTAAAGACCATGAACATAATTTACGTCACACATATACCGAAGAAGGAGCGAAAACACGCACTCCGGGATGTCTACGCCTTAGAGCTAGTAGCCCCAAAGTTCAACCCATGGTCGGCTTGCCCGATCACTTTCGACCGTCGAGACCACTCGACCAGTATCCGTCATGGAGGAATGGCGGCTCTGGTACTCGACCCCATCGTGGATGGATTTCACCTCACCAGAGTCCTTATGGACGGAGGCAGCAGCCTCAACCTGATTTATTCAGATACAGTGAGGAAAATGGGGATCGACCCATCAAGGATCAAACCCAGCAACACCACCTTTAAAGGTGTAATCCCAGGTGTTGAGGCATGCTGCTCGGGATCCGTGACATTGGAGGTAGTCTTCGGTTCGCCCGACAACTTCCGCAGCGAAGACTTAATCTTCGACATAATTCCCTTCTGCAACGGTTACCACGCACTCCTCGGCCGGACAACGTTCGCCCGCTTTAACGCCGTTCCGCATTACGCATATCTAAAGCTCAAGATGCCAGGACCGAAGGGTGTTATTACTGTCAACGGTAACACCGAACGCTCGCTCCGAACAGAGGAACACACAGCCGCTTTAGCCGCCGAAGAAGCGTCGCAGGCCCAGTCTACCACCACTACTGGAAACAGGGAATTTGCCATCAGTCAGCTCTTTGCCATCTGCCAGCGGATGGCAAAGAACGTCTTTGCCATCTGCTTACAAAAAACAGACGGCAAAGAACTGACAGACGGCAGAGAACCTGGTTGCCATCAGCCAATTCTTTGCCATCTGCCAGCAGATGGCAAAGAATCTTTGCCGTCTGCTGGCAGACTAGCCCCACCTCTTTGCTATCAGCCAGCAGACGGCAAAGTTCTTTGCCATCTGCTGGCTGATGGCAAAGAGGTGCGGCTTTGCCATGTGCTGGCTGATGGCAAAGAGATGGGGCTTTGCCATCTGCTGGCTGATGGCAAAGAGGTGGGGCTATCTCCCCTCCCTCCCAGCCCGGCCCCACCCCTCTCTCTCCCCCACCTCACCCACCCACCACCCCAGCCCAGCCCCACCCCTCTCTCTCTCCCCCCACCTCACCCACCCATCTCTCCCACCCCAGCCCAGCTAGGGTTACGGCCGCTGGCCGCCCGACCCCGCCCCGCCTCGCCGTAGGACGGCGGCCCCCTCGCCGCCCGACCCCGCTCCATCGCCGCTCGACCCCGCCTGTCCCCCGGACGCCCCCTCCCGACTGCGCCGCCAGACGGCGGCAGCATCGCCGCCGCACGCTGCCCGACTCTGCCCCGCCTCGCCGCAGGACGGCGGCCCCCTCGCCGCCCGACCCCGCTCCGTCGCCGCCCGACCCCGCCCGTCCCCCGAACGCCCCCTCCCGGCCGCCGGTGAGCTCCCTCTGTCTCCTCTCTTCCCCTCTCTCTGTATGTGAATGGATGGATGGATGGATAATTTTTTTGCTACTGTGGATGGATAGATGTTGGATAGATGGATGGATGGATTGATGGATAAATTGAATTTGCTAGATGTTTTGTTGTTTGTGAATGGTGCTAGTAGCTACTGTGAATGGTGAAGTTTTATTTCTTGTTTCTTGTTGCGACGTGTGTTTTTGCATTACCTATTTGTTCTTCATTGTTGCTTTCTTTTTTTCAATACTGAGCACTTATGAGTAGACACTTGTGGTTGTAATTACTTGAACAGAATCATTATATTACTGTTGGATATACAAGTTCAATCATTCACATCTGATTCTTGTTCGATTCTAATAGCCTTGCTATTCTTTGGACAGGAACTTTTATCCCCACTGTGATATTCAAAAGCAGTCAAGATGGTGAAGTTATTCTCCCTCGGCATCCAGCCACCGCTGAGGCACTGATGGTGGCAAGGTGGAGCACACGGCGAACCAGTGCAGCGATGTGTGGCTCGTGGCAATGCCGGATCCGGTGGACAACCCCGTCGCCACCATCATCTATTCTCCTTGACATCAAGCTGAGATGAGCCATCGCTTGATTCTCTCGTGGCCAGCCCCTGCCCTTCTCCTACCGCGTTGCTCTCCCTGTCGTCGAAGGTCGTGTTCCTCCTGTCCTATGCCTCCCTCCTTTTTGGTTCCAGTTCTCTTTGCCATTCATTACGCAAGTAATTTTTTCCTTACCATGAGTGTCAGCAGCAAGGAATGTGCGATCAGTTATCTGTACATTTTTTTGTGTACCAGGTTATTGAAACAGTCATCATTTTTTATACTTCCTAGAGTTGCTGCTGTTAGAGAATGGTGGGTTCTCCTTGTGCTGCTTGGTCGTGCCTTGGGTCATCTACCTGGGCGAGGCCGAGCTCGTGCCCGACCCCGACAGCCGCATCCTCGAGCTCGAGATCATCACCAAGCTCGCCGCCCGCTGCACCGAGGCCGAGAGGAGCAAACCTATCATTTCAGAATTAGATTGGATGCTACCTGCCTGCTGTTTGATCTCACTGGATGCTCACATATGTGAATTATTAGATACATGTGCTTGTCCACATTATCAGGTTTGAACTAGATAGCTGCTGGTGGAAGGGCCAATCTATCTTTCTTGCATAATAAACAATTGAATTTCATTTCATATATATACTACTACTCCACAAGGAGAGTCCTCCCAAAATAAATTGGTCACATCCACACCAAGAAGACACCCTACTGATCACACACTTGATATTTATTTATTTATAAAAGAAAGAAAGAAAGTTGCGACAGAAAAATAGTGCAACTTGTTGCTGAAAGAAAGAGACGGACTGATGTATGGATTAGTCCCTTGATGAAAGAACGGGCGCTGGTTGCTGTTATATATACTAGTCTTAGACTGTACGTGACATGAATGTATCCTATCTAGCTTGCAGCTAATATCTGACGAAACTGTTCTTGTTTGGCGCAGGCGATGGCCACCTTTGAGCTGTACAGGCGGTCCACCATCGACATGTGTCTCACAGAGACGCTCGACGAGATGGTCTCTAGCGGCACCCTCAGCCCCGAGCTTGCCATCCAAGTGCTCATCCAGCTCGACAAGGTGCTCTGCTGCGACATCAATTGCTTCTTTCTTCGGTTATGGCCATGTTCCCCTTCAGTCTGGGGAACATAATTCTCCTTATCTTCTGGATGATTTGATTTATTATTTGTCTATGTTTCTCGTGCGTGCAGTTTATGACAGAGGAAATGGAAAACCAAGTGAATAGCAAGGCTACTGTAAAGGTACTTGCTTTGGAAACAAAGTTGTAATTTTTCGCGCAATTTTGGTGTTCTCCTGCTCGGTGGGGTCATTAACGTTTGCCACATGCAACGATGAATTAATTTGTCTGATTCTAAAGTTGTGACCTTTTGAGGCATGACAAATATGTGGTACCAATTCTAAGATGCAGTGCAGTTTAGCTCGTTCGTAAATGAAATAAACCCTAGATTTTTTTTGTCTTACATATATTGCTTACTAAAGATACGGTTTACAGTTTCCAAGGCCCCAAGGGCGAAGATCCTGGAAAATATGTCTTGCGTATGTTGTTCTAAGTTCAAGGGATGTCGCACAATTTGGGATAACTCCTGAGTTATGCAAAAACTCTGTTTCACAAAACAAAACCTGTCGATATGATGTGTGCTCACAACTAAATTAGGGGTTACTATTGCAGAACTGGAAGCTACCTGCTTGCTGTTTGCTTTCACTGGATGCTCATGTACGTGAATTAGATACATGTGTTTGTGCACATTAGCAAGTTTGAAGTAGATTACTAGTGGTGAATGGGCCAATCTATCTTTCTTGCATAATAAACAAATAAATTATTAATTTACATATATAGACTACTTTTTTTTGTATGTACAATTACCAGCTACCTTGTTGGGTACTACTTGTTGTTGCATCGTAACATCTCATACACAATCTTGACTGGAGGATTAGCTTTGCTGGTGAATGATAGCCCCAAGGGATTACCATTGCAGAACTTTATGGGCCTCGTAATGCTATCTGCTTGCTGTTTTCTTTCGCCGCATGGTCATGTCAGTTAGATGCATGTCTTTGTCAAATATTGCCAATTAATACGCCTGCAAGTCTTATTTAATTTTTTTCTACCCAAGTCGTTGATGCTCTGCTCTAGCCTGCCAACTTTCTATTCTTATTTGTTGTTGTGAAACCAAACTACCAGGGCTGGGCGAGGTCCGTCTTGTCCTTGGTTAATTTGGTTTACTGCCTGCTTGATTGATGCCACTGTACTCCCAGCTTCTTTCTCATGTAGGTAGGAGCATGACTAAATTTCTTCCTGTTTGCGTATGATGAACACCACATCATTCTATCTCTCTCTGTTGTAATGATGTGTATGTGCCTATTATATATGTTTGCACTGGGCGTTGTTGTTGTTTTTACAAGAGGGTTTTGATGCTTTAGTGCCACATGATGTTAGTTGTACCAGTATTATAATTTTTTATGCTTGAAACTATATTGCTTTCCTCTGTTTAGTTCAAAGTTTTATTTGTGTTTATACAACTGAATATTTGACATTGGTTCATCTTATCTTGAGTTAGCGTTTTGAACTAGTACGTTCTGAACATTCTGATGCCTGTGTTTGATGCAGAGTTGCTGCTGTTATGATCATGTGTTGGAACCTGGTAGAAGCGGGGCATGCCGGGAGAGGAGGGCGATGATGCGGTTCCGCGTGGCTGCTCCAACCCTGACGTCACGGAAGGTCGTCCATCTCTCTCTCTCTCTCTCTCCGTGTGTGTAGACCGATTCAGTTTTTCTCTCTTTCCAATTTAAACATGAGAAGATTCAATTCATCAATCAATTTTGTGCCTACAAGTTGGAGATCTTATTGTGGCTGCGATTAGGGATTATTGCAGTTTGCCGTAGACTTTATGGGCCTCACAGTGCTATTTGTTGCTTGCACTCGGAAATGGTCATGTGAATTAGATGAGTTTGTCAAATATTGCCAATATCCCTGCAAGCCTTTTGTTTGGTTTACCCAACTTGTCGATGCTCTAATATAGCCTAGTTTTGTTTTTATTCTGGTTTTCAAACCAAACTACCATGGTGAGGTTCGTCATCCTGTGTTTGCTTTACTGCTTGCTTGGTTAATGCCACTAGACTAACAGGTTCTCATGTAGGACCATGAGGAATTTCTCTAGTTCGCTTATGATGGCTGCTGGGTGGTTCCTGCCTGTTGAGGTGGTCATGTATGAGGCTAGTTAAACTTTGGTTCTAATTCTTACGCATATTTGGTCATGCATGCATCATGCATGTGTGGTTGATGGTCATGTACTAGCAAAAGAGGTTGTTTTGCTGCTGAACGGTCTTTTCTTATTCATGCATGCTTACATATGCAATCTATCCTTTGTGATGATGTATGTGGCTATTAAATATAGTTGCACTGGGTGCCCTTGTCTTTACAAGAGGATTGTCATGCTTTCTCTCTAATAGCCACTCTAGTCCTGGTGTTACAGTTTTGATGTTTGTTACTCCCTCTGTAAAGAAATATAAGAGCGTTTAGAGCACTACCTTACTTAGCTTCAAAATGACCTTACTTAGCATTTTTTTACACCAAAATGACTTAGTATGCTTAGCTAGCTCAAAAATGACATAATAATCATACTTAGCTCCAAAATGACATATTTTACAGATATAAGTTGCATCATAATAGTCTTCACATTTTAGTTGCATCATAATAATCTTCTTCTTCTAGTCTTTTTCTTCTAACTTTCTTCTTTCCCATTTTGCAGATTTGCTCTAGATCACGGAAGCTTGGGTTGATGGAGTGCTTGTCTTTAGTTTTTGTTTTGACTTTTTGAAACTTGCTACCTATGGATGAAACTGTGTAATATTGATGAAACTATGTATATGTATGGATGAAACTTGCTACTATTGGTAACATGTGTTGGATATGTGTTCATGGATGTGTTGGATATATATGTGTTCATAACTATTGGTAATATGTGTTGAATATGATATATTGGTTATATATATATATATATATATATATATATATGTGTGTGTGTGTGTGTGTGTGTGTGTTTGATTTTCTGTGAAGATGAATTGATATAAGCAAAAACAAAATTAAATGGGGCAATATAGGCACTTTGCCATCTGCTGGCAGATGGCAAAGAGGCCACGTGTCAGCTACCTGTACAACCTGGGAAGGGCCTATTAGGTCTCTTTGCCATCTGCCAGCAGATGGCAAAGGCTACAGAATCTTTGCCATCTGCTGGCAGATGGCAAAGGCCAGAATCTTTGCCATCTGCTGGCAGACGGCAAAGAGCCTGCAGCCTTTGCCATCTGCTGGCAGACGGCAAAGCACGCCGTTAGCCTTCTAACGTGGCTAACCCCGTTCAGAGGCTTTGCCATCTGCCAGCTGATGGCAAAGGCTGCAGGCTCTTTGCCATCTGCCAGCAGACGGCAAAGTAGCCTTTCCCGGCTGGGTTTCAGCCAAACTGTTTGCCGTCTGCTGGCAGATGGCAAAGCCTTTGCCATCCGCCGACCATGCCTTTTCCATCTGCCATGGCAGATGGCAAAGTGCCTGATTCCTGTAGTGCACCAAGGCACTGGATGTAGGCAAACGTGCCCGAGCTACGGCCTCGGCCCCGGAGCACTCCCGTGCTCACCCTAAATAGGGATACACGCCCCACAGCATGGCCCACCCAGCCGCAAAATACGTGCCTCGAGTGCACAACTTCGCGCTCAAGATCCCATGGGCAGCTGTGGGGGCACATGACACAAAGGCCGAGAGCTCGGTTCGACCGAGCCATGGCCAAAAGATGTTCTCGGATTAACATCAATTACAGGCACCACCTAGGGTCTGATTCAGCGTTAAGCTGATACAGTGCGGCGACTTCTCAAAACCCTTCCCCAAGGGCTCGTCTGCCGAACATTACTACTTCCGCCGAGCATACAGTCGACGACCACACTCATCTGGAAGCTTCATAAAGAGCAAAGGCGCAGACGTGCAGCAAGGCGTAGTAGGGACGTCAAACCACTCATAAAGGCCCTGTGTAAACCTTTCCTCTTATGTATTTATTTCTTAAAGTATCTGTAAAAGTTACTTCGGCAGTTTGGATTGTACGGATAGACGTCACAAGTTTAAAGGACATAACGACCATTTTCTCCGGTCATACTACGGTTAATTATGTTGCACCCTCCTTTCTGCTATTCGGCCGAAGTAAACTCTTATGATACGTTTCCTTTTTAAAATATGATCGGCTCATAGACCGGGGGCTTGAACCTCACCCTAGCCCCAAACATCATTCCGGCACCAATTTTTATATGTGCTCAGCGTCACGGATATTGCATTATATGAATCAGTTCTGAATTGTGTCTTTGGTCAATAGTTGGGTTGCCCGGCTCCTGTGTTTGCCCTCTTACGTTCCGCATTGTTCGGCTAGGAGGGTAAAGGGAGAACCACTGCGATTGTACTTCCAGCTAGCCCGGTCAAGTACCTCAGTGGAGAAAGCCGAAAACTGATTGTCATAATAAGCGAGAACTGGTCGGCGATCCAATGACTAGTGTTAAACTAAAAATCCTTGGAGGTTAGCCCGTGTCAAACGAAGGGTTCTCTGTTACCGGAACCACGTGATAATGGTGTCAACCGCGGTACATCCGGACATCACATACACTGGGGGCTAGTCACCAGCCCCCGCAGTTAAGCTCCTATGGCTAAGTGAAAGCACTAAAACAGCATAGTCTGATTGCCTCGTTTTTCCTTACATGTAACCGCCTCCGGGCACCGAGACGTCGGCTAAGGGTTAAGGTGTTCGGAGAAACACCCCATGCAGTATCTGCAAGGGGGTTGAAGCCGATGACTGGTAACTTTCAGTTTTACATCGGCCGCACAGGAGTCAAAATAAAACACTTGAGGCATTATATTTCAAGCCAACCAGTTGCATTTCAACAAAACAAAAGTTTTAACTCCTCGGGTACGAGGAAAATAAATCTACTCATAAATTACATCTTTTGAGCATTGGGCCTCTATTGCCCGAGCACCATCCATCATGATGGGAAAGTACTGCTCGGGGCGCCTATGCTCCTTCCCAGGAGGCGGAGGTCCGGTGGCTACTTCGGCTGGCTTGATCTTCGGCCAATGCACCATGGTTTTTCCGAAGGCCATCCGAGCTCCCTCAATGCATACGGAGCGCTTCCAGGCATCGATCCGGGGAGTGGCGTCGTACAGCCTCTGCACCAAACCAAAGTAGCTGCTCGGCAGCGGCTCCGAAGGCCACAGCTTGACGCAGAGGTCCTTCATCGCCGGCTCCGCCATCCGATGCAACTCCATTAGCTGCTTCATTTGGTTGTTGATGAGGGGGGTGTTCGGGCGCTTGAAATTGCGCCCAAAACAGCCTCTGCTCGGCGCGACCCTCCTGGGCGCCGAAGAACCTGGCCGCGTCAGTTGCACTCCTCGGGAGGTCCACAAAGGCGCCTGGGGAATGCCACACTCGCGTGAGCAAAGCGAACCGGTTACCACCAAAGACACTTTGCAGCAAGTACGGCTTACCATCCGCAATGAGTTTCACTTGACGGAGTTCCTCTTGGTAGTTGTGCGCCTCCGTCCGCGCTTCCTTGGCCGCTGACCCCAGTGAGGTTAGCTCGGCGGCCTGCTCTTTATTCTTCTGCTCAAGGGCCTCACATTTCGTGACGGCATCCTTGAGCTCTTGCTACACTTCAGCCACTCTGGCCTCGTGCTTCTGGCTAGCGGTTCTCATCGTAGCCAGCTCGGCAGTTGCCTGTTCGACCGCCGACCTCTGCTCCGCCGCTTCCAGCTGAGCCTTCCTCAGCTCGGCCTTGAGGTTCTCGGCCTCCGCGGTAGCAGCTGCAGTCGTATTAGTTGACTCCGTTTAGGCTACTTACTACAAACGTTACTCAACAAAGAACTGCTGTAATAGATACTCGTGCGGACTTGCCTTGCGCTTCGTCGAACCGCCTGTTCAGCAGGCCGAGGGCGTCCTCGGAGCTCTTGAGTTTCCGATTCAGCTCGGCCAACTCCTCGGCGTTGGCAGCTGTCGCCGAGGATGACGCCTGCATAGCACTCTACACACATTAGGATCCGAGTTATAGATTTTCGATCCTCTGACCTGCTTTACTCAAGCCAGTCAGAGTCTCGGGGGCTACTGTGTATGAGGTTATGCACTCACATAAAAGAAATTTTCTAAGGGAAAAACATTACTTGGCCTACCTTGAAGCCTGTGAGAAGGCCATTGAAGGCCTCCTTCAGTCCGTTGTCCACGGACCGAAGACTTTGCAACACCGCGCCCATAAGGACACGGTGCTCTTCAGCGATAGAGGAACTGGTTAAAGCATCCTCTATTTCGTCCGGCCACCCAGTCTAAGTCCGCTCTGGGGCGGGCGGGGGTGGCGGGGGCACCTCGGCTCCTCCTCTCGAGGAGTCTGGAATGCATGACTCCGGGTACCTTGACGGCTCCGGAGCCGTTCTCGGAGAGAGCTCGGATCGTCCGGGCTCCTCCTCTTCATTTACTAGAGGGCTCCGCCCCTCCTGGTCTTCGGTGACCGAGGTATGCACCTCGGCCATAACGGTGTCACCCCCTCCCCCCATGTGCGGCAAGGGAGGGGTCCTTCTCGACAGAACCTCCTCGGCCTCCTCGACGATCGGCGGAGGAGAGGCGCGCGACTCGATGCCGCTCTCCGCCAGCGCGGCCGGTGGAGAATCCCCCTCCGAGACTCGATCGGTGGGGAGGTCGCGCAGCGGGCTGCAATATTAAAAGCAGAAGCACAGTTAATAGCAGACTTAGCTCGGCGGAAGGTGCACAGGCGAATCTTAAAGACATGTACCTTTGGGCCGGCGGTTTGACCCTAGGGGCCCTCCGAGGAACCTCATGGGAGGCCTCAGAGTCCTCGGCAGAAGCCGAGCTATTGTTGGACAAGGCCACCTTGGCCCTGCACAGTCTTTTGGGGGCAGGATGAGGCGGCTCCTCCTCGGCGTCCTCGGACACCGCCCTCTTCTTTGTTCGGGAGGAATTACTTTCCTCCCCCTCCTCTCCCTGCTCCCTCTCCTCCTCTTGTGCGGAGGGAGCGTGGGTGTCCCCGGATCTAGTGTCTAGGGGTCCTCGGGAACGGAGGCCATCTCTGGCCTCCCACTTCCTCTCCTTCTTCTTCTCCTTCCTCTCCGGCGCCTCGTACGGCTCCACGGCCAACATGGCCGTCAGCAAGGGCATCCTGGGGCCCTCTGGCTGCGGGGCCGGGCTGTTGATCCGCTCGGCCTTCTTCAGCCAGCTCTGCGGATGAGAAATTAGGAAGTTGAGTACCTTATCAAAAGGGAATAATCCGAATACAAGAATAACACTTAACCTACCTCTCGAGGGGGGTTTCCGGCGTCAAGGCCGATGTCTTCCTCCTCGGCCAGCCAGTCCTTCTGCGGCTTGAACAGCACCTTTCACAGCTGAGCGTGGGAAGTGCGGTAGAAGCTAAGCACTGTGGCGGGGTCCTCGGGCTTGTAGGCCCACATGGGGGAAGCCCGGTCCTGGAAGGGGAGGATACGGTGACAGAGCATTATCTGGATCACGTTGGGTAGCTTGACTCCCCGCTCTATCATCTTTCCTATCCGGCTCTGCAGTAGCGCCACCTACTTGTTTGACCCCCAGTCGAGGCCTTTCCTGGTCCATGAGACCAGCCTCGTGGGGGGTCCGGATCGGAAGGCAGGAATTGCCCCCCAATCCGCGCTCCTTGGCTCCGTGATGTAGAACCACTCCTTCTGCCAGATCTTGACGGTCTCGATGAAGGTCCCTTCTGGCCACTCCACCCGGGGAAGCTTGCTGACCATCACTCCCCTGCAGTCCGCCTGCTGGCCGTCAACAATCTTCGGCTTGACGTTGAAGATCTTCAGCCACAGGACGAAGTGTGGCTGGACCCGAAGAAAGGCCTCGCAGATGATGATGAAGGCCGGGATGTGCAGGAAGGAATTTGGGGCGAGATCGTGGAAATCGAGCCCGTAGAAAAACATGAGGTCCCTAACGAAGGGATGGAGGGGAAAACCCAAACTTCGGATGAGGTGGGGTAGGAACACCACCCTCTCGCCCTGCCGCGGCATGGGGATGACCTGGCCCGCCTTTGGAGCGCGGTGGGCGATGTTGGTTGGGAGATATCCCGCGCTCTTTAGCTCCAGGATGGCGTTCTCGGTGACGATGGAGGCTTCCCACTTGCCCTTGGACCCGGAACCGGCCATTGCTGGATCGAGCAGGTGGCTGAGGAGGTTCTTGGAAGGGAGAGCAGATCTGGGCGCTGGAGCTCGAGAAATTGGGAGGGCGACGGCGAAGGAAGAGGTGAGAGCGTGCGAAGGAAATGGAGGCCGCTCCCCTTTTATGGGCTGTAAAACTTGAGGTCCCTTTACTGCGCCACAGGCTTCGCCATTTCCCCGTGTAATCGTGCCATTATGCGCGCGTGGGACGGAGCAAATCATTGATCATATCCCTTGAAAATAGGGCACGATCTCCATATCGATGGGACGCGCCAATGAAGGAACTGCCTCGAATCGCGAATCGAGTTTTCATAAACCAACTCGCGGTCGTGGCGGGCTGTGACCCTTCAGTAAAAGTTGTCAGATGGGGGCACTGTTCACATCAATGCGACTAGCCTTCAGGGCTAAGTTATCGGTACACCTCGGCGACCGAAGCATAGTTCGGGGAAGGTGCAAGTAAGCAACCCTTGAGAACTTGATTCGGAGGGGATGCAGACTTGACACAAGAATCACGAAAGGGAAGGAATTGGTCCACTAAGCCGATGGTGTTCGGCATATACCTCGGCTTCGAATACTAGTTCGGGGGCTACTGAGGGTGTCCCGGACTAGGGGGTACTCGGGCTGCCGGCCTATCTCTCATAAGCCGGACTAGTGGGCCGCTCTTACTCGTCAAAGAAAGGCCGGATTGCGGGCGACCCCATGCACCAGAAGGAAACCTCCGAAGACTTGGCGTCTCCTCCAAGAAATAATTATCGGCATGTTTTATCCCCTGATGGCAACCGACCATATGTAACCTTAGGTCCCTCTGGTGTCTATATAAACCAGAGGGTTTAGTCCGTAGAGGGGGGATCATCATAACCACCTAGGGTTTAGCCCATCCGATCTCGAGGTAGATCAACTATGTAACCTTCATACAATCACATCAATACAATCTAGCAGGACGTAGGGTTTTACCTCTTCGAGAGGGCCCGAACCTGGGTAAATAGCTGTCTCTACGTTCCCTGTTACTCATTGATCCCTAGATCCACAGTTCGGACCCCCTACCCGAGGTCTGCCGGTTTTGCTACCGACACCTGCTGCTCTCAGTTACTATGGATGAAGCAAACTCTCAAGGACTATGGCATCAACGTGAAGAAAGTGCCACTCTACTGCGACAATGAGAGCGCCATCAAGATCACCCACAACCCAGTGCAACACTCAAGGACGACGCACATTGAGATTCGTCACCATTTCCTTCGTGATCATGTGCTGAAAGGAGACATTGTCATCGACCACGTGAAGACTGAAGACCAGCTTGCAAATATCTTCACTAAGCCCTTGGATGAGAGAAGGTTTTGCATGTTGCGGTGTGAGCTAAACATCATAAAATCTTCGAATGTCCTTTGAAAAGGACACACATCCTAACGCTTATGCCTTCTTGATGACTTTGATGCACAACACACGAAGTAACGTTTTTCTTCAATCAATGAAGACTAACCCTCTAAGTGTGAAGAAATTAAAGAAGAACTTGATTCTCAGAACCCTACGACAATTGTACGCGGTGTCTGAAATCACCATAGTTCTTATACGGTGGGTAACGCCACCACCTCTTTATGACATTCTTCAAATTTGAGTTTTTCGTCATTTGCAATTTCGTCAAACTTTTCAAATTCGTCATTTGAGGTTATTCTTCACTGCTTGTTGTTTATATATATATTTGAGTTTTTCATGTCCTCAGCAGCATCCACATATAGCTATTTCTTCAAACAGTGTTTTTCGTCATCTATGTGGATGTGATCGGACCCGCTCCCCTCTGTGCTAAACTCAAACCACTCTGTTCTCAATCTCTTCATATGCATTCTAATTGACACTGTTCAAAGTCTTCACTGTGTCCTTGACAGCTGAAGAAATTGCGAACACATTTTGAAAATATTCTAATCAATTTTTGGCGGTTGCCACAGTAACTTCATCCCGCGCTTCATACGCATGGATAAAGATGAAAATACATGTATGACGCGTGTCACACAAATGCGAAACGCCAGGGGCTTATCCATCCAAAATCTTCGGACCTCTCAGTTTTTACCGCGCCTATATAAAGGCTTGACCTCGTCAACCCTAACTCATTTTACTCTCGCGCCCCTGTCGCTCTCAAACCCTAGCGCCACCGCTGGAACTCATCGTCGCCGGAGAGGAAGAGCTTCACTGCCTCGACTTCTTCGCCGTCGTACTCGCACCGGCCACGGATTTCTTCACCTCCGCTGCCGCCGTAGACGTCTTTCATCGCCAAGTTAGGGCACAGAAGATCTGAACTGACGATTTCCTTTGACTCGTCGTCCAGTTCATCGAGTTCATCCTTTGGGGTAATTAAAATTTATTTTTACAGCCCAAGTTTGATCTTTTTACTGCCACAAAATCTTCAAGTGCTGTTTTTACCACTCTTCCAATTCTTCAGCACTTCCTTCTGGCCAGTCTTGAGTATTTTCATCTAAGTTATACTTAACAACTTGATTCCTCAATTGTGCAATTGCTTCAATATGTACAACTCTAGAATCTATGTCAAGAACACTTAGTGAATTGTGTCAAGACGTTAAGGGTCAATTTCTTCACCTGGTTTATTTTGAAAAATATCTGAGAACGCATGTGACTCTTCCCTATTTCCTCGCAACTATACTCTATTCACAGGTACAATGTCTGCCGATGAACCACTAGGTTCTCATCAAATTAATTCATTTGCAGCATTGCTTGAGGAAAACCTTCAAACATCTTCAGAGTCCTCACGTGTTCAAAAACCTCAGCTGAAGAAAATGGCTGATGGCAAAAGGCCTCAGAAGGGAGGTAAGAGGAAAGAGGAACATACAGCTTTCGAGATTCCAGATGATCTGTATGAAGGATATTGCACTCCAGATGAAGAAACTCATGGAAAGGAAACCAAGGAGCAGCGCAAAACGCGCATGCAAAAGATAAAGAGATACTGGACCTATCAGTGGAGAGATTACAATTTTGTCACTTCCAAATACATGAAGGATTTTGCCGTGAAGCCTCCGTGCAATAGGCCACCGCTTGCTGAAGGTCAAGTTGCTCATCCCACAAGTATCAAAAGGGGTGAAGAATTCCCCAAAGAATGGGCAAAGCAACAAGCTAAATTATAGAAACAGGCCAAAAATGTTGTTGAAGAATTCAACAGAGTCACAAAGGTCTCAGCTGAAGCAGATGCCAGTGGCAGTGCAAGTGCTCCGAAGAAGGCTATGCAAAAGAAGCCTGCCAACAAGCCAAAGCCGTGTGTCCCAAAGCCCTCAGTGGCCCAGCCGGCAGCTTCAAAGGCTTCAGCACCCAAGATCTCAAAATCTTCAGTGCCTCCTCCTGCTTCAAGTTCATCTATGGCAGCAGCAAAAGCTTCAACACCGGTCGTGCTCGCATCTTGCCAGTGCACCGAGGGCTTTCCAACAGCCTCAATTGCTGCATCAAGTGCCTTAGCTAGTGGGCAACCATCGTCTTCACTGCCCAAGCTGAAGAAAAAGGTCACTGCTGGCCGTGGAACTAGGCCAAGTCCCAAGAGCAAGGCCATCGTACCTCAAGTTGATGAACATGGGCTGGCTGACGAAGATGAGCTCGCAGAGTTCCTCAGAAGAAAGCAAGAGCAAGCTGTAATTGCTAAAAATTCTTCAGTTCCAATGTTGCTGGACCCCAAGAAGCTTCTGGAATTCATTGACATCTGGTGCACCAAGCCAGATACACCTCTTGATGAATTGAATCTATCTCCTGGCCCAAGTCATGTATTATCTGCTTTCATTTTGAATGAGAAACACAAGATTGCTTAGGCCAAGTTAGTGAGGAAACAGCAACTGCAGAAAGAGAAGGAGCTGCGGAAGAACATGCTTTCTATTTCTCCTCAGCAGCTTGTGACATTGCAGTCTGAAATTCAACAGTTGTCTGAAGAGTTTGAACGCCAGTCAAGTCACTGTTGTGGAGTGCGCAACATATTCATCCAAACCACCACCAATGTGGTTAATGAGCACAACAAGCGTGAGGCTGCCAAGTTTGGCATCGTGCCTCCTTCCAGTTCTTCAGCTCCACCACCAACAGCTCAGACCAGTGAGACTATCAGGGCAACAGAGGTTGCGCCTGAAGAAAATGAAAGGGCAACTGACCATGTTGTGCCTGAAGAAACAGCCAGGGCGACTGCATCAGTCGTTCCTGAAGTAATTGAACCATCAAGTTCCTCAGCAGCAGCACCACCAACGACTTCATCTGTGAAGACTATCACCCTTCCTTCTGCATCAGAAGTGAAGAAGACCAAGGCTACTGAGAAGGAAGCTAAAAAGAGAAAAGCTTCAGCCCCCACTACCATCACTGCTACTGTGAAGAAAATGAAGACGACTCCATTGTCTTCAGACGTTCCAATTGATGCTACACATATCTCATCAGCGCCCCCTTCTCGTTCCAATGATGATCGTCAGATTGTTCCGTATGGAGTGGATTATGTAATCCCACAGGCTGATGAAGATGATGCTGAAACCCACTCCGCTGCTACCACAAAGCAAGTGGATGAAGAAATAGAAGTCGAAGAAGATGCTTCATTTCACCAAGTCCTGTCTCGGAAGCCCTCACAGGTTCCGGTGACTGAAGAACATGCCACTACTTCATCTGGAAGTAGTGATGAAACTGAAGAGGATGTGGATATTGACGGTACAACTACCCCTCCAATCATTGAAGAATTTTGGGAAGCTTACCATCCAAATTCGCCCCTCACCACTCCTCTGACGCAAGTGCCACAGTCACCCGCTGTCACTGAAGAAATTCACACGGGCTCTGAGGAAAGACAACCATCACTCCAAAGCATTCCTGAAGAAATTCCAGCTGCAGCAACTGATGAAATTGCTCAAGATGAGCCAATGGTTGATGTTGTCAATACATCTCCTCAGCGCGATGAATCAATTCCTTCAGCAGATACCGATACAGTTCCAACTGCCACTACCGAGGAAATTGCCAAATCACTTGCCGTGACTGATCCGAATGATTCCACTGGGTCCCCATGACCAGTGTTTGATGTATGTAAAAAGATGCATAACCTTCAACCAGTACCTGTGATGCCGAAGATTGGCCGAGCCCTCAGGCGGCCTTAGTTTGATAATGCCAAATTCTTTGAAGAGAAGAACTTGTTCATTGGTGAGTCCCCATATGACTCAGCCAAGATTAGGCGCCTGCGCTTCTGGACAAGAACTCAGATGAATTTCTATGCTTCACTCTTATTCGACAAGAACAAAGTATTCCCGCATCGCCATATTCCTCACGTGGATATGGAGTCATTACCGTGCTTTCGGCCAGTTCTGGCTGTTCTTCACGATGCTGGATTAGTCAGCTTCTGCTCTGACGTCTGCGATTGGAATGAAGAACTCATTCTTCAATTCTACGCCACAGTGCATTTCTCTGGAGACGCTGACGACATTGCAACATGGGCTCTGGACTGGATGAGTGAAGACACTCACTACAAAGCACCAATTGAAGAACTTCTTCGAGCTCTCCCAGTCGAACCCCCCCATGAAGAAGCAAAGAGAATTTATGAAGAACCTGAACTGCCAAACCATCTGATGCAAGTGCTTATGAAGCCAATAGCTGAAGGAGAAGCTCCAAGGACAACCTTCCTAGTGAAGGATTTGCTGTATGTGCCCAGAACGATCTATCGCATTCTGTCCAAAACCCTCAGTCCCATTAAAGGTCACAACTCCAATACTGAAGAAGTTGTGGGAATTATGAAGAATCTGTTGTTCCACATCATTCATGGTACTCCCATCAACATTCACGATTTCTTCCTGAGGACTTTGGTCACAGTGGCACAGCCTCCGTTTGACTTGAAGTCGTATGCTCCATGGATCATGAGATTCATCAGATCCCGGTCTGCAATTCACTACAAGGTCGATGGTCAGAATCACTTAAGCTATATGCCTGAAGTTGAAGTTCTTCAGGGCACTCTGTCCACTGTTCCTGGCAAGGGCAAGACGGTTATTGATGAAGGAATTCGTCCCTTAGATGGACAATTTCGTCAACCAATTTCAAGCTCGAATGCTAATGAATCTGCTAGCCAGGACACTGCAGCTAAAGCTTCAAGACCAACTTCTTCACCTGAAGCACCACGTGTCATGACAGACCGTGAGTTGCTCATAAGCTTGCACCAGAAAGTTGACAACAATCACCGATGGGTTAAGCGTCAGTTTGCAGCTATTCAAGCCACCATGAATGTGACGCATAACGCCGTCCGCAAAAACCGCTACTATCTCCACGAGATTTTTGACAGATCATGGGCCATCCTCTCGCACCTCAAGACCGATGACGAACTTGCGGATATGGATTTCCAAATGAACTTTGACTGGGCAGAACCGCCAAGGAAGAAGTTCAAGAAAACCCAAGTTCCTCCTCTCATGTCTAGTTCAGAGTCTTCATCGCGCACTACTGACGAAAATGAAGCGGTTGAAGACACTGTGGCTGGTCCATCAGCATCACACGACCCCAACAAGGCAACAACGCTGGCGCTCCCTCGACTTCTCCTCGATGATTTTCTTCAGGGGCGTTAGCTCTCCATTTCATCTCCTTTTGGTCATTGATGACAAAGGGGGAGAAATGTGAGTTAGTCTTCAAGCGGGTCGTTATATGGGCTGTTTTTGCTTAATTTGCAACTCTTGAACTTTATTGGATTTGCTCTTTGATGAGTTGTAACTTAATAACTGTTGGCCGTCTGACTCTTTTGCTACATTTGTTATGCGTGCTCTGATCTTAACTATATCTGCTCATGCATGCATAATTTCGTCAGTCACCAATTTTCATCATGCATTCATATTCTTCAAATATCCTATGATCATGCATGATTGGATTCCAAGATATAGGGGGAGATCTCCACAATTTCAACCTGCCATGTGCATTTGCAATCCAAAGCAAATTCCTCATATGCACATCTTCAGGGGGAGTTCCTCAATATCTTGTAATCAATTTCTTCAAACTCCGTACTTACACTTCAATTATTTTTTCACTCCCGTCGAAAGCCTAACCAATTTGTCATCAATCACCAAAAAGGGGGAGATTGTAAGTGCATCAAGTGCCCCCTTAGTGGTTTTGGAGTATTGAAGACAAATAGGTTGAGGAACTAATGTGTTTGTGAGTATACACTGGAGACAGAGTCCCTGAAGATTTGGTTTAACACATGGAAGACGAACCCTAAAAATAGATTTCTTCAAGTGAAGAATTTGGTGATGAAATTGGTACGGCCTTTGAAGAAATTGATGTGAAGACTTTGAAGCTTGAAGACTTTGGTTTTCGTACTTTCTTTTCTTCTTATTTGAGTCATAGGAAAAACCGTACTGTTAAAGAGGGTCTAGGTGAAACATATTTCACATTTCCAAAGTGATGCTCAAACCTTCTCAAACCTATACACACAAAAGCCGCTTCGAGTGAAGCCTTTGGAAATCTCCAGTACAGCTGACGCATTTGCTAGCGACAGTGACAAAGTTCATCTGGTTGCTGACGAATTTGCTCAGGCTGAGGAGTTAGGAGTTCGCCAGTGCGATCTGCCTACCGTGAGGAAATTGAGTGCCCCGGCGATATTGAGAGTTCAATTCCGACCGTTGATGTGCCGCGTGCCAGCTGTCGAGTGGATCCTTATCGTGACAACGGTCGAATCAGTGAAGGGCATTTATGACAATTCATGTCGGGTTGCCCCCTGGCTATAAATAGCCACCCCCCACAACCACTTGTTGGTTGGCTGCTCCGAGAGAACTTGACACTTGTCATTTGAGAGCAACCCATCCTCTGACGGCTTTGAGAGAACCCAAGTGAGGAAAAACCCAACCAGAGCCTAAGTGACTGAGCATCACTTAAGAGATTGATATGTGCGATCCGACGCTTGTTACCTTTGAGGACTGTCATTCCTCCAGACGGTTAGGCGTCATGTTCTGAGCACCCAAGAGTAATTGTGGTGTGCCGGTGAACAAGTCTGTGAAGGTTTCGGAAGTCTACCTTGAAGACTTACCACGAGTGATTGGGCAAGGTCTAAGTGACCTTAGCTCAAGAGGAATACGGTGAGGACTAAGTGTTCTCTGAGTTGCGACTCAGCCGCCTCAACCAGACGTACAGTTGATACAGTAAGTGGAACTGGTCTACCAAATTCCATTGTCTTCACCGAGCCAACCTGGTTTCAAATTGCTCACCCTCTCTTACTTTATTTCGCTGCTGAAGAATTTGTGATCTATCGTCTGACGAATTTGAACTGAAGTATTTGATCATGTTATCTTTTATTTCCTCAGTTCATATTCTTCATGCTTGTATGATTGTATGATTGCATGTTCTTCACTCTTATGTATCCTGATTGCATGTACTCTGATTCTGTGATGACTTAGTTTCCCGTGCGTTTTCTATTTCTTCACTCTGATCTTCGTCAAATTCTTCAGAGTTTGACGAATTTCTAAAAATCTCCCATTCACCCCCCCTCTGGGAGATAACCTGCGCTTACAGTGGTCGACGGTCACGCGGGAGGTGCGTTCAAGGTGGCGACGACAGTCAACGCACGGGAGGCTGAGGAGGGGCGAACACGCATGTGAAGTTTCAGTTGGCAGTTGGGCAGCCGCGCACTCCTGTTTTTGCATTTGGGCAGCGGCTCGTGTGATGCAAATTTTCATAACATGGGGGTTGGTTTTTTGGGCTGCCCAAGAACAGAACCACATAATTTTACGTATAGGGCAGCTATTGAGGGCTCTTGTTGGAGATGCTCGAATCGGGAATAAGTGAATTCGGTGATACACAATTGTTGCGGCATATTTCTCTCTAATGGTTTTGGTGATTGATGACAATGCTTTTTGCGGACTAACCGTGCGCATTGAGCATTTCAGATATTTCTATACATGGCACAAGACAGATATATTCTCCTCGATGATAGAGAGTGAAGACGGTTTTCCCGACGTTTCTTTTTCGGTGGATTTGAGTCGTAGGGAACTCGTACACATTCACATATGCACCCACCAACCATTCCGGCAACATGGAGGAGTCCACTGTTTCTGTTTGGGCATACTTGAAGCACCCAAGCGATAGTACCGCGCTGGGCTACGGTAGTACCTCTTGGCGGTACTGCCGCAGACCAGTGCCGTACACAGTACCGCTTGTTTTAGGCCTTCTTTAGGTCTTCGCACGATTAACGGTAGTAGAGCGGTAGTACCGCATTCTACTGGCGCGCCCACTTCCGCTTATTTTGGGGCTTCTGTTGCCCTTTGCAGTTTTCACGGTACTAGGACGGTAGTACCGCTTCCTGCGGTACTTCCACTCTGGTGCCCCTCTGCACCGCTGTTCCTCTGTACCAGGTGATCCTAAGCGGTAGTACCACTGATGGATGGACGGTAGTACCGCTCTGGTGGCACTACCGCTCAAGCACTTCACGTGCTCATTGTGCTACTCTTGGAACTGCCGCCTTAAGCGGTAGTACCACTCCTAGGAGCGGTAGTACCGCTTTACTGCAGGCTGGGCAGAATAATAGTTGGATTCTTGTCCCCCTATATAAAGGAGGTCTTCTTCCCCAAGAAGACCTACCTCTTATCCCCCCAAGCTTCATTGTTTCCCTAAAGCTTACTTTCGCCCGATCTCTCTCCTTAGCCAACAAAACTTGTTGTTGCTCTAGGGTTTGGAGGAGAGGGCCTTGATCTACACTTCCACCAAGAGATATTTGATTCCCCATTAATCCTTCGCAGATCTTGTTACTCTTGGGTGTTTGGACACCATAAATGGAAGACGTCACCTCGGAGCCACATTCCATTGTGGTGAAGCTTCGTGGTGGTGTTGGGAGCCTCCAATTAAGTTATGGAGAGAGCCCCAACCTTGTTTGTAAAGGTTCGGTCGCCGCCTTCAAGGTCACCACTAGTGGAATCATGACATCTTGCATAGTGCGAGGGCATGAGGAGAATACGGTGGCCCTAGTGGCTTCTTGGGGAGCATTGTGCCTCCACACCGCTCCAACGGAGACGTACCTCCCCTAAAGGGAGGGAACTTCGGTAACACATCCTCATCTTCACCGACTCTACTTGTGGTTATTCCTATACTTTACCTTGTGCAAGCTATATTGTGCTGGTATCCTGTGCTTGCTTGTGAGCTTGTTAATGTGCTTGTCATATAGGTTGTCCACCTAGTTGCATATCTAGACAACATATTTATTGTCAAGCCCAATTTGTTAAACAGAGCTAAAATTTGGTAGTTGCCTATTCACCCCCCCTCTCTAGTCAATCATATCGATCCTTTCAACAATGTTAAAGAAGAGTACTCAAAATATCAATGAAAAATATATTATACAATTTGAAAGTGAATATTTGAAGTCCAACTAGCCTATTTTGTTTCGACCGGGTTTTTCAACAGTGGCTAGCCTATTTGAATCTAAAACTCGGTTCAACCGGGTTTTTCAATAGTGGCTTGCTCGTTCACTAGGAACTGAAACCAGACACACCGGAAGAAAACCAGCAATGACTCGACACTCATCAAAGTGCACATGTCTGGAATTGAATCCCAGAACAACCAAATCAAAACTGGTGGAACCTAGAGCGATAGACACAAGACTAACAGGAGCAGACACCGAAAACACCGGTTTCTAAATATGACATATCGAGTGTTCAGTGCAGCGATTGGTAAGACGCACCGTCGAGTATTTGCTGTTGTCAGGTCATCAAAGTCTCCTCCAATAAAGTTGATACTATCTCATTGAAATATCAGGCCACCTTGTACCTATCCCATGTTGACGTGGAGCTCCATTCAAACATATCTTAGAGCGCGTAATATTCTTTGCCCCCCCCCCCCCCCCCCCCATGGAGGCCTAAGTTTCAATATCCCATGTTGATATATTTTCTGGTATTTGGTACAATACAAATATTGTTGTGAAGCACTTTCATGACCATATGATAGGGTTAAACAAAAAATGCGATTTACAAAGACAAATCAACGAGAGTCTTATCGGGTTAGAAAAGTTACACCCATTTGGAAATACATTCACCAATATAAATATTTAATGAATTTTGTTAACTTTATAACGCAACAAAAAAGTGTACATGAGTCCATGAATTCAGTTTATATATATTTGATGCTTCATTAATCATCATTTGGAGGCTCTTCTCATATGTATTTTTCTCATATACTCATTACGGTATTTATTTTTTATTTGGAATTATTGTTTGATGCGTATATAACAAAAGCCATAACAATCAACATTAAATGTTACTAATAAAATACGAACCACACAACAATACATTAGATATATACTCACTAATTAATCTTTAAATTCTCGCCACACACATTAAAGGTTTGACCATGTGCCATCTACTCATGTTATATAGCAAACGCCGCAAATCTATGGATATAAACTGGCCATATCTATAAATTCTATAAGCGACACAAACCATTTTCCATCCTTTTGTATTTCAATATAGAATGTGTATAATTCTATGTCCTTGTTGTTCGCGTGTGCATTTGGACCATTATTTGGCATACATGGGCCAAAACCACAATTGACCAGATACATTGTTTATATTTTTACACAGTCTTATAAAATATCTCTTAGAACATTTATAGATTAAAACAACAACTGTGTATACTAAAGAGCATCAATAAAATTGTTGACTCTTAGCAACCTCTAATGTGAACGGTTTCGACAACGTGACTTAGGGGGTGACAGTTATGCCCCTTTCTCCATCGACAAGGCTGCGGGTTCCTGCCTCCCCCGTCCCCTGCTCCGGCGATGGATAGGGGTGAGAACCCTGGCGATTTCGCTCCGTCTGGTCGGAAGGGTTGGCCAAGTTTGTCCCAGAGGTGTCGTTTCTGTGTTTAGGGCGGCGTCGCGTCTTTGGAATAAATTGCCTCTGCTCTCCTTCCACATCGGCAACGCTCCAACCGGCGGTGTCGAAGAGCAGGTGGCTGTGTCTTCTCGGCGGTCTTCAAATCCGACGAGGGTAGGTATTGTTGACTTCGGTTCTTTTTGTTGGCATCGGCGGTTGCGTCTTGGCTAGATCGAGACAAGGTCTCGCCGGTTCCAGTGGTTGAGCGATGCTGGATCTCCCTTTCTCCGTCTCCGTCGTGCTAGTCCAGATGGGCTGAAGCTGAAGACTTCCCGTCCGCAGATTACAAGATCATGCTGGCTTCGTGTGGGAGCGGCGGCAGCTCGTGACGGTGTGTGGGGTGGTTCGGTTCCCAGACGCCCTTTTGTAATTTCTTCTTCTGTGTGGGGTGCTCTGTATCACTAGTCTGATTTAATATAGATTCAAGGTCCTTTCCACAAAAAAACCCTCTAATGCAATATATATAATTTTTAAACAAAAATCAACAAAATATCTTACATTCTACTAGAATATTGTGACATGCAATACTCCTTTGTTCCAAATATAATGCCGATAGTGTTTCTTTAAGTCAATTCTTGTAAGTGGGATCAAGTGTTTAGAGATTTTCTTTTTCTAATAGTACCAAATAATCCACGGATTGCAGGTTTTCACTCACACTATGGATTCGAGTTCAGAACCCTTGCTCCTCCTGCAGACTTGCTTCCAGGAATCACGTCTCTCTTCAGTTAGAGTATATACAAATTATTTTTAGAGTAGTACTAGAGGTTTAACAAAAATATAACATGCGTTGACCAAGGACATGCTAGGACGTCCACCAGTGCTACTATGGCCAGTTGGCTTGCTGCCGAACTTGTTGGCACCGATCAGTTGGCTCGCATCACAAAACAGGCTAATTTTCCGCGACCAGAGCGCATGCCTGCGCGACGATAGATAGATATTCAGCGTACCAAATTCCATGCCCAGTCGAGTCGAGACGCGACGACGAGCCGAGGCGTCGGTGGAGCATATATATCGGTGCCGACATCCGGCACCGACTGGACGCCACCGTACGCCGGGAGAGGAATCGCCCGCCGATGGCCACACGTTCTACGTGGTCGCGCTGCGCTATCTGGGACGGCGTAAAGTAGATTAGCACTCACTGACTGACTGACACTCGGCTTGTGACGACCGTCCCGTCCCCGAACGAACACGAGCGGAGAACACTGTCGCATGCCTGCGCTCTGCTGCCGCACCGATGACATACATGATCGCCTGCCTGCCATACCAAACCCCCCTTGACCCCTTGCGCCCGACGCAGCAGCCCAGCCCAGGCCCGACGATAAAGCAATCACTAATCAGACGGTGCTATTACTAAGCCATGCTTAACACGCTCATGCATCTTGTTCCGATCTAGGATTAGCGATAACAACTGGCTTTGCTCCCAAAGCAGGACAAGCAAATAAACAAGGGGCACGGGCGCACTGCGAGAGCCTGAGCAGCGGCCGATCGAGGAGGTTGTCTGTCACCCCTTCCTTGGCCGGCCAACGCTCGGCTGCTGCACTGTAATCATGGCGAGTGGGGCCCCCAGTCTGTCTGGCGCCGAAGAAGAGGACGTAGGCTTTGCTCGCCCATCTTCATCTTCAGGGTCGTCAGCTTTATTTATGTGTCGCCAGGAAACATGCACTGCCTCGGCGCTTTGACTATGCAGGCCCCCGGACCCACACAGAGCCCATCCATGCCTACTCAAAGTCTAGAGCTACACTAGCCAGTACTCGTAGGTCCAGTGCACGGTGAGCTTGCTTCTGCAGACCAGTGCGCAGCGGAGTCCCGACTCAACACGGGTTGTCAGAGCATCTACGTGCGGACTTGACAAATCCGACCATTCAACTCGCAGACGCGACCGGTGCGTTTCGCGGACAGTCACCAGTCACGTCTCAAATTTGCTCCTCTGCATCTGAGTCTCTACGACACCCAAGCTACGATTCGTCGTCGGAGATGTCTACGACATCGGTGCCGGGTGCCGGGTGGACGGGCGCGTAGGAGGGCTCCTCCTCCTCCTCGACCTCATCCATGTAGGCGAGCATCTCCTCCTCCTCCACGGCGTGCTTCGCCTTCATCTCCTGCCGACGACGGCATCTGGCTTCCGCATCCGACTCCGAGCGGAGGGAATCGAGAATGGCCTACTGCTCCGCCTGCAGATCTGCGTCCCCAGCGTCCCCACATCCTCCTCCGGCTCGACCTCCTCCTCCTTCTTCGGATCCACCGCATCCGGAGTTAGCCCCAAGGCAATCCGGGCTTCGTGCCTTGCCCGGATCTGCTCAAGGAGCTGCAGCCGGCACTCCGACAATTGATATGGGTAGCTCCTTACCCGGCGGCGTGGGGACATGGTTACTAGTGGTGGCGGACGGGGAGTGGAAAGTGGCGGCGGCGGCAGACGGGAGGAGAAAAATGTGGAGGGGGTAGGGTTTTGGTGCCGGCGGTCGGCTTAAATAGCCGGGTTAGGCACTACACGGCCTGTCGGAGCGGCGTCACGCGGCGACACAGTCCGCCGGCATATCTGCCCCATATTTGGGCTGGATACGAGGGGTGCCGGTCAGCCCTGGCGTTTGAGGTCCCTTTGAGGCGTCCGTCTGGATCGCATTTTCGTGATCGGTCAGTGACCGGTGTCCCTCCGAGTGTTTGAGGCGGGTTTGGGACGCCGGCTGTAGATGCTCTTACTACATTACTCGTGGATAGGGAGCGTACTTACGCACGTATATCCCATGGGGTCCATGCGTACAAGAGTGCCATGACCTGGTGGCTACACTCGTGAGGAAAATAAATCCTGCACCAGCAGACTGGGGTACTACTACTCCATTCAACTTTCATTGATGATCCATTACAAGCACGAAGTCAAAGTGTCGAGCGTGCATGCAAATGCAGGTATGCAGCGGACCGGAGGTGGTGTGCGAAATGAAATGAAGGCGTTGTGTTTGTGCCGCCCGCGTTGGTGGTGGCTGCGCCCTGCTTTGCACAGTGACACCTAAAGAGGGGGCATATGCGCGGAGATAAGAGGGGCCAAAAAGGATGCATGCTCCCTAAAGCGGACATTTGGTGCACGGGGGCAGCTGCCCTCTTTTTTTTACCACCCCAAAATAAGTGCCTAAAAGATATAATTTTTTTTGATTCTTTTTACATGAATACGTATGTGTATGGCCTAAGTATTTGTGAAATTTCGTTCAATAATATGTTGTATTGTACCTTGCACAAAAAGACAAAATTTCAGCCCGAAATCGACAAAAAAACAAGCCCCAAATTTGCATGTATTGTCTTTTTATATCTCTCACATGCAAGAATGTATATTGGTGAAATTTTGGCCCGTTATACTGCATTACTATATGTGCATGTACACAAAAATTTAGAATTTTTCAAGCCGTAAAATCTGTTTTTTTGAACTACGCAAAAACGGGCACCGCTGCCCCCATGGTCAGATGTCACTTTTTGCCATGCTCCCTCACTTTGTTGCCTCGAAAAAGAAGAGCAAAGAATAACGAAAAATTACACCATAAAATTTTCTAGACCTAGACCCATCGCATATTAACACATCGGCTTATTTTAACTCCTCTCTTTCGACCGTCGGAAAGCATCAACGAAACGCAACGACGAGGAGCTGTTTACTGCATGAATAAGTTGAGTCGGGGAGCGGGACATGCGCATGCATGCATTCGCCTGAAGAAGTTCAGTTCAGACATCCTGGCCGCACTAGAACTGCGTTCATCGTAATAAGTGACCGATGCACTCAGATGCTTCAGCGGCAACGGACTGAGATTTCTCGCAAGTGCCACGTCCGATCCCGCGCGTGGCTGCCAGCGGCACTTGTTCGTGTTGATTCCATCGTGCCTAGCTTAGCTAGGTGGATTCCGTTTCCCTGGTGCACGCCATGCACCATCGATCGCGGATCGCGGTTGGGTTTTCCTCATAGAATGCTTCCCTCCCGACTACCACGACCCTGCGAAATGAACAGGGACGAGCACTGGAGCGGCGCGCTACCTCCGAACACACTAGTACGATTTTGGTAGATCGTTTGTACCACGTGTCGGGATGTGACGCTGTGAATCGTCAAGTGACGAATGATGATTACGATGATGATCTCGCTGACTTGATTCGCATCGTGCGTGAGCAGGCATGCTCGCAAGATTAGCATAGCTAGGCGCCGACGATATGATGGTCGTCATGGTGCTAACTGCTAAAAGCATCTCTAGCAGACCCCTTGTATCGCACGGAACTGTATAATAACCGTCAGTTTATGGTTTTGCACGAAAAAAGTGGTCCGAACAGACACCGTATCGGACCGTGGCCTGTAAATAATTTTGCGGGGCGCGGCAAATCTTCGCTCTCAACCTTTAGATACACCGGGTGGGAGGCCGACCCGAGCTTGACCCCTATCGGCAACGATATTTGGCGGGAGGGACATTTCCGCGCGGCAGTTCCCGCTTCCCCTTCCCTCCGCCGCCGTTGATCCCCTCCGCCCGCTCCGAACCACCTTCCCCGACTTTGTATCGCCGCCATGAAAGCCTCCCAGCCGTTGCCCGTCACCGTGGATGTCATCCACGCGCCAACCCCTCCGGCAGATCTCGTCGCCGGCCATGTCGCGCCCGTCGCCGTTCAAGGCTCCACCATGCAACCCCGCAAGCGGCAGGGCAACATCATCGTCCAGGGCGGTGCTCCCGCAGCCCCCGCCGGCGCCGCCGCTACGACTCAGGTCCGGCCCGCGCCGGTGAAGAAAGGGAAGGTTTCGGGTGTGAAACGCAAGAAGACCACCACAAGAGCTACCCCGCCAACTCCTCGTCCGATTGCCCCGGCAAGAGCTACCCCGACGATGCCCGCCGCCGCCCCCGAGGTGTTCGACGAAATGGGCGCAAGGTATGATACTTCGATTTCTGCTAGTTGTTTCAGTTTTCGCCATTGCGCTTGTTCGTGACTTGTTGAGCGAAATTGTAGCGCCGGTTTGCATGATGCGACTGCCGAGTTTGTGCACTTGTTGGACGACAACACCGTTGACATCGATCAAGCCCCGATCGGTGATTACGGTTACAATGAGATGGATGGTGGCGCGCACGGTCACGGTGAGGAAGAAAATGAGGTCGAGGAGGTTGAGGAGGGGGTGTTCGACCAAGCACAAGCAAAAATGCGCGCAAGATCGAAGAACTACACGCAATTGGAAGATCACATCTTGATCGAGGTTTGGGAATCGGTGTCTCATAATGCGTGCACCGGCACTGACCAAACCGCCAAGCGGTATTGGCAAAGGATAGAGGACCAGTTCTTCCGCATGATGGCAAAGTATCCCAACAGGACGCCGCACACCTTTTAGGTCACTCCAAGGTCGTTGGGACGTGATCAAGCCGATTTGTAGCCGTTAGGTTGCTTGCTTGGAGCAAGTCCGCAATGCACCTCCAAGTGGTACCGTTGAATCCGATTATGTGAGTTTGTTTTCACGTCTCAAGTTGTGCAAATCATTTGTAGCCGTCGGAGTGGTTGCATAATTTTACATTGTTTTCATTTTGTAGGACAAAATTGCGCAAGAAAGGTACAAGGACATGGAAGCTTCCGGTGGCAAGTCATTTCAACTAGAGCATTGTTGGAAATTTCTTAAAGATAGCGAGAAGTGGAAGTTGATTGAGAAAGAATCCCCACCGAAGAGAGGTGCACTTGTAGGATCGAAAGTATGTCTAGAGGGGGGGGGGGTGATTAGACTACTTGACCAAATAAAACCTAACATTTTCCCAGATTTTAATTGTGGGCAGATTTTAGCAATAGTACATGTCAAGCATCACCCTACACATGCAATTCTAAGAGTATAGCAGCGGAAAGTAGATAATTGCATATGTAAGTAAAGGGGGGGGATCAGAGATTTCAAACGCAATGAAGACACGGTGGTTTTTGGCGTGGTTCCGATAGGTGGTGCTATCGTACGTCCACGTTGATGGAGACTTCAACCCACGAAGGGTAACGGCTGCGCGAGTCCACGGAGGGCTCCACCCACGAAGGGTCCACGAAGAAGCAACCTTGTCTATTCCACCATGGCTTACGTCCACGAAGGACTAGCCTCACTCGGGGTAGATCTTCACGAAGTAGGAGATCTCCTTGCCCTTACAAACTGCTTGGTTCAACTCCACATCATGTTGGAGGCTCCCAAGTGACACCTAATCAATCTAGGAGACACCACTCTCCAAAAGGTAATAGACGGTGTGTTGTTGATGAACTCCTTGCTCTTGTGCTTCAAATGATAGTCTTCCCAGCACTCAAACAACTCCTCACAGATTTGGCTATGGTGGAAGAAGGATTTGAGTGGAAAGCAACTTGGGAAAGGCTAGAGATCAAGGTTCAAATGGTAGGAATGGAATATCTTGATCTCAACACATGAGTAGGTGGTTCTCTCTCAGAAAATGTATGGTGGAAGTGTAGGCACGTTCTGATGGCTCTCCTTTCTGAGAAGGAAGTGGTGGAGGGGTATATATAGTCTCCACACAGAATCCAACCGTTACACACTTTTGACCCAACTCGGTGGCACCGAAACGATCATCTCGATAGCACTGAACTGTGTAAAAGAATTGAACTTCAGGAATATTGGTGGGACCGATACGAACAACTCGGATGGACCGAAGTGCAATGGCTAGGGCAATCCTCATCTCGGTGGCACCGATTGCATCAACTCGGTAGGACCGAAGTGAAGCAATAAGGCAACAGAGAGTTGGCAAGCCATCTCGGTGAGACCGATTTGCAAAACTCGGTGAGACCGAAGTAAGTGCAAACGATTACAGAGAGTTGGCAAGGCCATCTCGGTGGGACGGAGATCCATTTCGGTGGATCCGATTTGTTAGGGTTTTGGCAGTGGCTAAGTCTTGGATGAACTCGGTGGGGCCGGATAGAGAAATTCGGTGGGGCCGAGTTGGAATGTAGGTTTTGGACATATTTGGGTAGAGAGAGTGGTTGAGGGTTTAGGAGTACTGTCACTAAGCACTTGAGCAAAAAAGATCATTAAGCAACACCTCATCCCCTTTTAATAGTATTGGCTTTCCTATGGACTCAATGTGATCTTGGATCACTAAACCAAAAATGTAGAGTCTTGAGCTTTTGCCAATCCTTGTCCTTAGCATTTTGAGGGGTCCATGTCTCTAGTCCATGCCATGCCAATCATTGAACATCCTGAAATCTTTAACTTGAATGGACATTAGTTCAATGAGATATATGTTGTTATGAATTACCAAAACCACCAAGGGAGCAAATGTGCTTTCAGCACTCACCAAGATGGATGATGATGATGAAGATGAGGATGGGCCAAGAAACAAGAACAAGCCCGATGAAAACAAGAAGGCCAAGGACAAGATCAAGAGGGAAGCGGAGGCATCAAGCTTGCGGGACAAGATAGATCACATGGTCAAGTTCAATGAGGCATTGGTGATCAAGACATTGGAGACAAAGAAGGAGTTGGCCGAGAAGAAGGCTCAAGAGAAGCAAGAGAAGTGGCAACTACTCAAGGAGGAGACCATGCGCAAGGCCGCCATTGAGGAGAGAAGAGCCATGGCCGAGGAGAACAAAGCCATGGCCAAGCTCCTTCAAGAGGAGAACAAGATCATGATGATGAATCGAAATGACATGGATGAGCTCACCAAAGAATGTCATGACATAGCAAGGTAGGAGATCCTGGAGAGGAGGATGCTAGCCGGAAGAGGCCATGCGGTGCCAAGGTTCGGTGAGCAAGGTGGTTCGGCAAGTGGTGGTGGCAATGGTGGCGGTGGCGGCCGTGAAGATTTCATCTTGTGATGATGATGATGGATGAGTGATGATGGATGCGATGTCTTTTGGGTTGTGCCGCGAAAACTATGTTCAAATGTTGCCAAAACTGTGTTTGAATTCTCGGAATTTGTGTTTTATTTGTCAAAATCGCGGTCAATTGCTTTGTGTGGGTTTACGGTTTGAGGGCCGAAATCGACAGCGCGCGGAACAGAGCCCGCAAACTCGAGCGGTAAAAGAGAATATCGGGGGATATTCTCTTTTACCGCTCAGGGCTCTGTTCGGCCGCAGCCGATTTCGGCCTTTAAACCGCGTTTTTCTCGGCCCTTATAAGTGGTTTAAGGGTCACGGCTTTAAGGGGCCTGCTAGAGATGCTCTAAGGAGTACTCCTACCTAGTAATCCAGCTGGGTCACCCATTCGCCACCATAAAACAAAAAAGCCTAGCTCCCCTTTTGCGAATGCACAAGGACCTCAACGTGCGCGGTGTTCGTTATCGAGTCGCTTCCCCGTTAAGGTCATTTCTAACCGATCCCCTAAAAATAGTGGAGTAAATGGTGGAGTAAATCCTTAGTGGAGTATATTTACTCCACTAAGTTTTGGCCGGACCTAGCCGATATTCTATATTTAACGGAGTAAACCTAAATTTGCATAAATTCAACCTAGTTTGAACCTAGTTTCAACCGAAATTTGCATAGATTTAAACATAAGTTCAACCTAGTCTTGACAACCGAACTTTATACATAAATTCGAACTTAAATTACACTAAACTAAAACTACACTAACTTGAACTACACTAGACTACTCATCATCATCGCCGTAGTAAAGGTCGAGCCAATCTTGCCTCGACATGCCACCGCCCATTGGGTCCGGGCCGGTGTCGTCGTCGTCGTCGGGGAAGATGCGCCGCCACTCCTCGGCGTCGAACGACTTCTCGTCATGGCCGCCCTCCTCGCCGCCTCCCACCTCATCGTCGGAGATGACGATGACTTCCCCGCCATTGACGGTGAATATCGCCCGATCCGCCTCCACGAGCTCCGGGTGCTGCCGGCGGAGGTCATCCATGTAGGCCTCATCGGCAGCCTCCGCCTCGAGGCGCTCCCACGCCTCTCGGTCCTCCCGCGCCATCCGAGCGCTCACCACCCCCAGCTCCGGCGGGACGAGGTGGACCGGCGCCATCCCGAACGGGAAGTTCAGCCGGGCGGCGGAGCTGTGGTACCTCATCTGCCACCGGTCGTACTCCATGGCCGTGAGCTCGGCCGCGTGGAACGACCCGATCCACTTCCGTTGGTGGGTCTCCCGGTCGGTGATCTCTGCCACCCACGTTCCCCACGAGGACTGCCGGACGCCGAGGTAGGTCCTCGTCGGCGGCTGCGGCGGAGGGAGCTCCGGGAAATCCTCGAATCGGGTGGGGGCGGGCGGATCGGACGAACGGTGGTGGCTCGAGGACGATGACCCGCGGGCGTGGCGGCGCGGATCCGCGCTGCGGATCGGCGGCGGGGACCTCCGGCCACCGCGTCCGGCCATTGGGAGGAGAGGGGGCGGCGGGAGGAGCGGGGGGGACGCGCCGGCGGCGGGGCGAGGGGAGAAGAGGAGGCAAAGGAGGCGAAGAGGAACTTTTACTCGGCCGCGTGGAGCCGGAGTAAATATACTCCTAGGATAAGGGATGGAGTAAAAAATTTACTCCACTAACCGGTATAAGGGATCGGCTAGTTGCGACTTAGAGGAGAAAACACGCAAATATAAACCCTTATAGCCGGAAATGGGATCGGTTAGAAATGCCCTAAGAGCACCTCTAGCAGAATCACCATGTGGCCTGAACCGCATAATAACTGCTAAACTGATGATTTTAGTGCAAAATAATATTCTAACAGGGTCGGCATCTGGGCATAGATCGGCATAATTTACGAAGCTCGTTCGATAAACGATCCTGTAGGCTGTAGCCTCCATGTTTGGAGACTAGAAAAGTCACCATGGAGCTTGCTCCATAAACCAACCTCTAGAGCGCGGGAGGGGAGTTTCTGGCTTTTAGCTTCTTCCTCCTCGCCACGGCCTGATTTGTAGCGCGGCATCGCCCAAACATGCATCTTCGTGTCACAATTAATCACTGACGAGTAGGGCGACGTGACCTGCAACCACCGTCCACCGAGCCATTAATTGCGTCCACCGCTTTCCTCGATTTTCAAGGGGGCCATTCGGATGGCCACGTGGCTTCATCCCCAGCCATAAAAAGCCCCGCAGCGAGATGTCCCCATTGCTAAAGCCCTAACTGCCGCCCCCTCCCATCTCCTCCTAGCCGCCTCCTCCCCTCTCGTTTCCTCCTCTCTCTCAGTGACAATGTCGCCACGTCGGAATGTAGCCGACTGGCTTAATGCGTTGGCGGAGCAGAATGTTCTATCAGAGAAGCCGCACAACTGTAGGGCGAACTCTCCCCACAACACACTACCCACGACAGCCATCAGCTCCTCCTCCTGCGGCAAAATATATCTAGCCAGTGCGACAGACCCAACCCATCCCGTGGCACCGACGGCGGCCGTAGGGAAGCCAGGCTCCTCGTCCGGGTGAAGAAGGAGGTGGAGGACGCCGTCCCCATCGTCCTGGTAAACGACGTCATCCTTGTCTTTGCGCAGCTACAGCCGGAGGTGGAGCCCGAGGACCCGATCTACGCCTTGCTCAAGCTCTTCGCTCTCCAAGCTAGCAAGGAGGCGTGGATCATCCATGAGCACTGTAACACCCCCAGTGTCATTGCTACAGTAACCTCCCCCTAATGTGCCATGTCATCATGATCATCATAATTAAAATGCAATTAAAGAAATAATCCAACTTCAATTCAAATTTAAAATGCAAGTCAAAATAAAACCTTTTCAAATAATTAAACAAAATAGTTCATGTTATTGCAAATAATCCCAAAGCTATTATAAAAAATAGAACCAACATTTATTGAATTCCAATTTGACCACAACATCCAAAAACAGTACCCAAAACAACCCCATTAATACATTTTCATTTATACAAAATTCAAGTGAAATCATTTTGCCTCCAAACCTTTTTATCGCAGTGCTAAATATTGCATAGTATTTATGTGGCACAATACCATATTTTACAAAAGTCCTTTTGTGGCCTAACACTTTGCAAAACAGTAGCTAAAACAAAAACAGAAAAAGATGAAAGAAAAATAGTAAAATACACTATGCACTCGGCCCAGGCGGATCCACAGTGCGGCCTGGCCCAACTCGGCCGGCCTTTCCCTAACCTCGCACCGGGCAGGGGGAAGGCCGAGCGCGCCCTGGCCGTCCGCGCGCGGATGAGCTCGCTGTCGAGCATCCCGCGGCTCGCCGGCGTGGATAAGGGCACCCCTCGCTCTCTCTCTCGCCCGCAAACCCTAGGTTCCCCGAATCTTTCCCCTCGCGCCTCCCTCGCTCCCCCCATGCTCGGCCGAACGCATCCATGGCCGCGCCTCCATAGCCGACGCGGCCACCGACGTCCCCTCATCACGACGACCTGTCCAGGAGCTCCGCAGGCGAGCGCTTCTTCCTCCTCGTCATCGCATCGGAGCTGGGAAGCGCCACCGTCACCGCACACGTCGTTTCCCCTCGTCGGCCGCCGTCGCTAACTTCCCCGTCGATCTGCTCCCTCCGAGCTCCTCCGGCCTCCTCGAGCCCTCCTCTGCATCGCTGTGAGCGCCGCCTCGCTACCTCTCTCTCTCTCGCGCGTTTTGATGCCGCAAACGCCGTAGCCGAGCTCGCGTGCTCCGGCCGCCGTCGTCCGTCGTCGTCGCGGTCGCTGCCGGCCACCCCAGCTTTCCCCGCTACCATGTGTAGACGCGCGGCACCGCGGCTGTTCGGTAGGACCGAGCGGCGGACCAAATGGTCGCCGGAGATGTCCGCTAGGGCCTCGCCGCCGCCGCTGTACGTCGTCGCCGGCGCGCGCGGTTTAAACACCGGTGGGCCCCGGCCGTCAGCTAATTAGGTTAGAGCCTAACCCCTAATTAAACTAACCCTAGCCCTAATCAGCCGCTGACTAGTGGGCCCTCTGTTAAAAAAACGATTGGATTAAAAACGTTACACTGACATGTGGGTCCCATTACACTGTAGCAATTAATTAAGTTAATAACACAGTTTAACTGAAATGTCTCTATGACATGTGGGGCCCAACCCTAATTAGCCACTGTTAATTTAAATTAACCCTAATATTAGCTCTCTGTCACTGACATCTGGGTCCCACTGGTCAGGTTTGACCTGGCCCAGCCAGAGTTGACCGCTGACGTCACAGTGACGTCATGCTGACGTCATCATTTACTGTTTCGGATAACTTGATTTAATTAATTCCAGAAATTCCAGAAAATGTTTAAAACTTTGAAAAATCATATAAAATAAACCGTAACTCGGATGAAAATAATTTATATATGAAAAATGATCAGAAAAATATGAAGAATCCGAATATCCTACCCACATGCCTGTCACACCCCTCTAACATACCGAACATGGGACATTTTGCCCGTATTCGATAAATGAATAGTGCATAACTTTAATAAAATAAATCCAAATAAATTCCTAAAATAACTAAAGCAATTAGATAGGCATTATATCACCTCTGCATAACATTTAGGCATGCCATGCATCCCTGTTGCATTATTGCCGTGTATTTATTGTTTCTTCCCCCTCCTTCTCTCCCGATAGCCCCCGAGACTGCCGACGACACCGCAGTGTACGACGACATCGCCGACGACCAGACCCCTTCAGCAGAGCTTCCAGGCAAGCAAACCCCCTTGATCATCCAGATATCGCCCACTCCTTCTCTCTTATTCTTGCATTAGAATTGCCCCTGCTACTATTTCGATAGCTCCTATTCTGATGCATAGCCTGATTTTGTCGCCTGCTGTTATACCTACCTGTTGTCCCATGATGCTTAGTTAGCTATGCTGTTGATCCACCTGTGGCCCCTTCACCCTTGTCCGTTGCCATGCTTGATATCGGGCCGTGATCACTCTGGGTGATGATCACGGAAATGTTTACATATTGCATACTTAAACTGTTAAAGTCGGGCTGGCCCCAAGGGTGCCCGCGAGAGAATAACATTAAAGACGGGTCGGCTCCAAGAGCACCCGCGCGATATGTTTCACCAAGTTGGAGCGACAGGAACCCTGTTCGTTTCTGTGAGTTACTAAATACGCCTAACGGATTTGGGTATTTGATCTGAGTGGGTTGTTGGCCCTATACGCACTACCACCACGTGGGATGATGGTTATGTGACCCTCTACGTCGTAGTATCAGCCGAAAGCTCTTCAGACGTCACAGCTCAGAGATGCGGGCTGATTGCTGGGGTGGGCTGGTTACGTCACTGGTGTATTCAGTGTCGTGCCTGGGCCCCGGCCAGTCACACAACGTGCAGGAGTGCGATGGGCGATGGCCCAAGACCCCTTCGTGCTTAGGATTTAGACCGGCGTGCTGACCTCTCTGCTGAGCCTAGGTAGGGCTGCGTCGTGTCGATCTCCCGAGGCCGGGCATTACCCAGCAAGTGTGTCCGGCCAGATGTGATCGAGCGTGTTGGGTAACAGTAGTGCATCCCTGCAGGGAAGTTAGCTATTCGAATAGCCGTGTCCACGGTAACAGGACGCTCAGAGTTGTATCTTGATCTGCTACAACTACAAATGGATACTGTCACATTATTAAACTGTTACTACTGCTCTCGGGATCACTTTCTCGCAGGGTAGTTGAGGAAGTATCTCAGGGCATTACTACAATATGATTGAATATATATTATCTTGTTCCACTCTCTTCTGATGCTGCAAGAACTGCTTCAAGATGCTAGTCTTCGATAGGCTAGGCCTCTCCCCCTCTGTTCCAGCATTTCTGCAGTTTAGTCCAAAGATATATCCCCATTCCTTTGATACCGATGCATATGTAGTATAGTTCTGATGTCAGTCTTGCGAGTACTTTGGATGAGTACTCACGGTTGCTTTGCTATTCTTTTCCCCATACCCGCTTGATGCAATCAGTCGATGGAGTTCTGGAGCTAGACGCCACCACAGGAGACTACTATCAGGAGAGCTCCGGAGGCACGTACTACTGGGTTGAGCCAGCCGACCAGGAGTAGATTCGGAGGTTCCCTAGGCAGAAGGCCTTCGCCTTTCGATCAGTGTCGCTGTTTGTGCTAGCCTTCTTAAAGCAAACTTGACTAACTATGTCTGTACTCAGATATTATTTGTGTGTATGACTCATGTATTCGGGTCCTCGTGACCCCTGGTTTGTAATATGAAGAATTATGTCTATTTGAGTTTAGAGTTGTGTTGTGATATCTTCCCGTGAGTTTCTGATCTCGAGCATGCACGTTTGCGTGTATGATTAGTGCACGGTCGAGCAGGAGCGTCACAAGCACGCCACCGCACTCACCGGTGAGGAGGAGCAACGCCAACTAGCGACTGTCGCTCGTGAGTCCGACCCCTACTCCTGGATGGAGGATATTTCTTTCGTGGAGGAGGAGAGGGAGGACGACGGCGACGCTGACAGTGATGTGGTGGGTGACGACGAGGGCGACGATTAGACGTCGCCGGCTTAGATTGAAATGCGACAAATTTTGGCAACTATTGTAGTTTTATTATAGTTTCTATTAATTCATCATGTTGAAACTTGCGTTTGGTATGTTTAACTTTAGCTTAAATTGCCCCTGCATTTTAAAAAAATTGACAAAAAGAAAATTGAATAAATGAAAAAAATATGGAAGTCACATTATGGTAACTATGTGTTTGCGCACATCCGGCACGGCCTTCATATCCATATTGAGCATGCTCCATATGATGGATGGCGACTGTGGCGGAGATGGGCCCCAGGCAGCCCGGGCCGTGAGGCCCAAGTTGTTCATATACTGTAGATGTTCTTGTTGCTACATCTACAGTACATGGGCTGCCTGGCCTCGGCCTTGGCCCAATCCTGGCGCCGCCACTGGATGGCGATCATAGGTACGACGAATCTGCTAGAATTGCTCCAAATCTCACAGAACCATTATTCTGCCAGTGTACTGTAGTTTCTTGTTTGGTTGTATCGCGCGCGAGACTCTGTGTAGCCCGCTTAATGGTTTATCAATGCACCAGCTCTTTTTACTTTTGCAGAGGTATTTTTTATATTAATATGAATGTGTACAATTTCTTTTTTTACAAAGGAGGAACAGAGAATAAGAGGATATAACTGTCCCATGCCAGTTTTGGGAAACATTATGATTAATAGGGCTCAATCTGCACCAAGACAACATCATCTTGCTTTTGATTCTATGCTGAAGGAGCACCAACTCTACCTTTGAGCAGGAAAGATCGTTGCCCTGTTGAAGCTGAGATTTTGATTTAGCCTGCAAGCATGGAAGGTCTCTGGCTATGCGTGGAATAGATTCCTATGCCAGCTCGATTCGAGTACATATGACTGCGATTTGTTGTTCGTCCGACGGTGTCGGGCGGGAGCCAGTGTAACCCTGACGAACAAAGAGGTGTACTTGAGATAAGTGTATTTTTTTAGATAAGTGTACTTGAGTGAGCTTTTTTATCTTTTTTATTTTGATTTGAGGGGTATGTACTTGAGTGAGCTGGGTAGAGGCGTCGAGCAAAGAGGTGTGTGTGTGGCAGCCCATTCCTCGATGCGGCCTTCTCGCCATGGCTGGATAGAGGAAAATGCAGAGAAAGAAAGCTAACTAAAAAGGGAAGAAGATTCGCAGAAGAAGAAGATAGGGATGACACTTTGAGCATTCTGAAACTCAGAAAATAATATTACTACTTATATTACACTGGTTTTTGTATTGTTATTCAATATAGCCCTTTTTTTGTTGTGTGTTGTGACAAAGAGCCGAAAAATTCATTGTGTTATAGCATAGTTTCCTTGAAAGGAATACCCAAATGACGTGTTTCTCGGGGTCAAAGCTCAGAAAATAATACGTATTGCATTAGACATAATGTGTTGTGGCAAAGAGTCTGGTTTTCTGAGACTCGTTTTCTGACGGTATTCGGCGAAGAGTAATCTGTTTAGCGTGTTGTGAGTTGTGTTGTGACTTGTGACACAGAGTTGAAAAGTTCAGTGTGTTGCAGTGACATTTCCCTTGAAGGAATACACAAACTAGACCATACACAAGAAACTTGTAAGCCCCAGAATTAATTAATCAATTTCCACATCACACAAGCGGACTAACTCATCTTCACATCTTTCTCATCACCACCACGCAGTGCCTTCGCCGAAAACACAAGCTTACCTTCAGGCTGAGGAAGCTCGACGCAGACCACGCGACGTGAAAGCTCAAGCCTTCCGCTACCATCAACCGGCAACCTATCGCCTTCAAAAGCAAGCAACGGGATCTCTCCATGTCTTCGAAACTAGCTGTGCTGGCAGTGAATAAACCTCGGCAGCCAGGCCATAACCCATGTTTTTTGACTTTCACACTGATTGCGGCTTCGACACAGTAGTGCATTCTAACGTATGTCAACTCCAATGTGCTAAGCTTGCTAGGCACGGCACGATACGATGGGCTGCTGGGCATAGACCTGACTACTAAATAGCTTAGATCTCTATCATCGGATTCTGTGGCGCCCTTCGCCTTCAGATAAACCTCCACATAGGTAGGATGTACATCCACCACAACTCCTCGGGTAGGACCCGTCAGAGTAAGAAACCGATCCTGGGTGCAAAATAATAGTAGTGCTTCAGTCCCGTCATAGGAAATGTTGTTTTTGACAAAGAGGAAAATTCCTTTTCAGTCATAATAATTGATAAGACGAGGACATGATCCACTTTTTAACTGCCAGTTGCTCCTAAACTTAATTAGAAACTTACTGCAGGTAAATATGACAAAACAAACTTGATGAGCAAAATTGGCAAGGAGGCATGAGGCAATAATTTGTGTTGACTGAGCAAGATTGTATAGATCATCACAACCACTAAGACTGATGGGAGTAATCTAAAGTAACAGCTACCTGATGCCAAAGAAGAGGTAACATTGGGTAGCATAATGAAAGCGAAAACGATAACACATAGTACATGTCTTGAACCTCTAGACCAACCGGAAGTTAGCTGAAGAACATGCTAAAACTAAATAGCTAGTATTCATGCACCAAGTATATGAAGCTCCTCGGTGATGCTTTGGCATTTGTTGCATATATTTTTCGTCTGTCAATTCTTTTGAAATAATATTTTTCGTCTCTCAATTCTTTTGAAAGTAAATTTACACCAAATGCTTTGCAAGCTGCCCATATTGACATGAATTGGTAGATACAAAACTATAGTTAGAGTTACTCCAATTTAAGAGAATTATACTGATGCATCCCAAGCAGAAAGGCACTACTTCGAATTTTAGATCATATACCTACTCCTGTCATCATGTTAAATTTAGCTTAAAAAAGAGACCAATGAATCCATATAATCTGTATGCATGGAGTAGCAATGATTAGTAATACAGCACAAACCTTCTTGGTAAGGGTTTGGCAGTTATCCCTTTCGCGATTGAAGACCATGATGCGATTGTGATCCACCATATCCCGCACGGCGATCGAACCAAAGACATGGAGCGGCCACTTCAAGGGTTTTCTTATCTTTCCGACTTTGATCGAGAAGATCTGGAGCATCTCTTGGGTGCGGGCGTAGCGGTTGTTAGGGCGACGAAGGTCGGTGAAGCAAGAGGCAGGGATAGATGCTTCATGACAGATATATAGCGCAGTTAGTGATGATATGGATATGCTAATACTTGTAGAGGTGTCAATGTGGTATGCTAGTAAAAGGAGGCAGCGAAACATCTAGGATGCATGGGAGGAGGACGCTTACTGGTCTGGTCGAAGGGGCCGTAGAGTCCGGCAAAGATCCATTCTCAATCATTGCGGTGACCGCGGGCCTCGTAGGCGTTTGGATCGGTGTAGGCTTCCTCAGGTCTTTCCCCTTGCTGCTCTCTCGCTCTCACCATCATCTCGTGGGTGGACCGATGGCCTCTCCTGTTCTTCTTCGCTCCGCTGTTGGCCGCTTCCTCAGCCGCCTCGTCGGCCAGCCCACCCAATCCCATCATCATCGCCATCGTCTTCCTCCTCGGCCGCTTCCTGGGCGGCTTGATCAGATTCAGACGGAGTTGCTGGTTCTTCAGACTTGACAGGCTCATCATCAACATCGTCCTCATCATCATCCGTCTTGTTCCCCGCCGGCATCCCCACCTCAGACACGGTCGACGACTCCATCTCTATATGGATTCGTTGCTGTTGCTACCGCCGCCGCAGTCTTGCCTTTCTGCAAGGCATGCCCTCGGTCTCTTCTTCCCTTGTTTTTCAAACTCTCGACTCACGGTAGTAGTAGTAGTAGTAGTAGTACAGCCTACACGATCTGGCGATTGCAATCAACTAGAGGATCGCTGCTGCTTATACAGGTGCATGCGGCCACGACCGACAAGGTCACAAGTCACAACTGAGTCTGATTCGTGCCCGGACACGGCTGATCGAAGGAGACGTGGATACGAAGCACCCAGCGTCCTTTCCGTCACAGGCAGGCAGGCTGCAGCCAGCGGTGTCCGGATGCTCCACCGAGGCGTCGGGAATTCCCCTCCCGACGACTCGCTCGTGCGGTGGCTAGGGTACGGGCGAAGGAGGGAGGAGGAAGAAACAGCGAAATCCAACGGCCCCGCAGATTGAGAAGATCTGAAGTTTTTTTTTTTTTTTAGAAATAGAAGATCTGAAGTGAGTAGCAGCGGGTCTGCACACGGAGACCAAACAGTGTCCATGGAAGCTGGGCCCAAGCACATCAGGAGGAGGCCTTCAGGATCGAAGACGCTGCCCACTTTCGGCCCATCCTTTTCTTTTTCTTCTCTATTTTTCTGTCCTTCAAAACTTCCATGATTTTCCAATTTTTTCTCGTAGAGGCCTCAAAGATTATTAGGGGCTCAATATCCTTAGTTTAACGATCATGTACCCAAGGAGCATCCTAAAATGGAGTGTACGCCCCATTACCAACGGTGATAGCGGTGGAGGCGTAAAGAAAATCACAGTCCATAGCATCACAAGGGTTTCCCATTTCAATCCACATCTTGGTTGACTCCTTCCATTCAAACAAAATCACCAAAGCCTAAGGGCATCTCAAATGTCGACCTTCAAATCACCTGCAATCGTCCGGACCGCGCGGTCCGGACGTGTTTCACCATCCAACGCGGGCCTGTATCGGTCCGTCGATCGGTCCGGACGTGCCTTTTCCTACAAATTGGAAGCAAACTGGTGGAGGGCTTTGCGGGAGTCCGGACCGTCGCCACGTTGGACTCCGACACCCCCATCCCACTAAAATCCGCCTCCCGGTCTCATTCTCTTTCACTCCGCTCCTGCTTCCCCTTGCTTTGCATCCGCGCCCTCCTCCTCCGCCGCCGCCGTACCTCTTCGGCCGCCACCCAGGAATTGCCGGACGTCCGCAGCCACCATCCACGCGCCTGCTCGCCTTGTACTACAGTGTCGTCCACCCAGGATCTGTTTGCACCCAGGTACCCTCCGCCCCCCTGTCGACGACGTCCATGGCGGACATCATGCCCGGCAGGTGTTCGGTCAAAATGCCATTGAGCTTATTTTCAAACTTCATGTCATTTTTTTAGAGTAAGAAGTATGACAGGTACTCGACCATGAAGGATGAGTTGTTGTGTGATGCGTGGTTTGCCGTATCTGCGGACTTCGTAGGCAGGAGCAGAAGGGGGCTCCTTTGGCAGCGCGTGCATGGTTCGTTTCATGCGCGAAAGCACATCGCGTCCTACGACATGCACATCATCCATGAACGCAATGTGAAGTCGTTAGCGTATCGACGGTACACCATCCAGAACTCCGTCACAAAGTATTGTGGCGCGGTTGATCGCCTGGAGGCAATGCGGCCATTGCGCGCAGCAACCATGTTGATTGATTCTTGCATTCACTCATTGTTGCTCTACACGTTGTGTAGTCTGCACGCACTGCCGTGATGTACTACAGGTCTGAGGGCAGGTCACTCACGCACATGCATGTTGGATGAAACTCAAGGGGCAATATGTGTGGGACAACATGTGTTGGAACTGGAGCTAGTATCGTTGAATTTGATCTATCCATGAAAAAATTGTTGAACATCCGGTTGAATTTAAACTATTGTTGTACTAGACATATTTGCATGCTATTTATGGATGATATGTGCTATTTTTTGTCCGAACTATGATGAATTCCGTCGTGTTGGATGAAATTCGTCCGGTTGTTCAAAGACGGTCTGAAATGTATGCGGTTTTCTTTGGATGGCCGGCTCCCGCATCCACGTCCGCGGACTGGCCCCCCTTGTCCGCAGACAGATGCGGTGTCCGATTTGTGGGTCAGCGTTGGAGATGCCCTAAGCGCCCTTGTGAATTTGTCCGTGTTGAGCATGCCAAGACCGCCAAAGCCAAGGGGCCGGCACACGGAGTCCCATTTAACTTTACATTTTGCAACGATGGTCTTGCTCGTGCCCGCCCAGAGAAAAGCGCGCTCGAGCTTGTTGACACTGCGGAGAGTGTACGATGGGACAATGAGCAAGGTGCTATAGTAGACCGCTTGGAATGATAGCACCGACTTGACAAGGGTCGCACGACCAATGGAGGTTATGTTCTGATCCCAAGGAACCAACTTGAAGGCCACCTTAGGGCATCTCCAAAGGAGACCCTCAAACCTACGGTATATGTCCGGGTTGTGGTGTCCGGACCGTTTGTGACAACTTTTGTCATCCAATGGGGACCCCATCGGTCCGTGAAGTGATCCGGACGTCCGTTTTCCAGCAAAACCGATACAAACATGGGAGATATACCGGAGTCCGGACATCCAGTTGACCAACAAAAAGCCACCATGTGGTCCTCATCTCTTTTCTCTCTCCGCATATGCATGGTCCCCTCTCATCTCTCTGCCCCCAACCGGACAAATAAGGATTAATTTGTGAATAGCCTTGGATGACTCCCTCCGGCATCATGTCCGTGGACCACGTCCGGAGATATACCGACATTTTCGGGTCAGCTTTGGAGATGCCCTTATCCACAAGAAATTAGAATTCCACCACCTTGAGTTGCAAAGGGGGAGGCCCAAATATTTCTTCAGGAAGGAACCTCAGGTTGCCGCGAGGTTTTGTAAGACATGATGCAAGTCGATGCCGCCACATCGGATAGGAACCACAGTTCAGAGTTGCAGTGGCAGACATAACAAGTAATATAACACGAACTCGATGATAACTTATTGGCTAGTAGCCCTACATTAGGACGGGGAGGTCCTGGGATCGGACCGGCACGCGCACCATTTTCTCCACTATTTTTCTTTTAAGTGCGCAGTGCGCTAAAAGGCTGACCCATTTACTGTAGATGTGAGAGAAGCTACCATCTCGCTCTAAGCGAGACATAGCTCTCACCCATGAAGACCGAATAGTAGCCTCCAGGGTCAACGCTGCCCACTTTCGGCCCAAGGCCGACCCGTAGCATTTATGCTCTCTTTTATTTTTGCATGGACTAGTACTCCCTATAAAAAACATTTAGGGCATCTCCACCATAGACCCTCAAACCCCCGCATCCGTCCGGACCGGCCAATCTGGACGTCTTTTGCCATCCAACACGGTTCCGCATCTGTCCGCGGACCAGTCCAGACGTCCTTTTTCCCGCAAACCAGAAGCAAACCGGGGGGGGGGGGGGGGGCTTTGCGGCCGTCTGGACGGTTGCCACACACCCGTCCAACACCAAGGACCCACCCAAAACCCTCTCCCATGTCCCATGGCCCACGCCCTTTTCCGCCTGGAGTGGTTGCCGCGAATTCATGCCACTCAAGAGCCCCAGTGCCGCATTCATGCCGTCCCAGAGCGGGTGCGGCCTCTCACGTCGCTCCGATATTGAATAGGAACGCCGGCCGAGAGCGTCGCGCATCCCGGTCTACGCACCTGTTCAATGCCGGAGTGATGTGAGAGGACGGGACGGGATGAATATCGACCGCATTCAAAAGGGCAGCCCATCTGTCCCCCTCCCGTTATGAAACACGCACGCCGACTGAGAAACCAACTCCGGTGCCTGCATTGACACACCCCGCCACTTGGCTTCACCGGAATTCTCTATTTAAACGAGGTCACTCCTGGCACAAACTGCACCACAACATGTCCGCTCCACATCCTTCTCCCGTGCACCACATCTGCCATGACCACGAGCGGAAACGCATTGTGGGAGGGCCTCTCGACGGAGCAGAAGCACGCGGCGTCCGCCCTTGCTGCCAGCTGGCAGAGCCGTCGTGCGAGGTGGACAGAGGTCGGCATGCCGGCCAGCTCCCCGGAGGTCTCTGACGACGACCCAACGATGGAGATGGGCTTCGACGATGACTTGGTGCTAGTCCATTCTAGCTTGACGATGGAGCAGGCGCAGATGCACTTCAACGACGCCATGTCGGGGGAGTAGCCGGCACCGCTGCCGTTTTTAGCGTTTCGGCAGCCGCAGGAAGAGCGGCGTTACAACCTCACCCTCCTCGAGCAACACAGGCTGGCGGAGGGCCAAATCTACGACGAGCGCGCGAGCGAGGAGGCCGTGGCATCCATGGCGCCCATGGCGGTGAAGAACCCCAACTTCGTCGCTGAGCAGCGAGCGCTCTAAAAGGCCGCATGCGCTCACGCCTCTCACAACACGGCTGCGGCGCAACCGGATGCGGAGGCGGCGCTGGGGCCGCAGGCGATTGCGGACAAGAACGCTAGCAGCTGCGCGTGCTTCGTGCCGGCAATGATGATTTATTGGCGCCAGTGGCACGACGATTGTGACGCCCCGTCCACGTCCATGGTCGTGGACTCCGGCGGGGAGGAGTAGTACATGGGATGCGGCTGGGCCTTGAGTCCCAAGTGGGCCGGTCCATGTCCCATGTCCTACTCTTCCTTGCCGGCGACCGCAACTTCACTTCACGGGTCTCATCCCTGCCGGACATGGACACGGCCAATGCCGGAGGGGAACAACAAGGACTTGGAGGACGGGTCTGTAGATTTAGAGTAGGTTAGGTCCGGTCGTTTTCTAAGGAAATATGTCAAAAATGTAATGAATATGCTCCGGTTTAGATGAAAATCATTCGTTTGGATGTAATTCGTCCGATTTGTTGAAATTCAGTTTGAAATGTATGGGGCACAGGTGGATGGCCGGCTCCGGCATCACTATCTGCGGACAGGTCCGCACCGGTCCACGGACATATGCAATGTTTTATTTGGAGGTCAGCGTTGGAGATTCCCTTATGGTCTCTATGATTCAAACGATTTTAGAGGATCCTAACACTTATGATTTTGCTCTACCTATGTTGTGTAATTCATAGCATTATAATTTATAGTCCTTTTTCCTTTTCAGACAATACATAAGAAACTTGTCAGACCCATAATTAGGCGATTTCCACATCACACAAAGCAACTAACTCATATTCTAGTTATCAGCTTGCAAATTTACACGGGTTGCACTTGACAAACGAAAGATACTACATTTAAAAAAAAGACACTATGCCAGAGCTAAAGCTTTTTATCAGTCAGTCATACTTGATGTCTAGAGAGGAGATCACATCACAGTCAAAACCTTCATCTCACAGAAGTCAACCTTAATAATATCTTACAAATGCACTGTCATAGTCAAACTTACAACTTGGAAGAAGGGACCATGTGACAGTTACCTCCATCTCACAGGAACCAATCTTAATATTCTCCTTGGTTTTACCAAACTTTTTGGGAGTAAAAGTTTTACGAACTTTCCTCACATCTTTCTCATCACTACCACGTAGTGCCTTCGCCGAAAACACAAGCTTTCCTTCAGGCTGCGGAAGCTCGACGCTGACCACACGGCGTGAAAGCTCAATCCTGCCACAAGCATCAACCGGCAATCTATCGCCTTCAAAAGCAAGCAACGGGATTTCCATGTTTTCGAAACTAGCTGTACTGGCAGTGAATAAACCCCTGCAGCCAGGCCATAACCCATGCTTTTTGACTTTGACACTGATTGCGGCTTCCACACAGTCGTACATACGGACATATGTCAACTCCAATGTGCTAAGCTTGCTAGCCTCAACACGATAAGATGGGCCGCATGGAAGAGATGCAACTACTAAATAGCTTAAATCTTTATCCTCAGATTCAGTGGCGCCCTTCGCCTTCAGATCAACTTCAACATAGGTTGGATGCACATTCACCACAATCCCTCGGGTAGGTCCCGTTAGCGTAAGAAATCGATCCTGCATAACATGAAGGGTATCAAACTGGCGAATACGTCAAAAATAACTTATGATGAGCAAAATTAGCTAGGAGGCATGAGCCGATCATTTGTGTTGGGCGAGAAAGTTTGCCATAGAAGAGGTAACATTGGGTATCATAACGGAGTACATGCATATCATGAACCTCTTGACCAACCAGGCTTGTCCGCTGTTATATCATAACTGAAGTTAGCTGAAGACCATACCAAATAGCTAGTACCCATGCACGGAGTATGTGAAGCTCCTCGGTGATTTTTTTTTTAGAAAAGGAGGATTATCCCCAGCCTCTGCATCTGGGCGATGCATGCAGCCATTTTATTAATTATTCACAAAGACCTTATAAAGTAATACATCAGGTAGTCTGAAGCCACCATCCTAGCAACAACTGTCGCTACTCCTATCCACTTGATGAAGGGGTGCCGATAGTCCGAGCCTAATACCAAACAGACATCGCACCAAAGCCTAACATCTAAAGCCGAAATTTGTTGCATATATTAAATTGTGTTCTAAATCGTATACCTAGTCCTATCATCATGTTAAATTTAGCTGAAAGAAGAGACCAGTGCATCCACATAATCTACGCATGGAGTATCAGAGATTCATAATATAGTACAAACCTTCTTGGTAAGGGTTTGGCAGTTATCCCTTTCACGGTGGAAGACCATGATGCGATTGCGATCCACCGCATCCTGCACGGCGATTGAACCAAAAACCTGTAATGGGGGGCTTCTTTATCTCCCCGACTTTGATCCAGAAGATCTGGAGCATCTCCTGCTTGTGGGCGTAGCGGTTGTTTGGGCGGCGAAGGTCGTTAAAGCACGAGGGAGGGATGGACGCTGCATAGCAAATATATAGTGCTGTGAGTGATGAACTGATGATACGCTAATAGAGCATGGTGTCCATGTCGTATGCTAGTACTGTATATGCTAGTAACAGGAGGCAGCGGCACAGCTAGGACTGGATCAGAGGACGCTTTTACTTGTCTGATCGAAGGGGCCGTAGTGCTGGCCGAAGAGCCAGTCCCAATCTTCGCGGTAAACACGGGCATTGTAGGCATTTGGATCAGTGTTGGCTTCCTCGGGTACTTCCCCTAGCATCTCTCTCGTCATCGCCATCATTTCGTCGATCGACAGATTGTCTCTCCTGTTCTTCTTCTCTCCGATTTTGGCCGCCTCCTCAGCCGCCTCGTCGGCCATCATCATCCCCATCATCTCCTCCTCGACCGCTTCCTCAGCGGCTTGTTCAGATTCAGATGGAGCTGCTGGTTCAGACTTGACAGGCTCATCATCATCATCATCGTAATCCACCTTCACCACAGATGTTTCACAAGGCTCGACACTCGACGACTCCATCTCTATGTGGATTTGTCGTCGCCGCCGCAGCCTTGCCTTTTTGCACGGCATGCCCTCGGTCTCTTTTTCTCTTATTTCTCGAACTGTCAACTCACGGTGCTAGTGCAACCTACACGATCTGGCGATTACAATGAACCAGGGGTATCGTTGCTTCTTAATGCTTATACAGATGCTCCTACCTACCCGGACACGGCTGACGAAGCCTACTATGACTCCACACGGACAACGTCTCCATGCTGAGCCGCAACGACGCCCTCAAGCGCGCCGCCTTAATCAATTGTTAAGTCACCTTCCGCCCGGCCTCCGATCCGCCTCGGCGCCACCGTCTCTATGAACCACGCCGACTAGACGTGGAGCCGTAGCACCCAGCGTCCTTTCTGTCCCAGGGATGCAGCGGTACCCGGATAGATCGGCAGACGACCCTGGTCGTGCGCGCGGTGGCTAGGGCACCGGCGAAGGACGGAGGGAGGAAGGAACACGATGAATCGCCCAGTGAAATCCAACGGCCCCGCAGACCTGAAGACCTGAAGTTTTCCTTATCTGAAAAGTAACAGCAGTCTTTTTTTTTTTTTGCGAGAAAAAGCAACAGCAGTCTGTTCATGCACCGAGTAAGGCTAGGCCCAAGCACAGCAGGGAGGCCTTCAGGCTCGACGATACCCACTTTTTGCCCAATGCTAACCCCCAGCGTTTGCTCTTTTTTCTTCTTTGTTGCTAAAATAAATAAATCAATGCTCTCTTTTTTCTTCCCGCACTAATACTCTCTCTCAAAAAAAAAAAATGCAGGGACTAGTATTTTTGTATGTGTGGTTATCTAAAAAGAGCATTGGTCAGTTTTTTCTTTTCTTTTTGAGCAACAAAAAATATACTGACCAACCCTTTTTTTAATAGAATTTTCATAACTAGAGAACGTTCGCTGGGAGGGTATGGCTAATCAATCAAGTTTCAGGGAAATTTGTGTTATCCGTTGTGACGCCCCCGACTCGATCGTGCACTAATCATACACGTAAATGCACACGATCAAGCCTAAGGACTCACTTGACGATATCACAACACAACTCTAAATACAAATAAAAGTCATACAAGCTTTATATTACAAGCCAGGGGTCTCGAGTGCTCGAATACATAAGCCTGAGTCATACAAGCATCAGCGGAAGCATCGGATATCTGAGTACAGATATAAAAGTTAAACAGATAAGCCTTAAAAAGGTGGGGCAAAACAACGACAAAGATCGAAAGGCGCAGGCCTCCTGCCTGGGTGCCTCCTATCTACTCCTGGTCGTCGGCGGTCTCCACGTAGTAGTACTCTCCACCGGAGGGGTAGTAGTAGTCGTCAACTGGGGCAGCTGGCTCCGAGGCTCCGTCATCTGGTCGCAGCAATCGGGTATGGGGAAAAAAGAGAAGCAAAGCAACCGTGAGTACTCATCCAAAGTACTCGCAAGACTTACATCAGATCTATTCTAAATATGCATCGGTATCAAAGGGAAGGTTGTATCAGTGGACTGGATTGCAGCAATGCCAGAATAGAGAGAAAGACCTAGCCTATCGAAGACTAGCATCTTCAGCATCTTGCAGCATTAGAAGAGTGCAGATTAATACATAAATATAGTACTAGCAACAAGTACAAGTAGCCACGCCCAGAGATCCTTCCTCGACTCCCTGCGAGAAAGCGATCCCGGAGCTAACATATTCAACCCAGTTCTAGTTGTAGAAGATCGGGATATTTTTTGAGCGTCCTGTTACCGTGGACACGGCTATTCGAATAGATAAACTTCCCAGCAGGGGTGCACCAACTTACCCAACACGCTCGATTAACTCTGGCCGGACACACTTTTATCGGGTCATGCCCTGCCTCGGCTGATCGACACGCCGTAGCCCTACCTAGGCTCAACAGAGAGGCCAGCACGCCGGTCTACACCCTAAGCTCTCAGGGGTCTTGGGCCCATCGCCCTTTGCACTCCTGCGCGTTGCGAGGACGACCGGGACCAGACCTAGCCCCTGTATACACACGCAGGCTGTCGCGGTCCACCCGGGCGCGTGCCGCTCAACTGCTGACGTCTGAAGAACTTCGGCTGATACATACGACGCCGAGTGCCCATACTGTGCGATAAGGCCAGAGGCCTACGCAGATTACATATCCTAACCCATTAGTGCGTTGGGAGCTCGCAGAAACGAGCAGAGACTCACGATCATGTGACCCTGTCGCCCCGTCTCGTGGACTTACTGCAAGGGTTAAGAATGCCCGGCCGTGCCACGTAATCATCTCGCGGGTACCCTCATGGTCAACCCGTCTTCACATCACTCGCGGGTACCCCTCGGGGTCGACCCGACTTTATCAAGTATCGGTAGTAAAGCCAAGGTACCCGTGTGTCCATAACATCAAGAGGGAATCCGAGGAATCACCCTCGTTGGGTTCTCACTCGATGTATCCGTCAAGGTGAACGTGGAGGAATCACCCTCGTTGTATTCACTCTTGCGGAGTTGCACGACAGAAGCTTTATCGGAGGTGGTGAAAGAGGAATCACCCTCGTTAACCCACAACCGGCTAGCTATACTACAGAGGCAACATCAGGAGTGAGATAAGAGGTATCACCCTCGGCACTTGATGGTAACTCTGCAGAGTCGAGCAACTTAGGGGGTGTGCGGTGATGTGCTGGTCTCAGCCCGTTCGATCACATCGATCGGGGCACAGGTACTAAAGCGGGGCAACTAGAACAAGGAAGAGGGGCCACAGATGGTTCACTAACCAACCTATACTAAGCATTTAGGATATCAGGTAAAGTATCAAAAGCAGTTTACAAAAACAGGCTATGCATCAGAATAGGATAAAACAAAGCAGTAGCAAATGCTAATGCAAGCAGGAGGGAGAAAGAATAGGTGATATAGGCATGCGTCAAGGGGGGTTGCTTGCCTGGAAGCTCTGCGGCAAACGAGGGGTCGTCGGGGATGTAGTCGGTCTCCAGAGCTGCGTCGGTCTCGGGGTCTACCGGATAAGAAGAGGGGGAAGAAACAATAAATAAAAGCAATCAAATGCAACACAATGCATGGCATGGCAATATGCAGTGCTGGTGGTGACCTAATGCAATGCTACACGTCGCAGACGTAGCGGGAAAATGTCTGGGATATTTTCCCGGCGTTTAGGCAGTTATCGGCATACTGAACCGGAGGGGAAGGTTCCATGTTTAGATAGTTAGGAGTGATGGTCAAGCATTTTGACCACATATTTGGATTCTTCCCATTTTTCTGATCAACTTTCATGTTGAAAACTTTTCGATCCGAGCTACAGTTGAATTTCTACGATTTTTCAAAGATTTAAACCTTTTTCTGAAAATCCTGATATTAAATCTAATTAATAAATCGCATTATCCAGAACAGTGCACCTGTGACGTCAGCCTGACATCAGCATGCCATCAGTGGTCAATCCCAGCTGTTCCAGGTCAAACCTGACAGCTGGGTCCCACCAGTCAGTGACACAGTGAACTAAACAGAGTTAAATTAAACTAATTAGGTTAATTAGCACTTGGGCCCCAGATGTCAGTGTCTATTTAGTTTAACTAATTGATTAAATTATCTAATTAACTAATTAAGCGAGTGGGGCCCGCCTGTCAGTGGCACTGTGTGCCTAGTCAGCACGTTGACCACGGTCAACGTTGTCAACTGGGGCCAGGGGGCCCACTGGCAGTGACCCAGGGGGTGGCCCCAGGTGTGCCAGCTCAGCGGCGGCCGGCGGCTCGTCGGCGGCGACGAAAAATGCGGCGGCGCGTTCGGGAACTCGCCGGAAAACAAGCTCCGGCGACCCTTCGGCTCAGGGCTTAGCGCGTTCGAACGAGTGCTCAGCGGCGCGTCCAACGGTGGCGGTAGTTTTGCCGGAGCTGGCCGGTAACAGCGACGGTGAGCGGCGGAGGCGGCGCCGGAGTTCGGGCGACGACAGATCCGGCGTTAGGGAGCACGGCAAGAGCAGCGGGCGGCGGCGTTCGACTCCTACAAGTGCGCTGAGCACGGCTACGAGCTCGGACGAGCTCGACAGCGACGCCATTGACGGCGACAAGCTCGGCTGCGGCGGCGAGCACGGCCACGGCGAGCGCGGTGGCTACGGGCACGGACAAGCGCGGGGAAGAGAGGGGAGAGGGAGAAGAGCTCACCGAGCAGGCACACGGTGGCCCGGCGAGTAAACGGTAGCGCAGGGCGGCCGGAATCGGAGGATCTCGCCGGCGTCCGTAGGGGAAGAAGACGGCGACGATCCAGCATTGTAGGGGCTCCGAGCTCGAGGCGGTGGTCGTAGGCGACGTAGCGGTCGACGGCGGAGACGATGGACAATGCGGCAAGGCGAGGCGAGGCGAGTGGCCGCGGTGGAGCAGAGGTGCGGCGACGGCGGCGCTCGGGTGAGGGAGAGAGAGCGCGGGAGAGAGCGAGAGAGGCGGGGCGAGTGGATAGGGGAGGACGAGGAGGCCGAGGAGGCCATCCTTATCCCCTCGCCTGGGCTGGGGCGTCGCCGTGTCGGCGTCTCGCCGGTGCACGCGCGCACGGCCACGGCGGCGACGACACAGGAAGGAGAGAGAGCGGGAGGAGGGAGAAGGGCCGGTTGGGCTGGGCCGAGTGCACTGTGCACTTAGGCCCAACCGGTTTAGGCCTTTTCTTTTCTTTTTCTGTTTTTCTTTTACAGAAAATTTTGAGAAATAAATGAGCTGCCAAAATGCAATTAGTAAAATGTGAAATTGTTCCACAAAATTACATTGCATTATTCTGCTCTGCCACAAAAAGTTTGGGCAATTTTGGAATCCATTTGAATTTTTCAAAAATGGAAATGGCATTTAAATTACTGTTTTTGCACTGTATTAAATGCTCTAGTCCATTTGGGCAAATAGGTGATGTTGTTTTCCTGAACAACAAATTGTTTTGGAATATTTGCTACAACATGAACTATTTTCCAGCAATTTTTGAGCAACTTCAAATTTCACTTGAATTTGAATTGAATTCAGTGGAGGAATTTGAAATGAGATATTAATCCAACATGATCAAGCATTGCAAATCACAGTGTCTTAGCATAATCATCATGGATTACTGTAGCTCATTACAGAGGGGTGTTACAATTCTCCTCCTCTAAAAGAAATTCTCGTCCCGAGAATTCAGGAGGTAGAAGCGAAAAGATCGGGGTATTCCTCCCAAAGACGATCCTCGCATTCCCAAGTGGCTTCATCCTCAGAATGGTTCGACCACTGCACTTTCAGGAACTTGGTTGTCTTCTGGCGGGTCCGACGTTCAGCTTGATCGAGAATACGGTTTGGATGCTCTTTATAAGATAGATCATCTTGCAAATCAATCAATTCATGATCCACTGCTCGGTGTGGAGATTCCTTGAAGCAATGGCGAAGTTGCGACACATGGAAGACGTCGTGGATGTGGGAGAATTGCGGCGGCAACTCCAATTTATATGCCACATGACCACGTCTGGCGAGAATGCGAAAGGGACCAACGTAGCGAGGAGCTAACTTGCCCTTGATTCCAAAGCGGTGAGTGCCCTTCATAGGAGTGACACGCAGATAAGCTTGCTCACCAGGTTGATAGATCGATCCCCAGTGTTTACGATCATAATTGCTCTTCTGGCGAGACTGAGCCGCCTTGATATTTTCTCAAACAATACGGACTTGCTCTTCGGCGTGTTGGATAATATCCGGACCAATGAGCGGTCGTTCCCCAGTTTCTGACCAATTCAGAGGGGTTCGACACTTACGTCCATATAGTACCTCGAAGGGGGCCATTTTCAAGCTGGCTTGATAGCTGTTGTTGTAAGAGAATTCGGCATACGGGAGAGATTCCTCCCACTTCTTGCCAAATGAGATAACACAAGCACGCAACATGTCTTCAAGCACTTGATTTACTCGCTCGACTTGGCCTTGGGACTGGGGGTGATAAGCAGAGCTCCAGGTTATATGAGTTCCCATAGCTTCTTGGAAACTTGCCCAGAACTTAGAGGTGAAGAGGCTGCCACGGTCTGAACTGATCTCCTTCGGAATACCGTGGAGTGATACAATTCTGGAGATATACAACTCTGCAAGCTGACTAGCAGTGATCGTCTCCTTGACTGGCAGAAAGTGTGCGACTTTGGAGAGTTGGTCAATGACGACAAGAACAGCATCATGACCCTTTTGTGACCTGGGAAGGCCAGTGATAAGATCCATTTGCACTTTGTCCCACTTCCATTCAGGAATAGGGAGCGGTTGCAGAATTCCAGCAGGCTTCTGATGTTCTGCTTTAACGCGACGGCAAACGTCACATTCAGCAACATATCGAGCAATGTCCTGCTTCATCTTAGACCACCAGTACCTTTATTGGAGATCACGATACATCTTGGTGCTACCCGGATGAATAGACAGTGGTGTATCATGTGCCTCCTTCATGACTTTGTCGGTCATAAGCTCGAATCGAGGTACCACAATGCGGTCTCTGAAATACAAAGTTCCATCTTCGGCAAGCGAGAAATCTCTGTACTTTTCAAGGTTGAGATCTCTTTTCATCTGATCAACTTCAGCATCTTTTGCTTGCGCACGCTTAACAGCTTTCTCAAGATCTGGCTGTAGAACAAGGGTATTAAGAGAACCCTGTGGAACGATGTGGAGGTTCAGCTTGCGCAGTTCTTCATACAGATGAGGTTGAGCTCGCTGAATCATGAGGTTGTTGTAATAGGACTTGCGGCTCAAGGCATCAGCCATCACATTAGCTTTGCCAGGGTTATATGAAATACCGCAATCATAGTCCGTAATCGTTTCCAACCATCGCTGTTGGTGGAGATTGAGATCCGGCTAAGTAAACAAATACTTCAGACTTTGGTGATCAGTGTAGATCTCACATCGGTTACCGAGAAGGTAATGCCGCCACAACTTCAATGCATATATCACTGCAGCAAGTTCAAGATCATGCACTGGGTAATTCACTTCATGAGGACGCAACTGTTGCGAGGCATAGGCAATCACTCTGCGCTCTTGCATTAGGACACAGCCTAATCCTTGACGAGAGGTGTCACAATAAATCATGAAATCCTTGCGACAATCCGGAGGAGCAAGCACTGGTGCAGAGGTCAGCTTGTCTTTGAGGGTCTGGAAACTCTCTTGACATTTGTCTGTCCACTCAAACTTAACGCCTTTGTGAAGCAGATTAGTCAGAGGCTTGGCAATTTTAGAAAAGTTCTCGACAAATCGACGGCAATAGCTTGCGAGTCCGAGAAAACTTCTGACTTGCTTGACATTCTTCGGAGGAGTCCAGTCAAGAATAGCCTGAACTCATTCTGGGTTGAAGCAATGCCATCCTTGGAAATCACATGTCCAAGGTAGGTCACTTCGGATAACCAGAATTCACACTTGGAATATTTAGCATATAGCTGGTGCTCTCAAAGCTTTTCCAGAACCAGACGAAGATGTTCAGCGTGTTCTTCCTTATTCTTGGAAAACACCAGGATATCATCCAGATAAACCACGACGAATTTGTCGAGGTAATCCATGAAGATATAATTCATCAGGCGGGAGAACGTTGCTGGAGCATTTGTTAAGCCGAATGACATTACAGTGTACTCATATGAGCCATAGTGAGTAACAAAGGCAGTCTTGGGGATGTCCTCTTTGCGGACATGGATCTGATGATAACCCAACCTCAAGTCGAGTTTAGAGAACACTGATGATCTAGCAAGTTGATCATATAGGTCATTGATCCGAGGAAGCGGATATTTGTTCTGAATGGTGGCTTGGTTGATAGGCCGATAATCTTGGACCAATCGGTTAGTACCATCTTTCTTCTTGACAAAGAGAGAAGGTGCTCCCCAGGTAGAGGAACTTGGGCGAATGAAACCCTTGCGAAGTGATTTGTCGAGTTCCTCCTTAAGCTCAAGAAGTTCATGCGGAGGCATCTTGTAGGGACGCTTCGCAATAGGAGTTGTGCCTGGTTTTAGGTCGATGACAAACTCGACAGCCCTAGCAGGGGGTACTCCTAGAAGTTCTTCCGGAAAGACATCCTGGAAGTCGCGAACGACTAGAACGTTTTTGATTCCCTCAAGATGAGAAGCGTTCAACGCATTTAGAGCATAAATCTGAGCCTCGGAATTATGAACGAGATGCACATGGTAGTTTACTATCTCATCCGAGGGGTGCAGGAGTTGGACAGACTTGGTGGCGCAATTGATTAAGGCGATGTGAGCTTTCAACCAATCCATTCCCAGAATGAGGTCAACCTTGGAAGACTTCAAAATAATGGGAAATGCATGGAATTCCAACCCCTCGATTTTAATGGTAACATCGGGACTGAACATAGAGGTTCGACAATGGCCCGCGAGAGTGTTAACCACTAACGGCTGGTGCAAATTTTCTTGTTTAATGCCATGCATGAATGCAAACTCTTCTGATATAAAAGAATGCGATGCTCCTGAATCAAATAAAACTGAAGCTGGTACTGAATTAACAGGAAGTGTACCCATCACAGTAGCTGGTTGATCTGGGTCTTCATTCATGTTGACATGATAAGCCTGGCCACGACCATAAGTAGGCCTGGCATTGTTGTTGCGGGGCTGATTGTTGCCACGGCCATTACCACGGCTAGCAGATGGAAGAGCCAACTGGTTCTGATTCTGACGGCAGTCTTTGGCACGGTGACCTGGATGTCCACAAGTGAAACACAGTCCATCCTCAGGACGAGGAGCAGGAGCTTGGAATGGTGCAGCTTGAGGTCTTGGCTGCCTCAGAGGTGGAGGAGGCATACGAGGTGCAGCATAGGATGGCCTTGGAACAGGTACATTCGGATGGTACATGCTATGAGGGATCCAAATGCGGCGCTTCTGGGAAGATGAGCCCGAAGATGAGCCCGCTTCACGAGTGCGCTTAATAGCGTCCTTGTGATCCTTCAGACCTGTTTCGACCTGAATGGCCTTGTTCACCAAGGTGGCGAAGTCGGCAAAGTCCTGGACTAGTAATGCGAGCTTGATGTCAGGGTTGAGCCCTTCACGGAACTTCTTCTGTCTGCGTGCATCAGTAGCAATGTCCTCTTCAGCGTAGCGAGATAGTTCCAGAAATTCCCGCTGATAGGCTTCCATAGTCTTGTTGCCCTGGGTAAGGTTGCGGAACTCACGCTTCTTCCAGTCCATGACTCATTGCGGAATGTAACGGGCACGGAAAGCAGCTTTGAACTCCACCCAGGTGATGATGGTTCCAGCAGCTAAGGTTTGCCTGTGAGTGTCCCACCATTGAGCTGCGGGTCCCTTGAGAAAGTAGGATGCGAATGTGACATAGTTGGCAGCGGCCACATTAGCTGACTCCATCTCAAAGGTGATATCACGGAGCCAGTCATCAGCATCTAGCGGCTGCACTGAGTTGCGGAAAATGGTTGGATTCATACGCACAAACTCTTGCAAAGTGATTGCGGCTGGCTGCTGGTTGGCATTGGGCGGGGAAACTGATCCATAAGCCCTTGCATAAACCGGCGGTGCATTTCAAATTGTTGCATCATTGCAGTCATATAGTCGGGCGGTGGTGGATTGTTGGCACCACGGCCACGACCTCGACCCGCTGGTCTAACCATCCTGCTAAAATTCAACAGGGGGTAGTTTACCAACGAGCATCACAGTTGTATGGAATCATTCATGAAGTAACACGCACAACGAAAGGAAGTGCAATAGATGCATCAACATAGTCAACAAGACATGCAGATCCATACATAAAGTCGGTTACAAGCCAGCGTTACAACAGCGAAAGGGAAAGCTAGACAACTAGGCGGCACGCAGGCACGCGGTGGAGGGATACAACAATGGGACATAGCGATATGCTACATCAACGTCGGAGAAAACCACTGAAGCCAGGCAGCTGCAGGTGACGACACAGGGTACCCTCGATATAAGGATCTTGCGCTCCGTGAACACTCTGGTGCAGAACCTGGTCCCGAACTGGAAGAAGAGGACCACGTGGAGGGGTAAGACCCCCAACAGCAGGCCACTCAAGACCTGGTGGCATCTCCATCCTGCGCGGGTAAAGGATGTACTCGGGATGTATCCTCGCACTGACTGCTGGTAGCAACTATGTCAGAGCGTCGTAAAGAGGAGCACGAGTGGCGTACAACTCGACAGCAAGAGCTCGAGCAGTGCGGTCCAGAGACTGAGTGTACTGTACCAAAACCTGCGGGTCATAGCGACGCAGCACGTAAGGAGTACAGACATCAGTGTAATATCCAGTCTCGTCCCCAGCGGGGGCATACGGGATGTATCTGAAAGCAGTCTCCTCCAAGCGACTGTTGTGCTCTCCACGGAGACGGGCAATAGCAGTATAGGCAGCATCATGGACGGCCATATCAATAGTCACTCTAACACCATGAAAGGTGTGCAACTCAGTGATGGAGATGTCCTGTTGATCAAAGATATGAACCGCAGCATGGTACCGCTCCTAGTTGAACTCGCGGTAATCCTCGTAAACTATGTACTCGGGGTACCAGCGATATCCCAGCCTGGTCAAGAGGTCGACCAAGATAGCAGGGAACCCAGTCGCATCAACAGCCATAGTCTGGCGCACAAGCTGTCTTGCGGGACGCATCTGAAACAAGGAGTGCAAGATGTCAAACGACAGTGTGAGAAGCATATGATAGCATTGGAAAGAAAAGTTGCAGATAATCCAGCTCTCCGGGTGAATGTGATTACGAGAACCTAATGTCAGAGTCAGCAAAATCATTTAACCCGAAAAGAAGAGAAATCAGAGTCCTAGAGTATGGAAGAGGAATAAAAGATCCTAAAACCACCCATTGGCGACGTGGGCCCGTAAGCCACACAGCCATGTTAGTAAAACAGTTTTGCAAAGACTAGACTCAACTTTGGCCAAGGAGTTGGAAAGGGGGATTCCTACAGGCAGTCGGCTCTAATACCAACTTGTGACGCCCCCGACTCGATCGTGCACTAATCATACACGCAAATGCACACGATCAAGCCTAAGGACTCACTTGAAGATATCACAACACAACTCTAAATACAAATAAAAGTCATACAAGCTTTATATTACAAGCCAGGGGCCTCGAGGGCTCGAATACATAAGCCTGAGTCATACAAGCATCAGCGGAAGCATCAGATATCTGAGTACAGACATAAAAGTTAAACAGATAAGCCTTAAAAAGACGGGGCAAAACAACGACAAAGATCGAAAGGCGCAGGCCTCCTGCCTGGGTGCCTCCTATCTACTCCTGGTCGTCGGCGGTCTCGATGTAGTAGTACTCTCCACCGGAGGGGTAGTAGTAGTCGTCAACTGGGGCAGCTGGCTCCGGGGCTCCGTCATCTGGTCGCAGCAATCGGGTATGTGGAAAAAGGGGAAGCAAAGCAACCGTGAGTACTCATCCAAAGTACTCGCAAGACTTACATCAGATCTATTCTAAATATGCATCGGTATCAAAGGGAAGGTTGTGTCAGTGGACTGGACTGCAGCAATGCCAGAATAGAGAGAAAGGCCTAGCCTATCGAAGACTAGCATCTTCAGCGTCTTGCAATATTAGAAGAGTGCAAATTACTACATAAATATAGTAGTAGCAACAATTACAAGTAGCCACGCCCAGAGATCCTTCCTCGACTCCCTGCGAGAAAGCGATCCCAGAGCTAACATATTCAACCCAGTTCTAGTTGTAGAAGATCAGGATATTTTTCGAGCGTCCTGTTACCGTGGACACGGCTATTCGAATAGATAAACTTCCCTGCAGGGGTGCACCAACTTACCCAACACGCTCGATTAACTTTGGCCGGACACACTTTTATCGGGTCATGCCCGGCCTCGACTGATCGACACGCCGTAGCCCTACGTAGGCTCAACAGAGAGGCCAGCACGCCGGTCTACACCCTAAGCGCTCAGAGGTCTTGGGCCCATCGCCCTTTGCACTCCTGCGAGTTGCGAGGACGGCCGGGACCAGACCTAGCACCTGTATACACACGCAGGCGGTCGCGGTCCACCCGGGTGCATGCCGCTCAACTGCTGACTTCTGAAGAACTTCGGCTGATACATACGACGCCGAGTGCCCATACTTATTCCTGTGTGGTGGTTAGTGCGATAAGGCCAGAGGCCTACTCAGATTACATATCCTAACCCATTAGTGCGTTGGGAGCTCGCGGAAACGAGCAGAGACTCACGATCATGTGACCCTGTCGCCCCGTCTCGTGGACTTACGGCAAGGGCTAAGAATGCCCAGCCGTGCCACGTAATCATCTCGCGGGTACCCTCATGGTCAACCCGTCTCCACATCACTCGCGGGTACCCCTCGGGGTCGACCCGACTTTATCAAGTATCGGTAGTAAAGCCAAGGTACCCGTGTGTCCATAACATCAAGAGGGAATCCGAGGAATCACCCTCGTTGGATTCTCACTCGATGTATCCGTCAAGGTGAACGCGGAGGAATCACCCTCGTTGTATTCACTCTTGCGGAGTTGCACGACAGAAGCTTTATCGGAGGTGGTGAAAGAGGAATCACCCTCGTTAACCCACAACCGGCTAGCTATACTACAGAGGCAACATCAGGAATGAGATAAGAGGTATCACCCTCGGCACTTGATGGTAACTCTGCAGAGTCGAGCAACTTAGGGGGTGTGCGGTGATGTGCTGGTCTCAGCCCGTTCGATCACATCGATCGGGGCACAGGTACTAAAGCGGGGCAACTAGAACAAGGAAGAGGGGCCACAGATGGTTCACTAACCAACCTATACTAAGCATTTAGGATATCAGGTAAAGTATCAAAAGCAGTTTACAAAAACCGGCTATGTATCAGAATAGGATAAAACAAAGCAGTAGCAAATACTAATGCAAGCAGGAGGGAGAAAGAATAGGTGATATAGGCATGCATCAAGGGGGGTTGCTTGCCTGGAAGCTCTGCGGCAAACGAGGGGTCGTCGGGGATGTAGTCGGTCTCCGGAGCTGCGTCGGTCTCGGGGTCTACCGGATAAGAAGAGGGGGAAGAAACAATAAATAAAAGCAATCAAATGCAACACAATTCATGGCAAGGCAATATGCAGTGCTGCTGGTGACCTAATGCAATGCTACACGTCGCAGACGTAGCGAGAAAATATCTGGGATATTTTCTCGGCGTTTAGGCAGTTATCGGCATACTGAACCGGAGGGGAAGGTTCCATGTTCAGATAGTTAGGAGTGATGATCAAGCATTTTGACCACATATTCAGATTCGTCTCATTTTTCTGATCAACTTTCATGTTGAAAACTTTTCGATCCGAGTTATGGTTGAATTTCTACGATTTTTCAAAGATTTAAACCTTTTTTTGAAAATCCTGAAATTAAATCTAATTAATAAATCGCATTATCCAGAACAGTGCACCTGTGACGTGAGCCTGACGTCAGTGGTCAACCCCAGTTGTTCCAAGTCAAACCTGACAACTGGGTCCCACCAGTCAGTGACACAGTGAACTAAACAGAGTTAAATTAAACTAATTAGGTTAATTAGCACTTGGGCCCCACATGTCAGTGTCTATTTAGTTTAACTAATTAATTAAATTATCTAATTAACTAATTAATTAAATTATCTAATTAAGCGAGTGGGGCCCGCTTGTTAGTGGCACTGTGTGCCCAGTCAGCACGTTGACCACGGTCAACATGGTCAACTGGGGCCAGGGGGCCCACTGGCAGTGACCCAGGGGGTGGCCCCAGCTGTGCCGGCTCGTCGGCGGCGACAAAAAATGCGGCGGCGCGTTCGGGAACTCGCCGGAAAACGAGCTCTGGCGACCATTCGGCTCGGGGCTTAGCGCGTTCGAACGAGCGCTCAGCGGCGCGTCCAACGGTGGCGGTAGTTTGGTCGGAGCTCGCCGGAGTTCGGGCGACGACGGATCCGGCGTTAGGGAGCACGGCAAGAGTAGCGGGCGGCGGCGTTCGACTCCTACACGTGCGCTGAGCACGGCTACGAGCTCGGATGAGCTCGACAGCGACGCCATTGACGGCGACGAGCTTGGCTGCGGCGGCGAGCACGGCCACGGCGAGCGCGGTGGCTACGGGCACGGACAAGCGCGGGGAAGAGAGGGGAGAGGGAGAAGAGCTCACCGAGCAGGCACACGGTGGCCCGACGAGTAAACGGTTGCGCAGGGCGGCCGGAATCGGAGGATCTCGCCGGCGTCCATAGGGGAAGAAGACGGCGACGATCCAGTGTTGTAGGGGCTCCGAGCTCGAGGCGGTGGTCGTAGGCGACGTAGCGGTCGACGGCGGAGACGATGGACAAGGCGGCGAGGCGAGTGGCCGCGGTGGAGCAGAGGTGCAGCGACGGCGGCGCTCGGGTGAGGGAGAGAAAGCGCGAAAGAGAGCGAGAGAGGCGGGGCGAGTGGATAGGGGAGGACGAGGAGGCCGAGGAGGCCATCCTTATCCCCTCGCCCGGGCTGGGGCGTCGCCGTGTCGGCGTCTCGCCGGTGCGCGCGCGCACGGCCACGGCGGCGACGGCACGGGGAGGAGAGAGAGCGGGAGGTGGGAGAAGGGCTGGGCCAAGTGCACTGTGCACTTAGGCCCAGCCGGTTTAGGCCTTTTCTTTTCTTTGTCTGTTTTTCTTTTAGAGAAAATTTTGAGAAATAAATGAGCTGCCAAAATGCAATTAGTAAAATGTGAAATTGGTCCACAAAATTACATTGCATTATTCTGCTCTGCCACAAAAAGTTTGGGCAATTTTGGTATCCATTTGAATTTTTCAAAAATGGAAATGGCATTTAAATTACTGTTTTTGCACTGTATTAAATGCTCTAGTCCATTTGGGCAAATAGGTGATGTTGTTTTCCTGAACAACAAATTGTTTTGGAATATTTGCTACAACATGAACTATTTTCCAGCAATTTTTAAGCAACTTCAAATTTCACTTGAATTTGAATTGAATTCAGTGGAGGAATTTGAAATGAGATATTAATCCAACATGATCAAGCATTGCAAATCACATTGTCTTAGCATAATCATCATGGATTACTGTAGCTCATTACAGAGGGGTGTTACATCCGTGGGTGAAAATTTTCATTAGCAAATATGGCAAATCTGTCCAGTTTAATTTTTTGCCAGGATTTTGCGTGCTTCCTCAAGGAATTTGCCATCCTCGGTACGACATAAATTTTCATAAAAGATGTTCATTTTGTCATACCTTCCTAGGAAACGCCAGTAAAATAATATTCCCTTTTGTACGCTGACACATTTGACCGTGCGTTGCAACTGGAGCAAACACCTTTCTTTCTTAACATAACATTTGTGCTCCGCTCTCAAGCAAACACCAGCTATCCCCAACTAGGTTTAGCCGGGTAAATAAAAGGTCATGGGAGAAAGATCACTAATGACAAAAATAATGGACCCGGCAGACTTCCCACGCCCACCTCACTCCACGGAGCGGCTCGGGGGAAACCCTAGCCACCGCCACCCCCTCACTCGCCGCCGCCGGGGGACGCCGGAGGGCTAAGCCCGGCCAGCTGACAGCGACGGTGCAGCATCTCCTCGCGCTCGGCGTGTCCTCGTTGTGGAGCAGAGGCTCATCCTTCTTGTGGCCTGTGCGGCACGGCTTCCTGGCGTCTCCTGGCGTCCCGACGCACTCTAATATCTGCAGAAACGTCCCCCTCCTTGCGGGATGGTGGCTAGCGCCGCTTGTTCTCCTGGTTGGGGTGGATCCGTCGCTGTGACCTCCTGCTCCGGCCGGCCCGGGGCTTCGGGGTGGCAGCCCGTGCTCCTCGTTGGTGGGCTGTTCTATGGTGTGCATCACTGAGTGTGGCTCTTCGTCGATGGCTTGGGAGGCTGCTGGTTCTGACCGGGTTTGGGCAGATTTGGCTCGCTGGTTTTCTCGCCGGTGGCGAGGTTGTGTATGTACTAGTGGAGGTGCGACGGGTGGGGATGTGGTGTTAGGCATTCTCCGGGCGAAAGCTTGTCGGGTTCTTGCCGACCGGCGGCGGCGGCATTCGTGGACGTCGTTTCACCTTGTTGGAGGCATCGCCGTGGAGTCCAACCCCTGCACATCCCAGTTCTTCGGGTGAAAGCCTAAGGCCCGACTGGGCCGGGCGCCGGTGCTTCCCCCTCTGGGGCGTCGTCTTGAAGATCTTGGGATCTAGTTTGCGCTCTCCATGTGCTAGACGCTCACGGCACTATGGTCAGCAGGTGCCCGGTCGGCAGTGTGGATGTTGTGGCGTCGCGACTTGTGCGGTGACGATGACAGTGGCAAGATGCACAGGGTTGTGGCTTGTGTCAGTCCTCGACAGTCGGCTTGTTCCTAAGCGGGAAGTCGAAGCTGCAACGCTGCGGGGCGACGCAGTGGCAATAATGCCAGGCGATGGGCAATTCAGACTCTACCGGCGCCAGGCGTGCTCCTTTTCTCTTGTGAGGCTCGTGACCAAGGTCGGAGGTGCCGAGTCTTCAACGTCGCCGGCCGATTGTTTGGCTTTGGCCAACATGGTCCTCGTGCCTCATTCGTTCTGAGGGGTCTTGATGGGTAGTCTGTGGCGAAGTCGGAGTCGCTTGCTCGGAACAATGCAGGACCTCGACGGTGTACTCTCTTCGGCTGTGTGTGTCGGTCTTGTGGGTGGTAGGTCGGCCGTGGTGCCCTTCTTTTTGGCCGTCTTATAACGGTTATCGCTCGTTTTTTCGCAAATTAACCGAGCAACTTATTCTTTTTTTGTTAAGAATGTGAGATCCTCATGGGCTGAGTTTAAAAGACAAAAACAATGGAGCAATTAAAGGCAAGATTCTTTGGGACGCCGGCTCGGAACATGTGACACGAAATGCATGACATACATAGTCGTGAGTATGCGTATGTATGCGACTATTGTGTTTTTTTAATACACAAATACTTTTTGTTAATTAATTTAATGAGGAATTTATGTATTTCATAATGTTTTTACTATTTTTTGATAAGGCCAAAATTAAGATGTAAGCATGCACATGCTATATATATATGCCGATAATCAATTTATCAAAAATGGAACACTCAATCATCGCTAGGAAAAGCACAATCACCCATGATCCAAAAAATTTAAATAAATCACAGCTCATGTTTCATAGATAATTTTTTAAAAGAAATCGCCTCGAGCCTTTTTCTCTTGTTTCATAGAAACATTAGTAATTTATAATGAGAGAAATCATAATGTATAGTAAAACACATTCAGGGTATGCTAATTAAACAGACAAAAAAAAAATCAAATCATTCAACTTCTTTAGCACGTGACTAAAGCAAACCTGGGTGATGATTGTTTTGCACCTTGACACATCGATGTACCTGGTGGCTTGTAAACGTCCCGTTTGTTCCGCATTTGCAGCGTCAAATAGAGAGTTTGTTTATTAATTAAAAGAGGAAGCATTGTTCTTATCCAACACAATAAGCTACGGGACAATGGCGCCTCCTTGCCTATGCCACGTTGGATCGCTAGGAGACAAAAAAATAATAAGATCACCTGGGAGAATCGACTGGGCAACGACTAAGATCACTGGGAGAATCGATTGGGCAACGACGAAGGAAACCCCGATCTCCATCTCCACACGCAACCTCTCCTCTGCCTCGCCCTCGCCGCCGCCACTGCCTCACCCCGTCTCTATCCCAATGCAGCAACACACTGTCGGCCTACCTCGTCTCCCCTCCGCCGGTGCAGTGCTAGCCGCCGTCACCGAGCCTTAGCAGCAGCAGGAGTTGTGGACAGCGCAGATCAAGCGAGTGATGGATGATTCAGATTATGAGAGGCGAAGAGATTGGGGATGGAGGGCGGTGGAAGGAGCAGGTCATCATGAAGGTGGCAGGGACCCGCTCGTTCCTCCTTCCTCGGTCGATCGCGCGGCGTCGCCCACCCGAGCTCATGCGCCCACGGTGGCAGCGGCTGCAGAGAAGGGCGAAGAGATCCCGCTCTCTCCTCTTGCGATGCGTCGCCTCTGCTCCTCCCATCCCTCGCTGCCATCTCCTGGCCTATGGCTTCCTCGAGGCGCCATCGACTCGATCTGCCATATCTAGGTCGCCGGCGTGGCGGCCGTCCATGGTCGTGTCTGGAGGCGAGGAGGGGGAGCAGCTGCTCCCGGAGGAGGTCGTCCTCGCCATCGATCTTGTCCAACCGGACGAACGCACCATCGCCTCTCACCCTCTTTTTTTTCTCTCTTCATTCTTCTATGTTCCTCTTTTACGTATTCTCTCCGTTGACCACTTTAGAAGGTGTTGATTTGTACTATATTTTCTTGTTGCCTTATACAATCTGTCAATCATACACTTCTGACATGTATGTACGTACGCACGCTGGCTGATTCATTTGTTCAGTACAAAGGACATATTCACCACAACACGAGATGCGATCAGAGCAATCTGTTATCTCAGAGAATGCAGTTTCATCACGCAGACATAGTGTATTTACATCACTTAAAGAAAGAACTGGTGGATTATTTGCATTCCTTGGAAACTTTCTGCATTCTAAAACCTTGAAGAGAGCAATGCTGGAAGACCAGAAGTCCACGCAAAAAGTTTTTCACCCTCAAGGACCATTTCTACAAAGATGGAACAAGATATTTGTTTTATCATGTATTTTCGCAGTCCCTATGGACTCATTGTTCCTCTATATCCCGGTTATCAATGATAAAAATCCTTGCTGGTATTTGGATAGCAAGTTGGAAATCACGGCAAGTGTCACGCGCTCTTTCACAGATATATTTTATATACTCCATATCATATTCCAGTTTCAGACAGGCTTTATCACGTCTTCCTCTACAAATTTTGGTAGGGGTGTATTGGTCGAGGATAGATATGCTCTAGCAAAGCGGTATGAAAATAAAGATTGTTCTTTTCCTACTAAAGTTTTTATTGCGCAGGTTTGCCGACTTAATTCAAGCTATCTTGCTAGACTGACATCATACATCCAGAATGCCAAAAGGCTTTTGGCAGATTCCAAGGCAGGACAAAATCCATACGATGGTTTCATGCCTTCGGTAAGTCTTGCCATGCACCATTTTTTCATGAATTTGTTGGGTTGTTTGAAATGAGCCTTTTTATGTTGTTTGTGATCTAAAATTTCAATTCAGAACAGCCATTTGCTCTTTTTTCCTAGTCTGAACTATTGTGAACTGATATGCCTTGAGTATCTGAAAGTAGTACATGGTGTTAATAGATGAACTACATTTTCAGGTTCCCTCGTGGGAAGTATTGACCTTCGGTGATGACAATTTTGCTTAAGCACACAATGCTGCATTTGTTCTTGTAGCTGGTGGGCTTGGAGAAATACTTGGTTACAAAGGAATTAAGGTACCGTGCTTGAGTTCCTAATAGAAAACTTACATCTAAGTATTGGTGTTCTTTCTTTCCCTTCATTAGCTGGAATTTTGGTTAGGGAAGTAAGAACAAAATATTGTCCAGAGCAAATCCAAGTGAGTTTACTGAATGCTAACCACATTCTTGCTATTAATGACTATATCAAGAAGTGCTTTATACTTTCGCTTTGATCCCTTTTAGGGTTGCAAGCATGCTCACCCAATGTTCATGAAAATGTTAAAAGCCAGGGAGTGTATACTCAAGTTTAAAGCATCCTATCAATCTGTGCTATCTTTGGGTAATAATTTAATTATGCTTTTGATCATATATCACTACAGGTTATTGTTGGAAAGTATAAAAGCTACACGGGAAGATCTCGTCCAATACTTTCAACCCCAAAGTAACAAAGGTGACCACCCCATCATCCTTCTCTGTTGGCTGGCTGCGGGATGACTCAGACCAAATCTAACCTAAGTAGGCGGGAGAAAGTGGGTGGCAGCGAGCCATGGGATTGGTTGTTTAGTTCACCATCTCTTCAATTGGGTGAATTTCATCACAAGAAAAAACAAGCAATTTGTTCATAGTAAATTGGGTGTCATATGATTTCTTGGTTGACACCCTTTTGTTATGGCTGTGACTGAAACCTTACATTTAAATGACAAGGGAACTTCTCAAACCTAAGTCTTACTTGCAAAATATATTGTATACTTTTGAGACAGAGTTTTATCTTCACAGGATAACTGCTTGTTGTATTTCACTATCAGGAGATTTGTTTGGGGGAGTATCCTGGAGTTAAGAATGCTTGGATGGAAGTGGTGGCCTCACAAAGGCAGTCATTATATTTTCTTGCTCTGAAGTTACTGATAGCGACTTAAATTTTCTTAGTGATTGCTTGAACACACTGCTTACCAGCCACCTCCTCAGGTATTTTCTTAATGTGTGTAGGCAAGATCGAAACGCACAAAGACCTCCTCAGGTATTTTCCAGTTATTTTAACTTCTTGCAGTATGGTGGCCGACTCTTACTCCATTCAGATATTTCTCTTCTTTGCTTTGGCTCGGATATGTATTTGCATCAAAAAAATTCACCACAAATTAATTTACACTATGTAATATTCTTATTGTTGAAATACAAAAAACATTTTGGTTAATTATTACTTACTGTGACACTTCAGTCAAGTCTTTTGAGTTGGCACAATCTGTCAATTTATATTGTCATAATAGGTGATGTCTCATTCATGGCATCGAATACAGCTTTTTTAGAATGGTACTCCCTTCGTAAACTAATATAAAACGTTTTAGATCACTAAAGTAGTGATCTAAAACATCTTATATTAGTTTACAGAGGTAGTACATATGTAGTGTTTGGCTTGCTTATATCATGTATGATTTCCCTTTGCTGTAAACTAATGGTTAGGCTGTAGCGTTTTCCTTCTCTCTTGGTAGTCATGTCACAAGCACATACGCAGCTATTGGCCTTGAACAGTTCACATTCCAGGCAACTCGGATGCTCACTATCACTCAGAATCAGTGACAGTGATTTGCCTTCTTACTATGCTTTCTTTAGAAAACCTTCTTGCTATGGTTCAGAAGATGAATACATGGCGAAGTTGCCCTTGAGAATGCGTCTTTCTATGACATATACGACTGTTTCTCCAGCACTGATTTCTAAGCAACAAAAGTTGTGTCAGTGTATGATACTTATATATTTCTAGCCTTATAGTTTGTGTATGTATTACTGGAAAATGTATTTTACCTTTTTCCTTGTAACTGCCTGTAAATGATCCCACCTTAGGCCTATCTTCTATCAAAACATGTGTGTAAAAATTCTGTTTTAGGCTCTAACTCTGCTCAAACATCTTGCTCCAATTCTATTCTAGGAGCAACGACCTCGCCTGTTTGCCACCTCCATGGGCCAAGGAGTAGCAGCCGCACCTGGAAGGTGTGGATCAGGGGGCGGTGCAAGGGGCATGTAGTATGGCAACTCCGAAATGCTAGCACCCACTAGCTGTAAGACATCGTTCCATGCCTAATTAGTTCATTGCTGCTGTAGCAGATTGGATTGGTGGGAGATATTTGGTTCTACGTCGGCCAAATTAATCAAAATCAAGTGGTCTTCTTTTAAGTTTGAGTAAAATGGATTTAAAACGACGAGGAAGGTCCTGATCGGCTGCTGATGCTCTGGGCGTGCAAGAGGAGCGTCGCGCACACCCTCCGCCTGCTCAAGACACTGTGGCACATCCATGTTGGCCTCGGTAGCAGGCGCAATGACCAGCGACGCCCGCGAGTGGGACGTGGGCTGTGTGGACTACTACGACGGTGAGCAGAGCGAGTATGGCCTGGATAGCCTCAGACGATGGCGCGGATGAGTAGCTGCTCTATACATTGTTGTGTATTGCCTGTGATGGCATTTTAAATTGTTTCTCAAATGAAAGTGCAATATAATACGTTGACGAGGCCCTCATCACTTGCATGTATATTTGCTACTAACAACGCAAAAATGAATCTGAAAAGGTCGACTGTCTAACGGACAGCTTGCTCTGCATTATGTTTGAGGCAGTTACGCTTTGCATTGCATGCAGTTGTGCCAAACATATCGCTAACAAGAAACAGAAAGGGGCGCTTACCCATCTGGCACCGCCGAGCTACCTCTTAGGCGGCGCGCCATGGGCGCGCCCCAACCGCTAGTAATCTTGAAAGGCCACGCTTAATACGTAGGTTGGTACCGTCCCTTGCATAAGAGCATCTACAGCCGGACTGGCAAATCCGGCCCCTCAAATGCCCGCGGACGCGAGCGCGTCTGCGGACACTGACCGGTCACGCCTCAAATTTTTCTTCTCACAACCGGACATCTCAATTAACATAACTTAAATCCATACAAACTCATGCAACTCCGGCCCCTCAAATGCCCGCGGACGCGAGCGCGTCTGCGAACACTGACCGGTCACGCCTCAAAATTTTCTTCTCACAACCGGACATCTTAATTAACATAACTTAAATCCATACAAACTCATGCAACTACGTAAACGGTGCATTACACACATCGTCCGGCTACTACATCAGGACATGACATCGGACTACCAAAAATTGACATGTTTAACCTACATGCTATCTATGGACAAGATCATCCACAGCTGCCCTTGCCATTCCCAGCGCCTTGTCGTCCTTCTCGCGAAAGTAGCGGTCGAAGGCACAGTACGGATCGAGCCAGATCTGCTCATCGCCGGAGCTGTCCGACCCGTCACTATCCTTCTTCTTCTCCTTGGGGGGACAGTCCGGTCATGGCACGGACAGCCCGATTCTGCTCTTGGGAGAGGGCGCGCGTGTTCCTCCGCTGCTGCTTCTTTAGAATGCGAGTGTGGATGGCTTCCTCCTCTGCGGCCGCCCGCACCGCCGCATCAGCCGCCTCCGCCACCGCCTTGTCGGCAGCAAGGCGGGCCTCGGCCGTCCTCATCCTCTCCTTCCCACGGTGGGCACACCGGTCCCGGTAGGACTCATACTCCGGCGGTCCGGTGATGGGGAAAGGGAGATTCGAAGGCTCCTGAGAGGACCGCGATGATCTAGCGGCGGAGGATCCGAGCGCTCGTTGTGCCGACGCAATGGACTCACGCCAGATAGATCCCGCCGTCGGTCGGGCGCTGTCCTCCCGGGAGCGGCGGAGTGCAATGCGGACAGCCATTGCCTCCTCAAACCGCACGGGACGACACCCCAGTCGACGGATCTGTACTGCTCGTCGTCGGATCCGCTGCCCGCCATGCCGGATAAGGCCGGAGATAGCCGGACGGGGGCTTGGGTGGCGGAGGGGAGTGGAGTGAAGTGGCTAGGGTTTGGCCCGGGTAGCGGATGGAGAGGAATATATGTGGGGTCGGGTGGGCCAGCGTGGGCCGGGTCTGACGTGGCGGACGTGCCCGGTCGCGCCCTGGCGCCTCCATATCAGCCCTAGATTTGGGCTGGATATAAGGGGTGCCGGTCAACCCGGGCGTTTGAGGCCCGTCTGGGTCGCTTTTTTTGTGACCGGTCAGTGACCGGGCCATCCGCCCGGGCGTGTGAGGGTGGTTTGGTGTGCCTGGCTATAGATGCTCTAACACCACCACGCAACTCTCTACGCCCAAACTGGGCAAGACTATGGGCTAAACTATTAACCTCTCTATCTACTATACAAACTTTTACTCTCTGTTTCCATGCTTTATGACATGAAATTCCTTCACAATCACTCCAATTTCCGATCTGTCCACGCATGACGGGTCGAGTGCCTTTGCCACGAAGCTGTTGTCCTTCTCAACAACTAAAGGGAGATCAGTACACGACATCGCTTTCTGTAGTCCTTCTGGACAAGCAGTAGCTTCCGCGAAATCTGTTCCTTTGCATCGCGGGATATAGTCCCAGGCAGATAAAATAATTCTTCCATGATGATCTCGAACCACAGCTCCCACGCTCCACTGCCACTCTCCTCCAAAAAACTTCCATCAACATTGACCTTGGCCCACCCTAGATCAGGCTTTTGCCAATTATTTTCCTTAGTAATATCTTGTTGTTCCAACCTTGGCAGTAACCATAGGGTTTTTCCCTTTACAATCAATCTCTGAATTTCCTCTCGCAACCATGCGGAGGTTTACAAGGTAGTTTTGCAAAAAAAAATGTAGCAGAATGGGAAATTTTATGCTTTACCTTTTACGAAGATCGCATCATTTCTATGATGCCAAACATGCCACCAAAAAAGCATAAATTTTTGTCTTAGGTCTTCACTCACCTTATCTAGCAGGACAAGAACCCAACCCCTTCTTGTGTAGTTTATTTCGTGTTCAGGGGGAAGGTTGTGACGCCCCGAGACCGTTGCTCCAGATGTCTTCCTTTTATTCGTCGTCGTTGCCATGTCATTCGCTTGCGTGTTGCACTTGGCCATGTCATCATGTGCATTTCATCCGCATGTTTTCATAAAAACTTGCATCCGCTCGTAGTTGCCGGCTTCTCCGCGTTCCTTCCGTTGTCCGTTTCGAGTCCCGACACACTCGCACGCGCCCGCGGCACCTCCGAAATATTATTTTATAAGTGGGATAAAAATGTTCTCGGAATGGGTTGAAAGTTGGCGTGCGGTCTTATTATATTGTAGGTTGACCGCCTGCCAAATTTCGTCGCATTCGGAGTCCGTTTGATGGCCCAACCGTTAAACTATAGCGGCACTATAGCCGGATAAACGTCGGACGTTTGCGGTGTTCCGAAAACCCTGCCTGGCTGCACCACTTCTCTCTCTTCTTAGCCCAACCCCATCTACACAGCCCACTAAGCCTACCCTAACTACCTCCGCTCCGGAGCCGTCCGATTGCGATCGGAGGGTTCGAAACACCCCTAATCCCCCAACCCTAGCCTACCTGCTATATAAGGAAGGCCTCCTCCTTCCAAAACTAGCCTAATCCTAACCCTAGCCTCCTCCCACCTCGGTTCCGCCGCCGCCTAACCGCAGCCCGCCATTTGGCGCCGCCGCCAGCACCCCTCTAGCCATCCGGAGGCCGACACGTCGCCCTTGGGCACCTCCCAGCCGCCACGGGCCCGCCCGAGCCCTAGTATCTTCATTTGTTTTCTAATTCTTCTTGGCGATTCGTGCTTTTCCTTCATTCATTTTCAATTCTTACGGTGGTTCGTTCAAGATTCCTCTTCCTTTGTTATCGTATCAATTCATTCATTCTTTCCAAATCCTACCGGTGGTCCATTGAAGATTTTTCCCAAGTTTGCGCTATATCTCTCTTCAATCTTTTCAAGAAGAATAAGTAGTATGCAAATCCATTGCTTTTCATCAATTTATTTTGATGAAGGATAGACATATCATAATTCTTATTCTTATTTCATCGAGGTGATTTAATTCTTTCTTCCAGAGTTCATTCATGATACCGAATTCTCGGTTCCAAGTTGTTCATCTTTTCTTTTCCGGAGTTCCAAATTTTCTCGGTGATCTCGTCACGAAGCTCCATCTAAATCATTGCAAGGCTTCAAATCTTAATCTTTTCAACCTTCACTTCTTTTCTAGCATCCTTTCATTTCCGGAGTTCTTCCAAGAGGTTCTTCATGGTGGTTCGTTAAGGATTTAATTTATTCTCGAAGAATTCTTCAAGATTCTTGTTGGAGCTCAAGTATTCCTCGTCTTGCATTTCAAAGTGCAAATCCTTTCTACCTTGTCTTTGAGGTGGTGTTATGTCTTTCTTGACAATTCCATTCGTGTTTCATGATTCACAAGTTGTCAGGAATGAGATATTTAAACCCATCATTTTTCTCTTTGTTCCAATCTTTTCAACCGATCATTTTCCTTGTTGGAGTTATCTTGGTATAGATTTCGCCTAAAGCCTATCCTAAGGAATGTTGCTATTGTGGTGCTTATCAATGATCCAAGTTTCTCCTTCTCTTCTCGGTGAATGAGGTTTTCATCTCTTCGAGATCTCAAGTAATCAATTGTTTTCCGTTAGTGGCCGGTTGTCACCTCATAATTTTGAGATGTTTTCCATAAGCCCACAAACAAGCTTATTCTTTTCGTTGATTGTTTTTCCAACAACTCCGTTCAATCCTTCTTGTGAGGATGCTTTTCAAATTCATTTGTGGGAGAAGTTGTCATTTTCTTCTCCGTTCTTTTCTTTCCAACGATCTAGCTTCTATTCTTTCGTTCCGGAGGCATTGTGATGTTGCTCTCTTCGTCCATCATCTCATTTCGCCAAGATCAAGCTCTTTTCCTTGCTTATTCATTTTATCGAAGTATGTTGTCTCTCTTTTCAAGTCTTTCATCTGTTCAAGCTTTGCTTCTCTTTTCTACCGTGGTGCAGCCCAAATTCTTTTTGTTCTCGTTCTTTATCTATCTCATTTCACCCAGAGTGGTTTCGAATTCTTGCTTGTTCCTCAAGCCATTCTTCAACTCTTTGCAACCATCGAGCTTTGTTAGTTTCACTCGTTTGTCCAAGAAGCAACTTTGTTTTACCTCTTCCTTTTTCCTCTTCCTCTCCAATCTTCCGGTTCCTTCCTAAGATCTCGGGTCGAGATCTTCTGTTAGTGGAGGAGAGTTGTGACGCCCCGAGACCGTTGCTCCAGATGTCTTCCTTTTATTCGTCGTCGTTGCCATGTCATTCGCTTGCGTGTTGCACTTGGCCATGTCATCATGTGCATTTCATCCGCATGTTTTCATAAAAACTTGCATCCGCTCGTAGTTGCCGGCTTCTCCGCGTTCCTTCCGTTGTCCGTTTCGAGTCCCGACACACTCGCACGCGCCCACGGCACCTCCGAAATATTATTTTATAAGTGGGATAAAAATGTTCTCGGAATGGGTTGAAAGTTGGCGTGCGGTCTTATTATATTGTAGGTTGACCGCCTGCCAAATTTCTTCGCATTCGGAGTCCGTTTGATGGCCCAACCGTTAAACTATAGCGGCACTATAGCCGGATAAACGTCGGACGTTTGCGGTGTTCCGAAAACCCTGCCGGGCTGCACCACTTCTCTCTCTTCTTAGCCCAACCCCATCTACACAGCCCACTAAGCCTACCCTAACTCCCTCCGCTCCGGAGCCGTCCGATTGCGATCGGAGGGTCCGAAACACCCCTAATTCCCCAACCCTAGCCTACCTGCTATATAAGGAAGGCCTCCTCCTTCCAAAACTAGCCTAATCCTAACCCTAGCCTCCTCCCACCTCGGTTCCGCCGCCACCTAACCGCAGCCCGCCACTTGGCGGCGCCGCCAGCACCCCTCTAGCCATCCAGAGGCCACCACGTCGCCCTTGGGCGCCTCCCAGCCGCCACGGGCCCGCCCGAGCCCGTGGGAAGCCCGCCGAGCCCATCTGGGCCCGGATCTCGCCGCCGCCTGGGCACCAGCAGGAGCTCCTCCCGCAACCTCCCGCACGGGGCCACCTCCGCCCTCGCCGGACCGGCCGCCGTCGGTGACCCCCAGGCCGGCCTCGCCTCCCTCCCTCTCCCTCTCTATTTTCCTCCTTCCTCTCACCGGCTTTCTGCCCTCTCTCTCCCTTCGCAGGAACTCCCCGCCGCCATGGTCGCCACCAGCAGGATCTCGCCGCCGCTGCCTGGAACCGGCGGGATCCGGCGAGCCTCGCCCGGATCCGCCCCGACCCATCCGTTTCCCGCCTCCTCCTCCACGCTAGGCCGCCTCCGCGCCGTCCCCGCCGCCGCAAGACGCGCCGTCGCGCCATGTCCCTGCTCGGTATCGAGCAGGAACGCCCGATCCGCCACCACACTCGCCCGGGACCGCTCCGTCCCAGCATCGCCAGATCCCGCGAACCAAACGCCGACTGGCTCCGCCTCGTCCCGCTCCGCGCGCCTGCACCGCCCCGTCCAAGATCCGCGCCAGCAGCCAAACCAAACGCGAGGCCGGATCACCTCGTCCCGCTTCGTGCCGTCCAGCAGGCCCACGGGCCCTCTGGTGAGCGCCGCCAGCTATGTTGCGCCCTGTGCGTAGTTTATCTATTTAACGCTCACTCTGTTTTCCGGTTAAAACGGTTAAGTCCTCAGGTTTTCAGCAGCATACATGCATTTTGTGAGGCTTGTAACTTTGTGCATGTTGATCCTATGATGATGATTTATATATGCAAATTGATCTACTCTTCGTGCTCTACATGATGGTTGTATTGTCATTCATGTTAGGATTCATCTACATGTCATAACCTCTGTTGCAAAAGTGCCTCATGACGTTACTGCAGAAAACTGTTAAAATGTGTCACTTTGTCTTTTTCGTGTGATTTAACACATGCACCATATGAGCAACTTGTCAACATGACTTTGGAGCATTTTCATGTGTTGTTTCTGGTAGTATTTATTTCATGCCATGATATGAGTGCCATGAGCTTGTAAACATGCCTAGTTAATGTTGCTGTCTGAGTAAAAGCTGTCTGTAATAAAACTTGCCAACTTTGCTTGATGATTGCCACTAATCTATAGCTCATATGCATATGGTTCCTTCATGTGTTTTGGTCTATGCAATGTGTACTTTGATGCCATGTCCTTGGTTGCTATGTAAACTTGCTGTAGCTTGTCTCTTTCTTGCTCTCAACATGCTATCATATTAACTCTGCTCATGTATATGCCCTGTTTAGCAGAACATTGCATTTTGCATGGATCATATTGACTTAACCTTGATGCCTATGAACCTGAACCTTTAAGATAAATTGGAGTATATCATGTCTATTTCAAGTGCATATCAAGTTTGTGCCCATCATGTTACTGTAGCTTGTTGTTTTGATGCTTGCAAAGAGTTATGTTGCTGTTTTGGACAGATTATTATTATAGCTTGTGTTGATTGTAATTGTTGAACCGTTGCTCCGTTTTAATCATGTCCTATATGAAACTTGCTTAGATTTGTGTGTAGTTTCATATTGTCAAGTTGCATCCTTGATTTGAGTGTTGTGGTTGATGTTTGCATGCATTTTGCATTATTGCTATGTTAATCTTGTTTAGTGCATATCTTCTAGGCCGTAGCTCCGAATTAAATGTTCTACATATGTAACTTGATTAGAAAAATGTGTAGATCATCATGATGCATGTTAACTTGATGTTTAACAACTTTAACATTGTGTTTTATTCAGATCAGTACCAATTTCGAAATTTGCATATGGGGATTTTCTGGAATTGTTGTTTGTGTTTCCGGCCTCATTTAAACTTGCCTAGTTGTATGGATTGCTTATGCTTCATCTCTTGCCATGTTTAACAACACTTAATCTTGTCATGCATCATATTTGATTGTGCATTATGCCATGTTTATGCTTGTGTGTTTACCATATTGTTTGCTTCTTTCCGGTTGTGCTTCGTCTCGATAGTTCCGGTTTTGTTGTGATTGTGAGGATTCGTTCGACTACGTTGGTTCGTCTTCTTCATGGACTCGTTCTTCTTCCGAGCAGGATTTCAGGCAAGATGATCATGACCTTGGATATCTCTACTACCTTTGCTTGCTACTTGTCTCGTTGTTATCGCTATGTCGCGCTTCCTACCACATATATGTCAGCCTCCCATATGCCATGATACAGCCTCTAACCATCCTTACCCAGCAAAACGTTGTTTGGCTATGTTACCGCTTTGCTCAGCCCCTCTTATAGCGTTGCTAGTTGCAGGTGCAGTTGCAGGTTGTTCCATGTTGGGACATGGATTTCATGGGATATCACATTATCTCTTATTTAATTAATGCATCTATATACTTGGTAATGGGTGGAAGGCTCGGCCTTTTGCCTAGTGTTTTGTTCCACTCATGCCGCCCTAGTTTCCGTAATACCGGTGTTATGTTCCTTGATGAGCGCTTCTAACACATGTGGGGCATATGGGAACCCCCCTGTCCATTCGTTTTAGGATAAACTTCTCCAGCAAGGCCCAACATTGGTTTTACCATTTGCCTAATAACAACTAAAACTTGCATAAGGAATTTCCGGACCCCGTGGATTTTTTTAATCAACAAACCGGGCCAGTGCTCCTCATGAGTGTTGGTCCACCTACCTAGCAGTCGGCGGAGCCGCCTCGGGGCAACTCGGGTTCTTTTGGCTACCGTCCACTTAGCATAGACGGATGATGCCCGTAGATAGAGTGCGCGCGGCTCTAGATGAGGATCTGGCTCACCGGGAGGTCTTGCTGGTTTAGTTTTACCTGTTACGAGTGGCTTGTCCATCGGAATTCCTTATCGTAAGCATCGTGTTATCATGGTGTGAGAATGTTTCATCGGATGCGTGTGGTAATTTATAATGGACTACTTGGAGCACCCCTGCAGGGTTAAATCTTACGCGAAGCTGTGCCCGCGGTTATGTGGCGACTTGGAAATTTATAACCTCCGGTTGTAGAGAACTTGACACTAAATTTAATTAAAATACACCAACCGCGTGCGTAACCGTGATCGTCCCTTCTTGTGAGGTTTGAACCAAGAAGTGAACACGGTGGGGTTATGTTTGACTCGTAAGTAGGTGTTCAGGATCACTTAGTGATCATTTGTAGTTTGCGACCGTTTTGCGTAGATGCTCTTCTTGTTCTTGTACTCGTAAGTTAGCCACCATATAATGCTTAGTGCTGCTGCAGCCTCACCACCTTATCCTTCCATACCCATTTAAGCTTTGATAGTCTTGCTACCCATGGTTATGGGATTGCTGAGTCCTCGTGGCTCACAGATTACTACAACAACAGTTGCAGGTACAGGTAATGCGATGCCTTGACGTGAGAGCGATGCTTGATTGCTTTTGGAGTTCTTCTTCTGCTTCTTCTTCTTCGTCGATCTGGGGATAGGTTCCTGGTCGGCAGTCTGGACGAGCAGGGTGGATGTCGTTCTTCTTTTCGTTTGATTTCATCTGTAGTCGGATGCTGCCCTTCTGTATGATGTTTATTGTGTATTAATGTATTCGTGTGATGATCGTATGTATGTGTCTGTATCCCCATCTATTATGTATGTGGTACGATGTAATGATATCCACCTTGCAAGCATCTCCAATATGCGTTTCTACTCTTGGTGGGGCCTTCGAGTTCCTCGAGAATAGGACCGCATATTGGGCGTGACAAAGGTTCCACACATCCTTCAGTTCATGCCAAAGGGCCCTTGCAAACGTACACCAGTGTGCAGCATGGAAGCCCATTTCGTCATCCGCACCACAAACGTTACAAATCGGAGTGAGGCCTGGGATACGTCGAAATCTATTAGTTTGAACCGCAAGGGATTCAGTTGCTAGTCTCCAAGTAAAAAAATTCGCACTTTTGGGGGCACATTTGTTTTCCAGATAGTATCCCAAATAGTATGGTCCCCTGAAATATTGTGGCTAGATCCAATCATTTCAGATTTCTTTACATCCATGGCTAGCCTGTATGAGCTACGCACAGTAAAAATTCCATTCTTTTCCTGCTGCCATGCAATATACTCATCCTCATCATAGTTTTGGAGTTGCATGCTCAGAATATCATTCGCATCTTGTTGTGTAAATATACACCTGATGTTGTCCTCCTTCCAAGAATGAGATTCTTGGTCAATGAGATCCGCAACCCACCGGATTCGGGAGTTTGTTGGGTTTACATTAATTTTCATATTTCCCCTCGGTATCCAATTGTCTTTCCAGACACGAACACTTTTTCCATTGCAGATGCGCCACACACATCCTTTTTTAAGGAGCTCCAAACCATTCATGATGCCCTGCCAACCCGGCGATGCATTATGAATAAACGTCATGTCAAGCAGATCAGCCCCATGATAATATTTTTCCCTTAAGTACTCTCGCACACAAAATATCCGGATATGCAATAAGTCGCCAGGCTTGCCTAGCAAGGAGAGCCTGGTTAAAAACTTGAAGGTCCTTGAAACCCATACCTCCTTGGTTTTTGCGTTGTGTGAGTTTCTCCCAACTCAATCGGTGAATATGCCGGCGATCATTATCATCTCCCCACAAGAAGTCTCTGGTCATGTGCATGAGCTCCTCACAAAGGATTGCTGAAAACTTAAAAACACTCGTTGCAGAGGTGGGGATCGCCTGAGCCACATATTTAATTAGCATCTCCTTGGCACCACTGGATGAATATTTTTCCGTCCAATCATTCATTCTTTTCCTCGCTTTATCCTTGGTTGACTTGAATTTAGCCTTAACCATGCGCCCTTCTGGAACCGGTAGGCCCAAATACTTTTCTTCAAAGCTCACTGTCACCACATTTAGAATATTTATTACTTCCTGACCATCCTCTTGTGAGCATTTGTTTCCAAGGAGTAGAGAGCATTTAGATGGGCTGATCATTTGGCCTGTGGCTCTCTCATAACTGTTCAGAATGTGATTCACTTTGCTGGCTTGATCATTATTTGCTTTAAAAAATAATAGGCTATCATCTGCAAAAAAACAGGTGTGAGATATCGGGGCTATGATGACAGATTTTTAGATCTTGCAGCTCATCCGCTTCTACCCTATTACGTATTCGACGTGAAAGTCCATCCGTGACAAAAAAGGAAGAGATATGGGGAAAGTGGATCTCCCTGTCTTAAACCACATGTAGGAGAGAAACTCTGCAATAGGTTTCCGTTGAAGCGGACCGAATATTGCACTGATTTTACACACGTCATGATCCATTGTGTCCATTTATCAGTGAAACCTAGCCTCCTCAACACCTCTTCAAGGTAATTCCAGTCGACTCTGTCATATGCTTTTGCGAGGTCTAATTTATAGACGCAAAATTTACCTTTTGCATCTGAACTCTTCTAGATACTGTGTATACATTCAGCTGGTGGTGGGGCAACACACGCATCCCGGCTACGGAGCTCGTCCATGGCTTCGTCTCACCTTTCATCGTTAAGGGCCTTCAGGTTTTCTTGTGGTTTATTCTAAGAAAAACTTCCCTGTGTGTGTCCGTGCTATTGGCGCTGGTGGCCATCAGCAGGTCTCAGGACGATTTATGGCTCTGCAGGACAATTTGTGTTGTTCGTGGGTGACAATTCTCTTTAGTAAATGGCAAAAATCTGTCCAGTTTAATTTTCGTCCAGGATTTGTCGTGCTTCCTACCTAAAGGAATATGTTATCCTCGCGACGACATAAATTGCCACAGAAAACGTTTATTTTGCCATACCTTTCCAGAAAACACGTCAGTACAATAAAATTTTCCTTTTATATAAATTATATATACAGCTTTTGCCTTTCGCAAAAAAGAAGTCAAGATGACTACCGTGCAACGAAATGCAGCAACTCCTCGCAAAAAAAATAAAATGCAGCAACACATTTGCTTTACACAGTGAAACCAAACGGAGGGGACATGCGCATATATACGTAGGAGAGGATTGTTTTTTCTTTTTTTGGCTTCATCATTGTTTGTGGAGGCCTGGCGATCTGTGGAAGTGTGGACCGTTTGGAGAAGGGCTTGATACGCCGCACGGGGGACGGAAGCAAAGTGCGAATTTGGCGAGTTCCCGCGGGATCACTCGCCCGCTCAGTTCTAAAGCAGACGCGGCCGTGGCCCGCCCCGTGGTTCGGTTCCCTACTTTCCTCCTCCTCGCGCGCTCGCCTCCGGTTTTTCTTCGAAAGAGCTTTCGTTATGTCTGCCACCTTGCGAGGAGCATCTGCCGCGCAATCGACCGTGCGTGCGACGGTGCAAGAGCCGGTTTGCTCAGCAGCTTCCACCGCGGACACGTAGTACAGTACTGGCATGGTATATGCCCAAGGACTAAACCGCGTGGGTCCGCGCGATGGGCATGCAGATGCAGGTTCATGGCGTACGGGTGCGGCCGTAGACGCCAAGGCTCACGTTTTCTCGTTTGAGAGTTGACTCGCGGTTGACTGACCAGTGTAGTACGTGCGTAGAAAATGAACGGTTCATCTCCCGTCTTCTTCCTCCAAACTGTTCTTCCTTCTGGAAACAGACCGCGTGCGATCTCCTTCCTCCCGCCGCCTGCTACCACCGGCCGGGCCGCCTGCTGCCGCCACCAGCGGCCGATGGCGCTCTCGCGCCAGCCTTGCCCCCCCACCCCTCCCCTGCCGTGCTACCGCCGCCCCCGGCCATCCTTGTAACCCGGCGACCACCCAAAAATCCTGGGCGAAGCAGAACTCGACCCGCCACCCTAACGATAGATAGTGGGGATGCTTCTCCGGCGAACCTGCACCCGCCACCCTAATGATAGATAGTGGGGTGCTTCTTCCCCTGCACCGGCGAGCTCCTTCCTTCCCTCCGGCTATTCCTTCATGCACATGAAAATCGAATGATCCAAATTCTAAATTCAGACGACTTACATATAGCTATTGTGGGCAAGAATGTATATTTCATTTGTGAATAAAATGGACGAGTAACCCTTTGAGTTCAAAAAATTGAACTTAGTAGAACAAATGTATATTCCTCATTGTGAATAAAATTGTAGAAAAAACATGCATGTAAATCTCCGAGTCGGCATGCTCCATTTTTACATGTGAAAAAAAATTCCGGTGTGGTGCCTGAAATTTTCAGCGCTAGATTCTTTCTTGGACACAAAGTTAACATTCAATGAAGTTTACAAGCATACCAACGGCTTCATTGTTTATAGTCGTCGCTAGATGGTCCATAAATTTGGTTGTAATTTTATTATCTCTTGTGTTCTCTGTACTGTCATGATTGATGAATACAGTAGATTGCAAATTTCTCTCGAAAAATAAAACGGCTCACGCATTTACGCGTGCGTGTGAGTTTTTCTGCCTCCATGACACTTTCTTATTTTTTTGCCGTGCATCTACTGCAGTACCGCTATTCCCGATCGAAAGCACGTGCTTGGCTTCTCTTAGACCTGGTCTCTACTATTCCCTGATTCCTAACGAGACGCGTCGCCGTTGATCTCAAAACATGGTCTTCTCCTCCTCGCGCGCTCCTCTTCGGCGTGGAGGACGCGTGCGGATGCAACGCGCACTGGCGTGTCTACTGCGTCGGCCACGTACGTACGAGCCGCCCATGGCGTCGGTGCTGCTTCCTCCCTCCCCCGCTTGGTCACCTCTAGTTTTTCTTCGAAAGAGCATGGTGTTTGTACGTGCACGTGCATCCGCCACGCGATCGAGCGTGAATGAATCGTTTTGCTCAGGACTCGGCAGCTTCCACCCTGCAGACCCGGACCCAAGGACTTGTGCCTTGCACACTCTCAGTTGATTGACTAAGAGCATCTAAAGCCAGGCGCCTCAAATCCATCTCAAACGCCCGGGCAGACGGTCACTGACAGGTCACGAAAATTCGACCCAGACAGGCGCCTCAAACGGGCCTTAAACGCCCGGCTAACCGGCACCCCACATATCCAACCTAAATATGGGGCGGATATGGGGGCGCCCGGGCGCGTCCGCCACGTCGGACTGACGCTGGGGTCCCACATGAAAACAGTCCAAAACCCGGCGGTCCGAAGCTCGTCTCCTCTGTCAGACCGATGTCGCCACGTGGCGCCGCTCCGGCGGGCCGCGTAGTGCCTAGCCCGGCTATTTAAACCGACCGCCGGCACCGAAACCCTACCCTCCACATTTTCCTCCGCCCGTCCGCCGCCGCCGCCACTTTCCACTCCCCGTCCGCCACCACTTTCCACACCTATGCCCCCACGCCGCCGGGTAAGGAGCTACCCATTTCTAACGCCGGAGCGCCGGGAGCAGCTCCTTGAGCAGATCCAGGCAAGGCGCGAAGCCCGGATCGCCGCGGGACTACCTCCGGATGCAGTGGATCTGGAGGAGGAGGAGGTTGAGGAGGAGGAGGAGGAGGAGCCGGAGGAGAATGTGAGGGACGCTGGGGATGCGGATCTGCAGGCGGAGCAGCAGGCCATCCTCGATTCCCTCCGCTCGGAGTCGGATGCGGAGGCCAGACGCCGTCGCCGGCAGAAGATGGAGACGGAGCAAGCCGCGGAGGAGGAGATGCTCGCCTACATGGGTGAGGTCGAGCAGGAGGAGGAGGAGCCGGAGCCCTCCTACACGCCCGTCCACCCGGCGCCCGGCACACACGTCGTGGACATCTCCGACAACGAAGCTTAACTAGGGTAGTACGTAGGATTTATTTTGCATGCTTTGTATGGATCTAGGGGTTGAAATACGACAGACTCGGATGCAGAGTAGCTAATTTGAGGTGTGCCCGGTCACTGTCCGCAGACGCGCCCGGTCGCGTCCGCGGACATTTGAGGGATCGGATTTGCCAAGTCCGGCTGTAGATGCTCTAATGTCCGTCCGCCAATGGCCTAGAGAGCTTGCATGACATGACTTGGCTTGCTTTCTCCACCTACCTACCGATCCCCTCTCCCCGACCGCTGTGTATATATAGTACAGCCACCACCACCACCTGTAAAACTACGATGGGAAGCGTTAAACCCTTTGCTCGGGCCGCACTTGTATATATTGAGTAGATGTCGTGGCTTACAAGAAGAAGAGATCGATCAAGGATCGTTACACAGAGAGGTCGATGGAGGAGTCTGAACCTAAGAAGGATAGAGGAAGATTACAACTTAAACAACTTTCCTATCCCTATACAACTTATTCTAACACTCCCCCTCAATCTGAACCTTAAGAAATTTTGCCAAGGTTGAGATTGTACTTAAACTCATCCAACCTTCTCATAGTGAGAGGTTTTGTAAAGCCATCGACAAGCTGATCTCCAGTAGGTATGAACCGAATATCAAGTAGCTTCCGAGCTACTCTTTCTCTGACAAAGTGGAAATCAACTTCAATGTGTTTTGCTCATCACCAAATCTTCTGGTGGTGGCTGATCCAACGGATATTGCGGGGCAGAGATCTACCTCGTGATCCCATCGCCGCTGGAATCGCTCCATGTGGCGCTGGCAGGCGTCCCACCCCTTGGCGTGCGGCATGGGGAGCAGGCACTGGGCCCCAGCGCGGTCTCCTTGTCTCCCGCTGAGCGGGCCCGCTCATACGTGGAGCGAGGCGAGCCGCCGAACAGTGCATCGGCTGGGCTGCTGGGGCCCGGGCGGTCGGCCACCGTGGGCCGAATTTCGTGTTTTGACCCTTGTGGCTTACTATTTCAGGATCTGACCCTAGTTCAATTTTTTTTTGAGATCTGACCCTTTTGCTACCGCCAGGGTGCTCGGCGGTAGGGTCAGACATCCTACCGCCAGGGACCCTGGCGGTAGCAAAGACGGCCATAGCCGTCAACTAACGGCCAGCACACCACCCTACCGCCAAAGGCCTCGGCGGTAGGTTATGGGACCCTACCGCCAGAGGTCTCGGCGGTAGGGTCCTGGGGTTTTTGCCTGCGAACATGCTGTAACCAAAAAACGCAAAACCCTGGCGGTAGGTTATGAGACCCTACCGCCAGGGGGCTTGGCAGTAGGGTCCTGTGGTTTTGCCTGCAAACTTGCTGTAACCGAAAAACACAAAACCCTGGCGGTAGGTTATGAGACCCTACCGCCAGGGAGCTTGGCGGTAGGGTGCCCATATTGCATTTTTTGCAAGTTTTAATGCTTGTTTCTTTTCTAAAATTTTATCACAGCAAAGAATACAATATAATATATATTTAAGAGCCTAAAATATGCAGATCTCACACAATATAACATGTATCACACTCGAGATATTAATAAAAGTTCAACTAATAGACATGTCACACATAGCAAATTGTAGCAAACGGTTCCACATAGTTTCACAAATAGCAAATAGCAAATGGTTCCACATAGTTTGACAACCCCAACTAACACAAGTAGTTTCACAAAGCCAACTAAAACAAGTAGGCTAACAAGCCAAGACCACAATTACGTGCTTCTTCCCCTCTTGGAGGTACGGTCCTCGTTGTTCTTTGAACGAGTCTCTTCAGGCTTCTTCTTGCGCCCTCCTCGAGGAATCGGTTTCTGGAATGGGGATGGACTCTTCCAATCCTTCTTTGGCTTATTCCTCTTCGGAAGCTGAGACACTACTGGAGATTAGGCCAATAACGACCGGCAATTAACAATGCACGGTTGTTATTGGTACGATGAGCCTAACAAACGTCTAAGGTAGATCCGCAAAACCTCCTAATTTTCAGTTGCTTCGTGTGGTCAAATATCTGTTCGGATTCTCTAAAAAATCTATTCAGTTTGAGAGTACTTAGCGTCCCTCTCACCTCGATTCAGCGCCGCCGGAGAGGGCATCCCACCGCCGCCGCAAAGATCCCGAAGGAGCAGGGCCCTGCACAGGCCGTGCGAGCCCGGATCAAGTGCCACGCGCAGCCTCCACCCCCTATATCTAGCGGCCGATGGGGGATCCACGGCCCGCAGCCGGATCTGAAGCGCCGTCTGTACGACCAGGGCGGACATCAAGGGCATCTTCATCCAGTCCTTGGTGATGAGCGCCCGGGCCAAGGAGTGTAGTCAGGCGAGGGAGGGCATGTGGGCTTCGGGAGCAGGGGAGGGCGGGAGGCGGGCCGGCCGGCAGCGGCGTTCTGTTCGCGGATGCTGGAGCACGGCCACGGGAAACATCGCCTCTGCCCGTCCGCCGCGGCCAGTGAGCTGCCGGTAGACTTCTCTCACAGCTGAGCAAAGACACCTTCACTCATCGATCTCCCACCTCTAATCTGTTTTTTTTCCATCTATGATACATGCACATCTTCGAAAAATCATGCATCTTGTTTCCCTGTGGTAGCCAGCGGAACGGACTAAGGATAAGGTGTTCCTGCGAGTTCTCAAGTACTCCAATGGTGGAATCCTTGAGGAGTTCTCCAGTTTAATCAGTTCATACGAAAATCTAATATTACCCCCATCTGTCATCAGCCAGCAAAAGTGTACAAGTTGAAGCATCTCCGTAAAGTGCATTCTGCTCCAAAAGATCCCAGCTTGGTATGTATTATTCCTGATTACAGTTAATTACCCCAGTCACAGCAGAACAAACTCCACAAATCTCTTAATTCCACGCAAAAATTGTGTGTATGCAGGGATTTGATAACCTTAGGAGCCACAATGTTTTGCCTCCTCAATGGACGGTGGACAACAAGGAGTACATGTGACGCTCCAGTAAGTTTGTTCATGTATATGTTCACCCTCTAGTTCTGCATTCCATTCACTTGTGCATATTGTCTACGTCTCGCAGGAACCATCTGTTGATATGTGTTCGCAACTTGTGCAAAGAGCTGCTGGAAGGTATGCATGCAAATGATTAATTTCTCACTATTTATGAGGTAGGAAACTTTGAAAATGTGACTAATATCAAAGAGGAACGATGCCACCATGAACTCCAACTCCACTAGCATGAACAACCAACACACCACATTTTTTTGCACACTCGAGCTTCTCAGTTGGACTATAGATGGTAACTTGTCATATAGTCATATTAGTTTTATGTATATGGCAATTGTAGTGTCATATAGTCATATTAGTTGTATGTAGTGCAAGCAACAAGTACTGAAGGTTCGGTCTTCTTCTCTTTTCTTTGCTGAGCCTAAAATTTGGAGATTCGCACATTAATTAATTCCTTCACTAGGATGTGATATATAGGTTAGGACTAAGAGTTTCATATATGTATGTATATCACTTATTCTTGAGCAGAATAGTATTTTTTTCAAGCAGAGTACTGTAGTGTTCAGTGTTAATTAGTTGGGTATATACCAACAACCAAAAAAGCTCAATTCTCTTGCCCAGAAATAAAATAACTAAAATCTTCTCGAATTAGACAAGAAAAATACCAATTAATATTTGCTTAAAATGGTTTGTCTTTGTCGATTATATAAGAATTTGCATAAAGACATGTTCTAAGCTACAGTTAAAAGTATATAAGTTTATTTGCTTTAACATGAATTCATATGCTATTATCCTCTGTGCTAATTCATTTCTATGTACTGACATGTAAATTATTTATGTTTTTGTAGAATGGACGGTCCACCGTAATAGAAGCATCACGCGGCATTGTAGTCCTTGAAAATTAATGATTGTGTCCCAAGACCCAAGATTATGAAAAAATAATCTTGTTTCTAGTTAGAGATGAACAACTACAATGGTTGTCCATAGTGTGTTTTTGGTTCATATTTCTTAATGGTATTTTTAACTCCAGAATTGTAAGTGAGGATCATGTTTATTATACGTGGTTTTGATTAATAAAAACATGTTGTGATACTTTGACTGTTCGAATTCTTTTGTTGCTTAATTGGTGCGGTTGATAATCTTCAAAAGTTGCAAGCAACATAAAATAATATTTGTAAAAATTAAGATTGGTTGTTAAAGGCAAACAAAATGGTGAAATGGATAGCCATTGGCAATATAAACTGGCCATTAATAATATTATTAACGATGGGAAAAGTGGTCGCTAATACATGAATTGTGGTCGTTATTTCCTCAAAACTAATGACAACACGTTGTCCCATCGTTATACAATAACGACGGAAAAATGTGGTCGTTAGTACTTTTAACGACGGAGCCTACCACGACCACCAAGATGTGGTCGTTAATGACTTTTAACGACCACATTCTCACTTTTAACGACCACATATCCCGTCTTTGAAAATCATTTTCCTAGTAGTGAGATGGTTGAGTTGGTGGAGGTCCGTATTCTTCATCGTACTCCTCCCCATTGCTCTCCTCCTCCTCTTCTTCTTCATGGGCCTCCTCCTCCTCCTCCTCCTCCTCCTCGTCCTCAACCAACCTAGCCGACGAGGCAGCATGGCTCGATGAAGCGATGTTACCCTGTGTGCCTGCAGGATCATGAGCTTCAACCGAGCCAGCGCACCTAAGCAGGCCTACCAGCTTGCGACAACGCTTCACGAACTTATGCACTCACAATGAAACAAGGACATAATACGGATCAGATTTATGATTGCAAATGAACAAGAACATAGGGTATTTATAGGCGGCTGAAATGTTACCTTCATCGTCTCCCTCATGATGTTCTCAGAATCTCCGGTCCCGGGGGCACCACCTAGTGCATCCGAGCCATCAAAGATGCATCTGGTCAGCTCGCCGGACTGTAAAGGCATAAGTGAGTCATAATGACGAATAAAATAAATTACATACAAACGCCGGTTCAAGACAGAAGAACACAACTTACCACTTTGTTGATCAGGGGTGCAAACTCCCTAAATCCACTCATGTCTCTGATGCTGGCCTGGTAGGCCTCTTCCTCGGGGGCATCCATCTCTAGCTCCGCGATATCTTCTGTCGTCCACCGAGGCCTGAGACGAAGACGGTGCTTTTGGCCATCATCGTACCACCTCATGTGTTGGGCGTAATCATCCCAGTCAAGCACTCGCCTCTCCCCATCTTTACGCCACCTGCGCCGGTTCTGTTGGAAATATGCCCTAGAGGCAATAATAAATTGGTTATTATTATATTTCCTTGTTCATGATAATCGTTTATTATCCATGCTATAATTGTATTGATTGGAAACTCAAATACATGTGTGGGTACATAGACAACACTGTGTCCCTAGTAAGCCTCTAGTTGACTAGCTCGTTGATCAAAGATGGTTAAGGTTTCCTAGCCATTGACATGAGATGTCATTTGATAACGGGATCACATCATTAGGAGAATGATGTGATGGACAAGACCCAAACTGTAAACGTAGCATTTGATCGTGTCAGTTTATTGCTATTGTTTTCTGCATGTCAAGTATCTGTTCCTTTGACCATGAGATCATGCAACTCACTGACACCGGAGGAATACCTTGTGTGTATCAAACGTCGCAACGTAACTGGGTGACTATAAAGGTGCTCTACAGGTATCTCCGAGGGTGTCTGTTGGGTTGGCATGGATCAAGACTGGGATTTGTTACTCCGTGTGACGGAGAGGTATCTCAGGGCCCACTCGGTAATACAACATCACATTGAGCCTTGCAAGCAAAGTGACTAAAGAGTTAGCCACAGGATCTTGTATTACGGAACGAGTAAAGAGACTTGCCGGTAACGAGATTGAACTAGGTATAGAGATACCGACGATCGAATCTCGGGCAAGTAACATACCGAAGAACAAAGGGAACAGCATACGGGATTAACTGAATCCTTGACATAGAGGTTCGACCGATAAAGATCTTCGTAGAATATGTAGGAGCCAATATGGGCATCCAGGTCCCGCTATTGGTTATTGATCGTAGAGGTGTCTCGGTCATGTCTACATAGTTCTCGAACCCGCAGGGTCTACACACTTAACGTTTGGTGACGATTAGTATAATTGAGTTATTATGTTGGTGACCGAAAGTTGTTCGGAAGTCTCGGATAAAATCCCGGACATGACGAGGATCTCCGGAAGAGTCCGGAGGTAAAGATTGATATATGTGATAATAGTGTTTTGATCTCCGGAAGAGTTCCGAAGTTCACCGGAAGGGGTTCCGGATGTTTACCGAAGTGTTCGGGTGCAGCAACACTTTATATGGGCCAAGGGATAAAAGCCCACGAGGTATTGGAAAGTGCAAAAGTAGTTTTGCTGCCGCGTAAGCGGTACTACCGCTTGTGTGAAGCGGTACTACCGCCCAAGCGGTACTACCGCTTGTGTGAAGCGGTACTACCGCTTGTGTGCGGCTGTGCACGGTTCGGCAGGGATCCGAGTTGGACTCTTTCCCTGCGGGCCAAACCGACCTTGTGCGGGCAAAACCGACCTGGAGGAGGCTTTTACTCCAAGTTTAGACCCCAAGGCTCAACATATAAATAGAGGGGCAGGGCTAGCACACGGGACACATCAAGATTTCCCCAAGCCGTGTGCGACAACCCTAACCCTCTAGTTCCTCCGTCATAATCTCCGTAGCGCTTGGCGAAGCCCTGCAGAGATTGTTCCTCACCACCATCACCACGCCGTCGTGCTGCTGGAACTCAACCACTACTTCATCATCGCTCGCTGGATCGAGGAGGTGAAGGCGTCATCAAGCCGTACGTGTGTTGAACGCGGAGGTGCCGTCCGTTCGGCGCTAGTTCGTGATCGGATCGAGGGACGACTTGCGATTTGGATCGCGGAGACGTTCGACTACATCAACCGCGTTTCTTAAACGCTTCCGCTTAGCGATCTACAAGGGTATGTAGATTCACTCTCCCTCTCGTAGATGCTCATCACCATGGATAGATCTTGTGTGTGCGTAGGAAAATTTTTGTTTCCCATGCAACGTTCCCCAACAGTGGCATCAAGAGCCAGGTCTATGCGTAGATGAGATCTCGAGTAGAACACAAACGAGTTGTGGGCGTGGATGTATACATATTGCTTGCCGTTACTAGTTGATATTTGATTCGGCGGTACTGTGAGATGAAGCGGCCCGGACCGACATTACGCGTACACTTACGCGAGACAGGTTCCTTCAACTGACATGTAACTTCGTTGCATAAAGATGGCTAGCGGGTGTCTGTCTCTCTCACTTTAGTTGAATCGATTTCAATGAAGAGGGTTCTTTTAGAAGATCAAAAAGCAATCACTACACCACGTTGTGGTTTTGCGTAGGTAAGAACGGTTCTTGCAAACCCGTAGCAGCCACGTAAAATTTGCAACAACAATTAGAGGACGTCTAACTTGTTTTTGCAGGGTATGATGTGATATGATATGGCCAATTACATGATGAGATATATGTGATGTATGAGATGATCATGTTTTGTATAGAATATCACGACTTGCATGTCGATGAGTATGGCAACTGGCAGGAGCCATAGAGTTGTCTTTAATTATTGTATGACCTGCGTGTCAATCATTAAGCGCTATGTAATGCTTTACTTTATCGCTAAACGTTAGCAATAGTCGTGGAAGCAACAGTCGGCGCGACAACCTTATGGCGACACGTTGATGGAGATCAAGATGATGGAGATCATGGTGTCATGCCGGTGACGATGGAGATCATGCCGGTGCTTTGGAGATGGAGATCAAAAGCACAAGTTCATGGCCATATCATGTCACTTATGATTTGCATGTGATGTTAATCTTTTTTTTTGCATCTTATTTTGCTTAGGACGACGGTAGCATTATAAGGTGATCCCTCACTTAAATTTCAAGATAAATTGTGTTCTCCCCAAGTGTGCACCGTTGCGAAAGTTCGTCGTTTCGAGACACGCCGTGATGATCGGGTGTGATAGACTCTACGTTCGCATACAACGGGTGTAAGCCATGTTGCACGTGCGGAACACTCGGGTTAAACTTGACGAGCCTAGCATGTACAGACATGGCCTCGGAACACAAGAGACCGAAAGGTCGAACATGAGTCATATAGTAGATATGATCAACATGAAGATGTTCACCATTGAAACCACCTCAACTCACGTGATGATCGGACTTGAGTTGGTGGATTTGGATCATGTTACACTCGAATGACCGGAGGGATGTCAATTTGAGTGGGAGTTTTTAAGTAATATGATTAACTAAACTCATTATCTAGAACAATAGTCTAAGTTGTCTTTGCTATATTTATGTTGTAGATCATGGCTCGCGCAGTAGCACCCCTGAATTTTAATGCGTTCCTAGAGAAAGCTAAGTTGAAAGATGATGGAAGTAACTTTGTGGACTGGGCCCGTAATCTAAGGATTATCCTTACGGCTTCCCAGAAGGCTTATGTCCTTGATGCACCACTTGGTGATCCACCTGCTCCAGTTGAGTCTCTAGACGTTGTGAACGCCTGGCAGGCTCGTTCTGATGATTACTCAATAGTTCAATGTGCAATGTTGTATGGCTTAGAACCAGGACTTCAAAGACGTTTTGAACGTCATGGAGCATATGAGATGTTCCAGGAATTGAAGTTTATCTTTCAGAAGAATGCCCGGATCGAGAGATATGAGATCTCCGATAAGTTCTATGCTTGCAAGATGGAGGAGAACGGGTCTATCAGTGATCACGTGCTCAGAATGTCTGGGTACTCCACCCGTCTGGCTGAGTTAGGGATGCCCCTTCCGCCAGAGGCTATCACTGACAGAGTTCTTCAATCATTGCCACCTAGCTACAAGAGCTTCGTGTTGAACTATAACATGCACGGGATGAACAAGTCAGTTGCCGAGCTGTTTGCGATGCTGAAAGCCGCTGAGTCTGAAATTCAGAAGGAGCATCAAGTGTTGATGGTCAATAAAACCACTAGTTTCAAGAAAAATGGCATGGGTAAGAAGGGTAACTCCAAGCAGAGTGGCAAAGCAGTTGCTCCTCTCGTGAAGAAACCCAAGGCTGGACCCAAACCAGAAACTGTGTGTTTTCATTGCAAGGGAACTGGACACTGGAAGCGGAATTGCCCCAAGTATTTGGCTGACAAGAAGGCGGCCAACAACAAACAAGGTATATATGATATACATGTTATTGATGTGTACCTTACCAACTCTCGTTGTAGTGCCTGGGTATTTGATACCGGTGCGGTTGCTCATATTTGCAACTCAAAACAGGAACTGCGGAATAGACGGAGGCTGGCAAAGGACGAAGTGACGATGCGCGTGGGAAATGGTTCCAAGGTTGATGTGATCGCCGTCGGCACGCTCGCTCTTCGATTACCGTCGGGATTAGTGATGAACCTAAATAAGTGTTATTTGGTGCCTGCGTTAAGCATGAACATTATATCTGGATCTTGTTTATTGCGAGACGGTTACTCATTTAAATCAGAGAATAATGGTTGTTCTATTTATATGAGTAATATCTTTTATGGTCATGCACCCGATGTGAGGGGTTTATTCTTATTGAATCTCGATAGTAATGATACACATGTTCATAACATTGATGCCAAAAGATGTAGAATTGATAATGATAATACCACTTTCTTGTGGCACTGCCGTTTAGGTCATATTGGCGTAAAACGCATGAAGAAGCTCCATGCTGATGGACTTTTGGAGTCACTTGATTTTGAATCACTTGACACATGTGAGCCATGCCTCATGGGCAAGATGACTAAAACGCCGTTCTCTGGAACAATGGAACGGGCAAGTGACTTATTGGAAATCATACATACTGATGTGTGCGGTCCGATGAGTATTGAGGCGCGCGGTGGTTATCGTTACTTTCTCACCTTCACTGATGACTTAAGTAGATATGGGTATATTTACTTAATGAAACACAAGTCTGAAACATTTGAAAAGTTCAAACAATTTCAGAGTGAAGTTGAGAATCATCGTAACAAGAAGATTAAATTCCTACGATCTGATCGAGGAGGAGAATATCTGAGTTATGAGTTTGGCAGTCACTTAAGACAGTGTGGAATTGTTTCACAATTGACACCGCCTGGAACACCACAGCGTAATGGTGTGTCCGAACGTCGTAATCGAACCTTATTGGATATGGTGCGATCTATGATGTCTCTTGCCGATTTGCCACTATCGTTTTGGGGTTATGCATTAGAGACAGCTGCATTCACTTTAAATAGGGCACCATCGAAATCCGTTGAGACGACGCCATATGAACTTTGGTTTGGCAAGAAGCCAAAGCTGTCGTTTCTTAAAGTTTGGGGATGTGATGCTTATGTCAAAAAGCTTCAGCCTGAAAAGCTGGAACCCAAAGCGGAGAAATGCGTCTTCATAGGATACCCAAAAGAGACAGTTGGGTATACCTTCTACCTCAGATCCGAAGGCAAAGTGTTTGTCGCTAAAAACGGAACATTTCTTGAGAAAGAGTTTCTCTCGAAAGAATTGAGTGGGAGGAAGATAGAACTTGATGAGGTTGTTGAACCTTTACTTCAACCTGAGAGTAGCGCAGCGCAGAAAGTTGTTTCTGTGGAGCCTACATTAGCTGAAGAGGAAGTTAATGATGATGATCATGAAGCTTTGGATCAAGTTGCTATCGAACCTCGTAGGTCGACAAGGACGCGTACTGCTCCTGAGTGGTATGGCAACCCTGTCTTAGAGGTCATGTTGTTAAACAACGATGAACCTACGAGCTATGGAGAAGCAATGATGGGCCCGGATTCCGAGAAGTGGTTAGAGGCCATGAAATCCGAGATGGGATCCATGTATGAAAACAAAGTATGGACTTTGGAAGTATTACCTGAAGGGCGTAAGGCCATTCAGAACAAATGGATCTTTAAGAGGAAGACGGACGCGGACGGTAATGTCACCGTCTATAAAGCTCGACTTGTGGCAAAGGGTTTTTCACAAGTTCAAGGAGTTGACTACGATGAGACCTTCTCACCCGTAGCGATGCTTAAGTCCGTCAGAATCATGTTAGCAATAGCTGCCTTTTTTGATTATGAAATTTGGCAGATGGATGTCAAAACAGCGTTCCTTAACGGTTTCCTTAAGGAAGAGTTGTATATGATGCAACCAGAAGGTTTTGTCGATCCAGAGAATGCTGACAAAGTTTGCAAACTCCAGCGATCCATTTATGGACTGGTGCAAGCATCTCGGAGTTGGAATCTTCGTTTTGATGAGGTGATCAAAGCGTTCGAGTTTATACAAGTTTACGGAGAAGCTTGTATTTACAAGAAAGTGAGTGGGAGCTCTATAGCGTTTCTAATATTATATGTGGATGACATATTGCTGATTGGAAACAATATAGAAATGCTGGAAAGCGTAAAGGAATATTTGAACAAGAGTTTTTCAATGAAGGACCTAGGAGAAGCTGCTTTCATATTAGGCATCAAGATCTATAGAGATAGATCGAGACGCTTAATAGGACTTTCACAAAGCACATACCTTGATAAGATTTTGAAGAAGTTCAAAATGGATCAGTCCAAGAAGGGGTTCTTGCCTGTTTTGCAAGGTGTGAAGTTGAGTAAGACTCAATGCCCAGTGACTGCAGAAGATAGAGAAAAGATGAGTGTCATCCCCTATGCTTCAGCCATAGGCTCTATCATGTATGCAATGCTGTGCACAAGACCCGATGTCAGCCTTGCCATAAGTATGGTCGGAAGGTTTCAAGGTGATCCAGGAATGGAACACTGGACGGCGGTCAAGAATATCCTGAAGTACCTGAAAAGGACTAAGGACATGTTTCTCGTTTATGGAGGTGATCAAGAGCTCGTCGTAAAGGGTTACGTCGATGCAAGCTTTGACACTGATCCGGATGACTCTAAGTCGCAAACCGGATACGTATTTATTCTTAATGGGGGTGCGGTTAGCTGGTGCAGTTCCAAGCAAAGCGTGGTAGCAGATTCTACATGCGAAGCGGAGTACATCGCTGCCTCGGAGGCGGCGAAGGAAGGTGTCTGGATGAAGGAGTTCATGACAGATCTTGGAGTAGTGCCTAGTGCGCTTAACCCAATGACTCTGTTTTGTGATAACACTGGTGCCATTGCTCTAGCCAAGGAACCAAGATTTCACAAGAGGACCAGACACATAAAACGACGTTTCAATTCCATCCGCGATTACATCAAGGAGGACGACATAAATATTTGCAAAGTACACACGGATCTAAATGTTGCAGATCCGATGACTAAACCTCTTCCAAGGGCTAAACATGAACAACACCAGAACTGCATGGGTGTTCGATTCATTACAATGTAAATCACATAGTGATGTGAACTAGATTATTGACTCTAGTGCAAGTGGGAGACTGTTGGAAATATGCCCTAGAGGCAATAATAAATTGGTTATTATTATATTTCCTTGTTCATGATAATCGTTTATTATCCATGCTATAATTGTATTGATTGGAAACTCAAATACATGTGTGGGTACATAGACAACACTGTGTCCCTAGTAAGCCTCTAGTTGACTAGCTCGTTGATCTAAGATGGTTAAGGTTTCCTAGCCATTGACATGAGATGTCATTTGATAACGGGATCACATCATTAGGAGAATGATGTGATGGACAAGACCCAAACTGTAAACGTAGCATTTGATCGTGTCAGTTTATTGCTATTGTTTTCTGCATGTCAAGTATCTGTTCCTTTGACCATGAGATCATGCAACTCACTGACACCGGAGGAATACCTTGTGTGTATCAAACGTCGCAACGTAACTGGGTGACTATAAAGGTGCTCTACAGGTATCTCCGAGGGTGTCTGTTGGGTTGGCATGGATCAAGACTGGGATTTGTTACTCCGTGTGACGGAGAGGTATCTCAGGGCCCACTCGGTAATACAACATCACATTGAGCCTTGCAAGCAAAGTGACTAAAGAGTTAGCCACAGGATCTTGTATTACGGAACGAGTAAAGAGACTTGCCGGTAACGAGATTGAACTAGGTATAGAGATACCGACGATCGAATCTCGGGCAAGTAACATACCGAAGAACAAAGGGAACAGCATACGGGATTAACTGAATCCTTGACATAGAGGTTCGACCGATAAAGATCTTCGTAGAATATGTAGGAGCCAATATGGGCATCCAGGTCCCGCTATTGGTTATTGATCGTAGAGGTGTCTCGGTCATGTCTACATAGTTCTCGAACCCGCAGGGTCTACACACTTAACGTTTGGTGACGATTAGTATAATTGAGTTATTATGTTGGTGACCGAAAGTTGTTCGGAAGTCTCGGATAAAATCCCGGACATGACGAGGATCTCCGGAAGAGTCCGGAGGTAAAGATTGATATATGTGATAATAGTGTTTTGATCTCCGGAAGAGTTCCGAAGTTCACCGGAAGGGGTTCCGGATGTTTACCGAAGTGTTCGGGTGCAGCAACACTTTATATGGGCCAAGGGATAAAAGCCCACGAGGTATTGGAAAGTGCAAAAGTAGTTTTGCTGCCGCGTAAGCGGTACTACCGCTTGTGTGAAGCGGTACTACCGCCCAAGCGGTACTACCGCTTGTGTGAAGCGGTACTACCGCTTGTGTGAAGCGGTACTACCGCTTGTGTGCGGCTGTGCACGGTTCGGCAGGGATCCGAGTTGGACTCTTTCCCTGCGGGCCAAACCGACCTTGTGCGGGCAAAACCGACCTGGAGGAGGCTTTTACTCCAAGTTTAGATCCCAAGGCTCAACATATAAATAGAGGGGCAGGGCTAGCACACGGGACACATCAAGATTTCCCCAAGCCGTGTGCGGCAACCCTAACCCTCTAGTTCCTCCGTCATAATCTCCGTAGCGCTTGGCGAAGCCCTGCAGAGATTGTTCCTCACCACCATCACCACGCCGTCGTGCTGCTGGAACTCAACCACTACTTCATCATCGCTCGCTGGATCGAGGAGGTGAAGGCGTCATCAAGCCGTACGTGTGTTGAACGCGGAGGTGCCGTCCGTTCGGCGCTAGTTCGTGATCGGATCGAGGGACGACTTGCGATTTGGATCGCGGAGACGTTCGACTACATCAACCGCGTTTCTTAAACGCTTCCGCTTAGCGATCTACAAGGGTATGTAGATTCACTCTCCCTCTCGTAGATGCTCATCACCATGGATAGATCTTGTGTGTGCGTAGGAAAATTTTTGTTTCCCATGCAACGTTCCCCAACAGGTTCCACTCCGTCACAAAAGTTTTATGCTCCTCTCCCCAGTCTGTGATCGATTGATTTTTCTTCCGGCTCTTCCTACAAGGCATAAACAACACAAAACATCATAAGAACGTCAAACGCAACGAAATCATGGTAACAGAGAACAATGCACTCACAAGTGGAGTTCGTGGCTGCCGGTATTGTTCGGCATGCCCGGTGGTGTATGCTGGTAGATCCCAAACTGCGCGGCCACGCGGTGTGGCAAGTGCCACTCGACGGCGTACACACATATCATGGGCACCATGCACCGCCAAAGACTCCTGTCCTGCTCGCACATCACGTTCAGCTCGAACCCCCACTCTCGGTCATGATACGGCCACTAGTTTACCTATTACACAAACATTGGTAAGTTCCCGATGAAAGTGGCGTCAAAGAGAAAGGTGAGCTAGTTCATATACCTGCGAAGGCGTCAAAGCGTCCATATCGTTGGTGAAGGCCTTGTATGAAGCCTTGGATGTGCCCGTGTAGAGACGCACAACGTCCCACTCGTAAGCTACGGTCGGGTATCGAGTAGAGTCGCCATCTTCGCCATAGGCATCCCATGGACGTCTTCGCAACTTCTCTGGACGCCCCACCGGCAGCCGCTCAGACATCCAAATGGAGAGGGCCCACACAAATCCACACATACCAGAAGTATCTTCCGTCCTCTGGGTTGCCTCGTCAAGCTACAAAACAACAATTGATGATCAGATATAACACAATATCATGGAGCATACATTCGTAAAAAGCAATGAGATACTCTCTTACCGAGCGGTATAGGTAGGTGATGTCTACTACACAACTTATTCTTGTAGACTCGTGTTGGGCCTCCAAGCGCAGAGTTTTGTAGGACAGTAGCAATTTTCCCTCAAGTGGATGACCTAAGGTTTATCAATCCGTGGGAGGCGTAGGTTGAAGATGGTATCTCTCAAACAACCCTGCAACCAAATACAAGAAATCTCTTGTGTCCCCAACACACCCAATACAATGGTAAATTGTATAGGTGCACTAGTTCGGCGAAGAGATGGTGATAAAAGTGTAGTATGGATAGTAGATATAGGTTTTTGTAATCTGAAAATATAAAAAAAGCAAGGTAGCAAGTAACAAAAGTGAGCACAAACAGTATCGCAATGCTTAAAAACAAGGCCTAGGGTTCATACTTTCACTAGTGCAATCTCTCAACATTGTTGACATAGTTGAATCATATGTAAATCCCTCACGTGCGACAAAGAGTTCACTCCAAAGTCACAAATAGCGGAGAACAAACGAAGAAATTGTTGTAGGGTACGAAACCACCTCAAAGTTATTCTTCCCGATCAATCTTATGAGCCATCCCCATTAATTGTCACGAACAACCCTAGAGTTCATACTAGAATAACACCTTAAGATACACATCAACCAAAACCCTAATGTCACCTAGGCACTCCAATGTCACCACGAGTACCCACGGGTTTGATTATACGATATGCATCACACAATCTCAGATTCATCTATTCAAACCAACACAAAGAACTTCAAAGAGTGCCCCAAAGTTTCTACCGGAAAGTCAAGACGAAAACGTGTGCCAACCCTTATGCATAAATTCCCAAGGTCACGGAACCCGCAAGTTGATCAGCAAAACATACATCAAGTGGCTCAAGTGAATATCCCATTGTCACCACAGATATCCATATGCAAGACATACATCAAGTGTTCTCAAATCCTTAAAGACTCAATCCGATAAGAAAACTTCAAAGGAAAAACTCAATTCATCACAAGAAGATAGAGAGGGGAAAACTCCATATGATTCAGCTATATCAACAAAGCTCGCGATACATTAAGATCGTGCCATCTCAAGAACACGAGAGAGAGAGAGATCAAACACATAGCTACTGGTACAAACCCTCAGCCCCGAGGGTGAACTACTCCCTCCTCGTCATGGAGACCGCCGGGATGATGAAGATGGCCTCCGGTGATGCCTTCCCCCCTCCGGCATGGTGTCGAAAAAGGGCTGTAGATGGGATCTCTCTGGTACAGAGGCTTGCGGCGGCGTAAAAACTCATCTAGGTTAACTTTCGGGGGTTTCTGAATATATATGATTTTTTGGCGTTGGAATCACGTCAAACGGAGCCACGTGGGCCTCGCGAGGTACCAGGGCGTGCCTGGGGGGGGGGGGGGTGGCGCGCCCCGGTGCCTCGTGGGCACTGGGTGGCCCCCCTCCAGTGGGTCTTGGTTCCAGTATTTCTTATTTGTTCCATAAAAAATCTCCAAAAAGTTTCAGCTCATTTGGAGAACTTTCATTTCTGCACAAAAAACAACACCACGGTAGTTCTGCTGAAAACAGCGTCAGTCCGAGTTAGTTCTAATCAAATCATACCAAAACCATATAGAATTGTTATAAATGTGGCATGAATACTTCATAAATTATAGATACGTTGGAGACGTATCAGCATCCCCAAGCTTAATTCCTGCTCGTCCTCGAGTAGGTAAATGATAAAAGAAATAATTTATGAAGTGTGAATGCTAGCATAGTGCATAAGTTGGATCAATGATAATTTCAATCACTTTTCCTAGCATCATAACAGCAACTTTTTCTCATAAAACTCAGCATGATAAAGTAGCAATTAAAAACAAAATTTTGATGTGGAATGCTACCTATCATAATCATCATATAATCTTTTCTTTTGTTGCATGGACATTGGACTTGAATGATTCAAAAGAAGATCATTATTATAACAGCAATATTTATTATCATAAAACTTCTCATGAGCAAGTAACAATTCATCACAACAATGAAGTATAAGGCATAAACTTTCTTGGAAACTAACAAACTATTCTAGTCAACAGTGCAATTGCAATTCATCATATTTTCAGGAAGGGTCTCATGTAGGAGCTTTTTAGCAAGTCCACATACTCAACCATCATTTAGTCTTCTATGATTGCTAACACTCACGACATATATATGGAGCAAAAGTTTCAGCCAGACACAAAGAAAGATAGGGGCTTGTGATTTCGCCTCCCAACTTATTCATCACAAGGGTGATGTCAACAATAATAACTCTTGATCACTCATATCCAACTGGATATATGTGCCTAGATCTTTCCCCACCACATGATGCTTGCAAAAGAGAAAAATAAAAAAGAAGTAGAGGAGAACACTATTGACTCTTGCATAAAAAATAAATTCATAAAAGTAAATGCATAAAAGTAAAAGATAGGCCCTTCGCAGAGGGAAGCAGTGGTTGTCATGCGCTTTTTGTTGTTGGATGCACAAGCTCTTAATGCAAAGGAACATCACGTTATATTGCCCCTTGTGATAGCAACCTTTATTATGCAGTCCGTCGCTTTTATTTCTTTACCATCACAAGTTCGTACAACGCTTATTTTCCCTTGAAATAAAAGATCATACATATTTTAGGAGCAATTTTTATTGCTTTTTGCACCGATGACAACTTACTTGAAGGATCTTATTCAATCCCTAGGTAGATATAGTGGACTCTCATGACATGAAACTGGGTTTAAGGGTTTTGGATGCACAGGTAGTATCTCTACCTGGTGCGGATTTTGGCTAGCAAAGATATTGGGCAAGCACCACATGTTGGAGGATCTATAACAATATAACTTCTATGTGAATATGAACAAACATAATTCATTACGTTGTCTTCCTTGTCCAACGTCAACACTTTGACATAAAATACTTAATGGGGGCTCACAATCATAAAAGATGTCCAAGATAGTATATTTGCATGTGAATCTTCTCTTCCCTTATTAACTTTTTCATGAATTGCATCATTGACTAATGCTATGCTTGTTAACCTCCAATAAATTTTACCACTTATACTTTTCTTTATGTAATGTCATTACTTTCCATAAGATTAGCATATGATCTCTTTCATTATTTTCATTGCAAGGAATCACACTTATCATATCCAATGATCTATATGAAAGTTTTATTATATCCCTCTCGAATATTCATCATCTTGGAACCGAATTCATATCTTGTGCAAATTACCATTATATTATTAACTCTCAAAAAAATATAAGTGAAGCATGAGAATTAATGACAAACTACTCCAAAATATATAAGCGAAGATCAATGAGTAGTGAAACAATTAAGTAGCTATGTGAGGACTCTCTCTTATTAAAAAGTTTCAGATATTGATATTTTATTCAAACATCAAGCAAAACAAAGACACAACCAAGTATAGCGCACATTATGTGAACAAGTAAAAACTTGGGATCAATCGAGACTAACCGATAGTTGATGAAGAAAAGTGATGGGATGCGTACCGGGGCATCCCCAAGCTTGAATGCTTGATACTTCTTGGAATATTAACTTGGGGGGCCTTGGGCATCCCCAAGCTTGAACTCTTGTGTCTCGTTGATTCTTCTCATATAATAGTTTCCCTAAGTTTCAAAAACTTCATCCACACAAAACTTGACAAGAACTTGTGAGATATGTTAGTATAAATCCACTCAAAACCTCGACATTCTCTACTATAGCAAATCACTAAAATTATAATTAAACATTGCGTACTAAATGCCTCTGCATATTTAATACTCCTATCTACAACTAGAAACATTAAACACGCAAGCATATGCAAACAATGCAACTATAACAGCAATCTGCCAAAACAGAATAGTCTGTAAAGAATAATTAATAATCCATACTTAGATAACTCAAAAAATTCTGAAAATTTACCACACTGGAAATAATTTATCAAAGTTGACTGTGTCAAAATTTCAAGATTTATCACATTCTGACATTTCTGGGCAATTTAATCAATAGCAGCAAACTTTCTGTTTTGAAACAGCAACTCATAAACTTGCAAACTGGGCATGGTAAAGGCTACAATTGGCATTTGATTGAACTAGAAGATACAAAACATGATTATTGATGACACAAAGCAAGTATTGACAGAAGAAAATGATGCTCCAAGCAAAACTCATATTATGTGACGAATAAAATATAGCTCCAAGTGAGGTTACCGATAGTGTTGAAGACGAAAGAGGGGATGCCTTCCGGGGCATCCCCAAGCTTAGTTGATTGGGTCTTCCTTCAATATTACCTTGGGGTGCATTGGGCATCCCCAAGCTTAGGGTCTTGCCACTCCTTATTCTCCTCATATCGATATCTCACCCAAAACTTGAAAACTTCCATCACACAAAACTTAACGGAATTCGTGAGAACGGTTAGTATGATAAAGAATAAACCATCACTTAGGTACTGTCCAAGACAAGATTCACAATTGTTCCCATATAATGCCTACTGTATTATATCATTTCCACAATTTATATCTCATAATATAAGCTATGGAAACATTAAAACAAGCAAACTATGCATTGAAAACAGAATTTGTCAAAAACATAACAGTCTGTAATGATCTGAGCGACTACCATACTTCTGGAACTCTAAAAATTCTAAAAAATTAGGAAAACGTCAAAAATTTGCATATCAATACTGTGTAAAAATTTCAGAATTTGACGCTCCAGTAAAATCTAGGGAATTAAACACTAGAGGCAAAAATTTCTGTTTTTGCATAGAATTGAATCAACAAGTATCCACACTATCCCAAAGGCTTTACTTGGCACATTATTAAAAGAAAACATATAAAACATGATTACTACAGTAGGTTAATCATGTGGACACACAAAAACAGTAGGTATAAATAATGGGTTGTCTCCCAACAAGCGCTTTTCTTTAATGCCTTTTAGCTAGGCATGATGATTTCAATGGTGCTCATAGAAGTAAAGGATTGATACATAACGGGGGCATCATGAATCATAAGTTCCTCTCTCATAATAATTTTCAGTAGCATCATGAATGAATTCAGCAATATAACTATCAAATAAAGCATTCTTTTCATGACCTACAAGCATAGAATTTTTATTACTCTCCACACAAGCAATTTTCTTCTCATTCATAATAGTGGGAGTATCGTATGAAACTCGAATACTATAAATTGTTTCCACATTAAAAGAGTGATGTTCAGTAAAAGGATTTTCATAATTATAACAATAATCATCACTATTTTTTATAACATAAGTATCATCACAATAATCATCATAAGTAGCAATTTTGTTCTCATCATAATCAATTGAAACCTCTTCCAAAGTAGTGGATTCAACATTAAATAAAGTCATGACCTCTCCAAATCCACTTTTATCATTATTAAAATAAGATTGAACACCCTCCAAAATAGTGGGATAATTATTATCTAGAGTTGACACTCTTCCAAACCCACTTTCATAAATATTGCAATCATCATAAATAGGAGGCATGCAATCATCATAACAAATTTGATCATTCAAAGTAGGGGGACTAAAAAGACCATCTTCATTAAGCATAGCATCCCCAAGCTTGGGACAAATATTAATTGCAGCAAATAAATTCTCAAACATGTCATTCTCATCAAACATAGCATCCCCAAGCTTGTGGCTTGGCATATCATAAGCATAATCACTTTCATCATTAATAGTATGAATAGCACCAATAGTATAACAATTATCATCATAATTTTCCAAGTTGGTGCCATAAAGATTTTCAAGATCATAAGAAGTATCATTATCTTCCCAATCATAATCATCACAACAAGTAGTAGGAATCACAAAATCATACTCAATATCATCATCCTCCACAATCATATTTGATTCATTTTCATGAGGCACAATGGTAATAGGAGCAACATTACTTGGGAGAGATACCTTTTTACCTATACTTTTCCTTCTTTTCTTTTTCTTCTTCACCACCTCATGTGTGGGTTTAATCAATTTTTTCGTGCACTTTATTGAAGAGATTGGTTGAATAAAAAGCTCCTCCTTGTTACCTGATTCATCATAAGAAAAAATATGAGGATATTGGGAAACCTCTTCCCCTTCATTAGTATTCTCTTCATCTTCTATTTTTTTTCTTGTCTTTAAATAATTGGCAATATAATGATTCTCAATGCAATTTACCGCACAATACTTATAAATTTCCTCTAGATCAAAATCGAGAAATCTCTTGAGATTATATTATGGAATATCCCTAGTTATTCGTTTAATTTCTTCATACCCCAGAAGAAGACTAAGTTCATTATGATGCGCAAGGGTAATCAATTTATCACAATTTTTGGACACGATTCGATCATGAAACAATTTGCATTGGAGATTTAAATGACCATGTTCATTGCAAAGTTCACAAGGATGGTGAGAAAAATTAAATCTTTCAGCACAATCATCTAGCCTCTCTTGCAACCCTTTAGTTTCTAAATACTTATGCCTTTTACAAAATCTATTTTCCCTTTTTGGTATGCATTTGCACTCCCAATTCACTCCACAAAAATTGACATCCTTATAGGAGACATCATTATCATGACTAGTGCAATCATCATTAGTATTATGGATATTCAAAGAATTCATACTAGAAACATTGCAATCATGCTCATCATTCAAAGATTTTATGCCAAACATTTTATTGAATTCTTCTTCTATCAATTGAGCGCAATTATCGGAATCCTTATTTTCAAGAAAGACATTATAAAGATGAATAATATGAGGCAACCTCAATTCCATTTTTTTGAAGTTTTCTTTTATAAACCAAACTAGTGATAAAACAAGAAACTAAAAGATTCAATTGCAAGATCTAAAGATATACCTTCAAGCACTCACCTCCCCGGCAACGGCGCCAGAAAAGAGCTTGAAGTCTACTACACAACTTATTCTTGTAGACTCGTGTTGGGCCTCCAAGCGCAGAGTTTTGTAGGACAGTAGCAATTTTCCCTCAAGTGGATGACCTAAGGTTTATCAATCCATGGGAGGCGTAGGTTGAAGATGGTATCTCTCAAACAACCCTGCAACCAAATACAAGAAATCTCTTGTGTCCCCAACACACCCAATACAATGGTAAATTGTATAGGTGCACTAGTTCGGCGAAGAGATGGTGATAAAAGTGTAGTATGGATAGTAGATATAGGTTTTTGTAATCTGAAAATATAAAAACAGCAAGGTAGCAAGTAACAAAAGTGAGCAAAAACAGTATTGCAATATTTAAAAACAAGGCCTAGGGTTCATACTTTCACTAGTGCAATCTCTCAACATTGTTGACATAGTTGAATCATATGTAAATCCCTCACGTGCGACAAAGAGTTCACTCCAAAGTCACAAATAGCGGAGAACAAACGAAGAAATTGTTGTATGGTACGAAACCACCTCAAAGTTATTCTTCCCGATCAATCTTATGAGCCATCCCCATTAATTGTCACGAACAGCCCTAGAGTTCGTACTAGAATAACACCTTAAGATACACATCAACCAAAACCCTAATGTCACCTAGGCACTCCAATGTCACCACGAGTACTCACGGGTTTGATTATACGATATGCATCACACAATTTCAGATTCATCTATTCAAACCAACACAAAGAACTTCAAAGAGTGCCCCAAAGTTTCTACCGGAAAGTCAAGACGAAAACGTGTGCCAACCCTTATGCATAAATTTCCAAGGTCACGGAACCCGCAAGTTGATCAGCAAAACATACATCAAGTGGCGCAAGTGAATATCCCATTGTCACCACAGATATCCATATGCAAGACATACATCAAGTGTTCTCAAATCCTTAAAGACTCAATCCGATAAGAAAACTTCAAAGGAAAAATTCAATTCATCACAAGAAGATAGAGAGGGGAAAACTCCATATGATTCATCTATATCAACAAAGACCGCGATACATCAAGATCGTGCCATCTCAAGAACACGAGAGAGAGAGATCAAACACATAGCTACTGGTACAAACCCTCAGCCCCGAGGGTGAACTACTCCCTCCTCGTCATGGAGACCGCCGGGATGATGAAGATGGCCTCCGGTGATGCCTTCCCCCCTCCGGCAGGATGTCGAAAAAGGGCTGTTGATGGGATCTCTCTGGTACAGAGGCTTGCGCCGGCGTAAAAACTCATCTAGGTTAACTTTCGGGGGTTTCTGAATATATATGATTTTTTGGCGTTGGAATCACGTCAAACGGAGCCACGTGGGCCTCACGAGGTACCAGGGCGCGCCTGGGGGGGGTGGCGCGCCCCGGTGCCTCGTGGGCACTGGGTGGCCCCCCTCCAGTGGGTCTTGGTTCCAGTATTTCTTATTTGTTCCATAAAAAATCTCCAAAAAGTTTCAGCTCATTTGGAGAACTTTCATTTCTGCACAAAAAACAACACCACGGTTGTTCTGCTGAAAACAGCATCAGTCCGGGTTAGTTCTAATCAAATCATACCAAAACCATATAGAATTGTTATAAATGTGGCATGAATACTTCATAAATTATAGATACGTTGGAGACGTATCAATAGGCGAGAGAGGCGGCCCCCCAACTGTACCCTGCATCCCAGTCGGCTAGGAAGAAGAGATATGACCGGAGGGCAGAGTTCTCGGAGCAGTCTGGAAACACGACCTCTGTGAGAAGGTACCACAGGTAGGCCCTCGCGTACTGCTCCACCGTACCCTCATCGGCATTTACGGGGCATTTCTTCCGGTTCTTCAGGAGCCAGGGCAGTGATACACCGGATGTCCGGTTACCCTTAGCGTCGGGGCAGTCGCCGATGAGGGTGGTAACCCTCTGCTGCCAGTTGGTCCTCTCCACTCGCCCGGTGAGTGCATGACCCTCGATCGGTAGGGCCGTAATAATCCCCCAATCCTCGAGGGTCACCGTCATCTCCCCGCATGGGAGATGGAAAGTATGCGTCTCGGGTCGCCACCGGTCAATAAAAGCCGTGAGAGCTGCGTGGACGAGCGTCGGCGGCTGACGCTTGAACTGCTGGACGAAACCCAACAGTCGGGCTCTCCTGAAGTACGGCACGTAGCGCTCGTCGTACTCCATCTTCACGGCATTCACGTGACCCCTCATGCGCAGTGGCGGGAGCATCTGTCAAAAAGTGGACGCCAAAAGTTAGTAACTTATTTTCATCAATCCGAAAACTTTGGTTCAATATTTCAATCATAGTACTTACCACTCCGTTCTCTATGAAACAGGCATGATGACCCTTGTCGAACGCGTAGTCAAGCATGGAGTACCGTTTGCCGATGTTGTCCGCAAGAGGTGCCCGCCTAAATAAAATTTCATAAACATAAGCATAAGCATAAATAAAAAAAATGAAACATGGGTGATTCATTCATACAACATTCATATATTTATTCATACAACATTCATATATAACATCCACATGCATCATATATCAAAACAAATTCCTCCAACATGCATCATATCATCATTTTTTTAAACAAAAAAAATTATGAACTAGGGTTCATCTTCACACTACCATTTGAACTAGTGAGTAGTGTTCATATTCAACACCACTAGTGATTAGAGAACATCTAAAATCAACCTAAAACAATCCTAGGTAAAAAAAATCAATCTTAGTTCAAAAATAGGGGTGATTTGAAGCAAATAATGCGTCGAATCGGAAGCTATTTGACTAAAAGTAATTAGAGGGATTGGAGGAGCTTACTTTTCTTTCTTCGGAGCCATCTCGATCCGCAAAAACGGTGAAGAAACAAAGAAGATCCAAGGGGAGGAGTAGAGATGGGCGAGAGAGAGCAAGAACAGAGTTCTTGGCGGCTGGGAGGAGAGGGGATGGGGGAGATGGGGCTGGGGCGGGGGCGTCGGCCCGTATAACTGCTCGCACCCTACCGCCAGGGTCCATGGCAGTAAGGTTAGACAGGCTACCGCCAGGGACAGTGGCGGTAGGGGGGGACGGAGGAGGACGGCGACCGTCTGGGGCTGCTGACGTGGATTAGTGCCTTACCGCCAGGGTTCCTGGCGGTAGGATGTGTAACCCTACCGCCAGGACCCCTGGCGGTAAGCAAAAGGGTTAGATTTCAAAACAAAATCGAACGAGGGTCAGATCCTGAAAATCTTTGCTAAAAGGGTCAAAACACGAAATTTTCCCGCCACCGTGCCCTTTGGCGTTGCAGCACGTGCTGTTGCATGCCTGCTACCAGGATCCGTCTCGGATCGGGCACTGGCAGGTGCAGGTTCGTCGGATCACGCATGGCAGGCACATCTTTCCTGGATCATGTGTTGTCTTCTTACTCACACATAAAATCATGCCCTGTTTCTGCACACTTAACAACAAAATTAAAATTTTCTGTTTCGATTTCTTCTGTCCTAATCACATGATCAGCATTAGTTAATTCACCCCCCGTGATCTGAATTAGGAGCGCAATCAGGAAGACGGGCTATTTCAGCATGAAGAAGAGCACCCGCATTTGGGTGAAGCTTTGCAAAGGAAAATAAAGTTTCATAAAAAACAACATCACGCGAGATATATATGCGTCCGGCTGCAACTTCAAGACATGTGTATCCTTTGTGAAGATTGCTATAACCAATGAAGACACATAGAGTGGAACGAAGCTCAAGTTTGTGGGGATTGTAAGGACGTAAATTGGGGTAAAATGCACACCCAATTTTTTGAGGGCATTGTAGTCTTTTTGATGAAACAATCGTTCTAAAGGAGTGGAATTTCCAATCACTTTACTAGGTAAACGATTTATGAGATAGGTGGCTGCAATAAAAGCTTTAGACCAATATTTTAGTGGCATCAACGCATGAGCAAGAAGAGAGAGGCCAACTTCAACAACATGGTGATGTTTACGTTCGGCAGTGCCATTTTGTTGATGAGCATGTGGACAAGATACATGATGTTCTATGCCTACATCTCGAAAGAAAGAGTTGAGTTTCTCATACTCCCCTCCCCAGTCACTTTGGACTGTGAGAATTTTTCGGTCAAATTGACGTTCAACAAGTTTTTGGAATTCGTGGAAAATAGAGAAAACTTCAGATTTGAATTTGAGCAAATATATTCAAGTGAATTTACTAAAGTCATCGATAAAACTAACATAGTATTTCTTTCTTCCAAAAAAATTTCTTGCATGACCCCATACATCACTAAAAAGAAACTCTAAAGGAGCATGAGACACACTACTAGACTTAGGATAAGGGAGTTGATGACTCTTGGCACATTGACAAGCATCACAAACAGACTCTTCACTTTACTATAAGACAACATAAGATTGCCTTTATTCACTACTTGCTTAACTATGATCGATGAAGGATGTCCTAATCTTTGATGCCATCTTGCCAAGGGGCTTGATGATGGAGTAGACTTGACGGTGATGAAGATGACTAAGGGCTCTTGATGTGATGGGGTAGAGGCCTCCAATGCATCTACCGTGATGGATGAGCTCCCTCTTTGCCCGATCCCTTATAAAAAGTATTTTGGATGAGTTTCAAAGAAGACATTGTTATCGGAAGTTAAGCGAGACATGGATGCAAGATTCTTATCGACTTGTGGAACATATAAGACATCTTTTAAAAGAAGATCACGTTTGCAAGTAGGGGAATTAACAATAGTTTGACCTATGTGATGGATCCTCCACCGCTTGCAGTGTGAATTTGATCACCGCCAAAGTACTTCTTGCGGAAGGCGAGCTTCTCAAGTTCACTGATGACATGATCTGTGTGGCGCCAGAATCAGCATACCAGACCGTGCCTGCATCTTCCTCTTATTACCTTATTGCTGTAGCTACGTGGCGTTCGTCGGGGACGTAGTTATGATCGAACCTATGCCAGCACTCCATCACCTCATGACCCGGCTTCTTGCATAACTGGCAACGAGGACGACGACTGTTGGAGGAGGACGAGCCCCCACCGTACTGGTTGTAGCCGTCCCTGCCTCCAGCGTTGTTCTGGTTCTGGTTGTGTCCGCCTCCGCTTCCTCCATTCTGGTTGTGGCCACCCACACCTGAGCGCCCGTACTGGGTAGCGTCGTGCCCGCGCCCGCTGCTGCTGTTGCTGTGGCTGCGTGCCTGGTGACCACGCCCACGACCACCTCTTCCACGCCCGTGAGAGATGGTGTTAGCAGAAGACTACCGTGGGTTTAGGCCATGGAGTAGGTTGATGCGAGCGTCGAAGGAGAGGAGCTAGCTGTAGAGTTCTAAAACGGTGCCAGGCTCCACCCGAGCGGCATGAGCAGAGACAACCGTGTTGTACTCGAGGTCGAGTCCAGCAAGAATATGCGACGTGATCTCGCCATCAAAGAGAGGTGTTCCGCCGGCGCATGCGATCTCATCGGTGAGGGACTTGATCTTGGCGAGGTAGTCAGCCATGCTTAAGTTCCCCTTCTAAAGATTGTGCAGCGCGATTCTAGTGTTGATCGCCTGCGCCTGCATTTGAGCTGCGAAGGAAGCATGGATGGCAGCCCATACCTTGTGCGGCGTCTGAAGGATGATGACTTGGGCAAGGATCTCACGGGAGAAGGATCCCATCAAGTACCCTTGAAGTTGCTACTACTGCTGAGCGGACCAGAGGACTGGTGCCATGTTGACAACATGTTCCTCCTTCCCGTCCTAGGTGAAGGTGAGAGTGGCCAGTGGCGCTTGGCTCATCGGCTAGAGGAAGTGTTGCATCTGGGCGCCTTTGATCTAAGGCAACACAATGGTCTTCCATAGAGAAAATTGCTCCTGGTTAGCTTCTCTTGCGGTGGTGGTCCTACGGACATGGCGTGGGTGGTGCTTGATGATGGGGCGAATGATGCAGTCTTTCCTCATGGTGCAGTCCTCCACCACGTGCTGGGCCGGCGGGGGCTGCAACGACATGGTGCGCATGTGTGTCAAGCAGGTGCGAGACCTCGAGGACTGCCTCCTCGACATCAGGCTGCATGCCTCCCGCTCGACCTAGCTCCGTTGGGGCCTCACCGCCCCAACCGGACTGTACAAACATACCAACAGCTCATGTGTTTACGTATGTGTGTTTCCATACCTCTTTCTTTTTTAGAGAAAAGGCATACGCCCAACTTTATAAATAAAGCCACACGGCAGAGTAACAACCACAGCAAACCAAACCAACGCACAAGGAGTAGCAAAGTATCCGGCCTACAACCAGTGGCACGCAGGCCGAGGGTTCAAAAGGCACACATGCCCAGATAACAGAGGGGGAAGGCGCGCATGCCAACAACCTACTCCTAAGAAGAGCAAAAGACGGCATCATTAGGCAGGGGCCTCGGCAGCTGGAGATGACAGAAGGTTGGCAGAAGCCCAAACTTTAGCGATCATCACCTCCAATGCATCCCGATCAGCCGGCTTAGTCAATAATTTCCACTGCTGCAAAAATATAGACATTTTGAACAAGAAATCAGCAGGTTTGTTAGGAAATACACCCTCAATGGTGAACTTGTTCCTAGTAGTCCAGAGAGCCCAGCAAAGGGCGCCAATGCCCACACAAAATAATCTCTTAGAAACACCCTGGAGAATAGAGGATAACAAACGGAGCTGAGCAAACGAGTTGGGGGCCTAGGTGACTTGTAGCTAGGATCAAACACAGCACTAGGCCAACTTGGCCAGCACACAACCAAAGAAAATATGGTTGGCATCTTCCAAATGAGAGCATAGAGCACAGTGCTCAGAGCCTGGCCCATTCCGTTTACGAATCTGATCAGCCGAAGGCAACCGGCCCCTGAAGGCCTGCCACAAGAAAATTTTAATCTTGGGAGGAAACTTGGCAGCCCAAATAAGTTTGAGTTTAGAGGTAGGGGACCCAGAAATAAGTCTAGAATACAAAGATTTGACAGAAAACTTCCCAGTTGCCACGTGGGGCCAGTGTTGGAAATATGCCCTAGAGGCAATAATAAATTGGTTATTATCATATTTCCTTGTTCATGATAAATGTTTATTATTCATGCTAGAATTGTATTGACCGGAAACTTAAATACATGTCTGGATGCATAAACAAATACAGTGTCCCTAGTGAGCCTCTACTAGACTAGCTCGTTGATCAAAGATGGTTAAGGTTTCCTAACCATAGACATGAGTTGCCATTTGATAACGGGGTCACATCATTAGGAGAATGATGTGATGGACAAGACCCAACCGTAAGCTTAGCATTTGATCGTATCACTTACGTTTATTGTTGTAGCTTTCTTCGTGTCAATTATCTATTCCTAAGACCATGAGATCATGCAACCCCCGGATACTGGAGGAATACCTTGTGTGCTATCAAACGTCACTTCGTAACCGGGTGATCATAAAGATGCTCTACAGGTATCTCCGAAGGTGTCTGTTGAGTTGGCATGGATCGAGACTGGGATTTGTCACTCCGTATGACGGAGAGATATCTCTGGGCCCTCTCGGTAATACAACATCGTAAAGAGCTTGCAAGTAATGTGGCTAATGAGTTAGTCATGGGATCTTGTATTACGGAATGAGTAAAGAGACTTGCCGGTAACGGGATTGAACTAGGTATGAAGATACCGACGATCGAATCTTGGGCAAGTAACATATCGCTGGACAAAGGGAATTGCATACGGGATTAACTGAATCCTCGACATCGTGGTTCAACCGATAAACGATCTTCGTGGAATATGTAGGAACCAATATGGGCATCCAGGTTCCGCTATTAGTTATTGACCGGAGAGGTGTCTCGGTCATGTCTACATGATTCTCGAACCCGTAGGGTCCGCACGCTTAACGTTCGGTGACGCTAGAGTAGTATTGGGATATGTACGTTGGTGACCAAATGTTGTTCGGATTCCCGGATGAGATCCCAAACGTCACGAGGAGCTCCAAAATGGTCTGGAGGTAAAGATTTATATATAGGAAGTCCTGTTTTGGTCGCCCGAAAAGTTTCGGGCATTACCGACAGTGTACCTGGAGTGCCGAAAGGAGTCCGGGGGTCCACTGGGGGGGGTCTGCCTACCACGGAGGGCCACATGGGCTGTAGGGGGTGTGCCTTGGCCTATATGGGCCAAGGGCACCAGCCCTAAGGGGCCCATGCGCCAAGAGAGAGGAGAGGGGAAGAGTCCTAAGGGTGGAAGGCACCCCCCTAGGTGCATTGGGAAGGGAGGAAACCTCCCTAGGCCTGGCCGCACCACCTCCCTTGGAGAGGGGTGAGGGCTACACCCCCTCCCCCTTGCCTCCTATATATAGTGGGGAAAAGGAGGGAAACAACTCCCCAAGCCTTGGCGCCTCCCTCCCTCTCTCCCGGTTCCGTTTTCTCCTCCGATTGCATCTACGGTAGCGCTTGGCGAAGCCCTGCCTGGATAGCACCACCACCATCTCCACCATGCCATCGTGCTGGTCGAGATCCCATCTACTTCTCCTCCCTCGCTTGCTGGATCAAGGAGGAGGAGACGTCATCGAGCCGTACGTGTGTTGAACGCGGAGGTGCCATCCGTTCGGTACTTCATAGGATTGGATCGCGATTGGATCGTGACGAGTACGACTAGATCAACCGCGTGATATACGCTTCCGCTTAACGGTCTACGAGGGTACATGGACACACTCTCCCCTCTCGTTGCTATGCTTCTCATAGATAGATCTTGGGTGATTTGTAGGAAATTTTTTGATTTTCATGCATCGTTCCCCATCATTGGTATCCGAGCTAGGTCTATGCGTAGATGTATATGCACGAGTTGAACACAAAGTAGTTGTGGGCGTTGATGCTCAAATTGCTTACCTCTCCTGTCTTATTTGGATTCGGCGGTATTGTGAGATGAAGCGGCTCGGACCCACCTTACATGTCCTCGCACATGAGACCGGTTCCACCGACTGACATGCAACTTGTTTTGCATAAGATGGCTGGCGGGTGTCTGTCTCTCCTACTTTAGTTGAATCTGATTTGACAAAGGCGGTCCTTGTAGAAGGATAAAAGGCAACTTGATTATCACCGTTGTGGCTTTGCATAGGTAAGAGCGGTTCTTGCTAGTTGCCCATAGCAGCCACGTAAAATTTGCAACAACAAAGTAGCGGACGTCTAACTTGTTTTTGCAGGGCATGTTGTGATGTGGTATGGCCAAAATGTGATGTGATATATGTTGATGTATGAGATGATCATGTTTTGTAATAGGTTCACGACTTGCATGTCGATGAGTACGGCAACCGACAGGAGCCATAGGGTTGTCTTTAATTTATTAATCGCCATGTAATTGCTTTACTTTCTCGCTATGCGTTAGCAATAGTTGTAGAAGCAATAGTTGGTGAGACAACCACGTGACGACACGATGATGGAGATCATGGTGTCATGCCGGTGACGATGGAGATCATGCCGGTGCTTTGGAGATGAAGATCAAAAGCACAAGATGATAATGGCCATATCATGTCACATATTTTGATTGCATGTGATGTTTATCTTGTTATGCATCTTATTTTGCTTAGAACGATGGTAGCATTATAAGATGATCCCTTCACTTAATTTCAAGAAATTGTGTTCTCCCTAAGTATGCACCGTTGCGAAAGTTCGTCGTTTCGAAGCACCTCGTGATGATCGGGTGTGATAGACTCTACGTTCGCATACAACGGGTGTAAGCCAGTTTTACACATATAGAATACTTGGGTTAAACTTGACGAGCCTAGCATGTACAGACATGGCCTCGGAACACGGAGGACCGAAAGGTCGAACATGAGTCATATAGTAGATATGATCAACATGAAGATGTTCACCATTGATGACTACCCCATCTCACGTGATGATCGGACATGGGTTGGTTGATTTGGATCATGTTTCACTTAGACAACTTGAGGGATGTTGATTTAAGTGAGAGTTCATTAGTAATTTGATTAACTGAACTAATTATCATGAACATAGTCTAAATTGTCTTTGCAAATTATGTTGTAGATCAATAGCTCGCGCTGTAGCTCCCTGTTTTTAATATGTTCCTAGAGAAAGACTAAGTTGAAAGATAATGTAAGCAATTATGCCGACTAGGTCCGTAGTCTGAGGATTGTCCTCACTGCTGCACAGAAGGCTTATGTCCTTGATGCACCGCTCGGTTTGCCAACCCCTCTAGCGTCGTCTGTGGATGTTGTGAGCGTCTGGCAGACACGTTCTGATGACTACTCGATAGTTTAGTGCGCCATGCTTTACGGCTTAGAAGTCAGGGCCCCAAAGATGTTTTGAACGCAACGGAGCATATGAGATGTTCCAAGAGCTGAAATTGGTATTTCAGGCTCATGCCTGTGTTGAGAGGTATGAGACCTCTGACAAGTTCTTTGCCTGCAAGATGGAGGAGAACAGCTCAGTTAGTGATCATGTGCTCAGAGTGTCTGGGTGCTACAATTGCTTGAATCAAGTGGGAGTTAATCTTCCAGATAAGACAATGATTGACAGATTTTCCCAGTCACTGCCACCAAGCCATGAGGGCTTTGTGATGAACTATAATATGCAAGGGATGGAGTATACAAACCTCGAGATATTCACGGTGGTTAAGGCCGTGAAGGTAGAAATCAAGAAGGAGCATCGAGTGTTGATGGTTAACAAGACCACTTGTTTCAAGAAGGGCAAGGGAAAGAAGGGAAACTTCAAGAATGACAAGACAGTTGCCGTTCCAATGGAGAAACCCAAGACTGGACCCAAACCCGAGACTGAGTGCTACTTTTATAAGGGGAACGGTCACTCAAAGAGGAACTGCCCCAAGTACTTGGCAGATAAGAAGGCTGGCAACGTCAACGTAGGTATATTTGATATACATGTTAGTGATGTGTACCTCACTAGTGCTCGTAGTAGCGTCTGGGTATTTGATACCAGTTCAGTTGCTAATATTAGTAACTCGAAGCAAGAGCTGTGGAGTAACAGAGACTAGCTGAGGGCGAGGTGACGATGAGTGTTGGAAGTGTCTCCAAGGTTGATATGATCACCATCGACACGCTCGTAATACCGTCGGGATTAGTATTAAACCTAAATAATGGTTATTTGGTGCTTGCGTTGAGCATGAAACATTATATCTGGATATTGTTTATTGTAAGACGGTTATTCATTTAAGTCAGAGAATAATGGTTATTCTGTTTATATGAGTAATATCTTTCGTGATCATGCACCCAATGTGAATGGTTTACTGAATCTCGATCGGAGTGATACGCATGTTCATAATATTAATGCCAAAAGATGCACAGTTAATGATGATAGTACCACATGATTGTGGCACTGCTGCTTAGGTCATATTGGTATAAAGCGCATGAAGAAACTCCATGCTGAAGGACTTTTGGAATCTCTTGATTGTGAATCATTGGTGACATGTGGACCATGCCTCATGGGCAAGATGACTAAAACCCCATTTTCCGGTATAATGGAGCGGGCAAGTGACTTATTGGAAATAATACATACCGATATAAGCGGTCTGATGAGTGTTGAAGCATGCAGTGGATATCGTTATTTTCTTACCTTCACAGATGATTTGAGTAGATATGGATATATTTACTTAATGAAACACAAGTCTGAAACATTTGAAAAGTTCAAGGAGTTTCAGAGTGAAGTAGAGAATCATCGTAATAAGAAAATTAAATTTCTACGATCTGATCATGGAGGTGAATATTTGAGTTACGAGTTTGGTATGCATTTAAGACAATGTGGAATTGTTTCACAGCTCACGCCACCTGGAACACCACAGCGTAATGGTGTGTCCGAACGTCGTAATCGTACTCTATTAGATATGGTGCGTTCTATGATGTCTCTTACCGATTTGCCACTATCTTTTTGGGGTTATGCATTAGAGACAGCCGCATTCACTTTAAATAGGGCACCGTCTAAATCCATTGAGACGACACCGTATGAGTTATGGTTTGGCAAGAAACCTAGGATGTCGTTTCTTAAAGTTTGGGGATGCGACACTTATGTCAAGAGGCTTCAGCCGGATAAGCTCGAACCCAAAGCGGAGAAGTGCATCTTCATAGAATATCCTAAAAAGACCATTGGGTATACCTTCTATCACAGATCTGAGGGCAAAATCATTGTTGCTAAGAATGGGTCCTTTCTAGAGAAGGAGTTTCTCTCGAAAGAAGTGAGTGGCCAAGAAAGTAGAACTTGATGAGGTAATTGTACCTTCTCTCGAATTGGAAGGTAGCACATCACAGAAAGAAGTTCCCTTGATGTCTACACCACCCAGAGAGGAAGCAAATGATGATGATCATGAGGCTTCGGATCAAGTTACTACTGAACTTCGTAGGTCGACCAGGGTACGTTCCGCGCCAGAGTGGTACGGTAATCCTGTTCTGGAAGTCATGTTGTTAGACAACATCAAACCTACGAACTATGAAGAAGCAATGATGAGCCCGGATTCTGACAAATGGCTTGAGGCCATAAAATCCGAGATAGGATCCATGTATGAGAACAAAGTATGGACTTTGGTGGACTTCCCGGATGACCGGCGGGTCATTGAGAATAAATGGATTTTTAAGAAGAAGACAGACGCTGATGGTAATATCACCGTCTATAAAGCTTGACTTGTCGCAAAGGGTTTCCGACAAGTTCAAGGGGTTGACTACGATGAGACATTCTCACCCGTAGCGATGCTTAAGTCTGTTTGAATTATGTTAGCGATTGCCGCATTTTATGAAATCTGGCTGATGGACGTCAAAACAACATTCCTTGATAGGTTTCTTAAGGAAGAGTTGTATATGATGCAACCAGAAGGTTTTGATGATCCTAAAGATGCTAACAAAGTATGCAAGCTCCAACGATCCATCTATGGACTGGTGCAAGCATCTCGGAGTTAGAATATACACTTTGATGAGGTGATCAAAGAGTTATGGGTTTATACAAGTTTGTGGAGAAGCTTGTATTTACAAGAAAGTGAGTGGGAGCTCTGTAGCATTTCTGATAGTTTATGTGGATGACATATTGTTGATTGGAAATGATGTAGAATTTCTGGAAATCATAAAAGGGTTGTTTGAAAGGAGTTTTTCAAAGGAAGACCTGGGTAAAGCAGCTTACATATTGGGCATCAAGATCTATAGAGATAGATCAAGACGCCTGATAAAACTTTCACATAGCACATACCTTATAAGTTTTTGAAGGAGTTCAAAATGGACCAGTCAAAGAAGAAGTTCTTGCCTGTGTTGCAAGGTGTGAAGTTGAGTGAGACTCAAGGCTCGACCGCGGCAGAAGAAAGAGAAAGGAAGAAGGTCGTCCCCTATGCCTCAGCCATCGGCTCTATAATGTATGCCATACTGTGTACCATACTTGTTGTGTGCCTTGCCGTGAGTCTGGCAAGGGGGTACTAGAGTGATCCAGGAGTGGATCACTGGACAGCGGTCAAAAATTGTCCTTAAGTAACTTAAGGAAATGTTTCTCGTTTATGGAGGTAACAAAGAGTTCGTCGTAAAGGTTTACGTTGATGCAAGCTTTGATGCCGATCTGGATGACCCTGAGTCTCGAACCAGATACGTAAAGTGGAGCAGTCATTTGGAGTAGTTCCAAACCGAGCGTCGTGGTGGGATTTACATGTGAAGCGCATATTTAACGCCCTTTCAACTCCATCCGTGATTGGATCAAGGACGGAGACATATAGATTTTCAAAGTACACACGGATCTGAATGTTGCAGACCCGTTGACTAAAACCTCTCCCATGAGCAAAACAAGATCAGCCCCAGAACTTGTTGGGTGTTAGATTCATAACTATGTAAACTAGATTATTTACTCTAGTGCAAGTGGGAGACTATTGGAAATATGCCCTAGAGGCAATAATAAATTGGTTATTATCATATTTCCTTGTTCATGATAAATGTTTATTATTCATGCTAGAATTGTATTGACCGAAAACTTAAATACATGTGTGGATACATAAACAAATACAGTGTCCCTAGTGAGCCTCTACTACACTAGCTCGTTGATCAAAGATGGTTAAGATTTCCTAACCATAGACATGAGTTGTCATTTGATAACGGGGTCACATCATTAGGAGAATGATGTGATGGACAAGACCCAACCGTAAGCTTAGCATTTGATCATATCACTTAAGTTTATTGCTATAGCTTTCTTCATGTCAAGTATCTATTCCTAAGACCATGAGATCATGCAACTCCGGGATACCAGAGGAATACCTTGTGTGCTATCAAACGTCACTTCGTAACTGGGTGATCATAAAGATGCTCTACAGGTATCTCCGAAGGTGTCTGTTGAGTTGGCATGGATCGAGACTGGGATTTGTCACTCCGTATGACGGAGAGATATCTCTGGGCCCTCTCGGTAATACAACATCGTAAAGAGCTTGTAAGCAATGTGGCTAATGAGTTAGTCACGGGATCTTGTATTACGGAACGAGTAAAGAGACTTGCCGGTAACGAGATTGAACTAGGTATGGAGATACCGACGATCGAATCTTGGGTAAGTAACATATCGCTGGACAAAGGGAATTGCATACGGGATTAACCGAATCCTCGACATCGTGGTTCAACCGATAATAGATCTTCGTGGAATATGCAGGAACCAATATGGGCATCCAGGTTCCGCTATTGGTTATTGACCGGAGAGGTGTCTCGGTCATGTCTACATGATTCTCGAACCCGCAGGGTCCGCACGCTTAACGTTCGGTGACACTAGAGTAGTATTGGGATATGTACGTTGGTGACCGAATGTTGTTCGGAGTCCTGGATGAGATCCCGGATGTCACGAGGAGCTCCGGAATGGTCCAGAGGTAAAGATTTATATATAGGAAGTCCTGTTTTGGTCGCCCGAAAAGTTTCAGGCATTACCGGCAGTGTACCGGGAGTGCCGAAAGGAGTCCGGGGGGTCCACCGGGTGGGTCCACCTGCCCCGGGGGTCCACATGGGCTGTAGGGGGTGTGCCTTGGTCTATATGGGCCAAGGGCACCAGCCCTAAGGGGCCCATGCACCAAGAGAGAGGAGAGGGGAAGAGTCCTAAGGGTGGAAGGCACCCCCCTAGGTGCCTTGGGAAGGGAGGAAACCTCCCTAGGCCTGGCCGCACCACCTCCCTTGGAGGAGGGGTCAGGGCTGCGCCCCCTCCCACTTGCCTCCTATATATAGTGGGGAAAAGGAGGGCAACAGCACCCCAAGCCTTGGCGCCTCCCTCCCTCTCTCCCGGTTCCGTTTTCTCCTCCGATTGCATCTACGGTAGCGCTTGGCGAAGCCCTGCCGGGATAGCACCACCACCATCTCCACCACGCCGTCGTGTTGGTCGAGATCCCATCTACTTCTCCTCCCTCGCTTGCTAGATCAAGGAGGAGGAGACATCATCGAGCCGTACATGTGCTGAACACGGAGGTGCCGTTCGTTCGGTACTTCATCGGATTGGATCGCGATTGGATCGTGACGAGTACGACTACATCAACCGTGTGATATACGCTTCCACTTAACGGTCTACGAGGGTACGTGGAAAGACTCGCCCCTCCCGTTGCTATGCTTCTCATAGATAGATCTTGGGTGATTTGTTGGAATTTTTTTGATTTTCATGCATCGTTCCCCATCAGCCAGACCACGGCGTCCTCCTCCGAGAGCATAAAAAAACAGAGCAGCAAGGCGATGCCAGTCTCCCAACTCTTCAGGAGAGAGGGATCTCCTGAGGCCCAGGTCCCAATTATTATGGGTGAGCTCAGAGATTGAGATCTTCGAGTTTGAACAGTAAGATAACAACACAGGAAAAGAAGAAGCTAAAGGGGAAACACCAGACCACCAGTCCAACCAAAAGCGAGTGGAGGCACCATTCCCCACAACGAACTTAACATGCTCATGAAACAAGTCACGAACTCTGACCAAGTCTTTCCAAAACTGAGAACCCCGAGCTGCTGGAGCAAACATGGGACTGCCAGAAGGGAAATACTTGGCTTTCAAAAGATCAAACCAAAGAGTGCTAGGAGAAGCCGTCATAATCCTCCACCACCACTTGCTTATAAAGCATTTGTTCATTATTGCGGTGTTCAAAATGCCCAACCCACCAAGGTTTTTGGGTCTACAAATGATTTTCCACTTCACATACCTATACTTGCGCTTGTTATCAGTAGCATTCCAAAAAAAAGGCACATCTGTGCTTATCAAAACCACCGTGAGTGCCCTGAGACAACCTATAGAAACCCATGGTAAACATGGGAAGGGAAGAGAGACACGCATTAGTCAGGCAAACCTTCCCAGCAGACGTGTTATACCTGCCACGCCACAGCATGACCCTATTACCCACTTTAGAAACAAGAGGCTTAAACTCTTTAGCACATAAATGAAACGGAGAGATAGGGAGGCCCAGATATTTGAATGGGAAAGACCCAAGGCTGCACTTGAGAAGTTGGGAAACCCACAGTGCCTCTTCATCAGACACGCCAGTCACGATTACTTCACTCTTGGAGAAATTAATTTTGGGCCCCGATAAGGCCTCGAAGCACAGCAGGATGAATTTAAGATGAGCAAGACATGCATCATTCAACTCAACCATAATAATGGTGTCATCAGCATATTGGAGATGGGTCACGCCCTGCGGCAGAAGGTGGGAGATAACAGGTAAAATGTGGCATCAGCCACAAAGTTAAAGAGCAGAGGCGAAACCGGGCGCCTTGCCGCAGGCCCCTACCATTGGCAAAGTATTTACTGGTATTCCCATTCATGGCAACGGCAGTATGACCACCAGAGACAAGCTGCATCAGTCGATGCACGTACGCGGCCTTAAAACCCTCAGCAAGAAGAACTTGTCTAAGAAAATCCCAACTAACAAAATCGTAAGCTTTCTCAAAATCTAGCTTGAGAATAATGGCACGGGACCCTCTCATTCTGGGATCATGCACAATCTCGTGCAAACAAAGGATACCATCAAGAATGAATCTACCCTTAATAAAGGCAGATTGAGTAGAGCTAATAACACGATGAGCAACAGGAGAAAGTCTGGTCACAAACCCATTTGCCGGAAACTTGGAAAATTATTAATCAGAGCGATCGGGCGGAACTGGGAAATCACATCTGCACCCTTCACCTTAGGGATGAGAGACAGGATAGCATAATTAAGTCTGGAAATGTCTATAGTGCCCAAACAAAACCCTTGAATAACAGCACACACCAAAGGCCACAAAGACGGCCAAAATCTCTGGCCACAAGAGATGTTGGCAGAATTAATCGCCAACTCAATTTCTTCCACAGACAAAGGAAGCGAGAGAGCAAGAGTGTCCTCATCGGATACACGTCTACCCTGAACCCACATGTTGGGAGAGATCAAAAGACCAGAGGCAGGCCTGGCCACAAGCAAGGAGGCGAGGAAGTTATCCACGTGATCAAGGATGAGACCAGGGTCCGTCACACACAAACCATTAATCAGCAAACTATCGATCGAGCACCGACGATGCCTCCCATTAGCAATAGCAAAAAAATGGGCAGTAAGAGAATCCCCCTTCAAGGTCCAGTTGATCCTACCACGCTGCCTCAAATAAACCTCAGCCTGATGGTGGAGCTGCATGAGGAGATCCTCAAGTTCATAGCGCTGCTGCCAGCCCACGGTAGACAGCTTGGAAGCATCAGCAACCATATCCAGCGTAGAGACCTGCCCCAGCAGGTCAAGCTTTTGTTTCCGGGCTTCAGCCGCACGATTGTGGCCCCAACCTTTGAGTTTCCGAAGTTGGTAAGAACAAAAATGCAGTCATCCATAGGACCAAACGACCTTTCTCTAGAGTTGAGAAGGGAGGTAATTTTCCCGAAAACCAGATCACAGAAACAATCAACCAGCAACCAAGAGGCATCAAATTGAAACCAGGAGGACTTAGACAGAGCAAGCACACCCAAATCAAGGATGAGAGGGGAATGGTCAGAACCAACATGAGGGAGGGCAGAGAGAGAAGCACGGGGGAAAAGCGTATCCCATGAGGAGGAGGTAAAAACTCGATCCAAGACAGAGCGGATAGGGTTGGACTGGTGATTAGACCAGGTAAAACGAGAGCCAGTCCTGGGAATCTCACGAAGAGCACAGTCCGCAATAAAATCATTAAATGCATCAGCCAAGGGCCAAGAAAAATTGGAAGTATTTTTGTCACCAGGAAATCTCAGCAAATTAAATTCGCCGCCAACCAGCAAGGGAAGATTGCAAGAATCAATTTTGGCCGTGAGCTCATCCAAGAACATCGGGGAAAGAGAGTGATCCGCCGGACCATAAACCACCAAAACATCCAACAGCACGTTGAGACTTTTGTGTAGCACCACCATGCTAGCCCAGAATATACCGTGCTCAAACGAAACAAAATAAAAGGAGTCCAATTTCACGCAAATAAGAATGCCACCAGAATGCCCGGAGGCCGGCAAACAGCGCCAAACAAAACGATCAACGCCAGCAATCGAAGAGAGCTCATTATTAGAGAAAGAAGTTTTAAAGGTTTCGAAAAGACATGCCAGATCAGCATTCGCATCACGCACCAAGTCACAAATTTGGTCCCGGCGCCCCCTAGCACCGAAACCCCTAATATTCCAGAATAAAGATTTCATTTGAAAGAAAGGTTTTTGATGCGGAGACTGGACTTGCACAGGGCAACGCAGGATTTAGCACGGGAGGCACGCGCCCGCTTCTCCGTCGCCGAGGGAGGTAGGCCACAACCCACCCCCCGTCGGGACAGCCGCAACCCCATCAGAGACCGGCAGCTTCCCCGCCGCCGTCTCCTTGGATTTGGCAATGGCCGCCTGGGCCACCTCGTTGGACTGAATCAGAGAAAGCAAAGAAGCAGGGGAACCAACATTGCAATCAACAAAAGCACCAATATCTTAAAGCATATTAACTAGGTGGCTATCCGGAAGAGAAGGAAGCACCAAACGAACGGGAGAGGAGGATGTGGAAGTACCTGGAGGACAGAGGTCCTTAGCGGCGGCCTGACGCTCTGCCCGCTCCTGAATGGGCACCGCAATGTTCTGGCGACGCAACCCCTTCTGCGTAGTGGACACATGGGAGCGCACTGGCACCGCCAAAGAGCGGGCCGCCGGAGAAGAGGCGCCCCCAGTGGACGCACCAGCAGTGACGGCCCCAAGATCAGCATCCAGACGACGACACAGGCCAGCCACAGACTGCTTGGCCCCTGACGAGCCGCGACTCTTAGCAGAGAACTTTTTGACTGTCGACTTCTTCTTCCTGTTGTTGGGGCTCAAAGGCTGAGGGGCCGGCGAGGGCGGGATGTCAACAATTCCAGACAACGAGGGGGACGCAGGACGGGCTGGAACGTTGGAGCACACCCCAGAAAAAGGAGTGTCCCCACCATTGTCGGCAGGCCCGTCCTTCCCCGCCTTGCCAGCACCACCCTTGGAAGCGTCGCCCCCACCAGCAGCCGGCGCCCCAAAGTCGAACATGGCACGGGCCTCGGACCTCATTCCTTCCCACTCCGAATTGGTGAACGTGTTAGCATTGCTGTCAGCACCAATATTTCCACCACCATCATTGGGCCCAGGATGTGAAGAGTTGGGAGGGGACAGAGGAGGAGGAGGGGCCTGGTGAGCAGCCAGACCCTCAGCACGAACACGGATCCTGTAGGCAGCAAAGGAGGGGAAGATGTCAATCGCACCAAGAACTAGAGACGGGTCTAGACACCAAATTTTCATGCGAACCGGACCAGGACGCTCCAAGGAAGACGCATCAACTTCAACAGGTTTGCCAACCAACTCCGCAAAGGACATCAGAAATCGAGTGTTGCGAAGACCAGAAGGAACATCATCAAGAAGGACCCAAACATCAGACAGCGAGGCCACATATCTTGCCCCATCCTCGGCTGCCTTACCAGAAACGACCACTTGATTGAGCGGAAGCGTGAAACTAGAACAGGAGGCCATCATTTTCAGACTTTCTTTAGAGGGGAAGGTAACCGCGAATTCAGAGCCAGAAACCTGCTGGATCTGCCAACCCAGCCTTCAAGCCCCCACTCCTTGAGCTCAGCAGCAATGACTTCGATCGAAACCGGCTGGGAGATGATCGAGATGATAGCAGCGTTCGAGGTGACAGGAGCCACCACTGGCATATCAAGAACCCTGTCCAGAGAGAAGAAAGAACACCCAGGCAAACCAAGACCGAACTGCTTGAACGAAGGAAACTTGCAACGGTCATTACAATCCATCGTGAGATGGCCCTCCACACGACAGATCAAACAGAAGGGGGGGGGGAACTTGCATCAAGACTGGAAACGACCCGAACGGTGGCAAGCGAAGCACGTGAGGGTAGCAGAAGCAGAAGACGAACCAGATCCATGGGGAGGAACATAACCCTGGGGCATAGGGGGAGGAGGTGGCAAGATAGCATCACCACCCGCAGCAGAGGAGGAACCCGGATCCGAAGGCGCGAACCTACGAGCCTTGGACGGGTACGAGGACGGGCCGTACCCGCCCCACTGAGAAGCCCGGCCAGAGTTTGAAGCGCCACCACCACCACCGCCAGCCCCTCCACGGCCACCAAATCCAAACCCCACGCCACCCGATCGGCCAGCAGGGCGCGGAGGGGTAGCAGAGCCACGAAGAGGGGCCGACCAGGGAGCCACTGGAGCCGCAGCCGAGCCGGAGGCCGCCGCCTCCCACGGATCCGCCATCGTGGACCCCCAACTCGACGCCTGCAAGGCCTGCTCCCTCTGAGCAACCTCCGAGCGTACACGCTCATCGCGCTGCAGCCATGCCGGCCCCGCCGCCCACGCCGCGTGGTCGCACTCCACCTGCTCACGCCCCGCACGCTCCGCCTCCAGTTTCGACCGCAGCGCCGCCTCATACTCCAGATCTGGGTCGCGACCCACCTCCGACGACCACTCATGGCCGTGCTTGCTACCAGACAGGGCCTCAGAGGAGGAGGCCATTGACTTGTCCGTGGCGAGGATCTCAGTGAAGGAGAGTAAAAGAGGAGGAGGGGGCGGGCTCTCAGAAGACGGTGGATGCCGAATGGGTAACGACGCACATCAGAATGAGGAGCCGAAAACCCAAAGTCGAGGTCGAGTGAGCCCTTCCTTATCCACATATACCCCAATAACTGCGGGCCAGCAGGCTGAACCGGTAAGGGCTGACAGACAGGCCCACAGGTCGGCCCATCCCGAACCAGCCCAGCCAGCGCACGCACCTAACCACAGAGCGGGGGAAAGTCACAAGCCGACAACAGAGCCCCCATAGGCCCATGACCAGGCCCAAGATCAGAAAGGACCCCGATCTGACCCGCACCCCCACCAGGCACCACTGGACCCGCCACCACTAGGGTTTCCCCCGTCGCATCCCGCACCGCCACCGGCTAGCCACCACCATTCACCGGTGACGACAAGGTAGCCAAGACCAAGGACCGCCGTCCCAACGACGACGCCGGGGAGAGAGAGGACCCAGAGGAAGGCGTGAGAGCATCCGAGCCTGATACGTCTCCAACATATCTATAATTTTTTATTGTTCCATGCTATTATACTATCAATCTTGGATGTTTGATATGCAATTATATGCCATTATATATCATTTTTTGGGACTAACCTATTAACCTAGTGCCCAGTGCCAGTTGCTGTTTTCTGCTTGTTTTTGGTTTTTCAGGAAATCAGTACCAAACGAAGTCCAAATGCCACGAAACTTTTTGGAGATTTTTTTCTGGACAAAAGAGACCCTGGAGACCTGTAGAGGAGGCGAGAAGGTTCACGAAGCTTCCACAAGAAAACAGGGCACGACCCCAAGGGGGCGCCCTGATGCCTTGTGGGGCCCTCGTGGCGCCTCCTGACCTAATTCCACTCCTATATATTCACAAATATTAAGAAACCATCCGGGAGCCAGAAGAAGAAACCTTTCCGCCGCCGCAAGCCTCTGTTCTTCCACAATCCCATCTGGAGGCCTTTTTCGGTACTCTGCCGGAGGGGGAATCGATCACGGAGGGCTTCTACATCAACCTTGCCGCCCCTCCGATGATGTGTGAGTAGTTTACCACAGACCTACGGGTCCATAGCTAGTAGCTAGATGGCTTCTTCTCTCTCTTTGATCTTCAATACCATTTTCTTCTCGATGTTCTTGGAGTTCTATCCGATGTAATCTTCTTTTGCGGTGTGTTTGTTGGGATCCGATGAATTGTGAGTTTATGATCAGATTATTCATGAGAAATATTTGAGTCTTCTCTGAACTCTTTTATGCATGATTAAATATAGCTTTGTATTTCTCTCCGATCTATCGATTTGGTTTGGCCAACTAGATTGGTTTATCTTGCAATGGGAGAGGTGCTTTGTGATGGGTTCAATCTTGCGGTGCTCAATCCCAGTGACAGAAAGGGACATGACACATATTTGTATTGTTGCCATTAAGGATAAAAAGATGGGGTTTATTCATATTGTTTGAGTTTACTTCTCTACATCATGTCATCTTGCTTAAGGCGTTACTCTGTTTTTATTAACTTAATACTCTAGATCCATGCTGGATAGCGGTCGATGAGTGGAGTAATAGTAGTAGATGCAGGCAGGAGTCGGTCTACTTGTCTCGGATGTGATGCCTATATACATGATCATTGCCATGAATCCATCATAATTATTTGCTTTTCTATCAATTGGCCAACAGTAATTTGTTTACCCACCGTATGTTTCCGCGCTCGAGAGAGAAGCCTCTAGTGAAAACTATGGCCCCCGGGTCTAAATTATCATATATAAAAGCCTACGAAGGAATTACTCACTCCCGGCGGTGAGCATCATGAAATTGGTGATGAAGGATGGTTGATGATTACGATGCCGGAAGATCCCCCTCTCTGGAGCCCTGAACGGACTCCAAATCTGGCCTCCCGATGAAGAACAGGAGGTGGCGGCGGCTCCGTATCGTGAAACGCAATAAAACTTCCTCCCTTATTTTTTTCTCTGGAAAACTGAATTTATAGCGTTGGAAATAGGTCAAACGGAGCCACGTGGGCCCCACGAGGTACCAGGGCGTGCCTGGGGGGGTGGCGCGCCCTGGTGCCTCGTGGGCACTGGGTGGCCCCCCTCCAGTAGTTCTTGATGCCAATATTTTTTATATATTCAATAAAAAATCTCCAGAAAGTTTCATCCAATTCCAAGAACTTTGATTTTCTGCACAAAAACAACATCATGGCAATTCTGCTGAAAACAACGTCAGTCCGGGTTAGTTCCATTCAAATCATGCAAATTAGGGGCCGAAAGAAGAGCAAAAGTGATTGGAAAAGTAGATACGACGGAGACGTATCAACTCCCCCAAGCTTAACTCATTGCTTGTCCTCAATCAATTCAGTTGGCAAACTGAAAGTGATAAAGAAAAACTTTTACATACTCTTTTGTTCTTGTATCTATATATATGCTTAAGTAGTGTCCAAGTTTTCAGCAAAGATTATAACTAACCACGCAAATGATAACTCTTAGAAATTATGTTCACTCATATCAATGGCATAATCAACTAGCGAGCAATAATAAAATATCTCAAATGCCAACACTTTGTCAAAACAATCATGATACAATATGATAACATGGTATCTCGCTAGCCCTTTCTGAGACCGCAAAACATAAATGCAGAGCTCCTCCAAAGTTCAACCAGCTACTAAACATTGTAATTCATGGTAGAAGAGATCCAGTCATGATGCACACAACATTAACTATACACAATGCATGAGAATGACAATAGTGCTCTCAGGTCTGGTGCTTGTTTGAGAAAGTGATGACTCAACAATAAAAGTAAAATAACATAAAAGTAAATAGATAGGCTCTTCGCAGAGGGAAGCATGGATTTGCAAAGGTGCCAGAGCTCGAAGCTTAAATTAGAGGTAATTAAATTTTGGGAGGTATTCCTTTCCTGTCAACGTCACGACCGAGAGTTTTCAATATCTTCCATGCTAAACACATTAGCGGCGGTTCCCAAGCGGTAAAGTAAAGTTTACTCCCCCTCCACCATCAATCACAAGCCATGGTAGCCGAATCCTCGGGTGCCCTCCATACTAACAACTTTCCGGGGGAGTTTGTTTTATTATTTTGCATTTTTAATGATGGGAGTGGGCATCCCGATTACCAGCCCCTCTCGTGCAAGGACAAGTGAGTAAAAACTCATCATGAGAATAACCCGCTTAGCATGGAAGATACTGACCGCCCCCTGTCGCTCCATGAGCGGTACGGGCACACAAAACAGATGTTCGTTTGAATATTTAGAGTTGGCACATGCAAATTTACTTAGAACGGCAAGATACTACCGCATATAGGTAGATATAGTGGACTCATCTGGAATAACTTTGGTTTAAGGGTTTTGATGCACAAGCAGCATTCCCGCTTAGTACAGGCGAAGGCTAGCAAATAGGTTGAGAAGCGACCAGCTAGAGAGCGAAAACGGTCATAACCATGCATTATGAATAATCAACATTGAATACTAGCATGAGTAGGATATAAACACCATGAACATAAATATCGTGGAGGCTATGTTGGTTTTGATTCAACTACATGCGTGGACATGTGCCAAGTCAAGCCACTTGAAACATTCAGAGGAGGATACCATATCATCATACTACATCATGAACATTTTAATGCATGTTGACACTCAAGATAAGTCATTATCCACTCCTAGCTACTTAAGCATGGCATGTGCAACTATAATCTCTAATTGTCATCACAAACATGTTTAATCATAATATGCTGAATCATGGATACTGAGTTAAACATATTTACAAAAACAAAGAACAAGTTGAGTTCGTACCTGCTTTTCCTTGCCACAGTCACTTCATCAAATCATCGTCATTATTGCCTTTCACTTGCACGACCGAATGATATGAAAATAAAAATAGTACAAGTGTGCCGTGGACTAAGCTGGAATCTGCAAGCATTTTATTCAAAGGAGAGGACAAGGTAGTAATGGCTCTTTGTTAAATCAACAATAATGGATATGAGAGCCACTCATCATTTTCATCGTGGTCTTCTCCTTACAATGACTCAACAAAAGAAAAGAAAAGAATTTCAGAGAAACACACTGAAATATTTTTGGAGTTTTTAGTTTTTCTGAAGAAAGCAAATTAAAGAAGAAAAACGAAAACGGGAAAAGAAAAATATTTACACGGGAGAACTCCCAACAAGCAAAAGAAGAAACGAGAAATCTTTTTGTGTTTTCTTTTACTACAACGAAACTACAACTAATTAAACTAGAAAGGAAAACCAAAAATAAACGAGAAATGTTTTTGGATTTTCTCAAAGTTTTTCAAACACACAAAAAGAAAGCGATAAAATAAAACTAACATGGATTATACGATGAAAAAATATGAACACCGACAACTGGAATAAAACGTGTGAACATGAATGTAATGTCGGTGAGAAATACGTACTCCCCCAAGCTTAGGCTTTTGCCTAGCTTGGTCTACGGCCATGGCTGTCCTGGATAGTGATCAAAATGGTAGCTCGTAGAGGCGTTCTGAGTTGCCTCCTCAGCCTGACGAGCAGCCTCGACGGCCGCCTTGTACTCGTGCACCTCACTCTCATGAAGAAAGTGCCTATGTTTGTTCTGAAAATCAAAGAGAGCAAGCGCAGGCAAAGCAACATACACTGAGTGATATTTATTAAAGACTAAGTTATACTCATAACCCTGTGCGTTGCATTTTAAGAACCTATGTTCTCGCATTGTTTCGAAATTTAAATACTTATAGGGCAAGAGTGGATCATTAAATTTGGGCGAGACCCTTAACCTTGCAGCTAAACGGGAGGCATAGACTCCCCCATATAAATCACCACTACCCGCATTACGCTGCAGCCTACGTGCAACAATGGCCCCAAGATTATAAAGTTTGCTACCGGTCAAAGCTGTATGAATAAGACTCAGATCAGGGGCGCAAAGTGCACTACAGTCTTGCTTACCAACAACACATTTACCATTAAAAAGCGCAAAATACCGAATAGCGGGAAAATGAATGCTATTAATTCTAGTCTGCAAGATTCCTCTATCTTCTCCGTTACAAAGGCTATTAAGAAACAACACATAATCAGATCTTGGTGGTTCATCTGACGAACCCCAATATGGAATTTTGCAAGTAACACAGAATTCTTCTAGAGGCATATTATATGATTTGTCATAGAGGTGAAATAAAACTCTAGAAGTGTGCTGATGAAATTCAAAGTACTGAGTGAAGGAATGAGTGAGGTTGTAATGCTAAGGTGGCTTATCTGCGATGAAGGCGGAGAGCTCGGTATTATGAATATATTGGTCGAATTCCTCCTTGATGCCAGCACCTAACATGAATTCGTTGCACGGCCACCGACATGACTTTGCTTCGCCACCTCGTACTGAACTTGCCCTTGGTTCCTCATATGCTTGGCGTGCCGAGCTTTCACTTAATGACGCCTCCGAGGACCTCCTCCTCGAAGAACTTCTCCAGAAGAAACTCATTGTCCTATGAACAAATTTCTGAAAAAAAAAATTGGACCACAAAATGATATCAATAAAACTTCACAAGATTGATAGTAACTACTCATATGGATGTCTAGAGGCTATATCAAGCATTCAAACTACTTGTAACTCAAGGAATTCAACATGCAAGCTCATTTTCTGTAGCACCAACAGTAGCTAATTATGCAAAATATAATCCACTAAAGCAAAAACTAATTGGAGCAATGGAGGAATCACATACCAAGGAGCAATTCCCCAAAACAGTTTCGGAAACGAAGCTTCGAGCAAAGAGATCGAAAATTTCAGTGTTGTGAGCATGAACACGAGAGAGAGAGCTACCAGGAATTTTTTCTTGAGGTAGGAGACGAAGTGAGCTAAAGGGATAAGTGAGGGGGCCTCTGTGGGGCCCACGAGGTAGCAGGGCGCGTGAGGGGGGGTGGCGCACCCTGGTGCCTCGTGGGCACCTGGGGCACCCCCCTGGTATGATTTTTGTTCCAAAAATTCTTAAATATTCAATAAAAAATCATGTTAAAATTTTATTGTATTCTGAGCACTTTTATTTTTGGGCTATTTTTTTATTGCACGGGTAATTCAGAAAACAGAGTAATCATGGCATTTTATTGCATTTGAATAAAAATAACAGAAAACTAAGAGTGGGTACTGACGGGGATATTACCCCACGGTATAACCCGGCAGACATGCTGACCCGGCAAACAGTACTGACCCGGAGAACAGTACTGACCCGGCAGACATGCTGACCCGGCAAACAGTACAGACCTGGTTACAGTTCTAACCCGGCAGACAACGGTAACCCGGCAGCTACAGTGTCAGGGTGTAACCCGGCAGTTACATTGACAGGGTGTAACCCGGCAGCTACAGTGTCAGGGTGTAACCCGGCAGCTACAGTGTCAGGATGGTAACCCGGCTACAGTGTCAGGAGGCTAACCCGGCTACAGTGTCAGGAGGCTAACCCGGATGCTACAGTGCCAGGAGGTGAACAGTGTTATCAGACAGTCACGGAGACGAGTCTCAGTGGATAAGCCCTGGTTGTAACCCGCCCGGTGTAAGCCGCCCGGGACGGGTTACAAGCCCAGGACTCGGAAGCCCATGAAGAGAAGCCCGCGATGGGAAGACATCAATCCGACTTAGACTCTATATGTAAACCGCCCCTTCAGCCTTTATAAGGAGGGGCGGGTCACCCCAAGAGGGTCAGGTTAGACGTCTCATAGACAGGTCTCATGGACAGGTCTCATAGACAGGTCAGAAAAGATAGTCAGATTAGAGGGTCTCGAGATTAGAGGTAGCGACTCCGCACCCTTGTAGCCGAGATCGTCATCGTCATCAATATAAGACACAAGCAGGACGTAGGCTTTTACCTCCATCGGAGGGGCCGAACCTGGGTAAAACTCCGCGTCTCTCGTCCCGCTCAACCCCTCTCAAGCTACCAGTTACGTGCGCCGGACCTCACGACTAAGTCCTTACACTAGGACATCTGCCGTGACAAATCCACGACAGTTGGCGCCCACCGTGGGGCTGCGCGCTGTGGTGTTGAGTTCTTGGAGGGATCTCTCTCAGGGATCGAGGAGTTAGCAATTTTTCCGGTTGACGAAGAGCCGTTTCGGAAGGATCTAGGTCAACTCCGAGTTCCTCAGTCAAGACTAAAAAAGTTTCGATGACTATGAATCAGATCAGAGCTAAAAAGTGGTTTGGTCGGTGGCTGAGTACATCAGATGAATCTCAAGACCCTGCAAAAAATCAACAACCACGAGGACTTGCCGTACCAACCCAGAGACAATTGTTCTATACTACAGTCAGCAGATGAAACATAAAACATCTACAGCTATTCTGCATGACCCGCCAGGTGGCTGGTGCTGCGTACAAATTTTTAGCCATGAGTTGTTGCTGATGTGGGCAAGTTCAGAGTCCCAACATCGAAACAGCCCAATTCGTCTACTGTTCAAGCTAAGCACATGGTCTGATATTGATTCCAATTACAACATGAAGACCGGGTCAACACGGAAAAATCTTAAAGTTTCCCCAGAATCACTTCTGAGCCGCCGCATTGCCGTGCTCCGGTGGCTCGCCGTTCCACCGCTTCCGGCTGCCCCGGCCTCCACCTCGCACGCATCGAGCTGCCACCTCCGCCTGCAAGCCGGCCTGGCCGGACTGCCCCCGTCTCCCGAGTCGCCGCCGCGCTGACCTGGCGTCGAGCCGCCGCCTCGCAGCTCCACCTCGACTCCACCTCGCCGAGCCGCCCGGGCAGCCGCCGCCGCCGCCGGTCGGGCTCCTCTCCACCGCTCGCGGCCTCGCCCTCTACCGGCAACCGCGTCAGCCGCCCTCCGCGCTGCGGCCACGACCCGGGCCTTCGCCATGAGCCGCCGTCTCCGCCGGCCGCTTCCAAGCCGCCGTCGCCACGAGCCGCCGTCTCCGCCGGCCGCTTCCAAGCCGCCGTCGCCACGAGCCGCCGTCTCCGCCGGCCGCTTCCAAGCCGCCCTCGCCTGCACCGCACCAGTGGCCGCCGCCCTGCGCCTCTGCACCCGCGGGCGAGCCGCCCTGCCGCGCTGCTGCGAGCTCCGCCTCTACCGCGTGTCGCCGCAGCCGACGAACCCGTTCTTCCTCGTCGGGGACATCCCGTTGCCGCTGTCTCCGCCCCGTGAGCAATGGCAGCGCAAGCAGGAATCCCAGCTGCTCCTCGTCTAAAGTGATTTGCTCTGTATTCGTTGAGCAATATTACCATATTCTGCACGACACCAGACCAGGCGTATAAGTTTTATCAAGACATAAGTAGGATTGGCCGGACAGGTTCTGATGGGGTCATGGAATACGTAACAACATTGCCTGAGATCAGCAAGAAAATTATGGCCATGGACTTCAGCAAATACTTAACTGAGATTGAGACTGCAGATGCAGTGTTAACCCAACAATCTTCGTTCACGCCTGGCTGTCGGGTCGCCGCGACCGCGACTCCAGCTCCGCTTCCGACTCCAGCCCACTTTCGCCAGCGACTCCGAGTTGCCCGTGTCGCTCGAGTCGCCGCAGCCGCTCCGGCCGGCTCCGACGCTGCCCTGCGCCACGCCGGCCCTGTCTCCGCCAAGTCGCCTCCGCTGCCGTGGCTCCTGCCGTGGACCCGCCGTCGCCGTAGGTGTCCGTCGCTGTGACCAAGTCACCGGACACTCCGCCTTGGCTGCAAGTCGCCAGGTCGCTTCACCGCAAATCGCCGGGAACTCTGCCTTGAGCCGCCTCCGCCTGAGAGCCGCCGTTGCGCCTTTCCGCCTCCGTCCCGGCCTCTGGTTAAAGCGCCCCCGCGGGCCCCGTCGACCGGCTCCTCCGCCATGGCCTTGACCCGCCTCCGGCTGCAACGTCCGCGCACCTGTCTCCTGAGCCGCCGGGCGGACCCGCCTCCGCTGCTCACCCGGTCGAGCCGCCTCACTCCGCCTCTGTTGCATCTCCGACCGAGCCGTGAGTCGCCTCTTCAGTGGCCAAGCCGCCGCCACCCATCGCCGCCTCGCCGGGGACCTCGCCAAGCCGCCGCTGCTGCACTCCCTGCCTCCGCGAGCCGCAGCGCCCGCGTCCACTCCGGCTGTGCTCCAGTCGCCGCTCCCCCGCGCTCCAGCCGGGTTACACCATGTGAGTCCCCGCAAAGCACCCGGCCGGAGTTGGGAGCTCCTAAGCCGGCCCTGCGTTGGCTGCCTCCCCTCCCCCGATCTGCTTTGTCCGATGCAGAGGACCGAAAAAGAGAAGTGGCCGGATGCCCATGTGAAAGTCAAGGGCGGGTAAAAAAAAAAAAAAAAAAAAAAAGGGGAGGACCCGCCAGGTCAATTTGCCGCCACGCGTTCATCGAGAGCCGCCCCGGCCCGGTGCTGTCTCCGAGCCGCCGTGGCTAAGTCGCCGCTTTCGTCCTCATGGTCGCAACCTCGCGCTGAGCCGCACCCATTCGGCCTTATTCTGAGCCGTCGCGCGTCCGCTGCGAGTCGCCTCTACCTTATCATCTGCGGTCTCGCATCGAGCCGTTTTCGCCGTTACGGCCCGCCGCCTCCGCCGCGGCCTCGAAAGAGTGGTTAAACCGTCATTGATATTACTGGGGGTGATCCACGGACGCTATATCCGAATAATTTGTCGTCCGAACAAATCAGGTGATATCCGTCTAAAGACTATTTTATTACCACATATTGTTTTTGTCAAAGAACAATTACGTTGGTCTGTATATTTTTATATGCAGGACAGTTATTCTCTACAAACGTGGTCTATACCACGGGTACGGAGCACGCGTTGGCAATATCCCACACCAGCGTTCGACCGTGCCACATGACCCGGTGAATGGACGCGCGCAAGCCGCCGCCCTTGCGGCCCGGTTGACATCAACTTGCCGGGATCACGCTTGCTCGCTGTTCAATGGGCGTGTGCAAGCCGCCGACCCCTTGGTCTCGACTACATCAACAAAACGCCGCGGTTGTCTCTCGCGGCCGCACCGGCTTAACAACGCCGCGGCTGACTTCTACGTCTACATCAACACGTCAGGAGCTGTGTACATCAGTACGAGTCGCCCGACGGGCGGTTCTGAGATGCCGCCCAATGGACACGCGCAAGACGCCGCCCTCAGTCTGATTCACATCAGCATATCGGTGCAGTTCATCTATACGAGCCACCCAAATAGACAGGCGCACAAGTCGCCGCCACTGCAGTTTGGTTAACTTCAACAACCAGCCGGGACGAACCATCGACCGGATTATTGAAACAAGTCACACGGGGTCATCTATAACCCGCTACGGTCAACCTCAACCTTCAGTGGAGATTCTCATGCCGCCTCTTCGAGTCAACTTAAGAACTCGGGCGCTACAGACATGGCTCGACACACTTGGCCGTTTTCAACGAGAGCCACAATCATGGCAAGAAAGTTAACCCGATCTCGGGGGATACTACATTATTGGCGGAAGGATTAAAAGTTACCTCAAGAAGACGAGTCGCCATGATGCACCGTTCAACTTGGGGGCTTCTGCTATTTCTTCATACAAGATGGCGGCTTACAAGATGCTGCCACAATGTTGATACTTCAACAAGGTCGTTTGGGGGCTTTCAATCCGCCGGGTTAAGCTTCAACCCTCTCGGTCAGGTTCTTCAGCCAATATAAGGCGGGTCATGGACCCAAATGTTGACTCCGTCAACAAAGATCACTAGGGGTGTAGCGAGTTTTAAAACTTACCTCCTTTTCGATCTGCAAGGCCGGGTTATACCTGCCTGTAAGTAGATGCGCTTTGTCAGGGGTGCAGCGAGTTCTAAAAACTCACCCTCTGCAAAGGCCTCTTACAGCGGCGAGGCAAACCCGCACATCCGCAAATCCGAGTTATACCTGCCTGTAAGTTGATGCCGCTTTGTCAGGGGTGCAGCGAGTTTTAAAACTTACCCCCTGCAAGGGCCTCTTACAGCGGCGAGGTAAACTCTCCTATCTGCTGTGTCTCTTTCTGGTTCGTTGCGCTCTATCAGTTAATCTCGCCTAGAGACCCTGAGCCGTTCAAAGGAGTTGACGGCCACTCTCGTTAGAGACCCTGTACTGGTATGAGTTCAAGCATCGAGTCCACCCAGAAGAACCATCATATGAAGTTTTGAGAATAAAAGGCAAGGCAAGAACATCATACATTGCATCATACATCATACATTACATCATGCATTTCATCATATTTACATATCATGCCGGCTTGCCAAACCGGGTCAGAACAAGATTGTGAAAGAGGAAGCAAGGCTATACGAGATTTTAACATCTCCGGGTTGTGCTTTTTCAAGCCGCCCTTACAACAATGCAGAATATACTCTGTTTTGTTTATTTTTGCAGGTCTTGTCTTATAAGATAAGCCGCCAGAACAAATAGATCTTTAATAGCCAACATGGCTGGATCTTCATCATGGATTTCTCACATACTCGCCAGGTTGCACCGCAACTACGAGCAGAGATTTCATATCAAAGACAAAGGAATTATTCCAGGATATTCATTCCGGGTTATATTACAACCACGGTCAAGGATTCATCCAACAATTATGATGAGTCATATTATTATCACAATAGTCCCGAGTCGCCGCAGGCAGACGACCCGGCACTTGGGGGCTACATTATTCAAGTCCAGTTTGTAACAAGTATGCAAAGTCCCATGTCGCTGCAAGCATGCATCACGGCACTTGGGGGCTAATGCAAGCTAGTTTTCAAAGCATTACATTGTCAACAAAACCCTATTGTCTCAAGGAGATGAGCAAGCCTTTCAATATTTTTCTAAGTCCCAGCCCAGTACTTCTTACTGACCTGGCACTTGGGGGCTACATCGCTCAGATCAAATTTTCTAAAAGTCCCAAGTCGCCGCAGGCGTGCGACCCGGCACTTGGGGGCTACAGTATTCAGTTGTTCAAAACAGATTATAAGGTACAAATTGAAGACCCGGCGCATCACATATTGATGAGCCGGCCCTTGGGGGCTACACAATCAAAGATATTGTTGCAAAGCGCCAAGTCATCATGGATCAACTTGGAGCTTGGGGGCTACAGGTAATATGAATATATCAAAAAATTGGAGAAGTTTTCAAGATATCAATTTCAGCGGGAGTTCAGTTATTTGACCCGGCGTCACCAACAATCATAAACCGGCACCATCAATGATTATAACCCGGCGGAGGAGACCCGCCAAGAGCGTTGAAAGCCGACTCAACGGCATATGTGTGTTGTATCCCAATATTTTATTTCAAAGGACATATACCTGCAAGACGATGGAGCTTACCATGAATAAATTCAAGATAACCTGGGGGCTAATGACGGGGATATTACCCCACGGTATAACCCGGCAGACATGCTGACCCGGCAAACAGTACTGACCCGGAGAACAGTACTGACCCGGCAGACATGCTGACCCGGCAAACAGTACAGACCTGGTTACAGTTCTAACCCGGCAGACAACGGTAACCCGGCAGCTACAGTGTCAGGGTGTAACCCGGCAGTTACATTGACAGGGTGTAACCCGGCAGCTACAGTGTCAGGGTGTAACCCGGCAGCTACAGTGTCAGGATGGTAACCCGGCTACAGTGTCAGGAGGCTAACCCGGCTACAGTGTCAGGAGGCTAACCCGGATGCTACAGTGCCAGGAGGTGAACAGTGTTATCAGACAGTCACGGAGACGAGTCTCAGTGGATAAGCCCTGGTTGTAACCCGCCCGGTGTAAGCCGCCCGGGACGGGTTACAAGCCCAGGACTCGGAAGCCCATGAAGAGAAGCCCGCGATGGGAAGACATCAATCCGACTTAGACTCTATATGTAAACCGCCCCTTCAGCCTTTATAAGGAGGGGCGGGTCACCCCAAGAGGGTCAGGTTAGACGTCTCATAGACAGGTCTCATGGACAGGTCTCATAGACAGGTCAGAAAAGATAGTCAGATTAGAGGGTCTCGAGATTAGAGGTAGCGACTCCGCACCCTTGTAGCCGAGATCGTCATCGTCATCAATATAAGACACAAGCAGGACGTAGGCTTTTACCTCCATCGGAGGGGCCGAACCTGGGTAAAACTCCGCGTCTCTCGTCCCGCTCAACCCCTCTCAAGCTACCAGTTACGTGCGCCGGACCTCACGACTAAGTCCTTACACTAGGACATCTGCCGTGACAAATCCACGACAGGTACAGAAGGTTGTGCTTACTAAATTCATCGACCACATGCCTCTCAAAAAGAATCCATTAATAAGGTTGATCAAGTCTTATTAACAAACCATTTCCGAGTGACATGAAAACGAAGAACTTTCGTATAGCACTAGGTTACCTCAACGGGGATATGTATCTCCCCAATAATAAGAGTTTCATATCTCTTTTTAACAGTAGGAAGAGGAATTTGGAAACTCCCAATAGTAATTGTTGGAGTCTTTTCAATAATATGAATACCATTCACTTGAAGTTGCTTCTTCGGAAAGTGTACCGTATCTTCATTACCATTGATATGAAAAGTGACTGTGCTTTTGTTGCAATCGATAATAGCCCCTGCAGTATTCAGAAAGGGTCTACCAAGGATAATTGACATGTTGTCATCCTCGGGCATATCAAGTATAACAAAGTCTGTTAGAATAGTGACATTTGCAACTACGACGGGCACATCCTCACAAACACCGATAGGTATGGCAGTTGATTTGTCAGCCATTTGTAATGATATTTCGATGGGAGTGAGTTTATTCAAATCAAGTCTTGTATATAAGGAGAAAGGCATGACACTAACACCGGCTCCTAAATCACACAAAGCAATTTTGACATATTTTTTCTTAATGGAGCATGGTATAGTTGGTATTCCTGGATCTCCTAGTTTCTTAGGTACTCCGTCTTTAAAAGAATAATTTGCAAGCATGGTAGAAATTTCAGCTTCAGGTATCTTTCTTTTATTTATGACAATGTCTTTCATATATTTAGCATAAGGAGGCATCTTTATAATATCAGTTAAACGAGTACGCAAAAAGACTGGCCTAAGCATTTCAGCAAAGCGTTCAAATTCTTCCTCATCTTTTTTCTTAGATGGTTTAGGAGGAAAGGGCATGGGTTTTTGGACCCATGGTTCTCTTTCTTTACCATGTTTTCTAGCAATGAAATCTTTTTTATCATAACGTTTATTTTTAGTAGGTGGGTTATCAAGATCAACCTCAGGTTCAATTTCAACATCATTATCAGGTTCTTTATCATTATCTGGTTCGGTATCCACATGAACATCATTATTATTAATATCATCAAGTGGTTGTTCATTACCAGATTGTGTTTCAGCATCAGAGATAGAAACATCAATACTATCCTCCAAGGGTTTTTCTACCTCGGGTTCAGTAGAAGTATGCAAAGTCCTATCATTTTTCTTTTTCTTTTTCTTTTTAGAAGGACTAGGTGCATCAGCATTAATTCTTTGAGAGTCTTGTTCAATTCTTTTTGGGTGACCTTCAGGATATAGTGGCTCCTGAGTCATTCTTCCTCCTCTAGTCATTACTCTAACAGCATGATCATTCATATTGTTGTTCATTTCATTAAGCAATTCACTTTGAGATTTGGCAACTTGTTCTAATTGAGTTTGAACCATAGATGCATGTTTACTAACTCCTTTAACATCATTAGCAATTCTAAATAACAAGTCACTCAGGCCATCAATCATATAAGAGTTTCATTTCAATTGTTTCATAACATTTGCATTAAAATGATCTTGCAGCTTGTTTCTTATGAGCAGGAAAATATTCTAAATAACAAGTCACTCCGTCGTATCTACTTTTTCAAACACTTTTGCTCTTGTTTTGGCCCCTAATTTGCATGATTTGAATGGAACTAACCCGGACTGACGCTGTTTTCGGCAGAATTGCCATGATGTTGTTTTTGTGCAGAAAATCAAAGTTCTTGGAATTGGATGAAACTTTCTAGAGATTTTTTATTGAATATATAAAAAATATTGGCATCAAGAACTACTAGAGGGGGGCAACCCAGTGCCCATGAGGCTCCAGGGCGTGCCACCCCCCTGGCGCGCCCTGGTACCTCGTGGGGCCCACGTGGCTCCGTTTGACCTATTTCCAACGCTATAAATTCAGTTTTCTAGAGAAAAAAAGAAGAGAGGAAGTTTTATTGCGTTTCACGATACGGAGCCGCCGCCACCTCCTGTTCTTCATCGGGAGACCAGATCTGGAGTCCGTTCAGGGCTCCGGAGAGGGGGATCTTCCGGCATCGTCATCATCAACCATCCTTCATCACCAATTTCATGATGCTCACCGCCGGGAGTGAGTAATTCCTTCATAGGCTTGCTGGACGCTGATGAGTTGGATGAGATTTATCATGTAATCGAGTTAGTTTTGTTAGGGCTTGATCCCGAGTACCCACTATGTTCTGAGATTGATGTTGCTATGACTTTGCTATGCTTAATGCTTGTCACTAGGGCCCGAGTGCCATGATTCCAGATCTGAACCCTTTATGTTTTCATCAATATATTTGTGTTCTTGATCCGATCTTGCAAGTTGTATGCACCTGCTACGTGTTATGATCCGCATACCCCAAGGTGACAATAATTGGGATTCTTTCCGGTGATTGCCGTAGTTTGAGGAGTTCATGTATTCACTAAGTGTTAATGCTTTGTTCCGGTTCTCTATTAAAAGGAGGCCTTAATATCCCTTAGTTTCCTTATGGACCCCGCTGCCACGGGAGGGCAGGACAAAAGATGTCATGCAAGTTCTTATCGCAAGCACGTATGACTATATACGGAATACATGCCTACATTACATTGATGAATTGGAACTAGTTCTGTGTCGCCCTAGGTTATAACTGTTACATGATGAATGTTATCCAACGAATATCACCGATTCAATGCCTACGAGCTTTTCATATATTGAATCTTGCTAAGTTACTACTGTTGCTGCTGCTCTTACAATTGCTACTGCTACTGCCGTTACCGTTAGTGCTACTGTTACTATTATTGCTACTGCTATCAAACTATCATACTACTATGCTACTGATCACTCTGCTGCAGATATTTAGTCTCCAGGTGTGGTTGAATTGACAACTCAACTGCTAATACTTGCGAATATTCTTTGGCTCCCCTTGTGTCGAATCAATAAATTTGGGTTGAATACTCTACCCTCGAAAACTGTTGCGATCCCCTATACTTGTGGGTTATCAAGACCTTTTTCTGGTGCTGTTGCTGGGGAGCATAGCTTTATTTGCTAAGTCACTTGGGATTTATATCTGTTGATCACTATGAAGAATTTGAAGGATACTAGAACCAAGATCGTTCCCTCTAAGACAAGGGGAGGTAAGGAACTGCCATCTAGCTCTGCACTTGATTCACCATCTGTTTTGAATAAACTTGCAACACCACAACATGCTATTAATTCTGATATGTCGCAAGTTATTGATGATACTACCTCTGCTATGAATGATACTCATGATGATGCTAGTACTATGCTTGAGAATGCTGTGCCACTTGGTGAATTTCTTACTGAACAAATTGCTAAATCCAAAGAAATTGAAAATGCTGAAACTCCTGAGAAAGATGATTCACATGTTATGCCTAGCTCTCCTACTAGAGTTGAAACACCTGATGAACAATGTTTTGATAGGGAGACCGCTAGAGCCATTCTTGCTTGCAATGATAGATATGAAGTTATAAAATTAATTGCTGATATGAAAGAAAAATCTATGAGAGAGAAAATGAAATATGATCCTAAATTTGCAACCTCTCCCATATTTGTTACTGATAAGGATTATGAATTCTCTGTTGATCCTGAGTTGATTAAGTTGGTAGAATCTGATCCTTTCCATGGATATGAAACTGAAACCGTTGTGGCACATCTTACTAAATTAAATGATATAGCCACCCTGTTTACTCATGAGGAAAAAATTCGCCACTATTATGTTCTTAAGTTGCTTCCTTTCTCATTAAAGGGTGATGCTAAAGATTGGTATAATACTCTTGCTCCTGGATGTGTGCGTAGTCCCCAGGATATGATTTACTACTTCTCTGAAAAATATTTTCCTGCTCATAAGAAACAAGCTGCCTTATAGGAAATATTTAACTTTGTGCAAATTGAAGAAGAGAGTCTCCCACAAGCTTGGGGGAGGCTTCTCCAATTACTTAACGCTTTGCCTGATCATCCTCTCAAGAAAAATGAAATACTTGATATCTTTTATAATGGACTAACTGATGCTTCTAGGGACTACCTAGATAGTTGTGCGAGTTGTGTTTTCAGGGAAAGGACTGTTGAACAAGCCGAAGAATTATTGAATAATATATTGAAGAATGATAATAATTGGACACTTCCTGAACCACCGCCTAAACCCACTCTGAAGAAGAGGGGTATCTTATATCTCAGTCCTGAAGATATGCAAGAAGCAAAGAAATGTCAGAAAGAGAAAGGTATTAAAGCTGAGGATGTTAAGAATTTACCACCTATTGAATAGATACATGGTCTTGACAAACTGACACAGGTAGTAGAGGTAAATTCTCTTATAAAATTTAATGAAAGTGATATTCCTTATAACAAACCTCCTAGTCAATGCTTGTATGAATTTGACAATTATATTATGAAGCAAGATCATTTTAATGCAAATGTTATGAAACAATTGAAACGAAACTCTTATATGATTGATCGCCTGAGTGACTTGTTATTTAGAATTGCTAATGATGTTAAAGGAGTTAGTAAACATGCATCTATGGTTCAAACTCAATTAGAACAAGTTGCCAAATCTCAAAGTGAATTGCTTAATGAAATGAACAACAATATGAATGATCATGCTGTTAGAGTAATGACTAGAGGAGGAAGAATGACTCAGGAGCCACTATATCCTGAAGGTCACCCAAAAAGAATTGAACAAGACTCTCAAAGAATTAATGCTGATGCACCTAGTCCTTCTAAAAAGAAAAAGAAAAAGAAAAATGATAGGACTTTGCATACTTCTAGTGAACCCGAGGTAGAAAAACCCTTGGAGGATAGTAATGCTGTTTCTATCTCTGATGCTGAAACATAATCTGGTAATGAACAACCACTTGATGATAATAATAATGATGTTGTTCATATGGATACCCAACCAGATAATGATAAAGAACTTGATAATGATGTTGAAATTGAACCTGAGGTTGATCTTGATAACCCACCTACTAAAAATAAACGTTATGATAAAAAAGATTTCGTTGCTAGAAACATGGTAAAGAAAGAGAACCATGGGTCCAAAAACCCATGCCCTTCCCTCCTAAACCATCTAAGAAAAAGGATGAGGAAGAATTTGAACGCTTTGCTGAAATGCTTAGGCCAGTCTTTTTGCGTACTCGTTTAACTGATATTATAAAGATGCCTCCTTATGCTAAATATATGAAAGACATTGTCACAAATAAAAGAAAGATACCTGAAGCTGAAATTTCCACCATGCTTGCAAATTATTCTTTTAAAGATGGAGTACCTAAGAAACTAGGAGATCCAGAAATACCAACTATACCATGCTCCATTAAGAAAAATTATGTGAAAACTGCTTTGTGTGATTTAGGAGCCGGTGTTAGTATCATGCCTTTCTCCTTATATAAAAGACTTGACTTGAATAAACTCACTCCCACCGAAATATCATTGCAAATGGCTCACAAATCAACTGCCATACCTATCGGTGTTTGTGAGGATGTGCCCGTCGTAGTTGCAAATGTCACTATTCTAACAGACTTTGTTATACTTGATATGCCCGAGGATGACAACATGTCAATTATCCTAGGTAGACCCTTTCTGAATACTGCAGGGGCTGTTATTGATTGCAACAAAAGCAAGGTCACTTTTCATATCAATGGTAATGAACATACGGTGCACTTTCCAAAGAAACAATTTCAAGTGAATGGTATTCATATTATAGAAAAGACTCCGACAATTACTATTGGGAGTTTCCAAATTCCGCTTCCTACTGATAAACAGAGATATGCAACTTTTATTGTTGGGGAGATGCATATCCCCGTTGAGGTAACTTAGTGCTATACGAAAGTTCTTCGGTTTCATGTCACTCAGAAATGGTTTGTTAATAAGACCTGAACAACCTTATTAATGGATTCTTTTTGAGAGGCATGTGGTCGATGAATTCAGTAAGCACAACCTTCTGTGCCCACTCTTAGTTTTCAGTTATTTTTATTCAAATACAATAAAATGCCATGATTACTCTGTTTTCTGAATTATTTGTGGAATAAAAATATAGCCCAAAAATAAAAGTGCTTAGAATGCAATAAAATTTTAACATGATTTTTTATTGATTATTTAAGAATTTTTGGAATGAAAATCATACCAGGGGGGGTGCCCCAGGTGCCCATGAGGCACCAGGGCGCGCCACCCCCCTGGCGCGCCCTGCTACCTCGTGGGCCCCACAGAGGCCCCCTCACTTATACCTTTAGCTCACTTCGTCTCCTACCTCTAGAAAAAATTCCTGGTAGCTCTCTCTCTCGTGTTCTTGCTCACAACACTGAAATTTTTGATCTCTTTGCTCGGAGCTCCGTTTCCGAAACTATTTTGGGGAATTGCTCCTTGGTATGTGACCCCTCCATTGCTCCAATTAGTTTTTGTTTTAGTGGATTATATTTTGCATAATTAGCTCCTGTTGGCGCTACAAAAAATGAGCTTGCATGTTGAATCCTTTGAGTTCTAAGTAGTTTGAATGCTTGATATAGCCTCTAGACATCCATATGAGTAGTTGCTATCAATCTTGTGAAGTTTTATTGATATCCTTTTGTGGTCCAAAAATTTTCAAAAATTAGTTCATAGGACAATGAGTTTCTTCCGGAGGAGTTCCTCGAAGTGGAACGCCAAGGGAGTCCTTGGGGAGTCCTCGGACAGTGACGTCAACCTCCCGTGTAGGACGGAGGTCCGACCATGCGAATGGCCGCACAATCCCATCATGAACGAAGCCGGATTCTATCAAGAGTTCGCGCAATTCGTTGCAAATGCCGGACTGACCAACTACCTCGCAGATGAGTGTCATCAGTACCACATCCTTACAAATTCCTTTGTGCAAAACTTTCATTTTCTGAATAGGCTCGACCCCCCTGAGGTGCCCTTTGATTTATATGCTGAACATCATCAGATACCTCTAACTGAATTTTGTGAAATATGTTTGATTCCCTCTGAGGGGGAAATCAGAGAGCCTCGATCGGAGGAGTTCGAGGATTTCCTCCGCACTTTGATTGTGGGAGAGGAAAGAGGCGTGTCGAAAGCCCGAGCCACTAGCTTATAGTTTCCCTCTGTACATTACTTTGTTTATTCTTAGGGCAATGTTTGCTTGCTAGGGAGCAATGTAGTGCGCTAGTTGCACCTGACTGGGCCATTTTACGCCGTGCATTGCATAATGATCATACTTATAGCCTTGGAGCTATCGTTACACGCCGCTGATACGTCTCCAACGTATCTATAATTTTTGATTGTTCCATGCTGTTATAATATCAATCTTGGATGTTTTTATAATCATTTACAACAATTTTATATTATTTTTGGAGACTAACCTATTAACCTAGTGCCCAGTGCCAGTTGCTGTTTTTTGCCTTGTTTTCGTTTCACAGAAAATCAATATCAAACGAAGTCCAAATACAGTGAAACTTTTTGGAGATTTTTTCCTGGGCAAGAAGAATACCAGAAGCTTCGAGGGGAGGCCAGAAGACCTTAGTGGGCCCCACGAGCCACCAGGGCACGCCTGGGGGGGCGGGCGCGCCCTGATGCCTCGTGGGCCCCACCAAGCTCCATTTGACCTAATTCCAGCACTATAAATACCAGAAAAATCAGAAACCCTCAGGAGAGTCCAAGAAATACTTTTTACGCCGCCGCAAGACTCTGTTCCATAGAGATCCCGTCTGGGGTCCTTCTCCGGTAATCTGCCGGAGGGGGAATCGATCACGGAGGGGCTCTACATCAACCTTGCTGCTTCTCCGATGATACGTGAGTAGTTTACCACAGACCTTCGGGTCCATAGGCAGTAGCTAGATGGCTTCTTCTCTCTTTTTGATGTTCAATACAATGTTCTCCTTGATGTTCTTGGAGATCTATCCGATGTAATCTTTCTTTGCGGTGTGTTTGTTGGGATCCGATGAATTGTGAGTTTATGATCAGATTATCCATGAATATTATTTGAGTCTTCTCTGATCTCTTTTATGCATGATTATTATAGCCTCATATTTCTTCTCCGATCTATTGATTTGGTTTGGCCAACTAAGTTGATTCATCTTGCCATGGGAAGAGGTGCTTTGTAGTGGGTTCGATCTTGCGGTGCTCAATCCCAGTGACAGAAAGTGACATGACACGTATGTATCATTGCTACTAAGGGTAAAAAGATGGGATCTATTCATTGGGTTTATTAATTCGTGAGTTTGTCTTGTCTACATCATGTCATCGTTCTTAGGGCATTACTTCGTTCTTATGGACTTAATTCACTAGATGCATGCTGGATAGCCCATCGATGTGTGGAGTAATAGTAGTAGATGCAGGCAGGAGTCGGTCTACTAATCTTGGACATGATGCCTATATACATGATCATTGCCCTGGATATCGTCATGATTATTTGCTTTTCTATCAATTGCCCAACAGTAATTTGTCTACCCACCGTATGCTATTTTCTCGAGAGAAGCCTCTAGTGAAATCTATGGCCCCCGGGTCTACCAAAATCATATTACTAAAACCCTAAAAATATTGCTGCCATTTTCTTTTATTTATTTTATTTAGTATTTTTGCTGCAATCTATCAAATACAATTTAATCTGGCAATCTTACCGCCAAGGGATTGACAACCCCTTGTTTGCGTTGGGTGCAAGGATTTGTTGTTTGTGTGCAGGTACTGCTTACTAGGTGTTGTCTGATATTCCTACTGGTTCGATAACCTTGGTTTCATAATTGAGGGAAATACTTATCTCTACTGTGCTGCATCATCCCTTCCTCTTCGGGGAAATACCAACGCAAGCTACAAGTAGCAGGAAGAATTTCTGGCGCCGTTGCCGGGGAGACATCATCAACATTTATCAAGTACCTTTGCACAAACTCTCATCTCCTTGCATTTACTTTATTTGCCATTTGCCTCTCGTTTTCATCTCCCCCACTTCTAAAACGTTTTTACAAAAATACAAAAATATTTTCCTTTGCCTTTTTGCTTCTTTTTTCTAGTTTGCTTGTTTGCTATTTTATTTGCGTAGCCACGATGCCTCAAGAAAATACCAAATTGTGTGATTTTTCCAATACTAATAATAATGATTTTATTAGTACTCTGATTGCTCCTCCCGCCGCTAGTGCGGAGACTTGTGATATTAATGCTGCTTTGCTAAATCTTGTTATGAAAGATCAATTTTCCGGCAGTCCTAATGAAGATGCCGCATCCCATCTTAATACTTTCGTAGAATTGTGTGACATGCAAAAGAAAAAAGATGTGGACAATGATATTGTGAAATTGAAATTATTCCCGTTCTCATTGCGGGATCGTGCTAAAATTTGGTTCTCATCTTTACGACGAAATAGTATCGATTCTTGGGATTGGTGTAAAGATGCTTTTATTACTAAGTATTTTCCTCCCGCGAAAATTATTTCTCTAAGAAATCAAATTATGAATTTTAAGCAACTTGATCATGAACATGTTGCCCAATCTTGGGAGAGGATGAAATTAATGATAAGAAATTGCCCTACTCATGGTTTAAATTTATGGATGATCATACAAAAAATTTATGCGGGATTGAATTTTGTCTCTAGAAATCTTTTAGATTCCGCCGTGGGTGGTACGTTTATGGAAATTACTTTGGGTGAAGCTACTAAATTGCATGTTAATATTATGGCAAATTATTCACAATGGCATACTGAAAGAACTCCTACTAGTAAAAAGGTGAACTCCGTTGAAGAAATTAATACTTTGAGTGATAAAGTTGATGCTCTTATGAAATTGGTTGCTAGTAAAAATGATCCTATTGATCCTAATGATGTGCCTTTGTCCACTTTGATTGAGCAAAATAATGATCCCGTAGATGTGAATTTTGTCTCACGAAACAATTTTAATAGTAATGCTTATAGAGGTAATTTCAACGCTAGACCGTTTCCTGGAAATTCCTCTAATAATTATGGCAATCCTTATGGTAATTCCTACAATAATAATAGGATACCTTCTGATCTTGAAAGTAATATTAAAGAATTTATTAATGCTCAAAAAGTTTTCAACACTACGATAGAAGAAAAATTGAGTAAAATTGATGATATGTCTAGGAGCATCGATAGAATTATTCATGATGTGGAAAATCTTAAGACTAAAATTTTGCCACCTAAAATTGATATTAGTGAATCAATCAAAGCTTTATATGTCTCCATGGATGAAAGTAAGAAACGAACCGCCATGCTAAGAGCTAAACGAGAATTTTTAGAAAGAGCGATTCCTCCCGGTTTCTATCGTAATAATGATGAGGATATTAAAATGATTGGTGTTTCATCTATTGACTCTGTAAATAGCAATATTAAGCTTGATGAAAAAGGGACTAAAGAAGAGTCAACTTTAGATAAAGAGCGTCCCTATAATTCGGAGGGTGAAAATCTTGATAGGAAAATTACTAAAAGTGGGTTTGGAGAGGTAAAAACTTTAAATAGTGATGTGCCCACTGTTTTGGATTACAAAGATTTTAATTATGATAATTGCTCTTTGATTGAGTGTATTTCTTTGTTACAACTCATGTTAAATTCACCCAACGCTTATGAGCAAAACAAAGCTTTTACTAAACATATAGTAGAAGCCATGATGAAAGCGTTAGAAGAGAAGCTTGAACTAGAAAATTCAATTCCTAGAAAATTATATGATGAATGGGAACCCACCATTAAAGTTAAGATTAAAAATTATGAGTGCAATGCTTTATGTGATTTGGGTGCTAGCGTTTCCACAATTCCAAAATCTCTATGTGATGTGCTAGGTGTTACCAATATAGATGAATGCTCTCTTAATTTGCATCTTGCGGATTCTACTATTAAAAAGCCATTGGGAAGAATTAATGATGTGCTTATTCTTGCAAATAGAAATTTTGTGCCCGTTGATTTTATTGTTCTTAATATTGAATGCAATTCTTCTTGCCCTATAATACTTGGTAGACCGTTCCTACGAACTATAGGTGCCGTTATTGATATGAAAGAAGGGAATATAAAATTTCAGTTTCCATCAAAGAAGGGTATGGAACACTTCCCTAGAAAGAAAATTAAATCACCATATGAATCAATTATGAGGGCCACTTATGGAATCAACTCCAAAGATGACAACACTTGAAATTATGCATTATGCCTAGCTAGAGTTATAAAACAATAGCGCTTGTTGGGAGGCAACCCAATGAATAAAATAAATTTTTGTTATAAGTTTCTGTTATGGTGTGTTTTTACTGTCATGCTACTGGTATGATAGTATTTTTATGTTTTTAATTAGTGTTTGTGCCAAGTAAAACCTTTGGGATGATTTGGAAGATAGTATAATTGATGCTGTTTGGAAAACAGAAAGTTTTGCGTCCAGTGCCCGAATTTTGTTTCTGTACTGGAGCGTCAGAAAATCTGAAATTTTTACACAGTATTGGTATATGAATTGTCCACGTTGTCCTAATTTTTCAGAATTTTTGGAGTTACAGAAGTATGGATTTTAAATAGATTTCTACAGATTGTTCTGTTTTTGACAGATTCTGTTTTTGATGCACTACTTGCTTGTTTTGATGAATCTATGGATTTTATCGGGGGGTATAAGCCATGGTGAAGTTAGAGTACAGTAGGTATAATGCAAAAATAAAATATGAATGGGTTTGCAACAGTACTTATAGTAGTGATTTGTTTTGTTATACTAACGGATCTCACGAAGGTTTTGTTGAGTTTTGTGTGATTGAAGTTTTCAAGTTTTGGGTGAGATCACGATGGATGAAGGAATACGGAGTAGCAAAAGCCTAAGCTTGGGGATGCCCAAGGCACCCCAAGGTAATATTCAAGGAAGACTCAAGCGTCTAAGCTTGGGGATGCCCCGGAAGGCATCCCCTCTTTATTCTACCGACCATCGGTAATTTTACTTGGAGCTATATTTTTATTCGTCACATGATATGTGTTTTGCTTGGAGCGTCTTGTATGATATGAGTCTTTGCTTTGTTTGCTTTTTTGTTTGTCATTATCATCTTTGCTGCACACACCAATTTTGAGAGAGCCACACGTTATCATCATAATTTGTAGAATACTCTATGTGCTTCACTTAAATTTTTTGAGCTAGGCAGTTGCTCTAGTGCTTCACTTAAATCCTTTTGAGCATGGTGGTGGCTGAAATTTTGTAGAAATAAACTCTGATGCTTCACTTATATTATTTTGAGAGTTGATTGAAATTTTGTAGAAATAAATTCTCATGCTTCACTTATATTATTTTGAAAATTGTTAAGATTAATATTTTGAAGAAATGAATTCTCGTGCTTCACTTATATTATTTTGAGAATTGTTAAGATTGAAATTTTGAAGAAATATTTGCACTCTCATGCTTCACTTAAATCTTTTTGAGAGATGATGATTGTAACGGTAATTTGCACATGTTATGCAATTGGTCCCAGAGTGATGAATATTCAAGAGGGATATAGATAAAAACTTTCAGATAGATCATTGGATATGACAAGTGTGATTCCTTGCAATAGTTTTGCGATATGGAAATGATGATATGTGATGCCATGTTAGTGAGTAATTGTGTTTAAGTAAGAATATTAGTGTTAAGGTTTGTGATTCCCTATGCAAGCACGTTAAGTCAATAGTTATGCAATGAAGTTATATCCTACTATGGTGCATTATTCGGTGTTAGTTATGTTCAATGCATGTTTATGACCGTTTTCGTTTTTTTGGTTGGTTGCTTCTCAATCTTTTGCTAGCCTTCATTTGTACTAAGCGGAAATACTGCTTGTGCATCCAAAATCCTTAAAACCAGTTTTTCCTTATGAGTCCACTATATCTACCTATATGCGGTATTCCAATGCCGTTCCAAGTAAATTTGCGTGTGCCAACTCTAAATTTCAAAATATTTTTTTTCTGTTTTGTGTGCCCGTACCGCTCATAAGCGGAAGGGGGTAGCCGATATCTTCCATGCTAGGTGTGTTATTCTCAAGATGAGTGTTTATTCACTTGTCATTGCACGAGAGTGTGGCGGTAATAGGGATGCCCGTCCCGAATTGTTAAATTGCTAAAATGCCAAAATTGCAGTAATGCAAAAATAATGAAAACAAAAGCAAATCTCCCTCAGAAAGAAATAAAAAATCTTAATGAAGGGGAGTACTCTCGCGGAAAGAAAAATCTTAATGAAGGAGAGTATAATTTATTTTCTGTTTGGGAACCGCCTATGATGTATGTAGCATGGAATATATTGGAAATTCTCAGTTGTTTTCGTTGACAGGAAAAACATGCCTCCCAAATTTTTTTATCTCTTTAATTTCAGCTTTGAGCTCTGGCACATTTGACAAATCTGTGCTTCCCTCTGCTAAGGGCCTATCTATTTACTTTTATGCAATTTTTATTTTTCTTGAGTCTCCATCTTCTCTTACAAAAGCACCAACTAGAGAACACTATTGTCATACTTGTGCATTGGTTGTAGCTAATATTTGAGTGTGTTTCATAAATGGATCAATGATTGAGCATAATGGGCTAGGGATAACTTTCTTTAACGTTGATATTTTGAAAGACATGGTTGCATGTTAGTATGCTTGAGTATCTATGTTTTCATGTCAAATTATAGACTATTGCTTTGAATCATATAAGTCCAATGTCCATGCTACAAAAAGAAATAGAATATGTGATAAATATGTTAGGCAACATTCCACATCAAAAATTCTGTTTTTATCATTTACCTACTCGAGGACGAGCAGGAATTAAGCTTGGGGATGCTGATACGTCTCCAACGTATCTATAATTTTTGATTGTCCCATGCTGTTATAATATCAACCTTGGATGTTTTTATAATAATTTACAACAATTTTATATTATTTTTGGAGACTAACCTATTAACCTAGTGCCCAGTGCCAGTTGCTGTTTTCTGCCCTGTTTTTGTTTCACAGAAAATCAATATCAAACGAACTCCAAATACAGTGAAACTTTTTGGAGATTTTTCTTGGGCAAGAAGAATACTAGAAGCTTCGAGGGGAGGCCAGAAGACCTTGGTGGGCCCCATGAGCCACCAGGGCGCGCCTGGGGGGGGCAGGCGCGCCCTGATGCCTCGTGGGCCCCACCAAGCTCCGTTTGACCTAATTCCAGCACTATAAATTCCAGAAAAATCAGAAACCCTCAGGAGAGTCCACGAAATACTTTTTACGCCGCCACAAACCTCTGTTCCAGACAGATCCCATCTAGGGTCCTTCTCCGGTAATCTGCCGGAGGGGGAATCGATCACGGAGGGGCTCTACATCAACCTTGCTGCTTCTCCGATGATACGTGAGTAGTTTACCACAGACCTTCGGGTCCAGAGGCAGTAGCTAGATGGCTTCTTCTCTCTTTTTTATGTTCAATACAATGTTCTCCTTGATGTTCTTGGAGATCTATCCGATGTAATCTTTCTTTGCGGTGTGTTTGTTGGGATCCGATGAATTGTGAGTTTATGATCAGATTATCCATGAATATTATTTGAGTCTTCTCTGATCTCTTTTATGCATGATTATTATAGCCTCATATTTCTTCTCCGATCTATTGATTTGGTTTGGCGAACTAAGTTGATTTATCTTGCCATGGGAAGAGGTGCTTTGTAGTGGGTTCGATCTTGCGGTGCTCAATCCCAGTGACAGAAAGGGACATGACACGTATGTATCGTTGCTACTAAGGGTAAAAAGATGGGATCTATTCATTGGGTTTATTAATTCGTGAGTTTGTCTTGTCTACATCATGTCATCGTTCTTAGGGCATTACTCCGTTCTTATGGACTTAATTCACTAGATGCATGCTGGATAGCCCATCGATGTGTGGAGTAATAGTAGTAGATGCAGGCAGGAGTCGGTCTACTAATCTTGGACGTGATGCCTATATACATGATCATTGCCTTGGATATCGTCATGATTATTTGCTTTTCTATCAATTGCCCAACAGTAATTTGTCTACCCACCGTATGATATTTTCTCGAGAGAAGCCTCTAGTGAAATCTATGGCCCCCGGGTCTACCAAAATCATATTTTTAAAACCCTAAAAATATTGCTGCCATTTTGTTTTATTTATTTTATTTAGTATTTTTGCTGCAATCTATCAATCTATCAAATACAATTTAATCTTGCAATCTTACTGCCAAGGGATTGACAACCCCTTGTTTGCGTTGGGTGCAAGGATTTGTTGTTTGTGTGCAGGTACTGCTTACTAGGTGTTGTGTCATTGTCCTACTGGTTCGATAACCTTGGTTTCATAATTGAGGGAAATACTTATCTCTACTGTGCTGCATCATCCCTTCCTCTTCGGGGAAATACCAACGCAAGCTACAAGTAGCAGCCGCTTGCACACTAATAGGACTTGGGGTAAGATTCATGGCGGTATTTATGCTACTCGCTTAGCGACACATTTTAATGTTAACGTACGCCCTCATGATTACCGGTTGCCCAGAGTTTCCTTAGATCACCAGTCCATGAAGGACCACCACTTTATTGATGATCCCGAGCCCCCTCACAACATTCATTATAACTTGGTTTTTAGTGAGAATACTCGTGATATTATTCCGTTGCCTGCACCTGCTTTGTTTGATTTTCATGCCAGGAACGGATACACCGTGATGCCACTGGACATTGTCGATTATCGGAACGCCTTAGCGGCGGCGGAGGAGGAGCCCCAGGACTGGGATGCTCGGGTGCCGCCTCCTCAGGAGTTTCACATGGGACCGGATGGCTACTACGGATGGCCGTAGGCCAAGCTAGGCAAAAGCCTAAGCTTGGGGGAGTACGTATTTCCCACCGACATTACATTCATGTTCACACATTTTATTCCCGTTGTAGGTATTCATACTTTTTCATTATATAATCCATGTCAGTTTTATTTTCTCGGTGTCTTTTTGTGTGTTTGAAAAACTTTAAGAAAATCCAAAAACATTTCTCGTTTCTTTTTGGTTTTCCTTTTTAGTTTAATTAGTTGTAGTTTCGTAGTAGTAAAAGAAAACCCAAAAAGATTTCCCGTTTCTTCTTTTGCTTGTCGGGAGCTCTCCCGTGTAAATAGTTTTCTTTTCTCGTTTTTCGTTTTCTCCTTTTTGCTTCTTTCAGAAAACTAAAAACTCCAAAAATATTTCAGTGTGTTTCTCTGAAATTCTTTTCTTTTCTTTTCTTTTCTTGAGTCATTGCAAGGAGAAGACCACGATGAAAATGATGAGTGGCTCTCATATGCATTATTGTTGATTTAACAAAGAGCCATATTACCTTGTCTTCTCCTTTGAATAAAATGCTTGCAGATTCCAGCTTAGTCCACGGCACACTTGCACTATTATTATTTTCATATCATTCGGTCGTGCAAGTGAAAGGCAATAATGACGATGATTTGATGAAGTGACCGTGGCAAGGAAAAGCGGGTATGAACTCAACTTGTTCTTTGTTTTTGTAAATATGTTTAACTCAGTATCCATGATTCAACATATTATGATTAAACATGTTTGTGATGACAATTAGAGAATATAGTTGCTCATACCATGCTTAAGTAGCTAGGAGTGGATAATGATTTATCTTGAGTGTCAACATGCATTAAAATGTTCATGATGTAGTATGATGATATGGTATCCTCCTCTGAATGTTTCAAGTGGCTTGACTTGGCACATGTTCACGCATGCAGTTGAATCAAAACCAACATAGCCTCCATGATATTTATGTTCATGGTGTTTATATCCTACTCATGCTAGTATTCAATGTTGATTATTCATAATGCATGGTTATGACCGTTTTCGCTCTCTAGCTGGTCGCTTCTCAACCTATTTGCTAGCCTTCGCCTGTACTAAACGGGAATGCTGCTTGTGCATCAAAACCCTTAAACCAAAGTTATTCCAGATGAGTCCACTATATCTACCTATATGCGGTATTATCTTGCCGTCCTAAGTAAATTTGCATGTGCGAACTCTAAATATTCAAACGAACATCTGTTTTGTGTGCCCGTACCACTCATGGAGCGATAGGGGGCGGTCAGTATCTTCCATGCTAAGCGGGTTATTCTCATGATGAGTGTTTACTCACTTGTCCTTGCACGAGAGGAGCTGGCAATCGGGATGCCCAGTCCCATCATTAAAAAAGCAAAATCATAAAACAAACTCCCCCGGAAAGTTGTTAGTATGGAGGGCACCCGAGGATTCGGCAAGCCATGGATTGTGATTGATGGTGGAGGGGGAGTAAACTTTACTTTACCGCTTGGGAACCGCCGCTAATGTGTTTAGCATGGAAGATATTGAAAACTCTCGGTCGTGACGTTGACAGGAAAGGCATACCTCCCAAAAATTAATTACCCCTGATTTAAGCTTCGAGCTCTGGCACCTCTGCAAATCCATGCTTCCCTCTGCGAAGGGCCTATCTATTTACTTTTATGTTATTTTACTTTTATTGTTGAGTCATCACCTTCTCAAATAAGCACCGGACCTGAGAGCACTATTGTCATTCTCATGCATTGTGTATAGTTAATGTTGTGTGCATCATGACTGGATCTCTTCTACCATGAATCACAATGTTTAGTCGCTGCTTGAACTTTGGAGGTGCTCTGCATTTATGTTTTGCGGTCTCAGAAAGGGCTAGCGAGATACCATGTTATCATATTATATCATGATTGTTTTGACAAAGTGTTGGCATTTGAGATATCTTATTATTGCTCACTAGTTGATTATGCCATTGATATGAGTGAATATAAATTCTAAGAGATATCATTTGCGTGGTTAGTTATAATCTTTGCTGAAAACTTGGACACTACTTAAGCATATATATAGACACAAGAACAAAAGAGTTTGTAAAAGTTTTTCTTTATCACTTTCAGTTTGTCAACTGAATTGCGTGAGGACAAGCAATGAGTTAAGCTTGGGAGAGTTGATACGTCTCCGTCGTATCTACTTTTCCAAACACTTTTGCTCTTGTTTTGGCCCCAAATTTGCATGATTTGAATGGAACTAACCCGGACTGACGCTGTTTTCAGCAGAATTGCCATGATGTTGTTTTTGTGCAGAAAATCAAAGTTCTTGGAATTGGATGAAACTTTCTGGAGATTTTTTTATTGAATATATAAAAAATATTGGCATCAAGAACTACTGGAGGGGGGCCACCCAGTGCCCATGAGGTACCAGGGCACGCCACCCCCCCTGGCGCGCCCTGGTACCTCGTGGGGCCCACGTGGCTCCGTTTGACCTATTTCCAACGCTATAAATTCAGTTTTCCAGAGAAAAAAAGAAGTGAGGAAGTTTTATTGCGTTTCACGATACGGAGCCGCCGCCACCTCATGTTCTTCATTGGGAGGCCAGATCTGGAGTCCGTTCAGGGCTCCGGAGAGGGGGATCTTCCGGCATCGTCATCATCAACCATCCTTCATCACCAATTTCATGATGCTCACCGCCGGGAGTGAGTAATTCCTTCGTAGGCTTGCTGGACGGTGATGAGTTGAATGAGATTTATCATGTAATCGGGTTAGTTTTGTTAGGGCTTGATCCCTAGTACCTACTATGTTCTGAGATTGATGTTGCTATGACTTTGCTATGCTTAATGCTTGTCACTAGGGCCCGAGTGCCATGATTCCAGATCTGAACCCTTTATGTTTTCATCAATATATTTGTGTTCTTGATCCGATCTTGCAAGTTGTATGCACCTGCTATGTGTTATGATCCGCATACCCCAAGGTGACAATAATTGGAATTATTTCCGGTGATTGCCGTAGTTTGAGGAGTTCATGTATTCACTAAGTGTTAATGCTTTGTTCCGGTTCTCTATTAAAAGGAGGCCTTAATATCCCTTAGTTTCCATATGGACCCCGCTACCACGGGAGGGTAGGACAAAAGATGTCATGCAAGTTCTTATCGCAAGCACGTATGACTATATACGGAATACATGCCTACATTACATTGATGAATTGGAACTAGTTCTGTGTCGCCCTAGGTTATAACTGTTACATGATGAATGTTATCCAACGAATATCACCGATCCAATGCCTACGAGCTTTTCATATATTGAATCTTGCTAAGTTACTACTGTTGCTGCTGCTCTTACAATTGCTACTGCTACTGCCGTTACCGTTACTGCTACTGTTACTATTATTGCTACTGCTATCAAACTATCATACTACTGTGCTACTGATCACTCTGCTGCAGATATTTAGTCTCCAGGTGTGGTTGAATTGACAACTCAACTGCTAATACTTGCGAATATTCTTTGGCTCTCCTTGTGTCGAATCAATAAATTTGGGTTGAATACTCTACCGACGAAAACTGTTGCGATCCCCTATACTTGTGGGTTATCAATGGCCTCTCTCGAGTTTCAAGACTACGTCCTCATTTGGTGGGAGCAAGTGATCGAGCGGCGACGAGAAAAAGGAGAACCACCAATCATGACATGGAACCAAATGAAGGATGTCATGAGAGCTCGTTTTGTGCCTACTCACTATAGTCGTGATCTTTTCAAGAAGTTACAACTCCTTAAGCAAGGCACCAAGTCAGTTGAAGAATACTACCAAGAGATGGAAATTGCCATGATACGAGCCAATGTCAAAGAAGATGACGAGCAAACCATGGCACGCTTCTTGAATGGCCTCAACCACCCCATCAAGAAGATTGTCGACTTCCAACCTTACTCCAACCTCCTCGAGCTAGTGCATCAAGCGACCAAGGCGGAACGACAAGTGCAAGATGACTTCAAGTACTCGAAGTACTCCTCCAAGAACTACGGCTTCTACAATCAAGCTTCTACCACTACGGCATCTTCGATTACTCCTCGAGCATCACCAAGTACCGGCGACAAGTCAAGTTCCAAGCAACCTATGACATCTTCAAGTCGTCCTACTCCAAGCACATCCAAGCCAAGAACTTCATCTTCAACAACCCCTCCAAATGCCAACAAGACAAGTGACATCAAGTGCTTCACTTGCAAGGGCTGAGGCCACAAGTCCTTCCAATGTCCTACGTTGCGCACCATGATCGCTAATGATGACGGTACCTATGACTCTATGAGCGAAGACGAAATGGAAGCTCTTGAGCACGTGGCAATGCACCGACAAGTAAATGAAGATGAAGATCCTCAAATCTATTACGACAACGATGCGAGCCCCTCTCTTGTTGTCTCCAAGGTCTTGACACTTCAACAACATCAAGACGAGGATCAACGTTGCCACATCTTCCATACCAAAGCGGGTATCCAAGGACGTTCCGTCAAGGTCATCATCGACAGCGGAAGTTGCCACAATTTGGCAAGTGAAGAATTATGCTCCAAGCTACAATTGGTCAAGAAGAAGCACCCTCGCCCCTACAAGGTCCAATGGCTTAGTGACTCCGGCACCATTCAAGTGAAGCACACTATCCAACTATCCTTCAAGATCGGCGCTTACGAAGACACATTGGAGTGTGATGTGGTCCCTATGTCCGTGTGCCATCTACTTCTTGGGAGACCTTGGCAGTTCGACCGCGGCGTCATCCACAACAGACGGACCAACCACTATAGCTTCAAGATGAAGGGCAAGGAGTTCGTTCTTCGACCAATGTCGCCAAGTCAAGTCATCGCCGATAAGCAAGCATCTACACATCGTGGAGAGAGTCGTGAGCAAGTGAACCACCAAAAAGAGAGTGAGCGCCACAAGCCAAAAATGAGCGACCCCACGATGAGTGAGAAAAGAGATCTAGTTCTTTTAGCCACCAAAAGAGATTTGAGGGATGTGAGTGAGGGCCCATCAAGTGTTCCTCACTTTGTGCTTTTATGCAAAGGTGAAGTGGAACAGAGTAATACTTCACAACATCTTCCTCTAGTGTTGTCTCATCTATTGCAGGAATACAAGGACGTGTTTCCCGATGAGCTACCTCCCGGACTACCTCCTCTGCGCGGAATCAAACACCGCATTGATCTCATCCCCGGCGCACCTCTACCAAACAAAGAACCATACCGCATCAACCCCGATGAGACCAAAGAAATCCAACGGCAAGTACAACATCTCATGGAGAATGGGTATGTACGCGAGAGCTTGAGTCCATGTGCCGTTCCGGTAATTCTTGTGCCTAAGAAAGATGGTACCTATCGCATGTGTTCCGATTGCCGTCCCATAAATGCTATCACCGTTAGATATCACCATCCCATTCCACGCCTTGATGACATGCTTGATGAACTTAGTGAAGCCACCATTTTCTCAAAAATTGATCTTAAAAGTGGTTACTATCAAATACGCGTGCAAGAAGGTGATGAATGGAAAACAACTTTCAAAACCAAATTTGGCTTGTATGAATGGTTAGTCATGCCTATGGGTTTATCGCAAGCACCTAGTACTTTTATGCGTGTGATGCATTATGTTTTTCGCAAATATATTGGCATTTGTGTTGTGGTCTATTTTGATGACATCCTTGTGTTTAGTGAAACTCTTGAAGATCATGTGAAACACCTTAGAGACGTATTGCAAGTTCTTAGAGACGAGAGACTTTATGCTAATATGGAAAAATGCACGTTTGGTGTTGACAAGCTTGTTTTCTTGGGCTTTGTTGTCTCTTCTAAGGGTGTTGAAATTGATGAGTCTAAAATTGATGCTATTAAAACTTGGCCACAACCAACCAACTTGCAACAAGTGCGTAGCTTCCTTGGTCTAGCCGGATTTTACAGTCACTTCGTTAAGGATTTTAGCACTATTGCTTCACCATTACATGATTTGAGTAAGAAGAACGCACCTTTTGTTTGGGGACCTTCCCAAGATACCACATTTCTTGAGCTTAAGAATTTGCTTACACATGCTCCAATTCTTGCCTTGCCAAACTTTGAGAAAACTTTTGAAGTGCATTGTGACGCTAGTGGTAATGGCATAGGTGGTGTTTTAATCCAAGAAAAGAGACCTATTGCATATTTTAGTGAAAAACTTTCCGGTGTTCAACTTAACTATCCCATCTATGACAAAGAGTTATATGCTTTGGTGAGAGTCTTGCATGTTTGGGAGCATTATCTTCGACCACATGAGTTTGTCATACATACCGATCATGAAACGCTTAAGTACCTTAAAGGTCAAACCAAGTTGAATAAAAGGCATGTGAAATGGAGTGAATTTATTGAGTCCTTCCCTTACATTATCAAATATATCAAGGGAAAGGAAAATGTTGCAGCGGACGCTCTTTCACGCAAGTGCATGTTCGTTACTCAACTTGAATTGAATGTTATTGGCTTTGAACACATTAAAGATTTATATGAGCATGATGATTCTTTTGCAACTCCTTATGCCAAATGTCTTGCTAACACTTATTGGGAGAAATACTATATCACGGATGGATACCTTATGCGTGCTAACAAACTTTGTGTTCCCAAGTCTTCTCTTCGTTTGTTGCTTTTGCAAGAAGCTCACAGCGGTGGACTTATGGGACATTTCGGTCGCGACAAGACTTTTGCCACGCTCTCCAACAAGTACTTTTGGCCCAAGATGTTTTGCGATGTCGCACGCTACACCAACCGATGCTCAACATGTCGCAAAGCTAAGTCGCAAGCTCAATCTCATGGTTTACATATGCCACTTCCTATACCATATCACCCATGGGAAGACATTAGTATGGATGTGCTTGGCTTGCCTAGAACAAAAAATGGAAAAGACTCCGTATTTGTCATTGTTGACCGTTTCTCTAAAATGGCACATTTCATTCCTTGTCACAAGAACGACGATGCTTCACATGTTACAAATTTGTTTTGTAGGGAAATCTTGCGACTTAATGGAATGCCCAAGGCGATTGTATCGGACCGCGACATCAAGTTCCTAAGCTACTTTTGGAAGACACTATGCGGCAAGCTCGGGATCAAGCTCCTCTTCACATCGGCCTATCACCCACAAACCAACGGACAAACGGAAATCACCAACCAGACGCTATCTACACTACTTCGTGTGTTGATCAAGAAGAACCTCACGGAATGGGAGGAATGCCTACCGGTCGCCGAGTACGCTTACAATCGAGCACGCCACTCTACTACCGGAAAGTCACCCTTTGAAGTGGTGTATGGCTTCAACCCTTTGTCGCCATTGGACATCCTTTCGCTTCCACTTCAAGACCGCGCAAACTTGGACGCAAGCGCAAGAGAAACGTACATCAAGAAGGTGCATGAAGACACAAGGCTCACAATCGAACACCACGTACAATGACTCGCCAACAAGCTCAACGCAAACAAGCATCCCATGGTGTTTAACCCCGGCGACCTAGTGTGGCTACATCTTCGCAAGGACCGCTTCCCCAACGAACGCAGGTCAAAACTTCTACCTTGCGCCGATGGTCCATTCAAGGTTCTCGCACGCATCAACGACAATGCATACAAGATCGACATCCCGTGCGACAAGTACAATGTGAGCGACACGTTCAACGTCAAGGATCTATCTCCCTACCATGGTGATGAAGATCTCGATCCGAGGACGGATCTTTCCCAAGGGGGGGAGATGATGCGGAGCATCCTTCGGTCATCCCCATGGATACTACAACGACTCGTCAAGCAACAAGTGGACCTATGACAAGAGCTCGTGCACGTGCCATCGAAATCGAGGTGAACACACTCTTATACGACTTTCATATCGATATGAACGGAACTTGGATGCTACCTCACAAAAGAACGCTATGTATCATTAGGTATGATGGAATCGACCACCAAGAGGCTAAGGACCACTACCAAGGCCAAGGGGAACCATGCCAAGGCCACGAGGACAACGGAGGAAGAATGCCCAAGATGGACAGCACCTCCCAGGTGACCCCGTGCGCATGGGCCCCCAAGACCCCGTGCCCACGGGCTACCCAGAGAGCTACGCTGTAGCACCCCATGCGCACGGGCGTGTACCGTGCCCATAGGACCCTCGTGCGCACGGGCCTCACTTACCCCGTGCGCATGGGCCACCCAGCGAGGAGGCTGTCTTCCACCTGTTTTCACCCCACTTCGTCCCCTACCTCCCATCTCCTATATATTCCATGGATAGACCATTTGTTAGGGTTAGCAAAGTGTATTGAGATATTATAGAGGGTTTTGCTCATCTACCACTCCTCTAGGAGATCAAGACCTCCTAGGAGAAGATCCCAAGGGATATCAAGACCTCTTGGAGAAGACTATCATCAAGACCTCACCTCCTTTGGAGTGGGAAGAACCTTACCTTTGTGCTACTTTCCTTTGATTGTCTATGTATGCTTGTGGATCTATGTATGCTACTCTAGTGGATGTGTGATTTGAGTTTTGTTTGAGCGATTTCTCTCTTGTGTTCTTGTGAGTTCATCCCTTTCCCCTTCCAAGTGTGAAAAGATCTTTACTTAGGGTCTCCACCCTACAACATAAAACACTTAGAGTCAAAGATTTATTTGTTATACTAACGGATCTCACGAGGTTTCTGTGGAGTTTTGTGTGCTGACGTTTTCAAGTTTTGGGTGAGACTACGATGGATAAAGGAATAAGGAGTGGCAAGAGCCTAAGCTTGGGAATGCCCAAGGCACCCCAGGGTAATATTCAAGGAAGACTCAAGCGTCTAAGCTTGGGGATGCCCCGGATGGCATCCCCTCTTCCGTCTACAATCTATCGGTAACTTGCTTGGAGCTATATTTTTATTCATCACATGATATGTGTTTTACTTGGAGCGTCTTGTGATATAGTTTGCTTACTTTTGTTTTCTTTTTAGTTTGTCACAATCATCATTGCTGAACACACCTTTTTGAGAGGGACACACATTATTCGGAATTTATTAGAATACTCTATGTGCTTCACTTATATCTTTTGAGCTAGGCAGTTGCTCTAGTGCTTCACTTATATCTTTTAGAGCATGGCGGTGGTTATATTTTAAAGAAGTAGTTGCACTCTCATGCTTCACTTATATCTTTTTGAGAGTCTAATAAATGGCAATGGCAATTTGCACATGTTAAAAGAATGGTCTCGATATGATAGGTATTCAAGAGGGATATAATAAAAACTTTCATGTAGATCACTGAATATGATAAATTTGATTCCTTGCAATAGTTTTGTGATATTAAGATGGTAATATGGGGGAGGTACTAGTAGACGATTGTGGTTTAGTAAGAATAATTGTGTTAAGGTTTGTGATTCCCGAAGCATGCACGTATGATCTGTCGTTATGCCATGAAATTGGAGCATGATTTATTATTGATTGTCTACCTTATGAGTGGCGGTCGGGGACGAGCGATGGTCTTTTCCTACCAATCTATCCCCCTAGGGGCATGCGTACTAGTACTTTGCTTCGAGGGCTAATAAACTTCCGCAATAAGTATGTGAGTTCTTTATGACTAATGCAAGTCCATGGATTATACGCACTCTCACCCTTCCACAATTTGCTAGCCTCTTCGGTACCATGCATTACCCTTTATCACATCGAGAGTTGGTGCAAACTTCGCCGGTGCATCCAAACCCCGTGATATGATACGCTCTATCACACAAAAGCCTCTTTATATCTTCCTCAAAACAGCCACCATACCTACCTATCATGGCATTTCCATATCCATTCCGAGATATATTGCCGTGCAATTTTCACCGTTCTTTTTGATATGACACACACCATCATTGTCCTATTGCTTTGCATGATCATATAGCTATCATAGTATTTGTGGCAAAGCCACCGATTATCATTTTTTATACATGTTACACTAGATCATTGCACATCCTGGTACACCGCCAGAGGCATTTATATAGAGTCATATTTTGTACTACGTATCGAGTTGTAATTTTGAGTTGTAAGTAAATAAAAGTGTGATGATCATCATTATTAGAGCATTGTCTCAAGTGAGGAAATACATATAAAAAAGGAAAAAAAGAAAAAAAAAGAGAAAGAAAAAAAAGGGAAAAAAATGAAATGAGAGAATAAGAGAGAAGGGACAATGTTACTATCCTCTTTTTTCACACTTGTGCTTCAAAGTAGCACCATGTTTTTCCATATAGAGAGTCTCTTATGTTATCACTTTCATATACTAGTGGGAATTTTTCATTATAGAACTTGGCTTGTATATTCCGATGATGGGCTTCCTCAAATGCCCGAGGTCTTCATGAGCAAGCAAGTTGGATGCACACCCACTTAGTTTCCATTGTTGAGCTTTCATACACTTATAGCTCTTAGTGCATCCGTTGCATGGCAATCCCTACTCCTCGCATTAACGTCAATTGATGGGCATCTCCATAGCCCGTTGGTTAGCCGCGTTGATGTGAGACTATCTTCTTCTTTTTGACTTCCCCTTATTATCTCTATCATCATATTCTATTCCACCCATAGTGCTATATCCATGGCTTGCGCTCATGTATTGCGTGGGGGTTGAAAAAGCTGAAGCGCGTTAAAAAGTATTAACCAATTGCTCGGCTTGTCATCGGGGTAGTGCATGATAAATACTTTGTGTGAAGAAGATGGAGCATGACAGGATTATATGATTTTGTCGGGATAACTTTCTTTAGCATCGTTATTTTGAAGGGCATGATTCTTTGTTAGTATGCCTGAGTATTCATGTCTTTATATCAAATTATAGACTATTGCTTTGAATCATTTGGATCTTTTTATTCATACCATAAAAGAGATTACATGATGAACATGTTAGGTAGCATTCCACATCAAAAATTCTGTTTTTATCATTTACCTACTCGAGGACGAGCAGGAATTAAGCTTGGGATGCTTGATACGTCTCCAATGTATCTATAATTTTTGATTGTTCCATGCTATTATAGTATCAATCTTGGATGTTTTATATGCAACTTTATGCAATTATATACTCCCTCCGTTCCACAATGTAGTGCGTATAGATTTTTTTTAAAGTCAAACTTTATAAACTTTGACCAAGTTTGTAGAGAAAAACATGTACATCTAGAATACAAAATACATATCCTTAGATACATCACAAGACGTAGTTTCATATTTTATATATTTGGTATTGTAGATATAAATAGTTTTCTCTATAAACTTGGTCAAAATTTGTAAAGTTTGACTTTTCAGAAAATCTATATGCACTATATTATGGAACGGAGGGAGTATCATTTTTTGGGACTAACCTATTAACTCAGTGCCCAGTGCTAGTTGCTGTTTTCTGCTTGTTTTTGGCTTTTCAGAGAATCAATACCAAACGAAGTCCAAATGCCACAAAACTTTTTGGAGATTTTTTTCTGGACAAAAGAGACCCTGGAGACTTGGAGAGGGGGCCAAAAGACCTAGGAGGTGCCCACAAGGCAACATGGCACGCTCCAGGGGGGTAGGCGTGCCCTGATGCCTTGTGGGGCCCTCGTGGCGCCTCCTGACCTAATTCCACTCCTATATATTCACAAATATTTGGAAACCATCCGGGTGCCAGAAGAAAAAACATTTCCGCCGCCGCAAGCCTCTGTTCTTCCATGATCCCATCTGGAGGCCTTTTTCGGTACTCTGCCGGAGGAGGAATCGATCACGGAGGGCTTCTACATCAACCTTGCTGCCCCTCCGATGATGTGTGAGTAGTTTACCACAGACCTATGGGTCCATAGCTAGTAGCTAGATGGCTTCTTCTCTCTCTTTGATCTTCAATACCATGTTCTCCTAGATGTTCTTGGAGTTCTATCCGATGTAAGCTTCTTTTGCGGTGTGTTTGTTGGGATCCGATGAATTGTTAGTTTATGATCAGATTATTCATGAGAAATATTTGAGTCTTCTCTGAACTCTTTTATGCATGATTAAATATAGCTTTGTATTTCTCTCCGATCTATCGATTTGGTTTGGCCAACTAGATTGATTTATCTTGCAATAGGAGAGGTGCTTTGTGATGAGTTCAATCTTGCGGTGCTCAATCCCAGTGACAGAAAGGGACATGACACGTATTTGTATTGTTGCTGTCATGGTTTTGTCACGGCAGATGTCCTCAAAAAAGGACTTAGTCGTGAGGCCATCGCAACTAGGTAGTAGCTTGAACGGGGTTGGTCGGAATCGAGAGACGCGAGTTTTTACCCAGGTTCGGCCCCTCGCGGTGGAGGTAAAAGCCTATGTCCTGCTTGATTGCTATTGATGATGATCTCAATTACAAGGGTGCTCTTTCGCTACCTCTATCTCGAGAGCTACTAATTTTTCTGTCTATCTTCACCTCCCCCTTTTGGGGTGCCTTGCCCCTTCTTATATAAGTTGAAGCGGGCGGCTTACATGTAGAGTCCGAGTAGGATTAGGACTAGTCTATTTTCTATTACAAGTCGGATCCTAGTCCGGGTCTTGCTTCTCTTGTCAAGGAACTTTCCTCTTCTTGGACCTTCTCCGCGAGCCGGCCAATTGGGCTCCCCTTAAGCCGGCCTCCTGCCGGGTCTCGCCCTGGGCCCTTGGTCTCTCCTTGTTGTCTCGCCATAACCTGAAATATGAGATGACCCATAAAGCCTCCTGGCTCTTGGTCGGGTCAAACTATGGCCGGGTCATAACCGTGGGGAATATCCCCAACATTAGCCCCCAGTTTAGCTTGAATTTATTCATGCTAAGCTCCTGAAATAAGAACAACTAATATGTTAAGGGACCGGCTCATTCAAATAGCCAGCTTATTCAATGAACCAGCTCCTGGAAAAATCCAGTTTTCCTTGTCATATCAACATTCTAGCTTCACAATCAACTTGCTGACACTGAATTTCTCGCAGACAAATATTGAGAAAAATAATCCATCTGATGTTGAGCCGGTTTTCGGTGTTTCAACTTGATAAAAATTTTGGGAATAAAAACCCGTCTTATGTTGACCCAACTTTCAATCCTCTGGCTTGATGAAAATATTAGAAATAAGAAATCCATATAATATTGCGCCAGCTTTCAATGCTTCAGACTTGATAGAAAATATTAGAAATAAGAAATATGTATGATGTTGAATCGGCTTTCCGGGCCTTTCTATGAATAGCTTGGAAAAGATAAACTTTGTAAATTTTCTCCACCAAGAATATGAGACCCGGTTCGCTCAAAATTGAGAACTTGAAGGTGTCCTCCCTTATATCCATATTACTTGTAGCCCCGAAGTCTTAAGAGTAGAACATAGTGATAGCTTAAGACTTGCTTAAATATAAATGTTGCAACTTTGGAGAAATCTGGGTTGTTCATCTGCGTCACCAGTCATAAACTCAATGTTTGCATTTCACATGTGTAGCCCCCAAGGGCCGGCTCATCAGTATGTGATGGGCCGGGTCTTCAATTTGGACCTTATGATCTGTTTAAACAACTGAACGCTGTAGCCCCCAAGTGCCGGGTTGTCTTGCCTGCAGCAACCTGGGACTTGAACTTAGCTTTTGATGTTTGTAGATGTATAGTTGCAAATAATGTAGCCCCCAAGGGCCGGTTTAGCTGTTCTCATCAATCTGGAACTTGAACTATTTGTAGAGTCAATGACTGTAGCCCCCAAGGGCCGGGTTACTATTAATAGTGAGCCGGGTCTTCAATGAAAGTAGTTTAAAATGACAATGCATTAGCCCCCAAGTGTTGTGGTGCATGCTTGCAGCAACATGGGACTTTCATACTTAATGTAATCTTGATCTGAATAATGTAGCCCCCAAGTGTCGGGTCGTGTGCCTGCGGTGACTCGGGACTATTCCTTCCATTGTAGATAAAATCAGATCCACTGTAGCCCCTAGGACTCAAGGAGAAAACCAAGTAAAGCCGGCCAAACCAACTCTTGAATACCCGACGTTTGACAATTGTGGAGAAAAACTTGCCTAAGTCTGAGGGAGAGTTTGTTTGGATGATGTTGCTGGGTACTTTGCATATCAACGCTGAATTTGTTGCTAAATCCATCAAGAGTGCTGCCTTGCATAACACTTCATATTTCATTGCCTTCAATAAATCCGGTTGCTATGATATCCTTGATTGAATTTTGTTCTCCTTTGTAGCATCAGAATAATCCAAATTGTGAATTGCCACTGGTAATTCATTAAACCCTGCTCCTTACTGTAAGTCAGCGTTTTGGATTTAGAAGGAAATAACCATCTCCTTGAGCCGGCTTTGAAAACCTTAATCATTTAATACTGGTTATGATAAACCATGATGAAGACCCGGCTCTCAATTGTAAGCCGGTTTTGTAGATATAGTAAATATGTACCTGCAATTTTTTTCAAAATCGGCAGTGATAGCCATGTTATTTGAAACTGGTTTTGATAAACCATATAAGACCCGGCCATTTTGGCTATCAAGGATTTGTTTGTTCCTGCATAGTTACAATGTAACCCGGTTTTGAAGACCGGTTCCTGCAACATAAACGAATACAGATATGCATTGTATGATGATGCAATACATGATGACGCAATGTATGATGATGTATGTGTATGGTAACAGAGTATAAAAATGTTGGCTTTCGAGGCACGACATAAGACCGGCTTTCGAAGCTCGAGTCTGATTCGCTTCTGTGAAGTGGGCTTTTTGGCCTCTTTTGGTTTGTCCTAGTTCTCTGAAAGCCGGCTCTCACGTGACCAACTGACGTTTTAACTCTGATGAATTCAGGGTCACCTCTGTGATTGACTCATCAGGCGTACGCCGGGTCACCTTTTCGGAGTAGCATCTTGCTAACAGGCAGGTTTAACCAAGTATAGTTTGGCATTTCGCCGGGTTAAAAGGGTTTTGTAAGCTAAACTCGATGAGTTGGAAGACCCCAAATAACCATTGATCATAATTGAGCAGGATACCCATGTTTATACTATGCATCATGGCAACTAGTCTTCTTTGGTAACCTTACTTTTCGCCAATATGGCAGGGTACCCATGTTTGAACTGCGCATCGTGGCAGCTAGTTCTCTTTGGCAACCTTTACTTTTTGGCCAATGAAGCAGCAGTCCCCGGGACCAGGTTGTCTCCCTTGCAATGACCCGGGGTTCTTGAATTTGTGAAACCGGCCAAATCTGCCGAGTCATATCTGTGTAGCCCCCGAGTCTTAAGAGGACTCGAGGGGTTGGCTTGAGATTCTTCATACTTGGCTGTGGCATAAGACGGCGTAGAGTTGATAGCTGAAAGATGAAATTTATTGAAGCCAGAGGCGTGTGGCGAGTTGATGATCTTCGCGATGCTCGTTGTATGTCCTCAGCATATGTCTTTCAACAAACCCGTTTTTGCCCAAATTGAGTTCATATGCCTCTTGACCCATTCCTTACTATTCTCTCTTGGTCCGGCTCTCCTGTCTTCTTCAGGGCCATTTTTTTTCTTTGCTGGCTTTGAATTGCCTGCTCAATCGGTGGCCGACTCACCTAGCTTCTCCAGAGACGGTTCGTCTGTGGCCGACTCTTCTGTTTCTTCGATGTGCTGAAGCAGATAGGACCGTGGGGATGGCCGGACAATACGCCTATCCATTGGGCAAACTGGCGCGGGTGGAGGCTGATAATAGATATATATTTCTTTTTTGCTCCTGCTTGTCAGAGTAGACCGGGCTGCAGGGGCGGCGGCCTACGCCCGTCCGTTAGGCGGCTCGTACGGGCGGGCACGGCCTCGGCGTGTTGCTGTAGACCAGACCGCGGGGGCGGCGGCTTGCGCGGCAGTCCGTCAGACAGTGCGGCACGGACGGACATGGCCCCGGCGTGTTGATGTACACCGGACCGTAGGGGCGGCGGCTTGCGCGGCAGTCCGTCAGACAGTGCGGCATGGACGGACACGGCGCGGGATGGTGCTGGCGCGAACTCTGAATCCGTGGTATGACGGGCACCTTTGTAGTGAACAATTGTCCTGCGTAAGAGATATTACAGGCAGAGTAATTGTTCCTGGATGAATTATATGTGCTGATAAAAATACATAGGAAAAATAGCACCTGATGTTTTGTCGGATAGCCGGACAGCTAGCTGTGTAGACCGATTAGATCACAAAGTACGTGTTCACCAGTAGTACTAGTTTTCTCGTACTTTTGTTTTGTTTTATATATATACTGAAGTGGTGGTACGCCATGGCTGTACAACTTGTCTCCAGTACTGACTTTCATTTAGTCACGTCTTTTTCTCTGCTATACTTCTCTGCTAGGCCGCCTGCCTCCTCCTCTCTTTTTTTCTTGGTCTGCTGCTGCTGGACGGCATGTACGCACAGCTTCCTAGTGGTCAACAGGCTTCGGCCATGGTATTTGGCCTCCTTTTTTTTTGAACCCGGCCTTCTGTAGTCCTTGTTGATTTTGGCTTTTGGGCGAACCCGACCGGAGACCGCGCTGTAATGGTAGATCTCGTGATGTACTCAGCTGTAATTTGGAGCTAATACCAGTAGAAGTTTGACCAGGAGATGTCCTTCACGTCCAACAACAGCCACGCATCAAGCCTTTGAAGTGCGTGCCCCTCAATTAGTATTTTTTGTACTAACACCTTCGTCTTGTGGATGCACGTGGTGCACAGGGCTCAACTTGATCTTTTTATCCATGGTGCTAGTTGATCCATTAAAATTTTGTAATTTTTCATGACGTGTAGCAGCACTTGCCTTTTGACTGATGTGACACGACTTGCTTTAGAATCAATAGATCACATGGACCCTGGCATCGTGCAGCAGGTCGCCTGGTGTAGCACAGTCGCACGACCGTTGCACGTCGTGATCGCGTAGCTATGGCCGGCGTGGACGGCGATTGAACTCAACGCTTTCACTGTAGTGCGTGATTCCTTCCAGGACAGATCATCCGTGGCGGCGCACGTGAAGTCCCTAATCTCGCCCTTTTTCGCCGTGACTTGGATCGGGGATCTATGCGTGTTGCTTCCGATCTGAACAATGCCTCGTATACAGATCTGAAGGGCGGTTGCAGCGGAGGCCGGATCGCAACCCTAATTTTTCTCAAACCTCGTACTACTAGCTCCAAAGTTGATCATGATTCTGATCACAAAACAATGAATTTGTCAGCGCTTCTTCATCCGACGAAATCGCGAGCTTCTTCGATTCCTGGGAGAGCTCCCTCCAAGAACACAACACCATCGTGCGCTGGCCCCACGGTGGGCGCCAACTGTCGTGCTTTTGTCATGGCAGATGTCCTCAAAAAAGGACTTAGTCGTGAGGCCATCGCAACTAGGTAGTAGCTTGAACGGGGTTGGTCGGAATCGAGAGACGCGAGTTTTTACCCAGGTTCGGCCCCTCGCGGTGGAGGTAAAAGCCTACGTCCTGCTTGATTGCTATTGATGATGATCTCGATTACAAGGGTGCTCTTTCGCTACCTCTATCTCGAGAGCTACTGATTTTTCTGTCTATCTTCACCTCCCCCTTTTGGGGTGCCTTGCCCCTTCTTATATAAGTTGAAGCGGGCGGCTTACATGTAGAGTCCTAGTAGGATTATGACTAGTCTATTTTCTATTACAAGTCGAATCCTAGTCCGGGTCTTGCTTCTCTTGTCAGGGAACTTTCCTCTTCTTGGACCTTCTCCGCGAGTCGGCCCATTGGGCTCCCCTTAAGCCGGCCTCCTGCCGGGTCTCGCCCTGGGCCCTTGGTCTCTCCTTGTTGTCTCGCCATAACCCGAAATATGAGATGATCCATAGAGCCTCCTGGCTCTTGGCCGGGTCAAATTATGGCCGGGTCATAACCGTGGGGAATATCCCCAACAGTTGCCATTAAGGATAAAAAGATGGGGTTTATTCATATTGCTTGAATTTTCTTCTGTACATCTTGTCATCTTGCTTAAGGCATTACTCTGTTTTTATTAACTTAATACTCTAGATGCATGCTGGATAGCGGTCGATGAGTGGAGTAATAGTAGTGGATGCAGGCAGGAGTCGGTCCACTTGTCTCGGACGTGATGCCTATATACATGATCATTGCCATGAATCCGTCATAATTATTTGCTTTTCTATCACTTGCCCAACAGTAATTTGTTTACCCACCGTATGTTTCTGTGCTCGAGAGAGAAGCCTCTTGTGAAAACTATGGCCCCCGGGTCTATTTAATCATATATAAAAAACCAAAAATACCTTCCAGTAATTTATTTACTTTTATTTAGTTTAGTAATTTACTTTATAAATTATCTCTATCAGACTTAATCCTTGCAAATAACCTCTAAGAGGATTGACAACCCTCTTATTTGCGTTGGGTGCAAGTGTTTGCTTTTGTGTGTGCAGGTGCTGTTCACTGGATTTTGTCGTGGTTCTCCTAATGGATTGATAACCTTGGTTCTTAAGTGAGGGAAATACTTATCTCTACTATACTGCATCATCCTCTCCTCTTCGAGGAAAATACCAACGCAGTCTACAAGTAGCACTGCAATTTATTTACTTTTATTTAGTTTAGTAATTTACTTTATCAATTTATCTCTATCAGATTTAATCCTTGCAAGTAACCGCTAAGAGGATTGACAACCCTCTTATTTGCGTTGGGTGCAAGTGTTTGCTTTTGTGTGTGCAGGTGCTGCTCACTGGATTTTGCTTGGTTCTCCTACTGGATTGATGACCTTGGTTCTTAACTGAGAGAAATACTTATCTCTACTGTACTGCATCATCCTCTCCTCTTTGGGGAAATACCAACGCAGACTACAAGTAGCAGGAATAATTTTTGGCGCTGTTGTCAGGGAGACATCATCAAAATCTATCAAGTACCTGCGCACAAACTATTAATCACTTGCATTTATTTTATTTACCTTTTTATTTGCATTTGCCTCTCATTTTCATCTCCCCCACTTCTAATTTTTTTTACAAAACACAAAAATATTTTTATTTGCTTGTTTGCTTGTTTGCTAGTTTGATTGCTTGCTTTGTCGCTATGTCTAAAGAAAATACAAAATTGTGTGATTTTTCCAATACTAATAATAATGATTTTATTAGTACTCCTATTGCTCCTCCTGCCACTAGTGCAGAGTCGTGTGACATTAATGCCGCTTTGCTCAATCTTGTTATGAAAGAACAATTTTCTGGTAGTCCTAATGAAGATGTTGCATCTCATCTTAATAATTTCGTTGAATTATGTGATATGCAAAAGAAAAAAGATGTGGATAATGATATTGTTAAATTGAAATTATTTCCGTTCTCACTACGAGATCGTGCTAAAACTTGGTTTTCATCCTTGCCTAGAAATAGTATTGATTCATGGGATAAATGTAAGGATGCTTTCATTACCAAGTATTTTCCTCCCGCTAAGATTATTTCTCTAAGAAATCAAATTATGAATTTTAAGCAACTTGAGCTTGAGCATGTTGCACAATCTTGGGAGAGAATGAAATTAATGATAAGAAATTGCCCAACTCATGGTTTAAATTTATGGATGATCATACAAAAAAATTATGCGAGACTAAACTTTGTTTCTAGAAATTTGCTAGACTCTGCCGCAGGTGGTACTTTTATGGAAATTACATTAGGAGAAGCTACAAAACTCCTAGATAATATTCTGACAAATTATTCTCAATGGCACATTGAAAGAACTCCAACTGGTAAGAAGGTAAATTCTGTTGAAGAAATCAATACTTTGAGTGATAAGAAGGATGCTATTATGAAAATGCTTGCTAGTAAGAATGCTCATGTTGATCCTAATGACGTGCCTTTGTCTACTTTGATTGAGCAAAATTGTGATGCTATTGATGTGAATTTTATCTCTAGAAACAATTTCAACAACAATGCTTATAGGGGTAATTTCAATGCTAGACCGTTTCCTGGAAATTCACTAATAATTATGGTAATTCCTATGGTAATTCTTATAATAATAATAATAGGATACCCTCTGATCTTGAAAGTAATATTAAAGAATTTATTAATTCTCAAAAGAATTTCAATGCTATGATAGAAGAAAAATTGAATAGAGTTGATGAAATGTCTAGGAACATGGATAGAATTGCTCATGATGTGGAAAATCTCAAGATTAAAATTTTGCCACCTAAAATTGATATAAATGAGTCTATTAAATCCATCCATGTCTCAGTTAATGAAAGTAAAGAAAGAACCGCTAGGTTGAGAGCTAAGCAGAAATTCCTAGAAAAAGCCATTCCACCCGATTTTTATCATAGTAATTACGAAGATATTAAAATGATTGGTGTCACCCCTATTGAATCTTTATTTAGTAACATAAAACTTGATGAAAAAGGGACTGAAGATGAGTCAACTTTAGCTAGAGGGCGTCCAAACTGCTTGAATGGTGATGATCTTAATGATAAAAAATGAAAAAAGTGGGTTTGGAGAGGTAAAAACTTTAAATAGTGATGTGCCCACTACTTTGGAGTACAAGGAATTTAATTATGATAAGTGCTATTTAGTTGAATGCATTTCCTTGTTGCAATCCATGATTAATTCACCAAATGCTTATGAACCAAAAAAAAGCTTTTACTAAACATATTGTTGAAGCTATGATAAAAGCTCACGAAGAAAACCTTGTGTTGGAAGTTTCAATTCCTAGAAAATTGTATGATGAATGGGAACCTACTATCAAAGTTAAAATTAAAAATTATGAATGTAATGCCTTATGTGATCTAGGTGCTAGCGTTTCTACTATACCAAAATCTTTGTGTGATGTGATAGGACTCACCGATATGGATGTTTGTTCTCTTAATTTACATCTTGCGGATTCCACTCTTAAAAAGCCATTGGGTAGAATAAATGATGTGCTTATTCTTGCTAATAGAAATTATGTGCCCGTGGATCTTATTGTTCTTGATATTGAATGCAATCCGTCTTGTCCTATAATACTTGGTAGGCCCTTTTTACGAATTATAGGTGCCATTATTGATATGAAAGAAGGTAATATAAGATTTCAATTTCCATTAAGGAAAGGGATGGAACATTTCCCTAGAAAGATAATTAATCCACCATATGAATCTATTATGAGGGCCACCTATGGAGTTAAGTTGAAGGATGACAACACTTGAAACTATGCATTATGCCTAGCTAGGGGCATAAAACAATAGCGCTTGTTGGGAGACAACCCAATGAATAAAATAATATTTTTTTACTTTCTATTTTTGTGTGATTACATGATTATAGCCTCTGTTATGATTGTGTTTTTATCTTTTAATTAGTGTTTGTGCCAAGTAATGCCTTTGGGATGATTTGGAAGATAGTATGATTGATGCTGTTTGAAAACAGAAACTTTTGCGTCCAGTGCTAGAATTTCAGTTTTTCGCTGGAATGTCAATAATTGCTGAGTTTTTTACACAGTATTTGAATATGAATTTCCCACATTTTCGTAATTTTTGAGAATTTTTGGAGTTACAGAAGTATGACCATAATTCAGATCTTTACAAATTTTTCTGTTTTAGACAGATTCTGTTTTTGTTGCATAGTTTGCTTATTTTGATGTATCTATGAATCGTATCGGGGGGTATGAGTGATGGAGAAGTTGGAGTACAGTAGCATTATGCCAATATTAAATATGAATAAATTTACTACAACACTTAGAGTTTAAAATTTATTTGTTATACTAATGGATCTCACGAGGTTTCTGTTGAGTTTTGTGTGCCGAAGTTTTCAAGTTTTGCGTGAGACTACGATGGATAAAGGAATAAGGAGTGGCAAGAGCCTAAGCTTGGGGATGCCCAAGGCACCCCAAGGTAATATTCAAGGAAGACTCAAGCATCTAAGCTTGGGGATGCCCCGGATGGCATCCTCTCTTTCGTCTACAATTTATCGGTAACTCACTTGGAGCTATATTTTTATTCATCACACGATATGTGTTTTGCTTGGAGCGTCTTGTGATATAGTTTGTTTGCTTATTAGTTTGTCACAATCATTTTTGCTGAACACACCTTTTTGAGAGGGACACACATTATTCAGAATTTATTAGAATACTTTATGTGCTTCACTTATATCTTTTGAGCTAGGCAGTTGCTCTAGTGCTTCACTTATATCTTTTAGAGCACGGCGGTGGTTATATTTTCAATAAATAGTTGCACTCCCATGCTTCACTTATATCTTTTTGAGAGTCTAATAAATAGTAATGGCAATTTGCACATGTTAAAAGAATGGTCCAGATATGATAGGTATTCAAGAGGGATATAATAAAAACTTTTATGTAGATCACTGAATAAGATAAGTTTGATTCCTTGCAATAGTTTTGCGATATTAAGATGGTAATATGGGGGAGGTACTAGTAGATGATTGTGGTTTAGTAAGAATAATTGTGTTAAGGTTTGTGATTCCCGAAGCATGCACGTATGGTCTGTCGTTATGCCATGAAATTGGAGCATGATTTATTATTGATTGTCTACCTTATGAGTGGCGGTCGGGGACGAGCGATGGTCTTTTCCTACCAATCTATCCCCCTAGGGGCATGCGTAGTAGTACTTTGCTTTGAGGGCTAATAAACTTCCGCAATAAGTATGTGAGTTCTTTATGACTAATGTGAGTCCATGGATTATACGCACTCTCACCCTTCCGTAATTTGCTAGCCTCTTCGGTACCGTGCATTGCCCTTTCTCACATCGAGAGTTGGTGCAAACTTCGCCGGTGCATCCAAACCCCGTGATATGATACGCTCTATCACACATAAGCCTCTTTATATCTTTCTTAAAACAGCCACTATACCTACCTATCATGGCATTTCCATAGCCATTCCGAGATATATTGTCATGCAACTTCCACTGTTCTTTTATATGACACACATCATCATTGTCATATTGCTTTGCATGGTCATATAGTTGACATAGTATTTGTGGCAAAGCCACCGTTCATCATTTTTTATACATGTTACGCTAGATGATTGCACATCCTGGTACACCGCCAGAGGCATTCATATAGAGTCATATTTTGTTCTAAGTATCGAGTTGTAATTTTGAGTTGTAAGTAAATAAAAGTGTGATGATCATCATTATTAGAGCATTGTCCCAGTGAGGAAAGGATGATGGAGGCTATGATTCCCCCACAAGTCGGGATGAGACTCCTGACGAAAAATAAAAAAAAGGCCAAAAGAGCCCACCAAAAAAAAAGAATGAGAGAATAAGAGAGAAGGGACAATGTTACTATCCCCTTTTTCCACACTTGTGCTTCAAAGTAGCACCATGTTTTTCATATAGAGAGTCTCATATGTTGTCACTTTCATATACTAGTGGGAATTTTTCATCGTAGAACTAGGCTTGTATATTCCGATGATGGGCTTCCTCAAATGCCCGAGGTCTTCATGAGCAAGCAAGTTGGATGCACACCCACTTAGTTTTCATTGTTGAGCTTTCATACACTTATAGCTCTTAGTGCATCCGTTGCATGGCAATCCCTACTCCTCGCATTGACATCAATTGATGGGCATCTCCATAGCCCGTTGATTAGCCGCGTTGATGTGAGACTATCTTCTTCTTTTTGACTTCCCCTTGTTATCTCTATCATCATATTCTATTACACCCATAGTGCTATGTCCATGGCTCGCGCTCATGTATTGCGTGGGGGTTGAAAAAGCTGAAGCGCGTTAAAAAGTATGAACCAATTGCTCGGCTTGTCATCGGGGTAGTGCATGATAAATACTTTGTGTGAAGAAGATGGAGCATGACAGGATTATATGATTTTGTAGGGATAACTTTCTTTAGCATCGTTATTTTGAAAGGCATGATTGTTTGTTAGTATGCCTCAGTATTGATGTCTTTATATCAAATTATAGACTATTGCTGTGAATCATTTGGATCTTATTATTCATACCGTAAAAGAGATTACATGATGAAACATGTTAGGTAGCATTCCACATCAAAAATTCTGTTTTTTATCATTTACCTACTCAAGGACGAGCATGAATTAAGCTTGGGGATGCTTGATACGTCTCCAACGTATCTATAATTTTTGATTGTTCCATGCTATTATAGTATCAATCTTGGATGTTTGATATGCAATTATATGCCATTATATATCATTTTTGAGGACTAACCTATTAACCAAGTGCCCAGTGCCAGTTGTTGTTTTCTGCTTATTTTTGGTTTTTCAGGAAATTAGTACCAAACGAAGTCCAAATGCCACGAAACTTTTTGGAGATTTTTTTCTGAACTAAATAGACCCTGGAGACTTGGAGAGGAGGCCAGAAGGTTCACGAAGCCTCCACAAGGCAACAGGGCACGACCCTAGGGGGGCGCCCTGATGCCTTGTGGGGCCCTCGTGGCTCCGTTTGACCTAATTCCACTTCTATAAATTCTCAAATATTCGGAAACCATCAGAGAGCCAGAAGAAAAGACCTTTCCGCCGCCGCAAGCCTCTGTTCTTCTGCGATCCCATCTGGAGGCCTTCTCCGGTACTCTGCCGAAGGGGGAATCGATCACGGAGGGCTTCTACATCAACCTTGCTGCCCCTCCGATGATGTGTGAGTAGTTTATCACTGACCTACGGGTCCATAGTTTGTAGCTAGATGGCTTCTTCTCTCTCTTTGATCTTCAATACCATGTTCTCCTCGATGTTCTTGGAGTTCTATCCGATGTAATCTTCTTTTGCGGTGTGTTTGTTGGGATCCGATGAATTGTGAGTTTATGATCAGATTATTCATGAGAAATATTTGAGTCTTTGCTGATCTCTTTTGTGCATGATTATTATAGCTTTGTATTTCTCTCCGATCTATCGATTTGGTTTGGCCAACTAGATTGGTTTATCTTGCAATGGGAGAGGTGCTTTGTGATGGGTTCAATCTTGCGGTGCTCAATCCCAGTGACAGAAAGGGACATGACACGTATTTGTATTGTTGCCATTAAGGATAAAAAGATGGGGTTTATTCATATTGTTTGAGTTTACTTCTCTACATCATGTCATCTTGCTTAAGGCGTTACTCTGTTTTTATTAACTTAATACTCTAGATGCATGCTGGATAGCGGTCGATGAGTGGAGTAATAGTAGTAGATGCAGGCAGGAGTTGGTCTACTTGTCTCGGATGTGATGCCTATATACATGATCATTGCCATGAATCCGTCATAATTATTTGCTTTTCTATCAATTGGCCAACAGTAATTTGTTTACCCACCGTATGTTTCTGCGCTCGAGAGAGAAGCCTCTAGTGAAAACTATGGCCCCCAGGTCTAATTTATCATATATAAAAAACCAAAAATACCTTGTTGCAATTTATTTACTTTTATTTAGTTTAGTAATTTACTTTATCAATTTATCTCTATCAGACTTAATCCTTGCAAGTAACCGCTAAGAGGATTGACAACCCTCTTATTTGCGTTGGGTGCAAGTGTTTGCTTTTGTGTGTGCAGGTGCTGCTCACTGGATTTTGCTTGGTTCTCCTACTGGATTGATAACCTTGGTTCTTAACTATGGGAAATACTTATCTCTACTGTACTGCATCATCCTCTCCTCTTCGGGGACATACCAACGCAGACTACAAGTAGCAGAGCCCACCGTAGGCGAGCCACGACCAGCCAAAGCCGGAGATGGCGGGGAGAACCTACCTGCCTTACCAGATCTGAAGCCACGACGGCACACGAAGTTCCATCCAGGATCCGCCGAGAGCGACGACGCCATCCGTCCGCGGCCACCCGGGGCAAACTTCCTAGCCCTGCCCGACGGAGCCGGCGGGGACAACCGACGAGCCGACGGCGCATCGCCAGGAGCCATCTCGTCCTCCGACCCCGATCCATCCCCGTCGAGCGCCCAGAACCTGTTGGCCGAAGAAGCGAAGCCAGAGCACAGCCGAGCGGAGAGCGGTGGGGCGGGGGAAGGTGGGGAAGAGGAAGGAGATGAGGGACATGCCGGAGGGGAGGGGGCGAGAGGAAAGGCAGGGGCGCTCCCGGTGCCGTCCGCTACCACAGGGGCCAGGGGTGGAAGGGGGGAAAGGAGAGCCATCCCAGGCACCACACAATAGCAAACTCGGCTTGCTCACTGGCATGCAGTTCGTGCGGCGGAGCTGTGCGTGTGCTGTCGTTTCCATACCTCTTTAGAGCATTTACAATCGGACTGAACTAATATGACTCACTTGACGTCCGCGGCGGGCACATGTGATTGGTGAGAGAGAAAGGAAAAAATGAGGATAATTTGAGTGGTCCGATTGAATGACTGCTTTAGAAAGTGAGGATAATTTGAGTGACCGACTGCCCCCTCGAATGTTCGAGAAAGCTTTGAGGGGTCCGGTTGTAGATGCTATTATATTTTTATTACTTGATGTGTATGTACTATTCATCCCGAAAACACGTGCTTCACTTCTCTTAGAGCATCTACAGCCGGATGCCCCAAACCCGTCTCAAACTCACGGGCGGGCGGACCGGTCACAAAAATTCGACCTAGCCGGGCGCCTCGAACCAGCTTCAAACGCCTGGGTTGTCCGGCGCCCCTCATATCCAGCCCAGATGTAGGGAGGATATTGGGCGGCCCGGGCACTCCCGGGCGCGTCCCCCTGACAGGCTCGGCCCACCACGGACCCCACCGTTGTCCCACAAAAAACCCCAATCCGGCTCCGCGCTCAGAACCCTAGCTCACTCGCTTTCCTTTCTCACTCCGTCCTCTCCTCTCCCCTCTTCGATTCCGATCCAATCCGTCGACCATGTCGAGCTCCGGCAGCCGCTCCGACTCCGACCTGGATGCCAACGAGGAGCTAGCCCTCCGCATTGCCTTGGAGCGTTCCAAGGTGGACACCGGGGGCAGCTCCCCCGCCGGCGCAGCGTGGACACCAGCGCTGGTCCCTCCCGGCCCCCGCGCAGCTCCGCGAGGGCTGCGCGGTCGGCGCCTCCCCCACGCTGTCCCCAGCCCCCGCCGGCTGCTGCTCCCCCACGTGGGCAGCGGTGCCCTCCCCGCCGGCATAGACGCGCACGCCGCAATCGAAGTCGCCCGCCACCCGCCGCGAGAGGCAGTCGGCGGAGCAGTCTGTGCGCCGCCACCGCGGGATGCAGGCGGATCCCAACGAGGAAGAGCAGCTTCTCGCTTGGGTCTACTGCCGGTGGCTTACGACCGCGGAGACGGACGCTCGGCGGTTCCGCCGGAAGAATGCCAATGCGCTCCGGATTGCCATTGAGCAGTCTGAGCGCAAGGCGGCGGAGGCGGCTCGGCTCGCGAAGCTCAAGCGGCAACAGGACAGGGCCGTCCGGCGGCTCGAAGGGTTCATCATCCTCTTCGACACCTCCGACGACGACAACGACCACGACTCCTCGTCCGACGACTCGGACGATCCTCCACCAGCCGTCGACGCCTACATCTGCGCCGTCGACCGGAAGGGGAAAGGGCCGGCGAGGAAGTGGCGAATCTCCGCCCTCTCCGTAGTTAATTTCTAGTTATTTATGTCTCTAGTTAGAACATGTACGTCGTATGTGGATTATGTGAACTTTGAGTAGCTTTTGAAGATCGTCTGTGATCTTTTGGTCATCGGAATGTGCATATCTAGCTCGGTTTTATAGTCCGTGCGATGATCTACGTAAGCGCGTCCGCGGGCGTTTGGGGGGAGGGGGAATTTGCCAAGTCTGGTTGTAGAAGCTCTTAGCAGCTATACCTCCAACGACGAGACGCGTCGCCGTTCATCTCTAAACAAGGTCGTCTCTTCGTCGCTCCTCTTCGGCGTCGAGGACGTACGCGTGCGGATGCGCATGCGCGTGTCTACTACGTCGATCACGTACGTACGAGCCGTCCATGGCGCCGGTGCTGCTTCCTCCCTCCCCCGCGTGGTCGCCACTAGTTTTTCTTCGAAAGAGGATGGTGTTGTTTGTATGTGCATTTGCCGCGCGATCGAACGTGCATGAGTCGTTTTGCTCAGCGCTCAGCAGCTTCCGCCCTACAGGCACGGGACCCAAGGACTCGTGACTCGCAGGCTCGCGGAGTCGCGGTTGACTGACTTGATGTCCGTCAATCGCTGGGCTTGCTTTCTCCACCTACCCCATCCCCTCCCCTTGCCCGCCGCATTCCTATATAGCACTACCACCACCACCATCATCATCATCACCGGTTCACCAATCACCACCACCACCAGGCACCAGCAGCATCTAGCTAGTACTCTACTAGCAGTGCACATCGCGAGCACCAAGAGATCTATCTCACAGAGAGAGTGATCGACCGAGAGAGAGAGTGCGAGATGGAGGCGACGGCGGTGAGCCTGACCCGGACGGTGCTGGACGGGGTGCTGGGCAGCGCGGGGACGGCGATGGCCGACGAGGCGGCGCTGCTGCTGGGCCTGGGCGTCCAGAGGGAGGTGGAGTTCATCTGCAGCGAGCTGCAAATGATGCAGTCTTTCCTCAGGGTGCAGTCCTCCGCCACGCGCTGGGCCGGCGGGGGCTGCAGCGACACGGTGCGCACGTGTGTCAAGCAGGTGCGCGACCTCGCCTGCGACCTCGAGGACTGCCTCCTCGACTTCAGGCTGCATGCCTCCCGCTCGAGCTGGCTCCTCTGGGGGCCCGGCCTCGCCGCCCGCTACCGCGTCGCCGACCGCATCCGGGACCTCAAGGCCAGCGTCGTCGAACTCAACCAGCGCAACCAGCGGTACAACGTCTTCGCCGCCACCGCCGACAGCCACCACGGCGCCGACCTCATCCGGGAGCTCAAGGCCATCGTCGTGGAGCTCAACCAGCACAACCAGCTGGACAACGTCATCGCCGCCACCGCCGACAGCCACCACGGCGCCACGCCGGCAGCCGTAGCGGACGAGGGGCAGCACGGGCACGCCGACAACGAGTGCGCGTGCGCCCAGCTCTCGCCCGGGGACGAGGGCCAGCGGGTCGAAGAGACGAAGTGTCTGGCCGATCTGGTCAAAGGCGGCGGCAAGAGAGTGGTGTCGGTCTGGGGCATGGGCGGGATGGGGAAGTCGTCGCTGGTGAGGATGCTGTACAACGACAGGGACTTCATCGACGACTTCGACGGCCGCGCCTGGTTCACCGTGTTGCACCCGCTTGAAGGCACCGACGAGCTGGAGCGCCAACTAAGGAAGCAGCTCGTCGTGGAGCCCGACCGCACTGTCCAGGAGTGGCTGGAGACGAAGCGGTGCCTCGTGGTGGTGGACGACGTGTCCTCGCCGGAGGAGTGGGATCTCATATCGCGGTGCCTCGCCGCGAACGGTACTGCGGGGACGGCCAGCCGGGTCATCGTGACGACGCGGCGAAATGACGTTGCCCAAGAGGGGGACGTGTACGAGCTCAAGCCTCTCGCTAAAGAGGAGGCCCGGAAACTGCTCTATCAAAAGGTGCGCTCTCATGCTGCTCGTTAACTCGATCTTTTTTTTAGAAACAACTCCTTTCTCTTTTGATGACACGACCTACACAAGTTTTTGAAAAGAGGCATCATTGTGATGCACACTGCCATAAACACCATCAGTTTAGTTTGTATAAAATTTCATCACAATTTAATTAACTCCGAATACAAATATATTTTTATTGTTTTTTAGATAGCTCACCGCTCATGCCGAATGGTATATTTTTAGACAGGATGAATAAATCTTTACGACACAATAAAAAATTCTACGATCTGTATGGAAAAAAGTAAAATAAAGTCGACTCAGAAATAAGATTTGAGTCAATACTTTTGTTTGCACTAGATGCACAATATGTGAATATTTTTTAGATCCATATAATATGAACAAGTTTGTAAAATCAGCTAGGAATTAGGATTTTCTCTTTCTCAAACTACTAAGACGGTCGTACACAAACCCTTAAAAAGATTTGTTATTTGTAAGCCATTTGAAAAATAGTTCTATCAACTTGCACATCTTGCATGAAGCAGATACAAAACTATTCTATTTTTTTAACACAGTACAATGATACAAAAGTATTCAATTTCAGTCATGTATAAAGAATCAACATTCAGAACAGTCGACTTGGAAAATAAGAAAATGTAAGTTGACTTAAGAATAGATGGTAATATAAAAGAAAAATCAATGCAGCTTTAAGAAAATGTAAGTTAGACTTAAGAATAGATGGTAAAAGAAAAATCAATGCAGCTTTATTAGCGAGTTAACCTTCACACAGTGCATGTGGATGAGAATTAAAATTTTATGAGTTTTGGTAGATTGGTTTGGTGGATTACTTTTCATAATTTTTGTTTTGTGTTCTACTTTCTTATTTGTTGTCATTTGTTTGTTTCAAGGTTTACAAGAATGATGAGTGTACTATGACGGATGACATGATAAAGCAAGCTAGTGATATCCTAGACCGATGTCAGGGCCTTCCACTTGCTATAGCCACCGTAGGAGGTTTATTGGCTAACAGGCCCAAAACAAGCAGGGAATGGATGGATCTACTAGAGCATCTTGGGTCAGAGCTAGAGTCGGGCCGAGATATCAAAAGAGTTATCACCCCAAGCTACGATGGGCTGCCATATCATCTCAAGTCTTGCTTCTTGTACCTGAGTATCTTCCCCGAGAACCATGAGATTAGGCTTACCCGCTTATTGCGGCGGTGGATAGCTGAAGGCTATATAACAAAGCCACGTGACATGAGCGTTGAGGAACTTGGACGGAGGTACTACAATGAGCTCATCAGTAGAAGTATGATCCAGCCTTCGGAGGAGGCCAGGGCTAGCATGGCGGTTGAACGCTGTCGTGTTCATAGCGTGGTGCTCCAAATAATCTTGTCCAAGTCTATTGAGGAGAACCAGCTCTTCATCATGGATAAGCACTGCAATGAGGCTCCACAAACTAAGGTACGCCACTTGGTAGTGACAAGGTGGAAGAGAAATGAAAAGATGGCAAGCATAAACTTTTCTCAGGTACGATCATTGACAATCTTTGGAAGGTGCCCTGTGTCCCTCATCTCCTCCGAATTGCGCTTGTTGAGAGTTCTTGACTTGGAAGACACACTTGAGCTAGAGAATGATGATCTCAAGCACATCGGGGAGCTGCACCATTTAAGATACCTTGGTCTGCGAAAGACAAGTATTTCAAGACTTCCTTCCTCTCTGCAGAACCTCGGGTTCCTAGAGACATTAGATGTTCAAGACACAAAGGTGACACAACTACCAGTTGGTATCATCAAACTGGAGAAGCTACGTCACCTTGTCGGTGGAGTCAACTTTGCCAAAGATTCCGTAGGGAAGACGAGGAAAATGAAGGAAGAAACAAAATGTAATGGTGGCCCCTTTCAAACCTTTGTAGACTTGGTTACCGAGTGCTTTGGTTACGAGCATGTTTGCTCAGGTTGCGCATGTGAGTTTAGTGTAACAGCTCCAGAGGGAATCGAGAAGCTAAGGAACCTACAAGTGCTAGGGGTGGTGCACATTGCACAAGGAAGCAGAGTGGCCAGAGACTTGGGTAAGCTCACCAGCTTGCGCAGATTAGGAGTGGAGGTAGAAATGGTCGGGGAAGAAGGGAAGAATTTATGCAGCTCAATAGCAAATCTTGTTCGTCTAGAACGACTTGAAGTGCGCTCTGAGTCGCTTGAATTTCTGAAAGAAACAGAGTCACTGCCACCAAAGCATCTCCTATCACTGCGCCTGAGTGGCCGTTTAGGCAAACTCCCAGGTTGGATGGATTCCCTCAAGGATCTAGCCAAGGTAAAGCTAATTCAGACACAATTGAACCAGGTTGACATTGATGTGATGGGGAAGCTGCGCAACCTTACTCTTCTTGCACTCTGGGAGGAGTCCTTCGTCGAGAAAACTGTATGTTTTGGGGAAGGTACATTTCCAATGCTCAAAGTGCTTTACATTGAAGGGCTGGATAACATCACGACCATACAAATCGAGGAAGGTGCCTTGCCCGAGCTCGAGAAACTTGAAGTGAATAAATGCATTAACTTGGATGACACTGATAAGGGCTTGTCCCTTGTGCTGGCCCTGAAAAAACTGAATGAACTTGTCTTGAGAAGTTGTGGTGACAAACCACGTCTGGAGAAGGAACTTCTAAAGCAGATGAGTGGATTTAAGAAGCGCCCCAAGTTTATTACTGGCAAGTCCATTGTATCTAGGAGTTAGCACACAAGTTTATCTGAACTCTCTAGAATATATCATGTAATTTTTTTAACGATTGCCATGTATTTTGATATATTTTTCCAAGGAAGATTGGTCATGTATGTTTTGGCAATATCTATCATAAGTTTGAACATATTCTTGGGAAATTTCACCGGAAAAGTTGCTTGGTGAAAATCAAGTTCCAGAGCGACATTCTTTCTACAATATCAAGAGAGATTAGTTTTTTTTTCTTCCGCTTCCTGATGAATGATACTGCCAGACTTGGAATCTTTTTCCGTTATTGTTGTTTTGCGCGGAGGAAAGATGAGGAAGCACACTATTGTTTGTGAGACATTCGTCTACTGAGTTTCGTTAATTACCTTCATCGTTGACCTGGTACTAGCATTAACAAGTTATTCACGGATAAGAGCGCATCAATTCAAGCTGGTACTCCATCACACAGCAAAACGATAACCACTCAGTAAATACTTACGCTAAGATATGGTGGATCGACCTCTGTTATGTGCTCGTCATCGACAAATGACAAGTTGGTAAATTAAGCGGCGGCATCCAGACAAACTCACTCCACAACGGCCCCTGTCGATTTGGGCGTTATTCCGGTTACAGTGCTGGCCGCGTCCGCGGGGTTCTTCCCCTTCTCCCGCATCTTGGCCACGGCTTCCTTCATGGCCTCCTTCCGCTTCCTGCTGGCCAACACCTTGGCCTGCACGCCGCTGAGGCTGGGGTCCTTCTTCTCCTTCTCCTCCGTCGGCGGCGGCGGGGCCCGCCTCTTGGAGGCCGCCGGCGCGGCGTCCACGTGGCCCAGCAGCGTGCCGGCGCCGGCGGCAGCGATCATCACGCCGTGCAGAAACGCCCTGCCCAAATAACACATCCAGTATAGCTGCTGTCGGAAAACACAAATACGCTTCACATGTTCCAAGAGAAAAACAGTTGAGAGTTAACTGAACCTCCTGGTTTCGCGTCTGGCTGGAACGCTGCCGCTCTTCTTCTTCGGAGCAGCATCTCTGCTTGGAGCCACGCCGACGGCTGCGTGATGCGCCGCGGCGGCTTGGAGGGGCGCCATGGATTGGAGGAGCATTGCTTGCCTTGAGTTGCTGCTGTAGGTGGTGCTGGCACTGGCATAGCGTGTGCATGACTCTGAAACTGCAGATGCAACCAAAGGGTGGGGAGATAGACGTGGCCCCACGGAGGCGTCATGTCACGTTCCCATTGGCTGCGATCCCGTGACATGGATAAGGCCCCGAAAGCATATGCGATTGTTGTGCCGCGGTCCAAAGAGTTCACGTATGTAGGGCCTTTTCTGCCTCTGCATCTGACTGTTGAGAAAACAATGCAACTGGCGAATTGCAGCTCGGCTAAAGAGGTGGTGCAGGCTATCTTGAGGCTGACTGAAGAAAAGAAATTGCTTACAGTGGCTCTTTTGTGGTGCTGGTGGCATGAGCGGAATAAGGGCAGGCATGGCGAACGCCAACTCAACCCGGGAGAATTCCAATTCACAGTCCGCAGGCATGTCAGTGAGTGGATGGAATTTCTAGCACCAAAGCCTGCTGCCCAGCAGATCGCGCGCAGCTCCTGGAAACCACCGACGCAGGACATGGTGAAGATAAATGTGGATGCGGCGTTTTCAACAGGAACAGGCAAGGGTGGCTGGGGATGTATATGCAGAGACTTTTCCAGCGAAATTCAGTTTGCAGCGGCAGGGGCGGGGAAGGATTACTCTTGCGCTCTGCATGCTGAAACAGAGTCTTTGCGCCAAGCTGTGGCCCTGGCAGATCAAATAGGGGTGGGCAGAGCTATGTTTGAAACTGACAGCTCGACCCTTGTGAAAGCTATAGCCTCTAATGAGTTTGACTTTGCACCCTTGGGCAACCTGTTCAGAGAACTTAAGTTGAAGTTGGCCACTCAGTTCATTCAAGCAAGTGTAGTACATGTTAGCCGTGATTGTAACAGGCCAGCCCATGTGTTGGCTGCGTTGGGTCAAGGGTTAGCAATCGGTGCCAATCGTCAATGGTTTGACAGCTACCCTGCTGATGTAACCCGTGCTGTAACCGGCGACTCCGCCGTGTCTTAATGGAATACGAGTGTTCCATTTCAAAAAAAAAAAAAAAAAAAAACACGTGGTGACGTGGGTAAGGGCGCAGACGGAATTTGCACGTCGAATTTGTGGATCGACGGAGGAATGTCCAATGCCTGTTTTTTTTAGCATGATGAATGCCTTTTTTTTAATTGAGAACAGAATGTCCAATGACTAAATCAGCTTATGTATAGGCGACAAGGCCCGAAAACTTGCAGGAGCACACACCTACCCAGCCGTGTTCAGACCCTCTATTGCCTCGCGATCTGCAAAGTCGTTGGATTCCGCAGGAGGTCACACCAAGTTTTAAGTTTCGGAATTACTGTGCAGGCGATAGAGTGCCGAACAAAAATCGCACGACTCTCATGATCGACGGTTGTAGCCTACTAAACGACATGGATACATGGCTGCAATTTTGTGCCGTGCGGAAATCGGCCACAAAATATCATCCATGTAGCAGTGTTCTTTAAGTTTTAGTTTCTAAAACTTACAATTTTGTCGTTCGCTCGCATCAAGTTTTGCAGTTGAAACTTAATGGAGTTGCAAAAACTCTGTCAAAATGTATTCAAAATAGATCTTACCGAAAGGCCCTCGTCATGAGAACTATGAATATGCAAATGAACATAATTCAGACTTTTGGTGCAAAAGATATATAAGATTGAAAATCAAAAGCCAAAAAAAAAATAGGGACAGTGTCCCCGCCCATACATGTGACAAATCCCCTCCCTGACAGGGCCCATATTCTTTTTTTCTGAAAGGCCTTAGAGCAACTCTAACCATGTCACTCATATTGGTGATCATCATAATGCATATGGAGCGTGCTTCATATAGATATGGAGGCTGCCAAGACGACACGAAAACACAAGGTTGCCATATATCCGCCTTCATTTTTTTTCTCACTCAAATACTTGAATTCCCTCCAAAATAAAAGGTTTGGCACATTAGGCAATCATACACATAGTTTTTGACAAGTTGCACGAACAAAAGCAATAACCAGTGACATGTCCAAATAACACCGTGTCGTTGTGTAGACCGCCCCCTCCGCCGGCGTGTGCACCAGCCCCTCCTCCTCTGGCATGTGCTCTTCTTTGAGGTTCCTTAAACTTATGATGAAATCTCGCGCCTCCTCCTAAAATTTTCGAGCCTTGGGAGTCATTGTCCTCGGATCCATTGCGATAAATTAATGTTGGTTGTGTGGGCGGATACTAAGAAGGCATACACTCACCCCCTTATTAGTGTTCTAAACCTATTTGGTCCTCCATCTAGCTACTGACCATAAATATTGGCAAACTTATGAGCAAATAAAATTTGGTCGTTATTTGGATGACTGGCCACATATAACACACAAACTTGCATTGAAAGAAGAGATGTTTGATTGTCTCGTCGTGAGAAAAAAAACTACACCTCTTACTTCCATATCAGTTAGCGAGCGAGGTTGTCTTTGATAAGTACAACTCCCCTTCGAAGATACCACATGAACAATGGCGGAGGCCGAAATTTTGATTTGGATGTACATAGTTTAAAGTTTAGTGTTCTAACTAATTAATTATAGGATTAATGTAGATTCATGAGCTCTTCTTCACCAAATAATAGATGTACGCCCATGTCCTCGTTCCACCTATACACGGGAGGATCTTAGCTTTTAGTGATATCTTCGACTTGCAAATTTGTTTACTATTGTCCTCTGAAATCTAAAAGTTCATAATAGTATGATATATAGAATCAACTGAGAAGGATGCAAATGTAGTGAGATACCAGCGAAACACATCCCGTTCTTACATGAGAGTGGGACTAATCGATTCCACCAGTAATAGTAGATTTTGCCATGACATAAGATTAGGGTCAATCAAATTCCGCATGAATGAAATATTCGACAGGGAGAAGCCGAGCACATGCGCAAGGGTTTGTCCTTTCTACAACCTGCAAATAATGGAACTTAAACACAATCACTGATATTGTTCAGAGCTATACACGTACAGGTTCCCAAATTCTTTTTGACACTATCTTTGACACACAACCACAACCCCATAAACGATTCTCATGAATGGGGGGAAATCACCCAAAAACTAATCGAGATGTGCAGCAAGCAATGGCATCAGGCCCCTCGATCTTTCTCATCACTGAGCGTCTCTCCGCCTCAATCCATTGGCACTCATGCTTCGCAGCCAGTCTCCCAGTCCCAGAACCCCTTCTCTCGTACACGGCCATGCCTGAGCAGCACGACGTCCCGGAGCGCCGTGCACGCGCGCCTGAGGAACCGCACGAAGTGCACCTGCCTCCACGTCCCCTTGAAGCCGCCCACCACCACCTCGCCGAGACGCCGGTGCTTGAACTCCAACGACGACGGCGGCGGCCACCGGATCAGCTTGCTGGCCACCGCTCCCCCGGAACCTGCGTCATCGTCAACGGCAACATGAATGTGCAGCGTCTCGAGGAAAGGAGCGGCCTCCAGCAGGTAGCGCGTCCACGTGATGTCCCACGACAGCGGCATGTCCGCCACGAGCAGCCTCTTCAGCTTGCCCAACTGCGGCGCGCTGCGGCTCGGCGTGACCCACATCTGGGGCCCACTGAACCGGATAAAGAGGTCCTCTAGGCTTGGGAGGTTCAGGAACTTGGAGAGGGTGTACATGTTCCGGGCATCGGGAGTTATGGTGCTGGCGTCCTCATCGTAGGTGAGGTTGAGGCGAGCCAAGCGCGGCACGGAGCCGAACTTGAGTTGGAGGGGAGGGCCCATGCACGTCAGCCTCTCGAGCCTCGGTAGGGCGCGCAGGTCGATTATCCCGAGGCCCGAGCGTGTCGCCGGTGAGTTCGACGAGCAGCTCCGTGATCCGTGAGCCGGGCGCGTCTACGACGAGGCACCTCCGGTGGCAGCCGCAGGACCTGAGATGCAGCACCTCCAGCGCCGGGCACGCCAAGATGACGCCTTCGTAGACACGACGGTGCGTCGACATCGGCATGTCTTGCAAGACGAGCATGGCGAGGGCGCTGAAGGCGTGCGAAGGCGGCAGGTTCGCGTCCAACCCGAAGGCGTGCGGCCGGGGCGCAGTTGCTGAGCTTTAGCCTTTTTAGCTTCACTTTGCCGACGTCGGCGAGATGGGCGTCCAAGTAGCGGTGGGGGATGCTGTAGCTCGCGGCGCCGTGACGCGCGTCGGGGTTGAGGACGATGACCTCGAGGTCTTCTACTCCCCATCGGCCGATAGCCGTGGGCCGTGGCAATGAGGCGGTTCCAACTTCCAGGGTTGTGGGTGGGGAAGATCTCTAGGCTCACCCTTTGCACACGCCGATGCGGCTCGATGTTATCGTCCGCGTCGAGGAAGCCGGCGAGGGAGGCAGCCAACGCGCGCATGCCGCGGCGCTCGTACCGGCCAAGGAGGAGGTCGAGCTTCTTTATCTTGATGGAGGTTCTACAGCGGTTCACAACGTCGGCACGGCGACGGAGGTACGGACGGTAGCGCTCCTGGAGGACGTCGCGAACCTTGAACTCGAGCACGGGGAGTTCGCGCGGGAGTCGCGCCCAGCGCCTGGAGAGCGTGGCGGTGGCCAGGGCGGACCGGGTGTCGAGGCGGCGAAGCACAAGGTGAATCATGTCGTCGGGGAGTGAGCCTAGGCGGTCCTCGCCGTGGGCCGCGCGGAGGCGCCGGCGGTCCCGGAGTGGCTGATGATCGAATACGGACAGCGTCGCGTCCATCTCGACCCGCGAGACTAATCTCTTGGTGAACTCGTGGCGATCGATCGGCCACTTGAGACAATGTGAGATGGAACAGTGCGGGGGAGGTTATATCGTACGGGAGGGAGCATAGAAGATAGAACTCGATGAAAAAGACGACGTGTCCGAGTTCGTACGTATGGGTTTCGGCTTGCTGGACGAAGCCAAGTTCGTATGGATTTCGGCTTCACACAGGGATCGTTCCCGTGGGCCGGCCCAATAACTCCGCTGTACCGCCTCAAAGAAATCTGCTACTGTCGCTCGTAAAGAAAAATCATCCATTACAATTTACAACTCAAAAATAAATATGAATTTTATAAAAAGTTCTTAAGAATCTATCTATCTACTCTCTCCGTCCCAGAATAAGTGACTCAACTTTGTACTAAAGCTAGTACAAAGTTGAGTCATTTATTTTAGGACGGAGGGAGTATTATACATCCTGAAGATAGATATGAATACGGTCAATGCCTTCACTCAAGGGCTTCTTCCGGTTTTTTCTTTACTTTTTATAAGCTTCCAGTAAAATTAGCGGAAGGGACCTGAAAGTATTGTTCTTTCTACAGCCTGTAAATGAACTTTTAATACAATCACTATTGTTCATCTTTTTTTTTTTGAGAAACACAATAAACGTTCACAAACACGCAAATATACTTCTCCGTATGAACGCACACACCCACACCCTACTCGTATGAGCACCTTCGAGAGACTAAGTCAGCGGGTCTTGAGATTGACAAAATCATCACACAGACGTCTCGCTATCGACGGGAATGTCGGCTCTCACTGATAGGATATTCCGTCTTTATGACATGACGGAGCGTTAAACCTGAAATTTGATCTCTGGTGCGCTAGGTTATACTGTACTCCCAACCATCCAACCAGAGATTGGTTCTTATATTGTTCATCATTTCTGCTTGCATAATGCACGTACAAGTTCACAGTCATTTTTTTTTACACTGCTTTTGACACAACCACAACCTCGCAAACGATTCTCCATGAATGGGGGTAAATCACGCAAAAACTATTCGAGATGCGCAGCAAGCAATGTCATGTGTGCCATCCTCGATCTCACTCATCATTGCGTGTCTTTCGTCCTCTATCCATTGCCACTCCTGCTTCGGAGCCACAGTCTCCCAATCCCAGAGCCCCTTCTCTCGTACATGGCCATGTCTGAGCAGCACAACTTCTCGGAGCGTCGTGCACGTGCGCCTGAGGAACCTCACGAAGTGCACCTGCCTCGGTGTCCCCTCGAAGCCGCTTACCACCACCTCGCCCAGTCGCCGGTGCTTGAACTCCGACGGCGGCCACGGGATTAGCTTCCTGGCCACCGCTCTCCCGGAACCAGCGTCGTCATCGTCGGCGACGTGAATTTGCAGAGACTCAAGGGAAGGCGCGGCCTCCAGGACGCAACGGATCCACGTGATGTCCCACGACGACGGCATGTCCGCCACCAGCAGCCTCTTCAGCTTGCCTAACGGTGGCATATCGTCGAGAGCTAGTAAAATCCACATCTCAGGCACGGTGAACCGGAGGACGAGGTCCTCTAAGCCCGTGAGGCGGCTCAAGAAGCTGCTGAGAAGGTACAGGTTGCGTACGCCGAACAAGGCGAACTCCAGAGTCTTGGCGTTGGCATCCTCGTGATAGGTGAGGTTGAGCGGCGCGAGGCGCGGTACGGCGCCAAACTTGAGCTCGAGCGGAGCGCCCATGCACGCCAGCCTCTCGAGCCTCGGCAGAGCACGCAGGTCAATCATCCCGAGCGCGCGGCCGCTGAGCTCGATGAGAAGCTCCGTGATCCGCGAGCCGGGCGCGTCTACAGTGAATGACCTCCCGCGGCAGCCGCATGACCTGAGGTGCAGCACCTCCAATGCCGGGCACGCCCGGATGACGTCCTCGTAAACGTGGCCACCCGTCGACTTAGGCATGTCTTGCAGAATGAGTACGGTGAGCGCACTGAACGCACGTTGCGGCGGCGGGTCAGCGTCTGGGCCGGCGGAGAGTGGAGGGCAGTTGCTTAGCTTTAGCTTCTTCAGCTTGACGCTGTCGCCCGGGAAATTGGGATCAGCAAAGCAATGATGCGGGAAGCTGTAGCCCGCGCTGTGACGTGCGTCCGGGTTGAGGACGACGACCTCAAGGTCTTCTACTCCCCAGCCGCAGACGGCCGTGGCAACGAGTCGGTTCAAGTTACCAGAATTGTGGGTGGGGAAGATCTCCAATTTGACGCTGTGCACGCGCCGGCGGGGATTAGCTTCGTCCGCATGCAGGAAGCCGCCGAGGGAATCGGCTAGCGAGCGCATACCACGGCGCTCGTACCGGCTGAGGACGAGATCGAGCTTCTTGAGCTTCTTAATGGAACAGGGTTTCTCGCGCCTATTCGCGGCGTCAGTATGACGCCGGAGGTACAGATTGTAGCGCTGGGGGAGGATGTCGCGGACCTTGAACTCGAGCGTGCGGAGCTCCCGCGGGAGGCACGCCCAGCGCCTGGAGAGCGCGGAGGTGGCGAGCGCGGACCGGGTGTCAAGGCGGCGGAGCACGAGGTGGAGCACATCGTCGGGGAGTGCGCCAAGGCGGTCCTCGCCATGGGCAGCGAGCGGACGCCGGCGCTCCCGGCGGAGTCGGAGTGGTTGATCATCGTATACGGACAGGGGCGCCTCCATCTCGGTCCGGCGAGACTTCGCTAGCTGAGCTCGTGGCGCCTGATCGGTTGGCAATGTGAGATCGAAGAAGTGGGTCGGGTGATCCCGAGTTGTATGAAAACATTGAAGTTTATACGAGAAAGAGGACAGAGTTCGAGTCCATGTGAGTTTCAGAGTTGCTGATGGAAGCACAAGAATATCAGGCGTGCAACCGCGAGTGCACTCCGCACTTCGTTTTGACTTCGACCCGTGTTCCACTTGCAAAGCTGCAACGTTAGGTTTTCTAGGGCGGCCTAGCATGGGCAGCCTGGTCTGGTGACTACATAATTATACATTTTTGCTAAATTTTAATATTGATAATTTTAGCATGAATGCCCCGGTAACTACTTTATATTCTCTTTGTTTCATAATGTAATGCATACAGATTTTTGTAAAAGTTAAACCTCACAAACTTTAACCAAGTTTATGGAGAAAAATATTTACATCTATAATGCTAAACTTATATCATTAGATTCATCATAAGATATTGTTTCATATTCTATATATTTGGTATTGTAGATATAAATAGTTTTCTCTATAAACTTGGTCGAACTTACCAGAATTTGACTTTTCAAAAAATCTATATGCACTACATTGTACAACGGAGGGAGTATGTGTGTTTGTAACTGAAGTTGATGATATAGTAGAGAAACCAAGGAAAAAACACCACGAAAATATATAGTTGTTGTATACATATGTTAGTTTCCCTCTACTGAAAAGGTTAATGTTCCATCTAATGATCACAAATATAAAGTTAGGTTAGTTGGTTAATGAGAATCACCTAACGTAGCTAAACACATGGGTTCAAATCTAACCGATCCCCTATCCGGTGTTAGTGGAGGATAAATTCGATTTTACTCCCTTATGTCGCACCTAGCTGATTCCCTAAAACGTATAAGGGAGGATAAATTTTACTCCGGCCCCTATCCAATCCCTAAATATACTCCGCCTGGAGGCAGCCGAGGATAAATTTTCTTCACGCCAAAGCCTCCTTGTGGCCGATTGGCGACTCACGTGAAGCTCCCTTGTCGTCGGCGGCGACCTTGTGCCTCGCCGGTGACCACGCATTGCGTCAACTAGCTGCCGAACGTTGTCGAGCTCGCCACACAGCTTTTGGCCTCGCACTGCATCGAGTTTGCCGGCGATCTCATGACCCTCACCGCCGCTGCTGCCACAGGTGTAGTGAATTGCAGAAAACATCGACATTGAAGGCTAGGGTTGCGGGAACCACAATTCTACAGTTTTGTGTCAAAAACCACTAATTCCGAGACTAATTTTTTGCAAAAGCACTAGTTGGCGGCTTTGGTCGTTTTGATGACGATTATGACATGTTGGTCCTGCTTTTGCCGACATGGCGTAACTATTCGCGCGAGACGGCGTTAGATGGGGTTTGTTTTAAAATTCACAAAACAGTCCTAATTTTTTACATATAGACCCTTCAGACAAAAAGAAAAACGCAATCAGCCCCATTGAATGTACAGGCCGCGGACCTCCCGCGCGTGTCTCCATCGTCAATGCCGGCGGCGCTCATGTGGGTGCTTGCAGCGGGACGGACGCAGTGCTCCACCGTGGCCGGTTCTCCTTCTTCTCCTCTCTCTCTCTCTCTCTCTCTCTCTCTCTCTCTCTAAAATAGCATGCGTCGCTCACGGCCGCCCAAATCCACGCCCCAACATTGACGGTCCAGCCATGGCCTCGTAGTAGTACTAAGCCTCAGCTAATGCAGCAGCGCGAACCCGATTCACTCTCCCAAGGCCACTGTCATGGCCGCGGACAGCTGCCACACCCACAGCATCTCGTGGCTCGTCAAGGCCTGCATCCCTGTCGACCCTGACCGCCACATCTCTGTCCCCGTCGCATTCCCCATCTCCGCCGCGTGCCCCGAGTCTCCCTCCCGTCGCTCCCCGCCGTCTGCCGCTGCTTCGCCGACCTCTTCACGACCTGGACCTGTTGTTTCTCTGGCCGGAACTGCAGCAGCGCCTGGGCAAAGGCGCCGCCGTGGTCGGGGACAGAGACGGCGGGCAGGGAGGGTGGAGCTGGCAGCGCGCGCGACAGAGCTGGAGGAAGGCTTGGGCAGCCGGCCCTCCGGCGCCCGCGGCAGCTGCTGCTCCGGTTGGAAGCCGGCCCGCCAGTGCATGGCACATCGGCCTCCGGAGAGGAGAGACGAGGAGGGCAGGGGCTTGATTGCTTTTAAAAAATTTGAACAAGGGTCTTGGTGTAAAATCCTCTATCTAACGGCGTCGCCTGCGAACCGTTACGCCACGTCAGCAAAAAAGGGACCCACATGTCATAATCGTCATCAAAACGACCAAAGCCGCCAACTAGTGTTTTTTGCAAAAAATTAGCCTCAGAATTAGTGGTTTTTGGCACAAAACTGTAGAATTGTGGTTCCCGCAACCCTAGCCTTCAATGTCGATGTTTTCTGCAATTCACTCGCCACAGGTGAGCAAACACACACGCCGTACTGCCTCTGCATATGAGATTGTTTGTTACGCGTGCCGGGGTGTGACATTGCGAAATGGCGGCAACTCTACGAGGAGCCACGACGCTGAGGCTGAGAGAGTAGCGGGAGGCGAGGAGCAAAGCGGCAGTGGTGCCCTTCGAGAAGGCCGGCAGCTGTTGCGGGGACATATGGTGCAAGGAAGGGACGCTCCTCAAGCGCAGCCGGAAAGGCGCTCTGCGCTGGAAGCGATCGTCCGTGTACATCAACAAGAGGTCGCAGGTGATCGTCAAGCTCAAGAGCAAGCACATCGGCGGCGCCTTCTCCAAGAAGAAGAGGAGCGCTGTGTATGGCGTGCACGACGACATGCCGGCGTGGTCGCCGGGGCACGAGCCCTGCGGCATGCCAGACTCTGCGACGGCGGCGCCGGAGAAGCGCCACTTCGGGTTGAGGACGGTGTAGGGCCTGGTCGAGTTCGAGAGCGAGAGCAGGATGCATAAGCAGTAGGTAGGGTCGGTGAAGAACCTGCTCCAGCAGGCAGCCGACGGCATTGCTCAGCTCGAGCACTCCGTCGAGTCGCTCATGCGCATAGTGTAGGCAGAGGTGCAGGCGGAGGTGCGACATCCGGCGTGGTCACCATGGTCGCCACTGGCCACGAAGGCACATAGCAAGTGTTCGACGATATGTATGAGCCAAATGTAAGTTTACTCCATTATATTTAGGGGATCGGCTAGGTCCGGCCAAAACTTAGTGGAGTAAAAATACTCCACTAAAGGTTCACTCCGCCGAATCCTCCGTTATATATAGGGGATCGGTTAGAAATGCCCTTGACGAGTTGCTGGCTATAGCATGTTGACATGTCGTCTGCTATAGCCAATGTAATAGCCAATATGTATAGTAGTTGGCTATAACATGGCTCACTTCACACTCTCACAACATTTCTTGCAACACGTGTTTTAGCTTACATCATCTTATTGAACTTGCTCTAATAACATGTACAAAGGCCTCTCATAGACACAAACGTGGCCTAGTTGAGTTGGTGAAGGATTGAATCCCACGGCGCGGTTAGACGCTGCACATCTGACGCCTATCAACTCGTTCGGCTCAGTCATAGGCGGCGACAGGGGAAGAAGATGGGGTGGCGGCTAGGGTTTCAGTTGCCCACCCGACCCTCTCTCACAAAGTGGTATCTCGCATCAATTATGTTGATGAAGCAACATTTATACTAATATAAAAAGAGCGAGCTGCGGAGATCCATCAAATCTCACCCATTCAACTGCATCTATCCAACGGTCTACGTCGCTTCGATGTTTAGTGTTAAACATGTAGCACCCTCCACTAATTAATATCATGCCTACTAATATCAACGTCAACATTAAACAGGTAATTATATCCTACCTAATATCAACATGCAATTTATATCTTGTCTAACAGGGAAGTACCATGTCCAACAGAATTATTGAGATGGAAAACAACATATTATGTATAAAGGAACTGAATAAAATCATAATTGCTATTTACAAATTATTCTAGATTTTGATTTCACTGTTACACAGTTGGACCACTCGACTCTTGATGGTGTTGAATGGGCCTACCGAAAGTGCAGAACATAAGGTTCAGCATGAAAATGTGCCTACTATTGGAACGATAGCAGGAGGCCATCATATCTTCTAATGCATGCATCACTCTTCTGCCTAAAGTCCAAATTCTATGCACACACCGAGCTTGGTAGAGTACAATCGGCTCCAGGGCCAACTGAAACTATGGCCCACACCGGCACTAGCGAAGCGACTAATTAGCTGTGTAGTAAATGTACAAATTGATGGCAATGTTTTTGTGTTGTTGTGTTGTATATTGATCCGACCCAGGTGTAAGGTATATATATAGGAGTCAATTACATTGGTGGTGCCAGAACTTGGCGCAAACGGTCACTTTGGTGCTACAAGTTGCGGTGTACATCGAAGTGGTGCAAAAACTTGGCTTTGACATGCAAATACAGTGCTTACCTCGTTTGTATACGGAATCGGTGATGACTAGGCGCGCGGGGCCCGCTGTCAGCCACTGGACCAGGAGAAAGGGGCGTGTGGCCTGGTTTTTTCGACAACACCATCGAATTATTATTTTTTCACAAAAAAGCACATGTTCACGTGGGAGAGGTGACATTTTCTTTACCTCTTTGAAAGTGGGTCCCGCCTGTCAGGCCAGAGTGAAAATTAAATGGAAAATACAGAAAGTGCGGCCAGCAGGTCTCGAACCAACGACGCACACGACACCGCTATCCGGCTAGCCAACAAACCCACAACGTTCACCTGTCCATTATGGATAACAACTTTCTATGTACTAATCTCGGCGCATGTGGAGCATAAATGGGCTGTCTGCAGCCCATTTTGCACCTGTTCGATTTTTTAATTTATTTGTAGAAACTACGTAAATTATAATCTCAGTAATAAAAATAAAATTTGAATATTTTTGTATATATAATATTTATATAACACAATATTTGAACATAATTTTTTATTAATTCCGTTGTACAAATAAATTTAAAAAGCGAACAGGTGCAAATCGGCCGCACTTTCTGCAGCCCAGTTAAGCTCCACATTTGCCTTGGTAAAATACATATAAAGTTGTTACCCATGTTGAACCAGCAAACGCAATGGGTGGATTGGCTAGCCCGATTTCTTGCAAGTTGTAGGTCGTGGGTTCAATACCAGCAGCCACGCTTTTTTCTTTTGGCAGGCGGGACCCAATGGTCATAGAGTTGGAAAAAAATGTCACCTTCTCGCAGGTAATAGGGGTATTTTTGTGAAAAATATATATTTCGAGGGTGTTTACAAAAAAATCAGGCCACACGCCCCTTCTCCCTGGTCCAGTGGCTGACAGCGGGCCCCACGCGCCTAGTTAGCGTCGATTCCGTATAGAAACGAGATAAGCACTGTATTTGCACACCAAAGCCAAGTTTTTGCACAATTTCAATGTACACCACAACTTCTAGCATCAAAGTGACCGTTTGTGCTAAGTTCTAGCACCACCGGTGTAATTGACTCTTAAATATATAGAGTACAATATGAGAGAGAGACTTAGTGTAGAGGACAAGTCATACATGATTTAATCCTATTCTATCTTTAACTCCTAATCTCTAACTTAAACATAACTATATTTTTAACATCCCCCCTCAATTGTGACGGGAGTGAAGCGGACGATTGCAACCAAATTTGAAGTATCGTGCTCACGTCATCTTCTCCGCTTCGTCATCATCACATGCGTGTCTGATGGGTCGGCACCTGGGGCGGTGACTGCGTCCCCGTTTGATGCTTTCTCTGTCTCTCCTCTGATACCATGTAGAAATTATGGGATGGGTGTATTGATTTGACCATCATATGGGGTATATATTGAAGTACAACATGGGGAGAGGCTTGGAGTATAAGAAAGTCATTATAATTTAATCCAATTCTATCTCTGTCTCTCATTATCTCTAACTAACATGTTTATACTTTTAACATTCCTCTTGGTCGTAGCGGGAGTGAAGCGGATGATTGCGACTGAATTTGAAGTATCGTGCTCTCATCGTCTTCTCTGCTTCGCCATCATCACCTACATCTCTGATGGGTCGGCACCTGGGGCGGTGACCCTGTCCCCTTTCAATACCTTCCCTGTCTCTCCTATGTCCCCCCCGGCAGTCACAACAGGAGTGGCGTCGACGCTAGTGACGACGCGGACGCTGTTGACTGGAGTGTTGCCAATGTGTAGCCATAGACATAGCCCTGTATGTCGATGTAGAGGTAGCCGATCATGGTGATGTAGCTGTGGTCGAAGTAGTTGTGGTCGATGGTGTAGTCGTCGTGGATGATGAAGCCGCACAAAGTCGGAGGCACAAAAAACCGCGCTATGAGGGAGCTACAGTCGTGGACGATGTACCTTGCGGATGTCAGAGGGTGTCATCGGTGATGAGTCCTTCGGTTTTGCCAGAACTGGAGGAAACCCATCGAGCACATATCGGTTTTGCCAGGACCGTGTGGCCGTGGAAGGGGTCGTCACTAAAGTGACACCGTGTCGATGCAGTCGTGCCGTCGTAGATGACACGGTCATCGCCATCGTCGAGGTCGCGTCTTGCAGTTATACTGTCAGAGGATGCTGGAGATGTCCATCTTGTGGACGGGGCGGCGGCGGTGTGTTGACGAAGATGTTGATAAAGACCACTTGATGAGGACCTTTGCGATGAAGTGTCCGTTGGCATTGCAGCAGCGTGTCGACGATGATGCATCGCATAGAGGCGTACCTCGCAGCGAAGAAGTGTCGATGTTGTGTCGTGCCAAAGAAGTCGATGAAGAATTGCATATTTTTCCACACCGGCCTGACATGTGGATGGTGCATGACGTGGCCTCTTCTCGTAGATGTGCTGGACGAAGATTTTTTTTTTCATGGACTTTACAGCTTCATGTCTTGGCGATGGTTTGGCTCAATGTCAAGGTGTCAGTGTTGTCACAAAAATTGGTGGCTTGATGCAAATCGCTTGCAGCCTGTTTGGTAACCACGCGTGCAGGGGAATGGGAGTTTCCACAACGATGTTTATGGAGGGATTAGGCATGGGAAGTAGAGTTTTACTCCCATTTGCTTGTTTGGTATATGATGGGAATTAGCGTGGGATAAAACTTTGCTTACGAATTAACAGGATACCCCCTGGAAAGAAATGGGTGGAAATTGGCTTCCTCAACTCTCATTCTCCTTCCCACTTAAACTCCTATTCCCTTCAATCAAACATTGGACTTTTAATCTCCTCACCCCTCAACTCCCATTCCCCATCTCTAATTTCCCCGAACCAAACACGCTGTTGGTATAGTTGCAGGTCGGAGATGTGTTCGGCTGGTGCGTAGTCGTGTACGCAGACGAATCGAGGTTGGCTGCACCCCTCCGTGTTGGAGTAGATGTGCCCCAGGAACTGTCGCTGCTTGACGGCGCGTGTCGTCAGAAGCTGCTGCTGGAGATCGCGCTAGTCGATGAAGCTGGGGACGTGTGGAGCTGGGTCCCGATGAAGCTTGATGCCGATGCGATCTGGTTGGATCTGGCATCCGCCGTACTGAGCCATCATGCAGCAGGAACCTGGTGCGGCTGCCGACTGCGATGCATGACAAGGACTGGGTTTTGCCATGCGTTCGGAGGTTGATGTAGATCGGGTCGAAGCAGCTGGCCGGTCACTGCCTCATGTTATGGAGTCGTCCGATGAAGCGCCGCCTTGATTGTCGCGAAAAAGCCAGACGAATAAGATGTGTGTCGTTCCTGGACGCACGCTTCGCGAAGTGATTTGGACACCGATTGCTGCACAATTTTCTCAACGAATTGGATCTAATCACTGGATTTATTTAGCTAATTGGAAAATCAATCTAACACGATTTCATCTACTGGAAATTTGAAAATTTTCTAATCTGATCTTTGAACCAATCTAATCGTTGATTGATCGGGTGCCGCGCCCCATAGGAGAGGAGATTAATCTTCTCAGGGATAGTGCGCTGCGGAAGTGGTGGAGAAACTTAGGATCGACGTCGTTTGACTAACTGCTCTAATACCGTGTAGAAATTGTAGGATGGCAATATTTTTGTGTTGTTGTAGGATCTTAGCAAAAGCAGCCCGAGCTAACTTTATCAGGGGGATTATTCCTCATATAATACCTAGGAGCTTAATCAGCTTACAGTATGTCGACGATACAATTCTGTTTTTGGACCCTGATCCTGCTTATGCTAAAAATTTGAAATGGCTACTCTCTTGCTTTGACCAGATGTCTAGGATGAGAATTAATTACGACAAATGTGATCTATTAACTATCAACGTTGATGATGCATCTACTAAACTGTTATCACAGATCTTGTGTGTTAGAAACGGGGAATTCCCTCTTAAATATTTGGGGGTTCCTCTGCACTACTTGAAGTTCAGAAGGGAGGATATCCAACCTATAATTGATAAGATCACTAAAAGAATTTATGGGTGGAGAGGCAGATTACTTAGCTATGAAGCTAAACTTATTCCTTTACAAACATGCATGGCCAGCATTCCAATGTATCTTATGTCTATAATAAAATTCCCTACGTGGGCTATTGAAGCCATTACCTCCCATTTTTTCTAGGGTAATTTGGGAGGTGTGCATAAGTACCACCTTGCCAATTGGGGATTTGTGTCCTAAAAAAAGCATTTTGTGGACTGGGTGTGATTAATCTGAGGGAATTTAACTTAGCCCTCTTGGCCTCTTGGTCTAAAAGATTCTTTATGGGAGGAGATAAGAACTGGATTACTTTGCTGAAACATAAGTATAGTACGGATAAACCAAATATGCTTTGGTCCAAAGCTCACGTGGTTTCTCCATTTTGGAAAGACTTGAATTGGGCCCTTTCTGGGGTCAGGCCCTTTTATATAGATGGGTTCTGGGAAATGGTAGTCACATTAGTTTCTGGCATGACATTTGGGCTGGTGAAACTACTTTAAAAACCCAATTCTGGGATATATATACCACTTGTCAACAACATGAATGTAATGTGGCTCGGGTTTGATCTCACAAGAAGATGGAGACTACTTTATCAAAATTACTGTACAGGATGTGAAGAATAGATTTCTCTGGGACTTAGTAGTTGTCTATGGGGATGCTCAACCTGCTGGAAAAGCTAAATTCCTAGCAGAACTTTCTAGGGTTTTCCAGGATAGTGTTAACCCCATCCCGATAGGGGGGGATTTTAACATTATTAGAAAAGCTTCTGAAAAGAACAAACCTGGTACCCCAGGTCATTGGAGCTTCCTTTTTAATGCCATTCCTGAGCAGGCTGGTGTTAGAGAACTAGAAATGCATGGGAGAAAATATACTTGGGGAAATAATTTACCCCAACCTACCTTTGAGAAACTAGACATAATCTTGTGTAGTGTGGAGTGGGAGGAAACATATCCCTTAACTGAAGTTTCTGCTTTATATAGGGAAAAATCAGATCATGTTATGTTGTTGTTAGATACTGGAGATGTTATCAAATCTGATCACATCTTTAGGTTTGAGAATGCTTGGTTCCTTAGAGAGGGTCTTGATGATCTGGTTATCAAGACTTGGAACAGTAATGGTTCTGCCAAATCAAGCATAGATAATTGGCAAACGAAATTGAGATGCCTTAGGCCCAAATTGAAAGGGTGGAATAGAAATAGAAATGCATGGTATAGAGAATTGAAAAAAGAGATTCTGATTAAATTAGATAGGATTGATAAACATTGTGAGATGCATGGGTTGACTGCCGCAGATAGGAAGGAGCAAATGGAGCTCATGGCTCAACTTGATAAACTCTTGAGTCAGGAAAAAACTAGATGGAAACAGAGAGCAAAGGTTGATGAGCTATTGGATGGGGATTGTAATACTAAGTACTTCCATGCTAAAGCTAATGGAAGACATATGATAAATAAAATTACTAGTTTAGATCAGGAGGATGGTATAATTGAGGGGGACAAGAACCTGCTTGATTATATCACTGGTTTTTATAAGAACTTGTTTGGACACCCAGAAGGGTCTCAAATCTCTGTGAATGCTGATGGGATTAATAGTGTGCCTTTAAATTGTAATGACTCAATTGTAGGGGAATTCTCTATGGATGAAATTAAAAAGGCAGTATTTCAGATGGCTCATAATAAGTCTCCTGGTCCTGATGGTTTCATTGCTGAATTTTATCAACATTTTTGGGATCTGATTAAGCATGACCTTAAAAAAATGTTTGATGATTTCTTTTTGGGAAAATTAGATATTAAAAGGCTTAACTATGGGATTATAACCCTGTTGCCCAAAAGTAAGGATGCTAATCAAATATAGAAATACAGACCAATCTGTCTGTTGAATGTTAGTTTTAATTTTTTTTACTAAAGTTTTAATGAATAGGCTCAATTTGGTAGCTGGAAAAATAGTGTCTCCAATCCAAACTGCTTTCATTAAAGACAGATACATCATGGAGGGGGTTTTGGTATTGCATGAAGCACTAAATAGTGTGCATGTTAAGAAACAAAATGCATTACTGTTCAAAGTAGATTTTGAAAAAGCACATGACAAAATTAAATGGCCTTTTGTTCTTCAGATGATGAAAATTAAAGGTTTTCCTGATAAGTGGATTGATTGGGTTATGGAGACTATCAGGGGGGACATGTATGTGTCAAGGTCAATGACACATATGGACCATATTTCCATACTCACAAAGGGTTGACACAAGGAGATTCTATGTCTCCCTTGATGTTTAACATAGCTGCTGATGCTCTGGCGATGCTGATGGATAATGCTAGAAAGGCTGGTTTAATAAAAGGCCTATTTTGTGAAAATGTGGTAGGAGGTATTAATATGTTACAGTATGCAGATGACACAATCTTTCTCATGCAAGATGATTTTGAGAGTGCTCATAACTTGAAATATATCTTGTGTCTTTTTGAACAAATGTTTGGATTGAAAATTAATTTTCATAAAAGTGAACTGTTCTTGTTTGGTGAAGCTGCTAACAAAAAACAATAATATTCTAGAATTTTCACTTGTACAGTTGGGGATCTTCCCCTAAAATACTTGGGTCTTCCTATTGATAAAAAAAGAATTAGAAATAAGCATTGGAAGACTCCTGAAGAGAAAATGGAGAAAAAATGTGGCACTTGGCAGGGTAGATTGTTAGCTAGTGCTGGGAGGATTACCATGATACAATCCTCCCTGACTGGCATTCCTTATCATATGATGTCTTTTTATGGTTTACCTATTGGGGTTAATAAAAGAATGGATTTTTTTAGGGCTAGATTGCTTTGGCAGGAAATCATTGATAAGAAAAAATATCATGTAGTCAGATGGTCTGAGGTATGTAAGCCTAAAGACATGGGAGGTTTAGGTATACAGAATTTGGCTCTTATGAATAAAGCTCTGTTATGCAAATGGTGGTGGAAATTATACAATACAGACGGAGTGTGGCAGGAAGTGCTGCAAAAGAAATACATTAAGAAAACTTGCATCACTAGTGTAAAGCATAGGGTGGGAGATTCACAGTTCTGGAGTGAGCTCCTTAAACACAAAGACCTTTTTTCTCCTTGTGCAGATTCAATAATGGGGATGGTGTGAACACCAGATTTTGGGAAGATTGGTGGATAGGGCCAAAATCTTTGAAAGACAGTTATCCTAGACTTTATAATATTTGCTTTGATAAAAACAAATCAGTAGCTACGATCCTGGGGGGAGGTTTGAACAATGTTAAGTTTAGAAGATCCTTGTATGGGGAATCTTTGGATTTATGGAACCATATTAAGGAAGCATGTGGGAGTGTGACCCTCACTGATCAAAGAGATAAAATTAGTTGGACTTTGATGGGGAATGGGATATACACTGTCAAATCTTTTTATAGGCATTTGGTCCAAACTGGTTTCAAGTATTCACACAAATTTTTGTGGAAAGTTAAAATGCCTCCACGGGTCAAAGTATTTATGTGGCTTGTACTTAGGGGGAGGATCCTCACTAAGGACAACTTGATACGTAGGGGGTGGCATGGGGATAGCAAATGTTCTTTTTGTGGTGTTGAGGAGGATATTAATCATCTTTTTTTTCATTGCTCTGTTGCTAGAATTCTGTGGATGGTTATGAAGTGCTCATTCGGGATGCGAGATACACCTTGTGATGTTGAACAAATGTTTGGGGAATGGGTTAGGAAGTTTGAAAAAAATGACAGGGATCTTTTGATAGTAGGCATATCTGCCATTTTCTGGAACTTGTGGAAGCTCAGGAATAGGGTGGTGTTTGATAATGATAGAATTGTGGATCCGTGTGTTCCTGTGAACTTGATAATTAAAAACCTACATGATTGGAATGTGTTGCAGAGAAACCAAGAAAAAATAAGGCGAATGACGGAGGGCGTAAAACTGGTTGAACAGATAGTGAAGGGGATTTTCAGAGCTGCACATGGATGGAGGACGGGGGTGCCAAGACTGACAGCTTCCTGACGATCCAGCTGAAGCTCAAGTCCCCTCTCCGTGGATCTTCTTCTTCCTGTTGCCTTTTAGATCGCCTTTTATCGTCTGTTCCTGTAATATAAAAACTGCTCGCACCTTCCTGTAGTGCCTGTTTCCTGTGTAAAACTTGCTGAACTCTGGGGTTTAGCTTCCCTGGAGTCGTGCTCCTAGTAGGGTATGAAGTTCCTTCGTGTTAAGGTTCTTCCCTATGTTGCTTGAGCTGTGGGTTGGGAGGGAGGGATGGCTCCTTCTCATGCCGCAGCGCTAGCGTTTATATTCCCAGTTTCGTAGTGAGGTAGGATGTAATGAAGACTTTGTGATTTCTATAAATGAAATCGGAGAGTGGAGCTCTCTTTATCAAAAAAAAATAATGTGGCTCAGGTTTGGGATGAATGTACGCTGAAGCTCACCTTTAGAAGATGTGTGGATGCTGTCTTCCTAACCAAATGGCAAGATTTATTAGAAGTGCTGTTTAAGTTTATTCCTAATCATGATGAAGATCGCCCTGTTTATATGCTTGAAACATTTGGGGTATACTCTGTTAAGTCCTTTTATAATATGATGAACTGGGGAGGGGTATGTACCCCTATTTGGAAAAATTTCTTTAAAATTGTGGTTCCACATAGATTTCTAGTGTTTGTGTGGTTAGCCTTTCATAACAAAATCCCGACTCATGATAATTTGGGTAAAAGACAGGTAGTTAATGACTCAACATGTTTCCCATTTTTTTTTCGACTGTATTATAGCTAAAAGTATTTGGACTGATATTGCTGAGATTTTCCAATTCTTAACTCCATGTAACATGTCTGAGCTAGCCGTCTTGTGGTGCACTGATAACAAAAAGTCGGTGGTTGCTATCTCATGTGTTTCGGTGATTTGGAGCTTATGGACGTTTCGTAATGATCTCTGTTTTCAGGGCATGGTTTGGACGAGCACCAGAGCTATCCTGGGGAGAGCAAGTGCTATGCTACATCAGTAGAAGATCCTAAGCGCTGGAGATCAATCTGTTCTACTGAGGAGACGTTAGCAATTGTTAGATCATCGAAGAGGAGAGCTTCTATGGATCGCTTGGTGAATATGAGAGGCGCAAGCGAGAAGAATATTCTAGCAGGCTTCGCCCTTCGAGCTCACTCTGGATGATGCTCGCTGCACCCCAGAAAACTTAGCCTGCTGCGCTGTTTCTTGTTGCTTGTCCCGTCTGTTTCCTTACTTACCTGCCCCAGCATGCGTGCATGTTTGGGGGGTTTCAGGAGGATTTGTATTAGTTTAATTTCAGTTGTAGGGGTTTCGTATCTGGCGCGGCTACTTTGGCTCGTTTTCTCAATAAAAATGAGGTGGGGGCGACCCCTTTGGTTCAAATAATTATACTTCTAACAGTCAATTGATTACAAACCTTTCTGCACAAACTTCATACAAAAACATCTTGTAAACCCATGCATCTGACTACAACGTTTGTTGACTGCACATGATTGGATTCCTAGCACTGACATCGGGCGACGATCAATAGATGACACCGTGTCCCACAGATTTTAGCCCTGCACACATAAGCTTCCAGCCACATCATCCACCCATATTCAGCTTCACCTACAGTACATTTGTTGAAAGCACACTTTTTCACGTTGACACTGCAGATTTATTTTTACGTTTTATATTTCCATAAAGTCACAAAAATAATTATCGTTCTATTGTAAAAATGGGCGGGTGTAGCAACACACACTAATTCTATTGTAAAAATAGACGAGGCAACAATGCTCGCCATCACCATGACTGTTGTTGGACAAGTTGATACCTGAAGCCTGACAGGATATTCACACGTGCGTTTAGATTCATTCAGAAAACTGAACGAACGAACGAACGAAACTAGCAGCACAAAAGCAGACAGCAAAAATAAAGACTTGAGGATCCAGCATAGCAGCGGTCATAAACACAAGAGTCGTCCCTTGCGCAATCGTATTTGCTGTGAACATACACGTTCATGCTGTTTTTTTGATATTGAAGATACACCCTAGCACAACTAAATTGGTATAATATGAGGTCTCAAAATTTGGATAAACAAAATACATAGCCCGTGGCGTGCAATACTAATAGAACTAAATGACGTGCAGTTTTGATGATTTAAGGAACAGCTATTGCAGCTCAACATGGCACCGGCTGCAAGGCTCCACAACAGTGAACTTCACTTTAGACGGAACACTTCCCTCAATGTATGTCCTGATAGCCAAGAGCCCTCGACGAGCTTCCACGATGGCATCGCTGTCGATGGGGAAGCATTTGCTGGTTCTGTTGGCAGAACACCTAGATAAACTATATCCTTCCGTGGCGTCCAATGTAAGATACTCAAGTGACTTTGTACTCTCAAGAATGTGACATGTTAGCTCAACCAAGCTCTTCGCAGAGGAGAAACCAACAACAGTCACACTCTTGAGCTTGTCATGGCGGTGCTCCGGCATCTGCCTCCGACCTGAAGGATCTTCAAAAATGGATGGATGCCGCATGCTTGTCTGGAACACCTGAAAGTGAGAAGCCAACATATTTGAATTAAAGGCTACCTGATAGCTAGGTGATACTCTCTCCATCCGGAATTAGTTGACGCTCAAATGGAAATACGTCTAGATACATCCATTTGAGCGTCAACTAATTCCGGACGGAGGAGTATATTTGAAGGCCATGGTCTGAAATGGAATATACTTTGCAGGGTGAGCTGACTTACATTCAAGAAAAATGTCTCCAAGGAAGGAGAAGCATCAAAAAAGGATATCAGAGAACAATAATCATAGGATGGGGAGAATGTCACCGTGACAAGACAAACACTTAAGTGCTTGAGGAATGAAAATTTGCTACCAAAAATCGGTGTACTGACCATCTGCATAAAGATCTCAGGTTAAAATTATGCCAGGATGATCAAGAATCTTAAAATTGCGAAAATCAATTGGCTAGCCAATGGGGTGGCTCACGAAATTGCGAAGTTTAGCTTTATTAGTAGATCTGATGGTATTCTTCTTAATAGTGTTCCGTCCTGCGTGGCGAATTTTGTAATGAACGATTGTAATAACCTTTTTAATTAATTAATATATGGGGGGTTTTCAAAAAAGAATATGCAAGTGTATGACTACTGTAATGTCAAAATAGAAAATACACATTGCCAGATATTTTGCAGTATACCTCACAACGTGAATATAGAGAAAGACTTTCAAGATTTGGCAAGCTAGATGGAAGCTTGGCACGAGAATAACAGACGGCACCATCACAGTGCATGCCTAGGATCTTCAATTGTAATGCTTTCCCAAATGAGAGTTGTACTAGCCGATCACCAGCAAACTGAAAATTGGAGAGACGTTGGGCCTCGCTCTCTATAGCCTGCAGCCTATTACAGTCAAGCACCTCGAGGGTGATGAGCCGCTGCAGCAGGCAAGGTATCTTCACTCTAACTATCTTACTGCAACTCTTGAGTTTCAACTGCTTCAAAGCAAAAGAACTGTCTAGAATGCAGGCTAATTCATTTTCTGTAATATGGACATCACACAGCTCAAGTTGAGTCAGACTTCTCAAGCCAAGTCTGACTGTTGGACCGAACACACACCAGGAAAGGTTCAGATTGCGGATCGAGTTTCCACTTCTTTCAGATAAAAGTGACCATGGAAAGTTGAACTTTTTTTGGTTCGTACATGGCTTAACAGTGAGTTCTTCAATCCCAGGTGTGAGGGCAATCTGAAGCCAATGATCAAGATAATAGGCATTGGTCTTATAATCATAGAACTCAATTCTTACGCTCTTCACACCAATACGTGAGTGTTTTATCAAAATGTTGTTGACTTTGTAGGTGAGATCTCTTTGTATTCCATCCTTTTCACACACATTTTCATGCATGCCTAGTGTTTTTGTACTGAAGGTGAGGCTGCGATGGCGTCTCCAGGAACACATAAAGGCACGAGACACGCAGGCAGCTCTGGCAGCATCTCGCATTGGCATTAGTGAATGTATATGGCACCAGATGTCCTACATGCACACACATGGAGGAAAAAAAACTGAACATAGGCAAATGATTATTTCAACTGGGCAAAGAAAAACAATACAACATATGCAGTACATTGTAACCTAGATGCTTGCGAGTGATTGCACAACTTGCAATGCAATATAAAGGTAGATATGGCATTGGAAATTTAAGTGTCCAATTATGGTGCATAAACCATAGAGAAGTTACCCCACCAAAAGTACTATTAATGGTTTTATATATAAGAAAGGTATAGTTGACTTGTAGCGGCCTGCACTTATTTACCATCAGTGAAACTGCTGCCTTTTTGTAGAATTGGCATACAAAAAGAGAACCATGTAGAAACTTGACTACAGCAAAGTACTTCAACAAATGCAGCAAAGTATATGAGGTTCGAGATGGTTGACTAGAGAGGGGGGTGATTTTTTTTTTCAAAAGAAGAGAGGGGGGCGGGGGGGGGGGGGGGGGGGGGTGAATAGGCAACTACAAAATTTCACTTATCTTCTTTCGCAATTTAGGCTTTGCGGATAAATATCAATGCCAAAACCCAATTAGGGGCTTAGATTTAATTTCAGTATCCACTTATGCCTTTTGTAAAAAATGATCATTTTCCCAGTTATGCTATTTTAAACATGCATACTTGCCATGGCTCTGTGTTCGCTCATATGTGGCTCTGATAATGCGTTTTAGCAGAATTAAAAGAACAGCACAGAAGGCCCCTATTGTAATCTTTAGAAATTGGATGGAGTTGAAAGAAATGGAAACAAATATTATTACTACTCCCTCCGATCCATATTACTTGTCGATGCTTTGGTACAACTGGCCACACAATTAATGGTTACTGGTCTGGAAAGTATTAAGGATGGACCTTTTGTAGATGTATATGGGGCTTCCTTCATAGAATTACATTTTGAGACCCAAGGATGGCATATGCTGGCAGAGGCTGACTATAGTTGCCATTAATTAATAGACAACAGGACACTGTATCTAGATTGTAGACCATAACCAACCACAAGGGGAGAAGTAGGGGCCATTACTAAGAGAGGCAGCTCCAAGATATCTGCTCCTTCTCAAAATACAAGGGGATCTAACACTCGCCTCAGACAGTTTCTTCAGGCAAGTGGAGACTGCATCAGCTAGAACAAAGCAAAGTTACAAAAAAAGGTGGGTGCAGGAGACAGCAGCACTAAAGGGGGTCATATATTTTTATTTAGCTAGTACTCCCTCCGTTTCTGAATATAAGCCTTTTTAGAGATTCCAATACGGACTACATATGAATGTATATAGACGTATTTTAAAGTGTAGATTCACTCATTTTGCTTCGTATGTAGTCCATATTAGAATCTCTAAAAAGGCTTATATTTAGGAACGGAGGGAGTACTACATATAAACAGGACATACTTGATCAGAGATACTCCCTCCGTCCCATAATATAAGATTTTTTTTGACACCACGAGTGTCAAAAACGCTCTTATATTATGGGACAGAGGGAGTACTTTTTATTCATAATGATAATTTACTTGCAATCCTCCACCATTAGCATCTTATCACGTACCTCTGGAAGACTTGGCAGAAATTTTATTCTTTTGCCACCCTTAGAATTACCATCTTGTTGGAAGGCTGGTGACTTCCTTTTAGGCACCGAGACAATAGATCCATCTGCAACACGCAACGCATGATCATAAATAGCTCATGCATTGACAGAAGAAAACAACAAAATCAAACACACAGATACACACATGAAGAAATCCAATTTGTTTTATCATCCAGCTTTTGGTCAACAATACAGATGATTAAGGTATTTGTTTGTTGTTGTGGAGAAACCAACTAGCTTGCTCTAAAGTAAGCAGGCATACTGAACACTAATGACTCCATATCCTCGAACCACAATATACTACGTACTGTACCAGCACCATTATTTGGTACCTGAATATTCTGTTCATACTGAGATCTCATCAAAATTGATCGTTTTTTTCTTCCATTTGACACATTTGAATGTAACAGACTACACAGTAAATAAAATCATAGATATGGAGTTGATTGTCCTGATTGCTTTGAAAAAATTACATCAGACTCAAACTTCACGAAAAAAGGAGGACAGGTTCAGATGATTTCCTTCCACTTGCCCAGTCGCCCTTTCCCCAAATCAAAACGACCTAAGGGTTCTTAATCAAAGTTTAAGATCGCGGGCAAAAGCATTTCGCGGCTGACTCCTCCAAACGCTACCGCCGCTATAGCGGGCGATAGCGGCCGCTATGCCATTTAGCGGCAACAGTACATGTGCATGTTTGTCTAGAAAAACAGAGTATTTTCAGCAGAAAAACAGAGGAATTTCAGTATAAATTCGAAGATATGTTGAAAATCTAAGCTACAGGTCGTGCAATCCAAGAGCCCGCCATGTTCTGTTGCTTGTACTGAATCAGCAAATGATACAGAGGATCAGAGGACTCTTGTACCTCCTGGAGATGCACTGGGACTGGGAGTTGGATCCGTTTGAGAATGAGATGTCATTGTGGAGTGCGGACTCATCGACGTCGCCCTGCAGAGGCCCCTCGTCGCCGTCGCAGCATTGCGCAGCGTGGTGTCACTGGAGCTGCCTTGCGGAGGCGTGGTCGCAGCCCTGCCGTACCGGTTGCGGCTGCTGCCTAGAGCGCTGGTCGCCGCCTTGCCGTATCGCCAGCCACTGCATCCGACTTCCGGCGAAGCAGCCGCCGGCCCGCCGAGCACAAATGGGAGAACCGCTCAGCCGCCGCAACCTTTTCGGAGGGAATGGGAAGAACGCTGAGCTAGGTTTCTCGGAGGAGCTGCTCTATATCGGGGCAAACTTGGGCCGTGCTCTATTTGGGCCTCTATTTCGGCCTGTACCAGCGAAATTGCAGCGACAGCAAAGGCGTTTCGCGCTGTTTCGCCCCGCGATCGCCTGATTGTCACCGGATCGCGTTTTTTAAGGCATAGCGTCGCGGGAAGCCTTCCAGCCAGCAATTGCGCCCCGATCGCTCAAGTTTTGCCCGCGATCTTAAAGTTTGTTCTTAATTCGTATTTTCTCAGTCAACTATGAACAGAAAGTGGCTGGACTAATTGAGAATTGGGAAGATGGCTTAGTGGCTTAGATGAACCAAAGTGAATCTGCTTGCTCTTATCAGGCTAAAAATATCAGCTCTCTCTCTCCTGTAAATAACCAGGACAGGAAAAAAGGCATTTTCTCTTACTTCCTCCGTAAAAGAAATATAAGAGCGTACATACACAACCTAGCACTACTGCATAATGCTGCCGAGACCGATATGTAAAAAAATGAATCTGCGGTGCTAGAACAGACAGGCCGAGGAGCTAAGAGGCGGCGGCCGGGTTACCGTGGGCTTGGATTTGCCGGCGACGCCGATCCCGCTGCTTGGACATGCACTGTTTGAGCGCCAGCAGCCCCATGGTAAGGGACGACGACGATGCCTATCTTTCGAGACGGAACAAATCAAGGGATAGCACCTCTGTTCTCCTACCCCGCTCTCCTCTACTTATTGTCACCCAAAAGGGCGGAGAGCCCTGCTATCTTACGAAAGGTGTATGAAACCGCATCGGGCGCCGTCAGGTGGTAACGCCATCAGGGAGGACACCCACCGCTAGGAATTAGACTACTGATCCGGTGATCCCTAGCGTTACCAGCGCACCACCGTTAGATGAGAAAGCTTTCCTTTCGTTGGATTAGAAAACGAACATGGGTCCTCTTATATAAGTAGTTTCCATGTGATTCGCTTCATAGAATTAGTTGCACCCAAAAATCACGGGGGATTGATTATAGTACTTGAAACGTGGGTCCACAGTTGTTTCCATGTAATTTGCTTCGTCAAAGTAACAGCACCAGAAAATCAAGCGAGGACAAAACTGCAAATCTATTCATTTCCTTATTTCTACTTTTCGTATTCACATATTTCCTACTCGACGAAATTTTGTTTCTACTGCTCCTAGAATTTGCTTCCAGTACATGTTGATTTTGCTTCGATCCAAGTATCAATTTATTTTCCTTTTAGTGAAAAAAATTTCTTCGATGTAATGAAATCCATAGATGCGCCTATGTTTGTTCCTCGCTGTGACAAAGAAGTCGGAGCTGCGTGTGGCAGGCCCCGCGGCAATGATGACTCCATGAGGGCGGCTTCAGCGGACGGTGCTCTCTGAAGGTTGCGCTGGACCAGGTCAGTACGAGGCTTGCAACTTTCTCCAATGAAGCGCATCGGCAAAATCGGAGCTGCCTGTCCTCGACGTCCGACAAGGTCCTTGTATGTCATCCGTTCGAAGGGCTCTTGACGGGTCACCAGCGGCGAAGTCGGAGTCGCTTGCTCGGGGAGAGGTGATGACGATGACATTGCAGGGAATCTCGATGGTGTCCTCTCCTCGGCGGTGTGTGTGGTCTTGTTGGTGCCCGGGTGCCCTTCTTTGTCAGCGTGTTGTAATGGTTTTCACCCGGGTTTCCATTAATTAACCGGGCAACTCTATTCTATCTTTTTTAATGAATCGGGTCCTAAGGGACTGTGCTTAGAAAAAAGTATCCAAGGTAGGAAAACATTTGGTACTACCTGCAAGTTACAGTACTTATGACGAAGATAATGTTTACGTTACAACGATGCGGATAAAATTTTTTTAGGGTTAATGTTGCCGCTTTATTTAAAATTCAAAGTTCAGAATCTCATCCGAAATTACATCAAGGACGAAGTCCGAGGGTGCCCCCAACCAAACCTTACAAAGTTCATCACCTACTCCTACTTTTAGCTAACTTATGGGCGGCAACATTAGCGGAACGCCTAACCCATGACACCTTAAACTCTGAAAACGATCTCAGCATAGTCTTTATTTCTTGCACCCATGGTCCTGCAGCAGACAGATCTTTTGGTGAGTGATTCAACATCTGAACCACCCCTTGACTATCAAGCTCCACATGCACCTTCTCAGCATTGATCTCCCGTGCCACGTGAAGAGCTTGCTTGCATGGATTTCCGTCATTTCTGGATCAACAATATTTGGAAAGTGATGGCACATACCAGCTCTGAATGCCCCAGTGTGATCCCTAAGCACCGCTCCACCACCACCCTTGTCACCTGTTTTTGAAACCACCCCATCTGAGTTTATCTTGATCCATCCATCATCTGGCGGCTTCCACTTCTGCACTTCTTTTTGCGCCGGGACATGGCTCGTTGGTGGGTGAACTCCCTTCCACTCCTCCATATGGGCAAGCACAACAGCTATTATTTCATGCGGGGCCTTGATCCTTTTCCCATCTCTTGCCTCATTTCGAGCAAGACAGAGGCCATAAATCGCCTGCACCATCGCCTCCTTCTCCTCAGATGCACCAGCGAACCAACCAAGTAACCAGCGAGCTAATTCTCTCTGGGAGTCCATCGGGCATGGTGGGATCGCCACCACAACTCCCTTTTCTGATTGAAGTAGCTGCCAAAATTGAACTGAGTGTTGACACGCCCAAAAACGATGGTAGATCGTTTCTTCCCTTCCACAAGCGACACAAAAGACACCATGTTTTATTCTTCGTCGGTGAAGTTCCGTGCTAACTGCAAGGCCATTCCTGATTAGCCTCCACATATGGATCTTGGCCTTGCCCGGCGCACAAGTATCCCACAGCGTCGTGTACCCCTTATGTCTGTTAACTGAACTTGAAGGCTCCGGTTGTCCAGTTCTTGCTCTGTTCATAGACATTTTCAGATGGTAGGCCGATCTAACAGTAAAACATCCGTTCTTAGTGAAGTTCCAAGTAAGGTAATCATCCGTACCCATGCCGCCAACAGCTATCTGCTTGATATCCGCCGCACCATCTGTAGAAAACATTGTTGGGAACGGAGCATGAATTTCAAAAAAAATTCCTACGCTCACGCAAGATCTATCCATGGAGATGTATCGCTACGAGAGGTGAGAGTGTGTCTACGTACCCTCGTAGACCGTTAGCGGAAGCGTCTCACAACGCGGTTGATGTAGTCGAACAATCCTTTGAGCTCCACCGATCAAGTACCGAACGTACGGCACCTCCGAGTTCTACACACGTGCAGCTCGGTGACGTTCCTCGCCTTCTTGATCCAGCAAGACGTCGAGGTAGTAGATGAGTTCCGTCAGCACGACGGCGTGGCGACGGTGACGGTGAAGTGATTCCGGCAGGGCTTCGCCTAAGCTCTCCGAAAATATGACCGAGGTGGAAAACGGAGATCGGGGCACCGCACACGGCTATGGGACAATTGTATACTTTGGGGTGCCCCCTTGCCCCCGTATATAAAGGATGAGAGGGAGGAGGCCGGCCCCCTAGGGGTGCGCCAAGTGTGGGGAGTCCTACTAGGACTCCTTAGTCCTAGTAGGATCCCACCTCCCATACGGAGTATGAAAGAGGGAAGGGAGAGGGAAAGGAAAGAGGGGGCTGCGCCCCCTCCCCTAGTCCAATTCGGTTTGGGCAAGGGGGGCCGCAAGCCTCCTCACGTGGCATGCCTCTCCTTTTCCCGTATGGCCCAATAAGGCGCATTACTTCTCCCGGTGAATTCCCGTAACTCCCCGGTACTCCGAAAAATACCCGAATCACTCGGAACCTTTCCGACGTCCGAATATAGCCTTCCAATATATGAATCTTTACCTCTCGACCATTTCGAGACTCCTCGTCATGTCCGTGATCTCATCCGGGACTCCGAACAAACTTCGGCCACCAATCACATAACTCATATAATACTAAATCGTCATCGAACCTTAAGTGTGCGGACCCTACGGGTTCGGGAATGATGTAGACATGACCGAGACGACTCTCCGGTCAATAACCAACAGCGGAACCTGGATGCTCATATTGGTTCCTACATATTCCACGAAGATCTTTATCGGTGAACCTCATATGTCAACATACGTTGTTCCCTTTGTCTGGCGGTATGTTACTTGCTCGAGATTCGATCGTCGGTATCCAATACCTAGTTCAATCTCGTTACCGGCAAGTCTCTTTACTCGTTCCGTAACACGTCATCTTGTAACTAACTCTTTAGTCACGGTGCTTGCAAGGCTTCTGTGATGCTGTATTACCGAGAGGGCCCAGAGATACCTCTCCGATAGTCGGAGTGACAAATTCCAATCTCGATCCATGCCAACTCAACAAACACTTTCGGAGATACCTGTAGTGCACCTTTATAATCACCCAGTTACGTTGTGACGTTTGATACACCCAAAGTATTCCTACGGTATCCGGGAGTTGCATGATCTCATGGTCAGAGGAACGTGTATTTGACATAGTGAAAGCAATAGCAATAAACTGAACGATCATTTGCTATGCTAACGGTTGGGTCAAGTCCATCACATCATTCTCCTAATGATGTGATCCCATTATCAAATGACAACTCATGTCCATGGTCAGGAAATCTTGACCATCTTTTGATCAACGAGCTAGTCTAGTAGAGGCTTACTAGGGACACAGTATTTGTTTATCTATTCACACATGTATTTAGTTTCAGGTCAATACAATTCTAGCATGAATAATAAACTATTATCATGAACGGGGAAACATGATAATAACTAATTTATTATTGCCTCTAGGGCATATTTCCAACAGTCTCCCACTTGCACTAGAGTCAATAATCTAGATTACATCTCCATGTAATTAACACTTAATCAGTTCTAAAGCTGATCATGTTTTGCTTGTGAGAGAGGTTTTAGTCAACGGGTCTGCAATATTCAGATCCGTGTGTTCTTGGCAAATCTCTATGTAGATGCTGCTACCACACTCTGTTTGGAGCTACTCCAAAAAATTTCCCCACTATACTTATCCGGTCTGAGCCTCATAGTCTTTCGGATCAGTGTTTAAAGCTTGCATCGACGTAACCCCTTACGACGAACTCTTTATCATCTCTATTCCCGAGAAATTCTTCCTTAGTCATCTTAAGGATAATTTGACCGCTGTCCAGTGATCTACTCCTGGATCACTTTGGTACCTCTTTTGCCAGACACATGGCAAGGCACACAGCTTGGCATACTTTATAGAACCTATGGCCGAGGCATAGGGGATAACCTTCATCCATTCTATTTATTTTGCCGTGGTTGAGATTTGAGTCTTACTCAACTTCACACCTTTCACCACAGTCAAGAACTCCTTCTTTGACTGATCCATTTTGAACTTCTTCAAAATCTTGTCAAGGTATATGTTTTGTGAAAGTCATATGAGGCGTCTCAATCTATCTCTATAGATTTTGATGCCTAACATGTAAACAACCTTTACCTAGATCTTCAAGTCTTACTCCACTTCACACCAGCCAAGAACTTATTTCTTTTGACTTGATCCATTTTGAACTTCTTCAAAATCTAATCAAGGTGTGTGAAAATCTTTTATCAGGTGTCTTGATCTATCTCTATAGATCTCGATGCCCAAACCGTGGATAACTCAAAAAACAGGTTTTTATTGAAAAACTCCTTTCAATTAATTCTTTATGCTTTCCAGAAATTCTACATCATTTCCAATCACATATACTTATTAGAAATGTTATAGAGCTCCCACTCACTTTGTTGTAAATACAAGTTTCTCCATAAACTTGCATAAACCCAAACGCTTTGATCACTTCATCAAAGCGAGTATTCCAGCTCCGAGATGCTTGCACCAGTCCATAGATGGATCGCTGGAGCTTGCATATTTGTTAGCACCTTTAGGATCGACAAAACCTTCCGGTTGTATCATATACAATTCTTCCTTAAGGAATCCATTAAGGAATGCCGTTTTGACGTCCATTTGCCAGATTTCATAATCATAAAACGCGGCAATTGCTAACATAATTCTGACAGACTTTAGCATCGCTACGGGTGAGAAAGTCTCATCGTAGTCAACTCCTTGAACTTGTCGATAACCTTTAGCAACAAGTCGAGCTTTATAGACGGTGACATTACCATCAGTGTCCGTCTTCTTCTTAAAGATCCATTTATTTTTAATAGCTCGCCGTTTCATCGGGCAAGTCTACCAAAGTCCACACTTTGTTCTCATACATGGATCTAATCTCGGATTTCATGGCCTCAAGCCATTTGTCGGAATCCGGGCTCGCCATCGCTTCTTCATAGTTCGTAGGTTCACCGTTGTCTAACAACATGACCTCCAAGACAGGATTGCCGTACCAATCTGGTGCGGAGCGTGTCCTGGTTGACCTACGAGGTTCTGTAGCAACTTGATCCAAAGCCTCATGATCATCATCATCAACTTCTTCTCTGGTCTGTGTTGGTGTCACAGAAATTTCTTTCTGTGGCGTACTACTATCCAGAGGAGGTACAATTATCTCATCAAGTTCTACTTTCCTCCCACTCACTTCTTTCGAGAGAAACTCCTTCTCTAGAAAGGATCCATTCTTAGCAACGAATACTTTGCCTTCGGATCTGTGGTACAAGGTGTACCCAACGGTCTCCTTTGGGTATCCTATGAAGACGCACTTATCCGCTTTGGGTTCGAGCTTATCTGGCTGAAGCCTTTTGACATAAGCATTGCATCCCCAAACTTTCAGAAACGACATCTTAGGTTTCTTGCAAACCACAGTTCATACGGTGTCATCTCAACGGATTTAGACGGTGCCCTTGTTTAAAGTGAATGCAGCTGTCTCTAATGCATAACCCCAAAATGATAGTGGCAAATCGGTAAGAGACATCATAGAACGCACCATATCCAATAGAGTACGATTATGACGTTCGGACACACCATTACGCTGTGGTGTTCCATGTGGCGTGAGCTGTGAAACAATTCCACATTGTCTTAAGTGATTGCCAAACTCGTAACTCAAATATTCTCCTCCACGATCAGATCGTAAGAACTTTATTTTCTTGTTACGATGGTTCTCTACTTCACTCTGAAATTCTTTGAACTTTTCAAATGTTTCAGATTTATGCTTCATCAAGTAGACATAACCATATCTACTCAAATCATCAGTGAACGTGAGAACATAACGATATCCACCGCGCGCCTCAACACTCATTGGACCGCATACATCGGTATGTATTATTTCCAGTTGCTCGCTCCATTTTTCCGGAGAACGGAGTCTTAGTCATCTTGCCCATGAGGCATGGTTCGCACGTCTCAAATGATTCATAATCAAGTGATTCCAAAAGTCCATCTGCATGGAGTTTCTTCATGCGTTTTACACCAATATGACCTAAGCGGTAGTGCCACAAATATGTGGTACTATCATTATCTTTTTGGCATTTGTGTTATGAACATGTGTATTACTACGATCAAGATTCAATAAACCTTTAAGTGCATGATCATCAATGATATTATCCAAATAAATAGAATAACAATTATTCTTCGAAAATGAATAACCATTTTGCAATAAACACTATCAGATATAATGCTCATGCTCAACGCAGGCACCAAATAACAATTATTTAGGTTTCAACTAATCCCGAAGGTAGACAGAGCGTGCCGACGGTGATCAAATCAATCTTGGAGACACTTCAAATGCACATCGTCACCTCGTTCTTTAGCTAGCCCTCGTTTATTTCGAAGCTCCATGTTTCGAGTTGCAAGCAACTGAACCAGTATCAAATACTCTGGTGCTCCTACGAGTACTAGTAAGGTACACATCAATAACATGTATATCAAATATATCTTTGTTGACATTGCCAGTCTTATTATCTGCCAGTTACTTTGGGGAAGTTCCGCTCCCTGTGACATTTCCCTTTGCAATGGGAGCACTAAGTCTCGGGTTTGGTTCAGCCTTGGGTTTCTTCGCGTGAGCGGCAACTGTTTTACCGTTCTTCTTGAAGTTCCCTTTTCTTTTCCTTGCCCTTCTTGAAACTAGTGGTCTTATTAACCATCAACACTTGATGCTCCCTTTTTGATTTCTACATCCGCAGCTTGTAGCATCGCGAATAGCTTAAGGATCTTCTATCCCTTGCATGTTTATAGTTCATCACGAAGATCCAATAGCTTAGTGATAGTGACTAGAGAACTCTATCAATCACCACTTTATTCGGAAGTCTAACTCCCACTTGATTCAAGTGTTTGAAGTACTCAGACATTCTGAGTACATGCTCACTAACGGAGCTGTTCTCCTCCATCTTGTAGCTATAGAACTTGTCAAAGGTGTCATACCTCTCGACCCGGGTGTGAGCTTGAAAAACAAATTTTCAGCTCTTGGAACATCTCATATGCTCCGTGTTGCTCAAAACATATTTGGAGCTCCGGTTCTAAGCCGTAAAGTATGGCGCACTGAACTATCGAGTAGTCATCTTTTCTTGTTTGCCAGACGTTCATAACGTCCTCAGACGAAGCCGTAGGGGTATTTCACTGAGCGGTGCATTAAGGACATAAGCCTTCTGTGCAGCAGTGAGGACAATCCTCAGATCACGGACCTAGTCCGCATAGTTGCTTCCATCAACTTTCAACTTCGTTTTCTCTAGGAACATAATAAAAACAGGGGAACTACAGCGCGGTCTATGGATCTACAACATAAATTTGCTAAGACAAGTAAGACTATGTTCATGACAATTGAAGTTCAATTAATCAAATTATTTAAGAACTCCCACTTAGATTAACATCCCTCAAGTTGTCTAAGTGTAACATGATCCACATCAACTAAACCACGTCCGGTCATCACGTGAGGTGGATTAGTTATCAATGGTGAACATCTTTCATGGTGATCATATCTACTATATGACTCATGTTCGACCTTTCGGTCTCTTGTGTTCCGAGGCCATATCTGTATATGCTAGGCTCGTCAAGTTTAACCCAAGTATTCTGCGTGTGTAAAACTGGCTTACACCCGTTGTATGCGAACGAAAGAATCCATCACACCCGATCATCACGTGGTGCTTAGAAGCGTCGAACCTTCGCAACGGTGCATACTAGGGGAGAACACTTATATTGAAGTTTAGTGAAGGGATCATCTTATAATGCTACCGTCGTCCTAAGCAAAATAAGATGCATAAAAGGATTAACATCACATGCAATTCAATATATGTGACATGATATGGCCATCAACGTCTTGTGCCTTTGATCTCCATCAGCAAAGCACCGTCATGATCTCCATCGTCACCGGGTTGACACCTTGATCTCCATCGTAGCGTCGTGACACCTTGATCTCCATCGCAACGTCGTGGTCGTCTCGCCGGCTATTGCTACTACTACTGCTGCTAACTCATAGCGGTAAAGTAAAGCAATTACATAGCGTTGGCATTGCATACAATAAAGAGACAACCATAAGGCTCCTGCCGGTTGCCTGATAACTTTACAAAACATGATCATCTCATACAACAACTTATATCACATCATGTCTTGGCCATATCACATCACTAGCATACCCTGCAAAAACAAGTTAGACGTCCTCTACTTTGTTGTTGCAAGTTTTACGTGGCTGCTACGGGTTAGCAAGAACCGTTCTTACCTACGCAAAACCACAACGTGGTGTAGTGATTGCTTTTTGATCTTCTAAAAGAACCCTCTTCATTGAAACCGATTCAACTAAAGTGAGAGAGACAGACACCCGCCAGTCACCTTTATGCAACGAGTGCACGTAGTGGTGAAACCTGTCTCGCGTAAGCGTACGCGTAATGTCGGTCCGGGCCGCTTCATCTCACAATACCGCCGAATCAAGTATCAACTAGTAACGGCAAGCAATATGTATACACCCACGCCCACAACTCGTTTGTGTTCTACTCGTGCAAATCACATCTACGCATAAACCTGGCTCTGATACCACTGTTGGGAACGGAGCATGAATTTCAAAAAAAATTCCTACGCTCACGCAAGATCTATCCATGGAGATGTATCGCTACGAGAGGGGAGAGTGTGTCTACGTACCCTCGTAGACCGTTAGCGGAAGCGTCTCACAACGCGGTTGATGTAGTCGAACAATCCTTCGAGCTCCACCGATCAAGTACCGAACGTACGGCACCTCCGAGTTCTACACATGTGCAGCTCGGTGATGTTCCTCGCCTTCTTGATCCAGCAAGACGTCGAGGTAGTAGATGAGTTCCGTCAGCACGACGGCGTGGCGACGGTGACGGTGAAGTGATTCCGGCAGGGCTTCGCCTAAGCTCTCCGAAAATATGACCGAGGTGGAAAACGGAGATCGGGGCACCGCACACGGCTATGGGACAATTGTGTACTTTGGGGTGCCCCCTTGCCCCCGTATATAAAGGATGAGAGGGAGGAGGCCGGCCCCCTAGGGGTGCGCCAAGTGTGGGGAGTCCTACTAGGACTCCTTAGTCCTAGTAGGATTCCACCTCCCATACGGAGTAGGAAAGAGGGAAGGGAGAGGGAAAGGAAAGAGGGGGCTGCGCCCCCTCCCCTAGTCCAATTCGGTTTGGGCAAGGGGGGCCGCAAGCCTCCTCACGTGGCATGCCTCTCCTTTTCCCGTATGGCCCAATAAGGCCCATTACATCTCCCGGTGAATTCCCGTAACTCCCCGGTACTCCGAAAAATACCCGAATCACTCGGAACCTTTCCGACGTCCGAATATAGCCTTCCAATATATGAATCTTTACCTCTCGACCATTTAGAGACTCCTCGTCATGTCCGTGATCTCATCCGGAACTCCGAACAAACTTCGGCCACCAATCACATAACTCATATAATACTAAATCGTCATCGAACCTTAAGTGTGCGGACCCTACGGGTTCGGGAATGATGTAGACATGACCGAGACGACTCTCCGGTCAATAACCAACAACGGAACCTGGATGCTCATATTGGTTCCTACATATTCCACGAAGATCTTTATCGGTGAACCTCATATGTCAACATACGTTGTTCCCTTTGTCTGGTGGTATGTTACTTGCCCGAGATTCGATCGTCGGTATCCAATACCTAGTTCAATCTCGTTACCGACAAGTCTCTTTACTCGTTCCGTAATACGTCATCTTGTAACTAACTCTTTAGTCACGGTGCTTGCAAGGCTTCTGTGATGTTGTATTACCGAGAGGGCCCAGAGATACCTCTCCGATAGTCGGAGTGACAAATTCCAATCTCGATCCATGCCAACTTAACAAACAGTTTCGGAGATACCTGTAGTGCACCTTTATAATCACCCAGTTACGTTGTGACGTTTGATACACCCAAATTATTCCTATGGTATCCGGGAGTTGCATGATCTCATGGTCAGAGGAACGTGTATTTGACATAGTGAAAGCAATAGCAATAAACTGAACGATCATTTGCTATGCTAACGGTTGGGTCAAGTCCATCACATCATTCTCCTAATGATGTGATCCCATTATCAAATGACAACTCATGTCCATGGTCAGGAAATCTTGACCATCTTTTGATCAACGAGCTAGTCTAGTAGAGGCTTACTAGGGACACAGTATTTGTTTATCTATTCACACATGTATTTAGTTTCCGGTCAATACAATTCTAGCATGAATAATAAACTATTATCATGAACGGGGAAATATGATAATAACTAACTTATTATTGCCTCTAGGGCATATTTCCAACAAACATTGTGTTGGGGATATTCCCCACGGTTTGACCCGGCCAGGAGGAATGACCCGGCCCATCACTTGGCGGCTCATGGGTCACCTCGCTTACCGGGTCGACCTGGACGACAAGGCCTAAGGCCCAATGTGCAACCCGGTAGAAGGACGGCTCACAGAGAGGCTTGGAGGGCCGGCTCGCAGAGAAGGACCAATAAGAGGAAAGCAAGACCTGACAAGGGAAGCAAGACCCGGACTAGTATCCAGCTTGTAATAGAAAAGAGACTAGTTGTAGTCCTACTAGGACTCTACATGTAAGCCAGCCCCTTCAACTTATATAAGGAGGGGAAAGGCACCCCAAGAGGGACAAGTTGAGAGACAGACAAGTCGGGATAGACAGACAGATTAGTAGCTCTCGAGATAGAGGTAGCAAAACAACACCCTTGTAATCGAGATCATCATCATCAATGACAATCAAGCAGGATGTAGGCTTTTACCTCCACCGTGAGGGGCCGAACCTGGGTCAAACTCGCGTCTCTCGATTCCGATCAACCCCGTTCAAGCTACCACCTAAGTGCGATGGCCTCACCACTAAGTCCTTTCACGAGGACATCTTGCCGTGACAAAACCACGACAGTTGGCGCCCACCGTGGGGCCTGCGCACAGTGGTGTTGAGTTCTTGGAGGGAGCTCTCTTAGGGATCGAGAATCTCGTGATCGGCCAGATGAACAAAGAGTCGGCATGGAAGGATCATCATCAACTTCAATCTTGGGTCCAAACTCGGAAGAATTCATCCATACATATCCGATCTACACCAACACCAACAAAACAGCGAAGGAGTCAAGGCGTAAAAAGCCAACTTGATCCAATCTACGTGTGCTATCCCTCGCACAGTCGCACGTACAGAAGAAAACCAGAGGCCGGCGGCCAGCGCGAGTCACCGAACCAAGCGCATATGTGGTCCAGGCTCCAAGGATGGGTTGCCCGCCGGAAAATAAATAAAAAATAAATGAGCAGCCGCAAGCGGCCATGGTTCCTCGTCTCTACCCAAAAGCAGCAGAATCAAGCCGGCGGCCGCTCCCATACGCGACATCCAAGGAGTTATGAAAAAAAAGGGAGAGGCTAAAATCTAAAAGGCTACAGCGGGACAGCGGCGGCCTCGTTTTTCCTGTTCGCCTGCAGAAGCCTGCCGTGTTCGTGCGGGGTGGAGAAGACAAAAAGTGTACATGAGCCTGGTTAAAACAAAAGCAGATTTGACGGCTCGTCGGCCATGTCCAGATTAAGTCTGGAGATTGTTTTCCCCCTGGCAACAGAAGCAACGCCACAGGAGCACACACGTTAAATTCATCGAGTCGTCGTACGGCCGCTGGTAACAATTGATTCCACTAGTTGCCTTGCTACTTTTCACGAGAAGCTACTAGTCAGCTAGTAGTACTATTCATCAATTATTAGTACTCCAATTACTAGTACGTGAAGCCTCAAGACCATTCAAGCAAAAGTGCTAGTGGCCGTGCGGATTCCGAGGTCTAATTAAAGCTTGCTAGCTATGCTGTTTGCTAATGCTGGATCAGTTTCCGGTCTCCAATTGCTCCATAGGCTACCCTAAAATTATCAGGACCTATGTTCACTACAAAGGTGACATCATAACGCGGATACGGACCGCGCGCCAACATCATCTACACCGGCGTCTGCGCCCACCTACACGAGCTGCTCAACGGACGCGTGCAGGCCGCCACCCCTGCGGCACGGTCTACTCCAACAACGCTGGAGCAAAACAAAAAAAATTATCAGTCTAGCGCGACGTCGCCTCCACCCGCGCCAGCTCTCCGTCCGCGCCGGGTTGCTCAATGGATAGGCGCATTGGCCTGCCATCCCCATGGTCCGGTCTGCTCCAGCACACCAAAGTCCGCTCCATCGACCGCCGCATGGCGGGCAACCCGACGAATGCGCGTGTAACCCGTCGTCCCTATGGTCCGGTTTACATCAACACGGCAGGCCATCCTAGCGGTCTGGACTACTTCAGCACATCAAAGAAACAGGAAAGCAAGCCATGGAGGGAATATTCCCGAAAAAGTCAAGAGAGCCGTCTGTAGAGGAATCAACCCTGGAGGAGCCTGGCGAGCCGGCCGTAGTAGAGTCGGCAACTCAAAAGCCGGCAGCAGAGAAACAAAAAAAAGAAAACGGCCTTGAAGGGGCCAGGAGAGCCGGACCAAAAGACGTATGAACTCAATTTGGGCAAAAAAAATGGGTTTGTTAAATGACATACATAAAGGATGTACACCGAGCATCACGAAGATCATCAACTCACTACGTCGTCTCCAGCTTAAATTCCGGCTTTCAGATGTCCACTCTTCGCCGGCTTATCCCACAGCCGAGTATAAAGAATCTCAAGCCGGCTCCTCGAGTCGACTTAAGACTCGGGGGCTACACAGACATGACTCGGCAGATTTGGCCAGTTTCAACAAATACAGGAACCTCGGGTCGTTGCAGAGAAGACAACCCAGTCCCGGGAGCTGCTGCCTTATTGGCAAAAAAATAAGGGTTGCCAAAGAGGACTAGCTGCCACGATGCGCAGTTCAAACATAGGTATCCTGCCTTATTGGCGAAAAAGTAAAGGTTGCCAAAGAGGACTAGCTACCACGATGCGCAGTTCAAACATGGGCATCCTGCCGTATTGGCGAAAAGAAAGGTTACCAAAGAAGACCAGTCGCCATGATGCGCAGTCTAAACATGGGTATCCTGCTCAATAATGATCAATGGAATAAAGCCGGCTTATCTGGACCCCAGATGTTTTGTAGTAGTAGCATTGTCTCCTGTATATCCTATGCTGAGCTTTTCCATGACCATATGGTTACTTGGGGGTTTCCAACTCATCGAGTTTAGCTTACAAAACCCTTTTAACCCAGCAAAAAGCCAAACTTTACTTGGTTAAACCTGTCTGTTAGCAAGATGCTACTCCGAAAAGGTGACCCGGTGTACGCCTGATGAGTCAATCACAGAGGTGACCCTGAACTCATCAGAGTTAAAACACTAGTTGGTCACGTGAGAGCCGGCTTTCAGAGAGCTAGGACAAACCAAAAGAGGCGGAAAGCCCGCTTCACCGAAGCAAATCAGACTCGAGCCTCGAAAGCCGGTCTTATGTCGTGCCACGAAAGCCGGCGTTTTTATACTTTGTTATCATACACATACATCATCATACATTTCATCATCATACATTGCATCATCATACAATGCATCATATATACATGTCTATATTTGTTTATGTCGCAGGAGCCGGTTTTCAAACCGGGTTACATTGTAACTCTGCAGGAACAAACAAATCTTTGATAACCAAAATGGCCGGGTCTTATATGGTTTATCAAAACCAGTTTTAAATAACATGGCTATCAAAGCCAATTTTGAAACAATTGCAGGTACATATTTACTACATCTACAAAACCGGCTTACAATTAAGAGCCGGGTCTTCATCATGGTTTATCATAGCCAGTATTAAATGATTGAGGTTTTCAAAGCCGGCTCAGAGAGATGGCTATTCTTTCTAAATCCAAACGCCGACTTATAGTAAGGAGCATGGTGTAATAAATTACCAGTGGCAATTCACAAATTTGGATTATTCTGATGCTGCAAAGGAGAACAAAATTCAAAAAAAGATATCATGGCAAAGATCATGGCAATCGGCTTTATCAAAGGCAATGAAATATGAAGTGTTATGCAAGGCTGCACTCTTGATGGATTTAGCAACAAGTTCAGCATTGATATGCAAAGCACTCAACAACATCGTCCAGACTGTCTCTCAATCTCAGAAGAAAAAGTAAGTCCTGAGTCGCCGCAGGCACACGACCCGGCACTTGGAGGCTACAGTGGATCTGAGTTTATTCTACAATGGAAGGAATAGTCCTGAGTCACCGCAGGCAATACAACCCGACACTTGGGGGCTACATTGTTCAAATCAAGATTACATTCAGTATGAAAGTCCCATGTCGCTGCAAGCATGCACCACGGCACTTGGGGGCTAATGCATTGTCATTTTAAACTACTTTCATTGAAGACCCGAATCACTATTAATAGTAACCCGGCCCTTGGGCGCTACATTTATTGACTCTACAGATAGTTCAAGTTTCAGATTGATGAGAACAACTAACCCGACCCTTGGGGGCTACACTATTTTCAGCTATACATCTACAAACATCAAAAGCTAAGTTCTAGTCCCAGGTTGCTGCAGGCAAGACAAACCGGCACTTGGGGGGCTACAGCGTTTAGTTGTTTAAACAGATCATAAGGTCCAAATTGAAGACCCGGCCCATCACATACTGATGAGCCGGCCCTTGGGGGCTACACATGTGAAATGCAAAACATTCAGTTTATAACTGGCGACTCAGATGAACAACCCAGATTTCTTCAAAGTTGCAACATTTATATTTAAGCAAGTCTTAAAGCTATCACTACGTTCTACTCTTAAGACTTGGGGGCTACATTAATTGCAGCTATATACAACATTCAAGATTTAGTTCAAGTCCCAAGTTGCTGCAGGCAAGACAACCCGGCACTTGGGGGCTACATTGGCTGAAGTTTTATGAGCATAAGACAATTACAAGTCCCAGGTTGCTGCAGGCATGACAACCCGACACTTGGGGGCTACACTGTCAAGATATTATTTCTATGCAAAGCACCAAGTCATCAGGGCTACAGGTAATATGGAGATAAAAAACAGAAGAACAACTTCAAGCTGTCCATTCTGAAGCGAGCCGAATCTCATTTTCTTGGTGGAGGCTTGCAAAGTTCATCTCTAAGTTATTCATAGAAGGCCAAGAAGCATTGAAAGCTGGCTCAACATCAGATGGATTTCTTATTTCCCAATATTTCTATCAAGACGAAGCACTGGAAACCGACTCAACGTCAGATGGGTTATTTTTCTCAATATTTTTCCGCAAGGAACCCGCGTGAGAAAGTTGATTGTGAAGCCGACTCGTTGATATGAAAAAAACTCGGATTTTTCAGAAGCTGGTTCATTGAATAAAGACGGCCTTTTGAGCGAGCCATTTTTTCTTTAACGTATTAATTATTCTTGTTTTCAGGAGCTTAGCATGAATAAATTCAAGCTAACTTGGGGGCTAATGTTGGGGATATTCCCCACGGTTTGACCCGGCCAGGAGGAATGACCCGGCCCATCACTTGGCGGCTCAAGGGTCACCTCGCTTACCGGGTCGACCTGGACGACAAGGCCTAAGGCCCAATGTGCAACCCGACAGAAGGCCGGCTCACGGAAAGGCTTGGAGGGCCGGCTCGCAGAGAAGGACCAAGAAGAGGAAAGCAAGACCTGACAAGGGAAGAAAGACCCGGACTAGTATCCAGCTTGTAATAGAAAAGAGACTAGTTGTAGTCCTACTAGGACTCTACATGTAAGCCGCCCCCTTCAACTTATATAAGGAGGGGCAAGGCACCCCAAGAGGGACAAGTTGAGAGACAGACAAGTCGGGATAGACAGACATATTAGTAGCTCTCGAGATAGAGGTAGCGAAACAGCACCCTTGTAATCGAGATCATAATCATCAATGGCAATGAAGCAGGTTGTAGGCTTTTACCTCCACCGTGAGGGGCCGAACTTGGGTAAAACTCGCGTCTCTCGATTCCGATCAACCCCGTTCAAGCTACCACCTAAGTCCGATGGCCTCACCACTAAGTCCTTTCACGAGGACATCTTGCCGTGACAAAACCACGACACATTGCTTCCACTCTGTCCCGATTCCAGCTCCTACCATCCGGTGATAGCAGGTCAGCTACTTTTGTTACTCCGGGTATGAACACTTGACCCAATGGCCTCATCGACCCTTTCCTGGGTATCCAATTTGCATGATGTATACTTACTTTCGAACCATCTCCAACACGCCACACTACACCTTCTCGAAGGAGATCTCTACCATGCAAAATACTCCCTCCGGTCCTTTTTACTCTACATATTAGGTTTGTCTGAAGTCAAACTCATCAAAGTTTGACCAAGTTTATACAAAAAATTATTAACATTCACATAACAACACCAGTATTATTAGATCCATCTTGGAATATATTTTCATATTATATTTATTAGGTATTATAGATGTTAATATTTTCTAATATAAATTTGGTCAAACTTAGCAAAGTTTGACTTAAGACAAATCTAATACGCGGAGTAAAAAGGACCGGAGGGAGTACTTCTGAACGTGTATGAGGCCGCCGAGGGGCATGTTGCTGTCATGATGGAATCCTCCTTGAAATATCGCGCCTTGAGAACTCTTGCACAGAGAGATGTTGGACACTGCAGAATCCTCCACACTTGTTTTGCTAGCAGTGAATGATTAAAGGCCTCCGGATCCCGGAAATACATTCCACCGTCACGTTTTGAAGCACACATTTTCTGCCATGAGATCCAATGCACTTTTCGCTCACCATTCCTTGCACCCCACCAGAATTTTGAAGAGATAGAAGTCAGATTCTGGTACGTTTTCTTTGTGAGGTGAAAACAGCTCATGGTGAACGTAGGTACAGCTTGGAGCCCTGATTTGATAAGCACTTCCCTCGCCGCCTTGGAGAGACCCTGCCCCTTCCATCCACTAACCTTGCCCTTAGAGATTTCTGATACGTCTCCAACGTATCTATAATTTTTGATTGTTCCATGCTATTATAGTATCAATCTTGGATGTTTTATATGCAATTATATATCATTTTTTGGGACTAACCTATTAACCTAGTGCCCAGTGCCAGTTGCTGTTTTCTGCTTGTTTTTGGTTTTTCAGGAAATCAGTACCAAACGAAGTCCAAATGCCACGAAACTTTTTGACGTTTCTAGACAAAAGAGACACTATAAGCTTCGGGAGGAGACCAGAAGCCTCACGAGGAGGCCACAAGGCAACAAGGCACGGGCCTAGGGGCGCGCCCTGATGCCTTGTGGGCCCCTCGTGGCTCCTTTTGATCTAATTCCACTTCTATAAATTCTCAAATATTGGGAAACCAATAGAGAGCCCCACGAAATAACTTTTCCACCACCGCAAGCTTCTGTTCTTCCGCGATCCCATCTGGAGGCCTTTTTCGGCGATCTGCCGGAGGGGGAATCGATCACGGAGGGCTTCTACATCAACCTTGCTGCTCCTCCGATGATGTGTGAGTAGTTTACCACAGACCTAAGGGTCCATAGCTAGTAGCTATATGGCTTCTTCTCTCTCTTTGATCTTCAATACAATGTTCTCCCCGATGTTCTTCGAGTTCTATTCGATGTAATCTTCTTTTGCGGTGAGTTTGATGGGATCCGATGAATTGTGGGTTTATGATCAGATTATTCATGAGAAATATTTGAGTCTTTTCTGAATTCTTTTATGCATGATTATTATAGCATTGTATTTCTCTCCGATCTATCTGTTTGGTTTGTCCAACTAGATTGATTTATCTTGCAATGGGAGAGGTGCTTTGTGATGGGTCAATCTTGAGGTGCTCTATCCCAGTGACAGAAAGGGACAAGACACGTATTTTTATTGTTGCCATTAAGGACAAAATGATGGGGTTTATTCATATTGCTTGAGTTTACTTTGTCTACATCATGTCATCTTGCTTAAGGCGTTACTCCATTTTCATTAACTTAATACCCTAGATGCATGCTGGATAGCGGTCGATGGGTGGAGTAATAGTAGTAGATGTAGGCAGGAGTCGGTCTACTTGTCTCGGACGTGATGCCTATATACATGATCATTGCCATGAATCCGTCATAACTATGCGCTTTTCTATCAATTGCCCAACAGTAATTTGTTTACCCACCGTATGATATGTGTTCGAGAGAGAAGCCTCTAGTGAAAACTATGGCCCCCGGGTCATTTATCTATCATATATAAATTAAAAAATACCTTGCTGCAATTTATTTAGTTTTATTTTATTTTGCAATTTAATATCTATCTATCACTATCAGAATTAATCCTTGCAAGTAACCGCTAAGGGGATTGACAACCCTCTTGTTCGTGTTGTGTGCAAGTATTTGCTTTTGTGTGTGTAGGTGCTGCTAATGAGGTTCTATGTGGTTCTCCTACTGGATTGATAACCTTGGTTTATAATTGAGGGAAATACTTATCTCTATTGTATTGCATCATCCTCTCCTCTTTGAGGAAATCCCAACGCAGCTCACAAGTAGCAGGAAGAATTTCTGGCGTTGCCAGGGAGACATCACCAAAACCTATCAAGTACCTTCGCATAAACTATCATCTACTTGATCTTATTTTTATTTGCCTCTCGTTTTTATCTCCCCCACTTCTAAAATAATTTTACAAAAGCACAAAAAAATATTATTTGCTTGTTTGCTTGCTTTGTCGTTATGTCTCAAGAAAACACCAAGTTGTGTGACTTTTCAAGTACTAATAACAATGATTTTATTAGTACTCCTATTTCTCCTCCCGCCGCTAGTGCGGAGTCTTACGATATTAATGCTACTTTGCTAAATCTTGTTATGAAAGAACAATTTTTTGGAACTCGTAATGAGGATGCTACTTCCCATCTTAATACTTTCGTTGAATTATGCGATATGCAAAAGAAAAAAGATGTGGATAATGATATTATTAAGTTGAAATTATTTTCGTTCTCACTAAGAAATCATGCTAAAACTTGGTTTTCATCCTTGCCTCGCAATAGTATTGATTCTTGGTATAAGTGTAAGGATGCCTTTATTGCCAAGTATTTTCCTCCCGCTAAAATTATTTCTTTAAGAAATCAAATTATGAATTTTAAGCAACTTGAGCAAGAACATGTTGCACAAGCATGGGAGAGAATGACATTAATGATTAGAAATTGCCCCACTCATGGTTTAAGCTTATGGATGATCATACAAAAAATTTATGCGGGACTAAACTTTGTTTCTAGAAATCTTCTAGACTCTGCTGCAGGTGGTACTTTTATGGAAATCACATTGGGAGAAGATACAAAACTCCTTGATAATATTATGACAAATTATTCTCAATGGCGCACTGAAAAAACTCCAACTGGTAAGAAGGTAAATTCTATCGAAGAAATCTCTACTTTGGGTGATAAAATGGATGCTATTATGAAAATGCTTGCTAGTAAAAATGCTCATGTTGATCCTAATGATGTGCCACTATCTACTTTTATTGAGCAAAATAATGATGCTATTGATGTGAATTTTGTCCCTAGAAATAATTTCAACAACAATGCTTATAGAGGGAATTTTAATCCTAGACCGTTTCCCGGAACTTCCTCTAATAATTATGGTAATTCCTATGGTAATTCATATAATAATAGGATACCCTCTGATATTGAGAACAATATTAAAGAATTTATTAATTCTCAAAAGATTTTTAATGCCATGGTAGAAGAAAAATTGAATAAAGTTGATGACATGGCTAGGAACATGGATAGAATTGTTCATGATGTAGAGAATCTTAAAATTAGAACTTTGCCACCCAAGCATGATATTAATGAGTCTATTAAATCTATCTGTGTCTCCATTAATGAAAGTAAAGAGAGAACCGCTAGATTGAGAGCTAAGCGAGGATTCCTAGAAAAAGCTATTCCACCCGGTTTTTATCATAGTAATGATGAAGATATTCAAATGATTGGTGTCACACCCATTGAATCTTTATTTACTAATGTAAAACTTGATGAAAAAGGGACTGAAGATGAGCCAACTTTAGTTAGAAGGCATCCCAATTGTTCGGGCGGTGATGATCTTAATGATAAAAATGATAAAAATGGGTTTGGAAAGGTCAAAACTTTAAATAGCGATGTGCCCACTACTTTGGATTACAAGGACTTTAATTATGATAATTGTTCTTTAGTTGAATGTATTTCCTTGTTGCAATCCATGAATAATTCACCAAATGCTTATGAACAAAATAAAGCTTTTACTGAACATATTGTAGAAGCTATGATAAAAGTTCATGAAGAAAAACTTGAGTTGGAAGTTTCTATACCTAGAAAATTGCATGATGAATGGGAACCTAATATTAAAGTTAAAATTAAAGATTATGAATGTAATGCCTTGTGTGATCTAGGTGCTAGCGTCTCTACTATACCAAAATCTTTATTGTGACGTGCTAGGTCTCACCGATATGGATGCTTGTTCCCTTAATTTGCATTTAGCGGATTCAAGTATTAAGAAACCATTGGGTAGAATAAATGATGTGATTATTCTTGCTATTAAAAATTATGTGCCCATGGATTTTATTGTGCTTGATATTGAATGCAATCCGTCTAGTCCTATAATACTTGGTAGGCCTTTCCTACGAACCATAGGTGCTATTATTGATATGAAAGAAGGTAATATAAGATTTCAATTCCCATTAAAGAAAGGGATGGAACACTTACCTAGAAAGAGAATTAAGCCACCATATGAATCTATTATGAGGGCCATCTATGGAATTAATTTGAAGGATGATAATACTTGAAACTATGCATTATGCCTAGCTAGGGGCATAAAACAATAGCGCTTGTTGGGAGGCAACCCAATATGTATCTTAAATAAATTTTTGCTTTGTTTTATGTTTTATGTGTTTACACAATTTTAGCTACTATTATGATTGTGTTTTTATCTTTAATTAGTTTTTGTGCCAAGTAATGCCTTTGGGATGATTTGGATGATAGTATTATTGATGCTGTTTGAAAACAGAAACTTTTGCGTCCAGTGCTGGGATTTTAATCTTTTGTTGGAATGTCAATAATTGCTGAATTTTTAACACATTATTGGAATATGAATTGCGACGTTGTCCTAATTTTTCAGAATTTTTGGAGTAACAGAAGTATGACTTTAATTCAGATCTTTATAGACTATTCTGTTTTAGACAGATTCTGTTTTTGTTGCATAGTTTGCTTTTTTTTATGAATCTATGGATTGTATCGGGGGGTATAAGTCATGGAGAAGTTGGAGTACAGTAGCATTATGCCAATATTAAATATGAATCAATTTATAACAGTACCTAAAGTTTAAGATTTGTTTATTATACTAATGGATCTCACGAGGTTTCTGTTGAGTTTTGTGTGCTGAAGTTTTCAAGTTTTGGGTGAGACCACGATGGATAAAGAAATAAGGAGCGGCAAGGCCCTAAGCTTGGGGATGCCCAAGGCACCCCAAGGTAATATTCAAGGAAGACCCAAACGTCTAAGCTTGGGGATGCCCCGGATGGCATCCCCTCTTTCGTCTACAATCTATCGGTATATCACTTGGAGCTATATTTTTATTCATCACATGATATGTGTTTTACTTGGAGCGTCTTGTGCCATAGTTTTATTTTCTTTGTTTGCTTTTTAGTTTGCCACAATCATCTTTGCTGAACACACCTTTTTGAAAGGGACACACATTTATCGTGATTTGTTAGAATACTCTATGTGCTTCACTTATATCTTTTGAGCTAGGCAGTTGCTCTAGTGCTTCACTTATATCTTTTAGAGTACGGTGGTGGTTATATTTTAAAGAAATAGTTGCACTCTCATGCTTCACTTAAATATTTTTGAGAGTCTAATAAATAGTAATGGCAATTTGCACGGGTTATAAGATTGGTCCATAAAGGATAGGTATTCAATAGGGATATGATAAAAACTTTCTTGTAGATCACTGAATATGGTAAGTTTGATTCCTTGCAATAGTTTTGTGATATTAAGATGGTAATATGTGGATGTACTAGTGAATGATTGTGGTTTAGTAAGAATATTGGTGTTAAGGTTTGTGATTCCCGAAGCATGCACGTATAGTCCTTAGTTGTGTGATGAAGTTGGAGCATGATTTATTATTGATTGTCTACCTTATGAGTGGCGGTCGGGGACGAGCGATGGTCTTTTCCTACCAATCTATCCCCCTAGGGGCATGTGTAGTAGTAGTTTGCTTCGAGGGCTAATAGATTTTTGCAATATGTATGTGAGTTCTTTATGACTAATGTGAGTCCACGGATTATATGCACTCTCACCTTTCCACAGTTTGCTAGCCTCTTCGGTACCGTGCATTGCCCTTTCTCACCTTGAGAGTCGGTGCAAACTTCGCTGGTGCATCCAAACCCCATGATATGATACGCTCTATCACACATAAGCCTCTTTATATCTTCCTCAAAACAGCCACCATACCTACCTATTATGACATTTCCATAGCCATTCTGAGATATATTGCCTTGCAACTTCCACCGTTCTTTTTTTATATGACACACATCATCATTGTCATATTGCTTTGCATGATCATATAGCTGACATAGTATTTGTGGATCAGCCACTGCTCATCATTTTTTATACATGTTACGCTATATCATTGCACATCCTGGTACACTGCCAGAGGCATTCATATAGAGTCATATTGTTCTAGTATTGAGTTGTAAAAATTGAGTTGTATGTAAATAGAAGTGTTGTGATCATCATTATTAGAGCACTGTCCCAGTGAGGAAAGGATGATGGAGACTGTGATTCCCCAGAAGTCGGGATGAGGCTTCGGACGAAAAATATAACAAATAAGGAAAAAATGATGAGAGAAAAAGAGAGAAGAGGCAATGTTACTATCCTTTTCCACACTTGTGCTTCAAAGTAGCACCATGTTTTTCATATAGAGAGTCTCCTGAGTTGTCACTTTCATATACTAGTAGGAAATTTTTTCATTATAGAACTTGGCTTGTATATTCCGATGATGGGCTTCCTCAAATGCCCGAGGTCTTCATGAGCAAGCAAGTTGGATGCACACCCACTTAGTTTCAGTTTGAGCTTTCATACACTTATAGCTCTTAGTGCATCCGTTGCATGGCAATCCCTACTCCTTGCATTGATATCAATTGATGGGCATCTCCATAGCCCGTTGATTAGCCGCATCGATGCGAGGCTATCTTCCTTTTTTGACTTCCCCTTATTAATCTCTATCATCATATTCTATTCCACCCATAGTGCTATGTCCATGGCTTGCGCTCATGTATTGCGTGATAGTTGAAAAAGCTGAAGCACATTAAAAAGTATGAACCAATTGCTCGGCTTGTCATCGGGGTAGTGCATGATTAATACTTTGTGTTAGGAAGACTAAGCATGACAGGCTATAAGATTTTGTAGGGATAGCGTTCTTTAGCATTTTTATTTTGAAAGGCATGATTGTTTGTTGGTATGCCTGAGTATTGATGTCTTTATAACAAATTATAGACTATTGCTTTGAATCACTCGTTTCTTAATATTCATACCGTAAAAGAAGAATTACATGATGACACATGTTAAGTAGCATTCCACATCAAAAATTTTCTTTTTATCATTCACCTACTCGAGGACGAGCAGGAATTAAGCTTGGGGATGCTTGATACGTCTCTGATACGTCTCCAACGTATCTATAATTTTTTATTGTTCCATGCTGTTATATTATCAATCTTGGATGTTTTTATATACATTTACAGCAATTATATATCATTTTTTGGGACTAACCTATTAACTTAGTGCCCAATGCCAGTTGCTCTTTTCTGCCTGTTTTTGGTTTACAGAATATCAATACCAAACGAAGTCCTAATGCCACGAAACTTTTTGGAGATTTTTTTCTGGACATAACCAACACTAGAAGCTTCGAGAGAAGGCCAGAATCCCCAGGAGGTGGCCACGAGCCACCAGGGCGCGCCTGGGGGGGGCAGGCGTGCCCTGGTGCCTCGTGGGCCCACCTCTGACTCTTTTGACCTAATTCCACCACTATAAATTCCCAAAAATGGGTAAACCATCAGGGGAGTCCACGAAATACTTTTTCCACCGCCGCAAGTTTCTGTTCTCGAGAGATCCCATCTGGAGGCCTTTTCCAGTGCTCCGCCGGAGGGGGAATCGATCACGGAGGGGCTCTACATCAACCTTGCTGCCCTTCCGATGATGCATGAGTAGTTTACCACAGACCTCTGGGTCCATAGTTAGTAGCTAAATGGCTTCTTCTCTCTTTTTGATCTTCAATACAATGTTCTCCTCGATGTTCTTGGAGTTCTATCCGATGTAATCACTTTTTGCGGTGTGTTTGTTGGGATCCGATGAATTGTGAGTTTATGATCAGATTATCCATGAATATTATTTGAGTCTTCTCTGATCTCTTTTATGCATGATTATTATAGCTTCGTATTTCTTCTACGATCTATTGATTTGGTTTGGCCAACTAGATTGATTTATCTTGCCATGGGAAGAGGTGCTTTGTAATGGGTTCGATCTTGCGGTGCTCAATCCCAGTGACAGAAAGGGACATGACACGTATGTATCGTTGCTATTAAGGGTAAAAAGATGGGGTTTATTCATGCATGAGTTTATTTGTCTACATCATATCATCTTGCTTAAGGCGTTACTCCATTCTTTATGGACTTAATACATTAGATGCATGCTGGATAGCGGTCGATGTGTGGAGTAATAGTAGTAGATGCAGGCAGGAGTCGGTCTACTTGTCTCGGACGTGATGCCTATATACATGATCATTGCCTTGGATATCGTCATGATTATTTGCTTTTCTATCAATTGCCCAACAGTAATTTGTCTACCCACCGTATGCTATTTTCTTGAGAGAAGCCTCTAGTGAAAACTATGGCCCCCGGGTCTATCTAAATCATATATTAAAGACCCTAAAAATACTTGCTGCACTTTTTCTTTATTTATTTTATTTTGTATTTTTGTTTCAATCTATCTATCTATCACACACAATTTAATCTTGCAACTTACCGCCGAGGGATTGACAACCCCTTGTTTGCGTTGGGTGCAAGGATTTGTTGTTTGTGTGCAGGTACTGCTAACGAGGTGTTGCATGATTCTCCTACTGGATTGTTAACCTTGGTTTCATAACTGAGGGAAATACTTACCTCTACTGTGCTGCATCATCCCTTCCTCTTCGGGGAAAATACCAACGCAAGCTACAAGTAGCAGTCTCCAACGTATCTATAATCTTTTATTGTTCCATGCTATTATAGTATCAATCTAGGATGTTTTATATGCAATTATATATAATTTTTGGGACTGACCTATTAACCTAGTGCCTAGTGCCAGTTGCTGTTTTCTGCTTGTTTTTGGTTTTTTAGGAAATCAGTACCAAACGAAGTCCAAATGCCACGAAAAATTTTGACGATTTTTTTTCTGGACAAAAGAGACCCTGGAAGCTTCGGGAGGAGGCCAGAAGCCTCATGGGGAGGCCACAAGGCAACAGGGCACGGCTCCAAGGGGCGCACCCTGATGCCTTATGGGCCCCTCATGGCTCCTTTTGACCTAATTCCACTTCTATAAATTCTCAAATATTGGGAAACCAACAAAGAGCCCCACGAAATAACTTTTCCGCCACCGCAAGCTTCTGTTCTTCTACGATCCCATCTAGAGGCCTTTCCTGGCGATCTGCCGGAGGGGGAATAGATCACGGAGGGCTTCTACATCAACCTTGCTGCCCCTCCGATGATGTGTGAGTAGTTTACCACAGACCTACGGGTCCATAGCTAGTAGCTAGATGGCTTCTTCTCTCTCTTTGATCTTCAATACAATGTTCTCCTCGATGTTCTTGGAGTTCTATTCGATGTAATCTTCTTTTGTGGTGTGTTTGTTGGGATCCGATGAATTGTGGGTTTATGATCAGATTATTCATGAGAAATATTTGAGTCATTTCTGAATTCTTTTATGCATGATTATTATAGCATTGTATTTCTCTCCGATCTATCCGTTTGGTTTGGCCAACTAGATTGATTTATCTTGCAATGGGAGAGGTGCTTTGTGATGGGTTCAATCTTGTAGTGCTCTATCCCAGTGACAGAAAGGGGCAAGACACGTATTTGTATTGTTGCCATTAAGGATAAAACGATGGGGTTTATTCATATTGCTTGAGTTTACTTTGTCTACATCATGTCATCTTGCTTAAGGTGTTACTCCATTTTCATTAACTTAATACCCTAGATGCATGCTAGATAGCGGTCGATGGGTGGAGTAATAGTAGTAGATGCAGGCAGGAGTTGGTCTACTTGTCTCGGACGTGATGCCTATATACATGATCATTGCCATGAATCCGTCATAACTATGCGCTTTTCTATCAATTGCCCAACAGTAATTTGTTTACCCACCGTATGCTATGTGTTCGAGAGAGAAGCCTCTAGTGAAAACTATGGCACCCGGGTCATTTATCTATCATATATAAAATCAAAAATACCTTACTGCAATTTATTTACTTTTATTTTATTTTGCAGTTTATTATCTATCTATCACTATCAGAATTAATCTTTGCAAGTAACCGCCAAGGGGATTGACAACCCTCTTGTTCGCGTTGGGTGCAAGTATTTGCTTTTGTGTGTGTAGGTGCTGCTAACGAGGTTCTGTGTGGTTCTCCTACTGGATTGATAACCTTGGTTCTTAACTGAGGGAAATACTTATCTCTACTGTACTGCATCATCCTCTCCTCTTCAAGGAAATCCCAACGCAGCTCACAAGTAGCAATTTCCGTGACATATTTGAAAATACCCTCTTTTGATCTCCCAACTAGTGATCTCCCAACTAGTGTTGGGATACCGAGATATCTCTCGCTTAGGGCTTCTGAAGATACACCTATAATCGATTTGAGCTCCACCTTGGTAGCCTCCTGGCATCCTTTACCGAAGAAGATGGAAGACTTCTGCAAATTGACCTTTTGTCCCGAGGCCTCTTCATATCTAATCAAGATGTCCTTCAGTGTCTCCATGTTGTCTTGAGATCCTTCAAGGAAAACAATACTGTCATCAATGAATAGTAAGTGTGTGACATGGGGGGCCAGTGCTCCCAAACGCCACCCCTTTGATCTTGTTCTCATTTTGTGCTCTCCTTAGAAGTGCAGAGAATCCCTCAACACAGAAAAGGAATAAGTATGGAGATAAAGGCCCCCCTGCCCGAGCCCCCGTGAGGGAGAAAAGCTCCACGAACATCCTCCATTTAACTTGACTGAAAAACTTGCCGTCATCACACACCTCATGATCATCACTATCCACTCCAGTGCAAAGCCAAACTGATCCATCATGTGTTCCAAAAAATCCATTCCACCATATCATATGCTTTCAACATATATAGCTTCACATCGCACAATGCTTTTTTCCTCTTCCTATTGCGTATTGCATGAACACACTCATATGCAACTAGCACGTTATCCCTAATAAGACATCCAGGAACAAAAGCACTCTGCTACTCCAAGATAAGAATGGGGAGGATGTTCTTCAGCCTATTATCCAAAACCTTCATGGCGATCTTGTACAAAACATTGCATAGACGGATAGGCCTAATGTGACACCCTGGTTTTTGACAACTTTTTCTTTTCAAAATCTTTTTGGTTTTATTCGCAATTTGGTTGGATTTTGAATCTTTTCAGTTGACTTTGGACTTATGAATTTCTCTCAGTGATCCAAAGCCATCACCATCTGGCCAAAACCTTGTCACTCACCTTCTGGATAAATTTCCAATCCTTCATCTTTCCCAAATATCCATTTTTTCCTTTGGGAAAAATCTGTCATCACTATGGGTTATGAAGCAACCTATAGTTCTGGTGGTAAGAAAAATCCCAAATTAATCCCACACCTTCTTGCCATCATCTACTCCCATAATCTTCAAAAAAATTTCATGATCCAGTACAAAATTTTGTCCAGAAAACTCCATTTGCTCTCTGGACAGTACTGGCCATTTGTGAAGCAACTCATATTTTCCCAACTCAGAAAACTCTCAATAAATTCCCTGAGATACTAGGGAACCCATCTTGCCACAATATCCAAAAATATCACCTTGCCCAGTACAAATTTTCAGCAGCAATATTCTGCCAAGTTTCTGCTCATTCTGGACCTCTCTGAAGGAAGTACCATCTAGAGGTATCCAATTGAGCTGAAATTTTATGGCATCTCCTACCCATCAAATAACAATCCCACACTAAAATTCAGCTCCAGAAGATCAACCAGATGAGTGCACCAAGCTTATCTCTCTTCTGGTCCAGTGACAACAGTTATACATGAACCCTATTCAAACCTTTGTTAAATTTCCTCAAATCTTGCCAGCTTGTAGTCCTTCCATAGTAGATCACTCCAGACATCTCCATTGGCTCCATCTCTTGCTCATCTCTTCTCTAGATCCCTCTCAAGTTTTCTGTCAGAAACTGTAGCTGAAGCTACACTTCGCATCAGAATGGATCTAGTTGAACCAGAGGCACGGAGAGGCTAAGTGGTCGAAGGTCGACATGCCAGACAAGGTGCGCCAGACTTGCGTGTCCTCCAAGTGCCAATTCCCATGGTGAGCACGACATTGGCATGTCAATGCGCGCGCTCTGCACCGCGCCCGTGTTTGAAGCGACGCATTCGGCTGCCCCGCGTCGTAGTAGCTTGTCCCCGTGTGCCGACTAGCTCCTCTTCGTCCACCTGGCCGCCCAAGATCCTTCCCCTCGCCGGAATCGCCCTCGCCGGCCGCCACGCACGCGGGCACTGTGCCGCCCGTGCAGGCACAGTGGCTTTGCGGCGCGTCTTCTTCCTCCACTAGCTGCCACCGACTGCCTTAACTCCACTGAGCTCTCCCGTCACTTCGCCCTACGTCGCGACGACCAGATCGGCGTCCTGGCGCCGGCGACGTGGCCGAGTCCCGCCGCTTCCAGAGAGCTCCCCCCCTGCTATATAAAGCCCTCCCCGGCCTCTCTCCGCTCCTCACCCCACCTCCTCCTACTCCTAATCGAGCTCCCGAGCCCCGAGCCAAGGCCGAGAGGCCCTCTGGCCTCGCTTCTCGCCGGAGATCCGCCGCCACCTGAGCCCAGCCTCCTCACCATTCCACCCCTCCCCGGAATCCACCGACTGCACGAGCGAGCTCAGCTCACTCCACTGACCCCGTCTGAGCTCTTTCCCATCCGAACCCTCACCGGAATCACCGTCTCCGGCGACACCCGAGAGCCACCGCCACCGGAGAGGAAGGGGACGACGCCGTCCGGCCATCTCTCGCCAAGCCACGGGTACGTGCGCGTTTGTCTCGATGAGCTCTGTCCATTCCCGTAGTCGCCGGGCATCGCCGCCGTCTGTATCGCCGGCGACCCTCACCGGAGTGCCGCCATCCTCTGTTCTCCTCCTCCCCCTTTTAAATCTGACCGCTGGGGCCCGCTCGTCAGTGGCTTACCGAAGCGGTAAGTGGAGGCGCCCGGGCGAAATACGCCTTCGACGTGGCCTCGGTTGATTTTCTAATTTTCTATTTTAATTCCAGATTTGACCAGAAGCTTTGACCGTCCATAACTTTTAAACCATAAGTCCAAATCAATTAATTCTTTTTGCTCTGAGTTTGTCTTGAGCTCCTCTATTTGCTGGAAAATTTTGGTATTTTTCCCATGCCCACAGAATTTCTGGTGCACAGAATAGTAAATGTGACATTTTTCCTTTGCATTTTAAAAATATTTTCAAAAGGAAATACTTTTGGATTTGAAGCCCAGGAGTTTGTGGACAACCCAACAGAGCAAGGCAAGCCATGTCATCCATTGCATGAAGCATTTCAATAGTGTTGGTTATTTAATTGAATTCTATGCATTATTTTAATATGTGATAATTTAGAGTAATTTTATTTTGATGCCTAGCTACTGCCATGTTAAGTTATTCCTGATATAAACTCATGCTTGATAAATACTGGTTAACACTAAACCTAATTGGTTGATCTAGTGTCACCTATCCAGACTTATCCGTGCAGCCACATTTGTCGGTATGGGACGGCCTTGAATTGGTCTGGCTTTGTGCTCTTTTATCGGTACCACAACACTAGGGAGGGTTATGCGTGCGTGCTGCCCTGATCAGGTAGACGATGATAATCCTGTGAGCCCCGTTGAGTTATTTTGCCGGCGTCCCCGTTTGGGACAGTTAGTGGCCACGACGGTGGCAGGTGTCACGGGGTGACACAGGGGCCACCAGGACATGACCCTGGGAGGGTATGATTGTCGGTGGTACGATAGAGGGGTCACGGGTCAGGCAGGTTTCGTTGAAGCACCATCGATCCACCCGAATGGGATCACGAGGTCGGGGGCTTCATAGTATGGGTAAAGTGTGCAACCTCTGCAGAGTGTAAGAATCTATTTGAATAGCCGAGTCCACGGTATTGGACAGTCCGTACTAGGCCACTGAATGGTCACCCACAATAATGATAATAATGATGGAAGAACTTGTCTTATGTTCGCAAGTGCTCAGTGGTTATGAGTGTTCCAAGGGTTGTGGGACAACCCAGAAGAGAGTAAGTTGATTATTGATATCAGTGAGTAAGCAACCCAAGTATTTTAACCTGTTAATTGCCATGCTATTGTTTGTTGCTTTGTTTTGGTTGCCATGAGCTTGCGAGTACATTCCAAGTACTCACCTGGCGTATCATGCCAGATGGAGGAGAAGCCGAGGACGGAGGTCCCGATGGTTCGTGCTACGCTAACTAGGCCATGTCCACAGCAGTGTCCCTGTGGATGGAGTTTCCGCGCTATGTTCCGCTACGCCGTAGAATTACCAAGTAGTATCGAGGCCCTGCTATGTTCCTTAAATTATGAATAATGTAGATATTGTCATAGCACCTGATGTGCTTCTGGCCTCGCTATCTATGTAAATTATGAGCTTGTACTCGAGATATTTCAATAAAGTTCAGTTCAGTTCTGTTCCAAGTTGTTGTGTGTTTCCAGAAGACATGATCTCTGGGTTGGAAACACTGGTAAACCAGTTCTCTAAGCCGGGGTGCCACAACGCTTGGTATCAGAGCCAGCGCTGACTGTAGGACACCCTAGTTCACCCTGCGCTAGAGCCGTGAGTAGTTTAGAGCCTTGGTGTCTTGCTTGTTGCATCTGATTGTTGCATTGCATGGCATGCATATAGTTTCTATTGCACTAACCGCTAGTTTGATGAGTGTAGATGGCACCGGTTCCGTACCACTACCACCACGAGCCGGCACCGTTCACTTTTCCAGTACTGCTCCGTAGTGTCTGGCTTCGGCTGTATCCCAACGGCGAAGACCCCGTGTACCAGGTGTTCCGAGAGAAGCTTACTGGTTCAGTGTACGAGTATCAAGCAGAGGCCTTTCTTACAGCGAGTTCAGATATCGGCAGCTACTCCCGCTCTTCCAAGGGCGGAACTGCTTCTACTCCGGAGCTGGCAATCCAGTTTGCTGCGATGGAGGCTCTTACTGACTTGCGCTTCCACGAGGTCGAGATGCAGACTCATCCAGGTTTCTTTCACTACCCCACCCTGTCGCCTGCGACAGGGCGAGTCCTTTTCGCACCTATTGATCTGGCGAGTGATCGTGCTACTGGTGTTTTATCTCGTTATCTGAACGCCAGTTACCGTATGATCACTTCACTAGCTGAGGAGCTGACTCATGCCCGCGAGGCACTTGCAGCCGTTGCGGCAGCACAGTCTCCTCCTCCACCCCCGTTTTCACCCGTGTACACTCCACCCGTTCCACTTTCCGACACTCCTTCTAGTTCGTTCGGACCGCCAGGCTTTTCGTCTGGTAGCCGACGTGAGACCCCGGCAGAGTGGGCCTCACTCCTAGCTACTCCAGCTGCTTCGATGCTGCGGCGTTGTGCTCCTTCTCCCTCGGAGGGGGAACCTTCCCGTCAGCGTCGTCGTGTTTCCTTTGATCCGGAGGCCGAGGTGCACATCATCAGCTCAGATTCTGAGACAGGATCAGACGACGAGGAGTCTTCAGTTTACAAGTGTTCGCGCCACCGGCGCCACTAGAGTGGAGGCTTGAGTATCAGTGCATGCATCATAGCATCCCTGCATATGTCAACTGCCGTATGACCAGTCTAGTCATGATCATCCCCTACTAGCTTGTCATGTATGATGTTGGGTTGCCTTGTATAATTATGTTGTTCGCTTTATTTTCTCTCTGTTTTTCCTTTGTCTTTCTTTCTGGTGTCACACTGCCATGCTTTTCCCTTATGGATGTTGCTCATCGATTCGGTATTTTGCAATGGGAACAAATTTAGGATGAAGAGGTGTAGTAATCAAGGCGGCGATGGAACTCCAGTTCGTCGATCCGCCAGACAGGCAGGACAGTCACCAGAAGACTTACCACCTCCTCCACCATAGGCACCAACCACTGATCAGATTATGAGAATGTTTGAGGAGAAAAGAAATCAAGATCTCATGGAATTTGTGAAAAGTATGTAGACTATGGTGGGTCAGAATAACAATAATGGGACACACTCTAAGTTGTCTGATTTTCAGCGTACCAAGCCACCCAGTTTCGGTCAGGCTGTGGATCCGATGGAAGCTGATGATTGGCTAAGGACTATGGAAAAGAAACTGGACATAGCCCGCTGTGATGAGACCGACAAGGTTCCTTTTGTTACTCACTATCTGGAGGGACCGGCAGCTATATGGTGGGACAATACAAAAATAATGTGGCCTTCTGGAGAAGATATTTCTTGGGAAAAATTCAAAGATGTATTCCGCAAGTATCATATTCCTACCGGCATAATGAAGGTGAAGCAGAGGGAATTCTTGGCCCTTACTCAAGGGAATATGTCGGTGGGTGAGTATCTGAACAAATTTAATAATCTGGCACGGTACTCTACCCACGACGTGTCCACAGAAGAAAGGAAGATTGACCGATTCCTAGGAGGGCTCAACCATACCCTCCGTTGTCAGCTCTGTATGCTTGATTTTCCTGACTTCCAGACTTTGGTGAACAAGGCTTTCATAGCTGAACGAGAGCACAAGTCAGGATATTATGATCGCAAGCAGAAGTTTGAACCCAAGAAGGACAATCGTGAGCAGTTTGTGCAGAAGCCACACATTTGGCAACCAGGGCCGTCTGAATACAAGCCTGCCTAGAACAATGGCAACAACAACAAGCCTGTCAGCTAGGACAAGACCTTCGGGAAACAGCCAGTGATGGAGGACTGCCGCCGCAACAACACATGCTTTACTTGTGGCCAGAGCGGGCATTACTCAAAGCAGTGCCCCGCAAGAAATGGGCAGCCACCATCCGATTTCAAGCCACAAGTCAACAGTGTTGGGCGCCGCCCCAATACGACCGTCTATCACAGCCAAGTCCATGATATCTCCGCTGAGGAAGCCCGCGAAGAACCAGACGTAGTCCTTGGTATGTTTTCTATTAACAACATACCTGGAATAATTTTATTTGACTCTAGGGCTTCTCATTCGTTTATTTCGCGGAGTTTTGCCACCTTGCACAAATTTTCTCCTTCTCTTTTGGACAAAATCATGGTGGTACAATCCCCTGGCTCCATGCTCAGAACAAACGTGATATACAAGGATCTGGAAATCTTGATACATGATGTTAAGTTTCCAGCTACTCTTGTGGCCATTGAATCCCCTGGACTGGATATAATATTGGGGATGGATTGGTTGGTACCACATCAGGTGTGTATCAACTGTGCCACCAGGAAGGTGACACTGGTTAACCCAGCAGGCCAAACAGTGCAATTCACTGCTAGCAGAATGATGTCAAAGAAAGGAATGGCATTCAAAGCCATAGCTACAGATATAAGTCTGATTCCAGTAGTCAGTGAATTTCCAGACGTATCCCCAGAAGAGTTACCGGGAATGCCACCTGATCGGGAACTCGAGTTTGCCATTGAGGTTGTTCCCGGGACAGCTCCAATTTACAAGAAGTACTACCGCATGCCTTCCCCACAGCTGGTGGAATTGAAGAAACAGTTGGATGAATTACTGCAAAAAGGGTATATTCGTCCAAGCACTTCACCTTGGGGATCACCAATGCTGTTTGTCAAGAAGAAGGATGGCAGCCTACGAATGTGCGTGGACTACCGCCAGCTGAATGAGGTCACCATCAAGAATAAATATCCGCTTCCCTGCAATGATGATCTGTTTGACCAGTTGAACGGGGCCCGGGTATTTTCCAAGATTGACCTTCGAACGGGGTATCATCAGTTAAAAATCAGAAAAGAGGATATCCCCAAGACAGCCTTCACTACAAGATATGGCCTGTATGAATTTACGGTCATGTCATTTGGGCTGACAAATGCTCCAGCCTATTTCATGAGCATGATGAATAAAGTCTTCATGGACTTCTTGGACAAATTTGTGGTGGTCTTCATCGGTGACATTCTTATCTACTCCAAAGATGAAGAGGAGCACACGCAACATCTCCGTACTATCCTGGAAAGACTAAGGACCCATCGCTTGTATGCCAAATTCAGTAAATGCGAATTCTGGCTGAGAGAGGTGGGATTCCTGGGACATGTTCTGTCAGAACAGGGTGTGGCCGTCGACCCCAGCAAAGTGACTGCTGTATTAAACTGGAGGATACCAGCCACAGTAATGGAAGTCCGGAGCTTTCTGGGATTGGCAGGCTATTACCGTCGCTTCATCGAAGGCTTCTCAAAAATAGCCGAGCCACTGACCGAATTACTGAAGAAGAACCACAAATTTGCCTAGACGGAAGAATGTGACAGTAGTTTCATGGAATTGAAGACGAGGCTAACTACAACTCCTGTCTTAGTTCTTCCAGACATACACAAGAGCTTCGACATATACTGCGATGCTTCCAGGCGTGGAATGGGCTGCGTTCTAATGCAAGAAGGGAAGGTTGTAGCATATGCATCCAGACAGCAACGACCTCATGAAGAGAACCACCCCACTCATGACTTGGAACTGGCAGCCGTGATTCATGCATTAAAGATTTGGAGGCATTACCTCATTGGGCAGCGATGTGAAATATACACAGACCACAAGAGTCTCAAGTATATTTTCACTCAACCCGACCTTAATCTCAGGTAGAGAAGATGGCTTGAATTGGTCAAGAACTATGACATTGGAATTAATTACCATCCGGGAAAAGCCAATGTGGTCGCCGATGCCCTCAGCAGGAAACGAGGTACCCTAAACGCGCTAATGGAGGGAATGCATCCAAAGCTGCAAGAAGAATTTGCCAAGCTGAATATGGTGTTATGCGGCCCAACTAGCCCGGATACAATGGAAATTATTCCAACACTTGTGGAAGAAATTAAGGCAGCTCAGAAATCAGATGAGGGCATACAAGATATCAAGGAGCGCATTCCACAAGGAAAGGCCAAGTCCTTCCATCTTGATGATCAAGGTGCCCTATGGTTTGAAAATCGAATATGTGTGCCTGATCAAGACAACCTGAGACAGCAAATACTTAGAGAGGCACATGAATCTGCCTACTCTATCCATCCGGGAGGAACAAAAATGTACCAGGACTTGCGAGAAACCTTTTGGTGGCTAGGAATGCGAAGGGACATAGCATACTATGCCGCCTGCTGTGACATCTGCAACAGAGTCAAGGCTGAGCACCAGAAACCCGCTGGACTACTGCAACCTTTACCAGTTCCCAAGTGGAAATGGGATGACATCTGCATGGACTTCATTATTGGACTACCTAAGTCAACAAGAGGCCATGATGCTATCTGGGTCATCGTGGATATACTTACGAAAGTGGCTCACTTCCTTCCGGTAAAGACCACTTTCACCGCTTACCAGCTTGCATAGCTCTACATGTCCCGGATAGTCAGCCTTCACGGAGTACCCAAGTCTATCACATCGGATAGGGGCTCCCTGTTCACTTCAGCATTCTGGCTGCGATTGCACCAAGCCCTGGGAACTGTGCTAAAGCATAGTACAGCATATCATCCACAGACAGATGGGCAGACCGAACGTGTGAATCAGATTTTGGAAGATATGCTTCGGTCCTGTACTCTCGCCCGTGGATCCAAATGTGAGGATAGTTTACCCTATGCAGAATTCTCCTATAATAACAATTATCAGTCGAGTCTCAAGATGTCACCATTTGAAGCTCTGTACGGACGGAAATGCCGCACTCCGTTAAATTGGTCCTAGACAGGAGACAGCCGTATCTTCGACACGGATTTGATGCTCGAGGCTGAGAAACAAGTCAAGGATATTCAGGAACGTTTTCGAGCAGCCAAGTCCCGTCAAAAGAGTTACTATGATCCAAAGCACCGGGAAGTAACTTTTGAGCCCGGAGAATATGCCTATCTCCGAGTTACACCCATGAAAGGAATAAAGAGGTTTCATACTTGAGGAAAGCTTGCACCGAGATATATCGAACCCTTTCCAGTAATGGCTAGAAGAGGCAGAGTGGCATATCAACTAGAGCTACCACCAGAGTTGGCTGACGTTCACGACGTTTTCTACATATCACAGCTAAGAAAGTGCATTGCACCTCCGATCAAACAGGCAGATATGAGTGAGCTAGAGCTGACCAATGATTTGACCTACGAGGAAAAGCCTGTCAGAATATTGGATGAGATGGAAAGAACTACCAGGAGTAAGACAATTAAATTTTTCAAAGTACTGTGGGATCATCACACTGAGGAAGCTACTTGGGAAAGAGAGGATTTTCTGAGATCAGCATATCCATACTTGTTCCCTGAGCAACCGAATCTCGAGACGAGATTCATTCTAAGGGGGGTAGGTTTGTGACACCCTGGTTTTTGACAACTTTTTCTCTTCAAATTTTTTTTGGGTTTATTCGCAATTTGGTTGGATTTTGATTCTTTTCAGTTGACTTTGGACTTATGAATTTCTCTTAGTGATCCAAAGCCATCACCATCTGGCCAAAACCTTGTCACTCACCTTCTGGATCAATTTCCATTCCTTCATCTTTCCCAAATATCCATTTTTTCCTTTGGGAAAAATCTGTCATCACTATGTGTTATGAAGCAACCTATAGTTCTGGTGGTCACAAAATTCCCAAATTAATCCCACACCTTCTTGCCATCATCTACTCCCATAATCTTCAAAAACATTTCATGATCCAGTACAAAATTTTGTCCAGAAAACTCCATTTCCTCTCTGGACAGTACTGGCCATTTGTGAAGCAACTCATATTTTCCCAACTCAGAAAACTCTCAATAAATTCCCTGGGATACTAGGGAACCCATCTTGCCACAATATCCAAAAATATCACCTTGCCCAGTACAAATTTTCAGTAGCAATATTCTGCCAAGTTTCTGCTCATTCTGGACCTCTGTGAAGGAAGTACCATCTAGAGGTATCCAATTGAGCTGAAAATTTTATGGCATCTCCTACCCATCAAATAACAATCCCACACTAAAATTCAGCTCCAGAAGATCAACCAGATGAGTGCACCAAGCTCATCTCTCTTCTGGTCCAGTGACAATAGTTATACATGAACCCTATTCAAACCTTCGTTAAATTTCCTCAAATCTTGCCAGCTTGTAGTCCTTCCATAGTAGATCACTCCAGACATCTCCATTGGCTCCATCTCCAGCTCATCTCTTCTCTAGATCCCTCTCAAGTTTTCTGTCAGACTGTAGCTGAAGCTACACTTCACATCAGAATGGATCTAGTCGAACCAGAGGCACGGAGAGGCTAAGTGGTCGAAGGTCGACATGCCAGACAAGGTGCGCCAGACTTGCGTGTCCTCCAAGTACCAATGCCCGTGGTGAGCACGGCATTGGCATGCCAATGCGCGCGCTCTGCGCCGCGCCCGTGTCTGAAGCGACGCATCCGGCTGCCCCGCGTCGCAGTAGCTTGTCCCCGTGCACCGACTAGTTCCTCTTCGTCCACCTGGCCGCCCTAGATCCTTCCTCTCGCCGGAATCGCCCTCGCCGGCCGCCACGCACGTGGGCATTGTGCCGCCCGTGCGGGCACAGTGGCTTTGCGGCGCGTCTTCTTGCTCCACTAGCTGCCACCGACCGCCTTAACTCCACTGAGCTCCCCCGTCACTTCGCCCTACATCGCGACGACCAGCTTGGCGTCCTGGCGCCGGCGACGTGGCCGAGTTCCGCCGCTTCCAGAGAGCTCCTCCCCCTGCTATATAAAGCCCTCCCCGGCCTCTCTCCGCTCCTCACCCCACCTCCTCCTACTCCTAATCGAGCTCCCGAGCCCCGAGCCAAGGCCGAGAGGCCCTCTGGCCTCGCTTCTCGCCGGAGAGCCGCCGCCACCCGAGCCCAGCCTCCTCGCCGTTCCACCCCTCCCCGGACTCCACCGACTGCACGAGCGAGCTCAGCTCACTCCACTGACCCCGCCTGAGCTCTTTCCCGTGCGAACCCTCGCCGGAATCACCGTCTCCGGCGACACCCAAGAGCCATCGCCGCCGGAGAGGAAGGGGACGACGCCGTCCGGCCATCTCTCGCCAAGCCACGGGTACATGCGCGTTCTTCTCGATGAGCTCTGTCCATTCTCGTAGTCGCCGGGCATCGCCACCGTCTGTATCGCCGGCGACCCTCGCCGGAGTGCCGCCGTCCTCTGTTCTCCTCCTCCCCCTTTTAAATCTGACCGCTGGGGCCCGCTCGTCAGTGGCTTACCGAAGCGGTAAGTGGAGGTGCCCGGGCGAAATACGCCTTCGACGTGGCCCCGGTTGATTTTCTAATTTTCTATTTTAATTCCAGATTTGACCAGAAGCTTTGACCGTCCATAACTTTTAAACCATAAGTCCAAATCAATTGATTCTTTTTGCTCTGAGTTTGTCTTGAGCTCCTCTATTTGCTGGAAAAAATTGGTATTTTCCCCATGCCCACAGAATTTCTGGTGCACAGAATAGTAAATGTGACATTTTTCCATTGCATTTTAAAAATATTTTCAGAAGGAAATACTTTTGGATTTGAAGCCCAGGAGTTTGTGGACAACCCAACAGAGCAAGGCAAGCCATGTCATCCATTGCATGAAGCATTTCAATAGTGTTGGTTATTTAATTGAATTCTATGCATTTTTTTAATATGTGATAATTTAGAGTAATTTTATTTTGATGCCTAGCTACTGCCATGTTAAGTTATTCCTGATATAAACTCATGTTTGATAAATACTGGTTAACACTAAACCTAATTGGTTGATCTAGTGTCACCTATCCGGACTTATCCGTGCAGCCACATTTGCCGGTATGGGACGGCCTTGACTTGGTCTGGCTTTGTGCTCTTTTATCGGTACCACCACACTAGGGAGGGTTATGCGTGCGTGCTGCCCTGATCAGGTAGATGACGATAATCTTGTGAGCCCAGTTGAGTTATTTTGCCGGCGTCCCCGTTTGGGACAGTTAGTGGCCACGACGGTGGCAGGTGTCACGGGGTAACACAGGGGCCAGCCAGGACATGACCCTGGGAGGGTATGATTGTCAGTGGTACGATAGAGGGGTCACGGGTCAGGCAGGTTTCGTTGAAGCACCATCGATCCACCCGAATGGGATCACGAGGTTGGGGGCTTCATAGTGTGGGTAAAGTGCGCAACCTCTGCAGAGTGTAAGAATCTATTCGAATAGCCGAGTCCACGGTATTGGACAGTCCATACTAGGCCACTGAATGGTCACCCACAATAATGATAATAATGATGGAAGAACTTGTCTTATGTTCGGAAGTGCTTAGTGGGTTATGAGTGTTCCAAGGGTTGTGGGACAACCCAGAAGAGAGTAAGTTGATTATCGATATCAGTGAGTAAGCAACCCAAGTATTTTAACCTGTTAATTGCCATGCTATTGTTTGCTGCATTTTTTTGGTTGACATGAGCTTGCGAGTACATTCCAAGTACTCACCTGGCGTGTCATGCCAGATGCAGGAGAAGACGAGGATGGAGGTCCCGATGGTTCGTGCTACGCTAACTAGGCCATGTCCATAGCAGTGTCCCTGTGGATGGAGTTTCCGCGCTATGTTCCGCTCCGCCGTAGAATTACCCAGTAGTATCGAGGCCCTGCTATGTTCCATAAATAATGTAGATATTGTCATAGCACCTGATGTGCTTCTGGCCTCGCTATCTATGTAAATTATGAGCTTGTACTCGAGATATTTCAATAAAGTTCAGTTCAGTTCTGTTCCAAGTTGTTGTGTGTTTCCAGAAGACATGATCTCTGGGTTGGAAACACTGGTAAGCCGGTTCTCTGAGCCGGGGTGCCACACCTAAATTGAGAAAGTAACTCCGGTGAGTTTACTTTCGGTATCATAACAATAACAGTTGCGTTAAAGCTCTCCGGACCTGCTGCTCCACATAAAAAACCCCGTACTGCTCGACAGACATCCCCTCATACCAACGACCAGTGTCATTGATAGAAGAGTGCAGGAAGGCCATCCGGCCCCAGCAATTTTGTCGGTCCCATCTGAAATAGTGCAGTCTCAATCTCTTTGTCAGTTATTGGCGCCTTTAACACTGCGTTCATGTCCTCCGTGACCACCCTGTCAATATTCTAAAGCAGCCTATTTTCCCCGGTCGTTTCATCTGAGGTGAAGAGGTGTTCATAAAAAGTCGCAGCCATAGCTCGCATTTCCTCGTCGATAGTGCATTGTGTACCATCATCTCTTCGCAACGCCTTAACCATGTTTTTCCTCTTCCGATGGGACACCCTGTTCTGAAAATACTGAGTATTTTGATCTCCCGCTCTCAGCCAATCTACCCTAGACCTCTACCTGTACATTATTTCCTCTCGCTCATAAACCTCTCTAAGCTGCTCTTCAATATCCCGAATCTCCTGTTGGTATCCAGTAGTCACCGCCCTTGGTTTTGCATCCATAAGTTATGCTTTCAATTGTTTAATCTACCTTAGGATGGAGTCAAAGACCACTCGGCCCCACCTTTGCATGGAACCTGTCATATTACCAAGTTTTTGCCAAACTGCAGTTAAGCCGTCCTCACCTGTACTTGCTGCCTCCCATGCTTCTGCGATCATTGTCTCACATTGCTCATGACGAGTCCACGCCTCCTCATACCGGAAGGGCCTCTCTCCTGTCCTTTCGCGACTTGGAGCTGTCTCCAGCGCACGAACCACAAGTGCCTGATGATCGGACTCTTCACACAGAATGTGCTCAACTGATGTCTCTGGAAAAAGATTTAAAAAACTGTCAGTGCATGTAGCTCTGTCCAACCGCACCTGGATGTTCTCCTGCCCATCCCTCTTATTATCCCATGTATAGGGGTACCCCGAGAATCCCAGATTAGCCAAACCGCAGTCGGCAAGACAATCATGGAAATCCTCCATCTGTGCAAAGCTTCTCGGGTTACCACCTAGTTGATCTGTTTGAAAAAGGGCTTCGTTCAAGTCACCAACACAAATCCACGGAAGATCATCCTGAGCCCTGAGATACCGAATTGCATCCCATGATTTTTTGTGAAGTTTCGTACGAGGTTCCCCATAGAATCCAGTGGCTCTACAGGTTTTCCCCTCACATACTACCTCTACATCCAGAAAATATTGGCACCACGGCCGTACGGTGACCTGAATGTGCTCTCTCCACCACAGTGCTAGACCTCCACTTCTCCCATTACAGTCCAGCGCTACCCCACTGTTGAATCCCAGACTCCATTTCAATTTCTCCATAGCTCTAGCTATATTGACCTAGCCGGTTGGTTGGCTGTGGATGAACAGTTCCCCTTGCTGCCGTCCGCTCGTACGCCCCACCCTGGCCGGTGGGTTGGTCGTGGATGAACAGTCCCCTGGACGTGTGAAGGTGGTTGGCGCTGGATGAACAGGACCCCGAGGAGGCCGCCACACCCCAGCTGGTTGGGGGTGAATGAACAGGACCCCGTGGAGGCTGGATGAACAGTAGCCAGTGGAGGCTGGAGGAAGTTGACGGTGGATGAACAGTAGCTGGTGGAGGCTGGAGGGAGGTCGACCGTGGATGAACAGTAGCCCCGTGGAGTCCCGTTTTGTGGCACGTCACACCCCTCCCGATGAACAGGACCCCCGTTTCCACTGTAGGCAGTTGGGGAGAAGTCTATTTCCTCCGTTTTGTGGTACACCAGAGCCCTCCCGATCAACAGGACCCCGTTTGGACCGTAGGCGCTCGAACATAAGTCTGTTTCCTCTGTTTTGCGGTACGCCAGACCCCCAGCCGATGAACAGGACCCCGTTTCGACCGTTAGCGCTCTAAGAGAAGTCCGTTTCCTCCGTTTTGCGGTACGCCAGACCCCCAGCCGATGAACTGGACCCCGTTTTGACCGTAGGCACTCGAACAGAAGGCCGTTTCCTCCGTTTTGCGGTACGCCAGACCCCGAGTCGATGAAAATGACCCCATTTCGGCTGTTCCGTCCAAGCCGGTTGGCTCCCGATGAATAGGACGTGTTCCGACCCAGTCGCTTGGCTCCTGATGAACACGACGTTGTTTCCTCCGTTCCGACCCAGCCGGTTGGCTGCCGATGAACATGAGGCCTTTGCTGCCATATGTTGCCTCTCTGCATGTACACGAGCCCTGGCTGTACGTATGCGCGAGTACGCGTTCGAGACCCTGCCCGTATATGTATGTCCGTGGCCATATTTTTTGCTGTGTGGATGTACGTACGTGTACACAATTTAGATGGGGCTGCCTGAACTGCTACGTCGGGGGCTCTACTATGACACATGCCGCTCCTTACATGCCCATGGTTCATCGTTGCAGAGAGACCGATCGACCAGTATGTACGTACACGTTCACGACCAGACAGACAACGCTACATACGCTTCGACCGGGTGGGTCCCAGCTGTCAGGGAGGATAAGGAGGCACTTCCTTGCGTGCGAGGATATAGCTGCTGGGTCCCAGCTATCAGGGGGAGGACTCATTTTTTTCGCATAATAAGGAGGCACATCCTTGCGTGCGAAGATGTAGCTGGTGGGTCCAGCTGTCAGCCTCGCTGCGCACAGTCCTCTTCCGATGGCTATCGTTCATCGACCACGTTGACCACGCCGCGCTGAGAGCACCAAGGTGGTGGACGACGGCGAGGCCTAGGAAGAGAACTACGTGGAGTCGGGAAAGACGCGGCAGTGGATGCCCACGCGGAGGGGAGTAAGAGGGTTGATTGGTTCGGCTACGGTGTGAGGCTGCCGTCGCCGGAGAATAACAGGGGATGTGGGTGAGTAGAGGGAAGACCTGGCCAACAGTGGGAGTAGGGTGGGGCGGTGAGGCCTGCACGGCTGCACAGCCGGCCACGGGAGGCAGGAGCAGGCGGTCCCGCCGGAGCTGGTTTGGGCGGCTGGAGCAAGAAGATCAGAGATTGAAGAAGCAGCATGGCCATTGGATTAACATCCAACGGTCACTGCTGCTAGAATGGTTTGTTGACTAAGTTGACAAATCCCTACGTACGCGTCAAATTAGTAGGCCCACAATTCAGCCTCCAAATCTTGTGGGTCCCAGTTGTCATTGGGAGGAATCTTTTTTTTTGCGTAATCAGGAGGCACTTCCTTCCGTGCGAAGATATAGCTGGTAGGTCCCAGCTGTCAGGGGGAGGAATCATTTTTTCGCGTAATAAGGAAGCACTTGCTTGCGTGCGGCCATGGACCATGTGGGTCCCTACTGTCAGCCTCTCCACGTACATCCCTGTTTCAATGGCTATTGTTTGTTGACCACGTTGACCACGCCGCGCCGAGAGCACCAACGCGGAGGACGACGGCGAGGCCCAGGAAGGGAATGACCCAGAGCCGGCGAAGCCACAGTAGTGGATGCCTACGCTGAGGGGAGTACGAGGGTTGACTGGTTCGGCTGCGGTGTGAGGCCTGTGTCGCCGAAGAATAACAGGAGGTGTGGGTGAGTAGAGGGATGGCCTGGCCAGCGGTGTGAGTACGAGTTGGTGGTGAGGCCTGCGTGGCAGCACAGCTGGCCACGGGAGGCAGGAGCAGGCGGTCCCGCTGGCGTTGGATTGGGTGGCTGGAGCAAGAAGATCAGAGATTGAAGAAGCACGACAGCCGTTGGATTGACATCCAACGGTCACTTCTGCTAGAATTGTTTGTTGACTAGTATATAATAAGTAAAGAATTCTTGCATACGCATCAACTTAATAGGCCCACAAGTCAGCCTTCCAATCTGTGGCGGACAGCATACAACCCATTTGCTATATTTTAAAAGATTTACAACTCATTTACAAATTCTTACGCAATTTATTGCAGTCCATTTTCTTTTTGTTGGCCAGGACCAGGGCTAAAAATTTAAATGAAATTTTGCATATTTTGGTGGGGTCCAAAATAATTTTAATCCTAAAATGTCTAGCCAGATTTTAAGTAATTTCAAAATATATTTAAATTAAGTTAAAAACCAAATAAATTTGAAATCTAAAAATGTGAAGAAAATTATAAATTTGAAAGTAATTGGCAATTTGTTGTGTGTTTTTATATTTACAGCCCATTTCATATTACTTTTAAGATTTGCAGTCGTCTTGAAAGATTTGCTGTCCAGCAGGGCGGAGAAAATCAAGTTGGACTGGGTTGGGTTGGCCTCGATTGGGTATTCATCAGAAGAAGGTAAACTGGGCTAGCCATTTTCACAAAGAAAAAAAATATCTGGGTTGGTCATGTGGTAAACGTAAAATAGAAGCCTGGCCTAGATGGGTCATATCCCAGTTGATACCCTGTTCCGTCTCAACAATAACAAAACAAAAATTGCTCGAGCTGCTAGGTCCCAGGTGTCAGCCGCTCTTGTGCAGTTCTCTTGTCTATTGACTATACGTTGAAAATGTCATGGGTCCCAGATGTCAGCAAACCACTAGGAGGAAGCATTTTCTTTTTTGCTTGTAACAATGAGGCACTTGCTTGCTTGCATACGGCCCTGGACATGGTGGGTCCCTACTGTCATTCTCTCCACGCACAATCCTCTCCCGATTCCTCTCGTTTGTTGACCATGTTGACAACACCAGACGGCGGCGCCGCGGCGAGCGCACCAAGGCACGCGGAGGATGACGGTGAGGCCTCGGATGGGAACGAACAGGAGCCGGGGAAGATGCCGCAGTGAAGTCGCGGGCAAAGGTGAGTACGAGGGTTGACTGGTTTGGGTGCGGGGTGGGGCTGACATCACCGTTAACGATTTAGGAGACAGTAGGGCAGCGATGCATGCGCGGAGGCGCAGCCAGCCATGGGAGGCGGGAGCAGGCAGCCCCGCCAGCGCGGTTAGGTTTTGGCGGCTGGAGGAAGAAGAAACTGAAGAAACACAACATACTGTACAAGCAGAAGGAGTACTGAACAACCTTAACTAAAAGCAGCAGGAGCACTTAACAACCAAGGCTGAAAGCAGTATGAGTACTTATATAGGTTCAACCGTACAAGGCACGTCCTGAACAGTGCTACTTTGCCTACAGTTAACGAAGGGTGAGGCCACCAAGCCCCAGGACAAGGCCCAGGCGCCACCCCGCGCATCCACAACTTTCTGAATGCGGCTTCATCTCGCAATGTGGTCACTAAATAGGATATTCGCTTCAGAGCCATGGAAAATCATGAACATAACCTTCTGTCCTATTCTCCAAGATCGACGGGCCTTCATTATTTGAGACCACCCATGAATAAGTATCTTTTCACCTCTAAGGGAAATGGAGTAGGTCGACATAAACATCATGTTGTGACCAAGCGCAAGTCTGAGTCGACCATGGTCAGGCATCTGTATATGAACAATAAAACTGGGCAGTTTCTGTTTCAAGAAGAAGAACACAACTGTAAAACTGTGAACAAGCAAGAGTTTATGAATAACATGTATAACAGAAAACAACTCATACCATTAGTTTCTTGACACAGTTGGTCCTGTTCAACGTGTGCACCAGTGGCACACATATCCCACATGGCCTTCCACCATTGAAATGCCCCACAAGGTCCTCAAGACTATCAATAAAGTGTGGGAAATGGTGGATGTCGTCCCAGTCGACTTCGGTGCCATCAGTAACCGTCAAGTTCTTACCAAATAACAGACGAGTAGTGTCCTGCACTTTGTAATAACCTACGTGTGTCACCAATTATAAGAAATATTAGTTAGAAGTAGCATCATTGTGAGAGAAGGGAATCACAAATTGTTGCTACTTCTAAAGTCAAATTGTGATCAGTTAGACAGAATAGGTGGATTACAAAGTAAAAGAGGCAACATGGAAGAACCAGATACAAAACTAACATGGATGAACCACTGGAACGACGTCGGGGTGGACGGTCACAGGGAAGATAAGACCAGGTTTTGCTATTTCCATGAACATTCGTGTGCCAACTTTCAGTCCGTAACACTTGACAAAGTTTATCCAAGTTTGGCCGTAAAAAAAGGAGAGATCTTCTTGGTTAATGAACCCAACTATGAACTTATATCCATGGCATGTCTCCAATGTGACCATTATACTGGTGTATTCATTTATGCCAAGGCCGACCTTCTTGAGTACATGTGTTCTGGCAGAGCAAGGGATGCACTGCAGGAAAAATAATATGAGAACACAATTTATTCGCTATCCAAATCTAGAAACAATTTCCTCTTTCACGTCAGTGTTGAGCATGGTACTAGTACCTTTTATTCAAATATAGCAATCCAAATTTCCAAAGTAGTCGACAACATGTTCAAAAACCCCAACCCTACCAGATAGAAAAGAGGATTCTAGGAACATACCGTGCACTTTTTGAAATCCTGTGTTAGGATGAGAAGGAACAAGTCTGGCGTCTCGCCAAGGGCGCAGAAACCTGTAGGGTCCTCGCACTTTGGGCACTGCAAATGAAACATACTAGATTCAGTATGAAGAAAAATGCATCAACGGTGGCGGTTGCCATCCTAGGATTGCCAGCGACAAAGGGACAAGGATTTATCAGGGATGGATGAAGATTTCGTACTTGGTTCTCCATGAGAAAACCCTAAGCAATCGCCGAGAGGTGGTTTTCTCTGAACAAGCAGACGAGGGAGAAGGGGATTCAGGTAGAGTGAAATATTGCTGCTTCATCCGTCCAGCGTACTGCTACTGCTGCAAAGATGGGGTTTTGTGATTTGACGGCTCATTGGGCATTACTGCGGTGCTACGATCGGGGTGAGTCTACAGTGCAGTTGTGCACTCTAATTTGGTGCATGGCACGTGGACCTGGTTGCTGGATGTCCCACATCTCGAGGAAATGAAGTAGAAAGGCAGGAGTAACTAGTTAGACATAAATATTTTTTGATAGAGAGATACTCCCTCTGTAAAGAAATATAAAAATCTTTTATATCACAACTTTATACATAAGAAAAATCAAGGGGAATATATATACATAAATATGGGGTTCGGATATATATATATATATATATATATATATATATATATATATATATATATATATACATAAACACTATTCTGATCACGGGACCAGAATAATATTCTGATAACTACCCGACCCGTCGTAGTAGTAGTTGTTGAACTTCACCAAGGGAGAGGTTGAACTTCCGCGAACATTGTCCAAATGGGTCTTGCAATATACCGTTGGAAAGCTATCAACACATGGATCACAACCTAAGTTAAATTTTTGTCAAAATCTACACGGATTAAGAGCAGTTTTACAAACCGTTTTTCTTCATATAAAAAAACATGAATCGTATTTTCGAGCTCATTTCTAAACCGTTTATCGGAATGAGGAAAATAATATGGCGTTGGAAAGCTGCTGTAAATCCGCTCATCCCACATATAAAGTTTTCCCAAATTCCCTACGGTTAAAGAGCAATTTGAAAAATGGCGGAATTTCTCAAACCGAACAGCCGAGCTCGTTTTTTTGGCGTAATTTGAAAACGGCAAGTCAGATTGATGCAACTGATATGGCGTTGGAAAGCTTATGAAAATGCGCTTATTTTTCATATATAAAGTTTTTTCTAATTTTGAATGGTTTAAAAGTAATTTAGAAAACGGTCAAAGTTCCTCCGTGTTCGTATTTTCGGGTTTCTTTCTAACTATTTTGTCGGAATGCAGCAAATGATATGCATTGGAAAGCCTGTATAAATGCGAAACTTTTTTGTATATAATGTTTCTCCCAATTCATTACGGTTTTAAGTCAATTTTGAAAATGGCTAAAAATGTTTTTTGGCCGTAATTTTTGCAAACTTTGTCGGAATGGGGCAAATAATATACCCCTGGATAGCTACGAAAAATGCGAAACTTTTTCATATAGAAAGTTTTCTTTGATTCCTAGTCGTTTTTAAGTAATTTTGAAAACGGCGAGATCATGCGTTCTGCCTTCATCGCGAAAACAGAGTCTCCGAAAATGCACTGCGTGAAGAGGTTGAACTTCTGGGGCAGTTCTGTTTGAACTTCACTCTGTTTTTCACGTGCTGTTTTTTGCCCGTAACTCCCCAACAACTTACCGGAATTGAGCAAATGATATACCGATGGAAAGCTGTTAAAAACACGCAACTTTCCCGTATTGATTATTTTTTCATACTCGCACCAGTTTGAAAGTTTTTTTTTGAATACGTAAAAACGTGTTTTAAATAGTATACATGAAACTTTTAAACCGTTTATCGGAATGTAGCACATAATATACCATTGGAAAGCTTATGAATAGGAGCAACTTTTCTTGTAAACATTTGTTACAAATTCATTGCTGTTTGCGAGCAGTTTTAAAAATAATGAAAAGAACGATGTTTTTGCCTTTTTTTTGAACATGTAAATGAACGACGGATGTCTCGCCGTAGAAATTTTGAACCGTGCAGGGACAAGAACGTGAACTTCCTGCAACAACCCTTTTAGGCTTTTACTTTTTATTCTCTTCCGAAACGTATTCTCTGTAGTAGTTGAACTGCTCGTTGTTTTCACTTCGAACTTCTGTCACATATTTTTTTGCTCGTGATTCCTCACCCGTTCGTATTGGTAAAATCCTAGATTTTTTAATAAACATCGAACCACTTCGTTATTTTAGTTTGAACTTCTAGTTTTCTAAAAAATTGGAAAATTCCTTTTAAACTTTTTTTAGTTGTTCCTTTTATTTTAATTTGAACTTCTTCATTTTATTCTTCAGTAACGAGAAAAAAATCCGAGGTGTTTATGAACTTTGAACTTCTGTGTTATTCTAATTTGTACTTCACATTTTATTTCGAATAAATAGTTGTTTTTTATTTTAATAAACTTTGAACTTCTATGTTATTTTAATTTGAACTTCTTAGTTCTATTCCTAAAATAATATGGTTTTTTAAATAAGCATCAAACATTTTTTTAAAATTGAACTTCATACATTTATTTTTCCTTGGAACGGAAAGAATTTGAGTTTCCCGTAAACATCAAACTACTCCTAATTTTAATTTGAACTTATTGATTTTATTTCTTTAGTAACAAAAAAAATCTGAGTTTTTTTATAAATATTGAACTGCACTATTTTTTTTATTTGGACTTCTTGGTTTATTTCTTAGAAAAGAAAAACATGATTTTTAAGTAAACTTCCGACAGCTTTAAAAAAAATTAGAACTTCATATTTGTATTTTGCCTAGAAATAGGGAGAATTTGAGTTTTGTTATGCATCGAACTTCTCTGCTATTTTAATTTGAACTTCTTGCTTGTATTCTTTGAACTTCATATGTTTATTTTGCCTAGAACCGAAAACATTTTGAGTTTTTTGTATTCACCGAACTACTCCATTTTTGTAATTTGAACTTCTTGATTTTTTTTATAAAAATCAAACCGCTCCATTTTTTAAATTTGAATTTCTTGTTTTTTCTAAGAAAATTGATAAATCCAATTTTTGTTCTAATGTTCGAACTACTCTCGTTTAAAAAATTGAACTTCTTGGCTTTTACTCTTTAGGCGTGGGATAAATCTGTTTTTATATAAACTTCGAATTGCTCTGCTATTTTAATTTGAGCTGTAGAGGTTTTGAAATTTGAACTTCTTGGTTTATTGTTCTTCGATCTTGTTTGAACTTCGGTCATGTTTTTTCAATTCGAACTACGGTTATTTCTTTAGTGAATTTTGTAGTATTCTAATAAACATCGAACAGCTTTTTGTTATTTAAATTTGAACTTCTAGTTTTTCTGAAACAATGCAACCTCGTTTTTCCCTATAAAACATTAACTGCTCTATGTTTTTAATTTTGATCTTTCTGGTTTTGTACCAAACATTGAACTTCTGTGTTTTTTTAAATTTGAACTTCTCCGGTTTTAATTTAAAGTTTTTCATAAATGGGAAAACCTATTTTTCTTATAAACTTTTTGATATGCTTTATTTTTTATTTTCTAAGAACTTAATATGTTGTATCTTTTGTGAATTTTTTTATTTTTTGTTTGTCACTTTTATGCATTTTTTTGTCCCGGGGAAATGGCCTAGGCGGTTCTTTTTTTTTTTGGATGAAATTCTTCCGTATGTGATACCTCCGAACTTAGAATTTTCTGAAACATGAACTTCACGTGCTTTTGAAAAGCAAAAAATTACACACAAGAATACACATACGCAGTACAACACCAATTCGTAGTACACACAACACTATGCGCTACACACATGCATGCATTATGCTGTTGGAGGTGCTTGGAAGCAGTGCGGACGGAGTTGTGGGTGCGAGTCGCGTCCCATCGGTGTCGGGAGGTTCATTAATTTTTATACATGAACTTCTATAGGGTTTTCTTCACAAATTCTACTGTTGGTGTTGTGAAATGTCAAAATACATGGTAGTAATATATGATCTTTTGGGGCAATAATAAATGAACTTCTACATTACATTTTTGTTTTCTCATGTAAACCAAATAAAAAACACAAGTCAGGGTGAAACTGGTGTCAATTTTCAGACCCAAAATTTTCCTTTTTTGTGTGTGCAACCTCTCATCTGAACATATGTGAACCTTTGGTCAAATTACAGTGTAGCAGATCGCAAAGAAATGACCAAAGTTTGGACATTACAGGGAGCAAAAAGATCAATTTTTCTGAAACATTTTTTGACCATCAGACGAGATGGAGGAGGAAGTGGGGAGAAGAGAGAAGGAGGAGAAAGATGCAGTGGGTTGGCAGGAGGAAGTTGTTTGGGGGAGGGATGGTGGAGATCGGGCTGTGGAGGAGGAGTAGGAGGGCGCGCTGGAGCAAAGGGCAGGCCGCGCCGGAGGGGAGGGAAGGTCACAGCAGAGGAGAGGAAAGGTCGCGCTGCGCGGGGCAGAGGGCGCATGGCCGACGTGTGGTGGCGACGGATCCGGGCAGGCGCCAGTGGTTGGCGGGGAGCTGGCCGACGCGTGGTGGCGATGGATCCGGGCAGTCACCTGTGGTTAGGGAGGAGGCATTGCCTATTGGGGGCGGGGCGGGGTCAATGACGCCGATTGTGGGCAGGGTGGGGCGGCGGCGCGGATTAGGAGTGGGTGGCAGGGTCACGGCGGCGCGGTGGGTGGCTGGGTCACGGCGGCCGGCGGGTTGGGTGGCTGGATCCGCGCGGCGGCGACGGGATCTCACTTGGCGGCGGCGGCGGGATCTTACGGCGGAGGTCCGGGACGGCGCTAGGGAAGAAGGTAGGGGAGGAGGGGGAGGCGGGGCAGGATCGGGGCATGGGGGAGGCGGGGCGGCCATGGTGTGGGGAGGCGGGTGGGCCGGTCCGGGGTTGGTTTTTTTTTCTGATCTCAAGAACATCCTCGCGCGCCCTATATATATGTTTTTGAGCATAAAAAACTCAAATAGGCTGACGGCTCTTGACTTTGGGCCACAGGCTGGTGGGCCTGCATGTTTGGTGGCCCATGTGTTCTAAGTGAGCGCATTTCATCCGATAAATATTGCATGCGAGTGGGACGGCGCTGGTTTTACATGCTGTCGCAAGGAAAAGACAGAAAATTGAATAAAGCACGGCAGCTGTTAGACTGAAATTGAGTGACAGTTCCTAACCAGCAATCAGAGTTGGAATTCATTCAGGATGTCCTACGTGATATATGCTAGTACTACTTATACACACAGGACATTTGTTTCACCATGGCATATTACATCAAAAGCTCTCGGAGGATAGATCAGTTCGGCTGTTGAGTGTTGCTACTGAAAAATTTCAAAGTTGATTACGACCAGCTCTCCTTGCAGAGAAATTTTGATTCTGACATCATCCCCAACCGTAAGATTTGATTGAGTCTTGAACTTTGACCATCCTTTAGCATCAATCATCATGCGACCATCCTTTGTACTTACGGTATATTGTGCAGGTTCATTCACACCAAGGCTGAGCATGGTAAGAGAAACTTGGCCACGGTCACCTGGATTATTGAATGACTCCCTCATTGCTCTAGGAATTCTTTGTTTGCAAACAAGAAGACATACACAAATAGTTAGATCAAAACATGGAAAGGCAAAAAAAAAACGAAGCACTGGGGCTGCCAATGCTCACCAAAAAGGTGGAGATGTCAGTTTTTGTAAGGACTTTGGTATATGCAGTGTGAACTGCAGCCCAGTCTGTTGCCGATGCAAGTGCTGGTTCTGTTGCCGCTGCACGGGCCGGAGCAGATGCAAGTGCAAGTTCATGTGTGAGTGCAGGTGCCGGAGCCGTTACCAGTGCCCGTGGCGGGGCGACTCGTAGTGTCACTGCTGCTGCCGGAGACGGTGCTCCTTCTGGTGCCGGTGTCAGTGTCGGAGCAAGTGGCGGTGTCGGTGCCCGATCCTCTGGTAGATCAGCCTGATCCGTTGATGCGGTCAGTGCCCAATCCTCTGGTGGATCAGAATGAGCTGCTGCTGCTGTCAGTGCTAGAGCCAGTGCCGGTGTTGGAGCAGGTGCCGGTGCTCGATCCGCTGTGGATGCCGATGCTGGAGGTGGTACCGATGTGCGAGACAGCAACGCTCACCTCTGGTACTGCAACTTTGCAACTGTGCTACGCATCCTTCTTAACCGAGAGTGCACGTGAGCAATTCGAACTTCCTCCGGCTCCGTGACCCGGATCCAGTCTTCTTCTTTCTTCCTTTTAAAGGCGACAAGGACTAATTCTGGCGTGTTTGTTAAAGTAAACTGCAGTTGATCAGAGGGCTCCAGATTGTACTCAGACAACAGACGGATCCAATTGTGTCCACTAATATAAGTGATGGACAGTGCCTTCGTTATTGACACATCATAAGAAGTGAAACCTGCTAAAATAACCATCATAGAGCAAACCAAATGGTTTATTCTGTAACGAATGTGACATGGCAAAACCTGCATCATAAAATTGCAGGAAAAGTAAGAAAACATGACAGTTAATCAATGAGATTTACTTTATGTGACACGACTTAATCCTTACCAGGAAATCACTATCTTCAAGTTCTAAATTGAAGGTTGTTCGTCCAATTACGGGTGGCATGCAGGGCCCACCTTACTCCCACAAGCAGGACAGTCCAAAGGTCGTGACAACTCGTATGGAGCGAACATCCGCGGGAATGGAAATCCTGGTGGGTGCGATAAACCCTGCAATGCATACATATATTGGAGTGTGACCATAACTGATATATACTCCCACCGACCACAAAAATAAGATGATCTGGATATTTCAAAATATACGGACTGAATTGAGTGGACAAACACACCAAAACATCTCTAACTCTATATACATATGATTCACAAAAAATGTAAACATCTTATGTCTTTGAACAGAGGGAGTACTGTACAGGCATGAAAAAACACCGATATCAGACAGCCGACATTGGGATTATAGGTTCACCATTTCTAAAACATTAACATAGAATGTTCTCAGGATTCACCACAAAACAAAAGCGGCAGTACTAACCCATACAGAGTTCACACACACAAATCAAGTACTATTTCTTGCCACCAACCTACGGGATCTGACCCACAAAACTGACCAGGCCATGGACATCGTGAGAGATGTCTATCGGCACCTTCAGCATTCCGTCAACCTTGGAGAACCCAACAGTGTGGTCTTTCCACTCATAAACATGACAATGAAGACATGCCTCATCAGATTTGTTGGGAAGCTTTACAAGAACCACACCCTTCGTAATCGCAGGCACAACTACGGAATTGTTGTGGTGAAGTACACCCTTGAGAACACGCCTGACAACAATGCTACAGGAAAACACTTTTTCATGACATGTGGCTACAAGGACACGGTAGCTGGATAGTTTAGTAGTGCACATCCTCAGGTCTTCCAGTTCACACGGCATGACTTTGAGAACTTCATCTCCACAGCGGACCTGGTTCTAATTCAAATAGAAACCAATATTTTATTACTGCCTCCGTTCACAAATATAAGATGATTTTCGATATTTTACTCCATATAAGACTATATATAAGCACAGAAATGAGTGAACAAAGACACTAAAACATGTCTACATTAGATACACAAAAAAGTTAGAACATCTTATATTTGTGAACAGAGGGATTACTTATAGTACCCATAACACAAGTTACTGAGGCTACTGGGGGCTAATTGGTTTGATGACAACATTTGGCATTGCCAATACTTAGCAAGCCAACAATTGGCAATATCAGAAGTGGGAAAGTAAAATTGGTAACCAACCAAACACTACCCAATATTTGGCATTTGACGAATGTTGGCATGCCAATTTTTGGCATAAAACCAATCATGCTCTATATTCTCTTCCTACAGCTAGCGTTGATGTCCATAAAGTAGTTGAAAGTAATCTATAAGAAATCTGTGTTATGTGCAAAAATCATATGCATGTCAACCCCCCGCATGTTTTGGTCAAAAGAGACATTTAGAACCGTCATTCGGCACACAAAAATCACATGCAAGATCGCCCAGAAAGTTATACTACTAGTACTACGTGTACATTACACAAACCTCGCATATTTTTTTTTTGATAAAGGGTGAATTTTATTGACTCAAAATGAAGCATCAAGAGGATACAAACACAATGAGCACACACCCGGCCTCTGCATAGCTAGGATGCACACAGCCAACATCAACACACACACAAAAGACACGCCGGCAAATAGCAAAGTCATATAAGACCAAAGCTATGCCCAAGCGAAGAAAAAAACACTTTGCAAGTTAGATCAAAAAACACGATCAAGATCGCCAAAAAGATCGTCAACAAGAGATATTACCTCGACCGGTTTAACGAGGGATCCCGGAGAGGTGGCCTTGGCCAAGGCGATGGCCTTGAGCTTGTCTGTGGTCGTCTCGGCGGGGTGCTTGCACTTCTTCAGACTCTGAGCCTCGACGGTTTTCACCAGAGCCATAGACATCACTTTGGCCAATGCTCTAGGGTCCATCAAGAAACTGTCAAATAGAAATAAAAGGAAAGAAAACGATAATCAAAAACCCAAAAGAAGGACAGAGAGGGAGTTAGGATCGGTCCGGGGTTGCAAAAGATGACTGGAACGGAAGTATGGCAGCACCATTGATGCGCTCACCTTTCCTTTTTTGGGAGAGAAGAACAATGGCAGAAGCGAGTTGGGGTTTTCTTGAAGAAATGAGGAACAAGATGAGGGAGAAGCGAGTTGGGGTTTTCTTGAAGAGAGGAAGATGAGGAAGAAGAGTGAAATGATGGTTGCTTCGTCCGTCCAACTTACTGCTGGAAAGGTGGGGTTTTGTGATTTGATGCCTCATTGGGCATTACTGCAGCGCTACGACCAGGGTAAGTCCACCGTGCAGTGGTGCACTCTAGTGCGGAGTAATTTGGTGTATGGCAAGTGGACCCCGATGCTGGCTGTCCCACACGTCGGTGAAAGTGAGTAGCAAGGTTCCCGACGACCGTGGAGGAGGATCCGCGCGGTAGAGCGTCTCCACATTTAAAAAAAAAATAATTGATTACAACAAGCATTTCCACTCTTACGACGGAGATGTGCGAAACACGGCAGCCACTTGAACTTACACTACTAGTACTCCTACTTCTAGGCATGTGCAGTGGTTCATATAGCAGTCTTATATTGTTGCCAGTGTAGTAAGATATGACGATAAAAATGATGTATAGTAAACTGATTATACCACCCAAACAAAAGTAGCTGATTATAGATAAATCTGTGATGAGGGATATTGTTGCGAGTGTTTCAGCATATTTGTGGTTTACATCGCGGCTAGTATTCATGAATACAGTCCTAGGTGGGTCCCTTGTGGTGTAGGAGTATTATTTTTAGCAAACAAGGCAACCGGAGAAGTAGAATCAAGGGATGGAGGCGGCAGCCGCTCCGGAAGGGTGTCTCCAGAGGATTGACATCCAGTGGCATGCTGTGCGCATGTCACCTATGAACAATTGTGTAACATGCCCATTTTTTAACGTCTGATCGAGAATGAACGGTGAGATCAATGTCAACAGTACTCGGGCTACAGTGCACGGAGAGTATGCTGCTATAGTACTCAACCGAACATCCCTCAAAAAAAAGTACTCGACCAAACAGGAACCATATGAAGCACGCCTCTGTAGTGCTCTGCGCTACAGTGACTGATCTGGACCGTCTGAGTTTGATCCAACGGTCATGTTATGCCGTGACATGCGCATGCAGAGGATGCCTAAACAGCACCGAAGTCCATCTGCTTCTCCAGGCACACGACGGTGGTGATGCAGGGTGCCACCTCCCACAGAGCCCGCTCCCGGTCAACGGGAGCCAGCTGGTCAAAGACGGTGTCCAATGGCACAAATGGATTACGGTGATGAAGCCCGGAGAGGATTCGCCCGGCAACGGCGACGGCCGCCCGCACCCCCTCCTTGTCCAGCGCCGCCCCCCACCACCACGTGGAGACGGTTCAGCTCCTCTGAGACATAGGTGAAGAAGGAGACCAGGTCAGGAAGCCACAGCTCATTGAAGTCGATGGGGTGGTCGAACTGGTTTAGCCCGATGGCCGGCATGGTCGCGCTGGCATGACGGTAGGCATCGCGCAGCTGCAATACTTGCGTGGCAACATGATCCAGCTAGTGGTTGAGCCGATCCTGGACCTCGTCACGATCGGCCCGCTCGCGCTCCAGCCGGCTCGCCATCAGGGCAACCTGGCCGCCTAGGGTATCTCCCGCTTTGTGCAACAACGCCGCTGACGCCTCAAGCATCTTTGTGGTGGACTCATGCCGCTTTTGAAGCTCCGTGAACTCCTGCTCATAACGGAGGAGCATGGCACTCTTCTCCTCCCTGAGCTCACGGATCTCCACGTCCTTGGCCCTGAGCTCTGTATCCTTGGCCTAGAGCTCCTCTGTCAGGCACCTCACCTCAGACTCCGTGATCTGGTGCGCCGCCATGGAACCCAGTAGAAGCAATGGGGAAAGGAAGCAAAGGGGGCAAAACGGCTGGAAGGCAATGCAATCTATGGGAAGGCGGAGGGAGCGGGGTAAATCTTTTGGTTTTCACCATGGGAAACCCCAGGCGATGCCTTTTCACATCAGGGAGCAGTGGGTTTTACTGGTGGAGTCATCATGACTAATTCCTGCCGCGCCTGCTCCAGTCAAACAAAAAAAATCCGGCGGCACCTGCCGCGCCCAAAGACCAAAGCAATGCAGTGGTGGATAGTATTTTAATTTACCTAGCGGCAAGGAGGGAAAAATGCTTGAAAAAACAAATGTGGCGGCGGCCTAGCTGATCGGTCGGACTAGCCCAACTAGCTAGCCACCATGCTTCACTCATGTACTCGGCGGGAAAGGTGGGGTTTTGTGATTTGATGACTCATTACTTCGGCGCTACAATCGAGGAGGACCTAGAAACCATGCGGTAGGGCGTCCCATGTCTCAGTATGGAAGAAAATATGCGTGCACCAGCGGGGAGGACCCAGAAACCACGCGGTAGGGTGTGCCACGTCTCAGCACGGAGGAAAATGTGCTTGTAAAAATATATGAGACGTAGCTATGGTTCGAACTCGGGACCCAGCCAGTCGGTCGAAAACACCCCAGTAGCCATACAACTTCATCATGCTAACGTGGCACGGATGATAGGTGTGGTTATAGCTCCGTCTCGACCAGCCACGAGGTCTCTTGTCCCTAGGCGATTCATCTATTTTCCACTCATCTTTTTTTAGTTATAATAACACCATGGCCAGCTCGCGCCGCTCTTCGTGTAGATGGAGAGAAGAGAGGGATCGCAGACATGGGACCAACCAGTAAGTGAGTCAACATTCATGCACGTGCTGACGAGCCACTCCCTCTACTATACTCAACATGACAAAGTATAAAATCAAGTTATGCGACAAAGCCAACAACCGTTGCTATTTCTGGCTATCGACATACACTTTGTAGGCCAGGTTGCCGGCTCGAATCTCGTCCTTCTGCTTTTTTATTTTTAGGTCCAAATTTGTTCCATGATGATGGGACCCCTGTGTGGTGTTCCGATATTTCTGTATACGAGGGATTTTTTGCACAAACACTTTGCGCGGTTAGACAAGTTACTACACCAGTTACACGTATTTTACAAGTTTAGCAACAAAAGTGACAGCGGCGGAGAATATCATGTGCTCCCCGCAGCTTAGATGCTACGGTGATACGATACGAGATTCTACGTCGTTGGATCTGAGATCCAATGGCATGTGAGTAGTCTTTGTACTTTTGCGCAATTCCCAAACTCTTTGAGGGCTTTTTTGCAAAAAAAACATTCAGACCTCCTGTGAGCCGCTGGATCTTGGATCCAACGACTCCCAAGAGCTCGTATCATGGTAGCATCTAAGGTGTGGGAGCACCCGATATTCTCACGTACGAGAGAATATAAGGTGCTCCCCGTAGCTTAGCCGCTATGGTGATACGAGTTTCTAGCAGCCGTTGGATTTGAGATCCAATGCCAGGTGCGTAGTATTTGTACTTCTGCGCAATTCCCAAACTCTTTGAGGCCTATATTGCAAAAACATTCAGACCTCCTAATGGGAGCCGTTAGATCTCCCGGGAGCTCGTATCACCGTAGTATCTACGGTGTGGGAGCATCTCATATTCTCCCGCGTGAGAGAACATCGGGTGCTCTCGCAGCTTGGATGCTACGGTGATACGAGCTTCGAGGCGGTTCGATCTGAGATCCAATGGCATCTGAGTAGTCTTTGTACTTGTGAGCGGTTCCCAAACTCTTTGAGGGCTTTTTTGCAAAAAGCATTTGGACCTACTACGAGCTGTTGGATCTCGGATCCAACGGCTCCGAGGAGCTCGTATCACCACATCATCTAAGGTGTGGTAGCACGTGATATTCTTATAGACGAGAGAATATTAGGTGCTCCCGCATCTTAGATGCTACGGTGATAAGAGCTTCGAGGCTATTGGATCAGGGATCCAATGGCATCTGAGTAGTTTATGTACTAATTGTGTGCAATTCCCAAACTCATTAAGGTTTTTTTGCAACTAAAACAATCAGACCTCCTATGAGCCGTTGTATCTTAGATCTAACGGCTCACAAGAACTCGTATCGCCATATAGCATCTAAGGGTAGGAGCACCTGATATTCTCCAGGGGCACAACCCATCGGTGTTTGGGAGGGTGGGGCCAGATGTATAAAAAGTATAGTCTAAACCCTCCTAAACAAGACCTTCACAATTTTATCTAAGGTTGGGGGGTTACCCCCCAACAATCTACATAGCTCCACCTATGCAAGAGGCATAGAGCGAGCGTCTATGTGTGAGAGAGATGATGCGAGAAAAGCGAGGTCAATCGAGTCATATATATAGAGGGAGAGATCAAGTGAGTGTGGGCTAGCGTGCACTCGAATGTGAAAGACGATACAGAGAGATATCGTGCGACAAAGCTGTAGTGAGGGCCGGAGGGAGATAGTTACCGAGAGTGGCCTAGATAGACTTTGTGTCTGTGCGCACGGCGTGCATGGATTTTTTTACAGAGGCAACGCATGTGTCTAGGGGGGGAGAGATAGAGAGCTCGTCATGGAGGGCATGACGAGGTTGTGTGTGAGAAATACATTTGTTGAGAGCGTGAGGGCGGGTGTGAGATAAATGGAGATCGAAACATGAAGAGAAATAATGAGCGTGTGTCAGATACCAATAATTCTATTAACAAAGAGATGAAGATCGATCGATACAGGAAGTATGTGTGGTGAATGGGGGGGGGGGTCGATGGAGAGACCTAAACACAACATTTGTGTGTACATATAGTAGTAGACTTAATATTCATGTTTCAGTTTGGTGTACATTGTAAACATTGAATTGAGGACCATGCATGGCTTACATTTTATTTTTGAATCCGTGCCATACATGCATGGTTTGGAAAAGTAGATGCACTATACTGACTCGGTTGTTGTTGTATTTGTGTGTGTGTGGTCATATGCTTGAATACATACAAAGTTCTCTCACCATCATACCGTTCATCTTTTAAATTTGAATTTGCATTCAAAAACTTAGTGTGGATACCATGAAATGTGAAATGCACATTGAGATCACTATATCACAAACTCACTCTAATTCAAGAACTCATCATAAATCAATTACCGTCCCTTTTGGAATGACCAATTATTTGCAAGGAAAATACAGGTATTGTAATACATATAGATTCGTTTGCCAATTTTAAAAAAGATTCCTATCGCATTCTCGAATGGTAGCACCCGACGGCGTACCAGCCAGACTGGGCTCGTGTAGTGGTGGTGGCGTGCGTGGTACGCACATTAGCCAACCCCAACCAAAAGAACTGCGATAAAAACTTCGCGCCTCCACTCCAGCCTTCGCGTTTTGAATCGAAAAATCTGGCGGCCATAATTCCAGCCCTGCGAAATTCCCCTTATGTCCCCGGTCCATAATGACTACTACCGATGAACAATGGAGGGATGCTTTAGTAACTAGCCCATGTTACCTACCGTGCCGAGCATGTTACAAGTCCCTCGGTCGCCGCTACCCAAGATCACCCGTCAACTCCATTGCCTACTACGCTAGGTTGAGTATAGAATGGAGCTTCGTTTGTTCGTGCCTACTAGAGTATATCACGCAATGCACTGGTACGGAGGGAGTATCTTTTTACTATGCATATATAATTTGTTTGAAGTCTAACTAAGCAATGTTTGACCAAATTCTATCTTAAAAAATATGAACATCTACTACAACAGTAAAGATGTATCGCTTGAAAATTTATTTCATGATGCATGTAATGATATTGTTTCGAATCCTGGTTTTAAATTCTAGAAAATCCAAAACTCACCTGAAATTCATGAAACTGCGCATGGTCTCGTGATATGGCAAAAATAGGCTGTGGTAATTTTTTTGTTCAATTTGAGACAACTTGGTTATGAAAAATTGCACACATGAACAACCTAGGTATTTTGGAACAAAGAGTTGTCACGTTAACGCGAACTGTTTCCCTATTCAAACCGTGGGCGTTAGATCAACGTGCCGCCACGCGTCCCGCTTCTCATAGGCAGGTGCAGTCCGAGCAAGCGTGTGAGTCGACGGGAGGCGTGCGAGCAGGCCGCTGCACAGGCTCTCACCGGGAGGCGAGCCCTTTACCAGCCTCCGCCGCCCACCTTCATCCCAACTGCCCCCACTTTTAATGGCGCCCATGCCGCAGTTTAAATCACCGCCGCACTCCCTGGTCTCGCTACAATCTTCTTTCTGCCTCTCCGATTCTCATGTCGTCTGCCTCCAATCAGCCTATCCTTACCGTACACCATGGATCATCACGATGGGCTGCCCCTAGTCTTCCCGTTTTGTGAGGAGGAGCTTTCGGATGAGCTTGACCTGGCCGTGCGGGAAGTCGCCGCGTCTGTCCCCGCTCTTGTTCCAGCTCCCGTCGCCGCACCTGCGCCAGCGCCCATCCCTGTGGCTTTGATGGGCTTGGAGCCACACATTGCCGCCCAGCTTGAAGCCGCAGGGATCCACGAGGTCCCCGCTGACTTGCACGCGCCCGTGCACCTGCCAGCGCATGCGCCTGCGTGTGCACTGAAGCACGCGCCCGTGCACCTGCCAGTGCATGCGCCTGCGCGTGCACTGAAGCACACGCCCGTGCCGGTGCCCGTGCCCGTGCACACGAATGTCTCCACCGCGCCATTGCCAGCGCTTGTCCCCGTGCCGGTGCCAGTGCCCCCCTCAGTGGCATGGGTCACCGCCGTCGACCAATTCCTTGCACCGCCGCCAGTCATCGCCTCCTGCCGGTTGACTAGCTCCTGGAGACCGAAGTCCAGAACATTCTGGCCTTCCTTGAAGCTTGGGCCAACGTCCAGGAGTATGCCAACGCCGGCGCAAAGATGCCGCCGTCACCGCCGGTCAGTGGCCCAATGGAACACATGGCACGGCAGAGGAGCCGCTTCCCGCCGCAAGACGCCCTCGCCGCCACTGCAATGAGTTTTGTTCATTTATTTATTTTAGTTCGATCGTGGTATGAATGTAAAGTCACAGCCAGACTGAATGAAATCTATGGTTTGATCGATTGAGTGTTCTGCTAGAGCCCTATCAAATTAAATAAAAAAAGTCATCAAGCGACATGTATTCCTTCTCATCGCAAACATTTCACATTAAATACCTGCATCAATTCCAAATACTTATAGGGCGCGAGCAGGTCCCTTGTTCCAGCACTAGGCGTTACATCTATTTATCCACATATTTAATTATTACTAGTTAAATACACCATGGGTGCCTGAACTTGTCCGTCATGGTCACTTTTTTTCCTATAGTCGTAGTGCCATAACTTGTGAATGCATCCAGATACGGTCGACGGCATGGGGCATCTGCCCCGGGTGGCACGCCATGTTTACTGGCTCGTGCGTTCTTCGTGTTTGCCCGTGTGCCTAAACGTAGAAGGGCAGGAGAGAGAGAGAGAGCAGACATGGGACCCACCAGTAAGTGGCTCAATGAAGGGGAGTAGTACGTGCTGACGAGCCGGTCCCACTAATCTACTGAAAGTAATATAAAAACATGTTATCCATTAAAGATACAACAAACAAACGTTGCTACTATATTGCCTAATGACGTGCGCTTGGAAGGACCTGGTCACCTGTTCGATCCTCGTCCTTTTCATTTTTAATTTATTTGGGTCCAAATTTGTTCCATGATAGGTGGGTCCCCTGGTGTGTAGTTTGTTGCATTTTAATTTATGGGTCCCCCGGTCGAGAGATGGAGAGGTAGCGTCTATGTGTGGGGGAGACGGCGCGAGAAAGCGAGGTCAATCGAGACATAGATAGATAGAGAAATAGGGTGAGTGTGGCCTGACATTCGGTCAAAAGAGATATATGCTCTGGAGAGATATTGTGCGATTGAGCTTTTGGGGAGGGTGAGGGCTATAAGAGATATCTTGAGAGATTGACCTGCATAGACAATGTGCGTGACAGAGTATACAGAGTGTGGATCGAGGCCTAGAAGGGAGATGTATCATTTGTGTGTGAGAGAAAGCAAGGTCAATTGAGACATCGATAAAGAGAGAGAGATTGAGTGAGTGTGGGCCGCCATGCGGTCGAAAGAGTGAGAAGTATGGGTTGGAGAGAGTGACCTAGATAGATAATGTGCGTGAGAGAGTATATAAAATATGTCGAACTAGGCCCAAACAAGGAGATATATCGTTTGTGTGTGAGAGAAAGTGAGGTCAATCGAGACATACATAGACAATGTGCGTGACAGAGTATACAGAGTGTGGATCGAGGCCTAGCAGGGAGATGTATCGTTTGTGTGTGAGAGAAAGCAAGGTCAATCGAGACATATATAATGAGAGAGAGATTGAGCGAGTGTGGGACGCCATGCGGTCGAAAGAGTGAGAAGTACGGGTTGGAGAGAGTGACCTAGATAGATAATGTGCTTGAGAGAGTATATAAAATATGTCGAACTAGGCCCAAACAAGGAGATATATCATTTGTGTGTGACAGAAAGCGAGGTCAATCGAGACATACATATATATATATATATATATATATATATATATATATATATATATATATAGAGAGAGAGAGAGAGAGGGAGATTGAGCGAGTGTGGGCCGCCGAATGGTCGAAAGAGTGAGGGTTTGGTGAGAGTGAGCTAGATAGATAATCTGCGTGACAGAGTATGGAGCGTGTCGATCGAGGCCCAACCAGGGAGATATATCGTTTGTGTGTGAGAGAAAGCGAGGTTAATCGAGACTTAGATAGATAGAGAGAGAGAGAGAGAGAGAGAGAGAGAGATTGAGCGAGTGTGGACCGCCGTGCGGTCGAAAGAGTGAGATGGTGTGGAGAGAGTGACCTAGATAGACAATGTGTGTGCGTGTGCACGAAGGGGGGGGGGTCTAGAGAGGCAATGTATGTATCTAGCAAGAGATGGTGGGAGGGAGAGAGAGAGGTCGACATGGAGTGCAATGGCGGGTGTGTGAGAGAAATACGTTTGTTGAGAGAGTGGGGGAAAGGGGGTTGTGTATTTGAGAGAATTAGATATCGAAACATGGAGAAAAAGAATGAGCAGGTGTCAGAAACCAATAGCTCTATAAGGTGGTTAATAGGGTAAGATTGATCGATAGAGGAAGTATGTAGTGTGTGTGCCGGGGGGGGGGGGGGCTAAACACAACATTTGAATGTAGATAATAATAGACTTAATATAGACGTTTCAATGTAGTGTACATTGTAAAATTTGAATTGAGGACCATGAATATGGCTTTTGTAATTATTTCGAATTCGTGCCATACATGCATGGTTTGGAAAAGTTGATGCACTAATACCGACTCGATTGTTGTGGTATTTTGTATGTGTGTGGTCATATGCTTGAATACATCCAAGTTTTCTCACCAAAATAGTGTTCATCTTATACATATGAATTTTCATTCAAAAACTTAGCGTGCATACCATGAAATGCGAAATCTACGTTAGAATTGGAGATCGCTATGTCACAAACACACTCTAATTCAAAGAACTCATCATTCATTAATTAATAGTATCTCATTTCGAAGGACGAATTATTTGTAACGAAAACATGGGCATGGTAATACATACAGATTCGTTTGACAATGAAAAAAAGTTTCGTTTGCATTCTCAAATGTAGGCGCACCAGGTAGACCACAGTCGTGTCGTGGTGGTGGCGTGTGTCGTACGAACGTTAAAAACTCCGCGCCTCCACATTTCGGATGGAAATATCTGGCGGCCCAAATTCCAGCTCTGCAAAATCCCCCTTCTCCCCCACCCCTTCCGCGCCCAGAGCGCTCAAATCCCTAATTCGCCGCCACCCAAGCAAAATTGGAATCGCCGCTCGTCTCATCTCTTTCCCCACCTCTGTACCGGACGACGACGACGGTCGCGCTGCACCACCACACCGGAGCTGCCTCATCTATGCCCTCATCCACCGCATCGAGCGGTCCACCGACAACGTCAGCCACCGCAGCCGACGTGCTTCACAGACACCGACTTCCACCGCATCAGGTCTGCTTCACCGACGCCGTCTTCTACCTTACCGGGGCTACTTCACCGAGCACATCGTCGCACCTCCACCCCCCCCCCCGCTGGTGCTTCACCAACGGCCTCGTCCACCACATCGTAGTGCTCCGCCGCCACTCAAGATCTGCTTCCGTAGGCGGCCAGCCAACGCAAGCGCATCACCCTCAACGGCTCTGAAGTGACCCGTACTCTAGGCGAGTATGCCCAAACGCCGGCCCGAACTAGGTATCCACATATCACTGCACTGTGCACTATTCTGACAATGCTTGGATATCCTTTTACTGCTCTCTTAGCTTATACGCCGATGCAACTCTGACTTCAACTCTTATTTATTCTGGAGGTATCATCTGAAACAAGCAAAACCATTTTGTAGGTAAGCATGACGGCGCTACGGGATCTGGTACACATCCTGCACGCTCGTATAACCTTGTAAGTACCTGTCCTCCGGTACAACAGCAAGGTCGATTCCTCTCATTAGATCAACCATTTGCCGTGCCAAAAATGCAGACGGGGAAGGAAGGAGTACAGGGCCTGCACATCCAAGCAAGTGGTAACATGGACTTCTTCATGGAACATCCCAAGCGCAAGCAGAGCTGCAGTGAGCCTGTATAACGAGCTATCGTAAGTACCTGCATTTCATTTAATTTGTACTGGCCTGCGTGTTTGATTGAGGTAGCGAAATGTATTCCAGTGGCGCTTTTGATTTACCCACATAATGGTTGAATTGCTTGTTTCTATGAACTGAGTTGACCAATAATGAGAAGGATGTCAGTCTTTTCATCCTATTGTAGATTGCTTAGATCTCGATATGCCAAATATAATCGCATGAATTATACAGTAAAAGCCAGTGTGGTGTGTATTGCTACAACTAGTCTGACAACCTGTCCTCATATAATATAACAAGGTCGCACCGTCTTATCAGATTAACCATTCGACTTACCAAAATGCAGTGTGGGAAGAAAGGAGTATTGGGACTGCGTATCCAAGCAAGCGATGTCATGGACTCCTTCGTAGAACCTCGTAAGCGAAAAAGAAGTTGCAGTGTGCCTGTATAAAGAGCTAGCGTAAGTTTAGTTATTTTCTTCTTAGAATTCTAGTTAGTCACTGATTACAAAATTGTTCAATTATATTGCTTGCCTTAATTTAGTTTGCTACTGATTACATAATGCCATAGCCTATTAATCCTATTACACTACTGGGAAAAAGCTTACCAGTAGCACTGGTTTTTTTGCTACTAGTAGCGCTGGCACACACGCTACTGTTACGACGCTACAGCTATTTTTTAGTAGTAGCGCGTGTTTGGCCCAGCGCTACTGGTAATTAATGATACTAGTAGCGCTTGTTGGTAGTGCGCTACTGGTACTTTTCTGCAGCGCGTTTGAAAACTAAGCACTACTGTTAATTGAGCGCTGCTGGTAAATTTTCCCCGCGCCACTGCTAACATTTTAGTTTTTTTTTAGTTTCTGCGTTTTGAGGGTGTACATATTTAAACAGATACATCTTTTATACAATAACATGCATATTCATTGAAAAAGTAGTGAGACAAAAATGTCTAATCATCGGCATCGATGAGCAAAAGTTATTAGAAGTCTCGACTACAGTATCATCATCATCAATCATGGTCGGACACATGTCTCAAAATAGCGGTACAAGTTATTAGAAGTCTCGAATACATGGAACTACATGGTCACATACTCATGTTTCATCATCTATGTAAACTATGATATGATCGCATAGAAGAGAAGAGCGATCACGATGAGCAAAAGCGGGATTATGTAGTAGTTCTTGTGGAACCAGTTCTGAATCCTTTGTTTCGCTATGAACCTCAAGTAACTAGATTCGGCTTCCCTTCTGCTATCAAACCCTTTCTGGCTTCGGCCCGGGAAGCGGTACACTTGGGCCTGACACTCTGGCCACTCATCGTACACACCTGGAACATGCTCTATATACACGGCATACCACTTCTTCGCCATCGTTGATCTATATACCTGTCAGAGATGCACATATATATCATCAAGCGAATTCAATGATAATATGCAACATAAGATACGTCGGCTTGCGGAGAGAAACAGTTAGCAAATAGAAGCAACATATAGTAAACATAGTTAACGAAATTCATCTAACCGAAACTAATTAACTAGAGCGCAGCACCCTTTACATCTAATAGTTTCGTCGTACAGAGACATTCAAAGTTTCGTCGTATAGAAAGTAACAACTAATTAAACGGACACATTGTCATCGTCAAGCAGTGCACTAATCCCATCCGTCCATATCCGGGAGGATGCACCCAAGCTTAGTGAAAGGCGTCATGTCCTGACGTTGTAGGGCTATACGGGTTCGGACGTTAGCCCACGATATTGGGCTGCCGTAGAACATCCCATTCTCTTCGAGGACGTCTGATACGTCTCCAACGTATCTATACTTTTTTATTGTTCCATGCTATTATAGTATCAATCTTGGATGTTTTATATACACTTACAAGCAATTATATATCATTTTTTGGGACTAACCTATTAACTTAGTGCCCAGTGCCAGTTGTTGTTTTTTGCCTGTTTTTGGTTTTTCAGAATATCAGTACCAAACGAAGTCCAAATGCCACAAAACTTTTTGGAGATTTTTTTGGACATAAGAGACACTAGAAGCTTCGGGAGAGGGCCAGAAGACAGAGGAGGTGGCCACGAGCCACCAGGGCGCGCCCCAGGGGGGTGGCGTGCCCTGGTGCCTCGTGGGCCCACCTCTGCTCCGTTTGACCTAATTCCACCTCTATAAATTCTCTAAAATTAGGAAACCAACCAGGGAGTCCACGAAATACTTTTTCCGCCGCCGCAAGTTCCTGTTCTCGAGAGATCCCATCTGGAGACCTTTTCCGGCACTCTGCCGGAGGGGGATTCGATCACAGAGGGGCTCTACATCAACCTTGCTGCCCTTCCGATGATGCGTGATTAGTTTACCACAGACCTTCCGGTCCATAGTTAGCAGCTAGATGGCTTCTTCTCTCTTTTTGATCTTCAATACAATGTTCTCCTTGATGTTCTTGGAGTTCTATCCGATGTAATCACTTTTTGCGGTGTGTTTGTTGGGATCCGATGAATTGTGAGTTTATGATCAGATTATCCATGAATATTATTTGAGTTTTCTCTGAAATCTTTTATGCATGATTGTTATAGCTTCGTATTTCTCTCCGATCTATTGATTTGGTTTGGCCAACTAGATTGATTTATCTTGCAATGGGAGAGGTGCTTTGTAATGGGTTCGATCTTGCGGTGCTCAATCCCAGTGACAGAAAGGGACATGACACGTATGTATCGTTGCTATTAAGGGTAAAAAGATGGGGTTTATTCATGTGTGAGTTTACTTTGTCTACATCATGTCATCTTGCTTAAGGCGTTACTCCGTTCTTTATGACCTTAATACTCTAGATGCAAGCTGGATAGCGGTCGATGTGTGGAGTAATAGTAGTAGATGCAGAATCATTTCGGTCTACTTGTCTCGGACGTGATGCCTATATACATGATCATTGCCTTGGATATCATCATGATTATTTGCTTTTCTATCAATTGCCCAACAGTAATTTGTTTACCCACCGTATGCTATTTTCAAGAGAGAAGCTTCTATTGAAAACTATGGCCCCAGGGTCTACCTTTATCATATATTTAAAATCCGAAAAATACCTTGCTACAATTTTACTTTATATTTTATTTTGTATTTTTGTTCGATCTATCTATCACCATACAATTTAATCTTGCACTTAACTGCCAAGGGATTGACAACCCCTTGTTCGCGTTGGGTGCAAGGATTTGTTATTTTGTGTGCAGGTGCTACTAACGAGTTGTTGCGTGATTCTCCTACTAGATTGATAACCTTGGTTTCATAACTGAGGGAAATACTTATCTCTACTGTATTGCATCATCCTCTCCTCTTCGGGGAAATCCCAACGCAGCTCACAAGTAGCAGGAAGAATTTCTGGCGCCGTTGCCGGGGAGACATCATCAACATCTATCAAGTACCTACGCATAAACTTTCATCTCCTTGCATTTATTTTATTTGCCTTTGCCTCTCGTTTTCATCTCCCCCACTTCCAATTTTTTTTTACAAAAATACAAAAATATTTTTTGTTTGCCTTTTTGCGTGTTTTCATGCTTGAAGTTACTATCATGGCTGATTTTCGTATGGAAAAAAGTGAGGATGGTAAGACTCCAAAAATTGAAATTCCTACCAATTTAGATGCTAAAATTTTCGTGATGGGACACAGGAATATTATAGGAAAAAGTGTTATCCAAGAATTCTTTAATTGCATTGGAACTTTGGCTTGTGATGACACTCCTATTCTTAAAAGAACCAAAAACTATGCCGAAGCTATCTCCTCACTTGTTCTTAAACTTGAAAGAAAATTTATTCGTACCCATCCTACTTTGCAAAGATTGTTTATGAGCTACCGGTTATAAAAAATCCTAGAGTAAGAAAATAGCTACACTTGTCCTCATGAATGAATTTGATCATATAGTGCGAGAAGCTAGGGAGATCTTTGATTTTTATGGTATGAACCGTGAAAAACCGGTAATAGATGAGATCCTTTATAATAGTGATTACTTGTTGAGGTATTTGTTCTGCAATGACCATATCTTTGATGAGAATACTAAAAAGGAAGTTCCTCCTTTGAATATAATCCAACAAGTTTTCAATAGTGTTAATAGACAATACTCTTGGATTGTAGCCGGTAATCAAGAGGGATTTGCGGATGGACAACTTGCTAATGCTAAAATTTCTATGGATGATGTGTTTCATATCACTTATGAAAAGCCTCCTGATGAAAACACATCTTTGGATAAGAAAACCAAAGATGACAACACTTGAAACTATGCATTATGCCTAGCTAGGGGCATAAAACAATAGCGCTTGTTGGGAGGCAACCCAATGAATAAAATAAATTTTTGCTTTTTATTTTTTTTCTTGAGTGTTTACATAATTATAGCCTCTGTTATGATTGTGTTTTTTTGTTTTAATTAGTGTTTGTGCCAAGTAAAGCCTTTGGGATGATTTGGAAGATAGTATAATTGATGCTGTTTGGAAAACAGAAAGTTTTGCGTCCAGTGCTGGAATTTTAGTTCTGTACTGGAGCGTCAGAAAAATCTGAAATTTTTACACAGTATTGGTATATGAATTGCCCACGTTTTCCTAATTTTTCAGAATTTTTGGAGTTACATAAGTATATCTTTTAAATAGATCTTTACAGACTGTTCTGTTTTAGACATATTCTATTTTTGTTGCATAATTTGCTTATTTTGATGAATCTATGGATCGTATCGGGGGGTATGAGTCATGGAGAAGTTGGAGTACAGTAGCATTATGCCAATATTAAATATGAATCAATTTACTACAGTACTTAAAGTAGTGATTTGTTTGTTATACTAACGGATCTCACGAAGGTTTTGTTGAGTTTTGTGTGATTGAAGTTTTCAAGTTTTGGGTGAGATCACGATGGATGAAGGAATAAGGAGTGGCAAGAGCCTAAGATTGCGGATGCCCAAGGCACGCCAAGGTAATATTCAAGGAAGACTCAAGCGTCTAAGCTAGGGGATGCCCCGAAAGGCATCCCCTCTTTCTTCTACCAACTATCGATAATTTTACTTGGAGCTATATTTTTATTCGTCACATATCATGAGTTTTGCTTGGAGTGTCTTGTATTATATGAGTCTTTGCTTTGTTTGCTTTTTAATTTGTCACAATCATCTTTTCTGGACACACTTATTTGAGAGAGCCACACGTTTATCATGATTTGTTAGAATACTCTATGTGCTTCACTTATATCTTTTGTGCTAGGCAGTTGCTCTAGTGCTTCACTTAAATCTTTTATAGCACGGTGGTGACTATATTTTGAAGAAATATTTGAACTCTCGTGCTTCACTTATATTATTTTGAGAGTTGATAAGATTAAATTTTGAAGAAATATTTGCACTCTCGTGCTTCACTTATATCTTTTTGAGAGTTGATAATAGTAATGGTAATTTGCACAAGAGATGAATTTGGTCCCAAAGTGATGAATATTCAAGAGGGATATAATAAAAAAATTCATGAAAGATCATTGGATATGATAAGTTCGATTCCTTGCAATAGTTTTTCGATATGGAGATGATAATATGTGAGTCATGTTAGTGAGTAATTGTGATTTAGTAAGAATATTGGTGTTATGGTTTGTGATTCCCTATGCATGCACATAAAGTCAATAGTTATGCAACAAAATTATATCCTACTTATGGTGCATTATTCAGTGTTAGTTATGTTCAATGCATGTTATTACCATTTCCGCTTTTTGGTTGGTCGCTTATCAATCTATTTGCTAGCCTTGATTTGTACTAAGCGGGAATACTGCTTGTGCATCCAACTCCTTAAACCCAAGTTGTGCCAAATGAGTCCACCATACCTACCTATATGCGGTATTTCCATGCCGTTCCAAGTAAATTTGCATGTGCCAACTCTAATTTTTCAAAATAATTTTCCGTTTTGTGTGCCCATACCGCTCATGAAGCAGCAGGGGGTGGCCAATATTTTCCATGCTAGGTGTGTTATTCTCACGATGAGTGTTTATTCACTTGTCATTGCACAAGAGTGGCAGGTAATAGGGATGCCCAGTCCCGAAATGAAAAAAATTAATTTGATGATAATAATACATTCCTTGGAAAGTGTTGGTATGGAAGGCACCCATGGATACGGCTACCATGGATTGTGAACGAATGGTGGAAAGGAAATAAACTTTATTTTCTGTTAGGGAACCACCTATAATGTGTCTAGCATGGAAGATATTGGGAATTCTCGGTCGTTTTCGTTGACAGGAAAAGCATGCCTCGGAAAATAATTTTATCTCTCTAATTTAAACCTTGAGCTCTGGCACCTCTGCAAATCTCTGCTTCCCTCTGCGAAGGGCCTATCTATTTACTTTTATGCAATTTTATTTTTAATTTTGAGTCTCGATCTTCTCTTACAAAGCACCAACTAAAGAGCACTATTGTCATACTTGTGCATTGTGTGTAGCTAATATTGAGTGTGTTTCATGAATGGATCAATGATTGAGCATAATGGGCTAGGGATAACTTTCTTTAGCGTTGATATTTTCAAAGACATGGTTGCTTGTTAGTATGCTTGAGTATTTATGTCTTCATGTCAAATTATAGACTATTGCTTTGAATCATTCAACTCCAAATGTCCACGTTACAAAAGAAAAGATTATATGAAGAATATGATAGGTAGCATTCCACATCAAAAATTCTGTTTTTGTCATTTACCTACTCGAGGATGAGCAGGAATTAAGCTTGGGGATGCTTGATACGTCTCCAACGTATCTATAATTTTTGATTGTTCCATGCTATTATAGTATCAATCTTGGATGTTTTATATACACTTACCAGCAATTATATATCATTTTGTGGGACTAACCTATTAACTTAGTGCCCAGTGCCAGTTGCTGTTTTTTGCCTGTTTTTGGTTTTTCAGAATATCAGCACCAAACGAAGTCCAAATGCCATGAAACTTTTTGGAGATTTTCTTCTGGACATAAGAGAGACTAGAAGCTTTGGGAGAGGGATAGAAGACAGAGGAGGTGGCCACGAGCCACCAGGGCGCGCCCCAGGGGGGTGGCGTGCCCTGGTGCCTCATGGGCCCACCTCTGCTCCGTTTGACCTAATTCCACCTCTATAAATTCTCTAAAATCGGGAAACCAACCAGGGAGTCCACGAAATACTTTTTCCGCCGTTGCAAGTTCCTGTTCTCGAGAGATCCCATTTGGAGGCCTTTTCCAGCACTCTGTCGGAGGGGGATTCGATCACGGAGGGGCTCTACATCAACCTTGCTGCCCTTCCGATGATGCGTGAGTAGTTTACCACAGACCTTCGGGTCCAAAGCTAGTAGCTAGATGGCTTCTTCTCTCTTTTTGATCTTCAATACAATGTTCTCCTCGATGTTCTTGGAGTTCTATCCGATGTAATCACTTTTTGCGGTGTGTTTGTTGGGATCTGATGAATTGTGAGTTTATGATCAGATTATCCATGAATATTATTTGAGTTTTCTATGAACTCTTTTATGCATGATTGTTATAGCTTCGTATTTCTCTCCGATCTATTGATTTGGTTTGGCCAACTAGATTGATTTATCTTGCAATGGGAGAGGTGCTTTGTAATGGGTTCGATCTTGCGGTGCTCAATCCCAGTGACAGAAAGGGACATGACACGTATGTATCATTGCTATTAAGGGTAAAAAGATGGGGTTTATTCATCCGTGAGTTTACTTTGTCTACATCATGTCATCTTGCTTAAGGCGTTACTCCGTTCTTTATGAACTTAATACTCTAGATGCGTGCTGGATAGCGGTCGATGTGTGGAGTAATAGTAGTAGATGCAGAATCGTTTCGGTCTACTTGTCTCGGACGTGATGCCTATATACATGATCATTGCCTTGGATATCGTCATGATTATTTGCTTTTCTATCAATTGCCCAACATTAATTTGTTTACCCACCGTATGCTATTTTCAAGAGAGAAGCCTCTAGTGAAAACTATGGCCCCAGGGTCTACCTTTATCATATATTGAAAATCCCAAAAATACCTTGCTGCAATTTTACTTTATTTATTTTATTTTGTATTTTTGTTCCATCTATCTATGTATCACCATACAATTTAATCTTGTAATTAACCACCAAGGGATTGACAACCCCTTGTTCGCGTTGGGTGCAAGGATTTGTTATGTTGTGTGCAGGTGCTGCTAACGAGTTGTTGCGTGATTCTCCTACTGGATTGATAACCTTGGTTTCATAACTGAGGGAAATACTTATCTCTACTGTACTGCATCATCCCCTCCTCTTCGGGGAAATCCCAACGCAGCGCACAAGTAGCAACGTCTTTCATGATGATGGACGCAATTTCATGCTGGATCCGGTAGAAATCATTTCGAAGTTGATGATCTGGCATGGTTCCAAAGGCTTCGGCCCATCTCTGGATGTGGGCATCGGATGAAGATGTCTTGCAAAGTGATTGCACATCCCTTCTGTACTCCATCGTTTGATGGATGATGTAGAATCCATCATTATCACTTCTTGCCGGTCACTGGACGCAACAGAAGTCAGTCTTATGGCCGAAACACAGCCCGCCCTTATTTTTTTTTTACTTGGATGTAGCCACCCCACATGCTGAAGCCCAGGAGAGCTCTGTCCAGAACATACTTTATGTGTGTGTAATCTTTCTTCTCTATGGTCTTCGACGGGTCCAAATATAGAGCGCGGGAGAAACGCGGGTAAAGAACGATGAGAACGGCGCGCCCCCGCCGCGCAAAATAAATACACGATCAAGTCAGCCTCCATCCGTGCAAAGTAATTATTGAAATGCACGAAAGGATGTATGTGTTATATTGGCTATCCGCGGATGACTTACCCGTGATGATAAGGTAGGAGAATAGTTTCCTTGTCCTTATTGATGACCAACAATTCTTCGATGTACTCCCTCGCATATTGACGGTTGGCTTCGTTGATTGACAAGAAGCCCTCGTGCATGTAGTACTGGTCCTCGACCTTAAGACTAGTGATTTGCTCTTTCCTGAAGATGTAGTTCATATGCAGCGCATACAGGCGGACGAACGTAAAATCGAGTGTCCTCATTTGAAACATCTCGAAGATGTAATCAAATCGCAGGAAGAACAGGTCCGCGGGGCATGTGTCGACGTACATCTTGCCACTGCTTGGCACATGAACCGTATAAAGCGGGTATCCTGGATCATTCGAGGCGAGAAGGCTTCTCTCTGTCGACAGCACATGGTCATGCAGTCTCCGCAGATCCCTTGTTATGGCGGCTAGCGCATCTGCCGGTACCATTGGATTTCCCGCGACATGGAATAACGGCGCATGTTTCATCGGTACACTGTCTGCAACCCTGGTCTGCGGAGGCGGCTGGCTGCTAGAAGCAACTTTGGCACCTTTAGCGGCTGCAGAGCCTTTTTTCGCCGGTCTCTTCCTCTGCTTCTTCTTGGTGGGCTCAGGTGCTGGTGGGTCTGTCAGACCCTGCCTGACCACCGCCCCCAGTGTTGTCGAGCTCAGCATTGCACGGCTCTGGCTTAGTTAAGCTTGGGTTGAGGCGGCATCTGGTGGCGTGTCCTGTGAGGATTGCATGAACAAAGACTTCTTGCACCCCCGAGGAAGTTCCGGCTCCGGTACACCATGCATCTCATATTCATATGGTTGACTCATCGTTACTTCGTTGTCAAAGCCGGTATTGAGATACTGGAGAGGGTCATCCTCCTCCATGTCATGATCCATATCCTCTTCCATGGGGCCGATGTCATCAGCCGCCGGAACGGTTGGCCCCCCTTCCTCGTGTCTCTCGATCTCACCCAGCAGCACAGACGGTGATTGTAGTTGTGTAGGTGGGGTTGTGGTCATACCTTCCTGAGGTCCCGTTGGTGTGCTCCCGGCCACCTCCACACGAAGAAGATTCTTCGGCCACAGGATCGGCCAATTTTTGCATTGGCCAAGCTGCGTCGGGGTCTCGTCATCCTCTCCACCGGTTTGTATGGGAGGAGGAAAACCCTCGTAGCCCGCTTCCACACTCGTGACGGAGACCCTTAAGGCATTATCGGGTATTTGCCGGCGGTGGAACAAGCGATCCTTGGGCTTCACTATAGTACCCTTCCCCACATCCACCAACCCGCCCTTCATGTGGTAGAGGAGGGTGCACGGAGTGGAGTCGGCCTGCGAAGACATGTACGTGTGCGGCGTCAGAGATCCAAAAGGCAACGGGAACTGAAGATTAATTAGTTATGTTGATGAGGGTGTGACGCGTATTAACCATGAGGGCATCGAGCTCAGCCAATGTCGACGGCCTGACATTCAAGCCAGAGATGGAGCACGGGCTGTTGTGAGAGGGTGCGAGAGCAGGTGCTGGAGTAGGTGCGGGTGCGGTTGCCATAGCAGGTACATGTGCGGGTGCGGTGTTCATTGAGTTGCTCCCGGTGAAGCTGGGCATGGGAAAATCAGTTGGGTCCGCGTTTGGATTTTGTTGCACCCAGCTGACCACAGTTGGAATCAAGCTTGTAAACGCAGCTACCATATCATTTCTGCAGGCAGCTACCGCTTCCCGGATTGCCTCAGCTTTGGTATCAGCTCTGGTTTTCTCAACCGCCCGCGCCACCTTCTCTTCGATAGTCACTTGACTCAACTTCTTTCTCTGCCTTTTGGCCTTGGGGTCCTCGTTATAATAGTACTTCCACGTGGCGCCGTCTCCGGCGCCATGCACACGTCCATATTGCGGCCGCTGGTCCGGCGGGTGTCCCATCATTATGTTCATGGCCCGGTTCAAAGGGGGTGTCCCACTTGTACCTCGCCGACGACTGAGTCGACGAGTCGCTTTCGGCTGTAAGCTTGTGTTGCTCTCTCTGCAAAATGGAGCGTGAATCATTGACGAATGTGACTAGAACGTAGTAGACTTGATTGATCAGAAGCTAATATAAGGTGGTAAAAGGATAATTACCCGTATTCTCATGAATTCCCTAGTCGGCCCGTCCGTGAAAAAAAAATCTTTTTTTGGGGGTCCCACTTGAACCGGGCCCTGATGAAGTCGTGCTCCTGCTGGTCGGTGAACTCAGCCAAGGGGTCTGGGATCCCCAGACGTTCACGTTCCGCGTCCTCCTTAGCCCACATGGGCCTCTTGCTCGTGTAACCACTGCTTCCGAGGCGGTGGTTCCCCATGTTCTTTGCCTGAAGCTGCTTGCCTCTCTCCGACCTGGCCTTGGCAGCTTCTTCATTGCAAGTCGCCTTGAACTTTTCAAAGTCCTCTCTCATAATTCTCGGTTTGTCTGCAACAATCTCGGCGTAGGTTTGAAGGTCTACTTCAATCGCCTTTTTCACCCTAGTTTTCCAGGCGCTCAATGCGTTGCTGAACTTCCCTAGGGCTTTGTTGTTTATTTTTTTCATGGCATCATCTTTCCATGGGTCGACATCGTCATTCCGACCGGGGAACAGGAATCTTGCGTGCAACCTAGTTAGGAGCAGGTGCTTGAAATGTTCATTCTTCCGTATTTTTGTGGTGTTGATGTTAGCGGTATCCCGTAGGTTGCATGCTAGTTGGTTGTCGTAACACGCTGCCACTTCCCGCGGCTCTGTTGGCTCGAACTCGCCGGTGTGCACCGCCGTGACCACCAGTCTTCCGATGCCGAGCTCATTTGGGCGTCGTGCCCTCTTTGCCTTCTTTCCTTCACTGGCTTGGGAGGTCCCACCTTCCGTGGTCTCGTTAGCAACATCATCAGTGCCCGTCTCAGTGCCGGTGTTGGTGGCATCAGTGTCGGCGTCGGCGCCACCACCACTGTCGTCCGTCATGAGAAGGGGGTCCTGCCACCCTTGTTTCTCCCGATTCACCAGAAAGTCGAGGTAGGCATGTGCTTGTCCTTCTTGGGTGCGAGAACCTCCGGCCTCATTATTGTCGGCCATATTTCCTAGGGTTCAATCTAGTCGTTTAATTCTCGAGCTTTATATAATAAAATGAATAATGACAAAAAAAAGTGACCTATGTTTTGCCTGAATGTCATTTCATTCCCGTCCTGGCAAATCTCGGGCACTCGATATGTTCTACTTTCTAGCACAAGTCATGCCAAAATTCACGGAAAATTTCAGCATGACCTATGCTAAAAAGTGCACATATAGAGCGCCTGAAATTTGCCGGAATGGAAATGAATCAACATTTTCGGCAAAACATAGGCCACTCGGAATCGGTTTACCTGCAAACAACCAAAGTCCGGCACAACAACAGCAACACAACAATATAGGATGCTCACTATCATTCTATAGCATCTGTCCAAACAACATTCTATAGCAGCACAACAAGAGCAGCACAACAAGAACAACCACATGCACATGTCATCACTCTCCTCTAGCATCTGCATGGAGAGAGCTATACATATAGTGTGGGTTTTGGGATGCTCATTTTCATTTAAAAATTCTCATTGTGAACTCTGAATTCTGAAACTGAACACTCTAGCAACAATGTACTTTAACAAAATCCTCATTTTCATTTTCATTTTATTTACTCTAGCAACAAACTGAACACTCTATCACTACATCACACTGATGTGCACTGAGAAAGAAAGAAAAAAGGTGTTCACGGACAATAACAGTACTGCATCGGTAATGTATTCATAAGGGGCCTTGCAAACAGGTGTAAACTTCAAAAAATTAGGCCATTTCACACACATTTCACATACAGTTGTATAAAGAGTTCCCTTTGATGATAAATTAGGCCATGTTCAGAGGCATTAAAACATTTTAAGCAAATTTAATGCCAGTTCAAAATTAACACCATGGCTGCACAAAATTAGGCCATGTCCATTTTTCATTTTCATTTCCATCTACACTAAACCTCAATGCCAATTCACCGCTGGAAGAAAGAACTGATCTTGGCCGGGGTCTACAGAGATCAAATCATGCTAGAAATTAGAAAGAGGGGAAAAATCAACCATGTGAGGGTGGGTGCAGAGGGGGCCGGCCGGCGTCGGGGTCGGGGCATAGGAGGCCGGGGCAGAGGGGGCCGGGGCAGAGGAGGCCGGTCGGGGTCAGGGTTGAGGGCGGGTGCAGCGTCGGGGTGGCCGGGGCAGAGGGCCGGGGGTCAGTGTCGGGGTGGCCGGGGCAGAGGGGGTCGGCCGGCGTCGGGGTTGGGGCAGAGGAGACCGGGGCAGAGTGTGCCGGGGCAGAGGAGGCCGTTCGGCGTAGCGGTCAGGGGTGAGGGCGGGTGCGGCGTTGGGGTGGCCGGGGCAGAGGGCTGGGGGTCGGCCTCGGGGTGGCCGGGGCAGAGGAGGCCGGCCGGCGTGCGTCGGCGGCGGCGTGGGCTGGGGAGAGAGATCGAGGGGGAGGGAGAGTGAGAGAGAGAGGAGTGCGTGGGGGGCTGGACTGGGCCGGGGCTATAGCCAACTTAGCTATAGCACTGGTCGTAAAACGCGCTATAGCTAAGTTAGCTATAGCGCGGCTCAGGAAAACGAGCGCTACTGCTAGTTTTTTCTTTTTTATTTTTTAAATTCTGTGGCCAGTTTAGCTATGGCGCTTGTCCTATAAAAAGCGCTACTGCTAGTCTTTTTAATTTTCTTTTCCATTTTTCTATTTCTTTTTCAATTTTCTTTTTCTTTTTCATTTTTCTTTTCATTTTTTCATTTTTCATTTTTCATTTTCTTTTTCTTTTTCATTTTTCTTTTTCTTTTTCATTTTTTCATTTTTCATTTTTCATTTTCTCTTTCTTTTTCTTTCATTTTTCTTTTTCATTTTTCACTTTCTTTTTCCTTTCCTTGTTGTAAGTTGTAGCAGGGGTTAGGGTTAGGTCTGTTTATGGACTAATAGCACCCTCCGGATATAATTAGTGCATAATATATATTACATCATTTGACCGCTAACGGTGTTAAGTACGTATACAAAATAGATACACACAAATTATGATAGTCTGTCAGCTTTTGGGCGACGACGCTTCAGACTGATCTTCATCTTTTCTCTTTTGTTTGTTGTCGAATAATTGAGCCCCTTGTCGTGACTTTTCCTTTTCCAGGGAGTACGATCTTTCTTAGGTAATGTAGTCTTCATTCTTCTTTTGACGTATGTTTCATCGTCATCATCATCATCTTCCTCCATCCATTCCGACGATGCTCCTTTTGCCTCTCCTCACCACAACACGGCTGGGATTGCTCAGGTCGGTTATGAAGAAGCAATGTGTCACGTGCTTAGAGTGTACCCATGGCTCATTTTTGGCGGTGGCGTTCATGGTAGTGCTATTGGCGTCGGGTATACACATGGTAGTGAAATGTCGGTTTTCTCTTTGTACGTTCTTAGCCCATCTGCCACGGAACATCGTCGCGCTATGCAATTGATGTCTACTACGCAGAGTTTTGTAGGACAGTAGCAATTTTCCCTCAAGTGGATGACCTAAGGTTTATCAATCCGTGGGAGGCGTAGGATGAAGATGGTCTCTCTCAAACAACCCTGCAACCAAATAACAAAGAGTCTCTTGTGTCCCCAACACACCCAATACAATGGTAAATTGTATAAGTGCACTAGTTCGGCGAAGAGATGGTGATACAAGTGTAATATGGATAGTAGATATAGGTTTTTGTAGTGCGACATAAAAAACAGCAAGGCAGCAAGTAACAAAAGTGAGCATAAACAGTATTGCAATGCTTATAAACAAGGCATAGGGTTCATACTTTCTCTAGTGCAATCTCTCAACAATGGTAATATAATTGGATCATATAACCATCCCTCAACGTGCGATAAAGAATCACTCTCAAGTTCCTATTAGTGTATAACATAAGATAGAAATTGTTTGTAGGGTACGAAACCACCTCAAAGTTATCCTTTCCGATCAATCCATTGAGCTATTCCTACAAGTGTCACAAACAGCCCTAGTGTTCGTACTAGAATAACACCATATGATACACATCAACCAACTCCAATGTCACCTAGATACTCCAATGTCACCACAAGTATCCGTGAGTTGATTATATGATATGCATCAAACAACTTCATAATCATAATATTCAATCCACACAAAGAACTCCAAGGAGCACCCCAAAGTTTCTATTGGAGAAAAGATAATGAAAACATGCATCAACCCCTATGCATAGATCACTCCAAGATCACGGGAATCCGTGAGTTGATCACCAAAACATATATCAAGTGAACCAATAGAATACCCCATTGTCACCACGGGTATCCACATGCAAGACATACATCAAGTGTTCTCAAATCTGAAATATTCAATCCGACAATAATGAAACCTCAAAGGGAAAGACTCAATTCATCACAAGAAGATATAGAGGGGAAAAACACCATCTGATCCAACTATATTAACAAAGCTCACGGTACATCAAGATCGTGCCAAATCAAGAACACGAGAGAGAGAGATCAAACACATAGCTACTAGTACATACCCTCAGCCCCGAGGGTGAACTACTCCCTCCTCGTCATGGAGACCGCCGGGATGATGAAGATGGCCTCCGGTGATGATTCCCCCCTCCGGCAGGGTGCCAAAAAAGGGCTCCAGATGGGATCTTCTTGGTACAGAGACTTGCGGCGGTGTAAAAACTCATCTAGGTTAACTTTTGGGGGTTTCTGAATATATATGATTTTTCAGCGTTGGAATCACGCAAAGAGGTGCCACAGGGGCCCACGAGGCACCAGGGCATGCCTGGGGTGTGGCGCGCCCTGGTGGCTTGTGGGGCCCCTGTGGGTCTTCTGCTGCTCCCCCGAAGATTCCTGGGTCTAATTCCTTTCAGAAAAAATCGTCAAAAAGTTTCACTCCATTTGGACTTCATTTGATATGGATTTTCTGGAAAACCAAAAACAAGCAGAAAACAGCAACTGGCACTGGGCACTAGGTAAATATGTTAGTCCATAAAAATCATATAAAAGCCATATAAAAGTGCACCAAAATCAAACAAATCTATAATAAACATGGCATGAATACTTCATAAATTATGGATACGTTGGAGACGTATCAGCAATCCAGAGTAATCAAGCTCCCAGATCTCTTTGACCCTTCCATAATATCTTTCAGTTACGTTCCCGGTCATGGCTTCCATCGTCACCCCTGAGTTCTAGTTATCACTGTTTATATCTTTGGCCTCCGTGTAGAACGTGTATCCGTTGATATCGTATGCTTGATAAGTCGCGAGGTTGACCGACGGGCCATGTGCTAAGGCGTATATGAACATTCCATCCAGACAGCCCTCTTCCGGGAGATTAGCCAGAACTCGCTCTTTGAACCAACACAAGAAAGTGGAGTTGTGCTCTCTAATAACTTCAGCGTCCGTCCTGTGCACCCCACGGTCATGGTAGTTCTTTGCGATGGTCTCTTTGTGCAATGTCATGAAATCTTCTAGCACATCTAGGTGTTGCAGCACTACTAAGTTTGCCCTGTCAAAGTCGTTCTGTCGGCCCGAGCGGTCCACATTCAATTCCCTCCGACCGTTGGTGTGACCTTCTCCTTGGAGCCTTCCACAGTGCTTGTTGACGGGCAAACCAACAACAGGGTCTCCGATGCCTAGATAATTCTCGCAGAAGGAGATGCACTCTTTGGTCGGATAGCCCTAGGCTATGCTTCCATCTGGACGGGACATGTTACGAATGAATCCTTTGATGACCCCATTCATCCTCTCGAACGGCATCATGCTGTGCAGGAATGTCGGCCCTAGGTCGATGAAGTCGTCCACGATGTGGACACACAGATGCACCATGACGTCAAAGAACGCGGGCGGGAAGTACATCTCTATCTCATTTAGTATGACAATGATCTCTTCCTGTAGCCTTTGGAGTTGCTTCACACTGATCGACTTTAGAGAGATAGCATCAAAAAAGTGGCATAGGTCAGTAAGCGTCTCACGGACGTGTGTGTCCATACTCCCTCTAGGTGCAACCGGGAGTAACTGCGTCATCATCATGTGACAGTCATGAGACTTCATCCCGCCGAACCTTTTTTTCTTGGTGTCCAGATATTTGCTTATCTTCCCACAGTATCCGGAACTAACTTTGATTCCGGCAAGGCACTTGAACAATTGATCGACCTCCTTGGGATCTAAGGTGAAGCAAGAGGGGGGGGGGCAATATTGTTCTTCCTTCTTGTTTACTTTTTTGCCCCTATCTTCCGTCTCCGTCTCCGTCTCCTCTGACAACTTTTTATCGGGCATTTGGAGATCATTCCTGATATTCAAAAATTCCAAGTCTTTTCTTGCCTTCGGCCCATCCTTGGTCTTCTCCGGCATGTTCATCAATGTTCCAAGCAAGCTCTCGAGGATATTCTTCGTGATATGCATTTGATCAAGGCTATGAGGCGTGTCGAGTTTGGGCCAGTACTCCAAGTCCCAGAAAACAGACCTCATCTTCCATACCTTCAGCAGCGGCTCCGGCGCCTTTTTCTTCGTCTTTCCCAGCGAGGGGCACTCTTCCCAGTTCTTCACCAACTCATAGATTTCGACGCCGCTCCGCTTACGTGGAGTTCCTCGATGCTCAGCCTTACCATTGAATAGATCTCCACGCTTTCTCCACGGGCCATCCTTGTCGAGCCATCTTTGATGCCCCATGTACACGATTTTCGAAGACCTGCCGTATTTCGATAGCTGCTGAGAAGTTGTATCATCCATGCACCTGGTGCATCCGCAATATCCGTGGCACACCTGGCCCGAGACATATCCGTAACTGAGATAGTCCTGCACCGCCGTGATCAACGCGGCTCTCATGTAGAAATACTCTCCTCTGCTGGCGTCCCATGTCTTGGCCGGTGTTGTCCATAACGTCTGTAGCTCCTCTTTTAGTAACCCGAGATACTGATTAATATCATTTCCCGGTTGTCTTGGCCCTTGAATAAGCATAGTCATGTGTATGTATTTTTCCTTCATGCACAGCCAGGGGGGGAGGTTGTACATCCATACAAACACGGGCCATGTGTTATGATTGGTCTTCTGGTTGCCAAACGGATTCATGCCCTCAGTACTAGCGCCAAGCACGATGTTCCTTGCATCATCTGCGAAATATTTATATTTAGTGTTTAATGCTCTCCACTGGCTAGCATCTGCGAGGTGTCTCAGCTTCGGATAATCTCCATCGTCTGGCTTCACCCTCTCCGCATGCCAGCACATAAGCTTTGCTTCCTTAGGATCTACGAAATACCACTGCAGATGGGGAGTGATCGGAAAGTACCATACAACTTTCTGTGGAGCTTTCTTTCCGGCCTTCTTATATCGTGAAGCATTGCACTTTGGACAGATGGTTTTTTCCGCATGCTCGTTCCGATATATAATGCAATCGTTGATGCATGCGTGGTATCTAATGTGCGGCAGATCAAGAGGGCACACGATTTTCTTTGCCTCCTCGACACTAGTAGGACAGAAGCTTCCTGCGGGAAGAACCTTCTTTAGATACTTCCGAAGCTCATCCAGGCTTGTGTCCGTCCATTTGTTTTTTTTCCTTCGTCTTTAGAAGTTCTAGCATGAAACTCAAGTGGGTCACCTCGGGATCACAACCATCATACAATGGAGTCATCGAGTCTACCTCCAGTTGCGCTAGTTTGGCCTCCTCTCTAGAAGCAGCTCTATCGCTAGTCGTCTTCTTGCGAAGCAGGTCTCGAACATGCGGGTCCCGCATGGCTGAACTTAGTAGCGACGAAGACTGCGGCGTGTCCGCGTCTTCTCCGCCTGGTCTGGTGATACGTCCATTTTGCATCATGTTTTGCTACTGTTATTTATAGTGTTTTTAGTCAATATAACACTTTGTAGAGAAATTCTAATGCCTTTTCTCTCTTAATATGCAAGATTTACACAAGGAGGGAGATTGCCGGCAGCTGGAATTCTGGACCTGAAAAAGCTATGTCAGAGATACCTATTCAGCACATCTCCAAATGAGCTGAAATTTTACGGAGATTTATTTTGGAATAAATAAAAAATACTGGAAGCAAGAAGTACCAGATGTAGACAACCTCATGATAAAGAATTGCCTAGTAAAGATGAAATTATTGGTCTTGCTTCTATTGCAGTACCTCCTACTGATCCGTTAGAACAATATTTGCTAGGCCACGAAAACGATATGCATATGAATGAAAGAAATGAAATAGATAAGATGTTCTTGGATCAACCACCTATCCTTAAACATAATTTTCCTGTTGAAACTCTTGGAGGCCCTCCTCCACCTAAGGGTGATCCTGTATTTGAATTGAAGCAATTGCCTGATACATTGAAATATGCATATCTTGATGAAAGGAAGATATATCCTATTATTATTAGTGCTAACCTTTCAGCACATGAAGAAAAGAGATTACTAAAAACTCTGAGGAAGCACCGTGCTACTATTGGATATACTCTTGATGATCTTAAGGGCATTAGTCCCACTCTATGTCAGCACAAAATTAATATGGAGCCTGATGCTAAACCAGCTGTCGACCACCAATGACGATTAAATCCTAAGATGAAAGAGGTGGTGAGAACTGAAATATTAAAGCTTCTGGAAGCAGGTATAATCTATCCCATAGCTGATAGTAGATGGGTAAGTCCCGTTCATTGTGTCCCTAAGAAAGGAGGTATTACCGTTGTTCCTAATGATAAAAATGAACTCATTCCACAAAGAATTGTAACTGGTTATAGGATGGTAATTGATTTTAGGAAATTAAACAAAGCTACTAGAAAAGATCATTACCCCTTACCTTTTATTGATCAAATGTTAGAAAGACTGTCTAAGAATACACACTTTTGCTTCCTAGATGGTTATTCTGGTTTTTCTCAAATACCTGTATCACAACCTGATCAAGAGAAAACCACATTTACTTTTTCTTTTGGAACTTATGCTTATAGACGTATGCCTTTTGGTTTATGCAATGCACCTGCTACCTTTCAAAGATGTATGACTGCTATATTCTCTAACTTTTGTGAAAAGATTGTTGAGGTATTCATGGATGATTTCTCCATTTACGGAACTTCTTTTGATGATTGCTTAAGCAACCTTGATCGAGTTTTGCAGAGATGTGAAGAAACTAATCTTGTCTTGAATTGGGAGAAGTGCCACTTTATGGTGAACGAAGGCATTGTCTTGGGGCATAAAATTTCTGAAAGAGGTATTGAAGTTGATAAAGCTAAGGTTGATGCTATTGAGAAAATGCCATGTCCTAAAGATATTAAAGGTATAAGAAGTTTCCTAGGTCATGCTGGTTTCTATAGGAGATTTATTAAAGACTTCTCTAAAATTTCTAGGCCTCTTACCAATCTTTTGCAAAAAGATGTTACATTTGTTTTTGATGATGATTGTCTAGAAGCCTTTGAAACACTTAAGAAAGCCTTAACCACTGCACCTATTGTCCAACCACCTGATTGGAACTTGCCTTTTGAAATAATTTGTGATGCTAGTGACTATGCTGTTGGTGCTGTTCTAGGACAGAGAGTTGATAAGAAATTAAATGTTATCCATTATGCTAGTAAAACTCTAGACAATGCCCAAAAAAATTATGCTACTACTGAAAAAGAATTTCTAGCAGTTGTCTTTGCATGTGAGAAATTCAGATCTAACATAGTTGATTCTAAAGTAACTGTTCACACCGATTATGCTGCTATTAAATATCTTATGGAAAAGAAAGGTGCTAAACCTAGACACATTAGGTGGGTTTTATTGCTACAAGAATTTGACTTGCATATTATTGATAGGAAGGGAGCTGAGAATCCCGTAGCAGATAATTTGTCTAGAATGGAAATGTTCTTGATGACCCACTACCTATTAATGATGATTTTCCTGATGAACAATTAGCTTTCATAAATGCTTCTCGTAATACTCCTTGGTATGCAGACTATGCTAATTACATTGTTGCTAAATACATACCACCTAGTTTCACATACCAACAAAAGAAAAAGTTCTTCTTTGATTTAAGACATTACTTCTGGGATGACCCACATCTTTATAAAGAAGGAGTAGATGGTATTATTAGACGTTGTGTACCTGAGCATGAACAGGAACAAATCCTACGGAAGTGTCATTCCGAGGCTTACGGAGGACACCATGCGGGAGACAGAACTGCACACAAGGTATTACAATCTGGTTTTTGTTGGCCTACTCTTTTCAAGGATGCTCGTATGTTTGTCTTATCGTGTGATGAATGTCAAAGAATTGGTAATGTTGGTAGACGTCAGGAAATGCCTATGAATTATTCAGTTGCTGTTGAACCATTTGATGTTTGGGGATTTGATTATATGGGACCTTTTCCTAAATCCAATGGGTATACACATATTTTAGTTGCGGTTGATTATGTTACTAAGTGGGTAGAAGCTATTCCAACTAGTAGTGTTGATCATAACACTTCTATTAAAATGCTTAAAGAAGTTATTTTCCCAAGGTTCGGAGTCCCTAGATATTTGATGACTGATGGTGGTTCACATTTTATTCATGGTGCATTCCGTAAATTGCTTGCTAAATATGATGTCAACCATAGAATTGCATCTCCCTATCACCCTCAAACTAGTGGTCAAGTTGAATTGAGCAATAGAGAAATCAAATTAATTTTGCAAAAAACCGTCAATAGATCTAGAAAGAATTGGTCTAAGAAACTTGACGATGCATTATGGGCTTATAGAACTGCTTATAAAAATCCTATGGGTATGTCTCCTTATAAAATGGTTTATGGAAAAGCATGTCATTTACCTCTTGAGTTAGAACATAAAGCATATTGGGAAATTGAAGAACTAAATTATGATTTTAAACTTGCCGGTGAAAAGAGGTTATTTGATATTAGCTCATTAGATGAATGGAGAACCCAAGCTTATGAAAATGCCAAATTGTTTAAAGACAAAGTAAAAAAGATGGCATGATAGAAGAATTCAAAAACGGGTATTTAAAGTGGGTGAACAAGTTCTATTGTACAATTCTCGTTTGAGATTCTTTGCAGGAAAACTTCTCTCTAAATGGGAAGGACCATATATTATCGAAGAAGTTTATCACTCCGGAGCCATCAAAATAAACAACTCCGAAGGCACTCATCCGAGAGTGGTGAATGGGCAAAGAATTAAGCACTATATTTCAGGTACCCCCATTAATGTTGAAACTAATATTATTGAAACAATTACACCGGAGGAATACATAAGAGAGACCTTCCGGAACACTCCAGAATCCTGAAAAGAAAGAGGTATGTGATACGGTAAGTAAACAGACTCCAAAAATTCCATAAAAATATTTTCTATCAGTTTTGGAATATTAGAAAAAATAAAAAAAATAAGAAACAGCCGAGGGGACCCACCTGGTGCCCACGATGCACCAGGGCGCGCCACCCCCCCAGGCGCGCCTTGGTGGCTCGTGGGCCCCACTTGAGCCTTCCCGACTCCGTTTTCTTTTGGATTACTTGTTTTGCAAGATAAAAAATCTTTATATATACTCATGGATGTTTTGACTACCGTATCGCAGAAATCTCCTCTGTTCTTGTTTCGTGCTATTTTTCTGACAGATCTAGATTGCTATGGCTCCACCAAGCTCTTCCAAGGACAAGTTCTATGAGAAGGTCATCAACCCCTACCTACCAGAGGTGATGAAACACCCTCAAGCCATCGAGATGCGTGAGGGGGTGCTTCACATCCGGGATGTTCAAGGACCCAAGAAGACCGGGAGCGTGGAGTCCAGGCTCGAAGCAGTGGAGCAGGAGATCTTCAAGTGCCAAGGGATGGTGGAACGTGGACTCAGCGCCAACCACTCCATGATCACGGAATTCACCCGTAATCACAAGGTGGAGGGCCAATCGATGGGGGACATCATCTTCAAGCTTAATGAATGAATCGACTATCTCCAAGGCCAAATATATGATCTTCAAAACAAAAATTTTGAGTATGAGGCAAGATTAAAATGTATGAGTTTAGCTGCAAGTTTCAGGATTCTGGAGACTCGTTCATCTTTTTATGATGGGGAACCTATGCCATGGAAGCCGGAGGACAAGCCCATCACTTCATCACCACCACCATCACCGAAGAAGGAGACTTGAGCACATGGGTATGGGCACCCCCCTTGGCTTGTGCCAAGCTTGGGGGAGGTGCCCCGGTATCGTATCACCATCACTTTCATTATCTTTACCTATTTTAGTTCGATCCTTAGTTATTTCATGATCTAGCTGAATAAAATTCTAGTATGATCTATTTTTGAGTGTTAGCTTCGTGATCTATCTATCTATGTAATCGAGTTGAGAGTTATATAATAAAGAGTAGTTTGAGTTTTTCCTTCTTTACTTTCATGTTCTAATTCTAGCAATGAAAATAATGAAAAATATCATATGCTAATCCTATGGAAAGTAATGACATTACATAAAGAAAAGTATAAGTGGTAAAATTTATTGGAAGTTAACAAACATAGCATTAGTCAATGATGCAATTCATGAAAAAGTTAATAAGGGAAGAGAAGATTCACATGCAATTATACTATCTTGGACATCTTTTATGATTGTGAGCCCCCATTAAGTATTTTATGTCAAATTGTTGACGTTGTACAAGGAAGACAACGTAATGAATTATGTTTGTTCATATTCACATAGAAGTCATATTGTTATGGATCCTCCAACATGTGGTGCTTGCCCAATATCTTTGCTAGCCAAAAATCTGCACCAAGTAGAGATACTACTTGTGCATCCAAAACCCTTAAACCCAGTTTCATGTCATGAGAGTCCACTATATCTACCTATGGATTGAATAAGATCCTTCAAGTAAGTTGTCATCGGTGCAAAAAGCAATAAAAATTGCCTCTAAATGTGTCTGAACTTTTATTGTAAGGGAAATAAGCTTTGTACGAACTTGTGATGGTAAAGAAATAAAAGTGATAGACTGCATTATAAAGGTTGCTATCACAAGGGGCAATATAAAGTGACGTTCCTTTGCATTAAGAGCTCTTGCATCCAACAACAAAAAGCACATGACAACCTCTGCTTCCCTCTACGAAGGGCCTATCCTTTACTTTTATGTATTTACTTTTTATGCAAGAGTCAATAGTGTTTTCCTCTACTCCCTTTTTATTTTTTTTCTTTTGTAAGCATCATGTGGTGGGGAAAGATCTAGGCATATATATCCAGTTGGATATGAGTGATCATGAGTTATTATTGTTGACATCACCCTTGAGGTGAATAAGTTGGGAGGCGAACTCACAAGCCCCTATCTTTCTATGTGTCTGGCTGAAACTTTTTGCTCCATATATATGCCATGAGTGTTAGCAATCATAGAAGACTAAATGATGGTTGAGTATGTGGACTTGCTAAATAGCTCTTACATGAGACCCTTCCTAAAAATATGATGAATTGCAATTGCATTGTTGACTGAGAACATAGTTTGTTAGTTTTCAAGAAAGTTTATGCCTTATACTCCATTGTTGTGATGAATTGTTACTTGCTCATGAGAAGTTTATGATAATAAATATTTCTATTATAATAATGATCATGATGCTACTATGTCCGTATTTTCTTTTTATCGACACCTCTCTCTCTAAACATGTGGACATGATTATCGATATCGGCTTTCGCTTGAGGACAAGCGAGGTCTAAGCTTGGGGGAGTTGATACGTCCATTTTGCATCATGTTTTGCTACTGTTATTTATAATGTTTTTAATCAATATAACACTTTGTGGAGCAATTCTAATGCCTTTTCTCTCTTAATATGCAAGATTTACACAAGGAGGGAGATTGCCGGCAGCTGGAATTCTGGACCTGAAAAAGTTATGTCAGAGATACCTATTCTGCACATCCCCAAATGAGCTGAAATTTTACGGAGATTTATTTTGGAATAAATAAAAAATACTGGAAGCAAGAATTACCAGAGGGGGCCACCCAGGTGCCCATGAGGCACCAGGGCGCGCCACCCCCCCCCCCCCCCAGGCGTGCCCTGGTACCTCGTGGGGCCCCTGGCCAGCCTCTGGCCCCCATTTTCTGGTATATAAGTCCATTTGCCCTAGAAAAAATATAGAGAAGACTTTTGGGACGTTGTGCACCAGCACCATCTCATCTCAAACTCTAGTTCATCTCTTGTATTCAATCTTTGTCTCAAAACCTCAGATTGGTACCTGTGGGTTGCTAGTAGTGTTGATTACACCTTGTAGTTGATGCTAGTTGGTTTATTTGGTGGAAGATTATATGTTCAGATCTATTATGCTATTCAACACCTCTTTGATCTTGGACATGAATGTGATTTGTGAGTAGTTACTTTTGTTCTTGAGGACATGGGAGAAGTCTTGTCATAAGTAATCATGTGAATTTGGTATTCGTTCGATATTTTGATGATATGTATGTTGTTGATTCCCTTAGTGGTGTCGTGTGAACGTCGACTACATGACACTTCACCATCTTTGGGCCTAAGGGAATGCATTGTGGAGTAGTAATTATATGATGGGTTGCTAGAGTGACGGAAGCTTAAACCCTAGTTTATGCGCTATTCCGTAAGGGGCTGATTTGGATCCATATGTTTAATGCTATGGTTAGAGAAATCTTAATTCTTCTTTCGTAGTTGCGGATGCTTGCGAGAGGGGGTAATCATAAGTGGGAGGTTTGTTCAAGTAAGAACAGCACCCAAGCACCGGTCCACCCACATATCAAATTATCAAAGTAGCGAACGCGAATCAAACAAACATGATGAAAGTGACTAGATGAAATTCGCATGTGTCCTCGAGAACGCTTTACATACTATAAGAGATCGTTCCGGCTTGTCCTTTGCTATAAAAAGGATTGGGGCACCTTTCTGCACTCATTGTTACTATGTCTACTTGTCACTTGTTACAAATTATCTTGCTATCAAACTACTCATTACCGATAATTTCAGTGCTTGCAGAAAATACCTTGCTGAAAACCACTTGTCATTTCCTTCTGCTCCTCGTTGGGTTCGACACTCTTACTTATCAAAAGGACTACGGTTGATCCCCTATACTTGTGGGTCATCATCCGGTCTCTTCTTCGCCATGTCCGGCCTCTTCGCCACCATCACCATTTCCGTGGCCCGCTTCTTCCGGCCCATAATCAGTCATCTCTTCGTCTAGCCCCATGTCGTTATTTCCTGCCCCGTCGACGTCCTCATCATCATCTTCACTTATCCATCGAGTATGGCCATCCATGAAACCATGCATGAGCAGGTGCGCCTTAAATCGACCACCCTTAAAGGGGTCGAGCCTGACTCCTCCTTTGCATTTTCGACACGGACATAAAACATCCTTCAGTTTTTTTTCATACATGTCGTCCACCACAGATTGCCAGTATCTTTCCACCATCCTTCCATTGACCTTCATGATCGCCTGCGCGGAGCAAAAGAATTATAACCACATTGCATGCATGCATCGAATTCTTAGAAAAAATCGACATGACTTTCCCTAAATATAGGACATATTGAGTTTGCCCGAAATTCGCCGAAACGGAAATGAATCGACATTTCGCTAAAACAGAGGCAACTCATGTCACCCACATTTCAACAAATACACAATATAGGCAACTCACATGCCACACACAATTCGGTATCATATCGCGCATAGTTTCGGTCCTATATCGCGTGCGTGCACAAACACACATGCACACACACATATTTCCATTCTTGCACAACTCTTTTTTTGCTGACCTATGTGTCGAGAGGGATCGAGCACCTTCTTAATTAGCTAGTAGATCTAGATAGTGAGGTACCTACATATAGCTCTTAATAGGGAGAGAGAGAGAGAGAGCTAGCTAGTGGAGATTGGTGGATGGGCAAAGAGAGAGAGATGGAGGAGGGAGGCCATTAATTAATGGAGGTGGTGGAGGGGCAAAGAAAGAGAGAGGGAGGAGGAAGGGCATTAATGGAGAGGGTGGAGGGGCAAAGAAGAGAGAGGGAGGAGGGGGAGCATTGAAAGGAAGAACCAACAAGCAAGTGCAAGAGGAGGGGGGGAGAAAGGAAGGGGGAGGAAGAAGAAGGGGGAAAAGGTGGTAGATATTTTGGCTGGCGACCATAGCAGTAGCGCTGGCCATACACACGCGCTACTGGTACTTGCACTAGCTGTAGCGCTGGGTTGCAACGCGCGCTACTGCTAAAGGGGCCCACAAGCTTACACGCAGAACAAATAGCAGTAGCGCGCTATCTATAACAGGCGCTACAGCTATGGCACTAACAGTAGCGCTGGGTGTTTCACAAATGCTACTACTATCAATTGACCTGGGGGTGTGGTGTGGCACACTTAACAGTAGCGCCGCCCAGCATAACCAGTGCTGCTGCTAAGTTATACCAGCAGCGCGTTTTTATAACAGCGCTACTGGTACTTAGCAGTAGCGCGGTGGTCCATACACGCGCTATTGGTAAAGTTCTACCTATAAGCTTTTTCCTAGTAGTGTTATAGACTGCGCCTATCTATGTGTTTGTTACTTATTGTTTATAGAATTACCTGTTTGCCTGAACTTCAATAGCTAGTTAAGCATGTAGACAACTGGTGATATCTACTTCTAGGGTGCAACAAAATTCATGTGTAATTTACCTTCTGATACCCTGTTTGTTTATCTGGTTTGCTCTTATGACTTCTAGCGCTAGCAATGTTTGCATGTTCATGGAGAGACAACTGTCAGGTTTATATGACGGACACCGTCTTTTTAACTTGTATATATGTGTCAGAATTATTTTGCTTACATGAATGAAATTTAGAGATGTATGTGTTGCTGGTAAACTCTACCGACTTGTTACTTTAATACATTGCCAAAAACTTGTTAGTTTTACTAGTTCATGTGTAATTAAATACGTTGCCAAAACTGGTTAGTTTTAGTAGTTTGATGTTAGTTTTTTATGGCTCTTGCAACACTTTATTTATGCTTGCTAACTATCAAGTTTTCAGGATACAATTGAAACTCCGATGGCACAACAGGTTGTTTTGAAAAACTTCCTTGTTTAACTGGTTTGCTACTGTAACTTGATGCTCTAATCATGTTACCAACTTCACCTTCTCAGGATCCAATTTGAACTCCAATTGCACAGCAGGTACATTTTCAAAAACTTATTTGTGTAACAGGTTTGCTGTTGTAACATGTTGCTCTAATCAAGTTACTGACTACTCAACTTTTCAGGATCCAAGAGAAACTCCAATGGCACAACAGGTCCCTTTTGTAAAACTTGTTTGTTTAACTGCTTTGCTGCTGCATCCGGTTGCTCTAATGATGTTAATAACTTATACTTTTCAGCATCCAATCGAAACTCTTTAATTCCTTGTTTGTTTAACTGGGTTGCTGTTCTAACTCCCAGCTGCGATGTTTTGCTAACTTCAACTTTTCCGAATCCAATCAGAACTGTAATGGCAAAACAGGTTAGCCCAAGATCAAAGAGCGAGGTCCCCATAGACGTTGGATCATCCCAGAGCAGTGGCACCGGCCCAACCGTGCATCATGAATTGCCAACTGTTGATGCTCTAGAGGCTAAACTATTGGTAGAAAGAGAGTCTGCTTCTGCACTTAGAGATGAAGTTGACATGCCGAGGAAGCAAACAGCACAATCAGAAGCAGTACTCACGAAAACCATTAAATATTTGGTGGATTTCACAACGAAGCAAGCTGAGACTGACCGCATTGTTAAGGTCCTGGAGGAAAAAAGGAAATTAAACCCCCCCTTGGTAAATCATAGGTGAAATGGTTTTTCCATCGTTGAATGAACTTTGTGTTGTTTGTTCATGTAATAGATTGGAACCATTTGTTTTAGAGATCATGTAATAATTGTTTTTTGGTCTGTATTTTTTTAGCACCAGTCTGTAATAATTGATAAGTACATGAGACATTTCATTTTTTTTGTTGAGGCAAAGACATTTCATTTTGTTTGCTATGCCAGGCCTACAAAATATGCCAATCGGGCTGATTGTGCATTCAACATAAATAGTACTCCCTCCGTAAACAAAAATGAGAGTGTTTAGATCACTAAAGTAGTGATCTAAACACTCTTATATTTATTTATAGAGGGAGTAGTATAGATGGGCCATAAGTGGCACACATCTGAAAGGGCCAAGATGTTGTACTAGCTTTGGTACAAAGAAAGATGCTCTTCTTGCCAAAAACAGTACAACGGCCTGGCTTATGTATGTGAGTTGTTACTCAAAAAAAATTATGTTAGTTCATATTATTGATCCATATACTCTATATGTGGTCATATGTCTGTTAGTTTTCTATATTATTGGTTGATTGGCTCAGTATTTTGAATTTTGATGGCTTCTGAAATTCATATCTAAATGGGAGTACACTATATGCTACTTGTGTCGTACATGTTACAGTTGAGTTGAACATAAAGTGGTTTCAAATATTCGTATTCACCTTAATCATATTCATATATAAAGGTGGAATACATCTTTGTTGTGCTTTTGAAGATATATAAAAAAACATAGAATGATTTATAAAGATTCTTATAAGAATACAAAATGGATTCAAATTTAGTTGCGAGGGTAAACGTGAATGCTTATTCTCCCAAAATTCGAAAGAAGCGGCAAAACACCCACTCCCACGTTGGCTGCCCGGAACCAGTGTTTGGCAGATGGAAATTACTGTCTACCCCTGACACGCACAACCTATCGGCCCAATTTCCACTGTTCTAAATAGGGGTAGGTTTGTAACTTCACTCAGACGTGACACGACCGCCTCTCACCCCATTCAGACACGGTGGGCGCCAAATGTGGGCGGAAAAATACATTTGATTCAAGCTCATCCCAAAGACCTCCCTCTCCCCCTTCATTTCCCCATTCATACATGGTGGGCGGCAAAACAAACTCTCCTCGGCCGAAATCGATCTAGGCAAATATTTTAAGTAGGGGCAGGTTTGTAACTTTACTCAGATGTGACACAACCGCCCTACCTGTCAGCCCCGTTCATACACCGTGGGTGCCAACCGTGGGTGCCAAAACACCCTCTCCTCGCCCGAAATCGCTCTCGGCAAATATTGGGGAGATGCGAGATTACCTTCCTATCCCTAACCGAGGAGACATCCGAAATTTGAAACGGGGGCTAAGTTCGTAACTTCCCCACATTTTAGACAAGCGCATCCCAAAGACATGGTTCCCCCTACCCCTCTCCCACCATTTTCCCATTCATACACTATCGGCGCCAGAAAACCATCTCCACAGCAGCCTCCTCCGTCCACCCTCCTCCACCATGCCGGAGCGCCTACCCAGACCCCGTCGTCCACTGCAAGAGATCAACGTTCCTCATCCATGGCACCAGACCAGGAACCTTGCATCGCGTCCTCTCGCTTCATCCGCACCGTCGTCCACCTTGCCGGGGCCTTTCCCACGACCTTCTCGTCCACCGCAACGGGACTTACCGCCTGATGCCTTCGTCTACCGTCGCAGATCTGCTTCCATGCCGCCGACAGCCATCGCACCCCCGATGCCTACACGGCGCCGCAAGAGAGGTGGTACTCTATCATATCTGCTCAACCTTCTGATCTCAACCAGAAAATAGCCCGTCACTTGTTTACTGTACTTTCTTTTCAGCTCTTAGAATCTTAGTTGTTAGTTCAACGCAAACATTGGTTGCTAAGTAGCCTTTGTGCGGTTTGCAGCTTCAGATCTGCCATGGCACAGTCATAATAGGGTTTAATTGATCATGCTTAGGGTTTACCGCCTTTTATGATCACTCTACGATCAGCCTACGTGCTTCGTGTCATAATAGCACTACTCCACCCATCAAGCTAAACAAGCTTAGTTGTTCAAATACGAATCTGATATGGTGCAGATATTAGTAAGACAGAGTCGTTTAATTGGTCAGCTTTTTTTTGAGAAAATTTAATTGGTCAGCTAAGTGTTCCTAATTTAGTTTCGAAATGCATGTGCGCCGCTGGGGCGGATCTACAGGGTGGCCAGCGTGGGCCGCGGCCCACCCTGGGATTTTGGGTCGGCTTGTATACCATAAGAGATTAGAACATGGTCAGCCAGCCAATGCCTTTTCTAAAAAAAGGCCAATGCCTCCAGACCCCGATTCCCCGTTGTTCTGCTCCGCTCCCGATCTCTACTTGCCACCAGCAGCCTGCCTCGCTGGCGACTTGCCGTGGCCGGACGCCATGACTTTAGGAGGAGACGCCGGACTAACCGGAGGTCAGGAGCCACTCGCCCAACAGCGTCACCGCTACCCGGCCGCGCCGGCGTGCCTAGCTTCCCAATCCGCTCAGGGCTCAGGCGTGCAATACCCACTCAGCCAACCCGATTTATCCTGAGATACGCCATCCTCAACACTCAGCAGCCACTTCCCATCACCCATTTTCTAATTGATTCATTACTCATTAGGCAGGAGTGCAGGACTGTCATTAGAGTTTGTTGTGTACTGAGTGCTACCTACATTTAATGGTTCAGATGTTTCAGTAATCTTTAGTACCTGTAGAGTATACAGGGTATCAAAATTCCTCTCCTAGGAACAAACTCTAGTCATGTTGCATTATTGGTCATAGTGACATTGACCCAGATTACTACCGTAGGCCAGGTTTGTTGACAATTTTACTAGTCTTTGTTACTCATTCGATATGATATCCAATTATTCACTTCAATTAATTGCAAACAATAAGTGCTAGCCCAAATTCTTGATTCAGATTTTGGACGATCTCTTACTGCAGTTATGATTCTGCATACTTGTCCTAGAAAGCTCACAAGTAATGATTGATTCACTAGCTCTATGCTTGCCTTATCATATTTGTTGTCAATATTTTTTTAGGGTGGACCACCCTGTTTCAAAATCCTGGAACCGCAGACATGAGTGAATAGTATTTCTCTATGTGATCTCTTCCATCATGTGTGGGCAACGAACACTGCATTGTACAGAAATAAAAGTGTTATATCCACCTTTTACATAGACTACGATCTTTTACATGGAATACAATCTGCTTACGTGCTTTGTGTCGCACTACCAACACTCCACCCTTGAAGCTAAACATTATGCCACTCATAATTCCGAAGTTTATTTGTTCAAATACGAATTAGATATGATGCTAATGTTCCTACTTCTGTTTTGAAATGTGTGTCCGCCCGTTTGTGGCACCCCGGCTTAGAGAGACCGAAACACCCCGCATTCCAGCCCAGAGATCAAGTCTTCTGGAATACAACACTGCTTGGCATAGAAAAAATCAGCTCTTTATTACAAATAATAGGGGTACAAGGGTTTGAGTATTACAAAAGATTACATCGGCACGACGGCACTATGCCTGCTGAGGTAGCTCTATGCTAGCAGCGGAACAACGACAATGGTGATGGACTCCACTCCGTAGGGGCTCTGGCTGGGACACGTCCTAGAGCGCAAACTCGGGATCCTCGACAAGCAATCAATCACGGTGTCACCTGCAATCTGGCATGACATGCCAGGTGAGTACTTTGAATGTACTCGCAAGCTCACAGCAACCAAAGCAATCAAGACAACCAACAGCATGGCATTTACAGGTTAATTGATGAGCATGATACAACTAGAATAGTATGAGATGAGCATGGCATGTACATGTTAATCAGGATATGAACATGATGATACTAGCACTAGCATGAGAGGGGGGGTCGATGTTTCAGGTCCCTTGGACCAACTTACTCTTCTCGGAGGTTATCTCGTATCCACCATATGTAACAAACTTACCATCGTGAACATCACACGATCCCCTCAGGATCAACCAAGCTCGGTATCAACTATACCATCGTGATCATCACATGACCACACGAAGCTTGATCTCTACCTGTGATCATCGCATGACCACATAAAGATCAACCAACTTCTTTCCTCGTGGAACTGGGGTTGTTAATTATTATCCAGATTATTATTACTGTTGACCCATAGTGTGACCTACTACGAACTGTGTCCATGACTGAGGACGAGGCTATCGATAGATTATACACTCTGCAGAGGTTAGTACACTGTACCCACACCACGGAACTCATGGCTTCGTGCTCCCATTCGGGTGGACCAACGACATTCCGACAAAACCAATCTATTGCAAGACACGCTCCCAGCCACTCCGACAAACTCCCCTTTGGGCTATGTCATGGGTGGCCTTGATGCCAACTCTTGACATCCTGCCACCTTGTGGCCAGCCACCGTCGTGGCAAAACAAAACAAACGGTCCCAAACAGGGACAATGGTACCATACAACCTGGGCACACAAGGCTTATGGCTGCCTACCTAATCAGGGTAGCGCGCGCACATAACCTTCCCTAGTTGGAGGCACCGGCGAGAGGCATGACAATAGACCGAATTAGGGCCTCCCCATCCAGGCAAGTGTGGCTGCACTGGTGAGCTCGATTCGGTGGCACCATGACTCAGCCAACAGATTTGTTCAAGTTCGATTAATGCCAGGTTTAACTTGAATGGTGATGAGCTGAGTCACAATAAACTAACATGACAATGCATATGAGTATGATATAAACATAAACATGGATGGGCAACATAACTATTTATCATGACCTCCACAACAATACATCATTTAGTCTACGGGATGCAAATGAGCAGTGCATAGAGATGATCATGAATATCACAAGCATATTTGCATAACAAACCATAACTATTCATGTGAGCAGATCAAGATCACTAGCATATGAATTGAATACAAGAATGGGACATGTTAATAATAATACTAGCAAATAATCAATTAACTTACTAGATGAAAATGAGCATGGCATAAGAAATGAGCATGGATTCACAAGCATATACATAACATTCAAAATAATTACATGAGCACACAATTATTTAATCATTCAAGTGAAAACCATGGCTATTGCAATGCCAGCATGCAAGTGGCTGTTGTGGCTTGCCTGAGGATGAAGGATTCATCAGGAAGAAGTGCGATGAACTCGCGAAAAGATTTCGCCGGAAATGATTCTCTCTCGAAGGGGGCTGAATAAGGGCAGGGGCAAAATGGTCATTTTCAGAATGTGACAACATCATGAAAATGGTACCAATAGAACGGGCTCGACGAATAGAAAACGTGGGCTTTTGAATCAACTGAATCGGAGTTACGGTTGCGAAAATACGACCGTTCATTCATTAGGCAGAAAACAAACATAACCCTGTTCATTTCTGCTCTTAACGGACGAACGCCCGCAATATAAGAGTTTCGGCGCCGGCGACTGAAAAACAGATTGCGCATTTTCTAAAATACGCTTTCAAACGGAGAAAACGCATTTCTGTCCGAAGAAGCAGCAGAATACACTTTCCTTAGACAAAAACATATTTCGGTGAATACGCCTCCACTTATCCACATCTGCGGGCCGGCTGGGTGAACGCGTGAGACTGACATGCGGGGCCCACTGGCAGGCCTGGGATGGGTCGTCGTCCTCAAGTTCTTGTCTTCGCGCATGGCCAAGGGAGTAGCGGAGTCCGGCGAGGATTGCCGGCGACTCCGGCCACCATCCGCGGCGCCCGGACTACCGGAGTGACCGGGAAGATGAGGCGCACCCGCCTGCTAGCTCCATGCACGCCGGGGAGCTCGGAGTCGAGGAGGGCCTCGGCCGCGGCGGAAAGATGGCTTCGGTCGTCGGTGGACTCAAGGCTACAGGGTGCCGGAGGAGGAGATGAAGGGTGGTGGAGGGTCGCCAGACCTTAGGGGTTCTCTTGGTGTGGGAAGGAGGGGGAGGAAGGCTCTGCATTGCTCGAATTTAAGCCGAGCAGAGCGGCGGCCATGGGAGGCGAGGAGGGGCTCCGGCGATGGATTGAGGGGTCCAGGAGGTTGCTAGGAGAGTGGGGAGGCTGTTGGTGTGCTCGGAGAGGCTCGGGGATGGCTATTTATAGCCGGGCAATGATGCCATGCCCGGTTGCTGCCGTGGAGAAGATGGACAATGCACTGGAGCTCAGGGGCGAGCTGGCGGTCGAGGAGGGGTGCCGACCTGACGCGGCTCAGAGGGATGTGATAGCTCAAGAAGAAGTGGCCGACAGGCAGAGGTGGGGGGTCCCGGAGCAACAGTGTCGCGGCGGCTACCGTGGTGCATCGAGGAGGAAGGAGGAGGGGGAGAAGGGTCCAGAGGGGGTGCGTGGATGCAGGAGAGGGAGGGCAACTCTGTGGACATGCTGTGGTGGCGCGAGGACAATGTTTGGACGGCGGCAGAGGGGCCCGACGTCCAGAGCGCGTCGAACGGCATGCCAGCCACGTGGTCACCGCGTGCACTGGCCCTCTGGTGCGGCTCTGCCCATATAAGCTTGTCACACAGGGCACTCACTTCTAAAAAAGGTTAGATCTACGGCTAGGATCAAATGGGAGGTGCTGGAGATGAGCTGTGTGTAGAAAGCCACCTTGGCAGCAAGGTGTTTGTTGTGGGGTGGGGGAGATTGGCCTGGTGAAAGATACTAAGATTTGGCTGGGGGAGGTTATACACTAAGGTGACGATCTTGGAAAAATTTCAGCCCAAATGGAGGAATATAACTAGCACTTGCTTCACAAACTGCCACACTGGACAGAAAATGGAAATTGAAGCTGTGCTCAAATGAAGTGTTGGATTGAGCTGAAATTTGGTGGAGGATAATGATTTGGACATAGGAAGGCACTGTAAAATTTTCATACCATTTGGGTAAATAAAAATGGTATTTCCTTCACAATGCTTTCCTCTGGATAGAAACTTGGGGGAATTATTGAGAAATATTGGCTAAATGAAATGAGCCCAAATTTGGTGGAGAGGAGTCATATAGGTAGGAGAATGTTCTGGAAAAATTTCAGCAATTATGAAGAAGTATAAAATGTAGTTGCTTCACAAACAGAAATTAAGTCCAGAAACAAGAATTGGATGGTGTGCTCACCATGAGCACGGGATCTTGAATATTTTTACATATCCAAGGTCCATATGGTCCAAAGGAATTTTGAGAATTTTAGGAAAGACAGAAATATAGGTTGCTTCACAACACAGGGCAAACAAGACTATTCCTTTAATAGAAAAAGGAATATTCCCAAGAAAAGGGATTTGTGGTTGGGCTAAGATGGAAATGACATGATCTTGGGAAGGATTTGAGAGTGACAAGCCACTTCGGAGAGGAAGAAGAGATGATCTTCCTAGGTTTCAAGACCATAGAGCCACAGAAAATGAATTCCAAATAAAAATCCAAAGAAATCCAAAAGAACAAGAAAGGGCCAAAAATCGGGGTGTCACAAACATACCCCCCTTACAAAAATCTCGTCCTCGAGATTTGGTTGCTCAGGGAACAAGTATGAATATTCTGACTTAAGGAAACCATTTCCAACTCGGGTATCCTTTTCCTTTATAAGTTGTTCCCACTGAATTTCATATGACCTGACTGCCTTGCTCTAGGGTGGTTTGCTTCACTGTACCCAACATTTTGACAGGTCTTCCCTCATATGTTCAACCTTACACTGGCTCCAATTCTTTCATGGCTTCTTTCATGGCTGCTGGCTTAGATGAAATATTATCCTGACTGGAATATCTCATCTTTCCATTAGTCCGGGGGTGATTTCCAATTGATGTGACATTCTTCTATCCTGCCCTGCTAGTATTCACTGGGGTTGTAAACAAATTCCTCGGTGGACATGAAACCTTTTACTCCTTGCATCGGGTTACTCAAATAGATGCATGTCCTCCGGGTTCTAAACCATACTGGGAATCATAACCGTTCCCTTGGCAAAATCTGACTACTTGTGGGGAGTTCTGAATCATCTTGGCTGACTTCTTTGTCTCAAATCCGTACTGATGATTCGACTGTCACCTGTCATGACCAGTATAAAGGAGTAATACCTTATAGCAATAGCTTCTAGAGACTTGACTGACGGTGGTTCTGATGGAAGAATCTTGTTTATGACAGGCTATCATTTCATTGGGTACCATATGTGAGAGCACATGGTTCAAGACTGTTGTTCTGTATTTCGATTGCTCATTCTATCAGTAAATCCATATGTGGGTAGTAGGCCGTGCGACATTTTAACACGGTTACCGGAGTCAAACTGCTGAGCTGACCTTGATAACCACTATCAACATTGTTGTCCCAATGTTGTCTTACTTCATAGTTTGTCATTCCTTGCATCACACTAAGGTGTATAACTGGCTTTCTTCCTCTTGCATAACTCATGTGGTTGTCAGATTCTCACCGTGCTTGCATCATCATACGAATGACTTGCATTACCTTGGCAGCATGCTCACAATATATATGGAAGCATGTGTAGCTGAGCATTTGATTCCCGAGGCAGACATTTGTGTCCTGACTAGCTCGTGCTTCTGACCCAACTGTTGTGAGCTTGACTCTTGAGATGCACTGCCAACTCACTGTGTAATTACTTGTACCAATGACGATGTAGGGCCGGTCCGGAGATTTTGGGGGCCCGGGGGAAAACTAAAATTCAGGGGCCCTTAATACTAGTAGGAGGTGCATGCTTTGCACGCATATAACTATACTACCACTTCTCCGTGTTTAATTCCTGATTGATTTTAAAAAAAAAAGTTTTTTGAAAGGATGGATTCTAAAAGGCACAAAGACAAAATTAGAAAATATATGGTACATATCATAAATTTATTAATTTTACAGGAATCCAAAATTCTTGAATTTGCAATGATATGAGTGAATGCACATAAGGTCACATAAGACAATCCGTAAGAGTACTAAACTCCAATGAAGATAAAATGTAGAAGAAGTCCTGCAAAGATTCTTTTGGGAATATTTCAATCAAATCTAAGAATCCTTCGGGTTTAAAATATATACCCTGGTACTATAAAAAGCCAATCTCATTGATCCAATTAATCCCAAACTCCATGCTCTTAATGAAAATGGGGGCCATGCGGCCCCGTTGTTTGAATTTTTTTGATCCAATTAATTATTTGTAATAGATGCGGTTGAATTTTTTAGTACGACGATGATTTTGTATAGCTCAGAGTGGTTGAATTTTGTAATTGTAATATGGTATACCTTGGATTGGCGTCAGTCGGCCAGTGATCCGGCGCTAGGCAAGGGCTGGCCTCTCATGGTGGGCTCTCGAAGTTGTAGCCTAGCCACCCGAGCGTGTGTGCGTTCAGCGGCTACATACTGGAGAGGAGTTCATCTGCGTCGGCATCGCTCGCGATTAATGACTTCGCGATTGGAGTGATAGGCCTATTGGAACTTGGAATAGGAAAATAGGGAATTAGGGATAGTAAAGATCTCGTGTTAAAAAATATCATAGCGATCAGAAGGGAAGAACGATCTCCATTCCCCTAGAATCGTGGGCAATCTACGTAGATGCAGTAATTCCGTTTGAGCGGAGCGATTTGCATGCATAGCTACCTAGGTTCGCAGAGCCTACTAGTTGGGCGTGTTGACGTGGTCCTTGGGCTACTTCATACCTGGGTGGGGGCCCCCTCGACTTGGGGGCCCGGGGCGACCGCCCCTCCTGCCCCCCCTCAGGGCCGGCCCTGTGACGATGACTGTTGGTAGTGTCGTACTGATGAAGATTGGATAGCTTGTGTTGGAAGCCATCTGAGGGTAGCGTGCTAAGGAAGGCTGGATATCTTTCGCTCGAAGTTTCATCGGGATAGCGTGCTGAAGAAGAGTGGGTATCATACTTCAGAAGCTTTTCCTCTGGTTGCTTACTGACGAAGATTTGGTGACTTATGCTGGAAGCTTCTCTGCGGTTTCTTAACGTAAAAGACTGAGTATCTTACACTGGAAGTCATCCACATATCATACCGAGGAAGACTGAGGAACCTTGCGTCGTAAGCTTCTCTGGTAGTGTGCGGAGGAAGACTGGGTTGCTTACACCAGAAGCTTCTCTCTGTGATATGCGGACTTAATGCCATATATATGTATACCCTTGATATTCCTGCTTTGTCTCGAAATATACTGTTGGCCTTGCACACAGATCATCTTCCTGCTGGTTCTTTATGGTTGTAATGGTTGCACACTGAGGTAGACTTGATGCTGATTATCAATCCAGAATATCATTTGTATTCAAACCAGATATTCCCAATATAATGCAGTCGGCTGAGAATTCCATAATGTTTAGCTGAGCTTCCAAAATATTTGAAATCCATATTGATTCTTTGAGTCCGGTGTCGGTTGATGAGCAACTTTCATAAGAGGAAATAAGGTAACACCGAAGGCCCAAAGAAAGAAGCAAAAGAAATGACTCAGACAAAAGCACACAAGGCATCAAGATTATATACAAGAAACATCACATTTTACTGCTATCCATGACAATATGCATGCCTACATAAGCACACAAATCTCGCAGAAACTCCGGTACTATGATCTAACATGTTGTGGCGGTGTGCACGAAAGTGGATCAGCGTGTGGAGCGGTTGGTGTAAACAGAGTACACCAAGAGCTGGCTCAGCACCGGTTGCGTCTGGACGTGCTCGGAGGTGAGGATGGACTTGGTGATCATGTAGCGGAACACGGATGTCATGGCCACATCGTCATCAAGCGTATGGAAGGGAACCGTACTCATCCAGGGAAAGGGGGTGACAAGGTAGGATAGCGGTGGAAATCAGGGTTTGCTGACATTGCCATTTTCTGGTAACAAAGACCAGTAAGGGTTGCCAAAGCAGCGAGTAGGATGGCAAGATCCGGGATAGAAGCATGTCTATCGCTGAAGCTATAGATATATTGGCGCGATACCTGTGCATCAGTCCTGCAAGTGATCGACACCACTTGGTACCTCGGCATCACTCCGCTGGGACAGAGATGATGCCAAACACCGAAAAGCAAGTATGCAAAGCTGAAGTGTGCAGGTAGTGGATAGAAACCGATGCTATCTACACTCACAAGATCAACTGTTAGCGACCAGATAATAAGTCTATAAGCATGCTATGCGACAAGCAAATGCAGCAACCAAATGCAACAAACCGACTAGACTCTATACTACCGGTTTCTAATGCTCGCGCTGACTAGGGCGTCCTACAGCCAGACCTGCTCTGATACCAAGCGTTGTGGCACCCCGGCTCAGAGAGACTGGAACATCCCGCATTCCAGCCCAGAGATCAAGTCTTCTGGAATACGGCACTGCTTGGCATAGAACAAATCAGCTCTTTATTACAAATAATAGGGGTACAAGGGTTTGAGTATTACAAAAGATTACATCGGCACGACGACACTACGCCTGCTGAGATAGCTCTATGCTAGCAGCGGAACAACGACGACGGTGATGGACTCCACTCCGCAGGGACTCTGGCTGGGACACATCCTAGAGCGCAAACTCGGGATCCTCGACAAGCAATCAATCACGGCGTCACCTGCAATCTGGCATGACACGCCAGGTGAGTACTTTGAATGTACTCGCAAGCTCACAACAACCAAAGCAATCAAGACAACCAACAGCATGGCATTTACAGGTTAATTGATGAGCATGATACAACTAGAATAGTATGAGATGAGCATGGCATGTACATGTTAATCAGGATATGAACATGATGATACTAGCACTAGCATGAGAGGGGGGGGGGTCGATGTTTTAGGTCCCTTGGACCAACTTTCTCTTCACGGAGGTTATCTCGTAACCACCATATGTAACAAACTTACCGTCATGAACATCACACGATCACCTTAGGATCAACCAAGCTCGGTATCAACTATACCATCATGATCATCACATGACCACACGGAGCTTGATCTCTACCTGTGATCATCGCATGGCCACATAAAGATCAACCAACTTCTTTCCTCATGGAATGATACGTCTCCGTCGTATCTACAATTTTTGATTGTTTCATGCCAATATTATACAACTTTCATATATTTTTGGCAACATTTTATATTATTTTTGGGACTAACATATTGATCCAGTGCCCAGTGCTAGTTCCTGTTTGTTGCATGTTTTTTGTTTCGCAGAATATCCAAATGCAATAAATTTCACGAAGATTTATTTTGGAATATATGTGATTTTTGGGAAGAAGAATCAACGCAAGACGGTGCTCGTGGGCCCCACGAGGCACCAGGGTGCGCCTGGGGGGGCAGGCACACCGTGGTGCCTCGTGAGGCTCTCGTAGGTCAGTTGGTGCTATTCTTCGGGTGCAAGGAAGCTAATATCCGGAAAAAATAATGTTAAAATTTCAGCGCAATCGGAGTTACGGATCTCCAGGAATTTAAGGAACGGTGAAGGGCCAGAAAACAGGAACGCGAAACAGAAGAGAACAGAGAGAGAGATCCAATCTAGGAGGGGCTCCTGCCCCTCTGCCGCCATGACAGCCTTGGACCAGAGGGGAAACTCTGCTCCAATCTAGGGGGGAGGCCAAGGAAGAAGAAGAAGGAGGGGGGCTCTCTCCCCCTCTCTCCCGGTGGCGCCGGAACGCCGCCGAGGCAATCATCATGACGGCGATCTACACCAACAACTTCGCCGCCGCCAACACCAACTCTCTCCCCCTCTATGCAGCGGTATAACCTCTCTTTTCCCGCTGTAATTCTCTACTTAAACATGGTGCTTAATGCTACATATTATTATCCAATGATGTGTGGCCATCCTATGATGTTTGAGTAGATTTGTTTTGTCCTATGGGTTGATTGATGATCGTGATTGGTATGAGTTGTATGTTTTATTTTGGTGCTGTCCTATGGTGCCCTCCGTGTCGCGCAAGCATGAGGGATTCCCGCTGTAGGGTTTGCAATATGTTCATAATTCTCTTATAGTGGGCGGCTAGAGTGACAGAAGCTTACACCCGAGTAATGGGTTTTTTGCGTATGGGAGTAAAGGGGACTTGATACTTAATGCTATGGTTGGGTTTTACCTTAATGATCTTTGGTAGTTGCGGATGCTTGCTAGAGTTCCAATCATAAGTGCATATGATCCAAGTACGGAAAGTATGTTAGCTCATGCCTCTCCCTCATATAAAATTGCAACAATGATTACCAGTCTAGTTATCGATTGCCTAGGGACAAATATTTCTCTTGTGTTACAAAAGCTATCTACTAAACAACTAACTTCTATTATCTCGCAAATTACTCGTAGTTTTATTTCCTTTCAGTACTTCTACTTTTATTCTTGCAAACCTATCCTATCACCTACAAAATAGTTTCATACTTGTTCTAGGTAAAGTGAACGTTAAGCATGCGTAGAGTTGTATCAGTGGTCGATAGAACTTGAAGGGAATATTAATTCTACCTTTAGCTCCTCATTGGGTTCGACACTCTTATTTATCGAAAAAGCTACAATTGATCCCCTATACTTGTGGGTTATCAAGACCTTTTTCTAGCACCGTTGCTGGGGAGCAATAGCGTGGGGTTGATATTCTCGTGTGTGCTTGTTTGCTTTATCACTAAGTAGATTTTATTTTCTGTTCTAAGTTGTTTTATATCTTTAGTTATGGATATGGAACACGAAACACCAAAAAAATTAGTTGTACTTGCTACTCATGGAGATGAGGAACCTCCTAAAACCCTCGATGCTCGTTATATGGAAAACATTAAATACTACTTTGATAATCCTGATAAAACTCCATTCAACTTGATAATGGGAGTTACTTTGGATCAACGGGAATACTTTAGGGATTATCGCTTGTCTCAAAAAGGGAAACTCTTATGGGATCAAATTTATTATTTGCATTGGTATGCTCGAAATTTATGCTTAAGATATGCTTATACTTGCTGCTCTAAGATGAAGGCTCCACACCTTCCCTTTTCATGTAAATTTAATGATAATGAAACCTTGGCTTCTTATGCTAACGGTATATATGATTACTATGATGTGGAACGAATAGAAGAATTTGTTGCTTTTAAGGGTGCTTATGAAATTGAATCTTTGTTTGAAAAGTATGAAGATTGTGATGATGCTATCTACAGATCTGAAAATTTTGCTATACTTAAATATTGCTATGAGAATTATGAATACAATGCCGATATTAATGAGTTTATTGAGAAAGTATCCGCTATCCAAGAAGAGACTAATATTTTATAGGCTCCTATGGAATAAGAAAATGATGACACAGTGAGCTCATTAGATGAAAAAGATGACAAGGAGAGCGAAGAACAAAGGGAGGAAGAGCGGATTAGCTACCCGTGCCCACCTTTTGATGAGAGTAACTCTTTATCTCATACATTGTTTAATTTCCCTTCGTGCTTACCGAAGGATGAATGCTACGATAATTGCTATGATCCCTTGGATTCGTTTGAAATATCCTTTTTTGATGAAATTGATGCTTGCTATGATTGTGGCCATGATGCCAATATGAATTATGCTTATGGAGATGAACTTGCTATAGTTCCTTATGTTAAACATGAAATTGTTGCTATTGCACCCACACATGATAGTCCTATTATCTTTTTGAATTCTCCAAACAACACTATATCGGAGAAGTTTGTGCTTATTAAGGATTATATTGATGGGTTGCGTTTTACTACTATACATGATGATTTTGATGGATATAATATGCATGTGCTTGCTGCTCCTACTTGCAATTATTATGAGAGAGGAACTACAACTCCACCTCTCTTTGTTTCCAATACGATAAAATTGCAAGAAACTGTTTATACTATGCATTGGCCTTTACTTGATGTGCATGAATTGTTCTTTTATGACATGCCAATGCATAGGAAGAGAGTTAGACTTCGTCATTGCATGATATATGTTGCTTTGTGCTCACTACTAAATTACAAATCATTGTTAATTAAAATTGGCTTTGATATACCTTGGGATCCGGGTGGATCGGTTACATCAGCACTTTATGCCTAGCTTAATGGCTTTAAAGAAAGCGCTGCCAGGGAGACAACACAGAAGTTTTAGAGAGTCATTTTATTCTTTTGTGTGCTTTTAAAAAGTTTAAAAAAATTATATAGAGGGGAACCTAAAACTTTTCAAAAAGGAAAGTGAAAGTAAGAAAGACTAGCACCGTTGAAGTGGGGGAGCTCCTTGAACTTTGTTCATGCCCATGGAAACCTTGTGAATCTTGAATTACAGAAAATTCTCAACAAAAATAATTATCCCCTTGTACAAATCCATTGTATTATAAAAATAATGTGCCAAGATTTACCGTTAGGATGTTTAAATTGCTTGTTTGGTGTGTGCGGTGCAAAAACAGAAACTTTTGCTGTAGTGCGTGAATTTACATTTTTTACTCGAACGTGCAAAAAATTCTGAAATTTTTCACAGTACTGATATGCAAAAAAAAAATTGTTGTAATTTTTCAGAATTTTTGGAGTTACATAAGTATGGTCAAAGTTCAGATTACTACAGACTGTTCTGTTTTTGAGAGATTCTGTTTTTGATGCATTGTTTTGCTTGTTTTGATGAAACTATGGATTGTATCGGAAGGTATAAGCCATGGAGAAGTTATAATACAGTAGGTATAATGCAAAAATAAAATATGAACGGGTTTGCAACAGTACTTAAAGTAGTGATTTGCTTTATTATACTAACGGATCTCACGAAGGTTTTGTTAAGTTTTGTGTGGATGAAGTGTTCAAAGATCGAGGAGGTATTGATATGAGAAGAATGAGGAGAGGCAAAAGCGCAAGCTTGGGGATGCCTAAGGCAACCCAAGTAAATATTCAAGGAGACTCAAGCGTCTAAGCTTGGGGATGCCCCGGAAGGCATCCCATCTTTATTCGATAATTATCGTTATGTCTCGGTTTTTGTTTTGTTCACATGATATGCGTAAATTCTTGGAGCGTCTTTTCTGTTTATTTTTCCCTTTTATTTTATGCACCATGCTGGTATGAGATAGTCCTTGTATGATTTATAGAATGCTCTTTGCACTGCACTTATATCTTTTGAGTATGGCTTTATAGAATGCTTCATGTGCTTCACTTATATCAATTGAAGTTTGGATGCCTGTTTCTCTTCATATAGAAAACCGTTATTTATTGAATGCTCTTTTGCTTCACTTATATTTATTAGAGCATGGTCTTTTGTAGAAAGAATTAAATTATCTTGCTTCACTTATATCTATTTAGAGAGTCAACAGGAACTGGTCATTCACATGGTTAGTCATAAAATCCTACATAAAACTTGTAGATCACTGAATATGATATGTTTGATTCCTTGCAATAGTTTTGCGATATGGAGATGAAAATATGTGAGTTATGCTAGTGAGTTATTGTGATTTAGTAAGAATATTGGTGTTAAGGTTTGTGATTCCCTATGCATGCACGTAAAGTCAATAGTTATGCAACGAAGTTATATCCTACTTATGGTGCATTATTCAATGTTAGTTATTCTCAATGCATGCATATGACCGTTTTCATTTTCTGGTTGGTTGCTTTTCAATCTATTTGCTAGCCTCCATTTGTACTAAGCGGGAATACTGCTTGTGCATCCAAACTCTTTAAACCCAAGTTGTGCCAAATGAGTCCACCATACCTACCTATATGCGGTATTTTCATTCCGTTCCAAGTAAATTTGCATGTGCCAACTCTAATTTTTCAAAACAATTTTCCGTTTTGTGTGCCCGTACCGCTCATGAAGTGGCAGGGGGTAGCCAATATTTTCCATGCTAGGTGTGTTATTCTCATGATGAGTGTTTATTCACTTGTCATTGCACGAGAGAGTGGCTGGTAATAGGGATGCCCAGTCCCACAATGAATCAAAAATTAATAACAAAAAATTCCTTGGAAAGTGTTGGTATGGAGGGCACCCATGGATACGGCTAGCCATGGATTGTGAAAGAATGGTGGAAAGGAAATAAACTATACTTTCTGTTTGGGAACCGCCTATAATGTGTCTAGCATGGAAGATATTGGGAATTCTCGGTCGTTTTCGTTGACAGGAAAAGCATGCCTCTCAAAATAATTTTATCTCTCTAATTTAAGGTTTGAGCTCTGGCACCTCTGCAAATCTCTGCTTCCCTCTGCGAAGAGCCTATCTATTTTACTTTTATGCATTTTTATTTTTTTTGAGTCTCCATCTTCTCTTATAAAGCACCAACTAGAGAGCACTATTGTCATACTTGTGCATTGGGTGTAGTTAATGTTGAGTGTGTATCATGAATGGATCAATGACTAAGCATAATGTGCTAGGGATAACTTTCTTTAGCGTTGATATTTTGAAAGAAATGGTTGTTTGTTAGTATGCTTGAGTATTGATGTATTTATATCAAATTATAGACTATTGCTTTGAATTACTCGTGTCTTAATATTCATGCCATGATTAAATTATATGATCAAGATTATGCTAGGTGCCATTCCACATCAAAAAATATCTTTTTTATCATTTACCTACTCGAGGACGAGCATGAATTAAGCTTGGGGATGCTGATACGTCTCCATCGTATCTATAATTTTTCATTGTTTCATGCCAATATTATACAACTTTCATATATTTTTGGCAACATTTTATATTATTTTTGGGACTAACATATTGTTCCAGTGCCCAGTGCCAGTTCCTATTTGTTGCATGTTTTTTGTTTTGTAGAATATCCATATCAAACGAAGTCCAAATGCAATAGAATTTCACGGAGATTTATTTTGTAATATATGTGATTTTTGGGAAGAAGAATCAATGCAAGACGGTCCTCGTGGGCCTCATGAGGCACCAGGGAGCGCCCGGGGGGGGGGGGGGGGGGGGCGCAGACGTGCCGTGGTGCCTCATGAGGCCCTCGTAGGTCGGTTGGTGCTATTCTTCGGGTGCAAGGAAGCTAATATCCAGAAAAAAATTGTGTTAAAATTTCAGTGCAATCGGAGTTACGGATCTCCGGTAATTTAGGAAATGGTGAAGGGCCAGAAAACAGGAATGCAAAACAGAAGAGAACAGAGAGAGAGATCCAATCTAGGAGGGGCTCCTGCCCCTCCACTGCCATGGCAGCCATGGACCAGAGGGGAAACTCTCCTCCCATCTAGGGGGGAGGCCAAGGAAGAAGAAGAAGGAGGGGGGCTCTCTCCCCCTCTCTCCCGGTGGCGCCGGAACGCCGCCGGGGCAATCATCGTGACGGCGATCTACACCAACAACTTCGCCGCCGTCAACACCAACTCTCTCCCCCTCTATGCAGTAGTGTAACCTCTCTTTTCCCGCTGTAATTCTCTACTTAAACATGGTGCTTAATGCTACATATTATTATCCAATGATGTGTGGCCATCCTATGATGTTTGAGTAGATTCGTTTTGTCCTATGGGTTGATTGATGATCGTGATTGATTTGAGTTGTATGTTTTATTTTGGTGCTATCCTATGGTGCCCTCCGTGTCGCGCAAGCGTGAGGGATTCCCGCTGTAGGGTTTGCAATATGTTCATAATTCTCTTATAGTGGGCGGCTAGAGTGACAGAAGCTTACACCCGAGTAAGGGGGTTGTTGCGTATGGGAGTAAAGGGGACTTGATACTTAATGCTATGGTTGGGTTTTACCTTAATGATCTTTGGTAGTTGCGGATGCTTGCTAGAGTTCCAATCATAAGTGCATATGATCCAAGTACGGAAAGTATGTTAGCTCATGCCTCTCCCTCATATAAAATTGCAACAATGATTACTGGTCTAGTTGTCGATTGCCTAGGGACAAATCTTTCTCTTGTGTTACAAAAGCTATCTACTAAACAACTAACTTCTATTATCTTGCAAATTACTCGTAGTTTTATTTCCTCGTAGTACTTCTAGTTTTATTCTTGCAAACCTATCCTATCACCTACAAAATAGTTTCATACTTGTTCTAGGTAAAGCGAACGTTAAGCGTGTGTAGAGTTGTATCGGTGGTCGATAGAACTTGAAGGGAATATTAATTCTACCTTTAGCTCCTCGTTGGGTTCGACACTCTTATTTATCGAAAAAGCTACAATTGATCCCCTATACTTGTGGGTTATCATGGAACCGGGGGTTGTTAATTATTATCCAGATTATTATTACTGTTGACCCATAGTGTGACCTACTACGAACTGTGTCCATGACCGAGGACGCGGCTATCGATAGATTATACACTCTGCAGAGGTTAGTACACTGTACCCACGCCACGGAACTCATGGCCTCGTGCTCCCATTCGGGTGTACCAACGACATTCCGACAAAACCAATCTATTGCATGACACTCTCCCGGCCACTCCGACAAACTCCCCTTTGGGCAATGTCATGGGTGGCCCTGATGCTAACTCTTGACATCCTGCCACCTCGTGGCCGGCCACCATCGTGGCAAAAGAAAATAAACGGTCCCAGACGGGGACAATGGTACCATACAACCTGGGCACACAAGGCTTATGGCCGCCTACCTGATCAGGGTAGCGCGCGCACATAACCTTCCCTAGTTGGAGGCACCGGCGAGAGGCATGACAATATACCAAATTAGGGCCTCCCCATCCAGGCAAGTGTGGCTGCACTGGTGAGCTCGATTCGGTGGCACCATGACTCGGCCAACAGATTTGTTCAAGTTCGATTAATGTCAGGTTTAACTTGAATGGTGATGAGCTGAGTCACAATAAAATAACATGACAATGCATATGAGTATGATATCAACATAAACATGGATGGGCAACATAACTATTTATCATAACATCCACAACAATAAATCATTTAGTCTACGGGATGCATAACAAACCATAACTAGTCATGTGAGCAATATTTGCATAACAAACCATAACTATTCATGTGAGCATATCAAGATCACTAGCATATGAATTGAATACAAGAATGGAACATGTTAATAATAGTACTAGCAAATAATCAATTAACTTACTAGATGAAAATGAGCATGGCATAAGAAATGAGAATGGATTCACAAGCATATACATAACATTCAAAATAATTACATGAGCACACAATTATTTATTCATTCAAGTGAAAACCATGGCTATTGCAATGCCATCAAGCAAGTGGCTGTTGTGGATTGCCTGAGGATGAAGGATTCATCGGGAAGAAGTGCGATGAACTCGCGAAAAGATTTCGCCGGAAATGATTCTCTCTCGAATGGGGCTGAATAAGGGCAGGGGCAAAATGGTCATTTTCAGAATGTGACAACATCATGAAAATGGTACCAACAGAACAAGCTCGATGAATAGAGAACGTGGGCTTTTGAATCACCTGAATCGGAGTTACGGTTGCGAAAATACAGCCGTTCATTCATTAGGCAGAAAACAAACAAAACACTGTTCATTTCTGCTCTTAACGGACGAATGCCCGCAATATAAGAGTTTCGGCGCCGGCGGCTGAAAAACAGAAAGCGCATTTTCTGAAATACGCTTTCGAACAGAGAAAACGCATTTCTGTCTGAAGAAGCAGTAGAATACGCTTTCCTTAGACGAAAACGTATTTCGGTGAATATGCCTCCACTTATCCACGTCAGCGGGCCGGCTGGGTCAATGTGTGAGACTGACGTGCGGGGCCCACTGGCAGGCCTGGGAGGGGTCGTCGTCTTCAACCTCTTGTCTTCGCACTTGGCCGAGGGAGGAACAGATTCCGGTGAGGATTGCCAGCAACTCCGGCCACCATCCGCGGCGCCCGGACTACCGGAGTGACCGGGAAGACAAGGCGCACCCGCCTGCTAGCTCCATGCACGCCGGGTTGCCCTGAGTCGAGGAGGGCCTCGGCCGCGGCGGAAAGATGGCTTCGGTCGTTGGTGGACTCAATGCTACAGGGCGTCGGAGGAGGAGATGAAGGGTGGTGGAGGGTCACCGGGCCTTAGGGATTCTCCTGGTGTGGGAAGGAGGGAGAGGAAGGCTCTGCATTGCTCGAATTTAAGCCGAGCAGAGCGGTGGCCATGGCGGCCATGGGAGGCGAGGATGGGCTCCGGCGATGGATTGAGGGGTCCAGGAGGTTGCTAGGAGAGTGGGGAGGCTGTTGGCTTGCTCGGAGAGGCTCGGGGATGGCTATTTATAGCCGGGCGACGATGCCATGTCCGGTTGCTGCCGCAGAAAAGATGGCCAATGCATTGGAGCTCAGGGGCGAGCTGGCGGTCGAGGAGGGGTGCCGACCAGACGCGGCTTAGAGGGATGTGATAGCTCGGGAAGAAGTGGCCGACAGGCAGAGGTGGGGGGTCCTGGAGCAACAGTGCCGCGCCGGGGAGGAAGGTGGAGGGGGAGAAGGGTCCAGAGGGGGTGCGTGGATGGAGGAGAGGGAGGGCAACTCTGTGGACATGCTGTGGCGGTGCGAGGACGACGTTTGGACGGCGGCAGAGGGGCCCGACGTCTAGAGCTCATCGAACGGCATGCCAGCAGCGTGGTCACCGTGTGCACTGGCCCTCTGGTGCGGCTCTGCCCATATAAGCTTGTCACACAGGGCACTCACTGCTCAAAAATGTTAGATCTACGACTAGGATCAAATGGGCGGTGTTGGGGATGAGCTGTGTGCAGAAAGCCACCTTGGCAGCAAGGTGTTTGTTGTGGGGTGGGGGAGATTGGCCTGGTGAAAGATACTGAGATTTGGCTGGGGGAGGTTATACACTAAGGTGACCATCTTGCAAAAAATTTAGCCCAAATGGAGGAATATAACTAGCACTTGCTTCACAAACTGCCACATTGGACAGAAAATTGTGGCACCCCGGCTCAGAGAGACCGGAACACCCCGTATTCCAGCCCAGAGATCAAGTCTTCTGGAATACGGCACTGCTTGGCATAGAACAAATCAGATCTTTATTACAAATAACACGGGTACACGGGTCCGATATTACAAAGGTTACAGGGGCATGGTGACACTTCGCTTGCTATGGTAGTTCTATGCTAGCTGCGGAACATCTCATAGCGGAATAAATTCTAGCAGCGGAACAACGACGACGATGATGAACTCCACTCCGCAGGGACTCTGGCTGGGACGCATCCTAGAGCGCAACCTCGGGATCCTCGACAAACAAGCAATCATGGCATCACCTACAATCTGGCATGACACGCTAGGTGAGTACTTTGAATGTACTCACAAGCTCACAGCAACCAAAGCAATCAAGACAAACAATAGCATGGCATTAACAGGTTAATCATCCATGATGAATATGATACTACTAGAACAACATGAGCATGTCTTGAACATATTACTCATGATATGAACATGATGATACTAGCACTAGCATGCAAGGGGGGTCGACGTTTAAGGTCTCATGGACCACCTTACTCGTCTCGGAGGTTACCTCGTAACCACCATAGGTATCAAGCTTACCGTCGTGAACATCACATGATCACACGAAGCTTGATCTCTACCCATGATCATCGCATGACCACATAAAGATCAACCAACTGCTTTTCTCATCGAACCAGGGTTGTTATTATTCAGATTATTATTACGGTTGACCCATAGTGTGACCTACTATGAACTGTGTCCATGACTGAGGACGCGGCTATCGATAGATTATACACTCTGCAGAGGTTAGTACACTGTACCCACACTACGGAACTCATGGCCTCGTGCTCCCATTCGGGTGGACCAACGACATTCCGACAAAACTAATCTATTGCATGACACTCTCTCGGCCAGTCCGACAAACTCCCCTTTGGGCTATGTCCTGGGTGATCCCGATGCCAAATCGTGACATCCGCCACCTCTGTGGCTGCCACCGTCGTGGCCAAACATAAATATCGTCCCAAATGGGGACCTCGGTACCATAAAACTCAGGTACTCAAGGCTTATGGCCGCCTACCTGATCAGGGTAGCGCGCGCACATAACCTTCCCTAGTAGGAGGCACCGGCGAGAGGCATGACAATAGACCGCATTAGGGCCTCCCCATCCAGGCAAGTGTGGTTGCACTGGTGAGCTCGATTCGGTGGCACCATGACTCAGCCAACAGATTTGTTCAAGTTCGATTAATGTCAGGTTCAACTTGAATGATGATGAGCTGAGTCATAACAACATAATGAAATAACAATGCATATGAGCATGATAACAGTGTAACCACGGATGGGCAACATAACCATTTAACATCATTACCTTAACAATGATAAATCATTTAGTCTATGGGATGCAAATGAGTATGGCATAATGACGGTCATGAATATAACAAGTATTTTCATATCAAACCATAATGATCCATTTGAGCATATCATTATCACTAGCATCTGGAATGAATCATATCACTTACTAGATGAAAATGAACATGGCATAAGCAATGAGCATGGATTCACAAGCATATTCGAAGCATTCACAAAATAATTAAATGAGCAAACAATTATTAAATATTCAAGTGGAAACCATGTCTACTGCAATGCCATCATGCAGCTGTGTGGCTTGCCTGGGGTTGATGGATTCACCGGGGAGAGGTGCGATGAACTCGCAGAAAGAGTCGCCGGAAAAGTTTCCCTCTAGGCGGAGCTGTTTTAAGGGTAAGGGCAAAATGGTCATTTTCACAGTGTGACAACCTCATGAAAATGATACCATCGGAACGGGCTCGACGAACTGAGATCGTGGGATTTTGAATCACCTGAATTGGAGTTACGGTTGCCGAGTTACGGCCGTTCATTCGTTAGGCAGAAAAAGAATAAAAATCTGTCCACTTCTGCCCTTAACGGACGAACATCCGCAAATTAAAGGTTTTGTCGCCGGGCTGAAAAAGAGGAAGCGCATTTTCAGAAATACGCCTTCGCAGTAATGAAAGCATATTTCTAACAGACGACGCAGCAGAGTACGCTTTCAGTGAAACGAAGACGTAGTTCTCCGAAGTACGCTTCCACTTGAAATCCTGCGGGCCCAGAGTCAACACCCCGGTGCGGCTGACCGGTGGGACCGAAGGAGAGGCGGGGCCCGCCTGGCCAGCTGGGCGGGGTCAACGTCGTCTTCCTCTCGCTCGCCCATGGAGCAGAGGAGGGCGCGCGGCGCCGGCGCTCGCACGAGCGGCTCCGGCCACCTCCGGCGGCGCTGGAGACACCGGCGAGCTCAGCAAGGAGCGCCGCATCCGTCCCCACACCGCACGGACGCCGAGAAGCTATGGAACGGCGGCGGCTTGGCTCATGGTGGACGGCGGCTCGGCCATGATGGGCACGGGCACTACGGTGGTCCGGCGAGCGAGGGGGAAGTCGGGGAAGCTCCGGAAGGCTCCGGGGGTCCCTCTGGTGGTGGCTAGGAGGGAAGGAGAGGCTTGGGCGGCTCGAATTTGAGCGAACTCCGGCGATGCCCATGGCGGCCGTGAGGAGCATGGAGAGCTCTTTGAGCTCGGTTGAGAGGTCGGGGACGCTACTGGGAGGGAGGAGAGGAGGTTGGCGAGGTCGAGGGAGCTCGGGGTGGGCTTATATAACTGGAGAGACGATGCCGAGCCGGATGCCGCCGCGGACGCGCGGTCGATGCCCTGACGCGGCCGGGTACGCGTGTGCACGGGCACGGGGGGGGGGGGGGGGGGGGGTTGATGGCGACTAGAGGGAGCTAGTGGAGGTGCAGACGCGGGATGAAGGACTTCTGGTCGGCCACTCGGCCATTGTGCTCACGCGGCCGGGGCTGCCGTGGCACGAGGAGAGCGAAGGAGGAGGGGGCGAGGGCTGGGGAGTGAGCGCGTGGCCACTGCGGGGCTCGAGGACACGCTAGGACGCGCGGAACCGGCTGGGAGAAGAGTGCCCGAGGCATGACGACGAACAGGGCGCGCCCAACGCTTGCCAACAGCGTGGTCACCGCGTGGCATGGCGAGGAGAGGGCACAATGGCCTGCCAAAAGATGTCTACCGTGTAGTCCATCCAGAGTAGGGACTCCATGAGTTGATGGATCGAAGAAAACCACTGTGAGATGACGGGAGTGATTGACTGAAGTTTGTTGTAGCAAACTAGAGCCTGAAGTAGTGATCAAACGGGATGGGATAAGAGCTAACAAGGATGTCATAGAGGTTTAGGGTTGGAAGGACTACAGTCACATAGTTGCTTCACAACTACATATTCTGGCCCAAAAACTATATCATGAAGTAACACTCACATGGATAATAGGATTGGGCTGAAAATTGGTGGAGGATGATGATTTAGGCATATGAAGGCACTGCAAAAATTTCATACCATTTGGATACATAAAAATGGTACTTCCTTCACAATGCTTTCTACTGGACAGAAACTTGGGAGAATTTTGTGGAGAAAATGGCTTGACAAATTGATGTGAATTTTGGTATTCTCAAATGATATAGGGATATTTAGGTCCTGGATTAATTTCAGATTTTATGAAGCAATATAAAATAGAGTTGCTTCACAAACTGAAATTGTGACCAGAAACCAAGTTTGGAAGGTGAGCTCACATAGATTATTGGATGGTTATGAAATTTGGTGGAAAGTAATGATTTGATCATATGGATGATCTCCCAAAATTTCAACTCATTTGGAAGAGCCTAGCTAGTACTTCCTTTACAACGCTTCTCTCTGGACAGAAACTTTGGAAATTTGCTGAGGAAGTTTTACTAGGAAAATGAAGCTAAGTTTTGGCATGTGGCAATTGTTTGGATATGAAAGAGTGCCCAAAATTTTTGAGGGCAATCAAGAAATGATAAATGGCACTTCCTTCACAAAGTGCCATACTGGACAGAATAGGAAATGAATATTCCTGAATTATTTTAGAACTAGGCAAGGATGGATTTTGACATATTTGTGTAAGATATGATCCAAAGAATTTATGAGAATGTTGTGGGAATTTTGGGAAAGACAAAAATATAGGTTGCTTCACAACCTAGAGCAAACATGGTTATTCCTTTAATAGAAAAAGGAATATTCCCAAGGAATAAAAATTTGGGGTTGGCTAAGATGGAAATGACAGGGCCTTGGGAAAGATTTGAGAATGACAAGCCACTAGGAAGTGGCAGGAGAGAAGATCTTCCCAGGTTTCAAGACCACATAGCCATGGAAAAAGAACTCCAAATAAAAATTCGAAGAAATCCAAAAGAAGAAGAAAGAGCCAAAAATCAGAGTGTTACAAACCTACCCCCCTTATGATAAATCTCGTCGTCGAGATTTGGTTGCTCAGGGAACAAGTATGAATATTTTGACTTAAGGAAACCATTTCCAACTCGGGTATCCTTTTCCTTTATAAATTGTTCCCACTGAATTGCATCTGACGGACTGCCTTGCTCTGGGGTGGTTTGCTTCACCATACCCCACATTCTGATAGGTCTTCCTTCATATGTTCATCCTTGCTCTGACTCCCATTCTTTTATGTCTGCTGGCTCAACTGATATATTACCATGACTGGAATTTTCATAAGTCTGGGAGGAATTTCCCCATTGATGTGTCATTCTTCCATCCCGCACTGATAGTATTCAATGGAGTTATGAACAAATTTCCTCGGTGAACACGAAACATTTAATCATTGCATCGGGTTACTCAAGTAGATGCATGTCCTCCTGAGTTCAAACCAATTCTCAGAATCATATCCACTCTCTTGGCGGAATCTGACTGCTTGTAAGTGGTTCTGAATTATCTTGACTGTCTCCTTTGTCTCAGATCTGTACCAATGATTCAACTGTCACCTTGATATGAGGTCCTTACAAACAGAGTAGACCCCTTGGGTGTGTTTGCATGGTGATCAATACAGAATCAGACTGTCTTGGGTATCCGTACCATGTTGTTCATGCAATAATTATCATACATGTATTACCGATCTTGCTCCTTCATTATGGTTCTCTTTTTCTGAAACTCTTGCTGAAAGAACTTGGCCTTAATTCTTCGTGTGCTGTCAGGTGCAATATTCTGGCAGGCATACCTTATCCTTATTCTATGACAGTGCCACAACTTTTAACTGGCAAGTTTATCGCCTCACAAGCTCTAACCGTAGGGCAATGATCATCCGAACCTTTGCATGAAATCAGCAAATAAATCAGTAGCCACCAGAACGGTCTTTACAACTCAGATCTAGGACATTACTGAAATAACTCAACCATGGCTCACGACGGCTGAAAAGCAGCTCAGTGCATGAGGCAGTGTTGATAAGAAGAATGTAGCAGTTCCCTAAGATGGCCGAAGAACAGCTCAGAGCATAGGGTCGCTGCTACCAAAAGAAACCCAACAGCTGCCCGAGACGGTCGAAAAGCAGCTCAGAACACGGGTCAGTTGTTGAAAAGAGAAATATAAAGTCGGCATCCACCCTGGATGGCCGAAAGCAGCTCAGAACACAGGCGTGGTGCCGTTACCAGGAAAAGTAAGCAAGGGTTCATCAGGATCATATACCAGGTTCACAGTTACTTGTATAGTGCTCACTGTTGTGGTCAATCATACATGACAGTGACAGAGGTTAATGATATCACTTTGTTGGTTGAGAGGAAGCTGGCCTTGATATCCACTGTCAGGATTGTTGTCCCAACATTGTCTTGCTTCATAGCTTGTCAGACATTGCATCACACTGAGGTGTATACTAGCTTCCTTCCTCTTCATGTGGTTGTCGGATTCTCACCGTGCTTGCATCATCGTACGAGTGACTTGCATGACCTTGGCAGTATGCTCACAATATATATGGAAGCATATGTATCTGGGCATTTGATTCCCGAGGCAGACACTTGTGTGTTGACTGATTCTTGCTTCTGACAAACTATTGTGGATCTGATTCTTGGGATGCATTGCCATATGCTGCCAACTCACTGTGTAATATCTTGTACCAATGCTGTTGACTGTTTGTAGTGCCGTACTGATGAAGACTGGTTAGCTTGTGTTGGAAGTTGTACGATGGTAGCGTGCTGAAGAAGACTGAATAGCTTATGCTCGAAGCATTTTCCGGGATAGCATTCTGTAGAAGACTGGGTACCGTCCTTCAGAAGCTTTTCCTCTGGTTGCTTACTTCGGAAGATTTGGGGCCTTATGCCGGAAGCTTTCTGCGGTAGCTTACCGAAGAAGACTGAGTGTCTTACACTGGAAGTTATCCACATATCGTACTGAAGAAGACTGCGGAACCTTGCGTCGTAAGTTTCCCTGGTAGCGTGTGGAGGAAGTCTGGGTTTCTTACTTCAGAAGCTTCTCACTATAGTGTGCAGACTGAATGCCATATATATATATATATATATATCCTTGATATTCCTTTGACTGGAAATGTATTGTTGTCTTGCACACACATTGTCTTCCAGCTGGTCCATTACGATTGTGATGGTTGCACACTGATGTAGCCTTGATGCGGATAGTCATTCCAGAATATCATTTGTATTCAAACCAGATATTCTCAATATAATACAGTCCACTGATAAATACATAATGTTTAGCTGCGCTTCAAAATATTTGAAATCCTCACTGATTCTTCGAGTCCGGTGTCGGTTGATGAACAACTTTCATAAGGGGAAATAAGGTAACACCGAAGGCCCAAAGAAAGAAGCAAAAGAAATGACTCAAATAAAAGCACACAAAGCATCAAGATTACATACAAGCAACATCACATTTTACAGCTATTCACCTCACTATGCATGCCTAGTTAAGCAGATAATTCTCGAGGAAACTCCAGTACTACGAGCTAATATGCTGTGGCGATGTGCACGAAAATGGTTCAGCGTGTGGAGAGGTTGGTGTAAACAGAGCTACACCAAACACTGGCTTAACCCAGATTGCATCTAGACGGGCTCGGTGGTGAGGACGGACTCGGTGATCAGGTAGCGAGACACGGATGTCACGGCCACATCATCATCAACCGTATGGACGGAAACCGTACTCGTCCAGGGAATGGGTGTGACAGAGTAGGATGGTGGTGGAAAGCAGGGTCTTGTAACACCCCAAAAATTTAATCATATTTTTATTAAGTAAAAATTGGCCAGAAATAAAATTTTGAATTATATTAGGTTTTTTATTAATTTCATTGTAATTTTCTGTCTCCTATTTTCCAAAATTCTTCCCTCCATATAGAAATTTTTGCTAAATATTATGAGCTTGGATAGTTTTCTCAAAACATTTCATTTATATTCTTAATAACAGTAGGAAATATTTTCATAATAAAATTTGCCCTAAAATAATTCTTTTAACAGCATTTTCAATACTATTAATGCTTCTGTTGCACTACAACTATTTTAAATAATTATTTAAAAATTCCACAAAAATTATGAGGGGTCATGTGATGCCTATAGATCACTTTTATGCAAAAACCCAACTTGGTCTTTTGAAAATTTTGAGTAAAACATCCTCTTTTCAATTCTGTCCCATTCTTGGGTTTTAACTACAACCTCAATTTTTATTGCTTCAAAAATTCTGCAATTATTCCCAACTCTAGTCCTTCCTAAGAAACCCTTAAGTCCCGAAGACCAGCTCCAATTACCTCTTTTTAGTTCACCAAATAGTTCTCCCAAAATTTGGTCCAGAACTATATTCTAGCAAAAATTGCACTAGCAAGTTTTGAATTTTGCCAAATAAACCCTACCACACTTCTCTTCATCCAGTTAGACATCATCCTGGTAATTTTCATATCCAACAAAAACACCTAGATTACCTTAGCATTTTATGAAGCAAGTTGTGTGCATGACAATTTTTTTTGCCTCTTTCTTAACTGCATTACAGACTTGCTCCTTTGGCCAAATCAGCATGTCCCTCATCTCTAGTATACACTCAAGCACTACTCTGAAAAATTTCATCTTCAGAAAATCTTCTAAAAACCTCCTGGCATTTCATCAAGCAGGTCATGCGCGTGCCCAGAGTGCGCGCTCTGCACTCCCAACGACGCTGGAGCCCTGGCACCGTGCCTTTGCTGCTGCCCCCGCTCGTTCCAGACTATCCCTAGACCACCAGGTCACCCCTAAGACCTGCCGACGCTCTCTCTTGGCCGCTAGTGCCTGCCATCACCGACTGCCGCCGCCGTTTGTCGCTGTCGTCTCGGGCACGTTTCTGCCCGAGGCATGAACGAGCCAACCACTCGCCCCTATCCATCTACAACCATACGGGGTTATCCTCAGCTCACTAAAGACCTCACCAACCTCGTTGACCCCGGCCACCGCCCCCAGCTACCTCCGCGGTGCAGTAAAGGCCGTCCACCGCCATGGCTTTCTCTGGAAGCCACGGGCACGGCCACCCCAAGCTATAAAAAGGACCCCCGAGCATGCACTAGACATCCAGCAGCCCTACCACACTCCCTATAAGCCTCCCCGACTAGTGAACTGACCGAACGGGGTCGTCCTCATCATCTCCGGTGAAATCCACCACCGCCCCAATTCTGTTGCCTCCGAGCCAACCAGAGCCTCGTTCTTCAATATTATTGCACCACTAGCATCCACTAGCCTCCGCCTATCATCCCAAACCATCAATTTCTCGAACGAAGGTCCGTGGGCAAAGGCCCCTTTTCATCGTCGCCGGAGCTCCGCGGGAGGGCTCACCGCCGATGATTGGATTGACCCCGGGAACCGTGCTGCACCTCGCCAGGATCGCCGGAACCTGCTGATCCCGTTTCCGTGCTCGCCTCCTCAAAAATCGCCGCGGTTCGCCGGCAGAGATCGCCGGAGCCCTCACTCTATTTCAGCCAGAGGAGAAAGCGCCAGCGGACCGGTCAAACCTGACTGTGGGCCCGGCGGGACCCACCGTCAGTGACTGGGGGTCACGGTCGCGGCTTTAAGTGAAGGCGTATTCTGCTATATACGCTTTCTTCTCTGGGAAACGTATTCCCCGACTACGCCATCGACGTCATCAGCCCGCCCGCGCAACCGAACGGCTGGGCTTGGCCCAGTAGCGCCAGACGACTATACATCGCTCAGGGCGCGCTTCTACCCTTTCCCTTTTTTCCTTTTCCAGCAAGTTTCAAAATATTTCCACAGCAGTCATTTCAAATCCAACTTGGATGATTCAAATTTCTACATGCTCATAAAATCATGCTCTATTATTCTAGCCATGGTGAACATTTTTCCTAAGCTTTGTCTCTACTGGATCTTTTAAGTAGTCCATTTCCTTAATTAACTCAGCATAGAAAATTCCTAGGAAAATCATCTGGACTCCAAACGAATTGATTCTTTTTCTGTCATTTTTCATTTTTCATCTAGTTTATTTTAGTATTTATTTCAAAATTTTCCCAACAAATTTTTAGTACTGTCTTGGCTTTATGTGGTAATTGTATTATTTTGAAAATAGGAAAAAATGGAGGGAAGAAACTTTTCAAAACTTTTGGAGTGCACCCAATATTTCTGCATGATCAAGGCAAGCATCTTGAACACTTGATATGGTGATTGCATGGTTAATTGTTTGCAAGAAATAATGGAATCATGCATATGTTGAATTCAGATAAAATTTGCATGCATGTAGTGTTGGCATGTTTCCTCGTACCGTGCAACGTGTGCTTGTCATGGCTAACTTGCAGGAGCAGGCATAAGAGAAATACCGGCAGAAGGGTGATCACGTCGGAGCGTGATCATGCCTTGTTAGTTATGCATGATGGGATATGCAAGGGCTGTGACCCTGTTTTGGTGTTACTGTTGAAAGAACACTTTATTGTGCTAATGACTGTAGGAAATACATATGCCTCCTAAGTCGACCGTAGATTGAGTCTTGTTCCGGTAACCCCCATACTTGTTTCGTGCTGCCACTTGTCCCTGCCATAGGTAGGGCATGGTTTAGTAAGTTGTTAACCCCTTTCCTGCACACACCGTACAGAGAGGCCATAGTGAAAGATACCATTGGCCCATGGTAGGCATGTCACTTGGTCTGGGGGCATGGGTGTCTCCGGTTGTAGCCGGAGAGGGGTCGCACCCCTGTTTGCGTGCCGATATAAATATTGTGATCCCATGCTATTGGAGGCCATTGAATGAGGCCTTCCCACTTAGAGTTTTACTCTATCATTGCCTTGGGTGGTTCCTAGCTTTGATAAGTTAAAACTGGTATGTGCGGGTCAGGTGTGTTTTCAACCCAAAGGCCGCAATGGGAATTAGTCAATGTCTCGGTGCTGGCTAAAGAAATCCTTTACTTGTGGGTAAAGAGTACACCCTCTGCAGAGTTATATCTATTCGAATAGCCGTGTCCGCGGTTAAGGACTACAATCTGGGTTGGTCAAGTGTCGGTCTTAGTGTCGGTCTCCGGAGGAAATATTTAAATTGAGCATGATTTATTTTGCAGGATAATTATTGTCGCCACTAACGCTATCATGAGTATTATGGTTGTCATGAATATTATTGTTATTATTATGAACTAACCGTTTCTCTTATTTTTATTTTCTGAGTGTCTCATGGGCTGGCTAGACTACCCGGGCACTCCTTTATTTTCAAGTCCTCTCGTGGCGTCGCTCGAGTTCTCGGGCGGTCCTGTCTCGCCCGATTCTCTTTTAGACACCCGTTTGGCATTTCTTTTCAAGACCTCTCATGGCGTCGCTTGAGTTCTCGGGCGGTCCTGTCTCGCCCGATTCTCTTTTAGACACCCGTTTGGCATTTCTTTTCAAGACCTCTCGTGGCGTTGCTTGAGTTCTCGGGCGGTCCTGTCTCGCCCGATTCTCTTTTAGACACCCGTTTGGCATTTCTTTTCAAGACCTCTCATGGCGTCGCTAAAGTTCTCGGGCGGTCCTGTCTCGCCCGATTCTCTTTTAGACACCCGTTTGGGATTTCTCTTGGATACTCGGGCGGTCTTGTCTCGCCCGATTATCCACTTTTAACTTTCTTGTTTGTCACTAATATTTCGTATTTATTCTTCTGCATCGCAGTAATATTCATCATGCCATGCTTTAATTTCGTTCAGCATATGCATATAATTTAACCCATCATGATCATATGCATTCGGTATATCTTTTGTTCATTATGTTTGCGAGTACATTCCAATGTACTCACAGGCTTGTCCCTGGCTATTTAATTGGCCAGGTCAGGAGTTCAACAAGGAGTATTACCACGGCGTCCATGCGGAGCCTAGGATAGCAGCCACGCGGGATAGGAATTATCCTGGTCAGCCGTACCTGTGGGAATAGAGCCCCATCGACGTTCGAGAAACACGAGTCGCTTCCATCAATCTCACCAGAAATCATTGTTGTATCATTAGACCTTTATGGTCTTGTATCCAATTCTTGTAATTGCTTGGTAATCTGTAACAAGGACGTGTCCACCAGTAACAGTAATCCTGGGCTGGTGACGACATGAGGGGTTAATTTCTGGGATATCATGTCCCGGAAATCCGGCCCTGACAGCCTTGGTATCAGAGCTAGGCAGACCATTGGCTAATCCTATCTTAGCCTGGTCACTATCCCTAGGTTTCTACACCATCCACATCTTTCTCGATCCGTAGCCAAGCCCATCTCATCCGATAGCCTGCACAGTGGCCAACCGACATCTTTTCACAATCGGTGCCCAACCTATCAGCCCTACCCATAGGCCGTGTGCCTGTGGCTGACACCTGGGTTGTCCCATCCACAAGCGTGCGATGGAAGCCTATGCTTGCTTATAAAGGAAGCCTTGCCCCAACTCAGCACATCACAGCCTCACTCTCAGTTCGATATCCGATCACCAAGATGCCTAGTCCCATCATTCACAACGAGACCACCGCAGTCGAGCTTGGTGACTTTGTGGTCATCCTCGCCAATCTCACCCGTCGTGCTTTCGGCATCGAAGAGCCGCCTGAGTATGTTGTGTACCAGGAGCACACGAGTGATGCCATCCACCACTTATGGGCCACGGTGCACATCTACGGGAGGGGCACCGCATCGGAACGCCCCTACCGGTTCACCAGGAGGACAACCTCCGACGAGCCCCAAGCCATCCAACTTGCAGCACGAGAGGCTGTAGTTCAACTCCGGCATCTGTCGCCGAGAGTTAACATCCGCCCCTTGTACTACTACCCAAGCCGTGAAGGCTATGGTAGCCCGACCCAGGTTGCCAACGGAGACCATGAGTCCAATCCTGCCCTAGTGCATCTGGTGCGCTACCTGAGAGCGCAAGAGGCACTATTCGATCAGGTCACCCTTGACCTGATTGCGACCCGCAGGACGCTCGCTCTCCTGACCCCGATGAGAGGTGAAGCTTTGCCCGCCACCGACACCCCGATAGCGCTGCTTGGGAGGCCTGTTGAGCCCCCAAGTTCCGCCCCTGTTATCTACCTGGGCAGTGCCTTCGCCTCTCCCGAGGAACTCCGTCGTCTCTTCGAGACCCACTCCAACGGGACGGTGACCTCGACACCCCGCGAAGGGCACCACCGCTACCCTAGCCCTATAGCTCCCCATCCGACCCCGGTCAACTCCGACACCGAAGCACACAGAGAGGCCTTGACATCTACAAGACACGCCCGGCTAGATGTCGATGAGGTGGACTAAGTCCACCAGTATTGTTGTAGAGACTTAGTGGCCTTGTTACCCTGTATTTTCGTAGTAGCGGTTGTATGGTGTAGTAAGTTTGTAAACCACTTGTGTGCCAATGGTAGTATGCGTGCCCTGTCATAGATTGTTGACGTGTGGTGGCTGAGTAAATTCTGGACGTGACTGCTGAACCCCCCCTAACCGACACGCACAGTAATACGTCACATTCCTTGTTGGGATCGAGGTCTGAGATTTTGACCAGACAGCCCTGCGCCGGAACCGGTGCACAAGTCGTACTGGCACCGCTTCATGTTTCCTCACCCAGGCACTCTATAAGAGGCCATATCCGCAAATCACACCAGCCATCATCACCTCGAGCACTGCTTTTCCCCATCCACCCATCCATGTCTCACCCCGGAGTCTACCTGAGAATCTCCGATGCAAGCCCTGGTAGTTTTGCTGGGATTTTATGGGATTTTACCCTCAATACCCTTGGTTCCATCCACCCACCCCAGTATGAGCTGTACAAGATAAGGATCACCTCTGATTGCTCGAAATACTGGGCAGTTGTGCACATCCCACCAGCAGATTTGAACCAAGGCCCTCCGTATGTTGTCTTCATCGGGAGATCCATGCCAACCTCAGGCATGGCCATCGAGGCTGCTGCTTACGAAGCAGTTACCCGTCTTCGATTTGCGGTACCCTGTGCCAGTGCAAGGGAATACTGCTATTTCCCAAGCCACGCAGCTTTTGGAGCAGAAGCTACGTTCCGCTGTGAACGTATAGAGAGCGACCCAGCTCTGGTCTATCTCATTCAGTATGTGATGGCCCAGGAACGTTTCACCCAGCAACTACTAGAGTATCTCCACTATCTTGCTATTCTGAATCCCCGGATCGCCATTGGCGGACCCCCTCTGCCAATTCAGGAGGGACGCGTTCTTCATCTGCTACCTCCACTTCCTCCACTCCCTCCGGAAGAAGAAGAATGTGCTCCAGCACCCGGAACCCTTCCGCAAGACCCCGTAGATCTTACCTTCGAAATGTAGACGGTTATGAGCGTGGTTGCTGCTGCATCCAACACTTATTTTTGTGATGCAACCTTGTATTATATTTTAGGGCATATGTCATAAGCGCATTGCTATATTTGCATTCTGCATAATATTGTTTGTTGTGATATGCATTTAATTCTTCCGCCCTTAACAAATCTCGAGGACGAGATTTTCTTAAGGGGGGGTAGAGTTTGTAACACCCCAAAAATTTAATCATATTTTTATTAAGTAAAAACTGGCCAGAAATAAAATTTTGAATTATATGAGGTCTTTTATTAATTTCAGAGTAATTTTCTGTCTCCTATTTTCCAAAATTCTTCCCTCCATATAGAAATTTTTGCTAAATATTATGAGCTTGGATAGTTTTCTCAAAACATTTCATTTATATTCTTAATAACAGTAGGAAATATTTTCATAATAAAATTTGCCCAAAAATAATTCTTTTAACAACATTTTCAATACTATTAATGCTTCTGTCGCACTACAACTATTTTAAATAGTTCTTTAAAAATTCCACAAAAATTATGAGGGTTCATGTGATGCCTATAGATCACTTTTATGCAAAAACCCAACTTGGTCTTTTGAAAATTTTGAGTAAAACATCCTCTTTTCAATTATGTCCCATTCTTGGGTTTTAACTACAACCTCAATTTTTATTGCTTCAAAAATTCTGCAATTATTCCCACCTCTAGTCCTTCCTAAGAAACCCTTAAGTCCCAAAGACCATCTCCAATTACCTATTTTTAGTTCACCAAATAGTTCTCCCAAAATTTGGTCCAGAATTGTATTCCAGCAAAAATTGCACTAACAAGTTTTGAATTTTACCAAATAAACCCTACCACACTTCTCTTCATCCAGTGAGACATCATCCTGGTAATTTTCATATCCAACAAAAACACCTAGATTACCTTAGCATTTTATCAAGCAGGTTGTGTGCATGACAAAAAAATCGGCCTCTTTCTTAACTGCATTACAGACTTGCTCCTTTGGCCAAACAGCATGTCCCTCATCTCTAGTATACACTCAAGCACTACTCTGAAAAATTTCATCTTCAAAAAATCTTCTAAAAACCTCCTGGCATTTCATCAAGCAAGTCATGCGCGTGCCCAGAGTGCGCGCTCTGCACTCCCGACGACGCTCGAGCCCTGGCACCGTGCCTCTGCTGCTACCCCCGCTCGTTCCAGATTATCCCTGGACCACCAGGTCACCCCTAAGCCCTGCCGACGCTCTCTCTTGGCCGCTAGTGCCTGCCATCACCGACTGCCGCCGCTGTTTGTCGCTGTCATCTCGGGCACGTTTCTGCCCGAGGCATGAACGAGCCAACCACTTGCCCCTATCCATCTACAACCATACGGGTTTATCCTCAGCTCACTAAAGACCTCACCGACCTCGCTGACCCTGGCCACCGCCCCCAGCTACCTCCACGGCGCAGTAAAGGCCATCCGCCGCCATGGCTTTCTCTGGAAGCCACGGGCACGGCCACCCCGAGCTATAAAAAGGACCCCCAAGCATGCACTAGACATCCAGCAGCCCTACCACACTCCCTATAAGCCTCCCCGACCAGTGAACCGACCGAACGGGGTCGTCCTCATCATCTCCGGTGAAATCCACCACCGCCCCGATTCTGTTGCCTCCGAGCCAACCAGAGCCTCGTTCTTTGATATTTTTGCACCACTAGCATCCACTAGCCTCCGCCTATCATCCCAAACCATCAATTTCTCGAATGAAGGTCCATGGGCAAAAGCCCCTTATTATCGTCGCCGGAGCTCCACGGGAGGGCTCACCGCCGATGATTGGATGGACCCCGGGAACCGTGCTGCACCTCGCCAGGATCGCCGGAACCCGCTGATCCCGTTTCCATGCTCGCATCCTCGAAAATCGCCGCCATTCGCCGGCAGGGATCGTCGGAGCCCTCACTCTATTTCGGCCGGAGGAGAAAGCGCCAGCGGACCGGTCAAACCTGACTGGTGGGCCCGGCGGGACCCACCGTCAGTGACTGGGGTCACGGTCGCGGCTTTAAGTGAAGGCCTATTCTGCTATATATGCTTTCTTCTCTGGGAAACGTATTCCCCGACTACGCCATCGACGTCATCAGCCCGCCCGTGCACCTGAACGGCTGGGCTTGGCCCAGTAGCGCCAGACGACTATACATCGCTCAGGATGCGCTTCTACCCTTTCCCTTTTTCCTTTTCCAGCAAGTTTCAAAATATTTCCACAGCAGTCATTTCAGATCCAACTTCGATGATTCAAATTTCTACATGCTCATAAAATCATGCTCTATTATTCTAGCCATGGTGAACATTTTTCCTAAGCTTTGTCTCTACTGGATCTTTTAAGTAGTCCATTTCCTTAATTAACTCAGCTTAGAAAATTCTTAGGAAAATCATCTGGACTCCAAACGAATTGATTCTTTTTCTGTTATTTTTCATTTTTCATCTAGTTTATTTTAGTATTTATTTCAAAATTTTCCCAACAACTTTTTAGTACTGTTTTGCCTTTATGTGGTAATTGTATTATTTTGAAAATAGGAAAAAATGGAGGGAAGAAACTTTTCAAAACTTTTGGAGTGCACCCAATATTTCTGCATGATCAAGGCAAGCATCTTGAACACTCGATATGGTGATTGCATGGTTAATTGTTTGCAAGAAATAATGGAATCATGCATATGTTGAATTCAGATAAAATTTGCATGCATGTAGTGTTGGCATGTTTCCTCGTACCGTGCAATGTGTGTTTGTCATGACTAACTTGCAGGAGCAGGCATAAGAGAAATACCGGCAGAAGGGTGATCATGTCAGAGCGTGATCATGCCTTGTTAGTTATGCATGATGGGACATGCAAGGGCTGTGACCCTGTTTTGGTGTTACTGTTGAAAGAACACTTTATTGTGCTAACCACTGTAGGAAATACATAAGCCTCCTGAGTCGACCATAGATCGAGTCTTGTTCCGGTAACCCCCATACTTGTTTCATGCTGCCACTTGTCCCTGCCGTAGGTAGGGCACGGTTCAGTAAGTTGTTAACCCCTTTCCTGCACACACCGTACAGAGAGGCCGTAGTGAAAGATACCATTGGCCCATGGTAGGCATGTCACTTGGTCCGGGGGCATGGGTGTCTCCGGTTGTAGCCGGAGAGGGGTCGCACCCCTGTTTGCGCGCCGATATAAATATTGTGATCCCATGCTATTGGAGGCCATTGAATGAGGCCTTCCCACTTAGAGTTTTACTCTATCATTGCCTTGGGTGGTTCCTGGCTTCGATAAGTTAAAATTGGTATGTGCGGGTCAGGTATGTTTTCAACCCAAAGGCCGTAATGGGAATTAGTCAACGTCTCGGTGCTGGCTAAAGAAATCCTTTACTTGTGGGTAAAGAGTAAACCCTCTGCAGAGTTATATCTATTTGAATAGCCGTGTCCGCGGTTAAGGACTACAATCTGGGTTGGTCAAGTGTCGGTCTTAGTGTCGGTCTCCGGAGGAAATAATTAAATTGAGCATGATTTATTTTGCAGGATAATTATTGTCGCCACTGACGCTATCATGAGTATTATGGTTGTCATGAATATTATTGTTATTATTATGAACTAACCGTTTCTCTTATTTTTATTTTCTGAGTGTCTCATGGGCTGGCTAGACTACCCGGGCACTCATTTATTTTCAAGTCCTCTCGTGGCGTCGCTTGAGTTCTCGGGCGGTCATGTCTCACCCAATTCTCTTTTAGACACCCATTTGGCATTTCTTTTCAAGACCTCTCGTGGAGTCGCTTGAGTTCTCGGGCGGTCCTGTCTCGCCCGATTCTCTTTTAGACACCCGTTTGGCATTTCTTTTCAAGACCTCTCGTGGCGTCGCTGGAGTTCTCGGGCGGTCATGTCTCGCCCGATTTTCTTTTAGACACTCGTTTGGCATTTCTTTTCAAAACCTCTCGTGGCGTCGCTTGAGTTCTCGGGCGGTCCTGTCTCGCCCGATTCTCTTTTAGACACCCGTTTGGCATTTCTTTTCAAGACCTCTCGTGGTGTCGCTTCAGTTCTCGGGCGGTCCTGTCTCGCCCGATTCTCTTTTAGACACCCGTTTGGCATTTCTCTTGGATACTCGGGCGGTCTTGTCTCGCCTGATTATCCACTTTTAACTTTCTTGTTTGTCACTAATATTTCGTATTTATTCTTCAGCACCGTTAGTGACAATATAATAAGTCTATATGCATGCAATGCAGCAAACAAATGCAACGATCAAGTGCAACAAGCTGACTAGACTCGATACTACCGGTTTCTAATGCTCGCGCTGATTAAGGGCGTCCTACAGCCAGACCTGCTCTGATACCAACAGTAGTGGCACCCGGCTCAGAGAGACCGGAACACCCCGTATTCCAGCCCAGAGATCAAGTCTTCTGGAATACGACACTGCTTGGCATAGAACAAATCAGCTCTTTATTACAAATAACATGGGTACAAGGGTCCGATATTACAAAGGTTACAGGGGCATGGCGACACTTCGCCTACTAAGGTAGTTCTATGCTAGCAGCGGAACATCTCATAGCGGAATAAATTATAGCAGCGGAACAATGACGACGGTGATGAACTCCACTCCGCAGGGACTCTGGCTGGGACGCATCCTAGAGCGCAACCTCGGGATCCTCGACAAACAAGCAATCACGGCATCACCTGCAATTTGGCATGACATGCCAGGTGAGTACTTTGAATGTACTCGCAAGCACACAGCAACCAAAGCAATCAAGACAAACAACAGCATGGCATTTACAGGTTAATCATCCATGATGAATATGATACTACTAGAACAACATGAGCATGGCATGAACATATTACTCATGATATGAACATGATGATACTAGCACTAGCATGCAAGGGGGGTCGACGTTTAAGGTCTCATGGACCAACTTACTCTACTCCGAGGTTACCTCGTAACCACCATAGGTATCAAGCTTACCGTCGTGAACATCACACGATCACACGAAGCTTGATCTCTACCCGTGATCATCGCATGACCACATAAAGATCAACCAACTTCTTTTCTCATCGAACCAGGGTTGTTATTATTCAGAATATTATTACTGTTGACCCATAGTGTGACCTACTATGAACTGTGTCCATGACCGAGGACGCGGCTATCGATAGATTATACACTCTGCAGAGGTTAGTACACTGTACCCACACGACGGAACTCATGGCGCGCCTCGTGCTCCCATTCGGGTGGACCAATGACATTCCGACAAAACCAATCTATTGCATGACACTCTCCCGTCCACTCCGACAAACTCCCCTTTGGGCTATGTCCTGGGTGACCCCGATGCCAACTCATGACATCCGCCACCTCTGTGGCTGCCACCGTCGTGGCCAAACATAAACATCGTCCCAAATGGGGACCTCGGTACCATAAAACTTGGGTACTCAAGGCTTATGGCCGCCTACCTGATCAGGGTAGCGTGCGCACATAACCTTCCCTAGTAGGAGGCACCGGCGAGAGGCATGACAATAGACCGCATTAGGGCCTCCCCATCTAGGCAAGTGTGGTTGCACTGGTGAGCTTGATTCGGTGGCACCATGACTCAGCCAACAGATTTGTTCAAGTTCGATTAATGTCAGGTTCAACTTGAATGATGATGAGCTGAGTCATAACAACATAATGAGAGTTATGGGGAACAACCATAGCTCTCTAGACCATGCGTCTCCCACCTCCCACCTCCACCAAACCCTAGATGGATCCACCATTGCCTAGCCTAGATCTCTCCATGGAGGGATTACTGCATTCGGATTTCAACCCAGGCCTTGCTATTCAGGCACAGGTTCGTCGTCGTTTCAAATCTCTGGTTCATTTTTCTGCTTCCTTGCCTACCAAAGAATTCTTCTTGGTAGCTTCCTTTTCCTCAGCCTCCTTCCCACCGTCTCCCATGTCGGTGGGTCTTGCGTTGCAATGCTGTATTGGAGCATCGCCTTTGAATTTCGGGTGATGCAACTGGGTGCTAGAAACTTTCGATTCTCTGTGGCATCTAACAAAGTGGGTCATTTCATCTATGGTCTTCGTGATAGAATTTGGCCGGATTTTATTTGTCATTTCCTGCTCTTTAAGCCAAATTCTTTGGACTTCTCGGCCTTGGATAATTTGGGGCAATCAGATGATGTGATTGAAACTGTTTCCACCCGTAAGCCTGTGGCTATCTCATCCAAACTGCATTTTCTGCATGATAGTGTGTCTCGGGATAATTCTAGATCTTTGTCTGAATTGAAGAAATTTGGCTTAATTCAAGAGTGCACTCGTGATTTGTTTGGTGTTGGTAGTAAGGATTTAAATTCTGATCTTGAGTTCTTGGGTGATTCCGTGGTGAATCCGCGTCCAGATTCAGATTTTGGCAGTTGTTCGGCAGATGGAATTAACGTGCATGCAGGCATTAAATTTGGATCCTTTTCACCTGTCCCGGGATTGCAGGATCAGTCGGGTATGTCGTCCATGTTTACTAGAGCTGATTTCTCTCAGGAATATTGGGAAACTATCTCAGATATTATATTATACAATATTCTTGATCTCTGGCAGGCGGAATATTCTGATCTTGAGGTGAAAAATGCGTTGAATTTAAAATCAATTCCGTCGAGGGAGTTTATACATGACAGACTGTTATTATGCTCTAGGTGTTCTGCTGTGGGCCATTTGGTTGCTGATTGCAAAGCGGTGATATGCAACAATTGCAAAATATTTGACAGAGCATGTATTTGTGTCAGCTCTAAAGTGCAGCATCCATGCTTGATCTGCACATCTCTATTTCACTCCTGTCAGTTTTGCCCCGCTCTATTATGATGCTCAAACTGTGACTATTTGGGCCATCTAGGCAGGAATTGTGCGGTCTTAGGACCGGACTATTACTGTCTGGCCTGGAAGCCGAAGAGTCTGCCCTCCAGATCAATAAGACCAAACCACAATAAACGGAAACGCAAGTTACGTAACAGGAAAATTTGGGTGCCCAAACGGAATATTCGGCCGCAGGATTCTGTTACAGATGTAGCACCTCCGCCTCTTGCCCTTCCGGTTTCCTGCCATTTGCCAACTACACCTCCACTTTCCGCCAACCAGCACCCTGCTCCACCGATCACTGCATCTACATCACCGGAGAAACTACGCCGCCCTCCACCTACACCAGACCCGCCGCCAGGCTTGCGACGGTCAGCTTTGACCCTGGCCAACTTCCCGGTGGTTCCGACCCAGTACGTGCCAGATATTCAGATATCTACGGATGAATGGGCGGGTGGGGTGCTGCATACTATCACTGTCCTTGAGAATACTGAAATGCTTCAGTGGCTCTGGGACATTTCCTTTGGAAGATTTTCTCCCAGGATCACATATGAGAATTCAGCACCTTTGAGACAGTTTCCTGAGAATTTTGTCCATCTGTTCATGGCAGTCAATGATGTAGTCCTCATGTTGGCCCCACAATTAATGCCAGCAACCTTCACTGATCGCCAGTTTGGTGAGGCCATGTCTAGAGGATTTCATCTGCCAGAAGGTGCTCTCCAGATGTTTGTCCAGTTAATGCCGATAACTACAAGCCAGGAAAGACTTGAATATTCACAGGAACAGCGGGCCATGCATTCAAACTCTGCTCTTCCCGCCATCTCATCCGTTTCTGGGCCTTGGACAGCTGATAGGCCTAGTGGAATACATGGGCCGTCAGGGTTGGACATGCAAAAACAGAGTACTACTCTAGACAATGCTTCTGATAACTCTTGGGCGCCTCTTGAGCACATGATTCAGAATGAACAGGCACATGTTGACACAACTCAGCTGAGGCGTAGCACTAGATGCAATAAATATGATGGTTTCAGGGTACCCCCTCTGTCTGACAGGAAACTGCATCCGTCAAAGGTAAAGCCTAGGAAACAACCTACAGTTCACTCTCTCGGGACTGCCATAGCCCCTTCAGTCAATAAGAATGAAGTTGGAGACCCTACTGCTCAATCTGTCAGCCAAGTATCTGATGATATCCCCCCCTACTCCTATTACCACCATACAGCAAGTTGGTACTAACTGGTGTGGTATTCCTACTGAACATCTTAGTCCGAGGAAGCTGCTAGCCAAGCTCCAAACGGACAAGGACCAAACCTCATAATCTGATGTCGCAGGGGAGGCAGTGGAAAGTGCTTTGCTGGAACATACGAGGAATCAACTCTGAAGCAAAGCATCTAGCGCTCAGAAATGCTATTCGTGATAGTGGGTGTTCTGTAATATGTTTGCAAGAAACCAAGCATGTCTCGTTTGATTTGTCTTTTGTTAAACTATTCTATCCTAGACAATTTGATCAGTTTGTGTTTGTGCCCTCCAATGGTGCCTCTGGTGGGTTAATTACTATCTGGAACAGTGCTACTTTTAGTGGTTCTTCGCTTTTCAGTGAGTCATTCGCTTGTGGTGTTAAACTCACTTCTTTGGAAACTGCTAAGGAATGGACGCTAGTTAATGTTTATGGACCATGTGATGGACCTGCTAGGGATATTTTCACATCTTGGTTATTTGATATTGACATACCTAGCAATGAGGATTGGCTAATGATTGGTGATTTCAATTACATTAGAGGTCCCGAGAACCGGACTAAACCTGGTGGCGACGCCAACGATATGTTCATGTTCAATGAGTTCATCCGATCCCAATCCCTGGTTGAATTACCCATTAAGGGCAGGCCATACACGTGGAGTAACATGCAACTTAATCCACTGCTTGAGCAGTTAGACTGGTACTTTACCTCGGCGAACTAGACAATTACTTATCCGAACACCTCTGTTACCCCTTTGCCCAAGCCAGTATCCGACCACACACCATGTATGATCAGTATCAACACCTTGATGTCAAAGAGCAAAGTGTTTCGATTTGAAAATTTCCGGATCACCCATAGTGGATTCTATGAAACGGTCCAAAATTCCTGGGCTAAATATTGCTATGCTCCTAACTCAGCTGCAGTTCTTTGCAAGAAGCTCAAAACCCTGAGGTATGACCTCAAATGGTGGAGCAAGAACATCTCTCGCCTAAACACTTGTATTCAAAACAGTAACAGGGCCCTCGCCGAGCTTGATGCCATTGAGGACAAGCGCACTCTCGCGATTCCTGAGAATAACTTCCGTCATATATTAAAAAACCATTTGTTGGCCCTTCTGAAATATCAGCAAGAATATTGGAAGAAGAGATATACAGTACGTTGGTTTAAGTGTGGTGGGGAAAACACCAAGTTTTTTCAACCTGCGGCCACTGAAAGGTACAGGCATAACTCCATTGCATCACTTAAACAGCATGATGGCTCGGTCGTCACTGACCATCATGGTAAGGAAGCAGTTCTGTATGAGGTCTTCAAGGAAAGATTGGGCAAGCCAGTACGGTGAACATGAAATTTGATCTTCCATCCATCATCAAAAAATTGAGGGTCGTGAAGCACTGGCTGTTCCATTTACTAGGGAGGAGATTGACCAAGTGGTCAAAGAAATGTCGGGTGATAGGGCACCGGGGCCTGATGGTTTTAATGGAAGCTTTCTGAAATCCTGCTGGCACCTAATAAAAGAGGACTTTTATAAAGTTTGCATGGACTTCTATGAGGGCAATCTAGACCTAAAGAGTCTGAACTCAGGATTCATCACCCTCATTCCCAGGATACATTCACCTCAGACGGCCAATGATTACAGGCCTATAACTCTTCTCAACTGCTGTCTGAAACTGATCACTAAGCTTTTAGCTAATCGCCTGCAAAAGCTTGTTCTCAAAATCATACATCGCAACCAGTACGGATTCCTCAAGGGGAGATCTATACAGGATTGCTTAGCGTGGCCCTTCGAATAGATACACCAATGCCAAGCTTCGGGCCGTCCATGTTTTCTGCTCAAATTGGATTTCGCCAAAGCATTTGACACGATAGAGCATGCTCCGATGATCGAAATCATGAGAAACATGGGGTTCAATGAGAAATGGTTGTCTTGGATTGATTGCATCTTCTCCTCCGGGATGTCTTCTGTCCTACTCAATGGATCACCCGGTCGTCAATTTGATTGTAAGAGGGGGGGTCAGGCAAGGCGACCCGCTATCACCGTTGATTTTTGTCCTTGCGGCGGACCTCCTCCAGGCGGCAATTAATGATGGACATGCAAAAAATCAGATTCAGTTGCCCATTCCTTCATGCCACGGTGATTACCCCGTCATACAGTACGCAGACGATACTATTGGAATCATGCCAGCGTGTGCACTGCAAGCTGAAAAAATGAAATCGATCCTGTCTCATTATGCAACGTCGGTGGGACTGCGCATAAACTTTCATAAATCCACACTAGTGCCCATCAATCTGGACCAGTACAGGACAGAAGTTATAGCTAACATTTTCCAGTGTGTGGTGGGGAAAATGCCTTTTACTTACCTAGGGCTGCCCCTAAGAACAACTCGGCCATCTATGATGGATCTCATGCCTATGGTTTCCTCGGTTGAGCATAGACTGCCTGCTGCTGTCTCATTGCTAGACTATGGCTCAAAACTTACTTTGGTGAACTCAGTGGTCACTTCGCTAGCTGTTTATGCCATGTGTGCAATTAAGATTCACCCGAGAATTATTGAACACATTGACAAACTTCACAAAAGTTATCTTTGGCGCAGAAAAACGGATGATGGAATCAAAGATAACTCGCTTGCAGTCTGGGACATGATCTGTCGGCTAAAAGAGAGAGGAGGGCTAGGAATCATAAATGTGAAACTGCAGAACCAAGGTCTCCTTCTCAAGCAGTTGCACAAATTTTATAACCGCGCTAATGTACCCTGGGTACAGCTGGTTTGGGCGACTTACTACACAGGTAAAATTCCACACGCCATGGACCCTTGTGGCTCATTTTGGTGGAAAGACCTCTTGCAACTGTCTGATATTTATAGAGGAGTGACCAAAGTAATTGTGGGTGATGGTAAAACCACTCTTTTCTGGAAGGACCTGTGGCATGAGGACCTGATATCAGTCTCTCACCCTAGGGCCTTTTCATTTCCTCAAAATGAAGATATTTCGATATAGGAGCTGCTGGCGGCTGATGCTTTGGGCCAGGTGTTCCACCTCCCTCTGTCCATTGAGGCTCGTAGCGAAGTTAATGAGCTATAGATGATCACCAGAGATATTGATCCTGCTGTGGCTACAGAAGATCTCTGGCTTTGCACCTGGGGGGGAGGGAATTTAAAGCAAAAAAGTTCTATGAGTACTGCTTCTGAAATGAACAGGTGGATTAGGCTTTTGTGTGGATTTGGAAGACCAGATGCACGATGCAATGGAAAGTATTTCTCCGGCTTCTGTTGGTTGATAGATTGAACACCAGAAATATTCTCCGGAGGCGGCACTACAAGCTTGACAATGATGATTATACATGTATGCTTTGCCAATACCCCCCAGAGGAAGACCTGACCCACCTCTTCTTTGACTGCCCTTTCAGTGATAGATGTTGGAGGACCCTTGGAATTTCCTGGCCACACTCTGACTGCAAATTGAATAAATTACATGTGGCTAAGGCGGCATGGGACAAGCCAATGTTTTTGGAGATATTTACTATGGCAGCATGGGGGATATGGAAGGAAAGGAATGACAAACTCTTCAGAAATATTCCACCAACACATGCTTCTTGGCTGGCCAGGTTCAAAAAAGACTTCTTGATGATGACGCACAGGGCAAAGCAGAAGTTTGTGCCCTTCATACACTCTTTCCTTGCAGATATTTAGCTTAGCCTGATCCTTAACTTGTATATTCTACTTACCACCCACCCCCCTCTCTTTACTCCCCTCACATGTAATTAGTTCTATGTAGCTCTTGTAACCCTAGGACTTTGTCTCTTATTAACCTTAATAGAAAAAGGTCAGTGGGAGCCCTGCCCCACTGTCATTGATCCATCAAAAAAAATAACAACATAATGAAATAACAATGCATATGAGCATAATAATAGTGTAACCACGGATGGGCAACATAACCATTTAACATCATTACCTTAACAATGATAAATCATTTAGTCCACGGGATGCAAATGAGTATGGCATAATGACGGTCATGAATATAACAAGTATTTTCATATCAAACCATAATGATCCATTTGAGCATATCATTATCACTAGCATCTGGAATGATTACCAGAATAAAACATGATAAAAATATCCTTAGCAATTAATCATATCACTTACTAGATGAAAATGAACATGGCATAAGCAATGTGCATGGATTCACAAGCATATTCGAAGCATTCACAAAATAATTAAATGACCAAACAATTATTAAATATTCATTTGGAAACCATATCTACTGCAATGCCATCATGCAAGTGGCTATGTGGCTTGCCTGGGGTTGATGGATTCAACGGGGAGAGGTGTGATGAACTCGCGGAAAGAATCACCGGAAAAGTTTCCCTCTCGGCGGAGCTGTTTTAAGGGCAAGGGCTAAATGGTCATTTTCATAGTGTGACAACCTCACGAAAATGATACCATCGGAATGGGCTCGACGAACTGAGATCGTGGGCTTTTGAATCACCTGAATCGGAGTTACGGTTGCCGAGTTACGGCCGTTCGTTCGTTAGGCAGAAAAAGAATAAAAATCTGTCCACTTCTGCCCTTAACGGACGAACGTCCGCAAATTAAAGGTTTTGGCGCCGGGCTGAAAATCAGGAAGCGCATTTTTAGAAATACGCCTTCACAGTAATGAAAGCGTATTTCTAACAGACAACACAGCAGAGTACGATTTCAGTTAAACTATACGTACTTCTCTGATGTACGCTTCCACTTAAAATCATGCGGGCCCGGAGTCAACGCCCCGGTGCGGATGACCGGTGGGACCGAAGGAGAGGTAGGGCCCGCCTGGCCAGCTGGGCAGGGTCAACGTCGTCTTCCTCTCGCTTGCTCATGGAGCAGAGGAGGGCGCGCGGCGCCGGCGATCGCATGGGCGGCTCCGGCCACCTCCGGCGGCGCTGGAGATACCGGTGAGCTCAGCGAGGAGCACCGCATCCGTCCCCACACCGCACGGATGCCGGGAAGCTACGGAATGGCGGCGGCTTGGCTCACGGCAGACGGCAGCTCGGCCATGATGGGCATGGGCACTACGGTGGTCCGGCGAGCGAGGGTGAAGTCGGGGAAGCTCCGGAAGGGTCCGGGGGTTCCTCTGGTGGTGGCTAGGAGGGAAGGAGAGGCTTGGGCGGCTCAAATTTGAGCGAACTCCGGCGATGCCCGTGGCGGCCGTGAGGAGCAAGGAGAGCTCCTTGAGCTCGGTTGAGAGGTCGGGGACGCTACTGGGAGGGAGGAGAGGAGGTTGGCGAGGTCGAGGGAGCTCGGGGTGGGCTTATATAGCTGGAGAGAAGATGCCGAGCCAGATGCCGCCGCGGACGCGCGGTCGATGCCCTGACACGGCTGCGCACGCATGCGCACGTGCGCGCGGGGGGGGGGGGGGGGGTTGATGGCGACTTGAGGGAGCTAGTGGAGGTGCAGACGCGGGATGGAGGACTTCCGGTCGGCCACTCGGCTACTGTGCTCACGCAGCCGGGGCTGCCGTGGCACGAGGAGAGCGAAGGAGGAGGGGGCAAGGGCTGGGGAGCGAGCGCGTGGCCACTGCGGGGCTCGAGGACACGCTAGGACGCGCGGAACCGGCTGGGAGAAGAGTGCCCGAGGCAAGACAACGAACAGAGCGCGCCCAACGCTTGCCAACAGCGTGGTCACCGCGTGGCATGGCGAGGAGAGGGCACGATGGCCTGCCAAAAGATGTCTACCGTGTAGTCCATCCAGAGTAGGGACTCCATGAGTCGATGGATCGAAGAAAACCACTGTGAGATGATGGGAGTGATCGACCGAAGTTTGCTGTAGCAAACTAGAGCATGAAGTAATGATCAAACACGATGGGATAAGAGCTAACCAGGATGTCACAGAGGTTTAGGGTAGGAAGGACTACAGTCCTGTGGAGTATGACAGGATTTGGACCAAAATTTCACATAGTTGCTTCACAACTACATAATCTGGCCCAGAAACTATATCATGAAGTAACACTCACATGGATGATAGGATTGGGCTGAAAATTGGTGGAGGATGATGATTTAGGCATATGAAGGCACTGCACAAATTTCATACCATTTGGATACATAAAAATGGTACTTCCTTCACAATGCTTTCTACTGGACAGAAACTTGGGGGAATTTTGTGGAGAAAATGGCTTGACAAATTGATGTTAATTTTGGTATGATCAAATTATATAGGGATATTTAGGTCCTGGATTAATTTCAGATTTTATGAAGCAATATAAAATAGAGTTGCCTCACAAACTGAAATTGTGACCAGAAATCAAGATTTGAAGGTGTGCTCACATAGATTGTTGGATGGTTATGAAATTTGGTGGAGAGTAATGATTTTATCATATGGATGATCTCCCAAAATTTCAACTCATTTGGATAAGCCTAACTAGTACTTCCTTTACAAAGCTTCTCTCTAGACAGAAACTTTGGAAATTTGCTGAGGAAGTTTTACTAGGAAAATGAAGCTGAGTTTTCGCATGTGGCAATTATTTGGATATGAGAGAGTGCCCAAAATTTTTGAGGGCAATCAAGGAAAGATAAATAGCACTTCCTTCACAAAGTGCCATACTGGACAGAATAGGTAATGAATATTCCTGAATTATTTTTGAACTAGGCAAGGATGGATTTTGACATATTTGTGGAAGATATGATCCAAAGAATTTATGAGAATTTTGTGGGAATTTTGGGAAGGCCTAGAGCAAACAGGGTTATTCCTTTAATAGAAAAAGGAATATTCCCAAGGAATAAAAATTTGGGGTTGGCTAAGATGGAAATGACAGGGCCTTGGGAAAGATTTGAGAATGACAAACCACTAGGAAGTGGTAGGAGAGAAGATCTTCCCAGGTTTCAAGACCACATAGCCACGGAAAAAGAACTCCAAATAAAAATTCGAAGAAATCCAAAAGAAGAAGAAAGAGCTCAAATGAAGATGTGCTCAAATGAAGTGTTGAATTGAGCTGAAATTTGGTGGAGGATAATGATTTGGACATAGGAAGGCACTGTAAAAATTTCATACCATTTGGATAAATAAAAATGGTACTTCCTTCACAATGCTTTCCTCTGGACAGATACTAGGGGGAATTATTGAGAAATATTAGCTAAATGAAATGAGCCCAAATTTGGTGGAGAGGAGTTATATAGGTAGGAGAATGTTCTGGAAAAATTTCAGCAATCATGAAACAGTATAAAATGTAGTTGCTTCACAAACAGAAATTATGTCCAGAAACAAGAATTGGATGGTGTGCTCACCATGAGCACGGGATCTTGAATATTTTTACATATCCAAGGTCCATATGGTCCCAAGGAATTTCGAGAATTTTTTGGGAATTTTAGGAAAGACAGAAATATAGGTTGCTTCACAACCCAGGGCAAACATGACTATTCCTTTAATAGAAAAAGGAATATTCCCAAGAAAAGGGATTTGTGGTTGGGCTAAGATGGAAATGACATGATCTTGGGAAGGATTTGAGAGTGACAAGCCACGTCAGACAGGAAGTAGAGATGATCTTCCCAGGTTTCAAGACCACAGAGCCACAGAAAATGAATTCCAAATAAAAATCCAAAGAAATCCAAAAGAAAAAGAAAGGGCCAAAAATCGGGGTGTCACAAACCTACCCCCTGGTACTTGTGAGCTGCGTTGGTAATTCCCTGAAGAGGAAGGGAGTTGCAGTACAGTAGAGATAAGTATTTCCCTCAGTTATGAAACCAATGTTATCAATCCAGTAGGAGAATCACGCAACACCTCGTTAGCTGCACCTGCACACAAAACAACAAATCCTTGCACCCAACGCATACAAGGGGTTGTCAATCCCTCGGCGGTAATTGCAAGATGAAATTGTATGTGATAGATAGATAGATTGATTGAAACAAAAATACAAAATAAAATAAATAAAGAAAAATTGTAGCAAGGTATTTTTAGGGTTTTTAATATATGATTTAGATAGACCCGGGGGCCATAGTTTTCACTAGAGGCTTCTCTCAAGAAAATAGCATACGGTGGGTAGACAAATTACTGTAGGGCAATTGATAGAAAAGAAAATAATCATGACGATATCCAAGGCAATGATCATGTATATAGGCATCACGTCCGAGACAAGTAGACCGACTCCTGCCTACATCTACTACTATTACTCCACACATCGACCGCTATCCAGCATGCATCTAGTGTATTAAGTCCATAAAGAACGGAGTAACTCCTTAAGCAAGATGACATGATGTAGACAAAGTAAACTCACGCATGAATAAACCCCATCTTTTTTCCCTTAATAGCAACGATACATACGTATCATGTCCCTTTCTGTCACTGGGATTGAGCACCGCAAGATCGAACCCATTACAAAGCACCTCTTCCCATGGCAAGATAAATCAATCTAGTTGGTCAAACCAAATCAATAGACCGGAGAAGAAATATGAAGCTATAATAATAATGCATAAAATAGATCAGAGTACACTCAAATAATATTCATGGATAATCTGATCATAAACTCACAATTCATCGGATCCCAACAAACAAACCGCAAAAAGTGATTAAATCGGATAGAACTCCAAGAACATCGAGGAGAACATTGTATAGAAGATCAAAAAGAGATAAGAAGCCATCTAGCTACTAACTATGGACCCGAAGGTCTCTGGTAAACTACTCATACATCATCGGAAGGGCAGCAAGGTTGATGTAGGGCCCCTCCATGATCAATTCCCCCTCCGGCGGGGCACCGGAAAAGGCCTCAGATGGGATCTCTCGAGAACAGAAACTTGCGGCGGCAGAAAAAGTATTTCGTGGGCTCTCCTGACGGTTTCCCTATTTTTGGGAATTTATAGTGGTGGAATTAGGTGTAAAGGGGCAGAGGTGGGCCCTCCATACCAACACTTTCCAAGGAATTTTGTTGTTATTAATTTTTGATTTCATTGTGGGATTGGGCATCCCTATTACTAGTGTTGGGGGGTGACCCCCGGGTAGGCAAGCGGACCCGGAGGCCCTTTTCAAAACGTCGGGGCAGCCCGTGCCCCTCCCCGCCGGCTGGCCATCCGGCGGGCTTCCCAATGTGAGCCGGCTAGGCCTGGCCCCGGGCCAGGTCCGGCTGTTCGCTAGCCGGCTGGCGACGGGTCAGTGGCCGTCCCATCGCTCCCAACAACAAGACAGCCCTCCACGGCGGGAGAGCGTGGCTACAGTGCAATCCGTCGCGGGGAGGCGCGACGGCGGAGCTGCCAACCCCGCTGACCCGGACGACCAGGGTCAGCACTAGCGCGCCACAGCAGTCCCCACGACGCCAACCACTCCGTGACACACGAGGCGACGGGCCACAGTGCCGAGCAGCCGGCGGGCCCCGCTGCCGGCGGGGCCCAGCAGCTGGCGGTCCCCACAGCCGGCTCCAGACGCCGACATCAGGGTCCCGCAGTGTGTAATTTTACCCGTGTAACCCTGGGGGTCGGGCTATAAGACCCCCCAGGAGGCCTCCATGCAGGGGGGTTCTCTTTCTCAGCTCCGCTCAGTAGTAACATTCACACACTCACCCACACACGCAGGAGAGGCCGAATGGAGAGCTAGCTCCTTCTTCCTCCTCCACCCAAACAGCTCCAGGAGCATCATTGTAGCCTTTGAGCCTATCATCCCATTTCGGCAGGAGTAGGGGTGTTACCTCCCCGGAGGGCCCGGAACCTGGGTACGCCTTGTGTCTCCCTCACGCGTGTGCCAACCTCGCCTCCGGAACCCACCGGTGTCCTCATGCAGCCCCCCACTTTTAGCCATCTCATGGCATCTGCCGCGATTTTACCACGACAGTTGGCGCCCACCGTGGGGCTGCTCGCGGCATCGGCTGGAGTCTAGTTCTGGACGAGGCCCTTCACCAGCTCCGGCGAGCGCATTACACACGGCTTGGTCCGCGCGCCTCGCACGGCCAACCCGGCCGGCTGCGATGCTGCGCCAGGCGCGGACGCTGCCTGCCCCGCAGGCTGCCTCATCGTCCCTTTCGGCGCGGTGCGCTTCTTCGTCGCGCTCATCCCCGACGAGTACCCCATCGAGGTACACAGCTTCGCCGACTCGCCCGTCCCCGTTGGCTACGCCGTCTCCGACGACGTCGCGGCCCTCTGCTCCCGTGCGGAGGTGCTGACCATCGGTGCTAGCTCTTGCTCCTCGCGCAGCAAGGAGAAGGCCGCCACGGCCGCCGCTGCCGCCGCTACGGCCCCACCTCGCCGGGTCGACCCGCTTCACGAGACGATCCGGAGCCTACAAGCCCCCATCATGCCCGACGTCGACACGGCGGCCATAGCGGCTCAGCTCAACGAGGACCGTCAGCAACTGCTGGTCGAGGCCACGGCGCTCGCGGCAATGCAGCGCCGGCTGGAGTCCGCCCAGCGAGAGTACGACAGCGTCCACAGCTTCACGCCGGCCGCTGCTGAGCCCAGCCGGGTCGCGGGGGTGTGAATCCGTGGGGGCGCAATCGGCCGTGCGCTAGGCGCAGGCCGGCCCGTCTATGACACCCCCGTCAAGAACATGCGCGCGGCGCAGGCGGCCATGGCGGATCTCGAGTTCCTGGAGGGCGAGGAGCTGCTGCAGCAGCAGCGCATCCGCGACCTCATCACCGCGGCAAACGAGCAGCAGAAGCGTTTCAACCCGGCCCAGCCATCCGTCTCCGCTTCAGGAAACACCGCGAAGCCGGAGAGGGCCCTTCGGGACACACAGCAGGCGTCTTCCCCTGCCGGCAGCGCCAGCCGCTCTGGCTGGCGCTGGGCAAGCTGGAGCCGGCATAACCGCGTCACGATGGCTGGCGATAGCATAGCCGACAAGACTGCCGGTAACGACCGGGTCCAGCAGCCGGAACTTCCTCCCCCGCCGCCTCGACGGCCCCGGCCGGCTTCCGCTAGCGCGGTGCCATGCGGCCCCGTCGTGAGCCGGCTGGGCCCCCGTGAACCCTACGACAAAACCGATGCTCACCACCGCATCGACCAGCTGGCGCGGTCCACACTTCTCGAGGAGGAGAGCTCCGTTGGCCCCGCCTATTTTGGATCCCGCATCCGCGAAGAGCCCTTCCCCAAAGGGTTCACGCTGGCCCGCGACACCCCCAAGTACAGCGGCATCACCAAGCCGGAAGGCTGGCTAACTGACTACACCACGGCTGTCGGCATAGCTGGCGGCAACAGGCGTGTGGTGGTCCTCTACGTCCCCCTCATGCTGCTCGGCTCGGCCCAGACATGGCTTAACAGCCTAAGGGCCGGCAGCGTCAACTCCAAGTTGGACTTCGAGGATGCATTCGTACGCAACTTCACCGGCATGTACAAGCGTCCGGGTCGGCCTCGCCAGCTCTCCATGTGCGTTCAGGGCCCGGGCGAGCCTCTCCGCGACTTCCTCAGCACCTGATGCATGGCGATTTCCCACCGCCACCTCCCGGTCCCGACCCGCAGCTCCCGCCGCCTCCCCTGCCACCTCCGGCAGCCGGCGCCGTCGCCAACAACCCCTACCCTCAGCAGGACGCGGCCTACGTCGTCTTCACCAGCGAAGGCGACGACAAGCACAGCAAGCGCAAATACCAGCACGAGGTGAACGCCGTCATCCCCCCGGTCCCCCAGTACATGCATTGGTCCGAACGCCCCGTCAGCTGGACCCAGGAGGACCATCCAGCCGTGATGCCCATGCCGGGTGGCTACGTGCTCGTCCTCGACCCCACCTTCGTCGCTGAGAAGTGCACCTGCCACTTTTCGCGGGTGCTGATCGATGGTGGCAACAGCATCAACATCCTCTACCGCGACACCATGGTCAAGCTCGGCATCAAGGAGAGCCAGCTGCAGCCCACCCAGACGGAGTTCCACGACATCGTGCCGGGCGCCTCGTGCTCCCCCATCGGCCGAGTGCGGCTGGACGTGCTGTTCGGCACCAGCGCCCACTTCCGCCACGAGTCGATCTAGTTCGAGGTGGTCAACCTCGCCAACCCCTATGACGCGCTTTTGGGCCGGCCTGCCATGGCCAAGTTCATGGCGGTCCCCCACTACGCCTACCTCAAGATGTAACTGCCAGGTCCCAAGGGCATCATCACCATCACCGGCGACTACAAGAATTCCCTGTAGAGCGCCAATGCCGGCTCTAAGCTGGCCGAGTCGCTGATCATCGCCGAGGAGAGGCGCCAGCTCGACCGTCTTGTCGCGCTGGCTGGCGAGCAGCCGGTCATGCCGGCTCAGCTCAAGCAGCCGGCCGATGAGGGGTCCTTCAAGCCGGCCAAGGGCACAAGGAAGGTTTCGCTCGACCCATCCAACCCCAACTCCAGCGAGTACGTCGTCGTGGGCTCCGGCCTCAACAGCAAATAGGAAGGCGAGCTCGTCGACTTCCTCCGTGAGAATTGGGATATCTTCGCATGGTCCCCCAAAGACATGCCGGGTGTTCCGAGGAAGTTCGCCGAGCACAAACTCCACGTCCGGCCAGATGCCAAGCCGGTCCGGCAGCTGCTGCGCTGCTTCTCCGAGGAGAAGCAAAGAACCATTGGCGAAGAGATCGCCCGGCTGCTCAAAGCCGGGTTCATCATGGAAGTGTTCTACCCCGAGTGGCTGGCCAACCCGGTGCTCGTCCTGAAGAAGAACAACACTTGGTGCATGTGTATCGACTACACCAGCCTGAACAAGGCCTGCCCAAAGACCCGTTTGCCCTACCCCGGATCGACCAAGTCATAGACTCCACCGCCGGCTGCGAGCTTCTGTCCTTCCTGGACGCGTACTCCGGCTACCACCAGATCAAGCTAGACCCGGCGGATGCGCTCAAGACGTCCTTCATCACCCCCTTCGGGGCGTATTGCTACATCACCATGTCGTTCGGCTTGAAGAAAGTCGGCGCCACCTTCCAACGCTGCATGCAAAAGTGCCTCATGCCACAGATCGGCCGGAACATGCACGTCTAAGTCGACGACATCGTGGTGAAGACCAAGCAGCACCTCACCCTCCTCGAGGATCTCAGGGAGACGTTTGCCAATCTGCGCCAGTTCCAGATCAAGCTCAACCCAGAGAAATGCATCTTCGGCATGCCAGCCGGCCAACTCCTGGGTTTCCTCGTCTCGGAGCGTGGCATTGAGGCCAATCCGTAGAAGATCAAGGCCATCGAGCGCATGCGCAAGCCGGCTCGGCTGCGCGATGTCTAGAAGTTCACCGGTTGTTTGGCCTCTCTCAGCCGGTTTGTCAGCCGACTGGGGGAGAGGGCCCTGCCCCTATATCAGCTGATGAAGAAGACGACGTCGTTCGAGTGGTCCGACCAGGCGAACGAAGCTTTCCGCGACCTCAAGCGCATGCTCTCCACCACACCCGTTTTGGTCGCGCCGGCTGAGAAGGAACCGCTCCTGATGTACATCGCGGCAACCACCCGCGTGGTCAGCGTGGTGCTGGTGGTAGAGCACCCCGAGGAAAGCAAGGCACAGCCGGTCCAGCGCCCTGTGTACTACCTGAGCGAGGTCCTCTCCACCTCCAAGCAGAACTACCCCCACTACCAGAAGATGTGCTACGGCGTGTACTTCGCTGCCAAGAAGCTGTAGCAGTACTTCCAGGAGCACGCCATCACCGTCGTGAGCACGGCCCCCATCGGCGAGATCATGGGATTCCGGGATGACTCCGGCCAGATTGCCAAATGGGCCATCGAGCTAGCCGGCCACACCATCCTCTATGAGCCTCGCACCACCATCAAGTCACAGGCGTTGGCCGATTTCCTCGTCCATTGGGCGGAGACCCAGTACTTGCCGCCGGCTCCCGACACAATGCACTGGCGCATGCACTTCGACGGCTCGAAGATGGCCTCAGGCTTGGGAGCCGACATCGTGCTCTCCTCCCCCACGGGCGACCGGCTGTGCTACGCGCTCCAAATCCACTTCGCCGCCTCCAACAACGTCGCCGAGTACGAAGCCATCGTCCACGGCCTTCGGCTGGCCAAAGAAATCAGCATCCGGCGTATCGTCTGCTTCGGCGACTCTAACCTAGTAGTCCAGCAGGTCTCCGGTGAGTGGGACGCCAGAGACTCCAACATGGCCAGCTACCGCAACCTGGTCCAGTAGATGACCGGCAGCTTCGACGGCTGCGAGTTCCTCCACGTCCCCCGAAACGAGAACGAGGCGGCGGACACTCTAGCCAAGCTTGGCTCCAGCCGGCAAGCAATCCCAACCGGCGTCTCCCTTGAGCACCTGCGCAAGCAGTCCATCATGCCGTCTCCGGATTCGGAGTCCATCTTCGTCCCGGCCAACCCAACAGTCCCTCCCTCCGTCTCGGGGGCTGCCGGCTCCGGCTTGGGGACGGCCGTCCCAGCCTTGGGGGCTGCCGTCTTGGACCCAACCCCGGGGGCTGCCGCCTCCGGCTCGGGGACTGCCAACGCCACCCCAGGGACTGCCATCCTGATCCCGGGGGCTGCCACCTCTCACCCAGCCCCGGGGGCTGCCGGCTTCGGCTCGGGGGCTGCCGGCTCCAGCTCGCTGCCTCCCGACCCGGCCGAACCTGCGCAAGTGCCCGTCCTCACGGTGCTGGAGGCGCCGTCTTGGGCCCAACCGATCCTCAATTTCCTGGCAACCGGCGAGCTCCCGGCGAAAGAGGTCGAGGCTCGGCAAGTGCAGCGCCGGGCCTCCGCCTACAGCATCATCAACCGCAAGCTCGTCAAGCGCAGCATAACCGGCGTCTTCCAGCGATGCGTCGAGACGTCCAGGGGCCTCGAGATCTTGCTCGACATCCACCAGGGCGAGTGTGGGCACCATGCCGCCTCCCGGTCTCTGGTGGCCAAAGCATTCCGCCACGGCTTCTACTGGCCAACTGCGCTGAAGGACGCCGAGGAGCTGGTCCTCAAATGCAAGGGCTGCCAGCACTTCAAGGCCCAGAGCGACCAACCGGCCGCGGCTCACCAGACCATCCCAATCGCGTGGCCCTTTGCCCTTTGGGGCCTCGACATGGTGGGACCCTTCAAAACCGCTCGTGGCGGCATGACGCACCTTCTGGTAGCCGTCGACAAGTTCACCAAGTGGATCGAGGAAAGGCCGATCAAGAAACTCGACGGTCCCATAGCCGTCAAGTTCATCAAAGACATCGCTGTCCGCTACGGCCTCCCCAACAGCATCATCACCGACAACGGCACCAACTTCACCAAAGGCGCGCTGGCGCGCTACTGCTTCGTCTCCAGCATCCGGCTTGACCTGGCCTCCATCGCACATCCTCAGTCCAACGGCCAGGCGGAGCGGGCAAACGGCCTCATCTTGGCCGGCATCAAGCCGCGACTCGTCGAGCCGCTTGTGCAATCACCCGGCAGCTGGATCAACGAGCTGCTGGCCGTCCTATGGAGTCTCCGGACCACCCCCAACCACTCAACCGGCTTCACCCCATTCTTCCTCGTCTACGGGGCCAAGGCGGTCATCCCCACAGATCTCGAGTTCGACTCGCCTCGGGTCACCCTGTATACAGACTGGAAGCCCAAGCGGCACACGAAGACGGCTTCGACTTGCTGGAAGAGGCGCGCCTGCTGGCCCTCAGTCGGTCAGCCATCTACCAGCAGAACCTACATGACTACCACAACAAGAAGATCAAGCCCCTCGCTTTCCGCGAGGGCGACCTCGTACTCTGGCTAATCCAATGAATAGCCGGCCAGCACAAGCTATCCTTCCCATGGGAGGGCCCTTTCATCATCAGCAAGGCCCTGCGCAACAACGCGTACTACCTCAACGACGCGTAAAAGCAAAACAAGCGCAAGAGAGATGCCTCCGGCGATGAGACAGAACGCCCCTGGAACGCGGAGCTCCTCCGTCCGTTTTACAGTTGAACCATCTATGTATGTATCACTACCACTTTTGGAAGTTAATGAAAGCAGCAGGTCCCCCGAACGACACTCGGGGGCTACCTTTTCATCTCTATCGAGTTCTTGTGCACTTTACCGCACTCGCCTCCCTCCCGCAGGGTCGGCACGGCCGGCTAGCCCGCGCCTCGCTCTTCTGAACCCGGCCAGTAACGTGCGCCCCGCTAAAAGCCCCCTCTCTGCCATAAGCCACAGATCGGCTCCCGGCTGTTAAAGGCTGGCAAGAGCTAAAGGCTGCAAGTGTCCTCATGCGAAAAATGGCTAAGTACAAATGTCCGGCTCGGCCAACCCGGATCTCTCCCTCTCCCTTTTACTCTTCGCCGCACAGACCGGCTGCGCCCCAGCCGGCTTCGCCGCATGCAGCCAGCCGGCCCAGTGGGTGTTTCGCTCACGCTAAAACCTATCGCCTAAAGTACTGCTCACTCCCTTTCGAGTCCGGCTCCCTGTCCCAGCTATAGACCGGCTCCCGGCTGTCCGGCTGGCGGGGAGGAGCTCGAAAAGGGGAGGGGACAAGAAAATGGCTAAGGGAAAAGAGCAAGAGCGAAACCGCCAGACGGCAAGCACAAGCATACAAGGAAACAAACATGCATCTATATACAGCAAGGCCCACGGCCAGTAGTTCATTACAATAACTCACACCCCCTGGTGGGTGGATCTGCCGGCTAACAAAAGTTTCAAGTTTAAAAGAAACAGATACAGGAAAACTGAAACACCCTAGGCGGCGGCCTCGTCGGCGTCGCTCGGCGCCGGATCCTCCGTGGTGGCGGTGTCTTCCAAGTCGGTGGCGTCGTCATCCGCGCCGGCTCCCGTCTCGGCCGAGCGCCCCTCCGGGTCCTCGAGCGCCAGACCAAAGTCGTCGGCAGGTAGCTCCGCGCCGTCCGGCGCCCGTTCCGGCACGAACTCACCGTGCGGGGTGAACGACGCGATGTCGCTAGCCCGCACGGCAATCAGCGTCGCTCGCTCTGCCAGGTCCGCCTCTGCCCCGGCCCTCCGCGCCTACAGCCGGTCCAGCAGATGCCCAGGTACCAGGAAACCATGAGCCCAAGCGCCATCTCCGCGCCGGCTCGGGCCACGGACGCCCTCCCCGCGCCAAGACGCGACGCGCCGGCCTCCAGCCAACGTGCCAGCCGGCTCACGGTGGTCGGCACCACCGCACCCGGCCAGAGGGCGGCCACCATCGACAAACCGGCTTCAAAAAGCCGGTTCATGTCGCGCTCCACCGCCTCCAAGCGGGCCTTAGTGGCCACGGTGATCTCCGCCACCGACCAGGCGGCGTACTCCTCGATGGCGGCCCTCGCGGCCATCTGCTCTTGCCGTTGGGCGTTCACCGCCGCCTCGGCCGGCTCTTGGGTCTCGGGGAAGACCCCTGGAAAAGAAGGGGAAGAAGAACGATCAAAAGGCCGAAGGGCGGAAAACAGGAAGAAACAAAGACGCAAACAAGTAGAGACGCTTACGCATGACGAGCTCGTCGATATACAGCGCCTCCTGCAGCGCCTCCCGCTCCCTCGCCGCTAGCACGTTGGCGCTGCGGTCGCGGTCCGCCTTGAGCTGGGCGACCTCCTCGGCGGCCTTCTTCACCTCCTCCTCCTGCCGCGCCACCGCCTGACGACGCTCCTCGGCGAACCGGTCCAGCTCAGCCTTGTGGGCGGCGGCGGCCTTGTCCCTCTCCCGGACCGCCCGCGCCGCCTCCTCCTGTAGCCGGTTGCGCTCCGTGACCGCCTGGTCATGAAGCCGGCCGGCTTCCGCCACCTGGCGCCGGAGCCCCTCCATCTCCGCTGGGTGGATAGCGGCGGCTACGCGTCCGGCTCCGGATTCCGGTCAGAAGCCGGACGAAAAAGCGAAATACAAAGCAAAGGAGATCTGACCCGGCTACTACACAACCGGCCCGGATCTCGGGGGCTACACCCAGTGGGAGCGATGGCGCGCCCCCACTAAAGAAACGCAAGAAAAAGCTTGACGAAATACCTCTGGCCTGGTGAAGCTCCCCTTCCTTGGCCGCCAGCTGATCCCTGGCCGTGCGGTACCGGCCCAGGAGACGGTTGTACGCCACCACCCGTTGGTCGTAGATGGACTGCAAGGAAAGAAAAGTTAGCACACGGATGCCTGAGAAGGCCCGACATGCCTGCTGCGCAGCCGGCCCGGGCCTTGGGGGCTACACTCAGTGGGTGCGCTGACGCGCCCCCACTGGAGAGCGACCAAGCCGGTCAAGAAAAGCAAAGAAGAAATGAGACGTAAGAAGACACGAAGGACAGGCGAACCTACCGTGAAGGTCTGCTCCAGCTGCTGCAGCCGGCCGCTCCCCGCCTGGGGGAAGCTCTGCCACTGGCCGCGGTGGTTGGCGATCTGCAGCTGTAGGGAGTCCATCGCCGCGTCCAGCTCGCTCCGGGGGGCGCCGCTCGTCGCCTCGCTGGAGCTCGCCACCCAGGCACGCTGCGGCTGAACCGCAGACCCGACGCTAGTTCCGCTGCCGGCTGGCCTCAGTTCGAGGTTGCGCCCCGCGGCCCGCGGCTCCGCAGTCACCAAGGCGCGAGAGCTCCCTGGCATGGCCTCCATCCATGGGGGCGGCGCTCCTCCGCCGCCTTGCGTGGCCTCCGGCTCGCGGTCCCCTCCATCTCCGCCTCCGGCCCCGTCTGCCGGGTAGACAGCCGGCGGCACCTCCGGGTCAGCCGTCGAGTCGGCCTCCAGCTCATGGTCGCCGGATTCGCCGCGACCGGCTTCTCCCGCGGCGGCCGCGCGGGCATCCGCCTCCGCCCGGCGGGCCGGGTCGTGCACCGACTTGGAGCGATGCTCTGCAACCGGCGACGGCGGTGGCGATGATGCCGTCCATTCTGGCCACGCGGCCTCATCCGCGACCCGTCGCCACCGCGCCACGACCTCGGCCACGGTGTCACCCCACGCCTTGGCCGACGCCTCGGCCATCTCCTTCTCGGCCTCGGCCCGGGCCCTCCAGGCGTCCCGCTCGGCGTCCTCCAGGGTGGTGCCGGACTGGGGGGCCGCGAGTACCTCTTCGGTTGTCTCTGCCACCTCGCACTCCTCCGCGTCACTCCGGCCCCGCCGCCGGTCGGCCTCCTCCGCAGCTGCCGCTGCCGCGGCCGCCTCCACTAGCTCGAGCGTGCTCCTAGACGGTGCGCGAGGGAGATGAAGAAGAAGAAAAGAGAGGAGAACAACAGCAGCAGCAGCAAATAAGGCAACAGCTTAACGACAAAGAAAAAACTTACCATATGACCACGGAGACCGCCCGCGTCGGGGCCGCCGGCGGCTCCATCCGGCACGCCTTCTTGATGGACCTCTTCATCGCGCCCGGTTGCGCCGCAGCAGGGTACTTCGCAGCCGGCCACGCCTCGACCGGCTGCTTCCCATGCGGCCGGCTTGGGCCCGCCGGCTCCCCGGTCGCCCTCCGCTGCCGCCCCCTGGGGGTGGCCCCGTCGCCCACCTCCACGTCCGGCGGAGCTGCATCGCCCGCCCCGTCCTCATCATCTTCTTCATCATCCGGCCACTCGCGCAAAACATCCGGGATTAAAAACTTACCGGCTTGGTTGGAGCCGCCGGTTTCCACATCCGCAAGGCGCTCCTCACCGCCTTCGGCTCCCGCGTCGCCATCTCCCTCGTCCTCCGGGTCTGATTTGTCCCGGTCCGGCTACAGAACCATGGGACTTGGGCCGTCATGCACCAGCTGGCTCGGAAAGCGCTGCAACCGGCCCAGGGAGTCAGGGCGCATGAAGAGGGCGGACATCGCAAAGAACAAAGACCAAAGACTCACCGCTGGCGCCAGGGCGTCCCGGCTGTACGGCTCCTTGCCGAATCGCCACTCCTTCTCCTTGAGCCCGGCGGCGGAGACGTCGTTGACGCACTGGGCGATCTCAACCGGCGTCAGATCCTTCGTGGACAGCCGGCAGGGGTCGCGCCGGCCGCTCATATCACAGATCCGGTGCGGCCGCCGCTGCAGGGGCAGCACCCGGCGGCCGATGAAGGAGGCGATCAGGTCCACGGCGGTGAGCCCCTCCCGGTCCGTCATCTCCTTGACCCGGCGGTAGATGCCCAAGATCTCTGCGGACGGGTTCTTCGGATTGTGCCCCCAGTTCAGCTTCTCGGCCGGGGGCACATCGACAAAGGGGGGGAGGTTGATACGGTCGTTGGCTGGGTCGGCGTTCTTCACATAGAAGAAGGACTTCTGCCACTTCTTGGCGGAGTCCTCGAGCGGCAGCTTCGAGAAGGGGCCCGCCATCCGGGTAACCGGCACGGCCGCCCCGCACTCGGCCATGACGCCGGCGGCTGCTCCTTGCTGCTTCAAATAAAACATGTGGCACCAAAACTCCACGTACGGGAGAAGGCCAACGTAGCCCTCGCATAGCGTCGCGAAGCCGGCAAGCTGCAAGATGCAATTCGGCCCAGATGATGCAGCTGGAGGCCGAAGTACGTGAGGAAGCGCCTGAAGAAGACGCTCGCGGGGAGCCCAAGCCCGCGAAGGAAGTGGGTGTAGAACACCACCACCTCACCGTTCCGCGGCGCCGGCACCATCTCCTCACCGGGCGCGCGCGCCTCCACCTCCTTTGCCGGCGGCAGCCGCCGCGTGCGGTGAAGGTACTTAATGTCGTCGGCGGTGACCACTGACCCCTCCCAAGAACCCTTCGGCGGCGCCATCGGCGAGAGCGGGAGGGGCGCGGTCGACGAAGAGAGGATGGCGGCGGTGACCACTGACCCCTCCCAAGAACCCTTCGGCGGCGCCATCGGCGAGAGCGGGAGGGGCGCGGTCGACGAAGAGAGGATGGCGGCGGTGAAGCAGGGAGAGAATGGCCACTCGAGGGCCACGGCGTGGCGTGGTGGCAGCTCGAGCGGACGGTGGCATGCGGCGATGGCGTGCGGCGACGGCGTATGCGAGAAGGAAGATGGGGAGGTGGAGACGAAGCAACGGGCAGGGGTAGGGGAGCGAATGCCTCGGCCTCTCCCCCTCCCTTCCCATTTAAAGACCACGGTGGAACGTGTGGGAGTGGGATCGTCTGCGCCCATGATCCCCAGTCCCCCGCAATGCGCGGGCGCATTAAGATGTTCCTTAACTACCCCGAGAACTCCAACAGGCGCGTGCGGCCGCAGTAAATCCCGCACACGGGCCGAGGCCATGGCCTGGTAGGACCCAGCCCACCGCGACATCCCGTCGCGCGCGTGGCCTGGCAGGCCTCATCGGCCGCTAGGCTACACATGGCGGGGCTTCGTCGGGCGACTGGCGCGCTCCCCCGTATCGGCTGGACCAGCTGGCCGAACCGTTCGAACTCTGGCACGGTTGAGTACCTCGACCCAGCTCCCGGCGGCCGGCGAACGGTGGCCTCAAGCTGGCACTTCCTTGCCACGGAACCGCGCTCCTTCGGGGAGGGGATAAGCAGCAAAGCCTCCCCCGCTTGGAGCCGGCGAGCCTTTACAGCTTCGGGCACTACTGTCAGGGGGATGACCCCCGGGTAGGCAAGCGGACCCGGAGCCCCTTTTCAAAACGTCGGGGCAGCCCGTGCCCCTCCCTGCCGGCTGGCCGTCTGGCCGGCTTCCCAATGTGAGCCGGCTAGGCCAGGCCCCGGGCTGGGTCCGGCTGTCCGCTAGCCGGCTGGCGACGGGTTAGTGGCCGTCCCATCGCTCCCAACGACAAGACAGCCCTCCACGGCGGGAGAGCATGGCTACAGTGCAATCCGTCTCGGGAAGGCGCGACGGCGGAGCTGCCAACCCCGCTGACCCGGACGACCAGCGTCAGCACCAGCGCGCCATTGTAGTCCCCACGACGCCAACCACTCCATGACACACGAGGCGACAGGCCACAATGCCGAGCAGCCAGCAGGCCCTGCAGCCGGCGGACCCCATAGCCGGCTCCAGACGCCGACATCTGGGTCCCGTAGTGTGTAATTTTACCTGTGTAACCCTGGGGGGTCGGGCTATAAGACCCCCCAGGAGGCCTCCATGCATGGGGGTTCTCTCTCTCAGCTCCGCTCAGTAGTAACATTCACACACTCACCCACACACGCTGGAGAGGCCGAATGGAGAGCTAGCTCCTTCTTCCTCCTCCACCCAAACAGCTCCAGGAGCATCATTGTAGCCTTTGAGCCTATCATCCCATTTCGGCAGGAGTAGGGGTGTTACCTCCCCGGAGGGCCCCGAACCTGGGTACGCCTTGTGTCACCCGCACGCGTGTGCCAACCTCGCTTCCGGAACCCACCGGCGTCCTCACGCAGCCCCCCACTTTTAGCCATCTCATGGCATCTGCCGCGATTTCACCACGACAACTAGCCACTCTCTCGTGCAATGACAAGTGAATAAACACTCATCGTGAGAATAACACACCTAGCATGGAAAATATTGGCCACCCCCTGCTGCTTCATGAGCGGTACGGGCACACAAAACGGAAAAATTATTTTGAAAATTAGAGTTGGCACGCAAATTTACTTGGAACGGCATGGGAATACCACATATAGGTAGATATGGTGGACTCATTTGGCACAACTTGGGTTTAAGGAGTTTGGATGCACAAGCAGTATTTCCGCTTAGTACAAATGAAGGCTAGCAAATAGATTGAGAAGCAACCAACCAAAAAACGAAAACGGTCATAAACATGCATTGAACATAACTAACACCGAATAATGCATGATAAGTAGGATATAATTTCTTTGCATAACTATTGACTTAATGTGCATGCATAGGGAATCACAAACCTTAACACTAATATTCTTACTAAATCACAATTACTCACTAACAAGACTCACATATTATCATCTCCATATCGCAAAACTATTGCAAGGAATCACACTTATCATATCCAATGATCTATATGAAAGTTTTTATTATATCCCCCTTGAATATTCATCACTTTGGGACCAAATTCATATCTTGTGCAAATTACCATTACTATCATCAACTCTCAAAAAGATATAAGTGAAGCATGAGAGGGCAAATATTTCTTCAAAAATTTTATCTTATCAACTCTCAAAATAATATAAGTGAAGCATGAGAGTTTATTTCTTCAAAATATAGCCACCACCGTGCTCGAAAAGATTTAAGTGAAGCACTAGAGCAACTGCCTAGCTCAAAAAATTTAAGCGAAGCGCATAGAGTATTCTAACAAATTATGATGAACGTGTGGCTCTCCCAAATTGGTGTGTCCAGCAAGGATGATTATGACAAACTAAAAAGAAAACAAAGCAAAGACTCATATAATACACAATGCTCCAAGCAAAACTCAAATCATGTGACGAATAAAAATATAGCTCCAAGTAAAATTACCGATGGTTGGTAGAAGAAAGAGGGGGTGCCTTCCGGGGCAGCCCCAAGCTTAGACGCTTGAGTCTTCCTTGAATATTACCTTGGGGTGCCTCGGGCATCCCCAAGCTTAGGCTCTTGCTACTCCTTATTCCTTCATCCATCGTGATCTCACCCAAAACATGAAAACTTCAATCACACAAAACTCAACAAAACCTTCGTGAGATCCGTTAGTATAACAAAACAAACCACTACTTTAAGTACTGTTGCAAACCCATTCATATTTTATTTTTGCATTATACCTACTGTATTCTAACTTCTCCATGGCTTATACCCCCCATTACAATCCATAGTTTCATCAAAACAAGCAAGTAGTGCATCAAAAACTGAATCTGTCAAAAACAGAACAGTCTGTAGAGATCTATTTAAAAGCTATAATTCTGTAACTCCAAAAATTGTGAAAAATTAGGACAACGTGGTAAATTCTTAACCAATACTGTGTAAATATTTCAGATTTTTCCGACGCTCCAGTACAGAACCAAAATTCCAGCACTGGACGCAAAACTTTCTGTTTTCCAAACAGCATCAATTATACTATCTTCCAAATCATCCTAAAGGCTTTACTTGGCACAAACACTAATTAAAAACACAAAAACACAATCATAACAGTAGAATAATTGTGAAAACACACAATAATAGAAACAAAAGGTAAAAAATTATTTTATTCATTGGGTTGCCTCCCAACAAGCGCTATTGTTTTATGCCCCTAGATAGGCATAATGAATAGTTTCAAGTATTATCATCTTTTGTTTCCAACTCCTCAATCACACACATATTTTTTCTAATAGATTTAACATAGGTATTTCTCATCATCGCACTTCTAGGCACAAAATCAAGAATTTTACTTTTGTGAATAGGTTCCTTAATTATATCAATGAAAGTGGGGTGCACGCTAATCATTTTAAGATCCTCATTTCCCTTACTAGAAGTAGCACCATTGGTTTTAGGAACATATATGAACTTGCAATTTTTATTGGGAGGAGTTCTATCAATATTCTTAACGGAGGAAAAAGCTGACCCCAAATTTTTAATAATTTCTTCTATCTTGTCGATTCTAGCGGGGCTTTGTTCTATTATTTCATTAACTACCGGTTCCTTCTCTTTTAAAGTTTTCAAAGCGATTCCTACCTTAGAACCAAATTGAGTGATATGATTATGGAATTTTTTATCTAAATTCTCAAGATGTTCAATAGTAGACATTTTACTTTCAATAGCCTCTAACCTTTGCATAACATGTTCCAAAGTCAAAGTAGTTTCATTAACAGTGATAGGTGGTGATCCCACTAAATTTCCCATAGCATTGAAAGCATCCATAGAGGGACACATCAAGAAATTCCCTCCGGTAATAGTATCAAGTACGAATCTATACCAAGTAGTAATACCCACATAAAAATTGTGAAGAAGGATTGTGGTGGATTGCTTACGAGTTGATCTATTATGAGCATCACAAATCCTATACCAAGCATCTTTTAAATTCTCTCCTCCCCTTTGTTTAAAATTAAGTACTTCATTTTCAGGGGTAATAGTAATGAGTGAAGTACTAGTCATAATGATAAAGCAAGCAAAAAAGCAAACGGAAATTATTTTTGTATTTTTGTAAAAACTTTTTAGAAGTGGGGGAGATGAAAACGAGAGACAAAGGCAAATAAAGTAAATGCAAGGAGATGTAAGTTTTATGCATAGGTACTTGATAGATGTTGATGATGTCTCCCCGGCAACGATGCCAGAAATTCTTCCTGCTACTTGTGAGCTGCGTTGGTAATTCCCTGAAGAGGAAGGGAGATGCAGTACAGTAGAGATAAGTATTTTCCTCAGTTATGAAACCAAGGTTATCAATCCAGTAGGAGAATCACGCAACACCTCGTTAGCAGCACCTGCACAAAAAACAACAAATCCTTGCACCCAACGCAAACAAGGGGTTGTCAATCCCTCGACGGTAATTGCAAGATTAAATTGTATGTGATAGATAGATAGATTGAAACAAAAAAACAAAATAAAATAAATAAATAAAAATTGCAGCAAGGTATTTTTAGGGTTTTTCATATATGATTTAGATAGACCCGGGGGCCATAGTTTTCACTAGAGGCTTCTCTCAAGAAAATAGCATACGGTGGGTAGACAAATTATTGTTGGGCAATTGATAGAAAAGCAAATAATCATGACGATATCCAAGGCAATGATCATGTATATAGGCATCATGTCCGAGACAAGTAGACCGACTCTTGCCTGCATCTACTACTATTACTCCACACATCGACCGCTATCCAGCATGCATCTAGTGTATTAAGTCCATAAAGAACGGAGTAAAGCCTTAAGCAAGATGACATGATGTAGACAAAGTAAACTCAAGCATGAATAAACCCCATCTTTTTACCCTTAATAGCAACAATACATAATTGTCATGTCCCTTTCTGTCACTGGGATTGAGCACCGCAAGATCGAACCCATTACAAAGCACCTCTTCCCATGGCAAGATAAATCAATCTAGTTGGCCAAACCAAATCAATAGATCGGAGAAGAAATACGAAGCTATAATAATCATGCATAAAAGAGATCAGAGAAGACTCAAATAATATTCATGGATAATCTGATCATAAACTCACAATTCATCGGATCCCAACAAACACACCGCAAAAAGTGATTACATCGGATAGAACTCCAAGAACATCGAGGAGAACATTGTATTGAAGATCAAAAAGAGAGAAGAAGCCATCTAGCTACTAACTATGGACCCGAAGGCCTATGGTAAACTACTCACGCATCATCGGAAGGGCAGCAAGGTTGATGTAGAGCCCCTCCGTGATTGATTCCCCCTCCGGCGGAGCACCGGAAAAGGCCTCCAGATGGGATCTCTCGAGAACAGAAACTTGTGGCGGCGAAAAAAGTATTTCGTGGGCTCTCCTGATGGTTTCCCGATTTTTGGGAATTTATAGTGGTGGAATTAGGTCAAAAGGGCCAGAGGTGGGCCCACGAGGCACCAGGGCACGCTTGCCCCCCCCAGGCGCGCCCTGGTGGCTCGTGGCCACCTCCTGGGGCCTCTGTCCTTCTCCCGAAGCTTCTAGTGTTTGTTATGTCCAGAAAAAAAATCTCCAAAAAGTTTCGTGGCATTTGGACTTCGTTTGGTATTGATATTCTGTAAAACCAAAAACAGGCAGAAAACAGCAACTGGCACTGGGCACTAAGTTAATAGGTTAGTCCCAAAAAATGATATATAATTGCTGTAAATGCATATAAAAACATCCAAGATTGATAATATAACAGCATGGAACAATCAAAAATTATAGATACGTTGGAGACGTATCACCCCCTTACAAAAATCTCATCCTCGAGATTTGGTTGCTCAGGGAACAAGTATGTATATTCTGACTTAAGGAAACCATTTCCAACTCGGGTATCCTTTTTCCTTTATAAGTTGTTCCCACTGAATTTCATATGACCTGACTGCCTTGCTCTGGGGTGGTTTGCTTCACTGTACCCAACATTTTGACAGGTCTTCCCGCATATGTTCAACCTTACACTGGCTCCAATTCTTTCATAGCTACTTTCATGGCTGCTGACTTAGCTGAAATATTATCCTGACTAGAATATGTCATCTTTCCATTAGTCCGGGGGTGATTTCCTATTGACATGACATTCTTCTATCCTGCACTGATAGTATTCATTGGGATTGTGAACAAATTCCTCGGTGGACACGAAACCTTTTACTCCTTGCATCGGGTTACTCAAATAGATGCATGTCCTCTGGGTTCTAAACCATACTGGGAATCATAACCGTTCCCTTGGCGAAATCTAACTACTTGTGGGGAGTTCTGAATCATCTTGGCTGACTTCTTTGTCACAAATCCGTACCGGCGATTCGACTGTCACCTGTCATGACCCGTATAAAGGAGTAATACCTTGTAGCAATAGCTTCTAGAGACTTGACTGATGGTGGTTCTAATAGAAGAATCTTGTTTATGACAGGCTATCATTTCACTGGCTACCATATGTGAGAGCACATGATTCGAGACTGTTGTTCCATATTTCGATTGCTCATTCTGTCAGTAAATCCATATGTGGGTAGTAGGCTGTGCGACGTTTTAACACGGTTACAGGAGTCAAACTACTGAGCTGACCTTGATAACCACTGTCAAGATTGTTGTCCCAATGTTGTCTTACTTCATAGTTTGTCATTCCTTGCATCACACTGAGGTGTATAACTGCTTTCTTCCTCTTGCATAACTCATGTGGTTGTCGGATTCTCACTGTGCTTGCATCATCATACGAATGACTTGCATTACCTTGGCAGCATGCTCACAATATATATGGAAGCATGTGTAGCTGAGCATTTGATTCCCGAGGCAGACACTTGTGTCCTGACTAGCTCGTGCTTCTGACCCAACTGTTGTGAGATTGACTCTTGAGATGCACTGCCAACTCACTTTGTAATTACTTGTACCAATGACGATGAATGTTGGTAGTGCCGTACTGACGAAGACTGGATAGCTTGTGTTAGAAGCCATCTGAGGGTAGCGTGTTGAGGAAGGCTGGATATCTTTCGCTCGAAGCTTTCGCCAGGATAGCGTGCTGAAGAAGACTGGGTATCGTACTTCAGAAGCTTTTCCTCTGGTTGCTTACTGAGGAAGATTTGGTGACTTATGCTGGAAGCTTCTCTGCGGTTGCTTACCATAAAAGACTGAGTATCTTACACTGGAAGTTATCCACATATCGTACCGAGGAAGACTGAGGAACCTTGCTTCGTAAGCTTCTCTGGTAGCGTGCGGAGGAAGACTGGGTTGCTTACACCAGAAGCTTCTCTCTGTGATATGCGGACTGAATGCCATATATATGTATACCCTTGATATTCCTGCTTTCTCTCGAAATATACTGTTGGCCTTGCACACAAATCATCTTCCTGCTGGTTCATTACGGTTGTAATGGTTGCACACTGAGGTAGACTTGATGCTGATAGTCAATCCAGAATATCATTTGTATTCAAACTAGATATTCCCAATATTATGCAGCCGGCTGAGAATTCCATAATGTTTAGCTGAGCTTCCAAAATATTTGAAATCCATATTGATTCTTCGAGTCCGGTGTCGGTTGATGAGCAACTTTCATAAGAGGAAATAGGGTAAATCCGAAGGCCCAAAGAAAGAAGCAAAAGAAATGACTCAAACAAAAGCACACAAGGCATCAAGATTACATACAAGCAACATCACATTTTACTGCTATCCACGACAATATGCATGCCTACTTAAGCACACAAATCTCGCGGAAACTCCGGTACTATGATCTAACATGCTGTGGCGGTGTGCACGAAAGTGGATGAACGTGTGGAGCGGTTGGTGTAAACAGAGCTACACCAAGAGCTGGCTCAACACCGGTTGCATTCGGACGGGCTCGGAGGTGAGGACAGACACGGTGATCATGTAGCGGAACACGGATGTCATGGCGACATCATCATCAAGCGTACGGAAGGGAACCGTACTCGTCCAGGGAAAGGGGGTGACAAGGTAGGATAGCGGTGGAAATCAAGGTTTGCTGACATTGCCATTTTCTGGTAACAAAGACCAGTAAGGGTTGCCAAAGCGGCGAGTAGGATGGCAAGATCCGGGATAGAAGCATGTCTATCGCCGAAGCTATGGGTGTGGCTGAAGAAAAGATATATTGGCGCGATACCTGTGCATCAGTCCTGCAAGTGATTGACCCCACTTGGTACCTCAGCATCACTCCGCTGGGACAGAGATGACGCCAAACACCGAAAAGCAAGTATGCAAAGCTAGAGTGTGCAGGTAGTGGATCAAGACCGATGCTATCTACACTCACAAGATCAACCGTTAGCGACCAGATAATAAGTCTATATGCATGCTATGCAACAAGCAAATGCAGCAACCAAATGCAACAAACCGACTAGACTCTATACTACCGGTTTCTAACGCTCGCGCTGACTAGGGCGTCCTACAGCCAGACCTGCTCTGATACCAAGCGTTGTGGCACCCCGGCTCAGAGAGACCGGAACACCCCGCATTCTAGCCCAGAGATCAAGTCTTCTGGAATACGGCACTGCTTGGCATAGAACAAATCAGCTCTTTATTACAAATAATAGAGGTACAAGGGTTCGAGTATTACAAAAGATTACATTGGCATGGTGACACTACGCCTGCTGAGGTAGCTCTATGCTAGCAGCGGAACAACGACGACGGTGATGGACTCCACTCCGCAGGGACTCTGGCTGGGACATGTATTAGAGTGCAAACTCGGGATCCTCGACAAGCAATCAATCACGGCGTCACCTGTAATCTGGCATGACACGCCAGGTGAGTACTTTGAATGTACTCGCAAGCTCACAACAACCAAAGCAATCAAGACAACCAATAGCATGGCATTTACAGGTTAATTGATGAGCATGATACAACTAGAACAGTATGAGATGAGCATGGCATGTACATGTTAATCAGGATATGAACATGACGATACTAGCACTACCATGAGAGGGGGGGTCGATGTTTCAGGTCCCTTGGACCAACTTACTCTTCTCGGAGGTTATCTCATAACCACCATATATAACAAACTTACCGTCGTGAACATCACACGATCACCTCAGGATCAACTCGGTATCAACTATACCATCGTGATCATCACATGACCACACGGAGCTTGATCTCTACCTGTGATCATCGCATGACCACATAAAGATCAACCAACTTCTTTCCTCGTGGAACCGGGGCTGTTAATTATTATCCAGATTATTATTACTGTTGACCCATAGTGTGACCTACTACGAACTGTGTCCATGACAGAGGATGCGGCTATCGATAGATTATACACTCTGCAGAGGTTAGTACACTGTACCCACACCACGGAACTCATGGCCTCGTGCTCCCATTCGGGTGGACCAACGACATTCCGACAAAACCAATCTATTGCATGACACTCTCCCGGCCACTCCGACAAACTCCCCTTCGGGCTATGTCATGGGTGGCCCTGATGCCAACTCTTGACATCCTGCCACCTTGTAGCTGGCCACGGTCGTGGCAAAACAAAACAAACAGTCCCAAACGGGGACAATGGTACCATACAACCTGGGCACACAAGGCTTATGGCCACCTACCCGATCAGGGTAGCGCCTGCACATAACCTTCCCTAGTTGGAGGCACCGACGAGAGGCATGACAATAGACCGAATTAGGGCCTCCCCATCCAGGCAAGTGTGGCTGCACTAGTGAGCTCGATTCGGTGGCACCATGACTCAACCAACAGATTTGCTCAAGTTCGATTAATGTCAGGTTTAACTTGAATGGTGATGAGCTGAGTCACAATAAAATAACATGACAATGCATATGAGTATGATATCAACATAAACATGGATGGGCAACATAACTATTTATCATAACATCCACAACAATAAATCATTTAGTCTACGGGATACATAACAAACCATAACTATTCATGTGAGCAATATTTGTATAACAAACCATAACTATTCATGTGAGCATATCAAGATCACTAGCATATGAATTGAATACAAGAATGGAACATGTTAATAATAATACTAGCAAATAATCAATTAACTTACTAGATGAAAATGAGCATGGCATAAGAAATGAGCATGGATTCACAAAGCATATACATAACATTCAAAATAATTACATGAGCACACAATTATTTAATCATTCAAGTGAAAACCATGGCTATTGCAATGCCATCATGCAAGTGGCTATTGTGGCTTGCCTGTGGATGAAGGATTCATCGGGAAGAAGTGCGATGAACTCGCGAAAAGATTTCACCGGAAATGATTCTCTCTCGAAGGGGGCTGAATAAGGGCAGGGGCAAAATGGTCATTTTCGGAACGTGACAACATCATGAAAATAGTACCAATGGAACGCGCTTAATGAATAGAGAACGTGGGCTTTTGAATCACCTGAATTGGAGTTACGGTTGCGAAAATACGGTCGTTCATTCGTTAGGCAGAAAACAAACAAAACCCTGTTCATTTCTTCTCTTAACGGACGAACACCCACAATATAAGAGTTTCGGCGCCGGCGGCTGAAAAACAGAAAGCACATTTTCTAAAATACGGTTTCGAACGGAGAAAACGCATTTCTGTCCGAAGAAGCAGCAGAATACGCTTTCCTTAGACGAAAACGTATTTCGGTGAATTCGCCTCAACTTATACACGTCAGCGGGCCGGCTGGGTCACCGTGTGAGACTGACGTGTGGGGCCCACTGGCAGGCCTGGGAGGGGTCGTCGTCTTCAACCTCCTGTCTTCGCGCTTGGCCGAGGGAGGAGCGGAGTCCGACGAGGATTGCCGGCGACTCCGGCCACCATCCGCGGCGCCCGGACTACCGGAGTGACCGGGAAGACGAGGCGCCCCTGCCTGCTAGCTCCATGCACGCCGGGGAGCTCGGAGTCAAGGAGGGCCTCGGCCGCGGCGGAAAGATGGCTTCGGTCGTCGGTGGACTCAAGGCTACAGGGCGCCTGAGGAGGAGATGAAGGGTGGTGGAGGGTCGCCGGACCTTAGGGGTTCTCCTGGTGTGGGAAGGAGGGCTAGGAAAGCTCTGCATTGCTCGAATTTAAGCCGAGTAGAGCGGCGGCCATGGCGGCCATGGGAGGCGAGGAGGGGCTCCGGCGATGGATTGAGGGGTCCAGGAGGTTACTAGGAGAGTGGGGAGGCTGTTGGTGTGCTCGGAGAGGCTCGGGGATGGCTATTTATAGCCGGGCGACGATGCCATGCCCGGTTGCTGCCGCGGAGAAGATGGCCAATGCACTGGAGCCCGGGGGCGAGCTGGTGGTCGAGGAGGGGTGCCGACCTGACGCGGCTCAAAGGGATGTGATAGCTCGGGAAGAAGTGACCGACAGGCAGAGGTGGGGGGTCCCGGAGCAACAGTGCCGCGGCGGCTGCCGTGGCGCGTCGGGGAGGAAGGAGGAGGGGAGAGGGGTCCAGAGGAGGTGCGTGGATGGAGGAGAGGGAGGGCAACTCTGTGAACACGCTGTGGTGGCGCGAGGATGATGTTTGGACGTTGGCAGAGGGGCCCGACGTCCAGAGCGCGTCGAACGGCATGCCAGCTGCATGGTCATCGCGTGCACTGGCCCTCTGGTGCGGCTCTGCCCATATAAGCTTGTCACACAGGACCCTCACTACTCAAAAAGGTTAGATCTACGGCTAGGATCAAATGAGCGGTGCTGGGGATGAGCTGTGTGCAGAAAGCCACCTTGGTAGCAAGGTGTTTGTTGTGGGGTGGGGGAGATTGGCCTGGTGAAAGATACTGAGATTTGGCTGGGGGAGGTTATACACTAAGGTGACCATCTTGGAAAATTTTCAGCCCAAATGGAGGAATATAACTAGCACTTGCTTCACAAACTGCCAAACTGGACAGAAAATGGAAATTGAAGCTGTGCTCAAATGAAGTGTTGGATTGGGCTGAAATTTGGTGGAGGATAATGATTTGGACATAGGAAGGCACTGTAAAAGTTTCATACCATTTGGATAAATAAAAATGGTACTTCCTTCACAATGCTTTCCTCTGGACAGAAACTTGGGGGAATTATTGAGAAATATTGGCTAAATTAAATGAGCCCAAATTTGGTGGAGAGGAGTTATATAGGTAGGAGAATGTTCTGGAAAAATTTCAGCAATTATGAAGCAGTATAAAATGTAGTTGCTTCACAAATAGATATTAAGTCCAGAAACAAGAATTGGATGGTGTGCTCACCATGAGCACGGGATCTTGAATATTTTTACATATCCAAGGTCCATATGGTCCAAAGGAATTTTGAGAATTTTAGGAAAGACAGAAATATAGGTTGCTTCACAACCCAGGGCAAACAGGACTATTCCTTTAATAAAAAAGGAATATTCCCAAGAAAAGGGATTTGTGGTTGGGCTAAGATGGAAATGACATGATCTTGGGAAGGATTTGAGAGTGACAAGCCACTTCGGAGAGGAAGAAGAGATGATCTTCCCAGGTTTCAAGACCATAGAGCCACAGAAAATGAATTCCAAATAAAAATCTAAAGAAATCCAAAAGAAAAAGAAAGGGCCAAAAATCGGGGTGTCACACTCTTATAAAGACATAAGAGGTTTGTATTTCTGTGTGCGGTCTGGTTGGCACGGTTGGGGGATGAACTTTGTATACGCAGGGGTTTGTAGGGAGACACTATTGGACTACAATCCGCAGTGCATTCCAAAGATAATATAACTACTTTTTATGTTTTCGTGAATCTCAGATACTGAACATCATCATAATGATTATGAGCTTGTGCGCATGAGAAGAATAAAGGAAAACAATGACATGGCTAGAGGGAGACTAAGATCCAGTCTGGATGCAATGGAATGCAGATGCTCTCCACCTACAAGATTCGTGTTCAGAATATGATCCTAACAATGATTCTGAGCTAGAGGGAGACCTAAGTCAATGTAGCTCCCTAGTGGCGGAGTCAGAGGCAGATGCCCTATCTTATTCACCCATCAAGGTGCTTGCTCTAACTTGGCAAAGTTATATTGGCCGCACATATCTTGCAAATGATGCTTTGCATTGCTTCTACTTTGTTGCACCGCCATTTTCTTAGTTTACACATCATATATGTGAATATGCCATGCCTATCCATTTTCAATACATATTCCATCTGTCATCATACCATATTTCTCCATTCAAATGTTGTTCTTGTGTATCAGACGTTCAAAAGGAAGAGGGCGATTGCTGATCGCGATGGAGCACGGACAATGTATTTGGAAAAGGTAGTGACACCTGATAAATCAAATAGCCCATTAGGTGTAGTGGCAATATCACCAGACCCAGAAAACACAGCCCCAACTCTAGCAGACTCTACCCTTACCCCACTGACCATCTCAGATACCCCAACTCAGCAGACCCCAACTGCAGCAAAAAGTATGACGATGCCAGTTGACATAGCACCAGCTCTACGACGCAAAACCCCCATTCCAGCAAAGAGTACACCAACTCCAGTTGCCAAATCCCTTTTCGGACTGGAGAGAGCCCTAATTGCAGCAAATAGGACCCCTGTTCCACTTCTTCCCAGTTTAGAAGATGAAGCTTTTATTGTTGTCAGGAACTTTGTGCGCATCTTTCCTTCGTGGAAAGATTATACTACAGACAAACAACAATTTCCAATCTTCCTCCACAACATACGTGTAAGTAATGTACTAATGTTATTCATCGTAATTATTGCCTATGTTTCTGCTGACAGAACACAAAAGATTTTATTCTTTTAAATAGGCGAGGACCAAACTGGATAGTCAAGATGAGCAAAGCTTGGTTGTGCTTTTCAAGCACGCTTTGAGGAAGTATTGTTGCTACCTGAGGCAAGCACACTTCGATGGCAAGCCTCTAAATGAAATTTCTGTAAAGTCTCTGGTGCTTCATTTACTAGACAGTGACTGGAATAATCTTGTTACACACTGGTCTCGTCTGCAGCGTAAGGTACTATCTATGATATCACATTACAATTTGAACTAAATTTCTACATGTGCCTTACCGTCTCACTTGTAAGAAAACTGTTTGCAGAAGAATATCCATTCTCAAGGGACCACAGGATCTCGCAACTATACTGCACACTGCATTGCTCTTGTGAGTACCTCTTACCCTGTATCACCATACTTACTTTCATAGCTGGCTGATTATGTAGCATCACTGCACATGTTAGCCTCCTTATCCTTCATTTGGTGGACATTATAAGATCCGTATTGACTCTTACGTAAAATTAGAATCAACCCTATGCTTCTGAAGAAGTTTAGCTCTGCAGTCCTCTTGTAAGGACCGAACGTCTTGTATCATTGTACCTACATTAACAGCTACTCCATCCGTCCCATAATATAAGAGCGTTTTGTACACTACACTAGTGTACAAAACACTTATATTATGGGACGGAGTGAGTAGTTCATTGTGTTGCATTACTCTGCATCTTATCTCCCTCGCCCACCATTTCCTAAAAATTATCAGATCTATACTTAATATTACCAAAAGGTTGAATACACAGACAATGCCAGTGCCGAAATGTAACCCATTGCTCTTGTTAGTACATTTTGTCCTGTAACTCTGTACTTACATGGATAGGTAGTTGATTATGTAGCATCACTGTTCATCTTATCTTCATTATCCTCTATCCCTTCCAGTATTATCATATCAATAATTACTCTCTACAAAATGTAGAGTACAGGCAATGCTTATGAAGAAGTTTTTGTGCTGAAATTCTTGAGTTATCCCTCCCTTGACATGGAGAAGGGCATTATAGAGCCGGTGTTAACTGTTAATGTAAGTCCATCCTTCTAAAGTCTTTGTCCTCAACTGCTGTTTAATTTGCTCATACTCCCTATCGTCAACTGCAGTTTAGTTTGTTGTTTCTATCAAAATGCATGTTCGCAACAACTTCAAGTTTCAAGTTTTAGTCGTGAAACCAAATTCCATATTCATACCATGCACATTATTCAATACAGATCCATTGATTTTTCTTTAGCCCTGCATGTATGCTTGTGTTATTGATCTGTAATCCAGTGTGTGGTGAAGCTACCCACATTTTGCCCCTTGTCATTTCGTGCTTTGTCTTAACTGATGTGGCTGATGATATGAACATGGCATGCACGTTAACGTAAAGAGATACAATGATTTTCTTTTGCCCTGCATCTATGCTTGTGTTGTTCATCTGTAATCCAGTAGTGTGGTGAAGCTCCTCGCATTATGAACAATGCAAAATTATGCTCTTGAAATATGGAGTTATCTCTTTATTTTCTAATATGAAACTGGATGGAATTGACAGCGCAGTTACTATCTTTGTTTATATACGTGCAAAACCTGTCAACTATCTTGTTTCAGGTGTGTCATGGGAAACGACGATCTATGGGACCTAACGGGCCCCTTTGCGATTCGGCTCCGGGGACGTGTGCGTAACAAAGAGCAGGTTTTGGGTAGATGCAAGAACACACGGGGGTGTATCCAGGTTTGGGCCACTATGAGCGTAAAACCCTACTCCTGTTCTGTGCTTGATTGTGTATGATCTCAAGTTACAAGGAGTGCAGTTCGCCGGCAGAGTGCGCGGGAAATGCAGCTACAGCGTGTAGTTGAACTGGGTGTCGACCGTTCTACCTGTAGCCGTGGGCCTCCATTTATAGGCCAAGGGGTTTCCACAATGGCTAATATGGTCAATTATAGGGTATGAATAGTGACTTACACCGTCACCACGTCCATCTCCCAACGGGGTAGGACAAACGCATTAAATGCACCGTTAGGTGCTACGTCGGGGAGGCAAGGCATTGGGCAAAAGATCTGTACCACCGGTCCTGGCGCCCTCCTATCATCTTGACACGTCCCAGGGACGGGTGTCATTAAAGTTAATCCTGGCGTGGCATGCTGACACGTGCCTCGGCCAGCTATGTTGACTGCCTGCCCGCTCGACACCAATCAAACGAGCCTATCTAGTCGATGATGAGCTGGAGCGGTAACGGGACAGAACAAGCCTGCTGGCAAGGAGCTTGCTGGGCCTTTGCTTGCCCGCAAGGAGCTTGCCGGCAACCAGAGTCTTGGTCTTCACCTTGCCGGTATGAAGCTTGCCGGCAAGGGCAACGTTGATCTTCAGTACTAGAATAGTACTTCTCGATGACCTGCCTTGAGGTCTTCTTCACGGTCTTGTTTATTGAGTCTTTAGTCATAGTAGTCCTCCATCAAGCTCTTGCCATCAGGAAGGCTGCAACTGCCTGTGCACAAGTCTGGGTATGAGGGCACCCATGTTTTAGTACACCGACAGGAGCCCCTGGGCTTGGGCCACACGCTCATGCAAGGCGTCGTTGGGCTAGGCCCAAATAGTGCATAGGCGGCGCGTGGCAGAGGATAACTATCGTAATCTTCTCTTTTACCGCACCCGCCCACGACGCACATTAAATGCGGGCATGGGAGAGGTGGAGCGAAGCAGCGGCGGGAGGTAGTGCGCCTGAAAAGCGCAGCCACATAGGACGGCGAAGAGCCAGCCCCCGCGCCTTCCCATAAAAAGGAAACCACAAGGGGCGCTGCTCATTTACCCCCTCTTCCTAATCTATCCAGTTCGCCGTCGTCTTCAACCCCGCGTTAGAGCATTCCCTTTTCTGCGCCCAGTTTTCATGCAAGCGCCAACAAGCTTCCCCTCCGGATCTTGCCATGGCGTGGAAGAAGACCGAGAGGGCCACCGGCTCGGCGGTGGCGGAAAAGAAGGCTGCTAAGGCTGCACAACGGTGGACTAGCGCCGTCTTCCCACCGGCGCTCACAGCAGATGCCCTGACGAGGGATTATGCGCATGTGTACGCGAGCAAGACACAAGATCATGAAGCCACAGTGGTGCTTCCTGGATCCGTCCCTCCCACCGGCGATCAATTCCATTTCTTCGCTGGGTACTTTTACTGCGGTTTGTGCCCGCCTTTCTCTGATTTTTTTGTTGAGACGATGAATGCCTTCGGGTTCAGACTACTTGATTTCACGCCCAATGCGGTCACCTGCCTGGCAACCTTCGCGCATCTGTGCGAGAACTTTGTGGGAATAGCCCCAACTGTTGCTCTGTTCCGGTATTTCTTCGTCCCTCGGGTCGAGGAGGGCGCTCTTTCTGGTAGCGTCACCTGGGTCCCAAGGGGAAACTCAAAGAAGTACTACTTGGACGGCAAGCTACACTCCAGATGGGACGAGTGGCGGGCCGACTGGTGTTGGGTCAAGCAGCAAGATTTCCCAGCCTTTTGCCACCTTAGGACCGAGATGGGGCGAAGCCCGACATCTGGAACAATGTCGACCCCAGTGATGCCAAACTGGGAGTGGTGCTACGCCGAATCCTCGCTCTAAAAGAGGACGGCTTGACGATCGAGAAGGTGGGAGCAGATTTCACCTGCCGCCTGATCGCCCCCTGCAGCACAGAGGAGGCCGATAAGCGTGGGATTACCGGGGCCCTGCTGACCCAATGCGTCTGTACCCGGGCCCCGACAACAACTTGACGGTGATGGCGCACTACCTGCTCCTATGCCGGATTTTCAACAGGGGTTGCAACTTTGACTTGCCAGCGACGGTGATCCCATTGTGCAACAATACTGCCAAGGCTTCCATCTTGGCATGGATGCCAGACCGTGATGCCAGGACGGTTCTGAGCACGTGGGAAGAGCCCAACAAGGAAGATGTGGACAGCTGGTTCGCCGGCCTAGTGGAGAAAGCTATTGGAGCCGAGGCTGACATGATGCACTGATGACCCACAAATATAGGGGATCAATCGTAGTCCTTTCGATAAGTAAGAGTGTCGAACCCAACGAGGAGCAGAAGGAAATGACAAGCGGTTTTCAGCAAGGTATTCTCTGCAAGCACTGAAATTGTAGGTAATAGATAGTTTGATAGCAAGATAATTCGTAACAAGTAACAAGTAGTAATGGTATCAAAGGTGCAGCAAGGTGGCCCAATCCTTTTTATAGCAAAGGACAAGTCGGAACAAACTCTTATAATAGGCAACACGTTCTCGAGGACACATGGGAATTTCATCTAGTCACTTTCATCATGTTTGTTTGATTTGCGTTCGCTACTTTGATAATTTGATATGTGGGTGGACCGGTGCTTGGGTATTGTTCTTACTTGAACAAGCCTCCCACTTATGATTACCCCCTCTCGCAAGCATCCGCAACTATGAAAGAAGAATTAAGATAAATCTAACCATAGCATGAAACATATGGATCCAAATCAGCCCCTTACGGAATAGTGCATAAACTAGGGCTTAAGCTTCTGTCACTCTAGCAACCCATCATCTAATTACTACTCCACAATGCCTTCCCTTAGGCCCAAAGATGGTGAAGTGTCATGTAGTCGATGTTCACATGACACCACTAAAGGAAGCAACAACATACATATCATCAAAACATCGAACGAATACCAAATTCACATGATTACTTATGACAAGACATCTCCCATGTCCTCAAGAACAAAAGTAACTACTCACAAATAATATTCATGTTCAAGATCAGAGGGGTATTCAGTATCATTAAGGATCTGAACATATAATCTTCCACAAAATAAACCAACTAGCATCAACTACAGAAAGTAATCAACACTACTAGCAACCCATAGGTACCAATCTGAGGTTTTGAGACAAAGATTGAATACAAGAGATGAACTAGGGTTTGAGATGAGATGGTGCTGGTGAAGATGTTGATGAAGATTGGTCCTCCCACGATGAGAGGATCATTGGTGATGTCGATGGCTTCGATTTGCCCCTCACGGAGGGAAGTATCCCCGGCGGAATCGCTCCGCCGGAGAGCAAAAGTGCTCCTGCCCAGGTTCCGCCTCGAGACGGCGGCGCTTCATCCCGAAAGTCTTCTTCTGATTTTTTTATAGGGAAAATGGCATCATATAGTGGAAGATGGGCCCCAGAGGCCTGCCAGGGGCCCCACAAGCTCATAGGGCGCGCCCAGGGGGCTAGGGGGCGCCCCCAGGCTTGTGGCTGCCTGGTGGCTCCCCTTCTGTTGATTCTTTAGCCAGTATTTTTTATATATTCCAAAATAATTCTCCGTATATTCTCAGGTCATTTGGAGATGTGCAGAATAGCTATCTCTATTTCACCCCTTTCCGGTCTAGAATTCCAGCTGCCGGCAATCTCCCTCTTCATGTGAAACTTACAAAATAAGAGAGAAAAGGCATAAGAATTGTATCATAAGGTGAAATAATGATCAAAAACATAATAAATAACAGTAGGAAAACATGATGCAAAATGGGCGTATCAACTCCCCCAAGCTTAGACCTCGCTTGTCCTCAAGCGAAAAACCGAAATCGATAATCATGACCACATGTTTAGAGAGAGAGGTGTCGATAAAACAAAATACAGACATGAAAGCATCATAATCTTTATTATAACAGCAATATATCATCGTAAAACTTCTCATAAATAAGTGACAATTCATTCACAAGTCTTAAAGTATGAACCATAAATCATATTGAAAACTAACAAACTATGATCTCAGTCACTAAAGCAATTACAATTCATCATATTATCAGAAAGAGTCTATGTAAGAGCTTTGTTTAGCAACTTCACATACTCAACTATCATTTAGTCTTCTATGATTGCTGACACTCACGGCGTACTTATGGAGCAAAAGTTGTAGTCAGACACATAGAAAGATATGGGCTTCTAGTTTCGCCTCCCAACGTATCTAACATTCTTAAGAAGTTGCTCCCCACTCCTCCCTATTCTCTCACCATGCACACTGTCCACATCAGCAAGTTGCCACGGTCAACGTTCTCTCAACATGCAGCCTCCACATCAGCAGAAAAAAAAACAGATCGTTAGGTTCCCATCTGAGTGGGTCATCAATATTGTTTTAGGCGTTGATTCAATATAGCCCAGCCATCTGAAGCCCTCTGATCTCTAATCTGCTGCATGCGTGGAATCTCATCTAGACTTGCATGTCGTCGTTCCGTTTCCAGTCTTAAAATACCACCGAAGCCCAATGGTGTTAATTCGCAGACAGGGAAGAAAGCCCAATCGTCCTGCCCCCACGTCTCTCTCTTCCCCTACGTAAAGGACAAATCTTTTCCCCTGGCAATAGATCCATGCGTGCGGTCCGCTCCTCTGGCACGGTCGCCGGTCCGCGGCACCTCCCCTCCTCCTCCGACTCTGCCGGCGCTGCCCGCTGCCTCTCCTCCTCCTCGGCCCCCGCCGCTGTCCTTGGTGGCCTCCGCCGAACCCTCCTTCGTTCATCGCTCCCGCAGATGGAAGGCATGGATAGGCCTATGTTTGTGGGCGGAATCAGACCGGCCGCTGGAGTCTCTCCTGGAAAGATGCTCTGCCCGACGACTCAAATAGTAGATGCCGCGCCAGCCAAGTGCCCAGCCGGTGGACAACTTTCTTTTCGGCCCCGAAGGTATGTGCTGATGGTAACGCAGGGTTGGATCGACCTCGAGTTTTCTTTAGAATTGCAGGGTGCTTGACCAGAGAACCAACACAACCTCATGCATATGTCAAAGGAGAGAGAAATAGTAGGAAAGGTAATTCCCATAACTTCACTAAATTTGTTTTTTTTACCATATTCTATCTTAAAACGCTTGATTCTAGTGCATTGGTTGTTTCTTCAGGTTACTAATAGCATGGTCTAATCAATTGAGGCCCATCTTTGCCTTGAAAAGTATGGATGACTGTTCACTTCATGTTTTCCTTATGGGGGTGAGCACTGCCAAATCTCCTGGCTTACAGTATCAATTCAACAAGTGTGTTTTTTTATTATTCTCTCTTATTAATTATTTCGTGGTTCACTGGTTTTCTGCTTTTGATTTTTAAGCAATTACTTTTAGTTTAGCCTGCTACTGTTATATCTTACCCTGCACCCACTATATTTAAGTTGTACTCCTATTTGGTAAGCTTCATCCTCATGCGCACTAAGAAAGCCCAATCTATTAGCACTAGCCTACGTTTATTTCATGATTTTCTGATTGCACGATCTTGCTATCACTGCCATACAAAGTAACTAGATAGGTATCTCCCCAAATATACTAATACGTTTATATTTCTCAATTTTCTATTTTTTTTATGTGCAACAAGTCAGTGTCTTGGCTAACAGCCTAAGTCATCAGCCACCACAGGAAACGGCCAGGGCCATTACCGCCATAAGGTCGGGTCCTTCTCCATTGGATGTTTTTAGCCAAGCCCACTGTTTTGGAGCTCCGGCCAATACGTGATGCCGCTGGCCATGTATAGCTATGTGCAGTGTGGATTTGCCTAAATGATGCTCTTGAGAGAAGTTTTGGTCACTTTCACATTATCTATGACAGCAAATTTTCGTATCTCCGTCTCAGTGTCCACAAGGCTTTCTCGCGAAAAAAGGGTGTCACAAGGCGTTTGATGAAATTCCAAGTAGGCTTGCATGTCAAAATTTATATATGTAAATTTTAGGATCCCTCAGTTTCTGCTATAGCTGTTCATAATTTTCATTTTTGGAATAAAAGAAGTTCAATAGGTATGTTCCTAATCCACATTTTATGTCATTGATTCTTAGTTATAAATCAGCTATCCACAGCTTGCTCTCAGGTTCCTTTAATCCATAAGCATATGGTACTGTTGCGCAACTCTGTACTTAAGCCATGGTCATGTATCGCTCAAACATATGTTACTTCTCCAAAAAATACTTCTCAGTATATATATCGTTGTATAGTTAGTCAATTTTTTAGCATTGCATTTTTACCAATTTGGATCCAAAAAAGTTACAAAATTATCTCCTCACCATATACAACATGTAAACTGATTGCCTTACATTTTCAGGTTAACTATAGTTCCATATGTTTTATCAAGTGAGCTTTCTCCATGCTAATAAATCTACGTTAAACATATAGGTTGCGTAGGACATCAGGCATATGTGAATTTTTCCTTTTCCCTTTTGAGGGCAGAAGAAAGGATCTTAATTCAGAAACCATAGCAGTATAAGTACAGTCTCTAGCAACAACATGAGAGATCTGGTCCAACACCTGGGAGCTCCACACCCCTCAGATACCGACCTGACGGACATAAGACACAATCTCATGGGCTACAAAGATTTGATCTCTTCTGATCTTAAGAAAAATACAATAAGAAAACGCTGGAATTTCGCGCCCCATATCACTACAAATAGTACCAAGCCACGACATGTCCCGTCCTTCGTTCTTCAAATAGGAACAACTAGCAGTTACGTTAAATGTGATGGGCACACCTACACGACCGACATCAAGGCAAGCTCCCTACAAGCACTTCGGAGCTTCAGCTTCCTTTGCATCATGACATGTAATGAGGACTCTATGTGTATATATGTGTAATTTTGAAATTAGTTACCAAGGTCTACAACTGATTGATGCATATGTTCACTAATTCCAGTTTTCTTTCTTTAATGTTTTGGCCTGGCTGCAATTAAAGTTGCTTTACTTCCAAAATCATTCATCTTCCTATTTAATCCTAAACCAATGCAGCCTACAAAGTTCCGCAGAAACGCGCGGGGTATTTTCTAGTTTACCTCAAGGGTAATGTCAACAATAATAACTCACGATCACTTATATTCAACTGGATATATATGCCAAGATCTTTCCCCACCACATGATGCTTGCCAAAAGAGAAAATAAAAATGGAATAGAGGAGAATACTATTGACCCTTGCATGAAAGTAAATACATAAAGTAAAAGATAGGCCCTTCGCAAAGGGAAGCAGAGGTTGCCATGCACTTTTGTATTTTTGGATGTGCAAACTCTTAATGTAAAGGAACGTCACTTTATATTGCCCCTTGTGATAGCAACCTTTATTATGCAGTCTGTCACTTTTATTTCTTCACCATCACAAGTTTGTACAAAGCTTATTTTCCCTTACAATAAAAGATCATACATATTTAGGAGCAAATTTTATTGCTTTTGCACTGATGACAACTGGGTTTAAGGATTTTGGATGCACAAGTAGTATCTCTACTTGGTGCGGATTTTTGGCTAGCAAAGATAGGGGGCAAGCACCACATGTTAGAGGATCCAAAACAATATAACTTCTATGTGAATTGTAACACCCCTGTGTAATGAGCAACAGTGATCCATGATTATTATGCTAAGTCTTTGTGATTTGCAATGTTTAATCAATATGGATTAATATCTCATTTCAAATTCCTCCACTGAATTCAATTCAAATTCAAAGTGAAATTTGAAGTTGCTCAAAAATTGCTGGAAAATAGTACATGTTGTAGCAAAAATTCCAAAACAAATTAATGTTCAGGAAAACAACATCACCTATTTTCCTAAAATGGGCTAGAGCATTAAAACAATGCAAAAACAGCCTCTTTAATGCCATTTCCATTTATGAAAAATTCAAATGGATTCCAAAATTTGCCCAAATTTTTTGTGGCAGTGCAGGATAATGCAAGGTATTTTGTGGACCAATTTCACATTTTACAAAATGCATTTGGGCAGCTCATTTTCTTTTTCTAAACTTCTGTAAAAAGAAAAACAGAAAAAGTAAAAGAAAAGGCCTAAAGCGGCTGGGCCTAAGTGCACAGTGCACTTGGCCCAGCCCAACCGGCCCCTTCTCCCTCCTCTCTCTCTCCCTCGCCGTGTCAGCCGCGTCGTGGCCGAGCGCGTGCTCGCCGGCCAGCGAGCGACACCGCGACGCCACAGGCTAGGGTAGGATAAGGCCGAGCCCCATCCCTCCCCCTGGACGCCTCGCCATTCTCCCCTCTCATCTCTCTCGCTCGCGCGCTCTCTCTCACCTCTGCCCGAGCGCCGCCGTCGCCGTACTGCCGCGCCACCGCGGCCACTCACCTCGCCTCGCCTCCTCTCCGTGTCTGTCATCTCTGCCATCGTCGGTTACATCGTCCATGCCGACTAACGCAAGCAGAGGAGCTCCACATCGAGCGGATCGAGCCGCCCCCTTCTTCTCGGTCACCGGCGACAACCGACGACTCCGGCCACCACTGCAGCTACTAAGCCACTCGTCGGCCTCCTTGAGCCACACGGTGAGCGTCCTCGCTGACTCCCCCTCTCTCTCTCGCTCGGCTGTCCGTCCCGTGGCCGTTTCCGATTAACCCGAGCTCGGCGGCGCCATTGACGGCGTTCTGCGAAGCAGAGCCGCTCGAGCTGTCGCACGTCGTCAGCCCTGATCCGGGTGCTCCGTAGAACTCTCCGGTGAGCTCTGTTAGCTCGTTAGCTCACCGTAGCCATGTGGTCGTGCTCGCCCGAAACTGCTCCGTTGCTGACCTCGTCGCCGGCGTCGATTTCGGCCGACTCCGGCGACGCCACCACCACCATTTGACGCGGCTCGTTCGACTCGTTCGAACGAAGCCCAACCGCGCCTCGTTTGGCCGCCCGTAGCACGATTCCGGCGAGCGCCAGAGGCCTCCGCCGTGTTTTTTGGTCGCCGGTGGCTTGCCACCAGCCAACGCCGACGTGGACGCCACGGGGGCACCCCTGGGTCACTGCCAGTGGGCCTAGGGGCCCCAGTTGACCGAGTTGACTTAGTCAACTCGGCTGACGTGGCAGCTACTGCCACTGACACGCGGGCCCCACCCGCTTAATTAATCTAATTAGTTTTTAAAATTAACCTAATTACTAAATAGCCACTGACCAGTGGGGCCCCACCTGCTAATTACCCAAATTAGTTTAATTTAACCCCTAATTATCTCTGTGTCACTGACCAGCGGGGCCCAGTTGTCAGGTTTGACCTGGAACAGCTGGGTTGACTCACTGACATCATGATGATGTCATGCTGACAAAGTATTTGTTTTTTTGGTTATTTTCGAAATAGATTTAATTCTAGGATTTTTAGAAAAAGGTTTAAATCTTTGAAAATTCGTAGAAATTCAACCGTAGCTCGGATCGAAAAGTTTTCAACATGAAAGTTGATTAGAAAAACGAGACGAATCCGAATACATGGTCAAAATGCTTGACCATCAGTCCTAACTATCTGAACATGGAACCTTCCCCTCTGGTTCAGTATACCGATAACCGCTTAAACGCCGGGAAAATATCCCAGATATTTTCCCGCTTCGTCTACGACATGTATCATTGCATTAGGTCACCACCAGCACTGCATATCGTCATGCCATGCATCGTGTTGCATCTGTTTGCCTTTATTTATTGTTTCTTCCCCCTCTTCTTATCCGATAGCCCCCGAGACCGACGCAGCTCCGGAGACCGCCGACGACCAGGAGTAGATAGGAGGCACTCAGGCAGGAGGCCTGCGCCTTTCGATCTTTGACGTTGTTTTGCCCCGCCTTTTTAAGGCATATCTGTTTTACTTTTATGTCTGTACTCAGATATCTAATGCTTCCGCTGATGCTTGTATGACTCAAGCTTATGTATTCGAGCCCTCGAGGCCCCCGGCTTGTAATATAAAGCTTGTATGACTTTTATTTGTGTTTAGAGTTGTGTTGTGATATCTTCAAGTGAGTCCTTAGGCTTGATCGTGTGCATTTGTGTGTATGATTAGTGCATGATTAAGTCGGGGGCGTCACATGAATATAAGCAAACATAACTCATTACGTTGTCTTCCTTGTCCAACATCAACTATTTGACATAGAATATTTAATGGGGGCTCACAATCATAAAAGATGTCCAAGATAGTACACTTATATGTCAGACCTCTCTTCCTTTATTACTTTTTATGAATTGCAACAATGACCAATGCTATGTTTGTTAACTTCCAACAAGTTTTATCAATTATACTTCTTTTATGTGAAGTCATCACTCCCCAAGGGATTAGCATATGATCTTTTTCATTCTTTTATTCTTTTTGATTGAAACATAAAAGTAAAGAACCAAAATCAAACTACTCTTTATTATATAACTCTCACACTCGATTACATAGATAGATAGATCACAAAGCAAGCACTCGAAACAAAATTATACTAAAACTTTATTCTTCTAAATCACGAAATAACTAAGGATCGAACTAAGATAGATAATGATGGTAAAAGTGATGGTGATACGATACCGGGCACCTCCCCCAAGCTTGGCACAAGCCAAGGGGAGTGCCCATACCCGTGTACTCAAGTATCTTTCTTCGGTGATGGTGGTGATGATGAGGTAGGCTTATCCTTCAAAGTGTTCAACAATATATCCTTCAGACTCTGTATTTCCCTAGACAACTCCTGAACCATGGTGGTATTCCTTTGCACTTCAACCATAATGTGTTTATTCTCTAGCCACCATGAGCCCTTCCCTGCATCATTCTCACTTGGACGGGAAATATCCCAATTGGAAGGTATGTGCATACGAGGAGTGTTTTCAACCCCATAATTGTGAACCAAATTATGAAAATTGTTTTGATCTAACCTGTATAAGGGCCTCCTAGGAGGAAGCCCTTCTTGCACCTCTGGACTCCCATGGCCTGTTGAGCTTCTCATAGCTTGATGGAGATTTGGAGTTGTGGAGATGCCGGCAAGAGTGCCCCTCTCGGAAGCCGGAGGGTGGACTTCCAAAGAATCTCCATCATCTTCTTCCATAGTGACCCCTTCCTCCTCCTCTCTCTTGAGTTCCATCTGAAGCAACCAAGCGTCGTCTCCCATGTTGTTGGAGGAAGAGGAAGACATGATACCTGGTCTTGAAAGCCTGACAGAAAACAGCACGAAACAAGAACAGAGGAGAAACTTGCGATACGTTGGTCAAAACACCCGTAAGTATATATAATGAATTTTTCCCATGCAGGATAAGTAATATGGAACAAAAACGAAGTCTGGAAGGTCCACGAGGGAGCCAGAAGCCTGGTAGGCGTGCCCAGGGGGTAGGGCGTGCCCCCCAGGCTTGTCGCCTCCTCATGCACTTTTTGGACTGTTTCTTATTTTTGTAATTTTTTATATATTCCAAAACAAACAGAAAGTACTTGTATAGAAGTTTTGGAGTCGGTTTACTTACCGTACCACATACCTACTCCTTTTCAGGGTTCTGGAGCATTCCGGAAGGTTTCCTCTATGTGTTCTTCCGGTGTCATTGTTTGAATAATATTAGTTTCAACATTAATTGGCGTACCTGAGATATAATGTTTAATTCTTTGACCATTAACCACTCTTGGATTAGTGCCTTCGGAGTTGTTTATTTTGATGGCTCCGGAGCGATAAACTTCTTCGATGATGTATGGTCCTTCCCATTTAGAGAGAATCTTTCCTGCAAAGAATCTTAAACGAGAATTGTATAATAGAACATGATCACCTACTTTGAATTCCCGTTTTTGAATTCTCTTATCATCCCACCGTTTAACTTTTTCTTTAAATAACTTGGCATTTTCATAGGCTTGGGTTCTCCATTCATCTAGGGAGCTAATATCAAATAACCTCTTTTCACCAGCAAGTTTAAAATCATAGTTAAGTTCTTTAATTGCCCAATATGCTTTATGTTCTAATTCAAGAGGTAAATGACATGCCTTTCCGTAAACCATTTTATAAGGTGACATACCCATAGGATTTTTATAAGCAGTTCTATAAGCCCATAATGCATCATCAAGTTTCTTAGACCAGTTCTTTCTAGATCTATTAATAGTATTTTGCAAAATTAATTTTATTTCTCTATTAGTTAATTCAACTTGACCACTAGACTGAGGATGATAAGGAGATGCAATTCTATGATTAACATCATATTTAGCAAGCAATTTACGGAAAGCACCATGAATAAAATGTGAACCACCATCAGTCATTAAATATCTAGGGACTCCAAACCTAGGAAATATAACTTCTTTAAGAATTTGAATAGAACTATTATAATCAGCACTACTAGTTGGAATAGCTTCTACCCACTTAGTAACATAATCAACAGCAACTAGAATATGTGTATACCCATTAGAGGAATGCAAAGGTCCCATATAATCAAAACCCCAAACATCAAATGGTTCAATAACAAGTGAATAATTCATAGGCATTTCCTGCCGTCTACCAACATTACCAATTCTTTGACATTCATCACAAGAAAGGACAAACTTACGTGCATTCATAAAAAGAGTAGGCCAATAAAAACCAGATTGTAATACCTTGTGTGCCGTTCTGTCTCCCGCATGGTGTCCTTCGTATGCCTCGGAGTGACACTTACGCAAAATTTGTTCCTGTTCATGCTCAGGTACACAAAGTCTAATTACCATCTACTCCTTCTTTATATAGATGTGGGTCATCCCAAAAGTAATGTCTTAAATCAAAGAAGAACGTTTTCTTTTGTTGATAGGTGAAACTAGGTGGGATATATTTAGAAACAATGTAATTAGCATAGTCTGCATACCAAGGAGTGTTACAAGAAGCATTTATAACATCTAATTGTTCATCAGGAAAATCATCATTAATAGGAAGTGGGTCATCAAGAACATTTTCCATTCTAGAAAGGTTATCAGCTACGGGATTCTCAGCTCCCTTTCTATCAATAATATACAAATCAAATTCTTGTAGCAGAAGAACCCACCTAATAAGTCTAGGTTTAGCATCTTTATTTTCCATAAGATATTTAATAGTAGCATGATCAGTGTGAATAGTGACTTTAGAATCAACAATATAAGATCTGAATTTATCACATGCAAACACAACTGCTAAAAAATCCTTTTCAGTAGTAGCATAATTTCTTTGAGCACTGTCTAAGGTTTTACTAGCATAATGAATAACATTCAATTTCTTATCAACTCTTTGACCTAGAACAGCACCAACAACATAATCACTAGCATCACACATAATTTCAAAAGGCAAGTTCCAATCAGGTGGTTGAACAATAGGTGCAGAAATTAAGGCTTTCTTAAGTATTTCAAAGGCTTCTACACAATCATCATCAAAAACAAATGGAACATCCTTTTGCAAGAGGTTAGTAAGAGGTCTAGAAATTTTAGAGAAGTCTTTTATAAATCTCCTATAGAAACCAGCATGACCAAGGAAACTTCTTATACCTTTGATATCTTTAGGACATGGCATCTTCTCAATTGCGTCAACTTCAGCTTTATCAACTTCAATACCTCTTTCAGAAATTTTATGCCCAAGGACTATACCTTCATTTACCATAAAGTGGCACTTCTCCCAATTCTACTAGACAAGATTAGTTTCTTCACATCTCTGCAAAACTCAATCAAGGTTGCTTAAGCAATCATCAAAAGAAGTTTCGTATACGGAGAAATCATCCATGAAAACCTATAGAATCTTTTCACAAAAATCATAGAATATAGCAGTCATACATCTTTGAAAGGTAGCAAGTGCATTACATAAACCAAAAGGCATACGACGATAAGCATAAGTTCCAAAAGGGCAAGTAAAGGTAGTTTTCTCTTGATCTTCTTGTGATACAGGTATTTGACAAAAACCAGAATATCCATCTAGGAAACAAACGTGTGTATGCTTAGACAATCATTCTAACATTTGATCAATAAAAGGCAAAGGATAATGATCTTTCCTAGTAGCTTTATTTATTTTCCTGAAATCAATTACCATCCTATAGCCAGTCACAATTCTTTGTGGAATAACTTCATTTTTATCATTAGGAACAATGATAATACCTCCTTTCTTAGGAACACAATGAACAGGGCTTACCCATCTACTATCAGCTATGGGATAAATTATACCTGCCTCCAGAAGCTTTAATATTTCAGTTCTTACCACATCCTTCATTTTAGGATTCAAGCGACGTTGATGATCAATGACAGGTTTAGCATCTGGCTCCATATTAATCTTGTGCTGACATAGAGTGGGACTAATGCCCTTAAGATCATCAAGAGTATATCCAATAGCAGCACGGTGCTTCCGCAGAGTTTTTAGTAATCTCTTTTCTTCATGTTCTGAAAGGTTAGCACTAATAATAACAGGATATATCTTCTTTTCATCAAGATAAGCATATTTAAGTGTATCAGGCAGTTGCTTTAATTCAAACACAGGATCACTCTTAGGTGGTGGAGGATCTCCCAAGGTTTCAACAGGCAAATTATGTTTGAGAATAGGTGCTTGTTTAAAGAATAATTCATCTATTTCATTTCTTTCATTCATATGCATATCATTCTCATGGTCTAGCAAATATTGTTCTAAAGGATCAGTAGGAGGCATAGCAATAGAAGCAAGACCAATAATTTCAACTTTATTGGGTAACTCTTTATCATGAGGTTGTCTACGAAACTTGGAAAAATTAAATTCATGAGACATATCACCAAAATTAACACTAACAATTTCTTTATTGCAATCTATCTGAGCATTTACTGTATTCAAGAAAGATCTACCAAATATAATGGGAGAAAAATCATCTTGTGGTGATCCAAGAACAAGAAAATCAGTAAGGTACTTGATCTTACCACACAAGACTTCAACATCTCTAACAATCCCAAGTGGAGTAATAGTATATCTATTTGCAAGCTTAATAGTAACATCAATATCTTCAATCTCAACAGGTGCAATATCTTTCATGACTTCTTGATAGAGAGTAAAAGGAATAGCACTCACACTAGCACTAATATCACATAAACCATGATAGCAATGATCTCCAATTTTAACAGAAATAACAGGCATGCCAACTACGGGTTTATTTTTATCCTTAGTGTCCGGCTTAGCAATTCTAGTTGCTTCATTACAGAAATATATGACATGTCCATCAATGTTATCAACCAAAAGATCTTTAACCATTGCAACATTAGGTTCAACTTTAATTTGTTTAGAAGGTCTAGGTGCTCTTATATTACTTTTATTAACCATAGTTGAAACTTTAGCATGTTCCTTTATCCTAACAGGAAAAGGTGGTTTCTCAATATAAGCAGTAGGCACAACTGGATCAACATGCTAAACAATCGTTTCTTCCTTAACACTAATAGGTTCTTCTTTTAATTCAATAGGTGGATGATATTTGAACCATTTATCCTTAGGGAGATTAACATGAGTAGCAAAAGATTCACAAAAGGTAGCTACTATCTCAGAGTCAAGTCCATATTTAGTACTAAACTTGTGAAAAGCATCAGTTTCCATAAAAGACATAACACAATCAAACTTAAGATTTATACTTGACTCTTTATCTTTGTTGATTTCCCAATCCTCAGAGTTGCGTTTAATTCTTTCAAGAAGATCCCATTTGAATTCAATTGTCCTCTTCATAAAGGAACCAGTAGAAGAAGTATCGAGCATGGATTGATCATTATGAGAAAGCCGAGTATAAAAGTTCTGAATAATTATTTCTCCTGAGAGCTCATGATTGGGGCATGTATGCAACATATATTTAAGCCTCCCCCAAGCTTGAGCGATACTTTCTCCTTCACGAGGCCATAAATTATATATATAATTCCGATCACGATGAACCAAATGCATAGGATAAAACTTCTGGTGAAATTTCAGCTTCAGCCGGTTCCAATCCCATGTTCCAGTATCATCACATAGCCTATACCATGTCAATGCCTTTCCCTCCAAATATAAAGGGAAAACCTTCTTCTTAACTCCATCTCCGGATAAACCTGCAAGCTTAAACAATCCACAAATTTCCTCCACATATATCAAGTGCATATCAGGATGCATAGTTCCATCTCCTACATAAGCATTAGCTAGCAGTTTCTCTATCATACCCAAGGAAATTTCATAATAAATATTTTCAGTAGGTTCAGTAGGTTGAGGGGCAACTCTTAATGCTTCCGGTCGAACTGAAGATACCCCGAACAAACCCCTCAAAGGATTACTTTTCATAGTGACAAGTGACAGTAAATTTCAGCACGTAATATAAATGTTTCCTTACCAAATTCCACTCACCAAAGGCGCTTCACTCCCCGACAATGGCGCCAGGAAAGAGTCTTGATGACCAACAAGTATAGGGGATCAATCGTAGTCCTTTTGATAAGTAAGAGTGTCGAACCCAACGAGGAGCAGAAGTAAATGACAAACGGTTTTCAGCAAGGTATTCTCTGCAAGCACTGAAATTGTTGGTAACAGATAGTTTGATAGCAAGATAATTCGTAACAAGTAGTAACGGTAACAAAGGTGCAGCAAGGTGGCCCAATCCTTTTTATAGCAAAGGACAAGCCAGAACAAACTCTTATAATAGGCAACACGTTCTCGAGGACACATGGGAATTTCATCTAGTCACTTTCATCATGTTTGTTTGATTTGCGCTCGCTACTTTGATAATTTGATATGTGGGTGGACCGGTGCTTGGGTGCTGTTCTTACTTGAACAAGCCTCCCACTTATGATTACCCCCTCTCGCAAGCATCCGCAACTACGAAAGAAGAATTAAGATAAATCTAACCATAGCATGAAACATATGGATCCAAATCAGCCCCTTACGGAATAGCGCATAAACTAGGGTTTAAGCTTCTGTCACTCTAGCAACCCATCATCTAATTACTACTCCACAATGCCTTCCCTTAGGTCCAAATATGGTGAAGTCTCATGTAGTCGACGTTCACACGACACCACTAAAGGAAGCAACAACATACATATTATCAAAATATCGAACGAATACCAAATTCACATGATTACTTATGACAAGACATCTCCCATGTCCTCAAGAACAAAAGTAACTACTCACAAATCATATTCATGTTCAAGATCAGAGGGGTATTCAATATCATTAAGGATCTGAACATATAATCTTCCACCAAATAAACCAACTAGCATCAACTACAGAGAGTAATCAACACTACTAGCAACCCACAGGTACCAATCTGAGGTTTTGAGACAAAGATTGAATACAAGAGATGAACTAGGGCTTGAGATGAGATGGTGCTGGTGAAGATGTTGATGAAGATTGGTCCTCCCACGATGAGAGGATCGTTGGTGATGTCGATGGCTTCGATTTCCTGTGGCACCCCATCTCAGAGGAACCGGAACACCCCGTATTCCAGCCCAGAGATCAAGTCTTCTGGAATACGGCACTGCTTAGCATAGAACAAATCAGCTCTTTATTACAAATAATAGGGGTACAAGGGTTTGGGGCATTACAGAAGACTACATTGGCATGGCGACACTACGCCTGCTAAGGTAGCCCTATGCTAGCAGCGGACTAACTCATAGCAGCGGAATAACGACAACGGTGATGGACTCCACTCCGCAGGGACTCTGGCTGGGACACGTCCTAGCTCGCAACTCGGGATCCTTGGGTTATGCAAACATGGTAGCACCTACAAACTGGCATGACACGCCAGGTGAGTACTTTGAATGTACTCGCAAACTCACAACAAACAAAAGCATCCAGGCAAAGCACCATCATAGCAATCATGATTATATCAGGATCAATTGCTATTAAAAGGGTGGAAGAAAATAATAAACATGTTGTCTCCGAACGGTCTGCAATAGTCACCATTGTTAAGGTCACATCGACCGCCTTACCCTGGGCTATCCAGTTGAACCATCTACTCTCATGATCAACTCATGATCGTCCCCATATCATTTGACGGTCATTATCGAGATCCCTACCAAGATTATTAATGGCCTTCTGCCAAGTGATTACCATGCTAAACCAAGACGAGTTCTTCCATCATTATCAAGTCATTCCATCATTGGTGTTGATCAGACAGTGTGACTTAGTACGAACTGTGTCCAATACCGTGGATGCGGCTATTCGAATAGATTCTTACACTCTACAGAGGTTGTGCACTTTACCCACACTATGGACATTCGTCCAACGAAACTTGCCTAACCCGTGACCCTTCTATCGTACCACCGACAATCATTCCCCTTCTGGGTCATGCCCTGGGTGGCCCCTGTGTCACTCCTGACACCTGCCACCATCGTGGCGAAACTAAACTGTCCCAAACAGGGACCTGAGCTCAATAACCAAACTGGGCTCACAAGATTATCACCGCCTACCTGATCAGGGTAGCCCGCGCGCATAACCTTCCCTCTTTGGTGGTACCGATAAAAGAGCACAAGGTTAGACCAAGTCAAGACCGTCCCATTCCGGCAGATGTGGCTGCACGGGAAAGCTCGGTTCAGTGGCACTTGATCAACAATGAAGGAATTTATCCCCGAGTGACTTCTCCGCCATAACTGATACCCCGGTATCACAGTAATCCAATGAGCAATATGACTAAGCTACTGCTACTAACTTCATAGTCAATCTGCCAGACGGAATCACAAAGTAATCATAGACAGTAATCTCCTAATCTGATAGCAGCATGGCATCATCCAGCTTGTAGACTATTAGTCCTTAATAATTCAATCATCACTATAGCAGTAACATATCCAAGGATTTTTTTTTCAAGTGTTACATGAATAAGCCAATCATGAATAATCCAAATTTTAGCCTAAATATTTATTTAAAATCATGGCATTGCAATGCAGTCATGCAATTGAGAGTTGTGGTTTGCCTTACACCAAGGAAGTGTGGAAGTACTCCTGGCCTTCACCAACTATACAAATCACTCGGTGATGCTCACCGACGTAGAGGCCACGGCGGTGGCCGGAGACATCGGGGATGGAACGGGCGAATGATGGTGAGCACTCCCATACCCGTAGCTTGTCGGGAGACGGCCGGACGGCGTCGGCCCCTTCCTCTCAGGCGGCGGCAAGCTACGGGGTTTGATGGAGTCGTCAGTTCCGGCGACCACTCGAGCAGAGGAGTGGTTGGGGAGGACTAGTGGAGCACCACGAGCTCAACGGTGGCCTCGGTTGGGGCTGAGGCAGATGGGAATGAGCGGGTGGAGCAGGAGTAGAGCGGTGGAGCTTCTCGCCAGAGATGGGGAAGGAGAGCCTCTCGGCTGGCTTCGGCGCTGCTGGGCGGCGATTGAGAGGTGGGGAGGGTGATGGGTGAAGAGCAACGAGACCAGGGAGCGACTTTTATAGCCAGGCGGCGATGCCCGAGCCGGATCCCGCCGCGGGGAAAACACCGGCGTCCCGCGTTGAGCTGGACGTCGCGCTGGCGACCAGACCGCATGGGGAGGTGACGGGAGAGGGCAGGGACTTAATAGCGATGGCGTGGAGCGGCGAGGAAGACGCCAGCCAGCGCGGCCACAGTGCCATTACAGCGGCTACAGTGGCACCGCATGGCCGTGTCCGGCGAGCTCGCTGCCGGCGACGGGAGAGCTCCAGAAGGGCCAGGTGGATGGTGGGGAGGATGCTGGCACTCCAGGACATGGTACTGCGACGCGGGCACGCGGCGCCAGCGAGGCCCGAGAGGGTTCGGCGCTCAGAGCGCGACTTTGCTCGGCCAGATGCATGGTCACCACGTGCACTAGCGCACGCGGTGCGCTCTGGCTCGCCTGATCATGTCCATGCAGTAGTCTTCTCACCCAGTGACCTCCGTGTGCATCTGGTTTGACAGAAGATAGCTTGGACAGCTGGTTAGCTTCCAGAAAAGTTTCTGGACAGTAATTTGGACAGGTTGCTGGAGAAAAATGGCTAGAGTTTTGAGAGGGAGAGTTTGTCACACTGAAGTGTAGTAGGAAGGTGCCCATGCTGGAAAAATTTCAGACCCAATGGACAAGTTTTGAATACAGTTGCTTCACAACTGCATCTCTGGTCCAGAAACTTGTTGAAGATGATGCACTCACATAGATGGGCTCCTTGAGTTGAAACTTTGTATTTGTGGGTTATTTGGTGGTGGCAAGATGCTATAAAAATTTCATACCATTTGGATAAATAATAAGGGAACTTCCTTCACAATGCCTCCCACTGGACAGAAACTTGGGGGGGTTTTGTGGAGAAGATGGCTTGACAAAATGATGTGAATTTTGGCATGCTCAAATGATATAATGATATCTGGGTCCTAGATTAATTTCAGAATTTATGAAGCAGTATAAAATATAGTTGCTTCACAAACTGAAATTATGACCAGAAACAAAGATTGGATGGTGTGCTCATCATGAGAGTGGAATCTTGAATATTTTCACATATCCAGGGTTCAAATGGTCCAAAGAATTTATGAGAATTTTCTTAGAATTTTGGGGAAGACAGAAATATAGGTTACTTCACAACCTAGAGCAGAAAGGGCTATTCCTTTAATAGAAAAAGGAATATTAAATTGGAATAAAATTGAAATTTGGCAAGAATGGGAATGACATGACTTGGGAGAAGTCTTTGGAAGGTTGAGTCACTAGGGAAAGGAAAGTAAAAAAATATTCCCAAGTTTTAAGTCCACAGAGCTACTCAAATTAAAATCCAAACCAAATTCCAATTAAAATTCAAATGAGTTTTGAAAAGAAAAGTTGAGAAAAACCAGGGTGTCACATTTCCCCCTCCCGGAGGGAAGTATCCCTGGCAGAATCGCTCCGCCGGAGAGCAAAAGTGCTCCTGCCCAGGTTCCACCTCGAGACGGCGGCGCTACGTCCCGAAAGTGTTCTTCTGATTTTTTTTTTCTAGGCAAATGGCATCATATAGTGGAAGATGGGCCCCAGAGGCCTGCCAGGGGCCCCACAAGCTTAGGGGGCGCGCCCCCCAGGCTTGTGGCTGCCTGGTGGGTCCCCTTCTGTTGATTCTTTTGCCAGTATTTTTTATATATTCCAAAATAATTCTCCGTAAATTTTCAGGTCATTTGGAGATGTGCAGAATAGCTATCTCTGTTTCACCCCTTTCCGGTCCAAAATTCCAGCTGCTGGCAGTCTGCCTCTTCATGTGAAACTTGCAAAATAAGAGAGAAAGGCATAAGAATTGTATCATAAGGTGAAATAATGATAAAAAACATAATAAATAACAGTATGAAAACATGATGCAAAATGGACATATCATGCACCCGACGAAGCATGGCCGGGAAGAGTTCCTCGCGGCGAGGGCTAACGAGTCCAAGAAGACGAAGGTAATCCGTCCCCGACCGGCCAAGGGCCAGGCCAAAAAGCTAGCCACAGCCCCGGAGACCAGCGGAGGAAGCCGTTCCCAAGAGCATGCCGGCGAGGAGGAGCGGGCTAAGGAATCTGAGGAGGGGAAAGGGGAGGAAGAGCAGTCTGAAGGATCTTCGGGCGAGGAAGAGGAGGAAGAGGCAGAAGAACCACCTCGCCCTTATCCCGCCAAGGTGAAGATGGCCGCCGTCAAGAAGCCTGCTCGAAAGGGAGTGGCGCATACCAAGTCGGCAAGCCGAGAACTTGCCGCCGTCAGGGTGGCGGCCGCAACCTCCCAGGCACGGCCTTCCCGGAAACAGCCTTCCCTCATTGCTGCCCCTCGTCGACCCATCCCATCGACCGTGGAGGAGGCGGTCGTTCCACCACCCCTAGCCCCCCTAGGGGCGAAGCGGCCCAGGAATTCACCACCACCATCCACGACGGCAGGGATCGAGGAATCGGTCCTCTATGACCTGTCAGTCCTTAGTGACCCCGACGAGGACGAAGAGTAAGCATCTCCATCTCCATACATTTTTCTTGTAATCATCCAGCCTTTGTTGTTGGACTAATCCTTTAACTTGTTCTGGTCTTGCAGGGACGAAATGCCACCGGCGGAGAGGCACATGAAGAAGCCCTGGACCGCTGAAGAGGGCGAGACGGCAACCGGCACCGACCAAGGTGCGGTTCCATCTGAGGTTGTCGGCTCGAGCCCCACGCGTGAGGTTCACGTGCAGTTCCCGCTGGTGAGCACTACCGTCGAGTCTTCTGCAATGGAGACAGACAAGGGGTTGGAAAGCAGCCAGCCGGAAGAAGAGCACCAAAGGGCAGATCCCTTCATGGCACCCTCAACTCCCAAGCCATCGCCAAGACCTTCACCGGCAAGGAGCAGCCCTCCTCCAGAGGAGCCCCAAGAAGGGCTCATCCGCACAGAGGCCCCTTCGGCAACTGATGTTGCCGGAGACCCAGTGTCGGCAACTGAAGTTGCCAGAGGAAAGACGGCATCCTCTCCACATGCTCATCAAGGTAACCTTCTTTCCAAACGCACTGGATCCCTAGTCAACCCTTCTTTTTTTGTTTTCTTGAACTTGATCTGGATCTTGATTGTTTTCCTTCTCCATCACTCTAGACCCGCCCTCATCTGACGAAATGGACGTCGACTCCACGATTGAGGGGATTGCGAGGGACGCCGCCAATGAGGCCAGCAACATTGCTGCCGATGAGGCCGTCTGGATGACTGACAAAGAAACCGCCAAGGCTGCTCACGAAGAGGCCACCAAGGGCACTACTGAGGAAGGTGGCAACCAAAGTGCCGAGGCCACTGAAGACATGTCTGTCTTAGGAGCGCCAAGCGCTGACTTGGCTACGAGGGCGATCTTGACCCTCAAGGCGGTCGCTGATGATCACCCCTCGACATCTGAGAAGCCCTTCTCGAGCAGATACCTGAAGGTCAGTGATAATCTATTTGTTAGCATCCCTGGGACGTCAAGCATCGCGGCGCCTACTGAAGGAGAGGCCTTGGACGGCAAGGTCATCGCTACTGTCGGGCTTGAGGTCATCGACGAGCCGCCCACCAACATCAATGAGACCAAAGAGCAACAACTTCTTAAGACCATGGGTGAGAACTTCCGGAAACTCCAGGCATGCTATCGCGGCCGCATGGAAGGCTTGGACTCCAGGGCTGCTGTCCTTGACAAGGCGGAGGATGAGTTCAAGAAGTGCGTGGAGGACACGCAGATTTGGTATGCGGAATGCCTCCAAGACCTCCATGAGCGTCACACTCAGCTTGCCAGGGCCCAGGAGAAATTTATTCTGGAGAAAGCCGAGGCCGACAAGGCACGGGAGGAGGCCGCGCAGAAGATAGCGGCGGAGGAAGCAAAGTTGAATGAGCGCAAGGTCGGCCTTGACGCTTATGAGGAAGAGCTTGCCGCTCGTGAGGTCGGGCTTGCTACTACGCTTTGTGGCAGGGACAACAAGATCCAGGCTCTTGTTTCCCAACAAACCCAGGAGCTAAAGCAGAAGCACAAAGAGGCTATCAAGGCTCAAGTCGCAGAGCATGCCGGCAAGATCAAGGAGGTCGTCAATGCTTCCGGAGCCGCAGAGGTCACCAAGATCGAGCTGGAAAACAAAGTGCAAGCACTCGAAGCAAACCTTGCTGCCAACGGCAAAGAGATCTTGGTGCTCAAAGCAGATACGGAGAAGGCAGTCCACACCTTGGCAGAGCTGCAAACTTCAGTATCCGCCAAGAACCAAGAGCTCGCCAAGGCCAATGACATGATTGAAGACCACAAGATGAAGCTAACCACCTTGGGGCAGTCTCTTGATGAAGCCAAAAAGCGTGAGAAGACCCTGACGAAGGAACTCCAGGACGAGAAGGCTAAACTTGCAGGTGCCGTGACCTCCTTCAATGAGCTCAAGGATGCCTACAAGCTTTGGACCGACTGCCTTGTGGTTGCCGCGGAGAACATTTCCGTCAATCTCCCCACCATGGGCTTGTCGGAATACCACTACTCCACCGTCGAAGGGGACACCGCCAGTGCCAGGCTCACCTTCTTTTTCGAAAGCTTGGGTGAGGCACTGGAGAAACATCACGGGGCTCGAGCTGCACACCTCGCGAGCGAGTCCCGCAAGCTTTGCCGGGATGTCCTCTTCAAGGTACTCAGGAAAGTGGTGTATCGAAACCCAAGCATTGACCTCTCCAAAGTCTTCGTGAGCCTGCCCAAGGGAGCCGATACCAGGGCCGCCGAGGAGCTTGTCGCGCCCATCACCGATAGGGTTAGCCGGATACCCAGGACAGAGGGCGGGGACACGAACTAGACTCGTCACCACACCTTGCCGTGTGTAGGATCATGTAAAAGACATGTTTATCTTGAGTTGCACCTCGGCTCTGATGTAATATGACTTGTGTTTTGGATGGATGTATGCGTGCTGTTCTCCTTATTCCATTATGTCCTTGTATGATTTTTGTACCCTACACCTGCCGGAAACTTGCCGGTGCGCGCACTCTTGCCGTGAGCACTTGATGAACAGGTCCTTAGCAGCTCGCTGGAAGTGCCGCTGCCGGCAAGGTCACACTTGACGATCATAACGCAGTTACTTAGGTTGTCGAGCGGACTCGAAACAACGTAAGAGCGCAGTTGGTTATGACAAGGTTCCTTAGCATGCAGGTTTCTCATACAAAGGCCAAAATCGTTCAAGGAGAGTTGCAACTACAACAAAGAATTTATTTCAAAGTTTTACAACTTAGCTTATTCCTTGTTGTACTTCTTGCCGTAGGGTGATATCTTGAACGTCCTTTGGTATCCATACCATCACTCCCCCCGGGAAATTTGTACGCGAGGAACCCTTCCTTCCTTTGAGAAAAAGAAAGAAGAGAAAAGAGGAGGCTAGAACATAGACGGTTCGTTAATCACCTTATGCAAGGCAAAATGTAGCACAAGACTACCTGCAACACATAAATAGATATGTACTTTGACAAAGAGTTGTGAAACACTTAGTTTTTATTCATTATGCACGGGATCTGCGCCCGGCTTTGTACAAAGGATTACATGCCTTGCCGGAAAACTTGTACAAAAGAGGTTGCCAGGCAGCCCGGCAACCGCGCCTTACGGGTAAAACTTACGAAGATGCTCAATATTCCATGAGTTAAGCACCGGAGTGCCATCTTCGGTCTCTAGGCAGACTGCGCCGGGCCTAGTGACTCGTACTACCCGGTAAGGGCCCTCCCACTTCGGCGTCAACTTGTTTTTACCCTTCGTGGATTGAATCCGACGATGAACAAGGTCGCCTTCCTCAAGGTTTCTGGCATTTACTTTGCAGCTATGGTAGCGGCGCAAAGCTTGCTGGTACCGTGCAGAACGGACAACAGCCCGGAAACGATCTTCCTCAAGGAGCGTGGCATCATCTTGCCGTAGCTCATCTTGATCCTCCTCATCGAAGGCCAAGACTCGAGGTGACCCGTATTTGAGTTCCGTGGGGAGTACCACTTCTGCACCATATACAAGGGAGAAGGGTATCTGGCCAGTGGCTCGACTTGGTGTCATTCTGATTGACCAAAGAACCGCCGGCAATTCCTCCACACAGGTGCAGCTTGTTGAAAGTTCTAGTCTTTAGACTACGCAGCACTTCTGCATTTGCCCTCTCTACCTTCCCATTGCTTCTCGGGTGAGCAACAGAGGCATAGCAGATCTTATTTCCAAGTTCTTGGCAATATGCTGTGAAGGCACGGCTCGTGAACTGGGTGTCGTTGTCGGTGATGATCCTGTTGGGTACACCAAAACAGGCAACCAATCCTTTGAGGAACTTGATAGCTGACTGTGCCGTCACCTTTCTCACTGGCTCTACCTCAGGCCACTTTGTAAACTTGTCGATTGCAACGTACAAGAATTCAAAGCCCCCGGTAGCACGGGGGAAGGGGCCGACGATGTCGAGCCCCCAGACCGAGAAAGCCCAGGAAAGAGGGATGGTTTGGGGGGCTTGAGCTGGTTGGGGGATGTCCTTGGAGTGGAACTGGCATGCTTCGCACCTGATAACCACCGCCAAGGCGTCTTGAAGGGCTGTCGGCCAGTAGAATCCTTGACGGAACGCCCTGCCGACAAGCGCGCGTGACCCAGTATGAGAGCCACACATCCCTTCATGTATCTCTTCCAACAGCCTCTGTCCATCTTCCCGGCAGATGCACTTCAATTTCACACTGTTTGGTCTCTTCCTGTACAAGGTGCTATCAACAAACTTGTACATCCTTGATTAACGGGCTACTCTTTCTGCATCTTCTTGCTCATCAGGAAGATCTCCTGTCTGAAGGAATTGGACAATCGACTGCACCTATGCCGGAGCCTGCGGCTCGACAACAAGGACTAAAGGCATTTCTTCCTCTGTGGGAGCGCTAGCTTCGACGGCAAGGATCTGGCTTGTCGGATGCTGTGGCTCACTGGCAAAGGGTAGCTTGTCGGTGGTATCTGCTTTCTTGGTGGCTACTGGTAGCACTTCCGGAAAGTAACCATCAACATCTTGTTTTCTTTTCTTCGCCAGCTTCGATGGCATAACGGATGCCTGAGTTAGTTGGAGCACAAAAGTTCCCGGCTCCACAGGTGTCTTTTGGGCGGCAAGTTTTGACAGGTCGTCGGCAATCTCATTCCGGGCACGAGGAACGCGCTCTGCTTGGAGACCGTCAAAGTGCTCTTCCAACTTTCTCACTTCATCGACATATGCTTCCATCAAAGGGCTCTGGTAATCCTTGTTGACCTGCCTCACCACAAGCTGCGAGTCACCTCTGATAATCAGCTTACGGATACCGAGGTCGATTGCAATGCGCAAACCGGCAAGCAATCCCTCGTACTCAGCAGTGTTGTTGGTGGCCTGCTCCCTGGGAAAGTGCATCTGAACCACGTACTTGAGGTGCTCTCCGATGGGTGCTATAAGTAGCACGCTGCCACCGGCGCCTCTCAGCGTGAAAGCACCGTCAAAGTACATGACCCAATCGTCAACTATTTCCTTGCTGAGGAGAGAGGTCTCTAGTATTTCTTCATCTGGCGTTGGGGTCCATTCTACAATGAACTCTGCCAAGGCTCTGCTCTGAATCGTTGAGGTGCTCTCAAACTTCAGATCAAAACTTAACAGCTCCAATGCCCACTCCACAATCCTGCTGGTGGCTTTTGTATTTCTCATAATGCGCTGCAGCGGAAAGCGAGTGATGATGATGACTTGGTGTGCGTGAAAGTAGTGGCGCAGCTTCCTTGAGGCCATGAGCAGGCCAAAGAGCAACTTCTGCACACCAGAATACCTCGATCTAGCCCCTTGCAGAAGGGAGCTGACAAAGTAAACTAGGCGCTGCACCATCTTCTTCTTCTACACTACTTGTTGATCTGATCCACTTGCTTGCACAATCTCTGACTCGTCGGCACCTGATCTTGCCGGGGATGATTCTAGCTTGTCGGGCTGTGGCTCCGCAGCTGCTAACTCCTCTTCGTCTGCCTCCCTTTCAGCCACAAGTGCAACAGTAACCACTTGATTCGTTGCCGCTAAGTACAGCAGCAACGTCTCTTGCGGCCTAGGTGCAACGAGGACTGCCAGAGAGGACAGGTACACCTTCAAATCTTGGAGCGCGGCCTCCGCTTTTGGAGCCCACTCTACTGGGCCTGCCTTTTTCAAGATTTTGAAAAATGGCAAGGTGCACTCTGCTGATTTAGAGATGAACCTCCTAAGGGCGGCAACGTAGCCGGCAAGACGCCTGACATCCTTGACGCGCTTTGGTGCTTCAATCTACTCAATTGCTTTGATCTTGTCGGGATTGTCTTCAATCCCCCTCTGGGACACAAAGAACCCAAGAAGCTTGCCGGACGGAACGCCGAACACACACTTCTCGGGGTTGAGCTTCAAGTTGAGCTTGCGCAAGTTCGCAAATGTTTCCTCTAGATCCTGGATCAGTGTTGACTTCTCTTTGGTTTTGACCACAATATCGTCCATATAGGCTTCCACATTTCTGTGTATCTGGGTCTCAAAACCAATCTGAACTGCTCTGGCAAAGGTTGCCCCGGCACTCTCCAACCCGAACGGCATACGTAAGAAGCAGTACGTGCCACACGGGGTGATGAATGCGGTCTTCTCCTCATCTTCCTTGGCCATAAAAATCTGATGATAACCAGAGTAGGCATCAAGGAAAGAGAGTAGGTCATAGCCAGCAGTGGAGTCTACAATCTGGTCGATGCGCGGCACAGGGAAAGGGTCCTTGGGACAGGCTTTATTTATATCAGTGAAGTCTATACAAAGCCTCCACTTCCCATTCGCCTTGCGCACTACCACTGGATTGGCTAACCACGTGGGGTGTAGCACTCCTCTAACCAGGCCTGCTGCTTCTAGCTTCTTGATCTCCTCGGCAATGAACTCTTGCCACTCCAAGGCTTGCTTCCTGACCTTCTGCTTGACGGGTCTCGCATGAGGGCAGATAGCAAGGTGGTGCTCAAATACCTCCCTAGGAACACCAGGGATGTCAGATGCTTACCAGGCAAACACATCGACATTCGCCCGTAGGAAGGCAACGAGCTCGCCTTCCTATTTGTCACCGAGAGTGGCACTTACTAAAAAAGTGCCACTCATCCCATCCTCTTTCGCAGAAACTTGTTTGGTCACCGGCGTGGAGGCCTTGGCTTTCTTGCCCTTGCCGTTAGAGCTCTCTGGTGTGTCCTCAACAGGCGTGCTGCACTCTGAAGTGCGCTTCCCGGAGTCCTTTCCAGAGGTCTTGCCGGTCTTCTTCCTCTTTCCTCCCCCGGGAGCTTTGATGGCAGGAGCAAGTGCCTCGATGGCAGATGACGCCACTACCTCCCGGTAGAGCTTGTTGGTGCAAATGATTGCGTCCTTCTGGTTCGACTTGATGGTGAGGACCCCCATCGGCCCCGGCATATTTACGATGTTGTACACATAGTGCGACGCGACCATAAACTTTGCCAGGGCCGGGTGGCCCAGAATTCCATTGTACGGCAGCAGCATCTTGACGACGTCGAAGGTAATCCTCTTCGTCCGGTAGTTAAGCTCGCTGCCAAACATGACCGGCAATGTGACTTGGCCCTTCGGCTTGTTCCTTCCTGGACTGATCCCTTGGAAACTTCCTGTTTCCTCGAGTTCCTTGTCAGGGATCTACAGCCCCTTGATCACATCTGGAGAGATCAAGTTCAAGCCAGCCCCACCGTCAACCAGCATCTTTGTCACCTTGAGGTTGCGAATTGTTGATGAGACCAACAACGGCAAACACCCGACCGCTGTGGTGCGATTAGGGTGATCCTCGGCATCGAAAACGATGAGCGAGTGCGACTACTTGAGTGGCTTCTGTGCCTCCATCACCGGCTCCGTTGCATTGACTTCACGGATCCACTGCTTTAGTTGCCGGTGCGAGGAGTGCAAAGATGCGCCTCCGTCAACACACATGGCATCCACCGCATTCTGGAACTCCTTGTCGGACCCACCTTCGTCCTCATCGCTGGTATCCTCTTCTTGCTCGCCCTGAGCAGCCTTCTCTTTCGGCTGCTTGGCCTTGCTGCGGCGGCCTCCGCGGCCACCACGGTTCTGCTTGCCGGACCCACCGGCACCGTCCTGGCCCTTCTCCTTGTCACGCCTCTCATACTCTTGCTTCTACTTCTTGGCAAGTTGCTCTACTTGCTGGCATTGCTGGAGGTCGTGGCTCTTGGTGCGGTGGATCTTGCAGTATGGCCCGTCGGTCTTGCCGGCTTTCTCGCCTGCCGCAGCTTCCCGGCAGCCATCGCACCCAGCATCCTCCTTGCCGGGCGTGTCCACCTTCGGCTTCTTGGCGGCGTTGGTGTCGCCGGAGCTCTCGACGGCCAATACAGTCTTACCCTTGCACTTTTTGTTGTGCTTCCTGTTCTTCTTCTGCGGGGTCGATGCATCGTCGTCTTCGGAATCGACGTCTGCACCAGCATCTTCCCCGGGGAGTCGCCTCCCTTCCTCAGCATGTGCACACCTATCCACCAAGGCATACAGATTGTTGATGGTCTTGATCTACTCGACATTGATCTCCGACCACATTCTGCGGTTGCGCACATTCGTGTGGAACGCGGCAACAACAGCTACGGGATGGATGTCGGGGATGTTTTGGTGCACACGGATGAACCGTTGTATGTACTTGCGGAGGTTCTCTCCATCCCTTTGGGGGATCACCTGCAAATCGCTGGGCTGGCCAGGGAGCTTGTGGCCACCCTGGTAAGCGCCAACAAAATGATGGCATAGATCCGCCCAAGAAGAAATGGAGCCCTCAGGCAAGTTCATCAACCATGACCTGACGTTGGGCCGAAGCGCCAATGGGAAGTAGTTGGCAAGTACTTTCTCGTCTCGTCCCCCGGCGGCCTCCACCGCGATGGTGTAGATGCCAAGGAACTCTGCTGGATTGAGTGTGCCGTCGTACTTGTCGGGCAACTCTGGCTTGAAGGCACGGGCGGCCGGCCGGCGAACCTGCCGTAGCAAACGAGTAAACGCTGGGCACCCCATATCATAGGGCAGGTACCCAGAGGCTACTGGCGTGAGCACTTTCGCTGCCGGCCCGACACGGTCATCTGATTGACGGCGTGCTTCCCGGCGCTGCTCGATCTTCGTGCAGGCGTCTTCGTCGCACCGCTCGCAGAGCACTTGGCGCTGATCTTGGCGGCACCGCGGATCCGACGACGCCATAGACAGCACGTCATGGTCGTCCGATCGGCGGGCTGGCCTCTGTGATGGTGGTGGGTGCTAAGGCGACTGCACCGTTGGCGCAGCGTCTCTGGCAAGGTAGTCGGACGGCCCTGCCAGCATCGTGGGTGGTCGCCACAAGGACCCCATGTCTTGTGTTTTGCCGGGATCGGCAAAACTGATGATACTCTGAATGGTGGCTCTCCATTCGTCCATCTTGTCTGGGCTGGCGGGAAGTTCAAAAGTATTTGAACCCGCGCCATGGTTTCTGCTGCTGTGGTTGGCATGGCTGGGAGCATAGAAGGAGGCGTCGCTCGACTCCTGGCAGAGCCAGAAGGAGCTTCGTTACGTCCATGCCGCCGCGGCTCATGCTCGCCAACAGGTCAGTGTGGTGGTGGTGATGGCGCCCCATGAGCAATCGGAAGTTGCTGCACAGGGGTCTCGCCATGCGGTCATCTGGAACCGCCAGCAACATGGGGGTGCGTGTCGTGCCCATCTTGTGATGGTCGCGGTGTACGTCTCCCCGCAGCGTTGTTGGACGTCGCCGCTACATCCTTGGATGCCGCGGCAGTTGGGTCCTGGGTTGCAGCAGTATGAACTACATTATTATGATGACTATGCTCACTAGAATGTCTAGGGAGTTGGCCGGCTACGACATCGCTGACGTAGTGGCTGGGCTCACCAACATGGTGGGGGTGCTGGACACCCGCACCACCTGCGCCTCCTGCTCCGCCCGTCCCAGCCATAGCGCCCGCGCCGGCTGCGCCGCCTACGCTGCATGTGGTCGCTTGGGAGGGTGGCTTGGACGCGGTGGGAGCCGTCGTGGCTCCACTCTTTTTCTTCGGCGCCATCAACGAAGGTGAAGTTGCTACTCACACTACCAAAAAGCTGGTTTGTTACACACAATCCCCCTACTTGGCGCGCCAAAGATGTCGTGGGAAATGACGATCTATGGGACCGAACAGGCCCCTTTGCGATTCGGCTTCGGTGACGTGTGCGTAACAAAGAGCAGGTTTTGGGTAGATGCAAGAACACACGGGGGTTTATCCAGGTTCAGGCCGCTATGAGCGTAAAACCCTACTCCTATTATGTGCTTGATTGTGCATGAGCTCAAGTTACAAGGAGCGCAGTTCGCCGGCAGAGTGGGCGGGAAATGCAGCTACAGCGTGTAGTTGAGCTGGGTGTCGACCGTTCTACCTATAGCCATGGGCTTCCTTTTATAGGCCAAGGGGTTTCCACAATGTCTAATACGGTCATTTATAGGGTATGAATAGTGACTTGCACCGTCACCGCGTCCATCTCCCAACAGGGTAGGACAAACACATTAAATGCACCGTTAGGTGCTACGTCGGGGAGGCGAGGCCTTGGGCAAAAGATCTGTACCACCGGTCTTGGCACCCTCCTATCATCTTGGCACGTCCCAGGGACGGGTGTCATTAAAGTTAATCCTAGCATGGCATGCTGACACATGCCTCGGCCAGCTATGTTGACTGCCTGCCCGCTCGACACCTATCATACGAGCCTATCTGGTCGATGATGAGGTGGAGCGGTAACGGGACAGAACAAGCCTGCTGGCACGGAGCTTGCCAGGCCTTTGATTGCCGGCAAGGAGCTTGCCGGCAACCAGAGTCTTGGTCTTCACCTTGCCGGTACGAAGCTTGCTGGCAAGGGCAACGTTGATCTTCGGTACTAGAATAGTACTTCTCGATGACCTGCCTTGAGGTCTTCTTCATGGTCTTGTTTATTGAGTCTTTAGTCATAGTAGTCCTTCGTCAAGCTCTTGCCGTCAGGAAGGCTGCAACTGCCTGTGCACAAGTCTGGGTACGAGGGCACCCATGTTTTAGTACACTGACAGGGTGATATGCCTGATGGCACGCACAAGTCTGCTGAAGACTGTGAGACAAACCCAACATATATTGCAGCAAAGAAGGCAATACATCTTGAAGATAGTGAGACAACCCCAAAGTCATGTCTTGATGCAGTGTTCAATTTACTCGAGACTAGCAGTCACACAAGCTCACAGAAGTCGCTGCCTGAATCAGTTCGACTTCTTCAGTCTCAACTGCAAGCAGAAAGGCATAGTGCAACTCAACTTCGACTTGAAGTCCAATCTCTAAAGAAGATCACAGAGAAATCCAATGAGAACCTCATTGCTAAACAGCTAGAGCTGGAAGATATGATCGACATGCTAGGCCGTTCTCACTGCCTTGCTCAGCTGCTTGCGCAGCAGCTCCCGCGCAAGGCTAAAGTTTCTTGAACTGTGTTGAAGTGGTCTTGGTTCAGTATTATTTTGTTGCGCTGCAATGGCAGGGCATTTGATGCCCAGGTTTTGTAATCTGCTTCTTGGTTGCTCTTTATGATCACTGGTGGTGAACTTTGATGCCTAGTGGATGTAATATGCCCTAATTCCTTTATTATATAGTGTAGGTTTATTCTAAGTTACTATGTCGTTGTATATGGTAGGTTTTTCTTAATTCCTAGTTACCGTATATGTCATCATTCGTTATTAGAAAAAGGGTGAAAATCTGATTCGGGAGAACGGGCCGAAACATGCGCCTCTAACGGGCCTTCATTTTAGTGGGCCATAAATGGGCCGGCCCGCAACAGGCTTTACTTGGGCCTGCGTGGACCTGCCGTATGAGCCCTTCATGGACACATTATGCCCAGGCCCATAACTCACATGGGCCTTTGGTGGGCCCAAAGTTTAGTTGGGCCCATGTAGATTCGGGATATTAACAGGCTAAATATTCTGCTGGCCTGTTATGTCCCAGAAGACACCATGGGCCTTTAGCAGGCCGAAAAGCATGTTGGGCCTCAATTTTCATGAGTCGTCCACGGGCCTTTAGCAGGCTGAAATATACCTCGGGCCATTATTGGCCCAGTTACATGACGGGCCATTACCAGGCCGAAACATATCTCGGGCCTTGGTTGGCCCAATCATATCATGGGCCTTTAGTAGGCCGAAAGCTTAGTAGAGGACGAACGGGCCGAATTGTACGACAGGCCTTTAACAGGCTCAAAGTCAGGTTGGGCTGGAATGTTGCCACCAAGATGACGGGCCATTAAGGGGCCGAATGTCGCTTCGGACCATATATGGCCCATGTGCGGCATGGGCCATTAACAGGCCGAAAGGCACACTGGGCTGGAATGGGCCCATTTCTACGTCGGGCCTTTAACAGGTAACTCAGTGGGCCGTAATGGGCCCAAAGACTGAGCAAACAATTAATGGGCCCGATCTGGCGGTGCGCCGTAAATGGGCCATGTTTAAGCAGGCCATTAGTGGGCCAGCCCACTAGTACCTGGGTAAATCTTATGGGCCTTTGATTGGGCCGGCCTTTTCAACCTAAATGGGCCACTGTTGGGCCGTACCACGTGTAACATTTCCATAGGCCCATCTCGTTCATTGGAGGAATGACATCTGTCGCCACGCCGAGCTGACACGTGGTTACTTCGGCCAATGAGAATTTTACACGTGAAAAATCCCCATTGGTCCAAGCTGTTAACGGGTTATCGGATCCAAACCGGAACCCGATAGCTTAACGGCGACCCGTTACGGTGGATGCCACGTGTTGGTTACCCTTGACGAAAACACTTCCATGATGCGACATTTATCGTCATGGAAGTGGACACTTCCGTGATGATAATTTCAGTATTGTCATGGAACACTTCTACGACAGCACATGTATGACTGTCTTGATTCTGTCATAAAATCGTCATGGATGTACATGCATGACAGAAAATGTGACCTACTGTGACAAAGACGTATCATCACGGAAGTGTTTTTTTTAGTGTCGTTTTTGCCTCGTATCACGAATAAACGCATCATCATCTCACTGCCTTTCTGTGTCTCCCTTTGCAACCCACATATGTCTAGGCCTGCTCTTCCTGCTTTCATCCTCACGCGAGCGTATGTGTCATTGCGCTGCCTCCCATCATAGTCCTTCCTGGGCTTTCTCCATAGCGCCCGGAAGAGTAGTTTACTTTAGCTTTTCCTTTCTAGTCTTGCTGTCTCCATAGCGCCATCCCACTACCGTTGTTGACTGTTCTCCATTAGTTTATTCCTTATGTTTTGTTCACGACGAAACTCTAGGTTCTCTCTCAGGTCATGCCCCCGAGGGGTTTCTTGCCTATTTCTTTCTCTACTTGGGCTATTCACTTCTCCTCTGTACTGCCTAGACCTCTCACCAGTGCGAGTGTCTGTAGTGCGTGAGAATTCAGAGTTTAAATTTCTTTTTGTAGGCATGTCCCGAACTTTTGGATGCTCATAGTGCCTATTGGTTGCCTCACCAGTGTGAGAGCTACCCATACTGTTGGTGCTGCTGGCCGCACCACTAACTGAGGCCTCTTTGCCTGAGTTATTCCTCCCTAGTGATGCTCTCAACCAGCCACCCCACTATAATGTCGAGTCAATTGGAGGATCACACACTCCCCCCACATGGACAAGTCTTCCACAATGAAAGCAGAAGTGTGGGACCTTCTCATAGTAAAAGTCAAACCAAGTTCTCTCCTCATCCTCCTTTTTCTTTCTCAGGTAAAAACCACGTACCAGAGGTTCAAACACAGAAATTTTTGCTCTAACTCGTAGATGTTGTCCTCTGGCAAAACCCTCTGATGCAGTGCATCCTTCGATCATCCCCATGGATACCTCACCAACTCACCAAGAACCAAGTGGACCTATGACAAGAGCTCGCGCACGTGCCATCGAGAACGAGGTGAACTCACTCCTCTTCGACTTTCATATGGATATGGATGGAACTTGGATGCTACCTCACAAAGGAACTCTATGTATCATTAGGTATGATGGAGTCGGCCGTCAAGAGGCCAAGGACCATCACCAAGGCCAAGAGGAACCGTGACAAGGCCACAAGTACGACGGAGGAAGAAAACCTGAAGAGGACAGCACATCCCAGGAGACCTCGTGCGCACGGCCTCCCAAGACCCCGTGCACACGGGATGAGGCAAAACTACTGGACACCCCGTGTCCACGGGCTCCCGGACCCCGTGCGCACGGGCCTCGCACGCTGTAGCACCCCGTGCGCAAGGGCCTGTACCATGCACATGGGACCCCGTGCGCACGGGGCCTACTTAGCCCGTGCGCACAGCCCCTCCCAGCGAGCTGGCTGTGTGTTGGCAGTTTTCCCCCACTTCGTCCCTTACCTCCCACCTACTATATATTCCGAGGATAGACCATTTGTTAGGGTTAGCAAAGTATATTGAGATATTCATAGAGGTCTTTGCTCATCTACCACTCCTCTTGGAGATCAAGACCTCCTAGAGAGAAGATCTCCTAGTGGATTCAAGGCCCCTTCTAGGGAAGGATCCCCATCATAGGATCATCAAGACCTCACCTCCTTTGGAGTGGGAAGAACCTTATCTTTGTGCTATTTTCCTTTGATTGTCTATGTATGCTTGTGGATCTATGTATGCTACTCTAGTGGATGTGTGATTTGGGTTTGTTTGAGTGATTTCTCTCTTGTGTTCTTGTGAGTTCATCCCTCTTGCACTCCAAGTGTGAAAAGATCTTCACTTAGTTTACACCCGAGTAAGGGGGTTGTTGCGTATGGGAGTAAACAGGACTTGTTACTTAATGCTATGGTTGGGTTTTACACCCGAGTAAGGGGGTTGTTGTGTATGGGAGTAAACAGGACTTGTTACTTAATGCTATGGTTGGGTTTTACCTTAATGATCTTTGGTAGTTGTGGATGCTTGCTAGAGTTCCAATCATAAGTGCAAATGATCCAAGTACGGAAAGTATGTTAGCTCATGCCTCTCCCTCATATAAAATTGCAATAATGATTACCGGTCTAGTTATCGATTGCCTGGGGACAAATCCTTCTCTTGTGTTACAAAAGCTTTCTACTAAACAACTAACTTTTATTATCTTACAAATTATTCGTAGTTTTATTCTCGCAAAGTACTTCTAGTTTTATTCTTGTTCTAGGTGAAGCGGACGTCAAGTATGCGTAGAGTTGTATCGGTGGTCGATAGAACTTGAAGGGAATATTAATTCTACCTTTAGCTCCTCGTTGGGTTCCACTCTTATTTATCGAAAAAGCTACAATTGATCCCCTATACTTGTGGGTTATCAAGACCTTTTTCTGGCACCGTTGCCGGGGAGCAATAGCATGGGGTTGATATTCTCGTGTGTGCTTGTCTGCTTTATCACTAAGTAGTTTTTATTTTGTGCTCTTGTTTTCTATCTTTAGTTATGGGTAGGAAACGTAAAATACCAAAAAAATTAGTTGTACTTGCTAAACCAATGGTTGAAGAACTGTAGGATATATGCCCTAGAGGCAGTAATAACAGTTATTTTGTATCTCCGAGTTTGTAATGAATGTTTATGTTCCATGCTATAACTGCAATGATTCTCGAGTCTGCAATATCCACGAGGCTCGGGGGGAAACTCATGTGCACGTGTGGTATAATAAACGGTAAAATGTATTCCTAGTCTTGCCTCTAAGACTGGCTCAAGTATTGCATGATGATCCTGTTTTCCTGATCATGGGCATGTCTATGCCGGCAATTTTGAGGGCACAATGTTAGTAGAACACTTGTGTTGAATCGACCATAATTCATGTTATGCTATGAGATACATTCGTCACAAGTTAATGGTTAATAACACATAGATAGTTAATGTTTGCATAATTCCTTAGACCATGAGAGTATCGAGTTCCTTCGTACTTGCTTCGTGAACTTTGGGGTTTGTTAAACGTCATCCGTAACTGGGTGGCTATTACGGCGGCTTACGGGTTCACGGAAAAGTATGACAAGAAACGAGATAGCTCAAGATTGGGATTTGCTCCTCCGACGATGGAGAGATATTCTCGGGCCCTCTAGGTGTTACGGTATCCATCATCGTCTGGCCAGACACATTGTGATTTGATCACTGGGATGCTGGAACACGGAAACGAGAAAAGAGAACAAAACCGGTAACGAGGTAACTTGCATGGTGGACAAGTTGTTGATCCACAGGGATGCAATAAATCTCACCTCGGGTGTTTGTAATATATCGTGAAGCAACAGGAATAGCACATGGCAGCTGGAGGTTCACTCGAATATTCATTCGTGTGGGTATAGGGGTCAATATGGGTGTCCACGGCTCCGATGTTGATCATTGATCAGAAAGTGTTCCGGGTCATGTCTATACTTCACCGAACCTATAGGGTCACACGCTTAAGGGTCATCTATCTGCTGAATACTAGACAGGGAGTCTGAGAGAAAATCACCGAAAAAGTTTTGGACGAAACGGAAACGTTCCGGAGAGAACATCGGAATAGTTTCGGTAAAACTGAAAAGTTGTTTCAGGGTATTCCATTAAGTCAAATTGGTTTCGGCACATGCCTGGAAATTCTTGGAGGATGCGAGAAGTGTTCTGGAAAGTTCTGGGAATTTTCCGGGATAAAAACCGGAAATGTTCCGGAGCTGCCGGAACCGATTTGGTTGCTTTTAGCAGATGAAATTTACTAATCCGAAATTATTTCGGAACACGCACAAAATCATTTGTGTGGGTATTGGAATTATTCTAAGACCCACAGAAATATTTTCGGATTTAACGGTCGTGGAAAATTGGTTTTGTGAATAGTAAAAATCACTTTATGGATATTTTTTTGGAAAGCCACCTTTTGGGATATTTTACAAAAGGCTTCTAGAAGGGATTGGAGAGCAAGGCACCCCCATGTGGGGGGGGGCCTAGAGGTGGCCGGCCAAGGTGGTGCTCCTCCATGGAGCTCCACATGGCACCCCTTTTCCCTTTTATTCTTTTTTGTGAGACATAAAGTGGGGGTACTTTTGGTATTTTTGTATGCCAACTTTACCCCTTGGCTTTCCTATAAATAGAGGTGGAGGGGTGCTCTCCAAACCTCATCCTTGCTCTCATACACATGCCATGCTCGTCTGGCTCTCTCTCTCTCCCTCCCACGAAATAGTTTCGTAGAGCCGAAAGGCTGTCTGGGTTCCGGCAGGAACTAGCTCTAGACGGCGAAGCCCTGCCGGATAGCTGACACCGTATGTGTGCAACCCCGTAGAGAGTTCATTGTTTCGATCTTTTGCCCGAGGGGCTATTCGAGTGTCCTCCCGAAGGGCTGTCTGAGTTACCGTTCAAGTTTCGGGTGTCCTCCCGAAGGGCTGTCCGAGTTCCCGTTCGGGTTTCGAGGGTCCTCCCGAAGGGCTATCCGCGACATCGTCCGAGGGACTGTCCGACCGCCTCCCAAAGGGCTGTCCGATGAGGGAGTACATCCTCACGGTTGGGAGGTTGTAAATCCTAGCTGCGGGGATCTGCACCGACGATCTACACCGACTCTTCTTCCGCTGCGCTACGAGTCAGTACGGATCAGATCAAACCTTGTATGACATCTCCATAGTGGTCCTGGGCGTGCTCGCTGTACCGAAATTTTTTGTTTTATGTCGCATTCCCCTGCAGTGGCATCATGAGCCGTGCTATGTGTAGATGCAGGTTACGATCTAGAGTACATGGAGATGTATGGGTATTGCATAATATAATTTTGGAGTAGATGAGATCTATTGCTGAAAATTATTTATGCGGGTAGCACATGAAGTCTATTACCCGATGTTCTTGTTGCTTCCCTAGAATTTGCGTATTTCTGATCTTGAGACAGCATGGTGGAATTTCACAAAGTTCTGGCAATCCGCGATCCTGATTGATCAACGAAGTGCAATCAGTTCTTTGGGTTCCGCCATAGTCAAAAGAAAGATGAAATTCGCAGATGAAAGGGCAATGCAGATATGATCTGCACGGGGGTCATGTGTATGACGAAGTTTAGTATGGGGCTCGAGATTTTATTATATCATGTTTCATACACCCTGGAATGTTAATCTAGCGACTTGAATAATCATACTTGATGATAAACGTTGGTAGCTGCGGTTTAAGTCAAAACCTTAGAAGCCACGTAAAATAAAATTTTGCAAAAACCGATTAGAGGCGTCTAACTTGGTTTTGCAGGATGTGCATGTGATGTGGTATAGCAATGCTCATATTAATTCGATTATGTATGAGATGACTATATGATGTAAATTTATTAACATGACGTGTGTGTCATGATTCGGCATGATGGCTGGAGCCATAAGATTGTCACTTTAATGACCTGCGTGTCAACCTTAAGTAATGCACTTATTTTATTAGCTATAGAGATAGCTATATTATCTGGTGCATCGACAAGGTGGTGGCAATCTTCGCGAAGGTGAACACCGACGCAAATGCCGAAGACGAAGAAATTAAAGACTTCTCCGTCAGATGGGGCTATACTATATCATGCTATTATGAATTACCTGAGATGTTTATCCCTTATGATGCACCCTTTTGATTATGCGGTAGTCGCTTTTTATTAGGGTGATCTCTCACTAAAAATATCAAGTCGTTAGTGTTCTCCCAAGTGTAGCACCGTCACAGCATCTTTCCTTTCGGGGTGCGCCATGATCTACATGGGTACGAACGATTGTACGGGTGTAAGGCGGGTGAGGTCAAACCTGGCAGCAAGATCACTTGGTTGTCTTGACGTTCATGGCAGGATCGTCCTGAGCTCGGAACACACACATCGAAAGATGAACAAGAATCACATAGAGATATGATCGGCAAGTTTGCCTACCAATTATATTTCGCGCCATCAGTGTTCATCTCGAACAATGACGTTGAATTGCAATTTGGATCTTGAATCACTCACAATCAATTATGAGAGATATTGATTTGAGTGGGAGCGCACTTTAGAATAAAATTGTTTATTCACTAGTGCAAAAAATCATTATGAACAAAGTCTAAGTGAAACTTGTGTTTTCCGTTGTAGATAAAATGGCTCACTACACCGCGTTCAACTTAGGCCCAATGTTAGAGAAAGAGAAGTTAGCTGCGACTGGAAACAACTATGCGGACTGGGTCTGTAACCTGAGGATTGTCCTCAGGAGCGCTAAGAAAATGTATGTGCTTGAAAATGCTCTTCCAGCTAAACCGGCGGCCGATGCCCCGGAAGATGAACAAAATGTCTGGGCCACTAAGGATGATGATCACAACTTAGTGCAGTGCCTCATGCTAGCTTGCATGAGTGCAGGGCTTCAAAAACGTTTTGAATTCCATAAACCCCGTGATAAGATCCGGGAATTGGATGCTCTGTACAAGGAAACTGCAAGGTCTGAACGATTTGATATCATGAAGACCTTGATGGAATGCAAGATGGCTGAGGGTAGTTCAGTTGGCGAACACGTAGTCAAAATGATTGGCTATGCTGAAAGGCTTAAAACCCTGGAATTTCCAATTCCGCCTGGCCATATGATGGACATGATGCTTTCTTCACTCCCCCCGTCTTACGACGGTTTTGTCATGAACTACAACATGAGTGGGATGGAGAAGACACCGGAAGAGGTGCTCGCCGTGCTGAAAACTGCGGAAGGAGGACTGCGGAAAAATCGCAAGCAAGTGTTGCTTGTGAATAAAACCGCCAGTTTCAAAAAGAAAGGCAAGCCAAAGAAGGGCAAGGGCGCCGGTAAGACCGGCTCCCAAAGCAACTCTAAGGGCGGAGCCAAGAATGAAACTGAGTGCTTCTACTGCAAGGGCACAGGACACTGGAAGAGAAACTGCAAGAAGTATCTGGAAGATAAGAAGTTCGGGAAAACCGGAAAAGGTATAATTGTTATACAAGTTAATGTCATTAACGTTTTGCTTGCTAGCGAAAATTCTAAGTCTTGGGTATTTGATACCAGATCGGTTGCTCACATTTGCAACTCGATACAGGGACTTCAGAAGGTATGCAAGCTAGCAAAGAATGAAGTCGTGATGCGCGTCGGGAACGGCGCTGGGATCGCCGCTCAAGCCGTCGGCATTATGCCTCTATGTCTCCCTTCAGGATTTACCTTAGAACTAAATAACTGTTATTTTGTTCCGGCATTGTGTAGAAACATTATCTCCGGATCATGTTTAGTACACGATGGGTATTCGTACAAGTCTGAGAACAATGGTTGTTCACTTTATTGTAAGGATATGTTTTATGGATTTGCACCCATTGTTGGGGGCCTTTTCATACTAAATCTTGAATGTGGAAATGATGTCTTTAACGTGAATGCTAAACGCCTTAAGAAGGCTGATACCACCGCCACTTTCATGTGGCACTGTCGCCTTGGCCACATCAGAAAGAAACGCATGCAAAGACTCCATAAAGATGGAGTTTTACCGTCCTTTGATTTTGAATCATTTGACACATGTGAAGCTTGCTTGATGGGGAAAATGACCAAGATGCCGTTCACGGGTCATCCTGAACGGGCGAGTGAATTGTTGGAAATAATACATAGTGATGTATGTGGTCCAATGAGCACAATCGCACGGGGTGGGTATTTCAACTTCGTGACTTTTACTGATGATTTGAGTAGGTATGGATGTATCTACTTGATGAAGCATAAGTCAGAAACCTTTGAAAAGTTCAAAGAATTTCAGAATGAGGTAGAAAATCATCGTAACAAAAAGATTAAGTTTCTGCGGTCTGATCGCGGGGGCGAATATCTTAGTCATGAGTTTGGCCAACATCTGAGTGACCGTGGAATCGTTTCATAGCTTACGCCTCCCAGAACTCCACAGCAAAACGGAGTATCGGAACGGCGTAACTGAACCTTGTTAGACATGGTAAGGTCGATGATGTCTTTTACAGAACTACCGATATCTTTTTGGGGTCACGCACTAGAAACTGTCGCTTATACATTAAACAGAGCACCGTCTAAATCTGTTGAGACGACGCCATTTGAATTATGGTATGGTAAGAAACCCATTGTGTCGCATCTCAAAATTTGGGGTTGTGAGGCATACGTAAAACGTTTACAGCCTAGCAAACTCGATCCCAAAGCAGATAAATGCTACTTTGTAGGTTATCCCAATGAGACCATTGGGTATTCCTTCTATCTTCCCTCCGAGCACAAAGTGTTTGTCGCTAGAAACAGAGTCTTTCTCGAGAAAGAGTTTCTCACTAAAGAAGTAAGTGGGAGGATAGTACAACTTAATGAGATTACTGAATCTTCGGCAACCGTTGATATGGCTAAGGAACCAGAAGAAATTCCGCTAATTATCCCTACAACCGAGCCGGAAGTTGTCGCATGTGATGCGGAAACTTCAGACAATGTTGTAACTGAACCACGCAGATCAGGTAGGGCTATCCAGCCACCTGAGTGGTTTCATAACGAAATCTTCATTCTTGAAGACGATGAACCTGCGCACTACAAGGAAGCGATGGCGGGGCCCAGCTCAAAGGAATGGCACAAGGCCATGAAATCCGAAATGGAATCCATGTACGAAAACAAAGTTTGGAACTTGGAAGAACTTCCAGAAGGCGTAAAGCCCATTGGTTGTAAATGGATTTTCAAAAGGAAGACGGACGCGGATGGTAACATTACTATCCACAAAGCTAGACTTGTCACGAAAGGGTTCACGCAAGTTCCAGGAGTGGACTACGATGAGACTTTCTCGCCCGTAGCTATGCTTAGGTCTGTTCGGATATTACTAGCAATTGCTGCTTATTTCGATTATGAAATATGGCAGATGGACATCAAAACAGCTTTCCTAAATGGAAACCTCAAAGAGGATGTATACATGATACAACCAGAAGGTTTTGTCGTTCATAAGGATGCTGGAAAGGTATGCAAGCTTCAGAAAGCCATTTATGGTCTGAAGCAATCGTCAAGGAGCTGGAACATTCGTTTTAATGAAGTGGTCAAACAGTTTGGCTTCATCAGGAATGACGAAGAATCTTGTGTTTACAGGAAGTTTAGTGGGAGCGCAAAAGCATTTCTAATCTTGTATGTGGATGACATATTGTTGATTGGAAATGACGTGAATTTTCTTAGCAAAATAAAAGACTCATTGAAGAAAAGATTTTCAATGAAAGACTTAGGCGAAGCGGCATATGTATTGGGCATTAGAATCTATAGAGATAGATCAAAACGCCTGATAGCGCTTAGCCAAAGCACGTACATTGACAAGGTGTTGAAAAGGTTCAACATGGAGAACTCCAAGAAAGGCCTACTCCCCATGTCACCTGGCACAGTGCTTTGCAAGAATCAGTGTCCTCGGACACTCGATGAGCGAGTACAAATGAATGATGTTCCATATGCCTCGGCAGTTGGTTCTATTATGTATGCCATGCTATGTACAAGACCGGACGTTTCCTATGCGCTAAGTGTTAGCAGCCGGTACCAAAGTGATCCAGGATTGGAACACTGGGCCGCAGTCAAGGGTATTCTTAAGTACCTCAGAAGGACCAAGGATTTACTCCTTGTGTACGGAGGTGATGAAGAGCTCATTATAAGTGGTTACACTGATGCAGGCTTCATGACTGACCCAGATGACTTCAAATCTCAATCGGGCTATGTTTTCATATTGAACGGCGGCGTAGTTGATTGGAAAAGTTCCAAACAAAAGACTGTAGCGGATTCTACGACGGAGGCGGAATATGTTGCAGCTTCAGAAGCCTCCAAGGAGGCGGTATGGATCAAGCAATTGTGATAATAGTGGCGTCGTGGCTCAGGCAAGGGAGCCAAGTTCGCACCATAAGACAAGACATATTGAACGCAAATATAAACTCATTCGACATCATGTCGAAGCGGGTTTAGTGAAAGTACGCAAAGTTCACACGGATCTGAACGTGTCAGACCCGATGACAAAGCCTCTACCACGAGCAAAGCATGAGCAGCACCGGACAGCCATTGGTGTTAGGAAAGCCATGTAACTGGATTATGACTCTAGTGCAAGTGGGAGTCTGTAGGAGATATGCCCTAGAGGCAGTAATAACAGTTATTTTGTATCTCCGAGTTTGTAATGAATGTTTATGTTCCATGCTATAACTGCAATGATTCTCGAGTCTGCAATATCCAGGAGGCTCGGAGGGAAACTCATGTGCACGTGTGGTATAATAAATGGTAAAATGTATTCCTAGTCTTGCCTCTGAGACTGGCTCAAGTATTGCATGATGATCCTGTTTTCCTGATCATGGGCATGTCTATGCCGGCAATTTTGAGGGCACAATGTTAGTAGAACACTTGTGTTGAATCGACCCGAATTGATGTTATGCTATGAGATACATTCGTCACAAGTTAATGGTTAATAACACAAAGATAGTTAATGTTTGCATAATTCCTTAGACCATGAGAGTATCGAGTTCCTTCGTACTTGCTTCGTAAACTTTGGGGTTTGTTAAACGTCATCCGTAACTGGGTGGCTATTACGGTGGCTTACGGGTTCACGAAAAAATATGACAAGAAATGAGATAGCTCAAGATTGGGATTTGCTCCTCCGACGATGGAGAGATATTCTCGGGCCCTCTCGGTGTTACGGTATCCATCATCGTCTGGCCAGACACATTGTGATTTGATCACTGGGATGCCGGAACACGGAAACGAGAAAAGAGAACAAAACCGGTAACGAGGTAACTTGCATGGTGGACAAGTTGTTGATCCATGGGGATGCAATAAATCTCACCTCGGGTGTTTGTAATATATCGTGAAGCAACATGAATAGCACACGGCAACTGGAGGTTCACTCGAATATTCATTCGTGTGGGTATAGGGGTCAATATGGGTGTCCACGGCTCTGATGTTGATCATTGATCGGAAAGTGTTCCGGGTCATGTCTATACTTCACCAAACCTATAGGGTCACACGCTTAAGGGTCATCTATCTGCTGAATACTAGACAGGGAGTCTGAGAGAAAATCACCGAAAAAGTTTCAAACGAAACGGAAACGTTCCGGAGAGAACACCGGAATAGTTTCGGTAAAACTGAAAAGTTGTTTCAGGGTATTCCATTAAGTCAAATTGGTTTCGGCACACGCCTGGAAATTCTTGGAGGATGCCAGAAGTGTTCTGGAAACTTCTGGGAATTTTCCGGGATAAAAACCGGAAATTTTCCGGAGCTCCCGGAACCGATTTGGTTGCTTTTAGCAGATGAAATTTACTAATCCGAAATTGTTTCAGAACGCGTCCAAAATCATTTGTGTGGGTACTGGAATTATTCTAAGACCCACAGAAATATTTTCGGATTTAACGGTCATGGAAAATTGGTTTCGTGAATAGTAAAAATCACTTTATGGATATTTTTTTGGAAAGCCAACTTTTGGGATATTTCCCAAAAGGCTTCTAGAAGGGATTGGGGAGCAAGGCACCCCCATGTGGGGGGGGGGGGCCTAGAGTTGGCCGGCCAAGGTGGTGCTCCTCCATGGAGCTCCACATGGCACCCCTTTTCCCTTTTATTCTTTTATGTGAGACATAAAGTGGGGGTACTTTTGGTATTTTTGTATGCCAACTTTACCCCTTGGCTTTCCTATAAATAGAGGTGGAGGGGTGCTCTCCAAACCTCATCCGTGCTCTCATACACATGCCATGCTCGTCTGGCTCTCTCTCTCTCTCTCCCTCCCACGAAATAGTTTCATAGAGCCGAAAGGTTGTCTGGGTTCCGGCAGGAACTAGCTCTGGACGGCGAAGCCCTGCCGGATAGCTGACACCGTATGTGTGCAACCCCGTAGAGAGTTCGTTGTTTCGATCTTTTGCCCGAGGGGCTGTTCGAGTGTCCTCCCGATGGGCTGTCCGAGTTACCGTTCGAGTTTCGGGTGTCCTCCCGAAGGGCTGTCCGAGTTCCCGTTCGGGTTTCGAGGGTCCTCCCGAAGGGCTATCCGCGACATTGTCCGAGGGACTGTCCGACCGCCTCCCGAAGGGCTGTCCGACGAGGGAGTACATCCTCACGGTTGGGAGGTTGTAAATCCTAGCTGCGGGGATCTGCACCGACGATCTACACCGACTCTTCTTCCGCTGCGCTACGAGTCGGTACAGATCAGATCAAACCTTGTATGACATCTCCATAGTGGTCCTGGGCGTGCTCGCTGTACCGAATTTTTTTGTTTTCTGTCGCGTTCCCCTGCGAGAACCACCCAAAATCTATCATACTACTGAAACTTTCTACTTGGATCATCTTCGATCCCTTTGTGCTCGTGCTGAAAACCCAACTAGCTTAGTTGAGGGAAAATCATTAGATGAGCATGCTTATTTTGTGCGACACCGCTTGTCTCAAAAAGGTAAACTCTTATGGCATCATATTAATACTTTGAATTGCTATGCTTGGAATTTATGTGAAATACATGATTTTACTTGTTGTTCTGAAGACCCTAAAAAACACCTTCAGTACCAATGTGAGTTTAAGGATAATGGAATCTTATCTTCTTATGCCAGAGGTGTTTATAGTTACTATGATATTGAACAAATAGAAGAATTTGTTGCTTTTAAGGGTGCATATGAAATTGCTTCTTTGATTGAAAAGTGTGATGCTACTCTTTACAAATCTGAAAATTTTGCCATACTTAAATATTGCTATGAAAACTATGCTTCTAATGCTTATGTGAAAGAATATATTGAGGACACCTCCGCTGTCCAAGAAGAGACTAATATTTTGCAGGCTCCTATGGAAGAAGAAATTGCTGAAACTGTGAGCTCATTAGATGAAAAAGATGATGAGGAGAGCGAAGAACAAAAGGAGGAAGAGTGGATTAGCTACCCGTGCCCACCTTCTAATGAGAGTAACTCTTCAACTCATACATTGTTTAATTTCCCTTCGTGCTTACCGAAGGATGAATTCTATGATGATTGCTATGATCCCTTGGATTCGTTTGAAATATCCCTTTTTGATGAACTTGATGCTTGCTATGCTTGTGGCCAAGATGCCAATATGAATTATGCTTATGGAGATGAACTTGCAATAGTTCCTTATGTTAAACATGAAATTGTTGCTATTGCACCCATACATGATAGCCCTATTATCTTTTTGAATTCTCCCAACTACACTATATCGGAGAAGTTTGCGCTTATTAAGGATTATATTGATGGGTTGCGTTTTACTATTGCACATGATAATTTTGATGAATATAATATGCATGTGCTTGCTGCTCCTACTTGCAATTATTATGAGAGAGGAACCACATATTTACTTCTCTATGTTTCCAATACAATAAAATTGCAAGAAACTTTTATGCTATGTATCGGCCTTTATTATGTGTGCATGAATTGTTCTTTTATGACATACCGATGCATAGGAAGAGAGTTAGACTTTGTTGTTACATGATATATATTACTTTGTGCTCACTACTAAATTACAAATCATTGTTAATTAAAATTGGCTTTGATATACCTTGGGATCCGGGTGGATCAATTACTTGAGCACTTTATGCCTAGCTTAATGGATTTAAAGAAAGCGCTGCCAGGGAGACAACCCGGAAGTTTTAGAGAATCATTTTATTTCTGTTGTGTGCATTTAAAAAGTTTAAAAACAAAAAAATATAGAGGGGGACTTAAAACTTTACAAAAAGAAAACTGAAAGTGAAAAAGACAAGCACCGTGGAAGCGGGAGCATGCCTTGAACTTTGTTCATGCCCATGGAAACTTTGTGAATCTTGAATTACAGAAACTTTTCAACAAAAATAATTATCCCCTTGTACAAATCCATTGTATTATAAAAATAATGTGCCAAGATTTACCTTTAGGATGTTTAAATTGCTTGTTTGGTGTGTGCGGTGCAAAAACAGAAACTTTTTCTGTAGTGCGTGAATATAAATTTTTTAATGGAATGTGCAAAAATTCTGAAATTTTTACACAGTAATGCTATGAAAATTGTTTATTTTTCCTATTTTTTCAGAATTTTTTGAGTTACATAAGTATAAGTACCATCTGCATCTTTACAGACTGTCCTGTTTTCACAGATTGCTGTTACAGTTTCGTTATTTGCGTATGTTTGAGATCTTGTTGAGCCCCGTTGACTTGGGAGACATAGAATTGTGATAGTATACAGTGGGTAATGTTTGATTATAATTATACAATAATGTTACGGTAGGACATGATGGGATTTGATGTTATATGTACTAACCCCGCTAATAAAAAGTTTGGTTAAGTTTTGTGTGGATGAAGTGTTCGAAGATCGAGGTGGTATCGATATGAGGAGAATAAGGAGAGGCAAGAGTTCAAGCTTGGGGATGCCCAAGGCACCCCAAGTAAATATTCAAGGAGACTCAAGCGTCTAATCTTGGGGATGCCCCGGAAGGCATCCCATCTTTCTTCAACAAGTATCGGTATGTTTCGGTTTTTGTTTTGTTCACATGATATGCGTAAATTCTTGGAGCGTCATGTGCTTTTTATTTTTATTTTAGTGATGCACCATGCTGGTATGAGATAGTCCTTGGTTAATTTATAGAATGCTCTTTGCACTTCACTTATATCTTTTGAGTATGGCTTTATAGAATGCTTCATGTACTTCACTTATATCATTTGAAGTTTGGATGCCTGTTTCTCTACTTATATAAAACCGTTATTTGAAGAATGCTCTTTCGCTTCACTTATATTTATTAGAGCATGGTCATTATTAGAGCATTGTCCCAGTGATGAAATGATGATGGAGACTATGATTCCCCCACAAGTCGGGATGAGACCGCGGACGAAAAATAAATAAATAAATAAAAGAGAAAAAAGAGGCCAAAAAAGAGCCCACAAAAAAAGAAAAAAAAGAAATCAGAGAAAAAGAGAGAAGGGGCAATGTTACCACCCTTTTTCCACACTTGTGCTTCAGATTAGCACCCTGTTTTTCATATAGAGAGTCTCCTATGCTGTCACTTTCATATACTAGTGGGAATTTTTCATTATAGAACTTGGCTTGTATATCCGATGATGGGCTTCCTCAAATGCCCGAGGTCTTCATGAGCAAGAAAGTTGGATGCACACCCACTTAGTTTTCAGTTTGAGCTTTCATACACTTATAGCTCTTAGTGCATCCGTTGCATGGCAATCCCTACTCACATTGATATCGATTGATGGGCATCTCCATAGCCCATTGATCCGCCTCGTTGATGTGAGACTATCTTCCTTTTTGACTTCTACTTATTAATCTCTACCATTATATTCTATTCCACCCATAGTGCTATATCCATGGCTTGCGCTCATGTATTGCGTGGGAGTTGAAAAAGCTAAAGCGCGTTAAAAAGTATGAACCAATTGCTCAGATTGTCATCGGGGTTGTGCATGATAAATACTTTGTGTTAAGAAGATGGAACTTGCCAAGGCTATATGATTTTGTAGGGATAGCATTTTTAGCATTTTTATTCTAAAAGGCATGATTGTTTGTTGGGATGCCTGAGTATTGATGTCTTTATATCAAATTATAGACTATTGCTTTGAATCACTCATGTCTTAATATTCATGCCATGACTAGATTATATGATCAAGATTATGCTAGGTAGCATTCCACATCAAAAATTATCTTTTTTATCATTTACCTACTTGAGGACGAGCAGGAATTAAGCTTGGGGATGCTGATACGTCTCCGTCATATCTATAATTTTTGATTGTTTCATGCCAATATTCTACAACTTTCATATACTTTTGGCAACATTTTATATTATTTTTGGGACTAACATATTGATCCAGTGCCCAGTGCCAGTTCCTGTTTGTTGCATGTTTTTTGTTTCACGGAATATCCATATCAAACAAAGTCCAAACGCGATAAAAATTTACGGAGATTTATTTTGGAATATATGTGAGGGAAGAAGAATCAACGCAAGACGGTGCTCGTGGGCCCCACGAGGCACCAGGGCGTGCCCAGGGGAGTAGGACGCGCCGTGGTACCTCGTGAGCCCCTCGTAAGGCAGTTGACCCCCTTCTTTCGCAGCAAGAAAGATAATATCCAGAAAAAAATTGTGTTAAAATTTCAGCCCAATCGGAGTTATAAGAAATGGTTTTCGGCCAGAAAACAGGGACGCGAAACAAAAGAGAAACAGAGAGAGAGATCCAATCTCGGAGGGGCTCCTCCCCTCCGGGAGCCATGGTGGCCATGGACCAGAGGGGGAACTCTCCTCCCATCTAGGGGTGTAGGCCAAGGAAGAAGAAGAAGGAGGGGGGCTCTCTCCCCCTCTCTCCCGGTGGTGCCGGAGCGCCACCGGGGGAACCATCGTGACGGCGATCTACACCAACAACTTCGCCGCCGTCAACACCAACTCTCTCCCCCTCTATGCAGAGGTGTAACACCTCTTCTCCCGCTATAATCTCTACTTAAACATGGTGCTTAACTCCATATATTATTATCCAATGATGTGTGGCAATCCTATGATGTTTGAGTAGATTCATTTTGTCCTATGGGTTGATTGATGATCGTGATTGGTTTGAGTTGTATGTTTTATTTTGGTGCTGTCCTATGGTGCCCTCCGTGTCACGCAAGCGTGAGGGATCCCCGCTGTAGGGTTTGCAATACGTTCATAATTCTCTTATAGTGGGCGGCTAGAGTGACAGAAGCTTACACCCGAGTAAGGAGGTTGTTGCGTATGGGAGTAAAGAGGACTTGTTACTTAATGCTATGGTTGGGTTTTACCTTAATGATCTTTGGTAGTTGTGGATGCTTGCTAGAGTTCCAATCATAAGTGCAAATGATCCAAGTACGGAAAGTATGTTAGCTCATGCCTCTCCCTCATATAAAATTGCAATAATGATTATCGGTCTAGTTATGGATTGCCTAGGGACAAATCCTTCTCTTGTGTTACAAAAGCTTTCTACTAAACAACTAACTTTTATTATCTTGCAAATTATTCGTAGTTTTATTCTCGCAAAGTACTTCTAGTTTTATTCTTGTTCTAGGTAAAGCGAACGTCAAGTGTGCGTAGAGTTGTATCGGTGGTCGATAGAACTTGAAGGGAATATTAATTCTACCTTTAGCTCCTCATTGGGTTCGACACTCTTATTTATCGAAAAAGCTACAATTGATCCCCTATACTTGTGGGTTATCATGGTGCTGGTGAAGATGTTGATGAAGATTGGTCATCCCACGATGAGAGGATCGTTGGTGATGTCGATGGCTTCGATTTCCCCTCCCGGAGGGAAGCATCCTCGATGGAATTGCTCCACTGGAGAGCAAAAGTGCTCCTGCCCAGGTTCCGCCTCGAGACGGCGGCGCTTCGTCCAGAAATTCTTCTCCATAATTTTTTTTAGGGAAAATGAGCTTATATACCAGAAGGAGGGGGCCAGACGCCAGCCAGGGACCCCACAAGGCATCAGGGCGCACCCAGGGGGGACCGCGCCCTGTTGCTTTGTGGGCAACTGGTGGGTCCCCTCTGTTATTTCTTTTCTCCAGTATTTTTTATATATTCAATATAAAATATTCGTGAAATTGCAGGTCAATTGGAGCTCTGTTGCATAGGTATCTCTGACGTGGCTATTTCAGGTCCAGAATTCCAGCTGCCGGTATTCTCCCTCTTCATGTAAACCTTGCAAATTAAGAGAGAAAAGGCATGAGAATTGCATCATAAAGTTTACTAATGATCAAAAACACAATAAATAATAGTAGTAAAACATGATGCAAAATGGACATATCATTGTGCCCATCCACTAACTATGACAAACGGAGAAAGATTCATTGCGTTTAATTCGACACAAGGGGAGCCTCCTCGATTCATCCACTAACTAAAACGCAATGAATCTTTCTCCTCGATTTTTTTTGGACAAATGGACGTATCATTGTGCCCATCCACTAACTCCAACGCTATAAGTACCTATTTGTCCAAAAAAATCAAGGAGAAAGATTCATTGCATTTTACGATACGGAGCCGCCGCCACCTCCTGTTCTTCATCGGGAGGGCTGATCTGGAGTCCGTTCTGGGCTCCGGAGAGGGGGATTCGACGCCGTCGTCATCATCAACCATCCTCCATCACCAATTTCATGATGCTCACCACCGGGCGTGAGTAATTCCTTCGTAGGCTTGCTGGACGGTGATGGGTTGGATGAGATTTATCGTGTAATCGAGTTAATTTGTTAGGGCTTTGATCCCTAGTATCCACTATGTTCTGAGATTGATGTTGCTATGACTTTGCTATGCTTAATGCTTGTCACTAGGGCCCGAGTGCCATGATTTCAAATCTGAACCCTTTATGTCTTCATGAATATATTTGTGTTCTTGATCCTATCTTGCAAGTTATATGCACCTATTACATGTTATGATCCGCATACCCCAAGGTGACAATAATTGGGATTCTTTCCGGTGATTACCGTAGTTTGAGGAGTTCATGTATTCACTATCTGTTAATGCTTTGTTCCGGTTCTCTATTAAAAGGAGGCCTTAATATCCCTTAGTTTCCCTATGGATCCCGCTGCCACGGGAGGGTAGGACAAAAGATGTCATGCAAGTTCTTATTATAAGCATGTATGACTATATACAAAATACATGCCTACATTACATTGATGAATTGGAGATATTGTGTATCGCCCTAGGTTGTGACTCTTATATGATGAATATCATCCAACATAATTATCATCACTGATCCAATGCCTACGACTTTCTCATATTGGTTTCTGCTAGGTTACTTTGTTGCTACTGTTGTTACAATTGCTACAAAACTGCCACTGTTACTGCTACTGTTACTATTGTTACTATTGCTACTGCTATCAAAACTATCATATTACTGTGCTACTAAATACTTTGCTGCAGATATTTTATCTCCAGGTGTGGTTGAATTGACAACTCAACTGCTAATACTTGCAAATATTCTTTGGCTCCCCTTGTGTCGAATTAATAAATTTGGGTGAAATACTACCCGCGAAAACTGTTGCGATCCCCTATACTTGTGGGTTATCAAGACCTTTTTCTGGCGCCGTTGTTGGGGAACATAGCTCTATTTGTTGAGTCACTTGGAATTTATATCTGTTGATCACTATGAAGAATCTGAAAGACTCTAAGACCACGATCGTTCCCTCTAAGACGAGGGGAGGTAAGGAACCGCCATCTAGCTCTGCACTTGATTCACCTTCTGTTTTGAGTAGGCTTGCGACACCGCCACCTATTATTCATTCCGATATGTCGCAAGTAATTGATGATACTACTTCTGCTATAGATGATACTCATGATGATGCTAGTACTATGCTTGATAATTATGTGCCACTAGGTGAATTTCTTGATGAACAACTTGCTAAAGCTAAAGATATTGAGAATGCTAAAATTAATGAAACCTCTGAAAATCATGAATCCCTTATTATGCCTAGCCCTCCTACTAGAGTTGAGATACCTGATAGTCATGTTTTTGATAGAGAGACTGCTAGGGCAATTCTTGCTTGTAAGGATAGAGATGAAGTTAAAACTTTGCTTGTTGAGTTGAAAGAAAAATCCTTGAAGGAGAGAATGAAATATGATCCTAAGTTTGCTACTTCTCCTATATTTGTTACCGATAAGGATTATGAATTCTCTATCAATCCTGAGTTAATCACTTTGGTTGAATCTGATCCTTTTCATGGTTATGAAACTGAAACTGTTGTGGCACACCTTACTAAATTAAATGATATTGCCACTCTATTTGCTCATGAGGAAAAAATTCACTATTACTACATTCTTAAGTTGTTTCCTTTCTCATTAAAGGGTGATGCTAAGAAATGGTTTAATACTCTTGATCCTGGTTGTGTGCGTAGTCCCTAGGATATGATATATTACTTTTCTAAAAATATTTTCGTGCTCATAAGAAACAAGCTGCTCTACAGGAAATATTTAACTTTGTGCAAATTGAAGAAGAGAATCTCCCTCAAGCTTGGGGGAGGCTTCTCCAATTACTTAATGCTTTGCCTGATCATCCTCTTAAGAAAAATGAAATACTTGATATCTTTTACAATGGACTAACCGATGCTTCTAGGGACTACCTAGATAGTTGTGTTGGTTGTGTTTTCAGGGAACGAACTGTTGGACAGGCTGAAGAATTATTGAATAATATATTGAAGAATGATAATGAGTGGACACTCCCTGAACCACCTCCTAAACCAACTCCAAAGAAGAGAGGTATTCTATTCCTCAGTCCAGAAGATATGCAAGAAGCTAAGAAGTCTATGAAGGAAAAGGGTATTAAATCTGAATATGTTAAGAATTTACCGCCTATTGAAGAAATACATGGACTCGATACCCCGACACAGGTAGCAGAGGTAAATTCTCTCCGTAGATTCGATGAAGGTGATATTCCCTATAATAAATCTGCTAGTCAGTGCTTGGATGAGTTTTATAACTATATTGTTAAGCAAGAGAATTTCAATATGCATGTCACCAATCAATTAAAAAGAAATGCCATCATGATTGATCATCTGAGTGATTTGATGTTTAGAATTGCTAATGATGTTAAAGGTTTAAGTAAATATGCTTCTATGGTTCAGACTCAGTTAGAACAAGTAGCTAAGTCACAAAATGATTTGCTTAATGAGATGAATAATAAAATGAATGATCGTGCGGTTAGAGTTGTTACTAGAGGAGGTAGAATGACTCAGGAACCCCTATATCCTGAAGGTCATCCTCAAAGAATTGAACAAGATTCTCAAAGAATTAATATTGATGTACCTAGTCCATCTAAGAAGAAAAAGGAAAAGAAAAATGATAGGACTTTGCATGCTTCTAGTGAACCTGAGATAGAAGAACCTCCTGAGAATCATAATAATGTTTCTATTTCTGATGCTGAGACACAATCTGGTAATGAACATACACCTAGTGAAAATGATAAAGATAATAATAATGATAATGATGTTCATGATGATGCTCAACCAGATAATGATGTAGAAATAGAACCTGCTGTTGATCTTGATAACCCACCTCCTAAGAATAAAAGATATGATAAAAGTGATTTTGTTGCTAGAAAACATGGTAAAGAAAGAGAACCACGGGTTCAAAAACCCATGCCTTTTCCTACTAAACCATCTAAGAATAAGGATGAGGAAGACTTTGAGCGCTTTGTTGAAATACTTAGACCTGTCTTTTTGCGCACTCGTTTGATTGATATGTTGAAAGTGCCTCCTTATGCTAAATGTATGAAAGATATTGTCACAAATAAAAGAAAGATACCTGAAGCTGAAATTTCCACCATGCTTGCAAATTATTATTTTAAGGGTGGAGTACCTAAGAAGTTAGGAGATCCAGGAATACCTACTATACCATGCTCCATTAAAAGAAGTTATGTCAAAACTGCCTTGTGTGATTTAGGAGCCGGTGTTAGTGTTATGCCTTTCTCTTTTATATAGAAGACTTGATTTGAATAAGCTCACACCTACTAAAATATCTTTGCAAATGGCTGATAAATCAACTGCTATACCTATTGGAATTTGCGAGGATGTACCCGTTGTTGTTGCAAATGTCACTATCTTAACGGACTTTGATATGCCCGAGGACGACAACATGTCGATTATTCTTGGTAGACCTTTTCTAAATACTGCAGGGGCTGTTATTGATTGCAATAAAAGCAAGGTTAGTTTTCATGTCAATGGTAATGAGCATACGGTTTATTTTCCGAAGAAACAAAGTTCGGTGAATGGTATCAACTCTATTGAAAAAGTTTCGACAATTACTATTGGAGGTTTCAAATTTCCTCTCCCTATTGTCAAAAAGAAATATGAGATTCTTATTGTTGGGGAAATGTATATCCCCGTTGAGGTAACTTAGTGTTATACGAAAATTCTTCGGTTTCATGTCACTCGAAAATAGTTTGTTAATAAGACTTGATCAACCTTATTAATGGATTCTTTTTGAGGGGTATGTGGTTGATGAATTTAGTAAGCACAACCTTCTGTACCTAACTTTTTCTCTCTGTTATTTGCAATTTAATAAAGTGAAAATGCCATGATTATCCTGTTTTCTGAATTTACCGTGCAATAAAAAATGGCCAAAAATAAAAGTTCTCAGAATGCCATGAAAATTTAGTATGATTTTTTATGCAATATTTAAGAATTTTTGGCACTGAACACACCCCAGGGGGGGTGCACCTGTGAGCCACAAGCTCACAGGGCGCGGCCACCCCCCTAGGCGTGCCCTGCACGCTTGTGGGTCCCACAGGGACCCACTCACTTATGCCAGCCGCCCACACTCTTCTTCTACCTCTAGAAAAAATCAAACTTGCTCCCAAGCCCATGTTCTTGCTCATATTGCTGTGATTTTCAATCTCCTTGCTCGGAACTCCGTTTCCAAAACTGTTTTGAGGAATTACTCCTTGGTATGTGTCGTGGTGTGACGACCATCTATGGGGCCATGCAGCCCCTTGTGGTTCGGCGGGGGAGATCGACGTGCACAAAGAGCATGAACAATGGAGGGCGCAAGGGATTTTACCTAGGTTCGGGCCGCAGAGAAGCATAAAACCCTACTCCTGCTTTTGGTGTATTAATGGCGTGGGAGCACAGTACAAGGAGCGCTTCTCCAGGCAAGGTGGGAGGAGCAGCTACACGAGACATGCTTGTGTTTGAAAAGGGGTCCGACCCTTCTAACTGTTGCCCTGGCCCTCCTTTTATAGCTCAAGGGGTTACCACAGTGGCAAAACAGTAATTACATAGTGATTAGATAGCAAACAGTGCTATCATACCTAACTCTGCCAGTTTAGGACAAAGGCATTAAATGCGCCGTTAGGTGTCATGTGGAGAGGTAGTCCCGGCAAGGTTTCTGCGCCGCTTGCCCATCTACCTCGTATTATCCTGACACGCCTCCCGGACGTGTGTCGTTAGGAGCAAATCCTGTCCCAGCATGCTGACACGTGCCCGATAAGCCTTACCAACCAGCCCGCGCGGTCGACACCTCACCCACTAGCAAACACCTGTGCGGTGAGGTGGAGCGCTAGAGGGCTGGCAGGAGCTTGCCGGTATGGATCTTGCCGGATCCTCACCTTGCCGGCTTAGCCTTGCCGGCAAGGAATGTCTTCATCTTCGGTACTGGTCGAGTGCTGTGTCTTGAGCTCCTTTCTGGTAGCATCCGCGACTGGACTCTGAATCTTGGTCTTGACGGTTCCCGGCAAGGCTTGGCCGGCAAGGAGGCTGCCACTGTCTGTGCATAAGTCAGGGTATAAAATACCCATGTTTTATACACCGACAGGAGCCCCCGGGCCTGGGCCATACGCGCGTTCGAAGCGTCGTTGGGCTAGGCCCAAACAATGCACAGACACGCGGCGGGAAACTGCCACTGTAATTTTCGTCATGATGGTTATCCTCTCTCTTTGAGATCTTCTTTGCTTCCTCATTAATCTGAATTCGGGTGTGTTCTCGGTCGTCTTCCGGCAACCCTTGCCGTCGAACGGGCGGCCGCTTGGTGTGCTCATAGGTGGAGCGCCGCGGGTTCAAACTGTACCAGCACACGGCCACATGTGGCAAAGGATAACTGCCATGTCCGTCTTTACTCCTCCTTTTCTGCGCCTCTCCATCACGCGCACTTGCATGCCTGCAAGGCATCGGATTGGTGGAGAAGGACGACCATTGGAGTGACGCGCCGGGCCAGGGGGCGCAGGGCGCGGGATTGGCGATCGTGGGCGGTTGCTGGAGTAATGCGCCCGGCCAGAGCGCAGGTCGTGGGATTGGTGAACGTGGGCGGCCGCTCGAAGACGGTGAGGAGCCAGCCTCCCGTACTCTCCCTATAAAGAGGGGACTGCGGGATGCGATGCTCACTCATCTCTTTCTGCTTCAATCTCCAGCGACTGTTGCCACTTTCTTGTATCTTCTTCCTCCGCATCCGACGACGGCATGGCGAGGGGAAGGGGTCGCGGTTGTGCTTCTGCCACCACGGCGAGAGCTTCTTCTCGGCTCCAAGCTCATGCTTCGGCTGCAGCTGCGAAGGCTGGCTCCAGTGCTCAAGGGAGGGCCGCGGCCCGTGGCCACGGGCGACGCGGCGCCCGCGGCCGGGGCGGCCACGTCGGGGCACTTGCCGCTCCGTCTTTGGCCCTTCCTCCACCGGCAGAAGGCCACACCGTGGATACGGCGGAAGAGTTCGTCGTTATATTCACCATCGTGCTGCCATGTACAAGATACATTTGAGCTTTTGTTAGCCCTGCACTATTCCTGTAATATAACATGTGTTGCTTGAATGTATGCGCGCTGTTTTCCCTTGTCTTATTTTGCCTTTGTATGATTGTGTTCCCTACGCTTATTGGAAGCTTGCCGGTGCGCACACTTGCCGCGAGCGCTTCGAGGAACTGGTTCTTAGCAGCCTGCTGGAAGTGCCGCCGCCGGCAAGGTAACTTGCCGGGTCAGAATGCAGCTGCTAGGCTTGCCGAGCGGACTCGAGGCAAGCTAGAGCACAGACCGATCGCGACAAGGTTCCTCTCGCGTGCAGGTTTCTCATACAGAGCGCAGAATTGTTCAAGGGAAATTGCGAATGTAACAAGGAAAAGTTTTCAAAGTTTTTCAACTTAGCTTTTCCTTGCATTGCTTCTCTTATTGTATGAAATGAACTCTTGAATGTCATTAGAAATGGTACCCATCTCCACCCCCCCCCCCTGGGAAACTTGCGCGCGAGGGATCCTTCTGTCCTTTTAAGAAGAAAGAAGAGAAAAAGAGGGGGTTGGGAACCTTGACGGTCCAACAGTCGCTCCACACAAACTAAGGTGTAAGTCACAATCATCACGTGTATCACATATAGAACGAATATGTACAAGGAGTTGCGAAATACTTAGCTTTATTATGCACAGGATCTGCGCCTGGCTTTGTACAAAGGGTTATATGTCTTGCCGACAAAGCTTGTACAAAAGGGGTTGCCGGGAGGCCCGGTGTCGGGGCCGGATTTCTGGGACATGATATCCCAGAAATTAACCCCTCGTGTCGTCACCAGCCCAGGATTACTGTTACTGGTGGACACGTCCTTGTTACAGATTACCAAGCAATTACAAGAATTGGATACAAGACCATAAAGGTCTAATGATACAACAATGATTTTTAGTGAGGATGACGGAAGCGACTCGTGGTTCTCCAACGCCGATGGGGCTCCATTCCCACAGGAACGGCTGACCAGGATAATTCCTATCCCGCGTGGCTGCTATCCTAGGCTCCACATGGACGTCGTGGTAATACTCCTTGTCGAAATCCTGACCTGGCCAATTAAATAGCCAGGGACAAGCCTGTGAGTACGTTTGAATGTACTCGCAAACATAATGAACAAAAGATATACCGAATGCTTATGCTCATGATGGATTTAATTATATGCATATGCTGAACGAAAATAAAGCATGGCATGATGAATATTAATATGGTGCTGAAAAATAAATATGAAATGTTAGTGACAAACAAAGAAAGTTAAAAGTGGATAATCGGGCGAGACGGGACCGCCCGAGAACCCAAAAGAAATGCCAAACGGGTGTCTAAAAGAGAATCAGGCGAGACAGACCGCCCGAAAACTCAAGCGACGCCTCGAGAGGTCTTGAAAAGAAATGTCAGTCGGGTGTCTAAAAGTGACGCCACGGTAGGTCTTGGAAAGAAATGCCAAACGGGTGTCTAAAAGAGAATCGGGCGAGACTGGACCGCCCGAGAACTCAAGCGACACCACGAGAGGTCTTGAAAAGAAATGCCAATCGGGTGTCTACAAGAGAATCAGACGAGACAGGACCATCCGAGAACTCGAGAGACGCCACGAGAGGTCTTGAAAATAAATGAGTGCCCGGGTAGTCTAGCTAGCCCATGAGACACTCAGAAAATGAAATAAGAGAAAAGGCTTAGTCCACAATAATATAATGACCATAATATTCACAATCATAATATCCATGATAACAAAAATGACCATGATGCGTTAGTGACGATAATAATATTCTGCAAAGTAATTTATGCTCAATTTAATTATTTCCTCCGGAGACCGACACTAAGACCGACACTTGACCAACCCAGACTGTAGTCCTTAACCGCGGACACGGCTATTCGAATAGGTATAACTCTGCAGAGGGTGTACTCTTTACCCACAAGTATAGGATTTCTTTACCCAGCACCGAGACGCTGTCTAATTCCCATTACGGTCTTTGGGTTGAAAACACACCTAACCAGCACACACCAGTTTAACTTTCCGGATGACAGGAATCACCCAAAGCATCGTCCAAGAAAAACTCTAAGTCGGGGAGACTACAATCTCGAATAGCATGGGATCACTATTCATACACGCGGATTACAAGGGGTGCCCCCCTCTCGGCCCAGCCGGATACACCCATGCCCCCTGACCAGGTGACATGCCTACCAGAGGCCTCTGGTATCTTTCACCAAGGCCTCTCTGTACGGTGTGTGCACGGAAAGGGGTTATCAACTTACTAAACCATACCCTACCTGCGGCAGGGACAAGTGGTAGCACGAAACAAGTATGGGGGTTACCGGAACAAGACTCGATCTACGGTCGACTCAGGAGGTTAAGTTTTTCCTGCAGTGGTTAGCACAACATATTTCCTCGGTAATACCCAACAGGGTCACCATCTGGCATGTCCCAACATGCCCTCACTGATCATTCTCGTCACAACGAGATTTTAGTTTCACGGTCACGTTTCTCGTGACTGATTCTTTCCTGCAGATTAGTCCGGACCAACATGGGAATGTGAAAATAACCATGCTCACTCATACTTCATATTTAAATGGAGATAAAATATTTTCAAGGGATCATGCATGCATATCTAGCAATATGCAAATTTTTATTTGAATTCAACATATTCATAATTCAATTTTTCCTTGCAAATATTTAACCATGCAATCACCATATCAAGTGTTCAAGATGCTTGCCTTGAGCATGCAGAAGTGTGGGGTGCACTCCAAAGCTTTGAAAATTTTATCTTCCCCCCATATCCTATTTTCAAAAATATTTAAATTACCACATAGAGCTAACACTGTACTAAAAAGTTATTAGGAAAATTTTAAAATACATACTAGAATAAACTAGATGAAAAATAAAAATTATAGGAAAAAGAATCAGTATATTTGGAGTTCAGATGATTTTCCTATGGAATTACTAATCTGAAATAATTAAGGAAATGGACTATTTAATAGTTCTAACAGAAACTGGGCGTAGGAAAAATGTTCACCCTATCTGTATTAATAGAGTATGATTTTAGGAGTCTACAGAAATTTGAATAATCAAATTTGGATTTGAATTGGATACTGTGGAAATATTTGAAATCTGCTGGAAAAAGAAAAAGAAAAGAGTAGAAGCGCGCCCTCGGCGCTGTATAGCCGTGCGGTGCCACTGGGCCAGGCCCAACCGTCTAGCCGCGCGGGAGGGCGCCGACGTCGAAGACGTACTCATGGGAGTATGTTTCCCTAGCGCGGGGGCGGCTTCGACAGAATCCGTCTCCACTTAAACGGTGGGACCCGCGGTTTGAGTGGCTGACGGGCGGGCCCCACTTGTCGGGTTCGTCTCCCAACTCCCGCGCGCGTCTGGCCAGGAACAGAGGAGGATTCTGGCGATCCTCGCCGGCGAACAGCGGCACCGTTCGGGGAGCTGAGACCACCGTTGTGCTCAGGAGGCTGGGGCGGTCCTTCCGGTACCCTCCTTGGTCGCCGGAGTGGACGGAGTCACCGACGGCGAGCTCTCCCGAGAGGCTCCGGCGGCGACGGATTTGGATCTCCGTCGTCGGGCTAGCTCCGGTGGAATTGATGAGCGGGATGGATCAGCGGATGTCCAAGTAAGCTTTTGGTGAAGGAAATTTGGGTGGGGAGGCCCTAGCCGCGTCGGAATCATCTGGAAGGTGGCTATGGTCGTGGGTGCCGGAGAGGAGGAAGAAGGCCATCTCGGCTTGAGTGGCTGCTCGAGGTGGTACACAAAGAGGAGAGGAGGCAAGGTAGAGGGCGCAGCGAGCTCGGGTGTCCATTTATACACGGGGTGAGGCGGTTCCGTGCCTTCCCGACAAAGGAATGACGGCGGCGGCCATTGATGGCGCCGTTTGGGTGGTTGGGGGCGGTGGCGATGGTCAGCGGGACCGGTGAGGTGGTCTGCGTGCTGTGGATGAACTCGGGTGGTTGGCAATCAAGGCGAGGCGGCTCGGCAGAGACGTGGCGGGACAAGATTCGTCGGGCGGCGATTTGGACGGCGGTGGTCGACGGTGGCCGGCGCTAGCGGCCAGGGAAGAGTGTCGGCGAGCTTCTAGGTGATCGAGTTGATCCAGAGGAGAGCTAAGGCGAGCGAGGGCAGTAGCAAATGTGCATCAGCAGATCGATGCCACGGCTGCAGTTCGTGCACTCTGGCCGCGCTCTCTGCACGCATGCAGGGTGTTCGACCAAATGCCAGAGCACACTAGAGAGCTCTATTTGAGTTGATTTTTGGCAAGGTGGCGCTATCTGGTGTGGTGAGAGTGATGGACATGTTAGTGTGGCTAGATGATCAAGTGTACAATGCAAGATCATGAGGATGCAAGTTTCTGCCATGCTCACAACCTGTCTGATAAAATGCTATGGCTATCTAGGAAACTTTGTTGGAAATGAGATTTGGCAGGGTGGTGTCTCTTTAGATGATAAAGAGGATTGCAGGGTTGGTTTGACAAAAAGAAAAACTTGCAAGTGCAAGTTTGGTTGGATTTCAATTCTGGACAGAAACTGCAGGGAGTAATTTGGTGAACTAAAATGATGAGATTGGGGGTGAGCTCCTGGACTTAAGGGTTTCTTAGGAAGGACTAGAGGTGGGAATAATTGCAGAATTTTTAGAGCAATAAAAATTGAGGTTGTAGTTCAAAGCTGAATCTGGACCAGAAATGAAAAGAGGATGTTTCACTCAAAATTTTCAAAAGACCAAGTTGGGTTTTTGCATAAAAGTGATCTATAGGCATCACATGACTCCTCATAATTTTTGTGGAATTTTAAAAGAATTATTTGAAATAGATGTAGTGCAACAGAAGCATTTCAATTATTGAAAATGCTATTAAAATGATTATCTTGGGCAAAATTTTATTATGAAAATATTTCCTACTATTATTAAAATATAAAAGAAATGTTTTAAGAGAGCTACTAAATCCCACAATATTTTTTTTAAAAATCTATATGGAGGGAAGAATTTTGGAAAACAGAAACAGAAAATACTCTGAAATAATAAAAGACCTAATAAAATTCCAAAATTTTATTTCTCGCCAAATTTTACTTAATAAAAATATGGTTAAATTTTTGGGGTGTTACACCCGGCAACTGCGCCTTACGGGTAGAACTTGCGAAGATGCTCAATATTCCATGAGTTTTGCACTGGGGTGCCATCTTCGGTCTCCAGACGGACTGCGCCAGGTCTGGTGACTTGTGCTACCCGATAAGGGCCTTCCCACTTCGGCATCAACTTGTTTGATCCCTTGGCGGACTGAACGCACTGAAGAACAAGGTCGCCTTCCTCAAGGCTTCGGGCACACACCTTGCGGCTATGGTAGCGACACAAGGCTTGCTGGTAGCGTGCAGCTCGCACAGCCGCCCGAAGACGATCTTCCTCAAGGAGCAATGCGTCGTCTTGCCGCAGCAGCTCTTGCTCAACTTCATCGTAAGCGAGCCCTCGAGGCGACCCGTATATGAGTTCCGTGGGGAGTACCGCTTCTGCACCATAGATTAGGGAGAAGGGTGTTTGGCCGGTAGCTCGATTTGGTGTCGTTCTGAGTGACCAAAGAACCACCGGCAACTCATCAATCCAGTGTCTTCCACACTTGCGCAACTTGTCAAAGGTTCTTGTCTTGAGGCCACGCAACACTTCCGTATTCATCCTTTCCGCCTGGCCGTTGCTTCTCGGGTGAGCAACGGACGCAAAACAGATCTTGCTGCCAAGGTCTTGGATATACTGCATGAAGGTGCGGCTCGTGAATTGTGTGCCGTTGTCGGTGATGACTCTGTTAGGAACCCTGAAACGGCAAACTAATCCTTTGAAGAACTTGACGGCTGATTGCGCTATCACCTTCCTCACTGGCTCCACTTCAGGCCACTTTGTGAACTTGTCAATTGCGACATACAAGAACTCAAAGCTCCCGGCAGCACGGGGGAAGGGGCCCAAGATATCGAGTCCCCAGACCGAAAAGGGCCAGGAGAGAGGGATTGTTTGGAGAGCTTGAGCTGGCCGATGTATGTTCTTTGAATGGAACTGGCATGCTTCACACTTGGTTACTAGCTCAGTCGCATCCTGGAGTGCAGTGGGCCAATAGAAGCCTTGCCGGAATGCTTTGCCGGCAAGTGCCCTTGATCCTATGTGAGAGCCACATATGCCTCCGTGTATCTCCGCCAACAGCTTTAGTCCATCTTCCCGGCAAATACACTTCAATTTCACGCCGTTTGGCCGTTTTCTGTACAGGATGTTATCCACAAACCGATACATACTTGACTGACGGGCTACTTTCTCCGCTTCTTCTTGCTCATCGGGAAGTTCTCCTGTTTGAAGGAATCGAACTATTTGCTGCGCCCATGCCGGAGCCTGCGGCTCGACGACAAGGACTAAAGGCATCTCTTCACTGCGGGAGCGCTCGCTTCTGCGGCAAGAACCTGGGGTTCTGCGCTAAGTGGCTGCTCACCGGCAACCGTGTCGTTGTTCCCGGCAGCATCCTTGTCGGAGGCTTCTGGGAGCTCTGCCGAAAAATACTTGCAGGTATTCAACTTTCCTCTCTTACTAGCCTGCGTTGATGGGGTGACTGTCGGTTGATTCAAATGGAGCACAAAAGTTCCCGGTTCCACGGGAAGCTTTTGAGCGGCACATTTTGACAGGCTGTCAGCGATGCTGTTTTCCGCTCGAGGAATGTGTTCTGTTTGTAACCCGTCAAAGTGTTCTTCCAATTTCCTCACTTCTTCCACGTACGCTTCCATTAACAGGCTCTGGCAATCTTTGTTGACTTGCTTCACAACAAGCTGCGAGTCACCGCGGATGATCAATTTTTTGATACCAAGGTCCATTGCGATCCTAAGACTGGCAAGGAGTCCTTCGTACTCAGCAGTGTTGTTTGTAGCTTGCTCCCTGGGGAAGTGCATTTGAACCACATACTTGAGGTGCTCTCCGGTGGGTGCGACAAGCAGCACTCCGGCACCGGCGCCTTGCAACGAGAAGGCACCATCAAAGTACATGACCCATTCCTTTGCCGTTTCCTTGCCGGGGAGAGCTGTTTCTTGAATTTCTTCGTCTTGCATTGGTGTCCATTCTGTAACGAATTCCACCAAAGCTCTGCTTTGAATAGTTGAAGTGCTTTAACACTTAAGTGCAAAGCTTGACAATTCCAACGCCCACTCCACTATCCTGCCAGTTGCCTCTGGATTCCTCAAGATGCGTTGCAATGGAAAGCGGGTGATGACGGTGATTTCGTGCGCTTGGAAGTAGTGACGCAGCTTTCTCGAGGCCATAAGAAGACCGAAAAGCAACTTCTGCACCCCAGAGTATCTCGATCTAGCCCCCTGCAGGAGGGAACTGACGAAATATACTGGTCGCTGCACCACTTTCTTCTTTGGCACTGTTTGTTGATTATCTCCATTTGTCTACGCTGTTCCCGACTTGTCGGCACCATGATTTGCCGGAGAAGGTTTCGGTTTGTCATTGGATAGGTTTGCTGCGGTTACTTCCTCGTCATCGGGTTCCCTCTGCGCCACTAATGCAGCACTAGCCACTTGATTCATTGCCGCTACGTATAGCAGCAACAGCTCTTGTGGTCTTGGCGCAACTAGTGTTGGCACGGAGGAGAGGTATCTTTTCAAGTCCTGCAGTGCGGCCTCCGCTTCCGGAGTCCATTTCATCGGACCTTCCTTTTTCAAAATCTTGAAAAACGGCAGGGCGCGCTCAGCGGATCTTGAAATGAACCTACTCAAGGCAGCAACACAACCGGCAAGACGCCGCACATCTTTGACGCTTTTCAGTGCTCGAATCTGCTCAATCGCTTTGATCTTGTCGGGATTTGCTTCAATTCCTCATTGAGATACAAAGAACCCGAGAAGCTTGCCGGACGGAACGCCAAACACGCCCTTCTTGGGGTTGAGCTTCAAGTTGATTTTGCGCAAGTTAGCAAATGTTTCTTCTAAATCTTGAATGAGGGTAGACTTGTCCTTGGTCTTGACCATAATGTCATCCATGTATGCTTCCACATTCCTGTGCAGCTGGGGCTCAAAACCAATCTGGACTGCTCTTGCAAATGTTGAACCGGCACTCTTTAACCCGAAAGGCATACGCACAAAGCAGTACGTGCCACAGGGAGTAATGAATGCGGTTTTCTCCTCATCCTCCTTGGCCATGAATATCTGATGGTATCCAGAGTAGGCATCAAGGAAGGAGAGCAAATCATAGCCGGAAGTAGAGTCTACAATTTGATCAATGCGCGGCAAAGGGAAAGGATCCTTCGGACATGCTTTCTTAATATCAGTGTAGTCGATACAAAGCCTCCACTTTCCGTTTGCTTTGCGCACCACCACTGGATTTGCCAGTCAAGTGGGATGTAGCACTCCTCTGACTAGGCCTGCTGCTTCAAGCTTCTTGATCTCTTCGGCAATAAACTGTTGCCGTTCCAACGCTTGCTTCCAGACTTTTTGCTTGACGGGCCGGGCATGGGGACAGACAGCAAGGTGGTGCTCAATTACCTCCCTAGGAACACCGGGGATGTCAGATGGTCGCCATGCAAACACATCGACATTCGCCCGCAGGAAGGCAACGAGCGCGCTTTCCTATTTGCTGTCAAGGGTGGCACTGATGGTGAAGGTACCGTCAGTGCCGTCCTCCCTCGCCGGTACCTTCTTGGTTGCCGGTGCAGCGGCTTTGGATTTCTTACCGGCAGAACACTCCAGTAAGTCTTCAACAGGTGCGCAGCACTCCGAAGAGGTGCGCTTCCCGGAATCCTTGCTAGAGGTCTTGCCGGACTTTTTCTTTTCCTTTTTCTTGGCGGGAGTTGGCGCCTCGGCTGCCTCTGCTGCAACCGCATCTCTGTACATCTTGTCGACACAAATGACTGCATCTTTCTTGTCGGAGTTGATGGAAATGACACCCATCGGCCCTGGCATCTTCAACGTGTTGTAAGCATAGTGACATGCTGCCATAAATTTTGCCAAGGCTGGACGGCCAAAAATTCCATTGTACGGCAAGGGGATCTTGACGACGTCAAAGACAATCTTTTCCGTCTTGTAGTTCAGTTCTCCGCCAAACGTTACCGGCAATGTGATATTTCCCTTGGGCTGGCTTCTTCCCGGGTTTACTCCTTGAAACGTGCCCGTTTTCTCTAGTTCCTCATCGGGGATCTGCAGCCTCTTGATAACTTCTGGAGAGATCAGGTTCAGACCGGCCCCACCATTAACTAACATCTTTGTTACCTGGAGGTTGCGAATTGTTGGTGAAACCAACAACGGCAAAAACCTAACCGCAGTTATGCGATCGGGGTGATCCTCGGCATAAAAAATGATAGGCGTGTGTGACCATTTGAGTGGCTTCTGAGAGCCCATCGCCGGTTCCGCCGCATTAACCTCACGCGCCCACAGCTTAAGTTGGCGGTGAGAGGAGTGTAAGGATGCCCCTCCGTCAATGCACATGGCATCGGTTGCCTTCTGGAATTCTTGTTCGCTGGTCTCATCATCGTCCTCTTCGTCACTTCCATCATCCTCTTCTTTCTTGTCTCGGCCTCTGGCAGGCTTCTCTTTCTGCTACTTGGCTTTGCCACGGCAGCCCCCTCGACCGCCACGGCCCTTTTTTTCGGATCCACCAGTACCATCTTGACCCTTTTCCTTGTCGCGCTTTTCATATTCAGCTTTCTGCTTCTCAACAAGGTGCTCGACTTGCCGGCATTCTTGGAGATCATGGCCTTTGGTATAGTGAATCTTGCAGTACGGCCCATCTGACTTGCCGGCCTTCTCGTTTGCCGCCGCCTCCTGGCAAGCGGCGCATACAGCAGCCTCCTTGCCGGAGTTCTCAGTCTTGGCTTTCTTGGCGGACTCAGAGTTGCCGGAGCCTTCGACAGCCATAACAGTTTAGCCCTTGCGCTTTCTATTGCGCTTCCGGCCTTTCTTCCCCGGGGTGACAGCATCATCGTCCTCAGAATCTACTTCGGCACCAGCGTCCTCCTCGGGAAGCCTTCTTCCTTCCTCAGCACGTGCACACTTATCCGCCAACGTGTAGAGCTCGTTGACGGTCTTGGGCAACTTGACGTTCATTTTCTCCCGCATCCTCCGATTGTGCACATTCGTGTGAAAGGCGGCAATCACGGCTACGGGGTGCACATCTGGAATATTACGGTGCACATGGCTGAACCTCTGGATGTACTTGTGTAAGGTTTCACCATCTCTTTGTGGGATCACCTGTAAGTCGCTGGGCTGTCCAGGGGCTTTGTGGCCCCCGGTAAAGGCACCAACGAACTCATTGCAGAGATCTGACCATGAAGAAATGGAGTTCTCCGGCAAATTCATCAGCCAAGACCTCACGTTGGGTTTCAGTACCAATGGGAAGTAGTTGGCAAGGATTTTCTCATCTTTTCCCTCGGCAGCTTGCACGGCGATCGTGTAGATGCCCAGAAACTCTGCCGGGTTCAGCTTGCCGTCATACTTTTCCGGGACTTCTGGCTTGAAGGCTCGAACGGACGGCCATCGGACTTGCCGCAGCTCACGGGTGAAGGCAGGACATCCAATCTCGTAGGGTAGATATCCGCCAACCCTTGGTGCAGGCTCATCAACGATGGGGCCGTTGCGCGCATCGGATTGACGACGCGCCTCCCGGCGCCGTTCGATGGTGGTGCGGGCGTCTTCTGCCCGCCTGTCTCGCAGCACTTGCCGCTGATCTTGCCGCGCTCACGGATCTGAAGAGTCCATCGACACCTCCTCGGGCTCGAAGGATCGCTGAGCTTACCGTGGTCGTTGGCGTTGTTGCTGCTGAGATTGTTGCCGCTGAGGTGATTGCACTGTTAGCGCGGCACCGTCAGTGCGGCCATCAACTGGGTTTGCCGGTGCCATTTGCGGACGCCGTGAGGGCTCCGCTTGCTACGATTTACTGGCTTCGGCGAATCCAATCAAGCTTTGGATGGTGGCTCTCCACTCATCCATCTTCTCTGCCGCTGGAGGGAAGTTTAGCAGCATCTGGGCTCGCGCCATTGCTTCTGCAGCTGTGGCTGGCATGGCCGGAAGCGAAGAATGCGACGTCGCTCTACTCCTAGCAGAGCCAGTAGGAGCGCCATCGCGGTCTTGCTGCCGCGGCACATGATCAGCAGCAGGTTGTCGTGGCGGAGGTGGTGCCTGAGGATCTGGGATTTGATCAACAGGAGTCTTGCCGTGAGGTCGCCGCTGCCCAGAGTCGTCGGCGCCGCTCGGAGCTGTGTCGCGCCCGTTGTACGAGGGGCGCGGTGTCTGTCCTGAAGCTGCATTCTTGGACGTCGCCGCAGCGGGATCTTGGCTCGCGCCGGCCCGGGCGTTGCTGCTCCGGTGGCTGCCTTCGTCGGCGCGGCGAGGATGTGGAGGAGGAAGAGGTCGTCCGTCCGCTCCGCCCGCGCCGTCGCGGCTTCGTTCGCCAGAGGATCGAGGAGGTCGACTACCTCCAGCACACTCGTCCCCTGCGCCGACCGCGGTGGGCATGACAACTGTGCCACCTGCGCTGGTCGTGCCAACCGCAGTACCCGCGCCGCCCGCATTGGCCGCGCCGCCCACGCCGCCTGCGGATGCGTGCGGGGTGGCCGTCATCGTGATGCCCTTCTTCTTGGGCGCCATCGATGACGAGGAGGACGACGAGGAAGTTGATGAAGATGATGAAGAAGACGCGCAATCCACTGATCAAGGCTCGCGCAAGCGACGCTACCCCCTACCTGGCGCGCCAAAGATGTCGTGGTGTGACGACCATCTATGGGGCCATGCAACCCCTTGTGGTTCGGCGGGGGAGATCGACGTGCACAAAGAGCATGAACAATGGAGGGCGCAAGGGATTTTACCCAGGTTCGGGCCACAGAGAAGCGTAAAACCCTACTCCTGCTTTTGGTGTATTAATGGCGTGGGAGCACAGTACAAGGAGCGCTTCTCCTGGCAAGGTGGGAGGAGCAGCTACACGAGACGTGCTTGTGTTTGAAAAGGGGTCCGACCCTTCTAACTGTTGCCCTGGCCCTCCTTTTATAGCTCAAGGGGTTACCACAGTGGCAAAACAGTAATTACATAGCGATTAGATAGCAAACAGTGCTATCATAACTAACTCTTCCAGTTTAGGACAAAGGCATTAAATGCGTCGTTAGGTGTCATGTGGAGAGGTAGTCCTGGCAAGATTTCTGCGCCGCTTGCCCAGCTACCTCGTATTATCCTGACACGCCTCCCGGACGTGTGTCGTTAGGAGCAAATCATGTCCCAGCATGCTGACACGTGCCCGATAAGCCTTACCAACCAGCCCACGCGGTCGACACCTCACCCACTAGCGAACACCTATGCGGTGAGTTGGAGCCCTGGATGGCTGGCAGGAGCCTGCCGGTACGGATCTTGCCGGGTCCTCACCTTGCCGGCTTAGCCTTGCCGAGAAGGAATGTCTTCATCTTCGGTACTGGTCGAGTGCTGTGTCTTGAGCTCCTTTCTGGTAGCTGTTGGGGAACGTTGCATGGGAAACAAAAAATTTCCTACGCACACGCAAGATCTATCCATGGTGATGAGCATCTATGAGAGGAAGAGTGAATCTACATACCCTTGTAGATCGCTAAGCGGAAGCGTTAAGAAACGCGGTTGATGTAGTCGAACGTCTCCGCGATCCAAATCGCAAGTCGTCCCTCGATCCGATCACGAACTAGTGCCGAACGGACGGCACCTCCGCGTTCAACACACGTACGGCTTGATGACGCCTTCACCTCCTCGATCCAGCGAGCGATGGTGAAGTAGTAGATGAGTTCCGGCAGCACGACGGCGTGGTGATGGTGGTGAGCAACAATCTCTGTAGGGCTTCGCCAAGCACTACGAAGATTATGACGGGAGAACTAGAGGGTTAGGGTTGCCGACACACGGCTTGGGAAATCTTGATGTATCCCGTGTGCTAGCCCTGCCCCTCTATTTATATGTTGAGCCCTGGGGTCTAAACTTGGAGAGAAAACCTCCACAAGGTCGGTTTTGCCCGCACAAGGTCGGTTTGGCCCGCACGGAAAGAGTCCAACTCGGATTCCAGCAGTATCGCGTACAAGCGGTAGTACCGCTCACGAGCGGTAGTACCGCTTGAGCGGTAGTACCGCTTCACACAAGCGGTAGTACCGCTTACACGGTGGTACTGCCTTACCAGCAGTAGTACCGCTTAAGGCAGCAGCAAAACTTCCTTCTGCACTTTCCAATACCTCATGGGCTTTACCCCTTTGGCTCATATAAAGTGTTGCTGCACCCGAACACTTCGCTAAACACCCGGAACCCCTTCCGGTGAATTCTGGAACCCTTCCGGAGATCAAAACACTATTATCACATATATCAATCTATACCTCCGGACTCTTCCGGAGATCCTCGTCATGTCCGGGATCTTATCCGGGACTCCGAACAACCTTCGGTCACCAACAAAATAACTCAACTATACTAATCGTCACCAAACGTTAAGTGTGTAGACCCTGCGGGTTCGAGAACTATGTAGACATGACCGAGACACTTCTACGATCAATAACCAATAGCAGGACCTGGATGCCCATATTGGCTCCTACATATTCTACGAAGATCTTTATCGGTCGAACCTCTATGTCAAGGATTCAGTTAATGCCGTATACTGTTCCCTTTGTTCTTCGGTATGTTACTTGCCCAAGATTCGATCGTCGGTATCTCTATACCTAGTTCAATCTCGTTACTGGCAAGTCTCTTTACTCGTTCTGTAATACAAGATCTCGTGGCTAACACTTTAGTCACATTGCTTGCAAGGCTCATTGTGATGTTGTATTACCGAGTGGGCCCTGAGATACCTCTCCGTCACACGGAGTAACAAATCCCAGTCTTGATCCATGCCAACCCAACAGACACCCTCGGAGATACCTGTAGAGCACCTTTATAGTCACCCAGTTACATTGCGACGTTTGATACAGACAAGGTACTCCTCCGATGTCAGGTAGTTGCATGATCTCATGGTCATAGGAACAGATACTTGACATGCAGAAAACAATAGCAATAAACTGACACGATCATATGCTACGTTCGTAGTTTGGGTCTTGTCCATCACATCATTCTCCTAATGATGTGATCCCGTTATCAAATGACATCTCATGTCCATGGCTAGGAAACCTTCACCATCTTTTGATCAACGAGCTAGTCAACTAGAGGCTTACTAGGGACACAGTGTTGTCTATGTACCCACACATGTATTTGAGTTTCCAATCAATACAATTATAGCATGGATAATAAACGATTATCATGAACAAGGAAATATAATAATAACAAATTTATTATTGCCTCTAGGGCATATTTCCAACAGTCTCCCACTTGCACTAGAGTCAATAATCTAGTTCACATCACTATGTGATTTACATTGTAATGAATCGAACACCCATGCAGTTCTGGTGTTTTTCATGTTTAGCCCTTGGAAGAGGTTTAGTCATCGGATCTGCAACATTCAGATCCGTGTGTACTTTGCAAATATTTATGTCGTCCTCCTTGATGTAATCGCGGATGGAATTGAAACGTCGCTTTATGTGTCTGGTCCTCTTGTGAAATCTTGGTTCCTTGGCTAGAGCAATGACACCAGTATTATCACAAAACAGAGTCATTGGGTTAAGCGCACTAGGCACTACTCCAAGATCTGTCATGAACTCCTTCATCCAGACACCTTCCTTCGCCGCCTCCGAGGCAGCGATGTACTCCGCTTCGCATGTAGAATCAGCTACCACGCTTTGCTTGGAACTGCACCAGCTAACCGCACCCCCATTAAGAATAAATACGTATCCGGTTTGCGACTTAGAGTCATCCGGATCAGTGTCAAAGCTTGCATCGACGTAACCCTTTACGACGAGCTCTTGATCACCTCCATAAACGAGAAACATGTCCTTAGTCCTTTTCAGGTACTTCAGGATATTCTTGACCGCCGTCCAGTGTTCCATTCCTGGATCACTTTGAAACCTTCCGACCATACTTATGGCAAGGCTGACATCGGGTCTTGTGCACAGCATTGCATACATGATAGAGCCTATGGCTGAAGCATAGGGGATGACACTCATCTTTTCTCTATCTTCTGCAGTCACTGGGCATTGAGTCTTACTCAACTTCACACCTTGCAATATAGGCAAGAACCCCTTCTTGGACTGATCCATTTTGAACTTCTTCAAAACTTTGTCAAGGTATGTACTTTGTGAAAGTCCTATTAAGCGTCTTGATCTATCTCTATAGATCTTGATGCCTAATATGAAAGCAGCTTCTCCTAGGTCCTTCATTGAAAAACTCTTGTTCAAATATTCCTTCACGCTTTCCAACATTTCTATATTGTTTCCAATCAGTAATATGTCATCCACATATAATATTAGAAACGCTATAGAGCTCCCACTCACTTTCTTGTAAATACAAGCTTCTCCGTAAACTTGTATAAACTCGAACGCTTTGATCACCTCATCAAAGCGAAGATTCCAACTCCGAGATGCTTGCACCAGTCCATAAATGGATCGCTGGAGTTTGCAAACTTTGTCAGCATTTTCTGGATCGACAAAACCTTCTGGTTGCATCATATACAACTCTTCCTTAAGGAAACCGTTAAGGAACGCTGTTTTGACATCCATCTGCCAAATTTCATAATCAAAAAAGGTAGCTATTGCTAACATGATTCTGACGGACTTAAGCATCGCTACTGGTGAGAAGGTCTCATCATAGTCAACTGCTTGAACTTGTGAAAAACCCTTTGCCACAAGTCGAGCTTTATAGACGGTGACATTACCGTCCGCGTCTGTCTTCCTCTTAAAGATCCATTTGTTCTGAATGGCCTTACGCCCTTCAGGTAATACTTCCAAAGTCCATACTTTGTTTTCATACATGGATCCCATCTCGGATTTCATGGCCTCTAACCACTTCTCGGAATCCGGGCCCATCATCGCTTCTCCATAGCTCGTAGGTTCATCGTTGTCCAACAACATGACCTCTAAGCCAGGGTTGCCGTACCACTCAGGAGCAGTACGCGTCCTTGTCGACCTACGAGGTTCGATAGCAACTTGATCCAAAGCTTCATGATCATCATCATTAACTTCCTCTTCAGCTGATGTAGGCTCTACAGAAACATCTTTCTGCGCTGCGCTACTTTCAGGTTGAAGTAAAGGTTCAACAACCTCATCAAGTTCTATCTTCCTCCCACTCAATTCTTTCGAGAGAAACTCTTTCTCAAGAAATGTTCCGTTTTTAGCGACAAACACTTTGCCTTCGGATCTGAGGTAGAAGGTATACCCAACTGTCTCTTTTGGGTATCCTATGAAGACACATTTCTCCGCTTTGGGTTCCAGCTTTTCAGGCTGAAGCTTTTTGACATAAGCATCACATCCCCAAACTTTAAGAAACGACAGCTTTGGCTTCTTGCCAAACCAAAGTTCATGTGGCGTCGTCTCAATGGATTTCGATGGTGCCCTATTTAAAGTGAATGCAGCTGTCTCTAATGCATAACCCCAAAACGATAGTGGCAAATCGGCAAGAGACATCATAGATCGCACCATATCCAATAAGGTTCGATTACGACGTTCGGACACACCATTACGCTGTGGTGTTCCAGGCGGTGTCAATTGTGAAACAATTCCACACTGTCTTAAGTGACTGCCAAACTCATAACTCAGATATTCTACTCCTCGATCAGATCGTAGGAATTTAATCTTCTTGTTACGATGATTCTCAACTTCACTCTGAAATTGTTTGAACTTTTCAAATGTTTCAGACTTGTGTTTCATTAAGTAAATATACCCATATCTACTTAAGTCATCAGTGAAGGTGAGAAAGTAACGATAACCACTGCGCGCCTCAATACTCATCGGACCGCACACATCAGTATGTATGATTTCCAATAAGTCACTTGCCCATTCCATTGTTCCAGAGAACGGCGTTTTAGTCATCTTGCCCATGAGGCATGGCTCACATGTGTCAAGTGATTCAAAATCAAGTGACTCCAAAAGTCCATCAGCATGGAGCTTTCTCATGCGTTTTACGCCAATATGACCTAAACGGCAGTGCCACAAGAAAGTGGTATTATCATTATTAATTCTACATCTTTTGGCATCAATGTTATGAACATGTGTATCATTACTATCGAGATTCAATAAGAATAAACCCCTCACATTGGGTGCATGACCATAAAAGATATTACTCATATAAATAGAACAACCATTATTCTCTGATTTAAATGAGTAACCGTCTCGCAATAAACAAGATCCAGATATAATGTTCATGCTTAACGCAGGCACTAAATAACAATTATTCAGGTTCATCACTAATCCCGATGGTAATCGAAGAGCGAGCGTGCCGACGGCGATCACATCAACCTTGGAACCATTTCCCACGCGCATCGTCACTTTGTCCTTTGCCAGCCTCCGTCTATTCCGCAGTTCCTGTTTTGAGTTGCAAATATGACCAACCGCACCGGTATCAAATACCCAGGCACTACAACGAGAGTTGGTAAGGTACACATCAATAACATGTATATCATATATACCTTGTTTGTTGTTGGCCGCCTTCTTGTCAGCCAAATACTTGGGGCAGTTCCGCTTCCAGTGTCCAGTTCCCTTGCAATGAAAGCACACAGTTTCTGGTTTGGGTCCAGCCTTGGGTTTCCTCACGAGAGGAGCAACTGTTTTGCCACTCTTATTGGAGTTACCCTTCTTACCCTTGCCATTTTTCTTGAAACTAGTGGTTTTATTGACCATCAACACTTGATGCTCCTTCTGAATTTCAGACTCAGCGGCTTTCAGCATCGCAAACAGCTCGGCGACTGACTTGTTCATCCCGTGCATGTTATAGTTCAACACGAAGCTCTTGTAGCTAGGTGGCAATGATTGAAGAACTCTGTCAGTGATAGCCTCTGGCGGAAGGGGCATCCCTAATTCAGCCAGACGGGTGGAGTACCCAGACATTCTGAGTACGTGATCACTGATAGACCTGTTCTCCTCCATCTTGCAAGCATAGAACTTATAGGAGATCTCATATCTCTCGATCCGGGCATTTTTCTGAAAGATAAACTTCAACTCCTGGAACATCTCATATGCTCCATGACGTTCAAAACGTCTTTGAAGTCCCGGTTCTAAGCCATACAATATTGCACATTGAACTATTGAGTAATCTTCAGAACGAGCCTGCCAGGCGTTCACAACGTCTAGAGACTCAACTGGAGCGGGTGGATCACCAAGCGGTGCATCAAGCACATAAGCCTTCTAGGAAGCCGTAAGGATAATCCTTAGATTACGGGCCCAGTCCACAAAGTTACTACCATCATCTTTCAACTTAGCTTTCTCTAGGAACGCATTAAAATTCAGGGGTGCTACTGCGCGAGCCATGATCTACAACATAAATATTGCAAAGACAACTTAGACTATTGTTCTAGATAATGAGTTTAGTTAATCATATTACTTAAAAACTCCCACTCAAATAGACATCCCTCCGGTCATTCGAGTGTAACATGATCCAAATCCACCAACTCAAGTCCGATCATCACGTGAGTTGAGGTGGTTTCAATGGTGAACATCTTCATGTTGATCATATCTACTATATGACTCATGTTCGACCTTTCGGTCTCTTGTGTTCCGAGGCCATGTATGTACATGCTAGGCTCGTCAAGTTTAACCCGAGTGTTCCGCACGTGCAACACTGGCTTGCACCCGTTGTATGTGAATGTAGAGTCTATCACACCCGATCATCACGTGGTGTCTCGAAACGACGAACTTTCGCAACGGTGCACACTCGGGGAGAACACAATTTTATCTTGAAATTTAAGTGAGGGATCACCTTATAATGCTACCGTCGTCCTAAGCAAAATAAGATGCATAAAAGGATTAACATCACATGCAAATCATAAGTGACATGATATGGCCATGAACTTGTGCTTTTGATCTCCATCTCCAAAGCACCGGCATGATCTCCATCGTCACCGGCATGACACCATGATCTCCATCATCTTGATCTCCATCAACGTGTCGCCATGAGGTTGTCGCGCCGACTGTTGCTTCCACGACTATAGCTAACTCATAGCGATAAAGTAAAGCAAAAACGGCGAAAATAATTAAAGACAACTCTATGGCTCCTGCCAGTTGCCGTACTCATCGACATGCAAGTCGTGATATTCTATACAACACATGATCATCTCATACATCACATATATCTCATCATGTAATTGGCCATATCACATCACAACATACCCTGCAAAAACAAGTTAGACGTCCTCTAATTGTTGTTGCAAGTTTTACGTGGCTGCTACGGGTTTGCAAGAACCGTTCTTACCTACGCAAAACCACAACGTGGTGTAGTGATTGCTTTTTGATCTTCTAAAAGAACCCTCTTCATTGAAATCGATTCAACTAAAGTGAGAGAGACAGACACCCGCTAGCCATCTTTATGCAACGAAGTTACATGTCAGTTGAAGGAACCGGTCTCTCGTAAGCGTACGAGTAATGTTGGTCCGGGGCGCTTCATCTCACAATACCACCGAATCAAGTATCAACTAGTAACGGCAAGCAATATGTATACACCCACGCCCACAACTCGTTTGTGTTCTACTCGAGATCTCATCTACGCATAGACCTGGCTCATGATGCCACTGTTGGGGAACGTTGCATGGGAAATAAAAATTTTCCTACGCACACACAAGATCTATCCATGGTGATGAGCATCTACGAGAGGGAGAGTGAATCTACATACCCTTGTAGATCGCTAAGCGGAAGCATTAAGAAACGCGGTTGATGTAGTCGAACGTCTCCGCGATCCAAATCGCAAGTCGTCCCTCGATCCGATCACGAACTAGTGCCGAACGGACGGCACCTCCGCGTTCAACACACGTACGGCTTGATGACGCCTTCACCTCCTCGATCCAGCGAGCGATGGTGAAGTAGTAGATGAGTTTCGGCAGCACGACGGCGTGGTGATGGTGGTGAGGAACAATCTCTGCAGGGCTTCGCCAAGCACTACGGAGATTATGACGGGAGAACTAGAGGGTTAGGGTTGCCGACACACGGCTTGGGAAATCTTGATGTATCCCGTGTGCTAGCCCTGCCCCTCTATTTATATGTTGAGCCCTAGGGTCTAAACTTGGAGAGAAAACCTCCACAAGGTCGGTTTTGCCCGCACAAGGTCGGTTTGGCCCGCACGGAAAGAGTCCAACTCGGATTCCAGCAGTATCGTGTACAAGCGGTAGTACCGCTCACGAGCGGTAGTACCGCTTCACACAAGCGGTAGTACCGCTTACACGGTAGTACTGCCTTACCAGCGGTAGTACCGCTTAAGGCAGCAGCAAAACTTCCTTCTGCACTTTCCAATACCTCGTGGGCTTTACCCCTTTGGCTCATATAAAGTGTTGTTGCACCCGAACACTTCGGTAAACACCCTGAACCCCTTCCGGTGAATTCTGGAACCCTTCCGGAGATCAAAACACTATTATCACATATATCAATCTATACCTCCGGACTCTTCCGGAGATCCTCGTCATGTCCGGGATCTTATCCGGGACTCCGAACAACCTTCGGTCACCAACAAAATAACTCAACTATACTAATCGTCACCAAACGTTAAGTGTGTAGACCCTGCGGGTTCGAGAACTATGTAGACATGACCGAGACACTTCTACGATCAATAACCAATAGCGGGACCTGGATGCCCATATTGGCTCCTACATATTCTACGAAGATCTTTATCGGTCGAACCTCTATGTCAAGGATTCAGTTAATCCCGTATACTGTTCCCTTTGTTCTTTGGTATGTTACTTGCCCGAGATTCGATCGTCGGTATCTCTATACCTAGTTCAATCTCGTTACTAGCAAGTCTCTTTACTCGTTCTGTAATACAAGATCTCGTGGCTAACACTTTAGTCACATTGCTTGCAAGGCTCATTGTGATGTTGTATTACCGAGTGGGCCCTGAGATACCTCTCCGTCACACGGAGTAACAAATCCCAGTCTTGATCCATGCCAACCCAACAGACACCCTCGGAGATACCTGTAGAGCACCTTTATAGTCATCCAGTTACGTTGCGACGTTTGATACACACAAGGTACTCCTCCGATGTCAGGGAGTTGCATGATCTCATGGTCATAGGAACAGATACTTGACATGCAGAAAACAATAGCAATAAACTGACACGATCATATGCTACGTTTGTAGTTTGGGTCTTGTCCATCACATCATTCTCCTAATGATGTGATCCCGTTATCAAATGACATCTCATGTCCATGGCTAGGAAACCTTCACCATCTTTTGATCAACGAGCTAGTCAACTAGAGGCTTACTAGGGACACAGTGTTGTCTATGTACCCACACATGTATTTGAGTTTCCAATCAATACAATTATAGCATGGATAATAAACGATTATCATGAACAAGGAAATATAATAATAACCAATTTATTATTGCCTCTAGGGCATATTTCCAACAGTAGCTTCCACGACTGGACTCTGAATCTTGGTCTTGACGGTTCCCGGCAAGGAGGCTGCCACTGTCTGTGCATAAGTCAGGGTATAAAATACCCATGTTTTATACACCGACAGTATGTGACTCCTCCAATGCTCCAATTAGTTTTTGTTCTAGTGCTTTATATTTTGCAAATTTATGCTGTTGTGGTGACCCTGTTTATGAGCTTGCATGTTGAATTTGTATGGTCCAAAGTAGTTTTGATGCATGATATAGCCTCTAGACACTTGTGGGAGTAGTTGCTATCAATTTTGTTGAGTTTCATTCACTTTTATTTCGAGTCACTAAAAATTTCAGAAATTTTCAGAAAAAGAAAATGCTTAGGAAGATGTTCCATGGGGGCTCCTCGAGCAAGAGTGCTCCAAGGCCCACAATACGCGAGGATGACACCGAACTACCGCGGGAGGCCTCGGTGCAACCATGCGAATGGTTGTCCGATGCTTTCATGATTCGAGCCGGCATCAAAGAAGAATTTGATGCATACGTGCGCAACGCCGAGCTCACCGACTTCTTAGAAGATAGGTGCCCTCAATACTATGATCTTACTGATTCCTTCATGCGGAAATTCAAGTTTGTGACTCACCGCTCCTCTCAGGAAGTCATGTTCAATCTATATAAAAATTCCTTTCGTATGTCTGTTGAGGAATTTAGTGAGGCTTGCAAAATTCCATTTTGGGGCACATGGACCGAACCTCGTAAAGCCGATTGCAATGAGTTTCTTATGAGTATCATTAGGGGTGAAACTAGAGGCATAACACAGGCCACTATGGGGAGCATTCATTTTCCTGCGATACATTATTTTGCTCTGTTCATAGGTAGATGCATCAACGGTAAACAGGACCCTAGTCATTTATGCGCACCTGAATTGAGCATTCTTAAAAGTGTAGTGTTGAGGGATAGACGATTTAACATGGGGGCTATTATTTCACGTCGTTTACACAATAATGCTTTAGCTGGTGATTTCTTTGGAGGAATTTATGCTACTCGCTTAGCCACTTATCTCAGTGTGGCCATTAAACAAAATGATACATTGTTGCCACCGAGTTTTCTTGATTATGATGCTATGGAGCGCCACCAGTTCCTTGAGAGGGGTGTTCCCCCGTTCAGATATAGGCTAATCCTTAACAGGCGTCATGTTTTCCATATTGTTTTGCCTGCTCCTGTCTTCTTTAACTTTTAGGAAAAACAAAGATATTTCATACTTGAGGAGGAGGCTGAGGAGTACGAGAGGGCGGCAGAGACTGCTCGGCTGAACGAGGAAGCTCATCAAGCCGTAGCAGCTGCACTTCAGTACAACCCGAACTACCACCTCGGGTATTATCCAGGCAAACCATGGCAGTAGACCAACTTAGGCCAAAAGCCTAAGCTTGGGGGAGTACGTATCTCTCACCGATATTACATTCATGTTCACACTTTCATTCCAGTTGTCGGTGTTCATCCTTTTTCATTGTATTATCCATGCTAGTTTAATTTTTCTGCTTTCTTCTTGTGTGTTTGATAAATTTCGAAAATTCAAAAATATTTCTCGCTTCTTTTCGGTTTTTCTTTCTTGTTCAGTTAGGTAGTAGTATTAAAAGAAAACCCAAAAAGATTTCTCGTTCTTCTTTTACTTGTTGGGAGCTTTCCCGTGTAAATAGTTTTTCTCGTTTTTGTTTTTCTTCTTTTAATTTGCTTTCTTCAGAAAAACCAAAAACTCCAAAAATATTTCAGTGTGTTTCTCTGAATTTCTTTTCTTTTTGTTGAGTTGTCGAAGGGAGAAGACCACGATGAAAATGATGAGTGGTTCTCATATGCTTTATTGTTGATCTAACGAAGAACCAATATTACCTTGTCTTCTCCCTTGAATAAAATGTTTGCAGATTCCAGCTTAGTCCACGGCATTCTTGCACTATTATTATTTTCATATCATTCGGTCGTGCAAGTGAAAGGCAATAATGATGATATTTGATGAAGTGACTGTGGCAAAGAAAAGCTGGTATGAACTCTTTTTGTTTTTGTTTTTGTAAATATGTTTAACTCAGTACCCATGATTCAGCATATTATGAGTAAACATGTTTGCGATGACAATTAGAGATTATAGTTGCTCATGCCATGCTTAAGTAGCTAGGAGTGGATAATGATGTATTTTAGATGTCAACATGCATTAAAATGGTTGCGATGTAGTATGATAATATGGTATCCTCCTCTGAATGTTTCGAGTGGCTTGAGTTGGCACATGTTCATACATGTAGTTGATTCAAAACCAACATAGCCTCCATGATATTTATGTTCAGAGTGTTTATATCCTACTCATGCTAGTATTCAATGTTAATTATTTTCAATGCATGATTATGACCGTTTTCGCTCTCTAATTGGTCGCTTCTCAATCTATTTGCTAGCCTTCACTTGTACTAAGCAGGGATTCTGCTTGTGCATCCACAATCCTTAAACCAAAGTTGTTCCATATGAGTCCACCATATCTACCTATATGCGGTATTACTCTGCTGCTCCAAGTAAATTTGCATGTGCCACCTCTAATCATTCAAATAAACATCTGTTTTGTGTGCCCGTACCGCTCATGGAGCGACAGGGGGCGGTCAGTATCTTCCATGCTAAGCGGGTTATTCTCGAGATGGGTGTTTATTCATCTGTCATTGAGAGAGGCTGGTATAAAGGATGCCCAGTCCTATAAAAAATGATGAAAATGAAAAAAATTATATAATGAAACAAACTCCCCCGGATTGTTGTTGGTATGGAGGGCACCCGTGGATTCGGTTAGCCATGGCTTGTGATTGTATGGTGGAGGGGGAGTAAACTTTACATTTTCGCTTGGGAACCGCTTATAATGTGTTTAGCATGGAAGATGCTGAAAATCCTCGGTCGTAACATTGACAGGAAAGGCATGCCTCTCAAAATTGTTTTCATCTTTGTTTTAAGCTTCGAGCTCTGGCACCTCTGCATATCAATGCTTCCCTCTGCGAAGGGCCTATCTATTTACTTTATGTTATTTTACTTTTACTGTTGAGTCTCACATTCTTGCACTAAGCGCCAATCCTGAGAGCACTATTGTCATTCTTATGCATTGGGTATAGTTAATGTTGTGTGCATCATGACTGGATCTCTTCTGCCCTGAATTACAATGTTTAGTCGCTGCTTGAACTTTGGAGGTGCTTTGCATTTATGTTTTGCGGTCTCAGAAAGGGCTAGCGAGATACCATGTTATCATATTATATCATGATTGTTTTGACAAATTGTTGGCATTGGAAATATGTTATTATTGCTCTCTAGTTGATTATGCCATTGATATGAGTGAATATAATTTCTAAGTGTTATCGTGTGCATGGTTAATTCATGATCTTTGCTGAAAACCTGGGTGCTATTTAAGCTTATATACGGATACAAGAACAAAAGAGTTCGTAAAAGTTTTTCTTTATCACTTTCAGTTTGTCAACTGAATTGCTTGAGGACAAGCAATGGGTTAAGATTGGGGGAGTTGTTACGTCCCAAACGTATCTACTTTTCCAAACACTTTTGCCCTTGTTTTGGACTCTAATTTGCATGATTTGAATGGAACTAACCCGGACTGACGCTGTTTTCAGCAGAATTGCCATGGTGTTGTTTTTGTGCAGAAATAAAAGTTCTCAGAATGTCCGAAAAATTTACGGAGAATTATTTCAGAATATATAAAAAATACTGGCGAAGAAATCTACCAGAGGGGGGCCACCCAGGAGCCACAAGCTCAGGGGGCGTGGCCACCCCCCAGGGCGCGCCCCCCAGGCTTGTGGGGCCCTGGCAGCTCCGTTTGCCCTACCTCCAATGCTATAAGTACCTATTCGTCCAGAAAAAAATTGAGGAGAAAGATTCATTGCGTTTTACGATACGGAGCCGCCGCCACCTCCTGTTCTTCATCGGGAGGGCTGATCTGGAGTCCGTTCTGGGCTCCGGAGAGGAGGATTCGACGCCGTCATCATCATCAACCATCCTCCATCACCAATTTCATGATGCTCACCACCGGGCGTGAGTAATTCCTTCGTAGGCTTGCTGGACGGTGATGGGTTGGATGAGATTTATCATGTAATCGAGTCAATTTGTTAGGGCTTTGATCCCTAGTATCCACTATGTTCTGAGATTGATGTTGCTATGACTTTGCTATGCTTAATGCTTGTCACTAGGGCCCGAGTGCCATGATTTTAGATCTGAACCCTTTTTGTTTTCATGAATATATTTGTGTTCTTGATCCTATCTTGCAAGTTATATGCACCTATTACGTGTTATGATCCCCATACCCCAAGGTGACAATAATTGGGATTCTTTCCAGTTATTACCGTAGTTTGAGGAGTTCATGTATTCACTATGTGTTAATGCTTTGTTCCGGTTCTCTATTAAAAGGAGGCCTTAATATCCCTTAGTTTCCCTATGGACCCCGCTGCCACGGGAGGGTAGGACAAAAGATGTCATGCAAGTTCTTATTATAAGCACGTATGACTATATACGGAATACATGCCTACATTACATTGATGAATTGGAGCTATTGTGTATCGCCCTAGGTTGTGACTGTTATATGATGAATATCATCCAACATAATTATCATCACCGATCCAATGCCTACGACTTTCTCATATTGGTTTCTGCTAGGTTACTTTGTTGCTACTGCTGTTACAATTGCTACAAAACTGCTACTGTTACTGTAGTTACAATTTTTCCTAGCAAATTTTCAGTAAGAGAAAATTGAGATTGAAGATTAGCAACTTCTTTACTAACATCATCGAGTTGTTTTGCAATAGCATCCAACAAAGTAGAGTGCTCTTTGAGTTCTTCGGTAAAAAATTTGTTGTGCTCAAACTGCGTAGTCATGTAATCTTTAGTATTTTTCTCGATTTCGGACAAAATTTTATAATAATAGGTATCATGATAATTTTCTCGGGGCAACATGTTTAAGCAAACAAGATAACAAGCAAGCAAGGAAGCAAACAAGAAAAAGGCAAACGGAAAATATTTTTGTATTTTTGTAAAAAAACTTTTTAGAAGTGGGAGAGATGAAACCGAGAGGCAAAGGCAAATAAAATAAATGCAAGGAGATGAAAGTTTATGCGTAGGTACTTGATAGATGTTGATGATGTCTCCCCGGCAACGGCGCCAGAAATTCTTCCTGCTACTTGTGAGCTGCGTTGGGATTTCCCCGAAGAGGAGGGGGTGATGCAGTACAGAAGAGATAAGTATTTCCCTCAGTTATGAAACCAAGGTTATCAATCCAGTAGGAGAATCATGCAACAACACGTTAGAAGTACCTGCACACAAAATAACAAATCCTTGCACCCAACGCGAACAAGGGGTTGTCAATCCCTTGGCGGTTAATTGCAAGATTAAATTGTATGGTGATAGATAGATAGATCAAACAAAAATACAAAATAAAATAAATAAAGTAAAATTGCAGCAAGGTATTTTTGGGATTTTTAATGTATGATAAAAGTAGACCCGGGGGCCATAGTTTTCACTATAGGCTTCTCTCTTGAAAATAGCATACGATGGGCAAACAAATTACTGTTGGGCAATTGATAGAAAAGCAAATAATCATGACGATATCCAAGGCAATGATCATGTATATAGGCATCACGTCCGAGACAAGTAGACCAAAACGATTCTGCATCTACTACTATTACTCCACACATCGACCGCTATCCAGCATGCATCTAGAGTATTAAGTTCATAAAGAGCGGAGTAACGCCTTAAGCAAGATGACATGATGTAGACAAATAAACTCATGCATGAATAAATCCCATCTTTTTACCCTTAATAGCAATGATACATACGTGTCATGTCCCTTTCTGTCACTGGGATTGAGCACCGCAAGATCGAACCCATTACAAAGCACCTCTCCCATTGCAAGATAAATCAATCTAGTTGGCCAAACCAAATCAATAGATCGGAGAGAAATACGAAGCTATCACAATCATGCATAAAAGAGTTCAGAGAAAACTCAAATAATATTCATGGATAATCTGATCATAAAATCACAATTCATCGGATCCCAACAAACACACCGCAAAAAGTGATTACATTGGATAGAACTCCAAGAACATCGAGGAGAATATTGTATTGAAGATCAAAAAGAGAGAAGAAGCCATCTAGCTACTAACTATGGACCCGAAGGTCTGTGGTAAACTACTCACGCATCATCGGAAGGGCAGCAAGGTTGATGGAGAGCCCCTCCGTGATCGAATCCCCCTCCGGTGGAGTGCCGGAAAAGGCCTCCAGATGGGATCTCTCAAGAATAGGAACTTGCGGCGACGGAAAAAGTATTTCGTGGACTCCCCTGTTGGTTTCCCGATTTTAGAGAATTTATAGAGGTGGAATTAGGTCAAACGGAGCAGAGGTGGGCCCACGAGGCACCAGGGCGCGCCCCAGGGGCGCCACCCCCCTGGGGCGCGCCCTGGTGGCTCGTGGCCACCTCCTCTGTCTTCTGGCCCTCTCCCGAAGCTTCTAGTGTCTCTTATGTCCAGAAAAAAATCTCCAAAAAGTTTCGTGGCATTTGGACTTCGTTTGGTACTGATATTCTGGAAAACCAAAAACAGGCAAAAAACAGCAACTGGCACTGGGCACTAAGTTAATAGGTTAGTCCCAAAAAATGATATATAATTGCTTGTAAATGTATATAAAACATCCAAGATTGATACTATAATAGCATGGAACAATCAAAAATTATAGATACCTTGGAGACGTATCAGCGGCGAACCGCGCGGGGGAGGGGCGGCGGGGTGGCGAACGGCGCCTGTGCGGGAGGGTCGGCGGCGAACGGCACCCGTGCGGGAGGATCGGCGGGGCGGCGAACTGCGCGGGAGGCTGCGGGTGGGGCGGCGAACCGCGCGGGGAAGGGGCGGCCGCGAACGGCGCATCCGTGCGGGAGGATCGTGCGGGCGTGCGTGCGTTGTTGGCAGTTTTTTTTCTTTTTCGAACGGCGGGCAGGGTTAGCAATCGATTGATTTGTGGCTTAATGCGTGGCTTGTAGCGTTAAACACCGGAGGATTAGGGGCCATTTGATCTTGTAGATGGATGGGTTAGATTGTTTGGATTTGCCCCCTCTCATGCTTTTATAGGGGTAGTAGATAAGCTTGCACGTGCAATGCACGTCTCAAACGATGACGAAATAATATCCACATCAAAATAATAATGGATAAGAATTGTGTTGCCGCTTAGTTGTATTTTCAATTGCGAGACATCACTATGGTCGTGTTGGTGTATAGAGACAATACTATATTGTTTGTCCATTCAGTTTTCTTGATAGGATGTTAAAGAAGAAAACAAGTTATGGTAGAAAGCGACCTTGCATAGTGTGTTCTTATTCAGTCCGTGCAGATGCAATCCTTCGGTTGGTCTTAATATCACGGTGTAAGCAATTAACAACTAAAATCTGAGAGAGAAAAAGATCAAGGATATTTAGATCAACAAATAGTAAATAGATGGGGATTGCCTTGATAATGTGTGATGACATTTCCAACAATTATTTCATGATGCAAATACTCATAAATCACACTTGAATGACCACGAAAATGAAAAAGAAGGCATCTCAAATAAAATATATCAATGAAGTTTCTAAACCAGATCTTTGCATACGTCTAAAGAGAAAATTATGAATAGACAAAAAAATATGAATAAGTATTCTATTGATCAATCAAGCTAAAATATGAAAGATGGTAGAAGATGCTTCGCATTACCGGAGATAGTTTCAATGCTTATAGCCAACTAACTCTGACCAAACATAAATTACGTAAATCATTAATCAAGTGAAATGAAGCAAGAACTCACTGACCACTCAGGTGCATTTCGTGTTCCCTCATGTTGCTCCGGTACAACGACCTCCCATCGTCAGCATCCTTCTTCACCACCTCTCTTGCAGTCTTCCCATGCTTTGGTGCAACTGGCTGTAACCATCTTCTACATCCTAGAAGCCTTACCAAGGTGCCTGGATAAGGAGGTATTTGCTTTTTAAGGCATTCGGCCAGGCACTGGAATGTAACATAGTGGCTTGCTTTGTATAAAAGGTTGGAGGAGAAAGTAAGAGATACTGTAATGAAACGAAATATTAGACAAAAAGGGGCGTCAAAGCTATGGAGTTTGCCATGGCTGCGAGTATTCACCAATAATACAACAACAAACGACACCTAAATTATGATGTCACGGCAAAAAAAGTTGCACTCATAAGCACACAACATACAACAAATCAATAATAGTATTGAACCTAAGAAGCATGATGCCTACATAACTTGCTGTTCCCATGTTCGTCCAAACTACCATAATACTACTAATATGCACATAAAAAACCTTTGTTACCTCTTGTCATGAACACCAAACAGGTCGATATGTACTCAGGTTACTTTTATTCATCACTAGATGATATGAGTCCTCTGTTCTTGCATGAAGTAAGCTATTGGCTTAAAGGAAACTATATTCTGGTGTTGTGCAGTTCAGTCAAAATTGGAAAGTGTTGTGTTTCAGCTCCCTACCGTGAACAAGCTACGACTCCGACATCGCAGAGCTCCACCAGCTGCCGGCCAAACCCACCCACGTGCTCCACCATCCATGGCTGCATGTGTGATGCTGCCGGGCCCTGCAGTGCCGCACATCTCCATGAGGCTCTGCACCGTCGCCTCACCCCCCCTGCTGTGCTGATCCACTAACTATGACGAATGCGCTGCACAACAATGCCTCCTCCAAGCTCGCTGCTCTACCGCTGGATCCGAGAGGTCCCATGATCGAGAACACGGAGTGAATGATGACAGCAATTTGAAATTATTTTGAGCCCCACAATCCAACAGTTCATCGGCAAAGCGCAATTTCATGAATAAATTGGAACAAAACCATGGCACTGGATGGGATTTCAGTTGGAAAGGTAGTGGATGGGATCCATCCATCAAACTGGCACGATACTATTTGCTTGCAAGCCTATTTTTAAAAGCAAATCACGCAACAAGAAGAATTCGATCTGGCCGATGGATTCATTTTTATGAAGAGACCAAAGCACGGAAATTCGACCCTCACTTGCTCAGTCAAGCATAGGAGATTTTTGTTCAATTACAATTGAACAGCTCAGAGGAGATAAATCAAGAATCTTTTGAGGTATGAGGTCACAAGATTACCTGAGCAGATTCTTGATAGCAAATTGGCAATGATGGTGGAATCTTGCAGCGTGCCTCTGTAAACAATCCCGTAGCCGAGCACATTCTCCTGGGCGAGCCCGTTGGTGGTCTCCTCGAGCTCCCGACTCCCGTAACGTGAACCAGTGGGCCCACCTGAAGTGTGACGTCGTCGGCCCCGGCGCTCCTCGGCGTGGCCAAATCCCGCTCGCTCCCTCAGACGGGGGGGGGGGGCGGAGGCGAAGCTGAGCGGCACCGCGTGGGCGGGGCGGTGGCGAACTACGCGGGAGGCTGCGGGAGGGGCGGCGAACCGCGCGGGGGAGGGGTGGCGGCGAACGGCGCGTCCGTGCGGGAGGCTGCGGAAGGATCGCGCGGGCGTGCGTGCGTTGTTGGCAGTTTTTTTTCTTTTTCGAACGGCGGGCAGGGTTAGCAATCGATTGATTTGTGGCTTAATGCGTGGCTTGTAGCGTTAAACACCGGAGGATTAGGGGCCATTAGATCTTGTAAATGGATGGGTTAGATTGTTTGAATCTGCCCCCTCTCGTGCTTTTATAGGGGTAGTAGATGAAAATGTTCTCTCCTTCCATCCATTAACTACCTTCTGAATTTTTTCAATCAAGTGTTTAAAGCAGTCAATTCGATCAACACCAATCATCAAAGGTAGGCCCAAATATTTGTCAGAGAGGGATTCCATCATAATATCAAGTATTTGAAATACCTCCACTTTGTCATCCATGTGTGTATTCGAGCTGAAAAAGATTGAAGACTTTGCTGCACTCACCATTTGGCCTGAAGCTGCACAGTGGTCGTCTAGCATCCCCTTTAGCGAGCCAGCATTAGAACCGAGTCACGGCAGACTTGCACCCCCTTCAAGTTCCCTTGTTCCTCTTCATGGGCAATCAAAGCAGAGAGGCCTTCTGCACATAATAGAAAGAGGTAGGGAGACATGGGGTCTCCCTGTCTTAAATCCCTAGTAGGGGTAAAGGGTGCTGTCTCATTTGAGTTGAATCTCACTTTGTACACAATTGATGTTACACAAGCCATCATGAGCTATATCCATCTACCATCAAAGCCCATTCTTCTAAGGGTAGCCTCCAGAAAGACCCACTCTACATGATCATACGCTTTATGCACGTCTAATTTCACGGCACACGTTCCCACCTTGCCTCTTTTCTTCTTCTTTTTCATCGTGTGGACTGTGGAGACATTCATATGCAACTATGACATTATCCGTAATAATCTGGCCGGGAACAAAACCGCTTTGGGTCTCACTAATAATTTCTGGTAGAAATACCTTCAAGCAAGCCGCTAACATCTTTGATATGACTTTGTAGACCATGTTACAGAGGCTTACAGGACGAAATTGGGATGCCTTTTCTGGTGTGTCCACTTTGGGGATGAGCACAATGGTGGTCGTATTCCATCCCTCAGGAATAACCCTACTGTTCACGGTTTCGAGTACCTCCTTCACCAGATCTTAGCCTACCAGATGCCAAAATTTCTTATAGAAAATCGCGTGCAACCCATCCGGGCCAGGGGCTTTCATGTCACCTATGCTGAAAAGCGCTTTTTTAAACTTCTTCTTCAGTATAAGGAGCAAGTAAAGCTTCATTCATATAAGAGGAAACAGGCGGTTTAACTTTTTTTTTTGCACTTCCCAATTGGGTTCAGCAACTTCCGAAGTAAACAGGCCCTGAAAATATTCATCTATCAAACTTTCCATGGCCTCGTTGCCCTCTCTCCAGGCATCGTTTTCATCCATCAGACGACGAATGAAGTTCCTCTTCTTCCTTGCAGTAGCAAGGTTGTTACAGAAATTTGTATTCCAGTCACCGAACTTGAGCCAATTTGCCATACTGCGCTGTACTGGGTAAATCTCCTCTTTCTCCATAGTTTCTTCAATTTCAATCAAAAGAGAGCGTTGCCGATCTGCCGACTCGTTAGTGAGTGGCCCGGATCGCAACATGTCCAGCTCCGCCTCTAAATCGTTCAGTCGACGTTGCGGAGCCCTGAGAACTTCGCGATCCCACCGATGAAGGTGGTCATGCACCAAGGTAGTGCGTTCAGCGAAGGATGCCGACACGCACGTCCGTTCCCATGCATCCGTGACCTGCTGTAGCATCTCCTCCTCCAGCAACCATCTTGCTTCGAACTGCCTTTGATCCCGCTTAGTATGATGTTCAGCTCCAGCCGCACCCTCTGTGTCCAGCACGATCGGCCTATGATCCGATTTAATGTGAGGCGCATTTATGACAATCGCGCTCGGGAACAGACCATGAAAGGGTCCGTTGCAAACAACTCTATCTAGGCGTTAACGTAACCAGCGATGCCTCCAAGAGAATTGATCGCCTTGGAACCCCATATCTTCCGATTGACAGTTCACAAAACCAACTCTGAATCTCTGCATCAGAGTAACAGGACGTGGAGCACCGCCCTCCTTCTCGTGAGAATAGAGAATCTCATTAAAGTCCCCCATAACCACCAATGGAATTTGTACTTGTTGGGCTAGATCTCGAAGATAACCCTATGAGAGGTGTGTTTATCCTCCCAACGAGGCTCGCCGTAAAATCCAGTCAATCTCCATTGCTCCTCCGGTCCAGCGTCGGAGATGCCCTTTACTCAAGGACGTCGATAACGCCCACACGTTCGGGCTGGGCAGGTGCCAGACCGAACGTTTCGTTCGGTACTATTAGGGCATCGCTCGAACGATTGATCGAACTAAAAACGTTCGGTAGGAGACAGATCAAGCCCGAACACCCTCTCCCCATGGCCTACAGGCCTTTTGCTGTGAAAAAAAACACATAAAGCCCACTTGGCCCTTATTTTGCCTGTGACAAAAGGCCAGAATTTCCCATGCTCCGGAACAAATTGCAATGGTCCAAAAAACAAAATTGTTCAAAAGAAAAAAGAAAATGTACAAAAATAAAATTGTTCAAAATTGCAATGAAAAACAATATACTGCTAAAAAAATTCCAAAAATGGTTCAAAAAAGATCCTTTTTAATGCAAATGGCGCAAAAGAAAAAGTTCAAGGCAATTTTGCATCTCTACCATGATGGCAAAGAAATGTAAATGCACGATCTTTTGTTTAGTAGTAATTGCCATGTTTTGTAAAGCAAATGTACCATAGTCTATAGAAGCAAAAATTACCATGAACGGTGGAAAAGGCAAAATTTGCCGTGGATGTAAAGTATTTTTGCCATGGCAAAAATAGAAGTCAAACTTGCCATGCTCCATAGAAGTAAATGTGTCATGAGTGACAAAAAGTAAATTTGCCATGAAAATAAAAATTGCCATGGCAATAAAAAGTTAATTTTGCCAAGGCAATAAAAAGGTTAGTTTTTCCATGGTAAAATTTGCCATGTACTTACAAGTAAAGTTGCCATGGCAATTAAGGTAAAAAATTGCCATGGCAACTTAAAAGTAAATTTTTTGACATGGCAAAAAAGTGTAAAATTTGCCATGTATGCTCAACTAAATTTGCCATGTACTTACAAGTAAAGTTGCCATGGCAACTTAAAAGTAAATTTTTTGACATGGCAAAAAAGAGTAAAATTTGCCATGTACTTACAAGTAAAGTTGCCATGGCAATTAAGGTAAAAATTTGCCATGGCAACTTAAAAGCAAATTTTTTTGACATGGCAAAAAAGAGTAAAATTTGCCAAGTATTTAAACGTAAAATTGCAATGGCAATGAAGGTAAAATGTTGCCATGGCAAATAAATAAATGAAAGTTGACATGGCAAAGTCGATAGTTAAATTTGGCATGATAACATACATTGTATTTCCAAGGCAACATATTATGATTTTTGCCATGGCAAGTAATATGGTAATTTGGCATGACAATAAAATTTGAGTTGCCATGGCAAAAATATGTAGTAAAATTTGCCAAACAAGGGCATGACAGAAAACTGTGGATGTTCTTAACATTCAGAAAATTTGCCATCGTCATTTACTAAATATTTTTTTACCATGTTTAATTAATAAAATTTGCCATGCATCATAAACTCAATTTGCCATGGCCATTTACTAAAAATTGCCATCGTCCTGGCTAAAAAAAATGTTGTCGTGCAAAATACAGGAAACTAAAAAATGCCATGATCTGCAAACTAAAATTGCCATGATCAATTTCTGAACTTACCAAAGATCAAATAAAAAAAGTTTCCATGGTTAATTAATGAGAAATTGAAACTTGCCATCAGCTATGAACCAAATTTGCCATGGTCAATTACTAAATTTACCATGATCAAATGAAAAATAGAGTTGCCATGGTTAAATTAAGAAATTTGCCATGATTCCTGAACTAAATTTGCCATGGTTATTTGCCAAAAAATTGCCTTCGTCTTGGCAACAAAAGTAAATTCGCCATGTCAAATAAAAAGTTTAAATTGCCATGGCAATAAAATGTTTGCCCATATTATGCTCGATCAATGATTGTAGACTTTGTTTCTTCTTCAACTGCATGGCCATATGTACTGAACCAATCAACCAAACATGCATACATGGACTCGATGGATCACTCCGACAGTAAAATGAACATGACATTACTGAACCAAAACAGAGATTGTCGCAAACGATCGATTAGATTTGATTGAATCAACACGAAAGCGACATCGGACCCAGGTGGATTAGCAGCAATTATGAATGTCTGATATGCTTGGCACTCGGTTCTACTACTTGTACTGAATGGCAGTGCAAAAACACAATTGAAACAAAAGCATGGCAAGTACTGAAACAACATTAGTGGAATGGATTGATCAATCAGACTTACGGCTTCAACAACAATCGCAGCGATGAGATGGATAGATGCATCTTGTACCTCGAGCAAGCCCCAAAATGGAGGGGTCGGCGGCTGACGACGCCGTTGATACACTCGGAGCAAAAGCGGGAGCGGTTGCACCTGAAAACAGAAGCGGGAGCGACTGCCACCGCCACTCGACGTCCTCCATAGCTGTCGGCTCTCCTCAGCGACCGTGTGCGACGATGGGAGCTCCCAGCCCTCAGCCCCATCACTAGCCGCTCCCTCCCCTTGAATGCCGTGACCGCCTCCATATCTACCGGCGACGTAGCCGCCCGATGCAGCCCTCCCCACATCCTCGCTGCCGCACTCGTGCGACCCGGCAAAGCGACGCCGCGAACGGGTCCCCGTCGACCACACCGCCGCACCAGGATGTGGGTGGCGGGCGCGGCCGGGAGCGCCACGCTGCTCGCACTCCCGGATGCGGCCTGCGCGGGCGCATGGTGCCGGACGGCGCCCTGACCGTGAGGAGGAGCTCCCAATTCGTCAAATTAGCTTCTGCCGGTCGCCGCCTCCCTCCCGCCGGCCGCATCCTCGCCGTCGCCTCCTCCCGCAGGGCCGCAGCGTGGTGCCCGGCGGGCGTCACCCTATCGCATGGACGCAGCCCTCCCGCATCCTCTCCGCTGCACTTGCGCGCCACCCGCCGCCGCTCCAATCGCCGGAAGGACTCGCCGCTGTAATCGCCGGGAGGATAACGTGAGGCTAGACTTGGGGGAGTGGGTGAGACAGTGCTCGGGGAGAAGGATAAGGTACCCGGTGCGAGAAAAAATTGTTCGTGTGAAATCGCCTTCAACCCGAACGAGTGCCTGGGATGACGTGGCAACGAGAGACCATCAAGATTCGTGCAGCGGCTACGAGCACGTTCGGCGCGACTTGCCTCAAACCGGAACGTTCGGCACTTATCGATTCCGTTACTCAAAGGGCAGTGCTACGCGTCCGCCGGCTGATCTTTTTAAAAGATCGGTCGGGTCGCGGGCCGTAGATCCGATGCCATTGAGCCGCTGAGCATCTCGCTCTACTATTGCAACAGAGGTCATGTTGCAGAAATCTTTGCAACAGAGGTCAAGTTACAGAAATATTTGCAAACAAAGATCATGTTGCAGAATATTTTTGCAACAGAGATCATGTTGTAGAAAATTTGTGTAACAGAAATCATGTCACAGTAAATTTCGCAACAGAGACGATGTTGCAGAAACACCGCCGCGGCCGTCGTTCGCAGCCGTCGACCAACATTGTCAAAAAAATCAAGAGCACAGAGAGCGCAACGATGCGATGGCTGGCCTGCAGCAGCAGCCGCTTCTCCGTAGCAGCGTGGGTAGCAATGCAGTGTGGCAGCAGGGGTAAAGTAACGGGTAGAGCGGCGGGGCTACAGAGTTGCAGCGCCATGACCGGCAGCTTGAGAGAGAAACTGTGAAGAATTATGGATGGATAACAAAGTGGTGAGCGTTGTGACTTACGAAAGGATAAGGATGCATTGGTTGAAGCTAGATATTTCAAGAGAAGGGTGGGATAAGAAGAGTACAGGATTTAATCCATATACGATCCAACGGCTGTGCAGGCGGACGCGTCGGTTGGATCAGTCGGTTCAACGGAAGCTTTTCCCTTACTCAAACGGGAAGTTCCAAGAGGAAAAACGGTTTTGATCTCGTGCCGGAGCGCGACCGTCGGGTGGGACCATCTATCCAGCGTGTCCCGTACGCATCAAGATCCGCGGCACCTCACGCGCGAGCGGCCCCAGCCATGCGATCCCACTGGAGCGGCCCAGTAACTGGCGGGCCACGCTGTCCCGACCGGTTCCACCTTCTCCGCCACGTCGCGCCCCCTCCCGTTCCGTAACCACCACCTCCCCCCTTTGCCCCCTTCCCCTCCCATGGCCATCGCGTGCTTGTCCCTCCCCTCTCCCACCCCCGAGAAACCCTAGACCCCCTCCCTCGGCGTCGGCCTCGCGGAGGGTTGCCAGCATGTCGCCGCAGGCAGCGGCGGCGCTCGGGTTCCTCCTCCCGACGTGCTGGGAGATCGAGGTCACCTGCGCCGCGGCCATGCTCATCGTCGCGCTCTACGCCGCCTACGAGCTCCTCGGCCCGCGCCCCGTGCCCGTGGGCGCCGACGACCTCGGCGTCGCTCGGGACCTCGACGGCGCCGACAAGGTAAGCAAGCACCGGCGGTTGCCTGGGCCCGTCAGTGGGGAATTTTTTTGGGCGGTTACGGCATGCGCCGACGAACGATCACCCGTGCTAACGTTGCGACCGCTTTTGGTTTGGCTTTGTCTGTTCTGCGCGCCGGGATTGCTGCTCAGTACAAGGGAGGCTCCACGGGGCCGTCGGCGTACGTGGTGAAGGTGACCGGCTGATCAGTCCCTTGTCTCTGATTTTGTTGCGGCCCCTGATTGTGATTGACTCTCTGAGCGGTCGTGTGACTTGGGTGCGTGCCTGTAACAGCTGGAGCTGCTAGCCGCGAAGAATTTGATCGCGGCGAACTTGAATGGGACCTCGGACCCTTATGCACTTATCACCTGCGGCGAAGAGAAGCGTTTCAGGTTCGGTTCAGTATTTATATGTACATTCTCTTCTGCAATGCTGTCGATTCTAGTTAGTTTGGATGATTTGACTTATGGTTACAGCATTATCAGACTATATTATATTGGTTTAGGAAGAACTCTGTTCCTGATACATTTCTGACTAAAAACTTAGCAATGGCCATCACACGGTCATATATGACTCATCAAAGGTTTTCCATTGGAAAATGACCTTGTCTCCTGGAATTTAAGCTGCACAATACTCAATAAACCACTTTTTTAGGGCAAAACATTAACTGATTGAATTGAAGTACGGAAGAGAGGATTGTAACAGCATTTCATTTGTTGACCTGTACAGATAACTATATGTGTGTCTAATAAACTAGGTTCAAGCTTCACCCAACAACCAATCGAACTCGTTGCCCAAAAGGTTCTGCTGGCGGCTAATGCTGTCCTTTTAAGCACAGTAAAGCCAAGTTAAATGATGAATTATTGCTACTCACTGGATCATTAGATGAGAGATGGGAGGTGGCTCAGTTTAGACAACTACCAATCGGTGTATAGGAGTGATTCGGCGCAGGAGAAGTTTATAGATCTAAATTGCAGATAGAGATAATTTGGAGACGAATGAATGTGGTTGCTCTCAGGATTGCCAGAAATCCCATGAAGGAGAGAAAGGGGTTGGGGTCTTAAGTAGACTGATGTAACTCATCAACGTTACAACCTAAAGATATCTGTAGGAAAAGCATTGGTGGAAGGGGGTTGACGGAAACAATTTCAAATAAACACTCCTTCTAATATAAAATAATTTTATTCTGCTTAATAGAATTTTGGAGTCAAGTAGGTAATTTTGTAGTACTCTACTTACCCCCTTTGTTTTATCTCTTACACCTTACAGCTCCATGGTTCCTGGCTCAAGAAACCCAATGTGGGGAGAGGAATTCAATTTTGTTGTTGACTCTCTTCCTGTAAAGGTTATTACCAGCACTTTCCTTAAGAAATCCGTTTCTTGCAATATTTTCTTGGAGACCCTCCTTAAGAACAGTCATATCGATCACAAGAAGTCTTTTGGATTGGTCTTATCGATGGTACTTCGTCAAAGATACACTCACGCATTTGTCCTGTACACTATCGCAGATACAGGTGAAAATATATGATTGGGACATTGTATGGAAGAGCACAACACTTGGTTCTGTTACTGTTCCAGTCGAGTCTGAGGGGCAGAGTGGACCAGTTTGGTATACACTTGACAGCTCATCAGGTCAGGTAATTGGTTTCTATAGAGCAACCTGGTTTATCAGAATGCTTATTTCTTCCAGTTATCGTATCATTTTTTTTGGTTTTGTTAGGTTTGTCTCCATATTAAGGCAATCAAGGTTCATGAGAGTTCCTCCAGGTAAATATCTCATCTATTACTAATTTGCTCTGAAGTTTTTTTTTAATTATTTTAGATGTGAAAATTTGCATATTTGAACAGCTTTGGCATGTTGCAGTCACTTGCTTCACTATTTTTACTTTGTCCTTTTGGACAACACAAGAAAACTATAACATGGTCTTGTCAGTAATTTTCTGACATTTCATTTTTGGTGTGTTTTAGGGCTCTAAACAACACTGCCGAGGCTGATGCTCGTAGAAGGATTTCCTTAGACAAACAAGGCCCTACTGTAGTTCACCAAAAGCCAGGTCATTTGCAGACAATTTTTGGGCTCCCTCCAGATGAGGTAAGTACCTACTTCTACTACTACTAATTAAATATATTAATGCATAGGTCTGCTACCAGTGTTTCCAACTTGCAAGAGCTAACTGTTTCTTGCTTTCTTTATCATTCAGGTTGTTGAACACAGCTATTCGTGTGCACTTGAGAGGTCATTTCTATACCACGGTCGCATGTATGTGTCTTCATGGCACATTTGCTTCCATTCAAACGTCTTCTCTAAGCAGATTAAGGTACGCTCACATTCAGTATTTTTCAATTGCATCCTTTGATTGGTGGATTTACTTGGTTCGTTATGTTCACTTAATATTTTCCATGCTTGTCAGAAAAGATTCATTTTGTAGTGTCATGTTGATTATTTGTTGGATAACATTGTAAATGAGGAAGCAATAGGATAACCGAGTTAATGAAGAAATACTGACCTTGTCGTTTTCTTCTAATGTTGATGATCGTATCCTTTTGTTCTGTGGTTCTTAAATGGTACTCCCTCTGTAAACAAATATAAGACGTTTTAGATCACTAAAGTACTCCTATGGATCGGAGGGAGTACTTTAGTGATCTAAAACATCTTATATTTGTTTACAGAGGGAGTACTGATTATATGACCTTGTCCTGTTGATTATGATCCGATAAAAAGCCATCGCAAGATAGGCTATGCCATCTAATAATTAATCGTGATTCGAATATAAGACCTGAATGACTTTTGTTGTTCCAGTATTTCCATAGTTGATGTGCTAAATTTGTTGTTTAATATACTTGTCAGTAATCATTGTAGAAACAATTGCTTCCAGTGTACTTGCTGAACAACATTTACGTCACTTGTTCTTAGTGGTATTTCTGGCCACACTAGCAGGAATGAGGTACCATATTTGACTGGCACAGCTGCCAGTACCATGATCAGTAGAAAAAAATCTGTTGAATTCCAGCTTGATAGAAATGTAATTTCCCCACTGGCTGCTATACGTCAGTTTGCCTCATAAATCTGAATCACTGAAGCTACCAATCCTGGTCAACACTAGCATTTTCTGTATATATTCCGATGCCATCTAGATTGGGTTGGATAAGTTTACGATCCTACGAACTGCAGAAAGTTTAGCTTTGTTAAGCTAGAAAACTTGTCTTAGAAATATATCCATTTGCTTACATTGGCTGTGGACCTGTGGTACATCGTGTGACTGATAACATGTTTTTCTTATGTATGAAGGTTATGCTCCCTTTGAGAGATATTGATGAGGTGAGCCTTGCCCTACTTCTTTTTGTAATATACTGCACCATTTTCTTGCTAAAAATGTAACGATCACTTCTGTCCTTTTTTTTCTTACAAGCAGATAAGAAGAAGCCAGCATGCAGTTATTAATCCAGCAATTACGATATTTCTTCGAACGGGAGCTGGAGGACATGGAGTTCCTCCCTTAGGATGCCCTGATGGTAGGATTTAACACTCACAATCTTGCATAGCCACACCAACTTTTTGCATCTGTCTTGATTCTTCCTCTGGCACTAAACATGGATAATGCTGCAAACTTAAAGCCCTTTCACTGATTTTGCAATACTCAGTTGTCAAATCTCATCCTATTATCTGGCGCTATAAATCATGACGCCTTCTAATTTCATTATGGCTATCCAGCTAAACTAGGTACATACTACATACATAATGTAGTTTTCTCTATTTTTCAGTTTGACTACGTAGTTTTCTGCTCCCTTCCAATCTTGAACTTCCAGTTCCACCTTTTGGATCTTGATGCCTGCTTCTATTTCTCAGCAGCATCAACATTTTTGGTATTACTACTTGTTAGTCCATGACTTGATGTAGATTTTAGTTTTGTGAGTGCAGATTGCAAGATTCCACCATGAATTGAGCTGTAGATTTGTCTTGATGCAAATTAGTTGCAAACTTAAGAAGTGTGGATGGAGCTATTGATCATGTATTTATGCTAGAAAACAGACTAAGTGGGCACTGATAACCAATTTTTTTTACTACAATATTCACACAATTTCTGGAGGCTGGCAAAAGGACTGGAAATGGTAATCTAGATAAGATGGGATGTTTCGTCATTTGCTTTATGTCACCTTTCTTATATTATTTTTGCAGGAAGGGTTAGATACAAATTTGCATCGTTTTGGAACAGAAACCACACATTTAGAGCATTGCAAAGAGCTGTGAAGAACTTCCATGCAATGATAGAGGCTGAGAAACAGGTAGTGACAAACCGCCCTTTTTGTGCATATTTTTAAGTAAGAATTTAAATATAGGATGCATGTTGCTGTTGTGTATCGGCAATCGTACTGTTGGTGCACTAGTTTTGAAGCGTGCTTTCTGCTTGTTGTGCTGTTCATGGTAGGCTTTGGTTTACATGATTGTGATCTCCATAAACTGCTTGTCTGAATTGATGATAGTTTTTAATATATTTGGTTTTTGGATTATAGGAACGTGCTCAATCTGCATTGCGCGCACTCAGTAGCTCACGAAAAAATAGCAGCAAGGAGATAAATGTTCCAGAAGATTGTGCTGATTTAACAGGGCAACTACAACCTTTTGTCAAAGAAGAAGTTCTAGTCTCTGTATTTAATGTAATGATGGCTAACTGTATCTTCCGTGATTTTGCAGTTGATAACAGAACTAATTATTTAATTCAATCTCATCTCAGGGAACATTCTCGTGCACTGCAGAACAGTTTTTTAATAATCTATTAAGTGATGACTCAAGTTACATAACAGAATATAGGACAGCTCGTAAGGATAAAGATATCAACGTAAGTATCCAGCAGAGTACCAGCTCCTTCAGTCATGAATTATTGCTGACTAGAAATGTCTCTTTTTGCAGCTGGGCCAGTGGCATGTTGCAGACGAGTATGATGGCCAGGTGAGAGAACTTAACTGTAAATCCATATGCCACAGTCCGATGTGCCCTCCATATTCAGCAATGACAGAGTGGCAACATGTGGTTCTTTCAGCTAACAAAACCGATCTGGTATGTCTAAGTGCAAAACTGAACATCCCAATATGATGGAAAATCTATCTTGAATCATAGTATTACATTATGTTATATACTACTCCATCCGTCCCATAATATAAGATGTTACTACAACCAATGTACATTGGTTGTAGTAACATCTTATATTATGGGACGGAGGGAGTACTTTAGATCATAAATAGTACTGATTTCTCACTGGATACTTGTTAGGTATTCGAGACTGTGCAACAAGTACATGATGTTCCATTTGGTTCCTTTTTTGAGGTACTTCATGTTCAGTTAGTCTCCGTGACAGATACATTTATATGTTCTTTTCATTGCAATGAACTCGCAACTATGATTTGGTAATATGATTAACCGATGTTCTACTTTTCAGGTACACTGTAGATGGTCTGTGAAAACTATCGATTCTAGTTCGTGCAGTGTTAACATAAGTGCTGGTTAGTGTTTTCTTCTGATCTCCATGTGTAACTTGTGTTCTCTTAATAGTACTTTATGTTACAATGTCTGTTCTCAGTTTAAACCGCAAATGAAAATTTTGTAATTTGATGGATATGGTGGTTACTCTGCCTTTTCAGGTGCACATTTCAAGAAATGGTGCATAATGCAGTCTAAAATAAAGAGTGGCGCTGTGGACGAGGTATGGATTTATCTACTATTGACCTCTGTTTTGATGATAATCTGCCGATGGGAATTTAATCTAACTTGTCTACAAACTTAGTAGTAATATGCTAGTGAAATAGATAAGACAGCAACTCTTGGCTCCAGATACACTGCAATCTGGATATGATCAGATTGATTTTGACATTAAAAATACAGATATCTTTGGTTGTTTGCAAAGGGGGCATAAATATTCTAGTGACTACCAATAAAATGGACTTTGTCTGTCGATTGAATCAGCACTTGTTGGGTCACCAAAGAAAATTGATTTTGTGTGGTAAGCCAGTAAGATGTGGGGACAGTTGAGGCGGTTTTCAGGAAAACCAGTGGGAGATGGGAGGGGAAAAAACTAAATGGGGAGGGGGGGGGGGGGGGGGGGGGGTACGTACATAGGGAGGTTGGATGAAGGAGCGAAACAGGAACACTATATTTTTTGTTGGTAGGAGAGATTGACTGGCTGGTTATGTAGCTTTTGCTTGCTTGCTTGTTGTAGCACATAGGAGCATGGGTTCAGAACTTTAGATGCAAAAAGTCTTGCATGTCGAGATGCAAATACAAATCCCTCATAATTCAATCTTTAGTCTCTGCATGTCGTGATTAAGGTAATTGTGTTTTAAAATATTGCAGTTAAAGAAGGAAGTTCGAGAAATGCTAGTATTTGCGGAGTCGTATATGCAAAAAGTTAGCTCTCCTAACCAACAAGACAAAGATTTTGCCCGCGATACGGCACCAGACGCCGATGACATACCTGGTGATCAGTAACTGTATTTGACCTACCGTCCAGTTCAGTGAGAGTTTATAATGTTATTTATACCCAGAAGAAGGCCCGGTGGACCTGACCTGTAACTGTAAGTAACTTAGGCCAAATCTGATATGATTGGCTGCCTTAAAGAAGGATGGCTAGGAGACCTTGTGGTGTATACACCCTTGGCTTCTGTATGTATATCTGTGAAACGTTCAATAGAGGGCACCTATAAGCATGTCAGTTCCTGTTTCTCGAGTTGAACAGCATGTCAGCATCGAGAGTGGGAAATATTATTTTCAGTTCTGTTTTATCTCTACTTACTAATAAACAATCAAACATTATCTTTTCTACGCGCACCCAACCAAACGTCTGTGGACACATTACCACCACAGGATTAAGCCCAGATGACTCAATCTAACAGCCATCATTAATCTAATCGCGATCTGGTGTGCGCTTAGCAATTTACCAAGGCTGACCGTACTCCACCAGGCTGAAAATCACTGCGTCCGCAGCCCCTTCCATCGCGCGATCATCGCGGAAAAAAATAAACTGGCCGCCCTCGCCTCCCTTTGCCCGCAGCCCCGATGCCTTCCTTCTTGCGCAGCCACCACACCGCACGACGCCCGGCAGCCCCATCTCTTCCCTATCCTCCATCACCTCCCTGTACCGCGCCGTCGAGTAGGCGGACGCTCCTCCGTCACCTCCTCCACGATCATTCTGTCCTCTCCCCTATTCGAGATCTGATTGTCCTCCTGCACGTCGATTCCTTGCAACATCGCGGCCGCCCTACACCTACACGCGAGCCCGCCGCCGCCACGGGAACCTGCCCGCCGTCGCCCCACGAGCCCGCCGACGCTGAGGCCGCTGCCATGCGAGCCTGCGTCGCCGCGCGAACCGACTTCCGCTGAGGCTTCCGCCACGCGAACCCGCGTCCGCTGCACGCGTACGACAGGACGACAGCTAAGTTTTTCTTAAAAAGTGCAGATCCAATAGGACCGTACGTAATATTCATTTATCCATGTTGTGATTATTTGCATGCAAATAGAGCTAGATGTTAACGCTGTAATCAACACTTGGGGTGCACCGATTGCACTACTTGGGGTACTTTGGGGCTAGCTTACAGATTTGAAGCACTGCTTTGGTGTTGTGCTTTGTATGCTTCGATTTACATTATTTCTCTCTCCCTGATCAAGATTCTAGCAGAGTGTGGAGGAGGAATGTGCAGGATTGTGATTCAGCTGTTGTAGAAATTTGTCGCAAGAGCTTACTGAACAGTTTTTTTTGTCATGCTTCTTATTCTCCATTATTGATTCTCGAACTGCTCTCAGGGTCTGCTCTGTACTGTGGATACTGTAAGCACATGATGTTTGTGGTAATATTCCCAGAAACAAGTGATTGACGCAGCATGGTACTCATTGATGCATCTCTTGTACAGTTTTCTTATTCTGACTTAGTTGTTAACTTGTTATAAAGGTTAACTGATTCAGAAGTTACCAAAGGAGCTCTAGGTGGGGGATTTTAATCATAAAAGATGGTCCTTTTTCCGCTCGAAGTAACAGTTCAGCGACTTTATTTCAAGGGCATATGTTCTCATTGGTTACCTGAAATCACTTTGTTCTTGCTTTTACCTTCACTCATTGAGAGGTTAAATACGGATCTATTTCATCATATTTTGTATTGTCATATGTGATTTAATTGGCTCAAGCTGTCGGTATTCGTCGAATAAGGTTCTATAAATATTTTAAGCAATTAACTCTATATATGGTTGCCAGACTAAGTTGCATGAGCAAGAATGCATGTTTTGCTGAATTTTTTTGCAGATTTTTAGTCAATGAAATAAATGGTTATACGGATGTATGTTCGGTATAATTGGACTGCAGTTCTATGATCCCTATCCGTTGAGGTTTGGCAAGTTATAAAAAAATAGGTACAATGAAATTCCATTTATTAAGCTTTCTGTCAAACTTTTCATGTCACTAAAGGTTCAGAAATGATGCTTGTCTAGAGGAAGATAGTACCATGGCTTGTATTTTAGGTCTGTAGGAACACAAGACATATAATTTGGAGCATATGGATATTCTCCGCCGTCACTGATCTTAATTTTGAAACGTTGCTCACTGATCTTCAGATTGAAAAGTTTCAGCACTTATCACATTTTTATCATTTTAGCTGACGATGTAACATGAAAAATTGCAGTACTTGTCTGGAAGATTAATTTGCTCTCACATCTGAAGTGGCAATTTCTCTTACGTCGTGTTTATCCTGTAGCTTGGCACTGGTTAGTTTGGTTCGTTAAACCCAAGTACAGTATGAAACTTCGTTGCCAACTTTGAAAGCCCATACTGGATTCCGATCACATTGGTTGTGTGCAGTTTTTAACATTTCAGTTCTGCTGTGCTTGAGGTAGAGGCGTTGATTATTTGTTCTATATATGGACTTTTTTGTTGTGTTCAGTTGCGTGCATGACAAAGTGTAGTTTTCAGTAGCATGACTGTTGATTACTAATTGCTATGGCATTCTTATTTTCTGATACATCTAAAGCGTCCAATGCGATTTGCTTCACTGCAGGGTAATATGGATGAAGAACTGAGAGCAGCGTTTGGTCAAACGATTCAGGTAGGAAACTGGTTTTCGCAAATGCCCAAATCGTGGTAAAGGCAGTAAAGGTAAGTTAAGAGTCTTTCGGTTACATAAAAAATAAAGACTATATTTATTGTTTAAAGTGATTCAGTATCAGTTCATCTCTTAAGATCATTGCACCATCAAGCATCTTCCTCGTAGCATGGACTGCAGCCATTTTCTATAGAAAAATTATAGTAACCATGCATTTATGTTTCTGTAGTTGATGTTAGCATTTGTTTCAATGAATTTGAAGGTACAGGCATAGCGGAGTTATTGTGGTATATGCCAGCATGTTTGATGTTGTCACACGAGCTGTCGATAACTCGATATGCTATGAGCTGTCCTTCAGATGAAGAACTTGTTACTTACATCTCAATTTCCATTGTGTCTGGAGGATAAATACTAATACTATCTCCTTTGATCTTTTGGCTGTCCCTCACGCCATGAATGTCACTACTGGGGTGAAGGAGAACATCCAGCTCATGAGGGGGCTTCACATGGTCGCCGATATCCAATACCTTGATTGTCGTGAGGCGCTCGTGTGGAAGTGCAAGAGGGACTACGAGGAATCACAGAAGTACAACGAATGGAAGTTCATATTTGAGAAGGCAAATATTGTACATGAGAATTGGTAGTAAAAAAAAAGTCAACGATGTGCCAAAATGCTATTATGGAGATGTGAATTGCGATCCATGCCTTTGTACATAGCAGTCACCAGTAAGTACCAGTTTGTTGGTTGCACTATCTTATTTCGCGCCATAATTTACACTTCTGTTTTGTGTGGAGAGACAAAATTTTGTTAATTTGTCTCAGAACCATTTTTTGTTCATAGCTGGTTGGCTTAAGAATGTTTGATTTTTTTGTTAAACATCAAATTAAGAAATGCATCAACTTCTTGCTGTAATTTCCATTGCTACCTTGTGTAGTTGTGATGTGTTTAATGACGAAAACAAGTGTATGGGCATGTCTCTATGAAACCATAAATACATCAGGCCTAACTTGGTTGTGTATACTTTCCTTGACATCAGAAGCACTTGCTCCAGAAAAAAGGAAGCACGCCATCACATGGCGTGCGCTGTACGTGCACACTTACAATTGAAAGATTTTCTGAAGTTTTACCCGGTACTAATTGCAATAGTTTTGTTAGCAATGTTTGCACTGAACCTGACTTGAGAACATGACTTTCTTTTAGCTTGTTGATAGTGGTTTCCATTCCAACCTAACCATCCTGAAAAGATGTTCCTTTCTGATGTTTTTTCCATGTCGATTAGTTGTACATATAGAGAGTATTACCATACAATATAATTTAAATTTGAAAAAAAAAATCTTATGATTTTTGTGTTTATAATGGAGACGTGCGTTGCACGTGCAAGCTTACTAGTGGGGAAAAAGGAACGTGTTCTCGTACAACACAGTCTGATGGGCCGGCAGGGGTCCATAGGTCAAAACCCTTTATGTGCAAGATACCCTGATAGGTGGTGGGCTCTTGCACATGTTTAGACTGGCTAAAAGCATAAGATCAATCTCCTCGTAGGCTATCTCAAAAAAAAAACTCCTCGTAGGCTACATGAGAAAAGGTATCTCAACAAAAAGAAAATAACATTTCCATGGATCGCGATGGGAAAAAGTACTAACCCACTCCACGCGACCAGTGTCGGTACCAAAACCGGCAGATCTCGGGTAGGGGATCCGAACTGTGGGTCTAGGAATCAATGATTAACAGGAAACGTAGAGACAGCGATTTACCCAGGTTCGGGCCCTCTCGAAGAGGTAAAACCCTACGTCCTGTTGGATTGTATTGATGTGATTGTATGAAGGTTACAGAGTTGATCTACCTCGAGATCGGATGGGCTAAACCCTAGATGGTTATAATGGTTCTGTGCCTCTACGGACTAAACCCTCTGGCTTATATAGACACCAGAGGGACCTAGGGTTACATACGCTCGGTTGCCATCAGGGGATAAACATGCCGGTTACACTAATTATTCCTTGGAGGAGACGCCAAGTCTTCGGAGGTTTCCTTCTGGTGCACGGGGTCGCCTACCATCCGGTCTTCTTGACGAGCAAAGATCGGCCCATTAGTCCGGCCTATTAGAGATAGGCCGGCGGCCCGAGTACCCCCTAGTCCGGGACACCCTCAGTAGCCCCCGAACTAGCCTCCAATGCCGAGGTTAACAGTCTTCGGCAGCTCCATGCTCCAAGGGTCTTCGGCTTGGGTGGCGAGTTCCTCCCACTACCTGTGCTTGATTTGACAATAGTTCGGCCACCAATAGCTCGGTTGCCGAAGAATCCTCCGATTGGCGAGGCATCGTGGGGCCCGCCATACCGCTTTTCTTTACCTAGGATTAAATGACGACCCTCGATTCCTGCGCATCCAGAGAATGCGAGTGGCCCGATGGGTTTTTTACAAAAATGCCCCCCTTTGGGGGGAGACAATGCCCTTTTAATAGGCCAAGGGCGTGGAGGCTAACGCACCCCACCCCCTGCCATTCCTCCTCACATCCCTGCAAGGTTACATCCAGCAAACAATGGCGAGCGTTCCAGGCTCTTCCTCGCGCCCTCACGGCCCCCGTCAGGGTGATTGGGCGAGCTACTCCATATCTCGCATGCGATTACGCAGGGGTATCTCCCTGCTTCAGATCTCGCATCCACCAGCCCCGGACTAACTTCCGCGGACGGGGAGGCCCTCGCAGAGAACTTTCCTTCCCCTCACGGGGAGGAGAGGGTGTGCTTTGTGCCCTTCCTCTTGCAAGGCCTGGGTTTCCCCATTCATCCTTTCTTGAGGGGTCTACTAGAGTTTTACGGGATCCAACTCCACCACCTTACCCCAGGATCGATCCTTCATATCTCGGGCTTCATCGCTCTTTGCGAGATGTTCCTGGGCTGCGAGGCTCATTTCGAGTTGTGGAGGAAATTCTTCTGTCTTGTCCCCCGCACCCGAGGAGGGATAATTTACGAGGTTGGCGGGGCCGAAGTATGGCGCATCGCCGGAACCGGATACCCCATAGGGACTCCGAAGAAAGATGCCGAGGAATGGACTTCGGAATGGTTTTATATCGAAGACGTCCCTTTATTCGATCCAGCTCGGAGGGGGTTACCGGAATTTTCAGTGGTTTCCCCGAAGAAGCGGTTCAACTGGCGCCCGAAGAGTGCTTCCCAAGAGGAAAGCGCCGAAGTAACTCGGCTGGCTGCCCAAGTGAGATGGCTAGCCCACAACGGCCTAACCATCATCGACGTGATGGCAGTGACCATTGCTCGGTGCGTCCAACCTCTTCAACAGAGAATACACCCGCTATGGTGCTACAACGGGGAAGATGACGCAACCCGATACACAAGGATGGGACTTGCCGATCAGGCGGCGATGGCCGCCATACTGGCCGATCTTTTCAAGGGAGAAGAGCAGGAGTTTGCTCGGCTAAGGCCCAAGGAAGGCTTTTCGATGTACAAACCCATCGAAATGGTGAGTTCAACCACGCCGAGATCCTAATAAGGCGTGGTAGCCACTGCGAAAGGGCACAATGTGGAAGAGCAGTTCTTCAGATCGGTAGTTCTCGGGTGTTCCGAAGACCACATCGAGAACCACTCGGCCACTACAACGTGCCTCCTTGCCGGGGATGATCCCTCGAAAGGTGGTGTGACTTTGCTCGATGCGAGATCTGTCGAACTGCATTTTGTCCAAGGTGTCCTCGTAAATGAGGTTTAGCCCGCTGCCGCCGTCCATTAACACCTTTTGGAGTCTAAATCCATCCACTGTGGGATCAAGGACAAGGGCGGCAGCAGCTCGGGTAGGGCGGGGCCTCGGCTGGTCTTGCTCGCTGAAAGTGATAGGTGTGTCTGTCCATGAGTCTATCGCTGCCACATGGTGAATTTGAGTGAGCTCTCAAAGGGCTCTCTTCCTCTGATTCTTTGAGGAATACGTCTCGTAGATTGTTAGGATCTCGGCGTCGTCATCAGGGGGCGTTGCTGGGCGTTTATTGGAGTACGGGCCCCCAAGGATGACTTCGCCGCTCTTGGCGACTTGCCTGACCACCCAGCAAGCTCGAAGGCTGTGGGTTGGGTTTGTGTTGAGAAGGACGGAGTGTATGGGGCATGGTTTGTCCAGTAGTTCGTCAAGGACCGTTCTGGATCTTGTCAGGGGTTTCATCCTTTTCTCGGACGGCTCGGATTGAGGTGTTCGGCGAGGGTATGCGCGTTTTGCCCGAGCTCGGTTTGATCCTGTACGGATTGACTCCGTTTGCTTGAGCTGAGCCTGCCAAGCATACTCCATAGCGCAGTATTTGGACACCAGGTCCGATAACTCAGAGAAGTTTTGGATGTGGCGGCGGGCGAGGGCATTTAAGATGCCTTCGTCTCGGCAGTTCTGTCGAAAAACCTCCAGAATATCCTTGCTGCAACCGTCTGTCATCTTGTTTTTGACGAGGAGGAATCTGGCCCAGAAGTGCCGAACTGTCTCTCCGGGTTGTTGCTTTATGTACATTAGGTCCCATATGTCAGGCCGTCCTGAGTTACTTAGACAGTACTCAATGTGGGGGTTGGGTGGGATAAAAAAATTGATCCCAGCGGGGTGTGAGTCCGGGGTTTTGGCGGATGCGTCCTGGATTGACATGGAATCCGACGTGCCGAGCTCTGGATCCGGATAGTTGGCCAGGCGCGGATGTGTGAACTCGAGGTTGCGTACTGAATCAGACTTCGGCTCTGAACCCTCTCCGGAGCGGAGTTCGGCTGCCGAGCTGGAGGATGAAGCTTGCTGATAGGAAACTTGCACCCTATGCGCTTTCGGTTCTGGGGGAAGGGGCGAGCCCTCAGTTGAGCCTTCGATAGTGGCGACCAAGTGGGCGGCCGGAGGGGTATGAATTTCCCCATCATCGGTTTTAAGCCCGATCTGATCGTAGACCGAGGACTGGCCATTGGTGATTCCCATGGCTTGGATCCGATCTAGTATCCCGTTTAATAACGAGAGATCCGTCGGCTCCAAGTTCTGGTGGTTTACGGGGTCAACCCGTAGTATGGTCGTGACGGGGGCATTTGATTTTGCCCCGCAGTCGTGTTCGACCGAGGCTGATTTTCGGCAGCCGGGCGTAGAGATTAGATCCGGGCTCGAGGCCGGGTCCGGAGCGGCGGCCGACCCGGTAGTGGGGCTGGCCGTACCCGAAGTCAAAGCTTCAGGATTTGCGGGTCCTTCAGGTGAGGCTGAGGACCCCGTAAGGATAAGATCTCCCCGGGAGTCGGCGATGAACTCCAAGTTTCCGAACCTGATCTCCTGATCGGGGGTAAAGCTGTCGACCCGGCCGAGGCGACCGGCCGGATCTGCGTGTAGCATGACGCTGCCAAACGCAAAGAGTTGGCCGGGGACGAAGATGTCCCCGCCGCGGATGCCATCGCTGATGAGAAGGCGAGCCATTGATCTTTGGTGACCCACGGCGGAACTCTCAATGAAAGCACCAATGTCGGTACCAAAACCGGCAGATCTCGGGTAGGGGATCCGAACTGTGGGTCTAGGAATCAATGATTAACAGGGAACGTAGAGACAACGATTTCCCAGGTTCGGGCCCTCTCGAAGAGGTAAAACCCTACGTCCTGCTGGATTGTATTGATGTGATTGTATGAAGGTTACAGAGTTGATCTACCTCGAGATCGGATGGGCTAAACCCTAGATGGTTATGATGGTTCTGTGCCTCTATGGACTAAACCCTCTGGCTTATATAGACACCAGAGGGACCTAGGGTTACATACGGTCGGTTGCCATCAGGGGATAAACATGCCGGTTACACTAATTATTCCTTGGAGGAGACGCCAAGTCTTCGGAGGTTTCCTTCTGATGCACGGGGTCGCCTACCATCCGGTCTTCTTGACGAGCAAAGATCGGCCCATTAGTCCGGCCTATTAGAGATAGGCCGGCGGCCCGATTACCCCTAATCCGGGACACCCTCAACCAGCCTTGTGGCAATTCAAACACAGGCGAGCAGATTTTTGCAAAAAAGAAAACACACACACACACAAGCGGGCAGAGGTTAGTGACCGCTGACATGTCTAGGACAAGTTGCGGTTTAAGATGGTGAGAAACTGAGCACCTCCGGTGTCATTCATGATGTTTGCTGAATGCATACAGACAAACGGTTAGGAATTCCACGATGCATGTGCACAGTATAAATATGAGGAACGCACATGCTTTGCTGAAAGTTACTCTCTCCGTTCTAATTTTTTTAAATCGAATATATGTAGATAAGTTTTAGTGTGTTTGTTTACTCATTTCAGTCTGTACGTAGTCTATAATTAAATATCCAAAACAATTTATAATAGTACGGAGGGAGCAGGACGAGGATTTGGAGCACTGGGTGCTCCACCCACCGATATCTATGCCTCACGTTACTTTAGGCAGATCAAGACATTAAATGCTGGAATCATATTACAATTCAGAATACCCCTGGATAAATCTGCTGAATACAATCACTGGTGGGCCCATCTTTAAATGATTGTTGTACTCTTGAACACCTAAGAACAGGAACAGTAATGTGTGGTGCAGACTGCTGTGACCGAATTAATTCAAATTCAGCACCAGGTGTTGCGAGTCATAATGAATGGGAATGAATAAAAAGGAAGCCTCCCGTTAATTTTGATTTCAGTTTAGGACTTTCATTAAATCCGTTGAACAATGCATCTCGTTTATGATGGATGAGAGTCGATTCATTTGAGCACCTAATTATGTGAGACTCTGATAGTTGCCAAGACAAATGTTTCATAACATTTGGGGATATAATAAGAAACCTAAAAACATGATACGTGGTTGTTCCTCAATATCCAACTTCTTGGTTATAAGTCAAAAAATACATCTTGGAAGACAGAAATATATCCTGGTTTACTTAATATCCAGCTTCTTGGTTATAAGTAAAAAAAACATCTTACTCACAATTAAATTCAGCTTAGTCAAAAATCCACATCCTGGAACTTAAACCAGGATCTCTGTCTTCCAGGATATTAAGTAAACTTCCTGGAACTTAATATCCTGGTTACATCTTGGAAGACAGAGAAGCTACATATAAACCTGAACTTCCTGGAACTTTTTTATTTTCACATGAACTTCCTGGATCGAAGGGCAGGTAACAATTAACCAGGTGATTTTCCGCAAAAAAAAAAAAGTAGGTTAGCTACAGAGATCTCTATTTACAGGTTCAGTTGAGCTTCAGGCAGAGGTACAGAACGGCGCTAGATTGAGGATCCCCAGGATGAGGAGGACCTTGAGAGTTGGCGGCATGGATTTGCTGCTCCCCATCTCGTCTGTGCCACCTATTTCCTGCTGCTTGCTGACGCCACGGGCTGCCGCTGCTCGCCGACACGGGCTGCCCCTGCCCCAGCTCCGCGTACTGCAGCTGCTGCTCGCTTCTCGCCGCCACAAGCAGTCGCTGCCCCAGCGGCCAGCGTTGCGTACTTCTGCTGCTGGCCGCCGCCGTTGCATACCCAATGGTGTCAGAGTTGACGACGAAAAAAAAACCAGGAAACCTCAGCGAGAAATTTCGAGGAAAGAAAAATTTCAGAGAAAAAACGAGGAAAGAAAAGACGATCTCAACACCTCAGAGAAAATTTGAGGAACAAAAATTTGCAGAGAGAAAATACGAGGAAAGACTCAACACCGAGCCACCGAGGATCCTTGCCTAGTCGCCGACCTTCATCCCCAAAGTCTCAGCCCGTGCCGGATCTGCAGTGACCGGCTCGCACCTGGATCCATCGCTGGTCGTGTTTTTGTTACAGGCAGGAACTGGATGCAAATCTCATCCGGTGGAGGCAAGTACGTGCTTTGATTGGGGGAAAAACGGCAAAGGGATGAACTCACCCAGTGTTTCTCGCACTTGTAGAAGTGTTTGCCCGGGTTCTTGTCGGTACGGGAGACCCACCACTGCACGTCGCCATTGTTGCACAACGGGCATCGGATGAGAGGGAGAGGCGCCTACTCCTGGACGTAGGGTGCGAGTGACTGAGAGGAGGAGGAGGCACACTTGTCGCCGGATCGGGATGGTGACAAAATTTAGATTGGGATGGAGCAGGAAAGTGAGGAACTGGAACGAGGATGAGGAAGACGAACAGTGAGAGGCAGATGGAAATATCAGCGCCTGCTTCGTGTTAAATGCAACAGGTGGGAGCTGCGTGGGACAGCTTCTCCTCTGCGGTTGGGACCAGCTCGTACGAACGCACGCCCATATACGTGATGTTTGTGGTTGGATGGTCAGAGGGTGATATTCTCAACTCACCAGGGTTTAAATCCTGGTGTTTGTATTTATTTCTGGATTTATTTCAGAAACTCCGGCGATGCGCATTCAGTGAGAGGAGACGTTTTTGTCGATAACGAGGTGTCTACGGTGACTTCATAAATTTCAAGATGATATGCCGGCTCAGTCTCTCGGAGGTGCTCATAGGGGTAGGGTGTGCATGTGTGCGTTCATAGGGATGAGTGTATGCGCGTGTATATGAGCGCTTGCGTCTGTACTGTGTTAAAAAAAAAGTACTTCAGGGATACAGGATTTAATACGTCGCATTTAACACGAGCGATCCGAATCTATATGCGCTGCAACGGTGCTGATGTGGGTGGGTGGAGCACCTGGGTGCTCCGGTGTAATTCCCGGAGGGAGTACCGCTTTTGTCCAATATAGTATTGCGTGTCCTTTTTTCTTGCAAGTAGCAACGTACCGTGTATCTATATATATGTAACCTGAATGTCAAATGATCCTTTACCCTTAGAAGAAAAAATGTCGAATATTCCAGCTGGTGTGTTCGGCAAGATAAATATAAATAAGATCATACGGAGACATAATTAACTCTTTTTTTGAGTTGGGAGATATAATTAACTAATGGTGCAATATTGATGCACTGAACACCTTGGAGCTCTTGTTTTTTCGATAGTAATTGTAGGTACTATTGGATGTAATGTACTAGTACTAAATTTAGCGGTTCTTGAACCATCAATGATTGGGGGTTCGGCTCCTCTACAGTTATGTTACTACTGCACCCGTACAGTTACTTGTTCAATCTGCCGTTCAATCTAATCGGAGGGCTTTCCTTTCTCTCCATCCTTTGTCAATTATTTTCTAAAATTCGTAACCTACTTAACGAACAACCGCAAGATGAAAATGAGACGACCCTCTAGTCGAGGGTTGAAAAAGATTTGTGTGAAAATCCAGTTGTAAGGAGACAAAGTGAGGGAGTCGGTTGTGGATCTAACAATCTACAGACGGCATCATCCCCCACACTATCTCCGCGGCCATGTCGCTCAAGCATGCGGAGGCTGATGGTCGCTAGCTAGGGATTAGAGCATCTCCAACAGACCGCGCGGTAGGGTGGCGCGCTAAAAAAAATTTGCAGCGCCGAAATAGCGTTTTAGCGCGCGGGGGAGGGTGATTGCTTTTTCAGGCGCTGCAAAATTTAGCGCGCCGCTGTAGCGCTTCACCAGGCACGGTCCAACGCGCCCAGTCGGCGCTTGGCAAATATGAAACAACACATACCAATTTGACAATATGAAACAAGATGATCTCAAACATTAAAAAATATGCAAAATCATGAGTTGAGCAATATAGCATAGTTCAGATTCATGGCATAGTTCAAAATCACCAAACCACAAGCAAGTTCATGACAAACAAGTTCACACAAACGAATGAAACATTAACAATCATGCCCCATCTTCTTCATCCGTTTCTTCCTCCTCTTCTTCCTCCTCTCCGTCATTGGAAACTCGGACGGTGTTCGCACTATCTCCAACGGCATCATGCGAAGGCATGTGAGGCACACCGGAAGCCATGCGTCCACCCATGTCACCCGGAGGTGCTCCCATGCCTCCCATGAGAGACCCAAAACTCATGCCTCCCATGCCTCCCATGGTAGCTCCCAAGCCACCCATGCCTCCCGTAGGTGCTCCCATGCCGCACATGGCGCCCATGGCTCTCATGCTTGTTCTCATGCCTCCCATGGTAGCTCACATGCCTCCCATGGTAGCTCCTATGCCTCCCAAGCCTCCCATGGTAGCTCCCATGCCTCCCATGCATCCCATGCCCATCAATCTTTTTTGGACCAAGACTTGATCACGGCAAAGGTTGATGTACTCCTTTTGCCTATCATCGAAGTTAGATGTGTCCATGAAGAACAAGTACTTCTCATATTCCAATAATCTAGCTTGCTCCTCCATGGCCAATTTCTTCTCCTCCAATGCCACCTTCCTCTCCTCAGCCGCCACCCTCCTCTCCTCGGTCGTCGACTCTTGACTCCTTGCCACCCTCCTCTCCTCGTTTGCTTCCTTTCTTGCCTTCACAATAGCCTCCATAGCATTCTTTATCTCATCATCTCCTCCCTTCTTCTTCTTCTTTTTCTTTTCTTTTGCTTGTTTATCTCCATTTGGTCTTTTTGGCTTGGAGTAGGCAACCGAGTTTGGTGTAGGGCTCCTCTTGCCGCCATCACTTGATGCCTCATCATCATCATCATCTAAATCAATAGTTGCCTTGCGTTTCTTTGGCACCTCTAGGACATCACGGTTCTTCCATTTCTCTTCATCCTTCAACACTTCGTAGCAATGGGGCAACACAAATGCTCTCCCTTTCTTAACCTTGCCTTTCTTGGTCTTCTTCTCTTCTCCTCGAAACAAGTTTTGTGCAATATTGAGCTACAAACAAAAGAACAAGTTACCACTTGAAACACAAAAGATGAAGCATGAACATGGAACATAAAGAAATGGCACTTACCCTATCTCTATCATTAGTGCCAGTTGGGTTTATCTTGTCAACCAACGTCATTGCCGCCGCCCACTTTTGACAATCTTTGTTGATCATCGACCACCGGGAACGAAGAGATCCATCGGTGCGCTCACTTCCACTCTTGTTGTGTGCATCAAAGACTCCTACATCCGAAACCAATATGTATCTCTAGTTTGGTCCGTTCCAACGGTGGCATCCATAGACACATTCAACCATGTCTTGCATAGCAAGATGTCTTCGTCCATGGTGTAGTTGCACGCCCTTCCTTTCGGTGCATCGACCATACCCTCACCCTCCTCATCCATTTCATATTCATGATCATCTTCATGCACTTCATTGGTTTGAGACCAATGAGAATTGTTGGAGCCAACACCCATAGTTGACATATATGTGTCATCATCGAAACTACAAAGTATGATAAAGAAAACTAATCAAGCTATTCATATGTATACATTTATCTAACAACAACAAAAAAAGAAAAAAAATCATACCTTGTGGGCATTTCATCAAACACCATGTGCGCATCGGCCGCCGGCGCAACAAATTGCGAGCTATCCGGCGCTTCGGGCGGCGGAGGCGCGGCCGGACACGCTGCTGGATTCTTCTTCACGCGCCTAGAAGCGCCGTCCACTTTCCTCTTCTTTTGGGCCGCCGTTGCCGCCGCCGCCATCGGTCGGTTGGAGACGGAGCTCCGTGGCTTCGCGGCGGGCAGCGGCGCGACGCCACCTTGCGAGTTCGTCCGGGGCGCCATGAAGAGGCCTCGCGCGAGACCGGTGTTTGGAGCCGGTGCGGCGCCGGCGGCGAAGCCGGAGGTCAACCCCGCGCTAGGGTTTGCGGCGGCGGCGGCGGAGGGGTCTCGGGTGTAGGGAGGGGTTGGGGGGATGTCGGCGTGGCCGTCCATCGTTGAAATTTCGCCAGCAGCGGCGCTGGGCGGGGCAAAGGCGGGCGCGGCCGGAGAATTCAGGGCGGCGGTTGCTCGCTCGCGCGCAAATGTTCACTGTCCAGCGCGCGGGAGCTGGCGCACCAAATACACAGCGCGCGATGCAGTTTTCCCCAGCGCGCTGAACCTTGTTTACCACGCGCGGGATTATAGCGCGGCTGTTGGAGCGCTATTTTCGGTCGCGCGCGCGCTATATAGCCGTTTTATCCGGCGCGCGGCTTATTTAGCGCATCTGTTGGAGATGCTCTTAGGAGGGGTCAATACCTAGCTAGCTCGGACCAAGGCCGGCGTACGACGAGGTGGCTACGGTGAAGAGGAGTTCTGCATGAGGTGCGGGACATGGGGTTGTTCATGCCGCTCGTATGTGGGGAGTGGCAAGAGAGAAAATATCCGATGAAAACCAAGTGAAACGGGTTCTAAAAATTCTATTAAAAGGGTAACGTTGTACAAAAATGTAAAATTTCAAATTTAAATTGAATTTCACTTGGGAGCTGTGAAAAAACCTTCAATCTCACATGTTCCACCTTTTGTCACCATTCATTGTAGGATTTGGTTTCTGCCTCATGTAATTTATTTATTTGTTTGTGGAAAACCTCACGTAATTTTTTCGAAGACAAAGGTCAGTGAAGTCTTTTTATCCCTAGTGGTCACATATGTCTCTATACAAAAAGTGCAACGTAGAGTCTATTCTAATGATTTTTCAAAATAATCACGGATGAGGAGCCTTTGCATGCATGTGCGTGGTTCTGTACGCTTCTTGACTTGTTGTGATGGCATACCTGTCAGCCCTAAAAGGCAAGCATTCTATACTTGTATGAGCAGCAGCTTGTCCCGGCAAAGGCGGCGAAGCATGTCGCTGCTTAAGTAGAGCATATAGGCAGCAGACCCACCCCATCCCACCCACCCGCAAAAACAACTCATCACCGAGCCCGACCGAGGACAACTGGACAAGTCCTCCCAACTGGTTGCCGTGCGTGCCCATGCTAGAGCGCGCCACCCGCCGGAGGCCGCACGTACGTACGGCCGTGGTGACGCGCGCCGCCGCTCGATCATCTCGTCCGTCCAGCTCGATCGGCGGGGCTGGACGCAGGGCATACCACGGCCGCGCTACACAAAACAGACGGACCGGCCCGGCCGGTGCTATCATTCGCAGGAGGACGGCGGTTGGTGAACCGTCAGGCCCGGGCTCTGGACTCTGGAGGCATGCACGCAGCAGTTGGCCGATGTGCATGTGCATGTGGCCCCCGGCGTTAGGACGGGTCAGCGCCAGATTCCTGGCTGCTAGGCGCTGATGATCTAGGAGTATCATATGGTTGGGGCTGGTTGGATCTTGTGAGTGGCGCGACATGCGTCCAGAACGAGTCTTGGGTCGTGGTCACGTAACATGCGGTAGGCTACGTCCAGTGGACAGATATACTATTATGTCTACACGGCACACATTGACTGCATGCATGCATGGTTCAGCCACTGGCTTGTATGGGATCACTACCCCTAAAAAAAAACTTCACAAGAATGTGCCGTCCGATCCGATCGTGAGATGCTTGCTAGTTGCTACTGTAGAAATTATACGATGGCTTACTATTTCTGTTGTATTGATCTGATTCAAGTGTGGGTATATATAGAGTACGATATTTGTTGGGCAAGAAGCATATGATTTGGAATACAAGATGGACACTAAAATCCTATTCTATCTCTAAGTCCTACTCCTACACATATACGTATTCTAACATTCTCCCTCAGTCATAGCGGCAATGAAGCAGAAGATTGCGACTTTTGAAGTCTTGCGCTTCCGTCAGTTTCTCAGCTTCGTCATCGTCAACCGCTTCTCTGATGGGTGGCGCCTAGTGCGGTGACTGTGTTCCCTTCTAGTGCCTTCCTCTTGTCTCTCCTCTCTTGCCTCCCGCAGTCACGGTGGAGTGACTTGGACGCAAGTGACGACGCGGACGCTGTTGACTGGAGTTGTTGCCGATGTTTAGCTATGGATGTTGCCTTTGATGTCGCGAGGTTGAGATAGCCGATCATGATGCAATGGTGGTCAAGGTAGTCGCGGTTGGTGTAGTCGTCGTGGATGATGAAGCCGCACAAGGCCGGAGGCACAAATAAATGTGCTATGACGGAGCTGCAGATGTCAGAGGGTGTTGTCGGCGATGAGACCACCGGTTTTGCCAATATCGGAAGAAACCCATCAAGCTCGAGCACACATCGGTTTTGGCAGGACCGTGTGGCCGTGATGGGGTCGTTGCTAATGTGACGCTGTGTCTATGCAGTCGTACCATCGCAGATGACGCGGTCGATGCCGTCGTCGAGGTCGCGTCTTGTAGAAAAGTCTGTCAGAGGACGCTAACTGTCCATCTTGTGGTCTTGTAATCCGCATAATCTTTTGTTAATACTGCATTGGCAGTGTTTTGTATTCAAGATCTATAGCCTTTGATACCATATTGAATTTATGTTTCAGCTAGTTGTTCCTCAAAGGCCGAAAAAAGAGGCGAACAATATATAACACTACTCAAAGGTGCACTAGAACTAGCCAGCCAAAAGGAAGATTACAAAAATTCATCGACATTTTATTAATTTCAAGTAGGGCATATAAATTACCAATGGACCAATCGGAGGACGCCACCGTAAAGTACGTCGTCACAACTAAAAAAATTCGACCACCGCTCACCAACCCGACCCAACAACCGCGCCGCTTTGGCATGCAGTTCTGTTCCATCTCTCTCGCACGCACAGTAACATTCTTTCTTGTTCATTGCACCGATCGATTCGATCCTTGGCTAGCGCTAGACCATGCATGCACGAGCACGGCCGCCTACTCCATGGAGTAGCAGCATTCCTTGAAGGCCTGGAGGTTGTGCTGGAACACGGGGACGAAGGCGTCCACGCTGCCGTCGCCGAGGTAGGACGGCGCCAGGAATAGCATCCCCTCCGTGGGGAAGTAGGACGGCATGAAGTAGCTCGGGCTCCCCGTGCCGAAGTCTAGCTCGTAGAATGGGAAGGTGAGCCAGCTGTCCACCTCCACGTCCGGGCACACCACGTCCTTGAGCACGGCGCTCGGGGCGAGCCCCTCCTTCTCCGCGGCGCCGGAGGACGCGAAGTCGATGAAGGACTGGAAGTAGGCGCCGTCCACCCTCGCCACCTCGTCGTGGATCGTCTGCGCCGCGTGCTTCAGCGGCCGGCTCAGCAGGTCGCCCACCGTTGTGCGCGGGAACGCCCAGAGCACCAGGTTGCCGAAGTACTCCGCCGGCCTGCCCAGCCGGTGCCTCCCGTCCACGGATATCCGGATCGACGAGGCCTCGCCGGGGCTCAGGTCGCGCGCGCGCGTCATGGTGCGCCAGAGGTGGGCGAGGATGGTCTCGAACCGGCTGAACGGCCGGCCGCGCCCCTCCGAGGCCTTGGCGCGGAGCCCCGCGATGAAGTCCTTGGTGAAGTGCGCCTTGTGGATGACGATGCCGTTGTCGGCGCCGTCGTCTCCGTGATGATGGCCGGCGGCGGCGGTGGGCGACGGTCGGTGGTACTCCCTGCTGCGGTGGTCGTGCTCCAGGCGAGCTGGCGAGGAGCGCGGCTTGAAGAGGTCCTTCTGGTGGTGCACGGGCGGGACGCCCATGGGGAGCCCCCTGGTGGCGCGGCCCCAGGCGACGAGGAAGTTGCTGGTGGCGTGGCCGTCGGCGACGACGTGCTTGGACGTGAACCCGACGGCGAGGGAGCCGCAGCGGAACCGCGTGAGCTGCAGCACCACCACCTCCTCGTGCTCCGCGTCCAGGTCCGGGTGCAGCTTCAGCAGCGCCGGCGTGGGCTTGGCCGGCGCCATGTCGACGAGGTCGGCGTCCACGGACGCCTCCACGAGGCGCGCGCCACGATCGTTCAGGACCACGGCCGGAGCGCCGTCGGGGGACTCGCCAACCTGACCCGCAAACGCGCGGTACTGCGCGAGGACGGCCGCGAGGCCCTTCTCGATGGCGGCGGTGGACGGCGCCGGCGGCGCGAAGGCGTAGATGATGGCCATCTGGATCTGGTACGTGACCGTGTCGAAGATGGACAGAGGGATGTACTCAGTGGCTGGAGCGCCGGCCTTGTAGGCGGGCTTGACGAGCCTGGAGCTCAGCACCTTCACCTCCATTGCCAGCGAGCGAGGTCAATCGAGCTCCGTGCAACCAAGTTGGATCGGCGACGAGAGGAGCTTGCTAGGTGGCTGCCACAATGCTTGTGCTGCCTGTACGGTTTGCTCGTTTGATGGTGCCAGTGGCAATATATATAGGGGCCGTACGTAGTGGGGAGCGCTGGAAATTAAAGTGGTTGGTGAGATCCCATTAAGCAACTTGTTTCATGTGTCTAAATTACTGTTCCGAGCATGCTTAGCTGAGACTTTTGACCCGGCCGCCCCTCTCTCATACATGTGCACGTTTGACTGGGCTGCCACAAAGGTGTTCGATCAAATGTCACAACTCTCAACTCTCAACTCTCTGGCCGGTCCAGTACGTGGTAAAGCAGTAAGTACGTACATAGAGCTTTGCATGTCGTATATATGCTCGGGTCAATGTTTGGAAAGCGTGACTTTCACACAAGAATCTGCAAGTTTTCGGCGCAGACGCTAAAACTTCTCCTCGTTCGGTAGAGTAAAGATCCTCAACGTTTTCGGTCAACGTCTGCCATGAGATGGTGTGTCATATTTGACGTCTTGACTTGACAATTTGCCCGAGCTGATAATCATATAATAATGTCTCACTTAATTCGACAGGTGGGGACACGTACAGCCAGTCATTCCGTCAGACATTCTACGTGAAAAAAGGACAGCAGTCGTCCGGTTCCAAAGTCGACATGGCAACAACCAAACCTATGCGACATTTCACACTTTCGCGTCTGTACGTAAGTAGTCTACTGGGTCTCTTGGATGCATAAGCTAGGATTATCCTGCGTGCTAATTACTCTAGTAAACCATGTTTGAGAGACCGATCTCGTGTCTTTGGGTTGACCTATTTTTGGTCAAATTGCAAGTAGAAATTGTTTTGGGTCGTAATTTATATAGTATTTCCCACACAAATTTCAAAAGCAGTACCATACGCACGCAAGTGAGAGCTGCACGGATGAACTTCAACATTAATCAACGGAAAAAGTCCAAAACAAACATTGAAGTTGTAGACGAAAACTAAATCAAACCCTGAACTTTGAATCACGGAAATTGGCACTCTGAACTTGTAATCCCGGTCTATTTTGGACCCTAGACCTGTTTGGCACACTGGGAATATTACAATCCCGACCGGAACAACCTGCTACTCTCACGGACAAGAATTTGGGCCGGCCCACTATAACACAACAAGAATTCGTGAAGTTTCAAAAATGTTCACGCATTTCTAAAATTGTTCAGAAGTTAAAAAATGTTCCTATTTTCTATTTTTACATAAATTCAATTGCTTTTGTGTTTTTAGAAAAATGTTTGGAATTCTGAAATTCTATTCGCATTTATAAAAACTGTTCATGATTTCTTTTTCTTAACACACGACGTAATTTTATTTTCTTTCTTTTTCTTAACGCGCGACATAATTATTCCAAAACAAAAACAACTGCCGTGGAGTCGAACTTGGGACCTGGCAGGGTTGACCTCATTCCGCTAGCCACTACACCTTTGAAAAAGCGGACACTTTTTGAAACATAAACATTTTTTTAAACCTGAACAAAATTTTAAAATGCGAACACTTTTTGAAACATAAAATTTTTCTGAAACCTGAACAAAATTTTAAAGTGCGAACACTTTGTGAAACATAAACATTTTCTGAAACCTGAAAATATTTTATGACATCTAAAAAGAATCACAAGTTTAAAAAAATGTATGGGCCAATTCAAACAAATGTTTATACAATGTATAATAATATTCGTGTGATTCAAAAAACTGTTTCGTACATTCAAAAAAATGGAACATTCCATGAATGTTCACGAGTTTCAAAAAATGTGTTTATGACATTTTCAAAAAAATGTGTGTACAATGTATAAAAATGTTTGCGTGTTGTAAAAAAATATGGCATACCCTTAACAGAAAATACATGGCATGTGTTTGAAAAAAGTGTATACAAATTTAAAAATGTTGAACCATGTAAAAGAGTGTTTGTGTAGTTTTATAAAATGTTTATTGTCATTAAGAAATGTTTATTGTCATAAAGAGTGTTCGTGTAGTTTTATAAAAATATTACCATGTATTCAAAAAAGTTTTGAAAACATTTAATTTAAAAATATACATAATGTATTTGAAAATATCAAAAGTTTATCAAAAAATATGTAATGTGTGCGTTAAAAATATACATTGGGTACGGAGAAAAATTAGACATGTGTAAAAAAACGAAAAAAAAACAAAGGAAAACCTGAGCAGTGTGTGCGCGGCCGGCCCAATTCAGCAAATACCGGCTAAGTCCTCTCAAGGTTTAAAATAGACCGGGATTAGAGAGTTTGGTGTGCTGATTTCAGGGATTGAGAGTTTAGGGTTTGATTCAACTTTCGCCTACAAATTCAAGGTTTGTTTTGGACTTTTTCCATAATCAATCAACGGATGCCACTCACCTCCGACAATATGACATGGAGGGCCAGCTTATTAGCCGGTATAGGGGTCGACCATGTCGTTCAAACTGGAATTTTGGTACTTCAATCTTGTTCACCGCATCGCGCGCTAATTAACCTAGTACTTCCTCCGTCTCATAATATAAAAGCATTTTTAACACTAATGTAGTGTCAAAAACGCTCTTATATTAAGGACGGAGGGAGTAGTACTTAACCAAGTCCAAACTCATAAGAATCTGGTTAAAAGCCGAAGTTAGGGCATCTCCAACGCCGACCTGTAAATTTTTCCTCATGCATCCGTCCGTGAACAGAGGGACCAGTCCGCGGACACGGATGTGGGAGGGGGCCATCCAACGCTGCTCGCATATATTTCAACAACTTTATGAACCAACTAGACGAAATTCATGCAAACACGACGGATTTCATATAAACCGGATGACATTCATGCAAACACGGCGGATTTGCATTACATTCGAACATTTAGAAGAAGAAAAAAACTCTACGGCGGCCACTGGCGTCCAAGCCCTTGTTGTTCCCTTCCTGGGACCGCTTCCTCCATCCCGCCATCTCCATGAGCACCGGCGATAAAACCGATGAAGTGAAGCTACGGTCTCTGGCGAGGAAGAATAGAACACGGGAGACGGACCGGCCCACATGGGACACAAGGCCCTGCAGCGCCCTACTCATCCTCGGAAGTGTCCGCGCCTTGTCTGTCGCTGGTGGACGTGAGGTCCACGATGGAAATGGTGGCGCCCGCGCTGTCGTCGTCCCATCGGGCCGCCTGATAGTTCGTAGGCCGTGCGTAGGAGCCGCAGCTGGCGTTGTTCTCGTCCGCGATCGCCTACAGCTGCGCCTCTACGGCGGCCGCTTCCTGGCGAGCAGCGGCTTGAGAGCGGACAACCTCATAGATCGCACGCTGCTCCGCGACGAAGTTGGGGTTCGCCACGGTCATGGCCGCCACGGCCTCCTCGCTCACGCGCTCATCGTTGATCTGGATCTCCGCCAGTCGGTGCTGCTCCAGGAGGAACATGTTGTACCGTTGTTCCTCCTGCGCCTCCTGGAACGCTGACATAGGCGCTGGCGCAGGCTGCACCTCCGCCATGGCGGCGTTGTAGTGCGCTTGCGCCTGCTCCATGGTGAAGCCGGCGTGCACATGGGCGGGCTCCGGTGCGGTGTAGTCGGAGCCCGTCTCCATCGTGGGGTCGTCCTAGTTGTCGGAGACCTCGAGCAAGCCGGACGCCAAGCCGACCTCGATCCGCCTGGCACGGCGGCCACCTCGCGCTTCATCTCCGTGGAAAGGCTCTCCCACAGAGCTTCGCTGCCTGCAGTCATGGTGGATGCGGTGCAAAGGAGGAGGATGTGGAGCAGCTTGTGTTGTGGCATGGAGTTAGCCGGGTGTGGCCGCCTTTAAATAGTGGATTTCGGTGAGCCCAGGCATCCGGGTGCGTGAATGCACGGCGCCGGAGTGGGTTTCTCGGCCGGCGAGCCTGCTTAATGGCGGCATATGGATGGACGGGGCATTGAACGGGCGTGGTAGATATCCGTCCTGTCTCGTCCAGTAACGCGTCTCCGGCATTGAACAGGCGTGGACACCGGGGACGCATTGCGGGCGGCGCCCTCGGCCGGCGCGCCGCTTCAATGGCGGAGCCAGTGAGAGGTCGCGTCTGCTCTGGGCCAACTTCAATGTGGAGCGGTCGCTCTACAGCGGCACGAATGCGGGCATCTTGCGCCGGACGGGAACGCGCGCGGGCGAGGGAGGATGGTTTTGGGTGGGCCTGGGTGGTCAGAAGCAAGCGTGCCTGTTGTCCGGACGCCCGCAAAGCTCCCATGTTTGTCTCCGGTTTGTGAAAAAAGTACGTCCGGACCGTCCTGCGAATCGATGCATGACCACGTTGGATGGCACAACACGTCCGAACCGCGCGGTCCAGACGTATGCGAGCGGTTCAAGGATCGGCGTTGGAGATGCTCTTACCTTGATCTCTTTTTGGTCGTGTGCTACGTCCACGCCAAATGCTAGATAAGCCCCACAACTAATGTTTGTTTTCTTAAAGGCCAATGCTAGGCGCCGGTCGACCGGCCCAAATTTCGGCCGATCGCCACGCGTGCGTTGGATTTATCTAATTACAACCGTTTGATTTTGCCCCCCGCCGTCCTCTTCTGCATAGCGCTTCGTCCTCATGCTTCTCTCTTCCCCGCATTGACCAGCAGCTCGCGCCCCATGGCGGATCCATGCTCGCCGCTGCCCGCGCTCGTCCTCGGCGGCCTGCATTTACTGGCCAACGACGACACCCGTGCTCCTCTCCCTCGACAGTCGCCTTCCTCCTGTCGCCGGTCGGGTCGCCGCTAGCCCCGTTGCAGCAAAGATCAATCTCGCCATGCTGTCCCGCGAGGAGCACCGGTTCCAGCAAAAAAACGCAGTCGTCGGGCAGTACCCAACATCGCCGCTGGGGTCTCCTCCATCACCTCAGGTGGCCGCAGCCATCTTCACGTTTCCAGCATATCCAGGATCTGGTTCCAGCAAATGGGCGAGCTGGTTCCAGCATCCAGTCGGTTTGCGTTGCAGCAAACCAGTCGTGCGGGAGCGTTGCCTCGCAGCTCCACCGGAGCACGGTTCCAGCTCCTGCAGTCCACGGTTGTAACATCCAGCCGACAGGTCGTCACCCTCGTAGCTCCGCTGGACCATGGTTCCATCTCGGAAAATCCATGGTTCCAACTTTTTGGGCCACGGTTGTAGCACCCCCACGCTAGCACGTAGTCGCCTTGTAGCACCGCCGGACCACGGTTCCAGCTTTTCCTGGCCATGGTCGCAGCTCCGCCTGGCCGCAGTTCCAGCATCCCGGCATCACTACCCATAGAACTGATCGCCCGTCCAGCCATGGCGCACTGCCCGATCGCAACTTCCGGTGATGCCGATTCCAGCTCCGGCCCCGGACAGTTGCAACACCACAGATGTCGGTTGCAGCCCACCACCCGCCAGCAAAAAGCATCCAACACCGCCATCAATTCCCACCCCGCCGGTTGCAGCTTCCCAGCCTGCTGGTCCCCCGTCGTGGTCGCCTCCTCGGCATGCTGCTACTTGTAGTCTACGTTGGTATTTCCCCGAAGAGGAGAGGATGATGCAGTACAGTACAGATAAGTATTTCCCTCAGTTAAGAACCAAGGTTATCAATCCAGTAGGAGAACCAAGCAAAATTCCGTTAAGCGCACCTGCAAACACTTGCACCCAACGTAAATAAGAGGGTTGCCAATCCTCTTAGCGGTTATTTGCAAGGATTAAATCTTATCGAGGTAAATACATAAACTAAAATACTAATTAAAATAAAAGTAAATAAATTGCAGCAAGGTAATTTAGGTTTTTAATATATGATAAAGTAGACCGGGGGCCATAGTTTTCACTAGAGGCTTCTCGCTCGAACACATAGCATACTGTGGGTAAACAAATTACTGTTGGGCAATTGATAGAAAAGCAAATAATTATGACGGATTCATGGCAATGATCATGTATATAGGCATCACGTCCGAGACAAGTAGACCGACTCCTGCCTGCATCTACTACTATTACTCCACCCATCGACCGCTATCCAACATGCATCTAGGGTATTAAGTATGAAACAGAGTAACGCCTTAAGCAAGATGACATGATGTACACAAAGTAAACTCAAGAAATATGATTAAACCCCATCTTTTTATCCTTAATGGCAACAATACAAATACGTGTCATGTCCCCTTTTGTCACTGGGATTGACCACCGCAAGATTGAACCCATCACAAAGCACCTCTCCCATTGCAAGATAAATCAATCTAGTAGGTGTTGGGGAACGTTGCATGGAAAACAAAAAATTTCTACGCACACGCAAGATCTATCCATGGAGATGCATAGCTACGAGAGGGGGAGTGTGTCTACGTACCCTCGTAGACCGTAAGCGGAAGCGTTAGAACAACGCGGTTGATGTCGTCGAACAACTTCACGATCCAACCGACCGAGCACCGAACGTACGGCACCTCCGCGTTCAGCACACGTTCAGCTCGGTGACGTCCTCGACTTCTTGATCCAGCAAGACGGCGAGGTAGTGGATGAGTTCCGGTAGCACGACGGCGTGGTGATGGTGATGGTGATGCTATCTCCGCAGGGCTTCACCCAAGCACTGCGAAAATATGACCGAGGGACGAAACTGTGGAGGAGGGCGCCGCACACGGCTAAGACAATGTTGTGTTCTCCTTTGGGGCGCCCCCTCTCCTCTATTTATATATGTGTAGGGGCTTGGAGTAGAAGGAATAGTGCCATGTGAACAGTAACCGTGAATAGTACACACGTGGACTTGGACTCCAAAGTCCAATCCTATTCCTACTAGGACTCTCCCTTTTTCCTTCTCTAGCTGCGTGGGCTTTTGAGGACTTGGTGCGCCTGGCCCAATAAGGCCAGGGAGCCTCCCCTTAGCCCATGCCAGCCCTTGGGACGTGGTTGACCCACTTGTGGACTTCCGGACTCCTCCGGAATCCTCCGGAACCTTCTGGAAGCTTCCCGGTACAATACCGAAAAAACTGCACCTTTTTTCGGAACCCAAAATATGACTTCCCATATATAAATCTTTACCTCTCGACCATTCCGAGACTCCTCATGACGTCCGGGATCTCATTCGGGACTCCGAACAACATTCGGTTACCAATTCACATAACTCATATAACACTATATCGTCAACGAACGTTAATCGTGCGGACCCTACGGGTTCGGGAATGATGTAGACATGACTGAGACGCCTCTCCGGTCAATAACCAATAGCGGAACCTGGATGCTCATATTGGTTCCTACATATTTCACGAAGATCTTATCGGTCGAACCGCAATGACAACATACGTAATTCCCTTTGTCCGTCGGTATGTTACTTGCCCGAGATTCGATCGTCGGTATCTCCATACCTAGTTCAATCTCGTTACCGGCAAGTCTCTTTACTCGTTCCGTAACACATCATCCCATAACTAACTCTTTAGTCACTTTGCTTGCAAGCTTCTTATGATGTGCATTACCGAGAGAGCCCAGAGATACCTCTCCGAAACATGGAGTGACAAATCCCAGTCTCGATCCATGCCAACTCAACGGACACCTTCGGAGATACCTGTAGAGCATCTTTATGATCACCCAGTTACGTTGTGACGTTTGATAGCACACAAGGTATTCCTACGGTATCCGGGAGTTGCATGATCTCATGGTCTGAGGAACATGTATTTGACATTCAAGAAAGCAGTAGCAATAAACAGAACGATCATATGCTAAGCTAACGGATGGGTCTTGTCCATCACATCATTCTCCTAATGATGTGATCCCGTTATCAAATGACAACTCATGTCTATGGTTAGGAAACCTTAACCATCTTTGATCAACGAGCTAGTCTAGTAGAGGCTCACTAGGGACACGGTATTTGTTTATCTATTCACACATGTATTTAAGTTTCCGGTCAATACAATTCTAGCATGAATAATAAACCTTTATCACGAACAAGGAAATATAAAATAATAACAACTTTATTATTGCCTCTAGGGCATATTTCCATCAAGCACATCAACAATCATCACAAAAATCTTATGTATTCACAATATAGGGTTTCACATTGCAAACATTATTGTCAATACCCATCACATTACAATACTCACTCAATAAGCTAGGGTTCCGCAATGAAAGCATTGACAATACTCAACTCAAAAATCTTCTACACAAGCATCTCAACATGTATTGTCAATACCCATCACATAGGGTTTCATCTCAACAATCTAGGGTTTCACTATGAAACCATATATTGTCAATACCCATCATAAATACTACGGTCCCACAAAGATTACAAATCATGTACTAATCCTAATCACACAAATCTATATCAATATTACATACAAATTTTTAATCCAACCAAAACAAGGGTTCCACCAAAACTTGAACAATCTAGGGTTCCATAATGACTACAAATCCTAAATCACACCTCACTATTTCAATTTTTCATATCAATTTCGAATCCAAGCAAATCAAGGGTTCCACCATAACTTGGATATATGTGAATAATGTGAACGAATTTACGGAGGAAAAGAAAGGGATCGGAGGAGTTTACCTTGTAGGAGGGATTAGGGAAGAAACCGAAGGCCAAAAACTTCAGATTTGTTGGATTTTGGAGAGGGGATGTAGGGGGGAAGAGGAGAGGGCCGCCGCCGCCGCTCTTTGTAGGGGGAGAGGGAAGGGATAACTGCTGCTTCGAATTGGGGAGGGTAGGCCTGAGTGCCTTAAGTCAGTGTGCAGCGCCTAACGGCTAGGCGCTGCACTTACAAGTGTGGCGCCTAGCTCTCAGGCGTTGCACTGTGCAGTGCAGTGCCTCAGTCAAAGGCGCTGCACCAACACTTAGACAAAATTGTGGACGAAAAACTACTGAAACCTTTCTGTTGTTGATATCCAAATATGCAACGCCTAGGAGTCAGGCGCTGCACTACATAGTGTGACGTCTGTAGCCAGGCGCTGCACTACACGGCGTCACACTGTGTAGTGCAGCGCCTGGTCCAAAGGCGTTGCACATCTGTTCACTGCAGAAACAGCAGATTTGCTGTTCATTTTATTTTCATCCAATATTTTTATCGATAATACATAACATGAATCTCACATAAAGCAATTTGGTCATACATTAAGACAATTTCAACATCACTTCAAGTTCAACATCACTTCAAACACAAGTAGCACATTACTAAGAGTTCATCAACATCATCTCAACATCTTACATAACCTCACAAGTTCATCAACCAAATAAAACGACGACAAGTTCAGTTTCTTAAGCAAACAACGACGACAGTCCCATCTCTCTCAATCCGTTGCCGGCGGTGGTGAGCGGTACGGCAAGGGATCCACCGGCTCCGGGGGCGGCGGGGTACGGGTAGGCATCAGACATATGATGCAATCCCATCTCTCTGCACGACTCCGATCTGTTGACTTCGCTTCCTGCTTTGCCCAATGGACGAACGCTACTGGCGGCTCGGATGGATGCGGCATCCTGCGCTTCTCCTCCATGTTGCCCTCGAACCAAATTCTCCAGGCGAGATTCAGCAATTCTCGATCTGCACGATCCTTGCACACCCGAGCATGTCTCCTGGCGATGGAATTCAGATCTGACCCCTCTTCCACCTCCGACTCTGCTTCCTTCCACTCCCTCACGCACAGCGTCCATGAGAGAGCATCGTCTCTGATCCGCATCGCCCGCTCCCTCCAGCGCTGCTCCCTGGTCTCCGCTTGGGCCTCCGCCGAGAGCGAATCGAGCGGCTGCAGGAGATCTGGAAACGTCTGGTAAACCTGAGGCAGCGGGATTCGGTACCCCCTCCCCTCCCCCAATGGCACCCCGGTAGATCTGGAGGTGTGGGCCATGGGAAGCGGCGGCGGTGGCGGTGGCGGCTGCGTAAGACAAACTATCAAAGCATGGCAATAAGCATCACAAAACACATATGCATCCAAAACAATATAAGGTTCCATAATGGTTTCATCTCACTCATCTCAAAAACATCTCAACATGTAGGGTTCCGGAACGAAAGCATCCTTGTCAATACAAATCTAGGATTTCATCTCACTCATCTAAAAAAACATAACACAAACATCTCAATATGTATAGGGTTCATCTCAACAATCTAGGGTTTCACTATGAAACCATATATTGTCAATACCCATCATAAATACTACGGTCCCACAAAGATTACAAATCATGTACTAATCCTAATCACACAAATCTATATCAATATTACATACAAATTTTTAATCCAACCAAAACAAGGGTTCCACCAAAACTTAAACAATCTAGGGTTCCATAATGACTACAAATCCTAAATCACACCTCACTATTTTAATTTTTCATATCAATTTCGAATCCAAGCAAATCAAGGGTTCCACCATAACTTGGATATATGTGAATAATGTGAACGAATTTACGGAGGAAAAGAAAGGGATCGGAGGAGTTTACCTTGTAGGAGGGATTAGGGAATAAACCCAAGGCCAAAAACTTCAGATTTGTTGGATTTTGGAGAGGGGATGTAGGGGGGGGGGGGGGGAGAGGAGAGGGCCGCCGCCGCTGCTCTCTGTGAGGGGGAGAGGGGAGGGATAACTGCTGGTTCGGATGGGGAAGGGCAGGCTTGATTGCCTTAAGACAATGTGCAGTGCCTAACGGCTAGTCGCTGCACATTACAAGTGTGGCGCCTAGCTCTTAGGCGTGTGGCGCCTAATAGCTAGGCGCTGCACAGTGTAGTGTGGCGACTAGCTTTCGGGCGCCACACAAAAGGGTCAGCTGGGTGAAATCTTTTTCGGGACAGTTCAGTTTGTGAATTGATTGCGTACACATGTCAGATTTGTCTTTTTGCCCATGCATGGCGAGTTAAACAAGAAGCTAGGTAATGATGGCAATGCATGCATGCATCTGTCGTCTGTCACTACACACTATAGGTAAAATCGTCCAATGCCAGCGAAACCTCCTGTGAGGATCTCTTGGTTGTTCGACGATTATCGATCATGCTTACTTTACAGGGAGCAACTTGTGTTAGTCTAGTCTCTTTATCTAACTTTTACGTACTGGCATTCCCGCGTGCATGTTCGTTCATGGTGTCATGCATGCTGGGATTAGCCGGTACGAAGAACCTGGCTGGCTAGCAGGCACGAGCTTTTCTTTGCTCGTTCCGGAATCAGAAAGTAGTTTACGTTTTATTTTCTTTAAATGTTCAAGAAAATGGTTAAGAATAGTTTTTTTTTAAAGAAAAACAGCAGGACTTTGCTGCGTATTTTTATTGATTTTCAAATAAATGCTCCAAAAGAAAGAAAATACTATACAAGAAAAGCAAAAAAGACTAGGAAGAGCTGGACAAAAAGATGTAAAACAAATACAAATACAACAATAAGGGATCAAAACCCAAGAGAAAGCTGATTATCTGAAAGCCTTGATCCAGTCTGCAAATCCATCATAATCCTTCCTTTTTGCCCTGAAAATTATCCATTTAAGTTCTTCTTTGAGTTTTCTCCTGCATGTGTATAGGATTGGGGGAGTTGCTTTGAAAATGCAATCATTTCTTGTAGTCCAGATGGCCCAGGATACCAGAATAATAATTTCCAAAGAAAATGGAACTTGAAGTAATTGCTTAAGGGTATCAAGTTCCTCGAATTTTCATGTAGTTAGGGGTCCAAGTCGGGCAAATGTATGTCCAGCATAATTGTGCAAAAGAACAGTGGAACAAAAGATGATCTCTTGTTTCCAGTGTGCCAGAGTTGCACATGACACAATTATATGAAGGGATGAAGAAGCTTTTCCTTAGTAACATTGCTCTGGTGTTCAACCTGTTGTTGATTAAGAGCCAAAAGAAGATTTTATGCTTCAGTTGACAACAAGTTGCCCAAGTCCACCTGAAAACTGGCATGGCTGTAGGGCCGGTTCCCACGTGGCGGACGCGTCCAGGCCTCCTCATATCCGCCCCGGAATTGAGCTGAATATGAGGGCTGCCGGTCATCCCGGGTGTTTGAGACCGGTTTGAGGCACCCGTCCGCGTCGCTTTTTTTGACCAGTCAATGACCGAGCCGTCAGCCCGAGCGTATGAGGGGGGATTGAGGCGCCCGGCTGTAGATGCTCTTAGGATACAATCTCACACGCCTCACCGGATATAAATTTTGGGTGATTGATCTCTTGACGGCACATGATTCCTCATTCGGGAAACATGTGGGATGGCAACCCTACGTGCGCTACAATTTGGATGTGATCCATGATCGCAATGCGAAATCGCTACTCCATCGGTGGTACACCATTTCAAACACCGTCATGAAGTATTGCGGTGTAATTTCACAAGTGGAAAGAATGTGGCTAACGTGTGTGTCAATCGTGGAGATCGTAAGTTTTGCTTCTTGTTGCTCTAGGTATTGGTGGTGCAACTTGATAATCACGTCATTGTATAGCCCGGACGCGTTGTCACGATGTGCCAAAGGACGGAGGGCAAAGCCTTCACATTAACGCCTTGTTGGAGCTCAAAAGCCCATCTGGGTGAACAACGTGTTCAAGCTCGAGGAGAGAAAAGTTGAGATGTAGGACGCTTTCGAGGAATATGGTTGAACATCCGACGCCTTTATTAGGATTTAAATGTATGATTGAATTGCTATCGACCGATGATTCAAAGTGAGGCCGCATGGCCGATAATTGGTTTAGTTTTTCTTTTTAAAAAGTGGTGGCCGTTCGGTGCACCGGGTTGAATAGCCGCCTCTGAGAGGAGGCATTGCAAATTGCAGTGCTTTGGCTGATTCAGGATTGGTTACGTGAGAAATACGTATAGCGGTGACCTTATGATTGTCAGATTTTGGTAAGCGATTGAACCTCCCTGGGGAGGCCGCGTGGTTTCTCTATACAGGTGCAGAGATTACATGTTGCACGTTCCAACGAGATTGACTTGCGTGTGAAGAATATCTAATTTAAAAGTAGATAGTAGTATTATACCTATGCCTACTTTTTTAAAATATTTATTTTTAATCAATTTAATATTAAATATTAATAATAATTTTTATTTTAATTATTTTGTTTTTATAAATATTAAAAGAAGGAGATATTCTTGATTGTCAAGATATCCTGTATAAAAGTCCTTCACTTTTTTTTAAATAAACCCACCGTCCAAAACAAGGGTCCCACATACGTTAACCGTCCAGAAAAAGGGTCCACCACGTGACACATGTGGTAAGCAATCCAAACAATTCAAAAAGGGTCCCATGTACGTTCACCACCCAACGTACTCTACTTTATAATTAATTTTTAAATATTTATGTTGAAATTTTTATTTTTAAATATTTATTTTGAAATTTTTATTTTTCACTATTTATTTTTATAATTATTTTAATATTAAATCTTACCCGTCTGTCGTCCCTTTTACAAAAAATCCCATGCATTTGATATTAATTAACCCGCAGTCCAACTTAAGTCAGAGAAAATGAAACATTTTCTGAATATACAGAAAACCCCCTTCCTTTTATGGTAATTAACCCGCAGTCCACCTTTAAGTCAGAAAAACAAATCTTTTTTTGTAGTTTTACAGAAAACCCCTTGCCCTCTCTGGTATTAACCTGAAGTACATGGTGAAAGGAATTAAAGAGAAACCCCCTGATATTTTTGTAAATCAACCCGAAGTCCATCTAAAACAAATGTTTTTAAAAATATACATATATCTTTTAAACCCTAACTCCAATTTTACCATGTTATATATGAAATTTGATTAGAAAAATGTGTATAATCTAAATATAATGTTATTCTACCCGTTAAAACATTTTTAAAATGCTATTTAGGGTGCAATATTAATCAACAGCGCATGATCTGTCTTTCTTTTCGTACCGACGTTGATCCGGACTGCAAATGAACACCTCAGCAAAACCAAGACGAAAGAAACCAATAATAACAATGCATTCACGACTCATCAAAATCATACAAGGAAAAAAACAAATTTCTCATATTATGCCGAGAGAGAGACACCTTTGGATTGAGCACATTCAAACGCATTATGGTTGTGTGAGCACTGAAGCCAGCGTCTGCGAGGGTGGGAAGGAGGATAAGCGACAACACTGATGGAATGCCATGTTGAAATAAAGGACGTGAACCTATTGAGGTCTTCAGTCATGATTATTGGGTTAGGGGCGTGTGCTATTTTTTTTCTTCCGTTGAAACGCACGGGCTCTTTTGCTAGTAATTAATTAAATATTAAAGAAAGGTGATATTCTTAGTCCGTCAAGATATTTTGTAAAAAAGACGTTCACCTTCTTTAGAATCAACGCACCGTCCAAAAAGGGTCCCACATACATTAACCGTCAAGAAAAAGGGTCCCACGTATGTTCACCACCCAACGTCGTCTCCATGCCATAGTTGTAGTTGTATATAGGAAACCAATCTTTTGGTACCCCACGTCTGTCCATATCAAAGTTGTGGTTTTTTATGAGAACATAGTACAGACGCAGACGCTCATATATACGCGCGTACACTCACCCCTATGAACACACACACGCATACCCTACTCCTATTAGCACCTTCGAGAGACTGAGCCAGGACATCATCTTGATATTGACGAAGTCATCACAGGCGTCTCGTAGTCGACGGAAATGTCTCCTCTCACTGAACGCGCATCGCCGGAAATTCTAAAATAAATTCAGAAACCAATCTTTTGATACGTTCTCCCTCATGACCTAGATTCTGGATCAGATTCAAACCTTTCCTAACCCCTCATAAATACGCCGTCGAGGAGGAGGCGAAAAAGCAGCAGAGACGAGCCGCAGGAAAGGAAGGTCGGCCTCGGAAGCCCACACCATCACGTCTCTCCTACAAAGCCATGAGACCTCAGCCTCGCCCACACCAAGCCGACTGCAACAACGGCTGAGGCCGACGCTAACAAGGCCCACGTCGTCGGGGATTCCCTCTTCCACCGAGCCGCTGTGTCTGCGACGAATTCCAGCCTCCACCCTTGAGAATGGGTGCGATGGCCTGATGGGATCCACCAATCCAACTAGCAGGAGTAGCGTGGTGGTTGTGGTCTGATCCATCTCTGACTAACCGTCATTGCGTTTGGTCTACCCCGACACTCTAATTGTGGTTCGTGTTCTTCTGGTCTCCGCTACCCTACCCCTATGAGCACCTCCGAGAGACTTAGCCGGCATATCATCTTGAGATTGACGAAGTCACCACAGCCGCCTCATAGTCAACGGGAACGTCTCCTCTCACTGAACGCGCCGAAATAAATCCGGAAACCAATCTTTGATACGTTCTCCCTCATGACCCAGATTCTGGATCAGATTCGAACCTTTCCTAACCCATCATAAATATGTTACCCGGAGTTTGAACCGTCGGATCGACCTTAAATTTTGAGGGGTTGTCGATAAGGAAATTCTGCATGATCTGAACAGGTGGATCTTTCAAAGGATGTCGGAGTTGGCCGATGGACTCGTTCTTCTGGATTCGCGTAGATTCCATCCAGATCCGATAGGGTCTGGGTATATCGGCGACTGCCGAAGATTCCACCGTCGGAACGTGATGAAATTTACATGGTCGTATTACACTTTATGCACAATCTTACCAAAGAAATCATCAAAACGATGCTCGAGAAGGCTGGGACGGCAAAAACGAATCCGATGTCTAGAAAATTCTACACGGTCGCGAAAGGGCAAAGTTGACGTTGAGACCCCGAGCTCCAAGGACGAATTGTTCCATGATCTCGGTTGAGATCGAAGTTGATGTTGATGAAGACGCCCATCGATCTCTGACAGATGCGACATGGGGCGTACTCCTCGACATGGCCGACGTGATCAGTCGAGTCGGCGACGAACGAGATCGCGTCGAAGATGAAGATCTATTCTGGCGTGCAAATCGCGCCAGAACCGATCTGAACTCCCATTGATTCGCTGCGACTACTGATACGTCTCCGACGTGTCTATAATTTTTTATTATTTCATGCTATTATTTTATCAATATTGTATGCTTTATATGCCATTTTATATCATTTTTGTGGACTAGCCTATTAACTTAGTGCCTAGTGCCAGTTCCTATTTTTTGCCTATTTCTGTATTTCGCAGAAAAACCATACCAAACAAAGTCCAAACACGATGAAACTTCACGGTGATTTTTTTGGACCAGAAGAGACTCTTGAAACTTCGGGGAGAGACCAAAAGATGCACGAGGGAGTGGCAAGCTCACACGGCGCGCCCCGGGGGGAAGCGCGCCATCAGCACTTGTGGGGCCCACGTGGCTCCGTTTGACCTAATCTCTATCCTATAAATTCCCTAATATTTCAAAACCCCCGAAGCGAGACGTGAAACAATTTTATCGCCGCCACAAGCCTCTGTTCTTCCGCAATCCCATCTGGAGGCCTTTTCCGGTACTCTGCCTAAGGGGGAAACCATTGGGGAGGCAATCTTCATCGACCTTGCTGCCTCCATGATGATGTGTGAGTAGTTCTCACAGGACCTGCGGGTCCATAGTAGTAGCTAGATGACTTTCTCTCTCTCTCTCTCTCTTTGATCTTCAATACAATGATATCTTTGGAGATCTATTCGATGTAATTCTTGCCGTGTGTTTGTTGGGATCCGATAAATTGTGAGTTTATGATCAGATTATTCTTTGAAAGTATTTGAATATTTTCTGAGATCTATTTATGTGTTATTTATAGCCTTATATTTCTCTCTGATCTATCCATCTTCTTTGGCTAATTAGATTGATTTATCTTCAGTGAGAGAGGTGCTTGGTAGTAGGTTCAATCTTGCGGTGTCCTTACTCTGTGACAGGAGGAGTTGCAAGGCACTTATTGTATTGTTGCTACTAAGGATAAAACGACGGGGTTTGAAAATATTGCTTGGTCTTACTTTGTCTACATTATGTCATCTTGCTTAAAGCGTTACCCTGTTTGTCATGAACTTAATACTTTGAGATGCATTGCTGGATAGCGGTCTTGGGGTGGAGTAATAGTAGTAGATACAGTTGGATTATACAGTCTACTTGTCACGGACGTAATGCCTATACATTGATCATGCCATGAAGAATCATCATAACTACGCACTATTCTGTCAATTGCCCAACAGTAATTTGTTTACCCACAGTTGCTATGCTCATGAGAGAGATGCCTCTAGTGAAACTATGGCCTCCGGGTCCATTTTTCGTATTTACTAAAACCCTAAAATTTCTCGCTGTTTTTATTTTATTTTATATATCTACCACTATCAGATTTAGTCCTTGATATTGGCGTGAACAAGGGGATTGACAACCCTCTTGCCTACGTTGGGTGCAAGCATTTGCTTTGTGTGTGTGCAGGTATCGCTTATCTTGTTTGTGTGCCGTCTTCTATTGGTTCGATAAACCTTGGTTCTTAACTGAGGGAAATATTATTTGCTACTATATGTGACGTCCCCAATTTGACCGTACACTAATCATACACGCACACGCGTACGACCAAGATTAGGGACTCACTAATCAATATCACAACACAACTCTAGACACAAATAAAATAATACAAGCTTTATATTACAAGCCAGGGGCCTCGAAGGCTCGAATACACAAGCTTGATGTCATACAAGCATCAGCGGAAGCAAAAGTATCTGAGTACAGACACAAAGTTAAACAAGATGCCTTAAGAAGACTAGCACAAACAACGATACAGATCGAAAAGGCGCAGACCTCCTGCCTGGGAACCTCCTAACTACTCCTCGTCGGCTGGCTCGATCCAGTAGTAGGTACCATCGGGACCCTCCTGGTAGTAGGCTCCAGCGGTGGCGTCTGGCTCCTGGGCTCCATCGGCTGATGCATCATCAATTGGGTATGGGGGAAAAGAATAGTAGAGCAACCGTGAGTACTCATCCAAAGTACTCGCAAGACTGATATCAGAACTATGCTAAACATGCAATGGTATCAAATGAGAAGGCTGTATTTGTGGACTGTAATGCAGAAATGCCAGAAGAGAGAGAAAGGCCTAGCCTATCGAAGACTAGCATCTTCAAGCAGTCTTGCAGCATCAGAAGAGAGTAGACAGTAGTAGCATACATGTTGTCATACAGTAGCAATGCCCTGAGATCCTTTCTCGACACCCTGCGAGAAAGCGATCCCGAGAGCATTATTAACAGTTTATCATGTATCATCATCTCTTTATAGTTGTCATGGATCCGGGCACAACTCCAAGCGTCCTGTTACCGTGGACACGGCTATTCGAATAGATATCTTCCCTGCAGGGGTGCACTACTGTTACCCAACACGCTCGATTACCTCCGGCCGGATACACTTGCTGGGTAATACCCGGCCTCGGGTGATCGACACAACGCAGCCCGACCTAGAGCTCAGCAGAGAGGCCAACACGCCGGTCTAAATCCTAAGTGCGCAGGGGTCTTGGGCCCATCACCCATTGCACTCCTGCACGTTGCGTGGCTGGCCGGAGAAACAGGCGCGACACTGGACAACCCAGTGACGTAACCAGCCCAATCCCGGCGATCAGCCCGCAAAGTAACCTGTGACGTCTGAAGAGCTTTCGGCTGATACTACGCTGCAGAGGGCCCCATTAAACCATTATCCCACGTGGTGGTAGTGCGAAATGGGCACGACGACCCACTCAGATCAAATACCCAGTTCCGTTAGGCGTATTTAGTATCGCGCGGGTGCTCTTGGAGCCGACCCGTCTTTAATGATATTCGCTCGCGGGCACCCTTGGGGCCAGCCCGACTTTACATTTCCCCGCGGGTACCTCTCGAGGTGTACCCGCCTGTAACAAAGGTCAAAGTAACCGTGTGTCCAAGTAACGAGGAGGAATCCGAGGAATCACCCTCGATGGATTCCCACTCGAGGAGTTGCGCGACGGTAGCTTAGCGGAGGTGATGTAAGAGGAATCACCCTCGATAACACACATCCGGGAAGCTATTCTACAGAGGCACCATCGAAAGTGAGCTAAGAGGTATCACCCTCGGCACTCGTTGCCAGCTCTGCAGTGTCGAGCAATTTAAGGGGTGTGTGGTGATGTGCTATCTTCAGCCCATCGGTCTTCCGTTCCGCCGATCATATTGATCGGGGCTTCGATACTAGAGCGGAGCAACTATAGCAAGGGAGAGGGGCCACAGATGGTTTTCCATCCAACCTATACTAAGCAGTTTGGATAATAAGGCAGGTATCAATAGCAGTTATCAAAAACAGGCTATGCATCAGAAATAGGATAAAACAGTAGCAGCGGTAACTTCTAATGCAAGCAGGAGGGAGAAAGGAATGGATGATATAGGCATGCGTCAAGGGGGGTTGCTTGCCTGGTTGCTCTGCGGCAAAGGCGGGGTCGTCAGACGTAGTCGTACACAGCAGTTTCATCGGTAGTCTCAGCGTCTATCGCAGTATCAGGGTCTACCGAAAAAGAAGCAACGAGGGGAAACAAATAAATAACAGCGCAAACAATAGCATCACAAAGCATGACATGGCAATACGCGGTGACAGAGGGGATCTAACGCAGTGTTACACGACACCGAGAAAGGGGGATCCTATCCGGGAAAGTATTCCCGGTTCCGGACATGTGTCAGACAGATGACCGGAGGGGGCAATGTTCCAGGCTGCGATGTTGTAAGCATGGGACAGCTAGGATGCAGCGCAGGGTTGATATACTGCCTATCTAAGTGCTCTAGTCAATTTAGGAATTTAACCGGAATTATTTTATTAAAGTCATGCACTATTCATCTGCCAGAAACAGGCAAAAAGTTACAGGTGTGCTATGCTAGGGGCATCTGACAGACTAACGGACAGCGTAACCGGATTCGTCTCGTCGTTCTGAGCAACTTTCATGTTCAAAGTTTTTCGATCCGGGCTACGGTTTATTTTATATTAATTATTAAAGATTTAATCATTTTCTGAATTTCATTTAATTATTTAATCCGAATTATCTAAAACAGTATTTAATGTTTATTTAAATCAATTAACTAACAGATTAATTAGTTAATCTAATTAACCTTAATCAGTTAATTAATTAGCTAATTGTCTAGTTAATTATATCACTAATCAACTAATTAATTAATCTAATTAATTAATTATTAATATTAATATTTATCTAATTACTTTCTTTTCTACATTCAATTTTGTTCTAATATTTTTATTAGTGTATATGTATACATATACGTATATACACACATACATGTGTATATACATACACATATACACACACACACTGGACACACGCACGCACGCTACACGCACGCACACACTACACACACATCCACACACGCACACACAGCACGGGGCCGGCCGGTCCGGTCCGGCGGCCGGCGGCCGGCAGGAAGCCGCGGGGGGGGGGGGGGGGGGGGGGGTGTGCTCACCGGGGGTGAAGGAGGCAGGCGGCGGCCGGCGGCGTGGTCGTGGTCGGCGACGGCAGCGTGGTGCAGAGGGCCGCCGGGGCGGGGCGGTGCGCGGCGGGGGCGGTCGCGGAGGCGGGGCGACGCGGGCCAGCGGAGGGAGGCGGCGCCGGGGCGGAGCGCGGCGGCGGTGGCCAGCGGCGGGCGCGGCGGCGGGCACCGGCGGAGGCGGGGAAGAGGAGGCGGCGGGGCCGGTTCGAGCCGCGGCGGGCGCCCGGGCCGGCGCGTCCGTCGGGGGGGGGGGGGGGCAGGCGAGCGGGTCTGGCCGGCTCGGGCCGGCCGTCGCCGGCGTGGGGGGGGTGGAGGCGCGGGCGGGAGGCGCTGGCGCGCGCGCGGCTGCGCGGGGGGGGGGGGAATCGGGGCACGGGGGCGGCTGGGGTGCTGCGGGGCTAGGGTTTGACCCGGTTCGGTCTTTTATATGGGTCCGGCTGGGCCAGTCGATTTTGACCCCGTTAGGTCCAATTTTCCCTGCGTTTCTAAAAACGTCTAAAATGATTTTGGGACACTAAACTAATTCCTAAAATTCCTATTTCAATTTTATAAAACATTACGGAATACTTGCAACCCATCCAACATTTTTAATCTTAGTTTCGCACAACTTTATAATCCACTTTTTCGGACGGATTAAATTTGCGACGGAACCGAACGGGGTTCGCACATGCGTGAATTCAACAACAGCGATCGCGGCAACAGTGAACGCGGTGACGTGGCAACATTAGCGTGGGATTACTGTAGCTTAATTACCGAAATTACTGTAGCCTAATTATCCGGGCGTCACAATTCTCCTCGTCTAACAAGAATTCTCGTCCCGAGAATTAAGAGGTAGAGTAAGGGAGAAAAGGTTCGGCCACGTAATTCTAACGAGTCTTCTTGTTCTTGTTGATCTCATCGAAGAGGTTGATCCCTTTCGTTGTTGTCTTCAATTCTTTGTTCCGGATCATCCTGATGAAGCCGTTATCCTCTCTTCGAGATTTTCATCGTCCTACGAATGCGATGGGAGGGAAAACTCTAGAAGAACGCATCTCCACCAAGTTGGGCGTTTGACGATGAACCCAGGGAAAGTCATGATTCATCTCTCGAGTTGTAATTCGGATAATTCATCGAGAGCAATAAGCGATGGTTCAAAGTTTCAAACGGGTAGGCAATCATTCGATGCCCAAACAAAAGGTGGAATGGTTCAGAGCAACAAATTAAATATTGTGTCTGATACAACAATAGATCATCCCTTGGGCGATGGCTCGGAAATTACGTACGAAGCCAAGCGCAAAGGATACTTTGGAATCAAAGTGATACAGGAGAGTCAGGTTTCGATCCTGTGGAACTATGGGTTATGGGCCGAACATGTGGCAAGAGCAGATGAGCGGTGACATCTTGTACGGTTATGGTAACAAGACATGTCAGAGGATAGTCTGTCAACTATGTCGGCAACAGCATCGGTAACGAGGGCGGGGGACGAAGAGAACCATCTACCTGCTCGTTGAAACGAGGCGGACCAATAGGCAAAGTTCTCGTCCACCGGCGGTTACCGGAATGTTAACAATAATAGTAACAGGGTCTTACTGACAGAGTTGTACACCGAGGTGTTTACCTAAGCAGGGAACTATCACTGCTCAGATCAAATAATTCTCAAGAAAGGCTAAACAGACCAATGGACAGGAAAATGTGAATATCACATTAAACAGACCAATGGAAAGGAAAATGTGCATACACGAGCATCAGGTGTATATCCTTTCCAAGAGCAAGCAGAGCGGATTAATCATGATAAGGCTCCAGGTATGTAACCATTTAGTCAAGGGGCAAGGAATTTATGATGTTTATCCATACAACGATGTTTGGATAATTGATCAAGGAACAATGCGCATCGAGCTTACATTATTCCTTATGATGATCGATGTACCACATCCATGCTTCGGGATAGCCATGATATGGTGTTTCGAATAAAGGATGGAGTTGGATATACAAGGATCCAGTAGGGACAACTTATAAGATAAATCTTACAATTCCCCCATGGAAGAATGGCAACCCTGCTGAGCAAGATACTGTAACATTAGTTGCTCCGGACATGTGTGCTAACCACAACATCACCTTATCGAGTAACGGGGATCAATGTTATATTTCCTGATAATGTTACAACCATCATATCTGACTGAGATTCAGATCTGGCTGAGTTTACAGGTACTTCAGATGCTTGGTTCTACAACAACGGGGATGCGAGATCCACGGAGATGTGGATGTGTACGCGGTTACTTTTTATTGCGAGGAGGTGGGGTGTGGAGGTACTTGATCCTTATCTGCGTGAGGACGAGACGGTAAACTCTATCCATCCACCGACCCACGAGTTAGGTAAAGAGTTTCACTATGCGCGCCATTGTTGCATACATGGCACGGAGGGTCCATGCGTGGCTGGCTTCTCACGTGGAGGGACACGCGTGACACGTACCGTACCGGCGCATGTATGGACAGACTGACCTGACCGTGTTTAACAGTGGCGCCTCTCCACTTTGGACAAGAACAGCTGGGAGGTCACCGTGGACGATAGACCTGGGATTGATCACCGATCGACCAGAACATATGGCACGTGGCCATGGATGGAGGTCTCTGCAAGACGGAACACTGTTACGCGCGAAAGAGGTCAAGATCTCAGCGTCGGCTGCAGCACCAAATCCAGCAGGGACCTACGGGATGTATTTGTATGCCGTCTCCAGTATAAGACGAAGATGTTCATCATGCTCTTATTTATTCATGGAGTAAACCAGGATATCGTCTAGATAAAACACGACGAATTTATCGAGGTAACCCATGAATATATAGTTCATCATTAAACCAAGGAGAGGATGAGAAGGTGGCTAATGGACTCAGCGACAATTCATCGAGAATTCCAAACGGATGGATTTCCACAATTATGTGAACAAGGAGATGACATTTGTCAGCTCAAATGATATAATGTTGTATGATCGAGGAAACATACGTCACTAATCATTGATTGAAAAGTGCGTCCGAAATATGACCTTAGGCAACAAGATCAATGTTAGAGCGGCGACTCAATAACCAACAGTCAAAGAACGAACTGTCGATCGTTATCTTCAAGGCAATAGGGTTGATAGAATTACAGAATCCAAGCAGCATCGCTTGTTGATGGTATCCCGGTTAGAATCAACACGGGGACCAAGAAAGAATGGTGATGGTGAGAAGTATCACTATGCCAAGAATTTCTGAAAGGTGGAGCAATCCTCACAACATACTCAGCGTAAAAGACAGTAATACTTCAAGGCAGAACACAATGCAAGCTGGAGAGCAAGTTGCATTCATAACGTGGACAGGTTCATGATGAAAGGAAGTCAAGGATGTTGTCGATGATATCAAAAATCATCGAGGGCAAGGAGGGTATTTATCATCATGAATCAGCTGACGTCTCGGAAGAAGTCAAATTGTGGACGATGATCACGACTCCATTTGTCGAGAGTATTCAAGAGAATGCAACCGAACAGCGGTGGCGTCAAGTAGGGGAATGACAGCGTGGAAAGTTATAGGAAACAACAGACAAGCTGCAAGCTCAATATCGGGGTTGCTTTTCAAGACAAACAACATGATGTTGAAAACTCAACGTAAGTCGTGCTCATACTCTGAAGAATTGAAGCACCAGAGTAGGACGAGGTGGCACAGTCAAAGATAGCTAGACAAAGGATGCAACCGATAGTCTAGGAATGACATGATTGAATTTAAAATTTCCCAGTAACAATTACCAGGCGTATTGAATTGCAGTGTGGCATAAATTTTCCTATCGGTGTTCTCGGTTGACAACAATCCCAGAACCCGTGGAGTGATTAAGACAAGGAAAAAATTTATTACCTCATCAAAGTTATTAAGATGCCATGCAAAGGCATGATATCCTCGAGATACCAGAGGGTAAAAACTCGAGGGCAGAACATGATAGAACTAGAGCTGGGGCGTTGACCGAAGACAGCAGATATTTTATCCTTGTCAAAAATTTGACGAGGCACGGGAATGAATTTCTTTCAAACATTTTGAATAAGGACAGCATGGTCGGAACCATAACTACAAGGGATCAATTTAGTGACACTGAAAGAATCATACAGCTGGATAATTATTTTGCAAGAAGCTTCCGAGACGGTCTACATCGTTTCCATGGGCATGAACACAAAGTTCAAGGTCGACTCCCACTTCTCCAATGCATAACATTTCATTCACCTCTCGCTCTGATAAAGCTGTAGTGTTGGAATTTTATCTGGTAGAACACCAGAAGGGTATGACTTGTGAAAACTTTCGGGTTCTCACGGATTAGGGGAAGGCATAGGTTCAACCCATCGGGGCATCTTAGGAACATATACCACAAGCTTCAAGAGTAATTAACACAAGCTCGAAGGTGGAGCAGGGTTGACAACAGCAGAGGATACAATTCTACCAAAGGCATTTCAAGTATCAGGGAGACAACTCACAAGATTCGAATGCGAAGGATACTATCGGATAACAACCCAGCAATGGGTCTGACGGTTCACAACAGAGCCGATGTGAGTATTGGTACTCAATCACAGGAAGAGAGAATGCAAGGCATCGAGGTATAGAACTCCCGAACAATTCGATGCTTAAATAACAAAGGAGTTATGACTTCCAAAATGAAGGATCAGCAGCAGACGCTCTGATCAAGGATGGATAAGTTGAACAGACTCAAAGGCACAATCGGTCAAGGTTTGATTTGCCAAGAACCATCTCATGTCCGGAAGGACGTCTGAGTCAGAAAGATAATTTAAAAGGATAAGCTGATGACTGCGTGCATTTGCACACAGGCTGAATCAATATGATCAGAATGACAATCATAAGGGATTTTAACGAACATTGCTAGACATATGTAATTAACCATAATGCAAGCAGACAAGAATTTCAATAGCAACAAGCTGCAGAGGATCTTCGGAAGATCGAAAAGCATTCCGAAGAATTTTGTGAAACACATGAACAACTGAGAAGAACGGATCCTCGATAAATGTGAGGAATTAACCGTAAGGATTTTTATGCGGAACAAAACTGCAAGGCCGTAAACTCAAAGGATTCTCGGGTCAACGGAGAGTAATCCGGGGCATCTTGTAACAAGAAGAGCCACGAGAAATTATTGTATGAATGACAATCGCGAGTAGTCATCCATAGGGATATATCGGTGGTAGGGAATTGCAAAGCCGATAAGTTCAAAGTCTCGGAAAACATCAAAAGGGTATTGTCAGAACCTTCTGACGAAACAGGTGATCTTCTGGTATGAGGGCTCTCCGAGAGAAGTAGTTACGAGAACCTAGAGTCAGAGCTTAGTAAAATCTTTAACCCGAAAAGAAGAGAGATCAGAGTCCCAGAGTATAGAAGAGGAATAAAAGATCCTAATACCACCCAATGGCGACGTGGGCCCGTAAGCCACACAGCCAAGTTAGTAAAACAGTTTTCTTTGTCTAGACTCAACTTCGGCCAAGGAGTTGGAAAGGGGGCTACCTATAGGCAGTCGGCTCTGATACCAACTTGTGACGCCCCCAATTTGACCGTACGCTAATCATACACGCAGACGCGTACGACCAAGATTAGGGACTCACTAATCAATATCACAACACAACTCTAGACACAAATAAAATAATACAAGCTTTATATTACAAGCCAGGGGCCTCGAAGGCTCGAATACACAAGCTTGATGTCATACAAGCATCAGCGGAAGCAAAAGTATCTGAGTACAGACACAAAGTTAAACAAGATGCCTTAAGAAGACTAGCACAAACAACGATACAGATCGAAAAGGCGCAGGCCTCCTTCCTGGGAACCTCCTAACTACTCCTCGTCGGCTGGCTCGATCCAGTAGTAGGTACCATCGGGACCCTCCTGGTAGTAGGCTCCAGCGGTGGCGTCTGGCTCCTGGGCTCCATCGGCTGATGCATCATCAATTGGGTATGGGGGAAAAGAATAGTAGAGCAACCGTGAGTACTCATCCAAAGTACTCGCAAGACTGATATCAGAACTATGCTAAACATGCAATGGTATCAAATGAGAAGGCTGTATTTGTGGACTGTAATGCAGAAATGCCAGAAGAGAGAGAAAGGCCTAGCCTATCGAAGACTAGCATCTTCAAGCAGTCTTGCAGCATCAGAAGAGAGTAGACAGTAGTAGCATACATGTTGTCATACAGTAGCAATGCCCTGAGATCCTTTCTCGACACCCTGCGAGAAAGCGATCCCGAGAGCATTATTAAAAGTTTATCATGTATCATCATCTCTTTATAGTTGTCATGGATTCGGGCACAACTCCAAGCGTCCTGTTACCGTGGACACGGCTATTCGAATAGATATCTTCCCTGCAGGGGTGCACTACTGTTACCCAACACGCTCGATTACCTCCGGCCGGATACACTTGCTGGGTAATACCCGGCCTCGGGTGATCGACACAACGCATCCCGACCTAGAGCTCAGCAGAGAGGCCAACACGCCGGTCTAAATCCTAAGTGCGCAGGGGTCTTGGGCCCATCACCCATTGCACTCCTGCACGTTGCGTGGCTGGCCGGAGAAACAGGCGCGACACTGGACAACCCAGTGACGTAACCAGCCCAATCCCGGCGATCAGCCCGCAAAGTAACCTGTGACGTCTGAAGAGCTTTCGGCTGATACTACGCTGCAGAGGGCCCCATTAAACCATTATCCCACGTGGTGGTAGTGCGAAATGGGCACGACGACCCACTCAGATCAAATACCCAGTTCCGTTAGGCGTATTTAGTATCGCGCGGGTGCTCTTGGAGCCGACCCGTCTTTAATGATATTCGCTCGCGGGCACCCTTGGGGCCAGCCCGACTTTACATTTCCCCGCGGGTACCTCTCGAGGTGGACCCGCCTGTAACAAAGGTCAAAGTAACCGTGTGTCCAAGTAACGAGGAGGAATCCGAGGAATCACCCTCGATGGATTCCCACTCGAGGAGTTGCGCGACGGTAGCTTAGCGGAGGTGATGTAAGAGGAATCACCCTCGATAACACACATCCGGGAAGCTATTCTACAGAGGCACCATCGAAAGTGAGCTAAGAGGTATCACCCTCGGCACTCGATGCCAGCTCTGCAGTGTCGAGCAATTTAGGGGGTGTGTGGTGATGTGCTGTCTTCAGCCCATCGGTCTTCCGTTCCGCCGATCATATTGATCGGGGCTTCGATACTAGAGCGGAGCAACTATAGCAAGGGAGAGGGGCCACAGATGGTTTTCCATCCAACCTATACTAAGCAGTTTGGATAATAAGGCAGGTATCAATAGCAGTTATCAAAAACAGGCTATGCATCAGAAATAGGATAAAACAGTAGCAGCGGTAACTTCTAATGCAAGCAGGAGGGAGAAAGGAATGGATGATATAGGCATGCGTCAAGGGGGGTTGCTTGCCTGGTTGCTCTGCGGCAAAGGCGGGGTCGTCAGACGTAGTCGTACACAGCAGTTTCATCGGTAGTCTCAGCGTCTATCGCAGTATCAGGGTCTACCGAAAAAGAAGCAACGAGGGGAAACAAATAAATAACAGCGCAAACAATAGCATCACAAAGCATGACATGGCAATACGCGGTGACAGAGGGGATCTAACGCAGTGTTACACGACACCGAGAAAGGGGGATCCTATCCGGGAAAGTATTCCCGGTTCCGGACATGTGTCAGACAGATGACCGGAGGGGGCAATGTTCCAGGCTGCGATGTTGTAAGCATGGGACAGCTAGGATGCAGCGCAGGGTTGATATACTGCCTATCTAAGTGCTCTAGTCAATTTAGGAATTTAACCGGAATTATTTTATTAAAGTCATGCACTATTCATCTGCCAGAAACAGGCAAAAAGTTACAGGTGTGCTATGCTAGGGGCATCTGACAGACTAACGGACAGCGTAACCGGATTCGTCTCGTCGTTCTGAGCAACTTTCATGTTCAAAGTTTTTCGATCCGGGCTACGGTTTATTTTATATTAATTATTAAAGATTTAATCATTTTCTGAATTTCATTTAATTATTTAATCCGAATTATCTAAAACAGTATTTACTGTTTATTTAAATCAATTAACTAACAGATTAATTAGTTAATCTAATTAACCTTAATCAGTTAATTAATTAGCTAATTATCTAGTTAATTATATCACTAATCAACTAATTAATTAATTATTAATATTAATATTTATCTAATTACTTTCTTTTCTAGCTTCAATTTTGTTCTAATATTTTTATTAGTGTATATGTATACATATACGTATATACACACATACATGTGTATATACATACACATATACACACACACACTGGACACACGCACGCACGCTACACGCACGCACACACTACACACACATCCACACACGCACACACAGCACGGGGCCGGCCGGGCCGGTCCGGCGGCCGGCGGGAAGCCGCGGGGGGGGGGGGTGCGGGGGTGTGCTCACCGGGGGTGAAGGAGGCAGGCGGCGGCCGGCGGCGGCAGCGCGGTGCAGAGGGCCGCCGGGGCGGGGCGGTGCGCGGCGGGGGCGGTCGCGGAGGCGGGGCGACGCGGGCCAGCGGATGGAGGCGGCGCCGGGGCGGAGCGCGGCGGCGGTGGCCAGCGGCGGGCGCGGCGGCGGGCACCGACGGAGGCGGGGAAGAGGAGGCGGCGGGGCCGGTTCGAGCCGCGGCGGGCGCCCGGGCCGGCGCGTCCGTCGGGGGGGGGGGCAGGCGAGCGGGTCTGGCCGGCTCGGGCCGGCCGTCGCCGGCGTGGGGGGGGTGGAGGCGCGGGCGAGAACCGCTGGCGCGCGCGCGGCTGCGCGGGGGGGGGGGGGGGGGATCGGGGCACGGGGGCGGCTGGGGTGCTGCGGGGCTAGGGTTTGACCCGGTTCGGTCTTTTATATGGGTCCGGCTGGGCTAGTCGATTTTGACCCCGTTAGGTCCAATTTTCCCTGCGTTTCTAAAAACGTCTAAAATGATTTTGGGACACTAAACTAATTCCTAAAATTCCGACTTCAATTTTATAAAACATTACGGAATACTTGCAACCCATCCAACATTTTTAATCTTAGTTTCGCACAACTTTATAATCCACTTTTTCGGACGGATTAAATTTGCGACGGAACCGAACGGGGTTCGCATAGGCGCGAATTCAACAACAGCGATCGCGGCAACAGTGAACGCGGTGACGTGGCAACATTAGCGTGGGATTACTGTAGCTTAATTACCGAAATTACTGTAGCCTAATTATCCGGGCGTCACACTATACTACATCACCCTTCCTCTTCGGCGAATCCCAACACCTATCACAAGTAGCAACTACGTAGCAGGACCTGTATGGGCCACTAATGACAGAGTTAATTCCGGGGTCCCAAACTAGTAGCCTAGATGCGATGGTAAAAAGGACATGGGGTTTTACCCAGGTTCGGGCTCTCTCGAAGAGATAATACCCTACGTCCTGCTTGTGTTTGTATTGATATTGGATGGAGTACAAAGTACAGGTTGATCTACCATGAGATTGTTCTGTGTCTAGACTGTCTAGATGTGAGATGTTGTAATATGTCTATCGACTAGCCTAGCCTCGGTTTATGTAAGATACCGGAGACCTAGGATAACAGGAGTCCTAGTCGGCTACATCGGTAGAAAGGAGCCCTCCACGGATAACGAGTCCTTGTCTTGAACGACAAGCTTCTAGAATCTTCCTTGTACGGCCCACCTGGCCGGGAGTCGACATGGTGAGAGCCCCCCTAGCCGGGACACCGTCACTTAAGGCATCTATAGCTGGACTGAGCAAATTTGGCCCCTCAAACGTCCGCGGACGCGTCCGATCAGTGTCCGGGCATGTCCATTTTGAGCCCCTATTTGTCCGCACACATAGCCATGCTCCCCATTTTCCCTTATATGTCCGGTCACATGCATGTGATTGGTGGGAATGGAGAGACAGAAGGAAGAAAAATTAAAGACAAGGAAAAGGTTGTCCGGGTGGGCCCCATCCTATGTGGCATACTGACCGAACACGCTTGGGCACTCCTCATATTGCCCTCATATATGGGCTGAGTATGAGGGTTTGCGGACAACCCGGACATATGAGGACAAAGAGAGGGCCTGGTTGGGTCATCTTTTCCCTTCTCTCTCTTGTCCGGTCTGTGACCTTCTGCCCAGTCAATTTGAGGGGACTGGTTGTAGATGCTCTTAGGTCAACTCCAGCGCGCCGACCAAAATGACGCGAATTTGGTGCAAGTTTTGTCTGTTTGGGTCGGCAGGAGGCGTGGCGCCCGGTCGTGTCTGTGCAAATCTGTCCGATGCACCCAACCGGCTGACCCATTTGGTAACTTTTCACAATTTTAGACATTGTATGGCTATAAATCTAAATAAAAAAACATTGCACATAGTTTTTATAACACAATAAATAGTTTACAACCAAATCTCAAAGTTACAACCAAATGAAATTAAAATTGTCACAAATACATTGAAAGAAAAAGAGTCGATACATCTATTGGTTGCCAAGGTGAGTCCACATATGCTCAACCAAATCATTTTTAAAGTTAAATGTGAGTTCTCCAATCACGCATTTCTGTATGAAATTGGGCGAACTGTGCAAATGTTGCCGGCCCATGCTCAGGCTCAACATTTTCACCCTCGAAATCAAACCCTTGGTTGAAGATGATGTCGTCACGCTCATCCTCTACGATCATGTTGTGCATGATCATATAAGCAGTCATCACGTGCCACATCTTCTCTATGCTCCACGTTTTAGCAGGGTGCCGAATGATAGCCCATCGACATTGTAGCACACCAAAAGCACGCTCCACATCCTTCCTAGAACTCTCTTGTGCTTGGGAAAATCTAACCCTCTTCTCTCCAACCGGCTTGGAGATTGTATTCACAAGAGTTGACCACTGAGGATAGATACCATCAGCTAGGTAGTATCCCTTGTTGTATTAGTTCAATGATCTCAAAGTCGACCTCTGGTTAGTTGCCTTCTGCAAGCCTTCTGAACATCGGAGACTGCTAAAGCACGTTGATGTCATTGTGAGAACCTGCCATGCCAAAAAAAAGAGTGCCAAATCCAGAGATCTTGTGATGCCACAACTTCATGTATGACCGTGCAAGCTTTAACATGCCCCTTATATTGCCCCTGCCAAGAAAATGGGCAGTTCTTCCACTTTCAGTGCATACAATCTATGCTACCAATCATTCTTGGAAAGCCTATCTATTCATTGATCGCCAACAACCGAGTTGTATCCGCAACATTTGGTTCTCTCAAGTACTCCGGGCCAAACACTGCAACCACAACTTTGCAAAACTTGTACAATGATGCAAGGCATGTGGACTCACTCATGCGGACATACTTATCCACAAGATCACCGGGAATTCCGTGTGTAAGCATCCGAATAGCTGCAGTGCATTTCTGATAAGAGGAGAAACCAACCTTTCCAAGGGCATCATTCTTGCATCTAAAGTAATCATCGTACGCCACCACTCCCTCTCGAATACGATTGCACACATGTCTCGTCATCCGGAAGCGGCGCCGAAAAAGCTTTGGCATTGTAGAGTGGGGTCATGCACTAAAAATAATTGCTAAAGAGTAGGCAATGGTCGCTCTCTCTGTTGCGATTCATCGTCGGAGCATGGCCCGTGATCGATCCCCCAAACCTCGGTCGCTGCCTAGAACTGTGCTCATTGATGACCATAGTAGCAACCACTAAATCGTCATCATCGTCCGATGAATCGCCCGATGAACATATGACGTTATTGTAAAAGAACTCATCCCCGCTATCCATGGTACCTTGTGGGCAAAAGGCCGAACACCTTGCGGGCGGCGACACTTGAGGGTGTGGTGGAGTAGCAGTCGGAGACGGGCACCATCCTCTCCACGTACAGGCAGCATGCCTGTCCAAGTCCGCGCCCGCCGTCGGTGACCGTGGAGGCAAGGGCTGCCCCGGTGGCGGTGAAGGACCGTGCCTTCTCGTGCTCTGACGGCAGCGAGGGCGCCCACAGATGCCGGCAAGGGGTGGGCCTTGGTGGATGCGGCGTGGCCATGGGGAAGTGGTCGATGCGGCTGCGTCCTAGTACTGTCAAAAGCTGCCGGAAAGTGGGCGGCGGCGGCGAGGGCGGCGAGGGGGGTGTCTAGCGTTGAGGGGGGGGGGGAGAATGGCCGATGTGCCATCGACGGGCTGGCCAGTGGGAGGACAAGGACGGGCGTCGCACGCGTCCGTGCTGACGCAAACCCGACCCAAATTTGGGCCGAAAATGGGTCGCGACGGACAGAAAAACGGACACCCGTTCGTTTGCGTCGGCGCGTTGGGCCGCGTTTTCCATCCACACGGATCCAAACGAACGCGGCCGGACGAAATAGGTCACCGCGTTGGGCCACATTTTCTATCCCCACGGATCCAAACGAACGCGGCCGGACAAAATGAGTCGTCGCGTTGGAGTTAGCCTTATCCTCCCAGAAATGTATCTCTGAGCCGCCCTTTATCGCAAAAGATTCAAAGCGGGAAAGATGTTTTGGACGTCATGTTTGGTTAGGCCTACTCGATGATCTCCGATCCATCCATGTAAATATTGTGATGGTTTAAATAAAGTTTTGCGAGTTTGCCTTAAAAAACCTTTTAAACGTGCCAATGGCATAAAGCTGTTTTTTTTTCTTTGGTTATAAAGCGGAAGGAAGAACAGTGGAAACGACGAATGTGGACAGTGGTTGTGCATGTCAGAATGTACCTAGTCTAGCTTCCGTTTGAATTAGGGAAAGCAAACTGACCGGGCTGACCGAGCCCGAACGTCCCTCGCTCTCTGTCTACCTACCGTAGGTACGTGCGTGCTGGAACTGCACCAGCCGCAGCGTCGCATGCTCTGGAACTGCGGCTGCAGCGTCGCATGGCCTGTGTAAATGGTCCATTTGACCGCGCCGCCACCAACCCCGGCCACGCACGCTATATATAACCCACACCCACCCAGTTCATCTCAGCCAGGCAACAGAATTAAGCATTCGGCCAAGCCATCGATCGACCTCTTCGATCTGCATTTGGCATCGGTAGTCAACTTGCATTGCTCGATCGCGTCGACGTCTAGCTCGAGCATCCTTAGGTTAGCAAGCTAGCTAGGTTCAGAAATCTTCTAGGGCTAGCTATAGTACACACACTTTGCACTACGTACTCACGTGTGATCACATCGTCGTCGTCGTCGTCGACATGGTCGGAAGCAGCCCCATGCAGGCGGTGCTGGTGGCGCCGGGGGTGAAGGACAAGCAGGTGCTCCCCTACAAGCGGGACGCGCTCAAGGAGAAGCACGCCGTCGCCGGCCTCATGCGCTCCATCGCCGGCTCCGGCGTGCGCGGCGCCTTCTACGTCCTCGACCTCGCCAGGGTCGTCGACCTGTACATGCGCTGGCGCCGCGCTCTCCCGGACGTGCGGGCATACTACGCCGTCAAGTGCAACCCGGAGCCGGCACTGCTCGGCGCGCTCGCGGCGCTCGGCGCCGGGTTCGACTGCGCCAGCCGCAGGGAAATCGAGGCCGTGCTCGCGCTCGGGGTCGAGCCGGGGAGCATCGTGTATGCCAACCCGTGCAAGCCCGAGGCGCACATCGAATACGCAGCGCGGGTGGGCGTCAACCTCACCACGTACGACTCCGAGGAGGAGGTGGCCAAGGTGAAGCGCTGCCACCCCGGCTGCGAGCTCATCCTCCGCATCAAGGGCCCCGACAACGGCGACGCCAAGGTCGACCTCGGCACCAAGTACGGGGCGCACGCCGACGAGGTGGTGCCGCTCCTCCGCGCCGCGCAGCGAGCGGGCCTCCCCGTGGCCGGCGTGTCCTTCCACATTGGCAGCGGCGGGACCCGCACGGACGTGTACCGCGGGGCCATCGAGGCCGCGCGCGCGGCGTTCGACGCGGCTGCCGCGCTCGGCATGCCGCCTATGCGCGTGCTCGACATCGGCGGCGGCTTCATGGCAGGAGGCACCACTTTCGACGACGCGGCGGCGGTCATCAACGACGCGCTCGCGCAGCACTTCGGCGACCTCCCGTGCGTGGAGGTGATCGGCGAGCCAGGACGGTACTTCGCCGAGACGGCCTTCACGCTCGCGGCGCGCGTCATCGGGAAGCGTACGCGCGGCGAGGTGCAGGAGTACTGGATCGACGACGGACTCTACGGCTCCCTCAACTGCGTCCTCATGGACGACTACGTGCCGCGCCCGAGGCCGCTCGCCGCCCCAAGCGCCGGCGAGGAGACGTACACGTCGACGGTGTTCGGGCCGACGTGCGACTCACTCGACACGGTCGTGACAGGGTACCGGCTGCCGGAGATGAGCGTGGGGGACTGGCTCGTGTTCGACGACATGGGCGCCTACTCCATCGGCTCCGGCTCCCATTTCAACGGCTTCTCCATGTCCGACATTACGACATTCTTGGCCTACTCTAGCTAGGTCGGAAACAATTAAAATATGAACAGCGTGCCACACATGTTGTTAATAAGTTTCATGTATTTTTGTAATTTATATTATTTGTATAAAAAGAGTTGCTTGTGATTAAGCTCGTGTCCCCTCCAAACTTTAAGGGCTCACATTCGTTTGACAGTCGATGGATTACGGATAATATATAACTTGGGATAAAGGAGGAAATGACATGATCGAAATAAAAAACTAACTAAGACCTAAAGACACTGACCAAGCTCAGCGTCATACACAAATCCATATAGCTTTGAATTATTAAGGTGAAAATGGCATAATTTGAATAAACCAACTAATTGTTCACAAACCCAACTAAGAGACAACAAGTAGAGTATATTTCTCTTCCCCTCACATTTTTTTTTTAGGAAAGACATCATGGCTAGCTTTTTTTTTTTTTTTTTTTTTGTGAAAATGGCTAGCTTTATTGGCCTCAGATAATCCGAGGCAAGCCTGTGAAAAGTTAAAAAGAAACCATCAACTTGTACATTATTAACACTGACCAATCTCATTGTCATTTTTTTTTTAGGGGAGCAATCTCATTGTTAATAATACAAAGATCCATCCTCTCACAACATGGCAAGTTGGCAAGTGTTACATTTTTTTTTTGAACACAGTTGGCAAGTGCACATAATATGTAACTTTGAATAATTAAGCTGGAAATGGAATGATTCGGATAAAACTAGCATCTAAGACCTGGACCAAGCTCATTGTCAATAGGTCGTACATAAAACTAGCTAAGAACATAACAAAATTGGAAAGGGCACATAATATATATAATTTCTCAAGTTAGCAAATGTTTAATCGGCATGAAACACGCTTACGTGAAGGTGCGGTTGTTAGGTTGGTTGATATATTGGGTTGGGTCCAGTCTACCAGGCCGACGAGTTTGGATTAGGGAATAATTGTTGGCGTAGTAGTCTAAACGATTACCTTCTTTAGAGCATCTACAACCGAGCACCTCAAACCCCTCTCATACGCCCGGACGGACGGCCCAGTTAGTGACCGGTAAGAAAAACCCGATCCAGACGGACACCTCAAATCGGCCTCAAATGCCCGAGCTGACCGGCACCCCTCGTATCCAGCCAGACGGATATGGGGAGGCCCGGGCGTGACCGGGCGCGTTCGCCACGTCGAACCCAACCCACGCTGGCCCACCCAACCCCACATATATTCGTGCCGGCACATCCCCGGACCAAACCCTAACCACTCCACTCCGCCCCCAAGCTCCCATCCGGCGATCTCCGGCCTTCTCCGGCATGGCGGGCAGCGGATCCGAGTTCTACACCTCTAGATCCGTCGACCCCGAGCTCATCCCACGCGGCCCCGAGGAGGAGATGATCGTCCGGCTTGCGCTCCGCCGCTCCCGGGAGGAGGCCGCCCGACGGCAGCGGTCGGACTCCTTCCGTCGGGAATCCATTGCGTCCGCCCAAATGTGCATGGATCCGCCGCTAGGTGTGGCATCGCTGCCTCACCGGAGGCGATGCGGTCCGTCTGGCGTCCGAACGCGGTGCCGGACGCGCAACCCCTCCATTGGCGCGCCGAGGCGGAGGACGCACCATGGGCGTCGTCTGACGAAAACATGGGGCGGCGTGCCCGCCATGCAAGGCAGCGGGCAGGGAAGGCGGCGGCAGCCCTCGTGGCGGTGGACGTTGGTGAGGCGGGGTCGCATTCTCCGGCACCCCGTATGGCGCACTAGTCCGGGCGCCACAACCGCGTCGTGGTGGATGTCGCCCTCAATGCTTGTTGATAATCCTAACATTGCTAACGGGGATATCCAAGTATTTAATAGGCATTGACTAGCTTGAGAGGTAAAAACATTTGATGTTGTGAAAGTTTTTTTTAGCCCAGAGAGCTATTCAAATAAACACAATATGGATTTCAAATTCCTAGCACTAAGTTTTCCATCCTCAAGTGAAAAAATGGTGCTACCTGCATATTGCAAGATAGCATATCCATTGTCATACATTTGGTCAGACCAATAATTTGATCTGTATTGCATCATTGTTGAAAACATGCACACCATTCATTGTTCTCAACTCCTTTTTTAACCAGTGAACTAAGTGTAGCTCAGATGGTTAGGTTCTTTGTGATGGAACCAGCCCACTAGACTTGGCACCGATGCTTGCATTTTTCTGGATTATCTCAAGATGATGTGTCGGCTTAGTCTTTCGGAGGTTCTGATATGGATAGGGTGTGTGCATGCGTTCATAGACGTGAGATGTGCGTATATATCAGCGTATGCGTCTGTATTGGAGCCGCATCGAGCTCGGGTGAGGAGGTGATCCGTCATTTTTTTTTCTTTGGTGGCTGCTGTGGTGGTGCCGGAGGCAGGTGACGGACGTTGGTGTCAAGCTCAGCGATGTTCTGCTATCTTTTCAGTTTTGTCATGTCGGTCTTTACGTGATTTGTAATTTGATTTTTATGATATGCATGAGACACGTATTACCATGCCAAAAAAACCCTAGATTAGCGAAGATCTCGTAATTCAGGGAGCAAACTAAATCCATATCTTAATTATCAGTGACTGCCATGCATTTTACCCATTTGGAGAAGCTAAAATGGGATGGCTGTTTTGGCTTTGGGCGCATATGCTCTTGGATGAACAGTAAATTTACAATAAATAGTAAACAAAAATAAAAAAAATTGCTTTTTTGTGTAGATGTTTTTATTAGTGTAACAAGCGTGCTTGACAATTTTCATGCGTAATAGGATATCAGTGCTTTGTCGTTGAAAAAATAAAATTAAGTGTAACACTTGGCGTGGACTTGTTTTTTATTGTGCATGTCAAAATGTTTAAGCTTTCCCCTAAAATTTTGCAGGTAGCATTTGAGTGTGACAATGAATCCATAAATATTTTGTTGACATTTAAAAAATACATTTTTAATGAGCCGGAGCATATTCATCCAAGAGCTGAATTGGATTTCCGTGGAAATATTGCCTACTCACATGTTTTGGGAGGACCCACTTGTGCAGCGACCAAACTCCTGCCGCCGCGATTTCATTCGCCTCGCGCTTCTTGGATTCAACTCGAGGTTCAGATTCGTGCGCTTTTTTTTTTCTGGTCGACACAGGCAGGGGAGAGGGGAAAACGGATTCCGTGCCTCCGCCGGCGGGGTCGGCGTCGGCGTCGAATCGATCATGGGGCTTCCGGCGCTGGAGCGGATCATCTCCATGCAGCGGGAGTAGCGCCGCCGGCAAACGCGAGCCCGTGGTAAGCCGCCGCCGCCGCCTCTCTCTCATCCCCCCTCGCCCCCTCTGAATGATATGCTGTATGCGCGTGTCCTGTGATGCCCTCCCGTCCGAAAAGAGGATAGTCTTGTTCGATATTGCTCCACGCCTGGCATGCCCAGACTCAGTTCGTTTGGGCGTGAAGTCTTGCTTCGGTTTGGTGGATAGCAAGATTATTCTCTCGTTCGGTTGATTATATGGTACTAGTAACTTTTGGTTCCAAAATGCCCACCTGTTTCTTCTTAGGAGAAGAATTAAATGGAGGAGATTGCTAGGAAAATAAAATACCAAGTCTGACGAACTAGTGTTCTGTTTGTTTGAACAGCATCGACGAGATCTCTAGGGATATGCATGGTCAACTGAATGGTTCCCCTCTGGGGTTTCTGGCTCTGGAGTTATTACTTGTTCAGTACACCTGCTTATTTTTGAGCAAATAAAATTCAGACCCTCGACAACGGCAAAATGAAATCTCTGAGTTCATTTGCACTGTTGAGCAAACAAATTGAATTTCTGCATGTGCCTCAGTGTGTTTGAGTTTGCCGGGTTTTTTTTCTTTCAATGCGCATGCTGTCTATGGGGATATGACCATGTGTCCTGTGTTGCAGATGGATCGATCGCTTCAGTTCCTAAAAGAAGGTCACCAGCCCTCCAACAAGATGGTAATTCTGAAGGTGGCAAAAGAATGAAATATCTGCCAGATCTTCCAGAGGTACGTGATAAGATGCTAATGACGGAAGACCTATATATGCTGGACATGAATTATCATTTATGAATAAAAAATATCTCGGGCTGAGTAAGGCTCAGAATGAAATATCTGCCAGATCTTCCAGAGGTGCACTATCAAAGTACTTTGCTGTAAACAAGTTTCTACATGATTTTCCTTTTGTATGTCAATTCTACAAAAGGGCAATAGTTTCACTCATAGTAAATAAGTACGGACCGCTACAAGTCCACTATCTTTGTTGTGTTAATTGGACTTTTAGCAGAGTAACTTCTATATCGTTTATACAATGCACTTCATACACGTGGTTGCACAACGTGCAATGCAGTACAAAGGTAGATAGGGCATTGGAATTGAAGTGTCTAATTATGTTTTCTTTGCCCGATTGAAATAACCATTTCGCGTGTGTGCATGCAGGACATCTGGTGGCATATACATTCACTAATGCCAATGCGAGATGCTGCCCGAGCTGCCTGTGTTTCTCGTACCTTTATGCGTTCCTGGATACGCCATACCAGCCTCACCTTCAGTAGAAAAACACTAGGCATGGATGAAAATGTGTGTGAATTGGATGGAAAAGCAAGAGATCTCACTGGCAAAGTTGACAAAATTTGGATAGAACACCCAGGCATTGGTGTGAAGAAAGTCAAAATTAAGTTCTATGATTACAAGACCAGGGCCTATTATCTTGATCGTTGGCTTCAGATTGCCGTCACACCTGGGATTGAAGAACTCACTGTTTTTCCTTCTGTGAGCAAAAAAAAGTTCAACTTCCCATGTTCACTTCTATCTGAAGGAGGTGGAAACTCGATTCGGTGTCTGAATCTTTACCAGTGTGTGTTCTGTCCTACAGTCAGACTTGGTTTGAGAAGTTTGACTCAACTTGAGCTGTTTGATGTCCGTATTACAGGAAATGAGTTAGCCTGCCTTCTAGACAATTCTGTTGCTTTGCAGCAGTTGGCACTCATGTATTGCAGTAAGATTATTAGACTGAAGATACCTTCCCTGCTGCAGCGGCTCATCACCCTTGAGGTGTCTTAACTGTAAGAGGCTGCAAGCGATAGAGATCGAAGCTCAATGTGTCTCCAATTTTCGGTTTATCAGTGACCAGCTAGTACAACTCTCGTTTGGAGAAGCATTACAGTTGAAGACCCTAGTCATGCAGTGTCGTGGTGCTCTCTCTTATGCTCGTGCCAATCTTCCATCCAGCTTGCCAAATCTTGAAACTGTTTCTGTATATTCACATTGTGAGGTATACTGCGAATTTTCTGGTGACTATAGACTACTGAAATTGCGTATCATGATATTACAACAGTAGCCATGCATTTGCATAATTTTAATCCAAGATCTTTATGCAGATGGTCAGTACACCAATGATCGGTAGCAAATTTCCATTCCTCAAGCACTTGACTGTTGTTCTTGCTGCGCCCCCAGCCTATGATTATTGTTCTCTCATATCATTTTTTGATGCTTCTCCTTCATTGGAGACATTCATCCTGAATGTAAGTCTCTTCGCCCTGTAAAGATATCTCCCTTTTCAGATTCCGCCCTTCAAATATATCACTTAACTATGGTGGAACCGTTAATTCATACATCTTTGCCTCTCATATTTAGGCGTTGTGGAACAGCATGCGGCATCCATCCATTTTTGCAGATCCTTCAGGTCGGAGGCAAATGCCGGAGCACCGCCATGACAAGCTCAAGAGTGTGACTATTACTGGTTTCTCCTCTGCGAAGTGCTTGGTTGAGCTAGCATGTCACATTCTTGAGAGTAGAAAGTCACTTGAGTATCTTACATTGGACACCACAGATGGATATACTGTCCTTAGGTGTTCTGTCAACGGATCTGACAAACGCTATTGCCGCCCCATGGGCAGGGATGCCATCGTGGAAGCTTGTCGAGGGCTCTTGGCTATCAGGACATACATCGAGGGAATTGTTCCGTCTAAAGTGAAGTTCACTGTTGTGGAGCCTTGCAGCCGGTGACATGTTGTTGAGCTCTAGATGCAAGGGCTTTAGGTGAAGGTGAAACCTGTACACTCTCACTTTTATGAAGGGCCTGATGAGGGCCAGGGATTCCTTTCTCAAATCTGGGTGTTTTCAAATGGGAAATGAGACTTAAGTGTGGTATTTGGAGAACAACTGGTTAGGTGTGTGTGACCCGCTATGAGCGTGATTACTTTATTTAGTTTGATATCGTCTGTTGTAAACATGTTATGGTTGTGACTGTTTTAGGATTGGTTTCTCATAGCTTGTCACTTTTTTTTGAACTGCATTTTTTTGGGTTACAGTGAGTACTCTCAAGTCTTTTTGTTCTCTTTATGCTGTTCACCGTTTTGAACTGTTATGCCGTTCGCCTCCACTGACGCCCGTTGGTTGCAGCTCGTCGGCCGCAGCTCACCATTGCAACATCTTGGCTCGTCGGTTCCAACAAAATCGACCGCCGGTTCCAGCAAAAATCGTCTTGCCGCTGAGCCAGCACAGCTCGCTGTTTTGCTGGTTGTAGCAATTCGAAGGCGTGACGCAGATTGTAGCAAAAATCGCGATGCTGGTTTGTGCGATGTAGCAAAACGCGAAGTCGGTTGTAGGAGAATGTGCTGCTGGTTGAAGCATGTAGCAAAAAAAACGCGACCCCGGTTGTTGCTCGGAGCAGCGTCGCCCTGTGATCACCATGCTCGTCGTCCATGGTCGCGGATCCCCTGACACCGGTTGCAAATATCCCCATCGAGCGCTCGTTGCAGCAAATGACGATGAGGACGCGCTGCAGTGACGCTCTGTGCGGGAGAAAGTAGAGAGAGTATAGGGAGGGGGGGGGGGGGGGGGGGGGGGGGGGGCAGCTCATATTCATGACATGTGGTGTAGCCGCGGCTCGTTGGGGGAAGGAAGACGATAGCGTTTCGGGGGGAAGGAAAGAGGCCAGAGAGAAACGTGTTGAGGACAAACGATCCTTAGCAGATAGGAGGCGCGTGCGATGTGTGGGGCCACCAGCATGTGCTCCTACGCCACCAGACGCGCAGACATGGCGGTAGGATCGGCCGACCTCCGGTCGGCCGAAACAAATCATTTACCTTTTGTTACAAAACCTAGCGACTTTGACTGTATCGTGTTAAAAAAAACCTAGCTTAGCCATAATTCAGCGATCAAACTAAATCCATATCTCAATTTTCAGTTAAAGCCCATGTATTTTACCCATAGGGAGAAAGCCAAACTATTGCCTACTCACATGTTTTGGGAGGACCCACTTGTGCAGCGGCCAAACGCCTGGCGCTCGTGGTCGTGGCAGGGCGCCGACGCGATTTCATCCCCCTCGCGCCTTCTGGATTCAAAGTCGAGGTTTAGATTCGGGCTCTTCTTTTTTCTGGTGAAAACAAATCGCGCGATCGACACAGGCGGTGGGGAGAGGGGGGAACGGATTTCGTGCCCCGGCCAAGGGCGACGTCGTCGGCGTCGGCGTGGGCCTCGAATCGATCATGGGGCTTCCGGCGCTGCAGCGGATCATCTCCATGCAGCGGGAGCGGCGCCGCCGGCAAGCGCGAGCCCGTGGTAAGCCGCCGTCGCCGCCGCCTCTCTCTCAGCTCCCTCGCCCCCCCTCCGCCGATATTCTGTACGTGCGTGCCCTCGTGTGCTGCCCCCCGTCCGAGAAGGGGATAGTCTTATTCAATATTGCTCCACGGCTCGCATGCCAGATTCTGTTCGTTTGGGCGTGAATTCTTGCTTTGGTGGATAGCAAGATTATTCTCTCGTTTTGTTCGTATACCTGCTTACTTCCGAACAAATAAAATTTGGGTTCTCAGCAGCAACAAATTAAAGGATATTACTGAAATCATTAGTATTGTTGACCAAAATTGAATGAGAGAAACATAGTGGATTTCGCCATGTGCCTCCGTGTGTTTGAGTTTGCTGATTTCTTCTGTCAATGCGCAAGCTGTCTATGACTATGCATCGTGTGTTGCAGGCGGATCGATTTCTTCAGTGCCTAAAACAAAGTCACCAGCCCTCCAGCAAGATGGTAATTCTGAAGGTGACAAAAGAATGAAATATCTGCCGATTCTTCCTGAGGTATGTGATAAGATGCTAATGACCGAAGAACTATGCTACAAGTAAATTATCTCTGTCGAACCTTCTGTTATTTTGTACGTTTAATTTATAGAGATGGAACATAAATCTGCTGGCAAGTAACATGACTAGAACATTCCTTCTCTTTGGGTGTATTCTTCTTTCGTATGAAAAAGGTGAAAAGCTACATATGAGATTTCTGTCCTGTCCTTTGGATTTTTCTAAAAGCCTAAAACACATGATCATAGCCACATATGACTGAACATAGAACATGGCAAGTATGCATGTCTAGGATAGCATAACTTGGAAAACGATCCATTTCACAAAAGGCATAAGTGGGATACTTTGCTGCACTGTTGAAGTACTTTGTTGTAAACAAGTCTCTAAATGATTTTCTTTTTGTATGCCAATTCTACAAAAGGACAATAGTTTCACTCTGTATTGCATTGCACATTGTGCAACCAACTAGGGTACGATGTACATCAAATGGTCATATTGTTTTTCTTTGCCTAATTGAAATAATCATTTGCTTATGTTCTATTTCTGTCTCCGTGTGTGTGCATGCAGGACATCTGGTGGCATATACATTCACTAATGCCAATGCGAGATGCTGCCCGAGCTGCCTGCGTTTCTCGTACCTTTATGCATTTCTGGAGACGCCATACCAGCCTGAACTTCAGTAAAAAAACACTAGGCATGGATGAAAATGTGTGTGAAAAGGATAGAAAAGCAAGGGATCTCACCTACAAAGTTGACACCGTTTTAATAGAACACCCAAGCATTGGTGTTAAGACAGTCAGAATTCAGTTCGATGATTACAAGACCAGGGCCTATTATCTTGATCATTGGCTTCAGATTGCCGTCACACCTGTGATTGAAGAACTCAGTGTGTATTTGTCTATGGGCCAAAAAAGGTTCAAGTTCCCATGGTCACTTTTATCTGAAGGAAGTGGAAACTCGATTCAGTATCTGTACCTTTCCTGTTGTGTGTTCTGTCCAACAGTCAGACTTGGCTTGAGAAGTTTGACTCAACTTAGGTTGTTTGATGTCCATATTACAGCAACTGAGTTAGCCTGCCTTCTAGACAATTCTTTTGCTTTGCAGCATTTGGCACTCATGCATTGTAGTAAGATAATTAGACTGAAGATACCTCCCCTGCTGCAGCAGCTCATCACCCTCCAAGTGTCTGGATGTAAGAGGCTGCAGACAATAGAGATCGAAGCTCAATGTTTATCCAAATTTTGGTTTAGTGGTGAGCGGCTAGTACAACTCTCGTTTGGAGAAGCATTACATTTGAAGACCCTAGACATGCACTGTGGTGGTGCTGTCTGTGATGCTCGTGCCAATCTTCCGTCCTTGCCAAATCTTGAAACTCTTTCTGTATATTCATATTGTGAGGTATACTACGAATTTTCTGGTGACTATAGATTACTGAAAAAAATGAGTATTATGATATTACAGTAGCCATGCTCTTACATTTTTAATCTGAGTTTTTTATGCAGACGGACAGTACACCGATGGTCGGTAGCAAATTTCCATTCCTCAAGCACTTGACTGTTAATCCTGCTGCGGCCCCAGCCTATGATTTTTGTTCTCTGATATCATTTTTTGATGCTTCTCCTTCATTGGAGACATTCTTCTTGAATGTAAGTTTGTTCACCCTGCAAAGATTTCTTCCTTCCCACATCCCGCCCTTCAAACACTTGACTATGGTGGAACCTTTATTTCATACATCTTGGCTTCTCATCTTTAGGCGTTCCAGAGAAGAATGCAGCATCCATCCATTTTGGGAGATCCTTCAGGTCGGAGGCAGATGCCGGAGCACCGCCATGACAAGCTCAAGAATGTGACTATTGCTGGTTTCTCCTCTGCGAAGAGCTTGGTTGAGCTAACATGTCATATTCTTGAGAGTTCAAAGTCACTTGAGTGTCTTACATTGGACGCCACGGAAGGATATGATTACCTTAGGTGTTCTGTCAACAGATCTGGCAAATGCTTCCCCATGGGCAGGGATGCCATCTTGGAAGCTCGTCGTGGGCTCTTGGCTATCAAGACATACATCGAGGGAATTGTTCCGCCTAAAGTGAAGTTCACTATTGTGGAGCCTTGCAGCCAGTGCCATGTTGTTGAGCTTTAGATGCCAGGTTATCCGACGATATAGTCATACAGTGTCCTAGTATATGTTAATTTCTAAGTTAAACGCTTTAGGTGAAGGTGAAACCAATAGACTCCCACTTTTTGAAGGGCTTGATGAGGGTCAAGGATTGCTTTCTCGAATCTGGGTGTTTTCAAATATGAAGTGAGACACAAGTGCGGTTTTGGGAGAACAACTGGTATGAGCGTGATTATTCTGTTTAGTTTGATATCGTCTGTCGTAAACATGTTATGGTTGTGACTGTTTTAGGATTGCTTTCCTTGAATCCCTTCCCATAGCTTGTCACAATTTATTATTTTTTACTGCATTTTTTTTGTTACGGTGGGTTCTCTCTAGCCTTGTTGTTCTCTTATTATGCACATTATGTTGTTGCCCAATGTTTTCAAGTCTGCTTGGCTGTGTAGAAACGATATTAGTTCAAGTTCATAGTCTTGCGAGGATATTTTACTATGTATCAGCTGGCCACGATGGAAGGTTGATGCTTGATTCGTAGCCCTACATGGTCTATTTGTCTTTGTGCATATGTAGAAGACATTTGTACATGTATCCTCTCTGGTAACCTAGAGAAAGAACCCTACCCGCCTCTCTGCCCTACCAAAAAATGCAGCTTGGGTTCAAAGCTATGAAACATATGTGGTGTGTGCCACAACGTCATGCACATAGGCTAACAAGTTGTGTGCTTTTAGAATCAAATAGAAACTGCACACTAAACAAAGATAGAAGGGCATATGCGGTTATAGATCGATGAACGTGGTGATACTGAACAAAACAGGACTGGCCGATAGACATAAATCTGAAGGCGATTCGACAAACTGAAAGCCGATTGACATGAAAATCTCACTGCAACTTTGTATACATCATCGCATACCATCTCTCTCTCTCTCTCTCTCTCTCTCTCTCTCTCTCTCTCTCTCTCTCTCTCTCTCTCTCTCTCTCTCTCTCCAATGGATTAACATGTGCAAAAGACAAACTAAAAATTACAAGATTACCACATAAGTCACAGACCCTCGTCATCATTTGTGCTTACTGTCTAATTACATCACCCCCAAAACACAAGCTTTCACTCACCATTGAAACCACCAAAGTGACTTAAACTTTACCGATCCATAATCTGATGTAGAGGTACAGTAGTGTAGTAGAAACGAACATCAAAAGGGGGAGTGAAGGCAAGAATCCGATAGGTGCTCCCATGCATACCCGATGGCCTCCTCCTTCCCCACGTCGTCGAGGTCGTTGTGCTTCGGCGCAGATGCGCTTCTGGGTGTTGCAGGCGCGGCGCAGGTGGCCAAGCTGCGAATCCGGGGCGGCGGTGCCGAGGAACACCGGCTTGAACTGGTTCATCCCGGCGTTGGCGAACAAGATCCCGGGGTCGTCCACGAATACCAAGGGGCTCGACGGCCATGGCGTGTGCGACTCCGACTTGGACTCGAAGAAGTTGATGAAATCCTCCCGGACCCGGGCGGCCGTCCAAACGGGCGGCACCTCCATCGGAGGGCCGGCGACCGTAGATGCTCGGAAGGAGGAGAGGTGGATGGCGGCGGTGGCGGTAGGCAAAACCCTACTTTTTCTTTTTTGTCCTTATTAGAAAGAGAGCCGTGGAAACGCGGAAACGCATATATAATCTCGGATTCTGGAGACGGCCGGCGGGACGTACGTATCTTCTTCATTTTTTTTCCTGGTGAAAACTGAAAGCCAGCAAGAGAAGCAGGGCACAGACAGGGCTGCCCGCAGATTAGTGGGGCTGCAGGCGCTCCACCGGCTCATGTCCACGCTGCGGGATCGCCGTCGCCGTCGCCGGCGAATTCTGACACCACGGTGCGGTATAGCCCGCCCGCCCCCTCCGCCTCTGCCCTACCACCTACGTCATGTTTCGCAGCTCGGCTTGTATTCTGATCCAATCTATTTGGGTGTAAAACTAAAACTACTTTGATGGTTAGAGCCTAGACCCTTATAATCGCCCGGCCCTTATATTTTCGGCGACTATACGGGTTTTGGCCTTTTTGGGTTACAATAGATCCCGTATAGTCGCCGCGGCCTGTAAACGGTTTACAGTGGCCCGCAAAATCGCCCCTCCCCGGGCAGTATGGGTGTGTTTGGTTTTGAGTCAAAGCTGGCCTTGCCAAAATATTGACGTGCCCATGAGTTTTTGGCTCTTGTTTGGTTGGACACCAAATATTTGGCTTGCCCAACCCAGCCGGCGTTTGCCCATGCAGTTCTCGCCAGAACGCGGGCGAGCCGTGGGAGACGAATTCGTCCGCCGAAATATTGGCTGCCAGCCTGCTAGCATCCCCACGTATTATGCTTCGGTGTTACGTGAGCCATAAAATTAATTAGCTAGCTTGTATACGTACACCTCCTCTTATCGTATCGATCAAGCTGGTTAGTACGTCTGTTTCACTCGGTCAAAAGCCTGTACATGCTGCTTCTCTGAACTTTTCATTACTGTTCTTTTTTCTGAATGTTTGATCATCATGATTTATGGCCTCCTTATATAAAAATTTCAAGTTAAGACCTCAGATGCTGATATGTGGCATGTTAATTGGCTACAAACCAAACTGAGACCCAACCATTTTGCCAAAAAATTGGTGCGTGCTATGGCTACAATCCAAACTACACTACCACACCAAAATTTTGGTCATGCCCTTGCTTTGGCTATGCCAAAATTTTGGCAGGGCAATAGGGCACAAACCAAACAGCCCCTATATCTACCGTCCCGCAGGCGCTATACAGGCCGCAACCCTTTTCCCCGCCGCCGCAATCCACCCCTATCCACTCGCATTTCTCGCCGCCGGCCACCCCTATCCGCGACTCCGGCAACAAATCCGCCACCGCTCCGCCGCATGTGGCGCAGGATGTGGAGCGCCGGCCGCTCCGCCGGCGGTGACGACGACGAGGAGCGCAAGCGCTGCGTCGCCGCCGACGCGGCGCGGAAGCGCCCCGCCCGCTAGGGCGCGGGAGTTCGATGAGAAGATGGAGGCGTGGCGCCGCGAAGCCGACGCGCAAGACTCCATGTTCGACCTCACCTCCGACGACGACGACGAGTGATTGTCGTCGCCGCCGCACCCAGAGGGCTCCGGTGAGCCCCATTTTGGGCAGTTAGGGTTAGGGTTAGGCTGACGCTCAAGAATCTACCCTATGTAAATCGATGCACTCATATATGTATCGATGATCAACTTCTATCTACTACTGTTTCTTGTTCATCTCTCGCGCGAAACCTTTTTTTCAAATTTTGAAGTTTCATATGCGGTTTCTGCTCTGCCGTAGCCAAATTCGCCCCTTATAAGAGGGAAAACGCGAACTGTAAACCCCTTATAAGGGCTAGTCTTATAAGGGGTCTGCTAGAGATGCTCTTAGCATTAGCAAAAACAGAAAAATCGATTTCGGGGAGATTTCTGAAGATAAATATATGACGTTCAGTGGCCAAATACTATTGTACTGCTTCTTTGTTCTGGAGGCCAGTGCCGTGTTAAGCTGGTGTGTAGTCGACTATATGGACTAGCGTGTGCGTGTCATGCTATGTCTATTCGAGACTAGTCGCGGTTATGGACTCCTCACTTCAGTGTCTAAAGGAAAGTCACCACCCTTCCAACGAGATGGTAATTCTGAAGGTGGCAAAATTATCATTATGAATGCTCTAACTGTATAGAGATCTTTATCTGGGCAAGCTAACTGAAAAGTATGAAGGCATCTTTGTTATGCAGAGTCTCCTACACTCCTAGTACTGCTTTAGCACTTTTGTTCTGACGGATGTAGCTTCCACTTGCCTGCAGAAAATTGTGTCATGATAGTTAGATTTCTTTGAACAACCTCTTTTAGCAACGACTCATAATCTAACGTCCTGCTGTTTATGTTACTCTAGTGGGCTACTTATCGTCAGCCTCTGCCATGTCTTGCACAGGCCAAGATCTCTGTATAAATGTCCAACAATCCAATATAAGTAGCAAATCGTAGATCTTATCTCTCATTTGCTCAAGGACCAAGCTAAAAGATACTTCCTCTGTAAACAAATATAAGATGTTTTTCATTTGTACATAGGTGACTGCTACACTGTTGAAGTACTGTGCTGTAAACAAGTTTCTACAAGTTTTTTGTATGTCAGTTCCACAAAGGGACAATAGTCTTTACTCACAGGGCCGGTCCTGCGAGTTCGGGGGCCCGGGGCGAAACTAAAACACGGGCCCCTTAACACTATCACAAGGTTTCCTTGGAAATACAAAAAGTCGTATTTAGTGTCAAGCTTTACTATAACTATTGGAGTAAATTATAGGTTCAGGTGCCAGAAGATTAGATAGATAGGTGAAGGCAAGTCGATAAATAGTCCGAACAGAAATTTGCGTACAAATGCAGAGTTGAAAAGTATAGTTTAGTTTCTACACTAACTAATGTTAATTGTCAGGTTGTTACTCCGAGTATGATCATCTCACAAATTAAGACAGATAAGCAAATCCATATGAGTGATGTGAAAAACATTCCTTCGTTGGTTCAAATATTAAATCCCTTCATATCATCAAAAATTAAATCGACAGTATAGCAGAAGTACACAGTCAGTCATCATACCTAATTGTGCAAATGAGTAAATAAGAGTTATTTAGGCCGTTGTTGTCGTCATTGTTCAGTTCATCTGAAAATAGCAGCCATGATCAGAAACCAGAACCACGTTCTTTGAGATCTAGACCACATGAACATGAATATCAACTCTGCATTAAACTACAGAAACAGAAGATTAACAATACAAACTGCCGAAGACGTCGATCGGCCGGCAACATTCACCTTCACAGACAAATGCAACACCAACCCGCTGCTGAACTCTGGCGGGCAGCCGTGTCTGTTGCGATCGAGCCCTCGTACTAGAGCAATCTCCTGATCCATCTGCCATGATCTTGATCTGGTCGCGAGGAGAAAAAGCGGCGCGTGCTTCGTGCGTGGCGCCTCGCTCCAGTTTCGGGATCCCGCAGGTAGATGCGTGCGTTACGGCGATGTATCAGACGCTACAGTGTTTTTTTTTTTTTTTTTTTTTTTGGAGACAAATCAGACGCTACAGCTACTAGTTGCAACTACTTAGGTCAGGCCCAATAGCATTTTTTTTATGCAGCTAATTGAGGCCTAATGCAGAGCTCGCGGGGGCCCCTCCACTTTGGGGGCCCGGGGCGGCCCCCCCCCTGCCCCCCCCCCCCCCCCCCCCCCAGGGCCGGGCCTGTTTACTCATAATACTTCAGTACTAGCAACTAAAAAGGGACAATGTCAGTTTCTACGCTTTATGTAGCACATCTGCATAAATTCCAATGCACTGCCTATTTCTATATTGCATTGCACTTTATGCAATCACTTGCAAGCACCTGGGGGTGAAATGTTACTCCATATGGTTCTGTTGTTTTTATCGTATCATCATCTGCCTATATTGAAATAATCATCTGCCTATATGGTTCTGTTGTTTTTTTCCTATCAGATCTGAGAAAGATGCCCAAACACCGCCATGACAAGCTCAAGAGTGTGAAGATTGTTGGTTTCTCCTCTTGGAAGAGCTTGGTTGAGCTAACATCTCACATTCTCGAGAGTACAATGTCGCTTCGCTATCTTACACTGCAGAAGGAAATATTACACCCGGATGTTCTTCTGTCGTCCACCGATTTGACAAATGTTTCGCCATGAGGACGAATGCTATCGTGGAAGCTCATAAATCGCTATCAACTACAAGTACATTGAGGGCATTGTGCCCTCTAAAGTAAAGTTCACTCTTTTGGAGCCTTGCAGCCAGTGCCATATTATTTGAGCTCTAGATGGCTTGTTATCACAAATTATCCAATGCTCTATGTGTAGTTTCAAGTTAAGGGCTCCTTTGATTCAAAGAAATTTCACAGGATTTTTGGAGGATTAGAATCCGTAGGAAAATTTTCCTACGTTGGTCGTTTGATTCTATGATTGAACCCTATAGGATTTTTTCCCCTAAGGAATTGTTTGTACTCCCTCCGTTCCTAAATATAAGGGGCTGTTTGGTTCCTGCCTAGGACCACCCTGCCAAATCATGGGCGTCACGGGCGAGCCAAAAAATTGGCGGCCGATTCGGCCGCCCGCGTTTTGCCAGCGATTGGGCGCAAAAAGTAGAGAGAAGAAGCTGAGACGAGTTGGCGTGCCAAAATTTTGGTTCCCATCCAAACAAGGTGCAGCCTTTCAGTCAACGCCAATATATTGGCAGGGCACGCGATGGCAACTATCCAAACAGCCCCTAAGTCTTTCTAGAGATTTCAATATGAACTACATACGGATGTATATAGACGTAGTTTAGAGTTTAGATTCATTCATTTTGCTTCGTATGTAGTCCATTTTGGAATCTCTAAAAAGACTTATATTTAGGAACGGAGGGAGCATCCACTCCAACCTCCTTTTATAATTCCTTTGTTTTTTGTTTGGCATCGAACACTCTCTAGAAATTCCTGTGGTTTGCAAATCCTATAGAAATCAAGTGGGCATGTCATTCCAATTCTGTATTTTTCCTGCTCTGCGTTTTGAAATTCCTGCGAATCAAACAGGACCTGAAGGTTCTCTTCGGTAGCTAACCCGGCCCCACAAGTCATGGTCATTGATTTCTCCATGAAAATTGGACGGTGCAGATGAAGCACTTGTGCTCTTTTTGTAATTCAAAATGTGTGTGTGTTATAACTTATAACGCATCACCTAAACTGGCCCTTTGCTGGTCTGCGGCCAGAGTGCAGGAAAATTGGACGGTGCAGATGAAGCACTTGTGCTCTTTTTGTAATTCAAAATGTGTGTGTGTTATAACTTATAACGCATCACCTAAACTGGCCCTTTGCTGGTCTGCGGCCAGAGTGCAGGATGAGTACCACCAACTCCCCTTTTTTAATACAGTAAAGATTATAGTTCATTCCAGCTTCCTGGTTCACCTAAGTAGGATTCTGTTTTCTCCAACTTTCTCCAAACACTGGCTCAAAGCATGCTGAATCCAGCAAACCGGACTAAGTACCTCTCTATATATATCTGAATTCTAGTCTCTGAACGCACACCAGTACTTCTCGATCCAGGAGGGCTCCGGGTATGCGACATCACTCCCGTGCGACGGCCACCAGCTGCTTTCCGATGTTGCGCCCGTAGAAGAGCCCGATGAGCGCCGTCGGGAAGCTCTCGATCCCCTCGGCGACGTCCTCCACGTAGGTGATCTTCCCTTCCTTGAGGTAGCCGGCCATCTCCTCTTCGAACTTTCTGTAGCTGCCGTAGTGATCCATCACGATGAACCCCTCCATGCGGATGCGCTTGGTAACGATGCAGAAGAGATTGCGCACGCCCTCAAGCTGCTCCAGGTTGTACTGCGAGATCATCCCGCACACCGACACCCGCCCGTGCAGCCTCATGTTGAGAAGCACCGCGTCCAGCATCGCGCCGCCCACGTTCTCGAAGTAGATGTCGATGCCCTCCGGGAAGCACCTGAAAGCAAGTATCATGGCACGGAGAACTCTTGATTAACTGGCCCTGTTCATTGGAAGTTGGAAGAACGCAAGAGTATGGTAGGGAAGGGGCCTGAAATTAACCTCTTCAGTGTGGCGTTCAGGTCCTGCTCCTTCTTGTAGTTGAAGGCATCGTCAAACCCAAACATTGTTTTTAGGAGGTTGACCTGATAAGGCAAATTTATCCCATCAAAATAGAAAGCTTTGCCAACAGCAGTGACAAATAAATCAGTATAAAACAGCAGTGACAAATAAATCAGTATGCCCAAATGAGTACGCACAAACCTTCTCATCAGAACCGGCACTACCAACCACATAGCAGCCAGAGATCTTGGCAAGCTGCCCGACAAGCTGTCCGACGGCGCCTGACGCTGCCGACACAAAGACATACTCGCCCTTTTTTGGCTTGGCCACGTCAAAAAATCCAACATAGGCAGTAAGGCCAGGCATGCCTGAATTATGAAGTTTCTAGCAGTCAGAGAAAATACTAGCCAGTATATCAGCCAAGGTTACATTTGACTGATTCTATAGCAGACTAAGGTCTACGAAGAAATCAAACCATAACTTTCTGGTTTCAGAGTAACAAATAAATTACTATAATGATAACCAGACCTGGTTAACTTGTGACGAATAAAAGTAAACTCACCAAGAACTCCTGTGTAGTATGACAGCGGCAATTCAGGATGGTTGATCTTGAAATGTGACTGCAGGTTCGTGATCAAAGTGTACTCTTCACATCCTGTCATTCCCCACACCAGATCACCGGGCTTGTAATCCTGGTGCCCGGATTCCACCACCTTGCTTACGCCCAAAGTAGTTAAAACCTGGTGGGATCGATTCAAGGAGGCAACAAAATTGTCAAGCGTTCTGGTGGGTAAAAAAATTCAGAAATAAAGAAAGGCTGAATCCATGTGCAGAACTGTGATCAGATTACAGTTGGCTTAAAAAAATCGCTTGTTCCGTGAAACAGAAAGGTACTGATAGCAGAGTGATTATTTTAAGCTCTGCTCATGCGAACCACATGCTACAGATCCAACAATTGAGCCATGCATGAATGAATCATATAGTATTAGCTGAAGAAACAGCCGCCAGTAGACTGCAGTACAGTTATCTGGAAGAATTTCTCTGTGATACTAACACTGAATCCGAGAACCAGCTGTAGATCTGTACTGGCAAGGAGACTGAATTTCGATGCGGGGCCAAGTTTGATGCAAGGTTAAAACAAAGGACGGCAGTACCTCCCCCTGGACGAAGTCCGGGACGTAGCTGGGCTCGTCGTGCCTGGACATCCGGCTGCGCATGTAGGGGTCGCAGGAGAGGTAGAGGTTCTTGACCACCACGGCGGCCAACCCGGGCGGCACGGCCAGGCGCGCCGTCGCGGGGACGAGCTCCATGTCCTCCTCGGTGGGAAACCCCGTCACGTAGCGCTTCAGGATCACCTTCTTGTTACTCACCTCCGCCGCCACCGCCGCCATTGCTTCCTTCCTCGGACGCACCGATGAGTTGGTGATTTGTAGTCTAGATACTATGAACCACGCGTTCAGGAGGGTACGTTTCGTGTGTGGCGGATCGAGCGGGTGCGTGGCGAGGGTGGAGCCGCGCACGCTTAACCCGTGGGGCGCGGGGAAGAGGGGACCGGACAGGAGGTGCATGCGTGCGCGGGACGGATTTGTGAGGCATAAGAGCATCTCCAACAAAGACGCTAAATAAAAAGCGCGCGCGAAAAAACGTACTTTTGGCGCGCGAGTGACCGCGCGGCTCGCTCCAGCGGACGTGGAAAATTTCGGCGCGCTAAAAAAACCGGCGCGTGCGGGATAAAGCGGCCGCGCGCGCGGCAGATTTGGCGCGCGGCGCCGCGCGCTGTATAAAAGCCGCGTCTCTCCCAGCGCTCGTCCTCGCCCGCGTAGCGCCTTCTTCCTCGCTCCGCGCCTTCTCCAGTGCATTCTTCCGCGCCCCGCCGCCGCCGCGCCTTCTCCCCCGCCGCACCGCGCCCGGCCGCCGCGCCACCATGCCGCCGTGCCGCCGGAGCATCTCGGGCTTCCGCGGTGTCCGCCTCCGCCCCTCCAGCGTGTATTATGCGGAGATCCGCTCCGGCGACGACATCCGTCTTGGGCTCGGAACGTTCGAGACCGCCCACGAGGCCGCCCGCGCGTACGACGCGACGGCGTGGCGCCTCGGGAGGCCACGGGCGCAGATGAACTTCCGCGACGTGCCGACGCGCGAGCGGGCGCAGGAACTCGCGCCTCCCCCGCGACTAGTCACCGAGGAGAATCGCCGCCTCCAGCGGAGGCGGGAGCGCCGCCTCCTCATCGCCGAGACGGACGAGCACGCCATGGCGGTGTGGCGCGAGCGCTTCCCGCAGGATGTCGTCGCCGAGAACGAGTTCTGGGCGCAGAGGAGGGCGGAGCAAGCCGCGCGTCGGGCGGACAAGCGTGCGCGGAAGGCGGAGGCGGAAGCCCAGATCGAGCTGGGAGAAGCGTCGACCTGGGACTCCGATGATTCTCGGTGGGTCGACGCGTTTACGTCGTCGGACAACACCACCGAGGAGGAGGACGAGTAGTTTTATATCAGCGTCGTTTTAGTATCGTTTTATCTATTTTTATCTAGCATCTATGAACTGTCTTGTAGTTTGGACTATGTGAGAAACTATGCTATGAATTTGAACTATGTGTTGTTTTAATTTTTCGTATGTGTTGTTCAAGTTTTTTTCCAAGCGCCGGCTGGTCGCGCGTGCTCTTTTTTACTGCACCTGCTGAAGCGCTACAGCGGCGCGCTAAAATTTGCAGCGCCTGGTGAAGCAACGACCCACTCCGGCGCCGTAAAACGCTATGCGCGCGCTGTAAAAAAAATTTAGCGCGCCTGTTGGAGATGCTCTAAGAGCATATCTTCTAGCAGAGCCCTTAAACCGTGGAACTGAAAACGCGTTTTAAGGGTCGGTTTGAGCTGCAGTCGATTAGACCCCTCAAACTTAAACTGTAAAACCGAATATTCGCTTATATTTTTTCCCCACGTCTTCGTCTTCCTCTCGCCCGTGTCCACGGTCAGGTAGCTCGCTCCTAGGAAGCCGGCGGACAACGCACGAAGCGGGCAAATACGGAGCCGCCGACGTCCAGGACGGCTCGCACGAAGCGCCCCCAGCGTCCGTCGCCGTAGCTGCTTGAATGGATCGATCGAATCGATCCAGGAGCTAGCTAGCAAGCTCCCGCCGCCGTAGCTGCTTGAATGGATCAACCGAATCGATCCAGGAGCTAGCTAGCTAGCTCTGTCGCCGTAGCGCAGCTGCTGTAAGCGCCGAGTTTCCGGCGAGATTCCGGCGAGTTCCGCGGCGGAAGGTCACCGGAGCCCGTGTGCGCACGGCGGAATTCCCTTGTCGCGTAGCGTTGACCGGTTTTCAGGGCATCCTCAGTTTTGCCTCCAAATCTGTAAATAAAGGGGTCGTGGGGGTGGATTCTCACGGGCGCGAAAAAGTTTATGGGTTTGACCACTTTTACGGGCTCTATTCGGGGTGTTTTTTGACAACAAAAACTGAAAATGTCGATTTTTACGGGTTTGACCACTTTTAAGGGGTCTGCTAGCTGGACTCCCCAAACCCCCCTCAAACGCCCGGTCACTGACCGGTTACGAAATTTTGACCTAGCCGGGCGCCTCAAACGGGCCTCAAATGCCCGGGCTGACCGGCACCCCCCGTATCCAGCCCAAATATGGGGCGGATATGGGGGCGCCTGGGCGACCGCCACGTCGGCCTGGCCCGCGCTGGCCCGCCCCGACCCCACATATATTCGTCCCCATCCGCTCGCAGACCAAACCCTAGCCACTTCACACTCCTCTCCCCTCCACTCCCTCCGCCACCCGAGCTCACCTCCGTCGATTTCCGGCCGGCTCGGGTATGGCAGGCAGCGGATCTGACTCCGACCAGTCCGGATCCGTCAACTGGGGTCTCATCCCGTGCGGATTGGACGTGACAATGGCGGTCCGCATTGCACTCCGCCGCTCCCGGGAGGACAGCGCCCGGCCGACGGACAGATCTGTCCGGCGCGACTCCGTAGCGTCAGCTCAACGTGCGCTCGGGTCCTCTGGGGCTGGATCATCGCAGTCCCGGCGGTCGAAAAATCTCTCCTTCCTCATCACCGGTCGGGCAGACTATGAGTCCCACCGGGAACGGGCAACCCGCCGTGGGAAGGAGAGGATGAGGGCCGCCGAGGCTCGTATCGCGGCCGAAATGGCGGCCGCGGAGGCGGCTGATGCGGCGGCGCGGGCGGCCGCAGAGGAGGAAGCCATCCGCGCCCGCATTCTGAAGAAACGACAGCGGAGGAACACGCGCGCCCTCGCCCGAGAGCGGAATCGGGCGGTCCGTGCCATGGGCGTACTGCCACCGAGGGAGGAGAAGGAGGACAACGACGAGCAGATCCGGCCTGATCCCTACCGCGTCTTCGACCGGTACTTCCGCGAGAAGGACGGCAAGGGCGCCGGGAAGGGCAAGGGCAGCCGTGGATGATCTTCACCATAGCCAAACTTGCCAAATTTTGGTAGTCCGATGGCATGTAGTAGTGATAGAGTAGCCGGTCGGAGTAGCCGGACGATGTGTGTAATGCATCGATGTAGTTGCATGAGTTTGTATGGATTTGAGATATGATAATTGAGGTGTCCGGATGTGGATTGCATTATTTGAGGGGTGTCCAGTCAGTGCCCGCGGGCGCGTCCACGCGCGTTTGAGGGGCCGGATTTGCCCATCACGGCCGTAGATGCTCTAATAAGTTGGGCGTTGGACAACACTAGGGGCCCACTTGGAAACGGTGTAAGATTTTACATCCGGATTTAGTTTACACGTGTATAATACTTGAGTTTTACGGGGCCTAGAGTGTATTCCGGATTTAGTTTCCACAGCGTGACTTCCGCCTGGAAATAACGACGCCTAGAGGTGTGTGTCGTTTTACGGGGTTATTCAGGGTCCAAACGCTAATCCAAGCGGAGCCTAGACTGTGACACGCATATTGCCGCGCCGTTCTTCGTTGATGAGTTAAACTCTCTTCTTTCTATTTTTAACGCGGTCCACTGTGGCTTGCTTACGATGCGTTTCAGCTGGACCATCTAATCTGAGCTTGTTGTGATGTTGTGACACGTCGCAACATTGGTGTCGACGTGGTGTTCATGTGATCGACTCATACGAACGCTAAGATTATCTGTGAATAGGCTCATACCCCCTTAGAAGATAACATATTCATACTTAAGAAAAAGAGATGCACATAGACTCCTAGATGAATATATAACAAATATTCAACCTTCTTATTCAAACATAATCAGCATACTATAATTTAATTGAACCTTCCATGTGTCTTTATATATAAATTTGTTAATTAGTTCACATTGAGTTAAACTGCAATGGTTATTGAACAGAACCAATCATATACGCAGCATGTTATGGAGTACAACTAAACATATACCATGTGTATGATTACACGATTGGTTTTAGCCTTTGCCAAATATGTCTACTGGGGTTTCTGGCCAGTGTAAAGAAACACTTGCTCCTCAATGGCATTCCTAAGAATGTGAAACAAGCATGTAGAGGTTTCTGGCCTATCAAATTTTGAGGCAAATCCAGTGTCCCCTCCTCCTCAAGGTTATTACATTGCTTCCCAAATTTCACAATCAATTTAACTACAAAATTATGGAATCTTATTAATCTAACCATGTGCAATTCCTGATAAATTTTGCACCCAAAAACATATTTGATGTGTGTTTAACTAAAAGGGGTCATAACCCCTGTCTGCAACAAATGGCGTCATATTTGAGTTTTCACTTGGGCATTTTTGTTAAATACCAGTAATGCACATGCAAAAAACAATGCATCAATTAAACTGTCATCCACGCTTCAAGATGAATAGTTAAGTGCTCTCATTCTACAGTGCAATCAAAGTTAATTCCAAACTCCAACTGAGAGAAATGAACTAAGTAGGTCCACCAGGAAGAGTCTTGGGCATGTTGATTTGGCTGCGAAAGAAGCCAGCCGTGGAGAGGGACCGATGACGTGTAGGCTGGCCATATACACCCAGATCGGGTTTAGCAAAAAGGCATCATCAATACATCGCCCGGGCTGTCCGCTGCGTCGATGCTGGCCATGTCAATCACCACTCACCTCCCTACATTCCTCCTTCTCGCTTGTCATTGACGCCTTATATCTGTAGCAATGAAACCAGCAACAACGAAAAGCGTTTCCAAGTCAACTAGCAGTGAAAAAACAGAGAAATTGTGCCTTCTATCTACTCTCCATTGGTCGCACTGTAATAATTACCATCTAACCAGCACGGCATCATACTAAAAAGACTCCGATAATGCCCGAACGTTCGGGGTTGACCATGGCAAATCGAACGTTTTTTATGATAATTTTAGTGCCGTGGCGATGACAAGTTTAGTTGGCAAGCATGGCAAAGTCGGTCTCAGTGTATTTTTTTGCTAGAAAATTGCCATGCGTGTCAACTAAACTTGCCATCCTTGCGTCACTAAAGTTGCCATAAAAACGTTCGATTTGCCATGGTCAAATCATTCGGGATTTATCATTTCAGTACTAAAAACGTGATATCTACAATATAAGGGTCATTGCTATCGATAAGTGCAAATGAAGGACGGGGGCATTGGTGGACTTTATAAAAAAAACATATTTCCAAATTGCAAAAAAAAATTAAAAAAAATTACATACACAAATACATATATAACACGTTCACGAGAATTTTCATCACAATATGCTTTCATAAGTGGTGTAGACAAAAATAAACAAATACATATAAAGAAATGGGTCATTTTCCTTTTGTTGTTGGGCCAGAATTTTGTTTTTTTATGCAGCTTGCAAATCATAATATTTTTGAATGAAATTTTACAGATCCACCCCGAATATGTATAAGTTTTCACAGATTGTTTTTTGAATTTTGTTGAAACTTGAAAAATATCATTTTTGAATCATTTGAAGTAAAGTCCTCCGATGCCCCCGTCTGCACAAACTTCGCATCTAATTGCTATCCCATAGTTCACATCTAGCACATCATGTCCTGCCACTGCCACGTTAGGGTTAATAACAGTGGTATAATATAGATATAGATATAGAATAGATTTATAGGGATATTTATATATATACCGTCTTAGGGAAGATATATAGAGATACCAGTACTGAGGTCATGACTGGAAATCGGAGGAAAAGATGCGTCATGTACCTTCCCTCGGACGCCTCGTCCGTCCACCAGACGGCTACTCCTACATGTCCGGCACGGTTACAAATAACTTCCCCGTAAAACAATCCCAATCCCGTCTCATCTTCCTGCCCGCGCGCCCTCTCTGCCGCCGCGGCAACCAACCAAACCATAGCCCGCCCCCCTCGGACGCCACCCTACGACGACGTTGACGACAGCCCGCGCGCCCTACTCCGCCGCAGCGATGTTCTACTCGCACTCCGTCCTGGCTCGGAAGAGCCCGCTGGGCACGGTGTGGATCGCCGCGCACCTGGAGCGCAAGGTCATCAGCCGGACGCAGATCGACGGCGTCGACGTCCCCTCCTACGCCGCGTCCATAATGGACCCCGAGGTCCCCATCGCGCTCCGGCTGTCGGCGCACCTCCTCCTGGGGCTCGTCCGCATCTACTCGTGGAAGGTGAACCACCTCTTCCAGGACTGCAACCGCATGCTGAGCGCGATCAGAACCGCCGCCGCCTTCGCCCCCGCGGGGGTGGACATCGACCTGCCGTCCGACGCCGACCGCGCCCCGTTCGCCGCCATCACGCTGCCGGCGACCTTCAGCCTGGACGACTGGAACCTGGACGATGCGATCCTTCTGATTGAGTCGCCGGACAATCACCGGAGAGCCGCCGATGAGATCACCTTGCCTGGAGAAGAGTATGTGATGGTCACTCTTGATGAGGACGGGCCATCTCCTGCTTGTCGATCCTTGCGCTTTGAGCCTGAGCCACATGAGCAGGGGACATTCCCTCCGTTTCCAGAGGATGCAGTTTCTGTAGATCTTCCGCCCCAGGACAGTTTTCATACTAATGGGCACCAAGATTCACCGGAAATTTTACGTCGAGCACCCGAGAGTGTGCCAAGGATTACTGATGGCACTGGAAGTGTCCCCATGGACGAAGATCCGTCGCCCTTCATAGAAAAGGTTACCACACCACCGGCAATGTACTCATCTTTATCCCCTGTTAGAGGATCGTCTTTGCCTGGGACATCCATTCCCGACGTATCAAGAGGTGTCAGCCATGATCCTATGGAAGAAGATGAAGAACCAGCTGTTGGCACTGGAATCTTGGTACCAGCTGCAATATTTATCCTTGAACCATCTCCACCTCCAGTACAAGGTAACAAGAGAAGGAGAACCCAGAATAATGCACAAGAGAACCCGAGAATCGATGAAATAGGAGTGCTCTCCAACGACGATATGAGGTCGCAAGTCGATGGCGATGAACTGCAAAGGCTGGTCCGCAGGAGGAAGCCACTACCCCATACAGCACTGGATACGTGGAAATTCAACAGGAGAAGGCAAAAGGACAGCTTATTCGCTGAACCTTTGGTACAAGGAATGGGTACTGACCTTCAGAAAGCTTACGAGAGGAACTACCCTCGTGTGAGTGACTCTGATGCTGATCCTGCAAACATTGGTGACGGGGATGCACCTCCAAGAAATGCAGATACACATGAGCCTGAACCTCACCTCACCCCAATGTCTCCCCAGCAGACTGAACCTCACCTCACCCCAATGTCTCCAGCAAACAGAGAAGCAACGCCATTTGATCATTCGGCACCTGAGCTCCCTCGGTTCGCCTCCCCGCAAATGGATCTATCTACAGTAAGAGAAGAAGATGACAGTCCTTTCATCAAAACCCCACGGTCTGGACTTGGAGGAACTGGTGCTACCGCTACTGGCAGCTATGCAACACCTGGACAAAACACTCGTGATTCTGATCCTAACGGGTCTCAGTTCCCTTTCGGCGGCGATGACTATCTCGATGAAGATCTACCAGAGATTCCAGGGCTCATAAACACCCCTAGCGTGCTGTCTAGTGCGGGTACTGGCGCCACAGGACTGAGCAGCATGTCTACCAGGACAAGGGCTGCCGCCAAGTACTACAAAGGCATGATGATGTCTTCAGCCACATCAGAGGACCAGCAGCGAGGGAGATTCAGTTTGAACGTAATCTTGGACGGGAGGACAAGGAAGCAAGCTGCGAGCATGTTCTTCGAAACGTTGGCCCTGAAGAGTTACGATTATATCGACGTATATCAGGAAGAAGCGTATGGTGACATTTCAGTTTCAGTTAAGCCCTCGCTCTCGAGCGCCAAACTTTGAATAACTCGATTTCTCTTAAGTTTAGTGTTTCGATATACCGTAACAGTGTCTTAGGCATACCGGTGTGTGAATATTGCCATGTTTACCTTGTGTCCTAACCTTCCTGTAATATTTGTGGCGTATCTTCATTTGTGTTGATTCTGTTCAGAACCTAGCAAGACCAGTGTGAATGGAGCTGACGGTGTTTGTCTTGCATTTAGTTTTATCCTGAGCACCAGCAGAGTACAATGGGTCAGTAAACTTCAAAGTGCGAAACGACATCAAATTCTTTGGTATTGTTGTTACGACTTACGACACATTCTTGGTTATCACCTTGTGAAAAGATACATGTAGAATAATGCAATGAAGAGCCGGGTAATCAGCAATCCAGCATGACCAGAGACTCAGAGAGTGAGCTGAGACAGGGTATTTGTCTAAGGGTGGACATGACTCGCATGGTAATTGCCTTCTTACGGCATCTCTAGCAGATCCCTATCCTGAAAGTCCAAAATTTTCTTCCTATCCTATTTTCTTAAAAATATTTAGGGAAATGAGGTTTGCTTATCTAGCAGATCGCCTATAACTTAGCCCCTTAAAAAAAATTAAACATATTTCTTTTACGCAATATCATTTGAAACACACATTTGAACTAGTTCATTACATAATTAAACATTGGTACCATATAAGCATTACATATAGCATATTTAAAGAGTCTGTGTCTACTACATTTGATCAAATGGACATCAAATTAGTAATTAGCATATATAAACTCTAAATACTAGTGTAGTGTCAAAAAAGGTCTTACATTATGAGACGGAGGGAGTAGTATTAGCTAGTAGCTCTAAATACCAGTAGCTCTACTCGTCTTTTCCATCTTTCCGGTTAAGGTAGCTAGCGAAGTCCTCGTCCGAGCCAGAGGATGAGACGGGGATCAAAAAAACGATCAGGTCTCAGAAACCTCTCGCTCTTGTGATCTTGCATCGAGAGAGGACAGATTAGCTTTTTGGGTAGCGCCACGAGCGACTGCCCACGTCTTACGCCACTGTCATGCACTGTCGTCTCCATCACCATCATTCGCGTCACGAACATCATCGTCAACAACATGCAGCAGCCACCACTACTTCATTTGCAATCGATCAGTACGTGCCATGTGATCTGATCCAATATTTAATTATGGTTACCGTTGCATGTGTGATGATGTTGTTCATGCTATTTATTGCATCTAGTATGTTTGACATATGCATACTACTTATTGTTTTTATCGTGATTTATATCTTGGAATTATCCAATAATTAAAAACCGAATTGTAGACAATTTCTGGGTTAACTATGGCTGCTTTCGCTGATGCACTGAGCATGGATAAGTTCTCCGGTGTTGAATTTAAGAGGTGGCAAGTGAAGTCCACGCGCCGGCTTACTAAGCGACTGTGGTGCAGGCAACCAAGCTGAACGAGGAGAGTTTCGTGGACCGACTAATGTGAACGTTATAGCAGCAATTGCACGATTTAATAGGAGTCCAAGGTGATTAAAAAAACATTTCATCAGTGAAGAACGGTGCACGTTAGCCTCTTACTTATTAAATCGATTGGATTTTGAGCTCGGATGCAACCTGTCTTCGCGTATTTCCTATAAAAAATTGTGTGTGTGTGTCTGTTCTTTTTGTTATTCCCTTTATATATAAATTGGCTGGAACCATTTTGATTGATTCGTGACTAACCACTTATGTACGCAAACAAACCCATTGCACAACAGGAACGAGCTCTTCCGACGGGAGAGTATCTGGTGCTACCGAGGCTCAGGTGTACCGTGATACGGACTCGTGGATCGTCAAATTCTCAAATTGGACGACATCTGGGAGCTGTTGGATCTGCTGGATCTATGTGTAATTTTTAGACTCCTAAGAAGGTTTTTTTGCAAACGTTGCAGAGTTACTGGGAGCCATCCGACCTAAGCATCCGACGACACAGAATCCCGTATCACGGTAGCACATGAGCCTCAATAGCACTAGATATTTTTCCCTCGTCCGACCCACCTACAGCTAGGGAACTACTGCAGAGAGGGACGTCGATGCGGGACCTCCTATTGGGCGCCTTAAGCGCCAGTAAACCTGGCTGGCGCTCACGCGCGCGCCCAAGCGAGCCGCGGCCCAGCAACGTCCGATGCCCTATCCCGCTGGCTTTGCTCGGCCGCTCGCTCACCTGTCGCTACGCATTCGTTTTTCTTTCGTTAGTCAACAGTTGACTGGTCGACAGTTGACCAGTTGACCGATCAACCGGTGACTTTTGGGGGGGAAAAACCGGATTTTTTTGCTAAATTCAGAAAAAATCGTGAATTCAAAAATGTTCATAAACTTCAAAAATGTTCACAATTTTTTTAAAAAGTTCATCGTTTTCAAAAATAGTTCATCAAATTTTTAATAAAGTTCATCAAATTTGAAAAAAAAGTTCATTGATTTAAAAAAAAGTTCACTAATTTTGTAAAAAAGTTCACAAAATTAAAAATAGTTCATCAAATTTAAAAAAAGTTCATCAAATTTGAAAAAAGTTCATCGAATTCGAAAATTTTATCAAATTTAAAAAGAGTTCACCAAATTTGAAAAAGTTCATTGATTTTTTTAGAAAAAGTTCATCTAATTTGAAAAATGTTAATGAAATTTGAAAAAAGTTCATCGCTTTTGAAAAAAAGTTCATCAATTTGGGAAAAAGTTCATCGATTTTAAGAAAAATGTCATCAATTTTAAACAAAAGTTCATCAGTTTTGAAAAAAATCACGAAATTTTTAAAAATGAAAAAGAAAACCGAATAAAACCGTCCGTTTTCTAAATTGGGCTTTCGCGAACGTAAATAAAATAAGAAAAAGGAAGTATCTATGCACCAGCGGTGGAGTGGCCTGGTGGTGTGAGCGCTCCCGTCGTAACTAAGAGCATCTCCACCCGTCCCCCCAGGAAGCCCCCCAGGGCGCCTTTTTCGGCCCCGGCGCCGAAAAAATGGCCCAGCCGCGCCCCCACGAGCTCGATTAGCGCCGGATTTGGCCAAAATTACATCCGGCGATCCCACCCCAAACCCAGGGAGCTGGGGGGCAGTCGGGGGCGCCGGCGCTATTATTTACACGCAACAGGCCCACTGTCAGCCTACCACTCCCTCTCTCCTCTCTCTCTCGTCTCTTTTCCTCCCAGGCCCACCCACGTGCATGCCTCCTGGAGACCCGCGCCAGCTTGCCCGTGCATGCCTCCAGCTCGCCCACGGCTGGGAAACTTTTGCCCCCCATGCCAAAATTTTCGCCAGCACAACCCCAACCGGCTGAAAAAATGGCTCCTGGGGGGGCAAACGAGTGGAGATGCTCTAACAGGTCGCTAGTTCGACTTCCGCTTCCCGCACGCACCTTTTTGACGCTAAAAATAGAAGGAAAAAACGAGAATGGGCCGGCCCATAGCTGAGTCGTGGGTGTGCGCCGGTTTGCAGAAATAACTACAACCGGCACTTAAGGCGCCATTTAGGAAATACCCGTCGATGCGTAACGTCCGGCCCTTGTGCATCCGACGGAAGCCAGTGGAAACGAGCCAGCAAGCTACAGGCCGTGCAGCCCACGAACGAAATCCCCCCTTAAACAGTCCAATTATTATAGGAAGAAAGAAGAACCAGCGACGATGGGCCCACGAACCCGGCAGCATACATGCCGATTCTCAAAAACAAAAATGCATTTTCGGGTGCCGCTGCCGCTGCCGCGAGCGCTTTCCCCCCAAAAGCAATTCCAATCCATTCCCATCTCATCACCACGCCATCTCCGCTTCCGCAACCAAACCCTAGCCTGACCACGCAAGCCTCCCCCCAGCAATGTGCTCCCGCTGGGTCCTTGCTCGCAGGAGCCCGCTGGGCGCGGTATGGATCGCCGCGGACCTCGAGCGCAAGCAGGACGTCAACAGGACGCAGATCGGCAGCGTCAACACCCCGTCCTACGCCGTGTGCGTCGTGTCCCCCGAGCTCCCGATCGCCCTGAGGCGATCAGGGCATCGCCTCCTAGGGCTCGTACGGATCTACTCATGGAAGGTGAACCACCTGTGTGGTCGTGGAACCTCTGATCAGAGTCAGATCACCTTGTGTGGAGAAGAGTATGTGACGGTCACTCTTGATGAGGATGGAAGAGCAGAGCCAACATCTCTTGATGAGGATGGGAGTGATGACCCCATGGACGAAGATCCGTCGTCGCCGTTCATAGGAGAGGTTACCCCACCACCGGAGATGTACTCATCTTTATACCCTGTTATATGTAGAGGATCTTTGCTTGGGGCATCCATTCCCAACGCACCAAGAGGCCATGGTCCTACTGAAGATGAAGAACCAGGTGGCACTGCAATCTCGGTACTAGCATTTATCCTTGAACCATCTTCACCTCGAGTAGTACAAGATAACAAGAGAAAGAGAAGGCAGAATGTACAAGAGAACAGGACAAGACACGTACTCGACGATGAAGAAATGCTCTCCATTGCCTATATGGCGAAACAAATTGATGGCGATGAACTTTGTAAGCTGGTCCGCAGGAAGAAGATAGCACCCCTTACAACACTGGATGTGTGGAGATTCAACAGGATAAGCCAAAAGGACATCTTCTTCTCTGAACCTTTGGTGCAAGGAATGTGTAGTGATCTTGATAAAGCTTGCAAGGTAACATCTCCATTTCACCTACAAGATAACAGGAGAAAGAGAACGCCGAGTGTGATACAGAAGAAGAGAGGAATCATATTCGATGATGAAGAAATGCTCTCCATTGCCTATATGGCGAAACAAATTGATGGCGATGAACTAGGTGAGCTGGTCCGCATGAAGAAGATAGCACCCCTTACAGCACTGGAAATGTGGAGATTCAACATGATGAACCAAAAGGACAGTTTCTTCTCCGAACCTTTGGTGCAAGGAATGTGTACTGACCTCCATAAAGCTTGCTCGGGGGGCTACCCTCGTGTGAGTGACTCTGATGCTGACTCTGCCGATGTTGCAAATGTTTGTGACAAGGATGCACCTACAGGAAATGCAGATACACAGGAGCCTGAACCTCACCTCACCTCAATGTCTCCAGAAAATGGAGAGGCGACACCATTTGATTCGCCACCTGAGTTCCCTCGCTTCTCTCCACAGAAGGGTACCGGCACCACAGGATTAGGCAACATCATGTCTACCAGGACAAGGGCTGCCGCCCAGTACTTCAAAGGTATGATGTCCTCAGCCAGGTCAGAAGACCAGCGAGGGAAATTCAGTTTAAACAGAATCTTGGAGGGGAGGACAAAGAAGCAAGCTGCAAGCATGTTCTTTGAAACGTTGGCCCTGAAGAGCTATGATTATATTGATGTCCATCAGGAAGAAGCGTATGGTGATATTTCAGTTTCGGTTAGACCGTCACTCTCGAGCGCCAAACTTTGAACAACTCGGTTTCACTTTAGTTCAATTAGACTATTTTCTTTCGCTCTCCCCGCCTGTCTAATATTAATCCTGTTTTAGAAGAATGCCATGTTATTTTATGCCTTCTCTTAATAATCCTGTAATATTTGGCGTGTATCTATTTGTGTCAATTCTGTCAGAACCTGGCAATGCTAGTGTGAGTGGAGTTGAAGGTGTTCTGTATACATTGTAATCTGTTGCAACTCCCCTAGTCTTTGAACCTGTGCTGCATTGCCGATGTACGATTTTCTTGGTTGATTTTTTGCTGTGTGATGGTGTTGCCTATGGGAAGGAGGGAGTTGAATATTGATTTAGCTTTAGCACATGAATGTAATTCTTTTGGTATAATTCAGATTTACGAGTCAATTTGATCGGTGACACCGTACAGTAATGATGTAGACACACATTTTGCAGATGATGGCATGATGCATCTCCTTTCAGACTTTCTTCAATTGTCTGACCCACAAAAGTACAATCTGGTAAATAATATCAAATTACCCTCAAGTATTATTTTATCGAGATTGCACTCAGAGACTTTTTCTCTTAATGTGTTTTCCAGCGGTGTAGCAGGAACTAGAGATGAATGGTTCCAATCATATGTGGACTTTGAAAACTATGGTAGATATCCCTGCAGGTAATTGAGCAGAATTATTTTGTTACACAGTTAGTTGCCGATGTTGCCAAAAATGTTGCTTCCGAGGATGCAAATGCTAGTGACGAGGATGCACCTCCAGGAAATGCAGATGCAGGAGACTGAACCTTGCTTCACAGGAAATGGAGAAGCATCACCATTTGGTTTGGCACCTGAGCTCCATCGGCTCTCTCCGCAAAAGGGTCTATCTCCAGTAAAAGAAGATGATGATTCTCCTTTCGCAACCCCAGGTGGAACAGGAACCACCTAGTATACGCTGTAATCATGTTGTAAGTGACTCCTATTGTTTGTCCTCAGCCACCACTGACTGCTCCTGCTCCGCGCTGCCCTTTCTAGGATAAGAATAAGAGAATTTCTTCCTTTTTAGGATGATCCACATCAACGCGAAGCTCACCTTATGTTGTTTTTCTCGATTGATTTTTTGCTGTGTGGCGGTGGTGCCTATAGGCAAAGTATAAGAAAATCAGATGGAATGGGGAAAATCATATATTGAATCTGATTAACGTGTCTTGCATTTCTAAGGTTTAGGTTATATACTTATATGCTAAGTGTTAACTCTGGCGCTGACTCGATAGATGTAGTTTTTCTTGTTCTAAAAAAAACTCTGATGGGAAACTAGGCAAACAAGTATAGAGAATGTCTTTTTCTTGACATGTTCCTAGTTTGACTGTCCTTTGTGCAAGTATGAGTTGAGTTGCTTGAAGATGATGTATGTTGGCCCACTTTTAATTAGATGTCAGAAGAATATCATTCCAATGATAATGGTGTGTCGATGTATATATGTTCATACTTTTTTTTCTGCGGGGATATATATGTTCATACAGTTTAGTCAGTCCCACAGTTCCATGTACAATAAGCATGTAAAAAAAATAGTAATGTTCTAAAGAACGTCGCCACATCATGCTACAATTACTGCTGTCAAGTACAACATCAACCCTTTACCGAAAAAGGCTTCCGCCCCGCTTTATATATAAAGCAATGATCATCAACAAACCTGGTACAAACGCATGCCAACACAACACACACACCCAAGGCAGGATACAAAGGTGCTGAGCGCAGCAACATCACCCCTAGCACTACAAGAGTAACCGGAGTCCTTAGCCGTGAACACGTCACCGCCAAGAGATGAAGCTGCATACGACGAACCATGGGCTCCAAAGCGGCGCCTTCAGGAAGGGAACGACACCGGAGCGCCGCCACCGCCCGACACGAGGGTCAGGGTTTCCCCTGGAGCAACACGACGGGCAATGAAGGCCGCGACGACGCCTTCAAGAAGGGAACGATTCGCCGCCGCCGGTCCGTCCGAAGATAGAGCAGGTTTTCACCCCGGCCAACAATCACCACCACCGAACGCCACACCCCGGCAGCCATGCCGCCCACACGGCCATGGTCACCAGGCAGCACCAAGCCACGGGCTCTGCCCATGAGCACCGCGCTACCACCACCAGGGCCGCCGCCCCGGCATCCAAGACCTTGACACCACCTCACCCGAGACCCGCCGCTACTCCAACCAAAGAGACGAGTGGAAAGGCCCCGTCTTTCGCACCCCTGGGCGACCCCAGCGCCGAGACCCAAGAGGCCGGCCTAAACTGGCCTCCATCGACCCGTCCTGCTGCACCGGGCGCGAGACGAGGTCGGTCCTGCTACCGGGCGCGAGACGAGCTCGGTCCTGCTGCCGGGCTCGAGACGAGATCAGTCCCGCAGCACCGGGCGCGAGACGAGCGATGGACCGCAGCTGGGAGAAGGCCAGCCCTTCGACGAAGGTAGCGCCCGGACGACGAGGAGAGGAATCGAAGGCCGATACAGGCCGCTTCCCGACGGGCCGACGCCGGAGATGTCCGGCCGCCGCCGTGAAACGACCCAAACCACCGCCATGAGCCACCACCACGCCGTGGCAGCCCACATCCATGCCGGGACCCCGAGGGGCCGCCCCGAGCCGCCCTGCAGCGGCTGCGGTGCGCCGCCGAGGTCGCGGCCCGCCCCCGCGCCGCCCGTCTGCGCCAGATCCCGAACCGGGGACCGCCGCCGCCACGGGCACACCAGCCACCGCGCAACCTGCGCCCCAGCCCCGCCGCCACGTCCCGCACCGCGCCAGAGCAGCCCGGAGTCAGGTCCGGCCGGACCTGACCAGGACTCCCCACCGCGACCCAACGGAAGAGCGACCACCTCCCGCGCCGCCTTGATCCCGCGAACAGAGGAACCGTCGCCAGCACCAGCGCGCTCCACCGCCCCGTGCAGCCCTCCGCACCACCATGAGACGCCCAGCACCGCCGCCAGTCGCCGCCGCGCCGTCCCGCACCACGACGCGCCCCGGCCCGATTGGATCTGCCCGCGGCGACCCCACCACGCGAGGGGGAGAAATCGCCCCGCCGCCGCCGAGGCCGGCCGGGCTTTGCCCGCCGGCGCGAGCGGGCGGCGGCGAGGAGGGAGGAGGAGAAGGGGGGCTGCTAGTCGGAGGCGGTTAGGGTTCCTCCCCTGCCGCCCGCGGGAGCGACAGAGGGAGGAGGAGAAGAGAGAATATCAACAGCAACCCTTTCACAACCATTCTTTGATGTATTGGCAAAAGAATCAGAAACTTGACATTATTCTCTGAAATCAGATAGCATTAGAACTGCATGCCCCGGCTGTCCAGCAGCTAGCCACACACATGAGAGTGACAATATCACACAAGTAACTCTCTTACGGAAGTTGAAACTAGATTATTACACGATAAGAAAAAATTATACCCAGTCTGTGACGAACTGACGATGCAGGTAGGAAGAAGGAAAAGACAATCATGGCTCAATCCTAAATGAGACGCTTGCTAAGCAAACATGATGTGTATTCACATTCCGCTGCTTCCGCTACTCAATGATAGGAACCTTTGGTCCTGAGTTTGGACATTTAATCATTTCGTTCATTTTCAGGCTTCACTTCTTCATCAGTTCAGTGCCTGCTCCACCTAGTCATAAACATTAATTTCATTTTGAGGCATCTCTTCAGCAGTTCAATATCTGCTCCACCTGCTCATGATCGTTAACTATTACTGTATTTGGCAAGACCATAAAAACAAAATCTTAACTGGTTAACATAATCGAGAATGAACAGGAGTTGCAGATTAGTGGCAGAATGTTTAATACCAACCATGTTCACCCCGCTCACAACACGTTCATTCCCCTGGTCGCTCAGTTCACAGTTGTTGACTGGTTGCGGTTTGACCGGTTGACCATTGACTTTTACGGAAAAATGCAAAAAATTCAAAAAAACATAGGAATTCAAAAACAAAACACGGATTTGAAAAACTTCACGACTTCAGAAAAAAGTTAACGCAATTTGAGAAAAGTTCACAGGATTTTAAAAAGGTTCATAAAATTGAAAAGAAGCACAAATTTTGGAAATGTTCAATAAATTCAGAAAAAAACGTGAATTTGAAAAAAAATAAAAAAATCACGAATTTTCAAAAAGCTCACCAATTTTCGAAAGGTTCACGCATTTGAAAAACCCTTAATTTGAAAAATATTCATGAATTTGAAAAAAAAATTGCGAATTTGGAAATGTTCACGAACTTTAGAAAATTATAAATTAATAAGAAAAAATAAAACTAAAAACACGGTGACACACGAAAACCATGAGAACCCAGCCCAAAAAAACCGAAGGGAATCTTCTGGAAGGTTCCCCAAACCGGTGCCGGGAGTACATGATTTGGGCCGGCCTAGTTCGCTAGCCATAAGGAACTGTGGGAGTGCGCCAGTTACCGATATCTGACGCCTGGCGCTAAATAGACAACGAGCTCGAGGACGCTCCTCCGAAACTGACTCGGGCTCCATTTCATGAATTTGTCGGCGTTTAAAAGCGATCTAGTTTTCACGGTGCCGCAGTAGGCCAACCCTATTTGGTGAGTAGGTCGCTGGTTAGCGGCGTGCACCTCCCCGCTCCCAATAGGAAGTCAGTTTGGGCTAGCCCAACTAGCTCAACCTTCCCAGACCGGGATTTTTATTTTTTGTGTGTGTTTTTCCTTTCGGTTTTTTCATTTTTGTTTTTTCTTTAATTTTTTTCATTTTCGTTTTTTCTTAATTTATTTTCTTTTTCCCATGTTTGTTTTTTCCTTTCATTTAATTTTTCTTTTCTTTTCTTTTCTTTTCCTTTTTCCTTCTCATTTTGTGATCATCTTTTTCGAATTCGTGAACATTTTCTTGAAATCAAGAACATATTTTGAAGTCATTAGCATTTTCTGAATTAGCAAACATTTTTATCAAATCATGAACAATTTTACTATCATGAACACTTTTTACAAATTCGATACAAAAAATTAACATTTTGCACATTTTTTGACAGTCATGAATTTTTTTAGAATCGGCGAACATTTTTTGAAATTTGGTAACAATTTTCGAAATTTATGAACATTTGTTTGTTTGACAAACATTTTTTGAAACGTGTGAACAGTTTTTAATCAGCGAACATTTTCTGAATTCAAGATCTTTTTTTGTAAATAAGAAACATTTTTATATTTTTGTGAACATTTTTTTCATTCGCGAACATATTTTCAAATTCAATAATATTTTTCTAATACGCGATTTGTTTGTCAAAATCATGGATATTTAAAAATTTCCTGAACCCTTTTTTCAAAATCATGAACTTTTTTTCTGAATCCTTGAACATTTTATGATTTATGAAACTATTTCCAAAATTCATTTTCTTTAGATTTGATTTTTTTTGTGAAAATCCTGTATTTTTTAAAGAAGAACGAAGGCAAAAAAACTAAATAAAAAAACTAGGGGTATCTCACCCCGCGCATGGGCCGGCCCTTTTTGGGTGCGCATTTCCCCTTTTCCAACAAAAAAGTAGTAGCACCCGCCACAGCAAGCCCATCCTCAACGTTGCGTTTATGGGTTGTTGCTCTGCAAGTTGAGTTTCAAGCCTTGGTCCGTACACGCCTTCTGCAGCGACTCGGGAAATTACACTGCACATGCATGAATTGCCCCGATACTATTCGGCTCTTTATGTGCCACTCTTAGTACTATCCGCAAACCAGCGCACACCCCTTCAATCGCTTCATTCACTAAAAGGTCGGCCTATCTAGCGTACTTTGCGATCTGGTCAGGAGCTCGTCCTTCTTATTTTCGGAAGCTTCTAGAAGCTTCCAAGCCCGGTTTTGGGAAGCTTCCGGGCCATATTTTTTCATTTCTACTGTTTTACAGTTTTTTGTTAGTTTTTTATTTTTTGTATTCCTTTTCCTGTTGTCTTTTTCTTTTTCTTTTTTCCTTTTTATTTCTTTTTCCCCTTTTTAAGATACATGAACTTTTTTAAAATTCAAAAAATTTCTTGAAATTCATGAACGTTTTTCGTTAATTTCTCTCCAATTCGTGATCTTTTTTTAATTTTTTTTGTGAACGTTTTTCTTTAAATTCGTGAAGCTTTTTAAAGTTTGTTAACTTTTTCCCCTCAAATACCTGAACTTTTTCAAATGCATGATTTTTTTTAAATACATAAACTTTTTCTTAGTTTTTGTGAACTTTTTTTCAAATTAGCGAACTTTTTAGATTCATGAACTTTTTTCAAATTCGTGAACTTATTTAGTGGTTTTTTTTGCATGAACTTTTTTCAAATTCGTGAACCTTTTTTTCATTTTTTTTGTGAACTTTTTAGCAAAGTCAACGGTCAACATGGGCCCTGGTCGATGGTCCACAACGGTCGGTCAACTGGGAACCGACCAAACCGAGTGAACCAGACTGCCTTTTTTGAGCGAGCGAGTTCTCCTAACAGCGTTTGCAACTTCTAATTTGGGTCGGCCCATGAGCATAGGTGCGTGAGCGCTAGTTCACCTAAAAAAAACCGATGCAGAAGGCGCCGATTAGGAGCACTCCTTGAATTGACCATACTCTCGTTGGGAAGGATTCATTTATTGGTACTGGGTTATAAGGTATCCTCTCCGTCGGAGATAGGTGATGTGTGCTACTTGTAGACAGCGTTGGTATTTCTTCAAAGAGGATAGGATGATGCAGTATAGTAGAGATAAGTATTTCTCTCAGTTAAGAACCAAGGTATCAATCCAGTAGGAGAACCAAGTAAAATTCCGTTAAGCGCACCTGCACACACAAGAGCAAACAATTACACCCAACGCAAATAAAAGGGTTGTCAATCCTATTAGCGGTTATTTGCAAGGATTAAATCTTATAGAGGTAAATAAATAAACTAAAATACTAATTAAAATAAAAGTAAATAAATTGCAGTAAGGTATTTTTAGGTTTTTTATATATGATAAAGTAGACCCGGGTGCCATAGTTTTTCACTAGAGGCTTCTCTCTCGAACACATAGCATACGGTGGGTACACAAATTACTGTTGAGTAATTGATAGAAAAGCAAATAATTATGACGGATTCATGGAAATGATCATGTATATAGGCATCACGTCCGAGACAAGTAGACCGACTCCTGCCTGCATCTACTACTATTACTCCACCCATCGACCGCTATCCAGCATGCATCTAGGATATTAAGTATGAAACAGAGTAAACGCCTTAAGCAAGATGACATGATGTAGACAAAGTAAACTCAAGCAATATGATTAAGCCCCATCTTTTTATTCTTAATGGCAGCAATACAAATACGTGTCATGTCCCCTTCTGTCACTGGGATTGAGCACCGCAAGATTGAACCCATCACAAAGCACCTCTCCCATTGCAAGACAAATCAATCTAGTAGGCCAAACCAAATCGATAGATCGGAGAGACATACAAAGCTATAATAATCATGCATAAAAGAGTTCAGAGAAGACTCAAATATTTTTCATGAATAATCTGATCATAAACTCACAATTCATCGGATCCCAACAAACACACCGCAAAAGAAGATCACATCGGATAGAACTCCAAAAACATCGAGGAGAACATGATATTGAAGATCAAAGAGAGAGAGAAAATCCATCTAGCTACTAGCTATGGACCCGTAGGTCTGTGGTAAACTACTCACACATCATCGGAAAGGCAACAAGGTTGATGAAGAAGCCCTTCGTGATCGATTCCCCCTCCGGCAGAGTACCGGAAAAGGCCTCCAGATGGGATCGCGGAAGAACAGAGGCTTGCGGCGGCGGAAAGGTTTCTCTTCTGTCTCTCTGGTATATTGGGAATATTTGGGAATTTATAGCGCTGGAATTAGGTCAGGAGGGGCAACGAGGGGCCCACAAACCTGGGGGCGCGCCCTACCCCCCTGAGCGCACCCTCCAGGCATGTCGCCTCCTCGTGGCTCTTCTGGTCTTCTCCCGAAGCTTCGTGGGTCTCTTCTGGTCCAGAAAAAATTAATCTAAAGTTTTTTTCTCGTTTGGACACTTTTTGATAATGATTTTCTGAAAAGGCAAAAACAAGCAGAAAACAACAACTGGCACCGGGCACTGGGTTAATAGGTTAGCCCAAAAAAATGATATATAATGGCATATAATTGCATATAAAACATCCAAGATTGATACTATAATAGCATGGAACAATAAAAAATTATAGATACGTTGGAGACATATCAAGCATCCCCAAGCTTAATTCCTACTCATCCTCGAGTAGGTAAATGATAAAAACAGAATTTTTGATGTGGAATGGTACCTATCATGTTTCATCATGTAATCTATCTCTTACGGTATGAATAATAAGATCCGAATGATTCAAAGCAATAGTCTATAATTCGATATAAAGACATCAATACTCAGACATACTAATAAACATTCATGTCTTTCAAAATAAAAGTGCTAAAGAACGTTATCCCTACAAAATCATATAATCCTGTCATGCTCCATCTTCTTAACACAAAGTATTTATCATGCACTACCCCGATGACAAGCCGAACAATTGGTTCATACTTTTTAACGCGCTTCAGCTTTTTCAACCCCCACGCAATACATGAGCGCAAGCCATGGATATAACACTATGGGTGAATAGAGTGTGGTGGTAGAGATAAATAAGAGAAGTCAAAAATAAGAAGATAGTCTCACATCGACGAGGCTAATCAACGGGCTATGGAGATGCCCATCAATTGATGTCAATGCGAGGAGTAGGGATTGCCATGCAACGGATGCACTAAGAGCTATAAGTGTATGAAAGCTCAACATGAAAACTAAGTGGGTGTGCATCCAACTTGCTTGCTCATGAAGACCTCGGGCATTTGAGGAAGCCGATCATCGGAATATACAAGCCAAGTTCTATAATGAAAATTCCCACTAGTATATGAAAGTGAAAAAATAGGAGACTCTCTATATGAACAACATGGTGCTACTCTGAAGCACAAGTGTGGAAAAAGGATAGTAACATTGCCCCTTCTCTCTTTTTCTCTCTTTTTTTATGGCTCTTTTTGACCTCTCTTTTTTTCGTCCGGAGTCTCATCCCGACTTGTGGGGGAATCATGGTCTCCATCATCCTTTCCTCACTGGGACAATGCTCTAATAATGATGATCATCACACTTTTATTTACTTACAACTGAATATTACAACTCGATACTAGAATAAAAATATGACTCTATATGAATGCCTCTGGCAGTGTACCAGGATGTGCAATGATGCTAGCGTAACATGTATAAAAATGATGAACGATGGCTGAGCCACAAATACTATGTCAGCTATATGATCATGCAAAGCAATATGACAATGACGATGTGTGTCATAAGAACGGAACGGTGGAGGTTGCATGGCAATATATCTCGGAATGGCTATGGAAATGCCATGATAGGTAGGTATGGTGGCTATTTTGAGGAAGATATAAGGAGGCTTATGTGTGATAGAGCGTATCATATCACGGGGTTTGGATGCACCGGCGAAGTTTGCACCAACTCTCGATGTGAGAAAGGGCAATGCACGGTAACGAAGAGGCTAGAAAATTGCGGAAGGGTGAGAGTGCGTATAATCCATTGACTCACATTAGTCATAAAGAACTCACATACTTATTGCGAAAGTTTATTAGCCCTCGAAGCAAAGTACTACTACGCATGCCCCTAGGGGATAGATTGGTAGGACAAGTCCATCGCTCGTCCCCGACCGCCACTCATAAGGTAGACAATCAACAATAAATCATGCTCCAACTTCTTAGCATAACGACAGATCATACGTGCATGCTTCGGGAATCACAAACCTTAACACCAATATTCTTACTAAAACACAATTATCTACTAATACCTCCCACATATTACCATCTTAATATCGCAAAACTATTGCAAGGAATCAAACTTATCATATTCAGTGATCTACATGAAATTTTTTATTATATCCCTCTTCAATACCTATCATATCAGGACCAAATTCATAACCCATGCATATTATCATTGCTATTCATTAGACTCTCAAAAAGATATAAGTGAAGCATGAGAGTGCAACTATTTCTTTAAAATATAACAACCGCCGTGCTCTAAAAGATATAAGTGAAGCACTAGAGCAACTGCCTAGCTCAAAAGATATAAGTGAAGCACATAAAGTATTCTAACAAATCACGAATAATGTGTGTCCCTCTCAAAAAGGTGTGTTCAGCAAAGATGATTGTGACAAACTAAAAAGCAAACAAACTATATCACAAGACGCTCCAAGTAAAACACATATCATGTGATGAATAAAAATATAGCTCCAAGTGAGTTACCGATAGATTGTAGACGAAAGAGGGGATGCCTTCCGGGGCATCCCCAAGCTTAGACGCTTGAGTCTTCCTTGAATATTACTTTGGGTGCCTTGGGCATCCCCAAGCTTAGGCTCTTGCCGCTCCTTATTCCTTTGTCCATCGTAGTCTCACCCAAAACTTGAAAATTTCAGCACACAAAACTCAACAGAAACCTCGTGAGATCCGTTAGTATAACAAACAAATCTTAAACTTTAGGTACTGTTGTAAATTGATTCATATTTAATATTGTTATAATTCTATTGTACTCCAACTTCTCCATGACTCATACCCCCCGATACGATCCATAGATTCATCAAAATAAGCAAACTATGCAACAAAAACATAATATGTCTAAAACAAAACAGTCTGTAAAGATCTATTTAAAATCCATACTTCTGTAACTCCAAAATTTTCAAAAAATTAGGACAACGTAAACAATTCATATACCAATACTGTGTAAACATTTTAGATTTTTCTGACGCTCCAGTACAGAATTAAAATTCCAGCACTGGACGCCAAACTTTCTGTTTTCCAAACAGCATCAATTATACTATCATCAACATCATCCCAAAGGCATTACTTGGCACAAACACTAATTAAAACATAAAAATACAATCATAACAGAGGCTATAATTATGTAAACACTCAAGAACAGAAAGTAAAAGCAAAAATTTATTTTATTCATTGGGTTGCCTCCCAACAAGCGCTATTGTTTTATGCCCCTAGCTAGGCATAATGCATAGTTTCAAGTGTTGTCATCCTTCAAGTTAATTCCATAGGTTGCCCTCATAATAGATTCATAAGGTGCTTTAATTCTCTTTCTAGGGAAGTGTTCTATCCCTTCCTTTAATGGAAATTGAATTCTTATATTACCTTCTTTCATATCAATAATAGCACCTATTGTTCGTAGAAAAGGCTTACCAAGTATTATGGGGCAAGAAGGATTGCATTCAATATCAAGAACAATAAAGTCCACGGGCACATAATTTCTATTTGCAAGAATAAGCACATCATTTATTCTACCCAATGGCTTTTTAATAGTGGAATCCGCAAGATGCAAATTAAGGGAACAAGGATCCATGTCGGTGAGACCTAGCACATCACACAAAGACTTTGGGTAATCATAAAGTGGCTCTTCTCCCAATTTAATCCTAAACATGTTTCCTCACATCTCTGCAAAACTTCCATGAGATTGTACAAACAATGGTCAAATGAAACGCCTTCGACAAAGAAGTTGTCCATCAACACTTCGATAGTTTGTTCTACAAAATCAGAAAAGATAATAGAGGTGCACTTTTGAAAGGAAGGTGGCCCATTTCATAAACCAAAAGGCATTATGCGATAAGCATATGTACCCTAGGGACACGTGAAGGTGGTCTTTCCTTGATCCTCCAGTCTAATTGGTATTTGAGAAAAAACATAGTATGCATCAAGATAGTAGAAATAAGAATTGTTAGCCATCCTTTCTAACGCTTCATTTATAAATGGTAGTGGGCAATGATCCTTCTAAGTCCATTTATTTAATTTCCTGAAATCAACACACATACCATATCCGATAACGGTCCTGGTAGGGACTAGATCATTATCTTCATTAGCCACGATAGAGATACATCCTTTCTTAGGAATACAATGCACCATACTAACTCATTTACTATCAGAAGGTGATCTCCTCCTTGTTGATTCCCCCTTCGAATGCCTTCCAGAGGCTAGGGTTCTGTGTTCTGGACGAGTTTCTGGTGTCTGTGTGTGTTTTATCTCCGATCCGATTCCACGGGGTGGAAATAGTCAACGAAGAGGAGGCGGCGGTGAGTGGTACGAGCGCGTGCACTTGTACCAGACGTCATCTTGCGCTCTGGACACCCTGCGCAACCTCCAATTTTCTCCCATTTCCTTCATTCTTGTATGGAGGTTGTTAATCACATTAATTAACGTGATGTTTTCATCATTTCTGTGAGTTCTTTCCATAGTGCTCCGATTACTTCCAAAAACGTACCTTGAGGGAAATCGACAAAGAGCAGTGCGCGAACGCAATATAATTCCACAAAGTCTACCGTGTAGGCACAAAAATAAATATAAAAAGCTTCACATGATTTGGACTCATCAGAGGGGGGTAGAGGGGCGGGGCAGTCTGTGGTGTTGGTGTGCTCGGAGGGTGGCATCAAGCACACGATGTCGTGTGCGTTCACGACTGAAGGGTGCGAGGTCGTGGCCACGGCGTGGTCGCACGCCTGCATGTGCGGGCTAAAGGGTGACCTGTGTTATCTTCTTTTGGAGCTTGACGTGCGTTCCGATGGGAGCGGGTTTCGTGCCGTTGCGAACGCCCCGCGAGAGCTAGGCTGTGTCGACGTGCTCGTCAACAACGCAGGGCCCCACCTCGTCGTTCCCCTCACTCTCGCCACAACAACGGGGCGACGCTCCAAGGGGCGAAGGTGTCTGACCCTGCACCCATCGAAGGCGGCAAGAGAAGGGAGAGGAGACATCGGATGCGACAGAGATCATTCTTGGGCAGATGACTGTGCAAGGCTATGACACCATTCTCTTTGGACACGGTGCGGGCGCCCAAGCGTCCAACAACCGCGATGGTGGCCTCTGTGGGTTGCGGACAATGGCGGAGGTAGCAATTTAGTAAGGTTAGGCCTCCGCCACATCTTAAAACATTTCATCTACTATTTGCATACTAGCGCCGAGGAAAGCTATAAGTTTGATGTCGTTGTATGCATTGATGTCTGTGTCAGCCATACCTTAATAAAAATGCTGCCCCTGCCACTGGTTGCGGCGGCACTAGCGATGGCGGTCTAGGTTCGACACGATCATCGAGGGCTTCACCGTGGCAAGGAGATCAAGGAGCATAGCGGGGCATTTGCAGGCGTGCGGCACTGTGGGCGCTTGCTGGTGACGCAAAGGGGATTTTGTCTAGTGCGAGAGCAGCACATCACAATGACGTTTGTGGCGCCAGCGTCCAACCATGATGAGTTTGGGTCACATCGCCAGTTCCTTGTCGACATCTAGCATCGGAACAAGAACTTCGACGGGATGGCTGCCTAGCGTTAATGAGTTTGGGTCACACCAGCAGTTCCTCGTTGGCATTTAGCACTGGAGCACCAACTCCGACAATATGGGTGATGTTGCAGTGTGCCTCACACCAGTGTGGAGTGGCAGTGGCTAGATCCCAAGACATGGGTGGCCCCTGATGTATGTGGCCATGGTCTAAGTGGGAAGACAAGCCACTAATATGCTAGTACATCTGTGGCTTGGCATGGTGTACTAGCGGATGCGACTATTGAATGGTCCTTCATCAAGATGTTGATTGGAACACTTATTCATATATGAAGTGAAAACTTTTGTTCTGGTCTTTATTGATCGTGCTGAATAGCAGCGGACTTGGGTTGTTACTTTGTTGAAGACGTTTTCTACTTGTTGTTGTGCTGGTCTTTGTCGATGGTCTCGGCAACCAAGATATAAATCCTTGTTCATGTTGTCTTCGACCGGACATGCGGACGATGGCGCGGGGACGTTTAATCCTTCTTAAATGTATTGATTCGGAAGAAGTTGTCTTAGTCATACCCCCTCCGCCCCAAATTACTTGTCTCAGATTTGTTTAGATATGGATGTATCTAGACACAACACAGAGGTAATATATGTTAATTTCATATATCTTAAAATGGTTTGGGATTGGTTACTTTTGTTTTGCACTCTATTTGATAAGAATGGGTGTGCGTTGCAACTATCCTTTTCAGGGGAAAGAATTTGGATTGGAGGATGTCTAACAGAGCTTTGAGTACTGAGACGGTACGCTCCATTTATGGTCATCTCTACAACGTGCGGAGAATCGAGACCTGTTTACGGTGGTGTGTACACGCTTGGAGGCCACGGCGAGGGATACTTTTAGAGCATCTACAGCCGGGCGCCTCAAACCCCCCTCAAACGCCCGGGCAGGCTGCCCGGTCACGAAATTTCGACCCAGCCGGGCGCCTCAAACGGGCCTCAAACGCCCGGGCTGACCGGCACCCCCATATCCAGCCCAAATATGGGGCGGATATGGGGGCGCCCGGGCGCGCCCGCCACGTCGGCCTGGCCCGCGCTGGCCCGCCCCGACCCCACATATATTCGTCCCCATCCTCTCGCGGACCAAACCCTAGCCACTTCACACTCCTCTCCCCTCCACTCCCTCCGCCACCCGAGCTCAGCTCCGTCGATTTTCGGCCAGCTCCGGCATGGCGGGCAGCGGATCTGACTCCGACCAGTCCGGATCCGTCGACTGGGGTGTCATCCCGTGCGGGTTGGAGGAGGCAATGGCAGTCCGCATTGCACTCCGCTGCTCCCAGGAGGACAGCGCCCGGCCGACGGACGGATCTGTCCGGCGCGACTCCATAGCGTCGGCTCAACGTGCGCTCGGGTCCTCTGGGGCTGCATCATCGCGGTCCCGGCGGCCAAAAAATCTCTCCTTCCCCATCACCGGTCGGGCAGACTATGAGTCCCACCGGGAACGGGCAGCCCGCCGTGGGAAGGAGAGGATGAGGGCCGCCGAGGCCCGTATCGCGGCCGAAATGGCGGCCGCGGAGGCGGCTGATGCGGCGGCGCGGGCGGCCGTAGAGGAGGAAGCCATCCGCGCCCGCATTCTAAAGAAACGGCGGCGGAGGAACACGCGCGCCCTCGCCCGAGAGCAGAATCGGGCGGTCCGTGCCATGGCCGGACTGCCACAGAGGGAGGAGAAGGAGGACAACGACGGCGAGGACAGGTCCGGCGACGAGCAGATCCGGCTCGATCCCTACTGCGTCTTTGACCGGTACTTCCGCGAGAAGGACGGCAAGGGCAGCCGTGGATGGCCTCCACCATAGCCAAACATGCCAAATTTTGATAGTCCGATGGCATGTAGTAGTGATAGATTAGCCGGACGGAGTAGCCGGCCGATGTGTGTAATGCATCGACGTAATTGCATGAGTTTGTATGGATTTGAGATATGATAATTGAGGTGTCCGGATGTGGATTGCATTATTTGAGGGGTGCCCGGTCAGTGTCCGTGGACGCGCCGTGGGCGCGTCCGCGGGCGTTTGAGGGGCCGGATTTGCAAAGTCCGGCTGTAGATGCTCTTACCCGACCCGGATGGCAGCATGATCTTCGGATTGGCCCTCCTACGGCTTGGGCGTTATACAGTCTTCACATGATTACTTGTATTCCGTCTTTTTTATTTTTTTGAATCTTGAACTTGGTTATGGCCGTGTGCGTCTCAGTTATGCAGAGGCCGGGTATAATGCTTAAACCTTTTAAGTAATATAAAGCGCCCTTTATCGAAAAACAGAGCTTTGAGTATCCCGCGGGTACTCTTTTACGGAGGGAGAAGAAAGCATGTTTTTTTTTTCTGTATTTTTTTCTTTGGCTGGAAAAAAAATGGGGCGTGCGAGGAGGAAATTGGTGCGCCCGTCCGATGAAAAAGATGAGATGGACAAGGCGAGATATTTTTTTAAGGGAAAGACGAAACCTTACTAGCAGCACAGTAAAAGAAACTTCCCCCAAAATAATCCCGTCAAAATTGGAAACTCCTTTCCCCCGAAAAATGATCCCGCCAAAATTGAAAGTTTCCCCCCAAAATAATCCCGCCCTCAATCTCATCTTCCCGCCGCCCCCCATCTCAGCAAGATAACTTCCCCCCAATCTAATCCCGCCCCCATCCCATCTCCCCCCCGCCCTCCCGGCCTCCGCCGCCGCCATCTGCGCCGCCGCAACCAAACCCTAGCCCGCCCCCCGTCGAACCCCACCCTCCTCCCTCCCCACCAGGCCACAGCAATGTTCTACTCCCACTCCGTCCTGGCTCGGAAGAGCCCGCTGGGCACGGTGTGGATCGCCGCGCACCTCGAGCGCAAGGTCAACCGGACGCAGATCGACGGCGTCGACGTCCCCTCCTACGCCGCCTCCATAATGGACCCCGAGGTACCCATCGCGCTCCGGCTGTCGGGGCATCTCCTCCTCGGGCTCGTCCGCATCTACTCGTGGAAGGTGAACCACCTGTTCCAGGATTGCAACCGGATGCTGAGCGCGGTCAGAACCGCTTTCGCCTCCATGGAAGCAATAGATCTGCCAATTGATGCGGACCGTGCCCCGTTCGAGGTAATCACTTTGCCGGAGACCTTCAGCCTGGATGACTTGAGCCTTGATGACGCAATTCGTCAGATGGATACGCCGGATCGTCATCGGAGGACCTCTGATCAGATCACCTTGTCTGGAGAAGGGTATGTGATGATCACCCTTGATGAGGATGGTGGAGCAGAGTTCACGTCTCCTGCTGGTCGATCTTCAGGATTTGAGCCTGAACAGCATGAGCAGGAGACATTCCCTCCGTTTCCAGAGGATATTATTTCTGTAGATCCTCCTCTCCATGGCAGTGTTTCAGTGAACCACCAAGATGCACCAGAAATATTGCGTCGAGCATCTGAGAGTGCGTCAAGGTTTGACGATGTTATTGATGGCGGTGGCTCCATGGATGAAGATCCGTCGCCGTTCATAGAAAAGGTTACCACGCCACCAGCAATGCACTCACCTTTATCCCCTGTGCTTCGGACATCCACTCCCAACGTTCCAACACGTATCAGCCATGAGCCTGTTGAAGAAGATGAAGAACCAGCAGGTGGCACTGGAATCTTGGCACCTGCAGCATTTATCCTTGAACCATCTCCACCACCTCAAGTACAAGGCAACAGGAGAAGGAGAAGGGCGAATGTACAGGAGAACAGGAGAAGGCCTACAATTGATGAGGAAATCGTGCTCCCCAATGATTATATGAGTAATCAAGTTGATGGCATTGAACTAGGTAGGCTGGCTCGCAGGAGGAAGATACTGCCCCATACAGCAGTGGATGTGTGGAGATTCAACAGGATAAGCCAAAAGGACAGCCTCTTCTCTGAACCTCTGGTGCAAGGAATGTGTAGTGATCTTCATAAAACTTACGAGCGGAACTACCCTCGTGTGAGTGACTCTGATGCTCAGCCTGCCGATGTTGTGAATGTTCGTGACAAGGATGCACCTAATGGAAATGCAGATACACAGGAGCCTGAACCTCATCCCACCCCAATGTCTCTAGGAAATGGAGAGGCAACACCATTTGATTTGCCAGTTGAGCTCCCTCGCTTCTCTCCACAAAAGGATCTATCTCCAGTAAGAGAAGAAGATCACACCCCTTTCGAAACCCCTGGTCGAAGTGGAACCCCACGGTCTGGACTTGGAGGAACTGGTGCTACTGTACCACTAACACATTGCAGTTATGCATCACTTGGAAAAAATACTCTTGAATCTGATTTCCCATTTGGTACTGACGATCTTGATGAAGATCTACCGGAGTTTCCTGGGCTCATGAATACCCCTAGCATGATATCCAGTGCGGGTACCAGCACCACAGGATTAGGCAGCATCATGTCTACCAGGACAAGGGCTGCCGCCCAATACTTCAAAGGTATGATGTCCTCAGCCACGTCAGAAGACCAGCGAGGGAAATTCAGTTTAAACAGAATCTTGGAGGGGAGGACAAAGAAGCAAGCTGCAAGCATGTTCTTTGAAACGTTGGCCCTGAAGAGCTATGATTATATTGATGTCCATCAGGAAGAAGCGTATGGTGATATTTCAGTTTCGGTTAGACCGTCACTCTCGAGCGCCAAACTTTGAACAACTCGGTTTCACTTCGGTTCAATTAGACTATTTTCTTTTGCTTTCCCCGCCTGTCTAATATCAATCCTGTTTTAGAAGAGTGCCATGTTGTTTTATGCCTTTTCTTAATAATCCTGTAATATTTGGCGTGTATCTATTTGTGTCAGTTCTATTCAGAACCTGGCAATGCAGGTGTGAGTGGAGTTGAAGATGTTTTGTATACATTGTAATCTGTTGCAACTCTCCTAGTCTTTGAACCTGTGCTGCACACTGTCGATGTACGATTTTCTTGGTTGATTTTTTGCTGTGTGATGGTGTTGCCTATGGGAAGGAGGGATTTGATTATTGATTTAGCTTTAGCACGTGAATGTAATTCTTTTGGTAGTTCAGATTTACGAGTCAATTTGATCGGTGACACCGTACAGTAATGATGTAGACACACATTTTGCAGATGATGCATCTCCTTTCAGACTTTCTTCAATTGTCTGACCCACAAAAGTACAATCTGGTAAATAATATCAAATTACACTCAAGTATTATTTCATTGAGATTGCACTCAGAGACTTTTTCTCTTAATGTTTTCCAGCGATGTAGCAGGAACTAGAGATGAATGGTTCCAATCATATGTGGACTTTGAAAACTATGGTAGATATCCCTGCAGGTAATTGAGCAGAATTATTTTGTTACACAGTTAGTTGCAGGACAACTAAGTCATCTGGATTAGGATTTTGCTTTTCCTCTTCTCACTCTATATCATGTTAGTCAATCTTTCTTAAACTCTAACCTGAACAGGGGAAGCTTCCTGTGCTATCTGGATCCTATGTACCACTTGCACCTTGCCTTCATGTTTTAAATTTCAATCCACCAAGAACAAGCCAGTGGTTATAGGAACTTTTATTTGTTTCTCACCTGAAAGTTATCATGTAATTCTTGAATTAATTAGCGCTCATTTCTTAATTTACCCTATGGGACAGAGAAATGAAATAGTATGTGCCTCATCATGTGGTCCTGGCTTCTTAATACGAGTTTTTCATTTCTTCTCAACAGATATTCTTGCCTGAATCTTGCAATGGAGATAGTGTTAAAAATGGGGCTGAAGTTTTCCTCTGATGTCTGAAGGTAAGGTACCAAAAAATATCAACTTTTCACTCTCCAAGAACAAGCCTGTGGTTATAGGGACTTTTGTTTGTTGCTCATCTGAAAGTTAACTGTAATTCAGTAATTGTTGAATTAACTAGAGATCATTTATTGATGTTTATTCTGTGGGACTGATTAATGAACTTGTGTTTGTTCACTTGTCTCTGAGATCGAAGGGTCCAGGTTCACGCAGAATGCATCTTATTGTTCTGTTTACATGCACCCTACTGAATAGTCTTACGCCAGGGAGGGCATCCCGCAGCAAGCTGCACCTTAATGGTTGGTGGCTTGGTGCTATAAACATATGTGCTATTCAGGCCCGTTTAGGCTTAAGATCACCAACAACAACATGATTTGAGGATCAAAGGTTAGTGATTTTGATCAAATGTTAGCTTCAGGATCGAGCAATGCATGTTTCTATGTTGGTTAGATTGTTTAAGTGTTAATTCAACCATATTCACATTCACAGTGTTAATATGATGTCAAGTCTTATTTATGTCATTATTGTTCGGGCATTACCTGAAGGAGAGATCTGTTGATGTCCAAGATAAGTTAATTGTTAAATGATTGTGTTGTGATACACTAATACTTGTTCGGAGGACACGGGGGCACTGATTTTTATTTGGAAGGTCTCCTACCTGATTTCTGATTTGATCTTGCTTGCTATCTCTTTGATGTTGCCCGCATCAGAACTTGAAGTCATCTTATTCTTGTGGCATTTCTTGGCCATGCTCTACTACTGGACTATTGCTTCAGACCAACCAGTGAATAGGATACTGAGGCATTGGTGACTTCACTTTAATAGATAGACATACTACCATACGAAGGTAAGCTAGGCTTATGTCTGGTAGAACATTTCCTATGAGCATATCCTATCGACAGCAATGCACTTAGACTTCTCCTTCTCATTTAAATGGTAGCAGATCTGGAACTGCAATGTTTGGTTTACTTAATTTTAGTGCTCATTGTCAGATTGTCAAGTTTATTGAAGCAGTATATACTGTAAGTTCTGAACTATAGAAGAGTTTAATAGTATCTTATATTTGGTTTAGATTGCAGACAGAATGATGGTACCCATAGGTATAAGGAACCTGCTGTTGGAAACGCACGGAATATGATTGTGTTATATTTGCCTGTTTAGTGGCTGTGGCCGGTGGCACTTTTGTGATGACTAATTTGCCTTCTCAATTTGTTTGTTTGTCCAGTGGGTAAAATTGGCTGCACTATTTATGCTTTTGGATGGGGATCTTAGTTTCTTCTTCCTTTTTAGGAGACGTCTGCTGGTTACATTGTTCATGCTTGTGGATAGGGATCTTAATTTCTTCCTTTTTCAGATCACTCCCGATATGAGCTAAAAGTTTTTATCCGTTTCCATTAGATTTACTTTTTGAAAATGTTTTCTTGCCGGTTTTCTGATTCACCAATGTATAATATCTTTAGGCTTCAACAATAGCTCTTCTGGTTACATGTATGTATTGGCAATATTATTATTTGAGTTCAGACACACTTTCTGAAAAAGCCAATTTTTTCTTCAAAAGGCAAAAGAGTTTGCTTGGTGATCACAAATCATGATTATTCCCATGAAAAATGCAGTAAATACCAGAATAATGAAAAATAAGTATTTTTTTGGGCTTTCAATATATGCCACGTGATTCTCCATTTTTATGCACAAGATATGAGAAGTATCGGATGTACAGAAAAGTACACTATGAATTTCTTCCAAGCGTGATTTAACTAATCTCTGAGCATGTGCGAACCTGTACAGTTGGGTTAATAAGTCTATAGTTCCAGGAATAAATCTGTGTTCCAGATCTGGGAAATGGTCTGATAGATGCCTTCTTATTTGTTGCAATTAGCAAGTTTAGTGTCTTTAGGTATTCTATGTTGTACTATATTAATGACTTGTCTGAAACAAATGCCCCCAAGTCTGCCGCCACTGTTGGCGCCTCTCATTTGTGGTGCTTTTCCAATACTCCTATATGCACATATGACTTCTTTTCAACTTTTTTTTTTGTTCAGATAGTCATAAGGTAGAATTTGGTTCTATTGTTGTCATATGGTTTAGATATGCAGCTACAGTCATATCTTTTGTTTAGTGCAATATATGCTTGATTTTCGCTCTCGGTTCCAAAGTTTGGTTCCAAGCATAATATTTGGTGTCGTATACTCTTTGGGGGCGTGAAGGGCTGGAGTGATGAGGTCGACGACTCTTCTACCCCTCCCATTTGAGGCTGGAGTAGGTGATATCGGACAGTCCGGACCGAGATGAGGGAGTTGGTTGGATGGCCTCTTTTGGTTCAGACAGTCTGATCCGAACATGCGGGGATGAAACAGGGAAGCCCCTTGGAGTTGCCCTAAAGCCATGCCGCGCTGTGTTGGGTAGGGTAACGGAAACAATCATAGTGTGATGATGAGATGAGAGGAGATGCATCATGTGTCAGTTGTCCACCAGCCAGGATGTTTGGTCACTCGAAGCACGAGCAGTCGGTGCTCTGGAAATAAACGAGCTGCGTTGCTTGATGTAGCAATTGACCCGGAGCGTTGTCCTGTAGAATCGATGGTAGGGCTGAGATCCCGTAGGATTTTAAGAAGTTAATTATAATCATCTACTCTCTGGGAGACGCATAACGCACCGGATAGGAGGCACAAGAGACACTTGAACAATTTGCTATTCGTGGATTGGCCGCCGCCCTGCCGCCACCTGCGAGAATATGTTGTGCACAAACAACAAACACACGGCCCATATACGCTCGCGCGGCGCCATTGTTTTGTTGCCTCGTTGCGGTGCTTGCTGCTACGCGCAGTGAATGCAGACTAACCACGAGCAGAGCAGAGCACACCACCACAAATCTCCAAGGTGACACGGGCCAAGGATCCTCCCGTCTGTCTCTCCGTGCGTGTCGCCCGCACCAGCTCGCCGGCGGCAGTGCACGGAGCCAACCAGCCAGGTGACCTCGGACCTCGGTTGTGGGCAGCCCCCACTTGCTGGGACGGACGGGAGCGCTCGCTGCTCAGAAATCTTCAGAGAACGCCGCCACCCATGAACGACTGACTGAGTACCCGCGTGGGCGCGCGCGTCCGTGGCCCTGGTGGTACCGTCGTTTGGCCGCGACCACGTACGGTCCAGCCTACGCACCCGACCGTATGCTTCCCTCTCTCTTTTTTTTTTTTTTTTTTTTGGCGGGGGACCGTATACTTCCCTGTCCTCCGTTTCAAAAAAAATATACTTCCCTGTCGCTGCATAACATTCGCTAGTACAGTACGTACCTAGATCGTCTCCGCGTACCTACCTACGTCTACGTACATGTGGACCCGTGCACTTGTATCCACGGGATGCCTCTTGTTAAAAGCCAAGCCTCCAGGGCCGGGTTACTGTATACTGATGGATGGCGTGTGTAGTGGTAGTCTGGTATAGGCGGAAATCACTGTTCTGACCTTATACGTAAAGAATTGCACAAAATGAACTCGACAGGAAAGTATTTTACGATCTGACCCTTTTAGAAACGCCCCAACCCGCGGCGTTGCTGCTTCACATAGAAACGCCGAGGCACCTCGCGTTGCTGATCTGCTGACGTGGCTGGCCAGAAACGCCGAGCTAGCTAGCGTTTTTGGAAACGCCAAGGACCTCTGGCGTTTCTGCCCTGCTATTGAAACGGCAGGAGCTGTGGCGTTTCTGCCCAGTGGCGGTCAGAAACGCCAAACCTTTTGGCGTTGCTGAGCGAACGGAACACTGCACTAATTAGTTTTTTTTAATTATTAAATCAGTTTTGGAAATGAAATTTTAAATAGTAAAATACAAATAAAAATGATTTAGTAACCTACTAAATCATTTTTATTTGTATTTTACTATTTAAAATTTCATTTCCAAAACTGATTTAATAATAAAAAAATTCTAATTAGTGAAATAGATTTAGTGAAAAGTGTATCAAAACATTGAAATTTTAATGTGTTTAGAATCTATCCAAGATTGATCTTGTTCTAAAGGTCTTGATGCGATGAGTTCAAATATATAAAAACTTTCAAAAAAGGAGTTTTGGTTTTAAAGATATGCGCTGGATGTTCCAGGATTGCGCACGCAGCTGAACACGGCGGTTCATTGACCGGTCGGTGCCCCCGCTACGTACCGACACGGCGGCCACATGTGCGAGCGTAGTTGCGTAGTACTATTACACGATTATCTTTCTTTCTTTCTTTTTGTTGTTCGTTGGAGATTCGTGACTGATTGCCGGAAAAACGTGAACAATAGGTAGCGTCAGGTCTGCGAACCAACCTGTGGTTGGATGGTTAGAGGGACTGTGGTATCCCCAGCCCACCAGGGTTCAAATCCTGATGCTCGCATTTATTCCTGGATTTATTTCAGGATTTCCGGCGATGTGCATTCAGTGGGAGGAGACGTTCCCGTCGACGACGAGGCGCCTATGGTGACTTCGTAAATTTCAAGATGATATGCCGGCTCAGTCATTCGAAGGTGCTCATAGGGGTAGGGTGTGCGTGTGTGCGTTTATAGGGGTGAGTGTATGCGCGTGTATATGAGCGCTTGCGTCTGTACTGTGTTCAAAAAAAAGGTAGCGTCAGGTCTAGACCCCCAATGTTTGTGTAGGCATTAATTTGACGAAGGAGTGAAACTTCTTGAGCCGTTACGCCAACTCCTGCAAAACGGGTATATATGTTTTTTCAACACAGTACAGACCCAAGCGCTCATATATATACACGCATACACTCATCCCTATAAACGCACACACGCACACCCTACCACTGTGAGCACTTCCGAGAGACTGAGCCGGCATATCATCTTGAGATTTTATATATGTTGGTTGTGTGTATTGTGCTATGTAGGGACGACGTCTATACATTGGTTAAAGGGAAAATGTCCTTTATAATTTTTTTTTGCAGAAATCAAAGATCGCCATATATAAAATTTTCCAACTTCAACGTGTTTTGGTGCATGCTATATGGTGATGTTATTGCCGCAACTTCATGCTCATCTGTTGCATGTTGCTGTTTGTTTACTGGGTCAACAAGATCCGATAATACCACATGACCACATCCAATGGCATATGTGGTAAACTATCAAACAAGAATAAAAAAACAAGATCCGATAACATTTTGTCGGGGGCTGGTACAGGGTGTCCTGGCACGTAAAGAAACCAGATAGAGTATATACACTGGGCATGAGAACTACGGCTGACCATGTCTAATCCAACAGAGGCGGTGACCATGGCTGATGACGATGTCTACAGCTACACTACTAGTGCATGGCAGAGAAGTCGAAGCTGCGGGTGGCGGGGCCCTGCGGCAACGATGACTCCATAGGGTGGTTTCGGCGGACGGTGCTCTCCGCAGGTTGCGCTGGACTAGGTCGGTGCAAGGCTTGCAACTTTCTCCTGTGAAGCTCATCAACAAAATCGGAGTTGCCGGTCCTCAACGCCTGCGGCCGATCGTTTGGCTTGGCTGACGGGGTCCTCAAGTGCCGTTCGTTCGGAGGGGTCTTGATGGGTCGTCAGCGAGGAAATCAGAGTCGCTTGCTCGCGGAGAGGCGATGACGATGACATTGCTGGCAGCCTCGACGGGGTCCTCTTCTCGGCGGTGTGTGTGATCTTGTGAGTGCCAGGTCGGTCAGAGTGCCCTATTCGATGGGCGTGTTGTAACAGTTTTCGCTCGGTTTTCTGTTAATTAACCGGGCAATTCTCTTCTTCTTAATCAATAAAAATGGCAAATCTTTTGCCTCGTTTAAAAAAAAAATCTAGTGCATGGCAGGTAGAGCTAAGCACTCTGGCCTGGTTGCTCAGTAGTCTACTCCATCCAACTAATTAACTATTATTAAGCAACGAGATAGCGTAGCATTACGTACGGTGGTTACGGGTTAATGGATTACAGAACTCAAAGATTGCCCTATATAAAATCTTCAGAGGTTAATGGATTGGACGCCGATAAGTACCTGTCGGTCGGTCTGGGAGCTCGCAGACCGAATGAATCGTTGTTGGGTACGAGGGGGCGATCCATCGAACACTTCCGTTCGGCAGGATACACCACCCCCCAGCGTGAACGCAGCAGCCCAGATCAGGCACGACCAGGCCTAGTAATGGGCCTCCCCATCACCCCACATCAGTTCAGCGGCAAAAAAACATAAAATGGTCATAAAAAAGCCCAATTCTCTGCTGACTACTATCAAGTCTTCAAGCTGGGATCTGAACCTGATTATGAATAGAAAAATATCTTTTCTGCCATAATATGTATTTTAAAACTGCCATCAAGTTGAAAAAATGGATCCATACTAGTTATGAAAATTAAAAAAAAAGCCAGAATTTAGACCGCATAGAAAGAAATTTTGGCAACAAAAATGTTTCAACAGAAAAGATGGCCATGTTTTATATAAAACAAATTTGCCAACCCAAATCAATTAGTTTGCCATGGTTAAAAAATCCAAGCAAAAAAAAAAAACATGATTTTTTGCGTACAAAAAAACCAAAGATTTGGTATAATGCAAGTACTTTGCCATGACAACATAATTTGAAAAAAGAGGTCATGGCAAACACATTATAATTGACGTGGCATAATCATTTTTTATGATCCATTAAAAAATGAATTTGTCATGGTAAAAAATAAATTTGCCATGGTCAAATAACTGAAAATTGCAGTGATCCACAATCTAGATTTGCCATGGTCAGAAAATTAATGAATTTGCCGTGGTCCGAAAACTAAATTTGCCATGGTCAAATAACTGAAATTGCCATGATCCACAATCTAGATTTGCCATGGTAAAAAATTAATGAATTTGCCGTGGCAAAATAAAAAAGTGAATTTGCCATGGCAAAGTAAAAGGTCAATTTGTCGTGAGCTATGAAAAGGTAATTTAGACATGGTACATAAAGAGGTGAATTTGCCATGGCTCTAAAATAAAATTTGCATGGCTATAAACTAAATTTACCATCCTAAAAATAAATTTGCCGTGGTAAAAAAACTGAAATTGCCGTGATCCACAATGTAGATTTGCCATGGTCAAAAAAATAATTAATTTGCCGTGGTCAAAAAACTGAAATTGCCGTGATCCACAATCTAGATTTGCCATGGCCAAAAAAATAATTAATTTGCCGTGGTAAAAAAACTAAATTTGCCATGGTCAAATAACTGAAAATTGTCGTGATCCACAATCTAGATTTGCCATGGTCACAAAAGTAATGAATTTTTTTTACCAACAAATTAATGAATTTGCCGTGGTCCAAAAACTAAATTTGCCATGGTCAAATAACTGAAATTGCCGTGATCCACAATCTAGATTTTCCATGGTCAAAAATTAATGAATTTGCCGTGGAAAAATAAAAAGGTGAATTTGCCATGGCAAAGTAAAAGGTCAATTTGCCGTGAGCTATGAAAAGGTAATTTAGATATGGTACATAAAAAGGTGAATTTGCCATGACTCTAAAATAAAATTTGCCATGGCTATAAACTAAATTTACTATCCTAAAAATAAATTTGCCGTGGTACAAAACTAAATTTTCCACGGTCAAATAAATGAAATTGCCATGATCCACAATCTAGATTTGCCATGGTAAAAAATTAGTGAATTTGCCGTGGTAAAAAAAACCTAAATTTGCCATGGTCAAAATAACTGAAATTGCCGTGATCCACAATCTATATTTGCCATGGTCACAAAGTTAATGAATTTGCCGTGGTCCAAAAACTAAATTTGCCATGGTAAAAAATAATTGAAATTGCCGTGATCCACTAGATTTGCCATGATCAAAATAATTAATGAATTTTCTGTGGCAAAGTAAAAAAGTGAATTTGTTGTGGCAAAGTAAAAAGTCAATTTGCCATGAGCTATGAAAAAAGGTAATTTAGATATGGTACATAAAATGGTGAATTTACCATGGCTCTAAAATAAAAAAATCCGTGTTCTTAAAAAGCATAAAGTAACCTTTACCGTGTGAGGAAAAACATGGCAAAAAGATCATAATTATTGCCAAGGCAAAGCCAAAAAGATAAAAGGATAAAAATTGCCGTGTTCTTAAACAAAAATTGTTATTGCCATGGCAACATTCTTTGGAATCTCATAGAGCAAAAGACACAACGAATGTTGTTGTCATGGCAACATAAGCTCTCTAGTTGCCATGGAAAACACATATATAAAAAAACATGGCAAGATAAGCTTATAGTTGCCATGACAAACACATATAAAAAATAACAAAATGACATACAACCCATCATACATTTGCATGGAAAACACATGCGTTCTTTTAATTCCATGGCAACACATCATGGAAAAAACCTATACTTTTACATCGACATAGCGATGACACAAAAACTGTTGTACATTCATATGTCGTGGCTAGGCAAAAAATGGAAGAAGTAATATGGCTAAACATTCTAATTTGGCATGGTGAAAAATCATAACGTGACATAGTCGTAAAGCTTAACTCCATTTTGTGCCCGTACCGAACGATACCGTACCTAGATGCCTCTCATCTAAAACATCACATACCTCTCTTAGTTTATTTTCTTTGTTTAGTTTAGTATTTACTTTTCTGTTCTCTTTAGTTAATTTCTCCCTTTTACCGTTCCTAGCAACCTACTTAAGTGAGCTATTTCCAAACTCCGGTTTGGGTGTGAGCGTAGTTGTGTTAGTGACAACGCAGCTGCGGGGATTGTGGTGCCATCCTATTCGCTCCCTGTGGGATCGACAAACCTTACTTATCACAAAATTGCTACATAGCCCTGTGCACTTGCAGGCCATCAACACTATCGACCAATTTTTCATTAGGGGTTAATATATGCACTTCAGTCTAGCAATGAGACAAAACTATAAAATAGCAATTCGATTAGTATTTAGTACATGCAATATGTAGGCCTGGAGAAAAAATATCGCATAAAAATGCCTAAGATGTATCGATATTCATGTGTTGCTTGCATGGTTTTCGTAGTATAATAAAATAGTTCGATATGAGTTAACAAAGATAAGCAAAAACATTCATAAATTGGTTATCATTGACGGACCAAATTCATGGTGACCGGAAGCGACCGAGATATGGTAGATTGAGAAGGGACAACATATCAAGTAGAGGACAAACATAGCTCCCGACAAGAAGAATCAACATATCGATGCTAATGTGTTATGTGTATGAGCAACTATATCATCCAAAGCAAGGGCCATGGTGTTATGACAGAAATAATAATAGTTAGAAGAGAGAACTATGTCGAATATGTAATAATATGTTTAGTTGTGCTAAAGAAAATAACTTTACACAGACACCATGGACACGACCAGAAATATGTTATGACCGGAGTGGTGTGGATAGAGTGATTTAGCAAATTCAGTGAGTATTCACCTATTGAGGATATTTTCGGTGCTGCTAATGGCCGTATTGGCAGAATGAATGATGTTTGCCATCTGTTCTGACTTATTAATCGTGTCTACTGTTACAACAATGGGTAAATTTGCCGGGTTTCCCCTGTTGATTACATTTTTCATTCCTGTACTGTATGGATGAGTCAATCGAAAGCTATTAATACTAACAAAAGAATGTTAAGCCTTTCCTCTACCTTGCAAGGAAGCTCTCAGGGTAACTAATTTCTGCCGCATCGCACCACCTTTATCACAATTGTTTCAATGCCACACAAATTCTCCTTCCAACAAACAGAAGTTATATGCTAATTCTGAACAATCAACAATTAATACGATATATATGGCTGCAATAGCAGGTACATGACCCTCCGGTTCGTCGAGGAGATGGCCCTCCTCCCTGCCGACGTAACCGTCGACCTCGTCGCGCAACAACAATGAGTGAACAATGCACTACTCTGAAGGATTGTACTTCCTCTGCTGAAATAGTCTTTGCTTCTGAATTATGCAATAGGACACTACCAGTTTCAAGGAATAATTCATGGGTCACCTCCTTGCGACTGTGCGTAGTTATCTGGTCTAATACCATCAAACAAGACTACTATACCTTGGAGAAGGGGAATGGGATGGTAGTTGTGCTTTCTGCTGGCTAGATTGGTATTGAAGTCTTGCCTCCAACATTGTTTCTGCCATGACTGCTCTGTTCTCCATTTGCGTGAGTGAAGCCATGGCTTCATCATACTTTTCGTGCATGTAGAGTTGAATGTATAACACACAAAGCATATATTGAGCAAGCAAACACATCTTTGGTTTGTTGCATAGACAAGTGACCAGTGATGGCAAATAATCATGACCCAATACTAACAGTATGAAATTAGAGTTTCACTTCTTCTGTGTTTTCCAGATTTCAAAAAATATAAAGACAATATCCAGGAGGATACTAACATATAAAATATACACGTTAACAAATACGACAGCTGGATTAGTACGCACAATTCCGCCTCAAGAGGCGCCACAAGGTGGCGCCCCAGCCACTAGTGTTAAGTCATGACTCATAGATCACAACTAGTAAATGAGGAGAAGCACAACGTGAATGCTAGTTCCTGCCGTCTACTTATGCAACAAGACGAACCAGAACGATGAACACCATCATGACACCACCAATAAAGGCGACTGCGGCATCGATGGAGAAGGCGGACACATTGCCCATGTAGAAGAAGCTGGCTATGGGACCAACAGTCATCACCACTATCAACCGAGGAAGAGAAGCAATATAATGACAAGAAGGTTAGTAATTGCAGTGGAAGGCAAATAGGTTCTCTCGTAGTTAGATATTGCTTTTTTTTTCCTTTACATGTTTTACCTGCAAGAGGTCAATGATGAAGGTAATTACACCAACTATGACACCTTGGCCACTACCATTCTCAGCGGCGACCTATGCAACGAATGGCCTGTGAGCACAGACAAATACTTGATTTTGACAACAACACACAAAAAACATGTCACTAAAATACATTTTGCAGGATGTAACTCCAACACAAACAAAAATAACCTTTTTGATGGATATCTGGCTCTCCCAACTATGGAAATCTAGTTGAGTTAGTTATAGGGGGCAAAGCCCCCCCCTCCCAAGTAGCTTAAGTTAAGGTTTGGGGATCTAGCCGCACTCTCATGATATAACAAGGTGGTTCGGCTGCGAACAAAACGAGATAGCCGGGGGTGAAAATGGGTATGAGAAATTGTGCGACGGTGGCGCAGCTGCCCACAAGGAGGATGGCGGGCTAGGGGAACATACCTGCAACGAAATGCGGACCGAAGGAATGCGGAGACTGTTCACTAGCGGCCGACGATGAAAAGGTGGGGGCCTGTCCCGCGGCGGGAGCGAGGAGCAGGAGAAGCAGCACAATGGCTTTCGCTGTGCATTCCATCGGGGTGGGGCAAGTGGAATTGTCGGAGTCTAGGATCTGCGTCCAAGAAACTTCTCCAAGAACTTAGGATTCGAACTCTGGGGGACTTCGCTTGGCGACCTACGACACGATGGCAACTACGGTGGAATCATGACGGGCTCACTGGCTCTCACCGGACACGAAGGGGACGCGCGAGCTACCCAGGTTCGGGCCACCGTGCGGTGTAATACCCTACTCCTGCGGTCCTGCCTGTGTTGGATTGCTCTGTGATGGAGAGCTTGTGGCTCGAGGTACACGAGGTGTGGGGGAGAATGGATCGATCCCCCTTACATGGGGGCGGCCCTGCCCCTTTTGTAGTGCCTTGGTCCTCTTCCCCGAAAATATGAGCGGGAAATGGTGGCCACAGGGCGGCAATTCAAAGGGGGACATGCGCACAGGCTTATCCTGACTAAAGGCGGTCTTTGCGTGCTAAAGTTGCTATCCTGACGCGCTGGTGGGCTCGGCGATGACCTCCATCCTGGCGCGCTGAGCTGTCCTGGTCTTCTTTCACCAAAGCGGAAGGCATTGGGACTTGCTTTGGAGGGGGGCAGACGCCGCTGCTCCCTTGCACCAAAGAGGAAACTGGTCTTGGTCATGTCCTGCCATCCCTATCCTGACAGCAGGACGTCACCCACGTGATGGGCACACGCCGCGCGACTGGCGCCGCGCAGCCTCCTTCGTGGGGTGGCCCTCACGAGGCCGCCCCTCACGAGGCAGCCCCTCACGAGGCCGCCCCTCATGAGGTAGCCCCTCACGAGGCCTCCCCTCACGAGGCCGCCCCTCACGAGGCTACTTGCCACTTGTTGATTGCAGCGTTCCGCCTGACGATGAAGGGGCCTCGCGAGGCTGGCTCCTCGCGAGGTGACTTGTTTCGGAGAGCCTACGGCAGAGACGTTCTTCGTGGGCCGCCCCAAGAGTTGCCTCCTGGGCGGCAGGCAGACGGGCCGTGGTACCCTGGTTGCCACTGGGCCGACAGTAGCCCCCGGGCCCACGACGCGCACGTTCCGCCCGTTAGGAACGAAATGACGCGGGGCCCATCGAACTGCCGGGCCCAGGGAGCGACGCGTAGCGGCCTCCACTCCCCCATGATGCCTAGGGGGGGTTCTCGGTCGCGCCCTCCCAGGTTGTGCCTCCGGAGGACGAGATGACCCTTGGCGTGGAGGGCGAAGCGCTTCGTGAGGAGGATGCGCTCACCGAGGCCACGGGAGGAGGCCCCGGCAGGCCCCCCGCGCGAGGCCTCGGGAGTCAGCTTGAGCGAGCCCCGAGGGAGCGGCAGCGGCAGCGGCAGCTACTCCGACGTGAAGCTGAAGGAGAGGCGATGGGCCCCTACGGACGTGTATGTCCCCTCGTCCTGTCCTTTCCCTTTACGCTTACTCTTCTTCCTCATGAGGCATGGGCTGAGACCCCTTGGCGGCGCAGGGACCCTCCGTCGAAGAAGAAGGAGGCCTCCGGGGCAGAGGGGGCCGCGAGGCAGATCGCGCCCCCGCGGGGGGTGCGGATTGAAGAGCCACTGGAGCCCCCGCCAAGCCTGGAGAGGCGCGGGGCGGATGGCGAGGGAGAGCGCACGACGTCTCCCCAGCTGTGCAAATGATGCACCTCCACTTGCTGGGGGAGGTGGACCTCTGGAGGAGGTCCACATGGAGGAAGAGGTGCCGGAGGCGACCGACGCTGGAAGCGACGACGCCACGGGGGACGCCGTGAGGCCGAGCCCCTCGAAGGGCTCCATTGCGGCTGGGGCGGCAGGCGCAGACGCATCGGCCGCGGTGAGCCCCGAGCGCCTGCCAGTGCGCCAAGAGCCGAAGGCGACCGCGCCAAGCCCCCCGCGCGCGACGGAGTCGTAGGCGGAGGTGGAGGCTGTGGAGAACCTCCAGCATCTGACGGGGGGTGAAGCCCCTGCCGGCGGAGACATCGCTGGGCTTGGTGGAGCTGCAGCCCCCGAGCCTCTCGCGGCCAGCGGGGACGGACGAGGAAGATGGGCCGGACGCGCCCCTGGCCATGGCGTTCGTAGGCCACAGTACTCCGCTGCGGCGCGGGACTCTGCGCCATGCCCGGTCGGCCCTCATCATCCTCGAGGCCGACCTCATGGCCGAGGAGGAGGACCTCCGCCAAGAGCGAGTGCGCCTCGCGGAGGGCTGGCGGCAAGTTAGGTCGTCGGCGGGATGGCGTCGCGTGGGAGGAGCGCGAGGAGACCACCCGGAAGACCAAGGAGCTCCTTGATGGGGCGACCCGGGATGCAGAAGAGGCCGCCCGGCGACTTGAGGAGGCGGAGGCCGCGGAGAAGGCCTACATGGAGCGCGCCGCGACTTGCGAGGCCCAGCTTGCCCCTCACGAGGAGGCGATCGGCGGGCGCGAGAGCATGGTGGCGGTCCGGGAACTGGACAGGGAGATTCGAGAGCACGAGCTCGCGCTGACCACCACTGAGCAGGAGAAGGAGCGCGAGCTCCTGGAGAACCTGGAGTGCACCGTGGCGGCTGCCGAGGGCATAGGCGTCGCTGGCGACGATGGCGCCGACAGCGGCTCGTTTGCTTGAGTTTTTACCTTTTGTCTCCTGTCATAGAGTAGACGTGGCCCCGTGGGGGTGTGAAGATGTCGCCTAGCACTTTTGATTGAAGTACTTTAATATTTGCTGTGTTTTCGTCTCCTCATGAAGTCTTTCTTCCCTTTTTACGTTGCCCTTGTGCCCTGCATCGCTGGGACCCAGCCTTCGAGCGGGCTACGACCGTCGCTGGTATGCTGGAGTGCGCGCTCAGCAAGGCCAGAGGGTGTAGGGCTTTTAGGGCTGGTAGGAGTTCCCGAGGCGCGATGCTCAAGGATCTCCCCCTTGACGCGCAGGCGGCTCGTGCCAAGGAAAACAAAGATGCTTCGAGGGGAAAACGAAAGGAAGAAAGATCGAAGGGTGCTACCAAAGCCTCAAGCGATACTTTAGACTTAGCTTTTTAGCAGCCCGTGACTTGGTGTGGTGCCGCCCGCAGTCGGTGGCTCGTGAGGGGCGCTTACTTGCGAAGCCCCCTGCTCACGAGACGTCGCTCATGAGGCCTCCCGAGGAGGAGCTCCTGAGGCCTCCCGAGGAGGAGCTCCTGAGGCCTCCAGTGTCGCGAAGCCCCCTGCTGACGAGACGTCGCTCGTGAGGCCTCCCGAGGAGGAGCTCCTGAGGCCTCCGGTGTCCTGCATCAGCGAGATTGCCAAGTTTTTGCAAGTAATGCAGCGGAGCGCGCTCGCGAGGTCGCCTGTGGGTGTCACGCGAGGAGACAAGAGCACCAAGGACCTTTGTGAGGTGACGTGCATGGGAGCGGGCCCGTGAGCCAGAGCTCAGTCTTGGGTTTTTGCGGCGCTGCTGGGACTGACCCGAGCACAGGCACCGTGCCCAGCCCCCGCTCGCGTGATACGCATGGGGGAGATCGCAAGCGCGCGCCGTTCATGTTGTCGTGCTCGACACGGGTTAGCTTGAGGATGCGATGGTCAGGCGGCCCCTCAGGTAAGTAGTCCGCCAGCGCTGAGCATGGGGCTTCCACGAGAGTGGGAGGGAGCTCTCGCGTGCCGGTGGCAGCGCTGGTAGAGAGAGCTCCGGAGCGTGTACAGCTCCATTTTGCGCCGCCGTGCTCGACACGGGTCAGCTTGAGGTTGGTGCAGCCCGTGGGGCGCCCTCAGTTGATAGTTCCGCCAGCGCGGAGCATGGGGCTTCCACTAGGCATGGGCATGATCGCGGTTCGATCGTTCCGCCAGCGCGGAGCATGGGGCTTTCACTGAGACGTGGGCATGATCGCGGTTCGATCGTTCCGCCAGCGCGGAGCATGGGGCTTCCACTCAGACGTGGGCATGATCGCGGTTCGATCGTTCCGCCAGCGCGAAGCATGGGGCTTCCACTGAGACGTGGGCATGATCGCGGTTCGATCGTTCCGCCAGCGCGGAGCATGGGGCTTCCACTTGGGCGTGGGCGGGAGCTCTCGCGTGCCCATCAGGTGAACGCATTGAGAGTCTCCGGGGCGCGTGCAACCCCATTTCATTCATACGCGTGAGGGTCATGGGTAGAACTTGTGGAGGTGTTGGATGTTCCAGGCGTTAGGCACAGGAACTCCGTCCTCCGTCTCCAGCCAGACGGCGCCGGGCCTGGAGACATGAGCAACCCTGAAAGGGCCTCGAGAGTGCGAGGGCGGATGTTGCGGCTGCGGTAGCGACGCAGGGCCTGCTGGTACCTCGCGGCGCGAAGAGCGGCCTGACGGTAGGCCTCCTCAAGGAGCAGCAGGTCGGCCTCCCGGACACGGGAGCCTGAGCCCCGCCGAGGATGCAGGAAACCGCACGAGGCTCCCGGTAGCCCCCAGCGCCCTCGTCAAGTCGGTTGACGTCGTTCCTCCGAGGTGGCGGCGGCAGCGGCGGGAGAGCGGTGTTGGCCTGAGGGTTTGCCTCACGAGGCTGATCGCGCCAGGCGGCCTCACGAGGCTAGTCGCGCCAGCCCTGACGGAAGTTGCCGTTGCCGTTGTGTCCGTCCCAGCGGTTGCCTCCACGGCCACCTCCACGGCCGGCGCCGCGGTCATTGCGGTCGCCTCAGCGGCCCCGGCGCTCGCCGCGGAGCAGCTTGAGCTCCTGGTAGTCTCAGTGCTGTGGGAGCGCACATTGTGGTAGGCGCAGAGCGGGCGGCTGTCTTTCCTGGGCTCGTCGCAGTCGCGGCCGCGCTTTTGCTCGGGCACCGCCGCAAGCACGGCAGGGCCCATGCGCTTGATGTCCTTGTTCTTGGCCTTGGCAGCGTCGGGCGCCGCATCGGGGTCGTTGTGGACGAAGGGGCGACCTTCTTCAGCCTTGGCGCACTTGTCGGCGAGGTCGAACAACTCAAGCACCGAGTCCAGCTCGTCGTTGATGGCGAGATTCTCGCGCATCTTGACGTCCGTGACGCCGGTGGAGAACGCAGAGATGACGGCCGCGTCGGAGGCACGCGGGATCTTATTGCGCACCTGGCTGAAGCACTGGATGAACTTGCGAAGGGGCTCACCAGGGCGCTGGCGCACAGCCCGCAGGTCGTTGAGCATGAGGGGACGGTCGCTCGTGCCCTTGAAGTTGGCGATGAACTGCTTGCACAGGTCCTCCCACGAAGTGATGGACGCCTCGGGGAGGTTCATGAGCCATGAGCGCGCAGCGTCCTTGAGGGCCATGGGGAACTAGTTCGCCATGACCCGGTCGTCCCCCTTCGCGGCTTGGATGCTGATGGTGTAGAGCAGCAGGAACTCCGTGGGGTTAGCGCTGCCGTCGTAGCGCGGAGGGAGCTCTGGCTTGAACTTGTCGGGCCACACCACGCGGCATAGCTCGGGGGCGAGGGCCAGGTAGCCCCCGTTGGTGATGGTGCCACCATCGAGGGCTGCGCGGTTCTAGCGCCCAGCCATGGCGACGTCATGGAGGATGCGGTCCTGGAGGTTGCGCGCCTTCTCGAGGACCACGCGCGCCTCCGGGGGCGCGCGGCGGACGATCTGGCAGCTGTCGCCATCGCCGTCCGACGCGAGCGAGCCGCGGGACGGCTCCGGGGCGCGCGCTGCGGGGCGGCGCTCGGCCACGTCTCGGTCCGGAGGAGGAGGAGGAGGCGCGTCGCGCCCGGCCCGGTCGGCGCGGGACGGCGGAGCAGGCAAGGAGCGGAAGGGCGCCTGGCCATCGCGCGCGGCGTCGACGAGCTCAGTGATGCGCCCGAGCCAGGCGTCGTAGCCGTCCTCGGTGGGACGATAGCGCAACAGCTCCTGCGCCATGAGCAGCGCGGCGTGCGGAGCGGGAGGGTCGCGACGCTGTCATGGTATTCTCGCGGGGCATGCGTGATCACGGCAGATGCCATGGGATGGCTTAAAGAGGTGAGAGCAAGGCTGCAGTGGAGATCCGGGATGGGTTTGGGCAACTGTACACGGTGGTTTACCCAGGTTCGGGGCCCTCCGTGGGAGGTAACACCCCTACTCCTGCATGTCTGATGATTTATGCGGTGTATATCGTTGTACAGAGTCGCTCCTGGAGCTGTATTTGAGGAGGCAGAAGAGAGCTATGAGGTCTGCTCCTCCTCATGCGTATGTGTGTGAGAACGAGAGAGAGAGTGGGAAGTGGCTGTGAGCCAGTGTGTGCGTGAGTGGCCTTGTGGCCGTGGGCTGTGAGGCCTCCCCTGGTGCTCCTTATAAAGGGGCATGCGCGATCACGGCAGATGCCATGGGATGGCTTAAAGAGGTGAGAGCAAGGCTGCAGTGGAGATCCGGGACGGGTTTGGGCAACTGTACACGGTGGTTTACCCAGGTTCGGGGCCCTCCGTGGGAGGTAACACCCCTACTCCTGCATGTCTGATGATTTATGCGGTGTATATCGTTGTACAGAGTCGCTCCTGGAGCTGTATTTGAGGAGGCAGAAGAGAGCTATGAGGTCTGCTCCTCCTCATGCGTATGTGTGTGAGAACGAGAGAGAGAGTGGGAAGTGGCTGTGAGCCAGTGTGTGCGTGAGTGGCCTTGTGGCCGTGGGCTGTGAGGCCTCCCCTGGTGCTCCTTATAAAGGGGAGCCCAGAGGACAAGGGGTGGCCCACATGCCCACTACACTATTGGGGGGACACAAGACGTGTGAACAGTGCCGGCTGTCCGTCTACAGTGCCAGCCACTCATCTACAGTGCCGGTCCGCCGGGCGCGCCGGGTCCGCCGGGTGCGCCAGGTCGCCAAGGGACGTCTGAGGTTGACTTTGCCGGATTGCAGCCGGACGAGCTCCAGCCGGACGGCTCCACCCGGACGGCTCCACCCGGACGGGCTCCAGCCGGACGGGCTCCACCCGGATGGCTCTACCCGGATGGCTCCACCCGGATGGCTCTACCCGGATGGCTCCACCCGGATGGCTCCACCCGGCCAGGGTGAACAGTGCCAGGTTCCAGCCAGCCAGGCAGGTCGCCGGGTCGCGAGGTGGCGAGCCGGACGGGACGCGGGGCGGCGAGCCGGATGGGTCGCCAGCATGCCAGGGGACGCTCCCCTGGCAAAGTTTTTGAAGTGTCATTTCGCCGTCTTGGGACTACCCGGGGGTCATCCCCCCGACAGTAGCCTCCGAGCCTCCGGGCGACTTGGAAAGTCGGGCGGAGGGTTTTCGCGGGCGTTGATGTAGCAGGTGTCGTCGATGACAGCCGGCTGCGGGCGGCAGCCGGCGCAGCTTGCTTCCAGTGGGGGCGCGCTAGCGCACCCACTGGGTGTAGCCTCCGAGCCTCCGGGCGACTCGAATAGTCGGGCGGAGGGTATTTGCAGTTTGTTGTAGCAGATGGGCGCGGAGCGCCACCGGGCGCGGACGCGAAGTCCGTCGGCAGGTGGGCGCGAGGCGCCGCCGGGCGTGGAGCGGAGTCCGCCGGCTGGCTGTTTCCAGTGGGGGCGCGCCAGCGCACCCACTGGGTGTAGCCTGCGAGCCTCCGGGCGACTCGAAGAGTTGGGCGGAGGGTTCTTGCAGTTTGTCGTTGTAGATGTCGTCGATGATAGCCGGCTGCGGGCGGCAGCCGGCGCGGCTTGCTTCCAGTGGGGGCGCGCTAGCGCACCCACTGGGTGTAGCCTCCGGGCGACTCGAAGAGTCGGGCGGAGGGTCCTTGCAGTCGTGGTAGCAGAGGTTGTCGATGACAGCCGGCTGCGGGCTTGCAGCCGGTGCGGCTCGCTTCTAGTGGGGGCGCGCTAGCGCACCCACTGGGTGTAGCCTCCGAGCCTCCGGGCGACTCGAAGAGTCGGGCGGAGGGTCTCCATAGATGTTGGAGGAGACGGTGGCGTCGAGGATGCCGGCGGCGGGCCTGCAACCGGCGTGGCATTTTCCCAGCGGGGCGCGCCAGCGCACCCACTGGGTGTAGCCTCCGAGCCTCCGGGCGAGGAGGGGGGTTCCCCACGGAAATGATCATGCGAAAGACAAGGTTAGTCAGTGCAGATATATCAAATATTTAGCTTTGACGGCGCAAGTTTTATGCAGAGGGTGCCGACTCGGTTTCGTCCGAGCCCCCTTCAGTCTTTTTCGTGTCCCCTCCGCCCTTTGGCTTTTGCTCTTGCTAGCCGGATAGCCGGGTTCCGGTCTGTAGCTGAGGCGAAGAGTGGGCCGCGGAGTAGAGTGTACAATTCTTGGACTTTTGGGAGCAGATTCGACCGAGCAGATACTCACAAAGGAAACGACCGGGTCGCCCAAGCCGTTTTCTTCCCGGAAGTTTTTCATGTGAGGTGACCTCCAGCCTTTGCTCTCGTCAGCCGGACAGCCGGGAGCCGGTCTGTGGCCAGGACTAAGAGTAGGCCGTCGGTACCATTCACACTACTAAGCCGTCTGCAGGAAGAACGAATGGGGCCAAACGGCAAGCCTCCGGGCCAAGACTAGCTGGCGCCGGGGGGAACAACAATGCAACTGGAAAAGAGCGAAGGTGGCCCCCGAGGGTCACTCGGGGTTATCCGTCTGTGTGGACGGTGCAAAGGTATGCGAATGGAGGGCTCACATTGCTTTTTGACGCGGACGGGTCGGAGGTGACCTCCGGCAGGCGGCCCGAGCCTCCGGGCGGTCGAGGGGCGCCCCAGCCGGTCGGGCCTGACCGGGCGGGCGTCGAGGCGGACAGGCAGCCGGGCCGGCTCCCCAGCCGGCCAGGCGTTGACGCGGGCAGGCAGGCAGGCCGGCCAGGCGGTGACGCGAGCAGGCATGGACAGCTGGCTGAGCGGCGACGCGGGCGGACGGGCGCAGCTGGTGCTTTTTTTTTAGCTTTTTGCACCCGACCTCTTTTCTCTCATCTTCTCTGCACGGGCAACAGGCTGCAGCAGTGAGCAGCGGGGGCCGGCTGGGGCGCGGACGGAGGCGACACGCGGGAGGCAGGGCGGCGAGCCGGCTGGCATGGGACGGCGAGCCGGTAGCGGGCGAGCGGGGCGGGGAGCCGGCCCGGGCCGGGTGCGCGGAGGCGCGGGAGGCCGGCCGCGGGCGGAGCTGGCATAGGGAAGCGGTCGGAGCCGGGCGGCGCGGGGCCGAATGCGGCGCACACGGGCGCGGACGGGGCGCGCGCGCGCGGAGCGGGGCGGAGCAGAGCCGGCGTGGCGCGCGGTCGGAGACTGGGCGCGGGCGAGGACGGTTGGAGGCCGGAGTGCGGCCGGGCGCTGGGTCTTCGCGTGGCAGAAGGCGGCGAGCGGGCGGAGCCGGCGCGTGGGGCGGCGAGCCGGCCAGCCGGCGTGTGGGAGGTCGGTTGGGCGAGGCGACGAGCGGGCGGAGCCGGTGCGAAGGAGTCTGGGATGCGGGCGCACGGGGCCGGCAAGCGCGGCGACGCGGGAGGACGGGCCGACGCGGGCGGGCGAGGGGCGGGGAGCCGGCCAGCGGACGGGGCCGGACCCGGCGTCGAGCGGCGCGGCCGCCGCTGCTGGTGACGAGGACGAGGCGACGCGCAGAGGAGGAGCACTGCAGGGGAGGCCCTCGGGGTGGGCGGCTCAGCTTGGGCTCCAGCAGGTGAGACGACGAGCCGTGGTGGACGGCGAGGAGAGGCTCGGGGTGGACGGGCGCTCGCGCGCCGGAGGCTGTGGGACATGCGTTGGCGAGCGCTTGGCCCCTGGCTGCTGGGGCTCGGGCTCCTGCGTGCACGGACGCAAAGAAGCCACAAATGCGTGGACGTGTCCAGGTACTGGAGAAGCTGGTGGTTGGATGGATCAATGGATTGGATGGTTTGGCGAGCTGCAGAGGAACAGAGCGTCCGCGGGCTTGCGGGCGGAGCAGCGCGTGGACGGAGCGAGGCGGCGGCGATGCTGCGGTGGTGGTGACGAACAAAGGTCCCGCCCGGACCGCGATTCCAGAAGCAGCAGGCCCCACGGTGGGCGCCAACTGTCGTGGTATTCTCGCGGGGCATGCGCGATCACGGCAGATGCCATGGGATGGCTTAAAGAGGTGCGAGCAAGGCTGCAGTGGAGATCCAGGACGGGTTTGGGCAACTGTACACGGTGGTTTACCCAGGTTCGGGGCTCTCCGTGGGAGGTAACACCCCTACTCCTGCATGTCTGATGATTTATGCGGTGTATATCGTTGTACAGAGTCGCTCCTGGAGCTGTATTAGAGGACGCAGAAGAGAGCTATGAGGTCTGCTCCTCCTCATGCGTATGTGTGTGAGAACGAGAGAGAGAGTGGGAAGTGGCTGTGAGCTAGTGTGTGCGTGAGTGGCCTTGTGGCCGTGGGCTATGAGGCCTCCCCTGGTGCTCCTTATAAAGGGGAGCCCAGGGGACAAGGGGTGGCCCACATGCCCACTACACTATTGGGGGGACACAAGACGTGTGAACAGTGCCGGCTGTCCGTGTACACTGCCAGCCGCTCATCTACAGTGCCGGGCCGCCGGGTGCGCCAGGTCGCCAAGGGACGTCTGAGGTTGACTTTGCCGGATTGCAGCCGGACGGGCTCCACCCGGACGGCTCCACCCGGACGGCTCCACCCGGACGGGCTCCAGCCGGACGGGCTCCACCCGGATGGCTCTACCCGGATGGCTCCACCCGGATGGCTCTACCCGGATGGCTCCACCCGGATGGCTCCACCCGGCCAGGGTGAACAGTGCCAGCTTCCAGCCAGCCAGGCAGGTCGCCGGGTCGCGAGGTGGCGAGCCGGACGGGACGCGAGGCGGCGAGCCGGACGGGTCGCCAGCATGCCAGGGGACGCTCCCCTGGCAAAGTTTTTGAAGTGTCGTTTCGCCGTCTTGGGACTACCTGGGGGTCATCCCCCTGACAGACGCGCAAGCGAGGAGGTGGCGGCGGAGCGGCCGTGCGCCTGCTCGTTCACCGACGGGTGGGCGGAGGAGGCCACCCGCTCCCCAACAGGCTCGGTGGCGGCGCGAGGGCGCCGCCCAGGGGCACCTCGGGTGGCAGGCGCCGCGTGGACCCTGGCGGCGGCTCGGTGCGCAACGCGTTCCCGGCGAGCGGCGGCGTCGTCCATGTCGATGCTGACGTCGAGGTCGAAGGCGCGAAGACGGCAAGTCCCCCTACCTGGCGCGCCAAATGTCGGAGTCTAGGATCTGCGTCCAAGAAACTTCTCCAAGAACTTAGGATTTCAAACTCTGGGGGACTTCGCTTGGCGACCTACGACACGACGGCAACTACATCGGAATCACGACGGGCTCACTGGCTCTCACCGGACACGAAGGGGACGCGCGAGCTACCCAAGTTTGGGCCATCGTGCGGTGTAATACCCTACTCCTGCCTGTGTTGGATTGCTCTGTGATGGAGAGCTTGTGGCTCGAGGTACACGAGGTGTGGGGGAGAATGGATCTATCCCCCTTACATGGGGGCGGCCCTGCCCCTTTTGTAGTGCCTTGGTCCTCTTCCCCGAAAATATGAGCGGGAAAGGGTGGCCACAGGGCGGCAATTCAAAGGGGGACAGACGCACAGGCTTATCGTGACTAAAGGCGGTCTTCGCCTGCTAAAGTTGCTATCCTGACGCGCTGGTGGGCTCGGCGATGACCTCCATCCTGGCGCGCTGAGCTGTCCTGGTCTTCTTTCACCAAAGCGGAAGGCATTGGGACTTGCTTTGGAGGGGGGCAGACGCCGTTGCTCCCTTGCACCAAAGAGGAAACTGGTCTTGGTCATGTCCTGCCATCCCTATCCTGACAGCAGGACGTCACCCACGTGATGGGCACACGCCGCGCGACTGGCGCCGCGCAGCCTCCTTCGTGGGGTGGACCTCACGAGGCCGCCCCTCACGAGGCAGCCCCTCACGAGGACTCCCCTCACGAGGCCGCCCCTCATGAGGCTACTTGCCACTTGTTGATTGCAGCGTTCCGCCTGACGATGAAGGGGCCTCGCGAGGCTGGCTCCTCGCGAGGTGACTTGTTCCAGAGAGCCTAAGGCAGAGACGTCCTTTGTGGGCCGCCCCAAGAGTTGCCTCCTGGGCCGCAGGCAGATGGACCGTGGTACCCTGGTTCCCACTGGGCCGACAGGAATGCTTTGCCCTGTCCTCTTGTTTTTATTACGATTTCCAGAGGGCACGACTCATATTTATAGAAGCAGAAAGTGGGACGTGTGTCGAACGCAGTAGAGTGAGCCCTCGAATCACAGTACGCCAACTCTGCCCTAACCCTGATTGCCACTTCTAAGATGCTACAAAAACTAACTACACACATAATTGTGAACTTCCCAGGAGCAAAAAAACAGTGTCATAGCATTGTGAAGTTCCCAGTGCACCGTATTCACAAAAATTCACACTATTCCTCTAATCTGTCATCGCATGGCAATTTGCAGATAAAATGAACTGAAAAAATGAAACGAATGGGTTGATTATAATGTTACCTGCAGGGAAGGGATCCAACGCCGGGGGCATTGTGCAGTGCATCGATGTGGTGGTCGAACTCGAGTTGCGGCTGTGGCGTCGCCTGCGTGAGAGGTGGTGAGGCCGCCTTGCCCGCTTGGGGTGGCACGAGCAAAGGAGCACGCCTCCCCCCTCCCCCCGACATCAGCCTCCGCGTTGACGAGCAGGGACTGCCTGCGGCCTGGCAGCTCGATGAAGCAGTTGATCGCCGCGTCCGTCCTTGATCCGTCGTGCCGTGAAGCCCTCATCCGCCAGTGACGGCGCCAGCGCCGCAACGCTGTCGACCCGTGGACGATTTCCCGAAGAGAGCCAGCTTGGAGATGGCGGTGGCGGCCACCGCCCGCCGGTCCACCTCCACCTCACCGTGCTCGATCGATGCCCCCACGACGGAGACGCCGCCGCCTGCTCTGTCGCCCGCCCAGTGGTGGCCGCCTCCCCTGACCTCGGTGCCTCGATGACCTCGCCGCCGCCGCCCCCTTCCCGCGCGCGATCTGGAGAAGATGCAGACCGGGCTCGTGGGTGGGTGGGTGGGTATGTAGGCTCGCGCCGAAACATCGAGACCGCCGACAGGGAGGAGGTGGAGCATTTCAGACGGTAAGAAGTGGGGTAGAGCCGTGAAGGAGGGGGGGCACGAGAGCGGTCGAGTGGATACGGTGCTTGGTTTCGTTGAGTCCGTTCGTCCCCAGCCCGAACTGACTTTTTTCTGCTGACTTGGACTGGCACATGCGCTAAGTTTCGTACAAAAGCATCTAATGGTGATTCGGGCGTTCGGGCTGAATGTCCAGATACTTGACGTTAGGTACTTATCATTTGGGAATGGATTTTGTTGCATCTGTATATATGAACAGAAGCAGCGATGATTTCTGAAAATGGTGATGCTATTGTCACAACTTCATGGTCCTCTATTTTTGTTTTTTTTGCGGGGTTTCATGGTTCTCTGTTGCTTGTTGCTATTTGTTTACTGGGTCAACAAGATCCGATAATATCACATCCAATGGCATATACGTGGTAAACGATCAATCAAAAAGAATAAAAAAACAAGATCCGATAATATTTTGTCGGAAGCTAGTAGAGGGCGCCCTGACACGCAACGAAACCAGATAGAGTATGCCGAGAAGTACGGCTGACCATGTCTAATCCAACAGAGGCGATGACCACGGCTGACGATGTCTACAGCTACACTACTAGCAGTGCATGGCAGGTAGAGCTAAGCACTCTGGCCTGGTTGCTCAGTAGTCTACTACAACTAATCAATTGATTATAAGCAACGGGATAGCGTAGCATTACGTACGGTGGTTACGGGTTCCCTGTCACACGCCCGATTATATAATTCCTCTACGAAGTAGAATACTCCCATGCTGCACTGACCAATGCAGTGCAGCGCCGACGATACGGCCGACCCTGCACCTCTCGTCCTCTCCCTCTTCTTCTTTTTGTTTTCTTGCTACGAGGCGGAAGCGCCCGCAGTACCTTCCGTCCGGTTGCGTGTGTCCGTCGTGCTACTGCTCGACAAGTGTGGCCGTATCGTATGGGGCTCGTTTTGGGGAATCATTAGAAGGTTTTAGGTTCCGATTAGTTAATTAGCATCATGTGGGCTCTGGGGCAAGTGAGACTGCCGTGTCAAGCGTCAGGCCAAACAGTCCTCTCGCCCATTAATCTTGGACAGTATTTGCGCCGATCCTAAAACGAATGGAGCGTGTGGACGGTGGACGGACGGACGGCAACGGCCGGCGTCCTTGTCAGATACTACTTGCAGGTACTTACGGGGCTACTGTCACCGTAAACTCTGACGAAACCATGCACGGCACTCGTCATGCTTCTGTCGGCGAAAACCTCGCACGGTGTGATGCCAAGCGCACTCAAGCTGTCAGGCAAACACACAACGTGAAATTAGAATGTGCCATCTGTCGTGCCAAGAGCCTAAGGGCATCTACAGGGCAAATTTGGCCTCTCAAATGTCCGCGGACGTCCCCGGTTAGTGTCCGTTTTGACTCCCTATTTGTCCGTCCACGCAGTCATGTCTTTTATTTTTTTCCTATACTTCCGGTCACATGCATGTGATTGGTGGAGAAGGAGGGAGAAAGAAAAGAAATAATAAATAAAGAAAAACGATGCTTTATGGGGGGCCAAATCCTATGTGGCGGACGCAGGACCACTGAGCGGACACGCTCGGGCACTCCTCGTACTCATCTCATATATGAGGGCAATATGAGGGGTGCCGGACAGCCCTGCATTTTAAGGAGGCTTTGAGGGATCCGGTTGGGTCAACTTTTTTGCTTCTCTCTCCTGTCCGGTCAGTGGTCCTGCGTCCGTCCGGTCAATTTGGGGAGTCCGGCTGTAGATGCTCTAAGAGGCCACACACTGCCGAGTAAATTTCTAGGACGCGAATATCTCGTGAGCGTTCGCTGAGAGTGAGATTGTCAGCGAACGCCCGAGTTTCCATGCAAAAACTATTAAAATTGCCATGTGTTTGTTAGGGACTTGCCATATACAGGACGGAAAATTGCCATGTCTAGGAAAGAATTGCCATAGAACGTAGTGTAACTTTTTATTAAATGCCATTTGTTTGATTTCTATCAGACGATTGTAGGGACGATCGCTGGGAGTTCCTTCCCAGCGAACGTTCGCTCATTACTATTTCCGAATTTCTATACATAAAACTAGATTTATGTATACACTTTATCTCATGAAACAAACTTAGTTTTTGTGTATAGTCGCTCAGGGGTATTTTTCAAGGAATACGAGGGGAGGGAGGAGGTATAGGCCTCCTTTGGTTTTCATGAATTTTGTAGAAATTTTGAAGGATATGAATTTCGTAGGAAACTTCCACCTCTTCCTCTTCGATGTCTTCCCTATTGTTGGTGAGGCGTGGCCAGATGCCTTCGTGTTGCTCTGTTGCTAACACTTCTGGAAGTGGTGAAATGCTGACGTCTTTAGAGAGGCCACACCTTCCCTTAGGGCCACTCTGAAGGCTTGCCGTGACGATGCCATGATATGGTGTGGCAGATTTACAAGCGGTTGGCGCGCCCACGTTTACGTCAGGATGCGCGTTCTGGTGCAACGTCGGTTGCCCCGACTGTTCCCTCGCGTGCTCTCCCTGCGCGTTCCCTGCTGCCCTTCCTACAACTCTAAATGCTGAAATTTTAAATTTTGTGTTGGAACCTAGATTGCTGCCCTGTATGTATGATGTGAACACATATCTTGGGGTCTGCTCCTTTTATGAATTTCAGGTGGGGGAGTTCTCCCCCCCCCCCCCCCCCATGAAAATCCAAAAGAAAAAACATCACCGACTTACTCAGTGGTTATTCGCGGTCTACCAGGAGCAGATGCGAAAGTCATTGAGTATTCTTAGCATTGACGAAGGGCCTTATCCATCGAGGCAACATTGCAGACACATCCCTCGTCGGCTAATCTAGTGCCAACACTATGCAGTGTTGTAGTGATGCCATAAAAGGACCTAACGATACGGAGATTCCATTAGACAACACAAACTGTTCATGAGCTTCGCCATAGGGACAACCCCAAGCACTTTAGAGATCAAGGTTGGCCATCTTGGCCATTGAAGGGTGTCAGCGACCTGACGACGCGGCCAACCACGACCGAAGGAGTAGGGGAGGAGAACGCCAAGCCTAACAGGCCTAGCAGGGAAAAGAAGCCCAACCACAAGTTCTTCGGGCCGCAGTGGATCTCCTACATGTTCGATCCCAAGGAAGGGTGAGCGAGCCACAGGAAATGCAGCAAAGGTAACCGCACTCCGCAATTATCGCCGTGCCAAGGGCATGTGTTTCAAGTGCGGTGAGCGTTGGGGGCATGACCACACTTGTCCCCCCATGGTCAAATTGCATGTACTCGAGGAGCTCATTGATCTATCCAGTCTGGATATGTCCCAAAACTCTGAAGATTCAGAAATCCGGCAATCTGATGACAGTTCAACAGAACAAGTTTGGCCGTTGTCAGTGCATGCTGCATCCAGCACCGAGGCACCCAAGTGCTTACAAATTCATGGGTGGTTGCAAGGCCAGGAAGTACTGATGCTCGTCGATTCTGGAAGCTCAACATCCTTTGCCTCTTAGCAATTGTTACCCAACTTGCAAGGAGTTCAAGATATGCAACGATCAATCAAAGTTTCAGTGGCCAATGGAGCCGAACTACGGTGCACAAAAGAGGTGTTGAATTGTTAGTGGTACACACAAGGACATACCTTCTCCACCACTTTCAAGGTGCTTCCATTGGGATCATATGATGTAATATTGGGGATGGATTGGCTGGAGTACCACAGCCCGATGCTAATCAATTGGCCACGCAGGTGCATACAAATAGAAAACAATGGTTACATTGTAGTCCTCCAAGGGGTCGCGACCAAGTCACCATCCTGTGCTCTCCTATCCAGTATACAACTCGACAGCATGCACAAGAATTCAGCTGTCACATTTGCTGTCCAACTATGCTTTGCAGATGAGGTTGACCAAGGAGTAATAGTGCGATCGCACGAACTGCCGTCAGCAGTGGCAGAACTACTGGTTGAATTTGAGGACATCTTCCTGGAACCAACCCAATTACCACCAGTGCGTGACTGTGATCATAAAATTCCATTGATGCAAGGGGCTCAACCTGTCAACATGCGCCAATACAGACACAAGCCAGAACTAAAGATAGAGATTGAGCGGCAGGTGTTGGAGTTACTGAAAGCAGGGATAATTCCGAAAAGCAGTAGCCCTTTCTCTTCACACATCATTTTGGTGAAGAAGAAAGATGGGACGTGGCGCATATGTGTCGATTACAGGCGCCTTAATGCTTTGACCATTGTCAGTCGATACCCTGTTCCCATCATCGAGGAAATTCTGGATGAATTGGTCGACGCTCGCTGGTTTTCCAAGCTCGACCTTCGAGCTGGCTATCACCATATCTGGCTGGCACCAGAGGAAGAGCACAAAACGGATTTCCAAACGCACTCCGGGCATTTCGAGTACAAGGTTGTTTCATTTGGGTTGGCTGGAGCACCATCAACATTCTTAGGGGCGATGAACACAACACTCCACCAAGTGGTGCGTGTGCGCGCTATGGTCTTCTTTGATGACATCATTGTGTTCAGGGCGTTGTTTGCTCTTCATCTTCAGCATCTGCGTGAAGTGTTCGCTCTGCTGCGAAAAGATCAGTGGTATGTCAACAGATCAAAGTGCGAGTTTGCCAAACAAGAATTAAACTACTTGGGGCACACTATCTCTGCCGAGGGGGTTTCCATAGACAGTAGCAAGGTACAACAAGTGGCAGTATGGCCAGTGCCAATGACAGTGAAAGACGTACGGGCATTCCTTTGACTGGCGGGGTATTACAGGCGATTCGTCCGCCACTTCGCATGATCGCTCACCCCCTTACTGATCTTCTGCGCAAGAACAATCCCTTTCAGTGGACAACAACTACATGTGAAGCCTTTGAAGCTCTAAAACCAACATTGATTACAACACCTACCTTAGCATTGTCAAACTTCACAAAACCATTCATTATCGAGACGGATGCATGCGAGTACGGGGTTGGCGCAGTGCTGCAACAGGAAGGGCACCCAATTGCTTATCTGAGAAAAGCTTTGGGCCCCCGGACAAAAGGGCTCTTGACCTACTACAAAGGAATATCTGACCATGGTTCTAGCTGTAGATTAATGGAGGGCTTACCTGCAGTTTTCGGAGTTCATCATTAAAATAGATCAAAAAAGCCCGGTGCACCTCGAGGATCAACGGTTGCACACTCCTCTCAAGATCCTAGACCGCCGCTGGCATCGGGATGCATGCAAGATCTAGGAGCAAGGGCTCATGCGCTGGCAAGATGAGGACACAACTCATGACACTTAGGAGGACATCGACGACCTCAAGCGCCGATTCCCGCGTGCTCTGACATGGGGTCAAGTCGGTTCTGAAGAAGGAGGGGGTGTTAGCGACCCGACGACGCGGCCAACCACGACCGAAGGAGCAGGGGAGGAGAACGCCAAGCCCAACATGCCCAGAAGGGAGAAAGAAGCCCAACCACAAGTTCTTTGTGTGATGACCCACAAGTATAGGGGATCAATCATAGTCCTTTCGATAAGTAAGAGTGTCGAACCCAACGAGGAGCAGAAGGAAATGACAAGCGGTTTTCAGCAAGGTATTTTCTGCAAGCACTGAAATTATCGGTAGCGAGTAGTTTGATAGCAAGATAATTTGTAACAAGTGACAAGTAGCAATAGTCACAAAGAGTGCAGCAAGGTGGCCCAATCCTTTTTATAGCAAAGGATAAGCCGGAACGATCTCTTATAGTAAGTAAAGCGTTCTCGAGGACACATGGGAATTTCATTTAGTCACTTTCATCATGTTAGTTTGATTCGCGTTCGCTATTTTGATAATTTGATATGTGGGTGGACCGGTGCTTGGGTGCTGTTCTTACTTGAACAAACCTCCCACTTATGATTACCCCCCTTCGCAAGCATCCGCAACTACGAAACAAGAATTAAGATAACTCTAACCATAGCATTAAACATATGGATCCAAATCAGCCCCTTACGGAATAGCGCATAAACTAGGGTTTAAGCTTCTGTCACTCTAGCAACCCATCATCTAATTACTACTCCACAATGCATTCCCTTAGGCCCAAAGATGGTGAAGTGTCATGTAGTCGACGTTCACACGACACCACTAAGGGAATCAACAACATACATATCATCAAAATATCGAACAAATACCAAATTCACATGATTACTTATGACAAGACTTCTCCCATGTCCTCAAGAACAAAAATAACTACTCACAAATGATATTCATGTCCAAGATCAGAGAAGTGTTGAATAGCATAATAGATCTGAACATATAATCTTCCACCAAATAAACCAACTAGCATCAACTACAAGGTGTAATCAACACTACTAGCAACCCACAGGTACCAATCTGAGGTTTTGAGGCAAAGATTGAATACAAGAGATGAACTAGGGTTTGAGATGAGATGGTGCTGGTGAAGATGTTGATGAAGATTAGTCCTCTCATGATGAGAGGATCGCTGGTGATGTCGATGGCGACGATTTCCCCCTCCCGGAGGGAAGTATCCCCGGCAGAATCTCTCCGCCGGAGAGCAAAAGTGCTCCTGCCCAAGTTCGGCCTCGAGACGGCGGCGCACCGTCCCGAAAGTCTTCTCTATATTTTTTCTAGGGAAAATGCACTTATATACCAGAAAATGGGGGCCAGAGGCTGGCCAGGGCCCCCACGAGGTACTAGGGCGTGCCTCGGGGGGGGGGGGGTGGCGCGCCCTGGTGCCTCGTGGGCACCTATGTGGCCCCCTCTGGTACTTCTTGCTTCCAGTATTATTTATTTATTCCAAAATAAATCTCCGTAAAATTTCAGCTCATTTGGGGATGTGCAGAATAGGTATCTCTGACATAACTTTTTCAGGTCCAGAATTCCAGCTGCCGGCAATCTCCCTCCTTGTGTAAATCTTGCATATTAAGAGAGAAAAGGCATTAGAATTGCTCCACAAAGTGTTATATTGATTAAAAACACTATAAATAACAGTAGCAAAACATGATGCAAAATGGACGTATCAACTCCCCCAAGCTTAGACCTCGCTTGTCCTCAAGCGAAAGCCGATATCGATAATCATGTCCACATGTTTAGAGAGAGAGGTGTCGATAAAAACAAAATACGGACATAGTAGCATCATGATCATTATTATAACAGCAATATTTATTATCATAAACTTCTCATGAGCAAGTAACAATCCATCACAACAATGGAGTATAAGGCATAAACTTTCTTGAAAACTAACAAACTATGTTCTCAGTCAACAATGCAATTGCAATTCATCATATTTTCAGGAAGGGTCTCATGTAGGAGCTTTTCAGCAAGTCCACATTCTCAACCATCATTTAGTCTTCTATGATTGCTAACACTCACGACATATATATGGAGCAAAAAGTTTCAGCCAGACACATAGAAAGATAGGGGCTTGTGAGTTCGCCTCCCAACTTATTCACCTCAAGGGTGATGTCAACAATAATAACTCATGATCACTCATATCCAACTGGATATATATGCTTAGATCTTTCCCCACCACAGGATGCTTACAAAAGAGAAAAATAAAAAGGAAATAGAGGAGAACACTATTGACTCTTGCATAAAAAGTAAATACATAAAAGTAAATGATAGGCCCTTCGCAGAAGGAAGCAGAGGTTGTCATGCGCTTTTTCTTGTTGGATGCAAGAGCTCTTAATGCAAAGGAACGTCACTTTATATTGCCCCTTGTGATAGCAACCTTTATTATGCAGTCTGTCGCTTTTATTTCTTTACCATCACAAGTTCGTACAAAGCTTATTTCCCTTACAATAAAAGTTCAGACATGTTTAGAGGCAATTTTTATTGCTTTTTGCACCGATGACAACTTACTTTAAGGATCTTATCCAATCCATAGGTAGATATAGTGGACTCTCATGACATGAAACTGGGTTTAAAGGTTTTGGATGCACAAGTAGTATCTCTACTTGGTGCGGATTTTTGGCTAGCAAAGATATTGGGCAAGCACCACATGTTGGAGGATCTATAACAATATAACTTCTATATGAATATGAACAAACATAACTCATTACGTTGTCTTCCTTGTCCAACGTCAACAATTTGACATAAAATACTTAATGGGGGCTCACAATCATAAAAGATGTCCAAGATAGTGTATTTGCATGTGAATCTTCTCTTCCCTTATTAATTCTTTCATGAATTGCATCATTGACTAATGCTATGTTTGTTAACTTCCAATAAATTTTACCACTTATACTTTTCTTTATGTAATGTCCAAAGTTTTAAATAGCCGGCTAAGCCAAATAGCCGCACCCTGTGAAAACAGCTATAGCCTGGCTATAGCCTGGCTATAGCCGGCTATTTAAAAGTTCTAACACTACATAGCTGGGCTAATGCACTTAGCCGCAGCATGTGCCAAAGGCTATAGCGGGGCTATAGCCTGGCTATAGCCTGGCTATAGCCGGCTATTTAAAACTATGGTAATGTCATTACTTTCCATAGGATTAGCATATGATATTTTTCATTATTTTCATTGCTAGAATTGGAACATGAAAGTAAAGAAGCAAAAACTCAAACTACTCTTTATTATATAACTCTCAACTCGATTACATAGATAGATAGATCACGAAGCTAACACTCGAAAATAGATCATACTAAACTTTTATTCAACTAGATCATGAAATAACTAAGGATCGAACTAAAAATAGGTAAAGATAATAAAAGTGATGGTGATACGATACCAGGGCACCTCCCCCAAGCTTGGCACAAGCCAAGGGGAGTGCCCATACCCATGTGCTCAAGTTTTCTTCTTCGGTGATGGTGGTGGTGATGAAGTGGTGAGCTTGTCCTCTGGCTTCCATGGCATAGGTTCCCCATCATAGAAAGATGAACGAGTCTCCGGAGTCCTGAAACTTGCAGCTAAACTCATACCATTGAATCTTGCCTCATACTTAAAATTTTGGTTTTGGAGATCATAGATTTGGCCTTGGAGATAGTCGATTCGTTCATTAAGCTTGAAGATGATGTCCCCCATCGATTGGCCCTCCACCTTGTGATTACGGGTGAATTCCGTGATCATGGAGTGGTTGGCGTTGAGTCCACGTTCCACCATCCCTTGGCACTTGAAGATCTCCTGCTCCACCGCTTCGAGCCTGGACTCCACGCTCCCGGTCTTCTTGGGTCCTTGAACATCCCGGATGTGAAGCACCCCCTCACGCATCTCAATGGCTTGAGGGTGTTTCATCACCTCCGGTAGGTAGGGGTTGATGACCTTCTCGTAGAACTTGTCCTTGGAAGAGCTTGGTGGAGCCATAGCGATCTAGATTTGTCAGAAAAATAGTACGAAACAAGAACAGAGAAGATTTCTGCGATACGGTGGTCAAAACCTCCGGGAGTATATATAAAGATTTTTTTATCTTGCAAAACAAGTAATCTAGGAGAAAACGGAGTCGGGAAGGCTCACGTGGGGCCCACGAGCCACCAGGGCGCGCCTGGGGGGGGGGGGGGGTGGCGCGCCCTGGTGCCTCGTGGGCACCAGGTGGGTCCCCTCGGCTATTTCTTATTTTTGTATTTTTTCTAATATTCCAAAACTGACAGAAAGTATTTTTATGAAATTTTTGGAGTCGGTTTACTTACCGTATCACATACCTCTTCCTTTTCAGGGTTCTGGAGTGTTCCGGAAGGTCTCTCTTATGTATTCCTCTGGTGTAATTTTTTCAATAATATTAGTTTCAACATTAATGGGAGTACCTGAAATATAGTGCTTAATTCTTTGCCCATTCACCACTCTCGGATTAGTGCCTTCGGAGTTATTTATTTTGATGGCTCCGGAGCGATAAACTTCTTCGATGATATATGGTCCTTCCCATTTAGAGAGAAGTTTTCCTGCAAAGAATCTCAAACGAGAATTGTATGATAGAACTTGCTCACCTACTTTAAATTCCCGTTTTTGAATTCTTCTATCATGCCATCTTTTAACTTTTTCTTTAAATAATTTGGCATTTTCATAAGCTTGGGTTCTCCATTCATCTAATGAGCTAATATCAAATAACCTCTTTTCACCGGCAAGTTTAAAATCATAATTTAGTTCTTTAATTGCCCAATATGCTTTATCTTCTAACTCAAGAGGTAAATGACATGCTTTTCCATAAACTATTTTATAAGGGGACATACCCATAGGATTTTTATAAGCAGTTCTATATGCCCATAATGCATCGTCAAGTTTCTTAGACCAATTCTTTCTAGATCTATTGACGGTTTTTTGCAAAATTAATTTTATTTCTCTATTACTCAATTCAACTTGACCACTAGTTTGAGGGTGATAGGGAGATGCTATTCTATGGTTGACATCATATTTAGCAAGAAATTTACGAAATGCACCATGAATAAAATGTGAACCACCAAACCTCGGGAAAATAACTTCTTTAAGCATTTTAATAGAAGTATTATGATCACCACTACTAGTTGAAATAGCTTCTACCCACTTAGTAATGTAATCAACAGCAACTAAAATATGAGTATACCCATTGGATTTAGGAAAGGGTCCCATACAATCAAATCCCCAAACATCAAATGGTTCAACAACAAGTGAATAATTCATAGGCATTTCCTGACGTCTACCAACATTACCAATTCTTTGACGTTCATCACACGCTAGGACAAACTTACGAGCATCCTTGAAAAGAGTAGGCCAATAAAAACCAGATTGTAATACCTTGTGTGCAGTTCTGTCTCCCGCATGGTGTCCTCCGTAAGCCTAGGAATGACACTTCCGTAGGATTTGTTCCTGTTCATGCTTAGGTATACAACGTCTAATAATACCATCTACCCCTTCTTTATAAAGATGTGGGTCATCTCAGAAGTAATGTCTTAAATCAAAGAAGAACTTTTTCTTTTGTTGGTATGTGAAACTAGGTGGTATAAATTTAGCAACAATGTAATTAGCATAGTCCGCATACCATGGAGTAGTACGAGAAGCATTTATGATAGCTAATCGTTCATCAGGAAAATCATCATTAATAGGAAGTGGGTCATCAAGAACATTTTCCATTCTAGACAAATTATCTGCTACGGGATTCTCAGCTCCCTTCCTATCAGTAATATGCAAGTCAAATTCTTGTAGCAATAAAACCCACCTAATGAGTCTAGGTTTAGCATCTTTCTTTTCCATAAGATATTTAATAGCAGCATGATCAGTGTGAACAGTTACTTTAGAATCAACTATGTAAGAACTGAATTTATCACATGCAAACACAACTGCTAGAAATTCTTTCTCAGTAGTAGCATAATTTCTTTGGGCACTGTCTAGAGTTTTACTAGCATAATGGATAACATTTAATTTCTTGTCAACTCTTTGTCCTAGAACAGCACCAACAGCATAATCACTAGCGTCACACATAATCTCAAAAGGCAAGTTCCAATCAGGTGGTTGAACAATAGGTGTAGTGGTTAAGGCTTTCTTAAGTGTTTCAAAGGCTTCTAGACAATCATCGTCAAAAACAAATGGAACATCTTTTTGCAAAAGATTGGTGAGAGGCCTAGAAATTTTAGAGAAGTCTTTAATAAATCTCCTATAGAAACCAGCATGACCAAGGAAACTTCTTATACCTTTAATATCTTTAGGACATGGCATTTTCTCAATAGCATCAACCTTGGCTTTATCAACTTCAATACCTCTTTCAGAAATTTTATGCCCCAAGACAATGCCTTCATTCACCATAAAGTGGCACTTCTCCCAATTCAAGACAAGATTGGTTTCTTCACATCTCTGCAAAACTCGATCAAGGTTGCTTAAGCAATCATCAAAAGAAGTTCCGTAAACGAAAAAATCATCCATGAACACCTCAACAATCTTTTCACAAAAGTCAGAGAATATAGCAGTCATACATCTTTGAAAAGTGGCAGGTGCATTGTATAAACCAAAAGGCATACGTCTATAAGCATAAGTTCCAAAAGGACAAGTAAAGGTGGTTTTCTCTTGATCGGGTTGTGATACAGGTATTTGAGAAAAATCAGAATAACCATCTAGAAAACAAAAGTGTGTATGCTTAGACAATCTTTCTAACATTTGATCAATAAAAGGTAAGGGGTAATGATCTTTTCTAGTAGCTTTGTTTAATTTTCTAAAATCAATTACCATCCTATAACCAGTTACAATTCTTTGTGGAATGAGTTCATTTTTATCATTAGGAACAACGGTAATACCTCCTTTCTTAGGGACACAATGAACATGACTTACCCATCTACTATCAGCTATGGGATAGATTATACCTGCTTTCAGAAGTTTTAATATTTTGGTTCTTACCACCTCCTTCATCTTAGGATTTAATCGTCGTTGGTGATCGACAACTGGTTTAGCATCAGGCTCCATATTAATTTTGTGCTGACATAGAGTGGGACTAATGCCCTTAAGATCATCAAGAGTATATCAAATAGCAGCTCGGTGCTTCCTCAGAGTTTTTAGTAATCTCTTTTCTTCATGAGCTGAAAGGTTAGCACTAATAATAACAGGATATATCTTCTTTTCATCAAGATAAGCATATTTCAATGTGTCGGGCAATTGCTTCAATTCAAATACAGGATCACCTTTAGGCGGAAGAGGGCCTCCAAGAGTTTCAACAGGCAAATTATGTTTAAGGATAGGTGGTTGATCAAAGAACATCTTATCTATTTCATTTCTTTCATTCATATGCATATCGTTTTCATGATCTAGCAAATATTGTTCTAACGGATCAGTAGGAGGTACGTGTGACATCCCCAGATTACTAAACAGTAATTATGCCAATTAGTCATGCCAAGTCATCATCATTAAGCCAAATAAAAACAATTAAGAATAACCCAACTTCAAATTCTAATTTAAAATAAAGTTAAAATTAAAAGTTATTCAAACACCAAAACAAAAATGTTCATAGTGTTGCAAATAATCATTAAGTAATTTTAAAATAGAAACCAACATTAATTAGTTTATTAAAATGCCCTTAACCTATTTAAAATAGTAACTTAACAACCTTTTAAAATCATTTTCTTTTAATCAAAATTCAAATGGAATCAAACAGTCACCAAACATTTTGTGGCAGCACTAAATAATGCATAGTATATATTGGGCAAGGTTACACTTTTTTTTAGAAAAGTCTTGTGGTGGCCAAACCTTTTGCAAAACGGAGAGAAATAAAAGAAATAGAAGAAAAAGAAAAAGGAAAAGCACCCACGTGCACCCGGCCTGCTTACCTGGCCGAAGGCCCAGCCCACCTCTCCTCCTCCCACCTGCTTCGCACTGCGTGTCACCGCCGCCATGGCTGAGCTCGCGCCGTGCCGCCCGCAGCTCGCCACGGCGCCGGGCAGTTGGGCGGGAGGATAAGGCCGCCCGCGACGCCCCTCGTTCCCCCTGGACCCCCTGGCGCCGCTTCTTCCCCTTCCCTCGCTCTCCTTCTCTTGCAGCACATTCGCCCGAATCCCCGTCGCCGCCGCCTCGTCACCACCGTGGCCACTGGCCATTATTCGCCGTGTCGCCGGGCCCTGCAGCACCGCCGGGCTCGTCTTCATCTCCTATGCCACCGAGCCGACGCCGGGGAGCACCGGCAACGCCGCCCGTGCCGTTCCCCCTCGCCGGGATCAGCCTCGGCTGCCTCCTCGTCCCGCCGTCTCCGGCAACGCCCGTCCTCCCCAAGCCCTCTCCCGACTCCCGCTGTGAGCCCCGGTCCCTCGGGACCTCTCCCTTCTCTCCCCGCACCTCCGTATGCGCCGGTCCGTCGAGCTCCGCCCGTAGCCGCCCGTCGCCGCCGCTGGACGTCGTCTCTGCCGACGCGTTCGGGTACACCAGCTCCACCCGCGTGCTCCACTGGACGCGCCGCGGCCCCAGGAACCCCTAGAGCCCACCCACGCGTGCTCCCATCACCGGAAACGGCTGGGCAGGCAGCGCCGCCGCGTCGGGTCATCGCCGGCGTGACCCTGCCGACGTGGCGTCGTTGGCCACTAACCCTCCCCACTAACCACTCGCTGACAACTAGGCTCTGGGCCACTAATTAGATTAGTTAGTTTTAACTAAAAACTGTTAGTTAAACCGGTGTATATGACACGTGGGTCCCGCTGACCCTTTGACTGGTCAACGAGGACCCAGTCAACTGCTGAGTCAGCGTTTGACCAGGCCCACCTGTCAGCCCCTCTGGTGCATCTCTGGTGCACTGCACCGGGTGCACCCATCATTTTTGTTTACTGTTTAAATTCGAATTAGATAAATCCAGTAAATTCCAGAATATTGCTAAAACTTCGGAAATTCGTAGAAAATAATCCGTAGCTCGGATGAAAAAGTTTTCTACATGAAAGTTGCTCAGAAAAATCCAACGAATCCGATCGTGCCATCTGTTTTCTTGTCGGGACCCTCTACGTAGGAGAACCCGCAACTTTTCTTCTGTTTCCGGTAGATGAATAATGCATACATACCGGTTAATAATTCCAATTTAAATCCTAAAAGAGCTAAAACGGTTTAGAGATGCATTAGGTCACCCCTGCACCACATTTTAGCATGTCATGCTCTGTGTTGTTTTGTATGTTGTGTATTTATCTGTTTCTTCCCCCTCTTCTCTCCGGTAGACTCCGAGGCCGCTGACGATCCGAGGATCGACTACACCGTTGCAGATTCCTTTTCGCCTGCAAAGCAACCAGGCAAGCAAACCCCCTTGAGCATGCCTATATCACCTATTCTTTCTCCCTCCTGCTTGCATTAAAATTTGCTACTGCATTTGTTTGATCCTATTCTGATGCATAGCCTGTTTTTGTAGACTGCTATTGATACCTTATCTGCTATCCTAAAATTCTTAGTATAGGTTGGATGGAAATCCATCTATGGCCCCTCTTCCTTGTCCTAGTTGCCCCGCTTAGTTACCAGTGCCCTGATCGATGTGATCGACGGGCTGAGACCAGCACATCACTGCACACCCCTTAAGTTGTTCGACTCCAAAGAGTTATCCTCGAGTGTCGAGGGTGATACCTCTTATCTCACTCCTGATATGCCTCTATGGTACAGCTAGTCGGTTGTGGGATACGGGGGTGATTCCTCTTCCACCACCTCCGATGAAGCTTCTGTCGTGCAACCCCTCAAGTGTGAATCCATCGAGGGTGATTCCTCCGGGTTCACCTTGACGGTAGCATCGAGTGGGAATCCATCGAGGGTGATTCCTCGGATTACCCTCTTGATGTAACGGACACACGATTACATTTAACTGTTGTCCCCTTGTACTGTTATTGCGGGACTGAAGGGACAGGCGGTACCACCTCGGTAGAGGTGGACCTGAGTTCCCGACAGTCTCCTGGGAAGACGGGTTGACCTGGAGGGTACCCGCGAGATAATTACGAGGCGCGGCCGGGCAGGCAGAGACCGCCCTAGAGAGGGATGGGCCTGACCCTTGTTGCACTTCCTCGAGACGGGACGACAAGAGTGCTGATCGTCACCGCGAGCTCCTAATAACACGTTTAACGGATTTGGGTATCTGATCTGAGTGGGTCGTTGGCCCTATACGCACTACCACCACGCGGGATAATGGTTTATGGGGCCCTCGGCTCCGTATGTATCAGCCGAAAGCTCTGTCAGACGTCCAGTTCAGCATTGCGGCACGGCTGGGCCGGCGCCATCCAGGACAGAGGTGGTGCCTGGTTCGCCCTGCTCGCAACGACCCGGAGTGCAAAGGGCGATGGGCCCAGGACCCCTGAGCACTTAGGATGTAGACCGGCGGGGACCTCTCTGCTGAGCTCTCGGTAGGGCTGCGGTGTGTCGATCAGTCGAGGCCGGGCATGACCCAGGAAAGTGTGTCCGGCCGGAGTTAATCGAGCGTGTTGGGTAACAGTAGTGCACCCATGCAGGGAAGATTATCTATTCGAATAGCCATGTCCACGGTAACAGGACGCTCAGTGTTGTATCCCGATCTACTACTACTTGAACTGGATACTTTAATTAATTGGAAGCTCCGGGATCGCTTTCTCGCAGGGAGTCGAGGAAGGATCTTTAGGCTTCGATTCAACATGCTTGTTACTTTATGTTATGTTCTAATCTGCACTCTTCTAATGCTGCAAGACGCTGAAGATGCTAGTCTTCGATAGGCTAGGCCTTTCTCTCTATTCTGGCATTTCTGTAGTCAAGTCCACATATACAGCCTTCCTTGAAAATGTTGCATATCTAGACTAGTTCTGATGTAATTCTTGTGAGTACTTTGGATGAGTACTCACGGTTGCTTTGCTTCCCCTTTTTCCCCCCATGCCCGATGCTGCGACCAGATGATGGAGCTCCGGAGTCAGCCGCTGCCCCAGTCGACGACTACTACTACCACGGTGGAGCCTACTACTACGTGGAGAACGCTGACGACCAGGAGTAGTTAGGAGGCTCCCAGGCAGGAGGCCTGCGCCTTTTCGATCAGTGTTTTGTTTTGCCCCGCCTTCTTCAAGGCTTATCTGTTTTACTTTTATATCTGTACTCAAATATCTAATGCTTCCGCTGATGCTTGTATGACATCGAGCTTATGTATTCGAGCCCTCGAGGCCCCTGGCTTGTAATTTAAAGCTTGAATTATTTTATTTTGTGTAGAGTTGTGTTGTGATATCTTCAAGTGAGTCCCTAGGCTTGATCATGTGCATTTGCGTGTATGATTAGTGCACGATTAAGTCAGGGCATCACAGTACGGCAATAGAAGCAAGACCAATAATTTCATCTTTACTAGGCAATTCTTTATCATGAGGTTGTCTACGAAACTTGGAGAAATTAAACTCATGAGATATATCACCAAACTTAACTCGAACCTTTTCTTTAACACAATCAATTTCAGCATTAACGGTATTCAAGAAAGGTCTACCAAATATAACGGGACAAAAATTATCTTGTTGTGAACCAAGTACTAAGAAATCAGTAGGGTATTTGATTTTGCCACACAAGACTTCAACATCTCTAACAATCCCAAGTGGTATAATAGTATCTCTATTTGCAAGCTTAATAGTAACATCAATATCTTCAATCTCAACAGGTGTAATTTCATGCATTACTTCTTGATATAAAGAAAATGGAATAGCACTCACACTAGCACCCATATCACACAAACCATGATAGCAATGATCTCCAATGTTAACAGAAACAACAGGCATACCAACTACGGGCTTGTTCTTGTCTAACTTATCTCGTTCATTTCTAATAGGTTTAGCAATCCTAGCAGCCTCCTCACAAAAGTAAATAACATGCCCATCTATATTATCGACTAAGAGATCTTTAATCATAGCAACATTAGGTTCAACTTTAATTTGTTCAGAGGGTCTAGGTGCTCTAATATTACTTTTGCTAACCACAGTTGAAGCTTTAGCATGTTCCTTAATCCTAACAGGAAAAGGTGGTTTCTCAATATAAGCAGTAGGCACAACTGGATCAACATGGTAAACAATTGTTTCTTCTTTAACACTAACGAGTTCCTCAATCTTTTCATTAACATGGGGATGATATTTAAACCACTTCTCCTTAGGGAGATCAACATGAGTAGCAAATAATTCACAAAAGGAAGCTACTATCTCAGAGTCAAGTCCATATTTAGTGCTAAACTTATGTAAAGCATCGGTGGCCATAAAAGATTTAACACAATCGAACTCAAGTATTATACCTGACTCATTACCTTTGTCGAGTTCCCAATCTTCAGAGTTGCGTTTAATTCTTTCCAGAAGATCCCATCTGAATTCAATAGTTTTCTTCATGAAGGAGCCAATCGAAGAAGAATCGAGCGTAGTTTGATTATCATGAGAAAGCCGAGCATAAAAATTCTGTAAGAAAATTTGTTTTGAGAGCTCATGATTGGGGCATGTGTACATCATGTACTTAAGCCTCCCCCAAGCTTGAGCGATGCTTTCTCCTTCACGAGGCCAAAAATTATATATATAATTCCGATCACGATGAACCAAATGCATAGGATAATTTTTTTGATGGAATTCTAGTTTCAATCGGTTCCAGTCCCATGTATCAGTATCATCACATAGCCTATACCACATCAATGCCTTTCCCTCCAAAGATAAAGGGAATACTTTGTTATTAACTCCATCTCCGGATAAACCTGCAAGCTTAAACAATCCACAAATTTCATCCACATAGATCAAGTGCATATCAGGATGTACCGTTCCATCTCCTGCATAAGGATTAGCTAGCAGTTTCTCTATCATACCCGGAGGAATCTCATAATAAATATTTTCAGTAGGTGCAGTAGGTTGAGGAGCAACTATTTGTGTTTCCGGTCGAGGTGAAGATACCCCGAACAAACCCCTCAAAGGATTACTTTCCATAGTGACAAGTGACAGTAAATTTCAACACGTAGTATAAATGTTTCCTTACCAAATTCCACTCACCAAAGGCACTTCACGCCCCGGCAACGGCGCCAGAAAAGAGTCTTGATGACCCAAAAGTATAGGGGATCAATCGTAGTCCTTTCGATAAGTAAGAGTGTCGAACCCAACGAGGAGCAGAAGGAAATGACAAGCGATTTTCAGCAAGGCATTTTCTGCAAGCACTGAAATTATCGATAACGAGTAGTTTGATAACAAGATAATTTGTAACAAGTGACAAGTAGTAATAGTAATAAAGAGTGCAATAAGGTGGCCCAATCCTTTTTATAGCAAAGGACAAGCCGGAACGATCTCTTATAGTAAGTAAAGCGTTCTCGAGAACACATGGGAATTTCATCTAGTCACTTTCATCATGTTTGTTTGATTCGCGTTCGCTACTTTGATAATTTGATATGTGGCTGGACCGGTGCTTGGGTGCTGTTCTTACTTGAACAAACCTCCCACTTATGATTACCCCCCTTTGCAAGCATCCGCAACTACGAAAGAAGAATTAAGATAACTCTAACCATAGCATTAAACATATGGATCCAAATCAGCCCCTTACGGAATAGCGCATAAACTAGGGTTTAAGCTTCTGTCACTCTAGCAACCCATCATCTAATTACTACTCCACAATGCAATCCCTTAGGCCCAAAGATGGTGAAGTATCATGTAGTCGACGTTCACACGACACCACTAAGGGAATCAACAACATACATATCATCAAAATATCGAACGAATACCAAATTCACATGATTACTTATGACAAGACTTCTCCCATGTCCTCAAGAACAAAAGTAACTACTCACAAATCATATTCATGTCCAAGATCAGAGAAGTGTTGAATAGCATAATAGATCTGAACATATAATCTTTCACCAAATAAACCAACTAGCATCAATTACAAGGTGTAATCAACACTATTAGCAACCCACAGGTACCAATCTGAGGTTTTGAGACAAAGATTGAATACAAGAGATGAACTAGGGTTTGAGATGAGATGGTCCTGGTAAAGATGTTGATGAAGATTAGTCCTCCCACGATGAGAGGATCGCTGGTGATGTCGATGGCGATGATTTCCCCCTCCCGGAGGAAAGTACCCCCGGCAGAATCTCTCCGCTGGAGAGCAAAAGTGCTCCTGCCCAAGTTCCACCTCGAGACGGCGGCGCACCGTCCCGAAAGTCTTCTCTATATTTTTTCTAGGGCAAATGCACTTATATACCAGAAAATGGGGGCCAGAGCCCTGGTGCCTCGTGGGCACCTGGGTGGCCCCCTCTGGTACTTCTTGCTTCCAGTCTTTTTTATTTATTCTAAAATAAATCTCCGTAAAATTTCAGCTCATTTGGGGATGTGCAGAATAGGTATCTCTGACATAGCTTTTTCAGGTCCAGAATTCCAGCTGCCGGCAATCTCCCTCCTTGTGTAAATCTTGCATATTAAGAGAGAAAAGGTATTAGAATTGCTCCACAAAGTGTTATATTGATTAAAAACACTATAAATAACAGTAGCAAAACATGATGCAAAATGGACGTATCATTGTGCCGCAGTGGATCTCCTACATGTTCGAGCCCAAGGAAGGGTGAGCGAGAGAGTACTTAGTCATCATTGTAGTAGGTGAGCGGTATCCAGTGGATCAGAACGAACGGCGGCGGCTGTGTTGCGTGTGTTCCCAACTATCTTCCTTCCCCTACACCCCCTACCTTCCACTGTAATCGCCATTGCCACCCGATCCCACCGTAATCGAGAGAACTAGTAGAAGGTTGCTATCAAAGGGCAATGATCAACCGAGACTGCACCAAGAGCAGAGACTCACCACATCACCGCCGACCATCATCACCGAGCGGAATCTAACCAAGGCGGCAAGACAGAAAGCCGACATCCAAGGCCTCACGACAACATGAGGGGTAGCAAACACAGCAGCATTGTCGCGGCATGTGGCACCACCGCTGACCCCGCCCCCTCTAAGAGTAACACCGCCACCGAACAACGTCAAAAGGCAGCTCCGACCCGACCTAGGTGGTGTTGTTGGCTTCTCCTTGACTACCCACACCACCGTCGATGCCAAGTCAGATGCACAACTAGTAGAACCAACGCTCCGGTAGCAAGCAACCATCAATCTTATCTACCGAGTTGACCCCAAAATAATGCTTTCGAGAAGGGCCGATCGACGAAAATTGCGCTATCATAGCTTATCCCAGGACGATTTGGAACATGAGTTTTCTCCAGTGTCTCGAAGAGGGGGATGGAAGCGGACTAACAACGACGCCTCCAACAAGGTTGTTTGAAGACACATCGCCGGAGAATCCCAGTTTCTCATTTCTCCATCTCTTGGATGAAAACTCGTGTAAAAGTTCGCGCGAAATCTCTCATTTCTCCATCTCCTGGCTCAAACTCCTGTAAAAGTTGGTGTGAAGTTTGTGCGTTTCACGTGACAGTTTGTAGTATTTTTTTGGTTTATACTGCTCTCTCGGGCTCCTAAACTTTGCCACTCCCCCGCCCCTCTCCCCCATGGGCAGCGAGAGTGAGAAGCCGAGAAAGCAACGGCCCACGGCCCACCTCAACAACAGCGCACCACCCACCCACCCGCTGCGCAGCACGAGGAGCAAGCGGTAGGAGGTGAGGCTTCGCACAGTGGACCGCCTCGCCGCTGGTGCTGGCGTCGCGTGTTGTCAGCTCTCCGCTCTGCTACGGGCGGTTACTACTAGCCCCTAGGCCTAGGCCCCAGCCCCAGCCCCACCACTCTCCTCCCCCCGCCCCGCCCAACTAGAGAAGAGAGAGAGAGAGAGACCACGAGACCACCGGTTGGTCTCCGTTCCTCTCTCTCTCTCCCTCCCCTCCCCTGCACTTTCCTTTTCCCCCTCCCCGTCCTCTCCATTCGAGCTCCTTCTCCCCTTTCCCTCGTGCGCCGCCCAACGCAGCGCGCCGCTCCAGAACCGGCCAAAGAGAGGGTGGGAGCTTCCTGCCCTTGGTGTTTGACGGGGCGCGGCCGGACGCGCTGCCCTCTCACTGACTGGACTGGACCTGCGGACGCGCGCTGCAGGATCATCCATAGGTTTGGAGTCTTGCGGCAGCGGCGGAAGCAAAGCAGAGCAGTGCAGAGCACGCACGCCACCGCCGCCTGCCACGCACGAGCGTTGCCGCGCTGCGGGCGGAAAGGCTCGACATCCCGGACGCGCCTCCCCGATTGATTCCTCCACCCTCCCGCGCGGCCGCTGCAAGGGGGGAGCACTCGAGCGGAGGGGCGGAGATTGGTTCCCGCCGGCGCCCACGGATTTCCGCCAGAGGTTGGTTTCGATTCCCCTCCGCTGACTGAATTTATTTGTGTCTGTTTATCCGCCTAGCTTCTTCGAGCGCTTTGCTTGTTTCGCGCCGCCTCGCGTCCCCGTCCCCCCTTTTTTGATTTCTCAACTTGTTCGAGAGGGCTCGGCGCCGAAGGACGGATGCTCGGACTGGCCGGCTCGCCGCTTCCTCCTCGGAGGAGAAGCACTGCGCAGGCAGCAGCATGAGCTAGACGATCGCTGTTCGAGCCTTCGAGGTGTCCGGGCGTCGTCTGCCCTCTGCTCCCGATTGGCATTCGTTTAAGGTTTCGGCGGAATTGATTAGCAGTACTTTGCGCACGAGATTTGGCTGGTTCGTCAGTTGGCGGTGTTCATCTGTTTCTTCTGCTCCCCACATTTTTTTTCCCTCGCCGAGGAAAAATCCGCTGGGTTGGGGGAGCGAGGACAAGGACCACCGCCCACATTGATGCCATGATGCGACTTTCTGGTGGTATCTGCTTGTTCCGTGGCGTTTGTTGAGCTTGTCTCCCACCTCCGCCTCCGCCTCCGCCTCATGGTCGGGTCCCCTGTTGCTTTGGACCGAATCCACTTCCTTGCAAGCAATGGCATGGCAGCTTTCCCCTTCCCTGCACTGCATAATTGCGTTCCTGGCACCGGTAGTTCCTGCGAAATCATTTATGTGATTATCTACAGTTTTGCCATGTTACTGGTACTGTTGGATAGGTGTTCGCATGATTTTCTCCCTCCTTAGCTGTCGTTGTTATCACTGAAATTATTGGGTTACATGCACCAATGATTCTGTGGAGCCGTCCCTTTTTAATAATCACCGATTACGTATTTGACAGCGCCGCGCGGAGAGTGATTTTTCAGTTTGCGTTGTCAATTCATATCTGTTGATTAAACTCAACGATGGTACTACTGTAGAGAACATGCGGTGAATGTGGGGTTCCTGCTTTAAGTTCCTTGTGAGCCAGGTTTCTCTGTAAATACATTCACGAAAAGTTGCAGCCATTATTGTAACCAGGTTCATTGCTTTCACTATTGAACAGGGGCAGCCGGCCAGGTTGGCTAGCAGTGAATTGATAACTAACTTAGCCACTTAGGTTGGTTCTGATTCTTTAGACACTCATGTGATTTATCTGACTGCTGAATCTCTTTGAACATTGCAGAGTAATGCGCTTAAGGAGTTACATCAATGGCGTCGTTGGTGCCCGGTGTCCTCGTCAAGCTCCTTCAGCATATGAACACGGATGTCAAAGTCGCAGGAGAGCATCGGTCGTCCCTTCTTCAGGTTGTCAGCATTGTGCCAGCACTTTCAGGGAGTGATCTTTTCACCAACCAAGGGTTCTACCTCAAGGTGTCCGATTCTTCGCACGCCACGTATGTAACCCTTCCCGAGGAACAGCATGATCTCATCTTGAGCGACAAGATTCAGTTAGGGCAGTTCATCCATGTCGATCGCCTTGAGGCGGCCACTCCTGTACCCATCCTTTGGGGAGTTCGGCCAGTTCCTGGCCGTCACCCTTGCGTTGGCAACCCCGAGGACCTTGTGTTAACTAGCTCTTCCAAAGTTGTCAACAGCAAGAAAGCACAACCGGCCAATGGATCGAAAACAACCAATGGATTGAAAGATGCTGGCGTCTTGTCACTAGAGAAGGAAAACAGCAAGTTAGAGAAAATAAATGCTCCCCACAAAACCGTTGGGACAGAAAATAAGAAACCGGTGCTGACCAAATCAAAATCTTCACTGTCAAAACAGGCTTTGAATGGGGTTACTGAGAAGAAGGAAACAGTGAAACCAAAGGCAAGACCTGCTCGTGTTAGATCAACACCTTCATCTCCAACCAGTGTCTATTCTCTACCTGCAACATTTGACAGATTTTCTAGTGATCTAAAACAGAGACATGGGGTAAAAGGACCAGAGAAAGCATCATCTTCTAGGCTCTCCTTGTTAGAAAGGGCAGCTTCAGTTCTGAAGGTCACTACTGCAGGGAGAAGGTCCTCTGCGGTTAACTCAATCAGTAGCTCTGTGCTGGGTATTGGATCAGGGCCAAAGGCATTGCGAAGAAGCTGGGAAGGAGCTGTAGATACAAAAGGGAAAAATAATTCAGACTCAAAGACGACCAAAGCTGACAGGAAACCTGAGAACAGGGGCACAACGGTACGTAGTATTTTTACTATCCTACTGAAAGATGCACTTGATGTTTTAATTTTCCGTGATCACCATCTTCTCTTTAGGATGGTATTACCTTTTGAGTTTCTTTGGGGAACATGGTGATACGCTATAATCTTATTCATGATATTTATCTAAAGCAACGGAATGTGACGGCACTGTTTCTTTCTATAAACTGATTTTGCTCCAAAGTAACTTAGCTAAGCCTGTTGTTCTTGTATGCAGACTCCTAGAAGAAAGCCACCAGTGGACGAGAAGGTGACACATAAAGACGACAGTAAGATTCATAACCCTGCTAGAAAGAGCACGTCAAGTGCTCCTGCTCCTCCAGTCGATGCTGCCAAAGCACCGAGGAAGCATCCTCCTACTCTAAAGAGGACATCTGGGGGTTTAAGCAACCCAAATGTTACAAATTTGGTTAAGATTCCACCAAACAGCAAAAAACTGACAGATGTCGGCAATTCATGGGCATCACTTCCTCCGTCACTTGCCAAATTAGGAAAGGTATGACCAAGTTCATTGACATGATCAGTATGGTTTTATTGTACACTAGAAATTTAGCTATATTGTTTTATCGTACATTAATATATGGTGGAAACCATACGCTACACCAATGCCTATGAATATTGACAAATTCTGTCCATTATCTGTGAGAAATTTTGTTGTAAAAAGTTTTTGTACCTGATGTTATGTTTTGTGGCATAATTCTGTGACAGGAGCTTCTGAAGTACAGAGAATCGGCACAGGTGGCTGCTGTTGAAGCAATGCAGGAAGCCTCTGCTGCAGAAAGCTTGCTGAGATGTTTGAGGTACCTTTCTTCCAGACACTAGCCTTGTGATGCTATCATCACAAAAGTAATATTACGTTGGTACTCGTTGCTAAATGACTTCCATGGACATTTTCTTATTTATTTTTCAGTCAAGTATAATCTATGGTTTGCACCTCATTTGGGACAGAACATTGTTTCCAGAAAATAGTGTGTACGTTGATGGAATCACATGCTTTGCCTATTAAGATATAGTAGAAGAGAATCTTTTGGTCTGATTGGGTCATACCATAACCTGGCATGTTTTTGCTGGCTTTATCCAAGCATGCACAGATATGGTAGCAAATACGATCCTATCGGTACAGAGTGCAGCTTATTAATTCTAAATTAGCAATTTTTGGGATGGATTCATCTTCACCTGCTAGTACAACATTGTAGTGTCTTCACATGCCAATGTTTTGGAAATCCTACCATGTCGACAATTCAACTCAACTATTCATCAAAGACTTGTCCTGCCTGATGAGCTTTATGAGACCCCCAGAGCTCCACATGGCCTGTGGCCGTGGACAGCCTTGACTGCATGTTCCTGTGCTGATCATAACATGCTAGATACAGGACATTATCAGCACACCAGGACAGACTGGTATCCGCAATGTTTTTTAGCAAAGCCTGCTGCCATTCATGTGACATGCTTCCTTTGCCCTCGCACCTCACAAGGGCGAAGATCATTAATTCCCCGTTGGTATCATGCTCCAAATGTCCCGGGTCTAGCTGTCCTGCATGCTGCAATAATGCTATCAACCCAGCTCGGTTCTCTTCCCCTTTGGAATGGAGACCCCACCCGTGGTCCGACCCTGCCATCTTTGTGTAGAGATCTGAGTGCTGGTGGAACCTAGCTACATAATTTTAACAAACACGATTATCTTCCAGAACTGTACAGCTCTCATAAACTGAAAGGTTGAATGCTGAAACACAGCTGGAATTCATATAACCCTCTTATTGGCGGTGAAATTTTTGCCAATTTTGCCGTGCTAGAAAGTACTCCCTCCATTCACAAATATAAGATGTTCTACTGTAACTTTTTTTCTGAATCGGATTTAGACACGTTTTAGTATGTTTGTTCACTCATTTCATTCCCTATGTAGTCCATATTGAAATATCCAAAACATCTTATATTTGTGAACAAAGGGAGTACAAAACTCTACAGAGCAAATGGATCGAATCAAATGGAGGTATTAGCATCCAGGCACAGGGCACACCCCAAATAACGAGACGTGCAGCTATTTCTCTATGTTCATGCTGTGTCGCGTAGGGTATTAACCTTGACACTCACAGTGTTTTGGTTTGCATATGAGCGACCAATTTTCTGAACTGTGTCTGTTGATGCTATGTGTGGATGGCTGCTGTTTACCTATTATTGCACTGTACTTGCACCTGCGTGCTGTTTCCTTCTACCATCATTAACTGGGCAGCTCCACTGCTCTCTGCTGTCATTCTCATCATTGCTAATGTACAGCATTTCCAAACCACTGCTGGAAAATGTCAGCATTTCACTCAAATGCTGTAAAATTTTACTGTCTTGTGTGACACAACTGTGTTAGTAAAGTAAAAAGTACTGGTACTTAATTTCATAACCCTGCAGGAAAATGTAAGCACTGCATCAACTATAAAGTCCTGAAGTTGTTTTACTGATAGGGCTGTACATCAACTACACAGTTACCATAGGAGCTGTACATTTTTACAGTGCTATGTTTGTTGTGACTTTGCTTGCATTTTAGTTATACGTCATGATTTGAGTAATGTAGCGAGATTGATTTGATTCTTACTTGGCTTGCTTGTTTTTGTGGGAGCAGCTCGTACGCCGAGGTGAGCTCGACGGCGGAGGAGCAGAACCCGCAGCCGACCGTTGAGCAGTTCCTCGCCCTCCACAGCTCGCTTTCCCGCGCCACGGTGATCACTGACACCCTCACCAAGTCAGCAGCCCCGCCGGAATGCTCAGCGGCCAGCGACGCCGGGACGGTGGTCTCTGCCACCGACGATGAGGCCGCTGCTGCAGTTGCAGCGGAGCGGCAGCGCCGGGCCAAGTCCTGGGTTAACGCCGCGCTCGCCACGGACCTCTCTGGCTTTGGGCTCTACAACCTCAAGCCCGTCCCGGCCACGGTGTCGTCGCCGCTGGCGGTGGTCGTCGTTGACGAGTCAGTGAAGCCGGTTGCGGCGTCCCCCAATGCCGTGAAGTCGTTGTCTCCGGCGGCGAAGTCGCGGATGTCCCCGGCAAAGGGGAAGCCGAGGACGGGCCCGGGCGCTACGGCAGCTGCGGTGACGCCCGCCCCGCCGGAGTGGGAGAGGGGAGTAGGCGCGGAGGAGAGGGGCCAGCTGGCTCGGCGGCTCGGGGAGGAGTCCCGGGGGTGGTTCCTCGGGTTCGTGGAGCGGTTCCTGGACGCAGACGTGGCGGCAGTGGCGCCGTGGGACCGCGAGCGCGCGGCCAGGATGCTCCCGCAGCTGAAGCGCGTCAACGACTGGCTCGGCGAGATCGGGAAGCGCAGCGAGGCGCCTCCGCCGCCGCCGCAGGCGCAGGACGGGGACGAGGAGGGTGCGGCCACCGCCGCCGCGGCTGCCTCGGCCAACGGCTGCGGCGTGCCGGAGGAGACGATCGAGCGGCTGAGGAAGAAGATCTACGAGTTCCTCCTCACCAACGTCGACTCAGCCGCCGCGGTGCTCGGCGGCGCGGCAGCCCCGCCGGCCCCGGCGCCGGCGAGCGGGAAGAAGTCGTGACCCGTAACGTGGTCAATGCATTGACGTGGTGATTGTGAGGCCCAATTGGGCCCGTCGCCGCTTTGGATTTGTTTGGGCCAAGGAGAATGGTCTTGGTTTGCTAATGTAGCTTGTAGGGTTTTTGTTGGGCTTTGGGTCTTTAACCCTCTTCCTCTCTTTGGTTTCAAGGGGAAAAAAGGTGATTTGACGAATTGACCTGTATTTATAACTGATGTTTTTTTTCTCTCTCTTGGATTTGTATTTATTGTTGATGTTGATTGGGTAACTTGAATCTGATTTGTGAGCGGTGTCGTTCGATTGGACGGCCTCTTTGATTTTTCGAGGCCGAAAAGTGATTTGGGCTTAAATACCATCGATGCATTATGATATGTTTTTTCTGAGGTTCAACACGTTTCCTTTTTTTTTTGAACCGAAACCCGTAGAATAATCGTTCTACGGTATATGTTAAATAAAATAAGTATCTACAGGCAGTTACAAAAAGGAAACCAACAGTAATCCCTGCTCTATCAAATACCAACATGATCAAAAAATTAACTTAAGAACTGATCAATCCAGCTGGAGAGTTGGGCTTCAAACTTATTCTTGATTTTCTGCTGTAGAATCAACAGATCATTCTTCAAAAGTCTTCTCCATGATTGAATGGAATATGGCTGTGATCTGAAGATTTTCCCATTCCTCTGTATCCAAATGTTCCAACACCCCATGATTAAAATTTCCATAGCAATTGGTGTGGGGAGAGCTTGAGCTAAAAGTGTTATCTCCTCATAAAGAGAAACTCCTCTGTGTCTATGACCAAGGATGAATTCCCAGTAACTAAAGGCAAAATCACAGTCCCAAAACAAATGCAGAGAGGTTTCTTCAGTATTAACTCTGTCATGCCGCAACAGCCAGAAGAAGATCTTGTATCTGAGCATAGTGGCATTCTTCCAAATTCTGGCAAAGATTGGTGGGGCCTGATTTCCTTGCTTGAGCAGTCTGTACATCTTAATGGAAGAGAAGTCAGATCCCCATGGGTAAATCCATTTGTCATAGCTGCTCTCAATCTGAATTGCTTGCGTAATATTTTAAAGTTGTAGAAATTGCTGATGTGCCTCTATTGAAAGAGGAGTATGAAAGTTGTCTAGAGTGTTATCAGCTTGGAGATATTCGTGGATTGTCAAGTTGTCCTTGGAGGAATAAGAGAACAGCTCTGGGAATTTCTCTTTGATTGTTCCAGAACCCCAATTATCATCCCAGAAGGAAATGGTGTTACCCTGACCGATCACTCCTCTTGTGACTAATTTGAATTGAGGAAGGAGCTTGAGAATATTCCTCCACCAGAAAGAGCCCATAGGTCTTGCAGAGAGTACTCCATGAGGATAATATGAATCCCAAATCAGCTTGACCCAGGGCAGATCATGATGGTTTAAGAATTTGTGAAGATGTTTCATCAGTAGGCATTTGTTATGAGTAGCAATGTGGAGCACTCCCAACCCACCTTGGTCTTTGGGGGTGCAAACTTTGTCCCAGGAGATAAGAGCTATACCTCTGTCCTCCATACCATACTTTCTCCAAAAACAGCGTCTGAGGTATTTATTAATTTGCTCAACAATGCCAGCAGGGAGTTCCAAAGTACTCATGAAGAAGGTGGGGAGACTTGTGAAGACTGACTTGATAAGAATAAGCTTATCTCCATAAGACAAAAAAGTTGAACAGCCAGAAAGTCTTCTGTCAATCCTTTTTTATGATAGGTACAAAGTCTTCCAATTTTGGCTTGATCAAGCTGAGGGGCAATCCCAAATATGTGAAAGGGAAAGCACCAATGGTGCAACCCAAGTTGTGAGCTAGAAGTTCCATTATTGCCTGACTAGTGTTGATTGGAATCATAGCAGATTTTTCAAAATTGATCCTCAGACCAGTGTAGACTGAGAAGTGCATGAGCAGATTCTTAAGCTGTTCCAATTGAGTGATGCAGGTTGGCATCAGGATTACAGTATCATCTGCATATTGGATTACTGGGAAGTCAGGGCATGTGTGTCTTTCCAGAGGTTTGCTGATGAGATTGTTATTCATGGCTTCATTCATCACAGACTGTAGTAGATCAGCAGCTAGAACAAACAAAAGAGGGGAGAGAGGATCCCCTTGTCTAACCCCTCTTTTGCATAAGAATTGCTTACCAGGAACCCCATTTAAGAGCACATATGAGAATCCAGAACTGAAAATCATGTCCATCCACATAAGCCATCTTTCTCCAAATCCTCTAGCAATCAGAATTTCTTTGATGGTTTGATGCTCTATGAGGTCAAAAGCCTTTTGGAAATCAAGTTTTAACACAAAGATCTCTCTGCCTGAGGTATTACATTGATTAATGTACTCATAAGCCCAGGCTAAGCAGTCTTGAATGGATCTGTTCTTAATGAAGCCATATTGATTGGTGTGTACCAACTTGAGGATAATCTTTTGCAGTATATTAGCAAGCAACTTGGTGATGATTTTAATTGAACAGTTGAGCAGAGAAATAGGTCTATAGTCATTTGGAGAGGCTGGACCATCAATCTTGGGAATAAATGTGATGAAAGATGAATTAATACTTTGTAGACTGACCTTCCCATGATAGAAATCATCAATCAGAGCATAGAAATCTGGTGCAATAATGTCCCAACAGGCCTTGACAAAATTAGTGTTAAAACCATCAGGACCTGGTGCCTTCTCAGTGGGAAGTTCTTTAACAACAGCATCAGTTTCTTCTTTGTAGAAAGGGACTTCTAGGATGGAGAGGTTGGGGTGTCTGTTGATGAGCCCATCTAAATTTAACAAATTAAAAGTGGGCACAGAAGTGCTAAGCCTGTCCTTGAAAGCTTTCAGAAGAATGTTTGCTTTAGAGCTATGATCTCTGAATGTGTTACCATGTTCATCTTGCAAACTATGTATGTTATTGACTCTGTATTTGATGGTGGCCTTGGCTTGAAAGTACTTAGAATTGGCCTCTCCAAATTTTACCCATCTGATGGTGGCCCTCTGCTGCCAGTAGATTTTCTGCATTTCCAGAAGGTTCAACATGTGCTGCTTTAGGAATTCTCTGCCATTCCATTCAACATCCTGCAAGGGCCTGAACTCCTCAATGGTATCAAAGAAGAAAATCACTTCATTAGTGGCCTTGATTGTGTTGCTTAGCTGTGAAATGGATTTTGCCCAGATCTTTAAGCATTTTTTGAGTCTCTTGAACTTGGCAGTGATTCTCTTAGCACTATCAGAGATGTTGATATCTTGCTCCCAATTGGACATGATAATTTCTTTGAAGCCCTAAATTTGCAGCCAGTAATTCTCAAATTTGAAGATTTTTGCCTTTGGAATATGAGTTCCTATCTGAATTAAGCAAGGAACATGATCAGAAACAGGTTTAGCAAGGGGAAGAACAAGTGTGTTGGGGAAGTGAGCAGTCCAAGCTTCTGATGTGAAGACCCAATCCAATTTCTCAAGTAGGGGGGCATCCTGCATATTCTTCCAAGTGAAGTTCCTGCTTTTCAATGGAATTTCCACTAATGCCAAGGAGCTTATAGCATCATTGAATTTCAGCATGTCAGAGAAATTACCACCTGGCCTATTTCTGTTATGTGGATATCTGATGTAGTTAAAGTCTCCCATGATAATCCATTTAGTGTCATCAGGCATCTGGATATCCCTAAACCAGTTGAGGAAGGTATTCCTAGCCTCTCCCTGACAAGGACCATAAATATTTGAAAGAATCCAAGTGTCACCTGAGAGCTTAGAAGTGAATCTGATGGACAGTGAGAAGTCATTGTGAAATAAAGTTTCCCCATCAAACAGCATTCCAAGCAACAAGTAAACCACCAGAGGCACCAACAGAAGGAAGTCAAATTTGTTGATTCTTCTGGGACAAAAGTTCTTAAGATATCTGTTGTCAAAGAATTCTTTTTTGGTTTCCTGCAAGCAAATGATATCTGCATTTATCTCCGCTATCTTATTTCTTAGAGCCAGCCATTTCACACTGTCATTGATTCCTCTGATGTTCCAGTTTCTGTTCATTTGTAAGGCAATAACTTGAGACTGGAATTTGTGAACTGCTGACAAGATGTGCTGAACATCAAGGTACAACTCAAATCAAGAATGACAAAAAGATCATCAAAATCATGATCATAGAGACAGCAAATCATCATCACATGAAACAGGCATCTCCAAAACCCCAGGTAGATCAGATATAAAGGATGGTTCTGATAGGGGCTGTCAGGGCATATTTCTCCCTTAGTGGTTTTGGTGATTGATGACAATGCATTTGCGGACTAATCGTGTGCATTGAGCATTTCAGATAATCTATCATTTGGCACAAGACGATTATTGACCCTCGGAGTGGTCCATTCAAGACGGTTGTTTTTCCTTCGTTTCTTTGTCGGTGGACTTGAGTCGTAGGAAAACCGTACTATCAAGAGGGGGTCCGCATCGGAAAGGTTTGGGTGGAATCATCACGTAAACATTTCACTTTGCACCCTCATTGCCTTTCCGCTTCGATGGAGTTTTCTCCTTCTGTGTTGCAGAGGTGTAGTTGGAGAGCTGCCAGCGGTAGTACCGCTACTGGCAGCGGTACCGCGCGTAGTACCGCTCCTTCTCGGGCCTCGACTTTTTCGTGTCGGGTTCAGCGGTAGTCCAGCGGCAGTCCCTCTGGCATACTACCGTTGAGTCCCTTTTGGCCCAGTCGAGCGAGCGGCAGTGGAAGCGGAAGTAGGAGCGGTAGTACCGCTTATAAGCGGTAGTACCGCGGCTACTTCCGTTGCCACAACCGCTCGTGGCTTAGTTCCCTGTCTCTCCTCCTGTTCCTGCAGCGGTAGTAGGGCGCAGTAGTACCGTAACCTCAGCGGTAGTACCGCTAGGGCGAGCGGTAGTACCGCTCCGGCGGCACTACCGGCTCGTGTCCCTGTGGCAGTTACATTGTACTATCTGGCACTACCGCCGGGCGGTAGTACTGATCCGAGAGCGGTAGTACCGCTCCTGTGCGGGCTGCGGGCTGCATAACGGTTGGAATCTTTCCCACTATATAAAGGGGGTCTTCTTCCCCAAGAAGACTTGCCTCTTTCTTCCCCAAACTCCATTGTTGCTCCAACTTCCATTTTCGCCCAATCTCCCTCCCTAGCCGATAACTTTTGTTGATCTTCTAGGGTTTGGGTGAGAGGGCCCGATCTACACTTCCACCAAGAGAAATTTGATTCCCCGCACTAATCCCTTGCGGATCTTGTTACTCTTGGGTGTTTGAGCACCCTAGACGGAAGAGGTCACCTCGAAGCCATATTCCATTGTGGTGAAGCTTCGTGGTGGTGTTGGGAGCCTCCAATTAAGTTATGGAGAGAGCCCCAACCTTGTTTGTAAAGATCCGGTCGCCGCCTTCAAGGGCACCGCTAGTGGAATCACGACATCTTGCATTGTGCGAGGGCATGAGGAGAATACGGTGGCCCTAGTGGCTTCTTGGGGAGCATTGTGCCTCCACACCGCTCCAACGAAGACGTACTTCCTCTCAAAGGGAAGGAACTTCGGCAACACATCCTCGTCTTCACCGACTCCACTTGTGGTTATTTCTTTCCTTTACTTTGTGCAAGATATTGTTGTGTTGTTGTCGGTGTACTAAGACATGGGTGCCCTCGTACCCAGACTTGTGCACAGGTAGTTGTAGCCTCCCTTCCAGCAAGGGCTTGATGGAGGATAACTATAACCCAAGACTCAACACCAAGACCGTGAAGAAGACCTCAAGGCAGGTCATCGAGAAGTACTATTCTAGTACTGGAGATCGACGCTGTTCTTGCCGGCAAGCTTCGCCCTGGCAAGGTGAAGACCAAGGTTATGGTTGTCGGCAAGCTCCCTTGTCGACAAGCAAGGCCCGGCAAGCTCCGTGCTAGCAGGTTTGTTCTGTCCCGTTACCGCTCCACCTCACCATCGACCAGATAGGCTCATGGGCTAGGTGTCGAGCGAGCAGGCAGTCAACATGGCCGGCCGATGCACGTGTCAGCACGCCACGCCAAGATTAACTTTAATGACACCCGTCCCTGGGACGTGTCGAGATTACAGAAGGGCGCCATGACCGGTGGTGCAGATCTTTTGTCCAAGGCCTCGCCTCCCCAACGTAGCACCTAACGGTGCATTAAATACGTTTGTCTTACCCCATTGGAAGATAGACGTGATGACTGTGCAAGTCATTGTTCACACTCTGTAATGACCGTATTAGCCATTGTGGTAACCCCTTGACCTATAAAAGGAGGCCCACGGCTACCGATAGAACGGTCGACACCCAGTTCAATTACACGCCGTAGCTGCATTTTCCCGAGCACCTTGCCGGAAAACTGCGCTCCCTGTAACCAGAGTTAATATTCGATCAACCACAGAGCAAGAGTAGGGTTTTACGCTCATAGCGGCCCGAACCTGGATAAATCCCCCGTGTGTTCTTGCACTTACTAAAGACCTGCTCTTTGTCCCGTGCACGTCCCCTGAGCCGAATCGCAAAGGGACCCGTTCGGTCCCATAGATGTCGTTTCCCACGACATCTTTGGTGCGCCAGGTAGGGGACGTGTGTGTGTGTCACAAATCAGTTCTTTGGTAGTGTGAGTACCAACTTCATCATCTTCGTCGATGGCGCCGAAGAAAAAGAGTGGAGCGACGAAGGCTCCTACCACGTCCAAGCCACCTCCCCAGGCGGCCGCAGGCGGCGCAGCCGGCGCGGGCGCTACGGTTGGGACGGGTGGCGCAGGAGGCACAAGTGGTGCGGGTGCCCAGCACCCCCGCCACGATGCTGAGCCTAGCCACAGGACCGGCGACGTCGCAGCCGGTCAACTTCCAAGACATTCTGGTGATCGCAGTCATCATAGTAATATAATTCATACTGCTGCCACCCAGAACCCAGCCGCCGCAATGTCTCAGAACATAGCGGCGACGTAAAACAACGGTGCGGGGAGGCGTACGCCGCGACCATCACAAGATGGGCACGACACGCTCCCCCACGTTGCTGGCGGTTCCAGACGACCGCAAGGCGGGATCCCCGTGCAGCAACTTCCGATTGCTCACGGAGCACCAACGCCACCGCCACGTCCGCCTTTTGGCGAGCACGAGCCGCCGCGGCACGAACGTAACGAAGCTCCTTCTGGCTCCGCCAGGAGTCGAGCGACGCCTCGTTCTGTGCTCCCAGCCATGCCAACCACGGCGGCCGAGGCCATGGCGCGGGTTCAAATACTTTTGAACTTTCCGCCAAGCCCAGACAAGATGGACGAATGGAGAGCCACCACTCAGAGTCTCATCAGTTTTGCCGATCCCGGAAAAACACAAGACGTGGGGCCCTCACGGCGACCACCCACCATGTTGGCGGGACCATCCGGCTACCTTGCCGGAGATGCCGCGTAGACGGTGCAGTCGCCTCACCACCCCCACCGACGCAGTGGCCAGCCCGCCGGTCAGGCGACCATGACGTGCTGTCCATGGCTTCGTCAGATCCACGGTGCTGCCAAGATCAGCGCCAAGTGCTCCACGAGCGGTACGACGAAGACGCCTGCACGAAGATCGAGCGGCGCCGGGAAGCATGTCATCAATCTGACGACCGTGCCAGGCCGACGATGAACGTGCTCGCTCTGGTAGCCGCTGGGTACTTGCCCTACGATGTGGGGTGCCCAGCGTTTACTCGTGAGCTGCGGCAAGTTCGCTGGCCATCCACCCGAGCCTTCAAGCCAGAGCTGCCCGACAAGTACGACGACACGCTCAACCCAGTCGAGTTCCTTGGCATCTACACCATCGCGGTGGAGGCTGCCGGGGGACGGGACGAGAAAGTGCTTGCCAACTACTTCCTGGTGGCGCTTCGGCCCAATGTCAGGTCGTGGTTGATGAACCTGCCCGAGGGCTCCATCTCTTCTTGGGCGGATCTGTGCCATCGTTTCATTGGCGCTTACCAGGGTGGCCACAAGCTCCCGGGTCAGCCCAGCGATTTGCAGGTGATCCCCCAAAGGGATGGAGAGAACCTCCGCAAGTACATACAACGGTTCAGCCGTGTGCACCACAACATCCCCGACATCCATCCCGCAGCTGTTGTTGCCGCGTTCCACACGAATGTGCGCAACTGCAGGATGCGGTCAGAGATGAATGTCGAGCAGGTCAAGACCATCGACGATCTGTACGCCTTGGCGGATAGGTGTGCACGTGCTGAGGAAGGGAGGCGATTCCCTGGTGAAGATGCGGGTGCAGACGTCGACTCCGAGGACGACGACACATCAACCCCACAGAAGAAGAATAGGAAGCGCAATAGAAAGCGCAAGAACAAGACTGTACTGGCCGTCGAGAGCCCCGGAGACACCAACACCACCAAGAAGCCGAAGGCAGACATCCCCGGCAAGGAGGTTGCCGGATGCAATGCTTGCCGGGAAGCTGCGGCAGGCGAGAAGGCCGGCAAGCCCGGTGGGCCGTACTGCAAGATCCACCGCACCAAGGGCCACGATCTCCAACAATGCCGGCAAGTAGAGCAACTTGCCGAAAAGCAGAAGCAAGAGTACGAGAAGCGAGACAAGGAGAAGGACCAAGATGGTGCTGGTGGGTCCGGCAAGCAAGACCATGGTGGCCGCGGAGGCCGCCGCGGCAAGGCCGAGCAGCCAAAAGAGAAGGCTGCTCAGGGCCAGCAAGAAGAAGATGATAGTGATGAGGACGAAAGCGGGTCCGGCAAGGAGTTCCAAAATGCAGTGGATGCCATGTGTGTTGACGGATGCACATCTTTGCACTCCTCGCACCGGCAACTAAAGCAGTGGATCCACGAAGTCAATGCAGTGGAAACGGTGATGGAGGCACAGAAGCCACTCAAGTGGTCGCACTCGCCCATCATCTTTGACGCCGAGGACCACCCTAATCGCACCACTGCGGTCGGGTGTTTTCCATTGTTGGTCTCACCAACAATTCACAGCCTCAAGGTGACGAAGATGCTGGTTGACGGCGGGGCAGGTTTGAACTTGATCTCCCCAGATGTGATCAAGAGGCTGCAAATCCCCGACAAAGATCTCGAGGAGACATGCAGTTTCCAAGGGGTCAGTCCGGGGAGGAACAAGCCGAAGGGCCAGATCACATTACCGGTCACGTTCGGCAGCGAGCTCAACCATCGGACGGAGAAGGTTGCCTTCGACGTCGTCGAGATGCCGCTGCCGTACAATGGGATTCTGGGTTGCCCAGCCCTAGCAAAGTTTATGGCCGCGTCGCACTATGCGTACAACATCATCAAGATGCCGGGGCCGATGGGGGTCCTCACCATCAAGTCAAACCACAAGGATGCAATCATCTGTGTTGACAAGATCTATTGGGAGGCAGCGGCAGCGTCTGCCATCGAGGCGCTTGCCCCTGCAGTCAAAGCTCCCGGGGAAGGAAAGAAGAAGAAGACCGGCAAGACCCCTGGGAAGGACTCCGGGAAGCACACTTCAGAGTGCAGCATGCCTGTTGAGGATGTACCAGAGAGCTCTACCGGCAAGAGCAAGAGTGCCAAGGCCTCTGCACCGGCGACCAAGCGAGTCTCTGCGAAAGAAGGTGTGACGAGCGGCACTTTCTCTATAAGTGCCACTCTCAGTGACGAGCAGGAAAGCGAGCTCGTTGCCTTCCTACGGGCGAATGTCGATGTATTTGCTTGGCAAGCATCTGACATCCCCGGTGTTCCTAGGGAGGTAATTGAGCACCACCTTGCCGTCTGCCCTCATGCAAGATCCGTCAAGCAGAAGATCAGGAAGCAAGCCTTGGAGCGGCAAGAGTTCATTGCCGAGGAGATTAAGAAGTTAGAAGCAACATGCCTGGTTAGAGGAGTGCTACACCCTACGTGGTTAGCCAATCCGGTGGTGGTGCGCAAGGAGAACGGGAAGTGGAGGCTTTGTATCGAGTTCACCGATATAAATAAAACCTGTCCCAAGGACCCTTTCCCTTTGCCGTGCATTAACCAGATTGTAGACTCCACTGCCGGCTGTGACCTACTCTCTTTCCTTGATGCCTATTCTGGTTAGCATCAGATTTTTATGGCCAAGGAAGATGAGGAGAAGACCGCATTCATCACTCCATGTGGCACATACTATTTTTTGCATATGCCTTTCGGACTGAAGAGTGCCAGAGCGACCTTTGCCAGAGTGGTCCAGATTAGTTTTGAGCCACAGTTGCACAGAAATGTGGAAGCTTATATGGATGACATTGTGGTCAAAACCAGAGACAAGTCAACATTGATCCAGGATCTCAAGGAAACTTTTGCCAACTTGCGCAAGCTTAACTTGAAGCTCAACCCCGAGAAGTGTGTGTTCAGTGTTCCATCCGGCAAGCTTCTTGGTTTCTTCATGTCTCAGAGGGGGATTGAAGCCAACCCCGACAAGATTAGAGCAATTGAGCAGATGGAAGCACCGAGACGCGTCAAGAATGTCCGGCGCCTTGCCGGCTGCGTTGCCGCCCTCAGCAGGTTCATCTCCAAATCAGCAGAGCGTGCCTTGCCGTTTTTCAAGATATTGAAAAAGGCAGGTCCAGTAAACAGGACTCCGGAAGCGGAGGCCGCACTCCAAGATTTGAAGGAGTACCTGTCCTCTCTGCCAGTCCTAGTCGCGCCTAGGCTGCAAGAGATGTTGCTACTATATTTAGCGGCAAAGAATCAAGTGGTTAGTGCTGCACTTGTGGCTGAAAGAGAGGCCGATGAGGAAGAGGTAGCAATCGCAGAGCCATGACTTGATGAGCCGGAATCTTCTCCGGCAAGGTCAGGTGCTGACAAGACAGAGATTATGCAAGCCAGCCAGCCAGATCAGCAAGTTGTGAAGAAGAAGATGGTGCAGCGCTCAGTCTACTTTGTTAGCTCCCTCTTGCAAGGGGCTAGGTCAAGGTACTCTGGTGTGCAAAAGTTGCTTTTTGGCCTTCTCATGGGCTCAAGGAAGCTGTGCCATTATTTTCAAGCACACCCAGTCACCGTTGTCACCCGCTTTCCGTTGCAACGCATCTTGAGAAATCCAGAGGCAACCGGAAGGATTGTGGAGTGGGCACTGGAGTTATCAAGTTTTGATCTGAAATTTGAGAGCACCTCGACGATCCAGAGTAGAGCCTTGGCGGAATTCATTGCAGAATGGACTCCAATGCTAGATGAAGAAAAACCAAATATCTCCCTCCCCGGCAAGGAAACAGTTGACGATTGGGTCATGTACTTTGACAGTGCTTTCACGCTGAAAGGCGCTGGTGCCGGTGTGCTGCTTATCGCACCCACCGGAGAGCACCTCAAGTATGTGGTCCAGATGCACTTCCCCAGGGAACAGGCCACCAACAACACTGTTGAGTACGAGGGTTTGCTTGCCGGTCTGCACATTGCAATCGACCTCGGTATCCGGAAACTGATTATCAGAGGTGACTCGCAGCTTGTGGTGAGGCAGGTCAACAAGGATTACCAAAGCCCTTTGATGGAGGCACATGTTGATGAAGTGAGAAAGTTGGAAGAGCACTTTGACGGTCTACAAGCAGAGCACGTTCCTCGTGCCCAGAATGAGATTGCCGACGACCTGTCAAAGCTTGCCACCCAAAAGATGCATGTGGAACCAGGGACTTTTGTGCTCCAACTAACTCAGCCATCCGTTACACCATCGAAGCTGGCGAAGAAAAGAAAACAAGATGTTGATGGTTACTTTCCGGCAGAGCTACCTGTAGCCACCAAGAAAGCAGATACCACCGACAAGCCGCCCTTTGCCAGTGAGCCGCAGCATCCGGCAAGCCAGGTCCTTGCCGTCGAAGCAAGTGCTCCCGCAGAGGAAGAAATGCCTTTAGTCCTTGTCGTCGAGCCACAAGCTCCGGCATGGGCGCAGCCGATTGTCCAATTCCTCCAGACAGGAGACCTTCTCGATGAGCAAGAAGATGCAGAAAGAGTGGCCCGTCAATCAAGGATGTATAAGTTTATTGACAACACCTTGTACAGGAAGAGACCTAACGAGGTAAAATTGAAATGCATCTCCCGGGAAGATGGACAAAGGCTGTTGGAAGAGATACATGAAGGGATGTGCGGATCTCATATTGGGTCACGCGCACTTGTCGGCAAGGCGTTCCGTCAAGGATTCTACTGGCCGACAGCCCTTCAAGACGCCTTGGCGGTGGTTATCAGGTGCGAAGCATGCCAGTTCCACTCCAAGGACATCCACCAACCAGCTCAAGCCCTCCAAACCATCCCTCTTTCCAGGCCCTTCTCGGTCTGGGGGCTCGACATCGTCGGCCCCTTCCCCCGTGCTACTAGGGGCTTTGAATTCTTGTACGTTGCAATCGACAAGTTTACAAAGTGGCCTGAAGTAGAGCCAGTGAGAAAGGTGATGGCACAGTCAGCTATCAAGTTCCTCAAAGGATTGGTTGCCCATTTTGGTGTACCCAACAGGATCATTGCCGACAATGGCACCCAATTCATGAGCCGCGCCTTCACAGCATATTGCCAGGAACTTGGAAATAAGATCTGCTATGCCTCCGTTGCTCACCCAAGAAGCAATGGGCAAGTAGAGAGGGCAAATGCAGAAATGCTGCGTGGTCTAAAGCCTAGGACTTTCGACAAGCTACACTAGTGTGGAAGGCGCTGGGTGGAAGAATTGTCGGCGGTTCTTTGGTCAATCAGAACGACACCAAATCGAGCCACTGGCCAGACACCCTTCTCCCTTGAGTATGGTGCAGAAGCGGTACTCCCCATAGAACTCAAATACGGGTCACCTCGAGTCTTGGCCTTCGATGAGGAGGACCAAGATGAGCTGCGGCATGACGATGCCACGCTCCTTGAGGAAGATCGTTTCCGGGCTGCTGTCCGTGCTGCACGGTACCAGCAAGCTTTGCGCCGCTACCATAGCCGCAAAGTGAATGCCAGGAACCTTGAGGAAGGCGACCTTGTTCTTCGTCGGATTCAATCCACAAAGGGTAAAAACAAGTTGACGCCGAAGTGTGAGTGCCCTTACCGGGTAGTACGAGTCTCTAGGCCCGGCGCAGTCCACCTAGAGACCGAAGATGGCACTCCGATGCTTAACTCATGGAATATTGAGCATCTTCGTAAGTTCTACCCGTAAGGCGCGGTTGCCGGGCTGCCCGGCAACCTATTTTGTACAAGTTTGCCGTCAAGGCATGTAAACCTTTGTACAAAGCCGGGCGCAGATCCCGTGCACAATAAATAAAACTAAGTGTTTCACAACTATTTGTCCAAATGCATATTTATTTATGTGTTGCATGTAGTCTTGTGTTATAGTCTTTGCCTTGCATAAGGTGGTTAACGAACCGTCAAGGTTCCAGTCTCGGCGGAGCACAGCTCATCTTCAAGATTCGGTTGGGGCAATACTATGCGCCTAGTCGGAGTCATCGCCTTCGCTCTTGATACGCGAGGAGCTTTCGTCGCTCTTGCTCTCGCTCTCGCTGGTGGAGTCGGTGCCGCTGCTGCTCTCACTTTCCGCGCAGCATTTGATGCGGTCGCCGGAGACCCTGAAGAACTTCACGAAGAGTGTGGCAGCTCCGTCGTACCTAAACTGGAGAAGCTGCCCCTACCCTAGACCACGGGAGCGGGCAAACGACTTCCACCCCCGCGTCAGGAACAGAGAGCCGGCGGTAGAGAACTCTGCCACCACCCAGGAGGGGCTGTTGCAGCAGCCATCCGCCTGTAGCCACAGGCCCGAGGGCCTGCTGCTCTCCGTCACCCTCGCAAAGGGATCCGGGAGCCGGAGCCAACTACGAAGCCGGCGGCGTAATCCCACCACAAACTCGTGCGCTGCCACCGCCGTGTGGGACTCCTGCGCTGCCACCGCCGTGCGGGCTTCCGCCTGAGGGGGGAGGGCAGCCGCGCTGCCACGTCCGCCACGCCCGCCTCGTCCACGGGAACCACGCCCTCCGCGGCCGCGGGAGGTGGCTCTGCTGTGGGCGCTAGGGCTGGCGCTCACGACGACCACCAAGGAACGCGTCCGGCCCCGAGAGGGGACCCTCGAGGCGGAAGCATGTGCACGGGCTCGACCTTCACCCCTCGCCATCGCAGTGGTAGACCTCAGGAAAGCAAGGATGAATGAAAGGTTTGAGGAAAAAAATGGCAAAGGTAGAAGATGGGTGGGGAAGATTGCCAATCCCCCTGCCCTCTCTTATAGCGCCCTAGGGGGATTACTCTCCCTTCCGCCTCACCTTCCTTAATGGCAGAAATCGAGGAAGGAGATGCGAGAAGTCAGGCGAAATGAGCAGCGCCCTCCACATTTTTCCTTTTTATGGGGAAGGCGCGAGGGCTGGCTCTTTTTCGTCCTACGTGGCTACGCTTTTCAGACGCTCCACCTCCTGCCGCCGTTCCGCTCCACCTCTCCCATGCCCGCATTTAATGCGCATCGTGGGCGGGTGCGGTAAAAGAGAAGATTAAGACAGTTATCCTCTGCCACGCGCCGCCTGTGCACTGTTTGGGCCTAACCCAACGACGCCTCGCATGCGCGCATGGCCCAGGCCCAGGGGCTCCTGTCGGTGTACTAAGACATGGGTGCCCTCGTACCCAGACTTGTGCACATGCAGTTGTAGCCTCCCTTCCGGCAAGGGCTTGACGGAGGATAACTACAACCCAAGACTCAACACCAAGACCGTGAAGAAGACTTCAAGGTAGGTCGTCGAGAAGTACTATTCTAGTACTGGAGATCGACGCTGTTCTTGCCGGCAAGCTTTGCCCCGGCAAGGTGAAGACCAAGGTTATGGTTGCCGGCAAGCTCCCTTGCCGGCAAGCAAGGCCTGGCAAGCTCCGTGCCAGCAGGTTTGTTCTGTCCCGTTACCGCTCCACCTCACCATCGACCAGATAGGCTCATGGGCTAGGTGTCAAGCGGGCAGGCAGTCAACATGGCCGGCCAAGGCACGTGTCAGCACGCCACGCCAAGATTAACTTTAATGACACCCGGCCATCCCTGGAACGTGTCGAGATTACAGAAGGGTGCCATGACCGGTGGTGCAGATCTTTTGCTCAAGGCCTCGCCTCCCCGACGTAGCACCTAACGGTGCATTAAATACGTTTGTCTTACCCCATTGGAAGATAGACGTGATGACGATGCAAGTCACTATTCACACTCTGTAATGACCGTATTAGCCATTGTGGTAACCCCTTGGCCTATAAAAGGAGGCCCACGGCTACCGGTAGAACGGTCGACACCCAGTTCAATTACACGCCGTAGCTGCATTTTCCCGAGCACCTTACCGGAAAACTGCGCTCCCTGTAACCAGAGTTAATATTCGATCAACCACAGAGCAGGAGTAGGGTTTTACGCTCATAGCGGCCCGAACCTGGATAAATCCCTCGTGTGTTCTTGCACTTACTAAAGACCTGCTCTTTGTCCCGTGCAAGTCCCCTGAGCCGAATCGCAAAGGGACCCGTTCAGTCCCACAGTTGTATTGCTAGCATCATATAGGTTGCTCACCTAGTTGCATATCTAGACAACCTATTTGTTGGTCAACCTAAATTATTAAGAAAAGCTAAAAATTGGTAGTTGCCTATTCACCCCCCTCTAGTCAACCATATCGATCCTTTCAATTGGTATCAGAGCCTCGTCTCTTTTAAGGGCTTAATCGCCTAAAGAGTATGGTTGACAATGGGGGCGGGGCGGAGAACCTACCCGCGGCCGAGGTGGTGGCCATGGTCACTCGTGAGGACTTAAATGAGGCAATTCCCTCACTTAAGACCTCCATGACGACCGAGGTCAAATCCTTGTTTAATGAACTTCTTGAGGGACTCAAACTTTCTACTGATCCGTTGCAAGTGGCTAAACCCACCAACTCGGAGTTGGATGCCAACTTCGGTAAGGAGGGGGCTAGTAGTGACAAGCCTACTTTACCTCAAGGAAAGAATGGGACGGGCATTCATGCCGCGACTGCCCCTCCCCCGGACTATGGAGGTCCGGTACCATCACCTCGCATTAATCCTCTTGGTCCCCCTCCTAAACTTGATTTGAATAACTTTCATGATTGGGTTTTTCGTATCAAGTCTCATTTGAACCACAGCTCAACACAACTTTGGAGGGTCATTGAGCAAGGTTTCCATCCTCATGATCGGTACAACATGACACCAAGAGAAAAAGTGGACAATCAACTCAATCACTCCGCTTTGTTCATTCTCCAATCCGCAATGCCGCCGGAAGAACTCTCTCATTTGTGGCCATTCACAACCGCCAAGGATGCTTGGGAACATATCGTCTCATTGTACAAGGGAAGCTCAAGCATTCAACGGTCCAACTTTGAGGTCATACTTGATGAGGCCGATGAGTTCGTGATGAAGGATGATGAAGATCCTCGTGAGCATTACCGGAGATTGACTACTCTCGCGGTCTCACTCCGAGATCATGGGAGAAAGGACACGGGTGACACTTGGGTCAAGCGCAAGTTTCTAAAGGCCATCATGCCGTTCAACAAGAGCATGTCTTCCATGATCCATCAAAGACCGGACTTCCACACCTTGTCCTCAAGTGGAGTGTTGGATGAATTCATTGCAATGAACATTTTGAACAAGACCGCCGACAACGCACTAGCTCATGTCCAACGGTCAAAGAAGACCAACCTTGCTTTGAAGGCCAAGGCCATTCCGGAAGAAGAAGAAGAGGAGGGTTGCCCCGAAGACACCAAGTATGCTTACCACGAGCACATGGCTCTTGCGTCAAGGCAATTTTGGGGCAACAAGAGGAGCTCAAGGTCAAATTTCTCCAAGAACAACTCAAGTGGCCCCAAGGGCAAGCAACGTGTGAGAACTTGCTACAATTGTGGCAATGTAAGTCACTTTGTGGTGGATTACCTGTATGAGAAGAGAGAAGACAATGGTGGCAAGCTCATCCGCAAAGACAAGGCCAAGTCCTTCCCCAACAAGAACAACTTCACGAAGAAGGCGCCTCAAAAGGGATTGGTGGTGCAAGAAGAGTACAACTCCGATGATGATGATGATGATGATGATGCAAGTGGTGAAGGGTATGCAACGGCCACCGTGGCCATTGCCACCTCTTCCCCAACCTCGGCATCCCTCTTTGATGCCCCCAACGAGAACTTCATCCCCAAGTGCCTCATGGCAAAAGGCATCAACAAGGTAACCTCCAACATCAATACTTCATTCACTACTAATCCTCCTTTGCTGGATTGTGTGGATGAAAATGAGGAGGTAAAGGTGGATGACAATGAGTTCGACGAGTTCTTGGGTAAGCTCAAAGGCAAGACCAAGAAACACTTTGTTGCTCTCTTGGAACAACTCGGTGAGGCCAATGATATCATTGAGTCTCACGAAGAGACCATCACTAACTTGGAAGGCCATAGTCGTGACTATGCCGATGAGATTGCGGATCTTTCCATTGCTCTTGAGAAAGAGCGAGGTCTTCGTTCGGCTCTTGAGGAGTCGCAAAACATTGATGTCGCTAAATTAAAGAAAGATCATGATCATGCTCTAGTTCTCGCTCGTGTGCTTAAATCCGAGAAGGCCGAGCTTGGGGTTGGACATGCTAGACTCAAAGAGGAGTTTGAGCTACTTGACAAGGCTCGCAAGGCCTTGAGAAGTGCACATGCTACACTCAAGGAGTCTCATGATCAACTCCAAGTGAAGCTCACTAAGGAGATTGCCACGTGTCCTCCGTTTGTGCTAATTGATAATGCTCATACTACTAACCCTTGTTGTGGAGGCACATAAGCAAGCATATCGCCTGGTGACCCTTTCATTCCTCGCTCGCTTGGCTCCCGCGAGCCGACGGGCGACCCAGCCCCGCCCCTTCCTCCACCTCCCTTCCTTCCTCCCCCCCTTGCCGCCGCCAGAGGGCGCGACCGGGTGAAGCCCGGCCGACGGCGGCGGCGGCGGGAGTCCGTCCTCCTCCCTCGGCAGGTGGTGGCGCGGGACATGGCCGCTGGGTGGAGGTGCCATGTTGGTGCGGGGCATGGTGGCGCGGCGGCGCGTGGCTGCAGCGGTGGTGCAGGTGCACGTTGGTGGCGCGGCGGCTGCACGACGGTGGGGGATAAGCGTGCTCTGCTGGCCCCTTCGGTTGGGTCTGCTGGGGTTCGCCCTCCTCAGATCTGATGCGGCGGCTGCCATGGGCGCAAGGCGGCCTCCCTGTTCCGGTGGCTGCGTGCGTACCTCCTGGTGGTGGCGTGCTACGGGGGTGGTGCCCGATCTGGTGATCTTGCTTCTGAGGGTGACGCGAGATGGCCCAGATCTGGCGGCCACCATGGCGGGCAGCGTGGGCTGCGGTCGGCTGCTTCTTCCTTGCTACTGGGCGGAGGGAGCAGCGGCGTGGCGGCGGTGCGGACCGGGGTAGCTTCGGGCGGCTTGGTGGTGGCGTCCGGGGCGACTGTCTGGTGGCGCGGGTGCGTGCCCGGCGGCTCCGACGCTTGGAGCTTGCCGGGCGGCGCGGGTTGCGCAGTGGCCCGGTGTGGCTGCTGCTCCGACTGTGGGTGGCTCCACGGCAGCTTGGCAAGACGGCTGCGGCGGCGGCTGGCATGTTCCGGCGTCGGCTCGTCCGTAGGCGGCTTGTGTCGGCCTTCGATCCCTCTCCTCGCCGTTCGGGCGCTACTTTCGTCCAAGGGTTGGCCTTCTCCTAGCTGCGGTCCATCGCTTGTCTCGCACCCGGTGCAGCAGGACCGAGCTCGTCTCGCGCCCGGCAGCAGGACCGAGCTCGTCTCACGCCCGGTGCTGCAGGACGGGTCGATGGAGGCCAGTTTTGGCCGGCCTCTTGGGTCTCGGCGCTGGGGGCTGCCCAGGGGTGTGAAAGGTGGGGCCTTTCCGCTCGTCTCTTTGTTTGGGGTAGCGGCGGGTCTCGGGTGAGCTGGTGTCATGGTCTTGGATGCCGGGGCGGCGGCCCTGGTGGTGGTAGCGCGGTGCTCATGGGCAGAGCCCATGGCTGGGTGCTGCCCGGTGGCCATGGCCGTGTGGGCGGCGTGGTAGCCAGGGTGTGACGTTCGGTGGCGGTGAATGTTGGCCGGGGTGAAAACCTGTTCTATCTTCGGATGGACCGGTGGCGGCGAAGCTCGTTCCCTTCTTGAAGGCGTCGTCGCGGCTCTCATTGCCCGTTGTGTTGCTCCAGGGGAAACTCTGATCCTCGGATCAGGCGGTGGCGGTGCTCCGGTGTCGTAACCTTCCTGAAGGCACCGCCTTGGAGCCCACAGTTCATCGTATGCGGCTTCATCTCTTCATGGTGGCATGTTCACAGTTGAAGCCCCGGTTGCTCTTGTAGTGCTAGTGGTGGTGTTGCTGCGCTTAGTGCCTATGTATCCTGCCTTGGGTGTGTGCGTGTGTTGTGGTGGTGTGCGTTTGTACCAAGTTGTTGATGATCGTTGCTTTATATATAAAGCGGGGCGAAACCTTTTTCGGTACTAACCCTTGTTGTGAGCATATTCATCTTGTGGAGGAGAATGCCAAGTTGAAGGAGCAACTTGAGAAGGGCCTTGTGTTTTGCATACAAGACGAGAAGAAACTCAATGAACTTTTGAGCAATCAAAAGGAAGTTGTGGCAAAGGAGGGACTTGGGTTTGTGCCCAAGTCAAAGAAGAAGAAGAATAACAAGACCAAGAAAACTCTCCCTCTCAAAGAGGTATTTGTCAAGGAGGGAGAGAGTGGTCATAAGGAGAAGAAGGACAAGGTGGTGGGTGGAGATGCCAAGAAGGGCAAAACCACTCCTTCGAACAAAGCCGGCGATTTTAACCCTTCTTATGTTTTATGCCGTGCTAGTGATTGGCATGTTTATGCCAAATTTGTTGGTTCTTATTATGAGTACATTGAATGGTCTATTTGGGTTCCTAAGACCCTTGTTACTAACATCAAAGGACCCATTCAAAAAGGGTACCTAAAACCAGGCATTGATCTTATGTAGGAGTTTGCTTCCGGTGGAGGATCATGGTTGCTCAATAGTGGAGCAATAAATCATATGACCGGGAGCAAGCATTTGGTGGTGGACGTGCAACCAAGCCCATCTATGCCCACCCATGTTCAATTTGGTGATGCCTCAACATCTAAGGTATTGGGTCTTGGCAAGGTTGTGATTTCTCATGATTTATCAATTGAGAAGGTCATGCTTGTTGAGACCCTTGCATACAATTTACTTTCCGTTCATCAACTTGCACTTATGGGCTTTGCCACATTCTTTGATCTTGATACCGTGGCCCTTTTGTGGAGCAAGACTCTTAAAGTAGCTTTTGTTGGGCATGTCGAGAACGGTCTCTATGTGGTTAACTTCTCGGAGCGACCCACTAAGACCGCGACTTGCCTAATGGCTAAAGTTGCGTGGGGTGGCTTTGGCATCGCCGTCTAGCCCACGTCAATATGAGATCTTTGCAAAGTCTCCTCAAAGGGGATCATGTTCATGGACTAACAAATATGAGCTTTGCCAAAGATCGTGCTTGCAGTGCTTGTATCGAAGGAAAGCTACATGAGACGGCTCACCGACCCACGACTATCATCTACTCGAAGAGGCCCTTGGAGCTCCTTCACATGGATCTCTTTGGACCTCCATCCATTGATAGTCTTGGGGGAAGAAAGTATTGCTTGGTGATTGTGGATGACTATTCAAGATACACTTGGGTATATTTCTTCAAGAGGAAGAGCGAGACTCAACAAACCGTCGTCGACTTTGCAAATGAAGCTCAACATCAACATGATGCAAAGATTTTGATGATTAGAAGTGACAACGGCACCGAGTTCAAGAACTACACCTTGGATGAGTGATACGTCTCCAACGTATCTATAATTTATGAAGTATTCATGCCATGCTTATTATAGTTTTGTATGATTTTGGTGCACTTTTATACGGCTTTTATATGATTTTCATGGACAAACATATTGACCTAGTGCCCAGTGCCACTTGCTGTTTTCTGCTTGTTTTTGGTTTTCCAGAAAATCTATATCAAATGAAGTCCAAATGCAGCGAAACTTTTTGACGATTTTTTCTGGAACATAAGAGACACTAGAAGCTTTGGGAGGAGGCCAGAAGACCCACAGTGGCTCCATGAGCCACCAGGGCGCGCCACCCCCCCAGGCATGCCCTGGTGCCTCGTGGGCCCCCTGTGGCACCTCTTCGCGTGATTCCAACGCCAAAAAATCATATATATTCAGAAACCCCTGAAAGTTAACCCAGATGAGTTTTTTACGCCACCGCAAGCCTCTGTACCTCCATGATCTAATCTACAGCCCTTTTCCGGCACCCTGCCGGAGGGGGGAATCATCACCGGAGGCCATCTTCATCATCCCGGCAGTCTCCATGACGAGGAGGGGGTAGTTCACCCTCGGGGCTGAGGGTTTGTACCAGCAGCTATGTGTTTTATCTCTCTCTCATGTTCTTGATTTGGCACGATCTTGATGTATCACGAGCTTTGTTAATATAGTTGGATCATATGGTGTTTCTTCCCTCTCTATCTTTGTTGTGATGAATCGAATCTTTTCCCTTTGAGGTTTCGTTATTGTCGGATTGAATATTCAGATTTGAGAACACTTGATGTATGTCTTGCGTATGAATACCTGTGGTGACAATGGGGTATCATATTGATTCACTTGATGTATGTTTTGGCACTCAACTCGCAGATTCCTGAGGTGACATTGGGGTAATCTATGCATAGGGGTTGATGCACGTTTTCATTATCTTTTCTCCGATAGAAACTTTGGGGTGCTCCTTGGAGTTCTTTGTGTGGATTGAATATTATGATTATGAAGTTGTTTGATGCATATCGTATAATCAACTCACGGATACTTGTGGTGACATTGGAGTATCTAGGTGACATTAGAGTTGGTTGATGTGTATCATATGGTGTTATTTTAGTACGAACTCTAGGTCTGTTTGTGACACTTATAGGAATAACTCAATAGATCGATCGGAAAGGATAACTTTGAGGTGGTTTCGTACCCTACAAACAATTTCTATCTTATGTTCACCGCTAATAGGAACTTGGTAGTGATTCTTTATCGCACGTTGAGGGATGGTTATATGATCCAATTATGTTAGCATTGTTGAGAGATTGCACTAGTGAAAGTATGAACCCTAGGCCTTGTTTTTAAGCATTGCAATACCGTTTGTGCTCACTTTTGTTACTTGCTACCTTGCTGTTTTTATATTTTCAGATTACAAAAACCTATATCTACTATCCATACTACACTTTTATCACCATCTCTTCGCCGAACTAGTGCACCTATACAATTTACCATTGTATTGGGTGTGTTGGGGACACAAGAGATTTCTTGTATTTGGTTGCAGGGTTGTTTGAGAGATACCATCTTCAACCTATGCCTCCCACAGATTGATAAACCTTAGGTCATCCACTTGAGGGAAAATTGCTACTGTCCTACAAAACTCTGCGCTTGGAGGCCCAACACGAGTCTACAAGAATAAGTTGTGTAGTAGACATCAAGCTCTTTTCTGGCGCCGTTGCCGGGGAGGTGAGTTCTTGAAGGTATATCTTTAGATCTTGCAATTGAATCTTTTAGTTTCTTGTTTTATCACTAGTTTGGTTTATAAAAAAAACTACAAAAAAATGGAATTGAGGTTGCCTCATATTATTCATCTTTATAATGTTTTTCTTGAAAATGATGGATCGGAAAATTGTGCTCAATTGATAGAAGAAGAATTCAATAAAATGTTTGGCATAAAATCTTTGAATGATGAGCATGGTTGCAATGTTGTTAGTATGAATCCTATGAATATCCAAAATACTAAAGATGATTGCACTAGTCAAGACAAAAATGTTTCTTATAAGCATGTCAATTTTTGTGGAGTGCATAAAGTTTGTGAAGACATGCCTTATAGGGATGATAGATTTTGTAAGAAGTATAAACATGATAGAACCAATTTTTTGCTCAAAGTGATAGATGAATTTGCTATAAAATTATGTTCTCTTTATCCTATTACTTGTGAACTCTGCAATAAAGTTGGTCACCTTAATTTTCAATGCATACTTTTTCATGATCGAATCATGGTTAAATATTGTAATAACTTGACCGCCCTTGAACAATATAATGAGCTTTATCTATTTTTGGGGTGTGAAGAATTGACACATAAAAATAGTTGGTTTGAAGTATTCATTCTCACAGACAACATCGAAACTAATCTAGAGAAAATCTATATGTTTTGTGTGGTAAATTGCAATGAGAATGCTTATATTGCCAACTATAGAAAGATGGGAAAACCAATAGAATATAAAAGGAACACTAATGAAAGGGTAAAGATTTCCACTTTCCCTCCTATTGTCTCTCATGATGAAATAGGTGACGAGGAGGAGCTTCCCATTCAACCAATCTCATCAATAAGAAGCTCGGAAAAATTGATTAAACCCACACATGGTGTGGTGAAGAAGAAGAAAAGAAGAAAAAGTAGAGGTAAAAAGGTATCTCTCCCAAATAATGTTGCTCCTATTATTGTTGTGCCTCATGAGAATGAATCAAAAACAATTGTGGAAGATGATACAGTTGATGATGATATTGCTTCTTTGTCTTATGGCACAATGTCTGAAGGAATTGTTGAGGATGATTTTGTTATGCCTATTACACATTATGATGATTATGATTGGGAAAATAATGATACTTCTTATAATCTTGAAAATATTTTTGGCACCAACTTAGAAAATTGTGATGATAATAATTGTTATACTATTGGTGCTATTCATACTATTAATGATGAGAGTGATTATGCTTATGATATGCCAAGCCACAAGCTTGGGGATGCTATGTTTGATGAAAATGACATGTTTGAGAATTTATTTGCTGCAATTGATGTTTGTCCCAAGCTTGGGGATGCTATACTTAATGAAGATGATCTTTTTAGTCCCCCTACTTTGAATGATCAAATTTGTTATGATGATTTCATGCCTCCTATCTATGATGATTATTGTGATGATACTTATGTTATGAAAAATAGTGATGATTATTATTATTATAATACTTGTTATAATTATGAAAATACTTTTACTGAACATCACTCTTTTAATGTGGAAACAATTTATAGTATTCGAGTTTCATACGATACTCCCACTATTATGAATGAGAAGAAAATTGCTTGTGTGGAGAGTAATAAAAATTCTATGCTTATGTATCATGAAAAGAATGCTTTATGTGATAGATATATTGATGAATCCATTCATGATGCTACTGAAAACTATTATGAGAGAGGAACTTATGATTCATGATGCTCCCGCTATGTTTCAATTCTTTACTTCTATGTGAGCATCATTGAAATCATCATGCCTAGCTAAAAAGGCATTAAAGAAAAGCGCTTGTTGAGAGGCAACCCAATATTTATACCTACTGTTTTTGTGTGTTCACATGATTAATCTACTGTAGTAATCATGTTTTATATGTTTTCTTTCAATAATGTGCCAAGTAAAGCCTTTGGGATAGTGTGGATGCTTGTTGATTTGATTCTGTGCAAAAACAGAAACTTTTGCGTCCAGTGCTGGAATTTCTATTCTGTACTGGAGCTTAAGAAAATTCTGAAATTTTTACAGAGAATTGGGTTACAATTTTTTTACGTTTTTCTATTTTTTCAGAATTTTTGGAGGTACATAAGTATGATTTTTAAATCTCTCACTACATGCTGTTCTGTTTTTGACAGATTCTGTTTTTATTGCATAGTTTGCTTGTTTTAGTGTTTCCATAGCTTATATTGAGCAATATAAATTGTGGAAATGATAGACCACAGTAGGAATTATGTGAGAGCAATCATGAATCTTGTCTTGACAGTATGAAAGTGGATGATTTATTTTTATCATACTAACCTATCTCACGAAGTTCCGTTAAGTTTTGTGTGATTGAAGTTTTCATGTTTTGGGTGAGATATCGATATGAGGAGAATAAGGAGTGGCAAGACCCTAAGATTGGGGATGCCCAAGGCACCCCAAGGTAATATTCAAGGAAGACCCAAGCAACTAAGCTTGGGGATGCCCCGGAAGGCATCCCCTCTTTCGTCTTCAACATTATCGGTAACCTTACTTGGAGCTATATTTTTATTCGTCACATAATATGAGTTTTGCTTGGAGCATCATTTTATTTTGTTGATATTTGCTTGATGATATTAATAATCATGTTTTGTATCTTTTATTTCAATAAAATGCCAATTATAGCCTTTACCATGCCCAGTTTGCAAGTTCATGTGTTGCTGTTTGAAAACAGAAAGTTTTCTGTTATGTCCAGAATATTCCTGAATAGTCAGAACATGATAAAAATCTGAAATTTTTACACAGTAATAATGCATGAGTTATATGTCATGTGGTAATTTTTTAGAATTTTTGGAGTTAGGGAAGTATGAATTCTTATTCACCCTTTACAGACTGTTATGTTTTGGTAGATTGCTGTTATAGTTGCATTGTTTGCATATGTTTGCTTGTTTAATGTTTCTATTTGAGGATAGGAGTATTAAATATGCAGAGGCATTTAGTATGCAATGTTTAATTATAATTTTTTTGATTTGCTACAGTATAGAATGTTAAGGTTGTGAGTTGATTTATACTAACTTATCTCACGTGTTCTTGTTGAGTTTTGTGTGGATGAAGTTTTTAAGATTTAGGGAAACCGTGATATGAGAGGAATTAAGGAGACACAAAAGCTCAAGCTTGGGGATGCCCAAGGCATCCCAAGTTAATATTTCAAGAAGTCTCAAGCATCTAAGCTTGGGGATGCCCCGGTCGGCATCCCACCTTTCTTCTTCGACAACTAACGGTCAGTTTTGGTTGAGCCCAAGTTTTTTTGCTTCTTCATATGATATGTGCTATCCTTGGAATGTCATTTTATTTTGTTTTCTTTGCTGTTTGAATAAAATACTTAAGATCTGAATTTTTTTAAATGAGAGAGAGTCCTCACATAGCTACCTATTTACTTAACTACTCATTTGGTCTTCACTTATATCTTTTTGGAGTAGTTTGTCATTTACTCTTGTTCTTCACTTATATCCTATGAGTAAATTGTTGAAATGAATTGAAAATCATAAAGTTGAAATTTATATGCTTCATATGCTTGTCCCATGAGGAGTAGTGATTTCACATACAAGAAGTATACGTGGTAAAATTTATTGAAAGTTAACAAACATAGGATTGGTCACTTGAACAATTCATGAAAGAATTTTGAAAGAAGAGAAATTTCACATATAAATCTTGGACATCTTCTATGATTGTGAGCCCCCATTACTTATTTTTAAGCCTGATCATGTAGTTGACATTGCACAAGGAAGACAACGTAATGAGTTATGTTTGTTTATATTCACATAGAAGTTATATTGTCATGGATCCTCTAACATGTGGTGCTTGCTTAGGATCTTTTGCTAGCCAAAAATTCGTACTAAGTAGAGATACTACTTGTGCATCCAAAAACCGTTAAACCCAGTTTCTTGCCATGAGTGTCCACCATATCTACCTATGGATTGAATAAGATCCTTCAAGTAAGTTGTCATCGGTGCAAAAAGCAATAAAAATTGCTCCTAAAATATGTATGATCTTTTATTGCAAGGGAAAATAAGCGTTGTACGAACTTGTGATGGTAAAGAAATAAAAGCGACGGACTACATAATAAAGGTTGCTATCACAAGGGGCAATATAACGTAACGTTCCTTTGCATTAAGGGCTTGTGCATCCAACAACAAAAAGCGCATGACAACCTCTGCTTCCCTCTGCGAAGGGCCTATCTTTTACTTTTTTGTATTTACTTTTCTGTATTTACTTTTATGCAAGAGTCATTAATGTTCATCCCTATTCCGCTCTATTTATTCTTTAGTTGGCAAGCATTATGTGGTAGGGAAAGATCCAGACACATATATCCAGTTGAATATAGGTGATCATGAGTTATTATTGTTGACATTATCCCTGAGATAAATAAGTTGGGAGCCGAAACATTAAGCCCCAATCTTCCTATGTGTTTGACTGAAACTGTTTGTTCTAAAAATATGATTTGAGTGTTAGCAATCATGGAAGACTAAAAGATGGTTGAGTATGTGGAATTTGCTAGATCAAAGCTCTTACATAGACCCTTCCTGAAAATAAGATGAATTGCAATTGTTTGATGACTGAGAACATAGTTTGTTAGTTTTCAAGAAAGTTTATGGCCTATACTTTAAACATGTGAATAGCTTGCTACTTGATCATGAGAAGTTTTATGAGATGAGCTACTGATTATGATATATATTGATGCTAGGAAAAGTGATTGAAATTATCATTGATCAAACTTATGCACTATGCTAGCATTCACACTTCATAAATTATTTCTTTTATCATTTACCTACTCGAAGACGAGTAGGAATTAAGCTTGGGGATGCTGATACGTCTCCAACGTATCTATAATTTATGAAGTATTCATGCCATGTTTATTATAGTTTTGTATGATTTTGGTGCACTTTTATACGACTTTTATATGATTTTCATGGACTAACATATTGACCTAGTGCCCAGTGCCAGTTGCTGTTTTCTGCTTATTTTTGGTTTTCCAGAAAATCTATATCAAATGAAGTCCAAATGCAGCGAAACTTTTTGACGATTTTTTCTGGAACATAAGAGACACTAGAAGCTTCGGGAGGAGGCCAGAAGACCCACAGTGGCCCCATGAGCCACCAGGGCGCGTCACCCCCCCCAGGCACGCCTTGGTGCCTCGTGGGCCCCCTGTGGCACCTCTTCGCGTGATTCCAACGCCAAAAAATCATATATATTCAGAAACCCCCAAAAGTTAACCTAGATGAGTTTTTACGCCGCCGCAAGCCTCTGTACCTCCACGATCTAATCTACAGCCCTTTTCCGGCACCCTGCTAGAGGGGGGAATCATCACCGGAGGCCATCTTCATCATCCCGGCGGTCTCCATGACGAGGAGGGAGTAGTTCACCCTCGGGGCTGAGGGTTTGTACCGGTAGCTATGTGTTTTATCTCTCTCTCTCTCTCTCTCTCTCTCGTGTTCTTGATTTGGCACGATCTTGATATATCGCGAGCTTTGTTAATATAGTTGGATCATATGGTGTTTCTTCCCTCTCTCTCTTTGTTGTGATGAATCGAATCTTTTCCCTTTGAGGTTTCATTATTGTCGGATTGAATATTTAGATTTGAGAACACTTGATGTATGTCTTGCGTATGAATACCCGTGGTGACAATGGGGTATCATATTGATTCACTTGATGTATGTTTTGGCACTCAACTCGCGGATTCCCGAGGTGACATTGGGGTAATCTATGCATAGGGGTTGATGCACGTTTTCATTATCTTTTCTCCGATAGAAACTTTGGGGTGCTCCTTGGAGTTCTTTGTGTGGATTGCATATTATGATTATGAAGTTGTTTGATGCATATCGTATAATCAACTCACGGATACTTGTGGTGACATTGGAGTATCTGGGTGACATTAGAGTTGGTTGATGTTTATCATATGGTGTTATTTTAGTACGAACTCTAGGGCTGTTTGTGACACTTATAGGAATAGCTCAATAGATCGATCGGAAAGGATAACTTTGAGGTGGTTTCGTACCCTACAAACAATTTCTATCTTATGTTCTCCGCTAATAGGAACTTGGGAGTGATTCTTTATCGCACGTTGAGGGATGGTTATATGATCCAATTATGTTAGCATTGTTGAGAGATTGCACTAGTGAAAGTATGAACCCCAGGCCTTGTTTTTAAGCATTGCAATACCGTTTGTGCTCACTTTTGTTACTTGCTAACTTGCTGTTTTTATATTTTTAGATTACAAAAACCTATATCTACTATCCATACTACGCTTTTATCACCATCTCTTCGCCGAACTAGTGCACCTATACAATTTACCATTGTATTGGGTGTGTTGGGGACACAAGAGATTTCTTGTATTTGGTTGCAGGGTTGTTTGAGAGATACCATCTTCAACCTACGCCTCCCACGGATTGATAAACCTTAGGTCATCCACTTGAGGGAAAATTGCTACTGTCCTACAAAACTCTGCGCTTGGAGGCCCAACACGAGTCTACAAGAATAAGTTGTGTAGTAGACATCAATGAGTTCCTTAGTGATGAGGGGATCAAGCATCAATACTCCGCACCTTATACCCCTCAACAAAATGGTGTAGCAAAAAGGAAGAACCGGACGTTGATGGACGTGGCAAGGACCATGATGGCGGAATTCAAGTCTCCGTTCAACTTTTGGGTTGGAGCCATCAACACTGCATGTCATGCATCCAATCGGCTCTACCTCCGTAAAGTCTTGAACAAGACTCTATATGTGATACTTACCGGTAACAAGCCCAACCTCAAGTACTTCCGGGTGTTCGGGTGTAAGTGCTTCATTCTCAAGAAAGGTGTTCATTTGTCTAAATTCGAACCTAGAGCTGAAGAGGGCATATTTGTTGGTTATGCTGCAAACTCTCATGCTTACCGTGTCCTCAACAAGTCCAATGGACTCATTGAGGAGACGTGTAACGTGAAGTTTGATGAAAATAATGGCTCCCAAGTGGAGCAAAGTGGTCTTTGTGATGTAGGTGATGAAATTCCTCCCCACGCATAAGAAGAATGGGGATTGGTCAAATACTCCCCATTGAGGCACCCCTTATGGCCGAAGGAGAAGGACAATGCTCTACACAAGTGGAGCCATCACCAACCATTGACCCACACGCTTCCGAAGAACAAAATGAAGGCCCTCAACCATGTGAACATGATCAAGGGAAAGATCAATCTCATGATGATGGTGGTTCACCAAGTGATGCCCAAGATCAAGGTCAAGACTCCGAGCAAGTTCAAGATCAAGAGCAAGCTCAAAATCAAGAGCAAGTTCAAGATCAAGAGCAAGCTCAAAATCAAGAACAAATTCAAGATCAAGAGCAAGTTCAAGATCAAGAGCAAGCTCAAGACGGTGCTCAAGATGATCAAGATGATTCTCCTCAAATGTCTATGGAGGAGCTGTTGGAGCGTCGTGCCACCAAGATTGCTTCCAAACTCAAGCATCAAGGACATGTCTTGGAGAATGTCTATGGAAGCTTAAAGAAAGGGGTAACCACTCGTAAACAATTATCAAACTTTTGTGAGCATCACGCATTTGTTTCTTGTGTTGAACCCCAAAAGGTACATGAGGCGCTCGAGGACACGGATTGGCTTGAAGCCATGCATGATGAACTCAACAACTTCGAGCGCAACAAGGTGTGGCAATTGGTGCCAAGGCCAAAGGAGAACCATAATGTCATCAGAACAAAATGGATCTTTAAGAACAAGCAAGATGCGAACGGTGTTGTTGTTCGAAACAAGGAAAGATTGGTAGCACAAGGCTACTCCCAAGTCGAGGGTATCGACTACGGTGAAACCTTTGCTCCCGTTGCTCGTCTTGAATCTATTCGCATGTTGCCTGCATATGCATCTCATCATGATTTTAAGTTGCAACAAATGGATGTGAAAAGTGCATTTCTTAATGGTCATCTTAATGAGTTGGTATATGTCAAACAACCCCCGGGGTTCGAGGATCCCAAGTTCCCCAATCATGTATACAAGCTCGATAAGGCACTCTATGGCCTTAAACAAGCCCCACGTGCGTGGTATGAGCACCTTACCGAGTTGTTGCAAGACCGTGGGTTTGAAATTGGGAAAATCGATCCCACTCTTTTTACGAAGAGGGTTAAAGGGGATTTGCTCGTATGCCAGCTATATGTTGATGATATTATCTTTGGTTCACCTAACAAATCTTTCAATGATGAGTTTGCCGCACTTATGATGGAGAATTTTGAGATGTCCATGATGGGGGAGTTGAAGTTCTTTCTCGGGTTCGAAGTCAAGCAAAGAAAAGAAGGAACCTTCATCAACGAAGCCAAATATACCCAAGACATGCTCAAGAGATACAAGTTGGATGATGTCAAGCCGACCAAGACTCCAATGCCTACCAAGTGCCAACTTGACATTGATCCCAATGGTAAAGCGGTGGATCAAAAGGTATATCGCTCCATGATTGGATCCTTGCTTTACCTTTGTGCATCTAGACCAGATATCATGTTGAGTGTGGGAATGTGTGCACGGTTTCAAGCCGCACCTAAGGAAAGCCACTGTGGCGGTCAAGCGAATCTTTCGATATTTGGCTCATACCCCAAACTTTGGCTTATGGTACCCCAAAGGTGCAAGCTTTGATCTCATGGGATATTCGGATGCGGATTGGGCGGGAGACCGTGTGGATAGGAAGTCAACTTCCGGAGGGTGTCAATTCCTTGGTCGCACTTTGGTGAGTTGGTCTTCGAAGAAACAAAATTGTGTGTCTCTCTCCTCCACCGAGGCCGAGTATGTAGCCGCCGCAAGTTGTTGTGCACAATTGCTATGGATGAGGCAAACTTTAAAGGATTACGGTGTCACTTGTGACAAAGTGCCTCTTCTATGTGACAATGAAAGTGCTATCAAGATCTCCTACAATCCGGTGCAACATAGCAAGATGAAGCATATTGAGATCCGTCATCATTTCATCCGGGATCACATCAAGCATGGAGAGATTGATATTATCTACGTCAACACTCTAGAGCAACTAGCGGATATTTTCATGAAGCCTTTGGATGAAGCAAGATTTCGTGAGTTAAGGCATGAGCTAAATATCATTGATTCGAGCAATGTGGCTTGAAACTAGGCACACCCCACCGCATTCATCATGTAATCTTGTTCTAGATGTAGGCATGGACATAGGGGGAGTGTTGTTCTCTCAATGAACTCTCCCTCCCCCCCATTATGCATAAATCGATCAAGTCTTTCACATTAGCCATTTTTATGGTACTTGTGCTTCAAATATGAGTTTTGGTCATGGGCCCAAGGGTAAAATCTTCGCGATGACATACCAATTGACTCAAACATAGGTGGCTTCGGCCACCGCCCTCTCCTCGAGAGGTGTGGTTTGAGTTGGTTCTATTTGGTTTTATCTAGTCTTTTAGGGCTTTGTTTGTGCTTTGAGTCACTCCAAGTTTGCTCTTCTTTTGTTTGTCCTTTTGAACTTGGAGTGCCTCCTCCCTCTTGCTGGTCGTCTTGTCTCCAACCCAAGCCATCTCATTTACAGCCCCTAAATCTTGCATAAGCTACTTTCAGTGTGTCCTTCTCCCCTTGCAAGGGATTTCGCTGGCGCGGTACTACCGCTGGGCAGGGAAAGTACTACCGCTTGTAAGCGGTACTACCGCCCCCTACCACGGTACTACCGCTGCGTGCGGTACTACTGCAGCCTCCTGCTTGTAGAACTACCGGGGTGGTACTACCGCTCTCTTGAGCGGTACTACCGCTCAGTGGATAGCATGGGAGGTTATGAGTCGGTGGCCGCTCTCTCTCCCCCATTCATCTCTCTCTTCCCCATGCTCTCCTCTCTCCCCAACAAAGAACTTGCTCCGGTGGCCGCCGCCGGGCCGCCGATTCTGTGCCGTCTCCCGCGATTCCATCCGGTGGGATCGATCCCCACCATCTCCTCTTGCTATGGATGCCGGTATTGCCCCCGTTTTTCTCTCCTATGATTCTAGTTTTTGGATCTAGGTTCTAGGGCAATATTTGTTGCATTCTCCAATTTTTAGTCAAATCGAGGCATGAGTAGGGCGTAGAAGACTACTAGAATAGGTGGATTGAAGTTTGGTTGGAGGAAATTTGAATTTGGCAACACCGGTAGTTCCGAATCTCACCGCGGTAGTGGTCTGCCCGTTGACCTCCGCCTCGGGCAGTACTACCGGGAGCGGTACTACCGCTTGTAGGCGGTACTACCACTGCAGGCTCGCGGTACTACCGCCCAGTGCTGTCAACTTCCATTTTTCTCAAATCAACCTTCAATCCTTTCTGATTAATTCCTTTGGCTTATGCAATTGTTTACACTTGCTTTCCCTCGTGCTGTGTTGTTGGCTCCAGGTGGTAGTAGCTCTGTGCACAAGGCGCGTCGCAAGAATCCGGAGCGTCTAGGTGGTTCAAAGCGCTATAGCGCATCAGAGGATGCTAGTGCCAGTGCCGCTCCCAGTGTTCAGCCCAAGTCAGGGGCCAAGAAGATTGCCAGCAAGCAGCAAGCAACGGCGAAGGAGAAGACGATGGATGTCTTACCTGCTAAGGAATTCTGTGTGGCTCGTCGTCGTAATCCATACCGAGTTCCTCAAGACCCTTCTCTTGCCAATCGTCCCTTTTGGAACAAGATGCAGCGTTCGATCTACCATGATGTTCTGAAAGGCAAGAAGAACTTGTTTTTGTGAGTCAAGTCTGTTGATCTCACTCATATGCAGTCAGACGTGGCCTACTTTGGTGAGGCTTTGGAGCGGTGTGGTGAGCTGGATATTTTGAGGATTATCTCCTTCAACAAGGACTTTGATGCAGAGATTGTGGCTCAATTCTATGCCACGGTACATTTTGGGACTGATGAAGATATGACTCTCTTCTGGATGACAAATGGAAGACGTCTGTCTGCTAAGTGGAAGGACTTCATGGAGCTCTTGTCGTATAATGATCTGGGGGCCCACAATCCAATTGGGTTTCGCTCTCACAAGGGGGTTGCTGCCACGTACAAGTCTGCTATCTGGCCCTTCTCCACATTGAAGGTTTCACCCAATGGCAAGGAGACATATGAGCTGTGCCCGTTTCTTGATATCATGCATCGCATCTTCAGGAACTCTCTTTTTCCTCGCATTGGGAATTTGGATCAAGTGCATTCCTATCTTGTGGACATGCTTCTCTTTTGCCAGAAGGAGAAGGGATCTCAGCAGGTGTTGGATGTGTCCCATGTGATGTATTCCGAGCTTCACTCACCCGTTATGGAGCGTAAGTGCCCCATTTATGGCCCTTACCTGATGCAGCTTATTGAGGATTCTTGGAAGTCTGCTTATCCTGACGAGGAGCTTGTCATTGGTGAGTTGGTCTCACATGACGTTATTGAACTAAGGCAGAAGGAGAAGTGGGGCGCTCCAGCGCATGTTTCTCCAGAGACAGAGACATTTGGTACTGAGTCTGAGGAGTCTTAGGGGTCTGAGTTTGCTCCCTCCACTGAGCCATCTTGGGCCAAGAAGCTCAAGGAGAAGATGAAGAAGCTGTTCTGTATTCACGCTCAGGGTCAGTACAAGGCGCATGTGGCGGAGAAGAAGGCCCGCAGTCGTGACAAGGCCATGATGAGGCATCTGGGCATGGAGATTACCAGTGGATCCGAGGACAAGATCACTGATGAGGTGGAGTGGACCTCCAAGAACTGCAAGTGGTCAGAGTCAGAGGAGAATGATCAGCCAGCTGCTGCAGAGGAGGAGTCTAACGATCACGAGGAGTTTTGAGAGTGTTCTAGAGCATCGCTACCACCTTGGGTCGTTTTAGTGCTCTTTGCCCTTTTGGTATCTCGATGCCAAAGGGGGAGAGAGCCTAGGGATTTGCCGAGTTGCCGAGTCACGAGTGTGTCTTATTTGCAGTTGCTCTTCTTCTCTCGTGAACTCTTTTATCGCTTGCTTTGGTTTGGTTTGTGGTTGTGAGAACTTTAGTACCTATCATATGGTGTGAGACATATGCTACCCTATCATTATCTTTATGTCTAGTATTATGTTAGCTTGTGAGATATTATCCTTATTGTGCCCTTATATTTATGCTCACATGCCATGACTTGCATACATGCTTTTCTCTCTTATATCTTGTTGTTGCAAGTGGTGCCTTGTCTATAAAATATAGGGGGACTATTGATCCTAGTGTGTGTGCTCTACATTCCAAAAGCATACCTAAATAGTGCACACATCTAGGGGGAGCCCGTCTATATTTTGTAGATGTTGGGTTTGCTTATTATCTTGTTTTATCCTTTGTGCAAATCCCGTGTTGTCATTATTCCACCAAAAAGGGGGAGATTATTAGGGCATATTTCTCCCTTAGTGCTTTTGGTGATTGATGACAATTCATTTGCGGACTAATCGTGTGCATTGAGCATTTCAAATAATCTATCATTTGGCACAAGACGATTATTGCCCCTCGGAGTGGTCCATTCAAGACGGTTGTTTTTCCTTCGTTTCTTTGTTGGTGGACTTGAGTCATAGGAAAACCGTACTACCAAGAGGGGGTCTGCATCGGAAAGGTTTGGGTGGAATCATCACGTACACATTTCACTTTGCACCCTCATTGCCTTCTGCTTCGATGGAGTTTTCTCCTTCTGTGTTGCAGAGGTGTAGTTGGAGAGCTGCTAGCGGTAGTACCACTACTGGCAGCGGTAGTACCGCTCTACCGCTGCCAGTACCGCGCGTGGTACCGCTCCTTCTCGGGCCTCAACTTTTTCGTGTCGGGTTCAACGGTAGTCCAGCGGCAGTCCCTCTGGCATACTACCGTTGAGTCCCTTTTGGCCCAGTCGGGCGAGCGACAGTGGAAGCGGAAGTAGGAGCGGTAGTACTGCTTATAAGCGGTAGTACCGCGGCTACTTCCGTTGCCACAATTGCTCGTGGCTTAGCTCACCGTCTCTCCTCCTGTTCTTGTAGTGGTAGTAGGGCCCAGTAGTATCGTTACCTCAGCGGTAGTACCGCTGGGGCGAGCGGTAGTACCGCTCCGGTGGCACTACCAGCTCGTGTCCCTGTGGCAGTTACATTGTACTATTTGGCACTACCGCCGGGCGGTAGTACCGCTCCGAGAGCGGTAGTACCGCTCCTGTGCGGGCTGTGGGCTGCATAACGATTGGAATCTTTCCCACTATATAAAGGGGGTCTTCTTCCCCAAGAAGAGTTGCCTATTTCTTCCCCAAACTCCATCGCTGCTCCAACCTCCATTTTCGCCCGATCTCCCTCCCTAGCCGATAACTTTTGTTGATCTTCTAGGGTTTGGGTGAGAGGGCCCCGATCTACACTTCCACCAAGAGAAATTTGATTCTCCCCACTAATCCCTTGCGGATCTTGTTACTCTTGGGTGTTTGAGCACCCTAGACGGAAGAGGTCACCTCAAAGCCATATTCCATTGTAGTGAAGCTTCGTGGTGGTGTTGGGAGCCTCCAATTAAGTTGTGGAGAGAGCCCCAACCTTGTTTGTAAAGGTCCGGTCGCCGCCTTCAAGGGCACCACTAGTGGAATCACGGCATCTTGCATTGTGCGAGGGCGTGAGGAGATTACGGTGGCCCTAGTGGCTTCTTGGGGAGCATTGCGCCTCCACACCACTCCAATGGAGATGTACTTCCTCTCAAAGGGAAGGAACTTCGGCAACACATTCTCGTCTTCTCCGACTCCACTTGTGGTTATTTCTTTCCTTTACTTTGTGCAAGATATTGTTGTGTTGTATTGTTGGCTTGCTTGTTGTTATTGTTGTTGCTAGCATCATATAGGTTGCTCACCTAGTTGCATATCTAGACAACCTATTTGTTGCTCAACCTAAATTATTAAGAAAATCTAAAAATTGGTAGTTGCCCATTCACCCCCTCTAGTCAACCATATCGATTCTTTCAGGGGCCATACAACCAAGAGTACAGACCAACTGACAATAAACCCAATACAAAAGTTGCAAGTTCCATAGGACATACTGACAAGATCCCAATCATAAAAAGATCCATACAGAAGGTAATAAGCTGTATCCAACTACTATGATTAGAGCAACTACTGGAGATGCAGGTCTTAAACATCTGGTCCACCAGATTTCCTCAGGGTTCCCTTTCCAGTAGTCTTACTCTCCTTCTTTTTCTTTGGCTGGTGCAGCATGTCCTCAGTGCAGTCCTTAGCAGCAGCCTTGCAAAAGGAGTCAGAGAGGTTTTTGATGATCATAGGAGCAATTGCAGGAGGACTGGTGGAACAAGAAAAACAATTTATGTCTTGACAGGTTTGTTTCTTAAAACCCTTGTTAATTTTGCTTAATCTTCAACTTCTCCTTACCTCAGTTTCAACTATAGGAGCCTGATAACCCACAAGTGTAGGGGATCAATTGTAGCTTTTTCGATAAATAAGAGTGTCGAACCCAATGAGGAGCTAAAGGTAGAATTAATATTCCCTTCAAGTTCTATTGACCACCGATACAACTCTACGCACACATAACGTTCGCTTTACCTAGAACAAGTATGAAACTATTTTGTAGGTGATAGGATAAGTTTGCAAGAATAAAACTAGAAGTACTTTGCGAGAATAAACTACGAGTAAATTGCAAGATAATAAAAGTTTAGTTGTTTAGTAGAAAGTTTTTGTAACACAAGAGAATGATTTGTCCATAGGCAATCGATAACTAGACCGGTAATCATTATTGCAATTTTATATGAGGGAGAGGCATGAGCTAACATACTTTCCGTACTTGGATCATATGCACTTATGATTGGAACTCTAGCAAGCATCCGCAACTACCAAAGATCATTAAGGTAAAACCCAACCATAGCATTAAGTAACAAGTCCTCTTTACTCCCATACGCAATAACCCCCTTACTCGGGTGTAAGCTTCTGTCACTCTAGCCGCCCACTATAAGAGAATTATGAATGTATTGCAAAACCTACAGCGGGAATCCCTCACGCTTGCGTGACACGGAGGGCACCATAGGACAACACCAAAATAAAACATACAACTCAAACCAATCACGATCATCAGTCAACCCATAGGACAAAAATAATCTACTCAAACATCATAGATGGCCACAAATCATTGGATAATAATATCTAGCATTAAGCACCATGTTTAAGTAGAGATTACAACGGGGAGAAGAGGTGTTACACCGCTGCATAGAGGGGGAGAGAGTTGGTGTTGACGGCGGCGAAGTTGTTGGTGTAGATCGCCGTCACGATGGTTCCCCCGGCGGCGCTCTGGTGCCACCGGAAGAGAGGGTGAGAGATCCCCCCTCCTTCTTCTTCTTCCTTGGCCTCCCCCTAGATGGGAGGAGAGTTTCCCCTCTGGTCCATGGCTGCCATGGTGGCGGAGGGGCAGGAGCCCCTCGTAGATTGGATCTCTCTCTCTCTGTTCTCTTCTGTTTTGCGTTCCTGTTTTCTGGCCTTTCACCGTTTCTTAAATTCCTGGAGATCCGTAACTCCGATTGCGCTGAAATTTTAACACAATTTTTTTCCGGATATTAGCTTCCTTGCGGCCGAAGAAGAGCCCCAACCGACTTACGAGGTGCCCATGAGGCACCACGCCGCGCCAGGGGGCCCCGCGCCCAGGTGGCTTGTGGAGGCTGTGAGCCTCCGTTTGCGTTGATTCCACCTCCCAAAAATCACATATATTCCAAAATAATTCTCCATAAAATTTTATTGCATTGGGACTTCGTTTGATATGGATTTTCTGTGAAACAAAAAACAAGCAGAAAACAGGAACTGGCACTGGGCACTGGATCAATATGTTAGTCCCAAAAATAATATAAAATGTTGCCAAAAATATGTGAAAGTTGTAGAATATTGGCATGAAACAATCAAAAATTATAGATATGACAGAGACGTATGAGCATCCCCAAGCTTAATTCCTGCTCGTCCTCGAGTAGGTAAATGATAAAAAAGATAATTTTTGATGTGGAATGCTACCTAGCATAATCTTGATCATATAATCTAATCATGGCATGAATATTAAGACACGAGTGATTCAAAGCAATAGTCTATAATTTGATATAAAGACATCAATACTCAAGCATACTAACAAACAACCATGTCTTTCAAAATATCAACGCTAAAGAAAGTTGTCCCTAGCCCATTATGCTCAGTCATTGATCCATTCATGAAACACACTCAACATTAACTACACCCAATGCACAAGTATGACAATAGTGCTCTTCAGTTGGTGCTTTATAAGAGAAGATGGAGACTCAATAAAAATAAAAATGCATCAAAGTAAAATAGATAGGCCCTTCGCAGAGGGAAGCAGAGATTTGCAGATGTGCCAGAGCTCAAAGCTTAAATTAGAGAGATAAAATTATTTTGAGAGGCATGCTTTTCCTGTCAACGAAAACGACCGAGAATTCCCAATATCTTCCATGCTAGACACATTATAGGCGGTTACCAAACAGAAAATAAAGTATATTTCCTTTCCACCATTCTTTCACAATCCATGGCTAGCCGTATCCACGGGTGACTTCCATACCAACACTTTCCAAGGAATTTTGTTATTATTATTTTTGATTCATTTTGTGTTGGGGATATTCCCCTTGGCTAAGACCCGGCCATAGTATGACCCGGCCAAGAGCCTGGAGGCCCTATGGGTCATGACATTTAGCGGGTCCCAGCAAGAGAACAAGACGGGCCAAAGGGCCCAAAAGCGAGACTCGGCAGGAGGCCGGCTCTCATATGAGCACTGTGGGCCGACTCACGCAGGGGCCCAGAGACAAAGACCCGACCCACGATGCCGGCTTCCAAGTAAAGCTTACAGGCCGAATCACGATGGAGCCTAGAAGCAAGACCTGGCAAGGGAAGCAAGACCCGGACTAGTATCAGGCTTGTAGTAGAAAATAGACCAGTCCTAATCCTATTAGGACTCTACATGTAAGCCGTGTTGGGGAACGTTGCATGGAAAACAAAAAAATTTCTACGCACACGCAAGATTTATCCATGGAGATGCATAGCTACGAGAGGGGAGTTTGTCTATGTACCCTCGTAGATCGTAAGCGGAAGCGTTAGAACAACGCGGTTGATGTCGTCGAACAACTTCACGATCCAACCGACCGAGCACCGAACGTACGGCACCTCCGCGTTCAGCACACGTTCAGCTCGGTGACGTCCTCGACTTCTTGATCAAGCAAGACAGCGAGGTAGTGGATGAGTTCCGGCAGCACGACGGCGTGGTGACGGTGATGGTGATGCTATCTCCGTATGGCTTCGCGCAAGCACTGCGAAAATATGACCGAGGGACGGAATTGTGGAGGGGGGCGCCGCACACGGCTAAGACAATGTTCTTGTCCTTTGGGGCGCCCCCTCTCCTCTATTTATATATGTGTAGGGGCTTGGAGTAGAAGGAATAGTGCCACGTGAACAGTAACCGTGAATAGTACACACGTGGATTTGGACTCCAAAGTCCAATCCTATTCCTACTAGGACTCTCCCTTTTTTTCCTTCCCTAGCTGCGTGGGCTTTTGAGGACTTGGTGCGCCTGGACCAATAAGGCCAGGGCGCCTCCCCTTAGCCCATGCCAGCCCTTGGGACGTGGTGGACCCACTTGTGGACTTCCGGACCCCTCCGGAATCCTCCGAAACCTTCTGGAAGCTTCCCGGTACAATACCGAAAAAACTGCACCTTTTTCCGGAACCCAAAATATGACTTCCCATATATAAATCTTTACCTCTCGACCATTCCAAGACTCCTCGTGACGTCCGGGATCTCATCCGGGACTCCGAACAACATTCGGTTACCAATTCACATAACTCATATAACACTATATCGTCAACGAACGTTAAGTGTGCGGACCCTACGGGTTCGGGAATGATGTACAAATGACTGAGACGCCTCTCCGGTCAATAACCAATAGCGGAACCTGGATGCTCATATTGGTTCCTACATATTCCACGAAGATCTTATCGGTCGAACCGCAATGACAACATGCGTAATTCCCTTTGTCCGTCGGTATGTTACTTGCCCGAGATTCGATCGTCGGTATCTCCATACCTAGTTCAATCTCGTTACCGGCAAGTCTCTTTACTCGTTCCGTAATACATCATCCCGTAACTAACTCCTTAGTCACTTTGCTTGCAAGCTTCTTATGATGTGCATTACCGAGAGGGCCCAGAGATACCTCTCCGAAACACGGAGTGACAAATCCCAGTCTCGATCCATGCCAACTCAATGGACACCTTCGGAGATACCTGTAGAGCATCTTTATGATCACCCAGTTACGTTGTGACGTTTGATAGCACACAAGGTATTCCTCCGGTATCCGGGAGTTGCATGATCTCATGGTATGAGGAACATGTATTTGACATTCAAGAAAGTAGTAGCAATAAACAGAACGATCATATGCTAAGCTAACGGATGGGTCTTGTCCATCACATCATTCTCCTAATGATGTGATCCCGTTATCAAATGACAACTCATGTTTATGGTTAGGAAACCTTAACCATCTTTGATCAACGAGCTAGTCTAGTAGAGGCTCACTAGGGACACGGTATTTGTTTATGTATTCACACATGTATTTAAGTTTCTGGTCAATACAATTCTAGCATGAATAATAAACCTTTATCATGAACAAGGAAATATAAAATAATAACAACTTTATTATTGCCTCTAGGGCATATTTCCATCAGTCTCCCACTTGCACTAGAGTCAATAATCTAGATTACATAGTAATGAATCTAACACCCATGGAGTCTTGGTGCTGATCATGCTTTGCTCGTGGAAGAGGCTTAGTCAACGGGTCTGCCACATTCAGATCCCTGTGTACTTTGCAAATTTCTATGTCTCCATACTTGACATATTCACGAATGGAGTTGAAGCGTCTCTTGATGTGTTTGGTCTTCTTGTGAAACCTGGGCTCCTTGGCTATGGCAATTGCTCCAGTGTTGTCACAAAAGATTGTCATTGGACCCGATGCACTAGGTATTACACCTAGATCGGATATGAACTCCTTCATGTGCTGCTTCCGAAGCAGCTATGTATTCCGCTTCACACGTAGATCCCGCCACGACGCTCTGCTTGGAACTGCACCAACTGACAGCTCCACCATTTAATATAAATACGTATCCGGTTTGTGACTTAGAGTCATCCGGATCAGTGTCGAAGCTTCCATCGACGTAACCCTTTACGACGAGCTCTTCGTCACCTCCATAAACGAGAAACATGTCCTTGGTCCTTTTCAGGTACTTCAGGATATTCTTGACCGCTGTCCAGTGATCCACTCCTGGATTACTCTGGTACCTCCCTGCCAAACTTATGGCAAGGCACACATCAGGTCTGGTACACAGCATGGCATACATAATAGAACCTATGGCTGAGGCATAGGGAATGACTTTCATTTTCTCTATATCTTCTGCCGTGGTCGGGCATTGAGTCTGACTCAACTTCACACCTTGCAAGACAGGCAAGAACCCTTTCTTTGACTGATCCATTTTGAACTTCTTCAAAACTTTCTCAAGGTATGTGCTTTGTGAAAGTCCTATCAAGCGTCTTGATCTATCCCTATAGATCTTGATGCCCAATATATAAGCAGCTTCACCGAGGTCTTTCATTGAAAAATTCTTATTCAAGTATCCCTTTATGCCATCCAGAAATTCTATATCATTTCCAATCAACAATATGTCATCCACATATAATATTAGAAATGCTACAGAGCTCCCACTCACTTTCTTGTAAATACAGGCTTCACCGTAAGTCTGTACAAAACCATATGCTTTGATCACCTCATCAAAGCGTATATTCCAACTCCGAGATGCTTGCACCAGTCCATAGATGGATCGCTGGAGCTTGCACACTTTGTTAGCACCCTTAGGATCGACAAAACCTTCTGGTTGCATCATATACAACTCTTCTTTGAGAAAACCATTAAGGAATGCAGTTTTGACATCCATTTGCCAGATTTCATAATCATAAAATGCGGCAATTGCTAACATGATTCGGACAGACTTAAGCATCGCTACGGGTGAGAAAGTCTCATCGTAGTCAACCCCTTGAACTTGTCGAAAACCTTTCGCGACAAGTCGAGCTTTGTAGACAGTGATATTACCATCAGCATCTGTCTTCCTCTTAAAAATCCATTTATTCTCAATGGCTTGCCGATCATCGGGCAAGTCCACCAAAGTCCACACTTTGTTCTCATACATGGATCCTATCTCAGATTTCATGGCCTCAAGCCATTTGTCGGAATCCGGGCTTATCATAGCTTCTTCATAGTTCGTAGGTTCGCCGTTGTCTAACAACATAACTTCCAGAACAGGATTACCGTACCACTCTGGTGCGGAACGTACTCTGGTCGACCTACGAAGTTTAGTAGTAACTTGATCTGAAGTTTCATGATCTTTATCATTATCTTCCTCTCTTATTGGTGTAGGCATCACGGGAACGGTTTTCTCTGATGAGCTACTTTCCAATTCGAGAGAAGGTACAATTACCTCATCAAGTTCTACTTTCCTCCCACTCACTTCTTTCGAGAGAAACTCCTTCTCTAGAAAGGACCCATTCTTGGCAACAAAGACCTTGCCTTCGGATCTTTGGTAGAAGGTGTACCCAATTGTTTCTTTAGGGTATCCTATGAAGACACACTTCTCCGCTTTGGGTTCGAGCTTATCAGGTTGAAGCTTTTTCACATAAGCATCGCATCCCCAAACTTTTAAGAAACGACAGCTTAGGTTTCTTGACAAACCATAGTTCATATGGTGTCGTCTCAACGGATTTAGACGGTGCCCTATTTAACGTGAATGCAGCTGTCTCTAATGCATAACCCCAAAACGATAGTGGCAAATCGATAAGAGACATAATAGAACGCACCATATCCAATAAAGTATGGTTACGACGTTCGGACACACCATTACGCTATGGTGTTCCAGGTGGCGTGAGTTGTGAAACAATTCCACATTTTCTTAAATGAAGGCCAAACTCGTAACTCAAATATTCGCCTCCGCGATCAGATCATAGAAACTTTATTTTCTTGTTACAATGATTCTCTACTTCACCCTGAAATTCTTTGAACTTTTCAAATGTTTCAGACTTGTGTTTCATCAAGTAGATATACCCATATCTACTCAAATCATCTGTGAAGGTTAGAAAATAACGATACCCGCCGCGTGCTTCAACATTCATCGGACCGCATACATCGGTATGTATTATTTCCAACAAATCAGTAGCTCGCTCCATTGTTCCGGAGAATGGAGTTTTAGTCATCTTGCCCATGAGGCATGGTTCACAAGTATCAAATGATTCATAATCAAGAGATTCCAAAAGTCCATCTGCATGGAGTTTCTTCATGCGCTTTACACCAATATGACCTAAACGGCAGTGCCACAAGTATGTTGCACTATCATTATCAACTTTGCATCTTTTGGCATCAATATTATGAATATGTGTATCACTACGATCGAGATTCAACAAGAATAGACCATTCACAAAAGGTGCGTGACCATAAAAGATGTTACTCATATAAATAGAACAACCATTATTCTCTGACTTAAATGAATAACCGTCTCACAATATACAAGATCCAGATATAATGTTCATGCTCAATGCTGGCACCAAATAACAATTATTGTGGTCTAAAACTAATCCCGAAGGTAGATGTAGAGGTAGCGTGCCGACGGCGATCACATCAACCTTGGAACCATTCCCGACGCGCATCGTCACCTCGTCCTTAGCCAATCTTCGGTTATTCCGTAGCTCATGTTTCGAGTTACAAATATGAGCAACCGAACCAGTATCAAATACCCAGGCGCTACTGCGAGCATTAGTGAGGAACACATCAATAACATGTATATCAAATATACCTTTGCTCACTTTGCCATCCTTCTTATCCGCCAAATACTTGGGGTAGTTCCGCTTCCAGTGACCAGTCCCTTTGCAATAGAAGCACTCTGTTTCAGGCCTGGGTCCAGCTTTGGGTTTCTTCGTGGGAGCGGCAACTTGCTTGCCGTTCTTCTTGAAGTTCCCCTTCTTTCCCTTGCCCTTTTTCTTGAAACTAGTGGTTTTGTTAACCATCAACACTTGATGCTCCTTCTTGATTTCTACCTCCGCTGATTTTAGCATCGCGAAGAGCTCGGGAATTGTCTTCTCCATCCCTTGCATATTATAGTTCATCACGAAGCCTTTATAGCTTGGTGGCAGTGACTGAAGAACTCTGTCAATTACACTCTCAACCGGAAGATCAATTCCCAGCTGAGTCAAGTGGTTGTGGTACCTAGACATTCTGAGTATGTGTTCACTGGCAGAACTGTTCTCCTCCATCTTACAGCTAAAGAACTTGTTGGAGACTTCATATCTCTCAACCCGGGCATTAGCTTGAAATATCAATTTCAGCTCTTGGAACATCTCATATGCTCCGTGGCGTTCAAAACGCTTTTGCATTCCCGGTTCTAAGCCGTAGAGCATGGCACACTGAACTATCGAGTAGTCATCAGATCGAGCCTGCTAGGCGTTCACAACGTCTGCAGCAGCTCCTGCAGCAGGTCCATCACCTAGCGGTGCATCAAGGACATAATTCTTCTGTGCAGCAATGAGGATAATCCTCAAGTTACGGACCCAGTCCGTGTAGTTGCTACCATCATCTTTCAACTTAGCTTTCTCTAGGAACGCATTAAAATTCAACGGAACAGTAGCACGGGCCATTTATCTACAACATAGATATGCAAAGAAACTATCAAGACTAAGTTCATGATAAATTAAGTTCAATTAATCAAATTACTAATGAACTCCCACTTAAATTAACATCCCTCAAGTTAACTAAGTGATACATGATCCAAATCAACTAGCCCATGTCCGATCATCACGTGAGATGGGATAGTCATCAATGGTGAACATCTCCATGTTGATCATATCTACTATATGACTCATGTTCGACCTTTCGGTCTCCAGTGTTCCGAGACCATGTCTGTCCATGCTAGGCTCGTCAAGTTTAACCCAAGTATTCTGCTTGTGTAAAACTGGCTTACACCCGTTGTATGTGAATGTAGAATCTATCACACCCGATCATCACGAGGTGCTTCGAAACGACAAACTTTAGCAACGGTGCATACTCGGGGAGAACACTTTTATCTTGAAATTTAGTGAAGGGATCATCTTATAATGCTACCGTCGTTCTAAGCAAAATAAGATGCATAAAGGATAAACATCACATGCAATCAAAATATGTGACATGATATGGCTATCATCTTGTGCTTTTGATCTCCATCTCCAAAGCATCGTCATGATCTCCATCGTCACCGGCTCGACACCTTGATCTCCATCGTTGTGTCGTGGTCGTCTCGCCAACTATTGCTTCTACAACTATTGCTAACGCATAGCGATAACGTAAAGCAATTACATGGTGCTTGCATTTCATACAATAAAGAGACAACCATAAGGCTCCTGCCGGTTGCCAATAAATTACAAAACATGATCATCTCATACAATAACGTATATCACATCATGTCTTGACCATATCACATCACAGCATACCCTGCAAAAACAAGTTAGACGTCCTCTACTTTGTTGTTGCAAGTTTTACGTGGCTGCTACGGGCTTCTAGCAAGAATCGTTCTTACCTACGGCACAAAACCAGAACGGTGATTTATCAAGTTTGCTGTTTTAACCTTCAACAAGGACCGGCCGCAGTCAAATTCGATTCAACTAAAGTAGGAGAAACAGACACCCGCCAGCCACCTTTATGCAAAACAAGTTGCATGTCTGTCGGTGGAACCGGTCTCATGTACGTGGACATGTAAGGTTGGTCCGGGCTGTTTTATCTTACAATACCGCCGAATCAAAATAAGACGTTGGTGTTAAGCAGTATGATGATCACCGCCCACAACTCTTTGTGTTCTACTCGTGCATATCATCTACGCATAGACCTAGCTCATGATGCCACTGTTGGGGAACGTTGCATGGAAAACAAAAAAATTTCTACGCACACGCAAGATCTATCCATGGAGATGCATAGCTACGAGAGGGGGAGTGTGTCTACGTACCATCGTAGACCATAAGCGGAAGCGTTAGAACAACGTGGTTGATGTCGTCGAACAACTTCACGATCCAACCGACCGAGCACCGAACGTACGGCACCTCCGCGTTCAGCACACGTTCAGCTCGGTGACGTCCTCGACTTCTTGATCCAGCAAGACGGCGAGGTAGTGGATGAGTTCCGGCAGCACGACGGCGTGGTGACAGTGATGGTGATGCTATCTCCGTAGGGCTTCGCCCAAGCATTGCGAAAATATGACCGAGGGACGGAACTGTGGAGGGGGGCGCCGCACACGGCTAAGACAATGTTCTTGTCCTTTGGGGCGCCACCTCTCCTCTATTTATATATGTGTAGGGGCTTGGAGTAGAAGGAATAGTGCCAAAGGGAACAGTAACCAATAAGGCCAGGGCGCCTCCCCTTAGCCCATGCCAGCCCTTGGGACGTGGTGGACCCACTTGTGGACTTCCGGACCCCTCCGGAATCCTCCGGAACCTTCTGGAAGCTTCCCGGTACAATACCGAAAAAACTGCACCTTTTTCCGGAACCCAAAATATGACTTCCCATATATAAATCTTTACCTCTCGACCATTCCGAGACTCCTCGTGACGTCCGGGATCTCATCCGGGACTCCGAACAACATTCGGTTACCAATTCACATAACTCATATAACACTATATCGTCAACGAACGTTAAGCGTGCGGACCCTACGGGTTCGGGAATGATGTAGACATGACTGAGACGCCTCTCCGGTCAATAACCAATAGCGGAACCTGGATGCTCATATTGGTTCCTACATATTCCACGAACATCATATCGGTCGAACCACAATGACAATATACGTAATTCCCTTTGTCCGTCGGTATGTTACTTGCCCGAGATTCGATCGTCGGTATCTCCATACCTAGTTCAATCTCGTTACCGGCAAGTCTCTTTACTCGTTCCGTAATACATCATCCCGTAAGTAACTCCTTAGTCACTTTTCTTGCAAGCTTCTTATGATGTGCATTACCAAGAGGGCCCAGAGATACCTCTCCGAAACATGTAGTGACAAATCCCAGTCTCGATCCATGCCAACTCAACGGACACCTTCGGAGATACCTGTAGAGCATCTTTATGATCACCCAGTTACGTTGTGACGTTTGATAGCACACAAGGTATTCCTCCGGTATCCGGGAGTTGCATGATCTCATGGTCTGAGGAACATGTATTTGACATTCAAGAAAGCAGTAGCAATAAACAGAACGATCATATGCTAAGCTAACGGATGGGTCTTGTCCATCACATCATTCTCCTAATGATGTGATCCCATTATCAAATGACAACTCATGTCTATGGTTAGGAAACCTTAACCATCTTTGATCAACGAGCTAGTCTAGTAGAGGCTCACTAGGGACACAGTATTTGTTTATGTATTCACACATGTATTTAAGTTTCCGGTCAATACAATTCTAGCATGAATAATAAACCTTTATCATGAACAAGGAAATATAAAATAATAACAACTTTATTATTGCCTGTAGGGCATATTTCCGTCAAGCCGCCCCTTCAACTTATATAAGGAGGGGCAAGGCACCCAAGAGGGACAAGTCAAGATAGACAGACAAGTTACAAGCTCTCGAGTACTAGGTTAGCCAAGTTGCACCCTTGTAATCGAGATCATCATCATCAATAACGATCAAGCTGGACGTAGGCTATTACGTCCACTGCGAGGGGCTGAACCTAGTTAAACCCTTGTCTCTCGATTCCGATCAACCCCGTTCGAGTTACCACCTAGCTGCGATGGCCTCATGACTAAGTCCTTTCACGAGGACATCTGCCGTGAGAAAACCACGACAGTTGGCGCCCACCGTGGGGCTATCACTCGGTGGTGTTAAGTACTTGAAGGGAACTCCCGCAGGGATCGAGGGATACGCGATCGGCCGCATGACCAAGAGTCGCTGCGGCAAACTCTACGTCAGACTGGGGCCCCGAGGCCGAGTCAATCGAGTACGGGTACCGGGTCCCCTTCGACAAAATCCACGTCTTCATCGGCAAAGCCAGCAGATCTGAACCAGAGCCGGACGTTTGTACCGACATCGTCGAGCTGGCTCGGCGCGCGCAACCCGCCCAGGCTCAGGCCGGCCGGAAGCACGTCTTCATCAGCTTCACTCAGGGGGTGGACCTTGCAGATAACTCTGCGTCCGGCAGTGATACCCTCGTCTACTCTGATGGCGAGTCCTCGATAGGTGAGACCGAGTCAAACCTCCCGCTTTACGATGGCGGGCTTGGGGGCTACCCCGATGACCGACCGGCTCAGGATTCCTTCAACACGCCAAAACTGTGCTAGCGTCTGTCCGCACCGATCTATCAGACGGAAATACACCTACATCCGCTACATGTTTCGTCGGCCAGTCGCATCGGCCGTTGAATAAAACTTATTTTCAGGTGATATTTTTCCAGATAAAATTGTTCACGCAGGTTAATTCTATCAAGAATTTTTGTACTTTTAATTTGTACACATTTATGTGCAGGTTAATTTATAAGCGGGAGGCCGCACCAGCGTCCGCACCGCACCGGTCTACCCGGCGGACACACGCAGCTGCTGCCCCCGCGGCCCGGTCTACATCAATACGCCGGGGTCACGCCCGCCCGTACGAGCTGCCTAACGGACGTGCACAAGCCGCCACCCCCGTGGTCCAATCTACATCAACACGCCATGGCCGACTCGCGCGTCCGCGCCGGCCTCCGATGCGCGGCCGACTCGCGCGTCCGCACCGGCTTCCAACGCCACGGCCTTCAACGTCGCGGGCGACTCGCGTGTCCGCGCCCGTGCCAGTTTTCGACGCCGTGGCTGGCTCCCGCGTCCGCGCACGCGCCCGCGCCGGCTCCCAACGCCGCGGCCGACTCGCACGTTCATCCGACAAAAATACCAGGACAATTATTCATCACAAAGGTGGCATTATCCACGGATACGGAGCGTGCACCAGCATCATTCTACAACGGCGTTCGTCTATGCCGCGCTGCTCGACGGACACGCGTGTAAGCCACCGCTTCCGCGGTTCAGTCTTCATCAACACGCCCGACGACTCTCGTGTCCGCGCTGGCTCAAAACGCCGCGGCTGACCCCCACGTCCACGTCGGCTCAAACGCCGCGTCCGACCCGCGCTCCCGCGCCGGCTTACAACGCCGCGGCCGACTCTCGCGTCCGCGCCGGCGTCTAATATCGCGGCTGGTTCCCGCGTCCACTTCAATTTATCGGCCAGCTCTCCCGTCTACATCAACACACCAAAGCATGCCACAGTCCGCTCTGTCGACCGGCCCACACCAAGTTATCCGGCATAACACACAGCTCACCATCTTGCGGTCTGGTCTAATTCGCCACATCAAAAGGGACGGAAGAGTCGGCCATGAAGGAAACCTCCCCGAAAGTGCAAAGAGCCGATCTCAGAAGAGCCGGCAATTCTGAAGCCGACAGCAAAGAAACAGAAAAGAGAACGGCCCTGGAAGAACCAGGAGAGCCGGACCAAGAGGCGTACGAAATCACTTTGGGCAAAAAAATCCCTGCAAGATCATCAACTCGCGGCATCACCTCTGGCTTCGATAAATTCCAGTTCGCAGCTGTCAACTATACGCCGGTTTATGCCACATCCAAGTGCAAAGAATCTCAAGCCGGATTCTCGAGTCGACATAAGACTCGGGGGCTACACAGACATGACTCGTCAGAGTTGGCTGGTTTCACAAATTCAAGAACCCCGGGTCATTGCGAGGAAGACAACCCGGTCCCGGGGGCTGCTGTCGTATTGGCGAAAAATTAAAGGTTGCCAAAGAGAACTTGCTGCCACGATGCGTAGTTCAAACATGGGTATCCTGCCGTATTGGCGAAAAATTAAAGGTTGCCAAAGAGGACTAGCTGCCACGATGCGCAGTTCAAACATAGGTATCCTGCCTTATTGGCGAAAAGTAAGGTTACCAAAGAAGACTAGTCGCCATGATGCACAGTCTAAACATGGGTATCCTACTCAATTTCGATCATTGGTCACTTGGGGGCTTCCAACTCACTGAGTTTAGCTATCTCACCCTCTTGACCCGGCAAATAACGCCACATTATCTTGGTTAAACCTGCCTGTCTGCTTGATGCTACTCCAATTAGGTGACCCGGTGTACTCTTGACAAGTCAATCATCTCTATGACCCTGAACTTGTCTTGGTTAAAACATCGGATACGTCACGTGGGAGCCGGCTTACAGATAGCAAGGATAAACCATGGGCTATCACGCCAACTTCATTGAAGCAAGACTCGAGCCTCGAAAGCCGGTCTTATGTCGTGCCTCGAAAGCCGGCATTTTTATACTCTGTTATCATACACATACATCATCATACACTCCATCATCATACATTACATTATCATGCAATGCATCATATATACATCTCTATATTTTTTTATGTCGCAGGAGCCGGTTTTTAAACCGGGTTACACTATAACTCTACAGGAACAAACAAATCTTTGATAGCCAAAATGGCTGGATCTTCATCATGGTTTATCATAACCAGTATTAAATGATTGAGATATCAATTCTTCTAATTCCCGGGTTACGAATCCAGCCGGGTCACATATAATACCTGGTCATCTAATTGACCGGGTTTTGGGTTATTCAACATGTGCTTTGTAGAAGACTACAACACTGATGAATTTTTTCACACATATTTGCTGGGTTGCACTGCAACCACGGCCAAGGATTTCTTTCATCGTAAAAGCATCATCAGTTCACAGGCAAAATATTAAAGTTTTTGATGGCATTGGCGGACTATGCAGTTTCACGCTCAAAAACTATTACAAGCCACGATTGGGCTATTCTCTATCAAAGTTTTTCACAGCAAATTCAAGCTTGCAGAGTGATTGATGGTTGAGACCTGGCAGCTGGATCTACCGGATTAACATTGGTTTGTTCTCCTTCTGCGTCAATTGCCGCCGGGTTGTCACTTGCCGGGTCACCAGAATTTATTTGGTGAGTTGATAATGCAAAAGAGTATACTATGCGGCCAGACAACCCGGTTCTTGGAGGTTACAGCGGATCTGAGTTTATTCTATAGTGGAAGGAATAGTCCCGAGTCGCCGCAGGCAATACGACCCGGCACTTGGGGGCTACATTATTCAAATCAAGATTACATTCAGTATGAAAGTCCCATGTCGCTGCAAGCATGTACCACAACATTTGGGGGCTAATACTCAGTTCAAAAAATTACAAAGATAAAGGAAGTCCCGAGCCGTCGCAGGCGTTCGACCCGGCACTTTGGGGATACCATATTCAAGTCTATTATTCAGTCCCGAGTCACCGCAGGCACACGACCCGGCACTTGGGGGCTACATTGTTCAAGTTTCTGAAGTCCTGAGCCGCCGCAGGCACACGACCCGGCACTTGGGGGCTACATCAACCAATTTTGATCTACAAAACATCAAGTCCCATGTCGCTACAAGCATGCACCATGACACTTGGGGGCTAATGCATTGTCATTTTAAACTATTTTCATTGAAGATCTGGCTCACTATTAATAGTGACCCGGCCCTTGGGGGCTACACTATTTGCAGCTATACATCTACAAAACATCAAAAGCTAAGTTAAAGTCCTAGGTTGCTGCAGGCAAGACAACCCGACACTTGGGGGCTACAGCGTTCAGTTGTTTAAACAGATCATAAGCTCCAAATTGAAGACCCGGCCCATCACATACTGATGAGCCGGCCCTTGGGGGCTACATATGTGAAATGCAAAACATCCAGTTTATGACTGGTGACTCAGATGAACAACCTGGATTTTCTTCAAAATTGCAACATTCGCAAGTCTTAAGCTATCACTACGTTTCTACTCTTAAGACTTGGGGGCTACAGGTAATATGGATATAAGGGAGGAACACCTTCAAGTTCTCAGTTTTGAGTAAACCGGGTCTCATATTCTTGCTGGAGAAATTTGCAAAGTTTATCTCCTCTAAGCTATTCCTAGAAAGGCCCGGAAAGCCGGCTTAACGTCATATGGTTTTCTTATTCCCAAAAAATTTCATGAAGCCGAAGCATTGGAGGCCAACTCAATGGCAGATGGGTGTTTTATTTAACAATATTTTTCTTCAAGGAACCCGCGTCAGCAAGTTGATTCTAAAGCAGGCTTGTTAATATGACAAAGGAAAACCCGGATTTTTCAGAAGCCGGTTTGTTGGATAAGCCGGCTATTTGATATATACACTCGAAAGATTTGTTATGAGGTCATATACACGTGTGAAAGCAATTGAGATGTCATGTTGTGAAGCAACAAAATCGCTAAAGTATAGAAAAGCCATGCAAGCCGGCGACATTTTGATCCTTCATAGAGACCCAGTCAAAGTGACTTGGGAGCAGAGAGAGAAAGATTAAAAGAGATGAAGCAGGTGCCGGCTCAGAAAGAATCTAGAGACGGAGAATCACCCTTCACATATTTTCCCTATTCTTATTTTCAGGATGGAGTTTACCATGGATAAATCCAAGCTAAACTGGGGGCTAATGTTGGGGATATTCCCCTTGGCTAAGACCCGGCCATAGTATGACCCGGCCAAGAGCCTGGAGGCCCTATGGGTCATGACATTTACCGGGTCATAGCAAGAGAACAAAACGGGCCAAAGGGCCCAAAAGCGAGACCCGGCAGGAGGCCGGCTCTCATATGAGCACTGTGGGCCGACTCACGCAGGGGCCCAGAGACAAAGACCCGGCCCACGATGCCGGCTTGCAAGTAAAGCTTACAGGCCGACTCACAATGGAGCCTAGAAGCAAGACCTGGCAAGGGAAGCAAGACCCGGACTAGTATCAGGCTTGTAGTAGAAAATAGGCCAGTCCTAATCCTATTAGGACTCTACATGTAAGCCGCCCCTTAAACTTATATAAGGAGGGGCAAGGCACCCCAAGAGGGACAAGTCAAGATAGACAGACAAGTTACAAGCTCTCGAGTACTAGGTTAGGCAAGTTGCACCCTTGTAATCGAGATCATCATCATCAATAACGATCAAGCAGGACGTAGGCTGTTAGCTCCACTATGAGGGGCCGAACCTGGGTAAACCCTTGTCTCTTGATTCCGATCAATCCCGTTCGAGTTACCACCTAGCTACGATGGCCTCATGACTAAGTCCTTTCACGAGGACATCTGCCATGACAAAACCACGACATTGTGGGACTGGGCATCCCTATTACCTGCCACTCTCTCGTGCAATGACAAGTGAATAAACAGTCATCTTGAGAATAACACACCTAGCATGGAAAATATTAGCCACCCCCTACCGCTTCATGAGTGGTACGGGCACACAAAACGGAAAATTATTTTGAAAAATTAGAGTTGGCACATGCAAATTTACTTGGAACGGCATGGAAATACCGCATATAGGTAGGTATGGTGGACTCATTTGGCACAACTTTGGTTTTAAGGAGTTGGATGCACAAGCAGTATTCCCACTTAGTACAAATGAAGGCTAGCAAATAGATTGAGAAGCAACCAACCAGAAAACAAAAACGGTCATAAGCATGCATTGAGAATAACTAACACTGAATAATGCACCATAAGTAGGATATAACTTCGTTGCATAACTATTGACTTTACGTGCATGCATAGGGAATCACAAACCTTAACACCAATATTCTTACTAAATCACAATTACTCACTAGCATAACTCACATATTATCATCTCCATATCGCAAAACTATTGCAAGGAATCAAACATATCATATTCAGTGATCTACAAGGTTTATGTAGGATTTTCTGACTAACCATGTGAATGACCAATTCATGTTGGCTCTCTAAATACATATAAGTGAAGCATGAGAGTTTAATTCTTTCTACAAAAGACCACACTATAATAAGTATAAGTGAAGCAAAAGAGCATTCTACAAATAACAGTTTTCTATATGAAGAGAAACTGGCATCCAAACTTCAAATGATATAAGTGAAGCACATGAAGCATTCTATAAAGCCATACTCAAAAGATATAAGTGAAGTGCAAAGAGCATTCTATAAATCAACCAAGGACTATCTCATACCAGCATGGTGCATTATTAAAAGAAAAATAAAAAGCACACGACGCTCCAAGAATTTACGCATATCATGTGAATAAAACAAAAACCGAAACATACTGATACTTGTTGAAGAAAGATGGGATGCCTTCCGGGCCATCCCCAAGCTTAGACACTTGAGTCTCCTTGAATATTTACTTGGGGTGCCTTGGGCATCCCCAAGCTTGAACTCTTGCCTCTCCTTATTCTCCTCATATCGATATCACCTCGATCTTCGAACACTTCATCCACACAAAACTTAACCGAACTTTTTATTAGCGGGGTTAGTACATATAACATCAAATCCCATCATGTCCTGCCATAACATTATTGTATAATTATAATCAAACATTACCCACTGCATTCTATCACAATTCTATGGCTCCCAAGTCAACGGGGCTCAACAAGATTTCAAACATACGCAAATAATGAAACTATAACAGCAATCTTTGAAAACAGGACAGTCTGTAAAGATGCAGAGGGTACATATACTTCTGTAACTCAAAACATTCTGAAAAATTAGGAAAAAATATAAAATTTGCATAGCAGTACCATGTAAAAATTTCAGAATTTTTGCATGTTCTAGTAAAAAAATGTAAATTCACGCACTACAGCAAAAGTTTCTGTTTTTGCACTGCACATACCAAACAAGCAATTTAAACATCCTAATGGTAAATCTTGGTACATTATTTTTATAATACAATGGATTTGTACAAGGGGATAATTATTTTTGTTGAAAAGTTTCTGTAATCAAGGTTCACAAAGTTTCCATGGGCATGAACAAAGTTCAAGGCTAGCCCCCACTTCCACATTGCTCATCTGTCTCACTTTCACTTTTCTTTTTGTAAAGTTTTAGGTTCCCCTCTATATTTTTTTGTTTTTAAACTTTTTAAAAGCACACAACATAATAAATGACTCTCTAGAACTTCCGGGTTGTCTCCCTGGCAGCGCTTTCTTTAAAGCCATTAAGCTAGGCATAAAGTGCTCAAGTAATTGGTCCACCCGGATCCCAAGGTATATCAAAGCCAATTTTAATTAACAATGATTTGTAATTTAGTAGTGAGCACAAAGCAACATATATCATGCAATGACGAAGTCTAACTCTCTTTCTATGCATCGGCATGTCATAAAAGAACAATTCATGCACACATAATAAAGGCCGATACGTAGCATAACCTGTTTCTTGCAATTTTATCGTATTGGAAACATAGAGAGGTGGAGATGTAGTTCCTCTCTCATAATAATTGCAATTAGGAGTAGCAAGCACATGCATATTATATTCATCAAAAACATCATGTGTAATAGTAAAAGGCAACCCATCAATGTAATCCTTAATAAGCGCAAACTTCTCCGATATAGTGTAGTTTGGAGAATTCAAAAAGATAATAGGACTATCATGTGTGGGTGTAATAGCAACAATTTCATTCTTAACGTAAGGGACTATAGCAAGTTCATCTCCATAAGCATAATTCATATTGGCATCATGGCCACAAGCATAGCAAGCATCAATTTCATCAAAAAGGGATATTTCTAGCGAATCAAAGGGATCATAGCAATCATCATAGCATTCATCCTTCGGTAAGCATGAAGAGAAATTAAACAATGTATGAGTTGAAGAGTTACTCTCATTAGAAGGTGGGCACGGGTAGCTAATCCGCTCTTCCTCCTTTTGTTCTTCGCTCTCCTCCTCATCTTTTTAATCTAATGAGCTCACAGTTTCAGCAATTTCTTCTTCCATAGTTTCCTGCAAAATATTAGTCTCTTCTTGGATAGCGGAGACTTTCTCAATAAATTCATCAATATCGGCACTGTATTTATAATTCTCATAGCAATATTTAAGTATAGCAAAATTTTCAGATCTGTAAACAACATCATCACAATCTTCATACTTTTCAAACAAAGATTCAATTTCATAAGCACCCTTAAAAGCAACAAATTCTTCTATTCGTTCCACATCATAGTAATCATATATACCATTAGCATAAGAAGCCAAGGTTTCATTATAATTAAATTTACATGAAAAGGGAAGGTGTGGAGCCTTCATCCTAGAGCAACAAGTATAATCATATCTCAAGCATAAATTCCAAGCATACCATTGCAAATAATCAATTTGATCCCATAAGAGTTTCCCTTTTTGAGACAAGCGATAATCCCTAAAGTATTCATGTTGATCCAACGTGTCTCCCATTATCAAGTTGAATGGGGTTTTCTCAGGATTATCAAAGTAGTGTTTAATGTTTTCCACATAACGAGCATCGAGGGTTTTAGGAGGTTCCCCATCTCCATGAGTAGCAAGTACAACTAATTTTTTTGGTATTTCGTGTTCCGTATCCATAACTAAAGATAGAGAACAACTTAGAACAGAAAATAAAATCTACTTAGTGATAAAGCAAACAAGCACACACGAGAATATCAACCCCACGCTATTGCTCCCCGGCAACGGCGCCAGAAAAAGGTCTTGATAACCCACAAGTATAGGGGATCAATTGTAACTTTTTCAATAAATAAGAGTGTCGAACCCAACGAGGAGCTAAAGGTAGAATTAATATTCCCTTCAAGTTCTATCGACCACCGATACAACTCTACGCGCACTTAACGTTCGCTTTACCTAGAACAAGTATGAAACTATTTTGTAGGTGATAGGATAAGTTTGCAAGAATAAAACTAGAAGTACTTTGCGAGAATAAACTACGAGTAAATTGCAAGATAATAAAAGTTTAGTTGTTTAGTAGAAAGTTTTTGTAACACAAGAGAATGATTTGTCCATAGGCAATCGATAACTAGACCGGTAATCATTATTGCAATTTTATATGAGGGAGAGGCATGAGCTAACATACTTTCCGTACTTGGATCATATGCACTTATGATTGGAACTCTAGAAAGCATCCGCAACTACCAAAGATCATTAAGGTAAAACCCAACCATAGCATTAAGTAACAAGTCCTCTTTACTCCCATACGCAACAACCCCCTTACTCGGGTGTCAGCTTCTTTCACTCTAGCCGCCCACTATAAGAGAATTATGAACGTATTGCAAACCCTACAGCAGGAATCCCTCACGCTTGCACGACACGGAGGTCACCATAGGACAGCACCAAAATAAAACATACAACTCAAACCAATCACGATCATCAATCAACCCATATGACAAAAAGAATCTACTCAAACATCATAGGATGGCCACAAATCATTGGGTAATAATATGTAGCATTAAGCACCATGTTTAAGTAGATATTACAGCGGGGAGAAGAGGTGTTACACCACTGCATAGAGGGGGAGAGAGTTGGTGTTGACGGCGGCGAAGTTGTTGGTGTAGATCGCCGTCACAATGGTTCCCCCGGCGGCGCTCCGGCGCCACCGGAAGAGAGGGGGAGAGAGCCCCCCTCCTTCTTCTTCTTCCTTGGCCTCACCCCTAGATGGGAGGAGAGTTTCCCCTCTGGTTCATGGCTGCCATGGTGGTGGAGGGGCAGGAGCCCCTCCTAGATTGGATCTCTCTCTCTGTTCTCTTCTGTTCCGTGTTCCTGTTTTCTGGCCTTTCACCGTTTCTTAAATTCCCGGAGATCCGTAACTCCGATTGCGCTGAAATTTTAACAATTTTTTTTTCTGGATATTAGCTTCCTTGCGGCCAAAGAAGAGCCCCAACCGACTTACGAGGTGCCCACGAGGCACCATGCTGCGCCAGGGGGGCCGCGCCCAGGGGGCTTGTGGAGGCTGTGAGCCTCCGTTTGCATTGATTCCACCTCCCAAAAATCACATATATTCCAAAATAATTCTTCGTAAAATTTTATTGTATTTGGAATTCGTTTGATATGGATTTTCCGTGAAACAAAAAACAAGCAGAAAACAGGAACTGGCACTGGGCACTGGATCAATATGTTAGTCCCAAAAATAATATAAAATGTTGCCAGAAATATGTGAAAATTGTAGAATATTGGCATGAAACAATCAAAAATTATAGATATGACGGAGACGTATCAGAGCCTTCTCTTTCCTCTTCTTTTGACCATGTATAGCTGAGGTACTGACAGGGGGCCTCACAGATTCTGTAGTTGCAGATGCTGCCACTGGTGTAGTATTTGTTGGAGCAGATGAAGCTTCCTGCTCCTCTCCCACCTGTGAACAAACAGGCTTCAATCCAGAGACACAAGACTCAGGGAGGACAAAACGAAAGCACTTGTTGCAGCTAGAGCCCTCAATTAAATATGTCCAGAGCTTAGATGTGAGCAGTGATTTGGCCCAGTCAAAATTATCAGGGGTTACCAGGGCTAGAGTAATAAAGTTGAACCACTCAGTTGGTACCTGAATAGTAGCCACCTGACCAGAGGAGGGGGCAAAGTTCTTGTTATAGAGCTCCAGACCTTCCTTGGACAGAAATTCAGCACCATCTTCTGGCAAAGTAGCTTTTGAGTTTAGCCCATTGAGCATGGGATCAACATAATCTGGTAAGTGCATGGAATTAACAGTGATGGTGTCCTTGAAAACATGTAAAGGAAAGCCAGGAGGGGCTTCCATACTGTCGTGGTTTTAGCAAGGAAGATGCCCTCGTGAAAGGACTTAGTGATGAGGCCATCGCACAAAGGTGGAAGCTTAACGGGGTTAATCGGGAACGAGAAGACACGGGATTACCCAGGTTCGGCCCCTCATGGTGGAGGTAATAGCCTACGTCCTGCTTGATTGTATTGCTTTGGATCTCGATTACAGGGATGCGAATTCGCTAACCTAACTCTCGAGAGATTGCCACTTAGTCTTTCTGCCTCAGGTGCTCCCCTTTATATAACAGGTCGAGCCCTAGGCGTACATGAGAGTCTGGGCTGTAATCTCAACCCGTATCCTACTCTTACTCTAACTGACTTGTTCTTCAAGGTAACCTTTCTTATATTGTCTTTCTCCTTAAGCCGGCCCACGTACTGAGCCGCCTCTTTCAACCGGGCCTCTGTCAAGCCGGCCCACTGGGAGTCTTCAAGGCCCAGCAGCGAGATAACCCGCTGAGCCTTATAGCTCCATGGCCGGATTATCCTCCTGCCGGGTCTCCAACGCTGGGAAATATCCTCAGCATTAGCCCTCAGTTTGACTTGGATTTATCCATGTTAAACTCCATCCTGAAAAACAAATAAAATAAGTCTGATAATTGGCAAAGAATCCCTGAATCTGCCTCTTAGCCGGGTTTTTCACCGTCCTTCAGCTACAGTCATATTGGCCGGCTTAACCATTTTGCCGGATCATCACCCTCCGTAGACTTGGTATATATTCATAACTTTTATTCATGACGTCACAATCCACTTCCGCAAAATCCGGAGTGACATCATAGTGAATCTTTGAGTGGGTTTGTACTGTCTTGTCAGGCGCAAAAATCGAGGAGCCCATGGCTGAAATTTACTGCGCCGCCTGGGTCTTTGCACCCTTCGTTTCAGGTTCTACCACACTTATAAATTGGCCCGCGCATCCCCAGTACCTTCCTTTACCACTCTCGCTCCTCGTCTTCTCCTCTGCTACCAACGCCGCCGCACTGTCCCGAGCTCGTCGCCGCCGGAGTCAGCACCAGTTGCGCCTCTTCATCGTCGCCGGAGCCATCTAATGTCGCGCGGCCGCATCCACAGCACTCGAAGACCTCAAGCTTGACCTCCAGATCTGTAAGTTCTTTCCTCCATTGCTACTAGTTCATCGTCGTTCTTCTCAGTTCTTTGCCATAGCCGCCGTAGGTCACAAATATCCTTGGTTCCTTTCTTGTCAGCCCATGAGATAGCTCCGTAGTATTTTTGCATTTGGTAGATCTACTATACCGCCTCTTTGAATTCTGCCGCTAAGAACAGATCCAGATTTTTATTTGTCATTTAAAGCTAATTTCTAGATCTTCGCCACCTTGCAATCTGTTTGAAAAGCTGTTTTGCCAACTCGCAGTCCACACTGCTTCAACACTTGTGAAAATCCATGACCTTCAGGATTTCCCAACTTACTTAACTCGGAAATTATGACCCGGGAATGTTCCGGCTCATCTTTCAGTTTTGTAATAACCTGGTAAACTTCTGAATTCTGCCGGCTTACATCATTTTCTTATTTTCTCTGCAGCTGAAACCATGGCTCCTAAAGTTAAGATTGTCAATTGGGCAAAATCCAACATGTCAGAGCTCAGACTGCAAGCCCTGGTAGAATCCGGGGTACTTCCTCCCAAGGAAGAAATCGAGTGGCGAGCCCCTGAAGAAGAAATCCATCCACAGTCGGGTCAAAACGAGATCAATGTATTTGCTGACCACTTGGACAGAGGCTTTCGTCCCCTGGGCTCTAAGTTTTTCCGGGACATATTGCATTCCTTTGCTATCAGGCCACAAGATTTGGGCCCCAACTCCATTCATAACTTGTGCCAATTTCAAGTTTTCTGTGAGGTCTATCTACAGATCGAGCCGTCTATTAGTTTGTTTCAAGAATTCTTCTACCTGAATCACCAGGCTGAACATAGAGGCGGGCCCAGCTTAGAACTTGGTGGGGCCACTATCCAAAGGAGGAAGAACTCTGCCTTCCCAGAAGCCAAGCCGGCAAGCCACCCCAAAGGATGGTATAGGACTTGGTTCTATTGCAAAGATACCTCCCCAGAGCAACAACACCCACTTCTGGGTTATAGGGCAGACCAGCTTGATGCCTCCATTGTCTTCCCAGGATTTGCCTCCAAGGAAGAAAGAGAAGCTCTAGAACCCTTGTATTCGAAGATCAACGCTCTGACCGCCCATGGCCTCACTGGTGTTGATCTGACCCGGACTTGGGTGAGCTGGCGCATCCAACCCCTCGGCCTGAGAACCCGGCTCATGCACACCTACTCTGGTGAGCCTGAAGACCCGCTGCGATTTAGCCGGGTCAATCTTGAACAGAAGGATGTCATCAAGTTCGCTAAGAAGCTTCTGGGCGAAATAAAGGACTCCATTAAGCTCGTGGGGCTTGCTCCTTTTTACATGGGCAACCCGGCACCTGCGGTAAGCGACCCTTACTGTTCTCCTTTATCTTACTTATACTGTTTGCCTTCATCGTAAACTCATTAGCATGTTGCTACATAGGAGGATACTGACTGGTGGAAAGTGGAACCTCAAGACCCCACTCCTCCTCGAGAGGACAGCGAGGAAGACCCGGAAGATGATGAAGACCAAGAGGTAGAACTCGACTCCCTTGGTCGTCTGTTTAACCAGCTTGCTGACGCCGCCTCTTCACAGGAACAGGTTGAAACTAGCCACGCCGACGAGCCAGAGGTAACTTTGATCTCTTCAGATTCTGACTCACCAATACCTGTCCGAAAGAAATTTAGGGCTGCAGCCCGAAAAGTTCCATTTTCACACCGAGATGCTCATTTAGACACACAATTTCTTTTGAAGAAAACGCAGCACATAGGAACCTCCAAAAGGAAGACCCGGAGCAATGAGGGTGAGCTCAGTGGCGGGTTATCAGATGAGCTGCCTACTCGAAGGGCTCGTTCTGAAGTCCCTCGTAGTCCTACTTCCTCTGTTCCTCATGTCGGCCACTTCAAGGAGCCGTTACCGTTGAATGACTCGGCGTATCTAACATCCCCTTCTTCGGATGAATCCAGCGCCACTCAAGCGTCGGCTTTTAACATCAACCCTGGGTACAAAATCAAACTTTGCTTATCATACTTTAAAACTTCTGCCTTTATCTATTAACTGAATGACTTTTTACTTTGTACAGCGCAAAGGCCATCAAAAAGAAAACTGCCGCCGGGTGATCTGATCCTGTTGTTCAAAAAGACCTTTCCCGGGAAATCGCAACAGAGAACCCGGAGATTCCGGATGAGCCGCCCATTCAAGATGACCCGTCGCACCAAGATGAATCCTGCCCCCGCCTCTCCTCTTGCCAGTCAGGAGAAGGGAGATGTGAACAAAGAGTAGCCTGCTGTGTCGGTTCAGGATGAGATAGTGGTGACGGGCAAAAATCAGAATCTTCCGCCAGCAACCTCCACCGCCATGACAAAGATTCCTGCCAAGGCTGAGTTGCCAATGACAAATAAAGGAAAGGATGCTCTTGACTTTCATTCCTTTGAAGACCAAGACATCCATTCACTGCACCAATCTGTTTTGACCCGGCTGTCTGAGAGCCGGGATACTGAAATCGCCATGGTGACTTCCCTCAAGCGGAAGTATGAGGTAAATACTGCCTCCACCGGGTCGGCCCTCCCTCTCGCGGGTGCGCTCCGACGACCACCGCGATGAGGTCGGGGTGCACGTTGGCCTCCTCCAGAAGATTCTCCTCTACCTCCCTCTCGTCCTCTACAGTTCGAACGACGACGCCTTGAAGTTCGGCCTGGCCCATGTGAGAAGCCCCGTCTGTCCCCCTCCTCCACCTTCCTCTCCCCGGCGCGAAGCTTCTACAGTTTGTGGCGTGTGCGGAGGCAGTGCAGCAGGCGCATGATTGCAGTCCGCCAGTGCGACCCCTTGCAGTACACATCACGAGAGTTGTGGTTCAGAAAAAAGTTTGGGCGTTGCGGTTCAGAAGTGTAGGCTTGCATTGCAGTCTGTGTGCACGCACTGGTTCGCCGGCGTTTCCTCTCCCTCACCGCCGAACCCTTCTCCAGTCCATGCCTTCCACTTTAGGGAGGAGGACTCCAGCACTAGCCAGACCATGATGCAATTCACACGGTGAAGCCCCCCTTGCAGTTTGCGGCATTTATTCTTGCAGAACAGCAGGCACATTGGTGCAGTGCGCGAGTGCACAGGGAGGATATTTTTTGTTGAGAATGCAAAAAACTTGACTGTAATTTTTTTTAATTTTGCCTTTCTGTTGTGTAAATTGCTCAAAAAACATGCAGTTCATAAAAAATGTGTCGTTGAATTTTTGTTTATTTGAGAGGTTCACTCCATTATCGTATGCAGTTCTTTTTGATTCGAAGAAAATAACATGTGAAAAAATGCAGTTCCAGAAAGAAATCAACATTGCAAGAGGTTCACTTTCTTTTATTTCTGCCTTGCGGTTCACTTTCTCCGACCGAATAATGCAGTTCTCTAGCCTCCATCACGTAGTCCTGATGCAATTTTAAAAAGTTAGAAAAAAAGAAAAAAAATTATACGGTTCACTTAGACTCGTGTTGCGGTTCACTTTTTCATTTTATGAAGTGCAGAAACATGTTATGAAAATGAGAAAAAAAGGTAATGCGGTTCACTTCTCGATAGTGTTTGCGGTTCACTTACGCCCGATGTGAAGCGTAGTCCACTTCCTCGCCGGAGAAAATTCACGTCTGAATAAAAGAAATCTGGCAGTTCGCTTGACTGTCTGATGCAGTGCGGCTTTCAGTCTGAAATAGTGTGGTTTTCTGTCTGATGCGGTTCACTCGTCGATTTTGGTCTCGCGAAAAAACAAAGTGTCCGCATTTCGGTAATTTCAAAATTGCTCTTAAACCGTAAGGAATTAGAGAGGGTGTTCTACATGAAAAAGTCGCGCCTCGTCGATATCTTTCCAACGGCGTATCATTTGAATCATTCCGACCAGCGGTTTGTAAAAATTCGCGGAAAAACGTCTGCTGCCACCCGTTGTCCGCCGCACCATTTTCAAAATTAATTTAAAGCCGTAATGAATCTCAAAAACATTTCTACATATGAAAGTTGCGCCTCGTCCGTAGCTTTCCAACGGCGTATCACACGCCTCGTTTCGACAAACGGTTAATAAACTGGAGCGAAAACAGTACCGAAAAATTGCAAAAATTTGAAAAAACAGAATTCCGTGATTTAGTAAATTTCAAACTGCTCTTAAACCGTAAGGAATTACGGAAAGTAATATATATGAAAAAGTTGCGCTCGATGATATCTTTCCAACGGCGTATCATTTGCTTCATTCCGACAAGCGGTTTAGAAAAAATCGTGAAAATACGCTCGCTGCCACTCGTCGGGTGCTGACCGTTTTCGAAACTGCTCTTAAACCGCGAGGAATCTCAAAACAATTTCAACATGGCGAAGTTGCGCCTATTCCATAGCTTTCCAACGATATATTACACGCCTCATTCCGACAAACGGTTTAAAAACTGGAGCGAAAACAGTACCGAAAAACACCGCGTACAGTTTTTTCGACGAGAAGTTCACTAGTCTCAGTACTGCAGTGCGTTTGCTTCAGAAAGTGCTGTGCACTCGCGTTGAGCATGCAGTTCGGAAGTGTGGGCAGAATAACTATTCTGCCAATATTGGCAGAATAGACCGGCTATATAGGGCAAATGTTTGCTACGACCGGGTGTAGTTACTCCCACTTTTGTTTTGTATATTCTAGGTAGTATCTATCATGCCGGAGTGTACGTACACGTAGTATGTAGTATGTAAAATTTTTAGGTAGTATATATACTACTTTTTAGGTAGTATGTACCATATTTTTAGCATACTCCTTTTTACGTACAATTATGTACGTATTTCACATATATAATAAAAACTATGGGCCCACTTGCAATTTTTTCGTAGAACTCACTTTAGAGTATCTTAGATATAGTATACGAACATACTAAAAATGATAAAGTAGTATATATACTGTCACATGGTAGTATATGAGACATGGGTGTAACTACACCCGGTAGTAGGATGTATTTTCCCTATATATATATATATATATATATATATATATATATATATATATATATATATATATATATATATATATATATATATATAGTGTGGGTCTATTGTACCAACCCCCTTATTCTACCATCTTTTCCTTATTCTGCCAACACCTAACCCCGCCTCGAACCGAACCAGACAAACGACCCGAGAGAAAAGAGAAAAAATCCGCAGCCCACACACGCACACACCTCACCTCTCTCCTCACCCACGATCCCCCCACCTTCCTGCGCGGGCGGACGCCATCCCCACCACCGTGCTCCCCACCCGCCGGCCAGACTTCCCTGCGCCGCCGTCCACCCCCTCCCCCACCACCTCCTCCTCCCCGTCTGATCCCGCCCGCGTCGAGCCTCCACATCCACATCCACCCGCTGCTCCTCCACCTCATCCGCTGCCATGGCCTACAACGGCTGGGCCGACCTCCCGGCCGCCGACGACCCCCTGGGCCTCCCCTTCCTCCGCATCACGCAGCAATGCCTCGCCGCCGCGCCCTACGGCCTCCCCCTCCTCCTCCTCCCCATCGCTGCGCTCTCCCTCTCCCGCCTCCCGCCCATACCGCTCCTCACCGCTGTCTTCGCCGCCGGATTCGCCACCGCCAGGCACCTCGCCCCCACCCCCGGCACCTCCTCCAGCCAGCGCCTCGCCGCCCTCCTCGCGAATCTCGACGCCTGCCTCCTCTCCCTCAAGGACCGCCTCGTGGCCGCCGCCGACGACGACAGGGGTCCCATACTCGAGACGCTCGACCGCGCGCGCGATGCGCTCCTGTAGTGCGCGGCCACGGTGGCCGGCCCCGTCCAGGTCAGCGGGCCACCACCAGCCCCTGGATTTGTTCTCCTCCATCGGCAACAAAAAAATTCGTCGAACCATCGAGCTCCCGCCGTCGAGATTGGAGGTCGTTGACCATGCCGCCGTCGTCCTCTGCCTTCTGTGCCGATGGGCTTTACTTGCTGCCCTGCGCCAGTCCTGCGGCGGAGCACCCCTGACCTCGTCTTTGCGGGATGCAGTCCATTGGGGGGCGATGTGCGGTCCACGACAAGCCCCAATGCAGTGCAGTATGATGTTTGAGAAAAGGCCCAAACCTCACTTCATTTGTTTGTTGTTATAGTTCACTTTTTTTATTTTTGATAGGGAAAATTAAGCACACAGCAGTTTGCTATTCATGTTCTTGCGGTTCAGTTTGCCAAATTTTTGCAGGAGAGGGAAAAACATCAAAAAAGAGAAAGAAAAAGTGTATTGCGCTCCTGGGCGATCAGTGCGGTGCTCCTGATGCAGTTTAACAGCTCACCAGAGCGGTCCACAACGCCGGCATCATGTTTGAGAAAAGTTCTTTTTGTGATTTTGGATGAGCATCTGTCGTGCGATTCCAGTGCAGATGAAGATCCGGCGCGGTCCACTGTTTTTTTGCTTGCAGTGTAGTGTGGTGAAATTATACTAGCCTTCCCCCTTCATCCTCACCAGCGCAAATGGAGCTGCTCGCTGCTGCATCGTCGTTGCTGCTGCAGTTCGACAACTCGCCCCCGTGCAGTCTCGGGCGACGACAGGTTCGCGTGCACGCAGTTCACTCGCGTGGACCGTTCGGCGGGTGTGTGAGCACACACCAGTGGCCCGAATGGCAGCTCGCGGTTCAGTTCAGATCTCTCTCTGTGAAGTTCATTATTTTTCCATTATTCAAAAAATTGTGCATTGTGGCTATCTGGTCGTTAGTTTTGTACTTAGTCATGCAGTGCACTCGCCTCGATCACGGTGTTCAGATTGGCAACGCAAGTTTCAGTTTGACCATGCAGTACACAAAAACCTTTCTTGCAGTACACAAAACATGAGAAGTTCGTCTGATTAATATAGAAATCATGCGATTCACTTGCATGTCCAATGCAGTGCAGTTTTTCATCGGAAGCAGTGCAATTTTCTATCCAATGCGCTTCAATTCATTGAGAGTGTTACGGTTCACTTGTGGTAGTGTTGCGGTCCACTTACACCCGACGTGTGAAGTGAAAAAAAAACTGAAGGAAATGACAAAAAAAGTAATGCAGTTCAGTTTTGACATTGTTGCGGTTCACTTGCCCTCGTCTCTGCAGTTCACTCTCGTTCATAAAAAAAGTTAGAAAAAGAACAAAAGAAATCATGCAGTTCGTTTTCCCGTCTGATGCAGTGTGGTTTTCTGTCTGAAGCAGTGCGGTTTTCTGTTTGATGCAGTTCCCTCGTCGATTTTGGTGTCACGAAAAACAGAGTCTTCGCATTTCGGTAAAATCAAAACTGTTCTTAAACCGTATGGAATTAGAGAGTGTGTTATACATGAAAAAGTTGCGTCTCGTCGATATCTTTCCAATGGCGTATCATTTGCATCAATCCGGCGAGCGGTTTGGAAGAAATCACGAAAAAACGGCCGCTATGACCCGTCGGCTGCCGCACCGTTTTCAAAATTAGTTCAAAACCGTAAGGAATCAAAAAAACATTTCTACATATGAAAGTTAAGCCTCATCCGTAGCTTTCCAATGGCATATCACACGCCTCATTTCGACAAACGATTAAAAAACTGGAGTGAAAACAGTACCGAAAAATTGCAAAAATTCGAAAAAACAGAATTCCGCGATTTAGTAAATTTGAAACTACTCTTAAACCGTAAGTAATTAGACAAAGTAATATATATGAAAAATTTGCGCCTTGATGATATATTTCCAACGGCGTATCATTTGCTTCATTTTGACAAGCGGTTTGCGAAAAAACGCGAAAATACGCTCGCTGCCACTCGTTGGGCGCCCACCGTTTTCAAAACTGCTCTTAAACCGCGAGCAATCTCGGAAAAAATTCAACATGGCGAAGTTGCGCCTAATCCATAGCTTTCCAACGGTATATTACATGCCTCATTCCGACAAACGGTTAAAAAATTGGCTCGAAAACAGTACTGAAAAACACCGCGTACTGTTTTTTCGACGAGAAGTTCACTCCTCTCAGTACTGCAGTGCGGTTGCTTCAGAAAGTGCAGTGCCCTCGCGTTGAGCGTGCAGTTCAAAAGTGTGGGCAGAATAACTATTCTGACAATATTGGTAGAATAGACGGGCTATATATATATATATATATAGGGTGGGTCTATTCTACCAACACCCTTAAGACCTTATTCTACCATCTAAAACACTTATTCTACCAACACTGCGTCCACGTTTCGAACGGAGGCTCGCCGAACCGCCCAAAAGAAAGAGAGAAAACAAAACCCAACCCCCACCCACGTCCCACCCACCTTATCCATTCCCACCCACACCTTCCCCACCTCCCGATCCACCTTCTACAGGGGAGACGCGCCGCTACGCTGTACCCACCGACGCTGCCTTCTTCTCCCCGCGCCGCGACCTCCTCGCCGGCGCCACCCCAGCTTCCTCCCCGACCCTGCTGCCTCCTCCTTCCACAGCCAACCACCCACGCGCATGACTGCCACCCTATCTGGATCGGGATCAGGAGGCCGCCGTCCCACCTTCTCTACCCCACCACCCACCTCCCAACGCTCCTTCCCTCCTCCCTCCCCTACCCCGCGAGCTCCTCTATCATGGCCACCAGGAACCGGCGTGGCTGGGCCCCCGCTCGCCCCGCCCGCACCCCCGGCGATGAGCTCGATGATGGATGACGGCTTCCTCCCACCGGCCCTGTCGCCGGCCATGGCCCACCGCAGAGCCTCGCCGCCGGATCCAGGGAACTTGTCGCCCCCTCGCGCTCCATGGCGTCCCCGGCGGCCGGGGTGCAGTCCGTAATGTAGCCGGGCGCAGTACCCAGGCTTCCGTCAGGGACCCCTACCTCCACGGCCCATCCTCATCTGGCGACGACGGGAGACTTTGGGCAGCAGCACGCGCCGATGCCCCTGTGCTCGCCATCTCCCCTTGCAGTCCACACAGCGAACACGAGCAGAGCTTTTCGTTGACTCCGTGCAGCTCGCTTCGCCACACATTACCGACGAGCGTGGTTGTGCCTTTTTTTGCAGATTATTTGTAGCTCACTCCGGCGCCTCTGCAGTTTTGTGGTGCGTAGGGGTGCAGTGCAGCAGACACATGCGTGCAGTCCGCCAGCAGACACATGCGTGCTCACACCCCCTATGGTTTTGCGATCTAGAATTCCTGCTGTCCGTTCAATTTTTCTTTTCTGTAGCTCAGAGGCAAAGATGCAGTGCGGTTGCGCGGGCTGACGACACAAAATTTTGTGTTCTGTTGTGGGTGACACACTCCTGTGCGGTTTGCTTGGCGCGGCAGCGCAGTTGGTCTGCTTCACGGGTGACTTCTTTGTATTGTAGAGAAAAAAGTTGAGAAAACTTGTTGAAAATCATTGCAGTTCATTGTGGAGTGGCCAGTGGTTCTCTTTGTACAAAAAACAACAACATGTGTATAAATGTACTAAGTTTGTGAAAATGTTGTTGACAACAGATGCAGTTTGAAGTGGCTTGGTAGTTCACTAATCAAGAAAATGATGTGATGCAGTTCATTGTGAATTGCAAAGTGGTCCACTCTGTAAAAAAATACAAAATTTGATGCAGCTCACTAATGTTGACCATGTAGTCAGAAGTTAAAAAACGACAAAACAAATTATGTAGTTCACTTCGATACATGTTGTGGTTCGCTTGCCCTCGTCTCTGTGGTCCACTTTCGTTCATACAAAAAGTTAGAAAAATGACAACAAAAACTAATGCGGTTCACTTTCGGTAGTATTGCGGTTCACTTTCTGTAGTGTTACAGTTCACTTACTCCCAAAAAAGTGAAGTGCAGAAAATTGTTACGAAAACGAGAAAAAAAGTAATGTGGTTCACTTCTCGATAGTGTTGCGGTTCACTTATCACTAGTAGAAAACAGGGCATCAGTCCCGGTTCCAGAGGGCCTTTAGTCCCGATTTTGCAACCGGGACAAAACAATCGATACTAAAGGCCCCCACTTTTAGTCCCGGTTGGATTACGAACCGGAACTAAAGGAGCTCCACGTGGCCGCTGTGGGCGCCCAGGCTGGAGGACCTCTAGTCCCGGTTGGTAACACCAATCAGGACTAGAAGGCAGCCACGCGTCAGCGACTGCCAGGCACTGGGGTTTTTTTTTTGAAAGGAGGGGTTTAGGGATTTTGGAGGGTTTAGGGGTTTCATATTGTGTTTCCCCTTTTGTTTTTGTGTTTACCATTCAATTCCTTTACATTTAGGGCTTTCATTTTTATTTTATGTTTTTCATTCAACTCGACGCTAGCTACTACATATATATAGCAATGAAGGAACCATTACACAACATCGTCATGATCAATATATAGAGAGAAGTGACCTCTCTTTCTCCGTGCTTGGTCGAACAACAAGTTTTCGTATATCTATTCGACGCTACTACATATAGTACACGTTCATGCATATATACAATATAACATCTCTTACGATCCCTAATATCTAATTACCAATATCCCATTGCAAATTCCGATGGCATTCTCCGTCTGTAGGTATGACATGCTCAACAAAGAATCCCGCCAATTCCTCTTGAATTGCTCGTATGCGATCAGTTGGTAGGAGTTCGTCCCACTTCCGCGAGATCTAATTTAAAGAAGGGGGTCAATATATATAGATATGAATGAAACTCAACACAATTGATGGTAATAAAATAAAAATGTGAATATTGTTTACGTACTTCAAATTGTTCTTCAGATCTGCCCCGCTCAGAGATCTCGTGGCGAATGTACTCGCAAACGTAGTATCCACATAAATTATTCGCGGGTTCCTGCCACAAGAACTTTACGAGAATAGAGTTCAATCAAAATGATAATCAAGCATGATAATGGTATTGAAACTAGAATCAATGAGAGATGCACGGAACTAGCTAGTAGTACTTACTTTGGGGTGTGAAAATCGTAGCTCCTTTTTCCATTCACCCCAAACCTGTTTGATGAACTTTTTCCAAACCCTACCCGGCAAAGAAAATGATTACTTGATATCATGAAATGAACGAAAGTTGCCGATATGGTGCGATAATGATTGAACTTACTTCTGGAGCATTTGACTCAGGTCCGCCCACTCCTTAGGGTCTTTATGTCTCGAGTCCAAGACATTTACTACTCCCGCGTCAAGCTGAATGGCTAGCAGAATATAGTGGAACCTACGCACGCATAACTCATCAATTACACTTAACCTCGAGTAAGCGAAACAGAATTTGCACAAGATAGTAACACTCAGTTGAAGTTGTAAGGAAATAGTATTTCCCTTTTGTTTTGTTGTCCAAGTAACGCCTTTAGCAAGTTTTGCTCTGTCTCATCGGGGTTTTTTTGTACCATATATTCATTTATGGTATTTGGGTTAATGAACCCAATGTCATAGATTTTTCCTCTGCATTCGAGGATCTTCAATCTGCATCATATAGTGTGAGGATAATTATACATGCAATGAACGAGCTGAGCTAGAGACTTAATTACAGAAAAAATACTTACAGACAATAGCAACTGATGATAGTTTTGTCGAGGGCGTCTTGATTGTATAACTGAAATAATTCTTCAAATTCAATGTACAACGCCTCGACTCCATTGAAGTAGTGCTCATCTTTAATTCCCACTAAGATACTGTCGGTCCCTTCCTTGCAGGCTTTCAAGTACCAGTCATGCAATGTTTGCATCATCGTTGATAGTTTCAGGAGCTGCTCAGGTCTGACGAGAGGCTTCCCATGCTCGTATCTAAAGGCTACCTCAGCCATTTCGAACTGTACCTCATCACCTAAGTAATCACGAAGAGTGTAACCAGGATGAGCGGCCGCTACCCTCGGATCATTAGCGATATTGGGAAACACCTTGAGCGGGGGGCACAACTGTTTTTCCTGTTCGCCGAGCTGGGGAATTGTTTTCCCACTTCTTGCAGCACTGCTAGTACTTCCCGACCTTTTCGCTTCATTAAATGTCTTTACAATACAACGGTCATAGTGTGAGGGCAGCGGAGGAGATGGTGGTCGCTGAAGGGCATTCAGACAGCGCTTCGCTTTTACCGAATCTATTTTCTCCTTTGGATCTGGACGTTTCGGTGCAAGCTGGCGTTTCACATCGGCAGCCATGATCTTGTTGATTTCCTCGTCAGTCATGTCGTATGGTAACTAGGGAGGAGCCTTCTTGATGCTTGGACCTGCTCTGGATTTCTTCGTTCCTGTACTGCTAGCCGTCGGAGCAGTGGCGGGTCTCTTCTGCCGTTGCTGAGGCGGTGGAGGAGGCAGAGTCAGCTGACGCGGTGGAGGAGGCGGAGTCCGCTGAGGCGGCGGAGACAGCTGAGGCGGCGGAGGATTCTGCTGAGGGGCCTCCTCCGGCGGAGTCCGCTGACGCGGCGGAGACAGCTGAGGCAGCGGAGTGTGCTGACGCGGCAGAGACGACTGAGGCAGCGGAGATAGAGCTGGACTGTGAGGAGTCTGCTGAGGGGCCTCCTCCGGCTGAGTCTGCTGACGCGGCGTCCATTGTGGAAGCACGATGTTTTCCTTTCTCCATAGAATGGTAGTCCTTACGACATCTACCAGACGAGTCTTCCCTTCACCTGTAGGGTACTCAAGCTCCAGCCCCTCGAATCCCTTGGTAACTTCATCCACCCCGACAATAGCAAAGCCATCTGGAATCGGATTGCAATGGAAAGTTCCATCAGGTCTAGGAGGTAAGACATAGCCGACCGCCACCTTCAAGCTTAGGTTGATGCATTTTGCCATTAGCTCACAATTTTCCCTCTCCGTGATATAATCCACGGGGTAGCGAGGAGCCGTGATATCAGGCCGAATGAGCTCCGTGGAAGCCATGCTGCTTTTCCGCTGAGATGGTGGGGTAGCTTCGTGGGCAGTATCGAATGAAGGATCTTCATGTTGCTAAGATGGTGGGTCGGTAGCTCGCTGACTGGTAAGTGCCTCTAGTTTCTTCTCCTGCAACGCTAATCTTTGTTCTACATTCTGCATCCGGTCTGCTTCCTCTTTCTTCTTTCTCCCTCGGCTTCTATAACTAGTGCTGTCGGGAAACCCATGCACCCACGAAACGGAGCCTGCTGTGCCTCGTGTTCGTCCAGGGTGTTCAGAATTCCCGAGGGCGCGTGACAGCACGTCCTTCTCTCTGTCGGGATGGAACCTCCCTTCCTGCACGTCCTTGATTGCTTCCTGAATCTTTGTGACGGGTGTTTCAAGTTGTTCTTTCGTGTAAACACACTTCCCTGTTTCTGGGTCCAAAGTTCCCCCATGCCCGAAGAACCAAGTCCTTGCCCGTTCGGGCCAGTTCGATGTCGCTGGTTGGATCCCTTTAGTAAGCAGGTCGTTCTCAGCTTTGTCCCACGTAGGCCGGGCAACCTTGTAGCCACCTGACCCCGTAACATGGTGATACTGCTTCTTTGCAGCATTTAGCTTATTTGTCTGTGACCTATTCTTAGCTTTCTCCGATTTCTTGTACGCCAGAAATGCGGGCCAGTGATCTTTTATCTTCGCATATTGACCGGTGAATTCTGGAGTCTCGTCTTTCTCGACAAACTGTTCGTTCAATCTTTTCTTCCAGTTCTTGAATTGTTCTGCCATCTTCTTAAGAGCCCATTTTTTGACTTTTCGCTGTATAACTGGGTTATTTGGATCCTCCTCTGGCGGTAGGCTGAAATTTATCATGAGCGAGTTCCAAAGCTGATCTTTGCATCTATCGTCGACATAAGAAACTCCATTGTCCTTCTTCTTATTCCATTCTTGGATGCTGATCGGGACGCTGTCCCTAACAACAACTCCGCACTGATGTATCAATCGGTTTTGGGTCCGCTTGGGAACAGTTGGTTTGCCATCTGGATCGACTTGTTCGATCGTGAACCTTTCATTCTCGCCCAACCTTTTCTTTGGGCCTCGTCTACTTATAGAAGTTTGGCTCGATCCGGAGGGCTAAAAGAAGAAAGAAGTGTTCATATATGTACATACAAAACAATTAATGCATCTAGTTAGCAGAGGCTTAATTAATATATATACCTCGCCGGACTTTGCAACAGTTAAGGCTCCAACACTGGCGGAGCCGTCATCTTCTCTTCCCTCACCATCGGAGTTGTTGAGAAACTGTGAGGGGCTATCATCACCTCCGTCGCGGATTATATCCCCCAACATCTCTTCTTTTTCTAAGTCTCTGTCGTGTTCCATAGTTTCTGCAAATATTACAACATGGCAATATACAACCATGAGAGATGGATTAGTGGCAAACATAGACCTAATCACAACAAGGAATCATATGCATATGAGCAATGGATTAGTGGATTATCGGGGTTATGTTTTAATGACCCCCTCCCCCCTCATGTCGAAGTTATACCGAAATTATCGGGGTTATGTTTTAACACGACCCCCCCCCCCTCATGTCGAAGTCAATGAACAACATGAAAATTTGTAAGTGATTGCTAAACTTTTATGCTTCATTTATATGAAGATCAATTATCCAATATAACTATGTTCGCGATATGAGGCATTGGACATTATCTAGAATCATATCTGATGAGTCGTCCTATCTTTCAGCAGAGGATACTTTGCGGACCGCCTCTCTCATGCCAGTCCGACATGCAAATCAGGTTTTCATATGCCTCAAAATCAAAGTTATCGGGGTTATGTTCTAACGACCCCCCCCATTCTCATGTCGAAATTACGACGATATTTGTACAAGATGAATACAAGATTTATACACAAGATGAATACAAAATAAATACAAGATGAATACAAGATTTATACACAAGTTGAATACACAATTAACTCAACAAATGAACCAACCATCATCCTATGAACAAAACTCAACATACGACAAATGGACACCTTTTGTCGAACAGCGGAGGGACGATCGGGGACCAACTCCACGGAGATGCAACACCACAACCTGTAATTCCACTGAGTGAAAAAAAATTAGGCAAACCCAAGTATGCCACTGGATAGAATGGAAGATTTTAGTTGAAATGGAACTATAAAGATCATGGCAAACGGATGCACGGAACTCAAATGGTGATCAAAGCAATATGCAATGCAAATCTGTCCATTATAGCTAGATACCAATTTGAAAGCAAGATTTGAACATGCTACAGAATTTCTACATGGCAACAAATGGCATGACATGAATGTACATGTAACACATGGAAAAACATGCTTACTGAACTAATTCAAATGACCCCTAGATCAATGGCAATCATCATGACAAGTTGACAAGTATTAACAGATTTTCAGACTTAGTGATATTTGCATGGCATGGCAGAAATGAATAGATAGCAAGTTTACAAGCATGTAGCACTCACTACAGGTCCTAACATGGCATGAACTAAAATCTACGAGCAAGATGACATCAAAATGCTCCCACTTCATGTTCAAAGATTGCCCAAAAGATGCTTGCATTAAAACATACAAAAAAGACAAAATAACTCTAATGCAAAAAGTTTGTTCTTCAATTTGTTTTAGTAACCACTCATCATATCTCAATTTTGGAGCACATCTCACATAGCTATTTAACAACATCTCAAATTGAAAAAAAAAGCTAATGAATCTATTTTAGAAACTAAGTTGGACTTTATATTTATCCTAGTTTCTTTGATTTATAAAGGAACCATATTTTCTATAATTCTTCTGCACCCACAAAAATTATCCTAGCAACTAGGCAGTACCCACAACCCATTTCACCAAAAACTTTGAGTTCCACAGTTCAAAATTTTCAAATTCCATCCAGTTCAAATTTGGTCCAGATTCAAACTCCATGACCAAAACCTATTTTTAATTGCTCCAAAAATTCTAAAACTTTGCCAGAGCCTCTTATATGCTTCAACACCTCACCACAAAAATTCCCAAGAATTCCTAAAATCCCTAGGACCCTCTGGCATTTCATCATACATGTGGTGTGCGCACTGTTCACCCTGTCAAAAAATTCAGAAATGCAGAAGATTCAGAGAGAGAGGGAGACGGCGCCGTGTGCGGGCGGCGTCGGCGAGGGCGTCGGCGTCGGGGTCGGCCAGCAGCGCGGGGAGGGGGGGGGGGATAGGAGGAGGAGGAGGGGATCGGGGCGGCGCTCACAGCGAGGAGGCGTCAGCGATGGCGTCGGGGTTGGCCAGCAGCGCGGGGGGGGGGATAGGAGGAGGAGGAGGGGATCGGGGCGGCGCTCACAGCGAGGAGGCATCAGCGATGGCGTCGGGGCAGGGCTCGGCGACGGCGGCGTCGGGGCAGGGCTCGGCGACGGCGGCGTCGGGGCAGGGCTCGGCGACGGCGACGACGACGTTTAGGGCGCGGCGAGGGCGTCGGTGAGGGGGGGATGGCTCGGAGGCGACGGCGATCTCCGGCACAGCAGCCTGGCGGCGTCGTGCTGTGTCGTTCGGCGTCGGGGGAGAGAATGGGAGAAAAAATTTGAAGTGCTGCTTATATACCCAACCCTTTAGTCCCGGTTGGTGGTTCCAACCGGGACTAAAGGCCCCCCTTTAGTCCCGGTCCGAGCCACCAACCGAGACTAAAGGGTTGGGTTTCGCGCCCTTTGGGCTGGTGAAATTCACCTTTAGTCCCGGTTGGTGGCTCGGACCGGGACTAAAGGGTTGGTCCTGGCGTGGTGGAAGTTTAGTCCCACCTCGCCAAGCGAGAGGCACTCACACCGGTTTATAAGCCCCGCTGCGATATCCGTCCCGAGCTCCTCTCTAAAGCAGGCAGTACATGCCTAACGTTCGTCTCTGCCTTGCGAGGCCTACTTGCCCTGCGGGCCTGCATCCTGGCCCATATATAGTTGGGTTTCTAGTCGTATGCAGGCCGTGGTGGCCTATTAGGCGGGCATTGTTTTGTTATGTCAATTTTTCAGTCCCATTTGGTGGCTCTAATCGGGACTAAAGGTCTTTTCCAGTTTTTTTTGTTTTTTGCTTTATTTTTTTTTTCTTTTGTTTCTACTTACAGCCAAATATTTAGAGTTTTTGAGTGAATCTTTTTGGTTTAGGTCACAAAAATTATAAACTTTCTGTTAGTGCCAGTAGTTTTCAAATTTGAATAGTTTAAATTTGAATTCTTTGAAATTTGTGTGAATCACTAGTTTGTGAATAACTTTACTTTAAAAATAGATTTTTGAGTGATTCTTTTTCTTGCTGTTTAATATTAGTGTGTTTTATCAGTATGTTCAATTTGGTAATTTTTATGTTATTTTAAATAGGTGTTTTAATCAAAAACAAATTCTGTTTAGCTCTTTTAGTTTTATAGCTAAAAAAAATCATTAAATGCATGAAAAATAGCGAATGAAGTCAGAAAGGGTTGAAAATTGATGATGTGGCTTTGAATGGTGCATGTTGAATGCACAAAAAGTCTGGAGTTAAAATAAGTTTAAAAAATGAAATGCCTTTTGTAACAGATGAGTTTTCGTCCGAAACCCTGATACTTCGAAAGAGATTGTCCAGTTTGTACACGAAGTGCATCCAGTTTTTGCCGTAACCCTCTCAACTTTTTAGCACATGCTATGTGGGTGAAATGATGATACCATGCCAAGTTTCAACCTTTTCAGAGTTCATTTGTAGTGCTTTTCAATTTCAGGGTCATTTGGCTCAAAAAATTCAATAAATGCATGAAAAATAGCAAATGAAGTCAGAAAAGGTTGAAAATTGATGACGTGGCTTTGAATGGTGCATATTGAACGCACAAAAAGTCTGAAGTTAAAATAAGTTTATAAAAATAAAATGCCTTTGTAACAAATGAGTTTTCGTCCGAAACCCTGATACATCGAAAGAGATTGTCCAGTTTGTACATGAAGTGCATCCAGTTTTTGCCGTAACCCTCTCAACTTTTTAGCACATGCTATGTGGTTGAAATGATGATACCATGCCAAGTTTCAAACTTTTCAGAGTTCATTTGTATTTTTTTTATTTGTTATGTTATTTTTTGCATATGTTATGTTTTTTTATTTTTATGTTATTTTTTGCATATGTTATGTCAATTTTAATATTCTTTCATAACCACTATAAAATATATGGCACATGTTATGTCTTTTTATTTTTTATGTTATGGCAATTTTAATTTTTTGCATATGTTATGTTTTTTTATTTTTATGTTATTTTTTGCATACGTTATGTCAATTTTAATATTCTTTCATAACCACTATAAAATATATGGCACATGTTATGTCTTTTTATTTTTTATGTTATGGCAATTTTAATTTTTTGCATATGTTATGTTTTTTTATTTTTTATGTTATTTTTTGCATATGTTATGTCAATTTTAATATTCTTTCATAACCACTATAAAATATATGGCACATGTTATGTCTTTTTATTTTTTATGTTATGGCAATTTTAATTTTTTGCATATGTTATGTTTTTTTATTTTTATGTTATTTTTTGCATATGTTATGTCAATTTTAATATTCTTTCATAACAACTATAAAATATATGGCACATGTTATGTCTTTTTATTTTTTATGTTATGGCAATTTTAATTTTTTGCATATGTACCTCATTTTTATATAATTTGAAGTTAATATTATTTTGATCATAACTAGAGTTTTATAAAAGATTTTTAGTTGATTCTTTTTGCTATTGAAGAATATTATCAGGTGGTGGTTTGTCAATATGTTTTTGAAAATATTGAGCAACCAACCGGTGCTCAGAAGACATTCATATTTTGTTTGGACATAATTGCATTGATTAACTCCTCTGTATAATTAAAATACTAAAAGGATATGAATAATTGAAATTTCATAACTTAATAAATAATTATTATAAAATCATGTTTCAAATGCCAAAATGCCCTAGCTAGCTCTTACAAAGATTCCCTCCGGTTTGACCGAAGTGGCACTTTCCAGCTATAAGTCCGGAAACTCACACTAGAGAGAAAGTGATGGCGGTGAAGCCGGTCACATCCCAGAGTGGGATCTTGGGGTATAAAACTATTTCTTCGCGTGTGTCCCTTGCTTATTGCGCCGTAACCATGGATAATCTTCATCATTTAACAGGATGCTTGGGTCAGTCTTCACTCTGAAGGGAGAAATTTCATGAAACTTTTCATAATCTTCTGACATGTCTGTCTTGTCCTCCACTCCCACGATGTTTCTTTTCCCTGAAAGAACTATGTGGCGCTTTGGCTCATCATATGATGTATTCGCTTCCTTATCTTTTCTTTTTCTCGGTTTGGTAGACATGTCCTTCACATAGAAAACCTGCGCCACATCATTGGCTAGGACGAATGGTTCGTCTGTGTACCCAAGATTGTTGAGATCCACTGTTGTCATTCCGTACTGCGGGTCTACCTGTACCCCGCCTCCTGTCAGATTGACCCATTTGCACCGAAACAAAGGGACCTTAAAATCACGTCCATAGTCAAGTTCCCATATGTCCTCTATGTAACCATAATATGTGTCCTTTGCCCTATTGGTGTTTGCTGCATCAAAGCGGACACCACTGTTTTGGTTGGTGCTCTTTTTATGTTGGGCGATCGTGTAAAATGTATTCCCATTTATCTCGTACCCCTGGAAAGTCAATACAGTCAAAGATGGTGTCTTGGCCAACAAGTACAACTCATCTCCAACAGTGGTGTTACCCATGAGATGTGTTTGCAACCAACCGCCGAAAGTCCCCATGTGTTCACGTGTAATCCAATCGTCAGACTGCTACGGTTGTTTGCAGCGTAGAATATTCTTGTGTTCATTGATATACGGGGCCACCAAGGTAGAATTCTGTAGAACTGTGTAGTGTGCTTGCGCCCAAGAATGCCCGTCCCTACATATTATTGAGTTCGGTCCTAGCGTGCCTTTTCCACCCAGTCTCCCCTCATGCCGCGATTCAGGAACACCAATCGGATTAAGGTCAGGAATAAAGTCAACACAAAACTCAATGACCTCCTCAGTTTAATGGCCCGTGGAGATGCTTCCTTCTGGCCTAGCACGGTTACGAACATATTTCTTTAAGACTCCCATGAACCTCTCAAAGGGGAACATATTGTGTAGAAATACAGGACCCAGAATTGCAATCTCGTCGACTAGGTGAACTAGGACGTGTGTCATAATATTGAAGAAGGATGGTGGGAACACCAACTCGAAACTGACTAGACATTGGACCAAATCATTCTATAACCTTGGTAGGATTTCTGGATCGATTACCTTCTGAGAAATTGCATTGAGGAATGCACATAGCTTCACAATGGCTAATCGAACATTTTCTGGTAGAAGCCCCCTCAATGCAACCGGAAGCAGTTGCGTCATAATCACGTGGCAGTCTTGAGAATTTAGGTTCTGGAATTTTTTCTCTGCCATATTTATTATTCCCTTTATATTCGACGAGAAGCCAGACGGGACCTTGATACTGAGCATGCATTCAAAAAAGATTTCCTTCTCTGCTTTGGTAAGAGCGTAGCTGGCAGGACCTTGATACTGCTTTGGATGCATGCCGTCTTTTTCGTTCATACGTTGCTGGTCCTCCCGTGCCTCCGGTGTATCTTTTGTCTTCCCATACACGCCCAAGAAGCCTAGCAGGTTCACGCAACGATTCTTCGTCACGTGCATCACGTCGATTGCAGAGCGGACCTCTAGGTCTTTCCAATAGGGTAGGTCCCAAAATATAGATTTCTTCTTCCACATGGCTGCGTGTCCGTCAACGTCATTCGGAACAGATTGTCCGCCAGGACCCTTTCCAAAGATTACTTGTAAATCCTTGACCATATCAAGTATATCATCACCAGTACGGAGGACGGGCTTCTTCCGGTGATCTGCTTCACCTTTGAAATGCTTGCCTTTCTTTCTTAAGGCATGCTTGGTCGGAAGAAATCGACGATGTCCCACGTACACATTCTTCTTGCATTTGTCCAAATATATACTTTCAGTCTCATTTAAACAGTGCGTGCATGCGTTGTATCCCTTGTTTGTCTGTCCTGAAAGGTTACTAAGAGCAGGCCAATCATTGATGGTTACAAACAACAATGCTCGTAGGTCAAATTCCTGCTGTTTGTGCTCATCCTACACACGTACACCTTTTATGTCCCACAGCTGTAAAAGTTCTTCAACTAATGGCCTTAGGTACACATCAATGTCGTTGCCGGGTTGCTTAGGGCCTTGGATGAGCACCGGCATCATAATGAACTTCTGCTTCATGCACAACCAAGGAGGAAGGTTATAGATACATAGAGTCACGGGCCAGGTTCTATGATTGCTGCTCTGCTCCCCAAAAGGATTACTGCCATCTACACTTAAACCAAACCATAAGTTCCTTGCGTCACCTGCAAAGTCCGGCCACTTTCTCTCGATTTTTCTCCACTGCCACTCATCAGCGGGTACTCTCAACTTCCCGTCTTTCTTATGGTCTTTTTTGTGCCATCGCAACAACTTGGCATGCTCTTTGTTTCTGAACAGACGTTTCAACCATGGTATTATAGGAGCATACCACAACACCTTGGCAGGAACCCTCTTCCTGGGGCGCTCGCCCTCAACATCACCAGGGTCATCTCGTCTGATCTTATACCGCAATGCGCCGCATACCGGGCATGCATTCAAATTCTCGTACTCCTTACCGCGGTAGAGGATGTAGTCACTAGGGCATGCATGTATCTTCTGTACCTCTAATCCTAGAGGGCAGAGAACCTTCTTTGCTTCGTACGTACTGTCAGGAAATTCGTTATCCTTTGGAAGCTTCTTCTTCACTATTTTCAGTAGCTTCCCAAATCCCATGTTAGATACACCATTCTCTGCCTTCCATTGCAGCAATTCCAGTGCGGTACCGAGCTTTGTGTTGCCATCTTCGCAATTTGGGTACAACCCTTTTTTGTGATCCTCTAACATGCGATCGAACTTCAACTTCTCCCTTTCACTTTCGCATCCTCTCTGTGCATCAACAATGACCCGGCGAAGATCATCATCGGGCACATCTGGTGCCTCTTGATCTTCAGCTTCCCCCGTTGCAGTATCACCGTATTCAGGGGACATAGGATAGTTGTCATCATCCTCTTCTTCTTTGTTGTCTTCCATCATAACCCCTCTTTCTCCGTGCTTGGTCCAAACATTATAGTGTGGCATGAAACCCTTCTCAAGCAGGTGGAAGTGAAGGGTTTTCGAGGAAGAGTAATCCTTCGTATTCCCACAGACAGTACATGGACAATACATAAAACCATTCTGCTTGTTTGCCTCAGCCACTTCGAGAAAATTATGCAGGCCCATAATGTACTCGGATGTGCGTCGGTCATCGTACATCCATTGCCGGTTCATCTGCGTGCATTATATAATTAAGTGTATCAAAAACCATTACAGAACATCATGAATAGAGAAATGACCAAATTAATACAAGTTCATCATCACATTAAAACCAAAGTACAGTAGTGATCAAATGTTATTACTAAAAAAATAAATACATAAAGTTAATACATAATTCTCATAGAACAACATACAGCTCTCTAGAGCATCTAATTAAAATATATATTGAAACTAACATACAACTATGTAAAACATTTAAATGCAACAACAAATGCGATCAAAATCGCAACTAAGGTAACAATTGATCCAACAGCATAATGATACCAAGCCTCATTATCAATGGCATATTTTCTAATCTTTCTAATCTTCAAGCGCATTGCATCCATCTTCTCTTCTTCAATTCTTTTCAATTTTTCTTTTAAATAATTGTTTTCTTTTTCAACTAAATTTAACCTCTCGACAAGAGGGTCGGCTGGAATTTCCGGTTCACATACCTCCTAGATAAAAACATCTATGTCACGTTGGTCGGCATAATTGTCATAAACACTAAATGAAACAAATAGTTATAAAAGATAATATACCACATCCGAATCATTGACCGGACGAGAGCCGACGGGGGCGGATACCAAAACCATGGCACTATATAATAACAAACAATAATACAAGTAAGAAAATTATACAAGTAGCTATCTAAATCATACAAGTAAGAATTTTTTCTTTTAAAAAGAAGATAAGAACAAGAGGCTCACCACGGTGGTGCCGGCGACGAGATCGGCGCGGGCGATCGACGGCGGTGAGGACAGGGATGGGGACGGGACGGCACCCTACACATGTGCATACTCTAAGAAGTTAATTTGAGCTCAAATTGTGCATCTAAATCAAAAGAACTCCCATTTCATCAAACACCTCATGTGCATAGGAGGTGAGAACAGAGTAGCACACACCTCCCACACGCCGGCCGGCCAAAAAACAGAGGAGTGAGCGCGCAGGGGCGAGCATATATATAGGCATCTTTTTAGTCTCGGTTGGTGTCTAGAACCAGGACTGAAGACTGACCTTTAGTCCCGGTTCCAGACACCAACCGGGACTAAAGGGGTTGCTCCAGGAGCGAGGCCCTTTAGTCCCGGTTGGTGGCTGAAACCGGGACTAAAGGTCCCAGTCGAACCGGGACTGGTGCCTGCCGAGGCCCGGCCGGCGTCCTGGCCGCTCGAACCGGGACTGATGCATGCATTAGTTCCGGTTCGTAAGTAGACCGGGACTGTTGCTCTGATCTGGCAAAAACCAATGCCCTGTTTTCTACTAGTGTATGCCCGATGTAAAGTGCGGTCCACTTCTTCATGTGGGAAAATTTACGTCTCACAAAAAAGAAACCATGCAGTTCGTTTGCCCGTCTGATGCAGTGCGGTTTTCAATCCGAAGCAGTGCGGTTTTCTGTCTGATGTAGTTTATTTCGTCAATATGGTGTCGCGAAAACAGAGTGTCCGCATTTCGGTAAAATCAAAACTGCTCCTAAACCGTAAGGAATTAGAGAGAGTGTTGTACATGAAAAAGTTGCGCCTCGACGATATCTTTCCAACGGCGCATCATTGGCATCAATCCGACGAGCGGTTTGAAAGAAATCACGAAAAAACGGCCGCTGCCACCCGTCGTTTGCCGCACCATTTTCAAAATTAATTTAAAACCGTAAGAATCTCAAAATAATTTCTACATATGAAAGTTGCGCCTCGTCCGTAGCTTTCCAATGGCGTATCACACACCTCGTTTCGACAAACGGTTAAAAAACTGTAGTGAAAACAATACCGAAAATTTGCAAATTTTTTGAAAAACAGAATTCCGCGATTTAGTAAATTTGAAACTGCTCTTAAACCGTAAGAAATTAGAGAAAGTAATATATATCAAAAAGTTGCGCCTCGACGATATCTTTCCAACGGCATATCATTTGCTTCATTCGGACAAGCGATTTGCGAAAAAACGCGAAAAACGCTCGCTGCCACTCGTCGGGCCCCCACCGTTTTCGAAACTGCTCTTAAACCGCGAGGAATCTTGAAAAAATTTGAATATGGCGAAGTTGCGCCTAATCCGTAGCTTTCCAACGGTATATTACACGCCTCATTCCGACAAACGATTTAAAAACTGGAGCGAAAACAGTACCCAAAAACACCGCGTGCAGTTTTTTACGACGCGAAGTTCACTCGTCTCAGTACTGCAGTGCGCTTGCTTCAGAAAGTGCAGTGCCCTCACGTTAAGCGTGCAGTTCGGAAGTGTAGGCAGAATAACTATTCTGCCAATATTGGCAGAATAGACGGGCTGTATATATATATATATATATATATATATATATATATATAGCCCCCAAGGGCCGGGTCATTATTATATGATCACCCGGATCTTCCAAAAAGGCATCTGGATTCAGAACAACAAATGGTACACTACAAAAAAAAAGACACATCTGTGACATTCTATGACAATAATTATGACAAAAACACGTATCATCATAGATGTGGTGGTCTCCTACTTCTATGACAAAAAATTATGACAGAAAATGGGCTTTTCGTCTTGGGCGGGCCAGAGATGCACTCGCATGACATTCTTTGGGCCGTCCATGACGTAAAAAATAATGGTAGAAGTGAGGGCGAGGAAATTTTTGGGGAGTTCCCGCTTACGGTGGGTGATCGGGGCCGAGCGATGCAGTGTGGTTTGCGCGTTTCTCTCGTACGCGCGCGTGTGTGTGAGGCGTTCGCTAACCCGAGCGAGGCGTTCGCTTATTGAACCCGAGGATCGATCGATCCCTCGCACTACTACACGTACTGAACCCGAGCGATCGATCCCACTGCGTACTGAAGCCGAGCGATCCCTTCGCTGCTAACTGAACCCGAGCGATCCCTTCGCTGCTAACTGAACCCGAGCGATTCCTTCGCTGCTAACTGAATTCGATCGATCCTTCTCGCTGCTTACTGAAGCCGATCGAGCCCCCGTACGTGCGAGACGTAGCCAGCCGGTGTTGGGTTGCCTCTCAATGAACGGTGCCCATTGCTACCGCACGCGCGATACACGTAGACACGAGTCGAGACGCATCGATCAAGCTGGTTGGTTGGCTATGGATGAACAGTTCCCGTTGCTGCCGCCCGCTCGTACGCCCCACCCCAGCCGGTGGGGGTTGGATGAACAGGACCCCCGGCCGTGTAGGCGGTTGGCGCTGGATGAACAGGACCCCGAGGAGGCCGTGCCGCGGTACGCCATACCCCAGCCGGTTGGGGGTGGATGAACAGGACCCCGTGGAGGCTGGATCAATAGTAGGCGGTGGAGGCTGGAGGAAGTTGACGGTGGATGAACAGTAGCTGGTGGAGGCTGGAGGAGGTCGACCGTGGATGAACAGTAGCCCGTGGAGTCCCGTTTTGCGGTACGCCACGCCCCTCCCGATCAACAGGATCCCCGTTTCGACCGTAGGCGCTCGATGAGAACTCCGATTCCTCCATTTTGCGGTACACCACACCCGTCCCGATCAACAGGACCCCTGTTCGACCGTAGGCGTTCGATGAGAAGTCCGATTCCTCCGTTTTGCGGTACGCCACACCCCTCCCGATCAACAGGACCCTGTTTCGACCGTAGGCGCTCGAACAGAAGTCCGTTTCCTTCGTTTTGCGGTACGCCAGACCCCTAGCCGATGAACAGGGCCCCGTTTCGACCGTAGGCGGTCGAACAGAAGGCCGTTTCCTCCGTTTTGCGGTACGCCAGACCCCGAGTCGATGAACAGGACCCCGTTTCGCCTGTTCCGTCCAAGCCAGTAGGCTCCCGATGAATAGGACGAGTTCCTTCCGACCCAATCGCTTGGCTCCCGATAAACACGACGATGTTTCCTCTGTTCCGACCCAGCTGGTTGGCTGCCGATGAACATGAAGCCGTTGCTGCCGTCCGTTGCCTCTCCATGTACACGAGCCCTGGCCGTACGTATGCGCGAGTACGCATTCCAGACCCCACTCATATGTACGTACGTGGCCGTATTCTTTGCCGTGTTATTGTACGTATGTGTACACGATTTAGACGGGACTGTCTAAACTGCTACGTTAGGGGCTCAACTACGGCACGTGCCGCTACTTACTCGGCCATGGTTCATCCTTGCAGAGAGACCGATCAACCAGTATCTACGTACACGTTCGCGACCAGACAGACAACGCTACGTACGCTTCGACCGGGTGGGTCCCTGCTGTCAGGGAGGATAAGGAGGCACTTCCTTGCGTGCAAAGATATAGCAGGTAGGTCCCAGCTGCCAGGCGAAGGAATCATTTTTTTGCGCGTAATAAGAAGGCATTTCCTTGCGTGCGAAGATGTAGCAGGTGGGTCCAGCTGTCAGCCTCACCGCGTACAGTCCTCTTCCGATGGTTGTCATTCATTGACCACGTTGACTACGCCGCGCCGAGAGCACCAAAGCAGTAGACGACGGCGAGGTCTAGGAAGGGAACAACACGAAGCCGGGGAAGACGCGGCAGTGGATGCCCATGCGGAGGGGAGTACGAGGGTTGACTGGTTTGGCTGTGGTGTGAGGCTGCCGTCATCGGAGAATAACAGGGGATGTGGGTGAGTAGAGGGAAGGCCTGGCCAGCGGTGGGAGTTTGGTGGGGCGGTGAGGCCTGCGCGGCAGCACAGCCGACCACGGGACGCAGGAGCAGGCGGTCCCGCTGGCGCTGGTTTGGGCGGCAGGACCAAGAAGATCAGAGATTGAAGAAGCAGCACGGCCGTTGGACGAACATCCAATGGTCACTGCTGCTAGAATCATTTGTTGACTAAGTTGATAAAGCCCTGCGTACGGGTCAACTTAGTAGGCCCACAAGTCAGTCTCCAAATAAGGTGGGTCCCAGTAAGCATGGGGAGGAATCATTTTTCTTGCGCGTAATAAGGAGCCACTTCCTTGCGTGCGACCATGGACCTCGTGGATCCCAGCTCTCAGCCTCTCCACGTACAGTCCTGTTCCGATGGCTGTCGTTCGTTGACCGCGTTGACAACGTCGTGCCGAGAGCACCAAGGCGGTGGACGAAGGCGAGGCCTAGGAAGGGAACGACCCGAAGCCGGGGAAGACGCGGCAGTGGTTACCCACGCGGAGGGGAGTACGAGGGTTTACTGGTTCGGCTGCGGTGTGAGGTTGCCGTCGCCGGAGAATAACAGGAGGTGTGGGTGAGTAGATGGATGGCCTAGCCAACTATGGGAGTAGGGTGGGGCGATGAGGCCTGCGCGGCAGCACAGCCGGCCACGGGAGGCGGGAGCAGGCGGTCCCGCCGGCGCTGGTTTGGGCGGTTGGAGCAAGAAGATCAGAGATTGAAGAAGCAGCACGGCCGTTGGATTATCATCCAATGGTCACTACTGCTAGAATCGTTTGTTGACTATAAGTTGACAAAGCCCTGCGTACGTGTCAAATTAGTAGGCCCAGAAGTCAGCATAACATCTGTGGCGGACAACATATATCCCATTTGCTATTTTTCCTAAATTTACAGACCAATTGCTAATTATTACGTAATTTATTGCAGCCCATATTATATTTTTAGAATACCTGACCATTTTCTCCAAGGACAGGATTAAAAATTTCAATGATATTTCATTGAAATTGCCGAACTATTTTTAATCCCGAAATTTCGAGCCCGATAATAACTAAATTTAAAATATATTTAAATTATGTTAAAATCCAATGAAATTTGAAATATAAAAAAAAATGCAATTTGAAACTAAGTGCCCATTTTATTTGTTTATATATATACAACCCATTTCATATTACTTATATGATTTACAGCCCTTTTTGTCTGGGCAGGCCGAATGTATCCCTCGTCGTCTTGAAAGATTTGCAGCCCAGCAGGACGGAGAAAAAGAAATCGGCCTGTGTAGGCTATTCTACGGAAAAAAAGGTGGGCTAGTCATTTTCACCGAGAAAAAAAAACAGCTGGGCTCGTCATGTTGTAAACAAAAAAATAAAAGCCTGGGCTAGACAGGCCACAGACACGGCACAACCCAGTTGATAACCTACTCCATCTCAACAACAACAACAAAACTGCTCGAGCAACTGGGTCCCACATGTCAGCCGCTCCATGTGCAATTCTCTCATACGTTGACAATGTCATAGGTCCCAGATGTCAGCAAACCAATAGGAGGAAGCATTTTTTTTCATGTAATAAGGAGGAGCTTCCTTGCGTGCGAAGATGTAGCTGGTGGGTCCCAGCTGTCAGGGAGTGGAATCATTTTTCTTCCGTGTAATTAGGAGGCACTTCCTTGCGTGTGACCATGGACCTCGTGGGTCCCAGCTGTCAGCCTGTCCACATACAGTCCTCTTCAGATGGCTGTCGTTCGTTGACCACGTTTACAACGCCGTGCCGAGAGCACCAAGGCGGTGGACGACGGTGAGGCCTAGGGAGGGAACGACCCGGAGCCGGGGAAGACTCGGCAGTGGATGCCCACGCGGAGGGGAATACGAGAGCTTACTGGCTCGGCTGTAGTGTGAGGCTGCCGTTGCTGGAGAATAACAGGAGGTGTGGGTCAGTAGAGGGATGGCCTGGCAAGCGATGGGAGTAGGGTGGGGCGGTGAGGCCTGCGCGGTAGAACAGCCGGCCATGGAAGGCGGGAGCAGGCGACGCCGGTGCTGGTTTGGGCGGCTAGAGCAGGAAGATCAGAGATTGAAGAAGCACGCCGGCAGTTGGATTGACATCTAACGGTCTCACGCTGGTAGAGTCAATTTGTTGACTAAGTTGACATAGCCTTGCATACGCATCAACTTAGTAGGCCCACAACTTAATATATAAACTAATAAAACTATATATATATAAAGTAGAGATGAGAAAAATAGGACTGGGCTGTGCATTTTCTTCAGTAAAAAATAGCTGGGCTGCTGATGTTCTAAGAAAAAATAAAACCAAGGTTGGGCGGCCCAGAGGCCATTTGATACCTGCTAGATCCTTGTGGCCACATGTCGTCATGGGCTGCGCCTGTTAATAAACAAAACATAACCTGGGCAGTCTACAGCCCAGTCAATATTTGCTCGACCTCAAAAAAAAATATACTACCTGCTGGATCCCAGTTTTCAGTCTCTCCTTGTAGAATTCTCTCATTTATTGACTACGTTGAAAATTTCATGGGTCTCAGACGCCAGCATATTTTTTCCATCGTGATAATAAGTGTGTGCACTTGCTTGCGTACGGCCATGGACCTGCTGGGTCCGTACTATTAGCCTCTGTATGGACAGCCCTCTTCTGGTTCCACGGATGAATTTCATGCAAATCAGATGATTTTCATTGAAACAGGACCAAATTCATTATATTTTACATGTTTCTTTTTCTTATGGAACATTTTACATATTTCAACTAAACGATAGCTGACTAGGCCTTTTTTTAGTCCAAAATGATCGCTGGAAGCGGCGGCTCCCATTTCACACGCTTGTTAAAATTTTTGGTTAACTGATAACTCGAACGAGAGAACATGTCGTATGCGGGTTTTTTTTTGAGTGATACTGTATGTGGTATGTTTTTTTATTTTTTTTGAGGGGTATGTATGTGGTATGTGGGTTAGAGGGATGGCATGGGAGGCGCTTCCCACGATCGAGGTCCCGACACTTAACTGCTCTTGAAGGCCCAAATCCATCGCTCCTCTGTTTAACAATTTGCAGCTGGGCTTGGCATGCCACAGCCCAGTCCCGACGTGCTGCGTCCAACTGTCTGCCTGTGAAACCTGATGGACCCCTTGTGTACTGGAAGATGTTAGTAAAAGTTTGGAGAACTGGGAATTCGAACGGCAGGAGCTTTTGCTACTTATATCAGGTGCCTGAAAATTCATTTCGCAACAATTGCTTCAACGTTGTATCCACGTCGACCCTCGACGTGATGGTTGGAAGGAAATGCCAAGTTCAGACTGAATTAAGATCCTTAACAACAACACCAACTTGCAGACGACCAGGTAGAACTAGTACACTACCAAACTAACTTATAATCTTTTTAGTCCTGGCCCTCGTTTTCGTCTGGTAGAAGATCTTGCAGACGACCAGCTCCCGCTCCTTCTCTTGCTCGAGGTCCCCGAGGTGGTACTGGTGCATCACCCAGTTGGTCCTCTGCTGGTCTAAGTTCTTGTTGGTGTGCAGCACCAGAAGCTTTTTGCTACCCCTCTGCTGGCTGTTAACCATCACCGGCATGGTATTGCCAGTCTTGTGCCACATCGTGCATGCCGCACTCTGATTGTATCTTGCGACGTATCCGCGTATCCCTTTTGAATGCCCTGGAGTTGCGCTGGAAGAAATGCTTGCTTAGGCCACTCAGTGTGATACCTGCAGTTTTGGCGAAATACAATCCCAGGCCGGGCAACATACATCAGAAATTTGTAAAAAGAAAGGAATATATTTTGTGCAAGTAGACGGTCGATCGGTGTCTCACCTGGAAGTTTCTCAGGATGGGTGGAGCATATGCCGTGCTCGTTGTCGATGGTCGGTATGAACAAATCGATGAGAGGGTGAGATCTCGCGCTGTCAGCACTCACTTTAGCCTCAAGGTGCTCGATCAGCTCCTAATCCGTGGGATCGAACTTGACGCCAGCCAGCAGCACCGGCCAATCCTTCTTGGACTTACAGCGGTTAATTCCAGTTAAATGGTACTCAATGTATGATCAATCAACTCTTTAAGTAAATGATGAAAGATTTCGACAAATAAGTGCTACTCCAAATCAATAATCCATGACACCCGAACAAACTGGGGTCTCGGCTTCATTATTACATGCATACTCTAAAGACTTGAAAAACCCCATAAAGATCGAAATCATCATACAGGGCGACGGGACGAATACTCACAGGAGCGGCCTCGCTAGTTCCAGCCTTCATGCGGCTAGCTTCAAGAGCTTCCTTGTTGAGATCAAATTTCTCAGCGTCTTCCTTTTGACTACTTGCAATGAAGTATAGCAGCTCCACTAGCTCATCACCCGTCATACCAACTGGATCGGAACAAGGCGACGGCTGGGAGGCGGGGAGACCGGGAGAGAACAGGAGAGTGCTGCTGGACTACCAGAGGGGTGAGGCTCACTTTGGTGAACCGAACACGCGGCCGGGACTCTTGTGTCACCTCACGCGCAGCGTGTTGTCACGTCAATTCAATGTGAGGACATGATGAATAATTTGACCGACATGTACTAGTACTACTAGTTGTACAAGTACTACTTACCTAGTACGAGTAGCGCAATATCCTCCTCGCCTCTCTGTTGAACCGACTAGGCGAAACTGCCCCGCCTAACATGCGGGAAAAACCCGCCCTCCACTTTTCAATATAATTTTGTATCGATGGATTGCGCCATGGAGCAAAACCAAAGGAAAACGGTGGTACTACAAGTATACAGTACGCACGTCGCATTCGCGTAGCACCCCACACGGTCGGTCGGTCCGGCACGCCGCTCACGGAATGAACGCGCGTCATCTTGCGTTTGCACTCACATGTGGGACCGCAATAGAGCAGCCGACCATAGGCACACTCTCCCCTGTCCCCACGTGTCGGCTGAGTTGTACTATAGAAGAGAGACACCAGCGATAGTACTACGGTAGTGCTGTACACACGTCGTGGCCTGGATGATCCCTGCACGACAGGAGAGATCAGTTCATCCATCCATGTGACCAGAGTTCAGCAGACGGCTAGATTGGCTATCGTCTACATATCGTGCAGGTTGTGTCGTACTAACATACGGTTGTAGTTCTGTTAATAAATCTAAAAAAAGTAGGAGCATTAAGTATATTGCAATACCAATAAAATTTGAATCCATTCTCGGTATGAATACAAATCTAGTACGGTATAGAGGACTACTAGTAGTACAAATTTTAGAGATGGTGTACATTCATCCAATCTCCAGGTTGCTTCCATATTGCTTTAAATAATATCAGAGGGGCATTGCTAAAGCCTTAGTTTTAAGGGCATTATGCAAGAATGTTTAGAAGGAGCTTACAAACAGGTGCCTACAAAGTTACAAGGTTGTGCGACAAACTTGTAGGCTACATGAGTAATACAAAATATAATTCCCATTGGACAACACTTTCACGAACAAGTACGCACTTGAAGCTTAATTGCTATATATGGCTTCTGCACAACATCTCCATCATCATTATCAAAATGCATGCTACGCAGGTGATGTAGGATGCACTTGATCCCAGAAAGGTATTTAACCTTCAAACTAACTACAATACAAAATAACCAACAGAACAGGATCATGCGACAACTAGCAGGATACATGGCTCGGTCTAGATATCACTACGAATCAAGTTGTGCATATTAGCTGTTGGCATGAACCACATCGCCTCATGTCGGGTTTGCAAAAACCATTCATCGCTTGGAAGCTTGATGCCTTTCACACACTGAAGTTCATCTGGCAACCAGCTGTGTCGACGAATCTCTGGATATGGTGCTTCATGAAATCCATGGTACGATGTGTAAACACAGTTCCCCCTGGCGAATGGAACTTGCATAGCACGATAATCATCGCCGCTGATATGTTCGATGATTGGTTGGATGATCGGATAATTGAGCCCCAGGAACAGTGAGTGGTTGTTGAGGCTGTAAACCTGCCTCCAGTTGAATACGCCTAGCCTAACGGAGCTGGGATCTTTCTCGAACACGAAGCAGCCATAGCCATCACAGTCGCGAACGCCCCACGCATTGTACTGCATGTGGTTTGATAAAATGGTTTGGTCACTTTGGTACGTGTGAATGAGCATCAAATGCCCACCGTCAGTTGAACGAGCGATAAACCACCACCCATTGACATTTATATTTCCAGGTCCAGGAATTATAAAGGCCAGCGCATTTGCGTCTACTGCAACAAATCAAATTGGAGACCAAAAGGACAAAAATATACAATCATGTTCAGAGTATGTGTGGAATTAAGATTATTATAATAGTGACACAGATCATAGCAAGAGAATTACAATGCCGTGGTCATAATCATACCCTAATTTTAAAAAAATGCCAATGGCTTTCATATTCTAGCAATAAGTGATGGTTCAATGATCATCTAAAAATGAGAGGAAAACAACTATGCTAGGACCTACTCATATTCTACCATAACAGTTAGATGCCAACAGTTCTCGTATCAACTCTAACAATAACATGCATGGTTATAAAAATCTTGGAAATGAGAGTAACATATAGCAATCATGTGGTTATACTCATAATATCTATTCTAACAATCATTAGATGCCAATTGTTCTTATATCAACTCTACCAATAACATGTGTGGTCATAAAAATCAAGGAAATGAGAGGAACATATAGCAATGATGTGGTTATAGTCATACTATCTATTCTAAATTTCTAACAATCAACAGGCAGTCGTATTCATATGGTAAAGATGAGATGAGATAGAACAATTACACGACGATAGATTCCACCAGTATATGCAGCCAATTTGTCCGTCCATCGCGTAAACGATGCCATCGTGCACTATAGCATCAGACAGAAATGGAGGGTAAACGGGATTGATGATGAGCCATAACCATGTATGGTGACCGGATTCTAGATAGTCTAATCCCCCGTCGAACAAGGCAATGAGCTTGTAATCCATGTAGTCTTCTGATGGTGTGGGCACTTCGCAGATTACAACCTTCAGCAAACGGAGGTCCAACCAAGTGCCCGACGCCTCTCGTGCGTAGTAGGCAGGAGTGTCCGGCGGGCCGCCAGGCTCGATGTCCGCAGTATCCAACGATGGAAGGGTGATCTCTCGCTGGGTGTAGATATCCATGAGACGCCATGGACTACCTGATTGGTGGATGAGGATGATCCAGTTGGCCTTCATGACCGCCCAGTAGTGGCGGCGCATGAAGGGCAGGTGGGCGGGGAGTGGTAGCATGTCAAGGGGCACGACGGCAACCTCCGGAGGACCGTCACGTCGGGGTCTGGGCCAGTTGCGAGGATCGGGCATCATCAAGCAGGGTGTCTTGGAAAGGGCCGGCCGGCTGCCGATGAGTAGACGGTGCATAGACACCGAGCATGCAGCCAGATGCACGGTGCTGAGCAGGTCCATATGATTACAGATCTGCTCCAAGAGAACATCGGGGAGGGAATTCCAATCGCAGCTCTGCGTGCCAGTCGGTTCTGCCATTGTTTTTTTAGGGCGCTGAGTGATTGGGGTTTTCGGTGCGTGCGGGCGAGCGGGGAAGTGGATGTGGGCGGGCGAGAGAAGAAGATGGTGTGTGTGGGCGAGCAGTGAGCGGGGGGAGATGGTGCGCTCGAGCGACCGAGGAAGATGGTGCGAGCGGGCGAGCAGTGAGTACTACAAAATGGTGTGCGGACGAAGATGGGGAAGGGACGTCCATGGGGAAGAGAGGAGGAAGAAGAGGGAGAGACGGGGAAGAAGGTGCACTAAATCTCAATTCTACTAGTACTACTAGTATACACGAGTGTAAATAGTTAAGCGGATGACATGTGGGTCTACCTCAAGCGGGCCCATATGTCAGTCAACGGAAGAGAGAGGTGCGTACGCGTAATTGCGGAAGCGTGCTCCACTGGCAGACATGATGGCACTACAGGGTAAGGCTGATTTAGTAACACCAGCACGCTGGCTCAGCTTATTAATCAAGTGTCCCATCTGCTGCAGTGTGTATTGTCACTTCACTGCGAAGACTAGTTGAATAGACCGATTGGGAATAATGGATCGCCAAGACTTCCTATCTATGCCTCTACTCTCATCCTGTCCAACATTAAGAACCATTGGCGAAGGCTCCCGGCGCCAATTACATAGTAGTACCTACTCCCTCATTCTGGTTTATATACAGCTCAATAAAAAAGATTCATCAACCAAGGTAATAGTAGATGATGAGTGCCAGAAGATTTTTTTGTAGTACTTTGCAAAAGTACTCAATTAATGGGCTCGTTTTCCTCAAGAAAATTGTGTTTACCAACGTATTAATTGCAATGCATGCATGCATGCGCGAACAACAAATGACCAGGACTTTTACATGCATTGGAGTAATTCTTGCATCCAACATTTTAATTTTTTTTTGAAATGGAGGCATGCAACGTTTTAATGAAGCTTGAAATATGAACATGTTAATGGGAGGGACTAGAACCCTCACGCATGCATGCAACACTCACACGTACACATGCACGCACGCAACACTCACACAACCATGCATGCGGCACACAGCACACGATGCAACACAGACGCTCACGCTCAAGTGCTCAACCTACACATGCATGCACACACATACACAGCCAGGGTGGTTCGCGCGCAGGGGTTGGACTCCTGTCGCGCCTGCGTAAAGTTTTGTTTAACTTATTTCTTTGCTCTGCCAACTGACAGGTGGGACCCAGAAACCACGTGCCAATTTAACCAATCAAGAAAGTGCCACGTAGAGTATTTGGCCGATCAGCAGAGTGCAATACGGTGCTCTACGGTGAGCTAGTGACTGTATAATCACCGCAAAACGTATATAGTGACCGTATTGAGCGTATTATGTAGTCTAGTGACCGTATAGTTACAAATACAGTGACCGCCATTGTATTTATCTCGTTTCAAATTAAGCCATATTAACCGGAAAGGAGGCAGTATGGACTACTAGTACTACTGTGTCCCGTCAACTCACAGAATGAGGAGAAGCTTGCTTACTACGCCCTCTCCCTCTCCCGCGCGCGCTCGGTGGCTCGCAGGACGAGGAGAAGCTTGCTTAGTACGCCTACGCCCTCTTCCTCGCCCACGCGCGCCGTGGCTCACAGGACGAGGAGAAGCTTTTGACTATAGCGCGCTCTCCCTCGCCCTCGCTCACGCGGTGGACGTGCGGCAGTTCATTCGGTGTCAGATTTCCAGAAGCATATAGTACTGTAGTACCATCATTGTTGAACTTGGACCTCCCGAAGAGGCGAAGAGCCAAGCGCAAGGTTAATAGGAGTACGAGTAGTCATACTACAACTATAGCGAACAACCGCTACTGTATGATGCTGCCATGTCACCTATAGCCAAAGTTGTGCCACCTATTTTTCTCACAAAGCGTGTTGGAGCCCGTGGAACAGCCACACAAGTTGCACGTACACATAACACATCTACTAGTAAATTCTAAAGGACAAATGCCAACATGCCACACAAGTTCATCTCCACTTCATGTGATAAATTTGTGCACGACTACTCTACATATATTTACAGCGCTACCATTCACAATTTACCATACTCCACTTACACGTTATAGATGGGCTCCATGTCGTCCTCCAGGTTCCAGTCCCAGGTGTTCTGCATAGATGGCACGATCCATAGCGGTGGGCAACGGGAATCGTTGTCGTAGATTTCTAGTCCGGTACCCCACGATGGAGACTCATCCAAGCTGAAGCGGCATAAATCAGGGATTGTGTGTCCCAACATGTTCAACCGGCGGTGCGCACTGAAGACACAATCATGCTTCATGAACGGCAGGCCTTCGGTGTTGTGCACGGAAGGTGGCATCTTTTTGACAGTGGGGTAGCTGTCCCCAATGAAAAGCGAGTACTCTCCAAGAGTGTCCCTCAGCTCCCACATAGCATCACGGGGGTTAAACTCGGAGCCGTCCATCTGGTACACGTGGCATCCCAGACCTAGACACATGGTGACGTACATGGTCAAGGTCCATGCAGGATAATGTTGTGCTCAAATATGGCACGCAGTAATATTGTTCGGCGAGTAGTACTACCATACTATAGAGGAAGTTCAATAACCGACTGATTATATATAGCCATTTTTGGCTACACAGAGCAGATAAGACATGGAAAACAAAAATGGTGGGAGTGGATTCAAGAGCCAGCTATACGCGTACTCCTAGGTAAAAAGTACTACTCCTGTCGATCCCTGCGACACACTACTATGGATCCGAAGTACTAGTAGTAGTACTACTACTACTAGTACAATGAAAGAGAAGGCAATGAGATAATGGAATACCTGGGTACATGGTGAGGGTCCGATCGTGGTAGATCGTGGCACCTTGTTGCACATCAATGCTACCATGGGTAACCACTTCAAAGATAGTTGATCCCATTTTGACAGAGTCAACTACAAGGTTCCAGGTTAGACCGAATCGCGGATGCACATAATCGAACACATCCAGGATCGGCGATTTGAATTTGATCGGGGGATGCGTGGTCCCTGCAAAATAATGGAGTACCGTTAGGGATGCAAATGATGGTTAGTGCATTCCGTTTGTTATCTCCCATACCGTAGGATGGCACCCAGATGAAACAAGTCCCCTCGCTTGTCACAGTGAAGATGCGGCCTACATGGCACACGGCGTCTTCGAACTTGTGCGGGAACAAATCTGCCGCGGCTAACATGTGCCAGCATCTGCTGTCAGGGCCATTCTTATTGATGGCAATCCTTATGTCGAACACCACGATGAGATAGTAATCGTCGTAGCCGCGGTGCTTGGTCGTCGGGTCCACAATTGCTATCTTCTTCAATCTCATGCTGGCATCATCATACCTATTCAAGTCGTTCCAGTCCGGAAGGCCTATCCCAATGCTGGACAAGGGGTCTACGGGAACGGCCGCACTGCTGTGGATGTTGTGCAAAATGATGGTGGTATCCGGCCGTAGGTATGCAAGCCAATCTTCATTGGCACCAACCCAAACCTGTGGGACGGTGGGCAGCGGAGAAATTACGGGATGGAATAACTAAGTATTTTTAGAATATACATTACATGATCAAACACAATGACTGACCTTCTCATCGGACAAAATCCGACTGCCTCTCAACGTCGGCAACTCAAGCGGCGTCAAGATGCAACTGCGGCCACGTTGCGGTGGACTGGAGTCCCATTGAATAACCTTCTCCTAGAGGACGCATGGAAGACCAACAAGCATGGCCTTCTCCCAAGCCTGTTTACGCACCGTCTTAAAATAGTTGGTGCAAGAAGCGCCGAGTCTTGCGGCGGTGAGGAAGTCGGAGCGGCGTGTGATTTCTCCCAGAGAATCGTCATCCAAGGTCTCCCAGTCCCGGCGAGGAGGAGAACCGCCTGGTGAATCCATGGTAGTAGCGACGAACTGCCTTGGTCTCTTCGGGAGGCGAACTGGTGAGGAGGAGATAAGAGCGTAACCGCAGGGCCTCGTCCCTTCGTGAAGGAAGTTATGCGGGCACGCAATAGCGGTACTGCGATGGTGCAGTACGTATTATTTAATATAGGAGTAGTACTAGTGTCCTCGTTGAATTTTGTGCCAAACTTTGACCTTATATTTAACTAACAAAATGTTAATGCATGTCACAAAAAATAATATCATTGAAAACTATGTTCAAATACGAATCCAACGATATAATTTTTGGTGACATGCACTAACATTTTGTTAATTAAATCTATGGTCCAAATTAAGCACAAAATACGAAGGAGGCCAATAAACCAGGACGGAGGTAGTAGTATACACGAGTGTAAATACTTAAGCGGATGACATGTGGGTCTACCTCAAGCGGGCCCATATGTCAGTCAACGAAAGAGAGAGGTGCATACGCGTAATTGCGGAAGCATGCTCCACTGGCAGACATGATGGCACTACAGGGTAAGGCTGATTTAGTAACACCAGCACGCTGGCTCAGCTTATTAATCAAGTGTACCATCTGCTGCAGCGTGTATTGTCACTTCACTGTGAAGACTAGTTGAATAGACCGATGGGGAATAATGGATCTCCAAGACTTCCTATCTATGCCTCTACTCTCATCCTGTCCAACATTAAGAACCATTGGCCAAGGCTCTCGGCGCCAATTACAAAGTAGTACCTACTCCCTCATTCCGGTTTATATACAGCTCAATAAAAAAGATTCATCAACCAAGGTAATAGTAGATGATGAGTGCCAGAATAATTTTTTGTAGTACTTTGCAAAAGTACTCAATTAATGGGCTCGTTTTCCTCAAGAAAATTGTGTTTACCAACATATTAATTGCAATGCATGCGTGCATGCGTGAACAACAAATGACCAGGACTTTTACATGCATTGGAGTAATTCTTGCATGCAATGTTTTAATTTTTTTTGAAACGGGGGCATGCAATGTTTTAATGAAGCTTGAAATATGAACATGTTAATGGGAGGGACTAGAACCCTCACGCATGCATGCAACACTCACATGTACACATGCACGCACGCAACACTCATGCAGCCATGCATGTGGCACACAACACATGACGCAACACACACGCTCACGCTCAAGTGCTCAACCTACACGTGCATGCAAAGACATACACAACCATGGTGGTTCGCGCGCAAGGGTTGGACTCCTGCTGCGCCTGCGTAAAGTTTTGTTTAACTTATTTCTTTGCTCTGCCAACTGACAGGTGGGACCCAGAAACCACGTGCCAATTTAACCAGTCAAGAAAGTGCCACGTAGACTATATGGCCGGTCAGCACAGTGTGATACGGTGCTCTACGGTGAGCTAGTGACTGTATAATCACGGCAAAACGTATATAGTACTCCAATGGTCGTATGATCATCGTTGGTAAATCTGCCACGTAGACTATTTTGGTGAGGTGGCGTAAAATAAAAGAAGAGAGAGAATGGGATCGTATGATCCTGAACCAACTTTCTGGGCACAAGCTCCGAGATAATTACATTCATTTCTGTGGGCCCTGACTGACCTGGTGAGAGCTGCGGTAGCTGGCTCCCCAATTTCCTTCTCTCGGGCGTTGGTCATCAGGTTTTGTTTATTGATTTAATGTGTGTGGTACCCATCAGAGTACGATTCATTGGAGAACTTGTATATGACACACTGATGAGTGCTGACGTGTTCCTTATACCAACGAATATAGTATCATACAGACTATTGCAGATGCTCTTAGTGTACTAGTTTTCAACTTTTGAATCTCAAGGCCAAGGAGGTACAGTAGCAAGTGGAGGGTAGTACATTCAAATTTGAATCCAACAATATAATTTTCGGTGACATGCATTAACATTTTGCTAGTCAAATATGTGGTCAAACTTTAACTCAAAATACGATGGGGACAAGTAAACCAGCCTGGAAGTAGCAGCAGTACTGTTCTCTAGAACCATCGCTGTAACTATCAATGCAGGGAAAGTACACCTGCATACTGCAGACCTGCCTGCTGCTCTATTCATGTGCATAGCTAGCCTGCTCAGCCGCTCCTCTCACGCACACACTATTGCGGGGGCAAAATATTTGAGTTCTTTCATACCGCGAGAGTAGGCTTTTTCTTTTCCACTAGTACACGCGTGCGTGCACAGCACGTGCAATGTTCAATTTATGAATACAACTTTTCCATGATTTTTGCAAAAGAAAGAAACAATCACATGGCTCTAGAAAAGTCTAACAAATCAACTATTCTACAGTTCTACTACCTCCATCCCATATTATGAAAACATTTTTCAAGTTAATTTTGTACTATAAGGAGCGAAGTCCATGCGTGCAACGCCACAAGCTACAGAGTACTTACATTAGGTCCAGGTCCAGGGCCATATTGCACAGTTCCCAATGTGGTGCCAGGATTTTCCGGCTCCCCCGACTTAATTGGGAGGCGGCATTAAAGATGGCAGCTGAGGAAGCAGCAAGCGAGGGCGGCTGCTAATCTACGCGAGCCACCAGATGATGGCGCGTGCAAAATACTATACGGGAGGGAAAACCCGTGCACGTGGCTGGGCTATCTGTGACCACTAGTACAACGCAACCTAGAATTCATATTTGTCGCTAGTAGATTGTTCCTTATACATATTGGAGTATTTAACAAAAAACTATCACTTTCGAACTAGCCATACCAAGAAACAACCACTCTACAAAAATTAGCAAAAACATACCAATAATTTCTTAAACCGTCGCGAAAAACTACCAAGTGCCAATTAGGCTCGTTTAAACCCATGTGGCACCTTAAGTCAACGCCATCTGTTTGACTGGCAACTTACTACTTATGACTTGTGGGACCTACATGTCAGTCTAAAAAAAAATCCCGAGTCACCTCCTACCTCCGGCCCATCCACCTAGTCATCCTCGGCCATGGGAGGCAGCCACCTCCGCCAGCTGAAAGCGAGGTCAAAAGCGCCGATGGCGCGGAGCCCATCTTGCATCAGTCGGAAGCCAGCTCGACGCGGCGCTCGCGGCCGCTAGGTAGCCAAGCTAGCACACAACCTGTTGGATGCATCCAGCTGCTTGTGTGCAAGCTTTGCTAGCTAGCTTGGCACAGCGGTGCAGCGGCTTGCTCACGCGTGCCGCACTAAGGCCAGCCATCCGGCTCGGGCGGAGGATAGCGCGGTGGCTTGCTCGTGCGTGCCGCGCTAAGGCCAGCCATCCGGCTCGGGCGGAGGCCAGCGCAGTGGCCGGGCTGTCCAGCGGAGTGGCGGCCAGCTCACCCATCACCGGCACCGGCGACGAACACGCATACAAACTTTTTTTGTTTTTGAAGAAGAGGATAGATGCTCACATGTGGGTCCCACCTGTCGTAGTAGTTAACTCTACGGTCAAACATACGGTGTTGACTTAAGGTGCGTCGTCGGCAGGGACGTGTGGGCCAACCCAGTCATAAACGGGTTGAAACGAGCCTAATCGGCACTTGGAACTAGTTTTTTTTAGGAGTTTGGTTGTAGTTTTTTGGCACGGATTGAGAAATTTTTGGTATGTTTTTGCTATTTTTTGTACAATAGTTTCTTCCTAGGGCTGGTTGAAAGTGGTAGTCTTTTGTTAAATACTCTACATATTGTAAGTAGGAGTGAAAGCTAAGCTTTGGAAGTCTATAAGCACGGCTAGTTACATAGTACGTGTGTGTACGTAATTCAAACTAAATATCGACCATGGGTGACTAATATCTTGATGGAAAACTCGAAACTATATGGAAATACAAATGTATTATTGATAGTTGTTTCCATAAACTTGGATCTACGTTATATTCAACGGCTGAGCATGTGGGGCCTTAGCACGATGACTTCCCGACTGTCTAAAACAAGGTTTTCCCGTCTCCGGTAAGGAGGAGGATGACTGTGGCGCGCCTTCGGCTGGCTCTAGTGCTCGTAGTCATCGTAGATGGTCTACGAACGTGTAGATGTATTTTTTTGACGTCTCGTGTTCTTTGTACTGCCACGACTGATGAATAGATCATAAGTATTTCGCAAGAAAACCTTGGTTGAGTGTGTGTGCGAGCGAGCGATCGTGCGTGTGTGTGATATGGAGAGACTAAGGCAGAGATAAGAGAGTCATTGTGTGTTTGTGTGTGTGTGGAAGATAGATAGAGACCTATGGGACTTTGTGTTGTGTAACGTGGAGGCGAATAGACATAGTCACTGAGTGAGTGTGTGAGGTACGCATGTGGACATAGGGAGAGAGGTGTGAATTAGAGAGAAGGGGAATTTTGGTGTGCATGTGAGTTAGAGAGAGAGAGAGATAGGGATATATATACCTGGAGCTCGAGAGAATATACAAGGGTGTGTGTAAAAGAGGGATCCAGATAGATGGCGTGGTGTGTGTGTCTGTGTCTGTTTTGTGCGCGCGTGTGTGTGTGGAGAAGAGAGACCCCTGATGGTATAAATTAGTAGGGGGGGTGATATGGCATGTGTGTCCAAGAGAGAGAGAGGCATGTCTAGTAGCGGGACAGCGTGGGTGCGGGTGGGGGTGCGTGCTATATATTTGGAAGAAACATCGAGTGTGTGTGAGAAAGGGTGCGAGAGAGAGAGTACAAGAGAGGGAGAGAGAGAGAGATGGAGGTCGATTGTGTGCGAAAAGTGGCCTATAGATAGGGAGAGGAGGTCGATGGTGTTCGAAAGTGGCCTATGCAGGGAGACACAAGTAAAGCGAGTCATTGTGTGCGTCAGAGAGACTTCATGAGAGATCAAAATAGATGGTGGAGAGAACATCGCGCGAGTCTGAGATCGATGATATGCTAGAGATTTATAGAGAGAGTGGCGACATATAGAGGGAAGGAGTGTCGGGTCCGCATGTGAAGAGATGGAAAGAGGCGAGAGGTGCACAAGGAGAGGGAGGGTATTTGTGTGTAGTGGGGGTGGTGAGTGAGATGTGTGTCAATGTGAGAATGAGAGATGGTGGAGAGCATGCGAGAGCCAGATATACGTAGGGAGAAAGATGTTGGGGGCAGTGTGTTTTGTGTGTATGGGAAAGATACGACACGGCTATAGAGTGCATGCTTGGGAAAGGTAGATGTCGGGAGACCTAGAGAGTGGGGGACCAGATGTGTGCATGTCCGAGAGACGAAGAGATAGAGACCTATATTGGGGTTCAGACATAGAAGATAGAGAGAGAGAGGGGATAATGTGCGCGCGTGTTTGTGTCTGGGGGAGAGAAAGGCTTGTGTCGGGGGAGGGGGGATAGGGGCCGAGGTGGTGTGCTTCAGATAAAGAGTGAGGGGTGTATGTCTGAGAGATATAGACGTAATTAAAATACATGCGAGGTATATTTTGAAGCACCAGAATTACTGACCTAAGATTGGAAATTCTGAATTCGACTGCATTATTAGCTTTTTTCAATTCATTTAAATGGGGGTACAATTTTTAACCCGATTGCGTGATTTCAAATTCATATATCAAACCTAGAGATATAGACATACGGTCGAGTTCAAACCTTGTAATCATCCACTTTATTCATACACATACATATTTGTTTGTGTCATCATATTTAGGAGAAACACATTCAAAATTTCATTTGAATCGGAGCATATGATGGTATTTGCTTTGCACTAGCTCAATGATCCATATTTGAATTGAATGGACAATCTAAGTTTCGAGTTGGAGACATTGATTTTCGAAACTTGCACCTTTTTCTCTCGCGTGCACAACAAATAAATACTCGGCCATGATATCATAGTCGGTTGTACAAGACGAGAACACATAATTTCAGCCGCCAAAAGCTTTCAAACTTCCCGCTCACATCGAAATTTCTCGCGCCCGAAAGTTTAGCCCTATGATATTCCTCTTTTACCCCTACCACATCAACGGAAAAGGACTGCTTTGGTAACTCCATTGGTTTCCCCTCTTTGCCCCCAACATTCTAACCCAGAACCACTCCCCTCCCCGGCTCCCCCCTCCCCCAAGCCGCCGAATCTAGTCCTCCGCCGTGACGGTGCACCTCACACCCCGCCGGATCTACCTTCCGCACCTTGGAACCCCCAACTGCCAACTCACCACTGCACCGGAGCAGCTTCACCGAGTGGCTTGTCCACCGCACCAGATCTCCTTGACCGCCATCATGGTCCAGCGCACCAGATCTGCTTCACCGGCGCCCTCGTCCACCACAGTGTAGGCCCTTCATCAACGCCCTCGTCGGCCACATCGCTGGCCCTTCATAGAAGCCCTCGTCCGCCGTAACAGATCCACCTGACCGAAAGCACTGTACACCACGCCGGATGTGCTTCGCCGTCGCCTTCGTCCACTGCACCGGACCCACTCCACGGACGCCATATTCAACTCCACCAGCCCAGCTTTACTGCCGCAGCCGCCTCATCAGGTTATTTCAATTAGTACTCCTTTGGTTTTTATCGTCTTTGTTGTACACCAGTTCACTTACCACAGATCAGCTATCTTGGATGTCGATAGGCGCCGCACCTAAGCACCGGAGCCGCTTCACCAACGGCGACAGCCGACCCAACTCAATTGCAACACGAGCACCATCGATGAGCTTTCACGTATGACAACGATGCCCATACATCGCCGAGAATCAGGTACTATTCTCCAACGGCCGGCGCCTACGTTCACCTTCTTAGCATAAGCACCGCACCTTCGAATTTCTTCAGGGCATCATTCAATTTTTTATGAGAGGCGTTATTCTGCTTGCACCTGTAGGTCCAAATGTGTGGTAGTGAACAAGTTATATGTGCTAAATTACAAATCAGTGCACCTGTAGTTACAATTCTTTTTCTTTGTCCTAAGTATTACTGTACTTCCTAGATATTACTGCCTCCTATTTTACTTCTTGCATGCTATATTTATGATAATGGTGTTGTTCTGATGTCACCTCTTGGTTACAATTATTGTACTGAACTGCTTCTATGCTCTCTATTCTAAATAACACATCAGCAAACTAGCCTGTAGTTCCGCTACTTTTGGTTCGTCTTAACCTATATTTTTCAATGCTAGCTATTACCGCACTGCTCCGAGCCTCTGTTCATAACTTTTTTGTGCGTTATTGATCTTCCCAAGTTGCATGACTAATTTGTTGCTTTTATTCATTATGGAGATGCCAACCGCATGAAGCAAAATGCTTTTTATTTTGGGGCTGGCACCTCGAACAAGCATAAAAATAGAGTGAAGCACACATATTGTCGTGTAAGCACACACCCTTCTTTCATTAGTTTAGATGAATCATTCATGTTCAATTTGAACAGTGCATGTGATTAAAATTAGTTTTACCAAAATAGAGGGGGAAGAATAAACTACAACGACTAGGTTTGCATGCATGGGATGCTGACGACATCTTCAAAGAACATTGCAACAGCAGTGAGCCTTCACAACGACATATGGTAACCCAGTGTGTTTAAGTTACTGTGAAATGTCATGCGTGTGGGCTGCTTTCTTGGCTTGTGCCCTCAACCTGTAATCCTACAGAATTACAAATAGTTCAGTTGCCTGCTTTGCTGTATTGCTTGATTATAATGCTTGTTTGTTACTCCCTCTGTAAACTAATATCAGAGCGTTTAGATCACTACTTTAGTAATCTATAAACACTCTTATATTAGTTTACAGAGGGAGTACTTGTTAGGCTATACCTGAGTTGGCTAATGTGTCAGAAGTGCCTACCATACTATCGTAAATAAATGAATGCATACTTCATTTGACTCCTTAACTTTTCCTATGAACTCCATCACAAGACTGTCTTGCTAGTTTATATGAGGCCACACTATTTAAGTGCTTTCTCAGAATATTTCAACTGTTTATATGCTTGGGCAACTTAAATATAGCGGTGGTACACTACCTTTCATCTAACCATTTTAATTTGTTTTCGGCTGATGCAACTTCGAACCATTTAAATATAGATTGCCATCCTCGGCAATATTTCGTATGTAGTTTACCATGTAAGCTTACTGCCTGGATCATGTGATAACTATCTGCTACTTATGTCCAGCGGAAACCTTTCAGGATGCAGTTCAAACTAGGACACAATGTACACCCCCAGGATCTATTTGTGGAAGCAGTGCACCATCCATGTTACCAGATGGTAGCAGTTCAGAGGCAACCCTGTTGGAGAGCACAGATATTATAGTTCTTGAGGCTCTACTAGAGGCAGAAAGAGAGGGTGTGGATACCATGAATGAGGTAATCCTGATCATGAGGCTAGAAATTGTGCAATTAGCCGCACGCATTATGCAAGCAAACCAAGATGTGGAGCAAGTAAGACAGTTGCATTTGGAGACGGAGAAGGTCCTGCTGCTTATGCTATCTGAAGCCCAGGCTAATCCTAGTTCTTCTTTAGATACCAGTTGAAATTGTCATTAGATTAGTATACTTGCATGTTGTGTCATGTTTGTGAATGGATTATGTTGTAAGACCCCTTATTTGTTGTCCATGTCTTGTAATGATCTGATTTTCTTAGGCGAGGCAATCCTCAGTTCTTGTAGGAGTGGACATAAGGTGAACTATTTTTCGTGTGAGCAGATTGTGTTGGATGAAATAACTGTTTGACTCAAAGTGGATTCAACCTTCTGAATTCGAGTATCTTGGCATTTGTAAATCATATTCATATATAAAGGTGGAATGCATCGTTGTTGTGCTATTGAACATATCTAAGAAAACATAGAATGATTTATAAAGATTCGTAATCGAATACAAAATGGATTCGAATTTAGTTGCCAGGGTAAACGTGAATGCTTATTCTCCCAAAATTCAAAAGAAATGGCAAAACACCCACTCCCACGTCGGCTGCCTAGAACCAGTGTTTGGGAGATGGAAATTACTGTCTACCCCTGACACGCACAACCTATCAGCCCGATTTCCACTGCTCTAAATAGGGGTAGGTTTGTAACTTCACTCAGACGTGACACGACCGCCTCTCACCCCATTCAGACACGGTGGGCGCCAAACGTGGGCGACAAAACACATTTGATTCAAGCTCGTCCCAAAGACCTCTCTCTCCCCCTCCATTTCCCCATTCATACATGGGGGGCGGCAAAACAAACTCTCCTCGGCCGAAATCGATCTAGGCAAATATTGTAAGTAGGGGCAGATTTGTACCTTCACTCATACGTGACACAACCGCCCTACCTGTCAGCCCCGTTCATACACCGTGGGCGCCAACCGTGGGCGCCAAAAGACCCTCTCCTCGCCCGAAATCGCTCTCGGCAAATATTGGGGAGATACGAGATTACCGTCCTATCCCCAACCGACGAGACGTCCGAAATTTTAAACGAGGACTAAGTTCGTAACTTCCCCACATTTCAGACAAGCGCGCCCCAAAGACATGGTTCCCCCCTCCTCTTTCGCTCCATTTCCCCATTCGTACTCCGTGGGCGCCAAAACACCCTCTCCACCCCAGCCTCCTCCGTCCTCAACCCCATTCACCGCCGTCCTCCTCCACCATGCCGGAGCAGCTACCCCGACGACATCGTCCATTACAAGAGATCGACATCTCTCATCCACCGCGTCGGATCAGGATCCTAGCATCGCGTCCTCTAGCTTCATCCGCGCCGTCGTCCACCGTGCCGTGGCTGCTCCTACGACCGTCTCGTCCACGGCAACAGGACTTATCCCCTGATGCCGCCGTCTGCCGTCTCAGATCTGCTTCCGCGCTGCCGACATCCATAGCACCCGCATCACCCTCAACGTATCAGCAAAGGCCTACACAGCGTCGCAAGAGAGGTGGTACTCTTTCATATGTGCTTAAGTTATTGATCTCACCCGGAAAATAGATCGTCACTTGTTTACTGTACTTTCTTGTCCATACCTAATATTTATTTGTTAGTTGAAAGCAAACATTGGTTACGAAGTAGCCTTTGTCCAGTTAGCACCTTCAGATCCACCATGGCACGGTCAACACTATACTCGCAATGCTTATGGTTTTCCCCTTTTATATTCACTACCATCCTCCTAGGTGCTTCGTGTCGTGCTAGCACTCCTCCTCAACCCATCAAGCGAAACAACATGCCACTCATAATTCCAAAGCTTAGTTCTTCAAATACGAATCTGATATGATGCTGATATTGCTAAAACAGAGAACGTTTAATTGGTCAGCTAATGTTCCTACATTAGTTTCAAAAAGCATGTGCGCCACATATGGAGAGACAACAGGGAATTGCATATCTTTATGTGCCCTGGTTCATCATGGGTGGGAAACACACATTGTATTATCCAAAATCTGCTTGCTCTTCATTAACATGTTCCTCTTCTGTTCTTCTTAATAAGTATAGTAGTACAGTATGTTCCTTGTCGGGAACTGGAGCAGGGACATTTGCAGTCGACGTGTATATTGGGTCGCTTCTGATGGATGCTTTCAACTATTCTAGTTGGTCTGCCATAATATCCAGGAAATGCTGGGAGCTGTGTCACCTTTGAGAGTCTAGACTGATAGTAATAGTATTGTGCCTTCAGTTGAATAGAGCTGCCCCTGTAGGGGATCCAAAGCATTTCCAGCCGTACCGGCAATACAAGCCCATATGTTCCAGCTAGTTCCACTTTCCCGATTTCACTCATGATGCTTAGGGTTTTCCCCTTTTATCTACACTATTATGATCTGCTTTGTGTCGTACTAGCAGCACTCCACCCTTCAAGCTAAACAACACACCACTCTTAATTCCAAAGCTTAGTAGTTCAAATACGAATGTGATATGAAACTGATATTAGTTAACAGACACCCATTTAATTGGTCAGCTAATGCTCCCACTTGAGTTTCCAAATGCATGTGGCAACATATAGATAGACAGCAGGGAATAGCATTTCTTTGTCACTTGTTTACTGTACTATCTTGTCCATACCAAATCTTAGTTGTTAGTTGAAAGCAAACATCGGTTGCTAAGTAGCCTTTGTGCGGTTTGCAGCTTCAGATCTGCCATGCCACGGTCAACACTATACTCATCGAGCATAATTGGTTTGGTGTCAAGAATTGGCATGCCAATGTTTGGCATTGTGCCAAATATTGGCTACTAATTGGTTTGTTGCCGAGTTGTCTTGCCTATCTCACATAAAGTTGCCAATATTTGGCAAGTCTTGGTATGGCCAATATTTGGCAATGCCAACATTTGGCTAGCCAAATATTGGTTGCAAACCAATCATGCTCATCATGCTTAGGGTTTCCCCCTTTTATGATCACTACGATCAGCCTACCTGATTCATGTCGTAAGAGCACTGCTCCACCCATCAAGCTAAACAAGCTTAGTTGTACAAATTCAAATCTGATATGATGCTGATATTAATAAGACAGAGACATGTTCAATTGGTCAGCTAAATGTTCCTACTTTAGTTTCAAAACGCATGTGAGCCACATATAGAGAGACATGAAGGAAGAGTATTTCTCTATGTGCTCTGGTTCATCATGGGTGGGCAACACACATTGTATTATCCAAAATCTGCTTGCTCTTCTTTAACATGTTCCTCTTCTATTCTTCTTAATAAGTATAGTAGTACAGTATGTTCCTTCTCGGGAACTGGAGCAGGGACCTTTGTAGTCGACAGGTATATTGGGTCGCTTCTGATGGATGCTTTCAACTATTCTAGTTGGTCTGCCATAATATCCAGGAAATGCTGGGAGCTGTGTCGCCTTTGAGAGTCCAGACTGATAGTAACAGTATTGTGCCTTCAGTTGAATAGAGCTGCCCCTGTAGGGGATCCAAAGCATTTCCAGCCGTACCGGCAATACAAGCCCATATGTTCCAGCTAGTTCCACTTTCCCGATTTTGCTCGTGATGCTTAGGTTTTCCCCTTTTATCTACACTACTATGATCTGCGTAGGTGCTTTGTGTCGTACAAGCAGCATTCCACCCTTCAAGCTAAACAACACACCCTCATAATTCCAAAGCTTAGTTGTTCAAATACGAATGTGATATGATACTGATATTAGTTAACAGACACACATTTAATTGGTCAGCTAATGCTCCCACTTGAGTTTCCAAATGCATGTGGCAACATATAGAGAGACAGCAGGGAATTGCATTTCTTTGTCACTTGTTTACTGTACTATCTTGTCCATACCACATCTTAGTTGTTAGTTGAAAGCAAACATCGGTTGCTAAGTAGCCTTTGTGCGGTTTGCAGCTTCAGATCTGCCATGCCACGGTCAACACTATACTCATCATGCTTAGGGTTTCCCCCTTTTATGATCAGTACGATCAGCCTACGTGATTCATGTCGTAAGAGCACTGCTCCACCAATCAAGCTAAACAAGCTTAGTTGTACAAATTCAAATCTGATATGATGCTGATATTATTAAGACAGAAACAGGTTTAATTGGTCAGCTAAATGTTCCTACTTTAGTTTCGAAATGCATGTGAGCCACATATAGAGAGACAGGAAGGAATAGTATTTCTCTGTGCGCTCTGGTTCATCATGGGTCAGCAACAGACATTGTATAGAAAGACTTGTAATATCTACAATCTGCTTGCTCTTCTGCTCTTCTTTAACATGTCCTCTTCTCTTGTTCTTTAATAAGTACAGTATGTTCCTTCTTTGGGAAGAGGAGCAGAGACATTTGCGGTCGACAGGTCAGGTCGAGTTGTTCTTCCTTAGTATGTTTTGAAGCTGTCATCTGCGAAGTATCATTACTTCTGGAGCTCTCAACAGGGAGCCTATATTTTGAGTAGCTGGCCACATTATATTAATGCACACACCAAATTACAGCACACATGGCATCTCTCAGAAGAATTGCACAGAGATAGCACATAGGGGTTTACAGGGAGGCACTATTGAATTAGAATCCCCTATGCATTACAAACATAATGTCACTTATTTTTATGTTTTCATGCATGTCAGGTATTGAACATGATCACAATGAATATGAGAATGGGCGCACCAGAGGAATATTGCAGAACAATCCACTGGCTAACAAACTTGGCATCAAGGGATTGAGATCCTGTCTGGATGCAATGGAACACACACGCTCCCCATCTACAAATTCCATTGCAGAATATGATCCTAAAGACTATTCTGACCTAGATAGAGACCCAAGTCTATGTAGCTCTCCAGATGAGTCAGAGTCAGATGGCCTATCTTATTCACCCATCAAGGTGCTTGCTCTAACTTGGCAAGGTTGTATTGGTCGCACGTATCTTGCATTACTTCTACTTTGTTACACCACCATCTGCTTAGTTTACACATCATATATGAGAATATGCCATGCCTATCCATTTTCTATACCTATTCCATGTGTCATCATATTAGGTTTTTCCACTCAAATGTTGTTCTTTCGTAATAGATGTCCAAAAGGAAGAGGGTGATTGCAGATCCTGAAGGAGTACAAACAAAGTATTTGCAAAAGGCAGTGATCCATTCTCAAGGGATCATAGGATCTCACAAAAATACTACGCACTGCATTTCTCTTGTCAGTACCTCTTGCCCTTTATCACCATACTTACACTCATTGTTGTTTGATTATGTAGCATCATTGTGCATGTTAATTTCCTTATCCACCGTTTGCTCGAAATTATAAGATCTATATTTACTCTTACATAAATGTAGAATAATCCCAATGGTTATGAAGTTCTGGATTGCTCTTGTAATTACCTGTTGTCATGTACTCCCTCCGTATTGAATTACTTGTTGCTCAATTGGATGTATTTAGAACTAAAATAGTGCTAGATACATTCATTTGAGCGACAAGTAATTCCGGACGGAGGTAGTATTACTGTACTTACATTGATAGATAGTTGATTGTTTGGCATTACTCTGCATCTTATCTGCCCTGCCCTCCATTTTCTCCAAATTATCAGATCTACATTTACTCTTACCAAAATGTTGAATAAAGCCAATGCCACTGCACAAGTTGAGGTCTGCATTCCTCTTGTCAGCACCTTTTGCCTTGTAACGCTGTACTTAATAGATAGCTGTTTGATTATGTATCATCACTCTGCATCTGAGCTTCATTATCCTCTATTTCTTCCAATATTATTAGATCTATATTTACTCTTTAAAAAATGTAGAATAAAGTCGATGCTTATGAAGAAGTTTCTTTGGGGAATTTCTTGAATTATGATTCCATTGACATGGAGAAGGGCTTTGTCGAGCCCATGTTAACATGTAATGTAAGTCCATCCTTCTCAAGCCTTCAAACTTTGTTCTAGTACAGATTTGGATAGGCATCATTTCCTCCACTGCTTTTAACTTTGGTGTCTGCATCAAATTGCATGTTTGCAACAACTGCCAGTTTCGAATTGTAGTTGTAAAAACATGTTCCTTATTCATACCATTCGCATTAATCAGAACAGATGCATTGATTTTCTTTAGCCCTGCATGTATGCATGTGTTCTAGATCTCTAATCTGGTGGTCTGGTGAAGCTGCCCATGCCTGCATCATCTCATTTGCTGCTTGTCTTAACTGATTTTGCCGATGATACGGACAATGCCGTATTATGTTAATGCTATTTTAAATTTTATCTCTGAATTTGCCAATATAAAATGGGATCGAATTGTCACACACTGACCATCGTTGCTTATATATTTGTGAAACTTGTTCTCTGTCTCCTTCTTTCTCTTTCAGATTAATATCTCTGACGCCAGGCAGAACTTTAGGGAAGATAGTGAGCCAAACCCATTGCTGGTACCTATCACTTATATTGCAGCGAAGAAGGTAAACAATCTTGAAGAGAGTGAGATGACAACAAGGTTATTTCTTGATGAAGACAGTGAGTTCAAGCTACTCACTAGCAGGTGTGACACAACCTTGGTTAAGTTGGTGCCTGAATCAGTTCGACTTCTTCAGTCTCAACTTCAAGCTGAAAGACTTGGTGCAACTCAGGTCCGACTTGAAATACAATCTCTAACGAAGATCAAAGAGGACACACGTGCATGCTTTATAGCTACGCGGCTAGAGCTAGAGGATTTAACATTCAGACAAATGAGGTCTCATCAGCTTGTTCAGTTGCTTGCGCTGCAGCACCGGGGTAGGACTAACATTTCTTGAACTGTGTTGAAGTGCTGTTGGTTTTGCATATTATTTTGTCGGCGCGTTTTTTTGCACTGGTGGCGACCGTTGATGCCCAGTGTATGTAATCTGTGGTCTGGTTGCCCTTTATTATCATTGGTGGCAAACTTTCATGCCCAGTGGATGTAATATTCCGTAATTTCATTATTGTATAGTCTAGGTTTATTCTTAGTCGGTATGCTGTAATTTAGGCCGGTAGCTTCAATGGAGCTCAACGACCCAATACGTTATCGGTCTGTCAGCGGTATATAAAAAGAAATTACGCTACCCAAATGGGCCGGTCCGTAACTAGTTATATGTGGGCCGGAAAGTAGGCCTATAATCATTTCGGGCCATTATTAGGCCTAAACGTAAAGTAGTTTTGGGCCTTTAATAGGCTGAGTAAAATATGGGCCTCAGTTGGGCCAGAAATTTCCCTGGGCTTTTAAAAGGCTGAAAAGTAGATTGGGCCTGAATTGAGCCGAACAATTCATGGGCCGATAGCAGGCCGAAACCACCGTAGGCCCATGATTGGCCCAATTATATACGAGTTGTTAACAGGCCAAAATTTATCATGGGCCTTGGTTGGCCCAATAAAATTATGAGCTGTAAGCAAGCCGGATGGAAAGTAGGCCATAATTTGGCCCAACTATGTCACGGGCCTTTAACAGGCCATTAGTCAGGTTGGGCTGAAATTTAGCCACGAAGAGTATGGGCCGTTAAGAGGTCGAAAGTCTCTTAGGCCTAGAAATAGGCCCAGGTGCAGCACGGGCCGTTAAATGGCCGAAAGTTAAACAGGGCCGAAAACGGCCCACTTACAGGCCGAAACGAATATCGGGCCGAACTGTTAAACGGGCCTTTAACAGGCCGAGATACAAACTGGGCCTACAATGGGAACAAAAGAACAGTGGCCTGTTAACGGGCCGGATCTGTTATGGGCCGTAATTTGGCCCAAAACACGATCCTATATGGACCGTAATTTGGCCCAAACCATGGCAGGCTGTTAACGGGCCGGTCCACTAGTGTCTGACAAAATCTAGTGGGCCTTTAGCTGGGCCGGCCCATTTAGGTCAAATGGACCACTGTTGGGCCGCGCCACATGTCACTGTTCCATAGGCGCGTATCGTCCAGTGGATGGTTGGCATCTGTCGCGACATCGAGCTGACACGTGGATCTGTTGGCGAATGGGAATTTTACACGTGGAAAATTGCCATTGGTCAGAGCTGTTAACGGGTTATCGGATCCAAACCGGAACCCGATAGCTTAACGGCGACCCGTTACGGTCGATGCCACGTGTCGGTCACCCTTGACGAAAACATTTCCATGACGCGACATTTATCGTCATGGAAGTGGACACTTCCGTGATGATAATTTCAATATTGTCATGGAACACTTCTACGATAGCACAGGTATGACTATCTTGATTCTGTCATAAAATCGTCACGGATGTACATGCATGACAGAAAATGTGACCTACTGTGACAAAGATGTATCATCACGGAAGTGTTTTTTTTTTGTAGTTGTAGTCCCTGATGAGCCGGGTCTCTGTTTGTATTGATGAAAAACATATGCATTAGCCCCCAAGTGCCATGTTGAATGCCTGCATCTTCATGGAACTTGTTTTACTCGGAGAAAAACAGATATAGCCCCCGAGTGCCGGGTCAATCTTACGGCAGCTCGGAACTTCTTGATATCTTATGTAACCTTGTGAAAACTGACATAGAGGACATGCTGAATCAAGTTGAATCCCATGCATCCCGTTTCCAGAAGGAGGCGAAAAAAGAAAAGAAATTGCGAGAAAGGGCTGAAAGCATGTCTTCATACTTCCACAAGTCGTTGCTCCTAATGAAAGAGACTTGGAAAGAGGCCGAGGCAACATTTGAAAAAGAGAAGGCCATCCTAGTCAAGCGCGCAGAAGAGGCCGAGGCCAAACTGAAGCCGGTGACCCAGGAGCTAGCCACATTGAAAGGCCATATCACCGCTCTGTGCCAAGCCATCTTTGGTAAGACTTTTTTACACCGCCAAGTGTGCCGGCTTAATATACTTAGCCGGGTTGCTGACATATTTGCACTTTTTATTTCAGGCCGAAGGAGCCATAACCTCGTGGAATAGCCTTTGGTAAAGCTGAAAGCCGTCTATACCTTTGCAGAGCAGCTGTACATAGGTGGCTCATGCTGTATCATGGCAGCAAAAAACACGAAGGCACCGCCTCAACTGATTGCAAATATGCTAAAAGAGCTGTCGGTGGTGCCTCAATGGTTCCAAGAGTGGAAGAAGGCGGCTTGCCGTCATGGAGCACTGACCGCCCTTGCACGTGCCAAGGCATATGCACCAGAGCTCAATCCGGCTCAACTTGTCGCTGGATATCCTGAATTCAATGTCGACGATTCACCCTTTACCAAGAAAGATTTTCAGCGGTGCGTCAAGGAAACCCGAGTTGCCGCTACAACAATGGCGGAACAGACTGATTTGTCCAAATATCAAGCCTGGTATTCTGAATCAAACAAGCGGATTGAGCCGCCTAACCCTCAGCCTGTTGCCCTCACCCGTCCGCGTAAGCACACCTTTGCCCGTGACGTCGAACCTTCCTTTGTGATAACAGCCAATGCAGTATTTAAGGCCTTACACTCAATCCAGTGGGTAGTCGGCGAATCGGCAAGTCAGGATGAAGCGGCGGATGACGATGAACGTGAAGAGCCGGCACATGGCGCTCCATCAACCACCGGTGCAAGTCTTAACCCAGAAGAGTAGATCACCGGCTCAGGATTCGGTGTGATGTAAACATAATGGAACCTCTGGTTTGACCATAGCCCTGGTGGCAGCTTGTAATAGAAATAGGTGAAAACTTTGCTGGTGCAAGTGCCATCGAACACTTTTGTTATTTTGCCTGTAAAACTTGTCATTGAAATGTTGTCGTTTGTCAGCCATGAAATTCTATTGCTGCTTTCAAAGTGTTTGTTTGACCACTCAGCCACTGGGGCTATACCTTCTGAAGAAGGCCAGCTGTGGAACAGATCTTTAACAACTTCTGGGTTAATGATCTGAAACCCGATAATATGAATGGCGGCTTATCTCCAAGACAAGTAGTCAGGATTGCCAAATGAGTTTGATGGCATAATAACCCGCCAAATAAGAAAGAACTTTAATAAAACATATGCCATGTATGAATGTATGCATGCATGCAAAAGAGAACAATAATGCAAAACATAAATGTAAGAACCGGCTTGGAAGGCACGACTTAAAGACCGGCTTTCTAGGCTCGAGTCTGTTTCACTTTCATGAAGCAGGCTTATTGCCTCTTTTGGTTTATCCTAGCTTTTTGAAAGCCGGCTCTCACGTGACTAATCGGTGTTTTAACTCAGACAAGTTCAGGGTCACTCTGTGATTGATTCGTCGGGCGTACACCGGGTCACCTTGTCGGAGTAGCATCGTGCTAACAGGCAGGTTTAACCAAGAAAATGTTATGGCAAGTTGTCGGGTTAAAGGGATGTTAAAGCTAAACTCGATGAGTTGGAAGCCCCCAAATAACCGCTGATCAAAGAGTAAAGACTCAACACACAATTTGAGGCGAAACGACAATCTCTCTTATACAGAGACGTCGGCTTTATTTCATTGATCAGAATATGTATATACGTGATGAAGGTATGTACAAAAGATACTCCCCAGTCTGTGACCTAGGTATAATAAGGCCGGAGATGCGCAATGTTCCAGGGCCGGCTTCCCTCCTCCTCAGAGGTACGTGACTTATCTGCTTCACGTATATCAACCAGGTAATATGACCCATTATTGAGATTCTTGCTGATGATGAAGGGTCCTTCCCAAGGAGGAGAAAGCTTATGCATGCATGTCTGATCTTGTATCAGACGGAGCACTAAGTCACCTTCCTGAAAGGTACGGCTTCAAACTCTATGGCTGTGATAGCGACGTAGATCTTGCTGATAAATTGCTAATCTGGACGCGACAAGTTCACATTCTTCTTCCAGAGCATCAAGAGCATCTTGGCGAGCTTGTTCGTTATCAGCCTCCACATAGGCTGCAACTCGGGGAGAATCATGACGTATGTCACTTGGAAGCACAGCCTCTGCACCATAGACCAGGAAAAACGGTGTGTAACCTGTTGACCTGTTGGGAGTGGTCCGTATGCTCCAAAGTACTGCATGCAACTCTTCTTCCCAGCAACCCGGTGTGCGTTGTAAAGGCACCATGAGCCGGGGTTTGATGCCACGCAGCAGCTCTTGATTAGCTCGTTCCGCCTGTCCATTAGACTGAGGATGCGCCACAGATGCTAAATCCAACTAGATGTGCTCCTGTTGACAGAACTATTTCATGACTCCTTTGGAAAGATTAGTACCATTGTCTGTAATGATACTATGTGGATAGCCAAAATGATAAATCAGTTTTTTGAGGAATTTTATTGCTGTAGCAGCATCACAACGACTGACTGGCTCTGCTTCAACCCACTTGGTAAACTTGTCCACAGCTACTAGTAGGTGAGTATGTTTATTTTTGGATCTCTTGAAGGGCCCAACCATATCAAGCCCCCAGACTGCAAAAGGCCAAGTTATTGGAATCATCCTCAACTCTTGAGCCGGCACATGTGATTCATGAGCATACTTCTGGCAACCATCGCACTTGCGTACAATATCCTTTGCATCCGCATGAGCTTTGAGCCAGTAAAACCCATGACAAAAAGCTTTGGCGACCAATGACCTTGAGCCGGCATGATGACCACAATCACCAGAGTGGATCTCATTAAGAATTGCGCGGCCCTCCTCAGGTGAAACACTGATACGTCTCCAACATATCTATAATTTTTTATTGTTCCATGCTATTATAGTATCAATCTTGGATGTTTTATATGCAATTATATGCCATTATATATCATTTTTTGGGACTAACCTATTAACCCAGCGCCCAGTGCTAGTTCTTGTTTTCTGCTTGTTTTTGCCTTTTCAGAAAATCATTATCAAAAAGTGTCCAAATGAGAAAAAAACTTTGGATTAATTTTTTCTGGACCAGAATAGACCCAGGAAGCTTCGGGAGAAGACCAGAAGAGCCACGAGGAGGCGGCAAGCCTGGAGGGCGCGCCCCCTAGGCTTGTGGGCCCCTCGTGGCACCTCTTGACCTAATTCCAACGCTATAAATTCACAAATATTCCAAAACCAATAGGGAGCCAGAAGAGAAAACCTTTCCGCCGCCGCAAGCCTCTGTCTTCCGCGATCCCATCTGGAGGCCTTTTCCGGTAATCTGCCGGAGGGGGCATCGATCACGGAGGGCTTCTTCATCAACCTTGCTGCCCTTTCGATGATGTGTGAGTAGTTTACCACAGACCTACGGGTCCATAGCTAGTAGCTAGATGGCTTCTTCTCTCTCTTTGATCTTCAATACCATGTTCTCCTCGATGTTCTTGGAGTTCTATCCGATGTAATCTTCTTTTGCGGTGTGTTTGTTGGGATCCGATGAATTGTGAGTTTATGATCAGATTATTCATGAGAAATATTTGAGTCTTCTCTGAACTCTTTTATGCATGATTATTATAGCTTTGTATTTCTCTTCGATCTATCAATTTGGTTTGGCCTACTAGATTGATTTGTCTTGCAATGGGAGAGGTGCTTTGTGATGGGTTCAATGTTGCGGTGCTCAATCCCAGTGACAGAAGGGGACATGACACGTATTTGTATTGTTGCCATTAAGGATAAAAAGATGGGGTTTAATCATATTGCTTGAGTTTACTTTGTCTACATCATGTCATCTTGCTTAAGGCGTTACTCTGTTTCATACTTAATACCCTAGATGCATGCTGGATAGCGGTCGATGGGTGGAGTAATAGTAGTAGATGCAGGCAGGAGTCGGTCTACTTGTCTCGGACGTGATGCCTATATACATGATCATTGCCATGAATCCGTCATAATTATTTGCTTTTCTATCAATTGCCCAACAGTAATTTGTTTACCCACCGTATGCTATGTGTTCGAGAGAGAAGCCTCTAGTGAAAACTATGGCCCCCGGTTTACTTTATCATATATTAAAAACCTAAAAATACCTTGCTGCAATTTATTTACTTTTATTTTAATTAGTATTTTAGTTTATCTATTTACCTCGATAAGATTTAATCCTTGCAAATAACCGCTAAGAGGATTGACAACCCTCTTATTTGCGTTGGGTGCAAGTGTTTGCTCTTTTGTGTGCAGGTGCGCTTAACAGAATTTTGCTTGGTTCTCCTACTGGATTGGTAACCTTGGTTCTTAACTGAGGGAAATACTTATCTCTACTATACTGCATCATCCTCTCCTCTTCGTGGAAATACCAACGCAGACTACTAGTAGCAGGAAGAATTTCTGGCGCCATTGCCGGGGAGACATCATCAAAATTACCAAGTACCTTCACGCAAAACTATCATTCACTTGCATTTACTTTATTTGCCTTTTATTTGCATTTGTCTCTCATTTTCATCTCCCCCACTTCTAATTTTTTTTACAAAAACACAAAAACATTTTTCTTTGCTTGTTTGCTCGTTTGTTTGCTTGTGTTGCCATGTGCTCCCTATTTGCTTGCATCTTTGCTTGCTAAAAAAACTATTGATATGGATCCTCATCCAGTTGCTAATATTTTCAAAAAAATCCAATTATGATGAACCAATTGCTAGTGAGTTGAGTGCACTAGATTATCTTTATGAAGTTTTGCTTGAAAATCGTGAATCTGAAAATTGTTTTGAAGAAATTTATAAAGTGATTCATGATAGCTCCCCGAATGAAAAGCATGATTGCAATGATTTTATTATAAATTATATTAATGTCAATTGTGTTAATAATGTGCAAAACTACAAGCTTGGGGATGATGATTTTGTTATGTCCACTACTTATTGTAATGATCATGATTGGGGTGACGCTTCTTATGATCTTGAAAATTTATTTAAGCCTTATGATGAATATGTTGTTGATAATAATGATTGCAATACTATTAAAAGTGGGTTTGGAAGAGTGTCAACTTTAAGTAAAAAAGAATCCCACATATTCGGAGAGTGTTCAATCTTATGAATTTTTTGATGAAAGTGGGTTTGGAGAGGTCATGACTTTAGTTGATGTTAATCCCACTATTTTGGAAGATTATAAAACTTTTATGCATGTGGATCATGAAGAGAATATTTTATATGATAGTTATATTGTTGAATTTGATTATGATCCTACATGTAATTATTATGAGAGAGGAAAATATGGTTGTAGAAACTTTCATGTCACTAAATTACCTCTCTTTATGCTAAAATTATTAATGCTCCATTCTTCCTATTTGCATATGCTAGATATTGCTTGTCTTGATAATTTGTTTTCTTATAAAATGGCTATGCATAGGAAGTATGTTAGACTTAAATGTGTTTTTCACATGCTACATGATGCTCTCTTTGTGTTTCAATTATTATCTTTCATGAGAGCATCATTAAAATCTCAAAGCCTATCTTAATGGCTATAAAGAAAGAGCTTGTTGGGAGACAACCCAATAGTTATTTTTTTTTATTCTTGAGTGTTTACACAATTATAGACTCTGTAATGATTGTATTTTTATGTTTTAATTAGTGTTTGTGCCAAGTAATGCCTTTGGGATGATGTTGATGATAGTATAATTGATGAAGTTTGGAAAACAGAAAGTTTTGCGTCCAGTGCTGGAATTTTAATTCTGTACTGGAGCGTCCGAAAAATCTGAAAGTTTTACACAGTATTGATATATGAATTTCCCACGTTGTCCTAATTTTTCAGAATTTTTGGAGTTACAGAAGTATGATGTTAATTCAGATCTTTACATACTGTTCTGTTTTAAACAGATTCTATTTTTGTTGCATAGTTTGCTTATTTTGATGAATCTATGGATCGTATCGGGGGGTATGAGTCATGGAGAAGTTGGAGTACAGTAGCATTATGCCAATATTAAATATGAATCAATTTACAACAGTACCTAAAGTTTAAGATTTGTTTGTTATACTAACGGATCTCACGAGGTTTCTGTTGAGTTTTGTGTGCTGAAGTTTTGGGTGAGACTACGATGGATAAAGGAATAAGGAGCGGCAAGAGCCTAAGCTTGGGGATGCCCAAGGCACCCCAAGGTAATATTCAAGGAAGACTCAAGCGTCTAAGCTTGGGGATGCCCCGGAAGGCATCCCCTCTTTCGTCTACAATCTATCGGTAACTAAATTGGAGCTATATTTTTATTCATCACATGATATGTGTTTTACTTGGAGCATCTTGTGATATAGTTTGTTTGCTTTTGTTTGCTTTTTAGTTTGTCACAATCATATTTTCTGAACACACCTTTTTGAGAGGGACACACATTGTTCATGATTTGTTAGAATACTCTATCTGCTTCACTTATATCTTTTGAGCTAGGCAGTTGCTCTAGTGCTTCACTTATATCTTTTAGAGCAGGGCGGTGGTTATATTTTAAAGAAATAGTTGCACTCTCATGCTTCACTTATATCTTTTTGAGAGTCTAATGTATAGCAATGGTAATATGCATGGGTTATGAATTTGGTCCTGATATGATAGGTATTCAAGAGGGATATAATAAAAACTTTCATATAGATCACTGAATATGATAAGTTTGATTCCTTGCAATAGTTTTGCGATATTAAGATGGTAATATGTGGGAGGTATTAGTAGATGATTTTGGTTTAGTAAGAATATTGGTGTTAAGGTTTGTGATTCCCGAAGCATGCACGTATGATCTGTCGTTATGCTAAGAAGTTGGAGCATGATTTATTGTTGATTGTCTACCTTATGAGTGGTGGTCGGGGACGAGCGATGGACTTTGTCCTACCAATCTATCCCTATAGGGGCATGCATAGTAGTACTTTACTTCGAGGGTTAATAAACTTTCGCAATAAGTTTGTGAGTTCTTTATGACTAATGTGAGTCCATGGATTATACGCACTCTCACCCTTCCGCAATTTGCTAGCCTCTTCGGTACCGTGCATTGCCCTTTCTCACATCGAGAGTTGGTGCAAACTTCGCCGGTGCATCCAAACCCCATGATATGATACCCTCTATCACACATAAGCCTCTTTATATCTTCCTCAAAACAGCCACCATACCTACCTATCATGGCATTTCCATAGCCATTCTGAGATATATTGCCATGCAACTTCCACCGTTCCGTTTTTATGACACACATCATCATTGTCATATTGCTTCGCATGATCATATAGCTGACATAGTATTTGTGGCTCAGCCACCGTTCATCATTTTTATACATGTTACGCTGGCATCATTGCACATCCTGGTACACTGCTAGAGGCATTCATATAGAGTCATATTTTTGTTCTAGTATCGAGTTGTAATATTGAGTTGTAAGTAAATAAAAGTGTGATGATCATCATTATTAGAGCATTGTCCCAGTGAGGAAAGGATGATGGAGACCATGATTCCCCCACAAGCCGGGATGAGACTCCGGACGAAAATAAAAAAAAAAGGAAAAAAAAAGATCTTCGAACTCTACGGCTGTGATAGCGACGTAGATCTTGCTGATAAATTGCTGATCTGGACGCGGCAAGTTCACGTTCTTCTTCCAGAGCATCAAGAGCATCTTGGCGAGCTTGTTACTTATCAGCCTCCACATAGGCTGCAACTCAGGGAGAATCATGACGTATGTCACTTGGAAGCACAACCTCTACACCATAGACCAGGAAAAACGGTGTGTAACCTGTTGACTTGATGGAAGTGGTCCATATGCTCCAAAGTACCGTTAGCAACTCTTCTTCCCAGCAGCCCGGTGTGCGTTGTAAAGGCACCATGAGCCGGGGTTTGATGCCACGCAGTAGCTCTTGATTAGCTCGTTCCGCCTGTCCATTAGACTGAGGATGCACCACAGATGCTAAGTCCAACCTGATGTGCTCCTGTTGTCAGAACTATTTCATCACTCCTTTGGAAAGATTAGTACCATTGTCTGTAATGATACTATGTGGATAGCCAAAATGATAAATCAGTTTTTTGAGGAATTTTACTGCTGTAGCAGCATCACAACGACTGACTGGCTCTGCTTCAACCCACTTGGTAAACTTGCCCACAGCTACTAGTAGGTGAGTATGTTTATTTTTGGATCCCTTGAAGGGACCAACCATATCAAGCCCCCAGACTGCAAAAGGCCAAATTATTGGAATCATCCTCAACTCTTGAGCTGACACATGTGCTTGACGAGCATTCTTCTGGCAACCATCGCACTTGCATACAATATCCTCTGCATCCGCATGAGCTGTGAGCCAATAAAACCCATGATGAAAAGCTTTGGCGACCAATGACCTTGAGCCGGCATGATGACCACAATCACCAGAGTGGATCTCATTAAGAATTGCGCGGCCCTACTCAGGTGAAACACGGATACGTCTCCAATGTATCTATAATTTTTTATTGTTCCATGCTATTATAGTATCAATCTTGAATGTTTTATATGCAATTATATGCCATTATATATCATTTTTTGGGACTAACCTATTAACCCAGTGCCCAGTGCCAGTTGTTGTTTTCTGCTTGTTTTTGCCTTTTCAGAAAATCATTATCAAAAAGTGTCCCAATGAGAAAAAAACTTTGGATTAATTTTTTCTGGACCAGAATAGACCCAGGAAGCTTTGGGAGAAGACCAGAAGATCCATGAGGATGCGGCAAGCCTGGAGGGCGTGCCCAGGGGGGTAGGCGCGCCCCCCGGGCTTGTGGGCCCCTCGTTGCACCTCTTGACCTAATTCCAACGCTATAAATTCACAAATATTCCAAAACCAACAGGGAGCCAGAAGAGAAAACCTTTCCGCCGCCGCAAGCCTCTGTTCTTCCGTGATCCCATCTGTAGGCCTTTTCCGGTAATCTGCCGGAGGGGGCATCAATCACGGAGGGCTTCTTCATCAACCTTGCTGCCCTTCCGATGATGTGTGAGTATTTTACCACAGACCAACGGGTCCATAGCTAGTAGCTAGATGGCTTCTTCTCTCTCTTTGATCTTCAATACCATGTTCTCCTTGATGTTCTTGGAGTTCTATCCGATGTAATCTTCTTTTGTGCTGTGTTTGTTGGGATCCGATGAATTGTGAGTTTATGATCAGATTATTCATGAGAAATATTTGAGTCTTCTCTAAACTCTTTTATGCATGATTATTATAGCTTTGTATTTCTCTCCGATCTATCGATTTGGTTTGGCCTACTAGATTGATTTGTCTTGTAATGGGAGAGGTGCTTTGTGATGGGTTCAATCTTGTGGTGCTCAATCCCAGTGACAGAAGGGGACATGACACGTATTTGTATTGTTGCCATTAAGGATAAAAAGATGGGGTTTAATCATATTGCTTGAGTTTACTTTTTCTACATCATGTCATCTTGCTTAAGGCGTTACTCTGTTTCATACTTAATACCCTAGATGCATGCTGGATAGCGGTCGATGGGTGGAGTAATAGTAGTAGATGCAGGCAGGAGTCGGTCTACTTGTCTTGGACGTGATGCCTATATACATGATCATTGCCATGAATCCGTCATAATTATTTGCTTTTCTATCAATTACCCAACAGTAATTTGTTTACCCACCGTATGCTATGTGTTCGAGAGAGAAGCCTCTAGTGAAAACTATGGCCCCCGGTTTACTTTATCATATATTAAAAACCTAAAAATACCTTGCTGCAATTTATTTACTTTTATTTTAATTATTATTTTAGTTTATCTATTTACCTCGATAAGATTTAATCCTTGCAAATAACCGCTAAGAGGATTGACAACCCTCTTATTCGCATTGGGTGCAAGTGTTTGCTCTTTTGTGTGCAGGTGCGCTTAACGAAATTTTGCTTGGTTCTCCTACTGGATTGATAACCTTGGTTCTTAACTAAGGGAAATACTTATCTCTACTATATTGCATCATCCTCTCCTCTTCGGGGAAATACCAACGCAGACTACAAGTAGCAAACACAACGCTGAAAAACTTCCGTGACACTCCGTCTATGCAACTCGCCATTGACAATAGTCATAGACTTGGACCGCCTGATAATCTGTCGAGCGATGATTTCCTCCACTGGGAGCTCACCACGGCTTAGATAAGCCAGATAAGGAACTGTCCAATTAGGTATAGCATGAATAGCGGCCACTAGAGCCGCCTCCGGATCAGGAACAGCGAGACCTTCCTCCGTCAGTAACTTGACTGACGGGCTGTGCAACACATCCAGAAAAACATTGGGTGGAACAGGCTTCCGTTGAGACCCCAAACGAGACAATGCGTCCGCCGCCTCGTTAAGCCGGCGATCAATGTGATCCACCTGATATCCTGTGAAGTAGCCATCAATGTTTGTCACTTCGCGTCGATAAGCCGCCATGAGAGGATCCTTGGAATCCCAGGTGCCAGAAACTTGCTGAGCCACCAAATCTAAGTCGCCCAGGCACCTGACCCGGCTCAAATTCATCTCCTTTGCCATACGGAGCCCATGAAGCAAGGCCTCATATTCAGCTGTATTGTTAGTACAAGGAAACATAAGCCGCAAGACATAACAAAATTTGTCACCTCGTGGGGAAGTTATCACAACTCCATCCCCCGAGCCTTCCAATTGCCTGGAACCATCAAAGTGAATAGACCAATACGTGGTATCCGGCTTCTCCTCCGGAGCCTGTAATTCAGTCCAGTCATTGATGAAGTCCACCAAAGCTTGAGATTTAATAGCAGTTCGCATCATATATTTGAGATGATGCGGCCCCAGCTCAATCGCCCACTTGGCAACCCGGCCAGTGGCTTCTCTGTTCTGAATGATGTCGCCAAGGGGTGCTGAACTGACCACAGTAATTGGGTGCTCATGAAAATAGTGTTTCAACTTCCGGCTTGCGGTGAACACACCATATACTAGCTTCTGCCAATGCGGATACCGATGCTTGGATTCTGTTAAAACCTCACTGATATAATACACCGGGCGCTGAACTAGATACTCCTTGCCTGCTTGCTTTCGCTCTACAACAACTGCAACACTGATAGCCTTACTGTTAGCTACAATATATAGCAGCATGGGCTCCTACTCCTGAGGGGCTGCAAGGATGGGCGGCTCTCAGATAACTGCTTCTTAAGAGATTCAAAAGCCTGATCTGCATTATCGCTCCAAACAAAATATTCTGACTTCCGGAGCATTTGGTAAACTGGGATTGCCTTTTCCCCAAGGCGGCTTATGAACCGGCTCAACGCCGCAACCCGCCTGGCCAGCTTCTGGATGGCATTGAGATTGGCCGGCTTGGACAGGGATGTGATTGCTTTGATTTTTTTTGGGTTGGCCTCAATTCCACGCTCAGAAACGAGGAATCCCAGTAACTTCCCTGCAGGAACACCAAAGACACACTTCTCCGGGTTAAGCTTCATCTGATAAACTCGGAGGTTGTCAAACGTTTCCTTGAGATCATCCAACAAGGTCTCCTTCTTTCGAGATTTAACCACAATATCATCAACATATGCATAAGCATTACGCCCAATCTGCTTGTGGAAACAATTCTAAACGCAACGCTGATAAGTCGCCTGTGCACATTTCAGATCGAACGGCATGGACGTGTAGCAGAAAGCTCCAAATGGTGTAATGAAAGCCGTCTTTTCCTGGTCCTCCTGCTTCATCTTGATTTGATGATAACCAGAATAAGCATCCAGAAAGCATAAGGACTCACAACCCGCTGTAGCATCAATGATCTGGTCAATACGGGGCAGCGCAAAAGGATCACTAGGACAAGCCTTATTCAGATCCGTGTAATCCACACACATTCGCCAAGTCCCGTTTTTCTTCAGAACAAGAACCGGGTTAGCTAGCCATTCAGGATGAAACACCGCCACAATGAACCCGGCAGCTAGGAGCCGAACCACTTCTTCGCCAATAGCTTTCTGCCTTTCTTCATTGAATCGACGGAGGTACTGTCGAACATGTTTAAACTTAGGATCCACATTAAGGGAGTGCTCAGCGAGTTCTCTTGGTACACCTGGCATGTCAGAAGGTTTCCATGCAAAGATGTCCCGATTCTCACGGATGAACTCAACGAGCGCACTTTTCTATTTAGGGTCCATGTTTGCCCCAACAGTGAACTGCTCAGATGAATCACCCAGGACAAAGTCAACTTGCTTTGTATCTCTGGCCGACTTAAATTTGAGCAAAGGATCAGACTCGGTCGTCGGCTTTTCTTGAGAGAGGTCCTATCAGCCGGGTCGACGTTATCCTTGTAGTACTTCAACTCCTCGGCAGCACAAGCCGTCTCTGTATAAGCCGCATCTCCTTCTTCGCACTCCAGCGCAACCCGCCGGTTGCCCTCAACAGTAATCGTTCCTTTTGGACCCGACATCTTTAACTTCAGATAGACATAGCACGGCCGCGCCATGAACCGCGCGTAAGCCGGTCTTCCGAAGAGGGCATGATAAGGGCTTTTAAGCTTCACCACTTTGAAGGATAAAAACTCCGAGCAGTAATTAAGTTCGTCGCCAAAGGCTACTTCTAGAGAAATTCTGCCAATGGGATAAGCTGACTTGCCAGGAACGATGCCATGAAAAACTATGGTGGAAGGGGTGAGCTGTTTCTCGGATAAACTCATCCGTCTGAAAGTATCATAGTACAGTATATTGATGTTGCTGCCGCCATCCATAAGCACCTTTGTCAATGTATATCCGCCGACTTGTGGTGCCACCACCAAGGCCAGATGACCCAGGTGATCAATGAACTCTGGATGATCCGCCCGACTCCAAGTGACTGGCTGCTCCGACCAGTTGAGGTAATATGGGACTGCCGGCTCAACCAGGTTGGCGGCTCTCCGCTGAACCTTCCGATCCCGTTTGTAGGTACTGGTGGTAAAGACATGATACTGACCGCTATTCAACTGCTTCGGATTACTCTGGAAATCGGACTGGCAACCTTGATTCTGATTGCCTTGGTTACACTGATTATTGCCTCCTGCATTGCCAGCCCCTTAAAATCCGGCATTATGACCTTGGTTCCCCTGGAACCCAGGGCCTGCGAAGGGCCCTTATGAGCCGGCTCCCTGATTGCTGGGTCCGGGATTCCCGTGATGTCCGCCGTTGACGCCTCCATTGTGATGATTCTGAAACACCCTCTTGGAGAATTCTTGCATAATATAACAGTTCTCCCAGGAGTGGACAGACGGCTTGCCATTAACACTGTGTTTAGAACATGGACCCTTGAGGGCCTCTTCAAAACTGCGGGGGTGGTTACCTGGAAAGGGCCTCCTAGAGGCATTGTCCTGACATTGGTTATTTCCACCGGTATTGGTATTTGCTACCAGATCGGAGCCGGCTTCATAACTCTTGCGCTTGTTGCTGCCATTGGCCTGCCCATTGCCATTGTTCTGCTGGTGACCCTTGCCACCATTTTTCTTGCCCTTGCCAGACTTGTCATTGTCAGACGTAGGGTCCTTCGTATTATCTGACTTGGCATACCGGGTTAAGACATCCATAAGATCGCCCATGTCCTAGACCTTCCACTTGAGCCGCCCTAACTTTTGAACCAGGGGTTGAAATTTACAAGTCCGCTCCAGAACAAGAACCACCTGTGCCGCTGCGATGCTATCCGAAGAATGGATGACTTCCGCAACTCGTCGAGACTAGTGGTGTGCCAACTCATCCTCACGCTGAATACAATGTTCAAGATCGACGATTGTGGTAGGCCGTTTGCAGGTTCCCTGAATTTTTTTGATGAAGCGCTCCTTCAACTCCTGCCAGGTGTTAATCGAATTCACCGGCAAGTTTTTCAACCAGGTACGTGCTGGACCTTCCAACATGAGAGGTAGATAGCGTGCGCACACAGCTTCATTAGCTCCCAGCAGATCCATTGCTAGCTCATAACTCTCAATCCACTGGGCTGGCTCTAGATCTACTGTGTAATTAGGAACCTTGCGAGGACCCTTAAAATCTGGCAGCATGCGTGCATCTCGCAGTGTCGGGACTAGACAAGGAGTTCCAATTATGCGACTTGACAAGCCGCCTGGGCTGTGGTAGGAGGGTCCTGCACCATGGGCTAATTATACACTGCCCCCGTGTTTTCCTCTTCCAATGCTCGTAGAGCTCGAGCGGTGTCCACAATCTCCTGTGCGTTTGGGATCCTGGGGGGCGGCTGATCCTCCAGTGGTTGTGCCGCCCTCCTACGCCGTGCGCTACTGGAAACTGCTGGCGACTCAGGGCGTTGGCTCCTGGTGCGGCTCTAGTGCGGAGTGGAGTGAAGCCGGTGCTGGCTATGAGAATAGTTTGCCTGCTGTGTTACTGCTGTCTTGAGCATCTCAATGGCGTTCCTGGCCTCCACCTGAGCTGGACCATCCCCTTCAATCAGAATTGCTGCCAAGTTGTGAGTCGCCGCTAGGACATTGTCCACCGGGTTGGATGTAACACCCCGATTTTTGGCCCTTTCTTTTTCTTTTTGATTTCTTTGGTTTTTGCTCTGATTTCCTGTTTGGAGTGGTTCTATGGACTTGGAACCTGGGAAGACCATCATTCTCTCTTTCCCTAAGTGGTTCATCATTCTCAAATATTTCCCAAGATCATGTCTTTTCCATTCTAGTCCAACCCCAACCTTTATTTTTTGGGAATATTCTTTTTTTCTATTAAAGGAATAACCCTATTTGACCTATGTTGTGAAGCAACCTATCTTTCTGTCTTCCACAAAATTCCCATAAATTATTTGGATCATATCTTCCACAAATATGTCAAAATACTTCCTTGCCTAGTTCAAAAATAATTCAGGAATATTCATTTTTCATTCTGTCCAGAATGGCACTTTGTGAAGGAAGTGCTATTTATCTTTTCTTGATTGCCCTCAAACTTTTTGAGCACTCTTTCATATCCAAATGATTGCCACATGAAAAAATTCAGCTCCATTTGTCTAGTAAATCTTCCTCAGCAAATTTCCAAAGTTTCTGTCCAGAGAGAAGCTTTGTGAAGGAAGTACTAGCTAGGCTAATCCAAATGAGTTGAAAATTTTCCATATCCTTCATATGCTCAAATAATCCCACTCCACCAAATTTCAGCCCAATCCAACACTCCTTGTGAGTGCATCATCCAAATCCATTTTTCTGGACCAGATTGTCAGTTGTGAAGCAACTATGATCAAACTTGGTCCAAATGGCTTAAAATTTCACAGGATTGTAGTCCTTCCTACCCTAAGCCTCTTTGACAACTTGTTTCTCCATTTAACCATCCCATTTTACCACAGCTTCTAGCTCAAGTTTGCTACAGCAAAATTTGGCTGATGCATCCCGTCAGCACAAAGTCACTTTCTTCAAGCTATCACCTCAAGGGGGTCCCAGGACACATAGACAACACCATGGACATGGTTGGCCACGCTTAATCACCGTGCACGCGTCGATGCACGCGGTGACCGTGCGGCTGGTAGGCCATTGTCGTGCTCTGGATGTCGTTTTGCTTCGGGACTCCTCTGCCCGGCCGTCCCCTCGCGTCCCCTGGTGTCGTCCACCCTCCTCCTCCTCCCACGTATCTCCTGACTCAGCCCCTCCCTCCAGAAGCCCCCTCGCCGGTGCCAGAAGTTGCGCCCATGGGTGCACCATGCGCCGCGTGGTCGACCACCCCCTGTGCTGGCCCCGTCCGCGTGCGCATCCCCTCTGCCTCTCCCGTCACTTCGCTGGCCCGCGCGTGCACGGCCTCGCCGGGAGAATCTCCCGTGCGCCCATGGCGGCACCCGAGCTCGGCATCTTCTCCCCTGCCTATTTAAGCCGCTCCTGGCCGCGTCTCTCCTCACCATCGGCCTCCTCCACCTCTCAGAAACCCACCCATCCTCTCAGTTGAGCTCTAGGAGCTCTCCTGCCCCTCCCATGGCCAAGCCACCGCCGCTGGACTCCGCTTAAATTCCGGCGATCCGAGCCCTCTCCCTTCCCCTAACCCACTCTGCGGAGTTGCCCTAGCCACCGAAAGCCTCCCCGCATCCCCAGCCACTCACCTCCGTGGCCGTGCCGTGCTTCCCGTCCTCGCCCGTCGCCAACGTCCACCGCGGCCGATGCCCTGCTCGCCCCAGTGCTCAACGGCGGTCGTGCCATCCATGGATGGATGCGCCTCGACCTCTTGAGCACGCTGGTGGGCCGAGCTTCGCAAGAGGTGGTCGGAAACGCCGGCAGTCGCCGTCGAGAGCCGCCCCTCTCCTCTACCAGGCGAGCGCGGGAGGAGGACGATGACCCTGCAGGCAGGCCCCGCATGTAAGCCTCACGAGTTGACCCAGCCGGCCGGGTCCAGCTGGATAAGTGAAGGCGTATTCCACGAAATACGTTTCCGCCGGGGAAAGCGCACTCCCACCGCGGCTACGGATCAAAATGCGTTTTCTTTGTTATGAAAGCGTACTTCTAGAAGTACGCCTTCTGTTTTAAGCAGCCGGCGCCGAAACCTCTAGTTTGCGAACGTTCACCCGTTAAGAGTAGAAACGGACACTTTTCTGTTTGTTTTTGGCCTAACGAATGAACGGCCATAACTCTGCACCCGTAACTCCGAATCAGGTGATTCTAAAGCCCATGTTCTCTATTCGTCGAGCCTGTTCCGATGGTATCATCTTCACCATGTGGTAACATTCTAAAAATGACCATTTTGCCCCTGCCCTATATTCAGCTCCTCCGAGAGAGAAACTTTTCCGGCAAAATCTTTCCACGAGATGATCGCACTTCTTCCCGATGAATCCACCAACCCCAGGCAAGCCACACCCTCCATTTGCATGATTGCAATGCAATGCCATGGTTTTGTTTAATAAACTTGCTTAAAAATATTGCGTTAGTTAAATATGATTTGTTCATGGCACTTCTTGGAAAAATATTTGATCTTGCTACTGCCATGACGATGCTTGGATTTCTAGGACTAATGCTTGGCAGATTGAGGGTGACATGTTGCCATTGGATTACTAGTAATAGTAGTTATGCTTTCATCATGATCAAATTGGAAATTATTGCTTATTGGGTTTGATAATAATGATTTGGCTATATTATTCTTTGAATTATCGGATGGATATTGTTATGACTTGGATTACAGGTTGATGTGTGATATTGGAGTAACATTTATCACAGATATACCTTGGGAACAAATTCCGTCATTTCGTTGATCAGGTGCCACCGAATCGAGCTCACCAGCGCAGCCACATTTGCCTGGATGGGGAGGCCCTAATTCGGTCTATTGTCATGCCTCTCGCCGGAACCTCCAACCAGGGAAGGTTATGCACTCGCGCTACCCTGGCTCGGTAGGCGGTCATAACCTTGTGTGCCTGAGTTGTATGGATCCAGAGTCCCCGTTTGGGACAGTTTTATTTGGCCACGAAGGTGGCGGATGTCACGAGTTGACATCGGGGCCACCCATGGAATAGCCCAAAGGGGAGTTTGTCGAAGTGGTCGGGAGAGTGTCATGCAATAGATTGGTTTTGTTGGAACGTCGTTGGTCCACCCGAATGGGAGCACGAGGCCATGAGTTCCATGGTGCTGGTACAGTGTGCTAACCTCTGCAGAGTGTATAAACTATCGATAGCTGCGTCCTCGGTTATGGACACAGTTCATTGTAGGTCACACCGTTCGATCAACACTCACGATGACGGAATGACTTATATGAGGACTTATATTTATATGTGAGCAAGTAACAGCTTGGCAGGATGTCGTTGATGATATTGGGATGATCTTGAGAATGATCATCGGATTGTGATGTGGTCACACGGTGATCGCAAGGATGTATTGATCCCGGGGTGCTCAAGATGGTATGTTGCTTGGCCGGATAGCCAAGAGTGAGATGGTCCCTGTGACCCAAGATGATGGTTCATCAGTAATTCTAGCAGTATCATATCATGTTTAATAGAACTTTCCACATCATAGTAGTTGTTAATAACTTAACCTGTTAATGCTATGTTGTTGTCTTGCCTTGATGCTTTTGGTTGTTGTGAGCTTGCGAGTACATTCAAAGTACTCACCTGGCGTGTCATGCCAGATTGCAGGTGATGCCATGATTGATTGTTTGTCGAGGATCCTGAGTCTGCGAGCTAGGTCGTGTCCCAGCCAGAGTCCATGCGGAGTGGAGTCTATCACCGTCGTTGTTGTTCCGCTGCTAGAAGTTATTTCGCTGCTACGAGTTGTTCCGCTGCTAGCATAGAGCTACCTTCGCTGGCGTAGTGCCGCCGTGCCGATGTAATCTTTGTAGTATCTGAACCTTTGTACTCATATTATTTGTAATAAAGAGCTGATTTGTTCTATGCCAAGCAGTGTCATATTCTAGAAGACTTGATCTCTTGGCTAGAATACGGGGTGCTCCGGTTTCTCTGAGCCGGGGTGCCACATAGGAATAGTGTCCAATTGGGGTTTGGAACCGGCGAGGCGGCAGTAGCTGCTGTGGAACCGGCGTCTAATGCTGAGCCGGCTACCGCAGTGGTGGCCCTCCAGGGGACATAACACCAGCCCCCGGGTTCACCGGAGCCCGCGGATCATTCGGCGTGGTAAACAGCTGCGTTGGCTCGATCTGGGCCAGAAGCCGGCTTTGATGTCGCCTCCGGTGAACGAATTCTGACTCCACCTGCCGGCGGCTCAGATAAAGGGTTCCTCTTCCAGGCGCTTTGTCTCCTCAACAAGCCGGGCTTGCGCTTCCGCCATGCGGGTATTTTCAGCATTGATATCCTCCTGGATCTTGGTCATCTGCTCACGGCACTTCATGATATCTGCATTGCGCGCCACCGCGTTCTCTACTGTCACCGGCTCGGCCAGGAGAGTTGACAGAGTGTTCATCAACTCCGCGAGCGCCTGCGCCCCGGTCTTTTGCGAGCCGGCAGCGGCCGTGCCGGCCCCTCCTGAGCCGGCGATGGTGAGATTCTGCATGGCCGCTGGATCCACCGGGTCGCGAAGGCGAGGCGGGTCTTGCCTGCCAGCCATGTAAACCGCAGCAAACCGAGGTGGCTCGAGGGTTTCAGGGAAAACTTCCTCGGTGCATCCTCCAAGTCTCCCATCATACATGGGACGGATTGACTCGGTTTCCCCCATCGATGATTCACCATCAGATTGAACGAGTGTCTCGTCTCTGGACAACGAATTTTCAGACAGAGTCACCCCCTGGGTGAATCCGACAAAGGCATGCGTCCGGCCGGCTCTCGGCGGGCTGGGTTTCGCCTGTGGGGGTCTGGCGCGGCGGGCCGATTCGATGCTGGTAACAGCCTCCAACCCGGCGGCCGGCTCGCCGACAACGCTGATGACCCACAAGTATAGGGGATCAATCGTAGTCCTTTCGATAAGTAAGAGTGTCGAACCCGACGAGGAGCAGAAGGAAATGACGAGCGATTTTCAGCAAGGTATTTTCTACAAGCACTGAAATTATCGGTAACGAGTAGTTTGATAGCAAGATAATTTGTAACAAGTGACAAGTAGCAATAGTAACAAAGAGTGCAGCAAGGTGGCCCAATCCTTTTTGTAGCAAAGGACAAGCTGGAACGATCTCTTATAATAAGTAAAGCGTTCTCGAGGACACATGGGAATTTCATCTAGTCACTTTCATCATGTTGGTTTGATTCGCGTTCGCTACTTTGATAATTTGATATGTGGGTGGACCGGTGCTTGGGTGTTGTTCTTACTTGAACAAACCTCCCACTTATGATTACTCCCCTTCGCAAGCATCCGCAACTACGAAAGAAGAATTAAGATTACTCTAACCATAGCATTAAACATATGGATCCAAATCAGCCCCTTACGGAATAGCGCATAAACTAGGGTTTAAGCTTCTATCACTCTAGCAACCCATCATCTAATTACTACTCCACAATGCATTCCCTTAGGCCCAAAGATGGTGAAGTGTCATGTAGTCGACGTTCACATGACACCACTAAGAGAATCAACAACATACATATCATCAAAATATCGAACGAATACCAAATTCACATGATTACTTATGACAAGACTTCTCCCATGTCCTCAAGAACAAAAGTAACTACTCAAAAATCATCTTCATGTCCAAGATCAGAGGGGTATTAAATAGCATAATAGATCTGAACATATAATCTTCCACCAAATAAACCAACTAGCATCAACTACAAGATGTAATCAACACGACAAGCAACCCACAGGTACCAATCTGAGGTTTTGAGACAAAGATTGAATACAAGAGATGAACTAGGGTTTGAGATGAGATGGTGCTGGTGAAGATGTTGATGAAGATTGGTCCTCCCACGATGAGAGGATCGCTAGTGATGTCGATGGCGACGATTTCCCCCTCCCGGAGGGAAGTATCCCCGGCAGAATCCCTCCGCCGGAGAGCAAAAGTGCTCCTGCCCAAGTTCCGCCTCGAGACGGCGGCGCACCATCCCAAAAGTCTTCTCTATATTTTTTAGGGCAAATGGACTTATATACCAGAAGATGGGGGCCAGAGGCTGGCCAGGGGCCCCACGAGCCACCAAGGCGCGCCTGGGGGGGTGGCGCCCTGGTGCCTCGTGGGCACCTGGGTGGCCCCCTCTGGTACTTCTTGGCTCCAGTATTTTTATTTATTCCAAAATAATTCTTCGTGAAATTTCAGCTCATTTGGAGATGTGCAGAATAGGTATCTCTGACATAGCTTTTTCAGGTCCAGAATTCCAGCTGCCGGCATTCTCCCTCTTTGTGTAAATCTTGCATATTAAGAGAGAAAAGACATCAGAATTGCTCCACAATGTGTTATATTGATTAAAAAACACTATAAATAACACTAGGAAAACATGATGCAAAATGGACGTATCAACTCCCCCAAGCTTAGACCTCACTTGTCCTCAAGCGAAAGCCGATATCGATAATCATGTCCACATGTTTAGAGAGAGAGGTGTTGATAAAAACAAAATACGGACATAGTAGCATCATGATCATTATTATAACAGCAATATTTATCATCATAAAACTTCTCATGAGCAACTAACAATTCATCACAACAATGAAGTATAAGGCATAAACTTTCTTGAAAACTAACAAACTATGTTCTCAGTCAACAATGCAATTGCAATTCATCATATTTTTAGGAAGGGTCTCATATAGGAGCTTTTTAGCAAGTCCACATACTCAACCATCATATAGTCTTCCATGATTGCTAACACTCACAACATATATATGGAGCAAAAAATTTCAGCCAGACACATAGAAAGACAGGGGCTTATAATTTCGCCACCCAACTTATTCACCTCAAGGGTGATGTCAACAATAATAACTCATGATCACTCATATCCAACTGAATATATATGCCTAGATCTTTCCCCACCACATGATGCTTGCAAAAGAGAAAAATAAAAAGGAATGGGGGAGAACACTATTGACTCTTGCATAAAAAGTAAATACATAAAAGTAAAAGATAGGCCCTTCGCAGAGGGAAGTAGAGGTTATCATGCGCTTTTGTTGTTGGATGCACAAGCTCTTAATGCAAAGGAACGTCACTTTATATTGCACCTTGTGATAGCAACCTTTATTATGCAGTCCGTCGCTTTTATTTCTTTACCATCACAAGTTCGTACAAAGCTTATTTTCCCTTACAATAAAAGTTTAGACATATTTAGGGGCAATTTTTATTGCTTTTTGCACCGATGACAACTTACTTGAAGGATCTTATTCAATCCATAGGTAGATATAGTGGACTCTCATGACATGAAACTGGGTTTAAGGGTTTTGGATGCACAAGTAGTATCTCTACTTGGTGCAGATTCTTGGCTAGCAAAGATATTGAGCAAGCACCACATGTTGGAGGATCTATAACAATATAACTTCTATGTGAATATAAGCAAACATAATTCATTATGTTGTCTTCCTTGTCCAACGTCAACAATTTGACATAAAATACTTAATGGGGGCTCACAATCATAAAAGATGTCCAAGATAGTATATTTGCATGTGAATCTTCTCTTCCCTTATTAATTCTTTCATGAATTGCATCATTGACTAATGCTATGTTTGTTAACTTCCAATAAATTTTACCACTTATACTTTTCTTTATGCAATGTCATTACTTTCCATAAGATTAGCATTTGATCTTTTTCATTATTTTAATTGCTAAGATTGAAACATGAAAGTAAAGAAGCGAAAACTCAAACTACTCTTTATTATATAACTCTCAGCTCGATTACATAGATAGATAGATAGATCACGAAACTAGCACTCGAAAATAGATCATACTAAACTTTTATTCAACTAAATCATGAAATAACTAAGGATCGAACTAAAAATAGGTAAAGATAGCAAAAGTGATGGTGATACGATACCGGGGCACCTCCCCCAAGCTTGGCACAAGCCAAGGCGAGTGCCCATACCCATGTACTCAAGTTTCCTTCTTCGGTGATGGTGGTGGTGATGAAGTGGTGGGCTTGTCCTCCGGCTTCCATGGCATAGGTTCCCCATCATAAAAAGATGAACGAGTCTCCGGGGTCCTGAAACTTGCAGCTAAACTCATACCTTTGAATCTTGCCTCATACTCATAATTTTGGTTTTGAAGATCATAGATTTGGCCTTGGAGATAGTCGATTCGTTCATTGAGCTTGAAGATGATGTCCCCCATCGATCGGTCGTCCACCTTGCGATCACGGGTGAACTCCGTGATCATGGAGTGGTTGGCGCTGAGTCCACGTTCCACCATCCCTTGGCACTTGAAGATCTCCTGCTCCACCGCTTCGAGCCTCGACTCCACGCTCCCGGTCTTCTTGGGTCCTTGAACATCCCGGATGTGAAGCATCCCCTCACGCATCTCAATGGCCTAAGGGTGTTTCATCACCTCTGGTAGGTAGGGGTTGATGACCTTCTCGTAGAACTTGTCCTTGGAAGAGCTTGGTGGAGCCATAGCGATCTAGATCTGTCAGAAAAATAGCACGAAACAAGAACAGAGGAGATTTCTATGATACGGTGGTCAAAACGTCCGGGAGTATATATAAATATTTTTTATCTTGCAAAACAAGTAATCCAGAAGAAAAACGGAGTCGAGAAGGCTCACGAGGGGCCCACGAGCCACCAGGGCACGCCTGGGGGGTGGCGCGCCCTGGTGCCTCGTGGGCACCAGGTGGGTCCCCTCGGCTGTTTCTTATTTTTGTATTTTTTCTAATATTCCAAAACTGACAGAAAGTATTTTTATGGAATTTTTGGAGTCAGTTTACTTACCGTATCACGTACCTCTTCCTTTTCAGGGTTCTGGAGTGTTCTGGAAGGTCTCTCTTATGTATTCTTCCAGTGTAATTGTTTCAATAATATTAGTTTCAACATTAATGGGGGTACCTGAAATATAGTGCTTAATTCTTTGCCCATTCACCACTCTCGGATTGGTGCCTTCGGAGTTGTTTATTTTGATGGCTCCGGAGCGATAAACTTCTTCGATGATATACGGTCCTTCCCATTTAGAGAGAAGTTTTCCTGCAAAGAATCTCAAACGAGAATTGTACAATAGAACTTGCTCACCCACTTTGAATTCCCTTTTTGAATTCTTCTATCATGCCATCTTTTAACTTTTTCTTTAAACAATTTGGCATTTTCATACGCTTGGGTTCTCCATTCATCTAGTGAGCTAATATCAAATAACCTCTTTTCACCGGCAAGTTTAAAATCATAATTGAGTTCTTTAATTGCCCAATATGCTTTATGTTCTAACTCAAGAGGTAAATGACACGCTTTTCCATAAACCATTTTATGAGGAGACATACCCATGGGATTTTTATAAGCAGTTCTATAAGCCCATAATGCATCGTCAAGTTTCTTAGACCAATTCTTTCTAGATCTATTGACGGTTTTTTGCAAGATTAATTTTATTTCTCTATTGCTCAATTCTACTTGACCACTAGATTGAGGGTGATAGGGAGATGCAATTCTATGGTTGACATCATATTTAGCAAGCAATTTATGGAATGCACCATGAATAAAATGTGAACCACCATCAGTCATTAAATATCTAGGGACTCCAAACCTCGGGAAAATAACTTCTTTAAGCATTTTAATAGAAGTGTTATGATCAGCACTACTAGTTGGAATAGCTTCTACCCACTTAGTAACGTAATCAACAGCAACTAAAATATGAGTATACCCATTGGATTTAGGAAAAGGTCCCATATAATCAAATCCCCAAACATCAAATGGTTCAATAGCAAGTGAATAATTCATAGGCATTTCCTGACGTCTACCAACATTACCAATTCTTTGACATTCATCACAAGATAAGACAAACTTACGAGCATCCTTGAAAAGAGTAGGCCAATAAAAACCAGATTGTAATACCTTACGTGCAGTTCTATCTCCCGCATGGTGTCCTCCGTAAGCCTCGGAATGACACTTCCGTACGATTTGTTCCTGTTCATGCTCAGGTATACAACGTCTAATAATACCATCTACTCCTTCTTTATAAAGATGTGGGTCATCCCAAAAGTAATGTCTTAAATCATAGAAAAACTTTTTCTTTTGTTGGTATGTGAAACTAGGTGGTATAAATTTAGCAACAATATAATTAGCATAGTCTGCATACCATGGAGTATTACGAGAAGCATTTATGACAGCTAATTGTTCATCAGGAAAATCATCATTAATAGGTAGTGGGTCATCAAGAACATTTTCCATTCTAGACAAATTATCTGCTACGGGATTCTCAGCTCCCTTTCTATCAATAATATGCAAGTCAAATTCTTGTAGCAATAAAACCCACCTAATGAGTCTAGGTTTAGCATCTTTCTTTTCCATAAGATATTTAATAGCAGCATGATCGGTGTGAACAGTTACCTTAGAATCAACTATGTAAGATCTGAATTTATCACATGCAAACACAACTGCTAGAAATTCTTTTTCAGTAGTAGCATAATTTCTTTGGGCACTGTCTAGAGTTTTACTAGCATAATGGATAACATTTAATTTCTTATCAACTCTCTGTCCTAGAACAGCACCAACAGCATAATCACTAGCATCACACATAATTTCAAAAGGCAAATTCCAATCAGGTGGTTGAACAGTAGGTGCAGTGGTTAAGGCTTTCTTAAGTGTTTCAAAGGCTTCTAGACAATCATCATCAAAAACAAATGGAACATCTTTTTGCAAAAGATTGGTAAGAGGCCTAGAAATTTTAGAGAAGTCTTTAATAAACCTTCTATAGAAACCAGCATGACCTAGGAAACTTCTTATACCTTTAATATCTTTAGAACATGGCATTTTCTCAATAGCATCAACCTTAGCTTTATCAACTTCAATACCTCTTTCAGAAATTTTATGCCCCAAGACAATACCTTCATTCACCATAAAGTGGCACTTCTCCCAATTCAAGACAAGATTAGTTTCTTCACATCTCTGCAAAACTCGATCAAGGTTGCTTAAGCAATCATCAAAAGAAGTTCCGTAAACGGAAAAATCATCCATGAAAACCTCAACAATCTTTTCACAAAAGTCAGAGAATATAGCAGTCATACATCTTTGAAAGGTAACAGGTGCATTGCATAAACCAAAAGGCATACGTCTATAAGCATAAGTTCCAAAAGGACAAGTAAAGGTGGTTTTCTCTTGATCGGGTTGTGATACAAGTATTTGAGAAAAACCAGAATAACCATCTAGGAAACAGAAGTGTGTATGCTTACATAATCTTTCTAACATTTGATCAATAAAAGGTAAGGGGTAATGATCTTTTCTAGTAGCTTTGTTTAATTTTCTAAAATCAATTACCATCCTATAACCAGTTACAATTCTTTGTGGAATGAGTTCATTTTTATCATTAGGAACAACCGTGATATCTCCTTTCTTAGGGACACAATGAACGGGACTTACCCATCTACTATCAGCTATGGGATATATTATACCTGCTTCTAGAAGCTTTAATATTTCAGTTCTTACCACCTCTTTCATCTTAGGATTTAATCGTCATTGGTGGTCGACAACTGGTTTAGCATCAGGCTCTATATTAATTTTGTGTTGACATAGAGTGGGACTAATACCCTTAAGATCATCAAGAGTATATCCAATAGCAGCTCAGTGCTTCCTCAGAGTTTTAAGTAATCTCTTTTCTTCATGCTCTGAAAGGTTAGCACTAATAATAACAGGATATATCTTCTTTTTATCGAGATAAGCATATTTCAATGTATCAGGCAATTGCTTCAATTCAAATACAGGATCACCTTTAGGTGGAGGAGGGCCTCCAAGAGTTTCAACAGGCAAATTGTGTTTAAGGATAGGTGGTTGATCAAAGAACATCTTATCTATTTCATTTCTTTCATTCATATGCATATCGTTTTCATGGTCTAGCAAATATTGTTCTAACGGATCAGTAGGAGGTACGGCAATAGAAGCAAGACCAATAATTTCATATTTACTAGGCAATTATTTATCATGAGGTTGTCTACGAAACTTGGAGAAATTAAACTCATGAGATGTACCACCGAAATCAACACTAACAGTTTCTTTAGCGCAATCAATATTGGCATTAATAGTGTTCAAGAAGGGTCTACCATGGGACAAAAATCATCTTGTGGAGAACCGAGGACTAAAAAATCAGTAGGGTATTTTATTTTTCCATACAAGACTTCAACATCTCTAACGATCCCAAGTGGTGTAATGGTATCTCTATTTGCAAGCTTAATAGTAACATCAATGTCCTCTATTTCAACAGGTGCAATATCATTCATAATTTCTTGGTATAAGGTAAACGGAATAGCACTCACACTAGCACCCAAATCACATAAGCCATGATAACAATGATCTCCTATTTTAACAGAGACAACAGGCATGCCTACTACAGGTCTGTTTTTATCTTTAGGGTCTGGTTTAGCAATTCTAGCTGCTTCATCACAGAAGTAAATAACATGCCCATCTATATTATCGACCAAAAGATCTTTAACCATAGCAATATTAGGTTCAACTTTAATTTGTTCAGAGGGTTTAGGTGCTCTAATATTACTTTTGTTAACCACAGTTGAAACTTTAGCTTGTTCCTTAATCCTAACAGGAAAAGGTGGTTTCTCAATATAAGCAGTAGGCACAACTGGATCAGCATGGTAAACAATTGTTTCTTCTTTAACACTAACGGGTTCCTCAATTTTTTCTTTAACAGGGGGGTGATATTTAAACCACTTCTCCTTAGGAAGATCAACATGAGTAGCAAATGATTCACAAAAGGAAGCTACTATCTCAGAGTCAAGTCCATATTTAGTGCTAAACTTATGAAAAGCATCGGTAGCCATAAAAGATTTAACACAATCGAACTCAAGTATTATACCTGACTCATTACCTTTGTCGAGTTCCCAATCTTCAGAGTTGTGTTGAATTCTTTCCAGAAGATCCCATCTGAATTCAATAGTTTTCTTCATAAAGGAGCCAGTCGAAGAAGAATCAAGCATGGTTTGATTATCATGAGAAAGCCGAGCATAAAAATTCTGTAAGATAATTTCTCTTGAGAGCTCATGGTTGGGGCATGTGTACATCATGTACTTAAGCCTCCCCCAAGCTTGAGCGATGCTTTCTCCTTTATGAGGCCAAAAATTATATATATAATTCCGATCACGATGAACTAAATGCATAGGATAAAATTTCTGGTGGAATTCCAATTTCAATCGATTCCAGTCCCATGTATCAGTATCATCACATAGCCTATACCATGTCAATGCCTTTCCCTCCAAAGATAAAGGGAATACTTTCTTCTTAACTCCATCTCCGGATAAACCTGCAAGCTTAAACAATCCACAAATTTCATCCACATAGATCAAGTGCATATCAGGATGTACCGTTCCATCTCCTGCATAAGGATTAGCTAGCAGTTTCTCTATCATACCCGGAGGAATTTCATATGAAATATTTTCAGTAGGTGCAGTAGTTTGAGGAGCAACTATTTGTGGTTCCGGTCGAGGTGAATATACCCCAAACAAACCCCTCAAAGGATTACTTTCCATAGTGACAAGTGACAGTAAATTTCAGCACGTAATATAAATGTTTTCTTACCAAATTCCACTCAACAAAGGCGCTTCACTCCCCGGCAAAGGCGCCAGAAAAGAGTCTTGATGACCCACAAGTATAGGGGATCAATCGTAGTCCGTTCGATAAGTAAGACTGTCGAACCCAACGAGGAGCAGAAGGAAATGACGAGCGGTTTTCAGCAAGGTATTTTCTGCAAGCACTGAAATTATCGGTAACGAGTAGTTTGATAGCAAGATAATTTGTAACAAGTGACAAGTAGAAATAGTAACAAAGAGTGCAGCAAGGTGGCCCAATCCTTTTTGTAGCAAAGGACAAGCCGGAACGATCTCTTATAATAAGTAAAGCGTTCTCGAGGACACATGGGAATTTCATCTAGTCACTTTCATTATGTTGGTTTGATTCACGTTCGCTACTTTGATAATTTGATATGTGGGTGGACCGGTGCTTGGGTGCTGTTCTTACTTGAACAAACCTCCCACTTATGATTACCCCCCTTCGCAAGCATCCGCAACTACGAAAGAAGAATTAAGATTACTCTAACCATAGCATTAAACATATGGATCCAAATCAGCCCCTTACGGAATAGCGCATAAACTAGGGTTTAAGCTTCTGTCACTCTAGCAACCCATCATCTAATTACTACTCCACAATGCATTCCCTTAGCCCAAAGATGGTGAAGTGGCATTTAGTCGACGTTCACATGACACCACTAAGAGAGTCAACAACATACATATCATCAAAATATCGAACGAATACCAAATTCACATGATTACTTATGACAAGACTTCTCCCATGTCCTCAAGAACAAAAGTAACTACTCAAAAATCATCTTCATGTCCAAGATCAGAGGGGTATTAAATAGCATAATAGATCTGAACATATAATCTTCCACCAAATAAACCAACTAGCATCAACTACAAGAGTAATCAACACTACTAGCAACCCACAGGTACCAATCTGAGGTTTTGAGACAAAGATTGAATACAAGAGATGAACTAGGGTTTGAGATGAGATGGTGCTGGTGAAGATGTTGATGAAGATTGGTCCTCCCACGATGAGAGGATCGCTAGTGATGTCGATGGCGATGATTTCCCCCTCCCGGAGGGAAGTATCCCCGGCAGAATCTCTCCGTCGGAGAGCAAAAGTGCTCCTGCCCAAGTTCTGCCTCGAGACGGCGGCGCACCATCCCAAAAGTCTTCTCTATATTTTTTTAGGGCAAATGGACTTATATACCAAAAGATGGGGGCCAGAGGCTGGCCAGGGGCCCCACGAGCCACCAAGGTGCGCCTGGGGGGGTGGCGCCCTGGTGCCTCGTGGGCACCTGGGTGGCCCCCTCTGGTACTTCTTGGCTCCAGTATTTTTTATTTATTCCAAAATAATTCTCCATGAAATTTTAGCTCATTTGGAGATGTGCAGAATAGGTATCTCTGACATAGCTTTTTCAGGTCCAGAATTCCAGCTGCCGGCATTCTCCCTCTTTGTGTAAATCTTGCATATTAAGAGAGAAAAGTCATTAGAATTTCTCCACAAAGTGTTATATTGATTAAAAACACTATAAATAACAGTAGGAAAACATGATGCAAAATGGACGTATCAAACGCCGATGAAGACATGGATCATGCCGAAGGGGACCCGGTACCCGTACTCGATCGAGTCGGCCTCGGGGCCCCAGTATGAGTCATTGATGTAGAGCTTTCCACGGCGGCTCTTCATCATTTGGCCGGTCGCATACTTCCCGAACCCTGGGAGGGCTCCCGCCAAGAACTCAACTCCACCGTGAGTAGGCCCCACGGTGGATGCCAACTGTCGTGGTTTTAGCACGGCAGATGCTCTCATGAAAGGACTTAGTGATGAGGCCATCACAAAAAGGTGGAAGCTCAACGGGGTTAATCGGGAACGAGAAGACACGGGATTACCCAGGTTCGGCCCCTCATGGTGGAGGTAAAAGCCTATGTCCTGCTTGATTGTATTGCTTTGGATCTCAATTACAGGGATGCGGATTCGCTAACCTAACTCTCGAGAGATTTCCACTTAGTCTTTCTGCCTCAGGTGCTCCCCTTTATATAACAGGTCGAGCCCTAGGCGTCCGGGCTGTAATCTCAACCCGTATCCTACTCTTAAGCTAACTGACTTGTTCTTCAAGGTAACCTTTCTTATCTTGTCTTTCTCCTTAAGCCGGCCCACGTACTGAGCCGCCTCTTTCCACCGGGCCTCTGTCAAGCCAGCCCACTGGGAGTCTTCAAGGCCCAGCAGCGAGATAACCCGTTGAGCCTTATAGCTCCATGGCCGGATTATCCTCCTGCCGGGTCTCCAACGCTGGGAAATATCCCCAACACATACTGTTACCTGTTGAAACACTTTGATCACCAGCAGGAGCTTGATTTTCAGACACAGGTATAGTGACACCTTGATGAGCTGTTGGGCTGACACCAGCTGACGTCTGAGCAGCTTGAGCAGACACAACTTCAACATTGGGGTTTAGAGCTGTAGTAAGGTTGAAATCTGACAATACTTTCGTTGGAGCTTGCAACACAACAGCATCCGGGCTGACCAGGACAGGTTCTTGCAACAAAACAGCAGAAGGAAGTGAAGCAGAATTCTCTTGGGCTAATCTGACAACATCATCATTCTGATTAACGGGCAGAGCTGGGATATCAGGCAAAATCTCTGATACTGCAAAAGGCTGATGCTCTAGCTGGTGGGGGACTACAACCGGCCGCAACTCAGCTGGTAGAATAACAGGCAAGTTAAGATCAAGCATAGCAGCATCTGCATCATGCTGAACTGCAGGCAAGACTAGGGGTGCCAGCAACCCATTCAGTTCCTGTAGGTTTGGGCCTCCACCCACTGAATTTGCAGAGCTGTTATCTGAGATATTGAGACCAAGAGAGAGGGTTAGCCCACTACCATCATTATCAGCAGGCTGCTGAACTTCCACATCCAGTGGACCAATCAAGTCATTGAGCTCTAAGAATTCTCCTGCCTGTAGCTCCACATCAACAGGATTCTGTGGCATGGCCCAATGACCCCAGCCCTCTTCTTCTTGCTCCTCATCAATGTTCACATTATCATTGTTATCTTGCTGAATAAGGTGAGCAGCAACAGGTCCAACAGCTAGGTTATTCTGATTTGGATGATGGAACTGTTCTAGTGGCCTGGGATGGGGATTTCCATCAGCTGGGACCGGGTCTTCATTAGGGGGAGGGCCACCAGCAGGCATATACTGAAAGATCACCACCGGGCAGGTCCAAGACTGACCACTCAGGCTGTTGGCACTAGAAACAAGAATGCTAGTCGGAACGTCTTTTAGAGCATCAATTTTGACCTTTACAGCAACTGCAGCGTCGCTAGAGTTAATCCTATCCCAAACTTGCAACCGACCAAAACTGGAAGTGGCATTGAATAATTCTTGAAATGTTTTGAGATCGGCTGGGAATCCTACTAACATCAACCAAACATCTCTGCTCAGGGTGAAGTTCTTCCAGTTCATCCCCTCATTATGTTTTTGAAAGACAAAATGAATATCGTCATACTGGTGCGGGCCATTGTTCACAAGAAAATCACGATCTGCAGCACTGCTTAAACGGACAAACGCCTGGCCAAAGGGGCACCTAGTAATAGAAACAACACCCATCCTCTTGGATTGAAGAAACTCCTGAAGTATCTCTCTGACATTGGTGAAGGCGACCTCACCTTGTGGCATTGGGATGATGGTGACAATGGCAAGATCTTCATTGGACGGCACAAAATTGCCGTGGATGATGCGATGGCGAGCAGGCCGGCCTTCGACCTCGATGGCATGGCAGCCTGCAGGAAGGAAAGGTGTTGGGTCGAAAGGGAAGGTGGCCATCGCCGGCAGCGAAGACGGGGCAGGGGTGGAGAAAACCCCAGACGAGGAACTACAAAGCTGCAGCAGTGGTGGAGTTGGATGGTGGGAATGCGAGACAGCAGGGGCGATAGTGCGGTCGACAGGTTGATTTGACTGAACAGTGGGAATTGTTGTTTCTCTGGGGGTGGGGTCACTAGCAGAAACAAGGTGGTTGCCACGGTCATCGGCCAAAGTAGGATTCTGTGGCTGATTTGGGGCCCTAATCACGGAAGCTGGAGCGTTAACTGCACCCCCAAAATGGCAGGTGGCTTGAATATGGCCCAAACGCTTGCATCCTCTGCACCTGATTCTATTAGTGTAGTTGGGCCGAAGATGGCCAGACGAGAGGCAGCGGACGCAGAAATTGGCCTTGCGGCCCTGGGCCTCCTGGTGAGAATAGTGAAGCCCCGGCCCAGACTTTTGAAACTCCGAAGATCCCGCCCTGCCTAGAGCAACATTATTGGGCGAAGTTAGGACATGATTTAAGACAGGCAATGACTGCACCAGGTGCTCCGAAACTGAAAGAACATGCGGATTACCCCCACCGATTGGAGAATCAACACGAGGAAAGATTCGGGGGGTTTGAACGGCAGCGGCATAGGATCTATGGTCGTTAGAACGGTCAACAAGAGTCCATTCCTGCTCCAATTCTTGCAGATAGAGATGATATTCTTTGCGGAAATCTGGACCGCCATGGCCCCAGAAAAAGAAACCGACATTAAAAAGATCATTCACATAATTTCCTCCTTTGATTATCGCAAAACCCACATCTTTGGATGAGACACTAAATTTGAAGGACCAATTCTGAAGACAAGAGACTTTGAACCGAGAGGCATGTCCACCAAAGCAAGATTGAAGGATGAGACTGACCGATTCATTGTTGATACGAAGCTTTGATCTGTAGATCTCGGCGACTAGGAAGAATTCTCTGAGATTGCCGCCGTCCAGATGATTGACCGGAACTCCAAATTGCTTCCAAATGTAGGCTTCAAACGCAAGGCCTGGTTCAAACTTGAGATCTGAGAGGGCCATGATGAGACAAACTTGTGGTCGCCGATGCTGGAGTGGCAGACGGCGAGAGAACGTGGCCGCCGGCGCCGGAGTGGCGCCCGGCAGGAGGCTGTGGACGTCGCGGCCGGAGTGCCCAACGGCATTAGGACGGAGGGGCGTTAGGACGAGAGCAGCGCATGTGATCCCTAGGCCAAGGAGTGGAACACGTTTCCTATTTATTCGTAAAAGGCAGGAATTTCTGTCGCAACAACGTCGAGGATACAATTAGGAGGCTGATGCAGCCATACCTTACACAGATTATTCATAACCCCTTCCCTAGCTAATCTGTGGGCCGCCTCATTCGCTAATCTCCTAACCCAACTCACCTTCCAGCTTTGGCGTGCCTCCAGTAGATGCTTGACGTCTTGAACCAAAGGCCCCAGCGAAGATAGGTCCCTTTCAGTGCTCTGAAGCTCCCTAACTATCTCCTTGCTGTCCATCTCAATGTGTATATGTGCTGCATTGACCTCTTCCGCCAGCTGGGCCGCCCTTTTGCACGCCAGTAGCTCCATCTTCGCCGGGAGTGACAAGCTCCACCTAGAAACGCCCCTTCCTCGTTCCAGAAGACTACTCCCACTCCTCCCTTGTCGCCATTCTTGGATGTTGCATCATCAACATTCACTTTGACCCATCCTATGTCCGGCGGCTCCCATTTCTGTACTGGGCTCACCTTTTTGATCTTACATGCTCGGCCATGTACAGTCTGCCATTCCTCCATCAGCTTCACAACTGACCGCGTAATATCCGTCGCATCTTCTATACTTTTCCCATCTCGCGCATCATTCCTCGCTAGCCAGAGTCCATATAGCCCTTGAACCATGACTGCTTTCTGGTCGTCGGATGCGTCGGCAAACCACGTTAACCATTATGATATGTTGTCATGTTAAACTTTGTGGAACTGAACACCTTATGTTGTTATGTTACACTTTGTGGAACTGAACACCCGCGACGCCTCCTGCAGTATAGGGGAAACGCTCATTGCGGTCGCCGCAAGGGCATTCCTTCCTCTTCCCAACGCATCGCCACCACCAGAGGGCTTACAGGCGAAACCTTGGATGACTCAAGGAAGGTGGCGGCGGGGCGTGTCGTTCCGATGGCTTTTGCAGCACGGAGGCGCAGCTTCCTGGTGGCGTTTGGCGGATGGCTACGGGACGACAACCTCGTTTCACGGCAGCGGTGACAGTCTCGACGTACGTGGAGGTGTTGCATACGATGGTGGCAGGTGGATCAAGGCTGACGTTGATGCTCGGATCGAATGCGGACGACATCGCCGGACACCCTCATACGCATGCAGTGGCGCTCCATGGCGATGTTTGGCGACATGGTCGTGGTGTTCGCCGACCTGGATCGAGAGGCACGGTGTCGATCTAGCGGTTGTGCACTCCTGATCTAGCGGCGGTTGTGGTTTGCGCGGACGATGTTGATCTGCATTTCGTATTCTGGCTTGGGCCATATCGGCTCCTTGGCCGACGGGCTTGGGCAGGGCTCTCTCTGACGAGGTGGTAGTCGGTGGTGGTGTGCTTCACCATCGGCGTTGGTCCTTATGGCGACCACTCCGTCTTGCGGCGGTGTACTCGCTATGGATTGCGGTGGCCACCGAAAGGTCGTCGTGAGGAACCCGGTGGTTGACTTCTGCGGGGAGATGCAAACTATGGAAGAGGACTTGATGCAGAGGGATGATCATGCAGCGACAGCAGAAAAGTGGTGGCGACAACACGATGTTGGTCTTGAGTTCCAGGGTGAAAACCTAGGCCTGACCCATGTTGGTTATACCTGGCAATGGTGATGTTTTTATGTCGTTACCTTCTTGAAGGCATTGCTCGGATATGCTCGGACTAGTTCTTCAAGGTGAAAACCTAGATTTTGACCTTGGATAGTTGGATCCGGTGACGACGGTGCTTGAGCATCGATCCCTTCTTGAAGGCTTTACTGCTGAAGAACCCCGTTGTGCGTGTGGTGTCATGAGATGGTTGGTGCGGATATGGTCATTGATGTAGTTTGCCGATCGCGGATCTAATCGCTTTGGGTTTTTCTTTTTTCTCGCCCGCGCATATAGTTTTGATCTTATATGGCTTTGCTATTTGCCGGCATCTTTTGTGTGTGCGTGTGTTGGTGTTGGCTATGTGCATCCTAATTATGCAGAGGCGGGGTGTGTCCTCTTTGTGTTTGTATTATTTTAATGCTCCATTTTGACTCAGTAAAATTCATCATTTGTTGGAAAAGAAAAATGTTACACTTTGTTAATGAAATATCTTGGGGAGGTAGAAATCTGCATCGTGATCTCTTGTATGTTTTTAGAATAACAAAGAGAGCTCTCCGACTCCATTCATATAAGAAGCCTGGATACCAAGTTCGATACAAGGTTCAAAAACCTTATTAGTGAGGCTAAGATCATGAAACAATGATATGTGATGATCCCGACCTAAAAGTTTCAAGAAACATTGGGCCTCTTTTGCCTTGAAGCCATTCTCGTTCAAATATCCTCTCGGCCATCATCCTCCGAGTCGGAGGCATGGCACATTCATAGGAGATGTCACAATCCATGTCCCGCACCATAACTTGTGCCTTCATGTCTCCAATATCATTCCCATGAATGTCATCCTCCCGCTCCATGTCATCACCATCCACGTCTTTACCATCTACATCACCAACCCCCATCTCCCCCCATGTCATAACCTTGTTCGACATTGACACCACCATCTTGTTCATCAACTTGGTCACTATCATTCATCTCATATTCATTTGCTTGGCTCATAGTGTCGGGGACATAAACCTCGACCCTACCCTCAACAAGTGGCACACTTCTAGTTGGGCTCATATCATCACATGCAGAGACACACCCATTCAAGTCAACACGCAACTGCTTCACACAAAAAAGAAGTCAACATGCAACCGAGGACCTTCGACCTCGTGGCAAATAATTCGAGAGACTTGTCTTGAGAGGCCGTAACAACCTCTTTGTATGCCCCTCAATCGAACTCAGACGTGATAGGCATTACCTTCATTTGAGAACTAGGTCCCAGACCAACATTATCCATTCCTTATAATTCAAATGAACATTCCTTACTATTTCCACAATCTTGTCATAACTAGGACTTCTCAAAATACATGACTTTCGCCTCGTCGGCAACAATCTCGGCATTGTTACTTCAAAATGTTGCCTTTGTCAACATAATGAACATTAACAGTTCTCGCCATCTAAAAAACAATGGCAAACAACATAATGCATCAATGAAAAGTCTATGTCGTAATACCTAAAGTGCATCACAAAAAATATAGCATTAAGTAAAAAACTATCTAAAATAGGTCATGCCCTTACATGTCTTCTTCCCTCTAACATAAATACTAGCTAGCCCTAACCCTAGTTCATCCATGTCAATAAATCACAAATATACAACTAACCCTAGTGCTTACTACGCATCACAAACATCATACTAATCATTCTTTCACCCTTGAATAAATGGATTTGAGCGACCCAAACAAGGGTTTGGGCAGACATGAACAATGCCATCAAAACACACAAAGCCAACCAATCAAATCATGGGAGATGAGAGAGGTTACCTCAAATGATGCCAAGGGGATCGAATCCACGAACAAATGGCACCGATTGTGTGGGGGGGGAGGCTACAAGTCGGGTGGGAGAGGAGGAAGAAAGGTGGCGTAAGTGGTTGAGAGGCCCATCCAAGGCCCCGCGACAAATTACCCCTTTAGGGCAAAACACCAGAGGCCATGGCATTTTTGTTGGGGGTACAACCATCCCCTATGGCGTTTGGTCGCCGCCACTCCAGCCCGGTGAACAACAGCCGGCTGGTGGCGAACCAGGCTGCAAACGAGATTTGATTGCGGCGTTTCCACGCACAATCGAAACACCGTGATGTGTGGCATTTGCAAAAATTATCATATTCGCCTAAACTTTCAAAAGAGATTGTTCGTGTTAAACTTTAAATTTGGGGTCAATTTTGTAAACAAATTGCCCCGCAAAGCAACAACCATCGCAGCTGCCATGGTGGCTGCTTATGTATCAGATTCATCCACTCCGCGCGAAATGGGTTTGACAATATGTTTGGCTATTTGTCAGGTATTGAAAGTGCAAGCGCTCTTTGATTAGCAGAAATTACAAAACGCTAGAACAGAAGAAAAAAAATACAGGATTGGAGTGGCATGGCCACTTGAACAAATTAGCCTACAAGAATTTGAACCAGAAAGTGGTTGATGCCACAGAAAAAACAAAAGAATCGTAAAGAGAGGTCGATGTGGATGCTAGATTTCCTACGGAGTATATAGTATGAAGAGAATGACGTTTTGTTGGAGGTCGAATTTTTGAAAAATTCAAAATTCGAAGTTTTCTGTTTCAAAAAAGTCTAAAAAAATGTGTACAAGTAAACAAGGATGAGAGGTGTATGTGTGTAAAATTTCAGGATGAAATACGTTGAAATACGACATGTACAACAAAAAGGAATTCATGGTCTGGGAGGATGAATAGTATCACGCGTTAAAAAACCCAAGATTTTTTTTTTTTGCACAGCCCTCATTTCAACATATTTTGTCCTGAAAATTTACACAGTTGTGCATTATGCCTTCATGTATATCTGTATTTTTTTCAGAATTGTTTGAAATGTAAAAATATGAATTTTCACGAATTTTGAATTTTGCATTTGAAGGCCTCCATGGAGCTCGGCCTCCAAAAGCAATTTCCGAAATGATTCCCTTGTAATTTTTTTAGTAAATCCAATTCTATGAATCAAACGATCAACATAGAAAAAATTGCTAAGATTCTGATCCTCCAAAAATCCTATAAAATTCCATGGACCTAAAAGCGTCTTTTCGGAAGGATATTTCTCTCAAGAAAAAAAAACACGGAAGGATACACTCTAGTACTACTACTACTGTTTTCCCAGGGAAGAAAACAATTGGGCGGAATTGGGATGCGGAAGGAGGACGCAGCCATGTCGGCAGCAGCGGGGAAGCCGATCCTGTACAGCAAATGGTTCAGCTCCTGCTCGCACCGGGTTCGGATCGCCCTTAACCTCAAAGGTACGTGTACCAGCTAGCCTCGCTTCTCGATTCTGCCGCATAGGTCACGGGATCACAAATTGTGAAGTTCTTTCTTTTGAGAAGTCTATTGTGAGGATTATGGATGCTCGATTGCCAAAGCTCTAGCTCAGCTTTATCAGTTAGATCCGGGATGAAGAGCTTTTCCTCACCAGTGATGTGATTCAGAGAAAATAGCTCCCAAATTTCAAGCACCAAAGTTCATAAGAGCTGTTTAGATCTTAGTACTGGTACTATTTGCTACTGTGTGTACTAATTATACCATTTCCCCCTATCATAAAGGTGTCGATTTTGAGTACAGAGCGACCAACCCGATGACAGATCCAGGTATACAGCTGAATCTCTGCTCTTTTTTCTTTACATCGAAGGCGTCACTTGCTCGGCGGGTACCAATTTCTGATGGCAAATTAAGCAGTTCTCCGGTGTCAACGGTGTAAAGGAAAGCTCCTGTATCAGTAGCATAAATGAAAGTTTGATACCTATTTTCCTTAGACGAAATAGGCTTGCGCCCCGCTATATAGATATAGCAACCACCGGAACAACAATGAGTCCAATGCTGGGGCAAACAGTACAAGCACGCCCAAAAGAAACAAAAAGAGAAAGAAGAGAGAAACTAATGTCAACAGCGTCGGATCGACGAAAACGACGATGACCCGCAACTGCCGCGCCCACCGGAGAGTTTCCACCTCGTTCCAAGCACCTCGAACCTCCGCATACCAAGCAACACCTTCAGGAAGGAACGCGACGACGACGGCGCTGCTGCCCGGACTGGTCCTAGGGTTTCCCCCGGTACGCGGAGGGGCGTGGGGAAGGGGAATACCCGACGCCCTTCAGGAAGGGACGGCGGCGCCCACGGGCGTCACCGCGTCGGTGCCGGCAGGGATTTCTCCCGTCCGCCAAACACCCACAACCCCGAACGGTCCGACGTGTTCCACCAATCTAGCCGCCCACCAACATGCGCCACCACGGTCTTGCCATCATCACCGCCGCCTCACCATGGTCAACGAAGCGAGACCGACGAAGCCGAGAGGGAGCAGCCGGGAACGAGGAGCGGTAGCGTCAGCAGCCACGCGGGAGGGGACAACCTCCACCGCCCTCGGCGGTCACCGACCGGACGCCGCAATAGGAGCACACCAGGCCCTCTAGGCCCGGCCGAGCCCGAAAGGGGCTCGTGAAGCTCCCGTCGCCGCGCTGCTTAGGCGCGCCGCGTCTCCGCAACCCCCCGCACAAGCCGCTCCTCCGCCCGCCAGAGCCGTCGCAGGTGAGATCGGGCCAGGCCCGCCCAGACCCAGATGGGGCCCAAAAGGGCCCAGATCTGGGCCGGGAGGGCACCGCCACCAACCGCCGCGCCAGCCCGCCGCCAAGTAGCCGCGCCGCCGCCTCCTGACCACCCGGAGCAGCGCCGCCCGGGGTAGCCGCCGCCGCCGGAACCACCGCGGACCGAAGAGCACCGCCGCCAGCCGAGCCGGGGCGCCGCGCGCGGGGAAAGACTAGGCTGCCGCCGCCGCCGACACCACGCGGGCAGGGCCCGGGGCGCAGGCTGGCAGCGGCGGGAGGGGGGTTAGGGGGAGGGGGCGCTGGGTGGATGGGAGAGGAGCCCCCGGTCGCCTCGCTCGGGGAGGCGACGCGGGGGGACGAAGGAGCTCTTTTCAATAGAGAGTTAGAGATCAAGTGAAATTGGCCTTTCATACCTATTTTCCTGGATCTGAGTACATAAATATTTGATCCTTTTGTTACTGTGATTCTGTAGAAGTTGCATTATGTTACGTATGCTTCATAATGTTTTTTTTTTTGGAGTAATTCATGATGTTGTTTCACTGTTCTTGCTGCTTCCCTCTGTAGATTATGAGAAAATCAATCCTGTTAAGTTTGTCCCAGCATTTGTGGATGGGGATTTTGTTGTTTCCGACTCGTTCGCCATCATTTTGGTAAGCTGCAACTCTTCACTGCATTTTCGAGCTTACAAAATTAACTCTTACAACGCTTGTGCAGTGATATATTTAGCAATTAACGGACTTGTTTTGTATTGAGCAGTATATGGAAGACAAGTATCCTCAGTGTCCTCTCTTACCCCGAGATCTGAAAAAGAAAGCTCTTAATTTGCAGGTACTAGTGTTGTCTGCTTAAAATTATATTGGCACGATGGAACTATATTTGTCTATACATTTATTGCCCAGGACACCATTGGCACAAAACAGTTTTTTTGTGAGATAAGCACAAAACAATTCAAAGCACTGAAATAAGTTTTAGATGTTTATTGGATGGAACTTGCTGTAAGTTAACGGTTTTACAACAGATGGGGACACCAACTAATTGTATCTGAAACCTATCTTACTTATATGTAGGTGCTGTTGTTGATTACACATTTTAGTATGTGCACTTCATAAAGCAAGTTTGTCCCTTGTTGCAGATTGCAAGCATAGTGTGTTCAAGCATCCAGCCTCTTCAGAGCCATGCTGTCATCGTGCGCACAGATATAATCTTTAAGTTTTTTCAGGCCAGAATTAAACTTCCCTTTCAATTATAGTGTGACAATATTCATATACGCTTGGTTCTATATGATTTTTTGTAGGGCTCGTATCTTGGCACAATGGACGCCAACGAGAGCCTTCAGATGGTTCAACATTATATTGACAAAGGCTTCAGAGGTGCGATTTCTACCACTCAGTTTATCAAATAGTTCAGAAACACTTGCAATTTTCCTGTTACTTGAGTCTCACGTTCGTAATCATATACATCATCTGTGTTGGTCTAAACTATCCTTGATAATTTTGTTTCAGCGATTGAGAAACTTCTGGAAGGATGTGACAGTAAATATGGCACCGGAGATGAAGTCCAAATGGTGTGCGCTTCGAAGCTCAAACCCAGGCTTTGTTCTTTGATAGTACATGCTGGTCACAGTGCTCTACTTACAATCCTGCTAACTCTGTTAGTGTAACATCAGCTAAGTGGGTGCTATATATATTGTGACCATTTTCAGGCAGATGTGTTTGTAGCGCCCCAGATCCACGCTGGTGTGACACGCTTCGAAATCGACATGGTATGCAATGTTACTCTAAGCTCTGTTGTTGAGTATATGACATGCAAATGTGAAATGTCTTGCACTGATTATTCAGAAACCAGCGTTATAAGCTTGTATTGATATTTTGTGTGGCAGTCAAAGTACCCTATTCTGGCAAGGCTTCAAGAAGCTTACAATGAGCATCCTGCATTTCAAGCCGCACTTCCTCAGAATCAGCCAGATGCTCCTCCATCCCAGTAAAGTAATCAGGACTTTGATGACTGATCTTCTTGTGATTTCAGTAACAAACTGTAAGATTTTTCAACGCTTGATCGATGAGATTTTGTGATGTAACTTGAAAGTTAGATGCCCATGTAAGCAAAGACCACCCCTGGATGAGCTTGATGTTGCTGTAAAAGTGAATAAATGCAACTTATCATATGTGCTCGTGTAAAATTCTTAGTATCAAGAAAGAGAAGGAAAGAAAGAAGACGAGTCAAAACATTATTGCCCCGTTGTTAAGCCGAAAGAGACATCATTGGTTAACATATCATTTTGGCCTTATCTTCTGTTTTTGTTCTTTTCTCTACCTCCCCTACAATCAATCGATCATACACCTAGTCCAAGGTGACTTCATCTCCCTGACTCTCTGGGTATCTCGTGGGCCCTACATAATCTGATTGATACTCAGGCTTGGGAAGCATCTTCTGCTCTTGTCCCCTTGTGCTCTGCTCACACCTGTTTTCTGCACGGTGCTCTGTTCACATGAGGAGAGGAGAAGAACAACATCTCTTCTCCGGCTCTTCATACTAATATAGTCACATACTGCTGCATCTCCACCTGATAGTGGAGGAAGAGGAGAAAGGGGTAGCAGTCAGCAATGGCGACGGACAAGCCCATCCTGTACGGCGCCTGGATCAGCTCTTGCTCTCACCGTGTCCGGATCGCTCTCAACCTCAAAGGTGAGTACTTCTTGAGGTTTTGGAGCTTCATCGGTTCGGTTGTTCTTGATTATGTTAACCCCAGATTAGTAGTACTACTAATTAAGGTGTTCAGCTTCTTCACCCTATGGTCTTTCTTAGAGTTGATTATGTTTATGCTAGATTCCGAAAATTCTTCAGTTGGGAACATTTCAGATGCCACCACCTGTGTAACTTTTGGGTCTGGAACATGTAAATGAATATCATAATTATGAATGTTGTTGTTGTCGTTGTTGTTGTAGCTTTTAGCTTTTGCCTTGTTTCTTTTCTTCAGTTCTTTTCTGTTTTCGTTTTTGGTTTTTGGTTTGCTCTGTTTTAGCTTGGGCTGTAGTGTTTGCGTAGCCTCGGCACCTTCTTCAGTTCTTCTAATACAAAATGACGCACACTTAGGTGTGTGTTCAAGAAAAATGATTAATGCAGAGCAAACTGGATGTAGGAATTTCGGTGCACACTGAAACGATAAAAAATTTAGGCTCTTGTTTAGGAAACTTATTAGTTAATTCTCTCTATTATGCAGGTGTGGACTATGAGTACAAGGCAGTCAACCCTCGGACAGATCTAGGTACTCAAATTTACCGGATAACATGCTGTATACTACTGTAATTATAAAGCCATCTCGTCCCGTTTAAAAAAAAAACATCTCTTTTCCGGTTTGCAATTGATGAGAGCTCAAAACGGAGGGGTTCATGGCCACTGGTCAGAGTTGATGCGATGAATGAAATATGACCGTGTTGAGTTTATATGTGAAATGTGATAGATGTTGCCTCATGATACCTACTTACGTCTTATTATTACTGGGCTGCTAGTCGCCTAATCTGCAGGGAACTGCATATAGACTATTCATTCCATCCCCAGACATTAACTTAGTCTGCTATATCAATTTTATGCACCATCTTTGATGACGAAAATCTTGTCTTGATCGATGATACAATTGCAATGCATGTTGTACCCATCTATCATGCTGAAATGTACAGAAAATCTAACCAGATAATTGCTTGTACTAACACTTTTGCCCTAACATGTGTTGAAACACACGTAATTTGTATTCTGTTTTAGGAGGTTAGTTTTCGAGCTTTTCCTCTGATTTTTTTCAGTGTCGGTTACAGTGGTGGTTGTGTGGGTTTTGCGCGTGTTCTAGACCTTCCTGTCCAAAATACAAGAGCAGTTTTAGCATGCTCCCTCTTACCCCCTCTTTTCACATGAGAGGTAAGAGTATGTAGTAGATCTGAGCCGTTGATCACATTAATTAGTGGTCGGATTAACTCTTACCTTCTTACCTCATATGTAAAAAGAGGGGGTAAGAGGGAGCATGTTAAAATTTGCCAAAATACAATAATTGCCATAAATGGGGCTAGAAGGAGTACCTTAAGGTCCACATTTTTGTTTTTCGTTTTGAAGTGCACAGAGGAATTCACTGTTATGGATTTCTTATTGCAGACTATGAGAAAATCAACCCGATCAAATACATACCAGCATTGGTAGATGGGGACTTTGTTGTATCTGATTCTCTCGCTATCATGTTGGTGAGTCACAATTCTTGCTTCAGTAGATTGAGAATGTGTTCCTTCAACATTCATGTCCCTCTGTTACTAGTTAACAAGCGTCTTTCTTCTGCACTGAGCAGTATCTGGAAGATAAGTATCCTCAGCATCCTCTCGTACCTAAAGATATCAAAACGAAAGCTCTTGATCTTCAGGTATATGTCCGGCTAAAGATCTTCTTTGGTTATTTTTTCTAGAAAAATCTCTTCTATAGTTCTACTTCTGTATCTTGTTAATCACATGAACCATAGTTGTTTCAGCACACTTATCGGTAACTCCATATGGAGTAGCTAATTACATTCTTCGCTTGTTGCAGATTGCGAACATAGTTTGTTCAAGCATCCAACCTCTCCAAGGCTACGGCGTAATTGTGGGTTTTTACCGAGAGTTAGCTAGCGCTGACAAGATTTCGTCTTCTCAACGATTATTTCAGTACGAATTTGACAGTGTTTGTGTGTGCAATATTTATATTTGTAGGTTGAGCCCCGATGAAAGCCTTGAGGTGGTTCAACGTTATATTGACAAGGGCTTCAGAGGTGCGATATTTTGCAACATACTGTCTGCACAGTTATATACCTGCAGATTTGAGTAAAAGGGAATTCAGAATCTCTCTCTTTTTTCTTCTAGACTTCCTTTTCTCTTAGACATTCTTCGATCATATGTGACATAGATATATATGTTCAGTTGTGCTGTTCTGACCCCCGTCAACCATACTTATTATTTGTTCAGTTGACCAAAATAATCTTACTCATTGGTCTGCTCTTATTATTTGTTGCAGCAATAGAAAAGCTCTTGGATGGATGTGACAGCAAATATTGCGTTGGAGATGAAGTCCATCTGGTTTGTGTTTCTGAGCCTACACACTTCTTCACCGATACTACATGTTTGACGCTTTTCCTTGATCAGTCACCTCGAAACGAACTTCCAAGTCAACATGACCAGATTGATCATGAATAATTTTCTCCACACATATTTCAAAATTTCTTTCCGGACTCCCCATTTCCTTAATTAGCATGTCACTGTTATTACTAAATGTGCTAGTACTTACTCCCTCCGTCCCATAATGTAAGACGTTAACGTCTTACATTATGGGACGGAGGGAGTACTAATCTTGAGCTATATATTCTGATGCATGTACATTTGTGTTGTTGGCAGGGAGATGTGTTTCTAGCCCCACAGATCCATGCCGCCATTAATCGCTTCCAGATTGATATGGTACTCACTTTCTCTGATATTCCTTGTGCAAAGATTTCTGCTGCTCCCACCCTACATACTCAGAAACCAACAGCAACAAGCTTTCCGTTTCTTGCAGACGAAGTACCCAATTTTGTCACGACTTCACGATGCATACATGGAAATTCCGGCATTTCAAGCTGCACTGCCCCAGAATCAGCCAGATGCACCTTCAGCTTAATAATCAAGAAAAAAAGCTTAATAATCAAGAAATCAAGCCGGTTACAACTATATGCGTGTAATTTCCACAATAATGAGGAATCTAGTCTACAAGGGAAGAACCTCTCATAACTTATCAGTGTCTTAGTGTATACACTTTGGATGAATTGGCCAAATTGAGGTTATATTTGAAATTACAGCGATACCTGGGTTATCTCGAACATTGTATTCACACACGAACACACTGTACCCCTGCGTGGCCGCGTCGAGCAAGATATGCAGGACAACATCGCCGAAAGTGCCTTGCTAGGAGCACGATACACGACACCCCCTTGTTTGATGAGGGGGCAATGATCTATGGCACCCCCTGGATGCTCCTTTCGTGAAACAGACACAATGGACATGCGACAACTCCTCCATGGGGAAGAAGGGTTTGGCAAAAAACAAGGTCTTCCACATAGCAAAGTAGTGTTCACAATCCCCAGGAAGCCCTTGCAGAAGGCGATGAAAGAGGACCCAATTGGGATTCAAGTGGTGGAGCTCCAGTTCGTAATACTGTAGCAGCCCACGAAGGAAAGGGTGGACCGGGAGAGAGAATACCCTATCGAAGCGAAGACTACCAGCTCCCTCTTCGGCCTTGTTCGGTTAAACCTCTCCTGAAGAGGTTTGGAGGGGATTTTGACTTCTAGGGGATTTAATCCTCCCCAATCCCCTTCAAATCCCCTCCAACCGAACAAGCCCTTTGGAGGGCTCCTGGGTCTCCTCCCCAGGGCAGCGCCACTGAATGTCGGAGGGGAAGACATCGAACCCCTGCTGCTTCCCCATCTCGCCCGGGGAAAAGGTAGAGCGCCTCCAAACAAGGGGCTCCCTGGCCTCCCCTTTCTCCTTACCAAGGGTCGCCTCTGACACCCCCGCCGTTTCGGAGGATTCCTCCTCTTCCTTGGCGTCCTCTTACCGCCTCTTCTTCCTCTCACTCGGCATCGGCAGTGTCGACGTCGGACACCGGTGTCAGTGCTAAAACCGGCAGATCTCGGGTAGGGGGTCCCAAGCTTGGTGATCTGAGCTAGATGGTAACAGGAGACAATAGGGACACGATGTTTACCCAGGTTTGGGCCCTCTTGATGAGGTAAAACTCTATGTCCTGCTTTTGATATATTGATTGTGATGTAGGAGATATGCCCTAGAGGCAATAATAAATGCTATTATTTATCTCCATGTTCATAATTATGTTTATGTTCCATGCTATAACTGCTATGGTTCTCGAGTCTACAATAACCACGAGGCTCGGAGGGAAACTCATATGCACGTGTGGAATAATAAACGGTAAAATGTATTCCTAGTCTGGCCTCTAAGACTAGCTCAAGTGTTGCATGATGGTTCTGTTTTCCTGATCATGGGCATGACTATGCCGGCAACTTTGAGGGCACAATGTTAGGAGAACACTTGTGTTGAATCGACCCGATTGATGTTATGCTATGAGATACATTCGTCACAAGTTAATGGTTAATAACACAGAGAAAGTTAACGTTTGCATAATTCCTTAGACCATGAGAGTATCGAGTTTCTTCATGCTTGCTTCATGAACTTTGGGGTTTGTTAAACGTCATCCGTAAATGGGTGGCTATTACGGCGGCTTACGGGTTCATGGAAAACTATGTCAAGGGACTTGATAGCTCAAGATTGGGATTTGCTCCCCCGACGATGGAGAGATATTCTTTGGGCCTTCTCGGTGTTACGGTATCCATCATCGTCTAGCCAGACACATTGTGATTTGATCATAGGGATACCGGAACACGGGAACGAGAAAAAAGAACAAAACCGGTAACGAGGTAACTGACATAGTGGACAAGTGTTGATCCACGGGGATGCCGATAAATCTCACCTCGGGTATTTGTAAACATATCGCGAAGCAACAGGAATAGCACACGGCAACTGGAGGTTCACTCGAATATTTATTCGTGTGGGTATAGGGGTCAATATGGGTGTCCACGGCTCCGATGTTGATCATTGATCGGAAAGTGTTCCGGTCATGTCTATAATTCACCGAACCTATAGGGTCACACGCTTAAGGGTCATCTATCTGCTGAATGCTAGACAGGGAGACTGAGAGAAAGTCACCGGAAAAGTTTCGGAGACAACAGAAGAGTTCCGGAGAGAGAACACCGGAAGAGTTTGGTAAAACTGAAAAGTTATTTTGGGGTATACCATTAAGTCAAATTGGTTTCGGCACACACCTGGAAATTCTTGGAGGGTGCCAGAATTGTTCTGGGAACTTCTGGGATTTTTCCGGAGAAAAAACCCGGAAATGTTCCGGAGCTGCCGGAACCGCTTTGGTTGCTTTTCGCAGATGAAAATCACTAATCCGGAACCGCTATCCAAGGGACTGACGAGGGAGTACATCCTCGTGGTTGGGAGGTTGTAAATCCTAGCTGCGGGGATCTGCACCAACGATCTACATCGACTCTACTTCCGCTGCGCTACGAGTCGGTAATGATCAGATCAAACCTTGTATGCATCTCCATAGTGATCCTGGGCGTGCTCGCTGTACCGAATTTTTTTGTTTTCTGTCGCGTTCCCTAACAGTGGCATCATGAGCCGTGCTATGCGTAGATGCAGGTTACGATCTAGAATACATAGAGATGTATGGGTGTTGCACAATATAATTTGTAGTAGATGAGTTCTATTACTGAAAATTATTTGTGCGGGTAGTAGATGAAATCTGTTACCCGATGTTCTTGTTGCTTCCCTGAAATTTGCGTATTTCTGATCTTGATAACGGCATGGTGGAGTTTCAAAGTTTTGGCAATCCGCGATCCTGATTGATCAATGAAGTGCTAACAGTTCATTGAATTCCACCATAGTTAAAAGAAAGATGAAATTTCGCAGACGAAAGGGCAATGCAGATATGATCTACACGGGGGTCATGCGTATGACGAAGTTCAGTATGGGGCTCGAGATTTTATTATCTCGTGTTTCATACACCCCGCAAAGTTAATCTAGCGACTTGAATAATCATACTTGATGATAAACGTTGGTAGCTGCGGTTTGGTTGAAACCTTAGAAGCCACGTAAAATAAAATTTTGCATACACCGATTAGAGGCGTCTAACTTGGTTTTGCAGGATGTGCATGTGATGTGGTATAGCAGTGCTCATATTAATTTGATTATGTATGAGATGACTATATGATGTATAATTAATTAACATGACCTGCGTGTCATGATTCGGCATGATGGCTAGAGCCATATGATTGTCACTTTAATGACCTGCGTGTCAACCTTAAGTAATGCACTTATTTTATTAGCTATAGAGATAGCAATATTATCTGGTGCATCGACAAGGTGGTGGCAATCTTCGCGAAGGTGAACACCGACGCGAATGCCGAAGACGAAGAAAATAAAGACTTCTCCGTCAGAAAGGGCTATACCATATCATGCTATTATGAATTGCCTGAGATGTTTATCCCTTATGATGCACCATTTTTGATTGCGCGGTAGTCGCTTTTATTAGGGTGATCTCTCACTTATAAAATATCAAGTAGTTAGTATTCTCCCAAGTGTAGCACCGTCTACAACACGTATTTTTTCGGGGTGCGCCATGTACACATGAGCACGAACGATTAGAGAGGTGTAAGGCGGGTGAAGGTCAGACCTCACTGCGTGATCACTTGGTTGTCTTGACGTTCAGGCAGGACAGTCCTGAGCTTGGAACACGCGCATCGAAAGATGGACAAGAGTCACATAGAGATGTGATTGGCAAGTTGGCCTACCGACTGAAATTCACGTCATCAGTGATGAACCCGTCAATGGCGTCGAATTGAAATGCGGATCTTGAATCACTCACAATCAATTATGAGAGATATTGATTTGAGTGGGAGCGCACTTTAGAATAAAATTGTTTATTCACTAGTGCAAATTAATTATGAACATTGTCTAAGTGAAATTTGCATAATAATTATAGAATATTGGCTCGCGTTTCCACCTTCCCTATTAAAATTGAATAAGTTGTTATTTATCTGGTTAAAACTTTACGGTTGGTAACGTAATGTGAGGATTGTCCTCAAGAGTGCCAAGAAGGACTTTGTCCTATCGCATGCTTTCGGTATTCTCCCGCTAATGCTATGAATAATGCGACTCTCGTCCTTCAATCCAAAAGCTAGAATTCCGTTACGGTCAAAGTGCAATATGTTTGCTTCCATGAGACACGAACTTCAAAGGTTTGGGATAGTTATGTGATATTCATGGAACTGAAAATTATTTTCAGATACAAACAAAGGCTAAAAGATATGAAATATTCAAAGCAATGTTTGTTTGCAAACTATTAGTAAAAGTGTTTAATATGCATTAGACTAATACAAGAGGGATCCAGAAGAACGCCTGTCATGAAATGAAGGTGAATAAAACAACAACTTAAGGAGAAAGAAAATGTCCAAAGGGTGTTAGTGTGACTTACACGCCTAGGAAGTCCGGGGCTAACGCCACTCTTAAGGGTTGGGTGCTTCTTCTGAGAATAGAGGAATACTAAAAGTAAAACTGTTAGAAGTATAAAGGCAAAAAGAGAGAAGACTGGAATATCCAGCTCATGTATGAAAGTCATACAAGCTATTGATGTATAGAAGGCTGGTCAAATATATAATTCTTGGGAATTATGATTAAACATGTTAATCACTGATTCTTGGGTATTGTGAGTTGATCACAGAGATACCCGCTCGATTGCATTCTGTTGCGACTCGATGCAAGAACTAGTACGGCCTAAAAGACTTGCCGAAGTGAGGTTTAGATACGTGCTGGGAACATAGTAAATGTTACTATACCTTCCATCGGTGTATTACCGTCTGTATTTATTTTCATAATTCATTTAGAGTTTTATACACTCTAGCCCATTGCATAAAGTATGTTGCAAGAAGATTGTTCATAAGAGAACTTTTGATTTTCGGTGTTATGAATAACATAAGGGCCATACTTTCATTATGAATGAGATGTATGTTATGAATATTGATAATAATATATTACCTCTGTATTTACTTTCATAATTCATTTTAGAGTTTTACACACTCTAGCCCATTGCATAATGTTTTGTTGCAAAAGGGTTGTTCATGAAAGAACAATTGTTGTTCAATATTATGAATAACATAAAGGGCCATGCTTCCATCAAGGATGGGATGTATGTTATGAATATTGATGGAAATATGATGCATCCATAACACTGACGCTAAATATCGCAAGACTAAAAGAATACCACACATGTGTGGCACTGCATTTAGTCACATTGGAGAAACCCGCATGGAGAAATTCCATAATGATGGATTTTGAAGTCGTTTGATTATGAATCATCTGACACTTGCAACTTTCATCTGAAAAGTGAAGTGACTGAAATACCATTCACAGGCCATAAGGAATGAGCAACGAACTTATTGGTGATCATACATTATGATGTGTGTAGTCCAATAAAGGTTATTGCTAGCAGTGAATTTATCTATCTTCAGAAATGACTCAAGTAGATATATGGATATTTACTTGATGAGACGTAAGTCTGGATCTTTTGAAATCATTCAAAAGGTTTTCAATATAAAGTAAAAATTATTGTAACAAGAAAATTGTGTTTCTGCAATTAGATTGCGAAAGAAATTTTGAGTTACAAGTTTAGCGAATGTCTGATGAGTTGTGAAAAGAGTTTCATAACTTACACCTCCCGGAGCACCACTGTGAGTGGAATGTCCGTGAAGATGTAATCAAACCATTTATGACATGGTAAGATCAAAGATGACATAAATCAATTTGCCATTATCCCTTTTAAAGTAATGCTTTAGAGACTGCGGCTTTTACACTGAAAAGAGCGCTCTCAAATCTGTTGAAATGACGCCATGGTATGGTACACCCAACCATGTTATGTCTTTTCTTAACATTTGGAATATGGGGCTTGTGTAAAATATTTACAAACCTATTCCAAATCAGACAAGTGCTACTTTGTAGGTTATCCTAATTTATTGGGTATTCCTCCATCACTATACCGAGGCAAAAATGTTTGCCACAAAGAGCGGTATGATTTTGAAGAAAAATGGTTCTTGCAAAAAGGTGAGTGGGAGGACAGTGCAACTCGACGAGATAACAGTATCTTCGTCATCAGGTCAAGGGAAAGAAACCTTGAAAGTGATTCCAGAGTTTCCTACTGCGACTGATACGGAAGCCTCTACATGAGATGTATGGACTTCGGTCGAACTTGCAGCTGAACCACGTAGGCAAAACTCGTGCAAACCTCTTAGGTGCGCAGACGAGATATTGTTGCTAGACAACAGTATACCTACAATACACAAGGAAGCGTTGATGAGCCCTGACTCCGGAATTGGCTAAATGCCAATATAATCCGAGATAGTTTCCATATAAATGATTCAAGATTTGATCTTGATAAACCCTTCGGAAGACTTGAAGTCTAACGAATATTAATGGAACTATAAACTGATACGGATAAAAATGTTTTATCCATAAAGCTCGACTTGTTGCTTATAACAAATTCAAGGAATTAACTGCGATGAGATTGTCTCACCGTAGCGATGCTCAAAGTCGGTTCGGGTTAAACTAGCAATTAATACATATTTCAATGATGAGATATGATACTTGGATGCCAAAAGGATTTCCATGTGATGGAAATGCTACCTAGGACTTGCATGTGATACAGTCCAAGGTATTTTGTCTATCCAGAGGATGCTAGTGAGTATGCAAACTTCAGAGTTCCAGCAATGGACAGAAGAGAGCAAAATGGAGTTGAAATCTTCGTTTTTGATGAAATAGTCAAAAGAGTTTGATTTCATCAATGGATAACGAAGATGCTTGTGGTTACAAGAAAGTAAGTGGGAGCATAATAATATTTCTAAAAACCTTGTGTGCTTGACACATTATTGATTGGAAATAATATAAATTTCTTGACACAAATTAGGACTTCATTGAAAATTAGTTTTTCGATGAAGTACTTGGGCTGAGTAGCCTTGATATTAGGCATATTTATCTACAGAGATAGAATTTCCTAATAGAGCTAAGCAAAAATACATATTGACAAGATGCTAAAACAGTTTAGCATTAAAAACGGCAATGAGTGATTCTTGCCGAAGTCACATGGAAAGAGCTTTTGCAAGACTCGATGTCCTAAAAACACTGATGAGCAAAATACATGATGGAACTTCCACACACTTTTTTGTTTGGATTAATCATGTATTCCATGGTATGTAAAACAACCAGATATGTCCGGTACTCCCAAGGAGTTGCGAGTAAAGATACCAAAGTGATCAAAATACTGATCATAGGACAACAGTGAAAAATGTCGTTGAGTGCTAAAGTAGCACTGATAACATGTTTTCTCACAAACTGAGATTATGAAGTACTCATTGTAATGCAATACATTGATACAGTCTTCATCAATGCTCCATGCAATTTTCGATTTAAGTTAAGGGTTTTGTATAATACACGATATGGTGACACAGTAAGTTGGAATTGTTCCAAACAGATTAATGTGGTAAATTCTATAACAAAGGCTAAAGTATGTTGACGCTTTAGAAGCGATAAAGAAGATGTTGAATCATATAGTTCATTCATGAACTTAGTATGGTTCCAAGATGGCTTTGGTCAATGGGACACTATTGTAGATAGTTGCTCCATAGCTCAGTCTGAGGAATCAATGTTCGACCAGTGATTCACATATATACAAAGCCAAGTCCACACAAAATATTAATTTTGTGAAAGCATAAAAACGTGAGGTCATGCAAAGATACACACGGAACTGAAGTTGTCAGATCCGTTGGACATCAGACTATACTACAAGCGAAGCATATTTTACACTAGTATGCCATAGGTGTAAAGTGCATTAGCATTGACTAGATTATTGACTCTAGTGCAAGTGGGAGTCTGTAGGAGATATGCCCGAGAGGCAATAATAAATGCTATTATTTATCTCCATGTTCATAATTATGTTTATGTTCCATGCTATAACTGCTATGGTTCTCGAGTCTACAATAACCACGAGGCTTGGAGGGAAACTCATATGCACGTGTGGAATAATAAACGGTAAAATGTATTCCTAGTCTGGCCTCTAAGACTAGCTCAAGTGTTGCATGATGGTTCTGTTTTCCTGATCATGGGCATGAATATGCCGGCAACTTTGAGGGCACAATGTTAGGAGAACACTTGTGTTGAATCGACCCGATTGATGTTATGCTATGAGATACATTCGTCACAAATTAATGGTTAATAACACAGAGAAAGTTAACGTTTGCATAATTCCTTAGACCATGAGAGTATCGAGTTTCTTCATGCTTGCTTCATGAACTTTGGGGTTTGTTAAACGTCATCCGTAAATGGGTGGCTATTACGGCGGCTTACGGGTTCATGGAAAACTATGTCAAGGGACTTGATAGCTCAAGATTGGGATTTGCTCCTCCGACGATGGAGAGATATTCTTTGGGCCCTCTCGGTGTTACGGTATCCATCATCGTCTGGCTAGACACATTGTGATTTGATCACAGGGATATCGGAACACGGGAACGAGAAAAAAGAACAAAACCGGTAACGAGGTAACTGGCATAGTGGACAAGTGTTGATCCATGGGGATGCCGATGAATCTCACCTCGGGTATTTGTAAACATATCGTGAAGCAACAGGAATAGCACACGGCAACTGGAGGTTCACTCGAATATTTATTCGTGTGGGTATAGGGGCCAATATGGGTGTCCACGGCTCCGATGTTGATCATTGATCGGAAAGTGTTCCGGTCATGTCTATACTTCACCGAACCTATAGGGTCACACGCTTAAGGGTCATCTATCTGCTGAATGCTAGACAGGGAGTCTGAGAGAAAGTCACCGGAAAAGTTTCGAAGACAACGGAAGAGTTCCGGAGAGAGAACACCGGAAGAGTTTCGATAAAACTGAAAAGTTGTTTCGGGGTATACCATTAAGTCAAATTGGTTTCAGCACACGCTTGGAAATTCTTGTAGGGTGCCAGAATTGTTCTGGGAACTTCTGGGATTTTTCCGGAGAAAAAACCCGGAAATGTTCTGGAGCTGCCGGAACCGCTTTGGTTGCTTTTCGTAGATGAAAATCACTAATCCGAAATTGTTTCGGAACGCGTACAAAATTATTTTAGTGGGTACTGGAAATGTTCTAAGACCTACAGAAATATTTTCGAATTTAACGGTCGCGGAAAAATGTTTCCGTGAATAGTGAAAATCACTTTATGGTTACTTTATGGAAAGCCACCTTTTTGGGCTTTGTCCCAAAATATCTTAGGGATGACATGGATGGATGAGAGCCACCCTACCCTTGGGTTTTCCTATAAATAGAGGTGGAGAGGCACTCTCCACACTCACACTCTTTCTCACATACAAATGTCATGCATGATCTGGCCTTCTCTCTCCCTCCCCACGAAATAGTTTCGTAGAGCCGAAAGGCTGTCTTGGTTCCGGTGGGAACTAGTTCTGGACGGTGAAGCCCTGCCGGATAGATGACACCGTATGTGTGCAACCCCGTAGAGAGGTCGTAGGTTCGATCTTTTTTGCCCGAGGGGCTGTTCGAGAGTGCCTCCCGAAGGGCTGTCCGAGTGACCGTCCGAGTTTCTGTGAGTGCCTCCCGAAGGGCTGTCCGTGATACCGTCCGGGGGACTGTCCGACCACCTCCCAAAGGGTTGTCCGAGGGACTGACGAGGGAGTACATCCTCGCGGTTGGGAGGTTGTAAATCCTAGCTGCGGGGATCTGCACCGACGATCTGCATCGACTCTACTTCCGCTGCGCTACGAGTCGGTAATGATCAGATCAAACCTTGTATGCATCTCCATAGTGATCCTGGGCGTGCTCGCTATACCGATTTTTTTTGTTTTCTGTCGCGTTCCCTAACATGTGATCGGTTACATAGTACATTATGGTCTACCTCAAGATCGTATGAAGGAGTTCTAAGCTCTAAACCTGGCAAATGTGTCTATACAGACTAAACCCCATGGTTTATATAGGCACCGGACTATCTAGGGTTTACACATGGTCGGTTACAATCTAGAAATAAGCATGCTGATCATTCAAATATGCCTTGAAGTGTAAGTCTTCGGAGATCTTCATCTTGATCACGCCGGGGGCCTGGGCCAGCTTGACCCATTCGTCAATCATTGGTGGGTGCTCGGCCCGGCCCATAAACTGCGGGCCGACGTGGTTACCACCCCCTAGTCCAGGACACAAACAACCGGCCCGCACGCAGGATCCCTAGAGAAGGGCTCAAACACGAGGGGGGAGAAGACTCCATGAGGGCTCGATGCAAGCCACGGCTAGGTCGCAGAAACCTCCAGCGATGGAGCTTGAGTGGCGAGGTCACAACATGCGAGATGTGAACTCCTAAGGGGGAATTTGAGGAAGTGAAACAAGGGGCCCTTCCGTTCCTTTCTGACCTCCCTTAAGTAATATCGGGGAAAGACGAAAGGACTCCATACCGAGGCGTCGTGAGGCAGTTATGACACGACCAGTCAAGGCATCGACGTGACAAGGTGTGTCAGCAACCCTTGGGCCCTTCCATCATGTTGACACCATCAATACCCCTTTCTCTCTAAAGGCATGACATATTTGGAGGCAAAACCTTCGAGGAGTCACGAGTCGTGGGAGGGGGGCTACGTTTCCATCGATTGCGGCATCGAGGCTTGTGGGATGAGAACGCCATAGGACTCCGTGGAGGAGCAAGATAAGTTAACAAGTCCCACGTCATCCTACCTTGATCGGTGGAGGCCCCCATTGGGGGCATAGAAAAAAATCCTAGGGCATATCTACTTTCCAAAAACCCCACTCACCGCTGCCAGGCAGGGGTGGGCTACGTTTCCATCGATCGCGACGTCGAGGCTTGGGAGATGAGAACGCCACATGACTCTGTGGAGGAGCAAGAGAAGTTAACAAGTCCCACGTCATTCTACCTTGGCCCCCATCAAGGGCATAGAAAAATACCCTAGGGCGTATCTACCTTCCAAAAACCCCACTCATCGCTGCCAGGCAGGGGTGGGCTGTAATTGCTAGGACATATATCACAAGCGATCCTTCATATCCCAGGCGACCATCGTGATAATAAGGTTACAAGGTAGGAGTAGGGTCTTACCTTCTCCGTGGAGGGCCCAGACCTGGGGTGAACTTGTGGTGTCTCTGTCTTACCATTCCGATCTGTCGTGTGTTCGCCCTTATTGAACAAATCGCCGCACATCGACGACACTGTTAGGACAAAATCCCGATAGTGTGCATCTGTGGGCTTGGTGTGTGTGCTATGGGCGTGTGCGTTCTAAACGTCTATAATAAAGTAGCACTTTACGTTTTGAACATGCCTTGTTGTGGCCCGAAGTGGCTAGCTAGTGTGGATGGGCTGTAGTCTGGGGTTGTGTGTTCGAATACTGACAGGCGGGACCCGCATAGGTAGAGAGAGCGAGGGCTAACAAGGCAACACATGGACTATTTGACCAATCAACATAGTGTCACTTAGATAAAATATAAAGCTCTACGGTGAACCACTAACCGTATAATCACCACTAGTCGTATTTAGTGGTCGTAACAAGCACATTTCAAAGTATCAAGACTAGTGTGTTTCCGACTCAAGGTCAGTGACGTATTTATGGTATTTCGAAGTACTAGGGCTGTACTGTGCTTTTGACTCAAGTTAGTGACCTCCAGTTATTTATCTCCCTTTTTTTTTTGCATGGAGTTATTTATCTCCCTACAATTCACAAAGTGCATACATTTTCCTCAGCCAAAAGGAGGTCAACAAACAATAAAAAACATAAGCAAACCTGCTTGTGCTCTTGTGAAGCGTGTCAACAAGTGGCTCGGCGAGATCGAGCCGCGCAACGAGGTGCCTCCATCGCCGCCTCAGGACGGGGGCGAGGAGGCTACGCCCACCACTGTCGTTGCTACCCCGGCCATCAGTTGCGGCGTGCCAGAGGAGACGATCAAGCTGTTGAGGAAGAAGATCTACAAGTCCCTCCTCACCAACGTCCGCTCAACAGCTATGACAGTCGCAACACCGGCGAGCGGGAAGCAGTCGTGACTCAACGCCGGAGCTATGTCTCGCCCGTACCAAGACGTAATAGGTCTCTCTTACAACACGAATAGACTGACCCAACACTGTAGTTGTGCGCGAGTTTTTTTCTTCTCTGGTTTTCTATCGGTTTTTCATTGTTTTGCAATGGTTTTCTTTAGTTTTTCCTTTTCCCTTTTTTTATTTTTTCTCCTCAATTTTCTTTGTATATACACATTAACATTTCCAAAAATACATGATTAATTTTTTAACAAATATATGTTTTGATGTCTACTTTTCTTCATACACATTTGTACATTTTTTGTATACACCTAAAATATTTTTATACACGTTTAACATTATTCACGTACATGATTAACATTTTATCAAATATATGGTTTGAATGTTTTTCTAATATGTGTTAAATATTTTTCAAATACACACTGAAACATTTTTTATTGATACAAACATATTTTTAACTATGCGAATTACACTGCATAAACATCTTTAAAATGTCACAAACATATCTTGAAATGGTTGAACATTTTTTTAAATGTAAGATACATTTTTTGAATGGAAAAAACCTTTTTTAATTACATGAACAATTTTGTACATTGTATATCATTTTTGAAAAGTGTCTTGTACATATCTTTGAAACGCATGGACATTTTGAAATGTCACATAGATTTTTTTGAACGGTATTTTTTTAAAAAGTTGAGCGAACATTTTTTTTACACTGCATGAATATAATTTAAATGTGTGATGAACACATTTAAAAAATAAATAAAATATTTTTTCATAATATATGTATTTAATATTTTACAAAATATAAATAAAAGTAAAAACATACATTTTTTATGAGAACTAAGTAAAAACATACGTGTGTGACGATACCACATGTCTACTAGGGCGGCCCACTACCTACTCCTTGTACGCGAGCTCGGCTTCAATTGCGCCCGTGACTCACCCGAGACGTGGCGCATGTGAGGCCCAATTCGGCCTCGTCGCAACTTTGGATTTTTCTTTTGGGCTAAGTAGAGTGGTCTTGGTTTGCTAATGTAGCTTGTAGGCTTTTGTTGGGCTTTGGGTCCTTCAATCCTCCTCTTCTGTTCTCTCTGTTTCCCTCTCGAAGGGTTCCAGAAAAAAAAAAGGTGATTTGACGAATTGACCTGTATTTATAACTGATGTGCTTTTTCTCTCTCTTGGATTTTTATTTATTGCTGACGTTGATAGGGAAACTTAGCTCTGATTCTTGAGCGGTGTTGTTCGGTTGGACGGATTCTTTGATTTTTTTAGGCCAGAAAGTGATTTGTTCTTAAATACCATCGATTTATTGATGGTGATCTGTTGTCATTTTACAGCATTGTTGCCGGAGAAGTAGAAATCTGCAGAAGCGAAATGGCCCTGACCTTTCGGATTAATCAAGGAATCGTTTTACCTGTTCTTCTCCCGAGTAGTCAAAATGCCGAACTACTCCGTCCCGGTGCGTGTTTGCTTTAGTGAAAAACTCCATTCCGGTCGTCATCGGTGGGAGTCGCACAATGAGGTCACGCTTCCAACTCGTGTAAACTAGGGGCTGGGCGAAGTGTACACAACACACAAAAGATTGTTTGGAACCCTGTGCGCGCTTCGCGTCTATGACCGACAGGTGTTGCACGAACAGATGAAGTGACGACCAAGGGCCGACGTTTTTTTTGATGAGTTTTTTTTCTTTCCCTTTTCTCTTGGACTTGACGGGCAGAGCACGGGCGCCGTATGGACATCAGTATGAGCTTTCTTTTGTTCGAGCGTCCGTGGAGGAATTCACACGGTGCCTAAAATTTCCTCCGCCACAAAAGCGTAATCAAACTTTCGTGTGCCCACATAAAATACGCGGTTTGGCGTCCAAGGCCCTCAACTACTGCGGCCGTACGCACTCATACGTCACGCGCGCCTGGCGCCGACGACCTCAGCCGCAGCCCACCAGCGCCGTCGATCTCCCGACCGACGCCCCAGCAGGCACCACGTGGGCCCTCCGCCCCGCAGCAGAGAAGAACCCCGCTCGCGCGGTGGGCCCGGGCCCGGGTCCGGCCGAGACAGCACAATCACAGCCGGCCAACCTCCCCCTCCCTCCCTCCCTCGCTTCTCCCCCACTACTCCTTGCCTTCCCCTCCCCGTCTCTCTCCCTCTGCCCCCGTCTCCATTGCTTTCTCCGTTCCCCCATCCCTCCCCTCTCCCACCGCCACGCCTCGTCGGCGGGCGGCGACGCGACGCGACGAGAGCAGCGGCGGCGCCGGCGGAGGCAGGAATGCGGATGTTCTCCAAGGCCTGCTCGCTCGTCGTCTCCTCCCTCCCGCGCTGCTCCTCCTCCGCCCCCGCGGTACGGCGCCTCCTCTCCCTCTCTTCGACCTTCGATTTCTACGGGATTTCGCGGTGTCGGCTTGGATCTGGGTCGGGGACTCTCGCCCGCCCGCCGGGGACGCACTCGATCGCTGCCCGCCGTGACAACCGCCTCGGCGTTAACGAACGAAGGAGGAGCGGGGCCGGTGGCGCTTTTGCGATCCGGCCCCTCGGTTCCCACGTTATCGCCGAGACTGTCCCGTGGTTCCCCTGTTTCTACCTAATTTCGTTCGATTAATTTATGCGGGCATGTGCTGTATGATAGGCGCGTGGCGGGGAGTTGGTGTGGGCGATCTGGCTCTCCGAGTTGTGTGATTTGGTTCTCTGCTGCGGATTGCGAGCTCTGAAAAAAACTGCTGGATGTGTTGTTTTTGCAGATTAGGGGGCAGCCGTCGTTGATTCCGAGGGTGAGCAGGAAATGGCTCGGGAAGCCGCTCATGTACGGGATCGGCACGCTGCTGGTCATGCCCCTGAGGACGATCCACGGGGTGGGCCGGATGTTCGGCGCTGCGCGGTACCTCTGCAACATGACCAGCGTATCCTCGTCGCTGCAAATCGAGCTCGTGAGTGCACTGGAACTCTTGAGGGTTTAGTTCTATCCATACATCCCATTTCAGTCAATTGCTATTGAAACTTAGTGCAAGTGTCGTAGATGTTTTCCTGTGAATGTAACTTCTGCTCGCTGCATTGACTTGGGGGCGCGTAGCAGTAAAATATAAGGTGGGTTGGTTTGGTTTGCATTAGGAGGCAATTCATCAACAGTCAAAAGTTGTTTATTGAGGGAGACTAGTCATAACCATTTCTGATGAGTTTCTCACAACCACGTGCTGTTGCTAGCAGCATTGCTTTTGGAAAGAAACTATGGTCCATTCTCAATAGGAAATGGTTCACGTCTTTGAAAAAAGCTTCCCCATATTCTTCTTCCACTCCGTCACTTATTGCTTTATTCTGCTTCATTTTGTATCTTGTTGCTCCCTACCCTTTTACCTAACTACCACAATATATCTTCGACATGTTAGACTGCATCTTTGTTGCCAAACCTTATCAGGTGTACTATGGTGGGCCAGATGGTGTGCGCTTCTCTTTAGTTTGCTCTTGACCCTTCATGTTCGCAGTTTCTTTCAGACACCGGATAATTATGTTAATATCTGAGCAGCATTACTTGTATTTCTCCAAGACATAACAACTCTTCATACATACAGGCCTTTTCTTTTAAGAGGGAATAGCATGAGACCATGAGTGCATGACTTGCACATTTTATTGTTCACCACAAACAAGTAGATTGTAGATTGCTGTCTTGCTAAACAAAAAAACCTCTGCTGTCTTTGCATTTTATGTATCATCTTTTCTGTGGATGTTTCTTGCTTGCCATTCATACTCTTGAACTTTGTTCTGTTGTTTCTTAACTATGATCTGCATCCTGTGTAGGTACCCTGTCTTCAAGATAACTATGCATACATCTTGCATGATGTGGATACTGGAACAGTTGGAGTTGTAGACCCTTCTGAGGCGGTGCCTATCATAAACGCATTGGAAAAGAGAAACCAGAACTTGACCTACATATTAAACACCCATCATCACTATGATCATACTGGTGGCAACTTGGAACTGAAGGCAAAATATGGTGCAAAGGTATACAGTTGACTGCCTCCTTTGTTGTTTCTGTCGTCCTTTTTATTGTTTAGAGACTGTGTGAAGCCATCAAAATGTGTACTGTTATGATATAAAATGAAGTGGAATCAGATATTATTCCATCAACATTTTGCTATACCAGATATTATTGGCATTCCTAGCAATAATATATATGTCAAATTTAGGCAGCCAGGGTTGAATTTTATAATGAAGTCAGAAGTTTAGCTCTTGAAATGGCTTGTCGTTGACCTTGAGTGTAAATTGTTCTTGAAGTAGTAAATATAATATATGATGATTCTTTAGATCAATAGATGGAATGTATTGGCACAAGTTTATTTTCTAGCTTGACATTATGTGTCCGCTGGATGCCCCTGTCACGGCAAACATCATAGATCAAGAGAGGAATAATGATATCTTCTGTTTTTCTTCTCTAACATTAATATTTTTACCAGGTAATTGGTTCTGAGAAGGATAAAGATCGAATTCCTGGCATTGACATAACTCTAAGCGAGGGTGACACATGGATGTTTGCGGGTCATCAAGTTCTTGTAATGGAAACTCCTGGTCATACATCAGGTGCGTAGCTGCAAATCTCTTATTGTTTTGTATTGGGTTAGCTTTACAGGTGGCTAGTGAAGATTTTCTGCACCCAGGTCCATCTGCACCTGGTTGTTTTTAAAAAAATATATCAACAATCGCAATAATAAGTTCTCAGAAAAATCTGAAAAACTCGTGTATGCGCCTTGTGGGATGAAATGTGAACCTGCCAATTTCGAGCCAAAGACTACCACCTGCTGTCCAAGAAAAATTAGACAGGAATGTCCAAAATAGCGGCACGGAAAGTACACAGATTCTTTTTTCTGCCGAGAACAGTAATATTGGTGATTTAAAATGTGCAGTTTCAAGTATCATTCAACATTTTGTACGTATGTCTTAAAAATGTGATTAATTGACCCAAGTTCATATGCATCTGGGGTCATCTGATGATGTCGCCAATAGGAGTACCACTTAAAGTTTAAATTTGCTCATGACATTCCTTCTCTTGTGCTCATGTAATATCATCTACCGTTTTTCTTGGTTGATGTTTTATCAAAGTTCAGAAGTAGTGACGCTGCCCTTTATGGAGCATATTTGGAGCTATTAAGGCTTTCATAGTTGTTATTGTGTTCCTGGACATGCATATTATGTTTGTTTACAGAATAATTTTCTAATGTGACAGTTTTCAAGAAATTCATCCATTCCCCTTGTATTTGTATCAGGTCATGTGAGCTTTTATTTCCCTGGATCTGGAGCAATATTTACAGGTGATACCTTGTTTAGTCTATCATGTGGAAAGCTTTTTGAGGGGACTCCAGAACAGGTCAGATATCTTTGTATGCATCTATGATGTATACTCTATAATAGTTTAAATGCTCATATGTTATGCTCTCTGAGTTTGTTCTACTTCCATGTGCTTTCTGATTTCCCTATTTGATGTCTGTAATAGAGCTGCTTCCTTGCCACTGTTTTTTCTGCTTCGGAATAAAAGGAACTTGCTGCTAAAGAAGTCCTAATTGAGGCATCTGGTTAGAGATTCAGAATTTTGTATATAAACTGAACTACTAGAACCATGACTAATGGAAGAGGTTTAAAAAGATCTGTATGAATAATAATAGCATGTGCGATTTTGCTACACTGAATATTGTTGCACTTCCATTTAATTGAACAAACGAGGAATAGTTAAATCAAATCTAACTGCTCACGCCTTGCATTGGAATCGGTTATTCACTAAAAAAGCTGAATGGTTGCGGGCTTGTGGTAGTTCTTTTGTTTGCAAGTGGCTTGCTCCATTTTCTTTTTCATAGAAGTGTACCTAATGGAGTTCATTGTATGCATCATTGAGACTCATGTATATCACCTTTTTTTTCTGATCTTTCTGCAGATGTACTCATCACTCCAAAAAATTGTAGCTCTTCCAGATGTGACGAAAGTGTACTGTGGACATGAATATACTCTGGTGAGTGATATTTCCTTTCAAATCTGGCAATTTCTTACACCAGCCTGTTATTTAATTCTGAATGTACCTCCTCACAGAACAATTCAAGGTTTGCCTTGAGCATAGAACCAGGAAATGAAGAACTTCAGGAATACGCTGCAAGTACAGCTGATCTGCGCAATAAGAATACACCAACGGTAACATAGTCCTAAAGCCATATGCATTCCTAACTTTCAATACACATCAGTTTGTGCATTTGCTATTTCTTCTACTTCCGTATTCTTCTGCTGCTTATTCATGAATTTGTTAGTTTAGTTTTAGAATAAGAGATGGCGACACTTTTGGTGAATTGAATAAACATGGAGATTTAGGGAGCAATTCTCTGTTTGGCAGTTGGTGCATGTTGTCCTTGCTTCCATGGGAAGTTGGGAACAGTCATCCTTACTTAACCTGTTGGCCGCTCCGATGTCTTTCTTGGGCTAGGAAAAAAAAACTGGGATATTTTGGTGTCTGCTTTATAAAGAACAAAAAAATTGTTTTATTGTTTTTTGCACTTTCCAGCAAATTGTTTTTTTTTTGTTGACGTCCAAGAGAATACGATCTGAATACAAGGCACACAGTTCAAACATTAGGTCATTTTGTTTCTTTCACAATTTAGATGATTATTGACATAAAAAATAAGCATGGTGTGTGGTATAAATCACAGTTTCAGATTGCATGGTGTACAATTCATTCCAGGAATGGGTTTGTTCAACAATGCTTAACTTTGTAAAATTTCTGCGCTTCATGTTCTTCTCCAGGTGCCAACAACAATTGCGAGAGAGAAGCAGTGCAATCCTTTCTTGAGGACCTCAAGTCCAGAGATAAAGAAAAGGCTGTCCATTCCAGATCATTTCGATGATGCACGTATTCTTGAAGTTATCCGACGGGCGAAGGATAATTTTTGACTAACCACAAAGGAAATTCCCATAAAACGATGACCCAACCATCTCTTCGAAGGGAGAAGTGGACAAAGAACCCCGCAAGACCACAACAGAAGGAACGCAGGGAAGGAAATGTGTATAGCTCGATTGTTCCAAAAATGCTTTGGTGAAAATTTGTCTAGCATTGATGTAGCTTGCACAGAGTGCTTGTTAATCTGATAGCAGCTGGTGATTCTTTTGTCGACTACAAATAAAATGTGTCCTGTAATCCTCTATCCTGGGAGAGAAAAAAGCTAGTTAGCTGTTTGATAGTGTTCTTCAGTTCTTGATTCCTCATTGTCTTGCCCAGTTATCATTGTTTTCGTCATCTGGTGAGAGATTTTACCCTGGAAGAATATTTGGACAATGTGCCGATGGAGATCTCAATTACACTGGATCACTCCATTGTAAAGGTTACAGTAGTAATTTTTTCCTTGATGGCATAAATACCAGACAGGATTTGACGTCACACGTTGGAGAGCGGTGCTCGGTCATCATTCATCAATCATGCTTGGTGAATCCAATGCATAACCGGAAGACAAAGCATAAGGACAAGTGTGATGAGTCTTTCGTTTTGAAGCTTGTGTGTCAATCCGAATGGCTTTTACTCCCTCGGATCCTAAATATAAGCCCTTCTTGAGATTTCAATATGGACTACATATGTAGCAAGATGAATGAATCTCATCTACACTGTAAAATACGTCTCTCTCTCTCTCTATATATATATATCCGTATGTAGTCTGTATTGAAATCTCTAAAAAGGCTTATATTTAAACGAAGGGAATATACTGTTATATGAGGTACTACTGTTGACGCATCATATCTTACATTCTCAAAGTTGATCCCAATTCTCTTAACATGCAAAGTGTCCATCTCAACGTCCCCACTAAACCACTCATTTAAGTCTTCTCTTCAACCAAGCCATGCAATATCTGTCACATAAGTGAACTTATAAATTACAATTATTTTTGCATTAGTCTATGCATGTAACACTTCCACATCATACATGCATGTTAGTCATCCTACACATTTTTGTTCGAAACGATATTTTTAACAGTAATTTGAAAGTTTTTATTCTATTTTTAGACACTTTCTTTTATTAATTTTCAAGCTTATATTTTCTTTTCATTAGATTTAGTTATTTTTAGCAACTATTTACGCATTTTTTAACAAAGTTATCACAGCAACGCGCGCGGGGCATTATCTAGTATAAAAGGTGAAAACGCCTTCCACCGACCCAATTGACATTGATCCAGAACAAACCAAAATCCCATATTTCCAGACCCACGTTATGAATTCATTGCCGAAATCGCCGGTTTACTGTCAACAAGATGGACGGATTTATTCCTAGTGGCGGATTCCGAAATTGTACTTAGCCGGGGCAAACATTTAACGTCCTTAGTCTTTGTATTTAGAGAAGTTTTTTTTCTAGTGCACTCTATTCACGAAAATTTTAGCGCCGATAAAGTTTCAGGACGCGCCCTAATTCCCGCTACCCCTCACCTCATTGCATCACCACTGTTTCCGGCCGCCAGACCGCCGCCATCTAGCACCACTCGCGTCGCCACAGACTTGTTCTCTCTATCTCTACACCTCACTGCCTCATGTAGAGAGCTTCCCATCCGACACCCACCACGTTGTATCACGGGAGCTCACCGCAGGCATGCCTCCGAAGTTGTTCCTCCTTTCCCCGGCATGCTAGCCGCCGTTGCCATGCATGGACTGCCCGCCGTTAGCAACTCCTCCTTCCATGATGTCTAGGCGCCCGCTTGAGGTCCTTCTCGTTGATGTCTCCCTTCCTCTGTGCGTCGAGCTCCAGTCATCTTTCCTACCCCACGCGACCCCTGTCCCCCCGGTCGATGGATGTCTTCCAACTTCCCCTCACCATTGAGTGACAACGAGGTTGCTCGAAGATACATTTGGTTTGAATTTGTGCATATTTGGTTGCTAGATTTGTGTAGAGTGGTGTAGATGACATTGAATTCACAATTTGTATATATGAGGTCTATTAGCTTGATAGGAAAGGAGTTCTTTTTATGATTATTCGTCCTCAGATGATTTTGATGTTGATTTCCTCGAAGACAATGAAAAGGAGGAGATTGTGTTGATGCCAGGGCAGTGGGCTGCTGTCTAGCTAATGGCATATGTCCTTATTGGTAAAACATTTTTCAAGACAATTACAAACCCCCAAGGTAAGAAGAGAAGCCACTTTAAAGAAGCAGGAAGGACATTGAAAGAGCATTTGGCGTGCTGCAAACTCGGTTTGCAATTGTTTGAGGACCGTACCTGCTCGCTTATGGGAAAGAAGACCTTGGGAAATATCATGACAATTAGTGTGATCCTCCATAACATGACCATCAAGGATGAGAGGAGTGCACATGTGGTATGATTATGTTCGCACCATTTTCAGACCTCGTAGGACCCAAACTGGCTTTAGGTTTTTCTTGAGGTGTATCAGAAGATCGAAGAACGGAGATCACATGAGCATCTTCGCGAGGATCTCATTGAACATCAATGGTAGCTATATGGGTGATAGTTTTATGGTACTTGTTCATTGATAACCTACAAGTATAGGGGATCGCAACCGTTTTCGAGGGTAGAGTATTCAACCCAAATTTATTGATTCGACACAAGGGGAGCCAAAGAATATTTGCAAGTATTAGCAGTTGAGTTGTCAATTCAACCACACATGAGACTAAATATCTGCAGCAGAGTGATCAGTAGCACAATAGTATGATATTTTGATAGCAGTAGCAATAAGAGTAACAATAGCAGTAACGGTAGCAGCAATAGTAATAGCAATTGTGACAGCAGTAGCAACAGTAGTAACTTAGCAAGAACAATATGTGAAAAACTCGTAGGCATTGGATCGGTGATATTGTTGAATAACATTCATCATGTAACATTCACAACCTAGGGCGACACAGAACTAACTCCAATTCATCAATGTAATGTAGGCATGTATTCCGTATATAGTCATACGTGCTCGCGATAAGAACTTGCATGACATCTTTTGTCCTACCCTCCCGTGGCAGCGGGGTCCATAAGGAAACTAAGGGATATTAAGGCCTCCTTTTAATAGAGAACCGGAACAAAGAATTAGCACTTAGTGAATACACGAACTCCTCAAACTACGGCCATCACCGGAAAGAATCCCAATTATTGTCACCTTGGGGTATGCGGATCATAACACGTAGCAGGTGCATACAACTTGCAAGATCGGATCAAGAACACAAATATATTCATGAAAACATAAAGGGTTCAAATATGAAATCATGGCACTCGGGCCCTAGTGACAAGCATTAAGCATAGAAAAGTCATAGCAACATCAATCTCAGAACATAGTGGATACTAGGGATCAAGCCCTAACAAAACTAACTCGATTACATGATAAATCTCATCCAACTCATCACCGTCCAGCAAGCCTATGAAGGAATTACTCACTCCCGGCGGTGAGCATCATGAAATTGGTGATGAAGGATGGTTGATGATGACGATGCCGGAAGATCCCCCTCTCCGGAGCCCCAAACGGACTCCAGATCTGGCCTCCCGATGAAGAACAGGAGGTGGCGGCGGCTCCGTATCGTGAAACGCAATAAAACTTCCTCCCCTATTTTTTTCTCTGGAATTGTGAATTTATAGCGTTGGAATTAGGGTCAGCGAAGCCACGTGGGCCCCACGAGGTACCAGGGTGCGCCTGGGGGAGGGTGGCGCGCCCTGGTGCTTCGTGGGCACTGGGTGGCCCCCCTCTAGTAGGTTTTGGCTCCAGTATTTTTTATATATTCCATAAAAAATCTCCAAAAAGTTTCATCCAATTCCAAGAACTTTTATTTCTGCACAAAAAACAACACCATGGCAATTCTGCTGAAAACAGCGTTAGTCCGGGTTATTTTCATTCAAATCATGCAAATTAGAGTCCAAAACAAGAGCAAAAGTGTTTGGAAAAGTAGGTACAACGGAGACGTATCAACTCCCCCAAGCTTAACTCATTGCTTGTCCTCAAGCAATTCAGTTGACAAACTGAAAGTGATAAAGAAAAACTTTTACAAACTCTTTTGTTCTTGTATCTATATATATGCTTAAATAGTACCCAAGTTTTCAGCAAAGATTATAACTAACCATGCAAATGATAACTCTTAGAAATTATATTCACTCATATCAGTGGCATAATCAACTAGCGAGCAATAATAAGATATCTCAAATGCCAACACTTTGTCAAAACAATCATGATATAATATGACAACATGGTATCTCGCTAGCCCTTTCTGAGACCGCAAAACATAAATGCAGAGCACCTCCAAAGTTCAAGCAGCGACTAAACATTGTAATTCATGGTAGAAGAGATTCAGTGATGATGCACACAACATTAACTATACACAATGCATGAGAATGACAATAGTGATCTCAGGTCTGATGCTTGTTTGAGAAGGTGATGACTCAACAATAAAAGTAAAATAACATAAAAGTAAATAGATAGGCCCTTCGCAGATGGAAGCATGGATTTGCAGAGGTGCCAGAGCTCGAAGCTTAAATCAGAGATAAATAAAATTTTGGGAAGTATGCCTTTCCCGTCAACGTCACGACCGAGAGTTTTCAATATCTTCCATGCTAAACACATTAGCGGCGGTTCCCAAGCGGTAAAGTAAAGTTTACTCCCCCTCCACCAACAATCACAAGCCATGGCTAGCTGAATCCTCGGGTGCCCTCCATACCAACAACTTTCCGGGGGAGTTTGTTTTATTATTTTGCAATTTTAATAATGGGACTGGGCATCCCGATTACCAGCCCCTCTCGTGCAAGGACAAGTGAATAAACACTCATCATGAGAATAACCCGCTTAGCATGGAAGATACTGACCGCCCCCTGTCGCTCCATGAGCGGTACGGGCACACAAAACAGATGTTCATTTGAATATTTAGAGGTAGCACATGCAAATTTACTTAGAATGGCAGAGTGATACCGCATATAGGTAGATATAGTGGACTCATCTGGAATAACTTTGGTTTAAGGATTTTGATGCACAAGCAGCATTCCCGCTTAGTACAGGCGAAGGCTAGCAAATAGGTTGAGAAGCGACCAGCTAGAGAGCGAAAACGGTCCTAATCATGCATCATGAATAATTAACATTGAATACTAGCATGTGTAGGATATAAGCACCATGAACATAAATATCGTGGAGGCTATGTTGGTTTTGAATCAACTACATGCGTGAACATGTGCCAAGTCGAGCCACTTGAAACATTCAGAGAAGGATATCATATCATCATACTACATGACAATCATTTTAATGCATGTTGACACCCAAGATAAATCATTATCCACTCCTAGCTACTTAAGCATGGCATGGGCAACTATAATCTCTAATTGTCATCATAAACATGTTTAATCATAATATGCTGAATCATGGATACTGAGTTAAACATATTTACAAAAACAAAGAACAAGTTGAGTTCATACCCGCTTTTCCTTGCCACAGTCACTTCATCAAATCATCGTCATTATTGCCTTTCACTTGCACGACCGAATGATATGAAAATAAAAATAGTGCAAGTGTGCCGTGGACTAAGCTGGAATCTGCAAGCATTTTATTTAAAGGAGAAGACAAGGTAATATGGGCTCTTTATTAGATCAACAATAATGCATACGAGAGCCACTCAACATTTTCATCGTGGTCTTCTCCTTACAATGACTCAACAAAAGAAAAGAATTTCAGAGAAATACACTGAAATATTTTTAGAGTTTTTAGTTTTTCTGAAGAAAGCAAGTTAAAGAAGAAAACGAAAAACGAGAAAAACTATTTACACGGGAAAGCTCCCAACAAGTAAAAGAAGAAACGGGAAATCTTTTTGGGTTTTCTTTTAATACTACTACTACTAATTAAGCTAGAAAGAAAAGCCGAAAAGAAACGAGAAATATTTTTGGATTTTCTCAAAGTTTTTCAAACACACAAGAAGAAAGCGAGAAAAATAAAATTACACATGGATTGTACAATGAAAAAGTATGAACACCGACAACTGAAATGAAATGTGTGAGCATGAATGTAATGTCAGTGAGAGATACGTACTCCCCCATGCTTAGACTTTTGGCCTAGCTTGGTCTACGGCCATCCGTAGTAGCCATCCGGTCCCATGTGAAAGTCCTGAGGTGGCGGCACCCGAGCGTCCCAATCCTGGGCCTCCTCCTCTGCCGCTGCCAACGCGTTCCAGTAAGCAACGATGTCCGGTGGCATCACGGTATATCCGTTCCTGGCATGAGAATCAAACAAAGCAGGTGCAGGCAACGGAATAATATCACGAGTATCCTCACTAAAAACCAAGTTATAACGAATGTTGTGAGGAGGCTCAGGAACATCAAGAAAGTGGTGGTCCCTCATGGACTGGTGATCTAAGTAAACTCTGGGCAACAAGTAATCATGAGGGCGTAAGTTAACATTAAAACATCTCGCTAAGCGAGTAGCATAAATACCACCATGAATTTTACCCTTAGTCCTATTAGTGTGTAGGCGGCGTGCAATGATAGCTCCCAAGTTATAAGTGTTGTCATTATAAAGTGCGCGGCGTAAAATAGCAAAGTCAGGTGCAGCTAGCGCACCACCTTGCTCTCTAGCAGTCAAGCATTTCCCTATGAATAAAGCAAAGTAATGAACAGAGGGAAACTGCAAGCTAGTGGCTCGGGCTCTCGACACGCCCCTTGTCTCTCCCACCGTTAAAGTGTGGAGAAAACCCTCAAACTCCTCCAGGCGAGGCTCTCTAATTTCACCATCGAAGGGAATCAAACATATCTCACAAAACTCAGCCAGAGGTATCTGATAATGTTCAGCATATAAATCAAAGCACACCTCAGGAGGTTCGAGCCTATTCAGAAAATGAAAGTTTTGCACAAAGGAATTCGTAAGGATGTGGTGCTGGTCACACTCATCTGCGAGGAAGTCGTTCAATCCGGCATTAGCAATAAATTGCGCGAACTCTTGGTAGAATCCGGCTTCATTCATGAAGGCATTGTGCGGCCATTCGCACGGCCGGACCTCCGTCCTACGCGAGATGTTGAGGTCACTGTCCGAGGAGTCCCCAAGAACTCCCTTGGCGTTCCGCTTCGAAGAGCTCCTCCGGAAAATATTAATATTTTCCTAAGAACAATTTTCTGAAAAAAATTTGGGTCCCAAAATGATATCAATAAAACTTCACAAAATTGATAGCAACTACTCATATGGATGTCTAGAGGCTATATCAAGCATTCAAACTACTTGAAACTCAAAGAATTCAACATGCAAGCTCATTTTCAGTAGCACCAAGAGCAGCTAATTATGCAAAATATAATCCACAAAAACAAAAACTAATTGGAGCAATGGAGGACTCACATACCAAGGAGCAATCTCCCAAAACAGTTTCGGAAACGGAGCTCCGAGCAAAGAGATCGAAAATTTCAGGTTTGTGAGCAAGAACATGAGAGAGAGAGCTACCAGGAATTTTTGCTAGAGGTAAGAGACGAAGTGAGCTGAAGGGATAAGTGAGGGGGTCCCTGTGGGGCCCACGAGCCACCTGGGCGCGCCAGGAGGGGGGGGGGGTGGCGCGCCCTGGTGCCTCGTGGGCACCTGGGGCACCCCCCTGGTATGTTCCCAGTGCCAAAAATTCTTAAATATTATATAAAAATTCATATCAAAATTTTATTGCATTCTGAGCACTTTCATTTCTGGACATTTTTTTATTGCACGGATAAATCAGAAAACAGGATAATCATGGCATTTTATTTTATTTAACTAAAAATAACAGAAAACAAAGAGTGGGTACAGAAGGTTGTGCTTACTAAATTCATTGACCACATGCCTCTCAAAAAGAATCCATTAATAAGGTTGATCAAGTCTTATTAACAAACCATTTCCGAGTAACATGAAACCGAAGAATTTTCATATAACACTAAGTTACCTCAACGGGGATATGCATCTCCCCAATAATAAGAGTTTCATATTTATTTTTAATAGTAGGAAGAGGGAGTTGAAAACTTCCAATAGTAATTGTTGGAGTCTTTCCAATAACACGAATACCATTTACTTGCAATTGTTTCTTCGGAAAGTGCACCGTATGTTCATTACCATTGATATGAAAAGTGACCTTGCTTTTGTTGCAATCAATAACAGCCCCTGTAGTATTCAAAAAGGGTCTACCAAGGATAATCGACATATTGTCATCCTCGGGCATATCAAGTATAACAAAGTCTGTTAGGATAGTAACATTTGCAACTACAACGGGCACATCCTCACAAACACCGATAGGTATGGCAGTTGATTTGTCAGCCATTTGCAATGATATTTCAGTGGGAGTGAGTTTATTCAAATCAAGTCTTTTATATAAAAAAGAAAGGCATAACACTAACATGGTGTAACACCCCTGGGCAATGTTGAGGATATCGCTTATCGTTAGCGTCTCGGTCAGCTAGGGATTAGAGATTAATCGGAAATCGGCCGATTAATCGACTTTATCAGTCGACTATTAATCGGTCATTTTTTGCAAGTCTCAGGTTCCCAACACTAAAATACGCTATATTCAACACCAAAAAAATATTTGACAGAAGTGTTACCTTGATTCCTAGCCTTTGAATCCTCGTATAATGACAAACAAAATAGGACAATAGTACATATTGCATAACAAGGTCCACATAACACAAATAAACATAGTTTCTGCAAACATAGTGCTAGGAATAGGCCCGATTTATCAGTAGATTCCCTATAAATCGCTTGTCAGAGCGATAAACCGGCCCAAACGATAAACGGTAAAGATAAGGCATAATCTTATCGGTCAGCCCCCGAGTAGCGATAAATTGGACGATAAATCGCTGAATCAGAAGATTTTTTGAACAGTGCCCCTGGGTAATGCACAACAGTAATCCCTCATGATTAAGCTAAGTCACATTGTTTTGAAAAGCTTAATACTAATTGGATTAATATCTCATTTCAAATTCCCCATTGAATTCAATTCAAATTCAAAGTGAATTTTTGGAGTTGCACAAAAGTTTATGGAAAAATGTTCATCATTTAACAAATATTTCAAAACAAATTATTGTTAAGAAAAACAACATCACCATGTGGCTAAAATGGACAGTAGCATTTAAAACAGTGCTATACCAGCAATTTATAATGCAATTTCATTTATGGAAAATACAAATGAATTTATCTGCCTCCCAAAATATTTGTGGCACTGCCTAAAAATGTGTTGGGTTTAATGGGCCAAGTTCCATAAATTTCCTAAATCATTTGGATACCCAAATAAGTCATTTTCCCTCTCTGTTATTAAATAAAAAACTGAAAAACAGAAAAGAAGAAAACGGGCGAGGCCTTACCTGGCTCTGGGCCGCGCCAGCCCATCCGGCCCATCTTCTGTTCGTCCACCTGCTCCCGCGCCGTGTCGTCGTCTTCGTGCCCGGCGCGCGCGGCGCCGTCCACCGTTTGACACCGCGGCGGAGTTGGCGAGAGGAGGAGATAAGCATCGCACCCGTCCATCTCTCCTGCCCCTCTCCTCCATTCGCCACTCCTCCCTCGCTCTCCACCGCTTTCCTCCCCTTTCTCTTCTCCACCCGAACGCAGCCGTCACCGGGCTGCTTCGGTCAGGCAGCCACCGGCGTCCCCGTGCCCGCGGCTGGTGTTCAGGAGGCTCGCCGCCCTCCGCCACTTCCTCCCCGACCTCTGGTTGGTGCCGAGGAGCCCTGCCGCTGCTGGTTCGCCGTCGTCCCCATCTCCGGCCACCGCACGGCGCCGCCGTCTAATCAAGCTCCTCTGCGCTCCTAAACCCCCATGGGCTTTTCATAGCCGCTCGGTGAGCTCATCCCTCCCTCCGTTCTTCTCCTCATGCCGCAAGCTTCACCCTAGCTAGCTCGCCCCCTCGCCATGTTCTGTCCGCCGCCCGTGCTCGCCGTAGCTGCTGATTCCGACCGCCGTAGCTCGCGTCAGTAGGCTAGTTCGATGCGGCGTGCTTCTCTCGCTCGAACGCGACCGAATGCGCGCGCGGAAACGCACCGTAGCCGCCTGCCCGGACTCGCCCGAAACCCGTCGCCGCCACGGCTCGTCGCCGGCGACATTCCGGCCACCTCCTGGTCCAACCAGTACCACCATCCGTCACGCGCTGCCCTGGCCGTTCGAATGCAGCAAACAACGTCGAAAACGGTGCACCACAGGCGAAATCCGAGCTCGCCGGAGCTCTCTGCCGCGTCCGGCGCTCGCTGGAGAGTTTTCCGGCGCCGGCGTCCGACGTGGCAGAGCGTGGGGCCCGCCTAGAGTCGCTGCCAGTGGGTCCCAGGTCGCGGTTGACCGCGTTGACCACGGTCAACGCGGCTGACGTGGCAAGCACCGCCACTGACATGTGGGCCCCGGTCGATCTAATTACTGTTAGCAGTTAATTAGTTAAATCTGTTAGTTAGTTAACTCGCTGACAGGCCGGGCCCACTGGCTAAATCCCCTGTTAGATTAAATCAACTCTCTGTTTAGCCTCACTGTGGCTGACAGGTGGGTCCCACCTGCATGTTTGACCAGTCAGCTGGTCAGCCGACTGCTGACGCAGTGATGACATCAGCATGATGTCATATTCCACTTTTGATAATTTCTGTTAATTTAAATAATTCCAGAATTTCAGAAAATAGTTTAAATCTTTGAAATATCATAGAAAATAAACCGTAGCTCGGATCGAAAAACTTTCTACATGAAAGTTGCTCAGAAAAATCCCACGAATTCGATCGTGCCATCTGTTTTCATGTCGGGACCCTCTACGTAGGTGAACCCGCAACTTTTCGTCTGTTTCCGGTAGATGAATAGTGCATACCTACCGGTTAATAATTCCAACTTAAATCCTAAAATAGCTAAAAATGGTTTAAAGATGCATTTAGGCAACCCTGCACTGCATCTTAGCATGTCATGCTCTATGTTGCATCTGTTGCTTTTATTTATTGTTTCTTCCCCCTCTTCTATTCCGATAGCCCCCGAGACCGACGCAGCTCAGGAGACCGACGACCCTTCCTTTGCCGCAGAGCAACCAGGCAAGAACCCCCTTGACGCATGCTTATATCACCTATTCTCTCTCCCTCATGCTTGCATTAGAAATTGCTGCTGCTAATGATTGATCCTAACTCTGATGCATAGCCTGTTTTTTGTAAACTGCTATTGATACTTTACCTGATATCCTAACTGCTTAGTATAGGTTGGCAGTAAACCATCGGTGGCCCTCCACATTGTCCTAGTTGCCCCGCTTTAGTAACAGTGCCCTGATCGATGTGATCGACGGGCTGAGTTCAGCACAGCACTACACCCCCCCTAAGTTGCTCGACACTGCAGAGTTAATATCGAGTGCCGAGGGTGATACCTCTTATCTCACTTTCGATGTTGCCTCTGTGGTACAGCTAGTTGGTTGTGGGTTACGAGGGTGATTCCTCTTTCACCACCCCTGACGAAGCTACTGTCATGCAACCCCGCAAAGTGTGAATACCATCGAGGGTGATTCCTCTGGGTTCACCTTGCCGGATACATCGAGTGGAAATCCAATGAGGGTGATTCCTCGGATTCCTTCTCAATGATATGAACACACAGCTACCTGGGTTTTATTACAGATCCTTGATAAAGTTGGGTCGACCCCGAGGGGTACCCGCGAGAGATGTGCAGTCGGGTTGACCATGAGGGTACCCGCGAGATAATTACGTGGTGCGGCCGGGCATTCTTGGCCCTTGCCGTAAGTCCACGAGACGGGGCGACGGGGCCACATGTTTCGTGGATCTCTGATAGTTTTCGCGAGCTCCCAATGCACTTAACGGATTTGGGTATTTGGTGTGAGTTGGCCACTGGCCTATATGCACTACCACCACGCGGGATAATGGTTTAATGGGGCCATCTGCGCCGTATGTATCAGCCGAAAGCTCTGTCAGACGTCCAGTTCAGCATTGCGGTGCGTTCGGGCAGGTGCCATCCAGGACAGAGGTGGTGCTTGGTCCCGTTCACCCACGCAACGACCCGGAGTGCAAAGGGCGATGGGCCCAAGACCCCTGAGCACTTAGGATGTAGACCGGCGGGGACCTCTCTGCTGAGCTCTAGGTAGGGCTGCGGTGTGTCGATCAGCCGAGGCCGGGCATGACCCAGGAAAGTGTGTCCGGCCAGAGTTAATCGAGCGTGTTGGGTAACAGTAGTGCACCCCTGCAGGGAAGATATATCTATTCGAATAGCCGTGTCCACGGTAACAGGACGCTCAGTAAAGTATCCCGATCTACTACTTGAACTGATTACATGATAATGAATTGGAAGCTCCGGGATCGCTTTCTCGCAGGGAGTCGAGGAAGGATCTCTAGGCTTTGTTACAACATGCTTGCTACTTTAATTATGTTACTAATCTGCACTCTTCTAATGCTGCAAGACCCTGAAGATGCTAGTCTTCGATAGGCTAGGTCCTTTCTCCCTATTCTGGCATTTCTGCAGTCAAGTCCACATATACAGCCTTCATTTTATAATGTTGCATAACTAGTCTAGTTCTGTTGAAAGTCTTGCTGAGTACTTTGGATGAGTACTCACGGTTGCTTTGCTTCCCCTTTTTCCCATACCCAATTGCTGTGACCAGATGACGGAGCCCCGGAGCCAGATGATTCTGCCGACGACTATTACTACCACGGTGGAGCCTACTACCATGTGGAGACCACTGACGACCAGGAGTAGTTAGGAGGCTCCCAGGCAGGAGGCCTGTGCCTTTTCGATCTGTGTCGTTGTTTTGCCCCGCCTTCTAGGCTTATCTGTTTTCTTTTATATCTGTACTCAGATAGCTGATGCTTTCGCTGATGCTTGTATGACATCGAGCTTTTGTATTCGAGCCCTCGAGGCCCCTGGCTTGTAATATAAAGCTTGTATTATTTTATTTTGTGTTTAGAGTTGTGTTGTGATATCTTCAAGTGAGTCCCTAGGCTTGATCGTGTGCATTTGCGTGTATGATTAGTGCACGATTAAGTCAGGGGCGTCTCACACGGCTCCTAAATCACATAAAGCAGTTTTGACATAATTTCGTTTAATGGAGCATGGTATAGTTGGTACTCTTGGATCTCCTAGTTTCTTAGGTACTCCATCCTTAAAAGAATAATTTGCAAGCATGCATGGTGGAAATTTCAGCTTCAGGTATCTTTCTTTTATTTGTGACAATGTCTTTCATATATTTAGCATAAGGAGGCATCTTTATAATATCAGTCAAACGAGTGCGCAAAAAGACTGGCCTAAGCATTTCAGCAAAGCGTTCAAATTCTTCCTCATCCTTTTTCTTAGATGGTTTAGGAGGAAAGGGCATGGGTTTTTGAACCCATGGTTCTCTTTCTTTACCATGTTTTCTAGCAACGAAGTCTCTTTTATCATAACGTTTATTTTTAGAAGGTGGGTTATCAAGATCAACAACAGGTTCTATTTCAACATCATTATCAAGTTCTTTATCATTATCTGGTTGGGTATCCACATGAGCATCATCATTATTATTATCATCAGATGAATGTTCATTACCAGATTGTGTTTCAGCATCAGAAATAGAAACATCATTACTATCCTCCAAGGGTTTTTCTACCTCAGGTTCACTAGAAGTGTGCAAAGTCTTATCATTTTCCTTTTTCTTTTTCTTTTTAGATGGACTAGGTGCATCAACATTAATTCTTTGAGAGTCTTGTTCAATTCTTTTAGGATGACCTTCAGAATAAAGTGGCTCCTGAGTCATTCTACCTCCTCTAGTCATTACTCTAACAGCATGATCATTCATATTGTTATTCATTTCATTGAGCAATTCACTTTGAGATTTAGCAACTTGTTCTAATTGAGTTTGAACCATAGATGCATGTTTACTTACACCTTTAACATCATTAGCAATTCTAAATAACAAGTCACTCAAGCGGTCAATCATGTAGGCATTTCGTTTCAATTGTTTCATAACATTGGCATTGAAATGATCTTGCTTAATAATATAATTGTCAAATTCATACAAGCATTGACTAGGAGGTTTGTTATAAGGAATATCACTTTCATTAAACTTTATAAGAGAATTTACCTCTACTACCTGTGTCGGTTTGTCAAGACTGTATCTCTTCAATAGGTGGTAAATTCTTAACATCTTCAGCTTTAATACCTTTTTCCTTCTGGCATTTCTTTGCTTCGCATATCTTCAGGACTGAGATATAAAATACCCCTCTTCTTCGGAGTGGGTTTAGGCGGTGGTTTAGGAAGTGTCCAATCATTATCATTCTTCAATATATTATTCAATAATTCCTCAGCTTGTTCAATAGTCCGTTCCTTGAAAACACAACTCGCACAACTATCTAGGTAGTCCCTAGAAGCATCGGTCAGTCCATTATAGAAGATATCAAGTATTTCATTTTTCTTTAGAGGATGATCAGGCAAAGCATTAAGTAATTGGAGAAGCCTCCCCCAAGCTTGAGGGAGATTCTCTTCTTTGATTTGCACAAAGTTAAATATTTCCTGTAGAGCAGCTTGTTTCTTATGAGCAGGAAAATATTTTTCAGAGAAGTAATAAATCATATCCTGGGGACTACGCACACAACCAGGAGCAAGAGTATTATACCATTCCTTAGCATCACCCTTTAATGAGAAAGGAAATAACTTAAGAATATAGTAATAGCAAATTTTTTCCTCATGAGCAAATAGGGTGGCTATATCGTTTAATTTAGTAAGATGTGCCACAACGGTTTCAATTTCATAACCATGAAAAGGATTAGATTCAACCAAAGTGATTAACTCAGGATTGACAGAGAATTCGTAATCCTTATCAGTAACAAATATAGGAGAGGTAGCAAACTTAGGATCATATTTCATTCTCTCCCTCATAGATTTTTCTTTCATTTCAGCAAGCAGTTTTATAACTTCATCTCTATCATTACAAGCAAGAATGGCTCTAGACGTCTCCCTATCAAAGCAATGTTCATCAGGTGTTTCAACTCTAGTAGGAGAGCTAGGCATAATAGGTGAATCATAATTCTCAAGAGTTTCAGTATTTTCAATTTCTTTAGCTTTAGCAATTTGTTCACTAAGAAATTCACCAAGTGGCACAGCATTATCAAGCATAGTACTAGCATCATCATGAGTATCATTCATAGCAGAAGTGGTACCATCAATAACTTGCGACATATCAGAATTAATAGCATGTGGTGGTGTTGCAAGTTTACTCAAAACAGAAGGTGAATCAAGTGCAGAGCTAGATGGTAGTTCCTTACCTCCCCTCATCTTAGAGGGAACGATCTTGGTCTTTGTGTCTTTCAAATTCTTCATAGTGATCAACAGATATAAATCCCAAGTGACTCGGCAAATAGAGCTATGCTCCCCGGCAACGGCGCTAGAAAAAGGTCTTGATAACCCACAAGTATAGGTGATCGCAACAGTTTTCGAGGGTAGAGTATTCAACCCAAATTTATTGATTCGACAGAAGGGGAGCCAAAGAATATTTGCAAGTATTAGCAGTTGAGTTGTAAATTCAACCACACCTGAGACTAAATATCTGCAGCAGAGTGATCAGTAGCACAGTAGTATGATATTTTGATAGCAGTAGCAATAAGAGTAACAGTAGCAGTAACGGTAGCAGCAATAGTAATAGCAATTGTGACAGAAGTAGCAACAGTAGTAACTTAGCAAGAACAATATGTGAAAAACTTGTAGGCATTGGATCGGTGATATTGTTGAATAACATTCATCATGTAACAGTCACAACCTAGGGCGACACAGAACTAGCTCCAATTCATCAATGTAATGTAGGCATGTATTCCGTATATAGTCATACGTGCTTGCGATAAGAACTTGCATGACATCTTTTGTCCTACCCTCCCGTGGCAGCGGGGTCCATAAGGAAACTAAGGGATATTAAGGCCTACTTTTAATAGAGAACCGGAACAAAGCATTAGCAATTAGTGAATACACAAACTCCTCAAACTACGGCCATCACCGGAAAGAATCCCAATTATTGCCACCTAGGGGTATGCGGATCATAACACATAGCAGGTGCATACAACTTGCAAGATCGGATCAAGAACACAAATATATTCATGAAAACATAAAGGGTTCAGATCTGAAATCATGGCACTCGGGCCCTAGTGACAAATATTAAGCATAGCAAAGTCATAGCAACATCAATCTCAGAACATAGTGGATACCAGGGATCAAGCCCTAAAAAAACTAACTCGATTACATGATAAATCTCATCCAACTCATCACCGTCCAGCAAGCCTACGAAGGAATTACTCACTCCCGGCGGTGAGCATCATGAAATTGGTGATGAAGTATGGTTGATGATGACGATGCAGGAAGATCCCCCTCTCCGGAGCCCTAAACGGACTCCAGATCTGGCCTCCCGATGAAGAACAGGAGGTGGCAGCGGCTCCGTATCGTGAAATGCAATAAAACTTCCTTCCCTATTTTTTTCTCTGGAATTTTGAATTTAGCGTTGGAATTAGGGTCAGCGGAGCCACGTGGGCCCCACGAGGTACCAGGGCACGCCTGGGGGGTGGCGCGCCCTGGTGCCTCGTGGGCACTGGGTGGCCCCCCTCCAGTAGGTTTTGGCTCCAGTATTTTTTATATATTCCATAAAAAATCTCCAAAAAGCTTCACCCAATTCCAAGAACTTTTATTTGTGCACAAAAAACAACACCATGGCAATTCTGCTGAAAACAGCATCAATCCGGGTTAGTTTCATTCAAATCATGAAAATTAGAGTCCAAAACAAGAGTAAAAGTGTTTATAAAAGTAGATACAACGGAGACGTATCATTCATGTTTTAATTGGATCATTTGTTGCATTTGGACCCTATTCTTTGTTTAAATTTGAATGTATTGATTTAAAGTATTGTTGATTGGGCGATGGTGAAAACATCGAAAGTTTGAATTATATTGATGCAAAATTGGAGTTGAAACATAGTTTATACACACACATAGTGGAGTGAAAATAGTTGATTGGGCAACGTTCAAAACGTGGAAAGTTTGAATGATATAGAAGAAATAGAAGAGTGAAAATTATAAAGACTGCATTTTAAAGGAAATCTTACTTTGCATAGTTGCTCTGGAGCCTTTAAAAATATCGAAGGGCATTGTACAACAGTTTTAAAGGATGCAATTTTACGGAATATGCTATTGTTGAATCGGTGATAATACCGACACACATAATGACTCAAGTCCAGACTCATAGGTCACAACTAGTAAATGAGGAGAAGCACGATGTGAATGCTAGTTCCCGCCGTGAGATGATGCAACAACAAGCGATGAACACCATCTCGTGACACCACTAATGAAGGCGACTGTGGCACCGATGGAGAAGGCGGACACATTGCCCATGTAGAAGAAGCTGTCTATGGGACCGATAATCAGCGCCATTACCAGTCGTGGAAGAGTAGCTAAAAGAGCATGGTGCCCCCATGTTTGGTTTTGGTAATTGATGACAATCCCTATGGACTAATGGTTGCCTTGAGTTATATTGAAGGGTTTGTCCATAGGTATTGCTTGAAGACCATTTGTTGGTTTCAAGGTTATTAGAAGAAGATTATGTGTTGACCAAGGTGCTATTCAAGGAGTTATCCAAAGATTGGTCATGTGAGAGTTGATCCTATTGCAAGCATGTATTGAAGAGGAAGATTGTGTGAACCTTCATGTTTACATTCAAGACATCACTTTTATGAAGAGAGAAGATAAGATTCAAGGTTGATCAAGACTAAGTACAAAGAGTGGATTCAAGTTGATCAACACACAAAGCATAGAAGATGTACCGAGTGGGATCAAGTGATCTCATGGTATGGTAAGCATTGTCCATTATGCTTTGTGTACTAACCCATGGTCGATGTCAGAGTTCTTTGTGGGGTTAGGTATGTTTCCATGGGCGTGCATCAAAAGGAAGATATCATATAACCCATGGAGGATGACATCAAGTGGTGATCATCATGAAGATTGCGGTGTGCAAGTTCAAGTGGAGCATCACGAAGAGATCACATGCTTGAAGCTTGCCGTCCATTGTGGTGACAATGGACATGGGAAGATGTGCCGAAGAGAGCCTCACCCATAGTGGAGTATGGGGGAGCAATCTACTAGTCTTCATCGAGCCAGCACAATCAAGAAAGTGGTCCATCTTGAGGAGGGCAAGATCGTCATCATCTAGCTCAAGTGGACTATGCGCAAGGCAAACATTTGTCCTTGATAGGTTTTCTATTTTACCGGTCTCATGGTGTTAGTTGGGAGACCGGGTTATAGGATCGATAGCCGTACTATCAAGGGGGATCTCGAGTGAGTAGCTTGACCGTCTCGTTCGTAGAGAGCTCAAACCTTTGCATCCTTGGCATCATCTTTCTTGGTTCTTATTTGGCTCTTCTCTATGTGAGGTTTTAGAGTTTGTGTCCATCTTCTTATCAAACTCAAGCTCATCGAAAACGGAGTTCGTATGCATCATCTTTGAGTTTTCGGTGTTGGAGAGTTTGCTGGTTCATAGTTTGGGAAGGTCCTCTTCCTTATCCTATTGGCATTTCTTCTCCTTTGCTAGTTCTTAATATATCCAACAAGCTTGAGTTTGCTGTTTTCGGAGTTCGTTTGCAGAAGTTGTGGGCAATTTTTCAGCTCCCAAGCGGTAGTACCGCTCAGCTCCACGGTAGTACCGCTTATGCGATACTTCCGCTATGAGCTACCGCAGCCACCACCGCTTGTTTTTCGCCCTCTGTTGCGTCGCGGCAGTTGCACGGTAGTACCTCTTGTGCGGTACTTCCGCTGTCTACTACCGCGGCCACTACCGCTTATTTTGGGGCTGTTGTTGCCTTTTTAGCCTTCGCGGTACTAGAACGGTAGTAGCCGTGGTAGTACCGCTCCGTGAGGTACTGCCGCCCTATTGTCCTCTTGTACCATTGTTCCTCTACTTGGTGTACCCTAAGCGGTAGTACCGCTGATGGGGGATGGTAGTACCGCTCCGGCGGCACTACCGCTTCTGCATTTCACATGCTTACCACCCTGCACTGGAACTACCGCTCTAAGCAGTAGTACGGCTCCTCCGAGCGATAGTACCGCTTGAGCACGGGCTGTGTGCATAACGGTTGGATTTTCCCCCACCTATAAAAGGGGGTCTTCTTCTCAAATGGACTTAATCCTTTGAGCTCGTTTTGCCCCCCATTGTTGACCTTCTTTGAGCTTGCTATCTCTCAATCCCTCCAATGATTCTTGCTCCTTCTTGAGGGAAAAGAGAGAGGAGATATAGATCCACACCAATCACTTTCTCCTCTATGTGAGGGGAACCCCTTGGATCTAGATCTTGGAGTTCTCTGTGTTCTTCTTCGTTCTTCCTCTCATATTCCTCCCTAGCATTAGTTGCTTTGGTGGGATTTGGGAGAGAAGGACTCGGGCACTCCGTGTGCCCTTGCCATTGCATTTGGCGCATAGGTTTGAGTTTTCCACGGTGATACGTGGAAGTGAAAGTTGAGTAGCTTATTACTCTTGGGTGCTTGGTACCCTAGAGCTTGTTCCTCTTGGGTGCTTGGGCGCCCTAGACGGTTGGTGGTGTCATGGAGCTCAATCATTATGGTGGAAATCTCCGGGACAGGCGTCGGGGTCTCCAATTAAGTTGTGGAGATTGCCTCGAGCAATTTGTACGGGTTCCGGTGACCGCCCCCTAGGGTTGCCAATTGTGCGGGTTTGGTGACCGCCCCAAGGGTTGCCATTTGTACAGGTTCGTCGACCGCCCTCAAGGGTCCCTTAGTGGAATCATGACATCTTGCACTGTGCGAGGGCGTGAGGAGATTACGGTGGCCCTAGTGGCATCTTGGGGAGCATTGTGCCTCTACACCGCTCCAAACGGAGATTAGCACCCGCAAGGGTGTGAACTTCGGGATACATCGTTGTCTCCGCGTGCCTCGGTTATCTCTTACCCGAGCCCTTTACTTATGCACTTTACTTTGTGATAGCCATAATGTTTCATGTTATATATCTTGCTACCGCTTAGTTGTTTATCTTGCTTAGCATAAGTTGTTGGTGCACATAGGTGAGCCTTGTCGATTTAGGTTTCGTGCTTGACAAATTAAACGCTAGTTTTTTCCGCATTTGTTCAAGCCTAAACCATAATTATTTTAAATCTCCTATTCACCCCCCTTTAGGCGACATATCCGTCCTTTCAGCAGCAATATAATGACAAGAAGGTTAGTAATTGTGGTGTAAGGCAAATAGGTACTCTCATAGTTTGGCAATGCTTTTTTCCTTTACATGTTTTACCTGCAAGAGGTCAATGATGAAGTTGGTTACACAAACTATGACGCCTTGGCCACAACCATTCCCAGCGGCGACCTATGCAGCGAATGGCCCGTGAGCGGAGAAAAAGACCCAATTTTGACAACAACACACAAAAATATGTCACTAAAATACATTTTTGCAGGATGTAACACCACCACTAACAAAAACAACCTTTCTGATGGATATCCGACTCTCTCAAGTATGAATGACTAGTTGAGTTAGTGATAGGGGGGCAAAGCCCCCCCAGTAGCCTAAGTTAAGGTTTGGGGATCTAGCCGCACTCTCATGATATAACACTATATTTCTTTAATAGTTGTTTACTAGTAATCTTACATGCAATACATGTATTACATATGATATTAGCACTTGATATTTTATTTTGTAGGATATTAATTGCATGTTGATAGTTGCCGATGTGCCTGCTACTTGTAGTTTGCGTTGGTATTTCCCCGAAGAGGAGATGATGATGCAGTACAGTAGAGATAAGTATTTCTCTCAGTTAAGAACCAAGGTTATCAATCCAGTAGGAGAACCAAGAAAAATTCCGTTAAGCGCACCTGCACACACAAGAGCAAACACTTGCACCCAACGCAAATAAGAGGGTTGTCAATCCTCTTAGCGGTTATTTGCAAGGATTAAATCTTATCGAGGTAAATAGATAAACTAAAATACTAATTAAAATAAAAGTAAATAAATTGCAGCAAGGTATTTTTAGGTTTTTTAATATGATAAAGATAGACCCGGGGGCCATAGTTTTCACTAGAGTCTTCTCTCTCGAGCGCAGAAACATACGGTGGGTAAACAAATTACTGTTGGGCAATTGATAGAAAAGCAAATAATTATGACGGATTCATGGTAATGATCATGTATATAGGCATCACGTCCGAGACAAGTAGACCGACTCCTGCCTGCATCTACTACTATTACTCCACTCATCGACCGCTATCCAGCATGCATCTAGAGTATTAAGTTAATAAAACAGAGTAACGCCTTAAGCAAGATGACATGATGTAGAGAACCAAATTCAAGCAATATGAATAAACCCCATCTTTTTATCCTTAATGGCAACAATACAAATACGTGTCATGTCCCCTTCTGTCACTGGGATTGAGCACCGCAAGATTGAACCCATCACAAAGCACCTCTCCCAATGCAAGATAAACCAATCTAGTTGGCCAAACCAAATCAATAGATCGGAGAGAAATACAAAGCTATATTTAATCATGCATAAAAGAGTTCAGAGACGACTCAAATATTTCTCATGAATAATCTGATCATAAACTCACAATTCATCGGATCCCAACAAACACACCGCAAAAGAAAATTACATCGGATAGAACTCCAAGAACATCAAGGAGAACATGGTATTGAAGATAAAAGAGAGAGAAGAAGCCATCTAGCTACTAGCTATGGACCCGTAGGTCTATGGTAAACTACTCACACATCATTGGAAGGGCAGCAAGGTTGATGTAGAAGCCCTCCGTGATCGATTCCCCCTCCGGCAGAGTACCGGAAAAGGCCTCCAGATGGGATCGCGGAAGAACAGAGGCTTGCGGAGGCGGAAAGGTTTTCTCTTCTGGCTCCCTGATGGTTTCCGAATATTTTTGAATTTATAGGAGTGGAATTAGGTCAAACGAAGCCACGTGGGCCCCACAAGGCATCAGGGCGCGCCCCCCCTGAGGCCGCGCCCTGTTGTCTTGTGGAGGATTCGCGAACCTTCTGGACTCCTCTCCAAGTCTCCAGGGTCTCTTTTGTCCAGAAAAAAATCTCCAAAAAGTTTCGTGGCATTTGGACTTCGTTTGATACTGATTCTCTGAAAAGCCAAAAACAAGCAGAAAACAGCAACTAGCACTGGGCACTAGGTTAATAGGTTAGTCCCAAAAAATGATATATAATTGCATATAAAAACATCCAAGGTTGATACTATAATAGCATGGAACAATAAAAAATTATAGATACGTTGGAGACGTATCAAGCATCCCCAAGGTTAATTCCCGCTCGTCCTCGAGTAGGTAAATGATAAAAACAGAATTTTTGATGTGGAATGCTACCTATCATGTTTCATCATATAATCTCTCTCTTACGGTATGAATAATAAGATCCAAATGATTCAAAGCAATAGTCTATAAGTTGATATAAAGACACCAATACTCAGGCATACTAATAAACAATCATGTCTTTCAAAATAAAAATGCTAAAGAAAGTTATCCCTACAAAATCATATAATCCTGTCATGCTCCATCTTCTTCACACAAAGTATTTATCATGCACTACCCCGATGACAAGCCGAGAAATTGGGTCATACTTTTTAACGCGCTTCAACTTTTTCAACTCCCACTCAATACATGAGCGCAAGCCATGGATCTAGCACTATGGGTGGAATAGAGTGTGGTGGTAGAGATAAATAAGAGAAGTCAAAAATAAGAAGATAGTCTCAAATCAACGAGGCTAATCAATGGACTATGGTGATGCCCATCAATTGATGTCAATGCGAGGAGTAGGGATTGCCATGCAACGGATGCACTAAGAGCTATAAGTGTATGAAAGCTCAACATGAAAACTAAGTGGGTGTGCATCCAACTTGCTTGCTCATGAAGACCTCGGGCATTTGAGGAAGCCCGTCATGGGAATATACAAGCCAAGTTCTATAATGAAAAATTCCCACTAGTATATGAAAGTGACAAAATAGGAGACTCTCTATATGAAAAACATGGTGCTACTCTGAAGCACAAGTGTGGAAAAGGATAACATTGCCCCTTCTCTCTTTTTCTCTCATTTTTTTCAGGGCTCTTTTTCGCCTCTTTTTTTTCGTCCAGAGTCTCATCCCGACTTGTGGGGGAATCATGGTCTCCATCATCCTTTCCTCACTGGTACAATGCTCTAATAATGATGATCATCACACCTCTATTTACTTACAACTCAATATTACAACTCGATACTAGAACAAAAAATATGAATCTATATGAATGCCTCTGGCAGTGTACCAGGATGTGCAATGATACTAGCGTAACATGTATAAAAATGATGAACGGTGGCTGAGCCACAAATACTATGTCAGCTATATGATCATGCAAAGCAATATGACAATGATGATGTGTGTCATAAAAACGGAACGGTGGAAGTTGCATGGCAATATATCTCAGAATGGCTATGGAAATGCCATGATAGGTAGGTATGGTGGCTATTTTGAGGAAGATATAAGGAGGCTTATGTGTGATAGAGCGTATCATATCACGGGGTTTGGTTGCACCGGCGAAGTTTGCACCAACTCTCGATGTGAGAAAGGGCAATGCACGGTACCGAAGAGGCTAGCAAATTGCGGAAGGGTGAGAGTGCGTATAATCCATGGACTCACATTAGTCATAAAGAACTCACATACTTATTGTGAAAGTTTATTAGCCCTCGAAGCAAAGTACTACTACGCATGCCCCTAGAGGGATAGATTGGTAGGACAAGGTCCATCGCTCGTCCCCGACCGCCACTCATAAGGTAGACAATCAATTATAAATCATGCTCCAACTTCTTAGCATAACGACAGATCATACGTGCATGCTTCGGGAATCACAAACCTTAACACCAATATTCTTACTAAACCACAATCATCTACTAGTACCTCCCCCATATTACCATCTTAATATCGCAAAACTATTGCAAGGAATCAAATTTATCATATTCAGTGATCTACATGAAAGTTTTTATTATATCCTTCTTGAATACATATCATATCAGGACCAAATTCATAACCCGTGCATATTACCATTGCTATCATTAGACTCTCAAAAAGGTATAAGTGAAGCATGAGAGTGCAACTATTTCTTTAAAATATAACCACCGCCGTGCTCTAAAAGATATAAGTGAAGCACTAGAGCAACTACCTAGCTCAAAAGATATAAGTGAAGCACATAGAGTATTCTAACAAATCACGAATAATGTGTGTCCCTCTCAAAAAGGTGTGTTCAGCAAAGATGACTGTGACAAACTAAAAAGCAAACAAACTATATCACAAGACGCTCCAAGTAAAACACATATCATTTGATGAATAAAAATATAGCTCCAACTGAGTTACCGATAGATTGTAGACAAAAGAGGGGATGCCTTCCGGGGCAACGGCGCCAGAAATTCTTCCTGCTACTTGTAGTCTGCGTTGGTATTTCCCCGAAGAGGAGAGGATGATGCAGTATAGTAGAGATAAGTATTTCCCTCAGTTAAGAACCAAGGTTATCAATCCAGTAGGAGAACCAAGCAAAATTCCGTTAAGCGCACCTGCACACACAAGAGCAAACACTTGCACCCAACGCAAATAAGAGGGTTGTCAATCCTCTTAGCGGTTATTTGCAAGGATTAAAACATATCGAGGTAAATAGATAAACTAAAATACTAATTAAAATAAAAGTAAATAAATTGCAGCAAGGTATTTTTAGGTTTTTTAATATGATAATGATAGACTCGGGGGCCATAGTTTTCACTAGAGGCTTCTCTCTCGAGCGCAGAAACATACGGTGGGTAAACAAATTACTGTTGGACAATTGATAGAAAAGCAAATAATTATGACGGATTCATGGCAATGATCATGTATATAGGCATCACGTCCGAGACAAGTAGACCGACTCCTGCCTGCATCTACTACTATTACTCCACCCATCGACCGCTATCCAGCATGCATCTAGGGTATTAAGTATGAAACAGAGTAACGCCTTAAGAAAGATGACATGATGTAGACAAAGTAAACTCAAACAATATGATTAGACCCCATCTTTTTATCCTTAATGGTAACAATACAAATACGTATCATGTCCCTTTCTGTCACTGGGATTGAGCATCGCAAGATTAAACCCATCACAAAGCACATCTTCCGTTGCAAGATAAACCAATCTAGTTGGCCAAACCAAATCGATAGATCGGAGAGAAATACAAAGCTATAACAATTATGCATAAAAGAGTTCAGAGAAGACTCAAATATTTCTCATGAATAATCTGATCATAAACTCACAATTCATCGGATCCCAACAAACACACCGCAAAAGAAGATTACATCGGATAGAACTCCAAGAACATCGAATAGAACATGGTATTGAAGATCAAAGAGAGAGAAGAAGCCATCTAGCTACTAGCTATGGACCCATAGGTCTGTGGTAAACTACTCACACATCATCGGAAGGGCAGCAAGGTTGATGAAGAAGCCCTCCGTGATTGATTCCCCCTCCGGCAGAGTACCGGAAAAGGCCTCTAGATGGGATCACGGAAGAACAGAGGCTTGCGGCGGTGGAAAGGTTTTCTCTTATGTCTCTCTGGTATATTGGGAATATTTGGGAATTTATAGCGTTGGAATTAGGTCAGGATGTGGGCGCACAAGCCTGGGGGGCGCGCCCTACTCCCAGGGCGCGCCTCCCGAGCTTGTCGCTCCCTCGTGGCTTGTCTGGTCTTCTCCTGACGCTTCGAGGGTCCCTTCTGGTCCAGAAAAAATTAATCCAAAGTTTTTTCTTTGTTTGGACTCCGTTTGATAATGATTTTCTGAAAAGGCAAAAACAAGCAAAAAACAGCAACTGGCACTAGGCACTGGGTTAATAGGTTAGTCCCAAAAAAATGATATATAATGGCATATAATTTCATATAAAACGTCCAAGATTGATACTATAATAGCATGGAACAATAAAAAATTATAGATACGTTGGAGACGTATCACCAATCACGTGTTTTTTTTTCACGAATATGCAAAGCTTGGTGTCATTTCATTGATAGGTAGAAGAGAAACAACAACCACGTACAAACAAAATGGAGGAGCACCACACTAGGTGTGGGAAGAACAAGAGAGGGATACAACACGGCACAAACTCTCTAAGCTCGAACTCTAGCCGAGGAGGCAAAGAGATGAGATACAAGGCATCTAGACCACGTCACGACCAACGGTAGGCACCAATGTCGCACGGCCACGACACCAAGACTGACCGGATTAATGTACCTCCCACCTCAAGCGTCTAGAGAATCGGCAAGTGGGATGCAGGACCTGGCCGGCCAGGATGGAGAAGCCATGAAAGGAGCGCCACCGATGCCGTACATTGCGCCCCGGATGCCCACGCCATGAGGAGCAGCCCGGACCACCAAAGAACCCAAGATCTTCGAATCCAACATCGGACATACCACGAGTAACCAAGATAACACCTTCATGAATGGTATGACGTTGAGCTGCTGTCGTTATCCGGTCCGGTGAACTAGACCTGGGGTTTCCCCCGATACTCAAAAAGGGGCACGGAGAAGAGGCCATGGCGGCGCCTCCAAGAAGGGGACGGCACCCGCAGGTGTCGCCGCCGCCAGCATCGGCAAGCCGAGCAAGGATTTCGCCCCGGCCAAAGTCTGAACAATACCAAATGCCGTCATATCAGGATCCGAAGATGTGGGAACTGTCGCTGGCCGGAACCACCACCGCCGGAAAGAGAGTTCACCCATCACCAAGGAAGGGGACACCAGGTGCCGTGCTACTTGTGAACTGCGTTAGGATTTCCCCGAAGAGGAGAGGATGATGCAGTACAGTAGAGATAAGTATTTCCCTCAGTTAAGAACCAAGGTTATCAATCCAGTAGGAGAACCACACAGAACCTCGCTAGCAGCACCTACACACACAAAAGCAAATACTTGCACCCAACGCAAACAAGAGGGTTGTCAATCCCCTTGGCGGTTACTTGCAAGGATTAATTCTGATAGTGCTAGATTGATAAGTAAATTGCAAAACAAAATATAGGAAATAAAATTGCAGCAAGGTATTTTTGGATTTTATTTATGATGGATAAATGACCCGGGGGCCATAGTTTTCACTAGAGACTTCTCTCTCGAACACATAGCATACAGTGGGTAAACAAATTACTGTTGGGCAATTGATAGAAAAGCGCATAGTTATGATGGATTCATGGCAATGATCATGTATATAGGCATCACGTTCGAGACAAGTAGACCGACTCATGCCTGCATCTACTACTATTACTCCACCCATCGACCGCTATCTAGCATGCATCTAGGGTATTAAGTTAATGAAAACAGAGTAACGCCTTAAGCAAGATGACATGATGTAGACAAAGTAAACTCAAGCAATATGAATAAACCCCATCGTTTTATCCTTAATGGCAACAATACAAATACGTGTCTTGTCCCTTTCTGTCACTGGGATAGAGCACCGTAAGATTGAACCCATCACAAAGCACCTCTCCCATTGCAAGATAAATCAATCTAGTTGGCCAAACCAAACGGATAGATCGGAGAAAAATACAAAGCTATAACAATCATGCATAAATAAGTCTAGAAAAGACTCAAATATTTCTCATGAATAATCTGATCATAAACCTACAATTCATCGGATCCCAACAAACACACCGCAAAAGAAGATTACATCGGATAGAACACCAAGAAGATCGAGGAGAACATGGTATGGAAGATCAAAGAGAGAGAAGAAGTCATCTTGCTACTAGCTATGGACCCGTAGGTCTGTGGTAAACTACTCACATATCATCGGAAGGGCAGCAAGGTTGATGTAGAAGCCCTCCGTGATCGATTCCCCCTCCGGCAGATCGCCGGAAAAGGCCTCCAGATGGGATCATGGAAGAACAGAAGCTTGCGGCGGTGAAAAAGTTATTCGAGGTGGCTCTCTGGTATATGGGGAATATTTGAGAATTTATAGGCTTGGAATTCGGTCAAGATGTGCCACGAGGGGCCCACAAGCCTAGGGGCGCGCCTCCCAAACTTGTCGCTCCCTCGTGACTCGTCTGGTCTTCTCCCGAACCTTCTAGGGTCTCTCTTGGTCCTGAAAAAAACAATCCAAAGTTTTTTCTTCGTTTGGACTCCGTTTGATATCGATTTTCTGAAAAGCCAAAAACAAGCAAAAAACAGCAACTGACACTGGGCACTAGGTTAATAGGTTAGTCCCAAAAAATGATATATAATTGCATATAAAACATCCAAGATTGATAGTATAATAGCATGGAACAATAAAAAATTATAAATACGTTGGAGACGTATCACGCCGCGGGATGCTCCATGATACGTCCAATTTTCATCATGATTTCCTACTATTATTTATTATGTTTTTGATCATTATTTCACTTCATGGTACAATTCTTATGCCTTTTCTCTCTTAATTTGCAAGATTTACATGAAGAGGGAGAATGCTGGCAGCTGGAATTCTAGACCTGAAATAGCCACATCAGAGATACCTAATCTACAAAGCTCCAATTGACCTGAAATTTCACAGAGATTTTTTATTGAATATATAAAAAATATTGGAGAAAATAGATACCAGAGGGGACTCACCAGTTGCCCAGAAGGCAACAGGGCGTGGCCCCCCTGGGCACGCCCTAATGCCTTGTGGGGCCCACAGCTGGCGTCTGGCCCCCTCCTTCTGCTATATGAAGCCATTTTCCCTAGAAAAAATCAAGAGAAGACTTTCGGGATGAAGCACCGCCGTCTCAAGGCGGAACCTGGGCAGGAGGTATTTTGCTCTCCGGTGGAGCGATTCCGCCGGGGATACTTCCCTCCGGGAGGGGGAAATCGAAGCCATCGACATCACCAACGATCCTCTCATCGTGGGAGGACCAATCTTCATCAACATCTTCACCAGCACCATCTCATCTCAAACCCTAGTTCATCTCTTGTATTCAATCTTTGTCAAAACCTCAGATTGGTACATGTGGGTTGCTAGTAGTGTTGATTACATCTTGTAGTTGATGCTAGTTGGTTTATTTGGTGGAAGATTATATGTTCAGATCCTTAATGCTATTCAGTACCCCTCTGCTCTTGAACATGAATATGATTTGTGAGTAGTTAATTTTGTTCTTGAGGACATGGGAGAAGTCTTGTCATAAGTAATCATGTGAATTTGGTATTCGTTCGATATTTTGATGATATGTATGTTGTTGCTTCCTTTAGTGGTGTCATGTGAACGTCGACTACATGACATTTCACCATATTTGGGCCTAAGGGAAGGCATTGTGGAGTAGTAATTAGATGATGGGTTGCTAGAGTGACAGAAGCTTAAACCCTAGTTTATGCGCTATTCCGTAAGGGGCTGATTTGGATCCATATGTTTCATGCTATGGTTAGAGTTATCTTAATTCTTCTTTCGTAGTTGCGGATGCTTGCGAGAGGGGGTAATCATAAGTGGGAGGTTTGTTCAAGTAAGAACAGCACCCAAGCACCGGTCCACCCACATATCAAATTATCAAAGTAGCGAACACGAATCAAACAAACATGATGAAAGTGACTAGATGAAATTCCCATGTGTCCTCAAGAATGCTTTGCTTATTATACGAGTTTGTTCCGGCTTGTCCTTTGCTACAAAAAGGATTGGGCCACCTTGCTGCACTTTTGTTACCGTTACTACCTGTTACTTGTTACGAATTATCTTGCTATCAAAACTATCTATTACCGTTACTTTCAGTACTTGCAGAGAATACCTTGCTGAAAACCGCTTGTAATTTCCTTCTGCTCCTCGTTGGGTTCGACACTCTTACTTATCGAAAGGACTACGATTGATCCCCTATACTTGTGGGTCATCACTCCACCACCGCCAACAGCCACAAATCACCGTGGGTAAGATCTGGCCAGGGAGGCCAGAAACAACCACCACCAGCACCACGGCTGCCCGAGCGGACGAGGCATGGCTGGGACGAGCCTCCGTCACCGGGAGAACGTCGGACTGCTGGAGGAAAGGGAGGAGTGGCTAGACGAGGTGGAGCGCAGGGGAGGGGGCCTGGACGCGCCGCATCGGCAACCACCGGTAACGACGGCAGGGAGGGAGTCGTGGAGGTGAGGAAGAACCGCGGAGGGCGCCACCGAGAGGGCCCCAGCCCGGATATGCCACCAGGGACGCGCAGGCAGCCGCGGGAGTGGTGGCAGCGGGGAGGAACCGAGAGCCGCGGAGGCGATGAGGAGGAACCACGGGAGGGTGCCGCCGGGAGAGCACCAGCCTGGATCTGCCACCAGGGGGCACACAGCCAACCGCCAGGCCACCGGGAGAGGCGCCGCTGCGCCGGGCCGCCAGCCGCAGAATCCCGCACGCACCTGGCCACGTCGCGAGGAGAGACCCTGCCGCCGCCGCCACTACACGAGCTTTGCCCGACGGTGTTCTCCGGCGCCGGCAAGGGGAGGAGCTGGAGGAGGGGAGGCCGGTGGTGGCGCGGTAGGGGCTGCCGCCCGAGTTGCCTAGGGTTAGGCGACGCGGGGGCCGAGCGGCAAGGGGAGGAGCTCGTTTCGGCTTAAGTGGGACTCAAAAGTAATTGAATCTGAATCAATCACATGTTTTTTCATAGCTCTCATGCCTCTATGCTGCACGCCAGCAGGAGAAGTTCCACATGTATACTACTTCACTCTCAAAATATATTATTTTCGAGAAAACTTCTTATCTATTCATCTTCAATCATGGCGGTACAATGAACACTAGAAATAATAAAGATTACATCCAAATTCATAGACCACCTAGCGACGACTGCAAACACTGAAGCGAGCCGAAGGTGCGCCGCCGTCATTGCCTCTCCCATGCCGGAGTCGGGCAAAACTTGTTGTAGTAGACAATCGAGACGTCGTCGTGCTAAGGGCCCATAGAACCAGCGCACCAGAATAGCATCACCGCCGATGAAGAATAGCGTAGATCGGAAGGATCCAACCTGAAGACACACGATCATAGACGAATGGCGACCAGATCCGAGCAGATCCAGCAAAGACAGATCCACTGGAGACACACATCGACACGCCCACCAACGATGCTAGACACATCACCAGGATGGGGGCTAGGCAGGGAGAACCTTATTCCATCTTCAGGGAGCCGCCGATGTCTCATGTTCCTGAGCAGGATACAAACTCTAACAAAATCCGAAGAAACATCTAAAAACGAAGCCCTCCCGCTGGCAAGGGCCGGGATCCACCGCGCCCCTATGGCCCTAAGGCCACCGTAGATGAGGCGGACCGGCGCCGGCGCCGATGGGAGACAGAGGAAACCTGATCTCTTTTTTTTGGGAGGAAGCGGCAGCTGCGTTTTCGATCGCCACTCTCAAAATATTTGACACATTTGATTGTACATACTATCTAGTGTTAATCTTTGACTTTTTTATTAATAACAAAATGACTTGCTATGTCCTTGGTACATCAGACTGATTTTTTTTTGTAGTGACACAAAACTAGTGACCATATCATTTAGCAAAACAATAATATAACTGAAAAAGATAACAATCAAAGTCATCATGTTCTTGCTTTTGGTTTATGCGAGGGCGGGAGACTTGCAGGCATTGTAGTATCGCTAGCAACATCATGCATCTATCCATGAGAACAACAATTTCTTCTATTCATCCTAGCCAAGTCCAAACTGACATAGGATATCTATTGTTCAAACAAAGTCATTATTAAAGAACTCGACTATCAATGGCACAAAGTTGCTGACTTGAAATGGTTATATTCAAGAGAACATGCTTTTTTTTTTTTGTTTACCAAGTGCTGAGCATATACTGTACAAGGAAGGAAGCCTCAGAAACGTACAACGTGCAAGTACGTACAACATACGTGTTCTGTATCTAAAACTAATCATAAGGCAGTCAATACCATTTTATATGTCCTGTCACGTAATTAATTAACCTCTCAGTGATGCATATCAATGGGCGGAGTGGTCGCAAGTATTACCTCCTGTATGTGCATATCTTATATATATGGAACTTGCAAGAACTTTCAATCGTGACACAGCGATCTCCTTTTGATTTGTGCAACTTGTACATGTATCATACCGTATCCACATCAGATATTTCAATTGTTTAGGCAAATTAGAATGAGATTAATTGTTTTGTTTCTTCATGCCGTCATGCATTTATATTTTGAGGCATGCTTATCTGGTCTATTTTCTCTTGCCTTTGAAGAAAACATGAAGTACTGGATGAAGCAAGAGAAATAACAGAGGGTAATATGTATGCCGCAAAGTTGTGATGACTAATTTCTTAGAACTAAACACGCTAGCTTTTGTGGAAAACAGTTGTGTGATGTGCTCATGCAGTTTAGACATTATCATGCATTTCTTGTTCCTATGTACTCATGCTTATGTGTGTACCATTCGTTGTTGCAAGGGCATGCACTTGTATTTATACCTTCTACTGGTTTCATTTTTCAGCTGAGTGTGTGTCAATGAGCCAGTAGTTGTCTAGCCACCAACCAAACTTTGTGCTTATTTACTTACTCTCCACCATGTTATTATTCATTAGTACTAGTGCATTTACAATGTTTAATGAGATATTGGAGGATACCAACATGCTAGCGAGCATGCTTTTCTTACAAAGGCGCAACCAGCCACACCTCCCTCCGTGACATAGTAGATGAGAGGCGACATGAAGCTATAGGAGCACCGTTGTTTTCAGTGAGGAGACCTTGCTTGAGAAATGAGGGGGAAAAGAGAATGTATTGGTGCCAATTCTTGTAGGTGAGGGTCATGTAGCCGAGGATAGGTCAAACAAGACCCGTTGCGCCGTTGCTGCAACAGAAGAAACCACTGAAAGAAACACCTCAGAAATAGAAGAAAGACAAAAACCCCGAAGAAAACCGTGAAAATCCATTAGAAAACAAAGAGAAAAAAAACAATACCGAAGACAAATGAAGAAAACAATAGTGAAGACATGTGCTCAATTATTGTCTAAGTTTAATTCTGTTTTTTTTTTGCTCATTTTCAAATTTGTCTCAGTTTTTTCAAAAAAGGAATCCTTCGCCTTGTCATTCTTCTTTTATTTTTTCAGTTTATCAATCTTGCTTATGGCTTACTTTTTGTCAATGTTCAGTTCCTCAGTTCCATTGGTGCATTTACTTTTCAGTCTCAGGTTTCATTGTTCATTCATCAGATATTTAGTATGCTAGCACAGCTCTTGTAGGACAATGACCCCCTTCTTTTCACTCTCAATTAATGTTCGGACACTGATAAGTCCCGAATGGGATTTGCCCATGGCAAATCGAACATTTTTTGTGTCAATTTATATACACGAGTGTTGGCAACTTTAGTTAGTAAGCATGGCAATTCCGCCCTCAGTTTTTTTTTTTTTTGCCAGGAACTTGTCAACTAAACTTGCCATCCTCGCGTCAAATAAAGTTGCCATAAAAAACGTTCGATTTGCCATGGGCAAATCCCGAATGTTCGAGTTCTAAGTACTTATTTTCATTCTCAGTTGTTGTTCACTTATACCTGAAACCAATTTTTTTCAGCTTTAAGTTAATGAATGTCCAGTCATAGTCAAAGATTTTCTTCATTTTCTAGCCCTTTTCACCGTGCTTACAACTGGGGGTGCCTGGCACATTTTTTTTTCATGTGCGTAAACCATGGGCATTCAGAAAATACCAAAACAAGTATTGTAGCTTCTAGTCTGGACATCCCAAAAAACGGGCTTGGGGACTACATTTTGGAAAAGGGAGTTTCAGTACGGCTATGAATGGCACTAGTCCTGACAGCCGCATCGTCTTAAAGAAGGGATTCTGTTTTGCCATCGCCTGTCATCCATTGTTTTGTTGTTCAGTTTATGTACGGCCAACCTTTACTATCATTGTTGTGTTGTCATTCATTCCTTTCTACTTCATGTAGTCTATAACTTTAGTTTGTCTCTTTTGAGAACAAGGCTATAATGTGTAGCACATTATTAGTTTCTCTTTTGGATTATATACATTATTAGTTACAAGCACATTATATACACAAGGCTCTGATGCATAGCACACTATTAGTTATTTGAGACACAAGGCTCTAATGTGTACCACATTATTGTTTTGTTACAAATTCTTCCTCAATGTAATTTTGCACCATTACTCTACAGGTTTCCTTTTCATCTGTTACACTATCTACTCAGCATTAGGGTGTCATCTCTTGTACTATATCTACTTCAGACCTTCAAATTAGTCCTGATTTTCTTAGATTGCTTGTCTCTTTTTATGGTAGTTGTAGTTTTGATTTTTCTAGTGAACTCGCTTCGTCTCTTGTACTTTCTTGTTCGCTCCATGCACATATAAGGCATTCGCTGAATGCTGATGCTGAAATGCAACTTCTGTAATTTCTTTGTTTTTTTGTTTTGTTTTTCTTGTAGTTTGTTTAACTGCGATCTCATACACCTTTTCTTTTACGTGTAAAATGGACATCCAGAAAATACCTAAGGAAGTAGCATCTCGGCTGGACATCCAAATGCATGGGCTGGTGGGCCTCAATTTGGGCAAAAGCAAGTTTACTAGAACCAAAAATACGACACTGCAACCGATAGTTGTATCATCTTCATGGATGGATGGAGTAAGTTCCTCCTTTAAACCGGACTCGAGATTGGTATGACCTAGTCAGTAAGTCTTGTTTTTCAGTTTTCAGATCACTGTTTGTTTTTGTGCTCAGTTATTGTCCAAGTTCAATTCTTTTTTTTTGTTCATTTTCAGTCTCGTCTCAGTGTTTTTGCCCAAGACGATATCTTCATTTGTGCTTTGTGTCCAGCTGCGTTTGTGCGTGTGTGCTTCCTTAGAAGAAGCTTGTATCCCTATAACCAGTCCCACCTCCCTGAAGATGAAAGCTGAAGTCCTCCTCTGTGTTGGCTGTGTCGATGAGATCGGTGATTGCAAGTGGCGAATCTTTCCATCCTTGTAGCTCTTATGTCATTTTCTTTCTTATTCGGTGGGACTTGTTTATCTCATCCCGTTTCTCGTTGTAACTTTCCGGCTCTGCCGGTCTTCTTCTTAGTGAATGAACCGTAGCCCTCGCTACTGTTTGTAAAAAAAGCCGTGTGGAGGTGGGATGGGCTGTTTGTGTGGTTTGGTGCGAGTGGGTGTATAACGGGTTGGAACTAGCCCGTTAGGACATGATGGGGGTGGAGAACACGTTCATGAGATGTGTTGGTCCAAGAAGGAAATTCGACCTGAGATCCAAACGAAATCAGTCGACCTTTTTCCTACCCTAATACAAATCAAAGACAACAAAGACACGTGGCAACACGATATTGGACTAAAATACAACCTGAACCGAATTGAAAATCAGACGTACGAGACTAGACACGGTGCGTATATGGGGGTCTGGTGTATTTGCTATTACAGTTGAAGGAAACATTAAAAATCAAAGGGGGTGATACTCATGCTGCAAAATCGTGATTACTAATTTCTCCAAACCGGTTATGTTGGCTTTTGTAGGGAACAATTGTGTGATGTTCTCACACACTTTAGACTTCATCATGCTCATATGCACCAGAGTTCCCATGTACTCATGCTTACATGTGTGTATCATTCCTTGTTGCAGGAACCAAAGCTTCTATATATATATATATATATATACCTTTCACTGATTTCATTTCGTAGTTGGGAGTGTGCGTCAAAGAGCTAGCTGATATAGCTAGCAACCAATCTTTGTGCTTGGTTACTTATTCTCGACCATGCTATTATTCAGTAGTACTAGCATGTCTACAATGTTTGGTTATGTGAGGGATTGGAGGATACCAACATGATAGCAGGCAGACTTCTGTCATGTATAGATGTGAAATATATGTCCACCCAGTGCGTTCTCACAGGTCAACCAGCAACATCCACATCTCACCGGTTGTAGCCCAAGCGAATACATCATGGTTCATGTTGGCTTGGCAGAAGCACTTCCCAGAAGCGCTTCTCAATTAATCGGGCGTTGTTTGGACCTGAGTAGAATCCCAAACAAAGTCACCCTAAAGTCCAATCTCGCTCATCCCCTCTCCGGCCAGACCTAGAGGCTGCTGACCAGCCGAGCTGGCTGGGCTTCAGTGTGCTATCGCCAACAAGAAGTTTCGGCGCTGGTCGGCTCACTGGAACACAACTGAACATGATTTGAGCCATTTACCCCTTCTTTTACTTATATTTATTGGATTTACTTTTTGGTTTCGTTTCAATGGAATGGAGACGGGGCGACACCCTGTTGATCGGAAATAAAAATTTTGATTTATTTTCCTAGAGAATTATCATTGGGCTGCTCCTCCTATATCTTCTCCGCAGATATGTTTGCCACTCTTATGACTCAACACAGTTTCCTTCTCATATAGTAATATATTCTGTGCATCTTCTTTTTTTTTTTTTTTTTGCGAGTGAAAAGAGTTTTATTCCATTATAACAGGGTTACAATCGAGAGGCAGAAGTTCCTCAATACATGGTGGTCCTCTATGTAGCCATACAGCAGTGCTACTCTCCGTACGACTATACGACGCCAACCGATCTGCCACCCTATTTTGCTCACATTTAATTTTCAAGGGAATAAACTCTCTACCTTCCATAAGAAACTTGATCTCCGCTACCAAATGCCCGTATGCCGATCTCGACAAGCCATTCCCCAACAAAGCCGACAACGCCTCTGAGAAGTCTGGTTGTACAATAATCGGGCCATCACTATGCTGCACCGCCAATGCCATCCCCTGCATCAAAGCATGTAACTCTGCCTCCAGTGCGTCATTACAGTTAAACAAATAGCGATATGCCGCGAAGACCACCCCACCATCAGGTCTTCTCAGGATCATGCCGGCCGCCGCTGAGCCGTCGGCCACAAAGAAAGATCCATCGACAGAGAGTGCAACATGGTTGGCCGGCGGTGCAGGCCATGGCAGGATAGCTGTCATCACTTTGCTCTCCTTAGCCGAGGCCAAATCCATTACTGGCATCTTGCCTCTAATAATTTCCTCTATACTGTACCTCCTTGATAAATCAATTGCCTGCATATAACTCTGCAAGTAATCAGCAGATACTTGAGTACATGGGATCTCCTTCCCATGCGTCTGGTCCGTCCGCAAGGACCAAACTCTCCATACTAGCATGATGATACAATCACGCATATGATCATGGCAATTTGCCAGAAGGTGCAACAACCATTCTTTTCCAGAATTAACAATCATCTCATTAGCAGGTAACGGCCAGATTCCTCTCATATGATCCCACAATCTTCGAGCATGCTCACAGCCGACCAGTGCATGAAAACTGGACTCCTCCTCTCTGCCGCACAGTGGGCACAGATCCCGCGTCAAGATGTGCCTATATTTCTTGCATGCGTTCGTGGCTAGCGCACCAATAGCCGCCTTCCACGCTAGGATCTTCATCTTCTGCGGAACCCGCACTCCCCATATACACTGCCAAATCGGACGTTCACCGGACGGATAACTGCTCGACGCTCCACCTGCAACCGAGCTTATGACGCTACTAGTGGCAAGTGGGTAAGCACTCCTGACAGTAAAACATCCACTTTTATCTGGGAACCATGCTAGAAAATCTTGCCTGCTTCTTGGTGATAAATAAAGGGACAATTACACTTTTGCCCTTAGTTGTGCCAGCTCGTAGGTTTTGCCCTTACTTTTTGGCTCTACTCAGTTTTGCCCTTAGATTTGTCTCTGAGGTCGTCTGAATGCCCTTTGACCGTTTGACCAATACTTTGAAAATTCATAACAAATTCATATGAACTCATAAAAATGCAAATAAGATATCAAAATGTTCAGAAAAACATTACCTTTATGTGCATGTCATTTGCATTCAGGAAAAAGGTATTGTTGAAACAACCTGAGGTTATTAATGTTATTAACATTATTAAAAATAAAAAGGTATAAACAATATTTTTTTCATGAATAAAAATTACAGGCAAATATAGGTGATGTTTTCTGAACATTACGATATACTATTTGCATTTTTGTGAGTTCATATCAACTTGTTATGAAGTTTCAGAATAATGATTAAAGCCGTTTGGAAATTCATAACAAGGTTATATGAACTCAGAAAAGGGCAAATAAGATATCAGGATGATCAGAAAACATCACCTACATTTTCATGTAATTTTTATTAATGAAAAAAGTATTATTTATACCTTTTTATTTTTAATAATGTTAATAACATTAATAACACCGGGTAGTTTAAACATTACTTTTTTCCCTAATGCAGATGGCATGCACATAAAGGTAATGTCTTTCTAAACATTTTGATATCTTATTTTCATTTTTATGGTTTCATATGAATTTGTTATGAATTTTCAAAGTTTTGGTCAAACGGTCAAAGAGTACTCGGACGACCTGAGGGACAAATCTAAGGGCAAAACTGAGCAGAGCTGAAAAGTAAGGGCAAAACCCGTGGGGTGGTTCCGACTAAGGGCAAAATTGCATTTGTCCCATAAATAAAACACTAACTTCATGATGGTTGCAAAGGTGGTCAACCAGATGGTCAGGGCAGTAGATAATATTGCTTAGAAAGTTGAAGGATCCTTATTTCTGAAACTATATAAAATGAATGTCCTAATATTTTTGTTTAGAATAATGTCCTAAGGACACGACTAGGGAGCACACGTGTGCTCCCTATTGTTCCCGAACACACAGCCAAAAAAGGTAAGTTTTTGTTCTAATACTATGGTGCCAAATCCACTTCAAGAAAGAAAATATCTTTGTCTCATGTGCATTTTTTTGTGTGTTCAATTTTTTAAAAAAGTCGTAACTTTTGATCTAAGAGTCGAATTTTCACCGTTAGTTTTCTTGTGACGACCTTTTTTTCTCAGGCAAGTTTGGTGCCATGGAGAGAACTTATGTAGTACAGTAAGTAACTTTTGGTTAGGTTGTGTATGATGGTTATCTATCATCCGAGTGTTCTTTTGAGTTGGTTGTAATGACTACCAAATTGGCTAGCATGACTTGTAAGTTGCCTACCATAACCATCTATCAACTTTGGCGCTATATGAAGCACCTTGTTGCCAGGTTGTATATGATGACTATCTATTAATTCAATGCTCTTATAAAGTTGGCTATCATGGTCGTCAAGTTGCCTAACTTCTAGCTTCACATATGAAGTTGCCTTGGACGGATTTTTTTTAGAAGCATCACATATGAAGTTGCTTTGGACGAACTTTTTTTTCTCAGGCAATTTCGGTGCCACCGAGAGGCAACTTTTGTACTACATTAAGCAACTTTCGTTTAGGCTATGTATCATGGTTACCTATCATCCCAATATTCTTTTGGTTGGCTACAATGACTACCAAATTGCCTACTATCACTGGTAATAGTTGTCCTACCATGACTATCTATCAACTTTGGTGCTACATGAAGCACCTCGTTGACATGTTGCCTAGCATGACTACCTATCAACTCAATGGTCTTATAAGTCGGCTATCATGAACGTCGAGTTGCCCTAGCGTCACCTCTGAAATTGCTTTCGATAAACTTTTCTCTCATCATGATAGGCAACTTTGGTGCCATCAGGAGGCAACTTTTGTACTACATTATGCAATTTTTCATCGGTAGGCAACTAAGTAGTAATGTCAAGCAAGCTATCAGTCATAGAGATAGGCAACTTCGTAGTATTGTAGGCAACTTAGAGACAATGGTAGACAACTGAGCATCCGTTGGTAGACAACTTACCCTCCATGGTAGACAAAGTGAGGACAATGTTAGACAAATTTACTAGTACAAATTATGCGACGAAGTTGCTTATATGCACCACTGAAGTTGCCTTCCACAGAAAAAGGTTGCTTTGAAAATGTTCCGAAGTTTACCACCCGACATAACTTCTCCTCTTTCTCTAGACAACAAAAGTGATGTGAAGTTGCCAACCCCCAAACAACTTACCACTTATCCATGTCTCTGGCAACTCCCGTCCGCAACTCTGGCAACTTCACATTATTGCCAGAGTTTTCATCGGTATACAGCTTCATCAAGAGGCAACTTTTTACTACATTATGTAATATTTAATCGGTAGGCAACTAATTATCAATGGCATGCAACCGAGAGTCATCGGTAGGCAACTAATAAGCAATGTTAAACAACCCAAAAGATTATCGATGAAAGACAAATTTGCATCGACAAATAGACCACTTTGTAGTATTGTAGGCAACTTAGAGACAATGGTAGGTAACTGAGCATCCGTTGGCAAGCAACTTACCACTTGTTCTGCCCACTCTGGTCCACGTCCCTGGCAACTATCATCCACCACTTTGGCATCTCGCGCCCGTGTTTCTGTCAACTAGCAACTAGCGTACCACCCATATTTTCGTGGGTTTTGCGCGGGGTGGTCGCCACATCTAACCTATCCCCCAAAATGTGCTTCTCTCTCGCGAGCCACCGCCCCTCGGCGTCATAACCACCCACCACCACAACCTATAGAAAACCTTGTGGTATCTTTAGGCAACTACCTAGTAAACATTGAGCAAGTTTTGGTCGGTAAAACACAATACGCAACTCACTCTCGTGTCCGCGCCTACTTCTTTGGCAACTTGCGCTCCCGCATCTTCTGGGAAGTAAACATCTCATCCCAGCCGATTTCTTGTTGTTGCCACAAATCAACGATTCAATCCACAACCCATCTCACCATGAAACCACCCAGACCCTCTTCGCTTCCACCCTGCAAGTAAAGGGAAGAAAAAAATACATTACAATCGCAATGAAAGGCAACTCCCAACCACAACTCTGGCAACTCGCGCTCGCGTTACTGGCAACTAGCGCCCCCGCACATATTTTTGTAGGTTTTGCGCGGGGGTGGTCGCCACACCCAACCTATCCCCCAAAACGTGCTTCTCTCGCGTGCCACCGCCCCTCGCCGTCTCACCGTCATCACCACCCACCACCCCAACCTATAGAAAAGCTTGTGGTATCTTTAGGCTACTACCTAGTAGAACGTTGTGTAAGTTTTGGTCGGTAAAAACACAATATGCAAGTCGCTCCCTCGTCTCTTGCAAATCACGCCCGCTATAGAAAAGCTTGCAGTATCTCTACGCAACTCCTAGTAAACGTTTGGCAAGTTTTGGTCGGAAAACACAAGATGCAAGTCACTCTCGCGTCTCTTGCAAATCGCACTCACTATATAAAAGCTTGCAGTATCTCTAGGCAACTCCCTAGTAAACATTAGGCAAGTTTTGGTCGGTAAAAACACGAGACAAGTCGCTCTCTCGTCTCTGGCAACTCGAGCCGGCTTCTCTGGCAACTTGCCCAAAGAAATAGTGAAAAAGATCAAAGCTAATCCAGCTGAACGAAGAACTGTTTGAGTGACTACAAGATGAGACTATTTAGCACCTGTAGTAGTGAACCTACACCTGATTGTTATTTTTGTACTATTTATACTTACAATAATAGATTCCTCAAAAGTATTTGCAACAGTACATGTGAAAGATATACAATGGAGTAACTACACAATTGAAAGGCAGGAATCTGGAATTCTTAATGCGTTCAGTTCAGACTTCAGACAAACCCCAAATCAGTGTTTTTACTTCTTACATACAGGTGATGATGGTAATGTGCAGTCAATTTCATCTTGACACATATAAAAATGCTTGATTACCATAGATTAGAAATTACTAAGATTTGTATACCTTCTTGGCTAGCTCAAGGAGTTCCTCTGCTGTGCCAACATCGGCAGCGACCCAGACCTTGCTCTGCTTGGCCTCCAGCACCTCGAGCAGTGTAGTACTCAACAAAATTCAGACTATACGTACTCTAAACTGAAATCATCCTGCCTATACAAACTCCACACAGGAACAAATCAACATCAATGTTGATCTCAGAAGTGAGAAAGCAGAGCAGGTGTGCCCAAATCCGTCCAGACTTCGAGCAGCGGTTGAAGACACGAGGAAGAAGGAATGGAGAAGGGGCTCACCTGCGAAATTGTAGTCGATGCCGTTCTATCCATGACACATCTCGGCGAGTACCGCAGCAACGCTACTGAGAGGAACAGAAGTGCAGAGTGTCAAATTTTTTTGACAAGAATGGCATTGTAGAGTTCAATCTTTAGGATAATCAATGGAGGGACCTGAGCTCCTTGCGCTTGTTCTTCCGGCAAGACTGGTCCATCCGGTACTTGGGCGAGGGGTCCGAGGCCAGGAAGTAGACGTAGCTCCGCCGGGCTGCAGGGCCGTCCAGGACATCGCGTCCTCCTCGTCCGCTTCGCCCTTCGCCGGCGGCTACTCCTGCTCCTGTCCCTCCCCGTAGGAGCGGGGCGCGAGTCCCTCCTCGAACGCGACGACGGTCCCGGCACCCCGGCGCAGCCCTGCCTCCCACTACTCCGGCGGTTCTCGAGAGCGACGGTGGTGGATTTGGACGCCATTCGACCGGAGTAAAGGCTGCCGCGGCTGCTTCCGTACGCGCAGAGTGGTCTCTCTTCCCTCTCCTCCCGACACCTCCCAAATCTCCGGCAGCTCCGCCATGGGATCGACGAACGCGGCGGTGGATTCGGGAGAAGAAACTGCCACGCGGTGCGCTAGTGGATGATTAGGGGGGGGGGCTCCATAACGCGACGTCCCGACCGTGCCGGGATCCCGATCCGACGGCTCGGAAAGGTGTGTGCTCAGAGCCTCTAAAAAGTAGGGCACTTTTTTGAATTTAGGATGTCCTAATTATTTTGTTAGGTTTTTAGGCTAATTAATTTGGTAGTTGTGTGACAGCTATACGGGCATGCAGGTCTATTGTTAGCCTGCAGGTCATACTCAGACACAGTCCGTCAACGGGCCCATGAAGCCTACCTAGCATTATGAGCAAGCTGGATCCATCGGCAGCTGCGTTGCCCACCTCAGCTGAAATATCAGTTGCTACACGTTCTGAATTCTGATCACCATGACCCCCTCCTTGCCGTCGCTGTTGCTCGTCCTCCTGTTGGCCTCGTGGACGGCGCCCTACCTCGCAGCGCGCGCCGGCACCGGCGCCAGCGAGCACGGCCTCACGCACATCCACCTGTACATGCACGAGACCTTCGCCGGCCCGAAAGCCACGACGCTCACGACGGTGCCGTCCCCTCTGGGCGCCGACGCGACGTTCGGGGCAGTCGGCGTGCTCGACGACGAGCTGCGAGACGGGCCGGACGCGAGGAACTCGTCGCTCGTGGGCCGGTACCAGGGCATCTTCGTTGGCGCGGGGCTCGTGAGCCCGCCGGGCGGGCAGTCGGCGATCAACCTCCTCTTCACGGCCGGGGAGCACCGCGGGAGCACGCTGGCCATGCTGGGGCCCGTGCTGAGCTTCACGAGTGCCATCGAGCGCGCCGTGGTGGGCGGCACCTGCGCGTTCAGCATGGCGCGCGGGTACTGCGTCATGACGCCCGCCGGGAACCCCACGCCGGAGTCCCTCGTCTACGAGGTCAACCTGTTCCTGGACATGTACCATGCCTGATCGATCATGTGCCTGTTGGTTTGTGTGCGTACGGTGCTATCGTGTACGTTGGTAAATATATTTTCAATTGGTGTTCAAATGTTCTTGAAAACCCAACAACATGCATTCAACTACTGAGTATATATGCTGCACATGGAACTGGAAGCAAAGCCTCGCAAACGTGCAGAGCGTGTACGTATGTAGTACAATTAATGTACATGCTCTAGATAGCAAACGCACTTTATGCGGAACTGTTGTGATGACTAAATTCTCAGGACTAACAGTTGTGGTTTCTATGCAGAACAGTTGCGTGATGTGCTCATGCAATTTAGACTTCATCATGCATCTCGAGTTCCTATGTACACATGCATGCTTATATGTGTGTATCGTTCATTATTGCAGAGATGAAACCTTCTATACATATACCTTCCACTGATTCCATTTGCTAGCTGAATGTGCGTCAATGAGCTAGCTATCTAGTACTAGTAACCAATCTTTGTGCTTACCGAGTTATTCTCCACCATATTTCATTGGTATTATTATGTTTACAATGTTTAATATGTGAGAGATTGGAGGATACCAACTTGTTAGCAAGCATGCTTCTCTAGGATAGGCGTACCCAACATGCGATGTTTCGGCACCTCCCTCTGCAACAAAATAGGCGAGAGATGACCTGAACCTATCAGAGCGCCACCATTTTCAGTGAGATGAGCCACCTGTATTTCTAGTGAATTCAGATCATGCACCACCAAAAATGAATGCTTGCGAAAAGAAGTGGCGAGAGATAATGTACTGGGTGCTAATTCCGTTGGTGGGAGTCATGTACCCCAAGGACATTGCTAATAGCCATCCATGTTGAAACAATAGTTGGGACGACATTAGAGCCATGGTTCATCGTGTCGTGTTGTTCTGCATCCCCATTACTACCGCTCAGGTCCAGATAAGCTGATTTTGCATCCCTATTACTACCGCTTCAGTTGAGGATCAATATCGGGTGGTTCTGATAATGATATTGTTAATTTGTTATTGCAGGGTTCGGAGGTGGACTAATCAATATAACCAACATTCGCAACGGTAAAAAGCTTGCTAAAATCTATGAGGACCAAACCGAGCTTCTTGCTGAACCCAGTGAACCCCAAATGACACAAACGGCTGCAGAGGCCCTATCGGGGTGACCGCCATGTTTTACAATGAGAAGACTACCGAGATACTTACAGGAAATAAGGATGGCATGGTCCACGTGTGGGCCCAACACCGTAGGTGAATAGAAATGTCAAATCATGCCAATGTTGGCTGTCTTTTTTTTGTTACCTTTTCTGGAACCTGACTGCATGGTCAATGCCAAGTCCAGATTCTGTAAGAATGCAAGTTTTGGGTAATCATAGGCTTATTAATTGCATGTTTTGTAAGGAACCTGAGATGAGTTCCCTGAACTTCTGTTAATTTTCTTCAAGGAGTCCCTTACGGCTTATGGTACAATCTACAGGCACCTGATTACACTTCAGTAAAAGCATGCTCCAGAATTATTATCTACTTTTGCAATTTAGTTTGTTGGTTTTGCAGTGTTTGAATGCATGGTCCAGGAGGCAATAAACGAATATCACACAGAACACTTAAGACGTGAATAGCAAACAAACGAGGCAATATGTTGGTACACAAGAAGCACAGGCAAGGCTAGATGTACTCCCTCCGAAAAGAAATATAAGAGAACGCTCTTATATTTCTTTACAGAGGGAGTACTAATTTGTTAGCATCCTAAGATGGAAGTCCTTTATTTCTGCTCTTTGCAGAAGTGCTATATGGTAGGGGCCTGTTGAGTATCGTGATTATTTAGGTAGTATAGGATAGCGTAGGATTACCTTGCCTTGTACTCCAAGAAAGTCATGTACTCACTATATATACGCCTATGAGACTCAAGCAATATATCAATCAATTCCACCAAACCCGCTCTATCCCTTCTAACATGGTATCAGCCTAACCGATCCAAACCCTAGCCGTCGCCTGCAGCTTCCGCTCCGCGCCGCCCCCGGGGTGGTTGGCCTCCATGACCGCCGCCGGGGGCCGCGCCGCCCGTACCTAGGGTTCGTCCGCCGGTCGTGTTGACCGGCTGCCCTAGAGAGTCTTTTTTCCGAGTCCTTGCTCCGGGTTTTTCTCTCTCGTCGTTCGTCTTGATCGGCGTTTTCTTTTTGGTTTTCCGATTTAAGATCGGTTTGCGTCGCCCGCCGCCGCTGTCGACCCGCGCCTCTACTCCGACACCGGCGCGACCACCCGGCCTCTTGTCCGACCGGGCGGCCTCGCGCGACGCGGCGGGCTGACACGGCCACCATCCGCGCATCTGCCCGCCCGTCGCTCTACGCCGGGCGTCACCGCTTGTCCCCGAGTTCAGCGCGCCCCTCCACCGATCGAGCAACGGGCTGCCGCTGCGTCGCCTCGTCGGGCCGCAGCGCCGCCGCCCCGTGGTTCTCCCCGTGGCTGCACCGATCCGCGCCGCCGCTGCGTCGCCCCTTCGGGCCGTAGCGCCGCGGCACGTGGTCCCCGCCGCCGCCCTGAGGCCGTTCCCGTGGTTGCACCAACCCGCGCGCTGCCGCTGCGTCGCCCCTTCGGGCCGTAGTGTCGCGGCCCGCGGTCAACCGCCGCCCCGAGGCCGTCCGCTCTAGGCCGTCCCCGAAGCTGCACCGACCCTCGCGCTGCCGCTGCGTCGCCCCGTCGGGCCGTAGCGAGCGTGGCACGCGGTCCCTGCAACCGCCTGAGGTCTTCCCCGCCGTCGCCCCGACCCGCGCGCAGCCGCTGCGTCGCCCCTTCGGGCCGTAGTGTCGCGGCGCACGGTCCACTCCGCCGTCCCCGCGCGTCGACTCCACGTGATATGCGCCGCGCCGCCTCCCTTGGCGCGGGAACGTCACCGTCCGCGCCGGTCTTCGTCACGCTGTCGGGTTCTTCCTCGCCTACTTCGAGCACCGCCGCCGCGCTCTTTCCCTTGCCGCCGCCGCCGCCTCCTCAGGCCGCCGCCGCTCTTCTTCTGCGGCTCCACGGCGACTATCTCGACACCGGCCACCCCGACTCGACATCAACCACAGCGTTCTTCGCACGGCTACCTCGACCACGGCTACACCACCATACGCTCTCGGCTACCTCGACATCGGCACAAAGGGCTACCGCCTTGCTTGAGCAGCCTCATCGGTTTCTACTCCAGCCACGACTTCCGCGATGCATCGACCGTTACGAACGTGGGGGGGGGGGGGGGGGGTGTCCGTCGGCTTACCTTCGAATTCTTCTCCAGTCTCACCGTCTGCGTCGCTACCGTTGTGACTGCGGGGGGATGTTGAGTATCGTGATTATTTAGGTAGTATAGGATAGCGTAGGATTACCTTGCCTTGTACTCCAAGAAGGTCATGTACTCACTATATATACGCCTATGAGACTCAAGCAATATATCAATCAATTCCACCAAACCCGCTCTATCCCTTCTAACAGGGCCAACTAGCAATAAAACGAGATGCATTATGATATTATATATAAGAAATGTCAATACTTAGTACAATCCCGTCCCAAATTATACATCCGTATCTAGATAAATCTAAGACAAGTAATTTGGGACGGAATGAGTACTAACGTAATTTTTAAATGTAATGAAATTTTATCTACCTGTAAAATATGAGTGAAACAGTTATATATGTGTGGTCAACATCATCGCCGCTCGCCGCGGAGACGCATACCAAGTGTTTGACAAAATGCATAAGCCAATTGTAAGTTTTACTCTGCTATATTTACGGAATTGGTTAGGTCCTGCCAAAACTTAGTGGAGTAAATTTACTCCACTAAAGCTAACTCAGCGGTTACTCCTCTGTTTTTTAGGGGATCAGCTAGAGATGCTCTTAGATAGGTAAAATTGCCACTACCACAACTGGATGCAATCACCATTTGATTGTGAAATTTTAGCACACAGAAAAGGAAGCGACTGACTACAGTTAAAATCAACTCACACAGTAACTCCAAAAAAAATAGAAACAACTTATGTTAGTTCATGTTCTAACTCAAATTTTAGTTATATGATGTACCACACAGGGAAAAATCAAGGATTTAAGGCTACAAATAATGTATTTTCTGTGAAGCAGTAGGAATTGAGCAATGTTCAGGATATCAGTAACTATCTTGCGTTCTTAACAATTTGTGTTTGTAATAAAAATGGAGACTGACAAGGCACTCTCTCTTCCCCTTTCTGCCTGTTTCCTTCAAAAGATGAAACAAAATGATATGCACACTGTTTTACATTAGATGCTCTACATGTCTCTCTTTCTCCATACAGATATTAACTTCGGTCTCACTTTGGGAGGTCTTTAGCTCAATTGCTTAAGCTGAACCTTGTAGGGCATTAACTGATCACTACTAAATCGGTCTCAAAATCTCGTTCCTCCGCAGAAGTGAAAGATGAAGATGCTGCAATCGAAGCTGTGATTGATGCAGCTGAACTCAAATGGTTAGAATACAACATTTCCTTCTCTCGCATATATCAGCAGCTAGATTTTTTGGTACCCTCTCTAATGATCATATTTAATGGTGCATTGCATTTGCATGTAGGGAAGAGCAATCATCTAAGAGAGGACAAGCTGCTGGAACATCACGACGCCATAATGGTAATGCAGAAATTCTGTGTCTTCAGAGTCAAGTTCTTTTGAGTTATGATTATGCTAGCAGATAGTCTGAAAGATTCTCTTAAAAGATCAAAGCCATTGTTATGATGAAAAAGAGTGTGTAGGTGTTCATGCTTTGCTAAGACCAGGTTTCTTTTCTTTTTGGTAGTACATCTTTTTTGACAATCTAACTAGACGATTGTTTCCAGCTGTTGAACTCCTAGGAGATTTCAATACAAACTGTAACAGATTATTTACCTTGCGTTTGTGAATATGTGAACTATACTGTTCCACTATATTTTTGCATTGTCCTGTGAATGTGTTTAGAATATAATTTAACATGTTCTTTCAAATGGAAGGTGAGGCACCTCCACCTGGCTATGTGTGCCGCAGCTGCGGAGTTGCAGGCCCTTTCATTCAGCATTGCCGGCGGGAAAACCAGACACCTTCACTTGGCTATACCTGCTACGTAGAGATGCCAGATTCCAGGGCATTTTATTCAGCATTGCCCAACTATTGGGGATCCCAAATTTGACAACTAGAAAATGTCTCGTCCAGTTGCCCCGGTTGTATCTCTGAATCCTGTTGATGGCATTCTCTCTGCACTTGCCCCAGCTGCAACTGTGAGTGTGTTGATGACTTGCCAGCAGAACTCCACTGCCAACTACTCCCTCTGTAAAGAAATATAGGGCGTCCTATATTTCTTTACAGAGGGAGTATGCAATAAGGTGATGGCAGATGCGGTCTGTATCTTATATCCGGTCTGTATCTTTAGATGTCCTGCTCTGTGGTGAATCAATGTTCAGATATTCGGATGCCCCAACTTTGTTTTAGTTCTATCATTTTCATGAGTTTATGCTGCTTTAAATAAATTGGATGAGGAATAACCGTCTGTTTCCCTGATCCCGAATCAGGGAGCCACACCACCTCGGCTGCTTTGGAAACGGACATGAAGCAATTATCGCCAGCTTCTCCTGACGCCCGCCTCCAGGTCGCTGCGGAAGGTGATCAAGTCGACCGGCCTCGAAAAATTTGGATCTGAAGAGCAACACTGAAGGCTCTGCAGGGCGGTCAGCGGAGAAGAAGTTGCTAGGACTGATCTGCTCAAGAAGAAGCGAAAGAAGGCAGACTCATCTAAAGACTTTGCAAAAGTGCTTCTCTAAAATGAAACTGCCAAAGTCTCGTGATATAAAAAAGCATCTCAGTATTTCTTGTTTCAAACTTGTTGACAGCTATATATTCCCCATTCAAAGCCATTTTATTCATTCTCTGATTCCTGCATTCTTGTCCTGCAGAAACAGAGAATTTCAAGGTAAACTGGCCCTGAAGTTCATACCTACGACAGTAATCAAAGAGACTCACTGCATTCCTATCCTAGTAGTCTAGTACCAACTAAAGCAACATGTTCAACAGTTTTTTTTTTTTTTTTGCAAGTCTGGAAACAAGAAGCTAATCAAAACACCACGACAAACTAAACCGAGAGAACTGATAAAGGGCACGAACACGACCATGACAAACACCACAACAATTGTATTTCAGCAGTATATATACGCTATCCAAATGAACTGGCAAATTAACAGCAGCAAGCTGCCATGGCATGCAGGAACAAAGAAGCATGTTGTTGGATCAACAATACAACTACCTACAGTATATGTCAGTGGACGTCCAGTATTAAGCACTAGAAATCCGTTCTTCCAGTCCAATCATCATACCACATAGAGAGAGAAAAGAGGTTGCAAGCATGATTTTTTGTTTGGAACTTTGGATTCAGAAAATCAAACACCATGAACCACTGTCCGGAATTCAGAAGTTCATTCATGCACTCCAAATTAAGGATGATTCATCACTAAACTGGATAAAGCTAAACCATGTCAATCATCCTACCAGCTCAACCATCATGTTCAATGACGAAAACCTATTGCAGGCATTGTTTTGGTTCGAATTCTGAGAATCAACACTAGCTGCCAATTCTGAAAAGAACTGATCAAACTAAGCTGATGACAACTGACAATCGATCTAATCGAACACCTCCAGCTTCTGGTACTCCTCGCCGGCGATGGCCTCCATCATGATGGCCTCAGGGTTCACCACGCCGTCGTTCTTCAGGAAGATCTTGAGGAAGTTCTTGGAGAAGCCGCTCACCATGGCCACCCCCGGCTGGGTCGACGTCACCGGCGTGGACTGCGACTCGCGCAGGTTCCAGAAGATGATCTGGGGCACCACGTCGCCGTACCCAGCTGCTCTGAACTTCTGGCAGATCACCTCGTAGTCCGTGTCCCACGTTCCCGCCTGCCGCGGTTGGTAGTACCCGCCATTCACCGACGCCTGGTCGAACTCCATGTCGCTGTACACGAAAATGGTCCTGATCATCTTCTCAGGCGCCAGCCGGGCCTCCACTGCAGTGCGGAGGATCTGGTCGAACACCGCCTGGAAGTTGGTGTTCATGTCCCACTGCATGCGCCTCACGAAACCCATCTTCTCCACAAGGGTCTTGCCCTGGATCAGGTGGATCTCGGGCCTCTCGCTGAAGGTGATCACCTTGCCTGCCCAGGGTTCCTCGCTGAGCTCTGAAGTGAGCACGCCCAGCGCGATGCACACCTCCATCGGGGTGCCGTGCATGCTGCCCGACACGTCGCAGACGGAGATGCAGTTGCGCAGCGACCCCTTGGAGCGGAGGTCGTCCACCATGCGGCGCCACTGCAGTTCTGACACGTCGTCCTCCTCGCCGCGGTAGGCGGACGCGGCGATCTCGTGCGGCAGGAGCGCGCCCGCCGAGATCTTGGCCTTGCCGGCCTCCACGTCCTCGAGGTACTTGCCGAAGCGCTCCTCGTCGTGCTTCTTGAAGAGGAACTTGTACCGCCGCATGGCCACCGAGGCCACACGGGTGTAGGGGAGCTCCGACCACCGCTGGGCGCTCATGTACACCTCTGGGAGCTCCAGCACCTTGCGCAGTGGCACGAGCACCTCGCGGCGGAGGCGGTGGAGGGTGCGATACGTGTAGTGCTCGTCCGTGAGCTGGGCATACTCGGGATTGGAATCGCGCGGGAAGAGGCGGCGGCCGATGGCCTCGCACAGCAGCGTGGTGCGGTCGAAGGACGAGCCCGGCGTGGGGCACCACTTGGCGGCGAGCCCGATCTTCCTCTTCTTGCCGCCGGTGGCCAGCTGCTCGAGGTCCGAGGCGAGGAGGGCAGCGAAGAAGTCCGCGACGGCCTCGAACAGGAAGCGGTACGCGCTGTCGCCGTAGTACGTCTCCAGCGACTGCACGGCGAGCTTGGCCACCTTCCGGACCTTCTTGGACATCCGCCGGGGCTTCCTCTTCTGGTCCACCTCCATCTCCTCGGGCTTCTGCTCGGCCGGCTCCTGGACCGCGACAGAGACAGGGACGGTCTCCACCTCCATGGCCATGGGCTTGGTCCTGCCGAACTTGGAGAGGGCGGCGGAGAGGAAGTCGCCGAAGGTGGCCTTGGGCGGCACAGGGGCCAGCTCGCGGGCGCGCTTGCGGCTGGCCAGGCTAGCCCGCAAGGCCTCCCGCTGCTTGCCGAAGTCCTTCTCCTTCCTCCTCACCTTCTCGGCCGCGGCGCCCTCCCTGGCGACCTTGCGCACGTCGGGGCCGTGGATGAGGCGGAAGAGCAGCTCGGGGAAGTCCTTGAGGTACCCGAACTCGGCGAGCGCGGCGACGTTGCAGGCGAGCGTGCGGGGGTGGTTGTCGTGCAGCCAGAGCGCGGCCGCGTAGAAGCCCTCCTTGTCCGACTTGCCGGTGCCGCGGACGCCGCGGAGGTTGCAGGCGAGCTTGAGCGCGGCGAGCGCGTCGTGCGCCCACGCGGCGGCGAGCAGCGCGCGCACGCGCTCGGGCGGCGTGTCGGGCACCACCTGGAAGAAGAGGTCGAGGCAGGGGTTGCCCGAGTTGGCGTACGTGGCGGAGCAGTTCTCCGTGAGCGCCCTCCGCGGCTTGAGGGCGGCCTTGATCTCCGCGGCCGACGGCGCGTTGAAGGCCGCGTCGAGGAGGTCGAGGAAGGGGTGCGACGCGGGCGCGGCGGCGTCGGCGGAGTCGGGCGGCGGGCGGGCGGCGCGGACGACGGGAGGGCCGAGGAGACGGCGCGGCGGCGCGGCGGGCTCCGTCTGCGTCGCCATGGCGGTTAGCGTGCTAGGGTTTTGGGGGGATCGAGCGAGGTAGGCCGGGCGGGGGAGAGAAGATCTGATTGATTTTCAGGCGGCTGGGTTGGTTGGTTATATGGATGGATTGGGAGGAAGGAGGAACCGACATGGCTGGCCTGGTCAACGGCGCAGATCGATCCGATTCATCGGCGTCGCGTGGGCCCTCCCTCGTGCTTCAAACCGACATAGCAGCCGTTACGCGTGGTTAATTTTGCCTAATTTTACCCTCAATTTTTTGTCTAATTTTGCCTAATACTCCATAGTCATTTTAAAAGCATTCCATGGTCATTTTGGACCATTTTTCTTATTGTCATAATTTTTGGATCTAATAACCGGGGAACATCAGCTGAGAAGCAAGGTTCCAGCGAACTAATCTTACACTAAGATTACCACGCTAGCGAACGTTTTACTCCCTCCGTCCCGTAACGTAAGGCGTTTTTTGGCACTAGGTTCGCTACATATCCTTCCCCGACGATTTCGGTATTCTCGGGCCCAATATCATAAATAGTCCTTTCGAAAAGGAAAAAAAATGTCACATGACAAAAGACACATCTAATAAAAATCAAGAAAAAATGCACTAAAAAATTAGAAAATCATGGTCATACAAAAACATAAATTTTTCATGTGATATAGCATAAGAAATTTCAAATGTCTATAGAAAACACACATACTAATTGCCATGTGAAAAAAGAAGGGGCAATATGAACGTTTTTTCTTTATTTTTGCCATGGACCAAAACAAAACTGCTATGTGACGGGACAAGAAAATTATAGAAGTTTGCTATGTTGGCATTATGAATTAGAAAAGGCAAAAAAAAATCTTAAAAATAAAAATGTCATGCTTTTAATAATAAAATGACATGCTCTTAAAGAATAAAAATGACATGTTCTTAATATTTAAAAATCCATGCTCTTACTAGTAAAAATGTCATGCTATTAAATAATAAAAATGTCATGCTCTTAATAATAAAAATTGCCATACTTTCTTTTTTTTTTGTCAAAACAAAAAGCCACACAGGAAAAGAAATTGCTTTGATTCAAAACATAAAACTCCCATGCCATTTAATAAATTAAAAAATGACAAGCTCTTTAAAAATAAAAATGTCACGCTCTTCTTGATAAAGATGACATTCTCTTCATGATAAAAATGCCATGCTCTTAATAATAAAAATGCCATGCTCTTAATAAAAATGCCATGTAGTTTCTAAAAAAATGCCATGGCAAATTACAGAAAAATTGCCATAGTTTTCAAAAACACTTTTGTTTTTGCCATGGACTATAACTAACAATGAAATGCCATGGTGTTCACTGAAAAATGCCATGGCAACTTGACAAACATCCCATGAATTTAGCCATGGTACTTTATACAAGGACATGGCAACTTATTTGGAAAAAAGATTATAACAAGGCAACTTTTTTTTGAATCTGTAAGGGACACACGGGGAAAGTTAGGCATTTGGCTATTTGAAGCTACCATGATCTAGAGCAAACAGTTCTTAAAAATTCCATGGTCTTTTTTTTACATGACCTAGAGCAAAAGCAGTCCTAAGTTGTCATATGTATCAACGAAAAAAATGCCATGTTTAGTGCTTAAAACCTAAAAAATCCAGTGTCTGCAGAACATATATATGGCTATTGTTACTCAAAAGCACTGAGAAAACAATGCCTTTGTATTTTCAGTAAAATTGCCATGGTAGCCATTAGTGAAAAATTCCATGGTCAAAAACAAATAAAAATTGCCATGGAAAGAAATTACTGAAATGTAGTACAAATTTACAACAGTTGCCTATAGCCTCAAAAGCAAAAAAAACATCTCACAAATTGCCATGGCTCATGAGTTCATGGTTCGGTTTGTAAAAATGCCATGATTTCAATCTAGAATTTTCTGAACACTTATGTGATGCAACCATACTACAGCAACAAAATTCCCATGTTATAGAGCACAATGCAAGCGTCCCCCCCCCCCCCACATCTCTCACTCAACTCGACGCTCTTTTGATCTGAAAATAGAAATGGGGTGGGGGGGGGGAGAGAAAGGGACTCGGGAGGAAATAAGGTTGTGGCCTGAGACTCGTTCGCGCCGACGGGATACCCAGCGAACGAGAAGAAAAAGGTGACATGGTCGCTGCTTGTGCTTTAAGATGCTTGCTTCAGATCGAACGGTTGATGGCGTGTTCGCTAAGACCTTCCGAGCAAACATTCTCCAGATAACATTCCCCTCATTTTTTTGGACCAGCTCGGGCAAAACCCTAGCCGCCAACATTGTCTCCTCCCCTTCCCATCCACCCCGCCGAAGTCGAAGGAAGCCGGCGGGCAAAGCCTGCCTGGTGGGCAGCGACGGCGGCGGGCTCATCTCATGGCAATGTAGGAGTTCTCGCGATCGGAGTGTTGTGGTGGCCGAACATCAGGTTAGCAGCACCGGGACATCTCGGCGGTAGGGCTAATGGCTATGAGGGTGGCGAGGCGGATGGTTGTGGCGTCAACGACGACAACAGTGATTTGTGAAAGAGGATTTTTCTGTTCCCTGATTCACGACGACGGTGAATTTTCTTGGGTTGTGTTCTCGACGGCAACGATGGCGACTATCTTTCCTTGACCCTGTATGGATACGATTTTACAAATGGCATGGTTTTGCACGCACCGGTTATTTTGCTCCCATCTACGCGACCCCAGGCTGCATATTCTCATTTGTAGCCTTCCGTCAGAATTGGAGTCGTGTTGTCCCCGCTTCATGTGGCTGAGTGACTAGCATTGTGCTTCATGTGGCTTTGCACCACCTCCTCGACGTGGGTTGGGTTGGTGGTCATTTGCGACAATGGTGGGGTCGCTTTCTCATAGAGGAAGGACGCGATGACGCTGACTTTGGGAGAAGTGATGTACGATGAAGCCTTTATGCTACCTTGACGGTACTTTCTTCGTGCTGGTGTTGGGGTATCTTGTGTGTGCCGTTCAGCATATTGTGATGGTTTTCGTCCGGTTTCACATTAATTAACTAGGCAGCTTTATTCTTCTTAATCAATAGAAAAAAATGCACATGGGGAACACTTATTTGCTAGGATTTCAACATCAAAATTTCATGCAGGAATTTGATAAAACACAAGATTGGAATGACATGTCTTGTTCAATCTTGTAGGATTAGAAACCACATCAACTACTCGCAAAAAAACCCACATCAACTTGGATCAAAGAGTGTTTGATGCCGCAGAAAAAAACACTGGATTTGTACAAAAGTAATTTGGGCGAATGAAAAATTCCTTTCAAAATAGTGTGTGTATAGCAATCCTGATGAATATTTCTAACTTCTAAGGTCATCATTTATGTGAATCAAATGACCTGTGTAAAAGAAAATTCTAAGGATCAAAATCCTTAAAAACGCCCTATGAAATTTCTTTGAATTAGAGGAGCCCTTAGCGTCAATATTCATGAACAAGCAGCTGATGTGTGATGATTCGGGTGCTAAACGTGTTGAGAATACAACACATACAAGTTATTCTTTTGACACGGCATACAAAACTTCCTAGTACAAAGTCGACTACTCTTAAGTCGGTTCCTAGTACAAAGTTGGAATAATTTGAGTCGGTTCGCGTGCATGCAGCCACAAACGATCCCGGACTCTCTTAAGTCGGTTGCCGTTGCCAGCGGGCGTGCTATATGAGCGAGCGCGCTCCCGATCCAACCTCCCCCTCCCATCCTTCAATCCAATCCCCCACCCCGATCTCTCCAAAACCCTAGACCCCCACCTCCTCCCCCGCGGCACCGCAGCAAGCCAACCATGGCCCCCGCGGCCGCGCTCCTCGGCCCTCCCATCGCCATCGTCGACACCGACATGGCGGACCGCAAGCCCAAGGCCAAGCCGACGCCGAAGAAGCCGAAGCGCGCGCAGTTCCGCGGCGACTCATCGTCATCGGACGACGACTCCGAGTACGACTACAGCGACACCGAGCCGCCCCGCTCCTACGTCTCGCGCCCGCCGAAGGCGGAGGGGAAGGCGCTCGCGTACGCCTCGTCGGGCGACCCCTGCGTCGACTTCTTCTTCCAGGTCGTCCCGGGCGCCACGGCGGCCTCCGACGTGGCCGCGCTCCTCAGCGTCGCCTGGGCCGGCGACGCGCGCACGGCGCTCCGGCTCGTGTGCCACCTCCGCGGCGTCCGCGGCCTCGGCAAGTCCGACCGGGAGGGCTTCTACGCCGCCGCGCTCTGGATGCACGCCAACCACCCGCGCACCCTCGCCGCCAACCTCGCCACCTTCGCCAGGTTCGGCTGCCTCAAGGACCTCCCCGAGATTGTCTACCGCGTCCTCCACGGCCCCCGCGACGAGCGCAAGGATGGCGACGAGAGCGACGCCGCCAGCGGCAGGGTTCACTGGCGTGGCGCCTACAGTAAGAACAAGCGGCGCTGCGTCGAGGCCGCCAAGGCCAGGTGCCAGAAGGAGACGGAGCACGCGCAGGTCGTCCTCTCCTGCTACGACTCGGACGAGAGCTTCCGCTTCCTCTACGACCGCGTCGCCGAGCTCTTCGCCGAGCTGCTCAAGTCCGACCTCGAGCACCTGCGCTCGGGCGACACGGCCAAGATCGGGCTCGCAGCCAAGTGGTGCCCGTCGCTCCGCTCGTCCTACGACCGCTCGACCCTGCTCTGCGAGGCCATCGCCCGCCGCGTCTTCCCGCGCGACTCGAGCCCGGAGTACCTCAGCATCCCCGACAAGCACTACGCGTTCCGCGTCCGCAGGCGGCTCCGCCGCGAGGTGCACGTGCCGCTGCGCAAGGTCCTGGAGCTCCCGGAGGTGTACATGAGCGCCGGCAAGTGGGATGAGCTCCCCTACGCGCGCGTGGCGTCGCGGGCGATACGGCAGTACAAGCTGGCCTTCGATAAGCACGACAAATCAGGCGTGGCCGGCTTCTACGACGAGGTGCGCGCCGAGCTGACCAGGATCCCGGCGAACGCGGTGCTGCCGCACGAGATCTTGGCCGCGGCCCTCAAGGGCGAGCACGACGAGTCGGCGGAGCTTCAGTGGCGCCACATGGTGGCGTCCCTGGCGTCGGAGGGCCGGCTCAGCAACTGCATCGCCATGTGCGCCCTCTCGAGCTCGGTGGAGAAGCCGCCGGCGGCCGCGGCCATCGCGCTGGGGCTGCTGATCTCGGAGCTGAGCCAGGAGCCGTGGAAGGGGCGGGTGATCACCTTCGACGCCACGCACCAGCTGCACAAGGTGCGCGGCGCGTCGCTGGTGGAGAAGCTCCGGACGCTGGCCGCCGTGAGGGCACAGAAGGGCGCGAACCTGCAGGCCGTCTTCAACAAGATCCTGAACGTGGCGGTGGCGGGCGCGCTGTCCAAGGACATGATGGTGAAGAGGGTGTTCGTGCTGAGCGACATGGAGTTCGACGGGTGGGTGGGCGGCGAGGCGTGGGTGTCGGAGCACGAGGCCATCAAGAAGAAGTTCGCGGCGGAGGGGTTTGCCGTGCCGGAGGTGGTGTTCTGGAACGTGGGCACGTCCAAGGCGTCGGTGCCGGTGGTGGCGGCGCAGGCCGGCGTGGCGCTGGTGAGCGGCTACTCGAAGAACCTGGTGCGGCTGTTCCTGGAGGCGGACGGCGTGCTCACCCCGTCAGCCATCATGGCGGACGCCATCTCCGGCCCCGAGTACGACGCCCTCGAGGTGCTCGACTGAGAGCCCAGCCATGATGGATCATTTGCTTTGCCTTTTCGTTCCGTTAGTTTGCTACTAGCTAGGTGAAATCTCTCTGAAGCTGTGAACCGAACACGTTTGTTCTGAATCTTCTGAACTGAATGAATGAAATATTGTTTTGTCCTTCTGAATGAATTGCTTGCTTGTGACTGTTTGACTTGTTGATTGCTTGGTTATTCTACAGTTACAGTGCTTGATGGATTTGATAATCAATCAACGTCTTACTCATATAGTAATAAAATCCAATTGCATACTGAAATCATTCATCTATTCTCTATCAAGATGTACAAAAATCTGTTGATTTCAGACCTCCAAAATGATTCAGTTTTGTTTAACTTTGTATTCTGTCTGGCTGAAATGTTCGTTCTAGAGCTTCTCCTGAGGTATCTCTACTCCTAATGTCTCAGTTGGTAGGATTGCGTCCACGATTTATTTTCGTCCCACCACTTTCAACCGGTTTTTTTTCGTCCCCAGTCCCCCCTACGCACGCACCAAAAAAAACCCACCCCGCGCAAAATCCGCTCCTCTCGATCCCATCTCGATCCCATCGAAAAGAAGAGCTTCGTTGCTGCCGCCGTCGCATCCGACGCCGGCTGCTCCTCCGCGGCCTCACGCCCTGCCGCCGCCAAGGAGACGGCCTGAGGAAGATCCCTTGGAAGACAGGTTTGGACCATCCCGTGATCCCCTGATTCTTCTCCATCCCAGCAAAATCTCCCTCGTCACATAGAAAAACCGTACGCCGCCGCTCCTCTGTCGATCCAACTCTTCTCTCGATCTTTTTCCTAGGGCATGGTTGTGGGACGACTCCGCCGCCACCGCCGCCGTAGCGGAACCAGGGTTCCCAGCCTCTGCTGCCCAACGTCCTGCTCCTCCGCCGACCTCCGAGACCGCCGCCGTCGCCGCCCCTCCACCCCACCTGCCCCCCTCCGCCGGCTGGTGGCCGACATCGAGGGAGTCGAGTGTGGCCTGATCGAGGACCCCTACTCGTGGGACCACGCCGCCGCCGCCATCGCGGAACCCCCGGGGCAGGGCGTGGCCGCGGCCGTGGCGGGCATCAAGGAGCGCCGCAAGGGCGTGCAATGGAGCGAGGAGGAGCATAGGTATAACCCGCCATCGTTTTCTGTATCTGTTTGCTTCACTTGTCCTAAATCTGGTTGTTTAAAATCGGATTCTGTTCGTTTTCTCTTTTCTGTATCTGGTTGAGGGAGACGGGCTGCCATGCGTGCTTGCTTGCTAATGTGCGTGTGTGGATGTTGCTGGTTGCTGCTGCTGTGCACAGTGCACGTGTGCTTGGTGGGCCCCTGCTGTTGTGTGTTCTCACCACCACATCCACGGCAAATAATCTGTATTTGCTTAGTTTTCTTAGGATCGTGTGTGCCATGATCTTCATGCCTGGCAGGGTTTACATGACGCCTTGTGGACAACGGTATTTTGATGTTCAGTTAAACGATCACATGGTTGTGCATATGCACTATCTATTAAACTGACGATCGTTGTTTTTCAGGTTCAGGTTCATGTAATCGGTATGTTCTCGGTACCAAGCCTGTCATCCTTTTCTGTAATCGGTATGTTCTCGGTAGCAAGCCTGTCATCCTTTTCTATCCACATGAGGCTTGCTGTTTTTTCTACGTGTTGTCACCAATCAATAAAACATTGTGTATTCATTGCATATGGTGGATGGCCTTCTAGATTTGTGAGTTCACAGGTAGTTATACAACTGCAGAGCCATGTTCTAAAAACAGATTCGAGCCTTTCCTTGGTTTGGAGTTGGGTTCTGACGAAACGTTCGAGGGCATGAAATCAGTTCTTTTCAAGAATGCAACTGCTTTTTTCTCTCATAGATTCCACTCGTAACACATCACAAGTATCTTCAGTCTAAGAAAAGAAGAAAAGTGAACTTACATGATGTATTTAATAAATTACTAAATAACTTACTAGATAATGTATATTTCCGTTTGAGCATTCCAAAAACTGAATGACACTCCATTAAGCTGTAGGATGCATAAGGTAAGGGAAATATAGGAAGCCCAGACATCTGTAGTAAGACCAGAAGTGGAAGAACAAGGGCAAGAAAACATTTAAAAGGGCCAATGATAGGCGGAAAAAGATTCACGTGGTTAATAGTTCCTGTTTTGCACCAAGGAAGAACAGAGGAATGGAACCAAAGAGAAATGAGTGAGCATACACCTTTGCTAGATTTTATGAACTGAACTAATGTACGAAAACACATATTGTTATCTTGGTGCATGTAGTTATTTAATTTAACAACTTGGATTCCTCATGGAGCGTACTGTACTGGACTTCTTTGGGCTTTACATGTGCTCATATTCCATAATTTGGATCAGAAATGAAGCCTATGCGTATGTATAAAGCATTTGCATTATACTAATATTGTATGTGTTGTTTTTAATGCCAAAGGTAAATTTGAACCTGCTCAGACCACGGGGAGGATTTCTCTGGTGGACTATCGCTGGCAAGGTTGGCATGGGAGTAGGCCCGTACCATGGGTTCTTGTGGCTGGAGGACCATGGTCAGTGCTGCGGTTGCCTGATGTCCATGTGGAGCATGGCTCGGCATGAGGTGAGATCCTTCTATGATAACCTAGCTGTATACAATTTCTTCAAAGAGTTAAGATTGATATCAAAGTTGAGATTTGCAATGTATTTAAATTAGTTCTTAAATTGCTCCAAAGCTACTGAAATTTCCCTTTTTATAATTTTTCTGTAGATACTGATTGTTCTAAATTTAACTCGCTACTTAAATTCCATAGAAATGAGAGGCTCAAGGAAGCAACAACTAGGATGAAGGAGTTAACGGGCAGAAGCATAGATCACAGAAAACACCAACAACAATATATTTGCTCCCCATGCTTTGCATTGATGTATAGGTTCGGAAGTTTAGAAGCTTCATGCGCTCCCCATGCTTTGTATTGATGTATAGGTACGGAAGTTTAGAAGCTTCATGCTTTGTATCTCAGTATGTTCACAGCGGCTTCAATCTACAATTTAAAAAGGTGAATATTGGCTGGATCATGACACAAGTACTTCCACTGAACCATCATGATTGCCAACTAATTTTTGTGTTCATGGTTATATTTCAGAGAACCAGTTCAGAGAAATGCGAACACTGGTTGGGGGTTCTAAGAAGGATGACCCAAAATGGGAGGATGAGACACCGTGGTCCACAAAATAAGGGGGAATCCCGTGGTGTCTACTATGCTTTCATGCAGTCAGGGAGATTCCTTCAGATTTTCGCATGATGAGCAGGTAGCTGTAAAGGGCCGTGGTGTCTACTATGCTTTCTACAAAGGTGAGTGCAGTCGCGAAGCTTCCTGCAGAGTTTCACATGATGAGTAGGTAAATGTCCTCCTTGTGCATTTACCAAGTAGTTATATAGGAGAGCACACAAGCAACAGACTACATAGCTTGTGCATATGTCTAACATATTCGTTTCGGAATAGTTGGAACTGGAAGAGGAAGCTCCAGTACAATTCGGATCTCTGCTTAATCCTACAATATCTCATGCATACATAACTTCTTATTGTGCGAATATTAGATGTTGTGCATCATCTTCACCCTTTCCTAATTCAACATCTGTTAAAGCAGGCAAAGTTTCATGTTATTATGTGCTTCAATTTTGTTGAATTGTTGTCTAGAAAATACCTGGTCGGTTCTTCTGTAAGAAAGCTGAAGTTGGATATTAGGTGCTTTAACAAAGCTAATTCTTTTAAGCAATTACATTACCAAATCTGTTGCATCATCTGCAGGACCCCGTTGTTAGATATATTATTCAAAGCTCTCTAAAGTTTAAAGGTTCTAATGCTTTAACGGTACAGTTTCCTGAGCATGCTTCAACATCATTTGTTTTTGCATATCGTACATCTTGGGCTTTTCATGATTTTTTTCTGTTTTTAAAGATTGTCAAAGTACATGCTGCAAGATACTGTTGAGTTAATTATTTTCCTAAAATCAAACGGAAATCTGGAAACTGTCAAGGAGATGTTGAATGATGAATATATTCAGATACTGAGACACATTCTAAAACGTGTTTTGGCAGGTTAGTACTGATCGTGCTTATTTTTAAACCCGAAACGTTCTTTATTATTGGCGGGTTCTCTATAATCCCATGTTTGTGAAGTCAATTGCTTAATTTGATTGAGAGTACTTAAGTTAATGCGCATGTTTATTTTTCTAGATCGTATCTTAACTGCTTGGACTCTTCATGTACACTAAATGTGAAACTCATTACGATTCGGAAGTGCCTGATAGCTTGTTACATAATTGATGTAGTTTATCAGTCATGCAATTTGTTGTTAGCAACATGTACCAGATTTGGGGTAATTTCCATTTCAATATTGTTTTTGTTTTCAGACATTCTGGATCATACTAAGATACTTTGGAGAGATGTCCCAGATTTATTCTTTTGAATGTCACTAATTTCTTTCCATGGCTTTAGATTCACCAATGCGTTCGTTAGTGCCATTTCCAGTTACTATTGGTGCCTATGATTTGGATTATTAACAGTTCAAATTGTTCAGGTGATGCGGCAGCCGCCAACTTGGGCCTGCTCAAGAACGGCGACTCTACAGGAGGGGGATGGAGTCGCGGAAGCTCCTGTGCTGGTGGGAGCGATGGTTCCACAATGAGCTGGTCGTTCGTCACCTCTGAGTTGGAGGATGTCCAAGGCCGGGATAGTTCGTCACCAGTGAGCTGCGGTAAGTAGGAATTTTCCAGGGAGTGGTGGATGAATTTTTTTTCTCCAAATGGTGGTGGATGTGTGCATGTGTGTATTTTGGTGGCCTTTTTGTGCTTGATCCATCCATTTTACATTATAAATTGATTGTATCGGCTGCCGCAGCAACGATGGATTGTATTGTATCAACCCTTCTGGTTAACTGATGTCAGAACCATGGAATAAATGCTAGCATCCAGTCTGGATTTAAAAGCGAAAGCATGATCCTTTTCTGTCATAAATTCTTCACCTATTCAAGAAGCTCATTTTTTGTTAGTTGGAACAACTGAAAAAATCATATCATTCTTGTTGTGACTGATCAATAGAAAGGTCCGCAAAGAGTGCACTCACAAAAGCCATGTACTGTAGGCCATGTGTGATTACCTTGAAAGCTTTTTCATCGAGGCCATAGTTTCAAATTATACCATCCTTTAAGAAACATTCAATCAGAATTGGAGGAAATGCAATCCATTGGGGGTCTGAAGTTCTGAACTTTGATCTCTCTATTTGAATCGTTGTTATTATTTTGTCTGTAGGCCATGAGCAAAGAATCTGGAGAGTGCCTAATGTTCCTCAACTTTTCTTATGTTCCAAATTCACTATCAGTGTTGATCGTCTTCAAAGAACATAAAACAGTATGGCAGGATTAAGATTGTAATTTGTGCTCATATATTTTTTCAAATTTCACTGCTTAATTAATTTTGTTTTTAGAAGCTTGAGAGAAAAGGAGAGTAAATACATAGTAACGTCATATTGATTTAAGAGTTATAGCAACACACCTGCTTCTAACTATATATAAATATCTCTATATATTCGATAGCAATACAGGTGTAGTGGTAGTAATAATGGAGACAACGTACTATGCTATCCGTCAGCGAGCGAGCGTTTGATGTTGATGTGCATTGTACATGGGCTTGGCCACTTGGATCATGAGATGAGATTGACCGACTAGATGCTTGTTTATTTGTGTTGTTCTTAATTTAACTATGTGGCAGGTTGCGAGCCGGATGCGCTATCGACGACGATGGCGAGTTTGGATTGGCAAGGCGAAGATGAGAAGATAGTTGGGGAGGAAGAAGGTATAAAATCAACAATATCGTCTGATGTGCGTGAGGATCCTAATGGTACATGTTTGACGCGATCGGTGCTAACCTAATAAGATATATGCAGTGGCGCGAGGTGGGGGCGGCAATGAGGCGGTTGTGCTGCATGAGGCAGCCAAGTCCGAGGCTGCACCGGGGAGGCTCCCGTTGGAGCGACGCATGGCCGACAGCCACCCTCAAGACCCCGTTAGCACAGGGGCGACGCATGGGCGGCAGCCACCCCCAAGACCCCGTTAGCACAATGTCATAACAATATAGTTATACTGATTGCTGTGCAAAGTAGAAGGCTATTGTTTGTAGTTATATTAGTTTATTTCCTCAATATACAATGACACGGCTTATTGTGTGTCCAAGAGGAAGGAAAAATATATTGCTAGGTGTTATATGACTTACCTTTTAAAAGGAATAACCTCATGCTATTGAGTCTTCACTATTTGCTTCACAGAACTATTGTAGCCATAAAAAGAAAGGCCATCATGGAGTATATATAACATCGTTTTTTCTATTATTATGCAACTCTATGTACCCCTAATAAGAAGTCCTATTTTAGATGCTGAGTTGATGAAAGTTGTTCCCTAAGATATATGCGGTAATTTGGGATGAACCCAAATATCTCCTTTTCCTTCAAATAAATTATCCCTGGAAATATCTGTTTTGAGTAAACATTTCTTTATCGTAGGCATGTTTCAACCGCTAACCAAGCCCGGTCAACATCGCATGTTTAGTGTGTGGATTCTGCCAGTGTCACAATATTGGCAAAATCGACACGTGTGAGTCATCTATAATCTACGAGATGGCCAAATGGACAAGATTGTTTGGAGTTGAACAAGATTCTCAGTATAATTGTGCAAGGTAGGGGGAGAAAACACATAGATTGGAGGACAGTGGGAGGAAGGAAGCAAATTGTCACATGGTGGCCGAGAAGATGGAGGAGAGGAAGGCGATAATGAGACGCATTTGTCTACCACATGACGACCATGAAGTATCATCCGATGTGGATAGTCGACTCCAATGTCACACAACATTTTTTCTTTGTAGACATTTGTTAGGTTGTGGCAACGCATGAGCATTGAACTCAGATTCATTTACTTTTGCACTTACCCATGGTTTGATGGATCAAGAAATTTAGTGGCATTAATTGCAATGAGGAATATCATATATCCATAAACCTTAGATTTTTTTTTCCAGTAGAACATGATCATGATGAATCAGACAGATTTTTAAAAGCCCGTGGCAACGCACGGGCATTCTACTAGTGAATGTAGCGCTTCACCACTCAGGACCCCCTTACCAAAGTGCAGCATTACAATTTTTGGTGAGAAATATGAACCATTACCCACTATCATCTGCATGTATAATATACTGTATTATTTATATGTGCACACTCGCCAAAATTTGCTAACTGGGTCTATCCACATTACTCCGGTCATAACTTTGTGTTCTCATAATTGCCATTGGTAGACTGATGAAGTGCATATATGTCAATCCGTAACCAAAAAAAAAATGTAGATGAAGTTCATAAGAAAATCAATTTGTTGTATCCACCCCGTTATAATCGCAAGTGTTGCTTGATCACGTATCAAACTAAGCAATGCAACTTTGAGTATATACTATAAAAATGTCATTGACACATTTTCTCTCAATCACCCTAGTCATATATTGTTCTGAAAGTGTTTTTTCACTGAAATGTCTTATGATGCACTCCGTACTTAACATGAGAATTGTTGCTTATATTGCTCTTGTAAAACATTCTCTCTCAGGCCATCCTATTTGTAGCTTGTTTGTTCATTCGGTACTTCCAAGGAATATACTATATTTTATATAGTACTTTTTGCAATAAATTGCTCTAGAGAGAGTGACACGCATGCTGCAAAATTGTGATGACTAATTTCTCAGAATTGTTCATGCTCGCTTTTGTGGAGAACAATTGTGTGATGTCCTCAGACTTTATCATGCTCATATGCATGAGGGTTTCCAATGAATTCATGATTATATGTGTGTATCGTACATTGTTGCAGGGACGAAAGCTTCTATATATATATACCTCTGTGACCGATTTCATTTGCATATGTTTAAGTGAGCTAGCTATCTAGCTAGCAACAATCTTTGTGCTTAGTTATTTTCGACCATGTTATTATTCATTAGGTGCTAGCATATTTATAATGTTTAATTATGTGAGAGATTGGAGGATACCAACATGCATGCTAGCAATAGAGTGAATTACTACACCTGGTGTCTAACATACTTGGCCTGTCCTAGGCTCTTAGCAATGAAATAAAAGCACGGAGGAAGGATTCGAAGCTTTCCTTCCCCACTAAAAGCCCAACCCAAATTTACCTCGAGAATGTTTCATAGCTTGCGCTTCTTGTCCGGCTCCTAACAATGGAAAGGGTGGCTGAGGAAAATTGGAGTACCAGGGTCAAAATCACACACCATGCTTTTGTACTGAACTAGACTACACTTTTTGCCCTGATGTGTTGTTATCTACTACTGGCCAACTGCTGAATGGCTGGGATGTGAGGAGAACAGGAGAACGGTGACAGGCTGAGAAGTACAGATGAACGGTGGTGGAGTGTGGTATTGCCGTATTGGAGTTGGAATCATACACCATGTTGTTGTATTTATAATTACACTACACTTTTGGCTTGATGTGTTGTCAACTAATACTAATCAAGCTACTGAATGATAATAGCTACTTAGAGCAATGGTCACTGCACATTTTTGTTTCATTTCAGTACTCTGTTGTTGTTCAGTTTTGTCACTGCACATGCAGATGTTATTCAGTTCGTCACTGCACAGGCAATTGTGCGTGTTTGTTGGTTTTTCTCTTTTTTTGGCCAATCAGAAGCTGCAGAGGCAACAAAATACCAGCATGCTACAACTACCACAACAAGATTTTTTTTAATATATTATAGCTAAAACAATCATCTGTGAGCTAGCAAATAGAATCATCAGGTCCCATCTGCCTGTTGCAGAGAGCAGTTAACCCGTGTTGCGCAAGCACTGCACTCACTGGTTAATCTCAACGCCCCAGTTGCAAGCTAAATTACACTGAGATCATACATGAAAGATGAAACTGCTTCATCCAGGGCGTACTGGTTATTACTCTTGTGACCACTTCCACAGGAGTTTTGTGACAAGTCTGCATCAGTTTTCGCAGCAAAATTATTAGCCACAAGCGCGGTGATGTTTTGGCAGCAAGTCCTTTGAACCAGTGCATGGTATCTTCGATGTATAGTGGTAACCATAGTGTGCTTGGAACCCCAGCAAGAAAGTCGGGTCTAACTTTAACACTATTTTATTAAATTGAATTTAAACATGTTTAACTCAGGTGTCGCCAATTATGCCAGAACATGGTGATTTGAACCAAGATCTTGGACAACTCTGTTGCACTGACAACATGAAGTACCCCGATTAGCAAATCACCCAGAAATCCCAGCTCAGCTATCAATTCTGGTTGCCGCGTTAATACTTCCATCATGCCGGCCGTCAGAACTGCGTCAGGCGTCAGCATCACTGCCCGGACACCTAAGAGAATAACTGTATGTTGTTAGTTAGTATCTTAACAGGCCTAAACTACTGGAGCGTGGCACTGAGCAAATCACATAGTAATTTGATCATGCAAAGTCTAAGATGGTCGTGGAATAGCTTATATCATTTGGCATTAATAGGATAGAGAAGTTGCTAAGTGCAATCTAATGAAGGTTACTAATAGATCCAAATCAATAACTTGAACCTAAGGTTCTGGGAGCCCATCAAAGAAAATAGGTAGTCTAGATTGAACCAAGAAAAGTTGCTACTACTGAAGTACTCCCTGAGTGTAGAGAGATGGTTTGGCATTACAATCTTCGTTGTATTGATGGGGTGCTAGTGCACGTATATATAATTACAGGGAAGGCCTCTACCTCAACTATACAAGACTAGGAGGTGGGCCACAACTCCAATATACATACAACCCAAAATACATACTCAACACCCCCCCGCAGTCAAAGCGTCGCCGGAGACACAGAGACTGGACCGAAACTCCTCGAAGACGGAAGTAGGCAATCCCTTAGTCATCACATCAGCAAACTGTTGCGACGTCGGCACGTGAAGAACCCGAACACAGCCAAGGGCAACCTGCTCGCGCACGAAGTGAATATCGAGCTCAATATGCTTCGTACGTCGATGGTGCACCGGGTTGGCGGAAAGGTAGACCGCGCTGACGTTATCGCAGTAGACAAGAGTGGCCTTGTGAACATCACAAAGCAACTCCTGGAGCAGCTGACGGATCCAAGAGCACTCGGCCACGGCATTAGCCACGGCGCGATACTCTGCCTCGGCGCTGGAGCGGGAGACCGTGGGCTGCCGCTTCGATGACCAAGAGATCAACGAGGGCCCAAGGTAGACGCAGTAGCCTGACGTGGAGCGTCGAGTGTCGGGGCAGCCAGCCCAGTCGGCATCCGAGTAGGCCACGAGGTCGGTGGAGGCGGAGGCCGTCATGGTGAGTCCCAAAGACATGGTGCCGCGTATATAACGGAGAATACGCTTCACCAGGGTCCAGTGGGAGTCACGCGGAGCGTGCATGTGGAGGCACATCTGCTGGACAGCGTACTGCAGGTCGGGTCGAGTCAGCGTCAAGTACTGTAAAGCACCAACAATGGAGCGATAGAACGCTGCATCGGACGCGAGAGACCCCTCCAGAGCAGAGACCTTCGCCTTCGTGTCGACGGGGGTGGGCGCCGGCTTGCAGTTAAGCATACCGGCACGCTCCAGGAGCTCGTGGGCGTACTTCTGCTGATGCAGAAAGAAGCCGTCAGTCTGTCGGACCACCTCGATGCCGAGGAAGTAGGGCAGAGGCCCCAAGTCCTTGAGGGCGAACTCATCACGAAGACGAGCAGTCAGCCGCTGAAGGAGATCAGGGGTGGACGCCGTGAGGATGATGTCGTCGACGTAGAGCAGCAGATATGCAGTGTCAGCTCCCTGATGATACACGAAGAGTGAGGCATCGGAGCGAGTGGACCGAAATCCCAGAGATTGCAGGAAAGCTACGATACGCTGGTACCAAGCCCGAGGCGCCTGCTTCAACCCGTAAAGAGAACGGGAGAGCAAGCACACAAAGTCTGGGTGCTCGGCGTCGACGAAGCCAGTGGGCTGCTCACAGAACACCTGCTCGGCAAGATGGCCGTGCAAGAAGGCGTTGGAGACATCCAGCTGGTGCACAGGCCAGGCGCGCGAGACCGCCAACTGGAGCACTCGCGGATCGTGCCCGGTTTAACAACCGGGGCGAAGGTGTCGGTGAAGTCCACGCCCGCGCGCTGCCGAAATCCGCGAACCACCCACCGAGCCTTGTAGCGCTCGAGAGAACCGTCCGGGCGAGTCTTGTGGCGAAACACCCACTTGCCAGTGATGACGTTGGCACGAGGGGGTCGTGGAACAAGCTGCCACGTGCGGTTGCGCTGTAGGGCGTCGAACTCCTCCTGCATCGCTGCGAGCCAGTGGGGATCCCGAAGGGCAGCGCGAGCGGAGGTGGGGATGGGTGACGGCGTCGAAGTCGAGGCGGCGCACACATACTCGTTGGAGGAGTAGCGCGTGCTCGGCCGGAGCACACCGGCCCGGGCGCGAGTCATCATGCCGAGAGGCGGGGCAGCGACGGCAGCGAGGCCCGCGGCGGCAACGGGGCCAGCGGCGGCAGGGCCCGCGGCAGCGGCCGAGACGGCTGCGGCGGGCGAGCCGGCGGCGACGGCTGAGCCAGCAGCCGACGAGGTGGCAGCTGAGGCCGGCGAGGTGGCCGGCGGGGGCGGCGAGGCGGTCGGCGAGGCAGCCGGCGAAGGGCGGCGTGGGGGCTCGAGGCGCAGCTCGTCCCACGGCGCGAGGACCGCCAAAGCCCGCCGAGGGCGCCGGCGAGGGCGCCGGCGAGGCAGCCAGCGAAGGGGCCGGCGAAGGGGCCGCGCCCGAGGCGGCCGGCGAGGGCGCCGGCGAAGGAGCCGGCAAAGGGGCCGCGCTCGAGGCGGCCGAGGAGGGCGCCGGCGGTGACGGCGAGGGCGGCGTGGGGGCGCGAGGCGCAGCTCGTCCCACGGCGCGAGGACCGCCAAAGCCCGGAGGCGGTCCGAGAGCCGAGCGGGGCCGTCCACCTGACGGGGTCGCCGAAGAGCCGCCGGTGGCCGGCGGCGACGGGGCGACGAGGGGTACCTGCTGCTGGAAGGGAAATACCGTCTCATCAAAGTAAACGTGTCGGGAAGTGAAGACACGATGTGAGACGGGGTCGTAGCAGCGGTAACCCTTAGTGTTAGGTGGGTAGCCGAGGAAGATGCAAGCGACGGAGCGAGGTGCAAACTTATGAGGCGCAGTGGCGGCGATGCTAGGATAGCAGAGACAGCCGAAGATGCGAAGCTCATCATAAGAGGGTGGCGCACCGAAGAGAAGATGATGAGGTACAAGGTTCCCGCGAGTACGGCAAGGGCGGATGTTAATGAGGAGTGATGCGGTGGCGAGAGCGTCAGGCCAAAAGCGCGGAGGCACATTGGCATGAAAAAGAAGCGTCCGAACGCAGTCATTAAGAGTGCGGAGGACACGCTCAGCGCGACCGTTCTGTTGCGAAGTGTACGGGCAGGTGAGACGAAAAGTCGTGCCATGTGTGGTGAGGAGAGTGCGAACAGCTAAGTTGTCGAACTCCTTCCCGTTATCCGTCTGAAACGCAAGGATGGGACGACCAAACTGCGTGACAACATAGGAGTAAAAGGCAGCGAGAGTGGAGATAACATCGGACTTACGCCGCAACGGGAAGGTCCACACATAGTGCGAAAAATCATCAAGGATGACAAGGTAATAAAGGTAGCCCGTATTACTCGCAACTGGAGAGGTCCAGACATCACTATGAATTAACTCAAACGGGTATGAAGCAACATGAGATGACGCACCAAAGGGAAGACGAACATGTTTGCCGAGGCGACATGCATGACAAGTATGAGCGTCGATCTTGTCACATGTGAAAGAAAAACTCCTAAGAATATGACGAAGGGTGGCGGGGTTAGGATGACCCAAACGAGCGTGCCAAAGATCCACACGAGCGGAGAAGGCAACCGGAGCAGTGGCGGTGGAGGAGGATGGGTGTACTGGGTAGAGCTCATCGGTGCTGTCATATCGGTGGAGCACCATCCGGGTACGGGCATCCTTTACAGAAAAGCCGCACTCGTCAAACTCAACAGTAATAGGATTTTCACGAGTGAGAGATCGAACGGAAACAAGATTCTTAATGAGTTCGGGCGAAACAAGTATGTTAGACATAGACAATGGCATAGATGACGAGGGAAAGAATGTACGGCCCACATGTGTAATAGGTAGAGAGGAGCCATCACCGACGGTGATGCGAGTGGAAGTGTTGACGGGGTGGAAAGTGTGAGGGTTAAAGGGATAAGCTGCCATGTGAACAGAGGCACCCATATCCATATACCAATCACCGCCACCGGGGTAGTGAGTCGGTGAGGGAGCCGAAGGAAGAGCCGCAAAGAGGGCTGGATCCCGCGGCGCCAGAGGCAGCGGAGGCACCATGTTGGTGGTGTAGTGGGCGCCGGCCCGCTGTGTCGGGGGAGACGGCAGCATGGGGTAGGCATACTGCGGCTGCGGATGGGCGGAGTAAGCATGGTGCGACACCGGTCGAGGGCCAAGGAGACCGGGAACGGATGTACACGGGACGGACATGGCGAGGACACTAGAGATGAAGGAGGTATAGGTGTATACTAAGTAGGGAAATAGAAGATGCGTGTGCCTACTGGATATAGAAGATGCGATCGGAGCTTGCAGGAATCACAGACGCAAGTTAAATCTCAACAAAATATAAGATGTAAAGCTACGGAACAGGTTACAACGAGAGCTAGCTAGAAGTGATTGGCGTTGAGATTAGCTAGTACTAATATGCCAGCGAGCGGCGGGCTGTTAGCAGCACAGGCGGCTGACGCAGCACAGCACAGCAGCAGCAGCGCCACGGGGAGGCACGGCACGGCACAGCAGCAGCAGCGCCAGGCACGTGCAGGGCGCAACGAGCAGCAGCAGCCACGGCAGGCACGCACCGCAGCAGCAGCGCCGTGCGCGGGCGATCGGCAGCAGCGCGGGAAGGAAGCAAAAAAAAAAAAAAAAAAAAAGAAGAGGCGCCGGCGGAGAAAAGGAAGCGATCACGCGCGGCGGCTGAGGGAAGCGATCTCGCGCGCGGGCTCGTACTGCTGCTGCCGATGGAAATCGATCGCGGGCTAGTACGCGGGCTATTACGCGGCGGCTGATGACTTGTGGTGAGCGATGAGCGGCGGGAGGGAGGTGTGCGGAAGCGAGAGAGGAGCGGCGGCGGCGAAGGGGAGGCCGGCAGCGGCGGCGGGTGGCGGCGGCGTCAGGACGAGCGCAGCGGCGACCGGCGGCGGCGACGGCAACCGGAGGGGAACCGGCAGTGGCGGCGGCGGCGGGTGGCGGCGGCGGGTAGAGGAAGCGGCGGCGGCGGCGCCGCGGTGGAGGCGTGGCGGCGGCGGCGGCTAGGGCTAGGATCGACTTGCGATAGATACCATGTAGAGAGATGGTTTGGCAATACAATCTTCGTTGTATTGATGGGGTGCTGGTGCACGTATATATAATTATAGGGAAGACCTCTACCTCAACTATACAAGACTAGGAGGTGGGCCACAACTCCAATATACATGCAACATAAAATACATACTCAACACTGAGATATTGGATGTAATAACATTTTATATTAAAGGACCGAGGGAGTAGAAGATACACCAGGCAGACAGGGATTGCACTTCAAGTCTTCAACCATAACTTAATAAAATGCTTATGACTCTCTCCTCCAGAGCTCTTTTACGGTAGGGACAGATGAATATTAACCATCTGCCCATTTTTTCTCACCGAGGGTAAAATAGGTTGAGATAATGTAAAATCCCCACATGCCCAAAGGCTTCACCCGAGCTCAACCTAATCAAGGGGCAGTCTTTGCACTGCTACCCAGCCTTGGTGGATTCGTGGCTGGGTGGAAGGAGAGCTCAGATCAGAAGTTATGTCAACAAAAGCTTCAGGGTCTGAAAACCGCTTCCCCTCACAGTTACCAATAGAAATAAAAGTCAAAGCCTAACACTGGATGCTATGTAATTGAAGATGTCAAATATTGTGAGAGTGCAAGTAATATGCATGTAGAACTGCTCCTGTTGGACAAAGAGGTATGCAAGCAAAAGCGCAGGGCATGAACAGTAGCAGACAGTGTACTGTTTCTCTACACAAAGTGAAGCAGTTAGCTCTAACACTTGCTAATCGCTTTTCTGAATCGTGACCATGTTCTGTTGTGTGCACATATCGTGAAGTTAACGATACAAGGCCAGCAGTTATGTTGCAGTGGCAGCAAACTATGGCTTCGACGTTGTTCAGGCCACATGACCGTTGCCTACGGAAATCGGCACCACAACATGTTATTTCTTTCCCTTCTTTTCCTGAGCATAAATTTAGGCCAATAGATGTTGTGAACCGGCTATGTGGTTCCCCTAGCCGGAGATTGCAGCTCTCCTATAAATTCAGGTCACCTCTCGTCTGCTGAACCATAGAGGTATGACGGGTGACACAAGTTGTTGGCTGCGTCTCCGAGAGAGAAGCCTGTTGGCTAACATGTTGGTATCCTCCAATCTCTCACATAATTGAACAATGTAAATATAATAGTACTACTGAATAATAACATGGTGAAGAATAACTAACTAAGCATAAAGATTGGATTCTAGCTAGCTAGCTCATTGTCATGCACTCAGCCGGGTGATGGAATCAATCGAAGGTATATATAGAAGCTTTCATCCCACGACAATTAATGATACACACATATAAGCATGAGTAACAACTCAAGAAACCTATGAGCATGATAAAGTCCAAACTGCGTGAGCACATCACACAAAATTTGTTCTCCACAAAAGTCATTATGGTTATATTGAAAAATTAATCCTTTTTGCATGGAGAAACAAGTCATCCCAACTTTCCAGAATGCGTGTCACCGAAACTAGTCATCCCAATTTCGCAAGAGCAAATTGTTTGTAAGAACAAAAGTGAGGCGAGGACTTGGGCCTCGGCCAGCACATCCTTGGAGATTATTATGCCAGAAGAGTAGGCTTTAAATATTGTACTCGTTGTGTTGCGGAATAGATCGAAAGGATACCATTTGTTATTCGTTCTTGCAAATTCCATAAATATATATACAAGATATGCACATACATGAGGTAAAATACTTTATCTCTGTGCGTATATCTTCAAGCAGTTAAGCTCAACTAATGTACACAATAACACCGTTCGTACACAAACTAACAGACAAACAATTGATCAGGCATGCCACCGTGTGTTGAAGGCATTGTCTACTTGTTGTACTGGTCTTCATTGGCTGGTCTCGGCAACCGGGATAAATATCCTTGTCCAAGTCGTCTTTGGCCGGACGTGCCGATGATAGCTAAGGACGTCTATTCCTTCTAGAAGGTGTTGATGCGGAAGAAGTCGACTTGGTCGTATGTGTTTACTTCATACCCCCTCTGTCCAAAAATACTTGTTGGAAAAATGGATGTATCTAGACGTATTTTAGTTCTAGATACATCCATTTTTATCCATTTCTTCGACAAGTATTTTCGGAAGGAAGGAGTATCTTGTAATGGTTTAGTCGTGGTTGCTTTGTTTTATACTCAGCTTAATAATTAATAAAAATGGTTGTGTGCATTACAATGATGTAGAGTCCAGGGGTTTCAACCACCTTTTTGGAAAGAAAAAAAATGTGTAGGAACAGGTCGGCCTCGTAGACGAGGGATTCCTGCGTGGGGCTCCCGCGACATGAAGCAGTACCTGCACGCCATCCTTAGCACGCCGGTGCCGCCCACCACGGTGTGCTCGATGGCGCTCATGAAGCTCGACACGGCCTCAGCATGGACATCGTGCTCCCGGGGAGCTCCCCCTGCCATGAAGACGAGGTTGATCGCTACTGCGCCTAGTGGGCTGACGACCCGCTGCCTGTTAACAGGCCCTAGCACCGTTGCCGATGAGCAAGGAGTCCCTCGGTCCAACCCGTTGCGTATCTCGTGCGAGCATGCCGACCGTTCTAATTTTTTCTTACAAATTGGATTTGTTTTGCACATTTATCTATGAGAAATTCTGGGGTCATAATTATTTTCAATTCAGAAGTACCAAATGATTCAAGGGAACAGAAATAGAGGGATTTGAACCCTCGTGTCTTGTCGGCGCCCAGCGAGGATGACACTGCCGTGGCGGTCGTGGCGTTTGGGCCAATGAAGGTTTCGTGTGTGTACTGGTGGATTTGCTCTTGCAATTGAAGGTAACATGAAGCACTGGATGAAAGCAAACATAAAATAGGAGGGGGTGATACGCATGCTACGAAATTGTGATGACTAACTTCTCAGAACTAATAATTGTGTGTTTTATGCAGCAAAAATTGTATGATGTCCTCATGCAATTTACACTATCATGCATATCGAGTTCTCATGTGCTCATGCTTATATGTGTGTATCATTCATTGTTCTGTTGCGGGAGGAAAGCTTCTATATAGACCTTCCAATGATTTCATTTGCTAGTAGTTGAGTGCGCGTCAACGGGCTAGCTACCTGGTATAGCAACCAATCTTTGTGCCTACTTTTTATTCTCCACCATGTTGTTATTCATTAGTACTAGTATGTTTGCGATGTTTAATGTGTGAGAGATTGAAGGATACCAACATGCTAGCAAGCATGCTTCTCTCGCAGAGACGCAACCAACACGCTGTGTTCCTGCATCTCCCTCTGCAACGCAGTAGGCAGGAGGTGACCTGAACCTGTCGGAGCACCACCGTTTTCAGCAAAGGGAACCACCTGTATATGTAGAAAATTCACTTCATGCACCACCGAAGATGAATGGTTGAGAAAGGAAGGAGAAGAAAGAACATCTCCACTACTATTAAACAAGCGAGTTGAGGCAGAAACATTAGATCTCAGCCACAAATCCATCATTCATCAATGGACCAGATTGTCCCAATGTTGTATCACATCAAATTCACATATTTACTAAATAATTTTAATCATCTCCACAACACCTTAATTAGAAATCAATGCACCTTAATTACACCTTTATTAGGAAACAAATTGGCACACCATATATCACGTATCATTTACAGAACACCTTAATTAGGAATCATTGCACCTTAATTACACCTTCATTAGGAAACAAATCGTCACATCATATATCACATAATTGAAAAAACACATTATCCAAAAGATCATGCGCCGCAAACCTCCCACCACCGTATATCCTCCTCCAAAACTTCCTCCGCTCAGGTAAAAAAAACTTCCGCACCGTATCCCCATGCTCGCGCCGCTGTAGACGAACCTGCGCTTGCCCGGTTCTCTCCCATCGCATGCCTCTCCCGACTCGACCTTTTGTGGAAGAATACTAGAGCGATAGAATACAAAAGTGTTCCTCAAAAGTTTCAATATATACCTTTTGCATCGGAAATTGGCATATGTTAGTGACTCTTCTCCGTACAGGAAATCTCCTCCACTCAATACAACAAATTAAATCATTATATCATGTGCCAAAAGAAAATAATTCGTTCATTATTAGTAGTGCATCACTATACTTTTGTTATTAATTTATTTTGAATGTTTGTCTATTAACTAGGATGAGCATGTTTTTTTCTTTCGTAAGGAACACGTGCATTGCACGTGCACGCCAACTAGTACTGAATTGCAATTCAGGAATTTGTTAATGTAAGACCGAGAAAAAACCATGGTACAAGCAGGAGTACTCAATTTAAAGGGATTATCTTGAATAACGTAATACTATGTTTTCTGTGTGTGTGGGAAAATAACGTAATATGTTTAACTGTGTATTCTACTTAGTTTTGCAGTACCTACGACTAACCTTCAAGTTTGGAGATCCCGTCACACGTCCAATCCCTGTTAGATGGCCTCGGGTTTTCATTATTGTTTTTCTGTAAGCCATTCGTTCGACATCGATGTCAGGTTTTGCAAGTCACCGTTAATTATTCAATAATAAATATGTTTATGTGCATCATTCAATGCAAAGGCCGAAGGTCATTCCCTCTTTTCAAAATACAAGAAGGTTCAGTGTCATAATTAAATACGGGTGCCATGTAAAAGATTTAATTAAGGGAAATCATATCTAGCGAACGTCAGATATGGGACATTTCCCAGCAAACGTCGTTGATGCCATCCATTCACTTTGCATGAATCTTAGCACAATTGGGCAATGGTTCTCTCGGAAGGGATAAGAGCATGGTTAATAATACAACCAACAATTGGTTATAAGGAGTTGCCATGTCATCTAGAGCCAACTTAATAGCCGGCTTGTACAATAGTAATTTTAAATGTGTACTACTATATTAATAGTTGACCCACCTTACAACCTCACAAAAGTGTCTTGAGGCTCGTGCTGCAGCTGACTACTAATCAACAGCCCACTCCTCTTCTCTCTCCTCCAACTAAGCAAAGATATAATATTTTAGTCCTTATAGCCTGCTTATGTCACCTTATTATACTTGCTCTAAGGACGCGAACGATTTTGTGGATATCCTCCCCCTCGTTGACCCCGATCCTCATTCCTCTTTCCGCTTTCTCCACTGAACACTGAGTGAGCGAGGGGATTCATGGCGTGCAAAGCGCCGCGTACGGTCAAGCGCTCTTGCTCGCAGCAGAGCTTCGTGAGGTCGACGCGGTGGCGCTCGGCTGCGGTGGCAGCCGCAGACGACGACGAGCCCCCGCGAAGACAGGGACTAGGCGGCATCTCCGCGCCTGTGCGTGGCCCAGCTTCCGCACCCAGCTCCTCGTAGCAAAGCTTCACGAGGTCGTCGTGATGGCGCCCGGCAGCGGTGACAGCCGTGGTCGACGACGAGTCCTGGCGAGGATGGGGATGAGGCGGCTTCTCCATGGCCATCGCATGCCCATGAGGTACAAACCTAGCTGCTAACCATCTTCGTGTCTAGCATCGCTCGTGCCTGCGTGGCTTCCTCGGCTAGTGGTGGTTCGATGCCGGCGAGCTTCCTCTCTCTGGCGGGCCAATTTAGGGTAGATGTCATCGAGGTCCAGTGGTTGCAGGGTAGATGACAGGCACCGGTGCTGAAATGCACAACCCCAATGAACTATTGTTGACACAATTGCCATGGATCAAAAAATTCTCTATAGGTGATTTTTTGTGTCTCTGTTTCTAAGAATTGACATACATTTTGCCATGTCAACAATAGAGTTTTTTTCTTCTGTTTTTTGCCATGATCTATAGAGGAATGGTAAATGAAAACTACCATGGAAAGTACAGTATAAAATGCCATTTTTGCACCTACAATGAAACTACCATGACATTTTTTGGGCATTTTTTTTATGTTTTTGCCATGGCAATTTGAGGTCTCATGCCATGGCATTTCATGTTATAAGCACTCAACATGGCAATTTTCTCTTGATACATACGGCATTTTTTTAGAACTGGAATTTTTAATGTTTCAAGCACTCAACACGGCATTTTTCTGTTGATAAACATGGAATTTTTAGAACTTTTTTTCTCTAGGTCATGGCCAAAAAGACCATGACATTTTTAAGAACTGCTTGCTCTAGACCATGATAGTTTCAAAGAACCAAAATGCCCATCTTTTCCATGTGTTGACACATATGGATTTTGACTAACAACATCCTTTTTTTTTGTGCTATAGCCACTGGAATTTCAGGGTTTAAGCACTCAACATGGCGTATTTTCGCTGATACATACGTCAACTTATAACTGTTTTTGCTCTAGGTCATGGCAAAAGAAGACCATTGCATTTTTTAAGAACTTTTCTGCTCTAGATCATGGTAGTTTCAAAGAATAAAATGCCCAATCCCCCCATGTGTCCCTTACAAATTTCAAAAAAAGTTGCCATGGTACAATTCTTTTTTTCCCAAATAAGTTGTCATGTGCTTGTATAAACATAAATGGTTGTTTTATAGTTTTCATGGCTTTTTTTTCATGGGATGTTTCTCAAGTTGAATGTCATTTTTTTAGTGAACACGAAAAATCAACATTCCCATAATTGTTTTCCATAAGAATACATCACGGCAATGTGTACTTCGTGTGTCGCCAGTTATTTGTGTCCCTGGGAGCATAGCCTTTTTTGTAGAAGCATGGCATTTTTTATTATAGAATCATGGCATTTTTATCTTGAAGAGCGTGGAATTTTTATTATAAAGACCATGGCATTTTTATCTTGAAGAGCATGGACTTTTTTTTATAAAGAGCATGACATTTTTTTGTAGAAGCATGGCATTTTTTAGTATTAAGAGCATGCCATTTTTTAATGTGAAAGCATGACATTTTTATTATAAAGAGCATGACATTTTTTGTAGAATCATGGCATTTTTAATAGTAAGAGCATGGCATTTTTTATTATGAAAACATGGCATTTTTATTACAAATAGCATGGCATTTTTATTATAAAGAGCATGCCATTTTGTTTGTAGAATCATGGCAGTTTTAGTAGTAAGAGCATGGCATTTTTTATTATGAAAGCATGACATATTTACTACAAATAGCTTGACATTTTTATTATAAATAGCATGGCATTTTTTTTATAGAATCATGGCATTTTTAGTTGTAAGAGCATGGCATTTTTTATTATGAAAGCATGGCATTTTTTCTATATAATGGTAAATTTATTTTTTTATTTAGCATGGCAATTTCAATTTTCGATCATTTGGCAATTCTTCTTTTGTTATGACAAAGAAAATATAGAAGCATGAAAATTTTAATTTTTGGATCATGGTATTTTTATTTTTAATGTTATGGCATTTTTATAATCTCAATCTTGGCATTTCCTTTTTGCTTTTTAACATTTTCGATTTTTGACTCATTGTCATCATAAAATTTGAAAACTTTGTTGAACATGGCAAGTCAAATTGTAGAACCATGGCAAGTTAAAATACATTTTTTGTCTTTTTTTCAATGCTTATTTTGTGTACCCTGGCAAATTTTTGTACGTTTATTTTAATACTCAGATCTGCCATGCATGATTTAAGATTTTATATATGATGGCATTTTTCTTGTGTTCTAGCTGTGTGTTATATATGAAAATCCTAGAGAATGTGGTAGTTTTTTTTTTGGGGGGGTGCACTATAACTGATCAATTTGACGTGACTGCATTTTTCTGTATATCATGGCATTTTCTTGTGTTGTTTTAACTTTTAAAATGAGGTCCAAATACCAGTTTCATGCATTGCAGTTTAGGTTTTGGCAAACTTTTGTTTATTCACACCTTCATCAAGTGCTTGTTTCCATTTCTCAAAAAAAAAATGCAAATACCATTGTAAGGCATTTTTTATCAATCCATATTGAACTTGATGGAAGTTTTTATTATCCTAAATTCTAAAATGTGCAGCTGCACTTTTTTGCAGTCCCGAGCGCACACCCCTCCGGGCCGTCCGATCTCCATCCCGCGTCGCGCACGTGCACAGGTGCTACCTGGTCGGGATCCCGTCGCCGCATCTCCGCCGCCGGCGAGAACCGAGTCGAGCTCCGGCCACCTCTACCTCTCCTCCTGCTTCCCATTCCTCCCACTTTCCCTCCCTTTCTTTCTCTGACCGAGCCGCCCTGCAGGTTCTTCCCGAGGCCGTCCATGGCGTGCCGCCGGAGGTCAACCCGCCAAGCCTCTGCCGGATCCATGCCGCCCTGCCGCCTCCAGCCTCTCCCTCGACCCCCCTGGACCTGCCGCCCGTCCCCTGCGTCGCCCTCACCGGATGTACGCCAGCCGTCCGCCTTGGCTGCCGACGCCCACGACGCACGCAGCCGTTGGATCCAGACCGATCCAGGCCGTGAGCTGCGTCGAGCCCGTGTAAATTTTGACCAGGCCGCGGTGGTTGCCTCCAGGGCGTGGGGAGGCAGAGTGAGCCACGAGCGAGGGAGGATCCGGTCAGGGCGGGCGGCGGCGAGGCCGAACATGGCGCGTTGGGCGACAGAGTCAGCCATGGCGCGGCAGCGGGGTCGGCCAGAGCGCGCGGTGCTGCAGAATTTTCAGTATTCGGATATCAGCAGTACGTGATGATCAGTGCTAGCAGTTCAGAGAATATACATGTTGTTTTCGTGTCTCAGGTGAGAAGCTCGACGAGGAGCCGACGCTGCCGTACTTATCCCTGAAGCTCCATGGCATGAAGCTGATCGTGGGCGAAACTTCGCGTCGGCATCCTCAACAACACAGGCATACAATCTGTACGCGCAACACGAATTCATCTCCAGTTTGGATCAATTACGGTCAATTAGACAAGCTTCTACAAAAAGGAATACTAGTTGGAATATGCATTTTGTACTTGGTGCAGGTGAACATCGTGAGGGTGAGCAGGCAGCTCATGTACTTCAGTTTTCAGTTTACAATTTTTTCTGAAAAAAGATGTAGCGGGGAGCAGCTAGACTGCCAGAGGCAGTAGTTTTCAGTTACGACCTTCTCTGAAAAAAGTAGCAGCAACATGCAGCAGTTTCAAAAAATTGTGGTATAAGAAGTTCTGAAAATTCTATGGAATTCTCATTTATTGGCGAAAAGATCTTACTCAAAGTAAACAGTATTTAAACCATGCGAGTTTTCTAGAGGTTTGGTGTTGGAAGTTGCAAGGAGAGAGGTTACGGGTTGCTTGCCAGGTTGCCAGATATTTATTGTATGAGTGTTGGCGTTGGAAGTTGCGAGGAGAGAGGCTTTGAGTTGCCTGATCTGTGGTTCCAGGTTGCCAGAATCTGTGGTATATGAGTGTTAGAGTTGGAGGTTGCCAGGAGAGAGGATATGAGTTGCTTGATCTGTGTAGTACCAGTTTGCCAGAATCGGCGGTATACAAGTATTTGGAGTTGAAAGTTTCCACGAGAGAGGCTATGAGTTGCCTGATCTGTGGTTCCAGGTTGCCAGAATCTGTGGTATATGAGTGTTAGAGTTGGAAGTTGCTATGAGAGAGGATATGAGTTGCCTGATCTGTGTGGTACTAGGTTGCCAGACTCTGCGGTATACAAGTATTTGGAGTTGGAAGTTGCCACGAGAGAGGCTATGAGTTGCCTGATCTTGATCTGTGGTACCAGGTTGCCAGAATCTGCGATACATGATTTTGGAGTTGGAAGTTGCTAGTTGTTGTTGTTGCTTGGAAAACTAAGTAAGGGCAATGCAGTAGGCTGATGAATGAGTGGAAAGTACAATGTGTTGAACACTGGTTTATGGGTGTACTTTCCATGTGCTTTTTAATAAAGAAGAAAAAGCACATAAAACTTGCTCAACGCATGATAGGTAGATGCTAGAGATGCTGGCGTGAGTTGCTCAGAGATCCCTTTCGTGGGTTTTTTTTGCACAAAAAACTCGCCCAACGCATGATAGGTAGTTGCTAGAGTTGCTAGCGCAAGTTGCCCAAAGATCCACTCCCGAGAGCCGGCGAAGTATCATATGGTTCATGCTCAATTGTTAGACGACAAGACGCCTATGAAGTTGTTAGACTTTTCTGCTAAGTTGACGATGGCTAAACGCCGAGGGGCGGTGGCGAGCGCGAGAGAAACACGTTTTGGGGGATAGGTTGGGTGTGGCGACCACCCCGCGCAAAACCCACAGAAATATGGGCGAGGGGCGCTAGTTGCCAGAAATGCGGGCGCGAGTTACCAGAGCTACGGACGGGAGTTGCCACAAATTGGCTAGACAAGTGATAAGTTGCTTGGGGATTGGAAACTGCACACCACTTTTGTTGGGAAAGAGGAGAAGTTGTGTGGGGTGGTAAACTTCCCTTCATAAAATTTTCGAAGCAACTTTTTGCTATGGAAGGCAACTTTAGTGATGCACAGAAGCAACTTCATTGTACAATTTGTATTAGTAAATTTGTCTAACACTCCACACTTTGCCTACCATGGCGGGTAAGTTGTCTACCAACTGATACTCGGTTACATACATTTGTCTCTAACTTGCCTTCAATACTACGAAGTTGCCTATTTGTCGATGCTCAATTGCTTCATGTAGCACCAAAGTTGATAGCTAGTCATGATAGGCAACTTACAGGTCATGCTTGTCAATTTGGTAGTCATTGTAGTCAACTCAAAAAACATCGGGATGATAGGTGACCATGATACACAGCCTAACCGAAAGTTGCCTACTGTAGTACAAAAGTTGCCTCTTTGCGGCACCAAAGTTGCTTGAGAAAAAAAAGTTCATCGAAATCAACTTCATAGGTGACGCTAGGCAACTCGACGGTCATGATAGCCAACTTTATAAAAGCATTGAGTCGATAAGTAGTCATGATAGAGGACCTGGCAACAAGGTGCTTCATGTAGCACAAAAATTGATATGTAGTCATGGTAGGCAACTTACATGTGATCCTAGGCAATTTGGTAGTCATCATAGCCAACTCAAAAAACATCAGGATGATAGGTGACCATGATACACAACCTAACCAAAAATTGCCTACTGTAGTACAAAAGTTGCCTCTCCATGTCTTCAAAGTTGCTTGAGAAAAAAAGTTCGTCGAAAGCAACATCATAGGTGATGCTAGGCAACTTAACAGTCATGATAGCCAACTTTATAACAACATTGAGTTAATAGGTAGTCATGATAGAAAACCTGACAACAAGGTTTTTCATGTAGCACCTAGTTGCTATATAGTCATGGTAGGCAATTTACAGGTGATGCTAGGCAATTTGATAGTCATCATAGCCAACGCAAAAGAACATTGGGATGATAGATGACCTTGATACACAAACTAACCAAAAGTTGCTTACTGTAGTACAGAAGTTGCCTATCCGTGGCACCAAAGTTGCCTGAGCAAAAAAAGGTCATCGAAACATACCCATATGGGATCTAGTTTTGAAGAGCTCATCGCCAGAAACCTAACGGTGAAAACGGATCTTAATTTCGGCGCTCGATTCAAAAGTTATGACTTTTTGAAAATTTTCAACGCACAAAATAATTGCACATGGGACAAGATCTTTCCTTTCTTAAATTGGATTTTCAACCATAGTATTAAGACAAAAAAATTCCTTTTTTGGCTGTGTGCTCAGGAACGCTATAGAGCACACGTGTGCTCCCTAGTTGCGTCCTTTTATTATATATTTCATGGAAATTTATATTTCTTTTGTTTAGCTATTCAAAGTCAAGTCCAAGTACTAGGTTTAAGGCTTTTTGTATTTACTCACAGCAAAACTGGGATTTTTGTTTGTTGCTAAAGCTGGGCCTTGGCCCAATGCTGGGGGTCGCTCGTTCCCCCCTCCTGTGGCGAACCTTTGGTTCGCTAGCACCCTTCCCCCTGGCATCCAGTCGCCAGTTATTGGTGTCCAAAAAACCCTATAGATCCACTAGAAAAAAGAAGAACAATACCTAGGCTAGATGAGAGACTAGCATGCAATTAGAGAAGGGGTTTAGGGTATCGTCAAACAAAATTAACCCAAAGGAAACATCAAGCATAACAAATTCTTCATACCTGGCCATAGACAGAACTTTCCTTTCAACTGCAAACTCGTATTGGAGTTGCACAACAACCTTGTTTCAATCTCTGTTTCCTTCAAAGGAGATCCTGACCTTTTTTCTCAGCACACACAGCAGGAACTGCTCCTCTACTTCATACCTCAACTCTAAAAGGACCTCTATTCCGGTAATGAGAGCATTCTTTGAGATGTCTGATCGCTAGTTTGGTGCAGGTCAGGTATAGTTTTGATGGGTTTTATTTACCTTTTTTCTTCTTATTTTCTCCTTTTGTATATATATTTTTGAAATATTTTAAAAATATATAAATATTTAGAAAAACATATTTTACACATTTTATGAAAATGTTCACCGTGTATTTTAAAATGTTAGTCAATCTAAAAATGGTTACCGCGTATTTCCAACAAATATCCATCATGTATTATTCTTGTATTTAGAAAAAACGTTCATGGCATATTGAAACAAATCATCGTGTATTTCTAAACAAAAAATATTCATTGTGTAATTCAAAAATATTGATCGCATACTAAAAAATATTTGTCATGTATTTTAAAAATATTCATCATGTATTTCACAAAAATTTCAACATGCAATAAAACATGTCCATCATATATTTTCAAAACAAATCATCATGTGGGGGCAATCCCTTGTCGTTCGTATCGTCATCCTAGATCGAAGGACAATTCCCACCGATACCAGTGTATCGCCGAACGTCCTTTCTCTCCTCCTGCCCCCGCGTCGTCCCCTCGGGGCGACACGGGCGGACCTCCCCTCCCTTCGCCCCTCGCCGCTGCCTGTCAGCCCCACCGGGCAAAGCCGCGGCGTGGGTAGGCGGCGGCGGGGCGCCCCACAGCCTCCTCTCCTCCCCATCTCCCCCATATCTCTCCGCCCTGTAACCTGCGCAGCTCGCCGCCGGTGGAACCCCCTGCTTCGTCCTCGTGGTGCTGCCGCCCCGTGGTGGCCGTCGATGCCTGAAGGGTTGGTTCCCTTCCCCACCTTGGCCTGGGGGCGCGCCCGCGCTGGTGGCCCGTCCTGTCCCAGATCTAGATCTGGACGGGGATCTTAGACCATGGTGGTGGTCGCAGCCAGGAGGGCTGCGACGGCCGCCGTCTTCGTGAGGTTGTTGCGACCAGGTGGGTCGGCGGCCACTTCGCCCAGCCATGGGCTGGGGGCTGGTTGCCCAAGGTGCTCCATTTCTGCCTAGATCTGGGCAGGGTGGAGGTCGTGGATCCGGATGGGTGGCTGTGGCCGCCATCTACCGCTCGTAGGGTCCTTCTTGCTCCAAGATGGTGTTCTGCTAGATGTCGGCCCTCTTTAATCCGGCCATTGATGAGTTCCGGAATACTCCGTCGGAGATCTCCATTGGGTGCTTGACGCCTGTAGATTGCTGGATCGGATGGGATTCGGTCGTGTGCACCCCTATTTCAGCCCAAGTGGCCTCAGGAGGGTGTGATACGAAGCTTCGTTGTCTGCTGACATTATGGGACATGTCGGTATTTTGATTTCCATGGTGAAGACAGTGACGGAGAACGTCATGGTGGTTGTGGTCTGAGACCTAGTAATGGCGGATCGAGTCTTCAAGGCGATGCTGACTTCGTCTGTAGATTGCTTGAAATTGAGAACATGTTCTTCCGCACGCTCCGCGTTTGCAAGGACCGCCTGCATCATCGCCATCTCATCCGTGTAGTCCTCCTCGTCGGACGAGCCGTTCGACGACTCAACATAGTGCTTGTATATGTACTCCATATCTGAATCCATTGCTTTGAAAAAGAAAGGCCAAAAAAAATTTAGCACGACATTTCACCGAACAGTTACCGGGCATGGTGAGTACCGTAGGAGCTAATGGTACCTACGCGGTGGTCGGAGAAGAGGTGTGGAACGGGGGCGGAGGAGAAGCGGCTTGGATCCCGGATGTACCATTGGAGGTGAGGGACTCGTTGAGTACCGGCAGGGGTGTGCCGGGCGGCTGGGGTGGTGGAGCGGCGGCGAAGGCAAGAGAGAAAATGGAAGGATGGAGGCGCAGGGACCGGGAGGGGTTTTGGGTGGGCAGGGGGTGTCAGAGTCCTACGTGTCTGCTGTCCGGACTCCCACAAAGCTCCCCTAGTTTGTCTCAGGTTTGCCGGAAAAAGTGCATCCGGACTGCTCGGCGGACCGATTCAGGCCCACATTGGATGGCACAACACGTCCGGACCGTGTGATCTGGACTTATGCGGGCGGTTTAAGGGTCGAGTTTGGAGATACCCTAAGGCAGCATTCCCTATTCCCTTTCTTCATATTATCTCGCAATGAAGAGACATATCACCCACCATGAATACTTCAAAAAATATAGATACGTTGGAGACATATCACCCACCATGTGGTTTGTCTCTCTCCATATTGTTCCCGAAGTATGTATAAATGATGTGAATATAGCATGAATACTTCAAAAAATATAGATACGTTGTAGACATATCACCAACAATGTGGTTTGTCTCTCTCCTGTGAAACATGCCCATCTATGTCATGTGTGCTAGTCTTTTCTCTCGTGCGAATTTTGAAATTTCTGAAAGTTTGGAACTTCTAAAAGTTTAAGATTTTCTGAAACTTTATGAATTCCGAAAGTCTGATCATGATGAAAGTTCAAATTTCCAAAAGTTTTAAATTTGAAATTTCTAAATTGTGAAGTTATGATTGGAATTCCTAAATGTAACCACACAATTATCCAAAAGTTACCCCAAAAAAGGGAACTTTGACATGTGGACTTTCCAAAAAACTAGTCTAAAAGTGACCACTGGGAAGGAATCTGGCGGGTGCTGTCAAATGCAGCAACGGGCTGTTTTATGGATAGTTTGAAAACCTACTAGACCAGTGATCTGACTGGTAAAAAATGGAACCAGTGCCTTGTTCGGTTTCTTTATGTTGCATTTGTCTTTTAGTAAAAAAAAAATTGGGGAATATTTAGAAAATGGTCTATAAATTGGGGATTGAACACTAACCTTGATCTAAGGCACGCTAAAAGCCCAATGACCAACTAGGCTAGTAACATGTAACATCTCCAGTATCATGCTACAGTGATCTCTCCCTAATGGTGGTCATGTCATCATGATCACTAAACCATTCTGCCACTTGTCCAAAATCCAAGCCAAATTCAAATTCAAATTGCATGTCAAATATTTACTTCTTCTGTCATGCAATAAAAATTGTTCATAATTTAGCAAATATTCTCCAAGTATTTGTCATATTGAAATCAACCTCTGTTGGATTCCCAAATTGCCCCTGGGAATTTATTTGGTGGTCCAGCAGCATTTAAATTTGCCCTTCCAATGTCCAAAAATGCTTAACCTTCTCCAAATGGCCCCAAACTTTTTGTGCATCCTCACATTATTGTCAACAATTTATGTGCCAAGTTTCAATCTTGGGAAAAATCATTTGATGGCTCAAATATTTTGTAAACAGCAGCTACTTCCTTTTGTCAGTAAAAGAAAAAGGGAAACCTCCCTGTGCACTATAGGCCCAGGTGCTACAGTGGAGAGGCCCAGCCCAACAGGACCTTCCTCCCTCCTCCCAACTGCTTCCGCTCGCTGTCGCCCCCGCAAGCACCCGAGCCGGCGATCTCCACGCGCCGGCCATCCCGCGGTCGTGGTGGTGGATAAGGACGACCCGGAGCCCCCCTGGATCGAGCCCAACCCCCTCCTTCCCCCTTCCCTTCGCTCCTCCGCTCGAATCCGAAGCCGCCCGAAACCATGGTCGCCGCCGCTCGCCATTACCATGGCCACCGGCAACCTCGCGGAGTCTGCGCTTGTCCAGGAGATGCGCGCCATCGCCCTCGACCTCTCCGTCAACCCACACGAGCTCGGACGCCCTCGAGCCGCCACATTCATCGAGGAACGTCGGCTGCATCCGCCGCTCGCGCCGGTCGATCCGCTCGACTCCGGCAACCCCCGGCATCCCCGAGCTCTCTCCTGGCCTCTCTGTGAGCTCCCGGCCCCTCGCGGCCTCTCCCCTCTCTCCCCGTGCCCCTTACGCGTCGATCCGCCGAGCGCCGCCCATAGCCGCCGTCGGCCGTCGTTGATGACCCACAAGTATAGGGGATCAATCGTAGTCCTTTCGATAAGTAAGAGTGTCGAACCCAACGAGGAGCAGAAGGAAATGACAAGCGGTTTTCAGCAAGGTGTTTTCTGCAAGCACTGAAATTATCGGTAACGAGTAGTTTGATAGCAAGATAATTTGTGACAAGTGACAAGTAGCAATAGTAACCAAGTATGCAGCAATATAGCCCAATCCTTTTTATAGCAAAGGACAGGCCGGAATGATCTCTTATAGTAAGCAAGGCGTTCTCGAGGACACATGGGAATTTCATCTAGTCACTTTCATCATGTTTGTTTGATTCGCGTTCGCTACTTTGATAATTTGATATGTGGGTGGACCGGTGCTTGGGTACTGCCCTTACTTGGACAAGCATCCCACTTATGATTACCCCCTCTCGCAAGCATCCGCAACTACGAAAGAAGAATTAAGATTACTCTAACCATAGCATTAAACATATGGATCCAAATCAGCCCCTTACGGAATAGCGCATAAACTAGGGTTCAAGTTTCTGTCACTCTAGCAACCCATCATCTACTTACCACTCCACAATGCATTCCCTTAGGCCCATAAATGGTGAAGTGTCATGTAGTCGACGTTCACATAACACCACTAAGAGAATGACAACATACACATCATCAAAATATCGAACGAATACCAAATTCACATGATTACTTATGACAAGACTTCTCCCATGTCCTCAAGAACAAAAGTAACTACTCACAAGCAATCAACATGTTCATGTCCAGTAGGGTAATGAATTGCATAATAGATCTGAACATATAATCTTCCACCAAGTAAACCAATAAGCATCAACTACAAGGTGTAATCAACACTACTAGCAACCCACAAGTACCAATCTGAGGTTTTGAGACAAAGATTGAATACAAGAGATGAACTAGGGTTTGAGATGAGGTGGTGCTGGTGAAGATGTTGATGAAGATTAGTCCTCCCACGATGAGAGGATCGCTGGTGTTGTCGATGGCGACGATTTCCCCCTCCCGGAGGGAAGTATCCCCGGCAGAATCTCTCCGCCGGAGAGCAAAAGTGCTCCTGCCCAAGTTCCGCCTCGAGACGGCGGCGCACCATCCCAAAAGCCTTCTCTATCATAATTTTAGGTCAAAATCACTTATATACCAGAAGATGGGGGCCTGAAGTGGGCCAGGGCCTCCACGAGGTACCAGGGCGCGCCTGGGGGGGGGGGGGGGGGGTGGCGCGCCCTGGTGCCTCGTGGGCCCTGGGTGGCCCCCCTCTGATGATTCTTGCGCCAATATTTTTTACATATTCAGAAATAATTCTCCAGAAAATTTCATCTCAATTGGGGTTGTGCAGAATAGCTATCTTGACAGAGCTTTTTCAGGTCCAGAATTCCAGCTGGCGGTATTCTCCCTCCTTGTGTAAATCTTGCATATTAAGAGAGAAAAGGCATTAAAATAGCTCCACCAAGTGTTATATTGATTAAAAACATTGTAAATAACAGTAGTAAAACATGATGCAAAATGGACGTATCAACTCCCCCAAGCTTAGACCTCGCTTGTCCTCAAGCGAAAGCCGATATCGATAATCATGTCCACATGTTTAGAGAGAGAGGTGTCGATAAAAACAAAATACGGACATAGAAGCATCATGATCATTATTATAACAGCAATATTTATTGTCATAGCAGCAATATTTATTATCATAAACTTCTTATGAGAAAGTAACAATTCATCACAACAACGAAGTATAAAACATAAACCTTATTGAAAACTAACAAACTATGTTCTCAGTCAACAATGCAATTGCAATTCATTATATTTTCAGGAAGGGTCTCATGTAGGAGCTATTTAGCAAGTCCACATACTCAACCATCATATAGTCTTCCATGATTGCTAACACTCACAACATATATATAGAGCAAAAAGTTTCAGCCAGACACATAGAAAGATAGGGGCTTATAGTTTCGCCTCCCCACATATTCACCTCAAGGGTGATGTCAACAATAATAAATCATGATCACTCATATCCAACTAGATATATATGCCTAGATCTTTCCCCACCACATGATGCTTGCAAAAGAGAAAAATAAAAAGGAATAGAGGAGAACACTATTGACTCTTGCATAAGTAAATTCAGAAAAGCAAATGCGATAAAGTAAAAGATAGGCCCTTCGCAGAGGGAAGCAGAGGTTGTCATGCGCTTTTTGTTTTTGGATGCACAAGCTCTTAATGCAAAGGAATGTAACGTTATATTGCCCCTTGTGATAGCAACCTTTATTATGCAGCTCGTCGCTTTTATTTCTTTACCATCACAAGTTCGTACAACGCATATTCCCTTACAATAAAAGATCATACATATTTTAGGAGCAATTTTTATTGCTTTTTGCACCGATGACAACTTACTTGAAGGATCTTATTCAATCCATAGGTAGATATAGTGGACTCTCATGATATGAAACTGGGTTTAAGGGTTTTGGATGCACAAGTAGTATCTCTACTTGGTGCAGATTTTTGGCTAGCAAAGATATTGGGCAAGCACCACATGTTGGAGGATCTATAACAATATAACTTCTATGTGAATATGAACAAACATAACTCATTACGTTGTCTTCCTTGTCCAACGTCAACAAATTGTCATAAAATACTTAATGGGGGCTCACAATCATAAAAGATGTCCAAGATAGTATATTTGCATGTGAATCTTCTCTTCCCTTATTAATTCTTTCATGAATTGCATCATTGACTAATGCTATGCTTGTTATCCTCCAATAAAATTTACCACTTACACTTTTCTTTATGTCATGTCATTACTTTACATAAGATTAGCATATGATCTTTCTCATTATTTTTATTGCTAGCATTGAAACATGAAAGTAAAGAAACACAAACTCAAACTACTCTTTATTATAATTCTCAACTCGATTACATAGATGGAAGGATCATGAAACTAGCACACAAAAACAAACTCATGCTAAACTTTTATTCTACTAAGTCACGAAATAGCTAAAGATCGAACTGAAAATAGGTAATGGTAATAGAGGTGATGGTGATACGATACCGGGGCGCCTCCCCCAAGCTTGGCACAAGCCAAGGGGAGTGCCCATACCCGTGTACTCAAGTGTCCTTCTTCGGTGATGGTGGTGGTGATGAAGTAGTAAGCTTGGCCAGCTTACGTTTGAGGATGAAATTTTCCTCTCTCAAATCATCGTTTTCTTGCTCCAGCTTCAATACCCTTTTACATAATGCCTCCTTGCTTTCCTGCAGAAATCGGGACGGGATAAATTGGATCTTAGGTTTTTTACTGGTGTTTGGGAGGCTTGACTTCTTGAACTCCACATGCATATCTCCAGGTTGAGGTAGAGGAGCGTCGTCTTCATCCGAGCTTGCGTCCTCCGTCCCCTTGATGTAGGCATCTTGCTCTTCCTCCTCGAACAATCTATAGGGGTCTAAATCCCCATAGGCCTTCGGATTTGCAAGATAGTGTGATATATAACTCTCCCCATCTGAATCTTGAGATGACATATTTTTGGATCTGCCAGGAAAACAGCACAAAACAAGAACAGAGGAGATTTCTGCGATACGGTGGTTAAAACCTACGGGAGTATATATAAAGATTTTTTATCTTGCAAGACAAGCAATCCAGAAGAAAAACGGAGTCGGGAAGGCACACGTGGGGCCCACGAGCCACCAGGGCGCGCCTGGGGGGGTGGCGCGCCCTGGTGCCTCGTGGACACCAGGTGGGTCCCCCCCGCTGCTTCTTATTTTTTTATTTTTATAAATATTCCAAAACTGACAGAAAATATTTTTATGGAATTTTTGGAGTCGGTTTACTTACCGTATCACATACCTCTTCCTTTTCAGGGTTCTGGAGTGTTCCGGTAGGACTCTCTTATGTATTCTTCCGGTGTAATTATTTCAATAATATTTGTTTCAACATTAATAGGGGTACCTGAAATATAATGCTTAATTCTCTGCCCATTCACCACTCTCGGATGGGTACCTTCGGAGTTATTTATTTTGATGGCTCCGGAGCGGTAAACTTCTTCGATAATATATGGTCCTTCCCATTTAGAGAGAAGATTTCCTGCAAAGAATCTCAAACGAGAGTTGTACAATAAAACTTGTTCACCTATTTTAAATTCCCGTTTTTGAATTCTTTTATCATGCCATCTTTTAACTTTTTCTTTAAATAATTTGGCATTTTCATAAGCCTGGGTTCTCCATTCATCTAATGAGCTAATATCAAATAACCTCTTTTCACCGGCAAGTTTAAAATCATAATTTAATTCTTTAATTGCCCAATATGCCTTATGTTCCAACTCAAGAGGTAAATGACATGCTTTTCCATAAACCATTTTATAAGGAGACATACCCATAAGATTTTTATAAGCAGTTCTATAAGCCCATAGTGCATCGTCAAGTTTTTTAGACCAATTCTTCCTAGATCTATTGACGGTTTTCTGCAAAATTAATTTTATTTCCCTATTGCTCAATTCAACTTGACCACTAGTTTGGGGGTGATAAGGAGATGCAATTCTATGGTTGACATCATATTTAGCAAGCAATTTACGGAATGCACCATGAATAAAATGTGAACCACCATCAGTTATTAAAAATCTAGGGACTCCAAACCTTGGGAAAATAACCTCTTTAAATATTTTAATAGAAGTGTTATGATCAGCACTACTAGTTGGAATAGCTTCTACCCACTTAGTAACGTAATCAACAGCAACTAAAATATGAGTATACCCATTGGATTTAGGAAAAGGTCCCATATAATCAAACCCCCATACATCAAATGGTTCAACAGCAAGTGAATAATTCATAGGCTTTTCTTGACGTTTACCAACATTACCAATTCTTTGACATTCATCACAAGAGGAGACAAACTTATGAGCATCCTTAAAAAGAGTAGGCCAATAAAAACCAGATTGTAATACCTTGTGTGCAGTTCTGTCTCCCGCGTGGTGTCCTCCGTAAGGTTCGGAATGACACTTCCGTAGGATTTGTTCCTGTTCATGCTCAGGTATACAACGTCTAATAATACCATCTACTCCTTCTTTATAAAGATGTGGGTCATCCCAGAAGTAATGTCTTAAATCATAGAAGAACTTTTTCTTTTGTTGGTATGTAAAACTAGGTGGTATATATTTAGCAACAATGTAATTAGCATAGTCTGCATACCATGGTGTATCGCGAGAAGCATTTATGACCGCTAATTGTTCATCAGGGAAATCATCATTAATAGGTAGTGGGTCATCAAGAACATTTTCAATTCTAGACAAGTTATCTGCTACGGGATTCTCAGCTCCCTTTCTATCAATAATATGCAAATCAAATTCTTGTAGCAATAAAACCCATCTAATGAGTCTAGGTTTAGCATCTTTCTTTTCCATAAGATATTTAATAGCAGCATGATCGGTGTGAACAGTTACTTTGGAATCAACAATATAAGATCTGAATTTATCACATGCAAACACAACTGCTAGAAATTCCTTTTCAGTAGTAGCATAATTTCTTTGGGCACTGTCTAGAGTTTTACTAGCATAATGGATAACATTTAATTTCTTATCAACTCTTTGTCCTAGAACAGCACCAACAGCATAGTCACTAGCATCACACATAATTTCAAAAGGCAAGTTCCAATCAGGTGGTTGAACAATAGGTGCAGTGGTTAAGGCTTTCTTAAGTGTTTCGAAGGCTTCTAGACAATCATCATCAAAAATAAATGGAACATCTTTTTGCAAAAGATTGGTAAGAGGCCTAGAAATTTTAGAGAAGTCTTTAATAAATCTCCTATAGAAACCAGCATGACCAAGGAAACTTCTTATACCTTTAATATCTTTCGGACATGGCATTTTCTCAATAGCATCAACTTTAGCTTTATCAACTTCAATACCTCTTTCGGAGATTTTATGACCCAAGACCATGCCTTCATTTACCATAAAGTGGAACTTCTCCCAATTCAAGACAAGATTAGTTTCTTCGCATCTCTGCAAAATGTTGGAAATATGCCCTAGAGGCAATAATAAATTGGTTATTATTATATTTCCTTGTTAATGATAATCGTTTATTATCCATGCTATAATTGTATTGATTGGAAACTCAAATACATGTGTGGGTACATAGACAACACTGTGTCCCTAGTAAGCCTCTAGTTGACTAGCTTGTTGATCAAAGATGGTTAAGGTTTCCTAGCCATGGACATGAGATGTCATTTGATAACGGGATCACATCATTAGGAGAATGATGTGATGGACAAGACCCAAACTGTAAACGTAGCATTTGATCGTGTCAGTTTATTGCTATTGTTTTCTGCATGTCAAGTATCTGTTCCTTTGACCATGAGATCATGCAACTCACTGACACCGGAGGAATACCTTGTGTGTATCAAACGTCGCAACGTAACTGGGTGACTATAAAGGTGCTCTACAGGTATCTCCGAGGGTGTCTGTTGGGTTGGCATGGATCAAGACTGGGATTTGTTACTCCGTATGACGGAGAGGTATCTCAGGGCCCACTCGGTAATACAACATCACATTGAGCCTTGCAAGCAAAGTGACTAAAGAGTTAGCCACAGGATCTTGTATTACGGAACGAGTAAAGAGACTTGCCGGTAACGAGATTGAACTAGGTATAGTGATACCGACGATCGAATCTCGGGCAAGTAACATACCGAAGAACAAAGGGAACAGCATACGGGATTAACTGAATCCTTGACATAGAGGTTCGACCGATAAAGATCTTCGTAGAATATGTAGGAGCCAATATGGGCATCCAGGTCCCGCTATTGGTTATTGGCCGTAGAGGTGTCTCGGTCATGTCTACATAGTTCTCGAACCCGCAGGGTCTACACACTTAACGTTTGGTGACGATTAGTATAATTGAGTTATTATGTTGGTGACCGAAAGTTGTTCGGAGTCCCGGATAAGATCCCGGACATGACGAGGATCTCCGGAATAGTCCGGAGGTAAAGATTGATATATGTGATAATAGTGTTTTGATCTCTGGAAGGGTTCCGGAGTTCACCGGAAGGGATTCCGGATGTTTACCGAAGTGTTCGGGTGCAGCAACACTTTATATGAGCCAAAGGGATAAAGCCCACAAGGTATTGGAAAGTGCAAAAGTAGTTTTGCTGCCGCGTAAGCGGTACTACCGCTTGGTGAAGCGGTACTACTGCCCGAGCGGTACTACCGCTTGTGTGAAGCGGTACTACCGCCCAAGCGGTACTACCGCTTGTGTGAAGCGGTACTACCGCTTGTGCGCGGCTGTGCACGGTTCGGCAGGGATCCGAGTTGGACTCTTTTCCTGCGGGCCAAACCGACCTTGTGCGGGCAAAACCGACCCGGAGGAGGCTTTTACTCCAAGTTTAGACCCCAAGGCTCAACATATAAATAGAGGGGCAGGGCTAGCACACGGGATACATCAGGATTTCCCAAGCCGTGTGCCGGCAACCCTAGCCCTCTAGTTCCTCCGTCATAATCTCCGTAGTGCTTGGCGAAGCCCTGCAGAGATTGTTCCTCACCACCATCACCACGCCGTCGTGCTGCTGGAACTCAACCACTACTTCACCATCGCTCGCTGGATCGAGGAGGTGAAGGCGTCATCAAGCCGTACGTGTGTTGAACGCGGAGGTGCCGTCCGTTCGGCACTAGATCGGAAGGATCGTGATTGGATCGCGGGACGCTCGGCGATTTGGATCGCGAAGACGTTCGACTACATCAACCGCGTTTATTAACGCTTCCGCTTAGCGATCTACAAGGGTATGTAGATTCACTCTCCCTCTCGTAGATGCTCATCACCATGGATAGATCTTATGTGTGCGTAGGAAATTTTTTGTTTCCCATGCAACGTTCCCCAACAGTGGCATCATGAGCCAGGTCTATGCGTAGATGAGATCTCGAGTAGAACACAAACGAGTTGTGGGCGTGGGTGTATACATATTGCTTGCCGTTACTAGTTGATATTTGATTCGGCGGTATTGTGAGATGAAGCGGCCCGGACCGACATTACGCGTACACTTACGCGAGACAGGTTCCTTCAACTGACATGTAATTTTGTTGCATAAAGATGGCTAGCGGGTGTCTGTCTCTCTCACTTTAGTTGAATCGATTTCAATGAAGAGGGTTCTTTTAGAAGATCAAAAAGCAATCACTACACCACGTTGTGGTTTTGCGTAGGTAAGAACGGTTCTTGCAAACCCGTAGCAGCCACGTAAAATTTGCAACAACAATTAGAGGACGTCTAACTTGTTTTTGCAGGGTATGTTGTGATGTGATATGGCCAATTACATGATGAGATATATGTGATGTATGAGATGATCATGTTTTGTATAGAATATCACGACTTGCATGTCGATGAGTTCGGCAACTGGCAGGAGCCATAGAGTTGTCTTTAATTATTGTATGACCTGCGTGTCAATCATTAAGCGCTATGTAATGCTTTACTTTATCGCTAAACGTTAGCAATAGTCGTGGAAGCAACAGTCGGCGCGACAACCTTATGGCGACACGTTGATGGAGATCAAGATGATGGAGATCATGGTGTCATGCCGGTGACGATGGAGATCATGCCGGTGCTTTGGAGATGGAGATCAAAAGCACAAGTTCATGGCCATATCATGTCACTTATGATTTGCATGTGATGTTAATCCTTTTATGCATCTTATTTTGCTTAGGACGACGGTAGCATTATAAGGTGATCCCTCACTTAAATTTCAAGATAAATTGTGTTCTCCCCAAGTGTGCACCGTTGCGAAAGTTCGTCGTTTCGAGACACGCCGTGATGATCGGGTGTGATAGACTCTACGTTCGCATACAACGGGTGCAAGCCATGTTGCACGTGCGGAACACTCGGGTTAAACTTGACGAGCCTAGCATGTACAGACATGGCCTCGGAACACAAGAGACCGAAAGGTCGAACATGAGTCATATAGTAGATATGATCAACATGAAGATGTTCACCATTGAAACCACCTCAACTCACGTGATGATCGGACTTGAGTTGGTGGATTTGGATCATGTTACACTCGAATGATCGGAGGGATGTCAATTTGAGTGGGAGTTTTTTAAATATGATTAACTAAACTCATTATCTAAGAACAATAGTCTAAGTTGTCTTTGCTATATTTATGTTGTAGATCATGGCTCGCGCAGTAGCACCCCTGAATTTTAATGCGTTCCTAGAGAAAGCTAAGTTGAAAGATGATGGAAGTAACTTTGTGGACTGGGCCCGTAATCTAAGGATTATCCTTACGGCTTCCCAGAAGGCTTATGTCCTTGATGCACCGCTTGGTGATCCACCCGCTCCAGTTGAGTCTCTAGACGTTGTGAACGCCTGGCAGGCTCGTTCTGATGATTACTCAATAGTTCAATGTGCAATGTTGTATGGCTTAGAACCGGGACTTCAAAGACGTTTTGAACGTCATGGAGCATATGAGATGTTCCAGGAGTTGAAGTTTATCTTTCAGAAGAATGCCCGGATCGAGAGATATGAGATCTCCGATAAGTTCTATGCTTGCAAGATGGAGGAGAACGGGTCTATCAGTGATCACGTGCTCAGAATGTCTGGGTACTCCACCCGTCTGGCTGAGTTAGGGATGCCCCTTCCGCCAGAGGCTATCACTGACAGAGTTCTTCAATCATTGCCACCTAGCTACAAGAGCTTCGTGTTGAACTATAACATGCACGGGATGAACAAGTCAGTCGCCGAGCTGTTTGCGATGCTGAAAGCCGCTGAGTCTGAAATTCAGAAGGAGCATCAAGTGTTGATGGTCAATAAAACCACTAGTTTCAAGAAAAATGGCAAGGGTAAGAAGGGTAACTCCAAGCAGAGTGGCAAAGCAGTTGCTCCTCTCGTGAAGAAACCCAAGGCTGGACCCAAACCAGAAACTGTGTGTTTTCATTGCAAGGGAACTGGACACTGGAAGCGGAATTGCCCCAAGTATTTGGCTGACAAGAAGGCGGCCAACAACAAACAAGGTATATATGATATACATGTTATTGATGTGTACCTTACCAACTCTCGTTGTAGTGCCTGGGTATTTGATACCGGTGCGGTTGCTCATATTTGCAACTCAAAACAGGAACTGCGGAATAGACGGAGGCTGGCAAAGGACGAAGTGACGATGCGCGTGGGAAATGGTTCCAAGGTTGATGTGATCGCCGTTGGCACGCTCGCTCTTCGATTACCGTCGGGATTAGTGATGAACCTAAATAAGTGTTATTTGGTGCCTGCGTTAAGCATGAACATTATATCTGGATCTTGTTTATTGCGAGACGGTTACTCATTTAAATCAGAGAATAATGGTTTTTCTATTTATATGAGTAATATCTTTTATGGTCATGCACCCAATGTGAGGGGTTTATTCTTGTTGAATCTCGATAATAATGATACACATGTTCATAACATTGATGCCAAAAGATATAGAATTGATAATGATAATACCACTTTCTTGTGGCACTGCCGTTTAGGTCATATTGGCGTAAAACGCATGAAGAAGCTCCATGCTGATGGACTTTTGGAGTCACTTGATTTTGAATCACTTGACACATGTGAGCCATGCCTCATGGGCAAGATGACTAAAACGCCGTTCTCTGGAACAATGGAACGGGCAAGTGACTTATTGGAAATCATACATACTGATGTGTGCGGTCCGATGAGTATTGAAGCGCGCAGTGGTTATCGTTACTTTCTCACCTTCACTGATGACTTAAGTAGATATGGGTATATTTACTTAATGAAACACAAGTCTGAAACATTTGAAAAGTTCAAACAATTTCAGAGTGAAGTTGAGAATCATCGTAACAAGAAGATTAAATTCCTACGATCTGATCGAGGAGGAGAATATCTGAGTTATGAGTTTGGCAGTCACTTAAGACAGTGTGGAATTGTTTCACAATTGACACCGCCTGGAACACCACAGCGTAATGGTGTGTCCGAACGTCGTAATCGAACTTTATTGGATATGGTGCGATCTATGATGTCTCTTGCCGATTTGCCACTATCGTTTTGGGGTTATGCATTAGAGACAGCTGCATTCACTTTAAATAGGGCACCATCGAAATCCGTTGAGACGACGCCATATGAACTTTGGTTTGGCAAGAAGCCAAAGCTGTCGTTTCTTAAAGTTTGGGGATGTGATGCTTATGTCAAAAAGCTTCAGCCTGAAAAGCTGGAACCCAAAGCGGAGAAATGCGTCTTCATAGGATACCCAAAAGAGACAGTTGGGTATACCTTCTACCTCAGATCCGAAGGCAAAGTGTTTGTCGCTAAAAACGGAACATTTCTTGAGAAAGAGTTTCTCTCGAAAGAATTGAGTGGGAGGAAGATAGAACTTGATGAGGTTATTGAACCTTTACTTCAACCTAAGAGTAGCGCAACGCAGAAAGTTGTTTCTGTCGAGCCTACATTAGCTGAAGAGGAAGTTAATGATGATGATCATGAAGCTTTGGATCAAGTTGCTATCGAACCTCGTAGGTCGACAAGGACGCGTACTGCTCCTGAGTGGTACGGCAACCCTGTCTTAGAGGTCATGTTGTTAAACAACGATGAACCTACGAGCTATGGAGAAGCGATGATGGGCCCGGATTCCGAGAAGTGGTTAGAGGCCATGAAATCCGAGATGGGATCCATGTATGAAAACAAAGTATGGACTTTGGAAGTATTACCTGAAGGGCGTAAGGCCATTCAGAACAAATGGATCTTTAAGAGGAAGACGGACGCGGACGGTAATGTCACCGTCTATAAAGCTCGACTTGTGGCAAAGGGTTTTTCACAAGTTCAAGGAGTTGACTACGATGAGACCTTCTCACCCGTAGCGATGCTTAAGTCCGTCAGAATCATGTTAGCAATAGCTGCCTTTTTCGATTATGAAATTTGGCAGATGGATGTCAAAACAGCGTTCCTTAACGGTTACCTTAAGGAAGAGTTGTATATGATGCAACCAGAAGGTTTTGTCGATCCAGAGAATGCTGACAAAGTTTGCAAACTCCAGCGATCCATTTATGGACTGGTGCAAGCATCTCGGAGTTGGAATCTTCGTTTTGATGATGTGATCAAAGCGTTCGAGTTTATACAAGTTTACGGAGAAGCTTGTATTTACAAGAAAGTGAGTGGGAGCTCTATAGCGTTTCTAATATTATATGTGGATGACATATTGCTGATTGGAAACAATATAGAAATGCTGGAAAGCGTAAAGGAATATTTGAACAAGAGTTTTTCAATGAAGGACCTAGGAGAAGCTGCTTTCATATTAGGCATCAAGATCTATAGAGATAGATCAAGACGCTTAATAGGACTTTCACAAAGCACATACCTTGATAAGATTTTGAAGAAGTTCAAAATGGATCAGTCCAAGAAGGGGTTCTTGCCTGTTTTGCAAGGTGTGAAGTTGAGTAAGACTCAATGCCCAGTGACTGCAGAAGATAGAGAAAAGATGAGTGTCATCCCCTATGGTTCGGCCATAGGCTCTATCATGTATGCAATGCTGTGCACAAGACCCGATGTCAGCCTTGCCATAAGTATGGTCGGAAGGTTTCAAAGTGATCCAGGAATGGAACACTGGACGGCGGTCAAGAATATCCTGAAGTACCTGAAAAGGACTAAGGACATGTTTCTCGTTTATGGAGGTGATCAAGAGCTCGTCGTAAAGGGTTACGTCGATGCAAGCTTTGACACTGATCCGGATGACTCTAAGTCGCAAACCGGATACGTATTTATTCTTAATGGGGGTGCGGTTAGCTGGTGCAGTTCCAAGCAAAGCGTGGTAGCAGATTCTACATGCGAAGCGGAGTACATCGCTGCCTCGGAGGCGGCGAAGGAAGGTGTCTGGATGAAGGAGTTCATGACAGATCTTGGAGTAGTGCCTAGTGCACTTAACCCAATGACTCTGTTTTGTGATAATACTGGTGCCATTGCTCTAGCCAAGGAACCAAGATTTCACAAGAGGACCAGACACATAAAGCGACGTTTCAATTCCATCCGCGATTACATCAAGGAGGACGACATAAATATTTGCAAAGTACACACGGATCTAAATGTTGCAGATCCGATGACTAAACCTCTTCCAAGGGCTAAACATGAACAACACCAGAACTGCATGGGTGTTCGATTCATTACAATGTAAATCACATAGTGATGTGAACTAGATTATTGACTCTAGTGCAAGTGGGAGACTGTTGGAAATATGCCCTAGAGGCAATAATAAATTGGTTATTATTATATTTCCTTGTTAATGATAATCGTTTATTATCCATGCTATAATTGTATTGATTGGAAACTCAAATACATGTGTGGGTACATAGACAACATTGTGTCCCTAGTAAGCCTCTAGTTGACTAGCTTGTTGATCAAAGATGGTTAAGGTTTCCTAGCCATGGACATGAGATGTCATTTGATAACGGGATCACATCATTAGGAGAATGATGTGATGGACAAGACCCAAACTGTAAACGTAGCATTTGATCGTGTCAGTTTATTGCTATTGTTTTCTGCATGTCAAGTATCTGTTCCTTTGACCATGAGATCATGCAACTCACTGACACCGGAGGAATACCTTGTGTGTATCAAACGTCGCAACGTAACTGGGTGACTATAAAGGTGCTCTACAGGTATCTCCGAGGGTGTCTGTTGGGTTGGCATGGATCAAGACTGGGATTTGTTACTCCGTATGACGGAGAGGTATCTCAGGGCCCACTCGGTAATACAACATCACATTGAGCCTTGCAAGCAAAGTGACTAAAGAGTTAGCCACAGGATCTTGTATTACGGAACGAGTAAAGAGACTTGCCGGTAACGAGATTGAACTAGGTATAGTGATACCGACGATCGAATCTCGGGCAAGTAACATACCGAAGAACAAAGGGAACAGCATACGGGATTAACTGAATCCTTGACATAGAGGTTCGACCGATAAAGATCTTCGTAGAATATGTAGGAGCCAATATGGGCATCCAGGTCCCGCTATTGGTTATTGGCCGTAGAGGTGTCTCGGTCATGTCTACATAGTTCTCGAACCCGCAGGGTCTACACACTTAACGTTTGGTGACGATTAGTATAATTGAGTTATTATGTTGGTGACCGAAAGTTGTTCGGAGTCCCGGATAAGATCCCGGACATGACGAGGATCTCCGGAATAGTCCGGAGGTAAAGATTGATATATGTGATAATAGTGTTTTGATCTCTGGAAGGGTTCCGGAGTTCACCGGAAGGGATTCCGGATGTTTACCGAAGTGTTCGGGTGCAGCAACACTTTATATGAGCCAAAGGGATAAAGCCCACAAGGTATTGGAAAGTGCAAAAGTAGTTTTGCTGCCGCGTAAGCGGTACTACCGCTTGGTGAAGCGGTACTACTGCCCGAGCGGTACTACCGCTTGTGTGAAGCGGTACTACCGCCCAAGCGGTACTACCGCTTGTGTGAAGCGGTACTACCGCTTGTGCGCGGCTGTGCACGGTTCGGCAGGGATCCGAGTTGGACTCTTTTCCTGCGGGCCAAACCGACCTTGTGCGGGCAAAACCGACCCGGAGGAGGCTTTTACTCCAAGTTTAGACCCCAAGGCTCAACATATAAATAGAGGGGCAGGGCTAGCACACGGGATACATCAGGATTTCCCAAGCCGTGTGCCGGCAACCCTAGCCCTCTAGTTCCTCCGTCATAATCTCCGTAGTGCTTGGCGAAGCCCTGCAGAGATTGTTCCTCACCACCATCACCACGCCGTCGTGCTGCTGGAACTCAACCACTACTTCACCATCGCTCGCTGGATCGAGGAGGTGAAGGCGTCATCAAGCCGTACGTGTGTTGAACGCGGAGGTGCCGTCCGTTCGGCACTAGATCGGAAGGATCGTGATTGGATCGCGGGACGCTCGGCGATTTGGATCGCGAAGACGTTCGACTACATCAACCGCGTTTATTAACGCTTCCGCTTAGCGATCTACAAGGGTATGTAGATTCACTCTCCCTCTCGTAGATGCTCATCACCATGGATAGATCTTATGTGTGCGTAGGAAATTTTTTGTTTCCCATGCAACGTTCCCCAACAGTGGCATCATGAGCCAGGTCTATGCGTAGATGAGATCTCGAGTAGAACACAAACGAGTTGTGGGCGTGGGTGTATACATATTGCTTGCCGTTACTAGTTGATATTTGATTCGGCGGTATTGTGAGATGAAGCGGCCCGGACCGACATTACGCGTACACTTACGCGAGACAGGTTCCTTCAACTGACATGTAATTTTGTTGCATAAAGATGGCTAGCGGGTGTCTGTCTCTCTCACTTTAGTTGAATCGATTTCAATGAAGAGGGTTCTTTTAGAAGATCAAAAAGCAATCACTACACCACGTTGTGGTTTTGCGTAGGTAAGAACGGTTCTTGCAAACCCGTAGCAGCCACGTAAAATTTGCAACAACAATTAGAGGACGTCTAACTTGTTTTTGCAGGGTATGTTGTGATGTGATATGGCCAATTACATGATGAGATATATGTGATGTATGAGATGATCATGTTTTGTATAGAATATCACGACTTGCATGTCGATGAGTTCGGCAACTGGCAGGAGCCATAGAGTTGTCTTTAATTATTGTATGACCTGCGTGTCAATCATTAAGCGCTATGTAATGCTTTACTTTATCGCTAAACGTTAGCAATAGTCGTGGAAGCAACAGTCGGCGCGACAACCTTATGGCGACACGTTGATGGAGATCAAGATGATGGAGATCATGGTGTCATGCCGGTGACGATGGAGATCATGCCGGTGCTTTGGAGATGGAGATCAAAAGCACAAGTTCATGGCCATATCATGTCACTTATGATTTGCATGTGATGTTAATCCTTTTATGCATCTTATTTTGCTTAGGACGACGGTAGCATTATAAGGTGATCCCTCACTTAAATTTCAAGATAAATTGTGTTCTCCCCAAGTGTGCACCGTTGCGAAAGTTCGTCGTTTCGAGACACGCCGTGATGATCGGGTGTGATAGACTCTACGTTCGCATACAACGGGTGCAAGCCATGTTGCACGTGCGGAACACTCGGGTTAAACTTGACGAGCCTAGCATGTACAGACATGGCCTCGGAACACAAGAGACCGAAAGGTCGAACATGAGTCATATAGTAGATATGATCAACATGAAGATGTTCACCATTGAAACCACCTCAACTCACGTGATGATCGGACTTGAGTTGGTGGATTTGGATCATGTTACACTCGAATGATCGGAGGGATGTCAATTTGAGTGGGAGTTTTTTAAATATGATTAACTAAACTCATTATCTAAGAACAATAGTCTAAGTTGTCTTTGCTATATTTATGTTGTAGATCATGGCTCGCGCAGTAGCACCCCTGAATTTTAATGCGTTCCTAGAGAAAGCTAAGTTGAAAGATGATGGAAGTAACTTTGTGGACTGGGCCCGTAATCTAAGGATTATCCTTACGGCTTCCCAGAAGGCTTATGTCCTTGATGCACCGCTTGGTGATCCACCCGCTCCAGTTGAGTCTCTAGACGTTGTGAACGCCTGGCAGGCTCGTTCTGATGATTACTCAATAGTTCAATGTGCAATGTTGTATGGCTTAGAACCGGGACTTCAAAGACGTTTTGAACGTCATGGAGCATATGAGATGTTCCAGGAGTTGAAGTTTATCTTTCAGAAGAATGCCCGGATCGAGAGATATGAGATCTCCGATAAGTTCTATGCTTGCAAGATGGAGGAGAACGGGTCTATCAGTGATCACGTGCTCAGAATGTCTGGGTACTCCACCCGTCTGGCTGAGTTAGGGATGCCCCTTCCGCCAGAGGCTATCACTGACAGAGTTCTTCAATCATTGCCACCTAGCTACAAGAGCTTCGTGTTGAACTATAACATGCACGGGATGAACAAGTCAGTCGCCGAGCTGTTTGCGATGCTGAAAGCCGCTGAGTCTGAAATTCAGAAGGAGCATCAAGTGTTGATGGTCAATAAAACCACTAGTTTCAAGAAAAATGGCAAGGGTAAGAAGGGTAACTCCAAGCAGAGTGGCAAAGCAGTTGCTCCTCTCGTGAAGAAACCCAAGGCTGGACCCAAACCAGAAACTGTGTGTTTTCATTGCAAGGGAACTGGACACTGGAAGCGGAATTGCCCCAAGTATTTGGCTGACAAGAAGGCGGCCAACAACAAACAAGGTATATATGATATACATGTTATTGATGTGTACCTTACCAACTCTCGTTGTAGTGCCTGGGTATTTGATACCGGTGCGGTTGCTCATATTTGCAACTCAAAACAGGAACTGCGGAATAGACGGAGGCTGGCAAAGGACGAAGTGACGATGCGCGTGGGAAATGGTTCCAAGGTTGATGTGATCGCCGTTGGCACGCTCGCTCTTCGATTACCGTCGGGATTAGTGATGAACCTAAATAAGTGTTATTTGGTGCCTGCGTTAAGCATGAACATTATATCTGGATCTTGTTTATTGCGAGACGGTTACTCATTTAAATCAGAGAATAATGGTTTTTCTATTTATATGAGTAATATCTTTTATGGTCATGCACCCAATGTGAGGGGTTTATTCTTGTTGAATCTCGATAATAATGATACACATGTTCATAACATTGATGCCAAAAGATATAGAATTGATAATGATAATACCACTTTCTTGTGGCACTGCCGTTTAGGTCATATTGGCGTAAAACGCATGAAGAAGCTCCATGCTGATGGACTTTTGGAGTCACTTGATTTTGAATCACTTGACACATGTGAGCCATGCCTCATGGGCAAGATGACTAAAACGCCGTTCTCTGGAACAATGGAACGGGCAAGTGACTTATTGGAAATCATACATACTGATGTGTGCGGTCCGATGAGTATTGAAGCGCGCAGTGGTTATCGTTACTTTCTCACCTTCACTGATGACTTAAGTAGATATGGGTATATTTACTTAATGAAACACAAGTCTGAAACATTTGAAAAGTTCAAACAATTTCAGAGTGAAGTTGAGAATCATCGTAACAAGAAGATTAAATTCCTACGATCTGATCGAGGAGGAGAATATCTGAGTTATGAGTTTGGCAGTCACTTAAGACAGTGTGGAATTGTTTCACAATTGACACCGCCTGGAACACCACAGCGTAATGGTGTGTCCGAACGTCGTAATCGAACTTTATTGGATATGGTGCGATCTATGATGTCTCTTGCCGATTTGCCACTATCGTTTTGGGGTTATGCATTAGAGACAGCTGCATTCACTTTAAATAGGGCACCATCGAAATCCGTTGAGACGACGCCATATGAACTTTGGTTTGGCAAGAAGCCAAAGCTGTCGTTTCTTAAAGTTTGGGGATGTGATGCTTATGTCAAAAAGCTTCAGCCTGAAAAGCTGGAACCCAAAGCGGAGAAATGCGTCTTCATAGGATACCCAAAAGAGACAGTTGGGTATACCTTCTACCTCAGATCCGAAGGCAAAGTGTTTGTCGCTAAAAACGGAACATTTCTTGAGAAAGAGTTTCTCTCGAAAGAATTGAGTGGGAGGAAGATAGAACTTGATGAGGTTATTGAACCTTTACTTCAACCTAAGAGTAGCGCAACGCAGAAAGTTGTTTCTGTCGAGCCTACATTAGCTGAAGAGGAAGTTAATGATGATGATCATGAAGCTTTGGATCAAGTTGCTATCGAACCTCGTAGGTCGACAAGGACGCGTACTGCTCCTGAGTGGTACGGCAACCCTGTCTTAGAGGTCATGTTGTTAAACAACGATGAACCTACGAGCTATGGAGAAGCGATGATGGGCCCGGATTCCGAGAAGTGGTTAGAGGCCATGAAATCCGAGATGGGATCCATGTATGAAAACAAAGTATGGACTTTGGAAGTATTACCTGAAGGGCGTAAGGCCATTCAGAACAAATGGATCTTTAAGAGGAAGACGGACGCGGACGGTAATGTCACCGTCTATAAAGCTCGACTTGTGGCAAAGGGTTTTTCACAAGTTCAAGGAGTTGACTACGATGAGACCTTCTCACCCGTAGCGATGCTTAAGTCCGTCAGAATCATGTTAGCAATAGCTGCCTTTTTCGATTATGAAATTTGGCAGATGGATGTCAAAACAGCGTTCCTTAACGGTTACCTTAAGGAAGAGTTGTATATGATGCAACCAGAAGGTTTTGTCGATCCAGAGAATGCTGACAAAGTTTGCAAACTCCAGCGATCCATTTATGGACTGGTGCAAGCATCTCGGAGTTGGAATCTTCGTTTTGATGATGTGATCAAAGCGTTCGAGTTTATACAAGTTTACGGAGAAGCTTGTATTTACAAGAAAGTGAGTGGGAGCTCTATAGCGTTTCTAATATTATATGTGGATGACATATTGCTGATTGGAAACAATATAGAAATGCTGGAAAGCGTAAAGGAATATTTGAACAAGAGTTTTTCAATGAAGGACCTAGGAGAAGCTGCTTTCATATTAGGCATCAAGATCTATAGAGATAGATCAAGACGCTTAATAGGACTTTCACAAAGCACATACCTTGATAAGATTTTGAAGAAGTTCAAAATGGATCAGTCCAAGAAGGGGTTCTTGCCTGTTTTGCAAGGTGTGAAGTTGAGTAAGACTCAATGCCCAGTGACTGCAGAAGATAGAGAAAAGATGAGTGTCATCCCCTATGGTTCGGCCATAGGCTCTATCATGTATGCAATGCTGTGCACAAGACCCGATGTCAGCCTTGCCATAAGTATGGTCGGAAGGTTTCAAAGTGATCCAGGAATGGAACACTGGACGGCGGTCAAGAATATCCTGAAGTACCTGAAAAGGACTAAGGACATGTTTCTCGTTTATGGAGGTGATCAAGAGCTCGTCGTAAAGGGTTACGTCGATGCAAGCTTTGACACTGATCCGGATGACTCTAAGTCGCAAACCGGATACGTATTTATTCTTAATGGGGGTGCGGTTAGCTGGTGCAGTTCCAAGCAAAGCGTGGTAGCAGATTCTACATGCGAAGCGGAGTACATCGCTGCCTCGGAGGCGGCGAAGGAAGGTGTCTGGATGAAGGAGTTCATGACAGATCTTGGAGTAGTGCCTAGTGCACTTAACCCAATGACTCTGTTTTGTGATAATACTGGTGCCATTGCTCTAGCCAAGGAACCAAGATTTCACAAGAGGACCAGACACATAAAGCGACGTTTCAATTCCATCCGCGATTACATCAAGGAGGACGACATAAATATTTGCAAAGTACACACGGATCTAAATGTTGCAGATCCGATGACTAAACCTCTTCCAAGGGCTAAACATGAACAACACCAGAACTGCATGGGTGTTCGATTCATTACAATGTAAATCACATAGTGATGTGAACTAGATTATTGACTCTAGTGCAAGTGGGAGACTGTTGGAAATATGCCCTAGAGGCAATAATAAATTGGTTATTATTATATTTCCTTGTTAATGATAATCGTTTATTATCCATGCTATAATTGTATTGATTGGAAACTCAAATACATGTGTGGGTACATAGACAACACTGTGTCCCTAGTAAGCCTCTAGTTGACTAGCTTGTTGATCAAAGATGGTTAAGGTTTCCTAGCCATGGACATTTTCATAAGCCTGGGTTCTCCATTCATCTAATGAGCTAATATCAAATAACCTCTTTTCACCGGCAAGTTTAAAATCATAATTTAATTCTTTAATTGCCCAATATGCCTTATGTTCCAACTCAAGAGGTAAATGACATGCTTTTCCATAAACCATTTTATAAGGAGACATACCCATAGGATTTTTATAAGCAGTTCTATAAGCCCATAGTGCATCGTCAAGTTTTTTAGACCAATTCTTCCTAGATCTATTGACGGTTTTCTGCAAAATTAATTTTATTTCCCTATTGCTCAATTCAACTTGACCACTAGTTTGGGGGTGATAAGGAGATGCAATTCTATGGTTGACATCATATTTAGCAAGCAATTTACGGAATGCACCATGAATAAAATGTGAACCACCATCAGTTATTAAAAATCTAGGGACTCCAAACCTTGGGAAAATAACCTCTTTAAATATTTTAATAGAAGTGTTATGATCAGCACTACTAGTTGGAATAGCTTCTACCCACTTAGTAACGTAATCAACAGCAACTAAAATATGAGTATACCCATTGGATTTAGGAAAAGGTCCCATATAATCAAACCCCCATACATCAAATGGTTCAACAGCAAGTGAATAATTCATAGGCTTTTCTTGACGTTTACCAACATTACCAATTCTTTGACATTCATCACAAGAGGAGACAAACTTATGAGCATCCTTAAAAAGAGTAGGCCAATAAAAACCAGATTGTAATACCTTGTGTGCAGTTCTGTCTCCCGCGTGGTGTCCTCCGTAAGGTTCGGAATGACACTTCCGTAGGATTTGTTCCTGTTCATGCTCAGGTATACAACGTCTAATAATACCATCTACTCCTTCTTTATAAAGATGTGGGTCATCCCAGAAGTAATGTCTTAAATCATAGAAGAACTTTTTCTTTTGTTGGTATGTAAAACTAGGTGGTATATATTTAGCAACAATGTAATTAGCATAGTCTGCATACCATGGTGTATCGCGAGAAGCATTTATGACCGCTAATTGTTCATCAGGGAAATCATCATTAATAGGTAGTGGGTCATCAAGAACATTTTCAATTCTAGACAAGTTATCTGCTACGGGATTCTCAGCTCCCTTTCTATCAATAATATGCAAATCAAATTCTTGTAGCAATAAAACCCATCTAATGAGTCTAGGTTTAGCATCTTTCTTTTCCATAAGATATTTAATAGCAGCATGATCGGTGTGAACAGTTACTTTGGAATCAACAATATAAGATCTGAATTTATCACATGCAAACACAACTGCTAGAAATTCCTTTTCAGTAGTAGCATAATTTCTTTGGGCACTGTCTAGAGTTTTACTAGCATAATGGATAACATTTAATTTCTTATCAACTCTTTGTCCTAGAACAGCACCAACAGCATAGTCACTAGCATCACACATAATTTCAAAAGGCAAGTTCCAATCAGGTGGTTGAACAATAGGTGCAGTGGTTAAGGCTTTCTTAAGTGTTTCGAAGGCTTCTAGACAATCATCATCAAAAATAAATGGAACATCTTTTTGCAAAAGATTGGTAAGAGGCCTAGAAATTTTAGAGAAGTCTTTAATAAATCTCCTATAGAAACCAGCATGACCAAGGAAACTTCTTATACCTTTAATATCTTTCGGACATGGCATTTTCTCAATAGCATCAACTTTAGCTTTATCAACTTCAATACCTCTTTCGGAGATTTTATGACCCAAGACCATGCCTTCATTTACCATAAAGTGGAACTTCTCCCAATTCAAGACAAGATTAGTTTCTTCGCATCTCTGCAAAACTCGATCAAGGTTGCTTAAGCAATCATCAAAAGAAGTTCCGTAAACGGAAAAATCATCCATGAAAACCTCAACAATCTTTTCACAGAAGTCAGAGAATATAGCAGTCATACATCTTTGAAAGGTAGCAGGTGCATTGCATAAACCAAAAGGCATACGTCTATAAGCATAAGTTCCAAAAGGGCAAGTAAAGGTGGTTTTCTCTTGATCTCTAGGTGATACAGGTATTTGAGAAAAACCAGAATAACCATCTAGGAAACAAAAGTGTGTATGCTTAGACAATCTTTCTAACATTTGATCAATAAAAGGTAAGGGGTAATGATCTTTTCTAGTAGCTTTGTTCAATTTTCTAAAATCAATTACCATCCTATAACCAGTTACAATTCTTTGTGGAATAAGTTCATTTTTATCATTAGGAACAACGGTAATACCTCCTTTCTTAGGAACACAATGAACATGACTTACCCATCTACTATCAGCTATGGGATAGATTATACCTGCCTCCAGAAGTTTTAATATTTCAGTTCTTACCACCTCTTTCATCTTAGGATTTAATCGTCGTTGGTGGTCGACAACTGGTTTAGCATCAGGCTCCATATTAATTTTGTGCTGACATAGAGTGGGACTAATGCCCTTAAGTTCATCAAGAGTATATCCAATAGCAGCTCGGTGTTTCCTTAAAGTTTTCAATAATCTATTTTCTTCGTGTGCTGAAAGGTTAGCACTAATAATAACAGGATATATCTTCTTTTCATCAAGATAAACATATTTTAATGTATCAGGCAATTGCTTCAATTCAAACACAGGATCACCTTTAGGTGGAGGAGGACCTCCAAGAGTTTCAACAGGTAAATTATGTTTAAGGATAGGTGGTTGATCAAAGAACATCTTATCTATTTCATTTCTTTCATTCAGATGCATATCATTTTCATGTTCTAGCAAATATTGTTCTAACGGATCAGTAGGAGGTACGGCAATAGAAGCAAGACCAATAATTTCATCTTTATTAGGTAATTCTTTATCATGGGGTTGTCTACGAAACTTAGAGAAATTAAACTCATGAGACATACCACCAAAATTTACGCTAACTACTTCTTTAGCGCAATCAATCTTAGCATTAACAGTATTCAAGAAAGGTCTACCAAATATAATGGGACAAAAATCATCTTGTGGAGAACCAAGAACTAGAAAATCAGCGGGGTATTTTATTTTCCCACACAAGACTTCAACATCTCTAACAATCCCAAGTGGTGTAATGGTATCTCTGTTTGCAAGTTTAATAGTAACATCAATGTCTTCAAGTTCAGCAGGTGCAATATCATTCATAATTTCTTGAAATAAAGTAAACGGGATAGCATTCACACTAGCACCCAAATCACATAAGCCATGATAACAATGATCTCCTATTTTAACTGAGACAACGGGCATGCCCACAACGGGTCTATTTTTATCTTTAGAATCAGGTTTAGCAATTCTAGCAGCTTCATCACAGAGGTAAATAACATGCCCATCAATATTATCAACTAAGAGATCTTTAACCATAGCAACATTAGGTTCAACTTTAATTTGTTCAGAGGGTCTAGGTGTTCTAATTTGACTTTTGTTAACCACAGTTGAAACCTTAGCATGTTCCTTAATCTTAACAGGAAAAGGTGGTTTCTCAATATAAGCAGTAGGCACAACTGGATCAGCATGGTAAACAATTGTTTCTTCTTTAACACTAACAGGTTCGTCAATCTTTTCTTTAATAGGGGGATGATATTTAAACCACTTCTCCTTAGGGAGATTAACATGATTAGCAAATGATTCACAAAAGGAAGCTACTATCTCAGAGTCAAGTCCATATTTAGTGCTAAACTTATGAAAGGCATCGGTAGTCATAAAAGATTTAACACAATCAAACTTAAGTATTATACCTGACTCATTACCTTTGTCGAGTTCCCAATCTTCAGAGTTGCGTTTAATTCTATCCAGAAGATCCCATCTGAATTCAATAGTTCTCTTCATAAAGGAGCCAGTCGAAAAAGAATCGAGAGTATTTTGATTATCATGAGAAAGCCGAGCATAAAAATTCTGTAAGATAATTTCTTTTGTGAGCTCATGGTTGGGGCATGTGTACATCATGTACTTAAGCCTCCCCCAAGCTTGAGCGATGCTTTCTCCTTCACGAGGCCAAAAATGATATATATAATTCCGATCACGATGAACCAAATGCATAGGATAAAATTTCTGATGGAATTCTAGTTTCAATCGGTTCCAGTCCCATGTATCGGTATCATCACATAGCCTATACCATATCGATGATTTTCCCTCCAAAGATAAAGGGAATACCTTCCTCTTAAGTCCATCTCCGGTTATACCTGCAAGCTTAAACAATCCACAAATTTCATCCACATAGATCAAGTGCATATCAGGATGTACCGTTCCATCTCCTGCATAAGGATTAGCTAGCAGTTTCTCTATCATACCAAGAGGAATCTCAAATTCAATATTTTTTCAATAGGTACAGTAGGTTGAGGGGCAACTATTTGTGTTTCCGGTCGAGGTGAAGATACCCCGAACAAGCCTCTCAAAGGATTACTTTCCATAGTGACAAGTGATAGTAAATTTCAGCACGTAATATAAATGTTTCCTTACCAAGTTCCACTTACCACAAGCGCTTCACTCCCCGGCAACGGCGCCAGAAAAGAGTCTTGATGACCCACAAGTATAGGGGATCAATCGTAGTCCTTTCGATAAGTAAGAGTGTCGAACCCAACGAGGAGCAGAAGGAAATGACAAGCGGTTTTCAGCAAGGTGTTTTCTGCAAGCACTGAAATTATCGGTAACGAGTAGTTTGAGAGCAAGATAATTTGTGACAAGTGACAAGTAGCAATAGTAACCAAGTGTGCAGCAATATAGCCCAATCCTTTTTATAGCAAAGGACAGGCCGGAATGATCTCTTATAGTAAGCAAGGCATTCTCGAGGACACATGGGAATTTCATCTAGTCACTTTCATCATGTTTGTTTGATTCGCGTTCGCTACTTTGATAATTTGATATGTGGGTGGACCAGTGCTTGGGTACTGCCCTTACTTGGACAAGCATCCCACTTATGATTACCCCCTCTCGCAAGCATCCGCAACTACGAAAGAAGAATTAAGATTACTCTAACCATAGCATTAAACATATGGATCCAAATCAGCCCCTTACGGAATAGCGCATAAACTAGGGTTCAAGTTTCTGTCACTCTAGCAACCCATCATCTACTTACCACTCCACAATGCATTCCCTTAGGCCCATAAATGGTGAAGTGTCATGTAGTCGACGTTCACATAACACCACTAAGAGAATGACAACATACACATCATCAAAATATCGAACGAATACCAAATTCACATGATTACTTATGACAAGACTTCTCCCATGTCCTCAAGAACAAAAGTAACTACTGACAAGCCATCAACATGTTCATGTCCAGTAGGGTAATGAATTGCATAATAGATCTGAACATATAATCTTCCACCAAGTAAACCAATAAGCATCAACTACAAGGTGTAATCAACACTACTAGCAACCCACATGTACCAATCTAAGGTTTTGAGACAAAGATTGAATACAAGAGATGAACTAGGGTTTGAGATGAGGTGGTGCTGGTGAAGATGTTGATGAAGATTAGTCCTCCCACGATGAGAGGATCGCTGGTGTTGTCGAAGGCGACGATTTCCCCCTCCCGGAGGGAAGTATCCCCGGCAGAATCTCTCCGCCGGAGAGCAAAAGTGCTCCTGCCCAAGTTCCGCCTCGAGACGGCGGCGCACCGTCCCAAAAGCCTTCTCTATCATAATTTTAGGTCAAAATCACTTATATACCAGAAGATGGGGGCCTGAAGTGGGCCAGGGCCTCCACGAGGTACCAGGGCGAGCCTGGGGGGGGGGGGGGTGGCGCGCCCTGGTGCCTCGTGGGCCCTGGGTGGCCCCCCCTCTGATGATTCTTGCGTCAATATTTTTTATATATTCAGAAATAATTTTCCAGAAAATTTCATCTCAATTGGGGTTGTGCAGAATAGCTATCTTGACAGAGCTTTTTCAGGTCCAGAATTCCAGCTGCCGGTATTCTCCCTCCTTGTGTAAATCTTGCATATTAAGAGAGAAAAGGCATTAGAATAGCTCCACCAAGTGTTATATTGATTAAAAACATTGTAAATAACAGTAGTAAAACATGATGCAAAATGGACGTATCAGTCGTCGCATCCGACGTTTCCGGCCACCTCAGCTGCTGCTGCTGTTGGTGCAGGTCGACGCGCGCGAGCTGTCTCGTCCCGTAGGTGGTCGCGGCGCGCGATTTCGTCACCTGTGGGTGAAGTCCGGCCATCGCCGCCGCCTCTGTAGCTCGCCGCCGGCGCGCAGTGCGCGCGCGGTTTAAAACGCTGGTGGGTCCCGTTTGTCAGGCCATTAGTGGCTAATTAGACCGCTAACAGACACTGACAGTGGGCCCTGTTACTGTAGCATTAGTATTAGTGCTAATTAAATTACTAACTAACTGACCCACTGACAGACTGGGCCCACAGCTCAATTAGGGTATTTACATTAGTTTAAAACCCTGTTAAACTAACAGTGACTGACCACTGGGTCCCACTGGACCCAGTTGACCAGTCAAACTGCTGACTGGGATTGACCCAGTCAATGACATGTGGACCCCACCTGCCCTGTTGACTGGTCAACTTTGACCTTTGACCTGCTGACTGTGCATGCTGACTCAGCCCACTGGACCCCACTGTCAGTCACTGTAGTGCACTGTTGTGTACACTCTTCTGGGTGCACATAGCATTTTCAGTTTACTGTTTTGGGATTAAAAATAATTCCAGGATTTTCTGAAAATTGCTAAAAGCTTCGGAAAATCGTAGAAAATAAACCGTAGCTCGGATCGAAAAGTTTTCTACATGAAAGTTGCTCAGAAAAACGAGACGAATCCAAATACGCCCTCCGTGTTGCTGTCACATGCCCACAACACAGCGAACATGGAACCGTCCCCTCCGGTTCATTTGTTTGACAGATGCCCAGAGCCGGGAAAATATTCCCAGATATTTTCCCGCTCCGTCTCTAACGCGTAGCACTGCGATAGGTCACCACCAGGACTGCTTATTGCTATGTCATGCTTGTGATTGCTTTTGTTGCCGTGTATTTATCTGTTTCTTCCCCCTCTTCTTCTCCGGTAGATTCCGGCACCGACGTTGCCCGCGAGGACTGCTACTCCACCGACAACCCTTCTTTTTCGGCAAAGCTTCCAGGCAAGCAAACCCCCTTGAACATGCCTATATCACCTATTCTTTCTCCCTCTTGCTTGCATTAGAAATTGCTACTGTTGTCCAGTAAATCCTATTCTGGTGCATAGCCTGTTTATTGTAACCTGTTATTGATACTATACCTGCTATCCTAAATGCTTAGTATAGGTTGGTTGACAATCCATAAGTGACCCCTCATCCTTGTCCTTGTTGCCCCGCTTAGTTACTGTTGCCCCGATCAATGTGATCGACGGGCAGAGACCAGCACATCACTTCACCCCCCTTAGTTGTTCGACTCCGCAGAGCTACTATCGAGTGCCGAGGGTGATACCTCTTAACTCACTTCTGATGTTAGCTCTGTAACAAGCTAGTCGGTTGTGGTTATCGAGGGTGATTCCTCCTTCCACCTCCGATGCCGCCTCTGTCGTGCAACCCCGCAAGAGTGCAACCATCGAGGGTGATTCCTCCTGGTTCACCTTGACGGATACATTGAGTGGGAGTCCAACGAGGGTGATTCCTCGGATTCCCCCTTGATGTGATAAACACACGGTTACCCTGGACTTTACTACTTTACTACAGTACTTTGTTGAAGTCGGGTCAGCCCCGAGGGGTACCCGCGAGAGTGATGTGGAGACGGGTTGACCGTGAGGGTACCCGCGAGATAAATACGAGGCACGGCCGGGCATTCTGAGCCCTTGCCGTAAGTCCTCGAGACGGGGCGACGGGACCACATGATCATGAGCACTGATCGTCACCGCGAGCTCCTAAAGCATTAACGGGTTTGGGTATGTGATCTGAGTAGGCCTCCGGCCTTTTCGCACTAACCACCACGCGGGAACAGTATTGGCACTCTACGTCGTATGTATCAGCCAAAGCTCTTCAGACGTCAGCAGTTGAGCGGCGTGCGCCGGGTTGGACTGGGAAAGCCTACGCTTGTATTAAGGGGGCTAGGTCTGCTCACCGGCCGCGTTCGCAACGCGCAGGAGTGCAAAGGACGATGGGCCCAAGACCCCTGAGTGCTTAGGATGTAGACCGGCGTGCTGGCCTCTCTGTTGAGCCTAGGTAGGGCTACGGCGTGTCGATCGGCCGAGGCCGGGCATGGACCGAGTAGGTGTGTCCGGCCAGAGTTAATCGAGCGTGTTGGGTAAGTTGGTGCACCCCTGCAGGGAAGTATATCTATTCGAATAGCCGTGTCCACGGTAACAGGACGCTCGGAGTCGTATCCCGATCACTACAACTTGAACTGGTCACTTGAGATGATGTAATATGTTGGCTCCGGGATCGCTTTCTCGCAGGGAGTCGAGGAAGGATCTCTGGGCGTGGTTACTACAGCTACTGCTTTATTTTGTACTAATCTACACTCTTCTAATGCTGTAAGATGCTGCAAGTTGCTAGTCTTCGATAGGCTAGGCCTTCCCCTCTATTCTGGCATTTCTGCAGTCAAGTCCACATATACAGCCTTCTTTGATAATGTTACATACCTAGACTAGTTCTGATGTAAGTCTTGCTGAGTACTTTAGATGAGTACTCACGGTTGCTATGCTCCCCTTTTTCCCCATACCCAAATGCTGCGATCAGATGACGGATCCCAGGAGGCAGCTATCCCCGTCGACGACTACGACTACCAGGGTGGAGCCTTCTATGACGTGGAGATCCCCGACGACCAGGAGTAGTTTCGGAGGCTCCCAGGCAGGAGGCCTGCGCCTCTTCGATCTAGTGTTGCTGTTTGCCCCGCCTTCTAAAGGCCTATGTGTTTTACTTTTTAGTCTGTACCCAGACTCTGATGCTTGCTTCCGCTGACGCTTGTATGCGCAAGCTTATGTATTCGAGCCCTCTGGCTTGTAATATAAAGCTTGTATGACTTTTAATTTGTGTTTAGAGTTGTGTTGTGATATCTTCCCGTGAGTCCCTGTGCTTGATCGTGCGCATTGCGTGTATGATTAGTGCACGATTAAGTCGGGGGCGTCACATAACACTTTGTGATTTATTAATGGATTACATTCAATATTATGTGCATCCAGGTCAAAATTTTGAAAACTTATAAGATACCCCGTGTGTTGCTGCAAAAATTGCTTGCAATATATTTCAATGTTATTTGGTTACTTGAACATGAATATTTGGATCAATAATATAAGAATTAAAAGTGAAAATGCATATGATTATTGTATCTCCTTTTTTTTTTACTTTATCAGATATTTCATAAAACGAACTCTCTATGGATCCCCACCATAGAAGGGCAACAAGAGCTACTGGACTCAGTTAGGGCAACAATTATAAAATATTTATTAAATAAAAGTAGCACAATATAATTAAAAAATTTAAGCTCTTTGCAAGCATGGTTGCATGTTGACAAAACATTACTAAATAAAAGTAGCATAATGTAACTAAAACATTTAAGCTCTTTGCATGCATAATTGCATGTCGAGGTGGGCCTTTCCTCATGCACTATTGCATGTTGAGGGGGCATAGTTGCATGTTGAGATAAATATGTTAGTGGAGATTAATTACTTATATATATATATATATATATATATATATATATATATATATATATATATATATATATATATATATAATTTCTGTACTCTTGGGAGTATGTACTCCCACGCTCAATATACCTCATATACACATTGATTATACCTCTTTATCATTCTCAATATACTTCATTAAATATTCTAAGATACCTCAATACAAGTTTTGTTGAAAAAATATCATTTGCGACGTACTTTTTGTAATATACCTTTTTCACGTACAAACAAATCAGTATATACGTAAGGCTTTAAAAATATGTAGACTCACATGAATTTCTTCGTGAAACTCATTTTGGGGTATCTAGTAATTATTAATGCAGTATATTAAAAATAATAATAAGGTATAAAACATTCATCTATGTGGTATATGAGGAGCGGGAGTACGTACTCCCAGGAGTACATAGCCATTTTCCTATATATTCACTAATGAACCGATGAGCCAACGGTCCGACCTGGTGAAAACCTGAACCAACAGCTTCACCGTTTCGGTTTTTTAAACTATTGTTTTATGTGGCACAAATGGAAGTAATTTATTGAGTACCAAAGAGATAAATAAAGTCATTAAAAGCCAAGTAGAGTGTTTTGGAGGCCGAGATCCAAGGTGAAAACCTGAACCAACAACTTCACCGTTTCAGTTTTTATGGTTTTATGTGGCATAAACGGAAGTATTTATTAAGTACCAAAGAGATAAGTAAATTCATTGAAAGCCAAGTAGGGCGTTTTGGAGGCCAAGCTCCAAGGTGAAAACCTGAACCAACAGTTTCACCGTTTCAGTTTTTTAAACTATGGTTTTATGTTGCATAAATGTAAGTAATTTATTGAGTAGCAAAGAGATAAATAAAATCATTAAAAGCTGAGAAGGGCGTTTTGGAAGCCGAGCTCCAAGGTGTAAACATGAACCAACAACTTCACCGTTTCGGTTTCTTAACTATGGTTTTATGCGGCAAAAACGAAGTAGTAGTTTATTGAGTACCAAAGAGATAAATAAAGTCATTATAAAAGCGGAGTAGGTGTTTTGGAGGAAGAGCTCCAAGGTTACATACCAGGTGAATTAGAACAGAAGCACCAAGAAACTTCCATGCATGTAATTAACCGGCCCTTCAAGAGAAGGATGACCACATGGGTGGTTATATTCTCCTACTTGATTTGGGAAGAAACTTCCATGCATGTAATTAACCGGCCCTTCAAGAGAAGGATGACCACATGGTTATATATATACGAGGTGAATTAGAACAGAAGCACCGTGTCAGTGTACGAAGAGCGGTAGATTCATCGAAATGGCAAGCATAGCGCTCGTTCTCATGGTTTGTTTCTTGGGTTTCTTCGTGCCCGCCCCCTCCCTTGCGTCGTCCTCCAACGACAATGACTTCCTCCGCTGCATCTCGACGAGCGTCCCCAGCCAGCTCGTGCAGACGCCGAACTCACCGACGTTCAAGCAGCTCCTGGTGTCGTCCATCAGGAACGCCAGGTTCTTGGCGCCGGCCACGGCGAGCCCCCCGCTCTGCATCGTGACGCCCACCAACGCGTCCCACGTCCAGGCCGCCGTGCGCTGCGGGCGCCGCCACGGCGTGCGCGTCCGCGTGCGCAGCGGCGGGCACGACTACGAGGGCCTCTCCTACCGGTCGGTCTGCCCCAACAGCGAGGCGTTCGTGGTGATCGACCTTGCCAAGCTCCACGCCGTCCGCGTCGACCCACGCAAGGCCACCGCGTGGGTCGACTCCGGGGCGTCGATCGGGGAGCTCTACTACCACGTGGCGACGGCGGCTCCGGGCTTGGGCTTCCCTGCTGGCGTGTGCTCGACCGTGGGCGTGGGGGGCATCGTCAGCGGCGGCGGCATAGGCCTAATGATGCGCAAGTACGGCCTCTCCGCCGACAACGTTCTCGACGCCACCATGGTCGACGCCTACGGAAATCTGCTCGCGGACAAGAAGGCCATGGGGGACGACCTCTTCTGGGCCATCCGCGGCGGGGGCGGCGGCAATTTCGGCATCGTGCTGTCGTGGAAGGTGAGGCTCGTGCCAGTCCCACCGACGGTGACCTTCTTCAAAGTCGCCAAGACCATGGACCAGGGCGCGGTCAACGTGGTGACCAAATGGCAAACGCTCGCGCCCGCGCTCCCCGACGACCTCAGCGTACGTGTTCTCGTACAAAATAGTCAGGCCAACTTCGAAGCCCTGTACCTCGGCAAGTGCGACGCGGTGGTGCCGACGATGCGCAGCCGATTCCCGGAGCTCGGCGTGACGCACGCAGACTGCAAGGAGATGAGCTGGCTGCAGTACACGGCGTACATATACTTCGGCGACCCCACCATCAACCGGTCCATGACCCTAGGTCCCTTCATTAAGAACAAGTCCGACTACGTCAAGAAAGCCCTCACCAAGGAGACGTGGGAGAAGATCTTCCTCTGGCCCAACGGCGTGGCGTCGGGGCAGCTCGTCCTGGAGCCGCACGGTGGAAGAATGGGCCGCATCGCCGCCAACGACACCCCGTTCCCGCACCGGAGCAGCGTGCTCTACAACATCCAGTACGTGGAGCACTGGAACGGCAAAGGGGCGGGGGGCGACCCTACGCCTACGCCGAACTGGATCGGGAGCCTGTACGACTTCATGGCGCCGTTCGTGAGTAAGAACCCGAGGGCCGCTACGTTAACTACCGTGACCTCGACATTGGCGTGAACACAGTGGTCGGCGGAGTGACGAGCTACGAAAGTGGCAAGGTGTGGGGCGAGAGGTATTTCGGTCCGGCAAACTTTAGGAGACTCGCAGAGGTCAAACGCAAGGTGGACGCCGGCGACTACTTCCGGAACGAGCAGAGCGTGCCGCCACTTCCCTTGAACTAGTGTCAAGTAGGAAGCTAGCGTAACTGGCCAAACTACATGAGGTCAGGCTGTGCAAACCAATCGTGTTTGACCATACTGTAACTCCTAATAATTCCGATGAGCTAAAAAGGTTATTAACTTTCGCCAACATAGCTGCAAAGGTACCCCTAACTAATGATTTCCGTTTTCAGCACGATTTTGATCCTATGGACAGAATGTAACCTGAAGGAATTCAAATCAATGAGATGCAATGCAGATCAAGAATGAGTTGGTGATGACAACGAAACTGCTATGCAGACGATGCACCAGATGCACGACAGCTGCACGATGTCAATCTAGCCGTCTGCTGCACTTGGATAATATGCACGGACGCACTGATATGCTCTATCGTGCACAAATCGTCTGCTATGCGTCGTGTGCATAGCAGCGCTCGTGATGACAATAGCGAACACACAATGGGCGTCATACAGTACAGACGCACCAGCTCGGCTAGGGATTCCCTAAGCCGCGTGGTGCGCAATGGAGAACGCACCAATCGCACACCCTCCCACCGCAAAATATCTCGATCTTGGTAGCACAACCACTCTCAACCCTGGCCGTCGCCGCCAAGTTTCTTTCCCACACCGCCGCGTCGCTCCCCCTTCTCTTCCTCATCCGATGGCCTTGTCGGTGGCCAGAATAGTGGGACCCGTCCGTCCATATTTTTTCTCCCTAGGATTTGTTTCCCCGGCGACATCGACAAGGTGGTGACGGTGATGGCATGTTGGAATAAGGTCCCTCCGGTCTCTCCCTGCCTCTACGACGTTCGATCCGCGCCAGTGAAGGGCATGTGAGAGTATGTGTCCCTGGATCTATTGGCACTTTTCACGGTGTGTCCTTTACAAAGAGCAACGGGTTGGCCATTGGAGTGACGATTTCAACATCTTCTGCAGCATGGTCCGGTTTCTCCAACCCTCTGTCTAAACTTGGGCATTCTTGGGCCGGGCCTGGTTCGGGTCGGGCTTTGCAAAGCCGCGCCAGACCTCAAATTTTCAAGCCCGAGCCCGGCCAGCCTGAAACACATGAACAGTGATTTTTTATTAAAATAATGAATTTTAGGATATTTAAATGATATATTATACCTATATTTCTAATAAAATACTGATTTATGCCCTGTTCTGGCTTATCTCTAGGCTTTCGGCCCGGGCTTCGGGCGAAAAAGCTAAGCCCGAGCCCGGCCCGAATGTCGAGCTTTCGGGCCGGGCTGTCCATGGCCGGGTCTACCTCTGTCCGATGGTGATGGACAACAAACATGTTTTGCGTGGGGGTGATGCTCTAACCGATGCTTCTTACTTCTAGATCTCGTCTCAAGGGGCTAGTGATTATTGCGGTCTTTAAAGCTTGTGTGGTGAATACGTTTGCAGGTGCCCCTTCCTTTATTGTTGGTTCAGTGCAATTTTCATTCTCGGTGGGCAGCATATAACCGGAGAAAGATTAATGTTAGTATGTTTTGCAATGTAATTTTATGTTGAACTGGCCGGTTTGTGTCCAGTTGTCTTTTCATTGTACGGGCTATTATATTTTTTGATAAACTAGCACATATGCTCGTGCGTTGTAACAAGAGAGCAAATTGATGTGTACATCAAAATGTCCACCAGCACGGCACAATAGCATCGGGCGGTGGCACCCGGGAGCGGCAGGGAGGTGCATGTTGAGTTATAGAAGAAATGCATACCGGCAGGTAGGCTTTTATTACAATAACACCTCATATGTCGACTAAGAGCATCTACAGCCGGACTTTGCAAATCCGGTCCCTCAAACGCCCGTGGACGCGCCCGGGCGCGTCCACGGACACTGACCGGTCACGCCTCAAATAATGCATTCCACATCCGGATACCTCAAATTAGAAACCTCAAATCCATATTATTACATGCAACGTAGCGATCATTTAGCGGAGCTCGTCCGGCTCCGCTAATACGTCTTCGTCGTATCTATAATTTTTGATTGTTTCATGCCATTATCCTACAATTTCCACATACTTTTGGCAACATTTTATATGATTTTTGGGACTAACATATTGATCCAGTGCCCAGTCCAGTTCTTGTTTGTTGCGTGTTTTTTGTTTCGCAGAAAATCCATATCAAACGAAGTCCAAACACGATAAAAATTTACGGCGATTTAGTTTGGAATATATGTGATTTTTGGGAAAAAAAATCAACGCGAGACGATGCCCGAGTGCACGACAAGCTCGGAGGGCGCGACCCCCCTGGGCGCCTAGGGGGCTTGTGGCTCCCCTGTAAGTCGGTTGGAGGTGTCCTTCAGCCGCAAGAAAGAGAATATCCGGATAAAAATCCCCTCAAAATTTCAGCCCAATCGGAGTTACGGATCTCCGGGAATTTAAGAAACGGTTTTCGGCGAGAAAACAGGAACGCGAAACAGAGAGAGAGATCCAATCTCGGAGGGGCTCCTCCCCTCCGGGAGCCATGGCGGCCATGGACCAGAGGGGAAACTCTCCTCCCATCTAGGGGGGAGACCAAGGAATAAGAAGAAGAGGAAGAAGGAGGGGGGCTCTCTCCCCCACTCTCCCGGTGGCGCCGGAACGCCGCCGGGGCAATCATCGTGACGGCGATCTACACCAACAACTTCGTCGCCGTCAACACCAACTCTCTCCCCCTCTATGCAGCGGTGTAACACCTCTTCTCCCCGCTGTAATCTCTACTTAAACATGGTGCTTAATGCTACATATTATTATCCAATGATGTGTGGCCATCCTATGATGTTTGAGTAGATTCGTTTTGTCCTATGGGTTGATTGATGATCATGATTGGTTTGAGTTGTATGTTTTATTTTGGTGCTGTCCTATGGTGCCCTCCGTGTCGCCCAAGCGTGAGGGATTCCCGCTGTAGGGTTTGCAATACGTTCATAATTCTCTTATAGTGGGCGGCTAGAGTGACAGAAGCTTACACCCGAGTAAGAGGGTTGTTGCGTATGGGAGTAAAGGAGACTTGTTACTTAATGCTATGGTTGGGTTTTATCTTAATGATCTTTGGTAGTTGCGGATGCTTGCTAGAGTTACAATCATAAATGCATATGATCCAAGTACGGAAAGTATGTTAGCTCATGCCTCTCCCTCATATAAAATTGCAATAATGATTACCGGTCTAGTTATCGATTGCCTAGGGACAAATCATTCTCTTGTGTTATAAAAAGCTTTCTACTAAACAACTAACTTTTATTATCTTGCAAATTACTCTTAGTTTTATTCTCGCAAAGTACTTCTAGTTTTATTCTTGCAAACTTATCGTATCACACCTACAAAGTAGTTTTATTCTTGTTCTAAGTAAAGCGAACGTCAAGTGTGCGTAGAGTTCTATCGGTGGTCGATAGAATTTGAAGGGAATATTAATTCTACCTTTAGCTCCTCGTTGGGTTCGACACTCTTATTTATCAAAAAAGCTACAATCGATCCCCTATACTTGTGGGTTATCAAGACATTTTTCTGGCGCCGTTGCCGGGGAGCAATAGCGTGGGGTGAATATTCTCGTGTGTGCTTGTTTGCTTTATCTCTAAGTAGTTTTTTTATTTTGTGCTCTTGTTTTCTATCTTTAGTTATGGGTAGGAAACGCAAAATACTAAAAAAATTAGTTGTACTTGCTAAAACAATGGTTGAAGAACCACCCAAAATCTTTCATACTCCTGAAGCTTTCTACTTGGATCATCTTCGACCCCTTTGTGCTCGTGCTGAAAACTCAACTAGCTTAGTTGAGGGAAAATCATTAGATGAGCATGCTTATTTTGTGCGACACCGCTTGTCTCAAAAAGGGAAACTTTTATTGCATCAAATTAATTGTTTGCAATGCTATGCTTGGAATTTATGTGAAATATATGATTTTACTTGTTGTTCTGAAGACCCTAAAAAACACCTTCCCTATCAATGTGAGTTTAAGGATAATGGAATTGTATCTTCTTATGCCAAAGGTGTTTATAGTTACTATGATATTGAACAAATTGAAGAATTTGTTGCTTTTAAGGGTGCCTCTGAAATTGCTTCTTTGATTGAAAAGTATGATGCTACTCTTTATAAATCTGAAAATTTTGCCATACTTAAATATTGCTATGAAAAATATGCTTCTAATGCTTATGTTAAAAAATATATTGAGGACGGCTCCGCTGTCCAAAAAGATACTAATATTTTACAGGAATCTATGGAAGAAGGAATTGCTGAAATTGTGAGCTCATTAGATGAAAAAGATGACGAGGAGAGCGAAGAACAAAAGGAGGAAGAGCGGATTAGCTACCTGTGCCCACCTTCTAATGAGAGTAACTCTTCAACTCATACATTGTTTAATTTCCCTTCGTGCTTACCGAAGGATGATTGCTATGATCCCTTGGATTCGTTTGAAATATCCCTTTTTGATGAAATTGATGCTTGCTATGCTTGTGGCCATGATGCCAATTTGAATTATGCTTATGGAGATGAACTTGCTATAGTTCCTTATGTTAAGAATGAAATTGTTGCTATTGCATGCACACATGATAGTCCTATTATCTTTTTGAATTCTCCCAACTACACTATATCGGAGAAGTTTGCGCTTATTAAGGATTGTATTGATGGGTTGCGTTTTACTATTACACATGATGGTTTTGATGAATATAATATGCATGTGCTTGCTGCTCCTACTTGCAATTATTATGAGAGAGAAACCACATATTCACCTCTCTATGTTTCCAATACAATAAAATTGCAAGAAATTACTTATGCTATGTATCGGTCTTTATTATGTGTGCATGAATTATTCTTCTATGACATGCCGATGCATAGGAAGAGAGTTAGACTTCGTCATTGCATGATATATGGTGCTTTGTGCTCACTACTAAATTATAAATCATTGTTAATTAAAATTGGCTTTGATATACCTTGGGATCCGGGTGGATCAATTACTTGAGCACGGTATGCCTAGCTTAACGGCTTTAAAGAAAGCGCCGCGTGGGAGACAACCTGGAAGTTTTAGAGAGTCATTTATTTATGTTGTATGCTTTTAAAAAGTTTAAAAATAAAAAAATATATAGAGGGGAACCTAAAACTTTTTTAAAAAGAAAAGTGAAAGTGAGAAAGACGAGCACGGTTGAAGTGGGAGCTAGCCTTGAAATTTGTTCATGCCCATGGAAACTTTGTGAATCTTGATTACAGAAACTTTTTAACAAAAATAATTATCCCCTTGTACAAATCCATTGTATTATAAAAATAATGTGCCAAGATTTACCTTTAGGATATTTAAATTGCTTGTTTGGTGTGTGCAGTGCAAAAACAGAAACTTTTGCTGTAGTATTTGAATTTTCATATTTTACTGGAACATGCAAAAATTCTGAAATTTTTAGACAGTACTGCTATGCAAATTTTTTATCATGTCCTAGTTTTTCAGAATTTTTGGAGTTACAGAAGTATATGCTTCATTTCCATCTTTACAGACTGTCCTATTTTCACAGATTGCAGTTATAGTTTCTTTATTTGCGTATGTTTAAAATCTTGTTGAGCCCCATTGACTTGGGAGCCATAGAATTGTGATAGCATACAAGGGGTAATATTTGATTATAATTATACAATAATGTTATAGGAGGACATGATGGGATTTGATGTTATATGTACTAACCCATCTAATAAAAAGTTCGGTTAAGTTTTGTGTGGATGAAGTGTTCGAAGATCAAGGAGGTATCTATATGAGAAGAAGTAGGAGAGGCAAGAGTTCAAGCTTGGGGATGCCCAAGGCACCCCAAGAAAATATTCAAGGAGACTCAAGCGTCTAAGCTTGGGGATGCCCCGGAAGGCATCCCATCTCTCTTCGACAATTATCGATATGTCTCGGTTTTGTTTTGTTCACATGATATGTGTAAATTCTTGGAGCATCGTGTGCTTTTTATTTTTCTTTTAGTAATGCACCATGTTGGTATGAGATAGTCCTTGGTTGATTTATAGAATGCTCTTTGCACTTCACTTATATCTTTTGAGTATGGCTTTATAGAATGCTTCATGTGCTTCACTTATATCATTTGAAGTTTGGATGCATGTTTCTCTATATATAGAAAACCGTTATTTGTTGAATGCTCTTTTGCTTCACTTATATTTATTAGAGCGTGGGCAAGTCTTTTGTAGAAAGAACTAAATTATCATGCTTCACTTATATCTATTTAGAGAGTCAACAGGAATTGGTCATTCACATGGTTAGTCATAAAATCCTACATAAAACTTATAGATCACTGAATATGATAAGTTTGATTCCTTGCAATAGTTTTGTGATATTGAGATGGTAATATGTGGGAGGTACTAGTGAATAATTGTGGTTTAGTAAGAATATTGGTGTTAAGGTTTGTGATTCCCGAAGCATGCACGTATGGTCTGTCGTTATGCTAAGAAGTTGGAGCATGATTTATTATTGATTGTCTACCTTATGAGTGGCAGTCGGGGACGAGTGATGGTCTTTTCCTACCAATCTATCCCCCTAGGGGCATGCGTAGTAGTACTTTGCTTCGAGGGCTAATAAACTTTCGCAATAAGTATGTGAGTTCTTTATGACTAATGTGGGTCCATGGATTATACGCACTCTCACCTTTCCGCAATTTGCTAGCCTCTTCGGTACCGTGCATTGCCCTTTCTCACCTCGAGAGTTGGTGCAAACTTCGCCGGTGCATCCAAACCCCGTGATATGATATGCTCTATCACACATAAGCCTCCTTATATCTTCCTCAAAACAGCCACCATACCTACCTATCATGGCATTTCCATAGCCATTCCGAGATATATTGCCATGCAACTTCCATCATCATCATATACATGACTTGAGCATTCATTGTCATATTGCTTTGCATGATCGTAAGATAGCTAGCATGATATTTTCATGGCTTGTCCGTTTTTTGATATCTTTGCTACGCTAGATCATTGCATATCCTGGTACACTGCCAGAGGCATTCATATAGAGTCATATTGTTCTAGTATCGAGTTGTAATATTGAGTTGTAAGTAAATAAAAGTGTGATGATCATCATTATTAGAGCATTGTCCCAGTGAGGAAAGGATGATGAAGACTATGATTCCCCCACAAGTCGGGATGAGACTCCGGATGAAAAAAAATAAAAAAATAAAAATAAAAGAGGCCAAAAAAAAAAGGGCCCACCAAAAAAAAGAAAAAAAACAAAGAAAACAAAAAAAATGAGATAAAAAGAGAGAAGGGGCAATGTTACTATCCTTTTACCACACTTGTGCTTCAGAGTAGCACCATGTTCTTCATATAGAGAGTCTCCTATGTTGTCACTTTCATATACAAGTGGGAAATTTCATTATAGAACTTGGCTTGTATATTCCGATGATGGGCTTCCTCAAATGCCCGAGGTCTTCATGAGCAAGCAAGTTGGATGCACACCCACTTAGTTTCAGTTTGAGCTTTCATACACTTATAGCTCTTAGTGCATCCATTGCATGGCAATCCCTACTCCTCGCATTGATATCAATTGATGGGCATCTCCATAGCCCGTTGATTAGCCACGTCGATGCGAGACTTTCTTCCTTTTTGACTTCCTCTTATTGATCTCTACCATTATATTCTATTCCACCTATAGTGCTATATCCATGGCTTGCGCTCATGTATTGCGTGGGGGTTGAAAAAACTGAAGCGCGTTAAAAAGTATGAACCAATTGCTCGGCTTGTCATCGGGGTAGTGCATGATAAATACTTTGTGTTAAGAAGATGGAGCATAACAGGACTATATGATTTTGTAGGGATAACGTGCTTTAGCATTTTTATTCTGTAAGACATGATTGTTTGTTGGTATGCCTGAGTATTGATGTCTTTATATCAAATTATAGACTATTGCTTTGAATCACTCGTGTCTTAATATTCATGCCATGATTAGATTACATGATCAAGATTATGTTAGGTAGCATTCCACATCAAAAATTATCTTTTTTATCATTTACTTACTCGAGGACGAGCAGGAATTAAGCTTGGGGATGCTGATACGTCTCCGTCGTATCTATAATTTTTGATTGTTTCATGCCATTATCCTACAATTTCCACATACTTTTGACAACATTTTATATGATTTTTGGGACTAACATATTGATCCAGTGCCCAGTGCCAGTTCCTGTTTGTTGCATGTTTTTTGTTTCACAGAAAATCCATATCAAACGAAGTCCAAACACGATAAAAATTTATGGAGATTTATTTTGGAATATATGTGATTTTTGAGAAAAATAATCAACGCGAGACGATGCCCGAGTGCACGACAAGCTCAGAGGGCGCGGGCCCCCTGGGCGCGCCTAGGGGGCTTGTGGATCCCCTGTAAGTCGGTTGGAGGTGTCATTCGGCCGCAAGAAAGAGAATATCCGGATAAAAATCCCCTCAAAATTTCAGCCCAATCGGAGTTACGGACCTCCGGAAATTTAAGAAACGGTTTTCGGCCAGAAAATAGCAATGCTCCTCCCCTCCAGGAGCCATGGCAGCCATGGACCAGAGGGGAAACTCTGCTCCCATCTAGGGGGAGACGAAGGAAGCAGAATAAGGAGGGGGGCTCTCTCCCCCTCTCTCCCGGTGGCGCCGGAACGCCGTCGGGGCAATCATCGTGATGGCGATCTACACCAACAACTTCGCCGCTGTCAACACAAACTCTCTCCCCCTCTATGCAGCGGTGTAACACCTCTTCTCCCAGCTATAATCTCTACTTAAACATGGTGCTTAATGCTACATATTATTATCCAATGATGTGTGGCCATCCTATGATGTTTGAGTAGATTCGTTTTGTCCTATGGGTTGATTGATGATCGTGATTGGTTTGAGCTGTATGTTTTATTTTGGTGCTGTCCTATGGTGCCCTCCGTGTCGCGCAAGCGTGAGGGATTCCCGCTGTAGGGTTTGCAATACGTTCATAATTCTCTTATAGTGGGCGGCTAGAGTGACAGAAGCTTACACCCGAGTAAGGGGGTTGTTGCGTATGGGAGTAAAGAGGACTTGTTACTTAATGCTATGGTTGGGTTTTACCTTAATGATCTTTGGTAGTTGCGGATGCTTGCTAGAGTTCCAATCATAATTGCATATGATCCAAGTACGGAAAGTATGTTAGCTCATGCCTCTCCCTCATATAAAATTGCAATAATGATTACCGGTCTAGTTATCGATTGCCTAGGGACAAATCCTTCTCTTGTGTTATAAAAAACTTTCTACTAAACAACTAACTTTTATTATCTTGCAAATTACTCTTAGTTTTATTCTCGCAAAGTACTTCTAGTTTTATTCTTGCAAACTTATCCTATCACACCTACAAAGTAGTTTTATTCTTATTCTAGGTAAAGCGAACGTCAAGTATTGCGTAGAGTTGTATCGGTGGTCGATAGAACTTGAAGGGAATATTAATTCTACCTTTAGCTCCTCGTTGGGTTCGAAACTCTTATTTATCGAAAAAGCTACAATTGATCCCCTATACTTGTGGGTTATCATCCGCCGTGCCCATGTCCGGCGGCCGGCTGCGCTCCCCAGAGTGTCGGTCCAGTCACCGGCAAGGTAGAGTAGGGCATGGGACACGAGCCGGCTCACGGGACTCGATGCGCCGCCGTCTCCCATGCCCTACTCTTCCTCATCGGAGCCCGTAACCCGGACGGTGCCGGTGGACGTCAGGTCAATGATGGATCCGTCCTGGGACAAGCCGACTGTGGCGCCCCGCCTGATTACCACTGTAGCCAGACGGTCGCCGCACACGCCAGCCCAGGAAATCACTCTGGCATGCGCTTTTACAACAAGTATCATGAACATAGGCACAACTGTAATAAGAATATATTTATTAGCCATTGTGGCTGGAATAAATACATCATGGTTACAAAGCTGGGGCAGCGGGAAAATACTAACTAGGGCATCACAGACTTGGAGAGGCTCCACTCCACAGGGATCTGACTGGGTTATTCTTCTAGCTCGCAAACGCTCCGGCTCCTCGGCGGATCCTTAGGTAAACCTGGCCACATTGAAGGCCGCTGAGTACTTTTGAATGTACTCGCAAGCAAACCAAACCAACATATACACCAAGCAATGCAATCCATGGCATTCAAGCATGCATTTATTAATAGAGTAACATTAATTATCATGGCAACATTAACTATCATGGCATAGCAGGAATATCTAGCAATATTAAACATTTAGTAACGTCAATCATCTTAAGTGCTTAAAATGCTTACTGTTACCAATTACCAACTTACTCTCTTCTGGGTTGTCCCACAACACTCGAAATACTCAAGATCCAATGAGCACTTCCAAACATAACACAAGTTCTTCCATCGTTATTATTAGTGTTACGGTTGACCACTCAGTGAGGCCTAGACGGACTGTCCAACACCGTGGACGCGGCTATTCGAATAGATTTGAACACTCTGCAGAGGTTGCGCACTTTACCCACACCATGGAGCACCTGGCCTCATACTCCCATTCGGGCGGACCAATGTTGCTCCAACGAAACCTGCCTGACCCATGACCCCTCTACCATACCACCGACAATCATACCCCTCCAGGGTCATGTCCTGGGTGGCCCCTGTGTCACCTCATGACACCTGCCACCGTCATGGCCAAACAAACTGTCCCAAACGGGGACCTGGATCCATATAACTCAACTGGGCTCACAAGGTTATCGCCGCCTACCGGGCCAGGGTAGCACGCGCACATAACCTTCCCTCTTTGGTGGTACCGGTAAAAGAGCACAAAGTCAGACCAAGTCAAGGCCGTCCCATACCGGCAAATGTGGCTGCACGGATAAGTCCAGATAGGTGGCTCTTGATCAACCCATTAGGTTTAATCTTTAACAAGTATTTAACAAGCATAGTTATTAAGTCATATTAGTATCCTTGCAATAGCAGTAACAAGGCATGATGCGACAACTATGAAAACATAACAACCTATCTTCATACAATATCATAACGTGTCATTAGAAAAACAATATAATGAGCATTAGCAGGTAAAGTAAATAGCAACTTATCATTTTACAAGTTTTAGCTGTAGGTGACAACCATCTGAACCCTCGCATAAAATCGGCAAATAAACCAGTAGCCACCAGAACGGTCTTTACAACTCAGATCTGGGACGTTACCGGAATAACTCAACCCCGGCTCAAGACGGCTGGAAAGCAGCTCAGAGCATGAGACGGTGTTGATAAGAAGAATGTAGCAGTTCCCTAAGACGGCCGAGGAACAGCTCAGAGCATGAGACGGTGTTGATAAAAAGAATGTAGCAGTTCCCTAAGACGGCCGAGGAACAGCTCAGAGCATAGGGTCACTGCTACAGAAAGAAATTCAACAGCTGCCCGAGACGGCCGAAAAGCAGCTCAGAACACGGGCCAGTTGTTGAAAAGAGAACATAAAGTCGGCATCCACCCTGGACGGCCGAAAGCAGCTCAGAACGTAGGCGTGGTGCCGTCATCAAAGAAGGGCAAGCAAGGGTTCATCAGCGTCACATACAGCTCACCACTATGCATACAAGCATAAGCATAATAACTTAAACACGCAAGAATAACACAGAGCAATGCTTTAGGGCACATATCAGATGGTCGGCTTGCCTGGGGGTGAAGGAATACTCCGGGAAGATGTGCGGGAAGCTCGTGGAAAAGTTTCGCCGGAAAAGATTCCCTCTCAGAGGGGCTGAATAAAGGGCAGGGGCAAAATGGTCATCTTCACAGTGTGGAAACATTATGAAAATGATGCCATCAGAACGGGCTCGACGAACTGAAGACGTGGGCTTTGGAATCACCTGAATCGGAGTCACGGTTGCGAAGTTGTGAGCGTTCGTTCGTTAAGCGGTAAAATGAATAAAAATTGTTCATTTTATCCGCTAACCAGTGAACGTTCACAGTATAACTGTTTCGGCGGCTGGGTTAAAAGAGAAAGCGCACTTTGAGGTAAATACGTTTCCCAGTGGGGAAAACGTACTTACAGCTGGGCGCCTCCACTTAGGCTGACGTGGCAGCGGCTGCTGTCACCTCCAGCTGGGCCCCACGCAGCACTCTCTCTCCTCCCTCCCCTTTCTTCTTCCTCCTCTCCTCTGTCCCGACAGAGAGCAGCAGAGGCGACGGCCTCTCCGGTGCCGGCGACTGGAGACCACGGCGGCCCTGGGCGCCGCCGGGGATGGACGCGCCGCTCCACCCCGCGCCCGTGGGTGGGTCATACGGAGCTCGGGGATGGCCAGGAAAGCGGCGGCGAAAGGAGGCAGTGGGCGGCGGCTCCGGTAGCTCGCCGGCGCTCCGGTGGCCGGGGAGGCTGGGCAAGGGGGCGAAGGAGGACTACGGCATCTGGGGAGTCCAGCAGTGGACTCGGTGGAGGCGGGGAAGGCAGGAGGCTCGCGAATTTAGGAGGAGGATGGAGACGGCCATGGCGGCGATGTGGAGCGGTTGAAGAGGGAGAGCTCAAGGGCTCGGGCTTGGGGTGGTCTACGGAGGGAGAGGAGTGGCTGGGTGAGCTCGAGACTATGCGGGGAGGGCTATTTATAGTCGGACGAGCTCGCCGGATAAGCTCGGCCGCCGTGGCCTTCCTATCCGCTCACTGGAGCTCCCGGGCGACGTGGCTGGCCGGTTGCGGGGTCGAGCGACTTCGCGAGGAGGCGAGAGTCCTCGGGAGCGCTCGAGAGAGATCGGGGAAGAAGAGGACAGAGAGGAAGGCGACGACGATGGTCACAGGCGGGACAGTGCGGTGGCAGGGCTCGTCGCGGCGCGGCGAGAGGGAAAGAGGAGGGGGAGAGGGCTCCAGAGGGCACACGCGTGCGGTGGGGAGTTGGTCGGCACTCGCAGACGAGCTGCGGCGGCAGGAGGTGGCCGGACGGCGACTGTTTTGCCACAGTTCACGCCGGCTGTCGACTGAAGTCGTGGTCACCACCGGCACCACGCGTCCAGAGCACCTATTTGACTCTAGGACATGTCAAGAAGGTGTATCAGAGGTCAGTGAATTGACCTGTGAGGGTTTGGATGGAAGTGGAGGCAAGAATTGACTGATTGGAGATGACCTAGGTTCTGACCAGCAGGTGTTTGTAGTGGTTTCTGGATAGATCACCTGGTGAAATGAGCTGGAATTTGGCATGGAGCAATGATCTACCAAGGTTACTACCCTGGTAAATTTTTAGAGTATGTGGATGAGGCTAGCTGGTGCTTCCTTTGCAAAGTTCCTCTCTGAACAGAAATGGGAAAATGGAAGTTGCACTCAACCGGCTTGATGGATTTGGCTGAAATTTGGTGGAGGAAGGTTATTTGGGTGTATGGAGATACTGGAAAAATTTAAGCCGAAATTGATCATCTATGAAGGTACTTCCTTCACAGAGATGCAATCTGGACAGAAACTAGAAATGGAAGCTGTGCTCCAATGGAGTGGTGATATGAGCTGAATTTTGGTGTAGAATGATTATTTGGAAGTATAAAGGCACTGGTAAAATTTCAGCTCAATTGGACATACCAAAGTAGTACTTCATTCACAGAGCTTTCTGCTGGACAGAAACTAGATGGAATTATTGGGAGAAATTGGCTTGGCAAACTGATGTGAATTTTGGCATGCTCACAAGATATATGGAGTTTGAGGTCCTGGATTAATTTAAAGAATTATGAAGCAATATAAAATATAGTTGCTTCACAACCTCAAAATTGATCCAGAAACAAGAACTGGATGATGCTCTCAAACCTTGAACTGTGGTGCTTGGATCTTGGTGGAAATGGTGAAGATATGGACAGGAGAAGCTCCAAAAATTATTTGGGATTTTTCCTGGCTACCAAAATGGTAGCTCCTTTGGAAAGGGCCCAAAATGCAATATTGGCTTTAAATAGGAAAATGCAATTTCCCTTATTTAATTATTGCCAATATTTTTATGGGAGCTCAATATGATCACAAAGAATATCTCCACAAGTTTTCATGAACTTTGGAGATGGATAGATATTTTCCTGGATTTAATTCCTTTAACTGGGAGAAAAAGGAATTAATTTTAAATGAAAAATATTGCAAATGACTTGGCAATATTTTTGCATATCCAGGGTTTACAGATGTAGGATGATCACTGGGTAAAGTTTGGGAGGCAACAGATCAAGGAAAATTAGGGTTCCTTTGTAACGGAAGGAATTAGGGTTTCCCTTCCGGTAACTCGGAAGGTAGGGTTTCGGTGGCAAAATACTGAGGAAATTTCTTGGATGGCAAGGTTGGACTGGAGAGAATCTCTGGTTGGATAGGAAAGGCAAGGCTAAATGACCATCTTCATATACCCAAGAACGAAAGAAAATCCAATAACACCGAGAAAAAAGACGGGAGTCAAATCCCGCGAAGGAAAAAAAACAAGGAGCGAAAACCAGGGTGTCACAAACCTACCCCCCTTAAGAAAATCTCGTCCTCGAGATTTCCGGGCTTACCTCCCGGCTAAGGGGAAACTTACCTGTGTACGACTTGGATCCATCAGCTGTCTTGTCTTCATTGGTTCACTGGCCTTTTAACTGCCTCTTCTGATGGCTCAGGTGATGTCTTCTCCAATGACTGCATTGAATCCTTCTCTTTTCTGTCAGGTGTGCCTTTTGTCCTGGTAATTTGTTCCCTGAGGTTAGTGGGTAGCGGGTAGTGTCGGCAAATAGCTTGGTTCCCATGACCTGGAGCTAGCTGCTTCGGGTTTTCTAGCGATACTCCGTACCCTGACCGCCACACTTTGTCAATCACTGAGGTGGCTCTGCCATATATACCCTCTGTAGTCCTTGTTATGACCACTGACTGAACATAGGGTGGCTATCATTCTGCGTATCTTCCGGAGCATGGCCTCTTATCTTGGTTGATGGCCCATATTCATGGTGTGTATGACATGCTGGCTGCATTGCTGTGGCCGCATATGCAAGAGTCTGACAAGGATTGGCAGTACCACTTTGTCTGTGAAGCTGTATCTTGTTGACCGTCACGGGGGTTGTTTATCCAAAACTTCTTTATTCCTGAGGATTCCTGTTTGTGGAGCTGTCATGACCAGCCAACACGTCTCCTTGGCCATATCATAGCTTGTTGAGCTTGTACTCACAACTTACTCTTGCATATCTTGTAGGGGTTGTCATATTCATATTCTTCTTTGAATTATGGGACCGATGCTCCTTTGAACATAGTTATTCCCGTGTATGAGTGGCTCACATGAACGGATCCACTGAACTGCATGCTCACAACATATGCAGGAGTAGGATACATCCTTTCATCACCATTGTGTTCTGAGGCAGACGTGTGCCTGGACTAGTTCGTGCTTTTGACAAGTTTGTTGTGGGCACGATGGCGTGTTGAAGAAGGTTGAATTCCTTGTACTCGAAGCTTCCGCCAGGGTAGTGTGCTGAAGAAAGCTGGATATCGTACCTCAGAAGCTTTCCCTCAAGTGGCTTACTGCGGAAGGTCGGGTTCCTTATGTTGGAAGCTTTCCGTTGTAGCAGGCTGAGAAAACAAATGGGAGTCTTGCATCGTAAGCTTCTTTCGATAACTTGCGGAGGAAGGCTGGGTTTCTTACACCCGAATCCTTTCACTGTGTATGCAGTCGGATCTATGGCCGATTCTGGCTTCCTTCGGAGATATCCGGAATTTATCCATAGCAGAGCCAAGACTTGGTATAGGCCATACCCTGTCTGAAGATATTTCGTTGGTCATGCACATGCTTGTCCTACTGCTGGTCTGATCATTACTGATGTAGAGGTGGCACAACTGATGCAGACTTCATGTTGACAATTAATTTGTATGTATGCCAGTAGTAAGCAGTTGGCGGATAATTCCGTTCGATTTGGATGAGCATCCAGGTGTTTGGAATCCTCCTTAATTCTGGGCAGCCGTGAACTCATCCATATTTCTCGCAAACCTTGTTCACGGTGCTCAGAAATTTGTATATACACCGGTGAACTCCAAAATATGCTTTGTAATTTGCATCAACATACCAGAGTTTTGTTGTTGCTCTCGGCATTTTTACCTTCTTGAAATATGTCTTCTGTGGGTGATAAATGATTCTTGAGTCCATTGGGAAAAACTCCAGGTTCATCTCACTGACTAAAATAATCCTTGTGTCGAGGATCGATTAATTTGCTCTTGTTGGTGTCCCTTCCCGATAGCTCATCTGGCTGTTCCTCAGGTGTGACTTGTTCCGAGTCAAACTCTCGCAGGTATATTCTGGCCTTGTCGGTTGCACTCAGATTCTGCTTCTGACCCATTCTTTATTCTTGACAAATCCGGTGATAATGCTCTGAATATCAGTAGTTGGCTTGGCTTGACTCCTACTGAATTTGGATTATTGGGTATTATCCAAGCTGTAATCTGGTCTTCTTAACAGCACTTGCAGATGGATCCAGTCGGAGCGAAGGAACGGAACCGACAAAAGAAGCAAAAATCGCGAAAAACCAAAAATACCAAAGAACAAATAAAGCTCAAATTTTGCGGACTTTACACATGTGGCCAAAGATTCACTAGTATAGCTAATATAGCGCACTCGATGCACCTCTAAGGATTTAGAAGCAAAACCACACAATGCTCCTGGTAGCAATTGGTGTCAAGCTCCTACTACTTCCTTAGGGAACATCAAACTTGACGCACGACCATAGCCGAAGTGGCTTAGTCAACGATCCTAGGGTTGTCGGGGAGAGATGGAATTTATAGGCGTTTCCCAAAGAAAACTAGATTTGAGGAGAGAAATGCCATGGTTAGCAAGCAAGGTAGGGATAACTGGTTTACCTAGGGGTTGAAGGCTCACGGGTCGTTGCCTGGTGCGGAAATTTCACACCAGAGGCAAAGGCCACGAGAGTTGGGGTCTGATGGAGCCAAAAACCTATGGGATTGCCTTATGACCAATAGTAGCCGTGCCAATCTGGCAAAGATGGCTGAAATCCATCGGGGCCTTCTACTGATCAAGAGGCAATGAAATCCAGCTAGGGTAACCTACAGTCAGCCTGGCTCTGATACCATCCGTTGTGACGCCCCGCCTGATTACCACTGTAGCCAGACGGTCGCCGCACACGCCAGCCCAGGAAATCACTCTGGCATGCGCTTTTACAACAAGTATCATGAACATAGGCACAACTGTAATAAGAATATATTTATTAGCCATTGTGGCTGGAATTAATACATCATGGTTACAAAGCTGGGGCAGCGGGAAAATACTAACTAGGGCAGCACAGACTTGGAGAGGCTCCACTCCACAGGGATCTGACTGGGTTATTCTTCTAGCTCGCGAACGCTCCGGCTCCTCGGCGGATCCTTAGGTAAACCTGGCCACATTGAAAGCCGCTGAGTACTTTTGAATGTACGCGCAAGCAAACCAAACCAACATATACACCAAGCAATGCAATCCATGGCATTCAAGCATGCATTTATTAATAGAGCAACATTAATTATCATGGAAACATTAACTATCATGGCATAGCAGGAATATCTAGCAATATTAAACATTTAGTAACGTCAATCATCTTAAGTGCTTAAAATGCTTACTGTTACCAATTACCAACTTACTCTCTTCTGGGTTGTCCCACAACCCTCGAAATACTCAAGATCCAATGAGCACTTCCAAACATAAGACAAGTTCTTCCATCGTTATTATTAGTGTTACGGTTGACCACTCAGTGAGGCCTAGACGGACTGTCCAACACCGTGGGCGCGGCTATTCGAATAGATTTGAACACTCTGCAGAGGTTGCGCACTTTACCCACACCATGGAGCACCTAGCCTCATACTCCCATTCGGGCGGACCAATGTTGCTCCAACGAAACCTGCCTGACCCGTGACCCCTCTACCGTACCACCGACAATCATACCCCTCCAGGGTCATGTCCTGGGTGGCCCCTGTGTCACCTCATGACACCTGCCACCGTCGTGGCCAAACAAACTGTCCCAAACGGGGACCTGGATCCATATAACTCAACTGGGCTCACAAGGTTATCGCCGCCTACCGGGCCAGGGTAGCACGCGCACATAACCTTCCCTCTTTGGTGGTACCGGTAAAAGAGCACAAAGTCAGACCAAGTCAAGGCCGTCCCATACTGGCAAATGTGGCTGCACGGATAAGTCCGGATAGGTGGCTCTTGATCAACCCATTAGGTTTAATCTTTAACAAGTATTTAACAAGCATGGTTATTAAGTCATATTAGTATCCTTGCAATAGTAGTAACAAGGCATGATGCGACAACTATGAAAACATAACAACCTATCTTCATACAATATCATAACGTGTCATTAGAAAAACAATATAATGAGCATTAGCAGGTAAAGTAAATAGCAAGTTATCATTTTACAAGTTTTAGCTGTAGGTGACAACCATCTGAACCCTCGCATAAAATCGGCAAATAAACCAGTAGCCACCAGAACGGTCTTTACAACTCAGATCTGGGATGTTACCAGAATAACTCAACCCCGGCTCAAGACGGCTAGAAAGCAGCTCAGAGCATGAGACGGTGTTGATAAGAAGAATGTAGCAGTTCCCTAAGACGGCCGAGGAACAGCTCAGAGCATAGGGTCACTGCTACAGAAAGAAATTCAACAGCTGCCCGAGACGGCCGAAAAGCAGCTCAGAACACGGGCCAGTTGTTGAAAAGAGAACATAAAGTCGGCATCCACCCTGGACGGCCGAAAGCAGCTCAGAACGTAGGCGTGGTGCCGTCATCAAAGAAGGGCAAGCAAGGGTTCATCAGCGTCACATACAGCTCACCACTATGCATACAAGCATAAGCATAATAACTTAAACACGCAAGAATAACACAGAGCAATGCTTTAGGGCACATATCAGATGGTCGGCTTGCCTGGGGGTGAAGGAATACTCCGGGAAGATGTGCGGGAAGCTCGCGGAAAAGTTTCGCCGGAAAAGATTCCCCCTCAGAGGGGCTGAATAAAGGGCAGGGGCAAAATGGTCATCTTCACAGTGTGGAAACATTATGAAAATGATGCCATCAGAACGGGCTCGACAAACTGAAGACGTGGGCTTTGGAATCACCTAAATCGGAGTCACGGTTGCGAAGTTGTGAGCGTTCGTTCGTTAAGCGGTAAAATGAATAAAAACTGTTCATTTTATCCGCTAACCAGTGAACGTTCACAGTATAACTGTTTCGGCGGCTGGGTTAAAAGAGAAAGCGCACTTTGAGGAAAATACGTTTCCCAGTGGGGAAATCGTACTTACAGCTGGACGCCTCCACTTAGGCTGACGTGGCGGCGGCTGCTGTCACCGCCAGCTGGGCCCCACGCAGCACTCTCTCTCCTCCCTCCCCTTTCTTCTTCCTCCTCTCCTCTGTCCCGACAGAGAGCAGCAGAGGTGACGGCCTCTCCGGTGCCGGCGACTGGAGACCACGGCAGCCCTGGGCGCCGCCGGGGATGGACGCGCCGCTCCACCCCGCGCCCGTTGGTGGGTCATACGGAGCTCGGGGATGGCCGGGAAAGCGGCGGCGAAAGGAGCAGTGGGCGGCGGCTCCAGCAGCTCGCCGGCACTCCGGTGGCCGGGAAGGCTGGGCAAGGGGGCGGAGGAGGACTACGACATCTGGGGACTCCAGCAGTGGACTCGGTGGAGGCGGGGAAGGCAGGAGGCTCGCGAATTTAGGAGGAGGATGGAGACGGCCATGGCGGCGCTGTGGAGCGGTTGAAGAGGGAGAGCTCAAGGGCTCGGGCTTGGGGTGGTCTACGGAGGGAGAGGAGTGGCTGGGTGAGCTCGAGACTATGCGGGGAGGGCTATTTATAGTCGGACGAGCTCGCTGGATAAGCTCGGCCGCCGTGGCCTTCCTATCCGCTCACTGGAGCTCCCGGGCGACGTGGCTGGCCGGTTGCGGGGTCGAGCGACTTCGCGAGGAGGGGAGAGTCCTCGGGAGGGCTCGAGAGAGATCGGGGAAGAAGAGGACAGAGAGGTAGGCGACGACGATGGTCACAGGCGGGACAGTGCGGTGGCAGGGCTCGTCGCGGCGCGGCGAGAGGGAAAGAGGAGGGGGAGAGGGCTCCAGAGGGCACACGCGTGCGGTGGGGAGTTGGTCGGCACTCGCAGACGAGCTGCGGCGGCAGGAGGTGGCCGGACGGCGACTGTTTTGCCACAGTTCACGCCGGCTGCCGACTGAAGTCGTGGTCACCACCGGCACCACGCGTCCAGAGCACCTATTTGACTCTAGGACATGTCAAGAAGATGTATCAGAGGTCAGTGAATTGACCTGTGAGGGTTTGGATGGAAGTGGAGGCAAGAATTGACTGATTGGAGATGACCTAGGTTCTGACCAGCAGGTGTTTGTAGTGGTTTCTGGATAGATCACCTGGTGAAATGAGCTGGAATTTGGCATGGAGCAATGATCTACCAAGGTTACTACCCTGGTAAATTTTTAGAGTATGTGGATGAGGCTAGCTGGTGCTTCCTTTGCAAAGTGCCTCTCTGAACAGAAATGGGAAAATGGAAGTTGCACTCAACCGGCTTGATGGATTTCTTTGAAATTTGGTGGAGGAAAGTTATTTGGGTGTATGGAGATACTGGAAAAATTTAAGCCCAAATTGATCATCTATGAAGGTACTTGCTTCACAGAGATGCAATCTGGACAGAAACTGGAAATGGAAGCTGTGCTCCAATGGAGTGGTGAGATGAGCTGAATTTTGGTGTAGAATGATTATTTGGAAGTATAAAGGCACTGGTAAAATTTCAGCTCAATTGGACATACCAAAGTAGTACTTCCTTCACAGAGCTTTCTGTTGGACATAAACTAGATGGAATTATTGGGAGAAATTGGCTTGGCAAACTGATGTGAATTTTGGCATGCTCACAAGATATATGGAGTTTGAGGTCCTGGATTAATTTAAAGAATTATGAAGCAATATAAAATATAGTTGCTTCACAACCTCAAAATTGATCCAGAAACAAGAACTGGATGATGCTCTCAAACCTTGAACTGTGGAGCTTGGATCTTGATGGAAATGGTGAAGATATAGATAGGAGAAGCTCCAAAAATTATTTGGGATTTTTTCTGGCTACCAAAATGGTAGCTCCTTTGGAAAGGGCCCAAAATGCAATATTGGCTTTAAATAGGAAAATGCAATTTCCCTTATTTAATTATTGCCAATATTTTTATGGGAGCTCAATATGATCACAAAGAATATTTCCACAAGTTTTCATGAACTTTGGAGATGGATAGATATTTTCCTGGATTTAATTCCTTTAACTGTCAGAAAAAGGAATTAATTTTAAATGAAAAATATTGCAAATGACTTGGCAATATTTTTAGATATCCAGGGTTTACAGATGTAGGATGATCACTGGGAAAAGTTTGGGAGGCAACAGATCAAGGAAAATTAGGGTTCCTTTGTAACGGAAGGAATTAGGGTTTCCCTTCCGGTAACTCGGAAGGTTGGGTTTCGGTGGCAAAATGCTGAGGAAATTTCTTGGGTGGCAAGGTTGGACTGGAGAGAATCTCTGGTTGGATAGGAAAGGCAAGGCTAAATGACCATCTTCATATACCCAAGAACGAAAGAAAATCCAATAACACCGAGAAAAAAGACGGGAGTCAAATCCCGCGAAGGAAAAAAAAACAAGGAGCGAAAACCAGGGTGTCACACCGACATCCACCACAACACGGTTGCGGCGCCCGGACAGCACCCTACGGAGCACCGGAGAATGCGACTCCGCCTCGCCGACATTCGCCACCGCGAGGGCTACTGCCACCTCCCGCGCCCGGTCCCTCGCGTGCCGGGCAAGCAGCGCCATGTTTGCATCGGACGACAACCATGGCGCGTCATGCTGCTCCGCGCGCCAACGGAGGGGTTGCGCGTCCGCCACCGCGTTCGGACGCCAGGCGGACCGCACCGCCTCCGGTGAGGCAGCGACGGCACACGGAGCGCCGGATCCATGCGCCATTTGGGCGGACGCGATGGATTCCCGACGAAAGGTGTCCGCGCGATGCCTCGCACGGGCCTCGTCCCAGGAGCGACGGAGCGCAAGCCGGACAGCCATCTCCTCCTCGGGGCCACGTGGGATGAGCTCGGGGTCGACGGATCTGGAGGTGAAGGACTCGTATCCGCTGCTCGCCATGTCGGAGGTGGCCGGAGATCGGTGCAGGTGAGCTTGAGTGGTGGAGGGGAGTGGAGTGGAGTGGAGTGAAGTGGCTAGGGTTTCTCCGGCGACCGGATCGGGAGGAATATATGTGGGGTCGAGGCAGGCCAGCGCGGGCCAGGCCGACGTGATGGGCGTGCCCGGACGCCCCATATCCGCCCCATATTTGGACTGGATATGAGGGGTGCCGGTCAGCCCAGACGTTCTAGGCCCGTTTGAGGCGCCCGGCTGGGTCAAAAAATCGTGACCGGACGGCCCGCCCAGACGTTTGAGTGGGGTTTGGAGAGTCCGGCTGTAGATGCTCTAAGTCTAAACGGTCACGACGATAGAACACTGTCAGCTCCTAGTGTGAGCCTTCTAGACAAACCCTCCCGAGGATCTACCCTCATAGCCTTCAACATCGGCTTCCCCATATTTTCATACTCCACTTCAGCAAAGTCAAAGTCATGAAAATGACCATCCTTATCATAAGTACTGGTCTCTATCTCCTCGGAGTTCTCATAACTCACAGGCTCTGAAAAACAACATAGAAAGAGGGTTGGGCATGTATAAAATACGTACTTCACAAGTCGCTGGGAAAAGTAGATTCATGACTTTTAAAGAAGAAAACGATCATAGCCAGCGAGCCGTCGGCCCAAAATAGTTTGTAAGTAAAATACTTCCTTTAACCCATTTTGTTGAAAAACCATATTTACTTATAAAATCTACTGACGACAGAGCGACGTGGGATCTTACATCCCGTGTTAGAGGAAAGGAAAAGCCTTGTTTTAAACCGGTTGATTTCCCTCACCGATCCGCCGCCTTCGCAGCCAGCCACGTGTCCACGTGGGGACTGCTGCTGTTTCCCTCGCGCACGCGCTGGCGCTATGTTTTAGCTAGCCCTTGTGGCTACACAGCTAGTAGCTGCTACTAGTATGTCCTTCCTTCAAAGAAAAGCTGCTACTAGTACTAATCCTAGCGCATGTGCATACATGCATGGCTGCATGCGGCCACACCGAGACGCCCAGGAAGATGCTCTGCTCTCTCTCTCATCTGCCCTCCACTGCCATCGGTTTTTATTCGTTTTCTTTTACAGAGTTGATTACATTCTGGTTTAAAAAAAAGTTGACTACATTCTTTTGGGATGATTCTAAGTGTCTGATGCAACTATGATCCATGCTGCAAAGTGTTTTTTTCATGTGATATAAGTGTTTGGCTCGCCATGTTACATCAATGTAGTATTTTTTACTTTATGTTTTTCTCCCACCAAATATATATTTGTTGCATCGGAAAGTCGGTAGCGCGGACGCTACAAAGGATGGTTGGCGCTACCGCATACACACGACGTTGTAAGATCGGTCGGTTGTAAAGCCTGACGCGTGGCGCTGCGAGGCCCGGTCGGTGCTGCTGTAAACTGGACACACAATGCTCCAACTCTGGCGGCCGATTTTTTTTGGCGGGCGCGATGCGTCGGCCGGCTGACGCGTGGCTCACGCCATTTAGCGGCGATCACCGTTTGCAACATGACTCATGTTGCACTCGTCATTTGCAACATGACCCATGTTGCGCTCGGGAGGTTTTCAACTAGGTGAGCATTGCAAACATTCATCGCGACACACCATCGACAATGTTGCGGCCGTCGCAACATGTCCCATGTTGTAGTCGAAAATCTCCCAAGTTCTAGTCATCCCGCACAACATCGCCCAAGTTGCAATCGCAACATCGCCAACATTGCGGTCGCCGCAACATGTCCCCATGTTGCAGTCACAACATCTCCCAAGTTGCAACCGTCACCACACGACATCGCCCATGTTGCGGTCGCAACATCGCCAACATTGCGGCCTTCGCAACATGTCCCAAGTTGCAACCGTCACCACACGACATCGCCCATGTTGCGGTCGCAACATCGCCAACATTGCGGCCTTCGCAACCACGTTGCAGTCGCAACATCTCCCAAGTTGCACCCGTTGCCGCACAACATCGCCTGTGTTGGAGCCCCAACACATCAGTGACCTCGTTGTTGCGGGGTGGTGTTGTGAATCAGGGCGGACTCATATTTCATAGCAGCATGGGCGCCCTTGCAGGAGCACGCCGTCCTCGGGTGCCGTCTTAGAGCATCATCTGCCACCCCCAGCGACGCCTTGCAGCAACTGGTGCCCCCTCGTAGCACCCGATGAAGCTACAAGACCGGTGATGTTGTGGTCGAATGCTCGAACGTTTCAAGCTGGTCTTCTGACGCTCAAGGTCAGCCGCCCGCTGGTGATGTTTTTGTTGCCGCAAAGCCGTACCATCATGCCGCAAAGCCAACCGCGACGTTACAAAACTTGTTGCCGCTACTGATAATAATCGTTTCCCAACACCCTTTTATTGTTACGATCGTTAAAAAAATGTTTCATTTAAAATTTTAGTTATTTTTAACTTTTTTGTAAGGGTGTACCATATTGTTTTTGCTAAATATCAAATTATTTTTTAATGCTGCATGTGCGTACTTTTGGTTGCAATAGCCAGTGGATTTTACTACAAATCTATACCATTTTTTTTTTCTTCTGACTCTCATCTCTTTTCAAAATGTAACTCGGCAATAAAGTTCGCCGTGGAAAAGAGCTGACATAGATGCGCAGGCCACAGGGCACAACTGCACACAGCATAGGCTATGCAGCGTGACCCTCGCATGCATGTTCTACTTTCCTAATCATATCCGGCCATGTACGTAGTGTGTGCCCACGTGATGCGTCAGCGGACAAACCCATGTGATGGTCAAATCAAACGGCTGGCTACGTTGTAGATCGACGGCTAGCGAGGCGGATGATATTTCGCTATTATCATCCGGTTGATGGGTAGCAACGCCCTAGAGGAAAACCCACACGACGCACTTCCAAACCCAAAAGTTGGTAGTGATATCACATTTTGCTCTGATCAGAGGTGTACAACTTTGCCCATAGCATCGCTTGGTCTGAGTCACTGATGCACTGCTTTGGTGCACGACTAGACCAAGGAACCAGAACCTTTAGACTTTAGCCAACCCGTACACTACATCTACATTTTCATCTTGCCTTACTATAGGCCTGCGGGTTGAGACCCCAATCCGGAGATCCCGCCCTAGGGTGACTGCACCTACCCGGCTACATCCGCCTTCTCACCCATGTAGAGGGAGCTACTTGGCATGCATAATCGGTTCAGCCCGTCCCATTCCAGGTCTATGGCCAGTACGTTCTGCGGCGCTTTTGAAGCAAGTGTCAGTTGATTATGTCCTAATATGGTACCCTATGTAGACGAGCCCACCATCGAAGCCAACCCTAACTGGGTCGAATTCACCAACACTAAGCTCCCCTACCCACCAAATATGTTTATATTGTAACCCTGCCCGGGTTAAGACTACTTAGTACAGATACTTCACCTGATCTGGTCCATTCGCCAAACCGATGGATCTAGTTGATCCACTTTTATTTTAATTTATTATTATTTATTATAAAACTTTATTTTAAAATTTTCATTCAAGATTTTGAAAATTTCCCATAGCTCGAAAAACATTTAGCAAGACATGATCAAAGGACATGGCGACTTGCCTAGTAGCCCTCCAACTGACTCGAAACAACCAGACGTGGGTCCTACATGTCCGAGATCGGCCCCTAATAATTATTTCACAAAAATGTTTATATTTTCCCTAATTAAGAATCGGAACATCAAGCAACACTGTAGTTTTCTGCAAGTCATTTTTAATTAATTTTTTTTAGAAACGTCATTTTTAATTTACATTTTTTAGGGTCATAGCACCCCTTTATTGCATGAGTTCAATGTTTACAGGGATACAAAGATTTTCAAGAGGTGAATCAAACCACACTTAATGCCCCACATCCAAGGACGTCACCATCCGAGCTAGTCTATGTGCTTCACCGTTGCTATCGCGCTATTCATGGGAGAACTTGCATGCTCTGAAAACGCTCCTTTGCTCCTTGATCTCATTGAACACCATGTAGTTTCCACCAAGGTTCTTCAGTGCCTCGGGTTGTCGGACAACTCTCAGACAGTTACTTGTGATGTGTATCTTCTCTAGGCCTACGTGCAAACGCTTGCAAAATCTCTGGATCAATGATGCCATTGAAAGCTACTGCAGAAGCCCCCTGAAATCTTCCAAGTTCGTCTCGGCAAACAAATCTAACATCACTCTTGTCTTGTGTTTTGGCCACCGCACCATCTATATTCATCTTCGTGTGACCCGCCTAGGGAGGGAGCCACCTCGCTGCTCGTGGAACAACCGGATTACCTTCCGCTTCACGTCAAGAGTGATAATCTCCTCTCTTTATATATATTTGCCGATGAACAGATGAGTGGACAAAGGGCTTTGATATCCATTCTCGTGTATCACACATTTTCTCGCATGCCAAATAGCCCAGAGAGTAACCAACACCTCGACAAACTTTTGGCTGCTCAAAGTATCATTCAAACTGAAGAGCCATAGTCGCGCATTCAGAGTTTTGTCGCCATAAATCGACAACGTCCAAACTATCATTCAAACTAAAGAGCCACAGTAGCAAATCCGTAGTTTCATCGCCATAGATCGGCAGAGAAGCATCATCGTCATGCAAGGCCCAGATGCTTTTTGCCATATTGCACTCGAGTAGTGAATGTCTCCAGGTATCATTTGTTGTGCCACATATAGCACACGTCGCTAAAGTGACCATCTTCCTCTGCGCACGTACTTCACCTGTCGGCAACGAGGACCGAGGCAGCCTCCATGCATAAGTTCGCCGCTTTGGTGGCACATTAGTTTTCCATAGTCTCTTCCATCCCCTCTCCTACTGCTTAATATTAGAGCTCTTGGTCTCGCCATTCAGCCATGCCTCGCGCTGCAACTTCGTATCAACCATCAACTTAGAACACAAACATACTGTGAAAATTTCATTCTTCGCGTAGTGCCATGCCCAACAGTCTTCGGATGATGATAAAATGAATGGGATTTGTCGGATAATTTCCAAGTCCATCGGGAGCATGTACTAGTTGAGCTTCGCTTCATCCCACTGCCGTGTGGCCGAGATTATATAATCAGGAAGCCTGCCCGGCGGATCAGCAGCCATTGCGCATACAGCCTGAGTTTTGAAATCTCTCCGCAACCAGCTATCAGTCCATGCATTGGTGTTCATGTCATCCCCTATCATCCTGATGAGACCAAGTTGCAGGACTTCCTTCCCCTCACACAAACCACGCCACACATGAGATGGCTTTTTACCCAACTGTGTTGCAAGGAACTCTATGTCTGGATAATATACCTACCTTCAACAATCAGGCACTTAACAAGGGTTCTAGGGTTACTCGACATGTCTGGTGTGCCAAAAGTGCAAGGTTAAACAATTCCATGTCCCAAAGCCCAAGCCACCTCCATATTTCAACATGGTCATAGTGTCCCATGTTACCCATGCAGTTTTTCGTTCCCCCGCCTTGCTACCCACCAATTTTTTTTGCATCATGGATATGCTGCTTCTGCACAGCCCCCTTGGTAGCTTGAATACTGACATAGAATATGTGGGAATAGCCTGCACAACTAATTTAATGAGGTATTTCCTTCCCACTACCTGGTAGCATATTCTCCATCTAGCCCTCCAAATGTTTCCGAATACGCTCCTTGATATACCCAAAAGTTCCATTCTTGTCACCGACTTCAGAGGGCAAACCCAAATACTTCTCGCTCAATGTTTCATTCTGAATGTCGAGAGTACACTTCACTATTTCTCTAACAGAAGATGGGCAACCTTTGCCAAAGTATATTGATGATTTCTTTTTCTTTATTTTCTGTCCCGATGCCTGAAAGTATTGATGTAAAAAATATTTTAGGACTGCTGCCCTCTCATTTGTAGCTTCACTGAATAGTAAACAATCATCTGCAAATAGAAACATGCACACCCTTGGGGCAGTTGGTGCTATCTTGATCCCCTCTAGATCACCCCTTTGACATGCATGACGCAATAAACAAGAAGACTGATACGTCTCCAACGTATCTATAATTTTTGATTGTTTCATGCTATTATATTATCAATCTTGGATAATTTATATGCTTTATATGCAATTTTATAACATTTTGGGGAACTAACCTATTAACCCAGTGCCCAGTGCCAGTTGCTGTTTTTTGCTTGTTTTTGTCTTTTAAGAAAATCAGTACCAAACGAAGTCCAAACACGATGAAACTTTATGGTGATTTTTTCTGGACCAGAAGGGACCCTAGAACGTTCGGAAGGAGGCCAGAAGATCTACGGGAGAGTCACGATCTAACACGACGCGCCCCTAGGGGGCACCACCTGAGCTCGTGGGTCCCACGTAGCTCCGTTTGCCTTAATTCCACTTCTATAAATTTCCTAAAATCCCAAAACCAATAGAGAGCTACCCGAAATAACTTTTCCGCCGCCACAAGCTTCTGTTCTTTCGCGATGCCATCTGGAGGCCTTTTCCGGTGATCTGCTGGAGAGGGAATCGATCGATCACGGAGGGCTTCTACATCAACCTTGCTGCCCTTCTGATGATGTGTGACTAGTTTACCATAGACCTACATGTCCATAGCTAGTACCCAGATGGTTTGTTCTCTCTCTTTGATCTTCAATACAATGTTATCCATGATCTCCAAGGAGTTCTATTCGATGTAATCTTCTTTTGCGATGCGTTTGTTGGGATCCGATGAATTGTGGGTTTATGATCAGATTATTCATTGAAAGTAATTGAGTCTTTTCTGAACTTTATTATGCATGATTGTTATAGCTTTGTCTTTCTCTCCGATCTATCCGTTTGGTTTGGCCAACTAGATTGATTTATCTTCAGTGGGAGAGGTGCTTTGTAATGGGTTCAATTTTGCGGTGTCCTCACCCAGTGATAGTAGGGGTAGCGAGGCACGTATTGTGTTGTTGCTATTAAGGGTAAAATGACGGGGTTCAATCATATTGCTTGGTTCTATTCTGTCTACATCATGCCATCATACTTCATGCATTACTCTGTTTGTTATGAACTTAATACGTAGAGAGGCAAGCATAGAAGCGCTCTTGAAGTGGAGTAATAGTAGTAGATGCAGAATCATTTTGGTCTACTTGTCACGGACGTGATGCCTATATACATGATCATTGTCATGAATAACGTCATAACTATGCGCTTTTCTATCAATTGCCCAACATTAATTTGTTTACCCACCGTATGCTATGTTTCGAGAGAGAAGCCTCTAGTGAAAACTATGGCCCCCGGGTCTACTTTTATCATATTACTAAAACCAAAAATACCTTGCTGTTTATTTACTTTTCAATTTATCTATCTACCACTATCAGTTTTAATCCTTGCAAACAATAGGTACAAGGGGATTGACAACCCTCTTGCCCGCGTTGGGTGCAAGTATTTGCTTTTGTGTGTGCAGGTACTGTTTGACTAGGGTTTGCGTGGTTCTCCTATTGGTTAGATAACCTTGGTTCTCACTGAGGGAAATACTTATCCGCTACTATATTGTAGGGGAACGCGACAGAAAACAAAAATTTCCGGTACTGCGAGCACGCCCAGGATCACTATGGAGATGCATACAAGGTTTTTGATCTGGTCGTTACCGACTCGTAGCACAGCGGAAGTAGAGTCGATGTAGATCGTCGGTGTAGATCCCCGCAGCTAGGATTTACAACCTCCCAACCGCGAGGATGTACTCCCTCGCCACCCTTCGGACAGTCCCTCGGACAGCGCTTCGGGAGGCGGTCGGACAGTCCCTCGGACGGTGTCACGGACAGCCCTTTGTGAGGCACTCACATAATCTCGGACGGTCACTCGGATAGCCCTTCGGGAGGCACTCTCGAACAGCCCCTCGGGCAAAAAGATCGAACCTACGACCTCTCTACAGGGTTGCACACATACGGTGTCATCTATCCGGCAGGGCTTCGCCGTCCAGAACTAGTTCCCACCGGAACCCAGACAGCTTTTCGGCTCTACGAAACTATTTCGCGGGGAGGGAGAGAGAAGGCCAGATCATGCATGGCATTTGTATGTGAGAGAAGAGTGAGAATGGAGAGCATCTCTCCACCTCTATTTATAGGCCAAGCCCAAGGGGTAGAGGACACTTGGAAACAACAAAATGCCCTCAGATATTTTCATCCACTATTCATGAGATGAAATTACCAAAATGCCCTTAGATATTTTCATCCACTATGAAATTACCAAAATGCCCTCAGATATTTTCATCCACTATGAAATTACCAAAATGCCCTCAAGGTGGCTTCTCCAAGAAGGAACCAAAAAGTGCTTTTCACTATTCACGAAAACATTTTTCCGCGTCCGTTAAATCCGAAAATATTTCTGTAGGTCTTAGAACATTTCCAGTACCCACTAAAATAATTTTGGACGCGTTCCGAAACAATTCCGGATTAGTGATTTTCATCTGCGAAAAGCAACCAAAGCGGTGCCAGAACATTTCCGGTTTTTCCCTTGGAAAAATCCCAGAAGTTCCCAGAACAATTCTGGCACCCTCCAAGAATTTCCAGGCGTGTGCCGAAACCAATTTGACTTAATGGTATGCTCTGAAACAACTTTTCAGTTTTACCGAAACTATTCCGGTGTTCTCTCTCCGGAACTCTTCCGTTGTCTCCGAAACTTTTCCGGTGACTTTCTCTCAGACTCCCTGTCTAGTATTCAGCAGATAGATGACCCTTAAGCGTGTGACCCTATAGGTTCGGTGAAGTATAGACATGACCAGAACACTTTCCGATCATTGATCAACATCGGAGCCGTGGACACCTGCTACTTGTAGCTTGCGTTGGTATTTCCCCGAAGAGGAAGGGATGATGCAGCACAGTAGAGATAAGTATTTCCCTCAATTATGAAACCAAGGTTATCGAACCAGTAGGAGAATCACACAACACCTCGTTAGCAGCACCTGCACACAAACAACAAATCCTAGCACCCAACGCTAACTAGGGGTTGTCAATCCCTTGGCGATAAGTTTGCAAGATTAAATTGTATATGATAGATTGATAGATTGAAACAAAAATACAAAATAAAATAAAGAAAGAAAAGATGGCAGCAATATTTTTAGGGTTTTAGTAATATGAGATAGATAGATCCGGGGGGCATAGGTTTCACTAGAGGCTTCTCTTGAGAAAATAGCATACGGTGGGTAGCCAAATTACTGTTGGGCAATTGATAGAAAAGCAAATAATTATGACGATATCCAAGGCAATGATCATGTATATAGGAATCACGTCCAAGATTAGTAGACCGACTCCTGCCTGCATCTACTACTATTACTCCACACATCGACCGCTATCCCGCTTGCATCTAGTGTATTAAGTCCATAAAGGAACGGAGTAATGCCTTAAGAACGATGACATGATGTAGACAAGATAAAACCCACGAGTGAATACACACATGAATAAACCCCATCTTTTTACCCTTAGTAGCAATGATACATACGTGTCATGTCCCTTTCTGTCACTGGGATTGAGCACCGCAAGATCGAACCCACTACAAAGCACCTCTCCCCATGGCAAGATAAATCAACTTAGTTGGCCAAACCAAATCAATAGATCGGAGAAGAAATACGAGGCTATAATAATCATGCCTAAAAGAGAACAGAGAAGACTCAAATAATTTCATGGATAATCTGATCATAAACTCACAATTCATCAGATCCCAACAAACACACCGCAAAAAGTGATTACATCGGATAGAACTCCAAGAACATCAAGGAGAACATTGTATTGAAGATCAAAAAGAGAGAAGAAGCCATCTAGCTACTGCCTATGGACCCGAAGGTCTGTGGTAAACTACTCACGCATCATCGGAGAGGCAGCAAGGTTGATGTAGAACCCCTCCGTGATCGATTCCCCCTCCGGCGGAGCACCGGAAAAGGCCTCCAGATGGGATCTCTCTGGAACAGAAACTTGCGGCGGCGGAAAAAGTATTTCGTGGACTCCCCTAAGGGTTTCTGATTTTTTCTGAATTTATAGTGGAAGAATTAGGTCAAACGGAGCTGGGTGGGCCCCACGAGGTACCAGGGTGCGCCACCCCCCTGGGGCGCGCCCTGGTGCCTCGTGGCCCACTCAGCCATCTTCTGGCCCTCTCCGAAGCTTCTAGTACTTGTTATGTCCAATAAAAAATCTCCAAAAAGTTTCGTGGCATTTGGACTTCGTTTGGTATTGATTTTCTGTAAAACAAAAACAGGGCAGAAAACAACAACTGGCACTGGGCACTAGGTTAATAGGTTAGTCTCCAAAAATGATATATAATTGCTGTAAATGATTGTAAAAACATCCAAGATTGATATTATAACAGCATGGAACAATCAAAAATTATAGATACGTTGGAGACGTATCAGCATCCCCAAGCTTTATTCCTGCTCGTCCTCGAGTAGGTAAATGATAAAAACAGAATTTTTGATGTGGAATGCTGCCTAACATATTCATCACATATTCTTTATCTTTGTAGCATGGACATTGGACTTGTATGATTCAAAGCAATAGTCTATAGTTTGACATGAAAACATAAATACTCAAGCATGCTAACAAGCAACCATGTCTTTCAAAATATCAACGCTAAAGAAAGTTATCCCTAGCCCATTATGCTCAATCATTGATCCATTCATGAAACACACTCAAATATTAACTACATCCAATGCACAAGTATGACAATAGTGCTCTCTAGTTGGTGCTTTTGTAAGAGAAGATGGAGACTCAAGTAGAAATAAAAAATGCATAAAAGTAAATAGATAGGCCCTTCGCAGAGGGAAGCAGAGATTTGTCAAATGTGCCGGAGCTCAAAGCTTAAATTAGAGAGATAAAAATATTTTGGGAGGCATGCTTTTCCTGTCAACGAGAACGAACGAGAATTCCCAATATCTTCCATGCTAGATCAACTATAGGCGGTTCCCAAACAGAAAATAAAGTTTATTCCTTTTCCACCATTCTTTCACAATCCATGGCTAGCCGTATCCACGGGTGCCCTCCATACCATCACTTTCCAAGGAATTTATTATTATCATCACATAAAAAAAATTCATTTCATTTCATTTCATTTCGGGACTGGGCATCCCTAATACCGCCACACTCTCGTGCAATGACAAGTGAATAAACACTCATCATGAGAATAATCCTCCTAGCATGGAAAATATTGGCCACCCCCTTCCGCCTCATGAGCGGTACGGGCACACAAAACAGAAAAATTATTTTGAAAATTTAGAGTTGGCACACGCAAATTTACTTGGAACGGCATTGAAATACCGCATATAGGTAGGTATGGTGGACTCATTTGGCACAACTTGGGTTTAAGGATTTTGGATGCACAAGCAGTATTTCCGCTTAGTACAAATGAAGGCTAGCAAAAGATTGAGAAGAAACCAACCAAAAAGCAAAAACGGTCATAAACATGCATTGAACATAACTAACACCGAATAATGCACCATAAGTAGGATATAATTTCATTGCCTAACTATTGACTTAACGTGCATGCATAGGGAATCACAAACCTTAACACTAATATTCTTACTAAATCACAATTACTCACTAACATGACCCACATATTTTTATTTCCATATCGCAAAACTATTGCAAGGAATCACACTCATCATATCCAATGATCTATATGAAAGTTTTTATCTATATCCCTCTTGAATATTCATCACTTTGGGACCATCTTCATAACTTGTGCAAATTACCGTTACTATTGTCAACTCTCAAAAAGATTTAAGTGAAGCATGAGAGTGCAAATATTTCTTCAAAATTTCAATCTTGTCAATTCTCAAAATAATATAAGTGAAGCATGAGAATTTATTTCTATAAAATTTAATCAAGTCAATTCTCAAAATGATATAAGTGAAGCATGAGAATTTATTTCTATAAAATTTTAATCAACTCTCAAAATAATATAAGTGAAGCATGAGAGTTCATTTCTCTAAAATATAACCACCACCGTGCTCAAAAAGATTTAAGTGAAGCACTAGAGCAACTGCCTGGCTCAAAAAATTTAAGTGAAGCACATAGAGTATTCTAACAAATTATGATGATAAACGTGTGGCTCTCTCAAGATAGGTGTGTTCAGCAAAGATGATTGTGACAAACTAAAAAGCAAACAAAGCAAAGACTCATATCATACAAGACGCTCCAAGCAAAACACATATCATGTGACGAATAAAAATATAGCTCCAAGTAAAATTACCGATGGTTGTTAGAAGAAAGAGGGGATGCCTTCCGGGGCATCCCCAAGCTTAGACGCTTGAGTCTTCCTTGAATATTACCTTGGCGTGCCTCGGGCATCCCCAAGCTTAGTCTTTTACTACTCCTTATTCCTTCATCCATCGTGATCTCACCCAAAACTTGAAAACTTCAATCACACAAAACTCAACAAAAACTTCGTGAGATCCGTTAGTATAACAAAATAAATCACTACTATAAGTACTGTTGCAAACCCATTCATATTTTATTTTTTCATTAAACCTACTTTACTCTAACTTCACCATGGCTTATACCCCCCGATACAATCCATAGATTCATCAAAACAAGCAAGTAGTGCATCAAAAACAGAATCTGTCAAAAACAGAACAGTCTGTAGCAATCTATTCAAAAGCCATACTTCTGTAACTCCAAAAATTCTGAAAAATTAGGACAACGTTGGAAATTCATATATAAATACTTTTTTAAAAAAATAGAATTTTTCGTCGCTCCAGTGATTTTTAGGATTTTCTGTACTGGACGTAAAATTTTCTGTTTTCCAACACCATCAATTATACTATCTTCCAAATCATCCCAAAGGTATTACTTGGCACAAACACTAATTAAAAACAAAAAAACACCATCATACCAGTAGCATGACATTAAAAACATACAATAACAGAAACTTATATCAAAAATTTATTTTATTCATTGGGTTGCCTCCCAACAAGCGCTATTGTTTTATGCCCCTAGCTAGGCATAATGCATAGTTTCAAGTATTGTCATCTTTCAAGTTGATTCCATAAGTAGCCCTCATAATTGATTCATATGGTGCTTTAATTCTTTTCCTAGGGAAATGCTCCATACCCTTCTTTAATGGAAATTGAAATTTTATATTCCCTTCCTTCATATCAATAACGGCACCTATAGTTCGTAACAACGGCCTACCAAGTATTATGGGGCAAGAAGAATTGCATTCAATATCAAGAACAATAAAATCAACGGGCACATAATTTCTATTTACAAGAATAAGAACATCATTAATTCTACCCAAAGGCTTCTTAATAGTAGAATCCGCCAAGTGCAATTAAGAGAACATTCATCTATATTGGTGAACCCTAGCACATCACATCGAGATTTTGAAATTGTGGAAATGCTAGCACCCAAATCACATAAAGCATTGCACTCATAATTTTTAATTTTAACTTTAATGGTGGGTTCCCATTCATCATATAATTTTCTAGGAATTGAAACTTCTAATTCTAGCTTTTCTTCTAACGCTTTCATCATTGCTTCTACGATGTGTTTAGTAAAAGCCTTGTTTTGCTCATAAGCATTGGGTGAATTCAGCATGGATTGTAACAAAGAAATGCAATCAATCAAAGAACAATTATCATAATTAAAATCTTTGTAATCCAAAAGAGTGGGCACATCGCTATTTAAAGTTTTTACCTCTCCAAACCCACTTTTAGTAATTTTTTCATCAAGATTATCACCCTCCGAATTATGGGGACGCCTACTAATTAAAGTTGACTCTTCTTCAGCCCCCTTTTCATCAAGTTTTATATTGCTAAATAAAGAATCAATAGATGAAACACCAATCATTTTAATATCCTCATCATTACTACGATAAAAACCGGGAGGAATCGGTTTTTCTAAAAATTCTCGTTTAGCTCTTAGCATGGCGGTTCTTTTCTTACTCTCATCCATGGAGACATATAAAGCTTTAATTGATTCACTAATATCAATTTTGGGCGGCAAAATTTTAGTCTTAAGATTTTCCACATTATGAATAATTCTATCAATGCTCCTAGACATATCAGCAATTTTACTCAACTTTTCTTCTATCATAGTGTTGAAAACTTTTTGAGCATTAATAAATTCCTTAATATTACCTTCAAGATCAGAAGGTATCCTATTATTATTGTAGGAATTACCATAAGGATTGCCATAATTATTAGAAGAATTTCCGGGAAACGGTCTAGCATTAAAATTACCTCTATAAGCGTTACTATTAAAATTGTTTCGTGAGACAAAATTCACATCTACGGGATCATTATTTTGCTCAATCAAAGTAGACAATGGCACATCATTAGGATCAATATTGGCATTTTTACTAGCAACCAATTTCATAAGTGCATCAACTTTATCACTCAAAGTACTAATTTCTTCAATAGAATTCACCTTGTTATTAGTAGTTCTTTCGGTATGCCATTGTGAATAATTTGCCATAATATTATCAAGCAATTTAGTAGCTTCCCCCAAAGTAATTTCCATAAAAGTACCACCCGCGGCGGAATCTAAAAGATTTCTAGAAACAAAATTCAATCCCGCATAAAATTTTTGTATGATCATCCATAAATTTAAACCATGAGTAGGGCAATTTCTTATCATTAATTTCATCCTCTCCCAAGATTGGGCAACATGTTCATGATCAAGTTGCTTAAAATTCATAATTTGATTTCTAAGAGAAATAATTTTCGTGGGAGGAAAATACTTAGTAATAAAAGCATCCTTACACTTATCCCAAGAATCAATACTATTTCGTGGTAAAGATGAGAACCAAATTTTAGCACGATCCCGCAATGAGAACGGGAATAATTTTAATTTCACAATATCATTATCCACATCTTTTTTCTTTTGCATATCACACAATTCTACGAAAGTGTTAAGATGGGATGCGGCATCTTGATACGTCTCCAACGTATCTATAATTTATGAAGTATTCATGCCATGTTTACTATAGTTTTGTATGATTTTGGTGCACTTTTATTTGGCTTTTATATGATTTTTATGGGCTAACATACTGACCTAGTGCCCAGTGCCAGTTGCTATTTTTTTGCATGTTTTTTGTTTCGCAAAAATACCATACCAAACGAAGTCCAAACGTGATAAAATTTACAGAGATTTATTTTGGAATATATGTGATTTTTGGGAGGAAAAATCAACGCAAGACGGTGCTCGAGGGCCCCATGATGTACCAGGGCGCGCCACCCCCCCCAGGCGCGCCCTGGTGGCTCGTGGGCACCTCGTAGGTCCGTTGATGCCCTTCTTTCGCCGCAAGAAAGATAATTTCAAAATAAAAATCCCCTCAAAATTTCAGCCCAATCGGAGTTACGGATCTCCGGGGATTTAAGAAACGGTGAAGGGCCAGAAAACAGGTCGCAGAAACAGAAGACAACAGAGAGATCCAATCTAGGGGAGAGCTCCCTCTCCCCCCCGGAGGGCCAAGGAAGAAGAAGAAGGAGGGGGGCCCTGCCCCTCTCCTCCGGTGGTGCCGGAACACCGCCGGGGACATCTCCTCCATCACCATCACCACCAACTCCTCCTCCATTCCCATGGTGATGTGTGAGTAGTTCACCCTCGGGGCTGAGGGTATGTACTAGTAGCTATGTGTTTGATCTCTCTCTCTCGTGTTCTTGATTTGGCACGATCTTGATGTACCGCGAGCTTTGTTAATATAGTTGGATCATATGGTGTTTTCCCCTCTCTATCTTGTTGTGATGAATTGAGTTTTTACCTTTGAGGTTTCACTCTTATCGGATTGAATACTTTTATGGATTTGAGAACACTTGATGTATGTCTTGCATGCGGACACCCGTGGTGACAATGGGGTGTTCTATTGATTCACTTGATGTATGTTTTGGCACTCAACTCGTGGATTCCCGAGGTGACATTGGGGTAATCTATGCATAGGGGTTGATGCATGTTTTCGTCCTACTTTCTCCGATAGAAATCTTGGGGCACTCTTCGAAGTTCTTTGTGTGGATTGAATATTATGAATCTGAAGTTGTTTGATGCATATTGTATAATCAACTCACGGATACTTGTGGTGACATTGGAGTATCTAGGTGACATTAGGGTTGGTTGATGTGTTTCATATGGTGTTATTTTAGTACGAACTCTAGGGACGTTTGTGACACTTATAGGGATGGCTCAATAGATCGATCGGAAAGGATAACTTTGAGGTGGTTTCGTACCCTACAACAATTTCTATCTTATGTTCTCCGCTAGATAAGAACTTTGGAGTGATTCTTTGTCGCACATTGAGGGATAATTATATGATTCAACTATGTTAGCACTGTTGAGAGATTGCACTAGTGAAAGTATGAACCCTAGGCCTTGTTTCTAAGCATTGCAATACCGTTTGTGCTCACTTTTGTTACTTGCTACCTTGCTGTTTTTATATTTTTAGATTACAAAAACCTATTTCTACTATCCATACTACACTTGTATCACCATCTCTTCACCGAACTAGTGCACCTATACAGTTGCCATTGTATTGGGTGTGTTGGGGACACAAGAGATTTCTTGTATTTGGTTGCAGGGTCGTTTGAGAGATACCATCTTCAACCTACTCCTCCCACAGATTGATAAACCTTAGGTCATCCACTTGAGGGAAAATTGCTACTGTCCTACAAAACTCTGCGCTTGGAGGCCCAACACGAGTCTACAAGAATAAGTTGTGTAGTAGACATCAAGCTCTTTTCTGGCGCCGTTGCCGGGGAGGTGAGTGCTTGAAGGTATATCTTTAGATCTTGCAATTGAATCTTTTAGTTTCTTGTTTATCACTAGTTTGGTTTATAAAAAGAAAACTACAAAAAATGGAATTGAGGTTGCCTCATATTATTCGTCTTTATCATGTCTTTCTTGAAAATAAGGATTCCGATAATTGTGCTCAATTGATAGAAGAAGAATTCAATAAAATGTTTGGCATAAAATCTTTGAATGATGAGCATGATTGCAATGTTGTTAGTATGAATTCTTTGAATATCCATGATGCTAATGATATGCAAAGCCATAAGCTTGGGGATGCTACGTTTGATGAAGATGATATTTTTAGTCCCCCAAGTTTTGATGTGCAAATTTGTTATGATGGCTAAATGCCTCCTATTTATGATGATTATATTGATGAAAGTGGATTTGGAGAGGTCACAACTTTATTTAATGATAATTCCACTATTTTGGAAGAGGTTTCAATTGATTATGACAACAAAGTTGCTATCTATGATGATTATTGTGATGACATGTATGCTATAAGGAATAATGATAACTATGAAACTTGTCATCATGATTTTAATTTTCAATTAGATTATGCCAATCAAGTATCTCATGATAGTTATTTTGTTGAGTTAGCTCCCACTATTATGAATGAGAATAAATTTGCTTATGTGGAGAGTAATAAATCTTCTATGCTTGTGCATCATGAAAAGAGTGCTGTATGTGATAGTTATATTGTTGAATTTATTCATGATGCTACTGAAAATTATTATGAGATAGGAACTTATGATTATAGGTATCTCAATAATATCAAGTTTCCTCTCTATGTGTTGAAAGTTTTGAAGTTATACTTGTTTTGCCTTCCTATGCTAGTTGATTCTAGTTCCCATAAATTGTTTGCTCACAAAATCCCTATGCATAGGAATTGGGTTAGGCTTAAATGTGTTTGATATATTTCTCATGATGCTCCCTTTAAGTTTCAATTCTTTACTTCTATGTGAGCATCATTCTAAATTATCATGCCTAGCTAAAAGGCTTTAAAGAAAGCGCTTGTTGGGAGGCAACCCAATATGTATCCTTTCTGTTTTAGTGTGTTCACATGATTAAGCTACTGTATTAATCATGTTTTATATGTTTTATTTCAATAATGTTCCAAGTAAAGCCTTTGGGATAGTGTGGATGATAGTTGACTTGATTCTGTGCAAAAACAGAAACTTTTGCGCCCAGTTCTGGAATTACCATAAATCACTGGAGCGTCGAAAAATTCTGAATTTTTTTGCACATGATTTATATACAAATTGCCTACGTTGTACTAATTTTTCATAATTTTTAGAGTTACAGAAGTATGGTCATTGTTCAGATCATTACAGACTGTTCTGTTTTTGACAGATTCTGTTTTCAATGCATAGTTTGCTTGTTTTATAGTTTCTATGGCTTATATTGGTCAATATAAATTGTAGAAATTGTAGGGTACAGTAGGCATTATGTGTGAACAATTATAAATCTTGTCTTGACAGTACCTAAGTGGATGATTTATTTTTGTCATACTAACCTATCTCACGAAGTTCCGTTAAGTTTTGTGTGATTGAAGTTTTCAACTTTTGGGTGAGATATCGATATGAGGAGAATAAGGAGTGGCAATACCCTAAGCTTGGTGATGACCAATGCACCCCAAGGTAATATTCAAGGAAGACTCAAGCGTCTAAGCTTGGGGATGCCCCGGAAGGCATCCCCTCTTTCGTCTTCAACACTATCGGTAACCTCACTCGGAGCTATATTTTTATTCGTCACATAATATGAGTTTTGCTTGGAGCGTCATTTTCTTTTGTTGATATTTTCTTTCTTCTATCAATAATCATGTTTTGTATCTTTTAGTTCAATAAAATGCCAATTATAGCCTTTACCATGCTCAGTTTGCAAGTTTATGTGTTGCTGTTTGAAAACAGAAAGTTTTCTGTTATGTCCTGAATTTATATGAATTGTCAGAACATGATAAAAATCTGAAATTTTTACAAAGTAAGCATGCATGAGTTCTCTGTCACGTGGTAATTTTTCAGAATTTTTGGAGTTAGGCAAGTATGGATTCTTATTCACCTTTTAAAGACTGTTCTGTTTTGGCAGATTGCTGTTATAGTTGCATTGTTTGCATATGTTTGCGTGTTTGATGTTTCTATTTGTGGATGGGAGTATTAAATATGCCGAGGCATTTAGTATGCAATGTTTAATTATAATTTTTGTGATTTTCTACAGTAGAAAATGTTAAGGTTTTGAGTTGATTTATACTAATTTATCTCACGTGTTCTTGTTGAGTTTTGTGTGGATGAAGTTTTTAAGATTTAGGGAAACCTTGATATGAGAGGAATTAAGGAGACACAAGAGCTCAAGCTTGGGGATGCCCAAGGCACCCCAAGATAACATTCCAAGAAGTCTCAAGCAACTAAGCTTGGGGATGCCCCGAGGCATCCCACCTTTCTTCATCAACACCTATCGGTTAGCCTAAGTTTTTACTTGTTCACATGATATGTGCTATCCTTGAAGTGTCCTTTTATTTTCATTTTGTTTGCTGTTTGAATAAAATTATCAAGATCTGGAATCTTTATTGAGAGAGAGTCTTCACATGGCTACTTAATTGTTTGACTACTCCTTGATCTTCACTTATATCTTTTGGAGTAGTTTGTCATTCATTCTTGTGCTTCACTTATATCCTATGAGTAAATTGTTGAATGAATTGAATATCATAAAGTTGAAATTATATATGCTTCATATGCTTGTATCATGTCTAGTAGTAGCTTCACATTTGGGTTAGAAAGTGAAATCTATTGAAGCTTGACAATCACAATATTGGTCATACAGGCAATTCATGAATGATTAGTATAAGGAAGAGAACTTTCACATATAAATATATTATCTTGGACATCTTTTATGATTGTGAATAACCATTAATTATTTTCAAACTTGAGAAAATTGGTTGAAGTTGGACAAGGAAGACAACGTAATGAGTTATGTTTGGGTATATTTGCATAGAAGTTATATTGTTATGGATCCTCTAACATGTGGTGCTTGCTTAGGATCTTTTGCTAACCAAAAATTCATACTAAGTAGAGATACTACTTGTGCACCCAAAAACCCTTAAACCCAGTTTCTTGCCATGAGAGTCCACCATATCTACCTATGGATTGAATAAGATCCTTCAAGTAAGTTGTCATCGGTGCAAAAAGCAATAAAAAATTGCTCCTAAAATATGTATGATCTTTTATTGCAAGGGAAAATAAGCGTTGTACGAACTTGTGATGGTAAAGAAATAAAAGCGACGGACTGCATAATAAAGGTTGCTATCACAAGGGGCAATATAACGTGACGTTCCTTTGCATTAAGAGCTTGTGCATCCAAAAATCAAAAGCGCATGACAACCTCTGCTTCCCTCTACGAAGGGCCTATCTTTTACTTTAATGAATTTACTTTTATGTATTTACTTTTATGCAAGAGTCAATAGCATTCCCTATTATTCCAACCTAAATTATTCTTTAGTTGGCAAGCATCATGTGGTGGGGAAAGATCCAGGCACATATGGCCAGTCAAATATATTTGATCATGAATTATTATTGTTGACAATTATCTCTATGATAAATAAGTTGGGAGGCGAAACATTAAGCCCCTATCTTTCTCTGTGTTCGATGGATGCTATTTGTTCTAAAAATATGCTTTGAGTACTAGCAATCATAGAAGACTATATGATAATTGAGTATGTGGAGCTCTTACTTAGACTTTGTTGAAATTAAGTTGAATTGCAATTGTTTGGTGACTAAGAACATAGGTTGTTAAGTTTCAAGAGATTGCATTGTTTGAACCATAACATGTGAATTAATTGCTACTTTATCATGATGAGTTTTATGAGAAAAAGTTACTGCCATGATGCTAGGGAAAGTGATTGAAATTATCATTGATCAAATTTATGCACTATGCTAGCATTCACACTTCATAAATTATTTCTTTTATCATTTACCTACTCGAGGATGAGCAGGAATTAAGCTTGGGGATGCTGATACGTCTCCAACGTATCTATAATTTATGAAGTATTCATGCCATGTTTACTATAGTTTTGTATGATTTTGGTGCACTTTTATATGGCCTTTATATGATTTTTATGGGCTAACATATTGACCTAGTGCCCAGTGCCAGTTGCTGTTTTTTGCATGTTTTTTGTTTCACAAAAATACCATACCAAACGAAGTCCAAATGCGATAAAAATTTATAGAGATTTATTTTGGAATATATGTGATTTTTGGGAGGAAAAAATCAACGCAAGACGGTGCTCGAGGGCCCCATGAGGCACCAGGGCGCGCCACCCCCCCCCCCCCAGGTGCGCCCTGGTGGCTCGTGGGCACCTTGTAGGTCGGTTGATGCCCTTCTTTTGCCGCAAGAAAGATAATTTCTAGATAAAAATCCCCTCAAAATTTCAGCCCAATCGGAGTTACGGATCTCTGAGAATTTAAGAAACGGTGAAGGGCCAGAAAATAGGTCGCAGAAACAGAAGACAACAGAGAGATCCAATCTAGGGGAGAGCTCCCTCTCCCCCCCGGAGGGCCAAGGAAGAAGAAGAAGGAGGGGCTCCCTGCCCCTCTCCTCCGGTGGTGCCGGAACGCCAACGGGGACATCTCCTCCATCACCATCACCACCAACTCCTCCTCCGTTCCCATGGTGATGTGTGAGTAGTTCACCCTCGGGGCTGAGGGTATGTACTAGTAGCTATGTGTTTGATCTCTCTCTCTCTCTCTCTCTCTCTCTCTCTCTCGTGTTCTTGATTTGACACGATCTTGATGTACCGTGAGCTTTGTTAATATAGTTGGATCATATGGTGTTTTCCCCTCTCTATCTTGTTGTGATGAATTGAGTTTTTACCTTTGAGGTTTCACTCTTATCGGATTGAATACTTTTATGGATTTGAGAACACTTGATGTATGTCTTGCATGCGGACACCCGTGGTGACAATGGGGTGTTCTATTGATTCACTTGATGTATGTTTTGGCACTCAACTCGCGGATTCCCGAGGTGACATTGGGGTAATCTATGCATAGGGGTTGATGCACGTTTTCGTCCTACTTTCTCCGATAGAAATCTTGGGGCACTCTTTGAAGTTCTTTGTGTGGATTGAATATTATGAATCTGAAGTTGTTTGATGCATATCGTATAATCAACTCACGGATACTTGTGGTGACATTGGAGTATCTAGGTGACATTAGGGTTGGTTGATGTGTTTCATATGGTGTTATTTTAGTACGAACTCTAGGGCCGTTTGTGACACTTATAGGGATGGCTCAATAGATCGATCGGAAAGGATAACTTTGAGGTGGTTTCGTACCCTACAACAATTTCTATCTTATGTTCTCCGCTAGATAAGAACTTTGGAGTGATTCTTTGTCGCACATTGAGGGATAATTATATGATTCAACTATGTTAGCACTGTTGAGAGATTGCACTAGTGAAAGTATGAACCCTAGGCCTTGTTTCTAAGCATTGCAATACCGTTTGTGCTCACTTTTGTTACTTGCTACCTTGCTGTTTTTATATTTTCAGATTACAAAAACCTATTTCTACTATCCATACTACACTTGTATCACCATCTCTTCGCCGAACTAGTGCACCTATACAATTTGCCATTGTATTGGGTGTGTTGGGGACACAAGAGATTTCTTGTATTTGGTTGCAGGGTTGTTTGAGAGATACCATCTTCAACCTACTCCTCCCACGGATTGATAAACCTTAGGTCATCCACTTGAGGGAAAATTGCTACTGTCCTACAAAAAACTCTGCACTTGGAGGCCCAACACGAGTCTACAAGAATAAGTTGTGTAGTAGACATCACATCTTCATTAGGACTACCGGAAAATTGATCTTTCATGACAAGATTTAGCAAAGCGGCATTAATATCACAAGTCTCCGCACTAGTGGCGGGAGGAGCAATCGGAGTACTAATAAAATCACTATTATTAGTATTGGAAAAATCACACAATTTTGTATTTTCTTGAGACATTGTGACTACGCAAACAAGATAGCAAACAAGCAAACGAGAAAAAGGCAAACGGAAAATATTTGTGTATTTTTGTAAAAACGTTTTAGAAGTGGGGGGGATGAAAACGAGAGGCAAATGGCAAATAAAGTAAATGCAAGGAGATGAGAGTTTGTGCAAAGGTACTTGATAGATGTTGATGATGTCTCCCCGACAACGGCGCCAGAAATTCTTCCTGCTACTTGTAGCTTGCATTGGTATTTCCCCGAAGAGGAAGGGATGATGCAGCACAGTAGAGATAAGTATTTCCCTCAATTATGAAACCAAGGTTATCGAACCAGTAGGAGAATCACACAACACCTCGTTAGCAGCACCTGCACACAAACAACAAATCCTAGCACCCAACGCTAACAAGGGGTTGTCAATCCCTTGGTGGTAAGTTTGCAAGATTAAATTGTATATGATAGATTGATAGATTGAAACAAAAATACAAAATAAAATAAATAAAGAAAAGATGGCAGCAATATTTTTAGGGTTTTAGTAATATGAGATAGATAGACCCGGGGGCCATAGGTTTCACTAGAGGCTTCTCTTGAGAAAATAGCATACGGTGGGTAGACAAATTACTGTTGGGCAATTGATAGAAAAGCAAATAATTATGACGATATCCAAGGCAATGATCATGTATATAGGCATCACGTCCAAGATTAGTAGACCAACTCCTGCCTGCATCTACTACTATTACTCCACATATCGACCGCTATCCCGCTTGCATCTAGTGTATTAAGTCCATAAAGGAACGGAGTAATGCCTTAAGAACGATGACATGATGTAGACAAGATAAAACCCACGAGTGAATACACACATGAATAAATCCCATCTTTTTACCCTTAGTAGCAACGATACATATGTGTCATGTCCCTTTCTGTCACTGGGATTGAGCACCGCAAGATCGAACCCACTACAAAGCACCTCTCCCCATGGCAAGATAAATCAACTAAGTTGGCCAAACCAAATCAATAGATCGGAGAAGAAATACGAGGCTATAATAATCATGCATAAAAGAGATCAGAGAAGACTCAAATAATTTCATGGATAATCTGATCATAAACTCACAATTCATTGGATCCCAACAAACACACCGCAAAAAGTGATTACATCGAATAGAACTCCAAGAACATCAAGGAGAACATTGTATTGAAGATCAAAAAGAGAGAAGAAGCCATCTAGCTACTGCCTATGGACCCGAAGGTCTGTGGTAAACTACTCACGCATCATCGGAGAGGCAGCAAGGTTGATGTAGAACCCCTCTGTGATCGATTCCCCTCCGGCGGAGCATCGGAAAAGGCCTCCATATGGGATCTCTCTGGAACAGAAACTTGCGGCGGCGGAAAAAGTATTTCGTGGACTCCCCTAAGGGTTTTAGATTTTTTCTGAATTTATAGTGGAAGAATTAGGTCAAACGGAGCTGGGTGGGCCCCACGAGGTACCAGGGCGCGCCACCCCCCTGGGGCGTGCCCTGGTGCCTCGTGGCCCACTCAGCCATCTTCTGGCCCTCTCCGAAGCTTCTAGTACTTGTTATGTCCAATAAAAAATCTCCAAAAAGTTTCGTGGCATTTGAACTTCGTTTGGTATTGATTTTCTGTAAAACAAAAACAGGGCAGAAAACAGCAACTAGCACTGGGCACTAGGTTAATAGGTTAGTCTCCAAAAATGATATATAATTGCTGTAAATGATTGTAAAAACATCCAAGATTGATATTATAACAGCATGGAACAATCAAAAATTATAGATACGTTGGAGACGTATCAACACCCATATTGACCCCTATACCCACACGAATAAATATTCGAGTGAACCTCCAGTTGCCATGTGCTATTCCTGTTGCTTCGCGATATGTTACAAACACCCGAGGTGAGATTTATCGGCATCCCCGTGGATCAACAACTTGTCCACTATGCCAGTTACCTCGTTACCGGTTTTGTTCTCTTTTCTCGTTCCCGTGTTCCGGCATCCCTGTGATCAAATCACAATATGTCTGGCCAGACGATGATGGATACCGTAACACCGAGAGGGCCCAAAGAATATCTCTCCATCGTCGGAGGAGCAAATCCCAATCTTGATCTATCAAGTCCCTTGACATACTTTCCCATGAACCCGTAAGCCGCCGTAATAGCCACCCAGTTACGGATGGCGTTTAACAAACCCCAAAGTTCATGAAGCAAGCATGAAGAAACTCGATACTCTCATGGTCTAAGGAATTATGCAAACGTTAACTTCCTCTGTGTTATTAACCATTAACTTGTGATGAATGTATCTCATAGCATAACATCAATTCAGGTCGATTCAACACAAGTGTTCTCCTAACAATGTGTCCTCAAAGTTGTCGGCATAGTCATGCCCATGATCAAGAAAACAGAACCATCATGCAACACTTGAGCTAATCTTAGAGGCCAGACTAGGAATACATTTTACCGTTTAATATTCCACACGTGCATATGAGTCTTCATCCGAGCCTCGTGGTTATTGTAGACTCGAGAACCATAGCAGTTATAGCACGGAATATAAACATAATTAGAAACATGGGGATAAATAATAACATTTATTATTGCCTCTAGGGCATATCTCCTATAGACTCCCACTTGCACTAGAGTCAATAATCTAGTCAATGCGAATGCACTTCACACCTATGGCATACCGGTGTAAATGCTTCGCTTGTGGTATAGTCTTCGTCTAACGGACCTGACAACTTCAGGGCCGTGTGTATCTTTGCATATCCTCGCATTTTCATACTTTCACAAAATACATATTTTGTGTGGACTTGGCTTTGTATATATGTGAATCACAGGTCAAACCTTGATTCCTCAGACTAAGCTATGGAGCAACTATCTGCAATAGTGTCCCATTGACCAAAGCCATCTTGGAACCATACTAAGTTCATGAATGAACAATATGATTCAACATCTTTTTTGCCGCTTCCAAAGCGTCAACATACTTAGCCTTTGTTATAGAATTCACCACAGTAACTTGTTTGGAACAATTTCCAACTACCGTGCCACCATATTGTGTATTACACAAAACCCTTAACTTAAATCAAAAATCGCTTGGAGCATTGATGAAGACTGTATCGATGTAACTACTTACAACGAGCACTTCATAATCTCTGCTTGCGAGAAAACATGTCATCAGTGCTACTTTAGTACTTAACGACATTTTTCACTGTTGTCCCATGATCAGTACTTTGATCACTTTGGTATCTATACTCGCAACTGCTTGGGAGTACCGGACATATCTGGTTGTTTTACATACCATGGAATACATGATTAATCCAAACACAAAAGTGTGTGGAATCTCCATCATGTATTTTGCTCATCAGTGTTTTGGGACACCGAGTCTTGAAAAACTCTTTCCATGTGACTTCGGCAAGAATCACTCTTGGCGTTTTAATGTTAAACTGTTTTAACATCTTGTCAATATGTATTTTTGGCTTTAGCCTATTAGGCAATTCTATCTCCGTAGATAATTATGCCTAATGTTGAGGCTACGTAGCCCAAGCACTTCATCAAAAAACCAATTTTTCAAAGAAGTCCTAATTCGTGTCAAGAAATTTATATTATTTCCAATCAACAATGTGTCAAGCACACAAGTTTTAGAAATATTATTATGCTCCCACTTACTTTCTTGTAACAACAAGCATCTTCGCTTTCCATTGATGAAATCAAACTCTTTTGATTATTTCATCAAAAATGAAGATTCCAACTCCATTTTGCCCTCTTCTGTCCATCGCTGAAACTCTGAAGTTTGCATACTCACTAGCATCCTCTGGATAGACAAAATACTTTGGACTGTATCACATACAAGTCCTAGTTTGTATTCCCATTTCATGGAAATCCTTTTGTCATCCATGTATCATATCTCATGATTGAAATATGTATTAATTGCTAGTTTAACCCGAACCAACTTTAAGCATCGCTACGGTGAGACAATCTCATCGTAGTCAATTCCTTGAATTTGTTACAAGCAACAAGTCGAGCGTTATGGATAAAACATTTTTATTCGTATCAGTTTATAGTTCCATTAACATTATTTAGACTCTAAGTCTTCCGAAGGGTTCATCAAGATATAATCTTGAATTGTTTATATGGAAACTATCTCGGATTGTATTGGCATTTAGCCAATTCCGGAGTCAGGGCCCATCAACGTTTCCTTGTGTATCGTAGGTATACTGTTGTCTAGCAATAATATCTCGTCTGCGCACCTGAGAGGTTTGCACGAGTTTTGCCTACGTGGTTCAGCTGCAAGTTCGACCGAAGTCCATACATCTCATGTAGAGGCTTCCATATCAGTCGCAGTAGGAAACTCTGGAATCACTTCCAAGGTTTCTTTCCTTTGACCTGATGACGAAGATACTGTTATCTTGTCGAGTTGCACTGTCCTCCCACTCACCTTTTTGCAAGAAATATTTTCTTTCAAAATCATACCGTTCTTTGTGGCAAAACCTTTTGCCTCGGTTGCCGTGTGCTATTCCTGTTGCTTCGCGATATGTTACAAACACCCGAGGTGAGATTTATCGGCATCCCCATGGATCAACAACTTGTCCACTATGCCAGTTACCTCGTTGCCGGTTTTGTTCTCTTTTCTCGTTCCCGTGTTCCGGCATCCCTGTGATCAAATCACAATGTGTCTGGCCATACGATGATGGATACCGTAACACCGAGAGGGCCCAAAGAATATCTCTTCGTCGTCGGAGGAGCAAATCGCAATCTTGAGCTATCAAGTCCCTTGACATACTTTCCCATGAACCCGTAAGCCGCCGTAATAGCCACCCAGTTACGGATGACGTTTAACAAACCCCAAAGTTCATGAAGCAAGCATGAAGAAACTCGATACTCTCATGGTCTAAGGAATTATGCAAACGTTAACTTCCTCCGTGTTATTAACCATTAACTTGTGACGAATGTATCTCATAGCATAACATCAATTCGGGTCGATTCAACACAAGTGTTCTCCTAACAATGTGTCCTCAAAGTTGCCGGCATAGTCATGCCCATGATCAGGAAAACAGAACCATCATGCAACACTTGAGCTAGTCTTAGAGGCCAGACTAGGAATACATTTTACCGTTTAATATTCCACACGTGCATATGAGTCTTCCTCCGAGCCTTGTGGTTATTGTAGACTCGAGAACCATAGCAGCTATAGCACATAATATAAACATAATTAGGAACATGGGGATAAATAATAACATTTATTATTGCCTCTAGGGCATATCTCCTACATATATTGCTTCACCCTTCCTTTTCGGGGAAAAACCAACGCAGCTCACAAGTAGCAAAGACCCTCACCAACGAAAAAGAATAAATATGGAGAGATGCGATCCCCTTGGCTCATGCCTCTAGTTGGTGTAAAATCTCGCGTACGGCATCCATTGAAAAGAACCGAGAAAGTCACTGATCTCACTTATCTCATGACCGCATCAACAAAAGAGTGACTCAAGCCAATCCTTTTCATTATCTTCTCCAGATATTCCCATTCCAAATGATCATAAGCTTTCTGCATATCTAGCTTCGCCGCACGATGAGAATTTTTCTTGCTTCTGTTACTCTTCATGTAATGCAGACACTCATACGCCGAAATGACATTATCAATAACGAGTCTACCAGGCACAAAGGTCGACTGCTCTTCAGAAATAATTTCAAGAAGAATTTGTTAGCTAGTACTTTTGAATTAATCTTGAAGATCACGTTGGACAAGCTAATTGGTCGGAACTGAGACACAAGGGTTGGGTTTTCTACCTGTGAGATCCCGAGACAATAGGAATGATAGACTACTCATATCAATAAGGTGCACCTTCTTTTCAGGGAGCCCATTCGAAAGGAACCTCAAAGTTAAGCATGTTTGTCTTGGAGCAATTTGAGGATGGGTGACCGACTGGGAAGCTGATCCTAGGTGCGCACGATTGAGGACAAAGTGTGTAGGTGATGGAATTTTGAGATCCGGTTTGGATAGGAGAAGGTCCCGTTGCCTTTCTCCCAAGGAGTGAGCCTGGGTATCGAACCCACGATAGGATGTGCGCTATGACAAAGACTTAAACAAGTTATTGTTTTCACAATAATTTCTAGTTTTTTAACCAAACCTTTAAGACCCTTTTGGAATGTAAACAATGATATGGAAATAGGCATGGATATGAGGTCTTACTCTTACAACCTTGTACTTGTGTGTGGGATCTCATCTTGATAATAAACATAGTCATAGAAGATACCCGCTACAATATGCTCATAACGCGGTGAAGTGGGGATGTGTCCAAAGTATGTCACGACCGGTCACGACCTACATCGAGACTCAGTTGTCCAACATATGGCCCTTACCATCATGCGGGGTTACCTCGGTTATTAAGAACAACTTCACACAAAAGCATTGGGCGTTTCATGACTACACCTCATTGTCCGCAAGGAATTGCTTTCCGCTACCGTACTAATCCTTTCTTTCACTAGTTTTCAGAATAGCATTCCACGCATCCTCACTTCTTACCTCCTCCTTGATCGATCTATGGTATCTTGGGTACCTGCAGGACCTTAGAACGAGAAGAAGACAAAAGACAACTATGTTGCGAATGCACATACAAATAACCTCAGTCAAGCAAAGTCATTCCAACGATCCCTTGCACAAATACATAGGGTTGCAGGCCTTACCTCAACCCATTGCCTTAAGGAATTACTCAAGCATCGCGATCGTATCACAAGAAGAAATCATTGAAGATGACATAAAGATGAATGATTGATTGATAATATGTCTTACAATAGTTGCTGATTGTGATGGACTAATTACAAGTATGACTAACTTCGAGATAATGGTTGTGGTGATGATGGGGGTGATGTCTATGGATATGAGATGGGAAATGGCGGTGGCTAGGGTTTTTGAATGGCCTCTAGTTCTCTGTTTTGCGAATGGATGACTCTTTGTTGGGATTTTGCCATGGCCTCCTTTATAACTCTTGTTCGGTTGGATGCCACGGTGTTGACGGCGTGTGGTACGAGCGCATGCGGTCATATCATGCGACGTCTTCTCCCCTGTTTAGCTCATCGTGCCTCCTTTGGACTTGGCTTGGTCTCCACACTTGGTGTTTCCCTCTATGTGATGATTTTCTTCCATGTTTGAGCACATTTTTTGTGGAAACGCATTAAACAAAGGATTTCACAATTTCTTGCAGTCATTAGTCATTAGTAGCAGTATCAGAGTGATTTTTCAGATATTCTAGGATTATCTAGTTTAAACAATGGTGGAATGAGTGCAAAAATATCACTCATCAACCTCCCCAAGCTTAAACCTTGATCATCGTTGAGAAAGAAACAAAAATCAATCATAAGGAACTCAGTTGATTAAAAAACGAGAAGGTTTTGGTTCACTTGCAATCAATATGCCTAGATAGCCCTCCGCTTCCTTTACCCAAAAACTTAGTATAACTGTAGCGGTGGCATGGTTATCATGCAACCGTAAGGTAAGATAATCAACACAAAACTCTTGTTAGTCTAGACAAAACAATCAACTAGTCTTTATTCTATTTCTTCTAGTTAACACTTGCTTGCCGGGAACACTTTGGAAGAGCTGTTTCTTTTTTGCAAGGAAAACATATGTTGCGGGAGTGAAAGGTATATAAGACAATGTGATACTAGAGTAACTAGCTAACATCAACAAGTATCGCCTCATTAAGGCTCGCAAACACTTTCTTCAATCATTGCTTGCTGAAAGTTTTGTTGTCCAGTGATGGATTATGCCAAAGAAATGATACATGCAAATATGGGGGTTTTGTTGTGGCTTACATTTGAATAATATGGACCAAGTATTGTCTCTTTCGAGCGCTATGATTAGTATTCTTTTATTACCACATACACAGATATACCCTCTATAGAAAGACGAATAATATTCGTCATAGTGTTGTGACTATACATGGTAACCAACTCATAGCCGAAATCCGGGCGAAACTCAAGTAGACTGTTCATAGGCCAGTGGAGTCATCGGCATAAACTCAGAAGGAGTAACGACGTTACAGTTACATGGTATAAAGCAGCATATAACGGTGGGCCATGGAACCCGCATAAAGCCATATACCATGTGCTGCAAAACAGATTTTGGCATAATCTCGATCACCTTCCAACTGGGTTCCTCCGGACAACTTTATCCACAAGTGTCATTGAGTATATAATATTAAACACCATGGGGTTGAGTATCTCCAATATCACCTTCTTCTACAATTTTTCTCTATACCCGAGTGTTTTTAGAGACTTTCTCTTATGCATGATTATTCTTTGTTATCGTCACTTCGTTTTTAAAACTAGTCCCACGACACGTCTTGGTTATCTTGATTAAACAGAACAAAGTCTACTCAATTATTTTATCTACAAGAACAAAACATTTCTTTTAACTATCAAGACTAACTCCCACTTGAATACTACACACATGCAATTACTACAACTATTCTGAGCATCTCAAGTTCAAAAGGCGGGAGTCGTAGGACATACCTCGTGTGCATGAACGTTTACGCTTGCCTGCCTTAAGGTGTGTTCCTCCTTGTTTGGCGTAGATCAACTTCTGTGCGGAAAAATATTAGCAAGAGAATGCAAACAGAAATCCAGGGCAAATAAAAAGAACAAAGAGATGGAAAACCTTATTCTATTTTTATATTTTTGGGCCTTTGAAAGATAACTTGCAAAAGATGAAAACGGTGGAAAAAACAAACAAAAGAAAAACAAATAAAAAGAAAAGTGTTGGAACAAATCAACACGCGAGTGTTTGAAGCTCTCAGCGAGCTGAAGTACAACCTCATTACAACTTAAAAAATACCGCCACATCTTGATGTAGACATGGAAGTAACCTCCCCAAGCCTAAGCTTTTGCAAGTCCAAACCAAAGAGATCATTGCGGCGATGGATAGTAGCCTGGAGCCAATGACTGGCTCCAGTTGGGGAAGTGGGACGCCATGTACTCGGTGTAGTCTCGGAGTGCGTTGGCGTGGTTGTTCATATTGTCGATGGAGCCTCCAAGGTTGTTGACGTCAGCATAGGTGTGATACGTCTCAAACCTATCTATAATTTTTTGCTTATTTCATGCTATTATAAATTAATTATAATATCCCTTTTGGATACTTTTTATAGCAATTTATATTATTTTTCTGGACTAACCTATTAATTCAATGCCCAAAGCTAGTTGCTGTTTTCTGCATGTTTTTGACTTTCCACAAAAATCAATATCAACAGAGGTAAAAAATACCCGAGGATTTAATACGATTTTTTCCAAGTCGGATGGAGCCGAAAAGTGTCGGGCCTGTCGAGGGGCCATCTGTGGGCCCCAGCGGCCAGGGGCCCACCCGCGCCACTAGGCCGCGTGGCCCCCCTGGCCACCGCCTTACTTCGTTTTCAACGCCTATAAAGTCCTTAATTCGAGAAACCCTGGGTACCAATTTCCTCTAAAAAAATTCGATGCCGCAAGTTCCTATTCCGAGGAGATCCAATCTATAGGCCTGTCTTGGCACCCAGTCGGAGGGGGAAGCCATCACGGGAGACTTCTTCATCAACCTTTCTTCATCAATATTGGCGGCAACACTCACTTTGCTGAGCACTGGGTGCCATGCTACTTCAGGCAATGCTTCTTCCCTTTCCTGTAGTCGACGCAGCAAAGTGAGGGCTTCAATGTTGTCCTTAAAAGATACGTGAACCCTCGGAATTCATTGCTCAACTTTGTGTAGCAATACAAGAAGATAAATGACAAGATATTAGTGAAGGAAGGTGGTAATGATTACCGGACATATGATCTTGAGCCAAGGACTTGGTCGTTATTTCCAATTGAGAAGCAAGCTTTGCAAGTTTACACCAGGGATATCTATTACTGGTGGTAGACTGAATTTGAGATGATTGGCAGATACAATGTTAGGCCCCAGGAGGAGACATGTACCTGCTCGAGCCCAACAGGACGCACACAGAAGTTTATGGGCGTAGATCATACATGGTAACAACCAATGTTGCTGAAGAGGATTAATTTTGTGAATGTTGCAAGATGTACAGGGATGGACTGTTGTGTATCCACATCTTGAAAGTTTTTACCCATATCGGTGTGGATGAGATGCCTGCAAAGTACGTTCTCCCAAGGTGGACACTTAATGCTCTTCCTGGGGTTGAGCCAGCTGCCGCTCAAGTGTCGGATGCCATGCCTCCGGAGTCGGTCGAGTAAATCATGCCTGTTGACTAATCTACCATGTTTGGAAAGCTTGCTAGCTAAGATGGGCAATCGTTTCGACGAGGGATCAAATGCGGCACTTGTGGTTTGCTGGGCCACAATGGTGCCACTTGCAAAACACATTACCGTAGTGTGTGATTGGGGAAAAGAAGCAAAAAAGAAAGGAGGAACCAGTGGTGGATTTTTATTTTTATCTTTCGTGTCTAATGTTGATTTCCTTTTGTTGGCTCGTCTTTGTGCCAGTAGATACGAAAATCATTGAAAAGAAGAACCTTTGGTAGAACTTGAAATAGTGATTGAGTCCCCCCCCCCCCCCCCCCCCCCCCCCCTAATTAAAAAAGCATGAGAGTTGGTTTTAATTTACCTTAATTCACATTTACATATGTAGTGCTAGTGCTTATTGTGTGTCATACCTTTTTTATGTTGAGCATCCCCCTCCATTTTACGTCGTTCTGGTAGTTGTCCACCCCAGCTTGCTGTCAAAAGCTTCCTTATACTGATGAAGTTTTGCGGACCGTATTCCAGGACATGGCTCCCCTTCCAGTTAGCTGTGTTGTATAGCATGTAAATGTTGCAGTCGACCCTATAGTTGAAATAAAGTCATGCTGAATAAAAGAACACAAAATGGGAAAAGGGGAAAAATAAGTTCGCACGGGAAGCGGTGGCAAATAAAAAAAAAAACTGTTGTGGTGACATCGTTTTGCTGCCAGTTCAGAAAACGGTTCTTTGCTGCTGCACAACTTTGTGGTTTGTTTTAGCGCGTCTCCGCTGTGAGTTGGTGACCAACTCCGTGCAAAAATGTGGTGCCCTTAAGTGACTCAGCTCAACCCCTGGCTAGTCGGTGGTTTGTGTGCAATGGAGAGTTTGCGGCCACTATATGTTTTGGTTTACGCGACTTATTTTTTCTGGTAGTTTGTGGGGAGACTAGTGTGTATTGGCTTACTCGGTTTTGGTTCGCTGGTGCGGGCAACTATACGTTGTTGGGAGGAGGGGGTGATGGGCGACTTCGTGCAAAAAATATGATGGCCTTAGGCGGCTTAGCTCTCCCCCGACTAGTCGGTGGTTTTGTGCGATGGGGTTTTGCGGCAACTATGTGTTTTGGTTTAGGCGACTTGTTTTTTTTGGGGTAAGTTGTGGGACAACTAGTTTGTATTGGATTAGTCAAATGTGGTTTGCGGGTGCAGCCGACTATATGTTGTTGCGAGGAGGGGGTGGTGGACGACTCGGTACAAAAATGTGATGACCTTAGTTGACTTAGACTTAGCTCAACCCCCTCCCCCTCCCCCTCCTTCGCGGGCTAGTTAGTGGTTTTGTGTGCAATGCGGGTTTGCGACTACTATGTCGACTTGTTGTGTGTGTGTGTGTGGGGGGGGGGGGGGGGGGGGGTGTTGTGAGGCGAGTAATGTGTATTGGATTAGTCTAGTTTGGTTCACGGGTGCGGGTGACTATACGTTGTTGGGAGGAGGGGTGCATCAAAAAATGGTCACCATGTATTTTCAAAAATTATCCATTATACATTAAAAATATACTCGTCATCTATTAAAATTGCAAGTCCTGTATTTAAAAAAAATTCATGGCAAATTAAAAAATCATCATGTATTTCATAAAAACTATTCATTGTGTAATTCAAACATAATGTTGATCGCATACTAAAAAGTGTTTGTCATGTATTTTAAAAATATTCATCATGTATTTCACAAAACGTTTCATCGTGTAATAAAAATGTTAATTATATATTTCAAAAATAATCATCATGTACCCTCTTTGTAAAGACATATAAGATCATTTAGATCACTACTTTAGTGATATAAACGATCTTATATTTCTTTACAGAGGGTTCAATAATATTCATCACATATTAGAAATATTAATAGTGTATTAGAAAAATATTCATCATGTAATAAAAATATTCATATTTTCCTAAGACCGAATCACAGAAAAGAAAATTAGGAAACAATACAAAAAAGAATGAAAAAAAATAAAATAAAATAAAAAGGAGACAAATGAAATAAAGGAAAATAGATAAAAAAGGAAAAATACAGAAAACTAATAAAACCGATGGCCAAAGAAAGAAAGATAATCAGAGGAAACAACCCCACTAATAAACAAAACAAGAAAACAAAATATCAACCCCCTCTTTCCACAGGCTCTGGTACTGGGCCAGCTCGCATCAGGGCGCTATGAGGCAAGCATGGGCTATATTTCACAATTGACGAGATATAGCCTTTGCGATTTTTCATCGAATTATCCGAGTTTTTGCTGTTTTTAATGTTTTTTTCCGGGCTTTTTGAGGGAAATAATTTACTTATTTAAAAATATTTGTGAATTTCAAAAACTTTCAAGAATTATATATTCACGAATTTTTAAAACTGTTCACATGTTTAAAAAATGTTCATAAATTTGAAAAATAGAATGGAAAAAAGAAAAGAAAAGGAAGAAACAAAGAAAAAGAGAACAAGAAACCGGCCGAAAACCAAATAAAGACGGGCAGCACGTTCAATTTGGGCATCTATTCTATGCCTCGAGCAATTAATAGGAAACACCATGTCTAGAGAGGGGTTAAAAAATGTCGAGACAGAAAAATCTCTACCTATAATTATATATATATATATATTATATATATATATATATATATATATATATTATTATTATTATTATATATATATATATATATATATAATAATAATAATAATTAATAATAAAGGGGCTATTGCTTCTTACCACCGTAATTTCGTCCGTTTTCGTCGGTCCACCTATTTCGTCCGTTTTCACGTCTGGTTTCGTACGTAGCTGCACCTTAGGAAGTCAAATGGGCCAGTATTTAAATTTGTGTTATGGGCCGGTAGAAAAGTTGCCCCTTGTGCCTGTGCTAAAAATTTATCTTTTGCAATTAATAGTCCCACCTTGCTCCTTTAAATCAAATCCTAGCAACTTATATACTTTTGCCAGTTGCAAGAATCAAACAAGCCCAAGACACCAACCAAAAAAGATGAGATATACAAAAAAGATGAGATATATGCCAGCTCAGGAGCAGAAACACAAAGAACCAGTGAGGAAGAAAACAAAAAGAAAGAAATGGAGATGCTCAACGCCCTCCAGGGCGAGTTGGGCCGAGCCAGGTGCGTGGCCCACGTGGTCCGAACAGGCGCTCCTATCGGGTCCTCCTCCCGACGGCAGGCGAGGTATGAGGCAGCAGCTGGTCGGACGGATCGAGGAGGAGGAGCTCAAGGCTGACGGAGTGGTGGCCGGAGGCGGCGAGCTACAAGGCTAGCGGGGGTGCTGCGGGTTGTCCATGGCGAAAAGAGAGAATAAGGGAGAAGAAGGAGAAGAGAAAAGCCAAGTGAGAGGAGGAAGAGGGGCTGCAGCTGGCCTGGCCTGCTTGAAGGCTCGGGGCACCATCTCCCGCGGTTGAAGGAGGCAGGGAGGCAGCGCGGGGAGGCGGCTGCTGGAGTGGAGAAAATGGAGAATTGGCGTATGAGAAAGGGGGGAGGGGGGCTGCGACTGGTGACCACAAGGTAGACTTGGCCTTTAGAGATAAGACTGACTAAAGAATAGATTTGCATAACCAGATAAGATTGCGTAGTGCGTAGCTCCAGCAGGATTGCACACGTTGCCGGACTAAGTATATCATTTTTGCTCTGTTTGTTTCCTCACGAACTCACTAGACGTGAAAACTAGAAGAGTAATATATATATACACAGGTTAGGACGCACAATGAAAATTATAGACTGCACGTCCAGCGAATATAAATTATCTCCAGGCATTGCTGATGGCGGCGGCTGGTCGGACGGATCGAGGAGGAGGAGCTCAAGGCTGACGGAGTGGTGGCCGGAGGCGGCGAGCTACAAGGCTAGCGGGGGTGCTGCGGGTTGTCCATGGCGAAAAGAGAGAATAAGGGAGAAGAAGGAGAAGAGAAAAGCCAAGTGAGAGGAGGAAGAGGGGCTGCAGCTGGCCTGGCCTGCTTGAAGGCTCGGGGCACCATCTCCCGCGGTTGAAGGAGGCAGGGAGGCAGCGCGGGGAGGCGGCTGCTGGAGTGGAGAAAATGGAGAATTGGCGTATGAGAAAGGGGGGAGGGGGGCTGCGACTGGTGACCACAAGGTAGACTTGGCCTTTAGAGATAAGACTGACTAAAGAATAGATTTGCATAACCAGATAAGATTGCGTAGTGCGTAGCTCCAGCAGGATTGCACACGTTGCCGGACTAAGTATATCATTTTTGCTCTGTTTGTTTCCTCACGAACTCACTAGACGTGAAAACTAGAAGAGTAATATATATATACACAGGTTAGGACGCACAATGAAAATTATAGACTGCACGTCCAGCGAATATAAATTGTCTCCAGGCATTGCTGATCCCGATTCATAAAAGTGTATAATAAACCATCCACGCTTTATATGTCCTGACAATAGAATCTTTAGTTGATCTCAGTGGTATATCTATACCTACTAACAAAAGAAGAAGCGTTTCTTACCATCGTAATTTCATCTGTTTTACATTCATACGCAATTTCGTCCGTTCACCTGTCTTCATTCATCAAACTTATCCTCTAACTGGCCAACCTAATTCTTGACAATTGGCGTTTATTTCGCAGCGAAGCATGTCAACTTTTTTTATCCCGTTGCAACGCACGGGCATGTTTGCTAGTACTACTAAAAAGTTGAAAGCAAAATATATATTTTTCTCTGCTAAAAATATATTTTCGGTTATTTCAGAAGATACCCTAAAAAATTATCGTTCTAAAAGAAGGTCCGAAACAATGACTCGTAAATATCTCACAAAGTAACAGACTATTATTTCACTGTTGATGAAGACGAACTAACCGGGTTTTACATATACAAATAAAATGTATATAACATTAACATCCTCTTACACCAAGCAGTTATTCCCGTTTACAACAGCACAAAAGGCTACAAATCTCATGCAGTATGTGAAAGTTCAGACTGAATCAAGAAATGGTGTGACAACTGACAAACAACTGATCTCCTTGCCTGGGCCAGTGTTCACTCCTTGCCATCTGCGGCGCAGAGGGAGCCAAGCTGGACCGGTGCCTGCGTGGTGCAGACCTTGGATGTTCCGTATGCCGACATGTCGGCGCCTTCGGACTTTTCCTTCTCCAGCTGCTCCTTGATCCAAAAATACGTGATCCTAAGCCCATCCTGCAGGCAGAATTTGGATTCAGTTTGACGAGTGATGAGCATCTGTATATGTGTGACTGAACAGAACAAAAAGATCTTCTGAAAATTTTGGGAGGGTACCTTCAGCCTCATGGTTGGAGCCCAGCCAAGCTTCTCCTTGATGAGCGTGTTGTCAGAGTTACGGCCACGGACACCCTCAGGGCCAGGGATGTGGTGGATGGGCAGCTGCTTGTTCTCGAACCCCAGGACTATCTCAGCCATCTCGTTCATGCTCACCATTTCATCACTTCCAATGTTTACAGGCTCGCAGAAATCAGACTTTGTGAGCCTGAAGGTTGAAAAAACAATTCTTTAGCCAGCCATAAAAATTAAATTGCTCTTGAACAAAGGAGAGAACTTTATAATTTATTTATTTATGGTAGGATGAGAACGAAGATTCAATGGTTTAACATGATACTCATTAGGAGCACATGTCTTGATAAGAATAGCCTATACATCACAGAATTTGCAATAGAACTTGTGAGTTTACTAAAAAGTAAATGAAATCACTGCAGCTTTTGGAATAGTTGTGAGATAAAATTGCTTGCTGGGCCATCACAATCAATTAAGAAACTAATCTACCAACAGGTGGTTCTCAAATTGCAATTCTGTCGACTGGAAATCAACATTTCATATGAAACTTTTAAGTCTAGAAAGCTAAAACAACTGATGCTTCTCTTGGAAGTCAGAACTAAAGCTGCAGTCCATTAATTGTCATCTCAGCACAAATTGTCTTATTATCCACACTGAATTGAGCAATTCATGCAAAATTTATTTCATGCTAATATAAGGCATATTTCAGCAAAAGCAAAAAAGTAGACATACCAGTACCGGATTTGATAGCAAAAAATAAGAAATACTGGACTATATAAACATAAGTTGGTAAAAAAAAAATACCTGAGGACACCCTCCACACATTCATCAATAAATGTGAAGGATCTAGTCTGCAGACCATCTCCCCACATCTCAAACCGGTCAGTGGAGGTTAGAGCCTTTCTGCAGAAAGCAGCAGGTGCCTTCTCCCTTCCACCTATATAGCCAAAACAATTGTCAAACTTCAATAGCTAGCAACCAACACATTAAGAAAAACACCTAGATACTACTAGCTACCAGATAAAATCTTACCCTTCCATGTCCCATATGGACCATATATATTGTGAAAGCGACCAATCCGGCACTCAATGTCAAAGTCCTTTGTGTAGTGCTTGCACAATTCCTCGGTGGCAAGTTTCTCCAAGCCATAGGCATCTTGAGGCTAAAGATAAGGCATTGCAGAAGTTAGTGCTATTTTATCACAATAATTAAGGTGTTAGTTCATAAAGAAACATATATGAGTGCAAAAGTTTTGAAACCTCTGCAGGCCAAGCATCTGCCTCCTTCAAGCTAACTACAGTTTCCAGCTGCTTAAATTCAGGGTAGATGCAAGCACTCGAGGCATAAAAGAACCTGCAGGAAGGAAATTGAAGTTCAATAACATTTGGTTTGAGTCAGCTGTTAAGGTTATTGTTTTGCTGTTGTATATGTTTTCCTTCCTTCATCTGCATGACTAAACAAAACTGCAACTTTCTGCATTAGGTCAAAATTATTGTAGGTAAACACATATTCTTCTTTCTTGTGATGAGTTCGGGACAATGTTTCAAGGATCATTTTTTTTTCATCGCTTCCAAGCTTACCAAACCATTACGTATTTGCTAAATATGATACTAATTATGTAAATAAATATTGCGAGATAAAAGGTAGGGGCAGATAAGATGGTCTTCAAAGATTTTAATATTTTCTGGTCTTAACGCTAATGTAACAAAGAGTCGCTACATCAACCCATCACCTTGCAAAAAGTACACCAATAAAAACTTCCCCTATATGGGCCCATTTGAACGCTATACGTCAGCAAACATAACTATGATGCATAAATAGGAATTCTACTACTTTTCCCTAATACTGTACTTAATGTGGAATATTCATTTCTCTGTATCCATGAACTGAACAAAGATGTTGTTAAGCCCCCTTAATTATATAAGAAGTGAACATACTGCTGCCTAATGCACACTATATGTGGCAGTTTATGCATTTATAGGATTTTCTTTGGACAGACAGACCTAAATCTTTGTCGAAAAAAGACAGACCTAAACAGACAATAGCAGTTAGCATCTTATAGCTTCCCCAGGTGAAAAAACAAGAGGTCCATAGAAGCTAGTACTGGATAGGATTGTTACCTCTTGACACCATTGATTCTACCAGCCTCAAGCATGTTAAAGCTGATCATAGTGTTGTTGTACATGATGACAGAATGGTTGGACTGGATGAAGCCCATCCCTCCCATATCAGCTGCAAGATTGAAAACATGGTCAACCCCAGTGGTTACCTTGAGGCAGTTGTCCATGACCCTCAGATCAGCAAGGTGAAACTCATGGCAGAACATATCCTCTTCCATGTGTTCGTTCTTCTTCCAGTCAGAGGCGATGATGTAGTGCCCCTCGCCCTTGAGGCGCTTTGCAATGTGGGAGGCTATGAACCCACCAGCTCCAGTGATCGAGATCCGCAGCTTCTCGAATGGCCAGTATGGCTCCTTCTCCAACTCCGCGTACGTGTACTCCTTGTTGAGCGCCATTCTGCACTCACGCAAGTTAAAAGCTGTAAGACGGCAACCAAGTACCATAGGACTGCAACTTCTTACAGCAAACAATAACATCTTATACCAAACAACCGACTTCGACAACTAAGGCGTAAAACTTGTTTTAACACGTGGTACAAAATGTAACTAGTAAAATCGTGAGGCCTAATCATGTATATTCGAGATATGTCAAAGTAGCTGACCGGACACATTAGCAAACCCTTTAATCATTGCATACGGACGACTGACTGACGAAGCCGGGTTCAATCACACCAGGTCAAATGAGCATCCATCACCGAGGCCACGCAATGGGTAGCGGACCGCTTAACAAAAGCAATTATGGATGGATAACTAGCTGACTGCTTGACAAAAGCAATAATAGACCCCATGTGCAGTTTCCTTTCAGCCAAGAAGGGACAAAATTCCGCCACCGACAGCGCTTCATCATCCCGGCCACCGACAGCCAGCGCCGGCCACCCCGCGCCCGGCCCCGCCAGATCTGCCGAACCCGCGCCCATGTTCGCCGCCCCTCACTGCAGCATGCCCCGGCGGCCGCGCCTCCCGATCGCCGGAGCGGTGGCTCACCGACGCATCGCCATGGATGGCCATAATTGCCTCTCTCTGTCTCTCTCCCGCAGGTCAACCCCTCGATCTGAGAATGAAAAAATGGCACGGGGACGAACCTGTGAGAGACGGAGCGGCTGCGTGCCGGCGGGAAGGAGGGGGGTTCCGGAGCGGCGGTCGGCGACGTCGCAGGACCAGTGGATGAGCTCGGAACCGGGGAGACCGAAAACTGATGGAGGGAATCGGGGAGTTGCTGGAGACTGGTTTTTCCGTTTTCTCCCCAGAATATTCTGGGTACCGGGGAGGAAAAGAGATGAGGGGCATCGGGTCAGGCTGACGAGCTCGGTTACTTATAGTCCCTGTCTGGGCTGGGCTGGGCCGGGCCGGGCTTTAGCTGGATCGGATCGTCGCTTGGAGTTAAGCTAAGCTCCTTTGACTTTGAGCAAGATTTACTCAAACCCAGATGCACTCAAGGGGGCGCTTCATTTTGCGTTTCTACGGCAGGCTCTGCATGTGCACCGTAGATTACCTCAAAAAAAAAAAAGTGCACCGTAGATCTATACGTTACTTTTCTCTTCCTATTCTCTCTGACCACTAGCAACAACAACAAAAACTAGCGCGCACATAGTTTTTTCCCGTAAGCTTATTCAAAATTGGCATGCTGCATAAGCATTTATATCTATATATATATCAGTATATATATACCAATATAAAAAGATTCAAAGAGGCCAATGCAATTAATCTCGGTCATCAAACCACAATTCAACGACCTAGATTGTTCCATTGTTCCAATAGTGAGCGTCCAACATATTTAGCGTGCAGTTCATATCATACAAAATATCGATGTCTGTTTTAATCGCATAATTAACATGTAATTGATATCATACCTAATATCAACATGCAATTAATTCTCTCCCTATATCAACGTGAGTTATACGTACGCATTTACTGGTTATATAGCAATATAAAAAAAAGCAAAGGGGCGGATCCAATTAATCTTGTCCATCGAATCATGTCAATCCAACGACTCCAATGGTGAGCATTCAACATATTTAGCGTGCAATTAGTATCATACCAAATATTAATATTTGTGATAATCATATAATTAATGCGCAATTGATATCTTGCCTAATATCAACGTGCAATTAATTTCCTCCCTAATATCAACTGCATTACAGGTACACATTTACTAGTATGCTAAAAGGGGAGGAGGAATCCATCTAATATTATTAAGGTAAAGTGCATCTAAAACAATCATGTCCTTTTTGTTCGGCATTCTCAGCGGATTATGCAATCCCAACACCGGCTTGCTGCTCATTGCCTTTGCTATTGTCTTTGGATCGAGATGTCATCTGATTTTACTGATGGGATAATTAGGGGTTTACGAGCTTGAGGGTTTTAAAAATAATAATGGGCGGCACCATCTCACTCATTTCACGTATAAACATGTTCATTACAAAATAATGGCTCTGATTTCATAAGATATCTCACTAGATCAACATGACCCAATGTCATGTTCTCTAGATTTTGCCAGTACATGAGTTGCCTCGCTACAACAACGTTTGACATGGATAAAATCACAGGATAAGAACTTTGTGGCCCTACTTTTAATATCATGGACTATGGCACCTGAAGGGGGGTTGTCAAAGCTCACATCTAGCACCTTGTTCATCTGCGACATGCAATCGGAGGCCACCTAAATCTTATGAAAACAGCATCTTCAACAAAGACAAGGGCTTGCCCGACAGCAAGAGCTTTAGCCACTTCTGGGTTCTGGGTGTGATCAATATAAGAGCATTGATATGCAGCCAAAAGTGTCCCTAGATGATCTCGTACCACTACTCCGTAGCCAATTCGTCTTGAGTGGGAGGAAATCGCAGCATCTACGTTGACCAACATTCTGCAACCAACCTTCCGATGGTGGAGACCATTTTAGGGTTGATGTTGAGGTCTCACGTTTGTTGGAACCTGGTGGGCTAAGATTATACATAGTAATGAACTCAATATAAGCCTTGATTTTCCCCACCATGTGAAGAGGATTAACTAGCACCTCACCATTGCGATAGTTTTTTCATGTTTCCCCAAATGTGCCATAGAGCAACATCCATGATCATAGCTTGGGAGGGTGATGCTTCCACTATCTAGTCGAGCAACCATTTCCTAATATGAGTAAATTTCTTTAGTTTTAGGAAAAATCCATAGCTCTTTTTTAATTCCCTCTAAAATTCGTTCACATATTGGAATTGTGGAAAACATTGTTCAATATTTTCTATGTGTTGCAAAAACAGTAGTCGTACCTTGTGTGTGTTGACCGCGTACGGAGTTGGGAGCCTATAGGTAAGCAATTGTGTGCTATTCTCCAGAGCACAATCTTCATCTTGTTAGGGCACTGAATGGTCCAAAGTTTCTTCCAAGCCTTCTCCTGATAATCTTTTTTTGATGAGTTAGGGCACTGAATGGCCCAAAAAAATTATGAATATTATCTACCTTGAATGCTTTGGCTACTCCAAAATTGATGAGTTCTCCCTAAATTATATGCTAATCTATCAGTGTATACAACATTTTTGGTGTAAGGCCATGATGGAAAAACATAGGGGTAGTAGATTTGGTGTGCGAGAAATTTGGTGGGCACTAAAGCAAGGCTTGTGCTAAAGATACGAGGACTGTGAGTCATTGGATTACCTTTATTGGACGGTGTAGATGCTTTGGATCTCCGCACAAGCTGGAACACTACTCACTAAACAACCATTAGAATGACTACCAAACCTAAACCTCACAATCGCATGCGCCATCGAGATAGCTTGTCTTTTGATCTTTGGCAACTCAAAACTTTGGAGCAATTGTGTCAATCCTAGCGCTTCTTTCTTCATATATGGACAAGCTCAAACCTATGATGGACATCGTTTGAAAGAAAGGAGAAAGAAAAGGCACGGTCAGTCTCCAGAATAATAGGACAATAGAGAATGATACCAAGTAGAGGCTTGTCATGCCAGTTTCAACATAGGGTGTTTTTCCTCTCTTGCATTGAGGATATTTGGTGGCGTTGTTTTTTGGGCTACTTGTTCTCATGGGTTTATTGGGCTATGTGCATTTGCTTTGAATGTAGTTCGCCTTTTGGTTCGGTGCCACATGAGAGGACAGTTCATGAAATCTTTTATTTAGCGCCCTTTCTTTTTCTTTTTTCTTTTTCTTTTTTTCCTTTTCCTTTTTCTTCTTTTATTACTTTTATGTTTTTAGAAATTTTATAATTCATAATTGTTTTCATGATATATGAATATTTTTAAGTTGTGAACATTTTTAAAATTCATGAACAATTTTAGTTTAAAATTTAGAAATGTTTAAAGTTCATGAACAATTTTCAATTCATGAAATTTTTGTATTACATGAATATTTTTAGTTCATTAATATATTTTAATTCACATACATTTTTAAATTCACAAAAAAAATATTAGATCTATTGTCATATTTCAAAATCAGTGAGCGTTTTCAAAAATTATGGATGTTTTTTACCTTTTCAACATTTTTTCCAAATATGTGAGTTTTTAAAAATTTCAAACAATTTTTAAATTCATGAATATTTATTAAATTTTATGAATTTTTTAGAATTCATGAATTATAACAATAATATATTGCTTAACGTGAAAAGTTGGTAGCTGGTTTTGTTGGAACCGAAAGCGGAGATATTTTCCAGTAAACCTGAGTTTCCTTCCACAAGCGCACACACAGGGAAGATACATGGGCCGGCCAACGTCAAACAAGCGCACAGTGCGTTTATGCGTTTCACATTGGCTGTCAAGCTGTGACCCAAATCTAAGAAGCTGTCCTACAAGAGTCATCCTTGGCTACTGCAACAGCCTGATATCAATTGTATTACGCTAAACATTCTTGAGTAATAAAGCATGTGTTAGCCTCAGAAAAAAAAACAAGAGTCATCCTTGTCAAAAGGGCCCACCCAACTTCCACAACCCCAATTCACGAAGAGAGCTCCAAATCTAAGGTGCTTGGTAACTTTAGATTTACACCAAATTCGTTCGATTTTTTATGCAGAAAATCTTTTTCTTGCAGGGATATCCAGAAAATCTTTACTCACGGGAATGAGAATCATGAATTATTAAACTAGCATTTACTAAATTCACAATACATCTGTTATGTTCAAGGTACCATGTTAATCCATGTCATTATAATTATTTCGGTGGTTGGATATATAATTTATAGTTAGGATTTTTTTTTTGAAAAACATAAGGCCATACATTAAGTATCACAGGTACTTACATACACACCCTTATAGAAAAACAGAAATGCATTCAAAATCTTGGGGGTGCCGAAGTCTTGTTCCTCCTACATCCATCAACGGCACGTCGTGAGCATAGCTTGATGTCACCTTTGGGCATCCGTCTCGGCGGAGCAAACTTTTTAAAACCCAATAGATTGTAGAAGCAACGGCTGAGAAGTGGTCGATGCAGCCCAGGAGACGCTAGCGGGAGTGATATGCGAAGAAATCGCTACCTGGAGAAAAAACCATGGATAAGGGCTTGTTGAAACTCCGAAGACCATGTAGAATGCAAAAGCCGATCAGATCCAGATGCTCTCCAGAAACCTAAACCGACCGGATCCTGAGAGACCCGCCGGAGAGACAACTCCACACGCCCTCCGTCGGCATAAAAAACACCAACGAAATAGGGATAAAGTGAGGAGAACATTATTCCTACCCTAGGGCAACGCGGCCGCTTCACTGCCCCAAACCAAACAGGAAGACTCCCTAAAAAACCTAGAAAAAAAATCATCCATGCCACTATACGATAGATCCGAGTCTGATGTCGAGATCGCCGCCATCCAGAACCATGTACTAATGCCCCCTTCTTCGATGATCCAGCCAGGCTGGCCCACCGATGAATATCTCCGCACTGGATCCCTCCGACCACCATCAGCTTCATCAATGCCACAGTCGCGCACCGCCTGACAAAGGTCGTCGCTTGCGTACACATCTCCTTTGCCGTCCCACAGCAACCCTCCAGTGCTTCCACAACAGGCCCTTGGTCCGAACCTCCCTGCCGTTGTGGGCGCCGCGCGGACTTTGCCCCGCGACGCGCCTTGCCGATAGCGAGAGGGGTAGAGGATGGGTGGTTGCTAGGGTTTGATGGTCAAACGTCTCGTCGCTTCACAGCAGGAAAACGATTCGTTTCTCTAAGTCTAATCAATAGTTATGATTTACTGAGAGATTAAAAAATAGGAGAGTGCCTAGAACTCATCTACTTGTGACATAAGTATGTCTCATTCACCTAATATCAGCTGAAATCAGTGATTTTTTTGTCAACCAGTTATTGTGTGGACAATCACCATCCCAATTCTCCCCTGGTTGAGTGGGTTGTTGTCTATTGTAGACATGTTGTTATCGACTATGGGTTTTTTGTCCTACACTCGTGGTTTGTAGTTTGGCCTTAGTTCGGTTTTCCCCGCGCAGTTTGCCAACAACAGTGAAAAAGAAGCACCAACAAAAGCAGTCACTAAGGAAGCATTAGATGACAAAAAATCTTTCCCATCCATGCCTTCTTTTTCTACCTGATCGTGATAACTAATACTCCTTCTGTTCCATAATGTAGTGTATATATTTTTTTTGAAAAGTCAAGCATCACAAACTTTGACCAAATTTGTGAAGAAAAACATTTACATCTAGAATGCCAAACTTATATCATTAGATTCATTATAAGATGAACTTGCACTTTATATAGTATTTGTATTGTAGATATAAAATAGTTATCTCTAATAACTTGGTCAAAGAAAAAAGAATGTTTGTTTTGGGCTGTTGTTTGTTGGGTTGGTGGTGCTGCGTGTGCATGTACATGCATGGCCACCGGTACACACTAGTCATCATATGCGTTAATGATCATGACAGGCCGGTTTCAGGTGATTGGCTAGTCTTCTGGAATAAAAAAATTGGATTATTTTACAAAAATGTTTGCTAGCCCAAAAAAAAGTTCACGAATTTTAAAAAATTATCCGCGGATTAAAAAATGTTGGCACATTTGAAAAATGATCGCCAAATACAAAAGGTTCGCAAATTTGAATTTTTTTTCATGAATTCAAAAAATATTCATGGACTTCCAAAAAAGATCGAAATAATAAGAAAGTATCATGCATTTTAAAAAATCAAGAAATTTTAGAAAAAATGCAATTTTGAAAAATGCACACCTATTAGATGAAATGAAAAAAGAAAGAAGAAAGATGAGAAAATGAAATTTGCCGCCAGTTGCAGTCAGGGCTGCAACACTTGCAGTTGCATTGGTGTGCTGTGCAGTTGCAATTGGGTTCCAACACTTCAAGTTACAACCCTAGTAGTGGACATGCAACAGATCAACAATGAAACCCTACCAGCTCTAGTTGCAGTCACGTCGGGGGGCATGCAGTTGCAGTTAGGTTGCAACACTTGCAGCTGCAGGTCTAGTGGTGTACATGCAACTCATGCGATAGCCCCCCCCCCCACGAATCCAGTTGCAGCTATGTTGAGGTCCATGCAGTTGCAGTCGTGTTACAATGCTTGCAGTTGCAACTCTAAGTAGGTGGACATGCAGCTAGTCGACCACCACACACCCTTTCGGCCCAGTTGCAGTCACATTAATATGGCCTATGCATTAGCAGTCGCGTTGCAACAATTGTGGTTGCAAGTGTAGTGGTGGACATGCAACTGGCCCGATAACCCCCCTCCCTCATGGGTCAGTTGCAGTTGCGTTGGGGTCATGCAATTGCAGTCGGATTACAAAATTTACAGTTACAAGTCTAAGTGGGTGGACATGCAACTGGCCAGCAACCCTCGTCCCCTTCCAGCCCAGTTGTAGCCGCATTAGGGGCCAAGCAATTGCAGTTGGGTTACAAACACTTGTAGTTGCAAGTCTACTGGTGGATATGCAACTGGCCAACAAGCCCACTACTAGCCAAGGTACAGACGTGTTTGGGATTATGCAGTTGCATTCAGGCTACAACACTTACAGTTGCAACTTTAGTGGTGGACATGCAAGTGACATGCAACTGGCCTAAAAAACTACCGACCCCTATGTAGTCGCGTTGGAAGCCATGCAATTGTAGTTGGGGTTGCAACACTTGCAGTTGCAAGTCTAGTGGTGAACATGCAACTGTTTCCTAAGACCCCCTACCAGACTGATGATGCCAACTTTCATGTGTTTCCGAAGGCATGTTTACCCGTGTTGATGCCAACCTTTTCTTATTGCAAACGTTCCTAGTTTTGTCATATCACTATCACCATTTTTATTCATGAATATTTCAGTTAATGATCGAGCCTTCAGAATTTGCATCATGTTTGGTTCTATCATGTTTGCTTTTCAGTTCCATCGTACTGATCAAATGATTTATTTTTTTCTTTGCATTGAGTTTTATGCCTTTTAAATGCAATGCAGGTGGAGAAAGATAGCAGCATCGCCTATAGCCAAATCACTTTTGTTGATGTTCACGCACATAAGTGCCATTAAGGACTAGACCATACCCGTGAACGTCCATAATCAAGATAGGTGCGCGGCAGAAACACCGAGGAGGTGCGCCAATGGCGCACCCTAACTCGCGGAGGACGACCCTCATGTCCACCTCCATGAGATTATAGTTTTAAAAGTTCTAAAATTTTCTTTGCGCTAGTGTGACTCAATGACGTGTGTGGTGTAGTGGTCAAGCTCATCGCTTTTAGATTTAATCATGTATTCATGTTGGGACGCATTGTGATCAGGTGAACACCATGGCCACTATAGGCAAGAGCGATAATAAGTGATATTTTTTGGGTCTGACTATATCTCATCTAGATATGAGATAATACCTCACATCTAAATATTGTTGTCCCTTTTTTGTGGATTGTCCTGATTCTTTCCGATGGGGCATCCGTTGTTTTTTTTGTACCTTCTGCCTTTGTTTTTTTGGGTGTACGTTGTTCCTGTTTTAGCTTTTTTTTAGGGAAATTGTTCTTGTTTTAGCTGGGTCGTATGTTGTTTTTTTTTGCTCTATGACTGACCGTTCTTGTTTTTTTTAGTTGTGATGACGTTACATGGGTTGTTCCTCTGTAAAACAATGACCTAGTTGCGAGTCGAGGATGGACTTGCAATTAAGACAACTACAAAACAATGACCCAGTTGCAAGTCAAGGGTAGACTTGCAACTGGGACGAAACAAACTATGGTCCCAGTTGCAAGTCAATGGTGGACTTGCAACTGGGATGAAAAACAAAACACATGTCTACTTGCGAGTCGTGGGTGGCTTGCAATTGGGAGAACTATGGGCCCAATTGCGAGTCAAAGATGGACTTGAAACTAGGACAACTATGAAACTACGAGTCTAGCTGCAAGTCAAGGGTGGACTTGCAACTGGGATAAAACAAATTACGGGCCTAGTTGCGAGTCAAGGGCGGACTTGCAACTGGGACAACTACACAAACTACAATACTTTTTGCGAGTCGAGGGTGGACTTACAACTGGGACAATAACAAACTATGAGCCCAGTTGCGAGTCAAGCATGTACTGCAACTAGGACGAAAAACAAAACAAATACCCAGTTGCAAGTTGAGAGTGGACTTCAACTGGGACAACTACAAATCCATTAGCGAGTCGTGGGTGGACTATACAAATTCTCCACTGATATGTCTCCAACGTATCTATAATTTTTTATTGTTCCATGCTATTATAGTATCAATCTTGGATGTTTTATATGCAATTATATGCCATTATATATCATTTTTTTGGGACTAACCTATTAACCCAGTGCCCAGTGCCAGTTGCTGTTTTCTACTTGTTTTTGCCTTTTCAGAAAATCATTATCAAAAAGTGCCCAAATGAGAAAAATACTTTGGATTAATTTTTCTGGACAGAAGAGAAAACCTTTCTGCCATCGCAAGCCTCTGTTCTTCCGCGATCCCATCTGGAGGCCTTTTCCGGTACTCTGCCGGAGGGGGAATCGATCTCGGAGGGCTTCTTCATCAACCTTGCTGCCCTTCCGATGATGTGTGAGTAGTTTACCATAGACCTACGGGTCCATAGCTAGTAGCTAGATGGCTTCTTCTCTCTCTCTTTGATCTTCAATACCATGTTCTCCTTGATGTTCTTGGAGTTCTATCCGATGTAATCTTCTTTTGCGGTGTGTTTGTTGGGATCCGATGGATTGTGAGTTTATGATCAGATTATTCATGAGAAATATTTGAGTCTTCTCTGAACTCTTTTATGCATGATTATTATAGCTTTGTATTTCTCTCCGATCTATCGATTTGGTTTGGCCTACTAGATTGATTTGTCTTGCAATGGGAGAGGTGCTTTGTGATGGGTTCAATCTTGCGGTGCTCAATCCCAGTGACAGAAGAGGACATGACACGTATTTGTATTGTTGCCATTAAGGATAAAAAGATGGGGTTTAATCATATTGCTTGAGTTTACTTTGTCTACATCATGTCATCTTGCTTAAGGCATTACTCTGTTTCATACTTAATACCCTAGATGCATGCTGGATAGCGGTCCATGGGTGGAGTAATAGTAGTAGATGCAGGCAGGAGTCGGTCTACTTGTCTCGGACGTGATGCCTATATACATGATCATTGCCATGAATCTGTCATAATTATTTGCTTTTCTATCAATTGCCCAACAGTAATTTGTCTACCCACCGTATACTATGTGTTCGAGAGAGAAGCCTCTAGTGAAAACTATGACCCCCGGGTCTACTTTATCATATATAAATAACCTAAAAATACCTTGCTGCAATTTATTTACTTTTATTTTAATTAGTATTTTAGTTTATCTATTTACCTCTATAAGATTTAATCGTTGCAAATAACCGCTAAGAGGATTGACAACCCTCTTATTTGCGTTGGGTGCAAGTGTTTGCTCTTGTTTGTGCAGGTGTGCTTAACGGAATTTTGCTTGGTTCTCCTACTGGATTGATAACCTTGGTTCTTAACTGAGGGAAATACTTATCTCTACTATACTGCATCATCCTCTCCTCTTCGGGGAAATACCAACGCAGACTACAAGTAGCAGGAAGAATTTCTGGCGCCGTTGCCGGGGAGACATCATCAAAATTACGAAGTACCTTCGCACAAACTATCATCCACTTGCATTTATTTTATTTGTCTTTTATTTGCATTTGCCTCTAGTTTTCATCTTCCCCACTTCTAATTTTTTTTTACAAAAACCCAAAAATATTTTTATTAGCTTTTTTGCTAGTTTGCTTGCTTTGCTTGAAATTGTTATCCTGTCTGAATTTGAGAAAGTTGTGGTTGAAAGTGCTAGCGAGGATAGTGGTAGTGAATCTCTTGGGGAGAAAACACGCTCTTTTGATCTTAATCATGACCCTCCGGAGACTAAGCCCTCCACTAATTTTAAGACTAAAGTTTATCATGTGGGAAGTGGTAATATTATTGGGAAAAACATTATTCAGGAATTCTTTAATTGCGCGGGAGTTATACCAATAATTAGTGGATCTATTCTTGATAAAATAAATTGTTATGTGGATGCTATTTCCATACTTGTGGTTAAATTAGAAAGAATTTTTTTTGCATATTCACCCCGCTTTACAAAAGATATTTTATGAACTTCCCAACATACATGATCCTAGGGCTAAGAAAATTGCCACTATAATCCTTATGCATGAATTTGATTATATAATCCGACAAGCTAGGGATATTTTTTTCCTTTTACAAAATTAATTTTGAGCATCCCCCTATAGAGGAAATTCTTCATGACAAAGATACTATTCATAGGTTGGAATCTAAAGATTACTTTGCTTATGGTAAAAATATTAGAAGAAGAGTTCCATACGCCGAAATAATTAAAACTATGTACCACCATGCTTGTGACAAATTTGAGTGGGTTACTAAAGGAATTGATGAGGGCTTTAGTGAAGAATGGTTTGAGGGTACGGCGAGAGATCCTATTGATGATGAGATACATGTTTTATATGAGGACGTTTATGGTGATGATCCTGAGTTTGAAGTTATGAATGTTAAAGTTACTAATCAAAGCCCATTCAATTACCTAAGCTCACCCACTAGAAAAGAAGAACATGAGAGTAGAGAATTAATGAGAAAAGTTTTGGAAGATTGAATCAAAAAGGACTTGGGGATGAAGGATGACAACACTTGAAACTATGCATTATGCCTAGCTAGGGGCATAAAACAATAGCGCTTGTTGGGAGGCAACCCAATGAATAAAATAATTTTTTGCTTTTACTTTCTGTTCTTAAGTGTTTACACAATTATATCCTCTGTTATGATTGTATTTTTATGTTTTAATTAGTGTTTGTGCCAAGTAATGCCTTTGGGATGATGTTGATGATAGTATAATTGATGCTGTTTGGAAAACAGAAAGTTTTGCGTCCAGTGCTAGAATTTTAGTTCTGTACTGGAGCATCATAAAAATCTGAAATTTTTACACAGTATTATTATATGAATTTTTTACGTTGTCCTAATTTTTCAGAATTTTTGGAGTTACAGAAGTATGGCTTTGAAATAGATCTTTATAGACTATTTTGTTTTAGACAGATTCTGTTTTTGTTGCATAGTTTGCTTATTTTGATGAATCTATGGATCGTATCGGGGGGTATGAGTCATGGAGAAGTTGGAGTATAGTAGCATTATGCCAATATTAAATATGAATCAATTTACAACAGTACCTAAAGTTTAATATTTGTTTGTTATACTAACGGATCTCATGAGGTTTCTGTTGAGTTTTGTGTGCTGAAGTTTTCAAGTTTTGGGTGAGACTACGATGGACAAAGGAATAAGGAGTGGCAAGAGCCTAAGCTTGGGGATGCCCAAGGCACCCCAAGGTAATATTCAAGGAATACTCAAGTGTCTAAGCTTGGGGATGCCCCGGAAGGCATCCCCTATTTCGTCTACAATCTATCGGTAACTCACTTGGAGCTATATTTTTATTCATCACATGATATGTGTTTTACTTGGAGCGTCTTATGATATAGTTTGTTTGCTTTTTAGTTTGTCAAAATCATCTTTTCTGAACACACCTTTTTGAGAGGGACACACATTATTCATGATTTGTTAGAATACTCTATGTGCTTCACTTATATCTTTTGAGCTAGGCAGTTGCTCTAGTGCTTCACTTATATCTTTTAGAGCACGACGGTGGTTATATTTTAAAGAAATAGTTGCACTCTCATGCTTCACTTATATCTTTTTGAGAGTCTAATGAATAGCAATGGTAATATGCACGGGTTATGAATTTGGTCCTGATATGATAGGTATTCAAGAGGGATATAATAAAAACTTTCATGTAGATCACTGAATATGATAAGTTTGATTCCTTGCAATAGTTTTGCGATATTAAGATGGTAATATGTGGGAGGTATTAGTAGATAATCATGGTTTAGTAAGAATATTGGTGTTAAGGTTTGTGATTCTCGAAGCATGCACGTATGATCTGTCGTTATGCTAAGAAGTTGGAGCATGATTTATTATTGATTGTCTTCCTTTGTGTGGCGGTCGGGGGCGCGCGATGGTTAACGCCTACCAACCTCCCCCCTAGGGGCATGCGTAGTAGTACTTTGCTTCGAGGGCTAATAAACTTTCGCAATAAGTATGTGAGTTCTTAATGACTAATGTGAGTCCATGGATTATATGCACTCTCACCCTTCCGCAATTTGCTAGCCTCTTCGGTACCGTGCATTGCCCTTTCTCACATCGAGAGTTGGTGCAAACTTCACCGGTGCATCCAAACCTCGTGATATGATACGCTCTATCACACATAAGCCTCCTTATATATTCCTCAAAACAGCCACCATAACTACCTATCATGGCAGTTCCATAGCCATTCCGAGATATATTGCCATGCAACTTCCACCGTTCCGTTTTTATGACACACATCGTCATTGTCATATTGCTTTGCATGATCATATAGCTAACATAGTATTTGTGGCTCAGCCACCGTTCATCATTTTTATACATGTTACGCTAGCATCATTGCACATCCTGGTACACTGCCAGAGGCATTCATATAGAGTCATATTTTTGTTCTAGTATCGAGTTGTAATATTGAGTTGTAAGTAAATAAAAGTGTGATGATCATCATTACTAGAGCATTATCCCAGTGAGGAAAGAATGATGGAGACCATGATTCCCGCACAAGTCGGGATGAGACTCCGGATGAAAATAAAAAAAGGCCAAAAAGAGCCATGAAAAAAAAGAGAAAAAGAGAGAAGGGGCAATGTTACTATCCTTTTCCACACTTGTGCTTCAGAGTAGCACCATGTTTTTCATATAGAGAGTCTCCTATTTTGTCACTTTCATATACTAGTGGGAATTTTTCATTATAGAACTTGGCTTATATATTCCGATGATGGGCTTCCTCAAATGCCCGAGGTCTTCATGAGCAAGCAAGTTGGATGCACACCCACTTAGTTTTCATGTTGAGCTTTCATACGCTTATAGCTCTTAGTGCATCCGTTGCATGGCAATCCCTATTCCTCGCATTGACATCAATTGATGGGCATCTCCATAGCCCGTTGATTAGCCTCGTTGATGTGAGACTATCTTCTTATTTTTGACTTCTCTTATTTATCTCTACCACCACACTCTATTCCACCCATAGTGCTATATCCATGGCTTGCGCTCATGTATTGCGTGGGGGTTGAAAAAGCTGAAGCGCGTTAAAAAGTATGAACCAATTGCTTGGCTAAAACCGGGGTAGTGCATGATAAATACTTTGTGTTAAGAAGATGGAGCATGACAGGATTGTATGATTTTGTAGGGATAACGTTCTTTAGCATTTTTATTTTGAAAGACATAATTGTTTATTAGTATGCCTGAGTATTGATGTCTTTATATCAAATTATAGACTATTGCTTTGAATCATTCGGATCTTATTATTCATACTGTAAGAGAGAGATTACATGATAAAACATGATAGGTAGCATTCCACATCAAAAATTCTGTTTTTATCATTTACCTACTCGAGGACAAGCAGGAATTAAGCTTGGGGATGCTTGATATGTCTCCAACGTATCTATAATTTTTTATTGTTCCATGCTATTATAGCATCAATCTTGGATGTTTTATATGCAATTATATGCCATTATATATCATTTTTTGGGACTAACCTATTAACCCAGTGCCCAGTGCCAGTTGCTGTTTTCTGCTTGTTTTTGTCTTTTCAGAAAATCATTATCAAAAAGTGTCCAAACGAGAAAAAAACTTTGGATTATTTTTTTCTGGACAGAAGAGAAAACCTTTCCGCCGCCGCAAGCCTTTGTTCTTCCGCGACCCCATCTGGAGGCCTTTTCCGGTACTCTGCCGGAGGGGGAATCGATCACGGAGGGCTTCTTCATCAACCTTGCTGCCCTTCCGATGATGTGTGAGTAGTTTACCACAGACCTACGGGTCCATAGATAGTAGCTAGATGGCTTCTTCTCTCTCTTTGATCTTCAATACAATGTTCTCCTCGATGTTCTTGGAGTTCTATCCGATGTAATCTTCTTTTGCGGTGTGTTTGTTGGGATCCGATGAATTATGAGTTTATGATCAGATTATTCATGAGAAATATTTGAGTCTTCTCTGAACACTTTTATGCATGATTATTATAGCTTTGTATTTCTCTCCGATCTATCGGTTTAGTTTGGCATACTAGATTGATTTATCTTGCAATGGGAGAGGTGCATTGTGATGGGTTCAATCTTGCGGTGTTCAATCCCAGTGACAGAAGGGGACATGACACGTATTTGTATTGCTGCCATTAAGGATAAAAAGATGGGGTTTAATCATATTGCTTGAGTTTACTTTGTCTACAACATGTCATCTTGCCTAAGGCGTTACTCTGTTTCATACTTAATACCCTAGATGCATGCTGGATAGCGGTCGATGGGTGGAGTAATAGTAGTAGGTGCAGGCAGGAGTCGGTCTACTTGTCTCAGACGTGATGCCTATATACATGATCATTGCCATGAATTCGGCATAATTATTTGCTTTTCTATCATTTGCCAAACAGTAATTTGTCTACCCACCGTATGCTATGTGTTCGAGAGAGAAGCCTCTAGTGAAAACTATGGCCCCCGGGTCTACTTTATCATATATAAAAAAAACCTAAAAATACCTTGCTGCAATTTATTTACTTTTATTTTAATTAGTATTTTAGTTTATCTATTTACCTCTATAAGATTTAATCGTTGCAAATAACCGCTAAGAGGATTGACAACCCTCTTATTTGCGTTGGGTGCAAGTGTTTGCTCTTGTGTGTGCAGGTGCGCTTAACGGAATTTTGCTTGGTTCTCCTACTGGATTGATAACCTTGGTTCTTAACTGAGGGAAATACTTATCTCTACTATACTTCATCATCCTCTCCTCTTCGAGGAAATACCAACGCAGACTACAAGTAGCATCCACCAGGCCACAAAAAACGCACAACAAAAAGGAACAAAAAGGTGGGGCCCTCAATTGCATGTAGGAAGTTGATACGTCTCCAACGTATCTATAATTTTTTATTGTTCCATGCTATCATAGTATCAATCTTGGATGTTTATTATGCAATTATATGGAATTATATATCATTTTTTGGGACTAACCTATTAACCCAGTGCCCAGTGCCAGTTGCTGTTTTTTTTGCTTGTTTTTGCCTTTTCAAAAAATCATTATCAAATGGAGTCCAAACGAAGAAAAAACTTTGGATTAATTTTTTCTGGACCAGAAGGGACCCTCGAAGCTTCGGGAGAAGACCAGACGAGCCACGAGGGAGCGACAAGCTCGGGAGGCGCGCCCTGGGGGGTAGGGCGCGCCCCCCAGGCTTATGGGCCCGTCGTGGCACATCTTGACCTAATTCCAATGCTATAAATTCCCAAATATTCCCAATATACCAGAGAGACAAAAGAGAAAACCTTTCCTCTGCCGCAAGCCTCTGTTCTTCCACGATCCCATCTGGAGGCCTTTTCTGGTACTCTGCCGGAGGGGGAATCGATCACGGAGGGCTTCTTCATCAACCTTGCTGCCCTTCCGATGATGTGTGAGTAGTTTACCACAGACCTACGGGTCTATAGCTAGTAGCTAGATGGCTTCTTCTCTCTCCTTGATCTTCAATAGCATGTTCTCCTCGATGTTCTTGGAGTTCTATCCGATTGTCGGTGTCAAAACCGGCAGACCTCGGGGTAGGGGGTCCCGAGCTGTGGATCTTGGATCAATGGTAACAGAGACAAGGTAGACGATGTATACCCAGGTTCGGGCCCTCTTGATGGAGGTAAAACCCTATGTCCTTCTCTTGTTTATATTGATGGAGATGTATCGAGTACAGAGTTGAGCTACCACGAGATCGTAATGTGTGTCTAACCCTAGGGCTAGGTGAATGATGTTGCGTTGATGTCCCCCCTACGGGCTAAACCCTTTGGCTTATATATATGCCAGGGAGGGGATCCAAGGTTACAAAGTCGGCATCTAGGAGTAAGACGGTAAGAGAGATCTTGGAGTACACGTCAAGTCTTCGGTGGAGACAGTCTTGAACACGCCTCCTGTACACGGCCTCCGGAGTCCACCTTGATCACGCGTGAGGGCCCATCGGCCCAACCGAAGAGACGGGCTGGCTAGGTTAGCACCCCCTCATCCAGGACACCGTCAATAGCCCTTGAACTAGTCTTCGATGCCGAAGTCGACGCCCTTCGACCTTCAATTCCGGTGTCTTGGCTCGACAGACGAGTTCCCGTGGTCTATTCTCCGGCCCGACTTAAAGTTCTCGGCCAACCTTTGAGATTCTATTGGGGCTCAATTTCAGACTTCAAAAGTCGTGTCCTCTAGGGAACCAGGCCACTGTATGGAAAAAACATCGAAGCGTCAGCCCCTTCCGTCTTATTTAATATACGCGCGACCCTAGCTAGCGGCAATACGCATCTCGACCGCAACCACAGCAAAATTCCCTTCCCATCTCAAGCCCAAGCTCGAGAGCCCAAACAATGGCGAGCAGTGGAGGATCATCAAAGCGCCCTCATGGCCCTGAGAGAGGTGACTGGGGGAGCTGCTCCGTTGCGCGCCTTCAATTAGAGCGCCTGGTCACACAAGGTTATTTGCCGGACGCAGATCTGGCTCCCACCCGTCCCGGATTAATGTCCATCAGCGGTCAGGCCCATGCCGAGAGCCATCCTTCGCCATGAGAAGATGAGCGGGTATGCTTCATACCCTTCCTCCTCCGCGGCCTTGGGTTTCCAATTAATCCTTTTCTCTGAGGATTGCTGGAGTTTTACGGGCTGCAGCTACACCATCTCTCCCCGAATTCAATATTGCATATCACGGGGTTTGTTGCGCTCTGCGAGCTACACCTCAGTTGTTAGGCGCACTTCGGATTATGGCGGAAGTATTTCTGTATCGTGCCCCGCTCCTCGGCTGACAAGCTATTCGAGGTCGGAGGAGCCGAAGTCTGCTGAATCGACAAGACGGGCTATCCAGCGGGCACACCTCGGGAGGATGCCGATTACTGGCCTTCCGAGTGGTTCTACATTAATGACGTCCCGCTGTACGGGCCAGCTCGGCCCGGACTCCCGTCCTTCTCCTTGGATCCGCTGAGGAAACGTTACAGCTGGAGGCCACAGAGCTCGGCACAAGAGGAAGACGAAGCCGTGGCCATTCTAGCGGCCAGGGTGAAGCTACTTTCAAGCGTTGGCCTCACTGTGACGCCCTCGACTCAATCGTGCACTAATCATACACACAAATGCACACGATCAAGTCCAGGGACTCACGGGAAGATATCACAACACAACTCTAGACACAAAATAAAATAATACAAGCTTTATATTACAAGCCAGGGGCCTCGAGGGCTCGAATACATAAGCTCGAGTTTCACAAGCGTCAGCGGAAGCATCAACATCTGAGTACAGACATAATTAGACAAGGTTTCCTTAAGAAGGCTGAGCAAAACAACGACATCTAGATCAAAAAGGCGCAGGCCTCCTGCCTGGGAGCCTCCGAACTACTCCTGGTCGTCGGTCTCCACGTAGTAGTAAGCTCCACCGGTGTAGTAGTAGTCATCGACGGGATCATCTGGCTTCGGGGCTCCATCATCTGATCGCAGCAATCGGGTAGGGAAGAAAAGAGGTAGCAAAGCAACCGTGAGTACTCATCCAAAGTACTCGCAAGACTTACATCAGATCTATGCTAATCATGCATCGGTATCAAATGAATGGGCTGTATCTATGGACTGGACTGCAGAAATGCCAGAATAGAGGGGAAGGCCTAGCCTATCGAAGACTAGCATCTTCCAGCGTCTTGCAGCAACAGAAGAGGGTAGAGTAACAGCATATAATAAAGCAATAAGTTGTATAATAGCAAGGCCTAGAGATCCTTCCTCGACTACCCCGCGAGGAAGTGATCCTAGAGCCATCATAACAATTAAACATCACAAGTATCCAGTTCAAGTTGTAGTTGATCAGAATACAACACTGAGCGTCCTGTTACCGTGGACACGGCTATTCGAATAGATAACTTCCCTGCAGGGGTGCACCAACTTACCCAACACGCTCGATTAACTCTGGCCGGACACACTTTTCCTGGTCATGCCCGGCCTCGGCTGATCGACACGACGTAGTCCTACCTAGGCTCCGCAGAGAGGTCCCCGCCGGTCTACATCCTAAGCGCTCAGGGGTCTTGGGCCCATCGCCCTTTGCACTCCGGGTCGTTGCGAGCAAGGCGAATCTAGGCACCACCTCTCTCCTGGATGGCGCCAGCCCAGCTGTGCCGCAACGCTGAATTGGACGTCTGACAGAGCTTTCAAAAGAAACGTACGACGCCGGGTGCTAACCCGCGTGGTGGTTAGCGCGAAAAGGCCAGAGGCTGATACGTCTCCAACGTATCTATAATTTTTGATTGTTCCATGCTATTATAGTATCAATCTTGGATGTTTTTATATGCAATTATATATCATTTTTTGGACTAACCTATTAACCTAGTGCCCAGTGCCAGTTGCTGTTTTCTGCTTGCTTTTGACTTTTTAGAGATACAGTACCAAATGAAGTCCAAATACCACGAAACTTTTTGGAGATTTTTTTCTGGACAAAATAAACACTAGAAGCCAGGGGAGGAAGCCAGAAGCCCCACAGGGGCTTCACAAGGCACCAGCGCGCTCCCCAGGGGGGGCGCGCCGTGCTGCCTTGTGGGGCCCACGTGACTCCGTCTGACCTAATTCCACTCCTATAAATTCACAAATATTGGGAAACCCCCAGAGAGCCAGAAGAAATAACCTTTCCGCCGCCACAAGCCTCTGTTCTTCTGTGATCGCATCTAGAGGCCTTTTTTGGTACTCTGCCGGAGGGGAAATCGATCACGGAGGGCTTCTACATCAACCTTGCCGCCCTTCCGATGATGTGTGAGTAGTTTACCACAGACCTACGGGTCCATAGCTAGTAGCTAGATGGCTTCTTCTCTCTCTTTGATCTTCAATACAATGTTCTCCTCGATGTTCTTGGAGTTCTATCCGATGTAATCTTCTTTTGCGGTGTGTTTGTTGGGATCCGATGAATTATGAGTTTATGATCAGATTATTCATGAGAAATATTTGAGTCTTCTCTGAACTCTTTTATGCATGATTATTATAGCTTTGTATTTCTCTCTGATCTATCGGTTTAGTTTGGCCTACTAGATTGATTTATCTTGCAATGGGAGAGGTGCATTGAGATGGGTTCAATCTTGCGGTGTTCAATCCCAGTGACAGAAGGGGACATGACACGTATTTGTATTGCTGCCATTAAGGATAAAAAGATGGGGTTTATTCATATTGCTTGAATTTGCTTCTCTACATCATGTCATCTTGCCTAAGGCGTTACTCTGTTTCATACTTAATACCCTAGATGCATGCTGGATAGCGGTCGATGGGTGGAGTAATAGTAGTAGATGCAAGCAGGAGTCGGTCTACTTGTCTCGGACGTGATGCCTATATACATGATCATTGCCATGAATCTGTCATAATTATTTGCTATTCTGTCAATTGCCCAATAGTAATTTGTTTACCCACCGTATGCTTATGTCCTCAAGAGAGAAGCCTCTAGTGAAAACTATGGTCCCCGGGTCTATCTTAATCATATAAAAACCTAAAACTAGTTGCTACAATTTATTTAATTTTATTTTAATTAGTATTTTAGTTTATCAATTTATCTCGATAAGACTTAATCCTTGCAACTTACCGCTAAGAGGATTGACAACCATCTTATTTGCGTTGGGTGCAACTGTTTGCTTTTCTGTGTGCAGGTGCGCTTAACGGAATTTTGCTTGGTTCTCCTACTGGATTGATAACCTTGGTTCTTAACCTTGGGAAATACTTATCTCTACTGTACTGCATCTTCCTCTCCTCTTCGGGGAAATACCAACGCAGACTACAAGTAGTAGGAAGAATTTCTGGCGCCGTTGCCGGGGAGACATCATCAAAATTACCAAGTACCTTCGCACAAACTATCAATCACTTGCATTTACTTTATTTTATTTCTATATTTTTTTTTACAAAAACACAAAAATATTTTATTTGCTTGTTTGCTTGCTTGCTTTACCATTATGGCTAGTTCTTCGCTCGTTACTACTACCCCTAAAAATGAAGTACTTAATTTTAAATAAAGGGGAGGAGAGAGTTTAAAAGATGCTTGGTATAGGATTTGCTATGCTCAAAATAAATCAACTCATAAGCAATCCACTACCGTTTTTCTTTGAAATTTTTATGTGGGAATCACTACTTGGTATAGATTTGTCCTTGACACTATTACCGGAGGGAATTTCTTGATGTGTCCCACTTGGGATGCCCTCAATGCTATGGGAATTTTGTGGGTTCACCCCCTATCATTATTAATGAAACGGCATTGACTTTGGAGCATGTTATGTGAAGGTTAAAGCTATAGAAAATAAAATGCCTACTATCGAACATCTTGAAAATTTAGATAAAAAGTTCCAAAATCATATTAATCAATTTGGTTCCAAGGTAGGGATTTCTTTGAAAGCTTTAAAGGAAAAGGAACCAATAATTAACAAAAGGGTAGACCAAAGCTCCGCTAGAATTGATAAATTAGAGGAAATTATCCACAACTTGGGTTCCACTTTGTCCCCCACTAAAAACATTGATAGGACTCCTCCAAGTAAAAATTGCAAGTTTATTTATGTTCCTAAAGTCAAGGGTGCTACTTCTAGCAAAGGGAGCGAGGATCTTAAAATGATTAGCGTGCACCCCAATTTCATTGATATAATTAAGGAACCTATCCGTAAAAATAAAATTCTTGATCTTGTGCCTAGAAGTGTGATGATGAGAAACACCTATGTTAAATCTACTAAAAAAATGGATGTGTGATTGATGAGTTGGAAACCAAGGAAGACAACACTTGAAACTATGCATTATGCCTAGCTAGGGGCATAAAACGATAGCGCTTGTTGGGAGGCAACCCAATGAATAAAATAAAATTTTCTTTTACCTACTGTTCTTGAGTGTTTGCATGATTATAGCTTCTGTTATGATTGTGTTTTTATGTTTTAATTAGTGTTTGTGCCAAGTAATGCCTTTGGGATGATTTGGAAGATAGTATGATAGATGCTGTTGGAAAACAGAAACTTTTGCGTCAAGTACTGGAATTTCTAATTTTGGTTGGAATGTCAAAACCTTCTGAATTTTTTACACAGTATTGATATATGAATTGCACCCGTTGTCCTAATTTTTTAGAATTTTTGGAGTTACAGAAGTATGACCATAATTCAGATCTTTACAGACTGTTCTGTTTTAGACAGATTCGGTTATTGTTGCATAGTTTGCTTATTTTGATGAATCTATGGATCGTATCGGGGGGTATGAGTCATGGAGAAGTTAGAGTACAGTAGTATTATGCCAATATTAAATATGAATCAATTTACTACAGTACCTAGAGTTAAAGATTTATTTGTTATACTAATGGATCTCACGAGGTTTCTGTTGAGTTTTGTGTGCTGAAGTTTTCAAGTTTTGGGTGAGACTACGATGGATAAATGAATAAGGAGTGGAAAGAGCCTAAGCTTGGGGATGTTGGAAATATGCCCTAGAGGTAATTAATAAAGTGTTTATTATCATATTTCCCCGTTCATGATAATGGTTTATTATTCATGCTAGAATTGTATTTGACCGGAAACAAAATACATGTGTGGATAATAGACAAATACTATGTCCCTAGTATGCCTCTACTAGACTAGCTCGTTGATCAAAAGATGGTCAAGGTTTCCTGACCATGGACATGAGTTGTCATTTGATAACGGGATCACATCATTAGGAGAATGATGTGATGGACATGACCCAACCGTTAGCATCGCAAATGATCGTTCAGTTTATTGCTATTGCTTTCACTATGTCAAATACTCGTTCCTCTGACCATGAGATCATGCAACTCCCGGATACCGTAGGAATACTTTGGGTGTATCAAACGTCACAACGTAACTGGGTGATTATAAAGGTGTACTACAGGTATCTCCGAAAGTGTTTGTTGAGTTGGCATGGATCGAGATTGGCATTTGTCACTCCGACTATCAGAAAGGTATCTCTGGGCCCTCTCGGTAATACAGCATCACAGAAGCCTTGCAAGCACCATGACTAAAGAGTTAGTTGCAAAGATGATGTATTACAGAACGAGTAAAGAGACTTGCCGGTAACGAGATTGAACTAGGCATTAGATACCGACGATCGAATCTCGGGCAAGTAACATACCGCCAGACAAAAGGGAACAACGTATGTTGTCATATGAGGTTCACCGATAAAGATCTTCGTGGAATATGTAGGAACCAATATGAGCATCCAGGTTCCGCTGTTGGTTATTGACCGGAGAGTCGTCTCGGTCATGTCTACATCATTCCCGAACCCGTAGGGTCCGCACGCTTAAGGTTCGATGACGATATAGTATTGTATGAGTTATGTGACTGGTGACCGAATGTTGTTCGGAGTCCCGGATGAGATCACGGACATGACGAGGAGTCTCGGAATGGCCGAGAGGTAAAGATTCATATATTGGAAGGTGGTATTCGGACCCCGGAAAGGTTCCGGAAGGTACCGGAATATTATCGGAGTGCCGGAGGGTTATCGGAACCCTCCCGGGGAAGTTGTGGGCCTTATTGGGCCATACGGGAGAGAAGGGCTGGCAGCAAGGGGCTGCTGCGCCCCCCTCCCTAGGGGGTCCGAATTGGACTAGGCGAGGGGGGGCGCACCCCCCTTTCCTTCTCCCTCTCTCTCCCTTCCTTCCCCCCTCCAAGGTGGAATCCTACTAGGACTTGGAGTCCTAGTAGGACTCCCCCTTCTCTCTTGGCGCACCCCTAGGGGGCCGGCCAGCCCTCCTCCTTTATATACGGAGGAGGGGGGCGCCTCTAGCACACAAGTTGATTATCCCAAGCCGTGTGCGGCGCCCCCCTCCACCGTTTAGAGCCTCAGTCATATTTTCGGAGAGCTTAGGCGAAGCCCTGCCGGAATCACTTCACCGTCACCGTCGCCACGCCGTCGTGCTGACGGAACTCATCATCTTCCTCGACGTCCTGCTGGATCAAGGAGGCGAGGAACGTCACCGAGCTGCACGTGTGTAGAACTCGGAGGTGCCGTACGTTCGGTACTCGATCGGTGGAGCTCGAAGGATTGTTCGACTACATCAACCGCGTTGTGAGACGCTTCCGCTAACGGTCTACGAGGGTACATAGACGCACTCCCCCCTCTCGTAGCGATGCATCTCCATGGATAGATCTTGCGTGAGCGTAGGAAAATTTTGAAATTCATGCGCCGTTCCCCAACAGTGGTACCGAGCCAGGTCTATGCGTAGATGTGATTTGCACGAGTAGAACACAAACGAGTTGTGGGCGTGGGTGTATACATATTGCTTGCCGTTACTAGTTGATACTTGATTCGGCGGTATTGTGAGATGAAGCGGCCCGGACCGACATTACGTGTACGCTTACGCGAGACAGGTTTCACCGCTACGTGCACTCGTTGCATAAAGGTGACTGGCGGGTGTCTGTCTCTCTCGCTTTAGTTGAATCGGTTTCAATGAAGAGGGTTTTTTTTAGAAGATCAAAAAGCAATCACTACACCACGTTGTGGTTTTGCGTAGGTAAGAACGGTTCTTGCAAACCCGTAGCAGCCACGTAAAACTTGCAACAACAAAGTAGAGGACGTCTAACTTGTTTTTGCAGGGTATGCTGGTGATGTGATATGGCCAAGACATGATGTGATATAAGTTGTTGTATGAGATGATCATATTTTGTAAGTTATCAGGCAACCGGCAGGAGCCTTATGGTTGTCTCTTTATTGTATGCAATGCCAACGCTATGTAATTGCTTTACTTTACCGCTATGAGTTAGCAGTAGTAGTAGTAGTAGCAATAGTCGGCGAGACGACCACGACGCTACGATGGAGATCAAGGTGTCACGACGCTACGATGGAGATCAAAGTGTCACGACGCTGCGATGGAGATCAAGGTGTCACGACGCTACGATGGAGATCAAGGTGTCACGACGCTGTGATGGAGATCAAGGTGTCACGACGCTACGATGGAGATCAAGGTGTCAATCCGGTGACGATGGAGATCATGACGGTGCTTTGCTGATGGAGATCAAAAGCACAAGACGATGATGGCCATATCATGTCACATATATTGAATTGCATGTGATGTTAATCCTTTTATGCATCTTATTTTGCTTAGGACGACGGTAGCATTATAAGATGATCCCTTCACTAAATTTCAAGATAAGTGTTCTCCCCTAGTATGCACCGTTGCGAAGGTTCGACGCTTCTAAGCACCACGTGATGATCGGGTGTGATGGATTCTTTCGTTTGCATACAACGGGTGTAAGCCAGTTTTACACACGCAGAATACTTGGGTTAAACTTGACGAGCCTAGCATGTACAGACATGGCCTCGGAACACAAGAGACCGAAAGGTCGAACATGAGTCATATAGTAGATATGATCAACATGAAAGATGTTCACCATTGATAACTAATCCACCTCACGTGATGATCGGGCGTGGTTTAGTTGATGTGGATCATGTTACACTTAGACAACTTGAGGGATGTTAATCTAAGTGGGAGTTCTTAAGTAATTTGATTAATTGAACTTCAATTGTCATGAACATAGTCTTACTTGTCTTAGCAAATTTATGTTGTAGATCAATAGACCGCGCTGTAGTTCCCCTATTTTTATTATGTTCCTAGAGAAAACAAAGTTGAAAGTTGATGGAAGCAACTATGTGGACTAGGTCCGTGATCTGAGGATTGTCCTCACTGCTGCACAGAAGGCTTATGTCCTTAATGCACCGCTCAGTGAAATACCCCTATGGCTTCGTCTGTGGACGTTATGAACGTCTAGCAGACAAGAAAAGATGACTACTCGATAGTTAAGTGCGCCATACTTTACGGCTTAGAACCGGAGCTCCAAATATGTTTTGAGCAACACGGAGCATATGAGATGTTCCAAGAGCTGAAAATTTGTTTTCCAAGCTCACACCCGGGTCGAGAGGTATGACACCTTCGACAAGTTCTATAGCTACAAGATGGATGAGAACAGCTCCGTTAGTGAGCATGTACTCAGAATGTCTGAGTACTTCAAACACTTGAATCAAATGGGAGTTAGACTTCCGAATAAAGTGGTGATTGATAGAGTTCTCTAGTCACTATCACTAAGCTACTGGATCTTCATGATGAACTATAAAAGGGATAGAAGATCCTTAAGCTATTCGCGATGCTACAATCTGCGGATGTAGAAATAAAAAAGGGGAGCATCAAGTGTTGATGGTTAATAAGACCACTATTTTCAAGAAGGGCAAGGGAAAGAAAAGGGAACTTCAAGAAGAACGGTAAAACAGTTGCCGCTCACGCGAAGAAACCCAAGGCTGAACCAAACCCGAGACTTAGTGCTCCCATTGCAAAGGGAAATGTCACAGGGAGCGGAACTTCCCCAAAGTTACTGGCAGATAATAAGACTGGCAATGTCAACAAAGATATTTGATATACCTGTTATTGATGTGTACCTTACTAGTACTCGTAGGAGCACCTGGGTATTTGATACTTGTTCAGTTGCTTGCAACTTGAAACATGGAGCTTCGGAATAAACGAGGGCTAGCTAAGAAAGAGGTGACGATGTGCATTGGAAGTGTCTCCAAGGTTGATGTGATCACCATCGCCACGCTCTCTCTACCTTCAGGATTAGTGATGAACCTAAATAATTGTTATTTGGTGCTTGCGTTAAGCATGAACATTATATCTGATAGTGTTTATTGCAAGACGGTTATTCAATTTCAGAGAATAATTGTTATTCTATTTATTTGGATAATATTATTGATGATCATGCACTTAAAATGAAAGGTTTATTGAATCTTGATCGTAGTAATACACATGTTCATAACACAAATGCCAAAAGATAATGATAGTACCACATATTTGTGGCACTGCCGCTTAGGTCATATCAGTGTTAAACACATGAAGAAACTCCATGCAGATGGGTTTTTGGAATCTCTTGATTATGAATCATTTGAGACATGTGAAACGTGCCTTATTGGCAAGATGACTAAAACTCCGTTCTCCGGAACTATGGAGCGAGCAACCAACTTATTGGAAATAATACATACCGATGTATGCGGTCCGATGAGTGTTGAGGCGCGCGGTGGATATCGTTATGTTCTCACGTTCACTGATGATTTGAGTAGATATGGTGATGTCTACTTGATGAAGCATAAGTCTGAAACATTTGAAAAGTTCAAAGAATTTCAGAGTGAAGTAGAGAATCATCGTAACAAGAAAAAAAAGTTCTTACGATCTGATCGTGGAGGAGAATATTTGAGTTACGAGTTTGGCACTCACTTAAGACAATGTGGAATTGTTTCACAGTTCACGCCACCTGGAACACCACAGCGTAATGGTGTGTCCGAACGTCGTAATCGTACTCTATTGGATATGGTGCATTCTATGATGTCTCTTACCAATTTGCCACTATCGTTTTGGGGTTATGCATTAGAGACAGCTGCATTCACTTTAAATAGGGCACCGTCTAAATCCGTTGAGACGACACCGTATGAACTGTGGTTTGATAAGAAACCTAAGCTGTCGTTTCTGAAAGTTTGGGGATACGATGCTTATGTGAAAAGGCTTCAGCCAGATAAGCTCGAACCCAAAGCGGATAAGTGCGTCTTCATAGGATACCCAAAGGAGACCGTTGGGTACACCTTCTACCACAGATCCGAAGGCAAAGTATTTATTGCTAAGAATAGATCCTTTCTAGAGAACGAGTTTCTCTCGAAAGAAGTGAGTGGGAGGAAAGTAGAACTTGATGAGGTAATTGTACCCCCTCTGGATAGTAGTACGCCACAGAAAGAAATTTCTGTGAGACCAACACAGACCAGAGAAGAAGTTGATGATGATGATCATGAGGCTTCGGATCAAGTTGCTATAGAACTTCGAAGGTTAACCAGGACACGTTCCGCACCAGAGTGGTACGGAAATCCAGTCTTGGAGGTTATGTTGTTAGACAACGGTGAACCTTCGAACTATGAAGAAGCGATGGCAGGCCCGAATTCCGAGTAAAGGCTTGAGGCCATGAAATCCGAGATTGGATCCATGTATGAGAACAAAGTGTGAACTTTGGTAGACTTGCCCAATGAACGGCGAGCTATTGAAAATAAATGGATCTTTAAGAAGAAGATGGACGCTGATGGTTATGTCACCGTCTATAAAGCACGACTTGTTGCTAAAGGTTATCGACAAGTTCAAGGAGTTGACTATGATGAGACTTTCTCACCCTTAGCGATGCTAAAGTCTGTCAGAATTATGTTAGCAATTGCCGCGTTTTATGATTATGAAATCTGGCAAATGGACGTCAAAACGGCATTCCTTAATGGATTCCTTAAAGAAGAATTGTATATGATGCAACCGGAAGGTTTTGTCAATCCTAAAGGTGCTAACAAAGTATGCAAGCTCCAGCGATCTGGTGCAAGCATCTCGGAGCTGGAATACTCGCTTTGATGAAGTGATCAAAGCGTTTGGGTTTATACAAACTTATGGAGAAGCTTGTATTTACAAGAAAGTGAGTGGGAGCTCTGTGGCATTTCTCATATTATATGTGGATGACATATTATTGATGGGAAATGACATAGAATTTCTGGAAAGCATAAAGGGTTATTTGAACAAAAGTTTTTCGATGAAGGATCTCGGAGAAGCTGCTTACATATTAGGCATCAAGATCTATAGAGATAGATCAAAGACGCCTCATTGGACTTTCACAAAGCACATACCTTGACAAGATTTTGAAAGAAGTTCAAAATGGATCAGTCAAAGAAAGGGTTCTTGCCTGTATTGCAAGGTGTGAAATTGAGTAAGACTCAAATCTCGACCACGACAGAAGAAATAGAAAGGATGAAGGTTATCCCCTATGCCTCGGCCATAGGTTCTATAAAGTATGCCATGCTGTGTGCCTTGCCATGTGTCTGGCAAAGAGGTACGAAAGTGATCCAGGAGTAGATCACTGGACAGCGGTCAAAGTATATCCTTAAGATGATTAAGGAAGAATTTCTCGGGAAATAGAGGTAATAAATAGTTCGTCGTAAGGGGTTACGTCGATGCAAGCTTTAAACACCGATCCGGAAGACTATGAGTCTCTGACTGGATACATAAAGTGGGGTAGTTATTTTGGATTAGCTCCAAAGCAGAGTATGGTGACCGCATCTACATAAGACACAGAGATTTGCAAAGTACACACGAATCTGAATGTTACAGACCCGTTGACTAAAACCTCTCACACAAGCAAAACATGATCAGCTCAAGAACTGATTGGATGTTAATTACACGGAGATGTAAACTAGATTAATTGACTCTAGTGCAAGTGGGAGACTGTTGGAAATATGCCCTAGAGGTAATTAATAAAGTGTTTATTATCATATTTCCCCGTTCATGATAATGGTTTATTATTCATGCTAGAATTGTATTTGACCGGAAACAAAATACATATGTGGATAATAGACAAATACTATGTCCCTAGTATGCCTCTACTAGACTAGCTCGTTGATCAAAAGATGGTCAAGGTTTCCTGACCATGGACATGAGTTGTCATTTGATAACGGGATCACATCATTAGGAGAATGATGTGATGGACATGACCCAACCGTTAGCACAGCAAATGATCGTTCAGTTTATTGCTATTGCTTTCACTATGTCAAATACACGTTCCTCTGACCATGAGATCATGCAACTCCCGGATACCGTAGGAATACTTTGGGTGTATCAAACGTCACAACGTAACTGGGTGATTATAAAGGTGCACTACAGGTATCTCCAAAAGTGTTTGTTGAGTTGGCATGGATCGAGATTGGGATTTGTCACTCCGACTATCGGAAAGGTATCTCTGGGCCCTCTCGGTAATACAGCATCACAGAAGCCTTGCAAGCACCGTGACTAAAGAGTTAGTTGCAAAGATGATGTATTACAGAACGAGTAAAGAGACTTGTCGGTAACGAGATTGAACTAGGTATTAGATACCGACGATCGAATCTCGGGCAAGTAACATACCGCCAGACAAAAGGGAACAACGTATGTTGTCATATGAGGTTCACCGATAAAGATCTTCGTGGAATATGTAGGAACCAATATGAGCATCCAGGTTCCGCTGTTGGTTATTGACCGGAGAGTCGTCTCGGTCATGTCTACATCATTCCCGAACCCGTAGGGTCCGCACGCTTAAGGTTCGATGACGATATAGTATTGTATGAGTTATGTGACTGGTGACCGAATGTTGTTCGGAGTCCCGGATGAGATCATGGACATGACGAGGAGTCTCGGAATGGCCGAGAGGTAAAGATTCATATATTGGAAGGTGGTATTCGGACACCGGAAAGGTTCCGGAAGGTACCGGAATATTATCGGAGTGCCGGAGGGTTATCGGAACCCTCCCGGGGAAGTTATGGGCCTTATTGGGCCATACGGGAGAGAAGGGCTGGCAGCAAGGGGCTGCTGCGCCCCCCTCCCTAGGGGGTCCGAATTGGACTAGGGGAGGGGGGCGCACCCCCCTTTCCTTCTCCCTCTCTCTCCCTTCCTTCCCCCCTCCAAGGTGGAATCCTACTAGGACTTGGAGTCCTAGTAGGACTCCCCCTTCTTTCTTGGCGCACCCCTAGGGGGCCGGCCAGCCCTCCTCCTTTATATACGGAGGAGGGGGGCGCCTCTAGCACACAAGTTGATTATCCCAAGCCGTGTGCGGCGCCCCCCTCCACCGTTTAGAGCCTCGGTCATATTTTCGGAGAGCTTAGGCGAAGCCCTACCGGAATCACTTCACCGTCATCGTCGTCACGCCGTCGTGCTGACGGAACTCATCATCTTCCTCGAAGTCCTTCTGGATCAAGGAGGCGAGGAATGTCACCGAGCTGCACGTGTGTAGAACTCGGAGGTGCCGTACGTTCGGTACTCGATCGGTGGAGCTCGAAGGATTGTTCGACTACATCAACCGCGTTGTGAGACGCTTTCGCTAAGGGTCTACGAGGGTACGTAGACGCACTCCCCCCTCTCGTAGCGATGCATCTCCATGGATAGATCTTGCGTGAGCGTAGGAAAATTTTGAAATTCATGCTCCGTTCCCCAACAGGGGATGCCCAAGGCACCCCAAGGTAATATTCAAGGAAGACTCAAGCGTGTAAGCTTGGGGATGCCCCGGAAGGCATCCCCTCTTTCGTCTACAATCTATCGGTAACTCACTTGGAGCTATATTTTTATTCATCACATGATATGTGTTTTACTTGGAGCATCTTGTGAAATAGTTTGCTTGCTTTTGTTTGCTTTTTAGTTTTTCACAATCATCTTTGCTGGACACACCTTTTTGAGAGGGACACACATTATTCGTGATTTGTTAGAATACTCTTTGTGCTTCACTTATATCTTTTGAGCTAGGCAGTTGCTCTAGTGCTTCACTTATATCTTTTAGAGCACGACGGTGGTTATATTTTAAAGAAATAGTTGCAATCTCATGCTTCACTTATATCTTTTTGAGAGTCTGATGATAGCAATGGTAATATGCACGGGTTATGAATTTGGTCCTGATATGATAGGTATTCAAGAGGAATATAATAAAAACTTTCATGTAGATCACTGAATATGATAAATTTGATTCCTTGCAATAGTTTTGTGATATTAAGATGGTAATATGTGGGAGGTATTAGTAGATAATTGTGGTTTAGTAAGAATAATTGTGTTAAGGTTTGTGATTCCCGAAGCATGCACGTATGATCTGTCGTTATGCTAGGAAGTTGGAGCATGATTTATTATTGATTGTCTTCCTTTGTGTGGCGGTCGGGGGCGCGCGATGGTTAACTCCTCCCAACCTCCCCCCTAGGGGCATGCATAGTAGTACTTTGCTTCGAGGGCTAATAAATTTTTGCAATAAGTATGTGAGTTCTTTATGACTAATGTGAGTCCATGGATTATACGCACTCTCACCCTTCCGCAATTTGCTAGCCTCTTCGGTACCGTGCATTGACCTTTCTCACATCGAGAGTTGGTGCAAACTTCGCCGGTGCATCCAAACCCCGTGATATGATACGCTCTATCACACATAAGCCTCCTTATATCTTCCTCAAAATAGCCACCATACCTACCTATCATGGCATTTCCATAGCCATTCCGAGATATATTGCCATGCAACTTCCACCGTTCCGTTTTTATGACATACATCATCATTGTCATATTGCGTTGCATGATCATATAGCTGACATAGTATTTGTGGCTCAGCCACCATTCATCATTGTCATACATGTTACGCTAGCATCATTGCACATCCTGGTACACCGCCAGAGGCATTCATATAGAGTCATATTTTGTACTAGTTTCGAGTTGTAATGTTGAGTTGTAAGTAAATAAAAGTGTGATGATCATCATTATTAGAGCATTGTCTCAGTGAGGAAAGGATGATGGAGACTATGATTCCCCCACAAGTCGGGATGAGACTCCGGACGAAAAAAAAGGGGAAAAAAGGAAGGCCAAAAAGAGCCATGAAAAATGAAAACGAAAAAAAATAAAAAAAAATAAAAAGAAACAAATAAATGAGAGAAAAAGAGAGAAGGGGCAATGTTACTATCCTTTCCACACTTGTGCTTCAGAGTAGCACCATGTTTTTCATATAGAGAGTCTCATATTTTGCCACTTTCATATACTAGTGGGAATTTTTCATTATAGAACTTGGCTTGTATATTCCGATGATGGGCTTCCTCAAATGCCCGAGGTCTTCATGAGCAAGCAAGTTGGATGCACACCCACTTAGTTTTCATTGTTGAGCTTTCATACACTTATAGCTCTTAGTGCATCCGTTGCATGGCAATCCCTACTCCTCGCATTGACATCAATTGATGGGCATCTCCATAGCCCGTTGATTAGCCTCGTTGATGTGAGACTTTGTTCATTTTTGACTTCTCCTATTTATCCCTATCACCATGCTATATTCCACCCAAAGTGCTATATCCGTGGCTTGCGCTCATGTATTGAGTGGGAGTTGAAAAACCTGAAGCGCGTTAAAAAGTATGAACCAATTGCTTGGCTAAAACCGTGGTTGTTCATGATAAATATTTTGTGTGAAGAAGATGGAGCATGACAGGATTGTATGATTTTGCAGGGATAACATTCTTTAGCATTTTTATTTTGAAAGGCATGATTGTTTGCTAGTATGCCTGTGTATTGATGTCTTTATGTCAAATTATAGACTATTGCTTTGAATCATTTGGATCTTATTATTCATACCGTAAGAGAGAGATTACATGATGAAACATGATAGGTAGCATTCCACATCAAAAATTCTATTTTTATCATTTACCTACTCGATGACGAGCAGGAATTAAGCTTGGGGATGCTTGATACGTCTCCAACGTATCTATAATTTTTGATTGTTCCATGCTATTATAGTACCAATCTTGGATGTTTTTATATGCAATTATGTGCAATTATATATCATTTTTTGGGACTAACCTATTAACCTAGTGCCCAGTGCCAGTTGCTGTTTTCTGCTTGCTTTTGGCTTTTCAGAGATAGAGTACCAAATGAAGTCCAAATGCCACAAAAAAATTTGGAGATTTTGTTCTGGACAAAATAAATACCGGAAGCCAGGGGAGGAGGCCAGAAGCCCCACAGGGGCTTCACAAGGCACCAGGGCCCACGTGACTCCATCTGACCTAATTCCACTCCTATAAATTCACAAATATTGGGAAACCCCCAGAGAGCCAGAAGAAATAACCTTTCTGCCGCCGCAAGCCTCTGTTCTTCCGCGATCCCATCTGGAGGCCTTTTCCGGTACTCTGCCGGAGGGGGAATCGATCACGGAGGGCTTCTACATCAACCTTGCTGCCCTTCCGATGATGTGTGAGTAGTTTACCACAGACCTACGGGTCCATAGCTAGTAGCTAGATGGCTTCTTCTCTCTCTTTGATCTTCAATACAATGTTCTCCTCGATGTTCTTGGAGTTCTATCCGATGTAATCTTCTTTTGCGGTGTGTTTGTTGGGATCCGATGAATTGTGAGTTTATGATCAGATTATTCATGATAAATATTAGAGTCTTCTTTGAACTCTTTTATGCATGATTATTATAGCTTTGTATTTCTCTTCGATCTATCGGTTTAGTTTGGACTACTAGATTGATTTATCTTGCAATGGGAGAGGTGCATTGTGATGGGTTCAATCTTGCGGTGTTCAATCCCAGTGACAGAAGGGGACATGACACGTATTTGTATTGCTGCCATTAAGGATAAAAAGATGGGGTTTATTCATATTGCTTGAATTTGCTTCTCTACATCATGTCATCTTGCTTAAGGCGTTACTCTGTTTCATACTTAATACCCTAGATGCATGCTGGATAGCGGTCGATGGGTGGAGTAATAGTAGTAGATGCAGGTAGGAGTCGGTCTACTTGTCTCGGACGTGATGCCTATATACATGATCATTGCCATGAATCCGTCATAATTATTTGCTATTCTGTCAATTGCCCAACAGTAATTTGTTTACCCACCGTATGCTTGTGTGCTCAAGAGGGAAGTCTCTAGTGAAAACTATGGTCTCTGGGTCTATCTTAATCATATAAAAAACCTAAAAATAGTTGCTGCAATTTATTTACTTTTATTTTAATTAGTATTTTAGTTTATCAATTTATCTCGATAAGACTTAATCCTTGCAACTTACCGCTAAGAGGATTGACGACCCTCTTATTTGCGTTGGGTGCAAGTGTTTGCTTTTCTGTGTGCAGGTGCGCTTAACGGAATTTTGCTTGGTTCTCCTACTGGATTGATAACCTTGGTTCTTAACTGAGGGAAATACTTATCTCTACTGTACTGCATCATCCTCTCCTCTTCGGGGAAATACCAACGCAGACTACAAGTAGCAGAGGCCTACTCAGATAACATATCCAAACCGTTAGTGTATTGGGATCTCGCGGAGACGATCAGTGCTCCACGATATGTGGTCCCGTCGCCCCGTCTCGCGGACTTACGGCAAGTGCCAGGCTTCCCTCTCCTGGGGTGGTCTGCCTGCCCAGCCGTGCCGCGTAATTATCTCGCGGGTACCCTCATGGTCAACCCGACTTCACATCTCTCGCGGGTACCCCTCGGGGTCGACCCGACTTCAACCGGGGACTGGGGTAAATTCAGGGTAACCGTGTGTCCATAACATCAAGGGAGAATCTGAGGAATCACCCTCATTGGATTCCTACTCGATGTAACCGTCAAGGTGAACTGGAGGAATCACCCTCGATGGTTCACACTTGAGGGGCTGCACGATAGAGGCAAAATCGAAGGTGGTGAAAGAGGAATCACCCTCGGTAACCCACAACCGACTAGCTACGCTACAGAGATATCATCAGGAGTGATGTAGGAGGTATCACCCTCGGCACTCGATAGTAGCTCTACAGAGTCGTACAACTAAGGGGGTGTCCGGTGCTGTGTCGGTCTCTGCACGTCGATCACACGGATCGAGGCATCGGTAACAAAGCGGGGCAACGAGGACAAAGGTGAGGGGCCACTGATGGATCACTAACCAGTCTATACTAAGCATATAGGACAATAGGTAAAGTATCAACATCAGGTTACAAAATCAGGCTATGCATCAGAATAGGAGCAATCAAAAATAGTAGCAAAATCTAATGCAAGCATGAGAGAGAAAGAATGTGCGATATAGGAATGATCAAGGGGGTTTTGCTTGCCTGGTTGCTCTGCAGACGAAAAGGAATCATCGGAAGCGTAGACGTAGTCGATCACCAGATAAGCAGCGGTCTCGGGGTCTACCGGAGAGAAGAGGGGGAAGAAACAATAAATACAAGGCAAACAAATGCACACAGATGCATAGCATGGCAATATGCAGTGCTGGTGGTGACCTAACACAGTGCTACACATTACAGACGGAGAGGGCAAATATCTGGGGATCTTTTCCTGGCTTTAGGCATCTGTCAGACAGATGAACCGGAGGGGAAGGTTCCATGTTTGCAGTGTTATGGGCACGTGACATCTACATGGAGGGCATATTCGGATTCGTCTCATTTTTCTGATCAACTTTCATATAGAAAACTTTTCTATCCAAGCTACTGTTGAATTTCTATGAATTTCCAAAGTTTAAACAGTTTTCTGAAATTCCTGGGATTAATTTTTAATTCGAAAACAGTAAACTGAAAATGCTATGTGCACCCAGCTGAGTGTACACAGCAGTGCAAACAGAGACTGACAGTGGGCCCGGCCAGCTGAGTCAGCAGGTCAGCAGTTGACCCGTTGACCAGTCAACCGAGACCCACTGGTCAGTGACTGGGCTCTGCCCAGTCAGCACGTTGACCAGGTCAACTGGGTCAACTGGGCCCGCGGGACCCAGCTGCCAGTGACCCATGGGGCCCCACCGGTCAGGCCACATCGGCGGCCGGCGGCGGAGTAACTCCGGCAAGCCATTTTCGCAGCGGAGGGCACGGGCTAGCAGCGGAATTCGGCTACAGAGGGTCTCCGGACCCATGGCTAGGCTCGTTGGACGCGGCTCGACGTCGCGCGCATGATGGTGCCATCGGCTGGTGCCGGAGACGACCGGAAGGACGCCGGCATCGAGGTTTGGCGGCGGTGGCTTTCGGGTGAACACGGGCGCGCGGCTGCCGGGAGCTAACGAGCTAACGGAGCTCACCGGTGGGCTCTACAGAGCACCCGGAACACGGCTGGCAACGTGGGACGACTCGGGCGGCACTGCTTTGAGTAGTTCGCCGGCAATGGCGCTGCCGAGCTCGGGCTTCGGCGGTGACGACGACGGAGCGAGTAATAGCGAGAAGTAGAGGAGGGGATCGACGGGGTGGCTCACCGAGGGGCGCAAGAAAGGCCGGTGTAAGCTTAGGAGCGTGGAGGTCGTCGAAATCAACGGTGATCGCCGGCGATGCAGAAGAAGAGATCGGCTCGATCCGCGCGCTGTGGCATCGCCCGGCTCGAATGGAGACCCATAGAGGAAGTAGAGGACGGCGGTGACTCGTCTGGACACGGTCAGATGGCGAGGAGGGCACGGTGGCCGCAGTGGTGCAGCATCGCGGCGATGGATGCGCTCTGGTGGGGAAGAGAGGAGGAGAGCGAGCACAGGAGAGGGGAGGAGGAGTGGCGAGGGCGTCCAGGGGGACTGGTTGGGGGCCGCCCTTATCCTCCCGAAGGCCTGTAGCCGGCAGGTGGCGAGCCGCGGCCGGAGCCACCGTGCTCTGGCCATGGCGCCATCGACACGGTGACGGGAGCAGGTAAGGGAAGGGGAGGCGGGCTGGGCAGGCTCAAGCCTCTGGCCAGGCGCATGGTAAGCCTTTGCCCTTTTCCCATTTTCTGTTTTCTCTTTTATTTTAAAACAGAAGCTGTGTGGGATTATTTTGAGCTACCAAACCACTTTTGAAAAATGTGGGACTAGGCCACATAAATACTTAGTATTATTTGGCACTGCCACAAAAAGTTGGGAGGCAAGAGGAATCCTAATGAATTTTTCACAAATAAAATGGCATTGTAAAATGCTGAAATAGCACTGAATTAGTTGCTATAGTCCATCTTAGCTTAGTGGTGATGTTGTTTTCCTTAACAATTAATTGTTATGGAATATTTGCTAAATGATGAACATTTTTGCAGCAACTTTAGTGCAACTTCAAATTTCACTTGCAAAATGAATTTGAATTCAGTGGTGGAATTTGAAATGAGATATGATTCCACTGTGATTATTCTTTGCAAACCAAAGTAGCTTAGCATTAATAAGAAGATCACTGTAGCTCATTTGCATAGGGGTGTTACAATTCTCCTCCTCTAAAAGAAATTCTTGTCCCGAGAATTCAGGAGGTAGAAGGGAAAAAGGTCGGGGTATTCCTGGAAGTTCTTGTGGAAGTACCTCTTAGAAGTCGCGAACGACTGGAACGTTTTCGATTCCCTCAAGAGGTGAAGCATTCAATGCATTCAATGGATAAATCTGGGCTTCAGCTCTTCGAATAAAATGAGCATAGTAGTTTACTATCTCATCCGAAGGATGTAGGAGTTGGACGGTTTTAGCGGCACAATCGATTGAAGCAGTATGAGCCTTCAACTAATCCATACCCAATATGAGGTCAATTTTAGAAGACTCCAAAATGATGTGAGAGACATGGAATTCCAAGATGTCAAAGACAGTGTGTGAATGATGTGCCAGACATTTTATGAAATAGTTGCAGGTAATCCAACTCTCCGGGTGGATGTGAACACGAGAACCTAATGTTAGAGTTAGCAAAATATTTAACCCGAATAGAAGAGAGATCAGAGTCCCAGAGTAAGGAAGAGGAATAAAAGATCCTAAACCCATCCATTGGCGACGTGGGCCTGTAAGCCACACATCCATGTTAGTAAAGCAGTTTTTCAAAGACTAGACTCAACTTCGGCCAAGGAGTTGGAAAGGGGCTTCCTACAGGCAGTCAGCTCTGATACCAAATTGTGACACTCCCGACTCAATCATGCATTAATCATACACGCAAATGCGCATGATCAAGTTCAGGGACTCACGGGAAGATATCACAACACAATTCTAGACACAAAATAAAATAATACAGGCTTTATATTACAAGCCAGGGGCCTCGAGGGCTCGAATACATAAGCTCGAGTTTCACAAGCGTCAGCGGAAGCATCAGCATCTGAGTACAGACATAATTAGACAAGGTTGCCTTAAGAAGGCTGAGCAAAACAACGACATCTAGATCTAAAAGGCGCAGGCCTCCTGCCTGGGAGCCTCCGAACTACTCCTGGTCGTCGGTCTCCACGTAGTAGTAAGCTCCACCGGTGTAGTAGTAGTCATCGACGGGATCATCTGGCTCTGGGGCTCCATCATCTGATCGCAGCAATCGAGTAGGGAAGAAAAGAGGTAGCAAAGCAACCGTGAGTACTCATCCAAAGTACTCGCAAGACTTACATCAGATCTATGCTAATCATGCATCGGTATCAAATGAATGGGCTGTATCTGTGGACTGGACTGCAGAAATGCCAGAATAGAGGGGAAGGCCTAGCCTATCGAAGACTAGCATCTTCCAGCGTCTTGCAGTAACAGAAGAGAGTAGACTAACAACATATAATAAAGCAATAAGTTGTATAATAGCAAGGCCCAGAGATCCTTCCTCGACTAACCCGCAAGGAAGTGATCCCGGAGCCATCATAACAATTAAACATCACAAGTATCCAGTTCAAGTTGTAGTTGATCGGGATACAACACTGAGCGTCCTGTTACCGTCGACACGGCTATTCGAATAGATAACTTCCCTGCAGGGGTGCACCAACTTACCCAACACGCTCGATTAACTCTGGCTGGACACACTTTTCCTGGTCATGCCCGGCCTCGGCTGATCGACACGACGTAGTCCTTCCTAGGCTCCGCAGAGAGGTTCCCGCCGGTCTACATCCTAAGCGCTCAGGGGTCTTGGGCCCATCGCCCTTTGCACTCTGGGTCATTGCGAGCAGGGTGAATCCAGGAACCACCTCTCTCCTGGATGGCGCCGGCCCAGCCGTGCCGCAATGCTGAATTGGACGTCTGACAGAGCTTTCGGAAGAAACGTACGACGCCGGGTGCTAACCCGCGTGGTGGTTAGCGCGAAAAGGCCAGAGGCCTACTCAGATAACATATCCAAACCGTTAGTGTATTGGGAACTCGCGGAGACGATCAGTGCTCCACGATATGTTGTCCCGTCGCCCCGTCTCACGGACTTACGGCAAGGGCCAGGCTTCCCTCTCCTGGGGCGGTCTGCCTGCCCGGCCGTGCCGCGTAATTATCTCGCGGGTACCCTCACGGTCAACCCGACTTCACATCTATCGCGGGTACCCCTCGGGGTCGACCCGACTTCAACCGGGGACTGAGGTAAATTCAGGGTAACCGTGTGTCCATAACATCAAGGGGGAATCCGAGGAATCACCCTTGTTGGATTCCTACTCGATGTAACCGTCAAGGTGAACTGGAGGAATCACCCTCGATGGTTCACACTTGAGGGGTTGCACGACAGAGGCATAATCAGAGGTGGTGAAAGAGGAATCACCCTCTGTAACCCATAACCGACTAGCTACGCTACATAGATATCATCAGGAGTGATGTAGGAGGTATCACCCTCGGCACTCGATAGTAGCTCTACAGAGTCGTACAACTAAGGGGGTGTGCGATGCTGTGTCGGTCTCTACACGTCGATCACACAGATCGAGGTACCGGTAACAAAGCGGAGCAACAAGGACAAAGGTGAGGGGCCACTGATGGATCACTAACCAGTCTATACTAAGCATATAGGACAACAGGTAAAGTATCAACAGCAGGTTACAAAATCAGGCTATGCATCAGAATAGGAGCAATAAAAAACAGTAGCAAAATCTAATGCAAGCATGAGAGAGAAAGAATGGGCAATATAGGAATGATCAAGGGGGTTTTGCTTGCCTGGTTGCTCTGCAGACGAAAAGGAATCTTTGGAAGCGTAGACGTAGTCGATCACCGGATCAGCAGCGGTCTCGGGGTCTACCGGAGAGAAGAGGGGGAAGAAACAATAAATACAAGGCAAACAAATGCATATAGATGCATAGCATGGCAATATGCAGTGCTGGTGGTGACCTAACGCAGTGCTACATGTTACAGACGGAGCGGGAAAATATCTGGGGATCATTTCCTGGCTTTAGGCATCTGTCAGACAGATGAACCGAAGGGGAAGGTTCCATGTTTGCAGTGTTATGGGCACGTGATAGCTACATGGAGGGCATATTCGGACTCGTCTCATTTTTCTGATCAACTTTCATATAGAAAACTTTTCCATCCGAGCTACGGTTGAATTTCTACGAATTTCTGAAGTTTAAACAGTTTTCTGAAATTCCTGGGATTAATTTTTAATTCGAAAACAGTAAACTGAAAATGCTATGTGCACCCAGCTGAGTGTACACAGCAGTGCAAACAGAGACTGATAGTGGGCCCGGCCAGCTGAGTTAGCAGGTCAGCAGTTGACCCGTTGACCAGTCAACCGAGACCCACTGGTCATTGACTGGGCTCTGTCCAGTCAGCACGTTGACCAGGTCAACTGGGTCAACTGGGCCCACGGGACCCAGCTGCCAGTGACCCAGGGGGCCCCACCGGTCAGGCCACGTCGGCGGCCGGCGCCGGAGTAACTCTGGTGAGCCATTTTCGCGGTGGAGGGCAGGGGCTAGCGGCGGAATTCGGCTACAGAGGGTCTCCGGACCCGTGGCTAGGCTCGTTGGACGCGGCTCGACGTCGCGCGCATGATGGTGCCATCGGCTGGTGCCGGAGACGACCGGAACGATGCCGGCGTCGAGGTTTGGCGACGGTGGCTTTCGGGTGAACACGGGCGCGCGGCTGCGGGGAGCTAACGAGCTAACGGAGCTCACCGGCGGGCTCTACAGAGCTCCCAGAACACGGCTGGCAACGTGGGACGACTCGGGCGGCTCTGCTTCGAGCAGTTCGCCGGCAATGGTGCTGCGGAGCTCGGGCTTCGGCGGTGACGATGACAGAGCGAGTAATAGCGAGAAGTAGAGGAGGGGATCGACGGGGTGGCTCACCGAGGGGCGCAAGAAAGGCCGGTGTTGACACACGAACGCGTCACGCATACCCTCGACGCCGGGGGTGATGCACCGCAGCTCACGTCGAAGGAGGCCCGTCCGGAAGCGCGGTACGCAAGCAATCCGGCGGGCGCTTTTGAAACCCGACGCACCGCTTCTCCGGGATGGAACCCGTCAGGAGTCACGGATGGACGATGGGCTGCCCTAGGTCGATTCGCTCGCCCCTAGGGCCTTGAGGTTCGCCGTCCTGCAACAAGAGGAACGAACGAAGAACGAGAAGAAAGATACAAGGGAGAGGGATAAAAGTAGGGTAAAAAGATGTAGATGTGTTTGTTCGATTGTGTGTTGTTTCAATCGGCCATCACCTCTTCTATTTAAGAGGGGGTTGGACTTCCCGTACAGGACACGGACCCATATTTCCTTTCAAAGGGTCAAAAAACGCAGCCAAACTCGGACTTTCCGATCTGCCCGAATCTGCGCGGGTATAGGCAAGCGGTAGTACCGCTTCTGGGCACGGTAGTACCGCTTAAAGCGGTAGTACCGCTCTGAGTACCGCTCTACTTCCGCTTAGGGTCTCGAGGGTCCAGAGACGTGCAGAGAAGAACGTTCCCAAGCGGTAGTAGGCGCGGTAGTAGGAGCGGTAGTACCGCTCGAGCGGTAGTACCGCTTATTGGCACGGTAGTACCGCTCTCTGCTGTAGCACCAATCTTGCAACGGCCGTAACTTTTGCATACGATCTCGGATTGAGACGATATTTATATCAAAATCGACCGATTCGACGAGACGAAGACAATCCGTGTAGAAACTTTTCTCATATGAGGCCGTGTTGGGGGCGTAATTAGCCGAATAATGTTCTGGATAAAACATCCCAGTACTTCGAACACAACTTCGGCCTTAGAGATGAGATCGGATGGCTATGGCCCAAATATTAAAGTTTCTCCTTTCGACGAGACGGAACTTTCTCACCTTGAGCACTTTTCCATTTGAGGCCTTTTTAATTATGTTTTTGACCATGCCAAAATCTGGTGTCAACACATGCCCCCCTGTTTTTCGGCAAAGCTTGCGCGCCGAAAAATAATTTGTATCATATTGGCTCTAAGAACGATGTCAACACTCCATCGGCCATTATGTTCTTAGGGCGATAATCATATATCGGCCATGTTTGCTCTTAGGGCGATAATCATATATCGGCCATGTTTGCTCTTTTAGGGCGATAATCATATATCGGCCATTGCCTATTTAGGCTTCTTGCCACACACTTGGGTGGTACTTTTTCAAATACTTGCCATTAAGAGCTCGAGGTAGCAATGTTCCTTGCATGGATTCCACCAAATATGAATTTCCGGGAACTATTCTTGCAATCTTGAAAGGACCTTCCCAGCTTGGAGACCACTTCCCGAACTTTTTATCCTTTGAACCGATAGGTAAAATCACTTTCCACACAAGATCACCAATCTGAAAATTCTTCAACTTGACCTTTTTATTGTAAGCTCTTGCTACTCTCAACTTGTCCCTCTCTATGGCCTTTAATGCAGCCAAGCGTTTATCGGCAACCTCATCAATGTTGTCCATCATCAAGTTATAAAAATCCACCGCCGATAAATCACTTTGTTTGGCTATTCTCAAAGCATTCAAATTCACCTCCACCGGTAAAACGGCCTCTTGACCAAATACAAGCTCATATGGAGTTACCTTTGTCACACCATGTTGGAAATATGCCCTAGAGGCAATAATAAATTAGTTATTATTATATTTCCTTGTTCATGATAATCGTTTATTATCCATGCTATAATTGTATTGATTGGAAACTCAAATACATGTGTGGGTACATAGACAACACTGTGTCCCTAGTAAGCCTCTAGTTGACTAGCTCGTTGATCAAAAGATGGTGAAGGTTTCCTAGCCATAGACATGAGATGTCATTTGATAACGGGATCACATCATTAGGAGAATGATGTGATGGACAAGACCCAAACTACGAACGTAGCATATGATCGTGTCAGTTTATTGCTATTGTTTTCTGCATGTCAAGTATCTGTTCCTATGACCATGAGATCATGCAACTCCCTGACATCGGAGGAGTACCTTGTGTGTATCAAACGTCGCAACGTAACTGGGTGACTATAAAGGTGCTCTACAGGTATCTCCGAGGGTGTCTGTTGGGTTGGCATGGATCAAGACTGGGATTTGTTACTCCGTGTGACGGAGAGGTATCTCAGGGCCCACTCGGTAATACAACATCACAATGAGCCTTGCAAGCAATGTGACTAAAGTGTTAGCCACGAGATCTTGTATTACGGAACGAGTAAAGAGACTTGCCGGTAACGAGATTGAACTAGGTATAGAGATACCGACGATCGAATCTCGGGCAAGTAACATACCGAAGAACAAAGGGAACAGCATACGGGATTAACTGAATCCTTGACATAGAGGTTCGACCGATAAAGATCTTCGTAGAATATGTAGGAGCCAATATGGGCATCCAGGTCCCGCTATTGGTTATTGGCCGTAGAGGTGTCTCGGTCATGTCTACATAGTTCTCGAACCCGCAGGGTCTACACACTTAACGTTTGGTGACGATTAGTATAGTTGAGTTATTTTGTTGGTGACCGAAGGTTGTTCGGAGTCCCGGATAAGATCCCGGACATGACGAGGATCTCCGGAAGAGTCCGGAGGTAAAAATTGATATATGTGTGATAATAGTGTTTTGATCTCCGGAAGAGTTCCGGAATTCACCGGAAGGGGTTCCGGATGTTTACCGAAGTGTTCGGGTGCAGCAACACTTTATATGAGCCAAAGGGGTAAAGCACACGAGGTATTGGAAAGTGGAAAAGGAAGTTTTGCTTCTGCCTTAAGCGGTACTACCGCTGGTAAGGCAGTACTACCGCGTAAGCGGTACTACCGCTTGTGTGAAGCGGTACTACCGCATAAGCGGTACTACCGCTTGGGTGAAGCGGTACTACCGCTCAAGTGGTACTACCGCTCGTGAGCGGTACTACCACTTGTGCGCGGTACTGCAGGGATCCGAGTTGGACTCTTTCCCTGCGGACCAAACCGACCTTGTGCGGGCAAAACCGACCTGGAGGAGGCTTTTACTCCAAGTTTAGACCCCAAGGCTCAACATATAAATAGAGGGGCAGGGCTAGCACACGGGACACATCAAGATTTCCCAAGCCGTGTGTCGGCAACCCTAACCCTCTAGTTCTCCCGTCATAATCTCCGTAGTGCTTGGCGAAGCCCTGCAGAGATTGTTCCTCACCACCATCACCACGCCGTCGTGCTGCCGGAACTCATCTACTACTTCATCATCGCTCGCTGGATCGAGGAGGTGAAGGCGTCATCAAGCCGTACGTGTGTTGAACGCGGAGGTGCCGTCCGTTCGACACTAGTTCATGATCGGATCGAGGGACGACTTGCGATTTGGATCGCGGAGACGTTTGACTACATCAACCGCGTTTCTTAACGCTTCCACTTAGCGATCTACAAGGGTATGTAGATTCACTCTCCCTCTCATAGATGCTCATCACCATGGATAGATCTTGTGTGTGTGTAGGAAAATTTTTGTTTCCCATGCAGCGCTCCCCAACAGTGGCATCTGAGCTAGGTCTATGCGTAGATGAGATCTCGAGTAGAACACAAACGAGTTGTGGGCGTGGGTGTATACATATTGCTTGCCGTTACTAGTTGATACTTGATTCGGCGGTATTGTGAGATGAAGCGGCCCGGACCGACATTACGAGTACGCTTACGCGAGACAGGTTCCTTCAACTGACATGTAACTTCGTTGCATAAAGATGGCTAGCGGGTGTCTGTCTCTCTCACTTTAGTTGAATCGATTTCAATGAAGAGGGTTCTTTTAGAAGATCAAAAAGCAATCACTACACCACGTTGTGGTTTTGCGTAGGTAAGAACGGTTCTTGCAAACCCGTAGCAGCCACGTAAAATTTGCAACAACAATTAGAGGACGTCTAACTTGTTTTTGCAGGGTATGTTGTGATGTGATATGGCCAATTACATGATGAGATATATGTGATGTATGAGATGATCATGTGTTGTATAGAATATCACGACTTGCATGTCGATGAGTACGGCAACTGGCAGGAGCCATAGAGTTGTCTTTAATTATTTTCGCCGTTTTGCTTTACTTTATCGCTATGAGTTAGCAATAGTCGTGGAAGCAACAGTCGGCGCGACAACCTCATGGCGACACGTTGATGGAGATCAAGATGATGGAGATCATGGTGTCATGCCGGTGACGATGGAGATCATGCCGGTGCTTTGAAGATGGAGATCAAAAGCACAAGTTCATGGCCATATCATGTCACTTATGATTTGCATGTGATGTTAATCCTTTTTTTGCATCTTATTTTGCTTAGGACGACGGTAGCATTATAAGGTGATCCCTCACTTAAATTTCAAGATAAAATTGTGTTCTCCCCGAGTGTGCACCGTTGCGAAAGTTCGTCGTTTCGAGACACGCCGTGATGATCGGGTGTGATAGACTCTACGTTCACATACAACGGGTGTAAGCCATGTTGCACGTGCGGAACACTCGGGTTAAACTTGACGAGCCTAGCATGTACAGACATGGCCTCGGAACACAACAGACCGAAAGGTCGAACATGAGTCATATAGTAGATATGATCAACATGAAGATGTTCACCATTGAAACCACCTCAACTCACGTGATGATCGGACTTGAGTTGGTGGATTTGGATCATGTTACACTCGAATGACCGGAGGGATGTCAATTTGAGTGGGAGTTTTTAAGTAATATGATTAACTAAACTCATTATCTAGAACAATAGTCTAAGGTGTCTTTGCTATATTTATGTTGTAGATCATGGCTCGCGCAGTAGCACCCCTGAATTTTAATGCGTTCCTAGAGAAAGCTAAGTTGAAAGATGATGGAAGTAACTTTGTGGACTGGGCCCGTAATCTAAGGATTATCCTTACGGCTTCCCAGAAGGCTTATGTCCTTGATGCACCGCTTGGTGATCCACCCGCTCCAGTTGAGTCTCTAGACGTTGTGAACGCCTGGCAGGCATGTTCTGAAGATTACTCAATAGTTCAATGTGCAATATTGTATGGCTTAGAATTGGGACTTCAAAGACGTTTTGAATGTCATGGAGCATATGAGATGTTCCAGGAGTTGAAGTTTATCTTTCAGAAGAATGGCCGGATCGAGAGATATGAGATCTCCGATAAGTTCTATGCTTGCAAGATGGAGGAGAACGGGTCTATCAGTGATCACGTACTCAGAATGTCTGGGTACTCCACCCGTCTGGCTGAATTGGGGATGCCCCTTCCGCCAGAGGCTATCACTGACAGAGTTCTTCAATCATTGCCACCTAGCTACAAGAGCTTCGTGTTGAACTATAACATGCACGGGATGAACAAGTCAGTCGCCGAGCTGTTTGCGATGCTGAAAGCCGCTGAGTCTGAAATTCAGAAGGAGCATCAAGTGTTGATGGTCAATAAAACCACTAGTTTCAAGAAAAATGGCAAGGGTAAGAAGGGTAACTCCAAGAAGAGTGGCAAAGCAGTTGCTCCTCTCATGAAGAAACCCAAGGCTGGACCCAAACCAGAAACTGTGTGCTTTCATTGCAAGGGAACTGGACACTGGAAGCGGAACTGCCCCAAGTATTTGGCTGACAAGAAGGCGGCCAACAACAAACAAGGTATATATGATATACATGTTATTGATGTGTACCTTACCAACTCTCGTTGTAGTGCCTGGGTATTTGATACCGGTGCGGTTGCTCATATTTGCAACTCAAAACAGGAACTGCGGAATAGACGGAGGCTGGCAAAGGACGAAGTGACGATGCGCGTGGGAAATGGTTCCAAGGTTGATGTGATCGCCGTCGGCACGCTCGCTCTTCGATTACCATCGGGATTTGTGATGAACCTGAATAATTGTTATTTAGTGCCTGCGTTAAGCATGAACATTATATCTGGATCTTGTTTATTGCGAGACGGTTACTCATTTAAATCAAGAATAATGGTTGTTCTATTTATATGAGTAATATCTTTTATGGTCATGCACCCAATGTGAGGGGTTTATTCTTATTGAATCTCGATAGTAATGATACACATGTTCATAACATTGATGCCAAAAGATGTAGAATTGATAATGATAATACCACTTTCTTGTGGCACTGCCGTTTAGGTCATATTGGCGTAAAACGCATGAGGAAGCTCCATGCTGATGGACTTTTGGAGTCACTTGATTTTGAATCACTTGACACATGTGAGCCATGCCTCATGGGCAAGATGACTAAAACGCCGTTCTCTGGAACAATGGAACGGGCAAGTGACTTATTGGAAATCATACATACTGATGTATGCGGTCTGATGAGTATTGAGGCGCGCGGTGGTTATCGTTACTTTCTCACCTTCACTGATGACTTAAGTAGATATGGGTATATTTACTTAATGAAACACAAGTCTGAAACATTTGAAAAGTTCAAACAATTTCAGAGTGAAGTTGAGAATCATCGTAACAAGAAGATTAAATTCCTACGATCTGATCGAGGAGGAGAATATCTGAGTTATGAGTTTGGCAGTCACTTAAGACAATGTGGAATTGTTTCACAACTAACACCGCCTGGAACACCACAGCGTAATGGTGTGTCCGAACGTCGTAATCGAACCTTATTGGATATGGTGCGATCTATGATGTCTCTTGCCGATTTGCTACTATCGTTTTGGGGTTATGCATTAGAGACAGCTGCATTCACTTTAAATAGGGCACCATCGAAATCCGTTGAGACGACGCCATATGAACTTTGGTTTGGCAAGAAGCCAAAGCTGTCGTTTCTTAAAGTTTGGGGATGTGATGCTTATGTCAAAAAGCTTCAGCCTGAAAAGCTGGAACCCAAAGCGGAGAAATGCGTCTTCATAGGATACCCAAAAGAGACAGTTGGGTATACCTTCTACCTCAGATCCGAAGGCAAAATGTTTTTCGCTAAAAACGGAACGTTTCTTGAGAAAGAGTTTCTCTCGAAAGAATTGAGTGGGAGGAAGATAGAACTTGATGAGGTTGTTGAACCTTTACTTCAACCTGAAAGTAGCGCAGCGCAGAAAGATGTTTCTGTAGAGCCTACAACAGCTGAAGAGGAAGTTAATGATGATGATCATGAAGCTTTGGATCAAGTTGCTATCGAACCTCGTAGGTCGACAAGGACGCGTACTGCTCCTGAGTGGTACGGCAACCCTGTCTTAGAGTTCATGTTGTTAGACAACGATGAACCTACGAGCTATGGAGAAGCGATGATGGGCCCGGATTCCGAGAAGTGGTTAGAGGCCATGAAATCCGAGATGGGATCCATGTATGAAAACAAAGTGTGGACTTTGGAAGTATTACCTGAAGGGCGTAAGGCCATTCAGAACAAATGGATCTTTAAGAGGAAGACGGACGCGGACGGTAATGTCACCGTCTATAAAGCTCGACTTGTGGAAAAGGGTTTTTCACAAGTTCAAGGAGTTGACTACGATGAGACCTTCTCAACCGTAGCGATGCTTAAGTCCGTCAGAATCATGTTAGCAATAGCTGCCTTTTTCGATTATGAAATTTGGCAGATGGATGTCAAAACAGCGTTCCTTAACTTGTTTCCTTAAGGAAGAGTTGTATATGATGCAACCAGAAGGTTTTGTCGATCCAGAGAATGCTGACAAAGTTTGCAAACTCCAGCGATCCATTTATGGACTGGTGCAAGCATCTCGGAGTTGGAATCTTCGCCTTGATGAAGTGATCAAAGCGTTTGAGTTTATACAAGTTTACGGAGAAGCTTGTATTTACAAGAAAGTGAGTGGGAGCTCTATAGCGTTTCTAATATTATATGTGGATGACATATTACTGATTGGAAACAATATAGAAATGTTGGAAAGCGTGAAGGGATATTTGAACAAGAGTTTTTCAATGAAGGACCTAGGAGAAGCTGCTTTCATATTAGGCATCAAGATCTATAGAGATAGATCGAGACGCTTAATAGGACTTTCACAAAGCACATACCTTGACAAAGTTTTGAAGAAGTTCAAAATGGATCAGTCCAAGAAGGGGTTCTTGCCTGTATTGCAAGGTGTGAAGTTGAGTAAGACTCAATGCCCAGTGACTGCAGAAGATAGAGAAAAGATGAGTGTCATCCCCTATGCTTCAGCCATAGGCTCTATCATGTATGCAATGCTGTGCACAAGACCCGATGTCAGCCTTGCCATAAGTATGGTCGGAAGGTTTCAAAGTGATCCAGGAATGGAACACTGGACGGCGGTCAAAAATATCCTGAAGTACCTGAAAAGGACTAAGGACATGTTTCTCGTTTATGGAGGTGATCAAGAGCTCGTCGTAAAGGGTTACGTCGATGCAAGCTTTGACACTGATCCGGATGACTCTAAGTCACAAACCGGATGCGTATTTATTCTTAATGGGGGTGCGATTAGCTGGTGCAGTTCCAAGCAAAGCGTGGTAGCTGATTCTACATGCGAAGCGGAGTACATCGCTGCCTCGGAGGCGGCGAAGGAAGGTGTCTGGATGAAGGAGTTCATGACAGATCTTGGAGTAGTGCCTAGTGCGCTTAACCCAATGACTCTGTTTTGTGATAATACTGGTGCCATTGCTCTAGCCAAGGAACCAAGATGTCACAAGAGGACCAGACACATAAAGCGACGTTTCAATTCCATCCGCGATTACATCAAGGAGGACGACATAATATTTGCAAAGTACACACGGATCTGAATGTTGCAGATCCGATGACTAAACCTCTACCAAGGGCTAAACATGAACAACACCAGAACTGCATGGGTGTTCGATTCATTACAATGTAAATCACATAGTGATGTGAACTAGATTATTGACTCTAGTGCAAGTGGGAGACTGTTGGAAATATGCCCTAGAGGCAATAATAAATTAGTTATTATTATATTTCCTTGTTCATGATAATCGTTTATTATCCATGCTATAATTGTATTGATTGGAAACTCAAATACATGTGTGGGTACATAGACAACACTGTGTCCCTAGTAAGCCTCTAGTTGACTAGCTCGTTGATCAAAAGATGGTGAAGGTTTCCTAGCCATAGACATGAGATGTCATTTGATAACGGGATCACATCATTAGGAGAATGATGTGATGGACAAGACCCAAACTACGAACGTAGCATATGATCGTGTCAGTTTATTGCTATTGTTTTCTGCATGTCAAGTATCTGTTCCTATGACCATGAGATCATGCAACTCCCTGACATCGGAGGAGTACCTTGTGTGTATCAAACGTCGCAACGTAACTGGGTGACTATAAAGGTGCTCTACAGGTATCTTCGAGGGTGTCTGTTGGGTTGGCATGGATCAAGACTGGGATTTGTTACTCCGTGTGACGGAGAGGTATCTCAGGGCCCACTCGGTAATACAACATCACAATGAGCCTTGCAAGCAATGTGACTAAAGTGTTAGCCACGAGATCTTGTATTACGGAACGAGTAAAGAGACTTGCCGGTAACGAGATTGAACTAGGTATAGAGATACCGACGATCGAATCTCGGGCAAGTAACATACCGAAGAACAAAGGGAACAGCATACGGGATTAACTGAATCCTTGACATAGAGGTTCGACCGATAAAGATCTTCGTAGAATATGTAGGAGCCAATATGGGCATCCAGGTCCCGCTTTTGGTTATTGGCCGTAGAGGTGTCTCGGTCATGTCTACATAGTTCTCGAACCCGCAGGGTCTACACACTTAACGTTTGGTGACGATTAGTATAGTTGAGTTATTTTGTTGGTGACCGAAGGTTGGTCGGAGTCCCGGATAAGATTCCGGACATGACGAGGATCTCCGGAAGAGTCCGGAGGTAAAGATTGATATATGTGTGATAATAGTGTTTTGATCTCTGGAAGAGTTTCGGAATTCACCGGAAGGGGTTCCGGATGTTTACCGAAGTGTTCGGTTGCAGCAACACTTTATATGAGCCAAAGGGGTAAAGCCCACGAGGTATTGGAAAGTGCAAAAGGAAGTTTTGCTTCTGCCTTAAGCGGTACTACCGCTGGTAAGGCAGTACTACCGCGTAAGCGGTACTACCGCTTGTGTGAAGCGGTACTACCGCATAAGCGGTACTACCGCTTGGGTGAACCGGTACTACCGCTCGTGAGCGGTACTACCGCTTGTGCGCGGTACTGCAGGGATCCGAGTTGGACTCTTTCCCTGTGGGCCAAACCGACCTTGTGCGGGCAAAACCGACCTGGAGGAGGCTTTTACTCCAAGTTTAGACCCCAAGGCTCAACATATAAATAGAGGGGCAGGGCTAGCACACGGGACACATCAAGATTTCCCAAGCCGTGTGTCGGCAACCCTAACCCTCTAGTTCTCCCGTCATAATCTCCGTAGTGCTTGGCGAAGCCCTGCAGAGATTGTTCCTCACCACCATCACCACGCCGTCGTGCTGCCGGAACTCATCTACTACTTCATCATCGCTCGCTGGATCGAGGAGGTGAAGGCGTCATCAAGCCGTACGTGTGTTGAACGCGGAGGTGCCGTCCGTTCGGCACTAGTTCGTGATCGGATCGAGGGACGACTTGCGATTTGGATCGCGGAGACGTTCGACTACATCAACCGCGTTTCTTAACGCTTCCGCTTAGCGATCTACAAGGGTATGTAGATTCACTCTCCCTCTCGTAGATGCTCATCACCATGGATAGATCTTGTGTGTGCGTAGGAAAATTTTTGTTTCCCATGCAGCGTTCCCCAACACACCATGCCTTGAGATTCTATGTGCCCACAATGCCTCGGACAATAATTCATGCCATCTCCTTGGATTATGTTCAATCTTATTCTTGATGAGCTTGATCAAAATTTTATTGCTAGACTCAGCTTGTCCATTGGCTTGAGCATAATACGGGGAGGAATTGAGCAACTTTATCTTATACGATTCGGCAAATTCTCTAACTTGATGTGACATGAAAGATGAACCTTGATCCGTAGTTAATGTTTGCGGAATACCGAATCTATGAATAATGTGCTCATTTATGAATTGAATTACCTCCATATGCATCATATTCTTGAGAGGTACTGCTTCAGACTACTTAGTGAAATAATCAGTTGCCACCAACACGAACCGATGCCCCTTTGAAGAAGAAGGATGAATCTCTCCAATGAAGTCTAATCCCCAACCTCTAAAGGGCCACGGCTTGATAATAGGATGTAACATAGCAGCAGGAGCTAACTGAATATCACCAAACTTTTGACAAGCTTCACATCCTTTATAATACCTGAAGCAATCATTGATCATCGTCGGCCAATAAAATCCAGCACGTCGTAATAACCACTTCATCTTGGGAGCCGACTGATGAGTGCCACAAATTCCTTCATGAACCTCTCCCATAGCAATTCTTGCTTGGTCTTCGTCCAGACACTTCAAAAGAACATCTTCAACTGTTCGGCGATAAAGACCACCGTCTCTCATCGTATATTTGAAAGCCATGCGCCGAACAGCCCTGTCCACCCTTTCACTCGGATTGCACAAGTAATCAATAATGGGCTTCCTCCAGTCATGATTTTCTCCTGCACTAGATTTATTGTTAGCGGCCGAATCAGTGGACTCTGGTTCGGTCTCTCCTATGTTAGCAAGACAAGACATCAGCTTTTGAGAGATATGAAACATGCCATGATCGACATGATAGCCGGATGCTTGTTGTGCCAACTCATTTGCTCTCCAATTTTCATGTCTAGATATATGAGCAATTCTAAAGTGATCCAAGGTAGAAATTATATCTAGACATTTATCAAGATAAACATTAAGTGATTCGTCTAAACATTGAAAAACCTTGGATACTTGTTGTACTACTAATAACGAATCACCAAAAGCCTCAATATGTGTAGCACCTATAGCAAGCAACATCTCTAAGCCGAATAACAATGCTTCATATTCGGCTTGATTATTTGTACAAAAATATTCTAAGCGGCATGAGGCTTCAAAAACAGCACCATGAGGAGATATATAAGCAATACCAACACCTTGGCCATTGCTACAAACTGAACCATCAAAATATAATCTCCAATAGAACTACGGACGATGTTTAGAAAACCACACCGGCCATGTTTACATAGACTCTTAGGACGATAATTAAATATCGGCCATTACCATAAGTGACATGTAGAATTCATAAACCAAAGCATGTATAGCCGAAATAAACAAACGAAATAACATGTCAAATATTTCGGCCATTTGAATGAGCAACAAAAATATTACTAATCAAATGTATAGTGATTTGGTAATACCCTTTCATGATGTAAGAAATCGTATTGCATCCATGGATCAAAATAAGCCCATGGAGGGTAAGCAATCATACTTGGGGATGAATTCCATGGTAAAGGTATCAATGGCATGTTGAAGAATATGAATGATGTGCTAACCGAAGATTATTTTTTGTGGATGAAAACCTTCGGCTTAATTTCTTATGAGATTCTTTCTCCTTCTTTACTTTTGTTGTACTTGTTACAATAGAAGCTTGCACATTATTTTCTGTTTGACTGCTCTTCTTGGGAACCCATGCCATGTTCTCCTTTCTCAGTTCATGTGCACTAAGCTTTTGTAATTCCTTCTTTTGCCAATACGATAAGCCGAGTGGGCGCCTCAGCTGTGATTCTTGTTCAAGCAATGGCAATTCTTTTCTAACCTTGTGCACTCTCATCTTCTTTTGTTCGGATTTGGCATCTTGATTTTGAACATTTGCTTGCTCGACTTCTTTGCCTTTAGTAGCCAATGTTAACACTTTAATTGGCTTTTTATCATTTAAAATAAAATCTGAAGTGGCACACGTACGACCATCTTTTTTGACTCGATATACTTGCCTGACCACCTCTTTCTTCTTTCTTGAGCTCCGGACCGATTCCTTTTGAGTGAAACGGTCTTGGTTATGTAATTGTTCATCAAATGTTGATCTTCTTGGAGCTGCATAATCTTGATGAGATGGTTCAAAATAAGATGAATAATGTGCCCTTGAATTATACCTGTCCCGTGGTGGATATTGATTCGTATAAGCACAGGGAGGTATCCATGGCATTGGCATTGACGTCCCAAAATATGGATATGAATACGACGCATTGAAATTTCCCTTCTGCCAATACCGTTCTTTAGATTCACGCCTAGGGGGTAATCTTAATGCTTTTGAATTACTTGGCCGATAAGCAATCTTTTCCTCACTTATCTTCTGATATTTTTCCAATAGCTGCGCGAAAGTGACTTTCGGCTTTTTACCTTTGCGTTTACTTCGGCCTTTGCTTTCTTTGGTTGTGCTTGCATCGATCATTGGATTTTCTTGTTGCCCCCCAGTGCTTGGCGTCTTCACCGTAACTTTGATAGAACCATTGCCTTCAAGAATATCATCATTGTACTCATGAATAATTTTTGCACTTGAAAGCTTGATCCCATCACCTGCAGCTTTTACCTTCTTGTCTTTAAATGGATCGGCTTGAAGCAGCCGATGCAAAATCTTTTTGCCATCAGGACCAATAGGAATAGCCTGGTCATCCCTTGGTGTTTTAACAAGTCTCAATCGTCCGCTATCAATGGCCGATTTAACTATTTGACGAAACATATTGCAGTCCTCAAAATTATGCTTGAACGAATCATGCAACTTACAATACATTCGTCCTTGGATTGATGGCTTAACACGGTGATCAAGAATTCTAATATAATCATTCTTCAGCAACAAATCAAAAATCTGATCACACATGTTTGAATTGAGGGTAAACCTTTTATTTTCTAGCCGATCTTGCTGTGAGAACGGCTTTGGAGTTAAGCAAACGAATGGTTCAGATTTGGCAGCCCATTCGGCTATGCATTGTGTCTCGCACTCTATCTCCGATGACTTTGGATAAGATATTGCAATAGCATCGGTTTTCTCAAAAGATTCAAACCTTGGCTTTATGTTTCTGAAATCAAAACTGTTATAACATATATGTCTCATTTGAGACCAAATGCAAGCCAAGTATGAAATAAGCAAAGCTACCCATGCATATATAAACTTTAAATAAGACAATGGGAAGTACTTTGACTGCGATAGTAAATCTTTATCGGTCTCTATAAATGGTGCAATGGGTTGACCAATATGCTTTATAACAATTTTGTTGCTAACAAGTAAATCACCCTCCTTCATTGGTCTTTCAAAAGTATTTATGATAATTTTTCCAATAGATGCATCAACAATAAAGTTGTGACCAAATCTAAAAATAGGTAAATCACTTGGTAGACATACCTCTTCATACAAGTTGGGAGAGTATGATGGTTGTAACACTTGAATAATACTTTGATCCACTTTTGAATGACTCTCCAACGCTTTATCCTCATCTTTTCCTTGATTCCGTGCTTCATCACTCGAATGATCTTCAAGTGAACTTTGCTCAGCTGCACGCTTGTGTTCTTGATGTTCATCATTAACCAAACTTTGTTCGGCCATATTACTTTGTTCTTGATGCTCATCAATTTCCTTGGCACGGAACTCGTAGGGCAGGAAATAGGTTCCCTCAACTTCAGAAGAATCAAGCACAGCTGTTTTGTGCTTGCCATGCCCTTTCTCAATGGTGCTTGCCTCTTTGGATTTGATGGATTCGGAATACATACTAGTTGATTCGGCTTTTCCAGCCGAAGAACTTTCACTCTTCGAATCATCATTCTTTTCATTGGCTCCTATAATTGGCAAGACTTCTTCTGTAGTTGATTCGGTACATGTAATGTTTGATTCGGCCTTTTCAATAACCGAAATAACTTTGTTACCTGAATCAATACTTTTCTCTTTTTGAATTTGCAAGGCTTCTCGCTCTTGTCTAATTTTAGCCCACATCTCAGCTTGGTGAGCTTTAAATTTTTTCATCTCAATTTCTATCCAATCCTCATGAGATTGCCCCCCAATGCTTTGAGACTCTTTCGGCAATGAAACTTGAGTGTTTCCGAAACTTTACAATTGTTTAGGGGGTATATAGCATGCTGCAACAATAGGTGAAGACATATGCATTGGTGTAGAACTATATTTTTCCTCGCATAGTCTATCAATTGTCAATGATTCATCTTCATACAAAACTCTAGCTTTTATTGCATCATAATCAGGAAACAACCCCTTTTCGTGTTGTTCAAGGCAAAGAGCACTAATCCTGTTATTTTGGGCTAGCCTCTTTTTTAACGAAGCCACGTCAGCTTCTGTAAGGAATTGCTCCATAGTATTTTCATATTCTTTCGGCAATGAGGTGTTGCCGAAATTTTGCAATTGTGTAGAGGATGCATTATATGCTACAACATTAGATGAAGGCATGTATGCTCCTGCAAATTTATCACTTATTCGGCTATGACCATGAAAGTGTGAAGCGGAATTATGAATATCAACAGTTGCATACAGTGCTGACACATTACTAGTATGAGGTGTAGCATATGATGGTTGATGGTAATTGGCCGAATAACTAGTAGTAGCATAGCCAATTCCACTATCCACCGGCACATTTGAATTAACATATTGCAAGTTAGGTGCCGATGAATAAAAAGGTGAAACACTTTTTTGCATATTATTGAAAGTTCCAACATGAGGTGTTTCAACTTGATTAACCAAACTCATCATGTTGTTCATCGGCATATGGATTTCTGGGGTTGCCGATGCATGAGAGTTGGAATACATATGGTGCATGTTACTAGTATCATAAGAAGTTGAAGCTTGTAAATTACTTTGAATCGGCCCTTGCACATAATTAGATGTATAATTGAAAAAACTAGGGTTGGCCAATAGAGCATACTCATTGAACGATCCAGTAACACCATATGAATTATTTGCATCTACATGAGGGGATTGAGTATTCATATTATCTTTGTAGATTGCAAACCCTAGATGACGATCTCTTCGTAGCAAGAACGGGCCGGAGACCGTTCAAAGCTTCGTCCCCAGCGGAGTCGCCAAAAAGTGTGTTGACACACGAACGCGTCACGCGTACCCTCGACGCTGGGGGTGATGCACCGCAGCTCACGTCGAAGGAGGCCCGTCCGGAAGCGCGGTACGCAAGCAATCCGGCGGGCGCTTTTGAAACCCGACGCACCGCTTCTCCGGGATGGAACTCGTCAGGAGTCACGGATGGACGATGGGCTTCCCTAGGTCGATTCGCTCGCCCCTAGGGCCTCGAGGTTCGCCGTCCTGCAACAAGAAGAACGAACGAAGAACGAGAAGAAAGATACAAGGGAGAGGGATAAAAGTAGGGTAAAAAGATGTAGATGTGTTTGTTCGATTGTGTGTTGTTTCAATCGGCCATCACCTCTTCTATTTAAGAGGGGGTTGGACTTCCCGTACAGGACACGGACCCAGATTTCCTTCCAAAGGGTCAAAAAACGCAGCCAAACTCGGACTTTCCGATCTGCCCGAATCTGCGCGGCTATAGGCAAGCGGTAGTACCGCTTCTGGGCACGGTAGTACCGCTTAAAGCGGTAGTACCGCTCTGAGTACCGCTCTACTTCCGCTTAGGGTCTCGAGGGTCCAGAGACGTGCAGAGAAGAACTTTCCCAAGCGGTAGTAGGCGCGGTAGTAGGAGCGGTAGTACCGCTCGAGCGGTAGTACCGCTTATTGGCACGGTAGTACTGCTCTCTGCTGTAGCACCAATCTTGCAACGGCCGTAACTTTTGCATACGATCTCGGATTGAGACGATTTTTATATCAAAATCGACCGATTCGACGAGACGAAGACAATCCGTGTAGAAAATTTTCTCATATGAGGCCGTGTTGGGGGCGTAATTAGCCGAATAATGTTCTGGATAAAACATCCCAGTACTTCGAACACAACTTCAGCCTTAGAGATGAGATCGGATGGCTATGGCCCAAATATTAAAGTTTCTCCTTTCGACGATACGGAACTTTCTCACCTTGAGCACTTTTCCATTTGAGGCCTTTTTAATTATGTTTTTGACCATGTCAAAATCTGGTGTCAACAGCCGGTGTAAGCTTAGGAGCGCGGAGGTCGTCGGAATCAATGATGATCTCTGGCGATGCAGAAGAAGAGATCGGCTCGATCCGCGCGCTGTGGCGTCGCCCGGCTCAAATAGAGACCCGCAGAGGAAGTAGAGGACGGCGGCGACGTGTCTGGACACGGTCAGATGGCGAGGAGGGCACGGTGGCCGCGGTGGTGCAGCAGCGCGGTGACGGATGCGCTCTGGTGGGGAAGAGAGGAGGCGAGCGAGCACAGGAGAGGGGAGGAGGAGTGGCGAGGGCGTCCAGGGGGAGTGGTTGGGGGGCGCCCTTATCCTCCTGAAGGCCTGTAGCCGGCAGGTGGCGAGCCGCGGCCGGAGCCACCGTGCTCTGGCCATGGCGCCGTCGACATGGCGACGGGAGCAGGCACTACTAGAAAAAACCCTGTTAGTGGCGCACCTATTTTGGCTATTAATGGCGCACTATAGGTGCGCCACTATTATCACGCCACTAGTAACAAATACTAATGGCCACCACTGGTGCGCCATTAGTATCCCAGATAATAGTGGCGCACCATATAGTGCGCCATTACTAGGCCAAATAGTGCGCCATTGCTATGCCTCTTAGCTGGGCCATGTGTATACTGTGCTCTGTGATAGTAATGGCGCACTTTCACACAATGCGCCACTACTGTGTTTCCTATGTGCGCCACTAATGTTATATATGGTGCGCCACTACTATGAATATTCTGTATTATTATTTTTTGGCTTTTTTGGTAATTGCACAGGTTACAAAATACATTATCAGCACAGAATATAAACAGAACAGAATATAAAAAGCACATTTAGGTCTCGAGATAGCGAACACAATTCAATTCATCATATTAGTCTCCAAATTCAAAATACCGAACAAAGTTCAAATATTAGACAAGTTTAGGTCTCGAGACCGAGTAGCGAGTTTGTTGTCACATTACAAAGTCGATATCATCTAAACTACCATCACATAGAAGAGAGTTGCGGTCACGATGAGCATCATCGCGATGAAACTGGTCTTCATCCGGTTCCTCCTCCTCTCCCTCCTCCCAGTCGTCGTAGACTCCGGGAACCTTACCCTTGTACACGACATACGACGGCATCTCTATGCACTAGACAAACAAAACGTTAGTAGCAATTCACAGATAATATATAAGCAATATATAAGTATGCAACAAAAGGATCGGAAGAGAAAAGCAACACATTAATAGCACGATTCATGGTCCTACTAATAAATAGCATCGATTACATATAAGTTGAACGACTGTCCAAACTAAAGAGACATACAAGTTCATTAAAGTTTAATTACAACATGAGCTAATCGATATTTCAGAACTACATAGCATCAATACTTAATTCGACTCGACTCAGGGACCGGAGCGTGGATGAAGCCGCCGTCTTTCGTGATGGTCATGAATGTGCGGTCGTCCTGCTAATTTTCTTGACCTAGGACCCCATTCTCAACCGAAACGGAAATTAATCGACATTTCGGGAGAAAGGGGTAATTTTTTGTACCTGCACAAAAAAGGCCTACATATAGGCACAACAGAGCAGTAGCAGCAACAAAAACAGAGCAGCAGCAACTGGCAACAGAGAGGACACAGCCAGTAGTGCAAGACCAGATCATTTGCACTGTCCAAATGGCCAAGACCAATTGGATTTTACCCAGTTACAGCCAGAACTAGCAGGACTACCAAAGCATCTAAAACATGAACTAGGGCTAGATCACAGAGAAAACAGAGAGAGGAAAGGAGGAGCTCACCAAGAGGGGTTGTAGCCGTAGCAGAAACTCAGCCACACCAGTGCCACGGTGTGACTACCAACACAGCACCACCACCACAGCCGGAGCTCTGCTGCAGAGGAGGCTCGTACTGGACAACATTATCCACCATTAGCATATATTGCAGACATATACTGGACAACATTAATTTGAGTAGATATTGGATCAACAAGCAGTCATGAATCAAAAAGCAACCACGATCCGAACTCTCTCTCTCGGCTCCTCTTATACACCCCATGGCCAGTACTCATGAATAAATGGATCTCCTTCCCAGTGCTCCTCCTTGGAGAGCATAAATGTATATCCGAAAATTAATAATTCGCACCCTAAGAGAAATTAGTAATTATATCTATCAGCAATAATTCATGAAACCAACTGAAATCAAATATCATGTATATTGTTTTCAGTTTTCTTGTCGAACATCAGTTATTAATAGTTCACCATGTATCACTCAGTTGTGGTCGCCACAAATGACCATTCAAGAAATCAATATCCAAGAACTAGACTAAGAACCCTAGAATTAGAGGGTGAGGGGAATGAAGAGGAGGAGGAGGAGCGCGGGCTTACAGGTCCACCGTCGGGGAAGAAGCACGCCGGCGATGGGGTCGTTGTGGTCGCCACAAAGCTTGCGGCGCCACTGCTCCGGGGCACCGAGCTCCGGGGCGCCACTGCAGAGGAGGGGGCGCACGGTGAGAGAGAGAGAGGGAGGGAGGGAGAGAGAGAGGGAGGGAGGGAGCGGGAGGCTTACCGGAGCGGAGGGGGTCGCCGGAGACGAGCAGGTATGGGGCGGCGCGGTGGGGACGAACCGAGCACCTGGATCTCCGAGAGGGGGCGCCGAGACGGTGACGGATCTCGCGGGGGAGGGGCGCCCGCTCGGGCGAGAGGCGGGGGCTTGGGGGCGTCGGCGGTGGCTTGCGGCGGTGGGGGCGGGCGGCGGGGAGGGGGGATTTGGGGGCGTCGGCGGTGGTCTGCGGCGGGGAGGGGGCGCACGGTGAGGAGAGGAAATGGAGTGGGAGGAGAGGGAGGCGCGGGGAGGAGGAGGATAGAAAGCAGGGGAGGGATAGCAATGGCGCACCGTTTAGGGGTGCGCCATAAACACCGTTATATCAATGGCGCACCTTCTCCTAGTGCGCCATTACTACTAGTAGTAATAGGTTAAAAGAATGCGTGTGTGGTTATGGACAGAACCACTTACATGGCCTAGTGGTTGGTCCCTTGATACATTAAGCAAGTCACCCAGGTTCGAATCCTGGCAACCCCACTTTTTGCACCTTTTTTAAAATTTTATTTTAACCTTATGATAAACATCCAAACACTTTAAAATAAACACATGGCAATTTTAATACTCCCTCCATTCCTAAATATAGGGCATATAATTTAGTTGCATTCATTGGTGAATTGGTAAAACATTTATGAATATGAAAAAATATCATCAAATTTGAAAAAATATTCATGAATTCAAAAAGTGCCCATGAAATTTAAAAATATTCATGAGTTCAAAAAATATTAACAAATTCAATACTTTTTGTGAGTTAGAAATTCAATAACAGAATAAACCTAATTAAATAAAAATTGGTATACTAATGGCGCACCTCCTAGGGGTGCGCCATTACTAGTTTTAACTAGTAATGGCGCACCACACCCCGGTGCGCCATTACTAGTTTTGAAAAAAAAATTGAAAAAAAAATTGTTAGTAGTGGCGCACCGGGGTGTGGTGCGCCATTACTAGTTAAAACTAGTAATGGCGCACCACACCCCGGTGCGCCATTACTAGTTTTGAAAAAAAAATTGAAAAAAAATTTGTTAGTAGTGGCGCACCGGGGTGTGGTGCGCCATTACTAGTTAAAACTAGTAATGGCGCACCACACCCCGGTGCGCCACTGGTAAGTCTGGGGAGGGGGTGTGCACAGGACAAACTTAGTAGTGGCGCACCACACACCAGGTGCGCCATTAGTAATATGGACATTAATGGCGCACCCATATCTGGTGCGCCACTGCTATATAGCAGTGGCGCACCACATACATGGTGCGCCATTAATGTCCATATTAGCTATAGCCGTTTTTCTAGTAGTGAGGTAAGGGAAGGGGAGGTGGGATGGGCCGGCTCGGGCCTCAGGCCAGGCGCCAGGTAAGCCTCTCCCTTTTCCCATTTTCTGTTTTCTCTTTTATTTTAAAACAGAAGCTGTGTGGGATTATTTTGAGCTACCAAACCAGTTTTGAAAAATGTGGGACTAGGCCACACAAATACTTAGTATTATTTGGCACTACCACAAAAAGTTGGGAAGCAAGAGGAATCCAAATGATTTTTTCACAAATAAAATAGCATTGTAAAATGCTGAAATAGCACTGAATTAATTGCTATAGTCCATCTTAGCTTAGAGGTGATGTTGTTTTCCTTAACAATTAATTGTTATGGAATATTTGCTAAATGATGAACATTTTTGCAGCAACTTTAGTGCAACTTCAAATTTCACTTGCAAAATGAATTTGAATTCAGTGGTGGAATTTGAAATGAGATATGATTCCACTGTGATCATTCACTACTAGGGAAAAGGCTACTAGTAGCGTGGGTAAAATCGCTAGTAGTAGCGTGGGTCCCCGCGCTACTACTATCGCGCTACAGCTAAAAGTTAGTAGTAGCGCGGATGTCACCCGCGCTACTACTAAAAAGTTAGTAGTAGCGCGGGTGACATCTGCACTACTACTATTTCGAACCCGCGCTACTACTAACAAAATAGTAGTAGCACGTCTATAATATCACACGCTACTAGTATCCTAAATACTAGTAGCACACAGTTTTTTCCCACGCTACTATTAACTAATTAGGAATTAAAAAAAATAAAAACATAAAATGCTGCAGTACAGAAAATAGTCCAGGCAAGTGTTACATCATAGTGGGATCTGAATCCGACACTCGTTGACGCTACTCAGTTAGGATTTTGGACGTATTGTGAAGAACGTTAATTGCAACTCAAATCAATGTTAACAGCACTTAGAGGACACCTTTCAAGGCTATGGTTATATTGGCACAACGTGGCAGTGGTCCTCATGATACAGAAAATGTGAAGTAATAGATCATACTATTTCAATGCTGCGATTGAGATAACACTAAAGTGCAGGAACGTGCCAGTGGTCTTCGGTGCTTGTGATTACGATCATCGTCGTCGTCGTCACTAATTTCAAAGTTTTTGGTATCTGTAGCAGCTTCCGAAACGATGGAATTACTTTCTTCCTTTGGTGAAGGAACTTCTATTTTGCCAGCATCCCATGCTTGAGCTATTGACCCTTTGTGCATCTTCACGATAAGCAAATCCGTGGGAAAAATGTCAACTTAGCATCTAGAATTTATCGATTGCCCTGACCATGTTCAAGAAACACTAAATTTCGAACATTACTACTGTAAATACATGAGGCATCAGGACAGAAAATAAAAGATGAGCAATATCATATGAGCAGAATAAAAAGGAGTTTGGAACATAGCATGATTAACAATAAAATATAGTGCTCTAACAACAGCAGGAGTGCAACACATTGCCCTGTTCCCCTTTCAAATATCAACACACTAAAAAAGGCTATAAGACTCGAGTATTCGATGCCCACTTCGAACAATAACAGGATTATTTGTTGTTCACTGTATTGAAGAAACTGTGGCACCCGATTTTTCAATCCCCACACAATATTGTTTGGTAACTTACCTAAAAGTTGTATTCTTATTAGGCTAGTGCAAGCAATCGGCTACCGTCATAAGGAAAAAATAGTTCACTCTTGTGTTTCCTCCTGCAGCATAGTGCAAGTACTTTGCAAGAAAGAAAGAAGATGACTCGAGTCTTTGTGTGTGAGTGAGCTCATCTATTGTTGTGGGTGTTGACATTTTGTCGTGGAGATGTGTGCCTAACTGGTTGCTAGATTCCTAAGTATTAAGGAACTTGTGATCCTTGGAGTCATTGGTGTTGTTGTTTCACCTCCCTTTAATGAAACAGCACATGATGCTACCAATTTCTTGTAATTTTTACGAGCAAGCACGCTGATGATCAAAATCATTGTTGTTATGAACAGACATGTATATGCTCAAAATAAGAAGAGACCATGAAACACTTGAAAATTTTGGGCTGGCCTATTGCGACATAACAAAATAAGAAGAGAGTTACCCGTCTTTCTCCTCCCAGGCACCGCACCTGCGTTCGTGTTCGGCTTCACATTCTCCTCCCTCCTTCACTTGAATGGCGCACTGCATTTGTAAATTGATAGTCAGCTGCACATCAACAACCAGCAAACTTCATTACAAATCCAAGGTTCTCGACAAACAATAAGCCATGGATAGAATAAAACAGAAGGACCAAGTGGCCCTCGAAACGGCTTCCGTTCCACAGTAACACTACTGCTGGCTGTAGGTGTCCTCACGGATGAAAGAACTCGACAGCGGCATCGATCAATCACAGCTTGGCCGGCCCATGGAGATGCATTTGGTTGTTCTCCTGATCTCTTTGGTCCTTCAACTCCAGTCAGCCGGATAAGGGAAGCACAAATAGAACAAGTGACCCAGCATAATGTAACGATCCCCAGGGTGATGTTATATATGTCAAATACTAATTGCCACCACTAGCAACAAGGAAAATAACGAGCAGACGGACTCTGCAGAGGTGAATGCTACTGACAATAATATATAATCACAACAAGCAAGCATCAATAGGGCAGCAAATGTTTCGAGAAAGAAAGGCAGAGCAGCAGCCCACACTGCTACTTATAGTTGACCTCCCATCTAAAAGCATATTCCACTGACCATGTCGTCATATGGACCATTCATGTGTGACTGCCGGACTTATGTTTTCAAAAAGGATCACAAAATTATTCAGGCATCACCACCACGCACATTAGAAAAGAAGGGGTTGGCTCCTATTCCTTCACCTGGTTGAGATAAGTGTTGCTGAGCGAGATGAGCTGGATGTCGTCGCCGTCGAGGACAAGCCCATCCTTCACTTCACCTTACCAGACAACAAGATGGTCACTCCATTGAGCATGCCCTCTTTCTGCACCTGCAACCAACACAGCAGATATCAATCAACCACACCAAAAACACTTCACCAGAATGTACGCATTAACCTGAAGAGGTCTAAGACGACAACTACGGTCTGAACACAGAGAAAGAAAAAAAAAGTACTAGCAGAATTCTGCAGGGGTGAATGATACTAACAATAGTATATAATCACAACAAGCAACCGTCAATAGTATAGCAAAATGTTCTGAGAAAGAAAGGCAGAGCTGCACACATTCTTACGTGTACTTGAGACACGAGCACAAACAACACATCATCAGCCTCCCAGGCTTGCACAAGCACTGCCGCACGCGTTCATAAAAAAACACACAACAGAGCAGCCACCGACCGCCGCCTCATAGCGCAGCCGCTGGCTTCCGCCATTCCGCGGTGCCGGCCACCGGCGCACATCAGTGCCTCCCTTCAGCCCACGTCCGGACGTCCCACCGGCGACCAGCACACAGGCCACCGCTTACAGCTGGGCAGCCGAGAGCAGGCAACGAGCAAGAGCGGGCTTAGCCGAGAGCAGACCACGAGCACGAGCGGGCTGGTCAGCCGGCGATGGCGGCAAGGCAGCGAGTTAGCGACCCATCTCGGTGCCTCTTTCTGCAAGCTGCGCCAGTAAATCGATCTGAATCATTCCCAATTTTATTCTCCTAAGTTCAACTTAGGTCACTGTTCACTGAATCATCCCCAAAATCCCCAATTGGCTAAATAATCCACTATATATATGCATATGCTCATCTTGTAATCAATGAGAACAGAAGGTGTAGTGACTACATCTACTGAAATAGTATATATGCTTCAGAATTTGAAAAAGATTTTTGCTCTCTGGCCCGCCCAACTTTCATTTTGTAGCTCCGCCACTGCATCCATCCATAAAAAGAGAATCCAATGGAGAGAGAGACAGAGGAGATGAGCAAGAGAGGTACCTTCCATCCATGGCGTCAGGGTCGGAGCCCGCAGCTTGCAGCTTCTCCGTGGCCCACACCCTTCCTTCAACTGCCTGCACACAACCACGCGAACACACACACGCATCAGATCCGGGGAAGAAGAAGAAGAAGAACCAGAGGAAGAAGAAGATGCTACTTTTGGAGGGGATCCCATGCTGCTGCACCTCTGCCGGATTCGGGCTAGGGTTTCAGGTGGAGAAGGAGGGAGCTCCTACCCGCGGCAGACCTCTGGTGGTTGCCGCAGCCCGACCACAGTGGCGCGCGAAAGAAGGCTCCTCCAAAGCGACCGGTGATACGTCCATTTTGCATCATATTTTACTACTGTTATTTACAATGTTTTTAATCAATATAACACTTGGTGGAGCTATTCTAATGCCTTTTCTCTCTTAATATGCAAGATTTACACAAGGAGGGAGAATACCGGCAGCTGGAATTCTGAACCTGAAAAAGCTCTGTCAAGATAGCTATTCTGCACAACCCCAATTGAGATGAAATTTTCTGGAGAATTATTTCTGAATATATAAAAAATATTGGCGCAAGAATCATCAGAGGGGGGGGCCACCCAGGGCCCACGAGGCACCAGGGCGCGCCACCCCCCCCCCCAGGCGCGCCCTGGTACCTCATGGAGGCCCTGGCCCACTTCAGGCCCCCATCTTCTGGTATATAAGTGATTTTGACCTAAAATAATTATAGAGAAGGCTTTTGGGACGGTGCGCCGCCGTCTCGAGGCGGAACTTGGGCAGGAGCACTTTTGCTCTCCGGCGGAGAGATTCTGCCGGGGATACTTCCCTCCGGGAGGGGGAAATCGTCGCCATCGACAACACCAGCGATCCTCTCATCGTGGGAGGACTAATCTTCATCAACATCTTCACCAGCACCATCTCATCTCAAACCCTAGTTCATCTCTTGTATTCAATCTTTGTCTCAAAACCTCAGATTGGTACCTGTGGGTTGCTAGTAGTGTTGATTACACCTTGTAGTTGATGCTTATTGGTTTACTTGGTGGAAGATTATATGTTCAGATCTATTATGCAATTCATTACCCTACTGGACATGAACATGTTGATGGCTTGTGAGTAGTTACTTTTATTCTTGAGGACATGGGAGAAGTCTTGTCATAAGTAATCATGTGAATTTGGTATTCGTTCGATATTTTGATGATGTGTATGTTGTCATTCTCTTAGTGGTGTTATGTGAACGTCGACTACATGACACTTCACCATTTATGGGCCTAAGGGAATGCATTGTGGAGTAGTAAGTAGATGATGGGTTGCTAGAGTGACAGAAACTTGAACCCTAGTTTATGCGCTATTCCGTAAGGGGCTGATTTGGATCCATATATTTAATGCTATGGTTAGAGTAATCTTAATTCTTCTTTCGTAGTTGCGGATGCTTGCGAGAGGGGGTAATCATAAGTGGGATGCTTGTCCAAGTAAGGGCAGTACCCAAGCACCGGTCCACCCACATATCAAATTATCAAAGTAGCGAACGCGAATCAAACAAACATGATGAAAGTGACTAGATGAAATTCCCATGTGTCCTCGAGAACGCCTTGCTTACTATAAGAGATCATTCCGGCCTGTCCTTTGCTATAAAAAGGATTGGGCTATATTGCTGCATACTTGGTTACTATTGCTACTTGTCACTTGTCACAAATTATCTTGCTATCAAACTACTCGTTACCGATAATTTTAGTGCTTGCAGAAAACACCTTGCTGAAAACCGATTGGCATTTCCTTCTGCTCCTCGTTGGGTTCGACACTCTTACTTATCGAAAGGACTACGATTGATCCCCTATACTTGTGGGTCATCAAGACTCTTTTCTGGCGCCGTTGCCGAGGAGTGAAGCGCTTGTGGTAAGTGGAACTTGGTAAGGAAACATTTATATTACGTGCTGAAATTTACTATCACTTGGCACTATGGAAAGTAATCCTTTGAGAGGCTTGTTCGGGGTATCTTCACCTCGACCGGAAACACAAATAGTTGCCCCTCAACCTACTGTACCTATTGAAAAAAATATTGAATATGAGATTCCTCTTGGTATGATAGAGAAACTGCTAGCTAATCCTTATGCAGGAGATGGAACGGTACATCCTGATATGCACTTGATCTATGTGGATGAAATTTGTGGATTGTTTAAGCTTGCAGGTATAACCGGAGATGGAGTTAAGAGGAAGGTATTCCCTTTATCTTTGTAGGGAAAAGCATCGATATGGTATAGGCTATGTGATGATACCGATACATGGGACTGGAACCGATTGAAACTAGAATTCCATCAGAAATTTTATCCTATGCATTTGGTTCATCGTGATCGGAATTATATATATAATTTTTGGCCTCGTGAAGGAGAAAGCATCGCTCAAGCTTGAGGGAGGCTTAAGTACATGATGTACACATGCCCCAACCATGAGCTCACAAAAGAAATTATCTTACAGAATTTTTATGCTCGGCTTTCTCATGATAATCAAAATACTCTCGATTCTTCTTCGACTGGCTCCTTTATGAAAAGAACTATTGAATTCAGATGGGATCTTCTGGATAGAATTAAACGCAACTCTGAAGATTGGGAACTCGACAAAGGTAATGAGTCAGGTATAATACTTAAGTTTGATTGTGTTAAATCTTTTATGACTACCGATGCCTTTCATAAGTTTAGCACTAAATATGGACTTGACTCTGAGATAGTAGCTTCCTTTTGTGAATCATTTGCTACTCATGTTGATCTCCCTAAGGAGAAGTGGTTTAAATATCATCCCCCTATTAAAGAAAAGATTGACGAACCTGTTAGTGTTAAAGAAGAAACAATTGTTTACCATGCTGATCCAGTTGTGCCTACTGCTTATATTGAGAAACCACCTTTTCCTGTTAAGATTAAGGAACATGCTAAGGTTTCAACTGTGGTTAACAAAAGTCAAATTAGAACACCTAGACCCTCTGAACAAATTAAAGTTGAACCTAATGTTGCTATGGTGAAAGATCTCTTAGTTGATAATATTGATGGGCATGTTATTTAGCTCTGTGATGAAGCTGCTAGAATTGCTAAACCTGATTCTAAAGATAAAAATAGACCCGTTGTGGGCATGCCCGTTGTCTCAGTTAAAGTAGGAGATCATTGTTATCATGGCTTATGTGATATGGGTGCTAGTGTGAATGCTATCCCGTTTACTTTATATCAAGAAATTATGAATGATATTGCACCTGCTGAACTTGAAGACATTGATGTTACTATTAAACTTGCAAACAGAGATACCATTACACCACTTGGGATTGTTAGAGATGTTGAAGTCTTGTGTGGGAAAATAAAATACCCCGCTGATTTTCTAGTTCTTGGTTCTCCACAAGATGATTTTTGTCCCATTATATTTGGTAGACCTTTCTTGAATACTGTTAATGCTAAGATTGATTGCGCTAAAGAAGTAGTTAGCGTAAATTTTGGTGGTATGTCTCATGAGTTTAATTTCTCTAAGTTTCGTAGACAACCCCATGATAAAGAATTACCTAATAAAGATGAAATTATTGGTCTTGCTTCTATTGCCGTACCTCCTACTGATCCGTTAGAACAATATTTGCTATAACATGAAAATAATATGCATCTGAATGAAAGAAATGAAATAGATAAGATGTTCTTTGATCAATCACCTATCCTTAAACATAATTTACCTGTTGAAACTCTTGGAGGTCCTCCTCCACCTAAAGGTGATCCTGTGTTTGAATTGAAGCAATTGCCTGATACATTAAAATATGTTTATCTTGATGAAAAGAAGATATATCCTGTTATTATTAGTGCTAACCTTTCAGCACACGAAGAAAAGAGATTATTGAAAACTTTAAGGAAGCACCGAGCTGCTATTGGATATACTCTTGATGATCTTAAGGGCATTAGTCCCACTCTATGTCAGCACAAAATTAATATGGAGCCTGATGCTAAACCAGTTGTCGACCACCAACGACGATTAAATCCTAAGATGAAAGAGGTGGTAAGAACTGAAATATTAAAACTTCTGGAGGCAGGTATAATCTATCCCATAGCTGATAGTAGATGGGTAAGTCATGTTCATTGTGTTCCTAAGAAAGGAGGTATTACCGTTGTTCCTAATGATAAAATGAACTTATTCCGCAAAGAATTGTAACTGGTTATAGGATGGTAATTGATTTTAGAAAATTGAACAAAGCTACTAGAAAAGATCATTACCCCTTACCTTTTATTGATCAAATGTTAGAAAGATTGTCTAAGCATACACACTTTTGTTTCCTAGATGGTTATTCTGGTTTTTCTCAAATACCTGTATCACCTGGAGATCAAGAGAAAACCACCTTTGCTTGCCCTTTTGGAACTTATGCTTATAGACGTATGCCTTTTGGTTTATGCAATGCACCTGCTACCTTTCAAAGATGTATGACTGCTATATTCTCTGACTTCTGTGAAAAGATTGTTGAGGTTTTCATGGATGATTTTTCCGTTTACGGAACTTCTTTTGATGATTGCTTAAGCAACCTTGATCGAGTTTTGCAGAGATGCGAAGAAACTAATCTTGTCTTGAATTGGGAGAAGTGCCACTTTATGGTAAATGAAGGCATTGTCTTGGTTCATAAAATCTCCGAAAGAGGTATTGAAGTTGATAAAGCTAAAGTTGATGCTATTGAGAAAATGCCATGTCCGAAAGATATTAAAGGTATAAGAAGTTTCCTTGGTCATGCTGGTTTCTATAGGAGATTTATTAAAGACTTCTCTAAAATTTCTAGGCCTCTTACCAATCTTTTGCAAAAATATGTTCCATTTATTTTTGAGGATGATTGTCTAGAAGCCTTCGAAACACTTAAGAAAGCCTTAACCACTGCACCTATTGTTCAACCACCTGATTGGAACTTGCCTTTTGAAATTATGTGTGATGCTAGTGACTATGCTGTTGGTGCTGTTCTAGGACAAAGAGTTGATAAGAAATTAAATGTTATCCATTATGCTAGTAAAACTCTAGACAGTGCCCAAAGAAATTATGCTACTACTGAAAAGGAATTTCTAGCAGTTGTGTTCGCATGTGATAAATTCAGATCTTATATTGTTGATTCCAAAGTAGCTATTCACACCGATCATGCTGCTATTAAATATCTTATGGAAAAGAAAGATGCTAAACCTAGACTCATTAGATGGGTTTTATTGCTACAAGAATTTGATTTGCATATTATTGATAGAAAGGGAGCTGAGAATCCCGTAGCAGATAACTTGTCTAGAATTGAAAATGTTCTTGATGACCCACTACCTATTAATGATGATTTCCCCGATGAACAATTAGCGGTCATAAATGCTTCTCGCGATACACCATGGTATGCAGACTATGCTAATTACATTGTGGCTAAATATATACCACCTAGTTTTACATACCAACAAAAGAAAAAGTTCTTCTATGATTTAAGACATTACTTCTGGGATGAGCCACATCTTTATAAAGAAGGAGTAGATGGTATTATTAGACGTTGTATACCTGAGCATGAACAGGAACAAATCCTACGGAAGTGTCATTCCGAACCTTACGGAGGACATCACGCGGGAGACAGAACTGCACACAAGGTATTACAATCTGGTTTTTATTGGCCTACTCTTTTCAAGGATGCTCGTAAGTTTGTCTTCTCTTGTGATGAATGTCAAAGAATTGGTAATGTTGGTAAACGTCAAGAAATGCCTACGAATTATTCACTTGCTGTTGAACCATTTGATGTATGGGGGTTTGATTATATGGGACCTTTTCCTAAATCCAATGGGTATACTCATATTTTAGTTGCTGTTGATTATGTTACTAAGTGGGTAGAAGCTATTCCAACTAGTAGTGCTGATCATAACACTTCTATTAAAATGCTTAAAGAGGTTATTTTCCCAAGGTTTGGAGTCCCTAGATTTTTAATAACTGATGGTGGTCCACATTTTATTCATGATGCATTCCGTAAATTGCTTGCTAAATATGATGTCAACCATAGAATTGCATCTCCTTATCACCCCCAAACTAGTGGTCAAGTTGAATTGAGCAATAGGGAAATAAAATTAATTTTGCAGAAAACCGTCAATAGATCTAGGAAGAATTGGTCTAAGAAACTTGACGATGCACTATGGGCTTATAGAACTGCTTATAAAAATCCTATGGGTATGTCTCCTTATAAAATGGTTTATGGAAAAGCATGTCATTTACCTCTTGAGTTGGAACATAAGGCATATTGGGCAATTAAAGAATTAAATTATGATTTTAAACTTGCCGGTGAAAAGAGGTTATTTGATATTAGCTCATTAGATGAATGGAGAACCCAGGCTTATGAAAATGCCAAATTATTTAAAGAAAAAGTTAAAAGATGGCATGATAAAAGAATTCAAAAACGGGAATTTAAAGTAGGTGAACAAGTTTTATTGTACAACTCTCGTTTGAGATTCTTTGCAGGAAAACTTCTCTCTAAATGGGAAGGACCATATATTATCGAAGAAGTTTACCGCTCCGGAGCCATCAAAATAAATAACTCCGAAGGTACCCATCCGAGAATGGTGAATGGGCAGAGAATTAAGCACTATATTTCAGGTACCCCTATTAATGTTGAAACAAATATTATTGAAATAATTACACCGGAAGAATACATAAGAGAGTCCTACCGGAACACTCCAGAACCCTGAAAAGGAAGAGGTATGTGATACGGTAAGTAAACCGACTCCAAAAATTCCATAAAAATATTTTCTGTAAGTTTTGGAATATTTATAAAAATAAAAAAATAAGAAGCAGCCGGGGGGACCCACCTGGTGCCCACGAGGCACCAGGGCGCGCCACCCCCCCCCCAGGCGCGCCCTGGTGGCTCGTGGGCCCCACGTGTGCCTTCCCGACTCCGTTTTTCTTCTGGATTGCTTGTCTTGCAAGATAAAAAATCTTTATATATACTCCCATAGGCTTTAATCACCGTATCGCAGAAATCTCCTCTGTTCTTGTTTTGTGCTGTTTTCTGTCAGATCTTGAAGTCAGGTATCATGTCTTCCTCTTCCTCAAACCATGTGGGGGACGATGCTTGGCTGCTGCGGATGGAGCTCAGGCAAGAGGGGGAAGGAGAGGTTACCATGGAAGAAGACAATAGCAAGGAGGACAAGACCGAGAAAGCTGCAAGAGCCCAGCCTCCGGAAAGAGGGCAAGCCATCCCCATGGAGGAGATCACAGAGAAGGGAGATATCCTCCAACCTTCATATGATCATCTTCCCCCATCCATAATTGAACTCCTAAGAGCTGTTGAAATAGTTTCTGTTTAAAATAAATCTCTCACCCGCAAAGTTATTTTGTTGGAAGAACAAAACATCGCCCTCCGGAGCATCAATCGCAGACTGATGTATTTACTTGAGCTGAAGGACAAGCTCGCTACCCCACCATCTCCACCATCACCGAAGAAGGACACTTGAGCACATGGGTATGGGCACTCCCCTTGGCTTGTGCCAAGCTTGGGGGAGGCGCCCCGGTATCGTATCACCATCACCTCTATTACCATTACCTATTTTCAGTTCGATCTTTAGCTATTTCGTGACTTAGTGGAATAAAAGTTTAGCATGAGTTTGTTTTCGTGTGTTAGTTTCATGATCCTTCCATCTATGTAATCGAGTTGAGAATTATAATAAAGAGTAGTTTGAGTTTGTGTTTCTTTACTTTCATGTTTCAATGCTAGCAATAAAAATAATGAGAAAGATCATATGCTAATCTTATGTAAAGTAATGACATGACATAAAGAAAAGTGTAAGTGGTAAATTTTATTGGAGGATAACAAGCATAGCATTAGTCAATGATGCAATTCATGAAAGAATTAATAAGGGAAGAGAAGATTCACATGCAAATATACTATCTTGGACATCTTTTATGATTGTGAGCCCCCATTAAGTATTTTATGACAATTTGTTGACGTTGGACAAGGAAGACAACGTAATGAGTTATGTTTGTTCATATTCACATAGAAGTTATATTGTTATAGATCCTCCAACATGTGGTGCTTGCCCAATATCTTTGCTAGCCAAAAATCCGCACCAAGTAGAGATACTACTTGTGCATCCAAAACCCTTAAACCCAGTTTCATATCATGAGAGTCCACTATATCTACCTATGGATTGAATAAGATCCTTCAAGTAAGTTGTCATCGGTGCAAAAAGCAATAAAAATTGCTCCTAAAATATGTATGATCTTTTATTGTAAGGGAATATGTGTTGTATGAACTTGTGATGGTAAAGAAATAAAAGCGACGGACTGCATAATAAAGGTTGCTATCACAAGGGGCAATATAACGTTACGTTCCTTTGCATTAAGAGCTTGTGCATCCAAAAACAAAAAGCGCATGACAACCTCTGCTTCCCTCTGTGAAGGGCCTATCTTTTACTTTACCGCATTTACTTTTCTGAATTTACTTATGCAAGAGTCAATAGTGTTCTCCTCTATTCCTTTTTATTTTTCTCTTTTGCAAGCATCATGTGGTGGGGAAAGATCTAGGCATATATATCCAGTTGGATATGAGTGATCATGATTTATTATTGTTGACATCACCCTTGAGGTGAATATGTGGGGAGGCGAAACTATAAGCCCCTATCTTTCTATGTGTCTGGCTGAAACTTTTTGCTCTATATATATGTTGTGAGTGTTAGCAATCATGGAAGACTATATGATGGTTGAGTATGTGGACTTGCTAAATAGCTCCTACATGAGACCCTTCCTGAAAATATAATGAATTGCAATTGCATTGTTGAGTGAGAACATAGTTTGTTAGTTTTCAATAAGGTTTATGTTTTATACTTCATTGTTTTGATGAATTGTTACTTTCTCATAAGAAGTTTATGATAATAAATATTGCTGTGATGACAATAAATATTGCTGTTATAATAATGATCATGATGCTTCTATGTCTGTATTTTGTTTTTATCGACACCTCTCTCTCTAAACATGTGGACATGATTATCGATATCGGCTTTCGCTTGAGGACAAGCGAGGTCTAAGCTTGGGGGAGTTGATACGTCCATTTTGCATCATGTTTTACTACTATTATTTACAATGTTTTTAATCAATATAACACTTGGTGGAGCTATTCTAATGCCTTTTCTCTCTTAATATGCAAGATTTACACAAGGAGGGAGAATACCGGCAGCTGGAATTCTGGACCTGAAAAAGCTCTGTCAAGATAGCTATTCTGCACAACCCCAATTGAGATGAAATTTTCTGGAGAATTATTTCTGAATATATAAAAAATATTGGCGCAAGAATCATCAGAGGAGGGCCACCCAGGGCCCACGAGGCACCAAGGCGCGCCACCCCCCCCCAGGCGCGCCCTGGTACCTCGTGGAGGCCCTGGCCCACTTCAGGCCCCCATCTTCTGGTATATAAGTGATTTTGACCTAAAATATTTATAGAGAAGGCTTTTGGGATGGTGCACCGCCGTTCCAAAGCGGAACTTGGGCAGGAGCACTTTTGCTCTCCGGCGGAGAGATTCTGCCGGGGATACTTCCCTCCGGGAGGGGGAAATCGTCGCCATCGACAACACCAGCGATCCTCTCATCATGGGAGGACTAATCTTCATCAACATATTCACCAGCACCATCTCATCTCAAACCCTAGTTCATCTCTTGTATTCAATCTTTGTCTCAAAACCTCAGATTGGTACCTGTGGGTTGCTAGTAGTGTTGATTACACCTTGTAGTTGATGCTTATTGGTTTACTTGGTGGAAGATTATATGTTCAGATCTATTATGCAATTTATTACCCTACTGGACATGAACATGTTGATGGCTTGTGAGTAGTTACTTTTGTTCTTGAGGACATGGGAGAAGTCTTGTCATAAGTAATCATGTGAATTTGGTATTCGTTCGATATTTTGATGATGTGTATGTTGTCATTCTCTTAGTGGTGTTATGTGAACGTCGACTACATGACACTTCACCATTTATGGGCCTAAGGGAATGCATTGTGGAGTAGTAAGTAGATGATGGGTTGCTAGAGTGACAGAAACTTGAACCCTAGTTTATGCGCTATTCCGTAAGGGGCTGATTTGGATCCATATGTTTAATGCTATGGTTAGAGTAATCTTAATTCTACTTTCGTAGTTGCGGATGCTTGTGAGAGGGGGTAATCATAAGTGGGATGCTTGTCCAAGTAAGGGCAGTACCCAAGCACCGGTCCACCCACATATCAAATTATCAAAGTAGCGAACGCGAATCAAACAAACATGATGAAAGTGACTAGATGAAATTCCCATGTGTCCTCGAGAACGCCTTGCTTACTATAAGAGATCATTCCGGCCTGTCCTTTGCTATAAAAAGGATTGGGCTATATTGCTGCATACTTGGTTACTATTGCTACTTGTCACTTGTCACAAATTATCTTGCTATCAAACTACTCGTTACCGATAATTTCAGTGCTTGCAGAAAACACCTTGCTGAAAACCGCTTGTCATTTCCTTTTGCTCCTCGTTGGGTTCGACACTCTTACTTATCAAAAGGACTACGATTGATCCCCTATACTTGTGGGTCATCAACCGGCGAGAAGACGAGTTGGGGGAGGTGGAAGGCGGGCGCGGGTGAGGGCGCCGACGTCCCTGTCGCCGTCGTTTGGGGCCGGAGGAGGCATCGGCGGTGGGATTTGGAGGAGCGGCGGCGTGGGAGGGAGAGGGATTGGGGCGTGGAAGGGAGAGGGTCGGAGCCTGATCGATCTACACAAGGGAGAGGGGAGAGAACACATTGCGGTCCGGTGCGACCAAGTGGTAGCGCATGCCGATTAGTTGTAGCGCGGGGCATGGGTGCCGCGCTGCTATCAAGGGAGGCACACCAGCTCACCCGATCTATCCATAGTAGTAGCGCGGGGTGGCACACAAGCACTACTACTATCAACTTAGTAGTAGCGCGGTTTTTATACCCCGCGCTACTACTATTGCCTGTCCCGGGGGCAAGGTGAGGACCACTTAGTAGTAGCGCGGGAACGGTAGGCCCGTGCTACTACTATTCTTTAGTAGTAGTGTACTGTTTTTACCCGCGCTACTACTAAGTAGTAGTAGCGCGGGCCATATAACCCACGCCACTAGTAAGTGGCTGTCTATAGGGGTTTTCCTAGTAGTGATTCTTTGCAAACCAAAGTAGCTTAGCATTAATAAGAAGATCACTGTAGCTCATTTGCATAGGGGTGTTACACTCACCATCATTGATGTGATGGCTATTGCCCTAAACCGAAGAGTTCAACCTCTCCGGCAGCGCCAGCACTTACTGTGCGAATACAATGGGTCCGACGACGCCTCCCGATCCATCAAGGGAGCTTTTATGGACCAGATGACCCTCGGAACCGTGCTGGCCGGCATATACCCAGGGTCCGCGGAGGAATTTGCCAAGCGCCAGTTCCAAGTCGGGCTGTCGTACTACAACCCTGCTAACATGGTAAGTTTTCCTTTCAAGCTCTCCTGCTAACCTCGGGATCTTTAATACTTAATCCGTTACACATCGGTCCTTGAACAGAGGTGGAGGCATTGGCTTGAGGGCGTGAGCAGTCCGGCCCCTGAGCCAGAGTTGCCCTGCCGCGTGGAGGACCCCCCTTTACAACGAGGATGAATACCTGGACCTTATTTACGAAGGGAGAAAGTTTTTTCTGGAGGGCCTTGATGGCTCAAAGGTAGCTATCATCCCTGACACGCCGGGGACGAGGCCAGCCTCATCGGTAACACTCCCTTCCTCTAATCGAAAGCGAGCCCCTCGTCCTCCAGCCCCCAGGCATCTGACTTCTCCTCCAAAAGGACGGCGCTCCCAACGCCTACGCAGAGAAACGGCTTCACTGGGAAGGTCCCCGCCAGAAGTACAAGAAGCTCAAGCCGAGGTCATGGGGGCAGGCGAAAGTGCCCCCTCAAACACCAGGTAATACTTTGATCTATGCTGCTGCAAAGATACTTCGGATTTTAACCTTCCCGGTCATTCGCAGGCAGCCTTTATCCACCACAGCAAATGTGGGGGCCGAGGGAGCTACGGCCCTGCCCAGGGAAACAGATGCCCGTAATTCCGCGGGAATTACCCCGGAGCCCCTCAGCCCGAGGACTCGGTGACCTCGGCCACTCCGTCCGAGATTCAATGCGCCACAAATTATCATCGGCGAAAAGCTTCGCTGAATAATCCGGCCTTTTCGGACAGGGAGTTCAATGCCCTCAGCGCGGTGGATGCATACCTCGGGGCAACCCGAGGTGCCTTTGATGAATCACTGGACGTTGATACGTCTCCAACGTATCTATAATTTTTGATTGTTCCATGCTATTATATTATCAATCTTGGATGTTTTATATACATTTATAGCAATTATATATCATTTTTGGGACTAACCTATTAACTTAGTGCCCAGTGCCAGTTGCTGTTTTTTGCCTGTTTTTGGTTTTCCAGAATATCAATACCAAACGAAGTCCAAATGCCACGAAACTTTTTGGAGATTTTTTCTGGACATAAGAGACACTAGAAGCTTCGGGAGAGGGCCAGAAGACAGAGGAGGTGGCCACGAGCCACCAGGGCGCGACCCGGGGGGGTGGCGCACCTTGGTGCCTCGTGGGCCCACCTCTGCTCCGTTTGACCTAATTCCACCTCTATAAATTCTCTAAAATTGAGAAACCAATAGAGGAGTCCACAAAATACTTTTTCTGCCGCCGCAAGTTTCTGTTCTCGAGAGATCCCATCTGCAGGCCTTTTCTGGTACTCTGCCGGAGGGGGAATCGATCACGGAGGGGCTCTACATCAACCTTGCTGCCCTTCCGATGATGCGTGAGTAGTTTACCACAGACCTTCGGGTCCATAGTTAGTAGCTAGATGGCTTCTTCTCTCTATTTGATCTTCAATACAATGTTCTCCTTGATGTTCTTGGAGTTCTATCCGATGTAATCACTTTTTGCGGTGTGTTTGTTGGGATCCGATGAATTGTGAGTTTATGATCAGATTATCCATGAATATTATTTGAGTCTTCTCTGAACTCTTTTATGCATGATTGTTATAGCTTCGTATTTCTCTCCAATCTATTGATTTGGCTTGGCCAACTAGATTGATTTATCTTGCAATGGGAGAGGTGCTTTGTAATGGGTTCGATCTTGCGGTGCTCAATCCCAGTGACAGAAAGGGACCGCTACTTGTAGCTTGCGTTGGTATTTCCCCAAAGAGGAAGTGATGATGCAGCACAGTAGAGATAGGTATTTCCCTCGATTATGAAACCAAGGTTATCGAACCAGTAAGAGAATCACACAACACCTCGTTAGCAGCACCTGCACACAAACAACAAATCCTTGCACCCAACGCGAACAAGGGGTTGTCAATCCCTTGGCGGTAAGTTGCAAGATTAATTGTATATGATAGATTGAAACTAAAATACAAAATAAAATAAATAAAGAAAAGATGGCAGCAATATTTTTAGGGTTTTAATAATATGAGATTGATAGACCCGGGGGGCATAGGTTTCACTAGAGGCTTCTCTCGAAAAAATAGCATACGGTGGGTAGACAAATTACTGTTGGGCAATTGATAGAAAAGCAAATAATTATGACGATATCCAAGGCAACGATCATGTATATAGGCATCACGTCCAAGATTAGTAGACCGACTCCTGCCTGCATCTACTACTATTACTCCACACATCGACCGCTATCCCGCTTGCATCTAGTGTATTAAGTCCATAAAGGAATGGAGTAATGCCTTAAGAACGATGACATGATGTAGACAAAGTAAAACCCACGAGTGAATACACACATGAATAAACCCCATCTTTTTACCCTTAGTAGCAACGATACAGACGTGTCATGTCCCTTTCTGTCACCGGGATTGAGCACCGCAAGATCGAACCCACTACAAAGCACCTCTCCCCATGGCAAGATAAATCAACTTAGTTGGCCAAACCAAATCAATAGATCGGAGAAGAAATACGAGGCTATAATAATCATGCATAAAAGAGATCAGAGAAGACTCAAATAATTTCATGGATAATCTGATCATAAACTCACAATTCATCGGATCCCAACAAACACACCGCAAAAAGTGATTACATCGGATAGAACTCCAAGAACATCAAGGAGAAGATTGTATTGAAGATCAAAAAGAGAGAAGAAGCCATCTAGCTACTGCCTATGGACTCGAAGGTCTGTGGTAAACTACTCACGCATCATCGGAGAGGCAGCAAGGTTGATGTAGAACCCCTCCGTGATTGATCCCCTCCCCCCCCCCCCCCCGGCGGAGCACCGGAAAAGGCCTCTAGATGGGATCTCTCTGGAACAGAAACTTGCGGCGGCGGAAAAAGTATTTCTTGGACTCCCCTAAGGGTTTTTGATTTTTTCTGAAGTTATAGTGGAAGAATTAGGTCAAACGGAGCTGGGGTGGGCCCACGAGGTACCAGGGCGCGCCACCCGCCCTAGGGCGCGCCCTGGTGCCTCATGGCCCACCTCTTCATCTTCAGGCCCTCTCCCGAAGCTTCCAGTACTTGTTATGTCCAATAAAAAATCTCCAAAAAGTTTCGTGGCATTTGGACTTCGTTTGGTATTGATTTTTTGTAAACAAAAATAGGGCAAAAAACAGCAACTGGCACTGGGCACTAGGTTAATAGGTTAGTCTCCAAAAATGTTATATAATTGCTGTAAATGATTGTAAAAACATCCAAGATTGATATTATAATAGCATGGAACAATAAAAAATTATAGATACGTTGGCGACGTATCAGGGACATGACACGTATGTATCATTGCTATTAAGGGTAAAAAGATGGGGTTTATTCATGCGTGAGTTTACTTTGTCTACATCATGTCATCTTGCCTAAGGCGTTACTCTGTTCTTTATGAACTTAATACTCTAGATGCATGCTGGATAGCGGCCGATGTGTGGAGTAATAGTAGTAGATGCAGGCAGGAGTCGGTCTACTTGTCTCGGACATGATGCTTATATACATGATCATTGCCTTGGATATCGTCATGATTATTTGCTTTTCTATCAATTGCCCAACAGTAATTTGTTTACCCACCGTATGCTATTTTCAAGAGAGAAGCCTCTAGTGAAAACTATGGCCCCCGGGTCTATCTTTATCATTTACTAAAACCCTAAAAATACCTTGCTGCAATTTTACTTTATTTATTTTATTTTGTATTTTTGTTTGATCTATCTATCTATCACCATACAATTTAATCTTGCAATTAACCGCCAAGGGATTGACAACACCTTGTTCGCGTTGGGTGCGAGGATTTGTTGTTTTGTGTGCAGGTGCTGCTAACGAGTTGTTGCATGATTCTCCTACTGGATTGATAACCTTGGTTTCATAACTGAGGGAAATACTTATCTCTACTGTACTGCATCATCCTCTCCTCTTCGGGGAAAAACCAACGCAGATCACAAGTAGCAGGAAGAATTTCTGGCGTCGTTGCCGGGAAGACATCATCAACATCTATCAATTACCTATGCATAAAACTTTCATCTCCTCGCATTTATTTTATTTTCCTTTGCCCCTCGTTTTCATCTCCCCCACTTCTAAAAAAGTTTTTACAAAAATACAAAAAATATTTTCCGTTTGCATTTTGGTTTACTTGTTGCTTGCTTGAAGTTGTTATTATGGCTGATTTTGGTATGGAAAAGAGTGAGGGTTGTAAAACTCCTAAAATTGAAATTCCTATCAATTTAGATACTAAAACTTTTGTGATGGGACATGGGAATATTATAGGGGAAAATGTCATCCAAGAATTCTTTAATTGCACTGGAACTTTGGCTTGTGATGATACTCCTATTCTTACTAGAACCAAGAATTATGCCAAAGCTATTTCTGCTCTTGTTCTTAAACTAGAAAAAAGATTTATTTGTACCCATCCTACTTTGTAAAGATTGTTTTATGAGTTGCCAGTTATAAAAAATCCTAAGGCTAAAAAGATAGCGACTCTTATCCTTATGAATGAATTTGATTACATAGTTCGAGAAGCTAGAGAAATCTTTGATTTTTATGGCATGAATCGTGAAAAACCGGTGATAGATGAGATCTTATACAATGATGATTATTTGTTAAGATATTTATTTCACGATGATCACACTTTTGACGAGAATACCAAAAAGGGGGTCCCTCCCTTAAATATAATCCAACAAGTTTTCAATGGTATTAATAAACGGTATTCCTGGATTGTAAAAGGGAATCAAGAGGGATTCGAGGATGGCCAACTTAGTAATGCTAAAATTTCCATGGATGATGTGTTTCAAATTGTCTTTGAAAAGCCTCCTTATGAGAACGTATCCTTAGACAAGAAGAAGAAAGATGACAACACTTGAAACTATGCCTTATGCCTAGCTAGGGGCGTAAAACAATAGCGCTTGTTGGGAGGCAACCCAATGAATAAAATGATTTTTTGCTTTTTACTTCTGTTCTTGTGTGTTTACATAATTATAGCTATTGTTATGATTGTGTTTTTATGTTTTAATTAGTGTTTGTGCCAAGTAATGCCTTTGGGATGATTTGGAAGATAGTATAATTGATGATGTTTGGAAAACAGAAATTTTTGCTTCCAGTGCTAGAATTTTGGTTCTGTACTGTAGTGTCAGAAAAATCTGAAATTTTTACACAGTATTGGTATGTGAATTTCCCACGTTTTCCTAATTTTTCAGAATTTTTGGAGTTACATAAGTATGGATTTTAAATAGATCCTCACAGACTATTCTGTTTTAGACAGATTCTGTTTTTGATGCATTGTTTTGCTTGTTTTAATGAAACTATGGGTTGTATCGGGGGGTATAAGCCATGGAGAAGTTAGAATACAGTAGGTATAATGCAAAAATAAAATATGAATGGGTTTTCAACAGTACTTAAAGTTAAAGATTTGTTTGTTATACTAACAGATCTCACGAAGGTTTGTTGAGTTTTGTGTGATTGAAGTTTTCAAGTTTTGGGTGAGATCACGATGGATGAAGGAAGAAGGAGTGGCAAGAGCCTAAGCTTGGGGATGCCTAAGGCACCCCAAGGTAATATTCAAGGACTCCCAAGCAACTAAGCTTGGGGATGCCCCGGAAGGCATCCCCTCTTTCTTCTACCAACTATCGGTAATTTTACTTGGAGCTATATTTTTATTCGTCACATATCATGAGTTTTGCTTGGAGCGTCGTGTATTATATGAGTCTTCGCTTTGTTTGATTTTTAGTTTGTCACAATCATCTTTGCTGGACACACTTGTTTGAGAGAGCCACACGTTTATCATGATTTGTTAGAATACTCTATGTGCTTCACTTAAATTTTTTGAGCTAGGCAGTTGCTCTAGTGCTTCACTTATATCTTTTTGAGCACGGCGGTGATTATATTTTGAAGAAATACATGCACTCTCATGCTTCACTTATATTATTTTGAGAGTTGATAATACTAAATTTTGAAGAAATATTTGCACTCTCATGCTTCACTTATATCCTTTTGAGAGTTGATAATAGTAATGGTAATTTGCACAAGATATGAATTGGTCCCAAAGTGATGAATATTCAAGAGGGATATAATAAAAACTTTCATATAGATCATTGGATATGATGAGTTTTATTCCTTGCAATGGTTTTGCGATATGGAGATGATAATATGTGAGTCATGTTAGTGAGTAATTGTGGTTTAGTAAGAATATTGGTGTTAAGGTTTGTGATTCCCTATGCATGCACGTAAAGTCAATAGTTATGCAACAAAATTATATCCTACTTATGGTGCATTATTCAGTGTTAGTTATGTTCAATGCAAGTTTATGACCGTTTTCGCTTTTTGGTTGGTCGCTTCTCAATCTATTTGCTAGCCTTCATTTGCACTAAGCGGGAATGCTGCTTGTGCATCCAACTCCTTAAACCCAAAGTTGTGCCAAATGAGTCCACCATACCTACCTATATGCGGTATTTCCATGCCGTTCCAAGTAAATTTGCATGTGCCAACTCTAAATTTTCAAAATAATTTTCCGTTTTGTGTGCCCGTACCGCTCATGAAGCGGCAGGGGGTGGCCAATATTTTCCATGCTAGGTGTGTTATTCTCACGATGAGTTTTTATTCACTTGTCATTGCACGAGAGAGTGGCAGGTAATAGGGATGCCCAGTCCCAAAATGCAAATAAATAAATAATATGATGATAATAATAAATTCCATGGAAAGTGATGGTATGAAAGGCACCCGTGGATGCAGCTAGCCATGGATTGTGAAAGAATGGTGAAAAGGAAATAAACTTTATTTTATGTTTGGGAACCGCCTATGATATGTCTAGCATGGAAGATATTGGGAATTCTCGGTCGTTTTCGTTGACGGGAAAAACATGCCTCTCAAAATAATTTTATCTCTCTAATTTATGCCTTGAGCTCTGGCACCTCTGCAAATCTCTGCTTCCCTCTGCGAAGGGCCTATCTATTTACTTTTATGCAATTTTTATTTTTATTTTGAGTCTCCATCTTCTCTTATAAAGCACCAACTAGAGAGCACTATTGTCATACTTGTGCATTGTGTGTAGCTAATGTTGAGTGTGTTTCATGAATGGATCAATGATTGAGCATAATGGGCTAGGGATAACTTTCTTTAGCGTTGATATTTTGAAAGACATGGTTGCTTGTTAGTATGCTTGAGTATTTATGTCTTCATGTCAAACTATAGACTATTGCTTTAAATTATTCAATTCCAAATGTCCATGTTACAAAGAAAAGATTATATGATGAATATGATAGGTAGCATTCCACATCAAAAATTCTGTTTTTATCATTTACCTACTCGAGGACGAGCAGGAATTAAGCTTGGGGATGCTTGATACGTCTCCAACGTATCTATAATTTTGGATTGTTCCATGCTATTATATTATCAATCTTGGATGTTTTATATACATTTACAGCAATTATATATCATTTTTTGGGACTAACCTATTAACTTAGTGCCCAGTGCCAGTTGCTGATTTTTGCCTGTTTTTGGTTTTCCAGAATATCAGTACCAAACGAAGTCCAAATGCCACGAAACTTTTTGGAGATTTTTTTTCTGGACATAAGAGACACTAGAAGCTTCGGGAGAGGGCCAGAAGACAGAGGAGGTGGCCACGAGCCACCACGGCGCGCCCCAGGGGGGGTGGCGTGCCCTGGTGCCTCGTGGGCCCACCTCTGCTCCGTTTGACCTAAGTCCACCTCTATAAATTCTCTAAAATCGGGAAACCAACAGAGGAGTCCACGAAATACTTTTTCCGCCGCCGCAAGTTTCTGTTCTCGAGAGATCCCATCTGGAGGCCTTTTCCAGTACTCTGCTGGAGGGGGAATCGATCACGGAGGGGCTCTACATCAACCTTGCTGCCCTTCCGATGATGCATGAGTAGTTTACCATAGACCTTTGGGTCCATAGTTAGTAGCTAGATGGCTTCTTCTCTCTATTTGATCTTCAATACAATATTCTCCTTGATGTTCTTGGAGTTCTATCCGATGTAATCAGTTTTTGCGGTGTGTTTGTTGGGATCCGATGAATTGTGAGTTTATGATCAGATTATCCATGAATATTATTTGAGCCTTCTCTGAACTCTTTTATGCATGATTGTTATAGCTTCGTATTTCTCTCCGATCTATTGATTTGGTTTGGCCAACTAGATTGATTTATCTTGCAATGGGAGAGGTGCTTTGTAATGGGTTCGATCTTGCGGTGCTCAATCCCAGTGACAGAAAGGGACATGAGACGTATGTATCGTTGCTATTAAGGGTAAAAAGATGGGGTTTATTCATGCATGAGTTTACTTTGTCTACATCATGTCATCTTGCTTAAGGCGTTACTCCGTTCTTTATGAACTTAATACTCTAGATTCATGCTGGATAGCGGTCGATGTGTGGAGTAATAGTAGTAGATGCAGGCAGGAGTCGGTCTACTTGTCTCGGACATGATGCCTATATACATGATCATTGCCTTGGATATCGTCATGATTATTTGCTTTTCTATCAATTGCCCAACAGTAATTTGTTTACCCACCGTATGCTATTTTCAAGAGAGAAGCCTCTAGTGAAAACTATGGCCCCTGGGTCTATCTTTATCATTTACTAAAACCCTAAAAATACCTTGCTGCAATTTTACTTTATTTATTTTATTTTGTATTTTTGTTCGATCTATCTATCTATCACCATACAATTTAATCTTGCAATTAACCGCCAAGGGATTGACAACCCCTTATTCGCGTTGGGTGCGAGGATTTGTTGTTTTGTGTGCAGGTGCTGCTAACGAGTTGTTGCGTGATTCTCCTACTGGATTGATAACCTTGGTTTCATAAATGAGGGAAATACTTATCTCTACTGTCCTGCATCATCCTCTCCTCTTCGGGGAAAAACCAACGCAGATCACAAGTAGCAGACGTCTTGTCACGGGGGTTGCGGGTAAGGTTTTTTGCGTATGTGTTTAAAGACAAATATGACTACCAAGTATAGTAGTAGCCCCTAAGGCTTGATACGATCCCTTGGGGTCGAATCAAGACTTGAATACTAACCAGCAACCACTTCCATGAACAGGAAGCTCGCTTGAAGAACGAGCAATTAACCTCGGTGCTATCTCAAACAAAGGTGCAACTGGACGCGGCCTTGTCTGAGGTTGAATAGGTGAAGAAATTCACTAGAGAGGTGCACGGCAAGTGCGTTGTGCTTGAATTGGTCAATGCCAATGGAAATAGAATTGACGCCATAATCCCTTGTAGCAGCGGAAGCCCTAGGCCATCTTAAAAGAGACCTGAAGCAGGTCCGCGAGGATCTGGCGTATACAGAATCGCAGCGTCAAGCAAATCAACACGTGGTTACTCAAAGAGTAGACAACGTGAATGCGCTTAGGGCTGAGAACGCCTGCCAGGCCCAGGAGATTGAGAGTTTGAAAGCTCGTCTCGCTGTTGCAGAATCAAAGAATCGGCGAACGGATGACATGATTTATGGTAAGTTGTAATTCTCGAGGAATATACTTGTCATGTAATTTTGCCGAGGTGATTGTCATGCGAATGTTGTTTTATTGGCAGCTTCTTTATCCGGCCTACCTCCTGATGCCCGAGGTCCGATGTCCAAAGACATGGCAATTCGCCTATCCGTGGTGCATGAAAATGCGCGGAAGTCGATGAAGGATGTGCACCAGGCTTTATGGCCTGAGGTGATGCCGGTCCTCGAAGACATGGCCGTTCTAGCCGAACAGCTTAAGAGAGCGCGACGCTGGATCCAGGCTTGGAAAGTATCAGCTTGTCGAGAAGGTGCGAGGATGCCTGGGCCATGGTGAAGACCCACTACACCGGTCTAAAGACGACGGAATTAGCAGAGGTGGGACCCATGGGGTCTGACGGGAAGGAAATCCCCGCTAGCCATGCATACGATAGTGTAATGCCTGCGGCGCGATTCTCACAGAAGGATTGCGCGTTGGACACCCTAATAGACGGGCTAGACCGCGCTTGAAATTTTTGTATGACTTTATGTACCGAAGTACTTTATGTCAGTTCGCAGTCCGTTCATCCAAACTCTGTCAGCCAGCCTTCGGCTTCTGCCTCCTCGGATAAAAACCTAGGAGTGTCCCGTACTACTGGCCGAGGTTATCGGACCAGATGCTTCAGGTGACTAGGCAATCGGGCTAAGCGGCTCAAAAGACAAGAGGGGAACGGAAAGTTATGTTATATTATTATTTAACGTAAGAAACATCTTTCGAGGAAAATAGTTCTTCCAACGGTTCCTTTCCTTGGGTTATTGTGTCGAACACATCTGTCCGAAGACGAATGACCTCAGGGTAAAGCCCCTGGTCGGGGTTTAAAAAGGCCCCTTCCATGTTATTTCTATGTCATGGCCGACCGATTTGAATTGTAAGACCGCTAGCTTTCGGCTTTGTCCGTCTGAGGTACTACGCCGGCTGACCCAGGAGTAACAATCACAGCGGTGCTCCCTTTGCCCCCTAGCTGAAATATCGGGAACGTAAGGGGCAAGCGCAGGAGCCGGGCAATCCAGCTTGGCCAAATCTTAAAGCAAATCGATGCATATGGTGGCTCGAAAGACGATAGTACATAAGAGGTGGAATATCGCGTGTTTTGAAAAGAACATGCTTTATTATGCTTCGAGAGCATTTTAAAATGTCCCGAGGTGAAAGAAAACAAAAGAAAAATAACGCGAAGAAAAGAGGTGTAAGTTATGTACATCGGCAGTGTGCGGGGTATCAGCCGTAGAAGCGTCGGAGCAGCGCCGCGTTCCAGGGGTTGGGCTCTAGACGACCGTCCTCTCGATCTCTAATTCGATAGGCCCCTCCGATTAGCACTTGGTCGATGATGAACGGCCCGTCCCATCTAGGGGAGAGTTTGTGCTTCTGCTTTTCGGGGTGTAATCTCATGATGAGGTCTCCGACATTGAAATCCTTTGCACGGACCTCTCTGCCATGGTAGCGCCTGGCCTGCTGCTAATATATAGTGGACCGTGCCCTTGCGACATTGCGTTCCTCCTCGAGGGCATCTAGCGCATCTTGCCGATCGAGCTCGGCTTCAAGCTCCTCATACATGCGTACCCGAGGTGCGTCATGTATGATGTCACAGGGGAGGACTGCCTCGGCGCCGTATACCATAAAAATGGCGTGTACCCTGTGGATCTGTTCGGCGTAGTACGCAAGCCCCATAGGACGGAATCAAGTTCCTCGACCCATTTGCAGTCGGCCTTTTTAAGGGAGCGCACGAGCCTTGGCTTGATGCCGCTGAGGATTAATCCATTGGCGCGCTCCACTTGCCCGTTAGACTGCGGGTGGTAGACTGCTGCGTAGTTGAGCTTAATGCCCATTTTCTTACACCATGCTTTGACCTCGTTAGAAGTGAAGTTTGTTCCGTTGTTCGTGATCAGACTATGGGGGATGCCGTAACGATGTACTACCCCGGAGATGAATCCGATTACTTGGACGGCTTCGGCCGAGGTGACCGGCTTTGCTTCGATCCACTTGGTGAATTTGTCGACCATGACAAGTAGGTATTTGTTTTTGTTTGCTCCACCCTTGAGTGGCCCGACCATATCTAGCCCCCAGACCGCAAAAGGCCAGGTGATGGGGATGGTACGAAGGGCCGTGGGGGGCATGCTACTTTGCTTGGCAAACACCTGACAACCTGGGTAGCGCTGAACCAACGTCGAGGCGTCGGCGCCCGCAGTCGGCCAATAGAAGCCGGCTCGGAAAGCCTTGCTTATCAGGGTCCGGGCAGCGGCATGATGTCCGCTCATGCCAAAGTGTATCTCCTGAAGTAGGAGCCTTCCTTCTTCCTCGGATATGCATCGCTAGAGGACACCCATGGTGCTCATTTTATAAAGTTCCCCCTCGTGAACCTTGTAGGCTTTAGATTGCCTTACGATCCGACGTGCATCGGTTTGGTTGTTGGGGAGCTCCTTTCGGAGCAAGTACGCGAGGAGTGGCTCGGTCCAGGGTGCGATGACTGCCATGACCTCATGCGCTGAGGCAGTCTCCAGAACCATTGAGCCGCCTATGATACCTTCATCGTCTTCGGGCGGGGCTTGTTGCCCGACGTCGCTTAACGCCGACGTTCCTTCGCTATCTTGCCAGACGACGGACGGCTTGAAAAGCTGCTCGAGGAAGGTGTTGTCCGGGACCTTGTCCCATTTAGCGCCCATTCGGGCGAGGACATCTGCGGCCTGGTTACTGTCTCAGGGTATATGGTGGAATTCCAGCCCCTCGAACATGGCCGAGATCTTTATGACAGCATTCCGATAATCTGTCATCTTCGGGTCTTTGGCGTCGAAGTCGCCGTTGAATTGTGAGATGGCGAGGTTGGAGTCACCTCGGACCTCCAGGTGTTTGACACCCATGGAGACTGCTATCCGGAGACCGTGTAAGAGGGCTTCATATTCTGCCACATTGTTGGAGTCCGTGTACATTATTTGTAACACGTATTTGATATTTTCTCCTGTGGGTGATGTAAGCACTACGCCAGCCCCTAGGCCGGCAAGCATCTTGGAACCGTCAAAATACATGGTCCAATGCGAGTAGGTGCCGTATTCTCGGGGGAGTTCGGCTTCCGTCCATTCGGCCAGAAAATCTGCCAACACCAAGGATTTAATGGCCCGGCGTGGTTTATAGGTGATTTCGAAAGGTAGGAGCTCTATGGCCCATTTGGCTATGCGCTCCGTAGCATCCATGTTATTGATTATGTCGCTTAACGGGACGTTGGATGCCACGGTTACCGAACACTTCTGGAAGTAGTGCCGAAGTTTCCGTGATGCCATGAAGACGGCATAGGCTATCTTTTGATAGTGAGGGTATCGTGACTTGCACGGGGTTAGGACTTCGGAGACGTAATAGACGGGCCGCTGGACCTGAAATTTATGGCCTTCCATGTCTCGCTCGACCACGAGAACTGCGCTAACCACCTGATTCGTGGCCGAGATGTACAATATCATCGGCTCACATATGCCTGGTGCTGCCAGGATAGAATTCGTGGCGAGGAGAGCCTTGATGTCCTCCAGGGCCACCACGGCCTCCTCGGTCCATTTGAATGTTTTGGTTTGCTTTAATAGCCTGTACAGGGGCAGGGCCTTCTCTCCGAGTCGTGAGATGAAACGACTCAAAGCCGCCACGCAGCCTACTAGTTTTTGTACGTGTTTCAGCTCTGTTGGTACCTCCAGACGGTCCAAGGCTCGAATTTTGGCCGGGTTGGCCTCAATTCCTCGGCTAGATACAATGAAGCCAAGGAATTTTCCGGCCGAAACCCCGAAGACGCACTTCTCCGGGTTAAGTTTAATTTGGTATTCCCGCAAATTGGCAAATGTATCCCGAAGGTTGTCCACCAATTGTCCGACGTGTTTGGTTTTGACAACCACGTCGTCGACATAGGCCTCGACTGTCTTCCCGATGTGTTTTTCCAGGCATGTTTGAATCATGCATTGGTATGTGGTGCTGGCATTCTTCAGTCCGAAGGGCATCGTGTTGAAGCAGAACGGCCCATAGGGTGTGATGAATGCTGTAGCTGCCTGGTCGGACTCTCGCATCTTTATCTGATGGTATCCCGAGTAGGTGTCCAGGAAGCACAGTGCATCGTGACCTGTAGTGGCGTCTACGATTTGGTCGATACGGGGTAGGGGGAAAGGGTCTTTGGGGCAGGCTTTATTGAGGTCCTTAAAATTGACACATAACCGCCAGGACCTATCATTCTTTGGTAAATTGGCCAGCCAATCAGGGTGTTTTATATCTCGAATGAACCTGGCCTCCAGTAGTTTAGCTAGCTCCTCGCCCATTGCTTGACGCTTGGGCTCGGAAAAATGTCAAAGTGTTTGCTTGACCGGCTTGTGGCCCTTTAGTATGTTCAAGCTGTGTTCCGCGAGCCTGCGGGATATCCCTGGCATGTCGGAAGGATGCCAGGCAAATATGTCCCAATTCTCCCTAAGGAAAGTGCGCAAGGCCTCGGTGGTTTCTTGATCCAGATTTACCCCTATGGACGCCATTTTGGTGGGGTCCGTTGGGTGCACTTGAAATTTGACTATTTCATCGGCTGGTTTGAATGAAGTAGACTTCGGTCGCTTGTCCAGAATGACGTCGTCCCGGTTGACTTCGGCGCGTAGCGCGGTTAGCTCCTCGGCCGTGAAGACTTCAGACAAGGCCTCGAGGGCGAGCGATGCCGTCTTGTTTTCAGCTTTAAGTGCCCTATCGGGGTCGCTCGAGATGGTGATGATCCCGTTTGGGCCTGGCATTTTAAGCTTCATGTAGCCGTAATGTGGTACCGCCTGGAATCTAGAGAAGGCGTCCCGCCCGAGGAGGGCATGGTATCCGCTCTTGAAGGGAGCGATGTGAAATGTGATCTCCTCGTAGTGATAATTATCCGGCGTTCCAAAGATCACGTCCATGGTTACCTTTCCACTGCAGCGTGCTTCTCGCCCAGGGACTATACCTTTAAAGGTGGTGCAGTCGTGCAGCTCTGTTCTATGCGCGATTTATCGATGTGCATTTTGTCCAGAGTATCTGCGTATATCAAGTTTAGGCTGCTGCCTCCGTCCATAAGGACCTTCTGAAGTCGGCAGCTGCCCACAATGGGGTTAAGGACTAGGGCGGCCGGGCACCTGCTTGGGGCTGACTTCGGCTGATCACCGTGACCGAAGGTAACCAGCGTGTCTATCCATGCGCCCCGGGTTGGCACCCGCCGAACGGAATTGATTTCTCGCAGGGCCCGTTTGCGCTGGTTATTGGACGCGAAGGTCTCGTAGATCATCAAGACCTCATCCTCGTCCGAGGTTTGTTCCATGTGGTGGGAGGTATCCGTCAAAACGGTGGGCCCCCCTCTTGCTACTTGCCACAATACCCAACAGTCGCGAAGGCTGTGGGTCGGGCAAGAATTGATAAGGATAGCGTGGATCGGACATGGTTTATCCAGGAAGCCATCCAGGGTTGTCCCGGGGTGACCGGAGAGTTTCTTCTTCTTCCGGGGTCGTTCGCCCAGGGTGTTCTGTTTCCGAGGTTTGCGCTGAGGTACTGACTCATGGGATCTTGGATAATCCTCACAGATCAAATCTGTGTTTTCCTCGGCGAGCCAGGCGTCCTCAATGGTGCAGAACTGGGACACTAGTTTGGAGAATTCCGGGAGCGTTCGAACGTAGCGATGAGCAAGGGCATTCGAGACACCTTTATCCTTGCATCTGCGCTGGAAAGCAGTAATTATGTCAGAGTCCAGGTAATCTGATATATTGTCTTTGACAGACAAGAATCTAGACCAGTACTGCCTGATTGATTTGTTGGGGAGTTGCTGCACGTAGGCCAGATCCCAAATGTCGGGTGGGCCGGAGTTATCGGGGCAATACTCTACGTGAGGGGTGAGTGGATGAGTTCCGATCTCTAAAGATCGTGGGTTCGAAACTCTGTTAATCTCATTCGACGTTGGGGCCATGGCCATCGGGTTGGCCGAACTAATCTAGAGATAGGCCTCCTTTGCCGCCTCCTGCGGGCCACTGTCCGGCTCATTTTCCAAGAAGTATCTCAGCCCCTCATCCTTGGGGGAATTCCCTGCAGGGACGAAAGAAGGGTCGTGGTTCGCCTCAACTTTATGTGAAGGCATCTTTGCGATCGAAACTTCGGGCGCGGAGATGAGCCCTATGAGCTCGGGGCCGTTGACCGGCGATCCCATCGATCCTTCTATCGATCGCAAAGTGGAACTCTCAATGAAAGCACCAGTGTCAGTGTCAAAACCGGCAGACCTCAGGGTAGGGGGTCCCGAGCTGTGGATCTTGGATCAATGGTAACAGAGACAAGGGAGACGATGTTTACCCAGGTTCGGGCCCTCTTTATGGAGGTAAAACCCTACGTCCTGCTCTTGTTTATATTGATGGAGATGTATCGAGTACAGAGTTGATCTACCTCGAGATCGTAATGTGTGTCTAACCCTAGGGCTAGGTGAATGATGTTGCGTTGATGTCCCCCCTACGGGCTAAACCCTTTGGCTTATATATATGCCAGGGAGGGGATCCAAGGTTACAAAATCGGTAGCTAGGAGTAAGATGGTAAGAGAGATCTTGGAGTACACGTCAAGTCTTCGGTGGAGACAGTCTTGAACACGCCTCCTGTACACGACCTCCGAAGTCCACCTTGATCACGCGTGAGGGCCCATCGGCCCAACCGAAGAGACGGGCTGGCTAGGTTAGCACCCCCTAATCCAAGACACAATCACCAATGTAATCTTCTTTTGCAGTGTGTTTGTTGGGATCCGATGAATTGTGAGTTTATGATCAGATTATTCATGAGAAATATTTGAGTCTTCTCTGAACTCTTTTATGCATGATTGTTATAGCTTTGTATTTCTCTCCGATCTATCGATTTGGTTTGGCCAACTAGATTGGTTTATCTTGCAATGGGAGAGGTGCTTTGTGATGGGTTCAATCTTGCGGTGCTCAATCACAGTGACAGAAAGGGACATGACATGTATTTGTATTGTTGCCATTAAGGATAAAAAGATGGGGTTTAATCATATTGCTTGAGTTTACTTTGTCTACATCATGTCATCTTGCTTAAGGCGTTACTTTGTTTTTATTAACTTAATACTCTAGATGCATGCTGGATAGCGGTCGATGGGTGGAGTAATAGTAGTAGATGCAGGCAGGAGTCGGTCTACTTGTCTCGGACGTGATGCCTATATAAATGATCATTGCCATGAATCCGTCATAATTATTTGCTTTTCTATCAATTGCCCAACAGTAATTTGTTTACCCACCGTATGCTATATGTTCGAGAGAGAAGCCTCTAGTGAAAACTATGGTCCCCGGGTCTACTTTTATCATATATTAAAATCCAAAAATACATTGCTGCAATTTATTTACTTTTATTTTAATTAGTCTTTTAGTTTATCTATTTACCTCTATAAGATTTAATCCTTGCAAATAACCGCTAAGAGGATTGACAACTGTAGGATCAAAAGTATGTCTAGAGGGGGGGTGATTAGACTACTTGACCAATTAAAAACCTAACCTTTTCCCAATTTTAGTTGTAGGCAGATTTCAGCAATTTATACAAGTCAATCATCACCCTACACATGCAATTCTAAGAGTGTGGCAGCAGAAAGTAAACAATTGCATATGTAAGTAAAGGAGGGGATTGGAGATAGCAAACGCAATGGAGACATGAAGATTTTTCCCGTGGTTCCGATAGGTGGTGCTATCGTACGTCCACGTTGATGGAGACTTCAACCCACGAAGGGTAACGGCTGCGTGAGTCCATGGAGGGCTCCACCCATGAAGGGTCCACGAAGAAGCAACCTTGTCTATCCCACCATGGCTTACGTCCATGAAGGACTAGCCTCACTCGGGTAGATCTTCACAAAGTAGGCGATCTCCTTGCCCTTACAAACTCCTGGGTTCAACTCCACATCATGTCGGAGGCTCCCAAGTGACACCTAACCAATCTAGGAGACACCACTCTCCAAAAGGTAATAGACGGTGTGTTGTTGATGAACTCCTTGCTCTTGTGCTTCAAATGATTGTCTTCCCAACACTCAAACAACTCCTCACAGATTTGGCTATGGTGGAAGAAGGATTTGAGTGGAAAGCAACTTGGGAAAGGCTAGAAATCAAGGTTCAAATGGTAGGAATGGAATCTCTTTATTTCAACACATGAGTAGGTGGTTCTCTCTCAGAAAATGTATGGTAGAAGTGTAGGCACGTTCTGATGGCTCTCCTTACTGAGTAAGAAGTGGTGGAGGGGTATATATAGCCTCCACACAAAATCCAACCATTACACACTTTTGACCCAACTCGGTGGCGCCGATTTGGAAATCTCGGTGGCACCGAACTGTGTAAAAGATATGAACATTAGGAATCTTGGTGGGACCGACTGGAACAACTTGGATGGACCGAAGTGCATGGCTTAGGGCAAACCTCATCTCGGTGGCACCGATTGCATCAACTCGGTTGGACCGAAGTGAAGCAATAAGGCAACAGAGACTTGGCAAGCCATCTCGGTGAGACCGATTTGCAAAACTCGGTGAGACCGAAGTAAGTGCAAACGATTACAGAGAGTTGGCAATGCCATCTCGGTGAGACCGAGATCCATATCGGTGGATCCGATTTGTTAGGGTTTTGGCAGTGTCTAAGACCAGATGAACTCGGTGGCTCCGGATAGGAAATTTCGGTGGGGCCGAGTTGGAATGTAGGTTTTGGACATATTTGGAATGAGAAGGTGGTTGAGGGTTTTGGAGTACTGTCACTAAGCACTTTGAGCAAAAAGACCATTAAGCAACACCTCATCCCCTTTTAATAGAATTGGCTTTCCTATGGACTCAATGTGATCTTGGATCACTAAACCAAAAATGTAGAGTCTTGATCTTTTGCCAATCCTTGTCCTTAGCATTTTGAGGTGTCCACATCTCTAGTCCATGCCATGCCAATCATTGAACATCCTGAAATACTTATCTTGAATGGACATTAGTTCAATGAGATATATGTTGTTATGAATTACCAAAACCACCAAGGGAGCAAATGTGCTTTCAATCTCCCCCTTTTTGGTAATTGATGACAACATATAGATCAAAGCTTCGACAAATGATTAAATGAATGGAATACATCGTCGCTTTGAGAAGTATGTGATAAGCAAGAGCTCCCACTAAATTTGTGCATTATTTAAGAATTTGCATTTGAATGCAAATGCACAATCGATTAGGAGCATGGGTCACTCTTCCATGTCACATACAACTTGGTGGAGCGCGCAAAATGATATGAATAGAATATTAGGCAGGCATCATCAACACAATTGAATGATCATACAAGATAATGATAAGCATAAGCATCACATAGTATGATCAATCACACGAAGTAGTAGCTCACAATCATAACGATTAAAGTATCTCACAAGCACACATCAAACGAAAGTAGCATAAACCAAATAGTAGCAAAAAGATCAAAGCGAGCAAAGCAAAATTCTCTCTCTCGAAGCCTAAGATCTATACAAATTCTCCCCCTTTGGCAACAAGTACCAAAAAGCTTGAATAGGTATAGGACTAATGTGGCACTCTAGGCACGATCCTCAGAAGGAGATCTCCGGCTGGCAGCTCCGGTGTGTGTAGATGGCGTCGAGAGAAGTGCATCCGCGAAGGCTTAAGCTGATGTCTGCTGGGCTGGTGGAGTGGAGACCGGTGGTGGCACTGTGGCAGCAGCAGCAGGTGCAGAGACTGTGATCCTTGGATCCACAACTGGCACTGCAGCAGACCTGGCTACCCTGGGCACTGTCTGGAATCTCTCCGTGGTTGGTCTGTCATCTCCACTGTCATCTGAAATGGCTGCCCTGGCTGCATCGACATCATCCTTCAGCTTCTCCACTATAGTCTGGACCTCAGTGATCTTGACATCTAGATCATGAATCTTTGTCTCAACTATCCGCTCTAAGCTAGCCTGGTTCTGGGTGAGGTTGGCCAGACTTCGCTCAATCCTCAGGGTGGCTTCTAGCAGATAAGTCATTTGGTCCTTTGGAGTCTTGAGGTTGGCAATAGGTGCATTTGGAGCAGATGCCTCCTTCGCTGCTTTTGCTTCAGCGGCTTCTCGAATCTTCTGTTGGGCTTGAGCAGATGTAGGATGCGAAGGATCCATCATGATGACATTGTCCTCAAACTCTGGACGCAGTGGGAGATGCTCACGATCAAGAAGATAAGTGCTCATTCCAACCTTGGAATTGATAAGCATCTGGATGTGTGGAGCATATCCGCAAGATCTCTTCTGATCAGCAGTTGTCCTCTTGATTGTTTCTACGATCAAGCTCATCACCTTGAATTTCTGAGGTGTATCAAAGAGGTGCAGAAGGTTGATGGAGTGGCCACGTATCATCTTATCATCTCCAGACTTGGGCAACAAAGTGAACCGCAAGATAGTGTTTGTGGTGGCCAATCCAGGTAGCAGGTGCTTCACTGACCCTAGCTTGTGTGTCTCGGTGTCCTTCTCAGGAATAGCTGTATACATGTTGGCCATGGAGTTGTGATCCATCTTGAGCTTGGCATAAATATCTATGTCATCATCTTCTTCTTTTGGAACATTAAGAAGAGTAGCCCACTCAGAGATGGTTGACTGGTACCTGGAGCCCTCAGTCATCCACACAATCCTGCCATCTGGATAGAAATGAGCTATGGAGTAGAAATGCATGATCATCTCATCATTCCACTTTGTCAGCTTCTGTCCAACAAACTCATCAACACCAGCTATCCGGAAACTCTCATGAACATGGGGGAAATAATCCTCATTGGCATCAATGTACTTCCAATCCACCCATCTCATGTCACTGACGATTGGTTTCTTATCAAGCAAGACAGTCTCATAGAAGTCTTGTTGTTCTCTTATCTGGAAGCGGTAGTCACAAGCTGTTCTCCTTCTGGCGGCATAGGGATCTGACAGTCTCCACTGACGCAGTCCTTTATCCTTCCTTAGCATCATGTTTTCAGCTACTGGGTGTGCACTGTCATGATCTGGTATCTTTGGCTTTAACTTTCTGAGCACTAGTGGCTCCTCATCAACACTGGCTTCTGGCACTGGGGCCTTGTTCTTCTCAGTTGCTGGAATGTTCCTAGTTGACCTCTTGGGTGCTGGAGCTTTTGGTTTGGACTTGGTGGGGGCAGCAGTCCTTATAGCATCTGACATTAGCTTCTGAGCTTTTGCAGGGGTGCATCAGCTGCTGGCTCCTCCTCTCCCTCATCAATCCTTGCTACTTCTTGAGCTTGCGTTGGTTTTACCCTTGAAGAGGAAAGGGTGATGCAGCAAAGTAGAGATAAGTATTTCCCTCATTTTGAGAACCAAGGTATCAATCCAGTAGGAGGAACACACAAGTCTCCAATGATAGCACCTGCACAAACAAACAAATACTTGCACCCAACGCGATAAAGGGGTTGATCCCTTCACGGTTACTTGCAAGGATGAGATCTGATAGTGATAGATATAAAAGATAAATAAAAGTGCAAAATAAAATAAAGATAAATAAATTGCATCAAGGTATTTTTGTATTTTTAGTTTTATAGATCTGAAAATAATATGGTAAGAATAGACCCGGGGGCCATAGTTTTCACTAGAGGCTTCTCTCTTGAAAGAACGCATACGGTGGGTAAACAAATTACTGTTGAGCAATTGATAGAAAAGCGAATAATTATGACGATATCTAAGGCAATGATCATGAATATAGGCATCACGTCCGTGACAAGTAGACCGACTCCTGCCTGCACCTACTACTATTACTCCACACATCGACCGCTATCCAGCATGCATCTAGTGTATTAAGTTAACAAGAATGGAGTAACGCCTTAAGCAAGATGACATGATGTAGAGGGATAGATCCAATATATGAACAAACCCCATCTTTTTATCCTTATTGGCAACAACACAATACGTGCCTCGCTACCCCTTCTGTCACTGGGTGAGATCACCGCAAGGTTGAACCCAACACAAAGCACCTCTCCCATTGCAAGAAAAATCAATCTAGTTGGCCAAACCAAATCAATAGATCGGAGAGAAATACAAAGCTATCTCAATCATGCATAAAAGAGTTCAGAGAAGACTCAAATAATATTCATAGATAATCTGATCATAAACCCACAATTCATCGAATCTCAACAAACACACCGCAAAAGAAGATTACATCGAATAGATCTCCAAGAACATCGAGGAGAACATTGTATTGAAGATCAAAGAGAGAGAAGAAGCCATCTAGCTACTAGCTATGGACCCGTAGGCCTGTGGTAAACTACTCACACATCATCGGAAGGCAGCAAGGTTGATGTAGAACCCCCTCCGTGATCGATTCCCCCTCCGGCAGATTACCGAAAAAGGCCTCCAGATGGGATCTCTCTGGAACAGAAGCTTGCGGCGGTGGAAAAGTATTTTTGGCGTCCCCTCTGGTGGTTTGGGAATATTTGGGTATTTATAGAGCTTGAATTAGGGTTAGAAGGGCCACGGGGGGCCCACAAGTTCATAGGGCGCCCCCCCTAGGGCGCGCCTGGTGAGCTTGTCGCTCACCCGTAGGTCTTCTGGCCTCCTCCAGAAGCTTCGTAGGTGTCTTGTGGTCCAAGAAAAATCACCAAAAAGTTTTATTCCATTTGGACTCCGTTTGGTATTGATTTTCTGTAAAAGCCAAAAACAAGGAAAAAACAGCAACTGACACTTGGCACTAGGTTAATAGGTTAGTCCCAAAAAATGATATAAAATAGCATAATAATGCATATAAACATCCAAGATGGATAATATAATAGCATGGAACAATCAAAAATTATAGATACGTTGGAGACGTATCAAGCATCCCCAAGTTTAATTCCTGCTCGTCCTCGAGTAGGTAAATGATAAAAACAGAATTTTTGATGTGGAATGCTACCCAACATGTTTATCAAGTAATCTTTCTTTATGTGGCATGAATATTCAAATCCGTAAGATTCAAAACAAAAGTTTAATATTGACATAAAGACAATAATATTTCAAGCATACATAACAAGCAATCATGTCTTTCAAAATATCATGGCTAAAGAAAGTTATCCCTACAAAATCATATAGTCTTGTTATGCTCCCTCTTCTTAACACAAAGTATAAATCATGTACTACCCCGGTGTTAGCCAAGCAATTGGTTCATACTTTTTAACGCGCTTCAGCTTTTTCAACTCTTCACGCAATACATGAGCGTGAGCCATGGACATAGCACTATAGGTGGTAGTAGACAAAAGAAGGGAGAAAGTCTCACATCAACTAGGCAAATCAATGGGCTATGGAGATGCCCATCAATCGATATCGATGCAAGTGAGTAGGGATTGCCATGCAACGGATGCACTAGAGCTATAAGTGTATGAAAGCTCAAAAGAAAACTAAGTGGGTGTGCATCCAACTTGCTTGCTCATGAAGACCTAGGGCATTTTGAGGAAGCCCATCATTGGAATATACAAGCCAAGTTCTATAATGAAAAATTCCCACTAGTAATATATGAAAGTGACAAAATAGGAGACTCTCTATCATGAAGAACATGGTGCTACTTTGAAGCACAAGTGTGGAAAAAGGATAGTAACATTGTCCCTTCTCTCTTTTTCTCTCTTTTTTTTGTGTGTGGGCTCTTTGGCCTCTTTTTTTTTATTTAAGTCCGGAGTCTCATCCCGACTTGTGGGGGAATCATAGTCTCCATCATCCTTTCCTCACATGGGACAATGCTCTAATAATGTTGATCATCACACTTTTATTTACTTACAACTCAAGAATTACAACTCGATACTAGAACAAAAATATGACTCTATATGAATGCCTCCAGCGGTGTACCGGGATGTGCAATGATCTAGCATGACATGTATAGAAAATATGAGCGGTGGCCAAGCCACAAATACTATGCCAACTATATGATCATGCAAAGCAATATGACAATGATGGTATGTGTCATAATAAAACGGAACGGTGGAAGTTGCATGGCAATATATCTCGGAATGGCTATGGAAATGCCATAATAGGTAGGTATGGTGGCTGTTTTGAGGAAACGTAGGTGTTTGGTACCGGCGAAAATTGCGCGGTACTAGAGTGGCGAGCAAAGGTGGAAGGGTGAGAGTGTGTATAATCCATGGACTCAACATTAGTCATAAAGAACTCACATACTTATTGCAAAAAGTTTATTAGCCCTCGAAGCAAAGTACTACTATGCATGCTCCTAGGGGAGAGGTTGGTAGGAGTTAACCATCGCGCGCTCCCGACCTCCACACAAAGGAAGACAATCAAGGATAAATTGTGCTCCAACTTCATCACATAATGAGAAGACCATACGTGCATGCTACGGGAATCACAAACCTTAACACAAGTATTTTTACTAATCCACAATTTACTCATTAGCATGACTCTAATATCACCATCTTTATATCTCAAAACTAATGCAAGGAATCAAACTTCTCATATATTCAATGATCTACATGAAAGTTTTTATTATATCCCTCTTGAATGCCTATCATATTAGGACTAAATTCATAACCCAAGCAAATTGCCATACTATTTATAAGACTCTCAAAATAATATAAGTGAAGCATGAGAGTTCATTGATTTCTTTAAAATAAAACCACCGCCGTGCTCTAAAAGATATAAGTGAAGCACTAGAGCAACTGCCTAGCTCAAAAGATATAAGTGAAGCACATAGAGTATTCTAATAAATTCACGATTAATGTGTGTCCCTCTCAAAAGGTGTGTACAGCAAGGATGATTGTGGCAAACTAAAAAGCAAAGACTCATAAAATACAAGACGCTCCAAGCAAAACACATATCATGTGGTGAATAAAAATATAGCCTCAAGTAATTTACCGATGGATTGTAGACAAAAGAGGGGATGCCATCCGGGGCATCCCCAAGCTTAGATGCTTGGTTGTCCTTGAATATTGCCTTGGGGTACCTGGGCATCCCCAAGCTTAGGCTCTTGCCACTCCTTATTCCGTAGTCCATCAAAACTTTACCCAAAACTTGAAAAGTTCACAACACAAAACTCAACAGAAAACTCGTGAGATCCGTTAGTGAAACAAAGCAAATAACCACTTTAGGTACTGTTGTAAACTCATTCCAATTTTATATTTGTATTATATATACTGTATTCTAACTTCTCCATGGTTCATACCCCCCGATACAACCCATAGATTCATCAAAATAAGCAAACAACACAATGAAAATAGAATCTGTCAAAAACAGAACAGTCTGTAGTAATCTGGACTTTAGCTAAACTTCTGTAACTCCAAAAATTCTAAAAAATTAGGACAACGTGGGAAATTTGTATATAAATACTGATTAAAAAATTCAGAATTTTTCGTCTCTCCAGTGATTTTTCGTATTTTCTGTACTGTATGTAAAAGTTTCTGTTTTCTCACAGAATCAAATCAACAATCTTCCAAATCATCCCAAAGGTCTTACTTGGCACAAACACTAATTAAAAACACAAAAATACCATCATACCAGTAGCATGAAAGTAAAAACACACAAAAACAGAAACTTATAACAAAAATTTATTTTATTCATTGGGTTGCCTCCCAACAAGCGCTATTGTTTTACGTCCCTAGCTAGGCATATTGCATAGATCTAGGTATTGTCATCTTTAGTATTCAATTCCTCAATTGCACATCCATACTTCCTAGGGATTTCATTAAGTTTGTTAATGATCACACTCCTAGGTAGAAAATCAAGAAATTCACTTGTAAAAATTGGTTCCTTAATTATATTGGCGAAGCTAGGACAAATACTTATCATCTTAAGATCTTCGTTTCCTATACTAGATGATCCACCCTTATTTTTAGGAACGTAAATAAACTTAGTAGTTTTATTAGGAGGAAATTTAGGAGTGGTTTGAACGGAAGCAAAAGCGGACCCTAAATTGGTAATAATTTCCTCTAACTTATCGATTCTAGCGGAGCTTCGTTCTATCCTCTCGCTCATTATAGGCTCTTTTTCCTTTAATGCTTTTAGAGTGATTCCTACCTTTGGTCCAAATTGAGTAATATGGTTGTGAATCTTTTTATCCAGATTTTTAATATGTTCGATAGTGGGAGTTTTATTTTCAATAATATCCAATCTTTGCATCACATGTTCCAAAGTTAAAGCTGTTTCATTAATCATGATTGGTGGAGACCCCACTAAATTTCCCATAGCATTAAAAGCATCCATATGGTGACTACCCAAGAAATTACCCCCAGGAATAGTATCTAGCACAAATCTATACCAAGTGGTGACACCCACATAAAAATTTCGAAGAAGAACGGTAGTAGATTGCTTACGCGTAGATCTATTCTGAGCATCACAAATTCTATACCAAGCATCTTTTAAATTCTCTCCCCCCCTTTGTTTAAAATTAAGAACCTCGCTTTCCGGGGTACAAGCAACGAGAGAGGAACTAGCCATAATATACGAGCACACAAACGAGGAAAAAGGCAAACAAAAAGCAAACGGAAAGAAGGCAAATAAAAAGGCAAATATTTTTGTGTTTTTATGAAAACGTTTTAGAAGTGGGGGAGAGGAAAACGAGAGGCAAATGGAGAATAATGTAAATGCAAGAGATGAGAGTTTATGATGGGTACTTGGTAGGCTTGATGTATATCCTCCCCGGCAACGGCGCTAGAAATTCTTCCTGCTACTTCTTGAGCTTGCGTTGGTTTTTCCCTTGAAGAGGAAAGGGTGATGCAGCAAAGTAGAGATAAGTATTTCCCTCAGTTTGACAACCAAGGTATCAATCCAGTAGGAGGAACACACAAGTCTCCAATGATAGCACCTGCACAAACAAACAAATACTTGCACCCAACGCGATAAAGGGGTTGTCAATCCCTTCATGGTTACTTGCAAGGATGAGATCTGATAGTGATAGATATAAAAGATAAATAAAAGTGCAAAATAAAATAAAGATAAATAAATTGCAGCAAGTTATTTTTGTATTTTTAGTTTTATAGATCTGAAAATAATATGGTAAGAATAGACCCGAGGGCCATAGTTTTCACTAGAGGCTTCTCTCTTGAAAGAACGCATACGGTGGGTAAACAAATTACTGTTGAGCAATTGATAGAAAAGCGAATAATTATGACGATATCTAAGGCAATGATCATGAATATAGGCATCACGTCTGTGACAAGTAGACCGACTCCTGCCTGCACCTACTACTATTACTCCACACATCGACCGCTATCCAGCATGCATCTAGTGTATTAAGTTAACAAGAACGGAGTAACGCCTTAAGCAAGATGACATGATGTAGAGGGATAGATCCAATATATGAACTAGCCCCATCTTTTTATCCTTATTGGCAACAACACAATACGTGCCTCGCTACCCCTTCTGTCACTGGGTGAGATCACCACAAGGTTGAACCCAACACAAAGCACCTCTCCCATTGCAAGAAAAATCAATCTAGTTGGCCAAACCAAATCAATAGATCGGAGAGAAATACAAAGCTATCTCAATCATGCATAAAATTGTTCAGAGAAGACTCAAATAATATTCATAGATAATCTGATCATAAACCCACAATTCATCGGATCTCAACAAACACACCGCAAAAGAAGATTACATCGAATAGATCTCCAAGAACATCGAGGAGAACATTGTATTGAAGATCAAAGAGAGAGAAGAAGCCATCTAGCTACTAGCTATGGACCCGTAGGTCTGTGGTAAACTACTCACACATCATCGGAAGGCAGCAAGGTTGATGTAGAACCCCCTCCGTGATCGATTCCCCCTCCGGCAGATTACCGGAAAAGGCCTCTAGATGGGATCTCTCTGGAACAGAAGCTTGCGGCAGTGGAAAAGTATTTTTGGCGTCCCCTCTGGTGGTTTGGGAATATTTGGGTATTTATAGAGCTTGAATTAGGGTTAGAAGGGCCACGGGGGGCCCACAAGCTCACAGGGCGCCCCCCCCCCCCTAGGGCGCGCCTGGTGAGCTTGTCGCTCACCCGTAGGTCTTCTAGCCTCCTCCAGAAGCTTCGTAGGTGTCTTGTGGTCCAAGAAAAATCACCAAAAAGTTTTATTCCATTTGGACTCCGTTTGGTATTGATTTTCTGTAAAAGCCAAAAACAAGGAAAAAACAGCAACTGGCACTTGGCACTAGGTTAATAGGTTAGTCCCAAAAAATGATATAAAATAGCATAATAATGCATATAAAACATCCAAGATGGATAATATAATAGCATGGAATAATCAAAAATTATAGATACGTTGGAGACGTATCAGTCCTCATGGAGGGTTTTCCAAGCACATGAGCAGTAGTCTTCCTAGCCCTCTTCTTCTTTCCTCCTGCAGCTATTTCTGCATCACTTGGATCCTCAAGAGTGAAAGTCATAATTTCCTTAGGTACTTTCCTCACAGCAGATTTCTCTTTGGCAGCAGTTGGTTTGGTGTTGTATTCCTTTGCAAGCACAACTCTCTTCTTCTTTTATGTTGCTTCACTAGCAACAAAATCCTCATCCTCACTGTCTGAGGTTTTCTTCTTCCTGGTCCTTGTTGCAGCCTTAGGAAGATCTGGAGAGCTTCTCTCTCCCTCATAGAAACTTTCTGCAGAACTAGAGCCTGTGCTGAGATATGTGTGCTGCTCTGACATGTTCTGGCTATCGCTGGCATCAGACATCTTGAAAAGCTGACCCTGTGAATAGATAGGTATGGGCAGAGTAGACGAGTCATCACAAAAAAAATAGAAGTCTTCATAAAATTTGAGTTCAAATCTTAGTTTCAAGTTTTCACAGAAGGCATTTCGGATGGACCGAGTTGATCATCTCGGTGATACCGAAGCACTCAACAGAAACTTTACACACCATTTCGATCAGACCGAGATGGGTTTCGGTGACTCCGAGATGCTAGGGTTTCACAGAGATTTTACTTTCGGTCTCACCGATTCGTACAACTCGGTGGCACCGAAACGTACTAGTGCTATGGCCTGGGGCCAAATCGGTGACTCCAAAAATTTCTAATCGGTCGGTCCGAGATGCGTTCGGCAGAAACTTAAACCTAATTTTTTTACTTGAATCTAATCTATGGACATTTCAGTGTAAAGGGAGTTCTCAATCCGTGGCAAGAATCATGGCAAACCAATCGTGCATTGAATCAGAAATTGGAGCATGACAGGGGTCGAATCTCACCCTAACTCGGTGGAGATCCTCTACGGCGGCAACGGCGGGGCAGATTGCCGTTGACGGTGGCGGAATCCGGCGGCGAAGGCGCGCTAGAGTCAAAGGCGACGATCCGGAGACCTGGGCAACGGCAGCAACGGGGTGCGGGAGTGAGAGGGTTGAGAAATTTCAACGTTCGGGCCCGCGAAGTATATATACCCGTACGCTGTCGGTGGCTCCGAGTTGGACAACTCGGTGGCACCGATATGTGTAACTGCAAGCAGATTAGCACATCGGTGGCTGCGAAATGGTTCAACTCGGTGACACCGAGATTGAAAACCTATATCAATCTAAATGATTTCGGTCTGACCGAGTTTGAGTGAGTTGGCCCAACCGAAAACAAAATAGAAGGTTTTGGAGGTTCAGCCCTTTCAGATCGGTGGCTCCGAGTGCTCCTTACCCAGAGGGTCCGAAAATGACTTGTTCAATTTTTTGTGATGTAGCAAGAATAGAATTTGAGACAAGCAAGCATAGATAGCTAGAGAAGGTACTTAGGCATTCTTGTACATCCACTTGGTCAGAAAAACCAAGACAATCAAAACAACAAATGGATGTCCTCGAATGAAGAAAACATGCAAACCAACATGCTCACACAATAAGATAGCAAATGAAATATGTGTCAAACATGCACAACCAATTCTAGCATCTATCAAGCAATGGCGATGACTAGGTCATCTATATATGAGTATATTGACTTAGGAGTCAAATGAGAACATTTGATCATAGGTCATACTCATCGTTTAAGCACAAGTGGGGTTGCCACTTTTACATAAAGCATTGATGTGTTCACACCATTAGAGTTGCTTTATCTCGATTGTTTAGAGCAAAGCTCCCCCTAGATGTGATATCCCCCCAAAGAGGGATGAACTAACCTTGGGTTTTGTCGATGATGACTTCATGTAGATGTTGAAGATGTGGATGCTCAATGTTGATGTACACCATCAAGAGTTGGGAGCAATCCCTTGGAGTTTTGTGCTTTCAATACCTACATGGGTTAGTCCCACACAAGGAACATACAAGGATATCCATAGACATAGAGTGAAATACACATATGATGATGTCCATGAATGCATTGATTACCTTGTCTCTTGCCTTACCAACAAGAGGGTTTGTGACTCCATGAACTAGTGCAAGATGTGGAAGTAGATTGCACAAGTTCTTGCCAAAATGTATATGAGTGAAGTTTGTTGGCGGAGTCACCCTCAAGAACTCTCTAGTTCTTCTTCTTTGGGATCCACATCAACTTGATGGGAATCCTTGGAGTTGTAGTAGCACTTGATGAAGTAGGACTTGATGAAGTCTTGGGAACCCACTTGACCATGGCTTGAGGAGCTTCTTCAAATGAATCAATCTCTTCTTAAAGCTTGTCCTTGCCTTTTAGCTTGTGGTCTTGTGGTGGAAGATCTTCTGGAGCCTGTGTTCCCTTGAAGGAAGTAGGATCATACTTCTCTTGTTGAGAAACAAACTTCGTCTTGGGGTATTGATCTTCTTCCCACTCAACTCCATTGGCATTGAACTTTCATTCAAAACCAACACCTTGGTTCTTCCAATGCCTTCCTTGTTTGCGTACAATTTCCTCAAATTCTTACTCCCGACAAGGCTTTTGTAGACACCTTTTTCTATAATTCCTTTCAATAGAATATTTTTTTGCTCAAGTGTAACTTGGCTAAGAGAATCATTAGTGGAATCAATAGAACTACTAGAGGCAACAATATTGGATTTAGCATTGTTATTGTTACTACTAGAGGTAGAACCATTTTTACCCTTGTTACTAGTTTGCTTAGATTTAACTTGTGGCATAAAGGTAGACAAGAGTAAACACTTGGCAAGATATGAAGAACTCTTCTTTCGAAGATCATCATTGATAGCTTTAAGAAACTCATGCTCTTGCTCTAAATTTAGCTTCTCGAAGCATAGCTTCTCATGAGTTCTTAGGAGCTCTCTATGATCCTCTTGAGTTGTTTCATGAGCTAACTTAAGAGCATTTAGTTCTTTAGTTAGGCGCTCAATCTCCTTCATAGCATTGTCATTTGTTTCCTCTTGACTATCATGATTACTAGCATTTTCATTATAGCTCACATCACTAGCCTTATCAATAAATAAATCATCATCACCAAGCAAATCATCTTCATCACTATTGAAATCAAGATACTCGGGGTGTGATACCTTAGGGCCTTTTGCCATGAAGCATCTTCCAATTCCTTCATTTGGTGAATTAAAGAGATCATAGGAGTTGGATGACACAAGAGCAAGTCCGGCAACACCTTCATCTTGACTATAGTCAGAGTTGGAGTGATAGCTTCTCTCGGAGTGGTTGTCAGAGTCGGAGCCGGAAACCAATTCACCAACATGAGCTTGATGTCTTCTTCTTGTGTAGCTCTTTGATGACTTGTCCTTCCTTTCCGAATCCTTGCTTCTTCGAGAGTGTCTTCGTTCATAACGATCATCTCTACTCCTTCTCTCCTTATGAGGTGATTCATCTCTTCTATGTCTTCCTCTTGGTGATTCGTCTCTCTTCTTGTAGGGAGCCATACACTCATTGGAATAGTGTCCGGATTTTCCATAATTGTAGCAATTTCGGTCACGACTTGATGATCTTCTCTCATAGTGTCTTGAGCTAGTGCTTCTTTCTTTCCCTTTGTTCTTGTAGAACTTGTTGAATCTTTTCACCATTAGGCTTATCTCTTCATTGGATACTAGATTGTCACTTGAACTTGTTGGAGCATCGGTTGAGGCTTTGTAAGCACCACTTGATTTGTTGTGTAGCTCCTCTTTGTCCTTGAGTGACATTTCCTGAGCAACAATCCTTCCAATGACTTCCGTGGGCTTGAGATCTTTGTAAATTGGCATCATTTGGATCAATGTGCAAACGGTATCATATTTTCCATCCAAAGCTCTAAGTATCTTCTTGATGATGAATTTGTCGGTCATCTCTTCACTTCCTAAGCTGGCAATCTCATTTGTGATGAGAGCAAGCCTAGAGTACATTTCTGCGACTCCTTCACCATCCTTCATCTTGAACTTGACAAGTTGACTTTGAAGCACATCCAACTTAGATTCCTTGACGGACTCGGTACCCTCATGCATATCAACCAAAGTATCCCAAATTTCCTTTGTATTCTCGAGGCGGCTGATTTTGTTGAACTCCTCGGGGCACAAGCCATTGAAGAGAATGTTGCAAGCTTGAGCATTGTATTGCAACATCTTCAATTCTTCCGGAGTTGCTTCACGATCTGGTTCCTTGCCATCCTCAAAGAATTCACCTTGCAAGCCAACACGAACAACAGCCCAAATGGCGGGGTTATGACCAAGAATATGCATCTTCATCTTATGTTTCCAACTAGCAAAGTTTGTACCATCAAAATATGGACCTCTACGATGATAATTGCCCTCACTAGACGCCATACTCTCCTAGGTTGTGAAACCAAGGCTATGATCACCAAAGCAATGGAAATCAAGGCTTACGGAGACCAAAGCTCTGATACCACTTGTAGGATGGAAAGTATGTCTAGAGGGGGGTGATTAGACTACTTGACCAATTAAAAACCTAACCTTTTCCCAATTTTAGTTGTAGGCAGATTTCAGCAATTTATACAAGTCAAGCATCACCCTACACATGCAATTCTAAGAGTGTGGCAGCAGAAAGTACACAATTGCATATGTAAGTAAGGGGGGGATTGGAGATAGCAAATGCAATGGAGACATGAAGATTTTTCCCGTGGTTCCGATAGGTGGTGCTATCATACGTCCACGTTGATGGAGACTTCAACCCACGAAGGGTAACGGCTGCGCGAGTCCACGGAGGGCTCCACCCACGAAGGGTCCATGAAGAAGCAACCTTGTCTATCCCACCATGGCTTACGTCCACGAAGGACTAGCCTCACTCGGGTAGATCTTCACGAAGTAGGCGATCTCCTTGCCCTTACAAACTCCTTGGTTCAACTCCACATCATGTCGGAGGCTCCCAAGTGACACCTAGCCAATCTAGGAGACACCACTCTCCAAAAGGTAATAGACGGTGTGTTGTTGATGAACTCCTTGCTCTTGTGCTTCAAATGATAGTCTTCCCAACACTCAAACAACTCCTCACAGATTTGGCTATGGTGGAAGAAGGATTTGAGTGGAAAGCAACTTGGGAAAGGCTAGAAATCAAGGTTCAAATGGTAGGAATGGAATCTCTTGATTTTAACACATGAGTAGGTGGTTCTCTCTCAGAAAATGTATGGTAGAAGTGTAGGCACGTTCTAATGGCTCTTCTTACTGAGTAAGAAGTGGTGGAGGGGTATATATAGCCTCCACACAAAATCCAACCGTTACACACTTTTGACCCAACTCGGTGGCGCCGATTTGGAAATCTCGGTGGCACCGAACTGTGTAAAAGATATGAACGTTAGGAATCTCGGTGGGACCGACTGGAACAACTCGGATGGACCGAAGTGCAATGGCTTAGGGCAAACCTCATCTCGGTGGCACCGATTGCATCAACTCGGTTGGACCGAAGTGAAGCAATAAGGCAACAGAGACTTGGCAAGCCATCTCGGTGAGACCGATTTGCAAAACTCGGTGAGACCGAAGTAAGTGCAAACGATTACAGAGAGTTGGCAATGCCATCTCGGTGAGACCGAGATCCATATCGGTGGATCCGATTTGTTAGGGTTTTGGCAGTGGCTAAGACCAGATGAACTCGGTGGCTCCGGATAGGAAATTTCGGTGGGGCCGAGTTGGAATGTAGGTTTTGGACATATTTGGAATGAGAAGGTGGTTGAGGGTTTTGGAGTACTGTCACTAAGCACTTTGAGCAAAAAGACCATTAAGCAACACCTCATCCCCTTTTAATAGAATTGGCTTTCCTATGGACTCAATGTGATCTTGGATCACTAAACCAAAAATGTAGAGTCTTGATCTTTTGCCAATCCTTGTCCTTAGCATTTTGAGGTGTCCACATCTCTAGTCCATGCCATGCCAATCATTGAACATCCTGAAATACTTATCTTGAATGGACATTAGTTCAATGAGATATATGTTGTTATGAATTACCAAAACCACCAAGGGAGCAAATGTGCTTTCAACAACCCTCCTATTTGCATTGGGTGCAAGTGTTTGCTCTTGTGTGTGCAGGTGCTGCTAAAGGATTTTGCTTGGTTCTCCTACTGGATTGATAACCTTGGTTCTTAACTGAGGGAAATACTTATCTCTACTATACTGCATCATCTTCTCCTCTTTGGGAAAATACCAACGCAGTCTACAAGTAGCAAAAGTGGAGTTGCAATTGGGGACAAAAATTGTCCCCTACCCCAGTTACCTGTTAAGGGTGGACATGCAATTCGGACAAAAAATTGATAGGGCCGAGTTGCGTATCGAGGATGGATATAAAAATGGGTCACTTTTACTTACAAAGATAAACGATATAGTCTGTCTCTTTCACTTACAACACAGGCCACAAGAGCGCAATTGCAACGCAAACGGCCGACAAGTGGACAATTTAGATGACATGGACAACTTAAACGAGACATGCGTGAAAAAAAATCCTGATAAAAATGAACATACAGCTAGATCGGATTAATAGATAAATTACATACAAAACTGCATGTACAATTAAATCAGGTCAATGTTTTAGGAGTTGGCCATGTTTGAAGTCATTACCCTTAACCGTAAGGAGGGGGATGCCTAAGGCTAGGCTTGCGACTGGAGTGAAGTCGTAAAACAAAATATATTATGATAGACATGTTATTACGTTGGGCAAATTTCAATCACTCTCCTTTACTCTCTGTCACGACCCCCGTTAATTTTCTTCTCCATGAAAAAAAAACGACACGCCAGCCGATGGCCACGTGAGGTCATTCTCCCCAGCCCATAAAAAAACAGAAGACAACACCTTTTTTTAGGAGAACCATGTATTCATTTATAATAGTAGCAACATATAACATACATGACTTCTCTCTGAAACAGTCCGAAGAGATAGCACACAAGGAAATTTACATCACCATCGCCAAAGAATCCAGTCGTCGCCGTCGCCGAAGCGTTTGCCGAAGGCGAGAAACATAAGCCTCCAACTTGCCAAGATCCAATATAGTGCCATATTAGCCAAGCTACGTTATGAGCCTCTGAACAGGCCCCGTGTGACACCCCCGACTCGACCGTGCACTAATCATACACGCAAATGCGCACGATCAAGCCCAGGGACTCACGGGAAGATATCACAACACAACTCTAGACACAACATAAAATAATACAAGCTTTATATTACAAGCCAGGGGCCTCGAGGGCTCGAATACATAAGCTCGAGTTACACAAGCGTCAGCGAAAGCAACAATATCTGAGTACAGACATAACTAGACAAGGCTGCCTTAAGAAGGCTGAGCAAAAGAACGACATCTAGATCGAAAAGGCGCGGGCCTCCTGCCTGGGAGCCTCCTAAACTACTCTTGGTCGTCGGTCTCCACGTAGTAGTAGGCTCCGTCGGGGTAGTAGTAGTCTTCGACGGGATCGGCTGTCTCCTGGGCTCCGTCATCTGATCGCAGCAATTGGGTAGGGGGGGAAAGGTAGCAAAGCAACCGTGAGTACTCATCCAAAGTACTCGCAAGACTTACATCAGATCTACACTAAGTATGCATCGGTATCAAAGGGAAGGGGCTGTATCTGTGGACTATACTGCAGAAATGCCAGAATAGAGGGGAAGGCCTAGCCTACCGAAGACTAGCATCTTGCAGCGTCTTGCAGCATTAGAAGAGTGCAGATTAGCATATTATAAAGTAATAAGTAAGTAGTAGCAACGCCCAGAGGTCCTTCCTCGACTCCCTACGAGAAAGCGATCCCGGAGCCAACATATTATTAAGCACCACAAGTATCCAGTTCTAGTTGTAGTATATCGGGATACAACTCCGAGCGTCCTGTTACCGTGGACACGGCTATTCAAATAGATAACTTCCCTACAGGTGTGCACTACTGTTACCCAACACGCTCGATTACCTCTGGCCGGACACACTTTTCCGGGTAATGCCCGGCCTCGGATAACCGACAGGACGTAGTCCTACCTAGGCTCCAGAGAGAGGTCCCCGCCGGTCTACACTAAGCGCTCAGGGGTCTTGGGCCCATCACCCTTTGCACTCCGGGTCGTTGCGAGCAGGGTCAGCCTCACCATGTTGTACCTGTGGGTATCTGCTGTCAACCGTGCCGCAATGCTGAACTGGACGTCTGACAGAGTTTTCGGAAGAATCGTACGACGCAGAGGGCCCCATTAAACCATTATCCCGTGTGGTGGTAGTGCGTATAGCCCAGTGGCTAACTCAGATCAAATACCCAAATCCATTAAGTGTGTTATTAGTAACTCGCAGACACGAACAGGGCTCAAGGCTCACATCCGACACCCTGACGCACCGACTTGGTAACTCGCGCAAACGGTACCAGCCTCACCAACCTCCTGTGGATATCTGCTGGGTTCACGCTCCGCCACGGAACATAAACATAATCCAACATAACATCATGTAGTTACTGTCTTCGTCTTCGTCGGCATCCGTTTGCAGTCCATCTCGCTCCATGTCGAAGGCCACCAAAGTCCGATGTCCTCCATAGTATCAAATATATATAACAGTATAATGTATACCCGTGATCATCCTCGAGAGGAATCACGGTCCGGTAATATAGCATGGCACATGGACAAGGGGTAGGGCCAACGGATGGAACATAAGCATATTAAATTAGGCATGCTAGGACAACAGGTAGGGTACCAACAGCAGGTTACAAAATCAGGTTATGCATCAGAATCTGAACTATCGAATACAGTAGCAAAATCTAATGCAAGCATGGGAGAGAAAGAATGGGCGATATAGGAATGATCAAGGGGGTTTTGCTTGCCTGGAAGCTCTATTGAAAGAGGCTGGGCGTCTGTGACGTAGTCGTACTCAGGGGCAGCGTCCGTCTCGGAGTCTACCGGAGAGAAGAGGGGGAAGAAACAATAAATACAGAGCAAACAAATGCAGCACAATGCAAGACATGGCAATATGTTGTGCTAGGGGTGAGCTAACGCAGTGCTACACGTTACAGGCGGAGCGGGAAAATATCTGGGAATATTTTCCCGGCTTTAGGCAATTATTGGACAGACGATCCGGAGGGGAAAGTTCCATGTTTGTAGTGTTAGAGGCACGTGACAGGTATGTGGATGGCATATTCGGGTTCGTCTCATTTTTCTGATCATTTTTCATATAGAAAACATTTTCATCCGATCTACGGTTGAATTTATATGAATTTCCAAAGTCTTAATCATTTTCTGGAATTACTGGATTTAATATTAATTTGAATTATCCAAAACAGTAAATGCTAGGGGTACCCAGAATTGTACCCAGCTGACCAGCAGAGAGGCTGACCAGTGGGCCCAGTTGACTGGGTCAACTGCCCAGTCAGCAAAGGCTGACTGGTGGGGCCCAGCTGCTGACTCAGCAGCTGACTGGGTCAACCTTATCCATTTAAATAGTGCCAGGGCCCCACATGTCATACACAGAGAGTTAACCAGTGTTTAAATTAACTAAAAGGGGTTAATTAACAGGTGGGCCCCATCTGTCAGTGACACATTTAACTAACAGATTAAGTTTATTTATATAACCAGTTAATTAAACGCGTGGGGTCCACTGGTCAGCGACTGGGAGCTGCCCAGTCAGCACGTTGACCAAGTCAACTTGGTCAACGGGGCCCACGGGACCCACCTGCAGTGACCCGGGGTGGGCCCCATGGCCGGCCACGTCAGCGGCGGCGCCGGAGTTGGCTCCGGCGACCATTTCCACGGCGGCGCGGCTCGGGAGAGCAGCGGGATTCGTCTACCGGCCACCATTTCGCGCGTGGCTGGTCGGAATCGAACGCGGGCGAAGTGGCGCGTCGAGTGGTGGCAGTGGTTCGTGCGGGGGTGGCCGGAAACGACGCCGGCGATGAGCGGAGGCGGTGCCGGAGTTCGGGCGAGGTCGGATCCGGCGACAGAGGGCACGGGGAAGGGCGTGCGTGCGCGCGTTGGGCTACTGGGAGCTCCAGGAGCTCAGTGCGCTGCCCAGGGGTGAGCGCTGCTGGCTGTGGGCGCGACTGCGGCGAGCTCGGCCATGACGGATCGAGCGCTGGAGTGCGCGAACAAGCGCGCGGAGAGAGGGGAAAGGGAGAGGGGCTCACAACGGTCCTGCAGGTGAGCAAAGCGGGCTTGGGGGAGGCCTGGAGCAGACGGCGCGGCGACGGCGATCTCCGGCGACCGAAGATGAAGACGAGGTCGGAGTGGCCGTTGCGGTGGCTCCCGGCTCGGGTTCGTTGTCGCAGACGGCGTAGCAGACGTGGGCGGAGCTCGTGGGCACGGTGGCGAGGCGAGAAGAGGCCGGTGGCTACGCGGGCGCAAGGCGACGACGACGGCAGTGGCGGCCATGGCGGGGGAAGGGGAGAGCAGCACGAGGTGGTGGGGGGATAGGGACTGGCGCTAGTCCCCGAGGCCGTGGTGGCGTTCTTATCCCCTCCATGGCGCCTGTAGCGGCGCGGAGCGGCTCGGCGGCTCGGCGGCAACGGCGCTCAGCGTCGGGCGCGCGCGCGTGCAGCCGACACGGGAAGGAGGGAGAAAGAGGAAGACGGCCGCGGTGGGCTGGGCCGGTCACTGTGCAATAAGGCCCAGTGCACAGTGGCCTTTTTCTTTTATTTTTCTGTTTCTTTTATTCTTTTCTGTTTTGCATTTTGTTTAGCCACTATTTGGTTTTTGTACAATATGCAACTTGTCACATAATTAACATTGCATTATACACTGCCACAAAAGGTTTGGGGGCACTATAATTTCATTTAAATTTTGTATTAAAGAGAAAGGGATTAAATGAGTTGTTTTGGGTACTATTTTAGCTTCTAGATCCCAAATGAGCAAACAAGTTGTATGGTTTTTTTCCACATTAATTACATATGGAATATTTGCTAAAACATGAACTATTTTTCAGACATGTTTGTGAAACTTTAAATTTCACATGCAATTTGAATTGATTTCAGTGATGGAATTTGAAATGAGATATGAATCCAATATGATTAGGCACTGCAAAGCAATGTGATTAAGCATAATCATGAGGATCACTGTAGCTCATTACATAGGGGTGTTACACCCCGCCACGCACATGTCGATGTGGGTCGTCGGCCGAAGAAATACTTCACACATCTTGGATCGCGGTCTTGAAGATCTCGACTGGTAGAACCGCCAAAAAACTTAGAACCGGCAACCATCTTCCACCACCAAATCTCCATGTGGGCCATACCTTGGACAAGACCGGCGCTGCAGCGTCGGCCAACTCCAAGACACAAACTTCCGGCTCCACGACTGCGCCGGAGACGCATCCGACGTAACGCGGACGAAGCCGAAGAAACAAGAACCTGAGCAAGATCTCCACCGACGTCTTGAGGAACTCGCTCGAACACAAATCCATGGCTCCTCAACGCCGTTGAAGAACGCCGTCGAGGCGGTGGCCCGGAATACTTTATTCGCAGTGACGACGTCGGCACCGACCGAGCGCAGTCACCCGACATACCTATCCTAAACTTATCTACAGACCAGACGGAAGGAACCGGGCTCCCCCACCCTCCTGCTGCCGCCAGAGCGACGAGCGGAGGGAAGGGGAGCCAACACCCTCGCCGGCAAGAGATAGCAGGAACTGATTCGCCCGCGGGATCGCCTCTCCTGGGCAGTTGAGAAAGAAGCGATAGGCGGTTTCCACTTGCAGCGCTAACAGAAGACAACACCTGACACCAGCCCAGGCAAAAAGAAAAACCACAAGGCCTGAAACAACTCCACGCGCACGTGGATACAACACAAATCTTGGAGCAAAAGATCAACGGTGTAAAACTTAGATGTGATATAATTGTATCTCATCTAGATGTGAATTAGCAAACTGATATTTTTTTCTCATGGTAAAGCATGGACATGTTTGCTAATCTTCTCCACTACTATTAAACAATCAAACAAGAACTTTCTTACGTGCACCCCGCAATTAGTCCCACAACAACGCAAGAACCAATCAGCACCGCACGATTAGGCCCACAAATTTCAATCTAACAGCCATCATTTATCTAATAGCGGGATGGTGTGGACTTAGCAATTTCTAATGACTGACCATACTCCACCAGCAGAGGAGTATTCGTTGGCCTATAGGTGCCGCAGCCCATGATCTGCTCCGAAATTCATGGCGCAAATTTCAAGAGGTTTAGTTTTTCCTTCCCACGCGTGATGGAGATTAACCGTTGACGCTGCATGCAAGGAAATCATTAAAAGCTTGAAACGTTAAGGGAGCTATGCATGCAGCCCTCCCGTCCAAAAATCTCGCAGATTAATTTCAGGGCCCGACGCCGCCTTCCACCTGGGCAGAGGCCGTTCCGGTCATCGGCAACCTCCTCGACGTCGCAGGCAAGCTGCCGCACCAATCCCTAGCGCGCCTCGCCGAATGGTACGTCCCGCTGATGACACTCCGGCTGGGCACGGTGGTCGTGATCATCGCCTCCTCCGCGGCCACGGCCCGGGAGGTCCTCCAGAGGCACAACACCGTCATGTCCTGCCGCAACCCACCGGACGCATGGCACCACATGGGGCACGCCGCCAACTCCGTTTTCCTCCTGACACCGCGCCGCAAGTGGCGTGCGCTGCGGAGGATCGGCGCTGAGCACCTGCAGTCACCCAGCGGCTCGACGAGGATGCGCTGCGGCCGCTGCTATGGGGCGCCGTCCTCGGCATGCTCTGCCGCGTGTCGGACCTGGCGGCGTCCGGCGCGCCCGTGGAGGTCAACCACGCGGCGTTCGCGTCCATGATGGACCTGCAGTGGCGCGTCATGTTCTCTGCCGGCCTGGACGAGCCGACGTCCCGTGAGTTGCACAGCTTCGCGCGGGAGGCCGTGGCGCACTCCCTCAGGCCCAACGTCTCGGACTTCTTCCCGGCGCTCGTGGCTGCCGACCTCCAGCGCGTCAGGCGCGGTTTTACCACACACTTGGCGCCCTCTATGGCGTGTGCGGCACCTACGACAACAACGTCGGCGCCCTCAACGGCGTTCGCCGCGACATGCTCTCCCATGGCATGGCACGGCTCGCCCATGCTCTTCATCGACGAGACGATCCCGGCGCGGAGCTTCTTCAAGTCATGGCAGCTAGCGGCCGTTGCAGGCACGGAGGTGCCGCGCGCCATCCTGGTGGTGCCGGCCCACTGGGAGACCGAAACCCTGGCCGTCAACGTCATCCGCGGCAACAACGACACCATCTACGACTCAACAACTTCCCCAAGTCCATGTACCAGATTCTTGAGTCCGTCCGTGTGCCCCTCTCGCTTCCATGTACCAAGACCTTTGTGTGGATTCAGTGTTGATTCCAATAGCCAAGATTGCATCGTTGTCTGGGTTTAGTTTTGAGTTCTTGATCGCGCTGGGGATTGGATTGGATGGCATAGTACTACAAAGAAGCCCAAATTGGATGGCAGTTGTATTTCTTCATTTTGCTGTCAAAAACTTTTTTTTGGTCGATTACTTGTGTCGTGAGAAAAAAAAATTGTTCTGTTGTTCGTGCAAAATGGCTCGTCGTTCCTAATTTGTCTGATTTTTGTTGCCCAGGGCACTTAGGCCATCTACAACAAATGCGCCCTCAACGGCGTTCGCCGTGACTTGCTGGACGTCGTGCGCTTCAGTGCCCACCATGCATGACGTCGTCTCGGGAGTGTGCGACGGCACCCTCGACGACATGTGTGGCGGGGCATGACGGCATATGTGTCCAATTCCTGATTCCTGCAGCTATTTCTGTTTCCTTCATGGGTGTCTCGCGCGTGCACGATGGCATCATCTAATTCCTTCTCTCAGGGAGTTGTCAGCACTAATGTTGAGTTTTTGTCAAGTCATTTCTTTCATATGTAGTGGTTTGAGAGAAGGAAGCACGAGATTGACCTTTTGGTCTTTGCGAGATACAGTTTTAGAATAGAGTCTCAGTGTTGATGTTTTACAAAATGAAAGAACTATGTAGAAATTCCCCCTGATGCTTAATTGGTTACTTATTTCTCTCCTTTTCCATTGTATTCTGATCGAGAAGATACTCTTGGGCCTATGAGAAGAACATCAACTCTTTAATTGCTGCTATAAGAATAGTGGCAACAGCTTTATACGCAACATGCGCGTCCTAGAGGGCCCTGAAATTTTAAACAGTCAAGCATGGTTCCTTCGGTGCAATATGTAGAAACTGGAATTGTACATGGTAAGCACATGACTTGGATATTCACGTGCAGTTGTATGGCCAGATGAATGCTATTGTCTGATGGGGAACAAGGCACTTTACATTGAGGTGGAAGTTATATTTGACCAGTTGATCAAGGTATGTCCACAACCTCATGTGTTATATACACACATTCATAAGATTTCACTTTGAGGACCAATGGCTTGGACCAGGAAAAAGCTGACATTACCCGGTTGTCATGGTGAATAGTCTACATTCTATATTCATATGTTTTGTAGGCATGCAATTTCCATGATAGTTATATAAATGTATGTGCATGACTATTACAACCTTCGAAACAATTGGTACACATGTTGACGTATTAAATGTGAAGGTCAAGAGCATCCCTCACTTTGTGCGGGATTTGGTCAAGAGCATCGTTTGACTCATGCTAATAAATATGTTCATTTGGATTTTGGGTACAAGTCACTGGATATTTTTATATTAGGCCATTGTATTGGTTTTATTATTTTAATACTCTGAATTGCTTGTAAGCGAAAATCCATGATGTATTAGTCCAATATTTATTATTATTTTGAACAAAACATGTTTTCTTTATTCGTGTGTGAAAATAGAGAAAACTATGAAAATTTTGCAAAATTCCCAAGTTCTTAAAATTAGACGAGGTTAGACTAGGATGCATGTGAGTGTCCGAAGTCCGAGACTGCGGGCGAATGCAACTCAAATCTCTTTTGCTTCAATGTTAGATAGCTGATTGATATGTGATCTCTTTGCTCATTTGCAACCCTGTGCCTATGATAGACCATTGAAAACCCTTATTACAACATGTCCACAAGGCTGACTTTGTGTCTAAATCTTTAGACCTTGTCACTTTGACTCCGTATTTGCATGTGATGCTTATTATTTTGTTCCGTCAAAGACAGAGTTTGTATTATTTATTTTTTGTAGTAAAAATACTAAGGAGATGATAAGTAATCATACAATTAGTTTTCCATGTTACTCCAAGTTGAGAAGAGAAGTACATGTCATTCCTGATTATTTTGTTGATTATTTTTGTTAGGGTATGGTGTGGTAATATTTGTTCTAGGCTGTTGGTATTCATATAAGAGGATACGATTGGTTTTGTCTTGTAATATCTTTCAAATTCAGTAAAATTTCACAATGAAAAATACAATTTTGAATTTGGAGCAATCTTGAGCGAGACAAAAAACAGAAAAATGTGTGATCATGTAGTGATAATGTAGATGAAAAACTTGTGGAAAACTTTTTTAAGGAAGACGCGTTGCGCGTGCATACTAACTAGTATTAATAAGGATGTTTGCTAACTCGAACTGCTGAACGTACATCTGTCGATCTATGTTAAACCGAGCGAGCTATGCAATATTGCAAGCCGCCGGTACGAAGGACAAGAGGCTGTTGGCGATGTCGTAGAGCACGTGCAGGTTCTGCTGCTGGTAGTTGCCGATGATGGTGCCGTCGCCCGACGGTGCCATGGCTAGGCACAGGAACCCCGTGGCGCTGTCGATCAGCATGTAGTTTTCCGGCGGCACCGTCATGTTGGCGCGGTCGAAGTGGAGCACGAGGTTCGGCATGGTCACCGTCACGCTGGGCGGGGGCGGCCACGGGAAGCAGGTGTCGAGGCCGATGGCCGTGTCGTTCACCGACCGCAGCGGGACGACGGACAGCAGCTCACGGCGGAGGGCCTCGTACGCGTCCTGGTACAGGTACGTGATGGACGTGCCGGAGTCGATCATGCAGCCGCCCGTGCCGTCGTCATTGATGGCGAACGCGAGCGGGTTGACGCGCAGGCGCGTGTTCCCCAGGCTGATGCCCTGGAGGGACAGGAAGTACATGGACGGCAGCGCCGGATTGAGGACGAACGGCGTGGACTGCACCGGCGCGCCGTCGGTGGTGTTGGTGCTGTCGAGGGTGGCGAAGGCGCCGAAGGAGAGCCGGCTGGGCGCCGGCGTGAGGAAGGAGGTGAGGCAGTAGGAGAACCTGGAATGGCCGAGCTGGCTGACCAGCGACAGCGGCCCGCGGCCGAGGCCGACCATGCCGGAGCTGTTGGCGAGGTAGCCCGCGTTGACGTTGCCGCACCCGAAGGCGACGCCGGGCACCCTAACCTTGGTCGAGTTGGCGGCGCCGAACGTGAATGCCTCGTGGGCCAGGACGCCGGCGCTGGAGGCGTAGTCGCCGTAGTAGTACTGGTAGACGCAGACCCCGTGGAAGCACGCCGGGTAGGGGAGGGCGGCGCAGCGCGGCGACCCGCACGGCACGAGGCGGTACGTGGCGGACCGGTTGGGCTGGAAGAAGGGCGTGGGCTGGTCGGAGCAGAGCATGCACGGCGCGCACTGCGTCCAGACGAGGTCGCTGCCGGTGTCCACGATGGCCGTGTACTCCACCGGCGGCGTGCCCACCGCCAGGTCCACCAGGTACTCGCCCTGGCTGGCCCTCACCAGAATCCGCGCGGCCATGATCGGGTCCACCGCCACCGCGATGGCGCTCAGCGCGGCCACGCGGGCCTTGCTCCGGCCGACGGCGCGGGTGAGGAGCTGCAGCTTGGTGTACGCAGGCGCAGCGCGCCCGTCGACGTGGGTGAGCTTGAGCTGGAAACCGACGTCGCGATCGGTGGTGCAGCGGGCGACCGGCGATAGGGCGGGCGCGAGCACGACGAGCAAGAGCACGAGGCTGCCCATGTTCATGGAGTGCTTCTGCTTGCCGTTGCGCATCCTATATATACGGCTTGCATGTTGCGTGTGTATCACAGCATCAGCATGTATATATCGATGCATGTTGCGTGTGCATCACAGTACTCGGATACTCGAGGCATATATCGTCTTGGTTGGTTCGTAAAAAAATCTTCTTGGGCACGATGTACATTATATGGACTTTGGCCGGGGAGAAGAGAAGAGGGTGGCCGTGGTGTTCGGAGTACCAGCGGGGGTGTTTGTTTCCAGGGACTTTTTGGTATAGGGACTAGAAAAAGTCCTTCGTCGATACTTTTTAACCAAACAGGAGGGACTACTAGGGATTAAAAGTTGCTTTTTGGGACTAAATGAAGAAGACTCTCAAGGAGAGTCTTTTTTGGGACTTTTTGGGACTTTTCCAACAATGCCCCTCCCTGCACCCATTGCCCCGCCGCCCCATGGTGTTGTTTGGTTGTTATTTTTCTGTATACTAGGGGTAACATGGTCATTTAATAACCTCTAGGGAGGGACTAGGGACTTTTTAGTCTCTGGAAACAAACAGGGAGGGACTTTTTAGGGACTAGGGACTTTTTAGTTGGGACTAGAAAAAGTCCTAGGACTTATAAACCAAACAGGGCCGCAGTCTCCACTGATTTGGGGATCTGCGATTGAAGGTGACCTTGTATATTGAACTGAATGCGCTAGTCAGTTCGTCTACAAGTTCAAACTTAAGAGTATACTCCGACACGTTGACAACCATAGCTAGAAACACATGCGTGCATGTTGTAGAAGAGCATAGCTCTTGGACCTACGAGACATGTCAACTTGACTTAGTACTACTAGTATGGATTCATAATTGATGCCTTGTTTGCAACAAGTGTGGTTCATTTTTTATTTTTTATTTTTTTTGCGGGAGAACAAGTGTGGTTCTAGTTGGAGAACTTGGATAGTCCATCTGTCCATGCTTGAACCATGATCAGTACAATGCTGCTCTAGTACAAATGCTATTCATTTTAGCTATATGTAAGTTGGCTTATATTCAAATCCGAGTAAGTCAATTTTCTGACAGTTGATTCTTTTGTCAAGATCCGTGCTGTTTTTTTTTCTTGTGTTGTTTCATGGCTTTTTAGGCTGATTTTTGACTTGGCCCTATTTGGTGTAAGTTGGATTTTTCTTGGGCTGAATTTTTTATTGCCCCTTTTTGGGGCAAGTCAATCATTTATATTTGGTGGCAACCCTGCCAACATGTGCAAGGCGAAACAATTCAGGCGCCTGACAGAACAACAGTTTCTATCAAAGTACTGGCGACGAATTATATCAGAGCGCATACAGCAGAGCAGCCTATGAGGACGCAAGATCAGATGTGGAAGAAGTCGGGCAACGATGTTATTAAAATTAATGTAGATGCGGCGTTCCAATATAAAACACTTTCGGGTGCTACAGGCGCGATTGCTCGCAACGGAAAAGGTAACTTTATAGCTGCAGCTAATTAGTTCCTTCCACATATCAGTTGTGTCGATGCGGCAGAGATAACAACAATCAGAAATGGATTATACTTAGCAGGACGAATCGGGTGTAATAAGTTGATTATAGAATCTGACAACATTTTTGCAGTGGAGGCAGTTCAGCATGGAGGCAACCATGTGGGTTCTGTCGTGGCTATAGTGCTCAAATGCAAGGAGCTAGCACTGAATTTTGAAAAGATATCATATGCTCACTGTCTCCGACAAGCAAATGAAGTTGCTCATGTGTTAGCGAAGAATTCTTTTAACGGAAAATGTTCTGCGTTCGGGGACTCTATGATCCCTGATTTTATTTCTCAAACTCTTGTAAATGACCTATTGATCATCTGAGAAATAAAGTCTTATGATTTAAAAAAAAAAGTCAATCATTCTATTGGGTTTAAAGCCCGTTACACATTGCTTGTTTTTTGTTTGCTTGTGTTTTTTTTGCTTTTGCTTTTATTTTAATTTTTAGTTGATTTTTATTGTTTTTCTAGATGATTATTTTTGCCATATTGGATAAGTGAAAATGTATACACGCAAGTACTATACAATATATGTGTAAAGTACACTTGAGGGTAGAAATCGCACTATTATTTGCACATTAGAAAGAACCTTACTAATCGGTGATCTATTTAGTGATAGAGAAGAACGAACTCACCATCTCAGACATGCATGCATGCAAATGAGACAAGAGTGCCGATGCCATTGTAGGTTCTATCATATTTTAAAAATTCAAAATGTTTTTTAGTTCAAATTATCTGTCTGATTTAAAATCCGTTTTCATCATTAAATCCGTCGTGATGAGATTTTCAAAACTAGATCCCATGTTGGTATGTTTCGACGACTTTTTCTCGGATCCAAAGTTATCAGCCACAGATTATGTAAGTTGTCATCAGCCACGGATTATGTAAGTTGTCACGATTGCGGTATGTAATTATCATAATGTTTACAAAAAAAATATCAGGGCATAGAAATGGTTCCCCCAACCTTCTACTCACATGCATATGCATGCATGCATTAGAGGACAAAAGGTGATGTCGTCCAAGATTCTCCCTATTTTCAAAAAATTTAAGTGTTTTGTAGCTTTGAAAATCCAGTTTCACCATTAAATCCATAGCCACTAGATCTTTGAAAATATATCTCATGTTGGTATGTTTCGTCGACCTTTTTTCGGTCCAAAGTTACCAGCCCTGAGGTACGTAAGTTATCAATTATGCGGTACGTAAGTTACCACGCTATTTACGCAAAAATTACCGGGGCATAAAAATGGTTCCCCGCCCAGTTACCGGGGTAGGAAACGGTGTGAGAGATGTCGATCTTGGTGAAGAACGAATTTAATTTTTTTGTAATCGCCGCCCCAGTCCAATTGGACGCGAATAATTTTCTTATTAAAGAGGCGTTTAACATGTTCTTGGAACTGAGGGAAAACACACTCAACATCGTATCTATGTTTCAAACAGTAAAGCCATGTAAATTTGGTAAAATAATCGATAAAACTAACATAAAACTTGAACCTTTCGGATGAAAGACACACATGTCCTCAGACACAGGAGAAGATTTGTTCAAGTGGGGAAAATGACACAGTGCTAGACTTAAGGTAAGGGAGCTGATGGCTCTTGCCCTGTTGGCACGTATCACAGATGGTGCTTTTATTGGACTCGCTTGTAGACGGAAGACGATGACTTTTAAGAACTTGATCAACAACTAGAGACGCCGGATGCGTGAGCTGGCGATGCCACCTCTCTCGGCTAGGAACTGAAGCGAGGAAGGCATGCTTCTGGATGGCTTTATTACGGGGAATAGGTACAACCCCCTCTCACTGGGTCCTCGATGCAGAACCTTCCTCGTAGCCTGATCCTTGATAATAAAAGAGTAAGGGTGAATTTCGAGAAAAATATTGTTGTCATAGGCGAGTCGACCAGAAAGAAGACTTTGGCTGGCATCTGGGACGTGAAAGACATTTCAACCAAAGATTGCGGTGGGGAGTATGAATAAGGGATTGACCTATGTGAGCAATGGCCATACCTGATCTGCTACCTGTGTGCACCTGATCCTTGCCAGTGTAGGGCTCTGATACGTCTCCAACGTATCTATAATTTTTGATTATTCCATGCTATTATAGTATCAATGTTGGATGTTTTTATATGCAATATTATGCAATTATATATCATTTTTTGGGACTAACCTATTAACCTAGTGCCCAGTGTCAGTTGCTGTTTTCTGCTTGTTTCTGGCTTTTCAGAGAATCAATACCAAACGAAGTCCAAATGCCACGAAACTTTTTGAAGATTTTTTTCTAGACAAAAGAGACCATGAAGACTTGGAGAGGAGGCCAGAAGGTTCACGAACCCTCCACAAGGCAACAGGGCACGGCCCCAGGGGGGCGCCCTGATGCCTTGTGGGGCCCACGTGGCTCCGTTTGACCCAATTCCACTCCTATAAATTCACAAATATTCGGAAACCATCAGAGAGCCAGAAGAAAAAACCTTTTCGCCACCGCAAGCCTCTGTTCTTCCACGATCCCAGCTGGAGGCCTTTTCCGGTACTCTGCCGGAGGGGGAATCGACCACGGAGGGCTTCTACATCAACCTTGTTGCCCCTCCGATGATGTGTGAGTAGTTTACCACAGACCTACGGGTCCATAGCTAGTAGCTAGATGGCTTCTTCTCTCTCTCTCTTTGATCTTCAATACCATGTTCTTCTCGATGTTCTTGGAGTTCTATCCGATGTAATCTTCTTTTGCGGTGTGTTTGTTAGGATCCGATGAATTGTGAGTTTATGATCAGATTATTCATGAGAAATATTTGATTCTTCTCTGAACTCTTTTATGCATTATTAAATATAGCTTTGTATTTCTCTCCGATCTATCGATTTGGTTTGGCCAACTAGGTTGGTTTATCTTGCAATGGGAGAGGTGCTTTGTGATGGGTTCAATCTTGCGGTGCTCAATCCCAGTGACAGAAAGGGACATGACACGTATTTGTATTGTTGCCATTAAGGATAAAAAGATGGGGTTTATTCATATTGCTTGAATTTGCTTCTCTACATCATGTCATCTTGATTAAGGCGTTACTCTGTTTTTATTAACTTAATACTCTAGATGCATGCTGGATAGCGGTCGATGAGTGGAGTAATAGTAGTAGATGCAGGCAGGAGTCGGTCTACTTGTCTCGGACGTGGTGCCTATATACATGATCATTGCCATGAATCCGTTATAATTATTTGCTTTTCTATCAATTGCCCAACAGTAATTTGTTTACCCACCGTATGTTTCTGCGCTCGAGAGAGAAGCCTCTAGTGAAAACTATGGCCCCCGGGTCTATCTTTTTCATATAAAAAACATAAAAATACCTTGCTGCAATTTATTTACTTTTATTTACTTTAGTAATTTACTTTATCAATTTATCTCTATCAGACTTAATCCTTGCAAGTAACCGCTAAGAGGATTGACAGCCCTCTTATTCGCGTTGGGTGCAAGTGTTTGCTTTTGTGTGTGCAGGTGCTGCTCACTGGATCTTGCTTGGTTCTCCTACTGGATTGATAACCTTGGTTCTTAACTGAGGGAAATACTTATCTCTACTATACTGCATCATCCTCTCCCCTTCGAGGAAAATACCAACGCAGTCTACAAGTAGCTAGAAGAATTTCTGGCGCCGTTGCCGGGGAGACATCATCAAAATCTATGAAGTACTTTCGCACAAACTATCAGTCACTTGCATTTATTTTATTTGCCTTTTCATTTGCATTTGCCTCTCGTTTTCATCTCCCCCACTTCTAATTTTTTTTTACAAAAACACAAAAATATTTTTATTTGCTTGTTTGCTTCGTCATTATGGCTAGGTCTTCGCTTGTTACTATTACCCCTAAAAATGAAGTGCTTAATTTTAAACAAAGGGGAGGAGAGAATTTAAAAGATGCTTGGTATAGGATTTGCGACGCTCAAAATAGATCAACTCGTAAGCAATCCACCACCGTTCTTCTTCGTAATTTTTACGTGGAAATTACTACTTGGTATAGATATGTGCTTGACACTATTACTGGAGGGAATTTCTTGATGTGTCCCACTTTGGATGCTTTTAATGCTATGGGAAATCTAGTGGGATCACCACCTATCACTATTAATGGAACAACTTTGACTTTGGAACATGTTATGCAAAGGTTAGAAGCTATTGAAAATAAAATGCCTACTATTGAACATCTTGAGAATTTAGATAAAAAAATTCATAATCATATCACTCAATTTGGTTCTAAGGTAGGAATTACATTAAAACCTTAAAGGAAAAGGAACCGGTAATTAATGAAAGAATAGAACAAAGTCCCGCAAGAATCGATAAGTTAGAGGAAATTATTAATAATTTGGGTTCTGCTTTTTCCTCCGTTAAAAATATTGATAGAACTCCTCCCAATAAAAATTGCAAGTTTATGTATGTTCCTAAAACCAAGGGTGCTACTTCTAGCAAGGAAAATTAGGATCTTAAAATGATTAGCGTGCACCCCAATTTTGTTGGTATGATAAAAGAACCTATCTATAATAGCAAAATTCTTGATTTTGTGCCTAGGAGCGTGATGATGGGAAACTCGTATGTTGAACCTCCTAAAAGAAGTGGTTGTGTAATTGAGGAGTTGGAAACCAAAGATGACAACACTTGAAACTATGCATTATGCCTAGCTAGGGGCATAAAACAATAGCGCTTGTTGGGAGGCAACCCAATGAATAAAATAATTTTTTGTTTTTAATTTCTATTTTTGTGTGATTACATGATTATAGGCTCTGTTATGATTGTGTTTTTATCTTTAAATTAGTGTTTGTGCCAAGTAATGCCTTTGGGATGATTTGGAAGATAGTATGATATATGCTGTTTCAAAACAGAAACTTTTGCGTCCAGTGCTGGAATTTTAATTTTTCGCTGGAATGTCAATAATTGCTGAATTTTTTACACAGAATTGAAATATGAATTTCCCACGTTACCCCAATTTTTCAGAATTTTTGGAGTTACAGAAGTATGACCATAAGTCACATTTTTACAGACTGTTCTGTTTTAGACAGATTCTGTTTTTGTTGCATAGTTTGCTTATTTTGATGTATCTATGGATCATATCGGGGGGTATGAGTCATGGAGAAGTTGGAGTACAGTAGCATTATGCCAATATTAAATATGAATCAATTTACTACAGCACTTAGAGTTAAAGATTTATTTGTTATACTAACGGATCTCACGAGGTTTCTATTGAGTTTTGTGTGCTAAAGTTTTCAAGTTTTGGGTGAGATTACGATGGATAAAGGAATAAGGAGTAGCAAGAGCCTAAGCTTGGGGATGCCCCGGATGGCATCCCCTCTTTCATCTACAATCTATCGGTAACTCGCTTGGAGCTATATTTTTATTCATCACATGATATGTGTTTTGCTTCGAGCGTCTTGTGATATAGTTTGTTTGCTTTTTAGTTTGTCACAATCATCATTGCTGAACACACCTTTTTGAGAGGGACACACATTATTCAGAATTTATTAAAATACTCTATGTCAATTTGCACATGTTAAAAGAATGGTCTTGATATGATAGGTATTCAAGAGGGATATAATAAAAACTTTTATGTAGATCACTGAATATGATAAATTTGATTCCTTGCAATAGTTTTGCGATATTAAGATGGTAATATGGGGGAGGTACTAGTAGATGATTGTGGTTTAGTAAGAATAATTGTGTTAAGGTTTGTGATTCCCGAAGCATGCACGTATGATCTGTCGTTATGTCATGAAATTGGAGCATGATTTATTATTGATTGTCTACCTTATGAGTGGCGGTCAGGGACGAGCGATGGTCTTTTCCTATCAATCTATCCTCCTAGGGGCATGCATAGTAGTACTTTGCTTCGAGGGCTAATAAACTTTCGCAATAAGTATGTGAGTTCTTTATGACTAATGTGAGTCCATGAATTATACGCACTCTCACCTTTCCGCAATTTGCTAGCCTTTTCGGTACCGTGCATTGCCCTTTCTCACATCGAGAGTTGGTGCAAACTTCGCCGGTGCATCCAAACCCCATGATATGATACGCTCTATCACACATAAGTCTCTTTATATCTTTCTCAAAACAGCCACCATATCTACCTATCATGGCATTTCCATAGCCATTCCGAGATATATTGCCATGCAACTTTCACCTTTCTTTTTATATGACGCACATCATCATTGTCATATTGCTTTGCATGATCATATAGCTGACATAGTATTTGTGGCAAAGCCACCGTTCATCATTTTTTTATACCTATTACGCTAGATCATTGCACATCCTGGTACATCGCCAGAGGCATTCATATAGAGTCATATTTTGTTCTAAGTATCGAGTTGTAATTTCAAGTTGTAAGTAAATAAAAGTGTGATGATCATCATTATTAGAGCATTGTCCCAGTGAGGAAAGGATGATGGAGGCTATGATTCCCCCACAAGTCGGGATGAGGCTCCGGACGAAAAAAAAAGAGAGGCCAAAAGAGCCCACAAAAAAAATGAAATGAGAGAATAAGAGAGAAGGGACAATGTTACTATCCACTTTTTTCCCACTTGTGCTTCAAAGTAGCACCATGTTTTTCATATAGAGAGTCTCCTATGTTATCACTTTCATATACTAGTGGGAATTTTTAATTATAGAACTTGGCTTGTATAGTCCGATGATGGGCTTCCTCAAATGCCCGAGGTCTTCATGAGCAAGCAAGTTGGATGCTGATGACCCACAAGTATAGGGGATCAATCGTAGTCCTTTCGATAAGTAAGAGTGTCGAACCCAACGAGGAGCAGAAGGAAATGACAAGCGATTTTCAGCAAGGTATTTTCTGCAAGCACTGAAATTATCGGTAACGAGTAGTTTGATAGCAAGATAATTTGTAACAAGTGACAAGTAGCAATAGTAACAAAGAATGTAGCAATATGACCCAATCCTTTTTATAGCAAAGGACAAGCCGGAACAATCTCTTATAGTAAGGAAAGTGTTCTCGAGGACACATGGAAATTTCATCTAGTCACTTTCATCATGTTTGTTTGATTTGCGTTCGCTACTTTGATAATTTGATATGTGGGTGGACCGGTGCTTGGGTGCTGTTCTTACTTGAACAAGCCTCCCACTTATGATTACCCCTCTCGCAAGCATTCGCAACTACGAAAGAAGAATTAAGATAACTCTAACCACAGCATTAAACATATGGATCCAAATCAACCCCTTACGGAATAGTGCATAAACTAGGGTTTAAGCTTCTGTCACTCTAGCAACCCATCATCTAATTACTACTCCACAATGCATTCCCTTAGGCCCAAAGATGGTGAAGTGTCATGTAGTCGACTTCACATAACACCACTAAGGGAATCAACAACATACATATCATCAAAATATCGAACGAATACCAAATTCACATGATTACTTATGACAAGACTTCTCCCATGTTCTCAAGAACAAAAGTAATTACTCACAAATCATGTTCATATCCAAGATCAGAGAGGAATTGAATAGCATAATAGATCTGAACATATAATCTTCCACCAAATAAACCAACAAGCATCAACTACACGATGTAATCAACACTATTAGTGACCCACAGGTACCAATCTAAGATTTTGAGATAAAGATTGAATACAAGAGATGAACTAGGGTTTGAGATGAGATGGTGCTGGTGAAGATGTTGATGAAGATTAGTCCTCCCACGATGAGAGGATCGATGGTGACGATTTCCCCCTCCCGGAGGAAAGTATCCCGGCATAATCGCTTCGCCGGAGAGCAAAATAGCTCCTGCCCAGGTTCCGCCGGAGCTAATATATTTTTATCTCGTGGCAACGCACGGGCATTCAACTAGTCATAAGCTAGTAATATCATGCCACTACGAGCAGCCTTAGTGAAGATTTATTGAAAACTAGTACTATTGGAGATGCTCTGAAAATTGAACTGAGCGAACCAAAAATTGGCGTGGTTAGGGAACTCTGGCTCCGATCCAAACGTGTGCGGAAGCTAGCGGTCAACACCAAAAATTTGATACTCCTACTCGAACAGACCCAACGTGTTGACTACTAGTAAATCATTCACTCCAGCGTTAAATGGCAGACTTGGGTTTTACGTCGCACTTTTGAAAGCGGTGCTCGGTCATCAATCAATCATGGCCGATGAGTGCGATGCACCACCGAAAGAGAAAGCATTGGTGCGACCGTGCGAGTGTGATGCGGATCGTTGTTGTGTGGACGTTCTGTATGGGCGACAACGATGGGAAATGGGTTTCATACCCACGCGAGTTTGGAAAAAACTTAAACGGTTCGACATTCCCCGCAACAGGACTCGAAACCGCACCCGAAATTCACTCCAGAGAAAGCAGCGGAGAAAAAGGAAGACGGGGGAACAAAACAAAACCAAACCCCTCGTCTCCTTTCCCTTGTCCCCTCGCTCGCTCGCTCGCTCGCGTGCTCCGCCCCACCACCCCCCCGCTCCCCAGTTCCCACCCCGCCCCGATGGCGACCGCGGAGCCTGGCCCGGCGAGCCCGTCGTCCCTGGCCCCGCTCAGGCCCGCCTGCGCCGTCACCTTCGGCCGCTCCACGCTCCTCGGCCGCCACCTCGTCGCCGCGCTCGCCGCCTCCCGCCGCTGGTCCGCCGTCGCCGTGCTCGACCCCTCCCCGTGCGCCGCCTCGCCGACCGCGCCCCTCGCCCACGTATCCGTCGACCTCTCCGACCCCGCGGCGGCGCTCGGCCCCGCCCTCGCCGGCGTCGCGGCCGTCTTCCACGTGGACCCCACCTCCGCCGCGGACGCCGCCGGCGACGGGTCTTTCCTGTCGCTCCACCGCGTCGCGGCCGAGGGCACCAGGCGCCTCCTCGCCGCCTGCCGCGCCAGCGGCGTGCGCAGGGTCGTGTACACCGGCTCCGCCGACGCCGTCGCCGCCGCCGCGCTCGATGTGGTCGACGCCGACGAGGACTCGGTCCCGTACCCCGACAAGGTGCGTCGTACGGGCTCTCCTCTTCGTGATCTGATCTCGGCGCTGTGCCGCCTGCTGCCTGCTTCTGCTCCCGCTTTGGAATTTTTTGTTTCGGTGGTGGAGTGATCGCTGCTCTGCTTTTGGCTGTGGATGCAGTTCGGGAGCGCGGTCAGCGAGCTCAGAGCGCAGGTCGAGATGATGGTTCTGAGCGCGGATGGGAACGACGGGATGCGGACGTGCGTGCTGCGGCCGAGCAATCTGTTCGGGCCAGGCGATTCGAGTTTGGTGAGGTTCGTTGCTGGATATGCAAGGTCTCCCTTGGGCAAGGTATTCGTAGCTGCCTTTTGGTCGTTCCTGTTTTACTTCCTAAGAGCGTAGAGACTTAAGAGTGTATTTTCATGTTGATATGACTAGTAAGTGTATTTAGGGGTGCATAGATGCAATGCTGGTTTTGTAGCGCGGAGTCTGGTGTAATGTGGTGAATTATGGAAGCCTTTGCTGTAGACTAGCCTTATTTTGACATGTAGAATTACAGTGGCACTTCTGTGGTTAAACAGAAGTTGTTAGAGAACATAACATAGCTGATGCTCTGCTATTACATCTCTGTTTTGGTGGTCAGTAGTTCCTCCAGATCTGGAAATCATGCTTGCAATATGAAATAATGTAGCTGCAAGCCAGTCGGTTCTAACCCTATAGAGTTACAGTCCAGTCCATAGCAAATCAGATGACATCTACAGTAAACAATTCGTCGTTGGAAATGGAACCTAGTTTTTCATGCACTTTCTTTTTGACTGAAGTAATATGGATGTATGTTCATTCAAGTATTCATCTCCTTTCAGCTTACAAAGTCTTGCTTCATTTTCTGAATGGTGTTGAGAAGCCTTTGCTGGCTATGAAGTATTATCTGTCTTACACAGTGCTTTTCAGTTTGTAATAGGTAGTGGGGGTAACAAGTCTGACTTTACGTATGTGGAAAATGTGGTACATGCCAACATTTGCGCTGAACAAGCTTTATGTTCAAATGCTGCTTCTGTTGCTGGAAAGGTACACTTCTAGTGATTTAAATGCTAGATTTGGATCATTTACTTTGCTGTGTGATCTAATCATTTAAATTTTGCAGCCTTTTTTTGTTACTAATGGTGAACCTATTGGAACATGGGAGTTCGTGTCCTGCATGATGGAAGCCATGGGTTGCCAAAGGTCTCTTCCTTGCGCGCATAAACAGATACACTGAAGGCTATTCAATAGACTAACATGTGCAGCCCCTGTGGTTCCATTTTTAGGCCCAGAGTTAATCTTCCTGCCAAGATGTTATTGTTTGCTGCCCAGTTCTCCAATATGATTCATCACAGATTGGGTTTGCAAATGTCATCCACTCCACCTCTCTATCCTGATGCAGTATACTTCTTGTCACACACAAGAACTTTTAACATTTCCAAAGCTAGAAGGCAACTTGGGTATGCCCCAATTGTATCATTGGAGGTGAGCTTGCTTCCAAACCCCATAGTGTTGTCAATTATATATGTTCTTGTTTCTTAATTATGTATTTTCCTTCTTCAGAAGTATTGCTGCAACACTTATTTTCTCTGACAACTCAAGTGTGAACATCCAGTGCAATGTTTAGTCTGTTTAATGGTTAATATGTTTGCAGGATGGAATCATGAGAACTGCTGCGTCAGTTTCGGAACTACAAGATAATTTGGTTATATCTAGGAAACAAGGTTCTTGTGGATCATCGAAATCAGATAAGCTGCTTGGGAGTGGAGTAGGTGAGATAGACTCTTTTTCAGTATCAATCTTGTTCTGCACTTCTACTGAATGGAATGAACTATATTTCTGGAAACCTAAAAAAATCAGATAAAAATATTTGTTTTCTCTTAAGTGTTTTTGTTGCTGTTTACCCATCAGTTAATCAATGATAAATCCATCTTTTTGTGTTTGTTGACCTGCTACCATTCTACTGCAGCTGCTGATATTCTCCTTTGGAGGGATGAAAAGAAAACCTTCTCATATATCACACTACTGTTTCTGCTGTTCTACTGGTTCTTTCTTTCAGACAGAACTTTTGTCTCCTCGTCTGCCAAAATTCTTCTAGTGATCTCCCTGGCTCTTTACATCCATGGTGTCCTACCTTCAAAAGTGTATGTATATTGGTTTATATTCTGTGATTCAGTTATTTTTGTTAAATTACGATTTGATGAAATTCTGAAACTGTTTGTGGATATGCTTGAGGAATAGAGTTATAGATTAATCTGCATGTGGGTTTTCCACACATTTGTACAGCATACTTTTTAGTATATTACACTCAAGTATTTTGAACTCCTATTGCAGGTATGGTTTTACTGTAGAGAAGGTAACTCCTGATTGTTTTGAAGTATCAGACTCAACATTGAGGCATCCAATCATGTGCATGGCTTCTCTATGGAATGGAGGTATTCATAAACTGAGGGTTCTAGCAGAAGGTGATGACTGGGGTACCTTCTTAAAGGTTTGTATGCAGCCAGTTGAGAACACTACCCTAGATTTTTTATTTATTAATGTTCCCAATGTGCTAGTATCTTATTTCCCAGTAGTTTTGTACAATTATCTTGTTTCTGGAAGCTCTGGGTGGTAAGTTTGGGCTCCTTGATGACATCACACGCCTGGCATTTGAATTTGGTATGGCTGTGTGATCGTTAACAGTGGTCGGCGAAAATTCCTGAAACTTTTTTTTTTCTGTTAGCAGTAGGCTTAGCTTTAGTTGTTTTATGAATTTGGTTAGCCGCACAATTTTATTGTGCTGGATTATTTTACTACAGTCATGTTAAGCCGTTACACTATGGTTTACTTAATACACGTTGGTTTCTGTTGAGATATATAAATAATTATTGACACAAAATATCTTGCTTGTATACGTCGCACAGCATGTTATTTGTTGAGAAAATCCCAAATATGCCACTGAATAACTATGTATTTCCTAATTGTGAGGTTGACATAGTCCCAAATGTCATCATGATCTTTTAAAGAGTGCATGAAGTTGTTCTGTGGCATATAAAGAATTGGCCCCTTATTTCTTCCATCATGTTTACTTGGTTAACTGAGTGGCAGAAGTAATCATTTGTTCCATCTCAAATGGAGAATAATTCACCCCGCCACATGGACAAAATCTGCTTGATTTGACAATCCTTCAGGCGGTACATGAATAACTCAATCCACCTAGCCTTTACTCGAAAAAAGTCAAGCATGGTTGCAAGAGCGGTACAATTGTGGGCAATTCATGTTACAGACGATTGATCCAAAGTTCCTTTCTTATATTACAGGCTGTTGCTTCCTTGTTCTGTGTCAAAGTAATGTTGCACTTCCAGTTTAGAACGCTGATTGGTCTTGGTAAGGTTTATCTTTTGCCGCTTCTTACATTGTTCTATTTTATTGTCATGCTATCAGTTTAATCATCTGATTTCCTTCCCTGCTGAATGCAGCGCTGGCATCCTTGTTCATTGTCTTCATTGTCTACGAACAATGTGAGGAGGGGATCGACGCTTTAGTAGCTATGGCATCTGTCAAAATCAAATCCCTAGTGGACAGAGTTGTTAGAGATTTGCCGGCGGTTCGAAATGTGCTGGTCTCTTTGAAGGCGTCGTATATTTTACAGATAATGTTGGCCATGACTCTTTGACGCTTTGTGGGCTGCAGCATGCTCAGTTCACACACTTTCTCGATTTCCGCTGCAGTTGTCCAAGGTACAATGTCACTGTGTTCTTGTCTGTAAAAGTGCCGGTAGTTCTTTTCAGCTGCCATTTCCTAAATGTACATGCATATATTGGTTTGTTCTTTTCAGATACTCGCTCCAACAAGTTTCGGTGAAGTGTGAAGTCGAGCTGACTAGGATTGTGGAATGCCTGTTCATACATTGGAACACTTTGTCAATGTGTGTGGCGTGTATCTAACGTTTTCATTCAAGAACTCCAGCTCCCTGCTTAGTTGTAGCTTCTTACTCGGTACTTACGTTTTCATCTCGAAAAGATGTCTCGTTGATCACTGACAAAATTACAATGCGTCCTTGAAGCGTGTCGCTGTACTGGAAAACGGGGTTCCCCTGAGTACGCTCAGGGCCTCTTTGATTCACAAGATTCTCAAAATGCGGCAATAGAAAAACGCAGGAATAGAGTGTCATGTCCTCTTGCACCTTACAGAATTTGGAAGAGTGTTTGATAGAACATGAGAAACAAAGGAATCTAACAAAGAGGTTTGAGTGGATGAAAAATATGAAAAAATTCCTAAGGATTTCAACCTTGCAAATCAAACGACCAAACGGCCATCATAGGAAAAAAATAAATCCTACGAATCAAATGACCAACTTAGGGAAAAAATCCTAAGGATTCAAATCCTATGGAATTCCTTTGTATCAAAGGAGCCCTCAAATGGGACTCCCAAAAATATTTCCTCAAGCATGACCAAGACCTCCGGACACAATTACCTCAGGCTCAAACAGACAAAGCTAATTTGCCACGGCGCATTTAATGTTGACCAAGGGTGTGGCTAATCGGGTATTAAATGCCCAGCAGGATGTCAACCGTAGCCCCGCCGCAGGCATGTCTTAGGAGAATGATGACGCTTTACAGGGCAGTACGTGACTTCCCGCGCGGTAAGGGGGGCAACTGATCAGATCGACAAGACCAAAAAGAGCCATCTCTTGACTAAGGCTCTGATGACGCTGCATTTGTCTGCTGAGTACCAGACGCTGACGTGTGGAGCCTAGAGAGACGACCATAACCAATACATTTCTCAACTGAAAATACGCAGTATTTAGGCGATCATTTGCTTGCCTCTCCTCACAAGCCCCAAGGCAAGCACATGGGGCAGGGAGACCAAAGTGTTACTTGTATCTTGTACTTAAGAGACTGATTGTGGGACCCCCCGAACTCTATATAAGGGGAGGACCACAACCATTAGAAGGGCTAATCGCAAGAACTGGCGAGTTAGCTTTTAGAGAAGAACCAGAAAGAAGAAAGAGAAGGGTGCTCGGGACAGCTGAAAACCCTCCCGAGCACTACCCAGATTGGTAGCAAGCTTTCAGCTCAACCTTGTAGTTCATCTTCTCGTCATCCATCAAACCACAAAAGGTAGAAGTAGGGTATTACCTACGGATGGTCTGAACCCGGGTAACGGCTTGTGTCATTAGTTAACAGGAAGCTTGAGAAACTTGTGAGTGTTTTAGCCTCTGGCCAAACAACTAAAAGGGGGTCTCCTTGATCCTAATATCGACGATCACACGTCGACATTTGGTGCGCCAAGTAGGGGGCTAAGGCTCCAGTTTCTTCGGTTTCTTTGACAATCACCATCTTCACTGATGACGTCGGGAGAACACTCTCCAGCCACTTCGGGCACTCTCACGTCGGCTCTCGCCACATCGTGATCGGCGTATCCCAATCTAAGGGCCCAACGACGACGGGAGAACACTCTCCAGCCACTTCGGGCACTCTCACTCCGGCTCTCGCCACATCGTGATCGGCGTATCCCAATCTAAGGGCCCAGCGACGACGGAAGGCCAGTCCTCTGTGGCAGACGTCGTCAGGCACACCGTCGACTGGATCTTGATGGGCCTTCCCCATCAAACGTGCTCCATGCGGCGCACACTCTCCTTCGATACCCACCTGCCCAGGTGGAAGAATGGTCTCCTTAAACCCCGTGGAAAAAGGAGGTCACTGACTGGACACATCGCGCCTCCCCACGGCGGTCAGCCGGTCGCGGGTTATCTTGAGGCGCGAGCGCTCATGTTCAAGCCCCACGATGGCGTCTCCACCACCAGCAAGCCTTTCGCATGGAGGTACGAGGGAACGCCGGCCGCGCTCTCGTGTCGTTTGTAACTGCATCTCTTCCTGTGCGATCAGTAGTCCTCGTAGACTACTTGGAAGATAGGTGTCGGGTTATAAATATGGGGTAGGCCCAAGTATACGAATGGCCCACCAGAAGGCCATAGCCCATCAAAGATACGACCCAGAAGATTATGGGCTGGGAGACAACATCGCCAGCCCATCGCGGGAACAGGGGGGTCGGAGAGGACTAAGTCCCTATAGTCGGGTCCCGAGTCGCCTGATAGGCAAGACTCGACGGTCGGTCAAGAAGATGATGGAAGCAGTCGGCTAGACCAGTAGTCGGCAGCTACCTAGGATACCTCCCGACCACGATGTCTTAAAGGCAGCAATTACCCAACGGTTGAGTAATCTAGTTAGATACGGAAGTTACCAGCAGTAATTACCAGGAAACAGTCACCCACACCCGAGGCCATGAAGTGCATTAATACCAACCCATTACGTACCCCCTCCTAGCGCACTCTATATAAGCCGGGAGGGGAGCACCAATCTGAGGGTTGAACATTCACGCCTTGTACCTTACACCAAGAGCTAAGAACACCACATGAGCAAGGTATTATCTCCATCGAAGAGGGCCCGAAACTATATAATTCCTTGCGCGTACTCCCACCTGCACCGTTCGGTAGATACGATTGCCTCTACATTCCTACCCCCGAGTATTGTCAGGATTATATCCACGATAGTTGTTTCCCAATGTTGGGCAAGCGTTTATCGACGTTATGGTGCAGTTGGTTTCATCTTCGGTTCCGTCTGGCAGCATTCGCTTCGGGGAGCTTGAGTTTCCCATCAATGGATCAGCGTGGCATCCCGATGCCCCGTTGAACAGCGCTGGCCTGCCGGCGCGTGGGAGCATCCACCATCGAGCCAATGGCTCAGGATTTCTGAGCCTACAACTCCCATCATCACACCAGTCGGCGCAGCTTGTGCCGCGTCGCCACCGGAAGCGTTCCAACACTCACCCTGAGTTCCTCATTCCCCGAGTCAGCTCGTGGGAATGATGGACTCTGAGTCGATTTTCCCTCTCTTCGAGTATTCCTCCGAGGGATAAGAGAGCTGTGGATCGCAGTCATCCATGGTATATAACACCAGCTAAAAGTGCATATCGAAGCTTCTTGTATTTTTGGATTTGGCCTCGCATCACATCATTCTTGACTTGCATATCATCTATCTGTTGTCTCATTGGTCCGATGGAGTACTCGAGCAACTCGCTTACGTACTTCTGCACGAGATCAACCCATATCCATGTGTAGCAAAACTTTGTCCCTGCTATCTGCGGATCACAATATATATACACATAATGATGTGAGCGACACTAGAGTTGAATTGTGCAAATTTGCTGAAATAGATCGAGAGGTATTTTCTGTCATATACCTTTCCACAACAAGCGCAGATGTAGAACTCTCGGTCTGGATTCCATTCTGTGTATGAGATACTCTTATCAAGAGGGCGTTGATAGTCGCAAAGCAGCACAGGTGCCCGCGCCCAATTCTCGGCAGCTTCGGCGTCAGTGGTGTAGCTGCTGGATCGAACGAACATCGTGCTACTGCAGTGGGATGATTCGTCGGAGTGGGCTGGCTGCATTGGCCGTGGCGAGCTCATGGCATAGCCAACAGGGCCAGAGGGGAGCTCAGCCAAGGCGGCGGAGTCCCAACCTTTCAACATGCTCCGCCGACGTGGGCTCTCACGCGGGGCTCGTGCTGATTCGACAAGCTCCGGTGGGTCCATTACCACCCACGAAGCTAGCTAAGAGGGAACAACAAAATCTAAGAGGAGCTAGCTAGTTAGGGAGAAATTTTTTGTGGAGAATGGAAGTGAATGTGTTTGAGAAACAAGGGCCGCCAACACTCCTATATATAGGCAAAACTTAGTGTTGGCGTTCCAATACAAGGCACGCCACTAGAATATTTACGTACGGCGTACATATAAATCCAACGCCACCACTGTCTTCGAAGTAGTCGGTCCAGCTGGGCCCACAAATTGGTGTCATTTTACAAAAATCCACGCCAGCACTTACCGTATAAAGCTGGCGTACCAAATATGCCAACACCACAACTATTTGGAAAATAGTGATGGCGTTGATTGGAAATGGCGCGCCACCAACTAAAGTTGTGGCTAGCCATTTCTCTACTAGTGAGTGTAATTCCATCTTTAATTTGCTATGGAATAGGTCAATATCTAGTCCTTTTGGTATGGTTTTATTTAAGTTTTAATGGTGTACTAATACTCAATGATCCTTGGTTAGTGGTAATTGTTTATTTCTCGAGTGAAATTACTCCATTCATGTGCTGCTGTTGTGTAATGAGTTGTGCACAAATGATACAATGTGATGTTATTCAGGCTGTGATGTGATATAACTATGTAGTGTATGTTATCCTTGATCTGTTTCACTTTAATTTAGACCAAGTAAATTCATAGCTATCTCATAGTTTTTGTTGCTAGGACTGCTTGGATGAGGATTTATTCTTCTATTTCATTACAAAAATTGTATGCCTTCTAATGGTTTGTGTTTCTTGATTGGCTTTTACATGCTAGAGCTATTAGGAACCTATGGGTTGGACGAATTAGAGCAACTCCAATGCGCCAACCCATTTTGTCCGCGCGAAGTCGGCCCAACGTGCCGACCCAAACGGACGCGCGTCCGCTTTTTGTTCGCCCGCCGACCCATTCTCGGCCCAAACTTGGGCCTAATTTGCGTCGGCGCAGACACAAAACGGACGCGCGCGACGCCCGCCTACTCCTCCCCCTGGCCCGCCAGTCGGTGGCACAGCCACCACCATTTCCCCCCACTTTCCCAAAAAAACTCCCGGCCGCTCGCGCTCCCGGCCGCTCGGCATGGACGACGAGCCGACCCTCGACGCCGCCGCCGGCCTCGCCTCCCTCGCCTCCTCCGGCCTCACCTCCGTCACCTCCGCTAAAGGCAAGCCCCAGGCGCCCCGCAAGACGGCGGCGCCGCCCAAGAAGAAGCAGTTGACTCCCAAGTAGCGGGTCGTGCAGTCGGCCAAGAGGAAGGACCGGAGGCACACGCAGGACCGCAAGCTCGAAGCCGCCGCCGCCACCCTCTCCACCGCGCACAGCAGGAGGAAACCAATTCCTGAGTCGCAGCGGCAACAAGGGAGGCCCTGCTCTACCTAGGGTTAAACCCTGGCCATCACGGGCTCGTCGGCGCCGCCGTGGCTGTGGCCAGCACGGGCTCGTCGGTATTCCCTCGGGCGGGACTGCCAGAGTCGCCGCGCGCGTCTGCCACGCAGCCGATTCCAGGCTTCCATGTCTATCCGCAAGCCTCCCGCTTCTCCGGGAAATGCTCGCCGGAGGTGAGCGTAATTGCGCCGTCCACGCCCGCGCCCGCGCCCACGGCCATCGACCTCAACGCAACACCGGTGGCCGGTGGATCATCCTCCGTAGGGGCGAGGAAGCACCCGCGGGAGATACCAGCCGACATTCATCCCGACGCCCACAACTTGTTTGACAGAATGCCGGCCACCGGTGAGGAAGAGACAACCAACCGTTTCATCATTGAGAACATCATCTTTGCAGGCGGTGCGGGCGCGACTGCGTTCGATCCCGACGAGACCCAAAGCCAAGACGGCCGAGCGCTGTTCATGCCCGCCACCTTTGATCAAGATGGCTTGGACGACCCCTTCATGTAATACCAGGTCAGCATGGGCAGCACCTTCCCGCTCGACCACGAATTCCCAGAGGACTACGGCCTTGACGAAGAAGAGATGGACATCGACGGGGAGCCGTTGTTCAAAGACGAGCTTGTCGGCCCAGCGGGAACCAGGGTACCACGGGTCGTCTGCCTGCGGCCCAGGAAGCGACGCCTGGCGAAGGCCCAAGGAGCGGCCCAACTGTGCACCCCACAAAGCAAGGCACCTCCCGAGGCGCCGGCCTCACGAAGCCCCCTTTCGAGGGGTAGACCCCCCGAAGACCTCCAGCGGCAGGCAGCCTCGCGAGGCCCTTCCCGCGAGGCGGCCTCCCGAGGCCACCGTGCGGGGAGCCACCTGGCGAGGGCCGCGCAGTCACATGCCCACCACGTGGTTGACGCGCTTGACGACAACAGCAGCAGAGGCCGTACCGGCAGGTGCGGTCAGGGAGGTTTTATGATAAAGAGGCAGCGTCAGCTGCCCTCCCCCAAAGCAAGTCCCAAAGCTTGCCTGTTTGGTGCAAGGAGACCATGACGACGCGGCGCGCCAGGGTGGAGGTCATCGCCGAGCCCACGAGCGCGTCATGGATGGTGCCTTTGGCAGGCGAAGACTGCTTTTTGTCAGGATGCATGTCCCCCTTTGAATCGCTGCATTGTGGCAACCCTTCCCGCCAATATTTTCGGGAAGAGGACCAAGGCGCCTATAAAAGGGGCAGTGCTGCCACCGTAGTGGAGGATCGATCTTTTGGCCTCCAATCTTGTACGCGAGAACATTCTCATCCATAGCAATCCCAGACAAGCAGGAGTAGGATTTTACACCTCGCGGTGGCCCGAACCTGGGTAGCTCCTCATGTCCCTGCTGTGCTCTGTGCTTGTGTGCGTTCCCGTCGTGCTCCGCCCGTCGTAGTCACCGCCGGGCCATAGGTTGCAAGCTCGCCCCCAGTGTTCGAACTAGGGTCCCCGGAGCCCCATCTCCGACAGAGCTGTCTGCCCAAGCTGGCGCAAACAAGAAGCGCAAAAGCAAGCAGATGAAGGCGTACACGCAGCCGGAAGACAAGCTCCTTTGTGAGTGTTGGAGGGACATTAGACAAGACACCAAGGTCGACGCCGAGCAAAAGCCATCTACCTTTTGGCTTCGTGTTCATCATGAGTACCATGAACGCAAGAAGTTCGCGCCGTACCAAATGGAGAGCAAGCGCGGGTGGGTGTCTCTCTCGAAGCGCTGGAGGGTCATACAACAAGAGTGCAACATGTTTTGTGCAGCCCTTGAGAGCATCCAGGCACGTCCCGTGAGCGGTCTCAGCATGAAAGACATGGTATATGTGCGGCCATCTTCGTTTGTATTTTGCTTGCATGTCTACCAGCACGTCCATTTAACCATATGCTTGCATGGTATTCATTTGTAGGCATTCCAAGCTTTGGAGGCATTCAAGGCCCAACATGACGGCAAGTCCTTCAACCTCACCCATTGTTGGATGGTCATCAACGGGGATGAGAAGTTTAAGGCGCAATATGTTGCCGGCAAGGCGTGTGGTGGGGCGGAAGCCGTCGAGGAGCATGGGGAGGGCGAGTAGCCACGACCGCGGGGGAAGACCAACTCCAAGAAAGAGGACAAACGTGATGCGGCGTCGATTGCCTTGCATGCCACTTTGGAGGGCATGATGAGCAAGAGGGACACAAGGGACGAGAAGCGCTGGCAAGACAAGGAAGAGCAAATGAACGCCTTCATGGAGATTCAATGGAGGATGCTTGAGCTCGATGCGGAGAAGCAAGCCAAGTTGCTCGAGATGGAGGCGGAGAAGTGATACGTCCATTTTGCATCATGTTTTCCTACTGTTATTTATTATGTTTTTGATCATTATTTCACTTTATGATGCAATTCTTATGCCTTTTCTCTCTTATTTTGCAAGTTTCACATGAAGAGGGAGATTGCCGGCAACTGGAATTCTGGACCGGAAAGGGGTGAAACAGAGATAGCTATTCTGCACATCTCCAAATGACCTAAAAATTTATGGAGAATTATTTTGGAATATATAAAAAATACTGGCGAAAGAATCAACAGAAGGGGACCCACCAGGCAGCCACAAGCCTGGGGGGCGCGCCCTACCCCCCTGGGCGCGCCCCCTGAGCTTGTGGGGCCCCTGGCAGGCCTCCGAAGCCCATCTTCTGCTATATGATGTCATTTGCCCTAGAAAAAATGAGAATAAGACTTTCGGGACAAAGCGCCACCGTCTCGAGGTAGAACCTGGGTAGGAGCACTTTTGCTCTCCGGCGGAGCGATTCCGCCGGGGAAACTTCCCTCTGGGAGGGGGAAATGGAAGCCATCGACATCATCAACGATCCTCTCATCGTGGAAGGACCAATCTTCATCAACATCTTCACCAGCACCATCTCATCTCAAACCCTAGTTCATCTCTTGTATTCAATCTTTGTCTCAAAACCTCAGATTGGTACCTGTGGGTTGCTAGTAGTGTTGATTACTCTATGTAGTTGATGCTAGTTGGTTTATTTGGTGGAAGATTATATGTTTAGATCCTTAATGATATTAAATACCCCTCTGATCTTGAATATGAATATGTTTTGTGAGTAGTTACTTTTGTTCTTGAGGACATGGGAGAAGTCTTGTCATAAGTAATCATGTGAATTTGGTATTCGTTTGATATTTTGATGATATGTATGTTGTTGCTTCCTTTAGTGGTGTCGTGTGAACGTCGACTACATGACACTTCACCATCTTTGGGCCTAAGGGAAGGCATTGTGGAGTAGTAATTAGATGATGGGTTGCTAGAGTGACAGAAGCTTAAACCCTAGTTTATGCGCTATTCCGTAAGGGGCAGATTTGGATCCATATGTTTCATGCTATGGTTAGATTTATCTTAATTCTTCTTTCGTAGTTGCGGATGCTTGCGAGAGGGGGTAATCATAAGTGGGAGGCTTGTTCAAGTAAGAACAGCACCCAAGCACCGGTCCACCAACATATCAAATTATCAAAGTAGCGAACGCGAATCAAACAAACATGATGAAAGTGACTAGATGAAATTCCCATGTGTCCTCGAGAACGCTTTACTTGCTATAAGAGTTTGTTCCGGCTTGTCCTTTGCTATAAAAAGGATTGGGCCACCTTGCTGCACCTTTGTTACCGTTACCACTTGTTACTTGTTACGAATTATCTTGCTATCAAACTATCTGTTACCTACAATTTCAGTGCTTGCAGAGAATACCTTGCTGAAAACCGCTTGTCATTTCCTTCTGCTCCTCGTTGGGTTCGACACTCTTACTTATCGAAAGGACTACGATTGATCCCCTATTCTTGTGGGTCATCAAGACTCTTTTCTGGCGCCATTGTCGGGGAGTGAAGCGCCTTTGGTGAGTGGAATTTGGTAAGGAAACATTTATATTACGTGCTGAAATTTACCGTCACTTGTCACTATGGAAAGTAATCCTTTGAGGGGTTTTTTCGGGGTATCTTCACCTCGACCGGAAGCAATAAGAGTTGCCCCTCAACCTACTGAACCTACTGAAAATATTTACTATGAAATTCCTTCGGGTATGATAGAGAAACTGCTAGCTAATCCTTATGCAGGAGATGGAACTATGCATCCTGATATGCACTTGATATATGTGGAGGAAATTTGTGGATTGTTTAAGCTTGCAGGTTTATCCGTAGATGGAGTTAAGAAGAAGGTTTTCCCTTTATCTTTGGAGGGAAAGGCATTGACATGGTATAGGTTATGTGATGATACTGAAACATGGGATTTTAACCGGCTGAAGCTGGAATTTCACCAGAAGTTTTATCCTATGCATTTGGTTCATCGTGATCGGAATTATATATATAATTTTTGGCCTCGTGAAGGAGAAAGTATCGCTCAAGCTTGGGGGAGGCTTAAATATATGTTGCATACATGCCCCAATCATGAGCTCTCAAGAGAAATAATTATTCAGAACTTTTATGCTCGGCTTTCTCATAATGATCAATCCATGCTCGATACTTCTTCTACTGGTTCCTTTATGAAGAGGACTATTGAATTCAAATGGGATCTTCTTGAAAGAGTTAAACGTAACTCTGAAGATTGGGAAATCGATAAAGGTAAAGAGTTAGGTATAAATCTCAAGTTTGATTGTGTTAAATCTTTTATGGAAACTGATGCTTTTCACAAGTTTAGTACTAAATATGGACTTGACTCTGAGATAGTAGCTACCTTTTGTGAATCTTTTGCTACTCATGTTGATCTCCCTAAGGAGAAATGGTTTAAATATCATCCACCTATTGAATTAAAAGAAGAACCTGTTAGTGTTAAGGAAGAAACAATTGTTTACCATGTTGATCCAGTTGTGCCTACTGCTTATATTGAGAAACCCCCTTTTCCTGTTAGGATTAAGGAACATGCTAAAGTTTCAACTGTGGTTAAGAAAAGTAATATAAGAGCACCTAGACCCTCTGAAAAAAATTTAAAGTTGAACCTAATATTGCAATGGTTAAAGATCTTTTGGTTGATAACATTGATGGACATGTCATATATTTCTGTAATGAAGCAACTAGATTTGCTAAGCCAGACACTAAGGATAAAAATAAACCCGTAGTTGGCATGCCTGTTATTTCTGTTAAAATTGGAGATCATTGCTATCATGGTTAATGTGATATTGGTGCTAGTGTGAGTGCTATTCCTTTTACTCTCTATCAAGAAGTCATGAATGATATTGCACCTGTTGAGATTGAAGATATTGATGTTACTGTTAAGCTTGCGAATAGAGATACTATTACACCACTTGGGATTGTTAGAGATGTTGAAGTCTTGTGTGGTAAGATCAAATACCCTACTGATTTTCTTGTTCTTGGATCACCACAAGATGATTTTTGTCCCATTATATTTAGTAGACCTTTCTTGAATACAGTAAATGCTCAGATAGACTGCAATAAAGAAATTGTTAGTGTTAATTTTGGTGATATGTCTCATGAATTTAATTTCTCCAAGTTTCGTAGACAACCTCATGATAAAGAATTACCCAATAAAGATGAAATTATTGATCTTGCTTCTATTGCTGTGCCTCCTACTGATCCTTTAGAACAATATTTGCTAGACCATGAAAATGATTTGCATATGAATGAAAGAAATGAAATAGATGAATTATTCTTTAAACAAGCACCTATTCTCAAACATAATTTTCTTGTTGAAACCTTGGGAGACCCTCCACCTCCTAAGGACGATCCTGTGTTTGAATTAAAGCAACTGCCTGATACACTTAAGTATGCTTATCTTGATGAAAAGAAGATATATCCTGTTATTATTAGTGCTAACCTTTCAGAGCATGAAGAAAAGAGATTACTTAAAACTCTGAGAAAGCACCGTGCTACTATTGGATATACTCTTGATGATCTAAAGAGCATTAGTCCCACTCTATGTCAGCACAAGATTAATATGGAGCCAGATGCTAAACCTGTCATTGATCATCAATGTCGCTTGAATCCTAAAATGAAGGATGTGGTAAGAACTAAAATATTAAAGCTTCTGGACGCATGTATAATTTATCCCATAGCTGATAGTAGATGGGTAAGCCCTGTTCATTGTGTTCCTAAGAAAGGAGGTATTACCGTTGTTCCTAATGATAAAAATGAACTTATTCCACAAAGAATTGTAACTGGCTATAGGATGGTAATTGATTTTAGGAAATTAAATAAAGCTACTAGGAAAGATCATTATCCTTTGCCTTTTATTGATCAAATGTTAGAAAGATTGTCTAAGCACACACACTTTTGCTTCCTAGATGGATATTCTGGTTTTTCTCAAATACCTGTATCACAAGAAGATCAAGAGAAAACCACCTTTACTTGCCCTTTTGGAACTTATGCTTATCGTCGTATGCCTTTTGGTTTATGTAATGCACCTGCTACCTTTCAAAGATGTATGACTGCTATATTCTCTGACTTTTATGAAAAGATTGTTGAGGTTTTCATGGATGATTTCTCCGTATACGGAACTTCTTTTGATGATTGCTTAAGCAACCTTGATCGAGTTTTGCAGAGATGTGAAGAAACTAATCTTGTCTTGAATTGAGAGAAGTGCCACATGGTAAATGAAGGTATAGTCCTGGGGCATAAAATTTCTGAAAGAGGTATTGAAGTTGATAAAGCTAAAGTTGATGCAATTGAGAAAATGCCATGTCCTAAAGATATCAAAGGTATAAGAAGTTTCCTTGGTCATGCTGGTTTCTATAGAAGGTTTATAAAAGATTTCTCCAAGATTTCTTGGCCTCTTACTAATCTCTTGCAAAAAGATGTTCCATTTGTTTTTGATGATGATTGTGTAGAAGCCTTTGAAATACTTAAGAAAGCCTTAATTTCTGCACCTATTGTTCAACCACCTGATTGGAACTTGCCTTTTTGAAATTATGTGTGATGCTAGTGATTATGCTGTTGGTGCTGTTCTAGGTCAAAGAGTTGATAAGAAATTGAATGTTATTCATTATGCTAGTAAAACCTTAGACAATGCTCAAAGAAATTATGCTACTACTGAAAAAGAATTTCTAGCAGTTGTGTTTGCATGCAATAAATTCAGGTCTTACATTGTTGATTCTAAAGTCACTATTCACACCGATCATGCTGCTATTAAATATCTTATGGAAAAGAAAGATGCTAAACCTAGACTTATTAGGTGGGTTCTTCTGCTACAAGAATTTGATTTGCATATTATTGATAGAAAGGGAGCTGAGAATCCCATAGCTGATAATCTGTCTAGAATGGAAAATGTTCTTGATGACCCACTTCCTATTAATGATGATTTTCCTGATGAACAATTAGCTGTTATAAATGTTTCTCGTAACACTCCTTGGTATGCAGACTATGCTAATTACATTGTTGCTAAATATATCCCACCTAGTTTCACCTATCAACAAAAGAAAAAGTTCTTCTTTCATTTAAGACATTACTTTTGGGATGACCCACATCTATATAAAGAAGGAGTAGATGGTGTTATTAGACGTTGTGTACCTGAGCATGAACAGGAACAAATCTTGCGTAAGTGTCACTCCGAAGCTTACGGAGGACACCATGCGGGAGACAGAACGGCACACAAGGTATTACAATCTGGTTTTTATTGGCCTACTCTTTTTAAAGATGCACGTAAGTTTGTCCTTTCTTGTGATGAATGTCAAAGATTGGTAATGTTGGTAGAAGTCAGGAAATGCCTATGAATTATTCACTTGTTATTGAACCATCTGATGTTTGGGGTTTTGATTATATGGGACCTTTTCCTTCCTCTAATGGGTATACACATATTCTAGTTGCTGTTGATTACGTTACTAAGTGGGTAGAAGCTATTCCAACTAGTAGTGCTGATCATAACACTTCTATTAAAATGCTTAAAGAAGTTATATTTCCAAGGTTTGGAGTCCCTAGATATTTAATGACTGATGGTGGTTCACATTTTATTCATGGTGCTTTCCATAAATTGCTTGCTAAATATGATGTTAATCATAGAATTGCATCTCCTTATCATCCTTAGTCTAGTGGTCAAGTTGAATTAACTAATAGAGAAATAAAATTAATTTTGCAAAAGACTGTTAATAGATCTAGAAAGAATTGGTGTAAGAAACTTGATGATGCACTATGGGCTTATAGAACTGCTTATAAAAATCCTATGGGTATGTCTCTATATAAAATGGTTGGAAAAGCATGTCATTTACCTCTTGAATTAAAACATAAAGCATATTGGGCAATTAAAGAACTTAACTATGACTTTAAACTTGCCGGTGAAAAGAGGTTATTCGATATTAGCTCCCTAGATGAATGGAGAACCCAAGCCTATGAAAATGCCAAGTTATTTAAAGAAAAGGTTAAAAGATGGCATGATAAAAGAATTCAGAAATGAGAATTCAAAGTAGGTGATCATGTTCTATTATACAATTCTCGTTTAAGATTCTTTGCAGGAAAGCTTCTCTCTAAATGGGAAGGACCATACATCATCGAAGAAGTTTATCGCTCCGGAGCTATCAAAATAAACAACTCCGAAGGCACTAATCCGAGAGTGGTTAAGGGTCAAAGAATTAAACATTATATCTCAGGTATGCCAATTAATGTTGAAACTAATATTATTCAAACAATGACACCGGAAGAACACATAGAGGAAACCTTCCGGAACGCTCCAAAACCCTGAAAAGGAGTAGGTATGTGGTACGGTAAGTAAACCGACTCCAAAACTTCCATAAAAGTACTTTCTGTTTGTTTTGGAATATATAAAAAATTAGAAAAATAAGAAACAGTCCGAAAAGTGCACGAGGAGGCGACAAGCCTGGGTGGCGCGCCCTACCCCCTGGGCGCGCCTACCAGGCTTGTGGCTCCCTCGTGGACCTTCCGGACTCCGTTTTTCTTCCATATTACTTGTCCTACACGGGAAAAATTCATTATATATATATACTTACGGGTGTTTTGACCACCGTATCGCAAGTTTCTCCTCTGTTCTTGTTTCGGGCTGTTTTTCTGACAGATCCAGATCGCCATGGCGTCCTCCAGTTCGTCCAAGGACAAGTTCTATGAGAAGGTCATCAACCCGTACCTTCCGGAGGTGATGAAACACCCTCAAGCCATTGATATGCGTGAGGGGGTGCTCCACATCTGGGACGTTCAAGGGCCCAAGAAGACAGGGAGCGAGGAGGCCATGCTGGAAGCGGTGGAGCAGGAGATCTTCAAGTGCCAAGGGATGGTGGAGCGCGGACTCAGTGCCAACCACTCCATGATCACGGAATTCATCCGTGAGCACAAGGTGGACGGCAAGGATATCGGGGACGCCATCTTCAAGATCAATGACTGGATCGATTACCTTCAAGCCCAAATCTATGATTTACAAAACCAAAATTTTGAGTATGAGGCCAAGTTTAAAGGTATGAGTTTAGCTGCAAATTTCAGGACTCCGAAAACACGTTCATCCTTTTATGACGGAGAGCCTATGCCTTGGAAGATGGAGGACAAGCCTACTTCATCATCACCACCATCACCGAAGAAAGACACTTGAGTACACGGTTATGGGCACTCCCCTTGGCTTGTGCCAAGCTTGGGGGAGGTGCCCTGATATCGTATCACCATCACTTTTACCATCCTTATCTATCTTAGTTCGATCCCTAGTTATTTCGTGATTTAGAAGAATAAAGTTTTAGTATGATTTAGTTTCGAGTGCTTGCTTTGTGATCTATCTATCTATGTAATCGAGTGTGAGAGTTATATAATAAAGAGTAGTTTAATTTTGTTTCTTTACCTTTATGTTTCAACCAAAAAGAATAAAAGAATGGAAAAGATCATATGCTAATCCCATGGGGAGTGATGACTTCACATAAAAGAAGTGTAATTGATAAAACTTGTTGGAAGTTAACAAACATAGCATTGGTCATTGTTGCAATTCATAAAAAGTAATAAAGGAAGAGAGGTCTCACATATAAATATACTATTTTGGACATCTTTTATGATTGTGAGCCCCCATTAAATATTCTATGTCAAATAGTTGACGTTGGACAAGGAAGACAACGTAATGAGTTATGTTTGCTTATATTCACATAGAAGTTATATTGTTTTAGATCCTCTAACATGTGGTGCTTGCCCCCTATCTTTTGCTAGCCAAAATTCTGTACTAAGTAGAGATACTACTTGTGCATCTAAAAACCCTTAAACCCAGTTTCATGTCATGAGAGTCCACCATATCTACCTATGGATTGAATAAGATCCTTCAAGTAAGTTGTCATCGGTGCAAAGGCAATAAAAAATGCTCCTAAATATGTATGATCTTTTATTGTAAGGGAAAATAAGTTTTGTACAAACTTGTGATGGTGAAGAAATAAAAGCGACAGACTGCATAATAAAGGTTGCTATCACAAGGGGCAATATAAAGTGACGTTCCATTACATTACGAGTTTGCACATCTAAAAATACAAAAGCGCATGACAACCTCTGCTTCCCTCTGCGAAGGGCCTATCTTTTACTTTTATGTATTTACTTTCATGCAAGAGTCAATAGTATTCTCCTCTATTCCGTTTTTATTTTCTCTTTTAGCAAGCATCATGTGGTGGGGAAAGATCTAGGCATATATATCCAGTTGAATATAAGTTGACATTACCCTTGAGGTAAATACTTTGGGAGGTGAAATAACAAGCCCCTATCTTTCTATGTGTCTGACTGAAACTTTTGCTCCATAAGTACGCCGTGAGTGTCAGCAATCATAGAAGACTAAATGATAGTTGAGTATGTAAACTTGCTAAACAAAGCTCTTACATAGACTCTTTCTGATAATATGATGAATTACAATTGCTTCAGTGACTGAGATCAAAGTTTGTTAGTTTTCAATATGGTTTATGGTTCATACTTTAAGACTTGTGAATGAATTGTCACTTATTTATGAGAAGTTTTATGATGATATATTGCTGTTATAATAAAGATCATGATGCTTTCATGTCCGTATTTTGTTTTATCGACACCTCTCTCTCTAAACATGTGGTCATGATTATCGATTTCGGTTTTTTGCTTGAGGACAAGCGAGGTCTAAGCTTGGGGGAGTTGATACGTCCATTTTGCATCATGTTTTCCTACTGTTATTTATTATGTTTTTGATCATTATTTCACTTTATGATACAATTCTTATGCCTTTTCTCTCTTATTTTGCAAGTTTCACATGAAGAGGGAGATTGCCGGCAGCTGGAATTCTGGACCGGAAAGGGGTGAAACGGAGATAGCTATTCTGCACATCTCCAAATGACCTGAAAATTTACGGAGAATTATTTTGGAATATATAAAAAATATTGGCGAAAGAATCAACAGAAGGGGACCCACCAGGCAGCCATAAGCCTGGGGGGCGCGCCCTTCCCCCCTGGGCGCGCCCCCTGAGCTTGTGGGGCCCCTGGCAGGCCTCCGAAGCCCATCTTCAGCTATATGATGTCATTTGCCCTAGAAAAAAAAATGAGAAGAAGACTTTCGGGACGAAGCGCCGCCGTCTCGAAGCGGAACCTGGGCAGGAGCACTTTTGCTCTCTGGCGGAGCGATTCCGCCGAGGAAACTTCCCTCCGGGAGGGGGAAATCGAAGCCATCGACATCACCAACAATCCTCTCATCATGGGAGGACCAATCTTCATCAACATCTTCACCAGTACCATCTCATCTCAAACCCTAGTTCATCTCTTGTATTCAATCTTTGTCTCAAAACCTGAGATTGGTACCTGTGGGTTGCTAGTAGTGTTGATTACTCTCTGTAGTTGATGCTAGTTGGTTTATTTGGTGGAAGATTATATGTTCAGATCCTTAATGATATTCAATACCCCTCTGATCTTGAACATGAATATGTTTTGTGAGTAGTTACTTTTGTTCTTGAGGACATGGGAGAAGTCTTGTCATAAGTAATCATGTGAATTTGGTATTCGTTTGATATTTTGATGATATGTACGTTGTTGCTTCCTTTAGTGGTGTCGTGTGAACGTCGACTACATGACACTTCACCATCTTTGGGCCTAAGGGAAGGCATTGTGGAGTAGTAATTAGATGATGGGTTGCCAGAGTGACAGAAGCTTAAACCCTAGTTTATGCGCTATTCCGTAAGGGGCAGATTTGGATTCATATGTTTCATGCTATGATTAGATTTATCTTAATTCTTCTTTCATAGTTTCGGATGCTTGCGAGAGGGGGTAATCATAAGTGGGAGGCTTGTTCAAGTAAGAACAACACCCAAGCACCGGTCCACCCACATATCAAATTATCAAAGTAGCGAACGCGAACAAACATGATGAAAGTGACTAGATGAAATTCCCATGTGTCCTCGAGAACGCTTTACTTGCTATAAGAGTTTGTTCCGGCTTGTCCTTTGCTATAAAAAGGATTGGGCCACCTTGCTGCACCATTGTTACCGTTACTACTTGTTACTTGTTACGAATTATCTTGCTATCAAACTATCTGTTACCTACAATTTCAGTGCTTGCAGAGAATACCTTGCTGAAAACCGCTTGTCATTTCCTTCTGCTCCTCGTTGGGTTCGACACTCTTACTTATTGAAAGGACTACGATTGATCCCCTATACTTGTGGGTCATCAAGAAGCAAGCGAAGATGCTCGAGATCGAGGCCGCCAATGCCAAGACGAAGGCAAAAGAAGTGGTGCTCGCTAGCATGATGACGGGGGTGGAGATCATGAAGGTGGACTTGAGCACGGTCTCGCCGAGGAAGAGGACATGGTTCGAGAAGATGCAGGCCGACATGCTCAAGTTCGATGACGAGTGATCTAGGGAGGAGAGCGCCATCCTTTTTTTGTATACCGGCAAGTGTGCTGGCTGGCATGACCATGGGTGAGATGACGTGGTTGAACTCCCGCCCCTTTTTGTGTGCTGGCATGTGTGCCGGCCCCTGGCAAGTGCGCCAGCATGAACTGTGAGGTGGTTTTTTTGGAGGCTGGCATGTATACTGGCCACTGGCATGGCGCCGACATGAATTCTGGGCGATGGCATGATCTATGGCCACGGGCCTTTTATAAATTGTGTGCGGACATGAAATGGGTGGGCGCGTTGGGCGCACGGGCGACCCAAACGAAAAACGGGGCGGACGCCGAACGGGCGGCCGACCCAAACGGACGAAAAGCGGACAAAGCGCGCGTCCATTTTGGTCGGTGTGTTGGAGTTGCTCTTAGTTCATCTATTTCAAAGCAGGAGGTAGACGAAGAGTTTCAAACGTTTGGAAAGATCAAAGGTGTTGAATTCTCGAGTGATTAAACTTCTGCATACATCGACTTTGAGAAGCTGGAAGATGCCATTTCTACCCATATAGCCCTGAATCAGACAAATTTAGGGGGCCTCACAACACAATATTCCTCATCGGTGTATAGTTTGGAGGGAAGGGCCAAATCCACATGGATTAATGACACATGCTTAATAAAACATTAACATAAACAACAATTTGCCTTCTTGTATGATGTAAAAAAATGTTGTCGCTACACATACATAAACTTATGATTATTTGTGTTGCGGTAGAGACATTTTCTTTCATTAGGGTCATTTAATTTATTTCTATTTTGTGGCAGTGAAATATATTATGCCAATGACATATTGTAATGTATGCATTCCTTCCTTTTGAGATGTTTTAAGAGGGAAAGTTTGTATCATTATTACTAACCAACTCCTTGAATTAAATTCAAAAGTGGCTATCAAGACCATTTTTTGCGAGTTTTTTTATCAAGCAGAGGAAATCCGGTTCGAGCCACCCACGCATACGGCAAAGCCGTCCCTGCCCCACCCGCATTATATACGAGCCCGACCCCACAAGGAACATGCGGAGAATAATATGTCATGGAGAGGAATAGGTTGAGAGAGGTTGCGGTGGGCGGGCCCCACAGGGAACGCGTGTTAAGCGAAGGAGGAGGTCTACGGGAGGAAAAGATTAGTCGGTTGAAAAAAGGGTTTTGCATCTTTGAGATGTTTTAAAGAAGTGTATGCGTTATCATCCGCTAAATCTCAAATTAATGTGTCTATATGATGGCCATTATTTGGTGAGTATTTTTCTCAAGCGGAGGATAATCACCTCGCATTACTCCTATAAAGGATGGTGGAGTACCCGCCTCTCTGGGCTCCTCGCGGGTTGAGGACGACTCTTGGACGTTCATCGCGCGGTGGCTTCTGGTGGGAGCTTCTCGGGGCCGATGCGAGCCGTCCGATCTTCCTGGAAGGCTCACACCCATGCGACCCGGATGGCAGGTCGATGAGGGGTGTACCGAGGGTGTGCGATCGCTACAATTGACGCGTGTCTATGATGGGTGGACTGAGAATTTTTGGGTGGCTTGCCACAGGAGCTACTCGGTGGCGATGCGAGCTGTCCGATCTGTCCGGACGGCTCGCACCCGAGTGACCCGGCTGGAAGGTCGATGACGGTTGGACCACGGGGACGTGCCTGGGGCCATCATCATTATGCGTCGTCGCCCACGAGCAAGACCCCACGCGGCTGGCCGGACCTGGCTGTCAGTGTTCTCGCCCCGCGCCGGGCTGGGTCGGTCGCTACAGTCGGGTCATGCGTTGCGGTCGAAGTGCCGGCTCACGCATGTGACCCTTTTGGCCCCACACGGGTATGTGCGTGCGGCTCGTGTTCTATGACACCCACGTGCGCCGACGCTATGTCCAGTCAGCTGTGTGGAGGGCCATCCAGCCGGTCAGGACAGTTGGCCTCGTGCTGGCCTGTTCCGCTCGCGCAAGTCAGGTTCTTCGCCGCTTCCGTGGTGCCGGCTCCCCGTGGGGCCAGCCGGTCTGGCAGTTCGGTTCGAGCTGGGTCGCCCGTGTCCGAGCCATCCGGGCAGATCGGAGGCCTCAGAGCTCCGGGTTGGAGTGTTTTGGTATTTTACTAAGTCGGTTCAGTTTTTCATGCCCTTTTCTGTCTTTTCCTTAGGTCGGTTGCATTTTCCTATAAGTTTGTACTTTTATGCCGAAGGCTGGAAATGGCTCACACTCACATTGTGGCTTCCATCTTTGTCGGCTCGACCATCGTCACCATCATGTTCTTAGAGTAGGTGAGGCCTGCGGGAAGATGGGGGTGGCTGCCAACGGTTTCCGCTTTCGCTGGGAAGGTCCTGGAGGAGACTGGTATTGTTGTGCCATGTATGAGGCGTGCATCATATCTTGTACACTCTCACCGTGAAGTTCTCTTTTCCCTCACCCTTCCAGGTATTGCATTCTTCTTCACATCATTCAGTTCGGTGGTTCTTGAGCCCATGTTCTTCGACTGAGCCGTTTTGGTCGTTTTCGTGTGTTTTGCCGCTTCTTCAGCAGGTTTGTATCGCCAGATGGGTGGCCTCGCTTGCATGCTCATCAATGCATCGTGGACTCCATGGGCACCAAATAGCCAAGCAACGATGAAGAGGACCGCCCGGGGGAAACGAGCTGTAGGTTGGTCGGCGAATGATGGGTTTTAGTTGTTCACCTTTTTTTTCTTTTGCTTGCATTTGCTTTCTACGCCAAGGACGCAACGGGTGGTGTATATGTACGGACAACTTAAGATTTCCAGTGCTTATATGAAAATACATCTGCTTTTTATAAAAGACAAATGTAAAGAGAATGGATCTAGGTGAGGGTGAAGAGGGTCCTCGTGAAGAACCTCGACGTTCATTCTTCTCCGTGTCAAAACGATCTGGAAAAGCCGTTCTTGAACGTCATGATGGCCAGCAGAACCTGACAAAATCAGCCACCCAGGAGGCTCTAGCTGGTTCACAAAGCCGGCCATGCAACACTCGAACCCTGCACCGGGCTAGCGTGCATGCCCAACTCGTACTGAAGGGCGCTTCCCGGCCTTTAAAACAGTCCGACTATTGGGCTGCCCTGCCCGGTACCCTTTGTGCCTAGGTGCTTGCTCGGCACTGGTGGTTCGATTGGAGCGTGCGATGGGTGCCGGGCACAATCTTCTTAGAGACTTTAGGTCGGGGCTGTAATATTGGCGTGACCCATTGCTCCATTGGTGTAGAGACCAACAGCTCAAAAGTTAAAAGAACTGTTTGAAGTTTTTGAGTTTCCTGAACTGTATCCAAATAATTATGTTCATACCACATTTGTATGTGGCTTGACGATGATCATTTCCCATAGCTTTCTTTGACGACACATACGCCATTTGCTTGAGTGGGTAAATAGACCCTGAGAGCTGTGTCGTTGTGAGATGCCGCAAGCTCCCTATCTCCCCTTGGCCTCTGGCCGGTTTGCACTGAGATGTGTCTGCCTGCCGGCCAGAACAGTATGCAATGGGTGGTCTGAACCTATGCCGTGGGATGGCATGGATAATGATTTCCAAGGCACTCCACGTCGCATTTCACATCGGTCGGTCTGTGGGTTATATGAAGCTCCTTGACGGACTGCCCCGACTGACGATGACTTTAACCCAACAACCTCGACCAACCGGATGGGTCCAACCAGTTCACCAAGACGTACATGCAATGCCTGAACCCTGTATCGTGCGAACGTGTGTGCCTAGCCCGCAAAGAATAGCGCCTGGCCGGACGGCTCCACCCTACATAGGCAGGAGCATGAACCCGGCCAGGAAAGCCCCTCCGCATTGAATTCTTTGGCCTTCCAGCCCCGCCCCTGTTCGTAGCCTATTGCTGCATTCGTCCCCTTGCCCTGCGTGTTTTGCCTCCTCTATTTTGAAGGGCACTTCTTGACCTATTTTGAAGGAATGCTTACCAGGATGTTGTGCATATTGCGTATGTGGCCTTCTCTATATAGAAGGAATGCTTACCACGATGTTGTTTGTGGATGTGTTGGAATGTTACGGTGCGAAGCCGACTCGTGGGTGCAGCCCGTATGATGCGGCAAAGGGATGGTGTCCGGTTACCCATGAGGTTTTGTGCCCTTTCCCTTAGTCCAAACCAATTGGGTTGCATGCAAGAAGCAAAGAGGCTAATAAAAAAAATTTGAAGCAGAGTTCAGCCGGCCATGGGTGGTGAACTGGACCTGAAGAGTAATGACCTTACACCGACTCGACACTCTTCCTGGCCCACGACGTTGTATGCTTGCTACTTGTGAGCTGCGTTGGGATTTCCTCGAAGAGGAGAGGATGATGCAGTACAGTAGAGATAAGTATTTCCCTCAGTTAAGAACCAAGATTATCAATCCAGTAGGAGAACCACACAGAACCTCGTTAGCAGCACCTACACACACAAAAGCAAACACTTGCACCCAACGCAAATAAGAGGGTTGTCAATCCTCTTAGCGGTTATTTGCAAGGATTAATTCTGATAGTGATAAATAGATAAAGTAAAATACCAAATAAAATAAACGTAAATAAATTACAGCAAGGTATTTTTGTGTTTTTATATATGATAAAAGTAGACCCGGGGGCCATAGTTTTCACTAGAGGCTTCTCTCTCGAGCGCAGAATATACGGTGGGTAGACAAATTACTGTTGGGCAATTGATAGAAAAGCAAATAATTATGACGGATTCATGGCAATGATCATGTATATAGGCATCATGTCCGAGACAAGTAGACCGACTCCTGCCTGCATCTACTACTATTACTCCACCCGTCGACTGCTATCCAGCATGCATCTAGGGTATTAAGTATAAAACAGAGTAATGCCTTAAGCAAGATGACATGATGTAGACAAAGTAAATTCAAGCAATATGATTAAACCCCATCTTTTTATCCTTAATGGCAACAATACAAATACGTGTCATGTCCCTTTCTGTCACTGGGATTGAGCACCGCAAGATTGAACCCATCACAAAGCACCTCTCCCATTGCAAGATAAATCAATCTAGTAGGCCAAACCAAATTGATAGATCGGAGAGAAATACAAAGCTATAACAATCATGCATAAAAGAGTTCAGAGAAGACTCAAATATTTCTCATGAATAATCTGATCATAAACTCACAATTCATCGGATCCCAACAAACACACCACAAAAGAAGATTACAACGGATAGAACTCCAAGAACATCGAGGAGAACTTTGTATTAAAGATCAAAGAGAGAGAAGAAGCCATCTAGCTACTAGCTATGGACCCGTAGGTCTATGGTAAACTACTGACACATCATCGGAGGGGCAGCAAGGTTGATGTAGAAGCCCTCCGTGATCAATTCCCCCTCCGGCAGAGTACCGGAAAAGGCCTCCAGATGGGATCGTGGAAGAACAGAGGCTTGTGGCGGCGGAAAGGTTTTTTCTTCTGACTCTCTGATGGTTTCTGAATATTTTAGAATTTATAGAAGTGGAATTAGGTCAAACAGAGCCACGAGGGCCCCACAAGGCATCAGGGCGCACCCCCTGGGGCCGCGCCCTGTTGCCTTGTGGAGGCCTCGTGAACCTTCTGGCCTCCTCTCCAAGTCTCCAGGGTCTCTTTTGTCCAGAAAAAAAATCTCCAAAAAGTTTCGTGGCATTTGGACTTCGTTTGGTACTGATTTCCTGAAAAACCAAAAACAAGCAGAAAACAACAACTGGCACTGGGCACTAGGTTAATAGGTTAGTCCCAAAAAATGATATATAATTGCATATAAAACATTCGAGATTGATACTATAATAGCATGGAACAATAAAAAATTATAGATACGTTGTGTAACATCCCCAGTGTCAAGCTACAGTGATCTTCCCCTAATGGTGGTCATGTCATCATGATCACTGAGGCAATCTGCCACTTGTCCAAAATCAAAGCCAAATTCCAATTTGAATTGCATGCCAAATATTTACTTCTTCTGTCATGCAATCAAAATAGTTCATATTATGGCAAATATTCTCTAAGTATTTGTCATGTTGTAACCAACCTCACCTAAATTCCCAAAATGCCCCTGGGAATTATATGAGTGGTCCAGCAGCAATTAAATTTGCTTTTCCAATTTCTAAAAATGGTTAGACAACTCCAAATGGCCCCACACTTTTTGTGCCACCTAATATTATTGTGCCTGATTTATGTGCAGAGTTTGAGTTAAAACAAAGTTCATTTGCTAGCTCTTTTAAATAGAAGCAGTAGTTATTTGATCTGCAGAATAGAAAAGGGAAAAGTGCACCGTGCTCGTGGCCCAAGTGCAACACTGCCCGAGCCCAGCCCAAAAACCGCTTCGTCCACCTGCTCCCGCCTCGCTGTCACGCTCGCCATGGCCAGGAGCTCGCCCTCGCCGCCGCTCCTCGACGCGTGCCTCCACAGCGGCGATGGGAGAGGATAAGGGCGACTCCGCCCACTCCCCTGGCACCCCCCTGCTCACTCTCTCCCTTCCCCATGCTCTCTCTCGCTCGGTCCAGAGTTGCTCGAGCGCAACCGTGGCTGCGCCGCCGCAACTGCCGTGGCCAGGAACTCTGCCGAGCCCTGTGGAGGTGTACTGAAGCTCCGCACGCCTCCTACACGTCGACTCCTGCAAGCCACTTGAGTCGGGCGCATCTACATCAACTGGATCGAGTCGATCCTCTTCTTCGGTCGCCGCTGCTTCGCCGCCTCGATCCACCTCGTTCTGCGCTACTAAACCCCCAGCGGCCGTCGTGAGCCTCACCGTGAGCATCTGCCTCTTCCCCCTCCCTCTGGCTGCCCACGTTCTTGCTCTAGCTTGCTGCTTCTTCATCGCGCCGCTGCCGTGTCTCGGCCGCCGCCATGGCCGGTGCTTACCGCGGTCCCCGCACTCCCCCTCGTTGCCTGAGTGCGTCACCGTGCTCCTGGAATGCCAGGGAGGCGCGTGCGCGCATCAGCTCGTCTCGGGCGAGCTTCTATGCTCGAATCCGAGCACGCCCGAACCCCGCCGCCACCACGGCTCGTCGCCGGCGCCACTGCTGGCCACCCTAGCCCCTGCGACCGCCACCGTTGCATCCGCAACGCCGCCAGCTTTCGAACGCCGCTTCGCGCGTGTAAAACGGGCCACCGTAGCGTGATTCCGGCCAACTCCGGCGAAGAACCGCCGTGAAAAGGGCCACTGGAGCAGCTCCGACGCCGGCCGCTGACATGGCGTGCCACGTGGCCCCCCTGTGCCACTGACGCTGGCCCCACGGGCCCAGTTGACTGGTCAACTGGCACAGTTGACCAGCTGACTGGGCAGTTGACCCAGGTCAACAGGGGCCCACTGGTCAGCCTCTGGTGCACTACTGGGTGCACTGCACCGGGTGCACCTAGCAGTTTCTGTGCAATTTTCGAATTTAAGATAATCCCAGGATTTTCAGAAAATGTTTAAAACTTCGAAAATTCGTAGAAATTCAATCGTAGCTCGGATGAAAATGTTTTATATATGTAAAATGATCAGAAAAATAAGACGAATCCGAATATGCCATCCACATACCTGTCACATGCCTCCAACACTGCAAATGTGGAACCTTCCCCTCCGGATCGTCTGTCCGATAATTGTCTAAAGCCGGGAAAATATTCCCAGATATTTTCCCGCTCCGTCAGTCACCCCTAGCACAACATATTGCCATGTCATGCATTGTGATGCATTTGTTAGCTTTGTATTTATTGTTTCTTCCCCCTCTTCTCTCCGGTAGACTCCGAGACGGACGCTTCTCCCGAGTACGACTACGCCCCTGACGTCCAGCCCCTTTCAGCAGAGCTTCCAGGCAAGCAAAACCCCCTTGATCATTCCTATATCGCCCATTCTTTCTCTCTCATGCTTGCATTAGATTTTGCTACTGTAATTGATTGCTCCTAGTCTGATGCATAGCCTGATTTTGTAAACCTACTGTTGATACCTTACCTGCTATCCTAAATGCTTAGTATAGGTTGGTTAGTGATCCATCATTGGCCCCGCACCCTTGTCTGGGTTGCCATGCTTTGCTTCCAGATGTTTCGATCAACATGATCGATGTGCAGAGACCGACACAACACCGCACACCCCCTTAGTTGTACGACTCTGCAGAGCTACTATCGAGTGCCGAGGGTGATACCTCCTACCTCACCACCTCCGATGAAGCCTCTGTCGTGCAGCCCCTCAAGTGTGAACCCATCGAGGGTGATTCCTCCAAGTTCACCTTGACGGTTACATCGAGTGGGAATCCATCGAGGGTGATTCCTCGGATTCCCCCTTGATGTTATGGACACACGGTTACCATGTTTTTACCTCAGTCCCTTGTTGAAGTCGGGTCGACCCTGAGGGGTACCCGCGAGAGATGTGAAGTCAGGTTGACTGTGAGGGTACCCGTGAGATAATTACGTGGCACGGCCGGGCAGGCAGACCGCCCCAGGAGAGGGATGGGCCTGACCCTTGCCGCAAGTCCGCGAGACGGGGCGATGGGACCACTGATCGTGGATCACTGATCATCACCGCAAGCTCCCAACACACTAATGGGTTTGGATATGAGATCTGAGTAGGCCGCTGGCCTTTTCGCACTAACCACCATGCGGGATAGCACTCGGCGTCGTACGATTCTCCTGAAAGCTCTGTCAGACGTCCAGTTCAACATTGTGGGCCTGTCGGGCCAGTGCCATCCAGGATGAGGTGGTGCTCGTCCCGGCTCATCGCATAACGACCCGGAGTGCAAAGGGCGATGGGCCCAAGACCCCTGAGCGCTTAGGATGTAGACCGGCGGGGACCTCTCTGCGGAGCCTACGTAGGACTACGTCGTGTCGATCAGCCGAGGCTGGGCATGACCAGGAAAAGTGTGTCCGGCCAGAGTTAATCAAGTGTGTTGGGTAAGTTGGTGCACCCCTGCAGGGAAGTTATCTATTCGAATAGCCGTGTCCACGGTAACAGACGCTCGGAGTTGTATCCCGATCTACTACACCTTGAACTGGATACTTGTGATACTAAACTAAAATGATGGCTCTGGGATAACTTCCTCGCGGGGTAGTTGAGGAAGGATCTCTGGGCGTTACTAATATATACTTGTTACTATATTATATGTACTCTGCTCTCTTCAGTTGCTGCAAGACGCTGCAAGATGCTAGTCTTCGATAGGCTAGGCCTTTCCCCTCTATTCTGGCATTCTGCAGTCTAGTCCACAGATACAACCCTTCTTTTGATACCAATGCATATCTAGCATAGTTCTGATGTAAGTCTTGCGAGTACTTCGGATGAGTACTCACGGTTGCTTTGCTACCTCTTTTTCCCCTACCCGATTGCTGCGATCAGATGACGGAGCCCCGAAGTCAGCTGATCCCGTCGACGACTACTACTACACCAATGGAGCTTACTACTACGTGAAGACCGATGACCAGGAGTAGTTCGGAGGCTCCCAGGCTGGAGGCCTGCGCCTTTTCGATCTAGATGTCGTTGTTTTGCTCAGCCTTCTTAAGGCAGACTTGTCTAGTTATGTCTGTACTCAGATACTGATGCTTCCGCTGACTCTTGTGTAACTCGAGCTTATGTATTCGAGCCCTCGAGGCCCCTGGCTTGTAATATAAAGCTTGTATTATTTTATTTTGTGTCTAGAGTTGTGTTGTGATATCTTCCCGTGAGTCCCTGGGCTTGATCATGCACATTTGCGTGTATGATTAGTGCACGGTCGAGTCGGGGGCGTCACAAGTTGGAGACGTATCAAGCATCCCCAAGCTTAATTCCTGCTCGTCCTCAAGTAGGTAAATGATAAAAACAGAATTTTTGATGTGGAATGCTACCTAACATATTTCATCATGTAATCTCTCTTACGGTATGAATAATAAGATCCGAATGATTCAAAGCAATAGTCTATAATTTGATATAAAGACATCAATACTCATGCATACTAACAAACAATCATGCCTTTCAAAATAACGATGCTAAAGCAAGTTATCCCTACAAAATCATATAATCCTATCATGCTCCATCTTCTTAACACAAAGTATTTATCATGCACTACCCCGATGACAAGCCGAGCAATTGGTTCATACTTCTTAACACGCTTCAGCTTTTTCAACCCCCACGCAATACATGAGCGCAAGCCATGGACATAGCACTATGGGTGGAATAGAATATGATGATAGAGATCAATAAGGGGAAGTCAAAAATAAGAAGATAGTCTCACATCGACGCGGCTAATCAACGGGCTATGGAGATGCCCATCAATTGATGTCAATGCAAGGAGTAGGGATTGCCATGCAACGGATGCACTAAGAGCTATAAGTGTATGAAAGCTCAAAATAAAAACTAAGTGGGTGTGCATCCAACTTGCTTGCTCATGAAGAACTCGGGCATTTGAGGAAGCCCATCATTGGAATAGACAAGCCAAGTTCTATAATGAAAAATTCCCACTAGTATATGAAAGTGACAACATAGGAGACTCTCTATGTGAAAAACATGGTGCTACTTTGAAGCACAAGTGTGGAAAAGGATAGTAACATTGCCCCTTCTTTCTTTTTCTCTCATTTTTTTTCTTTTTTCTTTTTTTTTCTTGGGCTCTTTTTGGCCTGTTGTTTTTTCTTTCTCTTTTTTTATTTATTTTTCGTCCGGAGCTTCATCCCGACTTGTGGGGGAATCATAGCCTCCATCATCCTTTCCTCACTGGGACAATGCTCTAATAATGATGATCATCACACTTTTATTTACTTACAACTCAAAATTACAACTCGATACTAGAACAAAATATGAGTCTATATGAATGCCTCTGGCAGTGTACCAGGATGTGCAATGATCTAGCGTAACATGTATAAAAAATGATGAACGATGGCTTTGCCACAAATACTATGTCAGCTATATGATCATGCAAAGCAATATGATAATGACGATGTGTGTCATATAAAAAGAACGGTGGAAGTTGCATGACAATATATCTCGGAATGGCTATGGAAATGCCATAATAGGTAGGTATGGTGGCTGCTTTGAGGAAGATATACAGAGGCTTATGTGTGATAGAGCGTATCATATCACGGGGTTTGGATGCACCGACGAAGTTTGCACCGACTCTCGATGTGAGAAAGGGCAATGCACGGTACCGGAGAGGCTAGCAAATTGCGGAAATGTGAGAGTGCGTATAATCCATGGACTTACATTAGTCATAAAGAACTCACATACTTATTGCGAAAGTTTATTAGCCGTCGAAGCAAAGTACTACTACGCATGCCCCTAGGGGGATAGGTTGGTAGGAAAAGACCATCGCTTGTCCCCGACCGCCACTCATAAGGTAGACAATCAATAATAAATCATGCTCCAACTTCCTAGCATAATGACAGATCATACGTGCATGCTTCGGGAATCACAAACCTTAACAAAATTATTCTGACTAAACCACAATCATCTACTAGCACCTCCCACATATTACCATCTTAATATCACAAAACTATTGCAAGGAATCAAACTTATCATATTCAGTGATCTACATGAAAGTTTTTATTATATCCCTCTTGAATACCTATCATATTAGGACCAAATTGATAACCCGTGCATATTACCATTGCTATTCATTAGACTCTCAAAAAGATATTAGTGAAGCATGAGAGTGCAACTATTTCTTTAAAATATAGCCACCGCCATGCTCTAAAAGATATAAGTGAAGCACTAGAGCAACTGCCTAGCTCAAAAGATATAAGTGAAGCACATAGAGTATTCTAACAAATCACGAATAATGTGTGTCCCTCACAAAAAAGTTGTGTTCAGCAAAGATGATTGTGACAAACTAAAAAGCAAACAAAAGCAAGCAAACTATAGCACAAGACGCTCCAAGTAAAACACATATCATGTGATGAATAAAAATATAGCTCCAAGTGATATACCGATAGATTGTAGACGAAAGAGGGGATGCCATCCGGGGCATCCCCAAGCTTAGATGCTTGAGTCTTCCTTGAATATTACCTTGGGGTGCCTTGGTCATCCCCAAGCTTAGGCTCTTGCCACTCCTTATTCCTTTATCCATCATAGTCTCACCCAAAACTTGAAAACTTCAGCACACAAAACTCAACAGAAACCTCGTGAGATCCGTTAGTATAACAAATAAATCTTAAACTCTAAGTACTGTTGTAAATTGATTCATATTTAATATTGGCATAATGCTACTGTACTCCAACTTCTCCATGACTCATACCCCCCGATACGATCCATAGATACATCAAAATAAGCAAACTATGCAACAAAAACAGAATCTGTCTAAAACAGAATAGTCTGTAAAGATCTGAATTATGGTTGCACTTCTGTAACTCCAAAAATTCTGAAAAATTGGGTCAATGTGGGAAATTCATATTACAATACTGTGTAAAAAATTCAGAATTTATTGACGCTCCAGAAAAAAAAATTCAAAATTCCAGCACTGGACGCAAAAGTTTCTGTTTTCAAACAGCATCAATCATACTATCTTCCAAATCATCCCAAACACTAATTAAAACATAAAAACACAATCATAATAGAGGATATAATTGTGTAAACACACAAGAAAAAAAACGAAGATAATTATTGGGTTGTCTCCCAACAAGCTCTTTCTTTATAGCCATGAAGATAGGCTTAAGATTTTAAATGATGCTCACGTCAAAGATAAAAATTGAAGCACAAAGAGAGCATCATAAAACATGTGACAAACACATTTAAGTCTAACATACTTCCTATGCATAGGCATCTTATAAGCAAACAAATTATCAAGACAAGAAATATCTAGCATATGCAAGGGAGAAGAATAAAGCATTGACGATCTCAACATAACGAGAGGTAATTTAGAAACATAAAAATTTCTACAACCATATTTTCCTCTCTCATAATACTTACATGTAGGATCATATTCAAATTTAACAATATAGCCATCACATAACATATTCTCTACATGATCCACATGCATGCAAAGTTGACACTCTTCCAAAGTAGTGGGGTTATCATCAACTAAAGTCATGACCTCTCCAAACCTACTTTCAATATTATTGCAAACATTATTACCAATTACATATTCATCATGAGGCTTAAATAAATTTTCAAGATCATAAGAAGCATTATCACCCCAATCATGATCATTACAATAAGTAGTGGACATAACGAAATTATCATCCCCAAGTTTGTAGCTTTGCATATCATTAGCACAATTGACATTAATAGAATTTATGATAAAATCATTGCAATCATGCTTTTCATTCAAGGAGCTATCAAGTATGGGTGCTATAGCAATAATTTCATTTTTGATATAAGGAACTATAGCAAGTTCGTCTCTATATGCATCATTAATATTGGCATCATGGCCATATGAATAGCAAGCATCACGTGAATCAACGGAATTATAATTATCTATGGGTTCATGCATATCATTATTCTCTTCCAAAGTAGAAGACATTCTCTTAATAAATTCATTAACAGGCATTATGAGCATAGTTTTCATAGCAATATTTAAGTATGTCAAGATTTTCAGATTTGTAGAGAGTAGCATCACACTTTTCAATCAAAGAATCAACTTCATAAGCACCCTTAAAAGCAACAAATTCTTCAATCCATTCGATATCATAGTAACTATAAACACCCTTGGCATAAGAAGATAAGATTTCATTATCATTAAACTCACATAGGTGGGGAAGGTGTTTTTTAGGGTTCTTAGAGCAACAAGTAAGATAGTAAATTTCACATAGATTCCAAGCATAACATAGAAAACAATTTATTTGATTCCATAAGAGTCTCCCTTTTTGAGACAAACGGTGACGCACAAAATGAGCATGCTCATCTAATGATTTTCCCTCAACTAAACTAGTTGGGGTTTCAACACGAGCACAAATGGATCGAAGATGATCCAAGTAGAAAACTTTAAGTGGATCCATAGTATCTTATTTTTTTTTATTTTATATTCTTGTGTGTTTGACATGAAGGCAATAAAGTCAAGCAAGCAAGCAAATAAAATATTGTTGTGTTTTTGTAAAATTGTTTTAGAAGTGGGGGAGATGAAAACGAGAGGCAAATGCAAATAAATAGACAAATAAAATAAATGCAAGTGGATGACAGTTTGTGCGAAGGTACTTGATAGATTTTGGTGATGTCTCCCCGGCAATGGCGCCAGAAATTCTTCCTGCTACTTGTGAGCTGCATTGGGATTTCCTTGCAGAGGAGAGGATGATGCTGTACAGTAGAGATGAGTATTTCCCTCAGTTAAGAACCAAGGTTATCAATCCAACAGGAGAACCACATAGAACCTCGTTAGCAGCACCTACACACACAAAAGCAAACACTTGCACCCAACGCAAATAAGAGGGTTGTCAATCCTCTTAGCGGTTATTTGCAAGGATTAATTCTGATAGTGCTAAATAGATAAAGTAAAATACCAAATAAAATAAAAGTAAATAAATTGCAGCAAGGTATTTTTTTGTTTCTATATATGATAAAAGTAGACCCGGGTCCATAGTTTTCACTAGAGGCTTCTCTCTCGAGCGCAGAACATACGGTGGGTAGACAAATTACTATTGGGCAATTGATAGAAAAGCAAATAATTATGACGGATTCATGGCAATGATCATGTATATAGGCATCACGTCCGAGACAAGTAGACCGACTCCTGCCTGCATCTACTACTATTACTCCACCCATCGACCGCTATCCAGCATGCATCTAGGGTATTAAGTATAAAACAGAGTAACGCCTTAAGCAAGATGACATGATGTAGACAAAGTAAATTCAAGCAATATGATTAAACCCCATCTTTTTATCCTTAATGGCAGCAATACAAATACGTGTCATGTCCCTTTCTGTCACTGGGATTGAGCACCGCAAGATTGAACCCATCACAAAGCACCTCTCCCATTGCAAGATAAATCAATCTAGTAGGCCAAACCAAATCGATAGATCGGAGAGAAATACAAAGCTATAACAATCATGCATAAAAGAGTTCAGAGAAGACTCAAATATTTCTCATGAATAATCTGATCATAAACTCACAATTCATCGGATCCCAACAAACACACCGCAAAAGAAGATTACATCGGATAGAACTCCAAGAACATCGAGGAGAACTTTGTATTGAAGATCAAAGAGTGAGAAGAAGCCATCTAGCTACTAGCTATGGACCCGTAGGTCTATGGTAAACTACTCGCACATCATCGGAGGGGCAGCAAGGTTGATGTAGAAGCCCTCCGTGATCGATTCCCCCTCCGGCAGAGTACCGAAAAAGGCCTCCAGATGGGATCGTGGAAGAATAGAGGTTTGCGATGGTGGAAAGGTTTTTTCTTCTGGCTCTCTGATTGTTTCCGAATATTTTAGAATTTATAGAAGTGGAATTAGGTCAAACGGAGCCACGAGGGCCCCACAAGGCATCAGGGCGCGCCCCCTAGGGCCGCGCCCTGTTGCCTTGTGGAGGCCTCGTGAACCTTCTGGCCTCCTCTCCAAGTCTCCAGGGTCTCTTTTGTCCAGAAAAAAATCTCCAAAAAGTTTCGTGGCATTTGGACTTCGTTTGGTACTGATTTCCTGAAAAACCAAAAACAAGCAGAAAACAGCAACTGGCACTGGGCACTAGGTTAATAGATTAGTCCCAAAAAATGATATATAATTGCATATAAAACATCCAAGATTGATACTATAATAGCATGGAACAATAAAAAATTATAAATACGTTGGAGACGTATCAATGCTCCCATTTAGTCAAGTGCAAGAGCTGTGTTTGGGTGCGAACCCGGTCTTTGAGCGATCTGCGCTGGTCGGGCGACGTGTTCTGGGATATGTGGGTACAGGTGGGAGTGACCTGTTCAGATGGTTCAGGTCATTTTTTGTGTAGGGTGCTCGCGGGATACAATTTCCACCCTAAGAAAGGTCAGAGCATGAAAAAAACTTACAGGTTGTTTCCCTGGTCAAGAAACTGACAGTGCAAATGCAATCATGCAATGGTGCACTTCTCAAGCAATTGGCAATGCAAACACAATTAGACCATATCATAATAATTAACTTTCGGGCTGCAGTTGGTCTTTGTGCCAATGGAGCAACGGGTAATCTAGAAGGTTAGTCATGCTTGCCGGTTACAACAACATTGGACGATCAAATACAGACTTCGTATCTAGATGCATGGGCATGCCTGACACATATGAATACAGAGGCGAGCAAAAGCGCGATCAACAAGCACGTGTATGGCGCACCCTAGCCGACTAGCCCGCAATGCCCAAAGGAAGGGCAGACATACCAAACAACATCCTACGCTAGCCAGATATATATACTTAAGGCTAGGGAGATATGTCAACACGTGCGATCCCAACAAATGCTTTGTTAAAAATCCGAGCAGAGAACCCAAGATGGGACATCCGACCAGACCATGGCATTCAAAGGCCAGGCGAACATTCCAACCCACGGCATCCGACCAGAGTCATGTGCCGTGTGGGCTGTGCCCGACCTTTCTATGGACCTGTCTGTTGGGTTGCTTTGAACGGCAAAAGAAAGAGACGGGCTTCTGTAGGGTTAATGGTGGTTTCAAAGAAGTTGTGCAGCGCCGTAACAGGAGTAACCTCTTTAATTGAACAAAATAAGGATAATATTGATGTTAATTTTGTTTCTAGGAGTAAATTTAACAACAATGCTTATATAGGTACTTTTTGGGAACAATCATAGACCGTATCCTAATAATTAACTTTCTGTTTGCAGTTGGTTTTTGTGCCAATGGTGCAACGGGTAGTCTAGAAGGTTAGTCATGCTTGTTGGTTATAACAGCATTGGATGATCAAATACACGCTTCATATCCGGACGCATGGGCATGCCTAGCACATGCGAATACAGAGGTGAGCAAAAGCGAGATCAACAAGCACATGTAGGGCGCACCCTAGCCGACTAGGCCGCAAGGCCCAAAGGAAGGCCATGCATCCCAAACACAACATCCTACGCTAGCCGGATATACTTAAGGCTAGGCAGATATGTCAATACGCGCAAACTTGAAAAATGCTCTGTTGAAAATCCGGATAGAGATCCCAAAACGGGAAATCCCACCAGACATCCCAACCCACGCCATCCGGCCAGAGTCGTGTGCCGTGGAGGCTGTGCCCGACCTTTCTATGGACCCAGCTATGTGGTTACTTTGTCCGTCAAAAGAAATATATGGTCTTCTGTAGGGTTGATGGCGTGGTTTCAAAGAAGCTGTGCAGCGCCACAACAGGACACGACTCGATAGCGAGCAGCCGACGATGCCTAAGTTGTATGTCACAAGAAGTATATTGTTGGATTAATATTCAAAGAGGTTTCCAATGATACTAATTTTGTGGTATATAACTTACTGTTTGATATTTAAATCAGAGGTCAAAGTTTGACCCAAAATACAATGGAGAGTAATAAACTCGGACAGAGGTAGTTCGCTTAACCTTCCGGCTTGTAGTTGGTCTCTGCGCCAATTGGCTGTCTTTGGGGCATTAATCATTTGTAGACAGTTAAGGACAAAATCCTTCAAATAGTTTGCTTAGCTTAGCTGACCTGTAGTTGGTCTCTGCGCCAACTCTTCAAATACCTTAGTTGACATCCATGTTATGTTCAATATAGTTTGATTAACTTCCTGGCTGTAGTTGGTCTCTGCGCCAATTGGCGCAACGATTATACAAACATAGTATGAACATAATCATATTGCGTTTGTTAATCATTTAGCGACAGTTGAGGAAAAAATCCTTCAAATGACTCGCTTAGCTTCTGGATTGATGTTGGTCTCTACGGCAATTGACGGAAGAAGTCATCTATTAGTTCAAGGATACGTGAATAGAATAAATGATAATACATGATGCTAAAGAGGAATGGTCAAGCAAGACCCAGCTGGGTACAAAGTATTGTTAGGTCTTGCTCAACCATGTTGGGAGATAGTCGATCGAAATGGCTGTTGGGTTATCCTGGCCAGAGAAAGAAGGACATGGGAAAAGATCATCGTTATCTGTCGTTGGTAAATATATATGGCAGATAGAAATGCGTTACGAATATAATCACTTGCAAACCATTTTAGGAAAAAATCCTTGAAATAGTACATATAACTTCCTTTTCAATTTTCAAATAGTTCCCTTAGCTTCTCGGTTGGTGTCGGTCTCTGCGCCAATTGATGCAATGGGCCATTTAGTAGAAAAAGTTCGAGCCACCAATGGACTCGGCGTAGCTGTCCCTGCCCCGCCTGCAATATATAGTAGTCTGGCCAACGGGCCGGTTCCCCTATCCCAAATTCGGCCCCGTCTCAGACAGCCAGAATTCCATGTATCCTAACCTAGACGTCCTGCGATCTCTCCCTCCCCCCACCCCCACCGCCACTGATGTCATTGGAGCCGCCACCCGCAAAGATGGCGGAGGTTGCCGAGGCCACTAGGTTGTCGGTCTCCCCATCAAAGGAATCAGAACCCTCTGGCACCAAGGGTGCCGCCGCCATGCTAGGGGCGGCCCACGAGACAAACACTATGTGGGTCAGCAACCTACCCACGCATGCGGGTGAGGACGACATCATGGCGGCCTTCGGCCTACATGGGATCTCGGCTGCGTCGCCACACGCGCTGGCTCCTTCGCCGAGTCCTTCGACGCCCTCGAGGCGCTCTGTGGGGTCAATGGCTCCTTCATCCAGATCGAGTTTGTGCAGCCAGTAATATCTTCCCTCCCTTCTCTTCCGCCCGGATCAGCTCCCACTTGGACCCCCATGATCTAGCTGCAGGTTGTCACCCCGCGATGTGAATTTTCTGGTAATAACGGTTTCAGTGCTTGTGATTTGGGTTGATGTTGCATGATATGGAGATTTATCATCCCGTGGTCTAGCTCTTTTATGCGGTTTAGGCTGTGTGGGCTAATATATGTTGTTATATAGTCCTAGATTGGTGATTGTTCCTTGTTCTAGGGTGAAATTGCTATGCTGGTGTTGTGTATAGATTTATGCCCTCATGATGCTTACTAGTGTAATTCCAGCTTTAATTTGCTATGGAATAGGACAATATCTGGAACCTATGGTATGGTTTGATTTAAGTTTGAATGGTGTACTAATACTGAGTGATGCTTGGTTAGTGGTAGTTGTTTATTTCTCGGGTGAAATTGCTTTATTCACGTGCTGCTGTTGTGTAATGAGTTGTGCATGAATGAGGCAATTTGATGTTATTGAGGCTGTGATTTGATTTAACTAGTGTATGTTATCTTTCATGGGTTTCACTTTAAGTTAGACCGAGTAAATTCATAGTTATCTCATAGTTTTTGTTGCTAGGACTGCTTGGATGAGGATTTTATTCTCCGACGGCTTGTGTTTGTTGATTGTTTTTCTACATGCTAGAGCTATTAGGAACCTATGGGTTGGAGGAATTAGTTCATCTATTTCAAAGCAGGAGGTAGACGTGAGTTTCAAAAGTTTGGAAAGATTGAAGGTGTTGAATTCTCCAATGATCAAACTTGTGCATACATCGACTTTGAGAAGCTAGAAGATGCAATTTCTGCCCATAGAGCCCTGAATGGGACAAATTTTGGGGGCCTTACGACACAACATTCCTCTTTGGCATATAGTTTGGAGGTACGAGCCAAATCCATATGGGTTACTGAAACATGCTTAATAAAACATTAACATAAACAACAATTTGCCTACTTGTATGATGTAAAAAAAATGGTGTTACCACACGTACATAAATTAATTATGATTATTTGTGTTGTGGTAGAGACACTTTATTTCATTAGGGCCATTTACTTTATTTATACTAGCAAAAGAGCCCGTGCATTGCGATGGGAGGAAAAAATACCACATGTCCCTGACACAATAACCTTGACTCAAGACCCTAGTAGGTCCACGTCCTTTATTTCAACACATGGCATCCTATATGTGTTTCCGCTTATCCTCCTTCCCACCCTCGCCGACGGTGGCCTCAGTGCTCACACAATCCCAACGCGTTTGAATGTCAATCCTAAGGCATCTCTCTCTCTCTCTCTCAGCATAAGATGAGAAATCTACTTTTTTCCTATGAGGTTTTGACAAGGCGTGCATGTGTGGTCATAGATGGTTTCTTTCGTCTCTAATCTAGTTTTGGTGAGGTGTTCGATTCCAATCGGTACTGGTACGAAAGAAACACGGATCATCTGCTATTAATTAAGGTTCCTAAATAACATTTTAAACTGGTTAACAGGTAAAATAACATCATATTCAGTACACATTTTTTAATCAGAATCCATATATAACATGTTAAATTTGGAGTTAGGGTTTAAAAGATATGGATATTTCTAAAAATCATTTGATATGTACTGTGGGTTGGTTAACCCAAATATCACGGGGTTTCTTGCAAAAGCGAAAAGCTGACTTAAAACTGGATGGTGGGTTGATTAGTAGAAACATCCGAGGGTTTACTGCGAAAAAGAATATCTAACTTAAAACTGGACTACGGGTTGATTAAGAAACATCAGGGGGTTTTCTACAAAATAGCATAACAGACCAAGAATACCTATTCCCTGCATTAGTAGGTAATAGATTTTGTGGCTGTGAAGTATATTATGCCAATGAGATATTGTATGCATTCCTTCTCTCTAAGATGGTTTTGAGAGGGAAACTGTGTATCACTATTACTAACCAACTACTTGAACTACATTAAAAAGTGTGTATGAAGGCCATTTTTTGCGAGTATTTTTCTCAAGCGGAGGATAATCTAGTTTGAGCCACCCATGCACACGGCGCTGCTGTCCCTAACCCATCTGCAATATATACTAGTTCGGCCCCATAGGGAACGTGCGGAGAAGAATAACTCGTGGAGGGGATTAGGTTGAGAGAGGTTGCTGTGTGTGGGCCCCACAGGGAATGCGTGTCGTGCGAAGGAGGAGGTATACGGGAGGAAAAGATTAGTCGATTGAAAAAAATGGTTTTCCATCATTGAGACGTTCTAAAGAAGGGAAGTGTATGCACTATCATCCACTAAATATCAAATTAATGCGTGCATATGAAGGCCGTTATTAGGTTAGTATTTTTCTCAAGCAGAGGATAATCACCTCGCATAGAAACGGCTCGAGCCACCCACGGACTCGGCGGAGCCGGCCCTGCCCTACCTGCAATATATACGAGTCTAGTCCACGGGTCGGTTCCTGTATCCCCGTTCCGGCCCCATCTCAGATAACCAGAATTCCCCGCATCCTAAACTAGGCGTCCGACGATCTCTCCGTCCTCCCACCCCCGCCGCCATCGATGTAGTCGGGGCCGCCGAGGCTGCCAGGCTGTCAGCCTCCCTACCGAGGGAATCAGAACCCTCTGGCACCTGGGGTGTCGTCGCCGCCGCGCCGGGGGCGGCCCACGAGACAAACACACTGTGGGTCGGCAACCTGCCCACATACGCGGGAGAGGACGACGTCATGACGGCCTTTGCCTTGCACGGGGTGCTCGGCTGCGTCGTCACACGTGCCGGGTCCTGTAGCTACGCCTTCGTCCTTTTTCGCTCCCTCGTCGAGTCCTAGGTGACCTTCGTGGCGCTCTGCGGGTCCAAGGTCAAGGGATCCTCCATCCAGATCGAGTTTGTGTGGCCAATAATCTCGTTTGATCCCTTCCCCCCCCCCCCCCCCCGTGATTTGGCTACAGCTTGCCACCCGTGATGTGATTTTTCTGGTAATTACGGTTTCCATGCTTGTGATTTGGGCTGACGTCGCACGAGATGGAGATTTATCATCCCGTGGTCCTGCTCTTTTATGTTGTTTAGGATGTGTGGGCTAATATATGTTGTTATATAGTCCTAAATTGGTGATTGTCCCTTGTTCTAATGTGAAATTGCTGTGCTGGTGTTGTATATAGATTTATGCCCTCATGATGCTTACTAGTATAATTCCAGCTTTAATTTGCTATGGAATAGGTCAATATCTAGAACCTATCACTGGTGTAGCGACGTCCTATACAAACGGTTTTTAACCCCTTCCGCGATATAGTTTTAAACCGTCGCCTTGCCTGTGTGTGCGATAGGGGGGGGGTCCATCCCACATGACTCAGAAAATCATCGGTGATAGATCCTCCGGTCACACACGCAGTGCAAAAAGAGGTCGTGTGCGATCGGGTGAGCCATCGCAAGCAATTATATGGGCCCAATCATGTGAGATGTTCTTAGCATACCACACAGTGAATCCCGAACAAACGTTTCCATTCATATGGTACATCACACACAATTGTCCGCATCACATCGTCTGTGATAGGGGTGTCCATCACAGACGATACTTATAATTTTATCGTTTGCGTTATTGAATACATCACGCACGGTGCCTAGAAGAAGCTGTATGGCATATGGCTGTCCATCACACACACTTTTTATGTGGAAAGGTTTGTGCAAGGTGGACTAACGCAAACAGTTGTCGGGCGGAAGTCGTGTGTGATTGTTCATTGATCCAACACACCAACTTTCTAGAAACTGTGTGGGTTGTTTGACGTCATCGCCCACAGTGTTGTCTCAATAACCATCTGCAACAGAAAAACCCAATAAGCATGCTAATTGGCCTATTATTTTTCATACATTTAGTAATCAAATTGACATTTCATATCAAACACACAATATATTTCATATTTGTATTACGGCAACCAGGATTTCATAATTGAAATACATCAGAGTACACCATCATATAGCTTCAGCACTCAGTTACACCATATAGGCATATAGCTAGCTACCCCATTATGCAACAACAATAAATTTCTCATGCAACATCTAAAACCTTTGGAAATTAGCATCATAAATAGTAGATAGACAGAAGAATCTCATCCGGAAAATTGCTGAAGCGGAAGGTGAATATTGAGCCTTCAATGATGTTGAAGGTCCTTGCAACTTTAAGCCAGTGCCTGTGGATGATTGACTGCCCATCCTTCGTCCTCTTGAGGAAGACTTCAATATTGTACCGTGGGTGTTGTATGAATACCTTCCTCGCCTCTTGACTATACAGGTGGTTTAAGAGGTAATCATCGGTGAATTGCTTTAGAAAGGCCTGAAAACAAAGATATGCACAAATATCTTCTCCAAATTTTGAAATGGCGCAAAGGAAAAAAACAAGGTACAAGAGTTAGTACCATCCTGTAGTTGACTGATGTCTTCATTGTGCAGACAAAGATCTTGTTATTTCTCGTCGCTAGTTTCTTTATCCTAACAATCTTTCTGAGTTTCTTGACTTGACTGATATTCATGGACATCTCATTTCCCCATATGCAAAATGGGTCGAACAGTGGGTCTAAACCTCTGGCAACAGGACCTACATGTGCAAGACCAAATTGTTAAAAACCTAAATATTAGAACGGTTCCTGCTATTGCACAATAATGTGCTATTAGCCAAAGGACCATGCATGTGCAAACCACGATGGTAAACCTTAGTGTCTCCCATTATTTCCCTGCAACACATATAAGGTAGTTATTGATCAGGTTAAGTGAGAGTTGGCATACTATCAGTAAAATATGTTGCTGAAAAATAAACACATTGCAGATCCAGTAGATTAATTCGAGCCACATGGAAAAGCCAGTTATCCAAACCAAGCATGCTTAAGAACTAGGAAATATAGCAATTGTATATGTTTCTCATGTATTTAGTACAGCCAAATTCGATTTATTTCTCACATGCATAATAGTACAAAATTGTACCCACAGCAATTGAACATCACATTGCAGAATTGAACCAAACAGTTAACTGAACACCACAACAAATGAACCAAACAGTTAACTGAGCACCACAATGCACAATAGAACATACTAGAAGATCACACAGTTAACCAAACCAAGCATGCTTAACAACTTGGAAATATAGAAATTGTATATGTTTCTCATGTATTTAGTACAGCCAAATTTGATTTATTTCTCAGATGCATAACAATACAAAGTTGTACCCACAAGAATAGAACATCACATTGTAGAATTGAACCAAACAGTTAACTGAACATCACAACAAATGAACCAAACAGTTAACTGAGCACCACATTGCACAATATATAGAACATATATACTAGAAGATTAGATTGCATAGTAACATTACATAGGACAATTCACTAGAATTTCTAATGGAAAGGCATGAGCAGCACATGCAACAGGTAAACCAAACATGCTTAACCGGCATAGCTACCTGAACATAGGTCCTTATAGTAAGCTAAAAAACACAAGCTACTCCTCATCGTCAGAGATATCGATGACGATGGGATCCTTAAACTTGGAAGAGGGCGAGGCCTCCACATCGTGGGTGCCCTCCTCGTAGTGGTGAGTCGCCTGAGCTGCTCCGGGCACCAACCTGTTGGCTCTGGAGTTGAGGTAAGCACGGGCATGCTAAGAAAACACCTCGTAGTCTTTGTCGAAGGCACCGGCGATGGCCTCGAGAAAACACCACGAACTGTCGTTTAAAGCAGCCAACCGCATGGCGGTGTCCGTGCGCGAGGCGTCGATAGTGGCCTCGACGGCGAGGTTCTCGTCCAAGATCTAGGGGTCTGCACACATGGTAGCCATCGCGACCTCATCCGCGCGTGCGGCTACGATTTGCTTCTTCGTTGCCAAATGCTCCTTGAGCTCCTGGCTATACTGCGTGCACCATGGCTTTGGGCGGCGCTTATTTGGAGGATGGGGCGGTGATTTGGGTGAAAGGTGTTGATACGTCTCCAACGTATCTATAATTTTTGATTGTTCCATGCTATTATAGTATCAATCTTGGATGTTTTATATGTAACTATATGCAATTTTATATCATTTTTTTGGACTAACCTATTAACTTAGTGCCCAGTGCCAGTTACTGTTTTTTGCTTTTCAGAAAATCAATTTCAAACGGAGTCCAAACGAAGAAAAAACTTTGGATTAATTTTTTCTGGACCAAGAGAGACTCTAGAAGCTTCGGGAGAAGACCAGAGGAGTCACGAGGGAGCGACAATCTCGGGAGGCGCGCCCAGAGGGGTAGGCGTGCCCCCAGGCTTGTGGGCCCCTTCTGGCACCTCTTGACCTAATTCTGCCTCTATAAATTCTCAAATATTCCCATTATACCAGAGAGCCACCTGAAATAACTTTTTCGCCGCCGCAAGCTTCTGTTCTTCCGCGATCCCATCTGGAGACCTTTTCCGGCACTCTGCCGGAGGGGGAATCGATCACGGAGGGCTTCTATATCAACCTGGCTGCCCTTCCGATGATGTCTGGGTAGTTTACCACCGACCTACGGGTCCATATAGTTAGTAGCTAGATGGCTTCTTCTCTCTCTTTGATCTTCAATACCATGTTCTCCTCGATGTTCTTGGAGTTCTATCCGATGTAATCTTCTTTTGCGGTGTGTTTGTTGGGATCCGATGAATTATGGGTTTATGATCTGAATATTTATGAATATTAATTGAGTCTTCTCTGAACTCTTTTATGCATGATTGTTATAGCTTTGTATTTCCCTCCGATCTATCCGTTTGGTTTGGCCAACTAGATTGATTTATCTTGCAATGGGAGAGGTGCTTTGTGATGGGTTCAATCTTGCGGTGCTCTATCCCAGTGATAGAAAGGGACAAGACATGTATTTCTATTGCTGCCATTAAGGATAAAATGATGGGGTTTATTCATATTGCTTGAGTTTACTTTGTCTACATCATGTCATCTTGCTTAAGGCGTTACTCTGTTTGTCATGAACTTAATACCCTAGATGCATGCTGGATAGCGTTCGATGGGTGGAGTAATAGTAGTAGATGCAGAGCAGGAGTCGGTCTACTTGTCTCGGACGTGATGCCTATATACATGATCATTGCCTTGAATATCGTCATAACTATGCGCTTTTCTATCCATTGCCCAACAGTAATTTGTCTACCCACCATATGCTATGCGTTCGAGAGGGAAGCCTCTAGTGAAAACTATGGCCCCCGAATCATCTATGTACCATATTTAAAATCCAAAAATACCTTGCTGCAATTTTATTTCCTTTATTTTATTTTGCAATTTATTTATCTATCTATCACTATCAGAATTAATCCTTGCAAGTAACCGCCAAGGGATTGACAACCCTCTTGTTCCCGTTGGGTGCAAGTAATTGCTTTTGTGTGTGTAGGTGCTGCTAACGAGATTCTGTGTGGTTCTCCTACTGGATTGATAACCTTGGTTCTTAACTAAGGGAAATACTTATCTCTACTGTACTGCATCATCCTCTCCTCTTGAGGAAATCCCAACGCAACTCACAAGTAGTAGGAAGAATTTGTTGCGCCGTTGCCGGGGAGACATCACAAAAACCTATCAAGTACCTTCGCACAAACTATCATCTACTTGCTCTTATTTTATTTGCCTTTTATTTGCATTTGCCTCTCGTTTTCATCTCCCCCACTTCTATTTTTTTTACAAAAACACAAAAACATTTTATTTTGTTTGCTAGCTATAATTGTATGACTCAATGAAAATAAAAATATAGACATATGGGTCAACTTAAAGTTTTCTACTTGGATAATCTTCGATCCATTTGTGCTCGTGCTAAAACGCCAACTAGTTTAGTTGAGGGAAAATCATTAGATGAGCATGCTTATTTTGTGCGTCACCGTTTGTCTCAAAAAGGGAGACTCTTATGGAATCAAATAAATTGTTTGCTATGCTATGCTTGGAATCTATGTGAAATTTATGATTTTACTTGTTGCTTTAAGAACCCTAAAAAACACCTTCCCTACCTATGTGAGTTTAGTGATAATGAAATCTTATCTTCTTATGGCAAAGGTGTTTATAGTTACTATGATATCAAACAAATTGAAGAATTTGTTGCTTTTAAGGGTGCCTATGAAGTTGCTTCTTTGATTGAAAAGTATGATGCTACTCTCTACAAATCTGAAATTTTTGCCATACTTAAATATTGCTATGAGAACTATGCTCCTAATGCCCATGTTAATGAATTTATTGAGAGAATGTCTGCTGCTTTGGAAGAGAATAATACTATGCAGGAATCTATAGATAATTATGACCCCGTTGATTTGTTTGAAATATCCTTTTTGATGAACTTGATGCTTGCTATTCTTATGGCCATGATGCCAATATTAATGATGCTTATGAAGATGAACTTGCTATAGTTCCTTATGTTAAAAATGAAACTGTTGCTATTGCACCCACACTTGATACCTCCTTGAATGAAAAGCATGATTGGAATGATGTTATTATAAATTCTATTAATGTCAATTGTGCTAATAATATGCAAAGCTACAAGCCTGGGGATGATAATTTTGTCATGTCCACTACTTATTGCAATGATCATGATTGGTGTGATAATGTTTCTTATGATCTTGAAAATTTATTTAAGCCTCATGATGAATATATTATTGATAATAAAATTTGCAATACTTTTACAAGTGGGTTTGGAAGAGCTTCAACTTTAGGTAATAATGATCCCACTACTTTGGAGAATTATTAATCTTATGAATTTTTGGATAAAAGTGGGTTTGGAGAGGTCATGACTTTAGTTGATGTTAATCCCACTATCTTGGAAGATTATAAAACTTTTATGCATATGGATCATGAAGATATTATTTTATATGATAGCTATATTGTTGATTTTGAATATGATCCTACATGCAATTATTATGAGAGAGGAAAACATGATTGTAGAAATTTTCATGTCCCTAAATTATCTCTCTTTGTGTTGAAATTATTAATGCTTCATTCTTCCGATTTGCATATGTTAGATATTTCTTGTCTTGATAATTTGTTTGCTTATAAAATGCCTATGCATAGGAAGTATGTTATACTTAAATGTGTTTCTCACATGTTTTATGATGCTCTCTTTGTGTTTCAATTATTATCTTTCATGTGAGCATCATTGAAATCTCAAGCCTATCTTAATGGCTATAAATAAAGAGTTTGTTGGGAAGCAACCCAATAGCTATCTTAATTTTTTCTTTTACTTTCTATTTTGTGTGTTTACACAATTTAGCTACTGTTATGATTGTGTTTTTCTGTTTTTATTAGTGTTTGTGCCAAGTAATGCCTTTAGGATGATGTGGATGATAGTATTATTGATGCTGTTTAAAAACAGAAACTTTTGCGCTCAGTACGAGAATTATTTCTCCTTGGTGGAATGTCAATAATTGCTGAATTTTTTACAAAGTATTGGAATATGAATTTTTTACATTGCCCTAATTTTTCAGAAATTTTGGAGTTACAGAAGTATAGTCAAATATTCCGTCATTACAGACTGTACTGTTTTAGACAGATTCTGTTTTTGTTGCATGGTTTGCTTATTTTGATGAATCTATGGATTGTATCGGGGGGTATAAGCCATGGAGAAGTTGGAGTACAGTAGCATTATGCCAATATTATATATGAATCAATTTACAACAGTACCTAAATGTTTTGATATATTTATTATACTAACGGATCTCACGAGGTTTCTGTTGAGTTTTGTGTGCTGAAGTTTTCAAGTTTTGGTTCAAAGAATGATGGATAAAGGAATAAGGAGTGGAAAGAGCCTAAGCTTGGGGATGCCCAAGGCACCCCAAGTTAATATTCAAGGAAGACCCAAGCATCTAAACTTGGGGATGCCCCGGATGGCATCCCCTCTTTCGTGTACAATCTATCGGTAACTCACTTGGAGCTATATTTTTATTCATCACATGATATGTATTTTACTTGGAGCGTCTTGTTCCATAGTTTTATTTTATTTGTTTGCTTTTTAGTTTTCCACAATCATCTTTGCTGAACACATCTTTTTGAGAGGGACACACATTATTCGTGATTTGTTAGAATACTCTATGTGCTTCACTTATATCTTTTGAGCTAGGCAGTTGCTCTAGTGCTTCACTTATATCTTTTAGAGCAGGGCGGTGGTTATATTTTATAGAAATAGTTGCACTCTCATGCTTCACTTATATCTTTTTGAGAGTCTAATAAATAGTAATGGCAATTTGCACATGTTAGAAGAATGGTCCTGATATGATAAGGTATTCAAGGGGGATATAATAAAAACTTTCATGTAGATCACTAAATATGAAGTGTGTGGTTAATTTTATTAATGTCGTAATATGAAAGGATATAGGTTCATGATCATTGGTTAGTAGAAATATCAGTATTAAAGTTTGTTATGACATACTCATCTAAGTATTAGTTTTGGCATGGTGAGGAAGTTCGAGCATTTATAGGCCTGAAATGAAATCCTTGAGTGCTGTTATAATCGGGGGCACGCGATGGTTAACTCCTACCAACCTCCCTCCTAGGGGCATGCAGTTAGTACTTTGCTTTGTGGGCTAATAGACTTTTGCAATAAGTATGCGAGTTCTTTATGACTAATGTGAGTCCATGGATTATACGCACTCCTATCTTTCCGCAATTTGCTAGCCTCTTCGGTACCGTGCCTTGCCCTTTCTCACCTCGAGAGTTGGCGCAAACTTTGCCGGTGCATCCAAACCCCGTGATATGATACGCTCTTTAACGCATAAGCCCCCTTTTACCTTCCTCAAAACAACCACCATACCTACCTATTATGGCATTTCCATAGCCATTCCAAGATATATTGCCATGCAACTTCCGCCGTTCCGTTTATATGACACACATCATCATTGTCATAGTGCTTTGCATGATCATATAGCTGACATAGTATTTGTGGCAAGGCCACCGTTCATCATTTTTTATACATGTTACGCTAGATCATTGCACATCCTGGTACACTACCAGAGGCATTCATATAGAGTCATATTGTTCTAGTATCGAGTTGTAATATTGAGTTGTAAGTAAAATAAAAGTGTGATGATCATCATTATTAGAGCATTGTCCCAGTGAGGAAAGGATGATGAAGACTATGATTCCCCCACAAGTCGGGATGAGGCTCCGGACGAAAAAAAGAAAAAATAAAAAAAAGAGAGGCCAAAAAGAGCCCACAAAAAAATGAATGAGAGAAAAAGAGAGAAGGGGCAATGTTACTATCCTTTTCCACACTTGTGCTTCAAAGTAGCACCATGTTTTTCATATAGAGAGTCTCCTATGTTGTCACTTTCATATACTAGTGGGAATTTTTCATTATAGAATTTGGCTTGTATATTCTGATGATGGGCTTCCTCAAATGCCCGAGGTCTTCATGAGCAAGCAAGTTGGATGCACACCCACTTAGTCTTCAGTTTGAGCTTTCATACACTTATAGCTCTTAGTGCATCCGTTGAATGACAATCCCTACTCCTCGCATTGATATCGATTGATGGGCATATCCATAGCCCGTTGATCCGCCGAGTTGATGCGAGACTTTCTTATTCTCCTTTCCATTATTTGATCCCTACCACCGCATTCTATTCCACCTAGTGCTATGTCCATGGCTCGTGCTCATGTATTGCGTGAGAGTTGAAAATGCTGAAGCGCGTTAGAAGTACGATCCAATTGCTTGGTTTAACACTGGGGTGCTCACTATTTATATATTTGCGGTGAAGATAGAGCCATGCCATTATTAATATGAGAAAGTGAGTAGGGATAACACTCGTTAAGGATCGTATATTTTGAAAGTTTAATGATTATGCTTCTTATGTTCATGGATATTATTATGTTGATATTGTTAATTCATCGCTTCACAATTTATATGCCACAAAAGAGATTACATGATAGACATGTTAGGTAGCATTCCACATCAAAAATTATGTTTTTATCATTTACCCACTCGAGGACAAGCAGGAATTAAGCTTGGGGATGCTTGATACGTCTCCAACGTATCTATAATTTTTGATTGTTCCATGCTATTATAGTATCAATCTTGGATGTTTTATATGCAACTATATGCAATCTTGTATCATTTTTTGGGACTAACCTATTAACCTAGTGCCCAGTGCCAGTTGTTGGTTTTTGCTTGTTTTTGGCTTTTCAGAAAATCAATATCAAACGGAGTCCAAACGAAGAAAAAACTTTGGATTAATTTTTTCTGGACCAAGAGAGACCCTAGAAGCTTCGGGAGAAGACCGGAGGAGTCACGAGGGAGCGATAAGCTCGGGAGGCGCGCCCAGGGGGTAGGCGTGCCCCTAGGCTTGTGGGACCCTTGTGCCACCTCTTAACCTAATTCCACCTCTATAAATTCCCAAATATTCCCATTATACCAGAGAGCCACCCGAAATAACTTTTCCGCCGCCGTGAGCTTCTGTTCTTCTGCGATCCCATCTGGAGACCGTTTCCGGCACTCTGTCGGAGGGGGAATCCATCACGGAGGGCTTCTACATCAACCTGGCTGCCCTTCCGATGATGTGTGAGTAGTTTACCACTGACCTACGGGTCCATAGTTAGTAGCTAGATGGCTTCTTCTCTCTCTTTGATCTTCAATACCATGTTCTCCTCGATGTTCTTGGAGTTCTATCCGATGTAATCTTCTTTTGCGGTGTGTTTGTTGGGATCCGATGAATTGTGGGTTTATGATCTGAATATGTATGAATATTAATTGAGTCTTCTCTGAACTCTTTTATGCATGATTGTTATAGCTTTGTATTTCTCTCCGATCTATCCGTTTGGTTTGGCCAACTAGATTGATTTATCTTGCAATGGGAGAGGTGCTTTGTGATGGGTTCAATCTTGCGGTGCTCTATCCCAGTGACAGAAAGGGACAAGACACGTATTTTTATTGTTGCCATTAAGGATAAAATGATGGGGTTTATTCATATTGCTTGAGTTTACTTTGTCTACATCATGTCATCTTGCTTAAGGCGTTACTTTGTTTGTCATGAACTTAATACCCTAGATGCATGCTGGATAGCGGTCGATGGGTGGAGTAATAGTAGTAGATGCAGGTAGGAGTCGGTCTACTTGTCTCGGGTGTGATGCCTATATACATGTTCATTGCCTTGAATATCGTCATAACTATGCGCTTTTCTATCAATTGCCCAACAATAATTTGTCTACCCACCGTATGCTATGCATTCGAGAGAGAAGCCTCTAGTGAAAACTATGGCACCCGGGTCATCTATCTACCGTATATAAAATCCAAAAATACCTTGTTGCAATTTTATTTCCTTTATTTTATTTTGCAATTTATTTATCTATCTATCACTATTAGAATTAATCCTTGCAAGTAACCGCCAAGGGGATTGACAACCCTCTTGTTCCCGTTGGGTGCAAGTAATTGCTTTTGTCTGTGTAGGTGCTGCTAACGAGGTTCTGCGTGGTTCTCCTACTGGATTGATAACCTTGGTTCTTAACTGAGGGAAATACTTATCTCTACTGTACTGCATCATCCTCTCCTCTTCGAGGAAGTCCAAACGCAGCTCACAAGTAGCAGGTGTCGCGCCGGCGGTCGGGGCATGTGGGATGGAGAAGGAGGAGGAGGATGGGGGTGGGGTGTGGATTACCTGACTAGATCGATGAGGCCGAGTAGCAGGAAGGAGCGTCGCTGGCAAGGAGGCGGCGTTGCAAGCAAGAAGTGAAGCTTTGAACTTGGAAAGGTAGGAGGAAACATGGGAAATGTGGCCTTTGGTCAGGAGGAGGGGAGTGGTAGATATTTCCACGGTTGCCGAAAATTTTCGCTCGGTGCAGCGAAAAACTGGCACGCAAAGTGTCATCGGACACAGTCCCTTATTCAGCACTGTGTGTGATATTTGAACATCACAAACGATTCCTATAGCTTACCCCATGTGTGATGAGTTTGAACGTGCAAATTTTTGTTCGAATTTCCCTGGTTACAGTGGTCATCCAAGTCATTGCTTAATTTAACATCACTTGCTAATTTGGGTACACAAAAGAGCCTATAGCACACAACCCGCACTTACTTAATCAAGCAATTTCAGAAATTAAACAGAGCTGGTTGACCTAAACATTACTCTAACAAAAGACCAACGCTCTAAACAAAGACTAATATTCCGCCTGGCACTCATCGATCTCCGCCGCCTCTCCATATCCAGGTCGCGCTCGACGACCTCCTGGGGAAGGGACTCCATGGCATCCATCGCCACATACTCGGCAAGCATCTCGTATCCGCATCCTCCATCTCTTTGGAAAAGGTCGCCATGAGCCGGGCTGGGCGGCCACGGTCCGGGTCTGGACGACCTCCATCTTGGCTAGGGAGGCCGCCGACGAACAGATGGCTGCTCGAGTGCTGTCGGCGATTGCCAACTCTTCGGACATGGGTTGCTGACCGGTGTCGGAGAAGGCTGCCGTGATTTTTGCGGTGACCGACATGAGCTGGGCGTGGGCGGCCTCGACATGGGCGTAGGCGGCCTCCATCAAGGCTACGGTAGCCGCCGAGGAACGGACAACTGCTGTGCTATTCTCACCATTTGCTATCCCCGTCGTAGATATTGCTGCCGCCATCTCAGCTGCAGCAGCTGCGCCCTTTCGGCTGCCGCAACTGCCCAATCGAAGATTGCAGCCGCGCTCATGGAGGTTGTGTGTGGCGCCCCGCCTGAATACCACTATAGCCAGACGGTCGCCGCACATGCCAGCCCAGGAAATCACTCTGGCATGCGCGTTTACAACAAGTATCATGAACATAGGCACAACTGTAATAAGAATATATTTATTTGCCATTGTGACAGGAATAAATACATCATGGTTATAGAGCTGGGGCAGCGGGAAAATACTAACTGGGGCAGCACGGACTTGGAGAGGCTCCACTCCACAGGGATCTGACTGGATTACTCTTCTAGCTCGCGAACGCTCCGGCTCCTCGACGGATCCTTAGGTGAACCTGGCCACATCGAAGGCCGCTGAGTACTTTTGAATGTACTCGCAAGCAAACCAAATAACATATACACTAAGCAATGCAATCCATGGCATTCAAGCATGCACTTGTTATTAGGGCAACATTAATTATCATTGCATAGCAAACTTATCTATCAATGTTAATTATCACGTCATAACAGGATTATCCAGCATGACAACTACCAAAGCAAAATAAGGCATACCAAGTAAATAATCCATACTACTAATATTCTCATGATCCAGTCCAAACCATGTCCAAGTCTGACCCAAACCTTGCGGTCATCTGACCACTTATCTCATAGCCATAGCATGGCAACATTCATATCCCTGACATCATCTGATGTCCATGCATCTGCACTGCAAGTCTGACCAACCATACCATTCTCTGGTTCAGTCTTAGCAATAACACTATCTGATTTATTCCTCCTGACTTGACACAGACCAAATAGTGGCCTGGTACGAACTGTCCATGACCGAGGACGCGGCTATTCGAATAGATTTAGACTCTGCAGAGGTTGCGCACTTTACCCACACCATGGAGCTCCTGGCCTCATGCTCCCATTCGGGTGGACCAGTGTTGCTCCAACGAAACTTGCCTAACCCGTGACTCTTCTATCGTACCACCGACAATCATACCCTCCCAGGGTCATGTCCTGGGTGGCCCCTGTGTCACCCCGTGACACCTGCCACCGTCGTGGCCAACAAAACTGTCCCAAACGGGGACACCGGCAAATAACTCATCTTGGGCTCACAAGGTTATCGCCGCCTACCGGGCCAGGGTAGCACGCGCACATAACCTTCCCTATTTGGTGGTACCGATAAAAGAGCACAAAGCTAGACCAAGTCAAGGCCGTCCCATACCGGCAAATGTGGCTGCACTGATGAGCTCGACTCGGTGGCACTATGACTCGATCCAGCCGACGGAGGAGGTTGTCATTATTAAGTCATATTCCTTATCATTGCAATAACAGTAACAATGCATGATGTAACAATTATGAAAACATAACAACCTATCTCCAGATGCATTACAACGAGTCATTAGTGAAACTATATCTAGATAACAAACTTATCATCTTACAGTTTTAGCTGTAGAGTAACGACCCTCCGAACCCTTGCATGAAACCGGCAAATAAACCATTAGCCACCAGAACGGTCTTTACAACTCAGATCTGGGATGTTACTGGAATAACTCAACCACTGCTCAAGACGGCCGAAAAGCAGCTCAGAGCATGAGTCAGTGTTGATAAAAAAATGTAGCAGTTCCCTAAGATGGCCGAGAAACAGCTCAGAGCATAGGGTCACCGCTACGGAAAGAAATTCAACAGCTGCCCGAGACGGCCGAAAAGCAGCTCAGAACACGGGCCAGTTGTTGAGAAGAGAAATATAAAGTCGGCATCCACCCCGGACGACCGGAAACAGCTCAGAGCACAGGCGTGGTGCCGTCACCAAAGGAAGGGCAAACAAGGATTCATCAGAGTCACATACAACTTACTACTATACATACGGCATAAACATATTAATTTAAACACGCAAGAATAACACAGAGCAATGCTTCAGGGCATATATCGGATGGTCGGCTTGCCTGGTGGTGAAGGAATACTCCGAGAGAAGTGCGATCACCTCAGAAGAATTCGCCGGAAAAAAGGTTCCCTCTCGGAGGGGCTGAATATAGGGTAGGGGCAAAATGGTCATTTTCACAGTGTGGAAACATTGTGAAAATGATGCCATCGGAACGGGCTCGACGAACTGAGAAAGTGGGCTTTGGAATCACCTGAATCGGAGTTGTGAGTAAGAAGATGTAGACGATTGACTGCCAGGGACCCATCTGTAAATAATTTATTTGCAACTGAGTCCTCAGCAGTTTTTTTCAGAGAAAAGAATAAAGGAGCTGTGCACTTGGGCTGGCTTGGGCCAAAAGTGGCTGGAGCCCAAGCGCTAGCCAAGCCGCACGGCTGCTGCCGCTACTGGGCCGGCCCACAGCTGCCGCTCTGTTTTAAAAAAAACAGAGGGAGGGGGTCGAGCCACTGGCAAGGCGGCCCCGCGGCAGGGTCTTCATGTTCCCCCTGCCGAACAGAGGGGCGGCCCGGCTGTGGCTGATTCTTGTGAGGCAGGGCGCGGCGAGCTTCGCCGGTGGTGGGGATGGCCTCGCAGCTCTCTCCCCCGCCTGTGAGAGGTCGAGGCGGAGGCGGGGATGCACTGAGGCGGGAGCTACGGTGGTGGCCGAGCCGCGGCGGCTCCGGTGAAATGGGCTCGCTATGGTGGGGGAAACGGCCAAGCGAGGGTGGTGGTGGGTTTGTGGGAGCATGGGGAGGCTCTGGGGTGGTTCGGAAAGGTCAGGGGGTGGCTCTAGTGCTCGGGCCGAACCGGAGCAGAGGCGGAGGCCGAGGGCGAACTCCGGCGAGATTGCGGTGCTCCGGTGAGGGAACTGATCGGACGCGAGTGCAAGAGGGCACTAGAGGGAGAGGGGAGGGGGCTGGGGTGGTGTGGGTGCTCGGGGAGGGACTCGGACCACGGCTTTTATAGCCGGCCGATGCGGGCGGATGAGGATGGCCGTCGTGGCGCGCTTATCACCTCACTGGCGCTCTGGCGAGGTGGCAAGCGAAGGGAGGTGCCGACCTGATGATGATCAGAGAGAGGGGACGGCTCGGGGAGGAAGGAGACAATGGAGGGAGGCGACAGAGGGAGATCACGGGGAGTACAGTGCTGCGGCGGCGATCGCCGTGGCACGAGGAGGAAGAATCCGGAGGGGGAAGAGACTAGAAGAGGAGTGCGTGGACGCAGGGGAGCCGTAGGACACGCTCGGACAAGCCGAAGCTGGCCGGAGCGAGCTGGCCGACAGGGACAGCACGCGGAGCGCCGCTTCTGCCCGCTGTCCACGCGGTCACCACGTGCATGGCTTGCTCTGGAAGGCTCCTGCCTATCCAAGCTTGTCCAACATGTTGCTCGTTTCTCAAATAGATAAGAGAAGGGGCTGGAACCAACTAGGTAGCTCTGAGGTGAGTGAAACTTGCAGAAAAAGATTCTGACAACAGAATTGGCTGGAATTTTCTGGAGAAATGGATGGAGAAATGGAGTTGGATCTTTGTCACAATGACATGTGGTAGGAAGGACTTGATACTGGAAAAGAATTGAGGTCATTTGGACCAATATTGCATATACTTCCTTTGTAATGCAAAATCTGGTCCAGAAACTGAATCTTGATGTTGTGCTCAACTGGCTTGGTAAAATGAGCTGAATTTTTGTGGAGAGTGATTATTTGGGTGTATGGAGACACTGGTAAAATTTCAGCTCCATTGGACATACCAAAGTGGTACTTCCTTCACAGAGCTTTCTGCTGGACAGAAACTAGATGGAATTATTGGGAGAAATTGGCATGACAAAATGATGTCAATTTTGGCATGCTCACAAGATATTGGGAGTATGAGGTCCTGGATTAATTTCAAGAATTTTAAAGCAATATAAAGTATAGTTGCTTCACAACCTCAAAATTAATCCAGAAATAAGAATTGGATGATGCTCTCAAACCTTGAACTGTGGAACTTGGATCTGGATGGAAATGGTGAAGATATGGATAGGAGAAGCTCCACAAATTATTTGGGCACCAATAGAGCAACCAAAATGGTAGTTCCTTTGGAAAGGGCCCAAAATGCAATATTGGCATAAAATAGGAAAAAGGCAATTTCCCTTATTTAATTATTGCCAATATTTTTATGGGAGCTCAATATGATCACAAAGAATATCTCCACAAGTTTTCATAAGCTTTGGAGATAGATAGATATTTTCCTGGATTTAATTCCTTTAAACAGCAGAAAAAGGAATTAATTTTAAATGAAAAATATTGCAAATGACTTGGCAATATTTTTACATATCCAGGGTTTATAGATGTGGGATGATCACTGAGAAAAGTTTGGGAGACAACAGATCAAAGGAAGTTGGGGTTCCTTTGTAACGGAAGGAATTAGGGTTTCCCTTCCGGTAGCTCGAAAGGTAGGGTTTCGGTGGGAAAACCCTGAGAATATAATTGGACTGGCAAGGTTGATCTGGAGAGAATCTCTGGTTGGATAGGAAGGCAAGGCTAAATGACCATCTTCATATACCCAAGAGCGAAAGAAAACCCGATAACATCGAAAAAAGAGACGGGAGTCAAATCCCGCGAAGGAAAAATCCAGGAGCAAAAACCAGGGTGTCACATTGTGAGCGTGCTCATGGCGGATGCGGCCGCGCTCGTGCCGGAGTGGGCCGCCGAAGTTACCCTCACGACACGGATCCAGGTCCCCATCTTTCACCGGTGACGATTGAACAGTAAAATGGGATTGGGGAGCAAGTGTGGTTGACACACCGGTGGTGGACTGTAGCCGACGAGGCTTTCGGCGTAAGCCATATATTAGGGTGCCCCAAGATATTTTATAGTGCATCGCACATGATTCTTGCTAATAAACTGTTTGTGGTGTTCTTGATTTTCATTTTGATTTGAAAGACAAAATGGGGTTACATCGGCAAAGGACGGTGTTTGAATTGCTAGAACATTTATCTGCAGTGAATATGCAACTATAGGAGAGTCGTGTTAAAATATGGAATTATTTAGGGTTTGTTTGGCCTTTTTTATACATTAATTGAGTTTTCTAGGCATTTAATGTGCATAATTCAAATTTTAACTACAAGCACATGCTCCAATGCACCAAAATGGGTTGAAAAATCATATACGTGTCCTTGGGTGCATGTTTAGGTCCCATGCAAGAAATGGGAATGAATTTCAAACATCTCGGCGTCGTGGCTCGGCCGCAAACATTGAGAATCTTGGTTTTTAAATCCCCGTAAATCCAAAACTCGCCTGAAATTCATGAAACTTGGCATGGTGTCATGACATGGCACATATATTCCGTGGTAAATTTTTTGTCCAATTTGGGACAAGGTTTGGTACAAGCTTCTTACAAACCGGAGCTTCACACAAGAAGACTCGTGGTTCTGATAGGGAACGTGTGTCACCTTTGTGGGCGATACGACATTCGATGCCTCTTCTCGCCTTGATTTTTTTTTCTTGAGGCAACATAGACCAATAGGAGTGCCGTGCTAAAATATGGATTTATTCAGGGTTTGTTTGGTATTTTTATACATTAATTGAGTTTTCTAGGCATTTAATGTGCATAATTCAAATTTGAACTACAGACACATGATCAAGTGCACCAAAATGGGTTAAAAAAATCATATATGTGTCCTTGGGTGCATGTTTAGGTCCCATGCAAGAAATGGGATTGAATTTCAAATAGCTCGGCATCGTGGCTCGGCCGCAGACATTGAGAATCTTGATTTTAAAATTCCCACATATCCAAAACTCGCCTGAAATTCATGAAACTTGGTATGGTGTCATGACATGGAATATATATGCCGTGGTGAAATTTTGGTCCAATTTGGGATAAGTTTTGGTACAAGCGTCTTACAAACCGGAGCTTCTCACGAGAAGTCTCATAGTTCCGATAGGGAACATGTCACCTTTGTGGGCGAAACAACATTCGCAACCTCTTCTCGCCTTGATTTGTTTTCTAGAGGCAACTTAGACCAATAGGAGTGTCGTGCTAAAATATGGAATTAGTCAATGTTCATTTGGCCTTTTTATAAATTAATTGAGTTTTCTAGGCATTTAATGTGCATAATTCAAATTTGAACTATAGGCCCATGCTCCAATGCACCAAAATGGGTTGAAACATCATATATGTCCTTGGGTGCATGTCGTCCCGAGCAAGATATGGGAATGAATTTCAAACATCTCGGCGTCGTGGCTCTGCCGTAGACATTGAGAATATTGGTTTTTAAATCCCCGTAAATCCAAAACTCGCCTGAAATTCATGAAACTTGGCATGATGTCATGACATGGCACATATATGCCATGGTAATATTTTTGTCCAATTTGGGACAAGTTTTGGTACAAGCTTCTTACAGACCGGAGCTCTCACAAGAAGCCTCGTGGTTCCGATAGGGAACGTGTGTCACCTTTGTGGGCAATACGACATTCGATGCGTCTTCTCGCCTTGATTTTTTTGTAGAGGAAACATAGACCAATAGGAGTGTCATGTTAAAATTTGGGATTATTCAGGGTTCGTTTGGCCTTTTATACATTAACTGGGTTTTCTAGGCATTTCATGTGCATAATTCAAATTTTAACTACAAGCACATGCTTCAGTGCACCAAAATGGGTTGAAAAATCATATATGTGTCCTTGGGTATATGTTTCGGTCCCATGCAAGAAATGGGAGTGAATTTCAAACATCTCGGCGTCGTGGCTCGGCCGCAAACATTGAGAAACTTGATTTTTAAATTCCTGTAAATCCAAAACTTGTCAAAAATTCATGAAACTTGGCATGGTGTCATGACATGGCACATATAGGCATTGTAGTGTTTTGTTTTCCAGTTTGAGACAAGTTTTTTGTTTTTTTTCTAGAGCCAACATTGAGAATATTGGTTTAAATTCTTGTAAATCCAAAACTCACACGAAATTCATGAAATTGGGCATGGTGTCATGATATAGCACAAATATGCTATGGTACTTTTCATGTCCAATTTGAGAGAAGGCGCACACATTAACAGCCAACAAAGCCATTTTGGAAAAAATAGCTATCACATTATCATAACAAATGGTTGTACTGTATTATTTAAATCGTGGGCGTTCCACTAACCATTTACGTGCCGCCACGCGTCCCACTTTTTATTGGCTAGGAGGTGCTGTGCGGGCAGCTGTTTGAGTAGACGGGAGGCGTGCGAGGAGTCCGCTGCGCATGCTGACCGGGAGGCGTGCGAGCAGTCCTCCACTGTGTAGGCTCACCGGGAAGTGAGCCCTTTGACCTCCATCGCCGCTCGCCTCGCTCCCAACTTCTCCATTAATACTGCCCGAGTCGCTGTTTAATAGGCGGCCTTACTGCCCGTTTAGTCACAATCCTGTCTCTTCGCCTCCCATTCCCCTCTCGCCCGCCTCCTATCATCCAGACCTCCACCTATGCCATGGTGCACAAGGATCTGTTGGGGAACGTTGCATGGGAAACAAAAATTTTCCTACGCACACACAAGATCTATCCATGGTGATGAGCATCTACGAGAGGGAGAGTGAATCTACATACCCTTGTAGATCGCTAAGCGGAAGCGTTAATAAACGCGGTTGATGTAGTCGAACGTCTTCGCGATCCAAATCGCCGAGCGTCCCGCGATCCAATCACGATCCTTCCGATCTAGTGCCGAACGGACGGCACCTCCGCGTTCAACACACGTACGGCTTGATGACGCCTTCACCTCCTCGATCCAGCGAGCGATGGTGAAGTAGTGGTTGAGTTCCAGCAGCACGACGGCGTGGTGATGGTGGTGAGGAACAATCTCTGCAGGGCTTCGCCAAGCACTACGGAGATTATGACGGAGGAACTAGAGGGTTAGGGTTGCCGCACACGGCTTGGGGAAATCTTGATGTGTCCCGTGTGCTAGCCCTGCCCCTCTATTTATATGTTGAGCCTTGGGGTCTAAACTTGGAGTAAAAGCCTCCTCCAGGTCGGTTTTGCCCGCACAAGGTCGGTTTGGCCCGCAGGGAAAGAGTCCAACTCGGATCCCTGCCGAACCGTGCACAGCCGCGCACAAGCGGTAGTACCGCTTCACACAAGCGGTAGTACCGCTTGGGCGGTAGTACCGCTTCACACAAGCGGTAGTACCGCTCGGGCGGTAGTACCGCTTCACCAAGCGGTAGTACCGCTTACGCGGCAGCAAAACTACTTTTTGCACTTTCCAATACCTTGTGGGCTTTATCCCTTTGGCCCATATAAAGTGTTGCTGCACCCGAACACTTCGGCAAACATCCGGAACCCATTCCGGTGAACTCTGGAACTCTTCCGGAGATCGAAACACTATTATCACATATATCAATCTTTACCTCCGGACTCTTCCGGAGATCCTCGTCATGTCCGGGATCTTATCCGGGACTCCGAACAACTTTCGGTCACCAACATAATAACTCAATTATACTAATCGTCACCAAACGTTAAGTGTGTAGACCCTGCGGGTTCGAGAACTATGTAGACATGACCGAGACACCTCTACGGCCAATAACCAATAGCGGGACCTGGATGCCCATATTGGCTCCTACATATTCTACGAAGATCTTTATCGGTCGAACCTCTATGTCAAGGATTCAGTTAATCCCGTATGCTGTTCCCTTTGTTCTTCGGTATGTTACTTGCCCGAGATTCGATCGTCGGTATCACTATACCTAGTTCAATCTCGTTACCGGCAAGTCTCTTTACTCGTTCCGTAATACAAGATCTCGTGGCTAACACTTTAGTCACATTGCTTGCAAGGCTCATTGTGATGTTGTATTACCGAGTGGGCCCTGAGATACCTCTCCGTCATACGGAGTAACAAATCCCAGTCTTGATCCATGCCAACCCAACAGACACCCTCGGAGATACCTGTAGAGCACCTTTATAGTCACCCAGTTACGTTGCGACGTTTGATACACACAAGGTATTCCTCCGGTGTTAGTGAGTTGCATGATCTCATGGTCAAAGGAACAGATACTTGACATGCAGAAAACAATAGCAATAAACTGACACGATCAAATGCTACGTTTACAGTTTGGGTCTTGTCCATCACATCATTCTCCTAATGATGTGATCCCGTTATCAAATGACATCTCATGTCAATGGCTAGGAAACCTTAACCATCTTTGATCAACGAGCTAGTCAACTAGAGGCTTACTAGGGACACAGTGTTGTCTATGTACCCACACATGTATTTGAGTTTCCAATCAATACAATTATAGCATGGATAATAAACGATTATCATTAACAAGGAAATATAATAATAACCAATTTATTATTGCCTCTAGGGCATATTTCCAACAGTCTCCCACTTGCACTAGAGTCAATAATCTAGTTCACATCACTATGTGATTTACATTGTAATGAATCGAACACCCATGCAGTTCTTGTGTTGTTCATGTTTAGCCCTTGGAAGAGGTTTAGTCATCGGATCTGCAACATTTAGATCCGTGTGTACTTTGCAAATATTTATGTCGTCCTCCTTGATGTAATCGCGGATGGAATTGAAACGTCGCTTTATGTGTCTGGTCCTCTTGTGAAATCTTGGTTCCTTGGCTAGAGCAATGGCACCAGTATTATCACAAAACAGAGTCATTGGGTTAAGTGCACTAGGCACTACTCCAAGATCTGTCATGAACTCCTTCATCCAGACACCTTCCTTCGCCGCCTCCGAGGCAGCGATGTACTCCGCTTCGCATGTAGAATCAGCTACCACGTTTTGCTTGGAACTGCACCAGCTAACCGCACCCCCATTAAGAATAAATACGTATCCGGTTTGAGACTTAGAGTCATCCGGATCAGTGTCAAAGCTTGCATCGACGTAACCCTTTACGACGAGCTCTTGATCACCTCCATAAACGAGAAACATGTCCTTAGTCCTTTTCAGGTACTTCAGGATATTCTTGACCGCCGTCCAGTGTTCCATTCCTGGATCACTTTGAAACCTTCCGACCATACTTATGGCAAGGCTGACATCGGGTCTTGTGCACAGCATTGCATACATGATAGAGCCTATGGCCGAAGCATAGGGGATGACACTCATCTTTTCTCTATCTTCTGCAGTCACTGGGCATTGAGTCTTACTCAACTTCACACCTTGCAATACAGGCAAGAACCCCTTCTTGGACTGATCCATTTTGAACTTCTTCAAAACTTTGTCAAGGTATGTGCTTTGTGAAAGTCCTATTAAGCGTCTCGATCTATCTCTATAGATCTTGATGCCTAATATGAAAGCAGCTTCTCCTAGGTCCTTCATTGAAAAACTCTTGTTCAAATATTCCTTTACGCTTTCTAGCATTTCTATATTGTTTCCAATCAGCAATATGTCATCCACATATAATATTAGAAACGCTATAGAGCTCCCACTCACTTTCTTGTAAATACAAGCTTCTCCGTAAACTTGTATAAACTCGAACGCTTTGATCACATCATCAAAACGAAGATTCCAACTCCGAGATGCTTGCACCAGTCCATAAATGGATCGCTGGAGTTTGCAAACTTTGTCAGCATTCTCTGGATCGACAAAACCTTCTGGTTGCATCATATACAACTCTTCCTTAAGGTAACCGTTAAGGAACGCTGTTTTGACATCCATCTGCCAAATTTCATAATCGAAAAAGGCAGCTATTGCTAACATGATTCTGACGGACTTAAGCATCGCTACGGGTGAGAAGGTCTCATCGTAGTCAACTCCTTGAACTTGTGAAAAACCCTTTGCCACAAGTCGAGCTTTATAGACGGTGACATTACCGTCCGCGTCCGTCTTCCTCTTAAAGATCCATTTGTTCTGAATGGCCTTACGCCCTTCAGGTAATACTTCCAAAGTCCATACTTTGTTTTCATACATGGATCCCATCTCGGATTTCATGGCCTCTAACCACTTCTCGGAATCCGGGCCCATCATCGCTTCTCCATAGCTCGTAGGTTCATCGTTGTTTAACAACATGACCTCTAAGACAGGGTTGCCGTACCACTCAGGAGCAGTACGCGTCCTTGTCGACCTACGAGGTTCGATAGCAACTTGATCCAAAGCTTCATGATCATCATCATTAACTTCCTCTTCAGCTAATGTAGGCTCGACAGAAACAACTTTCTGCGTTGCGCTACTCTTAGGTTGAAGTAAAGGTTCAATAACCTCATCAAGTTCTATCTTCCTCCCACTCAATTCTTTCGAGAGAAACTCTTTCTCAAGAAATGTTCCGTTTTTAGCGACAAACACTTTGCCCTCGGATCTGAGGTAGAAGGTATACCCAATTGTCTCTTTTGGGTATCCTATGAAGACGCATTTCTCCGCTTTGGGTTCCAGCTTTTCAGGCTGAAGCTTTTTGACATAAGCATCACATCCCCAAACTTTAAGAAACGACAGCTTTGGCTTCTTGCCAAACCAAAGTTCATATGGCGTCGTCTCAACGGATTTCGATGGTGCCCTATTTAAAGTGAATGCAGCTGTCTCTAATGCATAACCCCAAAACGATAGTGGCAAATCGGCAAGAGACATCATAGATCGCACCATATCCAATAAGGTTCGATTACGACGTTCGGACACACCATTACGCTGTGGTGTTCCAGGCGGTGTTAATTGTGAAACAATTCCACACTGTCTTAAGTGACTGCCAAACTCATAACTCAGATATTCTCCTCCTCGATCAGATCGTAGGAATTTAATCTTCTTGTTACGATGATTCTCAACTTCACTCTGAAATTGTTTGAACTTTTCAAATGTTTCAGACTTGTGTTTCATTAAGTAAATATACCCATATCTACTTAAGTCATCAGTGAAGGTGAGAAAGTAACGATAACCACCGCGCGCCTCAATGCTCATCGGACCGCACACATCAGTATGTATGATTTCCAATAAGTCACTTGCCCGTTCCATTGTTCCAGAGAACGGCGTTTTAGTCATCTTGCCCATGAGGCATGGCTCACATGTGTCAAGTGATTCAAAATCAAGTGACTCCAAAAGTCCATCAGTATGGAGCTTCCTCATGCGTTTTACGCCAATATGACCTAAACGGCAGTGCCACAAGAAAGTGGTATTATCATTATCAATTCTACATCTTTTGGCATCAATGTTATGAACATGTGTATCATTACTATCGAGATTCAATAAGAATAAACCCCTCACATCGGGTGCATGATCATAAAAGATATTACTCATATAAATAGAACAACCATTATTCTCTGATTTAAATGAGTAACCGTCTCGCAATAAACAAGATCCAGATATAATGTTCATGCTTAACGCAGGCACCAAATAACACTTATTTAGGTTCATCACTAATCCCGACGGTAATCGAAGAGCGAGCGTGCCGACGGCGATCACATCAACCTTGGAACCATTTCCCACGCGCATCGTCACTTCGTCCTTTGCCAGCCTCCGTCTATTCCGCAGTTCCTGTTTTGAGTTGCAAATATGAGCAACCGCACCGGTATCAAATACCCAGGCACTACAACGAGAGTTGGTAAGGTACACATCAATAACATGTATATCATATATACCTTGTTTGTTGTTGGCCGCCTTCTTGTCAGCCAAATACTTGGGGCAATTCCGCTTCCAGTGTCCAGTTCCCTTGCAATGAAAACACACAGTTTCTGGTTTGGGTCCAGCCTTGGGTTTCTTCACGAGAGGAGCAACTGCTTTGCCACTCTGCTTGGAGTTACCCTTCTTACCCTTGCCATTTTTCTTGAAACTAGTGGTTTTATTGACCATCAACACTTGATGCTCCTTCTGAATTTCAGACTCAGCGGCTTTCAGCATCGCAAACAGCTCGGCGACTGACTTGTTCATCCCGTGCATGTTATAGTTCAACACGAAGCTCTTGTAGCTAGGTGGCAATGATTGAAGAACTCTGTCAGTGATAGCCTCTGGCGGAAGGGGCATCCCTAACTCAGCCAGACGGGTGGAGTACCCAGACATTCTGAGCACGTGATCACTGATAGACCCGTTCTCCTCCATCTTGCAAGCATAGAACTTATCGGAGATCTCATATCTCTCGATCCGGGCATTCTTCTGAAAGATAAACTTCAACTCCTGGAACATCTCATATGCTCCATGACGTTCAAAACGTCTTTGAAGTCCCGGTTCTAAGCCATACAACATTGCACATTGAACTATTGAGTAATCATCAGAACGAGCCTGCCAGGCGTTCACAACGTCTAGAGACTCAACTGGAGCGGGTGGATCACCAAGCGGTGCATCAAGGACATAAGCCTTCTGGGAAGCCGTAAGGATAATCCTTAGATTACGGGCCCAGTCCACAAAGTTACTTCCATCATCTTTCAACTTAGCTTTCTCTAGGAACGCATTAAAATTCAGGGGTGCTACTGCGCGAGCCATGATCTACAACATAAATACTGCAAAGACAACTTAGACTATTGTTCTTAGATAATGAGTTTAGTTAATCATATTTAAAAAACTCCCACTCAAATTGACATCCCTCCGATCATTCGAGTGTAACATGATCCAAATCCACCAACTCAAGTCCGATCATCACGTGAGTTGAGGTGGTTTCAATGGTGAACATCTTCATGTTGATCATATCTACTATATGACTCATGTTCGACCTTTCGGTCTCTTGTGTTCCGAGGCCATGTCTGTACATGCTAGGCTCGTCAAGTTTAACCCGAGTGTTCCGCACGTGCAACATGGCTTGCACCCGTTGTATGCGAACGTAGAGTCTATCACACCCGATCATCACGGCGTGTCTCGAAACGACGAACTTTCGCAACGGTGCACACTTGGGGAGAACACAATTTATCTTGAAATTTAAGTGAGGGATCACCTTATAATGCTACCGTCGTCCTAAGCAAAATAAGATGCATAAAAGGATTAACATCACATGCAAATCATAAGTGACATGATATGGCCATGAACTTGTGCTTTTGATCTCCATCTCCAAAGCACCGGCATGATCTCCATCGTCACCGGCATGACACCATGATCTCCATCATCTTGATCTCCATCAACGTGTCGCCATAAGGTTGTCGCGCCGACTGTTGCTTCCACGACTATTGCTAACGTTTAGCGATAAAGTAAAGCATTACATAGCGCTTAATGATTGACACGCAGGTCATACAATAATTAAAGACAACTCTATGGCTCCTGCCAGTTGCCGTACTCATCGACATGCAAGTCGTGATATTCTATACAACACATGATCATCTCATACATCACATATATCTCATCATGTAATTGGCCATATCACATCACAACATACCCTGCAAAAACAAGTTAGACGTCCTCTAATTGTTGTTGCAAATTTTACGTGGCTGCTACGGGTTTGCAAGAACCGTTCTTACCTACGCAAAACCACAACGTGGTGTAGTGATTGCTTTTTGATCTTCTAAAAGAACCCTTTTCATTGAACCGATTCAACTAAAGTGAGAGAGACAGACACCTGCCAGTCACCTTTATGCAACAAGTGCACGCAGCGGTGAAACCAGTCTCGCGTAAGCGTACGCGTAATGTCGGTCCAGGCCGCTTCATCTCACAATACCGCGGAATCAAGCATCAACTAGTAACGGCAAGCAATATGTATACATCCACGCCCACAACTCGTTTGTGTTCTACTCGAGATCTCATCTACGCATAGACCTGGCTCATGATGCCACTGTTGGGGAACGTTGCATGGGAAACAAAAATTTTCCTACGCACACACAAGATCTATCCATGGTGATGAGCATCTACGAGAGGGAGAGTGAATCTACATACCCTTGTAGATCGCTAAGCGGAAGCGTTAATAAACGCGGTTGATGTAGTCGAACGTCTTCGCGATCCAAATCGCCGAGCGTCCCGCGATCCAATCACGATCCTTCCGATCTAGTGCCGAACGGACGGCACCTCCGCGTTCAACACACGTACGGCTTGATGACGCCTTCACCTCCTCGATCCAGCGAGCGATGGTGAAGTAGTGGTTGAGTTCCAGCAGCACGACGGCGTGGTGATGGTGGTGAGGAACAATCTCTGCAGGGCTTCGCCAAGCACTACGGAGATTATGACGGAGGAACTAGAGGGTTAGGGTTGCCGCACACGGCTTGGGGAAATCTTGATGTGTCCCGTGTGCTAGCCCTGCCCCTCTATTTATATGTTGAGCCTTGGGGTCTAAACTTGGAGTAAAAGCCTCCTCCAGGTCGGTTTTGCCCGCACAAGGTCGGTTTGGCCCGCAGGGAAAGAGTCCAACTCGGATCCCTGCCGAACCGTGCATAGCCGCGCACAAGCGGTAGTACCGCTTCACACAAGCGGTAGTACCGCTTGGGCGGTAGTACCGCTTCACACAAGCGGTAGTACCGCTCGGGCGGTAGTACCGCTTCACCAAGCGGTAGTACCGCTTACGCGGCAGCAAAACTACTTTTTGCACTTTCCAATACCTTGTGGGCTTTATCCCTTTGGCCCATATAAAGTGTTGCTGCACCCGAACACTTCGGCAAACATCCGGAACCCATTCCGGTGAACTCTGGAACTCTTCCGGAGATCGAAACACTATTATCACATATATCAATCTTTACCTCCGGACTCTTCCGGAGATCCTCGTCATGTCCGGGATCTTATCCGGGACTCCGAACAACTTTCGGTCACCAACATAATAACTCAATTATACTAATCGTCACCAAACGTTAAGTGTGTAGACCCTGCGGGTTCGAGAACTATGTAGACATGACCGAGACACCTCTACGGCCAATAACCAATAGCGGGACCTGGATGCCCATATTGGCTCCTACATATTCTACGAAGATCTTTATCGGTCGAACCTCTATGTCAAGGATTCAGTTAATCCCGTATGCTGTTCCCTTTGTTCTTCGGTATGTTACTTGCCCGAGATTCGATCGTCGGTATCACTATACCTAGTTCAATCTCGTTACCGGCAAGTCTCTTTACTCGTTCCGTAATACAAGATCTCGTGGCTAACACTTTAGTCACATTGCTTGCAAGGCTCATTGTGATGTTGTATTACCGAGTGGGCCCTGAGATACCTCTCCGTCATACGGAGTAACAAATCCCAGTCTTGATCCATGCCAACCCAACAGACACCCTCGGAGATACCTGTAGAGCACCTTTATAGTCACCCAGTTACGTTGCGACGTTTGATACACACAAGGTATTCCTCCGGTGTTAGTGAGTTGCATGATCTCATGGTCAAAGGAACAGATACTTGACATGCAGAAAACAATAGCAATAAACTGACACGATCAAATGCTACGTTTACAGTTTGGGTCTTGTCCATCACATCATTCTCCTAATGATGTGATCCCGTTATCAAATGACATCTCATGTCAATGGCTAGGAAACCTTAACCATCTTTGATCAACGAGCTAGTCAACTAGAGGCTTACTAGGGACACAGTGTTGTCTATGTACCCACACATGTATTTGAGTTTCCAATCAATACAATTATAGCATGGATAATAAACGATTATCATTAACAAGGAAATATAATAATAACCAATTTATTATTGCCTCTAGGGCATATTTCCAACAGGATCATATGCAACTAGTCTTCCAGTTTGGTGAAGTCGACCCCGAGACGGAGGAGATAGAACATAAGGAGGAATGGGACCTCATGAACATGGCGCTGAATGAACTGGCCGCGGTGGATGCTTCCCCGCGCCCGTCCCAGCTCCCATCCCCGCGCTTGCGCCAGCGACCATCCTCGTGGCACTGACGGGCTGGTCGCCGAGCACCCTCGCAACGCTGTAAGTCACGGACGTCAGTGTGGTCCCCGCGGATCCGCACGAGCTCGTGTACGTTCTAGCGCCAGCGCCCGCGCCTGTGCTCGTGCGCGGCCCTACACCCGCCGCGCCGGTTCCCGTGCGCGCGGCTACACCCGCCGTGCCTGGGCCCATGCACGTGGCTGCACCCGCTGCACCACCCTCAGCGGCATGGGACGCCGCCCTCGACCGCTTCCTCGCAGCGCCGCGAGTTGCCGTCCCCCTGCCCGCCGCTCGTCGTTCACGCGAGGACCGGCTCTTTGATTTGGAAGTCCAGAACAGTCTGGGCTGGATTGAAGACTTGAACAACGGTGTCCCGGAGGACGACAACGCTGGCGCAGGCCGCCGCCGCCGCAATTAGTTTTATTTTAATATTGTATCTCGTTCGTATGAATGTAAAGTCACAGTGTGACTGAATGAAATCTATGGTTTGATCAACTGAGTGTTTTTTTCTGAATGTACAGACTTATCAAAGTAAATAATAAAAAAACATCAATGTTTTTCTCTGAATAAAACACTCATCGCAAACGTTTCAGATTGAATACCCATATGCAAAGCAAGAGCTATGTTTCCTTTGCCAATAAGCCAAGGGAAAAATTTGGCGCGAAGGATTTGTGCGTCGCTTCATCGCAAACGATTTTCTATTATGACCCGTGACTATAGAAAATTTGGTAAGATATGCATCTGTCATATTGGGTATATTGCCATTTGTCAAATTGGAAACATTGGCATTGGTCAATCTAGTAACATTGCCATTTGTCAACCTTGTAGCACTACCATTTGTCAAATTTTGCAGCTGAAAATCACTAGTACTGTCTAATTTTGTAACTGAAATTCACTAAACATAGAGTTCATTCATAGATTAAGCAGTCATTCTTTATACAAGCAGTTCAAATCGACAGCTAAACCAAACAAAATTTTCCCCAATTGTTGCCAACCATGTACTGAAATAGCTAGTTCAACTATATATACTAGCTAATTTTCAGTACATAGTACTGTTCAACCATATCTATAGTCAGATGAACTGAACAAAATAGCCCCTAAATACTACTACGGAGGGGCTTTGTAATACTTCCAGCGGCCTCTCCTCTGCCGAGCACGCTCAATATGAGGCAGAGGAGGAGAAGCCTACCGACGAGCTGGAGGAGTGGAATCCGTCGCCTGCCACTGTTGCCCTCTGTCGCGCCTGATGTGCCTCCTTGAAGCGGCGGGACTCCTCATAGATATTCGCATTCTGCGCCATTGCTGCAGCTTCTGCTGTGGCCACGGCGGCGGTAAGCATCTTTGCGTGTGTGACCTAGTGCTCCTCCTCCTCCTCTAGGAAGTTGATGTAGCGCGCAAGGTCATTGACGCAAATGCCGAGCGGCTGGCCTTCGGTGGCCTCCACCTCCACCTTCAGGCCAGGGTGGCGGAGCAGGTGATGATGGCCCCAACGGCCGACGGTGGGGTGGTGGCCATGGCGGCTACCTCCCACCTTCGGGTCACGGTGGCGGAGCGGGTGATGGCCCCGATGGCCGACGGTGGGGTGGCGGCTACGGCTGCCGACGGTGGGGTGGCAGCCACGGCGGTAGGCAGCAGCTGCAGTTGGGCAGCGGTGGTGGAGCGTGTGGTGGGAGGTGTGCGCACACCCAACAGGGCCGCCACGCGCACTACACGCGGCCGGGGACTGCGCCGCTGGTGCGGTGCAGCCTCCCAGCTAGAGCTGTCCTCTGACGGCGGAGTAGCTGAGCGACGATGATGGACCGGTGCCATCAGTGATTGTGGGAGAAGCAGACGAGATAAGCTACTGGGAGGGAGGGAAGAATGGGATGTGGAGTCGCCGGCCGTGATGGTTTATATAGCAGGCTGGTAATCATTGGGGTTTTGGGCGATTTCGTCAAGCAGTGTGGGAAGCGTGCGCGGTTGCGCGCGGGAACCTGCGCGGTTGCGTGGGAATGGGCTCAATGACGATTCATTGGCGCCTGTATGTGCCGACGCGTGGCCAAACGAAACGCCCGTGCGGTGCTCAAGCTGCACTCGAATCCTCCGGCGGCAACGCGGTGACAAGATGTGCTAGAGGAGAATGAAATAATTACTCGTACACATACGGTTAATAATAAAAAAACGTTGGCAATTTAGTTACCTAGTAAACGACAGTTTTCTACGTAGCACCGCAAATGATTGTTCGCCCACGGTGTGATGTGAAAGGCGATGTCGTTTCCCTGGACGCCACCGACTCACAGCCACCGGCCGGCTTGTAGACGGCCATTCCTTGCATGTTCAACTGTTCTATGCGTGTGGTTTCTCGCGGTTGAGGTGGCCGCGATGCGCTCTGTTCGCATCCCTCCGCGCTGCGCGCGCTCTGATCGCATCCCTCCGCATGCTCTGCCAGCATCCCTCCATGCGCGCCAGTGGTTGGGGCCGGCGAACGATCATGTACGTTCGGGGCACCACGATGCAGTTACATGCGCCACCATGCGGTTACGCACTGTAAAAACTACCATGCGGACGTGCCGAGATTCCAGGCTGTCCATCCCCCATTTATTCCTGTGGCCATTTACCTTAACCTCTTGCGCCCCACAACACAATAAGCACACCCACGACGACACATACAGAGAGGAGATCTAGCGGCTCCAATGGCGCTCCCAGCGGCTCCAATGGCGCTTCCAGCGGCTAACGACGACGAGCAGTAGTTCACCTTCTGTCACATAGTGACCCACGTGAGGGAGATGGACCTCTCGGTGGTGTACACCAATGAGCCGGTCTGGGTGGAGAGCTCCATCAACACCATGGAGCAATTACTTGTTGAGGACAAGTACCAAGTGGTCGGCTTCAACCTCGAGTACACCGGCGGTCGTGCCGGTTATAATCAGAAGGTTGCCGTCGCTCAGTTGTGCGTGTGCCATCACGTCCTTGCCTACCACTACTGCCTGGTGCTAGTTGTGAGCTGCGTTGTTTTTTTCCCCGAAGAGGAAGGGTGAAGCAATATTGTAGTGGATATTATTTCCCTCAGTGAGAACCAAGGTTATCGAACCAATAGGAGAACCAAGCAAATCCTACTCAAATAGTACCTGCAGACACAAGAGCAAATACTTGCACCCAACGCAGGCAAGAGGGTTGTCAATTCCCTTGAACTCGTTACTTGCAAGGATCAAATCTGATAGTGATAGATATATAAATTGAAAAGTAAAATAAAAAGAGTAAAATTGTAGCAATGTATTTTTGGTTTTAGTAATATGATAAAAGTAGACCAGGGGGTCATAGTTTTCACTAGAGGCTTCTCTCTCGAAACATAGCATACGGTGGGTAAACAAATAACTGTTGGGCAATTGATAGAAAAGCGCACAGTTATGATGTTAGTCATGGCAATGATCATGTATATAGGCATCACGTCCGTGACAAGTAGACCAAAACGATTATGCATCTACTATTATTACTCCACTTCAAGAGCGCTTCTATGATTGCCTCTCTACGTATTAAGTTCATAACAAACAGAGTAATGCATGAAGTATGATGACTTGATGTAGATAGAATAAAACCAAGCAATATGATTAAACCCCGCCATTTTACCCTTAATAGCAACAATACAAATACGTGCCTCGCTACCCCTACTGTCACTGGGTGAGGACACCGCAACATTGAACCCATTACAAAGCACCTCTCCCAATGAAGATAAATCAATCTAGTTGGCCAAACCAAATGGATAGATCAGAGAGAAATACAAAGCTATAATAATCATGCATAATAAAGTTCAGAAAAGACTCAATTACTTTCAATGAATAATCTGATCATAAACCCACAATTCATCGGATCCCAACAAACACACCGCAAAAGAAGATTACATCGAATAGAACTCCATGGAGATCATGGAGAACATTGTATTGAAGATCAAAGAGAGAGAAGAAGCCATCTAGGTACTAGCTATGGACCCGTAGGTCTGTGGTAAACTACTCACACATCATTGGAAGGGCATCAAGGTTGATGTAGAAGCCCTCCGTGATTTATTCCCCCTCCGACAGATTACCGGAAAAGGCCTCCAGATGGGATCACGGAAGAACAGAATCTTGCGGCAACGGAAAAGTTATTTCAGGTGGCTCTCTGTTGGTTTGGGGATTTATGGGAATTTATAGAAGTGGAATTGGGGCAAACGGAGCTGCGTGGGACGCACGAGCTCAGGTGGCGCCCCCAGGTGGCGCACCGTGTGAGCTCGTGGCTCTCCCGTAGATCTTCTGGCCTCCTCCCGAACGTTCAAGGGTCCCTTCTAGTCTAGAAAAAATCATCATAAAGTTTCATCATGGTTGGACTTCGTTTGGTACTGATTTTCTGAAAAGCCAAAAACAAGCAAAAAACAACAACTGGCACTGGGCACCGAGTTAATAGGTTAGTTCCCCAAAATGATATAAAATTGCATATAAAGCATATAAAATTGCATATAAAGCATATAAAGTATCCAAGATTGATAATATAATAGCATGAAACAATAAAAAATTATAGATAGGTTGGAGACGTATCAACATCCCCAAGCTTAATTCCTGCTCATCCCCGAGTAGGTAAATGATAAAAAACAGATTTTTTTTATGTTGAATGGTACCTAGCATGTTTATCATGTAATCTCTCTTACGGTGCAAATATTGAGAAACGATGAAGTAATTGATATCAACATAATAATATCCATGAATACAAGAACATAATCATTACTTTTTCAAAATATACGATGCTCAACGAATGTTATCCCTACACATTGAATATGTAAGCATGGCATGACTCCGCCTTCATCACACAAATATAAATCATGAGCACCCCAGTGTCAAACCAGGCAATTGTATCATACTTTTTAACGCGCTTCAGCATTTTCAACTCCACTCAATACATGAGCGTGAGACATGGACATTAGCACTATAGGTGGAATAGAATGTGGTGGTAGGATATATAAAGGAGTCAAAAAGGAAGAAAGGCTCGCATCAACTCGGCAAATCAATAGGCAATGGAGAGGCCTATCAATCAATATTAATGCGAGGAGTAGGGATTGCCATGTAATGGATGCACTAGACCTATAAGTATATGAAAGCTCAATGGGAACTAAGTGGGTGTGCATCCAACTTGCTTGCTCATGAAGACCTCGGGCATTTGAGGAATCCCATCATCGAAATATACAAGACAAGTTCTATAATGAAAAATTCCCACTAGTATATGAAAGTGATAACCCAGGAGACTCTCTATATGAAGAACATGGTGCTACTTTGAAGCACAAGTGTGGTAAAAGGATAGTAGCATTGTCCCTTCTCTCTTTTTTTTAGAACAATCTCATGGACCTCATCCCCTCATTTTGGAGGGCTCATCAGTCTCCATCATTCTTTTTCTCACTTGGACAATGCTCTAATAATGATGATCATCACACTTTTATTTACTTACAACTCGATATGACAACTCGATAAACTGATATAAGATGACTCTATATGAATGCCTCTGGCAGTGTACCAGGATGTGCAATGATCTAGCGTAACATGTATAACAATGATGAACGGTGGTTTTGCCACAAATATCAAGTCAGCTCTATATGATCATGCAAAGCAATATGATGATGAACACACATGTCATAAGACGGAACGGTGGAAGTTGCATGGCAATATATCTCGGAATGGCTATGGAAATGCCATGATAGGTAGGTATGGTGGCTGTTTTGAGGAAGATATAAGGAGGATTATGTGTGATAGAGCGTATCATATGACGGGGTTTGGATGCACCGGCGAAGTTTGCACGGACTCTCGAGGTGAGAAAGGGCAATGCACGGTACCGAAGAGGCTAGCAAATTGCGGAAAGGTGAGAGTGCGTAATTGTCCATGAACTCATATACTTATTGTGAAAGTTTCATTATCCCTTGAAGCTAAGTACTACTCGCATGCCCCTAGGGAGGAGGTTGGTAGGAGTTAACCATCGCGCACCCCCGATTATGACAACACTCAAGGATTTCATGGAGGAATAAGAATGCTCAAACATCCCCATCATGCCGTGTCGGACACTTAAATGAGTAGTGCATAACAAGCTTTAATATCGATATTTCTACTAAGCAATGATCATGAACCAATATCCTTTCATATTACTACATCAATATAATTAAAACATACGTTTCATATTTAGTGATCTACACGAAAGTTTTTATTATACCACTCTTGAATACCTATCCTTCTCGGACTAGTCTCATAACTCGTGCACATTACCACTTCCTATTTAGGACTCTCAAAAAGATTTAAGTGAAGCATGGGAGTGCAATCATTTCTATAAAAATATAACCACCGTCGTGCTCTAACAAGTATAAGTGAAGCACAAGAGCAACTGCCTAGCTCAAAAGATATAAGTGAAGCATATAGAGTATTCTAACAAATCACGATAAGTGTGTGTCTCTCTCAAAAGGTGTGTTCCGCGAACAATGATTGTGGCAAACTAAAAAGCAAACAAACAAAAGAAAATTATGGCACAATACGCTCCAAGTAAAACTCATATGATGCGATGACTAAAAATATAGCTCCAAGTAACATACCGATAGATTGTAGATGAAAGAGGGGATGCCATCCGGGGCATCCCCAAGCTTAGATGCTTGGGTATTCCTTGAATATTACCTTGGGGAGCCTTGGGCATCCCCAAGCTTAGGTTCTTGCCGCTTCTTATTCCTTCATCCATCATGATCTCACCCAAAACTTGAAAACTTCAGCACACAAAACTCAACAGAAACTTCGTGAGATCCGTTAGTATAATAACTCAAATCATCCACTTAGGTACTGTTATAAACTGATTCATAATTTATCTTGCATAATACCTACTGTATTATAACTTCTCCATGACTTATACCCCCCGATATATTCGATAGAATCATCAAAATAAGCAAACTATGCAATAAAAATAGAATCCGTCTAAAACAGAATAGTCTGTAATGATGGAATATTTATCCATACTTATGTAACTGCAAAAATTCTGAAAAATTAAGACAACATATAAAATTTGTATCTCAATACTGTATAAAAAATTCAGCAATTATGGATATTCCAGTACAAAACCAAAATTCTAGCACTGAGCACAAAAGTTTCTGTTTTCAAACAGCATCAATTATACTATCATTTAAATCATCCCAAAGGCATTACTAGGCACAAACACTAATTAAAAGATAAAAACACAATCATTACAGTAGCAATAATCATGTGACCCAAGAATATAAAAATTTCAAGAAAATAAATATTGGGTTGCCTCCCAACAAGCGCTATTGTTCTATGCCCCTAGCTAGGCATAATGCATTGTTTCAAGTATTGTCATCCTTCAAATTGATTCCATAAGTGGCTCTCATAATGGATTAATATGGTGGTTTAATTCTCTTTCTTGGGAATTGTTCCATTCCTTTCTTTAATGGAAATTGGAACCTTATATTTTCTTCTTTCATATCAATAATAGCACCTATGGTACATAGGAAAGGCCTACCAAGTATTATAGGACAAGACAGATTGCAATCAATGTCAAGCACAATGAAATCCACGGGCAAATAATTTCTGTTTGCTATTATGAGAAAATCATTAATTCTACCCAATGGTTTCTTAATAGTTGAATTCGCTAAGTGCAAGTTAAGGAAACATTCATCCATATCGGTGAGACCTAGAACGTCACATAAAGATTTTGGTATAGTAGAGACGCGAGCACCTAGATCACACAAAGCATTACATTCATAATCTTTAATCTTGACTTTAATAGTAGGTTCCCATTCATCATGTAATTTCCTTGGTATAGACACTTCCAATTCTAGTTTTTCTTCATGAGCTTTAATCATGGCTTCTACGATATGTTTAGTAAAAGCTTTATTTTGTTCGTAAGCATTAGTTGAATTCATCATGGATTGCAACAAGAAATACATTCAATCATAGAGAAATTATCATAATTAAAGTCCTTGTAATCCAAAGTAGTGGGCACATCACTATTTAAAGTTTTGACCTCTTGAAACCCACTTTTGTTGTTTTTATCATTAAGATCATCACCCTTCGAACAATTGGGATGCCTTCTAACTAAAGTTGACTCATCTCCAGTCCCTTTTTCATCAATTTTTATATTACTAAACAAAGAATCAATATGTGTCACACCAATCATTTTAATATCTTCATCATCACTAGTGAGAGAATGTGACTCTAGTTTAGCAGCCATTTTATTTACTAGTGTAGTTTGCTTGTCGGATATCTTTCCCTACATATTTTCAGCACGAGCAAGTTGTGACTGTAGATTGGCTACTTCCTAGTTGACCTCATCAAGTTGCTTACTAATGGCATCCAATAAGGTAAAATGCTCTTTAGTTTCCTTAGAGAATAATTCGTTTTGCACATACTGAGAATGCATAAAGTTCTTAGTAGCCCTTTCTATTTCAGACAATCCTTTATGGTAGGAATCATCACTTCTTGCAAATTCAGACATGATAGCAACTTCTAGCAAACAAGCAAACTAGAATATTTTTGTATTTTTGATTTTTTAACGAGACTAATAAAAGCAAATAAAAAGTAGAACAAGTAAATGATAGTTTGTGTGAAGGAACCTATAGGTATTTGTTGATGTCTCCCCGACAACGGCGCCATAAATTCTTTCCGCTACTTGTGAGCTGCGTTGGGTTTTCCCCGAAGAGGAAGGGTGAAGAAATATAGTAGTGGATAGTATTTCCCTCAGTGAGAACCAAGGTTATCCAACCAATAGGAGAACCAAGCAAATCCTAGTCAAACAGTATATGCACACACAAGAGCAAATACTTGCACCCAACGCGGGCAAGAGGGTTGTCAATCCCTTGAACTCGTTACTTGCAAGGATCAAATATAATAGTGATAGATATATAAATTGAGGCAAGGTATTTTTAGTTCTAGTAATATGATAAAAGTAGACACGGGGGCCATAGTTTTCACTAGAGGCTTCTCTCTCGAAACATATCACACGGTGGGTAAACAAATTACTGTTGGGCAATTGATAGAAAAGCGCGTAGTTATGATGTTATTCATGGCAATGATCATGTATATACGAATCTGATGTCTACTACGCAACTTTATTCTTGTAGACTCTGTTGGGCCTCCAAGCGCAGAATTTTGTAGGACAGCAACAAATTTCCCTCAAGTGGATGACCTAAGGTTTATCAATCCATGGGAGGTGTAGGATGAAGATGGTCTCTCTCAAACAACCCTGCAATCAAATACAAACAATCTCTTGTGTCCCCAACACACCCAATACAATGGTAAATTGTATAGGTGCACTAGTTCGGCGAAGAGATGGTGATACAAGTGCAGTATGGATAGTAGATATAGGTTTTTGTAATCTGAACAATAAAATAGCAAGGTAGCAAGTAACAAAAATGAGCACAAACGGTATTGCAATGCTTAGAAACAAGACCTAGGGTTCATACTTTCACTAGTGCAATCTCTCAACAATGCTAACATAATTGAATCATATAACCATCCCTCAATGTGTGATAAAGAATCACTCCAAAGTTCTTATCAATAGCGGAGATCATAAGATGAAATTGTTGTAGGTAGCGAACCACCTCAAAGTTATCTTTCCGATCAATCTATTGAGCCATAAGCGTCACAAACAACCCTAGAGTTCATACTACGATAACACCATACGATACGCATCAATCAACTATAATGTCACCTAGATACTCCATTGTCACCACAAGTATCCATGAGTTAATTATTCGATATGCATCAAACAATTTCAGATTCATAATATTCAATTCAAAACAAAGAACTTCAAAGATTACCCCAAAGTTTTTATCGGAGAAAGTAGGATGAAAACGTGTATCAACCTATGTGCCTAGATTACCCCAATGTCACCACGGGAATCCGCAAGTTGATTACCAAAACATACATCAAGTGACTCAATAGAATACCGCATTGTCACCGCGGGTATCCACATGCAAGACATACATCAAGTGATCTCAAATCCAATATTTAGTCCAATAATAACGAAACCTCAAAGGGAAAGACTCAATTCATCACAACAAGATAGAGAGGGAAGAACACCATATGATCCAACTATATTAACAAAGTTCGTGGTACATCAATATCGTGACAAATCAAGAACACGAGAGACAGAGAGACCAAACACATAGCTACTGGTACATACCCTCAGCCCCGAGGGTGAACTACTCCCACCTCATCATGGAGACCGCCGGGATGATGAAGATGGCCTCCGGTGATGATTTCCCTCTCCGGCAGGGTGCCGAAAAAGGCCTCCAGATGGGATTGCTTTGGAATTGAGGCTTGCGGCGGTGGAGTCAAAGTTCTAGGTTTCTTTCTGGGGGTTTATGGATTTATAGGATTTTTCAGCATTGGAATCACGCCAATCGGAGTTACGTGGGACCCACGAGCTCAAAGGACATTCCCTACCCCCCAAGGCGCGCGGGTTGAGCTTGTGACACCCTCGTGGGTCTTCTGGTCCTTCTTCAAAGCTTCGGGGGTCTCTTATGTTCCAAAAAAAATCACCGTAAATTTTCGTGGCATTTGGACTTCGTTTGGTATGGATTTTCTGGAAAACCAAAAACATGCAGAAAATAACAACTGGCACTGGGCACTAGGTTAATAGGTTAGTTCCCAAAAATCATATAAAAGTGCACCAAAACCATATAGTTTTTTTTGTAAACATGGCATGAATACTTCATAAATTATAGATACGTTGGAGACGTATCAGCATCCTCAAGCTTAATTCCTGCTCGTCCTCGAGTAGGTAAATGATAAAAGAAATAATTTATGAAGTGTGAATGCTAGCATAGTGCATAAGTTTGATCAATGATAATTATAATCACTTTTCCTAGCATCATAAAGAACAACTCTTTCTCATAAAACTCATCATGGTAAAGTAGCAATCAATTCACATGTTATGGTTCAAACAACGCATCCTCTTGAAACTTAACAACCTATGTTCTTAGTCACCAAAAAATTACAATTCATCTTATTTTCAGCAAAGTCTGAGTAAGAGCTCCACATATTCAATTATCATATAGTCTTCTATGATTGCTAGTACTCATAGCATATGTTTAGAACAAACATCCATCAGACACATGAAGATAGGGGCTTAATGTTTCGCCTCCCAACTTGCTTATCATAGAGATAATTTTCAACAATAATAAGTCATGATCAAATATATTTGACTGGATATATGTGTCTGGATCTTTCCCCACCACACGATGCTTGTCAACTTGAGAATAACTGAGGTTGGAATAAGAAGTTGACTCAACATGAAAAGTAAATAGATATGCCCTTTGCAGAGGGAAGCAGGGATTTGCTTATCTGCCAGAGCTCATTGCTTAAAACAGAGTGTAGGATCAAAAGTATGTCTAGAGGGGGGGGGGGTGATTAGACTACTTAACCAAATAAAAATCTATCCTTTTCCCAATTTTAGTTGTGGGCAGATTTTAGCAAATATACCAAGTCAAGTATCACCCTACACATGCAATTCTAAGAGTATAGCAGTGGAAAGTAAAACATTGCACATGTAAGTAAAGGAGGGGTTCGGAGATTTCAAACGCAATGAAGACATGATGATTTTTGGCATGGTTCCGATAGGTGGTGCTATCGTATGTCCACGTTGATGGAGACTTCAACCCACGAAGGGTAACGGTTGCACGAGTCCATGGAGGGCTCCACCCACGAAGGGTCCACAAAGAAGCAACCTTGCCTATTCCACCATGGCTTCCGTCCACGAAGGACTAGCCTCACTCGGGGTAGATCTTCATGAAGTAGGCGATCTCCTTGCCCTTACAAACTCCTTGGTTCAACTCCACATGATCTTGGAGGCTCCCAAGTGGCACCTAACCAATCTAGGAGACACCACTCTCCAAAAGGTAATAGATGGTGTGTTGATGATGAACTCCTTGCTCTTGTGCTTCAAATGATAGTCTCCCCAACACTCAAACACTCCCTCACAGATTTGGCTTTGGTAGGAGAAGGATTTGAGTGGAAAGCAACTTGGGAAAGGTTAGAAATCAAGGTTCAAATGGTTGGATTGGAATCTCTTGATCTCAACACATGAGTAGGTGGTTCTCTCTCAGAAAGTGAATGGTGGAAGTGTATGCACGTTCTGATGGCTCTCTCTTTGAGTAAGTGGGGGTGTAGGGGTATATATAGTCTTCACCAAAAATCCAACCGTTACACACATTTGACCCAAATCGGTGAGACCGAATGTAAACTCGGCGAGACCGATTAGTATAAAAAGTGTGAACTTTCGGCTTTTTGGTGGGACCGAAGTGGAACAACTCGGTGGGACCGAAGTGCAATGGCTAGGGCAGAGCTCAGTTTCGGAAATTCCAATTATTTCAAGTCGGTGATTCTGAAGTGAAATAATGGCATTACAGAAACTTGGCAAAGCCATCTCGGTGGGACCGAGATCCTTTTCGGTGAAACCGAATTGCCAGGGTTTGGCAGTGACAATGTGAATGATAGTCTCGGTGAGTCCAAATGGAAGTATTTTGGTGGGACCGAGATAAGAATTAAGGGTTTGGACATATGTGATTGTGAGAAAATGACTGAGGGTTTTAGGAGGAATTCCACTAAGCACTTTGAGCAACAACCTCATCATTAACACCTCATCCCCTTTCAATAGTATTGGCTTTCCTAAGGGACTCAATGTGATCTTGGATCACTAAAATGAAAATGAAGAGTCTTTTAGTTGCCAAACTTGTCCTTGACATTTTGAGGGGTCCACATCCATTAGTCCTTGCCATGCCAATCATTGATCTTTTCTGAAATCTACTAGCAATAAGAATTAGATCAATGATGTATATGTTGTTATTGATTACCAAAACCACCCGGGGATTAGTTGCACTTTCAATCTCCCCCTTTTTGGTAAATGATGACAACATATAGATCAAAGCTTCGACAAATGATATAAACAATGGAATACATCATCGCTTTGAGAAGTATGTGATAAGTAAGAGCTCCCCCTAAATTTGTGCATTATTTAAAATTTGCGTTTGAATGCAAATGCACAATCGGTTAGGATCATGGGTCACTCTTCCATGTCACATACATCTTGGTGGAGCGCTCAAAATGATAAGAATACAATAACATAAGCACTCATCACCACTCAACCAAGTGAATGATCATACATAGATAATGATAATGATAAGCAATGTGCATAACATGAAACATCGTATGATCAAACACACACAACCAAACGTAGTATCACAAACATAACGATCAAGGTAGCACAAACCAAATTGTAGCAAGAAACTATCAAGGAAAACAAACGAACAAAAGAAAAATGCTCTCTCTCGAAGCTCTAATGATCTATACAAATTCCCCCCCTTTGGCAACAAGTACCAAAAAGATCGAATAGGTATAGAGCTAAACGTTGCTCTAGACACGATCTCCAGCAGCTCCTGGCGATGAAGACCTCTGGCTGGCAGCTCTGGTGTGCGTCGATGTCGGAGTAGAGAGAAGAGCATCTGCAAATGCCTCTGAAGAAGTCTGCGGGACTGGTGGAGGAGTGGCAACAACTAGAGCAGCTGAGGGTGCAACTAAAGGTGTAGTAGCTGGAGCTGAGACTGTAGCTCTCGAAGTGTCTGGAACTGCTGCTGACCTAAGCTGGGTCCTGAGCTGAGTAGTACTGGGAAGTACTGATCCATGGTGCTGCTCATCATCACTACTAGCATTCTTTGCTTCATCCACCTCCTTCTTCAGGCTCTCAACGGTGGTTTGCATCTCTGTTACTTTGATGTCCAGGTCATAGAATTTAGTCTCAATTATCCTCTCAAGACTCTTCTGGTTCGCAGCTAAGTTGGCCAGACTCTTCTCGATCCTCTGAGTGGCACGAAGAAGATAGTTCATTTGGTCGGCCTTCGTCTTCAGTAATGGAGCAGATGTGGCTCTAGGCTCTGCTGACTTTGTAGCTTCAGCTCTTGCTTCCTTCTCTGCGTGTGCTGCTGCCAAAGTGGGATGGGATGGATCCATCATCACAGAGTTATCCTCAAACTCCGGCCTAAGTGGCAAGTGCTCATGGTCAAGCAAATAAGTCTTGTTACCAACTTTGGAGTTGATAAGCACCTGAATGTGTGGAGCAAAGCCACATGACCTCTTCTAATCCGTGGCAGTCCTTGTGATAGTTTCAACAATAAGGTCCATGACCCTGAATCTCTCTGAACGATCAATGTGATGAAGCATGTTTATGGAGTGTCCTTTGATCACCCTCTCATCTCCAGACTTGGGCATTAATGTATGCCTCATGATGGTGTTGGAGGTAGCAAGTCCTGCCAATAGGTGACAGACTAAGCCTAGTTTGTGAGTCTCAACATCAGCCAATGGAATCTCCTTATACATGTTGGCCATGGAGTTGTGATCCATCTTGCGCTTGGCATACACATCAATGTCACCTTCCTTAGGCTCGGGCACATCTAGCAAAGTAGCCCACTCCTCAACTGAGGACTCATACCTGATACCCTCTGTCATCCACACAATTCTTCCAACTGGATAGAAATGAGCATTGGAGTAGAATTGCATAACCATCTCATCATTCCATGCTGTCAGCTTCTTCCCAATGAAATCAACAATGCCAATCATCTTGAAGCTCTCATGCACATGAGGAAATTGGTCTTCGTTGATATCAATGTACTTCCAGTCCACCCACCTCATGTCACTGACTATGGGCTTCTTGTCAAGCAACACAGACTCATAGAAATCCTGCTGTTCCTTGGTGTGAAAGCGATAATCTACAGCAGTCTTCCTCCTCACAGCATATGGATCAGTTTGCCTCCACTTTCTTAGACCATTATCCTTCCTCTCCTTCATGTTTTCAGCAATGGGATGTGTGTCATTGTGTTCTGGCAGTCTGGGTCTTAGCTTCCTTAGCACTGTGGCTTCATTTTCTTCATCATCATTTCCCTGAGGCACTGGGGCCTTATTCTTCTCACTTCCTGGCACATTCCTTTTAGTTCTCCTAGGCTTGGAAGTGGGAGCCCTAGGTTTTGGCTTGGAAGGAGCTGCAGACTTCATAGCATCTGCCATAAGCTTCTGTTGCTTGGCAGGAGGTGGGTTTGCTGCTGGCTCTTCCTCCTCTTCTTCATCTGTGGCATCTTCTCTTCTCATAGATGTGGGTTTGAACACCACACTAGCCACTTGCTTCCTTTCCCTCTTCTTGCCTAAAGCCTTGGGCTTAGACTTGATGGGTGCCTGCTGAGATCCTCCTGGATTATCTGTGGTTATGCCTCTCTTTGCAGCAACTGAGGTAGGAACTTTCCTTGTCACTAGCCTTTCCTTCTGATGTCCATACTCCTTGGAGACAACATTTGGCTTCTTCTTGGAAGTTACTTCCTCAGGATGGAAGTCCTCATCTTTAGATTCTGAGCCCTTAGCTTTTCTGGTTCTCTTGGCTGCCTTGGGCAGATTACTGGGTGTGCTCCTGCTGCCTTCATCAAAGCTGCCCCCAGGACTAGAACCTACACTCAAGTCAATATTGGCTTCTGAAGCATTTTGACTGTCACTGGCATCTGACATCTTGCAAACAGACCTGTGAAGTAGTTGGGTATAGGTAGAGTAGATGAGTTATCACAAAATGTAGCTGGTTTTTCAAAAATTTGAGTTCAAATCTTAGTTTCAAATTTTCACAGAAGACATTTTGGAACAACCAAGTTGAACATTTTGGTGATACCGAAGCACTTAACAGAGACCAGACACACTGTTTCGGTCAGACCGATATGTGGTTCGGTGTTGCCGAGATGCTAGGGTTTCACAGAAACTTCATTTCGGCGTCACCGATTAGTACAACTCGATGGCACCGAGACGTACTTGTGCAATGGCGGAAGCCAGATTGGTGACTCTGAAATTTTCAGATCGGCTAGTCCGAGATGTATTCTGCGGAAATTTAAACCTAAAATGTTCGCTCCAATCTAATCTAAGGAATTTATGCGTGGAACAGAAGTTGCAAATGGTGGCAAGAATCATGGCGAAAACCCTAGTGCATTGAATCAGAAAAAGAAGCACTAAGGGGTTGGATTTTACCCTAACTTGGCACAAATCCTCTACGGCGGCAACGGAGGGAGAGATTTCCGTTGACGTCGATGGAATCCAATGGCGACGACTTGCTAGATGGAACGACGATCGTCCGGAGACTGGGGCGACGGCAATAGTGGGGCGCGAGGTCGAAAATGTTTGAGAAATTTCAACCGTACGGGCTCGCTGGATATATATACCCATCTGCTGTCGGTGGCTCCGATTGAAATGATTCGGTGACACCGATATGTGTAACTACTTGCAGTACAACACATCAGTCTCTCCAAGATGGTTCAAATCGGTCACACCGAGATAAAAACCTAGATCAATCCAAATGATTTTGGTGACACCGAATGCGAGTGAGTTAGTCATAGCGAAATGCATTTAGAAGGTTTTGGAGTTCAGTCTTAGACAGATCGGTGGCTTCGAGTGCGCCTCACCCGGAGGGTCCGAAAAAGACTTGTTCAAATTTTGTGATATAGCATGAAGAGAATTTGAGACAAGAAAGAATAGATAGCAAGAGAAGGTTCTTAGGCATTCTTGTACATCCACTTGGCCAGTAAAACCAAGACAATCAAAACAACAAATGGATGTCCTCGAATGAGAAATATGCATAGCAACGTGCTCACATAATGAAATAGCAAATGAAATATGTGTCAAACATGCATAACCAACACTAGCGTCTATCACACAATGGGCGATTACATAGTCATCTATATATGAGTATATTGACTTAGGAGCCAAATGAGAACATTTGATCATAGGTCATACTCATCGTTTAAGCACAAGTGGGGTTACCACTTTTACATAAAGCATTAATGTGTTCACACCATTAGAGTTGCTTTAGCTCAAGTCTTAGAGCAAAGCTCCCCCTAGATGTGATATCCTCCCAAAGAGGGATGAACTAACCTTGGGTTTTGTCGATGATGACTTCATGTAGATGTTTAAGATGTGGATGCTCAATGTTGATGTAGTCCATCAAGAGTTGGGAGCAATCCTTGGATTTTTGCACTTTCAATACCTACATGGGTTAGTCGCACAAGGAATAAACAAGAATATCCATAGACATAGAGTGAAATGCACATATGATGATGTCCATGAATGCATTGAATACCTTGTCCCTTGACTTACCAACAAGAGGGTTTGTGACTCCATGAACTAGTGCAAGATGTTGAAGTTGGTTGCACAAGTCCTTGCCATAAGTGAATATGAGTGAAGTTTGTTGGCGGAGTCACCCTCAAGAACTCTCTAGTTCTTCTTCTTTGGGACTCACATCAACTTGATGGGAATCCTTGGAGTTGTAGTAGTACTTGATGAGGCCTTGGGAACCCACTTGACCAAAGCTTGAGGTGGTTCTTCAAATGAGTCAATCTCCTCTTGAAGCTTGTCCTTGACTTTTAGATTGTGGTCTTGTGGTGGAAGATCATCTTGAGCTTGTGTCCCCTTGAAGGAAGTAGGATCATACTTCTCTTGTTGAGGAACAAACTTCGTCTTGGGGAATTGATCTTCTTCCCACTCAACTCCATTGGCATTGAACTTTCGTTCAAAACCAATACCTTGGTTCTTTCGGTGCCTTCCTTGCTTGCACACAATTTCCTCAAATTGCTTACTCCTGGCAAGGCTCTTGTAGACACCCTTTTCTATAATTCCTTTCAATAAATCATTTTCTTGCTCAAGTGTAACTTGGCTAAGAGAATCATTAGTGGAATCAATAGAACTACTAGAAGCAACAATATTGTATTTAGCATTGTTATTGTTACTACTAGAGGTAGAACCCTTTTTACCCTTGTTACTAGTTTGCTTAGATTTAACTTGTGGCATAAAGGTAGACAAGAGTAAACGTTTGGCAATGTATGAGGAACTCTTCTTTCGAATATCATCATTGATAGCTTTTAGACACTCATGCTCTTGCTCTAAATTTAGCTTCTCAAAGCGTAGCTTCTCATGAGATCTTAGAAGCTCTCTATGATCCTCTTGAGTTGTTTCATGAGCTAACTTAAGAGTGTTTAGTTCTTTATTTAAACACTCAATCATAGGAGTTGGAGGATACGAGAGCAAGTCCGGCAACACCTTCATCTTGACTATAGTCGGAGTCGGAGTGATAGCTTCTCACTACACCACGACACTACAAAGACGACATGCATCTGTTGGTATAAGTGAGCATCACCGACACTTTTTTTGTCCCAAACTATACCGACACACAGTATGTTAGTGTTATATAAGCTTGTGACACATTAGTTGTCGCCAAAGCCTAGAAAAACACCGATGAAATTTCTGTCGTTAGATAGTGATATTATCGATTGTTTGTGTGTCGCTGATTCGTGGGGACACAAAAAGTGTCGGCGTTGTTTGTTTCAGCCCATGTCCGAAAAATACGGGCGGGGAAAGAGAGCCATGCGCGCGCCATGCCAAACACCAGATTCGCACCAGAACGTAAAAAAAAAAAAAAACCCACCCAACCACCCGACCCTGACCTGTTCGATCCCCAATCCCACCTCTCCCTTTCTCTCGCCAGCCACACACACCCTAAACCTAACCCGACTGCGCCGCCGCCCCCGACCTGCGCGCCGCCGCGGCAACCCCCTCGCCGTTCCCCTCGCGCCACCAAATCTCAGACCCCGGCCTCCCTTCCCTTAGTCCGCAGTAGCAGCAGCGCCGTCTGCGACAGAGGAGCACCATCCGCCGCTGAGGAACAGCAACGCCGTCCGCCACCAAAGATCCACCGCGCGCCGGGAACAGCAGCACCATACGCCGGAGGATCCGCCGCACCGACTGCTGTTGAGGAGCCCCCCGTCGTTCTTCTTCCTCCACCGGCGACCCCTGTCCCGGTTGACTCCCCTTGCCTCCAGATCTCAACAAGTAAGATGTGATTTTTTTCCTTACCTATCTTCTCGTATGTTGGTATATGTAGTTCACATTTTTATTGTGAATGGCTTATAACCTGATTGCATGCCTTGCGTGATTTTGTTTTTCAGTTTATGCATTATATAATTGCAGATTTGCTTGTATGAATCTTACTTGTTGTGATATGTTAATGCTTAGTGAACTGGTAGTTCATCACAGATACATCCCTTGCTTGCAGACACTGGCGGAGCCTCTTGGACGCCAAACGGGGTCGTGACCCCCCCTTCCAAAACTGCAATTTTTTACTACCACGTATACTAAGTGTTTGTGTCCAGCCCATCAGTGATTGATTCCCCTGCCAATTCAATTAATATCTATGTTGTTCTAGAGCATTAGATCGATTAACAGGAAGGATATAGACGCATTCTGTACATACAAGCTAGCTAGCTAGCTACAAGCAGGTTGATTGATTGTTTTATGAGCAGCTTCCTGCTTGCTGCTGCATCTGCACGGGATGTTTGCTTGCAGCTTCATTAGATAGACTCGCCGGCTACTTGCTGCATCTGGTGGCATTAGATCGATCTGTCGGCTGCTTGCTGCTGCATATGCATGGCATGTCTTGTGTTGTTGAGTGCAACTGCCAAGACGACGAATCGACGACTGCCGATAAGTCAAACTGTCAAATGAGGGAAAGAGCAAGCTATGTTCATGTGATTTGCATATGTTTTCATGCATATTTTGCATTCAGTTTAAAAATTGCCTCCCCCCCCTTGATCGCTTGTCACGCTTCGCCGCTGCTTGCAGATAGTTCTTCCGCATCAGCTTCTCTTTGAGAAGTTTTATTGTTAGCACTTTCAGTAGCTACATCAATATGGTGTATTCCATGTTTGCCAAGAGAAACCATATCTCCCTAGTGGCACTAAAATCATCAGAGTTCCTCTGTAAACTATCTCTTCTCTTCCAACTTCTGTAACGGGTGGCATGCATAGTTTTTCTCACGCATAGCATTCTTTCTTTGAGCCTTGATGCTACTTGTAAGCTTTCATTCAGTTTCTTCTGCTCCTTTAACTGTGCAAGCAATATTACTGTGAAACATACTTCAATTCTTAGTGATGGACTACTGGTTGTTTTTGTTTGATTTGTCAAACCCTCAAGTTCAATTTTTGCTAGGAACAGAGTTGGCTCTTATAAGCATGCAAGCAAACCAATAACGGGAAATCTGCAAATATTTTACCATCCCTGACTAATTAACCATTTGACATGTGGTAGATATATCACTGTAATTACTTACATTTTTTGGTCTGTAATGTAACGCTGGCTAAGGTTAATATCAGTACACATTATCGGGTTTTTTTCTATTTAGTGCACATTTTTGTGGTCTTTGGAATAGTATAAAATATCTCAAATGCTGTCATTGGGCTCACTGTAAGATGTGTATCAGATGCTCCAAATTGGATTTTGTAATCTCATCTTCCTTCTACATGGTCGTTTACTGTCTACACGTTGAAGCTCTCTGAATTAACAAAACCTGTTGATACCCCCTGAACTGCTGTATCTTAAGCTGCTACTCCGTGTATATATATACAGCTACTGTATCCTAAGCTACTCAGACAATTTTTATCCCATGTGATGTGCTTCATGTGTCTAACTGTACTAGTGCTTTTATTAATTCCAGAAGTTGGTGGTTATATATGCTTATTTACAAGAGCCTCTTTGGTGGGTTGGCTTGATAACAAGTAAGCTCCCTTCTCTTTGCTCTGTTTTATTTCTCTAGGTACCTAATTTTGCACCGTCGATATTTCTGAATTCTCTCATCACGTTAGCAAGTGATTTCCTCATGGATGTTTGTACAGGAGCTTGTTATTGCTTCCTGGTTTTGCTCTATTGGTGAAGTTGGTGTTGCTCCCTCTGCAGTGCAGGAGAACAATACCCCTCGAGATGCGGGGAGTAGGCTATGTCATCCTATGACCGCAAAGATTGGCTGCTACTAACGACGCGAGGTGATATTTTTATATTCAATTCTTCAATTGTCGTTTCAAATCCTTGGACTGGTGGTTGGGATTGTATTAGTTATTTGGAGCGACCTGCTTGTACCCAAGTCCAATTAGTAAGTTCAATATAGCCATCTTGTTCTAACTAGGTGCAGTTGAACTGGATGTTTTTGATCCACTGCTTACTCTTGTTTTTTCTACAAAAAATCTGATCATTGGTCAGTGGCATGTTAATTCTACATTGGTCGCTAGTTCTATGCACATGCAATACTTATTTGGGACTGAAAACTGTAGCACTTTAGCAAGAAAGGCTGATTACTGATTCATTAGCATGTCAATAAGCCAATCTGGTCTCCCTCTATGTACTTGTCAGGGCTCATTAATAGCATGGTTCTGCTCACTGAAATAGGAGAGACGCTGAACAAGACAGATAAAGCACAAATGGCCAAGTACACTTGGTGGAAGATTGATGAAACAGAGAGCACAGGTAAAAACTGAGACCAAAGGCACTGAGACTTAAGTAATAGTTCCAGTCAGCTCAAAGTACTACTTCCACAACCGCAAATTATAAATTTTAAAAGTACGAATGAAGGCATAAAAATTAACACAGATTGCTAGTTTAGGTCTTCAATTATTTCCGAACAGATTGAAAGTGCAAGCCTTGATGAATTCACAGTCCACACGTGTTTTAAGAAGTATTTTAAATGAAATTGCAATTGAAATCCATATGCAATTACGTATAGATATATTTGCTGCTATTAGTACACATTTTTTCCTATCCAAGGTCTTCTATTATTTCAATACCCATCATATGTGAAAATCTGTGGTGATAAAAGAAACATGTCTACAGTCTGATGTAATTTGTTCCTGAAAGTGAAACTTAACAATATCAGTAGTGAAATGTTCACTCTTGTTTGATCTAATTTCTGGATTCCCTTTCCTTCTTAGTAAATAATTAAGTCTTACATTAGTTATAGAACACAAAGACAATGTTGGCTGCATCTTTTATTGAGGAAGAAACTCGTGTACTGCTTACAATAGTAGCACACTAGATATGATGATTTGATTATTTATAGAAGATATTCTCATGATTGCATCTTGAGCTCAGTTCTAATTTGCAGTATGAAATTTTGTAGCAGTACTGCAGTAGCTGATCATGTCCAAGTTTTAAATGTGCACATGCTTTGAACTTTGCCTAGATGAACTGGGAGCATGTAGTAATTAAATGGATTATAGATGAACTGAGAGCACGTAGTAAATGGTAGGCATGATTTCATTTTTAGTTTTGCATAGATTTATCCTAGCAATTACTCATAGTTGACATCTGGTAATATATGTATTACTCGATCGAGCTCCTAGATGCCTAACTAGAGTGCATCTGTTGTCGAGGAAAACAAGATGTATGTGCAAGCATATGGTCTTTGAAATGGCTTTGTTTTCATCAAGTGCACTCTTGCTACTACATATATGACTGCTGGTACATGTATATATACAAGTGCATATCTGATTGTTTGCTGATGGAGGAACTTCAAATGCAAATCTCTAAAATTACAATAAGAACCTTATTCCTGATGCCGTATAACAGATCTGATTGCTTATCAATGAGTGCATAATTTTGGGATCAAGGACCACTTACAAATTTGAAGAAACTCTCATTTTCTAAAGATTGCTCAAACATATGACTTCTTTTGCAGGGATAGATGGCAAAACATAACAAGGCCACAAGTTGATCTAAGATGTTCTGGTGATTTCTTTGTTCATAACATGGTTGACACATTTTGTTCACATGGAAGTTGATGTCGGCTTGGTGATCAGAGACTTGGGCTCTTAATGGTATAAAAAGGAGACTTGGGCTCTTCCATAATATTTTTTAGTAGTCATAGATGTTCTGGTGATTGAACAATTGGTCTCATAGGAACTTGGCCACTACATTTTGTAACAGATCACGGTTTGAATGCCAACTTATGTATGTCATTAATTGTTGGAGCTAACTTCAGTGAAGAAAACTAATGAATCTTCTATATATGTTGAATGGTATCTTGTGCATTGATCAATGGTATCTTGTGATGAATAGAAGAATTTTTTGTATATGTATTGGGTACTGAACATGAATTCAATATTATGAATTTAATTTCATATTAATATATGGTGCATTTACATTTGTGCTGAAGGGTAGACCTTGGCAGCAAGTGTGTCGGCGGAAGTATTAACGTCGCATAATTTGTTGGTATAGCCTAGTGTCGGATGAATTGTCGGTATATCTATGGACGTTGCACAATCTGTCGCCATAGCACATTGTTAGATGAACTGTCGGCATAGCACTGTCTGTCGGTGTAAAAATGTCTATCGGCGAAGCTATCACCAACACTATCATACTATCTGTCGGCATAGATTTATCTGTCGGCAAAGACCATTCCCGGCAGGACTATAGGCGACAGCTCCTTTCTGTCGGTAAAGGTCTTTCCCGACAGTAAATGTGTCGCCTTAGGTGACCTATGCCGACAGATTGTTTGACGCTGCTTTGAGTGTCGTGGTGTAGTGTCTCTCGGAACAATAGTCGGAGTCGGAGCCAGAAACCCATTCACCAACATGAGCTTGATGTCTTCTTCTTGTGTAGCTCTTGGATGATTTGTCCTTTCCTTCTGATTCCTTGCTCCTTCGAGAAGGTCTTCGTTCATAACGACCATCTCTACTCCTTCTCTCCTTGTGAGGTGACTCATCTCTTCTATATCTTCCTCTTGGTGATTCATCTCTTTTCTTGTGAGGTGCCGTGCACTCATTGGAATAGTGTCCGGGTCTTCCACAATTATAACAATTTCGGTCACGACTTGATGATCTTCTATCATAATGCCTTGAGTTGGAGCTTCTCTCTTTTCCTTTGTTCTTGTAAAACTTGTTGAACCTTTTCACCATTAGGCTTATCTCTTCATTGGATACTAGCTTGTCGGTTGAAGTTGTGGGAACATCGGTTGAGGCTTTGTAACCACCACTTGACTTGTTGTGTAGCTCCTCCTTGTCCTTGAGTGACATCTCATGAGCAACAATCCTTCCAATGACTTTCGTGGGCTTGAGATCTTTGTAATTGGGCATCATTTGGATCAATGTGCACACGGTATCATACTTTCCATCCAAGGCACTAAGAATCTTCTTGATGATGAATTTGTCGGTCATCTCTTCACTTCCTAAGCCCGCAATCTCATTTGTGATGAGAGCAAGGCTAGAATACATTTCGGCGACTCCTTCACCATCCTTCATCTTGAACTTGTCAAGTTGACTTTGAAGCACATCCAACTTGGATTCCTTGATGGACTCGGTACCCTCGTGCATATCAACCAAAGTATCCCAAATTTCCTTTGCATTCTTGAGGCGGCTGATCTTGTTGAACTCCTCGGGGCACAAACCGTTGAAGAGAATGTCACATGCTTAAGCATTGTATTGCAACATCTTCAATTCTTACGTGGTTGCTTCACGATCCGGTTCTTTACCATCCTGAAAGAATTCACCTTGCAAGCCAACACGAACAACAGCCCAAATGGCGGGGTTATGACCAAGAATATGCATTTTCATCTTATGCTTCCAACTAGCAAAGTTTGTACCATCAAAATATGGACCTCTACAGTGGTAATTTTCCTCACTAGACGCCATAATCTCCTAAGTTGTGAAACCAATGCAATGGAGACCAAAGCTCTGACACCACTTGTAGGATCGAAAGTATGTCTAGAGGGGGGTGATTAGACTACTTGACCAAATAAAAATCTATCCTTTTCCCAATTTTAGTTGTGGGCAGATTTTAGCAAATACACCAAGTCCAGTATCACCCTACACATGCAATTCTAATAGTATAGCAGAGGAAAGTAAAACATTGCACATGTAAGTAAAGGAGGGGTTCGGAGATTTCAAACTCAATGAAGGCACGATGATTTTTGGCGTGGTTCTGATAGGTGGTGCTATCGTACATCCACGTTGATGGAGACTTCAACCGACGAAGGGTAATGGTTGCGCGAGTCCACGGAGGGCTCCACCCACGAAGGGTCCACGAAGAAGCAACCTTGCCTATTCCACAATGGCTTCCGTCCACGAAGGACTAGCCTCACTCGGGGTAGATCTTCATGAAGTAGGTGATCTCCTTGCCCTTACAAACTCATTGGTTCAACTCCACATGATCTTGGAGGCTCCCAAGTGACACCTAACCAATCTAGGAGACACCACTCTCCAAAAGGTAATAGATGGTGTGTTGATGATGAACTCCTTTCTCTTGTGCTTCAAATGATAGTCTCCCCAACACTCAAACACCCCCTCACATATTTGGCTTTGGTAGGAGAAGGATTTGAGTGGAAAGCAACTTGGGAAAGGCTAGAAATCAGGGTTCAAATGGTTGGATTGGAATCTCTTGATCTCAACACATGAGTAGGTGGTTCTCTCTCATAAAGTGAATGGTGGAAGTGTATGCACGTTCTGATGGCTCTCTCTTTGAGTAAGTGGGGGTGGAGGGGTATATATAGCCTTCACCAAAAATCCAACCGTTACACACATTTGACCCAAATTGGTGAGACCGAATGTAAACTCGGCGAGACCGATTAGTGTAAAAAGTGTGAACTTTAGGCTTTTTAGTGGGACCGAAGTGGAACAACTCGGTGGGACCGATGTGCAATCGCTAGGGCAGAGCTCAGTTTCGGAAATTCTGATTATTTCAACTCAGTGATTCCGAAGTGAAATAATGGCATTACAGAAACTTGGCAAAGCCATCTCGGTGGGACCGAGATCCTTTTCGGTGAAACCGAATTGCTAGGGTTTGGCAGTGGCAATGTGAATGATAGTCTCGGTGAGTCCGGATGGAAGTATTTTGGTGGGACCGAGATAGGAATTTAGGGTTTGGACACATGTGATTGTGAGAGAATGACTGAGGGTTTTAGGAGCAATACCACTAAGAACTTTGAGCAACAACCTCATCATTAACACCTCATCCCCTTTTAATAGTATTGGCTTTCATAAGGGACTCAATGTGATCTTGGATCACTAAAATGTAAATGAAGAGTCTTGTAGTTGCCAAACTTGTCCTTGACATTTTGAGGGGTCCACATCCATTAGTCCTTGCCATGCCAATCATTGATCTTTTCTAAAATCTACTAGCAATAAGAATTAGATCAATGATGTATATGTTGTTATTGATTACCAAAACCACCCGGGGATTATGTGCACTTTCACAGAGATAATTACATTTTGAGCGGTGGGCTTTTCCTGTCAACGTCACGACAAAGGATTTTAACATATTCCATGCTAAACACATTATTGGCGGTTCCCATGCAGAAAGGAAAAGATTTACTCCCCCACAACCATACAGTCACAATCCATGGCTAGCCGAATCCTCGGGTGCCCTTCAAACAATCAACTTTCCCGGGGGAGTTTGTTTTATTATATTTTTCTTTGTTTTTGTTTAACGGGACTGGGCATCCCAATTACCAGCCTCATGCAAGACGAGTGAATAAACTCTCATCATGAGAATAACCCACTTAGCATGGAAGATATTGACCGCCCCGTCGCTCCATGAGCAGTACGGGCACACAAAACAGATGTTTATTTAAAGGTTTTAGAGATGGCACATGCAAATTTACTTGGAACGACAGGGTAATACCGTATATAGGTAGGTATGGTGGACACTCATGGAAGAAACTTGGCTCAAGGATTTTGGATGCACAAGCAGTATTCCTGCTTAGTACAATTATTTTTTTGGCTAGCAAAGATTATAAACAAGCACCACATGTTGGAGGATCCATAACAATATAATTTCTATGCAAATATACCCAAACATAACTCATTATGTTGTCTTCCTTGTCTGACTTCAACTTATTTGATCAAGTTTGAAAATAATTAATGGGTATTCACAATCATAAAAGATGTCCAAGATAATATATTTGTATGTGAAATTTCTCTTCCTTATACTATCTATCATGAATTGCTCGTATGATCAATATTGTGATTGTCAAACTTCAATAGATTTTACTTTCTAAACCCAATGTGAAACTATTACTAAGCATAAGGAACATTTATTATTTCAGATTTAATTCATTCAACAATTTACTCTTAGGATATAAGTGTAGCACACGAGTAAATGACAAACTACTCCAAAAGATATAAGTGAAGAACAAAGAGTAGTTAAGTAATAGCTAGCTATGTAAAGACCTCTCTCCAATTAAAAACTTTCGGAACAAAATATTTTATTGAAATAGCACACAAAACAAAAAGACGCTCCAAGCAAAAGACATATTATGTGATGGCTAAAAATATAGCTCCAAGTAAGATATACCGATAGTTTTGAAGACTAAAGAGGGGATGCCTTACGGGGCATCCCAAAGCTTAGATGCTTGAGTCTTCCTTGAATATTACCTTGGGGTGCCTTGGGCATCCCCAATCTTAGGGTCTTGCCACTCCTTATTCTCCTCATATCGATATCTCACCCAAAACTTGAAAACTTCAATCACACAAAACTTAACGGAAGTTCGTGAGATAGGTTAGTATGATAATAAATAAATCATCCACTTTGGTACTGTCAAGACAAGATTCATAATTGTTCTCACATAATGGCTACTGTATTATATCATTTCCACAATTTATATCACTCAATATAAGCTATGGAAATGCTGAAACAAGCAAACTATGCAATAAAAACAGAATCTGTCAAAAACAGAACAATCTGTAATGATATGAATAGAAACCATACTTCCGTAACTCCAAAAATTCTGACCAATTAGGACAGCATAAACAATTTGTATCCCAATACTTTGTAAAAAAATTCAGAATATTTTGACACTCCAGTAAAATCTGAGAATTCAAACACTGGACGCAAAAGTTTCTGTTTTTGCACAGAATCAAATCAACAAGTATCCACACTATCCCAAAGGCTTTACTTGGCACATTATTGTAATAAAAGATAAAAAACATGATTGCTACAGTAGTTTAATCATGTGAACAGGCAAAAATAGTAGGGGTAAATATTGGGTTGTCTCCCAACAAGCGCTTTTCTTTAATGCCTTTTTGACTAGGCATGATGATTTTAATGATGCTCACATGAAAGTAAAGAATTGCAACATAATGGGAGCATCATGAATCATATAGCAAACACATTTAAGCCTAACCCACTTCCTATACATAGTGATTTTGTAAGCAAACAATTTATTGGAGCAAGAATGAACTAGCATAGGAAGGCAAAACAAGCATGACTTCAAAACTTTCAACATAAAGAGAGGAAACTTGATGTTGTTGAAATATACATTAGCATATATTCCCCTCTCATAATAATTTTCAGTAGCATCATGAATGAATTCAACGATATAGCTATCACATAGAGCATTCTTTTCATGATCCCCAAGCATAGAAAATTTATTACTCTCCACATAAGCAAATTTCTTCCCATTCATAATAGTGGGAGTATCATATATAACTTGAACACTATAAATTGATTCCACATTAAAAGAGTAACGTTCAGTAAAAGGGTATTCATAATTATGACAAGTCTTATAAGAATAATCATCACCACTTTTTATAACATAAGATCACAATAATCATCGCAAAAAGGTCATACTCATCTGTTCTGGGTGATGGGATATTTTTTTGAGTGTCCAGTAATGAGAATAGGTTTTTTTTAGCCAAACTCATGGGAATAGGTGTCTGGATGATATTGGGGCAGGGATAGAAACGGTTCCACCCACGGACTCGGCGTAGCCCCGACCGCAGTATATACAGTCTGGCCCGCAGGATGGTTCCCCTCACCCGTTCCGTTCCCCGTCTCACACAGCCGAAATCCCCACAGCCTAACCCTAGCTCCCGGCTATCTCCCCCTGCCCTGATCCCCACCACCATCGATGTCGCCGGAGCCACCTCCCACGGAGCCCTCTGAGGCCGCCAGGACGTCGGCCTCCCCGCCGAAGGAGTCGGAGCCATCCGGCACCGGGCTTGCCCTAGCCGCTGCACCAGGGGCGGCCCATGAGATGAACACGCTATGGGTTGACAACCTCCCCATGCACGCAGGCGAGGATGACGTCATAGCGGCCTTCGCCCCGCATGAGGCGCTCGACTGCGTCGTCAAGCGCGCCGGCTCCCGCATCTACGCGTTCGTCTTTTTCCGCTCCGTCGCCGAGTCCCAAGCCTCCCTCGAGGTGCTCCACGAGTCCGAGGTCAAGTGCGCCTTCATCCGGATCGAGTTCGTCCAGCCGGTAAATTCACATCCCCTCTCCCCCCTTCTCCCCCCACTCGGATCCGCTCCCACCGTGGATCCCCAGGAGATCTGGCTGCAATTCGCGATGTGAATTTTCCGGTAATTAGGACTTCGGTGCTTGTGATTTGCGATTTATTTAGGCGGTGCGGGCTGAGGCCTCCAGCAACTCTGATATATGTAGTTACTCGAGCGGCGGCACACGGGATCAGCGGTGTCGGGGTGGTCTGGCGTAGCCTCGCAGGTGGCTGGGGGTGGCGGCGCTCAGGGTCCATAGGAGCGCGGAGGGTAAGGCCCTTTAGATGGTGGATGGGCATGTAGGGAGCCGATGGCGCAGAGAAACCTTGACACCGGTGAATCGCCTAGGTGGAAGCGGTGGCCGTGGGTTCCTGGGCGGCGTCGGCGGCCGCTGCGGGGAGGTTGACGCGGCGGGAGGCGTCGGCGGCCATTGCGAGGAGGTTGACGAGGTTGGAGGCGTCGGTGACGGGTGGGGAGGTCGGGCCGTCGTGATTTTGTTTTTAGCTGCGGGTCGTCTGGATTGGGGGAAGAAGGGTCGGGTTGGGCAGTTTTTTTTCCGGATCTTTAGCAAATTGTTTTCCATATAGGAGAACAAGAGTCGGGTTGGGCAGCTATTTTTTCTGGATCTTTAGCGAATCGTTTTCTACCACTTATGGATGGTAGTGGTGGGTAATTGTTTTTCCGGATCTTTAGCAAATCGTTTTACGGATTGGGGAACAAGGGTCGGCTCGGGCAGCTCTTTTTTTCCGGATCTTTTTTGTTATCATCCACTAAATCTCAAATTAATGTGACTATATGAAGGCCATTATTTGGTGAGTATTCTTCACAAGCGGAGTATAATCACCTCGCATACAAACGGTTCGAGCCGCCCAAGGACTTGGCGCGGCCGTCCCTACCACGCCCGCAACATATACAAGTCTAGTCCGTGGGCTGGTTCCCCTCTCCCCATTCCAGGCCCCATACTCAGAGAGCCAGAATTCCTCGCATCCTAATCTTGTTGTCCGGCGATCCCTCCCTCCTCCCACCCCCACCGCCATTGATTTTGTTGGATCCATCGCCCACAGAGGCGGCAGAGACCGCCGAGGCCGCCAGGCCATCGGCCTCCCCACCGAAGGAATCAGAACCCTCTGGCACATGGGGTGCTGACGCCGCCCTAGGGGCGGCGCACGAGGCGAACACATTGTGGCTCGGTACCTGCCCACGCACACGAGCGATGCAATGTCACTGCGGCCTGCTACCCGCACAGGGTGCTTGAATGTGTTGTTGTGTAAAGATCTATGCCCTCATGATACTTACTCATGTAATTGCAGCTTTAATTTGCAACGGAATATGTCAATATCTAGTCCCTATGGCTTAGTTTGATTTAAGTTTGAATGGTGTACACATACTGAATGATCCTTGGTTAGTGGTAGTTTTTTATTTCGTGAGTGAAATTGCTCCATTCATGTGTTGTTGTTGTGTAATGAGTTGTGCACACATAACGCAATTTGATGTGATTAAGGTTTTGCTTTTATAAAATTATGTAGTGCATGTTATCTCTGGTATGTTTCACTTTAATTTAGACCGATTAAATTCATAGCTATCTCACTAGGTCTGCTTGGCTGAGGTTTTGTTCTTTGATTTCTTTACATAAATAGTTTGCCTTCTGATGCCTTGTGTTTGTTGATTGATTTTTACATGCTAGAGCTATTAGGAACCTATGGGTTGGAGGAATTAGTTGATCCATTTTAATGCACAAGGAAGATGAAGAGTTTCAAAGGATTATAAAGAATGAAGGTGTTGAATTCTCCAGTGATCAAACTTCTGCATACATCGACATTGAGAATTTGGAAGATTCCATTTCTGCCCATAAAGACCTTAATGGGACATTTTGGGGGCCTCATGACGCAACATTCCTCTTCGGCGTATAGTTTGGAGGGACGGGTCAATTCGATACGGGTTAATGAAACATATTCAATAAAACATTAACATAAACAACAATTTTCCTGCTTGTATGATGTAAACAATGTTGTTGCCACACTTACTTAAACTTATGATTATTTTTGTGTTGTGGTAGAGACACTTTCTCTCATAAGGGACATATACTTCATTACTATTTGTGGCAGTGAAGTATATTATGCCAATGAGGTATTGTATGCATTCCTCCCTTTTGTAACATTTTATGAGAGGGAAAGTTGTTACTAACCAACTCCCTGAATTAAATTAAAAGGTGTCTACGAAGGCCATGTTTTTGTACTCAACTAAAAGTACAAAATATCAAGTGTATGTTTTTCAGAGATGAAATTGATGAAAGCTAAAATGCCTGCTGTAATCTGATCGAATTGTAGATCAAAAAGTTAAAGGAAGAGCTCGTAAAAGCATGGACCAGACATGTGTAGCCTTTGCCTAGCATGGAGCTTGAGGAGTTTGAGCTATTGGCTCTTGCTGCAAACATGGCTGTGCAATTCATCTACAACGAGAAGTCGATTCTTGTGCCAATTGCAAAAGCCATCAGGATGTAAGCTGATGCAATTGGAGTCATCATCCCCTATGGAAGATAGTAGTTTGAGATATGTGAATTAGCAGTTCAGAGACTAGTGGATTCTGCCTTTTCTATACATATTTGATTCTTTTGTTGTGTGTTGGCATAATTGTATGCTTGCCATTTTAGTTTCCACTGGTCGCTTAGGATGATGACCAAAGTTATGTCTCCCGACATATAAGGTAACGACTAACTATGTATGTTTTTATTTATTTGTGTTTATTTTCCTAGATAGATTGAGGCAATGCAAACTTGAATTATGAATGAGCTATTTGTCTTGGTTATTAAGGTGTAATGAAATATTTGAACTATGTGCTGGGTAAACTTCCGCAAAAAAGGTCACACTCATCTGTTCTTGGTGATGGGATTTTTTTTGAGTGTCCGGTCATGGGAATTGGTTTTTTTTGAGCCAAAGTCATGGGAATAGGTGTTTGGATGATATTGGAGCAGGGATAGAAACGGTGCTGCCCATGGACTCGGCGCAGCCCCGCTCGTAGTATATACAGTCCGGCCCGTGGGACGGTTCCCCTCACCCCATTCCGTTCCCCGTCTCAGACAGCCAAAATCGCCATATCCTAACCCTAGCTCCTGGCGATCTCTCCCTGCCCGGATCCCCACCACCGTCGATGTCGCCGGAGCCGCTGGCCGTGGAGCCCTCTGAGGCTGCCAGGCCGTCGGCCTCCCCGCCAAAGGAGTCGGAGCCCTCCGGCACTGGGGTTGTCGCCGCCGCCGCGCCAGGGGCGGCCCACGAGACGAACGAGCTATGGATCCGCAACCTTCCCACGCACGCGGGCGAGGACGACGTCATGGCAGCCTTTGCCCCACACGAGGCGCTCGACTGCATCGTCAAGTGCGTCGGCTCCCGCAGCCACGCGTTCCTCTTTTTCCGCTCTGTCATCGAGTCCTGGGCAGCCCTCGAGGCGCTCCGTTGGTCCAAGGTCAAGTGCGCCATCATCCGTATCAAGTTCACCCAACCGATAAATTCTCATCCCCCTCCCCCTCCTTCCCCCCACTGGGATCCGCTCCCACCGTGGATCCCCCCGGGATCTTGTTGTAGTTCGCGATGTAAAATTTCCCGTAATTAGGACTTCGGTGCTTGTGATTTGCGGTTTATTTAGGCGGTGCAGGCTGAGGCCTCCAGCAGCTCTCATATATGTAGTTATTTGATTGGCGGCACACGGGATTAGTGGCAACGGGGTGGTCTGACGTAGCCTCGCAGGTGGCTGGGGGCGGCGGCGCTCAGGGTCCACAGGAGCGGGGCGGGCGAGGCCCTTTAGCTGATGGATGGGCACGTAGCGAGCTGATGGTGAAGGGAAACCTTAACCTCGGTGAATGGCCTAGCAGGAACTGGTGGCAGCGGGTTCCTGGCGGGGTCAGCGGCCGCTGCGGGGAGGTTGATGCGGTGGGAGGCGTCGGTGGCCGCCGCGAGGAAGTTGACGCGACGGGAGTTGTTGGCGGCGTGTGGGGGAGGTCGGGCCGTCGTGATTTTCTTTTTAACTGCAGGTCATCTGGATTGGGGGAAGAAAGGTCGGGTTGGGCAGTTTTTTTCTCGATCTTTAGCAAATTGTTTTCCATATAGGGGAACAAGGGTCGATCGGGCAACAATTTTTTTTCGGGTTCTTTAGCGAATCGTTTTCTACCACTTATGGATGGCAGTGGTGGGTTATTGTTTTTCCGGATATTTGGCAAATCATTTTCCGGATTGGGGAACAAGGGTCGGGTCGGGCAGCTCTTTTTTGTTATCATCCACTAAATCTCAAATTAATGTGACTATATGAAGGCCATTATTTGGTGAGTATTTTTCTCAAGCGGAGGATAATCACCTCGCATACAAACGGTTCGAGCCGCCCAAGGACTCGGCGCATCCGTCCCTACAACGCCCGCAATATATACAAGTCTAGTCCGTGGGCTGGTTCCCCTCCCCCATTCCGGGCCCCATACTCAGAGAGCCAGAATTCCTCGACACCTAATCTAGGCATCTGGTGATATCTCCCTCCTCCCACCCCCACTGCCATCGATTTTTTTGGATCCACCGGCCGCAGAGGCGGCGGAGACCGCCGAGGCCGTCGGCCTCCCAACTGAAGGAATCGGAATCCTCTGGCATTGTGGCTCGGTAACCTGCCCACGCACGTGAGCGATGCGACGTCACTGCGGCCTGCAACCCGCACAGGGTGCTTGACTGCGTCGTTGTGTAAAGATCTATGCCCTTATGATACTTACTCGTGTAATTCCAGCTTTAATTTGCTACAGAATAGGTCAATATCTAGTCCCTATGGCTTGGTTTGATTTAAGTTTGAATGGTGTACAAATATTGAATGATCCTTGGTTAGTGGTAGTTTTTTATTTCTTGAATGAAATTGCTCCATTCATGTGTTGTTGTTGTTGTGTAATGAGTTGTGCACACATAACACAATTTGATGTGATTAAGGTGTTGCTTTCATATAACTATTTAGTGCATGTTAGCTCTTGTCTGTTTCACTTTAATTTAGACAGAGAAAATTCATAGCTATCGCACAGTTTTTGTTGTTAGGGTTGCTTGGATGAGGTTTTATTCTTCAATTTCATTACATAAATAGTATGCCTTCTGATGCCTTCTCTTTGTTGATTGGTTTTTACATGCTAGAGCTATTAGGAACCTATGGGTTGGAGGTATTAGTTGATACATTTTAGTGCAGGAGGAAGACGAAGAGTTTCAAAAGATTGGAAAGAATGAAGGTGTTGAATTCTCCAGTGATCAAACTTCTGCATACATCGACATTGAGAATTTGGAAGATTCCATTTCTGCCCATAAAGACCTTAATGGGACATTTTGGGGGCCTCATGATGCAACATTCCTCGTCGGCGTATAGTTTGGAGGGACGGGTCAAATCAATACGGGTTAATGAAACATATTTCATAAAACATTAACATAAACAACAACTTGCCTGCTTGTATGATGTAAAAAATGTTGTTACCACACGTACTTAAACTTATGATTATTTTTGTGTTGTGGTAGACACACTTTCTTTCATAAGGGACATATACTTCATTACTATTTGTCACAGTGAAGTATATTATGCCAATGAGATATTGTATGCAGTCCTTCTTTTTGAAACGTTTTATGAGAGGGAAAGTTGTTAGTAACCAACTCCCTAAATTAAATTGAAAGGTGTCTACGAATGCCATGTTTTTGTACTCAACTGAAAGTACAAAATATCAAGTGTATGTTCTTCAGACATGAAATTGATGAAAGCTAAAATGCCTGTTGCAATCCGATCGAACTATAGATCAAGAATTTCAAGGAAGAGCTCTCGAAAGCATGGACCAAACATGTGTACCCTTTGCCTGGCACGGAGCCTGAGGAGTTTGAGCTCTTGGCTCTAGCTGCAAACAAGGCCCTGCAATTCATCTACAACGAGAAGTCAATTCTTGTGCTGATTGCGGAAGCCATCAGGATTTAAGCTGATGCAATTGGTGTCCTCATCCCCTCTGGAAGATTGTAGTTCGAGACATGTGAATTAGTAGTTCAGAGACTAGTGTATTTGGCCTTTTTCTATACATATTTTATTCTTTTGTTGTGTGTTGGCATAATTGTATGCTTGCCAGCATGATGACCAAAGTTATGTCTCCCGACAAATAAGGTTACGACTAACTATGTATGTTTTTATTTATTTGTGTTTATTTTGCCAGATAGATTGAGGCAATGCAAACTTGAATTATGAATGAGCTATTTGTCTTGCTTATTAAGATGTAATTAAAACTTTGAACTATGTGTTGGGTAAACTTTCGCAAAAAAGGTCATACTCATCTGTTCTTGGTGATGGAATTTTTTTTTGAGTGTCCGGTCACGGGAATAGGTTTTTTTGAGCCAAAGTCGTGGGAATAGGTGTTTGGATGATATTGGAGAAGGGATAGAAACGGTACCGCCCACAGACTCGGCGTAGGTGAAGACGTAGAAGGGGTATATACAGTCCGGCCTGCGGGACAGTTCCTGACGGTGTCCTGGACTAGGGGGTACCAATCAGGTCGGCCCATATTCCTCGGGCTGGGCCGGTGGGCCCTCATTATTATCGAGATGGACTCCGGAAGAACAAGGCTGCATCTACCGAAGACTTGGCGCGTACTCCAAGACTCGTCTTGCCGCCTCCATGCCTAGATACCAACCTTGTAATCCTAGATACCCTATTCGGCGTGTATGTAAGCCGAAGGGTTTAGCCCATAGAGGGGACCTCAACACAATCTCTTTCACCTAGCCTTAGGACTAGATCATACGATCTCGAGGTAGATCAACTCTGTACTTGATACTTCTCCATCAATATAAACAAGAGCAGGACGTAGGGTTTTACCTCCATTAAGAGGGCCCGAACCTGGGTAAATATCATCTCCCTGTTCCTGTTACCATCTGTCCGAGATCCACAGCTTGGGACCCCCTACCCCGAGGTCTGCCGGTTTTTACACTGACACTGGTGCTTTCATTGAGAGTTCTGCTGTGTGATCATAAAAGATCGATGGATCATCTGCAGATCAACTGCGGCAATGGCTGTGGGGACGCTTACGTCCCCGGCCAACTTTTTGTGTTTGGCAGCATGATCTTCTGCGCCGACTCAATAGGCCACCTGGCCACCGTCAAGAATTATGCTCCCGATCAGATCGTCACCTTCAGAGGTCTCGAGTACACCGTGGACCCTCGCGGCGAGCTTGTCTTATCAGGCTGGACCCCTGGCCGGATTCCGGATCTGGCAAACTCCGGAGGTTTGACCTTGGAATGGATCTCCGTTGAAGACCATGAATCATGCCCCCCAACACCGCCGGGGGCCATGGAGGAACTTCCCTCCCCCTCCTCGGATAACCCTGTCGCGGTGCCTGACTCCAACGTAGATCAGAGTTCGGCCTGTAATACAGAATCGGGCCTAGAGCTGATCCTGGTGGCGGATCTTGAATCCACCCCGCTACCTCGTACGGCAGAAAACGCATCAGGTGTGCCACTGCGAGTCAACCCGGCTTATGGCTAGACCATGAACCCGGAGGAGCTATCTCACCTTAATGAGATGCTTGACCGGATCCAAAGTTTGTCAATTTCGAACTCCTCAGTTTATGACAAGATCGGACTTAAAGCCGACGATCGGGAAATTTACATCCCACCCACCACCCATCTAGTCACCACTATCGATGATTTAACCGATGTGCTAGACTACGACGAGGCAACCGACATGGATGAAGATGTCGGCAGCCCTATGGATAACACCTTGCCGCCTACTAACACCGGCAGGTGGAAAGCAACATCTACGTATGATCTGTACATGGTCAACACTCCCAACTCCCCTCCAAGGCGTAGGCGAAGACGTAGAAGGGGTACTAATGGGGAGCCCAACGGGAACAACCCTACCGCCGATACGGCGGCCAACGACGCTGAGGACCAAGGGGAGAACCTTCAAACATCCCCAGAACGTCACGTCGACCCCGAAGGCACCCCCAGGGACTCGGATCCTGACGACCTTTTTGAAGGAGCCGATGAAAATTACATGCCAGAATCTGAGGAGGACATAAGCCTCGGCACTGAGGACTTCATAGTCCCCAAAGACCTTGTTGAGCAAGAATGCTTCCGGCGGTGCCTCATCGCCACCGCCCGAAGCATGAAGCGCAAGCAGCAGCAGCTGCAGGCTAACGAGGAGGCGCTCAACGACAAGTGGGTCGAAATACTTTTGGCCGAGCAAGACCTCGAAGAGCAGCGCTGCAGTGCACCCAAATCCTACCCATGCCGGTGTATACTACCTGAATTCGATGATGAACTAACCACCGAGGCACCTGACCGCCCCCCTCGAGGACGCGACAGTCCCCCGTGGGAGGATTTCCACACTCAACCAGCTCCACGTCGTTATGGCAAGGACCCTGTGGACTATCTTGACCCTCAAGACATTCGACGTCGGATAGAGGCAAACCGAGCGCCACCCCGGTCCATTTACGGATCAAGAGGACGCGCCCCGGCCGGGCACGACGGCTATGACGCCTGGTTGGACAGGAACGGCCGCGCCCGAGATCAGACTCATACAAGGTTCTCTCCCAAGGCCTAGTATGACACCGCTCGGTTCCGAGGACCAGCTCACCCGATCTGTTTCATAGATAGGGTAATGGAACACCAGTTTCCCGATGGGTTTAAACCCATCAACATAGAATATTACGATGGCACCACGGACCCAGCTGTATGGATTGAAGACTTTCTTCTCCATATACACATGGCCAACAGAGATGACCTCCATGCCATCAAGTACTTGCCGCTCAAGCTAAAGGGGCCACCAAAGCACTCGCTGAATAGCCTATTGTGGGGTTGAGGAGATAGGTCTAGAGGGGGGGGGGTGAATAGACACTTAACTAACCAAAGGTGCAGTTTTTAGTTTCTCTTGGAACTTAGGCAGATTTTGACACAAGTTAAGATAACACCAATACTTCCTACACATGCATATCTAGAGATTGAGCAGTGGAAATAGTAAAGCCTGCAAGTGTATGGAAAGTAAAGGGGTAGAGTAAGGAAGATCAAACGCAATGAAGACATGGTGGTTTTTGGCGTGGTTCCGACAGGTGGTGCTATCGTACGTCCACGTTGATGGAGGCTTCAACCCACGAAGGGTAATGGCTGCGCGAGTCCACGGAGGGCTCCACCCACGAAGGGTCCACGAAGAAGCAACCTTTCCTATTCCACCATGGCTTACGTCCATGAAGGACTAGCCTCACTCGGGGTAGATCTTCACGAAGTAGGCGATCTCCTTGCCCTTACAAACTTCTTGGTTCAACTCCACATCATGTCAGAGGCTCCCAAGTGACACCTAACCAATCTAGGAGACACCACTCTCCAAAAGGTAATAGACGGTGTGTTGATGATGAACTCCTTGCTCTTGTGCTTCAAATGATAGTCTTCCCAACACTCAACTCTCTCTCACAGATTTGGCTATGGTGGAAGAGGGATTTGAGTGGAAAGCAACTTGGGGAAGGCTAGAAATCAAGGTTCAAATGGTAGGAATGGAATCTCTTGATCTCAACACATGAGTAGGTTGTTCTCTCTCAGAAAAAGAATGGTAGAAGTGTAGGCATGTTCTGATGGCTCTCTTACTTGGTAAGAGGGTGGTGGAGGGGTATAAATAGCCTCCACACGAAATCCAACCATTACACACTTTTGACCCAACTCGGTGGCACCGATCAGAAATCTCGGTGGCACTGACCTATGTAAAAGATATGAACGTTAGGAATCTCGGTGGGACCGACTGGAACAACTCGAATGAACCGATGTGCAATGGTTAGGGCAATCCTCATTTCGGTGGCACCGATTGCATCAACTCGGGAGGACCGAAGTGAAGCAATAAGGCAACAGAAAGGTTGGCACGCCGTCTCGGTGGGACCGATTGCAAAACTCGGTGGGACCAAAGTAATTGCAACAAGGTTACAGAAGGTTTGCGAAGCATCTCGGTGGGACTGATTGCACATCTCGGTGAGACCAAAATATTTGCAATTGGTTATAGAAGGTTGGGCAGGCAAAACCGGTGGGACCGAGAACCATATCGGTAACTCCGATTTGTTAGGGTTTGGCGGTGGCTTAGTCCAGATAAACTCGGTGGCTCTGGATAGGAAATTTCGGTGGGGCCGAGTTGGAATGTAGGGTTTGGACATATTTGGATGGAGAAAGTGGTTGAGGGTTTTTGGAGCAATGCCACTAAGCATTTGAGCAAAAAGATCATTAAGCAACACCTCATCCCCTTTTAATAGTATTGGCTTTCCTATGGACTCACTGTGATCTTGGATCACTTAACAAAAACTGAAGAGTCTTGAGCTTTTGCCAATTCATGTCCTTAGCACTTTGAAGGGTTCCACATCTTCTTGTCCTTGCCACACCATTGTTGAACTTGTCTGAAATTCACTAGATAGAGACATTCGTCCAACAACATGTATGTTGGCATAAATTACCAAAACCGCCAGGGGAGCAAATGTGCTTTTAATCTCCCCCTTTTTGGTAATTGATGACAACATACATCAAAGCTTCAAATAAATATTTAGCAGAAGTTTGTATGAAAGCTTTGAAGAAAACATGTAACATGTATGAGCTCCCCCTAAAGATGTGCATATAGAATGATGATATTACATGGGAAATATACATGCAACATGTATCTTGGTTACATGCATCAGAGCAATATATAAGACATTTAGATATCCACATGTTCATGATTATCTTCTTGCAAACAATATATACTAGCAAGAGGTCATCATGTACATGGGTGTGATGCATATACTTACCTTGAAGTTCTTGATCAAGTACCTGAAGAAATACACTTGAGAAAACAAGGTTAGATAACACAAGATAAATTCTTCAAGAAAAGACACAAGATCAACAAGAAACCAAGATTGGGATATCATGTAGAAGAGAGTATCACTAGGTGAATACTTCTTTGAAGCAGACATGTCCCCAAAGAAAGAAATAGTTGTCTCCCCTTAAAGAACTTCCTCTCCCCCTGAATCTGACATAGGATATTGGGAGTAGGTAGGGTGAGAAAACTAAAACAACCAAGAAAAACTGATCATGTTTCTCCCCTCTTTGAAACATGTGACATTCTATCCTCTTGTAAGGTGCATCTCTCTCTCTTCCCTTTTTACAAAGAAGATCTTGTAATGATAAGCTTTGATGTATTCATCTCTCCCCCTTTGACATCAATTTCCAAGAAGGGACTTCAAGGTTATTGGTCCAGTGGGTTTGGTCCTTGAGAAACACATCTAGCCATTGAGTGGTTCTAGATGCAAGTTGCGGATAAGAATCATTGAGTGGAGCTAGAGTAGAAAATCCCAGAAAATATTTGACAGAAAACTCCTTTGAGCAGCAAAGTCGGTGACTTTGAGTTGAATCAATTCGGTGGAATCGAGTTTGGTGCAAAGGAACATTTTGTCAACTCAGCTCACTAGGCAAGTGAAATCTCACCAAGATTTGCAATGAAATTAACTACGAAGCACAGAAAAGAAAAGAAAGAAACAAAGAAATATCTAGATGAAGTTTTTTTTGAAATAAAAACACTCTAGCAAGAAGAGAAACAAAAAAAGAAACGCTAGAGAACTTCATCTAGAGGGGTCGACGACTAGGTCACCTATGTTAGAGTATGTTGACTTAGGAGTCAAGTGAGTACACTTGATCATAGGTCATACTCATCGTTAAGCTCAAAATGGGGTTGCCATTTTTCCTTTAAGCATTTCAATGTATTCACATCTTGTTGAGTTGCTTTAGCTCATGTCTTTGAGTAAAGCTTCTCTAAGGTGTGAGAACTTACATTGGGATTTGGTGGTGATGTCCATCATGTAGTTGAAATTGAAGTGGATGCTCATGAGTTGAAGTTGGGAGTGATCCTATCATTTGTAGTTCATCTTCCTACATGGGTTAGATTTGCAAGGAACAACATGTATATCCAAAATGACAAGAATGAAGCATAACTCAAAAGTTGTCAAAGGGTATGTTTAGGTTGTCTCGTTCCTTGTCCCACCAACAATTGTTGATACTTGGGTTATACAAGATTGCTTATGATAAGAGTGAGATGCAATCTTGTGACATGAAGCTTGTCCAAGTACCTACAAAAGGTTAGATACAATACAAGGGAGTAAGATGTCCAAGATATAAAATGATCATGGAAGTATCATGGATTAGTCAAGAATGCTCATGCCCTTGTATGCATCCACATGAACCTCTAGTTCACGTTTGAAGCATCAATGATGTTCAACTCACTCCTCAAGTGAAAAAACACCTTTTCATCAGGAGGTTTGGTAAAGATGTCCGCTAATTGCTTGTCGGTACGAACATGTTTAAGGTCAATGTCACCTTTCTCAACATGATCTCGAATGAAGTGGTGACGAACCTCAATATGCTTAGTTCAAGAATGTTGCACGGGATTGTGTGCAATCTTAATAGCACTCTCATTGTCACATAGTAGTGGTACATGTCTCACATGCACACCATAGTCTTTAAGAGTTTGTGTCATCCATAGTAATTGAGCACAACATGATCCCGCGGCAATGTATTCCGCTTCGGCAGTAGATAGAGATACCGAGTTTTGTTTCTTGGAGGACCAAGACACAAGAGATCTGCGAAGAAATTGACATGTACCCGAAGTGGATTTTCTATCAACCTTGTCTACGGCATAGTCCGAATCGGAATAGCCAACAAGATTGAAAGAAGATCCTTTGGGATACCAAATGCCAAAGTTTGGTGTATGTAACAAGTATCTCACAATTCTTTTCACGGCCTTAAGGTGACACTCTTTTGGTGCCGCTTGGTATCGTGCACACATGCACACACTTAGCATAATGTCGGGACGGGAGGCACATAGATATAGCAATGAACCAATCATTGATCGGTAAACCTTTTGATCAACCGGTTTGCCATCCTTGGTCAAGTCAAGATATCCACTCGTGGGCATTGGAGTTTTCATACCTTTACTTTCTTGCATGTTGAACTTCTTGAATAAGTCCTTGGTATACTTTGTTTGAGAAACAAAGGTACCCTCCTTAGTTTGCTTGATTTGCAAACTAAGAAAGAATTTGAGTTCACACATCATAGACATCTCATACTTTTCGGACATCAACCTTCCAAACTTTTCACTAAAAGAGGGGTTAGTAGATCCAAAGATAATGTCATCAACATAAATTTGGCATACAAACAATTCTCCATTAACCCTTTTAGTAAACAAAGTTGAATCAATTTTCCCAATTTCAAAACCTTTTTCAAGAAGAAACTTTGTCAAGCATTTGTACCAAGCTCTAGGGGCTTGTTTAAGACCATAAAGAGCTTTACGAAGTTTGTAGACATGATTAGGTTTCTTGGGATTAATAAAGCTGGGAGGTTGTTTAACATACACTTCCTCCTCAATTTCACCATTTAAGAAAGCACTTTTAATATCCATTTGGTAAAGAGTGATATCATGGTGATTGGCATAAGCAAGTAGAATGCGAATGGACTCTAGTCTAGCAACGGGGGCATAGGTCTCACCATAGTCCACACCTTCCACTTGTGTGTAACCTTGTGCTACAAGACGAGCTTTGTTGCGTACAACTTGTCCATCTTCATCTTGCTTATTCCGAAACACCCATTTGGTTCCAATGATGTTTTGCTCATCTTTAGGCTTCTCAACCAATGTCCAAACTTGGTTCCTCTTAAAGTTGTGTATCTCCTCGTGCATTGTGTTTACCCAATCGGGGTCCTTGAGAGCTTCTTCTACCTTCAAGGGTTCAACACTAGAGATGAATGAGTAATGCTCACAAAAGTTAGCTAAACGAGATTTAGAGCGAGTGATTCTCCCGGATTGGATATCTCCAAGTATTTGTTCGACGGAATGATTCTTGTCGATTCTTGCTGTAACTCGAGGTAGCTTTTGCTTGGGTTGTGGTGAGGCTTCCTCATCATCATCATCATCTTCTTCTTCATTGGTGTTGTCATTGTTCGCTTGTGGAGGTGGAGAAGGAGATTGAGGTGGATCATCTTGTTGCACTTCCTCATTCCCTTCGTCTTGACGTGTTCCACTTGTGGATGCCTCCATATCAACTTGTTGTTCACCTTGATGTGAAGTTGGGGCTTCCACTTGAATAGAAGAGGTACTCTGCTTTACTTCCACGGGGTGAATCTTGCCAATGGACAAGTCTTGGATTGCTTCCGATGGTTCTTGATCTCCTACATCAATTGGCAATTGCTCGACTTGCGAGCCGTTAGTCTCATCAAACTTCACATCTACCGTCTCTTCAACTTTTCGACTGAAGTTGTTGTAGACATGGTAAGTGTGAGAGTTCGATCCGTAACCAAGTAGAAAACCTTCATGAGATTTAGGAGCAAACTTTGAATGGCGATGCTTATCAAGAATGTAACATTTTGAGCCAAACACTCGAAAGTATCCAACTTGTGGTTTGTTACCGGTGAGTAGTTCATACGTTGTTTTACCAAGAAGCTTGTGAGGATAGAGTCGATTTGTAGCATGACAAGCTATTTCAACCACTTCCGCCCAAAAGTGTTTTGGCGTCTTGTATTCATCAAGCATTGTTCTTGCTATCTCAATAAGAGTCCGGTTCTTCCTCTCAACAACTCCATTTTGTTGAGGTGTGTACGTAGCCGAGAACTCATGTGAAATGCCTTCCTCATCAAGAAAGGTAGCCACATTAGTGTTCTTGAACTCCGTTCCATTGTCACTCCGAACCTTCTTGATATTCACTTCAAATTGATTTTGGGCCTTTCTTGCGAAGTTCTTGAAGATCTTTTGTACTTGCGATTTGTCATCGAGAACGAACACCCATGTAAATCTGGAAAAATCATCAACAATGACCAAACCGAAAGAGTTACCACCAAGACTCTTATAGGAGTTGGGACCAAAAAGATCCATATGAAGTAGCTTGAGTGGTCTTCTCGTGGTCATAATGTTTTTCACGGGATGGCTTCCTCCAACTTGTTTTCCTGCTTGACAAGCACTACAAAGTTGATCCTTGTCAAATATAACATCTTTTACACCAAGGATATGATCTCCTTTAACAAGTTTATCAAGGTTACGCATGCCAACATGTCCAAGCCTTCTATGCCATAACCAACCTTTAGAAGATTTAGCAATTAAACATGTACGAGGTTGGGCTCTCTTAGTGAAGTCAACAATGTATAGATCACCTCTACGAATGCCGGTAAAGACCATATTATGATTATCTCGACGAAACACTTGGCAATCTACTTTGGTAAATAGAACATTGAAACCAAAGTTGGCTAGTCTAGATACGGAAAGTAGATTGTAATCAAGAGATTCAACAAGCATAACATTTTGTATGGAGCTATCATTGGATATGGCCACCTTACGAAGGCCAAGTACCTTACCCTTGGAGTTGTCTCCAAAAGTCACATACTTGCGTGAACCATCATTTTTAGCAAGCTCACGAAACATGTCTCTATCTCCGGTCATGTGATCGGTACATCCACTATCAAGAATCCACTCTTTTCCTCTGGCCATGTAATCTCGAAGATTTGCCATAAGACTAAGATTCCTCATGGTCTTCTCAAATTCAATATCAAATTCTTCGTCCTCATCATAATAGCCATGCTCAACATCATCATTATCAACATGTATATGATCATCACCTAGGGGAATGAATTCATTAGTTTCATGATCATGACAATGTTCAAGTTTATGAATTCTAATGGCTTCCGTGATAATGTTACTAATAGTTTCAACATCTCCTTTGGCACGCATAAGATCACGAAGTTCAAACAAGCACTCTTCAAAGTTAGGATCACTAGGACTCATCTTGCGAAAAGCAATAGTCTTATGGAGAATCTCATCAAGATTCTTTAAAGAGTAATCGGGATATCGCTTTTCCAAGTCATGCCATAGGGTATAAGCACACCCAAAGTTTTGCATACAACGAAGCACAGTTTTCGGTAATCCTCTAATGATAAGATTGATGGTTCTAAGATTACGAAGCATGTCAATTTCCTCTTCATGAGTAGGATGCAAGGGATCAATAGGAGGCACATAAGGATTATGAATATACTTGCTCAAGTTAAATTCATCAAAGATATCAAGCATCTCATTCTTCCAAATGTTGTAATACTCCCCATTGAGAATAGGCACTCTACGTCTAAGACTCCCCAAAGTAGACACATCCATCTCCCTCCAATGGTGGTTAAACCAAAGCTATGGCGACCAAAGCTCTGATACCAATTGTGGGGTCGAGGAGATAGGTCTAGAGGGGGGGTGAATAGACACTTAACTAACCAAAGGAGCAGTTTTTAGTTTCTCTTGGAACTTAGGCAGATTTTGGCACAAGTTAAGATAACACCAATACTTCCTACACATGCATATCTAGAGATTGAGCAGGGAAAATAGTAAAGCATGCAAGTGTACGGAAAGTAAAGGGATAGAGTAAGGAAGATAAAACACAATGAAGACACGGTGGTTTTTGGCGTGGTTCCGATAGGTGGTGCTATCGTACGTCCACGTTGATGGAGGCTTCAAACCACGAAGGGTAATGGCTGTGCGAGTCCACGGAGGGCTCCACCCACGAAGGGTCCACGAAGAAGCAACCTTGCCTATTCCACCATGGCTTACGTCCACGAAGGACTAGCCTCACTTGGGGTTGATCTTCACGAAGTAGGCGATCTCCTTGCCCTTACAAACTTCTTGGTTCAACTCCACATCATGTCGGAGGCTCCCAAGTGGCACCTAACCAATCTAGGAGACACCACTCTCCAAAAGGTAATAGACGGTGTGTTGATGATGAACTCCTTCCTCTTGTGCTTCAAATGATAGTCTCCCCAACACACAACTCTCTCTCACAGATTTGGCTATGGTGGAAGAGGGATTTGAGTGGAAAGCAACTTGGGGAAGGCTAGAAATCAAGGTTCAAATGGTAGGAATGGAATCTCTTGATCTCAACACATGAGTAGGTGGTTCTCTCTCAGAAAAAGAATGGTAGAAGTGTAGGCACGTTCTGATGGCTCTCTTACTTGGTACGAGGGTGGTGGAGGGGTATAAATAGCCTCCACACGAAATCCAACCGTTACACACTTTTGACCCAACTCGGTGGCACCGATCAAAAATCTCGGTGGCACCGACCTGTGTAAAAGATATGAACGTTAGGAATCTCGGTGGGACCGATTGGAACAACTCGGTAGGACAGACTGGAACAACCGATGTGCAATGGTTAGGGCAAGCCTCATTTCGGTGGCACCGATTGCATCAACTCGGTAGGACCGAAGTGAAGCAATAAGGCAACAAAAAGGTTGGCACACTGTCTCGGTGGGACCGATTGCAAAACTCGGTGGGACCGAAGTAATTGCAACAAGGTTAAAAAAGGTTTGCCAAGCATCTCGGTGGGACCGATTGCAAATCTCGGTGAGACCGAAATATTTGCAACTGGTTACAGAAGGTTGGGCAGGCAAAACCGGTGGGACCAAGAACCATATCGGTGACTCCGATTTGTTAGGGTTTGGCAGTGGCATAGTCCAGATAAACTCGGTGGCTCCGGATAGGAAATTTCGGTGGGGCCGAGTTGGAATGTAGGGTTTGGACATATTTGGATGGAGAAAGTGGTTGAGGGTTTTTGGAGCAATGTCACTAAGCATTTGAGGAAAAAGATCATTAAGCAACACCTCATCCCCTTTTAATAGTATTGGCTTTCCTATGGACTAAATGTGATCTTGGATCACTTAACAAAAAATGAAGAGTCTTGAACTTTTGCCAATTCATGTCCTTAGCACTTTGAAGGGTTCCACATCTTCTTGTCCTTGCCACGCCATTGTTGAACTTGTCTGAAATTCACTAGATAGAGACATTAGTCCAACAACATGTATGTTGGCATAAATTACCAAAACCACCAAGGGAGCAAATGTGCTTTCAATCTCCCCCTTTTTGGTAATTGATGACAACATACATCAAAGCTTCAAATAAAGATTTAGCAGAAGTTTGTATGAACGCTTTGAAGAAAACATGTAACATGTATGAGCTCCCCCTAAAGATGTGCATATAGAATGATGATATTACCCTCAAGCTCGGCCAACGCCGCTGTTATCAAATCAGTTCGGCATCAGTCCTTTCTCAAAATCAAACTTCAAAAAAAAAAACATGACTCATCGGTCGCTTACCTTGAGACTGCTCGACCTGCTTGTTCATAAGGTCGAGGTCCTTCTCGGACCTCTCGAGCTTCATGCTCATCTCCGCGATCTCTTCGGAGGCAGAGCCCCGAGCCGAGGTTGACACCTGCAAAAACAATTTCTAATGAGCCCCATAATCACTTTCAGGACACTTCGGACACACATCCTGTTTCATTAGTCCTGGGGGCTACTTTTTCCTCTGAAGCTATGTTTTGACCCCAATACCAGTTTTCCAAAACTGGCCCTAGGCTCGGGGGCTACTCACTGGGCAGGCCGTCTAAATGACATGCAACATATGCCTTTGGACAGTTACAATGATTGATAAATCCAAGCAGGAAAAGTTCATTTAAAGACAGTAGATTACCTCGAAGCTCTTGAGGAGGCCCTTGAAGACCTCACGCATTCCGGCCTCAGTAGACTGGAATCCCTGCAGCTCCGTGCCAATTAGCACGCAGTGCTCTTCCTTGAGGGAGGAGCCCGTCAGGGCCGCCTCCATCTCGTCAGTCCACCCCACGCTAGCCCGCCCTGGAGCGGGAGGTGGGGGTGGTAAAACCTCAGACCCCAGCACCTGAGTGCTGGGAACGAGGGTCTCCGGCTCCGGTGGTGGAGTCGGAGTAGACTTCGGCTGGGCCTCCGGTTGGCCCAGCCCTTCCTTGATGACCTCGGGGACCTCGTCCCTGAAAGCGCCTGTTATCTCCCAGGGGGGTGAATGGGAGATTTTTAGAAATTCGTCAAACTCTGATGAATTTGATGAAGATCAGAGTGAAGAAATAGAAATGCAAACGAGACTAAGTCATCACAGAATCAGAGTACATGCAATCAGGATACTTGAGAGTGAAGAACATGCAATCATACAATCATACAAGCATGAAGAATATGAACTGAGGAAATGAAAGACGGCATGATGAAATACTTCAGTTCAAATTTGTCAGAGGATGGATCACAAATTCTTCAGTAGCGGAATAAAGTAAGAGAGGGTGAGGAATTTGAAACCAGGTTGGCTCGGTGAAGACACAGTAATTTGGTAGACCAGTTCTAGTTGTTGTATCAACTGTACGTCTGGTTGAGGCAGCTGAGTCGCAACTCAGAGAACACTTAGTCCTCACCGTATTCCTCTTGAGCTAAGGTCACTTATACCTCGCCCAATCACTCGTGGTAAGTCTTCAAGGTAGACTTCAAAAACCTTCACAGACTTGTTCGCCGGCACACCACAATGACTCTTTGTGTACTCAGAACTTGACGCCTAACCGTCTGGAAGAATGACAGTCCTCAAAGGTAACAAGCATCGGATCACACAGATCAATCTCTTCAGTGATGCTCAATCACTTAGGCTCTGGTTGGGTTTTTCCTCAATTGGGTTCTCACAAAGTCGTCGGAGGATGGGTTGCTCTCAAATGACAAGTGTCAATCTCTCTCGGAGCAGCCAACCAACAAGTGGTTGTGGGGGGCAGCTATTTATAGCCAGGGGCAACCCGACATAGAATGTCATAAATGCCCTTCTCTGATTCGACCGTTGTCAGGATAAGGATCCACTCGACAGCTGGCACGCGGCGCAGGAACGGTCAGAATTTGAACTCTCAAATTCGTCGGGGCACTCAATTTCCTCACGATAGGCAGATCGCACTGGCGAACTCCTAACTCCTCAGCCTGACCAAATTCGTCAGCGACAAGATGAACTTCGTCACTGTCACTAGCAAATGCGTCAGCTGTACTGGAGATTTCCAAAGGCTTCACTCGAAGCGGCTTTTGTGTGTGTATGGGTTTGAGTAAGTTTGAGCATAAGCATCACTTTGGAAATGTGAAATATGTTTCACCTAGACCCCCTTTAACACTACGGTTTTTCCTTTGACTCAAATAAGAAGAAAGAAACTTTGAAAACAAAAGTCTTCAAGCTTCAAAGTCTTCACATCAATTTCTTCAAAGACCGTACCAATTTCATCACCAAATTCTTCACTTGAAGAAATCCATTTTTAGGGGTCGTCTCCCATGTGTTAAACCAAATCTTCAGGGACTATAACTCCTGTGTATACTCACAAATACATTAGTCCCTCAACCTATTTGTCTTCAATACTCCAAAACCACTAAGGGGGCACTTGATGCACTTACAATCTCCCCCTTTTTGGTGATTGATGACAAATCGGTTAGGCTTTCAACGGGAGTAAAAAAATAATTGAAGTGTAAGTACAAAGTTTGAAGAAATTGGTTACAAGATATTGAGGAACTCCCCCTGAAGATGTGCATATGAGGAATTTGCTTTGGATTGCAAATGCACATGGCAGGTTGAAATTGTGGAGGTCTCCCCCTATATCTTGGAATCCAATCATGCATGAGCATAAGATATTTGAGGAATATGAATGCATGATGAAAATTGGCGTCTGACGAAATTGTAGCATGCATGCACATATATCATTTGAGAATCAGAGCATAACCAAGCATGCAAATAAATGTAGCAGAAATGTCAGACCACCAACAGTTATTTAAGTTACAACTCATCGAAGAGCAAATCAAATGAAGTCCAAGAGTTGCAACTTAAGCAAAAACAGCCCATATAACAACCCGCTTGAAGACTAACGCACACTTCTCCCCCTTTGTCATCAAATGACCAAAAGGAGACAAGTGTGAGGACTAACGCCCCTGTAGAATATCATCTGGACGAAGTCGAGGGAGCGCCAGCGTTGTTGGGGTCGAGAGAGGCAGATGGACCAGCCGCAGTGTCTTCAACCGCTTCATTTTCGTCAGTGGTGCGCGATGAAGACTCTGAACTTGGCATGAGATGAGGAACTTGGGTTTTCTTGAACTTCTTCCTTGGAGGTTCTGCCCAGTCAAAGTTCATTTGGAAATCCATATCAGCAAGTTCTTCATCTGTCTTGAGATGTGAGAGGATGGCCCATGATCTGTCAAAAATCTCATGAAGATAATAGCGGTTTTTGCGGACGGCGTTATGCGTCACAGTCATGTTGGCTTGAATAGCAGCAAACTGACGCTTAACCCATCGGTGATTCTTGTCAACTTTCTGGTGCAAGCTTATGAGCAACTCATGGTCCGACATGACACGTGGTGCTTCGGGTGAAGAAATTGGCCTTGAAGCTTTTGCAGCAGTGTCCTAGCTAGCAGAGTCATCAGCATTGGAGCTGGAAAGAGGTTGACGAAATTGTCCATCAAGAGGACGAATTCCTTCATAAATAACTGTCTTGCCCTTGCCAGGAATAGTGGACAGGGTGCTCTGAAGAACTTCAACTTCAAGCATATAGCTTAAGTGATTTTGACCATCAGCCTTGTAGTGAATGGCAAACCGGGATCTGATGAATCTCATGATCCATGGAGCATAGGGCTTCAAGTCAAATGGAGACTGTGCCACTGTGACCAAAGTCCTCAGGAAGAAATCGTGAATGTTGATGGGAGTACCATGAATGATGTGAAACAGCAGATTCTTCATAACTCCCACAACTTCTTCAGTATTGGAGTTGTGACCTTTAATGGGACTGAGGGTTTTGGACAGGATGTGATAAACAGTCCTTGGCACATACAGCAACTCCTTCACTAGGAAGGTTGTCCTTTGAGCTTCTCCTTCAGCCAATGGCTTCATAAGCAATTGCATCAGGTGGTTGGGCAGCTCAGGTTCTTTATATATTCTCCTTGCTTCTTCTTGGGGTGGATCAACTGGTAGAGCACGAAGAAGTTCTTCAATTGGTGCTTTGTAGTGAGTGTCTTCACTCATCCAGTCCAGAGCCCATGTACCAGTGTCGGTAGCTTCATCAGAAAAGTGCACAGTGGCATAGAACTGAAGAATTAGTTCTTCATTCCAGACACAGACGTCAGTGCAGAAGCTGAGTAATCTGGCATCATGAAGAACAGCCAGAACTGGTCGGAAACATGGTAATGATTCCATATCTATGTGAGGAATATGGCGATGTGGAAAGATCTTGTTTTTGTCAAATAGCAGTGAAGCATAGAAATTCATCTGAGTCCTTGACCAGAAGCGCAGGCGCCTAATCTTGGTTGAGTCATATGGGGAGTCACCAATGAAGAAGTTCTTCTCTTCGAAGAATTTGGCGTTGTCGAACTTAGGCCGCCTGAGGACTCTGCCAATCTTTGGCATCTCAGGAATAGGTTGGATGTTATGCATCTTTTTACGAACATCAAACACTGGTCATGGGGACCCAGTGGAATCATTCGGATCTGTCAGTGCAAATGATTTTGCAATTTCCTCAGCAGTAGCAGTTGGAACTGTATCAGTATCTGCTGAAGGAATTGAGTCATCGCGCTGAGGGGATGTAGTGACGACATCCACCATTGGCTCATCCTTAGCAATTTCATCAGCTGCTGCAGCTGGAATTTCTTCATCAATGGTCTAAAGAGACGGCTGTCGTTCATCAGAGCCAGTGTGAATTTCTTCAGTGATAGCGGGTGACTGTGGCACTTGCGTCAGAGGAGTGGTCAGAGGCGGATTTGGATGGAAAGCTTCCCAAAATTCGTCAATGATTGGTGGAGTAGTTGCACTGTCAATGTCCACATCCTCTTCAGTTTCTTCACTACTTCCAGATGAAGCAGCGGCATTTTCTTCAGTCACCGGAACCTGTGAGGGCTTCCGTGACGAGACTTGGTGAAGCAAAGATTCTTCTTCCACTTCGATTTCCTCATCCACTTGCTCTGTGGTAGCAGCAGAGTGGTTGTCATTTTCTTCATCTGCATCAGCCTGAGGGATTTCATATTCCACCCCATATGGTATTATCTGACGATTATTATTGGCCGGAGCAGGGGGCGCTGATGAGATAGGAATAGCATCAATGGGAATGACTGAAGACAATGGGGCCGTCTTCATTTTCTTCACTGGTTCAGAGATGCTAGGAGGAGCTGAAGCTTTTCTCTTTCTAGCTTCCTTCTCAGCAGCCTTGGTCTTCTTCACTTCTGATGCAGAAGGAAGTGTGATGATCTTCAAAGATGAAATCGTTGGTGGAGCTGCTGCTGAGGAACTTGGTGGTTCAATTTCTTCAGGAACAACTTCTTCAGTTGCCCTTTCATTTTCTTCAGGCGCAACCTCTTCAGGTGCCCTGGTAGTCTCTTGTGGAGATAAAGGCGTAGTCTCACTGGCCTGAGTTGTTGATGGTGGAGCTGAAGAACTTGATGGTGGCACTGTGCCAAATTTGCCTGCCTCACGCTTGTTGTGGTCTTCAAAAACTTTGTTGGTTGCAGTGATGAATCTCTCATGCACACCATAGCAGTGAGTTGACTGACAATCAAATTCTTCAGACAGCTATTGTATTTCAGACTGTAAAGCCACAAGCTGTGCTGGAGTGATAGAGAGCATGTTCTTCCATAGCTCCTTCTCTTTCTGCATTTGTTGTTTCCTTACAAGCTTTGCTTGATCAAAGACCAGGAGGTAGATTCAAGTCATCAAGAGGCGTATCTGGCTTGGTGCACCAGATGTCAATGAAGTCCAGAAGCTTCTTGGGGTCCAGCAGAATTGTGACTGAGGAATTTTTAGCAATAGCAGCTTGCTCTTGCTTCCTTCTGAGGTATTCAGCGAGCTCATCTTCATCAGCCAACCCATGTTCGTCCAATGGAGGCACGACGGCCTTGCTCTTGGGACTTGGCCTAGTTCCACGGCCAGTAGTGACCTTTTTCTTCAGCTTGGGCAGTGAAGACGTTGGATGCCCACTAGCTGAGGCACTTGATGCAGCTACTGAGGCTGTTTGAAAACCCTCGGTGCGCTGGCAAGATGCGAGCATGACTGGTGTTGAAGCTCTAGCCGTAGCCATTGAGGAACTTGAGGCAGGAGGAGGCACTGAAGATTTTGAAATCTTGGGTGCTGAAGCCTTTGAAGCAGCCGGCTTGGGCACTGAGGGCTTTGGATCAGTCGGCTTAGGCTTGCTGGTAGGCTTCTTTTGCATAGCCTTCTTTGGAGCGCTTGCACTGCCACTAGCACCAGCTTCATTTGAAGCTTTTGTAGCCCTGTTGAATTCTTCAACGGCTTTCTGGGCTTGTTTGTGCAATTTAGCTTGATGCTTTGCCCATTCCTTGGGGAATTCATCACCCCTTCTGATGCTTGTGGGATCAGCAACTTGACCTTCAGCAAGCGGTGGCCTATTGCATGGAGGCTTCACAGCAAAGTCCTTCATGTATTTGGGCGTGACATATTTGTAATCTCTCCACTCATACATCCAGTACCTTTTGATTTTCTGTGTGCGCGTTTTGCGCTGCTTCTTTGTCTCAGGTCCATGAGTGTTTTCATCTGGCGTACAGTACCCTGAGTAAATATCCTCAGGTATCTCAAAAGCAGTGTGAACATCTTTCTTCTTGCCACCCTTTTGTGGCCTTTTACCATCAGCCATTTTCTTCAGCTGAGGTTTTTGAACTCGTGAGGACTTTGAAGATGTTTGAAGATTTTCCTCAAGCAATGCTGCAAATGAATTAATTTGATGAGAACCTAGAGATTCGTCAGCAGCAGACATTGTACCTGTGAACATAGTATAGTTGCGAAGAAATAGGGAAGAACTCACATGCGTTCTCAGAGATTTTTCAAAAATAAACCAGTTGAGGAAATTGACCCTTATCGTCTTGACGCAATTCACTAAGTGTTCTTGACCTAGGTTCCAGAGTTGTACAGATTGATGCAATTGCACAATTGAGGAATCTAGTAGTTAAGCATAACTTAGATGAAAGTACTCAAGACTGGCTAAAAGGAAGTGCTGAAGAATTTGGAGAGTGGTAAAAACAGCACTTGAAGATTTTAGAGTAGAGTGAAGATCAAACGGGGCGGTAAAAAGAGCATTTTAATTACCCCGGTGATGAACTCAATGAACTGGACAACGAGACGAAGGAAATCGTCAGTTCAGATCTTCCATGCCCTAACTCGGCGATGAAAGACGTCTACGGTGGCGGCGGAGGTGAAGAAATCCGCGTCCGGCGTGAGTACGACGTCGAAAAAGTCAAGGCAGTGAAGCTCTTCTTCTCAGGCGACGATGAAATCCAGCTGCGGCGCTAGGGTTTGAGAGCGACAGGAGCAGGGAGGTGAAGTGAAACTAGTGTTGACGGGGTCAAGGCTATTTATAGCCCCGGTGAAACTTGAGCGGTCCGAAGATTTTGGACGGATAAGCCCCTGGCTGTACGCATCTCGTCGACACGCATCACCCATGCATTTTCACCCTTATCCTCACGTGTAAAGCGCGGGATGAAGTTACAGTGGCAACTGCCAAAAATTGATTAGAATATTTTCAAAATGTGTTTGCAATTTCTTCAGCTGACAAGGACACAGTGAAGACTTTGAACGGTGTCAATCAGAACGCATATGAAGAATTTGTGAACAGAGTGGGTTGAGCTTAGCATAGAAGGGAGCGGGTCCGATCACATCCACATAGCAGAAGAAATCAAATTCAAGAATTAGCAATATGTGGATGCTGTTGAGGACATGAAAAACTCAAATATATATACATATATATAATCTCCTCAAGAAATGAAGAAAGACCATAAATGACGAATTTGAAAAGTTTGATGAAATTGAAAATGACGAAAAACTCAAATTGAAGCAAGTCATAAAGTGGTGGTGGCGTTACCCACCGTATAAGAACTATGATGATTTCAGACACCACGTACAATTGTCGTAGGGTTCTGAGAATCAAGTTCTTCATTAATTTCTTCACACTTAGAGGGTTAGTCTTCATTGATTGAAGAAAAACGTTACTTCATGTGTTGTGCATCAAAGTCATCAAGAATGCATAAGCGTTAGGATGTGTGTCCTTTTCAAAGGACATTCGAAGATTCTAGGATGTTTAGCTCACACCGCAACTTGCAAAACCTTCTCTCATCCAAGGGCTTAGTGAAGATATCGGCAAGCTGGTCTTCTGTCTTCACGTGGTCGATGACGATGTCTCCCTTCAGCACATGATCACGAAGAAAATGGTGACTAATCTCAATGTGCTTCGTCCTTGAGTGTTGCACTGGGTTGTGGGCGATCTTGATGGCGCTCTCATTGTCGCAGTAGAATGGCACTTTCTTCACGTTGACGCCATAGTCCTTGAGGGTTTGCTTCATCCATAGTAGCTGAGAGCAGCAGGCGCCAGCGGCAATGTACTCAGCCTCGACTGTGGAGAGTGAGACGCAGTTCTGCTTCTTCGAGGACCAACATACAAGAGATCGTTCGAGGAAATGGCATGTGCCTGATGTGGACTTGCGATCAACACGATCTCCAGCATAATCAGAATCGGAATATCCAGCAAGATCAAGTGACGAGCCCTTGGGATACCATAATCCAAGCGTTGGTGTGTGAGCTAAATATCGAAGAATTCGTTTCACAGCCTGGTGGTGTGATTCCTTTGGTGACGCTTGAAAGCGGGCACACATGCAAACGCTAAGCATAATATCTGGCCTAGATGCACATAGGTAAAGCAGCGAACCAATGATGGAGCGATATACCTTCTGATCGAAATCTTTACCATTTTCGTCAGTGTTGAGTTGGCCATTTGTTGGCATTGGTATCTTGAGGCCTTTGCAATCTTGCATACCGAACTTCTTTCGGCAATCTTTGAGATATTTCTCCTGAGATATGAAGATGACATTGGGTTGTTGATGAATTTGAAGTCCGAGGAAGAATTTCAACTCCCCCATCATAGACATCTGATATTCTTCTTGCATCATATATGCAAATTCATCACTCTATTTCTTGTTAGTGCAACCAAAGATAATATCATCAACATATATTTGGCATATGAACAGTTCACCATCATAAGATTTAGTGAAAAGAGTAGGATCAAGTGAACCGGGCTTGAACCCCTTTTTCTTCAGGAATTCCTTCAGTGTATCATACCAAGCCCTCGGGGCTTGCTTAAGGCCATAGAGAGCCTTGTTGAGTCTGAAGACTTTGTCAGGATGCTTTGGGTCCTCAAAACCTGGTGGTTGAGCAACATATACTTCTTCCTCAAGCTTACCATTGAGGAATGCACTTTTCACATCCATTTGATATAAGAGGATATCATGATGGTTAGCATATGCAAGTAGTATACGAATGGCTTCAAGCCTAGCAACAGGTGCAAATGTTTCATCGAAATCAATACCCTCAACCTGTGTGTAGCCTTGTGCTACAAGACGGGCCTTATTCCTCACCACTTGGCCATTTTCATCTTGTTTGTTGCGGTAGATCCACTTAGTGCCGATGATATTGTGCTTGCGTGGATCGGGACGCTTAACAAGCTCCCACACATTGTTGAGCTCGAATTGATGCAATTCCTCTTGCATCGCTTGAATCCATTCCGGTTCCAGAAAGGCTTCATCAACTTTGGTGGGCTCTGAAATAGAGACAAACGCGTAATGCCCACAAAAGTTAGCTAAATGTGAAGCTCTTGAGTGAGTGAGGGGACCAGGTGCGTTGATGTTGTCGAGGATTTTCTCAATCTGCACTTCATTCGCCACTTGTGGATGTGCTGGACAAGGGCCTTGGTGTTGTTGTTGCCGTGCAGAATCCTCAGCATCATTTTCTTCAGGATGTTCATTTTCTTCACGACAAGGAACAACCACTTCTTCATCAGCAGCTATTTCTTCACTGGGCACAATTTCTCCTGTGCCCATCAGCTTGATAGATTCCTCAGGAGGCATTTCATCTAGCACAGGAGGAAGGTGCTCTCTTTGCGAGCCGTTAGTTTCATCGAACCGCACATCTACAGTTTCGACAATCTTGTGATGACAAGAGTTGAAGATTTTGTAGGTGTGCGAGTCCTTTCCGTAACCAAGCATAAAACCTTCATGTGCTTTCGGTGCAAATTTAGAACTATGATGGGGATCTCTAATCCAACATTAAGCACCGAAGACTTTGAAATAACTCACATTGGGTTTCTTGTTGGTGAGTAGCTCGTATGAAGTCTTTTTGAGGAATTTGTGAAGATATACCCGATTGATGATGTGACATGCAGTGTCAATTGCCTCAGGCCACCATCGACGAGGGGTCTTGTATTCATCAAGCATAGTGCGCGCCATCTTGATGAGGGTTCTGTTCTTGCGCTCCACGACTCCATTTTGCTGAGGCGTGTAAGGAGCAGAGAGCTCATGAGTGATGCCAAGTTCATCAAGATAGTCGTCGAGGCCCGTGTTCTTAAATTCAGTGCCATTGTCACTTCTGATGTGCTTGATCTTGATGCCATAATTCGTCATGGCCCAATTGGAGAATCGTCTGAAGACATCCTGAACTTCAGTCTTGTTGGAAATGATGTGCACCCAGGTGTAACGAGAGTAGTCATCAATGATGACGAATCCATAAAGTGATGCTGCATTGGTTAGTGTGGCATAATGTGTAGGTCCAAACAAATCCATATGAAGCAATTCAAAAGGATGAGTAGTGGTCATGATAGTCTTTGCCAAGTGCTTGGATCTGGTCATCTTTCCAGACTCACAGGCACCACAGAGATGATCTTTGATGAATTTGACACCCTCGACGCCAATGATGTGCTTTTTCTTGACGAGAGTGCTCAAATTCCTCATTCCAGCACATCCAAGTCGTCGATGCTATAGCCAGCATTCCGAAGCTTTTGCCATTAGACATGTTGCTGGCTGAGGACCTGTAGAGAAATCTACAATGTACAAGTCACCTCTCCTAAAGCCTTCGAAGACTTTGGATTTGTCAGATTCCAACAGCACAATGCATCTATATTTGCCAAAGATGACAATCATATCAAGATCACAAAGCATTGAGACAGACATGAGGTTGTATCCAAGGGACTCGACAAGCATCACCTTTTCCATGTGTCGATCCTTTGAGATAGCAACCTTACCTAGACCCAATACCTTGCTTTTTCCTTTGTCAGCATATGTGATATGCTTCAGATGAGACGGAGTAAGAGGAGCATCAGTGAGGAGATTCCTATCTCCAGTCATATGATTCGCGCAGCCACTGTCCAAGACCCATTCAGTGGCTAAAGGTGTATCATCCTGTAGAAGCGTTAGTCTGACTTACAAATTCATATACTTCAAAGTGAAGAATATGATGATGATCAATTTCGTCAGACAATTTCATCAGGGAATAATATCAGGCAGCATAAGGGATGTGTGAAATGAGTTAATCATTTCATCGTGGTTAGCCTGCATCCCAACAGGCATTATGTCAGGTCTTCAGCAAATTCATCAGACATTTTGTTGTCTGAAGACCTGACCCTGCAGAAGAGATTAGTTTTTCTTCTTAACCACCCACATTTGTATGGGTGGCTGAGAAGCAATGTAACGAAGTGCATTTATGGAAAACTTAGGCATTGAAGAATATGCATTTCTCTTGACACGAGGGTTATAGTAATTGAATGAATAAGCAGAGAAATTCTTCGATGATTTGTGAACATAGTGGTTCGAAGAATAATGCACATATTCATCAAATCGCTATTTTTTCCCTGCGAAACAGAGGCATTAGTACGACCATAAGTGGGTATGCGTCCATTTGACGACTTTGATCCCTGTGAAGAATTTGCCCTGGAAAGTTTCTTCTTCATCGGTGGTGTCATGATGACATTCACCTGAAGATTTTCCAGAAGGCTTTTGGGAACCTAGATTTTCTTCAGAGGTGGACCGTTCCTGCAATTAGTACCAATGAATCTGGCAAAGACTTCACCATTCTGATTCTTGAACAGCTTATAGTTGGAGTCAAATGACTCGTCTGAGGAATATGAAGAATCACAAGTATAGCCTGATAAAGTAGATGGATCTATTGAAGGTCCCTTTGCAGCAACCCATGAGGTTTTGGGATACTGCTCAGGCTTCCAATAAGAACCATCGGCGTTAAGATTTCTCTCAAAGGCAATACCCTCTTTCCTAGGGTTTCTGTGAAGAATTTGCTTTTTGAGCACGTCACACAGAGTTTGATGCCCTTTGAGATTTTTGTACATGCCAGTGACATACAACTCCTTCAGCCCTGCATTTTCATCAGTATCACCGGTGGCTTCCTCAGATGAGGGGTTAGTGGCCACCGTAGCAGTTGAAGCAATTGCAAGTACAAAAGCATTTGAACATTCAGCTGAAGAATTTGCATTATCACGTTCAAGGCATTTTAGGCATGGTGCTATAAATTCTTCCTGAGCGGTACTGATCTGTTAAGCGAGTAATGAATCGTTGTCTTTCTGAAGATCATCATGAGACGCTCTCAGCTTCTCGAGTTCTTGCTTCCTTTGAAGAAATTCATAGGATAGCTTCTCGTGTTCAGCTGAGAGGGACACATGACGACTTTCAAGTTCATCATATTGAGACTTAAGCCTTCTGAGATCCTCAGACAGGGCTTGACTATGATCCATTTCCTCGTCCAACAGGTCATCGCTTTTGTCTAGCAGTTTTTGAATCTTTTCCATGGCATGCTGTTGCTCAGTTGCAATTTTAGCAAGTTTCTTATAGCTTGGTTTAGGTTCACACTCAGAGTCATCATCACTGGAAGTTTCAAAGTAAGCTTCTCGTGAGGTTACCTTGGCACCTCTTGCCATAAAGCAATAGGTGGGAGCGAAGTCATCAGCACAGTAATCATTGTTGGTGGAGATACCATTATCCTCAGTGTTGAAGATGGACTTGCTGACGTACTCAGTAGCGAGGGCAAGGCTTGCCACACCAGTATCTGACTCCTCCTCAGATTCCTCAGCTTGCTGATCATCAGATTCTTCTTCAGAATCCATTTCCTTCCCAATGAATGCGCGAGCTCTGCTAGAGCTGGTTTTCTTGTGAGATGAGGACTTTGATGAAGACTTTGAGGATTTCTTATTTTTGCCATCAGATTCATCTTCATCTCTGCTCTTCTTCTTCTTCTTCTTCTTCTTCTTCAGCCAGAGAGGGCAGTCGGCGATGTAGTGGCCTGCCTTCTTGCATTTGTGATAGGTTCTCTTGTTGTAGTCTCGAGCAGACGCTTCTCCATTGTTCTTCGAGTCATACTTTGAAGATTTTCCAAAACGGTTCTTCTTGGAAAACTTCTGGAACTTCTTCACTAGCATAGCTAGTTCTCTGCCAATTTCCTCAGCACCGTCAGAACTGCTCTCATATTCCTCTTCTTCTTCAGATGAAGAAATAGCCTTGGCTTTTGCTTTTGCCTTCAGAGTGCGAGGACGACCATAGCTGGGTCCATACATATCTCTCTTCTCGGCTTGCTGAAATTCATGTGTGTTGAGCCTCTCAAGGATATCAGCAGGATCTAGTGACTTGTAGTCAGGGTGCTCTTCAATCATCAATGCCAAAGTGTCGAAGGAACTGTCCAAAGACCTCGGCAATTTCTTCACCACCTCATGATCGGTGATGTCAGCAGCACCAAGAGCCTGAAGCTCATTGGAGATATCAGTGAGGCGGTCGAAGGTTTGCTGCACGTTCTCATTATCAAGTCTCTTGAAGCGATTGAAGAGATTGCGAAGGATGTCAACTCGAGAGTCACGTTGAGTGGAAACACCCTCATTCACTTTTGAAAGCCGGTCCCAGATGAGCTTTGAGGTTTCCAATGCACTCACTCTGCCATACTGTCCTTTGTTGAGATGACGACAAATGATGTTCTTCGCTTGAGAGTCCAGTTGCTTGAATCGCTTCACGTCAGTGGCGTTGATGCTTGGAGCAATGGAAGGGACTCCATTCTCAACGACGAACCAGAGATCGTTGTCAATAGACTCAAGATGCATTCATATCTTGTTCTTCCAGTAGGGATAGTCTGTGCCATCGAAGATGGGGCACGCAGCGGAGACATTGATCATACCTGCGGTCGACATAACTAAAACTCCAGGTAGTTAAACCAAAATCACACAGAACAAGGGAGTACCTTGCTCTGATACCAATTGAAAGCGCAGGTTATCTCCCAGAGGGGGGGGGGTGAATGGGAGATTTTTAGAAATTCGTCAAACTCTGATGAATTTGACGAAGATTAGAGTGAAGAAATAGAAACGCAAAGGAGACTAAGTCATCACAGAATCAGAGTAAATGCAATAAGGATACTTGAGAGTGAAGAACATGCAATCATACAATCATACAAGCATGAAGAATATGAACTGAGGAAATGAAAGACGGCATGATGAAATACTTCAGTTCAAATTCGTCAGAGGATGGATCACAAATTCTTCAGCAACGGAATAAAGTAAGAGACGGTGAGGAATTTGAAACCAGGTTGGCTCGGTGAAGACACAGTAATTTGGTAGACCAGTTCCAGTTGCTGTATCAACTGTATGTCTAGTTGAGGCGGCTGAGTCGCAACTCAGAGAACACTTAGTCCTCACCGTATTCCTCTTGAGCTAAGGTCACTTAGACCTTGCCCAATCACTTGTGGTAAGTCTTCAAGGTAGACTTCCAAAACCTTCACAGACTTGTTCACTGGCACACCAAAATGACTCTTGGTGTACTCAGACCTTGACGCCTAACCGTCTGGAGGAATGATAGTCCTCAAAGGTAACAAGCGTCGGATCACACAGATCAATCTCTTCAGTGATGCTCAATCACTTAGGCTCTGGTTGGGTATTTCCTCACTTGGGTTCTCACAAAGTCATCGGAGGATGGGTTGCTCTCAAATGACAAGTGTCAATCTCTCTCGGAGCAGCCAACCAACAAGTGGTTGAGGGGGGCGGCTATTTATAGCCAGGGGCAACCCGACATAGAATGTCATAAATGCCCTTCTCTAATTCGACCGTTGTCAGGATAAGGATCCACTCGACAGTTGGCACGCGGCGCAGCAACGGTCAGAATTTGAACTCTCAAATTCGTTGGGGCACTCAATTTCCTCACGATAGGCGGAACACACTGGCGAACTCCTAACTCCTCAGCCTGACCAAATTCGTCAGCGACCAGATGAACTTCGTCACTGTCGCTAGCAAATGCGTCAGCTGTACTGGAGATTTCCAAAGGCTTCACTCGAAGCGGCTTTTGTGTGTGCATGGGTTTGAGTAAGTTTGAGCATAAGCATCACTTTGGAAATGTGAAATATGTTTCAGCTAGACCCCCTTTAACAGTACGGTTTTTCCTATGACTCAAATAAGAAGAAAGAAACTTCGAAAACAAAAGTCTTCAAGCTTCAAAGTCTTCACATCAATTTCTTCAAAGGTCGTACCAATTTCATCACCAAATTCTTCACTTGAAGAAATCCATTTTTAGGGGTCGTCTCCCATGTGTTAAACCAAATCTTCAGGGACTATAACTCCTGTGTATACTCACAAACACATTAGTCCCTCAACCTATTTGTCTTCAATATTCCAAAACCACTAAGGGGGCACTTGATGCACTTATAGTCCCCTTGGTCCTGTGGGACCGAGGCATCAACCTCGGCCATGGCGACCGGCTCCCCGGCCCCCGTTGCGTCAGCTTGGGGGGCTGGAGTCAATGTCACCTCCTCCAGCCCTTCTTGGGCTGGGGCATCGTGGTCCGGCGTCCCGCTGGCAGATGGCAGCCCGCTGGAAGAGTCGCTAAGGCGCTCCCTTGGTGGGCTAGGGAAAGATACTCATGTCAAAATAGTCCTGTGGAAGGGACTTGATGAAAAATTAATCATAAGGGACATCGACGTACCTTTGAGGCGCCGGCCTCTTCCTCCCCAATGCTAGGGGATCATCTTCAGACTCATCAGAGAGCACGACCTTCTCCGACAGCTTGGACGTGTCGGCGGCCCCGGCCGAGGTTTCTTTCAATCTCTTTTGGCCCGCGGGCTGAGCTTCGGCCTCGGCGCCCTCCGACACCGCCCTCTTCCCCTTGCGGGAAGGGTTCTTCTCTTCCTCCTCATCCTCCTCCTCATCACTCTCACGGGTGGAGGAGGCGTGGGCCTCCTCGGACCGGGTGGCCGAAGTCTCCCGTTTCCGAAGACCCGCCCTGCCCTTCGGGGGCTTGGACCCCTTGGGGACCACCACATGCGGCTCCTCCACCAGGAGCGCCGTGGGCATGGGGGATTTCTCCTCCTCTGGCAGCGGTGCTGGACACCGCACCTACTGCATCTTGGCTATCCACTTCTGCAAAATACAAAATGAAGCGATTCATCGAAATCTGTCTAACTCAAATGGAAAAATAAATGAACATGTGTATCGAAACACTCACCGGTGTGGCGCTAAAGCTGACCTCAAAACCGAGGTCTTTATCCGCCTTGGGGATCTTGTCCTTCGCCAGCTTGAGGAGCCGCGTCCACATGCCTTCCAGAGAGGTGCAGAAGAACTTGAGCACAGGCCCCGCGTCCCTGGATTGGTGCTCCCACATCGGAGTAGCCCGGAGTTGGAGCGGGAGGATACGGCGGTTGAGCATGACGTTGACCATGTCGGCCAACTGGAGGCTCTTCTTGGCAGACCACCACTTGATCTTTTTAATCAGGGCCTCCACCTCCTCTGGGTTTCCCCAGGCGACGCCCTTCTCCTTCCAGGACCTAAGCTTCCTAGGGGGCCCAGCCGAAAAGTCTGGAACTTCGGTCTGGCCAGTGGCGAGCGGCTCGGTGATGCAGAACCACTCCCGCTGCCATTCCTTCACCGTCTCGATGAAGGTGCCTTTGAACCAATCGACGCTCTGGTTCTTGCTGACCATAGCCCCTCCACACTCCGCCAGATTGGAGCCGTTGGAATTCGGCTTAACACCGAAGATCTTCAGCCATAGGACGAAGTGTGGCTCAATGCGGAGGAAGGCCTTGCACACCGTGATGAAGGAGGTAAGGTGGAGGATGGAGTTCTGGGCCATGTGGTGGAAGTCAAGCCCGTAGTAGAATATCCTCCCATGCACGAATGGGTGCAGCGGGAACCCCAAGCCTCTGAAGAGGTGAGGAATGAAGACAACCCGCTCCCCAGGATTGGGGGCGGGCACCAGCTGATCGGTGCCTGGAGCACGGGCGGCGACATTGGCGGGGATGTACCCCGTGCTCCGCAGCTCCTGGATCATGCTCTCCGTCACGGTGGAGCCTCCCCAGTGCCCCTTGTGGGTGTTGGCCATGGCTGGGGGGGAAAGCTTGAAGGCAGGGGAAGTGAGAGCGTGATTGCTGGCACTGTTGTTCTTTTAATCTTATAAGCCGCTGAAAGGCCAGGAGTCCCCTTGCCACGCCGGTAACGACGCCACTCCTCCACGCAAAAGATGACGTTATACGCATGGGGGAAACAAAATCTTGATGATATCCCTAAGAAAATGGGCACGATCTCTGTCTTGATGGGACGCGCCAGTAAAAAGACTGCCTCGAACCGTGATTTGAGGAAGGCAGTAACTGCCTCGCCCATCGTGGGTAGCGCCGCTTTGATAAAGTTGTCAGACTAAGGGTACTGTTCATACCTAGGCAGCTGGCCTTCAAGGCTAAGTAAACTCACGACTCCGGATGGGAAAGGAATTCGGTTGAACCTCGTTCCACAAAACACCCCTCCTTGAAAGGACGGTTAAGGGACCTTGAGTTATGAAAGGGAACTCGTCTGTCAAACCAAGGATTTCGGATCCGAAGTCGCTTCCACGAAAGAGATCATCCTCGGCATAGAAGACCAGTTCGGGGGCTACTGACGGTGTCCTGGACTAGGGGGTATCAATCAGGTCAGCCCATATTCCTCGGGCTGGGCCGGTGGGCCCTCATTATTATCGAGATGGACTCCAGAAAAACAAGGCTGCATCTACCGAAGACTTGGCGCGTACTCCAAGACTCCTCCTGCCGCCTCCATGCCTAGATACCGACCTTGTAATCCTAGATACCCTATGCCCGTAGAGGGGACCTCAACACAATCTCATTCACCTATCCTTAGTACTAGATCATACGATCTTGAGGTAGATTAACTCTCTACTTGATACTTCTCCATCAATATAAACAAGAGCAGGACGTAGGGTTTTACCTCCATCAAGAGGGCCCAAACCTAGGTAAATATCGTCTCTCTGTTCCTGTTACCATCTGTCCGAGATCCACAGCTCGGGACCCCCTATCCTGAGGTGTACCGGTTTTTACACCGATAGTTCGCCATACCCCGTTCCGTTCCTCGTCTCTGATAGCCAAAATCCCCACATCCTAACCCTAGCTCCTGGCGATCTGTCCCTGCCCTGGTCTCCACCACCATCGATGTCGCCGGAGCCGCTGCCCATGGAGCCCTCTAAGGCCGACAGGCCATAGGCCTCCCTGCCAAAGGAGTCAGAGCCGTCTGGCACTGGGGTTGCCACCGCCGCTGCACCAGGGGAGGCCCACGAGACGTAATGGCGGCCTTCACCCAGCACGAGGCGCTTGACTGTGTCGTCAAGCGTGCCAGCTCCCGCAGCTACACGTTCATCTTTTTCCGCTCTGTTGCCGAGTCCTGGGCCACTCTCGAGGCGCTCCGCGTGTCCAAGGTGAAGTGTGCCTTCATCCGGATCAAGTTCGCCCAGCCGGTAAATTTTAATCCCCCTCCCCCCTCTTCCCCCCACTTGGATCCGCTCCCACCGTGGATCCCCCCGGGATCTGGCTGCAGTTCGCGATGTGAATTTTTTGGTAATTAGGACTTCAGTGTTTGTGATTTGCGGTTTATATAGGCGGTGCAGGCTGAAGCCTCCAGCAGCTCTGATATATGTAGTTATTCGAGCGGCGGCACACGGGATCAGCTATGACGGGGTGGTCTGGCGTAGCCTCGCCAGTGGCTGGGGGCGGTGATGCTCAGGGTCCACAGGAGCGCGGCGGGCAAGGCCCTTTAGATAGTGGATGGGCACGTAGGGAGCCGATGGCGAAGGGATACCTTGACACCGGTTAATGGCCTAGCAGGATGCGGTGGCAGTGGGTTCCTGGGTGGCGTCGGCGGCCGCTGCGGGGAGGTTGATGCGGCGGGAGGCGTCGGCGGCCACTGCGAGGAGGTTGACACGGTTGGAGGCGTCAGCGGCGCGTGGGGAGGTCGGGCCGTCGTGATTTTCTTTTTAACTGCGGGTCATTTGGATTGGGGGAAGAAGGGTCGTGTTGGGCAGTTTTTTTTCCGGATCTTTAGTAAATTATATTCCATATAGGGGAACAAGGGTCGGGTCGGCAGCTATTTTTTTTCTGGATCTTTAGCGAATCATTTTCTACCACTTATGGATGGCAGTAGTGGGTAATTCTTTTTCCGGATCTTTAGCAAATCGTTTTTCGGAATGGGGAACAAGGGTCGGGTCGGGCAGCTCTTTTTTTTCCTGATCTTTTTTGTTATCATCCACTAAATCTCAAATTAATGTGACTATAAGAAGGCCATTATTTGGTGAGTATTGTTCTCAAGCGGAGGATAATCACCTCGCATACAAACGGTTTGAGCCGCCCAAGGAGTCGGCGCAGCCATCCCTACCACGTCCGGAATATATACAAGTCTAGTCTGTGGGCTGGTTCCCCTCTCCCCATTCTGGACCCCATACTCAGAGAGCCAGAATTCCTCACATCCTAATGTAGGCGTCCGGCGATATCTCCCTCCTCCCACCCCCACCACCATCGATTTTGTTGGATCCACCGCCGTCGGCCTCCCCACCGAAGGAATCGGAACCCTCTGGCACAGGGGGTGCTGATGTTCCGCTAGGGGCGGCGCACGAGGCGAACACATTGTGGCTTGGTAACCTGCCCTCGCACGCGAGCGATGCGATGTCACTGCGGCCTGCTACCCGCACAGGGTGCTTGACGGCGTCGTTGTGTAAAGATCTATGCCCTCATGATACTTACTTGTGTAATTCCAGCTTTAATTTGCTACGGAATAGGTCAATATCTAGTCCCTATGGCTTGGTGTGATTTTAGTTTGAATGGTGTACAAATACTGGATGATCCTTGGTTAGTGGTAGTTTTTTATTTCTCGAGTGAAATTGCTCCATTCATGTGTTGTTGTTGTGTAATGAGTAGTGCACACAAAGCGCAATTTGATGTGATTAGGGTTGTGTTTTCATATAACTATGTAGTGCAGGTTATCTCTGGTCTGTTTCACTTTAATTTAGACCGAGTAAATTCATAGCTATCTCATAGTTTTTGTTGCTAGGTTTGCTTGGATGAGGTTTTATTCTCGATTTCATTACATAAATAGTATACCTTCTGATGCCTTGTGTTTGTTCATTGGGTTTTACATGCTAGGGCTATTAGGAACCTATGGGTTGGTGGAATTAGTTGATCCATTTTAATTCAAGAGGAAGATGAAGAGTTTCAAAAGATTGGAAAGAATGAAGGTGTTCAATTCTCTAGTGATCAAACTTCTGCATACATCGACATTGAGCATTTGGAAGATTCTATTTCTGTCCATAAAGACTTTAATGGGATATTTTGGGGGCCTCACGACGCAACATTCCTCTTCGGCGTATAGTTTGGAGGGACAGGTCAAATCAATACAGGTTAATCAAACATATTTAATAAAACATTAACATAAACAACAATGTTGTTAGTAACCAAATGTTGTTACCACACTTACTTAAACTTATGATTATTTTTGTGTTCTGGTAGAGACACTTTCTTCCATAAGGGACATATACTTCATTACAAATTGTGGGAGTGAAGTATATTATGCCAATGAGATATTGTATGCATTCCTTCTTTTTGAAACGTTTTATGAGAGGGAAAGTTGTTAGTAACCAACTCCCTGACTTAAATTAAAAGGTGTCTATGAAGGCCATGTTTTGGTACTCAAGTCAAAGTGCAAAATATCAAGTGTATGTTCTTCAGACATGAAATTGATGAAAGCTAAAATGCCTGCTGCAATCCGATCGAATTACAGAACAAGAAGTTAAAGGAACAGCTCGTGAAAGCATGGACCAGACATGTGTAGCCTTTGCCTAACATGGAGTCTGAGGAGTTTGAGCTCTTGGCTCTTGCTGCAAACAGGGCCCTGCAATTCATCTACAATGAGAAATCGAGTCTTGTGCCGATTGCGGAAGCCATCAGGATGTAAGCTGATGCAATTGGAGTCCTCATCCCCTCTGGAAGATAGTAGTTTGAGACATGTGAATTAGTAGTTCAGAGACTAGTGGATTCGGCCTTTTCTATGCATATTTTATTCTTTTGTCGTCCGTTGGCATAATCGTATGCTTGCCATTTTAATTTCTACTGGTCGCTTAGCATGATGACCAAAGTTATGTCTCTCGACAAATAAGGTAATGACTAACTATGTATGTTTTTATTTATTTGTGTTTATTTTGCTAGATAGATTGAGGCAATGCAAACTTGAATTATGAATGAGCTATTTGTCTTGGTTATTAAGGTGTAATGAAAACTTTGAACTATGTGCTGGGTAAACTTTCACAAAAAAAGGTCATACTCATCTGTTCTTGGTGATGGGATATTTTTTTTGAGTGTCCGGTCATGGGAATATGTTTTTTTAGCCAAAGTCATGGGAATAGTTGTTTGGATGATATTGGAGCAGGGATAGAAACGGTGTAGCCCACGGACTCGGAGCATCCCCGCCCGCAGTATATACAGTCCAGCCCGCAGGACGGTTCCCTTCACCCCATTTCATTCCCCGTCTCAGATAGTCGAAATCCCCACATCCTAAACCTAGCTCTCGGCGATCTCAACCTGCCCTGATCCGCACGAACGTCGATGTCGCCGAAGCCGCCGCCCGCGGAGCCCTCTGAGGCCGCCAGGTCGTCGGCCTCCATGCCGAAGGAGTCGGAGCCCTCCGGCACCGGGGTTGCCACCACTGCCGTGCCAGGGGCGGCCCATGAGACGAACGCGCTATAGATCGGCAACCTCCCCACGCACGCGGGCTAGGATTATGTCATGGCGGCCTTCGCCCCGCATGAGGCGCTCGACTGCATCGTCAAGTGCGCCGGCTCCTGCAGCTATGTGTTCGTCTTTTTCCGCTCCATCACCGAGTCCCGGGCCACCCTCGAGGCGCTCCTCGGGTCCAAGGTCAAGTGCGCCTTCATCCAGATCGAGTTCACCCAGCCGGTAAATTCTCATCCCCCCTCCCACCTCCTCCCCCACTCGGATCCGCTCCCACCATGGATCCCCCATGGATCAAGCTGCAGTTCGCCATGTGAATTTTCTGGTAATTAGGACTTCAGTGCTTGTGATTTGTGGTTTATTTAGGCGGTGCGGGCTGAGGCCTCTAGCAGCTCTAATATATGTAGTTATTCGAGCGACGGCACACGGGATCAGCGGCGACGGATTGGTCTGGCGTAGCCTCGCAGGTGGCTAGGGGTGGCGGCGCTCGGGGTCCACAGGAGCGTGGCGGGCAAGGCCCTTTATACGGTGGATGGGCACATAGGGAGCTGATGGAGAAGGGAAACCTTGACACCGGTGAATGGCCAAGCAGGAAGCGGCGGCAGTGGGTTCATAGGCGGCATCGGCGGCCGCTGCAGGGAGGTTGACGCGGCGGGAGGTGTCGGCGGCCATTGCGAGGAGGTTGATGCGGTTGGAGGCATCGGTGGCGCATGGGGAGGTTGGGCCATCGTGATTTTCTTTTTAACTGCGGGTCGTCTGGACTGGGGGAAGAAGGGTCGGGTTGGGCAGTTTTTTTCCTGATCTTTAGCAAATTGTTTTCCATATAGGGGAACAAGGGTCGGGTCAGGTAGCTATTTTTTTCCGGTTATTTAGCGAATCGTTTTCTACCACTTATGGATGACAGTGGTGGGTAATTGTTTTTATGGATCTTTAGCAAATCGCTTTCCGGATTGAGGAACAAGGGTCGGGTCGGGCACCTCTTTTTTTTTGGATCTTTTTCGTTATCATCCACTAAATCTCAAATTAATGTGACTATATGAAAACCATTATTTGGAGAGTATTTTTCTCAAGTGGAGGATAATCGCCGTGCATACAAACGGTTCGAGCCGCCCAAGGACTCGGCGCAGCCGTCCCTACCATCCCCGCAATATATACATGTCTAGTTCATGGGCTAGTTCCCCTCTCCCCATTCCGGGCCCCATACTCAGAGAGCCAGAATTCCTCGCATTCTAATCTTGGCGTCCGGCGATCTCTCGCTCCTCCCACCCCCACCGCCGTTGATTTTGTTGGATCCACTGCCCGCAGAGGCGGCGGAGACCGCCGAGGCCGCAAGGCCGTTGGCATCCCCACTGAAGGAATCGGAACCCTCTGGCTCAAGGGTGCTGACGCCGCGCACGGGGCGACGCATGTGACACCCTGGATTTTGCCTATTTCTTTTTCTTTTGATTTTATTTGGATTTCGGTCTGGATTTGCTTTTCTGTGGCTTAGTGGTCTTGAAACCTGGAGAGATCACCTTTGATACCTCTCCCCAGTGGCTTGCCAACCTAAAAATCATCCCAAGACCATGCCATTTCCATCTTGGACCAATCCCAACATTCTTTTCTTGGGAATATTCCTTTTTCTATTAAAGGAATAACCCTGTCTGCCCTGGGTTGTGAAGCAACCCACATTTCTATCATTTCAAAGATTCCCAAATAATTCTCATAAATTGTTTGGGTCATATCTTCCTCAGATGTGTCAAAATCTTTCCTTGCCATGTTCAAAAATATTTCACAAATATTCCTTTTCTGATTCTGCCCCAGCTAGCAGTTTGAGAAGCAAGTACCCTTTATATTTGCTTTCTTGCTCTCAAACTTTCTGGGCACTCTCTCCTATCCATATAATTGCCTCATGCCAAAATTCAACTTCATTTGGCTAGTAAATCTCCCTTGGCTAATTTCCAAAGTTTCTGGGCAACTGGAAGCTTTGTGAAGCAAGTGCTAGCTAGGAGTATCCAAATGAGTTGAAATTTTGCAAGAATCTTCATATGCTCAAATTAACACTATCCACAAGATTTGAGCATCAGCCCACCTTCTATGAGAGCATACCATCAAATCTTGGCTTCTGGTCATATTTTTCTGTTGTGAAGCAACTATATTTTATATTGCTTCATAATTGCTGAAAATTTACCAGGGCATTATCCTACCCATATAACACCTCTCCACCAAATTTGGGCTCATTTTATCTAGCCATTTCTCCTCAACCATTTTTCTAAGATTCTGTCCAGTAGGATGCTGTGTGAAGGAAGTACCATTTTGGTTTATACAAATGGTATGAAATTTACACAGGGTCCTCATATGTTCAAATCATTCACCTCCTCAAAAATTCAGCTCAATCCAAGTATCCACGAGAGTGCCACTTCAACATTTCCAATTCTGTCCAGTTTGGCACATTGTGAAGCAAGTACCATATTTCCTTCTCCAATTAAGCTGATTTTTGCCCAACACAGTGTTCTTAGCATGTGTCAACTCCATGCCAAAGAGCAGTCTCTATCTCCTCTTGGATTTTCCTCACCACAGCTCAATCACCTTGCTGTTCATGATAAGAACTGCTAGCTGTGGTCAACTCAAGCTTCACTATGCCTGTATCTTTCCTCCTTGACCTTATCCATCGAATGACTGATCGAGTTGACATGGCAGGGTTGACCAGAACACATGGCACCGTCGTGTCCACGCGGTGACCACCGCCCTGGCACGCCATGGACGCGAGCTGCACGACTTCTTGCTCGGGCCCCTCCTCTACTCGTCGTTTCCGCGTGCCTCGTCGTGTCCAACAGCTTCCCCTCGCCATCCTCTTCGCTCTGGAACCATCGTCCCCCTTTCCCGTCCCCTCAGAAGCGGTGCGGCAGCCGCGCCCGTGACTGGCAGCCGCTGTCGCCGTCGCGTCCGGTCGCCTGCTTCGCCTCGAGCCTTCCCGAGTCCGCCTGAGCCCTCTCCACCCCTCCGCGACCCCTCTGGATGCTGCTCCCCTTCTCCAGGCGAGCTCCCGAAGCTCCGGGATGCCGGAGCACGTGTCACCGCGGCCGTGCTCGGCCTTCCCAGCCGCTCGCCTATAAATAGGCCACTCCGAGCCCCTCCCGAGCTCACCACCGCCCCCACCATTCCCCACTACCCCTCCCTAGCCTATCTTCCGAGCCTCGGAGCTCCTCCCTGCTCCGAGTAGTCGCCATGGCCGCCGCTCGGTTCCGGTTAAATTCCGGCGAGCCGCCCTCTCATTCTCCATCCCACCACCACTAGGAGCTCACCCAAGGCCCGGCGATCCCCTCCACTACCTTACCCCCCTCGCCGGAGCCATCATGGCTGCGAACCCGCCGGCGCCCGAAGCCGTCCTCCGCCACGGCTGGTGCTCTGTTCGTCGCGGTGCTTCCCGGCGGCCGCTTCGCGTCCAGGGGGATGCGGCTTCGTCTCCCCATCTCGCCGGTGGCCGGAGCTCGGCCGGGGACCACCAGAGCTGGCCAGGACGCCGCTGGCCGATCGCCCCTCCTCTGCTTCTCTGCTCTGTTCGATGGAGGAAGGAGGAGAGGGAGGGAAGATAAGGTGGGCCTAGCCCACAGTGGCCCGTCATTTTTTTTTAAAAATGAAATGGGCAGCAGCGCTTCGGGCCGGCCCAATAGCAGCAGCGGCAGCAGTCAGTTTCGGTCCGGATCAGCCCAAGTGCACAGTGCGATTTCTCTTTTATCAGTGGATTTACTGGCAGGGATCCAGATGCAAATAAAATAGTTGCAAAAAGGCCCCTGGCAGAAAAACCACTACATCTTTTCACTCCCAACTCCGATTGAGGTGATTCCAAAGCCCACTTCTTCGTCTCATCGAGCCCGTTCTGTTGATATCATTTTCATAATATTTTGATACTGTGAAAATGACCATTCTGCCCTTGTCCATAAACAGCCCCCTCCGAGAGAGAACTGTTTCCGGCAATCGTATCCGCGGACTCTCCGCACTTCTTTCCGGTGGATCCCTCATCCCCAGGCAAGCCACGACAGCCACTTGCATGACGGATTTGCAGTAGCTATGGTTCATACTTGAATAGTTATTTAATTGTGTGCATGTTAATATCTATATGCTCATGTGACATGTTAGTTATCAAGTACTCATTGGTAGCATTAAGCTCATGGTTAAATGCTTGCTTGTTGTTGCTACTATGATCCGGATATTATACTTCCCATCCCTGCTTAGGTTATATCATGTTCATATGCAATATGATTTCATCATGTTATCATGGCTCAGCACATCATCATTCAAATTTAACCGGATGTTAATCGAACTTGAACACCTGTTGGCTGAGTCATAGTGCGGACCAAATCGAGCTCACCAGTGCAACCACACTTGCTGGGATGGGGCAGCCCTAATTCGGTCTATTGTCATGCCTCTCGCCGGTACCTCCAACTAGGGAAGGTTATGAGCGCGTGCTACCCTGGCCCGGTAGGCGGCTATAACCTTGTGAACCCAGTTGAGTTATATGGTACCAGGTCCCCATTTGGGACAGTTTGTTTGGCCACGACGGTGGCGGGTGTCTGAAGGACACAGGGGTCACCCATGACATAGCCCAAGGGGGAGTTTGTCGGAGTGGCCGGGAGAGTGTCATGCAATAGATTGGGTTTTGTCGGAACGTCGTTGGTCCACCCGAATGGGAGCACGAGGCCATGAGTTCCGTGGTGTGGGTACAGTGTACTAACCTCTGCAGAGTGTATGATCTATCGATAGCCGCGTCCTCGGATATGGGCACAGTTCGTAGTAGGACACACTATGGGTCAACAGTATAATAATCTTGCTTATAACAACCCGGTTCGATGAGAAAGAAGTTGGTTGATCTTTTTGTGATCGCGAGAGGATCACCGTGGTATCGAGGATACCGACGTTGGTTGATCGTGATCATGAGAGGATCACCGTGGTTTGGTGTTATGTGGTGATCTCAAGTAAAGACCAAGCTCCTTGTGATCATGCTATCACTACGGTATTGCAATACCAAGTTTGGTTGGTCTCGAGGTTATCATGTGGCACACTCGATGGTAAGTTCCTACATGAGGAGGTTACGAGGTAACCTCAGAACAGAGTAAGTTGAATCATGACAGTTTTAACCTGTTGCATGTAGTAACTTCCTGCTCACATGCCATGCCTATATTGTTCTAGCATCACCATGTTTACACCTGCTTAACCTGTAAATGCCATGCTGTTGCTTGTCTTGACTGCTTTGGTTGCTGTGAGCTTGCGAGTACATTCAAAGTACTCACCTGGCGTGTCATGCCAGTTTGCAGGTCCTGTCAGGTTTGCTTGCTTGTCGAGGACGTCGAGTTCGCGAGCTAGGATACGCGTTCCAGCCAGAGTCCCTGCGGAGTGGAGTTCACCACCGTCTTCGTCGTTCCACTGCTAGACGTTATCCCGCTTCTCAGAGACGATCCCCTGGGCAGGCGTAGTATCGCCGTGCCGATGTAATCCATGTACCCTTGTAACCTTATCCATAGTAATAAGAGCTGATTTGTTCTATGCCAATAGTGCCGTATTCTAGAAGACTTGTCTCTGGGCTAGAATACGGGGCGTTCCGGTTTCCTCTGAGCCGGGGTGCCACAAGCGTTGGTATCAGAGCCAGGTCTGGCTGTAGGACGCCCTAGCCCGCGCGAGCGTTAGTAACCGGTAGTATAGGGTCTAGTTGGTTTGCTGCACTTGTTTGTTGCATTTGTTTGTGCATAGCATGCATATAGACTAGATATCTTATCACTAACGATTGATCTGGTGAGTGTAGGTGGTAACGGTTTCGATTCACTACCTGCACCCTCCAGTTGCATATTTGTTACTTGGTGTGGTGTCATCTTCATCCCAGGGGAGTGATGCCAAGGTATCCAGTAGTGTCGATCCCTTGCAGGATTGATGCACCGGTACCACACCAATATATTCCCTTCAGCCACCCCTATCGTTTCGGTGATAGACATGTTTCTAACCCGAATCTTACCATCCCTCTAGCCGCTTTGGCAACCCTTACTGATCTTGTTATCAGAAAAGGGCAATGCCCGCAAGCCTTCTTTTTCACCGCTATCCTACCCTGCCATCCATTGCCTGGACAAGTACGGTTTCTTCCGTACGCTTGATGATGATGCGGTCGTCACCTCTGTGTTCCGACCCATGATCACCAAGTCCGTCCTCACCTCCGTGTCCGTCCAGATGCAACCGGTGTAAGCCCGTGTTTGGTGTAGCTTTGTTTACACCAACTCCTTCCACACGTGGATTCACTTTCGTGCACACCGCCACAGCATGTTAGACCGTAGTACCGGAGTTTCCGCGAGATTTGTGTGCTTAAGTAGGCGTGCATACTATTGCTGTGGATAGTTGTATAATGTGATATTGCTTGTGTGTGATCTTGTTGCTTTGTGTGCTTTTGTTTTAGTCGTTTCCTTTGCTTCTTTCTTTGGGCCCTTGGTGTTACCTTATTTCCCCTTATGGAAGTTGCTCCCCGACACCGGACTCAAAGAATCAGTGAAGAGGCAAGCGTTTGGAAGCTTAGCAGAACACTATGAAAGTTTCAACCTACTGTATGATAGTGGGAATATCTGGTCTGGCTATAAATGATATCCTGGCTGGATTATCAGTATCAAGAATACCTCAAGGTGCGATCTTCACAGCAGTAATGATCAAATCAGCAAGAAGGCAAAGATGGGTGCATGATCAACAGTACATATCGAGTCAGAGGCATGATTCATATGCACGGTGTGAGTCTGCTATGAGTACAATTTGAACCCTGCTATGTCCTGGAATCAAGCCAGAAGGTGTTATGAATGCGGTGTTCAGCAAGAAGGATAGCCGAATACCTGTTGAATACAACAAGTAACCGAGAGCAGAAACATTAAGGGATATATATATGCACTCAGTCCGCATATGGCAAAAGGAAAGCTTCAGATGTAAGCAACACAGTCTTTCTTCACAAGCTAAGCAACCTTCGCCAATAAGGCCTCACATCCTCATCAGTACAAGATATTCCACCGACAGTTGGCAGCATATGGCAATGCATCCCCAGAGTCAGATCCGCAATAGCTGGTCAGAAGGCAAAAATCAGGACACAAGCCTGCCTCAGGAATTAAGCGCTCAGCTGCATATACTCAATAGATATGGTGGACATGCTGCCAAGGTTACATGAGTTACTCATACAATGATGCCAGCCCCGGTAAGGATCCGACTATTGCATGAGCTACGTAAGAAGAAGAAGAACGCCAGTTATACACTTCAGTGTGATGACCAACAACCTATGGATGAGCTGTATGGGACGCTACTGAACCCTTGCCTGCCTTTCTTTAGTAACGGCACCACGCCTGTGTTCTGAGCTGTTTACGGCCGTCCAGGGTGGATGCCGACTTTTATTTCTCTTATCAGCAACTGGCCCGTGTTCTGAGCTGCTTTTCGGCCGTCTCGGGCAGCTGTTGAATTTCTTTCCGTAGCAGTGACCCTATGCTCTGAGCTGTTCTTCGGCCGTCTTAGGGAACTGCTACTTTCTTCTTATCAACACCGTCTCATGCTCTGAGCTGCTTTTCAGCTGTCTTGAGTCGGGGTTGAGTTACTCCAGTAATGTCCCAGATCTGAGTTGTAAAGACCGTTCTGGTGGCTACTAGTTTAGTTGCCGGTTTCATCCAAGGGTTCAAGCGGTCATTACCCTACAGCTACGACTTGTAAAGTAATATGCCTGCCGGAATATTGTACCTGGCAACACCCATGGTCACCCGAAGAATCAAGAATACATAAGGCCAAGCTCTTTCAGCAAAGGATCTAGATGCCCAGAACAGTCTAGTTCGATACCGATCACCATGGGAACACACCCACGGGGTCTAATTCATTTGCAAGGACCCCATATCGAGTCAACCTGCCCAGTCAGCTAGGTATTCTCAGAATCATCAGAAGAGGATATTCAAGCCTGTCAGAATAGCCTGCCGTGAACAAGATTCTCCTGCTAGAACCACCGTCAGTCAAGTCTGCAGATAATATCGTTATAAGGCCGTACACCTTTATGCTGGTCACGACAGGTGATAGTCAAATATTTAGTAGAAATTTTATACCCAGGACAGTGGAGATACCCAAGATGTTTCAGCAAACCATGCGAGAAGTCAGATTCCGCCAGGAGAACGGTACGATTCACAGCACCACTTGAACCTGGAGGACACACCGCCCTTTTTAGCTGCCCAATGCAATGAGTAAAAGATTTTTGTGTCCACCGAGAAAATTTGTTCACAACTCAATGGACAGTCGTCCGTATTGGACTTCATCACAACACGTCCATGAGGAACTACTCTCGGATTTGCAAGAAGGGCACGTATTTCAGTCAGGATAACTCATCGCATTCAGATAAGTCGGCAGACATAAAAGGATTAAAGTCAGAGAAATATGAGGTAAGATTTGTCAGAGTGAGGATCTAGTAAAGCAAACCACACCGAAGCCAGGCAGTGGGTCAGATAAAATTCAATGGGAACATGATATGAAGGTAAAAAGGAAACCCGAGTTGGAAACGGTTTCCTCAAGTGGGAATATTTATGTTTAACCCCTGAGCAACCAAATCTCGAGGACGAGATTTCTTTAAGGGGGGTAGGCTTGTAACACCATGGATTTTGCCCATTTCTTTTTCTTTTGATTTTATTTGGATTTCGGTCTGGATTTGCTTTTCTGTGGCTTAGTGGTCTTGAAACCTAGAGAGATCACCTTTGATTCCTCTCCCCAGTGGCTTGCCAACCTAAAAATCATCCCAAGACCATGCCATTTCCATCTTCGACCAATCCCAACATTCTTTTCTTGGGAATATTCCTTTTTCTATTAAAGGAATAACCCTGTCTGCCCTGGGTTGTGAAGCAACCCACATTTCTATCATTTCAAAGATTCCCAAATAATTCTCATAAATTGTTTGGGTCATATCTTCCTCAGATGTGTCAAAATCTTTCCTTGCCATGTTCAAAAATATTTCACAAATATTCCTTTTCTGATTCTGCCCCAGCTGGCAGTTTGAGAAGCAAGTACCCTTTATATTTGCTTTCTTGCTCTCAAACTTTCTGGGCACTCTCTCCTATCCATATCATTGCCTCATGCCAAAATTCAACTTCATTTGGCTAGTAAATCTCCCTTGGCTAATTTCCAAAGTTTCTGGGCAACTGGAAGCTTTGTGAAGCAAGTGCTAGCTAGGAGTATCCAAATGAGTTGAAATTTTGCAAGAATCTTCATATGCTCAAATTAACACTATCCACAAGATTTGAGAATCATCCCACCTTCTATGAGAGCATACCATCAAATCTTGGCTTCTGGTCATATTTTTCTGTTGTGAAGCAACTATATTTTATATTGCTTCATAATTGCTGAAAATTTACCAGGGCATTATCCTACCCATATAACACCTCTCCACCAAATTTGGGCTCATTTTATCTAGCCATTTCTCCTCAGCCATTTTTCTAAGATTCTGTCCAGTAGGATGCTGTGTGAAGGAAGTACCATTTTGGTTTATACAAATGGTATGAAATTTACACAGGGTCCTCATATGTTCAAATCATTCACCTCCTCAAAAATTCAGCTCAATCCAAGTAACCACGAGAGTGCCACTTCAACATTTCCAATTCTGTCCAGTTTGGCACATTGTGAAGCAAGTACCATATTTCCTTCTCCAATTAAGCTGATTTTTGCCCAACACAGTGTTCTTAGCATGTGTCAACTCCATGCCAAAGAGCAGTCTCTATCTCCTCTTGGATTTTCCTCACCACAGCTCAAACACCTTGCTGTTCATGATAAGAACTACTAGCTGTGGTCAACTCAAGCTTCACTATGCCTGTATCTTTCCTCCTTGACCTTATCCATCGAATGACTGATCGAGTTGACATGGCGGGGTTGACCAGAACACGTGGCATCGCCGTGTCCATGCGGTGACCACCGCCCTGGCACGCCATGGATGCGAGCTGCGCGACTTCTTGCTCGGGCCCCTCCTCTACTCGTCGTTTCCGCGTGCCTCGTTGTGTCCAACAGCTTCCCCTCGCCATCCTCTTCGCTCTGGAACCCTCTTCCCCCTCTCCCGTCCCCTCAGACGCGGTGCGGCAGCCGTGACTAGCAGCCGCTGTCGCCATCGCGTTCGGTCGCCTGCTTCGCCTCGAGCCTTCCCGAGTCCGCCTGAGCCCTCTCCGCCCCTCCGCGACCCCTCTGGATGCTGCTCCCCTTCTCCAGGCGAGCTCCCGAAGCTCCGGGACGCTGGAGCACAAGTCACCGCGGCCGTGCTCGGCCTTCCCCGCCGCTCGCCTATAAATAGGCCACTCCGAGCCCCTCCCGAGCTCACCACCGCTCCCACCATTCCCCACTACCCCTCCCTAGCCTCTCTTCTGAGCCTCGGAGCTCCTCCCTGCTCCGAGTAGTCGCCATGGCTGTCGCTCGGTTCCGGTTAAATTCCAGCGAGCCGCCCTCTCATTCTCCATCCCACCACCACTAGGAGCTCACCCAAGGCCCGGCGATCCGCTCCACTACCTTACCCCCCTCGCCGGAGCCATCATGGCTGTGAACCCGCCGGCACCCGAAGCCGTCCTCCGCCACGGCTGGTGCTCTGTTCGTCTTGGTGCTTCCTGGCGGCCGCTTCGCGTCCAGGGGGATGCGGCTTCGTCTCCCCATCTCGCCGGTGGCCGGAGCTCGGCCGGGGACCACCGGAGCTGGCCAGGACGCTGCTGGCCGATCGCCCCTCCTCTGCTTCTCTGCTCTGTTCGATGGAGGAAGGAGGAGAGGGAGGGAAGATAAGGTGGGCCTAGCCCACAGTGGCCCGTCGTTTTTTAAAAAAAATGAAATGGGCAGCAGCGCTTCGGGCCGGCCCAATAGCAGCAGCGGCAGCAGTCAGTTTCGGTCCGGATCAGCCCAAGTGCACAGTGCGATTTCTCTTTTATCAGTGGATTTACTGGCAGGGATCCAGATGCAAATAAAATAGTTGCAAAAAGGCCCCTGGCAGAAAAACCACTACATCTTTTCACTCCCAACTCCGATTGAGGTGATTCCAAAGCCCACTTCTTCGTCTCATCGAGCCCGTTCTGTTGATATCATTTTCATAATATTTTGATACTGTGAAAATGACCATTCTGCCCTTGTCCGTAAACAGCCCCCTCCGAGAGAGAACTGTTTCCGGCAATCGTATCCGCGGACTCTCCGCACTTCTTTCCGGTGGATCCCTCATCCCCAGGCAAGCCACGACAGCCACTTGCATGACGGATTTGCAGTAGCTATGGTTCATACTTGAATAGTTATTTAATTGTGTGCATGTTAATATCTATATGCTCATGTGACATGTTAGTTATCAAGTACTCATTGGTAGCATTAAGCTCATGGTTAAATGCTTGCTTGTTGTTGCTACTATGATCCGGATATTATACTTCCCATCCCTGCTTAGGTTATATCATGTTCATATGCAATATGATTTCATCATGTTATCATGGCTCAGCACATCATCATTCAAATTTAACCGGATGTTAATCGAACTTGACCACCTGTTGGCTGAGTCATAGTGCGGACCAAATCGAGCTCACCAGTGCAACCACACTTGCTGGGATGGGGCAGCCCTAATTCGGTCTATTGTCATGCCTCTCGCCGGTACCTCCAACTAGGGAAGGTTATGAGCGCGTGCTACCCTGGCCCGGTAGGCGGCTATAACCTTGTGAACCCAGTTGAGTTATATGGTACCAGGTCCCCATTTGGGACAGTTTGTTTGGCCACGACGGTATCGGGTGTCTGAAGGACACAGGGGTCACCCATGACATAGCCCAAGGGGGAGTTTGTCGGAGTGGCCGGGAGAGTGTCATGCAATAGATTGGGTTTTGTCGGAACGTCGTTGGTCCACCCGAATGGGAGCACGAGGCCATGAGTTCCGTGGTGTGGGTACAGTGTACTAACCTCTGCAGAGTGTATGATCTATCGATAGCCGCGTCCTCGGATATGGGCACAGTTCGTAGTAGGACACACTCTGGGTCAACAGTATAATAATCTTGCTTATAACAACCCGGTTCGATGAGAAAGAAGTTGGTTGATCTTTTTGTGATCGCGAGAGGATCACCGTGGTATCGAGGATACCGACGTTGGTTGATCGTGATCACGAGAGGATCACCGTGGTTTGGTGTTATGTGGTGATCTCAGGTAAAGACCAAGCTCCTTGTGATCATGCTATCACTACGGTATTGCAATACCAAGTTTGGTTGGTCTCGAGGTTATCATGTGGCACACTCGATGGTAAGTTCCTACATGAGGAGGTTACGAGGTAACCTCAGAACAGAGTAAGTTGAATCATGACAGTTTTAACCTGTTGCATGTAGTAACTTCCTGCTCACATGCCATGCCTATATTGTTCTAGCATCACCATGTTTACACCTGCTTAACCTGTAAATCCCATGCTGTTGCTTGTCTTGACTGCTTTGGTTGCTGTGAGCTTGCGAGTACATTAAAAGTACTCACCTCGCGTGTCATGCCAGTTTGCAGGTCCTGTCAGGTTTTCTTGCTTGTCGAGGACGTCGAGTTCGCGAGCTAGGATACGCGTCCCAGCCAGAGTCCCTGCGGAGTGGAGTTCACCTCCGTCTTCGTCGTTCCGCTACTAGACGTTATCCCGCTTCTCAGAGACGATCCCCTGGGCAGGCGTAGTATCTCCGTGCCGATGTAATCCATGTACCCTTGTAACCTTATCCATAGTAATAAGAGCTGATTTGTTCTATGCCAACAGTGCCGTATTCCATAAGACTTGTCCCTGGGCTGGAATACGGGGCGTTCCGGTTTCCTCTGAGCCGGGGTGCCACAACGCACAGGGCAAACACATTGTGGCTCGGTAACCTACCCACGCACGTGAGCAATGCAACGTCACTGCGGCCTGCTACACGCATAGGGTGCTTAACGGTGTCATTGTGTAAAGATCTATGCCCTCATGATATTTAAGTTTGAATGGTGTACAAATACTGAATGATCCTTGGTTAGTGGTAGTTTTCTATTTCTCGAGTGAAATTGCTCCATTCATGTGTTGTTGTTGTGTAATGAGTTGTGCACATAGTTTTTGCTGTTAGGGCTCCTTGGATAAGGTTTTATTCTTCGATTTCATTACATAAATAGTATGCCGTCTGATGCCTTGTGTTTGTTAATTGGTTTTTACATGCTAGAGCTATTAGGAACCTATGGGTTGGAGAAATTAGTTGATACATTTTAGTGCAGGAGGAAGACGAAGAGTTTCAAAAGATTGGAAAGAATGAAGGTGTTGAATTCTCCAGTGATCAAACTTCTGCATACATCAACATTGAGAATTTGGAAGATTCTATTTCTGCCCATAAAGACCTTAATGGGACATTTTGGGGGCCTCACGACGCAACACTCCTCTTCGGCGTATAGTTTGGAGGGACCGGTCAAATCAATACGGGTTAATGAAATATATTTAATAAAACATAAACAACAATTTGCCTGCTTGTATGATGTAAAAAATGTTGTTTCCACACTTACTTAAACTTATGATTATTTTTGTGTTGTGGTAGAGACACTTTCTTTCATAAGGGACATATACTTCATTACTATTTGTGGCAGTGAAGTGTATTATGCCAATGAGATATTGTATGCATTCCTTCTTTTTGAAATGTTTTACGAGAGGGAAAGTTGATACTGACCAACTCCCTGAATTCAATTAAAAGGTGTCTACGAGGGCCATGTTTTTGTACTCAACTCAAAGTACAAAATAACACGTGTATGTTCTTCAGACATGAAATTGATGAAAGCTTAAATGCCTGCTGCAATCCGATCGAATTATAGATCAAGAAGTTCAAGGAAGAGCTCGCGAAAGCATGGACCAGACATGTGTAGCCTTTGCCTGGCAGGAGCCTGAGGAGTTTGAGCTCTTGGCTCTTGCTGCAAACAGGGCCCTGCAGTTCATCTACAACGAGAAGTCAATTCTTGTGCCGATTGCGGAAGCCATCAGGATGTAAGCTGATGCAATTGGAGTCCTCATCCCCTCTGGAAGATTGTAGTTCGAGACATGTGAATTAGTAGTTCAGATACTAGTGGATTCGGCATTTTCTATACATATCTTATTCTTTTGTTGTGTGTTGGCATAATTGTATGCTTGCTATTTTAGTTTCTACTGTTTGCTTAGCATGATGACCAAAGTTATGTCTCTCGACATATAAGGTAACGACTAACTATGTATGTTTTTATTTACTTGTGTTTATTTCCCTAGATAGATTGAGGCAATGCAAACTTGAATTATGAATGAGTGATACGTCTCCAACGTATCTATAATTTTTGATTGTTCCATGCTATTATAGTATCAATCTTGGATATTTTATTTACATTTACAGCAATTATATATCATTTTTTGGGACCAACCTATTAACTTAGTGGCCAGTGCCAGTTGCTGTTTTTTGCCTGTTTTTGGTTTTCCAGAATATCTGTACCAAACGAAGCCCAAATGCCATGAAACTTTTTGGACATTTTTTTCTGGGCACAAGAGACCCTGGAAGCTTTGGGAGAGGGCCAGAAGATGGAGCAGTGGCCCACAAGGCACCAGGGCGCGCCTGGGGGGGCAGACACGCCCTAGTGACTTGTGGGGCCCACGTGGCTCCTTTTGACCTAATTCCAACTCTATAAATTCTCTAAAATCAGGAAACAAACAGAGGAGTCCACGAAATACTTTTTCCGCCGCCGCAAGCTTCTGTTCCAGAGAGATCCCATCTAGAGGCCTTTTCCGGTACTCCGCCGGAGGGGGAATCGATCACGGAGGGGCTCTCCATCAACCTTGCTGCCCTTCCGATGATGCGTGAGTAGTTTACCACAGACCTTCGGGTCCATAGTTAGTAGCTAGATGGCTTCTTCTCTCTATTTGATCTTCAATACAATGTTCTCCTCGATGTTCTTGGAGTTCTATCCGATGTAATCACTTTTTGCAGTGTGTTTGTTGGGATCCGATGAATTGTGAGTTTATGATCAGATTATCCATGAATATTATTTGAGTCTTCTCTGAACTCTTTTGTTCATGATTATTATAGCTTCGTATTTCTTCTCCGATCTATTGATTTGGTTTGGCCAACTAGATTGATTTATCTTGCCATGGGAAGAGGTGCTTTGTAATGGGTTCGATCTTGCGGTGTTCAATCCCAGTGACAGAAAGGGACATGACACGTATGTATCGTTGCTATTAAGGATAAAAAGATGGGGTTTATTCATACATGAGTTTATCTTGTCTTCATCATGTCATCTTGCTTAAGGCATTACTCCGTTCTTTATGAACTTAATACTCTAGATGTATGCTGGATAGCGGTTGATGTGTGGAGTAATAGTAGTAGATGCAGGCAGGAGTCGGTCTACTTGTCTTGGACGTGATGCCTATATACATGATCATTGCTTTGGATATTGTCATGATTATTTGCTTTTCTATCAATTGCCCAACAGTAATTTGTTTATCCACCGTATGCTATTTTCAAGAGAGAAGCCTCTAGTGAAAACTATGGCCCCTGGGTCTACCTTTATCATTTACTAAAACCCTAAAAATAGTTGCTGCAATTTTCTTTTACTTATTTTATTTAGTATTTTTGTTTGATCCTTCTATCTATCACCATACAATTTAATCTTGCAATTGACCGCCAAGGGATTGACAACTCCTTGTTTGCGTTGGGTGCGAGGATTTGTTGTTGTGTGTGCAGGTGCTACTAACGAGGTGTTGCGTGATTCTCCTACTAGATTGATACCTTGGTTTCATAACTGAGGGAAATACTTATCTCTACTGTACTGCATCATCCTCTCCTCTTCGGGGAAAAACCAACGCAGATCACAAGTAGCATGAAGAATTTCTGGCGCCGTTGCCGGGGAGACATCATCAACATCTATCAAGTACCTACGCATAAAACTTCATCTCCTCGCATTTACTTTATTTGCCTTTGCCTCTCGTTTTCATCTCCCCCACTTCTAAAAAGTTTTTACAAAAATACAAAAATATTTTCTGTTTGCTTTTTGCTTGTTTGCCTGTTTGCTCGCTTTTTTTCGTTATAGCTAGTTCATCACTTGTTACCATTACCCCTGAAAATTAAGTGCTTAATTTTAAACAAAGGGGAGGAGAGAATTTGAAAGATGCTTGGTATAGGATTTGCGATGCTCATAATAGATCAACTCGTAAGCAATCTACTACCGTTCTTCTTCACAATTTTTATGTGGGTATTACTACTTGGTATAGATTACTTGATACTATTACCGGAGGGAATTTCTTGATGTGTCCCTCTATGGACGCTTTCAATGCTATGGGAAATTTAGTGGGATCACCACCTATCACTATTAATGAAACGGTTTTAACTTTGGAACATGTTATGCAAAGATTAGAAGCTATCGAAAATAAAATGCCCACCGTAGAGCACATTGAAAATTTGGATAAAAAGGTTCACAATCATGTCACTCAATTCGGATCAAAGGTAGGGATTACACTTAAAATGCTAAAAGAGAAAGAACCGATAATTAATGAGAGGATGGAACAAAGTCCCGCTAGGATTGATAAGTTGGAATAAATTATAAATAACTTGGGTTCCGCTTTTTCTTTAGTAAAAACTATTGAAAAGACTCCTCCTAGCAATAATTGCAAATTTATATATGTTCCTAAAAACAAGGGTGCCACGTCTAGCAATGATGAAGATCTTAAAATGATTAGTATTCACCCTAATTTTGTTGAATTGATAAAGAAACCCACTTATGAGACTAAATTCCTTAACTTTGTTCCTAGGAACGTGGTCATTAAAAATATGCATGCTAGAACTCCTAGAAAATATGGATGTGTGAGTGAGGAATTGGAAACTAAGGATGACAATACTTGAAACTATGCATTATGCCTAGCTAGGGGCATAAAACAATAGCGCTTGTTGGGAGGCAACCCAATGAATAAAATAAATTTTGCTTTTATTTCTGTTTTTGTGTGTTTTCATAGTTTTATCTACTGTTAAGATTGTGTTTTTATGTTTTAATTTGTGTTTGTGCCAAGTAAAGCCTTTGGGATGGTTTGGATGATAGTTGAGTTGATTCTGTGCAAAACATAAATTTTTTTGTCCAGTCCAGAAAATTCTAAAAATCATTGGAGCGACAAAAAATTCTGAATTTTTTAAACATAATTTATATACAAATTTCCCACGTTGTCCTAATTTTTCAGAATTTTTGGAGTTACAGAAGTATGGTTAATGTTCAGATTGCTACAGACTGTTCTGTCTTTGACAGATTCTGTTTTTGATGCATTGTTTTGCTTGTTTTGATGGAACTATGGATTGTATCGGGGGGTATAAGCCATGGAGAAGTTAGAATACAGTAGGTATAATGCAAAAATAAAATATGAATAGGTTTCCAACAGTACCTAAAGTAGTGATTTGCTTTGTTATACTAACGGATCTCACGAAGGTTTTGTTGAGTTTTGTGTGATTGAAGTTTTCAAGTTTTGGGTGAGATCACGATGGATGAAGGAATAAGGAGTGGCAAAAGCCTAAGCTTGGGGATGCCCGAGGCACCCCAAGGTAATATTCAAGGACTCCCAAGCAACTATGCTTGGGGATGCCCCGGAAGGCATCCCCTCTTTCTTCTACCAACTATCGGTAATTTTACTTGGAGCTATATTTTTATTCGTCACATGATATGTGCTTTGCTTGAAGCGTCATGTATTATATGAGTCTTTTCTTTGTTTGCTTTTTAGTTTGTCACAATCATCTCTACTGGACACACTTATTTGAGAGAGCCACACGATCATCATGATTTGTTAGAATGCTCTATGTGCTTCACTTAATTTTTTTGAGCTAGGCAGTTGCTCTAGTGCTTCACTTAAATCTTTTTGAGCACAGCGGTGATTATATTTTGAAGAAATACATGCACTCTCATGCTTCACTTATATTATTTTGAGAGTTGATAAAATTTATAAGAAATATTTGCACTCTCATGCTTCACTTATACCTTTTTGAGAGTTGATAATAGTAATGGTAATTTGCACAAGATATGAATTTGGTCCCAAAGTGATGAATATTCAAGAGGGATATAATAAAAACTTTCATATAGATCATTGGATATGGTAAGTTTGATTCCTTGCAATAGTTTTGCGATATGGAGATGATAATAAGTGAGTCATGTTAGTGAGTAATTGTGGTTTAGTAAGAATATTGATGTTAAGGTTTGTGATTCCCTATGCATGCACATTAAGTCAATAGTTATGCAACAAAATTATATCCTACTTATGGTGCATTATTCAGTGTTAGTTATGTTCAATGCATGTTTATGACCATTTTTGTTTTTTGGTTGGTCGCTTCTCAATCTATTTGCTAGCCTTCATTTGTATTAAGCGGGAATGGTGCTTGTGCATCCAACTCCTTAAAACTAAAGTTGTGCCAAATGAGTCCACCATACCTACCTATATGCGGTATTTCCATGCCGTTCCAAGTAAATTTGCATGTGCCAACTCTAAATTTTCAAAAACAATTTTCCGTTTTGTGTGCCCGTACCGCTCATGAAGCGGCAGGGGGTGGCCATTATTTTCCATGCTAGGTGTGTTATTCTCACGAAGAGTGTTTATTCACTTGTCATTGCACGAGAAAGTGGCAGGTAATAGGGATGACCAGTCCCAAAATGCAAAAAAAAAATTAATATGATGATTATAACAAATTCCTTGGAAAGTGTTGGTATGGAGGGCACCCGTGAATACGGCTAGCCATGGATTGTGAAAGAATGGTGGAAAGGAAACAAAACTTTTTTTCTGTTTGGGAACCACCTATGATGTGTCTAGCATGGAAAATATTGGGAATTCTCGGTCATTTTCGTTGACAGGAAAAGCATGCCTCTCAAAATAATTTTATCTCTCTAATTTAAGCCTTGAGCTCTGGCACCTCTGCAAATCAATGCTTCCCTCTCCGAAGGGCCTATCTATTTACTTTTATGCAATTTTTATTTTTAATTTGAGTCTCCATCTTCTCTTATAAAGCACTAACTAGAGAGCACTATTGTCATACTTGTGCATTGAATGTAGCTAATATTGAGTGTGTTTCATGAATGCATCAATGATTGAGCATAATGGGCTAGGGATAACTTTCTTTAGCGTTGATATTTTGAAAGACATGGTTGCTTGTTAGTATGCTTGAGTATTTATATTTTCATGTCAAATTATAGACTATTGCTTTGACTCATTCAAGTCCAAATGTCCATGCCACAAAAGAAAAGAGTATATGATGAATATGATAGGTAGCATTCCACATCAAAAATTTTGTTTTTATCATTTACCTACTCGAGGACGAGCAGGAATTAAGCTTGGGGATGCTGATACGTCTCCAACGTATCTATAATTTTTGATTGTTCCATGCTATTATAGTATCAATCTTGGATGTTTTATTTACATTTACAGCAATTATATATCATTTTTTGGGACTAACCTATTAACTTAGTGTCCAGTGCCAGTTGCTGCTTTTCGCCTGTTTTTGGTTTTCCAGAATATCAGTACCAAACGAAGTCCAAATGCCACGAAACTTTTTGGAGATTTTTTTCTAGACACAAGAGACCCTGGAAGCTTCAGGAGAGGACCAGAAGATGAAGCAGTGGCCCACAAGGCACCAGGGCGCGCCTGGGGGGGGGCAGGCGCGCCCTGGTGACTTGTGGGGCCCACATGACTCCTTTTGACCTAATTCCACCTCTATAAATTCTCAAAAATTAGGAAACCAACAGAGGAGTCCACGAAATACTTTTTCCGCCGCCGCAAGCTTCTGTTCCAGAGAGATCCCATCTGGAGGCCTTTTTCGGTACTCCACCGGAGGGGGAATCGATCACGGAGGGGCTCTTCATCAACCTTGCTACCCTTCCGATGATGCGTGAGTAGTTTACCACAGACCTTCGGGTCCATAGTTAGTAGCTAGATGGCTTCTTCTCTCTATTTGATCTTCAATACAATGTTCTCCTTGATGTTCTGGGAGTTCTATCCGATGTAATCACTTTTTGCGGTGTGTTTGTTGGGATCCGATGAATTGTGAGTTTATGATTAGATTATCCATGAATATTATTTGAGTCTTCTCTGAACTCTTTTATGCATGATTATTATTGCTTCGTATTTCTTCTCCGATCTATTGATTTCGTTTGGCCACCTAGATTGATTTATCTTGCCATGGGAAGAGGTGCTTTGTAATGGGTTCGATCTTGCGGTGTTCAATCCCAGTGACAAAAAGGGACATGACACGTATGTATCGTTGCTATTAAGGATAAAAAGATGGGGTTTATTCATACGTGAGTTTATCTTGTCTACATCATGTCATCTTGCTTAAGGCGTTACTCCATTCTTTATGAACTTAATACTCTAGATGCATGCTGGATAGCAGTCGATGTGTGGAGTAATAGTAGTAGATGCAGGTAGGAGTCGGTCTACTTGTCTTGGACGTGATGCCTATATACATGATCATTGCCTTGGATATCGTCATGATTATTTGCTTTTGTATCAATTGCCCAACAGTAATTTGTTTACCCACCGTATGCTATTTTCAAGAGAGAAGCCTCTAATGAAAACTATGGCCCCCGGGTCTACCTTTATCATTTACTAAAACCCTAAAAATAGTTGCTGCAATTTTCTTTTATTTATTTTATTTTTTATTTTTGTTTGATCTATCTATCTATCACCATACAATTTAATCTTGCAATTGACCGCCAAGGGATTCACAACCCCATGTTTGCGTTGGGTGCGAGGATTTGTAGTTGTGTGTGCAGGTGCTGCTAACGAGCTGTTGCATGATTCTCCTACTGGATTGATACCTTGGTTTCATAACTAAGGGAAATACTTATCTCTACTGTACTGCATCATCCTCTCCTCTTCGTGGAAAAACCAACGCAGATCACAAGTAGCAATGAGCTATTTGTCTTGGTTATTAAGGTGTAATGAAATATTTGAACTATGTGCTGGGTAAACTTCCACAAAAAAGGTCATACTCATCTGTTCTTGGTGATGTGATTTTTTTTGATTGTCCGGTCTTGGTAATAGGTTTTTTTTAGCCGAAGTCTTGGGAATAGGTGTCTGGATGATATTGGAGTAGGGATAGAAATGGTGCCACCCACGGACTCAGCGCATCCCCGCCCACAGTATATACAGTCTGGCCCGTGGGACGGTTCCCCTCACCCTGTTCCATTCCCCGTCTCAGACAGCCTTAATCTCCATATCCTAACCCTAGCTCCTGGCAATCTCTCCCTGCCCTGATCCCCACCACCGTTGATGTCGCTGGAGCTGCCGCCCGCGGAGCCCTCTGAGGCCGCTAGGCCGTCGGCCTCCCCGCCGAAGGAGTCGGAGCCCTCCGGCACTGGGGTTATCGCCGGCGCCACGCCAGGGGCGACCCACGAGACGAACAAGCTGTGGATCGGCAACGACCCCACGCACGCGGGCAAGGACAACGTCATGGCGGCGTTTGCCCCACATGAGGCACTCGACTGCATCGTCAAGCACGCCGGCTCCCGTAGCCACGCGTTCCTCTTTTTCCGCTCCATTGTCGAGTCCCAGGCAGCCCTCGAGGTGCTTCGTGGGTCCAAGGTCAAGTGCGCCTTCATCCGGATCGAGTTCGCCCAACCGGTAAATTCTCATCCCCCCTTCCCCTCCTCCCCCCACTAGGATCTGCTCCCAGCATGGATCCCCTGGGATCTGGCTGCAGTTCGCGATGTGAATTTTCTCGTAATTAGGACTTCGGTGCTTGTGATTTGCGGTTTATTTAAGCAGTGCGGGCTGAGACCTCCAGCAGCTCCGATATATGTAGTTATTCGATCGGCGGCACATGGGATCAGGCCAATGGGGTGGTCTGACGTAGTCTCGCAGGGTCCACAGGAGCGTGGCGGGCGAGGCCCTTTAGCTGATGGATGGGCACGTAGGGAGCCGATGGCGAAGGGAAACCTTGACATTGGTGAATGGCCTAGCAGGAAGCGGTGGCAGTGGGTTCCTAGCGGTGTCAGCGGCCGCTGCAAGGAGGTTGATGTGGCGGGAGGCGTCGGCGGCCGCCGCAAGGAGGTTGACGCGGCGGGAGGTGACGGCGGCGCGTGGGGGAGGTCGGGTCGTCGTGATTTACTTTTTAACTGCGGGTCATCTGGTTTGGGGGAAGAAGGGTCGGGTTGGGCAGTTTTTTTCCGGATCTTTAGCAAATTGTTTTCCATATACGAGAACAAGGGTCGGTCGGGCAGCAATTTTTTTTCCGGATCTTTAGCGAATCGTTTTCTACCACTTATGGATGGCAGTGGTGGGTTATTGTTTTTCTGGATATTTGGCAAATCATTTTCCAGATTGGGGAACAAGGGTCGGGTCAGGAAGCTCTTTTTTGTTATCATCCACTAAATCTCAAATTAATGTGACAATATGAAGGCCACTATTTGGTGAGTATTTTTCTCAAGCGGAGGATAATCACCTTGCATACAAACGGTTCGAGCCGCCCAAGGACTCGGCGCATCCGTCCCGACCACGCCCGCAATATATACAAGTCTAGTGTGTGGGCTGGTTCCCGTCCCCTATTCCGGGCCCCATACTCAGAGAGCCAGAATTCCTTGCATCCTAATATAGGCGTCCGGCGATCTCTCCCTCCTCCCACCCCCACCGCCATCAATTTTGTTGGATCAACCGGCCGCAGAGGCGGCAGAGACCGCCGAGGCCGCCAGGCCGTTGGCCTCCCCACCGAAGGAATCGAAACCCTCTGCCACAAGGGGTGCTGACGCCATTCTAGGGGCGGCCCTCGAGGCGAACACATTGTGGCTCGGTAACTTGCCCACGCACATGAGCGATGCGACGTCACTGCGGCCAGCAACCCGCGCAGGGTGCCTGACTGCGTCGTTGTGTAAAGATCTATGCCCTCATGATACTTACTCGTGTAATTCCAGCTTTAATTTGGTACAAAATAGGTCAATATCTAGTCCCTATGGCTTGGTTTGATTTAAGTTTGAATGGTGTACAAATACTGAATGATCCTTGGTTAGTGGTAGTTTTTTATTTTTTGAGTGAAATTGTTCCATTCATGTGTTGTTGTTGTGTAATGAGTTCTGCACACGTAACGCAATTTGATGTGATTAAGGTTGTGCTTTCATATAACTATTTAGTGCATGTTATCTCTGGTCTGTTTCACTTTAATTTAGACCGAGTAAATTCATGGCTATCGCATAGTTTTTTTATTAGGGCTGCTTGGATGAGGTTTTATTCTTCGATTTCATTACATAAATAGTATGCCTTCTGATGCCTTGTGTTTGTTGATTGGTTTTTTACATGCTAGAGCTATTAGGAACCTATGGGTTGGAGGAATTAGTTGATACATTTTAGCGCAGGAGGAAGACGAAGAGTTTCAAAAAATTGGAGAGAATGAGGGTGTTGAATTTTCCAGTGATCAAACTTCTGCATACATCGACATTGAGAATTTGGAAGATTCCATTTCTGCCCATAAAGACCTTAATGGGACATTTTGGGGGCCTCATGACGCAACATTCCACCTCGGCGTATAGTTTGGGGGGACGGGTCAAATCAATACAGGTTAATGAAACATATTTTATAAAACATTAACATAAACAACAATTTGCCTGCTTGTATGATGTAAAAAATGTTGTTACCACACTTACTTAAACTTATGATTATTTTTGTGTTGGGGTATAGACACTTTCTTTCATAAGAGACATATACTTCATTACTATTTGTCGCAATGTAGTATATTATGCCAATGAGATATTGTATGTATTCCTTCTTTTTGAAATGTTTTATGAGAGGGAAAGTTGTTAGTAACCAACTACCTGAATTCAATTAAAAGGTGTCTACGAAGGCCATGTTTTGGTACTCAACTCAAAGTACAAAATATCAAGTGTATGTTCTTCAGACATGAAATTGATGAAAGCTAAAATGCCTGCTGCAATCCGATCAAACTATAGATCAAGAAGTTGAAGGAAGAGCTCGCGAAAGCATGGACCAGACATGTGTATCCTTTGCCTGACACGGAGCCTGAGGAGTTTGAGCTCTTGGCTCTTGCTGCAAACAGGGCCCTGCAATTCATCTACAACGAGAAGTCAATTCTTGTGCCGAATGCGGAAGCCATCAGGATATAAGCTGATGCAATTGGAGTCCTCATCCCCTCTGGAAGATAGTAGTTCGAGACATGTGAATTAGTAGTTCAGAGACTAGTGTATTTGGCCTTTTCTATACATATTTTATTCTTTTATTGTGTGTTGGGATAATTGTATGCTTGCCAGCATGATGACAAAAGTTATGTCTCCCGACAAATAAGGTTACGACTAACTATGTTTCTTTTTATTTATTTGTGTTTATTTTGCTAGAAAGATTGAGGCAATGCAAACTTGAATTATGAATGAGCTATTTGTCTTGCTTATTAAGGTGTAATGAAAACTTTGAACTATGTGCTGGGTAAACTTTCGCAAAAAAGGTCATACTCATCTGTTCTTGGTGATGGGATTTTTTATGAGTGCCCGGTCACGGGAATAGGTTTTTTTGAGCCAAAGTCGTTGGAATAGGTGTCTGGATGATATTGGAGCAGGGATAGAAACGGTGCCGCCCACGGACTCGGCGCAGACCCGCCGATAGTATATACAGTCCGGCCCGCGAGACGGTCCCCTCACCCCATTCCGTTCCTCGTCTCAGACTGCCAAAATCTCCACATCCTAACCCTAGCTCCCAGTGTTCTATCCCTGCCCTGGTCCCCACCACCGTCGATGTCGCCGGAGCCGCCGCCCGCGGAGCCCTCTGAGGCCGCCAGGCCGTCGGCCTTTCTGCCGAAGGATTCGGGGCCATCCGGCACCAGGGTTGCCACCGCCGCCGCACCAGGGGCGGCCCACGAGAGGAATGCGTTGTGGGTCGGCAACATCCCCACGCACGCGGGTGAGGACGACATCATGGCGGCCTTCACCCTGCTCGAGGCGCTCGACTGTGTCGTCAAGCGCGCCGGCTCCTGCAGCTATGCGTTCATCTTTTTCTGTTCCGTCCCCGAATCCCGGGCTGCCCTCGAGGCACTCCGCGTGTCCAAGGTCAAGTGTGCCTTCATCCGGATCGAGTTCGCCTAGCCGGTAAATTCTCAACCCCCTCCCCCCTCCTACCCCCACTCGGATCCGCTCCCACCGTGGATCCCCCCGGGATCTGGCTGCAGTTCGCGATGTGAATTTTTTGGTAATTAGGACTTCGGTGTTTGTGATTTGCAGTTTATATAGGCGGTGCAGGCTGAGGTCTCTAGCAGCTCTGATATATGTAGTTATTCGAGCGGCGGCACATGAGATCAGCTATGACGGGGTGGTCTGGCGTAGCCTCGCAGGTGGCTGGGGGCGACGGTGCTCAGGGTCCACAGGAGCGCGGCGGGCAAGGCCCTTTAGATGGAGGATAGGCACATAGGAAGCCGATGGCGAAGGGAAACCTTGACACCGGTGAATGGCCTAGTAGGAAGCGGTGGCAGTGGGTTCTTGGGCGGCGTCGGTGATCGCTGCGGGGAGGTTGACGCGGCGGGAGGTGTCGGCGGCCGCTGCGAGGAGGTTGACATGGTTGGAGGCATCGGCGACGCGTGGGGAGGTCTGGCCATCGTGATTTTCTTTTTAACTGCAGTTCATTTGGATTGGGGGAAGAAGGGTCATGTGGGGTAGTTTGTTTTCCGGATCTTTAGCAAATTATATTCCATATAGGGGAACAAGGGTCGGGTCGGGTAGCTATTTTTTTCGGATCATTAGCGAATCATTTTCTACCACTTATGGCTGGCAGTAGTGGGTAATTGTTTTTCCAGATCTTTATCAAATCGTTTTCCGGATTGGGGAACAAGGGTTGGGTCGGGCAGCTCTTTTTTTTCCAGATCTTTTTTGTTATCATCCACTAAGTCTCAAATTAATGTGACACTATGAAGGCCATTATTTGGTGAGTATTTTTCTCAAGCGGAAAAGAATCACCTCGCATACAAACGGTTCGAGCCGCCCAAGGAGTCGGCGCAGCCATCCCTACCACGTCAGTAATATATACAAGTCTAGTCCGTGGGCTGGTTCCCCTCTCCCCATTCCGGGCCCCATACCCAGAGAGCCAGAATTCCTCGCATCCTAATCTAGGCATCCGCCGATCTCTCTCTCTTCCCACCCCCAATGCCGTCGATTTTGGTGGATCCACCGCCCGCAGAGACGGCGGAGACCGCCGAGGCCGCCAGGCCATCGGCCTCCCCACTGAAGGAATCAGAACCCTCTGGCACAAGGGGTGCTGACGTCGAGCTAGGGGCGGTGCATGAGGCGAACACATTGTGGCTCTGTAACCTACCCACGCACGCGAGCGATGCGACGTCACTGTGGCCTGCTACTCGCACTGGGTGCTTGACTGCATCGTTGTGTAAAGGTCTATGCCCTCATGATACTTACTCGTGTAATTCCAGCTTTAATTTGCTACAGAATAGGTCAATATCTAGTACCTATGGCTTGGTTTGATTTAAGTTTGAATGGTGTACAAATACTGAATGATCCTTGGTTAGTGGTAGTTTTTTATTTCTCGAGTGAAATTGTTCCATTCATGTGTTGTTGTTGTGTAATGAGTTGTGCACACGTAACGCAATTTGATGTGATTAGGGTTGAGTTTTCATATAACTATGTAGTGCAGGTTATCTCTGGTCTGTTTCACTTTAATTTAGACCGAGTAAATTCATAGCTATCTCATAGTTTTTGTTGCTAGGGCTGTTTGGATGAGGTTTTATTCTTTGATTTCATTACATAAATAGTATGCCATCTAATGCCTTGTGTTTGTTGATTGGTTTTTACATGCTAGAGCAATTAGGAACCTATGTGTTGGAGGAATTGGTTGATCCATTTTAATGTAGGAGGAAGACGAAGAGTTTCCAAAGATTGGAAAGAATAAAGGTGTTGAATTCTCTAGTGATCAAACTTCTGCATACATCGACATGGAGAATTTGGAAGATTCCATTTCTGCCCATAAAGACCTTGATGGGATATTTTGGGGGCCTCACGACGCAACAATCCTCTTCGGCGTATAGTTTGGAGGGACGGGTCAAATCAAGATGGGTTAATGAAACATATTTAATAAAACATTAACATAAACAACAATTTGCCTACTTGTATGATGTAAAAAATGTTTTTACCACACTTACTTAAACTTATGATTATTTTTGCGTTCTGGTAGAGACACTTTCTTTCATAAGGGACATATACTTCATTACTATTTGTGGCAGTGAAGTATATTATGCCAATGAGATATTTTATGCATTCCTTCTTTTTGAAACGTTTTATGAGAGGGAAAGTTGTTAGTAACCAACTCCCTGAATTCAATTAAAAGGTGTCTATGAAGGCCATGTTTTTGTACTCAACTCAAAGTACAAAATATCACGTGTAAGTTCTTCAGACATGAAATTGATGAAAGCTAAAATGCCTGCTGCAATCCGGTCGAATTATAGATCAAGAAGTTCAAGGAAGAGCTCGCAAAAGCATGGAACAGACATGTGTAGCCTTTGCCTGGCAGGAGCCTGAGGAGTTTGAGCTCTTGGCTCTTGCTGCAAACAGGGCCCTGCAATTCATCTACAACGAGAAGTCAATTCTTGTGCCGATTGCGGAAGCCATCAGCATGTAAGCTGATGCAATTGGAGTCCTCATCCCCTCTGGAAGATAGTAGTTCGAGACATGTGAATTAGTAGTTCGGAGACTAGTGTATTCGGCCTTTTCTATACATATTTTGTTCTTTTGTTGTGTGTTGGCATAATTGTATGCTTGCCAGCATGATGACGAAAGTTATGTCTCCCGACAAATAAGGTTACGACTAACTATGTTTCTTTTTATTTATTTGTGTTTATTGTGCTAGATAGATTGAGGCAATGCAAACTTGAATTATGAATGAGCTATTTGTCTTGCTTATTAAGGTGTAATGAAAGCTTTGAACTATGTGCTGGGTAAACTTTCGCAAAAAAAGGTCATACTCATCAGTTCTTTGTGATGGGATTTTTTTTATGAGTGTCCGGTCACGGGAATAGGTTTTTTTGAGCCAAAGTCATGGGAATAGGTGTCTGGATGATATTGGAGCAGGGATAGAAACTGTGCCGCCCACGGACTCGGCGCAACCCCGCCTACAGTTTATACAATCCGGCCCGCGGGACGGTCCCCCACACCCCATTCCGTTCTTAGTCTCAGACAGCCAAAATCTCCACATCCTAACCCTAGCTCCTGGCGATCTGTCCCTGCCCTGGTCCCCACCACAGTCGATGTCATCGGAGCCGCCGCCCGCGGAGCACTCTGAGGCCGCCAAGCCATCTGCCTCCCTGCCGAAGGAGTCTGAGCCATCCGGCTCCGGGGTTGCCATCGCCGCCGCACCAGGGGCGGCCCACAAGACGAATGCACTGTGGGTCGGCGACATCCCCGCGCACGTGGGGGAGGACGACGTCATGGCGGCCTTCACCCCGCACGACGCGCTCGACTGTGTCGTCAAGTGTGCCGGCTCCCGCAGCTACGCGTTCATCTTTTTCTGCTCTGTAGCCGAGTCCCGGGCTGCCCTCGAGGCGCTCCGCGTGTCCAAGGTCAAGTGTGCCTTCATCTGAATTGAGTTCACCTAGCCAGTAAATTCTCATCCCCCTCCCCCCTCCTCCGCCACTTGGATCCGCTCCCACCGTTGATCCCCCCGGGATCTGGCTGCAGTTCGCGATGTGAATTTTCTGGTAATTAGGACTTCGGTGTTTGCGATTTGCGGTTTATATAGGCGGTGCGGGCTGAGGCCTCCAGCAGCTCTGATATATGTCGTTATTCGAGCGGCAGCACACGGGATCAGCTACGACAGGGTGGTCTGGCGTAGGCTCGCAGGTGGCTGGTGGCGGCAGCGCTCAGGGTCCACAGAAGCACAGCGGGCAAGGCCCTTTAGATGGTGGACAGGCACGTAGGGAGCCGATGGCGAAGGGAAACCTTGACACCGGTGAATGGCCTAGTCGGAAGCGGTGGCAGTAGGTTCCTTGGCGGCGTCGGCAGCCGCTGCGGGGAGGTTGATGTGGCGGGAGGCGTCGGCGGCCGCTGCGAGGAGGTTGACATGTTGGAGGCTTCGGCGATGTGTGGGGAGGTCGGGCCGTCGTGATTTTCTTTTTAACTGCGGGTCGTTTGGATTGGGGGAAGAAGGGTCGTGTTGGGCAGTTTTTTTCCGGATCTTTAGCAAATTATATTCCATATAGGGGGAACAAGGGTCGGGTCGGGCAGCTATTTTTTTCGGATCTTTAGCGAATCGCTTTCTACAACTTATGGATGGCAGTAGTGGGTAATTGTTTTTCCGGATCTTTAGCAAATCATTTTCCGGATTGGGGAACAAGGGTCGGGTCGGGCAGCTCTTTTTTTTCCGGATCTTTTTTGTTATCATCCACTAAGTCTCAAATTAATGTGTCTATATGAAGGCCATTATTTGGTGAGTATTTTTCTCAAACAGTGCCCTGCAATTCATCTACAATGAGAAGTCGATTCTTGTGCCGATTGAGGAAGCCATCAGGATGTAAGCTGCTACAATTGGAGTCCTCATCCCCTCTGGAAGATAGTAGTTCAAGACATGTGAATTAGTAGTTCAGAGACTAGTGGATTCGGCCTTTTCTATAAATATTTTATTCTTTTGTCGTTTGTTGGCATAATCGTATGCTTGCCATTTTAATTTCTCCTGGTCGCTTAGCATGATGACCAAAGATATGTCTCTCGACAAATATGGTAACGACTAACTATGTATGTTTTTATTTATTTGTGTTTATTTTGCTAGATAGATTGAGGCAATGCAAACTTGAATTATGAATGAGCTATTTGTCTTGGTTATTAAGGTGTAATGAAAACTTTGAACTATGTGCTGTGTAAACTTTCGCAAAAAAAAGGTCATACTCATCTGTTCTTGGTGATGGGATATTTTTTTGGGTGTCCGGTCACGGGAATAGGTTTTTTTTATCCAAGGTCATGGGAATAGGTGTCTGGCTGATATTGGAGCAGGGATAGAAACGGTGCCGCCCACGGACTCGGCGCATCCCCGCCCGCCGTATATACAGTCCGGCCCACAGGACGGTTCCCCTCACCCCATTTCATTCCTGTCTCAGATAGCCGAAATCCCCACATCCTAACCCTAGCTCTTGGCGATCTCAACCTGCGCAGATCCCCACGATCGTCGATGTCGCCGGAGCTGCCGCCCGCGGAGCCCTCTGTGGCCGCCAGGCCGTCGGCCCCCATGCCGAAGAAGTCAGAAGCCACCGCCGCCGCGCCAGGGGCGGCCCATGAGATGAATGCGCTGTGGGTTGACAACCTCCCCACACACGCGGGCGAGGACGATGTCATGGCGGCCTTTGCCCCGCACGAGGCGCTCGACTGCGTCATCAAGCGCGCCGGCTCCCGCAGGTACGCGTTCGTCTTTTTCCGCTCCGTCGCCGAGTCCCGGGCCGCCCTCGAGGCACTCCTCAGGTCCAAGGTCAAGTGCGCCTTCATCCAGATCGAGTTTGTCCAGCCAGTAAATTCTCATCCCGCCTCCCCCTCCTCCCCCACTCGGATCCGCTCCCACCGTGGATCCCCCCAGGATCTGGCTGTAGTTTGCGATGTGAATTTTCTGGTAATTAGGATTTCGGTGCTTGTCATTTGCGGTTTATTTAGGCGGTGCGGGCTGAGGTCTCCAGCAGCTCTAATATATATAGTTATTCGAGCAGCGGCACACGGGATCAGCGGCGACGGGGTGGTCTGGCGTAGCCTCGCAGGAGGCTGCGGTCGGCGGCGCTCAGGGTCCACAAGAGCGCGGCAGGCAAGGCGCTTTATATGGTGGATGGGCACGTAGGGAGCCGATGGAGAAGGGAAACCTTGACACCGGTGAATGGTCTAGCAGGAAGTGGTGGCATTGGGTTCCTAGGCGGCGTCGGCGGCCGCTGCGGGGAGGTTGACATGGCAGGAGGCATTGACGGCCGTTGCGAGGAGGTTGACGCGGTTGGAGGCGTCGGCGACGCGTGGGGAGGTCGGACCATCGTGATTTTCTTTTTAACTGCGGGTCGTCTAGACTGGGGGAAGAAGGGTCGGGTTGGGCAGTTCTTCTTTCGGAGCTTTAGCAAATTGTTTTCCATATAGGGGAACAAGGGTCGGGTCGGGCAGCTAATTTTATCCGGATCTTTAGCGAACTGTTTCCCACCATTTATGGATGGCACTGGTGGGTAATTGTTTTTACGGATCTTTAGCAAATCACTTTCCGGATTGGGGAACAAGGGTCAGGTCGGGCACCTCTTTTTTTTCCAGGATCTTTTTTGTTATCATCCACTAAATCTCAAATTAATGTGACTATATGAAGGCCATTATTTTGTGAGTATTTTTCTCAAGCGGAGGATAATCACCTCGCATACAAACGGTTCGAGCCGCCCAAGGACTCGGCGCAGCTGTCCCTACCACACCCGCAACATATACAAGTCTAGTTCGTGGGCTGGTTCCCCTCTCCCCATTACGGGCCCCATTCACAGAGAGCCAGAATTCCTCGCATCCTAATCTAGGCGTCCGACGATCTCTCAATCCTCCCACCTCCACTGCCGTTGATTTTGTTGGATCCACCGTCCGCAGAGGCGGTGGAGACCGCCGAGGCCCCCAGGCCGTCGACCTCCCCACTGAATGAATCGGAACCCTCTGGCCCAAGGGGTGCTGACACCGCGCACGGGGCGGTGCACGGGGCAAACACATTGTGGCTCGGTAACCTGCCCACGCACGTGAGCGATGTGACGTCACTGCGGCCTACTACCCTCACAGGGTGCTTAACTGAATCGTTGTGTAAAGATCTATGACCTCATGATACTTACTCGTGTAATTCTAGCTTTAATTTGCTACGGAATAGGTCAATATCTAGTCCCTATGGCTTGGTTTGATTTAAGTTTGAATGGTGTACAAATACTGAATGATCCTTGGTTAGTGGTAGTTTTCTATTTCTCGAGTGAAATTGCTCCATTCATGCGTTGTTGTGTAATGAGTTGTGCACACGTAACATAATTTGATGTGATTAAAGTTGTGCTTTCATATAACTATGTAGTGCATGTTATCTCTGGTCTGTTTCACTTTAATTTAGACTGAGTAAATTCATAGCTATCGCATAGTTTTCGTTTTAGGGCTACTTGGATGAGGTTTTATTCTTCGATTTCATTACATAAATAGTATGCCTTCTGATGCCTTGTGTTTGTTGATTGGTTTTTACATGCTAAAGCTATTAGGAACCTATGGGTTGGAGGAATTAGTTGATACATTTTAGTGCAGGAGGAAGACGAAGAGTTTCAAAAAATTGGAAAGAATGGAGGTGTTGAATTCTCCAGTGATCAAACTTCTGTATACATCGACATTGAGAATTTGGAAGATTCCATTTCTGCCCATAAAGACCTTAATGGGACATTTTGGGGGCCTCATGAGGCAACATTCCTCTTCGGCGTATAGTTTGGAGGGACGGGTCAAATCAATACGGGTTAATGAAACATATTTCATAAAACATTAACATAAACAACAATTTCCTGCTTGTATGATGTAACAAATGTTGTTACCACACTTACTTAAACTTATGATTATTTTTGCGTTGTGGTAGATACACTTTCTTTCATAAGCGACATATACTTCATTACTATTTTGTGGCAGTGAAGTATATTATGCCAATGAGATATTGTATGCATTCCTTCTTTCTGAAACATTTTATGAGAGGGAAAGTTGTTAGTAACCAACTCCCTGAATTAAATTAAAAGGTGTCTATGAAGGCCATGTTTTTGTACTCAACTCAAAGTACAAAATATCACGTGTATGTTCTTCAGACATGATATTGATGAAAGCTTAAATGCATGCTGCAATCCGATCGAATTATAGATCGAGAAGTTCAAGGAAGAGATCGTGAAAGCATGGACTAGACATGTGTAGCCTTTGCCTGGCACGGTTCCTGAGGAGTTTGAGCTCTTGACTTTTGCTGCAAACAGGGCCCTGTAATTCATCTACAACGAGAAGTCGATTCTTGTGCCGATTGCGGAAGCCATCAGGATGTAAGCTGATGCAATTGGAGTCCTCATCCCCTCTGGAAGATTGTAGTTCGAGACATGTGAATTAGTAGTTCAGAGACTAGTGTATTTGGTCTTTTCTATACATATTTTATTCTTTTGTTGTGTGTTGGCATAATTGTATGGTTGCCAGCATGATGACCAAAGTTATGTCTCCCGACAAATAAGGTAATGACTAACTATGTATGTTTATATTTATTTGTGTTTATTTTGCTAGATAGATTGAGGCAATGCAAACTTGAATTATGAATGAGCTATTTGTCTTGCTTATTAAGGTGTAATGAAAACTTTGAACTATGTGCTGGGTAAACTTTCGCAAAAAAAGGTCATACTCATCTGTTCTTGGTGATGGAATTTGTTTTTGAGTGTCCGGTCACGGGAATAGGTTTTTTAGAGCTAAAGTCATGGGAATAGGTGTCTGGATGATATTGGAGCAGGGATAGAAACGGTGCCACCCATGGAATCGGCGCAGCCCCGCCCGCAGTATATACAGTCCGGCCCGCGGGACGGTTCCCCTCACCCCGTTTTGATCCTCGTGTGAGACAGCCAAAATCCCCACATCCTAACCCTAGCTCCCATCGATCTGTCCCTGCCCTGGTCCCCACCACCGTCAATGTCGCCGGAGTCGCCACCCGCGGAACCCTCTGAGGCCGCCAAGCCATTGGCCTCCCTGCCGAAGGAGTCGGAGCCATCCGGCACAGGGGTTGCCACCGCCGCCACACCAGGGGCGGCCCAACAGACAAACGCGCTATGTGTCCGCAACATCCCCGCTCACGCGGGCGAGGATGACGTCATGGCGGCCTTCAGCCCACACGAGGCGCTCGACTGTGTCGTCAAGCGCGCCGGCTCCCGCAGCTAAGCGTTCATCTTTTTCCACTCCGTCGCCGAGTCCCGGGCCGCCCTCGAGGCGCTCCGCGTGTGGAAGGTCAAGTGTGCCTTCATCGGGATCGAGTTCGCCCAACCGGTAAATTCTCAGCCCCCTTCCCCCTCCTCCCCCACTCGGATCCGCTCCCACCGTGGACCCCCCCCCCCGGGATCTGGCTGCAGTTCGCGATGTGAATTTTCTAGTAATTAGGACTTCGGTGTTTGTGATTTGCGGTTTATATAGGCGGTGCGGGCTGAGGCCTCCAGCAGCTCTGATATATGTAGTTATTCGAGCGGCGGCACACGGGATCAGCTACGACGGGGTGGTCTGGCATAGCCTCGCAGGTGGATGGGGGCGGCGGTGCTCAGGTTCCATAGGAGCATGGCGGGCAAGGCCCTTTAGATGGTGGATGAGCACATAGGGAGCCGATGGCGAAGGGAAACCTTGACACCGGTGAATGGCCTAGCAGGAAGCGGTGGCAGTGGGTTCCTGGGCGGCGTCGGCGGCCGCTGCGGGGAGGTTGACGTGGCGGGAGGCATCGGGGGCCGCTGCGAGGAGGTTGACACGGTTGGAGGCGTCGACGGCGCGTGGGGAGGTCAGGCCATTGTGATTTTCTTTTTAACTGTGGGTCGTTTGGATTGGGGGAAGAAGTGTCGTGTTGGGCAGTTTTTTTTCCGGATCTTTAGCTAATTATATTCCATATAGGGGAACAAGGGTCGGGTCGGGCAGCTATTTTTTCCGGATCTTTAGCGAATCGTTTTCTACCACTTATGGATGGCAGTAGTGGTTAATTGTTTTTCCGGATCTTTAGCAAATCTTTTTTCGGATTGGGGAACGAGGGTCGCGTCGGGCAGCTCTTTTTTTCGTATTGTTTTTGTTATCATCCAGGAAATCTCAAATTAATGTGACTATATGAAGGCCATCACTACAAAAAAATACACATCCGTGACATTATGGCCCGAACGAAAACTTTTTCTGTCATGGTTGTGACACTTCTATGACAATAATTGTGACAAAAACACGTATCATCATAGATGTGGTGGGATCCTACTTTTGTGACAAAACATTATGATAGAAAAAGGGCTTTTCGTACTGGGCGGGCCGGAGACGCAGCCACATGACATTCTTTGGGCCGTCCATGACGTAAAAAATCATGGTAGAAGTGAGGCTGAGGAAATTTTTGAGGAGTTCCCGGTTACGGTGGGTGGTCAGGGCCGAGTGATGCAGTGTGGTTTGCGCATTTCTCTCGTACACGCGTGTGTGCGAGGTGTTCGCTAACTGAACCCAAGCGAGGCGTTCGCTTACTGAACCCGAGCGATCAATCGATCCCTCGCACTACTACACGTACTGAACCCGAGCGATCGATCCTTGCATACTGAAGCCGAGCGATCCCTTCACTGCTAACTGAACCGGAGCGATTCCTTCGCTGCTAACTGAACCCGATCGATCCTTCTCACTGCTTACTGAAGCCAGTTGGTTGGCTGTGGATGAACAGTTCCCGTTGCTGCCGCCTACTTGTATGTCCCACCCCAGCCGGTGGGTTGTTGGCTGTGGATGAACAGTACCTTGGCCGTGTGAAGGTGGTTGGCGCTGGATGAACAGGACCCCGAGGAGGCCGCCACACCCCAGCCGGTTGGGTGTGGATGACCATGACCCCGTGGAGGCTGGATGAACAGTAGCCGGTGGAGGCTGGAGGAAGTCGACGGTGGATGAACAGTAGCTGGTGGAGGCTGGAGGAGGTCGACCATGGATGAACAGTGGCCCCGTGGAGTCCCATTTTGCGGTACGCACACCCCTCCCGATGAACAGGACTCCGGTTCGACCGTAGGCAGTTGGGTAGAAGTCCGTTTCCTCCATTTTGCGGTATGCCAGACCCCTCCCGATCAACAAGACCCCATTTTGACCGTAGGCAGTTGAACAGAAGTCCGTTTCCTCCATTTTGCGGTACGCCAGACCCCCAGCCGATGAATAGGACCCTGTTTCGACCGTGGATGGTCGAACAGAAGGCCGTTTCCTTCGTTTTGCGGTACGCCACACCCTGAGTCGATGAACAGGACCCCGTTTCGGCTGTTCCGTCCAAGCAGGTTGGCTCCCGATGAACATGTTGCATTCCGACCCAGTCGGTTGCCTCCCGATGAACACGACGTTGTTTCTCCATTCCGACCCAGCCGATTGGCTGCAAATGAATAGGAGATCATTGCTGCCATACATTGACTCTCCATGTACACGAGCCCTCGTCATACGTATGCGTGAGTACATGTTCGAGACCCCGCCCGTATGTGTGTACGTGGCCATATTTTTTGTAGCGTGGCTGTACGTACGTGTACTCGATTTAGACGGGACTGCCCGAACTGCTATGTATGGGGCTCTACTACGACACGTGTCGCTCCTTACATGGCCACGGTTCATGAGACCGATCGACCAGTATGTACGTACACGTTCGCGACCAGACAGACAACGCTACGTACGCTTTGACTGGGTGGGTCCCAGCTGTTAGGTAGGATACGGAGGAACTTCCTTGCGTGCGAAGATATAGCTGGTGGGTCCGAGCTGTCATGGGGAGGAATCATTTTTTTCTCGCAATAAGGAGGCACTTCCTTGTGTGCGAAGATGTAGCTGGTGGGTCCCAGCTGTCAGGGGGATGAAACTCTTTTTCCAGCGTAATAAGGAGGCACTTTCCTTCCGTGCGACCATGGACCTCGCGGGTCCCAGCTGTCAGCCTCTCCATGTACAGTCCTCTTCCGATGACACCCATTTGTTGACCACGCCGCGCTGAGCGCACGAAGGCAGTGGACGATGGCGAGGCCCCAGACGGGAGCGACCAGGAGATGGGGAAGATGCGGCAGTGGAGTCACAGACAGAGAGGAGTATGACGTACGAGGGTTGACTGGTCTGGTGCGACCTGGGGCTGCAGTCGGCGGAGAATAACAGGAGGGGTGGAGGGTGGAGGGATGGCCTGGCCGGTGGTAGGGTAGCGCTTTGCAGCGAGGCATGCGAAGTAGCGCCGCTGGCCGCCGGAGGTCCCGTCGGCCCTGGAGGAAGAAGACGAGAGATTGAACATGCATGCCGGCTGTTGGATGTACATCCGACGATAACAGATGTCTGAATCATTTGTTGACTAAGTTGACAACGCCTTCCGTAGGCTTCGACATATTGGCCCACATGTCCTCCTTACGTGCGAAGATGTAGCAGTTGGGTCCTAGCTGTCAGGAGGAGGAATAATTTTTTTTTGCCCGTAATAAGGAGGCACTTCCTTGCGTGCGAAGATGTAGCTGCTGGGTCCCAGCTGTCAGGGGGATGAAACATTATTTCCCGCGTAATAAGGAGGCAATTCCTTGCGTGCGAAGATGTAGCTAGTGGGTCCAGCTGTCAGGGGGAGGAATAATTATTTTTCGCGTAATAAGGATGCAGTTGCATGTGTGTGTCCATGGACCTAGTGCGACCCCACTGTCAGCCTCTCCACGTACAGTCCTCTTCCGACTACTCTCGTTTGTTGACCACGTTGACCACGCCGCGCCGAGCGCACCAAGGCGGTGGACGACTGCGAGGCCCCGGACGGGAACGACCAGGAGATGTGGAAGACGCGGCAGTGGAGTCGCAGACGGAGAGGACTACGAGGGTTAACTGGTTCTGGTGCGGCGTGGGGCTGTAGTCGGCGGAGAATAACAGGAGGTGTGGAGGGTTGGAGGGATGGCCTGGCCGGCGGTGGGGTAGCGCTTCACAGCAAGGCGTGCTAAGCAGAGCCGCTAGACGCCGGAGGCAGGAGCAGGTGGTCCCCACAGCGCTGGAGGAAGAAGACGGCAGAATGAAGATGCATGCCGGCCGTTGGATGTAAATCCAATGGCTATGGATGTCAGAATCATTTGTTGACCAAGTTGACAATGCCTTGCGTAGGCTTCGACCTATTGGCCCACATGTCAGCCTGCAAAAATGTGGCACATATTCAACCCATGTTTTTTAGAATTTACAATCCATTTGCTGGGATGGGTGAACAAATAATGTAGCATCTATGCGGTCCATTTAATTTTTTTCTAAGAAATCACAACCCATTTGCACTTTCTCAAAATACACGAATTTGCTGGGCTTGTTGTAGATATAATGTTGGGTTGGATGGAGCAATGTTATCAAAAAATAAACCAGGGCTGGGCATTTTATTATTTATAAAATTAGATAATTAGCGCGTTATTGCTTAAAAAAATGAGCGCGTTATTATTACATTGGTCCTTAAATCTGAGCAAGCTTTTGTACGCAATCACCAGGATTTTCATTGTAAAAAAAACCAGGATTTTCCTTGCGAACTTCTGTTAACATTTATTTTTTATAAGTTAATAAGATATGAGATATTTTTTAATATATATATATATATGTATCTATTAAGTATATGATAATAATAATATATAATAACATAAAATAATTTAAATATATATAATATAGTTAGAAGGGAAAACATAAGTTGGACCTGGCATTCTTATTCTTATATATAGAAAAACAGAAAAGAGTTCTGCGTTTTCTTCAAAAAAATATAATTTGGGCTGCAGATATTTAAGACAAAATAAAATGTAGGCTGGGAGGCCCATGGGCCAGTAGATATATGCTGGAGCTCAAAACAATAAGTTTAAAACACTGTGTCGGCATGTCGTGGGCTTCGCCCTGCACATGTTAAAAAACAAAACCTAGGCTGGGCAGGCCACAACCCAACTGATACTTGTTCGCCCTCTAAAAAAATTATACCTGCTAGCTCCCCGATGACAGTCTTCGTTCTAAATTTATATCATTTATTGACTACGTTGACAGACCCGTGGGCCCCAACGTCAGTATACCATTAGGAGAAACGAATATCCATTTCTGAGAGAAAGCTTTTTTTCCAATGAGGCACTTGCTTGCGTAAGGCCATGGACCTTGTGGGTCTCGACTGTCAGCCTCTCAACGTACAGAACGGGAATGAACCAGAGCCGTGGAAGACAGGGCAGTGTAGTAGTAGGTTGCGTGCCTTCTTTCAGTCGAGTACGCCGCAGTAGCCCAGTAGCTAGACCCCTTTCTCCGCACCTGCTCGGCCCAGGTTCGATTACCCCTGGTGCAGTTGCAATATTCCCAATTTTTTTCCTCTGCTATTACTGACATGTGAGTCTCCCCTTGTCATCCACACACACCACCTCCAACACTAGCCGGAATTTTGTCCCTACTTTTCTCTGTTTTTCGCACTCTCAACATTGTCTGGGCATTTTGAAAATATCATATCTTTTTGACTGTGCATCATATGAAGATGTGATATACATGAATGTTGATCAACATGATGTTAGCTTGCTGTTAGTTCCATTTTTGACCATGAATAAAATTTGGAACATGCTGTTATCCCTGTTTGAAAAGGGCGTGTTGATATAAATGCTCTGCATCTGAAACTTGCAGTTTCTTATCTGAAACTGAAACTTGCAGTTTCTTCTCTGAAAATCACATGGTCTGCACTTTTATATGGCAGTACATTTTTGAAAGTACAAAAAATAGATCTCTGGAATTTAGAAAATACTTCATATGCTCAATACTGCAAAGATCTGAAATTCAAAAGACATTCACATCTGAAAGTACCCAAAATACACAACACAAAACAGAATTCACAACTTGCAAATATTGATAACCCTAAGCTCGTCCTATGATTATTCGTCGGGGCACTCCCGTCCTATTCCTCGGTTGTAGACCACCGCCCCGTGAGACGAGGTGAATGGCGGGGGAGCCTTGGAGAACGGAGGGGAAGCATCGTCGCACCAACTGCTTTCCTCCTCTTGTCGTTGGGTACGGCCGACGAAGACTCCACCGGCTCGCTCTGACATGGCACCCTCACAAACGGCACCGTGTGGATGCTCGATCCTTGATCCTCTGGATGCTCGATCTTGGATTGATACTCCCACCACCTCTGCCTCACGACCGGATTCGGCGAATCTGTCTGCTCCATGGCCCACAGGAGCAGCTCTATGGACTCCCGCGCGGCTCCATCCGGGAGGATCGGCGCCTTTTCGCTCCTTTTCAGATATTTGGCCATCGCCATCACTGTCGCCGCTAATTGCTGCTGGTTGTCAAACCAAGACTGTATCTCCATCATACTGGCTAGCTTCACAGGGTCGCCGTCTGCGATCGTCACGTATCGGTTGTACTCCTCCATCGATCTACTTCTCCACAGCACCTTCACTCGCCGGCGGTGGTTTTGGAATGGATGAGGAGAGGAGCGGCGGTGCTCTTGAAATGCAAGAGGAGCGGCGGGTGGCGGTTTTGGATTGGACGAGAGCGGCGGCGCGCTATGAGTGGATCCATCCTAATAACTAATTTACCCCTCACTTTCGAAGCGACCCCACATAAACTTGAGTACTGACCCCACGTTACCTAGTACTACCCCCGTCCTGGTTTATTGGTCTCCTTCGTATTTTGTGCTTAACTTTGATCATAGATTTAATTAACAAAATGTTAGTCCATGTCACCAAAAATTATATCGTTGGATTCGTATTTGAACATAGTTTTCAATGATATTATTTTTTGTGACATGCATTAACATTTTGTTAGTTAAATATAAGGTCAAAGTTTGGCACAAAATTCAAAGAGGACCAATAAACCAGGACGGAGGTAGTACTACCCTTATCTACCATTAGATCTAGACCAACGGAAGGCTTACAAAAATGCCTACCACCCTAAAACTTTCTTTTTAGTTTGCATAATTTGGTCAAAATCAAACTTTGTAATATTGGACTAACTTGATAGGAAAAAATACCAACATTCACAATATGAAATCAATATTATTAGATGCATCACGAAATTAAATTTCATATACCATATAACTTTGGTATTGCAGATGTTGATTTTTTTATATATAAATTTGGTCAAAGTCAAAAGAAACGGAGGGAGTATTGAACAACTTGATAGGGTTGATGTCGCCTTCATCATCATGCCGTGTTTCACAGCTTCCAAGATTCACAACCAACTCATAAGATTCCCATAATAAGTACAACAAAGATGCCTATGCATCTCAATGATTCACACATCAAAGCCAGTATTAACTTTAAAACTAAAAAAAAGTTGTGAGAATGTGTATAGGTAAAGATTGATGCTTCTCTGAGAAAAGAGTAACCCATGGAAAAGTGCCAATATATCTAGCAAACCATAAACCTAATTCATGTAAGCTATTTGATTCAAGGATTTGCTGCAATACTTAAACCAGTCCAGTTTATGGGCACACATGTCAAACACCGACTGATTAACATGTTCTGCATAAGCGGGTTGCCAAGAAGTTGTGGAACCATCCGAACATCTGTGTTGTTCCAAGCCACGTTTATGTTAGGTGGAGGCACTCACACTCTACATATGCAGGTTCCATCCGAACATTTGTGTAGTTCCACTAAAATGTAGCTGAATAACCCTGTTTGCATAGATAATGAAAAAGCGTGATGAATAAGTGGACTCAAGTGTAGGCCTAAGAAGGCACATCGACTCAATTCTCCAGGATACACCTTCTACAAGTGATGAACCAGGAAGGGCCTTGCGTCATTGCAATTACTTTTTTTGTGCAGGTCAACTAAAATTAAGCATCCCTGATTACACAAATATTTAAATGTGTCAATACTTCAAGAATGAGACTATTTGATGAAACGTATACTAACAAAGAGAAGCACTATCATTTTGTACATTGGAAATGAAATGATAGCGAAGACAGTAGCTCTATTTTAACTGTATTATTACTTCATTTTATCAGTGGCACTAGCGGTGCCAAAACATTGCCTCAAATTATTAGTGGCATTAGATTAAGGTGTGAAATAATAACATTATTGCTTTCTCATGGCAGTGCCAAAACATTAGGATAAGATCACTAGCTGCATGCAGAGTCAACATGCAGGATCGTTCTGGCAAAGGGTAGTACCAAAAAGGAACATACCTCCTCATGGGAACCATATCTGTAGTCAACGCCATAGTAGATGGGTTGACACCAGTCACCAACATGGATGATTATATTCATGCGACCTTTTTGTGCAGTTCACCTAACATGAAGCAATGTTTGCATCATGTGGTTAGCAAGAAGTACTTGCTCCCATGAGCTGGCAGCTTCTTCAATAGTTGCACTAAAAATGAGCAACATCAAGGTTGGTCGTCAAGCTCGTGGAATGTGCAACTATAATTTGGATATGCTTTTGTGTAGTTCATCTAAAATCAAGCGTCCATGTTCGTTACACAAATATGTGCAAAGTGCCATTGTGGTGACGGTGACGGCTAATCTTGCAAAGGCTAATTAACTGTTGGAGGAGATTAACCGCAAAGTTCCACGAGAAGGTTAGGAACTCCAATCACCCTTTGTGCGGTTCCACTAAAATCAAGAGACGTTGCCCGTGTGACATTTTAGTAGAACTGCACAAGACACTCTTTCCAAAAAAGAAGTGTTTTGTGCAGTTCACCAAAAGGTCGCAATAGTAACGAGGTGAAATGTATATCTCTGTTTGCACAAATAGGTAGAGAGGCGGGTGAATAACAAGTGATGAAACATGCATCAAATGAAAAGAAGCATTGTCCTTATCTTAATGGCAATCATAGAAGGACAGTAGCAATTTCTAAAGCTGCAGCATTGCTTCGTATTACCGGGGGCATTAAGATTAACAATGACAACTGTTAAATTTGACATTACTTTAAAGGTGTCATTTCTTGATTTTACCAGCTACATTAGATTAATAGGTGCTAAAGAGTTGGTATAAGGGCATGTTACAGTAGGCAGACTAGGACAGTTGCATTTCTAACGAAAAGAAGCAACTTACTTATCTTAATGGGAAATATAGCAGGACATTAAAATAGTGTCATTGCTTCATATTAGTGGGGGCATTACATTAAAAACAACATTGGTTAAACACGACCTTACTTTAATAGTGAGGTTGCTGCATTTTACCAGCGGCATTAGATTAATAATAGCTAAAAATTGCCATAACAGCATCGGACAGTGGACGCACCAGCACCATGTACCTCCACCGATACATAAAGTGGTGATGCAAACAAACATCAAAAAAGGATATCTGGGATGGTCCCATTTTTGTACACTATAGCCACCTTTTACTATGTGAGGGCAGCAAATCTAGTGCTGGAAATGGGGCCGGGGCGGTGCCCTATTCTTCTAAAAAAAATCTAGTGCTGGAAATACTCTGTTGACTTGTCCCCCAGTCCCCACTTTCTTTCCTTTTTGAACCAGTAGATCGGTTCTATATCCAGTTTGTACTGTGTTTTCCCTTTATTTCCTTTTTCAACCAAAAGACCGGTTGGGTAGCCAGTGTCTACCACCCCCACCCCCCAATCTTTCCTCTTTGATCCAAGTCCTAAGTCATGCTAGAACTTTTCCCCCGTTCTTCCCACTTTGAACCAAGTCGTAGATTCGACTGCATGAAGTAGCTTTACCTCTAATAGTAATAATTTAGGTGGCTTTGGAACAGCCGATAAAGCCTATCTACGAGGGGGGCTGAGAAGTAGAAAAATATCCACATGCAGTGACGTGGGGACCTGGGGTAGTAGAGCAAGGCCGGTTTCGAAGGAAGTTATACCTGAGGTTCGTCGGGATTTGGCTAGGTGGGCAGCGGGAGGCCGGATCTACCCACACCACGGCAGCAAGGAAGACTTGGTCGAAGGCCCTCCCTAGCCGGCGATGTGTGGGAGAGAACGGCAAGGCACACATATCGGGACACGCTGGCAGTGGGTTTGCTCAGTCACCGACGAGGACCGCGTGAACGTTGCACGTTCACCCCTTCCCCGGCGCAGGGGATCCAGTCGGATCTGTGACCAGTAGTGAGCAGAGAGAGAGTGTGGCAACCGCTGTCATGTTTAGATCTGGAGAGGATGAGTGTGTGAAGAGAGCAACCCTAGCAAGCAAGAGCGGAGGCTCCTGCTTATATACATATAGTGGAGTAGTTTTCTTTTTTTTTCTCCATAAAAACAATCGTTTAAAATTGCGTATGTGCTAGGTCGCACTTTGTATTGTTCACTTCTGGTCACGGGCCCTCCATTAATTGAACAACCACACGGGTCAAATTATCACAAGTGAAAATATAGAATGAACAAGCTCAAACTCTTTTGAATTTGAGATGTCGATGGCACCGTTTGAACACATTGCATCCATGGACTAAGTAGTTTGAATTTGAGGTAACGTGTGGCTTTTGCAGTTCACATCTAAATGGGGCCACACCATACATTTTGTCTGCTTACCACACTATACTTATAAAACATGCTCAATTTACATTTCGAATAGCTAGCTAGAGCTTGAAATGTATTGTTTCCAACATAAAGTGAAATCAAATTTCTGAAAATTCACGATCTTAGCATTTGCAAAAAAATGTAAGAGCCATCAATCTTTGTTTTGATTTTGAACATAAACTATATGCAACCTTTTTTGAGGGAGACCGGGTCTATTGTAAATGTTTGCAAGTGGTACATAGCATCTCTGATAAAAATACATCCAAACTCCAAGACCAGCGAACAACCAACTGCAGTCAGAAAGAGTCGACGACGCGTCGTTTTCGCTGCTATCCTACTGGAGCCGGCTTGACCTCGTCAATGACCGTGGAGGAGTCTTCGTGCACGTGCCCCTAAGGAGCAGCGCCCCGGAGGTGTAGTTGTCATCATTGATCTAAAGCACCTAATTAATATAACACCAAATTTTCCCATATGACAAGAAACGCTAACCTCACTGCCCCAAGGAGAGAACATGAATCTATGCCGGAGCTCCATCGACTATGTCCCGACGGACAAACTCGACGAGGATCAAAGCTCAAAGAGCAAACTCATAGAAAAGGTGTCAATCGATGTCGCCAATGTCCTAACATAGCCGGCTTCACCTTCTTGATGCCAGCCGAGTAGTCTTCGTGCATGTGCCCCTAATAACCAACGCCCTGGAGGAACACAGTTGTCGTTGTTTAACCCTCGCATTGATCCGAAGCACATGACACCAAATCTCGCCGGATGACAAGAAACCTTAACCTCACCGCCCCAAAGGAGACGGCAAGAATCTACGCTGGAGTTCCATCGACTATGTCTAGACGAATGAACTCAAGGAGGATCGGAGCTCGGAAGATGACTTGGAGAAGAAGCGCCGACATTGTCTGCCTGAGTGTTGCGTGTGCGAGGACTAAAAACCCTAAGATAAACTAATAACCGGAGCATAGGCACCGGGATTCCCCTTCCCGCCACCGGCCGACGGAGTGGTTTGAAGAGGGGAGGGGTGAATCCACCGGCTCATCGGTGAAGCATTGAGGGGAGAGGTTGCCCTAGCCACCTAGGGTGAGTGGACTAGATTTGTATTCATACCGAGAATGGATTCAAATTTTATTGGTATTGCAATATACTTAGTGCTCCTACTTTTTTTTTGATTTATCGACAGAACTACGGCCATATGTTAGTATGACACAGCCTGCACGATATGTAGACGATAGCCAATCCAGCCGCCTGCTGGACTCTGGTCACATGGATGGATGAACTGATCTCCCCTGTCGTGCAGGGATCGTCCAGGCAACGACGTGTGTACAGCACTACCCTAGTACTATCGCTGGTGTCTCTCTTCTAGTACAACTCAGCCGACGCATGGGGACGGGGGAGAGTGTGCCTATGGTCGGCTGCTCAATTGCGGTCCCACATGTGAGTGCAAACGCAAGATGATGCACGTTCCATTCCGTGAGCGGCGTGCAGGACCGACCGACCGTGTGGGGTGCGACGCGAACGCGACGTGCGTGCGGTATACTTGTAGTACCACTGTTTTCTTTTGGTTTTGCTCCATGGCTCAATCCATCGATACAAAATTATATTTAAAAGTGGAGGGCGGGGCTTTTCCCGCTCGTTAGGCGGGGCAGTTTCGCCTAGTCGGTTCGACAGAGAGGCGAGGAGGACGAGGGAGTGGCGGATTCAACTTACTACTGAAAGGTGGGGCTGTGTGATTTGACGGCTCATTACTGCTGGAAAGGTGGGGCTTTGTGATTTAACTGCTCATTATAGTCATTATTACTGCGGCGCTACGACCGGGGTGAGTCTCCCCTCCATGGTGTCCAGGGTGTATAGGTGCTAAGCATGCCACATATGCAAAAAAAATCTAATGTGACAAGAGAAAGAGAAGAGAGAGGAGTTTGGTGACCCCAGGAAGAACTAATGCGAAGCGCACGAACCTATGCAAAACACTTAAATGGGAGAAGTTTACACAAAGCATGAAGGAGTTTAGTTGTCAAAGAAAGACTTTAGCACCCCATCTAAGCACGTAGTACTATGCATAATTTGGTGCATGAAACGTCGATCCAGATGCTGGCTGCCCCACATGCAGCATCATACTAGTAGTGGAGTAGTAGTATGTTAGTATAGTACTTCCTCTGTTTCTTAATATAAGACCTTTTAGAGATTTCAATACGAACTACATAAGGATGTATATAGACATATTTTAGAGTGTAGATTCACTCATTTTACTCCGTATGTAGTCTATAGTGGAATCCCTAGAAAGCCTTATATTTAGGAATGGAGGGAGTAGTATGTACATATACTATACTAAGTATCGATGTTCTCTCTTTTCTAGTAGTAATACTTTAGTAGTAACTCAGCCGATGCACGGGGCCGGGGGAGTGTGCCTATGGTCGGTTGCTCAATTGCGGTCCCACGTGTGAAGTGCAAACGCAAGATGACGCGCGTTCCATTCCGTGAGCGGCTTGCCAAACCGACCATGTAGGTGCGACGCGAACGCGATGAGCGTGCTGTATATGTACCACCTTTTTCTTTAAATTGAGCTTGTTAGTTTTGCTCCATGGCGCAATCCATCTATACTTACAAAACTTATATTTAAAAGGTGAGGGCGGGGCAAGTTTCGCCTGGTCGGTTTGACAGAGAGGCGAGGAGGACGAGGGAGTAGCGGATTCAACTTACTGTGGGAAAGGTGGGGCTTTGTGATTTGATGGCTCATTACTGCTGGAAGGTGGGTGTCAGTGTCAAAACCGGCAGACCTCAGGGTAGGGGGTCCCGAGCTATGGATCTCGGATCAATGGCAACAGAGACGAAGGGGACAATGTTTACCCAGGTTCGGGCCCTCTCAAGGAGGTAATACCCTATGTCCTACTTTGATTATATTGATGGTGAAGTATCGAGTACAAGCTTGATCTACCTCGAGATCGTAAGGAGAAGTCTAACCCTAGGGCTAGGTGAATGATAATTGTGATTCTGTTTCCTCTACGAGCTAAACCCTTCGGCTTATATACACGCCAGGTAGGGTATCTATGGTTACATAGGCGGTATCTAGGGATCCTCAGGTAGGCGGCACGAGACATCTTGGGTTACACGCCAAGTCTTTGGCAGATGCAATCTTGATCATACTGCGGCCTCCGGAGTCCATCTGAATGAGAACTGAGGTCCTCGGGCCCAGCCCGAGGTCCATGGGCCAGGCTAGGTTGGTACGCCCTTATCCAGGACACCGTCAGTAGACCCCGAACTAGTCTTCTACGCCGAGGACGACCCCTCCATCTTCAATGACCTTGAATCCGGAGTCTTTGGCTTGACAGACGAGTTCCTCTTCTTCTGCCTATATCCTTTCTTTATCCGAGATCACTTCGGACCACTCTTCAAAGGAGCAGTCTCTTATGATTTGAATCCAACCAAAGTTTGATTTGTGCCCGAGGTCGCGAGGTAACTTAGCCCCGAAGGCCTGCCGCGTAGGTGTGAACAGTGTCCTTAACCTGAAAACTTTATCGAAGAGGCACTACTCACGACCGAGCGAGCAGTTACTGTTCGCTCGAATCGCGGCTCGAGGCAAAAAATTTTACTGGCACATCACGTCGAAGCAGAGATCGTGCCCACTTTTTAAGGGATATCATCAAGATTTTTTTTCCCCCAATACGCATAACAACATTTTTTGTGGGTAGTGGCGATGTCAACGGCGCGGCAGAGGGGACCCTTGGCCTTTCCAACTAGCCTTTATAAGACCAAGGGAGTAACAGCGAAAAACCATACACTCCCTTTCCTCCCTGCCTTCTGCCTCACGAGCTCCACTGCCTAGATATAAGCCCGAGCTCCTTCCATCCCCTTAGCGCCCTTCTCCTCCCATCCAGCAATGGCGGAGAACACCATCAAGGGGCATTGGGCCAGCTCCTCCGTGACGGAGGGAACCATTTTAGAGCTGCGCAGCGCCGGATACATCCACACCGATGTCAGCACTCGCGTGTCGGACCCTGCCCAGTGCGTCCCCACTCCCAACGCCGGGGAGAGGGCCATTTTTGTTCCCCACCTCATCAGAGGTCTGGGGTTTCCGCTGCATCCGTTTGTGCGCGGGGTTATGTTCTATTACGGGCTAGATTTCCACCATCAAGCCCCGAATTCCATCCTTCACCTCGCCTCCTTCATCACCGTCTGCGAGGCTTCCCTCCGCGTCGACCCACATTTCGGCTTGTGGCTGAAGATCTTCGGCGTAAAGCTGAAGTCTAGCTCCTCCGAGCTCGTGGAGTGTGGCGGAGCCATGATTAGCAAGAACCAAAAGTTGCCCTGGTTCCTGCTACTTGTAGTCTGCGTTGGTATTTCCCCGAAGAGGAGAGGATGATGCAGTATAGTAGAGATAAGTATTTCCCTCAGTTAAGAACCAAGGTTATCAATCCAGTAGGAGAACCACGCAAAATCCCTTTAGCAGCACCTGCACACACAAAAGCAAACACTTGCACCCAACGCAAATAAGAGGGTTGTCAATCCTCTTAGCAGTTATTTACAAGGATTAATTCTGATAGTGATAGATAGATAAAGTAAAATACTAAATAAAATAAAAGTAAATAAATTGCAGCAAGGTTTTTTTGGATTTTAATATATGATAAAAGTAGACCTAGGGGCCATAGTTTTCACTAGAGGCTTCTCTCTCGAGCGCAGAATATACTGTGGGTAAACAAATTACTGTTGGGCAATTGATAGAAAAGCAAATAATTATGACGGATTCATGGCAATGATCATGTATATAGGCATCACGTCCGAGACAAGTAGACCGACTCCTGCCTGCATCTATTACTATTACTCCACCCATCGACTGCTATCCAGCATGCATCTAGGGTATTAAGTATGAAACAGAGTAACGCCTTAAGCAAGATGACATGATGTAGACAAAGTAAACTCAAGCAATATGATTAAACCCCATCTTTTTATCCTTAATGGCAACAATACAAATACGTGTCATGTACCTTTCTGTCACTGGGATTGAGCACCGCAAGATTGAACCCATCACAAAGCACCTCTCCCATTGCACGATAAATCAATCTAGTAGGCCAAACCAAATCGATAGATCGGAGAGAAATACAAAGCTATAATAATCATGCATAAAAGAGTTCAGAGAAGACTCAAATATTTCTCATGAATAATTTGATCATAAACTCACAATTCATCGAATCCCAATAAACACAGCACAAAAGAAGATTACATCGGATAGAACTCCAAGAACATCGAGGAGAACATGGTATTGAAGATCAAAGAGAGCGAAGAAGCCATCTAGCTACTAGCTATGGACCCGTAGGTCTGTGGTAAACTACTCACACATCATCGGAGGGGCAGCAAGGTTGATGTAGAAGCCCTCCGTGATCGATTCCCCCTCCGGCAAAGTAGCGAAAAAGGCCTCCAGATGGGATCACGGAAGAACAGAGAGGCTTGCGGCGGCGGAAAGATTTTTCTTCTGGCTCTCTGGTATATTGGGAATATTTGGGAATTTATAGCATTGGAATTAGGTCAAGATGTGCCATGAGGGGCCCACAAGCCTAGGGGGCGCGGCCATCCCCCTGGGGCGTGCCCTCCTGGCTTGTCGCCTCCTCGTGTCTCCTCTGGTCTTCTCCCGAAGCTTCGTGGGTCTCTTCTGGTCCAGAAAAAATTAATCCAAAGTTTTTTTCTCGTTTCGACACTTTTTGATAATGATTTCCTGAAAAGACAAAAACAAGCAAAAAACAGCAACTGGCACTGGGCACTGAGTTAATAGGTTAGTCCCAAAAAAATGATATATAATTGCATAAAGTTGCATATAAAACATCCAAGATTGATAATATAATAGCATGGAACAATCAAAAATTATAGATACGTTGGAGATGTATCAAGCACCCCCAAGCTTAATTCCTGCTCGTCCTCGAGTAGGTAAATGATAAAAACAGAATTTTTGATGTGGAATGCTACCTAACATGTTTCCATAATGTAGTCTCTCTTATGGTATGAATAATAAGATCCGAATGATTCAAAGCAATAGTCTATAATTTGATATAAAGACATCAATACTCAGGCATACTAACAAACAATCATGCCTTTCAAAATAACGATGCTAAAGCAAGTTATCCCTACAAAATCATATAATCCTGTCATGCTCCATCTTCTTAACACAAAGTATTTATCATGCACTACCTCGATGACAAGCCGAGCAATTGGTTCATAATTCTTAACACGCTTCAGATACATGAGCGCAAGCCATGGACATAGCACTATGGGTGGAATAGAATATGATGATAGAGATAAATAAGGGGAAGTCAAAAATAGGAAGATAGTCTCACATCAATGCAGCTAATCAACGGGCTATGGAGATGCCCATCAATTGATGTCAATGCGAGGAGTAGGGATTGCCATGCAACAGATGCACTAAGAGCTATAAGTGTATGAAAGCTCAAAATGAAAACTAAGTGGGTGTGCATCCAACTTGCTTGCTCATGAAGACCTTGGGCATTTGAGGAAGCCCATCATCGGAATATACAAGCCAAGTTCTATAATGAAAAATTCCCACTAGTATATGAAAGTGACAACATAGGAGACTCTCTATATGAAAATCATGGTGCAACTTTGAAGCACAAGTGTGGAAAAAGGATAGTAACATTGTCCCTTCTCTCTTTTTCTCTCATTTATTCATTTCATTTTTTTCTCCCTTTTTTCTTTTTTCCTTTTTATTTTATTTTTCATCCGGAGCCTCATCCCGACTTGTGGGGGAATCATAGCCTCCATCATCCTTTCCTCACTGGGACAATGCTCTAAGAATGATGATCATCACACTTTTATTTACTTACAACTCAAAATTACAACTCGATACTAGAACAAAATATGACTCTATATGAATGCCTCTGGCAGTGTACCAGGATGTGCAATGATCTAGCATAACATGTATAAAAATGATGAATGGTGGCTTTGCCACAAATACTATGTCAGCTATATGATCATGCAAAGCAATATGGCAATGATGATGTGTGTCATATAAAAAGAACAGTGGAAGTTTCATGGCAATATATCTCGGAATGGCTATGGAAATACCATAATAGGTAGGTATGGTGGCTGTTTTGAGGAAGATATAAAGAGGCTTATGTGTGATAGAGTGTATCATATAACGGGGTTTGGATGCACCTGCGAAGTTTGCACTGACTCTCGATGTGAGAAAGCGCAATGCACGGTACCGGAGAGGCTAGCAAATTGCGAAAAGGTGAGAGTGCGTATAATCCATGGACTCACATTAGTCATAAAGAACTTACACACTTATTGCGAAAGTTTATTAGCCCTCAAAGCAAAGTACTACTACGCATGCCCCTAGGGGGATAGATTGGTAGGAAAAGACCATCGCTCGTCCCCGACCGCCACTCATAAGGTAGACAATCAATAATAAATCATGCTCCAGTTTCCTGGCATAACGACAGATCATATGTGCATGCTTCGGGAATCACAAACCTTAACACAATTATTCTTACTAAACCACAATCATCTACTAGCACCTCCCACATATTACCATCTTAATATCGCAAAACTATTGCAAGGAATCAAACTTATCATATTCAGTAATCTACATGAAAGTTTTTACTATATCCCTCTTGAATACCTATCATATTAGGACCAAATTCATAACCCGTGCATATTACCATTGCTATTCAGTAGACTCTCAAAAAGATATAAGTGAAGCATGAGAGTGCAACTATTTCTTTAAAATAAAACCATCGCCGTGCTCTAAAAGATATAAGTGAAGCACTAGAGCAACTGCCTAGCTCAAAAGATATAAGTGAAGCACTAGAGCAACTGCCTAGCTCAAAAGATATAAGTGAAGCACATAGAGTATTCTAACAAATCATGAATAATGTGTGTCCCTCTCAAAAAGGTGTGTCCAACAAAGATGATTGTGACAAACTAAAAAGAAAACAAAAGCAAACAAACTATAGCACAAGACGCTCCAAGTAAAACACATATCATGTGATGAATAAAAATATAGCTCCAAGTGAGTTACCGATAGATTGTAGACGAAAGACGGGATGCCATCCGGGGCATCCCCAAGCTTAGACGCTTGAGTCTTCCTTGAATATTAACTTGTGGTGCCTTGGGCATCCCCAAGCTTAGGCTCTTGTCACTCTTTATTCCTTTATCCATCATGATCTCACCCAAAACTTGAAAACTTCAGCACACAAAACTCAACAGAAACCTCGTGAGATCCGTTAGTATAACAAATAAATCTTAAACTCTAAGTACTGTAGTAAATTGATTCATATTTAATATTGGCATAATTCTATTGTACTCCAACTTATCCATGACTCGTACCCCCCAATACGATCCATAGATTCATCAAAATAAGCAAACTATGCAACAAGAACAGAATCTGTCTAAAACAGAACAGTCTGTAAAGATCTGAATTATGGTCATACTTCTGTAAGTCCAAAAATTCTGAAAACTTAGGACAACGTGGGCGATTCGTATTCCAATACTGTGTAAAAAAATTCAGAATTTATTGATGCTCCAGCAAAAAATCAAAATTTCACCACTGGACGCAAAAGTTTCTGTTTTCAAACAGCATCAATCATACTATCATCCAAATCATCCCAAAGGCATTACTTGGCACAAACACTAATTAAAACATAAAAACAAAATCATAACAGAGGCTATAATTGTGTAAACACACAAGAACATAAAGTAAAACAAAAAATTTATTTTATTTATTGGGTTGCCTCCCAACAAGCTCTTTCTTTATAGCCGTTAGGATGGGCTTGAGATTTCAATGATGCTCACATGAAAGATAATAATTAGAACACAAAGAGAGCATCATAAATAATGTGACAAACACATTTAAGTCTAATATACTTCCTATGCATAGGCATTTTGTAAGCAAACAAATTATCAAGACAAGAAATTTCTAGCATATGCAAGGGAGAACAATAAAATCTCAACATAACGGGAGGTAATTTAGTAACATGAAGATTTCTACAACCATATTTCCCTATCTCATAATAATTACATGTAGGATCATAATCAAATTCAAGAATATAGATATCATATAAAATATTGTCTTTATGATCCACATGCATAAAAGTCTTATAATCTTCCAAGATAGTGGGATGAACATCAACTAAAGTCATGACCTCTCCAAACCCACTTTTTCCAAAAATTCATAAGATTGATAATTCTCCAAATATGTGGGGTTATTTTTATCTAAAGTTGACACTCTTCCAAACCCACTTTCAATATTATTACAAACATTATTATCAATGACATATTCATCATGATGCTTAAATAAATTTTCAAGATCATAAGAAGCATCACCCCAATCATGATCATTGCAATAAGTAGTGGACATGAAAAAATCATCATCCCCAAGCTTGTAGCTTTGCATATTATTAGCACAATTGAAATTAATAGAATTTATAATAACATTATTGCAATCATGATTTTCATTCAAGGAGCTATCATGAATCACTTTATAAATTTCTTCTACTAACACTTCATCACGATTTTCAGATTCATGATTTTCAAGCAAAACTTCATAAAGATAATCAAGTGCAATCTACTCAATAGAAATTGGTTCACCATAATTGGATTGTTTAAAAAGATTAGCAAGTGGATGAGTATCCCTATGTCTATATTTTTATTTTCATTGAGTCACACAATTTTAGCAAGCAAGCAAACGAGCAAAGCAAATATTTTTGTGTTTTTGTCAAATTGTTTTAGAAGTGGGGGAGATGAAAATGAGAGGCAAATGCAAATAAAAAGGCAAATAAAATAAATGCAAGTGGATGATAGTTTGTGCGAAGGTACTTGATAGATTTTGGTGATGTCTCCCCGGCAACGGCGCCAGAAATTCTTCCTGCTACTTGTGAGCTGCATTGGGATTTCCTTGAAGAGGAGAGGATGATGCAGTACAGTAGAGATGAGTATTTCCCTCAGTTAAGAACCAAGGTTATCAATCCAGTAGGAGAACCACGCAAAATCCCTTTAGCAGCACCTGCACACACAAAAGCAAACACTTGCACCCAACGCAAATAAGAGGGTTGTCAATCCTCTTAGCGGTTATTTGAAAGGATTAATTCTGATAGTGATAGATAGATAAAGTAAAATACTAAAGAAAATAAACGTAAATAAAATGCAGCAAGGTTTTTTTGGATTTTAATATATGATAAAAGTAGACCTGGGGGCCATAGTTTTCACTAGAGGCTTCTCTCTCGAGCGCAGAACATATGGTGGGTAAACAAATTACTGTTGGGCAATTGATAGAAAAGCAAATAATTATGACGGATTCATGGAAATGATCATGTATATAGGCATCACGTCCGAGACAAGTAGACCGACTCCTGCCTGCATCTACTACTATTACTCCACCCATCGACCGCTATCCAGCATGCATCTAGGGTATTAAGTATGAAACAGAGTAACGCCTTAAGCAAGATGACATGATGTAGACAAAGTAAACTCAAGCAATATGATTAAACCCCATCTTTTTATCCTTAATGGCAACAATACAAATACGTGTCATGCCCCTTTCTGTCACTGGGATTGAGCACCGCAAGATTGAACCCATCACAAAGCACCTCTCCCATTGCAAGATAAATCAATCTAGTAGGCCAAACCAAATCGATAGATCGGAGAGAAATACAAAGCTATAATAATCATGCATAAAAGAGTTCAGAGAAGACTCAAATATTTCTCATGAATAATCTGATCATAAACTCACAATTCATCGGATCCCAATAAACACAGCACAAAAGAAGATTACATCGGATAGAACTCCAAGAACATCGAGGAGAACATGGTATTGAAGATCAAAGAGAGAGAAGAAGCCATCTAGCTACTAGCTATGGACACGTAGGTCTGTGGTAAAGTACTCACACATAATTGGAGGGGTAGCAAGGTTGATGTAGAAGCCCTCCGTGATCGATTCCCCCTCAGGCAAAGTACCGAAAAAGGCCTCCAGATGGGATCGCGGAAGAACAGAGAGGCTTGCGGCGGCGGAAAGATTTTTCTTCTGGCTCTCTGGTATATTGGGAATATTTGGGAATTTATAGCATTGGAATTAGGTCAAGATGTGCCACGAGGGGCCCACAAGCCTGGGGGGCGCGGCCATCCCCCCGGGGCGTGCCCTCCTGGCTTGTCGCCTCCTCGTGGCTCCTCTGGTCTTCTCCCGTAGCTTCGTGGGTCTCTTCTGGTCCAGAAAAAATTAATCCAATTTTTTTTCTTGTTTGGACACTTTTTGATAATGATTTCCTAAAAAGACAAAAACAAGCAAAAAACAGCAACTGGCACTGGGCACTGAGTTAATAGGTTAGTCCCAAAAAATGATATATAATTGCATAAATTTGCATATAAAACATCCAAGATTGATAATATAATAGCATGGAACAATAAAAAATTATAGATACATTGGAGACGTATGAGTTCCCCGGCACCTTCATAGAGACAGTCAAGGAGTGGGAGCGCGAGTGGTTCTACATCACCGAACCACTCGCCGCCGGTCAGGCCGAGGTGCCGGCCTTCTCGGCTGGGCCTTAGAAGAAGCGCATATCTTGGAAGAGGAAGTTCATCGACTGGGGGACCCGGCGGAGGTGAAGGCGCTATCCAAGAAGATCGAGTACTGGATAGTCATCCGGAAGCTCAAGCTGGCTGACATGGTGAACGTCATGCTCCACCGCCGGATTCTACCGCTCCAGCTTCGGGCCTCCCCGATGTGGGCGTTCAAGCCCGAGGACGCGGGGCCCATCCGCCAATTCTTCCGCTACACCCCAGAAGGGGTGTGGAAATTGCTATTCAAGCCGTCCAAGAAGGGATTCCCCAAGGCCAGGAGCGACCTCGGCTTCGAGGCCGATCAAGATGCCCCCGAGGTAATTTCTTAATACACAGCCTTACATCTTGTATTTCATGATTCAGGCTGATCGACTCAGTTGTATGCTTGCAAAAATGGATCCCCAAGGCGCAGTTGATGCTGCGCCCGGCGCCGCTGCCCAAGGAGGAGACAACCCCTCAGCTTGTGGCCCTCTTAACCGAGGAGCCGCATATGGTTGTCTCCAAGGAGTTGAAGACTTCGAGGGGCAAGGCGAGCCTCCGAGCTCGGGAGACCTCGGTCACTCGCTCCGAGGAGACACACGCCTCCTCCACCCATGATGACGAGGAGGAGGAGGACATGGGGGCGAGGAAACTCTCCTCTAAAGGGAAAAGGGTGGTGTCCATGGACATCGAGGAGGAGGCGAGGCCGAAAGGTCCGAAGAGGACTCGCAGGGCCTCCGCCACTCCTACCCCGCCGGGGAATTGTAAGTGCATCAAGTGCCCCCTTAGTGGTTTTGGAGTATTGAAGACAAATAGGTTGAGGGACAAATGTGTTTGTGAGTATACACAGGAGTTATAGTCCCTGAAGATTTGGTTTAACCCATGGAAGACGACCCCTAAAAATATATTTCTTCAAGTGAAGAAATTGATGATGAAATTGGTACGGACCTTTGAAGAAATTGATGTGAAGACTTTGAAGCTTGAAGACTTTTGTTTTCGTAGTTTCTTTCTTCTTATTTGAGTCATAGGAAAAACCATACTGTTAAAGGGGGTCGAGGTGAAACATATTTCACAATTCCAAAGTGATGCTCAAACCTATACATACACAAGCCGCTTCGAGTGAAGCCTTTGGAAATCTCTGGAACAGCTGACGCAATTGCCAGCGACAGTGACGAAGTTCATCTGGTCGCTGACAAAATTGGGTATGCTGAGGAGTTAGGACTTCGCCAGTGTGATCTGCCTATCGTGAGGAAATTGAGTGCCCCGACGAATTTGAGAGTTCAAATTCCGACCGTTGCTACGCCGCTGGCCAGTTGTCAAGTGGATCCTTATCCTGACAACGGTCGAATCAGAGATGGGCATTTATGACATTTCATGTCGGGTTGCCTCCTGGCTATAAATAGCCACCCCCTACAACCAGTAGTTGGTTGGCTACTCTAGAGAGAGATTGACACTTGTCATTTGAGAGCAACCCTTCCTCTGAAGACTGTGTGAGAACCTAAGTGAGGAAAAACCCAACCAGAGCCTAAGTGACTGAGCATCACTGAAGAAGTTGATCTGTGTGATTCGACGCTTGTTACCTTTGAGGACTCTCATTCCTCCAGACGGTTAGGCATCATGTTCTGAGCACCCAAGAGTAATTGTGGCGTGCCGGTGAACAAGTCTGTAAAGGTTTCGGAAGTCTACCTTGAAGACTTACCACGAGTGATTGGGCGAGGACTAAGTGACCTTAGCTCAAGAGGAATACGGTGAGGACTAAGTGTCCTCTAAGGTAAAACTCAGCTGCCTCAACCAGACGTACAGTTGATACAGCAACTAGAACCGGTCTACCAAATCGCTGTGTTTTTGTCAAGCTCAACTGGTTTCAAATTCATCACCTCTTTACTACTATTCCGCTGCTGAAGAACTTGTGACTTACCTTTCTGATGAATTTGAACTGAAGACTGTCATCATGCTATCTCATTTTCTTCAGTTCATCTTCCTCATGCTTATCAGTGTGTATGATTGCATGTTCTTCACTTGCTTATACTTCGTATGCATGCTTTCCATATCTGTGTAGACTTAGTTTCAATTCTGTTTCTATTTCTTCACTCTGATTTTCATCAAAGTCTTCGGAGTTTGACGAATTTCTAAAAATTTCCCATTCACCCCCCTCTGGGAGTTATCCTACGCTTTCAATTGGTATCAGAGCAAGGTACTCCCTTGTTCTGTGTGATTTTGGTTTAACCACCTGGAGTTTTAGTTATGTCGACCGCAGGAATGATCAAGGTCTCCGCTGCGTGCCCAATCTTTGATGGCACAGACTATCCCTACTGGAAGAACAAGATGCGAATGCATCTTGAGGCTATTGACAACGATCTCTGGTTTGCTGTCGAGAACGGCGTCCCCACCATTGCACCAAGCATCAATGCTGCTGATGTGAAGAGATTCAAACAACTCGACTCTCAGGCGAAGAACATCATTTGTGGTCATCTCAACAAAGGACAGTATGGCAGAGTGAGTGCACTGGAAACCTCAAAGCTCATCTGGGACTGGCTTTCAAAAGTAAATGAAGGTGTTTCCACTCAACGTGACTCTTGAGTTGATGTCCTTCGCAATCTCTTCAATCGTTTCAAAAGGCTCGACAATGAAAATGTGCAGGAAACCTTCGACCGCCTCAGTGATATCTCCAATGAGCTTCAAGCTCTTGGCGCTGCTGACATCACCGATCATGAGGTGGTGAAGAAATTGGTGAGGTCTCTGGATAGTTCCTTCGACACTTTGGCACTGTTGATTCAAGAGCGTCCTGATTACAAGTCGCTAGATCCTGCTGACATTCTTGAGAGGCTCAACACACATGAATTTCAGCAAGCAGAGAAGAGAGATATGTATGGACCCAACTATGGTCGTCCGCGCGCTCTGAAGGGAAAAGCAACAGCCAAGGCTATTTCCTCATCTGAAGAAGAGGAATATGAGAGCAGTTCTGATGGTGCTGAGGAAATTGGCAGAGAACTGGCTATGCTAGTGAAGAAGTTCCAGAAGTTTTCCAAGAAGAACCGTTTTGGAAAGTCTTCAAAGTATGACTCGAAGAACACTGGAGAAGCGTCTGCTCGAGACTACAACAAGAGAACCTGTCACAAGTGCAAGAAACCAGGCCACTACATCGCTGATTGCCCTCTATGGCTAAAGAAGAAGAAGAAGAAGAGCAGAGATGATGATGAATCTGATGGCAAAAAGAAGAAGTCCTCAAAGTCTTCATCAAAGTCCTCATCTCACAAGAAAACCAGTTCTAGCAGCGCTCGTGCATTCATTGGGAAGGAAATGGATTCTGAAGAAGAATCTGATGATCAGCAAGCTGAGGAATCTGAGGAGTCAGACACTGGTGTGGCGAGCCTTGCCCTCGCTACTGAGTATGTCAGCAAGTCCATCTTCAACCCTGAGGATAATGGTAACTCCACCAACAATGATGACTGTGCTGATGACTTCACTCCCACCTATTGCTTCATGGCAAGAGGTGCAAAGGTAACCTCACGAGAAGCTTACTTTGAAACTTCCAGTGATGACGACTCTGAGTGTGAATCTAAACCAAGCTATAAGAAACTTGCTAAAATTGCATTTGAGCAACAACATGCCATGGAAAAGATTCAAAAACTGCTAGACAAAAGCGATGACCTGTTGGACGAGGAAATGGATCATAGTGAAGCTCTGTCTGAGGATCTCAGAAGGCTTAAGTCTCAATATGACGAACTTGAAAGTCGTCATGTGTCCCTCTCAGCTGAACACGAGAAGCTGTCCTATGAATTTCTTCAAAGGAAGCAAGATCTCAAGAAACTGAGAGCATCTCATGATGATGTTCAAAAGGAAAATGATTCACTCCTCGCTCAACAGATCAGTACCGCTCAGGAAGAATTTGTTGCACCATGCCTAAAATGCCTTGAACGTGATAATGCAAATTCTTTAGCTGAATGTTCAAATGCTTCTGTTCTTTCAAATGCTTCAACTACTACGGTGGCCACTAACCCCTCACTTGAGGAAGCCATCGGTGATACTGATGAAAATGCAGGGCTGAAGGAATTGTATGTCACTGGCATGTACAAAAGCCTCAAAGGGCATCAAACCCTCTGTGACGTGCTCAAAAAGCAAATTCTTCATAGGAACCCTAGGAAAGAGGGTATTGCCTTTGAGAGAAAGCTCAACGCTGATGGTTCGTATTGGAAGCCTGAGTAGTATCCCAAAACCACATGGGTTGCTGCAAAGGGACCTCCAATAGATCCATCCACTTTATCTGGCTATTCTTGTGACTCTTCATATTCTTCAGATGAGTCATTTGACTCCAACTATAATCTCTTCAAGAATCAGAATGGTGAAGTCTTTGACAAATTTATTGGTACTAACTGCAGGAACGGTCCACCTGTGAAGAAAATCTGGGTTCCTAAAAGCCTTCTGGAAAATCTTCAGGTGATCGAATGTCATCATGACATCACCAATGAAGAAGAAACTTCCTAGGGCAAATTCTTAACAGGGATCAAAGTCGTCAAATGGACGTAGATCCACTTATGGTCATACTAATGCCTCTATTTCGCAGGGAAACAAACAACGATTTGATGAATATGAGCATTATTCATCGAACCACTATGTTCACAAATCATCGAAGAATTTCTCTGCTTATTCATTCAATTACTATAACCCTCATGTGAAGAGAAATGCTTATTCTTCAATGCCTAAGTTCTCCATTAATGCACTTCATTACATTGCTTCTCAGCCACCCATTCAGATGTGGGTGGTTAAGAAGAAGAACTAATCTCTTCTGCAGGGTCAGGTCTTCAGACAACAAAATGTCTGATGAATTTGCTGAAGACCTGACATAATGCCTGTTGGGCTGCAGGCTAATCACGATGAAATGAACAACTCATTTCACACATCCCTTATGCTGCATGATATTGTTTCTTGATGACATTGTCTGACGAAATTGATCATCATCATATTCTTCACTTTAAAGTATATGAATTTGTAAGTCAGACTAATGCTTCTACAGGATGATACACCTTCAGCCACTGAATGGGTCTTGGACAGTGGCTGCACGAATCATATGACAGGAGACAGGAATCTCCTCACTGATGCTCCCCTCACTCCGTCTCATCTGAAGCATATCACATATGCCGACAAAGGAAAAAGCAAGGTATTGGGTCTAGGTAAGGTTGCTATCTCAAGGATTGACACATGGAAAAGGTGATGCTTGTCGAGTCCCTTGGATACAACCTCATGTCTGTCTCAATGCTTTGTGATCTTGATATGATTGTCATCTTTGTCAAATATAGATGCAATGTGCTGTTGGAATCTGACAAATCCAAAGTCTTTGAAGGCTTTAGGAGAGGTGATTTGTACATTGTAGATTTCTGTACAGGTCCTCAGCCTGCAACATGTTTAATGGCAAAAGCTTCAGAATGCTGGCTATGGCATCGACGACTTGGACATGCTGGGATGAGGAATTTGAGCACACTCGTCAAGAAGAAGCATATCATTGGCGTCGAGGGTGTCAAATTCATCAAGGACCATCTCTGTGGTGCTTGTGAGTCTGGAAAGATGACCAGATCCAAGCACTTGGCGAAGACAATCATGACCACTTCTTGTCCTTTTGAATTTCTTCATATGGATTTGTTTGGTCCTACCCATTATGCTACACTAACCAATGCAACATCTCTCTACGGATTCATCATTGTTGATGACTACTCTCGTTACACCTGGGTGCACATCATTTCCTACAAGACTGAAGCTCAGGATGTCTTTAGACGATTCTCCAAACGGGCCATGACGAATTATGGTCTCAAGATCAAGCACATCAGGAGTGACAATGGCACTGAATTCAAGAACACAGGCCTCGACGACTATCTTGATGAACTTGGTATCACTCATGAGCTCTCTGCTCCCTATACGCCTCAGCAGAATGGAGTCGTGGAGCGCAAGAACAGAACCCGCATCGAGATGGCGTATACTATGCTTGATGAATACAAGACACCTCGTCATTTCTGGCCTGAAGCAATTGATACTGCATGTCACATCATCAATTGGGTATATCTTCACAAATTCCTCAAGAAGACCTCATACAAGCTACTCAATGACAAGAAACCCAATGTGAGTTATTTTAAAGTCTTCGGTGCTAAATGTTGGATTAGAGATCCACATCACAGTTCTAAATTTGCACCAAAAGCATATGAAAGTTTTATGCTTGGTTACGGAAAGGACTCGCACACCTACAGAGTCTTCAACACCTATCACAAGGTTGTTGAAACTGTAGATGTGCGGTTCGATGAAACTAATGGCTCGCAAAGAGAGCACCTGCCTCCTGTGCTAGATGAAATGCCTCCTGAGGAATCTATCAAGCTTATGGGCACCGGTGAAATTGTGCCCAGTGAAGAAATAGCTGCTGATGAAGAAGTGGTTGTTCCTCTTCGTGAAGAAAATGAACATCCTGACGAAAATGATGCTGAGGATTCTGCACGGCAACAACAATAGCAAGGCCCTCATCCAGCACATCCACGAGTGGCGAATGAAGTGCAGATTGAGAAGACCATCGACAACATCAATGCATCTGGTCCCCTCACTCGCTCAAGAGCTTCACATTTAGCTAACTTTTGTGGGCATTACGCGTTTGTCTCTATTTCAGAGCCCACCAAAGTTGATGAAGCCTTTCTGGAACCTGAATGGATTCAAGCAATGCAAGATGAATTGCATCAGTTTGAGCTCAACAATGTGTGGGAGCTTGTCAAGTGTCCCGATCCACGCAAGCACAATATCATCGGCACTAAGTGGATCCACCGCAACAAACAAGACGAAAATGGCCAAGTGGTGAGGAACAAGGCCCGTCTTGTAGCTCAAGGCTACACACAGGTTGAGGGTATTGATTTCGATGAAACATTTGCACCTGTTGTTAGGCTTGAAGCCATTCGTATATTGCTTGCATATGCTAACCATCATGATATCCTTTTATATCAAATGGATGTGAAAAGTGCATTCCTCAATGGTAAGCTTGAGGAAGAAGTATATGTTGCTCAACCACCAGGTTTTGAGGATCCAAAGCATCCTGACAAAGTCTTCAGACTCAACAGGGCTCTCTATGGCCTCAAGCAAGCCCCTAGGGCTTGGTATGATACACTGAAGGAGTTCCTGAAGAAAAAGGGGTTCAAGCCCGGTTCACTTGATCCTACTCTTTTCACTAAATCTTATGATGGTGAACTATTCATATGCCAAATATATGTTGATGATATTATCTTTGGTTGCACTAACAAGAAATACAGTGACGAATTTGCATATATGATGCAAGAAGAATATCAGATGTCTATGATGGGGGAGTTGAAATTCTTCCTCGGACTTCAAATTCGTCAACAACCCAATGGCATCTTCATATCTCAGGAGAAATATCTCAAAGACTGCCTGAAGAAGTTCGGCATGCAAGATTGCAAAGGCCTCAAGATACCAATGCCAACAAATGGCCAACTTAACACTGACGAAAATGGTAAAGATTTCGATCAGAAGGTATATCGCTCTATCATTGGTTCGCTCCTTTACCTATGTGCATCTAGGCCAAATATTATGCTTAGCGTTTGCATATGTGCCCGCTTTCAAGCGTCACCAATGGAATCACACCACCAGGCTGTGAAACAAATTCTTCGATATTTAGCTCACACACCAATGCGTGGATTATGGTATCCCAAGGGCTCATCACTTGATCTTGCTGGATATTCTGATTCTGATTATGCTAGAGATCGTGTGGATCGCAAGTCAACCTCAGGCACATGCCATTTCCTCGGACGATCTCTTGTATGTTGGTCCTCGAAGAAGCAGAACCGCATCTCACTTTCCACTGCCGAGGCTGAGTACATTGCCGCTGGCGCCTGCTGCTCTCAGTTACTATGGATGAAGCAAACCCTCAAGGACTATGGCATCAACGTGAAGAAAGTGCCACTCTACTGCGACAATGAGAGCGCCATCAAGATCGCCCACAACCCTGTGCAACACTCAAGGACGAAGCACATTGAGATTCGTCACCATTTTCTTCATGATCATGTGCTGAAGGAAGACATCGTCATCGACCACGTGAAGACAGAAGACCAGCTTGTCGATATCTTCACTAAGCCCTTGGATGAGAGAAGGTTTTGCATGTTGCGGTGTGAGCTAAACATCCTAGAATCTTTGAATGTCCTTTGAAAAGGACACACATCCTAACGCTTATGCATTCTTGATGACTTTGATGCACAACACACGAAGTAACATTTTTCTTCAATCAATGAAGACTAACCCTCTAAATGTGAAGAAATTAATGAAGAACTTGATTCTCAGAACCCTAAGACAATTGTACGCGGTGTCTGAAATCATCATAGTTCTTATACGGTGGGTAACGCCACCACCACTTTATGACTTGCTTCAATTTGAGTTTTTTTGTCATTTGCAATTTCGTCAAACCTTTCAAATTCGTCATTTGTGGTCTATTCTCATAATATTATGAGAATAGTTATTCTCATAACACTTCCGAACTGCACGCTCAACGCAAGTGCACGTCATTGTTGAAGCAAGAGCACTGCAGTACTGAGGCGAGTGCACTTCCAGTCGCAAAAAACTGCACACAGTTTTTTCGGTACTGTTTTCGCTCCAGTTTTTAAACCGTTTGTCGGAATGAGGCGTCTAATATACCATTGGAAAGCTATGGATTAGGCGCAACTTCGTCATGTAGAATATTTTTCGAGATTCCTCACAGTTTAAGAGCAGTTTTGAAAACGGTGTGGCGCACGACGAGTGGCAGCGAGGGTTTTTTCGTGATTTTTTCTAAACCACTCGTCGGAATGAAGCAAATGATACGCCGTTGGAAAGATATCGTCGAGGCACAACTTTTTCATATATATTTCTTTCTCTAATTCGTTACGGTTTAAGAGCAGTTTCAAATTTACTAAATCACGGAATTCTGTTTTTCAAAATTTTTGCAATTTTTGGTACTGTTTTCGCTCCAGTTTTTTAACCGTTTGTCGAAACGAGGTGTGTGATATGCCATTGGAAAGCTACGGATGAGGCGCAACTTTCATATGTAGAATTTTTTTTGAGATTCCTTACGGTTTTAAATTAATTTTGAAAATGGTGCGGCGGACGACGAGTGGCAGCGTCCGTTTTTTCGCGAATTTTTTTACAAACCGCTGGTCGGAATGATTCAAATGATATGCCGTTGGAAATATATTGATGAGACGCAACTTTTTTATGTAGAACACTCTCTCTAATTCCTTACGGTTTAAGAACAGTTTTGATTTTACAGAAATACGAATACTCTGTTTTTCGCGACACCAAAATCGTCGTGTGTACTGCATCAGACAGATGAACGCACTGCTTCAGACTGAAAACCGCACTGCATCAGATAGTCAAGTGAACTCCATGGTTTCTTTCGTCATTTTTCTAACTTTTTTATGAAACACGAAACACCTTTGTGGGATGAGTGCAGTGCACATCAAGGTAAAGTGAACCACAACACAAATCGAAGTGGGCTGCGTCGCTTTTTTGTCGTTTTCAAACTACTTTTTTATAAATAAGTTCGAACTGAATTACCGAGGCTAGTGTACTGGATTTTTTTCCAAAACGCCTTTTTGAAGTTTGCATGGTTGAGATTAGTGAACTGCACTATTATTTTTCGTTTTTTCTTCTCACTTCTTTATGAATGCATCCTGGCTGCTGAGACAAGGCAAGTGTACTGCATCAACGGTTTTATACAGAGTGAACCACAAAGCACTTCCTGCGCCCACGCACCGGACTGCAAGTGCACCACAACGAAACCGCATGAATACATTTGCCCGAACTGCAACGAAATCATACATATAGACATGTATACTCCCATCGCACAACAAAACGAGCACTGGACGTCTCCCAGAAGCAAACTGCACTTCAAGATTACAAACAAAACAAAACTGAACCACAACATCCCGTCAAAAGACAAAGTTAATGCCATCTTGTCTCTATTTTTTTACACCGCAATTTTCCCGCAGCCGCGCCCATGAACCGCCACAAAATGGGAAGGAGTGCACTGCAGCAGGACCAGAGTGCACCACTGCCCCCACCGGAGTGCACTGCGGCTCCGAACTCCACCATCCGAGCTGCTCACACCCCTGATGTGGGATGCATCCTGGACTGCATGAACGCGTGCCCGCACAGCAGGACACATACTGGAAACTGCAGGGCTCACCTGCACGAACTGCATCGGCGCTGGCTACAACACCTCCATTGCTGGAGCTGGGCAGAGGAGTAGAGGCCCTCCGCCACTGGCGCTGGAGGTGAGGAGCAGAGGCCTGTGCACACACATGCCAGCAGCAAACAAGCAGACAATGTAAGGAATCTGACAAACAATAGGAGGAAAAAAATCTGCAAAACTGATCCACCCGAACTACACTGCGGCGTCAGCCGAACTGCAAAACATGGGTAGTGCACGTCGGCAAGCCAAACTGCACGGCGCGCCAAACTGGACAGGACTGACTCGTGTGGTTTTGGCGGAGGTGACGCCTGGAGATGGAAACCCCTGCCCCCCTGATCTGCAGGTGGTGGAGCGCTAGACTGCATGCCGCACAGGGTCGCACTGCGTTAGTGAGGAGGGTCCGACGCGGGTGGGCACGAGAAGATGGCCCTGGAGAGGAACCGAACTGCACGCCGGCCCTACTCCTGCTCCATGCTGGCCCTGCTCTGCCAGCCCCCGCGCCGCTGCCCTGCCCCTCCTTAGGCTGTAAGGCGTCACCGCTACCTCCTTGGGATGGCCATGGCCTTGCCGTCCCCGCCGGAGTCCATGGCCGGTGGGCGGCTGGACTGCAAGCCCTCGCACCGGAGGACTGCGGGCATGCTACTGGCGGTGTGCATCAAGCGGAGGAGGGGAGCTAGGAGGAAGGGGGAAGCTACGGCCATACCCGGGGTCTTGTCGTCTTCCTCTCATCATCGATGGCGTGACCGTCGGGATCCTGCACGGGGAGGCTGTGGAAGGGATGGATCCGGTTGGAGGCGCCGGATCTGACGAGGGCGGTGGCGCCATGGCGCCGATGGGTGGTCGCCCGAGAGCGGGATGGCCCCAATCCAGGCGGCAGTGGCCCACGGAAGGTCGCCCAGGACGGAATGGCGCACATCCAGGCGGCAGCGGCTACTAGGAGGTCGCCGGGGGCTGGGCTGCTCGGATCCAGGCGGTGGTGGCTCTCGCAAGGTTGCTGGGGACAAGCCGGCGTGAATCTCACGTGGTAGCCGAGGAGGAACAGGATGGCAGCCGTCGGGGAGGAAGGGGAAGCTGGAGGGAATGGTGGGGCGGCGCCGGCCGTGAGCTGCTGTGGCGTGGCGGCGCGCTGGGAGCTCGGGCGGGCGGCACCGATGGGGAAAGTGGTGGGATCGGGGCAGTGGGGGTAGGGTAGGTGGGTGTGGGGTGGTGGCCGTGGGGAGGGGTAGGTGGAGGCGAAGTAGTTTTTGCCCTGCTCGGTTCGGTGGGCTGTGTAGTTGGAGGTATTATGAGAATAAGGTTTAGTGTTATGAGAGTAAGGTCTTAAGGGTGTTATGAGAATAGACCCACCCTATATATATATATATATATATATATATATGACAAATTTTATCTACAACCGGGTGTAGTTACCCCCTAGCCAATTACGTGCCAGCGTAGCAGCAAGCTAACCGGGTTAATGAATACAGAGGATCCGATAGTCTGTAACTAACTAATTAGCTATTTGTTCCGAACGTGGCGTACTAACTAACTAGGTATTTAAATTAGTCAATCAATTAGATAACGTGTTCTGGACGTTCTGGTAACTGACCTCGCGAGTCTGTTGGTGGGCTAGTTACGCATGCATGGATTTGAATGGATAAGGGCCAGCCACGCATGTGATCTTCCAAAACTCTTTTCACATGTGCATAACTCTGTAATCGTACAGTATATATATTCGGATTAAAGTATAGATGAAATTCATATTGAAGTATGTACACATACGTCGGCTTGGAGTATGGATGCATTACCTTATTAGTGGAATAGTGTGTATGTATATTCTCAGATAAGAGTATTAAGAACTAATTAGAGTACACAGATTTTGTATATTCATTATAAGAGTATATAGTTGCCCGCAAAAAAAAAAAGAGTGTATAGTATATCCTTTTTTTTGCGGGAAGAGTATATAGTATATCCCTTTTTTTTGCGGGAAGAGTATATAGTATATCCAACGCAGGAAAAAAAATGTGGTGTATGGTGTATATATACTTTCTATTGGAGTATGGAGTATGGAGTATGGAGTATATACCATACTTTTTTATCGGACATGGAGTATATAGCATACTTGTTACAGAAAGATGGAGTATACTTATTTGAGAATGAAGTATGTTGGTAACTTGGTATGGTCATAATAATTTACGCATAAGGCATATCATGTGGAGTTTATACGAGACCACATCTAATATGGAGTACATGGTAAAAAAGATTGCACCTCTGTGGTTGGAACTTTTTTTCTGCGAGGCATAAGTATATACAGAATAAGTAGTTTTTAAAGGGAGTATGGAGTATATACACAAATATAAAGGTAGTATGTACAGTTTCGTTTACAACAAGGGCATGTTTATACACTAGCTGATGCATTGATCGATACAAATTACAAGATGTCATGCATGCATCACAGAGGTATCATCGGTTAGATCACTAGCTGACCAATGTTTATAGACTAGTTATCCCATCGTTGGTTGCGGTGGCAGTAGGCGCCCCAGGATGGTGCCACGGCGGCGGCGGTGGCTGCAAGTGTCTCATGATGGTTTTGTGAAAAAAAAAACGCATCCGCAACTGGACATGGCCTCCGAGGAAGACACGCAGGGAGAACGTTGGAAGGATGTCCATCTTGATTCCAGCAAGAGCACTTCCAGTGGCGAATGACTGAACAGAAAAAGATCGAGATCAATTAGCATGTCGCATTCATGCATGCATGTAAATTAATTAAGCCATGATGCAAGAACAGCAGATGCATTCAAAAGCAATAAGCGATATGCACATGTGTGGATGATGAAGTGAAAAAAATGACGGAAAGATTTTTTACATCGATGCATGCACGGTGTGGTTGATGTAGAACGAACATGGAGTTGGCGGATGACGTCGTAATTGCGTGACGTCGTAGCATGGCCACGGCACTGCAGGCTCGATCAGATTGATTCAGCGTGGCGTCGGCTGCTGCAGCGCCGGATCGAAGATGCCAACCAGCAGCCATGGCTAGACTTGCACACACAGGGAGATGAATCGAAGGTTAGCTTGTGAGCCTTTCAAATAAAATGAATCAACTTGAATACCTAGATCCCCCGATCGAGAGCCCCCATGAAACATGATGCCGGCGGCGGTGTTGAAAGCTAGCTTGTCGTTTTGACGTGACGATATTATATAACTGTATTATCCGGCCACGAAAAGCGGAACCATACACCTGATCTTATTTAGCCGGTGGAGAGAAAGTAGGCTGTATTCATAACCAAACCCGTTAATCAACGCCCACGTCTAGAATGAAATCGGACGGCATCGAGGGGGGGTAACTACATCCGGTAGTAGGATGTATTTTCCCTATATATATATATATATATATATATATATATATATATATATTTGAGATTTTCATGTCCTCAACAGCATCCACATATAGCTAATTCTTCAAACAGTGTTTTCCGTAATCTATGTGGATGTGATCGGACCCGCTCCTCTCTATGCTAAACTCAAACCACTCTGTTCCCAATCTCTTCATATGCGTTCTAATTGACACTGTTCAAAGTCTTCACTGTGTCCTTGTCAGCTGAAGAAATTGCGAACACATTTCAAAAATATTCTAATCAATTTTTTTTGGCGGTTGCCACAGTAACCTCAGCCCTCGCATCCGACGCGTGGATAAGCACACTCAAAATGCATGTGTGACATGTGCCACTCAGATGTGAAACGCCAGGGGCTTATCCATCCAAAATCTTCGGACCACTCAGTTTTCACCGCGCCTATATAAAGGCTTGACCTCGTCAACCCTAACTCATTTCACTCTCGCGCCCCTGTCGCTCTCAAAACCCTAGCGCTGCCACTGGAACTCATCGTCACCAGAGAGGAAGAGCTTCACTGCCTCGACTTCTTCGACGTCGTACTCACGCCGGACGCGGATTTCTTCACCTCTGCCCGCCGTAGCTATCTTTCGTCGCCAAGTTAGGGCACGGAAGATCTGAACTGACTATTTCCATCGTTCCGTCGTCTAGTTCATCAAGTTCATCATTTGGGTAATTAAATGCTCATTTTTACTACCCTGTTTGATCTTCACTTTACTCCAAAATTTTCAAGTGTTGTTTTTACCATTCTTTCAATTCTTCAGCACTTCCTTTTGGCCAGTCTTGTGTATTTCAACTAAGTTGCACTTAACAACTAGATTCCTCAATTGTGCAATTGCTCAATCTGTACAACTCTGGAACCTAAGTCAAGAACACTTAGTGAAACTCCTCAAAGACGATAAGGGTCAATTTCCTCAACTGGTTTTTGTTAAAACTCTCTAAGAACGCATGTGACTCTTACCTATTTCCTTGCAACTATACTCTGTTCACAGGTACAATGTCTGCCGCTGAATCACTTGGTTCTCATCAAATTAATTCATTTGCAGCATTGCTTGAGGAAAATCTTCAAACTTCATCAGAGTCCTCTCGTATTCAAAAACATCAGTTGAAGAAAATGGCTGAAAGAAAAAGGCCTCAGAAAGGAGGCAAGAGGAAAGAGGAACAGACTGCTTTTGAGATCCCTGACGACTTATATGCAGGATACTACACGCCTGATGAAAATGTTCATGGCCCTGAAACACAGAAGCAGCGCAAAACACGCACTCAGAAGATCAAGAGGTACTGGTCATATGAATGGAGGGCTTACAGATATGCCACTCCCAAGTATATGAAGGAATTTGCTGTGAAGCCTCCATGCAAAAGGCCACCACTTGCTCCTGGACAAGTGCCTGATCCTACAAGCATCAGAAGGGGTGAAGAATTCCCCAAAGAATGGGCAAAGCATCAAGATAAATTGCAGAAACAGGCCCAAAAGGCTGTTGAAGAATTCAACAGGGCCACAAAGGCCTCAGCTGAAGCAGGTGCTAGTGCTAGTGGCAGTGCCAGTGCTCCAAAGAAATCCATGCATAAGAAGCCTACTCACAAGCCTATGCCCTCAGATCCAATGCCTTCTGTGGCCAGACCAACCGCGTCAAGGGTATCAAAATCTTCGGCACCTCCTCCTGCCTCAAGTTCATCAATGGCTGCAGCAAGAGCTTCAACACCGGTCGTGCTTGCATCTTGCCAACGCACCGAGGGCTTTCCAATAGCCTCAATAGCTGCATCAAGTGCCTCAGCTAGTGGGTAACCATCGTCTTCACTGCCCAAGCTGAAGAAAAAGGTCACTGCTGGCCGTCGAACAAGACCGAGTCCCAAAAGCAAGGCAGCAGTGCCTCAAGCTGATGAACATGGGCTGGCTGACGAAGATGAGCTCGCGGAATTCCTCAGAAGGAAGCAAGAGCAAGCTACAATTGCTAAGAATTCTTCAGTTCCATTACTACTGAATCCCAAGAAGCTCCTTGATTTCATCGATATATGGTGCACTAAGCCCGACACTCCACTTGATGACCTCGACTTGCCTCCTGGTCCAAGTCATGTGCTGACGTCTTTCATATTGACGAAGAAGCAGAAAATTGCATAAGCAAAGCTGGTGAAGAAACAGCAAATTCAGAAGGAGAAGGAGTTGAGGCAGAACATACTTTCTGATGAGGATATATTCACGAAATATGATGATCCTGCTTGCTTAAGCTGGAAAGAAATATTGAGCCTCGTTGACAAATATCATAAGGTGAATTCATTCCTAGTTGAACTTGTTACTTTGATTCGAAAGAACTTTATACTGCCTAAATCCTTGTGTGTATGTATCGTTAGGTACATTGGAGAGGAAGGCATGGCACAAGGGAACAAGGAGGCATTGCAGCAAGGAAGGGAGGAAGACCCTGCAGTTTCCAGGGCGGTAGTACCGCCCCACACAAGCGGTAGTACCGCTTAGCGGTAGTACCGCCCCAGTACTACCGTCCTAGTACCGCTTAGGAAATTTCTTCTGGAATCCAAGCGACCCCAAGCGGTACTAAAGCGGCACTAAGTATTTAGAGCGGAAGTACCGCTTAGGAGCGGTAGTACCACTTGCTATAAGTGGTACTACCGTGCTGCCTGCGCGCAGACTTTGGGGCTGACGGCCCGTGTACCCCTTCGATCTATCTTAGGATATAAATACCCTTCCTTAGGGTTACTTAGAGGCAGACCACGTTTAAGATAAACCCTAGTTCTTGAGATTGCTTGTAAGCATTCATCTTGAATCCTCATCTCCAATTCTTATCGATCTGGAGATCATATACTGCAAGTTGAGTGTAATCTGCTGTTCCATTAGGAATTAGTATATTGCAATTATACCGTTTCGTGGTCGACGGCTATGTGCGCAAGTGTGTGACGTTGTGAATATCCAAAGGGTTGAGACCTTTTGCATTGGCATCAGGGATCAAGTGAGGGAGAGTTCATCGGCGACATACAAGTTATCTATCATCTTCATCATCACCACCGCCGCTTACTGAGAAGATCGGGACACCCCATATCACTTTCCATATCTCCTCAACAGCTTGTGACTTTACAGTCTGAGATTCAACAGCTGTCTGAAGAGTTTGATCGCCAGTCAAGTCACTGTTGTTTGGTGCGCGACAGATTCATCAAAACCACCACCAAAGTGGTTGATGACCTCAACAAGCATGAGGCTGCGAAATTTGGCATAGTGCCTCCTTCCAGTTCTTCAACTTCTCCACCAACTACTCAGGCCAGTGAGACCGCGCCCGTATCTACTTCGCAAGTGCAAGACAGGGCAACTGAAGAAGTTGCTCCTGAAGAAATTGCCATGGCAACTAACAATGTTGCGCCTGAAGAAACTGCCATGGTGACTGCATTAGTCACGCCTGAAGAAACTGAACCACCAAGTTCCGCAGCAGCAGCACCACTAACGACTTCATCTGTGAAGATTATCACCCTTCCTTCTGCTTCAGAAGCGAAGAATACCAAGGCTGCTGAGAAGGAAGCTAAAAAGAGAAAAGCTTCAGCTCCTCCTACCACCACTGAAACAGTGAAGAAAATAAAGACGGCTCCATTGTCTTCAGTCGTTCCAATTGAAGCAATACCAATTTCATCAGCGCCCCCAGCTCGTTCTAATGAAGATCGTCAAATGGTTCCTTATGGGGTGGCATATGAAATTCCTCAGGCTGATGAAGAAGAAGATGACACCCATTCTGCTGCTACCACAGAGCAGATGGATGAAGAAATAGAAGTTGAGGAAGATGCTTCACTTCATCTTGTCTCGTCACGGAAGCCCTCATAGGTTCCGGTGACTAAAGAAAATGTTGCTACTTCATCTGGAAGTAGTGAAGAAACTGAAGAGGACGTGGATATTGACGGTGTAACTACCCCTCCAATCCTTGACAAATTTTGGGAAGCTTTCCATCCAAATTCGCCCCTCACCACTCCTCTGCCGCAAGTGCCACAGTCACCCACTATCACTAAAGAAATTTACACTGGTTCTGAAGAACAACAGCCGTCTCTTCAGACCATTGCTGAAGAAATTCTAGCTGCAACAGCTGATGAAACTGAACTTGCACCATCTGATGAACCAGCTCAAGATGACCCTATGGTGGATGTTGTCGATACATCCCCTCAGCGCGATGATTCAATTCCATCAGCAAATACCGATATAGTTCCAACTGCTACTGCTGAGGAAATTGCAAAATCACTTGCTGTGACAGATCCTCAGGATTCTACTGGGTCCCCAAGACCTATATTTGATGTCAGACCAAAGAAGCAAAATCTTCAACCAGTTCTAGTTATGCCAAAGATTGGCAGAAGCCTCAGATGGCCTCAGTTCGATAATGCCAAGTTCTTCGAAGAAACGAATTTCTTCGTTGGTGAATCACCTTATGACTCAGCTAAAATGAGGCGTCTGCGCTTCTGGACAAAGACACAGATGAACTATTACGCTTCACTGTTGTTTGACAAGAACAAGATCTTCCCGCATCGCCATATTCCTCATGTGGATATGGAATCTATTCCCTGTTTTTGGCCTGTATTGGCTGTGCTTCATGATGCTGGATTACTCAGCTTCTGCTCTGACGTCTCTGATTGGAATGAAGAATTAATTCTTCAGTTCTACACCACTGTGCATTTCTCTGGAAACGTTGACGACATTGCAACTTGGGCTCTGGACTGGATGAGCGAAGACACTCATTACAAGGCACCAGTTGATGAACTTCTTCGTGCTCTTCCAGTTGATCCACCCTAAGAAGAAGCAAAGATGATCTATGAAGAACCCGAGCTGCCACATCATCTGATGCAAGTGCTTATGAAGCCATTGGCTGAAGGAGAAGCTCCAAGGACAACCTTCCTTGTGAAGGATTTGCTATATGTGCCATGAACGGTCTATCGTATTCTGGCGAAAACCCTCAGCCCTATCAAAGGTCACAACTCCAATACTGAAGAAATTGTGGGAATTATGAAGAATCTGTTATTCCACATCATTCATGGTACTCCCATTAATATCCATGATTTCTTCATGAGGACTTTGGTCACAGTGGCCCAGTCACCTTTTGATCTGAAGCCATATGCTCCATGGATCATGAGATTTATCAGATCCCGTTCTTCAATTCACTACAAGGCTGATCATCAAAATCACCTCAGTTATCTGCCGAAAGTAGAAGTTCTTCAGAGCACCATCTCCTTAGTTCCTGGCAAGGGCAAGGCTGCTGTAGATGAAGGAATTCGTCCTCTTGATGGACAATTTTGCCAGCCAATATCACAGTCCACTGATGATGAAACAGCTAGCCAGGAGACTGCTGCTAAAGCTTCAAGACCATCTCGTACATCAGATGCTCCATGTGTCATGACTGACTGTGAGCTACTAATAAGCTTGCACCAGAAAGTTGACAAGAATCATCGATGGGTTAAGCGTCAGTTTGCTGCGATTCAAGCCAACATGACTGTGACGCATAACTCAGTACGCAAGAACCGCTACTATCTCCATGAGATTTTTGACAGATCATGGGCCATCCTCTCGCACCTCAAGACAGGTGAAGAACTTGCAGAAATGGACTTCCAAATGAACTTTGATTGGGCCGAGCCACCCAGGAAGAAGTTCAAGAAAACTCAAGTTCCTCCTCTTATGCCGAGATCAGAGTCTTCATCACGCACCACTGATGAAAATGAAGCTGTTGAAGACACTGCTGCTGGTCCATCTGCATCACGCGACCCCAACAAAGTTGGCGCTCCCTCGACTTCTCCAAGATGATATTCTTCAGGGGCGTTAGTTCTCAGTTTCATCTCCTTTTGGTCATTTGATGACAAAGGGGGAGAAATGTGAGTTAGTCTTCAAACGGGTCTTTATATGGGCTGTTTTTGCTGAGTTACAACTCTTGGACTTCATTTGATTTGCTCTTTGATGGGTTGTAACTTAAATAACTATTGGCTGTCTAACTCTTTTCCAACATTTTATCTGCATGCTCTGAACTTAAATATATCTACTCATGCATGCACAATTTCGTCAGACACCAATTTTCATCATGCATTCGTATTCTTCAAATATCTTATGATCATGCATGATTGGATTCCAAGATATAGGGGGAGATCTCCACAATTTCAACCAGCCATGTGCATTTGCAATCAAAAGCAAATTCTTCATATGCACATCTTCAGGGGGAGTTCCTCAATATCTTGTAATCAATTTCTTCATACTCTATACTTACTCCTAAACTATTTACTCCCGTTGAATCCCTAACAAATTTGTCATCAATCACCAAAAAGGGGGAGATTGTAAGTGCATCAAGTGCCCCCTTAGTGGTTTTGGAGTATTGAAGACAAATAGGTTGAGGGACTAATGTGTTTGTGAGTATACACATGAGTTATAGTCCTTGAAGATTTGGTTTAACCCATGGAAGACGACCCCTAAAAATATATTTCTTCAAGTGAAGAAATTGATGATGAAATTGGTACGGACCTTTGAAGAAATTGATGTGAAGACTATGAAGCTTCAAGACTTTTGTTTTCGTAGTTTCTTTCTTCTTATTTGAGTCATAGGAAAAACCGTACTATTAAAGGGGTTCGAGGTGAAACATATTTCACAATTCCAAAGTGATGCTCAAACCTATACATACACAAGCCGCTTCAAGTGAAGCCTTTGGAAATCTCTGGAACAGCTGACGCAATTGCCAGCGACAGTGACGAAGTTCATCTTGTCGCTGACGAAATTGGGCATGCTGAGGAGTTAGGAGTTCGCCAGTGTGATCTGCCTATCGTGAGGAAATTGAGTGCCCCGACGAATTTGAGAGTTCAAATTCTGACCGTTGCTGCGCCGCTGGCTAGCTGTCGAGTGGATCCTTATCCTGACAACGGTCGAATCAGAGATGTGCATTTATGACATTTCATGTCGGGTTTCCTCCTGGCTATAAATAGCCACCCCCTACAACCACTAGTTGGTTGGCTGCTCTAGAGAGAGATTGACACTTGTCATTTGAGAGCAACCCTTCCTCTGACGACTTTGTGAGAACCAAAGTGAGGAAAAACCCAACCAGAGCCTAAGTGACTGAGCATCACTGAAGAAGTTGATCTATGTGATCTGATGCTTGTTACCTTTGAGGACTATCATTCCTCCAGATGGTTAGGCGTCATGTTCTGAGCACCCAAGAGTAATTGTGGCGTGCCGGTGAACAAGTCTGTAAAGGTTTCGGAAGTCTACCTTGAAGACTTACCACAAGTGATTGGGCGAGGACTAAGTGACCTTAGCTCAAGAGGAATACGGTGAGGACTAAGTGTCCTCTGAGGTAAAACTCAGCCGCCTCAACTAGACGTACAGTTGATACAGCAATTGGAACTGGTCTACCAAATCGCTGTGTCTTCGTCAAGCTCAACTGGTTTCAAATTCATCACCTCTTTACTACTATTCCGCTGCTGAAGAACTTGTGTCTTACCTTTCTGATGAATTTGAACTGAAGACTGTCATCATGCTATCTCATTTTCTTTAGTTCATCTTCCTCATGCTTATCAGTGTGTATGATTGCATGTTCTTCACTTGCTTATACTTCGTATGCATGCTTTCCATATCTGTGTAGACTTAGTTTCAATTCTGTTTCTATTTCTTCACTCTGATTTTCGTCAAAGTCTTCGGAGTTTGATGAATTTCTAAAAATCTCCCATTCACCCCCCCTCTGGGAGTTATCCTGCGCTTTCAGGAAGACCAGCTTCCCCGATGATTCAAATGACGACCTCCTTGCGCTGGGGAGGAAGAAACCAGCACCCCGAAGGTATGTAGTTTATCAATTCTGATCTTGACAACCTGCTCTTTACGTGAATCTAATGAGAGGACTTCCATTAGCCCGCCCAAGGCTCGCCCTAGCAGCGACAGTTTGGGTGGTCTGCCCCCATCTGATAGCAGGGAGCCCGAGCCCGCGAAGACCTCCCTGGCCCCCGAGGCGCTAGGAGAGGTGTCCTCCGGTCCGACCCCCTCCGCCAAAACAGTAGGGGCCGAGGTATCGGTAGCGATGGCCAAGGTCGATACCTCGGCCGCCCGGGGTCAAAGGGACGTGGTCCCTGAGGTGCTCAATGAAGGGCTGGGCCAGACACCGGCCCAGCCCGAACAGTCTTCGGCGCATAAGCAGTAGCCGGAGGCCGTCACTGTATCCGCCGTGGTGGCGGGTACAGAAGTCAAGGCGCCATCCGCTCTAGCCCCGGTGAGGGCTGCCGTCGGATGGGCCGAGGAGGTGGAGGTGACCCTGGAGGGATCCTCCCTCGCAGGGGAGCACCGCGCATTGGTTGGCACGGCACTACAGGGATTCCGGCCCACAGAGGCTGGAATCCGCGAGGCCTTCAAGGGCCTGATCAGGAGCTTCGAGGTACGCTACTCCCTACTTCGAAAAAATCCTTTGCGCTTTGTAATTTCTTGCGATAGTGGATCTATGTCCAAAAAACTATATTGCGTCGCATAGAATAAGTAAGTACGCAGCCAGCCAGTAGCCCCCAAGACTCCGGTCGTGCCTTTGAAAAAGGGACTGACCAGAGGATTGAGATCAGAATAAAGGACTAAGGCATGAATGTGTATTTTGCAGGTATTGACCTCGGCTCTGAGCTCCGCCTCTGAGGAGGTGGCGAAGATGAACAGGAAGCTCCAGAGATCCGAGGATGACCTGGACCTGATGGACAAGCACTTCGAGCGTTCTCAATGTAAACTTAAAGGAATCCGCAAGAGTTTCAATTTGATTTGTTTAAAGGATCAGCATAAGAAGTGATGCTAATGCCGAGCTTTTTTTACATGACAGCTGCTACAGCAGAGCTTGAGACGCTGAAGGCCAAGCTGACAAGAGCTCGGCAAGAATGCGAGCAGCAGAAGGCTGCGCCCACGAAGGCCGAGGAGGATATGGCCACCGAAAGGATAGCCAGGGGAAAAGACCAGGCATGAGTCCTGGAGGTGGAGGAGACCCTAAAGGGTGTGTACCAAGAGTGCGACACCCTTCGGGAGAGGGAGAGGGCGGTGGGCAAGGAGCTCGAGAAGCTGCGCTAGGCGCACGCCGAGGTCCAGTCCCAGTCCCGCGCCGATCGCGAAGCGCTTCAGCAAGTGAAGCAGATCGCTGCTGGTAAGCAATTTTTGCTTCAATGTGTGTTTGGCTGTAAAGGCTGTGCCAAGCTTACTCAGCTGTGGCATTCCGCAGAGGTCTTCGCAGATCTCCCGAGGAGTGTGGCGGACGTCGGCCGCTTTTACAGCGCGCGGGAGGACCACCCCACGGAGAGGGCGTTCTGGCAACAATTCTAGGCGCCCTCGCATCCGGAGCTGCTGAACATTCAAATGAAGCAGCTGGTGGAGCTCCTTCGGATGGCGAAGCCAGTGCTTGTGGACCTCTGCGTCAATATGTGGCCCTCGGAGCCTCTTCCGTCCAGCCTCTTTGGGTTTCTTGCCCGTCTACGGGAGGCCGTCCCTCAATTAACGTGATGTGGAAGCGGTCCGCTTGCTTGGAGGGAGCTCAGAGGGCGTATGCCCGCGTGAAAACACACTATCCATGTGTTGAAGCGGAGGTCGTGGCATCCAAGCTCCCCGAAGGGAAGACAAGGCAATGGAAGGGGCCCGGATCACCGAGGAGGAGTGCTCCAAGGACACTTTGTATTTTTAGACTTCGGTATGCTGAAGTGTAGTTTAAATGTAAAAAACTTAATGTTTGCTTTTGAATGCGGCTTTATGTTCCGATATGTGTGTGCTATTGATTTTGACTCCCTTGTGACCTGTGTTTAACTGAAAGTGACCAGTCGTCGGCTTCGACCCCTCTGTACATTGTACAGAGGGTGTTTCCGAGGTAATCTTGACCCTTAGCCGATGTCTCGGTTCCCGAAGGCGGTCCATGTTCATGGAAACTAGGCAATCGGACTATAATGGTTTTATAACTTTCGCATAGTTGTAGGAGCTTGACTGTGAGGGCTGGTGACGAGCCCCCGGTTTGTGAAGTGGCTCGGCTGTGATGGCCGAGGTCTATGCTACTAAGCACTTCGGCTGTTTTGATGTAGAAGCCCTTCATTTTACACGGGAACCTCCATCAATTCATTGCTTGATGCAGTCTTCGGATGGCCGACCAGTTTACGCTTACCGAGACAGTCAGTTTTTGGCTTTCTCCACTGAGGCGCATTCCCATTTGAACTGGTAGCGCAATCGCAGTAGTTCTCCCTTTACACCCTTAGCCGAACAGTTCGGAAACGTAAGGGGTAAGCACAGGAGCCGGGCAACCCAACTATTAACCAAAATCAAGGTTCGAAACTGATGCATATATTGCAACATCCAAGACGCCGAAGTTACTACTTCGGACTTGTAGCGGGGGCATGAGATTAAAAGCGAAGCCCGCTATAGTTGTAAGCAATTGTTTTTACCGTAAAAGTATTTGTGTAGCTCGAAGGCAATAAATGTGAAGAATATGCGTAAGAACCTCGACGGGTGCATGTTCATTTATATCATGTGGCCAAGCCTATACATGCCGAGCTCTAACAAAGAAACTTATGAAAGGTACATCGGAAAAGATGAAAAATAAGGGAGTAAAAAATAGGATGGACATGTTATTGGGTTTTATTAACCCAAGTCCCTTGCCGTCGCACGTCTGTGTCTCCGTGCTATTAACCAACTTGTCTTCGTTGAGAGTGAAGTCGATATTGGTTGTCTGCGGCCCCGGCTGATCATTTGATCGATGCCGCCGTAGGTCGGGTCCTTTAAGAAGGTAAGTGACTGCCATTTTAGATGGTTTTAAGCCATGTAGACATGCTACTTCTGCATGGGTCTTTTACAGAACCCTGCCGGTATGCAAGTCCAAGGTACGTCGCTTACAGTTAAGCTGATGGCGATGTGTTATTAGATTTGGCTCCTCGGCCGCCCATGGAATTTTGAGCGCGAAATTATGCACCCTGGGAATGTAATGCTTTTCCAATGGGAGGCGAACGAGGAGCCCGTGCCCCTATTTGGGGGGAGTAGATGTCTGGCCGAGGTCGATCCACATGGCCCGTGTGCGCTTTGAAGAGCTGGCCACTTGACGCGCTGCCTCCTCAGTTGCCTGTACCTCGGCTGCGAAAGCCGTGGTCTGTTCCTCTGTTCAAAGGGAATGTTCGGTGTTACCATTAATAGTGATAACACCGTTAGGTCCTGGCATTTTCATCTTTAAGTATGCATAATGCGGGACCGCGTTGAAGTGGGCGAATGCGGTGCGTCCAAGCAGTGCGTGGTATCCACTCCGAAAGGGGACGATGTCGAAGATTAACTCCTCACTTCGGAAGTTTTCGGGTGATCCGAAGACTACTTCCAGTGTTACCGTTCTCGTGGAGCAAGCTTCAACGCCAGGTATGACACCCTTGAAGGTTGTGGTACTAGGCTAGATTCTGGATGGGTCGATGCCCATTTTCCTGATCATGTCTGCGTAGATTAAATTGAGGCTACTACCCCCGTCCATGAGTATGTGCGTCAGGTGGAATCCATTGACAATTGGATCCAGGACCAAGGCTGCCGATCCGCCATGCCGGATGCTAGTTGGGTGATCATGTTTGTCGAAGGTGATTAGACAAGCCGACCACGGATTGAATTTCGGGGCCACTGGCTCTAAGGCGTAGACATCCCGAAGTGCCCATTTCCTCTTTTTTTTCAGGATGTGGGTTAGGTAAATCATGTTTATGTCCTTCACCTCGGGAGGGAACTACTTCTGGTTTCCATTATTGGATTGCCGAGGTTCATCCTCGTCTTCGCAGCGGGGTTGGGCTTTATTTTGGCCCTCAGCCACTATCTCTCCGGCCTGCTTGAAGACCCAGTAGTTCTGGTTGGTGTGAGTTGCTGGCTTGTTCGAGGTACCATGGATTTGGCATGGCCTGTCAAGGATCTTGTCTAGCTGGCTGGGTCCATCTTTGTTCCCTTTGAAGGGCCTCTTTTTCTATCCGGATCTAGGTCCGTTGAACCCTGCATTTACCGCGGCATCCTCGGCGTCGCTCCCGCCATTTTTATGCATGCGTTTGTTCTTACTATGCCTGGGCTTGCCATTGGCGTCACGAGTTTCCGAGGTGTCCGCCTCACCATTGTGAGTACTACAGGCCAGCGAACTGTCTGCTCCCGCGCAAAAGTGGGTCATGAGTGGTCCTCGGTCCTCGGTTTATCTTGTCCGGGCTGGCGTGCGAGCCACTCATCTCGGATGCTGTGCCGGAAAGCGGTGATTGCTTCAGCGTCGGGGCAGCCCATGATTTGGTTCTTTTTAGTTAAGAACCTATTCCAGAACTTCCTTGCCGAATCGCCGGGCTGTTGGATAACATGGCTGAGGTCATCAGCATCTGGAGGTCTGACATAAGTGCCCTGGAAGTTGGCCCGAAAGGCGTCCTCAAGTGCTTCCCAGCTTCCAATGGATTGAGGAGGCAGACTATTAAGCCAATGCCTCGCCGGCCCCTTTAGCTTGAGCGGCAGATATTTGATGGCGTGGAGATCTTCTCCATGTGCCATGTGGATGTGGAGAAGGAAGTCTTCGATCCACACCGCTGGGTCAGTAGTGCCATCATATGACTCGATATTGATGAGTTTAAACCCGTCCGGGAACTGATGTTCCATCACCCTGTCTATAAAACAGATCTGGTGGGCGGGACCTCGAAACCGAGCAGTCTTGCGTCGGGTGTCTGGAGATGTCCTTGCGTAAGTATGTTCCCGAGCTCGGCCATTCCTATTCATCCAGGCATCGTAGTCGTCGAGCCCGGCTGGTGCACGTCCCCTCGATTCGTAGATGGACCGAGGAGGTGCCCGGTTTGCCTCTATCTGTCGTCGTGCGTCGTAGGGCTCGAAGTAGTCGATGGGATCCTTGCCATTACGGTGTGTCGTCGTGCGTAAGTTTTCCTGCACTGGCCTGTCGCGCCCCCTAGGGGGCCGGTCAGGTTGATCGGCCCGTCCGCGTGTTTAAAGCACATCATCGGCCAGCTCTCCATCGAACTCCGGTAGTAGACGCCTACGTGGGTAAGATTTAGGCGCGCTGCGGTGCCGTTCTTCAAAATCTTGCTCGGCTGAGAGTATCTCGACCCACTTGTCATTCAGTGCATCTTGATTGGCTTGCAGCTGCTGCTGCTTACGTTTCATACTTCGGGCGGTGGCCACCAGGTGCCGTCGGAACCATTCTTGCTCGAAGGGGTCCTCGGGGACTATAAAGTCCTCGGTGCCAAGGCTCTCGTCTTCCTCAGATTGAGGTAAGTAGTTGTCAACAGCCCCCTCAAAGAGGTCGTCAGGGTCGTTGTCCTCTGTGGGGCTGCGTGGGTGTTCTGGGAAGGCTTGAAGATCCTCTCCCAAGTTGTCCACGTTGTCAGCCACCGCGTCGGTATTGTTGTCGGTGGCATCATGCCCGCTAGGGTCCCCGTTAGTCCCTCTTGCACATCCTCACCGACGTCTTGAGGTGTTCCTAGGGCTATCCACCATGTACACGTCGTATGTGGAGGTTGCAGTCCACTTGCCGGTGTTGACCATCGGTGCTATGGGTTCTGTGTTGCCGTCGACATCTTCATCCATGCCGGTAGCTTCATCGTAGTCCAACACGTTGGTTAAGTCCTTGACTGTGGTGACTAGGTGGGTGATGGGTGGGACATAAATTTCCCAATTATCGGCTTTAAGGCCGATCTTGTCATAAACCAAAGTCTGACTGTTCGAGATTGATAAGCTCTGGATGCGATCGAGCATCTCGTTTAGGTGAGATGATTCCTCAGGATTCATGGCCTGGCCGAAAGTTGGGCTGATTTGAAGCATGCGTGGCGGGTCGCTTAGTGCGTCCTCAGTCTCGCAGGGGGCCGAGGCTGATTCCAGATCCGGTTCCTGAGCTGGCTTCAAATCCAACGCAGGACCTGAGGCTACGTCCTGACTAGCGTCAGGACTTGGTGCCGAATCTGATGTCGGTTTGAAATCCGACGTGGTGTCCGGAGCAGCGTCCGAGCTTGATGCCAGGACAAGGTCTCCCGGGACACGACGACACGCCATCATGGCAAGGATCCCATCGACTATTTCAAGCCCTACGACGCACGTCAACGGATAGAGGCCAACCGGGCACCTCCTCGGTCCATCTACAGATCGAGAGGACGGGCACCAGCCGGGCTCGACGGCTACGATGCCTGGATGGACAGGAATGGCTGAGCTCGTGAACATACTTATGCAAGGACATCTCCGGAAACCCGACGCGAAACTGCTCGGTTCCGAGGTCCCGCCCACCCAATCTATTTTACAGACAGGGTGATGGAACATCACTTCCCGGACGGATTTAAACCCATCAATATTGAGTCATACGATGGCACCACTGACCCAGCAGTGTGGATCGAAGACTTCCTTCTCCATATCCACATGGCACATGGAGATGACCTCCATGCCATCAAATATTTGTCGCTCAAGTTAAAGGGGCCGGCGAGGCATTGGCTTAATAGCCTGCCTCCGCAATTCATTTGAAGCTGGGAAGCACTCGAGGATGCTTTTCGGGCCAACTTCCAGGGCACCTATGTCCGACCTCCGGATGCTGACGACCTCAACCATGTTATCCAACAGCCCGGCGAGTCGGCAAGGAAGTTCTGGAACAGATTCTTAACAAAAAAGAACCAAATCATGGATTGCCCCGACATCGAGGCAATCGCTGCTTTCCGGCACAGCATCCGGGGCGAGTGGCTCGCACGCCAGCTTGGACAAGATAAACCGAGGACCATGGCGGCCCTCACCTCACTCATGACCCGCTTTTGCATGGGAGAAGACAGTTTGCTGGCCCGTAGTACTCACAACAGTGAGGCGGGTACCTCGGAAGCTCGTGACGCCAATGGCAAGCCCAGGCGTAGTAAGAACAAACGCAAGCATAAAAATGGCAGGAGCGATGCCGAGGAGGCCACGGTAAATGCAGGGTTCAACGGACCTAGATCCGGACAGAAAAAGAGGCCCTTCAAAGGGAACAAAGATGGACCCAGGCAGCTAGACAAGATCCTTGATAGGCCATGCCAAATCCATGGTACCTCGGACTAGCCAACAACTCACACCAACCGGAACTGTTGGGTCTTCAAGCAGGCCGGCAAGATAGCGGCAGAGGGCCAAAGTAAAACCCAACCCCACAGTGAAGACGAGGATGAACCTCGGCGATCCAATAACGGAAACCAGAAGTAGTTCCCTCCCGAGGTAAAGGACGTAAACATGATTTATGTAACCCATATCCCGAAAAAGGAGAGGAAACGGGCACTTCGTGATGTCTACGCCTTAGAGCCAGTTGCCCCGAAGTTCAATCCGTGGTCGGCTTGTCCGATCACCTTCGACAAACATGATCACCCAACCAGCATCCGACATGGTGGATCGGCAGCCTTGGTCCTGGACCCCATTGTCGATGGATTCCACCTAATGCGCGTACTCATGGATGGGGGCAGCAGCCTCAATCTAATCTACGCAGACACGATCAGGAAAATGGGCATTGACCCATCCAGGATCAAGCCTAGTACCACAACCTTCAAGGGTGTCATACCAGGCATTGAAGCTCGCTGCACAGGAATGATAACACTGGAAGTAGTCTTCGGATCACCCGAGAACTTCCGAAGTGAGGAGTTAATGTTCGACATTGTCCCCTTTCGGAGCGGATACCATGCGTTGCTTGGATGCACCGCATTCGCCCGTTTCAACGCGGTCCCACATTATGCATACTTAAAGATGAAAATGCCAGGGCCTAACGGTGTCATCACTGTCAATGGTAACACCAAACGTTCCCTTCGAACAAAGGAACAGACCGCGGCTTTCACAGCCAAGGTACAAGCAACTGAGGAGGCAGCACGCCAAAGGACCAGCTGTTCAAAGCGCACACGGGCCGTGCGGATCAACCTCGGCCAGACACCTGCTCCCCCCAAATAGGGGCACGGGCTCCTCGTTCGCCTTCCACTGGAAGGGCATTACGTTCCAAGGGTGCATAATTTCGCGCTAAAATATTCCATGGGCGGCCGAGGGGCAAATCTCATAGAACGTCGCCATTGGCTTAACCGTACATGACGTAGCTCAGACCTGCATACCGGCCTGGTTATGTAAAAGACCCATGCGGAAGTAGCATGTCCACACGGCTTAACCCACATAAAGGGCAATCACGCACCTTTTTAAAGGACCCGACCTACGGTGGCATCGATCAAATGTACAGCCGGGGTCGCAGACAACCAATTTTGACTTCGCTCTCAACGAAGATAAGTTGATCAACAGCACAGAGACGCAGGCGTGCGATAGCAAGGGACTTGGGTCAATAAAACCCAATCATATGTCCATCCTGTTTTTTACTCCTTTATGCGTCACTTTTTCCGATGTACCTTTTATAAAGTTTTTTTTGTTAGAGCTTGGCATGTAAAGGCTTGACCACACAATATGAAAGAACATGCACCTGTCGAGGTAACTATGCATATTTGATACATTTATTACCTCCGAGCTACACAAATACTTTTACGGTACAAAACAGTTGCTTACAAACTATAGCGGGACTTTGCTTTTAATCTCATGCCCCGCTACAAGTCCGAAGTGGTAACTTCGGCGTCTTGGATGTTGCAATATATGCATCAGTTTCGAACCTTGATTTTGGTCAATAGTTGGGTTGCCCGGCTCCTGTGCTTACCCATTACGTTTCCGAACTGTTCGGCTAAGGGTGTAAAGGAAGAACCACTGCGATTGCGCTGCCAGTTCAACTTGGAATGCGCCTCAGTGGAGAAAGCCAAAAACTGACTATCTTGGTAAGCGCAAACTGGTCGGTCATCCGAAGACCGCGTCAGGCAATGAATCGATTGAGGTTCCCGTGTTAAACAAAAGGCTCCTACATCAAAGCAGCCGAAGTGGTTAGTAGCATAGCCCTCGGCCATCACAGCCGAGCCACTTTTACAAACTGGGGGCTTGTCACCAGCCCTCACAGTCAAGCTCCTATGACTATGCGAAAGCTATAAAACCATTATGGTCCAATTGCCTAGTTTCCATAAGCATGGACCGCCTTCGGGAACCGAGACGTCGGCTAAGGGTCAAGATTGCCTTGGAAACACCCTTTGTACAATGTACAGAGGGGTCAAAGCCGATGACTAGTCACTTTTGGTTAAACAAAAGTCACAAAGGAGTCAAAATCAAATAGTACACACAGCTCGGAACATAAAGCCGCATTCATTAAAAGCAAAAGTTAAGTTTTTACATCCACATCACACTTCGGCATACCGGAGTCTAAAAGTACAAGGTGTCCTTGGAGCACTCCTCCTTCGTGATCCGTGCCCCTTCCATGGATTTCTCCATGTACTTCTCCACCGAACGGTTCTTCCCTTCGGGGAGCGTGGAGGCCACGACGTCCGCTTTCACACTCGGATAGTGCGTTTTCACGCGGGCATACGCCCACTGCGCTCCCTCCAAGCAAGCTTACCGTTTCCAATGCGCCAATTGAGGGGTGGCCTCCTGAAGATGGGCGAAAAACCCGAAGAGGCTGGACGGAATAGGCTCCGTGGGCCACATGTTTGTGTAGAGGTCCACGAGAACCTGCTTGGCCATCCGGAGGAGCTCCACCAGCTGCTTCATTTGATTGTTCAGCAGCTCCAGATGCGAGGGTGCCTGGAATTGCTTCCAGAACGCCCTCTCCGTAGGGTGGCCCTCCTGCGCGCTGTAAAAGCGGCCAGCGTCTGCCGCACTCCTTGGGAGATCAGCGAAGACCTCTGCGGAATGCCACAGCTGAGTAAGCTCGGCACAGCCTTTACGGCCAAACACTCATTGCAGCAAGAATTTCTTACCAGCAGCGATCTACTTCACTTGGTGAAGCATTTCGCGATCAGCGCGGGCCTGGGACTGGACCTCGGTGTGCGCCTGGCGCAGTTTCTCAAGCTCCTTGCCCGCCGCCTTCTCCTTCTCTCGAAGGGTGTCGCACTCCTTGCACACACCCTCCAGATGCTCCTCCACCTCCAGGACTCGCGCCTGGTCTTTTTCTCTGGCCAGATCCTTTTCGGCCTTCATGGCCGCAGCTTTCTGCTGCTCGGATTCTTGCCGAACTCTTGCCAGCTAGGCCTTGAGCATCTCAAGCTCTGCTATAGCAGCTGCCATGAAAAACAGCTCGTTATTAGCATCACATCTTCAGCTGATTCTTTCAAAGATATTGAATTGCAACCTGATGACCCACAAGTATAGGGGATCAATCGTAGTCCTCTCGATAAGTAAGAGTGTCGAACCCAACGAGGAGCAGAAGGAAATGACAAGCGGTTTTCAGCAAGGTATTCTCTGCTAGCACTGAAATTGTAGGTAACAGATAGTTTGATAGCAAGATAATTGGTAACAAGTAACAAGTAGTAACGGTAAAAAAGGTGCAGCAAGGTGGCCCAATCCTTTTTATAGCAAAGGACAAGCCGAAACAATTTCTTATAATAGGCAACACGTTCTCGAGGACACGTGGGAATTTCATCTAGTCACTTTCATCATGTTTGTTTGATTCGCGTTCGCTACTTTGATAATTTCATATGTGGGTGGACCGGTGCTTGGGTGCTGTTCTTACTTGAACAAGCCTCCGACTTATGATTACCCCCTCTCGCAAGCATCCACAACTACGAAAGAAGAATTAAGATAAATCTAACCATAGCATGAAACATATGGATCCAAATCAGCCCCTTACGGAATAGCGCATAAACTAGGGTTTAAGCTTCTGTCACTCTAGCAACCCATCATCTAATTACTACTCCACAATGCCTTCCCTTAGGCCCAAAGATGGTTAAGCTTCTGTCACTCTAGCAACCCATCATCTAATTACTTATGACAAGACTTCTCCCATGTCCTCAAAAACAAAAGTAACTACTCACAAAACATATTCATGTTCAAGATCAGAGGGGTATTCAATATCACTAAGGATCTGAACATATAATCTTCCACCAAATAAACCAACTAGCATCAACAACAAAGAGTAATCAACACTAATAGCAACCCACATGTACCAATCTGAGGTTTTGAGACAAAGATTGAATACAAGAGATGAAATAGGGTTTGAGATGAGATGGTGCTGGTGGAGATTTTGATGAAGATTGGTCCTCCCACGATGAGAGGATCGTTGGTGTCGTTGTATAAAAACATAGGTGATTTTATAACCTGACTTATGCACAGACAGTGGTAGCTTAACCAGTGGCCGGGGCTTGCCGGGGATCATCAAGACTAAACATCCAAAGTGGTTGCAAGACCATGGAGAAGCATCAAGATCAACATCAAAGACATTTATCGAGCATTGAGAATAAAAGACAATCCTTGCCGGCAATGCTGAGCCAGCAAGGTGAAGGCCCGGCAAGCTCCGTGCCAGCAAGCCCTCGCTAGCTGTCCGCGCTGCACCTCATCGAGCAGCTAGTCGCTAATCGATGAGGTGTCGAGCTCACAGGCAATTTGGTGAGGCTTGTCGGGGCACGTGTCAGCATGCTGGAAGGAGATTAAACTGTAATGACACCCTTCCAGAAGGCGTATCAAGACTTTAGGAGGTAGCTAGGCAAGCGGTGCAGGAACCTTGCCGGAGCTCCTCCTCCACATGACACCTAACAGCGCATTTATTGCGTTTGTCCTAAACCGGCAGAGTTTGGTATGATAGCACTGTTTGCTATCTTATCAATATGTAATGACTGTTTTTCCACTGTGGTGACCCCTTGAGCTATAAAAGGAGGGCCAGGGCAACGGTTACAGGGATCGACCCTTTGCACAATTTGCATGCGTAGCTGCTCTTCCTGCACTTTACCGGCAAGAAGCGCTCCTTGTACTTGTGCTCATACACATCCAATACAACAAAGCAGGAGTAGGGTTTTACACCTCACGGTGGCCCGAACCTGGGTAAACTCTTTGCGTTTCTGCTGATTCTGCTCTTTGTGCTTGCGCATTCCCCCTAGTCGAACCGCAAAGGGGCTAGATGGCCCCATAGATGGTCGTACGTACGACATCTTTGGCGCGCCAGGTAGGGGGATCGCTTGCGTGAACCTGAATCAGCAGATTGCGCGTCAGTTTCATCAGCTTCATCATCTTATTCTTCATCGTCGATGGCCCCCAAGAAGAAGGGCATCACGATGATAGTTCCCTCCACTTCCAGAGTTCCTTCACATGTATCCGCCGGCGGCGCAGGCAACACAGCCGACGTGGGTGGTGCGGACGTCGCGGTTGGCGCAAACAGCACATGTGGCGTGGTCGCCGTGCCCACCGTGGTTGGAGTAGGAGGCGGAGGCGCTGGAGGCGGTCAGCTTCCTCGACTCTCCGGTGAGCAAAGCCACAACGGCGCAGGTGGTGCGGATGGACCAGTCCCACCTCCTCGTTGCACTGGTGAATGCAGCCACCGAAGCAACACTGCCCGGACCGGCGCAAGTCAAGACCCCGCCGCTGCAACGTCTAAGGATGCAGCGTCGGGACACACACCGCGACCATCGCAAGATAGGCGTGACGTGACCCCAAGCGGCGTTGTTGATCCTGGACGGCGGCGCCCGCATGGCAAGATGCTTGTCGATCAGGTTCAAGATCCTCATGCGCCACCCCCGCCACGTCAGCCTGCTGCTAGACATGAGCCACGGCAGCAAGATCTCAATGGCGCTCCTGCTGGCTCTGCCAGGAGTCTAGCGACGTCGCGGTCTTAGCTCCCAACCATGCCAGCCACGGTAGCAGAAGCGATGGCGTGGGCCCAGATGCTGCTAAACTTCCCTCCAACGGCGGACAAGATGGATGAGTGGAGAGCCACCATCCAGAGCCTCATTGGATTCGCCGAGAGCAGCAAGTCACAGCAAGCGGAGCCCTCACGACGTCCGCGAACAGCACCGGTAGCTCCAACTGGTGGCCGTGTTGAAGGTGCTGCGCCAATGGTGCAATCACCTCCGCAGCAACAACCTCAACAGCAGCAGCGTCAATAGCCATGGCAAACCCAGCGAACTGCAGAGCCCGATGAGATGTCGATGGCCTCTTCAGATCCACGGGCGTGGCAAGATCAGCGACAAGTGCTGCAATATAGACGGGTAGAAGATGCTCGTACTACTATTGAACAACACCGGGAGGTGCACCGTCAATCCGATGTGCGCAACGGCCAGTCATTGATGAGCATGCGCCCGAGGTTGGCGGGTACCTACCTTAGGAGGTTGGGTGTCCGGCCTTCACTCGCGAGCTGCGGCAAGTCTACTGGCCGTCTGTTCGGGCCTTCAAGCCGGAAGTACCAGAGAAGTACGACGGCAAACTGAACCCGGCAGAGTTCTTGGGCATCTATACGATCGCGTACAAGCTGCCAGGGGAAGAGATGAAAAGATTCTCGCCAACTACTTTCCATTGGTGCTCAAGCCCAATGTGATGTCTTGGCTGATGAACTTGCCGGAGAACTCCATTTCTTCATGGTCTGATTTGTGCAATGAGTTCGTTGGTGTCTTCACCGGAGGCCACAAAGCTCCTGGTCAGCCCAGCAATCCGCAAGTGATCCCACAGAGAGAGGGCGAGTCCCTACGCAAGTATATACAGAGATTCAGCCGTGTACACCGCAACATTCCAGATGTACACCCGGCAGCTGTGATTGCCGCATTTCACACAAATGTGCACAATCGGAAGATGCGAGAAAAGATGAACGTCTGGCTGCCGAAGACCGTCAACGAGCTGTACACGTTGGTGGACAAATGTGCACGTGCTGAGGAGGGGAGAAGACTTCCCGAGGATGATGCCGGCGCTGAAGTCGATTCTGAGGATGATGATGTCGCCACCCCGAAAAAGAAAGGCCAGAAGCGCAATAGGAAGCGCAAGGGCAAAACTGTTATGGCCGTGGAAGGCTCCGGTAACTCCAACACCGCCAAGAAAGCCAAAACTAAGAGCTCCGGCAAGGAAGCTGCTACATGCGTTGACTGCTAGGAAGCCGCGGCAGGCGAGAAGACCGGCAAGTCTGACGGGCCGTACTGCAAGATTCACCGCACTAAGGGTCATGATCTCCAGGAGTGCCGGCAAGTGGAGCAACTTGCCGAAAAGCAGAAAGCAAAATATGAAAAGCGCGATAAGGAGAAGGGCCAGGATGGTGCTGGCGGGTCTGGCAAGAAAGGCCGTGGTGGCCGAGGAGGTCGCCGCAGCAAGGCCAAACAGCAGAAGGAGAAGCCTGCTAGAGGCCGAGATAAGAAAGAAGAGGAAGATGGAAGTGAAGAGGAGGACGACGACGAGTCCAGTGAACAAGAGTTCCAGAAAGCAACAGAGGCCATGTGCATTGACGGAGGAGCATCCCTGCACTCTTCCCACCGCCAACTCAAGCAGTGGGCGCGTGAGGTCAATGCAGCGGAGCCGGCAATAGACGCTCAAAAGCCACTCAAGTGGTCTCGCACGCCTATCATTTTTGACGCTGAGGATCACCCTGATCGCACAACTGCGGTCGGGTGTTTGCCGTTGTTGGTTTCACCAACGATCTGTAACCTCAAAGTCACTAAAATGTTAGTTGACGGTGGGGCCAACCTGAACTTGATTTCACCAGAGGTAATCAAGAGGCTACAGATTCCTGATGAGGAGCTCCAGCAAACTGGTATGTTTCAAGGAGTCAACCCGGGAAGGAGCCAACCCAAGGGAAAGATCACATTGCCGGTGACATTTGGCGGGGAGCTAAATTACAGAACAGAGAAGATTGTCTTTGATGTTGTCAAGATCCCCTTGCCGTATAATGGAATTCTTGGCCGCCCTGCTCTAGCAATTTTTATGGCAGCATCCCACTATGCTTACAACACTTTGAAGATGACAGGGCTGACGGGTGTCATTTCCATCAACTCTGATAAGAAGGATGCAGTCATTTGCGTCGACCAGCTATATAGAGAAGCGGTTGCAGCATCGGCTGCCAAGGCGCCAGCTCCTGCTAAGAAGAAGAAGGATAAGAAGTCCGGCAAGACCTCTGACAAGAGCTCTGGGAAGCGCACCTCTTCGGAGTGCTGCACGCCTGTTGAAGACTTGCCGGAGTGCTCTACCGGCAAGAAATCCAAGGCTACTCCACCAGCAACCAAGAAGGTGTCGGCAAAGGAGGATGGCACTGGTGGTACCTTCACCATCAGTTCCACCCTTGACAGCAAATAGGAAAGTGCGCTCATTGCCTTCCTGCGGGCGAATGTTGATGTGTTTGCATGGCAACCATCTGACATCCCCGGCATTCCCAGGTAGGTAATTGAGCACCACCTTGCCGTCTGTCCTCACGCTCGGCCCGTCAAGCAGAAGGTCAGGAAGCAAGCTTTGGATGGCAACAGTTCATTGCCGAGGAAATAAAGAAACTTGAAGCGGCAGGCTTAGTTAGAGGTGTACTACATCCAACATGGTTGGCAAATCCAGTTGTAGTACGAAAAGCAAATGGAAAGTGGAGACTTTGTATTGACTATACTGATATCAACAAAGCATGTCCAAAGGACCCTTTCCCTTTGCCGCGTAATGATCAAATTGTTAACTCTACTGCCGGCTGTGATTTACTCTCATTCCTTGATGCATACTCTGGTTACCATCAGATATTCATGGCCAAGGAGGATGAGGAGAAAACCGCATTCATTACTCCATGTGGCACATATTGCTTCGTGTGTATGCCTTTCGGACTAAAGAGTGCTGGTTCCACATTTGCAAGAGCAGTCCAGATTGGTTTTGAGCCCCAGCTGCACAGAAATGTGGAAGGATATATGGATGATATAGTGGTCAAAACCAAGGACAAATCAACCCTCATTCAAGACTTAGAAGAGACATTTGCAAATTTACGCAAGATCAATTTAAAGCTCAACCCTGAGAAGTGCGTGTTTGGCGTCTCATCCGGCAAACTTCTCGGGTTCTTTGTATCTCAACGTGGAATAGAAGCTAATCCCGACAAGATCAAAGCAATTGAGCAGATTGAAGCACCAAGAAGCTTCAAGGATGTGCGGCGTCTTGCCGGCTGCGTTGCTGCCTTAAGTAGGTTCATTTCAAAGTCTGCTGAGCGTGCCTTGCCATTTTTCAAAATTTTGAAAAAGGCAGGTCCAATGAAATGGACTCCGGAAGCGGAGGCCGCACTGTAGGATTTGAAAAGATACCTCTCCTCTGCGCCAACACTAGTTGCGCCTAAGACACAAGAGCCGTTGCTGCAATATCTGGCGGCGACAAATCAAGTGGTTAGTGCTGCACTAGTGGCACAGAGAGAAGTCGATGACGAAGAAGCAACAGCGGCAAGCCTGTCAAACGACAAGCCGGAACCTTCTCCGGCAAGGTCTAGTGCCGACAAATCAGAAACAGCGCAAGCAAATGAGGTCAATCAGTAAGTGGTGCCTAAGAAGAAGGTGGTGCAGCGCCCAGTTTATTTTGTTAGTTCCCTTCTGCGGGGCGCTAGATCAAGATATTCTGGTGTGCAGAAGTTGCTTTTCGGCCTCCTCATGGCCTCGAGAAAGCTGCGCCACTACTTCCAAGCACATGAGATCACCGTCGTCACTCGCTTTCCGTTGCAGCGCATTTTGAGAAATCCAGATGCAACCGGCAGGATAGTGGAGTGGGCGTTGGAGCTATCAAGTTTTGCACTTAAGTTTGAAAGCACATCAACTATTCAGAGCAGGGCCTTGGCAGAGTTCATTGCAGAATGGACGCCAACGCAAGACGAAGAAATTCAAGAATCAATCCTCCCCGGCAAAGAGACATCTAAAGAATGGATTATGTACTTTGACGGTGCCTTTTCGCTGCAAGGCGCCAGTGCCAGAGTGCTGTTTGTCGCACTCACCGGAGAGCACCTCAAGTAAGTAATCCAAATGCACTTTCCCAGGGAGAAGGCAACAAACAACACTGCAGGGTATGAAGGGCTCCTTGCCAGTCTCAGGATCACAGTGGATTTAGGGATCAAAAAGTTGATCGTCCATGGAGACTCGCAGTTTGTTGTGAAGCAAGTCAACAAAGACTACCAGAGCCCGTTGATGGAAGCCTACGTGGAAGAAGTGAGGAAATTGGAGGAACACTTTGATGGATTGCAAACAGAGCACATCCCTCGTGCGAAAAATAGCATTGCTGATCATCTATCAAAGTGTGCCGCTCAAAAGCTACCTGTGGAACCGGGGACTTTTGTACTCCATTTTGAATCAACCATCAGTCACACCATCAACGCAGGCCAGCAAAAGAAGAAAGTTGAACACCGGTAAGTATTTTCCGGCAGAGCTCCCAGAAGCCGCCGGCAAGAATGTTGCCGGAGACAACACCATGGTTGCCGGTGAGCAGCAGCCTTTAGCAGAACGACAAGTTCTTGCCGTTGAGACAAGCGCTCCCACACCTGAAGAGATGCCTTTAGTCCTTGTTGTCGAGCTGCAGGCTCCGGCATGGGCACAGCAGATGGTTCATTTCCTTCAGACAGGAGAACTTTCTGATGACCAAGAAGAAGCTGAGAAAGTAGCCCATCAGTCAAGTATGTATCAGTTTGTGGATAACATTCTGCACAGAAAAAGACCAAACGGTGTGAAATTGAAGTGTATTTGCCAGGAAGATGGACTAAAACTGTTGGCAGAAATACATGGAGGCATATGTGGCTCTCACATAGGATCAAGAGCGCTTGTCGGCAAAGCTTTCCGGCAAGGTTTCTATTGGCCCACTGCCCTCCAGGATGCAACTGAGCTAGTAACCAAGTGTGAAGCATGCTAGTTTCATTCAAAGAACATACATCAGCCAGCTCAAGCACTTCAAACAATCCCTCTCTCCTGGCCTTTTTCAGTCTGGGGGCTAGATATTTTGGGCCCCTTCCCCCGTGCTACCGGGGCTTTGAGTTCTTGTACGTTGCCATCGACAAGTTCACAAAGTGGCCTGAAGTAGAGCCAGTGAGGAAGGTGACAGCACAGTCAGCCGTTAAGTTTTTCAAAGGATTAGTTTGCTGTTTTGGGGTTCCTAACAGAATCATCACCGACAATGGCACACAGTTCAGGAGCCGCACCTTCATGCAGTACATCCAAGATCTTGGAAGCAAAATCTGCTTTGCATCTGTTGCTCACCCGAGAAGCAATGGTCAAGCAGAAAGGGAAAATGCTGAAGTGCTGTGAGGCCTCAAGACGAGAACCTTTGACAGGCTACACAAGTGTGGGAGACGCTGGATTGATGAGTTGTCGGCAGTTCTTTGGTCACTCAGGACGACACCAAATCGAGCTACCGGCCAAACACCCTTCTCCCTAGTCTATGGTGCAGAAGCAGTGCTCCCCACGGAACTCACATACGGGTCACCTCGAGTGCTCGCCTATGATGAGGCGGAGCAAGAGCAGCTTCGGCAAGATGATACCACGCTCCTTGAGGAAGATCGTCTTCGGGCGGCTATGCGAGCTGCACGCTACCAGCAAGCTTTGCGCCGCTATCATAGCCGCAAAGTTCATGCTCAAGCCTTGAGGAAGGCGACTTTGTCCTTCGGCGCATTCAGTCCGCCAAGGGATCAAACAAGTTGACGCCGAAGTGGGAAGGCCCTTATCGAGTAGCATGAGTCACCAGACCAGGCGCAGTCCGTCTGGAGACCGAAGATGGCTTTCCGATGTAGAACTCATGGAACATTGAGCATCTTCGCAAGTTCTACCCATGAGGCGCAGTTGCCGGGCCTCGTCCCCGGCAACCCCTTTTGTACAAGCTTTGTCGGCAAGACTTGTAACCCTTTGTACAAAGCCAGGCGCAGATCCTGTGCATATGTGAATAAAGCTATGTGTTTCGCAACTCTTTGTCAAAATACATTTTTTATGTATGTTTGCATCTATGTTGTGTTACGCTTTGACTTGTATGAAATGATTAACGAGATGGTGAGGTCTCCAACCTCCTCTTTTCTCTTCTTTCTTTTTCTCAAAGAGAAGGAACAGTTCCTCGCGTACAAGTTTCCCGGGGGGAGTGACGGTGTGGACACCACTAAGTTTCGTTCAAGTAATCATTTCGCGACAAAGGAAAACAAGACAAGGAAAAGCTAAGTTGAAAAACTTTGAAACAATTCCTTGTTACATTTGCAATCTCCCGTGAACGATTTAGTCTTTGCATGAAAAACCTGCATGCGAAGGAACCTTGGCGTAATCAGGTGCGCTCTTATTTTGTTTCGAGTCTGCTCAACAACTTAAGTAGCCGCATTGAAAACATCAAAGGAAAACTTGCCGGAAGAGGCACTTCCAGCAGGTTGCTAAGGATCCGTTCCTCAAGCGCTCGCGGCAAGTGCGCGCACCAGCAAGCTTCCGGCAAGCATAGGGTGTAAAAATCATGCAAAGACAAGATAAAACAAGGGGGACATCATACATTCATTCATCAATACAAAATATATTACATCACAAAATCAGTGCATGTCTAACATAAGATCAAATGTATCTTTTACATGACAGCATTGATGGTGAACACAACGGCAAGCTCAGTCTTGACGATCGCCTTGGACTTGAGGAATGTTGAGGACCTTGTCGGCAAGAGGAGCGACGATCTTGTCGATGGCGGTGACGTCAGTGTTCTTCGGCAACCTCTTGAAGATCCCGGAAAGATCAATGTCAGGATGGCGATATGCAAACTTGAGCATCACCTTGTAGACAATGTCGCGCGCAAACTTCCGAGACTCATCAGCAAATGAGGCAGACCTGTCATCATGATATGTCTTCAGTGCATCCATAAGGCCCTCGAAGAACTTGGTCAGCCTGACACTGGTGGTCTCCTTGTCGCTGACGGTGAAGCCCCAGCTCTTCATGTCCATGACGGCAATCTGGGAGGTGATGCGCTCGGCAATGTTGACAAGTTTGCCGGTCCAGAGGGAGAGGTTCTCTTGTAATTGGTTGAAGTTGTTCTCAACATCCGTCTTCAAGGCCTCCCCCTTTTCCAGTTTCTCCGTCAAGACTTTCTCCCTACTCTTGGCGGAATCAAGATCTGCTCCCAATGTGGCAAGTTTTGACTTCAAGTCTTTGATTGCCTTGGCGGCAGTATCGAGATCTTGATTGTTAGACGATAGCTGCATTTGCAAGTCCCCTAGAGTGCGGGCTGCCTTCAATGCTTCGTTCTTAAGACTCTCGATCTCTTTACTACTACCGGCAAGATCTTCTTTTAACTTGGCCACTTGGGACTCCAAATCTGTCTTGGCAGTGGCAGCAATGGCAGCCTTGTCAGTAGCCTCCTTAAGCTTGGCGGCGCTCTCTAAGGACTGGGTCTAAATGGATTTCATATTCTTATCCTCTAGCTCTTGCGTCCGTTGCTTAAGGAGTTCTTCAATCTCTTTGTCTTTGCTGCGAAGAGTGGCGACAAGGGTTTCCTCTCGTACGGCAAGATCTATCTCTTTGGCGTTGAGCAGTGTCTCGCGCTCTGTCAACTTGCCGTCACGAACTGCCGCTTCCTCCTTGGCAGCAGCAAGCTTTTCCTCCTGATTCCTAAGGTTCCAGGCCTATTCATTATACCATGAACACAGCTCCTCCGCCTTCTCTTTCAGCTTCTGATCAACCAGGTCCACGGACTTGAGTTCCTCCTGGACCTTGCTCCAACGGTTGCTGTAGCGCTCTTGGACGCCCTTGAAACCATCAGCCATGGCTTTTAGGAAGGCAAGGTCTTCGACGCTATCAGCATCGTTTTCCGCTTTGGTGGTTCTGATGGAGAGAGGGAGTAGGATCTTGGCGATTTCTTCATCAAAATTTGGCCCCTCAGTACCAGATGAACTGGGGGCTCCAGACTCACGCTGAGAAGCAACTAGCGCCAAACTGCTTGACGGGATCTGCAAGATTGACGTTGCTGGCTGGTAGTCAGGGTTCGGCGTGTCAGTATTGACAGGCGCCATCTCTACATCCATCCTGCCGAGATCAGACGTATTGCCGGAGGACCTCTCAGGTTCTTCGGGGATTTCCCTGACCTCTTCGGCAACTTGTGCAAGATCTTCTTCAGCATCAATCTTGGCGGCTTCATCAGCGGCATCCTTTGCAATATCTGCCACTTCTACAAGGATTTCACCTTCTTCGGGAGAGGTTGGAGCTCTAGAATGAAGCAGAAGCAAGGGATAAAATGAGATTCAATAACAATCAAGTCCAAGAAAACAAAGATTTTGAGAACACTTGGAGGCAAGTAGATTACCTGTTGATTCTTGCTGAGGAGGGACGTCTCCCTCCCCGGTAACCTCGGTTGCCGGCGCACGGCTACCGGCAATTTCGCTTGCCGGAATGTCCTCGGTGCGAGCAAACTCATCAGTAGAAGTCCTTGTCAGTGAAGTGCTTTCTGGAATGGTGGTTGACGGAGCCACCACAGTAGGATTCGCTTCCGGGCATTCTTCCTCTTGGTGGACTTCTCCCATCTCCTTGTCAGATGAAGGAGCGCCAACACCAGTGCTAGCGAGTGGGAACTGCAGCACGGCCTCAGGCTGGGGGCTGGGCTGGGGGCTGGTCGCGATGACATCAAAAGATACCACCCCATGCCCAGCACTCGTCGACAGCTCTGGCTCAGTGGCGGTCTTGGTTCGCTTGGTCCTCTGGATCAGCGTCTCCGTATCTTTGCAAAGACAAAATGAATCAAGTCAAGATGACAGTCAAAATGAAATCAAGACTTGATGAAGATAAATAAATATACTTACTCCTCGTCTTCAGACTCACTGAGGACGGAAAGGTCATATCTTGCCGGCGGAGGTGACTCTCTGGCCCTTTTGAGTGTTGGAGGGGATGAACTCACCGGCTGAGAAGACCCAACTTCCCCGGCAACTCCTTGCTGGGAAGATGGATGTTGAGTTCGGGGGCGCCGAGCTGATTGCTGATGCACTTCTTCTTGGTGGCCAGTCTTGGTGGTCGTCTTCTTCACGGCAGGGCCAGCTCCTGGCGAAGAAGAACGCACAGGGTCTTGACTGGCCGCCCTTCGAAGACGGCGTTTCCTCTTCGGGGCCCGAGGGCCTTCCTCCTCTTCGGGCTCTCCGGCAACTTCGGTCTCGGCAACCTCATCCCTGGCAGGCTCTTCCTGATGCTCCTCGGCAACTTCTTCATCGGGATGTTCTTTGTCATCATCCTCAGTTGCCGCGGCGCTAGAACCGCCAGCCGCGTTAACTCTTGCAGCCTCTGCGGCCTTGCTGGCGATGTACGCCAGCTCTTCATCCTTGGTAGCCTGGATGAGGTCTCTTTCATTCTGGGTGGCCTTCTCCGTCAAGTTGGAAGCCCAATCCATCTCGTTTTCCAAGGTGGGTACTAGCCAGCGAGCTTCGAGTCCATGAGCATTGCACTCCGACATCATCGCCAAAATGGAGTCCTTGGCAGAGTTGATGTGCAGCGGGATGATCTGGTCCGGCAAGTGGAACGTGCCGGTTTTTCGGAACAACTGTTCGCCAAGGCAGGCATGCTCCATAATTGTCAAGTTGCTGCCGAGCCCAGGATACAACCGCATAACATCAGCGGCACCCTGGTATTCCCAAGTGAACCTCTGTCTCTTCTGCAGCAGCGAAATGCGTCGCCGGAGGAAGTCAGCTCCTACCATCTCCACAGTCAGCTTGGTGGCCTTGAGACGAGCAATCCTGTTTAGTGCCGGGCGAAGTTTCTCATCACTGGCACCCAACTTGCTCCAATCGTCGCCGCGCTCAACTCTTTTCCTGCGTGGCAAGCAGAATTCGGGAAAATCCTTCACCTGGATCCAACACCACACTGCCCTCCATTCCTCCCATTTGGGGTGAAGTTGCCCGGCAAGGTATTGGCCCTTGGTTTTGGCCCTAGGGATCCATGTGACACTGCCGGAGAGTGACTTGTCTTCGATGCAGGGAATGAAGAAGTGGCAGAACAAATCAACGTTGGGGGCAACACCAACAAAATTTTCACACAAGTGGGCGAAGACTGCCATGCACGTCATCACATTGGGAGTGAAATCCAGTAGTCGGAACCCAGAACTGAACATCACTGCGCTGAAGAAATCTGAGAACGAAGGAACCAGCCCACAATAGAAATAAGCGCAGAAGAATGGATATGAATCTGATGGAACCTTATCGCCTTCAGGAAGCACTACCGGAGCCTTATGATCCTTGGTGTCTCTCCCCCACATATAGGCGTACCTAGCGATCAGAGTGTTGGCATCCATGGCCGATAGCGAGAAGACCACATTCTCTCTCCGCCGCCTCTCCAGTTCCTCCAGTTCGCTCTTCTTCTTCTCCGCCTTGGGGTCGAGCGGCTTGGCGGGCTTCTTCCCCCCTGCGTCGGCTCTCTTGGGCGCCATGAGGGCTCGAGGAGAAGGGAAAGGGTCTGAACTAAGATGCGAATCGGTGGTGGCGGCGGTGGCAGCGGAAGTAGCTCTGGCGAGAGAAAGAAGATGAAGCAGAAGGGGAGCGATGGTGAATGAGCAGTGCCTCCTCATGGCTGCCTTTTTATGGGGAAGGCGCGAGGGGGCTGGCTCTTCACTGCGTGACATGGGCGCGCTTTTGCAGGCGCACTACCGGGAAATCCCTGCTACAGTCCACCACTCCTGCAACCGCATTTAATGCACTGCGCGGGGGTGCTTGAAGAAAATCATCATCACAGGATCTTATGGCGGTAATTTCTCACCACGTGTCTGCGCATTGTTTGGGCCTAGCCCAATGATGCTTCGGACGCGCGTGTGGCCCAGGCCTGGGGGCTCCTGTCGGTGTATAAAAACATAGGTGATTTTATAACCTGACTTATGCACAGACAGTGGTAGCTTAACCAGTGGCCGGGGCTTGCCGGGGATCATCAAGACTAAACATCCAAAGTGGTTGCAAGACCATGGAGAAGCATCAAGATCAACATCAAGGACATTTATCGAGCATTAAGAATAAAAGACAATCCTTGCCGGCAAGGCTGAGCCGGCAAGGTGAAGGCCTGGCAAGCTCCATGCCGGCAAGCCCTCGCTAGCTGTCCGCGCTCCACCTCATCGAGCAGCTAGTCACTAATCGATGAGGTGTCGAGCTCGCAGGCAGTTTGGTGAGGCTTGTCGGCGCACATGTCAGCATGCTGGAAGGAGATTAAACTTTAATGGCACCCGTCTAGAAGGCGTGTCAAGACTATAGGAGGTAGCTGGGCCAGCGGTGCAGGAATCTTGCCGGGGCTCCTCCTCCACATGACACCTAACGACACATTTATTACGTTTGTCCTAAACCGGCAGAGTTTGGTATGATAGCACTGTTTGCTATCTGATCAATATGTAATGACTGTTTTGCCACTGTGGTGACCCCTTGAGCTATAAAAGGAGGGCCAGGGCAACGGTTACAGGGATCGACCGTTTGCACAATTTGCATGCGTAGCTACTCTTCCTGCACTTTGCCGGCAAGAAGCGCTCCTTGTACTTGTGCTCATTCACATCCAATACAACAAAGCAGGAGTAGGGTTTTACACCTCACGGTGGCCCGAACCTGGGTAAACTCTTTGTGTTTCTGCTGATTCTGCTCTTTGTGCTTGCGCATTCCCCCTAGTTGAACCACAAAGGGGCTTGATGGCCCCATAGATGGTCGTACATACGACAGTTGGTGATGTCGATGGCGTCGATTTGCCCCTCCCGGAGGGAAGTTTCCCCAGCAGAATCGATCCGCCGGAGAGCAAAAGTGCTCCTGCCCAGGTTCCGCCTCGAGACGGTGGCACTTCGTCCCGAAAGTCTTCTTCTGATTTTTTCTAGGTAAAATGACATCATATAGTGGAAGATGGGCCCCAGAGGCCTGCCAGGGGCCCCACAAGCTCAGGGGGCGCGCCTAGGGGGTAGGGTGCGCCCCCCAGGCTTGTGGCTACCTGGTGGGTCCCCTTCTGTTGATTCTTTCCCCAGTATTTTTTATATATTCCAAAATAATTCTCTGTAAATTTTCAGGTCATTTGGAGATGTGCAGAATAGCTATCTCTGTTTCACCCCTTTCCGGTCCAGAATTCCAGCTGCCGGCAATCTCCCTCTTCATGTGAAACTTGCAAAATAAGAGAGAAAAGGCATAAGAATTGTATCATAAGGTGAAATAATGATCAAAAACATAATAAATAACAGTAGTAAAACATGATGCAAAATGGACGTATCAACTCCCCCAAGCTTAGACCTCGCTTGTCCTCAAGCGAAAAACCGAAATCGATAATCATGACCACATGTTTAGAGAGAGAGGTGTCGATAAAACAGAATACGGACATGAAAGCATCATGATCTTTATTATAACATCAATATATCATCATAAAACTTCTCATAAATAAGTGACAATTCATTCACAAGTCTTAAAGTATGAACCATAAACCATATTGAAAACTAACAAACTATGATCTCAGTCACTGAAGCAATTGCAATTCATCATATTATCAGAAAGAGTCTATGTAAGAGCTTTGTTTAGCAAGTTCACATACTCAACTATCATTTAGTCTTCTATGATTGCTGACACTCACGGCATACTTATGGAGCAAAGGTTTCAATCAGACACATAGAAAGATAGGGGCTTATTATTTTGCCTCCCAACGTATTTACCTCAAGGATAATGTCAACAATAATAACTCATGATCACTTACATTCAACTGGATATATGTGCCTAGATCTTTCCCCACCACATGATGCTTGCAAATAGAATAAAATAAAACAGAAGAGAGAAGAACACTATTGACTCTTGCATAAAAGTAAAGGATAGGCCCTTCGCAGAGGGAAGCAGAGGTTGTCATGCGCTTTGTATTTTTGGATGTGCAAGCTCTTAATGTAAAGGAACGTCACTTTATATTGCCCCTTATGATAGCAACCTTTATTATGCATTCTGTCGCTTTTATTTCTTTACCATCACAAGTTCGTACAAAGCTTATTTTCCCTTACAATAAAAGATCATACATATTTAGGAGCAATTTTTATTGCTTTTGCACCGATGACAACTTACTTGAAGGATCTTATTCAATCCATAGGTAGATATAGTGGACTCTCATGACATGAAACTGGGTTTGAGAGTTTTGGATGCACAAGTAGTATCTCTACTTGGTGCGGATTTTTGGCTAGCAAAGGTAGGGGGCAAGCACCACATGTTAGAGGATCTATGACAATATAACTTCTATGTGAATATAAGCAAACATAACTTATTACGTTGTCTTCCTTGTCCAACGTCAACTATTTGACATAGAATATTTAATGGGGGCTCACAATCATAAAAGATGTCCAAGATAGCATATTTATATGTGAGACCTCTCTTCCTTTATTACTTTTTATGAATTGCAACAATGACCAATGCTATGTTTGTTAACTTCCAACAAGTTTTATCAATTATACTTCTTTTATGTGAAGTCATCACTCCCCATGGGATTAGCATATGATCTTTTCCATTCTTTTATTCTTTTTGATTGAAACATAAAAGTAAAGAAGCAAAATCAAACTACTCTTTATTATAGAACTCTCACACTCGATTACATAGATAGATAGATCACAAAGCAAGCACTCGAAACTAAATCATACTAAAACTTTATTCTTCTAAATCACGAAATAACTAATGATCGAACTAAGATAGATAATGATGGTCAAAGTGATGGTCATACGATACTGGGGCACCTCCCGGGCGAAGGTTGAACAATCTGGTGCTTGGTGCGAAGCTTTCGTAGAGCCATGGCGATCTAGATCTGTCAGAAAAATAGCCCGAAACAAGAATAGAGGAGAAACTTGCGATACAGTGGTCAAAACACCCGTGAGTATATATAATGAATTTTTCCCGTGCAGGACAAGTAATATGGAAGAAAAACGGAATCCGAAAGGTCCACGAGGGAGCCACAAACCTGGTAGGCGCGCCCAGGGGGGTAGGGCGCGCCCCCAGGCTTGTCGCCTCCTCGTGCACTTTTCGGACTGTTTCTTATTTTTGTAATTTTTAATATATTTCAAAACGAACAGAAAGTAATTTTATGGAAGTTTTGGAGTCGGTTTACTTACCGTACCACATACCTACCCCTTTTGAGGGTTCTGGAGTGTTCCGGAAGGTTTCCTCTATGTGTTCTTCTGGTGTCATTGTTTGAATAATATTAGTTTCAACATTAATGGGCGTACCTGAAATATAATGTTTAATTTTTGACCATTAACCACTCTCGAATTAGTGCCTTCAGAGCTGTTTATTTTGATGGCTCCGGAGCGATAAACTTCTTCGACGATGTATGGTCCTTCCCATTTAGAGAGAAGCTTTCCTGTAAAAAATCTTAAACGAGAATTGTATAATAGAACATGATCCCCTACTTTGAATTCCCGTTTCTGAATTCTTTTATCATGCCATCTTTTAACTTTTTCTTTAAACAATTTGGCATTTTCATAGGCTTGGGTCCTCCATTCATCTAGGGAGCTAATATCGAATAACCACTTTTCACTGGCAAGTTTAAAATCATAGTTAAGTTCTTTAATTGCCCAATATGCTTTATGTTCTAACTCAAGAGGTAAATGACATGCTTTTCCATAAACCATTTTATATGGAGACATACCCATAGGATTTTTATAAGCAGTTCTATAAGCCCAAAGTGCATCATCAAGTTTCTTAGACCAATTCTTTCTAGATCTATTAACAGTCTTTTGCAAAATTAATTTTATTTCTCTATTAGTTAATTCAACTTGTCCACTAGATTGAGGATGATAAGGAGATGCAATTCTATGATTAACATCACATTTAGCAAGCAATTTACGGAAAGCAACATGAATAAAATGTGAACCACCATCAGTCATCAAATATCTAGGGACTCCAAACCTCGGAAATATAACTACTTTAAGCATTTTAATAGAAGTGTTATGATCAGCACTACTAGTTGGAATAGCTTCTACCCACTTAGTAACGTAATCAACAGCAACTAAAATATGTGTGTACCCATTAGAGGAAGGAAAAGGTCCCATATATTCAAAACCCCAAACATCAAATGGTTCAATAACAAGTGAATAATTCATAGGCATTTCCTGACGTCTACCAACATTACCAATTCTTTGACATTCATCACAAGAAAGGACAAACTTACGTGCATCTTTAAAAAGAGTAGGCCAATAAAAACCAGATTGTAATACCTTGTGTGCCGTTCTGTCTCCCGCATGGTGTCCTCCGTATGCCTCAGAGTGACACTTACGCAAGATTTGTTCCTGTTCATGCTCAGGTACACAACATCTAATAACACCATCTACTCCTTCTTTATATAGATGTGGGTCATCCCAAAAGTAATGTCTTAAATCAAAGAAGAACTTTTTCTTTTGTTGATACGTGAAACTAGGTGGGATATATTTAGCAACAATGTAATTAGCATAGTCTGCATACCAAGGAGTGTTACGAGAAGCATTTATAACAGCTAATTGTTCTTCAAGAAAATCATCATTAATAGGAAGTGTGTCATCAAGAACATTTTCCATTCAAGACAGATTATCAGCTACGGGATTCTCAGCTCCCTTTCTATCAATAATATGCAAATCAAATTCTTGTAGCAGAAGAACCCACCTAATAAGTCTAGGTTTAGCATCTTTCTTTTCCATAAGATATTTAATAGCAGCATGATCAGTGTGAATAGTGACTTTAGAATCAACAATGTAAGATCTGAATTTATCACATGCAAACACAACTGCTAAAATTTATTTTTCAGTAGTAGCATAATTTGTTTGAGCACTGTCTAAGGTTTTACTAGCATAATGAATAACATTCAATTTCTTATCAACTCTTTGACCTAGAATAGCACCAACAGCATAATCACTAGCATCACACATAATTTCAAAAGGCAAGTTCCAATCAGGTGGTTGAACAATAGGTGCAGAAATGAAGGCTTTCTTAAGTATTTCAAAGGCTTCTACGCAATCATCATCAAAAACAAATGGAACATCTTTTTGCAAGAGATTAGTAAGAGGTCTAGAAATTTTAGAGAAGTCTTTTATAAATCTCCTATAGAAACCAGCATGACCAAGGAAACTTCTTATACCTTCGATATCTTTAGGACATGGCATTTTCTCAATAGCATCAACTTTAGCTTTATCAACTTCAATACCTCTTTCAAAAAATTTATGCCCAAGGACTATACCTTCATTCACCATAAAGTGGCACTTCTCCCAATTCAAGACAAGATTAGTTTTTCACATCTCTGCAAAACTCGATCAAGGTTCCTTAAGCAATCATCAAAAGAAGTTCCGTATACGGAGAAATCATCGATGAAAACCTCAACAATCTTTTCACAAAAATCAGAGAATATAGCAGTCATACATCTTTGAAAGGTAGCAGGTGCATTACATAAACCAAAAGGCATATGACGATAAGCATAAGTTCCAAAAGGGTAAGTAAAAGTGGTGTTCTCTTGATCTTCTTGTGATACAGGTATTTGAGAAAAACCAGAATATCCATCTAGGAAACAAAAGTGTGTATGCTTAGACAATCTTTCTAACATTTGATCAATAAAAGGCAAAGGATAATGATCTTTCCTAGTAGCTTTATTTAATTTCCTGAAATCAATTACCATCCTATAACCAGTTACAATTCTTTGTGGAATAAGTTCATTTTTATCATTAGGAACAGCGGTAATGCCTCCTTTCTTAGGGACACAATGAACAGGGCTTACCCATCTACTATCAGCTATGGGATAAATTATACCTGCCTCCAGAAGCTTTAATATTTCAGTTCTTACCACATCCTTCATTTTAGGATTCAAGCGACGTTGATGATCAATGACAGGTTTAGCATCTGACTCCATATTAATCTTGTGCTGACATAGAGTGGGACTAATGCCCTTAAGATCATCAAGAGTATATCCAATAGCAGCACGGTGCTTCCTTAGAGTTTTAAGTAATCTCTTTTCTTCATGTTCTGAAAGGTTAGCACTAATAATAACAGGATATATCTTCTTTTCATCAAGATAAGCATACTTAAGTGTATCAGGCAGTTGCTTTAATTCAAACACAGGATCACTCTTAGGTGGTGGAGGGTCTCCCAAGGTTTCAACAGGAAAATTATGTTTGAGAATAGGTGCTTGTTTAAAGAATAATTCATCTATTTCATTTCTTTCATTCATATGCATATCATTCTCATGGTCTAGCAAATATTGTTCTAAAGGATCAGTAGGAGGCATAGCAATAGAAGCAAGACCAATAATTTCATCTTTATTGGGTAATTCTTTATCATGAGGTTGTCTATGAAACTTGGAGAAATTAAATTCATGAGACATATCACCAAAATTAACACTAACAATTTCTTTATTGCAATCTATCTGAGCATTTACTATATTCAAGAAAGGTCTACCAAATATAATGGGACAAAAATCATCTTGTGGTGATCCAAGAACAAGAAAATCAGTAGGGTACTTGATCTTACCACACAAGACTTCAACATCTCTAACAATCCCAAGTGGAGTAATAGTATCTCTATTTGCAAGCTTAATAGTAACATCAATATCTTCAATCTCAACAGGTGCAATATCATTCATGACTTCTCGATAGAGAGTAAAAGGAATAGCACTCACACTAGCACCAATATCACATAAACCATGATAGCAATGATCTCCAATTTTAACAGAAATAACAGGCATGCCAACTACAGGTTTATTTTTATCCTTAGTGTCTGGCTTAGCAATTCTAGTTGCTTCATCACAGAAATATATGACATGTCCATCAATGTTATCAACCAAAAGATCTTTAACCATTGCAACATTAGGTTCAACTTTAATTTGTTCAGAAGGTCTAGGTGCTCTTATATTACTTTTATTAAACACAGTTGAAACTTTAGCACGTTCCTTTATCCTAACAGGAAAAGGTGGTTTCTCAATATAAGCAGTAGGCACAACTGGATCAACATGGTAAACAATTGTTTCTTCCTTAACACTAACAGGTTCTTCTTTTCATTCAATAGGTGGATGATATTTAAACTATTTCTCCTTAGGGAGATCAACATGAGTAGCAAAAGATTCACAAAAGGTAGATACTATCTCAGAGTCAAGTCCATATATAGTACTAAACTTGTGAAAAGCATCAGTTTCCATAAAACACTTAACACAATCAAACTTGAAATTTATACCTGACTCTTTACCTTTGTCGATTTCCCAATCTTCAGAGTTGCGTTTAATTCTTTCAAGAAGACCCCATTTGAATTCAATAGTCCTCTTCATAAAGGAACCAGTAGAAGAAGTATCGAGCATGGATTGATCATTATGAGAAAGCCGAGCATAAAAGTTCTGAATAATTATTTCTCTTGAGAGCTCATGATTGGGGCATGTATGCAACATATATTTAAGCCTCCCCCAAGCTTGAGAGATACTTTCTCCTTCACGAGGCCAAAAATTATATATAATTCCGATCACGATGAACCAAATGCATAGGATAAAACTTTTCCTGAAATTCCAGCTTCAGCCGGTTCCAATCCCATGTGTCAGTATCATCACATAGCCTATACCATGTCAATGCCTTTCCCTCCAAAGATACAGGGAAAACCTTCTTCTTAACTCCATCTCCGGATAAACCTGCAAGCTTAAACAATCCACAAATTTCCCTCACATATATCAAGTGCATACTAGGATGCATAGTTCCATCTCCTGCATAAGGATTAGCTAGCAGTTTCTCTACCATACCCGAAGGAATTTCATAATAAATATTTTTAGTAGGTTCAGTAGGTTGAGGGGCAACTCTTAATGCTTCCAGTCGAGGTGAAGATACCCCGAACAAACCCCTCAAAGGATTACTTTCCATAGTGACAAGTGATAGTAAATTTCAGCACGTAATATAAATGTTTCCTTACCAAATTCCACTCACCAAAGGCGCTTCACTCCCCGGCAACGACGCCAGAAAAGAGTCTTGGTGACCCACAAGTATAGGGGATCAATCGTAGTCCTTTCGATAAGTAAGAGTGTCGATCCCAACGAGGAGCAGAAGGAAATGACAAGCAGTTTTCAGCAAGGTATTCTCTGCCAGCACTGAAATTGTAGGTAAAAGATAGTTTGATAGCAAGATAATTCGTAACAAGTAACAAGTAGTAACGGTAACAAAGGTGCAGCAAGGTGGCCCAATCCTTTTTATAGCAAAGGACAAGCTGAAACAATTTCTTATAATAGGCAACACGTTCTCGAGGACACATGGGAATTTCATCTAGTCACTTTCATCATGTTTGTTTGATTCGCGTTCGCTACTTTGATAATTTGATATGTGGGTGGACCGGTGCTTGGGTACTGTTCTTACTTGAACAAGCCTCCCACTTATGATTACCCCCTCTCGCAAGCATCCGCAACTACGAAAGAAGAATTAAGATAAATCTAACCATAGCATGAAACATATGGATCCAAATCAGCCCCTTACGGAATAGCGCATAAACTAGGGTTTAAGCTTCTGTCACTCTAGCAACCCATCATCTAATTACTACTCCACAATGCCTTCCCTTAGGCCCAAAGATGGTGAAGTGTCATGTAATCGACTTTCACACGATAGCACTAAAGGAAGCAACAACATACATATCATCAAAATATCGAACGAATACCAAATTCACATGATTACTTATGACAAGACTTCTCCCATGTCCTCAAGAACAAAAGTAACTACTCATAAAACATATTCATGTTCAAGATCTGAGGGGTATTCAATATCATTAAGGATCTGAACATATAATCTTCCACCAAATAAATCAGCTTGCATCAACTACAAAGAGTAATCAACACTACTAGCAACCCACAGGTACCAATCTAAGGTTTTGAGACAAAGATTGAATACAAGAGATGAACTAGGGTTTGGGATGAGATGGTGCTGGTGAAGATGTTGATGAAGATTGGTCCTCCCACGATGAGAGGATCGTTGGTGATGTCGATGGCTTCGATTTCCCCCTCCCAGAGGGAAGTTTCCCCGGCGGAATCGCTCCACCGGAGAGCAAAAGTGCTCCTGCCCAGGTTCTGCCTCGAGACGGCGGCGCTTCATCCCAAAATTCTTCTTCTAATTTTTTCTAGGGAAAATGACATCATATAGTGGAAGATGGGCCCCAGAGGCCTGCCAGGGACCCCACAAGCTCATGGGGCGCGCCCAGAGGGGTAGGGTGCGCCCCCCAGGCTTGTGGCTACCTGGTGGGTCCCCTTCTAATGATTCTTTCGCCAGTATTTTTTATATATTCCAAAATAATTCTTCGTAAATTTTCTGGTCCTTTGGAGATGTGCAGAATAGCTATCTATGTTTCACCCCTTTCCGGTCCAGAATTCCAGCTGCCGGCAATCTCCCTCTTCATGTGAAACTTGCAAAACAAGAGAGAAAAGGCATAAGAATTGTATCATAAGGTAAAATAATGATCAAAAACATAATAAATAATAGTAGTAAAACATGATGCAAAATGGACGTATCACAACCTTTTGAGGATTCCTTTAAGTTTACCTTGGGAACACTTGACGTGCTTGTCCATCAGGTCCAGGTCCTCCTCGGACCTCTAGAGCTTCTTGTTCATCTCCGCCACCTCCTCGGTGGCGGAGCTCAGAGCCGAGGTCGATACCTGCGGAATAAACGCTCATTCCTTAGTCCTTTATTCTAATCTCAATCCTCTGGTCAGTCCTTTTTCAAAGAACGACCAGAGTCTTGGGGGCTACTGGCGGGCGGCGTCCTTACTTATTCTACGCAAATCAATACAGTCCTTCAGACATAGGTCCGCTATCACAAGAAATTACAAGAGTGCTAGGGATGTTTTCGCAGTAAGAAGTAGCATACCTCAAAGCTCCTGATCAGGCCCTTGAAGGCCTCGCGGATTCTGGTCTCTGCGGACCAGAATCCCCGTAGCGCCGCGCCAACCAGTGCGCGATGCTCCCCTGCGAGGGAGGCGCCCTCCAGGGTCACCTCAACCTCTTCGGCCCATCCCACAGCAGCCCTCGCCAGGGCTGGCACGGATGGCGCTGTAACTTCTATACCCGCCACCACGGCGGATACAGGGACGGCCTTCGGCTGCTGCTCGCGCACCAAAGATGATTCGGGCTGGGCCAGTGGTTGGTCCAGCCCTTCCTTGGGCACCTCGGGGAATTCTTCCCCTGGCCCCGGGCGGCCAAGGTTTCGACCTCGGCCATCGGTTCCGATACCCCGGCCCCTGTTGTGTTGGCGAAGGGGGTCGGGCCAGATGATACCTCCCCTAGCCCCTTGTGGGCCAGGGAGGTCTGGGCAGGCTCCGACTCCCAGCTTTTGGACGGGGGAAGGCTGCCCATGCTGTCACTACTGGGGAGAGTCTTGGGTGGGCTGATGGAAGTCCTCTTGTGAGATTCATATAAAAAGCAGGTTTTCAATATAAGAATTAATAAACTATTTACCTTCGGGGCGCTGGTTTTTTCCTCCCCAGCGCGAAGAGGTCATCATCCGAATCATCAAGGAAGCTGGTCTTCCCCAACGAGGCAGAAGCAGCGGAGGTCCTGCGAGTCCTCTTCGGGCCTTTCGGCCTCGTCTCTTCCTCGGCGCCCGTGGGCGCTGCCCTTTTCCCTTTAGGGGAGGGTTTCCCTGCCCCCATACTCGTCCCCTCCTCGTCGTCATGGGTGGAGGAGGCGTGCGTCTCCTCGGAACGGGTGACCGAGGTCTCCCGACCTCGGAGGTTCGCCTTGCTCCTCGGAGCCTTCGACTCCTTGGAGACAACAATGTGTGGCTCCTCGGTTAAGAAGGCCACGAGCTGAGGGGTTGTCCCCTCCTCGGGAAGCGGCGCCGGGCACAGCATTAGCTGCGCCTTGGGGATCCATTTATGCAAACATACAATTAATTGGTCAGCCTAAATCCACGGAGCATGGAATATGAGGCCACATACTAAGAATTACCAGGGGGGCGCCGTAGCTGGTGTCGAAGCCGAGGTCGCTCCCTGCTTTGGGGAACTCCTTGGATGGCTTGAAAGGCTGCTTCCACATCCCCTCCGGGGTGGAGCGGAAGAAGCGAAGGATGGGCCCCGCGTCCTCGGGCTTGAGCGCCCACATCAGGGAGGCCCGGAGCTGGAGTGCTAGGATCCGCGATGGAGCATGACGTTCACCACGTCAGCCAACTTGAGCTTCCGGTCGACCATCCACCACTCGATCTTCATGAACAGCACCTCCACCTCCGCTGGGTTCCCCCAGTCGATGCCCTTCCTCTTCCAGGAAACAAGCTTGTTTGGAGGTCCAGCCGAGAAGGCTGGGACCTCGGTCTGACCAACGGCAAGTGGTTCAGTGATGTAGAACCACTCACGCTGCCATTCCTTGACTGTCTCGATGAAGGTGCCTAGGAACCAGGGGACCTTCTAGTTCTTGCTGATCATTGCACCTCCGCACTCCATGAGTTCGGAGTCGCTAGACTTCGGCTTGACGCCAAAGATTTTCAGCCATAGGCCAAAATGCGGCTCAATGCGGAGGAAGGCCTTGCAAACGGTGATGAAGGAGGCGAGGTGGAGAATGGAGTTCGGGGCTAGATGGTGAAAATCTAGCCCGTAATAGAACATAATCCCGTGCACAAACGGGTGCAGCGGGAACCCCAGACCTCAGATGAGGTGAGGAACAAAAACGACCCTCTCCCTGGCGTTGGGAGTGGGCATGCGCTGGGCAAGGTCCGGCACGCGAGTGCTGACGTCGGCGTGGATGTATCTAGCGCTGCGCAGCTCTAGAATGGTTCCCTCCGTCACGGAGGAACTGGCCCAGTGCCCCTTAAGGGTGTTCTCCGCCATTGTTGGATGGGAGGAAATGGGCGCTACAGGGGTGGAAGGAGCTCGGACTTAGATCTGGGCGATGGAGCTCGTGAGGCAGAAGGAAGGAGGAAGGGGAGCGTATGATTTTTCGCCGCTACTCCCCCGCTCTTATAGAGGCTGGTTGGAAAGGCCAAGAGCCCCCTCCGCCGTGCCGTTGAAATCGCCACTACCCCATAACAAGTGATGTTATGCGTATTGGGGGAAACAAAATCTTGATGATATCCCTTAAAAAGTTGGCACGATCTCTGCTTTGACGGGATGTGCCAGTAAATAGTTTGCCTCGAGCCGTGATTCGAGCAAACAGTAACTGCTCGCTCGGTCGTGGGTAGTGCCTCTTCAATAAAGTTGTCAGGCTAAGGACACTATTCACACCTACGTGGCAGGCCTTCGGGGCTAAGTTACCTTGGGACCTCGGGTGCAGATCGAACTTCGATCAGATCCCAATCATGAGAGACTGCTTCTTCGAGGAGTGGTCCGAAGTGGCTTCGGATAGAGAAAGGATATCAGCAGAAGAAGGGGAACTCGTCTATCAAGCCAAAGACTCCGGATTCAAGGTTATTAAAAATGGAGGGGTTGTCCTTGGCGTAGAAGACCAGTTCGGGGGCTACTAACGGTGTCCTGGATTACGGGGTGCCAACCTAGCCTGGCCCATGGACCTCGGGTTGGCCCCGAAGACCTCAGTTCTCATTCAGATGGACTCTGGAAGCCGTGATACGATCAAGGTGGCATCTGCCGAAGACTTGGCGCATACTCCAAGATATCTCCTGCCGCCTGCTTGAGGATCCCTAGATACCGCCTATGTAACCCTAGATGCCCTATCCGGCGTGTATATAAGCCGAAGGGTTTAGCTTGTAGAGGGGACAGAATCACAATCATCATTCACCTAGCCTTAGGATTAGATTTCTCCTTACGATCTCGAAGTAGATCAAGCTTGTACTCGATACTTCACCATCAATATAATCAAAGCAGGACGTAGGGTATTACCTCCTCAAGAGGGCCCGAACCTGGGTAAACATCGCCCCCTTCGTCTCTGTTACCACCGATCTGAGATCCACAGCTTGGGACCCCCTACCCCGAGGTCTGCCGGTTTTGACACCGACACCCTGCGTTGTTAGAATCATCCAATTCAAATGAGCCTTTACAGAATTACTTATGATACAAATAGGTGTCAAAGAAAACTTTGTGTGGTTTGTCACACTCCTGCCGCGCCATCGTCCACCCCAGCTGAGCTGCTCCAACGACGGAAGCGTCCACCGCAGCAGAGATCCCCCCTCCAGACCGTCGTTCGCCGCCTCAGATCTTCTTCCCCGCTACCGGGAGCCCCCACCACTGCATTACCATCATCAACTGAGGAGATGACCTTGAGGACTACACGGGTCCACAAGAGAGGTTGCACTCTTTCGTGTCTGCTTACGTTATGCATCGCTTAATATTACCTGCTACTTTATCATCATGTTCACCTCTTAGACTCCGAGTCAGGTCCAAACTAATAATCAAACTTGAGTTTTTAAATGGTTGTGGGGTACAAATCGGGGCAACAACGAATAGTATCTCTGTCTACTATCTGCTTAATCTCGGGTGTCTACTATGTGTTTCATGTTGGGTGGGAAACAAACTGTGAAGGAGCCATTTCCTGTATTTTTTAACTGAAGCTATTATCTGCCTGCTATCATTGGTTTGGGTCTATCCACTGGTTGCTACCATCACTCTGGATTTCTCAATGCATTCCTTACATAATCTCACTATGTTTTATTCCTATGCATGTTAGTTATTGTACACAATGGTACTGAACATGTAGAGCAAAAGAGAAGAGCCTTGCGTGGCAATATAATGTCATGCAGACATTGCTTCATGGTGGTCGAAATGGCATCCCCCCTCCCACCATTCCAGATTGTAATCAAGAGGAAGATAACTGTTCAGAGGGGGATTCAGAGGGAGCAGACCACTCCTATTTACCCCCTGAGGTCTTTGCTCTCACTTGGCATGCTGATGTTGGTCATTTCATGCATATGGCGCCTTGCATTGCTTACTTTACACATCATATTTGTCATCTGCTTAGTTTAGACATGTTTTGTGTGAATGCCATCTGTTTAGTTTCTATATCATATATGTGAATTATGCAATGCCATCTTGTTTAGCCAGGCATCATATATGGGAATTTTGCAATTCCATCCTGTTTAGCCAGTCATCATATATGTGAATTATATCATGCCATCCTTTTTTTCATAAAGTATTACATTTGCAACAATGTTAGTACATTCAACTACTCTTCCTGTGCATCAGCCATTTGACACAGTGATGGAAAAATCTTGAGTGAAAACAAGGTCTTCAGAGCAGACAGTGCTATCTGACGAAGCGCATATCTTGCCGGTTATAGATAGCTCCTTAGAGGAGGATTCAGAGACAGATGACCAGTCATATCCCCCCCAGGGAGTATGCTCTAACTTGGCAGGGTTATATTGCTCATATCATGCATATGGTGTCTTGCATTGCTATGTCATTTGCTTAGTTTAGACATGCTTTGTGTGAATGCCACTTGTTTACTGTCTAATTACCATATACGTGAATTATGCAATGTCATCTTGTTGCAAGGCATTATATATGTGAATTATGCAATGCCATGCTGTTTGGCCAGGCATCATATGTGTGAATTATATCATGCCATCCTTTTTTTGTATTACGTATTCCATTTGTCGACAATGTTTGTTTATTCAACTACTCTTCCTGCGCATCAGCCATTTGAATCGGTGATGGAAAAATCTGGAGTGAAAACAGGGTCTTCAAAGCAGACAATGCTACCTGCTGAAGCAGATATCTTGCTGGTTACAGATAGCTCCTCAGAGGAGGATTCAGAGACAGATGACCAGTCCTATTTTCCCCCTGAGGTGTATGCTCAAACTTGGCAGGGTTATATTACTCATATCATGCATATGTTGTCTTGCATTGCTTAGTTTAGTCATCATATACACAATATTGAATGCCATCTGCTTAGTTTAGACATCATATATGCGATTGCCATCTGCTTACTTGCTTAGTATATAAATCATATATGTGAATTATATCATGCCATCATGTTTACATAGACAGCATGTATGTGAATTATGGCATGCCAACCTATTTAATAAAGACATCATGTAGTTATATCATCTCATCCTATTTACATAGTCATCATATTTTGAATTATGTCATTCTATCCGTGAATTATATCATGCCATCATGTTTCCATAGACAACATGTATGTGAATTATGGCATGCCAACCTATTTAATAAAGACATCATATTTGAATTATGTCATTCTATCCTGTTTAGTTAGCCATCATATATGTGAAATTGTGTCATGATATCCTGTTTAGTTAGCCATGATATATGTGAAATTGTGTCATGCTATCTTGTTTGGTTAGACAACATATATGTGAATTATTTCATGCCCTCTTTTATTCCCCACTATCCATTACAGCTGTCTATCATACAATGTTTGTACATTCAATTATTTTTCTTGTTTATCAGCCATTTGAATTGGAGGGGGTGATGGTAGTATCTAAGGGAGTAAAAACACGGTCTTCAGAAAAGATAGTGCTACCCGTCGATGCAGATAGAACCACGGTTGTACTTGCCCAAGAACTAGCCCCACCACACATAACCCAGACTCTCGCAGATTGTACCCTACCCAGTTGGACAGAGAACCAGCTACACCCCATCTAACCCCAACCCCAGCAAATAGTAACCCAGTTCCACTTGACACAGCACCATCTCCACCACAGAGCTCCCAAACACGAGCAGTTAGTAAGGCAACTGCAGTGCCCAAAGCACGAGGACCAGCACTGCGAACCCCAACTCAACGCTTAAAGCAGAAGAACAGCTGTTCTCAGGTCAGATTCCATAGCTATGGTGCATACTCCTTTGCTCTTGTATCACTGTATTTACTCATACCAACTATTTCAAATTTCAAGGATCCAATTGAAACTCCAATGACGCAACATGTATGTTTTAAACCTGTTTCTTTAACTGGTTTGTTGTTGTAACTTCTTGCTCTATGTTGATTTTAGTTTCAATTGTATAAACAGTTATGTTCTCATGTCATGCACATTACAAGTGTTGTTAGTGATGTTAGTTTCCCACACTTATATTCAGTCTATGCCGCTTTGTCTTAAACATATATGATTTGAACTGCGTCTCTATCTTGATTTGGCAACATAAACTAGGATGATATAGACAATACAGTGACCATAGTACATAAATATATGTTTGTTTCATGCTGTTATCCTGTCAACATTACTAATGAACTGGTTTACCAAAATGAGTTTCATATACTACATGCTAAACCTGTGATGTGTCTGCTTGTTCCTCTTTTAGAATGCCGGCGGAATATTGGAGAAGAGTACCACATTATGCAACGGTAAAGGAAGTAATGCAGACAAGGTTCAAGATAGTGAGACAACCCTGTTGGTCTCCAAGAAAGCTGATAAAAACTATCTTCAAGACAGTGAGACAACCCCAAAGTCCTGCCTTGATGTAGTGTTCGAGTTACTGGCCACTACCGCTGGCACAAGCTCTTCGAACTCACTGCCTGAATCAGTTCGGCTTCTTGAGTCTCAACTGCAAGTTGAAAGACAACGATCAGCTGTGTTGCAACAAGAAGCCGAAGGACTGAGGAAGTCCCTGCAGAATTCAGATGCACACTTTCTGGTGCAACAGCAAGAGTTGGAGGAGTTTAGCGCCAAACAAGAGAAAGCTAATAAGCTTGCTAAGCTTCTTGCCAGCATGGTGGGTGCCCAGGATATCATTTCTTGAGCTCTTCTGAAGTGGTTTCATTTCTGGACTTGTTTTGTTGCCGCATTTATTTGCACTGGTGGCCAACTTAGTCACCCGGTGTTTGCAATATGCTGCTTTGTTGTTCCCTTTATTTGCACTGGTGGTGAACATTGATGCCCAGTGGATGTAATGTATGTAATTGCCGTAATAGCTTAGCATTAGTTGCTTGCTTATTTATTTACTTATAGTCATGTTTATTGCTTGTAGTCACTGTAGTTCTTTTTCCTCGGTTTGCTAGTGGCCGCAATAACCATGGGCTAAATACAGGCCATAGGATCCATGGGCCTTCTACGGGCCGTAGGATCCATGGGCCTCCTACGCGCCATATGATCCATGGGCCGTACTGTTCCTGGGCTAAAATCGGAGCGCAATATGGGCCGTAAATGGGCCAATTTGGGAATGGTCGGTTTAAGGGCCCGTAGCATAACGGGCCATTAACAGGCCGAAAGTCATCACATGCTTAATTCTATCGACAGGTACAATGGGTTGTTAATGGGCCAGAATACATGACGGGCTGAAAATGGCCCAATGGGTTAACAAACCACAAACGGGCCGATTGTAACCATGGGCTGAATTTGTCCCATTAGCATAACAGGCCAGTAATGGACTGTAAGTAATCGAGGGCCGGAAATGAGCCCAAGAATTTATGGGCCCTTAGAAGGCCAAAAGAGAACACGGGCTGGAAACGGCCCAACTGAATCATGGGCCCTTAAATGGGCTCAAAGCAGTTTACTGTTCATGATGGGCCTGATTCACCACGGGCCGTCAATGGGCCCGGAGATGCAAAAGGCCTCATATGGGTCGAAAGACTACATGAGCCATAGATGGGACAATGGGCTGGAATCATATGGGACGGCCCACATGACGCTAGTGGGCCGAATTTTTAAAGGCCATAATGGGTCGTGAGTGCCCGGGCCATAAATGGGCTGTACGCGAACATGCCGATAACAGGCTTTCCTTGGGCCGGCCCATTAACTTTTGACCAAGTCAAACGGGTCGGCCTCTATAACCTAAATGAGCCACTTTTGGGTCATGCCACGTGTCACTGTTCCATAGGCGCGTCTCGTGCAATGAATGGATGACATCTGTCGCAACGCTGAGCTGACACGTGGATCCGCCGGCGAATGAGAAATTTACACGTGGGAAATCGCCATTGGTCAGGGCTGCTAACGGGTTATCAGATCCAAACTGGAACCCGATAGCTTAACGGCGACCCATTACGGTGGATGCCACATGTCGATCACCCTTGACGAAAACACTTCCATGACGCGACATTTATCATCATGGAAGTGGACACTTCCGTGATGATAATTTCAGTATTGTCATGGAACACTTCTACGACACCACATGTATGACTATCTTGATTCTGTCATAAAATCGTCATGGATGTACATGCATGACAGAAAACTTGACCTACTGTGACAAAGATGTATCATCACGGAAGTGTTTTTTATGTAGTGCATTATTTGGTGAGTATTTTTCTCAAGCAGAGGATAATCACCTCGCATACAAACGGTTTGAGCCACCCAAGGAGTCGGCGCAGCCATCCCTACCACGTCCGCAATATATACAAGTCTAGTCAGTGGGCTGGTTCCCCTCTCCCCATTCCGGACACCATACTCATAGAGCCAGAATTCCTCGCATCCTAATCTAGGCGTCCGGTGATCTCTCCCTCCTCCCACCCCCACCGCCGTCGATTTTGTTGGATCCACCGCCCGCAGAGGCGGCGGAGACCACCGAGGCCGCCACGCCGTCGGCCTCCCCACCGAAGGAATCGGAACCCTCTGGCACAGGTCATGTTGACGTCGCGCTAGGGGCGGCGCACGAGGAGAACACATTGTGGCTCGGTAACCTTCCCACGCACGCGAGCGATGCAACGTCACTACGGCCTGCTACCCGCATAGGGTGCTTCACTGCGTCGTTGTGTAAAGATCAATGCCCTCATAAAAACTTACTCGTGTAATTCCATCTTTAATTTGCTACGGAATAGGTCAATATCTAGTCCCTATGGCTTGGTTTGATTTAAGTTTGAATGGTGTACAAATACTGAATGATCCTTGGTTAGTGGTAGTTTTTTATTTCTCAAGTGAAATTGCTCCATTCATGTGTTGTTGTTGTGTAATGAGTTGTGCACACGTAATGCAATTTGATGTGATTAGGGTCGTGTTTTCATATAACTATGTAGTGCATGTTATCTCTGGTCTGTTTCACTTTAATTTAGACCGAGTAAATTCATAGCTATCTCATAGTTTTTGTTGCCAGGACTGCATGGATGAGGTTTTATTCTTTGATTTCATTACATAAATAGTATGCCTTCTGATGCCTTGTGTTTGTTGATTGGGTTTTACATGCTAGAGCTATTAGGAACCTATGGGTTGGAGGAATTAGTTGATCCATTTTAATGCAGGAGGAAGACGAAGAGTTTCAAAAGATTGGAAAGAATGAAGGTGTTAAATTCTCTAGTGATCAGAATTCTGCATACATCGACATTGAGAATTTGGAAGATCCCATTTCAGCCCATAAAGACCTTAATGGGATATTTTGGGAGACTCACGACGCAACATTCCTCTTCGGTGTATAGTTTGGAGGGACGGGTCTAATCAATACGGGTTAATGAAACATATTTAATAAAACAATAACATAAACAACAATTTGCCTGCTTGTATGATGTAAAAAATGTTGTTACCACAGTTACTTAAAATTATGATTATTTTTGTGTTGTGGTAGAGACACTTTCCTTCATAAGGGACATATACTTCATTACTATTTGTGGCAGTGAAGTATATTATGCCAATGAGATATTGTATGCATTCCTTCTTTTTGAAACATTTTATGAGATAGAAAGTTGTTGGTAACTAACTCCCTGAATTAAATTAAAAGGTGTCTACGAAGGCCATGCTTTTGTACTCAACTCAAAGTACAAAATATCAAGTGTATGTTCTTCAGACATGAAATTGATGAAAGCTAAAATGCCTGCTGCAATCCGATCGAATTATAGATCAAGAAGTTCAAGGAAGAGCTCGCGAAAGCATGGACCAAACATGTGTAGCATTTGCCTGACACGGAGCCTGAGGTGTTTGAGCTCTTGGCTCTTGCTGAAAACAGGGCCCTGCAATTCATCTACAACGAGAACTCAATTCTTGTGCCGATTGCGGAAGCCATCAGGATGTAAGCTGATGCAATTGGAGTCCTCATCCCCTATGGAAGGTAGTATTTCAAGACATGTGAATTAGTAGTTAAGAGACTAGTGCATTCGGCCTTTTCTATACATATTTTATTCTTTTGTTGTGTGTTGGCATAATTGTATGCTTGCCATTTTAATTTCTACTGGTCACTTAGCATGATGACCAAAGTTATGTCTCTCGACAAATAAGGTAACGACTAACTATGTATGTTTTTATTTATTTGTGTTTATTTTGCTAGATAGATTGAGGCAATGCAAATTTGAATTTTGAATCAGCTATTTGTCTTGGTTATTAAGCTATAATCAAAACTATGAACTATGTGCTGGGTAAACTTTCGCAAAAAAAAGGTCATACTCATCTGTTCTTGGTGATGGGATTGTTTTTGAGTGTCCTGTCATGGAAATAGGTTTTTTTAGCCAAAGTCATGGGAATAGGTGTCTAGATGATATTGGAGCAGGGATAGAAACGGTGCCGCCCACGGACTCGGCGCAGCCCCGTTCGCAGTATATACAATCTGGCCCGCGGGACGGTTCCCCTCACCCCATTCCGTTCCACGTCTCAGACAGCCGAAATCCTCACATCCTAACCCTAGCTCCCGGTGATCTCTCCCTGCCCTGATCCCCACCACCGTCGATGTCGGCGGAGCCACCACCCGCGGAGCACTCTGAGGCCGCCAGACCATCGGCCTCCCCGCCGAAGGAGTCGGTGCCCTCCGGCACTGGGGTTGCTGCCACCGCCTCACAAGGGGTGGCCCACGAGATGAACGCGCTGTGGGTCAGCAACCTCCCCGCGGACGCGGGCGAGGACGGCGTCATGGCGGCCTTTGCGCCACACAAGGCGCTCGACTGTGTCGTCAAGAGCGCCGACTCCCACAGCTACGCATTCGTCTTTTTCCACTCTGTCACCGAGTCCCGGGCCGCCCTCGAGGCGCTCCGTGGGTCCAAGGTCAAGTGCGCCTTCATCCGGATCTAGTTTGCCCAGCCGGTAAATTCTCATCCCCCTCCCCCCTCCTCCCCCACTCGGATCCACTCCCAACGTGGATCTTCTTGGGATCTGGTTGCAGTTCACAATGTGAATTTTCCAATAATTAGGACTTCGGTGCTTGTGATTTGCAGTTTATTTTGGCGGTGCGGGCCGAGGCCTCCAACAGCTCTAATATATGTAGTTATTCGAGTGGCGGCACACGAGATCAGCGACAACGGGGTGGTCTGGCGTAGCCTCATAGGTGGCTGGGGGCGGCGGCACTAAGGGTCCACAGAAGCATGGCGGGCGTGGCCCTTTAGATGATGGATGGGCATGTAGGGAGCCGATGGCGAAGGGAAAACTTGACACCGGTGAATGGCCTAGCAGGAAGTGGTGGCAGTGGCTTCCTGGCGGCGTTGGCGGCCGCTGCGGGGAGGTTGATGCGGCGGGAGGCGTCGGCGGCCGCCGCGAGGACGTTGACGTGGTTGGAGGAGTCGGCGGCGCATGGGGAGGTCGGGCCATCATGATTTTCTTTTTAACTACGGGTCGTCTGGATTGGGGGAAGAAGGGTCGGGTTGGGTAGTTTTTTTCCGGATATTTAGCAAATTGTTTTCCATATAGGGGAACAAGGGTCGGGTCAGGCAGCTATTTTTTTCCGGATCTTTAGCTAATTGTTTTCTACCACTTATGGATGGAAGTGGTGGGTAATTGTTTTTTCGGGTCTTTAGCAAATCGTTTTCCGGATTGGGGAACAAGGGTCGGGTCGGGCAGCTCTTCTTTTTCTGGATCTTTTTTGTTATCATCCACTAAATCTCAAATTAATGTGACTATATGAAGGCCATTATTTGGTGAGTATTTTTCTCAAGCGGAGGATAATCACCTCGCATACAAACGGTTTGGGCCGCCCAAGGACTCGGCGCAGCCGTCCGTACCACGCCCGCAATATAAACAAGTCTAGTCCGTGGGCTGGTTCCCCTCTCCCCATTCCAGGCCCCATACTCAGAGAGCCAGAATTCCTCGCATCCTAATATAGGCGTCCGGCGATCTCTCCCTCCTCTCACCCAAATCGCCATCGATTTTGTTGGATCCACCGCCCGCAGAGGCGGCGAAGACCGGCGAGGCCGCCAGGCCGTCGGCCTCCCCACCGAAGGAATCGAAACCCTCTGGCACAGGGGGTGCTGACGCAGCGCTAGGGGCGGTGCTCGAGGTGAACACATTGTGGCTCGGTACCTGCCCACGCACGCGAGTGATCCGACATCACTGCGGCCTGCAACCCGTGCAGGGTGCTTGACTGCGTTATTGTGTAAAGATCTATGCCCTCATGATACTTACTCATGTAATTCCTGCTTTAATTTGCTACATAATAGGTCAATATCTAGTCCCTATGGCTTGGTTTGATTTATGTTTGAATGGTGTACAAATACTGAATGATCCTTGGTTAGTGGTAGTTTTTTTATTTCTCAAGTGAAATTGCTCCATTCATGCGTTGTTGTTGTGTAATGAGTTGTGCACACGTAATGCAATTTGATGTGATTCAGGTTGTGCTTTCATATAACTATTTAGTGCATGTTATCTCTGGTCTGTTTCACTTTAATTTAAACCGAGTAAATTCATAGCTATCGCATAGTTTTTGTTGTTATGGTTGCTTGGATGAGGATTCATTCTTCGATATCTTTACATAAATAGTATGCCTTCTGATGCCTTGTGTTTTTTGATTGATTTTTACATGCTAGAGCTATTAGGAACCTCTATGGGTTGGAGGAATTAGTTGATACATTTTGGTGCAGGAGGAAGACGAAAAGTTTCAAAAGATTGGAAAGAAGGAAGGTGTTGAATTTTCCAGTGATCAAACTTATGCATACATCGACATTGAGAATTTGGAAGATTCCATTTTTGCCCATAAAGACCTTAATGGGACATTTTGGGGGCCTCACGACGCAACATTCCTCTTCGGCGTATAGTTTGGAGGGACAGGTCAAATCAATACGGGTTAGTGAAACATATTTCATAAAACTGTAACATAGACAACAATTTGCCTGCTTGTATGAAGTAAAAAATGTTGTTACCACACTTACATAAACTTATGGTTATTTTTGTGATCTGGTAGAGACACTTTCTTTCATAAGGGACATGTACTTCATTACTATTTGTGGCAGTGAAGTATATTATGCTAATGAGATATTGTGCGCATTCCTTCTTTTTGAAAATTTTTATAAGAGGAAAAGTTGTTAGTAACCAACTCCCTGAATTAAATTAAAAGGTGTCTACGAAGGCCATGTTTTTTCACTCAACTCAAAGTACAAAATATGAAGTGTATGTTCTTCAGACATGAAATTGATGAAAGCTAAAATGCCTGCTGCAATCCGATCGAATTATAGATCAAGAAGTTCAAGGAAGAGCTCGCGAAAGCATGGACTAGACATGTGTAGCCTTTTCCTGATACGGAGCCTGAGGAGTTTGAGCTCTTTGCTCTTGCTGCAAACAGGGCCCTACAATTCATCTACAACGAGAAGTCAATTCTTGTGCCGATTGCGGAAGCCATTAGGATGTAAGCTGATGCAATTGGAGTCCTCATCCCCTCTGGAAGATAGTATTACGAGGCATGTGAATTAGTAGTTCAGAGACTAGTGGATTCGGCCTTTTCTATACATATTATATTCTTTTGTTGTGTGTTGGCATAATCGTATGCTTGCCATTTTAATTTCTACTGTCGCTTAGCATGATGACCAAAGTTATGTCTCTCGACAAATAAGGTAACGACTAACTATGTATGTTTTTATTTATTTGTGTTAATTTTTCTAGATAGATTGAGGCAATGCAAACTTGAATTATGAATGAGCTATTTGTCTTTGTTATTAAGGTGTAATGAAAACTTTGAACTATGTGCTGGGTGAACATTCGCAAAAAAAAGGTTATACTCATCTGTTCTTGGTGATGGGTTATTTTTTTTGAGTGTCCGGTCATGGGAATAGGTTTTTTTAGCCAAAATCATGGGAATAGGTGTGTGTGGATGATATTGGAGTAGGGATAGAAACGGTGTCGCCCACAGACTCGGCGCAGCCCCGCCCGCGGTATATACTGTCCGGCCCGCAGGGCGGTTCCCCTCACCCCATTCCATTCCCCGTCTCAGACAGCCAAAATCCCCACATCCTAGCCCTAGCTCTCGGCGATCTCAAACTGCCCTGATCCCCACGACCGTCGATGTCACCGGATCCGCCGCCCGCGGAGCCCTCTGAGGCTGCCAGGTCGTCGGCCTCCGTGCCGAAGGAGTCGGAGCCCTCCGGCACCGGGGTTGCCACCGCGGCCGTGCCAGGGGCGGCCCATGAGACGAACACGTTGTGGGTCGGCAACCTCCCCGCACACGTAGGCGAGGATGATTTCATGGCGGCATTTGCCCCGCACGAGGCGCTCGACTGCGTCGTCAAGCGCGCCGGCTCCCGCAGCTACGCATTCGTCTTTTTTCGATTCGTCGCCGAGTCCTGGGCCGCCCTCGAGGCGCTCCTCGGGTCCAAGGTCAAGTGCGCCTTCATCCAGATCGAGTTCGCCCTGCTGGTAAATTCTCATCCCCCTCCCCCTCCTCCCCCACTCGGATCCGCTCCCACCGTGGATCCCCCTGGGATCTGGCTGTAGTTCGCGATGTGAATTTTTCGGGAATTAGGACTTCGGTGCTTGTGATTTGCGGTTTATTTAGGCGGTGCGGGCTGAGGCCTCCAGCAGCTCTAATATATGTAGTTATTCCAGCGGCGGCACACGGGATCAGCGGCGACGGGGTGGTCTGGCGTAGCCTCGCAGGTGACTGGGGGCGGTGGCGCTCAGGGTCCACAAGAGCGCGGCAGGCAAGGCCCTTTATATGGTGGATGGGTACGTAGGGAGCCGATGGAGTAGGGAAACCTTGACACCGGTGAATGGCCTAGCAGGAAGCGGTGGCAGTTGGTTCCTAGGCGGCGTCGGCGGCCGCTGCGGGGAGGTTGACGTGGCGGGTGGCATCGACGGCCGTTGTGAGGAAGTTGACGTGGTTGGAGGCGTCGCCGGCGCGTGGGGAGGTCGGGCCATCATGATTTTCTTCTGATGCCTTGTGTTTGTTGATTGGTTTTTACATGCTAGAGCTATTAGGAACCTATGGGTTGCAGGAATTAGCTGATCCATTTTAATGCAGGAGGAAGACGAAGAGTTTCAAAAGATTGGAAAGAATGAAGGTGTTGAATTCTCCGGTGATCAAACTTCTGCATACATCGACATTAAGAATTTGGAAGATTCTATTTCTGGCCATCAAGACCTTAATGGGACATTTGGGGGCTCATGACACAACATTCCTCATTGGCGTATAGTTTGGAGGGACGGGTCAAATCAATACGGCTTAATGAAACATAGTTAATAAAACATTAACATAAACAATAATTTGCCTGCTTGTATGATGTAAAAAATGTTGTTACCACACTTACTTAAACTTATGATTATTTCTGTGTTGTGGTAGAGACACTTTCTTGACATATACTTCATTACTATTTATGGCAGTGAAGTATATTATGCCAATGAGATATTGTATGCATTCCTTCTTTGTGAAACGTTTTATGAGATGGAAAGTTGTTAGTAACCAACTCCTTGAATTAAATTAAAAGGTGTCTACGAAGGCCATGTTTTTGTACTCAACTCAAAGTACAAAATATCAAGTGTATGTTCTTCAGACATGAAATTGATGAAAGCTAAAATGCCTGCTACAATCCGATCGAATTATAGATCAAGAAGTTCAAGGAAGAGCTCGTGAAAGCATGGACCAGACATGTGTAGCCTTTGCCTGGCACGGAGCCTGAGGAGTTTGAGCTCTTGGCTCTTGCTGCAAATAGGGCCCTGCAATTCATCTACAACGAGAAGTCGATTCTTGTGCCGATTGCGGAAGCCATCAGGATGTCAGCTGTTGCAATTGGAGTCCTCATCCCCTCTGGAAGATAGTAGTTTGAGACATGTGAATTAGTAGTTCAGATACTAGTGGATTCGGCCTTTTCTATACATATTTTATTCTTTTGTTGTGTGTTAGTATAATTGTATGCTTGCCATTTTAGTTTCTACTGGTCGCTTAGCATGATGACCAGAGTTATGTCTCCCAACAAATAAGGTAATGACTAACTATGTACGTTTTTATTTATTTGTGTTTATTTTGCTAGATAGATTGAGGCAATGCAAACTTGAATTATGAATGAGCAATTTGTCTTGGTAATTAAGGTGTATTGAAAACTTTGAACTATGTGTTGGGCAAACTTTCGCAAAAAAAAGGTCATATTCATCTGTTCTTGGTGATGGGATTTTTTTGAGTGTCCTATCATGGGAATAGGTTTTTTTCTAGCCAAAGTCATGGGAATAGGTGTCTGGATGATATTGGAGCAGGGATAGAAACGGTGCCGCCCACGGACTCGGCGTAGCCCCGTCCGTAGTATATACAGTCTGGCCCGCGGGACTGTTCCCCTCACCCCATTCCGTTCCCCGTCTCAGACAACCGAAATCCTCACATCCTAACCCTAGCTTCCGGCGATCTCCACCTGCCCTGATCCCCACCACTATCGATGTCGCCGGAGCCGCCGCCCGCAGAGCCCTCTGAGGCCGCTAGACCGTCGGCCTCCCTGCTGAAGGAGTCAGAGCCCTCCGGCACCAGGGTTGCTGCCGCCGCCGTGCCAGGGGCAGCCCATGAGATGAACGCGCTGTGGGTCAGCAACCACCCCATGCACGCGGGCGAGGACGACGTCATGGCAGCCTTCACCCCACACGAGGCGCTCGACTGCGTCGTCAAGTGCACCGACTCCCGCAGCTACGCATTCATCTTTTTCCGCTCCGTCACCGAGTCCCGGGCCACCCTCGAGGCGCTCCGCGAGTACAAGGTCAAGTGCGCCTTCATCCGGATCTAGTTCGCCCAGCCGGTAAATTCTCATCCCCCTCCCCTCCCCCCCCACTTGGATCCGCTCCCATCGTGGATCCTCCTGGTATCTGGCTGTAGTTCATGATGTGAATTTTCCAATAATTAGGACTTCAGTGCTTGTGATTTTCGGTTTATTTAGGCGGTGCGGGCTGAGGCCTCCAACAACTCTGATATATGTAGTTATTCGAGCGGCGGCACATGAGATCAGCGACAACGGGGTGGTCTGGCGTAGCCTCACAGGTGGCTGGGGCGGCGGCACTCAGGGTCCACAGGAGCACGGCGAGCGAGGCCCTTTAGATGATGGATGGGCACATAGGCAGCCGATGGCGAAGGGAAACCTTGACACCGGTGAATGGCCGAGCAGGAAGCGCTGGCAGTGGCTTCCTGGCGGTGTCGGTAGCCGCCGCGGGGAGCTTGACGCTGCAGGAGGCATCAGCGGCTGCCGCGAGCAGGTTGACGTGGTTGGAGGCGTCGGCCGCACGTGGGGAGGTCGGGCCGTCATGATTTTCTTTTTAACCATGGGTCGTCTAGATTGGGGGAAGAAGGGTCGGGTTGGGCAGTTTTTTTCCGGATCTTTAGCAAATTGTTTTCCATACAGGGGAACAAGGGTCGGGTCGGGCAGCTATTTTTTTCTGGATCTTTAGCGAATCATTTTCTACCACTTATTGATGGCAGTGGTGGGTAATTGTTTTTTCGGATCTTTAGCAAATCGTTTTCTGGATTGGGGAACAAGGGTCGGGTCGGGCAGCTCTTCTTTTTCCAGATCTTTTTTGTATCATCCACTAAATCTCAAATTAATGTGAGTATATGAAGGCCATTATTTGGTGAGTATTTTTCTCAAGCTGAGGATAATCACCTCGCATACAAACGGTTTGAGCCGCCCAAGGACTCGGCGTAGCCGTCCCTACCACGCCCGCAATATATACAAGTCTAGTCCATGGGCTGGTTCCCCCTTCCCCATTCCGGGCCCCATACTCAGAGAGCCAGAATTCCTCGCATCGATCCTAATATAGGCATCCGGCGATCTATCCCTCCTCTCACCCCCACCACCGTCGATTTTGTTGGATCCACCGCCCGCAGAGGCGGCAGAGACCGCCGAGGCCACCAGTCCGTCGGCCTGCCCACCGAAGGAATCGGAACCCTCTGGCACAGGGGGTGCTAACGCCGTGCTAGGGGCATGCATGAGGCGAACACATTGTGGCTTGGTAACCTGCCCACGCACGCGAGCGATTCGACGTCACTGCGGCCTGCTACCCGCACAGGGTGCTTGACTGCGTCGTTGTGTAAAGATCTATGCCCTCATGATGCTTAGTCTTGTAATTCCAGCTTTAATTTGGTACGGAATAGGTCAATTTCTAGTCCCTATGGCTTGGTTTGATTTAAGTATGAAATGTGTACAAATACTGAATGATCATTTGTAAGTGGTAGTTTTTTATTTCTCGAGTGAAATTGCTCCATTCATGTGTTGTTATTGTGTAATGACTTGGGCACACGTAACACAATTTCGTGAGATTATGGTTGTGCTTTCATATAACTATGTAGTGCACGTTATCTCTGGTCTGTTTCACTTTAATTTAGACCGAGTAAATTCATAGCTATCTCGTAGTATTTGTTGCTAGGGCTGCTTGGATAAGGTTTTATTCTACGATTTCATTACATAAATAGTATGCCTTCTGATGCCTTGTGTTTGTTGATTGGTTTTTACATGCTTGAGCTAATAGGAACCTAAGGGTTGGAGGAATTAGTTGATCCATTTTAATGCAGGAGGAAGACGAAGAGTTTCAAAAGATTGGAAAGAATGAAGGTGTTGAATTCTTGAGTGATCAAACTTCTACATACATCGACATTGAGAATTTTGATGATTCTTCTGTCCATAAAGAGCTTAATGGGACATTTTGGGGGCGTCATGACGCAACATTCTTCTTCGGCGTATAGTTTGGAGGGACGCGTCAAATCAATACGTGTTAATCAAACATATTTAATAAAACATTTACATAAACAACAATTTTCCTGCTTGTATGATGTAAAAAATGTTGTTACCACACTTACTTAAACTTATGATTATTTTTGTGTTGTGGTAGAGACACTTTCTTTCAAAAGGGACATATACTTCATTACTATTTGTGGCAGTGAAGTATATTATGCCAATGAGATATTGTATGCATTCCTTCTTTTTGAAATGTTTTATGAGAGGGCAAGTTGTTAATAACCAACTCCCTGAATTAAAGTAAAAGGTGTCTACGAAGGCCATGTTTTTGTACTCAACTCAAAGTACAAAATATCAAGTGTATGTTCTTCAGACATGAAATTGATGAAAGCTAAAATGCTTGCTGCAATCGGATCGAATTATAGATCAAGAAGTTCAAGGAAGAGCTCGTGAAAGCATGGACTAGACATGTGTTGCCTTTGCCTGGCACGGAGCCTGAGGAGTTTGAGCTCTTGGCTCTTGCTGCAAATAGGGCCCTGCAATTCATCTACAACGAGAAGTTGATTCTTGTGCCGATTCCGGAAGCCATCAGGATGTCAGCTGTTGCAATTGGAGTCCTCATCCCCTCTGGAAGATAGTAGTTCGAGACATGTGAATTAGTAGTTCAGATACTAGTGGATTCGGCCTTTTCTATACATATTTTATTCTTTTGTTGTGTGTTGGCATAATTGTATGCTTGCCATTTTAGTTTCTACTGGTCGCTTAGCATGATGACCAAAGTTATGTCTCCCGACAAATAAGGTAACGACTAACTATGTACGTTTTTATTTATTTGTGTTTATTTTGCTAGATAGATTGAGGCAATGCAAACTTGAATTATTAATGAGCTATTTGTCTTGGTTATTAAGGTGTAATGAAAACTTTGAACTATGTGTTGGGCAAACTTTCGCGAAAAAAGGTCATACTCATCTGTTCTTGGTGATGGGATTTTTTTGAGTGTCCTGTCATGGGAATAGGTTTTTTTCTAGCCAAAGTCATGGGAATAGGTATCTGGATGATATTGGAGCAGGGATAGAAACGGTGCCGCCCACGGACTCGGCGTAGCCCCGTCCGCGGTATATACAATCTGGCCCGCGGGACTGTTCCCCTTACCCCGTTCTGTTCCCCGTCTCAGACAACCGAAATCCTCACATCCTAACCCTAGCTTCCGGCGATCTCCACCTGCCCTGATCCCCACCACTGTCGATGTCGCCGGAGCCGCCGCCCGCAGAGTTCTCTAAGGCCGCTAGACCGTTGGCCTCCCCACTGAAGGAGTCAGAGCCCTCCGGCACCAGGGTTGTCCCCGCCGCCGCGCCAGGGGCGGCCCACGAGATGAACGTGTTGTGGGTCAGCAACCACCCCGCGCACGCGGGCGAGGACGATGTCATGGCAGCCTTCGCCCCACACGAGGCGCTCGACTACATCGTCAAACGCACCGACTCCCGCAGCTACGCATTCGTCTTTTTCCGCTCCGTCAACGAGTCCTGGGCCGCCCTTGAGGCGCTCCGCGAGTCCAAGGTCATGTGCGCCTTCATCCGGATCTAGTTCACCCAGCTGGTAAATTCTCATCCCCCTCCCCCTCCTCCCCCCACTCGGATCTGCTCCCATCGTGGATCCCCGGGGATCTGGCTGCAGCTCGCGATGTGAATTTTCCGATAAGTAGGACTTCGGTGCTTGTGATTTGCGGTTTATTTAGGCGGTGCGGGCCAAGGCCTCCAACAGCTCTGATATATGTAGTTATTCGAGCGGCGGCACACGAGATCAGCGACAATGGGTTGGTCTGGCATAGCCTCGCAGGTGGCTGGGGGCGGCGGCGCTCAGGGTCCACAGGAGCACGGCGAGCGAGGCCCTTTAGATGATGGATGGGCACGTAGGGATCCGATGGCGAAGGGAAACCTTGACACCGGTGAATGGCCTAGCAGGAAACGGTGGCTGTGGCTTCCTGGCGGTGTTGGCAGCCGTTGCGGGGAGGTTGAGGCTGCGGGAGGCATCGGCGGCCGCCGCGAGCAGGTTGACGTGGTTGGAGGCGTCGGCGGCGCGTGGGGAGGTCGGGCCGTCGTGATTTTCTGTTTAACTGCAGGTCGTCTAGGTTGGGGGAAGAAGGGTCGGGTTGGGCAGTTTTTTCCCGAATCTTTAGCAAATTGTTTTCCATATAGGGGAACAAGGGTCGGGTCGGGCAGCTATTTTTTTCCGGATCTTTAGCGAATCGTTTTCTACCACTTATTGATGGCAGTGGTAGGTAATTGTTTTTTCGGATCTTTAGCAAATCGTTTTCCGGATTGGGGAACAAGGGTCGGGTCGGGCAACTCTTCTTTTCCAGATCTTTTTTGTTATCATCCACTAAATCTCAAATTAATGTGAGTATATGAAGGCCATTATTTGGTGAGTATTTTTCTCAAGCGGAGGATAATCACCTCGCATACAAACGGTTTGAGCCGCCCAAGGACTCGGCGTAGCCGTCCCTACCACGCCCGCAATATATACAAGTCTAGTCCGTGGGCTGTTTCCCCCTTCTCCATTCCGGGCCCCATACTCAGAGAGCCTGAATTCCTCGCATCGATCCTAAGATAGGCGTCCGGCGATCTATCCCTCCTCTCACCCCCACCGCCGTCGATTTTGTTGGATCCACTGCCCGCAGAGCCGGCGGAGACCGCCGAGGCCACCAGGCCGTCGGCCTCCCCACCGAAGGAATCGGAACCCTCCGGCACAGGGGGTGCTAACGCCGCGCTAGGGGCGCACATGAGGCGAACACATTGTGGCTCGGTAACCTGCCCACGCACGTGAGCGATGCGACGTCACTGCGGCCTGCTACCCGCACAGGGTGCTTGACTGCGTCGTTGTGTAAAGATCTATGCCCTCATGATACTTACTGTTGTAATTCCAGCTTTAATTTGCTACGGAATAGGTCAATATCTAGTCCCTATGGCTTGGTTTGATTTAAGTTTGAAATGTGTACAAATACTGAGTGATCATTGGTAAGTGGTAGTTTTTTATTTCTCGAGTGAAATTGCTCCATTGATGTGTTGTTATTGTGTAATGACTTGGGCACACGTAACACAATTTGATGAGATTAAGGTTGTGCTTTCATATAACTAAGTAGTGCACGTTATCTCTGGTCTGTTTCACTTTAATTTAGACCGAGTAAATTCATAGCTATCTCGTAGTATTTGTTGCTAGGGCTGCTTGGATGTGGTTTTATTCTTCGATTTAATTACATAAATAGTATGCCTTCTGATGCCTTGTGTTTGTTGATTGGTTTTTACATGCTTGAGCTAATAGGAACCTATGGGTTGGAGGAATTAGTTGATCCATTTTAATGTAGGAGGAAGACGAGGAGTTTCAAAAGATTGGAAAGAATGAAGGTGTTGAATTCTAGAGTGATCAAACTTGTACATACATCGACATTGACAATTTTGATGATTCTTCTGTCCATAAAGACCTTAATGGGACATTTTGGGGGCCTCATGACGCAACATTCTTCTTCGGCGTATAGTTTGGAGGGACGTGCCCAATCAATATGTGTTAATGAAACATATTTAATAAAACATTAACATAAACAACAATTTTCCTGCTTGTATGATGTAAAAAATGTTGTAACCACACTTACTTAAACTTATGATTATTTTTGTGTTGTGGTAAAGACACTTTCTTTCAAAAGGGACATATACTTCATTACTATTTGTGGCAGTGAAGTATATTATGCCAATGAGATATTGTATGCATTCCTTCTTTTTGAAACGTTTTATGAGAGGGAAAGTTGTTACTAACCAACTCCCTGAATTAAATTAAAAGGTGTATACGAAGGCCATGTTTTTGTACTCAACTCAAAGTACAAAATATCAAGTGTATGTTCTTCAGACATGAAATTGATGAAAGCTACAATGACTGCTGCAATCTGGTCGAATTATATATCAAGAATTTCAAGGAAGAGCTTACGAAAGCATGGCACGGGGCCTGAGGAATTTGAGCCCTTGTGCCGATTGCGAAAACCATCAGGATGTAAGCTGATGCAATTGGAGTCCTCATCCCCTCTGGAAGATAGTATTTCGAGACATGTGAATTAGTAGTTCAAAGACTAGTGGATTCGGCCTTTTTTATACATATTTTATTCTTTTGTCGTTTGTTGGCATAATTGTATGCTTGCCATTTTCGTTTCTACTGGTCGCTTAGCATGATGACCAAAGTTATGTCTCCCGACAAATAAGGTAACGACTAACTATGTATGTTTTTATTTATTTGTGTTTACTTTGCTAGATAGATTGAGGCAATGCAAACTTGAATTATGAATGAGCTATTTGTCTTGGTTATTAACGTGTAATGAAAACTTTGAACTATGTGCTTGGTAAACTTTTGCAAAAAAAAGGTCATACTCATCTGTTCTTGGTGATGGGATTTTTTTTTAGTGTACGGTCATGGGAATAGGTTTTTTTATCCAAAGTCATGGGAATATGTGTCTGGATGATATTGGAGCAGGGATAGAAACGGAGCCGCAGTATATACAGTCCGGCCCGCGGGACGGTTCCCCTCACCCCGTTCCGTTCCCCATGTCAGACAGCCGAAATCCCCAAATCCTAACCCTAGCTCCCAACAATCTCTCCCTGCCCTGATCCCCACCATCGTCGATGTCGCCGAAGCCGCCGCCCGCGGAGCCCTCCGAGGCCGCCAGGCTGTCGGCCTCCCCACCTAAGGAGTTAGAGCCCTCCGGCACCGGGGTTGCCGCCGCCGTGCCAGGTGCGGCCCACGAGACCAAAGGGCTGTGGGTCGGCAACTTCCCCGCGCACTCGGGTGAGGACGACGTCATGGCGGCCTTCGCCCCGCACGAGGCGCTCGACTGCATCGTCAAGCGCCCTGGCTCCCGCAGCTATGCATTCATCTTTTCCGCTCCGTCGCCGAGTTCCAGGCCTCCCTCGAGGCGCTCCGCGGGTCCAAGGTCAAGTGCGCCTTCATCCGGATTGAGTTCGCCCAGCCGGTAAATTCTCATCCCCCTCCCCCCACTCGGATCCGCTCCCATCGTGGATCCCCCCGGGATCTGGCTGCAGTTCGGGATGTGAATTTTCCGGTAATAAGTACTTCGGTGCTTGTGATTTGTGGTTTATTTAGGCGGTGTGGGCTGAGGCCTCCAGCAGCTCTGATATATGTAGTTATTCGAGCGGCGGCACACGGGATCAGTGGCGACGGGGTGGTCTGGCGTAGCCTCGTAGGTTGCTAGGGGCGGTGGCGCTCAAGGTCCACAGGAGAACGGCGGGCAAGGCACTTTAGATGGTGGATGGGCACGTAGGGAGCCGATGGCGAAGGGAAACCTTGACACCGGTGAATGCCTGATACGTCTCCAACGTATCTATAATTTATGAAGTATTCATGCCATGTTTATTATAGTTTTGTATGATTTTGGTGCACTTTTATATGGCTTTTATATGATTTTTATGGACTAACATATTGACCTAGTGCCCAGTGCTAGTTGCTGCTTTTTGCTTGTTTTTGGTTTTCCAGAAAATCCATATCAAATGAAGTCCAAATGCAGCGAAACTTTTTGATGGTTTTTTCTGGAAGAAAACAGACCCAGGAAGCTTCGGGGGAGTAGCAGAACACCCACAAGGGCCCCACAAGCCACTAGGGCGCGCCACCCCCCCAGGCGCGCCCTAGTGCCTTGTAGGCCCCCTGTGGCACATCTTCGTGTGATTCCAACGCTGAACACTCCTATATATTCAGAAACCCCCAAAAGTTAACTTGGATGAGTTTTTACGCCACCGCAAGCCTCTGTACCTCCACGATCTCATCTACAGCCCTTTTCCGGCACCCTGCCGGAGGGGGGGAATCATCACCGGAGGCCATCTTCATCATCCCGGCGGCTACCATGATGAGGAGGGAGTAGTTCACCCTCGAGGCTAGGGGTATGTACAGTAGCTATGTGTTTGATCTCTCTCTCTCTCGTGTTCTTGATTTGGCACGATCTTGATGTACCGCGAGCTTTGTCAATATAGTTGGATCATATGGTGTTTTTCCCCTCTCTATCTTGTTGTGATGAATCGAGTTTTTACCTTTGAGGTTTCACTATTATCGGTTTGAATACTTTTATGGATTTGAGAACACTTGATGTATGTCTTGCATGCGGACACCCGTGGTGACAATGGGGTGTTCTATTGATTCACTTGATGTATGTTTTGGCACTCAACTCGCGGATTCCCGAGGTGACATTGGGTTAATCTATGCATAGGGGTTGATGCACATTTTCGTCCTACTTTCTCCGATAGAAATCTTGGGGCACTCTTTGAAGTTCTTTATGTGGATTGGATATTATGAATCTAAAGTTGTTTGATGCATATCGAATAATCAACTCAGGGATACTTGTGGTGACATTGGAGTATCTAGGTGACATTAGAGTTGGTTGATGCGTATCATATGGTGTTATTTTAGTACAAACTCTAGAGCTATTTGTGACACTTATAGGAATGGCTTAATAGATTGATCGGAAAGGATAACTTCGAGGTGGTTTCGTACCCTACAACAATTTCTATCTTATGTTCTCCACTCATAGGAATTTTGGAGTGATTCTTTATCGCACGTTGAGGGATTGTTATATGATCCAATTATGTTAGCACTGTTGAGAGATTGCACTAGTGAAAGTATGAACCCTAGGCCTTGTTTTCAAGCATTGCAATACCGTTTGTGCTCCGTTTTATCACTTGCTACCTTGCTGTTTCTATATTTTCAGATTACAAAAACCTATATCTACTATCCATACTACACTTGTATCACCATCTCTTCGCCGAACTAGTGCACCTATACAATTTGCCATTGTATTGGGTGTGTTGGGGACACAAGAGATTTCTTGTATTTGGTTGTAGGATTGTTTGAGAGAGACCATCTTCATCCTACGCCTCCCACGGATTGATAAACATTAGGTCATCCACTTGAGGGAAATTTGCTACTGTCCTAAAAAACTCTGCGCTTGGAGGCCCAACACGAGTCTACAAGAATAAAGTTGCGTAGTAGACATCAATGCCCTAGCAGGAAGCGGTGGCACTGGGTTCCTGGGCGGCGTCGCCGGCCTTTTCGGGGAGGTTGATGCAGCGGGTGGCGTCGGCGGCCGCTGCGAGGAGGTTGATGCAGTTGGAGGCGTCGGCGGCGCGTGGGGAGGTCGGGCTGTCGTGATTTTCTTTTTAACTGCGGGTCATCTGGATTGCAGGAAGAAGGGTCGGGTTGGGCAGTTTTTTTCTGGATCTTTAGCAAATTGTTTTCCATATAGGGGAACAAGGGTCGGGTCGGGCAGCTATTTTTTTCCGGATCTTTAGCGTATCTTTTTCTACCACATATGGATGACAGTGGTGGGTAATTTTTTTTCCGGATCTTTAGCAAATCGTTTTCCGGATTGGGGAACAATGATCGGGTCGGGCAGCTCTTTTTTTTCCGGATCTTTTTTGTTATCATCCACAAAATCTCAAATTAATGTGACTATATGAAGGCCATTATTTGGTGAGTATTTTTCTCAAGTGGAGGATAATCACCTCGCATACAAATGGTGCGAGCCACCCAAGGACTCGGCGCAGCCGTCCCTACCATGCCAGCAATATATACAAGTCTAGTCCGTGGGCTGGTTCCCATCTCCCCATTCCGGGCCGCATACTCAGAGAGCCAGAATTCCTCGCATCCTAATCTAGGCGTCCAGCGATCTCTCCCTCCTCCCACCCCCACCGCCGTCGATTTTGTTGGATCCACCGGCCGCAGAGGCTGCGGAGACCGCCGAGGCCGTCGGCCTCCGCACCGAAGGAATTGGAACCCTCTGGCACAAGGGGTGCTGACACCACGCTACGGGCGGCGCATGAGGCGAACACATTGTGGCTCAGTAACCTGCCCACGCACGCGAGCGACGCGACGTCACTATGGCATGCTACCTGCACAGGGTGCTTGACTGCGTCGTTATGTAAAGATCTATGCCCTCGTGATACTTACTCGTGTAATTCCAGCTTCAATTTCCTACGGAATAGGTCAATATCTAGTCCCTATGCCTTGGTTTGATTTATGTTTGAATGGTGTACAAATACTGAATGATCCTTGGTTAGTGGTAGTTTTTTATTTCTCGAGTGAAATTGCTACATTCATGTGTTATTGTTGTGTAATGAGTTGTGCACACGTAATGCAATTTGATGTGATTAAGGTTGTGCTTTCATATAACTATTTAGTGCAAGTTATCTCTGGTCTGTTTCACTTTAATTTAGACCGAGTAAATTCATAGCTATCTCATAGTTTTTATTGCTAGGGCTACTTGGATGAGGTTTTATTCTTCGATTTCATTACATAAATATGCCTTCTGATGCCTTGTGTTTGTTGATTGATTTTTACATGCTAGAGCTATTAGGAACCTATGGGTTGGAGGAATTAGTTGATCCATTTTAATGCAGGAGGAAGACGAAGAATTTCAAAAGATTGGAACGAATGAAGGTGTTGAATTCTCAGTGGTCAAACTTCTGCATACATCAACATTGAGAATTTGGAAGATTCCACTTCTGCCCTATAAGACCTTAATGGAACATTTTGGGGGCCTCATGACGCAACATTCCTCTTCGGCGTATAGTTTGGAGGGACGGGTCAAATCAATACGGGTTAATGAAACATATTTAATAAAACATTAACATAAACAACAATTTGCCTGCTTGTATGATGTAAAAAATGTTGTTACCACACTTACTTAAACTTATGATTATTTTTGATTTGTGGTAGAGACACTTTCTTTCACAAGGGTCATATATTTCATTACTATTTGTGGCAGTGAAGTATATTATGCCAATGAGATATTGTATGCATTCCTTCTTTTTGAAACATTTTATGAGAGGGAAATTTGTTACTAACCAACTCCTTGAATTAAATTAAAAGGTGTCTACGAAGGCCATATTTTTGTACTCAACTCAAAGTACAAAATATCAAGTGTATGTTCTTCAGACATGAAATTGATGAAAGCTGAAATGCCTGTTGCAATCCGATCAAATTATAGATCAAGAAGTTCAAGGAAGAGCTCGCGAAAGCATGGACCAGACATGTGTAGCCTTTGCCTGGCATGGAGCCTGAGGAGTTTGAGCTCTTGGCTCTGGCTGCAAACAGGGCCCTTCAATTCATCTACAACGAGAAGTCGATTCTTGTGCTGATTGCAGAAGCCATCAGTATGTAAGCTGATGCAATTGGAGTCCTCATCCCCTCTGCAAGAGAGTAGTTCGAGACATGTGAATTAGTAGTTTAGAGACTAGTGGATTCGGCCTTTTCTATGCGTATTTTATTCTTTTGTTGTGTGTTGGCATTGTATGCTTGGCATTTTAGTTTCTACCGGTCGCTTAGCATGATGACCAAAGTTATGTCTCCCGACAAATTAGGTAATGACTAACTATGTATGTTTTTATTTATTTGTGTTTATTTTGCTTAATAGATTGAGGCAATGCAAACTTGAATTATGAATGCGCTATTTGTCTTGGTTATTAAGGTTTAATGAAAACTTTGAACTATGTGTTGGGTAAACTTTCGCAAAAAAGGTCATACTCATCTGTTCTTGGTGATGGGATTTTTTTTGAGTGTCCGGTCGTGGAAATAGGTTTTTTTGAGCCAAAGTCATGGGAATAGGTGTCTGGATAATAGATTGAGGCAATGCAAACTTGAATTATGAATGAGCTATTTGTCTTGGTGATTAAGGTGTAATGAAAACTCTGAACTATGTGCTGGGGAAACTTTCGCAAAAAAAAGGTCATACTCATCTGTTTTTGGTGATGGGATTTTTTTTGACTGTCAGGTCATGGCAATAGGTTTTTTTGAGCCAAAGTCATAGGAATAGGTGTCTAGATGATATTGGAGAAGGGATAGAAACGGTGCCGCCCACGGACTCAGCGCAGCACCGCCCGCAGTATATACAGTCCGGCCCGCGGGACGGTTCTCCCCACCCCGTTCCGTTCCCCGTCTTAGACAGCCAAAATCCCCACATCCTAGCCCTAGCTCTCCGCGATCTCTCCCTGCCCTGATCCCCAGCACCGTCGATGTCGCTGGAGCTGCCGCCCACGGAGCCCTCTAAGGCCGCCAGGCCATCGGCCTCCCCGCCGAAGGAGTCGGAGCCCTCCGGCACCGGGGTTGCCGCCGCCACCACGCCAGGGGCGGCCCACGAGACGAACGTGCTGTGGGTCGGCAACCTCCCCGCGCACGCGGGCGAGGACGATGTCATGACGACCTTCGCTCCGCACGAGGCGCTCGACTACATCGTCAAGCGCGCTGGCTCCTGCAACTATGCGTTCGTCTTTTCCGCTCGGCCGCTGAGCTCCGGGCCGCCCTTAAGGCGCTCCACGGGTCCAAGGTCAAGTGCGCCTTCATCCGGGTCGGGTTCGCCCAGCCGATAAATTCTCATCCACCCCTCCACCCTCCTCCCCCCCACTCGGATCCGCTCCCACCGTGGATCCCTCCGGGATCTGGCTGCAGTTCGCGATGTTAAAATTCTGGTAATCAGGACTTCGGTGCTTGTGATTTGCGGTTTATTTAGGCGGTGCAGGCTGAGGCCTCCATCAGCTCTGATATATGTAGTTACTCGAGCGGCGACACATGGGATTAGCGGCGACGGGGTGGTTTGGCGTAGCCTCGCGTGTGTCTAGGCGGCGGTGCTCATGGTTCGCATGAGCTCGGTAGGCGAGGCCCTTTAGATGATGGATGGGCATGTAGGGAACCGATGGTGAAGGGAAACCTTGACACCGGTGAATGGCCAAGCAGGAATCGGTGGCAGTGGGTTCCTGGCGGCGTCGGCGGCCGCTGCGGGGAGGTTGATGTGGCGGTAGGTGTCGGCGACCGCCGTGAGGAGGTTGACGCAGTTGGGGGCGTCGATGGCGCGTGGGGAGGTTGGGCCATCGTGATTTTCTTTTTAACTGCGGGTCATCTAGATTGGGGAACATGGGTCGGGTAGAGCAGCTCTTTTTTTCAGATCTTTAGCGAATCGTTTTCTACCACTTATGGATGGCAGTGGTGGCTAATTGTTTTTCCGGATCTTCAGCTAATCGTTTCCTGGATTGGGGAACAAGCGTCGGGTCGGGCAGCTCTTTTTTTCCGGATCTTTTTTGTTGTCATCTACTAAATCTCAAATAAATGTGACTATATGAAGGCCATTATTTGGTGAGTATTTTTCTCAAGCGGAGGATGATCACCGCACATACAAACAGTTCGAGCCGCCCAAGGACTCGGCGCAGCCGTCCCTACCATGCCCGCAATATATACAAATTGAGTTCGTGGGCTAGTTCCCGTCTCCCCATTCCGGGCCCCATACTCAGAGAGCCAGAATTCCTCGCATCCTAATCTAGGCACCCGGTGATATCTCCCTCCTTCTACCCCCACCAACGTCAATTTTGCTGGATCCACCGCCCGCAGAGGCGGCGGAGACCGCCGAGGCCGGCAGGCCGTCGGCCCCTCCACCGAAGGAATCAGAACCCTCTAGCATAGGGGGTGCTGACACCACGCTAGGGGCGGCGTACGAGGAGAACACATTGTGGCTCGGTAACCTGCCCACGCACGTGAGCAAGGCGACATCACTGCGGCTGCACAGGGTGCTTGACTGCGTTGTTGTGTAAAGATCTATGCTGCTTGATGAGGTTTTATTCTTCCATTTCATTACATAAATAGTATGCCTTCATATGCCTTGTGTTTGTTGATTGGTTTTTACATGCTAGAGCTATTAGGAACCTATGGGTTGGAGGAATTAGTTGATCCATTTTAATGCAGGAGGAAGACGAAGAGTTTCAAAAGATTGGAAAGAATGACGGTGTTGAATTCTCCAGTGATCAAACTTCTACATACATCGACATTGAGAATTTGGATGATTTCATTTCTGCCCATAAAGACCTTAATGGGACATTTTGGGGGCCTCACGACGCAACATTCCTCTTCGACGTATAGTTTGGAGGGACGGGTCAAATCCATATGGGTTAGTGAAACATACTTAATAAAACATTAACATAAACAACAATTTGCCTGCTTGTATGATCTAAAAAAATTGTTACCACACTTACTTAAACTTATGATTATTTTTGTGTTGTGGTAGAGACACTTTCTTTCATGAGGGACACATACTTCATTACTATTTGTGGAAGTGAAGTATATTATGCCAATGAGATATTGTATGCATTCCTTCTTTTTGAAATGTTTTATGAGAGGGAAAGTTGTTACTAACCAACTCCCTGAATTAAATTAAAAGGTGTCTATGAAGGCCATGTTTTTGTACTCAACTCAAAGTACAAAATATCAATTGTATGTTCTTCAGACATGAAATTGATGAAATCTAAAATGCTTGCTGCAATTCGATCGAATTATAGATCAAGAAGTTCAAGGAAGATCTCACGAAATCATGGACCAGACATGTGTAGCCTTTGCCTAGCATGAAGTCGAAGGAGTTTGAGCTCTTGGCTCTGGCTGCAGACAGGGCCCTGCAATTCATCTACAATGAGAAGTCAATTCTTGTGCCAATTCCGGAAGGCATCAGGATGTAAGCTGATGCAATTGGAGACCTCATCAAATCTGGAAGATAGTATTTTGAGACATGTGAATTAGTAGTTCAGAGACTAATGGACTCGGCATTTTCTATACATATTTTTTCTTTTGTTGTGTGTTGGCATAATTGTATGCTTGCCATTTTAGTTTCTACTTGTCGCTTAGCATGATGACCAAAGTTATGTCTCCTGACAAATAAGGTAACGACTAACTTTGTATGTTTTTATTTATTTTTATTTATTTCTCTAGATAGAATGAGGTAATGCAAACTTGAATTATGAATGAGCTATGTGCCTTGGTTATTAAGGTGTAATGAAAACTTTCAACTATGTGCTGGGTAAACTTTCACAAAAAAAAAGGTCATACTCATCTGTTCTTGGTGATGGGATTTTTTTTGAGTGTCCGGTCATGGGAATAGGTTTTTTTGAGCCAAAGTCATGGGAATAGGTGTCTCGATGATATTGAAGCAGGGATACAAACGGTGCCGCTCACGGACTCAGCGCAGCCCCGGCCGCAGTATATACAGTCCGGCTCGCGGGACGTTTCCCGTCTACCCGTTCCGTTCCGCATCTCAGACAGCCGAAATCCCCACACATCCTACCCCTAGCTCCTGGCGATCTCTCCCTGCCCTGATCCCACCACCATCGATGTCACCGGAGCCGCCACCCGCGGAGCCCTCTGAGGCCGCCAGTCCGTCGGCCTCCCCGTCGACGGAGTCGGAGCCCTCCGGCACCGGGGTTGCCGCCGTCGCCACGCCATGGGCAGCCCACAAGACGAACGCACTGTGGGTCAGGAACCTCCCTGTGCACGCGTGCGAGGACGAGATCATGGCGGCCTTCGCCCCACATGAGGCGCTCGACTGCATCGTCAAGCGCACCGGCTCCATTACTGAGCCCCAGGCCGCCCTAGAGGTGCCCTGCGGGTCCAAGGTCAAGTGCGCCTTCATCCGAATCGAGTTCGCCCAGCAGGTAAATTCTAATCCCCTCCCCCCTCCTTCCCCCCACTTGGATCCGCTCCCACCGTGGATCCCCTCGGGATCTGGCGGTAATTCGGACTTCGGTGCTTGTGATTTGCGGTTTCTTTAGGCGGTGCGGGCTGAGGCCTCCAGCAGCTCTGATATATGTAGTTATTCGAGTGGCGGCACATGGGATCAGCGGCGACGGGGTGGTCTGGCGTAGCCTCACAGGTGGCTGGGGGCGGCGGCGCTCAGGGTCCATCGCAGCATTGCGGGTGAGGCCCTTTAGATGATGGATGGGCATGTAGGGAGCCAATGGAGAAGGGAAACCTTGACACCGGTGAATGGCCTAGCAAGAAGCGATGGCATGAGTTCCGGGCGGTGTCGGCGGCCACTGCCGGGGGGTTGACGCGGCGGGAGGCGTCGACGGCCTCGCGGTTGGAGGCGTCATCTGTGCGTTGGGAGGTTGAGCCATCGTGATTTTCTTTTTAACTATGGGTCGTCTGGATTGGGGGAAGAAGGGTTGGGTTGGGCAAAAAAAAATCCGGATCTTTAGCAAATTGTTTTCCATATAGGGGAACAAGGGTCGGTTCGGGTAGCTATTTTTTCGGATCTTTAGCGAATCGATTTCTACCACTTATGGAAGGCAGTGGTGGGTAATTGTTTTTCCGGATTTGTAGCAAATCGTTTTCCGGATTGGGGAACAAGGGTCGGGTCGGGTAGCTCTTTTTTTTCCTGATCTATTTTGTTATCATCCACTAAATCTCAAATTAATGTGACTATATGAAGGCCATTATTTGGTGAGTATTTTTCTCAAGCGGAGGATAATCACCTCGCATACAAACAGTTCGAGCCGCCCGAGGACTCAACGCAGCCGTGCCTACCACGCCCACAATATATACAAGTCTAGTCCGTGGGCTGGTTCCCCTCTCCCCATTCCGGGCCCCATACTCAAAGAGCCAGAATTCCTCGCATCCTAATCTAGGCGTTCGGCGATCTCTCACTCCTCCCACCCCCACCGCCGTCTATTTTGTTGGATCCACCGCCCGCAGAGGCGACGGAGAGCACCGAGGCTGCCAGGCCGTTGGCCTCCGCACAGAAAGGAATCAAAACCCTCTGGCACAGGGGGTGCTGACGCCGCGCAAGGGGCTTCGCACGAGGTGAACACATTATGGCTTGGTAACCTACCCATGCACGCAAGTGATGAGACGTCACTATGGCCTGCTACCCTCGTAGGGTGCTTGACTGCGTCATTGTGTAAAGATCTATGCCTTCATGATAGTTACTCGTGTAGATCCAGCTGTCGGGAGGATGACCCCCGGGTAGGCTCAAGAAGACAAGACGACATTTCAAAACTTTGCCAGGGGTGCGGCCCTGGTTGGCTGGAACCCAACCGGCTGGCTTGAGGCCGGAAGACGGCCGACTGGCTTGAGCCCACAAGACGGCCAGCTGACTGGAGGCCCGAAGACGGCCGGCTGGCTTGAGCACGGAAGACGGCCGGCTGGCTTGAGGCCAGAAGACGGCCGGCTGGCTTGAGCCCGGAAGACAGCCGGCTGGGTGGAGGCTGGAACCTGGCCGGCTGGACTGAAGTCAACCGCGATGTCCCGTCGGACCTGCGCAAACGAGACGGCCATGCTCTACAGTGGAGCACTGTAGATGAGCAGCAGGCACTGTTCATGCGTCATGTGACATCCCGAATAGCGTATAGTTGGCCATGTGGGCCACCCCTTGTCCCCTGGGCACCCCTTTATAAGGTGCACCAGGGAGGAGCTCACGCTCATGCTCACTCTCACCCACTCCCTCTCACTCCCACGCATGAGGCAAGGAAGAGAGCACAGAGCTCTCTTCTTCCTCCTCTAAACAGCTCCAGGAGCAACTCTGTACTACCATATACACCGCATATACATCAGAAATGCAGGAGTAGAGGTGTTACCTCCCATGGAGGGCCTCGAACCTGGGTAAACCACCGCGTGTTGTTGCCCAATCCCGTCCCGGATCTCCACTGCAGCCTTGCCCTCACCTCTTTAAGCCATCCAATGGCATCTGCCGTGACGCGGCATCCCCCGCGAGAATACCACGACAGTTGGCGCCCACCATGGGGCTAGTTGCTGCTGGAATCGTGGTCCGGGCGGGACCCTTTTCGTCACCACCACCGCGACGCCGGCCGCCCGTCGTGGCTCCGGCATTGCTCCGCCCATGCTCGGCCTCACCCTCGCGCACGCTCTCTTCTTCCTCCTGCTCTGACCACCAAACCATGGATGCTCTACTCCGTTGCTCGCACTTTCGTTTTTCTCTCTGGCTATCACGCAACAAAAAAGGGGCCCAGCCCGACCTCCCTGCGGCAATCGCACCTCGCCGCCGCCACGCAGCGGCCTCCGCACGCCCCGCCGGCGAGCCACGCTTGGCTCATCCGCGGTGAGCTCCTTGCTGGCCGGCGCAGCGCCCGCTCCTCTCTCCCTCACCTCGCTCGCTCGCCGCCACGGGAGGAGCCCCTCGCTCCATGCTTCTCCCTGCTCCTCGTCCGAGCACTAGCAGTGGCCGTGCGCCCGCGCCCGCGCCTCGTTGCCGCACCTCCGCCCGCTCCTCCATTCTCGCGCGGCCCCAGCCTCTTCCCGAGCGCCCCCTCCTCCGAGCGCCGCTCCAGGGAGCCCGAGCTCGGCTCCCCTGCCTCTGCCCAGCACGCACTTCCCCGACCACCTGCTCCGCCTCGCGCCACCATGGCTCCGCGTGCCCGCGCTGCTCCGTGCTTGCGCCGCCCGCGCTGCACCGTCTGCGGCCTCCCTCGGGCCTCCTGCGTGTCCGCGCCCCCAAGACCCTCCGCGCTGCTCCGCCCCTCGGCCCGCCTCCGCGCACCGGCCCCACGCCGGCTCCGGGTCGCTGCCCCGGCCCGGCTTCTCCGCCTCCCGCGCCGGCTCTGGGTGGCCGCCCCGCGCCCGTTGCGCCATGCCCGGGTCCTGCGGCCGCACACCGCTCGGGCCCGACCACGCCTCCGCCTCGCCCCGGTCCGCCCCGCCGTCCGGGTGGTGCTCCCGTGCGCCTCCACCTCCAAGCCTCCGTCGCTCCTCCGCTCGCCGCCTCGTCCTTGCATCCGGCAGCGGCAGGCCGCGCCGCTCGATGCTGCCTTTGCCCGCAGCGCCGGGTCCGGTGCGCCGCTTCATCCAGCCGGCCTCCCGCACGCCCGCTGCCCGGCACGCCGCCCGCGCACCTGTTCGGCTCCTGCCTCATGCGCGGCGGCTGGCTACCTCGCCCGCGCGTCCCACCCGCCGGCTGCCGCCCCATGGCCAGCTGCCCGCTGTCTCCACAGGCGCCATGCCCGCTGGCCGGCTCCCCTGCTCCCTCGTTGTGCGGCTCCGCCCACTCGCCGCGTCATCCAGCCAGCCTCCCGCACGCTCGCCTGTCCAGCTTGCCGCCCGCGCGCCTGTCCAACTCCTGCCCCGCGCGCGGCAGCCGGCTGCCTCGCCCACCGGCTGCTGCCCCGTGGCCCGCCGCCCACCGTCTCCGCCTGCATCGCGCCCCCGGCCGGCTCCCGCAGCGCCAGCCCGTCGGCCCGGTTTCTTGCCCCGTGGACAGCTGTTGCCCAAAGAAGAAAAGAAAGATAGAAAAAGGGGAGGGCCGGCTGCCCAGCCGGCTAGGAAAGAAAAGTTGATGCCGGATAAAAAAAAAGAGGATGGCCGTCTGCGCCCGCCTGCCCGCTTCGCCGCCTGGCCAGCTGCGCCAGGCCGGCTGGAGAGCCGGCCCGGCTGGTTGTCCGCTTCGACGCCCGGCCGATCGGGCCCGACCAGCTTGGGTGCCCCGCGTCTGCCCGGAGGCTCGGGCCGCCTGCCAGAGGTCACCTCCGCCCCGTCTACGCCAAAAGCAATGTGAGCTCCCCGTCTGAATATCTTTCCACCATGCACACAAAATGGATAACCCCGAGCGACCCTCGGGGGCTATCTCCGCATTTTTCCAGCTGCTTTACAGTTCACCCCGGCGCCAGCTAGTCTCGGCCCGGGGGCTGGCCGTTTGGCCTGATACGTTCTTCCCCGCAGACGGCTTAGTAGTGTGCACGGTACCAAAGGCCCACTCTTCGCCTCAGCTACAGACCGGCTCCCGGCTGTCCGGCTAGCGAGAGCAAAAGCTGGAGGTCACCCCACGCGAAAAACGTCTGGGGAGAAAACGGCTTGGGCGACCCGATCGTTTCCTTTGTGAGTATCTACTTGGTCGAATCTGCTCCTAGAGTCCGAGTACTGTACACTCCACTCCGCGGCCTACTCTTTGCCTCAGCTACAGACCGGCTCCCGGTTGTCCGGCTGGCAAGAGCAAAAGCCAAAGAGTAGAGGGGCCATGAAAAGACTAAAGGGGGCTCGGACGAAATTGAGTCGGCACCCTCTGCATAAAACTTGCACGGCCAAAATCAAACATTCGATATATCTACGCTGGCTAACTTTGTCTTTGCATGATCATTTTCATGGGGAACCCCCCCTCCTCGCCCGGAGGCTCGAAGGCTACACCCAGTGGGTGCGCCGACGCGCCCCGCTAGGAAAATGCCTCGCCGGCTGCCGCCGAGATCCTCGATACCACCGTCTGCTCCATCAATAGCGAAGACCCTCTGCCCGACTCTTCGAGTCTCCCGGAGGCTTGGAGGCTACACCCAGTGGGTGCGCTGGCGCGCCCCCACTGGAGAGATAGCAGGCCCCGCGCCCACCAGTCGGTGGACTCCGTGTCCGCGCCTGGCAGGGCCCCGCGCCCACCAGCTGGCGGACTCCGCGTCCGTGCCCGGCATCCTCGGCGCACACCGTCTGCTCCATCAACAGCGAGGACCCTCCGCCCGACTCTTCGAGTCGCCCGGAGGCTCGGAGGCTACACCCAGTGGGTGCGCTGGCGCGCCCCCACTGTAAACAGCCAGCCGGCGGACTCCGCGTCCGCGCCTGGCAGGGCCCCGCGCCCACCAGCCGGCGGACTCCGCGTCCGCGCCCGGCAGGGCCCCGTGCCAACCAGCCAGAGGACTCCGCTCCGCGCCCGGCGGCGCCTCGCGCCCACCTGCCGGTGGACTCCGCGTCCGGCGGCGCCTCGCGCCCACCTGCCGGTGGACTCCGCGTCCGCGCCCGGTGGTATCTCGCGCCCACCTGCCGGCGGACTCCGTGTCCGCGCCCATCTGCCGCAACAAACTGCAAGGACCCTCCACCCGACTCTTCGAGTTGCCCGGAGGCTCGGAGGCTACACCCAGTGGGTGCGCTTGCGCGCCCCCACTGGAAAAACGCTACGCCGGTTGCAGGCCTGCCACCGGCTGCAACCGGCATCCTCGACGCCACCGTCTGCTCCAACAACAGCAAAGACCCTCCGCCCGACTCTTCGAGTCGCCCGAAGGCTCGGAGGCTACACCAAGTGGGTGCGCTGGCGCGCCCCCACTGGAAGCAAGCCGTGCCGGCTACAGCCCGCAGCCGGCAGTCATCGACGACATCTGCCATGACATCAGCGAACACCCTCCGCCCGACTCTTTGAGTCGCCCGGAGGCTCGGAGGCTACTGTCGGGGGGAGGACCCCCGGGTAGGCTCAAGAAGACAAGACGACATTTTAAAACTTTGCCAGGGGAGCGGCCCCTGGCTGGCTGGAACCCTGTCGGCTGGCTGGAGGCCGGAAGATGGCCGGCTGGCTTGAGGCCGGAAGACGGCTGGCTGGCTTGAGCCCGGAAGACGGCCGGTTGGCTAGAGCCCGGAAGACGGCCGACTGGCTGGAGGCCGAAAGACGGCCGGCTGGCTTGAGGCTAGAAGATGGCCGGCTGGCTTGAGCCCGGAAGACGGCCGGCTGGCTTGAGCCCGGAAGACGGCCGGCTGGGTGGAGGCTGGGACCCGGTCGGCTGGCTGAAGTCTACCGCGACGTCCCGTCGGACCTGCGCAGACGAGACGGCCATGCTCTATAGTGGAGCACTGTAGATGACCAGCAGGCACTGTTCATGCGTCATGTGACATCCCGAATAGTGTATAGTTGGCCATGTGGGCCATCCCTTGTCCCCTGGGCACCCCTTTATAAGGTGCACCAGGGAGGAGCTCACGCTCATGCTCACTCTCACCCACTCCCTCTCACTCCCACGCATGAGGCAAGGAAGAGAGCACAAAGCTCTCTTCTTCCACCTCTAAACAGCTCCAGGAGCAACTCTGTACTACCATATACACCGCATATACATCAGACATGCAGGAGTAGGGGTGTTACCTCCCACGGAGGGCCCCGAACCTGGGTAAACCACCACGTGCTGTTGCCCAATCCCGTCACGGATCTCCACTGTAGCCTTGCCCTCACCTCTTTTATCCATCCCATGGCATCTGTCGTGACGCGGCATCCCCCATGAGAATACCATGACACCAGCTTTAATTTGCTATGGAATAGGTCAATATCTAGTCCCTATGGCTTGGTTTGATTTAAGTTTGAATGGTGTACAAATACTGAATGATCCTTGGTTAGTGGTACTTTTTTATTTCACGAGTGAAATTGCTCCATTCATCTGTTGTTGTTGTGTAATGAGTTGTGCACACGTAACGCAATTTGATGTGATTAAGGTTGTGCTTTCATATAACTATGTAGTGCATGTTATCTCTGGTATGTTTCACTTTAATTTAGACCGAGTAAATTCATAGCTATCTCATAGTTTTTGATTCTAGGGCTGCTTGGATGAGGTTTTATTCTTCGATCTCATTACATAAATAGTATGCCTTCTGATGCCTTGTGTTTGCTGATTGGTTTTTACATGCTAGAGTTATTAGGAGCCTATGGGTTGGAGGACTTAGTTGATCCATTTTAATACAGGAGGAAGACGAAGAATTTCAAAAGATTGGAAAGAATGAAGGTGTTGAATTCTCTAGTGATCAAACTTCTGCATACATCGACATTGAGAATTTGGGAGATTCCATTTCTGCCCATAAAGACCTTAATGGGACATTTTGGGGGCCTCATGACGCAACATTCCTCTTCGGCATATAATTTGGAGGGATGGGTCAAATCAATATGGGTTAATGAAACATATTTAATAAAACATTAACATAAACAACAATTTGCCTGCTTGTATGATGTAAAAAATGTTGTTACCACACTTACTTAAACTTATGATCATTTTGTGTTGTGGCAGAGACACTTTCTTTCATAAGGGACATATACTTCATTACTATTTGTGGCAGTGAAGTATATCATGCCAATGAGATATTGTATGCATTCCTTCTTTTTGAAACGTTTTATGAGAGGGAAAGTTGTTCCTAACCAACTCCCTGAATTAAATTAAAAGGTGTCTACATAGGCCATGTTTTTGTACTCAACTCAAAGTACAAAATATCAAGTGTATGTTCTTCAGACATGAAATTGATGAAAGCTGATGCCTGTTGCAATCCGATCAAATTATAGATCAAGAAGTTCAAGGAAGAGCTCGCGAAAGCATGGACCAGACATGTGTAGCCTTTGCCTAGCACGGAGCCTGAGGAGTTTGAGCTCTTGGCTCTAGCTGCAAACAGGGCCCTGCAATTCATCTACAACGAGAAGTAGATTCTTGTGCCGATTGCGGAAGCCATCAATATGTAAGCTGATGCAATTGGAGTCCTCATCACGTCTACAAGAGAGTGGTTCAAGACATGTGAATTAGTAGTTCAGAGACTAGTGGATTCGGCCTTTTCTATACGTATTTTATTCTTTTGTTATGTGTTGGCATAATTGTATGCTTGCCATTTTAGTTTCTACTGGTCGCTTAGCATGATGACCAAAGTTATGTCTCCCGACAAATAAGGTAACGACTAACTATGTATGTTTTTATTTATTTGTGTTTATTTTGCTAGATAGATTGAGGCAATGCAAACTTGAATTATGAATGAGCTATTTGTCTTGGTTATTAAGGTGTAATGAAAACTTTGAACTATGTGTTGGGTAAACTTTCGCAAAAAACGTCATACTCATCTGTTCTTGGTGATGGGATTTTTTTTGAGTGTCCGGTCATGGAAATAGGTTTTTTTTACCCATAGTCATGGGAATAGGTGTCTGGATAATGGATTGAGGTAATGCAAACTTGAATTATGAATGAGCTATTTCTCTTGGTTATTAAGGTGTAATGAAAACTCTGAACTATGTGCTGGGTAAACTTTCGCAAAAAAAGGTCATACTCATCTGTTTTTGGTGATGGGATTTTTTTTGACTGTCAGGTCATGGGAATAGTTTTTTTGAGTCAAAGTCATAGGAATAGGTGTCTAGATGATATTGGAGAAGGGATAGAAACGGTGCCGCCCATGGACTCGGCGCAGCACCGCCCGCAGTATATACAGTCCGGCCCGCGGGACGGTTCTCCTCACCCCGTTCCATTCCCCGTCTCAGACAGCCAAAATCCCCACATCCTAGCCCTAGCTCTCGGCGATCTCTCCCTGTCCTGATCCCAGCACCGTCGATGTCGCTGGAGCTGCCACCCGTGGAACCCTCTAAGGCCGCTAGGCCGTCGGCCTCCCCGCCGAAGGAGTCGGAGCCCTCCGGCACCGGGGTTGCCTCCGCCGCCATGCCAGGGGCGGCCCACGAGACAAACGTGCTGTGGGTCGGCAACCTCCCCGCGCACGCGGGCGAGGATGACGTCAGGGCGGCCTTCACTCCGCACGAGGCGCTCGACTACGTCGTCAAGCGCGCTGGCTCCCGCAACTACGCATTCATCTTTTTCCGCTCGGCCGCTGGCCACCCTTGAGGTGCTCCACGGGTCGAAGGTCAAGTGCGCCTTCATGCGGATCGAGTTCGCCCAGCCGATAAATTCTCATCCACCCCTCCACCCTCCTTCCCCCCCCCACTTGGATCCGCTCCCACCATGGATCCTCCCGGGATCTGGCTGCAATTCGTGATGTTAAAATTCTGGTAATCAGGACTTTGGTGCTTGTGATTTGCGGTTTATTTAGGCGGTGCGGGATGAGGCCTCCATCAGCTATGATATATGTAGTTATTCGAGCGGTGGCACGCGGGATCAGTGGCAACGGAGTGGTTTGGCGTAGCCTCGCGTGTCTGGGCGGTGGTGCTCACGGTCCGCATGAGCTCGGCAGGCGAGGCCCTTTAGATGATGGATGGGCATGTAGGGAGCCGATGGCGAGGGGAAACCTTGACACCGGTGAATGGCCAAGTAGGAATCGGCGGCAGTGGGTTCCTGGCGGCGTCGGCGGCCGCTATGGGGAGGTTGACGCGGCGGCAGGTGTCGGCGACTGCCGCGAGGAGGTTGATGCGGTTGGGGGCGTCGGCGGCTCGTGGGGAGGTCGGGCCATCATGATTTTCTTTTTAACTATGGGTCGTCTGGATTGGGGGAAGAAGGGTCGGGTTGGGCAATTTTTTTCCCGGATCTCTAGCAAATTGTTTTCCATATAGGGGAACAAGGGTCGGGTCGGGCAGCTCTTTTTTCCGGATCTTTAGCGAATCATTTTCTACCACTTATGGATGGCAGTGGTGGCTAATTGTTTTTCCGGATCTTAAGCTAATCATTTTCTGGATTGGGGAACAAGGGTCGGGTCGAGCAGCTCTTTTTTTCCGGATCTTTTTTGTTATCATCCACTAAATCTCAAATTAATGTGACTATATGAAGGCCATTATTTGCTGAGTATTTTTCTCAAGCGGAGGATAATCACCTCACATACAAACGGTTTGAGCCACCCAAGGACTCGGCGCAGCCATCCCTACCACGCCCGCAATATATACAAGTCGAGTTCGTGGGCTGGTTCCCCTCTCCCCATTCCGGGCCCCATACTCAGAGAGCTAGAATTCCTCGCATCCTAATCTAGGCGTCCGGCGATATCTCCCTCCTTCTACCCCCACCACCATCGATTTTGTTGGATCCACCGCCCGCAGTGGCGGCGGAGACCGTCGAGGCCACCAGGCCGTCGGCCTCTCCACTGAAGGAATCGGAACCCTCTGGCATAGGGGGTGCTGACACCGCACTAGGGGCGGTGCACGAGGCGAACACATTGTGGCTCGGTAACCTGCCCACGCACGTGAGCGAGGCGACGTCACTGCGGCCGCACAGGGTGCTTGACTGCGTCGTTGTGTAAAGATCTATGCTGCTTGATGAGGTTTTATTCTTCCATTTCATTACATAAATAGTATGCCTTCATATGCCTTGTGTTTGTTGACTGGTTTCTACATCCTAGAGCTATTAGGAACCTATGGGTTGGAGGAATTAGTTGATCCATTTTAATGCAGGAGGAAGACGAAGAGTTTCAAAAGATTGGAAAGAATGAAGGTGTTGAACTCTCCAGTGATCAAACTTCTACATACATCGACATTGAGAATTTGGATGATTTCATTTCTGCCCATAAAGACCTTAATGGGACATTTTGGGGGCCTCACGACGCAACATTCCTCTTCGACGTATAGTTTGGAGGGACGGGTCAAATCCATACGGGTTAGTGAAACATACTTAATAAAACCTTAACATAAACTACAATTTGCCTGCTTGTATGATGTAATTTATTTTTACCACACTTACTTAAACTTATGATTATTTTTGTGTTGTGGTAGAGACACTTTCTTTCATAAGGGACGTATACTTCATTACTTTTTGTGGCAGTGAAGTATATTATGCCAATGAGATATTGTATGCATTCCTTCTTTTTGAAATGTTTTATGAGAGGGAAAGTTGTTACTAACCAACTCCCTGAATTAAATTAAAAGGTGTCTACGAAGGCCATGTTTTTGTACTCAACTCAAAGTACAAAATATCAATTGTATGTTCTTCAGACATGAAATTGATGAAATCTAAAATGCCTGCTGCAATTCGATCGAATTATAGATCAAGAAGTTCAAGGAAGAGCTCGCGAAAGCATGGACCAGACATGTGTAGCCTTTGCCTGGCACGAAGCCGAAGGAGTTTGAGCTCTTGGCTCTGGCTGCACACAGGGCCCTGCAATTCATCTACAACGAGAAGTCAATTCTAGTGCCAATTGCGGAAGCCATCAGGATGTAAGCGGATGCAATTGGAGTCCTCATCCAATCTGGAAGATAGTATTTCGAGACATGTGAATTAGTAGTTTAGAGACTAATGGACTAGGAATTTTCTATACATATTTTTTTCTTTTGTTGTGTGTTGGCATAATTGTATGCTTGCCATTTTAGTTTCTACCGGTCGCTTAGCATGATGACCAAAGTTATGTCTCCTGACAAATAAGGTAACGACTAACTTTGTATGTTTTTATTTATTTGTATTTATTTTTCTAGATAGATTGTGGCAATGCAAACTTGAATTATGAATGAGCTATGTGCCTTGGTTATTAAGGTGTAATGAAAACTTTCAACTATGTGCTGGGTAAACTTTCGCAAAAAAAAGGTCATACTCATCTGTTCTTGGTGATGGGATTTTTTTTGAGTGTCCAGTCATGGGAATAGGTTATTTTGTGCCAAAGTCATGGGAATAGGTGTCTCGATGATATTGGAGCAGGGATAGAAACAGTGCCGCTCACGGACCCGGCGCAGCCCCGGCTGCAGTATATACAGTCCGGCCAGCGGAACGTTACCCGTCTACCCGTTCCGTTCCGCATCTCAGACAACCGAAATCCCCACATCCTACCCCTAGCTCCCGGCGATCTCTCCCTGCCCTGATCTCGCCACCATCGATGTCGCCGGAGCCGCCGCCCACGGAGCCCTCTGAGGCCGCCTGTCCGTCGGCCTGCCCGTCGACGGAGTTAGAGTCCTCCGGCACCGGGGTTGCCGCCGCCGCCGCGCCAGGTGCGGCCCACAAGACGAACGCGCTGTGGGTCGGCAACCTCCCCACGCACATGTGCGCGGACAAGATCATGGTGGACTTCGCCCCGCACGAGGCGCTCGACTGCATCGTCAAGCGCACCAGCTCCGTTGCCGAGTCCCGGGCCGCCCTAGAGGTGCCATGCGGGTCCAAGGTCAAGTGCGCCTTCATCCGGATCGAGTTCACACAGCAGGTAAATTCTAATCCCCCTCCCCCCTCCTTCCCCCACTTGGATCTACTCCCATCGTGGATCCCCTCGGGATCTGGCTGCAGTTCGCGATGTGAATTTTCCGGTAATTCAAACTTCGGTGCTCTGATTTGCGGTTTCTTTAGGCGGTGTGGGCTGAGGCCTCCAGCAGCTCTGATATATGTAGTTACTCGAGCGGCAGCACACGGGATCTGCGGTGACGGGCTGGTCTAGCATAGCCTCGCAGGTGGCTGGGGGCGGCGGCGCTCAGGGTCCATAGCAGCGCTGCAGGCGAGGCCCTTTAGATGATGGATGGGCATGTAGGGAGCCAATGCAGAAGGGAAACCTTAACACCGGTGAATTGCCTAGCTGGAAGTGATGGCATGGGTTCCTGGCGGTGTCAGTGGCCACTGCCGGGAGGTTGACACGGCTGGAGGCGTCGACGGCCTCACGGTTGGAGGCGTCGGCGGTGCGTGGGGAGGTCGAGCCGTCGTGATTTTCTTTTTAGCTGTGGGTCGTCTGGATTGGGGGAAGAAGGGTTGGGTTGGGCAAAAAAAAAATCCGGATCTTTAGCAAATTGTTTTCAATATAGGGGAACAAGGGTCGGGTCGGGTAGCTATTTTTTTCCGGATCTTTAGCGAATCGATTTCTACCACTTATGGATGGCAGTGGTGGGTAATTGTTTTTTCGAATCTTGAGCAAATCGTTTTCCGGATTGGGGAACAAGGGTCGGGTCGGGCAGCTCTTTTTTTCCTGATCTTTTTTGTTATCATCCACTAAATCTCAAATTAATGTGACTATATGAAGGCCATTATTTGGTGAGTATTTTTCTCAAGCAGAGGATAATCACCTCGCATACAAACGGTTCGAGCCGCCCAAGGACTCGACGCAGCCGTCCCTACCACGCCCGCAATATATACAAGTCTAGTCCCTGGGCTGGTTCCCCTCTCCCCATTCCGGGCCCGATACTCAGAGAGCCAGAATTCCTCGCAACCTAATCTAGGCGTCCGGCGATCTCTCACTCCTCCCACCCCCACCGCCATCGATTTTGTTGGATCCACCGCCCGCAGAGGCGACGGAGACCGCCGAGCACGCCAGGCCGTTGGCCTCCGCACAGAAAGGAATCAGAACCCTCTGGCACAGGGGGTGCTGACGCCGTGCAAGGGGTGGCGCACGAGGCGAACACATTATGGCTCGGTAACCTACCCACGCACACGAGCGATGCGACGTCACTACGGCCTGCTACCCGCGCAGGGTGCTTGACTGCGTCGTTGTGTAAAGTTATATGCCTTCATGATAGTTACTCGTGTAAATCCAGCATTAATTTGCTACGGAATAGGTCAATATCTAGTCCCTATGGCTTGTTTGATTTAAGTTTGAATGGTGTTCAAATACTGAATGATCCTTGGTTAGTGGTATTTTTTATTTCTCGAGTGAAATTGCTCCATTCATGTGTTGTTGTTGTGTAATGAGTTGTGCACACGTAACGCAATTTGATGTGATTAAGGTTGTGCTTTCATATAACTATGTAGTGCATGTTATCTCTGGTCTGTTTCACTTTAATTTAGACCGAGTAAATCATAGCTATCTCATTTTTTTGTTGCTAGGGCTGCTTGGATGAGGTTTTATTCTTCGATCTCATTACATAAATAGTATGCCTTCTGATGCCTTGTGTTTGTTGATTGGTTTTTACATGCTAGAGTTATTAGGAGGCTATGGGTTGGAGGAATTAGTTGATCCATTTTAATGCAGGAGGAAGACGAAGAATTTCAAAAGATTGGAAAGAATGAAGGTGTTGAATTCTCTAGTGATCAAACTTCTGCATACATCGACATTGAGAATTTGGGAGATTCCATTTCTGCCCATAAAGACCTTAATGGGACATTTTGGGGGCCTCATGATGCAACATTCCTCTTCGGCGTATAATTTGGAGGGATGGGTCAAATCAATACGGGTTAATGAAACATATTTAATAAAACATTAACATAAACAACAATTTGCCTGCTTGTATGATGTAAAAAATGTTGTTACCACACTTACTTAAACTTATGATTATTTTGTGTTGTGGTAGAGACACTTTCTTTCATAAAGGACATATACTTCATTACTATTTGTCGCAGTGAAGTATATTATGCCAATGAGATATTGTATGCATTCCTTCTTTTTGAAACGTTTTATGAGAGGGAAAGTTGTTACTAACCAACTCCCTGAATTAAATTAAAAAGTGTCTGGATGATATCTCAGCAGGGATAGAAACGGTGCCTCCCACGGACTCGGCGTAGCCCCACCCGCAGTATATACAGTCCGGCGCGCGGGACGGTTCTCCTCACCCTCTTCTGTTCCCCATCTCAGACAGCCGAAAACCCCAAATCCTAACCCTAGCTCCCTGTGATCTCTCCCTGCCCTGATCCCCACCACCGTCGATGTCGCCGGATCCGTCTCCCACGGAGCCCTCTGAGGCCGCCAGGCCGTCGGCCTCCCCACCGAAGGAGTCGGAGCCCTCCGGTACCGGGGTTGCCGCCGTCGCCGCGATAGCGGCGGCCCATGAGACGAACGCGCTGTGGGTCGGCAACCTCCACGCGCATGCGGGCGAGGACGATGTCATGGGGGCCTTCACACCGCATGAGGCGCTCGACTACGTCGTCAAGCATGCCGGGTCCCGCAGCTACGTGTTCGTCTATTTCTGCTCCATCGCCGAGTCCCGGGCCGCCCTCGACACGCTCCGCGGGTCCAAGGTGAAGTGCGCCTTCATCCGGATCGAGTTGGCCCAGCGGGTAAATTCTCATCCCCCCTCCTCCACCCCACTCAGATCCGCCGCCACTGTGGATCCCCCTGGGATCTGGCTGCAGTCCGCGATGTTAATTTTCCGATAATTGGGACTTCGGTGCTTGTGATTTGCGGTCTATTTAGGCGGTGCGGGCTGAGGCCTCCAGCATCTCTGATATATGTAGTTATTAGAGCGGCGGCACACGGGATCAACAGCGACGGGGTTGTTTGGCATAGCCTCGCAGGTGGCTGGGGGCGGCGGAGCTCACGGTCCACAGGAGTGCGGCGGGCGAGGCCCTTTAGATGATGGATGGCCCTGTAGGGATCCAATGGCGGAGGGAAACCTTGACACCGGTGAATGGCCTAGCAGGAAGCAGTGGCAGTCAGTTCCTGGCGGCGTCGGAGGCCGCTGCGGGGAGGTTGACGCGGTGGGAGGCGTCGGCGGCCGTCGGGACGAGGTTGATGTGGTTGGAGTCGTCGGCGGCTGGTGGGGTTTGGTGAATTGTTTTTAACTGCGGGTCATCTGGATTGGGGGAAGAAGGGTCGGGTTTGGCAGTTTTTTTCCGGATCTTTAGCAAATTGTTTTCCATATAGGGGAGCAAGGGTCGGGTCGGGTAGCTATTTTTTTCCGGATCTTTTGCGAATCGTTTTCTACCACTTATGGATGCCATTGGTGGGTAATTGTTTTTCCGGATCTTTAGCAAATCGTTTTCCGGATTGGGGAACAAGGGTCGGGTCGGGCTGCTCTTATTTTTCCGGATCTTTTTTGTTATCATCCACTAAATCTCAAATTAATGTGACTATATGAAGGCCATTATTTGGTGAGTATTTTTCTCAAGCGGAAGATAATCACCTCACATACAAACGGTTCGTGTGGCCCAAGCACTCGGCACAGCCGTCCCTACCACGCCCGCAATATATACAAGTCTAGTTAGTGAGCTGGTTCCCTCTCCCCATTCTAGGCCCATACTCAGAGAGCCAGAATTCCTGTCATCCTAATCTAGGCATCTGGCAATCTCTCTGATGGTGTCCTGGACTAGGGGGTACCAACCTAGCCCGCCCATAGTCCTCGGGCTGGGCCTGAAGGCCCTTGTTCTCATTCGGATGGACTTCGGAAGCCACGACATGATCAAGATTGCATCTGCTGAAGAGTTGGCGTGTACCCCAAGATGTCTCCTACCGCCTCCCTGATGATCCCTAGATACCGCCTATGTAACCCTAGATACCCTACCTGGCGTGTATATAAGCCAAGAGGTTTAGTCGGTAGAGGACACAAAATCACAATTATCATCCACCTAGCGCTAGGGTTAGACTTCTCCTTATGATATCGAGGTAGATCAAGCTTGTACTCGATACTTCATCATCAATATAATCAAAGCAGGATGTAGGGTATTACCGCCTTGAGAGGGCCCGAACCTGGGTAAACACCGTCTCCATCGTCCTTGTTACCATTGATCCGAGATCCACATCTCGGGAACCCCTACCCTGAGGTCTGCCGGTTTTGACACCGACACTGGTGCTTTCATTGAGAGTTCCGCTGTGAGATCAACAAAAAGATCGATGGCTCACCTGCAGATCAACTGCGGCTCTAGCTACGGGGACATCTTCGTCCCCGCCAGTTATTCATTTTCGGTAGCATGGTCTTTTGTGCCAACTCTTCGGGCCATCTAGCTCCCGTCGAGAATTATGCTCCGGATCACATCGTGACTTTTGGAAGCTTGGAATACACCGCACACTCTCGCGGCGACCTCGTCCTTTCAGGTTGGACGCTAGGCCGAATTGAGGGCTTGTCAGACAATGGGGGCTCGATCTCGAAACCGATCTCCCTTGAGGACGTCGGGCCAAGCCCCCTGGACCCACAAGACCCCGCGGAGGAATCAATCACCCCCGCCTCGGACCACCTTGTCTTGGCATCAATCCTCGACGCCGGTCTGGACGCGGCCTCGGATACTACGTCGGATTTAGAACCAGTTTGGGCGTCAGATCTGGAATCAGCCCTGGCCCCGCACAAGACAAAGGACACGCCAGGCGATCCGCCAATCATACTCCGAGTCGACGTAGCTTATAACCAGGCCATGGATCCTGAGGATTTATCTCACTTCAACGAGATGCTTGATCGCATCCAGAGCCTATCAATCTCTAACAGTCAGACTTTGGTCTATGACAAGATCGGACTTAAAGCCGACGATCGGGAAATTTATATCCCACCCACCACCCATCTAGTCGCCACGGTCGATGACTTAATGCTACTTGTGAGCTGCGTTGGGATTTCCTCGAAGAGGAGATGATGATGCAGTACAGTAGAGATAAGTATTTCCCTTAGTTAAGAACCAAAGTTATCAATCTAGTAGGAGAACCAAGCAAAACATCTTTAGCAGCACCTGCACACACACACACACACAAGCCAATACTTGCACCCAACGCGAACAAGGGGGTTGTCAATCCCCTCGGCGATTAGTTGCAAGGACTAAATCTCATAGTGGTAGATAGTTGATAAAGTAAAACACAAAATAAAATAAAAGTAAATAAATTGCAGCGAACTATTTTTAGGATTTTTGTTTATATAATAATGATAAATGACCCGGGGGCCTTAGTTTTCACTAGAGGCTTTTCTCTCGAGCGCAGAACATATGGTGGTGTCGGTGTATAAAACATGGGTATTTTATATCCTGACTTATGCACAGACAGTAGTAGCTTCCCTGCCGGCCAAAGCTTGCCGGAAATTGCCAAGACCAAGATTCGAGACCCAGTTGCAGAGGCTACTGGAGAGGAAATCAAGACAAAGCATCAACAAGAGTTCAACTAGTACTGAAGATGAAGACATTTCTTGCCGGCAAGATCTGGCCCGGCAAGATGAAGACCCGGCAAGCTCCGTGCCGGCAAGCTTTCGCCAGCTCGCCAGCGCTCCACCTCACCGGACAGCTGGTCACTAAATGGTGAGGTGTCGACCACGCATGCTGGTTGGTAGGGTTTGTCGGACACGTGTCAGCACGCCGGAAGAGGGTTTAGCCTTTAAATGACACCCGTCCAGAAGGCGTGTCAAGCTAATAGGAGGTAGCTGGGCAAGCGGTGCAGAAACCTTGTTGGGACTCCTCCTCCACTTGACACCTAATGGAGCATTTAATGCTTTTGTCCTAAACTGGCAGAGTTAGGTATGATAGCACTGTTTGCTATCTAATCAGCCTGTAATGACCATTTTGCCACTGTGGTAACCCCTTGAACTATAAAAGGAGGGCCAAGGCAACGTCTACGGGGATCGATCTTTTTCAGAACTCACATGCGTAGCCGCCTCTCCTGCACCTTGCTGGGGAAGCGCTCCTTGTACCTGTGCTCAAACGCACCCAATACACCAAAGCAGGAGTAGGGTTTTACGCTTCACAGTGGGCCGAACCTGGGTAAATCCCTGGCGTCTCTCTGTTGATTCTGCTCTTCGTGTTCGTCAATCTCTCTAGCTGAACCACAAATGGGCTAGATGACCCCATAGATGGTCGTACCCACGACATCTTTGGCGCGCCAGGTAGGGAGTCGCTTGCGCACCTGAATCAGCAGACTACGCGTCAATTTCATCGGCTTCATCATCTTCTTCATCGTCGATGGCCCCCAAGAAGAAGGGCATCACGATGACGGCTCCCTCCACCACCAAGGTTCCTTCGCACGTATCCGTAGGCGGCGCAGGCGGCGCAGCCAACGCGGGCGGTGCAGATACCGCGGTGGGCACGGCCAGCGCAGGAGGCGCGGTCGCCATGCCCACCGTGGTCGGAGCAGGAGGCGGAAGCGCGGGAGGCGATCGGCTTCCCCGACCCTCTGGCGAGCAAGACCGCAACGGCGCAGGTGGAGCGGATGGACGCCTCCCTCCTCCTCGCCACACCGACGAATGCAGCCACCGGAGCAACAATGCCCGGGCCGGCGCGAGCCAAGACCCCGCCACGGCGGCGTCTAGAGATGCTGCGTCAAGGCACATGCCGCGCCCGTCGCGTGATGGGCGCAGCGCAACCCCGAGCGACGTCAACGACTCCGGGTAGTGGCAACCGCATGGCAAGACTCCTGTCGATCAAGTCCCAGATCCACAGGCACCACCTCCGCCACAACAGCCCACTGCTGTACATGCACCACGGCAGCAAGATCGCAATGGCGCTCCTGCTGGCTTTGCCAGAAGTAGAGCGACACCGCGTTCTTCGCTTCTGGTCATGCCAACCATGACAGCGGAGGCAATGGCATGCGCCCAAATGCTGCTCAACTTCCCTCCGGTGGCGGATAAGATGGATGAGTGGAGAGCCACCATTCAGAGCCTTATCGGATTCGCCGAGTCGAGCAAGTCACAGCAAGCGGAGCCCTCACGACGTTCGCGAACAGCACCAGTGGCTCAAACTGGTGGCCGTGTTGATGGCGCTGCACCAATGGTGCAATCACCTCTGCGGCAACAACCTCAGCAGCCATGGCGAACTCAGCGATCTTTTGAGCCCGACGAGATGTCGATGGCCTCTTCAGATCCACGGGGGCGGCAAGATCAGTGGCAAGTGCTGCAAGACAGGCGGGTAGAAGATGCTCGCAACACCATTGAACGGTGCCGGGAGGCGCGCCGTCGATCCAATGCGCACAACGGCCTAGTCGTTGATGAGCCTGCGCCCGAGGTTGGCGGGTATCTGCCTTACGAGGTTGGATGCCCAGCTTTCACTCATGAGCTGCGGCAAGTCCGCTGGCCGTCCACCCGGGCCTTCAAGCCAGAAGTACCATTAAAGTACGACGGCAAGCTGAACCCAGCAGAGTTTCTGGGCATCTACACGATTGCCGTACAAGCTGCCGGAGGAAGAGACGAGAAGATCCTAGCCAACTACTTTCCGTTGGTGCTGAAACCCAACGTGAGATCTTGGCTGATGAACTTGCCGGAGAACTCCATTTCTTCGTGGGCAGATCTCTGCAACGAGTTTGTTGGTGCTTTTACCGAAGGCCACAAGGTCCCTGGACAGCCCAGTGACCTACAAGTGATCCCGCAAAGAGATGGTGAGACTTTGCGCAAATACATCCAGAGATTCAGCCGCGTGCACCGCAATATCCCAGATGTACACCCAGCAGATGTGATTGCCGCGTTTCACACAAATGTGCGCAATCAAAAGATGACCGTCCGATTGCCAAAGACCGTCAATGAGCTCTATACATTGGCGGATAAGTGCGCGCATGCTGAGGAAGGGAGGAGGCTCCCTGGGGAAGATGCTGGCGCAGAGGTCGACTCGGAAGACGACAACGCCGCCACCCAGAAAAAGAAAGGCCGAAAGCGCAACAGAAAGCGCAAATGCAAAACTATTATCGCTGTCGAAGGATCTGACAACTCTGAGTCTGCCAAGAAAGCCAAAACTGAAAACTCCTGCAAGGAGGCTGCTGTATGCGCCGCTAGTCAGGAGGCGGCGGCAAACGAGAAGGCCGGCAAATCCGATGGGTCATACTGCAAGATTCACCGCACCAAGGGCCATGATATCCAAGAGTGCCGACAAGTCGAGCACCTTGTTGAGAAGCAGAAAGCTAAGTACGAGAAACGCGACAAGGAGAAAGGCCAGGATGGTGCAGGCGAATCCGGCAAGAAGGGTCGTGGTGGTCGAGGAGGCCGCCGCGGCAAGGCCAAACAGGAGAAAGAGAAGCCTGCTAGAGGCCGTGAGAAGAAAGAGGAAGACGATGGAAGTGACGAAGAGGACAACGGAGAGTTTAGTGAGCAGGAATTTCAGAAGGCAACAGAGGCCATGTGCATTGACGGAGGTGCATCTTTGCACTCCTCTCACCGCCAACTTAAATAGTGGGCACGTGAGGTTAATGCGGCAGAGCCGGCGATGGGTACCTAGAAGCCACTCAAGTGGTCACACACGCCTATCATTTTTTATGCCGAGGATCACCCTGATCGCACAACTGCGGTCGGGTGTTTGCCATTGTTGGTTTCACCAACAATTCGCAACCTCCAGGTTACGAAAATGTTAGTTGACGGTGGGGCTGGCTTGAATTTGATTTCTCCAGAAGTTATGAAGAGGTTGCAGATTCCCGACGAGGAACTCGAGAAGACGGGCACGTTTCAAGGAGTGAACCCAGGAAGAAGCCAACCCAAGGGAAAAATCACATTGCCGGTCATGTTTGGCGGGGAACTGAACTATAGAACAGAAAGAATTGTCTTTGATGTTGTCAAGATCCCTTTGCCGTATAATGGAATTCTTGGCCGCCCAGCTTTGGCTAAGTTCATGGCAGCATCCCACTATGCCTACAACACGTTAGATAAGAAAGATGCAGTCATATGCGTCGACAAACTCTACAGAGACGCGGTTGCAGCAGAGGCCGCCAAGGCGCCAGCTCCCGCCAAGGAGAAGAAAGACAAGAAGTCTGGCAAGACCTCTGACAAGGATTCCGGGAAGCGCACCTCCTCAAAGTGCTGCGCACCTGTTGAAGATTTGCCGGAGTGCTCTACCGGCAAGAAATCCAAGGCTACTCCACCAGCAACGAAGAAGGTGCCGGTGAGGGAGGATGGCACTGACGGTACCTTCACCATCAGTGCTACCCTCGACGGCAAATAGGAAAGTGCGCTCATTACCTTCCTGCGGGCGAATGTCGATGTGTTTGCATGGCAACCATCTGACATCCCCGACGTTCCCAGGGAGGTAATTGAGCACCACCTTGCTGTCTGTCCCCACGCTCGGCCCGTCAAGCAGAAGGTTCGGAAACAGGCTTTGGAGCGGCAATAGTTCATTGCCGAGGAAATCAAGAAACTTGAAGCACCAGGTCTGGTTAGAGGTGTACTGCATCCAACTTGGTTGGCAAATCCAGTTGTGGTGCGCAAAGCAAGTGGAAATTGGAGACTTTGTATCGACTACACTGATATTAACAAAGCATGTCCAAAGGATCCTTTCCCTTTGCCACGCATTGATCAAATTGTAGACTCTACTTCCGGCTGTGATTTAATCACCTTCCTTGATGCATACTCTGGTTACCATCAGATATTCATGGCCAGGGAGGATGAGGAGAAAACCGCATTCATTACTCCATGTGGCACATACTGCTTCGTGCGTATGCCTTTTGGATTAAAGAGTGCCGGTTCAACATTTGCAAGAGCTGTCCAGATTGGTTTCGAGCCCCAGCTGCACAGGAATGTGGAAGCATATATGGATGATATAGTGGTCAAGTCCAAGGACAAATCAACCCTCATTCGAGACTTAGAAGAGACATTTGCAAATTTGCGCAAGATCAATTTGAAGCTCGATCAACCCCGAGAAGTGCGTGTTTGGCATTCCATCCGGCAAGCTTCTTGGGTTCTTTGTATCTCAACGTGGAATTGAAGCTAATCCCGACAAGACCAAAGCAATCGAGAAGATTCAAGCACCGAAAAGCATCAAGGATGTGCGGTGCCTTGCCGCCTGTGTTGCTGCCTTAAGTAGGTTCATTTCAAAATCTGCTGAGCGCGCCCTGCCATTTTTCAAGATTTTGAAAAAGGCAGGTCCAATGAAATGGACTCCGAAAGCGGAGGCCGCGCTGCAGGATTTGAAAAGATACCTCTCCTCCACACCAACACTAGTTGTGCCTAAACCACAAGAGCCATTACTGCTATATCTAGCGGTAACAAATCAAGTGGTCAGTGCTGCACTAGTGGCACAGAGGGAAGTTGATGGTGAAGAAGCAGCAGCGGCAAGCCCGTCTAGTGACAAGCTGGAATCTTCTTCGGCAAGGTCTGGTGCCGACAAATTAGAAGCAGCGCAAGCAAATGAAGTTGATCAGCAAGTGGTGCCGAAGAAGAAAGTGGTGCAGCGTCCAGTTTATTTTGTTAGTTCCCTTCTGTAGGGGGCTAGATCAAGATACTCTGGGGTACAGAAGTTACTTTTCGGCCTTCTTATGGCCTTGAGAAAGTTACGCCAGTACTTCCAAGCACATGAGATTACCGTCGTCACTCGCTTTCTGTTGTAGTGTATCTTGAGAAATCCAGATGCAACCGGCAGGATAGTAGAGTGGGCGTTGGAACTATCAAGCTTTGCACTCAAGTTTTAAAGCACATCAACTATTCAGAGCAGAGCCTTGGCGGAGTTCATTGCAGAATGGACACCAACGCAAGATGCAGAAATTCAAGAATCAGCTCTCCCCGGCAAAGAAACAGCCAAAGAATGGATCATGTACTTTGACGGTGCCTTCTCGTTGCAAGGCGCCGGTGCTGGAGTGCTGCTTGTCGCACCCGCCGGAGAGCACCTCAAGTATGTAAGTCAAATGCACTTTCCCAGGGAGCAAGCAACAAACAACACTGCTGAGTACGAAGGGCTCCTTGCCGGTCTTAGGATCGCGATGGACCTTGGGATCAGAAAGTTGATCATCCGTGGTGACTCACAGCTTCTTATAAAGCAAGTGAATAAAGATTACCAGAGCCCGCTGATGGAAGCATATGTGGAAGAAGTGTGGAAATTGGAGGAACACTTTGACGGATTGCAAACAGAGCATGTTCCTCATGCGGAAAACAGCATCGCTGATCACCTGTCGAAGTGTGTCGCCCAAAAGCTACATGTGGAACCGGGAACTTTTGTACTCCATTTGAATCAGCCATCAGTCACTCCATCAACACATGCCAGTAAAAGAAGAAAGTTGAATACCGGCAGGTACTTTCCGGCAGAGCTCCCGGGAGCCGCCGGCAAGGATGTTGCCGGGGACAACGATACGACCGCTGGTGAGTAGCGGCTTCGTGCAGAACCTCTTGTTCTTGCCGCTGAGGCAAGCGCTCCCACGGCCGAAGAGATGCCTTTAGTCCTTGTCGTTGAGCCACAGGCTCCGGCATGGGCACAACAGATAGTTCGTTTCCTTCAAACAGGAGAACTTCCCGATGATCAAGAAGAAGATGAAAAAGTAGCCCGTCAGTCAAGTATGTATTAGTTTGTGGATAACATGCTATACAGAAAAAGACCAAACGGTGTGAAATTGAAGTGTATCTGCTGGGAAGATGGACTAAAGCTGTTGGCGGAGATACATGGAGGCATATGTGGTTCTCACATAGGATCAAGAGCGCTTGTCGGCAAAGCTTTCCGGCAAGGCTTCTATTGGCCCACTGCTCTCCAGGATGCAACTGAGCTAGTAACCAAGTGTGAAGCATGCCAGTTCCATTCAAATAACATACATCAACCAGCTCAAGCTCTCCAAACAATCCCTCTCTCCTGGCCCTTTTCGGTCTGGGGGCTCGATATCTTGGGCCCCTTCCCCTGTGCTACCGGGGGCTTCGAGTTCTTGTACGTCCCCATCGACAAGTTCACAAAGTGGCCTGAAGTGGAGCCAGTGAGAAAGGTGACAGCGCAATCAGCCATCAAGTTCTTCAAAGGACTGGTTTGCCATTTTGGGGTTCCTAACAGAATCATCACCGACAATGGCACACAGTTCATGAGCTGCACCTTCATGCAGTACATCCAAGACCTTGGAAGCAAGATGTGTTTTGCCTCTGTTGCTCACCCGAGAAGCAACGGACAGGCAGAACGGATGATTGCTGAAGTGCTGCGTGGCCTCAAGACAAGAACCTTTGATAGGCTGCGCAAGTGTGGAAGACGCTGGGTCGATGAGTTACCGGTTGTTCTTTGGTCACTCAGAACGACACCAAATCGAGCTACCGGCCAAACACCCTTCTCCCTAGTCTATGGTGCAGAAGCAGTGCTCCCCACGGAACTCATATATGGGTCACCTCAAGTGCTCGCCTATGATGAGGCAGAGCAAGAGCAGTTGCGGCAAGATGATGCAACGCTCCTTAAGGCAGATTGTCTTCGGGCGGCTGTGTGAGCTGCACGCTACCAGCAAGCTTAGCGCCGCTATCGTAGCCGCAAAGTGCATGCCCGAAGCCTTGAGGAAGGCGACCTTGTTCTTCGGCGGGCTCAGTACACCAAGGGATCAAACAAGTTGACGCCGAAGTCGGAAGGCCCTTATCGGGTAATACGAGTCACCAGACCTGGCACAGTCCGTCTAGAGACCGAAGATGGCATTCAATTGCAGAACTCATGGAATATTGAGCATCTTCGCAAGTTCTACCCGTAAGGCGCAGTTGTCGGGTCTCCCGGCAACCCCTTTTGTACAAGCTTTGTCGGCAAGACTTGTAACGCTTTGTACAAAGCCAGGCGCAGACCCTGCGCATAAGTGAAATAAAGCTAAGTGTTTCGCAACTCTTTGTACATATTCACTTGTGTATAAATGGATGTGACGTTGTGATTACACTTTAGTTTATATGGAATGGCTAATGAACCGTCAAGGTTCCAAAGCTACTCTTTTTCTCTTCTTTCTTTTTTTTAAAGAACAGAAGGTTCCCGCGCGTGCAAGTTTCCCGGGGGGGTGGTGATGGAGATAACCATTTAATGACGTTCAAGTGATCATTTCATGCGACCAGAGAAACAGTACAAGGAAAAGCTAAGTTGAAAAACTTTGAAACTTTCTTCCGTGTTTTCATTTGCGATTTCCCTTGAACGATTTGGTCTTTGTATGAAAAACCTGCACACGAAGGAACCTTGTTGCAGTCAGTTCACGCTCTAGTTTTGCCTCGAGTCCGCTCGGCAAGCTTAGCAGCTGCGTTCTGGTCCGGAAAGTTACCTTGCTGGCGGCGGCATTTCCAGCAGGCTGCTAAGGACCCGTACCTCAAAGCGCTCGTGGCAAGCGTACGCACCGGCAAGTTTCCGAACAGCACAGGGAACACAATCATACAAAGATAAAATAAAACAGGGGAAATGGCACGCATTCATCTGAGCATGGAAAATAGTAGATATTCATTAAGGAATGCTCAATAATATTTTCTTAGCCCTTCCCCGCAGGGTTTACATCAGAGTGCAAAACAGGGGCAAAAGAAGCGCGTAGACGAAGCCCGACAAGCATCCAGAAGACCAGATGATGGTGCTGCCGGTGATCAGCTAGAGTCGGAGCCGTCGTCCTCGATCTTCACGCTCAGAGCGCCATCGTCATCATCGTCATCCTCAGTCTCGCTGGAGGAAGTGGTGTCGCTGTCGCTCGAGCTTTCCGCGCAGCACTCCAGACGAGCGCCTGAAGCCCCGAAGAACTTCACGAAGAGTGTATCTGGTCCATCCAGCCTGAAGTGGAGGAGGTGTCCCTGCCCCAAGCATCGAGCACGGACGAAAGACTTCCATCCTCTTGTGAAGTACATGATGCCGTTGGCGGAGGTTTCGACGGTCACCCAGACCGGGCCATTGCAGCAGCCGTCCACGCGCAGCCATAAGCCACGCAGATGACGGCCTTCCATTTCCCTAGCGAAAGGACGGGGAAGCCGCAGCCAGCTCCGCGTCCGATCAGGTAGCTCCACGACGAACTCGTGCGCCGTGTCCTCCGTATGGCCATCTACTTGAGGAGGGTTGGCTGAGGACGAGGCGACGAGTGCTCCACCATGACCGCCCCGACCCCGAGCGCCGCGTCTTCCACGGCCACGGACCGCGGCCCTCCCTCAGTGCCACGCCCATGCCTCGGGTACATGGCAGATCCACGAGCTTGACCTTTCCCCCTTGCCATGGTGGTGGCAGAAGCGGGGGGAAGGGGAGGAAGAAGGAAGCGGCGGTAGCTGCGAGATTGGGATGAGAACAGGTGGATGAGCATCGCTCTCCGCGGCCCCCACTTTATAGGGAGGCCGCGGGGGCTGGCTCTTCACTGTTTTTGGGCGGCCGCCCAGCTTCGCCAATCCCATGCCCCGCATTCCTAGCCGGGCACATTACTCCAGCAACCATCCAGTCTCGCCAAATCTTGCGCCCTGCATCCTTTGCCAGGCGCACCACTCCAACGGCCGCCCCTCTTCGCCAATCTGTTGCCCTGCATGCGAGGACGCGTGATGGAAGGGCGCAGAAAAAGGAGAAGTAATGGCATGCAAGGTAGTTATCCCTTGCCACGCATGGCCATGCACCTATTCAAGTCTAGTTCAATGGCGAAATCGCCGAAGGATAGCCGAGAGCAAGCAAAAATTCCATATTAATGAAGAAGCAAAGAAGATCTCAGAAGATAGAGATCATCATGACCAAAATTGCAATGGCAGTTTCCCGCCGCGTGTCTGTGCATTATTTGGGCCTAGCCCAACGATGCTTCGGACGCGCATATGGCCCAGGCCCGGGGGCTCCTGTCGGTGTATAAAACATGGGTATTTTATACCCTGACTTATGCATAGACAGTAGTAGCCTCCCTGCCGGCCAAAGCTTGCCGGAAATTGCCAAGACCAAGATTCGAGACCTAGTTGCAGAGGCTACTGGAGAGGAAATCAAGACGAAGCATCAACATGTGCTCAACTAGTACAGAAGATGAAGACATTTCTTGCCGGCAAGATCTGGCCCGGCAAGATGAAGACCCAGCAAGCTCCGTGCCGGCAAGCTTTCGCCAGCTCGCCAGCGCTCCACCTCACCGGACAGCTGGTCGCTAAACGGTGAGGTGTCGACCGCGCAGGCTGGTTGGTAAGGTTTGTCGGACACGTGTCAGCACGCCAGAAGAGGGTTTAGTCTTTAATTGACACCCGTCCAGAAGGCGTGTCGAGCTAATAGGAGGTAGCTGGGCAAGCAGTGCAGAAACCTTGCCGGGACTCCTCCTCCACGTGACACCAAACGGAGCATTTAATGCTTTTGTCCTAAACTGGCAGAGTTAGGTATGATAGCACTGTTTGCTATCTAATCAGCCTGTAATGACCATTTTGCCACTATTGTAACCCCTTGAACTATAAAAGGAGGGCCAAGGCAACATTTACGGGGATCGATCTTTTTTAGAACTCACATGCGTAGCCTCCTCTCCCGCACCTTGCCGGGGAAGCGCTCCTTGTACCTGTGCTCAAACGCACCCAATACACCAAAGCAGGAGTTGGGTTTTACGCTTCACAGCAGCCCAAACCTGGGTAAATCCCTGGCGTCTCTCTGTTGATTCTGCTCTTCGTGTTCGTCGATCTCCCTAGCTAAACCACAAAGGGGCTAGATGACCCCATAGATGGTCGTACCCACGACAGGTGGGTAGACAAATTACTGTTGGGCAATTGATAGAAAAGCGCATAGTTATGATGATATTCAAGGCAATGATCATGTATATAGGCATCACGTCTGAGACAAGTAGACCGACTCCTGCCTGCATCTACTACTATTACTCCACTCATCGACCGCTATCCAGCATGCATCTAGAGTATTAAGTATAAAATAGAGTAACGCCTTAAGCAAGATGACATGATGTAGACAAAGTAAACTCAAGCAATATGAATAAACCCCATCGTTTTATCCTTAATGGCAACAATACAAATACGTGTCTTGTCCCCTACTTTGTCACTGGGATATAGAACACCGCAAGATTGAACCCATCACAAAGCACCTCTCCCATTGCAAGATAAATCAATCTAGTAGGCCAAACTAAATTGATAGATCGGAGAGAAATACCACTACCAAAAAAAAGACATATCCGTGACATTATGGCCCGAACAAAAACTTTTTCTGTCATGGTTGTGACACTTCTATGACAATAATTGTGACAAAAACACGTATCATCATAGATGTGGTGGCCTCCTACTTCTATGACAGAAAATTATGATAGAAAATGGGCTTTTCATCCTGGGCAGGCCGGAGACGCACTCGCATGACATTCTTTGGGCAGTCCATGACGTAAAAAATCATGGTAGAACTGAGGGCCAGGAAATTTTCGGGGAGTTCCCGGTTACGGTGGGTGGTTGGGGCCGAGCGATGCAGTGTGGTTTGCGCGTTTCTCTCTTACGCACGCATGTGTGCGAGGCGCTAACACTGAACCCGAGCGAGGGGTTCGCTTATTGAACCCGAGCGATCGATCGATCGATCCCTCGCACTACAACACGTACTGAACCCGAGCGATCGATCCCACTGCGTACTGAAGCCGAGCGATCCCTTCGCTACTAACTGAACCCGAGCGAGATCCTTCGCTGCTAACTGAACCCAAGCGATTCCTTCTCTGCTAACTAATCCCGATCGATCCTTCTCGCTGCTTACTGAAGCCGATCGAGCCCCCGTGCGAGACGTAGCCAGCCGATGTTGGGTTGCCTCTCAATGAACAGTGCCCGTTGCTGTCGCGCGCGCGATACACGTAGACACGAGTCGAGACGCATCGATTGAGCCGGTTGGCTGGCTGTGGATGAACAGTTCTCGCTACTACTGCCCGCTCGTACGCCCCACCCCAGCCAGTGGGGGTTGGATGAACAAGACCCCGGCCATGTAGGTGGTTGGCGCTAGATGAACAGGACCCCGAGGAGGCCGAGCCGCGGTACGCCATACCCTAGCCGGTTGGGGGTGGATGAACAGGACCCCGTGGAGTCTAGATGAACAGTAGCCGGTGGAAGCTGGAGGAAGTCGATGGTGGATGAACAGTAGCTGGTGGAGGCTGGAGGAGCTCGACCGTGGATGAACAGTAGCCCGTGGAGTCCCGTTTTGCGGTATGCCACACCCCTCCCAATGAACAGAACCCTGTTTCGACCGTAGGTAGCTGGGAAGAAGTCCGTTTCCTTTGTTTTGCGGTACGCCACACCCCTCCCGATCAACAGGACCCCGTTTCGACCGTACGCGGTTGCGTAGAAGTCCGTTTCCTCCGTTTTGCGGTATGCCAGACCCCTAGCCAATGAACAGGACCCCGTTTCGACCGTAGGCGGTCGAACAGAAGGCCGTTTACTCCGTTTTGTGGTAGTCAATGAACAGGACTCCGTTTCGGCTGTTCGTCCAAGCAGGTTGGCTCCCGATGAACAGGACGCATTTCGACCCAGTCGGTGGCCTCCCAATGAACACGACGTTGTTTCTCCATTCCGACCCAGTCAGTTGGCTGCCGATGAACAGGAGGCCGTTGCTGCTGTACGTTGACTCTCCATGTACACGAGCCCTGGCCGTACGTATTCATGAGTACGCGTTGACTCTCGCTGGGGTATGTACGTATGTGGCCGTATTTTTTGCCGCGTGGCTATACGTACGTGTACTCGATTTAGACGGGACTGCCTGATCTGCTACGTATGGGGCTCTACTACGACACGTGCCTCTCCTTACACGGCCATGGTTCATGAGACCGATCGACTAGATTTACGTACACGTTCGCAACCAAACAGACAACGCTACGTACGCTTCGACCGGGTGGGTCCCAGCTGTCAGGGAGGATGCGGAGGCACTTCCTTGCATGCGAAGATATAGCAGGTGGGTCCCAGCTATCAGGGGGATGGATAATTTTTTCCCGCGTAAGAAGGAGGCACTTCCTTGCGTGCGAAGATGTAGCTGGTGGGTCCAGCTGTCAGCCTCACTACGCACAGTCCTCTTCCGATGGCTGTCGTTCATTGGCCACGTTGACTACGCTGCGCCGAGAGCACCAAAGCGGTGGACGATGGCGAGGCCTAGGAAGGGAACGACACGGAGCCGGGGAAGACGCGACAGTGGATGCCCACGCTGAGGGGAGTACGAGCGTTGACTAGTTCGGCTGCGGTGTGAGGCTGCCGTCGCCGGAGAATAACAGGGGATGTGGGTGAGTAGAGGGAAGGCCTGGCCAATGGTGGGAGTAGGGTGGGGCGGTGAGGCATGAGCGGCAGCACAGCCAGCCACGGGAGGCCGCTGCTTTGGGCGGCTGGAGCAAGAAGATTAGAGATTGAAGAAGCAGCACGGCCGTTGGATTAACATCCAACGGTCACTACTGCTAGAATAGTTTGTTGACTAAGTTGACAAAGCCCTGCGTATGCGTCAACCTAGTAGTCCCACAAGTCAGCCTCCAAATCTGGTGGGTCCCAGCTGTCATGAGGAAGAATCATTTTTTTTGCGTAATAAGAAGGCACTTCCTTCCGTGCGAAGATAGAGCCGGCGGGTCCCTGCTGTCAGGGGGAGGAATCCTTTTTTTCACGTAATAAGGAGGCACTTGCTTGCGTGCGGCCATGCACCATGTGTGTCCCTACTGTCAGCCTCTCCACGTACCCTCTTCCGATGGCTGTCGTTTGTTGACCACGTTGACCACGCCGTGCCGAGAGCACCAACGCGGTGGACGACGGTGAGGCCCAGGAAGGGAACGACCCAAAGCCGGTGAAGACACAGCAGTGGATGCCCACGCTGAGGAGAGTACGAGGGTTGACTGGTTCGGCTGCGGTGTGAGGCTGCCATCGCCGGAGAATAACAGGAGGTGTGGGTGAGTAGAGAGATGGCCTGGCCAGTGGTGGGAGTAGGAGGGGGCGGTGAGGCCTAAGCGGCAGCACAGCCGGCCATGGGAGGCGGGAGCAGGCGGTCCCGCCGGCGCTGGTTTGGGCAGCTGGAGCAAGAAGATCAGAGATTGAAGAAGCAGCATGGCCGTTGGATTAACATCCAACGGTCACTGCTGCTAGAATCATTTGTTGACTAAGTTGACAAAGCCCTGCGTACACATCAACCTAGTAGTCCCACAAGTCAGCCTCCAAATCTGGTGGGTCCCAGCTGTAATGAGGAGGAATCATTTTTTTTGCGTAATAAGGAGGCACTTCCTTCTGTGCGAAGATAAAGCTGGCGGGTCCCTGCTGTTAGGGGGAGGAATCCTTTTTTTTCGTGTAATAAGGAGGCACTTGCTTGCGTGCGGCCATGCACCATGTATGTCCCTACTGTCAGCCTCTCCACGTACCCTCTTCTGATGGCTGTCATTTGTTCACCACGTTGACCATGCCACGCCGAGAGCACCAACGCGGTGGACGACGGTGAGGCCCAGGAAGGGAACGACCCGGAGCTGGCGAAGATACAGCAGTGGATGCCCACACTGAGGAGAGTACGAGGGTTGCTGGTTCGGCTGCGGTGTGAGGCTGCCGTCGCCAGAGAATAACAGGAGGTGTGGGTGAGTTGAGGGATGGCCTGGCCAGCGATGGGAGTAGGGTGGGGCGGTGAGGCCTACGCGGCAGCACAGCCGGCCACGGGCGGCGGGAGTAGTCCGTCCCGCCGGCGGTGGTTTGGGCGGCTGAAGCAAGAAGATCTGATATTGAAGAAGCACGATAGCCATTGGATGGACATCCAACGGCCTCTACTGCTAGAATCGTGGGTTGACTATAAGTTGACAAAGCCTTGCGTACGCGTCAACTTAGTAGGCCAACAAATCAACATCACATCTGTGGCGGACATCATACAGCCCATTTGCTATTATTAATAATTTACAGCCCATTTTTTAATTCTTATGGAATTTACTGCAGCCCATTTATTGTTTGTTAACAGTACAGCCCATTTTCTAGCCAGGGCCAGGGTTAAAAATTTCAACCAAACTTCCCATATTTTGGTGGGGTCCGAATTATTTTTATCCCGAAATTTCGATTCAGATTCAATCTAATTTCAAAAAAAAAATTATATTAGGTTAAAATCCAATCAAATTTTGCGCGCCCAACAAAAAATGTAATGAAATTAAAAATCTCAAATTCTGAAAAAAACTAATTGCCGGTTCCCTATGTTTTTTTATATTTACAGCCCATTTATTATTACTTAAAGCCCATTTTCTGGGCAAGCCGAATGCACCCCTCCTCATTTTTGCAACCCAGCCGGGCGGAGAAAAACAAGTTGGCCTGCGTTGGGTATTCGTCAAAAAAAAAAATAGATGGGCTAGCCATTTTCACAAAGGAATAAAACAGCTGGGTTGGTTATTTGGTAGACATAAAATAATAGCCTGGGCTACACGGGCCACAGCCCAAGCACTGACAAGTTGATACCCTGTTCCGTCTCAGCAGGAAAAAGAATTTCTAAAAAAAATGCATGATCTGCTGGGTCCCTGCTGTCAGCAGCTCCTTGTGCAATTCTCTCCTTTATTGACTACGTTGACAATGGCGTCGGACCCAGATGTCAGGAAACCATTAGGGGGAAGTTTTTTTTTCTTGTAGTACTAAGGAGGCACTTGCCTGAGTACGGCCATGGCCCTGGTGGGTTCCTACTGTCATCCTCACCACGTACAGTCATCTCCTGATTCCTCTAAAATGTTCACCACGTTGACAACACGAGACGGCGGCGCCACGACGAGCGCAACAAGGTGAAGGACGACGGAGAGGGCCTCGCGGGCCCTACAGATTGTCTGGTACAACGCCCGCAACTCATCCAGGAAGCCAGGATCATCTGCCCCCATGTCCGTGACGGCATTGTCGTTCACCTGTTCGCCGGTGATTTGTCCCTCCGCAAGCCGATGCTCGTTCATTGGTCCTCCTGCGCTTGCCAGAACGCCGACACCGGCGGCATTGGTAGCTCTTCCGCCATTTGGGCGTCGAGGTGCGGCCGCACCTGCTCTATTGTGAACACGGCATGAACCGGCGCGGGCGGTGGCACCGGCTCCTGGTCGGAAGCCTCGTCCATCGTCTGGTCGTCATCGCTGAGCTCGGCGAGTTCGCTGGCGAGCCAACATGTCCGGCTGCTGCACCGGAGCACTGCCAAGCCCGCGTCTGACTGCGCTGGCCCACCCAAACTCCCTCCCTCGCACGCGCTTCTCGCCCCAAATGGTCAGCGCCACCCGCGCTGCTTCCCGGAGCAGGCGACTGCTCCGCGTTCGAACAACACAACTGTCGTCCGTCCGTCCATCTGCCGCCCACATTAAAGATACGCGGTTGCCGAGGCGGCTACTCCAGCGCCACTCGTCCGTCCCGCTGCCGCCCACCCTAAACCCTAAACCCTACCCCGGCCATAGCCGCAGTCATCCGCCTCCGTTCCCTTTCTTCTCTCCACACCACTTCCACCATGGCTTCCTCGCGCTCCACCGTTCTCCGGGACGAGCGGACCAGAAAAAGGAGATGACCGCCATTGCTAACGACTGGCTGGCCGACAGGCAGCCGGAGGACGAGGACGTCCCAACGGAGGACGTGGTCATCGATGAGCCGGCGCCACCCTCCTCCTCCGTGCCATCCTCGCCGGTGCATTGCACCATGACCATCGGCGAGGCTCGTGCCCAATATATGGACATGGAGTGGGAGGAGCAGTTCTGGGAGGCGCAGGCTGACGCTGCCTACAACTACTAGCTCCTCCAGGAGCACCTGCAGGCGGAGGAGCAGATCGCCGCGGACCTGGTGGAGCAGGCGGCGCTACTCAATTCCTACCGCTCCGCCCGAGAGGGCTGCCTCGCGCGCTGGCGGTACTGCCAGCGGGTGGCGGAGGTTGCGGCCGCCTACAAGGAGGGTGATGAGGTGGGCGAGGCGCTGTTTGGTGAGACAGACAACGAGGCGGAGGACATCGCTAGCTCCGCCGAGGCCCCGCCCCGCCGGCAACGAAGCGGAGGACTTCACCGTCTCCGCCGAGGCCCCGCCCCGCCGGCAACGAGGCGGAGGATATCGCCTACTCCACCGAAGCCCGGCCCCACCGGCAACAAGGCCGCGCCACATAGAAAACGAGGAAGAGTAGAAGACGGTAGGTCGCCGCCGCTCGGTTCCAAGTAAGGCCACCGCTCCTCCCCTCCGGTTGAAGCCAAGCTTGGTGGGTTGAACATCGACGACCGATTAGCTGCTTGGTGGTGAAGTGGAGTCGGACAGCTTCACTTCTCGGGGCTCCGGAGGCAGAGCTGGAGAGCGGCGAGGTGGAGCTAGAGAAGCTTTAGTTCTCGGGGCTCAGCCGGACATGGGGAATGGGCGCCGGAGATCATAGATTAGGTTAATTAATTATAGATTAGGCTCTTTAGTTGAAGAATATCCAAAATGTAATGAGATCCAGGCATGTTTGAAATCCGACCGTGTTTGAATGAATTAGTCCGGTTAGTTCAAATTGTTGTATCAGAGGCATTAGACGAACATGCAAAACAATACGTACTAGTAGGATTTTTTGTCAGGACTATTTTTTAGCATGGCTGTACATTGCAATCAAACTCACAGGCCTGGCAATTCAAAACATTCACAACAATCGATCAATGATTATGCATCTCAATGATGCACACGTCGGAGCCAATATTTACTTCACAACTAAAGACACAAATAAAGAAAAATTGATCGATGCTGCTGATAGCAAAGGGCGTTCCATTCCAAAATATCAAATGTATGTCATCAATGAGCAAAATTTGACAGGGTTTCCCATTCCAAAATATCAAATGCATGTGTTCTAGCGAACTTTGAGAAGGTCATTGCAAAATATCAAATGCTTACAATTGTGGAAAGGGAGGGGTTTGTCATCAGTTTGCACATTGACATGGAACCTCGTGTTGGATTAACCAGCTGATCTTTTTGTGCAGTTCCACTGAAATCGAGCAATGTCATGCGTAGCTTGGTGGATTTCGTATTCATGCAGGGCCTTGAACACGTTGGCAGCTCCTTTCATGTAGCTAGTTTGGTTGCTCAAGGTGACAATGAATGATGAGAAAACCATTCGATGTATTGTGCATGATGAAGTATTATGGAGGACACGAACCATCCGAACATTTTGTGCAGTTCCACTGAAATCAAGCTGAGCATCCCTGTCTGTATAAATACAGAAAAAGTGTGATTACTATAATAGTGGTACTAGTTGATGAAACATACGCTGACAAATATAATCATCTTCATTATCTTAACAGGAAAAGATAGCAATGCAATAGCTTCAATTAAACATTTATTCAAAATAGTACCAAAATATAAGTAGCACAACATAACAAAGCATGATCATGTGGATGAAGGCCGATGCTGACCTCGTTTGTTACAGCTGCGTCCACGAGTGACTTGGTCATACCTTTTCTTGTTGTAGAATCTTGCATTTCACATGCTGTTGAGTTGCCACATGAGCTCTGCAGATTGGTCATGTCACCAACGTCTACTAATACTCTGTAAAGCTTCTCAATTATTCCTTCTGTAATGTACCACAACCAGTGACTACTTCTTTCTGCAAAGTGGAAGGATCAACTGGGCCCAAGAATGCCGCAATTTGCCTTAAATACATTGGCTCCTTTTGTGCAGTTCAACTGAAATCAAAATCGAAATAGCAACGAGCAGAAGTTTTGATATCCCTGTTTGCACAAAGAGGTATAAAGGAAACAATTACTTACCAATAACGGTTGATGACTTATACGCCCACAAGAAAAAACATCTACCTTATCTTAATGGGAAACAAAGCAGGAGAGTAGCAATTCTCAAACAGTGTCATTGATTCATATTAACATAGACATTATCTTAAAGATACCTTAAACATGTAGAAAGAACGACAAAGCAGGATAGTACCATTTCTCAAATAGTGTAACTGATTCATATTAACAGAGACATTATCTTAACAATACATTGGTTCAACATGCACTCCCGCCGATACGTAACAAGTGTTGCAGTTTTGAAGTAAGGTTCAGTAGTTACTTCTAAGACTGACATTGCTTAATTTTACCAGTGGCATTAGATTAACAAAAAGCTTAAACAGTTGCATGGCAGAGTGGGCACAATAGCACCATGTGCTTCCATCGATGTTTAAAGGGGTGATGCAGAGTTTGTTAACAAAGAGACAAGCAGCATATCTGGGTTGGTAGCATTTTTGTTCACTTAATGGGAGAAGACAGCAATACAATAGCTTCAATTCAACATTTATTCAAAATAGTACCAATACAGGTAGCACAGCATCTCAAAGCACACTGCACAATCATGTGGATGAAGGCCGGTACTGACCTTTCATGAGGCAGACTTGAAAGACCTCAAGATCAAATACCAATCTGCCAACACGGATAGGAAATCTGATCTCCTTTTGTGTACTTCCACTAAATCTAGCAACGTTGCCGGTGTGACATTTTAGTTGAACTGCACAAAACAGTCTTCAAACAAAAGTGTTTTGCGCAGTGCACCAAAAGGTCGCAATAGCAACGAGGTGAAAGAGATCCCTGTTTGCACAGAGGTAAAAAAGGAAACAAATTAATGCCCAATAACGGAGGATGACACATACGGCCACAAAAAGAAGCATCTACCTTATCTTAATGGGAAACGAAGAAGGACAGTAGCATTTCTAAAACAGTGGCATTGATTCATATGAACAGAGACATTCTCTTAAAATTAACATTCGTTATACATGTAATTTACTTTTAACAGTGGCATTGCTTCAATTTTCCAGCGGCATTATGAGATTACCAATAGCTAAACAGTTGTATGGGACAGGGAACACACTAGCACCATGTGCCTCCACACGTATAAATGGGTGATGCAGAGTCTATTGCAACAAAGAACCAAGCAGCATATCTGTGTTGGTCCCATATTTGTTCTCTTTCAACTTTTTTCATATGTGAGGGCAGCAAATCTAGTCCTGCACAAACTCTATTGCCTTGTCTCCCACCCCCCAGTTTCTTTCCTTTTCCAAGAAAGAGATCGGTTCGTTACAGATGTGTGTACTGCGATTTCCCTTTTTCCCTTTTCGACCAACAGAGCGGCTAGATAGCCAGTCTGTACTACTTTCCCCCTTCATTTCCTCTTTGAACCACGTCCTAGATTCATGCTATAAAACTCACCCCCTTCTTTCCTGTTTGAACCAGACCTAGATTAGACTGCAGAAGCGAAAAAGATCCACATGAAGCTAGAGCAATGCCGGTTTCAAAGTAAAGTTATACCTTAGGGTCGTCGGGATGTGGCTAGGTGGGCGGCGGGACGCCGGATCTGTCCACACTACGTACGGCAGCGGTGAAGATGGGGTTGGAGGCCCTCCCGTGTAGGCGCTGGGTGAAAGAGAACAGCGCCGCCGGTAGTGGATTCCCTCCCTCGACGACGGTAATAGAGTCAAGGCAGCACCTCCTCACCTTCCCCAGCCGACGGGACGACTCTTTGACCAGCGGTGAGGGGAGAGAGAGAGAGAGAGAGAGAGAGAGGCCACCACAGTCTTGTTTAGATCTGGAGAGGGTGAGAGAGTGTGAACAGAACAAACCCTAGCAAACAAACACTGTGGCTCCAGCGCGTATATATATAGTGGAGAGACAGAGTGTGAAGAGAGCAAACCCTAGCAAACAAAGGCTGAGGCTCCAGCTTATATAGTATTATATGGTGGAGTGGTTTTATTTTTCTCTCCATAACAATCGTTTTAAATTGTGTACGAAACGAAACTCTTTATTTAACGTACCACTGAAAAAAACTACGATCAAACTAATGCTCCACGCGTCCTAGTCCCACTTTCTATCGTTGACGTGTGGTACCTCCATCCGGGTTTTTACTACACATCATATTTTTTATCAAAATTTGACCACATATTTAACTAGCAAACGGATAATACATGCCAACAATTGGCTTCATATTTTTTATGTAGTTATATGAGTAATATATTTTATCAAACTTTGGCAACATAATTAGCTAGTCGGAAAAATTCAGAACCAACTCAGAAATAAAATGTTTATATACAACTCAATGATTGAAAGATCATAGCCAACATTTAGAAAACAATACAGGGGAGCTGAAGAAAAAGTTGTGAGAAGGCTTAGAAACCAATACAAATCTTTTGCTCTTTGTACCAATATCGATGCTTCTCCGAGGAAACATTTGGTTCATAGCGAAAGAAAAATTGGCACCAAGGTGGAAGACGGCTGCCTCTCCAACGCAACCAAGGTGCACTGATGAATGATATCTTTGTCTTCGTGGCTACCCAGCAAAGAGCACTGATGGAAGACATCTCCTTTTTCATCGAGCATCGATTAGCTTCACCAGCCGATGCAACCATGATACTCAACCATGAGCATCGATAGGTCATCGTGGTGATGCATCATCCATTTGGCATCAAGTTTGGGTGCAGCACCACTGAGGTTTGATAAATCCTCACTGTGGTCTATTTCTTCCCAATAATCAAGCACGAGAAAGGTAGACCCACGTGGCAGAGGACAATGAGGCGGAGCAACAGTGGCCATCCAATTTTGTGCAGTTCCACTAAAATTGAGGAAGACATGCCCTGGTGTGGAGATATGCATCCCTGTTTGCAAAAATATAAAAAAGGGATATTTAAGTAGTGTCGTTACATTGTTTTGGCAGTGGTACAAGAATAATAGCGGCATCTGAATTATCAATAAGAATTAATGAAATGTACCCCACAAATAGAAACATCATGATTATCTTACCCCGCAAAAAAAATTAGAAACATCGTGATTATCTTCATGGGGACTAAAGCAGGAAGAAGCATTTCTTAAAACGGTGTCATTGCTTCTATTTATCGACGCCTCTAGATTGACAACAACATTGCTTAAAAGGGACAACACTTTAACATGGGCATTGCTTCATTTTACCGGTGATATTAGATTAGCAGCAGCAATAGGGGCATATGGACAGTGAGCGCACAACCATCATGTACCTCCACCGAGGCATAAACCAGGACAACTTTTTTTTTGACAGAAAAACTAGGATAACTTTTGGAGTGGCCTTTCCTGTAACCAAAAAATTTAGGTGATGTTGGACTAGCAGACGAAGCCTAGCTACTGTACATGGCGAGATGGACAGTACTAGTACTACATACAAAACCCGCATGCAGCGACGTGGGGAGCTGGACCAGTAGAACGAAGCATGAAATCCAAAAGAAGTTATACCTCAGATGGGCGAGATGTGGCTTAGGCGGGCGGCGGGATCTGCCCACCCGACGGCAGCGAACAAGGGCGCGGAGGACCTTCGTTCGCGCCGGCGCCGGCTCAGAGAGGACGGTGCACGTCGGCTTCCTCCCTCGCCGATGGCGACCATGTCAACGCTGCACTTCCTCCCCTCCCGCAGCGGATGGGATCCGGCCGGATCTGTGACCAACGATGAGGAGAGATATCAGAGTGGACACTGTCGTCTTGTTTCGATTTGGAGAGGGTGAGAGAGTGAGACGCGAGAAACCCTATCAACCAAGCCCTTTCAAGCCTAAATATACAATGGAGTAAAAAAATCTCTCCATAGCAATGGTTTCAAACAGAATACGCGTGTTCCCGGAAACAAAAACGAAAACTCGCGGAGGAATCTCTTTTTGACGTACGAGGAAAGAAAACTCGATCAATAACTGATACGTCTCCAGCGTATCTATAATTTTTGATTGTTCCATGCTATTATAGTATCAATCTTGGATGTTTTATTTACATTTACAGCAATTATATATCATTTTTTTGGGACTAACCTATTAACTTAGTGCCCAGTGCCAATTGCTGTTTTTTGCCTGTTTTTGGTTTTCCAGAATATCAGTACCTAACGAAGTCCAAATGCCACAAAACTTTTTAGAGATTTTTTTCTGGACACAAGAGACCCTGGAAGCTTCGGGAGAGGGCCAGAAGATGGAGCAGTGGCCCACAAGGCACCAGGGCACGCCGGGGGGGGGGGGGGCAGGCGCGCCCTGGTGACTTGTGGGGCCCACGTGGCTCCTTTTGACCTAATTCCACCTCTATAAATTCTCTAAAATCAGGAACCCAATAGGGGAGTCCATGAAATACTTTTTCCGCCGCCGCAAGCTTCTGTTCCAGAGAGATCCCATCTGGAGGCCTTTTCCGGTACTCCGCCGGAGGGGGAATCGATCACGGAGGGGCTCTATATCAACCTTGCTGCCCTTCCGATGATGCGTGAGTAGTTTACCATAGACCTTCGGGTCCATAGTTAGTAGCTAGATGGCTTCTTCTCTCTATTTGATCTTCAATACAATGTTCTCCTCGGTGTTCTTGGAGTTCTATCCGATGTAATCAGTTTTTGCGGTGTGTTTGTTGGGATCCGATGAATTGTGAGTTTATGATCAGATTATCCATGAATATTATTTGAGTCTTCTCTGAACTCTTTTATGCATCATTATTATAGCTTCGTATTTCTTCTCCGATCTATTGATTTGGTTTGGCCAACTAGATTGATTTATCTTGCCATGGGAAGAGGTGCTTTGTAATGGGTTCGATCTTGCGGTGCTCAATCCCAGTGACAGAAAGGGACATGACACGTATGTATCATTGCTATTAAGAATTAAAATATGGGGTTTATTCATACGTGAGTTTATCTTGTCTACATCATGTCATCTTGCTTAAGGCGTTACTCCATTCTTTATGAACTTAATACTCTAGATGCATGCTGGATAGCGGTTGATGTGTGGAGTAATAGTAGTAGATGCAGGCAGGAGTCGGTCTACTTGTCTTGGACGTGATGCCTATATACATGATCATTGCCTTGGATATCGTCATGACTATTTGCTTTTCTATCAATTGCCCAACAGTAATTTGTTTACCCACCGTATGCTATTTTCAAGAGAGAAGCCTCTAGTGAAAACTATGGCCCCCGGGTCTTCCTTTATCATTTACTAAAACCCTAAAAATAGTTGCTGCAATTTTCTTTTATTTATTTTATTTTGTATTTTTGTTTGATCTATCTATCTATCACCATACAATTTAATCTTGCAATTGACCGCCAAGGGATTGACAACCCCTTGTTCGCGTTTGGTGCGAGGATTTGTTGTTGTGTGTGCAGGTGCTGCTAACGAGGTGTTGCGTGATTCTCCTACTGGATTGATACCTTGGTTTCATAACTGAGGGAAATACATATCTCTACTATACTGCATCATCCTCTCCTCTTCGGGGAAAAACCAACGCAGATCACAAGTAGCAGGAAGAATTTCTGGCGCCGTTGCCGGGAAACATCATCAACATCTATCAAGTACCTACACATAAAACTTTCATCTCCTTGCATTTACTTTATTTGCCTTTGCCTCTTGTTTTCATCTCCCGCACTTCTAAAAGTTTTACAAAAATACAAAAATATTTTCCGTTTGCCTTTTTCTTGTTTACTTCTTTGCTTGCTTGTTATCTTGTTTGCGTAGTCACGATGTCTCAAGAAATACAAAATTATGTGATTTTTCCAATACTAATAATAATGATTTTATTAGTACTCCGATTGCTCCTCCCGCCGCTAGTGCGGAGACTTGTGATATTAATGCCGCTTTGTTAAATCTTGTTATGAAAGATCAATTTTATGGTAGTCCTAATGAAGATGCTGCATCCCATCTTAACACTTTCGTAGAATTGTGTGATATGCAAAAGAAAAATGATGTGGATAATGATATTGTGAATTTAAAATTATTCCCATTCTCATTGCGGGATCATGCAAAAATTTGGTTTTCATCTTTGCCACGAAATAGTATCGATTCTTGGGATAGGTGCAAAGATGCCTTTACTACTAAGTATTTTCCTCCCGCGAAAATTATTTCCCTTAGAAATCAAATTATGAACTTCAAGCAACTTGATCATGAACATGTTGCCCAATCTTGGGAAAGGATGAAATTAATGATAAGAAATTTCCCTACTCATGGTTTAAATTTGTGGATGATCATACAAAAAATTTATGCGGGATTAAATTTTGTTTCTAGAAATCTTTTTGATTCCGCCGCGGGTGGTACTTTTATGGAGATTACATTGGGAGAAGCTACTAAATTTCTTGATAATATTATGGCAAATTATTCACAATGGCATACTGAAAGAGCCCCTACTAATAAAAAAAGTGAATTTTGTTGAAGAAATTAGTACTTTGAGTGATAAAGTTGATTCGCTTATGAAATTGGTTGCTAGCAAAAATACTCCTATTGATCCTAATGATGTGCCTCTATCCACTTTGATTGAGCAAAATAATGATCCCGTAGATGTGAATTTTGTCTCGCGAAACAATTTTAATAGTAATGCTTATAGAGGTAATTTTAATCCTAGGCTGTTTCCTTGAAATTCCTCTAATTATGGCAATCCATATGGTAATTCTTATAATAATAATAGTAGGATGCCCTCTAATCTTGAAAGCAATATTAAAGAATTTATTAATGCTCAAAAAGTTTTCAACACTACGATAGAAGAAAAATTGAGTAAACTTGATGATATGTCTAGGAGCATTGATAGAATTATTCATCATGTAGAAAATCTTAAGACTAAAATTTTGCCTCCCAAAATTGATATTAATGAATCAATTAAAGCTTTATATGTCTCCATGGATGAGAGTAAGAAAAGAACCTCTATGCTAAGAGCTAAATGAGAATTTTTAGAAAAAGCTATTCCTCCCGGTTTCTATCGTAGTAATGATGAGGATATTAAAATGATTGGTGTTTCATCTATTGATTCTTTGTTTAGTAATATAAAATTTGATGAAAATGGGACTGAAGAAGAGTCAACTTTAGCTCGAAGGCGTCCCCATAATTCGGAGGGTGAAAATCGTGATAATTTTTTTTGATAAAAGTGGGTTTGGAGAGGTAAAAACTTTAACTAGTGATGTGCCCACTCTATTGGATTACAAAGACTTTAATTATGATAGTTGCTCTTTGATTGAATGCATTTCTTTGTTACAATCCATGCTAAATTCACCCAATGCTTATGAACAAAATAAGGCTTTTACTAACGAGGTGTTGCGTGATTCTCCTACTGGATTGATACCTTGGTTTCATAACTGAGGGAAATACTTATCTCTGCTGTACTGCATCATCCTCTCCTCTTCGGGGAAAAACCAATGCAGATCACAAGTAGCAATAACAAGCCACCGCTTCTAGGAGTATCGCTCACGTGTGGTCCCCGGCCCTACAGAGAGATGGTGTGTACGAGTAGTCGCGAGAGTCGTGAATATGTGTGTGTGCGCGCGCGGAAGAAGCAAAAGCTTTGCCTTTTCATTAATTAAAAACAAGATAGTTGCCCAGTTAATTGCGGAAAACCGGGCGAAAACCGATACAAACAGGGCCTAAACCTACGGGAACTCTTGGCTGAGCATGAACTGGTACAGGCCTTCGTCCACGCGTCTGCTACGCTCGTGGAACTGCTGTACCGCAATATCGATCTCCGCCCAGGATATTTCATCGGCGATGGTCGATTCCAAGACGCGACGAGCATTTTGCTCTGCTTCGTCGTTGGCGGCACCTGGGGGGCCAAGGAGGTCGAAGAGCCAATCAACCAACCCGTTGGTGTAGTGGCGGCGGATTCTGGCAGTGCGTACGCTGTCCGACGCAATTATGGCGCTGACGGCGGCCGCCCATTCCTAGAGGGGAATCGGGATGCTTACCGGCCCTGGAAATGGCCTCTTGAGTGGTTGAGTCAACAGGATGCTGACACGGCTCCGCTCAAATAGTGCGGCGCACCGCACCTGATGCGTGGCGGCGTTCTCCCGCTCTTGCGCGGCACCGCTTCCCCACTCTTGCTCTGCTCCGCTCCATGGGTGGCGACGAACACATGTGTACACATTGGCCCGCTCAACCACTGGGGCGCGATGATACCGCTCACGCTCGGCGGCGCGCTGCCTCTCTTGCTTGGCGGCGCATGGGCGTTCTGGCTCTTCGGCCTGCTCCAGCTCGTTCTCCTCGTCGAGGAGGTTGATGACGGCGGCGACACTTCGCCGGATTGGCATGCTTGGAATGGTATACTGCGGTATGGCCGGTGTGTCGCTGCCTAGCTAGCCTTCTATGCCCACTGACAGTACTGGCAGCGGGAAAGCGATGGGGGGGGAGTGGCGGGAAACGGTAGCGTGTTTGGATATATAACACCATTAATATGGAAAACTTGGGAAAGAAGGAAGTGCGACCTACATGACGCGTGCGCACAGTGCTTACCCACGGGTGCCAGACGGTTGAGCATAACTGCTTTAAATTATTCAGGGTTCGTTTGGCCTTTTTTATACATTATAATTGAGTTTTCTAGGCATTTAATGTGCATAATTCAAATTTGAACTACAAATACATGCTCCAGTGCACCAAAATGGGTTAAAAAATCATATACTCCATAAATCCAAAACTAACCTGAAATTCATGAAACTTTACATGGTGTCATGACATGGCACGTAGTATATGCCATGGTAAAAAAATTGACCAATTTGGGGCAAGTTTTGGTACAAGCCTCTTACAAACCGGAGCTTCTCGCAAGAAGCCTCGTTTGGCCTTTTTTATACATTATAATTGAGTTTTCTAGGCATTTAATGTGCATAATTCAAATTTGAACTACAAGCACATGCTCCAGTGCACCAAAATGGCTTGAAAAAACATACATATGTCCTTTGGTGCATGTTTGGGTGCCATGCAAGAAATGGGGATGAATTACAAACATCTCGGCGTACTGGCTCGGCCTCAAACATTGAGAATCTCGGTTTTTAAATCCCCGTAAATCCAAAACTCACCCGAAATTCATGAAACTTGGCATCGTGTCATGACATGTCGCATATATGTCGTGGTAAACAAATTGTCCAATTTGGGGCAAGTTTTGGTACAAACCTCTTACAAACCGGAGCTTCTAGCAAGAAGCCTCGTGGTTTCGATAGGGAACGTGTCACCCTTGTGAACGCGCGCACACATACACATACATATCCGTGTCTACGTAAAATTCCTACTTTCATCTCCAACCCCCCACTGAATTTCAGGGGGGTTGGCCCGTCCTCCTTTCATCTCCAATCATATTTGTCCAACTGACTCATTATTATGTTAATTACGTAATAATTGACATAAACCATAAACCCTAGCAATATTTACATAGGTCTAGCGTCTCTCATTTGCGTGCATCCAGACGGCTGCCACGCCCGCTCCTGACCGCCCCGGCCCAACAAAACCATCTCCATCACCCGCGCACTCTCCCGAGCCGAAAAGGTCAGTGCCGCATTCATGCCCGGCCAGAGCAGACGCGACCTCTCACTGGCGCCGGCCAAAAGAGCGCCGCCCGCGCCGCTTTCAGGTGCACGCGACTGCTCCGCGTTCAAACGACACCATGGCCGGCCACAACATGCATGCAAAAAAGTTCTTCAGAGTCCCTGCTACAGCTAGCTGTCCTCTCCCCCTCGTCTATCTCTTCCAGTAGTAGTACTCCATGCATGGCGCGATCCATCGACATGCAGGCGGGGAAGTTTGCGTATACTCGCTTCGTGATGAGCGGCGTGCAGAGCAACCATGTTGGGTGAGATGCGAACGCGACAGGCGTGATTTATATAAACATTAGTTTTGCTTCATGGCGCGGTCCATCGACAAGAAACGTTGGTTTTCGAAAGAAGACTATAGTATACTGTACTGCATGAGGGAGAAGCAGATTCAACGAAGAGTGATGGTTGCTTCTTCCGTCCAACTTCCTATCGGGTCTATGTGATTTGATGGCTCATTGGTCATTATTACTGCAGCGGTACGACCGTCGTGATTGTCAGTTGTAGTACTACACTCTACTTTGGTGCAAGGCACGTGGACACGGAAGCTGGATGTCCCACGTTTCGGCGAAAGGAGGTAGAATGATTTTGGAGCCAGGAACCGCGCCGTAGAGCGTGTGCACTCTTTTTTTTATTCTGTGATAAAACTAATTTTATTCACTCTTACACCGGAGGGGTGCGAAACACGGAAGCCCAGTAAGTACATGGCCCACCTCACACTATCACCATATTCCTTGGACACCGTGCGACACCTAGCTCTTTAGTACTAAGAGGAGGAGTACTACATACAGTACTACTATAATTTCTCAGCGAGATAAAATTGTACTTATAATGCTATGAAGCTTTTGGATTTTGATTCATGTATCTTGCCTCCAAGGTTGCCCCGTTACAACATTCCATCAAATACAAAGGAAACTAACATGCATGCTGATGCATCTCAATGATTCACAGATCATAGCCAATATTTACTTCACAACTAAAGACAAAAGTTGTGAGAAGGTGTACAAATAAAGAACAAAACGATCGATGCAGTCCCTAGGCCTTGAACCCTAAACCCTAAACAGGCTTTAATTTCCTGGCAAGGTTGAAACTTCCGAAGAAAAGAGGTCTGGAACCCATGGACCATCCGATGATTTTGTGCACTTCCACTAAAATCGAGCTGAGCATCCCTGTCGGCAAAGATATTGAAGAAGTGTGATTAGAATAATAGTAGTGGCACTAGTTGATGAGACATAAAGTCATCACAAATAGAAGCCAGTAGAGCAATGTGCGGGGCAAAGAAGTAGAGAAAGATCCGCATGGAGCGACGTGGGGACCTGGGGCAGTGGAGGAAGCCGGCTCGAAAGGAAGTTCTACCTAAGGGACGTCGGGATGTAGCTACGAGGGCAGTGGGAGGCGGCATCAGCTGCCCATACCGTGGCAGTGAGCAAGGGGCGAAGGCTACCGCGCCGGAGCTTTGTGAGAGAGAACGGCCGGGACCCCTGATCGGGACGCGCCCACAGTGGGTTTTCTCCCTCGCTGCTGGCGACTGCGTCTACGCAAAACATCCACCACTTCCCCCGGCGGACGGGATCTGGCCGGATATGTGAACAGCGGTGTGGACACCATCGTTTTGTGCGAGAGTGTGTGAAGAGAGCAACCCCAGCAAGCAAGCGTAGCTTAGGCTCCTGGCTATATTATGTATATATATAGTGGAGCGGTTTTCCTTTTCTATCCATATCAACCTTTTTATATTGCGTACGTGTCATTGAAGAGAGAAATGATGGTTGCTTCATCCGAGCAACTTACTTTGTGATTTGACTGCTCATTAGGCATTATTACTGCGTCCCCTGCTGGTACTCCACCTACGTGTGTTACCGTTCCTGAGTCTCACTTGTACTCCCAAGTACTTACTCCTATCTCTAATTTCTTGCATGACATGTGGATCTGGATGCTCGATATCCCACGTGTCGGTGAAAGGAAGAAGAACGAGTTCCGACGACCGAGAAGTAGTATTTCCATGCAAACGAAACACGTGGAGCGTCTGCACTATTATTTTATTTTAATCTGTGATAAAGCAATCTTCTACTACTAGTACGCATTTACTCCAGAGTACCTCTGTCCTGGTTTATTGGTCCTCTTTAAATTTTGTGCCAAACTTTGACCTTATATTTAACTAACAAAATATTAATGCATGTCACAAAAAATAATATCATTGAGAACTATGTTCAAATACGAATCCAACGATATAATTTTTGGAGACATGCACTAACATTTTGTTAATTAAATCTATGGTCAAAATTAAGCACAAAATACGAAGGAGACCAATAAACCAGATCACACTATCACCGTAGTACTCCTTAGTAGTATTTATAGTTGCTCCTAGTAGTAGGAGCAGATTCAAACAAGATTGAATCGATGGTTGCTTCGTCCGAGCAACTTACTGTGGGAAAGGTAGGGCTTATGATTTGACTGCTCATTAGTACTATATTACTGCGGCGAAACGACCGGGCAGGAGTCTCTCGTGCGGTTGTGCACTCTAATTTGGTGCATGGCACACGGACCTGGATGCTGGAGTAGTAGAATGGCTTCTGGCAATGCTATCAAGATTTCAGCATTTGTTTACATAATATATGTACACATAATTTTTGAGCGACATGAAATTGTACAACGCTATGAAGCTTTTAGCTTTTGTTTCATGTGTCTTGCCAGCTGGAAGGTTGTCTTGTTACAACATTTCATCAAATACAAAGTAAACTAACATCCATGCTCTTTCGCAAAAAAAAAGAAAAAACTAACTTCCTTGCTAATGCATCTCAATGATTCGCAGATCAGAGCCACTATTTACATCACAACTGAAGACAAAGTTGTGAGAAGGTGTACAAATAAAGAAAAAATAAAAAATAATCGATGCTCTCCATGGGAATGCTTTCATTTCCTGGCCACGATATTCATTCATTGGCAGATACTTTCCCGCAGCTCTGTCAAAATCAACACGACATGTTGGCATAGAAAGGAGCTGTCAGAAGCATGGAACATTCCGATCATTTTGTGCAGTTCCACTAAAATAGAGCTGAGCGTCCCCTGTTAGCAAAGATATTGAGTAAGTGTGATTACAATAATAGTGGCACTGTTGATGAAACAATAAACACACAAATAGAAGCCGGTCACCTTTGCAGTCTCTCTTGAGACTAACTACTTGTTGGAGAAGATTAGGCTGAGAGTTGGATGAGGAGGATAGGAACTCCAAACTCCCTTTGTGCAGTCCCATTGAAATGTAGAAACATTACTAATGTGACATTTTAGTGGAACTGCACAAAACACTCTTAAGAAAAAAGGGATTTGTGCAGTTCACCAAAAGGTCGCAATAGTAATGAGGTGAAATGGATAGCCCTGTTTGCAAAAAGAGGTAGAAAGGAAACAATTACTAGTCAATAACAGTTGATGACACATACGCTGACAAAAAGAAGCATATTCATTGTCTTCAGGGGGAGATAGCAGCACAGTGGTTTCTCTCTAACGGTGCGAGGACAAGATTGCAAAATGGGAAGTACGCCGGCCGAGCTACGTTTTAGGCAAAGAACTAGAGAAGATCCACATGCAGGATTTTCCACATGCAGCGACCTGGGAAGTTGGGCAGTGGAGCAAGGCCGGTTCCAGAGGAAGCTGTACCAGAGGGTCATCGGGATGTAAGTAGGAGGGTGGCGGTGGGCGGGATCTGCTGTGGCAGCGAGCTAGCGTCGAACACCCTAACGCGCCGGAGCTTGGTCGAAGAGAACGGTGGGTACCGCAGATCGGGACGCGCCGGCAGAGGGTTTCCCGCCTCAACGCCGGCGACCGGAGCAACGCTGCACATCCTCCCTTTCTGCTGGCAGACGGGATCCGGCCAGATCAGTGACCAGTGGTTAGAGAGGGAGAGATTGGTCACCACCGTCTTGTGTGAGAGAGTGTGAAGAGACGAACCCCAGTAAGCAAGCATTGAGGCTCCTGCCTGTATTTGTACTAGTATAGTGGAGTGGTTTTCTTTTTCACTCCATACAATGATTTTATATTCTGTACGTGCCATTGAGGAATAAAACTTTATTTAAAAATAACGCGCCAACGCGTCAAGTCGCACTTTGTTTCGTTCATGCGTGGTACACGACCCTCCATCAAGTGAACAACCGACATGCGTCAAATTATCACGTGGGATGCCTTTTCGTACAGAAATGAGCTCCACCGTGTACCCGCGCGAGTGTGGTTGGGAACGAGACGTGGGTACGTGCGTCGTGCGTGCACCTCTTATCTTTTTGCGCGTGCCACACCTACGTGGGTGTGTGTGAGAGAGATACAACCCTAGAGAGAGATGCTGAGTGCGTTCGTGAGTGTTTTGGGGGGGGTGATTTTGTTAGTGTATTTGTGTGCGTGAGAGATGAACAGGGAATATGAGTCGATGATATCTCAAAAAAATGTAACATATGCAATGTGTGTTAAACGGAGGCCTAGATATATCATATATAGAGGGGGCGATACACGTGAAGAGAGGGGAGGTATCATCGGCATGAGATATCGATAGAATCGAATAGAGGGATGAAGGTGTATGGGTGTGAGATCGATAAAGAGAGCCAGCGAAATTCTGTGTGCGCATGTCAATTATATAGGGTGGCTGGCCTACTGGAACGTGAGAGGGGACAGGTGCAGTTTGTGTGTGGCAGGGAGACCTAACTAGAGCGTTCGACTATCGGTGTGTGTGGGGGGATGCGGGGGAGGGCAGAGACCTAACTAGAGAGGTAGATCGACAGGTATATGTGTGGAGAAGGAGAGACCTAGCTATGTATTGAGGGAGATCGATCGGCATCCATACATATGTGTAGGAGAGGAATAAGGTTGGGAGAGAGACAGAGCTAGAGTGCCTGAGGGGTGGTGGTGGAGTTGCTTCTCGGAGATGGTGTGGGAGAGGACTACTAGACAAACGGAGGGTACGACTGCAATATCAATAAGAGAGGGGATGTGTGTCTGTGTGTGCGCGTGCATGTGAGAGACGAGTCGGGAGGCATGCATGGATGATGGGGGGGGGCGATATGTCTGTGGTAAGCAGGCCTAACTAGATAGGTAGAGCAACCGTCGTGTGTCGGGAAAAGGGAGAGACTTATCTAGTGATGTAGATCGATTATTGCGTGGTGAAAACGAGTTATAGTCGACCTAGCTATATGTACAGAGGGAGATCGATTGGTATACATGCATGTGTTAGAGGCAAATAAGGCCCGGAGAGACGGATAGAGATAGAGAGGGATGCGGCTAGGAGGTGGTGCGATAGGCCTACTATATAGAGCTGGAGGAGTGTGCGAGTGCGAGATCGATGAAAAGAGGGGCGAGAGTGTGCACATGTGTGTGACTGTATGAGAGATAGGGGGCATGGACGGTGAGAGGAGAAGAGGGGAAGTGTGTGTATGTGGTAGGCAGACCTGGCTAGCTAGAGAGGTATATCGATTGGTGTGTGCCGGAAAGAAGGAGCTGGGGAGACCTATAGAGACCGTGGGAGAATGACCTAAAGAAAAATAATGAATGTGCGCGACGGAGAGAATGCTGAGGGGGGGCGAGGGCGAGGAGGGCGTGTGCATGCACAAGAAAAAGTCAGTGCTAACTACAAAGAGAAGAGGATTGTCTGGGTGTAAAAGTCTAACAGAGATCATAATTCATTACAAAAGTGGATTCAGATATTGGAATAAGAGATCATAGTGTTTTAAACCCATGCATGCATAAATATAATGGTGATACACATGGGTGTGGATATGAACATGTTATACTCTATATATATTATATATATATATATATATCGAACAATCTCACATTTATTTTGAATTTGTGATAATGTGTGGCTTTTGCAGCTCACAGCTAAGTACTTTCAGGCGTATGGGGTGGGGCACTATACATTGTGTGATAAACACATTATACATATGAAACACGGTTTAGATTATGAAGATCTAGCTAGATCTTGAAATGTACTATTATTTGAAATCAGCATAAAGTGGATTCAAAAATTTGAATTCAAGTTCATATAGTACACATAGTTCATATCTAACTTGACAGTAATCGTGTGGTGTGGTGTGAAGATAATATACAGATCATGGTTTAACTTGACAACAATCATGATTGTAGATTCTTATTCAAATAGTGAAATGAATTCCAATTTAGTTCATATTGCAGCGGTAGTATATACATTTGGAATGCACTAAAATGTTCATTTGAGTAGGTTACATGCATTATGCAGCTAGCGAAATATTTTAATTGAACATAACATGGATTCAAAGTTTTGAATGACATTTGTAGTAATTCATACAGTAAAATGGGACAAGACTCTCTCTTGTGTGGTGCGAATTGTTTTTTTTTATTTTTTTTAGTTGAGGGAAGTGCGAATTTACCGTACACGTTAGACTTGTCCCGAAATTTCAACCCGCGCCTTATTATGCCGAAATTTCAAGATATCTCTTTGTCTGTTTGTGCTCCGAAAACTCCCTCCTCAACCCGCGCCTTGCTATCCCGAAATTACAACGCGCGCGAAAACTCCCTCCGTATGCGAAATCCCGACATGCGAAATCCCCGTTCTACCCCTGGGCGGAAAGATCCGCTAGTTCAAATTGGTGGGGGTACTTTTGTAACTTACCCTACATTTCGGACAAGCACGTCCCTAAGTCATGGTTCCCCCCTGCTCCCATCCCCATCTTTTCCCCATTCAAAAACCGAGGCCACCAAAACCTCTCTCCACCAGCCGCGAAACCCAACCCTCCACCGTCCGCCCCCACCACTGCCCAGCCGGAACCTCTGCCCCAATGACGTCATCCACCGCAACAGCTCGACGTCCCTCATCCACCGCACCGGATGAGGATCCATCATCGATCTTGTCGTCCCGCCGGTTCAGCCGCAACGTCCTCCACCTCCAAGGAGCTGCTCCGACAATCGCCTCATCTATCGCAGCTGCTCCATCCCCACAGCGCCGCCTTAACCTGCCCCACCGGAACCGCAGCATCCTCACCGACACCTCGGATGAAGCCGAGGCCTACTCGGTGCCACCAAAGAGGTTGTACACTCATCGCATCTTCTCCTTCACTTGACCTCATGGCACCGCCGCTGCTTGATCCCGCTCCGCCATGGCGCGGCTCCCTCGACGCCGGCTCCACCGGTGACATCCTCCACAGCGGATTTCCCCCATTGCGAGGCTCCCTCGGCGGCGGCATCCACACTAGCCGGAGCTGCTACTGCTGCTCCAGCTCGCGCTGCTGCTCTGCTCTTGCTCTCGCTCGTGCTACTGCTCTGCTCTTGCTCTCGCTCGCGCTGCTAATGCTGGTACACGGCTGCTGCAGCTACACGTGTTGCTGCTCTGGCTCTCGTTCACACTGCTGCTCTGGCTGCTATCTACTAGTGCGTTCCCTGTTGAGCGGCTGCTGATTTAGATCACTGCTTCTCTGCTACTAGTGCTCGAGCGGCCTAAACTACCAACAAAGTGCTTGTCTGCTACTAGTGTGATCAATTTCGACAGTAAAATTCAGTTTCGATAGTAACAGTCGGTTTCGAAAGTAAAATTCAGTTTCGACAGTTAAGTTCAGAGTCAACCATTTTTACATCAGCTGTTGGAGTTGGCTGTCTTTTGGTGATGTAAATTTTATAGCTATCACTTTTTGGTGATGTATTTTACATCATCTATCGGAGTTGGTTGTCTTTAGAATCCCACTTTAGATTAACGATGTCCGTCTTGTACTGCTTTAGCCTCGATGTCGTACAGCTCGCCGGAGCTGCTCCAATGATGTAACCATCAATCACAACAGAGCAGTACCCTCGACGCCGTCTATAGACGCCTCAGATCTTCTTCCCCAGCTCCGACAGCCACCTCCGCCGCAACATCTTCAGCGACTGACCCAATGATGCTGTGGTCGACACGGCTACGCCAAAGAGGTTGTACATTTGTCGCATCACTTTTTACTATACATCCATGTCGATCCCTTAGGGCTATTTTGGTTCAAAGGAAAAACATAGCAATAGGAAATTTTCCTATGGTACTCTACTATTCAATTATTCCTGCATTTGGTTGAAAGGAATGGAGCAAAACAAAACTGAAGGATTTTTTCCTTTCGTGTCTGTTTCAAAGGAAAAACACAGAAATTTTAACATCCACCTGGATCTACTTATCAAAATCCTATGCATGAAAAGAAGACTAAGTGCATTAGTGGCATAATAACATTCTAACTGTACACATTTGCAGGTGGTTTGACTTTTATTTGGCCATGTTTCTTTGCATTCCTGTGCTCTTCCTGCAAGCCAAAGGAGCCCTTACAGAATTACTTCATTTACAGATAGGTCTCGAAGAAAACTTTGTGTGGTTTGTCCGGCTCCTGTCGGGCCGTCGTCCACCTCACCTGAGCTGCTCCATCGACAAAAACGTCCACCATACCAGACATCACGACTTCTTACCGTCTTTCACCGCCTCAGATCTCCTTCGCCGCCACCAGCAACAACCGCAACTGCATCACCATCATCGACTCAGCAGACGAACCTAAGGAGTACATGGGTCCGCAAGAGAGGTCGCACTCTTTTCTTTCTGTTACTTTATGCATTGCTTAATATTACCTACTAGTTTATCATCCTATTCATCTCTTAGACTCCAAGTCAGGTCCAAACTAATGTTCAAACTTGAGTTTTAAAATGCTTGTGGGGCACATATCGAGGCAGCAATGAATAGTATATCGATCTACTATCTGTTTCATCTAGGGTATCTACTATGTCGTTCATCTTGGGTGGGAAACAAACAGTAAAGCAGCCATCATCTATCTTTTTTATTAAATTCAGCTATCATTTGCCTGCTATCATTATTTTTGGTTCTATCCACTGTTTGTTACCATCACTCTAGATTTCTGCATGCTCTCCTTACTTAATCTCACAATATTTTTTTTGTATGCATGTCAGTTATTGTACACAGTCAGGCTGAACATGTAGAGAAAAAGAGAAGAGTCTTGTGCAGCAATACAATGTCATGCAGACATCGCTCCAAGGTGGGTGCAACGGCAACCCCACCCCCTCCTCCAAATTGTAATCCAGAGGACGATAGCTGTTCAGAGGTGGAGCCAAAGGGAGCTGACCACTCCTATTTACCCCCCGAGGTGTTTGCTCTAACTTGTCATGATGATGTTGGTCATATCATGCATATGGTGCCTTGCTTTCCTTACTTTCGACATCATATAAGTCATCTGCTTAGTTTAGACATGTTCTGTAATGCCACGTATTTAGTTTCTATATCATGTATGTGAATTATGCAATGCCATGTTTTTTAGCTAGCCATAGTATACGTGAAATATGCAATGCCATCCTGTTTAGCCAGGCATCATATATTTGAATTATATCTTGCCATTCCTTTTTTTCATTACATTTCCATTTGTCGACAATGTTTGTACATTCAACTACTCTTCCTGTGAATCAGCCATTTGGGTGGGTGATGAAAAAATCTGGAGTGAAAACAAGTTCTTCAGAGCAGACAGTGCTACCTGTCGAAGCAGATCTCTTGCTGGGTCCAGATAGCTCCTCGGAGGAGGATTCAGAGACAGATCACCAATCCTATTCCCCCCCCCCCCCCCGAGGTGTATGCTCTAACTTGGCACGGTTATACTGCTAGTATCATGCATATGGTGTCTCGCATTGCATAGTTTAGACATCATATACACAATATTCAACACCATCTGCTTAGTTTAGACATCATATATGCGAATGCCATCTGCTAAGTATATAAATCACATATGTGAATTATATCATGCCATCCTATTTACTTAGATAACATGTATGTGAATTATGTCATGCGAACCTGTTTACTAAAGACATTATTTAATTATCTCATGCCATCCTTTTCAGTTAGTCATCATATCTTTGAATTATGTCATGCTATACTGTTTAGATAGATATCATATATGTGAAATTATGTCATGCTATCCTGTTTAGTTAAACAACATATATGTGAACTATTTCATGCCCTCTTTTTCCCTCACTATCTACTGCATCTGTCTCATACAAGGCCTGTACATTCAACTACTTTTCTTGTTTATCAGCCATTTTAATTGGAGGGAGTGATGGCAGTATCTAGCGGAGTAAAAACACGGTCTTCAAATAAAACAGTGCTACCTGTCGATGGAGATAGCACCCCGGTTGTACTTGCACAAGAAACAGCCCTACCACACATAACCCAGACTATCGCAGATTGTACCCCTACTCCGATGGACAGAGAACCAACTTCACCCAATCTAACCCCAACCCCAGCAGATAGTAACCCAGTTCCAGTTGACACGGCACCATCTCCACCACAGAGCTCCCAAACAAGAGCAGTTAGTAAGGCAGCTCCAGTGCCCAAAGGGCCAGGACTACCACGGCGAACCCCAACTCTACCAGTTAGTACACCTATTCCTGTGGACGAAGCAGAACCAGTCATCCGTAGTTTAGCGTCTATCGCATTTGATGTTGTTAAATCCTATGTGCGTATCTTCACATCATGGAAATATTATACTGAAGATGAAGGAAAAAGCCAGTTGCAGGTATTCCTCCAGGAGTTGTGTGTAAGTATTCATGGCAATTACTTTGCTTTGTCCCATACTTTCTACCTCCCTGCTGGTTATAACATAGCAAATGTTCCCATTTTTCTGTGTAGAGAATGACCAATTTGGAAACTCAAGATGAGGTAACCTGTGCTAATACCTCTTCTATCTTCAAGAATGCTTTGCGGCAATATCGGAGTTACATGAAGAAAACATATTTCACTGGCAAGGAAACTCATCAAATTCCCTTACTTTCTCCGGAGACACATTTACGGGACGATGACTGGGAACGCCTTGTTCTGTATTGGTATAGACCCATGAATCTGGTAGGGTCTATGAGATCATATTTTATTTTGAAGTACTATATGGATGCGTCTTACTGTACTCTCTTCTTGTAGAACAAGTGTTTAAACCTGAAGAACAACTGTTCTCAGGTAAGATTCCATAGCTATGGTGCATACTGCTTTGCTCTTGTATCACTGTATGTACTCATACCAACTAATTTTTAAATAGAAGGATCCAATCGAAACTCCAATGGCACAACAGGTATGTTTAAACATGTTTCTTTAACTGGTTTGCTCTTCTAAATTGCTCTATGTTGATTTCAATTTCAATTGTGTAGACAGTTGTCTTCTCATATCATGCACATTACTAGCATCAAAACAGAGCTTCTTGTGGTGCCGTGTAGTTTCCCACACTTATATTCTTTCAATGTTATTTTGTCTTGAACTGATATGATTTGAACAGTGTCTCTATTTTGATTTGGCAAGACAATGCAGTGACAGTAGCACATAGATATATGTTTGTTTGATGCTTTTATAATGTACTACTTTGCAATAGAAGACTTGATAGTTTAATCCTATCCACCTTACTACTGAACTGGTTCACCAAAATGAGTTTCATATACAACATGCTAAACCTGTTGTGTGTCTGCTTGTTTCTTCTTTCAGAATGCTGACAAAATATTGGAGAAGAGTACCACATTAAGCAATGGTAAAGGAAGTAATGCAGATAAGGTTGAAGATAGTGAGACAACCTTGCAGGTCTCCAACAAAGCTGATAAAATAGATAAGGAAAACTATCTTGAAGACAGTGAGACAACCCCAAAGTCCTGTCTTGATGTAGTGTTCGAGTTACTGGCCACTACCGCTTGCACAAGCTCTTCAAACTCGCTGTCTGAATCAGTTTGGTTTATTGAGTCTCAACTACTAGCTGAAAGACATCGATCGGCTGTGCTGCGACAAGAAGCCGAAGGACTGAGGAAGTCCCTAGAGAATTCAGATGCATACTTTCTGGTGCAACAGCAAGCGTTGAAGGATTTTAGCGCCAGACAAGAGAAAGTTAATAAGGTTGCTAAGCTTATTGCGAGCATGGTGGATACCCAGGATAACGTTTCTTGAACTCTTCTGAAGTTGTTTCAGTTCTCGACTTGTTTTGCTGTCGCGTTTATTTGCACTGGTGGCCAATTTAGACCCCCCAGTGTATGTAATATGCTACTTTGTTGTTCCCATTATTTGCACTGGTGGCGAACTTTGATGCCCAGTGGATGTAATGTCTGTAATCGCCGTAATAGCCTAGCGTTAGTTGCTTGCTTATTTATTTACCTATATAGTCTTGTTTATTTGTTTCCTTGTAGTCACTTCAGTTCTTTTTCCTCGGTTTGCTAGTGGCCGCAATAACCATGGGCCACATATGGGCCATGGTAACGATGGGCCTCCTATGGGCCGTGGTAACGATGGCCCTCCTACGAGCCATAGGATCCATGGGCCTCCTACGGGCCGTATGATCCATGGGCCTCGTACGCGCCGTAGGATCCACGGGCTTGCTGTTCATGGGCCAAAACCGGACCGCAATATGGACCGTAAACGGGCCTAAATCAGAGCCGTCCATTTGTGGGCCCAGACCATAACGGGCCGTTAACAGGCCGGAAGGCAGCGCAGGCTTAATTCTATTAACAGGCATGACGGGTCATTAATGGGCCGGATTACAGGACAGGATGAAAATGGCCCAACGTGGTAACGGGCCACAAACGGACCGATTGTTAGCACGGGCTGAATTTGGCCCATTAGCTTAACAGGCCAGTAACGGACCATAAGTAATCGAGGGCCGGAAATGAGCCCAATAATATATGGGCCCTTAGAAGGCCAAAAGAAAACATGGGCTGGAAACGGCCCAACTGAATCATGGGCCATTAATGGGCTCAAAGCAGTTTGCTGTTCATGATGGGTCTGATTCACCTCGGGCCGTCGATGGTCCCAGAGATGCAAAAGGCCTCATATGGGCCAAAAGACTTCACGGGCCATAGATGGGCCAAAAGTGACAACGGGCTGGAATCATATGGGACGGCCCACATGACGCTACTGGGCCGAATTTTTAAAGGCCATAACGGGCCGTGAGTACCCGGGCCGTAAATGGGCTGTATGCGAAAAGGCCGGTAACAGGCTTCCCATGGGCCGGCCCGTTAACTTTTGACCAAGTCAAACGGGTCGGCCTTTATAACCTAAATGGGCTGCTGTTGGGCCGTGCCACGTGTCACTATTCCATAGGTGCGTCTCGTGCAACGCCGGCCTGACACGTGGTTCAGTTGGCCAATGAGAATTTTACACGTCGAAAATCCCCATTCGTCAGGGTTGTTAACGGGTTATCGGATCCAAGCCGGACCCGATAGCTTAACGGCAACCCGTTACGGTGGATGCCACATGTCGGTTACCCTTGACGAAAACACTTCCATGACGCGACATTTATCGTCATGGAAGTGGACACTTCCGTGATGATAATTTCAGTATTGTCACGGAACACTTCTACGACAGCACAGGTAAGACTATCTTGATTCTGTCATAAAATCGTCACGGATGTACATGCATGACAGAAAATGTGACCTACTGTGACAAAGACGTATCATCACAGAAGTGTTTTTTTTGTAGTGTACAAAGCTATAACAATCATGCATAAAAGAGTTCAGAGAAGACTCAAATATTTCTCATGAATAATCTGATCATAAACCCATAATTCATCGGATCCCAACAAACACACCGCAAAAGAAGATTACATCGGATAGAACTCCAAGAACATCAGGGAGAACTTTGTATTGAAGATCAAAGAGAGAGAAGAAGCCATCTAGCTACTAACTATGGACCCGTAGGTCGGTGGTGAACTACTCACACATCATCGGAAGGGCAGCAAGGTTGATGTAGAAGCCCTTCGTGATCGATTCCCCCACCGGTAGAGTGCCGGAAAAGGCCTCCAGATGGGATCGCGGAATAACAGAAGCTTGCAGTGGCGGAAAAGTTTTTTCGTCTGGCTCTCTGTTGGTTTGGGAATATTTGGGAATTTATAGTGCTGGAATTAGGTCGAGAGGTGCCACGAGGGGCCCTCAAGCCTGGGGGGCACACCTACGCCCCTGGGGCGCGCCCCTGAGCTTGTCGCTCTGTCGTGGCTCCCCTGGTCTTCTCTCGAAGCTTCTAGGGTCTCTTCTGGTCCAGAAAAAATTAATCCACAGTTTTTTCTTCGTTTCGACTCCGTTTGATAATGATTTTCTGAAAAGACAAAAACAAGCAAAAAAAATAGCAATTGTCACTGGGCACTAGGTTAATAGGTTAGTCCCAAAATATGATATAAAATTGCATATGATTGCATATAAAACATCCAAGATTGATAATATAATAGCATGGAACAATAAAAAATTATAGATACGTTGGAGACGTATCACTTTACCGACGTGTTAGACTATGATGAGGCCACCGACATGGATGAAGATGTCGATGGCCCTACAAAAACCTCCACACCGCTGGTCAACACCGGCAAGGGGACCGCAACCTCCACCTATGACGTGTATATGGTGGATACCCCCAAGAATACGTCAAGACGTCGGCAAAGACGCACGAGAGGGACCAACGGGGACCCCAGTGGGCATGACGCCACCAACAATAATACCGACACGGTGGTAGACAACGCCGACAACCTGGGGGAGGATTTTTCAAGCCTCCCTAGAGCGCCCATGCAGCCCCACAGAGGACGACAACCCTGACGACCTCTTTGAGGGGGCTGACATCAACTACTTACCTCAATCTGAGGAGGACGAGAGCCCTGCACTGGTGCAGCGACCTGCTATACAAACGGTTTTTACCCCCTTTCCGCGACAGAGTTTTAAACCGTTGCCTTGCCTGTGTGTGCGATAGGGGGGGTCCTTCCCACACGACCGAGAAACCGTCCGCGATAGGGCCTCCAGTCACACACGCGGGGCAAAAAGAGCTCGTGTGCAATCAGGTGAGCCATCGCAAACAATTATACTGGCCCAATCGTTTCCGTTCGTATGTACATCCCACACAGTGAATCCCAGACAAACATTTCCGTTCGTATGTAGATCCCACACAGTGAATCCCAGACAAACGTTTCCATTCATATGTACATCGCACACAATTTTTCCGTTCGTGTGTGATCGGGGGAGATAACGCAGACGGTTTTCTAGGACAAGCCGTGGGAGATCGTCTTGCCATCCCACACAGTAATTATGGAGCAAACGTTTGCATTGTTCAAGTATATCACACACGATTCGATGAAGAAAACTGTATGCCATTGGGCTATCCATCACACATGCTTTTACTAAAATCCATGACCCATTTAGCAGGTTTATTAGTTTAATATTAATACCTCCAATATTAAGCAAATTCCAATTTCATATCGAACAGCTATTTACCTCTTTCATATCAGGCACACAAATATATTTTAACATCACCTTATGATAGCTACGAGAATATAGCATAGTACAACATATAGCTAGTTCACCTTCATAAGCACAAAGTATGTTGAGCACAATATTAGAACAATATATTCATTTCCCAAAATGACTGATGCATGATCAGCAAAATTAGTCTTCTCCACCTCTGCTTTCAGTTCAGTAAGAACCTGTTTTGCACTAAACAACTGGGAAAGTGCCTCCTCCTTCGTAAACACAATCTTAGCAAAGTCTAATTTAAAAAATCTGAACTCATTCTCCATCTTCCTCTTTTTTCTAGTATCTTGAAATATTCTTCAGCTTTGACAACATTTTCTCTAAGCCTATCTCTATTCTCTTTCTCATACAATCTCCAGAGCTTTGCTAGGCACATCTTCAAAGACGATGGCCACTCTTGATCAACCCACTCCAGGTAAGAACACTTCCGTTCATCCTATAATATTTAAAACTAAATCAGTTACAGTTGTAGGGAAAATGGGTTTCTAGCAACATAGAAAATCACCACATACATATTTTTAAAAACTAAAGAAACACGTTAATTATGACATATCTTCGCAAAAAGTTCAATGTGCAAATGAATTAATTGCTACTGAGACAACAACCAAACTCAGGAACATCACAAGCTATAATTAACTGCAACAATGCTACAAGTTCTTAGTCAGGTACTATAATAACAAATTGACCATTTTATTAGGAAGCTAAATATAACTGCAACAGCACAGTGACAGTGTTTCACTGCCATCAAATTAATACTAGCAGGTATGTACATGCACAAATTTAATAACATAGAACTAATAGCACTAAGCCCTCCAATATGTAGGCCAAAACCGGTGTCAAATCTACTGTTGCTACATTTGGCACCAGTGCCCCTGCACTGCCGAGTCAAGCCAGAGGAAAAATTCAGGGAACCAGAGCACCTAGTTGCTTTGATGCCCAGTTCCTTCATGCCATAAAGTATTAGTATTTTACTGCTTGGCTGCTCGGATGTGTGGAGCAACGTCGGGTGCACAAATTGCTGAAGCGGTTCCAAATAATTTTCTCAGGGCACCGCTAATGAGATGGCAAAAAAATTAGATACTAGGTAGAAACTTTGACAGTGTCTTAATCACATCCAGATTAACATAGCACAGTGACAGTGTCCGAATCACATCTAACAAACGATTTGTAACAACGAAAGTGGGGCTAACCTTCTCTGCACATGCCAGAAACTTCCTCCCACTGTCCACAGATTCAAAAGCCACTAACTTCACACATGGAGATTGATGGTGACAACGAGCAGGTAGATCTTCAGCTACCCCGCTCCATTCCATGCAAGTGATGGTCCTAGGGAGCTACAAGAGGAACAGATGGCTCAAATCGTTCATCGGGTTAAAATCCTTTATTACAAATCAGAACCCTAAGCCTAGGGGGGCGATAGAGAGGAGAGAGGCATACCCGGCTGGTGACATAGTCATCGTCGGAGGAGGAAGCGCTGGAGAGGTCAATGAAGATGACCATGGCGTCCGCGGCGGTCGGATGCGAGACGGCGAGAGTGAGGAAAGCAAGCGAGGAAGCGGCTATAGCTTAGGAATGAAGGAAGGAGTAAACAGGGGAAATGTGCCTCGTGGTCGGGGAGAAAAGGGGGTGGAGAGGGGGGAAGAGTTAGATATTTCGGTGGTAGGAAATTTTTGTCGAAAGGTGGGGGGAAACTTGGCACGCAGTGCCATCGAACACCATTCACTTTGAACAAATGTGTGCATCGCAAACAATTCTTCTGCTTTACGCGCATGCGATGAGTTTTAGCACCAAATTTTCATGGAAATTTCCCTGGGTACAGTGCTCATCCACGTCATTGCATAATTTAACATCACTTGCTAATTTGGGTGGTACACAAGAGATCCTATAGCACACGGATCACACTTACTGAATCGAGCAATTTTAGTAATTAAACAGAGTCAGTTGACCTAAACATTGCTCTAACAAAAGACCAGCGTTATAAACAAAGGCTAAGTACGCATAATTTAAACAAAGCCGCCGACGCGCCGCCGCCCTATGCCTTGCCGGTGTAAGATGAGATGTCGATGCCTTGTCCTGGTGACATGCCGCCGCTGGTGGACTCCGCGTCCCCCAGGCTGAAGTCGACCGGGTGTTGTCCTCGTCCTCGGCGCCGCCCTCATGGTTGTAGTACTTATAATAGTGGCTGCGCCAGAGCTCGCGTTGGTACTCCACCACCGATTCCTCAACAAACAGGTGGCTCTCTACCTCCTCCTTAGCCACGCGCAACTCCTCCTCCCGGCGCTCCTCGATCTACGCCGCCTCCTGCATCTCCAGCTCCCGCTCAGCGATCTCATGAGGAAGTAGGGGCTCCATGGCCTCCGCCGCCACGTCGTCGACAAGCATCTCTGCTGCCTTTTCGGACGTGGGGTGCATGTTGGATTCCGAGGAGGCCTGGAATATCATGGCATGGGCGTCCTCGATCTGGGCGTGGCTGGCCTCGACCCGGGCCAGGGCGTCCTCCGCCTCACGGACGGCTGCTCGAGCGCACTCGGCGTTTGCAGCCGCCTCGCAACAGCTGCTAAAGCCGTCTCGTCTGCTGCAGCTGCCCTGTCGGCTGCCGTAGACGCCCTCTCGGCGGATGCGGCCGCGCTCAATGCGGATGCGGTCGGGCTCTCGGAGGTGGCGGAGCCACTCGGGGAGGACCCGGCGACCGTACGGGCCCTCATGAAGAGTCTCCATGGCGTCATTCTTTGCAAGAAGGACTTGGGGAATGGCTATCGGGGACTCGAGGATTCGGGGGTGAACGACGCTTGAGCAGAAGAATCCGGCGAAGCTTATGGAGGAAGACATAAAAAGACCCACGAATTTTCTTCGCAAACGGCTCCTATAACCGTGTGCGATGTAGTCCATTTTTTATTAGCTGCGAAAGACTAGTTTGGAGTACAGTTGCAAGTGGCAACAGATGGTGATGGAAATTGTACGAATTTTTTTGTACCGTTAACATGCACTAATACAACTGTCATGTTATAATTTGGAATTTTTCAGGGTTCATCTGACCTTTTTAAGACATTAAGTGAGTTCCTAGCCATATAATGGCCGTAATTCATATTTGAACTACATGTACATGCAACAGCAAACCATCATGTGTTGGAAAATCATATTTGTGTCTTGTGTGCAAGTTAATGCTCTATGCAGTAAATTGGAAGGAATTTTCAAACATATTGGTGTCACGGCTTGGACACACAAACATTGAGAACCATGGCTTTTAAATTCAAAAAATGATCAAAAATACATGAAACCTTGCTTGATGTCATGTCATGGCACCAAGATTCTGTGGTAAAAGAATTGGCCACTTTGACGAAAGTTGTGACACACACCTCTCACAAATCGGAGCATCTCACAAGAAGACACGTGGTTCCAAGAGGGAACAATGCATGTTTGACGACGAACCGGCGCTCGCTTCCTCGTATGGCCCTGAATTTTTTTCTACCGTTAACATGCACTAATGCAGCGGTCATGTTAAATTTTTGAAATTTTCGGTGTTCATTTGACCTTTTTAAGACATTAAGTGAGTTTCTAGCCATATAATGGCCGTAATTCAAATTTGAACTACATGTACATGCAACGACAAACCATCATGGATTGGAAAGTCATATTTGTTTCCTCGTGTGCAAGTTAAGGCCCTGTGCAGTAAATTGGAAGGAATTTTCAAACATATCGGTGTCACGGCCTGGACACAAACACTCAGAACCATGGCTTTTAAATTCCAAGAAATTCAAAAATGGTCAGAAATACATCATACCATGCTTGATGTCATGAAATGGCACCAAAGATGCTGTGGTAAAAGAATTTGCCATTTTGAAGAAAGTTTTGGTACACACCTCTCACAAATCGAAGTATCTCATGAGAAGATACATGGTTCCGAGAGGGAACAATGCATGTTTGACGACGAACCGGCGCTCGCTTCCTCGTATGGCCCTGAATTTTTTTCTACCATTAACATGCACTAATGCATGGTCATGTTAAATTTTTGAAATTTTCAGTGTTCATTTGACCTTTTTAAGACATTAAGTGAGTTCCTAGCCATATAATGGCTGTAATTCATATTTGAACAACATGTACATGCAACGGCAAACCATCATGTGTTGGAAAATCATATTTGTGTCCTTGTGTGCAAGTTAATGCCCTGTGCAGTAAATTGGAAGGAATTTTCAAACATATTGGTGTCACGGCTTGGACACAAACATTGAGAACCATGGCTTTTAAATTAAAAAAATCAAAAATGATCAAAAATACATGATACCTTTCTTGATGTCATGTCATGGCACCAAGATTCTGTGGTAAAAGAATTGGCCACTTTGACGAAAGTTGTGACACACACCTCTCGCAAATCGGAGCATCTCATGAGAAGACACATTGTTCCGAGAGGGAACAATGCATGTTTGATGACGAACCAGCGCTCGCTTCCTCGTATGGCCCTAAATTTTTTTCTACCGTTAACATGCACTAATGCAACGGTCTTGTTAAATTTTTGGAATTTACAATGTTCATTTGACCTTTTTGTAAGTGCATCAAGTGCCCCCTTAGTGGTTTTGGAGTATTGAAGACAAATAGGTTGAGGAACTAATGTATTTGTGAGTATACACAGGAGACAGAGTCCCAGAAGATTTGGTTTAACACATGGAAGATGACCCCTAAAAATAGATTTCTTCAAGTGAAGAATTTGATGATGAACTTGGTACGGCCTTTGAAAAAATTGATGTGAAGACTTTGAAGCTTGAAGACTTTGGTTTTCGTAGTTTCTTTTCTTCTTATTTGAGTCATAGGAAAAACCATACTGTAAAAGGGGGTCTAGGTGAAACATATTTCACATTTCCAAAGTGATGCTCAAACTTACTCAAACCTATACACAAAAAACTTACTCAAACCTATACACAAAAGCCGCTTCGAGTGAAGCCTTTGGAAATCTCCAGTACAGCTGACGCATTTGCTAGCGACAGTGATGAAGTTCATCTGGTCGCTGATGAATTTGGTCATGCTAAGGAGTTAGGAGTTCGCCAGTGTGATCTGCCTACAGTGAGGAAATTGAGTGCCCTGACGAATTTGAGAGTTCAAATTCCGACCGTTGCTGCGCCGCGTGCCAGCTGTCGAGTGGATCCTTATCCTGACAATGGTCGAATCAGAGAAGGGCATTTATGACATTCTATGTCGGGTTGCCCCCTGGCTATAAATAGCCACCCCCCACAACCACTTGTTGGTTGGCTGCTCCGAGAGAACTTGACACTTGTCATTTGAGAGCAACCCATCCTCCGACGACTTTGTGAGAACCCAAGTGAGGAAAAACCCAACCTGACCCAAAGTGATTGAGCATCACTGAAGAAGTTGATCTGTGTGATCCGACGCTTGTTACCTTTGAGGACTATCATTCCTCCAGACGGTTAGGCGTCAGGTTCTGAGTACAACAAGAGTCATTGTGGTGTGCCGGTGAACAAGTCTGTGAAGGTTTTGGAAGTCTACCTTGAAGACTTACCACGAGTGATTGGGCGAGGTCTAAGTGACCTTAGATCAAGAGGAATACAGTGAGGACTAAGTGTTCTTTGAGTTGCGACTCAACCGCCTCAACCAGACGTACAGTTGATACAACAACTGGAACTGGTCTACCAAATTACTGTGTCTTCACCGAGCCAACCTGGTTTCAAATTCCTCACTCTCTCTTACTTTATTCCGCTACTGAAGAATTTGTGATCCATCCTCTGACGAATTTGAACTGAAGTATTTCATCATGCTGTCTTTCATTTCCTCAGTTCATATTCTTCATACTTGTATAATTGTATGATTGCATGTTCTTCACACTTACGTATCCTGATTACATGTACATTGATTCTGTGATGACTGAGTTTCCCTTGTGTTTTTATTTTTTCACTCTGATCTTCGTCAAATTCATCAGAGTTTGACGAATTTCTAAAAATCTCCCATTCACCCCCTTGGGAGATAACCTGCACTTTCAATTGGCATCAGAGCAAGGTACTCCCTTGTTCTGTGTGATTTTGGTTTAACCACCTGGAGTTTTAGTTATGTCGACCGCAGGTATGATCAAGGTCTCCGCTGCGTGCCCCATCTTCGATGGCACAGACTATCCCTACTGGAAGAACAAGATGCGAATGCATCTTGAGGCTATTGACAATGATCTTTGGTTTGTCGTCGAGAATGGAGTCCCTTCCATTGCTCCAAGCATCAACGCCACTGACGTGAAGCGATTCAAGAAACTGGACTCTCAAGCGAAGAACATCATTTGTGGTCATCTCAACAAAGGACAATATGGTAGAGTGAGTGCACTGGAAACCTCAGAGCTCATCTGGGACTGGCTTTCAAAAGTGAATTAGGGTGTTTCCACTCAACGTGACTCTCGAGTTGACATCCTTCGCAATCTCTTCAATCGCTTCAAGAGACTTGACAATGAGAACGTGCAGCAAACCTTCGACCGCCTCACTGATATCTCCAATGAGCTTCAGGCTCTTGGTGCTGCTGACATGACCGATCATGAGGTGGTGAAGAAATTGCTGAGGTCTTTGGACAGTTCCTTCGACACTTTGGCATTGATGATTCAAGAGCGCCCCGACTACAAGTCACTAGATCATGCTGATATCCTTGAGAGGCTCAACACACATGAATTTCAGCAAGCATAGAAGAGAGATATGTATGGACCCAGCTATGGTCGTCCTCGCGCTGTGAAGGCAAAAGCAAAAGCCAAGGCTGTTTCTTCATCTGAAGAAGAAGAGGAATATGAGAGCAGTTCTGACGGTGCTGAGGAAATTGGCAGAGAGCTGGCTATGCTTGTGAAGAAGTTCCAGAAGTTTTCCAAGAAGAACCGTTTTGGAAAATCTTCAAAGTATGACTCGAAGAACACTGGAGAAGCGTCTGCTCGAGACTACAACAAGAGAACCTGTCACAAATGCAAGAAGCCAGGCCACTACATCACCGACTGCCCTCTCTGGAAGAAGAAGAAGAAGAAGAGCAGAGATGAAGATGAATCTGATGGCAAAAACAAGAAATCCTCAAAGTCCTCATCAAAGTGCTCATCTCACAAGAAAACCAGTTCTAGCAGAGCTCGCGCATTCATTGGGAAGGAAATGGATTCTGAAGAAGAATCTGATGATCAGCAAGCTGAGGAATCTGAGGAGGAGTCAGACACTGGCGTGGCAAGCCTTGCCCTCGCTACTGAGTACGTCAGCAAGTCCATCTTCAACACTGAGGATAATGGTATCTCCACCAACAATGATGACCGTGCTGATGACTTCGCTCCCACCTATTGCTTTATGGCAAGAGGTGCCAAGGTAACCTCACGAGAAGCTTACTTTGAAACTTCCAGTGATGATGACTCTGAGTGTGAATCTAAACCAAGCTATAAGAAACTTGCTAAAATTGCAACTGAGCAACAGCATGCCATGGAAAAGATTCAAAAACTGCTAGACAAAAGTGATGACCTGTTGGACGAGGAAATGGGTCGTAGTCAAGCCCTGTCTGAGGATCTCAGAAGGCTTAAGTCTCAATATGATGAACTTGAAAGTCGTCATGTGTCCCTCTCAGCTAAACACGAGAAGCTATCCTATGAATTTCTTCAAAGGAAACAAGAAGTCGAGAAGCTGAGAGCGTCTCATGATGATCTTCAGAAAGACAACAATTCATTACTCGCTCATTAGATCAGTACCGCTCAGGAAGAATTTGTTGCTCCATGCCTAAAATGCCTTGAACGTGATAATGCAAACTCTTCAGCTGAATGTTCAAATGCTTCTGTACTTGCAATTGCTTCAACTGCTACGGTGGCCACTAACCCCTCGTCTGAGGAAGCCACCGGTGATACTGATAAAAATGCAGGACTGAAGGACTTGTATGTCACTGGCATGTACAAAAGCCTCAAAGGGCATCAAACCCTGTGTGACGTGCTCAAAAAGCAAATTCTTCACAGGAACCCTAGGAAAGAGGGCATTGCCTTTGAGAGAAAGCTCAACGCCGATGGAACATATTGGAAGCCTGAGCAGTATCCCAAAACCTCATGGGTTGCTGCAAAGGGACCTTCAATAGATCCATCTACTTTATCTGGCTATACTTGTGATTCTTCATATTCCTCAGATGAGTCATTTGAATCTAACTATAAACTGTTCAAGAATCAGAATGGTGAAGTCTTTGCCAGATTTATTGGTACTAACTGCAGGAACGGTCCACCTGTGAAGAAAATCTGGGTTCCCAAAAGCCTTTTGGAAAATCTTCAGGTGAATGTCATCATGACACCACCGATGAAGAAGAAACTTCCCAGGGTAAATTCTTCACAGGGATCAAAATCGTCAAATGGACGCAGACCCACTTATGGTCATACTAATGCCTCAGTTTCACAAGGAAACAAACAGCAATTTGAAGAATATGTGCATTATTCTTCGAACCACTATGTTCACAAATCATCGAAGAATTTCTCTGCTTATTCATTCAATTACTATAACCCTCCTGTGAAGAGAAATGCATATTCTTCAATGCCTAAGTTCTCCACTAATGCACTTCGTTACATTGCTTCTTAGCCACCCATACAAATGTGGGTGGTTAAGAAGAAGAACTAATCTCTTATGCAGGGTCAGGTCTTCAGACAACAAAATGTCTGATGAATTTGCTGAAGACCTGACATAATTCCTGTTGGGATGCAAGCTAATCACGATGAAATGAACAACTCATTTCACTCATCCCTTATGCTACTTGACATTATTCCTTGATGAAATTGTCTGACGAAATTGAACATCATCATATTCTTCACTTTGAAGTATATGAATTTGTAAGTCAGACTAATGCTTCTACAGGATGATACACCTTCAGCCACTAAATGGGTCTTGGACAGTGGCTACACGAATCATATGACTAGAGATAGGAATCTCCTCACTGATGCTCCTCTTACTCCGTCACATCTGAAGCATATCACATACGCTGACAAAGGAAAAAGCAAGGTATTGGGTCTAGGTAAGGTTGCTATCTCAAAGGATCGACACATGGAAAAGGTGATGCTTGTCGAGTCCCTTGGATTCAACCTCATGTCTGTCTCAATGCTTTGTGATCTTGATATGATTGTCATCTTTGGCAAATATAGATGCATTGTGCTGTTGGAATCTGACAAATCCAAAGTTTTCGAAGGCTTTAGGAGAGGTGACTTGTACATTGTAGATTTTTCTACAGGTCCTCAGCCTGCAACATGTCTAATGGGAAAAGCTTCGGAATGCTGGCTATGGCATCGACGACTTGGACATGCTGGAATGAGGAATTTGAGCACCCTCGTCAAGAAAAAGCACATCATTGGCATCGAGGGTGTCAAATTCGTCAAAGATCATCTCTGTGGTGCCTGTGAGTCTAGAAAGATGACCAGATCCAAGCACCTGGCAAAGACTATCATGACCACTACTCATCCTTTTGAATTGCTTCATATGGATTTGTTTGGACCTACACATTATGCCACACTAACCAATGCAGCATCACTTTACGGATTCGTCATCGTTGATGACTACTCTCATTACACCTGGGTGCACATCATCTCTTACAAGACTGAAGTTCAGGATGTCTTCAGACGATTCTCCAATCGGGCCATGACGAATTATGGCATCAAGATCAAGCACATCAGAAGTGACAATGGCACTAAATTCAAGAACACAGGCCTCGACGACTATCTTGATGAACTTGGCATCACTCATGAGCTCTCTGCTCCTTACACGCCTCAGCAAAATGGAGTCGTGGAGCGCAAGAACAGAACCCTCATCGAGATGGCGCGTACTATGCTTGATGAATACAAGACCCCTCGTCGATGGTGGCCTGAGGCAATTGACACTGCATGTCACATCATCAATCGGGTATATCTTCACAAATTCCTCAAAAAGACTTCATACGAGCTACTCACCAACAAGAAACCCAATGTGAGTTATTTCAAAGTCTTCGGTGCTAAATGTTGGATTAGAGATCCCCATCACATTTCTAAATTTGCACTGAAAGCACATGAAGGTTTCATGCTTGGTTATGGAAAGGACTCGCACACCTACAAAGTCTTCAACGCTTGTCATCACAAGATTGTTGAAACTGTAGATGTGCGGTTCGATGAAACTAACGGCTCGCAAAGAGAGCACCTGCCTCCTGTGCTAGATGAAATGCCTCCTGAGGAATCTATCAAGCTGATGGGTACAGGAGAAATTGTGCCCAGTGAAGAAATAGCTGCTGATGAAGAAGTGGTTGTTCCTCGTCGTGAAGAAAATGAACATCCTGAAGAAAATGATATCGAGGATTCTGCACGGCAACAACAACAACAACAACAACAAGGCCCTCGTCCTGCACATCCACGAGTGGCGAATGAAGTGCAGATTGAGAAAATCCTCGACAACATCAACGCACCTGGTCCCCTCACTCGCTCAAGAGCTTCACATTTAGCTAACTTTTGTGGGCATTACATGTTTGTCTCTATTTTAGAGCCCAAAAAATTTGATGAAGCCTTTCTGGAACCGGAATGGATTCAAGCGATGCTAGAGGAATTGCATCAATTCAAGCTCAACAATGTGTGGGAGCTTGTTAAGCGTCCCAATCCATGCAAGCACAATATCATCTGCACTAAGTGGATCTACCGCAACAAACAAGACGAAAATGGCCAAGTGGTGAGGAATAAGGCCCGTCTTGTAGCACAAGGCTACACACAGGTTGAGGGTATTGATTTCGATGAAACATTTGCACCTGTTGCTAGGCTTGAAGCCATTCATATACTGCTTGCATATGCTAACCATCATGATATCCTCTTATATCAAATGGATGTGAAAAGTGCATTCCTCAATGGTAAGCTTGAGGAAGAAGTATATGTTGCTCAACCACCAGGTTTTGAGGACCCAAAGCATCCTGACAAAGTCTTCAGACTCAACAAGGCACTCTCTGGCCTTAAGCAAGCCCCGAGGGCTTGGTATGATACACTGAAGGAATTCCTGAAGAAAAAGGGTTCAAGCCCAGTTCACTTGATCCTACTCTTTTCACTAATTAAATGTTATGATGGTGAACTGTTCATATGCCAAATATATGTTGATGATATTATCTTTGGTTGCACTAACAAGAAATACAGTGACGAATTTGCATATATGATGCAAGAAGAATATCAGATGTCTATGATGGGGGAGTTGAAATTCTTCCTCGGGCTTCAAATTCGTCAACAACCCAAAGGCATCTTCATATCTCAGGAGAAATATCTCAAAGACTGCCTGAAGAAGTTCGGTATGCAAGATTGCAAAGGCCTCAAGGTATCAATGCCAACAAATGGCCAACTCAACACTGACGAAAATGGTAAAGATTTCGATCAGAAGGTATATCGCTCCATCATTGGTTCGCTGCTTTACCTATGTGCATCTAGGCCAGATATTATGCTTAGCATTTGCATGTGTGCCTGCTTTCAAGCGTCACCGAAGGAATCACACCATCAGGCTGTGAAACGAATTCTTCGATATTTAGCTCACACACCAACGCTTGGATTATGGTATCCCAAGGGCTCATCACTTGATCTTGCTGGATATTCCGATTCTGATTATGCTGGAGATCGTGTGGATCGCAAGTCAACATCTGGCACATGCCATTTCATCGGACGATCTCTTGTATGTTGGTCCTCGAAGAAGAAGAATTGTGTCTCACTTTCCACTGCCGAGGCTGAGTACATTGCCGCTGGCGCCTGCTGCTCATAGCCACTATGGATGAAGCAAACCCTCAAGGACTATGGCGTCAACGTGAAGAAAGTGCCACTCTACTGCGACAATGAGAGTGCCATCAAGATCGCCCACAACCCAGTGCAACACTCTAGGATGAAGCACATTGAGATTCGTCACCATTTTCTTCGTGATCATGTGCTGAAGGGAGACATCATCATCGACCACGTGAAGACAGAAGACCAGCTTGCCGATATCTTCACTAAGCCCTTGGGTGAGAGAAGGTTTTGCAAGTTGCAGTGTGAGCTAAACATCCTAGAATCTTCGAATATTCTTTGAAAAGGACACACATCCTAACGCTTATGCATTCTTGTTGACTTTGATGCACAACACACGAAGTAATGTTTTTCTTCAATCAATGAAGACTAACCCTCGAAGTGTGAAGAAATTAATGAAGAACTTGATTCTCAGAACCCTACGACAATTGTACGCGGTGTCTGAAATCATCAAAGTTCTTATACGGTGGGTAACGCCACCACCTCTTTATGACATTCTTCAAACTTGAGTTTTTCGTCATTTGCTATTTCGTCAAACTTTTCAGTTTCGTCATTTGAGGTTATTCTTCACTGCTTTTCGTTCTATACCTATATATATATATATATATATATATATATATATACCTATATATATATATATATATATATATATATATATTTGAGTTTCTCATGTCCTCAACAGCATCCACATATAGCTAATTCTTCAATCGTGTTTTTCGTCATCTATGTGGATGTGACCGGACCCGCTCCCCTCTGTGCTAAACTCAATCCACTCCGTTCACAAATTCTTCATATGCGCTCTACTTGACACTGTTCAAAGTCTTCACTGTGTCCTTGACAGCTGAAGAAATTGCGAACACATTTTGAAAAATTGTCTAATCAAATTTTGGCGGTTGCCACAGTAACTTCATCCCGCGCTTCGCCCGCAAGGATAGAGATGAAAATGCATGTGTGACGCGTGTCACTCAGATGCGAAACGCCAGGGGCTTATCCGTCCAAAATCTTCGGGCCGCTCGGTTTTTACCGCACCTATATAAAGGCTTGACCCCGTCAACCTCAACTCCTTTCACTCTCGCCCCCATCGCTCTCGAACCCTAGCGCCGCCGCTGGATCTCATCGTCACCGGAGAGGAAGAGCTTCACTGCCTCGACTTCTTTGCCGTAGTACTCACGCCAGCCACGGATTTCTTCACCTCCGCCGCCGCCGTAGACGTCTTTCATCGCCAAGTTAGGGCACGGAAGATCTGAACTGACGATTTCCATCGCCTCGTCGTCCAGTTCGTCGTGTTCATCCTTGGGGTAAATAAAATTTATTTTTACTGCCCCAGTTTGATCTTTCTACTGCCATAAAATCTTCAAGTGCTGTTTTTTTTTCAATTCTTCAGCACTTCCTTCTGGCCAGTCTTGAGTGTTTACGCCTAAGTTACACTTAACTAGATTCCTCAATTGTGCAATTGCTTCAATCTGTACAACTCGGGAATCTTTGTCAAGAACACTTAGTGAAATGCGTCAAGACGATAAGGGTCAAATTCTTCTCCTGGTTTATTTTTGAAAAATCTCTAAGAACGCATGTGACCTCTTCCCTATTTCTTGGCAACTATACTCTGTTCACAGGTACAATGTCTGCTGCTGACGAATCACTAGGTTCTCATCAAATTAATTCATTTGCAGCATTGCTTGAGGAAAATCCTCAAACATCTTCAGAGTCCTCAAAAATTCAAAATCCTCAGCAGAAGAAAATGGCTGATGGGAAAAGGCCTCAGAAGGGAGGCAAGTGGAAAGAGGAGCACACATCTTTTGAGATACCAGATGATCTGTATGATGGATACTGCAGTCCAGATGAGGAAAAACACGAAAAGGAAACGAAGGAGCAGCGCAAAACGCGCATGCAAAGGATCAAGAGGTACTGGACATACCAGTGGAGGGACTACAATTTTGTCACCTCCAAGTACATGAAGGACTTTGCTGTGAAGCCTCCATGCAACAGGCCACCACTAGCTGAAGGTCAATCTGCTCATCCAACCAGCATCCGTAGGGGTGAAGAATTCCCCAAAGAATGGGCAAAGCAACAAGCTAAGTTGCAGAAACAGGCCAAAAAGGCCATTGATGAATTCAACAAGGCCGCAAAGGCCTCAGCTGAAGCTGGTGCAAGTGGCAGTGCAAGTGCACTGAAGAAGGCCATGCAGAAGAAGCCTGCCAGCAAGCCAAAGCCGTCAATCCCAAAGGCTTCTGCACCCAAGGCATCAAAATCTTCAGTGCCTCCTGCTACAAGTTCTTCAGTGGCTGCAGCAAAATATTCAACACCGGTTGTGCTCGCATCTTGCCAGTGCATCGAGGGCCTTGTATCAGCCTCAATCGCTGCATCAAGTGCCTCTGCATGCAGTCAGTCATCATCCTCATTGCCCATGCTGAAGAAAAAGGCAACTGCTGGCCGTGGAACTAGGCCAAGTCCCAAGAGCAAGGCCGTCGTGCCTCAGGCAGATGAACACGGGCTGGCTGATGAAGATGAGCTCCCTGAGTACCTCAGAAGAAAGCAAGAGCAAGCAGCAATTACTAAGAATTCTCCAGTTCCTATGCTGCTTAACCCCAAGAAGCTGCTAGACTTCATTGACATCTGGTGCAAAAAGTCAGACACGCCTCTTGACGATTTGAATCTGCCTCCTGGTCCGAGTCATGTGATTTCTGCCTTCATTTTGAACGAGCAGTACAAAATTGCACAAGCAAAGTTGGTGAGGAAAAAGCAGCTGCAAAAAGAGAAGGAGCTGCGGAAGAACATGCTCACTATTTCTCCTCAGCAGCTTGAAATATTATAGTCTGAAATACGTCAGCTGTCTGAGGACTTTGAACGCCAGTCAAGTCACTGCTGTGGTGTGCGTGACAGATTCATCACCACAACCAACCAGGTTGTTGAAGAGCACAACAAGCGCAAAGCCGCCAAGTTTGGTACAGTGCCACCTACAAGTTCTTCAGCTTCACCACCACCAGCTCCGGCCAGTGAGACTGCACCCTTGTCTCCGCCAGAACCGGACAGGGCAACTGAAGAAGTTGTTCCTGAAGAAACTGCCAGGGCAACTGCATCAGTCATGCCTGAAGAAAATGAACCATCAAATACCTCAGAAGCAACACCTCCAGTGAAGCACATCACACTTCCTTCTGCAACAGAAGTGAAGAGAACCAAGGCTGCTGAGAAGGAAGCAAAGAAAAGAAAAGCTTCAGCTTCACCTACCAGCACTGCACTAGTGAAGAAAGTGAAGACGACATCATTGTCTTCAGATGTTCCGATTGATGCCATACCGATCTCATCAGCGCCTCCTACTCCTGCCACTGCAAATCTTCAGATTGTTCCATATGGGGTGGAATATGATATTCCATAGGCTGATGAAGATATGATTGAAGCCCACTCTGCTGCTACTACAGAGCAAGTGGATGAAGAGATTGAAGTAGAAGATGATGCTTTGCTTCACCAAGTCATGTCACGGAAGCCATCACTGGTTCCGTTGACTGAAGAGAATGACACTGCTTTGTCTGCAAGCAGTGAAGAAACTGAAGAGGATGTGGATATTGATAGTGCTACAACCCCACCGATCGTTGATGACTTCTGGGAAGCATTCCATCCAAATTCGCCCCTCACCACACCTCTGACGCAAGTGCCAGAGTCACCCGTCGTCACTGAAGAAATTCATACGAGATCTGAGGAGAAACAACCATCACCACTCCAGAGCATCCTTGAGGAAATTCCAGCTGCTGCAGCTGATGAAACTACTCAAGATGAGCCCACTGTTGATGTCATCAATACATCCCCACCTCGTGCCGACTCAATTCCTTCAGCAGACACAGATACTGTTCCCACTGCAATGTAACAGCCCGGAACCGACGCTCCAGAAGATTCCCCTTTTGTTTCGTTGTCGTCGTGTGATTCGTTTGTTTGTCGCATTCATCATCGCATCATGTGCATGGCATCGTCACCTGTTTTTGAAAACTTGCATCCGTTCGTAGTTGCCGGTTCGCTTCGTTCGTGTCGTCGACCGTTTCGAGCCCAACCACACACGCACGCGCCCGCGGCATCGTTAAAATATTGTTTTTAAAAGTGTGTATAAAACTTTCTCGGATTGGGTCGGAACTTGGCGTGCGGTCGTAATATGTTGTAGGTGGACCGCCTGCCAAATTTCGTCGCGATCAGAGCTCGTTTGATACCCGGACCGTTAGTCCTAGAGCGGCTCCACCGCCGGTTTAATTGTCGGATGTTTTGCTGTTTTAAAAACCCTGCCGTCGGGCCACCACTTCCCTCTCTTCTCAGCCCAACCCTCTCTACACAGCCCACCTAGCCCACCTAACCCAACCTCGCGACCAGAGCCGTCCGATTACGATCGCACGGCTCGAAAACGGTGCAAAACCCCCTCTCCTAGCCTCCCTGCCTATAAATAGGTGCCCTAGGCATCCAGATCGGGAAACCCTAGCCACATGCCTCGAATTCCGTGCCCACCAACCTCCAGCCGCCACTCCACCGCGCCTGCCTCCCACCTACCGGACATGTCCGGGCGACCGCAGCGACCGCAGTCCCGCAGCCGCTCTCCTCCCGAGCTCGCGCCGCCGCCTCCCTGCGCAAGGAGCCGAGCTCCCGTAGCCTCGCCAAGCCGCCGGCCCCGCCGCCGCGCCCCTCCGGCGACCTTGCCGCCTCCCGCCGTGGCCGGAGCAGCCTAGCTCCGCCGCCGTGAAGCCCCGAGCCGCCGTCGGAGCCCTTGCCTCCATCGCCCGCGGCCAGCCTCGTCGTCCTCCGGCCCGGATCCGGCGAGATCCCGGCCGGATCCGTTCGATCCGCCGCCGCCTTGCGCCTTCGCCTCGAGACCCTCCGCCGGGGTCGCGTCGTCCTGTGCCAGCGCCGTCGCCGGCCACGTCCCCTCTGCTTCGACCAGGAGGGTCGCGCCGCCAGCCCGCTTCGCCCCGTCCGCGTTGACCGTGGCGCTCGGTCGCGTGGGCCTGCTGCGCCGACCGCCCATCAGGCCTCCTTTGCTCAATGGGCCGAGCCCATTGGTGAGCCCCAGTCGCCCTATCCAGCGCCCGTGCGCAGTAAAACTATATTGCGTCCTGAGCTTTTAGTAATTTCAGGAGGCCTAAAATTCGCATCGCTCATATATAATTAACCGTGCACCGGATCGAGATAATTTATACATGTAAAGTGCTCAGAAAAATGTGTAGGATAATTATATGCCATTTTCATCGATGATAAAAATACTTACACCCGTTGTTTGCATCATTTTGCGTAAATGCATTATTTCGTGTCGAGCATATTTAATTAATCGTGCATCCAAATTAATCCAACAATATATTAAAAAAATGTTCATATTATCGGCATCGCATTTTCATGCATGACAAACTTGTCCATTGTAATATTTGCATTTAACTTGCATTTATAATTGCTAAAACGAGATTAGGCCATAAACTTGCATAATTAATTGTGACATATTTTCCCACATAACCTATGCATATTATATGTGTTTTCAGGGTAGAAAAATCCATAGAATTTAACTGTGCATTTAGTTTTGTCATTGGAGGAAGTTCTTGTGCATGTCATTTTTGCCATGATGCCCTTTTGTCCATTTTGTGGGATTTAATCCATGCATGATATGAAATAATTTCGAACATGAGATATGCCCTTGGACATGTGTGCTAGGCCCGGGTATTTTTGGTTGTCATAGAAATGCATGTTTAGGTGTTGTTTTTCTTGTTGCCAACATGCTATAAAATCTGTTGTTTTGAGGGTCCAAAATATTTCTAAGTCTGGAATCTGTTATTTTGTTGCTGTCTTGCCATGTGTTTTGCTAGTGTTCTAGGAGTCTTTTGGTGATGCCACAAGGAGTCTCTTGTTAAGCATGTTATGCTCTATCATGTTGTGCCAATAGCTTGCATGAATAGGTTTTGCATCATAATTATTTCTGTTGCTCAATATGTCAATCTGTTAAAAACTGCTGCTCATGACTATCCTAATTTTCACTAATTCTGAGAATCTGTTTTCTTCAATATGCCATGTTGTGTGGATGGTTGCCATGAATCTGAGCATAATTTGATGTTGCCATAAAGTAATGATTTGTAATGCATCATGTCTACTACCATCCTGTTAATTTTCATGCCATAATATGCCCTGTAGCATATGGTTTTACGGCTGCCAATATGCCTCCGTGAAATCTGCTAAGCTAAAAACCTGTTATTTTCACTAAGTCCTAATCTGCCATATTTTGTTGCCATGTTGTGAGCTTCCTACCATGTGTTCCATAACTGTTTTGAGTATGATATGTGAAGATGAAATGAAGTGTATGTTATATGCTACTGCCCCATGCTTAGTTGGCGCCTTTTAGAATCTTGTAGCTTATTGTTTTCATGCGTGCAATATGCTATGTTGCTGTTTTGGGCAGATTTAATTAAAATCTTGCATTGATGATTGTGGTTGAACCGTAGCTCCGTTTTGAACATGTTGCATATGTAACTTGCTTAGAATTTCATGAAGTTTCATAATATCTTGCTGCATCTATGATTTAACATGTTTGTGGTGGGTGTTTGCATGCATTTTGCATTCATGTCATATGCATCTTGCGGATGTCATATCTTTTAGACCGTAGCTCCGTTTCAAACGTTCTATATATGTAAATCGACTAGAATGACGAGTAGAATTGCATTGTGCACTTTATTTCCCTGTTTAATAAATATAACTCCTGATTAGTTCAGATCTGGACCAATTTCGAAATTAACATATGGGGTCGTTTCGGAAATGTTATATGTTGTTTCCGGCCTCATTTAAACTTGCCTAGATGTGTAGTTTACTTTTGCTTCACCTCTTGCCATGTTTAACAACATTTAATATTGTTGTGTACCTAAACGAGAGTGAACTAAATATTCAAATGTGGAGTTTCGTCAATATGCAACTCGTTGCATATTGAGCTTCACTTAATGTGTAGTATTTGATTGTTGTGGTTGCCATGCCTTGCATTTTTAAAACCGGACATGCATCATATTTGTTGCGCATCATGTCATGCATTTGTTGTGGTGTTCTCGTGTGTTGATTGTTGTTTCCGATTGCTTCTTCTCGATAGAGTTCCGAAACCGCTTCGGAGTGTGAGGATTCGTTCGTCTACGTTGGTTCGTCTTCTTCATGGACTCGTTCTTCTTCCAAGCGGGATCTCAGGCAAGATGATCATTTCCCTGGATACCATTACTATCATTGCCATGCTAGATGTCTCGTTTCTATCGCTGTCTCGCTACCTACCACTTGTATGTCAAGCCTCCCAAATCGCCATGAAAGCCTCTAACCTTTCCATATCCCAGCAAAACATTGTTTGGCTATGTTACCGCTTGCTCAGCCCTTCTTATAGCGTTGCTAGTTGCAGGTGCATTGTTTCCAGCTATCACAATATTATTGCTATTTAATTTAATGCACATATATACTTGGTAAAGGGTGGAAGGCTTGGCCTTTTGCTCGGTGTTTTGTTCCACTCTTGCCGCCCTAGTTACTTGTGTACCGGTGTTATGTTCCATAAATGAGCGCTCCTAACATGCTCGGGGTTGTTATGGGGACCCCCTTGACTTTCGTTTTAGGATAAAACTTGTCTGGCAAGGCCCAACATTGGTACTATTTACTTAATCACAACTAAAATTTGCATAGGGCATGATCACCCCGAGGATAATTAATCAACAACCCGGGCCAGTGCTCCTCATGAGTGTTGGTCCAAAAGAGCACCGTGCGGGGCCAACCCGGGGCAACTCGGGAGATGTCTATCAGGCCACCGTACGCTTCGCTTATCCGTCGTGTCCTGAGAACGAGATACGCGGCTCCTATCGGGATCGTCGACACGCCGGGCGGCCTTGCTGGACTTGTTTTACCTTTCTCGAACGTCTTGTGTGAGGAATTCCGATACTTTGGGCTATCTCGAGGTTGAGGTTTTCCAACGGAATTGCCAAGGAAGATCATGAGATTCGTGGTCGAGGTTATTCCCGCTGAGTGTGGTTAATTTGTGATGGATGAGTCGGAGCACCCCTGCAGGGTTAAATCTTTCGGAAAGCCGTGCCCGCGGTTATGTGGCAACTTGGAAACTTTGTTTAACACCCGGTCATAGCAAACTTGAAGTAAACTCAAATAAAATACACCAACTGTGTGCGTAACCGTGACTGTCTCTTCTCGTGAATTTCTGATCCGAGAGAGAACACGGTGGGGTTATGTTTGACGTAAGTAGGTGTTCAGGATCTCTTAGAGATCATTACTAGTTCACGTCCGCTTATTCGACAATCGTCCCCCTTTATTCTTGTACTCGTAAGTTAGCCACTCAAATAAATGCTTAGCCGCTTGCCGCAGCCTCACCACTTAACCATGCCTCACCCATTAAGCTTTAATAGTCTTGATACCCTTGGAAATGAGATTGCTGAGTCCCTGTGGCTCACAGTTTACTACAACAACAGTTGCAGGTACAGGTATTGCGATGATATGACGTGAGCGCGATGCTTTGTTTGCTTTGGAGTTCTTCTCTTCTTCTTCATCGATCTAGGATGGGTTCCAGGCGGCAGCCTGGGATAGCAAGGATGGATGTCATTTTATCGTTTGATTTCGTCCGTAGCCGGACCCTGCTCTTCTGTATGATGATTGTTATGGTGTTGTATTGATGTGATATTGATGTAGCTTGTGGCGAGTGTAAGCCAATCCCATATACTCATCTCTTCTTTACATGTACTTGTAATGATATCCATTCTTGCAACACGACGAGATGCGCTTCTATCCCTGTCGAGGCCCTCGTGCCAAAAATAAGGATAGGATCGCATCTTGGGCGTGACAAGTTGGTATCAGAGCCTGTACCGACCTAGGAGCCCCCTTGATTGATCGAACTTGGCCGAGTCGAGTCTAGTTAAAACTATTTTGAGTCTAGTTATATCGGAGAGTAGGATTCTTTTACTTCTCTTCTATGCTCTGGTGAGGAATTACGACTTAGGAATTTTGATTCTACCCTCTTCTCACTCAAATTTTTTTTTAGGATCACGCGGGTATTTTGGAAACTATATGATGCCGATGTGACGGAGTTCTGTCTTGGTGCCTCCTGTCTGACTTGATTTCTTCCGGGGAGTTGAGCTCCAGGGGATTCTTGTGCACATCGTTATCATTCAGTTTCCTTAGTATCTCAGGACGGAGGATATTCGAAATTGCTTCAATACTAGTAGTGGCGAGAGGAGTCCGGCATCCCCAGTACTGGTGGAGAGAGTTCGGATGTACTGCCATACTTAGTATCGTTGTGATTACGAGTGTCTGAGGTAGATGAGTTTGCGGAGTTTCTTGGATTATGGTGTGGAAGGTTGCGGGTGCAGTTGTAGCTGATTACCTTGGGTACGTTCCTGGGTCCGCAACCCGAATCGCATAAACAAGAAAGACTTCGGAAATTCTTAGGTGGGAATTCAAGTAGTTTACCTAGGATTATCCTTCCAACAAATGCAAATGGGTTTGTATTTGTTTCCGGCTTAATTTGCAAGCCTCATCCTTTGTTTTGTTGGAGTATGGTTATTCGAGTTGCTTCGATGCCAAGTGGTGAATTCATAGCCTTCCTAAATGGTGTTCTCACATTTTTATGGGAATGCTAATCCTTTTGTTCAACCGGAGTTGTCATGTCAATTCTTTCCAACCGGTGTGCTTCTCTTCTAGATGATTCGATCCCTTCCAATTTTTGGCAAGATCAATCCTCATATTTCTTTCCGGAGTTTGTCTCATCTGTTTCAAGTTGTCCTTGTTTTTCCCCACCCTCCCGCCCTTTTTCTTCAATATTTAAATTCGCATTCAAGTGCCTTTCTAGGCATGTGATGCTTCCGCTATCTTTTCTTCCATATTGTATCCGGTGATTCTCATGAAGATCCTCAAGTTCTAAGTTCATCATTCTTTGTCTCGTTTTCTTTCCCGGTGGAGCCAATCCAACCCCTCCATGTTCGTCATATTCTTTCTTTCGCTAAAAGAGTTCTCATGTTGGAATTCTTGTCCAAGCCTCTCTTGTATTTCATATCTCTCTATTCTATCCGGAGTGTTGAAGATATCTCAGAAGTTTCGTGATTTCATTCAAGTTTCTTTCAATTGTTTTAAGATTCTGACCTCATGAAGTTTTCATTTGTACCGGTGCAATAGCTTCCTAAGCAATCATTTCAACGGTGTTCCCTTCAGTGGGCTCATAACCCACAGGTTTTTCCCCAGGATCTTACCTGACTCTTTTAATCTTTCCGGAGATGTCCTCAAGTTCTTTTCAATATGACGTAAGAATGATTCTCATCAGTCATATTCTTTTTTCAAGGTCGCTTCGAAATCTTTTCCATCGTTGGCTCAACCTTTCTTATTAATTATCCCAGAGTGTCTCAGTAATTCTTGGTGGTGTTTCTCGTCATAATTCTCATCATTGAAGAACGAAGGAAAGTTGCTCTTAAATCCTTGTTCTTTTCATGAAGATTCATGGTTCCAGCTTGTTGCTATCCTCTCTAATTTGTTTCGATCATGAGTAATTACTTCCATATCCATCCGGAGCATTTCAGAGTTATTTTCATTTCTTGATCCTCCGAAGGCCATCATTTCAGAAGATTTCTTCGTTCTCAGCTTTCAGCTTTCGTTCGCAAATTCTTCTCAGTTCTTGTCCCTTCGTTTGTATCTCAATTATTCCGGTGCTCCGTTCAAGTTTTCTATTAGGCGAATCTTGATCTCTTCATTCTCATGTATTCCCATTCGTTTCAATTCTTATCGGTGTTCTCTTCAAGACTTCCTCAAGTTTGTGCTCTTATCTCTCCCTAATCTTATCAAGAAGAATAAGTAGTATGCTAAATCCATTGCTTGTCATCAATTGAACTTGATGAAGGATAAGCATAACATAATTCTTATTCTTATTTCTTCAAGGTGATTTCAAGCATTCTTCCAGAGGTTGTTCATGATATCAAATTCTCGATTCTAAGTTGTTCATCTTTTCCTTTCCGGAGTTCCAAGTTTCTCAAGTATCTCTTCGCGAAGCTTCATCTAAGTCTCTGCAAGACCTCAATCTTGTTCATTTTGCATCCTTCAATTCTTTCTATCATCCTTTCGTTTCAGAGTTCTTCCCGGAAGTTCTTCATGGTGGTTCATCAAGATTTCTTTCGTTTTCAAGCGTTCTTCAATATTCTTATTGGAGTAGCTCAAGTATTCTTTATCTTGCATTTCAAAGTGCAATTCTTTCTTCCTTATCGTTGAGATGGTATTATAGCATTCTTGATTAATGAGGAGTCTCGAAGAGAATTTATCAAGAATGAGATATGTAAACCCATCTTTTCTTTGTTGGAATTATCTTGGATTGGATTTCACCTAAAGCATTTCCTACGGGTTGTTGCTATCATGGTGCTTATCAATGATCCAAGTTCTCAATGTATCCTCTTGGTGTAAGAAGCTTGCATATCTTGTTGCTCCCGAGCAATCAATTGTTTGGTTTAGTGGCCGGTTGTCACCTCATACTTTTGAGATGTTTTCCATAAGCCCACAACAAGCTTGTTCTTTCGTTGTTGATTCCCAACAACTCCGTTCAACTCTTCTTGTTATGATGCTTTCAAATTCAATTGTCGCGGAAGTTGCCATTTTCTTCTCCATTCTTTTCTCTCAAATGATCTAGCTTCTTTCCTTGTTTCGGAGGCGTTATGATGTTGCTCTCTTTCATCCATTGTCTTGCTTCTTCAAGATCATGTGCTTTTCTGGTTTATCCATTTAACCGGAGTGTGTTTTCTCTTTTCAAGTTCTCCCCATCTTATAAATTTTTACTCTCCTTCCTACCGAAGTGCTGCCGAAATTTCTTTTGAATTCTTGCTTGTTTCTCATGTCATTCTTCATCTCGGTGCAACCTTCATGTTTCATTGGTTTCACTCGTTTGTCAGAGAAGCAACTAAGTTTTACCTCTTCCTCTTGCTCTTTCTCTTCCCCTTCTCATTCTAAGATCTCGGGTCGAGATCTCTTGTAAGTGGAGGAGAGTTGTAACAACCCGGAACCGACGCTCCAGAAGATTCCCCTTTTGTTCCGTTGTCGTCGTGTGATTCGTTTGTTTGTCGCATTCATCATCGCATCATGTGCATGGCATCGTCACCTGTTTTCGAAAACTTGCATCCGTTCGTAGTTGCCGGTTCGCTTCGTTCGTGTCGTCGACCGTTTCGAGCCCAACCACACACGCACGCGCCCGCGGCATCGTTAAAATATTGTTTTTAAAAGTGTGTATAAAACTTTCTCGGATTGGGTCGGAACTTGGCGTGCGGTCGTAATATGTTGTAGGTGGACCGCCTGCCAAATTTCGTCGCGATCAGAGCTCGTTTGATACCCGGACCGTTAGTCCTAGAGCGGCTCCACCGCCGGTTTAATTGTCGGATGTTTTGCTGTTTTAAAAACCCTGCCGTCGGGCCACCACTTCCCTCTCTTCTCAGCCCAACCCTCTCTACACAGCCCACCTAGCCCACCTAACCCAACCTCGCGACCGGAGCCGTCCGATTACGATCGCACGGCTCGAAAACGGTGCAAAACCCCCTCTCCTAGCCTCCCTGCCTATAAATAGGTGCCCTAGGCATCCAGATCGGGAAACCCTAGCCACATGCCTCGAATTCCGTGCCCACCAACCTCCAGCCGCCACTCCACCGCGCCTGCCTCCCACCTACCGGACATGTCCGGGCGACCGCAGCGACCGCAGTCCCGCAGCCGCTCTCCTCCCGAGCTCGCGCCGCCGCCTCCCTGCGCAAGGAGCCGAGCTCCCGTAGCCTCGCCAAGCCGCCGGCCCCGCCGCCGCGCCCCTCCGGCGACCTTGCCGCCTCCCGCCGTGGCCGGAGCAGCCTAGCTCCGCCGCCGTGAAGCCCCGAGCCGCCGTCGGAGCCCTTGCCTCCATCGCCCGCGGCCAGCCTCGTCGTCCTCCGGCCCGGATCCGGCGAGATCCCGGCCGGATCCGTTCGATCCGCCGCCGCCTTGCGCCTTCGCCTCGAGACCCTCCGCCGGGGTCGCGTCGTCCTGTGCCAGTGCCGTCGCCGGCCACGTCCCCTCTGCTTCGACCAGGAGGGTCGCGCCGCCAGCCCGCTTCGCCCCGTCCGCGTTGACCGTGGCGCTCGGTCGCGTGGGCCTGCTGCGCCGACCGCCCATCAGGCCTCCTTTGCTCAATGGGCCGAGCCCATTGGTGAGCCCCAGTCGCCCTATCCAGCGCCCGTGCGCAGTAAAACTATATTGCGTCCTGAGCTTTTAGTAATTTCAGGAGGCCTAAAATTCGCATCGCTCATATATAATTAACCGTGCACCGGATCGAGATAATTTATACATGTAAAGTGCTCAGAAAAATGTGTAGGATAATTATATGCCATTTTCATCGATGATAAAAATACTTACACCCGTTGTTTGCATCATTTGGCGTAAATGCATTATTTCGTGTCGAGCATATTTAATTAATCGTGCATCCAAATTAATCCAACAATATATTAAAAAAATGTTCATATTATCGGCATCGCATTTTCATGCATGACAAACTTGTCCATTGTAATATTTGCATTTAACTTGCATTTATAATTGCTAAAACGAGATTAGGCCATAAACTTGCATAATTAATTGTGACATATTTTCCCACATAACCTATGCATATTATATGTGTTTTCAGGGTAGAAAAATCCATAGAATTTAACTGTGCATTTAGTTTTGTCATTGGAGGAAGTTCTTGTGCATGTCATTTTTGCCATGATGCCCTTTTGTCCATTTTGTGGGATTTAATCCATGCATGATATGAAATAATTTCGAACATGAGATATGCCCTTGGACATGTGTGCTAGGCCCTGGTATTTTTGGTTGTCATAGAAATGCATGTTTAGGTGTTGTTTTTCTTGTTGCCAACATGCTATAAAATCTGTTGTTTTGAGGGTCCAAAATATTTCTAAGTCTGGAATCTGTTATTTTGTTGCTGTCTTGCCATGTGTTTTGCTAGTGTTCTAGGAGTCTTTTGGTGATGCCACAAGGAGTCTCTTGTTAAGCATGTTATGCTCTATCATGTTGTGCCAATAGCTTGCATGAATAGGTTTTGCATCATAATTATTTCTGTTGCTCAATATGTCAATCTGTTAAAAACTGCTGCTCATGACTATCCTAATTTTCACTAAGTCTGAGAATCTGTTTTCTTCAATATGCCATGTTGTGTGGATGGTTGCCATGAATCTGAGCATAATTTGATGTTGCCATAAAGTAATGATTTGTAATGCATCATGTCTACTACCATCCTGTTAATTTTCATGCCATAATATGCCCTGTAGCATATGGTTTTGCTGCTGCCAATATGCCTCCGTGAAATCTGCTAAGCTAAAAACCTGTTATTTTCACTAAGTCCTAATCTGCCATATTTTGTTGCCATGTTGTGAGCTTCCTACCATGTGTTCCATAACTGTTTTGAGTATGATATGTGAAGATGAAATGAAGTGTATGTTATATGCTACTGCCCCATGCTTAGTTGGAGCCTTTTAGAATCTTGTAGCTTATTGTTTTCATGCGTGCAATATGCTATGTTGCTGTTTTGGGCAGATTTAATTAAAATCTTGCATTGATGATTGTGGTTGAACCGTAGCTCCGTTTTGAACATGTTGCATATGTAACTTGCTTAGAATTTCATGAAGTTTCATAATATCTTGCTGCATCTATGATTTAACATGTTTGTGGTGGGTGTTTGCATGCATTTTGCATTCATGTCATATGCATCTTGCGGATGTCATATCTTTTAGACCGTAGCTCCGTTTCAAACGTTCTATATATGTAAATCGACTAGAATGACGAGTAGAATTGCATTGTGCACTTTATTTCCCTGTTTAATAAATATAACACCTGATTAGTTCAGATCTGGACCAATTTCGAAATTAACATATGGGGTCGTTTCGGAAATGTTATATGTTGTTTCCGGCCTCATTTAAACTTGCCTAGATGTGTAGTTTACTTTTGCTTCACCTCTTGCCATGTTTAACAACATTTAATATTGTTGTGTACCTAAACGAGAGTGAACTAAATATTCAAATGTGGAGTTTCGTCAATATGCAACTCGTTGCATATTGAGCTTCACTTAATGTGTAGTATTTGATTGTTGTGGTTGCCATGCCTTGCATTTTTAAAACCGGACATGCATCATATTTGTTGCGCATCATGTCATGCATTTGTTGTGGTGTTCTCGTGTGTTGATTGTTGTTTCCGATTGCTTCTTCTCGATAGAGTTCCGAAACCGCTTCGGAGTGTGAGGATTCGTTCGTCTACGTTGGTTCGTCTTCTTCATGGACTCGTTCTTCTTCCAAGCGGGATCTCAGGCAAGATGATCATTTCCCTGGATACCATTACTATCATTGCCATGCTAGATGTCTCGTTTCTATCGCTGTCTCGCTACCTACCACTTGTATGTCAAGCCTCCCAAATCGCCATGAAAGCCTCTAACCTTTCCATATCCCAGCAAAACATTGTTTGGCTATGTTACCGCTTGCTCAGCCCTTCTTATAGCGTTGCTAGTTGCAGGTGCATTGTTTCCAGCTATCACAATATTATTGCTATTTAATTTAATGCACATATATACTTGGTAAAGGGTGGAAGGCTTGGCCTTTTGCTCGGTGTTTTGTTCCACTCTTGCCGCCCTAGTTACTTGTGTACCGGTGTTATGTTCCATAAATGAGCGCTCCTAACATGCTCGGGGTTGTTATGGGGACCCCCTTGACTTTCGTTTTAGGATAAAACTTGTCTGGCAAGGCCCAACATTGGTACTATTTGCTTAATCACAACTAAAATTTGCATAGGGCATGATCACCCCGAGGATAATTAATCAACAACCCGGGCCAGTGCTCCTCATGAGTGTTGGTCCAAAAGAGCACCGTGCGGGGCCAACCCGGGGCAACTCGGGAGATGTCTATCAGGCCACCGTACGCTTCGCTTATCCGTCGTGTCCTGAGAACGAGATACGCGGCTCCTATCGGGATCGTCGACACGCCGGGCGGCCTTGCTGGACTTGTTTTACCTTTCTCGAACGTCTTGTGTGAGGAATTCCGATACTTTGGGCTATCTCGAGGTTGAGGTTTTCCAACGGAATTGCCAAGGAAGATCATGAGATTCGTGGTCGAGGTTATTCCCGCTGAGTGTGGTTAATTTGTGATGGATGAGTCGGAGCACCCCTGCAGGGTTAAATCTTTCGGAAAGCCGTGCCCGCGGTTATGTGGCAACTTGGAAACTTTGTTTAACACCCGGTCATAGCAAACTTGAAGTAAACTCAAATAAAATACACCAACTGTGTGCGTAACCGTGACTGTCTCTTCTCGTGAATTTCTGATCCGAGAGAGAACACGGTGGGGTTATGTTTGATGTAAGTAGGTGTTCAGGATCTCTTAGAGATCATTACTAGTTCACGTCCGCTTATTCGACAATCGTCCCCCTTTATTCTTGTACTCGTAAGTTAGCCACTCAAATAAATGCTTAGCCGCTTGCCGCAGCCTCACCACTTAACCATGCCTCACCCATTAAGCTTTAATAGTCTTGATACCCTTGGAAATGAGATTGCTGAGTCCCTGTGGCTCACAGTTTACTACAACAACAGTTGCAGGTACAGGTATTGCGATGATATGACGTGAGCGCGATGCTTTGTTTGCTTTGGAGTTCTTCTCTTCTTCTTCATCGATCTAGGATGGGTTCCAGGCGGCAGCCTGGGATAGCAAGGATGGATGTCATTTTATCGTTTGATTTCGTCCGTAGCCGGACCCTGCTCTTCTGTATGATGATTGTTATGGTGTTGTATTGATGTGATATTGATGTAGCTTGTGGCGAGTGTAAGCCAATCCCATATACTCATCTCTTCTTTACATGTACTTGTAATGATATCCATTCTTGCAACACGACGAGATGCGCTTCTATCCCTGTCGAGGCCCTCGTGCCAAAAATAAGGATAGGATCGCATCTTGGGCGTGACATGCAACTGCTGAAGAAATTGCCAAGTCCCTCGCTGTGACCAATCCAAACAATTCCACTGCTTCCCCACGACCAGTGTTTGACGTTCGCAAGAAGATGCATAACCTTCACCCTGTGCCAGTGATGCCCAAGATTGGCAGAACCCTCAGGCGGCCTCAGTTCGATAATGCCAAATTCTTTAAAGAGAAGAATTTCTTCATAGGGGAGTCCCCATATGACTCAGCCAAGATCAGGCGCCTGCGATTCTGGACTAGGACGTAGATGAACTTCTATGCATCGCTACTCTTTGACAAGAACAAAGTATTTCCTCATCGCCATATTCCTCACGTGGATATGGAGGCTCTACCGTGTTTTCGGCCAGTCCTGGCTCTTCTTCACGATGCAGGATTACTTAGCTTCCTCTCTGACGTGTGCGATTGGAATGAAGAACTCATTCTTCAGTTCTACGCCACAGTTCATTTTTCTGGAGAGGCTGAAGACATTGCAACATGGGCACTGGAGTGGATGAGTGAAGACACTCACTATAAAGCACCAATTGAAGAACTTCTTCGTGCTCTCCCAGTTGATCCGCCCCAAGATGACGCAAAGAGAATATATGAAGAACCTGAGCTGCCTGACCACCTGATGCAAGTGTTGATGAAGCCAATGGCTGAAGGCGATGCTCCTCGGACAACCTTCCTCGTGAAGGACTTGCTATATGTGCCAAAGACTGTTTTTTGCATTTTGTCCAAAACCCTCAGTCCAATTAAGGGTCACAACTCCAACACTAAAGAAGTTGTGGGAATTATGAAGAACTTGCTGTTCCATATAATTCATGGCACTCCCATCAACATTCATGACTTCTTTCTGAGGACTTTGGTCACAGTGGCACAGTCGTCTTTTGATCTGAAGCCATATGCTCCGTGGATCATGAGATTCATCAGATCCCGATCTCCTATTCACTACAAGGCTGACAGTCAGAATCACTTGAGCTATCTGCCTGAAGTGGAAGTTCTTCAGAGCACCATCTCCTTAGTACCTGGCAAGGGCAAGACACCCATAGATGAAGGCTTTCGTCCTCTGGATGGACATTTTCGTCAACCAATCTCTAGCTCCAATGCTGAGAAATCTGCTAGCCAGGATACAACAGCAAAAGCTTCAAAGCCAACTACTTCACCAGAATCACCACGTGTTATGACGGACCGTGAGCTGCTTATAAGCCTTCACCAGAAAGTTGACAAGAATCACCGATGGGTTAAGCATCAGTTTGCTGCTATTCAAGCCAACATGACTGTGACGCATAACGCCATCCACAAAAATCGCTATTATCTTCATGAGTTTTTGACAGATCATGGGCCATCCTTTCACACCTCAAGACCAATGAAGAACTTGCTGATTTGGACTTCCAGATGAACTTTGACTGGGCAGAACCACCAAGGAAGAAGTTCAAGAGTACCAAAGTTCCTCCCCTAATGCCATCTTCAGAGTCTTCATCGCGCCGAACTGATGAAAATGAAGCTGTTGAAGACGATGCGACTGGTCCATCTGCTTCACGCGACCCCGACAACACTGGCGCTCCATAGTCTTCATCGCGATGTTTTTCTTCAGGGGCGTTAGTCCTCACCTTGTCTCCTTTTGGTCATCTGATGACAAAGGGGGAGAAGTGTGAGTTAGTCTGCAAGTGGGTCGATATACGGGCTATATGGGCTGTTTTTTGCTTAAGTTGCAACTCTTGGACTTTGCTGGGTTTGCTCTTTGATGAGTTATAACTTAAATACTGTTGGTCGTCTGACTCTTTTGCTGCATTTATTATGCGTGCTCCGATCCTAATATATCTGTTCATCATGCATGCACAATTTTGCCAGAGACCAATTTTCATCATGCATTCATATTCTTCAAATATCTTATGATCATGCATGATTGGATTCCAAGATATAGGGGGAGATCTCCACAATTTCAACCTGCCATGTGCATTTGCAATCCAAAGCAAATTCCTCATATGCACATCTTCAGGGGGAGTTCCTCAATATCTTGTAACCAATTTCTTCAAACTCTGTACTTACTATTCAATTATTTTTACTCCCGTTGAAAGCCTAACCAATTTGTCATCAATCACCAAAAAGGGGGAGATTGTAAGTGCATCAAGTGCCCCCTTAGTGGTTTTGGAGTATTGAAGACAAATAGGTTGAGGAACTAATGTATTTGTGAGTATACACAGGAGACAGAGTCCCTGAAGATTTGGTTTAACACATGGAAGACGACCCCTAAAAATAGATTTCTTCAAGTGAAGAATTTGATGATGAACTTGGTACGGCCTTTCAAGAAATTGATGTGAAGACTTTGAAGCTTGAAGACTTTGGTTTTCGTAGTTTCTTTTCTTCTTATTTGAGTCATAGGAAAAACCGTACTGTAAAAGGGGGTCTAGGTGAAACATATTTCACATTTCCAAAGTGATGCTCAAACTTACTCAAACCTATACACAAAAGCCGCTTCGAGTGAAGCCTTTGGAAATCTCCAGTACAGCTGACGCATTTGCTAGCGACAGTGACAAAGTTCATCTGGTCGCTGACGAATTTGGTCATGCTGAGGAGTTAGGAGTTTGCCAGTGCGATCTGCCTACAGTGAGGAAATTGAGTGCCCCGACGAATTTGAGAGTTCAAATTCTGACCGTTGCTGCGCCGCGTGCCAGCTGTCGAGTGGATCCTTATCCTGACAACGGTCGAATCAGAGAAGGGCATTTATGACATTCTATGTCGGGTTGCCCCCTAGCTATAAATAGCCACCCCCCACAACCACTTGTTGGTTGGCTGCTTTGAGAGAACTTGACACTTGTCATTTGAGAGCAACCCATCCTCCGATGACTTTGTGAGAACCCAAGTGAGGAAAAACCCAACCAGAGCCAAAGTGATCGAGCATCACTGAAGAAACTGATCTGTGTGATCCGACGCTTGTTACCTTTGAGGACTGTCATTCCTCCAGACGGTTAGGCGTCAGGTTCTGAGTACACCAAGAGTCATTGTGGTGTGCCGGTGAACAAGTCTGTGAAGGTTTTGGAAGTCTACCTTGAAGACTTACCATGAGTGATTGGGCGAGGTCTAAGTGACCTTAGCTCAAGAGGAATATGGTGAGGACTAAGTGTTCTCTGAGTTGCGACTCAGCCGCCTCAACCAAACGTACAGTTGATATAGCAACTGGAACTGGTCTACCAAATTACTGTGTCTTCACCGAGCCAACCTGGTTTCAAATTCCTCACTCTCTCTTACTTTATTCCGCTGCTGAAGAATTTGTGATCCATCCTCTGACGAATTTGAACTGAAGTATTTCATCATGCTGTCTTTCATTTCCTCAGTTCATATTCTTCATACTTGTATAATTGTATGCTTGCATGTTCTTCACACTTACGTATCCTGATTACATGTACATTGATTATGTGATGACTTAGTTTCCCTTGTGTTTCTATTTCTTCACTCTGATCTTCGTCAAATACATCAGAGTTTGACGAATTTCTAAAATCTCCCATTCACCCCCCCCCCCCGGGAGATAACCTGTGTTTTCACTTTTTAAGACATTAAGTGAGGTTCTAGCCATATTATGGCCGCAATTCAAATTTGAACTACATGTACATGCAACGACAAACCATCATGGGTTGGAAAGTCATATTTGTTTCCTCGTGTGCAAGTTAATGCCTTGTGCAGTAAATTGGAAGGAATTTTCAAACATATTGGTGTCATGGCTTGGACACAAACTTTGAGAACCATGGCTTTTAAAATCCAAGAAATTCTAAAATGATCAGAAATACATGAAACATTGCTTGATGTCATGAAATGGTACCAAGATGCCGTGGTAAAAAAATTGGCATGTTTGCTGAAAGTTTTGGCACACACCTCTCACAAATCGGAGCATCTCTCGAGAAGACTCATGGTTCCGAGAGGGAAGAATATGCACATTTGATGACGTACCGACAGTCGCTTCCTCTTATGGCTTGTCATTTTTTCCTACTATTAACATGCACGAATACTATTTCATGTTAAAATTTGGAAATTTCCAGGTGTCATTTGACATTTTTAAGACATTAAGTGAGTTTCTAACCATTTAATGGTCGTAATTCAAATTTGAACTACATGTACATGCAACAGAATATCATCATGGGTTGGAAAAATCATTTATGTAATACATTTTCCAACAATATCATGGTAACACAAAATCAGCATTCATGCAAAATATTTGGAAAGAAAATGTAAATATCTGGCAAGACAACTGGGCCCCACATGATTGGCACTCTGTTTCGCGCCACGAGGTTTGGAAGGTGAGTGGCACGGGTTATTAATCAGACGCGGTTCAGTCCTGGGAACCGTCAGTGATATATTTCACACACGGATTTTGCCTCGGGAATCGTGTGTAATTAAAGCTACAATACTCATAAATTCCGGCCACCGGCGCGTGTACTGCTCCCGTCGATCTAGATTCCGGCCACCAATAAATAATACCCCACCCACGTCGTCCCGCCTGCATTCTCATCTACATTCCCTCCTCGCTCGCCCTCCCCTCTCTCTGACAAAACTGTGCCATGGCGCCGCCGATCTGCCCACCCGTTGAGGAGGAAGCGCCGCCCCGCGAGGATGTCAAGGTGCAGAGCAGCGATGAGGAGGACCCCTACGCGCCACCAGACGAGGTTGCGCCCGAACCCCTAACTTTGGAGTAGTTTTTGGGCCTGTACAATCTTTGTCTGTGGAAAGCGCTGCCGCCGGCTGAGAAAGCCAGGCAAGTGGCATTCAAGAAGGAGCTGGCGGATGAGCGCGCCAGGTACCAGGCGGCCTGTGAAGCTTGTGAGGCCGCCTAGGAAAAATAGAAGTTGGAGCTTTGGCGGCGGACGAGGTGTACCAAGACGGCCGGTACTTCACCATGAAGGCCAAAGGCGCTAGGCGCCTCATCGCTGCGTGGAGGTGGGCCGATAATCTCCAGCGTGGCACCGACGAGGATCTCCGGTGGGTGCCCAACTTAATGGCAAGATCGTTCACGCGCGTCCGCCAGCAAGAGGCTGATCGGCACGTCAAGCGCTGCGAGGCGGAGGAAGCGGAGAACTCCCTCCGTGCTGGGAAGCCGCCGCGCACCAGGGATCTGCTAGCGAGGGGTTGCCGGAATACTGGCCCCATAAGGAGGGATTATTAGTTTTAGTATTGTTCGTTTTCAATTTTATGCATTGTACTTAGTAGTTAAGTATGGGATCCCAGTTAAGTATCATCACATACTATTCATTTTCGTACTAATTTTTATCTAGCTGTTTACCATCCACATGTATAGAATGGAAAACATACACATTGAAACAGAACAATATAGAAGAATGGAAAACAGAGTACACACATTGAAATAGAGCAATAAACATAGCAATATTATGATTGTTGGGAATACATAGCGATCAACGTCGAAACGACTCAACAAAATAAAATGCGTCCATGACCACCACCCCTGCCTGCGGTAGCTCTTGCCTCTGCTTGAACTCGTGCAGGCGTTCGTCCAAGAGGTTGACACGCTTGCGGTACATCTGGAGCGCTATTTCATCGAAGAGCAATAGCTCGAGGATGCGACGGCCATGTTCCTCTACTGCGCCTATGTGGACACCTGGGCCAAGGAGGCGCTCGAGCCTAGCGACCAGCGCGTTGGCATTGAGAGGTCCGTGGACAAGGACAACGGCACGACCCATGTGAACGGCGCGGCCGGCGTCCGGTGCAAGCACGGCGCAGACGGCCTCTGCCCACTCCTGGCGAGGAATGGGGCTACTGACGGGCCGTGTACCCAGTTGCAACGCCCTGTCGATAGCAGGCAAGCACCGATGGAATTGCTCTTGCTGTGCGATGCGTCGCGCCTCTCGCTCTGCGGCGGTCCATCGGTCTCGCTGTGTGGCGAGCAGCCGCCTATCGGCGCAGACGCGCCTATCTTGCCCTGCGCCGCACCACCGATCATGTTGTGCATCAAGCTGGAGCCTCTCGGTGCTGACTTGCCTATCTTGATCCGCGGCGCTGAAGCACCGTCCGCCAAGGGTCTGCTCAACCTTGGCGATGAAGCGCAGCACGGCATCGTCCATCACGTTGTCGGGGACGCCCTTGGCCTTGACGGGCCGTGGCGCCTGCTCGTTTACCTCGTCGAGGAGGTTGATGGCAGAGGCACCGCTTCGGTGGGTTGGCATGCTTGGAAAAGGTAGCTAGAGGGGCTCTATAGGCTGCGCTTGTGCCTCGGTGTGCTGCGCACCGGCTAGGCTTATGCGCAATCGCTGGGTGGTGGCGGTAAACCGATGAGGAAATGGCGGGAAACAGTGGTGTGTTCATTAAATGCAATCAATCAATGGAAACTTAGCATAGAAGGAAGCGCGAGCTAGCACGACGCATGCACGCAAATTGCTTGCCCACGGGTGTGATCCATATATACTCGTCTGCCTAACAGAGCACACTATTCACACAAAATATTATTGTTCTGTTTCTGTACACAGAGAGGGTAGATGTTGTGTAGACTGAGCAAATCACATCGCACACGGATTAAACTACGGAACCCGTCGGTGATGATTTTCATCAATCACTGACAATTTTTTACCACCAAGCGTTTGCCCACAACACACACGACTTAATTGGAGCAATCATCTGGGTTATTATCGGTCTTCCCACACATTTCTGATTACTGACCTGTTTGCCGGGTATGACACACATCTTGTTAAGCCAAACCGTTTGTGGTCTTATGGCACATCGCAAACAGTTCATCTGAGTGAACTGTTTGCCGTGTATCGCACACACCTTGATCTGGCTAACCGTTTCTGTTGTGTTGGGTAATCGCAAACAGTTCATCTGAGTGAACTGTATGCCGTGTATCGCACACACCTCGAACTGGCTGTCCGTTTCTGTTGTTCTGGCTCATCGCAAATAGTTCATATGGATGAATTGTATGCCACGTATCGCACACGCGTCTGTAATCTGAATCATGCTTGATGTCTCTGCCATCACACACAGTTTGTCTTATTGGCGACGGTTTTATTACGACACCGTTTGTGATTCATGCATCGCACACAGTTTGGTCGGGGTGTCTCTGATTCATGTGTCGCGTTAGCGGTCGCCTGCAGTAGTGTTGGCACCGAGGACCCCTTCGAGCAAGAACGGTTCCGACGGCGCCTTGTGGCTACCGCCCGAAGTATGAAACGGAAGCAGCAGCAACAGCTACAAGCCAAGCAAGATGCACTAAATGACAAGTGGGTCGAAATACTCTCAGCCGAGCAAGACCTCAAAGAACGGTGCCATAGCGCGCCTAAATCTTACCTGCGCAGACGTTTGTTGCCCGAGTTTGACGAAGAGCTAGCCGATAACGTGCCTTTAACACGCGGATGGGCTGACCAACCTGACCGACCCCCTAGAGGGCACGACAGGTGTGACGCCCCGCCTGATTACCACTGTAGCCAGACGGTCGCCACACACACCAGCCCAGGAAATCACTCTGGCGTGCGCGTTTACAACAAGTATCATGAACATAGGCACAACTGTAAGAAGAATATAGTTATTAGCCATTGTGGCAGGAATAAATACATCATGGTTACAAAGCTGGGGCAGCGGGAAAATACTAACTAGGGCAGCATAGACTTGGAGAGGCTCCACTCCACAGGGATCTGACTGGGTTACTCTTCTAGCTCGCGAACGCTCCGGCTCCTCGACGGACCCTTAGGTGAACCTGGCCACATTGAAGGCCGCTGAGCACTTTTGAATGTACTCGCAAGCAACCAAATAACAGATACACCAAGCAAAGCAATCCATGGCATTCAAGCATGTACTTGTTATCTTAACAGTATCAACTATCATGTTTTTTTTGACAAATGAAACAATAGGGGAGGTCCCTTACTGCATGTGTATTTATATCAGGGGTCAGTACATTTACATGTTTACAAAGTGCAATCAGCTACAACACCACTTTGGGTGTGAGAGAGAGAAGACAAAACACAAAACTGCCTAAGTAGGGTTGGGGTGTGAAATAGTGGCTAGGAAGTCAGTTATAAACTGCCTTTTGCTGTCAGAAGCCCTGTGAGCAGTGTCTGCAAAGTCTTTGGCCAATCTTTGCCTCCAGGAATCAAAAGTGGGTGCAATGTGCCGAAAGTAATTGTTGTTGTGTTCTTTCCACAGGCTCCAGGATGCTACTAGGAATACGTCCATGAACATTGGCCTTTCCCAGGTTGATTTGGCTTGCTCCAGAAGTCGCAATCTGTGATCATGATCGCCCCAGTCTATACCCAGGTATTGCCAACATGCAGAGCTGAAAGTACAGTTGAAAAAAAGATGCTCAACCGTTTCTTCGACATGCAATCCACAGAGTAAGTAGTCAAGATTATCTCCCACATCATAGTGGCGTCTGTTCAGCATATTTCTGGTGTTTAACCTGTCAGATAGCAATAACCATCCGAAGACTTTGATCCGAGGTATGCAACTAGTTTTCCACAGCCACCTAAAAGCTGGATGCGCTTAGATCTCTCTGTAATAGAATTTGTAGTAGTCTCTGGATTTGAATTCAGTCTTCCCCCATACATAGGACCAACTATCATGTGATCCTTCCCCTAGCGTAGTGTCTGCCACCTCAGCTTGCATCCTTCTTGTTTCATCATGGGCCTGCGGTGAGAGAGGGAGCCAGAAGGCCTCTCGTAGGTCAGTTGTGAGCAGAATTTTGCGTACTGAGGCATCCTCATCAGTAGCATAGGAGAACACACGCGGGTAATTTTCAGACAAGACCCCATGCATCCAATCATCCTTCCAGAACAGGGCCGTGGTACCACAGTGGATCTCAACCTGGGAAACCCCTCGGAACGCCGGGTTTAGTTTCATTATATCTCGCCACCAAGCCGAGCCGCATGGGTCAGTAGCGTGGGGGATCAATGCATCGTAGTATGTGTTCCATATGAGGGTTACCCAAGGTATGTCCAAGAGGTTATAGAATTTGTGGAGAAATTTCATCAGCAGAGCTTCATTCTGGACCCGGAGGTTGAGGACTCCCAAGCCACCATGCTTCTTTGGTCGGCAGACCATGTCCCATGCTGCTAGTGAGTTGCATTTTTCCCCATTATCTGTCTTTTTGTTCCAGAGGCAATGTCTCCTAATCTTATCCAGTAGCTCAACAATTGTTGGATTGATCTTAACAGCGCACATGGCGTAAATGGCTAGTGAGGTAACCATAGAGTTCATCAGTGAGAGCTTACCGGCGTATGACATCATGGACATGGTGGCTGTGATACTTCTTTCAGCCTTGCATACCAGTGGCATCAAGTCTTGAACCGAGGGTCTGGTGATTCCAAGTGGAAGTCCTAAGTATGTGAATGGCATGCTCGCAACCGCACATCCAAAAATGTTTGCAATGTTCTGGCACAGATTATCTAGGGTGTTTATGGGTATAAGCGTCGATTTTTGAAAGTTGATCTTCAGTCCAATTGAATCCGCATAGTCAGATAGGATTTGTTTCATGACTCTAGCTTGGTCTGGGCATGCAGGCATGACAATAATTGTATCGTCCGCATATTGAATCACAGGGTAGTCCGAGTTGCCACGGGGGGGAATTGGGTGGGTGATCAGATTACGGCGGCAAGCCTCATTGATGGCAGTTTGGAGGAGGTCTGCCGCTAAAACAAAGAGGAGGGGCGACAAGGGGTCACCCTGTCTGATGCCGCTGCGGCAATGAAATTGGCGTCCCGGGACCCCATTGAGGAGAACCGACGATTTGCCCGATGAGAAGATGGTCCAGATCCATCCAAGCCATTTATCATTGAAGCACATATGCTTCATGATTTGAATCATTGCCGTGTGTTCTATTGTGTCAAATGCCTTGGCAAAATCAAGTTTGATCAGTACAATCTCGCGTTTAGAACTGTGGCACTGATGTATGAATTCAAATGCCCAGGCGATACAATCTTGTATGGAGCGGTTCTTCAGGAATCCATACTGGTTTCTATGCACTAGAGTGAGTATAACCCTTTGCAGTCTGTTCGCGAGCAGTTTGGTGATTAACTTTAAACAGCAATTCAGGAGGGTAATTGGTCGGTAGTCGTTGACGGACTCTGGCGTATGGTTTTTTGGGATGAGCGTGATATATCCATAATTGAGGCTCTCGAGACTGATCTTCCCCTCATGAAATTCAGTACAGAGTTTGTAAAAGTCCTGTTTGATAATAGGCCAACATGCTTTGAGAAAAGCGCCGTTGAAACCATCAGGTCCAGGTGCACGGTCAGAGGGCATATCCTTAATCACCTCATCTATCTCTTTCTCTATGAAAGGTACTGTGAGTTCATCTAGGTGAGGATTTACGTGAATCAGAGTATTCAGATCAAAACGCATGTTGGGTGCTGCTGCACTACCCATCCTCTGTTTGAAAGCGTTAAAAATAATGGATTCTTTGCCCACATGATCATCAATCATTGACCCGTCATCAGTTTTAAGCATGGCAATACAGTTTTTATGGTATCGTTCAGTCGCCACAGATTGAAAAAAATTTGTATTCTCATCTCCGAAGCGAATCCAACGGATGGTGCATCTTTCTTTCCAGTATTGTTTCTGGTATTGTAGCAGTCGAATGATATGGGCTTTGAGGATTTTTCTATAATTGAATTCAGGAACAGACAAAGCTCTTTTTTCTTCAAAGGTATCAAGTCTTAAGATCGCTGCATTTGTATTTTGAATCGCAATTGAGAGGTGGGAGATTTTCTTACTCCAGGTTGTGAGGGCTTGTCTGACCATTTTGAGTTTCTGGCAGATTAGTGATGCAGCATTACCATCTTTACCAAATTTGATCGGACGTGCCCAAGCCTCTTTGACCACATCCATAAACCCTGGGTGAGCCAGCCAATAGGTCTCAAATCGGAATAGCCTACTCTTTGGGATATTGGTTTCAATTACAACATTGCATGGGGTGTGGTCAGAAGTTGGGTGACCTAGGGTTTTCACCATAGTGTTGGGAAACTGTGCAGTCCAGTCTAGAGTTGTGAAAAACCAGTCGAGTTGTTCCAATAGTGGGTCTTGTTGCATGTTACTCCACGTAAATCGTCTGCCTTTTATGGGTAACTCAATTAGTTGTTGTTCTCTTATAAAGTCATTAAAGGTAATCATATCAACTATCATGTTATGGCAGGATTATCTAGCAAGATTAATCATTTGGCAGTATTAATCATCATGTCATAGCAGGATTATCTAGCATGATAACTATTGAAGTAAATGCAGTAGGGTAAAGCATATCAAGTAAATAATCCATGCTCCGAATAATCTTAGGATCCAATCCAAATCTTGTGGTCATCCGACCCCTTTAGCTCATAGCCATCGCATGCCTAACATTCATACCTCTGACATCATCTGATGCCCATGCATCCGTACTGCAAGCCTGACAAGCCTTACCATTCTCTGGTTCAGTCTTAACAATAACATTATATAGTTTGTTCCTCCGGACTCGACACAGACCAAATAGTGTGTGACCTAGTACGAACTGTGTCCCATGACCGAGGACGCGGCTATTCGAATAGATTTACACTCTGCAGAGGTTGCGCACTTTACCCACACTATGGAGCTCCTGGCCTCGTGCTCCCATTCGGGTGGACCGGTGCTGCTCCAACAAAACTTTCCTATTGCCCGGCACTCTTATGGCACCACCGACAATCATACCCTCCCAGGGTCATGTCCTGGGTGGCCCCCGTGTCACCCCGTGACACCTGCCACCGTCGTGGCCAACAAAACTGTCCCAAACGGGGACCTGGTACCATATAACTAAACTGCGCTCACAGGATTATCGCCGCCTACTGGGCCAGGGTAGCGCGCACGTATAATCCTCCCTCTTTGGAGGTACCGACAAGAGGCAAGACAATAGACCAAGTTAGGGCCATCCCATACCGGCAAGTGTGGCTGCACTGATGAGCTCGGTTCGGTGGCACTATGACTCGATCCAGCCAACGGAGGATGTTATCATTATTAAGTCATATTCTTACTCATTGCAATAACAGCAGTAAAGCATAATGAATAACAACCTATCTCCATATTGTCACCTACGAGTCACTAGTGCAATAATATGATGAATATTAACAAGTAACGCAAACAGTAATACAAATTAACAGGAGTTTAATTATTTCTAACACATGCATGTTCATTAATTAAACATACAAGAATAACACAGAAGCAATGCTTTAGGGCATATATCAGATGGTCGGCTTGCCTGGGGGTGAAGGAATACTCCGGGAGTGGTGCGGAAAGCTCGCGGAAAATTTGCCGGAAATGATTCTCTCTCGGAGGGGCTGATAGAAGGGCAAGGGCAAAATGGTCATTTTCACAGTGTGCAAACATTATGAAAATGATGCCATCGGGACGGGCTCGACGAACTAAGAAAGTGGGCTTTGGAATCACCTGATTCGGAGCTGCGAGTAAAAAGTTATAACACTTTTTCTGCCACGGAGCAATCTGCAAGAAAAATAATAACAGAAAGGTCCTAGACAGCACAGCCGATCGCGCACTCGGTGAGAATACGTTTTCCAGTGGGAGAAAACGCACTAACCGCCGGTGCGCCTCCACTTAGATGACGTGGCCGGCTCCCTCTCGCCACCAGCTGGGCCCCACGGCCATCTCTCTCTCCTCCCGCGCCTTCTCCTTCCTCTTCTCTTCTCCCCGACGCGGCCACAAAGAGCTTCGGCCTCGCCGGCGCCGGCGACTGGAGGCCATGGCGGGCTCAGGCGCCACCAAGGATGGACGAGCCACTCCGCCCCGCGCCCGTGGGTAGTGGAGAGGACGCCAGAGGTGGCCGGAGTTGGCCGCGGCAACGGCGGCCGAGGGCGGCGGCTCCGCGGTTGAGGAGGTGCTCTGGTGACTGGGGAGGCGGAAAGAGGGTGCGGGCGAGGTCTCCCGCATTTGGTGAGCTCAGAGGTAGGCTCGGCAGAGGCGGGGGAGGCCGGTGGCGACCGAATTTAGGAGAAGTGCGGCGGCGATCATGGCGGCGATGCGGTGACAGTACGAGCGAAGAAGCTCAAAGCTTGAGATTGGGGAGTTCCAGGGAGGGAAAGGAGGCTGCGGGTGAGGTTGGGTGGCTCGGGGAGGGCACGGCCGTGGCTATTTATAGCCGGCCGTGGCGTGCGGATGAGGACGGCCTCCGTGGCAAGCTTATTGGTGCACTGGAGCTCCGGCGACACACGGAGGGAAATGGCGATGTCGGCAAGGGCTCCGGGTGGGTGGAGAAGTCAGCAGCAGCTTCGGGAGGGCTCGGAGCGGAAGAAGACAGAGGAAGACGACAATGGCGGTCACGGGAAGAATAGTAAGGCGAAGCTGCCGTGGCGTGGGGAGGAAGAAGGGAGGGGGAAGCTGCGGGAGAGGGGGTGCGTGGACGGTGGGGAGCTTCTGGACATGTTTGGACGAGCGGGGACTGGCCGGAGGCGATCGCACGGAGCTGACAGAGCGCAGAGCGCCGTTTTGGCATGCTCTCCTGCGTGGTCACCAAAGGCACCGCGTGTCCAGGGCACCGGATGGTGCTGAAAACTTGTCCAACATGCTCCTAGCTGCTCAAATAGATGATAGAGGTAGCTGGAACCAGCTAGGTAGAGCTGAGATGAGAGAAACTTGCAGAAAAAGATTTTAACAGGAAACTTGGGTGGACTCTAGTGGAGAAATGAATGAGAGTGGGGAGCTGAACCTTTGTCAAAATGAAATTTGGTAGGAAGGACTGGGTGCTGGCAAAATTTGAGGGCATTTGGACCAGTTTTGCATGCACTTGCTTTGGAATGCCAAATCTGGTCCAGCAACTGGATCTTGATGTTGTAGTCAAATGGCTCAATTAAATGAGCTGAATTTTGGTGGAGTGAGGTGATTTGGGTGTGTGGAGTTGCTGGAAAAATTTCAGCTCATTTAGACACACCAAAATGGTACTTCCTTCACAGAGCTGAAATCTAGACAGAAACTAGATGTAATTTCTGGGAGAGATTGACTTGGCAAAATGATATGAATTTTTGTATGCTCACATAATATAGGGAGTTTGAGATCCTGGATTAATTTCAAGAATTATGGAGCAATATAAAATGTAGTTGCTTCACAACCTCAAAACTGATCCAGAAATAAGAACTGGATGATGCTCTCAAACCTTGAGCTGTGGAACTTGGATCTTGATGGAAATGGTGGATATATGGATAGGATAAGCTCCACAAATTATTTGGGATTTTTCCTGGCTACCAAAATGGTAGTTCCTTTGGAAAGTGCCCAAAGTGTAATATTGGCTTTAAATAGGAAAATGCAATTTCCCCTATTTAATTATGGCCAATATTTTTATGGGAGCTCAATATGATCACAAAGAATATCTCCACAAGTTTTCATGAACTTTGGAGATGGATAGATATTTTCCTGGATTTAATTCCTTCAAATAGCAGAAAAAGGAATTAATTTTAAATGAAAAATATTGCAAATGATTTGGCAATTTTTTGCATATCCAGGGTTAAAATATATAAGAGAGTTACTGGGAAAAGTTTGGGAGGCAACAGATCAAAGAAAATTGGAGTTCCTTTGCAATGGAAGGAATTAGGGTTTCCCTTCTGGCAACTCGGAAGGTAGGGTTTCGGCGGTAAAATCCTGAGAATGAAGTTTAAGTGGAAAGGTTGGACTGGAGAGAATCTCTGGTTGGATAGGAAGGCGAGGCTAAATGACCATCTTCATATACCCAAGAGCGAGAGAAAATTCGATAACAATGAAAAAAAAGACGGGAGCCAAATCCCGCAAAAGGAAAAAAAACAGGAGCGAAAACCAGGGTGTTACAACAGGCCAATGCGGGAAAATTTACACAGCCAAACAAGGACACGCCGCTACGGCAAAGACCCCGTCAACTACTTCGAGCCCTACGACACACGACGCTAGATAGAGGCGAACCAGGCACCTCCTCGGTCCATCTACGGATCAACAGGACGTGCACCGGTCAGGCCCGACGGCTACGATGCCTGGGTAGACAGGAATGGCCGAGCTCAGGAACAAGCTTATACATGGATATCCCTGATGTCCGAGGCCAGACTGCTCGGTTTCGAGGTCCCGCTCACCCGATCTGTTTTACGGACAGGGTAACGGAACATCAGTTTCCTGACGGGTTTAAACCCATCAACATCGAGTCATACGATGGCACTACTGACCCAGCGGTGTGGATCGAAGATTTCCTTCTCCACATCCACATGGCGCATGGAGATGACCTCCACGCCATCAAATATCTACCGCTCAAACTAAAGGGGCCGGCGAGGCACTGGCTTAATAGCCTGCCTCCTCATTCCATTGGAAGCTGGGAAGCACTCGAGGATGCCTTTAGGGCTAACTTCCAGGGCACATATGTCCGACCTCCAGATGCCGACGACCTCAGCCACATTATTCAACAGCCCGTCGAGTCGGCAAGAAAGTTCTGGAACAAGTTCTTAACTAAAAAGAACCAAATTATGGACTGCCCCGACGTCAAGGCGATCGCCGCCTTCCGGCACAGCATCCGAGATGAATGGCTCACACGCCAGCTCAGGCAAGATAAGCCAAGGATCATGGCGGCCCTCACCTCACTTATGACCTGCTTTTGCGCGGGAGAGGATAGTTGGCTGGCCCGCAGTACCCATAACGGCGAACCAATCACCTCGGAAGCCCGTGACGCCAATGGCAAGCCCAGGCGCAGTAAGAATAAGCGCTGGCAAAAAAATGGTGGGAGCGACCCCGAGGATGCCACAGTAAAAGCAGGGTTCAACAGACCTAGATCTGGTCAGAAAAAGAGGCCCTTTAAAGGAAGCAAAGATGGACCCAGCCAGCTCGACAAGATCCTTGACAGGCCATGTCAAATCCACGACACCTCAGACAAGCTAGCAAACCACACAAACCGTAACTGCTGGGTCTTCAAGCAGGCCGGAAAGATAGCGATGGAGGGCCAAAATAAAGCCCAACCTCGCAGTGAGGACGAGGATGAACCTCGGTGATCCAATAATGGAAACTAGGAACAGTTCCCTCCCGAGGTGAAGGACGTAAACATGATTTACGTAATCCACATCCCTAAAAAGGAGAGGAAACGTGCACTTCGGGATATTTACGCCCTAGAGCATGTTGCCCCGAAGTTCAATCTATGGTCGGCTTGCCTGATCACATTTGACAAACATGATCACCCAACTAGCATCCGACATGGTGGATCGGCGATACGTCTCCAACGTATCTATAATTTTTGATTGTTCCATGCTATTATAGTATCAATCTTGGATGTTTTATATGCACTTATATATCATTTTTTGGGACTAACCTATTAACCTAGTGCCCAGTGCCAGTTGCTGTTTTCTGCTTGTTTTTGGTTTTTCAGGAAATCAGTACCAAACGAAGTCCAAATGCCACGAAACTTTTTGGAGAATTTTTTTGGACAAAATAGACCCAGGAGACTTGGAGAGGAGGCCAGAAGGTTCACGAGGCCTCCATAAGGCAACAGGGCGCGGCCCAAGGGGGGGTACGCCCTGATGCCTTGTGGGCCCCTCGTGGCTCCTTTTGACCTAATTCCACTTCTATAAATTCTCAAATATTCGGAAACCATCAGAGAGCTAGAAGAAAAAACCTTTCCGCCGCCACAAGCCTTTGTTCTTCCGTGACCCCATATGGAAGCCTTTTCCGGTACTCTGTCGGAGGGGGAATCGATCACGGAGGGCTTCTACATCAACCTTGCTTCCCCTCCGATGATGTGTGAGTAGTTTACCACAGACCTACGGGTCCATAGCTAGTAGCTAGATGGCTTCTTCTTTCTCTTTCATCTTCAATACAAAGTTCTCCTCGATCTTCTTGGAGTTCTATCCGATGTAATCTTCTTTTGTGGTGTGTTTCTTGGGATCCGATGAATTGTGAGTTTATGATCAGATTATTCAGGAGAAATATTTGAGTATTCTCTGAACTCTTTTATGCATGATTGTTATAGCTTTGTATTCTCTTCGATCTATCGATTTGGTTTGGCCTACTAGATTGATTTATCTTGCAATGGGAGAGGTGCTTTGTGATGGGTTCAATCTTGCGGTGCTCAATCCCAGCGACAGAAAGGGACATGACACGTATTTGTATTGTTGCCATTAAGGATAAAAAGATGGGGTTTAATCATATTGCTTGAATTTACTTTGTCTACATCATGTCATCTTGCTTAAGGCGTTACTCTGTTTTATACTTAATACCCTAGATGCATGCTGGATAGCGGTCGATGGGTGGAGTAATAGTAGTAGATGCAGGCAGGAGTCGGTCTACTTGTCTCGGACATGATGCCTATATACATGATCATTGCCATGAATCCGTCATAATTATTTTCTTTTCTATCAATTGCCCAACAGTAACTTGTTTACCCACCGTATGTTCTGCACTCGAGAGAGAAGCCTCTAGTGAAAACTATGGCCCCCGGGTCTACTTTTATCATATATAAAAATACAAAAATACCTTGCTGTAATTTATTTACTTTTATTTTATTTAGTATTTTACTTTATCTATTTATCACTATCAGAATTAATCCTTGCAAATAACCGCTAAGAGGATTGACAACCCTCTTATTTGCGTTGGGTGCAAGTGTTTGCTTTTGTGTGTGTAGGTGCTGCTAACGAGGTTCTGTGTGGTTCTCCTACTGGATTGATAACCTTGGTTCTTAACTGATGGAAATACTTATCTCTACTGTACTGCATCATCCTCTCCTCTTCGAGGAAATCCCAACGGAGCTCACAAGTAGCAGGAAGATTTCTGGCGCCGTTGCCGGGGAGACATCACCAAAATCTATCAAGTACCTTCGCACAAACTATCATCCACTTGCATTTATTTTCTTTGCCTTTTTCTTTGCATTTGCCTCTCATTTTCATCTCCCCCACTTCTAAAATGATTTTACAAAAACAGAAAAATATTTTATTTGCTTGCTTGCTTGCTTTTATTGCCTTCATGTCAAACACACAAGAACAGAAAATAAAACAAAAATATAAGATACTATGGATCCACTTAAAGTTTTCTACCTGGATCATCTTCAATCCAATTGTGCTTGTGCTGAAACCCCAACTAGTTTAGTTGAGGGAAAATCATTAGATGAGCATGCTCATTTTGTGCATCACCGTTTGTCTCAAAAAGGGAGACTCTTATGGAATCAAATAAATTGTTTGCTATGTTATGCTTGGAATCTATGTGAAATTTATGATCTTACTTGTTGCTCTAAGAACCCTAAAAAACACCTTCCCTACTTATGTGAGTTTAATGATAATGAAATCTTATCTTCTTAAGCCAAGGGTGTTTATAGTTACTATGATATCGAACAAATTGAAGAATTTGTTGCTTTTAAGGGTGCTTATGAAGTTGATTCTTTGATTGAAAAGTGTGATGCTACTCTCTACAAATCTGAAAATTTTGACATACTTAAATATTGCTATGAAAACTATGATCATAATGCCTATGTTAATGAATTTATTAAGAGACTGTCTTCTACTTTGGAAGAGAATAATGATATGCGTGAACCCATAGATAATTATGATTCTGTTGATTCACGTGATGCTTGCTATTCTTATGGCCATGATGCCAATATTAATGATGCATATAGAGACGAACTTGCTATAGTTCCTTATGTTAAAAATGAAATTATTGCTATAGCACCCATACTTGGTAGCTCCTTGAATGAAAAGCATGATTGCAATGATGTTATTATAAATTCTATTAATGTCAATTGTGCTAATGATATGCAAAGCTACAAGCTTGGGGATGAAAATTTTGTTATGTGCACTACTTATTGCAATGATCATGATTGGGGTGATGATGCTTCTTATGATCTTAAACATTATTTAAGCCTAATGATGAATATGTCATTGATAATAATGTTTGCAATAATATTGAAAGTGGGTTTGGAAGAGTGCCAACTTTAGGTAAAAAGAATCCCACATATTTGGAGAGTGTTCAATCTTATGAAATTTTTGATAAAAGTGGGTTTGGAGAGGTCATGACTTTAGTTGATGATAACCCCACCATTTTGGAAGAGTGTCAACTTTGCATGCATGTGGATCATGTAGAGAATATGCTATGTCATGGCTATATTGTTAAATTTGAATATGATCCTACATGTAATTATTATGAGAGAGGAAAATATGGTTGTAGAAATTTTCATGTTACTAAATTACCTCTCGTTATGTTGAGATCGTCAATGTTTTATTCTCCTCCCTTGCATATGCTAGATATTTCTTGTCTTGATAATTTGTTTGCTTATAAAATGCCTAGGGATAGGCAGTATGTTAGACTTAAATAAGTTTCTTACATGCTATATGATGCTTTCTTGGTGCTTCAATTCTTATCTTTTATGTGAGCATCATTAATATTCCAAGCCTATCTTAATGGCTATAAAGAAAGAGCTTCTTGGGAGACAACCCAATATTTATTTTTATTGCAAAATTTTATTTTCTTGTGTGTTTACATGATTATAGCCTCTGTTATGATTGTGTTTTTATGTTTTAATTAGTGTTTGTGCCAAGAAATGCCTTTGGGATGATTTGGAAGATAGTATGATTGATGATGTTTGAAAACAGAAACTTTTGTGTCCAGTGCTGGAATTTTGATTTTTTGCTCGAGCGTCAATAAACTCTGAATTTTTTATGCAGTATTGGAATATGAATTTCCCAAGTTGTCCTACTTTGTCAGAATTTTTGGAGTTACAGAAGTATGACCATACTTCAGATCTTTACAGACTATTCCGTTTTAGATAGATTCTGTTTTTTTTGCATAGTTTGCTTATTTTGATGTATCTATGAATCGTATCGGGGGGTATGAGACATGGAGAAGTTGGATTACAGTAGCATTATGCCAATATTAAATATGAATCAATTTACAATAGTACTTAGAGTTTAAGATTTATTTGTTATACTAACGGATCTCACGAGGTTTCTGTTGAGTTTTGTGTGCTGAAGTTTTCAAGCTTTGGGAGAGACTACGATGGATCAAGGAATGAGGAGTGGCAAGAACCTACGCTTGGGGATGCCCAAGGCACCCCAAAGTAATATTCAAGGAAGGCTCAAGCGTCTAAGCTTGGGGATGCCCCGGATGGCGTCCCCTCTTTCGTCTACAATCTATCGGTATATCACTTGGAGCTATATTTTTATTCATCACATGATATGTGCTTTGCTTGGAGCATCTTGTGCTATAGTTTGCTTGCTTTTGTTTTCTTTTTAGTTTGTCACAATCATCTTTGCTGAACACACCTTAGTGAGAGGGACACACATTATTCGTGATTTGTTAGAATACTCTATGTGCATCACTTATCTTTTGAGCTAAGCAGTTGCTCTACTGCTTCACTTATATCTTTTAGGGCACGGTGGTGGTTTTATTTTAAAGAAATAGTTGCACTCTCATGCGTCATTTATATGTTTTTGAGATTCTAATGAATAGCAATGGTAATATGCACGGGTTATGAATTTGGTCCTAATATGATAGGTATTCAAGAGGGATATAATAAAAACTTTCATGTAGATCACTGAATATGATAAGTTTGATTCCTTGCAATAGTTTTGCGATATTAGGATGGTAATATGTGGGAGGTGCTAGTAGATGGTTGTGGTTTAGTAAGAATAATTGTGTTAAGGTTTGTGATTCCCGAAGCATGCACGTATGATCTGTCGTTATGCTAGGAAGTTGGAGCATGATTTATTATTGATTGTCTACCTTATGAGTGGCGGTCGGGGGCGAGCGATGGTCTTTTCCTACCAATATATCCCCCTACGGGCATGCGTAGTAGTACTTTGCTTCGAGGACTAGTAAACTTTCGCAGTAAGTATGTGAGTTCTTTATGACTAATGTGAGTCCATGGATTATACACACTCTCACCTTTCCGCAATTTGCTAACCTCTCTGGTACCGTGCATTGCCCTTTCTCACATCGAGAGTCGGTGCAAACTTCGCCGGTGCATCCAAACCCCGTGATATGATACGCTCTATCACCCATAAGCCTCTTTATATCTTCCTGAAAACAGCGACCATACCTACCTATTATGGCATTTCCATAGCCATTCCGAGATATATTGCCATGCAACTTCCACCATTCTTTTTATATGACACACATCGTCATTGTCATATTGCTTTGCATGATCATGTAGCTGACATAGTATTTGTGGCAAAGCCACCGTTCATCATTTTTTATACATGTTACGCTAGATCATTGCACATCCTGGTACACTGCCAGAGGCATTCATATAGAGTCATATTGTTCTAGTATCGAGTTGTAATTTTGAGTTGTAAGTAAATAAAAGTGTGATGATCATCACTATTAGAGCATTGTCCCAGTGAGGAAAGGATGATGGAGGCTATGATTCCCCCACAAGTCGGGATGAGGCTCCGGACAAAAAAAAAGAGGCCAAAAAGAGTCGAAGAAAAAAAAGGAGAAAAAAGGGGAAAAAAGAGAAAGAAAAATTATAAATAAATGAGATAAAAAGAGAGAAGGGGCAATGTTACTATCCTTTTCCACACTTGTGCTTCAAAGTAGCACCATGTTTTTCATATAGAGAGTCTCCTATGTTGTCACTTTCATATACTAGTGGGAATTTTTCATTATAGAACTTGGCTTGTATATTCCGATGATGGGCTTCCTCAAATGCCCGACGTCTTCATGAGCAAGCAAGTTGGATGCACACCCACTTAGTTTTTATTTTGAGCTTTCATACACTTATAGCTCTTAGTGCATCTATTGCATGGCAATCCCTACTCCTTGCATTGACATCAATTGATGGGCATCTCCATAGCCCGTTGATTAGCCGCGTCGATGTGAGACTATCCTCTTATTTTTGACTTCCCCTTATTGATCTCTGTCATCATATTCTATTCCACCCATAGTGCTATGTCCATGGCTTGCGCTCATGTATTGCGTGGGGGTTGAAAAAGCTGAAGCGCGTTAAAAAGTATGAACCAATTGCTCGGCTTGTCATCGGGGTAGTGCATGATAAATACTTTGTGTTAAGAAGATGGAGCATGACAGGATTATATGATTTTGTAGGGATAACTTTCTTTAGCATTTTTATTTTTAAAGGCATGATTGTTTGCTAGTATGCCTGAGTATTGATGTCTTTATATCAAATTATAGACTATTGCTATGAATCATTCGGATCTTATTATTCATACAGTATGAGAGATTACATGATGAAACATGTTAGGTAGCATTCCACATCAAAAATTCTATTTTTTATCATTTACCTACTCGAGGAAAAGCAGGAATTAAACTTGGGGATGCTTGATACGTCTCCAACGTATCTATAATTTTTTATTGTTCCATGCTATTATAGTATCAATCTTGGATGTTTTATATGCAATTATATATCATTTTTTCGGACTAACCTATTAACCTAGTGCCCAGTGCCAGTTGTTGTTTTCTGCTTGTTTTTGGTTTTTTAGGAAATCAGTACCAAACGAAGTCCAAATGCCATGAAACTTTTTGGAGATTTTTTTCTGGACAAAAGAGACCCTGGAGACATGGAGAGGAGGCCAGAAGGTTCACGAGGCCTCCACAAGGCAACAGGGCGCGGCCCTAGGGGGGCGCCCTGATGCCTTGTGGGCCCCTCATGGCTCCTTTTGACCTAATTCCACTTCTATAAATTCTCAAATATTTGGAAACCATCAGAGTGCCAGAAGAAAAAACCTTTCCACCGTTGCAAGCCTCTGTTCTTCCGCGATCCCATCTGGAGTCCTTTTCCGGTACTCTGCCGGAGGGGGAATCGATCATGGAGGGCTTCTACATCAACCTTGCTGCCCCTCCGATGATGTGTGAGTAGTTTACCACAGACCTATGGGTCCATAGCTAGTAGCTAGATGGCTTCTTCTCTCTCTTTGATCTTCAATACAAAGTTATCCTCAATGTTCTTGGAGTTCTATCCGATGTAATCTTCTTTTGCGGTGTGTTTGTTCGGATCCGATGAATTGTGAGTTTATTATCAGATTATTCATGAGAAATATTTGAGTCTTCTCTGAACTCTTTTATGCATGATTGTTATAGCTTTGTATTTCTCTCCGATCTATCGATTTGGTTTGGCCTACTAGATTGATTTATCTTGTAATGGGAGAGGTGCTTTGTGATGGGTTCGATCTTGCGGTGCTCAATCCCAGTGATAGAAAGGGACATGACATGTATTTGTATTGTTGCCATTAAGGATAAAAAGATGGGGTTTAATCATATTGCTTGAATTTACTTTGTCTACATCATGTAATCTTGCTTAAGGCGTTACTCTGTTTTATACTTAATACCCTAGATGCATGCTGGATATCGGTCGATGGGTGGAGTAATAGTAGTAGATGCAGGCAGGAGTCGGTCTACTTGTCACGGACGTGATGCCTATATACTTGATCATTGCCATGAATCCGTCATAATTATTTGCTTTTCTATCAATTGCCCAATAGTAATTTGTTTACCCACCGTATGTTCTGCGCTCGAGAGAGAAGCCTCTAGTGAAAACTATGGCCCCCGGGTCTACTTTTATCATATATAAAAATACAAAAATACCTTGCTGCAATTTATTTACTTTTATTTTATTTATTATTTTACTTTATCTATTTATCACTATCAGAATTAATCCTTGCAAATAACCGCTAAGAGGATTGACAACCCTCTTATTTGCGTTGGGTGCAAGTGTTTGCTTTTGTGTGTGTAGGTGCTGCTAACGAGGTTCTGTGTGGTTCTCCTACTGGACTGATAACCTTGGCTCTTAACTGAGGGAAATAATGTTCTCTACTGTACTACATCATCCTCTCCTCTTCGAGGAAATCCCAATGCAGCTCACAAGTAGCAATCGGCGGCCTTGGTCCTGGATCCAATCGTTGATGGATTCCATCTGACGCGCGTACTCATGGACGGAGGCAGCAGCCTCAATTTAATCTACGCGGATACGATCAGAAAAATGGGCATAGACTCATCTAGGATCAAACCCAGTACCACCACCTTCAAAGGTGTTATAGAAGGTGTCGAAGCTCGCTGCACGGGGACAGTGACATTAGAGGTAGTCTTCGGATCACCTGATAATTTCCGGAGCGAAGAGTTAATCTTCGACATCGTCCCTTTTTGGAGAAGATACCATGCACTGCTCAGACGCACTGCATTTGCTCGCTTTAATGCAGTCCCGCATTATGCATACTTAAAGATGAAAATGCCAGGACCCAACGGTGTTATTACTGTCAATGGTAACACCGAACGTTCCCTCCAAACGGGGGAACAGACTGCGGCTTTCGCGGCCGAGGTACAGGTAACCGAGGAGGCAGCTGGTCACATGCCCAGCACCTCAAAGCGCACATGGGCTACGCGGGCCGACCTCGGTCAGGCAACTATTCCCCCCAAATAGGGGCACGGGCTCCTCGTTTGCCTCCCCTTGGAAGGGCATTACGTCCCCAGGGTGCATAACTTCGCACTAAAAATTCCATGGGCGGCCGAGGAGCCGAAGCTAATAATGCGTCGCCGTCAGCTTAACTGAACAGCGACGCACCTCGAACTTGCATACCGACAGGGCTATGTAAAAGGCCCTGAAGGAAGTAGCATGTCCACATGGCTTAAACCATCTAAGTGGCAGTCGCACACCTTCTTAAAGGACTTGACCGATGGAAGCATCAAGCAAACGAACAGCCGAGGTTGCGGACAGCCCATACCCACACTACAAAAAAAACACATCCATGATGATACGTCTTTGTCACAGTAGGTCGCGTTTTCTGTCATGCATGTACATTCGTGACGATTTTAAGACAGAATCAAGATAGTCATACTTGTGATGTCGTAGAAGTGTTTCATGACAATACTGAAATTATCATCACGGAAGTGTCCACTTCCATGACGATAAATGTCGCGTCATAGAAGTGTTTTCGTCAAGGGTGACCGACACGTGGCATCGACCGTAGCGGGTCGCCGTTAAGCTATCGGGTTCTAGTTTGGATCCAATAACCCGTTAACAGCCCTGACCAATGACAATTTTCCACGTGTAAAATTCTCATTCGCCAACAGATCCACGTGTCAGCTCGATGTCGCGACAGATGTCAACCATCCACTAGACGATACACGCGTATGGAATAGTGACACGTGGCAAGGCCCAACAGTGGCCCATTTAGGTTAAAAGGGCCGGCCCAGTCAAAGTTAGCGGGCTGGCCCAGTCAACGTTAGCGGGCTGGCCCAGTCAACGTTAGTGGGCTGTCCCATTAATGGCTTGGTTGCACACGGCCCATTTGCTGGTAAGGCCCGTTTGAATAGTGTCAAATCGGCCCGTCAACGACCCGTTTTAGATTTCTCATCATTGCGGCCATGGTCACTTCCGGCCCGTTAACCGTCCGCTTTGTATTTGGGCCCAGTTACGGCCCGGTGTGTTTCCGGCCTGTTTAAGGTCATGCTACATTTGGGCCCATATGTGGCCCTATGAAACTTTCGGCCCATAAACAGACCGTGATGGAACTGGGCCATTTTCGGCCCGATCTGACTTTCGGCCTGTTAACGGCCGACGCAACCCATGGGCCATATGTATCCCGACGTCACTTCGGGCCTATTAACGGCCCATATCCTCGATGATACAAATCCAGCCCGCCAGCACTTTCGGCCTGTTAAAGACCCGTGTAGTAGGTCGGTGCAATTACGGCCCGTGTTGACTTTCGTCCTGTTAACGATCCGCCATGTAAATGGGCCACCTTGGATTGAGCTAAATTTCGGCCTGCTAATGACCAGTGGGCTATTGGGCACATTTTAGGCCCAATCATCTTTCGGCCTGCTACAAGCCCTAGATATATACTGCCCCAATGAGGCCCAATCTGTGATTCGGCCTGTTAATGGTCCGTGTCATTTATGGGCCAAATGAGGCCCGCATGATATTTAGACATGTTAACAGCCCGTTAATACAATGGGCCCATATTATGTTTAGGCCTGTTAATGGCCCACTATGGTCACGGGCCTACCAAAGGAATGATCAGAAATAAGAAGAGCTTACGCTGATTTCGGCCCAGTTATTTTCTATGGGCTAAATACCAAATATGGCCCGTAATCGTTTTTAGCTCCATTCTAGTTGTGGGCCGGACGAATATTGGCCCTTTGGGCTCCTACGATGCTTTCGGTCTAAAGGAGACCGATGATGCCGAATACATTACTAAGAATAAACCTACACTATACAAAAATAGCTTGCTAATTTCTATGGGCTTTGGCAGCAGGATAAATGTTGTATCGTAACAATATAAATTATAGCCATACAACAAAAGGCCTGTTGGCATAAAAGTTTACAGTCCTTGCAGATAAATGCACCATGAGATGTATAGAAGCAGAGATCATTTCAGCAGAGTGGTAATGTTTCAGGCTGTAGAATCTGATGGAGCAGCATGACCTTCCCCTTTTTTGCGCCATTCCTCTTGAACAACGAAGCAAATGTCCGATAGTCTGGTTTCAAAACCATTCATATCTTGACGACATTTGCCAACCACTATTCTTGTTTCAGAAATGACCTCCATTAGGGATTGGACTTGTGTCTGGAGCACAGATATATCACTCTGTCTAGCCAGAGGATTTTGTTCAGTAGGCGGTTTAGACGAGGTTACCTTAACAACCAACCCAGAATTACTCAGGAAGGTGCTTTTTGCACTATTAGTGGAGAGATACTGACGGATTGCAGCAAGAGGTGACATTGTGCCTGTGGTAGCCTCGTCACCTTCAGGAGGTTGTGCCTGTTCAATCATTTGTTCCATAGCTTGCTGAAAGTTTGAATTTTGTAGATTAGTGTATCAGATAAGAAGTTACTAATGAGACATACATAACTTATTTTGGTGAACCACTGTAATACTTTAGCATGTATTTTAGTGGTAAGTACATAATAAAATCACGTTCGGAACATATGTCCATGTAGCATGCCTACTATATTGTCTATTTCCTCACATTTATTGACATCTATCTAAGGATAAAGAGACACGGTTTAAAATACGATGAACATAGTATGACATCATTCATATCACGGGCAAACATATATCAAACAAACAGGCTATTGTATCATTGTGTGGACACGTGAACATCATAACTAGATTACAGATCAAGACCAAAAGAATATCCTTCCTTTCTTTTAAACCGTGTAAGGTGAAATGATATGTTAAGACAACTGTGTATAAAAGTGAACAGAGTAACTGACATTGGCTGCAAACCAAGCAGTTAAATGAACACGTCATAGTAACAAGCAGTTCAAAGGCATAAGGAGTAAGGACTTACAACAACGGCTTGGACTGGTGTAGTCATGCCCTTCATCTTGTTGGTGTGACAATCCTTGAAGATTTGCACTGCATTTGGTTGAGGTTCTTTTTGGTCCGCATGGGCTTTCCTCTATAGTTGGAACAAGTCAATACAAATACGATAATATGGCACAACAAAAAGGAGGAAATAGTAGCTATTTACAAGAGCCTTACAGTGTGCAATATAGCTACGAGATCCTGTTGTCTGTTGGAATTTCACTTTAGAACGGTTGGTCTTGTTCTTCAAACAGTTAGCCTAGAAGAAGATAGACTTGTAAGGCACATACGTAAATACGAGTTCAATATGTGATCTAATCACATACATATACCCTACCTGATACTTCGGATCAGACCAGTGTTTAACAAGGGTTGTCCAGTCTTCGTCCGTAATATATTCTACTGGAAATGTTTGGGCGATTTCATTGTTAGCCTTGCCTTCAAAGTGACTTTTTCTAAGGTGATACCAATACTGTTGCAGAGCAGACTAAAAAACATGAGTGCATGCTTGTTTGGTTGCATCATCTTTTGGATCCAACTTGAACCTCATCTGTTGAAAAAAGAATGGGAGTCTCATTAGGAGCAACCTAGAAAGTATGGGACAGAGCAAGACAATATTACAAATTGCTATGAATAACATTACTTACGGATAAATGGTCAAGGAAGGTGTTAACCTGGGTTTCGTCGTTGTCATTCCTGAACTGGATCCACGTTGGCAGGATACGTGCATGACACCTAACGGCAATGGTTGCCTCTGATACTAACTTGGCTGACTCTGTAGCATCACGTGGCCTTTTTAAACCTGTCTCAAAATGGATCTCCATTCTTCCTCCTTTAGATTTTGTTAACCTGTCAAGCATTATCCCTGATGTTTGTTTCCTCTTGTGCCGAGGTGCTAGTTCAACAACGAATATGGAAATTGTTAGTGCACATCAAACTATGAGAGTACATATAAAGGAGCACGCAATTGCAACTTGACTCGGTCACGTACCGTCTTGGTGTTCATGCTCATGAGGTTCATCTGATCTTGCCAAGTCCCGTAGTGTCAGCAGTGCTTCAGAAGTAGTGTTAGGTGGGAAGGCAGCTTGGGAACATGCCACTTGCGGAGCATTCGAATGAGTAACTCATTGAGATGTCGGTACTGTGGAAGGAAGTGCTGCAGCTGGTGGGGCAGAGGATACTGTGTTTGTAGATTTAGCCGGTGGACTTTGACCTTCTACTGCACTATAAGTACCATCAGAATCTCGAGAGAAGCTCCTTTTCCGTTGCACCCGACGACTAATAGCGTCCCCTACCATACTCTTTTCCTTGCTCTTTATTGACTTTGCCATGTCAAGCCGTACCCACAACACAAAAGAATAAAATTCGCTCTTCAGAACTCATTGATGCATGATAGAGACGAGCAATACTTTGATGTAAGACAACCGTATGAGGAGGATGGAATATGTATGAAAAATAGGACGGCATGACATATTCACACCAATGATGTGTCAACTAAGCAGAAGGATTTTCAAGAAATTATAAGCAATGCAAGCTAGACACCATATGAAAGATGCAACCAATATCACTCTGCCAAGTTAAAAGTATCTCGTCATATGTGGAATTTCGAAAACTTAGAAGCAGTACAAGCTAGAAATCAATGCAAGATGCAACCAATATCACACTACCAAGTTAAAAGTGTCTCATCATAAGTGATTGATGCAGGATACACAACAACAGTACTTTGATGTAAGAACATGGTGTGATAGATGGATGCAGTGTATTCTAGATACAGAAAGAAATGTCATATTCACATGTATAACGTATAAACTCAGCAGGTGCAATTTAATCAACTTAGAAGAAATACAAGCTATACACCATATACAACATGCAACCAATTATCACACTGTCAAGTTAGAGCAAGCACCTGCGATGGTGGAGTAGGGGAGATGGAGTCATCATATAGACTTGGAACTTCAACTGAAGTAGCAGTAGCAGTGGCAAATCTAGAGAGCCTCCATTTGCGTTGTTCCGGAGGACCGCCAACATCCCCTAACTTACTCTTTTCCTTCCTCTTTTTTGATATTGCCTTCTGAAGTCATTACCACAAGAAAGGGAATAAAATTGGCTCGGCATAACTCATTGATGCATGATACAAACGAAGACTACTTTGATGTAAGGCAAGCGCATGATAGGAGGATGGAGTATGTACGAAAAAAAGGACAGCATTGCATATTCACACCTATGATAGGAGGATGGAATATGTATGAAAAACACTAAGCAGAAGACATTTCAACAAATTAGAAGAAATGAAAGCTAGCCACCATATGAACATGCAACTAATATAACTCTTAAAAGTGTCTCGTCATAAGTGCCATTTCAACAAATTAGAAGCAGTACAAGCTAGAAGACAATGCAAGATGCAACGTATATCACACTCCCAAGTTAAATGTGTCTTATGGTAAGTGATCGTTGCAGGATAAACATCAGTACTTTGATGTAAGAACATTGTGTGATAGACAGATTTAGTATGTTCTAGAAACAAGAACACGTGTCATATTCACAAGTATAATGTGTAAACTAAGCAGATGCAAATCAACAAAATTAGAAGCAATACAAACTAGACATCATACGTAACATGCAACCACATATAACAGTGCCAAGTTAGAGCAAGCACCTGTGATGGTGGAGTAGGGGAGATGTATTCATCATCTACACAACTACATTGTCTGTCTAGCCCTGCGTTGTCTTGCGAATCTTGATGGGAGGATGGCTGAGTAGAATCTGTAGAGACCCTCTATTTCAGTTGCTCGGAAGGACCACCATCATCCACTGCCTTACTAATTTCCTTCCGCTGTATTGATTTTGCATTGTGAATTCAAACCGATAAGAAAAAGGAATAAAATTCGCTCTGCAGAACTCATTCACGCATGAATGACTGACGAACAATACTTTGAAGTAAGGCAACACATGATAAAAGGATGGAATATGTACGAAAATAGGACCGCATGACATATTCACACCTATGATGCGTCAACTAAGCAGAAGGATTTTCAACAAATTAGAAGCAATGCAAGATAGACACCATATGAAAGATGCAACCAATATCACTCTGCCAAGATAAAAGTGTCACGTCATAAGTGGAATTTCGAAAAATTAGAAGCAGTACAAGCTAGAAATCAATGCAAGACGCAACCAATATCACACTGCCAAGTTAAAGGTGTCTCATCATAAGTGATTGATGCAGGATATACAACAGCAGTACTTTGACGTAAGAACATGGTGTGATAGATAGATGCAGTGTATTCTAGATACAGAAAGGCATGTCATATTCACATGTATAACGTATAAACTCACCAGCTGCAATTTAATCAAATTAGAAGAAATGCAAACTATACACCATATGCAACATGCAACCAATTATCACACTATCAAGTTAGAGCAAGCACCTGCGATGGTGGAGTAGGGGAGATGGAGTCATCATATAGACATGGAACTTCAACTGCACTAGCAGTAGCAGTGGCAAATCTAGAGAGCCTCCGTTTGCGTTGGTCCGGAGGACCACCAACATCCCCTAACTTACTCTTTTCCATCCTCTTTTTTGATATTGCCTTCTGAAGTCAAAACCACAAGAAAAGGAATAAAATTGGCTCTGCATAACTCATTCATGCATGATACAGACGAAGACTACTTTGATGTAAGGCAAGCGCATGATAGGAGGATGGAGTATTGATGTCTACTACACAACTTATTCTTGTAGACTCGTGTTGGGCCTCCAAGTGCAGAGTTTTGTAGGACGGTAGCAATTTTCCCTCAAGTGGATGACCTAAGGTTTATCAATCCGTGGGAGGCGTAGGTTGAAGATGGTATCTCTCGAACAACCCTGCAACCAAATACAAGAAATCTCTTGTGTCCCCAACACACCCAATACAATGGTAAATTGTATAGGTGCACTAGTTCGGCGAAGAGATGATGATAAAAGTGTAGTATGGATAGTAGAGATAGGTTTTTGTAATCTGAAAATATAAAAACAGCAAGATAACAAGTAGTAAAATGGAGCACAAACGGTATTGCAATGCTTAGAAACAAGGCCTAGGGTTCATACTTTCACTAGTGCAATCTCTCAACAATGCTAACATAATTGGATCATATAACCATCCCTCAACGTGCGATAAAGAATCACTCCCAAGTTCCTATTAGCGGAGAACATAAGATAGAAATTGTTTGTAGGGTACGAAACCACCTCAAAGTTATCCTTTCCGATCAATCCATTGAGCTATTCCTATAATTGTCACAAACAGCCCTAGAGTTCGTACTAAAATAACACCATATGATACACATCAACCAACTATAATGTCACCTAGATACTCCAATGTCACCACTAGTATCCACGAGTTGATTATACGATATGCATCAAACAACTTCATAATCATAAAATTCAATCCACACAAAGAACTCCAAGGAGCACCCCAAAGTTTCTATCGGAGAAAAGATAATGAAAACGTGCATCAACCCCTATGCATAGATTACCCCAATGTCACCTCGAGAATCTACGAGTTGAGTGCCAAAACATACATCAAGTGAATCAATATAATACCCCATTGTCACCACGGGTATTCATATGCAAGACATACATCAAGTGTTCTCAAATCTGAAATATTCAATCCAACAATACGAAACCTCAAAGGGAAAAGATTCGATTCATCACAACGAGGATAGAGAGGGAGGAAACACCATATGATCCAACTATATTAACAAAGCTCGCGGTACATCAAGATCATGCCAAATCATGAACACGAGAGAGAGAGAGACAAACACATAGCTACTGTACATACCCCTAGCCTCGAGGGTGAACTACTCCCTCCTCGTCATGGAGACCGCCGGGATGATGAAGATGGCCTCCGGTGATGATTCCCCCCTCCGGCAGGGTGCCGGAAAAGGGCTGTAGATGGTATCTCCTTGGTATAGAGGCTTGCGGTGGCGTAAAAACTCATGTAGGTTAACTTTCGGGGGTTTCTGAATATATATGATTTTTTGGCGTTGGAATCACGCGAAGAGGTGCCACAAGGGGCCCACGAGGCACCAGGGCACGCCTGGGGGGGTGGCTCGCCCTGGTGGCTCGTGGGGCCCCTATGGGTCTTCTGGCCTCCTCCCGAAGCTTCTAGTGTCTCTTATGTTCCAGAAAAAATCGTCAAAAAGTTTCGCTGCATTTGGACTTCATTTTATATGGATTTTCCGGAAAACCAAAAACAAGCAGAAAACAGCAACTGGCACTGGGCACTAGGTCAATATGTTAGTCCATAAAAATCATATAAAATCCATATAAAAGTGCACCAAAATCATACAAAACTATAATAAACATGGCATGAATACTTCATAAATTATAGAGACGTTGGAGACGTATCAGCATCCCCAAGCTTAATTCCTGCTCGTCCTTGAGTAGGTAAATGATAAAAGAAATAATTTATGAAGTGTGAATGCTAGCATAGTGCATAAGTTTGATCAATGATAATTTCAATCTCTTTTTCTACCATCATAACAGCAACTTTTTCTCATAAAACTCATCATGATAAAGTAGCAATTAAAAACAGAAATTTTGATGTGGAATGCTACCTATCACAATCATCATATAACCTTTTCTTTTATAGCGTGGACATTGGACTTGAATGATTCAAAGCAAGATCATTATTATAACAGCAATATTTATTATCATAAAACTTCCCATGAGCAAGTAACAATTCATCACAACAATGAAGTATAAGGCATAAACTTTCTTGGAGACTAACAAACTATTCTAGTCAACAATGCAATTGCAATTCATCATATTTTTGGGAAGGGTCTCATGTAGGAGCTTTTAGCAAGTCCACATACTCAACCATCATTTAGTCTTCTATGATTGCTAACACTCATGACATATATATGGAGCAAAAGTTTTAGCCAGACACATAGTAATATAGGGGCTTGTGATTTCACCTCCCAACTTATTCACCTCAAGGGTGATGTCAACAATAATAACTCATGATCACTCATATCCAACTGGATATATGTGCCTAGATCTTTCCCCACCACATGCTGCTTGTCAACTAGAGAATAATTAAGGTTGAAATGGGAAGTAATACTATTGACTCTTGCATAAAAGTAAATACATAAAAATAAATGCATGAAAGTAAAAGATAGGCCCTTCGCAGAGGGAAGCAGAGGTTGTCATGCGCTTTTTATTTTTGGATGCACAAGCTCTTAATGCAAAGGAACGTCATGTTATATTGCCCCTTGTGATAGCAACCTTTATTATGCAGTCCGTCGCTTTTATTTCTTTACCATCACAAGTTTGTACAACGCTTATTTTCCCTTGCAATAAAAGATCATACATATTTTAGGAGCAATTTTTATTGCTTTTTGCACCGATGACAACTTACTTGAAGGATCTTATTCAATCCATAGGTAGATATGGTGGACACTCATGACAAGAAACTGGGTTTAAGGGTTTTTGGATGCACAAGTAGTATCTCTACTTAGTACGAATTTTTGGCTAGCAAAAGATCCTAAACAAGCACCACATGTTGGAGGATCTATAACAATATAACTTCTATGTGAATATGAACAAACATAATTCATTACGTTGTCTTCCTTGTCCAACGTCAACACTTTGACATAAAATACTTAACGGGGGCTCACAATCATAAAAGATGTCCAAGATAGTATATTTGCATGTGAATCTTCTCTTCCCTTATTAACTTTTTCATGAATTGCATCATTGACTAATGCTATGTTTGTTAACTTCCAATAAATTTTACCACTTATACTATTCTTTATGTAATGTCATTACTCCCCATGGGACAAGCATATGAAGCATATAAATTTCAACTTTATGATATTCAATTCATTTCAACAATTTACTCATAGGATATAAGTGAAGAACAAGAGTAAATGACAAACTACTCAAAAAGATATAAGTGAAGATCAAATGAGTAGTTAAGTAAATAGGTGGCTATGTGAGGACTCTCTCCAAATAAAGATTTCAGATCATGATAATTTTATTCAAACAGCAAGAAAAATAAAATAAAATGACATTCCAAGAATAACACATATCATGTGAAGAAGCAAAAACTTAGGCTCAACCAAAACTGACCAATAATTGTCACTAGTAGAAAACAGGGCTTTGGTCCAGGCCAGATAATTGCATTAGTCCCGGTCGAGCTACGAACCGGGACTAATGGGTGCATCAGTCCCGGTTCGAGCGGCCAGGGAGCCGGTCGGGCCTCGGCTGGCACTAGTCCCGGTTCGTCTGACCCCTTTAGTCCCGGTTCCAGACACGAACCGGGACTAAAGGTCGTCGCTCCTGGCGCAGCCCCTTTAGTCCCGGTTGGTGGCTGGAACCGGGACTAAAGGTCAGTCTTCTGTCCCGGTTCTAGCCACGAACCGGGACTAAAGAGATGCCTATATATATGCTCTGCCCTGCCCACTCACTCCTCTGTTTTTTGGCCGGCCGGTGTGGGAGGTGTGTGCTGCTCTGCTCTCACCTCCTATGCACATGAGGTGTTCGATGAAATGCCCGAGTCACACTTAAGCTTTCTCCTCTCCAAGCTCGACCTCCAAGCTCCATTTTCCCCAAGATTTGTCTAGGTTTGGCGGTGCACCATTGTCCCCGTCCCCGTCCTCACCGCCGTCGATCGCCCGTGCCGATCTCGTTGCTGGCACCACCGTGGTGAGCCTCTTGTTCTTATCTTCTTTTTAAAAGAAAAAAATTCTTACTCGTTGTATGAGTTATATAGCTACTTGTATAATTTTCTTACTTTTATTATTGTTTGTTATTATATAGTGCCATGACTTTGATATCCTTCCCCGTCGGCCCTCGTCCGGTTTATGATTCGGATGTGGTATATATATTCTCTTTTATAACTATTTGTTGCATTTCACGTTTATGACAATTATGCCCATCAAGTTGACATAGATATTTTTATCGAGGAGGTATGTGAACCGGAAATTGCAACCGACCCTCTTGTCGAGAGGTTAAATTTAGTTGAAAAAGAAAACAATTATTTGAAAGAAAAATTGAAAAGAATTGAAAAGGAGAATATGAAATTGGAGTTGCATGTTGAAGATTAGAAAGATTAGAAAATATGCCATTGATAATGAGGCTTGGTATCATTATGCTGTTGGATCAATTGTTACCTTCGTTGCGATTATGATCGCATTTGTTGTTGCATTTAAATGTTTTACATAGTTGATAATGAGAACTATGTATGAACTTTATGTATTTTTTTCAGTAATAACATTTGATCAGTACTGTACTTTGGTTATAATGTGATGATGAACTTGTATTGATTTGGTCATCACTTCTCTATTCAAGATGTTCTGTAATGGTTTTTGATACACTTAATTATATAATGCACGCAGATGAACCGACAATGGATGTACGGTGACCGATGCACCTCCGACTACATTGACGGCCTGCATAATTTTCTCGAAGTGGCTGAGGCAACCAAACAGAATGGTTTTATGTGTTGTCCATGTACTGGCTGTGGGAATACGAAGTCTTACTCTTCGTCGAAAACCCTTCACGTCTACCTGCTTGAGAAGGGTTTCATGCCACACTATAATGTTTGGACCAAGCACGGAGAAAGAGGGGTTATGATGGAAGACAACGAAGAAGAAGAGGATGATGACAACTATCATCCTATGTACCCTGAACACGGTGATACTGCAACGGGGGAAGCTGAAGATGAAGAGGCAACAGACGATGTGCCCGCTGATGATCTTTGTCGGGTCATTGTTGATGCACAGAGAGAATGCGAGAGTGAAAAGGAGAAGTTGAAGTTCGATCGCATGTTAGAGGATCACAAAAAACGGTTGTACCCAAATTGCGAAGATGGCAACACAAAGCTCGGTACCACACTGGAATTGCTGGAATGGAAGGCAGAGAATGGTTTATCTGACAAGGGATTTGAGAAGTTACTGAAAATAATGAAGAAGAAGCTTCCAAAGGATAACGAATTGCCTGACAGTACGTACACAGCAAAGAAGGTTCTCTGCCCTCTAGGATTGGAGGTGCAGAAGATACATGCATGCCCTAATGACTGCATCCTCTACCGCGGTGAGTACGAGGATTTGAACGCATGCCCGGTATGCGGTGCATTGCGGTATAAGATCAGACGAGATGACCCTGGTGATGTTGAGGGAGAGCGCCCCAGGAAGAGAGTTCCTGCCAAGCTGATGTGGTATGCTCCTATAATACCACGGCTGAAACGTGTGTTCAGAAACAAAGAGCATGCCAAGTTGATGCGATGGCACAAAGAAGACCGTAAGAAAGACGGGAAGTTGAGAGCACCCGCTGACGGGTCGCAGTGGAGAAAAATCGAGAGAAGGTGGGGGGACTTTGCAGGTGACGCAAGGAACGTATGGTTTGGTTTAAGTGCAGATGGCATTAATCCTTTTGGGGAGCAGAGCATCAATCATAGCACCTGGCCCGTGACTCTATGTATCTATAACCTTCCTCCTTGGTTGTGCATGAAGTGGAAGTTCATTATGATGCCAGTGCTCATCCAAGGCCCTAAGCAACCCGGCAACGACATTGATGTGTACCTAAGGCCATTAGTTGAAGAACTTTTACAGCTGTGGAATGGAAAAGGTGTACGTGTGTGGGATGAGCACAAACAGGAGGAATTTGACCTACATGCGTTGCTGTTTGTAACCATCAATGATTGGCCTGCTCTTAGTAACCTTTCAGGACAGACAAACAAGGGATACCACGCATGCACGCACTGTTTAGATGATACCAAAAGTATATATTTGGACAAATGCAGGAAGAATGTGTACCTGGGACACCGAAGATTTCTTTCGACCAACCATCTCTTAAGAAAGAAAGGCAAGCATTTCAAAGGTGAGGCAGATCACCGGAAGAAGCCCGCCCTCCGTACTGGTGATGCCATACTTGATATGGTCAAGCATTTACAAGTAATCTATGGAAAGGGTCCTGGCGGACAATCTGTTCCGAATGACGCTGAGGGACGCGCACCCATGTGGAAGAAGAAATCTATATTTTGGGACCTACCCTATTGGAAAGACCTAGAGGTCCGCTCTGCAATCGACGTGATGCACGTGACGAAGAATCTTTGCGTGAACCTGCTAGGCTTCTTGGGCGTGTATGGGAAGACAAAAGATACACCGGAGGCACGGGAGGACCAGCAACGTGTGCACGAAAAAGACGGCATGCATCCAAAGCAGTATGAAGGTCCTGCCAGCTACGCTCTTTCCAAAGAAGAGAAGGAAATCTTCTTTGAATGCCTACTCAGTATGAAGGTCCCGTCTGGCTTCTCGTCGAATATAAAGGGAATAATAAATATGGCAGAGAAAAAGTTCCAGAACCTAAAGTCTCATGACTGCCACGTGATTATGACGCAACTGCTTCCGGTTGCATTGAGGGGGCTTCTACCGGAAAACGTTCGATTAGCCATTGTGAAGCTATGTGCATTCCTCAATGCAATCTCTCAGAAGGTAATCGATCCAGAAATCCTACCAAGGTTAAAGAATGATTTGGTGCAATGTCTTATCAGTTTCGAGCTGGTGTTCCCACCATCCTTCTTCAATATCATGACGCACGTCCTAGTTCATCTAGTCGACGAGATTGCCATTCTGGGTCCTATATTTCTACACAATATGTTCCCCTTTGAGAGGTTCATGGGAGTCTTAAAGAAATATGTTCGTAACCGTGCTAGGCCAGAAGGAAGCATCTCCATGGGCCGGCAAACAGAGGAGGTCATTGGGTTTTGTGTTGACTTCATTCCTGACCTTAAGCCGATTGGTCTCCCTCAATCGCGGTATGAGGGGAGACTGACTGTAAATGGCACGCTAGGAGCGGATTCAATAATATGTAGGGACGGGCATTCTTGGGCTCAAGCACACTACACAGTTCTACAGAATTCTACCTTGGTGACCCCGTATGTCAATGAACACAAGAATATTCTGCACTCCAAACACCCGTAGCAGTGTGACGACTGGATTACATGTGAACACATCAGGACTTTCGGCAGTTGGTTGCAAACACATCTCATGGGTGACAACATTGTTGGAGATGAGCTGTACTCGTTGGCCAGGACACCATCTTCGACTGTATTGACTTACCAAGGGTACGAGATAAATGGGAATACAGTTTACACGATCGCCCAAGATCAAAAGAGCACCAACCAAAACAGTGGTGTCCGCTTTGATGCAGCAACCAACAGGGGAAAGTACACATATTATGGTTACATAGTGGACATATGGGAACTTGACTATGGACATGATTTTAAGGTCCCTTTGTTTCGGTGCAAATGGGTCAATCGGTCAGGAGGCGGGGTACAGGTAGACCCACAGTACGGAATGACAACAGTGGATCTGAACAATCTTGGGTACACAGACGAACCATTCGTCCTAGCCAATGATGTGGCGCAGGTTTTCTATGTGAAGGACAGGTCTACCAAACCGAGAAAAAGAAAAGATAAGGAAGCGAATACATCATACGATGAGCCAAAGCGCCACATAGTTCTTTCAGGGAAAAGAAACATCGTGGGAGTGGAGGACAAGACAGACATGTCTGAAGATTATGAAAAGTTTCATGAAATTCCTCTCTTCAAAGTGAAGGCTGACCCAAGCATCCTGTTAAACAATGAAGATTACCCATGGTTACGGCGCAATAAGCAAGGGACACACGCGAAGAAAAAGTGAAGACTTTCTCTCCACAACTATTCTGATGATGGCTTTGATCTAGAATATCAGTGCAGTTACATGTCAACAAATGAAATCCCTTTTGTAATAGATGAGTTTTCGTCCGAAACCGTGATACTTCGAAAGAGATTGTCCAGTTTGTACACGAAGTGCATCCAATTTTTGCCGTAACCCTCTCAACTTTTTAGCACATGCTATGTGGGTGAAATGATGATACCATGCCAAGTTTCAACCTTTTCAGAGTTCATTTGTAGTGCTTTTCAATTTCAGGGTCATTTAGCTAAAAAAATCAGTAAATACATGAAAAATAGCAAATGAAGTCAGAAAGGGTTGAAAATTGATGATGTGGCTTTGAATGGTGCATATTGAACGCACAATAAGTCTGGAGTTCAAATAAGTTTAAAAAATATGAAATGCCTTCATAACACATGAGTTTTCGTCCGAAACCCTGATACTTCGAAAGAGATTGTCCAGTTTGTACATGAAGTACATCCAGTTTTTGCCGTAACCTTCTCAACTTTTTAGCACATGCTATGTGGGTGAAATGATGATACCATGCCAAGTTTCAACCTGTTCAGAGTTCATTTGTAGTTCTTTTCAATTTCAGGGTCATTTAGCTCAAAGAATGAACTAATAGCAAAAAGAATGAACTAAAAAGCTTTTATAAAACTCTAATAGCAAAAAGAATGAACTAAAAAGAATCAATTAATTTTTTTTTGTTATGATCAACTAAAACAAAACTATAATATTCTTCAAGAGCAAAAAGAATCAACTAAAAAGCTTTTATAAACCTCTAGTTATTATAAAAGTATTTTTGAAACTAAAATTATATAAAATTTATGCAACTAAAATTATCAAAGTATTTTTTGTTCAAAACTTTAATAGCAAAAAGAATTTTCATAAAGTATTTTTTGTTAGAAACTTTAATAGCAAACTAAAATAACAAAATCTATTTTTGATTAAAACACCCATTTAAAATAACCTAAAAATTACCAAATTGAATATAATGATAAAACACACTAATATTAAACAGCAGGAAAAAGAATCATTCAAAAATCTATTTTTAAAGTAAAGTTATTCACAAACTAGTGATTCACACAAATTTCAAAGAATTCAAATTTAAACTATTCAAATTTGAAAACTACTGGCACTAACAGAAAGTTTATAATTTTTGTGACCTAAAGCAAAAAGAATCACTCAAAAACTCTAAGTATTTATCTATAAGTAGAAACAAAAGAAAATAAATAAAGCAAAAAACAAAACAAAAATACTGGAAAAGACCTTTAGTCCCGGTTGCTACCACAAACCGGGACTAAAAAGTAAAAAAATTTAAAAAAATGCCGCCTACTGGGCCACCACGGCCTGCATACGACTAGAAACCCAACCGCTAGTTGGGCCAGGATGCAGGCCCGCAGAAGGCCCAGTAGGCCCACAGGCAGAGAGTGCGCTTAGGCCCGTAGGCCTGCATAAGAGAGGAACTCGAGAGGGTTGGCGCAGCCGGGCTTATAAACCACTCTCGACGCCTCTCAGCTAGCGAGGTGGGACTAAACATCCACCCGCCCAACGCCGTGCCAGCCGCAGCCCTTTAGTCCCCGTTGGTGGCACCAACCGGGACTAAAGGCCCCCCTTTAGTCCCGGTCCGAGCCACCAACCGGGACTAAAGGGCTCTGCTTCCCGCTCTTTGCGCTGCTGAAAATGACCTTTAGTCCCGGTTGGTGGCTGCAACCGGGACTAAAGGGGGGCCTTTAGTCCCAGTTGCAGCCACCAACCGGGACTAAAGGTGTGGCTATATAATCCAACACTTGTGAAAAATTTCAAACACATTCAGTTTCTTCGATCCTCCTCTCCCCCGACGGCGCCGACGACCACCTCGACGCCGCCAGGCTGCCGGACCTCGCCGTCGACGCCCTCACCGCGCCCTGCCCCTCTGCCCCGATGCCACCGCTCCACGCGCCCCTGCCCTGCCCTGACGCCGCCGCGCTCCTGCCCTGCCCCGACGCCACCGCGCCCCTGCCCTGCCCCCGACGCGGCCGCTCCACAGCCGGTCGGCCAGGTACTTCCTCCTCCCTCCCACCCCTCTCCTCCCTCCTTCCTCCTTGGATGTATGTGATGATGGTCAAGTTGGTTCAGAGAGTTGCAAGGTTTCAGAGAGTTGCATGGTTTCAGCCATGTCCACAAGGTGTTTGATGAAATGCTAGGGCTAGCTAGGGAACTTTGTTGTATGTGAAACTTGGCAGGATGATGTCTCCTTGGATGTTAGTGATGATGGTCAAGTTGGTTTTATAAAAGAAAAAACTTGTTAGTGCAAGTTTTATTAGAATTTAGTTCTGGACAGAAACTACAGGGAATTTTTTGGTGGACTTGCAAGATGAAATTGGGGCTGCCCTTCTGGACTTAAGGGTTTAGTTGGAAGGACTATAAGATGCAAAAAATTCAGAATTATTTGAGCAAGGAAAAATAGGGTTGTAGTTCAATGCCAAGATTGGACCAAAATTGAAAAATGGAAGTTGTTCTAAAATTTTTCAAATGACCAAAGTGGGTTTTTGCATAAAAATGATCTATAGGCATCAGAGGACTTCTCAAAAAATTTATGGCATTTGAAAAGAATTATTTGAAATAGTTCTAGTGCAACAGGGTCATTCTAGTGTTTGAAAATACTAATCTGGAACGGGATCTAACAACGATGATGCGAAGATTACATAAATGGTACTTGGAAGCCTGCAAGGATGGGACGGGCAGTATCTTTGTGGGAATTAAGGATGAGCACGACTTCATTGGAATCGACTCGATCTACGTTGAATTTGACGAACTCTTTCAGTTATACAATCAAGCCGCCCTCGACAAAAGTCTCATCAGTTGTTATTGTCTGTAAGTATTATTTCTGTAATTAAATCTCTAGCTCAGCTCGTTCATTGCATGTATATAATTATCCTCACTATATTATGCAGATTGAAGATCATCGAATTCAAAACAGGACAAATCTATGACATTGGGTTCATTAACCCAAATATCGTAAATGAATGGATGTTACAGAACAGCCCCGGGGAGACTGAGGAAATCTTGCTAAGGTCATTCCTTTGACACCAAAACAAAAGGGAAATACTCTTTCCTTACAACTTCAAGTGAGTCTTACTGGCTTCTGCATATTCTGTTTCGCTTACTTGAGGTTAAGTGTAATTGATGAGTTATGCGCGCGCAGGTACCACTTTATTCTGCTAGCCATTCAGCTTCACGAGGGAGCAATAACTGTCTTGGACTTGAGACGTAAAGAGGCTAAGGAGTATGCGAACATGATTGAAATGCTCCAAAAGTAAGTTCAATCATTATCGCACTATATCGGCAACTTTCGTTCATTTCCTAATATCAAGTAATCATTTTCTTTGCCGGGCAGGGTTTGGAAAAAGTTCATCACGCGGGTTAAGGGTGAATGGAGACCGGAGCTGCGATTTACACAACCCAGAGTAAGTAGTACTAGCTAGTTCCGCGCATCTCTCATTGATTCTAGTTTCAATACCATTATCATGGTTGATTATCATTTTGATTGAAGTATATTCTCGTAAAGTGCATGTGGCAGCAAGCCGGAAATAATTTATGTGATACTACGTTTGCGAGTTCATTCGCCAAAAGACCACTGAGAGGGGCTTCACTAAACAACAATTTGAAGTACGTAAACAATATTCACAATTTTATTTTATCACCATCAATTGTGTTGATTTCATTCATATATATATATACATATTGACCCCCCTTCTTTAAATTAGACCTGGCAGAAGCGGGACGTACTCCTACCAGCTGATCGCCTACGCGCAATTCAAGAGGAATTGGCGGGATTCTTTGTTGACCACGTCATTCCTAAAGACGGAGAATGCCATCGGGAATTGCAAACCAATTTTGGTCATCCATGATGTTAGGGATCGTAACAGATGTTATATTGTATATATATATATGCATCAACGTGTACTATCTGTAGTAGCGTCGAATAGATATACGAAAACTTGTTGTTCGACCAACAAGCACGGAGAAAGAGAGGTCACTTCTCTCTATATATTGATTATGCATGACGATGTTGTGTAATTAATGATTCCTTCATTGCTTACTAGCTAGCGTCGAGTTCTCTCTATATGTAGTAGCTAGCGTCGACCAAGCACGGCGAAAGAGAGGTCACTTCTCTCTATATGTAGTAGCTAGCTAACACAATATGAAACCCCTAAACCCTCCAAAACCCCTAACCCCCCCTTTCAAAAAAAAATCCCAGCGCCTGGGAGCTGCTGACGCGTGGCTGCCTTTTAGTCCCGGTCGGTGTTACCAACCGGGACTAAAGGTCCTCCTGCCTGGGCGCTCCACAGCGGCCACATGGCTGCCTTTTAGTCCCGGTCGGTGTTACCAACCGGGACTAAAGGTCCTCCTGCCTGGGCGCGCCACAGCGGCCACGTGGAGCACCTTTAGTCCCGTTTCATAAGCCAACCGGGACTAAAAGTGGTGGGCATTAGTCCCGATCGTTTTGTCCCGGGTCCAGAATCGGGACTAAAGGCCCTCTGGAACCGGGACAAATGCCCTGTTTTCTACTAGTGTGTTGATGAAGAAAGGTGGGATGCCTACCGCGGCATCCCCAAGCTTAGATGCTTGAGACTTCTTGAAATATTAATTTGGGATGCCTTGGGCATCCCCAAGCTTGAGCTCTTGTGTCTCCTTAATTCCTCGCGTATCACGTTCTCTATAAATCTTAAAACTTCATCCACATAAAACTCAACAAGAACTCGTGAGATAAGTTAGTATAAATCAACTTAAAACCCTAACATTCTTTACTGTAGCAAATCATAAAAATTATAATTAAACATTGCATACTAAATGCCTCTTCATATTTAATACTCCTATCCACAAATAGAAACATTAAACACGCAAACATATGCTAACAATGCAACTATAACAGCAATCTGCCAAAACAGAACAGTCTGTAAAAGGGGAATAAGAATCCATACTTCTCTAACTCCAAAAATTCTGAAAAATTACCACGTGACAGAGAACTGATGCATTCTTACTGTGTAAAAATTTCAGATTTTTATCATGTCTTGACAATTCACCAAAATTCAGGATATAACAGAAAACTTTCTGTTTTCAAACAGCAACACATAAACTTGCAAACTGAGCATGGTAAAGGCTATAATTGGCATTTTATTGAATTAAAATATACAAAACATGATTATTGATAGCAGCAAGCAAATATTAACAGAAGAAAATGACGCTCCAAGCAAAACTCATATTATGTGATGAATAAAAATATAGCTCCAAGTGAGGTTACCGGTAGTGTTGAAGACGAAAGAGGGGATGCCTTCCGGGGCATCCCCAAGCTTAGTTGATTGGGTCTTCCTTGAATATTACCTTGGGGTTCCTTGGTCATCCCCAAGATTAGGGTCTTGCCACTCCTTATTCTCCTCATATCGATATCTCACCCAAAACTTGAAAACTTCAATCACACAAAACTTAACGGAACTTCGTGAGATAGGTTAGTATGATAAAAATAAATCATCCACTTAGGTACTGTCAAGACAAGATTCATAATTATTCTCACATAATACCTACTGTATTCTATCATTTCCACAATTTATATCTCATAATATAAGCTATGGAAACACTAGAACAAGCAAACTATGCACCGAAAACAGAATCTGTCAAAAACAGAATAGTCTGTAATGATCTGAACAATGACCAAACTTCTGTACCTCTAAAAATTCTGAAAAATTAGGACAACGTAGGAAGTTTGTATATCAATCATGTGCAAAAAATTCAGAATTTTTGGCCGCTCCAGTGATTTATGGTAATTCCAGAACTGGGCGCAAAAGTTTCTGTTTTTGCACAGAATCAAGTCAACTATCATCCACACTAGCAGACTAAGGCATAGCCTAGTGGTGGAAAGGGGTTGATGCCTTCCCACCCACCCAGGTTCAAGGCTTGGTACTTTAAATTTGGGTTTGTTGCACCAATTATACTGTAGGGGTTTCCCTTACAGTCTTTCTATAAAAAAAAACTATCATCCACACTATCCCAAAGGATTTACTTGGCACATTATTGAAAGAAACATATAAAACATGATTACTACAGTAGCTTAATCATGTGAACACACTAAAACAGAAAGGATACATATTGGGTTGCCTCCCAACAAGCGCTTTTCTTTAAAGCCTTTTAGCTAGGCATGATAATTTTGAATAATGCTCACATAGAAGTAAAGAATTGAAACGTAAAGGGAGCATCAAAAGAAATATATCAAACACATTTAAGCCTAACCCACTTCCTATGCATAGGGATTTTGTGAGCAAACAATTTATGGGAACTAGAATCAACTAGCATAGGAAGGCAAAACAAGTATAACTTCAAAACTTTCAACACATAGAAAGGAAACTTGATATTATTGAGATACCTATAATCATAAGTTCCTCTCTCATAATAATTTTCAGTAGCATCATGAATAAATTCAAAAATATAACTATCACATACAGCACTCTTTTCATGATGCACAAGCATAGAAGATTTATTACTCTCCACATAAGCAAATTTATTCTCATTCATAATAGTGGGAGCAAACTCAACAAAATAACTATCATGAGATACTTGATTGGTATAATCCAATTGAAAATTAAAATCATGATGACAAGTTTCATAGTTATCATTATTCTTTATAGCATACATGTCATCACAATAATCATCATAGATAGCAACTTTGTTGTCATAATCAATTGAAACCTCTTCCAAAATAGTGGAATTATCATTAAATAAAGTTGTGACCTCTCCAAATCCACTTTCATCAATATAATCATCATAAATAGGAGGCATGAAACCATCATAACAAATTTGCACATCAAAACTTGGGGGACTAAAAATATCACCTTCAACAAACATAGCATCCCCAAGCTTATGGCTTTGCATATCATTAGCATAATGGATATTCAAAGAATTCATACTAACAACATTGCAATCATGCTCATCATTCAAAGATTTTATGCCAAACATTTTATTCAATTCTTCTTCTATCAATTGAGCACAATTATCAGAATCCTTATTTTCAAGAAAGACATGATAAAGACAAATAATATGAGGCAACCTCAATTCCATTTTTTGTAGTTTTCTTTTATAAGCCAAACTAGTGATAAACAAGAAACTAAAAGATTCGATTGCAAGATCTAAAGATATACCTTCAAGCACTCACCTCCCCGGCAACGGTGCCAGAAAAGAGCTTGTTGTCTACTACAAAACTTATTCTTGTAGACTCGTGTTGGGCCTCCAAGCGCAGAGTTTTGTAGGACAGTAGCAATTTTCCCTCAAGTGGATGACCTAAGGTTTATCAATCCGTGGGAGGCGTAGGTTGAAGATGGTATCTCTCGAACAACCCTGTAACCAAATACAAGAAATCTCTTGTGTCCCCAACACACCCAATACAATGATAAATTGTATAGGTGCACTAGTTCGGCGAAGAGATGATGATAAAAGTGTAGTATGGATAGTAGAGATAGGTTTTTGTAATCTGAAAATATAAAAACAGCAAGATAACAAGTAGTAAAATGGAGCACAGACGGTATTGCAATGCTTAGAAACAAGGCCTAGGGTTCATACTTTCACTAGTGCAATCTCTCAACAATGCTAACATAATTGGATCATATAACCATCCCTCAACGTGCGATAAAGAATCACTCCCAAGTTCCTATTAGCGGAGAACATAAGATAGAAATTGTTTGTAGGGTACGAAACCACCTCAAAGTTATCCTTTCTGATCAATCCATTGAGCTATTCCTATAATTGTCACAAACAGCCCTAGAGTTCGTACTAAAATAACACCATATGATACACATCAACCAACTCTAATGTCACCTAGATACTCCAATGTCATCACAAGTATCCGCGAGTTGATTATACGATATGCATCAAACAACTTCATAATCATAATATTCAATCCACACAAAGAACTCCAAGGAGCACCCCAAAGTTTCTATCAGAGAAAAGATAATGAAAAGGTGCATCAACCCCAATGCATAGATTACCCCAATGTCACCTCGGGAATCGGCGAGTTGAGTGCCAAAACATACATCAAGTGAATCAATATAATACCCCATTGTCACCACGGGTATTCATATGCAAGACATACATCAAGTGTTCTCAAATCTGAAATATTCAATCCAACAATACGAAACCTCAAAGGGAAAAGATTCGATTCATCACAACAAGGATAGAGAGGGAGGAAACACCATATGATCCAACTATATTAACAAAGCTCGCGGTACATCAAGATCGTGCCAAATCAAGAACACGAGAGAGAGAGAGAGAGAGACAAACACATAGCTACTGTACATACCCCTAGCCTCGAGGGTGAACTACTCCCTCCTCGTCATGGAGACCGCCGGGATGATGAAGATGGCCTCCGGTGATGATTCCCCCCTCCGGCAGGGTGCCGGAAAAGGGTTGTAGATGGGATCTCATTGGTACAGAGGCTTGCGGCGGCGTAAAAACTCATCTAGGTTAACTTTCGGGGGTTTCTGAATATATATGATTTTTTGGCGTTGGAATCACGCGAAGAGGTGCCACAGGGGGCCCACGAGGCACCAGGGTGTGCCTGGGGGGGTGGCGCGCCCTGGTGGCTCGTGGGGCCCCTGTGGGTCTTCTGGCCTCCTCCCGAAGCTTCTAGTGTCTCTTATGTTCCAGAAAAAATCGTCAAAAAGTTTCGCTGCATTTGGACTTCATTTGATATGGATTTTCTGGAAAACCAAAAACAAGCAGAAAACAGCAACTGGCACTGGGCACTAGGTCAATATGTTAGTCCATAAAAATCATATAAAAGTGCACCAAAATCATACAAAACTATAATAAACATGGCATGAATACTTTATAAATTATAGATACGTTGGAGAAGTATCAAGTATGTACGAAAAAAGGACAGCATTGCATATTCACACCTATGATAGGAGGATGGAATATGTATGAAAAACACTAAGCAGAAGACATTTCAAGAAATTAGAAGAAATGAAAGCTAGGCACCATATGAACATGCAACCAATATCACTCTTAAAAGTGTCTCGTCATAAGTGCCATTTCAACAAATTAGAAGCAGTACAAGCTAGAAGACAATGCAAGATGCAACGTATATCATACTCCCAAGTTAAATGTGTCTTATGGTAAGTGATTGTTGCAGGAGACACATAAGTACTTTGATGTAAGAACATGGTGTGATAGACAGATTTAGTATGTTCTTGAAACAGGAACACGTGTCATATTCGCAAGTATGATGTGTAAACTAAGCAGATGCAAATCAACAAAATTAGAAGCAATACAAACTAGACATCATACACAACATGCAACCACATATAACAGTGCCAAGTTAGAGAAAGCACCTATGATGGTGGAGTAGGGGAGATGTGTTCATCATCTACACAACTACGTTGACTGTCTAGCCCTGCGTTGTCTTGCGAAACTTGTTGGGAGGATGGCTGAGTAGAATCTGTAGAGACCCTCTATTTCAATTGCTCGGAAGGACCACCATCATCCACTGCCTTACTAATTTCCTTCTGCTGTATTGATTTTGCATTGTGAAGTCAAACCGACAAGAAAAAAGAATAAAATTCGCTCTTCAGAACTCATTCATGCATGAAAGACTGACGAACAATACTTTGATGTAAGGCAAACACATGATACGAGGATGGAATATGTACAAAAAACAGGACCGCATGACATATTCACACCTATGATGTGTCAACTAAGCAGAAGGATTATCAAGAAGCAATGCAAGCTAGACACCATATGAAAGATGCAACCAATATCACTCTGCCAAGTTAAAAGTGTCTCGTCATAAGTGGAATTTCGAAAAATTAGAAGCAGTACAAGCTAGAAATCAATGCAAGATGCAACCAATATCACACTGCCAAGTTAAAGGTGTCTCATCGTAAGTGATTGATGCAGGATACACAACAGCAGTACTTTGATGTAAGAACATGGTGTGATAGACAGATATAGTATGTACCAGAAACAGGAAGGCATGTGGTATATTCACGTGTATAATGTGTAAGCTAAGCAGATGCATTTTACCCTAATTCGAAGCAATACAAGCTAGACACAATATGCAACATGCAACCAGATATCACACTGCCAAGTTAGAGCAAGCACCTGGGAGGGTGGAGTAGGGGAGATGAGACTTGGAACTTGTAAAGCACTAGAAGTACAAGGAGAATGTGTAGAGATGGTCCGTTTACGTTGCTGCAGAGGACCACCGTCATCCCCTTCCTTCCTCTTTTTTGATTTTGCCTTGTAAAGCAAACCCACAAGAAAGAGGAATAAAAATTGCTTTTGAGAACTCATTGATGCATGATACTGATGAACACTACTTTGATGTAAGGCAACCGCATGATAGGAGGATGGAATATGTACGAAAAAAGGACAGCATTGCATATTCACACCTATGATGTGTGAACTAAGCAGAAGGCATTTCAACTAATTAGAAGCAATGCAAGCTAGACACCATATGAAAGATACAACCAATATCACTCTGCCAAATTAAAAGGGCGGGCTAATAAGGGTATTTCAACAAATTAGAAGCAATAAATAGCTACATGCTAGAAATCATATGCAATATGCAACGAATAAAGGTGTCTCATCGTAAGTGATTGATGTGGGATACACAAAAACAGTAGTTTCATGTAAGAACATGGTTAATAGATAGATGTAGTATGTACCAAAAACAGGAAGGCATGTCATATTCACAGGTATAATGTGTAGACTAAGCAGATGCAATTTACCCTAATTAGAACCAATACAAGCTAGACACCATACTTAACATGCAACCACATATCACACTGCCAAGTTATAGCAAGCACCTGCGATGCTGGTGTAGGGGAAATCTGGTCATCAACTATAGAGCTACGTTGACTATCTTCATCTTGCCTTCCTGTTTCTTGAGAATCATGTGGGGAGCATGAAACTGCACTCTTTAAAAGAGTAGTGTGGCTCACACTAACCCACGGGTGTGACTGTCCCATCATAAGTGATTGATGAGGGATACACAGGAACATTAGTTTGATGTAAGAACATGGTTAATAGACAGATGCACTATGTACCAAAAACTGGAAGGCATGTCATATTCACAGCTATAATGTGTAAACTAAGCAGATGCAATTTAACCAAATTAGAAGAATTACAAGCTAGACACCATATGCAACATCCAACCACATATCACACTGCCAAGTTAGAGCAAGCACCTGCGATGGTGGTGTAGGGGAAATGCGGTCACCAACTACAGAGCTACGTTGACTATCTTCATTTAGCCTTGGTGTTTGTTGAGAATCATGTGGGGAGGATGACACTGCACTCTTTAAAAGAGTAGCGCGTCTCACACTAACCCACCCGTCTGACTGTCTCATCATAAGTGATTGATGAGGGATACACAAGAACATTAGTTTGATGTAAGAACATGGTTAATAGACAGATGCAGTATGTACCAAAAATAGGAAGGCATGTCATATTCACAGTATATGGCTAAGCAGATGCAATTTAACCAATTTAGAAGCAATACAAGGTAGACACCATATGCAACATGCAACCACATATGACACCGAAGTTAAAGCAAGCACCTGCCATGCTGGTGTATGGCGAATGGAGTCATCAACTACAGAGCTACGTTGACAGTCTTCATCGAATGACACTACACTCTTCATTAGAGCGTCAAACCACGTCTTTCCAATCCTCGATGCAGACTAGAGCGACTGCTCTGTTTTCTTTTTAGAATACTGTGCTTGAGATTCTGAAATACCCATGCATAATAAAACAATAGTGATAGAGTATGGGTGTAGTTTGTGCACAAGTAGTATAGTGTAAAAGTATCAGATAGCAGGTGGGTCAAAAATAAATGACGGCAGACATATGATAGCTCTACAACATGCATGGCACACGAAATTAGATTCTAGGCTGTTGAAATATGAGCACAGGGATGGCTGGGAAGTGCAGGTAATCCTGCAGCAAACCACCACAGTCCTATGAAAATAACAATCGACTGAAAACAAATAGGTCAGTCGATTTTTTCTGCACCGTCCGATCTACAAGGAACGGGCAGATGGCCTTCATCTACCTCCCGCCAGTCACTGTTGACGATCTTCCTCGAACCGCCAGCGACCACCGGCACAGACCCCTGACTCCGCCGCCCCGGCCTCCCCTCTATCTCACCCCACCGCCCAGGCGAACAGGCGGACTAGGTGCTCCGCGCGCCTCCGCGGGTGGTGCTTGCTTTAACTGGGAATCAACTGACACTGAATTGAAATCCAGGCAGGCGACAGACCTTTAGCTAAAGTGAAATAGTAAATGGGGGGAAACCTTGTGCATCGCGGGTTACTTGGAACATCTAGTATCAGGAAGAATGTGCAGTAAGAAGCGGTCAACTAGTTTCCTTCATGGGATTAATACCGTGCGAGAGATTTGCAACAATAAGGGAAGAGGAATACCAATATCGGCTGGCGATGCTGTGACCTCCTTCTGTTTTTTTGACGATCGTCTTGTGGTTCACTGGAAACAAGATGTTGTCGAGGACGGTGGAGCCTTGGACGAACCCATGGCCAAGTAGTTGAGTGTGGTGCGATGGCCCTCTGTCGGTGGCGGGGAAGCAGATCCGAGGCAGCGAACGACGGTGTAGCGGGAACAGCTCCGGTACGGTTGACGGTTGCGACATTGGAGCGGCAGCGGTGAGGCGCAGGACGGAGGGGTTGAAGTGGCTCGGGTACAGCGCACGTCCGCGTTGTGGAGGCAGATCTGCCTCGGCTTCAACTGCTAAGTCATGGAGGGCGCTGCGGTTGAGGTTACAGTGGTCGACGACGTCGGGGTATCGGCTCCGGCGTGATGGAGGAAGGCGGCGGTGGATCGGTGCGATGGGGTGGTGGACGGAGGAGGTTGGGGTTTCGCGGCTGGTGGAGAGGGAGTTTTGGCGCCCACGGAGTATGAATGGGGAATCGGACAGGGAGGGGGGAAGCTAAGGAGGAACCATGTTTCCGGGACGCGCTTGTTTGAAATTTGGGGAAAGTTACAAACTTTGCCCCAATCTAAAATTTCGGACATGCTGCGGGTCGGGGGTAGGACGGTAATCTCACGTGTCCAAAATAGTGGGCGGGAGTGATTTCGGCCGAGCGCATCGGCGTTTAGGCACCCGTGGTATATGAATGTTTTTCGGAGGCGGTTGTGTGGCGTCTCGGTGAAGTTACAAACCTACCCCGGTTTAGACTTCTGGACGTCGGGCCGGTAGGCTTCACGGGTCAGAGTTAGGACGGTAATTTCCTTCTACCAAACATTGGTCTCACACTGTTTCGGGCGAGGAGAGGCTCTTTTGGCGCTTCGTTCAAAATCTTGAACCAGAAGCATTCACGTTTACAGTACTCTTTAGTTGAACTTTCCTAATTAGACCTCATTATATTTGACCTTGTATGTTTAAAAACCTAATTAAATTATGCGATTCTTTTGAAAATTTTGACTCTTGAAAATCCTATAGCTACGATTATTTTGGAATGGAGGAGGTAAACTTGAATCTATTTTGTATACGACTATATATTATCAACAAAGATTGATGCCCCTTTTGGATGTGATTTACAAATGTCATTATCTTGAATTCAAATAGTTGAATGCACTTTCTATGAATTCGAATATTTGAAACCACTTTTATCTTGAATTCAAAATGTATTCTGGTTCGTCGCTAGCAATTTGGAATGTATACCATGTATGTTTCTTATGTATAATGTGCTTGACACTGACCGCAGAGTGTACTCGTGTTTATATATGAATTGCAAGAGCCATGCATTGTCTGGATTTCAAACTACTGACTATGGATCAATAATGTGAAATAATACCATACACATGCTCGAATTCGATAGAGTATGGATGTTTGCTAAACCAATGTTCGTTCATACACGAATTGCAAATTTCATGATCTCATCCAATTTTTTAAATACAATTTATATTTTAATTTAATGGGTAGAACAGTCCTTTACGCGTAGATGCACTCTCCCTCGGCCCCTCCTCACACACACACTATCTTTCTCTCTCACGCATATGCACACACACTATATATCCATCGGCCTTTCTCTCTCACAAATGCTCACCCTCTCTCCCAAAGTGTCTCGCGCACACACACACACACACACACACTATATCTCCCTCTCTCTCTCTCTCTCTCTCTCTCTCTTTTACTACTATCTATGACTCTTTTCACTAATCTCAGTCACAAACACTATTTCTCTCACATGCATACACACGCATGGTCTCTGCCCCCCCCTTTGTACATATCTCTGCCTCGTGTCTCCCGCACGCACACTCTCTTTAGTCTTCTCTCGCATGCATTGTCTCCCCCTCTCTTACTAGTTGACAGATATGATTCCATCAGATCATTCGGTAGGATATCCCTGATGGTTAAACTGGATGGTGATAAGAGGCAAAGATTTTTCCCAAGTCTGGGCCCTTACGATCGAGGAAATACCCTACTCCTGGTCGTGTATACTTTGATTGGTGTGTGTATAAAGTACATGTCAATACCAAGGGATTGTGTGTATATATACTATCGACGAACTAGGGCCCCGGCCTATATAACATACCCGGGGCCTAGGGTTACAAACCGTAGTCCGCTTTGTCAGTGGAGATAGAGTCCTCCACGGCTCTGGAATCTTCGTCTTGTACGTCAAGTCCTCCATGGGTCTTCGTATAATGCGTCTCGAGCCAACCTATGTGGCGCAGGATGGAACCGACCTAGGGGTCCGCACCTTGACCCACCAGACCAAAAAACGATGTGCCACCACCACACCTCGCACACTCTCTACCCCCCTAGGTCTCACTATATTCTCACACCCACATATACCAACACACACACTATTTCTGCTCATGCCTCTCTCCCCTCTTCCTCTGCATACACAAACTCACCATATCTCGTTGAGACATCCTATTCGTCTCTCTCTCTCCCTCTCTGTCTCTCTCTCTCTCTCTCATCTATCGTGCTTTCTCTTTCTCTCATCGCCCCCCCCTATCCATGCCTCCCTCGAATACATACACATACCCTCTCCAGGCCCTCCAAAATACGTCAACCATGCATTCACTACAGGAATCAGCTGCTTTGCCGTCTGCCATAGCGGACGGCAAAGGCATGAATGCCAGACGGCAAAGCCTTTGCCGTCTGCCAGCAGACGGCCAACAGTCTGGCCGAACAGCTGCCGGCAAAGGCCACTTTGCCGTCTGCTGGCAGACGGCAAAGAAGCAAAGGTCTTTGCCGTCTGCTGGCAGACGGCAAAGCAACTGGACAGCAGACAAAAGGTGTCAGCCTCGTTAGGGGGCTAACAGCGCTCTTTGCCGTCTGCTGGCAGACGGCAAAGAAGCAAAGGTCTTTGCCGTCTGCTGGCAGACGGCAAAGAGGCCAAATAGGCCAGCCCAGGTTGCAAAGGCTGCTACCACGTGGCCTCTTTGCCGTCTGCTGGCAGACGGCAAACCTCTTTGCCGTCTGCTGGCAGACGGCAAACCTCTTTGCCGTCTGCTAGCAGACGGCAAAGTGGCCATATAGCCCTTGTTTTTCTTGTTTTTTCTTAAATTCAAGCAATTTCACAGCAATATATATGATATATATATATATATTTCAGAATACTTTCATCCAACATGCACATCCCTGCCATATGGATATGATCATCCAACAAATGTATACCAAATCATCACATATGTCCAAATTTCAACATATTACAAAGTTTCATCCATACATATACATAGTTTCATCAATATTACAAAGTTGCATCCATGGGTATCAAGTTTCACAAAGTCAAAACAAAAAATAAAGACAAGCACTCCATCAACGCAAGGGTCGGGTGATCTGAAGCAAATCTGCAAAATGAGAAAGAAGAAAGTTAGAAGAAGAAGACTTGAAGAAGAAGAAAAAGAAGAAGAAGACTAGAAGAAGAAGAAAAAGAAGACTAGAAGAAGAAAAAGAAGAAGAAGAAGAAGAAGAAGAATTTTTCTTCTCTTTCTTTTTCTCCTCTTCTTTTTTTCTTCTTATTGCTTACTAGTGTCATTTTAGAGCTAACCTAGGTAAATAGGCCATTTTAGACCTAAATATGCTAAGTATGTCATAAATGGATTAAAAAAAGCTAAGTATAAGTCATTTTAGAGCAAACCTAGGTAATTATGCCATTTTTGAGCTAATTAAGCATATTAAGTCATTTTGGAGCTAAATAGGTCATTTCTTAAGCATATTATGTCATTTTTGAGCTAGCTAAGCATATTAAGTCATTTTGGAGGAATAAATGCTAAGTATAGGTCATTTTAGAGCTATCATAGGTTAAATAGGTCATTTTTGAGCTAATTAAGGTTGGTATGTCATTTTTGAGCTAGCTAAGCATATAAATTCATTTTTGGAGGAATAAATGCTAACTATAGGTCATTTTGGTGCTATCCTAGGTTAAATAGGTCATTTTGGAGCTAATTAAGTTTGTTATGTCTTTTTTGAGCTAGCTAAGCATATAAAATCATTTTTGCAAGAAAAAAGCTAATTATAGGTCATTTTTTAGCTATCTTAGGTTAAATAGGTCATTTTTGAGCTAGTTAAGGTTGTTATGTCATTTTTGAGCTAGCTAAGCATATAAATTCATTTTTGAAGGAATAAATGCTAAGTATAGGTCATTTTGGTGCTATCCTAGGTTAAATAGGTCATTTTGGAGCTAATTAATGTTGTTATGTCTTTTTTGAGCTAGGTAAGCATATAAAATCATTTTTGGAGTAATAAATGCTAAGTATATGTCATTTTAGAGCTATCCTAGGTTAAATAGGTAATTTTTGAGCTAATTAAGGATGTTATGTCATTTTTGAGCTAGCTAAGCATATAAATTTATTTTTGGAGGAACAAATGCTAAGTATAGGTCATTTTAGAGCTTTCCTAGGTTAAATCGGTCATTTCTTAAGCTAAGCTAAGTATAGGTCATTTGAGAGCTATCCATGGTAAAATTGGTCATTTTGGAGCTAAGTAAGGTTATAATGTCATTTTCGAGGAAACTAAGCTAAGTATACGGCATTTTGGAGATAAATAGGTCATTTCTTAAGCTAAGTATGCATTTGTTAAGCTAAACACTTGGGAAAACTTACCGTCATCACGGAGGTGTAGGTGTAGCTCTAGGACCGGTCGCGCCAGTGGCAGACGGAGAAGCATCGGTCGATGCTTGTCGGGAGTTATGCTGCACCAAAGATCATTTCCAATGTATCGTTAGCATGATGCAACTCAAATGTGAAGACTAGTAACTAATGACCATTCAAATGAAACTCACCGTGCCCGCTGGAGCAATGACTGGCATCATGGTCTGCACATTTGGTTTTCTCGAGTCAGTCATATTAATTAGTAATGAAAGGAACATTACGTGCATGATTTGGCTAATATGCAGAAGAAACTTACCACGATGAGCTCGTATAGGGCCCGTTGACCCAACTCGTTCCGGTTCCTCTCCTCCTCTATTAGCCTAGCCGTCCTCTCCTCCGCTTGCCGGTCCCTCTCCTCTAGAAGCGCCTGGGTCTTCGCTCTCTCTTCCTCAATATAAGCATGAGTCTTCGCTCTCTCTGCCTCAATAGCAGCCTGCAACACCACTCGTTAGCATTGTAATCATCGACGGCCGCACACGCAATGTAATGGAGGAAAGGTATCTGAGTCCGTATAACTAACCTTGAATTCGAGCTCCATTGGCCGTGCACGAGGCCTTATCTGAGGATCGGAGCTTCTCTGGCGCTTCTTGATCTGCGGGAAAGTGCTAGTACAACATATTACTCCACCCCCAATGGCTAACGAGCCATGGTGCCTCCCGCCACCAGATATCATCACCAGCTCTGGATCAAGAGGTTGCTGGCTCGGGTTAAAGTCCGGCCCTTTCCTCGCCTTCCCCTCGTCTCTGTACCTCACAAGCTTGTGGTGGGAGGCACGGTTGCTGAATTTCTCTGGATCATCGAGGTCAGACTCAGAGAATGCCTTGGCCTTCTTGTACGAGGCAGTATTGGACATGGCATAGAGGTCGAATAGCTCTGGCACTGGAGCCTTGTTGTGTCGCGCCTAAAAGAGAGGAAGAGAGTATTAGTTAAGGGCTCAAGCTAGCATGAAGAATGAATTTGCATGAATCATGAAGCAAACCACATACCCACTTTTCCCCATACTGATGTAGGTTGACGCTGCCTAGATGGTGTGGGACACCTTTCATTTTGCCACGCTTGTCCTTTGCAGTGTCGTGGGTGGAGCGCCATTGGGGAGAGCACCACTCATCCACCAATGCCTCCCAACAGTCCATCCTATCCGCACACCATCTCGGAGGCACCCAAGTTAAGCAAGAGAAATTTGAGCGCTACGCCTACGAATCAAATCAAGGAAACTAAGTACAAGGCCTTAATAATAGGTAATTACCTTCATGTACTTCTCCTTACTCAGATACTTGTCGCGGCACTTCTCTTTTTTCCTCCTAATACCAGCCGAGGCGAAGTAGTCTCGAACAACCTGCGTCCGAGCCTCGTGCCGAAAGTTTTTAAGTAGGCGCCTGCACTCGTTGTTGATAACCCGAGCCGCGGCCTCCTCCTGTCCCTCAGCACACCTGTAGAAGGTCTGCAATCAAACAAGAAAACACAGATTAGTACAATCACTAGGGTTGCCAATCAAAGAAGAAAACACAACGTAGACGACAAAGGAGAAATTACCCAAAACGTCTGGATCACAATGTCGGCCACCGTGTGGCACTCGACATCGCCGATCCTATGCCCCGGCGGGGCCGGGGCAGCCAAGTAGTGCTCCCAGATCATTCCTAGCTCTGGAACCCGGCCCTCACCGGGCAACGTGACCCACCCCGGGAAGCTCTGGCGACGAATCACACCAAGGACAGTGTTGGGCCTGCGGACACGAGGCTTTTGTGTCCAAGACCTGCAGTATGATAAGGCCAACGCATTAGATATTCGAAGAAACGTGAAGGCAAAAGGTTAAAAAAGAGTAAATGCACTTACTTCTCCCCCTCCGGCGCAATCAACCACCTCTGGTCGGGGGTCGCCGGGGTGGGCGGGAGCTTTGTACCACCACGCTGGTAGACTTTGCGCCCCTAAACCCACTCACCCTCGCTATAGCTATCAGAACTATAGCCACGCTCAGCACGGCCACTCGACGAGTCCGCACATGGGTTCGGCTGCGACTCAGCGTGATCCCTGCTGAGCTCCGAAGTCTCGTGGGACGGAGTCTCGTGGGACGAAGGCTCGGCGGTCCGACGCTCGTCGGCCCCAGGCTCGTCGGCCGTAGGCGCGTCTGTCGTAGGCTCGTCGCCCCGAGGCTCGTGGACCGGAGTCCGAGACGGGTCCACCTTAGGCGGCTCCATCTCAGACGGAGCACTCCTGTGGTCGGGTGAATCAGCTGGGGGTGGCGGCGAGGAAGGCGTAGTAGCAGCCTTCCTACCTCTCCCGCCGCCACGTCCACCTCTACCAGCCTTCTTCCCCCCTCGACCTCTCCCGGCCGAAGAAGAAGCGACCGCCGGTGGTGTCTGCATACTGAGATCCAGCGCTCTCCAGAGGCTCTGGGGTGGAATGGAACTACCCCTCCCACCACGCGTCGAGGTAGGAGCCTCGGAGCGCTCTCGACCCGCGCCCACCATCTGTCAACACCTGCAATGACAAAGAGTAAACGAAATTAGTACAACATAAAAAGAATGAATACCTGACATGAATAATATGTATATAATTTAAGTGTATCATCATCATGAACATAATAAAAAATTGAATACCTAACATGAACTAATTGTCGTGGTGTCGTGGTGTCGGGGTGTCGGGGTGTCGGGGTGTCGGGTCGGGGTGTCGGGGTGTCGTGGTGTCAGGGTGTCGGGGTGTCATGTCGGGGTGTCGGGGTGTGTCGGATGTCATGTCGGGGTCGGGGTGTCATGTCAGGGTCGGGGTGTCGGGGTGTCGTGTCGGGGTCGGGGTGTCGTGTCGGGGTCGGGGTCCGGGTGTCGGGGTCTTTTTTTCCTCTTTTTCCTTTTCTTCTTCTTCATCTTCTTCCTTTTCTTCCTTTTCTTCCTTTTTTCCTTCTTCTTCTTCTTCTTCTTCTTCCTTTTTCCTTTTTCCTCTTCTTCTTCTCCTCCTCTCCTCTTTCTTCTTCTTCTTCTTCTTCTTCTTCTTCTTCTTCTTCTTCTTCTTCTTCTTCTTTTTTCTTCTCCTCCTCCTCTTCTTTTCTTCTTCCTTTCCTTTTTCCTCTTCTTCTTCTCCTCCTCTCCTCCTCCTCTTCTTCTTCTTCTTCTTCTTCTTCTTCTTCTTCTTCTTCTTCTTCTTCTTCTTATTATTATTATTATTATTATTATTTTTTCTTCTCCTCCTCCTCTTCTTCTTTTTCTTTTTCTTCTTCTTCTTCTTCTTCTTCTTCTTCTTCTTATTTTTTCTTCTTTTCCTTTTTCTTTTTCCTTTTTTCCTTTTTCTTTTCTTCTTTTTCTTTCTTCTAGGTTTCTTTCTACCTAAATGTCTAAATATCTAAAAACCTAAACATCTAAGTATCTAAACTCCTAAATGTCTAAATATCTAAAACCTAAACAGAAAAAAAAAAACAGAAAAAAAGGGGCAGGAGGGGGAGCTCACCAGAGGGGGGCAGAGGGGTTGGCCGGCGAGGGGGCGGCGACGGGGCTGGCCGGCGTCCGGGCCGCGACGGGGCGGCGAGGGGGCGGCCGGGCCGCGACGGGGCGGCGAGGGGCAGGCCTGGGCGCGGCCGCGCGGGCATGGGGCGGGGCAGTGGGCGGCGTCGGCGGTCGCGGGTGCGGCGGCGGCGAGCGGCGGGCAGCGGGCCGGGGCGGGTCGGGGGCGGCGGCGGGTGCGGCGGCGGCGTGGGGTCGGGGTCGGGAGGGGAGAGGCAGAGAGAGTGGAGAGAGTGGAGGGGGGGTGGGCCGTTAGGGCCGTTAGTAGGTATTTTCTTTGCCGTCTGCTAGCAGACGGCAAACATTCTTTGTCGTCCGCTAGCAGACGGCAAAGAGGTGGGGTGGGCCGTTGCAGTTAACTGGCCTCCACTGGGCCCCACCCCACCTCTTGCCGTCTGCTAGCGGACGACAAAGAAACTTTGCCGTCTGCTAGCAGACGGCAAAGATCTGGCTGATGGCAAACAGTGTCTTTGCCATCAGTCAGATCTTTGCCATCTGCTTTCCCAAAGCAGACGGCAAACAACCTCTTTGTCGTCTGCCAGCAGACGGCAAAGAGCTGGCAGATGGCAAAGTCCCTGATTCCAGTAGTGATTCACACATGTTACATCTCATTATCATGTGCTCCCAATGATCTAAAAAAGGCATCCGTTCACTTTTACTCCGCATACAAGATTCGTTTTGAATAAAAACTACACAGAGTGTGACAAAACAATTATTTAAGAAAATCTACATATAGAATACTACAAAGTTATATATGAAAGTTAATTGCATGGTGCATCCAATGATATTTGTTCCGTATTGTGAATGTTTACATTTTTATCCTATAAAATTAGTCACAATAAAGAGAAACGAAGGGCATCTCTCTCTCTCCATCGCACGCCCCTCTCTCTACGCCCCTTTCACGTACGCACACAAACTATCTCTCGGCCCTCTAAAAGTATGCCCCAATACACATTCACGCGTGACGGTCATTGTATTTCAAGCGAAAGTGCAATACGGTCTCTGGACTTTAGAATGCGCTCATTACGGTCACCATATACATTTTCTGGTGATTATACGGTCACTAGCTCACCGTACAGCTTCGTATTTTGATGGTGACACTGACGGTCATTGTATTTGATTGAAATGAAAGCATGATACGGTCAGCATATACATTTTGTGGTGATTATACAATCACTGGATCACCGTACAGCTACGTATTTTGTTGATGACACAATCAATTAACCAGTCAAACAGTCCACGTGGCGCAACTAGTGTTGCATCAGAAGCACACATTGTCTCCCTAACATAGGGCCTACCTATCAGCGGGGATAAGAAAGAAACAAATGGTAATAAATTAGTGCTCGGTGGGGATTCGAAGTCGAGACCTCAGGTTGGTAGCCCGCGCGTGATAACCACAGCGGACAAGGTCGCCTAGTGATGATATGCTGAGCCGGCCTTTTAATACACAAGAGTTACTGTGGTGAATACACACACATCAGACATGCGGACATACACACACGCAACGCCTGCATGCATGCATGCTACTCACACATACACATGCACGCACGCAACACTCGCACGAACACACGCACACAAGCATGCATGCAACACTCACACGTACACATGCACACACACAACACTCGCACGAACACACGCACGCATGCATGCACACAGCACAAGACGCAACACACACGCTCACGCTCAGGTGCTCATCCTACATGTGCATGCATACATATACACAGCCAGGGTGGTTCGCGCACAAGTGCCAGTTCCGCGGGGTCGCAGGTTCGACCCCCTGCCGTGCCTGCGTAAATTTTTGTTTACAAACTGATAGGTGGGACCCGCAAGCCACGTGGCCAGTTTGACCAGTCAACAGAGTGCCACGCAGACTTTTTGAACGGTCAACTGAGTGCAATTTGTAATTACGATTTTTACATCCGTATTGGGCCGGTGGGTTTCGGATGTTTAGTCCCACCTCGCCGCATGAGGAGCTGGTCAACCGGCTAAATAGCCGGGTCATCCAGAACCGATAAGCTACAGTCATCATTGCACCCTTTGTTAAGGACATGAATTGTTACGTACTTCTAGTACACTACTCTGTGATATAAAGGCTGCTTGTAGTGGGTAGTATCAACCACACGAGGCTGGTGCGGTTGGCCCGCCGTCCGGTGCACCTCATTTGAGAATAAAAGATGACAAATATTTGCAAAATTTCCAGTTTTGCGCCAAAACCCGAGCCTCTGCATTTCACAAAAAAATAAAAACCGAGCCTCAACTTCCTGCCCCAACACATTCAAATCCCTCATTTGCTGTGAAATTTTGCTGTGTGTTGTTGTTTTCAGGGATATTTTGCTGTGTGAAAACAAATTTAAATATGAATGAATAATCGGTGTCTGGGGTCTTTTGCCGGGACACGGTTGAATGGCCTCATATAGTACTAGTTTGTAGTACTACTACTAGTGTAGAGTACTAGTAGGAGCAGGAGTAGTACAGTGGTACAGTAGTACTAGAGTAGTACAAACCAGTACGAGTCCCATCGGACACAAATTTTCTTGGAGTCCGTGCTACAGCTAGCACTTCTCCCTCCTCGTTCCTCTAAACTCAGCCGACGCGCGGCGGGCAGGGTGAGGGTTTGCCGATAGTCGGTTTGCTCAACAACCGTCCCATATGTCTTTTTTTGCGGGGGAACGGTCCCATATGTTAGTGAAAATGCAAGACAACACGCGTTCCCTTGCTTGAGAGGCATGCCGGACCGACCGTGTGGAGGTGCGACGCGAATGCGGCAGGCTTTTCATTTTGAACTCGTAAGTTGTAACATTTGGTTCTGCTCCCTGGAGCGATGATAGACAGAAATAACGATTAAAAATGCTAGGGCGGGACTTTTCCTGCGCGATAAGAGTTGGAGTTTGCCAACTTGGCCAATCGTCAGTTTGCTCACATGCAGTCCCACATGTTTCTGATATGCCTTGGCAATGGGCGTTGAGCGGCGGCCCGGAACATATTGTTACTCATGTTCATGTCACATGTACATTAAATTTGCATTGAAATGTACTCAACAACGTGTGGGCTAGTATCATCTAGTGATCTGAAAGGGCCTACTTCAAATAAGAAAGAAAGGCGATTCGGTGCCCAGCCTCATCTGCATCCGGTCGGAAAAAAAATCACAAAAAATTAAAAAAAATTAAAGATTCCATTTTTTTGCATGGTAGAAAATTTGATGCGTGAGGTCTGCTCCAATTTTCAAGTTGTTTGGACATCTGAGCAGCTCTCGGCAACAAGGACTAATCGGGTTAGTACAGTGCATGAACAGTAAACTTTTTTACAGACCCCGAATTTGTCTTTTTTGCCGAGAGCTGCTTAGATGTCCAAATGATTTGAAAATTGGAGCGGACCTCATGCATCAAATTAACTACCATGCAAAAAAGAATTGGAATTCTTTGAATTTTTCTAGTTTTTGTTTTGATTTTTTTCTTCAGCGCGGGTGCAGATGAGCCTGGGCTCAGAAGTGGATTATCGCCCACTACACATTCAAGCATTTCACATCGTTTTGTCGCTCTCTCTGTCAAGCCAACTATGCCAAACTCCCCTTCCTACCGCATGGGAAAAGACCCACCCTCGCTTTTTTAATCGGATTTTGTATCGATGGATCGCGCGAAGCAGCAAAACCAAGTGTTACAGGACTACTACTCTTACTACGTACTACAGTACACTGGGCTGCCGTGTCTTGTACTCCTCCATCGTAAGAGTGGAGACACACGCTTTCATAAATGTTCTACTTCCGTTCGCCAACATGTGGGACATCTAGCATCCAGGTCCACGTGCCATGCGTCAAATAACAGTGCAGAACAGCAGGGGCGACGCGAGAACATATCTGGTGATACGGGTTGTCATATGATACAATGCTCCACTAGGTTCTGGACCGTTAGATCGTGTTCGGATGGACATGATGAGTGCACACGTGATGGGCAGCTCCTCCACCGTGAATATCAAACACACCCTTGATTATGTTCTTAATTATGCGTCAAGCCCTTTTCCTACTACTAGTCTACCAGCCTTAGTTTTAGACAAAAGGATTACGTTTCATCATGCAAACACACCTCAAAAACATGTGTTCCTCTCAAGCGTACTGTTGTACCATCTCCATATAAAAATATGGACCTGCATGTTCAATACTCAAAGTACAAGAAATTTACCTCGGGGAAATAAGATTATATCATAGAGAACTGACGTGATATGCAACATTCTAAGATAATTTCTTCTTTGAGATATTCAAGGCGTGCTTCAATACATATGGATAAACAAAGTTGAGAACACGGCAAAACTGAGTCCTTTTGTTCTCAAAAAGAAAAGAAAAACTGAATCCTTTTGTTTTAAACTGGCGCTGGTAGACTAGTAGTAGTAGTACTAGTAGATAATAAGCCTCACGCATAATTAAGATCATTGTCAAGGTTCTGTGTGTAAATTCACGGTGGAGGAGCTGTCCATCACGTGTGGACTCACCATGTCCATCAGAACATGATCTAATGGTCTAGAACACGTTGGAACATCGTATCATGTACCCGTATCACCAGATATGTTCTCGGGGGGACGCACCCCGGTCATGGCGCCGCAGTAGTAATGAGGAATGAGGCGTCAAATCACAAAGCCGCACCTTTCCAACCATCATTTCACTCTTCGCTGAATCCGCTTCTCCATCAACTTCTTCAAGAAAACCACATGTTGCTTCTGCCATTGTTCTGATTTTTCAGGAGGGACGCGCATCGGCTTGGTACACCACTGACACGTGTGACCGTATGTTAGCAAACCGACAGGCCAAGCTTCCCCGCCCACCACTCGGCAAAAGCACCTCCTTTTTACTAATCTGGATATCTATTTTTAGATCACTATAATCAAGATTTGTATATATCGCACCAAGAAGGAAAACCAAGTGGTTTGCTTTACAGTTCAAAATGAAACGTCAGCACACTTCCAGCACGGCTGTCGCGTTCGCGTCGCAACTCCGCCTGGTCAATCCGCACATGAAATGGCGACACACTAATAGCACGCGTTTCGCCGACATGTGGGACATCCACCATCTTGGTCCACGTGCCATGCACCAAAGTTCGGAGCAGCGGGGGGAGCCACCCCGGTCATAGCGCCGCAGTACTAGTAAATGAGCAATGAGGCATCAAATCACAAAGCCCCACCTTGCCCGCAGTAAGCTGGACAGAGCAGGGGAGATATACGTACAAAAAATTGTGGACACAGATTAGACCCAAAGGCAGTGATGCGTGGGTCCCGGATTTTGATATACCCGCGGCCTCCTTTGGTTCACAGGGTAGGAATATTATAGGAATATGAAAGTTGTAGGAAAAGAGATGACGTACGGCCTCCTTTGGTTTGTAGGAACTTCATAGGATAGGATTTTCAAAGGAAAAAAATCTTATGGAGCTCTGTGGTTTGTAGGAATGGATTCCTAATCCTATGTAGGATAGGAACCAGTCCTTCACATTTTAAATGAAAAAAACCATTACCCTAGACTGAATGGAAAAATTCCTATCCTATGCTTCAAATGACATTTCTTTCTCTAGAGGAATTGAGATGCATATCATCTCACTTCCTATGTTTTTTCTATTCCTATGTTATTCCTATCCTATGAACCAAAGGAGGCCGACATGTATCCCAAATCCTATGAGTAGGGATAGGAAAAGAGATGTCATTTGGTTCACATCATATGAATTTTTCAATTGAGTCTTAATGTTTATTTTCCTCTAAAATGTGGAGTATATGAATCCATTCCTATGAACCAAATGGCTCTAAAGGAAAAATTACTACAAAAATCGTATCATATAGAATTCCTATGATATTCCTCCACACCAAAGGAGGCTTGAAATTGCTGTAGGTGATACGGCGGTCTTCCTTTGCCGAGTGTCAGCTAACGGGGACTCGGCTAACAAACTTGGCGAAGTGTGGCACTCGGCAATAGAGCAGTGCCACGCATAGAGTCCTTACTCGATGGGACATTGCCGAGTTTAGAATTAAGCAAAATATTTGCCCGGTTCTTCTACCGAAGGATCGCGGTAGAAGTTTTGTATTGGGCAATAAGTGTTGCCACGTGGCTTATGTATATTCATTGTTCATTGCCGAGTTTAGCCAAGTAGAACTCAGCAAACTCGACAAACATTATTTAAATATTCGCCAGACTCGGTAATGATGTAACCCAATTTAGATGTCAACCACAGAAGCCAGACATTATCTCAAATTAATAATCGAACTCCATGGACGCAACATGGTCAAACGATGGCATGTGACTCTAAAATTCAAATATGAACTTGAGCTTGTTAAATGCATATATGGTAATAGTATAGTATGTCCACAAATACACCATGCATATCTCCATTATATCTGCATGGATTACAAATTCCATGATCTCTTATTCATTTTCTCATGAAAAACAGTGAGTTATTTCAAATATTTGACTATATCATACACACTATATTTCATCTCTCTACTGATCCCGAACGTTCTTTCTCTCTCCTTAGTTAGAGGACTCAATCCTACGATGTCTCTCGCTCTCTCTCACAACACACACACGGCCCCTCTTTATCGAAGACACACTAGTACATTCCTCCCCCATCTCTATAGATATCTCTCGATGATGAATGAAATGATATATGTTGGGTATACTATATGTGCATGTTGTTCTATGAAAACTCGGTAAAAGTTTGTAAGGTTTGAATTTTCAGTAAAGCTATATGCACTATATTTTCGAACGGAGGGAGCATACGGCAGTTGTGAACGCTCACGTGAAAATTTTATGTGTCGGAGCAGTGGCTGTTCTGTCAAATGCCATGGCAAAATTGCCATCGTCCGATGCAGATCTGACGGTTCTTTGGGCGTTCACCAGGAAACGGCTTGTGGTGAATGTTCACCAAATATGATTTACGAACACACGCATTGCATTGACACGTTAGCCCTCCCTCTCACGCACACACGCACCTCATGGCTCTCCCGAGACTTCTCGCACACACCATCTATCTGTACTCTGTACTGTAGGTAGACGTCACACACATATATGTGCTCTTCACACCCTTCCCTCAGAACTTCTAAAAAATAAAAGACGGCACACATTTTTTTTGTAACTCAGACGTCACACACGTATACATCTTACTCTAGGTGGAGTATGTAGTACACGAAGAGAAGCGGCGCACGCATGCACCAGTTCTCTCACACCCACGCGCAGGTACACGTACGAGCGCATTTGTTTACAAAGAGGCATCCCAAGTGACAAATTGATTCGTGCAGTTTTCAACTTCATGCACGGTTGGGGACCACACATGAATGACATAGTACATAGTGCGATTATTGATTGAGTTTTTTTATTGGAACGTTAAATGAAAATAGTGGTTCGCGCGTATTCATTTTAAAACGATTGCTACAAGAAAATCACTCCACTATATATAAGCAGGAGCCTCAGCGCTTGTTTTACTAGGGTTGCTATCATTCACTCTCTCATCCACTCTAGATCTAAACAAGACAGTGGTGGCCATACCCTCTCTCTGCTCACCGCTGGTCACAGTTCCGGCCTGATCCCCTCCGCCGGAGAAGGGGAGAAGGTGCAGCATTCACGCGGTCGTCGGCGGCGAGGGAGGAGACCCACAGCTGCCGGCGCGTCCCGATCGGCGGCCCGTGCCATTCTGTCCGACACAGCGCCGGCTCGGGAGGGCCTCCGACCCCTTCTTCCTCCCTGCTGTATTGTGGGCAGATCCGGCCTCTCGCCGCCCTCCTGGCCACATACAGACGACCCTCAGGTATAACTTCCTTCGAAACCGGCCTTGCTCTACTGCCCCAGCTCACCACGTGGCTGCATGTGGCTCTTTTTTACTTCCTTCGGCTGTTCCAAAGCCACCTAAATTTTTACTATTATTAGAGGTAAACCTACTTCATGCAGTCGAATCTAGGACTTTTTCAAAAGGGAAGAAAGGGGGGAAAGCTGTAGCATGAATCTAGGACTTGGTTCAAAGAGGAAAGAAACGGGGGAAAGTAGTAGAGACTGGCTACCGAACCGGTCTCTTGGTTGAAAAGGGGAAGAAAGTGGGGTGGATAGCGAAGGGTGGGGGAAGTACTAGTAAGATACTGGCCAGACCGGTCTCTTGGTCGAAAAAGGAAAGAAAGTGAGGGGGTGTTGGGGGGACAACGCAACTGAGAACGAGCGGGTCTAGATTTCGTGTGCTCACATAGGAAAAGGTCACCGAGGAGATAAAAAATTGGACAAATGCAGACATGCTGCCTGAATGTTTGCCGCTCTCGGCAACCAGATCTGTGTCACCACTTTATGCCCCTACTGTCCCTTTGCCCTTATCGCTACCGTTAATCTAATATCAGAGGAAAAAAGAAGCAATGCCACTGTTAGCCTAATGTCACTTCTAAGTAATGCCGCTGTCAGTCTAGTGCCATTGATAAATTGAAGCAATGACACCACCATTTTATGAAGTGTTTCTGTCTTGCTTTATTTCCCATGAATTCTGTATTGCCAGTTACACTTAAATCTCACACCGCTAACATTGCTTCATCCCAGTGGATCTGCACAAATTTGATTGCACCGTGCACGGAGCTGCTGTCCATGTGCTACACTCATGACAGTAATACTAATGTTGTTGTTCTGCATGTTAATCTAGTGCCAATGTTGATGTGATGTGATGCTATTTCTTACTTAATGGCACTTTTTCATACTGTCAATGTAATGCCATTCATAACACAAGAGATGCTTTGTTAATCATATGCCACTGCAAATAACTGCCACTGCTTAAATAACCCTATTACATATTTGTGCAAACAGGGATGTCTATCTCCATATTGTTTCTATTTGTGCAATCAGAAGCACACACCTCAATTTCAGTAGAACTGCACAAAATCAGATGGATGTTCCTAACTGTTGTCATCTACCAAACCATTCCCCGGGTATTCCTACATTCATACCTAGCTAGAATGACCAACGCAAGATAAAAAGAAGTTGATTTGTACTTCCTGATTGCAGTGCAGGAACGAGCCTGTCATGTGTGGGGGAGAAAACAAGCAGTGTATCCGCACCGTGAACTACACTCTCTCCCAATTTAAGGATGGCCCGAGGACGAGCTTGCATGATTGCACGGAAGTTTTGGGGTCAGGTGCGCGTACAAGAGGCATTGCGGTCTGCTTATTTCTGCAAACAGCGGTGCTTAAATTTAGTGGAACTGCACAAGAAGTTCAGATGGTCAATCCACTTCAAGGTTCAATTCAATATTCCAACTGATAACACAATTATAATTTGTTATTCTGGAACGAGAGAACCTAACCCTGGATGGTGGCAAAAAGAAAAACCAGAGTGAACCCCAGGAAATTAAAGCTTGCCTAGGGAGGCCCTTTGCTCAGAGAAGCCTGGCTTGATTTTGCCTGATTTGTAAACCTTCTCACAACTTTGTCTTTTGCTGTCAACTTCTAAAAGAGATGTTATGTTCTATGAATCATTGAGATGTATAAAAATGCCGGACTTATGCTTTTGAAGTATTTTATGCAGCCGAGTTTATTGTGAATGTTTAACATGAATGCTGGACTAGCGTGTGAACATTTGGAATTTATATTGTGGCCTCAATTAACCGCATGAACCACTGTGACTAGATACGTAGTTTCTTATATGTTAGACAGCAGAGTATGAGTGTGAGCTGGTCGATAGCCGACTTTTCTAGTGTTGAAGCGATTTGCGCCAATGTGCCGTGTTTGCACCAACTGTGCTTACAAGTGGGGTAGCACCAACAGTGTTTACAAGTACTTAACCAGCATTACCTACACAATGTATACGTCGGCGCACCAAGAGTTGTCAAACAAGTATTTCATCAAACACACACTGCTCGTTTGATAAACAGTGGCAACTTATGTCTTACAATGCCATATTACATGAAAGAACTCATGAGAATGCATCTGTTTCGGCAACACTTACGAGGGTTCTCACATGATTCACGGGCACACAAAAGTAGTAGTAGTTCCCATAGAGGGATTCAAACAGAGTACTACCCCAAGAGGGCTCGATAATATGCAAGGTTCGGGTAATTAAACACAATCCAAGCTACTTTGAAACACTAACTAGGCCAACTATTTCATGCCATCAATCTAATTGGGGATGGACACAAGACGGACCTTGCCATGAACATCCTCGAGGACGTCTGGCAGCAGCTCAATCCTGTCAACCTTCCTGAAGATAACCTTGTGGCCTTTCCACTCATAAATATGTTTGTCGAGGCATGCCACATCATCTTCATGCGTAAGCTTGACAAGAACATTATGCCTCACAAACGAAGGAGTAGCTGTGAACTTGTTGTGCTTCAGTACACCTTGGACAACACGCCTGACAACAGTGTGGCTGGAATACATTTCGTCTTCGGTATAAGTGCAAATGGCTTCCAGGATCGAACAGCCTAAGAACTTTGTTTTCCCAGTGTGTATATTCAGGTCATCCACCTCATAGCGAGTGACATGTACAACCACACAATCCTTGTCTGCATCAGGGCTCTAATTGAAACAGAAATGAATTCTGGATTACTTTCCAATATAAAAAACACAAGTTATTTAAACCACCATGTAGAGTCAAAAGTATGCATGACAGGGAAGGTAGCATGGCATCGGAGCTAATAAATCTTGCATTGTTTATCACCTCATACTTAGATCAAAAACCACAATCAAGATCGCCAAAGAAGAAAATCACCTTGGGCAGCTTAGCGGGGGGGGGGGGACACATCCTCGAAGGGGTCCATCTTGGCGGTGGAAAACTGCTCCTGCACGGCCACGGGGGCTGTAACCTCAAACGTGGCGTTGACCATCTCAGTAGTGGCAGTGAGCGCATCTGGGGTCGGCTCGGTGGTGGCCTTCATCTTCTTGGAGCTCTCTGTCTCGTGGGGATCAGTCTGCCGCGTCTGCTCCAGCATCGGCAGATCTTTGCCCGGTTCTCCATGATCCATAATGAAACTGACAAATAGAAGCCAACCGAAAGGAAAACACAATCGCAATGACAATGAAACAAAAAAAGGGAGTGAGGATCAGTTACTGCTTTGCAAAAGATTTATTTTGGAAAGAAAATATACCAACATCACGGATGCGCTCACCTTCCCTTCGTTGGGAGAGAAGAACAATGGCAGAAGCGAGTGGTGGCTTTCTTGAAGAAGATGAGGGAGAGGCGGATTCAGCGAAGAGTGAAATGATGGTTGCTTCTTCCGACCAACTTACAGCGGGGAGGTGGGGTTTTGTGATATGACGGCTCATTACTGCCACGCTACGACCAGGGTGACTCTGCGCCTGCATACCGGCTACCGCCTTCTAATTTGGTGGATGCCATTTGGGCCCGCGCGCTGCATGGCCCGCATGTCGGCGAACCAAAGTAAAATGGCACTCAGTAGCGGGAGCCGTTTCGACGACCGAGGAGGAGCCAGAAGCGGTAGTGTCTCCACTGTACTACTAGTAGGAGTAAAAAAAATTAGGATTGAGTAATTGTTTTTCTGGGGAGCGGCAGAGTGTCTCCACTGTAGTACTAGTAGCCCATCCACGCTAATTAATAAAATCAATTCGAAAGCCCTTGTTTTACTTAAGAAGAGGCGCTCCCCACTGCACCGCCCCCCCCCCCCCCAAAAAACCCGGCTGCTCTTCTTCCTCCTCACTCCCACCTCACGTCCGCTCGCTCGACTCGTCTCCCCCTCCGGTTGTACCCCCAAATTCCTCACCTCACTCCTACAGAAAACCCCAGCTCCCCTTCTTCCTCACTGCTACAAAAAACCCCAACTCCCCTTCTTCTTCACTCGCACCGCAACTAGGCTCGTCATTTGTTACTCTGCTCAAATCCGTGAGCTCGACGCAACGCCCGCAAGGAAAATGGAGTCGGCTGGCCCCAGCGCCAAGAAGATGAGGCTCCCGCCAGCGGCGACGCCGGTTGTAGATCCCGCACCCGGCAGCGCGGGGAGAAGCGGCGAAGCCCCCTCCCCTGGATCAGAGGAACCCTAGGATTCTCGGGCGGACTGCATCAGCGATCTCCTGGATGCCATCCTTGGGGAGATCATCTCGCTTCTCCCTGATTGCTGCCGCACCCAAGTCCTCGCATCTCGGTGGCGCCCTCTATGGCGCGCCGTGCCTCTTAATATCGACTGTCGTGGCCTATCTCTCATTGATGAATTTGAACTCCCCGGAGCCATCATCTCCTCCCACGGGGGCTCCGTTCACCGCCTCTGCATCCTGGTGTGCTACCTCCACGTACCCCACATGGTGGACGCCTGGCTGACATCCCCTGAATTCCGCAAACTCCAGATGCTTGAGTTTTATTATTCCTACGAAACTGACATACCACCAACCGAACGCCATATATTTGAACCATAGCCACCGATGTCCATCTCGCGGTTTTCCTCCTCTCTCCACACTGCCACCTTTGCCCTGTGCAAACTACAAGACAATCTGGTACAAAAGCTTCGGCTCCCACTTCTCAAAAAACTTTCACTTGTGCTGGTTCGTATGTCGGACGCCTCACTGCATAGCATCATCCAATCCAGTTGCCCTACCCTAGAGTGCTTAGTGCTTGTTTTGACAGTTAAAATCGGTTGTTTCCGAATAAAGTCACCTAACCTTGTAAGAATTGGATTTTTTTTGACATAGGGGAGCTCATCATCGAAGATGCCCCTTCACTTCAAAGGTTGATCCTTGATTCTTGTTATTCACCTTCGCAAATAACTGTTGTCTCTGCGCCTAAACTGGAGACCTTAGGTGTAATTCATGATCTCTGTGATCATTTCAAGATGGTGTTTGGCTCCACAGTTATCCAGGTACTATACATTATCATCTACACTTTTGTAATCGTAAGCTGCATTTTTCATTTGTGCGCATAAGTTTTACATCATCTTGGAGTACACTTTTTGTACTAATATTATGTTCTATGCTCAATGAAGAGTTTGTCCATGGATAGCCTATCAGTAGTGTTGGATTCTGTCAAGATCTTATATACCAGTATGAATACTTTTGATCTGAGCAAGATTATTGGCTTGTTGCAATGTTTTCCATGTCTGGAGAAGTTGTATATAAAGGTGATGATTTCACGCACATTGGAAGCCCATATACAGTGTACTAGAATTAATCGTTCAGTTGTTGCTCTTTCCACATACTCTTTTTTTAGACCTTAATTGTTTTCAATCTTCATGTCTATTTAGGCAGCAGGACGGGGTACAAAAGGTATAACCAATCGATGGCATCGTAAGCACCGGGATTTTCTCAGTTCTCATGACATTCGTTTGAAGACAATAACGCTGGAAGGATATGTAGCCACCCATGCAAACAATAGATTTGTCACATTCTTCCTGCTGAATGCGAGGGTACTATTGTCCATCGGGCTTAAATATATTAAGAACAAAGTTTTGATGGATGGATATGTCGAAGAGCAAAAAAATGACTTTCAGGTGGACAAAAGGGCTTCTGAACGAGCCACGCTTCTTTTGCATCATCTTGTGGTCATATTCCATTAAATTTTACAACCCGGGATGTTCATTTTATGGATCTGACCGATCCATTTGATTGTGACAGCTGCTGAAAACAGTGCTGGAGTTAGATGTTGTTGCCCTTTTCAATCTGGGTTTAGTCTAAACCTGATGAACAATTAACACTCGTGCTTTTGTACTGTTTGTAAGCTCGAGTTTGATGTTGTTGCCCATTTCAACTCGGCTGTGGCTGTCATATTTTCTTTCAAAAAAGGCTAATGGCTTGCCATTTCTTTAATTAAGAGATAAATATTGTAACAAAATCCCAACCAAGGGAAATAACATCACTCTCGCCGGCTACTTGATCTCATTGTGCATTACACAATCCAAGTGCTTAGCGCCCGCCAGCACCCACAAACTTATTTTGAGCTAGCACACCAAATGGGCTGTAATTCCACAAGGAAAAAGCCTATCCAACTTGCTGGACTGCAAATCTTTCAATACGAGGAGGGATGCATTCGGCCTGGCCAGAAAATGGGCAGTAAATGATAAAAATAATATGAAATGGGCTGCAAATGTAAAAAAAACACAGCAAATGGGCAATTAGTTTCATATTTTCTATTTTTTCTTCTTTGAGATTTTATATTTCATTGAATTTTAACATTTTTTAAAATTAGTTTTAATCTCGCTCCTAATTTTGGGATTAAAAATAGTTCGGACCCCAGCAAAAATATGCGAAATTTCAAAAATTTCGCATATTTTTTAGCAATTTTTTAACCCTGGTCCTGACCAGAAAAGGGCAGCAATTCTAAAAATGGCAAATGGGCTGTAATAAATTCCATATGAATTAGCAAATGGGTTTTAAATTGTAAAGATAATAGCAAATGGGCTGTACACACCACCGATTTCTAGGTTGTTGGCCGACTAAGTTGACGCCTATGTAAGGCTTTGTCAACTTATAGTCAACAAACGATTCTAGCAGCAGTGACTGTTGGATGTCCATCCAACGGCCATCGTCCTTCTCTAATCTTCCTGCTACAGCCGCCCAAACCAGCGCCAGCTTTACTGCCTGCTCCCACCCTACTCCCACCACTGGCCAGGCCATCCCTCTACCGACCCGCACCTCCTGTTATTTTTCGGCGATGGCAGCCTCACCCCGCAGCCGAACTAGTCAACCCTCATACTCCCCTCCGTGTGGGCATCCACTTCTGTGTCTTCGCAGGCTCCGGGTCGTTCCCTTCCTAGGCCTCACCGTCGTCCACCGCGTTGGTACTCTCGGCGCGGCGTGGTCAACGTGGTGAACAAACGACAGCCATCGGAAGAGGGATGTAGGTGGAGAGGTTGACAGTAGGGCCCCACATCGTCCATGGCCGCACGCAAGCAAGTGCCTCCTTATTACGCGGAAAAAAATGATTCTTCCCCCTGACAGGTTGGACCCACCAACAACATCTTCGCACGCAAAGAAGTGCCTCCTTATTACACGGAAAAAAAATGTTTCGTCCCTCTGACAGCTGGGACCTACCAGCTGCATCTTTTTCAAGGAAGTGCCTCCTTATTAGGCGCAAGAAAAATAATTCCTCCCCCTGTTAGCTGGGTCCCACCTGATTTGGAGGCTGACTTGTGGGCCTACTAAGTTGACGCGTACGCAGGGCTATGTCAACTTAGTCAACAAAATCAACTCTAGCAGCGTGAGACCGTTAGATGTCAATCCAACGGCCGACGTGCTTCTTCAATCTCTGATCATCCTGCTCCAGCCGCCCAAACCAGCGACGGCGTGACCTCCTGCTCCTGCCTTCCTTTGCCGGCTGTGTTGCCACGCAGGCCTCACCGCCCCACCCTACTCCCATCGCTAGCCAGGCCATCCCTCTACTGACCCACACCTCCTGTTATTCTTCGGCGACGGCAGCCTCACACCACAGCCGAGCCAGTAAACCCTCGTATTCCCCTCCGCGTGGGCATCCACTGCCGAGTCTTCCCCGGCTCTGGGTCATTTCCCTCCCTAGGCCTCGTCCACCGCCTTGGTGCTCTCGGAACGGCGTCGTAAACATGGTTAACGAACGACAGCCAACAGAAGAGGACTATTCATGGATAGGCTAACAGCTGGGACCCATGAGGTCCATGGTTGCACCCAAGGAAGTGACTCCTTATTATGCGGAAGAAAAATGATTCCACTCCCTGACAGCTGGGACCCACCAGCTACATCTTCGCACGCAAGGAAGCCCCTCCTTATTACATGAAAAAAATGTTGCTGACACGTGGGTCCCAGTTGCTCAATCAGTTTTGTTGTTTTTTTGTTGTTGTTGAGAGGGAGTAGGTTATCAACTGGGTTGTGCGGTGTCTGTGGCCCGTCTAGCCTAGGCTTTTATTTTATGTTTACAACATGACGAGCACAGCTGTTTTTTTCTCGGTGAAAATGGCTAGCCCACCTCTTTTTTCGTAGAATAGCCTAAACGGGCTCATTTAGTTTTCTCCATCCTGCTGGGCTGCAAATCTTTCAAGATGACGAGGGATACATTCGGCCTGCCCAGAGAAAAAGGGTTGTAAATCTTATAAGTAATATGAAATGGGTATATGTATAAAAAAAGAAAATGGGCAATTAGTTTCAAATTGAGGATTTTCTTTTATTTTTTATATTTCAATTTTCACTTTTTAACATAATTTAAATATATTTTAAATTTAGTTTTTATCGGGCTCAAAATTTTGAGATTAGAAATAGTTCGGCAATTTCAATGAAATATCGCTGAAATTTTTAATCCTGTCCTTGCGAGAAAATGGTAAGGTATTCTAAAAATATAATATGGGCTGCAATAAATTATGTAATAATTAGCAAATGGTCTGTAAATTTAGGAGAATAGCAATGGGCTATATGCTGTCCGCCACAGATGTTATGCTGACTTGTGGGCCTACTAAGTTGACGCGTACGCAGGGCTTTGTCAACTTATAGTCAACAAACGATTCTTGAAGCAGTGACCGTTGGATGCTAATCCAACGGCCGTGCTGCTTCTTCAATCTCTGATCTTCTTGCTCCAGCCGCCCAAACCAGCGCCGGCGGGACCGCCTGCTCCTGCCTCCCTTGGCCGGCTGTGCTGCCGCGCAGGCCTCAACGCCCCACCCTACTCCCACCGCTGACCAGACCTTCCCTCTACTCACTCACATCCCCTGTTATTCTTCGGTGATGGCAGCCTTGCACCGCAGCCGAACCAGTCAACCCTCGTACTCCCATCTGCGTGGGCATCCACTGCCACGTCTTCCCCGGCTCCGTGTTGTTCCCTTCCGAGGCCTCGCCGTCGTCCACTGCCTTGGTGCTCTCGGCACGACGTAGTCAACGTGGTCAATGAACGACAACCATCCGAAGAGGACTGTGCGCGGTGAGGCTGACAGCTGGACCCACCAGCTACATCTTCGCATGCAAGGAAGTGCCTCCTTATTACACGCAAAAAAATGATTCCTCCCCCTTACAGCTGGGACCCACCAGCTATATCTTCGCACGCAAGGAAGTGCCTCCTTATCCACTGACAGCTGGGACCCACCCGGTCGAAGCATACGTAGCGTTGTCTGTCTGGTCGCGAACTTGTACGTACATACCGGTCGATCGGTCTCTCTGCAATGATGAACCATGGGCGTGTAAGGAGCGGCACGTGTCGTAGTAGATCCCCCGACGTAGCAGTTCAGGCAGCCCCGTCTAAATCGTGTACACGTACGTACAGCCACACGGCCAAAAATACGGGCACGTACGTACATACGGGCGGGGTCTCGAACGCGTACTCGCACATACATACGGCCAGGGCTCGTGTACATGGAGAGGCAACGGACGGCAGCAACGGCGTCGTGTTCATCGGCAGCCAACCGGCTGGGTCGGAACGGAGGAAACAGCGTCGTGCTCATCGCGAGCCAAGCGACTGGGTCGGAACACGTCATGTGTCATCGGGAGCCAACCTGCTTGGATGGAACAGCCAAAACGGGGTGCTGTTCATCGATCCCCCACCGGCTGGGTGTCTGGCATACCACAAAATGGAGGAAATGGCCTTCTGTTCGACCGCCTACGGTCGAAACAAGGTCTTGTTCATCGGCTAGGGGTCTGGCATATCGCAAAACGGAGGAAACAGACTTATGTTCGAGCGCCTAAGGTCGAAACAGGGGTCCTGTTGATTGGGAGGGGTCTGGCGTACCGCAAAACAGAGGAAACGGACTTCTCCCCAACTACCTACGGTCGAAACAGGGGTCCTGTTCATTGGGAGGGGTGTGGCGTACCGCAAAACGGGATTCCACGGGCTACTGTTCATCCACGGTCGACCTCCTCCAGCCTCCACCAGCTACTGTTCATCCACCGTCAACTTCCTCCAGCCTCCACCGGCTACTGTTCATCCAGCCTCCACGGGGTCCTGTTAATCCAACCCCAACTGGCTGGGGTGTGGCGGCCTCCTCGGGGTCCTGTTCATCCAGTGCCAACCACCTTCACACGGCCAGGGTACTGTTCATCCACAGCCAACCCACCGGCTGGGGTGGGGCGTACGAGCGGGAGGCTGCAACAGGAACTGTTCATCCACAGCCAACCAACCGGCTAGGTCAACTCACCACGTCTCGCGCAAGGGGCTCAATCGATGCGTCTCGACTCGTTCTACGTATCGCACGCGCGGCAGCAACGGGCACTGTTCATCGAGAGGCAACCCAACCGGCTATGTCTCGCAAGTACGGGGGCTTGACCGGCTTCAGTTAGCAGCGAAGGAATCGCTCGGGTTCAGTTAGCAGTGAAGGAATCGCTCGGGTTCAGTTAGCAGTGAAGGGATCAATTGGCTTCAGTACGTAGCTAGTGCGATCGCTTGGGTTCAGTAAGCGAACGCCTCACTCGGGTTCAGTGAACGCGCCTCGCACACATGCGCACGTATGAGAGAAACGTGCAAACCACACTGCATCGCTTGGCCCCGACCACCCACCGTAACCGGGAACTCCCCAAAAATTTCCTCGCCCTCACTTCTACCACGATTTTTTGCATCATGGACGGCCCAAAGAATGTCATGTGGGTGCGTCTCCGGCCCGCCCAGGACGAAAAGCCCATTTTCTATCATAATTTTTTGTCATAGAAGTAGGAGCCCACCACATCTATGATGATACAAGTTTTTGTCACAATTATTGTCATAGAAATGTCACAACCATGACAGAAAAAGTTTCCGTTCGGGCCATAAAGTCATGGATGTGTCTTTTTTTTGTAGTGCCACTTCGCTCTCAACGAAGATATGCTGGTCAACAGCACGGAGATGCAGACGTGCGACAACGAAAGACTTGGGTTAGTAAACCCAATAACATGTCCGCCCTGTTTTTACTCCTTTACCTTTCATCTTTTCTGTTATACCTTTTACAAGTTCCTTTTGTTAGAGCTCGGCATGTAACGGCTTGACCACATGAAATAAAGAAAATGCGCCCATCGAGGTCATTGCGCATATTCCTCACATTTACTGCCTTTGAGCCAAACACATATATTCATGATACAACGGTTATTTAAAACCATAACGGGCTTCGCTTTTTAATATCATGCCCCCACTACAAGTCTGAAGTTACTAATTCGGCGTCTTGGATGTTGCATTATATGAATCAGTTTCGAACCTCAATTTTGGTCAATAGTTGGGTTGCCTGGCTCCTGTGCTTACCCCTTACGTTTCCAATCCATTCGGCTAAGGGTGTAAAGGGAGAACCACTGCGATTGCACTGCCAGCTCAAATGGCAATGCGCCTCAGTGGAGAAAGCCGAAAACTGACTGTCTTGGTATGCGTAAACTGGTTAGCCATCCGAAGACAGCGTTCAGCAACATCTCGTTCGAGATACCCATGGCATATGAAGGGCTTTCTAAAAACAGCCGAAGTGGCTTGTGGCATAGACTTCGGCTACACAGCCAGCCACTTCACACACCGGGGGCTCGTCATCAGCCCTCACAGTCAAGCTCCTACGACTAAGTGAAAGTTATAAAACCACTATAGTCTGATTGCCTAGTTTCCATGAGCATGGACTGCCTTAGGAAACCAAGACGTCGGCTACGGGTCATGATTGCCTCGGAAACACCCGATGTACACTGTACAGAGGGGTTGAAGCCGACGACTGGTCACTTTCAGTTAAACACAAGTCACAAAGGAGTCAAAATTAAAAATATATAACATACATGTCAGAAAATAAAGCCGCGTTCATTACAAGCAAAAGATAGTTTTTACATCGAACTACACTTCGGCATACCGAAGTCTCATCTAAAAATACAAAGTGTCCTTGGAGCACTCGGCCTCGGTGATCCGGGCCCCTTCCATTGCTTTGCCCATGTACTGCTCCACGGTCCGGCTCTTCCCTGCGGGGACCCCGGCTGCCATGACCGCCGCTTCAACACACGGGTAGTGCGTATTCACGCGGGCATTCGCCCGCTGAGCGCTTCCAGCGCACCAACTGGGGGGGCGGCCTCCCACAGCCGGTCAAAAAACCGGAAGAAACTGGTCAGCAAGGCCTCCGTGGGCCAAAGATTGACGCAGAGGTTGAGGAGCACTGGTTTCGCCATGTGGAGGAGCTCCATTGTAACACCCCAAAAATTTGACCATATTTTATTAATTAAAATTTTGGCAGGAGACTAATTTTTTGGTTTCTAGATCAGATATTGATTTCAAAATCACTTTTTTAGTCTGAGTTATGGAGTTTTCCCTCCTGATAGAAACCTTTCAAAAATATTTTTGGATTAGAGTATATACTCAAGGGCATTTCATTTTCATTATATATGATCAGTGGAAATATTTCTATAATTATTTTTCCTAAGCTTTACTTCTTTAAAATGGTTTCTCATATTTTTAGAGCCTCATTTTGCACTACAACCATTTAGTAACTTCACTTAAAAATTCTACAAAAATTTGTAGAAGACATGTGAGGTTCCTACATCATTTTTATGCAAGGAAACAGCCTTGTGTTTTGGAAAATTTGAGCAAACCATCCTCATATTCATTCTGGTTCAGTTTGGAAGTTTCTACTGCAACCCCATTTTATCGTGCCCTATTGCCCATGAGTTTTCTCCTGCTTTTAGTAAACCCTACCAAAATCTTAAGTCCAGGAGATCAGACCCATTAGAAGATTTTAAGAACATGCAATAATAGCCTTTCTTTTCTGTCCAGATTTGGTTTTCTCAAAAACTTGCACTAGGAAGTTTCTGCTTTGGCCAAGATAACCTTGCCATCTTCTGGTGGATCTAAAGAGACTTTGATCTGGAAATTTTGGTTACTAGCAAAACTTTCTGGATGCCCTTAGCATTTTGTCGAGCAGCTTGAGTGCATGAACTGTTTTGACACTCTCCTAGTTTTGCATTAGGGACTAGCTTGTCTGGCTGTATCACCTTGTCCTCTAGCCTTGCCTTGGCCAACAATCCACCCCTGTAGAGCCCCGTGGGCAGAGGAGTCCCCTGGCAGGCATTGGCATTTTGCCGAGCACCTCGCGTGCGTGCTCTGGGCGCGAGCAGAATGCGCGTTTTGCACGTGCGTGCGCCCGAGTTGCCGCGTCCCGCTGCCGTCTCCCCGCGCTCGTCCTGATCCATTCCCGCTCGCAGCCAACGCGCCCCGACCCCCTCTCTCGTCGCAGAGCCGCCCTGGCCACCTCCTGGAGCCCCGCAGCGCCGCCGTCAGGTCGGCCATGGCAACTAGCGGACGGCCGCAGCCTTGTCAGCGCCGCCCCGGCCACCCCAGCTCGCCAGCTGCCCCTTTGCACAGCGCGGTCTTATCCGCAAGCTCGTCGGTTAGCGCCGACCAGCGCCGCGTCGCCTAGCTAGCAACAGAACGGCGGTTCGCCGGCATTCTTATCCACAGCCACGGAAACCGACCTAGTTGCGCTATAAATAGGGACCCCCGAGCTCGAGCAGACCCTCAGACAACCTCATGCCATCCCTCTAGAGCCCCCATAGCAAGCAATCGACTGGAGGAGGCCGTCTTCCCCGCCTCCGGTAGCTTCGGCCGCCGCCGCACTCCGGTCCAATCCATAGTGAGCAGGGCCTCCCTAGTCTTTCCATTGCCGCCATCCGCTTCCCCTTGACCTTGCAGAGCCGCCACACCTCTCAGCTTCGACTGGGAGCCACCATAGGCCGAGACCCATCTGCTCCCGAAGGCGCCGTCCGCCGCAGAGCTCGCCGCCGGCGACCCCCTTTGCCCCCGCGACTCTCTCGACCACCGGGAGGATCGCCCTAGAGCCGCTGATCCATCCCAGCCCTCGGAACCCCGTGGGGAGCCGCCGTTCGCCGGCGACGATCGCCGGAGACGCGCCCCGTCTCTGCCACAGGAGGAAGGAGGCGCGGGCGACTGGTCAAACCTGACCAGTGGGCCCGATGGACCCACTGTCAGTGACCCAGCGACGGCCCGCGCTGGCTTAAGTGAAAGCGTAATCGCAGAAGTACGTCTCCCCTTCTCGCTAACGTATTTAGCTCTGAACCATTTTCTCCTCGCGCAAGCGTATTTCTTTGGGATACGTTTTCTGTTCTGGAAAGCGTATTCCCCCTCGAGCCGTTTTCCTTTTTTCTGTTTTAATTAAAAACAGAATTTTGACCAGACTTTGACTGGCTATATCTTTTAAAATAAAACTCGGATTGATTTGATTCTTTTTCCTACCTCTCTCCAATTTCATCTAGTTTATTTTCATGTTTATTTGAAAATTTTCCGAGACAACTTTTTGTACTGTTTTCAATTTATGTGTTAATTTGAATATTTCTCAAAATAGGAATTAAAGAGAGGAGAAAACTTTCGAAAGTTTTAAGATGCACTCTACCTCTCCATAACTTGAAGGCAAGCATTCTGAACCCTGGTATAATATTTGTTGGGTGCTGTTTAATGTGACTACAACACCAAGTTAACCTGAAGCATGCATTATTTTATGTGACGTTGTGATTATGCTCTTGAGTGCATGATAGAAATTCCTTGCTGTTGGAATCTAAATGCTTATGACAGTATTCACCCTCGTATGCCTTTCATGCCTACCGGAAGGAATCCGAAGAAGTCTCTGTCCCGGGTAGACAGGAACGTGATACTGATATTTCGTTGAAAACGAGAATGATTAGTAAGGCGTGGTGAGGTAGGATGAGTGGTGATTCTGTCTGTTGGAGTGAAATATATTTGTTATGCTAATCATGCAGGAAACACATAAACCTCCTGAGTCGACCGTAGATCGAGTCTTGTTCCAATAACCCCCATACTTGTTCCGTACTACCACTTGTCCCTGCCGCAGGTAGGGTACGATCCAGTAAGTTGTCAACCCCTTTCTTGGCACACACCGTACAGAGAGGCCATAGTGAAAGATACCAGTGGCCCCTGGTAGGCATGTCACTTGGTCCAGGGGCATGGGTGTTCGGTTGGAGCCGAAGGGGTAGCTCCCCTAGTTTGCGCGCGGTATAAATTTTGTGATCCCATGCTAGTCGAGGTTGTAGCCTCCCCACTTAGAGTTTTGCTTAACAGGTGTCGTGGGTGATTCCAGACTCCGGTAAGTGAAGCTGGTGTGTGCGGGTCAGGTGTGTTTTCAATTCAAAGACTGTAATCGGAATTAGTCCCAGTGGACTAAAGGAATCCGTTACTTGTGGGTAAAGAGTACACCCTCTGCAGAGTTTATATCTATTCGAATAGCCGTGTCCGCGGTTAAGGACTACAGTCTGGGATGGGTCAAGTGTCGGTCTTAGTGTCGGTCTTCGGAGGAAAAACTTCTAAACCGGAACATTGATCAAGACATGTCACAAATGATGATTATGACTATTATTATTGTGGACTAACCATTTTTAATATTTGTATCCTTGGGACGGTTCTACCTCCTGGATACTCGTTGTGATTATTTTCCTTATAAGCCCTTTATGTGGTGTCGCTCAGACGCCCGACTGTGGCATGCTTGTTATTTATTTTCCTTATAAGCCCTTTATGTGGTGTCGCTCAGACGCCCGACTGTGGCATGCTTGTTATTTATTTTCCTTATAAGCCCTTTATGTGGTGTCGCTCATACGCCCGACTGTGGCATGCTTGTTATTTATTTTCCTTATAAGCCCTTTATGTGGTGTCGCTCAGATGCCCGACTGTGGCATGCTTGTTATTTATTTTCCTTATAAGCCCTTTATGTGGTGTCGCTTAGATGCCCGACTGTGGCATGCTTGTTATTTATTTTCCATATAAGCCCTTTATGTGGTGTCGCTCAGACGCCCGACTGAGGCATGCCTTATATTATTATCCTTTCGAGGCGTCTCTTCAGACACCCGATCGGTTTATTTTATTTCTATTCTCTGATTGCTTATTCATGTTTTATATGAATAACCTACTTGCGTGTGTCATGAATTTTATTTCATGACTAACTAAGTGATCATTGAATATTTCTATGCATGATTATCATCTGTTATATTATGCTTGTGTTCATAATGTTTGCGAGTACATTCAAAGTACTCACTGGCTTGTCCCTGGCTATTTTCTTGGCCAGATTTCTTGCTTGGAGAGGAGCGCAACGACGACAGCCCGGAACCTAGGCAACGATGATAGCAGCCTCGCGAAGATAGGAGTTATCCAGGTCAGCTGTTCCTGTGGGAAATGGAGTCCCATAGACGCTGATGAACCGCAAACCGCTTCCGCCATCAACCACTAGAAACCTGTTGTTGTACTCATAGATCACAATGGTCTTGTACTTCAGACTTTGTATTTTTGCTTGGGATTTCTGTATCAAGATTGTGTCTCATCAGCTAACAGTAATCCTGGGGCTGGTGAGCACAAGGGCCATTTACTGGGAAATTAATATCCTGGAAAACCGGTCCTGACATCCATCAACTGCTTCATCTGATTGTTCAGCAGTTCCGGATGCGAGGGCGCTTGGAACTGCTGCCAGAACGCCCTCTCCATGTCATGGCCCTCCCGCGCGCTGTAATAGTGGCCTGCGTCTGCCGCGCTCCTCGGAAGATCTGCAAAGTCCTCTACGGATCGCTAAAGCTGGGTGAGCTCGACTAACCCCTTGCGGCCAAAAACACACTGAAGCAGGAATGGCTTACCAGCAGCGATTTGCTTCACTTGCTGAAGCACCTCGCGGTCAGCGCGGGACTGGGTCTGGACCTCGGCGTGCACCTAGCGTAGCTTCTCGAACTCCTCGCTCGTCGCATTCTCCTTTTCCCGAAGGCTGTCGCACTCTTGGTACACGCCCTTCAGGGTCTCCTCCACCTCCAGGACTCGCGCATGGTCTTTACCCCTGGCCATCTGCTCAGCGGCCAGGTCCTCCTTGGCCTTCGTGGCCGCAGCCTTCTGCTGCTCGGACTCTTGCTGAGCTTTCGCCAGCTCGGCCTTCAGTGTCTCAAGCTCTGCTGTAGCAGCTGCCGTATAAAGCAGCTCGGCGCCAGCATTCAGATGATTTAAGAGCATATTCTCACAGTGTGGCACCCCGGCTCAGAGAGACCGGAACACCCCGTATTCCAGCCCAGAGATCAAGTCTTCTGGAATACGGCACTGCTGGGCATAGAACAAATCAGCTCTTTATTACAAATATAACTGGTACAAAGGTTCTGAAGGCACGAAGGTTAAAGGGGCACGGCGACACTTCGCCTGCCCAGATAGCTCTATGCTAGCAGCGAGACATCTCGAAGCGGAAAAGACTCTAGCAGCGGAACAACGGCAACGGTGATGAACTCCACTCCGCAGGGACTCTGGCTGGGACGTATCCTAGAGCGCAACCTCGGGGTCCTCGACAAGCAATCACGGCATCACATGCAATCTGGCATGACACGCCAGGTGAGTAATTTGAATGTACTCGCAAGCTCACAGCAACCAAAGCAATCAAGACATACAACAGCATGGCATATACAGGTTAATCATCAAAGATGAACACGATACTACTAGAACGACATGAGCATGGCAACAACATGAGCATGGCAAGTACATATAATTCATGATATGAACAGAATGATACTAGCACTAGCATGCAAGGGGGTCGACGTTCAAGGTCTCATGGACCAACTTACTCTGCTCGGAGGTTATCTCGTAACCACCAAGAATATCAAACTTACTTACCACCGTGATCATCACGCGATCACCTCATAATCAACCATCATCAAGAATACCCTCATGGTCATCTCATGACCACATAAAGATCAACCAACTTCTTTCCTCATCGAACCGGAGTTGTTATTATTCAGATTATTATTTCTGTTGACCCATAGTGTGATCTACTACGAACTGTGTCCATGACCGAGGATGCGGCTATCGATAGATTATACACTCTGCAAAGGTTAGTACACTGTACCCACACCACGGAACTCATGGCCTCTTTCTCCCATTCGGGTGGACCAACGACATTCCGACAAAACCAATCTATTGCATGACACTCTCCCGACCACTCCGACAAACTCCCCTTTGGGCTATGTCCTGGGTTACCCCGATGCCAACTCGTGACATCCGCCACCTATGTGGCCGCCACCGTCGTGGCCAAACATAAACATCGTCCCAAACGGGGACCTCGGCGCCATACAACTTGCGTACTCAAGGCTTATGGCTGCCTACCTGATCAGGGTAGCGCGCACCCATAACCTTCCCTAGTAGGAGGCACCGGCGAGAGGCATGACAATAGACCGCATTAGGGCCCCCCATAAGGCAAGTGTGGCTACACTGGTTAGCTCGATTCGGTGGTACCATGACTCAGCCAACAGATTTGTTCAAGTTCGATTATTGTCAGGTTTAACTTGAATGGTGATGAGCTGAGTCACAGTAAAATAACATGATGAAATAACAATGCAGATGAGCATGATAACAGTGTAACCATGGATGGGCAACATAACTATTTAACAACATAACCTCAACAATGATAAATCACTTATTCTACGAGATGCAAATGAACATAGCTTAACGATGATCATGAGTATAACAAGTATTTTCATAACAGGCGAGAATACTGCATGTGAGCATATCATTATTACTAGCATCCGATATGAATACAAGAATAAAACATGATAAGAATATTCTTAGCAATTAATCATATCACTTACTAGATGAAAATGAACATGGCATAAGCAATGAGCATGGATTCACAACCATATTCGAAGCATTCACAAAATAATTAAATGCGCCAACAATTATTAAATATTCAAGTGGAAACCATGGCTACTGCAATGCCATCATGCAAGTGGCTGTTGTGGCTTGCCTGGGGATGGAGGAACCATCAGGGAGAGGTGCGATGAACTCGCGGAAAGAATCACCGGAAAAGTTTCCTTCTTGAAAGGGGCTGAATAAGGGCAGGGGCAAAATGGTCATTTTCACAGTGTGAAAACATTATGAAATTGACACCATCGGAACGGGCTCGACGAACTGAGATCGTGGGCTTTTGAATCACCTGAATCGGAGTTACGGTTGCCGAGATACGGCCATTCGTTCGATAGCCAGAAAAAGAATTAAAAATTGTTCTTTTCTGCTGCTAACGGATGAACGTCCGCTAATTAGTACTTTCGGCCGGCGGGGTTAAACAGAAAGCGCACTTCTGAAAATACGCTTTCAACAGGGGGAAATGTTTTTTCCCGAATGCGCTTCCACTTACTCCACGTCAGCGGCTGGGTCAACGGTCTGTGCGGCTGACGAGTGGGGCCCGCGGGTGGTGGGACCCGCCTAGCCCGGTCAACGTCTTCAACCTCTTGTTCGCGCGCGGGACAGAGGAGCTCGAGCTCGCCGGCGCCCGTCCCGGTGACTCCGGCCATCGTTCGACGTGCTCCGACCACCGGCGTGGTCAAGAGACCGAGCCACGTCCATCCCCGCACCGCACGGACGACGAGGAGGTCGGAGTTGGACGTGCCTTAGACTGCGGCGGACGGCGGCTCGGGCGGTTCTTGGGCACGGCATCATAGGGCACGGGAGGAGGAGGGGAAGGGCGAGGAAGCTCCAGTGGGCTCGCGTGGTCTCTCTGGTGGTGAGGAGAAGGAGGGAGGAGCTCAACGTTGAGCTAATTTAGGAGGGGCTCGGCGGCGGCCATGGCGGCATTGGAGAGTAGGGGAAGCTCCTGAGCTCGGGTGGGTAGGCTGGGGAGGGCCAGTGGAGGGAGGTAGAGCTGCGGGTGAGCTCGGATAGGCTCGGGGTTGCTTTAAATAGGCATGGCCGTGATGCCCTCACCGGACGACGACGGGGGCACGCGGACGATTCCTCTTGCGTGACCGCGTGCACGAGCGCACGCGCGGAGGGGGAGAGAGGGCTAGGGGAGGTGCATTCGGTGCAAAGTTGCTGCGGGGAGGAAGAGGACAAGTGCAAAGCGAAGACGGCCGCGGGTATCCCGGGACGGCGTGCTCGCCGGAGAGGAAAGAGGGGAGGGGGAGGGGTCCAGAGAGGTGGCGTGGATGCAGGGGACTGGGTGCAACGCAGAGGACACGGTGCGGTGGCGCGACAACGACGTTTGGGCGGCGGCAGAGGGGTCCAATGCCCAGAGCACGCTTTTGGCACGCCGGACCGCATGGTCACCGCGTGCACTGGCACACGCGGGACTTTACGGCCGTCCAGACCTTGCCAAGAGCGTAGTCCATCCAACGTGGGACCTCTCTGAAGTGATGGATAGAAGAAATCCACTGTGAGATGATGGGAGAGCTCAGCAGAAGTTTGTTGTAGCAAACTGTAGCATGAAATAGTGATCAAACTAGAGAGGATAAGAGCTAACCAGGATGTCACAGAGGCTTAGGGTAGGAAGAGCAACAATCCTGTGAATTTTGAAGTGATTTGGACAAGTATTTAACATAGTTGCTTTACAACTGCCAAATCTGGTCCAGAAGCTAAATCAGGAAGTGGCACTCACATGTATGCTTGGATTGAGATGAAAATTGGTGGAGGATGATTATTTGGTCATATGAAGGTGCCATAAAAATTTCATACCAAATGGATGAATAAAAATGGTACTTCCTTCACAATGATCCACACTGGACAGAAACTTGGGGGAATTTTGTGGAGAAAATGACTTGGCAAAATGATGTGAATCTAGTCATGCTCAAAGGATATAGGAATATTTAGGTCCTGGATTAATTTCAGATTTTATGAAGCAATATAAAATATAGTTGCTTCACAACCTGAAATTATGACCAGAAAAAAAAAATTGAAGGTGTGCTCACATAGATTGTTGTATGGAGATGAAATTTTGTGGAGAGTAATGATTTGATCATATTAATGATCTACCAAAATTTCAACTCATTTGGATAAGCCTAGCTAGTACTTCCTTCACAAAGCTTCTCTCTGGACAGAAACTTTGGAAATTTGCTGGGGAAGATTTACTAGGCAAATGAAGTTGAATTTTGGCATGGGGAAATTATTTGGATATGAAAGAGTGCCCAAAAATTTTGAAGTCAATCAGAGAAAGATAAATAGCACTTCCTTCTCAAAATGCCCTGCTGGACAGAATAGGAAATGAATATTCCTGAATTATTTTTGGCCTAGGCAAGGATGGTTCTTGACATATTTGTGGAATATATGATCCAAAGAATTTATGAGAATTTTTTGGCATTTTTGTGGAAGACAGAAATATAGGTTGCTTCACAACCTAGAGCAAACAGGGTTATTCCTTTAATAGAAAAAGGAATATTCCCAGGAAATAAATATTGGGGTTGGGCTAAGATGGAAATGACATGGTCTTGGGAAATATTTGGGAGAGACAAGCCACTTGGAAGTGGCAGGAGATAAGATCTTCCCAGGTTTCAAGACCACAAAGCCACGGAAAAAGAAATTCCAAATAAAATTCGAAGAAATCCAAAAGAAAAAGAAAGGGCCAAAAATCGGGGTGTTACAAACCTACCCCCCTTATGATAAATCTCGTCCTCGAGATTTTTTTGCTCAGGGAACGAGTATGAATATTCTAACTTAAGGAAACCGTTTCCAACTCGGGTATCCTTTTGCTTTATAAATTGTTCCCACTGAATTGCACCTGACGGACTGCCTTGCTCTGGGGTGACTTGCTTCACCGTATCCCATATTCTGACAGGTCTTCCTTCATATGTTCATCCTTGCTCTTGACTCTAATTCTTTCGTATCTGCCAGCTTATCTGATATTATCATGACTGGAATCTCCATAAGTCCGGGAGTGACTTCCATTCGACGTGACATTCTTCTATCCAGCACCGATAGTAGTCAATGAAGTTGTGCATAATTTTCCTCGATGGACATGAACCCTTTATTCCTTGCATCGGGTTACTCGAGTAGATTCATGTCCTCCGGGTTCAAGACAATGCTGAGAATCATAATCGTTCTCTTGGCGGAATCTGACTGCTTATAGGGATTTCTGAATTATCTTGGTTAACTCCACTGTCTTGGGTACCCGTACCGTGTTGTTTGGGCAACAATTCTCATACCTGTATTGCCGGTCTTGCTTCTTCATTATTGTTCTCTTTTTCTGAATCTTTTGCTAAAAGAGCTTGGCCAAATATCCCCTTAATTCTTCGTGTGACCATAGGTATTGTCAGGTGCAATATTCCAGCAATCATACCTTATCCTTATCCTTATCTTATAACCATGCAACAACGCTTGCTGGCACGTTCATCATCTCTCAAGCTTTACTGTAGGCAATGATCCTCCGAACCTTTGCACGAAATCGGCAAATAAATCAGTGGCCACCAGAACGGTCTTTACAACTCAGATCTGGGACATTACTGAAATAACTCAACCATGGCTCATGATGGCTGAAAAGCAACTCAGAGCATGAGGCAGGGTTGATAAGAAGAATGTAGCAGTTCCCTAAGACGGCCGAAGAACAACTCAGAGCATAGGGTCGCTGCTACAAAAGAAACTCAACAGCTGCCCGAGACGGCCGAAAAGCAGCTCAGAACACGGGTCAGTTGTTGAAAAGAGAAATATAAAGTCGGCATCCACCCTGGACGGCCGAAAGCAGCTCAGGACACAGGCGTGGTGCCGTTACCAGGAAAAGTTAAGCAAGGGTTCATCAGGATCATATACCAGGTTCACAGTTACTTGTATAGAGCTCACTGTTGTCGTCATTCATACATGACAGTGACAGAGGTTAATGATATCACTTGATCGGGTGTGAGGAAACTGGCCTTGATATCCACTGTCAAGATTTGTTGTCCCAATGTTGTCTTACTTCATAGCTTGTCAGTCCTTGCATCACACTGAGGTGTATCACTGGCTTTCTTCCTCTTACATCACTCATGTGGTTATCGGATTCTCACCGTGCTTGCATCATCGTACGAGTGACAGCATGTTCACAATATGTATGGAAGCATGTGTAGCTGAGCATTTGATTCCTGAGGCAGACACTTGGATCCTGACTAGCTCGTGCTTCTAACCAAGCTGATGTGGATCTGATTCTTGAGATGCACTGCCAACTCACTTGCAATTACTTGTACCAATTACGATGACTGTTTGTAATGCTGTACTGACGAGGACTGGATAGCTTGTGTTGGAAACCATCGAGAGTAGCGTGCTGAGGAAGACTGAATAGCTTACGTCCGAAGCTTTTGCCGTGATAGCGTGTTGAAGAAGACTGGGTATCTTATGCTGGAAGCTATCCACATATCTTACTGAGGAAGATTGAGAAGCCTTGCATCATAAGCTTCTCTGGTAGCTTGCGGAGAAAGACTGGGTTGCTTACAACAGGAGCTTCTCTCTGTGATCTGTGAACTGAATGCCATATATATCTCCTAGATATTCCTTTGACCGGAAATACATTGTTGTCTTGCACACAATTTGTCTTCCAGCTGGTTCATTACGATTGTGATGGTTGCACACTGATGTAAACTTGTTGTTGATAATCATTCCAGGATATCATTTGCAGTCAGATCAGATATTCCCAATATAATGCAGTCAGCTTAGAATTCCATAATGTTTAGCTGGACTTCCAAATATTTGAAATCCTCATTGATTCTTTGAGTCCGGTGTCGGTTGATGAACAACTTTCATAAGGGGAAACATGGTAACACCGAGGGCCCAAAGAAAGAAGCAAAAGAAATGACTCAAACAAAAGCACGCATAGCATCAAGATTACATACAAGCAATATCACATTTTACAGCTATTCACCTCACTATGCATGCCTACTTAAGCACACAATTCTCGAGGAAACTCTGGTACTACGATCTAATATGTTGTGGCGGTGTGCACGAAAGTGAATCAGCGTGTGGAGCGGTCGGTGTAAACAGAGCTACACCAAGAGCTGGCTCGGCACCGGTTGCATCTGGACGGGTGAAGGGGTGAGGACGGACTCGGTGATCATGTAGCGAGACACGGATGTCATGGCCACTTCATCATCAAGCGTACGGAAAGAAACCGTACTCGTCCAGGGAATGGGTGATAAGGTAGGATAGCGGTGGAAAACATGGTCTGCTGACATTGCCCTTTTCTGGTAACAAAGACCAGTAAGGGTTGCCAAACGGCGGGTTGGATGGCAAGATCTGGGATAGAAACATGTCTATCACCGAAACGATAGGTGTGGCTGAAGAGAATATATTGGTGCGATACATGTGCATCAGTCCTGCAAGTGATTGACACCACTAGGTACCTCGGCATCACTCCGCTGGGACAGAGATGACACCAAACACCAAAGGGCGGGTATGCAAAACTAGAGGGTGCAGGTAGTGGATCGAAACCGATGCCACCTACACTCACAAGATAAGATCGTTAGCGACAAAATAATGAGTCTATATGCATGCTATGCGACAAACAAATGCAGCAAGCATGTGCAGCAAACCGACAGACTCTATACTACCGGTTTCTAACACTCGCGTGGACTAGGGCGTCCTACAGCCAGACCTGCTCTAATACCAATCGTTGTGGCACCCTGGCTCAAAGAGACCGGAACACCCCGTATTCCAGCCCAGAGATCAAGTCTTCTGGAATACGGCACTGCTTGGCATAGAACAAATCAGCTCTTTATTACAAATATAACTGGTACAAAGATTCTGAAGGCACGAAGGTTACAGGGGCACGGCGACACTTCGCCTGCCCAGATAGCTCTATGCTAGCAACGAGACATCTCGAAGCGGAAAAGACTCTAGCAGCGGAACAACGGCAACGGTGATGAACTCTACTCCGCAGGGACTCTGGCTGGGACGTATCCTAGAGCGCAATCTCAGGGTCCTCGACAAGCAATCATGGCATCACCTGCAATCTGGCATGACACGCCAGGTGAGTACTTTGAATGTACTCGCAAGCTCACAGCAACCAAAGCAATCAAGACATACAACAGCATGGCATTTACAGGTTAATCATCAAAGATGAACACGATACTACTAGAACGACATGAGCATGGCAACAACATGAGCATGGCAAGTACATATAATTCATGATATGAACAGAATGATACTAGCACTAGCATGCAAGGGGGTCGACGTTTAAGGTCTCATGGACCAACTTACTCTGCTCGGAGGTTATCTCGTAACCACCAAGAATATCAAACTTACTTACCACCGTGATCATCACGCGATCACCTCATAATCAACCATCATCAAGAATACCCTTGTGGTCATCTCATGACCACATAAAGATCAACCAACTTCTTTCTTCATCGAACCGGAGTTGTTATTATTCAGATTATTATTTCTGTTGACCCATAGTGTGACCTACTATGAACTATGTCCATGACCGAGGACGCGGCTATCGATAGATCATACACTCTGCAGAGGTTAGTACACTGTACCCACACCACGGACCTCATGGCCTCTTTCTCCCATTCGGGTGGACCAACGACATTCCGGCAAAACCAATCTATTGCATGACACTCTCCCGGCCACTCCGACAAACTCCCCTTTGGGCTATGTCCTGGGTTACCCCGATGCCAACTCGTGACATCCGCCACCTATGTGGCCGCCACCGTCGTGGCCAAACATAAACATCGTCCCAAACGGGGACCTCGGTGCCATACAACTTGGGTACTCAAGGCTTATGGCCGCCTACCTGATCAGGGTAGCGCGCACCCATAACCTTCCCTAGTAGGAGGCACCGGCGAGAGGCATGACAATAGACCGCATTAGGGCCCCCCATAAGGCAAGTGTGGCTGCACTGGTTAGCTCGATTTGGTGGCACCATGACTCAGCCAACAGATTTGTTCAAGTTCGATTATTGTCAGGCTTAACTTGAATGGTGATGAGCTGAGTCATAGTAAAATAACATAATGAAATAACAATGCAGATGAGCATGATAACAGTGTAACCATGGATGGGCAACATAACTATTTAACAACATAACCTCAACAATGATAAATCACTTATTCTACGAGATGCAAATGAACATAGCCTAACGATGATCATGAGTATAACAAGTATTTTCATAACAGGTGAGAATACTGCATGTGAGCATATCATTATTACTAGCATCCGATATGAATACAAGAATAAAACATGATAAGAATATTCTTAGCAGTTAATCATATCACTTACTAGATGAAAATGAACATGGCATGAGCAATGAGCATGGATTCACAACCATATTCGAAGCATTCACAAAATAATTAAATGCAGAAACAATTATTAAATATTCAAGTGGAAACCATGGCTACTGCAATGCCATCATGCAAGTGGCTTTTGTGGCTTGCCTGGGGATGGAGGAACCATCGGGGAGAGGTGCGATGAACTTGCGGAAAGAATAGCCGGAAAAGTTTCCCTCTCGAAAGGGGCTGAATAAGGGCAGGGGCAAAATGGTCATTTTCACAGTGTGAAAATATTATGAAAATGACACCATCAGAACGGGCTCGACGAACTGAGATCGTGGGCTTTTGAATCACCTGAATCGGAGTTACGGTTGCCGAGATACGGCCGTTCGTTCGATAGCCAGAAAAAGAATTAAAAACTGTTCTTTTCTGCTGCTAACGGACGAACGTCTGCTAATTAGTACTTTCGGCCGGTGGGGTTAAACAGAAAGCGCACTTCCGAAAATACGCTTTCTCCAGGGGGAAACGTATGTTCCCGAATGCGCTTCCACTTACTCCACGTCAGCGGCTGGGTCAACGGTCTGTGCGGCTGACGAGTGGGGCCTGCAGGTGGTGGGACCCGCCTAGCCCGGTCAACGTCTTCAACCTCTTGTTCGCGCGCGGGACAGAGGAGCTCGAGCTCGCCGGCGCCCGTCCCGGTGACTCCGGCCATCGTTCGCCGCGCTCCGACCACCGGCGTGCTCGGGAGACCGAGCCGCGTCCATCCCCGCACCGCACGGACGAGGAGGAGGTCAGAGTTGGACGTGCCTTAGACCGCGGCAGACGGCGGCTCGGGCGGTTCTTGGGCACGGCATCATAGGGCATGGGAGGAGGAGGGGAAGGGCGGGGAAGCTCCAGTGGGCTCGCGTGGTCTCTCTGGTGGTGAGGAGAAGGAGGGAGGCGCTCGACGTTAAGCTAATTTAGGAGGGGCTCGGCGGCGGCCATGGCGGCACTGGAGAGTAGGGGAAGCTCCCGAGCTCGAGTGGGTAGGCTGGGGAGGGCTAGTGGAGGGAGGTAGAGCTGCGGGTGAGCTCAGATAGGCTCGGGGTGGCTTTAAATAGGCATGGCCGTGATGCCCTCGCCAGACGACGACGGGGGCACGCGGACGATTCCTCTGGCGTGACCGCGTGCACGAGCGCACGCGCGAAGGGGGAGAGAGGGCTAGGGGAGGTGCATTCGGTGCAAAGTTGCTGCGGGGAGGAAGAGGACAAGTGCAAAGTGACGACGGACACGGGTATATCGGGATGGCGTGCTCGCCGGAGAGGAAAGAGGGGAGGGGGACGGGTCCAGAGGGGTGGCATGCATGCGGGGGAGTGGGTGCAACGCAGAGGACACGGTGCGGTGGCGCGACGACGACGTTTGGGCGGCGGCAGAGGGGTCCAATGCCCAGAGCGTGCTTTTGGCACGCCGGACCGCGTGGTCACCGCGTGCACTGGCACACGCGGGACTTTAGGGCCATCCAGACCTTGCCAAGAGCGTAGTCCATCCAACGTGGGACCTCTCTGAAGTGATGGATAGAAGAAATCCACTGTGAGATGATGGGAGAGCTCAGCAGAAGTTTGCTGTAGCAAACTGTAGCATGAAATAGTGATCAAACTAGAGAGGATAAGAGCTAACCAGGATGTCACAGAGGCTTAGGGTAGGAAGGACTACAATCCTGTGAATTTTGAAGAGATTTGGACAAGTATTTAACATAGTTGCTTATAACTGCCAAATCTGGTCCAGAAGCTAAATCAGGAAGTGGCACTCACATGTATGCTTGGATTGAGCTGAAAATTGGTGGAGGATGATTATTTGGTCATATGAAGGTGCCATAAAAATTTCATACCAAATGGATGAATAAAAATGGTACTTCCTTCACAATGATCCACACTGGACAGAAACTTGGGGGAATTTTGTGGAGAAAATGACTTGGCAAAATGATGTGAATCTAGTCATGCTCAAAGGATATAGGAATATTTAGGTCCTGGATTAATTTCAGATTTTATGAAGCAATATAAAATATAGTTGCTTCACAACCTGAAATTATGACCAGAAACAAGAATTTGAAGGTGTGCTCACATAGATTGTTGTATGGAGATGAAATTTTGTGGAGAGTAATGATTTGATCATATTAATGATCTACCAAAATTTCAACTCATTTGGATAAGCCTAGCTAGTACTTCCTTCACAAAGCTTCTCTCTGGACAGAAACTTTGGAAATTTGCTGGGGAAGATTTACTAGGCAAATGAAGTTGAATTTTGGCATGGGGAAATTATTTGGATATGAAAGAGTGCCCAAAAATTTTGAAGTCAATCAGAGAAAGATAAATAGCACTTCCTTATCAAAATGCCCTTCTGGACAGAATAGGAAATGAATATTCCTGAATTATTTTTGGCCTAGGCAAGGATGGTTCTTGACATATTTGTGGAAGATATGATCCAAAGAATTTATGAGAATTTTGTGGGATTTTTGTGGAAGACAAAAATGAATTTATGAGAATTTTGTGGGATTTTTGTGGAAGACAGAAATATAGGTTGCTTCACGACCTAGAGCAAACAGGGTTATTCCTTTAATAGAAAAAGGAATATTCCCAGGAAATAAATATTGCGGTTGGGCTAAGATGGAAATGACATGGTCTTGGGAAATATTTGGGAGAGACAAGCCACTTGGAAGTGGCAGGAGATAAGATCTTCCCAGGTTTCAAGACCACAAAGCCACGGAAAAAGAAATTCCAAATAAAATTCGAAGAAATCCAAAAGAAAAAGAAAGGGCCAAAAATCGGGGTGTTACACACAACTTTTTGAAGTTTACCTTGAGACAGCTCGATCTGCTTTTCTATCAGGTTGAGGTCTTCCTCGGACCTCTGGAGTTTCCTGTTCATCTCCACCACCTCCTCGGATGCGGAGCTCAGAGCCGAGGTCGATACCTGAAAACACACACTCATGCCTTAGTCCCTATTTTTGACTTCAATCCTCTGGCCAGTCCTTTTTGAAGCACGACCAGAGTCTTGGGGGCTACTGGCTGGCTACGCCCTTACAGATCCTACACTACGCAATAGAGTCCTCGGACAAAAGCCCGCTATTACGAGCAATTACAAGTACAAAGGATTTTTGTATTAGGAAATAGCATACCTCGAAGCTCCTGATGAGGCATTTGAAGGCCTCACGGATTCCAGCCTCTGCGGACCGGAAGCCTTGCAACGTCGCGCCGACCAGCGCGCGGTGCTCCCCTACGAGGGAGGAACCCCTCAAGGTCACCTCTACCTCCTCGGCCCATCCCACAGCAGCCCGCACTGGGGCTGGAGGCGATGGCACCGCGACTTCTGCACCCGCCGCCAAGATAGGCGCGACGATGGCCTCTGGCTGCGGCCTATGCACCGGAGACTGTTTGGGCTGGGCCGACGTCTGACCCAGCCCTTCCTTGGGCACCAAGGGGACCACCTCCCCCTGGCCCTGAGCGGCCGAGGCATCAACCTCGGCCATAACAACTGGTACCTCGGCCCCCGTTGTGTTGACGGGGGGCGGGGGGGGGGGGGGCGAACCGGATGACGCCTCTCCTAGCCCCTCATGGGCTGGGGAGGTCCTAGCAGGCTCGGGTTCCACGCTGTCCGACGGGGGCAGATCGCTCAAACTATTGCTGCTAGGGCGAGTCTTGGGCGGGCTGGTAAAAGTTCTCTTATAAGACTCATATGAGGAACAGGCTTTTGAAGTCTGAATTGGTAACTACATACCTTCGGGGCGCCGGTTTCTTCCTCCCCAGCGCGAGGAGGTCCTCATTCAACTCATCGGGGAAGCTGGGCTTCTCCGGCAGGATAGGAGCGGCAGAGGCCTTGCGCGTTCTCTTTGGGCCTTTCGGCCTCGTCTCCTCCTTGGCGTCCTCGAACGCTGCCCTCTTACCTTCCCCTATGTCCTCCTCCTCATCTTCGTGGGTGGAAGAGGCATGTGTCTCCTTGGATTGGGTGACCGAGGTCTCCCGAGCTCGGAGGCCCGCCTTGCCCCTTGGAGTCTTTGACTCCTTGGAGATAACCACGTGCGGCTCCTCGGTTAGGAGTGCCGTGAGTTGAGGGGTTATCTCCTCCTCGGGCAGTGGAGCCGGGCACAACATTCGCTGCGCCTTGGAGATCCATTTCTGCAAACATATACTTAATTGGTCAACCGAAGTCAACAAAACATGAAGTATGAAACTGCATATTGAAAATTACATCGGGGGCATCGTGGTCGGCTTCGAAGCCAAGGTCGCTCTCGGCCTTGGGGAATTCTTCCTTGGGCGGCTTGAAAAGCAGCTTCCACATCCCCTCTGGGGTGGAGCGGAAGAAGCCGCTGATAGGCCCCACGTCCTCGGGCGTATACGCCCACATCAGGGTGGCCCAAGACTGGAGCGGCAGGATCCGGTGGTGGAGCATGACGTTTACCACATCTGTCAGCTTGAGCTTCCTGGTGTCTGTCCAGAACTCGATCTTCTTGAACAGCGCCTTCACCTCCGCCGGGTTCCCCTAGTCCATGCCCTTCCTCTTCCAAGATACGAGCTTCTTCGGAGGCCCAGCCGAAAATGTTGGGACCTCGGTCTGGCCAGCAGCGAGCGGTTCGGTGATGTAAAACCACTCGCGCTGCCACTCCATGACGGTCTCTATGAAGGTGCCCGGGAACCAGACCACCCTCTGGTTCTTGCTGATCATCGCACCTCCGCACTCGGCAAGCTCGGAGTCACTGGACTTCGGCTTAACGCCGAAGATATTCAGCCACAAGCCGAAGTGCGGCTTGATGCGGAGGAAGGCCTCGCAGACGGTGATAAAGGAGGCGAGGTGGAGAATGGAGTTCGGGGCTAGGTGGTGGAAATCTAGCCCGTAGTAAAACATGATCCCACGCACAAACGGGTGCAGCGGGAACCCCAGACCTCTAATGAGGTGGGGGACGAAGACCACCCTCTCCCCGGCATTGGGAGTGGGTATGCGCTGGTTTGGGTCCGACACGCTAGTGCGGACCTCAGCGTGGATGTACCCAGCGCTGCGCAACTCTAAAATGGTCCCCTCCGTCACGGAGTTTACTGGCCCAGTGCCCGTTGAGGTTGTTCTCCGCCATCGCAGGATGGAAGGGGAAAGGTGCTGAGGGAGTGGATGGAGCTTGGACTCAGATCTGAGCAATGGAGCTTGAGAGGCAGAAGGCAGGGAAGAAGGGGAGTGTATTTTCTTTCGTTGTTACCCCCTTGCTCTTATGTAGGCTGATAAGAAAGGCCGAGAGTCCCTTCAGCCGCGCCGTTGAAATCGCTACTACTCGTAAAAAGATGTTGTTATGCATATAGGGAGAAACGAAATCTTGATGATATCCCTTAAAATGTGGGCACGGTCTCCACTTCGACGGGATGTGCCAGTAAAAGGATTGCCTTGGGCCGCGATTCAAGTAAGCAGTAACTGCTTGCTTGGTCATGGGTGGTGCCTCTTCGATAAAGTTGTCAGACTAAAGGCACTGTTCACACCTATGCAGTAGGCCTTCAGGGCCAAGTAACCTCGCGACCACGGACACAGATCGAACTTTGGTTGGGTTCCCGTCAAAGGGCACCACCGCTTCGAGGAGTGGTCCGTAGCGACCTCGAATAAAAGAAAGATGTCAACAAAAAGAGGGGAACTCGTCTGTCAAACCAAAGACTCTGGATTCGAAGTTGTTGAAGACGGAGGGGTCGTCCTCGACATAGAAGACTAGTTCGGGGGCTACTGACGGTGTCCTGGACTAGGGGGTACCAACCTAGCCCGCCCATAGTACTCGGGCTGGGCCCGAAGGACCTTGTTCTCATTTGGATGGACTTCGGAAGCCACGACATGATCAAGATTGCATCTGCCGAAGACTTGGCGTGTACCCCAAGATGTCTCCTACCGCCTCCCTGATGATCCCTAGATACCACCTATGTAACCCTAGATACCCTACCTGGCGTGTATATAAGCCAAGGGGTTTAGTCGGTAGAGGACACGGAATCACAATTATCATCCACCTAGCCCAAGGGTTAGACTTCTCCTTATGATCTCGAGGTAGATCAAGCTTGTACTCGATACTTCATCATCAATATAATCAAAGCAGGACGTAGGGTATTACCTCCTCGAGAGGGCCTGAACCTGGGTAAACACCGTCTCCATCGTCCTTGTTACCATTGATCCGAGATCCACAGCTCGGGACCCTACCCCGAGGTCTGCCGGTTTTGACACCGACACTCCCCTCCTCCCACCCCCGCCGCCGTCGATTTTGTTGGATCCACCGCTCGAAGAGGCGGTGGAAACAGCCGAGGCTGCGAGGCCGTCGGCCTCCCCACCGAAGGAATCGGAACCCTCTGGCACAGGGGGTGCTGACGCCGCGATAGGGGCGGCGCATGAGGCGAACACATTGTGGCTCGGTAACCTGCCCACGCATGCGAGCGATGCGATGTCACTGCGGCCCAGTACCCACACAGGGTGCTTGACTGAATCGTTGTGTAAAGATCTATGCCCTCATGATACTTACTCATGTAATTCCAGCTTTAATTTGCTACAGAATAGGCCAATATCTAGTCCTTATGGCTTGGTTTGATTAAAGTTTGAATGGCGTACAAATACTGAATGATCCTTGGTTAGTGGTAGTTTTTTATTTCTCGAGTGAAATTGCTCCATTCATGTGTTGTTGTTGTGTAATGAGTTGTGCACACGTAACGCAATTTGATGTGATTAAGGTTGTGCTTTCATATAACTATGTAGTGCATGTTATCTCTGGTCTGTTTCACTTCAATTTAGACCAAGTAAATTCATAGCTATCCAATAGTTTTTATTGCTAGGGCTGCTTGGATGAGGTTTTATTCTTCGATTTCATTACATAAATAGTATGCATGCCTTCTGATGCCTTGTGTTTCTTGATTGGTTTTTACATGCTAGAGCTATTAGGAACCTATGGGTTGGAGGAATTAGTTGGTTGATTTTAATGCAGGTGTTGAATTCTCCAGTGATCAAACTTCTGCATACATCGACATTGAGAATTTGGAAGATTCCATTTCTGCCCATAAAGACCTTAATGGGACAATTTGGGGGCCTCATGATGCAACATTCCTCTTCGGCGTATAGTTTGGAGGGACGGGTCAAATCAATACAGGTTAATGAAACATATTTAATGAAACATTAACATAAACAACAATTTTCCTGCTTGTATGATGTCAAAAATGTTGTTGCCACACTTACTTAAACTTATGATTATTTTTGTGTTGTGGTAGAGACACTTTCTTTCATAAGGGACATATACTTCATTACTATTTCTGGCAATGAAGTATATTATGCCAATGAGATATTGTATGCATTCCTTCTTTTTGAAATGTTTTATGAGAGGGAAAGTTGTTACTAACCAACTCCCTAAATTAAATTAAAAGGTGTCTACGAAGGACATGTTTTTGTACTCAATTCAAAGTACAAAGTATCAAGTGTATGTTCTTCAAACATGAAATTGATGAAAGCTAAAATGCCTGCTGCAATACGATCGAATTATAGATCAAGAAGTTCAAGGAAGAGCCCGCGAAAGCATGGCCCAGACATGTGTAGCCTTGGCCTGGCACGGAGCTTGAGGAGTTCGAGCTCTTGGCTCTGGCTGCAAACAAGGCCCTGCAATTCATCTACAATGAGAAGTCGATTCTTGTGCCGATTGCGGAAGCCATCAGTATGTAAGTTGATGCAATTGGAGTCCTCATCCCCTCTGGAAGATAGTAGTTCGAGACATGTGAATTAGTAGTTCAAAGACTAGTGGATTCAGCCTTTTTTATACGTATTTTATTCTTTTTTTGTGTGCTGGCATAATTGCATGCTTGCCATTTTAGTTTTGCCGGTCGCTTAGCATGATGACCAAAGTTATGTCTCCCGACAAATAAGTTAACGACTAACTATGTATGTTTTTATTTATTTTTGTGCTTATTTTGCTAGATAGATTGAGGCAATGCAAACTTGAATTATGAATGAGCTATTTGTCTTGGTTATTAAGGTGTTATGAAAACTTTGAACTATGTGTTAATGAAACTTTCACAAGAAAAGGTCATACTCCTCTGTTCTTTGTGATGGGATTTTTTTTGAGTGTACGGTCATGGGAATAGGTTTTTTTGAGCCCAAGTCATGGGAATAGGTGTCTGGATGATCTTGGAGCAGGGATAGAAACGGTGCCGCTCACGGACTCGGCGCAGCCCCGCCCGCAGTATATACAGTCCGGCCCGCGGGATGATTCCCGTCACCCCGTTCCCTTCCCCGTCTTAGACAGCCGAAATCCCCACATCCAAACCCTAGCTCCTGGCGATCTCTCCCTGTCCTGATCCCCACCATCGTCGATGTCACCGGAGCCGCCACCCGCGGAGCCCTCTAAGGCCACCAGGCCGTCGGCCTCCCCGCCGAAGGAGTCAGAGTCCTTCGGCACCAGGGTTGCCGCCATCGCCGCGCCAGGGGCGGCCCACAAGATGAATGCGCTGTGGGTCGGCAACCTCCCCGCGCACACGGGCGAGGACGACATCATGGCGGCCTTCGCCCTACACAAGGCGCTTGACTGCGTCGTCAAATGCGGTGGCTCCCGCAGCTACGTGTTCGTCTTTTTCTGCTGCATCACTGAGTCCCGGGCCGCCCTCGAGTCGCTCCGTGGATCCAAGGTCAAGTGCGCCTTCATCCGGATCGAGTTTGCCCAGCCGGTAATTTCTCATCCCTCCTCCCCCTCCTTCCCCCCCCCCACTCGGATCCGCTCCCACCGTGGATCCCCCCGGGATCTGGCTGCAGTTCGCGATGTGAATTTTCTGGTAATTAGGAGTTTGGTGCTTCTGATTTGCGGTTTATTTAGGTGGTGCCGGCTGAGGCCTCAAGCAGCTCTGATATATGTAGTTATTCGAGCGGCGGCACACGGGATCAACGGCGACGGGGTGGTCTGGCGTAGCCTCGCAGGTGGCTGGGGATGGTGGCCCTCAGGGTCCACAGGAGCGCGGCGGGTGAAGCCATTTAGATGATGGATGGGCACGTAGGGAGCTGATGGCGAAGGGAAACCTTGACACCGGTGAATGGACTAGCAGGAGGCGGTGGCAGTGGCTTCCTGGCGGCGTCGGCGGCCCCTGCGGGGGGGTTGACGCGACGGGAGGCGTCGGCCGCTGCCTCGAGGAGGTTGATGCGGTAGGAGGCGTCGGCGGCGCGTGGGGAGGTCGGGCCATCGTGATTATCTTTTTAACCGCGGGTCATCTGGATTGGGGGAAGAAGGGTTCGGTTGGGTAGTATTTTTTCCGGATCTTTAGCAAATTGTTTTCCATATAGGGGAACAAGGGTCGGGTCGGGTAGCTATTTTTTTCTGGATCTTTAGTGAATCGTTTTCTTCCACTTATGGATGGCAGTTGTGGGTAATTGTTTTTCCGGATCTTTAGCAAATCGTTTTCCGGATTGGGGAACAAGGGTCGGGTCAAGCACCTCTTTTTTTCCGGATCTTTTTTGTTATCATCCATTAAATCTCAAATTAATGTGACTATATGAAGGCCATTATTTGGTGAGTATTTTTCTCAAGCGGAGGATAATCACCTCGCATACAAACGGTTCGAGTCACCCAAGGACTCGACGCAGCCGTCCCTACCATGCCCGCAATATATACAAGTCTAGTCCGTGGGCTGGTTCCCCTCTCCCCATTCCGGGCCCCATACTCAGAGAGCAAGAATTCCTCACATCCTAATCTAGGCGTCCGGCGATCTCTCCCACCTGCCACCCCCACCGTCATCGATTTTGTTGGATCCACCGCCCGCAGAGGCGGCGGAGACCGCCGAGGCCGCCAGGCCATTGGCCTCCACACCGAAAGGAATTAGAACCCTCTGGCACAGGGGGTGCTGACACCGCGCTAGGGGTGCGCACAAGGCGAACACATTGTGGCTCGGTAACCTTCCCACGCACGCGAGCGATGCGACGTCACTGCGGCCTGCTACCCGCACAGGGTGCTTGACTGCGTCATTGTGTAAAGATCTATACCCTCATGATACTTACTCGTGTAATTCCATCTTTAATTCACTGCGGAATTGGTCAATATCTAGTCACTATGGCTTGGTTTGATTTAAGTTTGAATGGTGTACAAATACTGAATGATCCGTGGTTAGTGGTAGTTTTTATTTCTCGACTGAAATTGCTCCATTCATGTGTTGTTGTTGTGTAATGAGTTGTGCACACGTAACGCAATTTGATGTGATTAAGGTTGTGCTTTCATATAACTATTTAGTGCACGTTATCTCTGGTCTATTTCACTTTAATTTAGATCGAGTAAATTCATAGCTATCTCATAGTTTTTGTTGCTAGGGCTGCTTGGATGAGGTTTTATTCTTTGATTTCATTACAAATACTATGCCTTCTGATGCCTTGTGTTTGTTGATTGGTTTTTACATGCTAGAGCTATTAGGAACCTATGGGTTGGAGGAATTAGCTGATCCATTTTAATGCAGGAGGAAGACGAAGAGTTTCAAAAGATTGGAAAGAATGGAGGTGTTGAATTCCTCAGTGATCAAACTTCTGCATACATCCACATGGAGAATTTGGAAAATTCCATTTCTGCCCATAAAGACCTTACTGGGACATTTTGGGGGCCTCATGACGCAACATTCCTCTTCGGTGTATAGTTTGGAGGGACAGGTCAAATCAATACGGGTTAATGAAACATATTTAATAAAACATTAACATAAACAACAATTTGCCTGCTTGTATGATGTAAAAAATGTTGTTACCACACTTACTTATACTTATGATTATTTTTGTGTTGTGGTAGAGACACTTTCTTTCATAAGGGACATATACTTCATTACTATTTATGGGAGTGAAGTATATTATACCAATGAGATATTGTATGCATTCCTTCTTTTTGAAATGTTTTATGAGAGGGAAAGTTGTTACTAACCAACTCCCTGAATTAAATTAAAAGGTGTCGACGAAGGCCATGTTTTTGTACTCAACTCAAAGTACAAAATATCAAGTGTATGTTCTTCAGACATGAAATAGATGAAAGCTAAAATGCCTGCTGCAATCCGATCAAATTATAGATCAAGAAGTTCAAGGAAGAGCTCGCGAAAGCATGGACCAGACATGTGTAGCCTTTGCCTTGCATGGAGCGTGAGGAGTTTGAGCCCTTGGCTCTGGCTGCAAACAGGGCCCTGCAACTCATCTACAACGAGAAGTCGATTCTTGTGCCGATTGCGGAAGCCATCAGGATGTAAGCTGATGCAATTGGAGTCCTCATCCCCACTGGAAAATAGTAGTTCGAGACATGTGAATTAGTAGTTCAGAGACTAGTGGATTCAGACATTTCTATACATATTTTATTCTTTTGTTGTGTGTTGGCATAAATGTATGCTTGCCATTTTAGTTTCTACTGGTCACTTAGCATGATGACCAAAGTTATGTCTCCCAACAAATAAGGTAATGACTAACTATGTATGTTTTTATTTATTTGTGTTTATTTTGCTAGATAGATTGAGCCAATGCAAACTTGAATTATGAATGAGCTATTTGTCTTGGTTATTAAGGTGTAATGAAAACTTTGAACTATGTGCTGGGTAAACTTTTGCAAAAAAAAAGTTCATACTCATTTGTTCTTGGTGCTGGGATTTTTTTGAGTGTCCGGTCATGGGAATAGGTTTTTTTTAGCCAAAGTCATGGGAATAGGTGTCTGGATGATATTGGAGCAGGGATAGAAACGGTGCCGCCCACGGTCTTGGCGCAGCCCCGCCTGGAGTATATATAGTCCGGCCCGCAGGACGGTTCCCCTCACCCCGTTCCGGTCCCCGTCTCAGACAGCCGAAATCCCCACATCCTAACTCTAGCTCCCGGCAATCTCTCCCTGCCCTGATCCCCACCATCGTCGATGTCGCCAGAGCCGCCGCCCGCGGAGCCCCCTGAGACCGCTAGGCCGTCAGCCTCCCCGCCGAAGGAGTCGGAGCCCTCTGGCACCGGGGTTGCCGCCGCCGTGCCAGGGGTGGCCCATGAGATGAATGCGTTGTGGGTCGGCAACCTCCCCGCGCACACGGGCGGGGACGACGTCATGGCGGCCTTCGCCCCGCACGAGGCACTCAACTGTGTCGTCAAGCGCACTGGCTCATGCAGCTATGCGTTCATCTTTTTCCGCTCCATCACCGAGTCCCGGGCCGCCCTCGAGGCGCCCTGCAAGTCCAAGATCAAGTGCGCCTTCATCTGGATCGAGTCCGCCCAGCCGGTAAATTCTCATCCCCCTCCCCCCTCCTCCCCCCACTCGGATCCGCTCCCATCGTGGATCCCCCTGGGATCTGGCTGCAGTTCGTGATGTAAATTTTCCGGTAATTAGGACTTCGGTGCTTTTGTGGTTTATTTCGGCGATGCGGGCTGAGGCCTCCAGCAGCTCTGATACATGTAGTTATTAGAGCGGCGGCACACGGGGTCAGCGGAGACGAGGTGGTTTGGCGTAGCCTCGCAGGTGGCTGGGGGCGGCGGCGCTCACGGTCCATAGGAGCGCGGCGGGAGAGGCCCTTTAGATGATGGATGCGCACGTAGGGAGCCGATGGCGAAGGGAAACCTTGACACCGGTGAATGGCCTAGCAGGAAGCGGTGGCAGTGGCTTCTTGGAGGCGGCGACGGCCGCTGCGGGAAGGTTGATGTGGCGGGACACGTCCGCGGCCACCTCGAGGAGGTTGACACGGTTGGAGGCGTCGGCAGCACGTGGGGAGGTCAGGCCCTCGTGATTTTCTTTTTAACCGCGGGTCGTCTGGATTGGGGGAAGAAGGGTTCCGTTGGGCAGTTTTTTTTCTGGATCTTTAGCAAATTGTTTTCCATATAGGGGAAAAAGGTTCAGGTCGGGCAGCTATTTTTTTCCGGATCTTTAGCGAATCATTTTCTTCCACTTATGGATGGCAGTTGTGGGTAATTGATTTTCCGGATCTTTAGCAAATCGATTTTTGGATTGGGGAACAAGGGTCGGGTCGAGCACCTCTTTTTTTCCGGATCTTTTTTGTTATCATCCACTAAATCTCAAATTAATGTGACTATATGAAGGCCATTATTTGGTGAGTATTTTTCTCAAGCGGAGGATAATCACCTCGCATACAAATGATTCGAGCCGCCCAAGGACTCGACGCAGCCATCCCTACCACGCCCGCAATATATACAAGTCTAGTCCATGGGCTGGTTCCCCTCTCCCCATTCCGGGCCCCATACTCAGAGAGCCAGAATTCCTCGCATCCTGATCTAGGCGTCCGGCGATCTCTCCCTCCTCCCACCCCCGCCGTCATCGACTTTGTTGGATCCACTGCCCGCAGAGGCGGCGGAGACCGCCGAGGCCGCCAGGCCGTTGGCCTCCACACTGAAAGGAATCAGAACCTTCTGGCACAGGGGGTGCTGACGCCGCGCTAGGGGTGCGCATGAGGCGAACACATTGTGGCTCGATAACCTGCCCACGCATGCGAGCGATGCGACATCACTGCGGCCTGCTACCCGCGCAGGGTGCTTGACTACGTCGTTGTGTAAAGATCTATGCCCTCATGATACTTACTTGTGTAATTCTAGCTTTAATTCGCTACGGAATAGGTCAATATCTAGTCCCTATGGCTTGGTTTGATTTATCTTTGAATGGTGTACAAATACTGAATGATCCTTGGTTAGTGGTAGTTTTTTATTTCTCGAGTGAAATTGCTCCATTCATGTGTTGTTGTTGTGTAATGAGTTGTGCACACATAACGCAATTTGATGTGATTAAGGTTCTGCTTTCAAATAACTATGTAGTGCACGTTACCTCTGGTCTGTTTCACTTTAATTTAGATCGAGTAAATTCATAGCTATCTCATAGTTTTTGTTGCTAGGGCTACATGGATGAGGTTTTATTCTTTGATTTCATTACATAAATAGTATGCCTTCTGATGCCTTGTGTTTGTTGATTGGTTTTTACATGCTAGAGCTATTAGGAACCTATGGGTTGGAGGAATTAGTTGATCCATTTTAATGCAGGAGGAAGACAGAGAGTTTCAAAAGATTGGAAAGAATGCAGGTGTTGAATTCTTCAGTGATCAAACTTCTGCATACATCGACATGGAGAATTTGGAAGATTCCATTTCTGCCCATAAAGACCTTAATGGGACATTTTTGGGGCCTCATGACGCAACATTCCTCTTCGGTGTATAGTTTGGAGGGACGGGTCAAATCAATACGGGTTAATGAAACATATTTAATAAAACATTAACATAAACAACAATTTTCCTGCTTGTATGATGCAAAAAATGTCGTTACCACACTTACTTATACTTATGTTTATTTTTGTGTTGTGGTAGAGACACTTTCTTTCATAAGGGACATATATTTCATTACTATTTGTGGCAGTGAAGTATATAATACCAATGAGATATTGTATGCATTCCTTGTTTTTGAAACGTTTTATGAGAGGGAAAGTTATTACTAACCAACTCCCTGAATTAAATTAAAAGGTGTCTACGAAGGCCATGTTTTTGTACTCAACTCAAAGTACAAAATATCAAGTGTATGTTCTTCAGACATGAAATAGATGAAAGCTAAAATGCCTGCTGCAATCCGATCGAATTATAGATCAAGAAGTTCAAGGAAGAGCTCGCAAAAGCATGGACCAGACATGTGTAGCCTTTGCCTAGCATGGAGTGTGAGGAGTTTGAGCCCTTGGATCTGGCTGCAAACAGGGCCCTGCAATTCATCTACAATGAGAAGTCGATTCTTGTGCCGATTGCGGAAGCCATCAGGATGTAAGCTGATACAATTGGAGTCATCATCCCCTCTAGAAGATAGCAGTTCGAGACATGTGAATTAGTAGTTCAGAGCTAGTGGATTCGGGCATTTCTATACATATTTTATTCTTTTGTTGTGTGTTGGCATAAATGTATGATTGCCATTTTAGTTTCTACTGGTCACTTAGCATGATGACCAAAGTTATGTCTCCCAACAAATAAGGTAACGACTAACTATGTATGTTTTTATTTATTTGTGTTTATTTTGCTAGATAGATTGAGGCAATGCAAACTTGAATTATGAATGAGCTATTTGTCTTGGTTATTAAGGTGTAATGAAAACTTTGATCTATGTGCTGGGTAAACTTTCGCAAAAAAAAGGTCATACTCATCTGTTCTTGGTGCTGGGATTTTTTTGAGTGTCCGGTAATGGGAATAGGTGTTTTTTTAGCCGAAGTCATGGGAATAGGTGTCTGGATGATATTGGAGCAGGGATAGAAATGGTGCCGCCCACGGACTCGGTGCAGCCCCGCCCGTAGTATATACAGTCCAGCCCACAGGACGGTTCCCCTCACCCCGTTCCGGTCCCTGTCTCAGACAGTCGAAATCCCCACATCCTAACTCTAGCTCCCGGCAATCTCTCCCTGCCCTGATCCCCACCATCGTCGATGTCGCCGGAGCCGCCGCCCGCGGAGCCCTCTGACACCGCCAAGCCGTCGGCCTCCCCGCCGAAGGGGTCGGAGCCCTCCGACACCGGGGTTGCCGCTGCCGCCGCACCAGGGGCGGCCCACGAGACAAACACACTGTGGGTCGGCAACCTCCCCGTGCACACGGGCGAGGACGACGTCATGGCGGCCTTCACCCCGCACGAGGCGCTCGACTGCGTGGTTGAGCGCGCCGGCTCCCGTAGCTACGCGTTCATCTTTTTCTGCTCTGTCATTGAGTCCCGGGCCGCCCTCGAGGTGCTCCGCAGGTCCAAGATCAAATGCGCCTTCATCCGGATCGAGTTCGCCCAGCCGGTAAATTCTCACCCCCCCTCCTCCCTCCTCACCCCACTCGGATCCGCTCCCATCGTGGATCCCCTCGGGATCTGGCTGCAGTTCGTGATGTAAATTTTCCGGTAATTATTACTTTGGTGCTTTTGTGGTTTATTTAGGCGGTGCGGGCTGAGGCCTCTAGCAGCTCTGATATATGTAGTTATTAGAGCGGCGGCACACGGGATCAGCAGCGACGGGGTAGTTTGGCGTAGCCTCGCAGGTGGCTGGGGGCGGCGGCCCTCACGGTCCACAGGAGCGCGGCGGGCGAGGCCCTTTAGATGATGGATGGGCATGTAGGGAGCCGGTAGCGAAGGGAAACCTTGACACCGGTGAATGGCCTAGCAGGAAGCGGTGGCAGTGGGTTCCTGGCGGCGTCGGCGGCCACTGCGGGAGGGGTCGGCGGCCGCCGCGAGGAGGGTTACACAGTTGGAGGCGTCGGCGGCGCGTGGGGAGGTCGGTCCGTCGTGATTTTCTTTTTAACTGCAGGTCGTCTTGATTGGGGGAAGAAGGGTCAAGTTGGGCAGTTTTTTTCCGGATCTTTTGCAAATTGTTTTCCATATAGGGGAGCAAGGGTCGGGTCGGGTAGCTATTTTTTTCTGGATCTTTAGCGAATCGTTTTTACCACTTATGGATGGCATTGGTGGGTAATTGCTTTTCCGGATCTTTAGCAAATCCTTTTCCGGATTGGGGAACAAGGGTCGGGTCGGGCTGCTCTTATTTTTCCGGATCTATTTTTGTTATCATCCACTAAATCTCAAATTAATGTGACTATATGAAGGCCATTATTTGGTGAGTATTTTTCTCAAGCTTAGGAAAATCACCTCACATAGAAACGGTTCGAGCCACCCAAGGACTCGGCGCAGCCGTCCCTACCACGCCCGCAATATATACAAGTCTAGTCCGTGGGCTGGTTCCCCTCTCCCCTTTCCGGGCCCTATACTCAGAGAGCCAGAATTCCTGTCATCCTAATCTAGGCGTCCAGCGATCTCTCCCTCCTCCCACACCCACCGCTGTTGATTTTGTTGGATCCACCGCCCGAAGAGGCGGCGGAGACCGCCGAGGCTGCGAGGCCGTCGGCCTCCCCACCGAAGGAATCAGAACTCTCTAGCGCAGGGGGTGCTGACACCACGCTAGGGGCGGCGCACGAGGCGAACACATTGTGGCTCGGTAACCTGCCCACGCACGCGAGCGATGCGACGTCACTGCAGCCAGCTAGCCACACAGGGTGCTTGACTGCGTCGTTGTGTAAAGATATATGCCGTCATGATACTTACTCATGTAATTCCGGCTTTAATTTGCTACGGAATAGGCCAATATCTAGTCCCTATGGCTTGGTTTGATTTAAGTTTGAATGGTGTACAAATACTGAATGATCCTTGGTTAGTGGTAGTTTTTTATTTCTCGAGTGAAATTGCTCCATTCATGTGTTGTTGTTGTGTAATGAGTTGTGCACACGTAACGCAATTTAATGTGATTAAGGTTGTGCTTTCTTATAACTATGTAGTGCATGTTATCTCTGGTCTGCTTCACTTTAATTTAGACCGAGTAAATTCATAGCTATCTAATAGTTTTTGTTGCTAGGGCTGCTTGGATGAGGTTTTATTCTTCGATTTCGTTACATAAATAGTATGCCTTCTGATGCCTTGTGTTTGTTGGTTGGTTTTTACATGCTAGAGCTATTAGGAACCTATGGGTTGGAGGAATTAGTTGGTCCATTTTAATGCAGGTGTTGAATTCTCCAGTGATCAAACTTCTGCATACATCGACATTGAGAATTTGGAAGATTCCATTTCTGCCCATAAAGACCTTAATGGGACAGTTTGGGGGCCTCATGACGCAACATTCCTCTTCGGCATATAGTTTGGAGGGACGGGTCAAATCAATATGGGTTAATGAAACATATTTAATAAAACATTAACATAAACAACAATTTTCCTGCTTGTATGATGCCAAAAATGTTGTTACCACACTTACTTAAACTTATTATTATTTTTGTGTTGTGGTAGAGACACTTTCTTTCATAAGGGACATATACTTCATTACTATTTGTGGCAATGAAGTATATTATGCCAATGAGATATTGTATGCATTCCTTCCTTTTGAAATGTTTTATGAGAGGGAAAGTTGTTATTAACCAACTCCCAGAATTAAATTAAAAGGTGTCTACGAAGGCCATGTTTTTGTACTCAACTCAAAGTACAGAATATCAAGTGTATGTTCTTCAGACATGAAATTGATGAAAGCTAAAATGTCTGCTGCAATCCGATCGAATTATAGATCAAGAAGTTCAAGGAAGAGCTCGCGAAAGCATGGACCAGACATGTGTAGCCTTGGCCTGGCACGGAGCCTGAGGAGTTCGAGCTCTTGGCTCTGGCTGCAAATAAGGCCCTGCAATTGATCTACAACGAAAAGTCGATTCTTGTGCTGATTGCGGAAGCCATTAGTATGTAAGCTGATGCAATTGGAGTCCTCATCCCCTCTGGAAGATAGTAGTTCGAGACAAGTGAATTAGTAGTTCAGAGACTAGTGGAATCGGCCTTTTCTATACGTATTTTATTCTTTTGTTGTGTGCTGGCATAATTGCATGCTTGCCATTTCAGTTTCTACTGGTCGCTTAGCGTGATGACCAAAGTTATGTCTCCCGACAAATAAGGTAACGACTAACTATGTATGTTTTTATTTATTTTTGTGTTTATTTTGCTAGATAGATTGAGGCAATGCAAACTTGAATTATGAATGAGCTATTTGTCTTGGTTATTAAGGTGTAATGAAAACTTTGAACTATGTGTTGGGTAAACTTTCGCAAAAAAAAGGTCATACTCATCTGTTCTTTGTGATGTGATTTTTTTGATTGTACGATCAAGGGAATAGGTTTTTTTAGCCCAAGTCATGGGAATAGGTGTCTGGATGATATTGGAGCAGGGATAGAAACGGTGCCGCTCACGGACTCGGCGGAGCCCCGCCCGTAGTATATACAGTCCGGCCCGCGGGACGTTTCCCGTCACCCCGTTCCATTCCCTGTCTCAGACAGCCGAAATACCCACATCCAAACCCTAGCTCCTGGCGATCTCTCCCTGTTCTGATCCCCACCACCGTCGATGTCACCGGAGCCGCCGCCCGCGGAGCCCTCTGAGGCCGCCAGGCCATCGGCCTCCCCGCCGAAGGAGTCAGAGTCCTCCGGCACCGGGGTTGCTGATACGTCTCCAATGTATCTATAATTTATGAAGTATTCATGCCTTGTTTACGACAATTTTATATGGTTTTGGAATGATTTGAATGGAACTAACCCGGACTGACGTTGTTTTCAGCCAAACTACCGTGGTGTTGTTTTTTGTGCAGAAATAAAGTTTCTTGGAATTGGCTGAAAATTTAAGGTGATTTTTTATGGACCAAAAGAGACCCCCGAAGCTTCGAGGAAGGACCAGAAGCCTCACGAGGAAGCGACAAGCCTGGGGGGGCGCCCTCCCCCAGGGGGCACCTATCAGGCTTGTCGCTCCCTCGTGGGCCCCCTTGACGTGAAACCAACGCCAAAAACTCCTATAAATATAGAAAACCCCAGAATTAAACCTAGAACTTCGCCGGCGCCGCCGCAAGCCTCTGTACCAAAGAAAACTCATCCGGAGCCCTGTTTCGGCACTCCGCCGGAGGGGGGATCATCACCGGAGGCCATCTTCATCATCCCAGCGGCCAACATGACGAGGAGGGAGTAGTTCACCCTCGGGGCTGATGGTATGTACTAGTAGCTATGTGTTTGATCTCTCTCTCTCTCTCGTGTTCTTGATTTGGCACGATCTTGATGTACCACGAGCTTTGTTAATATAGTTGGATCATATGGTGTTTCTTCCCTCTCTATCTTTGTTGTGATGAATCAAATCTTTCCCTTTGAGGTTTCGTTATTGTCAGATTGAATACTTTGGATTTGGGAACACTTGATATGTCTTGCATGTGGATACCCGTGGTGACAATGGGGTATTCTATTGACTCACTTGATGTATATTTTGGTAATCAACTTGCGGATTCCCGTGACCTTGGGGAATCTAGGCATATGGGTTGGTACACGTTTTCATCTTCTTTTCTCCGATAAGAAACTCTGGGGTACTCTTTGAAGTTCTTTGTGTGGATTGAATATTATGAATCTGAAATTGTTTGATGCATATCGAATAATCAACTCACGGATACTTGTGGTGACATTGGAGTATCTAGGTGACATTAGAGTTGGTTGATGCGTATCATATGGTGTTATTTTAGTACGAACTCTAGGGTTGTTTGTGACACTTATAGGGATGGCTCAATAGATTGATCGGAAAGGATAACTTTGAGGTGGTTTCGTACCCTACAACAATTTCATCTTATGTTCTCCGCTAATAGGAACTTTGGAATGATTCTTTATCGCACGTTGAGGGATTGTTATATGATTCAATTATGTTAGCATTGTTGAGAGATTGCACTAGTGAAAGTATGAACCCTAGGCTTGTTTCTAAGCATTGCAATACTGTTTGTGCTCACTTTTGCTACTTGTTACCTTGCTGTTTTTATTATTTCAGATTACAAAAACCTATATCTACTATCCATACTACACTTGTATCACCATCTCTTCGCCGAACTAGTGCACCTATACAATTTACCATTGTATTGGGTGTGTTGGGGACACAAGAGATTGTTTGTATTTGATTGCAGGGTTGTTTGAGAGAGACCATCTTCATCCTACACCTCCCACGGATTGATAAACCTTAGGTCATCCACTTGTGGGAAATTTGCTGTTGTCCTACAAAACTCTGCACTTGGAGGCCCAACAACATCTACAAGAATAAAAGTTGCGTAGTAGACATCAAGCTCTTTTCTGGCGCCGTTGTCGGGGAGGTGAGTGCTTGAAGGTCTATCTTTAGATCTTGCAATTGAATCTTTTAATTTCTTGTTTTATCACTAGTTTGGTTTTATAAAAGAAAACTACAAAAAAATGGAATTGAAGTTGCATCAAATGCTTTACCTTTATGAAGTCTTTCTTGAAAATAAGGATTCCGATAATTGTGCTCAATTGCTAGAGGAAGAATTTAATAAAATGTTTAATGTGAGTCCTTTGAATGATGAGCATGATTGCAATGATGTTAGTATGAATTCTTTGAATATCCATGATGCTAATGATATGCAAAGCCATAAGCTTGGGGATGCTATGTTTGATGAAGATGATATTTTTAGTCCCCCAAGTTTTGATGAGAAAATTTATTATGATGATTGCATGCCTCCTATTTATGATGATTATATTGATGAAAGTGGATTTGGAGAGGTCGTGACTTTATTTAATGATGATTCCACTATTTTGGAAGAGGTTCCAATTGACTATGATAAAAAGGTTGCTATCTATGATGATTATTGTGATGACATGTACGCTATAAAGAATGATGATAACTATGAAACTTGTCATCATGATTTTAATGTTCAATTTGATTATGTCAATCAAGTATCTCATGATAGTTATTTTGTTGAGTTTGCTCCCACTATTATTGATGACAATAAATTTGCTTATGTCGAGAGTAATAAAAATTATATGCTTGTGGATCATGAAAGGAATGCTTTATGTGACAGTTATATTGTTGAATTCATCCATGATGCTACTGAAAATTATTATGAGAGAGGAACATATGCTTGTAGGTGTTGCAATAATATCAAGTTTCCTCTCTATATGTTGAAAGTATTGAAGCTATGCTTGTTTTGCCTTCCTATGCTAGTTGATTCTTGTTCCCATAAATTGTTTGCTCACAAAATCCCTATGCATAGGAATTGGGTTAGGCTTAAATGTGCTAGTCATATGCTTCATGATGCTCTCGTTATGTTTCAATTCTTTACTTTTATGTGAGCATCATTGAAATCATCATGCCTAGCTAAAAAGGCATTAAAGAAAAGCATTTGTTGGGAGACAACCCAACATTTATACCTACTGTTTTTGTGTGTCCACATGATTAAGCTACTGTAGTAATCATGTTTTATATGTTTTCTTTCAATAAAGTGCCAAGTAATGCCTTTGGGATGATTTGGATGATAGTATAATTGATGCTGTTTGAAAACAGAAACTTTTGCGTTCAGTGCTGGAATTTTGGTTCTGTACTGGAATGTCAATAATTGCTGAATTTTTTTCACAACATTAGTATACAAATCTTTTATGTTGTCCTAATTTTTCAGAATATTTGGAGTTAAAGAAGTATGACTTTAATTCAGATCTTTACAGACTGTTCTGTTTTTGACAGAATATGTTTTGTTTGCATAGTTTGCTTGTTTTAGCATTTCCATAGCTTATATTGAGTGATATAAATTGTGGAAATGATAAAGTACAGTAGGAATTATGTGAGAACAATTATGAATCTTATCATGACAGTACCAAAGTGAATGATTTGCTATTTCTCATACTAACCCATCTCACGAAGTTCCGTTAAGTTTTGTGTGATTGAAATTTTCAAGTTTTGGGTGAGATATCGATATGAGGAGAATAAGCAGCAGAGAGACGCTAAGCTTGGGGATGCCCAAGGAACCCCAAGGTAATATTCAAGGAAGACCCAAGCGTCTAAGCTTGGGGATGCCCCGGAAGGCATCCCCTCTTTCGTCTTCAACATTATCGGTAACCTCACTTGGAACTATATTTTCATTCGTCACATGAAATGTGTTTTGCTTGGAGCGTCATTTTCTTTGAGTTGGATTTGCTTTCTGTTATTTAGGACAAAGTTTTTTATCCTTTATTTCAATAAAAGTGTCAAGTATAGCCTTTACCATACTCAGTTTGCAAGTGTATGAGTTGCTGTTTCAAAACAGAAAGTTTGCTGTTATTGCTTGAATTCTCTAGAAAAGTAAGAATGTGTTAAAATCTCAAACTTTTGACACAGTAAGCTATTATAAATTTTCAACAGTGTGGTAAATTTTCACAATTTTTGGAGTTAATTAAGTATGGATTTTTCCTAATCCTTTACAGACTGTTCTGTTTAGACAGGTTGCTGTTATGATTGCATTGTTTCCATATGTTTGCTTGTTTAATGATTCTATTTGAGGATAGGAGTATTAAATATGCAGAGGCATTTAGTATGAAATGTTAAATTATAATTTTAGTGATTTGTTACAGTAGAGAATGATAAGGTTTTGCATTGATTTATACTAACTTATCTCACGAGTTCTTGTTGAGTTTTGTGTGGATGAAGTTTTTAAGATTTAGGGAAACCGTGATATGAGAAGAATTAAGGAGACACAAGAGCTCAAGCTTGGGGATGGCCAAGGCATCCCAAGTTAATATTTCAAGAAGTCTCAAGCATCTAAGCTTGGGGATGCCCCGGTAGGCATCCCACCTTTCTTCATCAACAAGTATCGGTTTGTCTCGCTTGAGCCTAAATTTTTATTTGTTCACATGATTTATGCTATTCTTGGTGTGTCTTTAAATTTTGCTTGCTGTTTTAATAAAGTACTTGGATCTGAAATCTTTATTTGGAGAGAGTCTTCACATAGCTACTTAATTGTTTAACTACTCATTGTTCTTCACTTATATCCTAAGAGTAAATTGTTGAATGAATTGAATGTCATAAATATGAAATTATATATGCTTCATATGCTTGTCCCATGGGGAGTAATGACTTCACATACAAGAAGTATAAGTGGTAAAATTTATTGAAAGTTAGCAAACACAGCATTGGTCGCTTGAACAATTCATGAAAGAATTTTGTGGGAAGAGAAATTTCACATATAAATATACTATCTTGGACATCTTCTACGATTGTGAACCCCCATTAATTATTTTCAAGCTTGATCAAGTAGTTGACGTTGGACAAGGAAGACAACGTAATGGGTTATGTTTGTTTATATTCACATAGAAGTTATATTGTTATGGATCCTCTAACATGTGGTGCTTGCTTAGGATCTTTTGCTAGCCAAAAATTTGTACTAAGTAGAGATACTGCTTGTGCATCCAAAAACCCTTAAACCCAGTTTCTTGCCATGAGAGTCCACCATATCTACCTATGGATTGAATAAGATCCTTCAAGTAAGTTGTCATCGGTGCAAAAAGCAATAAAAATTGCTCCTAAATATGTATGATCTTCTTTTATTGGAAGGGAAAATAAGCTTTGTACGAACTTGTGATGGTGAAGAAATAAAAGCGACGGACTGCATAATAAAGGTTGCTATCACAAGGGGCAATATAAAGTGACGTTCCTTTCCATTAAGAGCTTGCACATCAAAAAATAAAAAGCGCATGACAACCTCTGCTTCCCTCTGCGAAGGGCCTATCTTTTACTTTTCTGTACTACTTTTTTGTATTTACTTTTATGCAAGAGTCAGTAATGTTTATCCCTATTCCACTCTATTTAATCTCTAGTGGGCAAGCATCATGTGGTAGGGAATGATCCAGGCACATATATCCAGTTAAATATAGGTGATCATGAGTTATTATTGTTGACATTATCCCTGAGATAAATAAGTTGGGAGGCAAAACATTAAGCCCCTATCTTCCTATGTGTTTGATTCAAACGGTTTGTTTTAAAAATATGCTTTGAGTGTCAGCAATCATGGAAGACTAAATGATAGTTGAGTATGTGGAATTTGCTAAATCAAAGCTCTTACATAGAACCTTTGTCGTTGGTACGACCATCTATGGGGCCATCTAGCCCCTTGTGGTTCAGATAGGGAGATCGGCGAGCACAAAGAGCAGAATCAATAGAGATGCGCAAGGGATTTACCCAGGTTCGGGCCGCTGTGAAGCGTAAAACCCTACTCCTGCTTTGGTGTATTGGGTGTGTATGAACACAATTACAAGGAGCACTTCCCCAGCAAGGCGCGGGAGAGGCAGCTATGCAACTAGGTCGCGTAAGGGATCGATCGGTCGAATCTTTCTAAATGTTGCCCTGGTCCTCCTTTTATAGCTCAAGGGTTTACCACAGTGGCAAAATGGTCATTACGTAGTGATTAGATAGCGAACAGTGCTATCATACCTAACTCTGCCAGTTTAGGACAAAAGCATTAAATGCGCCGTTAGGTGTCATGTGGAGGAGGAGCCCCGGCAAGGTTTCTGCACCGCTTGCCCAGCTACCTCCTATTAGCTTGACACGCCTTCTGGACGGGTGTCATTAAAGGCAAAACTCTTCCCGGCGTGCTGACACGTGCCCCGACAAATCACACCAACCAGCCTGCGCGGTCGACACCTCACCGATTAGCGACTAGCTGCTCGGTGAGGTGGAGCACTGACGAACTGGCAAGAGCTTGCCGGCATGGAGCTTACCGGGTCTTCATCTTGCCGGGCTCGGGCTTGCCAGCAAGAAATGTCTTTATCCCCGGTACTAGCTAAGTACTTGTTGATGCTTCATCTTGGTCTTCTCTTCAGTGGCTTCCGCAGCTGAGTCTTGAGTCTCGGTCTTGGTAGTTCCCGGCAAGTCTGGCCGGCAAGGAAGCTACTACATGTCTATGCATAAGTCAGGGTATAAAATACCCATGTTTTATACACCAACAGGAGCCCCCGGGCCTGGGCCATACGCGCGTCCGAAGCGTCGTTGGGCCGGGCCCAAACAATGCACAGACACGCGGCGGGAAAATGCCGTTGTAATTTTTGGTCGTGATGATTTTTCTCTCCTGAGATCTTCTTTGCTTCTTCGTTACTATGGTCTCATGTCTGTCCCCAGCTGCTCTCCGGCAAACCTTGGCGCTGGGTAGGCAGTTACTACTCGGGCCAGGCTTGAATGGGTGCTTGACTACGCGTGGTGAGGAGTAACTGCCATTCGTGGCAATGCTTCTCCTTTTTCTGCGCCCTCCCATTACGCGCCTTTACATGGAGGGTAACGGATTGGCGAAGAGGGGCGGTCGTTGGAGCGGCACGCCTGGCCAGGGATGCAGGGCGCCGGATTGGCGTATTTGGACGGTTGCTAGGGTAGAGCGTCCGGACATGAATGTCAGGCACGGGATTGGGGGAACGGGGCGACCGCCCAAGGACGGTGAAGAACCAGCCCTCGCGCTCCTCCTATAAAGAGGTGGCCGCGGAGGGCGATGCTCATCCATCTCTCCCCGTTCCAATCTCCCTGCCACCATCCTTTCCTTCTTCTTCCTCCTCCTCTCGCATCTGCTGCCATTATGGCGAGAGGACGAGGTCGAGCTCGTGGACCTGCTGTCGCCACGAGAGCTTCTCCTCGGTGCCACGCCTCGGGCATGGATGCGGAAGCCGGCTCCAGCGCCCGAGGAAGGGGCGCGGTCCGTGGTCGTGGAAGACACGGGGCCTGTGGCCGGGGTGGCCACGGCGGAGCGCTAGCTGCTTTGTCCTTGGTCATTCCGCCCCCGGTCGAAGGCCACACCGAAGACACGGCGCAGGAGTTCGTTGTGAAACTGTGTGATCGGCCACGGAGCTGGCTGCGGCTTCCCCGTCGTTTCGCGAGGGAAATGGAAGGCCACCACCTGCGCGGCCTGTGGTTGCGCGTGGAAGGTTGCTGCAACGGCCCCGTCTGGGTGACTGTTGAAACTTCCAATAATGGCATCATGTACCTCACGCGCGGGTGGAAATCCTTCGTCCGTGCTCGTTGCTTGGGGCAGGAACACCTCCTTCACTTCAAGCTGGTCGAAGCCGATACGCTTGTCGTGAAGTTCTTCGGGGCTTCAGGCGCTCGTCTGGAGTGCTGCGCGGAAAGCTCGAGCGACATGGACACCGCTTCCTCCAGCGAGGCCGAGGACGATGACGACGGCGATGACGTCGGCTCTCCAGGCGTCAAGCTCGAGGATGACGATGATGACGGCGATGACGATGGCTCCGACTCTAGCTGATCACCGGCAGCACCATCATCTAGTCTTCCGGGAGCGAGCCGGCCTCCGCCTAGGCGCCCCTTTTGCCCTCCTTGCACTGGAGATAAACCCTGCGGCAAGGGCCAATAAAATGTGATCGAGCACTCTTTTAATGAATATCTGATGTTTGTCGGGCTTAGATGAATGCATGTTGTTTCCCTTGTTTTTTTTTGCCTTTGTATGATTGTGTCCCCTATGCTTGTGTGGAAACTTGCCGGTGCGCACACTTGCCGCGAGCGCTTTGAGGAACGGGTCCTTAGCAACCTGCTGGAAGTGCCGCCACCGGCAAGGTATCTTACCGGGCCAGAATGCAGCTGCTAAGCTTGCCGAGCGGACTCGAGGCAGAACTAGAGCGCAAACCGACTGCGACAAGGTTCCTTCGCGTGTAGGTTTTTCATACAAACACTAAATCGTTCAAGGGGAATCGCAAATGTAACAAGGAAAAAAAATCAAAGTTTTTCAACTTAGCTTTTCCTTGTGCTGTCTTTCTTGTCGTACGAAACGATCATTTGAACGTCATTAAGTGGTACACCCGCGTCACTCCCCCGGTAAACTTGCACGCGAGGGATCCTCCTGTCCTTTGAGAAGAAAGAAGAGAAAAAGAGTGGTTTGGGAGCCTTGACGGTTCATTAGTCATTCCATACAAACTAAAGTGTAATCACAACATTTATGCATACATAAGAGAAAAAATGTACGATAAGTTGTGAAACACTTAGCTTTATTTCACTTATGCACAGGGTCTGCGCCTGGCTTTGTACCAAGGGTTACATGTCTTGCCGACAAAGCTTGTACAAAAGGGGTTGCCGGGGGGGGCCGGCAACTGCGCCTTATGGGTAGAACTTGCGAAGATGCTCAATATTCCATGAGTTTTGCACTGGAATGCCATCTTCGGTCTCCAGACGGACCGCGCCAGGTCTGGTGACTCGTACTACCTGATAAGGGCCTTCCCACTTCGGCGTCAACTTGTTTGATCCCTTGGCGGACTGAACGCGCTGAAGAACAAGGTCGCCTTCCTCAAAGCTTCGGGCATGAACTTTGTGGCTATGATAGCGGCGCAAAGCTTGCTGGTAGCGAGCAGCTCGCACAGCCGCCCGAAGACGATCTTCCTCGAGGAGCGTTGCGTCATCTTGCTGCAAATGCTCTTGCTCTGCCTCATCGTAGGCGAGTACTCGAGGTGACCCGTATATGAGTTCCGTGGGGAGCACCGCTTCTGCACCATAGACTAGGGAGAAGGGTATTTGGCATGTAGCTCGATTTGGTGTCATTCTGAGTGACCAAAGAACCGCCGGCAACTCATCAATCCAGTGTCTTCCACACCTGCGCAGCCTGTCAAAGGTCCTTGTTTTGAGACCACGCAGCAGTTCAGCGTTCATCCTTTCCACTTGACCGTTGCTTCTCGGGTGAGCAATAGATGCAAAACAGATTTTGCTGCCAAGGTCTTGGATGTACTGCATGAAGGTGCGGCTCATGAACTGTGTGCCATTGTCAGTGATGATTCTGTTAGGAACCCCGAAACGGCAAACTAATCCTTTGAAGAACTTGACGGTTGATTGCGCTGTCACCTTTCTCACCGGCTCCACTTCAGGCCACTTTGTGAACTTGTGGATTGCAACGTACAAGAACTCAAAGCCCCCGGTAGCACGGGGGAAGGGGCCCAAGATATCGAGCCCCCAGACCGAAAAGGGCCAAGAGAGAGGGATTGTTTGAAGAGCTTGAGCTGGTTGATGTATGTTCTTCGAATGGAACTGGCATGCTTCACACTTGGTTAGCAGCTCAGTTGCATCCTGGAGGGCAGTGGGCCAATAGAAACCTTGCCGGAAAGCTTTTCCGACAAGGGCCCTTGATCCTATGTGAGAGCCACATATGCCTCCATGTATCTCCGCCAACAGCCTTAGTCCATCTTCCCGAAAGATACACTTCAATTTCACACCGTTTGGTATTTTTCTGTATAGAATGCTATCCACAAACTGATACATACTTGACTGACGTGCTACTTTTTCAGCTTCTTCTTGATCATCGGGAAGTTCTCCTGTTTGAAGAAAATGGACTATCAGTTGTGCCCATGCCGGAGCCTGTGGCTCGACGACAAGGACTAAAGGCATCTCTTCAGCCGTGGGAGCGCTTGCTTCAACGGCAAGAACCTGAGGCTCTGCGCGAAGCCGCAGCTCACCAACAGTCGTGTCGTTGTCCCCGGCAATGTTCTTGCCAACGGCTCCTGGGAGCTCTGCCGGAAAACGCTTGTCGGTGTTCAACTTTCTTCTTTTACTGGCCTGCGTTGATGGAGTGACTGAAGGTTGATTCAAATGGAGCACAAAAGTTCCTGGTTCCACAGGTAGCTTCTGAGCGGCACACTTTGACAGGCTATCAGCAATGCTGTTTTCCGCAATCCGTCAAAGTGTTCTTCCAATTTCCTCACTTCTTCTACGTACGCTTCCATCAACGGGCTCTGGTAATCCTTGTTTACTTGCTTCACAACGAGCTGCGAGTTGCCACAAACGATCAACTTCTTGATCCCAAGGTCTACTGCGATCCTAAGACCGGCAAGGAGCCCTTCGTACTTAGCAGTGTTGTTCATCGCTTGCTCCCTGGGAAAGTGCATCTGAATTATATACTTGAGGTGCTCTCCGGTGGGTGCAACAAGCAGCACTCCAGCACCAGCGCCTTGCAGCGAGAAAGCACCATCAAAGTACATGATCCATTCTTTCGCTGTTTCTTTGCCGGGGAGAGCTGTTTCTTGAATCTCCTCATCTTGCGTTGGTGTCCATTCTACAATGAACTCCGCCAAGGCTCTACTCTGGATAGTTGATGTGCTTTCAAACTTAAGTGCAAAGCTTGACAATTCCAACGCCCACTCCACTATCCTGCCGGTTGCATCTGGATTCCTCAAGATATGCTGCAACGTAAAGCGAGTGACGACGGTGATTTCGTGTGCTTGGAAGTAGTGGCGCAGCTTTCTCGAGGCCATGAGGAGGCCGAAAAGCAATTTCTGCACTCCAGAATATCTCGATCTAGCCCCCTGCAGAAGGGAACTAACAAAATAAACTGGCCGCTGCACCACTTTCCTCTTCGGCATTACTCGTTGATCAGCTTCATTTGCTTGCACCGTTTCTGACTTGCCGGCACCAGACCTTGCCGGAGAAGATTCCGGGTTGTCGCTGGACGGGCTTGCCGCTGCTGTTTCTCTCTCACCAGCTTCTCTCTGCGCCACTAGTGCAGCACTAACCACTTGATTTGTTGCCGCCAGATATAGCAGCAACGGCTCTTGTGGTTTAGGCGCAACTAGTGTTGGCGCAGAGGAGAGGTACCCTTTCAAATCCTGCAGCACGGCCTCCGCTTCCGGAGTCCACTTCATTGGACCTGCCTTTTTCAAAATCTTGAAAAACGGCAAGGCGCGCTCAGCAGATTTTGAAATGAACCTACTTAAAGCAGCAACATAGCCGGCAAGGCACCGCACATCCTTGACGCTTTTTGGTGCTTGGATCTGCTCAATTGCCTTGATCTTGTCAGGATTGGCTTCAATTCCATGTTGAGATACAAAGAACCCGAGGAGTTTGCCGGATGGAACGCCAAACACGAACTTCTCGGGGTTGAGCTTCAAATTGATCTTGCGCAAGTTTGCAAATGTCTCTTCTAAGTCTTGAATGAGGGTTGATTTGTCCTTGGTCTTGACCACTATATCATCCATGTACGCTTCCACATTCCTGTGCAGCTGGGGCCCAAAACCAATCTGGACTGCTCTTGCAAATGTTGAACCAACACTCTTTAATCCGAAAGGCATACACATGAAGCAATATGTGCCACATGGAGTAATGAATGCGGTTTTCTCCTCATCCTCCTTGGCCATGAATATCTGATGGTATCCAGAATATGCATCAAGGAAAGAGAGTAGATCGCAGCCGGCAGTAGAGTCTACAATCTGATCTATGCGCGGCAAAGGGAAAGGATCCTTTGGACATGCTTTGTTGATATCAGTGTAGTCAATACAAAGTCTCCATTTCCGGTTTGCCTTACGCACCACAACTGGATTTGCTAGCCAAGTTGGATGTAGTACACCTCTGACCAAACCAGCTGCTTCAAGTTTCTTGATTTCTTCGGCAATAAACAGTTGCCGTTCCAAAGCCTGCTTCCGAACCTTCTGCTTGACGTGCCGCGCGTGAGGACAGACAGCAAGGTGGTGCTCAATTACTTCCCTGGGAACACCGGGGATGTCAGATGATTGCCATGCAAACACATCGACATTCGCCCGCAGGAAAGCAACGAGCGCGCCTTCCTATTTGCTGTCGAGAGAGGCACTGATGGTGAAGGTATCGTCAGTGCCATCCTCCTTTGCCGACACCTTCTTTGTTGCCAGTGGAGTAGCCTTGGACTTCTTGCCGGTAGAGCACTCCGGCAAGTCTTCAACGGGTGTGCAGCACTCCGAAGAGGTGCGCTTCCCTGAATCCTTGTTAGAGGTCTTGCCGGTTTTCTTGCTTTTCTTCTCTTTGGCGGGAGCTTGCGCCTTGGCGGCCTCTGCTGCAACCGCATCTCTGTAAAGTTTGTTGACGCATATGACTGCATCCTTCTTATCCGAGTTGATGGAAATGACACCCATTGGCCCTGGCATCTTCAATGTGTTGTAGGCATAGTGGGATGCCGCCATGAACTTTGCCAAGGCTGGGCGACCAAGAATTCCATTGTACGGCAAGGGGATCTTGACAACATCAAACACAATCCTTTCTGTTCTATAGTTCAATTCCCCGCCAAATGTTACCGGCAATGTGACCTTTCCTTTAGGCTGGCTTCTTCCCGGGTTCACTCCTTGGAATGTACCAGTCTGTTCGAGCTCTTCGTCGGGAATTTGCAACCGCTTGATTACTTCTGGAGAAATCAAGTTTAAGCCGGCCCCACCATCAACTAACATTTTCGTGACCTGGAGGTTGCGAATTGTTAGTGAAACCAACAACGGCAAACAACCGACCGCAGTTGTGCGATCAGGGTGATCCTCGGCACCGAAAATGATAGGCGTGTGCGACCATTTGAGTGGCTTTTGGGTCCCTATTGCCGGTTCTGCCACATTAACTTCACGTGCCCACTGCTCGAGTTGGTGGTGAGAAGAGTGCAAATATGCACCGCCTTAAATGCACATGGCCTCCGTTGCCTTCTGGAACTCCTGCTCGCTGGATTCTACGTCATCCTCTTCTTCACTTCCATTCTCATCTTCTTTCTTTTCCCGGCCTCTAGCAGGTTTCTCTTTCTGCAGCTTGGCCTTGCCGCGGCGACCTCCTCGGCCACCACGACCCTTCTTGCCTGATCCACCAGCACTGTCCTGGGCTTTCTCCTTGTCACACTTTTCATATTCAGCCTTCTGCTTTTCCGCGAGGTGCTCGACTTGTCGGCACTCTTTGAGGTCATGGCCCTTGGTGCGGTGAATCTTGCAGTATGGCCCATCGGATTTGCCGACCTTCTCATTTGCCGCCACCTCCTGACAAGCGGCGCACACGGCAGCCTCCTTGCCGGAGTTTTCTGTTTTGGCTTTCTTGGCGGGCTCAGAGTTGCCGGACCCTTCGACAGCCATCACAGTTTTGCTCTTGCGCTTCCTGTTGCGCTTCCGGGCTTTCTTCTTCAGGTTGGCGGCATCATCGTCCTCGGAATCTACCTCGGCACCAGCATCCTCCCCGGGAAGTCTTCTCCCCTCCTCAGGACGTGCGCACTTATCCGCCAACGTGTAGAGCTCGTTGACGGTCTTCGGCAACTTGATGTTCATCTTTTCCTGCATCTTTCGATTGCGCACATTCGTATGAAAGGCGGCAATCACAGCTGCGGGGTGCACGTCTGGGATGTTGCGGTGCACGCGGCTGAATCTCTGGATGTACTTGCGCAAAGTCTCACCATCTCTTTGCGGGATCACCTGCAGGTCGCTGGGATGTCCAGGAGCCTTCTGGCCTTCGGTGAAAGCACCAACAAACTCATTGCAAAGATCTGACCACGAAGAGATGGAATTCTCCGGCAAGTTCATCAGCCAAGATCTCACGTTAGGCTTCAGCACCAACGGAAAGTAATTGGCTAAAATCTTTTCATCTCTTCCCCCGGCAGCTTGTACGGCAATCGTGTAGATGCCCAGGAATTTTGCCGGGTTTAGCTTGCCGTCGTACTTCTCCGGTACTTCTGGCTTGAAGGCTCGGACGGACGGCCAGCGGACTTGCCGTAGCTCACGAGTGAAGGCTGGGCATCCAACCTCGTAAGGTAGATACCCACCAACCTCGGGCGCAGGCTCATCAACGACTGGGCCGTTGCGCACGTCAGATTGACGGCGCGCCTCCCGGCGCCGTTCAATTGTGGTGCGGGCATCCTCTACCCGCCTGTCCTGCAGCACTTGTCGCTGATCTTGCCGCACCCGCGGATATGAAGATGCCACCGACATCTCGTCGTGTTCTGCTATTCTCTGGGTTTGCCGCGGCTGCTGACGTTGCTGTTGTTGAGATTGTTGACGCAGAGATTGCACCGTTGGTGCAACTTCTTCAACACAGCCACCAGCTTGAGTTACCGGTGGTGCTCGCAGACGCCGTGAGGGCTCCGCCTGCTGTGACTTGCATGAATCGGTGAATCCGATAAGGCTCTGGATGGTAGCTATCCACTCATCCATCTTATTCGCCGCCGGAGGGAACTTTAGCAGCATCTGAGCTCGCGCCATCGCCTCTGCTGCCGTGACAGGCATGTCCGGAAGCAAAGCACGCGATGTCGCTCTACTCTTGGCAGAGCCAGTAGGAGCGCCATTGCGATCTTGCTGCCGCGATTTAGGCGCAACAGCGGGTTGGCGTGGCGGAGGTGGTGCCTGAGGATCTGGAGCTTGATCGACAGGGGCCTTGCCATGCGGTCTCCGTCGCCCGGAGTCGTCGACATCGTTTGGAGCCGTACTGCGCCCATCATGCGATGGGCGCGGCGTGTGCCTCGTTGCAGCATCTCTAGACATCGCCGTGGCGGGATCTTGGCTTGCGCCGGCTCGGGCATTGTTGCTCCGGTGGCTGTGCTCTTCGACGCAGCGAAGAGGAGGAGGAAGACGTCCGTCCGCCCCGCCCGCGCCGTTACGGTTTTGTTTGCCGGAGGGTCGAGGAAGTTGACTGCCTCCAGCGCCTCTGCTTCCTGCTCCGGCCACGGTGGGCATGGCGACCGCGCCTCCTGTGCTGGTCGTGCCAACCGCGGTGCCCGCGCCGCCCGCATCGGCTGCGCCGCCTGCACTACCTGCGGACGCGTGCGAGGGAGCCTTGGAGGTGGAAGGAGCCGTCATCGTGATGGCCTTTTTCTTGGGAGCCATCGATAATGAAGGAGATGATGAAGCTGATGGAATCGACGCGCAGTCTATTGATTCAGATTCGCGCAAGCGATCCCCCTACCTGGCGCGCCAAAGATGTCATGGGTACGACCATCTATGGGGCCATCTAGCCCCTTGTGGTTCAGAAAGGGAGATCGGCGAGCACAAAGAGCAAAATCAATAGAGATGCGCAAGGGATTTACCCAGGTTCGGGCCGCTGTGAAGCGTAAAACCCTACTCCTGCTTTGGTGTATTGGGTGTGTATGAACACAATTACAAGGAGCGCTTCCCCGGCAAGGCGCGGGAGAGGCAGCTACGCATGCAGGTCACGTAAGGGATCGATCGGTCGAATCTTTCTAAACGTTGCCCTGGTCCTCCTTTTATAGCTCAAGGGGTTACCACAGTGGCAAAACGGTCATTACATAGTGATTAGATAGCGAACAGTGCTATCATACCTAACTCTGCCAGTTTAGGACAAAAGCATTAAATGCGCCGTTAGGTGTCATGTGGAGGAGGAGCCCCGGCAAGGTTTCTGCACCAGTTGCCCAGCTACCTCCTATTAGCTTGACACGCCTTCTGGATGGGTGTCATTAAAGGCAAAACTCTTCCCGGCGTGCTGACACGTGCCCCGACAAATCTCACCAACCAGCCTGCGCGGTCGACACCTCACCGATTAGCGACTAGCTGCTCGGTGAGGTGGAGCGCTGACGAACTGGCAAGAGCTTGCCGGCACGGAGCTTGCCGGGTCTTCATCTTGCCGGGCTCGGGCTTGCCGGCAAGAAATGTCTTTATCCCCAGTACTAGCTAAGTACTTGTTGATGCTTCGTCTTGGTCTTCTCTTCAGTGGCTTCCGCAGCTGAGTCTTGAGTCTCGTTCTTGCCAGTTCTCGGCAAGCCTGGCCGGCAAGGAGGCTACTACATGTTTGTGCATAAGTCAGGGTATAAAATACCCATATTTTATACACCGACAACCTTCCTAAAAATAAGATGAATTACAATTGTTTGATGACTAAGAACATAGTTTGTTAGTTTTCAAGAAAGTCTATGATCTATACTTTAACATGTGAATATCTTGCTACTTGATCATGAGAAGTTTTATGAGATGAGCTACTGTTTATGATATAGAATGATGCTAGAAAAAGTGATTGAAATTATCATTGATCAAACTTGTGCACTATGCTAGCATTCACACTTCATAAATTATTTCTTTTATCCTTTACCTACTCGAGGATGAGCAGGAATTAAGCTTGGGGATGTGATATGGTTTTGGTGCACTTTTATATTATTTTTATGGACTAACTTATTGATCCAGTGCCCAGTGCCAGTTCCTGTTTTTTTGCATGTTTTCTGTTTCGCAGAAATACCATACCAAACGAAGTCCAAACGCGATAAAAATTTACGGAGATTTATTTTGGAATATATGTGATTTTTGGGAGGAAGAATCAATGCAAGACGGTGCTCGAGGGCCCCACGAGGCACCAGGGCGCGCCACCCCCCTAGGCGCGCCCTGGTGGCTCGTGGGCACCTCGTAGGTCGGTTGATGTCGTTCTTTCGCCGCAAGAAAGATAATTTCCGGATAAAAATCCCCTCAAAATTTCAGCCCAATCGGAGTTACGGATCTCCGGGAATTTAAGAAACGGTTTTTGGCCAGAAACAGGGTCGCAGAAACAGAAGACAACAGAGAGATCCAATCTAGGGGAGAGCTCCCTCTCCCCCCCGGAGGGCCAAGGAAGAAGAAGGAGGAGGGGCCCCTACCCCTCTCCTTCGGTGGTGCCGGAACACCGCCGGGGACATCTCCTCCATCTCCATCACCACCAACTCCTCCTCCGTTCTCATGGAGATGTGTGAGTAGTTCACCCCCGAGGCTGAGGGTATGTACTAGTAGCTATGTGTTTGATCTCTCTCTCTCGTGTTCTTGATTTGGCACGATCTTGAGGTACCGCGAGCTTTGTTAATATAGTTGGATCATATGGTGTTTTTCCCCTCTCTATCTTCTTGTGATGAATTGAGTTTTTACCTTTGAGGTTTCATTATTATCGGATTGAATACTTTTATGGATTTGAGAACACTTGATGTATGTCTTGCATATGAATACCCGTGGTGACAATGGGGTATTATATTGATTCACTTGATGTATGTTTTGGCACTCAACTCGCGGATTCCCGAGGTGACATTGGGGTAATCTATGCATAGGGGTTGATGCACATTTTCGTCCTACTTTCTCCGGTAGAAATCTTGGAGCACTCTTTGAAGTTCTTTGAGTGGATTGAATATTATAATTATGAAGTTGTTTGATGCATATCGAATAATCAACTCACGGATACTTGTGGTGACATTGGAGTATCTAGGTGACATTAGAGTTGGTTGATGCGTATCATATGGTGTTATTTTAGTACGAACTCTAGAGCTATTTGTGACACTTATAGGAATGGCTCAATAGATCGATCGAAAAGGATAACTTTGAGGTGGTTTCATACCCTACAACAATTTCTATCTTATGTTCTCCGCTAATAGGAACTTTGGAGTTATTCTTTGTCGCACGTTGAGGGATTGTTATATGATCCAATTATGTTAGCATTGTTGAGAGATTGCACTAGTGAAAGTATGAACCCTAGGCCTTGTTTTCAAGCATTGCAATACCGTTTGTGCTCCATTTTATCACTTGCTACCTTGCTGTTTTTATATTTTCAGATTACAAAAACCTATTTCTACTATCCATACTACACTTGTATCACCATCTCTTCGCCGAACTAGTGCACCTATACAATTTGCCATTGTATTGGGCGTGTTGGGGACACAAGAGATTTCTTGTATTTGATTGCAGGGTTGTTTGAGAGAGACCATCTTCATCCTACGCCTCCCATGGATTGATAAACCTTAGGTCATCCACTTGAGGGAAATTTGCTACTGTCCTACAAAACTCTGCTCTTGGAGGCCCAACACGAGTCTACAAGAATAAAGTTGCGTAGTAGACATCAAGCTCTTTCTAGCGCCGTTGCCGGGGAGGTGAGTGTTTGAAGGTATATCTTTAGATCTTGCAATTGAATCTTTTAGTTTCTTGTTTATCACTAGTTTGGTTTTATAAAAGAAATCTACAAAAAAATGGAATTGAGGTTGCCTCATATTATTCGTCTTTATAATGTCTTTCTTGAAAATGTTGGATCAGAAAATTGTGCTCAATTGATAGAAGAAGAATTCAATAAAATGTTTGGCATTAAATCCATGAATGATGAGCATGATTGCAATGGTGTTAGTATGAATTCTATGAATATCCAAAATACTAATGATGATTGCATTAGTCATGACAAAAATGTTTCTTATAAGCATGTCAATTTTTGTGGAGTGCATAAAGTTTGTGAAGACATGCCTTATAGGGGATGATAGATTTTGTAAGAAGCATAAACATGATAGAACCAATTTTTTGCTCAAAGTGAGAGAAGAATTTGCTACAAAATTATGTTCTCTTTATCCTATTACTTGTGAACTTTGTAATAAGATTGGTCATCTTAATTTCCAATGCATACTCTTTCATGATCGAATCATGTCCAAATATTGCAATAACTTGGCCACCCTTGAACTTTATAATGAACTTTTTCTATTTTTGGGGTGTGAGGAATTGTCACATAAAAATAGTTGGTTTGAAGCATTCATATTCACAGACCATGCTGAAACTAATTTGAAAGAAATCTATATGTTTTGTATGGTAAATTGCCATGAGAATGCTTATATTGCCAACTATAGAAAGACGGGAAAACCAATAGAATATAAAAGGAACACTAATGAAAGGGTAAAGATTTCCACTTGCCCTCCTATTGTCTCTCATGATGAAATAGGTGACGAGGAGGATCTCCCTATTCAACCAATCTCATGAATAAGAAGCTCGGAAAAATTGATTAAACCCACACATGATGTGGTGAAGAAGAAGAAAAGAAGAAAGAGTAGAGGTAAAAAGGTATCCATCCCAAATAATGTTGCTCCTATTATTGTTGTGCCTCATGAGAATGAATCAAAAATAATTGTGGAAGATGATGCACTTGATGATGATAATGCTTCTTTGTCTTATGGCACAATGTCCGAAGGAACTATTGAGGATGATTTTGTTATGCCTATTACTCGTTGTGACGATTATGATTGGGAAAATAATGATACTTCTTATAATCTTGAAAATATTTTTGGCACCAATTTGGAAAATTATGATGATAGTAATTGTTATACTATTGGTGTTATTCATACTATTAATGATGAGAGTGATTATGCTAATGATATGCAAAACCACAAGCTTGGGGATGCTATGTTTGATGAGAATGACATGTTTGAGAATTTGTTTGCTGCAATTAATATTTGTCCCAAGCTTGGGGATGCTATGCTTAATGAAGATGATATTTTTAGTCCCCCTACTTTGAATGATCAAATTTGTTATGATGATTTCATGCCTCCTACTTATGATGATTATTGTGATGATACTTATGTTATAAAAAGAAGTGATGATAATTCTTATAAAACTTGTTATAATTATGAATATACTTTTACTAAACATTACTCTTTTAATGTGGAAACAATTTATAGTATTCGAGTTTCATATGATACTCCCACTATTATGAATGAGAAGGAATTTGCTTATGTGGAGAGTAATAAAATTTCTATGCTTGTGGATCATGAAAATAATGCTTTATGTAATATTTATATTGTTGAATTCATTCATGATGCTACTGAAAATTACTATGAGAGAGGAACATATGCTTTTACATATCTCAATAATATCAAGTTTTCTCTCTATGTGTTGAAAGTTTTGAAGTCATGCTCGTTTTGCCTTCCTATGCTAGTTGATTCTTGTTCCCATAAATTGTTTTCTCACAAAATCCCTATGCATATTAAGTGGGTTAGACTTAAATGTGCTAGTCATATGTTTCATGATGCTCCCATTATGTTTCAATTCTTTACTTTTATGTGAGCATCATTAAAATCATCATGCCTAGCCAAAAAGGCATTAAAGAAAAGCTCTTGTTGGGAGACAACCCAATATCTCTTCCTACTGTTTTTGTGTGTTCACATGATTAAGCTACTGTATTAATCATGTTTCATATGTTTTCTTTCAATAATGTGCCAAGTAAAGCCTTTGGGATAGTGTGGATGCTTGTTGATTTGATTCTGTGCAAAAACAGAAACTTTTGCATCCAGTGCTGGAATTTCTATAATTCACTGGAGCATCAAAACCCTCTGAAATTTTTACACATGATTTATATACAAATTTCCTACGTTTTCCTAATTTTTCAGAATTTTTGGAGTTTCATAAGTATTGTGTTTATTCAGATCATTACAGACTGTTCTGTTTTTGACAGATTCTGTTCTTAGTGCATAGTTTGCTTGTTTTAGTGTTTCCATAGCTTATATTGAGTAATATAAATTGTGGAAATTATATAATATAGTAGCAATTATGTGATAACAATTATGAAACTTGTCTTGACGGTACCTAAGTGGGTGATTTATTTTTACCATACTAACCTATCTCACAAGTTCCGTTAAATTTTGTGTGATTGAAGTTTTCAAGTTTTGGGTGAGATATCGATATGAGGAGAATAAGGAGAGGCAAGACCCTAAGCTTGGGGATGCCCAAGGCACCCCAAGGTAATATTCAAGGAATACTCAAGCGTCTAAGCTTGGGGATGCCCCGGAAGGCAGCCCCTCTTTTGTCTTCAACACTATCGGTAACCTCACTTGGAGCTATATTTTTATTCGTCACATAATATGAGTTTTGCTTGGAGCGTCATTTTCTTCTGTTACTATTTGCTTGCTGTTATAAATAATCATGTTTTGTATCTTTTAGTTCAATAAAATGCCAATTATAGCCTTTACCATGCTCAGTTTGCAAGTTTATGTGTTGCTGTTTGAAAACAGAAAGTTTTCTGTTATGTCCTAAATTTTTGTGAATTGTAAGGACATGATAAAAATCTGAAATTTTTACACAGTAAGCATGCATGAGTTCTCTGTCACGTGGTAATTTTTCAGAATTTTTGGAGTTAGGGAAGTATGGATTCTTATTCACCTTTTACAGACTGTTCTGTTTTGGCATATTGCTGTTATAGTTGCATTGTTTGCATATGTTTGCTTGTTTAATGTTTCTATTTGTTGATAGGAGTGTTAAATATGTAGAGGCATTTAGTATGCAATGTTTAATTATAATTTTAGTAATTTTCTACTGTAGAGAATGTTAAGGTTTTGAGTTGATTTATACTAACTTATCTCACGAGTTCTTGTTGAGTTTTGTGTGGATGAAGTATTTAAGATTTAGGGAAACCGTGATATGAGAGGAATTAAGGAGACACAAAAGCTCAAGCTTGGGGATGCCCAAGGCATCCCAAGATAATATTTCAAGAAGTCTCAAGCATCTAAGCTTGGGGATGCCCCGGTAGGCATCCCACCTTTCTTCTTCAACAACTATCGGTTAGTATCGGTTGAACCTAAGTTTTTGCTTCTTCACATGATATGTGCTATTCTTGGAATGTCATTTTATTTTGTTTTCTTTGCTGTTTGAATAAAATACTTAAGATCTAAAACTTTTAAATAAGAGAGAGTCCTCACATAGCTACCTATTTACTTAACTACTCGTTGATCTTCACTTATATCTTTTTGGAGTAGTTTGTCATTTACTCTTGTGATTCACTTATATCCTAAGAGTAAATTATTGAATGAATTGAATATCATAAAGTTGAAATTATATATGCTTCATATGCTTGTCCCATGGGGAGTAGTGACTTCACATATACAAAGTATAAGTTGTAAAATTTATTGAAAGTTAGCAAACATAGCATTAGTCACTTGAACAATTCATGAAAGAATATTGAAGGAAGAGAGATTTCACATATAAATATACTATCTTGGACATTTTCTATGATTGTGAGCCCCCATTAATTATTTTCAAACTTGATCAAGTAGTTGACGTTGGACAAGGAAGACAACGTAATGAGTTATGTTTGTTTATATTCACATAGAAGTTATATTGTCATGGATCTTCTAACATGTGGTGCTTGCTTAGGATCTTTTGCTAGCCAAAAATTCGTAATAAGTAGAGATACTACTTGTGCATCCAAAAACCATTAAACCTAGTTTCTTGCCATGAGTGTCCACCATATCTACCTATGGATTGAATAAGATCCTTCAAGTAAGTTGTCATCAGTGCAAAAAGCAATAAAAATTGCTCCTAAAATATGTATGATCTTTTATTGCAAGGGAAAATAAGCGTTGTACGAACTTGTGATGGTAAAGAAATAAAAGCGACGGACTGCATAATAAAGGTTGCTATCACAAGGGGCAATATAATGTGACGTTCCTTTGCATTAAGAGCTTGCACATCCAAAATAAAAAGCGCATGACAACCTCTGCTTCCCTCTGCGAAGGGCCTATCTTTTAATTTTCTGTATTTACTTTTATGCAAAAGTCAGTAATGTTCATCCATATTCCGCTCTATTTATTCTCTAGTGGGCAAGCATCATGTGGTGGGGATTGATCCAGGCATATATATCCCGTTGAATATAGGTGATCATGAGTTACTATTGTTGACATTATCCATGAGATAAATAAGTTGGGAGGCAAAACATTAAGCCCCTATCTTCCTATGTGTTTGACTGAAACAGATTGTCCTAAAAATATGCTTTGAGTGTCAGCAATCATGGAACACTAAATGATAGTTGAGTATGTGGAATTTGCTAAATCAAAGCTCTTACATAGACCCTTCCTGAAAATAAGATGAATTGCGATTGTTTGATGACTGAAAACATAGTTTGTTAGTTTTCAAGAAAGTTTATGGTCTATACTTTAACATGTGAATAGCTTGCTACTTGATCATGAGAAGTTTTATGAGATGAGCTACTATTTATGATCTATAATGATGCTAGAAAAAAGTGATTGGAATTATCATTGATCAAATTTATGCACTATGCTAGCATTCATACTTCATAAATTATTTATTTTATCATTTACCTACTCGAGGACGAGTAGGAACTAAGCTTGGGGATGCTGATACGTCTCCAACGTATCTATAATTTATGAAGTATTCATGCTATATTTACATAAGTTTTATATGGTTTTGGTGCACTTTTATATTATTTTTATGGACTAACTTATTGATCCAGTGCCCAGTGCCAGTTCTTGTCTTTTTGCATGTTTTTTGTTTCGCAGAAATACCATGCCAAACGAAGTACAAACGCGATAAAAATTTACGGAGATTTATTTTGGAATATATGTGATTTTTGGGAAGAAGAATCAATGCAAGACGGTGCTCGAGGGCCCCACGAGGCACCAGTGCTCGCCACCCCCCCCCCCCCCCCCCCAGGCGCCAGGCATATGCCCTGGTGGCTCGTGGGCACCACATAGGTCACTTCTAGGGGTTGAGCTTCAAGTTGATCTTGCGCAGATTTGCAAATGTCTCTTCTAAATCTTGAATCAGAGTCTCTGCATGCTTGGTTTTGACCACTATGTCATTGATGTCTACTACGCAACTTTTATTCTTGTAGATGTTGTTGGGCCTCCAAGTGCAGAGTTTTGTAGGACAGTAGAAAATTTCCCTCAAGTGGATGACCTAAGGTTTATCAGTCTGTGGGAGGCGTAGGATGAAGATGGTCTCTCTCAAACAACCCAGCAATCAAATACAAGAAATCTCTTGTGTCCCCAACACACCCAATACAATGGTAAATTGTATAGGTGCACTAGTTCGGCGAAGAGATGGTGATACAAGTGTAGTATGGATAGTAGATATAGGTTTTTGTAATCTGAAAATAAAAAAACAGCAAGGTAGCAAGTGATAAAACGGAGCACAAACGGTATTGCAATGCTTGAAAACAAGGCCTAGGGTTCATACTTTCACTAATGCAATCTCCCAACAGTGCTAACATAATTGAATCATATAACAATCCCTCAACGTGCGATAAAGAATCACTCCAAAGTTTCTATCGGAGAACGTAGGACGAAAACGTGTATCAACCTATGTGCCTAGATTACCCCAATGTCACCACGGGAATCCGCAAGTTGAATACCAAAACATACATCAAGTAACTCAATAGAATACCCCATTGTGACCACGGGTATCCACATGCAAGACATACATCAAGTGGTCTCAAATCCAATATTCAATCCGACATAACGAAACCTCAAAGAGCAAGACTCAATTCATCACAACAAGATAGAGAGAGGGAAGAAACACCATATGATCCAACTATATTAACAAAGCTCACGGTACATCAAGAACATGCTAAATCAAGAACACGAGATAGAGAGATCAAACACATAGCTACTGGTACATACCCTCAGCCCCGAGGGTGAACTACTCCCTCCTCATCATGGAGACCGCCGGGATGATGAAGATGGCCTTCAGTGATGATTTCCCCCTCCGGCAAAGTGCCGGAACAGGGCTCCAGATGAGATCGCTTCGGTACAGAGGCTTGCGGCGGCGGCGTGGGAGTTCTAGGTTTCTTTTCGGGGTTTTCACTATTTATAGGAATTTTTAGCGTTGGATTTATGCCAAGGGGGGGCCACGAGGGAGCGACAAGCCTGCCCGGTGCGCCCTAGGGGGAGGGCGCGCCCCCCAGGCTTGTCGCATCCTTGTGGCTCTTTTGGTCCTTCCACGAAGCTTCGGGGGTCTCTTTTGGTCCATAAAAAATCACCGTAAATTTTCAGCCCATTCCGAGAACTTTTATTTCTGCACAAAAAACAACACCACGGTAGTTCTGCTGAAAACAGCGTCAGTCCGGGTTAGTTCCACTCAAATCATACCAAAACCATATAAAATTGTTGTAAACATGGCATGAATATTTCATAAATTATAGATACGTTGGAGACGTATCAGCATCCCCAAGATTAATTCCTGCTCGTCCTCGAGTAGGTAAATGATAAAAGAAATAATTTATGAAGTGTGAATGCTAGCATAGTGCATAAGTTTGATCAATGATAATTTCAATCACTTTTCCTAGCATCTTAACAGCAACTCTTCCTCATAAAACTCATCATGATAAAGTAGCAATCAATTCACATGTTATGGTTCAATGCATTCTCTTGAAACTTAACAAGTTATGTTCTTAGTCACCAAACAATTTCAATGCATCTCATTTTCAACAAAGTCTAAGTAAGAGCTCCACATACTCAATTATCATATAGTCTTCTATGATTGCTAATACTCAAAGCATATTTTTAGAACAAATAGCATCCATCGAACACAGAGAAAGATAGGGGCTTAAAGTTTCGCCTCCCAACTTATTTATCATAGAGATAATTGTCAACAATAATAATTCATGATCAAATATATTTGAATGGCCATATGTGACTGGATCTATCCCCACCACATGATGCTTGCCAACTATAGAATAGGTTGGAATAAGAAATTAACTCAACATAAAAAGTAAATAACATGAAAGTAAATAACATAAAAGTAAATAGAATGCCCCTTCGCAGAGGGAATCAGGCATTTGTAGAGGTGCCAGAGCTCATAGCTTAAAACAGAGATGAATACATTTTGAGAGGCATGCCTTTCCTGTCAACGTCACGACCGAGAGTTCTCAATATCTTCCATGCTAAACACATTATAGGCGGTTCCCAAGCGGAAAGGTAAAGTTTACTCCCCCTAAACCATTCAAACACAAGCCATGGCTAGCCGAATCCTCGGGTGCCCTCCATACAATCAACTTTCCGGGGGAGTTTGTTTAATTATATATATATTTCATTACAGGACTGGGCATCCCAATTACCAGCCTCTCTCGTGCAATGACAAGTGAATAAACACCCATCATGAGAATAACCCGCTTAACATGGAAGATACTGACCACCCCCTGCCGCTTCATGAGCGGTACGGCCACACAAAACAGATGCTTATTTGAATGATTAGAGGTGGCACATGAAAATTTACTTGGAACGGCAGAGTAATACCGTATATAGGTAGGTATGGTGGACACTCATGGAAGAAACTTGGCTCAAGGATTTTGGATGCACAAGCAGTATTCCCGCTTAGTACAGAAATTTTGGCTAGCAAAATATTCTAAACAAGCACCACATGTTGGAGGATCCATAACAATATAGCTTCTATGCAAATATACCCAAACATAACTCATTACGTTGTCTTCCTTGTCCAACTTCAACCAATTTGCTCAAGTTTGAAAATAATTAATGGGTATTCACAATCATAAAAGATGTCCAAGATAATATATTTATATGTGAAAGTTCTCTTCCATATACTATCTTTCATGAATTGTTCGTATGACTAATATTGTGATTGTCAAACTTCAATAGATTTTACTTTCTAAACCAAATGTGAAATATTTCTAAGCATGAGACAAGCATATGAAGCACATATAATTTTAACTTTATGATATTCAATTCATTCAACAATTTACTCATAGGATATAAGCGAAGCACAAGAGTAAATGACAAACTACTCCAAAAAGATATAAGTGAAGATCAACGAGTAGTCAAACAATTAAGTAGCTATGTGAAGACTCTCTCCAAATAAAGATTTCAGATCCAAGTATTTTATTTAAAAAGCAAGCAAAATGAAAATAAAAGGACACTCCAAGAATAGCACATATCATGTGAACAAGTAAAAACTTAGGATAACCGATAGGTGTTGATGAAGAAAGGTGGGATGCCTACCGGGGCATCCCCAAGCTTATTTGCTTGAGACTTCTTGGAATGTTATATTGGGGAGCCTTGGGCATCCCCAAGCTTGAGCTCTTGTGCCTCCTTAATTCCTCTCATATCATGGCTTCTCCTAAACTTAAAACTTCATCCACACAAAACTTGACGAGAACTCGTGAGATAAGTTAGTATAAATCAGTGCAAAACCTTATCATTCTCTACTGTAGCAAATCACTAAAATTATAATTAAGCATTTCATACTAAATGCCTATGCATATTTAATACTCCTATCCACAAATAGAAACATTAAACAAGCAAACATATGCAAACAATGCAAACATAACAGCAATCTGTCTAAACAGAAAAGTCTGTAAGGGGTGAAGCAAAATCCATACTTATTTAACTCCAAAAATTCTGAAAATTTACCACACTGTAGAAAATTTATGATAACTTACTGTGCCAAAATTTCAAGATTTTATCACATTCTGACATTTCTGGAGAATTCAGACAATAATAGAAAACTTTCTGTTTTGAAACTGCAACTCATACACTTGCAAATTGAGCAAAACTTAAATCGATATCTCACCTCATATCGATATCGATATCTCACCCAAAACTTGAAAACTTCAATCACACAAAACTTAACGGAACTTCGTGAGATAGGTTAGTATGAAAATAAATCATTCACTTTGGTACTGTCAAGACAAGATTCATAATTGTTCTCACATAATATCTATTGTATTCTATCATTTCCACAATTTATATTACTCAATATAACCTATGGAAACACTAAAACAAGCAAACTATGCATTGAAAACAGAATCTGTCAAAAACAGAACAGCATATAGTGAGCGAATTAAAAAGCATACTTCTGTACCTCCAAAAATTCTGAAAAATTAGGAAAACATAAAATATTTGTAACAAAATACTGTGTAAAAATATGTCAGAATTTTCTCACGCTCCAGTACAGAATAGAAATTCCAGCACTGGATGCAAAAGTTTCTGTTTTTGCACAGAATCAAATCAACAAGCATCCACACTATCCCAAAGGCTTTACTTGGCACATTATTGAAAGGAAACATATAAAACATGATTACTACAGTAGATTAATCATGTGGACACACAAAAATAGTAAGGATAAATATTGGGTTGTCTCCCAACAAGCGCTTTTCTTATCAAACAAATGAAGCTGACTCGCTAGAAGAGAATGGCCATGGACATCTTCCTAGTTGCTGCTTGGAGCCTTTGGAAAGAACGCAACAATAATTACTTTAGGAATGTGGCCCCCTCTGTCCCATCCTAGAAACACAGATTCAAGTCTGATTTTGATAACATATGCTTTAGATTGCCTGCCCACAAGAGGCAGATTGTGACTGACGTTCTGAATGCTATTGCATAGTCTGGAGCTTCCCTAGGGGCAGTCCTGTAGTACAAACTTTGTAATAGGGAAAGATCTCTTGGTTGGGGTAGCTGCTACTATTCTCCCCCCCCCCCCTGTTACCCTCTGTACATATGTAACATACTTGACCACTTAATATATATGCAGTAGGAGCCTTTCCTACTGTCCCATTTATCAAAAAAAAATTACAAGAAATCTCTTGTGTCCCCAACACACCCAATACAATGGTAAATTGTATAGGTGCACTAGTTCGGCGAAGAGATGGTGATACAAGTGTAGTACGGATAGTAGATATAGGTTTTTGTAATCTGAAAATAAAAAAACAGCAAGGTAGCAAGTGATAAAACGGAGCACAAACGGTATTGCAATGCTTGAAAACAAGGCCTAGGGTTCATACTTTCACTAGTGCAATCTCTCAACAGTGCTAACATAATTGAATCATATAACAATCCCTCAACGCACGATAAAGAATCACTCCAAAGTTTCTATCGGAGAACGTAGGACGAAAACGTGTATCAACCTATGTGCCTAGATTACCCCAATGTCACCATGGGAATCCGCAAGTTGAATACCAAAACATACATCAAGTAACTCAATAGAATACCCCATTGTCACCATGGGTATCCACATGCAAGACATACATCAAGTGATCTCAAATCCAATATCAATCTGACATAACGAAACCTCAAAGAGCAAGACTCAATTCATCACAACAAGATAGAGAGAGCGAAGAAACACCATATGATCCAACTATATTAACAAAGCTCGTGGTACATCAAGATCATGCCAAATCAAGAACACGAGAGAGAGAGATCAAACACATAGCTACTGCTACATACCCTCAGCCCCGAGGGTGAACTAATCCCTCCTCGTCATGGAGACCACCGGGATGATGAAGATGGCCTCCGGTGATGATTTCCCCCTCCGGCAGAGTGCCGGAACAGGGCTCCGGATGAGATTGCTTCGGTACAGAGGCTTGCGGCGGCAGCGTGGGAGTTCTAGGTTTCTTTTCGGGGTTTTCACTATTTATAGGAATTTTCAGTGTTGGATTTATGCCAGGGGGGCCACGATGGAGCGACAAACCTGCCAGACGCGCCCTGGGGGGGAGGGCGCGCCCCCAGGCTTGTCGCGTCCTCATGGCTCTTCTGGTCCTTCCACGAAGCTTCGGGGGTCTCTTTTGGTCCATAAAAAATCACCGTAAATTTTCAGCCCATTCCGAGAACTTTTATTTCTGCACAAAAAACAACACCATGGTAGTTCTGCTGAAAACAGCGTTAGTCCGGGTTAGTTCCACTCAAATCATACCAAAACCATAGCTACATGGAGTTATGAATGCCCTTTTTTCCTCATCTTCCTTGGCCACGAAGATCTGAAGATAACCAGAGTAGGCGTCAAGGAAGGAGAGCAAATCACAGCCAGTAGTTGAGTCCACAATCTGATCAATCTGCGGCAAAGGAAAAGGATCCTTTGGACAAGCTTTGTTGATATCAGTGAAATCAATACAAAGTCTCCATTTTCCATTTGACTTGCGAACTACAACAGGGTTAGCTAACCAAGTTGGATGTAGGACTCCTCTGACTAGACCGGCAGCCTCAAGTTTTTGGATTTCTTTGGCTATAAACTCTTGGCGCTCCAAAGCTTGCTTCGTGGCCTTCTGCTTGATGGGTCTTGCATTAGGATAGACGACAAGGTGGTTCTCAATTACTTCCCTGGGAACACCGGGAATGTTAGATGGTTGCCATGCAAACACATCCACATTCGACCGCAGGAAAGTGACGAGCGCGCTTTCCTATTTCTCGTTAAGGGTGGCGCTTATGGTGAAAGCGCCTCCCGTGCCATCCTCCTTCGCAGAGACCTGCTTCGTTGCAGGTGCAGTAGCTTTGGTCTTTTGTTTCTTGTCGGCAGAGCTCTCCGGCTCGTCTTCAACAGGCGAGCTGCACTCTGCGGTGCGTGCTACTTGTAGTCTGCGTTGGTATTTCCCCGAAGAGGAGAGGATGATGTAGTATAGTACATATAAGTATTTCCCTCAGTTAAGAACCAAGGTTATCAATCCAGTAGAAGAACCAAGCAAAATTCCATTTAAACGCACCTGCACACACAAGAGCAAACACCTGCACCCAACGCAAATAAGAGGGTTGTCAATCCTCTTAGCGGTTATTTGCAAGGATTAAATCTTATCGAGATAAATAGATAAACTAAAATACTAATTAAAATAAAAGTAAATAAATTGCAGCAAGGTATTTTTAGGTTTTTTATATGATAAAGATAGGCCCGGGGGCCATAGTTTTCACTAGAGGCTTCTCTCTTGAGCACATAAACATACGGTGGTAAACAAATTACTGTTGGGCAATTGATAGAAAAGCAAATAATTATGACGGATTCATGGCAATGATCATGTATATAGGCATCATGTCCGAGACAAGTAGACCAACTCCTGCCTGCATCTACTACTATTACTCCACCCATCGACCGCTATCCAACATGCATCTAGGGTATTAAGTATGAAACAGAGTAACGCCTTAAGCAAGATGACATGATGTAGAGAAGCAAATTCAAGCAATATGAATAAACCCCATCTTATTATCCTTAATGGCTACAATACAAATACGCGTCATGTCCCCTTCTGTCACTGGGATTGAGCACCGCAAGATTGAACCCATCACAAAGCACCTCTCCCATTGCAAGATAAATCAATCTAGTAGGCCAAACTAAACCGATAGATCGGAGAGAAATACAAAGCTATAACAATCATGCATAAAAGAGTTCAGAGAAGACTCAAATATTTCTCATGAATAATCTGATCATAAACTCACAATTCATCGGATCCCAACAAACACACCGTAAAAGAAGATTACATCGGATAGAACTCCAAGAACATCGAGGAGAACATTGTATTGAAGATCAAAAAGAGAGAAGAAGCCATCTAGCTACTAGCTATGGACCCGTAGGTCTGTGGTAAAGTACTCACACATCATCGGAAGGGCAGCAAGGTTGATGTATAAGCCCTCCGTGATCGATTCCCCCTCCGGCAGAGTACCGGAAAAGGCCTCCAGATGGGATCGCGGAAGAACAGAGGCTTGCAGCGGCGGAAAGGTTTTCTCTTCCAGCTCTCTGGGGGTTTCCCAATATTTGTGAATTTATAGAAGTGGAATTAGGTCAAACGGAGTCGCGTGGGCCCCACAAGGTAGCACGCCCCCCCGAGGCACGCCCTAGTGCCTTGTGAAGCCTCCGTGAGGCTTCTGGCCTCCTCCCGAAGCTTCCCAGGTTTCTTTTGTCCAGAAAAAAATCTCCAAAAAGTTTTCTGGCATTTGGACTTCATTTGGTATTGTTTCTCTGAAAAGCCAAAAAACAAGCAGAAAACAGCAACTGGCACTGGGCACTAGGTTAATAGGTTAGTCCCAAAAAATGATATATAATTGCATATAAAAACATCCAAGATTGATACTATAATAGCATGGAACAATCAAAAATTATAGATACGTTGGAGACGTATCAAGCATCCCCAAGCTTAATTCCTGCTCGTCCTCGAGTAGGTAAATGAGAAAAATAGAATTTTTGATGTGGAATGCCACCTATCATGTTTCATCATGTAATCTCTCTCTTACAGTATGAATAATAAAATCCAAATGATTCAAAGCAATAGTTTATAGTTTTATATAAAGACATCAATACTCAGGCATACTAATAAACAATCATGTCTTTAAAAATAAAAATGCTAAAGAAGGTTATCCCTACAAAATCATATAATCCTGTCATGCTCCATCTTCTTCACACAAAGTATTTATCATGAACAACCCCGGTTTTAGCCAAGCAATTAGTTCATACTTTTTAACGCGCTTCAGCTTTTTCAACTACCACGCAATACATGAGCGCAAGCCATGGATATAGCACTATGGGTGGAATAGAGTATGGTGATAGAGATAAATAGGAGAAGTCAAAAGTAGAGAAAGTCTCACATCAACGAGGCTAATCAACGGGCTATGGAGATGCCCATCAATTGATGTCAATGCGAGGAGTAGGGATTGCCATGCAACGGATGCACTAAGAGCTATAAGTGTATGAAAGCTCAACATGAAAACTAAGTGGGTGTGCATCCAACTTGCTTGCTCATGAAGACCTCGGGCATTTGAGGAAGCCCATCATCGGAATATACAAGCCAAGTTCTATAATGAAAAATTCCCACTAGCAAATGAAAGTGACAAAATAGGAGACTCTCTATATGAAAAACATGGTGCTACTCTGAAGCACAAGTGTGGAAAAGGATACTAACATTGCCCCTTCTCTCTTTTTCTCTCATTTATATTTTTTTTCTCTTTTTTCCATGGCTCTTTTTCACCTCTTTTTTCTACTTTTTTTTCTTTTTTTTTCTTCTCTTTTTTTTCTCTCCTTTTTTTTCGTCCGGAGTCTCATCCCGACTTGTGTGGGAATCATATCCACCATCATCCTTTCCTCACTGGGACAATGCTCTAATAATGATGATCATCACACTTCTATTTACTTACAACTCAACATTACAACTCGATACTAGAACAAAAATATGACTCTACATGAGTGCCTCTGGCAGTGTACCAGGATGTGCAATGATGCTAGCGTAACATGTATAACCATGATGAATGGTGGCTGAGCCACAAATACTATGTCAGCTATATGATCATGCAAAGCAATATGACAATGATGATGTATGTCATAAAAATGGAATGGTGGAAGTTGCATGGCAATATATCTCGGAATGGCTATGGAAATGCCATGATAGGTAGGTATGGTGGCTGTTTTGAGGAAGATATAAAGAGGCTTATGTGTGATAGAGCGTATCATATCACGGGGTTTAGATGCACCAGCGAAGTTTGCACCAACTCTCGATGTGAGAAAGGGCAATGCACGGTACCGAAGAGGCTAGCAAATTGCGGAAGGGTGAGAGTACGTATAATCCATAGACTCACATTAGTCATAAAGAACTCACATACTTATTGCGAAAGTCTATTAGCCCTCGAAGCAAAGTACTACTACGCATGCCCGTAGGGGGGAGGTTGGTAGGAGTTAACCATCGCGCGCCCCCGACCGCCACACAAAGGAGGACAATCAATAATAAATCATGCTCCAACTTCTTAGCATAACGACAGATCATACGCGCATGCTTCGGGAATGACAAACCTTAACACAATTATTCTTACTAAACCACAATTATCTACTAATACCTCCCACATATTACCATCTTAATATCGCAAAACTATTGCAAGGAATCAAATTTATCATATTCAGTGATCTACATGAAAGTTTTTATTATATCCCTCTTGAATATCTATCATATCAGGACCAAATTCATAACCCATACATATTACCATTGCTATCATGAGACTCTCAAAAAGATATAAGTGAAGCATGAGAGTGCAACTATTTCTTTAAAATATTATCACTGCCGTGCTCTAAAAGATATAAGTGAAGCACTAGAGCAACTGCCTAGCTCAAAAGATATAAGTGAAGCACATAGAGTATTCTAACAAATCACGAATAATGTGTGTCCCTCTCAAAAAGGTGTGTTCAGCAAAGATGATTGTGACAAAATAAAAAGCAAACAAACTATTTCACAAGACGCTCCAAGTAAAACACATATCATGTGATGAATAAAAATATAGCTCCAAGTGAGTTACCGATAGATTGTAGACGAAAGAAGGGATGCCTTCCGGGGCATCCCCAAGCTTAGACGCTTGAGTCTTCCTTGAATATTACCTTGGGGTGCCTTAGGCATCCCCAAGCTTAGGCTCTTGCCACTCCTTATTCCTTCATCCATCGTAGTCTCACCCAAAACTTGAAAACTTCAGCACACACAACTCAACAGAAACCTCGTGAGATCCGTTAGTATAACAAACAAATCTTTAACTTTAGGTACTGTAGTACATTGATTCATATTTAATATTGGCATAATGCTACTGTACTCCAACTTCTCCATGACTCATACCCCCCGATACGATCCATAGATTCATCAAAATAAGCAAACTATGCAACAAAAACAGAATCTGTCTAAAACAGAATAGTCTGTAAAGATCTATTTAAAAGCCATAATTCTGTAAATCCAAAAATTCTGAAAAATTAGGCCAACCTGGGAAATTCATATACGAATATTTTATAAAAATTTCAGATTTTTCTGACTCTCCAGTACAGAATTAAAATTCCAGCACTGGACGCAAAACTTTCTGTTTTCCAAACAGCATCAATTATACTCTCCTCCAAATCATCCCAAAGGCATTACTTGGCACAAACCCCTAATTAAAAAATAAAAACACAATCATAATAGAATCTATAATCATTCAAACACTCAAGAATAGTAGGTAAAAGCAAAATTTTATTTTATTCATTGGGTTGCCTCCCAACAAGCGCTATTGTTTTATGCCCCTAGCTAGGCATAATGCATAATTTCAAGTGTTGTCATCCTTCAAGTTGATTCCATAAGTGGCCCTCATAACGGATTCATAGGGTGCTTTAATTCTTTTCCTAGGTAAGTGTTCCATCCCTTTCTTTAGTGGAAATTGAAATCTTATATTACCTTCTTTCATATCAATAATAGCACCAATAGTTCAAAGAAAAGGCCTACCAAGTATTATGGGGCAAGAAGGATTGCATTCAATGTCAAGAACAATAAAGTCCACGGGCACATAATTTCTATTTGCAAGAATAAGAACATCATTTATTCTACCCAATGAATTTTTAATAGTGGAATCCGCAAGATGCAAATTAAGGGAACAAGGATCCAAGTCGGTGAGACCTAGCACATCACTCAAAGACTTTGGTATAGTGATAACGCTAGAACCAAGATCACAAAGAGCATTACATTCATAATATTTAATTTTTACTTTAATAGTGGGTTCCCATTCATATTATAATTTTCTAGGAATTGATACTTCCAACTCAAGTTTTTCTTCATGTGTTTTCATCATGGCTTCTACAATATGTTTAGTGAAAGCTTTATTTTGTTCATATGCATTTGGTGAATTAATCATGGATTGCAACAAGGAAATACACTCAATTAAAGGACAACTATCATAATTAAAGTCCCTGTAATCCAAAGTAGTGGGTGCATTACTATTTAAAGTTTTAACCTCTCCAAACCCACTTTTTCATTTTTATGATCAAGATTATTACCCTCCAAGCGAGTGGGACTCCTTCTTTCTAAAGTTGACTCTTCTTCAGTCCCCTTTTCATCAAGCTTTATGTTACTAAATAATGAATCAATAGGAGAGACACCAATCATTTTAATATCTTCATCATTACTAGGTAGTGATTCTGGTTTGGCAGCCATCCAATTCACTAGAGTTGTTTGTTTATCCGAAATTTTTCCTAGTAAATTTTCAGTATTAGCAAGTTGAGCCTGAAGGTTTGATACCTCTAAATTAACATCTTCAAGTTGTTTATTAATGGCATCTAACAAGCTAGAATGTTCCTTAAGCTCTTCAGAAAAGAATTTATTTTGCTCAAATTGTGAAGTCATAAAACTCTTAGTAACATTTTCAATTTCAGACAACCTTCTGCTATAGAAACTATCGCGAAATTCCTCTAAAGACATAGAGACGGAACAAGTAAATAAAATATTTTTGTGTTTTTGTAAAAAAAATTAGAAGTGGGGGAGATGAAAACGAGAGGCAAATAAAGTAAATGCAAGTGAATGATAATTTGTGCGAAGGTACTTGGCAATTTTGATGATGTCTCCCCGACAACGGCGCCAGAAATTCTTCCTGCTACTTGTAGTCTGCGTTGGTATTTCCCCGAAGAGGAGAGGATGATGCAGTACAGTAGAGATAAGTATTTCCCTCAGTTAAGAACCAAGGTTATCAATCCAGTAGGAGAACCAAGCAAAATTCCGTTTAAGCGCACCTGCACACACAAGAGCAAACACTTGCACCCAACGCAAATAAGAGGGTTGTCAATCCTCTTAGCGGTTATTTGCAAGGATTAAATCTTATCGAGGTAAATAGATAAACTAAAATACTAATTAAAATAAAAGTAAATAAATTACAGCAAGGTATTTTTAGGTTTTTTATATGATAAAGATAGACCCGGGGGCCATAGTTTTCACTAGAGGCTTCTCTCTTGAGCATATAAACATACGGTGGGTAAACAAATTACTGTTGGGCAATTGATAGAAAAGCAAATAATTATGACGGATTCATGGCAATGATCATGTATATAGGCATCACGTCCGAGATAAGTAGACCGACTCCTACCTGCATCTACTACTATTACTCTACCCATCGACCGCTATCCAGCATGCATCTTGGGTATTAAGTATGAAACAGAGTAACGCCTTAAGCAAGATGACATGATGTAGAGAAGCAAATTCAAGCAATATGAATAAACCCCATCTTTTTTATCCTTAATGGCAACAATACAAATACGTGTCATGTCCCCTTCTGTCACTGGGATTGAGCACCGCAAGATTAAACCCATCACAAAGCACCTCTCCCATTGCAAGATAAATCAATCTAGTAGGCCAAACTAAATCGATAGATCGGAGAGAAATACAAAGCTATAACAATAATGCATAAAAGAGTTCAGAGAAGACTGAAATATTTCTCATGAATAATCTGATCATAAACTCACAATTCATCGGATCCCAACAAACACACCGCAAAAGAAGATTACATCGGATAGAACTCCAAGAACATCGAGGAGAATATTGTATTGAACATCAAAGAGAGAGAAGAAGCCATCTAGCTACTAGCTATGGACCCGTAGGTCTGTGGTAAACTACTCACACATCATCGGAAGGGCAGCAAGGTTGATGTAAAAGCCCTCCGTGATTGATTCCCCCTCCGGCAGAGTACCGAAAAAGGCCTCCAGATGGGATCGCGGAAGAACAGAGGCTTGCGGAGGCGGAAAGATTTTCTCTTCTGGCTCTCTGGGGGTTTCCCAATATTTGTGAATTTATAGAAGTGGAATTAGGTCAAACGGAGTCACATGGGCCCCACAAGGCAGCACGGCGCCCCCCCCCGGGGCGCGCCCTAGTGCCTTGTGAAGCCTCCGTGAGGCTTCTGGCCTCCTCCCGAAGCTTCCTAGGTTTCTTTTGTCCAGAAAAAAAATCTCCAAAAAGTTTCATGGCATTTGGAATTCATTTGGTATTGTTTCTCTGAAAAGCCAAAAACAAGCAGAAAACAGCAACTGGCACTGGGCACTAGGTTAATAGGTTAGTCCCAAAAAATGATATATAATTGCATATAAAAATATCCAAGATTGATAATATAATAGCATGGAACAATCAAAAATTATAGATACGTTGGAGACGTATCAGTGCGCTTTCCGGAAGACATGCTAGAGGTCTTGTCATTCTTCTTCTTCTTCCCTCCCCGGGGAGCTTTGTCGGCAGGAACAGGAGCCTTGCCAGCGAATGCTGCCGCTGCTTCCCGGTAGAGCTGATCCATGCAGATGACTGCATCCTTTTTATTAGAGTGGATGGTGATGACGCTCATCGGCCCTGGCATCTTCAACGTATTGTAGGCGTAGTGAGACGCCGCCAGGAACTTTGCTAGGGCTGGGCGACCAATAATTCCATTATATGGCAATGGAATCTTGACGACGTCAAAGATGATTTTCTGTGTCCGGTAATTTAGCTCGCTGCCAAACGTCGCCGGCAAGGTGATTTGGCCCTTCGGCTTGGTCCTTCCTGGATTGACACCTTGAAAAGTGCTTGTCTCTTTGAGATCCTCATCGGGGATTTGCAGCCTCTTGATCACTTGACGTGATATCAAGTTCAAGCCAGCCATACCATCAACTAACATCTTCGTCACCTTGAGGTTGCGGATTGTTGGTGAAACCAACAACGGCAAACACCCGACTGCAGTGGTGCGATCAGTGTGGTCCTCGACGTAAAAAATGATAGGCGTTTGAGACCACTTGAGCGGCTTTTGGGCCCCCACCGCCGGTTCTGCCGCATTAATCTCACGGGCCCATTGCTTGAGCTGCCGGTGAGAGGAGTGCAAAGATGCACCTCCATCAATGCACATGGCGTCTACCGCTTGCTGGAACTCTTGTCCATCAGACTCGTCCTCTTCGTCCTCATCATCATCCTCTTCTCCTTCTTTCTTGTCGCGGCCTCTTCCCGGTTTCTCTTTCTTTCCTTTGCCGCGGCGACCTCCGCGGCCACCGCGCTTGTTCTTGCCGGATCCACCAGCACCATCCTTGGCCTTCTCCTTGTCGCGCTTTTCATATTCTTGTTTCTGTTTTTCGATAAGTTGCTCTACTTGCCGGCACTCTTGGAGATCATGGCCCTTGGTGCGGTGAATCTTGCAGTATGGCCTGTCAGTCTTGTCGGTCTTGTCGCCAGCAGCAGCCTCATGACCGCAGGTACACACGGCAGTCTCCTTGCCGGTACCTTTAGTCTTGCCTTTCTTGCCGGGCGTTCCTGACCCCTCGACAGCCATCACTGCCTTGCCTTTGCACTTGCGATTGCGCTTCCGGCCCTTTTTCTTCAGGGTGGACGCGTCGTCGTCTTCAGAATCGACTTCAGCGCCAGCATCCTCCCCGGGAAGTCTCTTCCCTCCGCCAAGGCGTATAGCTCACTGATGGTCTTGACTTGCCGAATATTCATCTCCTCACGCATTTTGCGATTGCGCACATTCGTGTGAAATGCGGCGATCACAGCTGCGGGGTGAATCTCCGGTATGTTATGGTGTACACGGCTGAATCTCTGTATGTACTTGCGCAGGGACTCGCCGTCTCTCTGCGGAAGAACGTGCAGGTCACTAGGCTGATCGGGAAGCTTGTGGCCTCCGGTGTATGCACCAATGAACTGATTGCACAAATCTGACCAGGAGGAAATGGAGCCCTCCAGCAGGTTCATCAGCCAAGACCTCACGTTGGGCTTTAGCGCCAACGGGAAGTAATTGGCGAGAACCTTCTCGTCTCGTCCCCCGGCAGCTTGCATGGCAATCGTGTAGATGCCCAAGAACTCTGCCGGGTTTAGCTTGCCATCATATTTCTCAGGCAGCTCTGGTTTGAAGGCCTGGGTAGATGGCCAGCAGACTTGCCGCAGCTCACGAGTAAACGCTGGTGAAAGATCGTGGATGTCGCCTAGAGGGGGGGGTGAATAGGCGCTTTAAAATAATTACGGTTTAGGCTTGAACAAATGCGGAATAAAACTAGCGTTTAATTTGACAAGCACAAAACCTAAATCGACTAGGCTCACCTATGTGCACCAACAACTTATGCTAAGCAAAATAAACAACTAAGTGATAGCAAGATATATAACAAGAAACAATATGGCTATCACAAAGTAAAGTGCATAAGTAAAGGGCTCGGGTAAGAGATAACCGAGGGACGTGGAGACGACGATGTATCCCGAAGTTCACACCCTTGCGGATGCTAATCTCCGTTAGAGCGGTGTGGAGGCACAATGCTCCCCAACAATGCCACTAGGGCCACCGTATTCTCCTCACGCCCTCGCACAATGCAAGGTGTCGTGATTCCACTAAGGGACCCTTGAGGGCGGTCACCGAACCCGTACAAATGGCAACCCTTGAGGGCGGTCACCGAACCCGTACACTTTGGCAACCCTTGGGGGCGGTCACCGAACCCGTACACTTTGGCAACCCTTGGGGGCGGTCACCGAAACCCGTCAAATTGCTCGGGGAGATCTCCACAACCTAATTGGAGACCCCGACGCTTGCCCGGAGCTTTACACCACAATGATTGAGCTCCGAGGCACCACCAAGCCGTCTAGGGCGCCAAGGCACCCAAGAGGAACAAGCTCTAGGGTGCACAAACACCCAAGAGTAATAAGCTTCTCAACTACTAACTTCCACGTATCACCGTGGAGAACTCAAACCGATGCAACTAATGCAATGGCAAGAACACACGAAGTGCTCAAGTCCCTCTCTCTCAAATCCCACCAAAGCAACAAAAGCTATGGAGGAAAGTGAGAGGAAGAACAAGGAGAACACCAAGAACTCCAAGATCTAGATCCAAGGGGTTCCCCTCACTTAGAGGAGAAAGTGATTGGTGGAAATGTGGATCTAGATCTCCTCTCTCTTTTCCCTCAAGAAGGAGCAAGAATCATTGGAGGGATTGAGAGATAGGCAAGCTCAAGAAGGTCAACAATGGGGGGAGAAATGAGCTCAAAGGATAAAAGAACCGTTGGGGAAGAAGACCCCTTTTATAGGGCCACCCCAAATCCAACCGTTACCCGTGCTGGACGCGTACAAGCGGTACTACCGCTCTTGCGAGCGGTACTACCGCTTAAGCGGTAGTAATTCAAAAACAGCAGGCGAGAACACGGGACTGGAGCGGTAGTGCCGCACCAAGCGGTACTACCATCCACCCAAGCGGTACTACCGCTAAACCGAAACGAGCAACAGAAACTTGCACACTCTGCGAAACACAAGCGGTAGAGCAGCGGTAGTGCAGGGCGGAAGTACCGCACCAAGCGGTACTACTGCCCAGCAGAGCGGTACTACCGCACTACAGCCGCACTACTACCGTTTAACAGAAAACGGCAACAGAGACGTGCACAGAAGGAAACCCCGCAAGCGGTAGTGGCGGCGGTAGTAAGGGCGGTAGTACCGCCAGAGCGGTACTACCGTGCTACTACCGCTCTACTACCGTGAATGGCAAACTAGCAACAGAGAGTTGCACGCTCGGGGAAACCCCAAGCGGTAGTGCCACGGAAGTACCAGCGGTACTACCGCATAAGCGGTATTACCGTGGGCACCAGCGGTACTACCGCTTGCAAGCTACTGAAAATCCACAGAAAACAGAGGATACAAATAAAACCAGAACTGCCATAACTTCTGCAAATGAGCTCCGAATTGAGCAAACTCAAGCTTGTTGGATAGAAGACAACGAGTACTATCCAAACAGCGATGAGAAACCTCTATGAATGAAGAACCGGCATAAACTCCAACATCGAAAACATCATAGAAGATGCATATATGAACTCCGTTTTCGATGAACTCGAGCTTTTCATGAAGATGACCAAAAGCTCAAAGACTCACAAAGAGAAACACCAAACACAAACCAAGAAAGATGATGCAAGGATGCAATGGTTTGAGCTCTCTACGAATGATACGATAAAGCTACTCACTTGAGAGCCCCCCTTGATAGTACGGCTATCGATCCTAAAACCCGGTCTCCCAACTACCACCATGAGACCGGTAAAATAGAAAACCTATCAAGGGCAAACCTTTGCCTTGCGCATAGTCCACTTGAGCTAGATGATGACGATCTTGACCTCCTCAAGTTGGACCACCTTTCTTGATTGCGCCGGCTCGATGAAGACTAGTTGATTGCTCCCCCATACTCCACTATGGGTGAGCCACTCTTTGGCACATCTTCACAAGTCCATTGTCACCACAATGGACGGCAAGCTTCAAGCATGTGATCTCTTCGTGATACTCCACTTGAACTTGCACACCGCAATGTTGATGACGATCACCACTTGATGTCATCCTCCATGGGTTGAATGAGATCTTCCTCTTGACGCAAGCCCATGGAAACATACCTAACCCCACATAAAACTCTCGCATAGAACATGGGTTAGTACACAAAGCGTAATGGACAATTCTTACCATACCGTGAGATCACTTGATCCCACTCGGTACATCTTCTATGCTTTGTGTGTTGATCAACATGACCAATCTTTGGATAACTCCATGAATAACCTTGGTCAACACATATTCTTCTTCTAATAACCTTGAAACCAACAAATGGTCTTCAAGCAATGCCTATGGACAAACCCTTCAAATATAACTCAAGGCAACCATTAGTCCATAGAGATTGTCATCAATTACCAAAACCAAACATGGGGGCAGCACATGTTCTTTCAGCTGGGCAACCCACCTTGTAAGGCAGGTACCCAGAGTCCATTGGCGCTGGCTCATCGATGACTGGGCCGTTACGCTCGTTGGATTGACGATGCGCCTCCCGGCGTCGCTCGATGGTCGTGCGGGCGTCCTTCACCCGTCTGTCGCACAGCACTTGTCGCTGATCTTGCCGCGCCCGCGGATCTGAAGATGCCATCGACACCTCGTCGGGATCCTCAGATCGGCGGGTCTGCCGCTGCCGCTGTTGTGGTACTTGTCATGGAGGTGACTGCACGGTGGGTGCAGCGTCTCCAACACGACCTCCAGCTGGTGCCGCTGGTGCCGTGGGTGGTCGCCGTGAAGGTCCCGCCTCCTTCGTCTTGCCGAGGTCGGCAAAACTGATCAAGCTCTGAATGCTCGCCCTCCATTTATCCATCTTGTCAGGAGTTGGCGGAAAGTTCAGCGGCATCTGAACCCGCGCCATGCCTTCTACTGCCGTAGTTGGCATGGCGGGGAACATAGAATGAGACGTCGCTCGACTCCTGGCAGAGCTAGAAGAAGCTTCGTCACGTGCTTGCTGCCGCGGCGCATGCTCACCAGCAGGTTGATGCGGTGGTGGAGGCGGAGCGTCTTGAGGGCGATGCTCGGCGTTGTTGTTGTTGTGTCGTCATCCGGAGCCGCCAGCACCGTGACGAAGCGCGTCGCGCCCATCTTGCGATGGTCGCGGTGTGCGCCCCGTCGCGGCATTCTTGGATGCCGCCGCTCCGTCCTTAGACGTTGCAGCAGCTGGGTCCTGGCTCGCATCGGTCCGGACGGTGTTGCTATGGCGACTATGTTCGCCAGAGCATCGAGGGGGTTGGAGTTGGCCATTAGCGCCACCTCCAGTGTTGTGGCTTCTATCACCAGAACGGTGAGAAAGCTGAGTACCTGCACTGCCCGCTCCGCCTGCTCCGCCTGCGCCACCCGCGGATGTCTGCGACGGAAGCTTGGAAGTCGATGGAGCTGCTGTGGTCGCGCCCTTCTTCTTGGGCGCCATCGAAAATGATGAAGAAAACTAGCGCGTAGACTGCCGACTTAGGTTCGCACACGTGACCCCCCTGCCTGGCACGCCAAAGATGTCGAGGTACGACCAAGACAATCTATGGGACCTGCAAAGATCCCTTTGCGGTTCAGCTGTGGGGATCGACGAGCACAAAGAGCAGAACCAGCAGCACACACAAGTTTACCCAGGTTCGGGCTGCCGCAAGGCGTAAAACCCTACTCCTGCTTTGGTTGTATTGATGGTGTATGAGCACAAGTACAAGGAGCGCAGCTTGCCGGCAAGGTGCACGGGAAGTGCAGCTACACGCATAGATTGTGCAAAGTGTCGACCCCTCTACCAGTAGCCATGGGCCTCCTTTTATAGGTTAAGGGGTCACCACAGTGGCAAAAAGGTAAATACATGTTGATTAGACAGCTACAGTGCAATCATACCTAACTCTGCCGGACTAGGACAAACGCATTAAATGCATCGTTAGGTGTCATGTGGAGGAGGAGCCCCGGCAAGCTTTCTGCACCGCTCGCCAAGCTACCCCCTATAATCTGGACACGCCTCCTGGACGGGTGTCATTAAAGTTAACTCCCTTCCCAACGTGCTGCCACGTGTCCCGACAAGTCTCACCAAACAGCCTGCTCGCTCGACACCTCATCGACTAGTGACTAGCTGCCCGATTGGAGCGGTGGCGAGGCAATGAGGGCTTGCCGGCACGGAGCTTGCCGGGTCTTCATCTTGTCGGTGTGTAGCTTGCCGGCAAGTGTTGCCTCCATCTTCAGTACTAAGTTAGCACTTCTCGATGGGCTGCTTTCAGGTCTTCTCCCTGGTTTGGTCGACCAAGTCTTGGGCCTCGTCGATAGCAATCCTCCGGCAAGCCTTGGCCTCCGAAAAAGCTGCCACTATCTGTGCATAAGTCAGGGTATAAAAATGCCCATGTTTTTATACACCGACAGTGCTGTAGCGCTCAGAGGGCTCAGATTGTCATGTTGGGTTGTCATTTTATTATGGGAGATTACTAGGGACATTTGCACGTGAGATGATGGAATTTTCAGACTAGGCCTTGTAAAGATTGAAGGATGTTGCCTATCTGACTCGTCAAGTTTATTTATGTTCCATGATGTGCTTGGTAAGGTGGACGTAGTGAGTCTAAGATAGTACTTTGGTTGCATGTGTGAAAAGTGCAAAAGCAAAGGGATGGTTTCTGTGAGGCTTGCTTCGACACACCATGTTTTGAGAAGCTTACAACTTTGAATAACAAATCTATGGTGGAGACAATAAAGTACTCCTTTAGTGACAAAGAATAGTTTAGTTTGTTTGATATGTAGAGGTATTCAAACAAGTTCAATTAGTCACAATACCTTCTGGTGGATATTAATTATTCTTTATTTATTTTTGTGGTACCCTAGAATCAATTTGGACATATATATTCTTTGATGGCCTTATCTATTCTTCTTCTAGAGACCATCCCTCATTTATGTTGATGTCTCCCATCCCTCGCATGACACATCGTCAATTATGGGAACAATCTGAATTTTGCTTCACTGAGAAATCAAAGAAGAAACAACACACATGTAAACTAATAACAGAGACGAAGCACTATTTGATGCCCCAATCCATTAGTTCATGGATCATGCCAAATATTAGTTTATGGACCATGTCAATTTTAGTTTTTTATCATGCCAAACTTCACTTATAGACCATGGCAAAATTAGTTTATAGACCATGTCAAAATTAGTTTTAGATCATGGATTTTTTTTCTAAACAGGGCAAATTTGATCTTCACCATGACATTTTTTACTTCTTGGAACATGGCAATTTAGTTGTTGCTTTTCTTAAATTTTCCATGTGCAAATGAAAATCTCTCTTTCAAAATCATATGGTACCATAAAAGTAATTTTGTGATGCCTAATTTGTGTAATGAGTGTTACTTACCAAGGACAGCGAAACAAAGTTATTAATTACTACAAAGAACATTTATCATGGCTAATCATATGGTACCATAAAATCACCCAACCCCATTGGTGTGATGAGTGTTGCTTACCAAGGACAGCGAAACAAAGTTAATTTGTGTTGATTGATTCAACTTCAGCGGCATGCATTTCTCTTGACGTGATCATCCAAGAATTTTTCTGGTTCCATTGTTGACTATACTATACATGCATTGGGACATAACCCTCAAAAAAAATGCATTGGGAGGTTATTAATTACTACAGCTGCAAGCTGTTGGCATTCATTTGCATATATAACCAGGGCCTCCTCTGCTGAACTTCTATGTCTTTTTGGTTTAGTCTGGAATTGTGTGGCTTACATGACTTTCAACTCAATTAGCTCTTCAAGTTCAAATATATTGGATATAATTTATTTTTATTACTCGATTGCTAACACTCTCTGCATGTATATTATTAATTGATAAATTAATAATCTCCTGAACTAGATTATTTGTGCAACTAACGAGACTAGTTCCAGTTTGATAAAGAGTCTTTTGATAAAAAATACAGTAGCTCGTAGTCATAGTTCGTCTTATCATCAGTACTTTACTTCAATACCGTGACGCTATCTGCTTGTATACGAAGATTGGTGTTGTCCTTATATGCATGAAATCGTAGCGATACTAATTATTTGAAGATCGAAGATGTAGTCCTTATTTCAGGTACTCCTGCTACGTGCAAGATCGAGCATAACCTGCCCTGTGGAGGCGTGGAGCTACATGTGTCCATGAGATTGCCAACAAATTACGGTCACATTGACATCTTCAGACAAATAAATGATCACCATCGCTACATATCTAACCCTGCGGATGAAAGCTGCAGAAACAAATGCTTAATGGCCTTAGACTTTGTCATCCTTGTAGCTAGGATCAATCTGCCGACGGAAACCATGACTGGAAATAATTTGGAGATGCATGCACCATCTGAAAATGACACCACCTATTGTGTTAGATGCACTTGGCTCGCCGGCCGGCAACTTTGGATGGAACCACTAACATAGTTGTCGACATCAACCACTGTCAAACTACTGTCAAGTACTCCCTCCGCTTACAAATATAAGACGTTCTAACTTTTTCTGATTCTTACTCATTTCAATTTGTATGTAGTTTTTATTGAAATATCCAAAACATCTTATATTTGTGAATGGAGGGAGTATATGCCTATATGGTACGACGAACCCGTGCGCTGCCGCTGCGTCGCCCCTTCGGGCCGTAGCACCGCGGCACGCGGTCCACTCCGCCGTCTCCGCGCGTCAACTTGTACGTGGTATGCGCCGCGCCGCCTCCCTAGCCGCGGGAACGCCACCGTCCGCGCCGGTCTTCGTCACGCTGTCGGATTCTTCCTCGCCTACTTCGAGCACTGCCGCCGCGCTTCTGACCTAGCCGCCGCCGCCGCCTCCTCAGGCCGCCGCCACCGCTCTTCTTCCCAGTCCACGGCGACTACCTCGACACCGGCCACTCCGACTCAACATCGACCACGGCATCCTTCGCACGGCTACCTTGACCACGGCTACACCACCCACGCTCTCGGCTACCTCGACACCGGCACAAAGGGCTATCACCTCGCTTGAGCAACTCGTCAGCTTCCTCTACAGTCCACGCGTCCGTGATGCGACGCCGTCCACGACGCTCCCGCTGTGACTGCAGGGGGATGCCAGCCCGTCGGCTGCTATTCTCGCCAGTCTGACCGTTCGCGACGCTTCTGTTGTTCGCAACGCTACCGCTACGACTGCGGGGGGATGTTAGAGATATATTTGGGTTACATGTATTTGGTAGTCTAGGATTTGTAATCCATCTCCTACCTTATCTCTAGGAGACACTATAGGAATCAGCTCATTTGTCGTCTGCCTTGGCAGACGGCAAAGGACCAGAAAGCGGACGGCAAAGGGCTTTGCCGTCTGCCGCAGACGGCAAACGCTTCCGGCACTGGAAGCTACGGTAATGAGCTTCTTTACCGTCTGCATTCGTACAGCGGACAGCAAAGACCTTTGCCGTCAGCTTTCCTGGCCAAGCAGACGGCAAAGAAAGTGGACGGCAAAGAATAGACGTTAGTCACGTTAGGTGGCCAACGGGAGACTTTGCCGTCTGCTGGCGGACGGCAAACGTGCTCTCCCCTTTGCCGTCTGCTTCCTGACGTCAGCAGACCCGTGGCATAACGTCACTCCTCCACGCTCTTTGTCGTCTGCTTGCAGACGGCAAAGAACCACTCGCCTTTGCCGTCTGCCAGCGGACGGCATAATGACCAAATGGGTCAGACCCAGTACTCCCAGGTTGCACAGGTTGCTGCCACGTGGCACCTTTGCCGTCCGCTGGCTGACGGCAAAGACCTTTGCCGTCCGCTGGCAGACGGCAAAGTGCCTGTATTGCTCCTTTTTATTCTGTTTTTTGTTATATCCAAGCATTTTCACAACAAATATATGATATATATATATATATATATATATATATATATATATATATATATATATATATATATATATATATATTACACAGGGCAAACAGTATGTGCAAGTTTCACAGCAAGTATATGATATCCAACACATAAGAAACTATATCCCTGCCATATGGATATGATCATCCAACAGATATACCAAAACAAAATGTGCAAGTTTCACCATATTACAATAGTTTCATCCATAGGTAGCAAGTTTCACATTGTTCATGGATACAAAATCAAAACAAAAAGTAAACACAAGCACTCCATCAATGCAAGCTTCCGTGAAGTGAATCAAATCTGCAAAATGGGAAATAAGAAAGTTAGAAGAAGAAGACTAGAAGAAGAATAAGAAGAAGAAGAAAAAGAAAAAGACTAGAAGAACAAGAAGAAGAAGAAGAAGAAGAAGAAGAAGAAGAAGAGTTTTTCTTCTCTTTCTTTTTCTCCTCTTGTTTTCCTTCTTCCTATTGCTTGTTTGTGTCATTTTAGAGCTAACCTAGGTAATTATGCCATTTTTTACCTAACTAAGCTTATTGTGTCATTTTGGAGGAAAATAAGCTAAGTATATGACATTTATGAGGTTACCAAGGTTATTATGCCATTTTTGAAACGAATAAGCTAATTATGTCAAAAATGGACTAAATAAGCTAATTATGTCATTTTGGAGGATAATTAGCTAAGTATGTCTTTTTTTGGGAAAATAAGCTAAGAAGAAGAATAAGAACTTCTTCTTCTTCTTCTTCTTCTTTTTTTCCTCTTCCTTGTTTTTCTTTATCTTATTCCTTATTTGTGTCATTTTAGAGCTAACCTAGGTAAGTATGCCATTTTTGTGCTAACCTAGGAAAATAAGGTAAGTATATGTCATTTTTGTGCTAACCTAGGTAATTATGTCATTTTTGAGCTAAATTAGGTAAGTATAGGTCATTTTAGAGCTAACTTAGGTAATTATGTCATTTTGGAGGATAATAAGCTAAGTATATGACATTTATGAGGTAACCAAGGTTATTATGCCATTTTTGCAACGAATAAGCTAATTATGTCATAAATGGACTAAATGAGCTAATTATGTTATTTTGGAGGATAATTAGCTATATAAGTATGTCTTTTTTGGGGAAAATAAGCTAAGTATGTGGCATAATAGAGAAAACTTACCGGAGGTCAAGCATCGGGGTTCGTCGGGCCGGTTTCACTTGGAGAAGGATTGTGCGATGCGGCTTCGGAGTTATGCTGCACCAAAGATCATTTGCAAAGTCTCGTTAGCATGATGACACTCAAATGTTAAGACTTGTAACTAATGACCATTCAAATGAAACTCACCGTTCCCGCTCTAGTAATGACCGGCATCGGCGGAGGGGTCTAACCGGTCTTCTCGCACATGGACTGCACATTTGGTTTTGACGAGTCAGTCATATAGGTTAGTAATGAAACGAACATACTACGTGCATGATTTGGCTAATATATATGCATAAGAAACTTACCACGAGGAGCCCGTACATGGCCCGGTGAGACGCATCATTCTATGCCCTCTCCTCCTCCAACAACCTAGCCGTCTTCTCCTCCGCCAGTCGTTCCCTCTCCGCCGCCAGCCGGTCCCTCTCCTCCAGAAGCGCCTAGGTTGTCTCTCTCTCTTTATGAAGAGCAGCCTGCAACACCACTCCTCATTAGCATTTTAATCATGGATGGGCACACACACAATGTAATGGAGGAAAGATATCTGAGTCCGTATAACTTACCTCGATGGCGAGATCGACTGACCGTGGACGAGGCCTTATCTCAGGACAGGAGCTCGTTTGGCGCGCCTTGATCTCCGGGAGAGTGCGAGGACAACGTATAAGTCCATCTCCAATGGCTATCGAGCCATGGGACCTCCCGCCACCAGATATCATCACCAGCTCTGGATCAAAGGGATGCTGGCTCGGGTTAAAGTCCTCCCCTTTCCTTGTCTTCCCCTCATCTCTGTACCTCACGAGCTTGTGGTGGGAGGAGATGTTGGTGAAGTTCTCTGGATTATCGAGGTCAGCCTCAGAGAATGCCTTGGCCTTCTTGTACGAGGCAGTATGGGCCATGGCATAGAGGTCGTAAACCTCTGGCACCTCCGTGTTATTGTGTCCCGCCAAAAAGAGAGGAACAAAGTATTAGTAAAGGGCTCAAGCTAGCATGAAGAATGAATTGCATGAATCATGAAGCAAACCACATACCCAGTTCCACCCGAACTGAAATAAGTTGGCGCTGCCTTGATGGTGTGGCACACCAACCATTTGGGCACGCCGGTCCTTGGCATTGTCGTGGACGGCTCGCCAGCGGCCTGTGCACCACTCATCCAACAACGCCTCCCAACAATCCATCTTATCCGCACACCATCTCGGGGGCACCTAAGTTAGTAAAGAGAAATTTGAGCGCTACGCCTACGAATCAAATCAAGGAAACTAAGTACAATGCCTTAAGAATAGTTAATTACCTTCATGTACTGGTCCTTCTTCAGAAACTTAGCCCGGCACGACGCCTTGTCCTTCTTAATACCACGCGTGGCGTAGTAGTCTCGAACAGCCTGCGGTCGAGCCTCGTGCCGTAAGTTTTGTAGTAGGCGCCTGCACTCGCTATCGATAACCTGTGCCGCCTCCTCCTCGTATCCCTCCTCACACCTGTAGAAGGTCTGCAATCAAACGAGACAACACTGATTAGTAAAATAACTAGCTATTGTTAATTTTTAATTGTGCAAAGGAGAAATTACCCAAAAGCTTATGATCACCATCTCGGCAATCGTGTGGCACAAGACAACGTCGATCATGTGGTCCGGCAGGGCCTGGGCAGCCAAGTAGTGCTCCCAGCTCAATCCTAGCTGTGGAAGCTGACCCTCACCGGGCAACGTGACAAACCCTGGGAAGTTTTGCCGGCAAAGCACACCAAGGACGGTGTTGGGCCTGCGGACTCCACTGGCGTGTACCCAACCCCTGCAGTATGACAAGGCCAACGCATTAGATATTTGAAGAAACCTGAAGGCAAAAGGTACAAAAAGAGTAAATGCACTTACTTCTCCCCATCAGGCCTAATCACCGGCCGCAGCTCGCGGGTCGCCGAAGTTTGCCAATTTTTGGCTTCGTAGTGTGCTGTCACGAAGTTTGCCGCCTCCTCAATAATGAATGCCTCGGCCATCGATGCTTCAATTCTACGTTTATTTTTACATTTTGCTCGAAGCGTCTTCTGCATCCTCTCAGTTGCATAGCACCAACGATTTTGCACGGGCCCCCCCAATCTTGCCTCAGTTGGGAGATGTAAAATCAAATGCTGCATTGGATTAAAGAAGCCCGGTGGAAAGATCTTCTCTAACTTGCAGAGCAACTCCGGCGCCAACTTTTCCATGGCATCTATCACCGCAGGCGATAGTTCTTTCGCACAAAGAACACGGAAGAAATAGCTCAGCTCTGCCAGTACTAGCCATTCATCCTCAGGGATAAAGCCATGCAACATCACCGGCATTACCCGCTCAAGCCATATGTGCCAATCATGACTCTTGAGACCAAATATTTTCAATTTTTCAAGACTCGCTCCCCTCTTTAGATTCGCTGCATACCCATCGGGGAACATCAACTGCATTTTCACCCACAAGATAATTTCCCTCATAGCTGGCCTTCCAAGATTGAACCAGGCCTTTGGCTTCGTCCAGTACTTCTTTCCTTTCGGTTGTCGCATGTTCTGTAACGGTCTATCACATAGAGTCTGCTGATCGACTCTAGCCTTAGGATTATCCTTTGACTTCCCCTCTATGCCGAACAATGTACCAAAAAGGGCCTCGCCGATATTCTTTTCAGTGTGCATCACGTCGATGTTGTGTGGAAGAAGGAGGTCTTTGAAGTAAGGCAGATCCCACAAGCATGTCTTGTGAGTCCATGCGTGTTCCGAATTATACCCCTTGAAATACCCTGGACGCTCTGGATCAGGCTCGAGAGCGTTTAACTGATCCAGGATCTGTTGGCCTGTCAACGCAGGTGGTGCAGAGTTTTTGACAACTCTACCTTTGATAAAGTTCTTCTTGTCTTTTCTGAACTTATGGCGAGGATCCAGGAACGGTCTATGCAAGTCGAAGCAAGAATACTTGCGACCCGCCTCCAGCCAACGAAACTGAAGAGCTGCCTTGCATGTGGGGCACGGGAACCTTCCATGCACACACCAGCCAACGAGTAGCGCATACGCCGGCAAGTCATGCATCGAGTACATGTACCAGACACGCATTATGAAGTTTTGTTTGCTAGCGGTGTCGTATGTCTTGAACCCATTATCCCAAGCTTCTTGCAATTCATCCTTAAGAGGCTGCGTGTACACATTCATATTCTTCCCCGGATAGTTGGGCCCTGGAATTATCAACGTCAGGAAAATGTTCTTTCTTTGCATAATCGGTCCGGGGGGGGAGATTGAGTGGAATGACAAATACAGACCAACAACTGTATTGGGTTGCCGTCATACCAAACGGATTGAACCCATCCGTGCCGATGCAGACTCGAGGATGCCTTGGATATGCCGCTTTATCCCCATGTAATTCATCGAACTTCTTCCACGCAAAAGCATACGATGTGTGTACCATCATCTGATTCCCATCTGCATCTAGTTCGGTTCTTTTGCCCAATTTGTGCCATGTCATCTGTCTGGCCGTCTCTTCGACCATGAAAAGACGTTGAAGTCTTGGTATGATTGGCAGATACTGAAGAACATTAACGGGGATTTTGGTCTGCCTCTTCTCACCCATACCGTTGTCTACCACAACATACCTGGAAGACTTGCAAATGGGACAATAGTTCAAGCCCGCATACTCAAGCCTAAATAAGGCACATCCGTTCTCACAGGCATCTATCTTCTCATAGGGCATCTTAAGTGCACGGAGGATTTTGTCCGACTGGTACAGGTTTGCAGGCATTACATGGCCTTTGGGTAGAAAGCGTCCAAATAGTGTCATCATCGCGTCGTAGCATTCTCTGCCCAAGTTGAATTGAGCCTTCAGAGCCATTACTTGTGCGATGGCATCCAACTGACAAAGCTCAGTGTGCTCGTGGAGGCCTTTGCAGATTCCTCCATCTCCTCGTCCGAATCCCGAGCATCATCAAAGTCTTGCACCATATCGTCGATCCCGGTACCATGCTCGTCGGTGCGACGACGAACCACCTCAGCTCTGGTACGTTGGGCAGACTCACCATGAAATGTCCACACCATATAATCAGGCGTAAAACCCCACTTCTGCAGGTGTTTACCCATTTCATCCTTTGTCCTCTTTTTAAAGTTGTCGCACCTAAGACAGGGGCACCAGGTTTTTCTCTGGCCATTTGCAAATGCGGCTTTCACAAACCCCTTGGTTTTTGTTAACCATTCAGTGGTCATGTCTTCCTGACTAGTGTGGCCGGTGTACATCCACGCACGATCACTCATCTTGCCTACCTACTAAACACACAAGAAATATATATATATATAATTCATCATATATATTCATCAGTTAATTAAGTTTGTCAATTTTATTACGCCCATACAACCTACACGCTAATAGGTGTAAAGATAGGTCCTAATCCCACCCGAGTATGTGTAGATTGGGTTCGTTTTCCCATGCTCTGCTCCGGATCCGACGCAGAATTTCGACAGCACCTCCCTGATGTTCTCCTGATACACGTCTCGGCAATAAACAGAGAGGATGTGTACCCGGAGAACAACAGGGAGGCACTGACGAAATTCTGCATCGGATCCAGAGTAGAGCATGGGAAAACGAACCCAATCTACATATACTCGGGCTGTCCATAGATAACGTTGGACAATTCGAAAGGATGGCGGTTATAAATATGCAAAGACATGCATATTTATAGATGCCGCCCTTTCGAACGGGAGACGCATGCTGGTCACGCATACTGATGATTGAAGACACCTATAGCTAGCAAGTTTCATCGGCACGAAGACCGGAACAGAGCAAATTAAGGGGGGGAGATGTCATTTGTGCTCACCCACGAACGCAGGGGAGCTCGTCAAACGCACGGGGAGGTCGTTGAACACCAGACCCTCGCAGTGACGAAACAACTGCACATTTAAATCCAAAGATGAGTAACATAGCATTATTGTTTTTTACGTCAACCTAACTAAATATTTACAACAGGATGCCACCGCCAAGTTGTAAAAAAATGATTCGCACTGCTCGTTCCCCGCAACAACCCCTAACCTAAAGAGTTATCATTTAGGGTTTTTCCGTCGACACCTCTTCTTCTTCTTCTTCTTTTCTTCTCCTCCTCCTCTTCTTCTTCTTCTTCTTCTTCTTCTTCTTCTTCTTCTTCTTCTTCTTCTTCTTCTTCTCCTCCTCCTCCTCTTCTTCTTCTTTTCTTCTCCTCCTCCTCCTCCTCCTCTTCTTCTTCTTCTTCTTCTTCTTCTTCTTCTTCTTCTTCTTCTTCTTCTTCTTTTCTCCTCCTCCTCCTCTTCTTCTTCTTCTTCTTCTTCTTCTTCTTCTTCTTCTTCTTCTTCTTCTTCTTCTTCCTTATTTTCCTCTTCTTCTTCTCCTCTTCTCCTCTTTTTCTTCTTCTTCTTCTTCTTCTTCTTCTTCTTCTTCTTCTTCTTCTTCTTCTTCTTCTTCTCCTCCTCCTCCTCTTCTTCTTCTTCTTCTTCTTCTTCTTCTTTCTCTTCTTCTACTTATTCTTATTTTTCTTCTTCTTTTTTTTTCATCTTTCTTCTTTCTTCTTCTAATTATGTAAATCTAAACCTAAACCTAGCACTCTAACCTAAACCTAAACAGCAAAAAACAGAAGGAAAAAAAAGCTCACCTCGGAGGGGCCGGTGGAGGAGGGCCGCCGCAGGGAGGACGCCGGCGCTGCGGTGCTGGAGAAGGGCCGCGGGGAGGGGGGGAGGGGGGCGGCGCCGCGGCCTGGCTCGCCGGCGGTGGGTCGTCGCGGGGCTCGGCCCGGGGCTCGACGGCGGTGCGGCGTCGCGGGCACAGGGGCCGAGGGGCGGGGCGGTAGCAGGGGCGGGCGCAGGGGCCGGTGGCGGTGCTGGGTGCAAGGGCCGGCGGCGGGGCTCGGCGGCGTCGTGCAGGGCTGGGGCGGCGAGTGGGGTGGGTGACGTGGGGGGAGAGAGAGAGATCGAGGGGGAGACAGAGGGGGGCACGGCCGTTACTTAGGCAGCCTATTTGCCGTCTGCTAGCAGACGGCAAAGAGGTCAGCTAGCAGATGGCAAAGAGGGGTGGGGCCGGGGGGCACGGCCGTTAGTTAGGCCATCTTCTTTGCCGTCTTCTAGCAGACGGCAAAGAGCGCTGAAGCGGACGGCAAAGATCCAGCGGACGGCATCCAGCCCGTCCACCTGATCTAGCCCGCTCCACGGTCCAGTGGGGCCCATCTGGGCTCTTTGCTGTCTGCCTTCAGGCCCTTTGCCGTCGGCTGGCGGACGGCAAAGAAATGGCTGATGGCAAACTGTATGTTTGCCATCAGCCTGATCTTTGCCGTCTGCTTTTTGTAAGCTGATGGCAAAATCCTTCTGTGCCGTCCGCTAGCAGACGGCAAAGAGCTGGCTGATGGCAAATTCTCTGATTCCAGTAGTGAGAGGCTTCTTTCCCTCCCAAGTCTGTACTCCTATATATACTCGCCCGTGAGGCTCAATAATACATCCAACGCATTACGTCAATACTTTCTATTCCCTCTTACATGGTATCAGAGCCAAGAGGTCTTGAGTTCAAGACCTGGCTGACGCAATTAAAATTGCAGCCCACTTTCGATCCACATTTAGGCCTGAGGGAGCCACACTTGAGGGGGAGTGTTGACGTATAAATGTATTGCCTAGTCTCTTCCATCAGATCGGTCTTTTGGTTGTATTGGCTAGAGCATGCACTTCTACAATTCCGATGAAGAACTGGTATGACGTACCTATGGTACCCAATAATTAAGGGCAGATTTCATAATGAACTTAGGTCATTAAACGAGACAGTGTTGAAATATTTTATATAGGTGATGTGTCCTGTATAATTGTCAGGCCCTACCCGGTCTTATGGTGCCTCCAGCTCTCCAAAATCAGATAGCGGGAGAGGAAAAATCAAAGCAAAATATGTCGAGGTCGGAGTCGTGGGTCTTTTGGACTTGGGCTGCTCCAAAACAAACAAACAAACAAACAAACAAACAAAAAAACTGCCCAGGCCAGGATATTATCCCAGTCTGTTGGAGTGGAGCAACCGGCCGAGGATGATGGACTCAAAAAAAAAACGGCCGAGGATGATCTATACAGTCAGTTTCTATGAAGCAGCCATATTGAGTAAAATTATTTTTCGACTATGTTGGAATACAATTGTTACACGAGCCGAATGGAAAAAAAATTATACTAATGTTGTAGTAAGAGCAACTCTAGCAGAGTCATCGTATTGGCCCAATATAACTGCCAATATGGCGATTCTAGCCAAGAAAAAAAGCATATTTTAGGAGGGTCGTCATCGCGTACAATGTGATTATAATTTATCAAATGCCCCTCCATATACGGCCTCTCATCCTCCATATTTGGAGCATGGAAGAGGATACTATGGAGTGCTAGTTTCCCGGGCATGGTGAGGGGGAAATTTCCCTCAACCACCTCGCTCGGAAGTGAGCACCACCACCAAAAATCGAGTTGTCATTGTCGGAAATCAAGTCGTCGTCGCCAGGGATCGAGTCACCGATGTGAGAATCAAGTGGCCGCTCGTGCCGCCGAGACCTTCTTCTACAACACGCATGCGTGGTAAAAAAAAGGAAGAAGGGGAGCAGAGGCACTCGCGGCTGAGCACGTCCGGCATCAGTGACAGAGGCGCTGTTGGGCGGCAACCGGCGTCGTCCGACCCACTCAAACCCCCTCTCGTCGTTACTAGAGGTAGTAGGCAGCGAGGGCTGCATTGTGCGGTCTGCCGTTGGGTGTAAGACCGACACAGCAAGCCCTGCACCGCGTGTGGGCTACTAGTAGTTAGCTACTCCCTCAGTTCACAATATAAGATGTTCTAAAAAAAAAATCCCGAATCAGATGTATATAGACACGTTTTAGTATGTTTGTTCACTCATTTTAGTCTATATGTAGTCCATATTAGAATATTTAGAACATCTTATATTTGTGAACAGAGGAAATAGCTTCCATTAAACCAAACCAGCAGCTAGCTAACTAGCTTCATGGAAATCCAACTACCTGCTTCAAAGCTAGCTTACACGTCTCACGACTAGGATGAGCGATGGTGGCTGCCTCTGAGGAATTTGGGCTGGGTGCCGCGTGTGTTGTGTGCGCAAGTGGGTGGATGGGGAATTGGAGACCGCCTCCCCAGCGCATCAGGGAGGGTAACTGACGCTCATGCGCACACGTCGAGGGCCGGCTGACTGTGGAGGTGAGCGGTCGATCGGATCAGCTCCGGTTTTCCTGGTTCTCTAGTCCCGGTCTGTTGCCTTTTTTAGAAAAATGTGATTCTTTTAATAAAAATCAGGAATTAAAAAAATGTTTACAAATTTGAAAAAAACATGGGTTAAAAAATGTTAATGGATTCGGAAATAGTTCACGAATTTTAAAAATAAAAGTTTCACAAAAATGAAAAAAATTGAAGAAAAGTTCAACAAATTTGAAAAAAAATCATGAAAATTGAAAAGAGGTTCATAAAATTTGGAAAAAATTCAAAAATCTGAGAAAAAAGTTCAAGATTTGGAAAGTTCGTAATTTGGAAAAAGTTCACAAACATGGAAAAAGTTCATGAATTTGAAAAAAGCTTGTAATTCAAAAAAGTTCACGAAATGTGAGAAAAACTACATGAATTTGAAAAATAAAAAGTTCACAAAAAATGAAAAGGAGTTTCAAATATGAAAAAATTCATGATTTTTTTGAAAAGCTAACGAAAATGATAAAACGAAAAAAATAGAAATAGAAAGAAAAACGAAAAACAAAAAAGAAAACAAAATAAGAAAACGGTGGAAAAAACTTACATGGGCTGCCCCAGTCAGCTACCAGTGTGGAGGGGGGGGGGGGGGGGTGCCGCTTTGCTGAAATGCCTTTAAGTGGTGCAGCTAGTGCCAAATAGGATTCGGGGGTGGGGGATCGAGGAAGAAAGAGCTAGTGTCAATAACAAACAGGGATCACATGCAGAAATTTTTATAGTCTACCATACATTATAGCGAATTTGACTATGTGCATCCTCTCGACAGCCACTCCATATGCATATGAAGGTTGTCAATATGACGACTCTGCTAGAGTTGCTTTAAGGATGGGCATGCACAGACTGTTGAGGTAAAAAGAAAAGACGACAGTGGTTTTTTTCTTATAATCTGGATAGACTGATGCATATATAATGGAAGGAAGGAAGGAAGGAAGGAAGGAAGAGAGGAAGGGATCCCTTTACATTGTCATTGGTCAAAAGAAAGGAAAAGTGCTGCTAAGCCGCCACCAATGTAGGACTTTGCTTAATTGGCCTCGTCCACAATAGCACATGCAGCACCTCCACGGCCCCACCCCAAAGCGTGCGTGCGATACCGTGGGCGGGCGCTCGTGCATGGATGCACGGAAGTGGTTTGGTTCCCAGCAATCATGCATGCATGCAGGTTAGTACATGTGATGGGTGGTTGTTGTCCGTCCATGCGTGGGTGTATCTCCTAGCTAGCCTCATGCTCATGGGTTGGTGGTCATGGTCTCATGGATGATGAATGCACTGCATTTGGCCACATGCCATCTCGCCTTCTGGCTCCATCGAGCAGCCATCAGCAGCACCCCCTCCCAAAAAGAAAACGCCCCCCTCCCTTCCGTACGCACCCCACACACACGCGCGAGCTAGCTACGGCGAATCTCATCACGAATCTTCGTTCCCTCCGCTTTTCACACTCCCGCGTCAGTTCATTTTGGTTGGAGACGCCTCAGTCTGCCATGAGTTCTACTGTAAATCCAAATAATACAAGCCGCCGGCCTCCCTCCCACCCTCCCTCGCTCCACGAGGTAGTATATATCTACCCGTAGCGTACCCGCGAACCACACCACACCACACCAACCGCGAGTCACTGATCCATTAACTCCACTCCACTAGCTACGTACGTAACTTCCGACCAGCGAGAGAGATGGAGAGGATGGTGATGAGGCTGATGAGGAACAACAAGCAGTCCCTCCGCCAGCTAAAAGGAGCCGCCCGCGGCGGGCTAGCGTCGTCGTCCTCCGCCTCCTCGACCGCCGCCGCCGCGTCTCCCTTCTCCACCCTGCAGCAGCAGCAGGAGGATCATCCCGCTCCCGGGGTGCTCAACATCAGGGACACCGCCGCCCACGTGCGTTACGTACAACCCACTTCCATCTTCTTCCTCTAATCGACCAGCTAGCTCCGTCTGATACTCCCTCCACGGATATGATATGTGATATGGCAGCTCATCGGCCAGACGCCGCTGGTGTACCTCAACAAGGTGACGGAGGGGTGCGGCGCCCGCGTCGCCGCCAAGCTCGAGTTCCTCCAGCCTTCCTTCAGCGTCAAGGACAGGTTGGTTGGCCATTACCTTAATTAATCTCCTCTTCACGTGGCAGTCATGCACATCGGAGATCCTAATTTACAAGTGCGTACGAGATTTTTTTTTCTTTGTAACAATGCGTACGAGATTAGGTACTAGATATACGAGTATATATCGTGTGGTGTCTGTGGGCCGTTATCAGTCAGTTGTCGATCATATTCCAGTGGCTGCAGATCAATTCCTGCTTGATTCGTCGGTTGGTGGACAAGAACTAGCAGCTTATCCACTTTTGCTCTAGACGACAGATAGCCAAGTGGAACCAAGAGAATATCCGGTCTGATAATGACAATTATTGATGGTCATAATCAAAACCCCAGATGTTTGACTTGTGTTTAGGCAGGCAGGCTCCAACAAGTCTCCATCTAAGTGAAACCAGAAGATCATCAAACTATTTATTATCATCCATCCCTACCTGAACTAATACCGCCAACGAACCGCATATATACGATCCATGCCATATTCGCCGATGGGGACTGGCTAATCTATTATTATCATGCTAATATACACACTGGTTGGAGAACATTGATCAAACCATTGTTATTGTTATGATCTAGATAGCGACCGGAATTGACTAAAATACCCTCCCAATCGATCCAGTCGCTTTCGTGGGGGAAAATAATAAAGGGACAAGTCGGGCTCCGGATCCATATCTTCTTGTCTGCCGCATTGTGATACATAGACAGCGATATGCACTGGGATCCAAGGAAGGAATTAGAGACAGATGCAGTTAGTCTTTTCTCTTAAGACATGTATACATGTCATGAGTGACTAGTCCACCTTACTTTTGGTCCTTTAAGTCTTACTACTTTGCAGTCTACAACAATGCATTCTCCATTCAGATCTACGTACAAGCTAGTGTGGAAGGGATCTCATCTCTATTGTTATCTTCCACTTGAGCTTATTCTAGTGGAGCTGACAACCCGGCTTGCTTGATCCCGTTGGGACAATTTGTTCTGTCTGAATTATAAGATCCTCAACTGTTAACAAACCTGAAGGCTTACCATTTACTCTACTTATTATTCGCAAGAATATATATACAGCCAAAACAAGCATGTAAAATGAAATAAGAAAATCACCAACCTATTTATTATCCGTCTGAAGGAAACAAGAATTCCACCTCTGTTTCCGGTGTGAATAAGTGATTAATACGTCTGATGTATGATCCAGGCCAGCAATCTCCATGATCGAAGATGCGGAGAAGAAGGGGCTGATAACCCCAGGCAAGGTCAGTCATCACTCATGCTTTCAGATAAATTGACAATTTTATTCGGTAAAAAGTACCTCTTGAACTAAGCTCAGGCCCATTCAACAGCCAAGAGGAAGTAGCAAGAACTTGCTGTCACAAAAAAAAGGAAGTAGCAACTTTGATAGATAAATAAATAAAAGAAAACCGGTTATTCAGCATTGAGTTCACTTGGAAATGGCACTGAGATTGCAAAAAAGACGAAACAATAGGAGGCATGTGCTTCATTGTGTCGGTTTTGACAGAAATTCAGAGTTTTTGTTGAAAAAAACACTGTTGTTCTGCAAAGAAATTAGTCACACGGTACCACCTGCATATGGATCTGAAACTAACCATAAGTCGCTTCTGAAACAGACGACGCTGATCGAGCCTACATCCGGGAACATGGGCATCGGCCTGGCGTTCATGGCTGCACTCAAAGGGTACGAGCTCGTGCTGACGATGCCATCATACACCAGCCTCGAGAGGAGGGTGGTCATGAAGGCCTTCGGTGCGCAGCTCGTGCTCACTGACCCGGCAAAGGGGATGGGAGGCACCGTGAGGAAAGCAACCCAGCTCTATGAGAACCATCCCAGCGCCTTCATGCTCCAGCAGTTCGAGAATCCCGCCAACGTCCAGGTGCACTACGAGACCACCGGTCCGGAGATATGGGAGGACACGCTCGGGCAGGTCGATATCTTCGTCATGGGAATCGGCAGCGGCGGCACCGTCACCGGCGTCGGCAAGTACCTCAAGGAGAAGAACCCCAACGCAAAGATCTATGGAGTTGAACCTGCCGAAGCAAACGTACTGAATGGTGGCAAGCCAGGTAGGCTATTGGTTTCTCAAAATGATCAAACCTTATTCTTCTTTTTTTCAGGCTAGATATCTTTTTTAGTTAGTTCCTGATCATGTTGCTAACTGAACCTAACTGCAGGGCCTCACCTCATCACTGGAAATGGAGTTGGATTTAAGCCAGATATTTTGGACATGGATATAATGGAAAAGGTTCTAGAGGTAAGGAACCAAACTGGACTTCTTTTTTTGGTAGAATATTCTTACTGAATTCATGCATGTAATTGACAGGTGAAAGGCGAGGACGCCGTTAAGATGGCACAACAGTTGGCACTGCAAGAGGGCCTGCTGGTCAGTAAAAACTTTAACTGCTCCCTAAAAAAAAGAAAAGGAATGGTTATATTGGCTCATGTGAAACTGGACTGGTTACATCAAAATTGTGCTGAAATTGCTACATTTTCTCAGGTGGGGATATCATCAGGAGCCAACACAGTGGCAGCGATCGAACTCGCAAAGAGGCCAGAAAACAAAGGGAAGCTCATCGTGGTACGACATACATACCCATATCTATGAAATCTATACAGAAATATGCTAAGATGGAGAAGTTTCAGAAGACTGACTGACCGATGCACATGCCTGTTGTTCCAGACTGTTCATCCGAGCGCGGGAGAGCGATACTTATCATCGGCGCTATTCGAGGGTCTGAGGAAGGAGGCTGAGGCAATGCAGCCAGTGCCAGTGGACTAACTTGGAGCTATACAACGGATACAGAATAAATTCACTGCCAATCATGTTGCAAGTGCTAGTCATACCTCATTTGAAATTCTTCAGCTTCTTCATCATGTGGACCTTGTGTAAACAACAGTTGAAATGGTTGAAAATAGGACTCTATCTCTCTGGAGATCTATGATGTAAGTACATGTGTTTGAGTTGTGGGGATCATGGGTCCAGTGATACTATGTGCATTGATTTTGCCAAAATCGAACAACCTTTGGTCTGTCAGTGTGTGTGGCACCGACATGGCTTCTCGGCACCTCTCGTCCTCCTCTTCCTCGCCCCCCACACAAGCCGCAGGCCCGACTCGCTGCCGGCTTCTTTCGTCAGGTCAGCTGCAGCATATATACATAACAGAGGGTGATTTCCCGTCTCATTTACAATTTCTCTGTGCTGCAAATGATGATTTCGTGCTTCTTTGGTAACAACAACGCATACCTGGTTCTACGTTGAGAATCGCCCGGGAAGTACGACCTTCACTGTCCTTGTCTGGATCGATGATTATCCTGAGTGGTTCCTGCATTATCAAACAGAAGTACAAGGCCACGATCACACACTCAACAAGCATAACGCAAGCGCAACTTTTCAGTAAATTCAGCTGTATGTTTGTTTCAGAACCAAAACTCGGTGGATGTTGGCCACTTTCGATCCGTCACCTCTTTCTGTGTAGGTGCCAGCCCGTAGCTTGAACCAACCAATCGAGCGGCGTTTACCTTTCCCTGTTCTACATTTGGATTCAGATCTGCCTCTCTTGTAGGATAAATGGAACGTGCGGGGAGGCTGGCATTGACAAGCAAGCATTACCAGAATCCAAAACCTAACAAGGACATAAAGAGCAAAACAGTGAAGACATGTATATGCAGAGCAGAGTCATATTTGTAATACAACCGAAAGTCATGAATATAATCTTCCTGAAGAAAGAGAAAGTGTGTTGGTGCTGGTGGAGCAATACAATGTGCTCCATTTCAAGATTTGAATTTGCCAGCGTTAAACAGTGTGTATCACAGCTAGCAGTAGATCATAGCAGCAGAAGAAGTACCTCCATATCCTTTGTAAGAACCCTGAAGATGTCACCATGCAGTTGCCTTAAATCTGCTTGCACTTGTTCCGGGCATACTGAAACGACCAAGGACATCTGATTCAGTTTGCTGGTGCGAGAGTTCAGAAGGACATCTTTTTCATGCTGCCTTCAGCAAGTACTTTGAGATCATTTTGTCCTTTAATCTGCGATAACATGTTTGAATATACAGTATCAAACTTTGTTGTAATACGGCCTTCACTGTCATTTCTTTTACAATTTTCTGAAGTGAATCCTCTAGGAGATCAAACTTTTGCTCCACACTACCAGCTGCACATAACAGATGAATACTGTTCAATTACTTGATCACCAGTTGCCGAATTCACAAGGGGATTGGTTGTTCATTCATTCACAAGATGAAGACTGCACGAGTAAACAGAAAATCTGTTGGAACCTGCATCAGTTTGGCTGGTACTATTCTGCAGCACACTAGCTAGTTGGCACGATTGTTCCAAGTTTCCGACCAGATAATCAATCAGCTTGTGGATTCGAAGTGTTCATTCCACGCATGAACCATCATCACAGCAGCGGGGATTCATCAGAAGCTGCTGGAATCAGCCAGTGAACTAATTCAGTAGGTAGCGTTGAGGAACTTAACCACCGAAAACACACCGGATTCACAGACGAATTCAGTGGCAACAACTACCAACCAGAAGCTCTGCTTCCCCTTACAATGATGCGTTCTTACAGCCGGTGAAGGTTACAGAAGAAGAAACTCTCTATTGATGTGCCTACACTAGGGCGACGGTGGAGCAGCGAATAACGAACAAAACTGTGGGACAAAGCAACCGAGGAAGGAAGATGAGGAGGCTAGAGATTCCACTGCGGCATGACCCTTCCTTCCGGTACCCTTTTGTCGACGCGGCCTATCTTGCGGGGCGGCCACACCACGTGTGTCACCCTCCCCTGCACCAGACCAATCGGCACCTGCATGCAGCAGACAAAAAAAGGATAATAAAGATGTTCATCATTGCCAGGACTACGGCTGATATCAAATACACAGGTGAGCTCTATTTTCCCACCAAAATTGTGCAACCCAAGACATCATACATTTTCCTGACTTAAACCAAAAATACTAAAAGACAAACTAGTATTCTGGATTCAGACTAATTTCAAACTGCAGATGGACTGTACTTCAATTTCAATGGTGACAGTAACCAAATTGGACATGACACCATGGCAGTATCAAAAATAGCACCGAGACAAGTGCAAGCCCCGCTCTGCTAAGCTGGATTAGACACTTATTCCATTGAGCTAACGCAATACGTGTTTGATTTACTACAATACAAACTGGAACTAGATGAAAGCAGGCAAGCAGCAGATATAAACAGAGGAATACAACAAAGCAACACTCGGAGCACAGGAGCGGCTTCATGTTGGCACTCTTTAAACCCCAACCGTAATGGGTGATATTTGGGTTTCCTTGCAATAAGAAGTGCAGGGGGGTTGCTGGATCTGATAGGACATACGGTTTTATCTTAATTGCGATCTCTAATACGTTTAGTTAAATGGTGTATAATCACTCCATAAAATGCTTTATGTCCATGCAAACACATCTGTTTCTCATGTATCAGAAAATACAACATGTGTGGCTGGTTGGAGGTGGAGCTCCTCCACAAGAAACCTTTTTGTGGCTTTTGGTGGAAAATATCTGAGGGCATTTTGGTATTTTCCCCCATAGCCTCAACCCCTTGCTCCCACTATAAATAGAGGTTACATTACACAGTTCTCAAACAAAATTAGATTGGCACTCCTCGTCGCTTCTTCCCTGTCATGGCACTGACTTCATGTGTACCCAGAGCATGACTTGTAACAAAATGAGAAAAATGAATTATGAGAGGGTATCCTTGACTCCCATGAAGTTACAATGAAGTCTTCTTTGGGTCACTATGATCTGCTAGAAGTTCCCCCAGTGTCACACTTGGCGATTCCCCCTTAATTGAAACATTAATTGTACAACGTGTCATGCTAAGTGGATACAAAGCAAGGTCTGTTATGTCCACCGGATGGCCTTGTTCTATAAGCATGGTTGGGGGCACACCATATATGGAGAAGTTTCTTTTGACCAATCTTATTCCCTTGTCCGCAACACCAGAACTGAACATCGAGGTTGCTTCTCAACACATCCACAAACACATTTGTTGCGACAAGTGAAACTTGCGCATTGTGAAACACCTTGGCAAATTCATCTGCTATCTGTCCTAGCCGTGGATGTTCTGCGGGGTCTACACTCTCATCGTAAGACATAATACTTAGGAAAATCGGTTTTACAGATCCAAACCGGGATAATCTTTTAAGTCTGTCTATGGTGATGATCTTGCTTCCTCTGCCCATTCTCATGAGAAATGAGTGAATTTTTTTCCAGTCACTGTCACCTAAATCAGAAGCAAACTCAATAACTACCAAGATCATCCCTTCCATGGTCCTTCCATGGTCAAGTGTTCTCAAAAGGCTGTCTCCATTCAAGTGCAAAATATAGGAGAAATGTGAGCTAACCCTTTCATCGCCGCACACGTGAGCAACCAAAGTTTTCTTCCCAATTGCTGCACCACCTATAATTGGAAGAATTTCCGGTGCATTATCACTAGGAGGGTCGTTGTGCCGCAACAAGAAGCTCAAGAGGTTTTGCTTTTCAGCATGTCGGCCGAACATGAAGTTGTGGGTGTAAAGATAAACATCATATGGCCTATGAGACATGCGCTCGCATCCACCCAGAAGCACAACAAACTCTGCCATGTTAGCAACAGCAATTTCTAAGCTTTCCAAGGCATCATGTGACTCGAGGTGCATGGTCTTATCAGTTGTTGTTCGAGAACGCTTGCCTAGATACAAGCTGCTGCTAGATGAGTCATTGCTGCTAACCTTATCGAAGCCTGCATCATCCTGGAGGACCCGGCACCTCAAGTTGTCAAGCACACTGTATCCTCAGTACATGGCCTCTGAAAGCGTCTTGAGCTGCATCATCATCCCGAAGTTGGTTATGTATCGCGTGTCTGCCTCCTCGACGATGGTGCAAACTCTCATCAGGAGATGCTGCAACCACTCCACCGCCTCTCCTGCGAGCATGGACGGCTTGAATGGTACTTGTTCAGCAGGAAGGAGATGGATCGGCTCACAATTTTTCCTGCAACTGCAGACATGGCAACCTCCGTGGCTGGGATTGATGAGGTAAGCTGCTGGTCGGCCTCTGGACAAATTTAACTAGGCTGGCATCTGCCAAGTCTCGCAAAGACTCTTGGAAAAATAGAAAAGTCTCCAGAGATGACTTTGACTCTGCGACTGACGAGTGGGCGGCTGACTCACGGACACTTGTCTAGACGTTAAAACATGTGACATGGACAAGCCAACTGTCCAAGCAGCATGCAAAAATGCACCAGTATTTTATATTAACGGTGGGTCCAAGTTAATTGTTGTTAATTATCTTTGTATCTATCTGCCATTGGACTCTTTTCACACTTTACATATAACTGGATGGTATTTTTCATAGTTACAGTAATAAAAATTAACTGCTGTCAATTATCTTTGCACGTGTCCTTCCTTGGACTCCTTCTACACTTTACATATGTGCACTCTGTTCCAGCAAAGTTTGACCGTGGAAATTGTTTGGGGTTTTCCAGATGAACTTCGGTGGAGAAAGCAGGGGGCAACTCATTGGCAAGGGGCTCTTTCTTGGCCACTTGGCCAGTGATGATGAGAATCACAACTTCATACTTAAATCATCTTGATATTCACTTTGATATGGAAGTCCATACTTCAGTAGTAATCTTCCAGAGGACATGTAACCAGTCTGTTTGTACATTTGCTCATTTGGTTAGTTCTCCCTAATCCAATGCATTCTTCATAGTTTAGGCTTGGCCTGATGGTAATCCTATTCGAAACAAATCTCTCAGGACAAATTCAGTGGCCTCTGCTAAACAAGTTTCGGAGAGACTCCAGGGGTAACTAAATCTTTGACGGTGACGAGTGGGTGGGTGACGTTCCAGGGAAATTCCAGGACTAAAATCTTTGCCAAACAGATTTTTCTAGCAAGATGATGCAAAATATGGGTAAATTCAAGGGAGCAGTAGAATGTCTTACAGGGCCGTAGGTTCTCGAGTCCCGGCTGACGCTGCCATTGTCCCCTTCCACCCAGCAGTGGCCCTCCGGTATCTTCCGGATCTCCTTCGTCTCCGGGACGCTGATCCAGTCGCCGGGCAGCCCAATCACCCTCTTGACCGCCTTCCTCCCGTGGTCCACCGGCGTCCTGCATACACACATACATACACCAGCACCAAGAATCAAGATCCGCCATTTCGAAAGAAAAAAAAAAGAAAAAAAGAATCAAGATCCGGTATATATCTGCACCACCACACCCATGACCCACTGGAAGCATCAGGGAACGCCCTGGAAGCAGTACGGCCGGGGCGTCGGCGGCGAGCGAGCTTACACGAAGGTGACGACATCGCCGCGGGAGAAGTCATAGCGCTCGAGGCAGAGCCGCTCCACCAGCGCGTATTCACCTGGCGGAGACGCCAGCGACAGTAAGAAATCGAAAAAGAATCCGGCGGGTTGTGTCCGTGGCGCGTGGGCGAAGAGGGGAGAGGTGGGGCTTACCTGTCCTGCCCTCGAAGGTAGGGTGCATGGAGGCGCCTCGGACGGCGGCGACCGAGAAGTAGCGGTCGGAGACGGTGAGGCCGATGAGGGAGCCGGCGATGCAGGGCTTCACGACCGACCTGAGCGCGGCCCACGCCCCCGCCGCCATGTCCGGAGCTCGACCCGGGTAGTGGTACCCTTGCTCAGACCGCTGCGACGCGGCTGCTCGCCGTCAAAGTTGAGGCGGCGACGGCGGCGGCGGCGCGGTCAGGGTCGGAGCGGCGAGGCGTACGGAGTACTAGTATTCCGCTAAGGAAAACCCCCTCCTTTGTTTCTTGTCTTTTCTTTCTCTTTTTCATTCCCGCTTTATTTATTTACCGCCTTTTCTTGCAACTGTTTCGTGTAGAAAAATTTATTTTGAAGGTGCAGACTTTAATAACTTTTTACTTTTTTCTGATATATACTCCCTCTGTTGGGAATTAACTAGTGTGATTGTGTGAATGGTCATCTCAGCCAATTCTTTTTTTTTTTGAGGAACATCTCAGCTAATTCAAAATGAATAGCTTCACAATGAAGGAAGTATGTAATTTGTATATTACTCCCTCCGTAAAGAAATATAAGAGTGTTTAGATCACTACAGAGGGAGTATATACTAATACATCCAATAACATTCCTTTTAGGCTTTTACAATCCCGAACACAAGATATTATAGGAGTATTAGTAAAACCTCTCCTTGTTGCATGCGTGTCGCAGATGTATCAATGGAAAATGAACAATACACAATTAAACATTGTTTTGAGATGGTCAAGTGATGCAACTTGAGAAGTTCATGCAAATTGATTTACACCCTCTGTCCCCAAACACATGCTCATAAATTTAGTCAAAAAGTCATTGCTATCTAAGTTTGACTAAATATATAAAAGAAAATATCAACAACTATAATATTAAATGAATACATTATGAAAATATATCTAATAATAAATATATGTATTGATTTAGTATTGTTTCTCTTAATATTTTTGTATATACATTTGATCAAACTTACAAAGCATCGTTTTTTTGACTCAGTTTATACGCCATTTATTTTGGGACGGAGGGAGTATTTCCTTTTGGCATAATTGTATTTGTATGGCCAGTAGCATGTGAATGATGTTGTGATGGAGGTTCGTCCTTTCGTTGGTGAGTGTGGAATTCAACATCTACCTGCTCTTAAAATAGGCTTTCGTCCTGCTTTATAGATAAAGCAATCATCGAGTTTATACAACAAGTTTAAGTCCAGCAAAGCAATTTAAATAGTTTACATGGGCCACAACAGAAACACGCTGAATAAAATAAAAGAAAGTGTAGAAAAAAAAGGCCACCAAGTGGTTGATAGCTCAAGAACTCTAAGGCGAGGCAAGGCAATGCTGCTACAGTCACCGTGTCCATCATGTTGTCTAGCTGGTCGCGATACTGCTGTCTAGTTAGCCGATGCCAATGTTGCAGCAAGGCCAGGAATTTGATAGTAGAGTCAGAGGGCGGCCGAGAAAAACTCGCTCAATAACCATCTTGTTGTGTGTGGGTCCAAGCCAATGCCGCGAACACAAACAAGAAGAGCTGTCTCCTCCTCCCAATCTGATTGGCCTGGGTCTGGAGAAGCCTGGCCACGTCAGGGGCCTCCTAGTAGGCCCCGGAGCCCTTCGGACAAAGCACCAAAGAAATCGCACCGCTTGACCCGAGAAGAAGATGTGTCACATTTCGTACAATGTATAATTTCGCTCACCAGTATTAACTTTTTACCTTGCACGTACCTAAATTAACAATTTCTTTAGAAAAAACGGACCGAGGCAGTTGGAAGGGAAAGCATATTCACTGTGTTTTGTTTACCTTCTAGAAAGCGGGAGAGAATTAGACAGCACTTAGAAAGAACAAAGAATCACATCCCGAGTAAGTTCAAGAAAAAGTTCAAAAGAATCACAGCTCGAGTAACCACAACTTGAGTGAACCTATGCCTTTCGACGAGATAACACGCTACAAGTGCGCGTACAGCTGTACATCAGATATATACAATTTCTAGCTACTCCTAGAAGAAACAGAAAACGAAGGAATTTTCCTAGTACCACTGTTAGCGACCAACCCTACTCTCGTCATGGGCTGGACCGTTGGTTACGCCTATTGGGCCTGGGCTGCTGGGAAGCAACGGAAGACAGTGACTACAAATACAAGTGAACGGGCTACGAACGACTCGGCTGGGATCAGGACGGCTTCGGCCTCCTCTGCTTCTGTCTTCTTCTTCCTCTGGTGTTCCTCTCCTCTCTTGTAATGGCTAGAGCTTGATGAATCCATGGCCTGTAATCCGAATTGATGAGGAATAGATCCCTGTGAGAAGAGTGCTGCTAACATTTGGTATTCAGAGCCAATTGATTCCTCCACGCAAAATCCACACAAATTTTTCCCACAATCTCCCAATTCGAGCCAAGCAAATTCTCACATCAGAGGGCTTCGATCTCCAGCCATGATACACAGATCGATCTTTAGGCGCCGTACCGAGTGGGAGGACGAGCGGGCACGACGTCAAGCCGAGTTTGCCGCTCGTATTCCAACCATCGCGGCGCAGGTAGCATCTGAGGTGTCGGCGGCGGTAGCATCGGAGGTATCGGCTGCCATTGTAGCAGCGCTCCAGGATGCGCGCACGAGGCACCAGGAGTACCTCGACCTTGTGCCGATGACGACATCGACCCCAACTGCGTCTATGATGGATGACAACGCCTCTACATTCGTGTGGCCTTCGAGCATGGTTGGCGCGGCTGAACTGGATCAGAAGTCGGCAGCCTATCTCACGCTCTCCTCTGACCTTGCCTCTGTTCCTGATGCATCCATGGTGGTCTCTGCTCAGAGATCGGCATCAACCTCCGCACAGTAGCAGCAGGAAGATGCGGCCCCGCGCCAAGCAATTGAGAACATAGTCGCTAACACCCTCGCTAACTCGACGCCCACCACTTGTTCGACGCGATGCCCCAGCAGCACTGTCATGGTGTCGGTATCAGCGACCGCTCCCGCCGCAGCATCAGCTTCGTCCGAGGTCGCCGTCGGTGTCGTCACCGAGCCAGCGGCCGCGATCTCGACTCCGACCTCCGCATTGGACGTCTCGGGTGCCTGTTCATCAATGATGAACTCGCTCGTCCTTCTTGCAACCAGTGACTGCTCGGCCATGGTGCACACCACCTGTTCGACGCGATGCTCAAGCTGCGACTCGTCCGAGGAGTTGACGCTCACCTCGTCCGCAGAACCACCTTCATCCATGACCACTGTCGACATTGTTCTTGAGCTAGCTACACCAGTGGAAAACGATGAGGTCATCGATGTTGCCACCATTGATGTCACTGCACCTAAGCCTATCAACCGCACAACAGGACGTCTTGACCACAACACGGAAGACGATGCCATGACGCTATGCCTGGACCCTTGGAGTACGCCTATGTTGGCGTCATCTTCCTGTGCGTCGACCGTGGCAGCGGCCAAGGCTGCCCTGCCTGTCTGCGCTGTGTCCCCTAACAACGGCAACATCAGCATCACCCAAGAGCAAGCAGAAGAAACGGGTAATCCTCACCTTGTTAGAAATTCTCTACTGATGAATTCAGGGTTCAAATTTTACCTAGTGCAGTTACTGTTCCAATATGATTATGCACATGAAGCTCGACCTGCCTGCCATGTTATTGACACTGGCTACATGATGTTCGTTACTCATAAGGAGAATGACTTTGAACAAGAGTGCAAGACACTTGCTAGATGCTTCCCCACTATTCCAGATGTTGCCTGGGTGGCTAGACTTTCAATCCCATTACTTAAGTCTGTTGTCAAGTTAGAAAATCTCATCGAGAAGTTGCAGAAGTATTTCATTTTCAAGGTAAAACTGAAGCCATGGCCTGCCTGTGAGCTACCCTTGTTTATTGTGACATGTGCAAGTGTGGTTTCTAATACTGATCACAACCTTGTCCCGCTTGAAAGAAAAAAAAAAAGGAGCAACCAATATGCAATTTCACAGACCAATGTATGAGGTACATGTATACTGGTTATTATCTTCTTCATCTGGCTATCATAGGGTGAAATCTTGGTTCCTTCAGTACAGTAGCTGCAACCTGCTCCAGTGTGAAAATTATACACATCATGATCTGGACTATTTTCTCTGGGCAATTGCATGGTTTTATCCCTCGGAGTATTTTGCTAGTGACAGAAAATTTGTTCAGCCATTATTTGCCAATTTAGTGCAGCCTTGCATTTTTGGAGAGGTTTCCTTTCCTGAGTTAAAACAAGTACACTGGAGAACTGCTCATGTGACTTCGAAAGAATTGTTGTTTTCCCATATGGGTGAAGAGATCCTTCCAGCCAACTCCGTTGTCATCAGTTATGGACATGTTTCTGTTCCTGCTTGGTACATATTGGCTATAGAATTCATAAGTGCAGATGCATATTTTGCGGAGCTCCACAAGGTACAGTGCATAGGTGTATTCGTTTCTCCTGGTGATGTTACAGCAACTTTACAAATATGGCAAGGTCACATATGGGTTAATATGGTGCTGGACTTTGATGGATTCCAAGTAACTCTGTTAGCTGCTTACATTACTGTCTCCGGTTACTTTCTACAAGATGGTCATGTGGTTGATGCTCATTTGCTACTACTCGTGGGGTGTCGTCCTGACATTATACTTGGAGTAATTTTCAGTACCATTTTAGGTATGGTCTGTACATCATCAGTTCTACAGGTTTATGCGGATCAATGCACACAACTGCAACCGTTAATTGAAACAACATCAATGAAGCATACTGTTCTTGGGAGTCCTATGAAGAACATCATTGTTCTCATTGACCAGCCTTTGCTCCTATCTTGGGATTCTTGTGGTGGTGCATCGACCCTTGAAGATATGCAAGATATTCCTTGCAACAGTGTGAACTGTCATTACAGAGCACTAGTTTGTCTTCACCTGATTGAGTTCAGTTACCTAAGAAGGCATTATCCTAACTGCAAAAGGCTCATCGCGGAAACTGCTACGCAATATGATTTTCAATGTGTTGCTTGGGAATTTGCATGGCCACTGCACTCAGTGTGTTCTTATCCTCTTATGAATTGTGGCTGTCATTACCTCACTTCAGGCCTAGCAAGTACTGTAACCTTTCAGTTCATTGTTTATGGTGCCATGAGGAGCTCCCAGAGCCTGGTGTTTTATCAAGGGAAGTTGTCATGGCATCCAGGCATCTGGCCCCAGAAATCCTAAAAATACCTTGCTGCAATTTTACTTTATTTATTTTATTTTGTATTTTTGTCTGATCTATTTATCAAATACCATACAATTTAATCTTGCTCGTAACCGTCGAGGGATTGACAACCCCTTGTTCGCGTTGGGTTGCAAGGATTTGTTGTTTGTGTGCAGGTGCTGCTAACGAGGTGTTGCTTGGTTCTCCTACTGGATTGATAACCTTGGTTCTTAACTGAGGGAAATACTTATCTCTACTGTACTGCATCATCCTCTCCTCTTCAGGGAAATCCCAACGCGGTTCACAAGTAGCAGGAAGAATTTCTGGCGCCGTTGCCGGGGAGACATCATCAACAACTATCAAGTACCTACGCATAAACTTTCATCTCCTTGCATTTATTTTATTTGCTTTTGCCTCTCATTTTCATCCCCCCCACTTCTAAAAAGTTTTTACAAAAAAAAATCTACAAAAATATTTTTCATTTGCCTTTTTGCTAGCTTGCTTTTATTGCCTTCATGACAACACTCAAAAACAGAAAAATAGATAGGAAAAGTAAAGGCTGGATCCCCATCCACTTGCCAATCTTTTCAATAGATCTAATTATGTTGAACCAATTGCTAGTGAGTTGAGTGCACTTGATTATCTCTATGAAGTTTTGCTTGAAAATCATGAATCTGAAAATTGTGATGAAGTGTTGAAAGAAGAAATTTATAAAGTGATTCATGATAGTTCCTTGAATGAAAAGCATGATTGCAATGATGTTATTATAAATTCTATTAATGTCAATTGTGTTAATGATATGTAAAACTACAAGTTTGGTGATGATGATTTTGCTATGACCAGTACTTATTGCAATGACCATGATTGGAGTGATAATGCTTCTTATGATCTTGAAAATTTATTTGAGCCTCATGATGAATATGTTATTGATAATAATGTTTGCAATAATATTGAAAGTGGGTTTGGAAGAGTGTCAACTTTAGGTAAAAAGAATCCCACATATTTGGAGAGTGTTCAATCCTACGAAATTTTTGATAAAAGTGGGTTTGGAGAGGTCATGACTTTAGTTGATGTTAATCCCACTATCTTGGAAGATTATAAAACTTTTATGCATGTGGATCATGAAGAGAAAATTTTATATGATAGCTATATTGTTTAATTTGATTATGATCCTACATGTAATTATTATGAGAGAGGAAAATATGGTTATAGAAATTTTCATGCTACTAATTTACCTCTAGTCATGTTGAGATTGTCAATGTTTTATTCTTCTTCCTTGCATATGCTAGATATTTCTTGTCATGATAATTTGTTTGCTTATAAAATGCCTATGCATAGGAAGTATGTTAGACTTAAGTGTGTTTGTCACATGTTTTATGATGCTCTCTTTGTGCTTTAATTTTAATTTTTGATGTGAGCGTCATTGAAATCTCAAGCCTATCTTAATGACTATAAAAAAGAGCTTGTTGGGAGACAACCCAATAGTTATTTTTTCTGGTTTTTTATGTGCACACAATTATGCTACTGTTATGATTGTGTTTTTATGTTTTAATTAGTGTTTGTGCCAAGTAAAGCCTTTGGAATGATTTGGATGATAGTTGATTTGATTCTGTGAAAAAACAGAACCTTTTGCGCCCAGTATTAGAATTTCTAAAATTCACTGGAACGTTCTTTTGATCTGAATTTTTTACACATGATTGATATAAAAATTGGCCACGTTGTTCTTATTTTTTAGAATTTTTGGAGTTACATAAGTATAGTCATAATTCAGATTGCTACAGACTGTTCTGTTTTTGATAGATTCTGTTTTTGATGCATTGTTTTGCTTGTTTTGATGGAACTATGGATTGTATCGGGGGGTATAAGCCATGGAGAAGTTAGAATACAGTAGGTATAATGCAAAAATAAAATATGAAAGGGTTTGCAACAGTACTTAAAGTAGTGATTTATTTTATTATACTAACGGATCTCACGAAGGTTTTGTTAAGTTTTGTGTGATTGAAGTTTTCAAGTTTTGGGTGAGATCGCGATGGATGAAGGAATAAGGAGTGGCAAGAGCCTAAGCTTGGGGATGCCCGAGGCACCCCAAGGTAATATTCAAGGACTCCCAAGCAACTAAGCTTGGGGATGCCCCGGAAGGCATCCCCTCTTTCTTCTAACGACCATCGGTAATTTTACTTGGAGCTATATTTTTATTCGTCACATATCATGAGTTTTGCTTGGAGCGTCGTGTATGATATGAGTCTTTACTTTGTTTGCTTTTTAGTTTGACACAATCATCCTTGCTGGACACACCTATTTGAGAGAGCTATATGATTATCATAATTTGTTAGAATTGCTCTATGTGCTTCACTTAAATTTTTTGTGCTAGACAATTGCTCTAGTGCTTCACTTAAATCTTTTAGAGCACGGTGGTAATTAAATTTTGAAGAAATACTTGCACTCTCATGCTTCACTCATATCATTTTGAGAGTTGATAAATTTTGAAAAAACATTTGCACTCTCGTACTTCACTTATATCTTTTTGAGAGTTGAAAATAGTAATGGTAATTTGCACAAGATATGCATTTAGTCCCAATGTGATGAATATCCAAGAAGGATATAATAAAAACTACCAAGCATGGAAAATACGTCTAGCCATGGAAAATTAATATGATGTTAATAATAAATTCCTCTAGCCATGAAAAAGATTTAAGTGAAGTCCAAATGCTAGGTATTTTTTTTCATTTAGTCCCACTTTATCATTTACCTACTCGAGGACGAGCAGAAATTAAGCTTGGGGATGCTTGATACGTCTCCAACGTATCTATAATTTTTGATTGTTCCATGCTATTATAGTATCAATCTTGGATGTTTTATATAAATTTACAAGCAACTTTATATCATTTTTTGGGACTAACCTATTAACTTAGTGCCCAATGCCAGTTGCTGTTTTTTGCCTGTTTTTGGTTTTTCAGAAAATCAGTACCAAACGAAGTCCAAATGCCACGAAACTTTTTGGAGATTTTTTTCTAGACATAAGAGACCCTGGAAGCTTCGGGAGGGGATGAAAAGATGGAGCAGTGGCCCACGAGGCACCAGGGCGCGCCCAGGGGGGTAGGGCGCGCCCTATTGTAACACCCCATGTAGTTAAGCACAGTGATCACCTTTTGATAATGCCAAGTCATCATGGTTAACAAGTCTTGATCACCTTTGAATCATATCTCATTTCAAATTCCAACTCAAACTTAAATTCAAATATGAAGTGGAAATAAAAGTTGTTCCAATTTGGAAACTAAAATGTTCATTAATTAGCAAATAATCCATAACTAATTATGTTCAGGAAAACAACATCACCTAAATTACCTAGATGACTCTAACATCTTGAAACAGTACCAAAACAGCAATATTTAATCCATTTTCATTTAATCAAAATTCAAATGATTTCAAATATTACCCCAACCATTTTATAACAGTGCTAGATATTGCATAGTATTTATTTGGACAAGTCTCATATTTTATAAAAGTCAAATTGTGGCCTAACAATTTACAAAATTGTAAAGAAATAAAGAAACAGAAAAAATAAAAAGAAAAGAGTAAAAACTTACTGTGCTGGTGGGCTGTGAGTGCACAGTGCACAGCCCAGCCCACCACGAGGTCGTCTCCCTCCTCCCGCATGCGTGTCAGCGCGGCGCGCATCCGAGCTGGCGATGGCCAGCTGTTGGCCATCCCCCGGCGCCGCTGCCGCCGTGGGGTGGATAAGAGCATCTCCCGCGACCCCCTGGCGAAACCCTAGCCCTCTCTTTCCCACTCCCCCCGCTCGATCTCGTCCTCGCCAGACGCGGTCGTCGGCGAACGCCGTCGATCCCGCGTCCACCGTCGTCGTTGAGCCGCGCCACCGTGTCCAGCCGCTCCGCCGTGCTCCGCTGCCTCGTCTGCACCGAGCCATTCGAGCCGCGGAGCCCCAACGCCGTCGCCAGCTTCATCTTCTTCCCCTTAGGCCACCGTCTTCTCCATCGCCGATTCGCCGCCGTCGAGCCTCCCCGAGCCCGCCTTTGCACACCTGCAGGACCGCGGTGAGCTCCCGCACGGAACCCCTCTCTTCCCTGCCTCTCGTCGTGGCTGTAGCCGTCGCATTCGACATGGCCGAACCTCTCGCCGCCGATGAGCTCGTCATCGTAGCCGTAGCCGCTGTCACGCGCGTCCGAGCTCACAGCCGAGCTCGTGGAGTCCGTAGGAGCCCAACGCCGTCGACCGTAGCCCTTCCCTGCCCGCTAGCGCCAAAACCAAGCTCGCCCGAATGCACCGCCGCCCGCCGTCGTTGCTCCGGCCGATTCCGGCCACCTCTGCCCGCGCCACCGCCGCAGATCGATGCGCCGGCGAGTGCACGTTCGAACGTGCCTAACCGCGCGCGAAACGGCCGCCCGTAGCGCGTTTCCGGCGAGGTCCAGTGCCCTCCGCCGCGTATACAATCGCCGGCGGCTGAACGCCGGCAGCCGCTGACGTGGCCGCCCTGGGCCCACCTCTGGGCCACTGACCAGTGGGCCCAGTGGTCCGTTGACCCGGTTGACCAAGTCAACCCTGCTGACTGGGCTCGCACAGTCACTGACATGCGGGCCCCGCACTATTTAAACATTTTTATAAATAAATAAAACCGCTAATTAATCTGTTAATTAATCTGTTAAGTTAATCTGTCACTGACAGTGGGACCCACTAGCTAATTAAGTTAGTTAAAATAATCCCCCTGTTAAATAGTTCTGTGTATGACAGAGGGGTCCCACATGTCAGTTTGACTGCTGAGGTCATCATGATGTCATGCTGACATCACATGTCACTGTTTTGGATAATTCGAATTTAGTAATTAAAATAATTCCAGAAAATGATTAAAACTTTGAAAAATCATATAAAATAAACCGTAACTCGGATGAAAATAATCTATATATGAAAAACGATCAGAAAAATGAGACGAATCCGAATATCCTACCCACATACCTGCCACACCCCTCTATCATACCGAACATGGAACCGTCCCCTCCGGTTCATCTGTCTGACAGATGTCCGAAATCGGGAAAACGTTCTAGTTGATTCCCCGCACCGTCAGTAACGTGTAGCACTGCATTAGATCACCACCAGCACTGCATATTGCCATGTCATGCATCTCTGTTGCATTTGTTGATGTATATTTATTGTTTCTTCCCCCTTCTTCTCTCCCGTTAGACCCCGAGACTGCCGACGACACCACCGAGTACGACTACGCTCCGGACGAGCAGCCTTCAGACGACCAGCCCCTCTCAGCAGAGCTTCCAGGCAAGCAAAACCCCTTGATCATTCCGATATCGCCTATTCTTTCTCCCTCATGCTTGCATTAGAATTGCTACAGTTTTGATTGATCCTATTCTGATGCATAGCCTGCTTTTGTAAGCTGTTGTTGATACTTTACCTGATATCCTAAATGCTTAGTATAGATTGGTTGGAAATCCATCAGTGACCCCTCTCCCTTGTCCCAGTTGCCCCGCTTTGTTATCGGTGCCTCGATCCTCGTGATCGACGGGCATAGACCAGTACATCACCGCACACCCTCTAAGCTGTATGACTCTACAGAGGTACTATCGAGTGCCGAGGGTGATACCTCCTATCTCACTCTTGATGTTAGATCTGTAGCAAAGCTATTCGGATGTGGATACCGAGGGTGATTCCTCTTTCCCCATCTCCGATGATGCCGATGTCGTGCAACCCCTCAAGTGTGAACCCATCGAGGGTGATTCCTCCGAGTTCATCTTGACTAATACTTCGAGTGGGAATACAACGAGGGTGATTCCTCGGATTCCCCCTTGATGTTAAGGACACACGGGTACCATGACCTTCACATTAAACCTTTGTAAAGACGGGTCGGCTCCGAGAGCACCCGCGAGAGATATTGTGGCGGAACGACAGGGATCCTGTTCGTTTCTGCGAGTTACCAAGTCGGAGCGACAGGGATCCTGTTCGTTTCTGCGAGTTATTAAATACGCCTAACGGATTTGGGTATTTTATCTGAGTTGGCTACGTGCCTATACGCACTACCACCACGCGGGATAATGGTTTAATGGGGCCCTCTACGTCGTACGTTCCTTCCGAAAGCGATCCAGATGTCACAGTTCAGAGATGCGGGCTGATTGTTGGGGTGGGTTGGTTACGTCACTTGTGTATACAGTGTCGTGCCTGGGCCCCGACCACCCACGCAACGTGCAAGAGTGCAGAGGGCGATGGGCCCAAGACCCCTTCGCACTTAGGATTTAGACCGGCGTGTTGACCTCTCTGGATAGCCTAGGTTGGTCTACGGCGTGTCGATTACCCGAGGCCGGGCATTACCCAGCAAGTGTGTCTGGCCAGATGTAATCGAGCGTGTTGGGTAACAGTAGTGCACCCCTACAGGGAAGTAATCTATTCGAATAGCCGTGTCCACGGTAACAGGACGCTCGGAGTTGTGTCCTGATCCACTACAACTACAAACTGATGCTGTTACAATATTAAACTATTAATATTGCTCTCGGGATCGCTTTCTCACAGGGAGTCGAGGAAGGATCTCAGGGCATTACTAAAACATGATTGCTATATATATTATTATGTTCTACTCTCTTCTGATGCTGCAAGATTGCTGCAAGATGCTAGTCTTCGATAGGTTAGGCTTCTCCCCCCTATTCTGGCAATTCTGTAGTTCAGTCCAAAGATATAGCCCCATTCCTTTGATACCGATGCATACTTAGTATAGTTCTAATGTAAGTCTTGCGAGTACTTTGGATGAGTACTCACGGTTGCTTTGCTACTTCTTTTTCCCCATACCCGATTGTTGAAATCAGACGACGGAGCCCCGGAGCCAGACGCCACCGCAGGAGGTTACTACCAGGAGCCGCAGATCTCCGGAGGCACCTACTACTACGTTGAGCCCGCCGTCCAGGAGTAGTTCGGAGGCCCTAGGCAGGAGGCCTTCGCCTTTTCGATCAGATGTCGCTGTTTGTGCTAGCCTTCTTAAGGCAAACTTGACTAACTATGTCTGTACCCAGATATTATTGTTTGTATGCCTTATGTATTCGAGTCCTCGTGACCCCTGGTTTGTAATATGGAGATTTATGTTTTAATTTGAGTTTAGAGTTGTGTTGTGATACCTTCCCGTGAGTCTCTGTTCTCGAGCGTGCACTTTTGCGTGTATGATTAGTGCACGGTTGAGCAGGGGCGTCACAAGCTGGTATCAGAGCCGACTGCCTGTAGGAAGCCCCTTTCCAACTCCTTGGCCGAAGTTGAGTCTAGCCTTTGAAAAACTGTTTTACTAACATGGCTGTGTGGCTTACGGGCCCACGTCGCCAATGGGTGGTATTAGGATCTTTTATTCCTCTTCTTTACTCTGGGACTCTGATCTCTCTTCTATTCGGGTTAAATTTTTACTAACTCTGACCCTAGGTTCTCGTGATCACATCCACCCGGAGCTTTGATTATCTGCAATTACTTCTTTGAAGATATAATACACGATTCATGCACCATCATTTGACAACTTTGAAATTTCCTCTGTTTTAGATGGATCGTTTGTTTCTGCCGCGTCCTACGACGCGGCTTGTACTTCGGACTTGGGCTCGTGATACGCCTGGTTTTCTAGCTATCCTGATCGCCCTCCTGACTAGATTGGGCTACCGCTGGTACCCCGAGTACATGGTTTACGAGGATTTCCGCGAGTTCAACCAGGAGCGGTACCATGCCGATGTTCGTATCTTTGATCAGCGGAACGACTCTGTCACTGAGTTGCACACGTTTCACGGTATTGGCGTGATGATTGATATGGCAGTCCATGATGCTGCCCATTCTGCTATCGCACATCTCCGTGGTGAGCATAGTCGCTTGGATGACTCCGAGTTCTGATACATCCCGTATGCACCTGCTGGAGATGAGACCGGATACTACACAGCTGTCTGTGCCCCTTACGAGCGACGTCGATACGACCCGCAGGTTTTGATTCAGTGAACTCAGGCTCTGGATCGCACTGCCCGGGCTCTTGCCGTCGAGTTGTTCGCCACTCGAGCACGTCTCTACGATGCTATGACACAGTTGCTACCAGTTGTTCGTGCAGGGATACATCCAGAGTACATCCTTTACCCACGCAGGACTCAGATGCCTGCAGGTATCGATTGGCCTGCTGTTGGAGGTCACACACCTGCCCGTGGACCTCTTCTCCCAGTTCGAGATCAGGTTCTGCATCAGAGTCTTCACAGTGCACAGGATCTTCCTACCGTGAGCACTCATCGTCAGCACCTGCAGTTACCTGGTTTCAGTGGTTTTCCCCGACATTGATGTAGCCTTTGCTATGTCTCGTTGTGTATTCCTCACCGCGTGCCTGCGCGCCACCTAGTGTGTCTAGTTGTTTATTTTCCGAACTTATGATGTCCGCGTGTAACCGACTCTGTGTATGGATCTGTATGTCTTGATTGACTACTATTATGAATCTATTGCACTACTTGTTCATTGTCGTGTTACATCATGCTTGTCTCTAAACACTTGCACTTGTTTCTTTTTACTAAACTACCCCCTGTTAAATCTTTAGCAGGATGGTTAGACCAGGTGGTCGTGGTCGTGGCCGTGGTGCCAACGATCCACCCCCGCTAGACTATATGGCAGCTATGATGCAGCAATTCGAGTTGAACCACCAGTTCATAGTTGGAATCATGGCTCAGTTCCCAAACCAGAACCAGAATACTCAGAATCAGCAACCTGCCCCAATAACTCTGCAGGAGTTTGTGCGTCTCAACCCTACTGTTTTCCGTAACTTGAAACAGCCACTGGATGCAGATGACTGGCTTTGCGACATCGCATATGAGATGGAATCTGCCAATGTCGCCCCCGCCAACCTTGTCACCTTCGCGACCTACTTCTTGAAGGGCCCTGATGCTCAATGGTGGGACACCCACAGGCGTTCATTGCCTGCTGGAACAGTCGTTACCTGGATCGACTTTCAGACTGCTTTTTGTGCCCGCTACATTCCTCAGGGAATCATGGACCGAAAGAAGCGAGAGTTTCGCACCTTACTCAGGGCAGTAAGACTATCGAAGCTTATCAGCGGGAATTCCTTGATCTATCCCGCTATGCTGAAGAAGACATTGCCACTGATGCTCGTAGACAGGAAAAGTTTCGTGATGGGCTCCACCTGGACCTCAAGCTTGCACTTGCTGTATATGACTTCACCGACTTCGCCACCCTGGTGAACAAGGCTATCCAGGTTGAGACCACTCAGATGGAGCACAAGGAATCACAGAAGCACCACCGTGACGTTGGCTCATCTTTGAGCTCAGGACAAAGGCGTAAAATCTGGATTCCCCACAGCATGTACCGTCCAGCTGCCCCTGCACTAAGGCCTTCATATGCTGCACCGCGTCTGCCTCCTCCACCACTGAGGCAGCCGAGAGCTCAAGTTGCTCCACCCAATGCTGCTCCTCTTCGTCCTGAAGATGGTCTGTGTTTCAAGTGCCTCCGTCCAGGTCACCGTGCCAAAGACTGTTGCCAGAATCAGTTGGCACTTCCTTCTACTGGCCGTGGAAATGGCCGTGGCAACAACCAGACCCGCAACTATAATACTGGGTCTTCTGCTTATGGTCGCAGACATGCTTACAACATTGATATTGAAGAAGTTCGGGATCAACCTGCTACTGTGATGGGTACCCTTCTCGTTAACTCAGTACCCGCTTCTGTTTTATTTGATTCAGGAGCATCGCATTCATTCATGTCAGAAGCATTTGCATTATCACATGACATTGCATTTGAAAAGATGAACATACCGCTAGTTGTTCGCACCCCTGGAGGCCGTTGTCAAACCTCCATGATGGCACACAATGTCACCGTTGAAATCGAGGGATTGGAATTCCTTGTTTCACCCATCATCTTGAATTCTTCCAACATAGACCTCATTCTGGGAATGGATTGGTTGAAAGCTCACATTGCTTCGATCAATTGTGCCACCAAAGTCATACAACTCCTTCACCCCTCCGACGAGATAGTGAACTACACTGCCCGAATTGTCCGGAATGCCGAAGCTCAGATATATGCTCTAAATGCTTTGAATGCTTCACCTCTTGAGGGAATTGAGAATGTCCCAGTCATTTGCGACTTTCCGGACGTCTTTCCGGAGGAACTTCCAGGAATACCCCCTGTTAGAGCTGTCGAGTTCATCATCGACTTGAAACCTGGCACCACTCCTATTGCTAAGCGTCCCTATAAGATGCCTCCGCATGAACTCCTTGAACTTAAGGAGGAGATCGACAAATCGCTTCGTAAAGGCTTCATTCGTCCAAGTTCCTCTGCTTGGGGAGCACCTTCCCTCTTTGTTAAGAAGAAGGATGGAACGAATCGATTGGTCCAGGACTATCGGCCTATTAACCAAGCAACAATCCAGAACAAATATCCACTACCCCTGATCAACGATCTTTATGATCAACTTGCCGGATCCTCTGTGTTCTCTAAACTCGACTTAAGGTTGGGTTACCATCAGATCTGAGTTCGTAAAGAGGATATTCCAAAGACCGCCTTCGTTACTCGTTATGGATCATACGAGTACACCGTCATGTCCTTTGGATTAACTAATGCTCCAGCAACCTTCTCTCGATTGATGAACTATATCTTCATGGACTACCTCGACAAATTCGTCGTGGTTTACTTGGATGATATCCTTGTATACTCCAAGAATGAAGAAAAACACGCCGAACATCTTCGGCTTGTGTTGGAGAAACTTCGAGAACACCAGCTATATGCCAAATACTCTAAGTGTGAATTCTGGTTATCCGAGGTGACCTATCTTGGTCATGTGATTTCCAAGGATGGCATTGCCGTTAACCCAGAGCGAGTTCAGGCTATTCTTGACTGGACTCCTCCGCAAACTGTCAAGCAAGTCAGGAGTTTTCTCGGTCTCGCTAGCTATTGCCGTCGTTTCGTTGAAAACTTCTCCAAGATTGCTAAGCCACTGACTGATTTGCTCCATAAAGGCAAGAAGTTTGAGTGGACAGAAAAGTGCCAAGAGAGTTTCCAGATGCTCAAAGACAAGTTGACCTCTGCCCCAGTGCTAGCACCCCCTGATTCCCGCAAAGACTTTGTGATATATTGCGACGCGTCTCGTCAAGGATTAGGCTGTGTCCTAATGCAAGAGCGCAAGGTGATTGCCTATGGCTCTCGTCAGTTGCGTCCTCACGAAGATAAGTATACAACACATGATCTCGAGTTAGCAACAGTTATTTATGCTCTGAAGCTGTGGCGACATTACCTTCTCGGTAATCGTTGCGAGATATACACGGACCACCAAAGCCTGAAGTATCTGTATACTCAACCAGATTTGAACCTCCGCCAACAAAGGTGGCTCGAGACAATAGCTGACTATGACATGGATATTTCTTATACCCCTGGCAAGGCTAATGTAATGGCCGATGCTTTGAGTCACAAGTCGTATTGTAACAACCTCATGGTTCAGCAAACACAACCCCTTCTCTATGAAGAACTTCGCAAGTTGAATCTTCACATTGTCCCACAGGGTTATCTCAATACCCTGGTTGTTGAACCGGACCTCGAGCGCAACATTAAGACAAGGCAGAAATATGACTCTCAAGTCGAGAAGGTTAAGAACTATCTCTCCAAAGGAAATTCTTCGTTCTACACTGTTGATGATGATGGTGCCTTGTTCTTCAAAGGCCGCCTAGTGGTCCCCAGAAAGAGAAATCAGGACTCGCGCTCGGATGTCATGAAGGAAGCACTTGACACACCTTTGTCTATTCATCCGGGTAGTACCAAGATGTACCAAGACATTCATCAGCGATACCGGTGGCCTGGTATGAAGCAAGACATTGCTCGCTATGTTGCTGAGTGTGACGTCTGCCGTCGCATCAAAGCAGAGCATCAAAGACCTGCTGGAACTCTACAACCACTTGCTATTCCCGAATGGAAATGGGACAAAGTTGAAATGGATTTCATTACTGGTTTTCCTAGATCACAGAAGGGTCATGATGCTATCTTTGTCGTCATTGACCGATTCTCAAAGGTTGCTCACTTTCTGCCAGTCAAGGAGACGATCACTGCTAGTCAGTTAGCAGACTTGTATGTTTCCAGAATTGTGTCACTCCACGGTGTCCCGTTGGAGATCAGTTCAGACCGTGGTAGCCTCTTTACCTCAAGGTTCTGGGAAAGTTTCCAAGAAGCTATGGGGACTCATCTGTCCTTTAGCACCGCTTTTCACCCCCAGTCCCAGGGACAAGTTGAACGAGTCAATCAAGTGCTGGAAGATATGCTTCGGGCTTGTGTCATCTCATTCGGTAAGAGATGGGAGGAATCTCTCCCATATGCTGAATTCTCATACAACAATAGCTATCAAGCTAGTCTGAAGATGGCACCCTTTGAAGTTTTATATGGGCGCAAGTGCCGAACCCCTCTGAATTGGTCAGAAACTGGAGAACGGTCACTCTTCGGTCCGGACATTATCCAACAAGCTGAAGAACAAGTCCGCATTGTCCGTGAACATTTGAAAACTGCTCAGTCTCGTCAAAAGAGCAACTATGACCGAAAGCACCAAGTAATGGTCTTTTAACCTGGTGAACAAGCTTACCTTAGTGTCACTCCGATGAAGGGCACTCATCGATTTGGGATCAAGGGCAAGTTAGCTCCTCGCTATATTGGCCTGTTCCGTGTCCTCGCCAAACGTGGAGAAGTGGCATATCAATTGGAATTGCCGTCGAATCACTCTCAAGTTCATGATGTCTTTCACGTGTCACAACTTCGCCGCTGTTTCAAGGATCCTATCTGAGCGGTGGATCATGAAATGCTTGAGCTGCAACAGGATCTTACTTACCAAGATTATCCGATCCGCATTCTTGATCAAGTTGAACATCGAACCCGTCAGAAGTCGATCAAGTTCCTTAAAGTTCAGTGGTCGAATCATTCTGAGGATGAAACCACTTGGGAACGCGAGGATCGTCTTCGTGAAGAATACCCCGCTTTGTTTCAACCTACCTCTTAATTCTCGGGACGAGAATTTCTTTTAGAGGAGGAGAATTGTAACACCCCATGTAGTTAAGCACAGTGATCACCTTTTGATAATGCCAAGTCATCATGGTTAACAAGTCTTGATCACCTTTGAATCATATCTCATTTCAAATTCCAACTCAAACTTAAATTCAAATATGAAGTGGAAATAAAAGTTGTTCCAATTTGGAAACTAAAATGTTCATTAATTAGCAAATAATCCATAACTAATTATGTTCAGGAAAACAACATCACCTAAATTACCTAGATGACTCTAACATCTTGAAACAGTACCAAAACAGCAATATTTAATCCATTTTCATTTAATCAAAATTCAAATGATTTCAAATATTACCCCAACCATTTTATAACAGTGCTAGATATTGCATAGTATTTATTTGGACAAGTCTCATATTTTATAAAAGTCAAATTCTGGCCTAACAATTTACAAAACAGTAAAGAAATAAAGAAACAGAAAAAAATAAAAAGAAAAGAGTAAAAACTTACTGTGCTGGTGGGCTGTGAGTGCACAGTGCACAGCCCAGCCCACCAGGAGGTCGTCTCCCTCCTCCCGCATGCGTGTCAGCGCGCGCGCGCATCCGAGCCGGAGATGGCCAGCTGTTGGCCATCCCCCGGCGCCGCTGCCGCCATGGGGTGGATAAGAGCATCTCCCGCGACCCCCTGGCGAAACCCTTGCCCTCTCTTTCCCACTCCCCCCGCTCGATCTCGTCCTCGCCAGACGCGGTCGTCGGCGAACGCCGTCGATCCCGCGTCCACCGTCGTCGTTGAGCCGCGCCACCGTGTCCAGCCACTCCGCCGTGCTCCGCTGCCTCGTCTACACCGAGCCATTCTAGCCGCGGAGCCCCAACGTCGTCGCCAGCTTCATCTTCTTCCCCTTCGGCCACCGTCTTCTCCGTCACCGATTCGCCGCCGTCGAGCCTCCCCGAGCCCGCCTTCGCACACCTGCAGGACCGCGGTGAGCTCCCGCACGGAACCCCTCTCTTCCCTGCCTCTCGTCGTGGCCGTAGCCGTCGCATTCGACATGGCCGAACACCTCGCCGCCGATGACCTCGTCGTCGTAGCCGTAGCCACTGTCACGCGCGTCTGAGCTCGTAGCCGAGCTCGTGGAGTCCGTAGGAGCCCAACGCCGCCGACCGTAGCCCTTGCCGTGCCCGCTAGCGCCAAAACCAAGCTCGCCCAAATGCACCGCCGCCCGCCATCGTTGCTCCGGCCGATTCCGGCCACCTCTGCCCGCGCCACCGCCGCAGATCGATGCGCCGGCGAGTGCACGTTCGAACGCGTCTAACCGCGCGCGAAACGGCCGCCCGTAGCGCGTTTCCGGCGAGGTCCAGTGCCCTCCGTCGCGTATACGGTCGCCGGCGGCTGAACGCCGGCAGCCGCTGACGTGGCCGCCCTGGGCCCACCTCTGGGCCACTGACCAGTGGGCCCAGTGGGTCCGTTGACCCGGTTGACCAAGTCAACCCTGCTGACTGGGCTCGCACAGGCGCTGACATGCGGGCCCCGCACTATTTAAATGCTTTTATAAATAAATAAAACCGCTAATTAATCTGTTAATTAATCTGTTAAGTTAATCTGTCACTGACAGTGGGACCCACTAGCTAATTAAGTTAGTTAAAATAATCCCCCTGTTAAATAGCTCTGTGTATAACAGAGGGGTCCCACATGTCTGTTTGACCTGGTCAGCGGGTTAGTTGACTGCTAAGGTCATCATGATGTCATGCTGACGTCACATGTCACTGTTTTGGATAATTCGAATTTAGTAATTAAAATAATTCCAGAAAATGATTAAAACTTTGAAAAATCATATAAAATAAACCGTAACTCGGATGAAAATAATTTATATATGAAAAACGATCAGAAAAACGAGACGAATCCGAATATCCTACCCACATACCTGCCACACCCATCTATCATACCGAACATGGAACCTTCCCCTCTGGTTCATCTGTCTGACAGATGTCCGAAACCGGGAAAACGTTCCAGTTGATTCCCCGCACCGTCAATAACGTGTAGCACTGCATTAGGTCACCACCAGCACTGCATATTGCCATGTCATGCATCTCTGTTGCATTTGTTGCCGTGTATTTATTGTTTCTTCCACCTCCTTCTCTCCCATTAGACCCCGAGACTGCCGACGACACCACCGAGTACGACTACGCTCCGGACGAGCAGCCTTCAGACGACCAGCCCCTCTCAGCAGAGCTTCCAGGCAAGCAAAACCCCTTGATCATTCCGATATTGCCTATTCTTTCTCCCTCACGCTTGCATTAGAATTGCTACTATTTTTATTGATCCTATTCTGATGCATAGCCTGCTTTTGTAACCTGCTGTTGATACTTTACCTGATATCCTAAATGCTTAGTATAGATTGGTTGGAAATCCATCAGTGACCCCTCTCCCTTGTCCCAGTTGCCCCGCTTTGTTACCGGTGCCTCGATCCTCGTGATTGACGGGCATAGACCAGTACATCACCGCACACCCTCTAAGCTGTACGACTCTACAGAGGTACTATCGAGTGCCGAGGGTGATACCTCCTATCTCACTCTTGATGTTAGCTCTGTAGCAAAGCTATTCGGATGTGGATACCGAGGGTGATTCCTCTTTCCCCACCTCTGATGATGCCGATGTCGTGCAACCCCTCAAGTGTGAGCCAATCGAGGGTGATTCCTCCGAGTTCATCTTGACTAATACTTCGAGTGGGAATACAACAAGGGTGATTCCTCGGATTCCCCCTTGATGTTAAGGACACACGGGTACCATGACCTTCACATTAAACCTTTGTAAAGACGGGTCGGCTCCGAGAGCACCCACGAGAGATATTGTGGCAGAACGACAGGGATCCTGTTCGTTTCCGTGAGTTACCAAGTCGGAGCGACAGGGATCCTGTTCGTTTTCGTGAGTTATTAAATACGCCTAACGGATTTGGGTATTTGATCTGAGTTGGCTACGTGCCTATACGCACTACCACCACGCGGGATAATGGTTTAATGGGGCCCTCTACGTCGTACGTTGCTTCCGAAAGCGATCCAGATGTCACAGTTCAGAGATGCGGGCTGATTGTTGGGGTGGGCTGGTTATGTCACTTGTGTATACAGTGTCGCGCCTGGGCCCCGACCACCCACGCAACGTGCAAAAGTGCAGAGGGCGATGGGCCCAAGACCCCTTCGCACTTAGGATTTAGACCGGCGTGTTGACCTCTCTGGATAGCCTAGGTTGGTCTACGGCGTGTCGATTACCCGAGGTCGGGCATTACCCAGCAAGTGTATCCGGCCAGATGTAATCGAGCGTGTTGGGTAACAGTAGTGCACCCCTGCAGGGAAGTAATCTATTCGAATAGCCGTGTCCACGGTAACAGGATGCTCGGAGTTGTGTCCTGATCCACTACAACTACAAACTGATGGTGTGACAATATTAAACTGTTAATATTGCTCTCAGGATCGCTTTCTCGCACGGAGTCGAGGAAGGATCTCAGGGCATTACTAAAACATGATTGCTATATATATTATTATGTTCTACTCTCTTCTGATGCTGCAAGATTGCTGCAAGATGCTAGTCTTCGATAAGTTAGGCTTCTCCCCCCTATTCTGGCAATTCTGTAGTTCAGTCCAAAAATATAGCCCCATTCCTTTGATACCGATGCATACTTAGTATAGTTCGGATGTAAGTCTTGCGAGTACTTTGGATGAGTACTCACGGTTGCTTTGCCACTTCTTTTTCCCCATACCCGATTGTTGAAATCAGACGACGGAGCCCCGGAGCCAGACGCCACCGCAGGAGGTTACTACCAGGAGCCGCAGATCTCTGGAGGCACCTACTACTACGTTGAGCCCACCGACCAGGAGTAGTTCGGAGGCCCTAGGCAGGAGGCCTTCGCCTTTTCGATCAGATGTCGTAGTTTGTGCTAGCCTTCTTAAGGCAAACTTGACTAACTATGTATGTACCCAGATATTATTGTTTGTATGCCTTATGTATTCGGGTCCTCGTGACCCCTGGTTTGTAATATGGAGATTTATGTTTTAATTTGAGTTTAGAGTTGTGTAGTGATATCTTCCCGTGAGTCTCTGTTCTCGAGCGTGCACGCTTGCGTGTATGATTAGTGCACGGTCGAGCAGGGGCGTCACACCTTGTGGCTCGTGGGGCCCATGTGGCTCCGTTTGACCTAGCTCTGCCTCTATAAATTCTCTAAAATTAGGAAACCAATAGGGGAGTCCATGAAATACTTTTTCCGCCGCCGCAAGCCTCTGTTCTCGAGAGATCCCATCTGGGGACCTTTTTCGGTACTCCGCCGGAGGGGGAATCAATCACGGAGGGGCTCTACATCAACCTTGCCGCCCTTCCGATGATGCGTGAGTAGTTTACCATAGAGCTACGGGTCCATAGTTAGTAGCTAGATGGCTTCTTCTCTCTCAATGTTCTTCAATACAATGTTCTCCTTGATGTTATTGGAGTTCTATCCGATGTAATTCTTTTTTGCGGTGTGTTTGTTGGGATCCGATGAATTGTGAGTTTATGATCAGATCTATCCATGAATATTATTTGAGTTTTCTCTGAACTCTTTTATGCATGATTGTTATAGCTTCGTATTTCTTCTCCGATCTATTGATTTGGTTTGGCCAACTAGATTGATTTATCTTGAATGGCAAGAGGTGCTTTGTAATGGGTTCGATCTTGCGGTGCTCAATCCCAGTGACAGAAGGGGACATGACACGTATGTATCATTGCTATTAAGGGTAAAAAGAACGGGTTTATTCATACGTGAGTTTATCTTGTCTACATCATGTCATCTTGCTTAAGGCGTTACTCCGTTCTTTATGAACTTAATACTCTAGATGCATGCTGGATAGCGGTCGATGTGTGGAGTAATAGTAGTAGATGCAGGCAGGAGTCGGTCTACTTGTCTCAGACATGATGCCTATATACATGATCATTGCCTTGGATATCGTCATAATTATTTGCTTTTCTATCAATTGCCCAACAGTAATTTGTTTACCCACCGTATGCTATTTTCTCGAGAGAACCTCTAGTGAAAACTATGGCCCTAGGGTCTATCTTTTATCATATATAAAAATCCTAAAAATACCTTGCTATAATTTTACTTTATTTATTTTATTTTGTATTTTTGTCCGATCTATCTATCAAATACCATACAATTTAATCTTGCTCATAACCGTCGAGGGATTGACAACCCCTTGTTCGCGTTGGGTTGCAATGATTTGTTGTTTGTGTGCAGGTGCTGCTAACGAGGTGTTGCTTGGTTCTCCTACTGGATTGATAACCTTGGTTCTTAACTGAGGGAAATACTTATCTCTACTGTACTGCATCATCCTCTCCTCTTCGGGGAAATCCCAACACAGTTCACAAGTAGCAGCCCCTCAAAAAGAATCCATTAATAAAGTTGATCAAGTCTTATTAACAAACCATTTTCGAATGCAAGAAACCGAAGAATCTTTGTATAACACTAAGTTACCTCAACGGGGATATGCATCTCCCCAATAATAAGAGTTTCATACTTCTTTTTGACTGAAGGAAGAGGAAATTTGAAACCTCCAATAGTGATCATTGCACTTTTTTCAATAATATTAATACCATTCACTTGGAATTGTTTCTTCGGAAAGTATACCGTATGCTCATTACCATTGACATGAAAGGTGACTTTGCTTTTGTTGCGATCAATAACAGCCCCTGCAGTATTCAAAAAGGGTCTACCAAGGATAATCGACATGTTGTCGTCCTCGGTCATATCAAGTATAAGAAAGTCCGTTAAGATAGTAACATTTGCAACAACAACGGGCACATCCTCACAAATTCCAATAGGTATAGCGGTTGATTTATCATCCATTTGCAAAGATATTTCTGTAGGTGTGAGCTTATTCAAATCAAGTCTTCTATATAAAGAAAAAGGCATAACACTAACACCGGCTCCCAAGTCACATAAATCAGTTTTGACATAACTTCTTTTAATGGAGCATGGTATAGTGGGAATTCCTGGATCTCCTAGTTTCTTAGGTACTCCACCCTTAAAGGAATAATTTGCAAGCATGGTGGAAATTTCAGCTTCAGGTATCTTTCTTTTATTAGTGACAATATCTTTCATGTACTTAGCATATGGAGGCATTTTCAATATATCAGTCAAACGGGTACGCAAGAAAATAGGCCTAAGCATTTCAACAAAGCGCTCAAATTGTTCCTCATCCTTATCCTTAGGTGGTTTAGTTGGAAAAGGCATAGGTTTCTGAACCCATGGCTCTCTTTCCTTACCATGTTTCCTAGCAATGAAATCTCTTTTATCATATCTTTTATTCTTAGGAGGTGGGTTATCAAGATCAGCAGCGGGTTCTATTTCAACATCATTATCTGGTTCTTTATCATTATCTGGTTGAGCATCTACATGAACATCATCATTATCATTATCACTAGGTGAATGTTCATTACCAGATTGTGTCTCAGCATCAGAAATAGAAACATCATTAGTATTCTCAGAAGGTTTCTCTACCTCAGGTTCACTAGAAGAATGCATAGTCCTATCATTTTTCTTTTTCTTTTTCTTCTTAGATGGACTAGGTGTATCAATATTAATTCTCTGAGAATCTTGTTCAATTCTTTTAGGGTGACCCTCAGGATACAAAGGTTCCTGAGTCATTCTACCTCCTCTAGTCATAACTCTAACAGCATGATCATTCATGTTATTATTCATCTCATTTAGCAAATCGTTTTGTGACTTAGCTACTTGTTCTAACTGGGTTTGAACCATGGAAGCATGCTTTCCTAGACCCTTAACATCATTAGCAATTCTAAACATCAAGTCACTCAAACGATCAATCATAAAAGCATTACGTTTTAATTGCTTCATAACAAAAGAGTTGAAATGTTCTTGCTTAACGATGTAGTTATCAAATTCATCCAAGCATTGACTAGCAGATTTATTGTAAGGAATATCACCTTCATCAAATCTTATAAGAGAATTTACCTCTCCTACCTGTGTCGGGGTGTCGAGGCCATGTATTTCTTCAATAGGTGGTAAATTCTTAACATCTTCAGCTTTAATACCTTTTTCCTTCATAGATTTCTTTGCCTCTTGCATATCTTCAGGACTCAGATATAGAATACCCCTTTTCTTCGGAGTTGGTTTAGGTGGTGGTTCGGGAAGTGTCCAATCATTATCATTCCTCAATATATTATTCAATAGTTCTTTAGCCTGTTCAACAGTTCGTTCCGTGAAAACACAACCAGCACAACTATCTAGGTAGTGCCTAGAAGCATCGGTTAGTCCATTATAAAAGATATCAAGTATTTCATTTTTCTTAAGAGGATGATCAGGCAAAGCATTAAGTAATTGGAGAAGCCTCCCCCAAGCTTGAGGGAGATTCTCTTCTTTAATTTGCACAAAGTTAAATATTTCCTGTAAGGCAGTTTGTTTCTTATGAGCAGGAAAATATTTTTCAGAGAAGTAATATATCATATCCTGGGGACTACGCACACAACCAGGAGCAAGAGTATTAAACCATATCTTAGCATCACCCTTTAACGAGAAAGGAAACAACTTAAGAATGTAGTAGTAGCGGATCTTTTCCTCATGAGCAAACAGGGTGGCTATATCATTTAACTTAGTAAGGTGTGCTACAACGGTTTCAGTTTCATAACCATGAAAAGGATCAGATTCAACCAAAGTAATCAACTCATGATCGACAGAGAATTCATAATCCTTATCGGTAACAAAGATAGGAGAAGTAGCAAACTTAGGATCATATTTCATTCTAGCATTCAAAGATTTTTCTTTCAGTTTACATAGTAATTTCTTAACATCTTCTCTATCATTACAAGCAAGAAACTCCCTAGCTATTTCTCCATCCATAACATAGCCCTCGGGTATCTTAGGCAATTCAATTCTAGGAGAGCTAGGTCTACTAGGTGCATCATCAGTTTCAACAATTTCATCAGTTTCAGCATTCTTAAATTCTTTAGCTCTAGCAAGTTGTTCATCAAGAAATTCACCTAGTGGCATAGTCTTATCAAGCATAGTACTAGCATCATCAATAGGATCATTCATAGTACAAGTAGCATCATCAATTACTTGCGACATATCAGAATTAATAGCAGGTGGTGGTGTTGCAAGCTTACTCAAAACAGAAGGTGAATCAAGTGCAGAGCTAGATGGCAGTTCCTTACCTCCCCTCGTCTTAGAGGGAACGATCTTAGTTCTATCATCCTTCAAATTCTTCATAGTGATCAACAGATATAAATCCCAAGTGACTCAGCAAATAGAGCTATGCTCCCCGGCAACGGCGCCAGAAAAAGGTCTTGATAACCCACAAGTATAGGGGATCGCAACAGTTTTCGAGGGTAGAGTATTCAACCCAAATTTATTGATTCGACACAAGGGGAGCCAAAGAATATTTGCAAGTATTAGCAGTTGAGTTGTCAATTCAACCACACCTGGAGAACTAAATATCTGCAGCAGAGTGATCAGTAGCACAGTAGTATGGTAATTTTGATAGTAGTGGCAAAGTAGCAATGGTAACGGTAGCAGTAATAATAGCAATTTTATAGTGATTGTAACAGTGGCAGCAACAGTAGTAACTTAGCAAAGATCAATATATAAAAAGCTCGTAGGCATTGGATCGGTGATGGATAATTATGTTGGATAACATTCATCATGTAACAGTCATAACCTAGGGCGACACAGAACTAGCTCCAATTCATCAATGTAATGTAGGCATGTATTTCGTATATAGTCATACGTGCTTGCGATAAGAACTTGCATGACATATTTGTCCTACCCTCCCGTGGCAGCGGGGTCCATAAGGAAATCTAAGGGATATTAAGGCTTCCTTTTAATAGAGAACAGGAACAAAGCATTAACACATAGTGAATACATGAACTCCTCAAACTACGGTAATCACCGGAAAGAATCCCAATTATTGTCACCTTGGGGTATGCGGATCATAACACGTAATAGGTGCGTATAACTTGCAAGATAGGATCAAGAACACAAATATATTCATGAAAACATAAAAGGTTCAGATCTGAAATCATGGCACTCGGGCCCTAGTGACAAGCATTAAGCATAGCAAAGTCATATCAACATCAATCTCAGAACATAGTGGATACTAGGGATCAAGCCCTAACAAAACTAACTCGATTACATGATAAATCTCATCCAACCCATCACCGTCCAGCAAGCCTACGAAGGAATTACTCACTCCCGGCGGTGAGCATCATGAAATTGGTGATGGAGGAAGGTTGATGATGACGACGACGTCGAATCCCCCTCTCCGGAGCCCAGAACGGACTCCAGATCAGCCCTCCCGATGAAGAACAGGAGGTGGCGGCGGCTCCGTATCGTAAAACGCGATGATTCCTTCTCCCTGATTTTTTTCTGGACGAATAGGTACTTATGGAGTTGGAGATAGGGTTACGGGAGCTGCCAGGGGCCCACAAGCCTGCCAGGCGCGCCCTGGGGGGTGGCGTGCCCCCTGGGCTTGTGGCACCCTGGTGGCCCCCCTCTGGTATTTCTCTTCACCTGTATTTTTTATTAATTCTGAAATAATTCTCCGTAAATTTTCAGCTCCATCCGAGAACTTTTGTTTCTGCACAAAAATAACACCATGGCAATTCTGCTGAAAACAACGTCAGTCCGGGTTAGTTCCATTCAAATCATGCAAATTAGAGTCAAAAACAAGAGCAAAAGTGTTTGGAAAAGTAGATACGTTTGGGACATATCACTATGGCAATTGCTCCAGTGTTGTCACAAAAGATAGTCATTGGATCCGATGCACTAGGCACAACTCCTAGATCGGATATGAACTCCTTCATCCAGACTCCTTCATTCACCACTTCTGAAGCAGCTATGTATTCCGCTTCACATGTAGATCCCGCTACGATGCTTTGCTTGGAACTGCACCAACTGACTGCTCCACCATTCAGAATAAATACGTATCCGGTTTGAGACTTCGAGTCATCCGGATCAGTGTCAAAGCTAGCATCGACGTAACCCTTTACGACGAGCTCTTTGTCACCTCCAGAAACGAGAAACATGTCCTTAGTCCTCTTTAGGCACTTAAGGATATTCTTGACCGTTGTCCAATGATCCACTCCTGGATCACTTTGGTACCTCCCTGCCAGACTTATGGCAAGGCACACATCAGGTCTGGTACACAGCATGGCATAGATTATAGAGCCTATGGCTGAGGCATAGGGGATGACTTTCATCCTTTCTCTTTCTTCTGCCATGGATTTGAGTCTTACTCAACTTCACACCTTGCAACACAGGTAAGAACCCATTCTTAGACTGGTCCATTTTGAACTTCTTCAAAATCTTGTCAAGGTATGTGCCCTGTGAAAGTCCTATCAGACGTCTTGATCTATCTCTATAGATCTTAATGCCCAAGATGTAAGCAGCTTCACCCAGGTCTTTCATTGAAAAACTCTTGTTCAAATAACCCTTTATGCTTTCCAGAAATTCTATATCATCTCCAATCAATAATATGTCATCCACATATAGTATTAGAAATGCTACAGAGCTCCCACTCACTTTCTTGTAAATACAAGCTTCTTCGTAAGTTTGTATAAAACCAAAAGCCTTGATTACTTCATCAAAGCGTATATTCCAACTCCGAGATGCTTGGACCAGTCCATAGATGGACCGCTGGAGCTTGCATACCTTGTTAGCATCCTCAGGATCGACAAACCTTCTGGTTGCATCATATACAACTCTTCCTTAAGAAAACCATTAAGGAACGCTATTTTGACGTCCATCTGCCAGATTTCATAGTTGTAATATGCGGAAATTGCTAACATAATTCTAATAGACTTCAGCATCGCTACGGGTGAGAAAGTCTCATCGTAGTCAACTCCTTGAATTTGTCAAAAACCCTTTGCGACAAGTCGAGCTTTATAGATGGTGACATTACCATCTACGTCTATCTTCTTCTTAAAGATCCATTTGTTCTCGATGGCCTTCCGGTCATCGGGTAAGTCTACCAAAGTCCATACTTGGTTCTCATACATGGATCCTATCTCGGATTTCATGGCCTCTAGCCATTTGTTGGAATCCGGGCTCATTATTGCTTCTTCATAGTTCGTAGGTTCGCCGTTGTCCAACAACATGACTTCCAGGATAGGATTACCGTACCACTCTGGTGCGGTACGTGTCCTGGTCGACCTACAAAGTTCGGTAGTAACTTGATCTGAAGTTTCATGATCATCATCATTAGCTTCCTCTCTTGTTGGTGTAGGTATCATAGGAACTGTTTTCTGTGATGTGCTACTCTCCAATTCGAGAGAAGGTACGATTACCTCATCAAGTTCTACTTTCCTCCCACTCACTTCTTTCAAGAGAAACTCTTTCTCTAGAAAGGATCCATTCTTGGCAACAAAGACCTTGCCTTCGGATCTGTGGTAGAAGGCATACCCAATTGTCTCTTTAGCGTATCCTACGAAGACACACTTCTCCGCTTTGGGTTTGAGCTTTTCAGGCTGAAGCCTTTTGACATAAGCATCGCATCCCCAAACTTTAAGAAACGACAACTTGGGCTTCTTGCCAAACCACAATTCATAAGGTCTCGTCTCAACGGATTTAGATGGTGCCCTATTTAAAGTGAATGCGGCTGTCTCTAATGCATAACCCCAAAATGATAGTGGCAAATCAGTAAGAGACATCATAGAATGCACCATATCCAATAAAGTACAATTACGACATTCAGACACACCATTACGCTGTGGTGTTTTGGGTGGCGTGAGTTGTGAAACAATTCCACATTGTCTTAAATGAGCGCCAAACTCGTAACTCAAATATTCACCTCCACGATCAGATCATAGAAACTTTATTTTCTTGTTATGATGATTCTCCACTTCACTCTGAAAATCGTTTAACTTTTCAAATGTTTCAGACTTGTGTTTCATTAAGTAAATGTACCCGTATCTACTCAAATCATCCGTGAAGGTAAGAAAATAACGATATCCACTGCGTGCTTCAACACTCATCGGACCGCATACATCGGTATGTATTATTTCCAATAAGTCATTTGCCCGCTCCATTGTTTCGAAAAACGGGGTTTTAGTCATCTTTCCCATAAGGCATGGTTCACATGTATCAAATGATTCATAATCAAGTGATTCCAAAAGTCCATCAGTATGGAGTTTCTTCATGCGTTTTATACCAATATGACCTAAGTGGCAGTGCCACAAATATGTGGAACTATCATCATTAACTTTGCATCTTTTGGCATTAATATTATGAATATGTGTATCACTACGATCGAGATTCAACAAGAATAAACTATTCACAACGGGTGCATGACCATAAAAGATATTATCCATATAAATAGAACAACCATTATTCTCTGACTTAAATGAATAACCGTCTCGCAATAAACAAGATCCAGATATATTGTTCATTCTCAACGCAGGCACCAAATAACAATTATTTAGGTTTAAAACTAATCCCGAAGGTAAATGTAGAGGGAGCATGCCGACGGCGATCACATCAACCTTGGAACCATTTCCGACGCGCATCGTCACCTCGTCCTTAGCTAGTCTCCTTTTATTCCGCAGCTCCTGTTTCGAGTTACAAATATTAGCAACTGAACCAGTATCAAATACCCAGGCGCTACTACGAGCACTAGTAAGGTACACATCAATAACATGTATATCAAATATACCTTTGTTGACGTTGCAAGCCTTCTTATCTGCCAAGTACTTGGGGCAGTTCCGCTTCCAGTGGCCATTCCCCTTGCAATAGAAGCGCTCAGTCTCAGGTTTGGGTCCATCCTTGGGTTTCTTCATGGGAGCAGCAACTAGTTTGCCATTCCTTTTGAAGTTCCCTTTCTTTCCCTTGCCTTTCTTCTTGAAACTGGTGCTCTTATTGACCATCAACACTTGATGCTCTTTCTTGATTTCTACCTCCACGGCATTAAGCATCGCGAATAGCTCGGGGTTCGTCTTTCCCATCCCTTGCATGTTATAGTTCATCACGAAGCCTTTGTAGCTTGGTGGAAGTGACTGAAGAACTCTGTCAATCGTTACTTCATCCGGAAGATTAACTCCCAACTAATTCAAGCGGTTGTAATACCCAGACATCTTGAGTACGTGCTCACTAACGGAGCTGTTCTCCTCCATCTTGCAGCTAAAGAACTTGTCAGAGGTGCCATACCTCTCGACCCGGGCATGAGCTTGAAATACCAATTTCAGCTCCTGGAACATCTCATATGCTCCGTGGTGCTCAAAACGTCTTTGGAGCCCCGGTTCTAAGCCGTAAAGCATGGCACATTGAACTATCGTGTAGTCATCATTCCTGGTCTGCCAGACGTTCATAGCATCCAGGTTTGCGGGAGCGGGTGGTTCACCTAGCGGTGCATCAAGGACATAAGCCTTCTGTGCAGCAGTGAGGATAATCCTCAAATTACGAACCCAGTCCGCATAGTTGCTTCCATCATCTTTCAACTTTTCTTTCTCTAGGAACGCATTAAAATTCAGGGGAGCTACAGCACAAGCCATTGATCTACAACATAAATTTGCAAAGACAATTTAGACTATGTTCATGATAATGGGTTCAGTTAATCAAATTACTAGTGAACTCCCACTTAAATCAACATCCCTCAAGTTGTCTAAGTGTTCACATGATCCATATCAACCAACCGATGTTCGATCATCACGTGAGATGGGGTGGTCATCAATGGTGAACATCTCCATGTTGATCATATCTACTATGTGACTCATGTTTGACCTTTCGGTCCTCTGTGTTCCGAGGCCATGTCTGTACATGCTAGGCTCGTCAAGTTTAACCTAAGTATTCCGCATGTGTAAAACTGGCTTACACCCGTTGTATGTGAATGTAGAGTCCATCACACCCGATCATCACGAGGTGCTTCGAAACGACAAACTTTTGCAACGGTGCATAATTAGGGAGAACACTTTTATCTTGAAATTTAGTGAAGGGATCATCATAATGCTACCATCGTCCTAAGCAAAATAAGATGCATAAAAAGATAAACATCACATGCAATCAATATATGTGACATGATATGGCCATTATCATCTCGTGCTTTTGATCTCCATCTCCAAAGAACCGGCGTGATCTCCATCATCACTGGCATGACACCATGATCTCCATCATCATGTCATCATCGTGGTTGTCTCCACCAACTATTGCTTCTACAACTATTGCTGACGCATAGCGATAAAGTAAAGCAATTACATGGCGTTTAATGATTGACACACATGTCATACAATAAATTAAAGACAATCCTATGGCTCCTGCCGGTTGCCTTACTCATCGACATGCAAGTCGTGAACCTATTACAAAACATGATCATCTCATACATCAACATATATCACATCACGTTTTGGCCATACCACATCACAACATGCCCTGCAAAAACAACTTAGACATCCTCTACTTTGTTGTTGCAATTTTTACATGGCTGCTAGGGCAAACTATAAGAACCGTTCTTATCTATGCAAAACCACAACGGCGATATTCAAGTTGCCTTTTAACCTTCTACAAGGGCCGCCTATGTCAAATCCGGTTCAACTAAAGTGGGAGAGACAGACACCCGCAAAGCCACTTTTATGCAATACAAGTTGCATGTCAGTCAGTGGAACCGGTCTCATGTGCGAGGACATGTAAGGTTGGTCCGAGCCGCTTCATCCCACAATACCGTCGAATCAAAATAAGACAAGGGAGGTAAGCAATCTGAACATCAACACCCACAACTTCTTTGTGTTCTACTCGTGCATATCATCTACGCATAGACCTAGCTCATGATGCCACTGATGGGGAACGAAGCATGAAAATCAAAAAAATTCCTATGAACACCCAAGATCTAATCTAGGAGATGCATAGCAATGAGAGGGGAGTGTGTCTACATACACTTGTAGACTGAAAGCGGAAGCGTATATAACGCGGTTGATGTAGTCATACTCTTCGCGATCCGATCAAGATCCAATCCGATCTAGCGCTGAATGGATGGCACCTCCGCGTTCAGCACGCGTGTGGCTCGATGACGTCTCCTCCTTGATCCATCAAGCAAGAGAGGATAAGTAGATGGGATCTGAACCAGCACGATGGCGTGGTGGAGATGGTGGTGGTGCAGTGCCGGCAGGGCTTCGCCAAACGCTGCCGGAACCAATCTGAGGAGAAAACGGAGTTGTGGGAGAGGTAGGGCTGCCGCCGGGGCATGGGAATTGGTGTGTTCAGCCCCTCCCTCTCCCCAAATATATATTGGAGGCAAGGGGGAGGGCTGGGGTGCAGCCCTAGCCCCTCCTCCAAGAAGGGGGCGTAGGCCTAGGGAGGTTTCCTCCCTCCCCAAGGCACCTAGGGGGTGCCTTCCCCCCTTTAGGACGCTTCCTCCTCCTCCTCCCCGCTTGGAGCATGGGCCTCTTGGGGCTGGTTCCCCTGGCCCATATAGTCCAAGGCGCACCCCCTACAGCCCATGTGGGCTCTCGGGGCAGGTGGACCCCCGGACCCCTTTCAGCACTCCCGATACACTACCGGTAATGCCCAAAACTTTTTCGGCGACCAAAATGGGACTTCCTGATACGTCCATTTTGCATCATGTTTTCCTACTATTATTTATAATGTTTTTGGCCAATATAATACTTTGTAGTACCATTCTAATGCCTTTTCTCTCTTAATTTGCAAGATTTACATGAAGAGGGAGATTGCCGGCAGCTAGAATTCTGGGCCTGAAAAAGCTATGTCAAAGATACCTATTCTGCACATCTCCAAATGAGCTGAAATTTCACGGAGAATTATTTTGGAATAAATAAAAAATACTGGAAGAAAGAAATACCAGAGGAGGCCACCTAGGTGCCCACGAGGCACCAGGGCGCGCCCACCCCCCTGGGCGCGCCCTGGTGGCTCATGGGGCCCCTGGCCAGCCTCTGGTGCCCATCTTCTGGTATATAAGCCCATTTTCCCTAGAAAAAAATAAAAGGAGGACTTTCAGGATGGAGCGCCACTGTCTCGAGGCAGAACTTGGGCAGGAGCACTTTTGCTCTCCGGTGGAGCGATTCCGCCGAGGACACTTCCCTCCGGGAGGGGGAAATCGAAGCCATCGACATCACCAACAACCCTCTCAACGTGGGAGGACCAATCTTCATCAACATCTTCACCGGCACCATCTCATCTCAAACCCTAGTTCATCTCTTGTATTCAATCTTTGTATCAAAACCTCAGATTGGTACCTGTGGGTTGCTAGCAGTGTTGATTACATCTTGTAGTTAATGCTAGTTGGTTTATTTGGTGGAAGATTATATGTTCAGATCCTTAATGATATTCAATACCCCTCTGATCTTGGACATGAATATGATTTTTGAGTAGTTACTTTTGTTCTTGAGGACATGGGAGAAGTCTTGTCATAAGTAATCATGTGAATTTGGTATTCATTCGGTATTTTGATGATATGTATGTTGTTGTTTCCCTTAGTGGTTGCTACTTGTGAACTGCATTGGGATTTCCCCGAAGAGGAGAGGATGATGCAGTATAGTAGAGATAAGTATTTCCCTCAGTTAAGAACCAAGGTTATCAATCCAGTAGGAGAACCAAGCAACACCTCGTTAGCAGCACCTGCACACAAACAACAAATCCTTGCAACCCAACGCGAACAAGGGGTTGTCCATCCCTTAACAGTTACGAGCAAGATTAAACTATATATTGTTTGATAGATAAATCGGACAAAAATACAAAATAAAGAAAGAAAAATTGCAGCAAGGTATTTTTAGGATTTTTATATATGATAAAAGATAGACCCGGGGGCCATAGTTTTTACTAGAGGCTTCTCTCTTGAAAATAGCATACGGTGGGTATACAAATTACAGTTAGGCAATTCATAGAAAAGCATATAATTATGATGATATCCAAGGCAATGATCATATATATAGGCATCACGTCCGAGACAAGTAGACTGAAACGATTCTGCATCTACTACTATTACTCCACACATCGACCGCTATCCAGCATGCATCTAGAGTATTAAGTTCATAAAGAACGGAGTAACGCCTTAAGCAAGATGACATGATGTAGACAAGATAAACTCATGTATGAATAAACCCCATATTTTTACCCTTAATAGCAATGATACATACCTGTCATGTCCCCTTCTATCACTGGGATTGAGCACCGCAAGATCGAACCCATTACAAAGCACCTCTTCCCACTGCAAGATAAATCAATCTAGTTGGCCAAACCAAATCAATAGATCAGAGAAGAAATATGAAGCAATAACAATCATGCCTAAAATTGTTCAGAGAAAACTCAAATAATATTCATGGATAGATCTGATCATAAACTCACAATTCATCGGATCCCAACAAACACACCGCAAAAAAGAATTACATCGGATAGAACTCCAAGAACATCAAGGAGAACATTGTATTGAAGAACATCGAGAGAGAAGAAGCCATCTAGCTACTAACTATGGACCCGTAGGTCTGTGGTAAACTACTCACGCATCATCGGAAGGACAGCAAGGTTGATGTAGAGCCCCTCCGTGATTGATTCCCCCTCCGACGGAGTGCCGAAAAAGGTCCCCAGATGGGATCTCTTGAGAACAGAGGCTTGCGGCGGCGGAAAAAGTATTTCGTGGACTCCCCTGTTGATTTCCTAATTTTAGAGAATTTATAGAGGCGGAGTTAGGTCAAACGGAGCTACGTGGGCGCCACAAGCCACCAGGGCGCGCCATGCCCCCCTGGGCGCGCCCTGGTGCCTCGTGGGCCACTGCTCCATCTTCTCGTCCCCTCCCGAAGCTTCCACGGTCTCTTATTGCCAGAAAAAAATATCCAAAAGTTTCGTGGCATTTGGACTTCGTTTGGTACTGATATTATGAAAAACCAAAAACAAGCAAAAAACAGCAACTGGCACTGGGCACTAAGTTAATAGGTTAGTACCAAAAATGATATAAAGTTGCTTGTAAATGTATATAAAACATCCAAGATTGATACTATAATAGCATGGAACAATCAAAAATTATAGATACGTTGGAGACGTATCAAGCATCCCCAAGCTTAATTCCTGCTCATCCTTGAGTAGGTAAATGATAAAAACAGAATTTTTCATGCGGAATGCTACCTATCATATTCATCATATACTCTTTTCTTTTGTAGCATGGACATTTGGACTTGAATGATTCAAAGCAATAGTCTATAATTTGACATGAAGACATCAATACTCAAGCATACTAACAAGCAACCATGTCTTTCAAAATATCAACGCTAAAGAAAGTTATCCCTAGCCCATTATGCTCAATCATTGATCCATTCATGAAACACACTCAAATATTAGCTACATCCAATGCACAAGTATGACAATAGTGTTCCCTAGTTGGTGCTTTGTAAGAGAAGATGGAGACTCAAAATAAAAATAAAAATTGCATAAAGTAAATAGATAGGCCCTTCGCAGAGGGAAGCAGAGATTTACAGAGGTGCCAGAGCTCAAGGCTTAAATTGAGAGATAAAATTATTTTGAGAGGCATGCTTTTCCTGTCAACGAAAACGACCGGGAATTCCCAATATCTTCCATGCTAGACAATTATAGGCGGTTCCCAAACAGAAAATAAAGTTTATTTCCTTTCCACCATTCTTTCACAATCCATGGCTAGCCGTATCCACGGGTGCCTTCCATACCAACACTTTCCAAGGAATTTATTATTATCATCATATTATTTTTTTCATTTCGGGACTGGGCATCCCTATTACCTGCCACACTCTTGTGCAATGACAAGTGAATAAACACTCATCGTGAGAATAAAATACCTAGCATGGAAAAATTGGCCACCCCCTGCCGCTTCATGAGCGGTACGGGCACACAAAAAGGAAAATTATTTTGAAAAATTAGAGTTGGCACATGCAAATTTACTTGGAATGGCATGGAAACACCGCATATTGGTAGGTATGGTGGACTCATTTGGCACAACTTTGGGTTTAAGGAATTGGATGCACAAGCAGCATTCCCGCTTAGTACAAATGAAGGCTAGCAAATAGATTGAGAAGCGACCAACCAAAAAATGAAAACGGTCATAAACACGCATTGAACATAACTAACACTGAATAATGCACCATAAGTAGGATATAACTTCGTTGCATAACTATTGACTTTCGTGCATGCATAGGGAATTACAAACCTTAACACCAATATTCTTACTAAAGCACAATTACTCACTAACATGACTCACATATTATCATCTCCATATCGCAAAACTATTGCAAGGAATCAAACTTATCATATCCAATGATCTTTCATGAAAGTTTTTATTATATCCCTCTTGAATATTCATCACTTTGGGATCAAATTCATATCTTGTGCAAATTACCATTACTATTATCAACTCTCAAAAAGATTTAAGTGAAGCACAAGAGTGCAAATATTTCTTCAAAATTTATCAACTCTCAAAATAATATAAGTGAAGCATGAGAGTGCAAATATTTCTTCAAAATTTAATCACCGCTGTGCTCTAAAAGATTTAAGTGAAGCACTAGAGCAATTGCCTAGCTCAAAAAATTTAAGTGAAGCACATAGAGCAATTCTAACAAATCATGACAAGCGTATGGCTCTCTCAAATAGGTGTGTCCAGCAAGGATGATTGTGACAAACTAAAAAGCAAACAAAGCAAAGATTCGTATAATACACGACGCTCCAAGCAAAACTCATGATATGTGACGAATAAAAATATAGCTCCAAGTAAAATTACCGATGGTCGTTAGAAGAAAGAGGGGATGCCTTCCAGGGCATCCCCAAGCTTAGTTGCTTGGGAGTCCTTGAATATTACCTTGGGGTGCCTCGGGCATCCCCAAGCTTAGGCTCTTGCAACTCCTTATTCCTTCATCCATCGCGATCTCACCCAAAACTTGAAAACTTCAATCACACAAAACTTAACAAAACCTTCGTGAGATCCGTTAGTATAATAAGATAAATCACTACTTTAATTACTGTTGCAAACCCTTTATATTTTATTTTTGCATTATACCTACTGTATTCTAACTTCTCCATGGCTTATACCCCCCGATACAATCCATAGTTCCATCAAAACAAGCAAAACAATGCATCAAAAACAGAATCTGTCAAAAACAGAACAGTCTGTAGCAATCTGAATATTAATCATACTTCTGTAACTCCAAAACTTCTGAACAATTAGGACGACGTGGGCAATTTGTATATCAATCATGTGTAAAAAATTCAGAATTTTTCCACGCTCGAGAAAATTTTGATAATTCTGCTACTGGATGCAAAACCTTCTGTTTTTTCACAGAATCGAGTCAACTATCATCCAAACCATCCTAAAAGTTTTACTTGGCACAAACACTAATTAAAACATAAAAAACACAATCATAACAGTATCATAATTGTGTGAACAAAATAAAACAGAAAAATAAACATTGGGTTGTCTCCCAACAAGCTCTTTCTTTATAGCCATTAAGATAGGCTTGAGATTTTATTAATGCTCACATGAAAGATAATAATTGAAACACAAAGAGATCATCCTAAAACATGTGACAAACACATTTAAGTCTAACATACTCCTATTCATAGGCATTTTATAAGCAAAAAAATTATCAAGACAAGAAATATCTAGCATATGCAAGGGAGAAGAATAAAACATTGACAATCTCAACATAACGAGAGGTGATTTAGCAATATGAAAATTTCTACAACCATATTTTCCTCTCTCATAATAATAACATGTAGGATCATAATCAAATTCAACAAGATATCTATCATATAAAATTTTCTCTTCATGATCCACATGCATAAAAGTTTTATAATCTTCCAAGATAGTGGGATTAACATCAACTAAAGTCATGACCTCTCCAAACCCACTTTTATCAAAAATTTCGTAAGATTGAACACTCTCCAAATATGTGGGATTCTTTTTACCTAAAGTTGACACTCTTCCAAACCCACTTTCAATATTATTGCAAAAAATATTATCAATAACATATTCATCATGAGGCTTAAATAAATTTTCAAGATCATAAGAAACATTATCGCCCCAATCATGATCATTGCAATAAGTAGAGGACATAACAAAATCATCATCCCCAAGCTTGTAGCTTTGCATATAATTAGAACAATTGACATTCATAGGATTTATAAGAACATCATTGCAATCATGCTTCTCATTCAAGTAGCTATTAAGTGTGGGTGCAACAGCAATAATTTCATTTTAACATAAGGAACTATTGAAAGTTCATCATCATAAGCATCATTAATATTGGCATCGTGGCCATAAGAATAGCAAGCATCACGCTCATCAAGAGGGGATATTGCAATCAAATCAACGGAATCATACTTATCTATAGATTCATGCATATCATTATTCTCTTCCAAAGCAGCAGACATTCTCTCACTAAATTCTTTAACATAGGCATTAGGAGCATAGTTTTCATAGCAATATTTAAGTATGTCAAAATTTTCAGATTTGTAGAGAGTAACGTCATACTTTTCAATCAAAGAAGCAACTTCATAAGCACCCTTAAAAGCAACAAATTCTTCAATTTGTTCAATATCATAGTAACTATAAACACCCTTGGCATAAGAAGATAAGATTTCATTATCATTAAACTCACATATGTAGGGAAGGTGTTTTTTAGGGTTCTTAGAGCAACAAGTAAAATCATAAATTTCACATAGATTCCAAGTGTAGCATAGCAAACAATTTATTTGTCTCCATAAGAGTCTCCCCTTTTGAGATAAACGGTGACGCACAAAGTGAGCATGCTCATCTAATGATTTTCCCTCAACTAAACTAGTTGGGATTTTAGCACGAGCACAAATGGATCGAAGACAATAAAAGCAAGCAAACGAGCAAAAAGGCAAACGAAAATATTTTCTTGTTTTCTTGTTTATTTTCTTGTTTATTTTTTTATTTTTGAGTCATGACCTGAAGACAATAAAAGCAAGCAAACGAGAAAAAAGGCAAACGAAAATATTTTTTTGTAATTTTTTTGTAAAAACTTTTTAGAAGTGGGGGAGATGAAAACGAGAGGCAAAGGCAAATAAAATAAATGCAAGGAGATGAGATTTTATGCGTAGGTACTTAATAGATGTTGATGATGTCTCCCCGGCAACGGCGCCAGAAATTCTTCCTGCTACTTGTGAACTGCGTTGGGATTTCCCCGAAGAGGAGAGGATGATGCAGTACAGTAGAGATAAGTATTTCCCTCAGTTAAGAACCAAGGTTATCAATCCAGTAGGAGAACCAAGCAACACCTCGTTAGCAGCACCTGCACACAAACAACAAATCCTTTCAACCCAACGCGAATAAGGGGTTGCCAATCCCTTGACGGTTACGAGCAAGATTAAACTGTATAGTGTTTTATAGATAAATCGGACAAAAATACAAAATAAAATAAAGAAAGAAAAATTGCAGAAAGGTATTTTTAGGATTTTTTAATATGATAAAAGATAGACCCGGGGGCCATAGTTTTCACTAGAGGCTTCTCTCTTGAAAATAGCATACGGTGGGTAGACAAATTACTGTTGGGCAATTGATAGAAAAGCAAATAATTATGACGATATCCAAGTCAATGATCATATATATAGGCATCACGTCCGAGACAAGTAGACCGAAACGATTCTGCATCTACTACTATTACTCCACACATCGACCGCTATCCAGCATGCATCTAGAGTATTAAGTTCATAAAGAACAGAGTAACGCCTTAAGCAAGATGACATGATGTAGACAAGATAAACTCACGTATGAATAAACCCCATCTTTTTACCCTTAATAGCAACGATACATACGTGTCATGTCCCCTTCTGTCACTGGGATTGAGCACCGCAAGATCGAACCCATTACAAAGCACCTCTTCCCATTGCAAGATAAATCAATCTAGTTGGCCAAACCAAATCAATACATAGGAGAAGAAATACGAAGCTATAACAATCATGCATAAAAGAGTTCAGAGAAAACTCAAATAATATTCATGGATAGATCTGATCATAAACTCACAATTCATCGGATCCCAACAAACACACCGCAAAAAAGAATTACATCGGATAGAACTCCAAGAACATCAAGGAGAACATTCTATTGAAGAACATCGAGAGAGAAGAAGCCATCTAGCTACTAACTATGGACCCGTAGGTTTGTGGTAAACTACTCACGCATCATGGGAAGGGCAGCAAGGTTGATGTAGAGCCCCTCCGTGATTGATTCCCCCTCCGGCGGAGTACCGGAAAAGGTCCCCAGATGGGATCTCTCGAGAACAGAGGCTTGCGGCGGCGGAAAAAGTATTTCGTGGACTCCCCTGTTGATTTCCTGATTTTAGAGAATTTATAAAGGCGGAGTTAGGTCAAACGGACCTACGTGGGCCCCACAAGCCACCAGGGCACGCCCTACCCCCTGGGCGTGCCCTGGTGCCTCGTGGGCCACTGCTCCATCTTCTCGTCCCCTCCCAAAGCTTCCAGGGTCTCTTATTGCCAAAAAGAATCTCCAAAAAGTTTTGTGGCATTTGGACTTTGTTTGGTACTGATATTCTGAAAAACCAAAAACAAGCAAAAAAACAGCAACATGCACTGGGCACTAAGTTAATAGGTTAGTACCAAAAAATGATATAAAGTTGCTTGTAAATGTATATAAAACATCCAAGATTGATACTATAATAGCATGGAACAATCAAAAATTATAGATACGTTGGAGACGTATTAGTGGTGTTATGTGAACGTTGACTACATGACACTTCACCATATTTGGGCCTAAGGGAATGCATTGTGGAGTAGTTATTAGATGATGGGTTGCTAGAGTGAGAGAAGCTTAAACCCTAGTTTATGCGCTATTCCGTAAGGGGATGATTTGGATCCATATGTTTCATGCTATGGTTAGATTTATCTTAATTCTTCTTTCGTAGTTGCGGATGCTTGCGAGAGGGGTTAATCATAAGTGGGAGGCTTGTTCAAGTAAGAACAGCACCCAAGCACCGGTCCACCCACATATCAAATTATCAAAGTAATGAATGCGAATCAAACAAACATGATGAAAGTGACTAGATGAAATTCCCGTGTGTCCTCAAAAACGCTTTGCTTATTATAAGAGATCGTTCCAGCCTGTCCTTTGCTACAAAAAGGATTGGGCTACCTTGCTGCACTTTTGTTACCGTTACTATCAATTGCTCGTTACAAATTATCTTGCTATCAAACTATCTGTTACCGACAATTTCAGTGCTTGCATAAAATACCTTGCTGAAAACCGATTGTCATTTCCTTCTGCTCCTCGTTGGGTTCGACACTCTTACTTATCGAAATGACTACGATTGATCCCCTATACTTGTGGGTCATCAAGACTATTTTCTGGCACCGTCGCCAGGGAGTGAAGCACCTTTGGTGAGTGGAATTTGGTAAGGAAACATTTATATTGCGTGCTGAAATTTACTGTCACTCGTTACTATGGAAAACAATCCTTTGAGGGGTTTGTTCGGGGTATCTTCACCTCGACCGGAAGCACAAAGAGTTGCTCCTCAACCTACTGCACCTACTGAAAATATTTATTATGAGATTCCTTCGGGCATGATAGAGAAACTGCTAGCTAATCCTTATGCAGGAGATGGAACAATACATCCTGATATGCACCTAATCTATGTGCATGAAGTTTGTGGATTATTTAAGCTTGCAGGTCTACCCGGAGATGAAGTTAAGAAGAAGGTTTTCCCTTTATCTTTCAAGGGAAAGGCATTGACATGGTATAGGCTATGTGATGATATTGGAACGTGGGATTGGAACCGATTGAGATTGGAATTTCATCAAAAGTTTTATCCTATGCATCTGGTTCATCGTGATCGGAACTATATATATAATTTTTGGCCTCGTGAAGGAGAAAGTATCGCTCAAGCTTGGGGGAGGCTTAAGTACATGATGTACACATGCCCCAATCATGAGCTCCCAAGGGAAATTATCTTACAAAATTTTTATGCTCGGCTTTCTCATGATGATCAAACCATGCTCGATTCTTCTTCTACTGGTTCCTTTATGAAGAAAACTATTGAATTTAGATGGGATCTTCTGGAAAGAATTAAACACAACTCTGAAGATTGGGAACTCGACAAAGGTAGAGAGTCAGGTATAATACTTAAGTTTGATTGTGTTAAATCTTTTATGGATACCGATGCTTTTCATAAGTTTAGCACTAAATATGGACTTGACTCTGAGATAGTAGCTTCCTTTTGTGAATCATTTGCTAATCATTGTGATCTCCCTAAGGAGAAGTGGTTTAAGTATCATCCACCTATTAAAGAAAAGATTGAGGAACCCGTTATAGTTAAAGATGAAACTATCATTTACAGTGTTGATCCAGTTGTGCCTACCGCTTATATTGAGAAACCACCTTTTCCTGTTAGGATAAAGGAACATGCTAAAGTTTCAACTATGGTTAATAAAAGTAATATTAGAGCACCTAGACCCTCTGAACAAATTAAGGTTGAACCTAATGTTGCTATGGTTAAATATCTCTTGGTCGATAATATTGATGGGCATGTTATTTATTTCTGTAGTGAAGCTACTAGAATAGCTAAACCCGATGCCAAGGATAAGAATAAACCTGTCGTTGGCATGCTTGTTGTCTCAGTTAAAATAGGAGATCATTGTTACCATGGTTATGTGATTTGGGTGCTAGTGTGAGTGCTATTCCAATTACCTTATATCAAGAGATTATGAATGATATTGCACCTGTTGAGATAGAAGACATTGATGTTACTATTAAACTTGCGAATAGAGATACTATCTCACCGCTAGGGATTGTTAGAGATGTTGAAGTCTTGTGTAGAAAAATAAAATACCCTACTGATTTTCTAGTTCTTGGTTCTCCACAAGATGATTTTTGTCCCATTATATTTGGTAGACCTTTCTTGAATACAGTTAATGCTAAGATTGATTGCAATAAAGAAACTGTCAGTGTTAACTTTGGTGATGTATCTCATGAGTTTAATTTCTCTAAGTTCCGTAGACAACCTCATGATAAAGAATTGCCTAGTAAGGATGAAATTATTGGTATGGCTTCTATTGCCGTACCTCCTACTGATCCGTTAGAACAATATTTGCTAGACCATGAGAATGATATGCACATGAATGAAAGAAATGAAATAGATAAGATGTTCTTTGATCAACCACCTATCCTTAAACACAATTTGCCTGTTGAAACTCTTGGAGGTCCTCCTCCACCTAAAGGTGATCCTATGTTTGAGTTGAAACAATTGCCTAATACTTTGAAATATGCTTATCTTGATGAAAAGAAGATATATCCTGTTATTATTAGTGCTAACCTTTCAGAGCATGAAGAAAAGAGATTACTTAAAACTCTGAGGAAGCATCGTGCTGCTATTGGATATACTCTTGATGATCTTAAGGGCATTAGTCCCACTCTATGTCAGCACAAGATTAATATGGAACCTGACGCTAAGCCGGTTGTTGATCACCAACGACGGTTAAATCCTAAGATGAAGGATGTGGTAAGAACTGAAATATTAAAGCTTCTGGAAGCAGGTATAATCTATCCCATAGCTGATAGTAGATGGGTAAGTCCTGTTCATTGTGTTCCTAAGAAAGGAGGCATTACCGTTGTTCCTAATGATAAAAATGAACTTATTCCACAAAGAATTGTAACTGGTTATAGGATGGTAATTGATTTTAGGAAATTAAACAAAGCTACTAGAAAAGATCATTACCCCTTGCCTTTTATAGATCAAATGTTAGAAAGACTATCTAAGCACACACACTTTTGTTTTCTTGATGGATATTCTGGCTTCTCTCAAATACCTGTGTCACAAGAAGATCAAGAGAAAACTACTTTTACTTGTCCTTTTGGAACTTATGCTTATAGACGCATGCCTTTTGGTTTATCTAATGCACCTGCTACCTTTCAAAGATGTATGACTGCTATATTCTCTGATTTTTGTGAAAAGATTGTTGAGGTTTTCATGGATGATTTCTCCGTTTACGGGACTTCTTTGATGATTGCTTAAGCAACCTTGATCGAGTTTTGCAGAGATGTGAACAAACTAATCTTGTCTTGAACTGGGAGAAGTGCCACTTTATGGTGAATGAAGGTATTGTCTTGGGGCATAAAATTTCTGAACGAGGTATTGAAGTAGATAAAGCCAAGGTTGATGCAATTGAGAAAATGCCATGTCCTAAAGATATTAAAGGTATAAGAAGTTTTCTTGGTCATGCTAGTTTCTATAGAAGGTTTATTAAAGACTTCTCTAAAATTTCTAGGCCTCTTACTAATCTCTTGCAAAAAGATGTTCCATTTGTTTTTGATGATGATTGTGTAGAAGCCTTTGAAACACTTAAGAAAGCCTTAACCTCTGCACCTATTGTTCAACCACCTGATTGGAACTTACCATTTGAAATTATGTGCGATGCTAGTGATTATGCTGTTAGTGCTGTTCTAGGACAAAGAGTTGATAAGAAATTAAATATTATCCATTATGCTAGTAAAACTCTAGACAGTGCTCAAAGAAATTATGCTACTACTCAGAAGGAATTTTTAGTAGTTGTGTTTGCATGTGACAAATTCAGGTCTTACATAGTTGATTCTAAAGTAATTGTTCACACCGATCATGTTGCTATTAAATATCTTATGGAAAAGAAAGATGCTAAACCTAGACTCATTAGGTGGGTTCTATTGCTACAAGAATTTGACTTGCATATTACTGATAGGAAGGGAGCTGAGAATCCCGTAGCTGATAACTTGTCTAGGATGGAAAATATTCTTGATGACCCACTACCTATTGATGATAGTTTTCCGGACGAACAACTAGCTGTTATAAATGCTTCTCGTAATACTCCTTGGTATGCAGACTATGCTAATTACATCGTTGCTAAATTTATACCACCTAGTTTGATATACCAACAAAAGAAAAAGTTTTTCTTTGATTTAAGACATTACTTCTGGGATGACCCACATCTTTATAAAGAAGGAGTAGATGGTATTATTAGACGTTGTATACCTGAGTATGAATAGGAACAAATCCTACAAAAATGTCATTCCGAGACTTACGGAGGACACCACGCTGGAGATAGAACCGCACATAAGGTATTACAATCTGGTTTTTATTGGCCTACTCTCTTCAAGGATGCTCGTAAGTTTGTCTTAGCTTGTGATGAATGTCAAAGAATCGGTAATATTGGTAGATGTCAGGAAATGCCTATGAATTACTCACTTGTTATCGAACCATTTGATGTTTGGGGATTTGATTATATGGGACCTTTTCCTTCCTCTAATGGGTATACATATATTTTAGTTGCTGTTGATTACGTTACTAAGTGGGTAAAAGCTATTCCAACTAGTAGTGCTGATCATAACACTTCTATTAAATGCTTAAAGAAGTTATTTTCCCGAGGTTTGGAGTCCCTAGATATTTAATGACCGATGGTGGTTCACATTTTATTCATGGTGCATTCCGTAAACTGCTTGCTAAATATGATGTTGACCATAGAATTGCATCTCCTTATCATCCTCAATCTAGCGGTCAAGTTGAATTGAGCAATAGAGAAATAAAGTTACTTTTGCAAAAGACCGTCAATAGATCTAAAAAGAATTGGTCTAAGAAACTTGATGATGCATTATGGGCTTATATAACAGCTTATAAGAATCCTATGGGTATGTCTCTGTATAAAATGGTCTATGGAAAGGCATGTCATTTACCTCTTGAGTTAGAACATAAAGCATATTGGGCAATCAAAGAATTAATTATGATTTTAAACTTGCCGGTGAGAAGAGGCTATTTGATATTAGCTCGTTAGATGAATGGAGAACCCAAGCTTATGAAAATGCCAAGTTGTTTAAATAAAAAGTTAAAAGATGGCATGATAAAAGAATTCAAAAACAGGAATTCAAAGAGGGTGAGTATGTTCTATTGTACAATTCTCGTTTCAGATTTTTTGCAGGAAAACTTCTCTCTAAATGGGAAGGGCCATATATCATCGAAGAAGTTTATCGTTCTGGAGCTATTAAGATCAAGAACTCCGAAGGCACTAATCCGAAGGTGGTCAATGGACAAAGAATTAAGCACTATATCTCAGGTACATCTATTAATGTTGAAACTAACATTATTCAAACTATGACACCGGAGGAACACATAAGAGAGACCTTCCAGAACATTTTGGAATCTTGAAAAGGAATAGGTATGTGATACGGTAAGTAAACCGACTCCAAAAATTCCATAAAAATACTTTCTGTCAGTTTTGGAATACTAGAAAAAATACCAAAATAAGAAACAGCCGAGGGGACACACGAGGTGCACACGAGGCACTAGGGCGCGCCCTGGCGGCTCGTGGGCCCCTCGTGAGCCTTCCCGACTCCGTTTTCTTCTGGAATACTTGTTTTGCAAGATAAAAATTCTTTATATATACTCCCATACGTTTTGACCACCGTATCGCAGAAATATCCTCTGTTCTTGTTTCGTGCTATTTTTCTGACAAATCTGAAAGTATGTCGTCCCAAGATTCAGATGGAGAGAGCTATGTTTCCCACTATGTTGCAAATCCTAGGATCTATGGAGACATGGACCCTTATTATTGGTCCACGGAGGAGGAGCGAGATGTTGATTTGAAGTGAACAGTGGACATGAGCTCGGAAGAAGATGAAGCCCCTCTACCTCAACCAGGGGATATGCATGTGGAATTCAAGAAATCGAGCCTCCCAAACACAGCGAAATCTAAGCTTCGATTTATCCCTTTTCGTCTCCTACAGGAAAACAAGAAGGCATTATGCGAGAAGGTATTGGAGCTTGAACAAGAGGTCAGCAAGCTGAAGGAGGAGAACTGTGTCCTCAAGCGAAAGCTGAAGGACAAGCCCACTACTTCATCACCACCATCATCACCGAAGAGAGAAACTTGAGTACACGGGTATGGGCACTCCCCTTGGCTTGTGCCAAGCTTGGGGGAGGTGCCCCAGTATCGTATCACCATCACTTTTATCATCTTTACCTGCTTTAGTTCGATCCTTAGCTATTTCATGATTTAGTTGAATAAAACTTTAGTATGATCTATTTTCGAGTGCTAGTTTCGTGGTCTATCTATCTATGTAATCGAGTTGAGAGTTATATAATAAAGAGTAGTTTGAGTTTTGCTTCTTTACCCTTTTGTTTCAATCTTAGCAATGAAAATAATGGAAAAGATCATATGCTAGTCTCATGGAAAGTAATGACATCGCATAAAGAAAAGTATAAGTGGTAAAATTTATTGGAAGTTGACAAACATAGCATTGGTCAATGATGCAATTCATGAAAGAATTAATAAGGGAAGAGAAGATTCACATATAAATATACTATCTTGGACATCTTTTATGATTGTGAGCCCCCATTAAGTATTCTATGTCAAATTGTTGACGTTGGACAAGGAAGACAACGTAATGAGTTATGTTTGCTTATATTCACATAGAAGCTATATTGTTATAGATCCTCCAACATGTGGTGCTTGCTCAATATCTTTGCAAGCCAAAAATCCGCACCAAGTAGAGATACTACTTGTGCATCAAAAAACCCTTAAACCCAGTTTCATGTCATGAGAGTCCACTATACCTACCTATGGATTGTAAGGGAAAATAAGCTTTGTACGATCTTGTGATGGTAAATAAATAAAAGCGACGGACTGCATAATAAAGGTTGCTATCACAAGGGGCAATATAAAGTGACGTTCCTTTGCATTAAGAGCTTGCACATCCAAAATTAAAGAGCGCATGACAACCTCTGCTTCCCTCTGCGAAGGGCCTATCTTTTACTTTTAGGTATTTGCTTTTCATGCAAGAGTCAATAGTGTTCTTCTCTGTTCCTTTTTATTTTTCTCTTTTGCAAGCATCGTGTGGTGGGGAAAGATCTAGGCATATATATCCAGTTGGATATGAGTGATCATGAGTTATTATTGTTGACATTACCCTCGAGGTAAATGAGTTGGGAGGCGAAATTATAAGCCCCTATCTTTCTATGTGTCTGGCTGAAACTTTTGCTCCATATATATGTCGTGAGTGTCAGCAATCATAGAAGACTAAATGATAGTTGAGTATGTGGACTTGCTAAACAAAAGCTCCTACATGAGACCCTTCTTGAAAAGATGATGAATTGCAATTGCATTGTTGACTGAGAACATAGTTTGTTAGTTTTCAAGAAAGTTTATGCATTATACTTCATTGTTGTGATGAATTGTTACTTGCTCATGAGAAGTTTTATGATGATAATATATTGCTACTATGATATTAGTCATGATGCTACTATGTCCGTATTTTGTTTTTATCGACACCTCTCTCTCTAAACATGTGGTCATGATTATCGATATCGGCTTTCGCTTGAGGACAAGCAAGGTCTAAGCTTGGGGGAGTTGATACGTCCATTTTGCATCATGTTTTCCTACTGTTATTTATAATGTTTTTGGCCAATATAATACTTTGTAGTACCATTCTAATGCCTTTTCTCTCTTAATTTGCAAGATTTACATGAAGAGGGAGATTGCCGGCAGCTGGAATTCTGGGCCTGAAAAAGCTATGTCAGAGATACCTATTCTGCACATCTCCAAGTGAGCTGAAATTTCACGGAGAATTATTTTGGAATAAATAAAAAATACTGGAAGAAAGAAATACCAGAGGAGGCCACCCAGGTGCCCACGAGGCCTGGTGGCTCGTGGGGCCCCTGGCGAGCCTCCGGTGCCCATCTTCTGGTATATAAGCCCATTTGCCCTAGAAAAAAAATAAAAGGAGGACTTTCAGGACGGAGCGCTGCCGTCTCGAGGCGGAACTTGGGCAGGAGCACTTTTGCTCTCCGGCGGAGCGATTCCGCCAGGGACACTTCCCTCCGGGAGGGGGAAATCGAAGCCATCGACATCACCAACAACCCTCTCAACGTGGGAGGACCAATCTTCATCAACATCTTCACCAGCACCATCTCATCTCAAACCCTAGTTCATCTCTTGTATTCAATCTTTGTATCAAAACCTCAGATTGGTACCTGTGGGTTGCTAGTAGTGTTGATTACATCTTGTAGTTGATGCTAGTTGGTTTATTTGGTGGAAGATTATATGTTCAGATCCTTAATGATACTCAATACCCCTCTGATCTTGGACATGAATATGATTTGTGAGTAGTTACTTTTGTTCTTGAGGACATGGGAGAAGTCTTATCATAAGTAATCATGTGAATTTGGTATTCGTTCGGTATTTTGATGATATGTATGTTGTTGTTTCCCTTAGTGGTGTTATGTGAACGTCGGCTACATGACACTTCACCATATTTGGGCCTAAGGGAATGCATTGTGGAGTAGTTATTAGATGATGGGTTGCTAGAGTGACAGAAGCTTAAACCCTAGTTTATGCGCTATTCCGTAAGGGGCTGATTTGGATCCATATGTTTCATGCTATGGTTAGATTTATCTTAATTCTTATTTTGTAGTTGTGAATGCTTGCGAGAGGGGTTAATCATAAGTGGGAGGCTTGTTCAAATAAGAACAACACCCAAGCACCGGTCCACCCACATATCAAATTATCAAAATAATGAACGCGAATCAAACAAACATGATGAAAGTGACTACTTGCCATATATAAATCTTTACCTCCGGATCATTCCGGAGCTCCTCATGACGTCCGGGGTCTCATCCGGGACTCCGAACAACATTCGGTTACCAATGCACATATCCCAATACTACTCTAGCATCATCAAAGGTTAAGCATGCGGACCCTACGGGTTCGAGAATCATGTAGACATGACTGAGACATCTCTCCAGTCAATAACCAATAGCGGGACCTGGATGCCCATATTGGTTCCTACATATTCCACGAAGATCTTTATCGGTTGAACCACGATTTCAAGGATTCAGTTAATCCTGTATGCAATTTCCTTTGTCTAGTGATATGTTACTTGTCCGAGATTCGATCATTGGTATCTCCATACCTAGTTCAATCTCGCTGCCGACAAGTCTCTTTACTCATTCCGTAATAGAAGATCCCGTGACTAACTCATTAGCCACATTGCTTTCAAGCTCTTAACGATGTTGTATTACCGAGAGGGCCCAGAGATATCTCTCCGTCATACGGAGTGACAAATCCCAGTCTCGATCCATGCCAACCCAACAGACACCTTCAGAGATACCTGTAGAGCACCTTTATGATCACCCAGTTACGAAGTGATGTTTGATAGCACACAAGGCATTCCTCCGGTATCCGGGAGTTGCATGATCTCAGGGTCTTAGGAAAAGATACTTGACATGAAGAAAGCTATAGCAAAACTAAAGTGATACGATCATATGCTAAGTTTATGGTTGGGTCTTGTTCATCACATCATTCTCCTAATGATGTGATCCCGTTATCAAATGACAACTCATGTCCATGGTTAGGAAACCTTAACCATCTTTGATCAACGAGCTAGTCTAGTAGAGGCTGACTAGGGACACGGTGTAGTTTATGTATTCACACATGTATTTAAGTTTCCGATCAATACAATTCTAGCATGAATAATAAACATTTACCATGAACGGGAAATATGATAATAACCATTTTATTATTGCCTCTAGGGCATATTTCCAACACAATTTTAGTCATTACTGGCTTGTCCCTTTCATTAGTCCAGGTGAAATTTCTGCCATGCATGTAGAGCTCTTTGAGCTCCTGGTCATCTACAAAGTCCCTAAACTTCCGCATCATCGTTCTATTGAGATTCACGTTGTTTTTTTTTCGATGCTCGTAAGATCATGTTAAAGTCCCCGAGCACCATCCACGGCCCATGGCATGTCTCCCTTCTGCTCCTTAATTCCTCCAAGAATTGGGTCTTAAGTTCATCTCCTTGTGGTCCATACACCACCGTCATCCACCATTTGAATCCATCTTTGTTGTGCACTAACCCGGTGAGGGAGTAGGAATCATGCATAATATTCTCCACGTCCATCACCATTTTATCCCAAGCAAGAAATATTCCACCACGAGTGTCATGCCCGGCAAGTAAGCAAAACCGTCAAGCAACGGTTCAATGCATTGCATATCAATGAAAGGGTCAATTAAATCAAGCTTAGTTTCTTGTAAACACACCAAATTGGCTTTCACCGAAATCATGAACTCCCTTACTGCCTTCTTCTTAGCTGGGTTGTTTAAGCCCCTCACGTCCCAACAGAGGATATGTGCAGTGGCGGAGCTTCATGGGGGCCAAAGGGGGCCATTGCCCCCCCTACTCTAGGAAACTCTTAAGTGTACTCCTAATATTATTAGGCTTGAATATCAACGATTTCTCAGAGTTCATGCATAACTTATCTTCTTCGCACCCCTCAACTCTGATTAGCCGCCTCAACAATCGTCATCAAGCTCCGCCACTAGATATGTGGGCTTAAATCCATGAGGTAGATCAAGCACCCACACCACCGAGAGCTACATCAGTGCGCACTAACCACCGTCGTCGTCTCCCTCCCAAGCTCCTCACTTGTCGGCAACTCCTTCCCGAACAGCGCTGCGATGACCCGGACGTGTTGTGCGTGAAGGGGGGACTCGAAGAGCTATTGAAGCTCTTTTACTATCGCCTCATCCACGTCCGTGTCCTGTGGCGCCAAACATAGACTAGTAACGTATGCATGTTACTAGTCCAGGCGGGAGGCGGCGGCGGTCATGGAGGCGGGCCTCGCGGCCGGCCACGTGGAAGGCGCTCTGTTGAGCCGGCGGTGGGCTCGCCGGGCTCCCCGGCGGCATCCTCATCAGCGTCGGCGCCCCCGACGCGGCAGGCGGCGGGGCACATGCCGGCTAGGACAGGCATCGCCTCCAGCTGCCATGCTGCCGTCATCGGGGACCCGCGCCTGCAAAGGGGGTTTTCGCCCATTGGGGAAAGCGTGGAAGGGCCTCTGGCTAGCCGACACGTGGATGGTCAGCACTTGGACCGGATGGTGGACGATGCAAAAAGTGGGGTGGGGATTGGGCTAGGTTCGCATCCCAACAACCCCTGCACCCTGGACCAGCTTTGCGACCGCATACCGCCAAGCCCGTCGGATGGGGTGCGGTCGCCACCATCAATCTCATGCCTGCCCCGACCGCTCGCAGGGGACAGCTGCAGTCCATCACAGAATCAGCCTCGGGATCCCCCGCCCCCCTTTGAAAAGCAGGCGACTTTTATGGTGGGATTGGTGGAACTAGCTGTACGGGATGAGACAGCTCCCATGCAGCCCGCCACGGCTCGACAATTGGCGCCAGATGCTTCGCCGGCCCGGGAACCTGCCCATGCACGTACGCTGGATTACGTAGAAAGCTACACGGGCTGTGAAGTTCTGCAGATGGACGCTGCGATGGAGGACCAACTTGGCTGCACCAACCAAGGCCAGGTGGAGGGGCAGGGTGATGATTTCTTCCTGGTGAGCCTCTCTGCCACGACGCCGTCCCCGGTGGACCAGGCAGCCAACGCACCCTCGGCCGATGCCTCCCAATGGACCCACCCATGAATCGAGCAAAGACTGCAAGTTTTTTGCGACCAGATCAGGAGGACGCTATCCTCGCTTCTCTCCACGCCACCAGGACGCCGCCCACCCGCTGCCCAACCGAGACGGCCACGGAAGAAGAGGAACCTTGATGTCACACCCAGACGCAGTGTGCGGTTGGCTCGCGGCCTTGGCAGGGGATCGGCCGCATCCAAGCAGCAGCAGGCTATCGTCCGTAAGCTCTGCTTGGCAAATGAGGGCGAGTTCATAGATGACGAGACATTGCAGACATACGCCGCCCTGTTCTCCCGGCCACTGTCAGACACACACATCGCTGCGGTCTAATACGTCTCCAACGTATCTATAATTTTTTATTGTTCCATGCTATTATAGTATCAATCTTGGATGTTTATTATGCAATTATATGCAATATTATATCATTTTTTGGGACTAACCTATTAACTTAGTGCCAACTGCCAGTTGCTGTTTTTTGCCTGTTTTTGGTTTTCCAGAAAATCAATAACAAACAAAATCCAATTGCCACGAAACTTTTTGAAGATTTTTTTCTGGACAAAAGAGACCCTGGAAGCTTCGGGAGAGGGCTAGAAGATGAAGGAGTAGCCCACAAGGCACCAGGGCGCGCCCAGGGGGGTGGCGCGCCACTACAAAAAAAACACTTCCGTGATGATACGTGTTTGTCATAGTAGGTCACGTTTTTTGTCATGCATGTACATCCATGACAATTTTATGACAGAATCAAGATAGTCATACCTGTGCTATCGTAGAAGTGTTCCATGACAATACTGAAATTATCATCACGGAAGTGTCCACTTCCATGACGATAAATGACGCGTCATGGAAGTGCTTTCGTCAAGGGTAACCGACACGTGTCATCCACCGTAACGGGTCGCCGTTAAGCTATCGGGTCCGGTTTTGGATCCGATAACCCGCTAATAGCCACGACCAATGGCGATTTTCCACGTGTAAAATTCTCATTGGCCGAAGGAACCACGTGTCAGCTCCGCGTTGGGACAGATGTCAACCGTCCACTGGATAGGAGGCGCCTATGGTACGTCGACATGTTACGCAGCCCACCAGTGGCCCGTTTACGTTAAAAAGGCCGGCCCAGCCAAAGGCCCACAAGATTTTGTCATACACTAGTGGGCCAGCCCATTAACTGCCTGCCACGATTTGGGCCAAATTACAGCCCACATAAGATTCGGCCTGTTAGATGTCTGCCATGTTTTGGGCCAAATGACGGCCCATATCAGATCCGGCCCATTAACTGCCTGACATCTTTTGGGCCAAATTACGGCCCATATAAGATCTGGCCCATTAACAGGCACTTTGCTTTTGGGCCCATTGTGGCCCGATTTGAACTACGGCCTCTTGAAGGCCCATGTAATAGTTCGGCCCGATATTACTTTCGGCCTGTTAGTGGCCCTTGGTACATATGGGCCGTTGTCGACCCGGTTTCACTTTCGGCCATTTAACGGCCCGTGCTGCATGTGGGCCCATTTTTGGTCCGTAGTGACTTTCGGCCTCTTAACGGCCCGTAGTCTTCGTGGATAAATTTTCGCCCAACCTGACTATTGGCCCGTTAAAGGCCCGTAATATAACTCGGCCTAATTATGGCCCGCTTTGCATCTGGCCTGCTGACAACCCATCATGTTACTGGGCTAACTATGGCCCGACACATATTTTGGCCTGTTAACGGCCTGTCATGTGGTCGGGCCAATCATGGGCTGAAGTCACAATTCAGGCCCATTCTACTTTTCAGACTGTTAAAAGCCCATTTTATTTTCTGGCCCAACTTAGCCAACTGGTTTACTCGGCCTGTTACAGGCCCGAAACTAATAGTTGGTGAGTTTACGTATAGGCCTGCTATTGGCCCGAGATGATTGTAGACCCACGTTTTGGCCCATTTATTGCGATTGGCGGGCCGGCCAGTTTTAGTACCATATTTTTTTTCATATAAACCGAAGGTTCAGGCCCATTGCGCTCCGTCTACGCTTACAGCCTTTTCACAGAGCGACGACTGCATATACAGAAAATAAATTACAGCATCATGACGAAGAATAAACCTAGACTATACAACAAAGAAATTACTACATATTACATGCACTGGGCATAAAAGTTCGCCGCCAGCGATAATAAAGCGCAATCAGACAGCAGATTACATACACTGGGCATCAAAGGTCGCCACCAGTGCAAATAAACACGCCGCCAAAAATAATATACAGAACCGACAGCACTCCAACACAGTTCAAGAAAGGTTAGCCCTGCCTGGGAGCTGCAGCGCAAGCAGCTGAGCAAGCTGATGAGACTGCGCTTGTTTGACGCTTAGATCCTCCAACTCTAGCTGCATAGCATCAATAGACGTCCTGTACTTCTGGTTAATCTTCCATAGAGATGGGAGTTGCAGTAAGAGTTGAGCTGAAGCATGTCGTTCTGCTTGAATCTCAGACTGAAGAAGTCGAACAGATTCAGGCGGCGACTTCATCGAGCTTGTGTCACTGCTATTAGCGAGTACCTTCGACACTACATCAAGACATGACTTTGGCGTTGTATCGCTATCGCCAAGATGTGTTGCCTTCTTCCCTGCAATATATGTTAGAGGGACAAGCAATGCACTATCATTGTGGCAGTTCTTCTTGGCGTCAGTGATATCACCCTGAAAGAGAAAAAAGCACACAGATAACAGGCTTTACACGTATAAGCATTAGTGTTGTCGATTCATCCCATTTCTTAGTGGCAAATAAAGAGACCTGGTTTAAAATAGCATTAACATTGTTCATAGTTAAGACATGGCAGGAAATGGCATTGTGCATGAGTGGCCAGCTTCACCACACCACTGGATTACAGATCATGAACACAAGCATACATGCAGTGCTAAAGAATGTATAAGTATCGATGGTGAGTGTACTATCAATTTATCCCATTTTAGATTGGGAAATAAAGAGACATGATTTAAATAACATTAACATAATATGCATTGTTCATAGTTAAGACATTGCAGGATATGACATTGTCCAGGAGTTGGTAGTTTCACCACACCATTGGATTACAGATCAAGAACACAAGCATACATGCAGTGCTAAAGAAGATCACTTGCTATGTATAGTTTAATTTACATGGTATGAATAAGGAACTAGGTTGTACAACTAAAAACTGAAATTGAGAAGGAGAAACTTATGTTTATGAACTTCTTCATAATAAACTTTAAACATGCAATTTGATGCAAACGACAAAAATAAACAGCAGTTGCAGTCATTGCTATCCAGATATACACAACAAAGTTTGAAGGATCGAGAAGGACAAACTTACGTTAGTAATGAAGACCGGCTCTATAAAGCCCTTTTCCATGTTGATGGGGGGGGCAATTGAAGAAGTTTACCACATAGTCTTCTTCATAAGCATTGCCTTTATTCTACATTTTGTTAAGAGTAAATATAGATGTGATAATATAGGAACAAATGGAGATTATTTAAGCTAAGATGCAGAGTGATGCTACATAATCAACTAGCTAGAAATGTAAGTACAGCATACAGGCAAAAGGTACTGACAAGAGTAATGCAGAGCTAAACATCTTCAGTAGCATTGGTTTTATTCAACATTTTGGTAAGAGTAAATATAGATCTGATGTGTAGAAAATGGAGGCCAAGGGAAAATAAGCTGCAAAGTGATGGTACATGAACAGCTAGCTGACAATATAAGTACAGTGATAAAGGACAACAGATACTTACAAGAACAATGCAGAGCTAAACTTCTTCATAAGCATTGGGTTTATTCTAAATTAATTTAGGCATTAATATATATCTGATAATTAGGAGCGAACAGTGGATATGCAGGTTATCATGCACACTGATGTCACATAATCAACCAGGTATGAATGTAAGTACAGCGATACAAGACAACAGGTACTAACAAGAGCAAAGCAGCGAGCAGCATAGTTGCGATATCCTAGGTTTTGTGGCGCTGGTTCTATCGCCAATATAAGTGGGGTGATATCTGATTTCTCTGGTACAACCACCTTTTTCAAGGACTTTGCTTGTACTCCTTCAAGTTCTGCAATCACCCTATTCCTTTTGGATGTCTGATACACAAGAACAACATTTGAATGGAAAAACATGGTATGATGACAAATGGAATACGTATTGATAATGGGTGGGCATGGCATCTTCACATATATGATGAGTAAACTAAGCAGATGGCGGTGCAAAGAAGCAGAAGAAACGCAAGACAGCTTACGCAAGTTACGTGCACCCAATAAAACCTCGCCAAATTAGAACAGGCACCTTGTTGGGTGAACAGGATAGGCCATCTGCCTTTGACTCCTTGAGCTCAGAATAGTCATTAGGATCATATTCTGAACACGAATCTGTAGGTGGGGAGCGTGTGGGTTTCATTGCATCCAGAATAGAACTCAATGCCTTGATGCTCACGTTCATTGTGATTTTGTTCAATATCTGAGAAGCATGACAACATAAATAGTAGTGAGATTATGTTTGTAATGTAGAGGATATTCTAATATAATAGGGGCTCCCTGTAAACCCTTGTGTGCTATCACTGGATCTTGATGAGAGAGCCCTTGTGTGCTGTAATTTGGTACGTACAATAATATAATCTGGCACAACTACACAAAAAAATAGGCTCCCTGTTGGGAGCTCCAGAAGTAAGGATAGTTGGCAGATGATAGGTTCATAGTATACTGCATAGAAAGTTTATTGCCAATCCATGATAACGAGAGTGCACAGAGAAATAGTATTCCAACATGTCTCTATATGTGGCACACATGCATTTCAAAACTCACGTAGTAACATTAGCTGACCAATTAAATGTAAGCTTTGGAAATATGAGTGGCATGTAGTTTAGCTTGAAGGATAGAGTGCTGCTAGTACGACACAAAGCCACTAGGCAGATCGTAGTGTAGAAAAAAGGGGGACACCATAAGCATCATAAATAAATCGGGGAAGTGGAACTGGCTGGAAAATATGGGGTTGTATTGCCGCTACTAATCAAAAGCCTATCGATCACCTACAGGCCAGCTCTATTCACCTGAAGGCGCACTACTGTTACTATCAGTCTAGTCTCTCAAAGGCCGCACAGCTCCCAGCATTTCCTGGATATTATGGCAGACCAACTCGAATTGCTGAAAGCAACTAGCGGAAGCGGCCAAATAGACCTGTCTACTGCAGATGTCCCTGCTTCCCTTCCTGACAAGGAACATACTGTACTTATTAAAGAAGAACAGAAGAGGAACATGTTAAAGAATAGAAGAGGAAGCATATTATGGAGATTCCGCTTCTTTCTGTACAATGTTGGTTGCCCACCCATGTTGAATCAGAGCACCCAAAGAAATGCAATTCCATGCTTTCTCTCTCTATGTGGCCACATGCATTTGGAAACTCAAGTGGGAGCATTAGCTAACCAATTAAATGTGTGTCTGTTAACTAATATCAGTATCATATCACATTCGTATTGGAACAACTAAGCTTTGGAATTATGATTGGTGTGTTGTTTAGCTTAAAGAGTGGACTGCTGCTAGTACGACACAAAGCACCTACGCAGATCATAGTGTAGATATAATGGGAAAAACCCTAAGCATCACGAGTAAAATCAGGAAAGTGGAACTTCCTGGAAAATATGTGCTAGTATTGCCGGTAGGGCTAGAAAGGCTTTGGATACCATCTTTCTTCAACTGAAGGCGCAGTAATGTTACTATCAGTCTAACTCTCAAAGGCGACACAGCTCCTAGCATTTCCTGGATATTATGGCAGACCAACACAAGCGACCGAATAGACCTGTAGACTGCAAATGTCCCTACTCCTCTTCACTACAAGGAACATACTGTACTACTATTATACTTACTAAAGAAGAACAGAAGAGGCACATGTTAAAGAAGAGCAAGCAGATTTTGGATAATAAAATGTTCGTTGCCCACCCATGATGAACCAGAGCACATAAAGAATGCAACTCACTGTTGTGTCTCTAAATGTGTCGCACGTGCTTATCGAAACTAAAGTAGGAACATTAGCTGACAAATTAAGCGTTCTCTGTTTTTGTAATATCAGCGTCATTCATATCAGATTCGTAGTTGAACAACTAAGTTTGGAATTATGAGTGGCATGTTGTTTAGCTTGATAGGTTGAGGAGCAGTGGTAAGCACCTAGGATGATGGTACTGATTATAAAGGGAATGGCTACATGCAAGTTGCCTGACTTTCGTCATTTGGGTGAGTCGACCATTTCAGGCGGTTGGATGAATGAAGATCCTATGTCTCCTAATCCTTCTTATTCCTCACCTCTTGTTCTTCCCCAAACAGACCACCGCGCGGGCAGAACCACCGGCCCCCGCCCCCGGTCATCCCTCTTCTCCTTCCTTCCCTTCGGCGAACTCTCAAAAATCGACTAACCCCAAATTGAAATTCAGTCGACTGTCATTTAGCTAATGTGGAATATAAAAGGGGAAAACCATAAGCATTACGAGTATAGTGTTCAGCATGCCATGGCGGATCTGAAGGTGCAAACCGGATAAGGGCTACTACACAACCAATGTTTGCTTTCAACTAACAAGTAAGATTCTGAGTGATGGACAAGAAATCACAGTAAAGCAGTGGCGATCTATTTTCTTGCTGAGATGAATAACTTGAGGAGATACGAAAGAGTACCGCCTCTGGTGCAGCACCGTGTAAGCATCTGCTGAGACGTTGAGGGTGCTGCGGTAGCGATGGTTGTCGGTGGCGTGGAAGCAGATCTGGGAGGGCAGACGGTGCCGGCAGGGGATATGTCCCAGCACGGTGGATGAGACGGTCGTAGGAGCGGCCCCGACAAGGTGGACGATGGTGCGGATGAAGCGAGAGGACGCGATGCAAGGATCCTGGTCCGGAGCCGTGGATGAGAGAGGTCGATCTCTTGTAATGGACGACGGCGTCGGGGTATCAGCTCCGGCATGGTGGAGGAGGACGGCGGTGGATGGGGTGGCAGACGGAGGAGACTGGGGTGGAGAGGGTGTTCTGGCGCCCACGAAGTACGAATGGGGAAATGGAGGGAGAGAGGTAGGGGGAACTATGTCTTCGGGACGCGCTTGTCTCAAATGCGAGGAATTTTACAAACTTAGCCCCCGTTTAAAATTTCTGACATCACAGCAATATTGGTCGGTTGGGGATAGGACGGTAATCTCGCATACACCGAATATTTGCTGACGAAGATTTTGGCCGAGGAGAGTTTGTTTTGGCGCCCACCGTGTATGAATCCGGGTGAGAGGCGATTTTGGCCGAGGAGAGAATGTGTTTTGGCGCCCACCGTGTATGAATCCGGGTGAGAGGCGGTTATGTCACGTTTGAGTGAAATTACAAACCTGCCCCTATCTACACCTATACAAATCGAGCCGACAGGTTTTGCGTGTCAGGGATAGGCAGTAATTTCCATCTCCCCGATTTTGGTTTCGGGCGGTTACGGCCGAGCAGGGACTGCGTGTTTTGCCGCTTCGTTCAAATTTTGGGAGAAAAAGCATGCACGTTTACCATGCCAAACTCAATTCGAATCCATTTTGTATTCTTTTTTTTCCGGGCAGGATCCATTTTGTATTCGAATATGAATCTATATACATCATTCATATGTATATATACTTTCAAAAGCACAACAAAGAATTCTGCTCCTTTATATATAAAATATGATTTACAAATGCAATGATCTCAAAATTGTAAGGTTGAATTCAAATTTTTGAAACCAAATTATGTTCAACTCAAATGTATGGATCAGTAATATCAAGAAATTAAATAACATACATGCGTGCAAATTCAAATGAGTACGCATGTTTGATAGATCAATTTTGGTTCGAGTATGAATTACATGTATCATCATCTCTAATTCAAATATTTGAATCCCTTTTATGTTGACATCTTTTATACACAAAACTAAATATTTGAATCTCCTTTCATGCCCATCTCTCTCTAGGTCTCTCTCACGTGCTCCTTCATGTAGCTATCACTCTCTTTTTTCCATCTTACCCGCACGCTCACTACATGTTTCTCCCTTTTTTGCAAACACGGTCTCTCGCCGTCTCCCTCGAGAAGTGTCACACTCTCTCTATCTTTATAGATTACACGCCTTTCATTATCTCCCACGTCTCTATTGATCTTTGGTATCACTATAGCTACCTAGCTTTCTTTTTCACCGCCACACACACACTCTCACTCGGCTTTCACTTTGTCTTTCTCTCTAGGGATCTCTCACGCACCCTATATCTTTCTAGATATGACCCCTACCACTAAAATTACTCTCTCCATCACACACACCGTTTGTTGGGGTCTCCTTTCCGTCTTCATCTCCGTTCAAAACTGACATTATTCATTTTTTACCGATCAGACAAACTCTCTCTCTCTCTCTCTCTCTCTCTCTCGCTCTATCTCTCTCTCTCTCTCTCTCTCACACACACAACTCCCACTTTGGCTCCCCCTCCCGACTACCGTCTCTCTCACACACACACAAAACTCTCGCTTTCGCACCCCCGACTCGTATCTCTCTCACAAACATTGATCAACCTGCCTCTAGATAGGTTTATCCATCTACCGCACACTCTCGCTTCCACTCTCTCGTATATGTCTCTCTCGCGCTCCTTGTATCTATGTAGAAATTTCGTCCCTTCTTGAGACACGCCCTCTCGATCGTGCACACACACACTATCGCCTCATTTATGTCGATACCTCTCGCACACACACTCTTCGTGTCTTTGTCACACACGCACTCCCCCCTCCTCTCTCCCTCTCACACATACACACTTCGTGTCTTTGTCACACACACACTCCCCCCTCCTCTCTCCCTCACACACACACACACACACCACACACACATGTGGGCTTTTTGCAACAATATCCCACTTCTCGAATCTTGAAACCAACCACATTCCTCCCTTATCTTATCAAAACAGCCAAAGGAATATATTTTGAGTGAAACATAAGATATTTTTAGTGATATATGTATATCAAAACTAGACTGTTTTCTATCAAATTGGTGAATATGTATTACTCTACTTTGGATGCGTTGCAACGGAGCGAGATCCAGTGACTTGCTAGTCACAAGTCACCAGTGAACAGTACGGTGCCTTGCCCCCCTCTCCACACCATCCGATCTAAAATGGACGGACAGATCCGAGTGAACAGTATCATATATACAGTGCTCGGCCTACAGTATCGAGTCCACAGTTCTCGTCTATAGTAGCACATCTACAATATTACCTACAGTGCTTTCTGCTGGAGTGTTCGATCTAGGCCGAACTGGCACATTGCTAGTTATTATTATTTTTTGGACACCAGACAAACGCTGGAGTACATATACGAAGAGAAGAGGCACACGCACACAGTTGGTCTCTCGCTGTCTCGCACACATGAGAGTTACGTAAGGCACCGTAAACAAATAAACCCATAGGTGCACGATTGCTGCATGCGCGGGTACCGGGTACGTGGTGGAGCACACCTTTGTAGGAAGAGTCAGCTCGCGAGATAATTTGATCCGCAGGAGTTGATGGTCGAGGACCACATGTGAGAGGCGGTGGCTCGCCTGATCGAGTTGCCACGTTTAAAAAATCATTTTTTAGCGGGGTAAGAGTTCCGATTTTCAATGGCGCATTATACAATTTTTTAAAATGATTGGTATGGAGCAAAAAATTGAATTCATCACTACTACCTCCGTCCTGGTTTACTAGTCCCCATCGTATTTTGGGTCAAAGTTCAACCACGAATTTTACTTGCAAAATGTGAATGCAAAATGATATTTTTTTTATACCCAAACAAAAAAGGACCAGAGGGAGTAATTGCTCTCACACGGTGCCAGAGCGGACGCGATCTCTCACTGGCGCAGGCATTGAACCGGCGCGCCAGCCAAGAGAGCCCCACTCGCTGCATGCCAGGCTGAACACGCCTCCTCGCCGCATTCAACCGGCTTCAGACTGCCCCGCCTACCTCCATTGAACCCGCGCGTGTGCTGGCAACACGTCCTTCCGCGAGCCAGCCGGCATTAGAATTTAGAACACAACGCCGGTTGGCTCCTCTCGTCCGCCCGCTATTTAAAGGAGGTCAGACGCCTAGAACCGCACCACACCTCCGCTCCCCATATCCTCCTTGCACCATTTTCTCCACACTCACCATAGCATCCGGCGAGCAGGAAGACGAGTTCTCCGACATAAAAGCCGGCTGGGTGCCCCGACGAGCCTGCCGGATACGAGCCAGGCAACTCGCTGCTCCACCTCCCTCCCCGCCCCAGGCCGTCAGTACCATGGGCGAGGCTGCAGGCGGGCAAGCGGAGGAGCAAGCCGCCGCTCCAAGCTGGCCCCTGGTGCATCAACTCGATGCTCCAAGCCTGCTCACAGAGGAGTGGCCAGTTGCTCCACGCTGGCACACGGGGGAGCACGATGTCCAGTGCACCGTGGCTGGCCGCGCCATCCACTGCAAACGTTGGCGGAACCGCGGCATGCTGGCGGAGGCGGCCAACAAGTCCACGGCCGCCGCCGACACCGAGGAATAGTAGAGCATGGGAGCCACCGCCACTTGGAACCCACGAAGACCACGACCACCGCGTCGCCGGCATAGACACCCGGTGTGTTGCCTGGTTTAGCGCAAAACACCGTGGACCCCCGCCGCGGCCGGCATTAGATTATTTACCTGCCTCCAGAAGCTATTCGTGTTTAGTTAAAAAATGTCCAAAATATAATTAATTTTGTACGGTCTTGTTTTGTTGTGCTCACACGGATATGTTTCTTGCTCTCGGCAACCAGCTCTGCCTTGCCAATTTATTGCCTCTATGGAGGTACTCTACATGGTGTTGGCGCGCCCAATATCAGCATGCCCTTATATTCCCATTGTTTTATTGCTGTCAATCCAGTGCCACTTGTCAAATCATGCAATGTCACAGAGGGAATAATATGCTGCTGTCAATCTAGTGCCATCGATAAATCCAATGGCACTTGTAAAATGACGCAATGCCATCGATAACCCTTTTACATATTTTTGCAAACATGGATGTTAATCTCCATCTCAAGCATGTTTGTTCAAGCAGAAGCAGATACCTCAATTTTAGTAGAACTCCACAAAATTATACGTGAGTGCCTCCTCCGCCATTGGTAGAAATTGCACCTTTTTCATCAATGATCTCTCAAGGAATTTGTATTTTGGCTCTGAACTAAATGATGTTTTGGAGAACCATTGATGTTTATAGTAAGAACTATAGAATTTTCTTTATTTCTAATTCTCCTCACATTTTTTTGCTTTGAAGTGAGTCATGGTTGTGCACATTATCTATGAATCTGAAGATATCTGTGAACATGAGTTTGATGTGAAAGTTGAACTTGAAATGTTGGGCTTGCGTGTGAACTATACCATGTCCAATGGTTCGTCTGTTATTGTTCGGGAAGTAATGCAAGTCCTGCGAGCGCCGTGGCTTCTATTAGGAATAATTTAGTGTCGTCAGGTGATCCCATTAGTAGGTAGGAGTACTCGTAGTTTTCTATGGTATTGGGACGGAAATGATAAATCCCGAACGTGGGCAAATCCCGAACGTTCGGGACTTTTTAGCGTCCTTAATTAAGTATGTATAAAAGGAACAAGTTTGATAACCTTCTGTATCCGTATCGCATGTTACTCTTTGTAAGTACGTACATAGCACGAAGTTCTACACTATGTCGCAGTACACGTCTCTCTCTCTCTAGTACACGTCTCTCTCGATATATAGTGTAGTATGTATACACATGTGCGAATGCACGTTTGAACATTACGATAAGGTTTTGGTAAAAGTAGAAAAATAGACAACCTTGTGAAATGATTCAATGCAAAAGAAATGCAAGAATGAGAAGTGAAAAATCCATTGATTGTTTTCTGATGAGCTACAAAATATTAATGCACGTACTCCTTCGAGTGACTCCTACTACCACTACCCTCTGTTCCATAATGTACTAGTGCATATGGACTTTTTGAAAAGTCAAACCTGGCTATATTTGACCAAGTTTTTCGAGAAAAATATTTACACCTAGAATGCATAATTTGATTCATCACAAAGCCATAGTTTCATAATTTATATATGTACTATTATAGATATAACTTGATCAAAGTTTGTAAACTTTGACTTTTCAAAAAATCTACACCCATAATATAAATAGTTTTTTTTTGCAAGTACTACTAGTACTTCCAAACCGCTTCTTTTTTTTTCAAAAATGAGGAAAGCCCCCGGCCTCTGCATCTCCTGATGCATACAGCCATATTATTAAAATATGTTCGTGTCCAGAACAAAGTCTAAAATAAACTGACAAAGATCATAAAAAAGTTGCCACGACCGGCGAAAATAGGTAAAGATGACTAGACACCTATCCTATTATTGGACCACCATCCAAACCGGTTGTAAGTATCCCAAACAGCTTCGTACCTCCTCGGTCGTGTTTTTATCGTACGAAGTTGTGCCGTGCAAGTGCAATTGGAATTCAACTTGACGTGGAGTTGTATTTTTTTCCTAGGGATCGAGCGTGCCGCTTAGGATCGACCGTAAATGCAGAGAGATGAACCGGACAAAAATGCAGAGAGATGAAATGCAATAAAGACAGGAGTGATATGATGGTTGCTTGTCCGTTCATTTTACCAGGCCACTTATTACTAGGAGTGGTGGGGTTTTGTGATATGACGGCTTTACTGTCGTGCCACGAGCGGGGTGAAACTCCCCTGCAGCGCCACCCTCTATACTCCTACTTCCGTCCCGATTTACTAGTAGTACCTCTCGTATTTCGAGCTATATATTTCGGACAAGTGCCCTTGCGATTGTTATAGAACAGTATGAGATCAGCAGCTAGCTAGTACTCCTACTGTTCAAGCGAATCCCGCAGATTAGCCATTCGATCTATGCCCTATGCACCGGGGAGGGAGTAGTGGCCTTTGGAAGCACACCGCATGTACTAGCACGTACTCCTACGAGTGACTCCTACTACTACCACCCTCCGTTCCATAACGTAGCACGTGCATATAGACTTTTTGAAACGTCAAACCTCCCTAAATTTGACCCAGTTTTTGGTGAAAAATATTTGCATCGAGAACACAAAACATATATCATTAGATTCATCACAAAATCTATACGCACTATTTTTTTTTTGCAAGTACTACTACTACTCCCAAACTGCTTCGTACACCCTCTGTCGAATTTTTTCCCTACGAAGTTGTGCCGTGCAATTGGAATTCCAACTTGAGTACTAGTAGTAGTATTAAGATAGGGATCGAGTCTGCGAGATGAACCGGACAAAATAAATGCAGAGAGATGAAATGCAAAAAAGACAGGAGTGATGTGATGGTTTGCTTGTCCGTTCATTTTACTAGGCCTCTTATTACAGGAAGTGGTGGGGTTTTGTGATATGACGGCTTTACTGCCGTGCCACGACCGGGGTGAGACTTCCGTGCAGCGTCGCCCTCTACTCTAGTACTGTACTCTCTCCGTTTTTATTTACTTTCAACAAGTTTATACGACACATTATATGTATGGACCTTAAGGTTAAATTCATGAATATGCAAAGATAGTGTTGCGGCATTTGGTTGAAATTCTCTGAAAAAGATATATGCACTGTAAGAAATGGTTCATCATAAGTCTTTCACCATGAGTAAAAAATCACAATTAATCTCAAAAATGGATACACTTTTATTCAGGCGAGAACTCGAATGGAGCAAGAGCATACATGGATGATTCTAGACTAAACCATAAATGGATACACGACAGAGACGGGGCGCCGGCCTGCGCGGGCCTTGCCGGTGCCCACGGCCTGCCGTCCTCCTCCGCGACTAGCAGGCGGCGGTGATCCTCCAGCGACTCTGGCACGGCGAACGGGTAGCACGTCTCGTACTTGATGTTCACCGTGGGCCAGGAGTGTTTGCCAGACGGTGCCGTGAGGTGATGCATGAGGCTCGTCGGCGAGCCCTCAAACGGCGGTGTGCACTCATAGCAGTAGCAGGGCGCGTGCGCGCATCTGGTCCTATGGTCTGCCACCGAGTGGTAGGCGACGTACCTCTCACAGCCGAAACTCTTGTAGACGCAGGGCACCTTGCAGGCATCGACCAGGCCGTCCATGAAACGGGAGTGGCTATAGGGGACTTCGCGCCCACCGCATGGAGCGCAGGAGTAGCACACGAAGCGGTAGATCGTGTACTTACTAGTACTCCCTCCGTTTCTTTTTAGTTTGCATATAATTCCAAACACCACGTACACACGTTCGCTGACCAGAAACACGGACTACGTAGTACAGTACCATTTTACAACTACTCCCTCTATTCCTAAATACTACTATAAGTCTTTTTTGGAGATTCCACTACAATCTACATACGGATGTATATACACATATTTTAGAGTGTAGATTCACTCATTTTCTTCCGTATGTAGTCCATAGTGGAATCTCTAAAAAGACTTATATTTAGGAACGGAGGGAGTATATTAGTATCAATGTTAGTGGTCAGCGGGTGCAAGTTCTGGCCCACTGGTGTTTTAACCTTATTTTCTTTCATAATGATATCTGGCGAACGTTTGCCACGATCACAATCCTAGTGAACGCCCACATAACCGCCAGATTTCCATCCGACGGTGGCCTTTTTTTAAGCCCATGGTATTTGACAAAACTGCCACCCTTACACATGTAATTGCGACGCGGGCGTTTGCAACTACCATGTCTCCCAACGAACGTTTGCTGGGGATTGGCGTTAGCACCGATGGTGGTTCGTAGTCGTTCCACGCTCGGACATTTGAAGTTTGTACTATTTATTACTATACTACTGTACTCCGGTAGAGCAGAGTCCTACTCCACTATAGTAGGTATATTGTAATCAGTCAAGTTATCTGGCATCGATAAGACCCTACGCTGCTAGGATGTGTCTCGTAAGTCAAGCGGCGTGCTGTTGTTACATTGTCATCATCACCTGTCCACTTCCCGCAGCACATATTCGCTTCTCCATCCTCACCCGCACATAATCGTCCAATCTTCCATCCCCGCTAGGCGCCTCCCCCCTGCTTCGAAACCCAAGCACAAACAATGGCAGAACCGAGCAGCATCCGCCGAAAGAGTGGCTGGAATTCGCTCCCCACAGAGGTAATCAAACTCATTGTTTCGCGTGTGGACAATCTCAGTACCTTGCCGCTCGCCGCGTGCTCATCGGGGATGTACCATTTAGTCAAAACCATCAGGCAGGAGCTTTTTAAACCAGCTCCCTCCTTGCTGATGCCGCCTGATCTTCACAAACGGTGTGTCACGCAGTATAAGGATCGTAGGGTGGCGAGCATCAACCCCCTCGACTGCTACTCGATCCCCGTCACCCTCAACTACATTAACGGCATGTACTGGGTCGGCATGAACACGTCTTGGATGGTGCTCATCAACGGACGCGGCATCTGGATGCTCGGCGAGGTCTACACCCGGCGATTGATCCCCCTTCCTTCGATTAACACTGCACTGCTTTGGCGCCGCGGCCTACAGTAGCCAACATGATACCAAGTTTGATTTGCTCAAGGTTGTAATCTGCCAAGTGCCCACAAGATGTACGAATTATAAAGACTTCAGGCTAATTGCGTTCTTCAACCGCGGTCTCGCCTATTTGACAGGTCACTGCGGTAAGTGGATAAATCTCCACGTCCATCGCAGGATCATACATCCTCCATGGCTCTCTGATGCCATTGAACACAAGGGCTTCATTTACGCTGTGGACTCCTTCTATGGCTAGACATATTGCTGGCCTACTCCAGTCATCGCTACAAATGGCGGTTACAGCAGTATGTTACTCCTACTTTCCAATGATATCATAATGGCTTGCTTCCTATTGTCAGAGTATAGTTTGAGAAGAGTTAGAATCATGACATTGTTGTTAGAAATTAACACCACGCTATCAAATACACCCTCTGTTCAGTAACATATGATGTTTTGACAGTTTAAATTGAACTGCCAAAACGTCCCACATTGGTGATGAGATGTAGTAGAATTTTGGTGAAATCAAATCATCCTTCCCATGCTTATATTACTGTCTTTTTTTTGCGAGAAATATTACTGTTACTGAAAAAATATTCATGCTCAGAACATGCTGTTCTTAAGATTTACAGTACCAGCCCTTTTTTATTTGACTCCAACTTGATATGATGTTGTAGGCCGCCTGGTTTCCCTACCATTCCTAATCCCAGAACCTTTCAAAGATAAGCGGTATGGCAGTTGCTTCCTGGGTCGATCAGACGACGGCGAATGATTGATGATCGTTCGCACATACCGGACGTGTTGTTTCGCGGATTACAATCACAGTCACTGCATGGTCTTTGAGCAGGATCCCAGCTTGTTTGGGCCTTCAGGAATTTTTGACTGGAGGCCGGTAAGTAGCCTTGGCACACGCTCTCTGTTTCTCGGACTGAATTACCCGATTAACCAGGAGATCATCGACGGCAAGGATCCTGATGGCAGCGTGATTCCATTCATCAGGCAAAACTGTGTGTACACAGCATACCATGCGTCTCTCCATGCACCATACCCTGATATATACCACCACGCTCTGCAGCCAAAAGTAGACTTCGACCTGCTGGCTGGAATTTCCCCCGTGAGGCACCCATCTGGTTCAAGCCTTCAGCCAATCTCCACAGCTTAATAAATAGTAACGTCTAACTGAGCCAGTTAGCTAGATGCGTACACTTGGTGTAGTAGGATCTTTATTTAGTTTGATGCATACACTTGGTTTTTTGGTAACCCTTGTGTAATGTTGGCTGATGTTCGGTTTGGAAGAGAGAGTTGCATCTTTACTCTTCTGGCTTGCTTACTGCTTCTGTTGCACCCCCACCCCTGGTGTTATCTTCAATCCCAATGCTACTTAAGGATTATGCAGGGCTCTAGTTTGCTGTGAACCTCTAGTAGTTTCTATTAACGGAAAATTGGCGGCAAACCCCTTTTACTAAAACAATATACAAAAAACTGAGCCATGGATGCTGCTGGTGTTTTCAATGTATAATCAGTAATATATTTTGTCTGTTGGTTGAATAAATAGTGGTGTTAGAATGATAAACACAATGTTTTCGAAGTCGTTGCACACTCTGATCCTCTAGTGCCCCGTACGTAGCACATACTATTTTTTTCCTAGGGAACAAATTTTCCACTTGTCGAGGACATGCAGCCCAATGATTTAGGCCCAATAGAAGAGCCCATAATTATCTGGGAGGGAGGCTCTCACATGAATCTGGCCCAGCTACATTCTCATGCTCCATTAAATAACAAATAAATAAAGATAAATGCTCATGCGCAGGTTGCTTAAATTTGCGATTTGAAGAGTATGATTTTAACAGGAGGGTATGATTTTCCTATGAGAGTATCTTTACATTCAATCGATATTATTCTTAGGCAAATACAGCGACCAGTCTTCAGCATTTTCTTCCTGCGACCAGCGGACTGTTATCTGGTACCCACCAGGTTGAACCCCATGCAAATCGTAGTCAATGTGGTCAACATTTAACAATTATTAGCGGCAAGTTGTAATAAATATCACATTTTTTCGTAGCATTTGTATGTTTTATGGATTTGTGCTGCCCAGGTATCCCGTTCGAATCCCAAGTACCACAAGTTTTTTGACAAGCCGTTTTTTTTTCTATGATATAAAGTTTCGGCCCAACATTATTTTTCGATAAGAATACCCAGCCCAGCCCAACACATGTCGCGACACCACTTTATCCGAGGTCTTGAATGTGCTCAGCTTCACACCTCAAAAAAAAACATAGGTGCTCGGCTTCATTTTACAATAAGTTGTAGCCATATAAAATTAATTCTTATAATCCAGCATGATGAGTTTTTGGGTCTGACCGATCCAGCCGCCAATACGAAACCTGCGCCGGTGGGAGCACTTGTTCCCGCCTTCCACGGCTGGTTGCGGTGCCGTGCAGGTATCGCCACCCTGTCGTACCCTGAAATGCTGGTGAGGCCATCCCTCTACTCCCCCACACATCATATTCTTCTCCGGCGACGGCAGCCCACCCCGCACTAGAAGCAGTGAACCCTCGTACTCCCCTCCGCCTACGACCACACTGCCGCATCTTCCCCGGCTCCCGTTCATTCCCGTCTGAGGCCTCGCCGTCGTCCTCCGCCTTGGTGCGCTCGCAGCGGCGCCGCTGTCCGGCCTTGTCAACATGGTGAATCGGGAGAGGACTGTAGTTGTGAGTATGCCAGTAGGGACCCACCAGGTCCACTCCCAAATGCAAGCAAGTGCCTCTTTACTACTCAGATGCACCCCTCGATTTTTTTACTCTAATCCACCCTGCTGATATCTGGGACCCACATCATTGTCAACGTATAGTCAATTAACGACTCAATTGCACAAGGAGCGGCTGACACCTGGGATCTAGCAGTCATTGTTCAGACAAAGCATTTTTTTTGAGGATTTGTTCAGACGGAGCAGGGTATAAACTGGGTTGTGCGGTGTCTGTGGCCCGTCTAACAACATGACCAGCCCAGCTGTTTTTTCTTTGGGAAAATGGGTAGCCTGCCATTTCTTTTTGAAGAATACCCAACCTAGGCCTATTTGTTTTCTCCGATTACTGGGCTGCAAATCTTTCAAGACGAGGAGGGATGCATTCGGCCTGCTTAGAATATGGGCAGTAAATCTTGAAAGTAATATGAAATGGGCTGCAAATTCCAAAAAAAAAATACAGCAAATGGCCAATTAGTTTCATTTTTTGTTTTTGTTCTTCACTGAGATTTTATATATCATTGGATTTTAACATAATATGAATTTATTTTTAAATTATTTTTAATATGGCTCCTAATTTTGGGATTAAAAATATTTTGTACGCCAGCAAAAATAAGCAAAATTTGCAAAATTTCGCATATTTTTTAGTTCAATTTTTAACCCTGGTCCTGGCCAGAACATGGGCAGCGATTCTAAAAATAGGAAATGGGCTGCAATAAATTCCATATGAATTAGCAAATGGGCTGTAAATTATAAAAATAATAGAAAATGGGCTGTACATGCCACAGATTTCGAGGCTGACTTGTTTACGCAAGGCTTTGTCAACTTATGGTCAACACACGCAAGCAAGTGCCTCCTTATTACGCGAAAAAAATGATTCCTCCCACTGACAGGTGGGACCCTCCAGCTACATCTTCGCACGCAAGGAAGTGCCTCCTTATTACGCGGAAAAAAAAGTTTTCTCCCCCTGACAGCTGAGACCCACCAACTACATCTTCGCACGCAAGAAAGTGCCTTCTTATTACGCGCAAGAAAAATGATTCCTCCCGCTGCTAGCTGGGACCCACCCGATTTGGAGGCTGACTTGTGGGCCTACTAAGTTGACGCATACGCAGGGCTTTGTGAACTTAGTCAACAAACGATTCTAGCAGCAGTGACCGTTGAATGTTAATCCAACCGTCGTGCTGCTTCTTCAACCTATGATCTGCTTGCTCCAGCCGCCCAAACCAGCGCCGGCCGTACCGCCTGCTCCAGCCTCCCGTGGCTGGCTGTGCTGCTGCGCAGGCATCACCGCCCCACCCTACTCCCACTGCTGGCCAGGCCTTCCCTTTACTCACCCACACCCCCTGTTATTTTTCGGGGACGGTAGCCTCACACCGCAGCCGAACCATTCAACCCTCGTACTCCCTTCGCGTGGGAAATCACTGCCGTGTCTTCCCCGACTCCGGGTCACTCCCTTCCTAGGCCTCGCTGTTGTCCACCGTGTTGGTGCTCTCGGCGCGGCGTCGTCAACGTGGTCAACGAACGACAGCCATTGGAAGAGGATTGTACGTGGTGAGGCTGACAGCTGGACCCACCAGCTACATCTTCACACGCAAGGAAGTGCCTCCTTATTACGTGAAAAAAAATGATTCCTCCCCCTGACAGCTGGGACCCACCAGCTATATCTTCACACGCAAGGAAGTGCGTCCTTATCCTCCCTGACATCTGGGACCCACCAGGTCGAAGCATACGTACCGTTGTCTGTGTGGTCGCAGACATGTACGTACATACCGGTCGATCGGTCTGTCTGCCACGATGAACCATGGCCGAGTAAGGAGCGGTAGCAGTTCAGGCAGTCCCGTCTAAATCGTGTACACGTACATACAGCCACAGGGCAAAAAATACGGCCACGTACGTACATACGGGCAGGGTCTCGAATGCGTACTCGCGCATACGGACGGCCAGGGCTCGTGTACATGGAGAGGCAACGGACGGCAGCAACGGCGTCCTGTTCATCGGCAGCCAACCGGCTGGGTCGGAACGGAGAAACAGCGTCGTGTTCATCGGGAGGCAACCGACTGGGTCGAAATGCGTCCTGTTCAACGGGAGCCAATCGGCTTGGACGGAACAGCCGAAACGGGGTCTGGTGTACCGTAGAATGGACGAAACGGCCTTCTGTTCGACCGTCTATGGTCAAAATGGGATCCTGTTCATCGAGAGGGGTCTGGCGTACCGCAAAATGGAGGAAATGGACTTCAGTTCAACCGCCTACGGTCCAAACGGGGTCCTGTTGATCAGGAGGGGTCTGGCGTACCGCAAAATGGAGGAAATGGACTTCTGTTTGAGTGCCTATGGTCGAAACGGGGTCCTGTTCATTGGGAGGGGTGTGGCGTACCGCCAAACGGGACTCCACGGGCTACTGTTCATCCACCGTCGACGTCCTCCAGCCTCCACCTGCTACTGTTCATCCACCGTCGACTTCCTCCAGCCTCCACCAGCCACTATTCATCCACGGGCTACTGTTCATCCAGCCTCCACCGGCTCCTGTTCAACCAGCCTACACGGGGGTCCTGTTCATCCACCCCCAACCGGCTGGGGTGTGTGGCGGCCTCCTCGGTGTCCTGTTCATCCAGCGGCAACCGCCTACTACCACGGGGTCCTGTTCATCTAGCAGCAACCGCCTACACACGGCCGGGGTACTGTTCATCCAACCGCCACCGGGAACTGTTCATCCACAGCCAACCAACCGGCTGCTGGACTCAGCACGTCTCGACTCATTCTACGTATCGCGCGCGCGGCAACAACAGGCACTGTTCATCCAGAGGCAACCCAACCGGTCGGCTAGCTACGTCTCGCACGGGGGTTCGATCGGCTTCAGTAAGCAGCAGCAGCGATCGATCGGGTTCAGTTAGCAGCGAAGGAGTCGGTCGGGTTCACTTAGCAGCGAAGGGATCGATCGATCGGCTTCAGTACATAGCAGTGCGATCGCTCGGGTTCAGTTATAGCGAACACGGCTCGCACCACGCGTGCGTACGAGAGAGAAACACGCAAACCACACTGCATCGCTCGGCCCGACCACCCACCGTAACCGGGAACTCCGCGAAAATTTCCTCGCCCTCACTTGTACCATGATTTTTTATGTCATGGACGGCCCAAAGAATGTCATGCAGGTGCGTCCCCGGCCCGCCCAGGACGAAAAGCCCATTTTCTGTCATTATTTTTTGTCAACGAAGTAGGAGCCCACCACATCTATGATAATACGTGTTTTGTCACAATTATCGTCATAGAAGTGTCATAACCATGACAGATTTTTTTTTCGTTCGGGCCATAATGTCACGGATGTGTCTTTTTTTTTGTAGTGCGCCCTGGTGGCTTGTGGGGCCCACGTTCACCTATTTGACCTAATTCCGCCTCTATAAATTCTCTAAAATCAGGAAACCAATAGAGAGCCACCCAAAACCCTTTTTCCGCCGCTGCAAGCTTTTGTTCTCGAGAGATCCCATCTAAGGCCTTTTCTGGCACTCTGCCGGAGGGGGAATCGACCATGGAGGGGTTCTACATCAACCTTGCTGCCCCTCCAATGATGTGTGAGTAGTTTACCACAGACCTACGGGTCCATATCTAGTAGCTAGATGGCTTCTTCTCTCTCTTTGATCTTCAACACAATGTTCTCCTTGATGTTCTTGGAGATCTATTCGATGTAATCACTTTTTGCGGTGTGTTTGTTGGGATCCGATGAATTGTGAGTTTATGATCAGATTATCTATGAATATTATTTGAGTCTTCTCTGAACTTTTTTATGCATGATTATTATTGCTTTGTATTTCTCTCCGATCTATTGATTTGGTTTGGCCAACTAGATTGATTTTTCTTGCAATGGGAGAGGTGCTTTGTGATGGGTTCGATCTTGCGGTGCTCAATCCCAGTGACAGAAAGGGACATGACACATATTTGTATCGTTGCCATTAAGGATAAAATGATGGGGTTTATTCATATTAATTGAGTTTACTTCGTCTACATCATGTCATCTTGCTTAAGGCGTTACTCCGTTCTTTATGAACTTAATACTCTAGATGCATGCTGCATAGCGGTCGATGTGTGGAGTAATAGTAGTAGATCCAGGCAGGAGTCAGTCTACTTGTCTCGGATGTGATGCCTATATACATGATCATTGCCTTAGATATCGTCATGATTATTCGCTTTTCTATCAATTGCCCAACAGTAATTTGTTTACCCACCGTATGCTATTTTCAAGAGAGAAGCCTCTAGTGAAAACTATGGCCCCCGGGTCTATCTAAATCATATATTAAAATCCAAAAAATAAATTGCTGCACTTTTATTCACGTTATTTTATTTTGTGTTTTATTTATCTATCTATCATTACGAGATTTGATCCTTGCAATTAACCGCCAAGGGATTGACAACCCCTTGTTTGCGTTGGGTGCAAGTATATTTATTTTGTGTGTAGGTACTGCTAACGAGGTGTTGCGTGATTCTCCTACTGGATTGATAACTGTAGGAACGAAGTATGTCTACCAGAGGGGGGGTGAATGGGAGTTTTAAATTTTCTTCGGAAATATCAAAACTCTCGGAACCCAACAGCGGAGCGAATGAAAACAGCATACAGTGAGCAAATACAAACTAACGAATGGAAACTAAAGACATGCATCGAGACAAATCACATGATTGAAATACAGCACAGTTTGAATGTAAAGGAAAGAAGTGGAGGTGACCAGTGATGCTCGATGGCGACAAGGAATTTGGTAGACCAGTTCGCCCTTCTGCAAAAGGACTACGTCTGGTTGGAGGGGTTGTGATTTAACACAGAAGATAAACTCTCTTCGCCCTGTTCTCCTCGACAATTGGTTCGTCAACCAATGCCGATCACTCATGGTAGATACTTGAGGCGATCTCCGAACCTTTACAGACTTCTTCTTCAAGAACCACAATTACTCTTGGTCTCTGAAGAAATTGACACCTAACCGTCTAGAGAGTTCGCAGCTCTCAAGAGTAATAGGAGGAGCGTACTGGACTTAGATTCGAGTGATGCTGAACCATTATCTAATTTTTTGGCTCTGGGGTTTTCTCTCGGTGGATTTTAAACTCAAATCACTCGGAGAGGGGGTTACTCAACAATCTTCTCAGAATCAAACGGAGCAGCCACCGGACAACACCGGTGCGGGGTGGCTATTTATAGCCGCAGCCTTCCCTGGTGGGAAATGACCATTTTGGACATGCGGTCCAGCCAATGGCCAACCGACACGTTCACAACGGTCGGATTTTAAGAGCAACGGTAACATTACTTGAGGAACAAGTAATGCTAACTCCTCGGTCAGAGACAAATCTCTCGCAGTGAAGAAGATCACAGTCTCTTGCTGGCAAGTATTTGCTCAGAACACAAAGAGATTTCTCTCACAACTTTCATAGGATTGGGTTTAGCATCAGAGAATCACGTCTTCGAACACTACACCCCTCTTAGTAGTACGGTGGTCCTATGACTCAATAAAGAGAAGAGAAACAACGAAAGTAAATGCTACGTCTTCACTTCGTCTTCAATCTTCTCGGCCGCAGTCATTTTCTTCGGACGAGCACCGAACCAATTGCTTTGCATCAACAATTTTTGAAGGGTCACTCTTGTCATCATAGTCTTCGGTGATAACCTTCATTGCCACGCAGGGGATTATCTTCGGAGTTTGAACCAAACTCCTCTTGACTCCAGGGACCTGTTACTCTGTGTGCACTCGCAAATATATTAGTCCCTTACTGTTTATGTCAACAATCTCCAAAACATAAGGAGGCAAATTATTGCACCAACAATCTCCCCCTTTTTGGACGATTGTTGACAAAACAGATAATCATCGAAGTGAAGATAGATATGTAAAAAGTAATTCCAACAAGAGTGAACAAGTGTTACTTTGCTCGATCATGAAATAGACTCCCCCTAAATGTATGCGGGGAAAAAGATATGAGATAAATTCTCCTACAAATATTGAAGTGTACAGAGGAAATTTCAATCATTCGAGACAATGATTCGCACTGATGAGATATAATCCATCGAGATCATAGTGCAATCATTCATAACTTCCGATAATATTTCCACCTGCAAAACAAAATGCTTCAAGAGAAATAGTGCAGCAGGAGGGGTTATTAACATTCAGCACATAAGTTATCGAAAGTTTTACAACTTAGTACAGATAAGCTTAAACCAGAAGTTGCAAACTCGCACGAACCAAAACCAATGAAACACAGAAAGCAAATCTATCGAGACTCGATGTAATTCTCCCCCTTTTTGTCAACTAGTGTCAAAAAGGTGACAAATAACATGAGTTCAAAAGAGAAGAACTTGGTTCATTCGGTGGCATCTCCAGAAGAACTGTCCGAGGTGACTTCTTCTTCGGAAGTGACGGGATTGTCTTTGTCTTCAGCAGCATCAGATTTTCCTTCGGGGATAAAAATGGGGTGCTGAGCAGACGAGGGAATATGTGGAGCAGCCACTGGAGGAACACAGGATAGCACATTGCCTTTGGTAGGTTTCTCGGTCGGTGAGGTGGCTTCAGATTCTTCAATCATTTTGCGAAGCTTGAGATGAAGAAGATCAGTTGTTGGCTCACGAACAGGAAGAGGAGGGGTACTCCGATCTTGAAGATCTTCAGCAGTGAAGCCTTTGTCAATATAATCATAGAGCTCTTGGAGATTGACATTCAGGAGTTGTTTCTCGGTGAAGAACTTACGAAGCCATTTCCAGAGTCTCTTCTTATTTTCATCAGCTATCAGATGCATGATTCTGGTGCGATTGTTGAGAGCATTTAGCTCGGAGGCGAGATGTTCTTTTTCGCGTCGATCCTCGGCGATATGCTGCAGCAGCAGTTGTTGTGTACGCAAACTAACTTCGAGTTGCGATGGAGGTTGAGGCGAAATCTTTCGGTCGCGCTGAGGAAGACGTGGCCCTTCGAATTGCTTGTGATAGTCTTGGGGGCTTGATGCGAGTGATTTACCCGAAGTAATATCTTCCATAACTTGCAAGGTATCGCGAACAGGAGGTATGAAGCTTTTATGGTTTTCTTTCGCAAGATACACTGTGCGCATAGCATGATCAATAACTTTCTGGATCCAGGGCGCGAATACTTTGATGCAGAAAGGATATTGGGCAGAATCCTTCAGAATACGCAAAAACATGTATTCAACATCGAAGATATATCGCTCAGAGATTGCATATATGGCATTCCGAAGAACATCTGAAATAGACTTATCTGGATTCATCCCGGCCATAGGGCAAATGGTGTAAGAGAGCATATGAAATAGCGTCTGATTCTCGAAGGTTAAGTGCTCAGGACGGGGAGGACCAGTGTAGTCACGAATCTTTTCTTGATCCATTGTGCACCGAAAAGTTTCATCTGATATGACATCAATGTTGTGAACCCGAATTTCAGTGTGTCCATGCTCAAAGTGAGGGAAATGGAAGTGTGAGACAAAATCTGTGGAAGTACATTTGATGTGTTTTCCTTCGGTCATCCACTCCATAATCTATTTTGAGCTATCAGATTCATCGCCAGAGATGTACAATGTAGCATAGAACTGAAGAATGATCTCTCTGTTCCACGGATGCTCGAATTCAAATACCTTGGTGAGGCAGAAATCATCCAGATCTTGAAGCAATTGATTGAAACAGCCAATATTGCGCATTGCAGGGATGTTCAGATATTCATGAGGAAATATCTTCTGCTCTCATAGAGGACCCGAGAGTAAAATATAGCCTGTTCCTTGGTCCAGAAGCGAGGCAATTCCGAAGTGCGCGGCCCATCATATGGACTAGCTTGAAAGAATTTGGGGTGCGCATTCCGATTGAAAAGAGGACCTTTGGCACCTGCTCCTGACGAGAATAAAGGCAGTTCTTCACGAGGGTATGGGTATTTGAGTTCTTCTTGAGGAGATAGAAATTCATCGCCATACACAACTGAGTCAGTACGGTGAGCAGAAAAGGATTTTCGTACGGAGGGACCAGCATCTGGCATTCTTGTCGCTGTGTCGATAGATAACTTAAGTGGAGATGGAGCTGGTGTGGCAACAGAGGGTGCTGCAGAGGCAGTAGGCAGCAGGGCAGGTTCATCCACTTTAGGCACTGAGGCCGAATCATGTACTGGAGGTGGTGGAGGTTGTTCCACTGGAATCTGTTGTTGCTTGATAATGGGAGCTTCACGAGCAGGAGACACTTGGGGTTCGGAGCGAGGGATTTCACCTTCCTCAGGAACAGATCTTGGCGAGGGAATATTAGCTCGAGCAGGGGAGGCCACAGGCACTGATTCAGTTGGCCTTGGCGAGGGAGGTGCATCCGAGTCCTTTACTGGGGACTTCTAAGGAGCAGCGGGCTCAGGAGATGTTTCTTTCTGAGACTGAGCAACTGGTTGTTCAGGAGATTGTTCTTTCGGAGCAGGAGGGACATTTTTCTTCGCAACTCTCTTTCGTTGCTTCTTCTTTTGCTGAGCTACTTGATCGATGTGACCTTTGACCAGATCATTGTAGCCAGTGACTTTTGCTTGATGCTCATCACAGATCTTGTGAACAATTTCATCTAGATCCGTGTGAAAACACAACCTTCTGTGACGGAGGAGAGTTAAGGCACGGTTGATGTCTTTGTACGAATCTTCGAGCGCTTTAATGACAAATTTTGAAGAAGCAGTTTTCATTCGACCATCAATGTCAATCAGCCCGGCAGACAGAGTGTTGATCTCAACCGCGTCTTCTCTCATTTCTTGAACAAGGGAAGTGGCATGTGAAATGACTTCAGCAGGAATAGGCAGAGATGCCACTTCACCATCGAATGGATTGTCCACAAATCTATCAAGTTGTTCCATGATAAAAATGTGATTGTAGTAATGAGGAGCATCACTCTTGGCAATAGGAGCAGTCTGCACAGGAACTTGCTCAGAAGGAGGTTTAGAAGCCAACGGCTGAGTCAAGGTAGGCGCAAACTTAGCAGCCTTCTCCTTCAGAGCAGTGGCTTGTGGAGCATTTTTCTCGATCGTAGGCGCATTGATTTTCTTCATTTCAGGCTTGGGAATACTTTCGCCTGGCTTGGCAGTACTCACAGGAGCGTCAACTACCAAATCTTGCAAATTGATAGCATCTGGATGAGGAGTTGTGTCTACATGCTGTTTCATAGTGACAGTGGTAGCAGGAGTTTTTCTAGCAGTGATCTTCTTCGGCGGTGCTTGTGGAATCATTAGAGCACGAAGATCAGGCAGCACAGTGGAAGTGGTAATATTCACTTGCTCGCTGAGAGCAGCAGCAACTTCTTCCTTGGTAAGGGGAGGATCATCATCCGAAGAATCATTCATTTCAAATTCATCAGCTGGTGCAGCCTTTTTCTTCTTTGGTGCACTCTTTATCTTTGAAGCAGCAGCGCTGGGATCATGCTTTCGTTTAGTGCGCCCTTCAGATTTTCCTTCGGTCTTTTTCTTCTCGACATCATCTTTGAGAAGGCGAAGGTTTTCCGCTTCATGAGCCTTTTGCTTTTCAGCCCTCTTAGCTCGCTTGATGGCATTGCGCTGACGCTTAGCAAGCTCATCAGGATAAGATTCGGGTGTGCGAAGGGAGGACTCATGAGCATTTTCAGGAGGAGGTGGTCTCTCTGTGGGACCATTTGGTTTTATGAGAGAGATTTCCCGGCAGTCACCCCATGGTGGATGAAATGCAAAGTTTTGAGCAAACCGAGGATGAACAAATTCATAGTTGAACCATTTGCGCACCCAATGACGTCGAATCCATTGTAGACGCTTATCTCTCTCCTGTTTGGTTTCTCCTGGAACAGTATCATAACGATCATGAGAGATATACTCAGCTGTGTTGGTGAACGCCTGTCTGCCACCCTTCTTCTTCTTCAGAGCATTCTCTTCTTGCTCATCAGCATTCTGCTCGGTTCTTTTACGCTTGCTGGTTGATGGGCCTACCATTGGGCCCTTGGCATTCGGAGCTTTGGATTCGTCAGCAGTACCCAGAACAACATCATCCCTGTCAGCCAGGCTCACTGGTTGAGCCGAATCCTCAACTGACTGCATTTTCCTATGAATAGAAATAGATACGAGGGAAAATGGGGAAAGGGTTACGAATGCACACAGCGAAGTTTTTGAAAAGAAATCATTTTGATGAAGAAGTAGATACAGACTTTGAGAAATGTTTCGGATGAGAGAAATGTGTAGAACGAACAAGTAGGTTCGAAGAATATACTAGTTAACGTGCTAAGCATTCCGTTCGTTCGAGACATAACACAAACCCTAGATCTGAATTTTTTTGGATGCGAGGGACAACTACAAACCACATCCGCACAAGTTACCTATCAGTAAAGATCTGAGAAATGCGGTAAAAATATGCAATTACTACCACGAACGAACTCGAATAGGATGAATGGAAGAATGAGTTCGCACTACACATATCCTAACTTGGTGATGTGCAGCGACTACGGCGACACGGGGATGGAGATGATCCGCGGTGGCGAACAATGACTCCGGCGACCTCTTTCCGGCAGCAAAGGGGCGAAGATGATCAGCGTCGTCGAGCTCGAGGTGGAGCAGTACGGTAGGGCTTCGGAAAGTGACGGTGGCGGAGATGCGAAGTGAATGAGGGAGTTGGACGGGGCGGCACAGTATATATATGCGAGGAGGAAATAACCGCACCCGGTGAATCTGATCGGACGGCCACAGTCAGAGGACTATTGCGATTCAACGGACCAGATAAACTGGCAGTTGATGAAGAGCACGTGGCAACCGTCCCTAAAGAATGTGGTCCTGACTTGGGCGGGAAACCCCAAATTTTGGACGGCTTTCACCAAAACAGATTAAGTTCGGACCGAAACTTTAACGTGGTCAAGGACACCAGATAAAGTTTCGTTACCAGATGAATTTTGTGCATTCATAACAGAACAGCATAGACTGGAAGAGATAGAATAGAGAGAAAATAGGGTCCTAGGTATTTCACTCAGACGAAGAAACACAAACACCCGAGCGAAAAGCTATGAGTGAAATACATTCGGACAAACACAAACTCCTTCAACCGAAAGTCAACTCAACGAAGAGAAATTGTGGTGGCGTTACCCACCGTATAAGAATTGTATGACCCTGAGCATCGCACAATTATTGTGGCACCCAGTTGGTCTAGTTCTTCGTTAATGTATTCACTCTCAGAAAGAAAATTTCACTTTGTCGAAATTTTCAAACTCTTCGAGTGTTGTGCACCCATTCCTTCTAAGATGTGGAAGTGATGGTACGGGTGCCGAGTCCAGCTTACTGCACGTTTGCGGAATCTAGGATATTTAGCTCACACCGTAACGCACAGAATCTTTTCTCATCGAGAGGCTTGGTGAAGATATCGGCAAGATTTTCTTCGGTATTGACGTGACTGATAACAATATCCTCTCGAGCAACATGATCGCAAAGGAAATGATGTCTGATCTCAATATGCTTGGTGCGAGAGTGCTGCACTGGATTGTGTGCAATTTTGATCGCACTCTCATTGTCGCACAATAGAGGGATCTTCTTGACCTTGATGCCATAATCCTTCAGAGTCTGCTTCATCCATAATAACTGAGTGCAACACGCGCCAGCAGCAATATATTCGGCCTCTGCGGTAGAGAGCGAGACACAATTCTGCTTCTGTGACGACCAACATACCAAAGATCTACCGAGGAAATGGCATGTCCCCGAAGTAGATTTCCTGTCAACCCGGTAACCTGCATAATCTGAGTCTGAATATCCGACGAGGTCAAACTGTGCTCCCTTAGGATACCATAAACCTAAGGTGGGGGTGTGAGCCAAATATCTCAGAATACGCTTGACCGCTTGGTGATGCGATTCTTTCGGTGCAGCTTGGAAACGAGCACACATACAAACACTTAACATAATATCAGGTCTGGATGCACATAAGTAAAGCAAAGAACCAATCATCGAACGATATGCTTTCTGATCGTAATCTTTACCGTACACATATGCGTCCAGCTGGCCATTCGTGGGCATGGGAGTTTTGTAGCCCTTCTGTTTGCAATCTTGCATTTTAAACTTCTTTAAACATTCTCTCAGATATTTCTCCTGAGATATGAAAATTCCGTTGTCCTGTTGACGGATTTGCAGTCCGAGAAAGAACTTGAGTTCACCCATCATAGACATTTGATATTTCTCGGACATCATTCGCCCGAATTCCATGCTGCATGCATTGTTAGTACAGTCGAAAATAATATCATCCACATAAATTTGACACACAAATAAATCACCATCAATAGCACGTATGAAAAGAGTGGAATCAGTGGATCCTGGCTTGAACCCTTTGTCGAGCAAGAACCTCTTCAGAGTATCATACCAAGCTCGAGGGGCTTGCTTCAGCCCATACAAAGCCTTTTTCAACCTGAAAACTTTGTTAGGAAACTGAGGGTTTTCAAAGCCAGGTGGCTGCCTAACATATACTTCCTCATCAATTTCACCATTAAGGAAGGCACTTTTCACATCCATTTGATAAAGCAGAATATCATTGTAGTTTGCATAAGCGAGAAGAATACGAATTGCCTCAAGGCGAGCAACAGGAGCATATGTTTCACCGAAATCAATACCTTCTACCTGTGTATACCCTTGAGCAACAAAATGCGCTTTGTTTCTCACCACAATGCCATTTTCATCTTGCTTGTTTCAGAAGATCCATTTGATATTGTGCTTCTTAGGATTCGGTTTGTCAACCAATTCCCACACATCATTTAATTCGAATTGCACCAACTCTTCTTGCATGGCATTCATCCAATCGGGATCATTCATGGCTTCTCCATACTTGGTAGGTTCTGTCAATGAGACAAAGGAGAAACTGCCACAGTAGTTAGCCAAACGAGTGCGAGAACGAGTTGTGGGTCGATAACCTGGATTCTCGAGATCTTCGAGGATTAACGCAGGGTCAACTCGATTTGCCACTCGAGGAAGAAGATTTCCTTCTTGATGATTGATACGTCTCCAACGTATCTATAATTTTTGATTGTTCCATGCTGTTATATTATCAATCTTGGATGTTTTTATAAGCATTTACAGCAATTATATATCATTTTTTGGGACTAACCTATTAACTTAGTGCCCAGTGCCAGTTGCTGTTTTCTGCCCTGTTTTTGTTTTACAGAAAATCAATACCAAATGAAGTCCAAATGCCACAAAACTTTTGGGAGATTTTTTATTGGGCAAGATAAACACTAGAAGCTTTGGGAGGAGGCCAGAAGACCCTGATGGGGCCCACGAGCCACCAGGGCGTGCCTGGGGGGGCAGGCGCGCCCTGGTGCCTCGTGGGGCCCACAGAGCTCCGTTTGACCTAATTCCAGCACTATAAATTCAGAAAAAATAAGAAACCCTCAGGGGAGTCCACGATATACTTTTTCCGCCACCGCAAGTTTCTGTTCCAGAGAGATCCCATTTGGGGTCCTTCTCCGGTAATCAGCCGGAGGGGGAATCGATCACGGAGGGGTTCTACATCAACCTTGCTGCCTCTCTGATGATGCGTGAGTAGTTTACCACAGACCTTCGGGTCCATAGTTAGTAGCTAGATGGCTTCTTCTCTCTTTTTGATCTTCAATACAATGTTCTCCTCGATGTTCTTGGAGTTCTATCCGATGTAATCACTTTTTGCGGTGTGTTTGTTGGGATCCGATGAATTGTGAGTTTATGATCAGATTATCCATGAAATTATTTGAGTCTTTGTTGGTCTCTTTTATGCATGATTATTATAGCCTCGTATTTCTTCTCCGATCTATTGATTTGGTTTGGCCGACTAGATTGATTTATCTTGCCATGGGAAGAGGTGCTTTGTAATGGGTTCGATCTTGCGGTGCTCAATCCCAGTGACAGAAAGGGACATGACACGTATGTATCGTTGCTATTAAGGGTAAAAAGATGGGGTTTATTCATACGTGAGTTTATCTTGTCTACATCATGTCATCTTGCTTAAGGCGTTACTCCGTTCTTTATGAACTTAATACTCTAGATGCATGCTGGATAGCGGTCGATGTGTGGAGTAATAGTAGTAGATGCAGGCAGGAGTCGGTCTACTTGTCTCGGACGTGATGCCTATATACATGATCATTGCCTTGGATATCATCATGATTATTTGCTTTTTTATCAATTGCCCAACAGTAATTTGTCTACCCACCGTATGCTATTTCTATGAGAGAAGCCTCTAGTGAAAACTATGGCCCCCGGGTCTATCTAAATCATATTACTAAAACCCTAAAAACCTTGCTGCAATTTTATTTTACTTATTTTTTTTTGTATTTTTTTTTCAATCTATCTATCTATCATATACAATTTAATCTTGCAACTTACCGCCGAGAGATTGACAACCTCTCGTTTGCGTTGGGTGCAAGGATTTGTTGTTTGTGTGCAGGTACTGCTAACGAGGTGTTGCGTGATTCTTCTACTGGATTGATAACCTTGGTTTCATAACTGAGGGAAATACTTATCTCTACTGTGCTGCATCATCCCTTCCTCTTCGGGGAAATACCAACGCAAGCTACAAGTAGCAGGAAGAATTTCTGGCGCCGTTGCCGGGGAAGACATCATCAACATCTATCAAGTACCTTTGCATAAACTCTCATCTCCTTGCATTTACTTTATTTGGATCTGCCTCTCGTTTTCATCTCCCTCACTTCTAAAATGTTTTCACAAAAATACAAAAATATTTTCCGTTTGCCTTTTTGCTCGTTTGCTATCTTTGCTTGTGTGCCATGTGCCTTCTATTTGCTTGCATCTTCGCTTGCTAGAAATCTATTGATATGGATCCTCATCCACTTGCTAATCTTTTCAAAAGATCCAATTATGATGAACCAATTGCTAGTGAGTTGAGTGCAATTGATTATCTCTATGAAGTTTTGCTTGAAAATCATGAACCGGAAAATTGTGATGTTGAAAGAAGAAATTTATAAAGTGATTCATGATAGCTCCTTCAATGAAAAGCATGATTGAAATAATGTTATTATAAATTATATTAATGTCAATTGTGCTAATAATATGCAAAACTACGAGCTTGGGGATGATAATTTTGTTATATCCACTACTTATTGCAATGATCATGATTGGGGTGATAATGCTTCTTATGATCTTGAAAATTTATTTAAGCCTCATGATGAATATGCTATTGATAATAATGTTTGCAATAATATTGAAAGTGGGTTTGGAAGAGTGTCAACTCTAGGTAAAAATAATCCCACATATTTGGAGAGTGTTCAATCTTATGAAATTTTTGATAAAAGTGGGTTTGGAGAGGTCATGACTTTAGTTGATGTTAATCCCACTATTTTGGAAGACTATAAGCATTTTATGCATGTGGATCATGGAGAGAAAATTTTATATGATAGCTATATTGTTGAATTTGATTATGATCCTACATGTAATTATTATGAGAGAGGAAAATATGGTTGTAGAAATTTTTATGTTAGTAAATTACCTCTCGTTATGTTGAGATTGTCAATGTTTTATTCCTCTCCTTTGCATATGCTAGATATTTCTCGTCTTGGTAATTTGTTTGCATATAAAATGCCTATGCATAGGAAGTATGTTAGACTTAAATGTGTTTGTCACATGTATTATGATGCTCTCTTTGTGCTTCAATTCTTATCTTTCATGTGAGCATCATTGAAATCTCAAAGCCTATCTTAATGGCTATAAAGAAAGAGCTTCTTGGGAGGCAACCCAATGAATAAAATAAAATTTTTGTTTTTACTTTCTGTTTTGGTGTGTTTACATAATTATAGCTACTCTTATGATTGTGTTTTTATGTTTTAATTAGTGTTTGTGCCAAGTAAAGCCTTTGGGATGATTTGGATGATAGTTGATTTGATTCTGTGCAAAAACAGAAACTTTTACGTCCAGTACAGAAAATTCTAAAAATCACTGGAGCGACGAAAAATTCTGAATTTTTTACACATGATTGATATACAAATTTCCCACGTTGTCCTAATTTTTCAGAATTTTTAGAGTTACAGAAGTATGGCTTTTAAATAGATTTCTACAGACTGTTCTGTTTTTGACAGATTCTGTTTTTGATGTGTTGCTTGCTTGTTTTGATGAAACTATGGATTGTATCGGGGGGTATAAGCCATGGAGAAGTTAGAATACAGTAGGTTTAATGCAAAAATAAAATATGAATAGGTTTGCAACAGTAGTTATAGTAGTGATTTATTTTGTTATACTAACGGATCTCACGAAGGTTTTGTTGAGTTTTGTGTGATTGAAGTTTTCAAGTTTTGGGTGAGAGTACGATGGATGAAGGAATAAGGAGCAGCAAAAGACTAAGCTTGGGGATGCCCGAGGCATCCCAAGGTAATATTCAATGAAGACTCAAGTGTCTAAGCTTGGGGATGCCCCGGAAGGCATCCCCTCTTTCTTCTAACAACCATCGGTAATTTTACTTGGAGCTATATTTTTATTCGTCACATGATATGTGTTTTGCTTGGAGCGTCGTGTATTATATGAGTCTTTGCTTTTTTTGCTTTTTAGTTTGTCACAATCATCTTTGCTGGACACACCAATTTGAGAGAGCCACACGTTCATCATAATTTGTTAGAATACTTTATGTGCTTCACTTAAATTTTTTGAGCTAGGCAGTTGCTCTAGTGCTTCACTTAAATATTTTTGAGCATGGTGGTGGCTATATTTTGTAGAAATAAACTCTCATGCTTCACTTATATTATTTTGAGAGTTGCTAAATTTTGAAGAAATAAACTCTCATGCTTCACTTAAATTATTTTGAGAGTTGCTAAAATTTTGAAGAAATATGCTCTCATGCTTCACTTATATTATTTTGAGAGTTGAATTTTTTTGAAGAAATAAATTCTCATGCTTCACTTAAATTATTTTGAGAATTGATAAGATTGAAATTTTGAAGAAATATTTGCACTCTCATGCTTCACTTATATATTTTTGAGAGTTGATAGAAGTAACGGTAATTTGCACAAGATATGAATTTGGTCCCAAAGTGATGAATATTCAAGGGGGATATAATAAAAACTTTCATATAGATCATTGGATATGATAAGTGTGATTCCTTGCAATAGTTTTGCGATATGGAGATGATAATATGTGAGTTATGTTAGTGAGTAATTGTGATTTAGTAAGAATATTAGTGTTAAGGTTTGTGATTCCCTATGCATGCACATTAAGTCAATAGTTATGCAACGAAATTATATCCTACTTATGGTGCATTATTCGGTGTTAGTTATGTTTAATGCATGTTTATGACCGTCTTCGTTTTTTGGTTGGTCGCTTCTCAATCTATTTGCTAGCCTTCATTTGTACTAAGCGAAAATACTGCTTGTGCATCCAAAATCCTTAAACCCAAGTTGTGCCAAATGAGTCCACCATACCTACCTATATGCGGTATTTCCATGCCGTTCCAAGTAAATTTGCGTGTGCCAACTCTAAATTTTCAAAATAATTTTTCTGTTTTGTGTGCCCGTACCGCTCATGAGGCGGAAGGGGGTGGCCAATATTTTCCATGCTAGGTGGGTTTTTCTCACGATGAGTGTTTATTCACTTGTCATTGCACGAGAGTGTGGCGGTATTAGGGATGCCCAGTCCCGAAATGAAATGAAATGAAAAATCTTATGTGATGATAATAATAAATTCCTTCGGAAGTGATGGTATGGAGGGCACCCGTGGATACGGCTAGCCATGGATTGTGAAAGAATGATGGAAAAGGAATAAACTTTATTTTCTGTTTGGGAACCGCCTATAGTTGATCTAGCATGGAAGATATTGGGAATTCTCGTTCGTTCTCGTTGACAGGAAAATCATGCCTCCCAAAATATTCTTTTATCTCTCTAATTTAAAGCTTTGAGCTCTGGCACATTTGACAAATCTCTGCTTCCCTCAGCGAAGGGCCTATCTATTTACTTTTATGCAATTTTTATTTTTTTTTAGTCTCCATCTTCTTTTACAAAGCACCAACTAGAGAACACTATTGTCATACTTGTGCATTGGATGTAGCTAATTTCGAGTGTGTTTCATGAATGGATCAATGATTGAGCATAATGGGCTAGGGATAACTTTCTTTAGCGTTGATATTTTGAAAGACATGGTTGCTTGTTAGCATTGCTTGAGTATTTATATTTTCATGTCAAATTATAGACTATTGCTTTGAATCATTCTAGTCCAATGTCCATGCTACAAAAGAAAAGAATATGTGATGAATATGATGGGCAACATTCCACATCAAAAATTCTATTTTTATCATTTACCTACTCGAGGACGAGCAGGAATTAAGCTTGGGGATGCTGATACGTCTCCAACGTATCTGTAATTTTTGATTGTTCCATGCTGTTATATTATCAATCTTGGATGTTTTTATAAGCATTTACAGCAATTATATATCATTTTTTGGGACTAACCTATTAACTTAGTGCCCAGTGCCAGTTGCTGTTTTCTGCCCTGTTTTTGTTTTACAGAAAATCAATACCAAACGAAGTCCAAATGCCATGAAACTTTTTGGAGATTTTTTATTGGGCAAGATAAACACTAGAAGCTTCGGGAGGAGGCCAGAAGACCTTGGTGGGGCCCACGAGCCACCAGGGCGCGCCTGGGGGGGCAGGCGCGCCCTGGTGCCTCGTGGGGCCCATAGAGCTCCGTTTGACCTAATTCCAGCACTATAAATTCAGAAAAAATCAGAAACCCTCAGGGGAGTCCACGATATACTTTTTCCGCCGCCGCAAGTTTCTGTTCCAGAGAGATCCCATATGGGGTCCTTCTCCGGTAATCAGCCAGCCGGAGGGGGAATCGATCACGGAGGGGTTCTACATCAACCTTGCTGCCTCTCTGATGATGCGTGAGTAGTTTACCACAGACCTTCGGGTCCATAGTTAGTAGCTAGATGGCTTCTTCTCTCTTTTTGATCTTCAATACAATGTTCTCCTCGATGTTCTTGGTGTTCTATCCGATGTAATCACTTTTTGCGGTGTGTTTGTTGGGATCCGATGAATTGTGAGTTTATGATCAGATTATCCATGAAATTATTTGAGTCTTTGCTGGTCTCTTTTATGCATGATTATTATAGCCTGGTATTTCTTCTCCGATCTATTGATTTGGTTTGGCCGACTAGATTGATTTATCTTGCCATGGGAAGAGGTGCTTTGTAATGGGTTCGATCTTGCGGTGCTCAATCCCAGTGACAGAAAGGGACATGACACGTATGTATCGTTGCTATTAAGGGTAAAAAGATGGGGTTTATTCATACGTGAGTTTATCTTGTCTACATCATGTCATCTTGCTTAAGGCGTTACTCCGTTCTTTATGAACTTAATACTCTAGATGCATGCTGGATAGCGGTCGATGTGTGGAGTAATAGTAGTAGATGTAGGCAGTAGTCGGTCTACTTGTCTCAGACGTGATGCCTATATACATGATCATTGCCTTGGATATCGTCATGATTATTTGGTTTTCTATCAATTGCCCAACAGTAATTTGTCTACCCACCGTATGCTATTTCTATGAGAGAAGCCTCTAGTGAAAACTATGGCCCCCGGGTCTATCTAAATCATATTACTAAAACCCTAAAAACTTTGCTGCAATTTTATTTTACTTATTTTATTTTGTATTTTTGTTTCAATCAATCTATGTATCATATACAATTTAATCTTGCAACTTACCGCCGAGAGATTGACAACCTCTCGTTTGCGTTGGGTGCAAGGATTTGTTGTTTGTGTGCAGGTACTGCTAACGAGGTGTTGCGTGATTCTCCTACTGGATTGATAACCTTGGTTTCATAACTGAGGGAAATACTTATCTCTACTGTGCTGCATCATCCCTTCCTCTTTGGGGAAATACCAACGCAAGCTACAAGTAGCAATGATCATTTTCATTCTCCTCAGTATCAGTATTGGGATGGGCATTGGTATCGCCATTTTCATCGGGATTGCCATTTTGATCGGCATTTGCATTTGGGTTGCCATTTGTGTTCGGAGTGACATGTTCTTCGGCAGTGGCTTGGCGTGTTCTTCTTCGAGGCATGGGTGCCTTTTCATCGGAAGAGTCAGGTACATTTCCTTTGACTGGCTTGACGTCCCCAATGGCCATTTGCCGAATAGCATCCGAAATCGGTGGTTCATTTATCACATTAGGCAGATACTCCTTTTGGGAGCCGTTAGATTCATCAAACCGCACATTTACCGTTTCCATAACTTTCCCGTGGTGAGAGTTATAGACACGATAAGTATGCGAGTTCGAACCATATCCAAGAAGAAAACCTTCATGTGCCTTAGGTGCAAACTTGGAATTATGATTCATGTCACGAATATAGCAAGGTGCACGAAAAACACGTAAATAAGAAACATTCGGTTTGTTGCCAGTGATAAGCTCATATGAAGTTTTCTTAAGGAATTTGTGAAGATAAACATGATTCACAACATGACAAGCAGTGTTAATAGCATCAACCCAGAAACGAATGGGAGTTTTATACTCACTGAGCATTGTTCTCGCCATTTCAATGAGAGTTCTATTCTTTCACTCAACAACTCCATTCTGTTGGGGAGTGTATGCGGCAGAGAACTCATGAGTTATACCATTTTCGTCGAGAAAATCTTCGATATGAGTATTTTTGAACTCAGTACCATTGTCGCTTCTGACATGCTTAATTCGCACATCATATTCATTCTGAGCCTTCTTGGCGAATCTTTTGAAGATGTCTTAGGTGCAGGTTTTGTCTTCGAGAAAGAATACCCAAGTGTATCGAGAGAAATCATCAACAATAACCAGGCCATAATGACTGCCTCCGAAACTTGCATAGTTTTGAGGTCCGAATAGATCCATATGAAGAATTTCCAGAGGTCTTGTTGTGGTCATGACAGTTTTTGATGAATGGTGCTTCTTTGCCAATTTGCCGGCCTCACACGCACCACAGAGACTATCCTTGTCGAATTTCACATCAGGAATGCCACGAAGATGATTTTTCTTCACTAGAGTCTGCAAATTTCTCATACCTGCATGACCAAGTCTTCGGTGCCACAGCCATCCTTCGGTTGCTTTTGCAAGCAAGCAAGTTTGGACTGAGGGACCCTTAGAGAAATCCACAATATACAAATCACCTTTTCTATTTCCCTCGAATACGAAGGAATTGTCAGAGGCCATAAAGACAATGCATTCGGATATTGAAAATAGAACTAGCATGCCTAGATCGCAAAGCTTGCCAACTGACATGAGATTGAATCCAAGAGACTGAACAAGTAAAACATCATCAATGTTCTTGTCCTTGGATATAGCAATTTTACCTAACCCAATTACCTTTCCTTTGTTGTTGTCGCCGAAAGTAATATACTTCTGAGATGAAGTAGTTAAGTTGGGGTCGACAAACAACGACTTGTCTCTGGTCATATGACTAGTGCATCCACTATCCATTATCCATTCGGTACACCCGGAGACATAGTCCTGCAGAGGAATTAGGCTTTCTTAACCACCCACATCTTTGTAGGTGGCTTCGAAACATATGAGCGAGCAGGATATGATTTCTTTCGATAGTCATACGAATTGTTACTCGAATAGGTACGAGCATAATCAAAAGAGTATGCATTGAAATTCTTTCCAGACGAATGAGTACAGTGGTTAGATGAGGTATGCATGTACTCATTCTTTCGAACTTTTTCCAGAAAGTATCGAGCATTTTCAGCCTGCATGGTTAGTAACATAGTAATAGGCAATGCTTCGATAGTCTTCCTAGGCACCCAGAAAGCTTTCTTTGGGGGACCATTCCTGCTGTTTGGTCCAACATAGCGAGCAACAGCCTCACCACGTTGGTTTTTGAACAACTTATAGTTGTCCAGAGAATCATCATATGAGTATTCAGGGATAGGACTATCATATCCTGAAAGTAAAGCTGGATCGAGCGTTTCGCTCTTGGCAGGCACCCACACAGTGCGAGGATATTGATCAGGTTCCCAGTAGGAGCCATTTTCATTCAGTTTCCTTTCGAAACCGATACCTTCTTTCCTGGGATTTTTGTGAAGAATGGATTTCTTCAGAACATCACACAGGGTTTGATGCCCTTTGAGAGACTTGAACATTCCTGTCTGAAGAAGATCCTTCAACCTAGCATTTTCATCAGATACAGAACCATTTTCCTCGACAGAGGGGTTAGCATTCACAGAAGATTCAGCATTTGATTCAGCATTACTGCGTTCAAGGCATTTTAAGCAAGGTGGTACAAACACTTCAGGTTTCTCTTTGAGTTGTTGGGTGAGAAGAGAATTTTCTCTGATCAAGTCATCATGAGCCTCTCTCAGCGACTCGAGTTCCTGTTTCCTTTTCAGGTAATCATAAGTCAATCTCTCGTGGTCGGCCGAGAGAAAATCATGACGATTTGATAGTTCTTCCATTCGTGACTTGAGAGCGGAATGCTCTTCTGTCAACGACTGATTTTTCTCCATCTCCTCAACCAACAACCCTTCAGATTTCCTGAGGGTTTTCTCAATTTTCTCAAGAGAGTTTTGTTGTATATTAGCAATTTTGATCAGTTTAGCATGGTCATCCTCATCCGAAGAGTATTGATCACTGGAGTGAACCTTGTGATGTTTGGAGGATACCTTTTCTTTCGAAGCTTTGGCCATGAAGCAGTAGGCAGGAGATTCGTCGTCGCTCGAATGATTCTTGAAGAAGTTCGATGCAGGAGTGGAGGCACATGCTATGCCAGCCATGCCAGAATCAGAATCCTCGTCGGATTCATCAACTTCTTCGGAGTCAGATGACTCTTCTTTATCGGAATCCATCTCCTTGCCAATGTATGCCTTGGCCTTGCGAGAGGTATTCTTGCGGTTGGATGAGGACTTGGAAGGATTCCTTGAGGAAGATCTTGACGAGGACTTGGAGGAGGAGCTGTCCTTCTTCTTGAAGAACTTCTTCGTTTTCTTCTCATCATCGGAGTCGTAGCTCTTGCTCTTGCCTTTGCCATGGTTGTTTCCAGAATCATATCTTCCACTGGCACGGATTTCAGCTTCCCAGAGAGGGCAATCTGAAATGAAATGTCCTGGCTTTTTGCACTTGAAGCAGGTGTAATCTCCAGTAGGTTTGGATGAAGATTTGGAGCCGCCAGAGTTGCTAGATCCTTTCTTCTGAAACTGATTTTTCCTGTGAAGGCGCTGGAATCTTTTCATGATTAATGCGAGATCTTTGCTGATCCTTTCTGGGTCATCTGAATCTTCTTCGGCATTTCCTTCCGAGGAAGATTCAGCCACACCCTTGAGAGCATGACTTTTTCGGTGACTTGAGCCATAGAGATCTCTCTTTTCTTCTTCTTGTTCCTCGTGGTTGTTTAGCCTTTCCATGATATCAGCAGAGTCGAGAACTTTGAAATCAGCTCGTTCCCGAATCATCAGAACTAGTGTGTCGAACGAACTGTCAAGGGATCGGAGCAGTTTCTTCACAACTTTGTGATTAGTGATGTCTTTGGCGCCAAGACCTTGCAGCTCATTTGCAATGTCACTCAGACGATCAAAGGTTTGCTGACAGCTTTCATTTCCGATTCGCTTGAACCGATTGAACTTCGCCCGAAGAGTATCAATGCGAGCTTCTTTCTGAGTTGAAACACCCTCGTTTATCTTTTTGAGAATGTCCCACAATTCCTTTGCAGTTTCACACTGACGATAGCGAAGAAATTGAGCACGAGAGAGATGGCCACCAATTTCATCTTTAGCTTGAGCATCCATCTGAATGAGTTTCTTCTCGTGGTCAATGGGGACCTGGGGCATTTCAACCACGAATCCATTCTGCACCACGTTCCACATATCATCATCAATAGCTCGGAGACGGATCTTCATCTTCTCCTTCCAGAAGGGATAGTCCGTCCCATCGAAGATGGGAATCTTGAGGTGCGACTTGTAGCTCACTGAAGACATACTTAAACTCCAAGGTGGTTAGACCAAAATGAGCAGAGTCAAGGAGTACCTTGCTCTGATACCAATTGTAGGAACGAAGTATGTCTACCAGAGGGGGGTGAATGGGAGTTTTAAATTTTCTTCGAAAATATCAAAACTCTCGGAACCCAGCAGCGGAGCGAATGAAAACAGCATACAGTGAGCGAATACAAACTAACGAATGGAAACTAAAGACATGCATCAAGACAAATCACATGATTGAAATACAGCACAGTTCGAATGTAAAGGAAAGAAGTGGAGGTGACCAGTGATGCTCGATGGCGACAAGGAATTTGGTAGACCAGTTCGCCCTTCTGCAAAAGGACTACGTCTGGTTGGAGGGGTTGTGATTTAACACAGAAGATAAACTCTCTTCGCCCTATTCTCCTCGACAATTGGTTCGTCAACCAATGCCGATCACTCGTGGTAGATACTTGAGGCGATCTCCGAACCTTTACAGACTTCTTCTTCGAGAACCACAATTACTCTTGGTCTCTGAAGAAATTGACACCTAATCGTCTAGAGAGTTCGCAGCTCTCAAGAGTAATAGGCGGAGCGTACTGGACTTAGATTCGAGTGATGCTGAACCACTATCTAATTTTTCGGCTCTGGGGTTTTCTCTCGGTGGATTTTAAACTCAAATCACTCGGAGAGGGGGTTGCTCAACAATCTTCTCAGAATCAAACGGAGCAGCCACCGGACAACGCCGGTGCGGGGTGGCTATTTATAGCCGCGGCCTTCCCTGGTGGGAAATGACCATTTTGGACACGCGGTCCAGCCAATGGCCAACCGACACGTTCACAACGGTCGGATTTTAAGAGCAACGGTAACATTACTTGAGGAACAAGTAATGCTAACTCCTCGGTCAGAGACAAATCTCTCGCAGCGAAGAAGATCACAGTCTCTTGCTGGCAAGTATTTGCTCGGAACACAAAGAGATTTCTCTCACAATTTTCATAGGATTGGGTTTAGCATCAGAGAATCACGTCTTCGAACACTACACCCCTCTTAGTAGTACGGTGGTCCTATGACTCAATAAAGAGAAGAGAAACAATGAAAGTAAATGCTACGTCTTCACTTCGTCTTCAATCTTCTCGGCCGCAGTCATTTTCTTTGGACGAGCACCGAACCAATTGCTTTGCATCAGCAATTTTTGAAGGGTCACTCTTGTCATCATAGTCTTCGGTGATAACCTTCACTGCCACACAAGGGATTATCTTCGGAGTTTGAACCAAACTCCTCTTGACTCCAGGGACCTGTTACTCTGTGTGCACTCGCAAACATATTAGTCCCTTACTGTTTATGTCAACAATCTCTAAAACCTAAGGAGGCAAATTATTGCACCAACAATAACCTTGGTTTCTAACCGAGGGAAATTCTTATCTCTACTGTACTGCATCATCCCCTCCTCTTCGGGGAAATTCCAACGCAGCTCACAAGTAGCACGGTCTTGGCCCTGTTTGGATGGGAACCGTCCGCCCTACCCCTCCAGGAGCTACCGTCTGGCGTGGAGGCAGAGGCCTAGGCCATCGTGCCGGGTGGTCTTCCGTGGGCCTTCAAGATGGATGCGCAGCCTCTTAAAGTGCTGGTGTGGAACGTGAGGGGGCTTAACACGCCCGCAAGGAGAACCACTATTTCTCAGGTGGTGGCAGCAGCGAAACCTAGCTTAGTCTGTTTCCAGGAGTCCAAGATGGAGCATGTAACACCTGAACTTGTCCGTCATTGCATGGGAAATAAATTCGAGAACTTCTTTTACCTGCCGGCTGTGGGCACGAGAGGCGGTATCATTTTAGCGTGGGACGCCATGGTGGTCTCGCTATCCAACCCTCATCGAACAGAAAACACTATAACGGTGCTTGTCAAAACTCTAGGTGGCTTACAATGGTGGATCACGGGTGTTTATGGCCCCCAACTTGACGTGGACAAAATCCGGTTCATGGAGGAGCTTTGTGAGATTAGGGACTCGCATGCCGGCCCTTGGGCGGTCGTCGGAGACTTCAACCTCCTCCTCAACCCCGAGGACAAAAATAACAGAGCGGTAAATAGGAGGATGATGACGCGCTTCCGCACAACGCTCAACCGCCTTGAGCTCAAGGGGATGTACCTCAACGGGAGGCGCTACACTTGGTCAAACGAGCGCGAGTGTGCCACCCTGGAGAAAATTGTCCCCGTACTCACCACAAATGATTGGGACGACATGCACCCCTCCAGCTTCCTCACTGCCATGGGCACGGCCATCTCGGACCATTACCCTTTGTTGCTTGATCTGAATGCGGATTGGAAGGTGGGGCGCCGGTTTCGGTTTGAGGCTTTCTGGCCAAGGGCGGCCGGCTTTATGGAGACAGTGACCGCGGCATGGCACTCGGTCCCATCTACGGGAAACCCATATGTGGTGCTTGACAACAAGCTGCGTGCAACGGCCAAGTCATTGCAGCACTGGAGTGACAAGTGGATTGGAAACATTAGCCTACAAATTGGGATCGCCATGGAAATTATCTACAGACTTGATGCGGCATCGAATACTAGGCAACTCACTACGGCTGAGATGGGCTTGCGGAAGCTACTTAAGCGTAAACTGCTCGGATTATGTTCACTACAGAGGACGATTGCTCGTCAGAGGTCCCGGTTGCTGTTCCTACGGGAAGGGGATGCCAACACGGAGTTTTTTCATCGACACGCCAGGCATAGACAAAAGAGGAACATCATCACCATGCTGACCAAAGATGGAGAGACATATACGGGCCAGGAGAATATTGCACGCATGGTTGATGGCTACTACAATCAGATCTTGGGTGTGGCGCCGGCAAGGGACCACGCACTAAACCTTGAACTACTGGACTTGCCCTCGAATGACCTAACCCATCTGGAGCTGCCGTTCACGGAAGTGGAAGTAGAGAAGACTGTCAAGGCTTTGCCGCTGGACAAAGCACCGGGGCCATATGGCTTCACCGGCAGATTCTATGCCACCTGCTGGAGCATCATCAAGGACGACTTCATGCGGGCGCTGGAACTATTCTACAGAGGAGACACGCGTGGTTTGCCGGCCATCAATAAAGCTCTGATCGCCTTGCTTCCTAAGGTGGACGGGGTGGTGGATATTCGTGACATTCGACCGGTCAGCCTAGTGCATGGGGCAATCAAAATCTTCGATAGGGTCCTTGCCTCAAGGCTTGCGGTGGAACTGCCTCAGCTAATTGGGTCACACCAGAGCACATTCATCAAGGGAAGGTCCCTGCACGACAACTTTATGCTAGTACAGTGCACGGCAAGACGACTACACGCGCTCAAGGACCCCACGGTCATGCTTAAACTGGACATTACGAAGGCTTTCGACACGGTGCAATGGCTGTTCCTGATTGAGGTACTGCGACAAATGGGATTTGGAGATAGATGGATCTCTTGGATCGTCGGCCTCTTGAGCACATCGACAACGAAAGTGATGGTAAATGGAGTACCCGGAGAAGCCATCTTCAGCTGCAACGGACTACGGCAGGGCGCCCCACTCTCACCCATGCTCTTTATCCTGATCATGGAGCCACTACAGCGGCTATTCCACTTGGCGGCATCACATCGGCTGCTTTCCCCGTTGGCAAGGGTTGGCATGCAACAACGAGTCTCCATCTTCGCAGAGACGTCATGCTATTCCTGAAACCGAACCCACTGGACCTTCGGGTCAGCATGGCAGTGCTAGAAGCTTTTGGAGCGGCTTCGGGACTAAGGGTGAATCACACCAAGAGCGCCGCCACACCCATTCGGTGCAATCGGCAGCACATGCAGTTGGTGGAGGATATACTGGGCTTCTCCATTGGCAGATTCCCATGCAAGTATCTTGCCCCCCCCCCTCCTCACCATTCGGGAGCAATCAGCAGCGCAACTCCAGGGACTTGTGGATCAACTGGCAAAACGCCTACCCACGTGGCGCGGTTCCTCCATGCTGAAGAGCGGCCGTCTATTACTTATCCAGTCCGTACTCTGCTCGATACCAATCCACACGATGATGGCCCTTGACCTGCCGGCCAAAACTATAGGCGCCATGAACAAAATTTTGAGGGGTTTCCTGTGGTGTGCAAAGGCGGAGGCTAACAGCGGGAACTGTGCCGTGGCATGGGACACCGTATGCTCCCCCAAGTGGGCAGGTGGATTAGGCATCCCGGACCTCAGATGGCTCAACATCTCGATGCAGGCCCGATGGCCATGGCTCAGGAGATCTGACAGCTCCAGACCGTGGAGGGAATTTGACATTCAGGTACCAAAGGAATCAACGCAGCTTTTCCATGCGGCAACCGCCGCAGTCGTGGGCGGAGGTGCAGATTCCTTGTTTTGGGAGGACAAGTGGCTAAACGGTGCGCGCATTGAGGATATCGCGCCCAAGGTATACGCGCGAGTTCCACCGAGGAAACGTAACAGTATGATAGTAGCCACGGCAGTTCAGGAGGGCAGGTGGCCGCTAGACGTGGGCCAAAACCTTGACGTAGATACACTGATGGAGTACTTAGACCTGTGGCACAGGATCGCGGTGATTGAACTTGACCCAGAGACACCGGACAGCCTAAGATGGGCTTGGGAGAGCAAAGGCACGTTTTCGATCAGATCGGCATATGCGGCAAAGTTCATGGGGAGAGAGACCATCTCGACAGCGGAATTCACATGGAAATCAAGGGCGCCGTTGCAGTGCAGGTTCTTCACCTGGCTAGCCATGAAGAACAGATGCTGGACCTCTGACAGACTAGCTAGGCGCGGCCTACCTCACCAGGATACATGCCCCTTCTGCAGCCAAAGCGATGAAACGACCAGCCATATCCTACTAGAGTGCGTACTGGCCAGAACGGTCTGGCATGAGGTATGCAGTGCACTTGGTAAACAGGAGTGGGCGCCACGACCGGATAGCTATCTCAATGACTGGTGCGAAGATAAGAGCTCAGGGCAGAGCCTACAAAAGGATCACCGGACCATCTTAGTCCTCGTCCTCTGGGAACCGTGGAAGCATAGGAATGGAATTGTGTTTGATGGAGCATCGCCGTCAGCACAGCAGGTAGGCAGGAGGATCTTGACGCAGGGGAGAGCGTGGAAGCAAGCGGGAATGCTAAAAACTGACCTAGATAGCTTCTTCCAGGCGTTGACACAGTGGGTTGGTCGGGAGTAGTCAACATATTCAAACTGTAAGAGTGGATTGGGGTGTGTCTTGTAACAAATCCCAAGTAGAGGGGCTCTTTACCTTTTTCTCTTTCTTTAATACTCCCTCCATTCCAGAATATAAGGTGTATTGTTTTCCGTGCAAGTCAACCATTTGAATGTTTGACCAAGATTATAGAATAAACTAACAACATCTGAAATACCAAATAGATAAAATATGAAACACCTTTTCATGATGGATCAAATGATATAAATTTTGTATTGTGGATATTGATATATTTTTCTAAAAACTCAGTCAAACATGGCCTCGTTTGACTTTTGAAAAAAATAAATACACCTTATATAAAGAAACGGATGGAGTATATGGTACGCATGCTTGTGCGTATTCGAGAAAAAAAAAATACCTGACAAGCATCTCACGGTTTGACTAACAGGATTTGTGTACCGTGGTATTTTTCTGGAAAACCACTACGCATCAAAACTCAAAAGTCTGTGCCGCCACTCCTCTCCCCTGCGACTGGGATACCTCCCGCCGTTCCCCCCTCGTCTCTCCGCGCTTTCCAAACCCTCACTCTTCCGTCCCCCGACACCCACACCCGCCAGAAGATCCCCCCAACAATGGCGGAAGACGGTCCCAACGACTACGAGCGCCTTCGCCAGGAGAACATCCGCCGCAACCAGGAAAAGCTTGCCCCCCTCCGCCGCAAGGCCGACGAGCTCTCCGCCGCCATCCGGCTCGCTAAACCTAAGCGGCCGAATCAGGCCAAGCCCAAGGCCCCGACCGGCCCCGTCCGCTCCTCCGGCCGCTCCCGCGGCATCGCTCCCGACAACCTCCCCCCGGATCTCAGCAGCACCCGCCTCTCGCCCTCGCTCACCTCCTCCATCCTCGGGGCTCCCCCGCCGGAGGGGGCCAAGGTTCGTGCGGCGGGCGATTTCGATGCTGGGAGGGACATGGTGCTGATGCCCGCGCACGTGAGGAAGGTGGTGCCCTGGAGTATAGTGTCGATGCGGGTCCTTCCGCTCGCCGACCGGACCGTGGTGGCGGCGGGTGACAAAATGGGGAATATTGGGTACTGGGACGTCGACGGTGTCTCGGAGGATGCCGACGGTGCAGATGGGGTGTTCCGTTATTGGCCACACAAGGGCCCTGTGTCAGCAATCGTGGCGCACCAGGCGGCACCACACAAGGTGACCTTCTTCCTTCCGCTCTTTTTTCATTTTTTTTCCTTCGAAATGGAGGTTCTACCCCCAGCCTCTGCATCAAAATGATGCACACAGCCGGTTTTTCATTTACATTTCCATCTAGAGTTTGATGTGACTAAACAGTGTGCCTCCCAAATTTTAGTTTAACTTAAGGCACCTGCCCCCAATTAAGTCACCTGCTCTTGTTAGCCGAGGCACAAATCGGAGCTCTTTATGATAAAGCAAGTAATATTTTATCATTTGGGTTGTCAGGATAGTGATGCTTAGAACTGTACATTCATCATTATAAATTTGTCATGTATGATGGTATTTTTCAAATCAACTGATCTAAGGAACTTCTTGTTGTGGCTTAAAAAACAAAGATTATACAAGAGATTCACTTGTACTTGCCCCGTTTGGATAGTGGATAGTAAGAGTTAATTGCCTGAGGTGTGGCCATCTCTACATGAGGTACGGGGATAGGCGGACATTAGGCTTGGTTGGGTGGCTCCAGCATGGCTGTGAGTGGTGACAGGACACATAGGGCAGTGGGGTAAAGATGGAAGATGACAGGGCCAATCGCTGTGCTTATATCGGTTTTGTCAGCCTTAAGCAGCCAATCATCCTTTATCTCTATGTTAGTTAATCTTCGTTGTTGCCGGTTTCTAGACTAGCCTTGAGAAATATTTATTCCTTTATTCTTTTATGTGGCTCTGTGTATCCTAGCTGTAGATGGTGGGGTTTGAATTCTTTCAGCTGTATCTCCTTGGTGTGGCGTAAGTTTCAATAAAAGCTTCCATCATCTAAAAGAATTTGATACTTAATTTGGGACTCCTCGTTAGAGTCATCCAATAGGTGCATCTGCTAATCATGGTCAAGGTAGCTAAATTAGGTTGGATTTATCCCATTTCCAGTGCGCAAATAGTTATTTAGATGTTGTATATTTCATTGAACGTTCTCTATCAATTGTAATTCTATTTTGTGGTGTATTTCATTTACTTGGCTACAGGTTTACAGCTCTAGCCATCAGGGTGAAATTTGTCTTATGGACTTTGAGGAGGAGAAGTACAGTATGGTCCATTTGTGGGAGTGGCCTGTTTATTCGCTTTGTCAAGCACAAAATAGTATCAGATGCCTATATTTTGGTGATGGAAAGGGTGGCCTGACACTTTTCGATGAGCGTGTGGGTAAGGTGTTAACTACATGGGATGTGCATGAGGAGAGAATCAACTCAATAGATTTTCATCCGGAGAAGCCACATATGATTGCTACCAGTTCAACGGATCGAACAGCCTGTATATGGGATGTGAGAAATATAAAAAGGAAGGAGCCAGATAGCCTGAAGGTTTTCAAACTTAACAAATCTGCTCGGTCAGCTTATTTCTCACCTAGTGGCCGCATGTTAGCAGTAACAAGGTACTTTATTTCTGACCATTTTCCTACCCTTCAACTTGCTTAGAAGGTTCCCCTCCCTCTTTGATTTAAGAAACATGTTTCTTGAACCACCATTATGTCATGGCTAGACTCAATAAATATAAGTTACTTTTAGACCTTTCGCGAGTTGTGCGAATATATTGCTAGATTTTTGATTGGCAGATCAACATAACTTGATAGCATTTTAAATAGTTTCTGTTATGCTGTGACTTTTCATCCAATATTCTGGCAACATTGCACGGGTATTTTCATCTCTTAGCATTAGTAGCGCCTAGCTTCAGAATTAAAATATTCTGCACTGTTACTGACATCTGGATGATAAATCTGTTTTTCTGGATTATTTCCTTTCAAATGACGTTATTCTCATTGTATCCAGCTCCAGCATTTGTGGTACTGTCCAAGTATTTAGCATGGATGACTTTGAAAAGTCGCGTACTGTGGAGTATAATAACCAGAAAGGCAGTTGGCCTTTTACATTCAAGTATGACAGCTCGTCTCACCTATTTCTGTGATCTTAAATGAATACTATTTGTTAATGTAATTGATCGAACAAGATTCAATGGTTGCAGGTTAATCTGGGGCTGGAACGACACCGACCTATATGCTGGAAACATGAGCAAGGGAATAGACATTATCTCAGTTGATGTCAATGACAGTGGCCTCTCGGCTCAGAACAGCTCATATCTTAGGAGTGAACACATGACATCCGTTCCACACCAGTTTTCTGCACACCCATATAAAGTTGGCTATCTTGCCTGTTCAAACTCCAACAGCAAGGTGTTCCTTTGGACCAGAGCTTAAATCAAAAAGATTTCTAGTAGCTGACTTGTGAACTGTTCCTGGCGTTGTTATTACTAAGTCATGCTTGGAAGACTATCTGTATTTTTGGTAGTTGTAACACCTAATCTTCCTTGACATCCTGCCCAAGAAATGTATAATATTTAGTACTCCCTCTGTCCCATAATGTAAGACGTTTTTGCAAGCTATGTTAACATGCAAAAATGTCTTGCATTATGGGACGAAGGGAGTAGTAAGTATCATTCTACCATTTGATATTTAAGATGGTGGACCTCCTGAATGTTGTGCTATGAGGAATAGAATCTGGTGACGCCGATATAAAACTGTATTCAGTGTTGTCACAGTACATGTTAGTATCATTGCACATGCAAATACAAGTATTGCTGATCTCCTACTATGGCAATGCTATAACTGGTCTGGTGTGGTATCATGATCAGAGTGTATTGCTGATTGCTTGCAATTTAGTGCAAGTGAACCTGCTAACTCGTTGTACGTCGTGAACCTGATTGCCCCAAGAAGCCATTGGCATGTCACCGACTGCTCCTCTGATCAAGATTTGTCTTCTAGTACTTTGTTGTACAGACAAGCTGATTGATTTTAATAGATTTGTTAATTATTCCTTGATTGTTTGACAGTAATCTATAGTTACTTAGTTAGTATTTGGTTCTACCTTACTTTGGAATTATATATAGTTTTTGGTAGCAATTAAATATATTCTTAGAACCAGGAATTAAGTATAGTGGATACTCCCTCCATCTCAGTGTATACAAGGTCACTTCATATTTACGTCTAAATAAATTTCTACCAATAAAACGTAGAAGCTGGAGGAACAAAGCAAAAGAAACGGGCTCATGCCTCCAAACAAAAACGCATGTTCGCCCGTGTGCTTCTACTTGATCAATGGTCAGTTCCCACGTCTGAGTGAGTGTATGCACGTATATATGAGCGCTTGCGTCTGTATTGTGTTAAAAAAAAAAGTTCCAACGTCTGAAGATCGTTGCTTCCAAGGCGATCTGGCAGGATGCGATGTTTGTTTATTGGAGGGACAAGATCGCTGCTCCCTAGGCGTTTACCAAGCTCCATCCACCTTTCTGGATCTGGGAGCCAAAGTATCCTCTTCAGTACAAGGCCAGAGGGGCCTTCAGGCCTCAGCTAAACCAGGTTCGTGTTACGTTCTTCCGTGGTACTGCGTCTCTAGCTGGCTCTCAGGTCTGGTAGATATTGCTTTGATGTGTGTTATGACTTATGAACAGATGTTTGACTTGAATCGCGGGGAGTTCTCGGTTCCGAGTGGGAAAATTGTTGCTGTGAAGAAGCTCTTTGGCTTGCATAAGCTGGGAGAGGAGAAGTTCCGGAACGAGGTCAAGTACCTTATGAGGATCAAACACCAAAACCTGGTGCACTTTGTAGGTTACTGTCCTGAATTAAGTTGGGAGGCGGTATACCTGCAAAGAAGTCGGCAGAGTTCTATTTTTGCTGAAATGCCAGCAAGCTTGCTCTGCTTTGAGCATGGATGTGATGGAAGCCTTGACAAGTTTATGCGCGGTAAGATTATGAAAAATTACATGCTGGTTATTTCCTTTTATCTTTATTGTACCTTTCTCTGAAGTTTACAACACCGCCTTAAACCGCTATCAAGGGGAGGTGGTTCTGTTACGACACCACAGGTGTAATCATCTAACGGGTTTGGATTTTTTTTCCTTGTTTATCAATTAACAGATGAAACTTCAGACCTGAAGTGGAACATGAGATATGAAGCAATCGGGGGAATTTGTGGGGGTTTAAAGTACATTCATGATGAGTGCCTTATTGTTCATCTGGACCTGAAACCTGAAAATATATTGATGGATGTTACTATGCTATGGTGCCGAAGATTACGGATTTTGGTTTGTCAAGGATCTCTGGTGGCAAGCAATCCCGAATCATCACTCAAAATCGTCTCGGAACACAGTAAGCTACGCCTTGTGTTATAGCATCTTCTGTTTCTTCTTGCGATGCCTCTAAACTTTTTAACTGTACGACTGCAGGGGATATATGGCACCCGAATAATTGATCCGAGGCGTAGTCTCCATCAAGACAGATGTATTCACATTGGGTGTTATAATCATCGAGATACTCACAGACCATCCCTAGAGTAAATATATGGCACCAGAATACATAGACATAGTCTCCATCAGGGCAGATGTATTCAACTTGGGTGTTGTAATAATCGAGATACTCACGGGTAGTAGAGACTTCCTCCGGAGTGGATATATGACACCAGAATACATAGACATAGTCTCCAGAAAGGCAGATGCATTTAGTTTGGGTGTTATAATCATAGAGATACGAGATACATCTTACTGTTATTCTGGATGCGATTAATTCCCTAATGAAAGTTAAACACCATCAACAGAGTACGGTATTGTGCCAATGCACAAGGGAAGGGGAGAAGAGCCTTATTTCAATGGTGCGAGAAAGGTTGCTCTGCTTCGAGTACATATATAACGGAAATCTTCAGCACTTCTGCTTCGGTACAACCCGTAAACACATCAACGGAGGAGATTTCTCTATACCCCTTCCCCTAAACACATCAACGGAGAAGATCTCTCTATACCCCTTCATAATAAAGGGTAGGATGGTCTTTTTTAAGATACGCCGATTGTGCTGATACGCGGCATGTGTACTTAGCTTTTTTTTTTCTCTTTCTTTTTAATCTTTAAAAAATGTGCGCCCCCAAAGGATTTGAACTCCAAACCTCCAGGTTTACTTCTAGTTCTATTAACCAACAGAGATAGGCTACTTGTTGTGTCCACTTGCTTTTTTTTACGCTTCTTATGTGACAAATATAACTTTGTGAACATTTAGGCTGTTTTTCCGTGTTTTTCAAACCAGGTTTTTTTTTCTTTTTTCCTGTTTTTTCATATGTATGAAAATTTTAAAATAAAAAAAAATCAAATTCTTGAACTTTTTCTCAAATTTATGCATCTTTTTAAATTTCTCAAACTTTTTAGTGATTTTGTTTTGAAAATCTGTGATTTTTTTTCTATATTTTTTACAAAATCTGTGAAATTTCTACATTTTTTTACAAAATATGCGGAATATTTGTATAGGTAGATTTTTTTAGAAAAAAATTCACAAATTTAAGAAAAAGTTCAGGAATAGGTAGATTTTTTTTTTTTACAAAATCTACGATTTTTCACAAATTTTTTTACGAAAAAGGAGATAAAACTTTTTCCATGAGCTAGGCAGTCCGGTCGGGTTTGATGGGTCAAACTCTACAAGACCCATGCCCGACCACATTATTAGGTCCTTCCGAAACCAACGACCCTATCCATGAGTGCAGAAAGAGACACACACCCGAACCCATCGTGTAACCCGACCCTATCGGGCACCCATCGGGTCAAACAATATTTTCTTGTTATTTCATCATATAGATTCATACTAGTAAACATGCCCGTGCGTTGCAACGGGAGAAAAAAACTCAATGATACCCCTATCGAATAATAATGGCCTAAAACACAAATGTGATGATTTGATTTGCAACCCGCATCAATTATTCCCAACATGAAAAATAATTATGCTTTAAGCCAAACCATCTTTGCAAATGGGTAAGAAATGTATGCATTATTTGGTTTGCAACCTCCATAGTTTTATTCCAACTTCCATTATTTCAGGTGCTATCCACCCATAAAGGTGTACTAATTGTCCATACTTAATGTGAGACATATGTAGTGTGCGAGAGAAGGACCGGAGGTTCATTAGGTTAACTGTTGTGACCGATTCCATGATCGAGAACTGAAAACATGATTATTATTTTCTATACCTTGGAATTTTCTCTCATTGGCAATCTTCTCGGAAAGCTCAATCAAATTGCATAATTAATTGTGGTATTGCATTATGAGTTGCCTCATGTGCATGCCTGCTATACATAAAAATTATCTTGATAGCCATCTCCTCTGGCGACGAGGAGGAGCAGCCGCAGCAGCGGCCACGTCTCCTGTCGGAGGCCGCTCTGATGGACGAAGAATTCGTCCATCAGATGGAGATCATGACGGAGCGTTCGCTCCGTCAGATGGGACCGGCGCCACCATCACCGGTGCGCGTGAAGGAGGAGCCACCGTCCCCAACGCGGGTCCGCGTGAAGCACGAGCCGACATTCCCGCTCCGGCAGGTGAAGGACGAGTCGGCGTCCCCGCTGCGCAACCGCGGCCTCCACATCGGCGACCGCGTGAAGCAGGAGCTCGCGTCCTCCCAGCGCCTCCGCCACGTGAAGCCGGAGCCGGTACCGCCCCCGCCGCACAGCCGCTACGCGCGGATCGAAGGGCCATCCTTTATGTAAATTATATCCGAATTTGAATGAAATCCGCCCGGCTTGATCGAATTTCGTGAGGTTGGTTCGAATTGTTGGCCGGATGTATGCGGCTAGCGTTGGATGTCAGCCTCCCGCATCCGTGTCCGCGGACTGGTCCCCCCTGTCCACGGACGGATGCGGGAGGAAATTTGCTGGTTGCCGTTGGAGATGCCCTTATGCTCAAATCTGATCCTAATTGAATGAGTGCATGCCTAGTCATCGAAATTTTTAACCTGGATGTTATCTTAGCTCCTACATGTCATATTTCACCCATAGCTTAAATCCTAAATTTTCTGAATTAGTTATGGCATTTGAATCAAGTGCTTTTGTTCAAATTCAAGAAAATGGCAGAACTGCAATATATTTGTTTGGTGATGATTCCCTTATTCAAAGTTCATGAAAATTTATGAATGGAGGTCATATGTTATTTACAAGCTCTAGTAAACATTTCATGAGCATTGGAATTTTATATCACCTATTTATAGTTCAAACCCAAAGTTGGGGCAGATTTGAATTCGAATTTGAAAAAGGGCAGTCAAATGCTCTCCGAAAACTCTTGGAAACTTTATTGTTATTTTCTTTCAACCCCTCCTTTGCCACTGACCAGTGGGTCTCCTGAGTCAGTCCAGCACCGTCATCTCCAAGGGACACGCGCCCGCCTCCTGCCCGGCTGTCTCTTCATCTTTCTCCTCCTCCTCCACTACCTCACTCCTCACTCTTTTCCTCCCTCCCTGGATCCCCTTTCTCGTCAAGCTCGCCGGGGACGCCGCCGCTCGCCGTTGCAACGCCAGCCGCAGGGACCGGCGGGATCCGCCAGCCGTTGGTCCGGATCGACGTCCACGCCTCCGGCTCCGACATGCACGCCTGCTAGACGCCGCCGTGAACCACCTCGTTTCTCCGGTGCGTTCTTGCTCCTGGGTAGTTCCCTAGCTCCATTGTTGCTCCTGCCGTCCCTTTAATGGTGATTCCGGGCGCCGGCGTGCAGGAACCTCTTGAACCAAGGCTGCCTTTCTCGGTTCCGTTGGCGGCCGTTGCGACGCCGCCGCGGTCATCCTCCTCCCTGAGCAGCTACAGGGACCGTGACGGGCTCCGCGTCTGGACAACTTTGTAAGATTTTAGTCTGCTGCCAATAGAAATGCACTTACATTATTAGTAAAAAAAGCACTTACATTACATATTCTACATGCTTTTGTACTGCATCCTCTAATGGTTCGTTATGACTGAAGTAATCATCCACATGAAGCATGGTGTTGCTTTAGGCATAGCAGATTGAAGTAATGAACCACATAAAGCAATAGTTCTTGATGGTGCTTTAAGCATAGCAGTTTGGATAGATACTGATAGCATGCTAGAAGCTGTGTCTTGTAGAGTACGGAACTGAAATAAAATTTGTCTTTGTAGGAGTCTCACAGTGTAGTGTAGTATCACAGAAACACCTAATGCCTCTAAGAGGTATTTCCAAACCAGAAGCCAAAAGGAAAATGTCAAACGGTTTGTGGCGTGCCATCACTATTCAAGGTATTTGGCTTTCTGCAGAACTGCAGAGTGATGGTATATGGTGAAAGAAAACACTGTAAATGTTAGAACCACCAAGTCTGAAGTAGATTAGATGACAAGTAAATATATAAATATCAGTAAAACGAATCACTACGTCAGCTGAAGCAGCAGCTGTGTTGGTAGTCCTGTGCAGGCTGGAAGTTGTCTCCTTCGGGCCTGCAGTATTTGGCCTACGGATACATGAATAGATGTTTATGCAGTTTGTTAGATCTTGTAAAAATTCACAACTTGCTGTTATGACCGGCAGCCCATGGCGCAGGCAGTAGGGGCTTTGGCCCAGTTATCTTATCGTTATTAGGGGCTTAGCCCAGTTATCGTATTTGGAGATTATATAAACTCATGTATGGACCCGTTTTGAGATTAAGCAAAGAAGCAATCATAATTGCTCGGCTTCCTGAAGGGAGCCGGGAGACCTAACCCTAGCCGCCATCTGCGCCATCTCCTTCCTCCTCCTTCAACGACGGCGCCCCAGCGCCGGCGCCGCCCAGCTCCTCCACGCCAACCTCCCTCCTTCCCCTACAAACTACGCCCTAGGCCTGGTAGAACCCTAGCTGTTTCTACCAATTTGGTATCAGATAGCTTCGGTTCGATCATGTCTTCGCCGCCGCCAACCACAACCCTTCCGTTCGCCACCACCACGCCGCTGTCGCTCGTCACCACCGCGCCGATGGCCGCCACGTCCGGCGCCCCTTCCGCGCCGGCCACCACAGCCGCGTCGGCCCCCGCGATCTTCACCCCGGAGGAGGTCACTGCTGCCCTACGTGACCTCGCCACCGCGGTCCAGGGCATCCGCCAGTTCCTGGCCGGCCCCTACGGGCCGCCGCCGGCGGCACTGCCGTCCGCCACCACCGGGCAGCCGCTGCTGCCGTGGCAACAGCCACACCCGACGGGTCCCGCGGCAACCGCCTAGCCGCTGCAGCCCCAGCTGCAGCTGCCGCCGCCACCCGCCATCAACCCGACGCCCGCCTCCACCTACTGGGCCGGCCCGTACGGGCCGCCGCCACTGCCATGGCTACAGCCGCACCCGGTGGCCTCCGCGGCGATCGCAGGGCCGCTGCAGCCCCAGCTGCAGCTGCAGCCGCCCCCCGTCTCCACCCCGCCCTGGCTGCTCTGGCAGTCCCAGGCCCTCGCAGCGCCTGCCGCGCCTGTCGCCCCGCTGCAGCTGCCGGCGCCCCCACCGCTCAGCTCCGGGCCGACCCCCACCGCACCGACAGGAGTCCCGATCCAGCAGGTCCGCTTTCCGCCCTCGCCGTCACCGCTTCCGGCCTGGTTGGCCGGGTCGTCGCCGCAGCCGGTCTACGCGATGGCCTCGGAACAGCCGGCATCCACACTGCAGTACGACGGGTCCTCCAGCTCCGTGGGTCCCTACGCTGGCCTCGACGGGCCGCCGTTCCATGGGGGACCTCCTGTGTCCACCGACCCGGCGCCGCCCCCCTCGCTGCTCTGCACCGCCGAGCCGCACGGCGGTCATACTCAGACACCGCCGCGCTTCGCCAAGCTCGACTTCGCCACCTACGACGGCACCGAGGACCCCCTCAACTGGCTTAATCAGTGTGAGAAGTTCTTCCGGGGGCAACGCACGCTCGCGTCGGACCGCACCTGGCTCGCCTCATATCACCTCTGAGGCGCCGCACAGACGTGGTATTACGCCCTCGAGCAGGACGAGGGCGGCATGCCCCCATGGGAGCGCTTTCGCGAGCTATGCCTCTTTCGCTTCGGGCCGCCGATACGCGGGAGCCGGCTGGCGGAGCTCGGCCGACTCCCCTTCACCTCCACGGTGCAGGACTTCGCCGACCGCTTCCAGGCCCTGGCGTGCCACGCACCCGGCGTGACGGCTCAGCAGCGGGCCGAGCTGTTTGTTGGCGGTCTGCCGGATCATCTCCGCGTGGACGTGGAGATGCGCGGGCCGCAGGATCTCCAGACGGCCATGTACTACGCCCGCGCCTTCGAGCGCCGTACGGTGGCCCTGCAGCAGGCGCTGCCGTCCCGGGGCACCTACCAGCCTCCTCGGCTACCACCGGTGCCGACCGCTCTGGGGCATCCTACCCAGGCTCCCACGGCGGCCAACGCCCCCGCCGCACCACGCCAGTTCCGTCGGCTGACCCCGGCTGAACAGCTCGAGCGTCGCCGCCAAGGGTTGTGCTTCAACTGCGACGAGCCCTACGTGCCCGGCCACGTCTGCCCGCGACTCTTCTACCTGGAGGCTGCGGACTACATTGAGGAGGACGCCGCCGCCGCCGGGCTCGGCGACCTGCCCGCTCCAGCCAACGCGGAGGTGTTTGACGCTGGTTGATCACCTCGACGAGTTCCATCAGCACTTTCCCGACTTTCAGCTCGAGGACGAGCTGTTTGCGCAGGTGGGGAGAAGTGTTATGACCGGCAGCCCATGGCGCAGGCAGTAGGGGCTTTGGCCCAGTTATCTTATCGTTATTAGGGGCTTAGCTCAGTTATCGTATTTGGAGATTATATAAACTCATGTATGGACCCGTTTTGAGATTAAGCAAAGAAGCAATCATAATTGCTCGGCTTCCTGAAGGGAGCCGGGAGACCTAACCCTAGCCGCCATCTGCGCCATCTCCTTCCTCGTCCTTCAACGACGGCGCCCCAGCGCCGGCGCCGCCCAGCTCCTCCACGCCAACCTCCCTCCTTCCCCTACAAACTACGCCCTAGGCCTGGTAGAACCCTAGCTGTTTCTACCACTTGCATTCTATGACATCACATGCATTTCATGCTTTGTAACCAGCATGTATTTCCTGAATATTGATTTGTTTCTCCGCGCGTGTTCTTTTCCGGGATTTTTCTTCGCCAGTTTGTTAGAGTCCGACAACGAGGGGTATTACGAGTTCGATCCGCAGCTTCATCAGGACGTTGACCAGCAAGGCAAGCATTTGCTTGTTGACCCTATCTTATGTTTTACTTATGTTGAAGGATTATACTCTTGTTGTTTGTTCGTGTTGGTGACCACGTTGTACCTTTTCTGTGCAATATCCATGCTTAGCTTTGTTTGACATGGCTAGGAATTGCTTACTGTTCATGATCAGCGGGTCATGACATTAACTCGGATTAATTAATATGGAAACAAATAAGTGAGTTGTGAGGGCCGTGGGTTGATATGCTATGGTCTGGTTGGGTTACCACCACCATTGACTAAACCCATATCATGGCACTTCCCGTTGGACATTGGATGGTGAGAACCCGATGTCCAACCGAGATAAATCGTAGCTTCTACTGGGCTCACTTTTGCCGGCCATCCATGCCTCTCGCTCAGCTTGGCCACATCCTCATGTGAATGGTCATGTAGTTTTGTTCAATAATTAGCTCACACAACGATGCTGCTCATTGGCCTCTTTCCATCCTAACGTTCTCAGGCCCGTTTGTTGATTCCTGAGGAGACTGGTTGATACTGCGGACAACTTGCGAGCATATTTAAATTGGTGAGAACTCGATCGATGCAGCAAGGTGGGACTATTCCACATGAAATAACCACACATCTTTTCTTCATGACAGGTGTATGCTACAGGTCAATTGGCTACCTTGATTAGAATTTGATCGTATGAAAGGTGGTGCGTTCGATTCTCACGGACGCACATAATTTTTCCCACGGGCGCAGGCCCAGCCAGGCCCATCCGAGCGACGGAAGTAGCCAGGCGGCAGCCCAGCCAAGCGATGTACGAGAAAATCAAACACAGCGTACGAAGAAATTACCAGACGGATGTGTCTAAAAAAAAAAACCAGACGGACGGACGGGCAGAAGCGATCGCCCTTTTTATTATTATTACTAGCAAACATGCCCGTGCGTTGCAACGGGAGAAAAAATATCACATGCCCTTAACACGAACAAACCCAAGCCCCTCATTTTTTTGTACACGTCCTATATTTCAACATGGCGTCTCATCGGTGTTGCTGCATATCTTTTTTTTGCCCACGCCGGTGGTGGTCTCGGTGCCCACCTGATCGCAACGCATTTGGACGTGATCAACTCTAAGGCGATGAGCTCGGTCACCACACACACTTTTATTGAACTTCACCAGTGCAAGAGAATGTTTAGACTATATAAACTAATCTCGTTGAGTTGGACGTGTGGGCCGCTCGCAGTGAGCTACTCCCTGCACCTCGTCAATACGCCACCCCTTATAAGGATTGACTACAATGAGAAACAAAAAAACAGTACCAAACATCACAATAGCATCATCTTTCATTGACCACTCCACACCTGCCAATAGCATCATCTTTCGCTGACCACTCCACACCTGCCATTAAGTCCATTTGTTCATCATTTGTGCATCATCTTTCGCCTCAGCCATGTCCACCTCACAATGTCCGTGCTTTGCTACTAAATGGCGGTTGCCATAAACCCGGGTTTGTTGAGTCGAGTAAGTCCCATATGAACTAAATATGAGCTTGATTCAATGTGCATTGAATAAACGTTGTGAAAACCGGAAGCATGTCTGAGAATTTAGTTTCAGTCTGAATCTTAAAAGAAACAAATGTGATTAATCCCTCACTAAAAAACTGGGATAAGTTACACTAAGAAAAACCCTGGGAATATACTGAAAATTGACACATTGATTAAACTATTGATGCATTTGAAGTCCTAGAAAACTTAATTACCTTGCGTTCCTGCCCATGCAGTTGGCCTCCAACAACAAATGCCTTCATATTACTGCCATGTAAATTAAGGTTAGTGTAATCCACATCCAACCTGCGCAAACTGCAACAAATATCACAGAAGTAAAACATATCAAGTATGAACGACCACGCAAACGATTCTAGGAGGACGTGTATTGTGTTCGTAAATCATTCGGAACAAAAAATGACTAACTAATGAACTTAGTACAAATGATCAAGTATCTACTGCTCTAACTTCTAAACAGAAGAACAGGCTGCATGTAGATGTTTGCCCGCTGATGGAGGCATTTCATGAGTATAGTCTCATATTGACCTTGTAGAACCGAAGTGCACTTTGCACTTCCGGGCGTTTCATTGTTTTCTCTGCTCCCATAGTCTTTTGTGGCCTCTGAATCTCAAATCTTAGTACAACAGCAAAATAACTGCTACTTTTCGTCCGATTTTTTTTTAGAAAAACAACATCAATGTTCCGATTCGAAACACAATTTGACTCTGTGACGATCCTGTAGCCGAGAGTACTTTGCACTGTCGGGCGTTTCATTGTTTCCTCTGCTCCCTTATAGTCTTTTGTGGCCTCTGAATCTCAAATCTTAGTACAACAGCAAAACAGCTGCTACTTTTCGTGACCACGCAAACGATTCTAGGAGGACGTGTATTGTGTTCGTAAATCATTCGGAACAAAAAATGACTAACTAATGAACTTAGTACAAATGATCAAGTATCTACTGCTCTAACTTCTAAACAGAAGAACAGGCTGCATGTAGATGTTTGCCCGCTGATGGAGGCATTTCATGAGTATAGTCTCATATTGACCTTGTAGAACCGAAGTGCACTTTGCACTTCCGGGCGTTTCATTGTTTTCTCTGCTCCCATAGTCTTTTGTGGCCTCTGAATCTCAAATCTTAGTACAACAGCAAAATAACTGCTACTTTTCGTCCGATTTTTTTTTAGAAAAACAACATCAATGTTCCGATTCGAAACACAATTTGACTCTATGACGATCCTGTAGCCGAGAGTACTTTGCACTGTCGGGCGTTTCATTGTTTCCTCTGCTCCCTTATAGTCTTTTGTGGCCTCTGAATCTCAAATCTTAGTACAACAGCAAAACAGCTGCTACTTTTCGTCAGAAATAAAATAGAAAAACAACATCAATGTTCCAATTCAAAACATGATGTGTTAGTAATTGACTCCTGTAGCCGAGAGCCACCAGCCCGCCACGGATTTGACCACACGGTCTGCAACAAATTGCAGTTCAATTTATTGTTGGTAGTGAGCACAACGCTATCCATGAGGATCCGTCGGGCCTGTAGCCATTAGCCGACGAGCTCCTGCTGCGCCGGTGTGGCTTCTAAGCCGCCGCGCTCCAGGATGTGGCCATCTTCTACGCCTGCAGCGGCCGCCGCGGGCTGCAGATCCTGCTCAGGCGCCCTCCGCATGTGCGTCCCCAGGCCTACCCTTCCGATACACTCTAGATGCTCCTCCCTGAATTCCCATTTTTCTTGCTCCCGATGGATCACGTCTGCACTGCACGGCGCACTGGGTGCCCCCGGGGATGTTGCCTTGTTTAGGTGTAGCATCGTGTCTCTACTCATAGCAATCTTCCTATATCCTTTCTCTCACCACCTAGGTGGTAATCATACAACAGCCAGCTTCTGGGTATGTGCAAGTTTTCCACGTATATAAACTGGTGTGGTTGAATATAAGAGGTTGAGGTGGGATTATTTCATAACTGGGCGAACACCTTTTAAGACACAAACGTGTGTTAGCTCAACTGGTCGCAGCCTTATATTCTTGGCGGAAGGCGTGAGTTCGATCCCACCTACTCGCCCATATTTTTGCGTCGGACGAAAATCTGGATTGCTTGTGTCGCGGACGGACGAAATTCATAACGACACGGACGAAAATTACGGTGGTAAGAAGCGTTGTTTCTTTTATTAGTATATATATATATATATATATATATATATATATATATATATATATATATATATATATACTAGCAAAAAAGCCCGTGCGTTGCAACGGGTATTAAATAAATCCCTAGAGTTTGCGTGGTATTCGAGAGTTTACCTATCATGATGAAATTTTCCAATTAGATTGATTGTAAGAATCATAAGAATCCACTTTATGAAGATCCTATTGTATTCCAAAAGCTCATAATCTTCTTCTCTGCTAATAAAACTTACTCCTTCAATTCATTCAAAAGAAATTGGGTTATTTGCAATAAGTTGTTGATTTTCAACAACCCTACATAAAAATAATTACAGAAATCTCAACATTTATCGATCTGATAGAGCAGCAACTACCTCTTTGATGTGAAAGTAATTGTGCATCATTCACATACATGTAGCATCTTCAAAAGGACCACATATTAATACTTATATCTCGCAATCCCTATTAAAATAAATTTATATTTATGCTTTCCCACTTCAAAAATATTATGTCCAAAAAGTAAAGAGTTTATAATGTTTGGCACTCTTTTATTGACACGTTGTCGCCAGTATTACGAGCACACCCTCCACGCCAACATGACCACTTCCCTGGACATTATCATCGGGCCTCGATGGGAATCGGGATTAGGGTATGCAGAGCTGACGGATAGATGGTACAACGGAGGGGAGTGCTCCCCCCTTCTAGCTGTCGTGCATGGCGAAACAGGACGCGAGCAAGATGCACCGTTGTCGCACTCTATCTGCTCTTTATTCCTTCCGCTCTCCTCCCTATCTCACCAAGACATTGATCACATCCAGAGTTGAGGAATATTACGATGGTCATAAAATACCGGTGAGCCCCAAGCATCTTCTCCTTTAAGATTTATTTTTCACTATTTCACTCATTTTTAATTGTTAGAGCATCTACATTCGGACTTAGCAAATATGACCACTAAACGCCTGCGGACGTGCCCAGTCAGTGACCGGACATGTCCGTTTTGAGCCCCTATTTTTTCGTCCTCGCAACCGAATTTTTCATTTTTTTTCTCATATGTCCAGTCACTTGCACGTGATTGATGGAGAAGAAGAGAGAAAAAAAGAATAAATAAGAAAAGAGAAAATGTGGTCCGGGATGGGATCGCGTCCTACGTGGCGGCCTGGCGCGTCCGCGAGCCCTCATATCGTCCCCAGATTTGAGATGGATATGAGGGGCGCCGATTTGTCCAAACGTTTAGGAAGGAGGTGGGATCCGGTTGGGTCAACTTTTTTTAACGACACTGACCGGAAAGACGTTTCGAGCATTTGAGGAAGGTATAGAGGGTCCGGTTGTAGATGTTTTTATACGTAGATGCTCTTCTATCATATATGTATTCATAAGATGTGGTAGGCATAAATATTAAATTATGACATTCAGCAGCAAGTAATTATAATGAGGCTCATCCAGGATTTTTTTAATCGGTCCAGCACAACCATCTAGCGATGACACGTCCTACTGCCCACCGCCCATTTCCCTGCCATTCTTCTTTCTCTTCTCAATCCAGCACGCCCCCAAAACACCAGGTTGGACAGAGCCAGGGCAGCAAACCCCCCTGTTGGTGAAGAACCACCAGCGCATCCTCTACCGTCGCTTGATATGGACGCCCGCAACCAGTCACCTCCCCATGCTCCCAGGTTCGGCCGAGCCCGCACCGCTTCCTCTGCTCGCGGCTCGCGTTGGACGCTAGGAGGGTGAGTGCCTCGTCCAGCCGCATCCCACTTGCCTCGGCCCGACGGCGGCGGAGGGCCCGAAGCGTGGTGGTGGAGCCCCTCTCTCCGGTGGGCGACGGGGGCAGCGACGGAGGTCCCGAAGCATGTGGTGGTGGAGCCCCTCTCTGCGGTGATTGGGGCCTGTGGCGGAGGCGCGACTGGCTCGGTTCTGGTGGTGCGAGCTCGTCCATCTCTGTACTCTCTCTCTCCCTGCCTGGCTCTTTGATTGCTCGTATCTCACCCTATTTTTTGTTTTTAACCAAACACAGTTTCTTTTCAGGTGCAACGGAAAACGGAAAAAAAAAACGGTGACGACGTACGAAGAAACGGACGGACGAACGAAAAATCATATAGATGACCAAAAAAAGTGGAGAAACACTCCGTCCTTTAATATTAGGTATAGATATAGATATATATATATATATATACCTAATACCTAATAATAATAAAGCGTCTACTGTTTCTTGTCGTACGTCGTCGGCGTTTTTGCAAAAAAGTCCCTGTGCTTTTTGTAATTAACCCGCAGTCCTTTTCTAAAAGTGAAAAAACGTTTCGTCCAGGGTTTGTAAAAAAAAACGTAAACAGACACAAGCACGGGCTCTGCTCTCTCCCTCGCCTCCTGGTCCCAGCCGCCAGGAGGCGCACGACCCGCGTCGGCCGCCCGATCCGGTGCCGCGCCGGCCGGCGGCGGCGGGGCTCGGCGCCGGCGAGGGAGTAGATCGGGCGGAGGCGGAGCTCCATGGCGCGGCATCGGGGCGGCGCTGGTGGTCGCGGTCGGCGGCGGCGCTGGCACGGCGGCCATGGCGGGCGGCGCTGGTGGTCGCGGTCGGCGGCGGCGCTCCGGCGGCCGGCGAGGTCGGAAGCGCGGGGCAACGCGGCGAGGCGACTCGGGAGGCGGCGGCGCGAGGGTTTCTGGAGGCGGAGGAGCTCGAGGCTCACCAACGCGAGGAGGCGGCGATGGGCGGCGGCGCGGCTCGGGCCCGGGCTTGGCTTGGGATGAAGGCGGCCAGGGCGCAGGCGCTCGCTACTGAAGGCGCTGTGCTCGTTACTGAAGAACAGAGAAGCGGCAGGAGGCAGCGAACAATGGCCGGCGCGCGAGGTGGGACTTGGCACGGCAGTTATATTTTGCACACAAGGTGTTCGTGTGTTTGTCCGAGCCAGTTTCTGTCACAAATCCTTGAGGTAAACTCCCACATGAATACATCATGAGGGTAACTCTCCTTCCATATGATTCAAAACATGGTAATCGGGTTACTAGAATAATGGTTTGCTAATTAATTTACATCATGTGGAGTCTCAAGACACATGGGTACGCCGGCTCCTATTGCTTGACAAATGTATATCTAGAGATTTTCTTTAACCGTATAAAGAAGTTACAGTTAGGTGTTGCCTTTTTTTTATGCCTAGACACAGCAGCTCCAATAAGATCTGGGCGCTCATGGTGAGATATATATGCATGCTTTTTGTTTTTGCTGCACCTTTTTTTCGTTTATCTTTGCTGCGCCTTTTTAGTTTTAGTTGCTGTTTACCTTCATCCGACCGAATTGAGCTATCGGAGGTGCTGCAATCTTTTGGCAAACATGTTCTATGTTATGGTTTGGCATCTACAGGATGCCATCTCAGGTCATGGATCCACTGTGGCCGCTTCGTCCTTCACTGAGGACCTTCTCATCCCCACAGAGATCAGAGGTAGCCCACGCAGTTGGAAATTGTTGCTCAAGTTCTTGCTTCAGCAAATTTTGTTCTGGGTATAATTTATGGCCATGCCATGTATTAATTATTATTCTTATAATGGTCATCTGAATTTGCAGAGAAAAATAGATTTTGGAAGCAGGAATCCTTACCTCATAAGATGGATAAGCTGTAGGATTTGATTCTGTTCAGCTTGAATTAGTTTTTGATCATCATGTTCTTTGTATTAGGAATTCATCATTCATGCCTTCCAGCTCTAATTTTTTCGTATTGTTGGTGTATGCTGGGAGTCACATTGTTATGAATGCTAGCAAATATTAGGATTGGAAGTCTTACCCTGTAGGTTATTAATATCTTTTCCACTATACTTAGGTTCAACAATTTAATTTGTATTAAGGTCACACAAGCAGTTTCGTTTTCAGATTACATCTCCAGGACGGCGACGGTGAGGTTGCATCTCTGCTGCCGTTCCACCCCCAGCCCCCTCTGCCTCTGTCCTCCTCCCAGACCTTGGAGTAGAAGCCCGCCTCGGTGTCGCCCGTCGCCAACTCAGATCAGGAGAAAAAGGGCCCGATCCACACCTGAATTGCAAATTCCCATGCTCGAAATTATCTCACCGTTCTAAAAACTTCGTCGGAACGCCGACCGCCCATGCTCTACCTGAGATATGCCATTTTACAATCTACACCGCCAGATCACATGCCAAGATAAATGGGACATGTCTGCTATATTTAAAATTTCGAAAGAGCATGAGTTTTGATCATAACTTCCATTCCATCGTTGTTACCTTAGGTTTTTCTTTTACCATATGTTTGGCAAAGAAAAGTGTTGTGTATCTTATATTGTTGGAAGAAAGCTTTGATGCGTTGAGAGAACAATTAATGATGAACCTCCACCAGGACATATATTAACTATTGCATATGAGAGTAAAGTAAATGACTGACAAAGGAAATGTTTCACACATAGCACTTCAGTGTAGCTGAAATTATTACTAACTAGATACGCCCTTTTATTTAAAGTCTTATACCAAGCTTTGCTGACTGTAGCAAGCTGAAGGATAGATCAAATTTATCTTGTTGTTTGTCTGTGTGCTGCAATATCTTTTGCAATGACTAAGCTGTAATTCTGTACTCGGGCGGTTTATACCATCTCTTCAGCTGTCCTGCTTTTGGAAAAAGAGCAGCAGCTCTGTTGAATACCCAAGTTGATCCATTTTTACATTAATTGAGCTCATATCATCAATGTAAGGTTTCGGTCAAGCTTTTACTAATGGCCTGATGTAGATAGAATCATACTGCTAAGTTCTTATAATAATGTCATCACAAAGATGTTCTATTTGTTTGGTTAATCATAATGCTAATTTCCTGTAATTTTTTCATCTCGTCGTTCTACCGACTTCGCCGGAACACCATCACCTGTGCAACATCGACTTCACCGGAACCCGTGTTGCCGCTCCAATGGGTACTCATCGTTGTCCTGGCTAGATGTAATCAGCTTTATCCAATCGTAGTTGGCAGTGGCGTGGCGTTTTAGCCTACAATCAGTTCGGGTACTGATTGGAGCTGCTCTAGAGTCTGATGTTGGGCTCAACCTGGATAGGTAGTATGGAATAGGTCATGGATGTGGTGGCTGCTTTCTCAAAGAATTGTTTCTTCTTACCAACAGGGAGGTTGGTGCGTGAGGATGTTGTATTTAGATGCTTTCTAGATTTTGCACAAGCTCAGCAAAGTAATATTTCTGATTTGGTCGTGCTGGTAGCCTCGCGTTGTTGTATTACACTGAGCTATCTTTTTGTTGGTTTTCGGATCTTTTTCAAAGGTTGTGACATCTTTGAAGATGTTTGGTTTAAGAATCAGCGTAATTTTATAGCAGCGATTTACATCTCCCTATTTATGTTTTCATGTGCACGGTCATAGCCTTGATTTGATACGTTTAATTGATAATGTAAGACTTATTTTTTGCATATTGTATTTCTTGCTTCATAAGTTGACAAAGCTGCTCTATACATTTTGTCCTTTTTCTTGTTATGGGTGATCATTTTGTATAGTTTACTTGAACAATGTTATGCTTCTCTATAAAATGCTCTTGCAGTTTCCTGTCAATAGGATACTCTTGTTGAGTTATTTTTTGTGTGTGAACGGTTCAGGAGCTTTTCCCTGAACTGAGTGATCTAGAGCGATGCTCAATTCGCTATGGACGAAGTGGGAGGTCTAAGGTACAGATGCAATCTTATGTTTTTCTTTGTTCCATGTGTGTGTTCTGTGTTATACATGGCAGTATTTCTGTATTGCAGGGAACAACTGAAGTTATATTTGCAAGGCATGGCGATGTTGTTGCTGTGACGAGGAACGGTGTCCTATGAAAATGCAGATACTTGGGACTAACACTCTTGATCGAGCTGCACTACCAACCGATAATGGAAGCTATGCTAGGAACGCTGCCAAGAGGTATGTTATGCTAGGTGCATTACTTATGGAATCACATGATAAGAGAATCAATGAATTAATATTTTGGGAGGTTGGATTCCTGATGTGCTTAGCTAGATTGACAATCTTTTCGGTACAAGTTGATTGTATTAGTTTAGTCAGACTATTCACACACCAGCATATATATAGTCCTTAGGCCTGTTGATTTCCTGTGCCTGATCTATATATCATACCTGATCTATTCCAAACATGCATTCAGTAGTTTTGTAAAGCTATATATTCTTCTTCTTTTTAACATTTGTTGTGTTTGACGAGATGCATCACCAATGTTCAGATGTGCCATTCTTCTCATAATTTGTGTTATTATTAGCTGGATAACCTAGATTTTTTCCTGTCTTCTGCAGGACACTAGGACTGCAGCTTAATTCCTAAATCTACATTTTAAGGAGAGGGTGGACTTTTTGAGTATACAGAAAGAAGTTGAAGGAGGACAACCACATGGTCACTAATTGTAGTGCCTGAGGGAGTAGGACAGGATCTTATTGCCAAAATTATACTTGTAGCAGATCAGCTAGATGCATCTTGAAATAAGCTCCTTCTTGATGTTGGTCTCTGGTTGACTCACAAGATTAAGGTGAACATCATTTTTTTTACACAAGTTTACATGATATTGCTCCATTTCTATTTCGCCTTCTGCTGATATGTTACTCTGCATTTGCGGTTGACACTAGAATTGCTACAATGTGCACTAATAGATGTGTCACATGAGGTTGGGTTTGAAACATTATACCACTGGACAGTTGAACCAGGCCTTGGATGTCAAAATGACCTTTACATGAAGAAAAAAAAGACTGAAATATGAAATATTTTGTGAGGTTATGCAACACTTGCGCTCTACAAAATTAGTGTTATATGTTTATTAGTTGAACTAGACTGAACCACAAGATGTCGATCTCGATGAGCCTTGAACACGAACATGCAGTTTTTAAAGACAAAATGGGTGGGTGCAAGGTGTTTTTTTTCTCCCGGTGCAATGCACGGGCATATTTACTAGTATATATATATACTAGCAAACATGCCCGTGCGTTGCAACGGGAGAAAAAAATCACTCCTCAAACATACTTGACGACATTAGCAAATCTCTTGAATTTTTTTATTATGCTATACAACAAGCAACATGATAAGTGGTGATGTGCAAAAACATAAAGGTAGGATGTTTTTTGAAGTATATTCAAGATGTTTACAATTCATCATACAACAGAAATATCTACCTAGTTGTTGCCTTGCCGTATATGTTTACGCCTTTGTTGCCGTTTTTCCTCAGTGAAGCCCAACAAATATTTTATTACAATGAAATTAACAAGTATATTTTAGTATTCAATGATAACATGTGCATAGGAGCATTATTTTTGTTTTATTGATATATGTGTTTGCAACTTTAATCTAAGTCGAGTCTTAATTTGGTTGCAAACATATTAGGCAACTTCACCGAAAACAATCAATCTGTAAGGACATACGTACCATATGTTTAAGGTTGCATATCAACATCGATATTCTTAAAAAATAAATTATGGACATAATTTCAAACAATATCGAAAGCCATTGGTTTATATAAAGCTTGTATCAGTAGTTTCGTGTACATCATCGTCTATAGGATGATTATTTTGCACTGTGTGAAATAGATATGATGATTATGTACATATTGTAACCTTCAACATATAGTATCCGATAGGAATCAACGTCTCATATAGTGTCAATAATTGCTTTTATGAGAGAAACAAATAATCATATTTACTCCATTTAAATGAGTATGAAACATAAACAATAGACATTTCCAAAATACCCCATATAAAGAAGGTATTAAACTATGAATTAAGGTTGTAACCAAAACATAATTCTAAACATATTTAATATGCAAGATAATAGCATATTTGGAATCTACGTATATTTTTCTGTGGTATTTCCATATATAATATGTTAGATTTGAATTTGTGGTTTAAAAGATATGAATATTTTGAAAAGCATTTTGAATCTGCGCATAAAAATGAAAATAAAAAGGTAAGAAAGATTAGCTGGGCCAGCAAGTGCAACCCGTCAAGTAAACACACATTTGGACGCTGCACTTATACATCAAAAATTTGGAGAGAAAAAAGGACAGGGATGGGATTCGAACCCAGGCTGCGTGGCTAGAAGAGCATCAGTCCAACCAGTCTGACGCCCCTGGAGTTGTGTAAAGTTAGAGGATCACCTCCCCTTAACCAATCACAACAGCCGATGTGAAAAAACGAAACATTTTTCTCACTTACCGGTGGCATGATGGGTAATTATGCACAACTTCGGGGATAAATATTATGACGGACGACCAGAAATTATCCTTGCTTTATTATTAGGTAGATATACATGCCCGTGCGTTGCAACGGGAGAAAAAAACTCAATGATACCCGTACCGAATAATAATGGCCTAAAACGCAAATGTGACGATTTGATTTCCAACCCGCATCAATTATTCACAACATGAAAAATAATCATACTTTAAGCCAAACCATCTTTGCAAACGGGTAAGAAATGTATGCATTATTTGGTTTGCAACTTCCGTAGTTTTATTGCAACTTCCACTATTTCAGGTGCTACCCACCCATAAAGGTGTACTAATTGTCCATACTTAATGCGAGACATATGTAGTGTGCGAGAGAAGGACCGGAGATTCCTTAGGTTAACTGTTGTGACCGATTCCATGACCGAGAACTGAAAACATGATTATTTTGTTTCTGTACCTTGGAATTTTCTGGCATTGGCAATCTTCTCGGAAGCTCAATCAAATTGCATAATTAATTGTGGTATTGCATTATGAGTTGTCTCATGTGCATGCCTGCTGTACATAAGAAAATATCTTGATATGAGACATGACAACCGAAAGAAGTGGTGCATAGAAGCACTAAACACATATACAAATGCATCTCATTGTATTAACTAATCACCTAGTTGCATGGTCAAAGCCCCTGTGAGTTAAAATTGTGTTCTTATGCTCAAATCTGATCCTAATTGAATGAGTGCATGCCTAGTCATCGAAATCTTTAACCTGGATGTTATCTTAGCTGCTACATGTCATATTTCACCCATAGCTTAAATCCTAAATTTTCTGAATTAGTTACGATATTTGAATCAAGTGCTTTTGTTCAAATTCAAGAAAATGGCAGAACTGCAATATATTTGTTTGGTGATGATTCCCTTATTCAAAGTTCATGAAAAATTATAAATGGAGGTCATATGTTATTTACAAGCTCCGTAAACATTTCATGAGCATTGGAATTTTATATCACCTACTTATAGTTCAAACCCAAAGTTGGGGCAGATTTGAATTCGAATTTGAAAAAGGGCAGTCAAATACTCTCCGAAAACTTTTAGATTTATATTATATAAGTAGTAACATCTGTGAAATTTTCCAATATATTTTGTATTTTTGAGCACCGAAATATTTAGATTATGCTAATCCTGAGAAGCTTATGAAAGGAGTAGAGGAGGAAGAGATATTTCAGCTAATTTCGTTTATTTTTATTTTACCCCTCCTTTGCCACTGACCAGTGGGTCTCCTAGGTCAGTCCAGCAGCGTCATCTCCAAGGGACACGCGCCCGCCTCCTGCCCGGTTGTCCCTTCATCTTTCTCCTCCTCCACTCCATTACCTCACTCCTCACTCTTTTCCTCCCTCCCTGGATCCCCTTTCTCGTCAAGCTCGCCGGGGATGCCGCCGCTCGCCGTTGCAACGCCAGCCGCAGGGACCGGCAGGATCCGCCAGCCGTCGGTCCGGATCGACGTCCACGCCTCCGGCTCCGACATGCACGCCCGCTAGACGCCGCCGTGAATCACCTCGTTTCTCCGGTGCGTTCTTGCTCCTGTGTAGTTCCCTAGCTCCATTGTTGCTCCTGCCGTCCCTTTAATGGTGATTCCGGGCGCCGGCGTGCAGGAACCTCTTGAACCAAGGCCACCTTTCTTGGTTCCGTCGGCCGCCGTTGCGACGCCGCCGCGGTCATCGTCCTCCCCGAGCAGCTACAGGGACCATGAAGGGCTCCGCGTCTGGACCACGGACTCGAAGCCACGGGTCCCTCCTACAGCTTCCTCGACCGCTGACCGCCATTGACGCCGTCCGGAACTCACTGTTGTCCGTCCTCTCGCCTCCCTGATCCGTCCGACTCGGCCGCCACGAACAGCAAGGTGAGGAGTCGCCTCTGCCTGCTTCTGGCTGCTTGCTGCTGCTGTTCGTTGCTGGCTTGCTTTGCTGCTTGCTGTTGTTGCCGCTGCTGGCTGCTTGCTTTGCCGCTTGCTGCTGGTGGTTGTTTTGCTTGCCGCTGCTGCTTGCCTTTGTTGCTTGCTGCTCCCGGCGCCCGCGCTGCGCTGTGCCGCTGATGACTCTCCTGCTCGTCGTCTCATCTCCCCGGTCTTCCTTCTCACCCGCATCCTGCCGCAGGTCCACCTCCTTCCGTATGACGCACGAGGTGTTGCAGTGAGGATACAAAGCAGTCTACCACCGGTGAGCTTCCATATCCTGATATGGTGGATTCTCGACTACTGTGTGGTTTGTAATTTCTTTGATTTTTGTGGTGTTCGTTCAGAATGTATATAATATGTGTTCCTGAATTCGGTTGATGTTGAATGGATCTGGATGAATGAATTGGGGAATTACGTGCTGACAATTCCTACATTAGCTTCTATGCATTTTTATTCAGAGTTCGGGATCTGGATGTTTATTCAGATTAAAACTGAAGGGTACGCTTTATTTGAAATCTTACGTGCTGACAATTCAGGCTACATGAGCTTGTATGCATCAGTTTGAATATGAATAACAACAACCGAATTAAAACTGAAGGGTACATCCAGATCCATTTAGTACACTTCATTTGATGTTGAATGCATCCGAAGTGTACCATTCAGGCTACATGAGGTTCTATGTATCAGATTAAAACCTGAATTTCTCATGCACTGACAATTCGGTAGATGTTGAATGGATCTGGATGAATGAAGTGTGCTAACATGTGTACCCTTTTCACATTAAAACTGGAGCATAGAAATCTTATGTTATTTGAAACTGGGTAAACTCCTGCTCAGTGGATCATTGACTAACCCGGTTCAGTTTGACGGTCAGATTGATACCGCTGTTAAGAATCCTATGGTTCTCTAGATATTGAAAATTATATCTATAGGTAGCTCCTAATCTTCATTGTGTTATGTGATAGTTTTTTTTTTTTTACTTTTGTACCTGATACTTCTATCATCATCTCGAACCCTCGGTAGTATATATACCATAAATTATTTTTGAACAGTTGTATACCTTGTACCGCCGATTAATATATTCTACTTCTTTCTCAGGATAAAACACCTTTTAGAAATAGCAATCTGCTGTGGATATCTTCAGGAATCAAGAAGCGAATGAGATAAGGCAAGTGGACTTCTCATTTGGTCACATGATATGGCAACTGCATCAAAGTAACTATTAATATTGTGTTGGCATGGTAGTGTCGTTAGGATTTATTGCCTGAATGTGTTTGTGTAAAAACACAAGAATGCTTTTCTCTTCATCATTCTGATGGTAAAAGAAAATATGCCGAACAACTGTTTATCGTGTATACACCTAAACTATTTTGGCGCAAGGAACCATTTAACAGTTTGCACCTGCTACTTGCTTATTCGTCAGCATGGCTTGTTCTTTCTTGCGAAAACAATTTTGTTTTCTATTTTGCTTCCGTGTGTAAATCTACTTCGCAGGCCGTCTAGGTAATGCTTCCCGTGGTATATATTATGTAAATCCAACATTGTTGTTCTTTGTCCCTTCTTATATTAGATTAGAATATGTCTTAATTAGCCTCTCTTTCCTTCCTTGTTTTTCTGTAATGATTTCCGAGACGGCTTCCTGACACCTAGGAAACTCAAAAACGTATATAAATTGAGTAGCTTGGATGTAAAAAAGCGAGGTGGGACTATTTATTATCTGAATCAATTTTTATTTTACAAATAACACATGCTAGCTTGGTTGGCCGTGCTGTTTTTGCTGGGCGTTAGGTTTAGAGTTCGAGTCTTGTCACCAGCAAGTATTTTTGCCTCAAACGGGGATAGGTGGGTTGGATTAATTGGGCCAATTTGTGCGCGCGCGTAGGCCCACCTGGGGCGCCAGAAAGGCCCAGCCAGGGGCGATTGCAAGGAGGGGACGTACCAGAAACGGATCGAGCGGAAAGCCAGGGTCAACGTACGATAAGCTACGTGCGAAAGAAACTACCGTAAAAAAAAAAGGATGACGACGTACGACCAGAAGCACTACGTGCTATATTATTAGAAATATAAAGATAAAGATTAGGGATAGATATAGATATGTAAAAGTTGAATTTTATTGGACGTCAGGAACGGACATAGCCAGTATCGTGTGACTATTCGGCAACGTCGAGCTCTCCCTCTCTCTTTTTTTTTTTTTTTTTTTTTTTTTTTTGAGGGTTACGAGCTCTCCCTCTCATGCGCTCGAATTGGCGAGGTGGTACTAAAGGATACCAGCGCATATGTTACGCTGCGCAGTCTTCAGCCTTTATGGGCCTGCATCTAGCAATTTTTCACGGGCTAATAGCTGAACAAACAAATGGGCCGTAAAAACGTAGGAATCACATCGCTTATAGAGAAGTGAGAAAAGGCCTGCTAATAGGCTTTCCCTCAAAAAGATCTACTAATGGGCTGATGGTTGTGTTCGTACGAACCTATTAGTCGTGCCTCATTTTTCTGTGTGACTGTGCTACTGATGTACGTTATATGTTATAGTGTATTTGTGGATTAAAAAGGTAAACTATAGTGTAGAATAATTGTTTATTTATTAATATTAATCAGGTGACCCATCAGGTAACCCACGGGCATGAACTTATACGCATAGCCTACCCACCATTAATCAAGTTACCCATGGGTAAGATCCATGGGCAAAGTCGACAACCCATATCCTACCCATTTGGATCGGGTGCCCATGGGCGCGTGAACCCATGGTGCCGGTTAACAGTATAAAACGGAACTGAACTAATTCAATTCGGTTAGCACAAGTGAAAACCGAATTTTTCTACAACAGCGAGGAAATCCGAAAATTTGGTTTCTTCGTTTTTGGCCTCGGTTCGTTCTTTGGTTGGTCAGTTTTTATGCCCACCTTGAGGGAGCAAGGCCATCTCCTAGTTGGGCCAAGGCCCAAGCATTTTTTTTCTTTTCTACTTTTTGTTTTTCTTCTCTTTTTTCGTTATTTCCCCTTATTGAACTTTATTATTATTTCTGAAACCTGTTCAGAAATTTTGAAAAATTGTTTGAAATACCAAAAAAACTTCTTGTTTTTAAATATTGTTTACAATTTTAAAAAATGTTCACGTTTTCGATTTTTTTGTTCACAAATTTAAGAAAAGTTTCCATTTCAAAACATTTGATATTTTGTTTTTGAAAAAAGGTGGTTTGCAATTTGCGTTAAAAAATTTCATCAATTCTTGGGAATATGTTAACAATTTTGGAAAAAGTGTTTAAGTTTGTAAAATTGTCATACACAATTTGAAATTCCAAAATTGTTGACAAATTTCAAGAAATGGTTAGGACATAAGAAAATGTCCATATTGATTAATAATGACGGAAATTGCAAATAACAGAAGCATTCAAATTAGGGAAAACTACATGCTCACGGATCCACTAGTCTCGCACACTTCTCTCAAATTGTAATTTTTTCGACTATGGATAAATAACCCAACTTCTTGCAGCAGCCTGGCACAGACATATGAGGTATTCATGTCAGGTTTGAACAACTTCCGCCACCGTTAGCACACTGCGACACGTCCAGCCATTTTACGGATGTCGAAAGATAATGTGCTTTCAAACGGACCCTTCTAGCCTATTTTTAGACTAATAGGTTCGTCCGAACACAACCAAAGCGAACTCGAACACCCTCCATTGAACATGATCTATTTTTAGACATCTTTGAAATGATCCCAACTTTTGCAAGCAGATGAGCAAGCCCATGGTAAGCATCCATGCCAGGTTTGAACGACGTTTGACACCGTATGCAAATTGTGAAACGTCCGGTCATTTATCGGCCTTTTTTAACCGAGAAAACTAAAGAAAATGCAAAACTTGTCGAAGACGCAAACAACTTGGCACGGTGACGGTGTCTTGCACCGGGGGTGGCCCTCCCAAAGGAGCCCAGCCTCGGTGCCCACGAGGGGCGCACCTGGCCTAGTACAGAAAGGGAAGCCCTAAAGGAGCGCCAGAGACCTTCATGCCCTCCAAGACTAAGGGCGGCGTCGCCTATATCACATATACTGCCATGTAAACCCTAGACCTCCCTGCCTATATATAAAGGAAGGTCGGGGACCCCTCTAGTTCATCTATTCTCAGATAGGCAAACTCTCGGTAGCAATCTCATACACCATTGTAACCCTCGCACGAGGTATCCCTCCACCATGAATAACAAAAACAAGCAGGATGTAGAGTATTACTCTCCGGAGGCCCGAACCTGGATAAACCCTCTACGCGACCTTCGATCTAAGACTTCTAGCTGCGCTTGGACCCCTACCGAGGGATCTTACGGTATTTTGCACCGTCACATGGTGCCTTTAATTGACCCTACAAGGCCATGGACAAAGGGAGGCCATTTCAAAGATGTCGAGAAACAACGTACACTCACACGAAGTCTTCTGGCCTACCCGAACACCCTCCGTTCAACATGGTCTATTTTCTTGACATCCTTGAAATGACCCCAACTTTTGCAATAAGGTGGGTATGACCATGGTAGGCAACCATGTCAGGTTTGAACGATTTACAACACTGTATGCAAGTTGCGACACGTTTGACATTGTTGACCTTTTTTGACCGGAAAATCTCCAGAAAATGCAAAACTTGTCAAAAACCCGAACAACTTAGCATGGCGCCCTGAATTGGTCATACAAGGTCATGGAAAAAATTGGGATCATTTCAAGGATGTCGAGAAATAATGTGTTCTCAGACGGAGCCTTCTAGTCAACCGAACACCCTTCGTTCAACATGGTCTATTTTTGTACATCCTTGAAATGACCCCAACTTTTGCAATAAGGTGGGAATGCCCATGGTAGGCATTCATGCCAGGTTTCAATGTTTTTCGACACTGTATGCAAGTTGTGACACGTCCGGCAATTTATCGCCCTGTTTTCACCAGGAAAACTCAAGAAAATGCAAAACTTGTCGAAAATCCAAACAAATTGGCATGGTGCCTTGAATTGGTTATACAAGACCATGGAAAAAAATCGAGTCCATTTGGCGGATGTCGGAAAAACATGCTCTCGAATGAAGCCTTCTGGCCTATCTGGAGACCCTACGTTGAACATGGCGTTTTTTTGGACATCCTTAAAATGACCCCAACTTTTGACACCACGTGAAAATGCCCACGATAGGCATCCATTCCAGATTTGAACGACTTCCGACGCAGTATGCACGTTGCGACACGATCCAGAAAATGTAAAATTTGTCAAAAACCAAACAACTTGGCATTGTGCCTTAAATTGGTCATACAAACCCACGAAAAAAAATTGGGGCCATTTTAAGGATGTCGAGAAACAACGTGCTCTCAAACGGAGTCTTCTGGCCTACCCAGACACACCTGGTTGAAGATGGTCTATTTTTGGAAATTCATGAAATGACCCCAACTTCTGCAAACAGGTGAGAATGCCCATGGTAGGCATCCATGCCAGGTTTGAATGATTTCCGACACAGTATGCAAGTTGTGACACGTCCAGTCACTTATCGCCCTTTTTTTTACTGAGAAAACTCTAGAAAATGAAAAAATTGTTGAAAATCAAAAAACTTGACATTGTGCCTTGAATTGGTCATACAAGCCAATGAAAAAAAATTGGGGTCATTTGACAGATGTCGAGAAACGACGTGCTCTCAAACGGAGCCATCTGGCGTACCTAGACACCCTACGTTAAACATGGTGGGCATATTGATACTTAAATAACAGTTTCCATGTCAGGTTTGAAGGAAAAAGTATTTGAAATTATAATTTAAACAGATACTTAAAACTGTTATTTTAGGTTTTTAACTTAACTAATAAATACAAAAGGATAAAAACTGAAAATAGTAAATGCTATTAAAAACATTTAATAAATATTAAAAAAAATCACAGGTTTCGAAAAGAATAAAAAATTCAAAAAGGTGAAAAACGAATTAACAAAAAAATAAGAAAAACAAAGAAATAGAAAAAGAAAAAAAATGCTTAGGTCGTGGCCTAACTAGGCGACGGCATCGCTCCCGTAGGGCGCTTGTCAGGCCAGCCCAAGCGCTCACGGATTTAAAAAAGGTTCATCGATTTAATTTTTTTTTGTCTTTGTAAAAATGTTCAAAATTACAAAAATGTTTGTGTTTTCAAATTTTACCCATAAGTTCAAAATATGGTCGAATTTTCAAAAATAAAATCGGATCATTCAAAAAAAGTTCATGTTTTTCAAGAACTGTTTGAGTATTTCAAATTTTGTTCATAAATCCAAAATGTTTGCATTTTAGAAATTGTTTGGGGTTTCCCCCAAAAATCAAGTTTTTTTTAGCAATTATTCGTGTTTTTCAAGAATTGTTCAGGATGTCAAAAAATATTCCTAATTTAAACCTTCTCACAAACTTAAAATCGAACTATTTTTGAACCTGCGAACAATTTTTGAAAATGCGCACATGATTTGAAAAATGAGAACTTGTTTCAAAAATTGAAATCATGTTTTAATACGTGTATAATTTTAGAAATTCCAAACATTTTTATAAAATGGGAACGTTTTTAAAAATCTGAATAATTTTGAATTTCCCGATTTGTTTTTGGAAATGCGAACAATTTTTGACATTTGCAAACAGTCTGGTAAAATATGCTAACAAATTTTAAAATTTTCGTTTAGAAAAAAGAAACAGGAAAGAAAAGTAAGAACCAAAACTAATAAAGAAACAAACAGGAAAAGTCGCATTTAAAAAATTCAAAACAGTGTTTTAGATGTGGTCGTGGCTGCTGGTTCTTATTACACGCGTTTTCCTAATTTCCAAAGAAGCTTGTTAGCTCGTCTGGCAAACGATCAGCACTCACAATTGGCAGGTGCATGGTTCGACTCGATCATGCATCTTACTGGTATATTTTGTATTTTATTGACATCATTCATGAAAATTTCAATGATATATAAATTTGATGACATTAAGTGTAATGATGAATATCATATATCCATATATCTCAAACGTTTTTTAAGTAGAACATGATCATTATGTTTATATATGTAACCATTAAAAAAAATTAAATGCCCGTGGCAACGCACGGGCATTCTACTAGTGAGTGTCTAGGTATACAATCTTCTTCTTCTTTTTGCGGGGGAAGGTATAAGATCTTCGTAAATCGTGATATAAAAATTTCCAAAAAAAATTTTGTGAAAGCAAGAAGAAAGGTATAAAAGAATCATCATGCTATATATGTGCAATTAGTATAATCTTCATCTGTCTATACCCTGAACTATTCACAGGCAGATGAGATCGATCGATCAGCCGACAGCTACACCCTTGCCGTTCGTGCGTAGCTAGTGGCCGGGACCCTTGGGGCTGGGCCCAGCCGGCAGCCTCGCCAGGAGCATCTGCACCGTCTCCCTCGCCCTGTACGCCACCACCACCGCGGCCGGGTACACCGCCGAGTACATCACGCCGTCCCCACTCCTCTCCGCCGGCGCCGGCCGCGCCGCGCCGACAAGGCCCGCTCCGGCGACTAGAAGGACGACCACGAGCGCTGCCGCCAGAGCCGCCGCGCGCCTCCCCGACGACGATGCCATCGTATAACTGCCGAGAATCGAAGATGCCGCTGGTGTAGGCTGCGCAGTGCGCCTGAACTCTGAAGAAGAAACTAGCGAGTCTGCTTTAGGACGGTTGATTGATTGGTTGGTGTGGTTCGTCGGGTGTGCGAGCGCGTATTCATAGAGTGGTGGTGAACTGGTGATAGGGTTGGGTCGGTGAGGTTGACTGACGTGTTTGCTGAGCTCGCAGAATGTATATGCATGGTGGGGGTGGAAAGGGAGATTCCAATGGCGCGTTGTGACGTCCCCGACTTAATCGTGCACTAATCATACACGCAATGCGCACGATCAAGCACAGGGACTCACGGAAAGATATCACAACACAACTCTAAACACAAATAAAAGTCATACAAGCTTTATATTACAAGCTAGGGGCCTCGAGGGCTCGAATACATAAGCTTGCGCATACAAGCGTCAGCGGAAGCAAGCATCAGAGTCTGGGTACAGACTTAAAAGTAAAACAGATAGGCCTTTAGAAGGCGGGGCATACAGCAACACTAGATCGAAGAGGCGCAGGCCTCCTGCCTGGGAGCCTCCAAAACTACTCCTGGTCGTCGGGGATCTCCACGTCGTAGTAGGCTCCACCCTGGTAGTAGTGGTCGTCGACGGGGGTAGATGTCTCCTGGGATCCGTCATCTGATCGCAGCATTCGGGTATGGAGAAAAAAGAGCGAGCAAAGCAACCGTGAGTACTCATCCAAAGTACTCGCAAGACTTACATCAGATCTATTCTAATTATGCATCGGTTTCAAAGAAAGGCTGTAACTATGGACTGGATTGCAGAAATGCCAGAATAGAGAGGAAAGCCTAGCCTATCGAAGAGTAGCAACTTGCAGCATCTTGCAGCATTAGAAGAGTGTAGATTAGTACATAAATAAGGTAGTAGCTGTAGTAACCACGCCCAGAGATCCTTCCTCGACTCCCTGCGAGAAAGCGATCCCGGAGCCAACATATTTCATCATCTCAAGTGACCAGTTCAAGTTGTAGTGATCGGGATACGACTCCGAGCGTCCTGTTACCGTGGACACGGCTATTCGAATAGATATACTTCCCTGCAGGGGTGCACCAACTTACCCAACACGCTCGATTAACTCTGGCCGGACACACTTACTCGGTCCATGCCCGGCCTCGGCTGATCGACACGCCGTAGCCCTACCTAGGTTCAACAGAGAGGCCAGCACGCCGGTCTAAATCCTAAGCACGCAGGGGTCTTGGGCTCATCGCCCTTTGTACTCCTGCACGTTGCGAACGCGGCCGGTGAGCAGACCTAGCCCCCCTTAATACAAGCGCGGGCGTTCCCAGTCCAACCCGGCGCGCGCCGCTCAACCGCTGACGTCTGAGGAACTTCGGCTGAAACATACGACGTAGAGTGCCCATACTATTCCCGCGTGGTGGTTAGTGCGATAAGGCCAGAGGCCAACTCAGATCACATATCCAAACCCGTTAACGCTTTAGGAGCTCGCGGTGACGATCAGTGCTCACGATCATGTGGTCCTGTCGCCCCGTCTCGAGGACTTACGACAAGGGCTCAGAATGCCCGGCCGTGCCTCGTATTTATCTCACGGGTACCCTCACGGTCAACCCGTCTCCACATCACTCTCGCGGGTACCCCTCGGGGACGACCCGACTTCAACAAAGTAGTATAGTAAAGTAGTAAAGTCCAGGGTAACCGTGTGTTTATCACATCAAGGGGGAATCCGAGGAATCACCCTCGTTGGATTCCCACTCAATGTATCCGTCAAGGTGAATCAGGAGGAATCACCCTCGATGGTTGCACTCTTGCGGGGTTGCACGACCGAGGCGGCATCGGAGGTGGAAAGAGGTATCACCCTCGGTAACCACAACCGACTAGCTTGTTACAGAGCTAACATCATAAGTGAGTTAAGAGGTATCACCCTCGGCACTCGATAGTAGCTCTGCGGAGTCGTACAACTAAGGGGGTGTGAAGTGATGTGCTGGTCTCTGCCCGTCGATCACATTGATCGGGGCACCGGTAACAAAGCGGGGCAACTAGGACAAGTGTGAGGGGCCACCGATGGTTTTTCAACCAAACTATACTAAGCATTTAGGATAGCAGGCAGGTATCAATAACAGATACAAAAACAGGCTATGCATCAGAATAGGATTAAACAAAGTAGTAGCAATTTCTAATGCAAGCAGGAGGGAGAAAGAATAGGTGATATAGGCATGCGTCAAGGGGGTTGCTTGCCTGGAAGCTCTGCGGCAAAGGAAGGGTCCTCAACGGTGTAGTCGGTCTCCGGAGCCGCGTCGGTCTCGGGGGCTATCGGATAAGAAGAGGGGGAAGGAACAATAAATAAAAGCAGACAAATGCAACACAGATGCATGGCATGGCGATATGCAGTGCCAGTGGTGCACTAATGCAATGCTACATGTCGCAGACGAAGCGGGAAAATATCTGGGATATTTTCCCGGCGTTTAGTCGGATTTCGATAGACTGAACCGGAGGGGAAGGTTCCATGTTCAGATAGATAGGAGTGATGGTCAAGCATTTTGACCACGTATTCGAATTCGTCTCGTTTTTCTGATCAACTTTCATGTAGAAAGTTTTTTGATCCGAGCTACTCTTTATTATCTACGAATTTTCAAAGTTTTAGCAATTTTCTGAAATTACTGGAATGTTATTAATTCAAAAAGCGCACAGTGCAGAAAAGGGCTAGGTGCACCCAGTGCAGTGCACCAGAGGTGCACTGTGAGGCTGTCAGGTGGGGCCATTGACTGGTCAAGATTTGACCGGTCAAAGGGCCCAGTGGGACCCATATGTCAGCGTCTGGTATATTAACTAAAACTTATCCAGTTAAATAGTGCTCTGGGCCCACATGTCAGTGAAACAATTAACTCAAACGTTATTTGCGATGGGGCCCGCTGTCAGTGGGGTTAGAGGGGTTAGTTTAGCGCTAATCACCGCGGTTAGCGACGGGGCCCACTCGTTAGTGGCCCGCGGCTGTTTAAACTCGCGCGCGCGCGGTGGCGCACGCCGGCGACCACAGAGCGCGATGGCGCCGGCCGGAACGGTGCTCCGGTGACCTTTTCGTGCGGCGGAGGGCTCCTACCTAACCAGCGCGAGATGCCGCATCGGGTGGGGCTAAACACGAGTGCAGGAAGTGCCGGGATGGACGCCGGCGACGAGGACCGGCGGTGGTTACGGGCGGCGCTGCCCGAAAACGGCACTGGAGAGGGCCAAAGGGAGAGGGAGGAAGCGCATACGGCGCAGCAGCTCACCGCGGTGACGAGTAGCTGGTCGGAGTGGTCGGGGAAAGCCGCAGCGGAGCAGATCGACGGCGGAAGACGCGCGGTGGCCGACGGGAAGAAGGGCGCGATCCAGCGGGGCAGTGCTCCCCGGCTCAAGCCGAGGGGCGGAGCCGTCGTGGACGTCGACGGCAGTCCTCCTGGGCGCCTCGGCTGACCGTGGGGAGGCCAGAGGCCACGACGGTGAGGCGGCGCGGCGACGGCAGCTGCGGTCGGGCGCGGACGAAATCGAGAGGGAGAGGGACGAGCGAGGGGAATGGGGGGGAAGCTAGGGTCTCGGGGGAGAGAGAGGCGTCTGGGGAGGCCTTATCCATCGAAGGGGGCCGCGGATGGACGACGCGTGCGGCGGCGGCGTTCGTGGCGGCTCCGGCGTCGCCACGGGGAAGGGAGCAGGTGGGGAGGTAGGTGACGATGCTGGATGGGCTGGGCTGGTTGCTGTAGCTATGGGCCAAGGTGCACAGTAGATTTTCTGTTTTTCCTTTTTCAGAAAAGAAATAGCTACTGTTGCATTTTAATTTGGCACCAGATGATTTTTGTTACAACTGAGACTGCACATAAATAGCTGGCAATTAACTGGGCCTGCTCAAAAAGTTTCAGGGCAAATGGAAAAGATTTGGCATTTTTAGGAAATGGAAGGGCCAAAATTAAATGCTGCTGGACCACTAAATAATTCCCAGGGGCAATTTGGGAATTCAAAAGAGGTAGGTTTCATCATGACAAATACTTAGGGAATATTTGCCAAATTATGAACTATTTTGCTGGCATGTCAGAAGAAGTAAATATTTAACATGCAATTTGAATTGGATTGAATTGGATTTTGGACAAGTGGCATCTTGGCTTAGTAAAGCATGATGACATGGCCACCATTAGAGGAGGATTACTGTAGGGTGATGCTGGGGATGTTACACGCGTGTGCATCTGCTGAGTGACCGGCCGACGGGCTGAGAATTCTTGCCTCTTCTTGGCCTGCAAGTCAAGAAGACCTGGCATTTCCAGCTGATGGTGTCACAGCGAGAGGTGTGCAAATATGGTACGTACCGGCGCTCATGGAAAAATGGAAGGTCAGAATCGAGGGCTCATATTCTGTTTTGTAGAAGGAAGAAACTGAAACTGCATGCGTATGTGTGAATGTGATGTGATCATGTGATCACCGGCCGGCCTTGGCACCTCTTTTGCCTCGATGGCTTTTGCAAATTCGTGATTCTTTTCGTCAGAGGCTTTGCATAGGTGCTAACCATAGAGTGGGCGCGCGTGCGAACCAGGGAGGCTAGTAGTTGGTATCAGGCAACAGAGGACCAAAGTTCCAGGTGCCTGCTCGCCTGCGTAGGCTGCGCAGTGCGCCTGAACTCTGACCTTCTTCCTTCCAACGATACTAGTGGTTGGGGCGCACCCTTGGTGCGCCACCTGAGAGGAAGTTGGGGCGGTGCCAGGTGGGGTGCGCCCCTTCCACTGTCTTTTTTATTATCTGGGTTAGACTTTAGGATGCAAGCTTTGGTACTGTTGCATACCGTATTTGCATGAGAGCAAGAAGTAATATGAAAGTAGCCGCAGGCGCAAGCTGCTGACTGGAGCAGTATAAACAGTGACGGTATAGATACTAATAGCAGTCTGACAGTATAGACACTAACATCAGTGATAACAGAGATAATAGTAATTCAAAAGGAACTGATGACAGGTTTTAAAAGTAGAGCATCTTACGGCACACATAGTTCGAACAGAGATAAGAAACACGGTGCGCACGCCGTGTCCCTCGAACACATAGTTCCCGCGCGGCAACTCCAATTCGGCGCTGTCCAAGTGGATCGTCAGCAACATGGGCACAGGCGTGGCCCGTCGCCCTGCCGCTTCCAGAACGCCGTCAACGTCAATGACGATGTGGTGGCCAAGGATCTGGCCGGAGAAGCACCTAATGTAAAACACTTCCGTAAAATACTGAGTCGGAGATGAAGAAACATGTGTAAACAAAACAGATTGTCCTAAGCTTTGGGCGAATCATTGATGGTTATATTGGCTCATAGGCTAACCAGTACTGCAGATTGATCAAAGTAATAGGAACACACGACGTTCTTAAATTTCAACCGCTTTGCCTCAGTCCCCTTATTATGCCTCTCCTACTAAGCATGGGACATCCAATTTATATACTAAACAGATAAGATAGAATGATCCATAAAGTAAACGAATGGAAATATAAGCAACAGGGGAAACCCCAGAAATCTGATTTGGCAGATGAATAGGTGCATGATCCATACAATGGACAGCTAGGCGTGAGCCAAAAACAAGTTTTGTCGCTTATCTGGGAGAAGCCCCCTGACATGTACATACTGAAAAACGATAAACTGGAGCATATCTGAAACCCATAATTCCTTTTAGATGATATCATAATTATATTTATTGGATGCAAGTGAAACTGAAAGGCATGGACATGCATCGAAGTTGTTTGTTTGTTTACTGGACTTTAAAGCAACACAGATTATTTTGGTCAAATAGACAAACAGACAAATTTCTTGGATCTGTGGGTAGAGCAACAACCAAACAGACATCCTATAAGCGACTAAATATATAACATTAGCAAGCTGCGTAACATTTAACAGGATAGATCTAAATAAGAAAAATAAAAGGGACCAGATGGTACCTAAATCACGCGGACTTCCATTGACAGAAAATAGCCGGTTATCAGCTATTTGTTTTGACATATTTCCAGGGAACTCTGTTCGTAACAGACATAGTAAGTTGAATCTATGCCCTTTACTTAAAACAAGTATAAATATTGAAAATGACTCGTAGAAAGTTTCCCATAAACGATTCAATAAGTTGTTGTAGGAATAGCGTGGCTTTTAATGGTATAGAAACCCAAATAGAACAAAGCTAATCACACTCGTAACAAACAAGAATAAATCACTGAACTCACTTCCTCATGGACTGGAGTGAGTCAACCATATTCGGCACCTTTTGGAATAAATGAGGATCCAAAGTCATCAGCATCCGACCCTGATTCAGCATCTGATGTGTCACTGATGATGCCTTGCGACTGTAAGTAACACATACGAATTTAGAAACAGCAATCAGTTAGATTACAGCTTGAATGTGAAGTATTATTTCGGAATCTTGCCTGCAACTGTTCTAATCAAAGCTCTGTTTTCGAGTCGCTCGACTAGTCGATGAGTCGCAGTTCCAGGGTCGACTCAGCCTCTCGACTCGACTCCTGGGATGAGTCGAGCGACTCGCGCGACTAGTCTCGACTAGTCTAGACTAGTCGCTGTTTCTGGGTCGAGCGACTCACTTATTTTGGGCCCCACCTGTCATATGTTTTTTTACCCCTGGTTGCTGCTGCTGCTTCTGCTCCTCCCCTGGTTGCTGCTGCTGCTGGTGTGCTCCTCCCCTCCTCCCCTGGTTGCTGTTGCTGCTGGTGTGCTCCTCCCCTCCTTCCCTGGTTGCTGCTGCTGCTGCTGGTGTGCTCCTCCCCTCCTCCCCTGGTTGCTGCTGCTGCTGGTGTGCTCCTCCCCTCCTCCCCTGGTTGCTGCTGCTGCTGGTGTGCTCCTTCCCTCCTCCCCTGGTTGCTGCTGCTGCTGTTGTGCTCCTCGACCAGGTTTGTATGGAAATGCTCAGGTTTGTATTACATTGTATGGTAATTTTATTGTACCTACTACCTACTGCTTAACTCACGTCGACTCGTCGCCATGTCGACTCGTCGACCATAAGTCTAGACTAGTCTAGACTAGTCTAGAGTCGCACCCCCCGAGCGACTCGTCGACTCATCGACTCGAAAACCTTGAATCAAAGAGAAGTATCGCTTCTCCCTCATAGAACAAGCCTCCAGATTGCGTATCAGCTACAAATGGTACATGTATAAGTAGTAGTATAAAATACGATCAATCAGAATGTAGAAAAACATAAGCGGTATATACATGAATACTTCACATAATTATATATAATGCTCCAAAAGTAATTGCATGAATAAAAGTGGATTGCAGAACTGATTGCTTACCATCATATGCAATGCTCCAATTGTCTCAAGTGCTCTGTACATCACCATACTCTAGGTAGAAATATGAAAAAGACGGTTCAATGATTCAAAAAAATTAAAGGTATCCCTAAGACTACATCATGTACCACTAATCTGAAATAAACGATTTGACGTGTCTGAGCACTATTACTCCATCAAGACATTAGACAAGCATACTATTAGGAATGAATATCAGACATGAGCACTGGAGATAAGCAGGGATGAACCAATACAGAAATCAGAATATTAATAAGCAGATATGACATCAAATAATGTATTTCCACCCGGAAGTTCAAGACACGTTGTGTGTATAAGTAAAAATGGGACATACCTCACCGCCTTGAACATATACAGTTCCTTTTGAATGTACAACCCACAGGCCCATCGATATTGCCGGCTTTGACATAACAGCAACCAACAAAGGAAAATAATCAGCCATAGTTGTGTCCCTCAGGCACCACAAAAGGGCATGTAGAATAATAGCAACCAACATCATGTGATCCGAGATAATGACAGTAGTACTGAAATTTTGAGGCCCCATCTTCATACTTCGCTACATAGGAAAATACTCAGTACCTTACGGCTTATTAAAATACTCTCTGCTTCATGAAATAAATAAAAAATGCACTGTTATTTAAGGTGGTCAATCTTTCGGAACTATTTCCGTGCTTGGTTATCAAACCAAGCTTTTAAAATTTTGTCAACGTATTTTTCTGTTATTCAGTCATAAGACAGTGTGATATGCCACTATGCTCTTTGTTTTACTATGGCCTGCTATATTATTTTCAGTCCAACGGCTACTATACTCAAATTTCCTATTCCACGGCAAACTTTTTAATTTCAACAACCAGAATGAAGTCTAATAAACAACTAATATATTATTATTATGGAAGAACACAAGTAGATGGAAATAAACTCTAAAAAGCAGACCGTATTTTAGGATACTACGAAACACAAAACGTTCGAACTAATACCAGATCATATTCATGGCAAATACACCTTTTATTTCTTAGGGTTTAACACAAAGTATATCGACCTAAGAGACAATCATTTCATAAGAAAATCCATTTGGAAAAATATAAAATGAGACGACAAAGCTCTAATATCAAGTCAATGATTATTAGCAAAAGTAAATGCGATGGTGCCTTTAGGCATGTTTGGCAACAAATAATAAGAAGTATTAAGTAGAAGTACCTGGTAACAAGTTATAAGCTGTTAAGAACTAATCCTAGAACTGCCATTGCCACATACAAAGGATCGAGCCTATTTCCAATAAGAATTCACTTTTATTTCATTTGTCAAGATTTTCTTGGTACACAACACAAGCCTTAGATCAAAATCTTTAGCACACAAGATACATTGGGTTTCATATTATTCCTGCCTTACTGGTCAAGCAGGTTGAATGCATAATTCTGCGTCTATAGTTCTACACCAACAAAGATATAGTTAGATATGACTGCTAATATTGAAATAACAAGTGTGATCATAAATAGATGATGCACCGTACATATCTGAATAGGCATCTCGTCCTTTCGAGATGAAGTTTAAAAAATACATAACATACCATACAGTCTCACATGACGAGCTCCTCTAGTACGCCATCTTTCTTGAACATGACCTCCTCTTTGCTTTTAGGCAAGTATACTTGACACCACACCTGTCTGTAAATAAGAAGTAAAAAAATAGGGCAGATAGAACTCACACAACGGCTCTAAGAATAAGTGACATCAATTACCAAAAGCAACCAATGCACAACTTTTGGATGGTTACAGTTCGGGAAGTAACTGTGAGTACCTGTGGTATCGTGGGAACAATATTGAACACCGTCACTGTAAGAATGAAATTTATAGCGTTACAGCCTCTGTCAATTAGGCGATTTAGAGCTCCAGTTTGCCAGCTGAAACACATAAATAGGCAAGGGACCATTATATAAAATCAAATAATCGACTCGAACATCAGAAATCACAAAAATCAAAATAAAGCAGTGTTGAAAATTTCTCTGAACCCAAAGCTTTTCTTTTCTTGATTCTGAAAGGAACCCCATGTGCACATTCATCCTGAACTAACTCAGGGAAGACCAAATACAAGTACACTCATCTTTTATATAGTACATTCCAGTGAAAAATAATTTGGGGGGGGGGGGGGGGGGGGGGACAATCATGTGGTGAAGCCATAGCAGAAGAACTTAATAAGAAAACAACAAAAAGCACACCCTGTAGTACTTTATAGAACAACAACTTACGTTTTCTCCTGGCTGCTCTTTCCATGCTTCATAGTCTGGCAATGAAATAAAATGACTTGACAGCTATGCTCTGGTTATTGGTTGCCTGGACGAATAAACAAAAGTAACTTTTATAGGAGTTATAAAACCTATTTGATCAGGCAGAGAGAAACAAATAACAGAGTAACAAAATTTAATACTGAAATACGAATAACCGTGTATATTCAGAAGAAGAAGAAATATACATGACAACTGATCCAGAGAGTTGCCTACCTTGATAATTGGAGTTATGAACTCAACCAAGAAAGAAAGAACTTTGAGAAGAAATGGCCACTCTTGAGTGGATGAAATTGACCAGCAACCCTTTGATGTCGGAACAATCATGGTCCTGAAATTTCATCAGTTCAATCTAAGCCAAGAAACAACTTAACAATGGGAGAAAGATCGGTCAAGGCCACCATCACGGATGGCCGCGCAATCAATGTAGAGAGTGAGATAAGAGAGGCATGTACCAAAACATGGACAAAGTAAAATCCTTTGATAATTATATAATCGAATTGGGAATACCTACACCATACCTTATGAATAGCATCATGCAAATTGTGCTTCTCGATAAACTCAATACTTCAGGCTTCAGGAGCTGAACAAAATGAGGTTTTAGCAATACAAACATGTGTTGGAAACAAAACTATAACAACTGCTCTTTCATAACTCATATTTAGAATGGAGCTCTTAACAACAATGTAGGATTTACGTACTGGTTGGTCAGCTGTGATGTAGTTACAATGGTGTAAAATGGAAGGTGATCTTGCAGAAGCGATAGTGCGAACTGACTATGTTTCACTATCACAATGTAGTTGTAGTTATTTGAAAGCCAAGTCTGGAGTTCTTTCTAGAAGAATTGAAGTTCTTTCTGACTGACAACTCATGCATTTCCTGTACTAACCAAGAGCAGAACAATACATTCAGTGCAAGGGTTCAACCAATGAACTACTCAATCTACACACACAAAAAATGAACTGCTCAATCAGATAGTCAGGGGCTCAGGGCGTAGGGGCAACGGACGTGTTTTCCAATGGTCTAGCCGCTGACGAGAAGAATGGGGAGAGAGATGCGGCTGTCTCATGTATGCTCGGCGTCTGCTGCCACAACCATCATCTCCCGCATCAATCGACCGCTGCCGCTAGGGTTTCGCGCCCTTCACAGCTCAGGGCCTCAAAGGTGGAGAAAGGAGGGATAGAAGAGGGAGGAAGAAGGAAGGAGTAAGGAGGGAGATTACCTTGCTGTGGTGGGCGGCGCAGCTCCGGCCGGCCGGCGTGGAAGGGCAGCTGGGCGGGCCGAGTCCTGCTCGGGGGCGGGGAGAGATGGGCGGAGCAGCTCCGGGCGACGGTGGAGAGGACGGGCGCCGGAGTGGAGGTGGCTTCGGCCGGCTGTGCGCGCGGCGGCGGCTAGGAACCCTAGCGTCACAGTCGTGAGAGAGAGAGGAAGTTGCGTGGGAGGGTGGAGAAGGAAAAGAGGGCTGCGTTCGCTACATTTTTAGAGGGGGCTTCGTTTTTTCTCTCGTCAACACAGTAATAAGGGACACGTGGACCGCGCGGTTACTCGCCCTTACTGCTGTTAGAATTAATTAATATATGTGTTATAATTAATGGGTTAATCCCTGCTTTATAGGAACCGTCGGCAGTTGTCTTTGACGATAGTCGCGACGGTTGCTCGCATCCTCCTGTATGGGCGCCTATCGAGGGCATGTACAATGGTTGATAAGATAGTCTTATCTTAAGTCTTACATGTAATTTAGAGATGACAAAAAAAAATTGTCTACAATGGGTCATCTCTTAGACTTATCTTCGATAACTAGCTATTCCTAAAAACATGGTGAGACATATTATGCTAAGAGATCACCTCTTGTCTTCTCTTAAATAAGAGAAGGTAAAGCTTTTTTTCTGAGTTCTCTCTCCTCCACCTCATCATTAATCCTACGTGGCACTCCTAAGATAGCACAATTGTACATGCCTGAGAAGCGTCCCTTGGCATTGTATAAATAGCAGCACTCTCATCAATAAAGATTAACTATTCTCATTACATCTCCGTTCACTACTTTGTATCAATTGAGTCTCTCTTGTTTTCAACTTCAAACACGTTATCAGCACGACTCAAACCGCTGGGCGAGAGCGACGGACGGACAATGGAGACAGCAACTCCGGCGATCTTCAATTCCGGTCTGGACTCCACGCAAATACATTCGCTGGAGGGATCGCCTCGAGAAAGAGAGAAGTCAGAGTCAGAGAAGATCAAGCAATCACGTAAAGATCAAAGTCTTGATCTAATTGCTATATGAATAAGGTGCCACTTTTCGATTTCAATTCTGCAAGCATCAAACGATTTCATCAAGAACTAGTACCTTTTGGCATTCTCCGGGTCCGCGCATGCAGCGACTATCTCCAGGCGCAGGCCCCCTCGGCCTGCAAGCATCGCGGCAGCGCCCGCGACCAGGGCCTCCCGTGTATGCGGCCTCTGGTCGTGGCTCCCCGCGACGAAGTCTTCACGGGGAGGACGTGGCGGCTGCGCGCATGGTCTTCACGACCGGCGCCACGTGACGCGGAGGAGGCTATGCGATGCGGCGGCATGACGACGACTGCTCGGATCCTCGTTGCGCTTCTCGCGCGACGGCCATCGGCCCCGGTGAGGTCCTAGCCCCCGTGGTGGCCTCCATCCGTGCCTGTCGGCTCTAGCAAACGCGGCCTCGCCTGTCACAGCCCTTGGCCCCACAGCGCTCCTGGCACACCAGCGGCTATCGGCCGCAGGACGTCTCACGGCGGCTGCGCACGGCCACGGCCGCTCGCGGCGTGGCGCGCAGCGAACGACATCGTCGTCCTTGACGACGACGAGCACGAGGCCGCGCCGCTGCCATCTCCGACCCCCAAGGTCGTTGAGGACGCAGCCAGTCACGCGCTCGCCTTTGTGCCGCCGGGATACCTGCGTATGCCGTCCTCCACGGGCCGTGGCTCCCCTGCCGATCTTCCGTCTTCGCCGCGCGCGGGGGTTCGCCGCCGCCTCTTGGCGCTCGGCGTCCCGCTGGCGAGACCGCCGTCGAGCAGCCCCTCCGGCCACGTTGGCACATGGAGCCCAGCGCCGCTCGGGCTGGCGAACGGCGCCTCCAACGGCGTCGCGCCCGGCACACTCCTTCCTGGAGGTTCTTCCGACGAGGACGAGCGCGGCGGGAGCTCATCTCGCCACCGGTGATGCGGCCGACCGGCCATGGGCTTATCCGCCTGTGTGGGTCATGGGATTGGGGATTGAGACGTGGCTGGGTTTGCCCCAGATCGCTCTCTCCCTTATCCGACCGGTTGACCAGGCTGGTTTTTAGCGATGGCTGCCTTAGTTGGCCCATTTGAATGCTTACTGGGCCACCATCAGCCCCTGCTTAATTACTTGGTATATTTCAGCTTTTTAGCAGATTAGTGTTCTAAAAGCACTTCTAGCACTTCTAGCAGTGATTTTATTCCTGTTTTAGACTATGTTAAATTCAGTACATCTATTTCAGTACTGTTTTTCTGTTGAGTACCATGTATTCCAGAATCTATCTATGATGTAATATATTTCCATGTTTGCCACATGTCGAGATTAATTACATCTATTTGCAATTGAGATTTTCAATTTCTTGCAAATATTGATGCAAAATTCAAAGTGATTTCTTCGAATTGATGTATTGGGATCACAAGGTAGTGTGTAGATCTACTGCTTTGCAGATTATCACCACTACCGTTAAAGCCTACATTTTGTCATTCCGACATTATGATTGGTTTACAAAGTGCTCTCCCACACATTTTACTAAGACATGACATAAGGCAATAGGAGTGAGTATCTACTGATTCCATCAGATTATACTCCCTAGTGCTGCGAGATCTACTCCATTTTGGAGATTATCTTCAAGGTGTCATACTTAGTAATTTGATATTCACACTAATGATTTCAAGCCAACTTCTTGAAATTATATTAATTTTGCGAAATTCATTACAACATTAACCATGATGATCTTTAATTTACTAGTTGTAAATTAATTATCTCTGGTAACCGGTGGCTAGAGAATTTGAGGCATTCGCCCTCAATGGCCACCACTGCCCTACCTGGGCCATGAACATCATGATCGCTCTTGTGTCTCGTGGGATAATGTGTGCAATTTAAGACCCGTAGGACTCACCTCCGGTCAGAAACACACCGTTAACAGAGAAAAATATGTTGCCTTATACATCATAAGGCATTATATTGATCCAGATCTCAGCATCTGGTTATTCTGTATTAGCAATCCCTGGGACGCAAAGGACCTCAAGGGCAAAGGTTCGAAGCTCACTTCAACCTTCAATCCGACATCACCAGCAGTGATGGGTCCATATGGGCATGGAGAACGTGATGGTTCAATATGCCTCACTCGACATGTTTGGAGACTATGAATAGTCTCTCAATCTCCTGAGTGGTCAATATAATTTATGTCCATTTCTGATGTTCTAATAAGAACATAAGTATTGTTGTCATCATATATTGTATATCACAATATATTGTATCAACACTTTGGTACAAATACAATTGTATGTATTCTATATATACAATAGAGATTTTCATACTGAGAATCTTCAAGTATAGATATAGATTTCTACGGGGGTCAATCTGATGAAAGGATATGTGCCTTGTGGACATATGCACCACAAACTCCATACGTAGGGAAATGTTTCCACTCTTACTAAGAGAAAGGGGATATTTTAAAAACCGCTAGACGCGATGAAGTAATTGTTGACTCGAGTTGGGTCATATTACTATCCCTATGGGTACTCGAGTAATGATGCTTAATTGTGTCCTTGTTCAACTCGTACCCTACTGAACTATGGAGATATCCATCAAAATAGTTTCCATAGCGAAACTTATGATGACAACAAAGAGGAATATTTTCTCTTCACCACATACGGATATGGCAAACACATTATCTCCTTATCGCCTGGATTGTACTACACATACTACAAAACCCGTAGCACATGTTGCGTACAAGATAGTTTTCCAGAATGTCTTTTGTATGACAAACTTGGCATACTTGCCTTGGTCATCGTGACATTGGGTTGAAATAGAAACTATCAGCAATTCCATTGGTTTATGACTATTATGATGCTAAATTCTAATAATATTTGGATTTTATGTGCACTACATGTGATGCAGGGAAGCTAATTTTAAGCCTCGCGCACCTTAAAGTCTACGCTGAACCACTCAAACTCCTTGAATGCATCAAGTCGAGGTAAGTGGCTCTTCCCAACCATTGACTAGACTATTCGGGTATTCCATGGTTTTAAAAGACCCATCTACATGATGGTCTCAAGTGTGTCTTTATCCACATGAAAACCATTTGTTGATTATCCTGACCACCGATTTCAAGCAAATCGAATGGGCAACGTTGTAGAATTCTCCTTCGTGCCTTTAATATGGCCCTAGGATATAAGTTTAGCACTTTGTCCTAATGTCTAGACTCAAAATGGTTTGGTTGAATCCTTTATCCAAAGAATTAAGCTCATTACATTGTTTTTACTTTGGAATTGCAACTTACCAACTTTACGTTGGAGTCATGTAGTTTTACACGCTCATGACCAAACTGCATAATATTATTCCCCTCTATCTTTGGTACGTGGAAATTTATTAAGTATTTCCCATCTGCGGTAATTCGGTTGCATACCGATATCATCATCCCGGCATACATCATTGGTCCCTCAACGTATTTTTGGGATATATGTGAGGAATAACTGTATTTCCGTCAATACCTCAAGCCCCTCTCATGGGGAGTTATTCAAGGTCAGTATGTTGATTCAATGAGGAACATTTCCAGGCATTAGGGGGAGATTTCAAGTACCATAAAGAATGCCAGGAAATTAGTGGAATGTTCGACACATTTCTGCCTCAAATCCACGTACTCAAAGATCTGAACCATGCGTTCAGAAGATTTGCAACACATTGCAAATAACCTGCCAGATTCATTTACTGACTATAAAGGTGTCACACAATCCTACAATCCTGCAAAATATGCCTGAAAGAGTGAAGGTACCAACAAGAATCACTCCACTCCCCGTTCAAAGCAATAGGAGGAGATGTATGGCAATAGTACATCAGGATTCGGCTTCTTGCAAGCAAGGATATCAAGCCTCTGAATCAGTAAATGCAAGTCAACTTCACGTTGACAGACACCTAATGGGTAGTATACACCCAGTGGATGGAAAACCTCCACCAACCCAGGTCATAGTGCACACAATGACCGGGACATCGGAATACCCGACTCAACCGCATTGGGAAATCGCGAGCAGTCACCATGGGTAACGATATTTCCATCAACTATATATTCATATATAGATTCTGGAGAAATATATAACCGGAAGTCTACAAGTGTCGACATACATTTCTCAACTAGATTGCAAAAACCTTTCAAGTGATTCAGATCCAAAGACCATGGCCATGGCAAAGTGTGAACAACACTCGGACTGAACTCAAGCAAAGGGTATAATCTAGGAGGAAATAATCTTGCTCAATAAAGGGAAGGTATTCACATAAGCAATACCTACGCCAGTTTTCTTCTGGAAACAGAATGAGAACAACGAGGTGCTGAAACATAGAGCAAGTATTGTAGCACAAGGGTTCACGCAGATACCCAACTATTCTCCAGAGGTGGAATCTCTTTCCGATAACTTATATCATTGGCAGTACAAAATCATCTATCTATGCAGTTGATAGATGTAGTGATTACATATCCATGTGGATCACTAGATTCAGACATAGATGGTTCCCAATGGAATCTCACTTCTGAATCAAAATGTAAAATGCAACATACATTGTGTAAAATCAGTAAGTCACTATATGGCTTATTGTTGTCGGTATATTTTGGTACAACCGACGTAGTGAGTTCCTTATTCACAAGGATTAATCCTACACTGATGATTACCCATACATGTTAAGCGTGTGATCATCTAAATGACGGAATTTGAGATGAAGGATCTTGGTAAAACCTCGAGCACCTTCACTCATACATTATGGTACACTATTTTGTCTATATCCAAAATATATTGGAGAAATTCATTGTGGACAAATCTTATGCATCCATAACTCGCATGGCTTCGTTCTCTAGACGTAGAGAAAGATCCATTAAAATCATGAGTTGATGGGAATGCGATATTGGGACATAGAGTTCCATATCCTAGTGCCATTGGACCCACCACACATAATTGGTTGGGGCTCAAAAATATCTTTCGATATCTCCAAGGCATCAAACATGTTGTCCTAGTTTTCAGTTTCAGAGAAATCTGGATACCAATATCATTGGATACATCGATCAGATCCCTACTATGTCAGATCGTAGACAAGGTTTGTGTTCCTGTTAGGTGTGGTAGCCATCCTATGAAAGTCTTCGAAATAGACCTCGTGGCTACATCCACCAACCATTATCTCAACAATAATGTTGCTTGTGTTGCCCGGATGCAAACAGGTTACGTAATAAGCAATATCGCTATATTGCATATCTTGCAAGTCAAATCATGTGACTGATTTGTTCACCAAGTCTCTACCATCTTCTACATTCCAGAAATATGTTCATGGAATTGGTATGTGATGGCTTCGGAATTTTCAAGAATCAGGGGGAGTATCCTCCTGAATTGTTCCTGTTCAAAGCATCATATTATACCCTTTTTCCCTTCATGAGTTTACTATACAGGTTCTCATAAAGGTTTTTAATGAGGTAATATCAACATGAGATAATATGTCATACTTTCTGTTTTCCCCACCGGGGTTTTTAGAAAAGTATATACGACATATTTATTGTCCTCTAAACTCTATGGGTTTTCTCGTATTGAGTTAAAAGAGACAATAACCATTATATGTTGCATCATTTTCTCCTTATTTTTCCCACCGGGTTTGAAGGAGTTTTAGCAACATATCAAACACATTTCTCCTCACATTTTTTCCACATGGTTTTTGGAGGAGTCTCTATCAAGATGATGATGCTCACGAAGTACAAGCTGTGATTAGGGGGAGTGTTAGAATTAATTAATATGTGTTAATTAATGGGTTAATCCCTGCTTTATAGGAACCGTCGGCAGTTGTCTTTGACGATAGTCGCGACGGTTGCTCGCATCCTCCTGTATGGGCGCCTATTGAGAAGCGTCCCTTGGCATTGTATAAATAGCAGCACTCTCATCAATAAAGATTAACTATTCTCATTACATCTCCGTTCACTGCTTTGTATCAATTGAGTCTGTAACACCCCATGTAATTAGCTACAGTGATCACCTTTTGAAAGTGCCAAGTCAGCATGATTAACAGTGCTTGATCATCATTGCATCATATCTCATTTCAAATTCCAATTCAAATTCAAAGTAAAAAATAAAAGTTGTCCAAATTTGAAATAAAAATGTCCATCAGTTAGCAAATAAACTGTAACTAATTATGTTAAGAAAAACAACATCACCATCAACTTAAATTAACTCTAACAACCTCAAACAGTAGCTAACAACAACATTTTAATACATTTTATTTAATCCAAATTACAGATGAAATCATATTTACACCAAACCACTTTCTGGTGTTAGCTAATATTGCACTGCATTTATTGGGATAGGTCACCTATTTTGCAAAAGTCCAAAAGTGGTCAAACATTTAGTAAAACAGAAAGAAAAGAAATAGAAAAAGAAAAAGGGAAAACGTTTACCGCTTACTGGTGCAATGGGCCGTGAGTGCACAGTGTAGCGCGGCCCAGCCCAGCGCGGCCATCCCCTTCCTCCCGCCTGCGTGTCGCCTGGCGCGCGCGCCCGAGCTCCGATCGACGCCGTGTCATCGATCCAGCGGTTCCCCGACGCCGTTAAGACCTCCTCCGAGCCGCTCTCGCCCTCCCTCGAAACCCTAGCTACCCCATTCGCCCCCATTCGCCTCGCCTCTCTCTGCCTCGCACCTCGCCGAGAGGCCATGGCGCCGCCGCCGTCACCTGGGTAGCTACCGCCGTCGTATCGCCTCGTCTCCGTGCCCGGTCGCTCCGCCTGCCTCCTCTACGTCGTCCCCAACCTCGAGCTCGACCTCTCCGCCTCTACATCGAGCCCTAGGAGCTCGTCTTCTTCCCCGGCTTCGACGAACGCCGACGACAAATCTGGCCTCCCTGAGCCTTCCCCGCGCACGCTTTGCTCCCCTACAGGCTCCCGGTGAGCCTCCGCGTCCTCCCCCTCGCTTTCCCGGCCGATTCCGTCCTCGTAGCCGTTGCATTTGAGATGCCCGAGCCCATCGCCGCGGAAGCTCGTCGCCGGCGAGCTTCCGGTGACCAAATGGTCACGCGGCTATGCCCGTTGAGCTCACCGCAACGCGCAGACGCCGTAGAAGCCCCGCGCCGCTCGTTTTGCTCGCCGTAGCCCCGATTCCGTCGACGCCCGAAGTCCGGCGTCCGCCCCGCCGCTCGCCGCCGACATTCCCGACCATCGCAGCCTCCGCCGCCACCGCAGATCGCCTCGCCGTCGTTCGCTCGATCGAAAGAGCCTGGCCGCGCTCGAAATGGCGCTGTGTGCGCGAAACCCGAGCGCCGCCCGAGCCGCGCCGCCGCGTTTGCGTGCTCGCCGGCGTTTAGCCGCCGGCTGGCCGACGTGGTGCTGCGGGCCCCGCCTCTGTGTCGCTGACACTGGGCCCCGCGGGTCCCAGTTGACCGGTCAGCCGCTGACGTGGCACAGTGGCCCACTGACGTGTGGGTCCCGCTCGGTTAAAACATTTTTAATAAATAAATAATCAGTTAATTAATTAGTTAGCTAATTAAAACGCTAATTACCCACTGACCAGTAGGCCCCACCCACTAATTAACCTAATTAGTTTAAACTAACCCCTCTGTTAGTGCCACTGTCACTGACATGTGGGTCCCACTGGACCCACAGGACAGGTTTGACCCCGGTCACCTGTGCTGTTGACTGCTGACATCAGCTATACGTCATGATGACGTCACCATCTACTGTTTCGGATAATGTTGATTTAAATAATTCCAGAAATTCCAGAAATTCATTTAAACTTTAGAAAATCATAGAAAATAAACCGTAAGTCACATGAAAATAATTTATATATGTAAAATGATCAGAAATATATGAAGAATCTGAATATGTAATCAAAATGCTTGACCATCACTCCTAACTAGCTGAACATGGAACATTTTGACTGATTTCGATAAATGAATAGTGCTCAACTTTAATAAAATAAATCCAAATAAATTCCTAAATTAACTAAATCATTTAGTTAGGCAGTAAAACACATTTGCACACATCTAGGCATGTCATGCATATTGTTTGCATTGTTTGCTTTATATTTATTGTTTCTTCCCCCTCCTTCTCTCTCGATAGACGCCGAGACCGACGCCGACGCGGCAGAGTACGACCACGCTCCGGACGAGCAGCCTACTGATGACCAGCCTCTCTCAGCAGAGCTTCCAGGCAAGCAAACCCCCTTGACGCATGCCTATATCGCCTATTCTTTCTCCCTCCTGCTTGCATTAGAAATTGCCGCTGCTTTGCTTTATCCTATTCTGATGCATAGCCTGTCATTGTAACTGCTATTTGATACCTGCCTGTTATCCAAACTGCTTAGTATAGGTTGGATGGTAAACCATCTGTGGCCTCTCTCCCTTGCTGTAGTTGCTCCTCTTTAGTATATGTGCCCCGGTCAATGTGATCGCACGGGCTGAGAACAGCACATCACCGCCCACCCCCTAAGTTGCTCGTCTCTGCAGAGTTGGCATCGAGTGTCGAGGGTGATACCTCTTATGTCACTTCCGATGATACCTCTGTAGAATAGCTATATGGTGGTGAGTTACCGAGGGTGATTCCTCTTTCATCACCTCCGATAAGCTTCCGTCGTGCAACTCCTCGTGTGGGTAACCATCGAGGGTGATTCCTCGGTTTTCCTTCTCGATACTTTGGACACACGGATACTTTGCCCTCCGTACAGGCGGGTCGACCCCGAGCGGTACCCGGGGGAAATGAGAAGTCGGTTTTGCTAGAGAAGCACCCGCGAGAGGTATTGTGGCGGAACGACAGGGATCCTGTTTGTTGCGCGAGTTGCCAAGTCGGAGCGACAGGGATCCTGATCGTCTCTGCGAGTTATTAAATACGCCTAACGGATTTGGGTATTTGATCTGAGTGGGTCGTCGTGCCCTATACGCACTACCACCACGTGGAATAATGGTTATGGGACCCTCTGCTTCGTACGTTCCTCCGAAAGCTCTTCAGACGTCACAGTTCAGAGATGCGGGCTGATCGTTGGGGTTGGGCTGGTTACGTCACTTGTGTATACAGTGTCGCGCCTGCGCCACGACCAGCCACGCAACGTGCAGGAGTGCAAAGGGCGATGGCCCAAGACGCCTTCGCACTTAGGATTTAGACCGGCGTGCTGACCTCTCTGCTGAGCCTAGGTAGGACGCTGCGTTGTGTCGATTACCCGAGGCCGGGCATTACCCAGCAAGTGTGTCCGGCCAGATGTAATCGAGCGTGTTGGGTAACAGTAGTGCACCCCTGCAGGGAAGTGATCTATTCGAATAGCCGTGTCCACGGTAACAGGACGCTCAGTGTGGTATCCCGATCTATTATTACTTGAACTGAATACATGATACTTTAATTGTAAGCTCCGGGATCGCTTTCTCGCAGGGACTCGAGGAAGGATCTCCGGGCTTTGCTACAACATGCTTGTTAATTAAATTGTGATACTAATCTGCACTCTTCTAATGCTGCAAGACCATGAAGATGCTAGTCTTCGATAGGCTAGGCCTTTCTCTCTATTCTGGCTTGCTGCTATATAGTCCACAGATACAGCCTTTTCACTTGATAACAATGCATACATAGTATAGTTCTGATGTAAGTCTTGCGAGTACTTTGGATGAGTACTCACGGTTGCTTTGCTTCCCCTTTTCCCTATACCCATATGTTGAATCCAGACGATGGAGCCCAGGAGCTAGATGCCACCACAGGAGCCTACTACCAGGAGGGTCCTGACGGCACGTACTACTGGATTGAGCCAGCCGACCAGGAGTAGGATCGGAGGCCCTAGGCAGGAGGCCTTCGCCTTTTCGATCGAGAGTCGTTGTTTGTGCTAGCCATCTTATGGCACCTTTGACTAACTATGTCTGTACCCAGATATTATTTGTATGACTGACTTATGTATTTGGATCCTCGCGATCCCTGGCATGTAATATGTGGATCTCCGTTTATATTTGTGGTTAGAGTTGTGTTGTGATATCTTCCCGTGAGTCCCTGTGCTTGATCGTGCATGTTTGCGTGTATGGTTAGTGCACGATTAAGTCGGGGGCGTCACAAGTTGGTATCAGAGCCGACTGCCTGTAGGAAGCCCCTTCCCAACTCCTTGGTCCAAGTTGAGTCTAGACATCGAAAAACTGTTTTACTAACATGGTTGTGTGGCTTACGGGCCCACGATGCCAAATGGGATGGTATTAGGATCTTTTATTCCTTTTCTATAATCTGGGACTCTGAACTCTCTTCCTTTCGGGTTAAATGAATTTTACTAACACCGACACTAGGATCTCGTATTTCTCGTCTACCCGGAGAGCTGGATATCTGTGCTTATTCCTTAACATTGAACTGATTAGCCTGATAATCACATTTTCCTTTCCATTGGTTTGTTTAACCTTTCTCTCCAAGTTATACTATACTTCTCACTGTCATTAACAATCCTCAATTTCCTCTGTTTCAGATGGATCGTTTGTTCCCGCCGCGTCCCACGACGCAGCTAGTGCTTCGGACTTGGGCTCGTGATACACCTGGCTTTCCAGCTGTCCTGATCGCCCTCCTGACCAGACTGGGCTACCGCTGGTACCCCGAGTACATGGTTTACGAGGATTTCCGCGAGTTCAACCAGGAGCAGTACCATGTTGATGTGCGTTTCTTTGATCAGCGGGGCGACTCCGACACTGAGTTGCACACTTTTCACGGTATCGGCATGACGATTGGTATGGCAGTCCATGATGCTGCCCATTCTGCTGTCGCACGTCTCCGTGGTGAGCATAGTCGTTTGGATGACTCAGAGTTCAGATACATTCCGTATGCTCCTGCTGCAGATGAGACTGGGTACTACACTGCTATTTGTACACCTTACGTGCCGCGTCGGTACGACCCACAGGTTTTTATTCAGAGCAATCAGGCTCTGGATCGCACTGTTCAGGCTCTTGTCGTCGAGTTGTTTGCCACTCGAGCACGTCTCTACGATGCTATGACACAGTTGCTGCCAGCTGTTCGTGCAAGGATACATCCAGAGCACATTCTTTACCCGCGCAGGACTCAGATGCCTATTGGGATCGACTGGCCTGCTGTTGGAGGTCGCACCATCGCACGTGGACCTCTTCTCCCAGTTCGAGACCGGGTTCTGCATCAGAGTAACCATGGTATGCAGGATCCTTCTGCCGTGCGCACTCAGATTCGGCACCTGCAGTTACCTCGTTACAGTGGTTTTCTCCGACGTTGATGTAGCCTTTGCTATGTCCCGTTGTGTATTCCTTACCGCGTGCCTGCGCGCCGCCTAGTATGTCTAGCTTTTAATTTGCGCCGTTATGCTGTCCGCGTGTAACCGACTCTGTGTATGGATCTGTAAGTCTATTTGACTACTGTTATGTATCTATTGCACTACTTATTCATTGTCGAGTTACATCATGCTTGTCTCTAAACGCTTGCAATTATTTTACTAAACTACCCCCTGTTGAATTTTAGCAGGATGGTTAGACCTAATGCTCGTGGTCGTGGTCGTGGTCGTGCCCCTGAACACCCGCCACCGCCAGACTATATGGCAGCTATGATGCAGCAATTCGAGCTGAACCGTCAGTTCATGACTGGAATTATAGCTCAGTTTCCGCACCTGAACAACCAGAACCACAACTGAAAGATCGTGGATGTCGCCTAGAGGGGGGGGGGGTGAATAGGCGCTTTAAAATAATTACGGTTTAGGCTTGAACAAATGCGGAATAAAACTAGCGTTTAATTTGTCAAGCACAAAACCTAAATCGACTAGGCTCACCTATGTGCACCAACAACTTATGCTAAGCAAGATAAATAACTAAGTGATAGCAAGATATATAACAAGAAACAATATGGCTATCACAAAGTAAAGTGCATAAGTAAAGGGCTCGGGTAAGAGATAACCGAGGCACGCGGAGACGATGATGTATCCCGAAGTTCACACCCTTGCGGATGCTAATCTCCGTTAGAGCGGTGTGGAGGCACAATGCTCCCCAACAATGCCACTAGGGCCACCGTATTCTCCTCACGCCCTCGCACAATGCAAGGTGCCGTGATTCCACTAAGGGACCCTTGAGGGCGGTCACCGAACCCGTACAAATGGCAACCCTTGAGGGCGGTCACCGAACCCGTACACTTTGGCAACCCTTGGGGGCGGTCACCGGTACCCGTCAAATTGCTCGGGGCGATCTCCACAACCTAATTGGAGACCCCGACGCTTGCCCGGAGCTTTACACCACAATGATTGAGCTCCGAGGCACCACCAAGCCGTCTAGGGCGCCAAGGCACCCAAGAGGAACAAGCTCTAGGGTGCTCAAACACCCAAGAGTAATAAGCTTCTCAACTACTAACTTCCACGTATCACCGTGGAGAACTCAAACCGATGCAACTAATGCAATGGCAAGAACACACGAAGTGCTCAAGTCCCTCTCTCTCAAATCCCACCAAAGCAACAAAAGCTATGGAGGAAAGTGAGAGGAAGAACAAGGAGAACACCAAGAACTCCAAGATCTAGATCCAAGGGGTTCCCCTCACTTAGAGGAGAAAGTGATTGGTGGAAATGTGGATCTAGATCTCCTCTCTCTTTTCCCTCAAGAAGGAGCAAGAATCATTGGAGGGATTGAGAGATAGGCAAGCTCAAGAAGGTCAACAATGGGGGGAGAAATGAGCTCAAAGGATAAGATAACCGTTGGGGAAGAAGACCCCTTTTATAGGGCCACCCCAAATCCAACCGTTACCCGTGCTGGACGCGTACAAGCGGTACTACCGCTCTTGCGAGCGGTACTACCGCTTAAGCGGTAGTAATTCAAAAACAGCAGGCGAGAACACGGGACTGGAGCGGTAGTGCCGCACCAAGCGGTACTACCGCTCAACTAAGCGGTACTACCGCTAAAGCGAAAAGAGCAACAGAAGCTTGCACACTCTGCGAAAAACAAGCGGTAGTAGCAGCGGTAGTGGAGGGCGGAAGTACCGCACCAAGCGGTACTACCGCCCAGCAGAGCGGTACTACCGCTCTGAGCGGTACTACCGCACTACAGCCGCACTACTACCGTTTAACAGAAAACGGCAACAGAGACGTGCACAGAAGGAAACCCCGCAAGCGGTAGTGGCGGCGGTAGTAAGGGCGGTAGTACCGCCAGAGCGGTACTACCGTGCTACTACCGCTCTACTACCGTGAATGGCAAACTGGCAACAGAGAGTTGCACGCTCGGGGAAACCCCAAGCGGTAGTGCCACGGAAGTACCAGCGGTACTACCGCATAAGCGGTACTACCGTGGGCACCAGCGGTACTACCGCTTGCAAGCTACTGAAAATCCACAGAAAACAGAGGATACAAATAAAACCAGAACTGCCATAACTTCTGCAAATGAGCTCCGAATTGAGCAAACTCAAGCTTGTTGGATAGAAGACAACGAGTACTATCCAAACAGCGACTGGTTATAATAAGAAGTGGCAGGGGAGATATGCCTAACATATAGAGATGAGAAACCTCTATGAATGAAGAACCGGCATAAACTCCAACATCGAAAACATCATAGAAGATGCATATATGAACTCCGTTTTCGATGAACTCGAGCTTGTCAAGAAGATGACCAAAAGCTCAAAGACTCACAAAGAGAAACTCCAAACACAAACCAAGAAAGATGATGCAAGGATGCAATGGTTTGAGCTCTCAACGAATGACTTGAGAGCCCCCCTTGATAGTACGGCTATCGATCCTAAAACCCGGTCTCCCAACTACCACCATGAGACCGGTAAAATAGAAAACCTATCAAGGGCAAACCTTTGCCTTGCGCATAGTCCACTTGAGCTAGATGATGACGATCTTGACCTCCTCAAGTTGGACCACCTTTCTTGATTGCGCCGGCTCGATGAAGACTAGTTGATTGCTCCCCCATACTCCACTATGGGTGAGCCACTCTTTGGCACATCTTCACAAGTCCATTGTCACCACAATGGACGGCAAGCTTCAAGCATGTGATCTCTTCGTGATGCTCCACTTGAACTTGCACACCGCAATGTTGATGACGATCACCACTTGATGTCATCCTCAATGGGTTGAATGAGATCTTCCTCTTGACGCAAGCCCATGGAAACATACCTAACCCCACATAAAACTCTCGCATAGAACATGGGTTAGTACACAAAGCGTAATGGACAATGCTTACCATACCGTGAGATCACTTGATCCCACTCGGTACATCTTCTACGCTTTGTGTGTTGATCAACATGACCAATCTTTCGATAACTCCATGAATAACCTTGGTCAACACATATTCTTCTTCTAATAACCTTGAAACCAACAAATGGTCTTCAAGCAATGCCTATGGACAAACCCTTCAAATATAACTCAAGGCAACCATTAGTCCATAGAGATTGTCATCAATTACCAAAACCAAACATGGGGGCAGCACATGTTCTTTCAACAACCCTGCTTCAATAACTCTGCAGGAGTTTGTGAAGTTCAGCCCCACTGTTTTCCGCAACTCTGAACAGCCACTGGATGCCGATGACTGGCTGCGCGACATCACCTTCGAGATGGAGTCTGCTAGTGTCGCCCCTGGCAACCTTGTCACCTTCGCGACCTACTTCCTGAAGGGACCCGCTGCACAATGGTGGCAAACCCACAAGAGTTCACTGCCTGCTGGCACAATCGTCACTTGGCTCGAGTTTCAGACTACTTTCCGTGCCCGATACATTCCCCAAGGAATCATCGACCGGAAGAAGACAGAATTCCGCAACCTCACTCAGGGCAGTAAGACTGTCGAAGCCTATCAGCGGGAGTTCCTTAACTTATCCCGCTACGCTGAAGAAGACATAAACACCGATGCTCGTAGACAGGAGAAGTTCTGAAATGGACTCCACCCAGATATCGAGCTTGCACTGGCTGCTCAAGATTTCACTGACTTTGCCACTCTCGTGAACAAGGCTATTCGGATTGAGACCGCTCAGATCAAGCACAAGGAATCGCAGAAGCGCAACCGTGATTTTGGCTCATCTTCGAGCTCCGGACAAAGGCGTAAGATCTGGATTCCCAACAGCATGTATCGTCCCACTGCCCCTGCGCCAAGGCCCTCTTATGCAGCACCACGTCTGCCTCCTCCACCACCGAGGCAGCCCAGAACTCAAGCCGCTCCTCTTCGTCCTGAAGATGGTCTCTGCTTCAAGTGCCGCAAACCAGGTTACCTTGCTAAGGACTGCCGTCAGACTCAGAATCAGTTGGCATTCCCTCGTACTGGCCGTGGAAATGGCCGTAGCAACAATCAGACCCGCAACTATAATACTGGGTCTGCTGCTTATGGTCGTGGACATGCTTACAACATTGACATTGAAGAAGTCCAGGATCAGCCTGCTACTGTGATGGGTACCCTCCTCGTTAACTCAGTACCTGCTTCTGTTTTATTTGATTCAGGAGCATCACATTCATTCATGTCTGAAGCATTTGCATTATCACATGACATTGCATTCGGGAAAATGAACCAACAAATAGTTGTCCGCACCCCTGGAGGTCAGTGTCAAACCTCCATGATGGCACACAACGTCACTGTTGAAATCGAAGGATTAGAATTCCTTGCCACGCCCATCATACTGAAGTCTTCCACCATAGATCTCATTCTGGGAATGGATTGGTTGAAAGCTCACATTGCTTCGATCAATTGTGCCACTAAAGTCGTACAACTTCTTCATCCCTCCGATGAGATAGTGAATTACACCGCCCGCATTACCCGGAATGCCGAAGCTCAGATATATGCTCTGAATGCTTTGAACGCCTCACCCCTTGAGGGGATCGAGAACATTCCAGTCGTTCGTGATTTTCCGGACGCCTTTCCGGAGGAACTTCCAGGAATACCCCCTGTTAGGGTTGTCGAGTTCGTCATCGACTTGAAACCTGGCACTACCCCTATTGCGAAACGTCCTTATAAGATGCCTCCGCATGAACTTCTCGAGCTTAAGGAAGAAATTGACAAGTCACTTAAGAAAGGTTTCATCCGCCCCAGTTCCTCTGCTTGGGGAGCGCCTTCTCTCTTCGTTAAGAAGAAGGATGGAACTAACCGTTTGGTCCAGGACTATCGGCCTATTAACCAAGCAACAATCCAGAACAAATACCCACTGCCCCGGATCAACGATCTTTATGATCAACTTGCTGGATCCTCTGTGTTCTCTAAACTCGACTTGAGGTTGGGTTACCATCAGATCCGAGTTCGAAAAGAGGATATTCCGAAGACCGCTTTCGTTACTCGCTATGGATCATACGAGTACACCGTCATGTCCTTCGGATTAACTAATGCCCCGGCAACCTTCTACCGTTTGATGAACTACATCTTCATGGATTACCTCGACAAATTCGTCGTGGTTTATTTGGATGATATCCTTATATATTCCAAGAATGAAGAAGAACACGCCGAACATCTTCGGCTTGTGTTGGTGAAACTTCGTGAACACCAGTTATATGCCAAATACTCTAAGTGTGAATTCTGGTTATCTGAGGTGACCTATCTTGGCCATGTGATTTCCAAGGATGGAATTGCCGTTAACCCTGAACGAGTTCAGGCTATTCTTGACTGGACTCCCCCGAAGAATGTTAAGCAAGTCAGGAGCTTTCTCGGACTCGCTAGTTATTGCCGTCGGTTTGTCGAGAATTTCTCGAAGATTGCCAAGCCATTGACTGATCTGCTCCACAAAGGTGTTAAATTTGAGTGGACAGAGAAATGTCAAGAAATCTTTCAGGCACTTAAAGATAAGTTGACATCTGCCCCAGTGCTAGCACCCCCGGATTCCCAAAAGGACTTCGTGATATACTGTGATGCATCTCGTCAAGTATTAGGTTGTGTCCTAATGCAAGAGCGCAAGGTAATTGCTTATGCCTCGCGCCAATTGCGTCCTCATGAGGAAAACTATCCAGTACATGATCTCGAGCTTGCAGCAGTAATTTATGCTCTGAAACTGTGGCGACATTACCTTCTCGGTAATCGTTGCGAGATATACACGGACCACCAGAGTTTGAAGTATCTGTATACCCAACCAGATCTGAACCTTCGTCAACAAAGGTGGCTCGAAACAATAGCCGATTATGACATGAATATTTCATATACCCCTGGCAAGGCTAATGTAATGGCCGATGCCTTGAGCCGCAAGTCTTATTGCAACAACCTCACGGTTCAGCAAGCACAACCTCTTCTCCATGAAGAACTTCGCAAGTTGAATCTTCACATTGTTCCTCAGGGTTATCTCAGTACCCTGGTAGTTGAACCAGATCTCGATGGCCTCATCAAGCATATACAGAAAGTTGACTCCGAGGTCGAGAAGATTAAGCGCGATCTCGCGAAAGGAAAGTCCTCATTCTTCACTATTGATGATGATGGCACCTTGTTCTTCAAAAATCGCCTAGTGGTTCCTAGAAAGGACAACCTGGATCTGACTCCACGCGTTATGAAAGAAGCTCATGATACACCCTTGTCAATTCACCCCGGTAGTACCAAGATGTACCAAGACATTCGTCAACGGTACTGGTGGCCTGATATGAAGCGAGATATTGCTCGCTATGTTGCTGAATGTGACGTTTGCCGTCGCATCAAAGCAGAACATCAAAGGCCCGCTGGTACCTTGCAACCCCTCGAAATTCCTGAATGGAAATGGGACAAGGTCGAAATGGATTTTATTACTGGTTTTCCCAGATCGCAGAAAGGTCATGATGCTATTTTTGTCGTCATTGACCGATTCTCTAAGGTGGCCCACTTTCTACCAGTTAAGGAGACGATCACTGCTAGCCAGTTAGCAGACTTGTATGTTTCCAGAATTGTGTCACTCCACGGTGTTCCGTTGGAGATCAGTTCAGATCGTGGCAGCCTCTTTACCTCAAGATTCTGGAAAAGTTTCCAAGAAGCTATGGGAACTCATCTGTCTTTTAGCACTGCGTTTCACCCTCAGTCTCAGGGTCAAGTTGAACGAGTTAACCAAGTGCTTGAAGATATGCTTCGAGCTTGTGTCATCTCATTCGGTAAGAAATGGGAGGAATCTCTCCCGTATGCCGAATTCTCTTACAACAATAGCTACCAAGCTAGTCTGAAGATGGCACCGTTTGAAGTTCTCTATGGACGTAAGTGTCGAACCCCTCTGAATTGGTCAGAAACTGGGGAACGTTCACTCTTCGGGCCGGACATTATCCAACAAGCGGAAGAACAAGTCCGCATTGTCCGTGAACATTTGAAAGCCGCTCAGTCTCGCCAGAAGAGCAACTATGACCGGAAACATCAGGTAATGGTCTATCAACCTGGTGAGCAAGCTTACCTCCGTGTCACTCCGATGAAGGGCACTCATCGGTTTGGAATCAAGGGCAAGTTAGCTCCTCGCTACATTGGCCCGTTCCGTATTCTCGCCCGTCGAGGAGAAGTGGCATATCAATTGGAATTGCCGCCAAACCTTTCTCAGGTGCATGATGTCTTTCATGTATCACAACTCCGACGCTGCTTCAAGGATCCTATCCGAGCTGTGGATCATGAAGTGCTTGAATTGCGGGAAGATCTGTCTTATCCAGAATATCACATCCGCATTCTTGATCAAGCTGAGCGTCGAACTCGTCAGAAGTCGATCAAGTTCCTTAAAGTTCAGTGGTCGAATCATTCTGAGGATGAGGCCACTTGGGAACGCGAGGATCGTCTTCGTGAAGAATACCCCGCTTTCTTTCAGTCTCCCTCTTAATTCTCGGGACGAGAATTCTTGTTAGGCGAGGAGAATTGTAACACCCCATGTAATTAGCTACAGTGATCACCTTTTGAAAGTGCCAAGTCAGCATGATTAACAGTGCTTGATCATCATTGCATCATATCTCATTTCAAATTCCAATTCAAATTCAAAGTGAAAAATAAAAGTTGTCCAAATTTGAAATAAAAATGTCCATCAGTTAGCAAATAATCTGTAACTAATTATGTTAAGAAAAACAACATCACCATCAACTTAAATTAACTCTAACAACCTCAAACAGTAGCTAACAACAACATTTTAATACATTTTATTTAATCCAAATTACAGATGAAATCATATTTACACCAAACCACTTTCTGGTGTTAGCTAATATTGCACTGCATTTATTGGGTTAGGTCATCTATTTTGCAAAAGTCCAAAAGTGGTCAAACATTTAGTAAAACAGAAAGAAAAGAAATAGAAAAAGAAAAAGGGAAAACGTTTACCGCTTACTGGTGCAATGGGCCGTGAGTGCACAGTGTAGCGCGGCCCAGCCCAGCGCGGCCATCCCCTTCCTCCCGCCTGCGTGTCGCCTGGCGCGCGCGCCCGAGCTCCGATCCACGCCATGTCGTCGATCCAGCGGTTCCCCGACGCCGTTAAGACCTCCCCCGAGCCGCTCTCGCCCTCCCTCGAAATCCTAGCTACCCCATTCGCCCCCATTCGCCTCGCCTCTCTCTGCCTCGCACCTCGCCGAGAGGCCATGGTGCCGCCGCCGTCACCTACGTAGCTACCGCCGTCGTATCGCCTCGTCTCCGTGCCCGGTCGCTCCGCCTGCCTCCTCTACGTCGTCCCCAACCTCGAGCTCGACCTCTCCGCCTCTGCATCGAGCCTGAGGAGCTCGTCTTCTTCCCCGGCTCCGACGAACGCCGACGACAAATCCGGCCTCCCCGAGCCTTCCCCGCGCACGCTTTGCTCCCCTACAGGCTCCCGGTGAGCCTCCGCGTCCTCCCCCTCGCTTTCCCGGCCGATTCCGTCCTCGTAGCCGTCGCATTTGAGATGCCCGAGCCCATCGCCGCGGATGCTCATCGCCGGCGAGCTTCCGGTGACCAAATGGTCACGCGGCTATGCCCGTTGAGCTCACCGCAACGCGCAGACGCCGTAGAAGCCCCGCGCCGCTCGTTTTGCTCGCCGTAGCCCCGATTCCGTTGACGCCCGAAGTCCGGCGTCCGCCCCGCCGCTCGCCGCCGACATTCCCGACCATCGCAGCCTCCGCCGCCACCGCAGATCGCCTCGCCGTCATCCGCTCGATCGAAAGAGCCTGGCCGCGCTCGAAATGGCGCTGTGTGCGCGAAACCCGAGCGCCGCCCGAGCCGCGCCGCCGCGTTTGCGTGCTCGCCGGCGTTTAGCCACCGGCCGGCCGACGTGGCGCTGCGGGCCCCGCCTCTATGTCGCTGACACTGGGCCCCGCGGGTCCCAGTTGACCGGTCAGCCGCTGACGTGGCACAGTGGCCCACTGACGTGTGGGTCCCGCTCGGTTAAAACATTTTTAATAAATAAATAATCAGTTAATTAATTAGTTAGCTAATTAAAACGCTAATTACCCACTGACCAGTAGGCCCCACCCACTAATTAACCTAATTAGTTTAAACTAACCCCTCTGTTAGTGCCACTTTCACTGACATGTGGGTCCCACTGGACCCACAGGACAGGTTTGACCCCGGTCAGCTGTGCTGTTGACTGCTGACGTCAGCTATACGTCATGATGACGTCACCATCTACTGTTTCGGATAATGTTGATTTAAATAATTCCAGAAATTCCAGAAATTCATTTAAACTTTAGAAAATCATAGAAAATAAATCGTAAGTCAGATGAAAATAATTTATATATGTAAAATGATCAGAAAAATATGAAGAATCTGAATATGTAATCAAAATGCTTGACCATCACTCTTAACTAGCTGAACATGGAACATTTTGACTGATTTCGATAAATGAATAGTGCTCAACTTTAATAAAATAAATCCAAATAAATTCCTAAATTAACTAAATCATTTAGTTAGGCAGTAAAACACATTTGCACATCATCTAGGCATGTCATGCATATTGTTTGCATTGTTTGCTTTATATTTATTGTTTCTTCCCCCTCCTTCTCTCTCGATAGACGCCGAGACCGATGCCGACGCAGCAGAGTACGACCACGCTCCGGACGAGCAGCCTACTGACGACAAACCTCTCTCAGCAGAGCTTCCAGGCAAGCAAACCCCCTTGACGCATGCCTATATCGCCTATTCTTTCTCCCTCCTGCTTGCATTAGAAATTGCCGCTGCTTTGCTTTATCCTATTCTGATGCATAGTCTGTCATTGTAACTGCTATTTGATACCTGCCTGTTATCCAAACTGCTTAGTATAGGTTGGATGGTAAACCATCTGTGGCCTCTCTCCCTTGTTGTAGTTGCTCCGCTTTAGTATATGTGCCCCGATCAATGTGATCGCACGGGCTGAGAACAGCACATCACCGCCCACCCCCTAAGTTGCTCGTCTCTGCAGAGTTGGCATCGAGTGTCGAGGGTGATACCTCTTATGTCACTTCCGATGATACCTCTGTAGAATAGCTATATGGTGGTGAGTTACCGAGGGTGATTCCTCTTTCATCACCTCCGATAAGCTTCCGTCGTGCAACTCCTCGAGTGGGTAACCATCGAGGGTGATTCCTCGGTTTTCCTTCTCGATACTTTGGACACACGGATACTTTGCCCTCCGTACAGGCGGGTCGACCCCGAGGGGTACCCGGGGGAAATGAGAAGTCAGGTTTGCTAGAGAAGCACCCGCGAGAGGTATTGTGGCGGAACGACAGGGATCCTGTTTGTTGCCGTGAGTTGCCAAGTCGGAGCGACAGGGATCCTGATCGTCTCTGCGAGTTATTAAATACGCCTAACGGATTTGGGTATTTGATCTAAGTGGGTCGTCGTGCCCTATACGCACTACCACCACGTGGGATAATGGTTATGGGACCCTCTGCTTCGTACGTTCCTCCGAAAGCTCTTCAGACGTCACAGTTCAGAGATGCGGGTTGATCGTTGGGGTTGGGCTGGTTACGTCACTTGTGTATACAGTGTCGCGCCTGCGCCCCGACCAGCCACGCAACGTGCAGGAGTGCAAAGGGCGATGGCCCAAGACCCCTTCGCACTTAGGATTTAGACCGGCGTGCTGACCTCTCTGCTGAGCCTAGGTAGGACGCTGCGTTGCGTCGATTACCCGAGGCCGGGCATTACCCAGCAAGTGTGTCCGGCCAGATGTAATCGAGCGTGTTGGGTAACAGTAGTGCACCCCTGCAGGGAAGTGATCTATTCGAATAGCCGTGTCCACGGTAACAGGACGCTCAGTGTGGTATCCCGATCTATTATTACTTGAACTGAATACATGATACTTTAATTGTAAGCTCCGGGATCGCTTTTTCGCAGGGAGTCGAGGAAGGATCTCTGGGCTTTGCTACAACATGCTTGTTAATTAAATTGTGATACTAATATGCACTCTTCTAATGCTGCAAGACCATGAAGATGCTAGTCTTCGATAGGCTATGCCTTTCTCTCTATTCTGGCTTGCTGCTATATAGTCCACAGATACAGCCTTTTCACTTGATAACAATGCATACATAGTATAGTTCTGATGTAAGTCTTGCGAGTACTTTGGATGAGTACTCACGGTTGCTTTGCTTCCCCTTTTCCCTATACCCATATGTTGAATCCAGACGATGGAGCCCAGGAGCTAGATGCCACCACAGGAGCCTACTACCAGGAGGGTCCCGACGGCACGTACTACTGGATTGAGCCAGCCGACCAGGAGTAGGATCGGAGGCCCTAGGCAGGAGGCCTTCTCCTTTTCGATTGAGAGTCGTTGTTTGTGCTAGCCATCTTATGGCACCTTTGACTAACTATGTCTGTACCCAGATATTATTTGTATGACTGACTTATGTATTTGGATCCTCGCGATCCCTGGCATGTAATATGTGGATCTCCGTTTATATTTGTGGTTAGAGTTGTGTTGTGATATCTTTCCGTGAGTCCATGTGCTTGATCGTGCACGTTTGCGTGTATGGTTAGTACACGATTAAGTCGGGGGCGTCACAGAGTCTCTCTTGTTTTCAACTTCAAACAACTGCGTAGCTTATTGTGTTTGATAACATTCAAAAAATAATAGGACTGACTATGCATCAGGTGCTTGAAAAAAAAAGTTCCATCTGTCACTTCTATTCTGGACCGTCTGATATTTATGTAACGGAATACGGTTCATCTTTTACCTCTGGCTTCTTCTTCCTTGCGCAGCCGCCGGCCAGCCCAGACCTAACCGCCTGCTTCCACCCCCCACGGCTGGCGGCTAGTGTCGCCTTGCCGCCCCGCCCTCCCCTCTACTTTCCCCCACCGCCGTGCTGGTCGCCGCCCTGGCCATTCCTCTAAGCCCGCCGCACCGAAAAACAACTTCGGCGATCCCCTGCACCCCCAACCTCCTAAGATAGATAATGGGATCATGGCTTCTCCCTAATATAGATAGTGGGGTTGCCTTCTCCGGTGAGTTCTCCGGCGAGGTCCGGCGTGAAGGAAGGAAGGAGGTGACTCACACGAGAAAAAAATTCAGGTATATGAAAATTAATACGTATTACATGTGCGTGTACCGCTGTACGTCAGATATATACAATCTTTCTAGTAATTAACAATTTCCTAGAAGAAAGAAAACAAAGGAATTGTATATCAAAGAATCATGCTATATGCAATTGGTACCACCTGCTAAAATTCAGTCTTCTCATGTCAAAAATCAGAACGATCAGCCGGCCGTAGCTAGTGGCCGGGACCCTTGGGGCTGGGCCCGGCCGGCAACCTCGCCAAGAGCATCTCCACCGCCCCCCTCGCCTTCTCAGCGGCGACCACCGCGGCCGGGTACACCGCGGAGTAGGCCGCGCCGTCTCCACTCCTCCCTGCCGGCGCCGGCCGCGCCGCGCCTGCAAGACCGGCTCCGGCGACTAGAAAGACGACCACGAGGAAGACGAGAGCCACCGCACGCCGCCCCGACGACGATGCCATCACAGAGCTGCCGACGATTGAAGGTGGTGTTGGTGGTGTCTGCGCCTGAACGAACTCTGAAGAAAGGAACGAGTCTGCGTCCTGGAATGCTTGTTTGGTTGGTGTAGTTCGTCCTGTGTGCGACTCTGCGAGTGTGTTTTTACAGAGGTGCTGGTCTGGGGATAGGCCGGTGACGGTGAGGTTTACGTGTTTGCTGCGCTCGCAGAATGTAGCACAAAGTGGAAAGGGAGATTTCCATGGCGCGTGAGCTTAGCTGAGCTCGTGGAAAAAGACGTGGACATGTGCTGACCAATCTGCCATGGAAAAGGACGTACGGGCTGCTGACCGACCGACGAGCTGAGAATCTTTGCCTCTTCTTGGCCTGCAAGTCAACACGATCTGGCATTTAATTTCCAGCTAACGGTCTCGCAGCTGGACGTGTGCGAATTTGATACTACTTTTGCCTACGGAAAAATGAAAGGTCAGAATCGAGGGCTCAAAGCCTCAAACTCTGTTGCGGTGTGCTGTTTGTTTGGGGAGAAGAGGACGTACGTACGTGTGAATGTGAGATCACCGGCCTAGCTTGCCAGCCGGCTTGCCTCGGTGGATTTGCAGAATTGAGATTCTTTTCGTCAAAGGCTTTGCCTAGCTCCTGACTGTAAAGCATTCTGAGAGACCAAGTCGTTGGTATCAGGCAACTTTCTCAGGTACCGAAAGTTCCAGGCGCCCGCCTGCGGATCATGCGTCGTCACTCTCGCTCGGCTTTCGTTGTTAGGACATCTCGAATGGGAAAGTACATGGATGAACCCATGGACATATGAACCCACTTCAAAAAACTCATTTACAAATGCCAAGAAATTCTGGAAAAGGCTTTACGCATACATTTTCACATTCTATGGGCGTGCAGAAAGTTTCGCGGAAGAATAACTTTTTCTTTGGCCTGTGCAAAAAAGACAAAAAAAATATGTTGTGGAACGCTATTTAGAAGAACTAAAATTTGTCATTTTCATGAAGGCAAAATAAAAAGAGATTTTTTTCACAAAACTTTATGCCACGCACACATGTTGCGAAGATGTATGCATGAAATTTTGTTTCAAATTTTTTTGACATTTTAAAACATGTTTTAAATGCATTTTTATAAAGTGGGCTCATATGCCCATGGGTTCAGGACGTCCACACTCGTCTCGAACGCAGACCCTCATAACGCGTCTAGATTAAGCTGTTTAGACACTCCAAATCATCCAACACAGTATCCCATAGGTCTGCGAGCTCCAAAATCCTGTAAACCGGACACAAACCAAGGGTAGGTTTACGGGTGTCTGAACCACCGCCACGTACGTATCTAACATCCCGGTCTCACCCAATAATACCTCCGGTGCCAGTGCTTTCTCCCGCGCGACCACACCATCGCTCCCCACGCCGCATCCATGCCGGGCCAAAGCGGACTCGACTGGTCACTGGAGCCGGCATTGAAACGGCGCGTCGACCACACCGTGTCCCGGTCTCCGCGCCGGAGAGACGTGACCGGACGGGACGACTCTCTACCGCATTCCACTACAGGAAAATACTTATAAGCCGAGTATCATAAATACTCGGCGAACGACCTTTTAACCTCGGCTACTGGTAAGCCGAGAGCTGCACCCGGCTTACACTGGTCGGGTTAGATCATACCGACAATTGAATGTAAATCGACATCTTTCGCAGGGACTCGACTTACCTATAAGTCGAGCACAAAACCCTAGCTCTCGGCAACATAAAGGCACATGACGGCCGCCCGACAGAAACGGAGGTGCCACGTGGCCCCTCTGTAAGCCGAGTGCCCCTCTCGGCTTCATTTTCCGGCCCGGAGCAATTACGTGCCGCCACGTGCCTAGGAATATGTCAAGTGTATTTCTATCCGTGCACGGCTTATAGGTAAGTCGAGATCCTCCATTTGTGCACGGCTTATACATAAGTCGTGTGCCCTGCTCAGCTTTATTTCCATACCCGGAGCAACCACGTGCCTCCACGTGCCCATATAAGATGAGGTCCCCTCTCGGCTTATACCTATACTGGCAATGACATTTGGTCCTAGGAGTTCCCAGGAGATGAACATGTCTAGTAAGCTAAGGTATATGCTCGGTTTACATGTGTAAACCGAGTACAATACTGGGCTTATACTCCATAATGCCTTCTTTTTTTGTGACAACCCTGCAATTTAGACAACATATATGTATATCCAACAGTAAATGTCCAGCAAGCAATATATAAGCAACATGTACATGGAATCACCGAGAACTTAGCAATATATAACAAGTTCACAACAAAAAGCATGAGTCCATGGTCACAACCAAGCATGAGTTCCAAGTTCTTAAGCAAACAGCCATACAAGTCCATATAGTACTAGCATAGGTTCACAATCAAGCATGACTTCCAAGTTCACAAATAAGAATAAGTAAGATAAGAAGTTCACGAACAACAAGCACCACACACTCTCAGACTAGAAGATGATCTCCGTGGACACGAGCTCTATACATGCTTCGTTATAGCGTTCATATTTTGGCGAAGCATCTGCAAAAGAATCACAAAAAACAATTACATCATATAATGGTGTTGGTTATCTCTTATAGAAAAGAAGTAACATTCTCCCCGATGTACTAACCGTAGACACGATAACATCAACACCATAATGACGACGAACTGGACGAATATTATGAAGTTCTTCAGCCCACCAAATCCGATCTGATTTGCACCCTTGCCTACTCCAACATTGCTCTTCGTTCTGAGCATGAACTTGGAGTAAGCATCATTTGCCTCCTGCCTAGTCTTAAACCCTTGAAAGGAGCTGTTGTTGTAACCGGACACCCGTTGATGGCATGTCTCCCATGAATCATACGCTCCTGGACACCTCCCTATGTACACCACATACCACTTCATCTACCAAGACAAAATAATAAGATTTCAACAAGGAGAGGAAGCAACACAAGTTTAGAAGAACACATGGAACATAAGCATCGTAAGAATTAATGGTTCATATACCCAAAAGCATCACAAATTCTACTCAAGTTCAACTCGGAGTCGACATCAGCGACTACGTTCACTAATTCGGCATCAATCTATCTAGCTAGGCTACTCCAAGAATGGAGCTCTACTTAGGCTGGTAGTCGGTGAAGCTGGTGATCGTGGAGTCAGACCAGGTCGGCACCTTCCACCCAGTGAAAGAGCCAGCATCCTTAACACTAGCGGTCGGCGAACTCGGCGGGATCGGGTCATCGCTCTCCTCTGGCAGCCCTTTTTTCTTGTCAAGCTCATTGAAAAATTTCTGCTGGTCGAGACGGAGGCGTGCCATCATCTGGCAAATGCCCTCGGCCTTTCGCTCATCCTTGAGGGGCTCGTAGACCGCATGGTTCTCGGCGAGGAGCTGCGGGTTCGCTTGAACGAGTGTGGCCAAGTAGTCCTCAATGGCACGCTCGGCCACGACATGCGTCATGCGGTCCACCTCCTCCTCGGCCAGGGAGTCGACCCTAAAGGGAGAGGAATCATCGGGAGACACCATGTCCTCGAGGTCGGTGCTAACACCTAATAATTCATTATCGAAATTTGTATCATAACGTTCTTGTGGAGCCGAGTCTATGACATATAATATCGTGTTGCACTCATGTGCAGTTTCTAAAAAACCATTAAGTTGGTGTTTGAACTTTGTAGTAGTATCGCACAAATGATGAACATGTTGAGTAACAGGCATCCACACAAAATAAGGAGCTGGAGACTGTATCTTCGGATCTCTCAACACCATGACACTTGGTGAATAGCAGCATGCTTCTTATGAAGACTAGATTTTGTTACTAAGAAAACCATTTGAAACAAATGCATAAGAACTCTGACGATTGTATCTAACAACTCGAGCTCATGACAAAAAAATGTATTTCCCCTATGGTCCAATACTATAGGAGAATCATAGATTGAGATGTAACAAATGAATTAGTTAGCTAGTTGGTTAGAAAATGATAACATCGATGATGGAGGGTAATCAAAAGTATTTGCTAATGATATAATATGAAATGAAAATGAACAAAACCAATACTTCACTAAAAAGTTCAGAACAATTAGCATTGTCCAATAGACACATACAGCTACCTTTGGATTTGTAGTATGAATGGAGCATAAGAACTTTGTTATGCCCTCTTATGAACCTCATTTTTGATGGTTGTCATGACTATGTGGAGTAATGTTGAATGTCCTTGTTCTGGATACTAGAAATATAGAGGGACTAAAATGTAACTTTTACATTACATTGTATATATAGAGGGACATGAAGGGATAGACTGAAGCAGCCTTCGAAGGTTCATCAAGATGGAGGTTGAACACATACATTTTTCCTTTTTAGATGAGCCCTAATACATTGAAAAAACTTGATACATCAATATGGCCTTAGAACTATAGGAGATATCTCACAACGGTCGTTGTGATATATGGCCTTGGGCTAGTGCAGAGGCGCATGTCATTTCTGTGGAGGCGCCGGCGTCAGGTGAGACATCGATTTGACTATGGAAATCGCCCAGCACAACAAGGAGAAGGGTTGCTGGGAGTGTTATAAGGCCAGAGAAGAGCACTTGGTGGAGAGGGATGTGAGACTTGGCTACAGTAGGAAAGGGTGTTGGATTGGAGACTCATGAAGCTTTCCAGAAAGTGTGTAGTAGTGGTGAGTGGAAGCTAGTTATCATAAGGAGAGAAAGTAACCATGGGTGATCACGCTGATGCTCTAGCAGTACTTACAGCAGGGCAGCAACGTTGCAGTGTTGTAGTGGTCGTCCTCTAAGATCAAATAGTTTTGTTTTTTATACTAAACATTTTTACTTGTTATCTTTTTTCGGCCGTAATATAAAAGTTCACAGTAAATATCAACATACACTATTGATTGTTACAAAGATCTAACATCTATCACTGCAAGTAGATTTACATGGATTAGAACCATATTTTTGCAACATGGTTTATTATTAGTTTCATACATTGCCATTTAATAAACATATAATCCAATTGAATTCCCCAAGATAGAAGAAATGTTAAATTCTGCTAAATTGTATTCTTCGGTAGATTAGATTGAGTCACTTACATGGATTGTAGTGTAGCTATATGCGCTAATGTTTTAAAAAATATCTTTGTAAAGAAACCTACAATATACATGCCTAAAATGTATCTTGACAGAGATTTCTAGTGTTTATAATTGTCTATAGAAAATTCTAGAGCGTACAACGTGTCAAAAATTAGTTCTTTTTCTTAGTACATTTTTAACACAGTACAGACACATGCGCTCATACATACACACATGCACTCATCCCTATGAACGCACACACGCACACTACCATTGTGAGCACCTCCGAAAGACTGAGCCGGCACATCATCTTGAGATTGACGAAGTCACCACAGGCGTCTTCATAGTCAACGGAACGTCTCCTCCCACTGAACGAATATCACCGGAAAGTCTGAAATAAATTTAGGAAAATGCGAGCACCAGTGTCAAGTATAGGACTTGAACCCTAGTGTGATGGGTCCACAACAAAGAACCTAACCATCTGAGCTAGGCTCAGTTCGCTTTCCTTAAAACATTTAGGTAGCACATCCATTGGTTCTTTTATGGTCAAGTATCTCATTCATGTGACTCGATGTTTACATAATTGGCAGGAAATGCATATGTGTCTAGTATTTGGATTAAAATGAAATCATTTGTAATAAAAAGGGCAAGACATTTTCGTACAAATTATAGGGGTTGTTCGAGTAGCATTTTGCATAAACTCTTTGCAAACCTAGAATTTATATCTTCATGTCCGTCTGATTTTACATTGACCTTCAGAAAACTCAAACAACTTTTTGACAAAAACTTGTTTGATTAATAATAGTTTACTACTCCCTTCGATATACCAACTTTGTACTAAACCAGCGACAAGTAATATGGATCGGAGGGAGTAATATGTTTCAGATTACTTTCTCGTGTTTGTGCCGCCTTCGATGAGTTCGACCTTGATTTGCGTTGTCACGCTGGAAGGATCAAGAGATTATTGTATTGCATTGCCATTCACTAGAGGTAGTGGCCACAAAGATATATTCAATAGATTGGATGCAATTCTGAATCAGTATACCCCAAGGTTTTTCTCTCGCTCGCCTCCGTCTTTTCAGGTGTTTCCATCATCAAATGTTGCAAACTTCAAAAGGACCATTCTTTTTTAGTTAATCGAAAGAATGGTGCAAGAGACGAAGAAACATGTTTCCCAGCCAAGGAAATTATTGGCTTTAACGTACGGTTTGGGCTGTCATAGTGTGACGCCCCCGACTCGACCGTGCACTAATCATACACGCAAATGCGCACGATCAAGCCCAGGGACTCACGGGAAGATATCACAACACAACTCTAGACAAAAATAAAATAATACAAGCTTTATATTACAAGCCAGGGGCCTCGAGGACTCGAATACATAAGCTCGAATTACACAAGAGTCAGCGGAAGCATCAGCATCTGAGAACAGACATAGTTAGACAAGGGGGTGCCTTAAGAAGGCTGAGCAAAACAATGAAATCTAGATCGAAGAGGCGCAGGCCTCCTGCCTGGGAGCCTCTGAACTACTCCTGGTCGGCGGTCTCCGCATAGTAGTAAGCTCCGTCGGTGTAGTAGTAGTCGTCGACGGGGTCAGCTGGCTCCGGAGCTCCGTCATCTGATCGCAGCAATCGGGTAGAGGGAAAAAAGAGGTAGCAAAGCAACCGTGAGTACTCATCCAAAGTACTCGCAAGACTTACATCAGATCTATGCTAAGTATGCATCGGTATCAAAGGAAGGGGCTATATCTATGGACTATACTGCAGAAATGCCAGAATAGAGGGGAAGGCCTAGCCTATCGAAGACTAGCATCTTCCAGCGTCTTGCAGCATTAGAAGAGTGCAGATTAGCATATATTAAAGCAATAGTTGTATAATAGCAAGGCCCAGAGATCCTTCCTCGACTACCCCGCGAGGAAGTGATCCCGGAGCCATCATTTCAGTTTAGTAACACAAGTATCCAGTTCAAGTTGTATTAGATCGGGATACAACACTGAGCGTCCTGTTACCGTGGACACGGCTATTCGAATAGATAACTTCCCTGCAGGGGTGCACTACTGTTACCCAGCATGCTCGATTACCTCTGGCCGGACACACTTTTCCGAGTAATGCCCGGCCTCGGATAACCGACACGACGTAGTCCTACCTAGACTCCACAGAGAGGTCCCCGCCGGTCTACATCCTAAGCGCTCAGGGGTCTTGGGCCCATCGCCCTTTGCACTCCGGGTCGTTGCGTGCAGGGTGAAGCCAGGCACCACCCCTGTCATGGATGGCGCTGGTCCGTCCCGGCCGCAATGCTGAACTGGACGTCTGACAGAGCTTTCGGAAGAAACGTACGGCGCAGAGGGCCCCATAAACCATTATCTCGCGCGGTGGTAGTGCGTATAGGCCAGTGGCCAACTCAGATCAAATACCCAAATCCGTTAAGCGTGTTATTAGTATCTCACGGACACGAACATGACTCAAGGCTCACCTCCGACACCCTGTCGCACCGACTTGGTAACCCGCGGTCCAACGACCAGGGACCAGGCCCACCTCTCTCCTAGGTGGTCTCCACCTGCCCTGTCGTTCCGCCACAATAATCTCTCGCGGGTGCCCTCATGGCCAACCTGACTTCACAAAGGACTGAGGTGAAGGTCAAGGTACCCGTGTGTCCATAACATCGAAGGGGAACCCGAGGAATCACCCTCAATGGATTCCTACCCGATGTATCCGTCAAGGTGAACTCGGAGGAATCACCCTCGATGGGTTCACACTTGAGGGGCTGCACGACAGAGGCATCATCGGAGGTGGTGAAAGAGGAATCACCCTCGGTAACTCACAACCGACTAGCTACGCTACAGAGATATCATCAGGGGTGAGGTAGGAGGTATCACCCTCGGCACTCGATGGTAGCTCTGCAGAGTCGTACAACGAAGGGGGGGTGCGGTGCTGTGTCGGTCTCTGCACGTCGATCACATTGATCGAGTCATCCGATAGCAAAGCAGGGCAACACGGACAAGGGTGTGGGGCCACTGATGGATCATTAACCAGCCTATACTAAGCATATAGGACAACAAGTAAAGTATCAATATCAAGTTACAAAATCAGGCTATGCATCAGAATAGGAGCAATCAATTACAGTAGCAAAATCTAATGCAAGCATGGGAGAGAAAGAATGGGCGATATAGGAATGATCAAGGGGTTTTTGCTTGCCTGGAAGCTCTGCTGAGAAGGAAGAAAGATCGTCGGCGACGTAGTGGATCTCGGTGCCGTCAGCGGCAGTCGTCTCGGGGTCTACCGGAGAGAAGGAGGGGGAAGAAACAATAAATACAAAGCATACAAATGCAACACAATGCATGGCAAGGTAAAAACGAGATGACGATGTGACCTAATGCATTACTAAACATTTCAGGCGGAGAGGAAAAATATCCGGGAATATTTTCCCAGCTCCGGGAATTATCGGATGAATTGAACCGGAGGGAAAAGTTCCATGTTCACCATGTTAGGAGGGTGTGTCAGGTAAGTGGATGTCACAATTGGATTCGTTATATTTTTCTGATCAACTTTCATATAGAAAACATTTTCATCCGAGCTACGGTTTAATTTCTATGAATTATCAAAGTTTTAGCAATATTCAGGAATTTCTGGAATTATTATATTTAATTAATCCGAATTGACCAAGTCAACTTAACTGGTCAAAAGGGGAATAGTGCCTGTGGGACCCGAATGTCAGTGACATATATTAAGTGAAAGGTTATTTTAGGCGCTCGGGCCACATGTCATTGACACACTAACTAAACTAGCACTAGTTAACTCCTAACTAATAGTAAATTAGTCCAAACTAATTGGAAATTAGTCCTAACTAATAGTGTGGCTACACACACACACTCTCACGCACACACACACACACATCACGCACACACAGCACGCACACATCACTCACACAGCACACACACGCATGACCGCTCGGCCATGGCCTTGGCCATGGCCAGCAGCAGCAGCAGCCGGCGGCGGCGGCACGCCGCAGAGCAGCGGCAACGGCAGCGCAGCGCAGCAGCAACGCAGCAACAGAGCAGCAGCAGTACGCAGGAGCGGCAGCAGTAGCAGCGCGGCCAGCAGAGAGCAGCAGCGCGGCGAGGCAGCATCAGTAGCAGCGCATGGCAGAGTAGCAGCTCGCAAGGAGAAGCAGCAGCTTAGAGCATGCACGCACACGTACGCGGAAGCTCTCGGGAGCTCGGTCCACGGCGATCCACGACATAAAAAAGGCACGGATCGAAGGGGAAAAACAGGGGAATCGGGGGAGAAGCTCACCCCGGAGCTTGTAGACATGGTTAGGAGGCGTGGGGCGGCCGGAATGCGGCGGACTTGACGGCAAGATGTGGCGGCCGTGGGCGAAGATGGCGGCGATGGCGAGCTTCTGGTGCGCCACTACTCGAACCGATGCACGTTGGCGAAGAAGTCGACGACGAGGGAGCGCCTGGACATCTTGGCGTGATGAGGGGAGGCTTCGGAGCGCGTGGACGACGGTGATGTGGCGACCTCGAGCTCGGGAACGAAGAAAACGGAAGGTGTGGCGCCCCCGACTTAATCGTGCACTAATCATACACGCAAACGTACACGATCAAGCACAGGGACTCACGGTAAGATATCACAACACAACTCTAAACTCAAATTAAACATAAATCCACATATTACAAACCAGGGATCACGAGGATCCGAATACATGAGTCATACACACAACTGATATCTGAGTACAGACATAGTTAGTCAAGGGTGCCTTAAGAAGGCTAGCACAAACAATGACTCTAGATCGAAAAGGCGAAGGCCTCCTGCCTAGGGCCTCCGATCCTACTCCTGGTCGGCTGGCTCAATCCAATAGTACATGCCGTCGGGGCCCTCCTTGTAGTAGGCTCCCGTGGTGGCATCTGGCTCCTGGGCTCCATCGTCTGAATTCAACATATGGGTATAGGGAAAAGGGAAGCAAAGCAACCGTGAGTACTCATCCAAAGTACTCGCAAGACTTACATCAGAACTATGCTATGTATGCATTGTTATCAAGTGAAAAGGCTGTATCTGTGGACTATATAGCAGCAAGCCAGAATAGAGAGAAAAGCCTAGCCTATCGAAGACTAGCATCTTCATGGTCTTGCAGCATTAGAAGAGTGCAGATTAGTATCATAATTTAATTAACAAGCATGTGGTAGCAAAGCCCAGAGATCCTTCCTCGACTCCCTGCGAGAAAGCGATCCCGGAGCTTACAATTAATGTATCATGTATTCAGTTCAAGTAATAATAGATCGGGATACCACACTGAGCGTCCTGTTACCGTGGACACGGCTATTCGAATAGATCACTTCCCTGCAGGGGTGCACTACTGTTACCCAACGCGCTCGATTAAATCTGGCCAGACACACTTGCTGGGTAATACCCGGCCTCGGGTAATCGACACAACGCAGCGCCCTACCTAGGCTCAGTAGAGAGGTCAGCACGCCGGTCTAAATCCTAAGTGCGAAGGGGTCTTGGGCCATCGCCCTTTGCACTCCTGCACGTTGCGTGGCTGGTCGGGGCGCAGGCGCGACACTGTATACACAAGTGACGTAACCAGCCCAACCCCAACAATCAGGCCGCATCTCTGAACTGTGACGTCTGAATAGCTTTCGGAGGAACGTACGAAGCAGAGGGTCCCATAACCATTATCCCACGTGGTGGTAGTGCGTATAAGGCCAGCGGCCTACTCAGATCAATACCCAAATCCGTTAGGCGTATTTAGTAACTCGCAGAGACGATCAGGATCCCTGTCGCTCCGTCTTGGTAACTCGCGGCAACGAACATGATCCCTGTCGTTCCGCCACAATACCTCTCGCGGGTGCTCACCTGGCAAACCCGACTTCATAATTCCCTGCGGGTACCCCTCGGGGTCGACCCGCCTGTAACAAAGGTCAAAGTAACTGTGTGTCCAAAGTATCGAGAAGGAATCCGAGGAATCACCCTCGATGGATCCCACTCGAGGAGTGGCACGTCGGAAGTTTATCGGAGGTGATGAAAGAGGAATCACCCTCGGTAACTCACCACCGTATAGCTATTCTACAGAGGTATCATCGGAAGTGACATAAGAGGTATCACCCTCGACACTCGATGCCAGCTCTGCAGAGACGAGCAACTTAGGGGGTGTGCGGTGATGTGCTGTTCTCAGCCCATGCGATCACCTTGATCGGGGCACAGATACTAAAGCGGAGCAACTACAGCAAGGGAGAGAGGCCACAGATGGTTTACCATCCAACCTATACTAAAGCATTTTGAATAACAGGCAGGTATCAATTAACAGTTACAAGAACAGGCTATGCATCAGAATAGGATAAAGCAAGGCAGTAGCAATTTCTAATGCAAGCAGGAGGGAGAAAGAATAGGTGATATAGGCATGCGTCAAGGGGGGTTGCTTGCCTGGTAGCTCTGCTGAGAGTGGCTGATCGTCAGTAGGCTGCTCGTCGGGGGTGTAGTCGAACTCTGTTGCGTCGGCGTCGGTCTCGGCGTCTATCGGGAGAGAAGGAGGGGAAAGAAACAATAAATTCACGGCAAATAATGCAAACGATATGCATGACATGCCTAAATGCTATGCAGATGAGCTCTACTGCCTAACTAAATGCTGTAGTTAATTTAGGAATTTATTTGGATTTATTTTATTAAAGTCAGGCACTATTCATTTATCGAATACGGGCAAAATGCTCCATGTTCAGCTAGTTAGGAGTGATGGTCAAGCATTTTGATCACATATTCGGATTCTTCATATTTTTCTAATCATTTTTCATATATAAATTATTTTCATCCGAGTTACGGTTTAATTTCTATGATTTTTCAAAGTTTTAAAGAATTTCTGGAATTATTTTAATTATTTAAATTGGAATTATCCAGAATAGTAACAGGTGACGTCAGCATTGCGTAATGCTGACGTCAGCAGTCAACAGTGCGGTTGACTGGGTTCAAATCTGACCTGTGGGTCCAGTGGGACCCACTGGTCAGCCTCACAGTAGTTTAATTAGGTTTTATTTAAACTAATTAGGTTTAATTAAGGGTGGGGCCTACTGGTCAGTGAGTGATTAGCGTTTAAAATAATTATTTAGTTTAATTAACAGATTATCTTTTTATTTAAATTTGTTTAAATGGGCGGGACCCACATGTCAGCGACAGTGGCCCGCGCTGACTCGGTCAACGGGGCCCGCGGGGCCCGCTGTCAGCCACACAGAAGCGGGACCCAGCCGGCCACGTCGGACGCTAGCTGGACGCCGGCCGCCGGAGCTCTCCGGCGAGCTCGCACGACGGCGAGCAACTCCGGCGAGCCCGGATTCGTTCTGTGGTGCACGGTTTCGGGTGTTCTTTGGCTCTCTGGAACGGGTAGTCGACGCCGCGTCCAGTGGTGGGGGTGGTCGGAGCTGGGGAGGCCGGTAAGGTCGTCGGCGGCGACGGCGGGCGGCTGCTGTTTCGGGTGTGCAGCGAGATGGGCGAGGCAGCGCGTTTTCGGGCAAAGCGAGAAGCTAGGGGTGATCTACGCAACGCGGCGAGGAAGATGAGCGCGAGCCCGGGACCATTTGGTCACCAGACGGCTGCCGGCGACGAGGTCAGGCGGAGGCGCGTTCGGGCGTCGGTGGAACTAGAGCATAGGGGGCGCAATCGACGGCGGGGAGAGGGGGAGAAGGTGGCGGAGCTCACCGTGAGGCTACGAAAAGCCGGTGGGGGGTTTAGTAGCAGCAGAGTGGTCGGAGATGGCCGGAGTTCGCCGGCGCCCGAGAAGAAACGGGCGGCTCGATCCGCCCAATGCCGAGCCCGTCGCCTCCAATGACTTGGCTCAGGCGACGCAGCGGAGGGCGGCGGAGCTTCTCGACATCTTGGCGAGGCCAAACGGTGACGGTGGGCGCGGGATCGACGACGGCGACGGCGGGTGTTTTCGGGCGAGCTCGAACGAGAGCGAGGGAGGGGACGAGAGGGGGCTCTGGTGAGCTAGGGTTACGCGGGAGAGGGAGAGGAGCTCGGGGGAGGTCTTAACCTAGCCGGGGACGGCGCGGATGGCCGACAGCGAGGCTGCCGGTGCGGTGTCGGCGTGGGAGAGCGACAGCGCGGGAGGTGGGAGACGATGGGGTTAAACGGGCTGGGCCCTCTACTGTTTGAACTAGAGCCCAGGCGTACAGTAAATTCCTGCCCTTTTTCATTTTCTATTTTCTGTTTCTTTTCAACACTTCTGTTTTGCAAATGTTTGACCACTTCTGGACTTTTATAAAATGTGTGACCTAGCTCATAAATTGCAGTGCATTATTCTCTATCACCAGAAATTGGTTTGAGTAAAATACAATTTCATTTGTACATTGGGTTAAATAAAATGGATTAAAATGTTGCTGTTAGCTACTGTTTGAGGTTGTTTGAGTCACTTAGTGAATTTCAGTGATGTTGTTTTCCTGAATATAATTAGCTATGAATTATGTGCTATTTAATGAACATTTTAGTTTCTGATTTGAACAACTTTTATTTTTCACTTTAGGTTTGAATTGAAATTTGAATTGGAATTTGAAATGAGGTATGATGCAATGATGATCAAGCACTGTTTAATCCTGCTGACTTGGCACTATTACAAGGTGATCACTGTAGCATAATGACATGGGGTGTTACAGAAGGGGACGAGCGAGGGAGGAAGAACGAGTGGCCTAGGGTTTGTCTCACGCGTCGGGGAGGGCCTTATACGCCTCGGGGGCTCGTCGGATGGTCGACACGACGGCCACAGTGGCCATGGCGGCGCGGATGCCCGACACGCACAGGCTCTGCCTCCTCTCTGTACAGAGACAGAGAAGGAAGAAAGGCCTGTGGTGGACTTGGGTTGCGTTACTGTAGCACTAGGCCTCCAGTGCACAGTAATGCATTTTCTTTTCTTTTACTCTTTTATCTACTGTTTCGTATTTAGTTTTTGCACCAAAAAGACTTTTGTAAAATGTGCAGCTTGCCACAATAATTACGTTGCAATATCTGGCACTGCCACAAAAAGTTTGAGGGTTATTTGAATTCATTTGAATTTTGTTTAAATATAAATGGGTTAAATGTTGCTGTTTTGGCTCTGTTTTATATAGGTTAGGGGCATTTCACTAATTCAAATAATGTTGGTTTCGTTTTTATAATTGCTTTGGGATTATTTGCAATATTATGAACTATGTTTTTTAATTATCTGAAGAAGTAATTATTTGACTTCCATTTGAAATTTGAATTTGAAGTTGGATTATTACTTAATCGTTTTTCTTAGGGTTTAATGATGATGACTTAGCATGACTAATTAGCATAACCACGGTTTAGTAATCTGGGGATGTCACACATAGTTCCATCGACCAAACATGGTTTAATGTTTTTTTCTTCTCTGATGACGGGATTGGGAGACGGTTAAGAGCAAATACAATAGGATGACGTAGGCGGGCTGTAAGAGTTTAAATATTATATTTTTGATGAGTTGGAGGAGAGAGAAGAGAAGTGGACTACTGATTAACAACCGGCTCCAGCACGCGCTCCTAGACATGTTGTGAGAGAGTGAGGTGGGCCATTTATTAACAAAGTAGTACATATTTATATGCAACTATTGTACTTGCCGGCTATAAGCTGGGCTATGGATGATGTGACAATATCATATAGTCAACAGCTGGCTATACTATTAACCATGCTCTAACTAATTACAGTCACTGAAGTCTTAGTCTTGACGTGGAGATATTCTGTTGCACGTTAGCACGTGGTGTGAGAAAGTGACAACGTGCGAGTTCAGATTTTGACAGTTTCAGAGTTTAACAGCCTCAGGAACGTCGATATATATAGGTTATGCGTCCGATTATGACACGTATGGCATGTAACATCAAGCAGCAAAGCAGACAACATGCACATAACATGAACCTTGAGTAAGTTTCTACCGTCAACTGCCACAACTCATCAAGGACGTACGAGGTTGCCAATTAATGAGTTGAAACAAGACGCGGATGCAAGTTCGGAATCGCCATATTCGGTCATACTCCATATACAATCTTCGTATCAACAATTTTCAAGAAGAAAGGGTAAAACAAGAAGAAAGACACTATCAAAGAAAACAAGAAGAAAGGTATCAAAGAATCATCGTGCTATATATGTGCAATTAGTATAACCTTCATGTGTCTATACCCTGAACTATTCACAGGCAGATCAGACCGATCGATCAGCCGACAGCGACACCCTTGCCGTCCGTGCGTAGCTAGTGCCTAGTGGCCGGGACCCTTGGGGCTGGGCCCAGCCGGCAGCCTCGCCAGGAGCATCTGCACCGTCTCCTTCGCCCTGTCCGCCACCACCACCGCGGCCGGGTACACCGCCGAGTACATCGCCCCGTCCCCACTCCTCTCCGCCGGCGCCGGCCGTGCCGCGCCGACAAGGCCCGCTCCGGCGACCAGAAGGACGACCACGAGCGCTGCCAGAGCCACCGCGCGCCGCCCCAACGACGATGCCATCGCAGAGAACTGCCGAGAAGGCGAGAATCGAAGATGCCGCTGGTGTAGGCTGCGCAGTGCGCCTCGACGAACTCTGAAGAAACTAACTAGCGAGTCTGCTTTCGGACGGTTGATTGATTGGTTGGTGTGGCTCGTCGGGTGTGCGAGTACGTATTTATATGGGTGGTGGTGATAAGGTCGGGTCGGTGAGGTTTTTTTTTTTTTTTTTGCACCGAATTTAAAGCTTTATTCAACGAAGTAGTAGCCGGTTACAATCAGCCCGCAGGCAACTGACGAGGAAGTCCGGGCTTTTATCAAGCCAGCTTTCCGTCCATTCCAGTGAGCAAGCACGTTGCGCGCATTCATGAGCCGGAACATTAAGTTCCCTACTAACATGCCGAACCGAAAAATAAACAAAACTAGGTATGATAGCTTGTAATTCTCTTAAGATAGGCGCCGCAACTGATCTTGTTGTGGTGCGCGAATTCCAGAGGTCGATTAACTCCGAACAATCGACCTGTATTATCACATGTGAGTACCCTCGGAGCTGAGCAAAAATCACTCCCTCCCGTAGCGCCAGAAGCTCGGAGACAAAAGGATCCGAAACCCCCGGTAGAGGCTTGCACCAGGCGCCCAAGAACGCTAGGTGTGAGCAGGCTACTCCTCCAGCTCCTGCTGAGAGAGCATCTGGGAACACCGATCCATCGGTATTAATGGTGATCCAACCCGGATCCGGTGGACGCCATTGTTGTGCTGATGTAGACCTTACTCGGCGTGCTGGAAGCTCGAGTAAGGATAGAGTTTCATGTACCCATCTGATTGCCATAACCGGGTCATACCCCTCCTTATCATGAGTCCATCTATTACGTGAAGACCATATGGCATGCATGATGGTAATGATCTTGCATCTGGCATCCGCAGAGAACTGATGGTCCAGCAAGATGTCTCGCGCCCAAGACTGTGTACTCAGCATAGGCAAAGTCAGCTCAAACCTGTCCCTTGCCGCGGTCCAGAACTGTTGAGCATGGTTGCAAGAGATGAGTGCATGCATAAGAGTCTCATCCGTTGTCTGACATAGATCACACCCACCCAGCGGTTTAATATGTCGATGCTGCAAGGTCATAGAGTCTGGTAGGATACCACGAAGCACTCTCCACCAGGACACTCGAACCTTAGGAACAACTTGTAGCTTTCAAAGTGCAGACCATAACTGTTTGTTTGAAGATGAAGTATCTGTGATCGTCCCTTCCTCTAGAGAACTATGCTCATTGCGAGTCATTAGAGAGCGATACGCTGATTTAACAGTATACTGACCTGACTTCTCGAAGGCCCATGCCAAGATGTCTTCCCCTCCATGCGGATCCAAAGGGATATTTAAGATCGCCTCCGCATCAGACTGAAGAAAATTTTGTCGGACCAGATCAACATTCCAATTCCCGGTATAATCATCAATTAAATCTGAGACTTTTTCCAAAGGGGCGTCACCGGTTCGACCCCTGGGTTTCATTGTGTCTGTGTTGGGAATCCATTGGTCTGTCCAAATAGATATAGAGGAGCCGTCCCCGATTCGATGAATCAGTCCAGCCTCCAAAACCTTCCTTCCCGCCACAATCGCACGCCAAGTTGAGGAAGCTCGAGCGGGAGTCGTTGCGTGAAGGAAGTCAGTTTGCGGGTAATACCTGCCTTTCAGTACACGCGCACATAAACTATTGGGGTGTGTCAGCAGCCGCCAGCCTTGCTTGCCTAACATGGCAAGATTGAACTGTTCAGGGTCCTTAAAACCCATTCCACCTTTGATCTTCGGCTCAGTCAACTTCTTCCACGATAGCCAATGAAGTGATCTTTTGTCTATAGAACTGCCCCACCAATATTTAGCCATTGGTGAAGTAATCTTCTTACACACTTTCTTTGTCAACTGGAAGCAACTCATGTTGTACGTCGGTATGGCTTGAGCAATGGATTTTAGCAGAACTTATCGTCCCGCACATGCTAAATTCCTCTCCGACCAACCACTTATTTTTCCTCGGACACGTTCAATGATATGAGAGAAAGTGCCACTGGTGATCCTTCCAATGGCAGTAGGAAGCCCTAGATAGCGTTCTGAAAACGCTTCCACCGGTATCCCGAGAGCAGATTTTACTTCCTCTCTCAAGGGCTGACCTGTATTTGCACTGAAAAAGATCGAGCTTTTCTCCCGGTTTACCGCTTGACCGGAGCAGTTTGCATAGATCCGGAGAATATCATTGAGCCGTTCTGCACTTTGCGTTTTTGCACTCATGAAAATAAGACTATCATCCGCAAATAAAAGGTGATTCACCCACGGTGCATGAACACTCACTCGAATACCTCTGTCTATGTAGCCCCCTCCATGATTATTCAGAAGAGAAGTTAAACCCTGAGCACATATAAGAAAGAGGTAGGGCGACCAAGGATCACCTTGTCTTAGTCCCCTTGTAGGGTTGAAATATGGTAGCAGTTCTCCATTTACTTTGATAGTAAATCGAACAGATGTAACGCATTTCATAACCAATCTGATGAAGCGGGCTCCAAAGCCTAGTCTTACCAGCATTGCCTCGAGATAGTGCCATTCGACTCGATCGTAGGCTTTGAGCATATCTAATTTCACCGCACAGCAAGCATTCTTACCCTTTCTCCTTCTTCTTGGCGTGAACACTTTCATAAGCAACTAGTACATTGTCCGTAATTAAACGACCCGGTACAAAAGCGCTCTGTTCCTCTCCAATGACCTCATCAAGAATGAGCCGAACCCTGTTGGCAGCGGCTTTTACTGCAATTTTGTATAAGACAGGACATAGAGCAATCGGTCTATATTGGGAGATCTTTTGGGGGTTTCGAACCTTGGGGATAAGTGTGATCGCTGTATCATTCAAACCCAAGGGTAGCTCGCCCCCATTCAGAAAACCCAAAACAGCTGTAGTGAGATCTTCTCCAACAACATCCCAGTGTCGTTGGTAGAAACCCGTCGTAAAACCATCAACACCTGGGGCTTTTGACGGTGCCATCTCGAAGAGGGCAGTTTTCACCTCCTGAGCAACATAATCTTTTTGCAATAGCTCATTCATTGCGTCAGAAACCCGAGGCTGGACACACTGTAGAAGTTCATCCATTGGCGCATATCCTTGGGATTGGTATAGCGCCTGATAGAACCCCAAAACTTCAGACTTTACCTCCTCTGGTTCAGTACAAATCTGTCCATCAGTTCCTTCCAGCGAGATAATCCGATTCATTCTCTTCCGTTGGGCGGCCTGAGCCTGGAAATATCCAGTGTTCCGGTCCCCTTCTTGAAACCAGGAGACCCTCGATCTTTGTTTGATCCAAATTTCCTCCTGTCTCAAAGTCTCCCGTAGCTGATTTGCCACTACTTTCTCTTCATCTGTGGGGCCGCGGCCAACTGAAGCGCATCTCAGCCTGTCGAGCCTTTGTTGCAGCTTCCTAACTTTTTTTGCCATATTACCAAATTCCTGCTCCCCCCAAGATCCGAGTTGTGACTGCACGGTCTCGAGTGCCTCAACAAGCCCCTGCAATCCACGCTGTCCAGCTCCTACTTGCCACATAGCACGGACTTTCTCATCGTAGTCCGCATGTGTTTGCCATACGTTCTCATATCGGAACGAGCGATTTGCACGCGTCCAACCGGACGCCGCAACTGATCTCAACTCCGCAAGCACAAAGCAATGATCTGACTCGATACTACTAATGTGCTTAACGGTCGTGAACTCAAATAGACCAAGGAAACTAGGATTAGCCAAAGCCCTGTCCAATCTTGCTTTTACATTCGTATCCCCTTGTTGTCTGTTATCCCATGTAAACGGGACTCCCCGCCACCCCAAGTCTTGGAGTGCGCAGTCTGTTGCTACATCCCGGAATGCCTTCATCTGAGACTCTGGTCTTGCGTTGACTCCAAAATGTTCCTCGGCATGAAGCGTTTCCTTAAAATCTCCCATGCACACCCAGGCCTCGTGCTGAATGGCAAACAAATTGCGCAAAGAGTGCCAGCTATGGTGCCTATTGGCCACACGAGGCTCACCATAAAAACCAGTAAAACGCCAACTCTTATTATCCAGAGTGACTAAGACGTCAATATGAGACAAGCTGTAGTTTGCCAAAGAAACCATAGCATCATGGGTCCAGAACAGACCAATACCACCGCTAAGCCCGTCGCTATCGACGGCAAAACATCCAGAAAAACCCAAGGTGTTTTTCAGATCCTCTACTCTCTTACCCTTTATTTTGGTTTCCATGACGAACAAAAGGGCGGGCCCTTCCTGCTTCACAATCTTGCGAAGCTCCCGAACTGTCCGGGGGTTCCCAAGCCCCCGGCAGTTCCAGCTTAGAATACTCATTGGCTCGGGCAGGGCTGACTAGCAGCCGCTGCCGAGGTTTCCGAATTTGGTGGAGTCGGTTTCTTCTTCTTTGGGTCTCTTTCAACAAAGACCTCCTCCAGATTTTCACCATCTCTTACTGCAGCCGATTCCATCAACCCATCAGTGGTCATGTGATTTTCACCCTTCTCAGTTATGGCAAGCGTTGTGGGTGTCACCTGACGATAGACTTGCTGAGGAACTCCCTTGCGCTTGTTTTGTATTGGATTCTTAGCTGGGGAGGTCACCTCAGTCCCTCTCTGCTGATTAGAACTGGACGAGCGTGATTCTCTAGTACTCTGATGTGTATCTTGCTTGTCCTTCGACGAGTTCTCCCCAGAAAAACCTTTCTTCCGATCTTCAGACGCCCTAAGGCTAGCTTTGAACGGAAGATCACCGTTTGCATCACGCGTCCCCGGCGTGGGGCAAAACAGATCAGAGTGTCCGAGGCGACCACAAGAGAAACAGAAGTGGGGGAGTTGTTCATACTGAATATCATAGCAGTCCACTTTATCTCTCCTGGTCGATTCAATAACGATCCAGCGACGTAGGGGTTTGAATACATCAATGGTTACTCTTGCACGAAGAAATCCCCCCACCGGATCGATCTGGACGACCGAGGCTTGCTTGTCGATCTGCTGTGCTATCGCCAAGCCCCTTCTATCGTTCCGAAGGTTGTATGGTAGATTGACTACCCTAACCCAAACTTGCAGCCTATCAAACTTGAGTTCAGAGGGCTGTATATGTTCTTCGAATTCTTCCAAGATCACCGCGTGTTTACTGATGTGCCAAGGCGCTCCTTCCCAAACACGATCCCGGTCACGCTTGGATTCAAATTCCGCCGCAAACATGTTCTCTCCCATCGGGCGAAAACTCAATCCCCTAGGGTTACCCCATGCTGGCCGAAGAGCGTTGGTGATCGTTTGGATATGGAGTAGATTGCGATGCAACACTTTCCCAGCCAGCAGAAACTTGATCGGGGCACCATCGTTGGCGTCATCGATCACCAGAGGTGTCGCTTCTTCCTCAGAGATGTCCAGCTTTCCAAGTGCTTCCTCCATCTGCGCTCGAGCAGAGCGAGGGGAGAGGGTTCCGCTGCGTTTCCAGCCCTTGCCGGCGGATGATGTCGCCATCGTCCCCGTGTATGTCGATGCGCCCCGCCGAGAAAGCTCCGCGAGCGCCGCCGAGTCCACCTAACCCTAATTGCCTCCAGGGGGTGTTAGGGTTTCGGGGAAAAAAATCACTCGTACCAACGTACAGTATTAGGCACGGTTCAATTGACCCGCTTAAATTTTTTTTTTTTTCGGTGAGGTTGACGTGTTTGCTGAGCTCGCAGAATGTATAAACTGGGTGGAAAGGGAGATTCCAATGGCGCGTGTACATCTGCTGACCAATCGGCCATGGAAAAAGACGTGTAGATGTGCTGACCGACCGACGGGCTTAGAATTCTTGCCTCGTCTTGGCCTGCAAGTCAAGAAGACCTGGCATTTCCAGCTGATGGTGTCACGGCTGGAGGTGTGCAAATATGATACACGTACCGTCCATGGGAAAATGGAAGGTCAGAATCGAGGGCTCAAATTATTTTGCGTACAAGGAAGAAAGTGCATACGTGTGTAGTATGTGTGAATACGATCACCGGGCTTGGCTCGATGGTTTTGCCGTTGGCTTTTGCAGAATTGAGATTCTTTTCGTCAGAGGTTTTCTTTGCCTAGGTCCTGAACGTAGGGTGGCGCGCGTGCGAACCAGAGAGACCAAGTCGTTGCTACTCTCAGGCAACCACAGGAGACTGACCTTCTTCCTGAGGTAGTACCGAAAGTTCCAGGTGCCTGCCCGCCTGCGGATCGTGCCGGTTGAAATCCAGAGGAATGATCGTCGGTCCAGGGGAGAAATGGAGGGTTGCCGGTTGGATTGTGGTGGCTGCGCTTATTCATGCTTGTCGCATCGATCATCGATTAAACATGTTTTTTCTTCTTTTTTGGATCATCCAACTACTCTTTCAGCAAATTAAATATTTCGACACAAACGCAGCGAGCAACGACTTCTAAAGCGCGCAACAAGTCCAACATGGGATTGGGACGACGGCTAACTAACAAACAACGGTCAATGTGGTCACCATAGATTGAGATGCAGCAAATGAATTAGATAGCCAATTCGTTAGCAAAGCAGAGCATCATCCGTAGCGTAAATCGAAGGTAGTACTTGTTAAGGATATATATTACGATAATCCTACATCTACGTAAAAGCTACCCCCCCCCCCCCCCCCCTGGATTTTCAAATGAACAAAACAAAAAACATCGCTCTACCAAAAGAGAGTATTTGACAAAAAACTACCACATTAGGGGTATCAGTCCCACTGAACTACCACATTCAAAAAAGTGACCGATAACTACCGAAAATTTCAAATTTTGTGACTAAAAACTACCAAGTCGTGTTGATGACCGTTTTAGCCACTTTAAACATTTTCCTGACATGGCTGGCCCACATGGCAAGCCGACGCGTGCCCTAACGGCTAACGGCGCGCTTATGTCGGCCGTTAGTGCCACGGCTCGGTCGGAACCAGCCGAGCCAGATCAAAGCGGCCGACCGGCTCACTCTCCCTGCTCACTCACTCCTCTCCCCCCGCTCACTCTCTGCTTCCTTTTCTTTCTCATCTCCGGCGACTGCGACGCGGCGGCGCGAGCATGCCTTCCTGGCCCAACAGCAACGAGTCATCCGACGATGACGAGTACATGAACGAGTACAGCAGCATGCGGATGGAGTATTTTGTAAGTCAGCTCACTTTGTTCTCTCCTATGCTAGGGTTAGGGTTAGGGTTAGGGTTTGAAGATGCTTTTGATTTCTTCCATTTTAGTTCTTATGTGTGAGCTGCTGTGGTTGATATATATGGTTTTGGTACTGCAGCAAACTCCTGACACGGTGATAGACCCAAGTTTCTGTGGGCTTGTGGTTGAATCTGAGCCTAAGTGCATCCTGCACAGGCAGAGGCCAGGCAGGTTTGTGGCATTTGAAGGCACTGACACTGGAAGGAGATTCATTGGATGTGCTACTACGGTAAGAGCAAACAAGACTGGTGTTCATGTGTTAGATTGATTTGGTGCTACATAGTGCAAACAACATTGATATTGTTGTTGTTTCAGTATCTGATAACTGAAAACTGAAGTACAGAGCTGGTGTGGTGTTCATATGTATGGATTTAGGTAGTGTTCATGTGTTAGCTAAATCTTTGATTGTTTTAGTCAGCACATGTATTTGATTGGAACTGAATTTAGGCAGCACCTAAATTTGGTCTAACTGAATTTGTTTGTTACTGCATTCAGTCATCAACTGAATTTGGTTAATTTGATTGATTCATTTTGCTTAGTTGTTGTTCTTCATAATTATCCTTTAGTGAACTTTAATATGTCACTGCAATTTGTAAAACATTGATATGTATGTATGAATTCTGTAACTGAATTTGACTGGGTTTAGTTAGCATTAATATGTCACTGAATTTTCAGGATGGTGTGAACTGTGGTGTTGTGGAGTGGGTAGATGCCCCTTGGCCAGTAATTCTGCAAAGGTGTTTAACCAAGCTCTGGGATATGTATCATGAGCAGAACCTTGGTAGAGTCCAGGACAATGAGGCTCATCAGAGAGAGGTGGCAAAATTGAAGAAGGAGCTTGATTCTCTGGGCACTCAGTACAGCCAGCTTGTGAATGATGTATCCAATTTATTTGATTACTAGGATGGACTGAAATCTCATGACATGGATCACACAAGCCAGGCAGTAAATGAACTGAAGGAGAAGAAGAAGCAACTTGAGCAGCAGGCAAATATTGAGCTTCAAATGGAGAAGCTTAAACTGAAAAAAGAGCAGAGGTGCATCCTGCAGAGTCAAGCTGATATAATCCACAACACAAGGAAGGCCATGAAGGAGATAGAGGTGGACAGAGACCTCCTTAAAGAAGAGAAGAAGAAGCTGGAACATGTCATTGCCGAGCTCCTGAAGGCTGGTCATGGGTGCAAGGAAAAGCTGGACAAGATCAAAGAAGTTGTCATGGAGGAGTGAAGTGGTTCGTATGGTTGGTAAGTAAATATGAGGCCTATATATATAACTGGCCTAGTACTGGAATCTGATGCAGATATGCATCTAAGTATTAATATTAGCTATGAACTGCCTATGAACTGCCTATGGTTTCAGATCATTTTGGTTGTGGTGTGGGGTGCTGTAATGGCCCTGATCTATAATGCTCTAAGATTATGTTAGGTTTAATGGCCCTGATGCTAAGTTAAGAACCTTATTATCTAAGTCTGATGAAGTTTATATCTGTCTTTTTTATCCTAAGTGATTGCATCCCCTACCTGCAATATGGTGCTGAGAAGTTAGTTGTTGTTAACAGTGAACAACAATGAAACATAAATAGAAACATAAACTTTGTAACATTACACAGATTCCACAAACTTGGTAATACTGAACAAAGCTAGGTAGTTCACATAGGAGGCACCATAGGTAGCATTACATACATAGCACATTACTGTCTGAGAATAACTGAAACTTGCTAACACTGAAGATAAGTGACACTGAAGATAAGAGACACTGGGGATAACTGACGAAACTGAATCTGAAACTTTCTGTTTCGGTTTCAGTTTCACTTAGGTGTCTGTCCTGCTAAGCGTCCTGATCGTCATACCTCTTGCTTCACTTGGGTGGGATTTGGCTGCACCTCCTCCTCATCTTCGTCTTCATCGATGACGATGATGGGAGGAGGACGGCGGCGAGCCTGCAGTGCTGGCGGTGCGACGATCTGTAGGTCATCGTCGTCTTCGTACACCTCTGCTGCGTTTGCTTGAGCCGTAGCTTGTGCTGGAGCGACATAGCGGTGCTCTGCCCACCGCTACCTCTGCCCAGCATCGGCGGAGTCGGCCTCCTTCATTGCCCATAGGAGCATGTCGATGAGCAGGATCACCTTACCTGGGTTTCCATAGCGCTGATCCATGCGCTGCTTCTCCTCACTCGCCGCCTTCTTCCTCACTTCCTCTGCTGCATCTACCAGCCCTTGAACGCTGGTGTACCTCATGGCAACCTTCATGTAGTCGAGGAAGAGGTCTTGGTCGCCGCGGGCCGAACCAAGAAGCATGGCAACCCAGCCCTTGCCAGTTGGGAATGGGTTTAGCCATGGGTCTGGGGAAGAGGAAGAACCAGCCATGGTTGGAGCTAGGGAGAGAGTTGTGACTGGGGTTCTGGAGATATGGAGTGCGGCAGAAGTGAGGTGGATAGGTGTTGGAGTAGTAGTTAAGTGGAGGAGTTAAGTGGAATTGTGTGGCAGTGGAGAAGTAATAGTGAGGTGTGGTGAGTTAAGTTTTGTAGTGTTTCAGTGTTGGATTTCATGAGATTTGACTACTCTGTACGGGTGGGTGGTAGATGTGTTGTAGTTAATGGTCACAGTGTGTTGAAACTTGTGCTAATTTGCTGCCATTTCTCATTGTCAAAGTTAGGTAGGAATGGAACCAAACATTCAGAGATTTGTGTAGACAAATTTCACAAAGATTTACATAGATTCATAAACATTCAGAGAAGTTAAGCAACGTAGGCACATTCAGAAACATTCAGATAGCATCGAAACAACAGCATAAACACTAACCAGATTCAGACATTGAAGCAAACAAGCATCAAAACACAGAAACCATAGATAGTTCTAACCATAGATAGTTCTAACTGACTTAAGCAAACTTAGTACTAGTACAACAGCATCTACACTTCAGTTGCTGCTCCATCTCCATTGCTGCATGCTCACTCACTCTGCAGGCGACGAAGACGCTCCGAACGCCGGAGTGGAGCGTCGCCATACTTCTTGGCCTTCTTCTTCTTCTTGGTAGATGATCCGGCTTCCTCCTCCTGCACCTGCTGCTGCTCCATGGCCGGCTCCCCACCTCAGTGCATCTGCATCGGCTCCATCTCCATCATCCGCATGAGAGGGAGCACCGGCACGATGCGCTCAGCCAGGGCATCAACCCGACGAAGACTCGCGCGATCCTGATACATGCACCAGCGCGATCGCTGGTACGGATCAGGCGAGTCCCTGGCCTCGCCCATCGCCCAGATGAGATTCTCGATGAGGGGACTGTGGAGGTCCGGCATGCGATTCCTCTCATCGTAGTTGGCGGCGGCACGCATGGCGCGCGCTTGGTTCTGCAGCATGATAGGGCTGCAGAACCAAGTGGTCACCTCGCGCGCGTATGCCAATTTCTTGGCGTCGCCGGCGCAAAGATCTTCCAGAGCCCTATGCCAGCCATCGCCAAATGCCATGGACACGGTTGCGATGTGGAAGAATGGGGAGTGTTGAGAAGTGAAGTGGACACGGTTGGAGGGGTGGTTTTAAAGACGATGGAGAAGTTATCTTTCTGGAGGCTTCTAGGGATACATTCAGTGACATCCACAAAGTTTCAGGCAAATGCAGTTAAAACGATGAAATAAGTCCAGAGAATAGGACATACATTCAGGCAAACAAGTTCAAATAGAAGCACATACATTCACTCACATTGATTCAGAGCAACAATCAGAAGAAACACTAACAGAAAACACTGAACATGATGCAGAGACTGAACTAATCCTCTCTTCCTTCGAACGCAGCCAGCATCCGAGTCCACCGAGTCCTTGTTACTTGGAATCGATGGAAGCTTGCCCTGTCTCTTGCCCACCAGATGACAAGGTCATCCGTGATGTGCGTTCCTTCTGGGAATGCCTCCTTGAACTGCTTGACGTCGTTGGAGTTGCGTTCTGCCATAATCATGGCAGCCAGCCTCCGGCGTCGCTCCTGCAACTGCGCCCTGCGATTGGCCCTCGTAGCAGCCCTTGCAGCTCTTCGCTGCACCCTAGCAACCTCCTCATGCTCATCCACTACCTCTCCTAATCCTGGATCCATCTCTGGCTGAACTAGGGTCCTAGTGCTTCGCCGGCGGCTAGGTTTTGGTTAAGGGGAAAGAGGTGGTACGATGGCTGCGTCTTTTGTAGACAGAATGGCAGGCTTGGGGGAAAAAGAGAAATCCAATAACCGAGCCCAGTACCAGGCCCAAATTAATAAAGCATAACAGGGCAGCAGGCCCATCTTAGATAACTGCGTATAGTTTTAGACAAATTCAGACAACTGCGTACAGTTTCAGACAACTGCGTACAGTTTCAGACAAATTCAGACAACTGCGTACAGTTTCAGACAAATTCAGACAACTACGTACAGTTTCAGAAAAATTCATACAAGTGCATGCAGTTTCAGACAAATTCATGCAGTTTCAGACAAATTCAGACAAGTGCTCATACAAATTTAGAAAAGTTCATGCAGTTTCTGCCTAGGGGATAAAAGTTCAGACTTACCATTAGTTAGCACTTGCATAGAAGTAGCCCGCCAATTTGGAGTTTGGATACCTCTTCCTTTTGGTCCCTGCCAAACAATCTGAAGAAGTTGTGGCAGCTCTTGGTGCACTGAATCCAGTATTTCTTCCTCTACCTGCAGGCCTGCCCCTTTTGGCTGTACCAACAGGGGCTGGTGCTGATGCAGAAGGGCCTGGAGCAGACGCAGCGGTGTGTGATGCAGAATGTGGTGCTCTATTTGCTCTTGCAGCAGGGACTGATATGGTAGGCTTGGCTCTTCTTCCAGGTGTATCTGCATAAACTGCCCTGTTTTCCTGCATGTAAGAACCAGGACATTTAGTAAACCATGGAAAAAGCGAAACTTGTTGTGAGTCAGGTAATTACCTGATGTTTGTTTTTCCTCATCTAAAGCTTAGGCCTCAGAGTCTTGTGGCAACTTGTATACTTGTGTCCTTCTAGCCCACAGTTTCCACAAGTTATACTACCCATCCTACTACTATCTCTTGGACCTGGAACTTCAAACTCCCCTTTCCTCCTTGCAGTCTGTTTTTTTCCTGCCTTTTCTTTAAACACAGGAGGCTCAATGTCTGGTGTGCTTGTTTGAGGCCAGCAATCTGGACCAGGGACAGGGTATATAATTTCTTTGTATGTCTCCAAATATAGTGGCTTCTTGAAAAATTCACTAACATAGTCCTCAGGATGCAGTTTTTGCTTTGTCATTGCAGATATGCCATGACTGCAAGGTACTCCTGACATGTTCCATCTCTTGCAACCACAGGTATATTTTTCCATGTCAACACAATACTGTTTTTCTTTGCTAGTAACTTGCCATATTGTTGGACCTGCTCTATCAGCCTGGCTGTACTTGGCATACTTTTTGTTCTCTTCTAAAATCTCTGCATAGTTGGGTGTGATTGTCCACCTGCTAATCTGTAACTTCTCTCTAGTCTGTTGCCTCTTGATCATCTGCTTGGTCCTAATCCCTTCAAACATTGTCCTTATAGGTTTAGCCCTAACATCCAGTATCATCTTGTTGAACACTTCACTAAGGTTGTTCACCACTAGATCAGTTTTGCAAGTATGATCCATAGCAAACCTAGCCCAAGCAGAAGCATCAATTTTTTTGAGCCATTTCTAAGCTTCCTCGGACTGTGCTTTCAAATCTGCCATCCCTAATTCATGGCCATGTTTTGTGTAGGAGTAGCTGGCCTTGTCAACACATTTCTTTAGTTCCTGCCCTATAAATCCAGCTAATTGAAAATTTGCATATATGTGCCTAAGACAATACCTTTGAGGTGAATCAGGGAATACCTCATTTATTGCCTTAAGCAAGCCCTGTACATTCACAAATTAGTAGTGCACATGATCAAACTTAAATAATTCCAAAAGGTACTAAAACAACATTGATCAAACATATATGTGCCTAAGACACTAACCTTTTGCCTGTCAGATATGATGGTGTATGTTCCAAATTTGTTGCCACTACCAATGCAACATCTCAACTGAGTTAAAAACCAAGTCCAACTGTCTCCATCTTCCTTGTCAACCACACCAAAAGCTATGGGGTAGATGTTGTTGTTGCCATCCCTTCCTGTGGCTGCAAGTATTTGCTGTCCAGTGGTTAACTTGATGAAGCATCCATCAAGACCTGGATTAAGTGATAAATTAGCTACAACACAGAACTTCAAGGAAACCAGTAATTAAGAACAGTTAAATCTCCAAAAATTACCTATAAATGGTCTGCAACCATTAAGGAAACCTTCCTTTGAAGCTGCTAAACAGTAGAAAAGATACTTGAATCTAGGAGTAGGTGCTGGGTTTTCTGGATCTTCAAATGTTGTTACTATACACCTGCTCCCAGGGTTTGTATCAAGAACAGCTTGAAGATAATCTCTGAGCCTCAAGTATTGCTGCTTGTGGTCACCTTGCACCACATCAACAGCCTTCCTCCTTGCCCTATATGCCACACTCTTTGACACATCCACTGAAAACTTGGTCTTTGTCTTTTTAATTAATGCATCCATAGGAGATCTAATGTCTTCTCTCAATGCTTCCTGTACTGACCTGGACAACCACTTTGTAGTAACCTTTGTGGTCTCTGCACATGCTCCACAAGTGTGCACCATATCACACTTCTTGATGCAGAAAGTTTTCTCATGAGCTATCTTAGAGGCAGTGATATAAAAGTCACATCCCTGGGCTCTCTCTGAGCACCAAACAATAATCCTATCTGGGGCATTTCTATGATATTGAAAATTCCTCAAAGTCCTAATGTGAAAATCCCTAAGGGCATCTCTGAACTCATAAACACTGGTGAAGCACAATCCCTTACAAAATTGTTCTTCTGGGTCTGGTAGTTTGGCATCGAACCATACCCTTTCCTTCAACTTCATATTCCTTCTCTTCCTACCACTTGGTAGTTTATAGGCTCCTGCAGGCTCATCTTCTTCATCACTAATGCCATAATCACCAGGAAAACATTTTTCATCTGCTTCAGGCAACCAATCTGGTTTTTCCTTTTTCTCAACCTCATTGTGTGATCTAATGGTTGGACCAGGATTTCTCACTGGCTTCAGTTTCTGTGCCATTGGTTTATCTTCATCATCAGAGGAAGAAACTGCTTGTAGTTCCACATTGTTGCCATCTGAATCAGACATAAATTCTGACACATCAGTGTCACCTTCAAAATGGTTGAGGTCAGCTTCTCTCTGAACAATACTTTTCTTAAGCTCTTCCTTTCTGTCCATGCTTGTATCCACCAACTTAGTGCAACTTTGTTGTGTGTTAATGCAATAATCAGCAAAATAATTATCTCTGTTTTCATCTGCATTACATGGCTCATTTGCTCTCACCACTCTTATGTTCAAAATCTTTTCATTTAGAGAGTGGAGCAACATCTGCTGCACATCATCTTCAGAACATATTTTCTCTAGGCCTTCTATTCCTTTATCATCATCACTAACATAGTACATATAATCATCAGAGCAACAGCCCTCACTCCCAATAAGAGAAAGCAGAGTCACAAATGATATGTCTGACTGGTACATATTTCTAACCACAGAATCTCTGGCTTGGAAATGGAACCAAATTGCCCAATTTGGGTCATCAATACTGGAGAAAGATTGAATGAATTATTATAATTACAACACAATGTTAAAGTTCCTAACAATTTGCAATTACTCTGTTATCATACATTCTGGGAAACTGACCTAAAATACATCATAATTACCAATGTCAATAAAACAGAGAAAGAAGAAGAGATGTTGTACCTGTCGCCGCCCGCACGAGGAAGCTTGCGCCCGCCGCGAGGTGCACTTCTTGTCCTCGACGGTGGTCGAGCCGGCGCCAACTCCTGGGACGGCTCAGATTCAGGCTGCTGCGCCGCAAAGCTAGAGCTGCCTAGCCAGGTATCGACCTCCGACAAGTCGCCGCGGCCGCCAACCACGTCAGGAGGTTGGCCGCCAAATGAATCGCCGCCGGAGTTTGGATCCACAGCCGCCATTACCGCCGCCGGCTAGGGATAGAGAGGACAGAGCTCGGGGGAGAGTGAGAGATGGGGTACGGGCGAGCCGGTCGGCCGTTTTGATCTGGCCCGGCTGGTTCCGACCGAGCCGTGGCACTAACGGCCGACAGAAGCGCGCCGTTAGCCGTTAGGGCACGCGTCGGCCTGCCATGTGGGTCAGCCATGTCAGGAAAACGTTTAAAGTGGCTAAAACGGTCATCAACACGACTCGGTAGTTTTTAGTCACAAAATTTGAAATTTTCGGTAGTTATCAGTCACTTTTTTGAATGTGGTAGTTCAGTGGGACTGATACCCCTAATGTGGTAGTTTTTTGTCAAATACTCACCAAAAGATATAGATGGAAATCCAATTTGTTGAGTTCCACATTTACATGCATCACTGGATCAGCAAGTCTTCCAACTCTACTGAACATGTAAAGTCAGACATGCATCATTGGGTCAGCAATTTGATACCGCTGCAGGGCTGCTGGAAAATTGGAAGGTCGGAGTGGAGGGCTCAAACTCTGTCGCGGTGTGCTGTTTGGTTTGGGAAGATCGACGAGGAAAGTGCATGGGTACGTGCGTGTGAACGGTGACCACCGCCCGTTCGCCTCGATGGCTTTTGTAGAATTGAGAGATTCTTTCCGTCAGATCGCCTGAGAGAATTTGAGACCGTAAAGTTCCAGGGAGCCAAGACTGCGGAAAGTACTTCACTCTAGCTGCCAGACTCGGGTGCCGTTAGTATTATTTATAAAATAAAATAAAAGAAACATGGCTTCACTTGTGACGTACTACGTGTTCCCATGGCCCAACCCTGCAACGCGCTTGCTAAGCTATGAGTTTTAGTCATGGCAACACCGACGCGTGTCTTCGTCCACAACGTGTCCCCGGGCCTGGCAAGCCTGGTGCGGCGCCTCATCAACACAAGTGAACGAACCCTCCACAAGAGAAAGGGAGCACATATGTTCTCAGCCATGGAAATCCTTGACTGTACGTTTTGGGTTCAGTTTAGTCTTTTGCAGTCAAGCTTGACGTATGTATCATCGACTAAACATGGTGTTTTTTCTCTTTGGACCATCCAACTACTATTCTCGACTTTTCAAGTCCAACATGGAATTGTGGCGACGGCTAACTAACAAGCAACAGGCAAAAAAAAAAAACATGCAATGGAGTCATATTCTTGTTGCAGAGGGATATACGTACTCTGTTGCACGTTTTCCACGTATGTGGTGTGAGGCTAGGTGCTACTCCCTCCATTTCAATGAACAAGACACACACACATTTTAAAATTCAACTTTGATCATAAATTAGACCAATAAAATGTATATATTTTATCTTTATCTAACTTATGGTCAAAGTTCAATTTTAAAATGCGTGTGCACCATATTCATTGGAATAGAGGGTTTCAGGATTCAGCCTCAGCAAGGTCGGTCGAATCTGCGTCAGGTACACGCATGGCATTCTATGTACTAGCACAAACTCAGGGATCCAACGAGCAGAACTGGGAAAAATATTATCTATTGCATAAAAAGAAAATATCAATCTGTAGTTTTAGTAATACACTCTTGATTAATGACCAGAATCTTCTTATACGGCCACCCCTAGTATATAGTACAACCACATTTTGTTTTACAGATATTATTACATACCGAAACGTTCTCTCACAGCAATGTGGGGAAAGAAATCTAACAGACCATAACTACAATGAATCATCTAGAAATCATTGCATAACCTAGGATTCATTAATCTGTTCTTTTTATACAATCGATACACGTTAGTACACACAACCAAATTGTAGTGGCATTTTTCTGAATCGCCAGAATTGGAGTGGTATTTATCTAATTAACCCTTCTAATAATGTTTAGACCAAACCAGGAGCCCATTTTTTCAGTTGGAACCTGAGTATGTTTTAGCACGAATAGGATGAAGACAGTACAGAAGACTCACGGGTATTAGATCAAAGGTGACCACCTCAGCTTGTGAAACATGGATAACAATAACCTGAAAATAAAAGCATATGCATATGAATATGGACAGCAATAACCTCTGATAGGAGGTAGGACAACACTAACCATGCATTGCGGAGAAACCTCTATCAGGCCATTGTCCACTCGTTACTGTAAACGATAGCTTGATTGTACAGAATTAGCTCACGAAAAGCAAGATGGCAGCAACGGAAATAAAGTTGTATCACTTCACATACACCAAAAGAAACAGAAAGAAGTAACGAGACCAAATTCAGTTGGCTGAACAGATCAAGCAGAGATGGGGCCTAGTATTTTAGCTCACATACTTCTGGCCAGTACCCCCACAGATGCAGCAAAGACCCCTGACGCTCCTCCTGTTCTCCAAGCAGTAAGGCCGCTGACTGACAGCAGCGACGCACAGAAGGACCTGTGTATGGCAAAGAAAGTGAGTAAAGCAGCCTGGACATTGGCCTGCACCAACCCAGCCAAAGAAATGTGGCCAGCGAATCAAGGCAGAACGAACAGTGAGCTTCTTTTACTGATAAGTTAGATTGAACACCGTTAAAAAACAATCTTAAAAATCATATCGAAGCAACAAAGGGAAGCGGTTCAGTACTGGCTTCTATCTAATGAAACTCTAAACAGGGGAACACCTTGGCTTTATGTGAAAACTAAAAAGAAGGCACAACATGCAAGGTTTTGACACTCAACAAACTAATGATCTGCTGATTAGGACAGGCATCGATATAAAATGCTTATCTATTCCATGAAACCCTAAAGGTACTGCCGCCACCAGTGGCAGGATAATGTTGGTTGAGTAGAGTGTGATTCTAATGATGGCGAAAAAAACAGGGAAGAATAGAAGAGAAGGCAATTGACGAAAAGTTTGCAACCTGACTGATAAATTAATCCACATGGATGCTTATGAGATAATGGGCTAAATGAACTTTGCTTGAGGAATTTGTATAGCTGAAGGGATTCGTTACCCAAATATAACATAAATGAAGTTGTCATGCACTTTAAATTACGACCAAACAAAAGTAAAGTGTAGATGAAGCTGAAATGAAAACGTCAGCAACTCAAAATAAATTATCTTCCATTGGACCATATTCTTGATGAACAAAAACAGAAATCCAACCAGAAGAGTTTTTTCTTAGTTACCAGTTTCAAGAATGGGCTCCTGCTTTGCTGTATATCCCAGCTTCTTGTCTTTTTTGTGTATTGTCAATGCAAAAATCTATGAGCAATCTCAACCTGTCATTGATCTGTTCCAGACCATGGTTCGTCTATCTATGGTTGTAGTTGCTAATGAAAAGAATAATAAGCGTTGCACAATTTTTTACCATGCATTTTGTTAAGGATTCCGTTATCTCATCACACCATCTTAGCTGAGCTTGTTCAATGCAAATGAATAACCAGGTAAGTCTCTCCCCCTATATTGATGCTACTGAAACTAAATTGGCCTTCATAAAATACTATAAAATTGAATGGAAATGTTAATGTTGAAGATCGGCAATTCTGAAGTTTTCTTTGTTACTAAAATTTTGACTGAGCTACATTGTTTTCTAATAGCCAAAAGCCATATGCTGCTGCAATAGATCATTTGCATGATTCCTCAACGACGCATAGGTGTTTTCCGTAATCCATCCAACTTCAAAGCCATCTCCTGTGCCAGACTAATTCTTCCTCCCTCAATAAGAGCTTCCTTCAAATTACTGAAAAGCTGACCAGGTGGCCTGATCCCTTTGTCCAACATCTCCTGCAAATATACACAAGCTTCTTCCAGCCTGTTCTCAAAGCATAACCCGTTGATCAATGCGGAAAACATGTGCATACATGGCAGAACACCCTTCTCCTTCATTTGGTTCCACACCTTCAAGGCCACATCAACCCTTTCATTACTGCAGAACGTACTAACCATTATTGTATATGTATTGAGCTGAGGTTCACAGCCATCCTTGCCCATTCCCTGGAACACATTATAAGCCTCTTCCATCTTCTGAGACTTTATAAGATGGTGAAGAATAATATCATAAGTCCGGGAATTCGGACCAATTCCACTCTTTCTCATCTCATCAACCATCTTGAATGCATGCTGGAATTTTGAGGCTCTGCAGTAAGCCCCAACAACTGCATTACATGTAGGTACCTCCATGGGAAACCCACTGGCCTTAGAAAGCTCGAAATACTTCAAAGCCTCATCCAGCCTCTCCTCTGAGCCAAGCCCATTGATAAGCATGCAATACACATGAGGGCTTGGCATGCAACCATTGGCTTCCATCTCACAGAACACCTTGATGGCCTCATCACATTTGCCAGACTTGCAAAAGGAACTAATGAGCATCCCGTATGCCACGACATCAGGCTTCAAGCCTGCATCAAGCATTTCTTGGTACACCGACTTAAGCATCAGCAAGTCCTTCTCATGGCCCCAGCCTTCCATGAGGACGGTGTAGGTCTTCAAATCGGGAACAAATTTTCCGTTCCTCTTCATCTCCTTGAAGATGGCTTGCGCCTTCTTGACTTGCTTGGATTTGCTCAGCACGTCAATCAACCAGTTGTAATCTGATAGGTCTGCTTTGAGCCCGAAGCCGGCCATCTTCTCGAACGTCTCGACGGCTTCCTTGACCTTCCTTGCCCTGGCGTACCTCCTGACGATGAGCCTGAACGTGTCCTTGGAAAGCAAGCCGCGACACCGCATGGCCTCGACCAGGCTCCAGACCAGCCTGAACTGCTTGATCTTGCCGAGCGCTTCGATCAGGTTGTGGAAGCTCTCGGCCGTGTACATGAAGCCCTGCTGCCTCTCCGCCCACCGGAAGAAGGCGAGGGCAAGGATGCCGGCGTTGCTCAGGTTCTTGAGCACCTCCGCCACGAGCTGAGGTGACACAGAGGCTCCGAGCGCGTCAAGGGCCGCCGGCACTCTTGGCTCCGGCAGGGTGGACAGCACACGGCAGACCCTTTCCGCCTCCTCGGAGACGTCGAGGCCCGGGCCAGGCGCCACAGTGAAGTCCTGGTCCACGGCGAGATCGTGGGCGCCGGTGAGCCCTGCCGCCTCGGAGACATCGGGGCCCGGGCCAGGCACCACGATGAAGTGCTGGTCCACGGCCAGGTCGGGGGCGCCGGTGGACCCCGTCGCCGTGCAGAGCCACTGGCCGCGCATTCCTCCGAGCAGGTGGCCGGCGCGCGCGCGACACGGGAAGGCGGCAGGGGGCGGAGGCATCTGTTCGAGGGCCATGCGAGCGTGCTTGGCGGGGCCGCTCCTCGCCGAGCGGAGCAGGTGGGCGGCCGCTACCGCGCGGCGGAGGCAGCGCATCCTGCCTGGAGGTGGAGCGTGGCAGCGACGAGAGATGTTTTGGTGGGGAACGATTTCGGAGGAGAGGGGAGGCGATCGACCTGGCCGGCAGCTGGGACCTCGGATGGATGTTTTGGTGCGGTCTGTACTCCCGCAGCTGCAGGGCGGATGACGGACGATGCGGCGGCGAGCCTGGGCGGGAGCTACGCGGCGGCGCGGCGGCGAATCCTGTCGGTGAAGTGAAGAGCCGAGCCTGTCTTAGCGTTTGCTGTACGGACAGACTTACTTCGTGCATGCATACTTTCTTAAAGTAAAATTTATAGACTAGTCTATATTATCAAATTTATCGAGAAAAATATTTATATCCAGAAACCAGGCTTTCACCCAAAAATGCTAATGATGGTCGAGCACCATGTATTTAATTTTTTTTCCATTGTATTGAGCCAGGAGGTCCACCAACATGCAAAGGAATCTAGACTTCCTTGTTTTTCCCCTTCTGCCCCAAGACAGGTGATGTGTTTGTGGGAAGTGTTGGGTACAAGAAGCTGAACTTATACACATGCGCCCCACACACCATGTGCTCATCACTGTATATGCTGATCAAGTGGCCCACAAACATGTAGAAACACTACACTTTTTCAATCGCATTATCCTGTTATTTTGTTTTATTCAATACATGTTGCAACACCACACAAAGCTAGTAATCAAGATAAGAGGCACAATCAACCATCGAGAAAGAACAACGCTCGAGCTAAACTGGATGGACTCGAGGATGGTCTGCTACTTTGTCACCTCCTCCTCTTGGGCGACCTCGAACTCTACCAGTGCGTCCTCCATGCCGAATCTGGCCTGCTTTGGCCCCGGATCCGCCTCTTCCTCTTTGTCGCACGACTCCTGCTCCTCCATTTCGGCGTCTGACGCCTCCTGCTCCGAGCCTCCGACGCACGCATCCTGCTCCTCCTCTTCCTCCTCCGGAGAGTCCGGAGGCAAGCCAGCTGCAATGCGAGCTACGCACCGTGCCTCCATCTCCGCTAGGATCTCCACCCAGCGCTACGGGGTCAACATCTTGTAGTAGGTAATCCTACGGCGGACCATGGCTACCGGCAGACGGCTAGGTCGGAGCAGAATAGGGCGCGGTCGGGGTCGCGGTGGCGGCGTGGACTGGAGAGATAGGGAAGAAATGGGGCGTCTAGGGTTGTGGGGCTCGCCGTCCATCCTCTGGAGTTTACAGACGACTCCTAACAGATCAACCGGATACACACTCTTCTTTATGGTCAATAGAGCAGAAGCTATCATACCAAGTGACACTATTCATGTCTCTTCTCGAGTGGTAGCTTATTTGGAGGTGGATCCCGAGTCTGCGCACCAGGATGTCGTCGATCTCTCAGAGGAAGTCTGAGACCTCGCTCTTTCATGCTTGGCCGCCTACCAACAAGACGCGCGTCGCTATCATTGCCGCCGAGTGCATGGTCGGGTGTTCAATGAGGGTGATCTGGGTCTCCCGCTGATGCCGAACAAGGAGGCCATGCATAAAATCTACCCACCACGAGATGGATCATTCATCATCGGTCAAGTGCTACACAATGACGCATATCGACTAATCGAAGACGACGATGAGACCGAGAGGACATGGAACATCGCCCAACCGCGTTCTTTCTTCACTTTAACTTTCTTTTTCATACTTCTTAGTCATGATCATAAAAAAATTATCCTCCTGAGTGTCTCTCGGGAGTTGCATCACTCATTCTTAATTTACTAACTCATTTACATTCCCTTTATGATCTAACCAAGTTTTGGTTGCCCTCCCTTGGGCAACCCCCGGGGCTACATAACACTACTGCATGCGACCGCTAACGCGACACATGAATCAGAGACCCCGCGACCAAACTGTGTGCGATGCATGAATTGCAAACGGTGTCGTAATAAAACCGTCGCCAATAAGACGAACTATGCGTGATGGCGGAGACATCAAGCATGATTCAGATTAGAGACGCGTGTGTGCTACTTGTAGTCTGCGTTGGTATTTCCCCGAAGAGGAGAGGATGATGCAGTACAGTAGAGATAAGTATTTCCCTCAGTTAAGAACCAAGGTTATCAATCCAGTAGGAGAACCAAGCAAAATTCCGTTAAGCGCACCTGCACACAGAAAAGCAAACACTTGCACCCAACGCAAATAAGAGGGTTGTCAATCCCCTTAGCGGTTACTTGCAAGGATTAAGTCTAATAGAGATAAATAGATAAACTAAAATACTAATTAAATTTTTAAAAAAAATTGCAGCAAGGTATTTTTAGGTTTTTTTATATGATAAAGATAGACCCGGGGGCCATAGTTTTCACTAGAGGCTTCTCTCTTGAGCGCATAAACATACGGTGGGTAAACAAATTACTGTTAGGCAATTGATAGAAAAGCAAATAATTATGACGGATTCATGGCAATGATCATGTATATAGGCATCACGTCCGAGACAAGTAGACCGACTCCTGCCTGCATATACTACTATTACTCCACCCATCGACCGCTATCCAGCATGCATCTAGGGTATTAAGTATGAAACAGAGTAACGCCTTAAGCAAGATGACATGATGTAGAGAAGCAAATTCAAGCAATATGAATAAACCCCATCTTTTTATCCTTAATGGCAACAATACAAATACGTGTCATGTCCCCTTCTGTCACTGGGATTGAGCACCGCAAGATTGAACCCATCACAAAGCACCTCTCCCATTGCAAGATAAATCAATCTAGTAGACCAAACTAAACCGATAGATCAGAGAGAAATACAAAGCTATAACAATCATGCATAAAAGAGTTCAGAGAAGACTCAAATATTTCTCATGAATAATCTGATCATAAACTCACAATTCATCGGATCCCAACAAACACACCGCAAAAGAAGATTACATCGGATAGAACTCCAAGAACATCGAGGAGAACATTGTATTGAAGATCAAAGAGAGAGAAGAAGCCATCTAGCTACTAGCTATGGACCCGTAGGTCTATGGTAAACTACTCACACATCATCGGAAGGGCGGCAAGGTTGATGTAGAAGCCCTCCGTGATCGATTCCCCCTCCGCCAGAGTACCGGAAAAGGCCTCCAGATGGGATCGCGGAAGAACAGAGGCTTGCGGCAGCGAAAAGGTTTTCTCTTCTGGCTCTCTGGGGGTTTCCCAATATTTGTGAATTTATAGAAGTGGAATTAGGTCAAACGTAGTCACGTGGGCCCCACAAGGCAGCACAGCACCCCCTGGGGCGCGCCCTGGTGCCTTGTGAAGCCTCCGTGAGGCTTCTGGCCTCCTCCCGAAGCTTCCAGGGTTTCTTTTGTCCAGAAAAAATCTTCAAAAAGTTTTGTGGCATTTGGACTTCATTTGGTACTGTTTCTCTGAAAAGCCAAAAACAAGCAGAAAACAACAACTGGCACTGGGCACTGAGTTAATAGGTTAGTCCCAAAAAATGATATATAATTGCATATAAAAACATCCAAGATTGATACTATAATAGTATGGAACAATCAAAAATAATAGATACGTTGGAGACGTATCAAGCATCCCCAAGCTTAATTCCTGCTCGTCCTCGAGTAGGTAAATGATAAAAAGAAATTTTTTGATGTGGAATTCTACCTATCATGTTTCATCATGTAATCTCTCTCTTACGGTATGAATAATAAGATCCAAATGATTCAAAGCAATAGTCTATAATTTGATATAAAGACATCAATACTCAGGCATACTAGCAAACAATCATGTCTTTCAAAATAAAAATGGTAAAGAACGTTATCCCTACAAAATCATATAATCCTGTCATGCTCCATCTTCTTCACACAAAGTATTTATCATGCACTACCCCAGTTTTAGCCAAGCAATTGGTTTATACTTTTTAACGCGCTTTAGCTTTTTCAACTCCCACTCAATACATGAGCGCAAGCCATGGATATAGCACTATGGGTGGAATAGAGTATGGTGGTAGAGATAAATAAGAGAAGTCAAAAATGGAAAAAGTCTCACATCAACGAGGCTAATCAACGGGCTATGGAGATGCCCATCAATTGATGTCAATGCGAGGAGTAGGGATTGCCATGCAACGGATGCACTAAGAGCTATAAGTGTATGAAAGCTCAACATGAAAACTAAGTGGGTGTGCATCCAACTTGCTTGCTCATGAAGACCTCGGGCATTTGAGGAAGCCCGTCATCGGAATATACAAGCCAAGTTCTATAATGAAAAATTCCCACTAGTATATGAAAGTGACAAAATAGGAGACTCTCTATATGAAAAACATGGTGCTACTCTGAAGCACAAGTGTGGAAAAGGATAGTAACATTGCCCCTTCTCTCTTTTTCTCTCATATATATTTTTTTCTTTCTTTCCTTTTTTTATTATATTTTTCATGGCTCTTTTTCGCCTCTTTTTTTTCTATATTTTTTTTCTTCGTCCGGAGTCTCATCCCGACTTGTGGGGGAATCATGGTCTCCATCATCCATTCCTCACCGGGACAATGCTCCAATAATGATGATCATCACACCTCTATTTACTTACAACTCAACATTACAACTCAAAACTAGAACAAAATATGACTCTATATGAATGCCTCTGGCAGTGTGCCAGGATGTGCAATGATGCTAGCGTAACATGTATGACAATGATGAACGGTGGCTGAGCCACGAATACTATGTCAGCTATATGATCATGCAAAGCAATATGACAATGATGATGTATGTCATAAAAAAATGGAACGGTGGAAGTTGCATGGCAATATATCTCGGAATGGCTATGGAAATGCCATGATAGGTAGGTATGGTGGCTGTTTTGAGGAAGATATAAGGAGGCTTATGTGTGATAGAGCGTATCATATCACGGGGTTTGGATGCACCGGCGAAGTTTGCACCAACTCTCGATGTGAGAAAGGGCAATGCACGGTACCGAAGAGGCTAGCAAATTGCGGAAGGGTGAGAGTGCGTATAATCCATGGACTCACACACTACTAGAAAAAGCCCTATTAGTGGCGCACCTGTTTTCGTTAGTAATGGCGCACTATAGGTGCGCCACTATTAACACGCCACTAGTAACAGATAGTAATGGCGCACCTCTGGTGCGCCATTAGTAATCCAGATAGTAGTGGCGCACCACCAGGTGCGCCACTACTAACCCTTAGGTGCTCCACTGGTATTCCATCTAGGTGCGCCACTAATAGCCTTATAGGTGCGCCACTAGTAATAAAGGAAGGTGCGCCACTAATAAGGGCTGAAATGCGCCACTAGTAATGTATTTGGAAAACAAAAAAAATCCAAATTTACAGAAAACAACCTATAAGGAAAAATAATTTAAAAACAAAAAATGAAATAGAATCATAATTTTTATTATAGTAAGAATATTACAATGTCTTTACAAGTATCCAATAAAAGAAAAATTACAAGGAAATTTAAATCCCCATGCATAATTTGTATCCCACAACAATCATGTAGATAGGCCACCCCGCGGGCTATCCCTAAAATTATTTTGAAGCGCTCAGACCAGTTGAGCAACACCCTTGTTCCTGTGCCAGTGAAATACTTATGGTCACAATCGTGAGAGAACAAACTAAGTGAAAAAGGTGCACAATAAACTATAAGAAAAAACTTAGAGAGGCATACCAGTTACCGCGTCAGACAAACTCCCATTTGGCAACGTTTTTGTGTAGAAGCTTTGCATGAAAGTAGACTTCATTTTCAAATATGAGTGAAGAATGGGAATTATTTTGATGCAATCTTTTGATCATGACTTCAAGTCCACTGTCCAAGCGTCCCTGCAAGCATCAACACTAGGTTTAACTACAACATTTTTTCGGTATGTGGTTTAGTACTGCTGCAAAGATTTCCAAAAAAAAGGGGAGCATCTAGGTTGGATGTATGCCAAATAACCATTCGATTCTAGACATGTACATTTCGGCTCAATACAGTATTCAATTTTACATCCATGTTATATAGAAATGCTTTAAGATTGTGCTCCTTTTGCAGATAACAAAACAAAAGGTGACATACATATGTACATATCTTAATCCATGTTAAAACTAATTACAAGTAAGAATTTTTCTGGTAGAAATATGTCTAAATTGGCATATTAAAATCCATTGTTTTGGACATTTGCACCCCAATAATTCTTTTGGGCAAGAAGATCCTCATCTTTGAAAACATCATTGAAATCCATAAACTGCTCGCACACATCGAGACCTGCACTAGAATAAGAAAAAAGTATGAAACCACTCCAAAATAACACTGGAAATATGCGAAGTAAACATTATGGAACCAGCACGAGAACCTATATGAGATCAGATAGCACTTTGCATCACATATATTAAGCAAAAGGGAATGAAGGAGCAACTAATGATTTAATACCTTTTGACACTAATAATATTTTAACCCCTGCTCGCAATCTCAGCACATCCAATAGATGTAAACAGCGCAATATAATTGGTCAGAAAATTAGCTACTTAGTGTTTAGTAATCACCAATATACGAATTCAAGCTGATCGGCGGAATTCTAATGTAGGGCACACAAGAAAATGCATTACAAAAATTGATATTACAATTAACTGACAAAAAGGCTAGTTATCCATCTTTAAATCTACAATCTCACAACAATATATATTTTGTGAACACCGACCAACAATAAGATGAAACATTAATTAAATCTTCGAAACAGATTGTGCTTTACCATACATAGTAAGAAAAATAACATACCTAAACGCCGCCGAAGATTTTGCTTTTGGCGAGCTAAGCGGTCTACTGGATTCTTGCCATTATCATTAGCAACATCGAATTCCTAGCAATCAAAATGGAGAGAACTCAAGTAGTCAGACCAAACTGTTTAGTTCATTGATGTGTTACGAAAGAATACAAAATATTTTAGTTGTGTTCATCAAATATTGAGGCACAAAAGATGCACCTGTCCACCCGATGACAACAAAGGAGACCCAAATTCCAGTACCCTGTTTATATCAAAGCTGTAACAAAAAGAACAACATTATTAGTCTCTTCATTTTAAGAGACGGGATCAAGACAGAAAGAGTGAAGTAAACAAAACGTTGGGAAACATGCAAATCAAATCCATCAAACCTTCCAAAAGCAAGCTCAGATGTTGCAGTATTATCAGGACGTGGCAATGCTGACCCAACATCACCAGTTTCATCAGATAACCCAGAAGCATGTTTTTCTGCTTCCACGGCTGCAAACAAGTCTTTGACTGACGTGTGCTTGACATTCTCTGCTATGGAACCGATCGCCTGAGCTGCAGCAACCCTCGTGTCCCAATTCTTACTACGAAGGTACTGAGAAACCTAAAATTGGCACATGAGAGCACAACGTTCAGCCACCATTATGTGCATAATGCATAGAGAATGAAAGCTGGCCGCTCTCCAGTAAAGTATGCATAGCATATATGCTAACATGTTGATATCATATTATATGGGAACACAAATGAGTCATAATTTAATCTGACTGAACATATGTGAGTACTTGGATTACTCCATAAAAATACGAATCAGCATTCGAACATACATGCGTAGGTGAAGTCATATATATAGCCAACAGAATTGCTATTTGACGGATCAACTTAGACATAGTTAAACGTTGACCTCAATGAGATTGGAGGTACATAGCCAATTTCCTAATTAAGGTACATAGTACATAACTTTGCTCTGAAAATTGCGTACCGATGGAGCGCGACATGGCAAGAACACCGAGAACTCGATAGCCATTCCACTGGATGACCTTGCCGCCTAGTGCCTCGATCCTCGCGTACTCATCTTCCCTGTTGGGCTGAATCGAGAATAAATGCAACATTCAGACAGTGTATCTGATGAACTCAAGAACTCAGAGGCAATTGCAGGGGTAATGAGCAAATGTGATGAATGATGGTGGCAGTGCCTTATGGTCTAGAGAGAGTGGCAATGGCTCCTTGCCCCGGCAGAGCACCGCCCGCGAGTCCCCGCAATTGGAGACGATGATGTGGGACGAGCAGACGACCGCAGTCACCGCCGTCGTCCCCGCCGTGTCCGGTGCCTGGACCTCGGCGTCGACGCGGCAGAAGCAGTCCACGAAGGCCTTCTCCCACTGCTTCTTGGAGTCCAGGGAGCTGAGGTCATCGCAGCCGCCGACGCGGTCCTCTGCGGCGCGCAGCTCCTCGGCGAGCGCGGCGTGGAGCCTGTCCCGGCAGTAGTCGGCGACCTTGGCGCCGCCGTGGCCGTCGTAGACGGCGAAGAAGTGGGCGGGGAGGCGGAAGGAGGCGCGGTCGAGGCCGTCGACCGCGGCGCCGTCGCCGGCAACCATCCAGAGCGGGACGCGGTAGAAACGCGGGACGGCGGCGGCGGCGTCCTCCATCTCCGGGCGGCGGCCGCAGATGGACTCGAGCCTGGGACGGGAGGGAGGGAAGGAGGGAGGGAGGGAAGGAAGAGGACGTGCCTGGGACGAGGTAGGGTCGTCGGCGACGGGGCGGGGGAGCGCGGCGGCAGGGACAAGGGGGGTCTCGGGCGGGCCGGGGGAGATCTCGCGCGGTGGGAGAGGATTGAGAAGAGAAAGTGAGAGCGTTGTGTTGGTGCGTGGTGCGGTGGGTGGCAGGGTGGGACTGGACATGTGCGTGGTGCGGTGGGTGGCAGGGTGGGGCTCGGCATGTGCGAAAACTAGTAATGGCGCACCGTGGGTGTGGTGTGCCATTACTAGTTTTAGTAATGGCGCACCACACCCACGGTGCGCCACTACTAACAATTTTTTTTTTCAAAAAGAACTTGTAAAAAAAATTGTTAGTAGTGGCGCACCGTGGGTGTGGTGCGCCATTACTAGTTAAAACTAGTAATGGCGCACCACACCCACGGTGCGCCACTACTAACAATTTTTTTTTTCAAAAAGAACTTGTAAAAAAAATTGTTAGTAGTGGCGCACCGTGGGTGTGGTGCGCCATTACTAGTTAAAACTAGTAATGGCGCACAACACCCACGGTGCGCCACTACTAACAATTTTTTTTTAAAAAAGAAATTGTAAAAAAAAATTGTTAGTAGTGGCGCACCGTGGGTGTGGTGCGCCATTACTAGTTTTAACTAGTAATGGTGCACCACACCCACGGTGCGCCACTGGTAAGTCTGGGGAGGGGGTGTGCCCAGGAGAAACTTAGCAGTGGCGCACCACACACCAGGTGCGCCATTACTAATATAGACATTAGTGGCGCAGCTATGTGTGGTGCGCCACTGCTATTTAGCAGTGGCGCACCACATACATGGTGCGCCACTAATGTCTATATTAGCTATAGCCCTTTTTCTAGTAGTGACATTAGTCATAAAGAACTCACATACTTATTGCGAAAGCCTATTAGCCCTCGAAGCAAAGTACTACTACGCATGCCCCTAGGGGGGAGGTTGGTAGGAGTTAACCATCGCGCGCCCCCGACCGCCACACAAAGGAAGACAATCAATAATAAATCATGCTCCAACTTCTTAGCATAATGACAGATCATACGTGCATGCTTCAGGAATCACAAACCTTAACACAATTATTCTTACTAAACCACAATTATCTACTAATACCTCCCACATATTACCATCTTAATATCGCAAAACTATTGCAAGGAATCAAATTTATCATATTCAGTGATCTACATGAAAGTTTTTATTATATCTCTCTTGAATACCTATCATATCAGGACCAAATTCATAACCCGTGCATATTACCATTGCTATCATGAGACTCTCAAAAAGATATAAGTGAAGCATGAGAGTGCAACTATTTCTTTAAAATATAACCACCGCCGTGCTCTAACAGATATAAGTGAAGCACTAGAGCAGCTGCCTAGCTCAAAAGATATAAGTGAAGCACATAAAGTATTCTAACAAATCACGAATAATGTGTGTCCCTCTCAAAAAGGTGTGTTCAGCAAAGATTATTGTGACAAACTAAAAAGCAAACAAAAGCAAGCAAACTATTTCACAAGACGCTCCAAGTAAAGCACATATCATGTGATGAATAAAAATATAGCTCCAAGTGAGTTACCGATAGATTGTAGACGAAAGAGGGGATGCCTTCCGGGGCATCCCCAATCTTAGACGCTTGAGTCTTCCTTGAATATTACCTTGGGGTGCCTTGGGAATCCCCAAGCTTAGGCTCTTGCCGCTCCTTATTCCTTTATCCATCGTAGTCTCACCCAAAACTTGAAAACTTCAGCACACAAAACTCAACAGAAACCTCGTGAGATCCGTTAGTATAACAAACAAAACTTAAACTTTAGGTACTGTAGTAAATTGATTCATATTTAATATTGGCATAATGCTACTGTACTCCAACTTCTCCATGACTCATACCCCCCGATACGATCCATAGATTCATCAAAATAAGCAAACTATGTAACAAAAACAGAATCTGTCTAAAACAGAACAGTCTGTAAAGATCTATTTAAAGCCATACTGCTATAACTCCAAAAATTCTGAAAAATTAGGACAACATGGGAAATTCATATACTAATACTGTGTAAAAATTTCAGATTTTTCTGATGCTCCAGTACAGAACCAAAATTCCATCACTGGACGCAAAACTTTCTGTTTTCCAAACCGCATCACTTATACTATCTTCCAAATCATCCCAAAGGCATTACTTGGCACAAACACTAATTAAAACATAAAAACACAATCATAACAGAGGCTATAATTATGCAAACACTCAAAAATAGAAATAAAAAGTTTATTGGGTTGTCTCCCAACACGCCCTTTCTTTATAGCCATTAAGATAGGCTTGAGATTTCAATGATGCTCTCATGAAAGATAATAATTGAAACACAAAGAGAGCATCATGTAACATGTGAAAAACACATTTCAGTGTAACATACTTCCTATGCATAGGCATTTTATAGGAAAACAAATTATCAAGACAAGCAATATCTAGCATATTTAAATAGGAAGAATGGAGCATTAATGATTTTAGCACAAAGAGAGGTAATTTAGTGACTTGAAAGTTTTTACAACAATATTTTCCTCTCTCATAATAATTACATGTAGGATCATAATCAAATTCAACAATATATCTATCATATACAATTTTATCTTCATGATCCACATGCATAAAAGTTTTATAATCTTCCAAGATAGTGGGATTAACATCAACTAAAGTCGTGACCTCTCCAAACCCACTTTTATCAAAAATTTCATAAGATTGATAATTCTCCAAAGTAGTGGGATCATTATTACCTAAAGTTGACACTCTTCCAAACCCACTTTTAATAGTATTGCAAACATTATTATCAATAACATAATCATCATGAGGCTTAAATAAATTTTCAAGATCATAAGAAGCATTATCACCCCAATCATGATCATTGCAATAAGTAGTGGACATAACAAAATTATCATCCCCAAGCTTGTAGTTTTGCATATTATTAGCACAATTCTCATTAATAGAATTTATAGTAACATCATTGCAATCATGCTTTTCAATCAAGGAGCTATCATGAATCACTTTATAAATTTCTTCTTCTAACACTTCATCACAATTTTCAGATTCATGATTTTCAAGCAAAACTTCATAGAGAAAATCAAGAGCACTCAAATCACTAGCAATTGATTCACTGTAATTGGATCTTTTGAAAAGATTAGCAAGTGGATGAGGATCCATAGTGATCTTAAATTTTTGTTTTACTTTCTGTTCTTGTGTGTTGACATGGCAATAAAAGCAAGCAAGCAAATAAAATATTTTTTTGTTTTTGTAAAAAAAAATAGAAGTGGGGGGAGTTGAAAACGAGAGGCAAATGCAAATAAAAGACAAATAAAGTAAATGCAAGTGATTGATAGTTTGTGCGAAGGTACTTAGTAATTTTGATGATGTCTCCCCGGCAACGGCGCCAGAAATTCTTCCTGCTACTTGTAGTCTGCGTTGGTATTTCCCCGAAGAGGAGAGGATGATGCAGTACAGTAGAGATAAGTATTTCCCTCTGTTAAGAACCAAGGTTATCAATCCAGTAGGAGAACCAAGCAAAATTCCGTTAAGCGCACCTGCACACAGAAAAGCAAACACTTGCACCCAACGCAAATAAGAGGGTTGTCAATCCCCTTAGCGGTTACTTGCAAGGATTAAGTCTAATAGAGATAAATAGATAAACTAAAATACTAATTAAAATAAAAGAAAATAAATTGCAGCAAGGTATTTTTAGGTTTTTTTATATGATAAAGATAGACCCGGGGGCCATAGTTTTCACTAGAGGCTTCTCTCTTGAGCGCATAAACATATGGTGGGTAAAAAAATTACTGTTGGGCAATTGATAGAAAAGCAAATAATTATGACGGATTCATGGCAATGATCATGTATATAGGCATCATGTCCGAGACAAGTAGACCGACTCATGCCTGCATCTACTACTATTACTCCACCCATCGACCGCTATCCAGCATGCATCTAGGGTATTAAGTATGAAACAGAGTAACGCCTTAAGCAAGATGACATGATGTAGAGAAGCAAATTCAAGCAATATGAATAAACCCCATCTTTTATCCTTAATGGCAACAATACAAATACGTGTCATGTCCCCTTCTGTCACTGGGATTGAGCACCGCAAGATTGAACCCATCACAAAGCACCTCTCTCATTGCAAGATAAATCAATCTAGTAGGCCAAACTAAACCGATAGATCAGAGAGAAATACAAAGCTATAACAATCATGCATAAAAGAGTTTAGAGAAGACTCAAATATTTCTCATGAATAATCTGATCATAAACTCACAATTCGTCGGATCCCAACAAACGCACCGCAAAAGAAGATTACATCGGATAGAACTCCAAGAACATCGAGGAGAACATTGTATTGAAGATCAAAGAGAGAGAGAAGAAGCCATCTAGCTACTAGCTATGGACCCGTAGGTCTGTGGTAAACTACTCACACATCATCGGAAGGGCAGCAAGGTTGATGTAGAAGCCCTCCGTGATCGATTCCCCCTCCGGCAGAGTACCGGAAAAGGCCTCCAGATGGGATCGCGGAAGAACAGAGGCTTGTGGCGGCGGAAAGGTTTTCTCTTCTAGCTCTGTGGGGGTTTCCCAATATTTGTGAATTTATAGAAGTGGAATTAGGTCAAACGGAGTCACGTGGGCCCCACAAGGCAGCACGGCGCCCCCCCTGGGGCGCGTCCTGGTGCCTTGTGAAGCCTCCGTGAGGCTTCTAGCTTCCTCCCGAAGCTTCCAGGGTTTCTTTTGTCCAGAAAAAAATCTCCAAAAAGTTTCGTGGCATTTGGACTTCATTTGGTACTGTTTCTCTGAAAAGCCAAAAACAAGCAGAAAACAGCAACTGGCACTGGGCACTGAGTTAATAGGTTAGTCCCAAAAAATGATATATAATTGCATATAAAAACATTCAAGATTGATACTATAATAGCATGGAACAATCAAAAATTATAGATACGTTGGAGATGTATCAGTGTGCGATATGTGGCATACAGTTGATCCATACGAACTGTTTGCGATAAGACAGAACAACAAACACGGTCAGCCAAATCGAGGTGTGTGCGATACACGGCATACAGTTCACTCGGATGAACTGTTTGTGCTTACCCAACACAACAAAAACGGTCAGGCAGATCAAGATGTGTGCGATAGACGGCATACAGTTCACTCGGATGAATTGTTTGCGATGAGCCAAAACAACAGAAATGGTTCAACTTAACAAGATGTGTGTGATACACGGCAAACATATCAGTAATAAGAAATGTGTGGGAAGACCGATAACAACACAGACGATTGCTAATAAGCCGTGTGTGTTGTGGGCAAACGCTTGCTGGTATACAATTGTCAGCGATTGATGAAATCATCACCGACGGGTTCCCTAGTTTAGTCCGTCTGCAATGTAATTTGCTCTGTCTACAGAAGAACAACATATATAACCAAATTAAACATCCAATTACATAGGTCACTATACAAAATATTCACACACACCTCAATAAACAATTACATGCATTCTAAACTAGGAGAAACGATCATCTACTTCTTGTGACGCTGCCGCCACTGCTCTACTTGTGGCTCGATCCCTCGTCGTCCATAGGAAGGAGGCACTCCCTCATGTCAACGATCTATTGTACATCTCGTAGCTTGTGTACGCGTCCTTGGCCGCGTACTTGACGTGTTCTTCATCCAGTCTCCGCACCCAGGGCTCGTGCCAGGCATCCTTGTTCTTGTTGCACTCATCCTTCATGCCTCTATAGTAGGGGTCGATGATGGCCATGGCTAGGTCAACCAGGGAGTCCTTCGCCTTCTTTCTGCCCCAGACCCTGTACTGGCCTTGGATGTCGACAAGCTTCTGGCAGGCCAAGCCCGTAGTCTTAAGCACCTTTAGATCATTCAAGGTGTCCACCGTAGCGAACCTATAGTCGGGGCTATTGATAAACCTGGTGAAACACTCGCAAGGCCTTGTGGCCAGGGAGTAGTGGTAGAGGAGGACGTGATGGCGCACACAGAACTGGGCGACGGTAACCTTCTGATCATACCCGGCACGACCGCCGGTGAACTCGAGGTCGAAGCCGACCACTTGGTACTCGTCCTCAGCAAGCAACTGCTCCATAGTGTGGATGGAGCTCTCCACCGAGACCGGCTCATTGGTGTACACCACTGAGAGGTCCTTCCCCCTCACGTGGGTGTCCACTACGTGAGGCGTGGTGAACTGCCGCTCGTCATCATCGTCAGCCGCTCGGAGCGCCATTGGAGCCGGGAGCGCCATTGGAGCCGTTGGATATCCTCTTTGTATGTCTCGTCGTGGGTGTGCTTATTGTGTCGTGGGGCGCGAGAGATGAAGGTAAATGGCCACGGGAATAAATGAGGGCCGGGCGGCCGGGATTTTCGGCACGTCCGCATGGCAGTTTTTGCCGCACGTAACTGCGTCGTGGCGCCGCGTCCGGCGTAACCGCATGCATATGGCACCCCGAACGTACATGATCGTGTGCCTGCCCGAAACTCTTGCAGCGCGCGCGGAGGGACGCGGACAGAGCGCGTAGAGGGGCACGAGCAAAGCGCACCGCGGCCGCCTCAACCGCGAGCAACCACACGCATAGAGCAGTTGAACACGCAGGGAATGGCCGTCTATAAGCCAGCCGGCAGCGTGATGTGAAACTACGTCGCGTTCCACATCACACATTGGGCGAACAATCGTTCGCGAAGCTGCGTAGAGAGCAGCCGTGTGCTAGGTAATTAAATCTCAAACGTTTTTTTATTAACCGTTTGTGTACGTGTCATTTCGTCCTCTCGCACGTCTTGTCACTGTAGGGGAATGATACGTCTCCAACGTATCTATAATTTTTGATTGTTCCATGCTGTTATATTATCAATCTTGGATGTTTTTATAAGCATTTACAGTAATTATATATCATTTTTTGGGACTAACCTATTAACTTAGTGCCCAGTGCCAGTTGTTGTTTTCTGCCCTGTTTTTGTTTTACAGAAAATCAATACCAAGCGAAGTCCAAATGCCACAAAACTTTTTGGAGATTTTTTATTGGGCAAGATAAACACTAGAAGCTTGGTGAGGAGGCCATAGGACCCTGGTGGGGCCCACGAGCCACCAGGGCGCGGCTAGGGGGGCAGGCGCGCCCTGGTGCCTCGTGGGGCCCACAGAGCTCCGTTTGACCTAATTCCAGCACTATAAATTCAGAAAAATCAGAAACCCTCAGGGGAGTCCACGATATACTTTTTCTGCCGCCGCAAGTTCCTGTTCCAGAGAGATCCCATCTGGGGTCCTTCTCCGGTAATCTGCCGGAGGGGGAATCGATCACGGAGGGGTTCTACATCAACCTTGCCGCCTCTCCGATGATGCGTGAGTAGTTTACCACAGACCTTCGGGTCCATAGTTAGTAGCTAGATGGCTTCTTCTCTCTTTTTGATCTTCAATACAATGTTCTCCTCGATGTTCTTGTAGTTCTATCCTATGTAATCATTTTTTGCGGTGTGTTTGTTGGGATCCGATGAATTGTGAGTTTATGATCAGATTATCCATGAAATTATTTGAGTCTTCTCTGATCTCTTTTATGCATGATTATAATAGCCTTTTATTTCTTCTCCGATCTATTGATTTGGTTTGGCCAACTAAATTGATTTATCTTGCCATGGGAAGAGGTGCTTTGTAATGGGTTCGATCTTGCGGTGCTCAATCCCAGTGACAGAAAGGGACATGACACGTATGTATCGTTGCTATTAAGGGTAAAAAGATGGGGTTTATTCATACGTGAGTTTATCTTGTCTACATCATGTCATCGTTCTTAAGGCATTACTCCGTTCTTTATGAACTTAATACTCTAGATGCATGCTGGATAGCGGTCGATGTGTGGAGTAATAGTAGTAGATGCAGGCAGGAGTCGGTCTACTTGTCTCGGATGTGATGCCTATATACATGATCATTGCCATGGATATCGTCATGATTATTTGCTTTTCTATCAATTGCCCAACAGTAATTTGTCTACCCACCGTATGTTATTTCTATGAGAGAAGCCTCTAGTGAAAACTATGGCCCCTGGGTCTATCCAAATCATATTACTAAAACCCTAAAAACCTTGCTGCAATTTTATCTTACTTATTTTATTTTGTATTTTTGTTTCAATCTATCCATCTATCATATACAATTTAATCTTGCAACTTACCGCCGAGGGATTGACAACCTCTCATTTGCGTTGGGTGCAAGGATTTGTTGTTTGTGTGCAAGTACTGCTAACGAGGTGTTGTGTGATTCTCCTACTGGATTGATAACCTTGGTTTCATAACTGAGGGAAATACTTATCTCTACTGTGCTGCATCATCCCTTCCTCTTCAGGGAAATACCAACGCAAGCTACAAGTAGCAGGAAGAATTTCTGGCGCCGTTGCCGGGGAGACATCATCAACATCTATCAAGTACATTTGCATAAACTCTCATCTCCTTGCATTTACTTTATTTGGATTTGCCTCTTGTTTTCCTCTCCCCCACTTCTAAAATGTTTTTACAAAAATACAAAAATATTTTTTTTCGTTTGCCTTTTTGCGTGTTTTCTTTTTGTCTTTTTGCTTGCTTGTTATCTTGTTTGCGTAGTCACGATGTCTCAAGAAAATACAAAATTGTGTGATTTTTCCAATACTAATAATAATGATTTTATTAGTACTCCGATTTCTCCTCCCGCCACTAGTGCGGAGACTTGTGATATTAATGCCGCTTTGCTAAATCTTGTTATGAAAGAACAATTTTCTGGTAGTCCTAATGAAGATGCAGCATCCCATCTTAAGACTTTCGTAGAATTGTGCGACATGCAAAAGAAAAAAGATGTGGATAATGATATTGTGAAATTAAAGTTATTCCCATTCTCATTGCGGGATCGTGCAAAAATTTGGTTTTCATCTTTACCACGAAATAGTATCGATTCTTGGGATAGGTGTAAAGATGATTTTATTACCAAGTATTTTCCTCCCGCAAATTTTTTTTCTCTTAGAAATCAAATTATGAATTTTAAGCAACTTGATCATGAACATGTTGCCCAATCTTGGGAGAGGATGAAATTAATGATAAGAAATTGCCCTACTCATGGTTTAAATTTATGGATGATCATACAAAAAATTTATGCGGGATTGAATTTTGTTTCTAGAAATCTTTTAGATTCCGCCGCGGGTGGTACTTTTATGGAAATTACTTTGGGAGAAGCTACTAAATTGCTTGATAATATTATGGCAAATTATTCACAATGGCATACTGAAAGAGTTCCTACTAGTAAAAAAGTGAATTCTGTTGAAGAAAGTAGTACCTTGAGTGATAAAGTTGATGCGCTTATGAAATTGGTTGTTAGCAAAAATGCTCCTATTGATCCTAATGATGTGCCCGTGTCCACTTTGATTGAGCAAAATAATGATCCCGTAGATGTGAATTTTGTCTCGCGAAACAATTTTGGTAGTAATGCTTATAGAGGTAATTTCAATGATAGACCGTTTCCTGGAAATTCCTCTAATAATTATGGCAATCCTTATGGTAATTCCTATAGTAATAATAGGATACCTTCTGATCTTGAAAGTAATATTAAAGAATTTATTAATTCTCAAATGGTTTTCAATGCTACGATAGAAGAAAAATTGAGTAAACTTGATGATATGTCTAGGAGCATTGATAGAATTATTCATGATGTGAAAAATCTTAAGACAAAAATTTTGCCACCTAAAGTTGATATTAGTGAATCAATTAAAGCTTTATATGTCTCCATGGATGAGAGTAAGAACAGAACCGCCATGCTAAGAGCTAAACGAGAATTTTTAAAAAAGGCGATTCCTCCCGGTTTTTATCGTAGGAATGATGAAGAAATTAAAATGATTGGTGTTTCATCTATTGATTCTTTGTTTAGCAATATAAAACTTGATGAAAAGGGGACTGAAGAAGAGTCAACTTTAATTAGTAGGCATCCCCATAATTCGGAGGGTGACAATCTTGATGAAAAAATTACTAAAAGTGGGTTTGGAGAGGTAAAAACTTTAAATAGTGATGTGCCCACTCTTTTGGATTACAAATACTTTAATTATGATAATTGTTCTTTGATTGAGTGCATTTGTTTGTTACAATCCATGTTGAATTCACCCAATGCTTATGAGCAAAACAAGGCTTTTACTAAACACATCGTAGAAGCCATGATGAAAGCATTAGAAGAAAAGCTAGAATTAAAAGTTTCAATTCCTAGAAAATTATATGATGAATGGGAACCCACCATTAAAGTTAAAATTAAAAATTATGAGTGCAATGCTTTATGTGATTTGGGTGCTAGCGTTTCCACAATTCCAAAATCTCTATGTGATGTGCTAGGGTTCACTAATATAGATGAATGTTCTCTTAATTTGCACTTGGCGGATTCTACTATTAAAAAGCCTTTGGGTAGAATTAATTATGTTCTTATTCTTGCAAATAGAAATTATGTGCCCCTTGATTTTATTGTTCTTGATATTGAATGCAATTCTTCTTGCCCCATAATACTTGGTAGACCGTTCTTACGAACTATAGGTGCCGTTATTGATATGAAAGAAGGGAATATAAAATTTCAATTTCCATTAAAGAAGGGTATGGAGAATTTCCCTAGGAAAAGAATTAAAGCACCATATGAATCAATTATGAGGGCTACTTATGGAATCAACTTGAAAGATGACAATACTTGAAATTATGCATTATGCCTAGCTAGGGGCATAAAACAATAGCGCTTGTTGGGAGGCAACCCAATGAATAAAATAAATTTTTGTTATAAGTTTATGTTATTGTGTGTTTTTACTGTTATGCTACTGGTATGATGGTGTTTTTGTGTTTTTAATTAGTGTTTGTGCCAAGTAATACCTTTGGGATGATTTGGGAGATAGTATAACTGATGCTGTTGAAAAACAGAAACTTTTACGTCCAGTACAGAAAATTATAAAAATCACTGGAGTGACGAAAAATTCTGATTTTTTTACAAAGTATTGATATATGAATTGCCCACGGTTTCCTAATTTTTCAGAATTTTTTGAGTTACAGAAGTATGGCTTTTGAATAGATTGCTACAGACTGTTCTGTTTTTGACAGATTCTGTTTTTGATGCACTACTTGCTTGTTTTGATGAATCTATGGATTGTATCGGGGGGTATAAGCCATGGTGAAGTTAGAGTATAGTAGGTTTAATGCAAAAATAAAATATTAATGGGTTTGCAACAGTACTTATAGTAGTGATTTATTTTGTTATACTAACGGATCTCACGAAGGTTTTGTTGAGTTTTGTGTGATTGAAGTTTTCAAGTTTTGGGTGAGATCACGATGGATGAAGGAATAAGGAGTAGTAAAAGACTAAGCTTGGGGATGCCCGAGGCACCCCAAGGTAATATTCAAGGAAGACTCAAGCGTCTAAGCTTGGGGATGCCCCGGAAGGCATCCCCTCTTTCTTCTAACGACCATCGGTAATTTTACTTGGAGCTATATTTTTATTCGTCACATGATATGTGTCTTGCTTGGAGCGTCTTGTATGATATGAGTCTTTGCTTTGTTTGCTTTTTAGTTTGTCACAATCAACTTTGCTGAACACACCTATCTTGAGAGAGCCACACGTTTATCATCATAATTTGTTAGAATACTCTATGTGCTTCACTTAAATTTTTTGAGCTAGGCAGTTGCTCTAGTGCTTCACTTAAATCTTTTTGAGCATGGTGGTGGATATATTTTAGAGAAATGAATTCTCATGCTTCACTTATATTATTTTGAGAATTGATAAGATTGAAATTTTGAAGAAATATTTGCACTCTCATGCTTCACTTAAATCTTTTTGAGAGTTGACCATAGTAACGGTAATTTGCACAAGTTATGAAGATGGTCCCAAAGTGATGAATATTCAAGAGGGATATAGATAAAAACTTTCATATAGATCATTGGAATGATGAGTGTGATTCCTTGCAATAGTTTTGCGATATGGAAATGATAATATGTGGGTCATGTTAGTGAGTAATTGTGATTTAGTAAGAATATTAGTGTTAAGGTTTGTGATTCCCTATGCATGCACGTTAAGTCAATAGTTATGCAATGAAATTATATCCTACTTCTGGTGCATTATTCGGTGTTAGTTATGTTCAATGCATGTTTATGACCGTTTTCGCTTTTTGGTTGGTCGCTTCTCAATCTTTTGCTAGCCTTCCTTTGTACTAAGCGGAAATACTGCTTGTGCATCCAAAATCCTTAAACCCAGTTGTGCCAAATGAGTCCACCATACCTACCTATATGCGGTATTTCAATGCCGTTCCAAGTAAATTTGCGTGTGCCAACTCTAAATTTTCAAAATAATTTTTCTGTTTTGTGTGCCCGTACCACTCATGAGGCGAAAGGGGGTAGCCAATATCTTCCATGCTAGGTGTGTTATTCTCACGATGAGTGTTTATTCACTTGTCATTGCACAAGAGAATGGTTGGTAATAGGGATGCCCAGTCCCGAAATGTGAAATGAAATGAAATGAAAAATCTTATGTGATCACAATAATAAATTCCTTGGAAAGTGATGGTATGGAGGGCACCCGTGGATACGGCTAGCCATGGATTGTGAAAGAATGGTGGAAAAGGAATAAGCTTTATTTTCTGTTTGGGAACCGCCTATAATGTATGTAGCATGGAAGATATTGGGAATTCTCGTTCGTTCTCGTTGACAGGAAAAGCATGCCTCCCAAAATATTTTTATCTCTCTAATTTAAGCTTTGAGCTCTGGCACATTTGACAAATCTCTGCTTCCCTCTGTGAAGGGCCTATCTATTTACTTTTATGCAATTTTTATTTTTCTTGAGTCTCCATCTTCTCTTACAAAAGCGCCAACTAGAGAGCATTATTGTCATACTTGTGCATTGGGTGTAGTTAATATTTGAGTGTGTTTCATGAATGGATCAATGATTGAGCATAATGGGCTAGGGATAACTTTCTTTAGCATTGATATTTTGAAAGGCATGGTTGCTTGTTAGCATGCTTGAGTATTTATGTTTTCATGTCAAACTATAGACTATTGCTTTGAATCATACAAGTCCAGTGTCCATGCTACAAAGATAAAGAATATGTTATGAATATGTTAGGCAGCATTCCACATCAAAAAAATTGTTTTTATCATTTACCTACTCGAGGACAAGCAGGAATTAAGCTTGGGGATGCTGATACGTCTCCAACGTATCTATAATTTTTTATTGTTCCATGCTGTTATAATATCAATCTTGGATGTTTTTATAATCATTTACAGCAATTTTATATCATTTTTGGAGACTAACCTATTAACCTTGTGCCCAGTGCCAGTTGCTGTTTTCTGCCCTGTTTTTGTTTTACAGAAAATCAATACCAAACAAAGTCCAAATGCCATGAAACTTTTTGGAGATTTTTTATTGGACATAACAAGTACTGGAAGCTTCGGGAGAGGGCCAGAAGATGCAGAGGTGGGCCACGAGGCACCAGGGTGCGCCCCAGGGGGGTGGCGCGCCCTGGTACCTCGTGGGCCCACCCTAGCTCCGTTTGACCTAATTCCTGGCCTATAAATTCAGAAAAAATCAGAAACCCTCAGGGGAGTCCACAAAATACTTTTTCTGCCGCCGCAAGTTTCTGTTCCAGAGAGATCCCATCTGGAGGCCTTTTCCGGTGCTCCGCCGGAGGGGGAATCGATCACGGAGGGGTTCTACATCAACCTTGCTGCCTCTCCGATGATGCGTGAGTAGTTTACCACAGACCTTCGGGTCCATAGGCAGTAGCTAGATGGCTTCTTCTCTCTTTTTGATCTTCAATACAATGTTCTCCTCGATGTTCTTGGAGTTCTATCCGATGTAATCACTTTTTGCGGTGTGTTTGTTGGGATCCGATGAATTGTGAGTTTATGATCAGATTATCCATGAAATTATTTGAGTCTTCTCTGATCTCTTTTATGCATGATTATTATAGCCTCGTATTTCTTCTCCGATCTATTGATTTGGTTTGGCCAACTAAGTTGATTTATCTTGCCATGGGGAGAGGTGCTTTGTAGTGGGTTCGATCTTGCGGTGCTCAATCCCAGTGACAGAAAGGGAGATGACACGTATGTATCGTTGCTACTAAGGGTAAAAAGATGGGGTTTATTCATGTGTGTATTCACTCGTGGGTTTTACTTTGTCTACATCATGTCATCGTTCTTAAGGCATTACTCCGTTCCTTTATGGACTTAATACACTAGATGCAAGCGGGATAGCGGTCGATGTGTGGAGTAATAGTAGTAGATGCAGGCAGGAGTCGGTCTACTAATCTTGGACGTGATGCCTATATACATGATCATTGCCTTGGATATCGTCATAATTATTTGCTTTTCTATCAATTGCCCAACAGTAATTTGTCTACCCACCGTATGCTATTTTCTTGAGAGAAGCCTCTAGTGAAACCTATGGCCCCCGGGTCTATCAATCTCATATTACTAAAACCCTAAAAATATTGCTGCCATCTTTTCTTTATTTGTTTTATTTTTTATTTTAGTTTCAATCTATCAAATACAATTAATCTTGCAACTTACCGCCAAGGGATTGACAACCCCTTGTTCGCGTTGGGTGCAAGGATTTGTTGTTTGTGTGCAGGTGCTGCTAACGAGGTGTTGCGTGATTCTCCTACTAGTTCGATAACCTTGGTTTCGTAATCAAGGGAAATACTTATCTCTACTGTGTTGCATCATCCCTTCCTCTTCGGGGAAATACCAACGCAAGCTACAAGTAGCACACCCCATCGTCGACTGCCGGGGTCATCACCCGCTCCGCCACCGCGGCCTGAAGGCGGGATGTGGAGGCCCGCACGAGCATCAGCGACCTTGCCGCGTGCTACATCGAGTTCCTGCGGGAGGAGGAGGAGCGCCTGGTTGAGCACGCAAAGCGTCTTACCGCCGCCGTGGCCACAGCAGAAGCCGCCGCAGCGGCGCGGAATGCGGAGATATACGAGGAGTCCCGCCGCTTCGAGAGGGATCGTCTGGAGCGGCAGAGGGCGTTCGAGCTGGGCGTCACTAAAGGTGTAGCAGCGGCAGGCGCCAGATTCCCCTTCTCCAGCTCGTCGGTAGGCTCCTCCTCCTCGGCCTCTTACTGAACGCGCTCGGCAGAGGAGAGGCTGCTGGAAGTAGTACAAAGCCCCTCCTTAGTAGTAGTAGTATTTAGGGGCTATTTTGTTCAGTTCGTCTGACTATAAGTATGGTTGAACTGTACTACGTACTTAAATCTAGCTAGTATATATAGTTAAACTAGCTATTTCAGTACGTGGTTGGCAACAATTGGGTAAAAGTTTGTTCAGTTCAGCTGTCGAGTTGAACTGTTTGTATAAAGAACGACTGATTAATCTATGAATGAAATCTATGCTTACTGAATTTCATTTGCAAAAATTACAGTACTAGTGATTTTTAGCTGCAAAATTTGATAAATGGCAGTGTTTTTTTTCCTGAGGATCACAAATGGCAGTGTTACAAGGTTGACAAATGGCAATGTTATTAGATTCACAAATGCCAATTTTTCCAATTTGACAAATGGCAAATATACCCAATATGACAGATGCAAATCTTACCACATTGTTTGAACGTCGTTGCACACGGATTATCATGCAAAATCGTTTGCGATGAAGAGATGCACAAAACATGCGCGCCACATTTTCCCTTGGCTTCGCTGCGAAGGAACCCAGCTCTCGCTTTGCATACGGGTGTTCATTCTGAAACGTTTGCGATCAAGAGATGCACAAAATCTGCGCGCCACATTTTTCCCTTGGCTTAGCTGCGAAGAAACACAGCTCTCGCTTTGCATACGGGTGTTCAGTCTGAAACGTTTGCGATGAGTGTTTTATTCAGAGAAAAACATTGATGTTTTTTTTACTTGATAAGTCTGTACATTCAGAGAAAAAACGCTAAGTTGATCAAAACCATAGATTTCATTGAGTGACACTGTGATTTTACATTCATACGATCGAGATACAATATTAAACTAAAAAACTAATTGCGGCGACAGCGGTGTGCTGCGTCGGCGTTGTCGTCCTCCGGGACGCCGTTGTTCAAGTCTTCAACCATCCCAGAATGTTCTGGACTTGCAAATCCAGGAGCCGTTCGTCGCGCGATCGACGGGCGGGGGGCGGGGGGACGGCGACTCGTGGCGCTGTTAGGTAGCGGTCGACGGCGGCGTCCCATGACGCTGAGGGGGGTGGCGGGTGCAGGCGCGCGCACGGGCACGGGCGCGGCTGACAAGCGGTTTTCATAAATGTATTCTCTGCAAGCACTGAAATTATCGATAACAGATAGTTTGATAGCAAGGTAATTCGTAATTAGTAACAAATAGTTACGATAACAAAGGTGCAGCAAGGTGGCCCAATCCTTTTTATAGCAAAGGACAAGCCAGAATGAACTCGTATAATAAGCAAAGCGTTCTCGAGGACACATGGGAATTTCATCTAGTCACTTTCATCATGTTTGTTTGATTCGCGTTTGCTACTTTGATAATTTGATATGTGGGTGGACCGGTGCTTGGGTGCTGTTCTTACTTGAACAGGCCTCCCACTTATGATTACCCCCTCTCGCAAGCATCCGCAACTACGAAAGAAGAATTAACATAAATCTAACCATAGCATGAAACATATGGATCCAAATCAGCCCCTTACGGAATAGCGCATAAACTAGGGTTTAAGCTTCTTTCACTCTTGCAACCCATCATCTAATTACTACTCCACAATGCCTTCCCTTAGGCCCAAAGATGGTGAAGTGTCATGTAGTCGACGTTCACACGACACCACTAAAGGAAGCAACAACATACATATCATCAAAATATTGAACGAATACCAAATTCACATGATTACTTATGACAAGACTTCTCCCATGTCCTCAAGAACAAAAGTAACTACTCACAAATCATATTCATGTTCAAGATCAGAGGGGTATTGAATAGCATTAGTGATCTGAACTTATAATCTTCCACTAAATAAACCATCTAGCATCAACTACAAGATGTAATCAACACTACTAGCAACCCACAGGTACCAATCTGAGGTTTTGAGACAAAGATTGAATATAAGAGATGAACTAGGGTTTGAGATGAGATGGTGCTGGTGAAGATGTTGATGAAGATTGGTCCTCCCACGATGAGAGGATCGTTGGTGATGTCGATGGCTTCGATTTCCCCCTCCCGGAGGGAAGTTTCCCCGGCGGAATCGCTCCACCGGAGAGAAAAAGTGCTCCTGCCCAAGTTCCGCCTCGTGACGGCGGCACTTCGTCCCGAAAGTCTTCTCTTGATTTTTTTTCTAGGGAAAATGGCTTCATACAGCAGAAGGAGGGGGCCGGAGGTCTGCCAGGGGCCCCACAAGCTCGGGGGGCGCGCCCAGGGGGGTAGGGCGCGCCCCCCAGGCTTGTGGCTTCCTGGTGGACCCCCTCCTGGAAAATCTTTCGCCAGCATTTTTTATATATTCCAAAATAATTCTCCGTAAATTTTCAGGTCATTTGGAGGTGTGCAGAATAGCTATCTCTATTTCACCCCTTTCCGGCTGATACGTCTCCGTCGTATCTATAATTTTTGATTGTTTCATGCCAATATTCTACAACTTTCATATACTTTTGGCAACATTTTATATTATTTTTGGGACTAACATATTGATCCAGTGCCCAGTGCCAGTTCCTGTTTGTTGCATGTTTTTTGTTTCGCAGAATATCCATATCAAACGAAGTCCAAACACGATAAAAATTTACGAAGATTTCTTTTGGAATATATGTGAATTTTTGGAAGAAGAATCAATGCAAGGCGGTGCTCGTGGGCCCCACGAGGCACCAGGGCGCGCCTGGGGGGTCAGGCACGCCGTGGTGCCTCGTGAGGCCCTCGTAGGTCGGTTGGTGCCCTTCTTTCGCCGCAAGAAAGATAATTTATGGATAAAAATTCCCTCAAAATTTCAGCCCAATCGGAGTTACGGATCTCCGGGAATTTAAGAAATAGTGAAGGGCTAGAAGACAGGAACGCGAAACAGAAGAGAACAGAGAGAGAGATCCAATCTAGGGGGGGCTCATGCCCCTCCGCCGCCATGGAGACCAAGGACCAGAGGGGAAACTCTCCTCCCATCTAGAGGGAGGCCAAGCAAGGAGAAGAAGAAGGGGGGCTCTCTCCCGCTCTCTCCCGGTGGCGCCGGAGTGCCGCCGGGGCAACGATCGTGACGGCGATCTACATCAAGAACCTCGCTACCGTCAACACCAACTTTCTCCCCCTCTATGCAGCGGTATAACACCTCTTCTCCCCGCTGTAATCTCTACTTAAACATGGTGCTTAATGCTACATATTATTATCCAATGATTTGTGGCCATCCTATGATGTTTGAGTAGATTCGTTTTGTCCTATGGGTTAATTGATGATCGTGATTGGTTTGAGTTGTATGTTTTATCTTGGTGCTGTCCTATGGTGCCCTCCGTGTCGCGCAAGCGTGAGGGAATCCCGCTGTAGGGTTTGCAATACGTTCATAATTCTCTTATAGTGGGCGGCTAGAGTGACAGAAGCTTACACCCGAGTAAGGGGGTTGTTGCGTATGGGAGTAAGGAGGACTTGATACTTAATGCTATGGTTGGGTTTTACCTTAATGATCTTTGGTAGTTGCGGATGCTTGCTAGAGTTCCAATCATAAGTGCATATGATCCAAGTACGGAAAGTATGTTAGCTCATGCCTCTCCCTCATATAAAATTGCAATAATGATTACCGGTCTAGTTATTGATTGCCTAGGGACAAATAATTTTCTTGTGTGACAAAAGCTTTCTACTAAACAACTAACTTATATTATCTTGCAAATTACTCATAGTTTTATTCTAGCTAAGTACTTCTAGTTTTATTCTTGCAAACCTATCCTATCACCTACAAAATAGTTTCATACTTGTTCTAGGTAAAGCGAACGTTAAGTGTACGTAGAGTTGTATCGGTGGTCGATAGAACTTGAAGGGAATATTGATTCTACCTTTAGCTCCTCGTTGGGTTCGACACTCTTATTTATCGAAAAAGCTACAATTGATCCCCTATACTCAAGACCTTTTTCTGGCGCCGTTGCCGGGGAGCAATAGCGTGGGGTTGATATTCTCGTGTGTGCTTGTTTGTTTTATCACTAAGTAGTTTTTATTTTCTGTTCTAAGTTGTTTTGTATCTTTAGTTATGGATATGGAACACGAAATACCAAAAAAATTAGTTGTACTTGCTACTCATGGAGATGGGGAACCTCCTAAAACCCTCGATGCTCGTTATGTGGAAAACATTAAATACTACTTTGATAATCCTGATAAAACTCCATTCAACTTGATAATGGGAGTTACTTTGGATCAACGGGAATACTTTAGGGATTATCGCTTGTCTCAAAAAGGGAAACTCTTATGGGATCAAATTCATTATTTGCATTGGTATGCTCGGAATTTATACTTAAGATATGATTATACTTGTTGCTCTAAGATGAGGGCTCCACACCTTCCCTTTTCATGTGAATTTAATGATAATGAAACCTTGGCTTCTTATGCTAATGGTATATATGATTACTATGATGTGGAACGAATAGAAGAATTTGTTGCTTTTAAGGGTGCTTATGAAATTGAATCTTTGTTTGAAAAGTATGAAGATTGTGATGATGCTGTCTACAGATCTGAAAATTTTGCTATACTTAAATATTGCTATGAGAATTACGAATACAATGCCGATATTAATGAATTTATTATGAAAGTCTCCGCTGTCCGAGAAGAGACTAATATTTTGCAGGAATCTATGGAAGATGGACGTATCAACTCCCCCAAGCTTAGACCTCGCTTGTCCTCAAGCGAAAAACCGAAATCGATAATCATGACCACATGTTTAGAGAGAGAGGTGTCAATAAAAATAAAATACGGATATGAAAGCATCATGATCTTTATTATAACAGCAATATATCATCATAAGACTTCTCATGAGAAAGTAACAATTCATCCACAAGTTAAAGTATGAACCATAAACCATATTGAAAACTAACAAACTATGATCTCAGTCACTGAAGCAATTGCAATTCATCATATTATCAGAAAGAGTCTATGTAAGATCTTTTGTTTAGCAAGTTCACATACTCAACTATCATTTAGTCTTCTATGATTGCTGACACTCACAGCATACTTATGGAGCAAAAGTTTCAGTCAGACACATAGAAAGATAGGGGCTTATAATTTCGCCTCCCAACGAATTTACCTCAAGGGTAATGTCAACAATAATAACTCATGATCACCTACATTCAACGGGATATATATGTTTGGATCTTTCCCCACCACATGATGCTTGCCAAGAGAGAAAAATAAAAAAGGAAGAGAAGAGAATACTATTGACTCTTGCATAAAAGTAAATACATAAAGTAAAAGATAGGCCCTTCACAGAGGGAAGCAGAGGTTGTCATGCGCTTTTATTTTTGGATGTGCAATCTCTTAATGTAAAGGAATGTCACTTTATATTGCCCCTTGTGATAGCGACCTTTATTATGCAGTCTGTCACTTTTATTTCCTCACCATCACAAGATCGTACAAAGCTTATTTTCCCTTACAATAAAAGATCATACATATTTAGGAGCAATTATTATTGCTTTTGCACCGATGACAACTTACTTGAAGGATCTTATTCAATCCATAGGTAGATATGGTGGACTCTCATGACATGAAACTGGGTTTAAGGGTTTTTGGATGCACAAGTAGTATCTCTACTTAGTACGGAATTTTTGGCTAGCAAAAGATAGGGGGCAAGCACCACATGTTAGAGGATCCAAAACAATATAACTTCTATGTGAATATAAGCAAACATAACTCATTACGTTGTCTTCCTTGTCCAACGTCAACTATTTGACATAGAATATTTAATGGGGGCTCACAATCACAAAAGATGTCCAAGATAGTATATTTATATGTGAGACCTCTCTTCTCTTATTACTTTTTCATGAGTTGCAACAATGACCAATGCTATGTTTGTTAACTTCCAACAAGTTTTATCAATTATACTTCTTTTATGTGAAGTCATTACTCCCCATGGGATTAGCATATGAGCTCTCTTTTTATTCTCTTTATTTTATTTCTAAGATTGAATCAACAAAAAGCAAAACACTCAACTCAAACTACTCTTTATTATATAACTTTCACACACGATTACATAGATAGATAGATCACAAAACAAGCACTCGAAACTAAATCATACTAAAACTTTATTCTTCTAAACCACGAAATAACTAAGGATCGAACTAAGATAGATAATGATGGTAAAAGTGATGGTGATACGATATCGGGGCACCTCCCCCAAGCTTGACACAAGCCAAGGGTGGTGCCCATACCCGTGTACTCAAGTCCCCTTCTTCGGTGATGGTGGTGATGATGAGGTAGGCTTGTCCTCCGTCTTGCAAGGCATAGGCTCCCCATCATAAAAGGATGAACGTGTTTCTAGAGTCCTGAAACTTGCAGCTAAAATCATACCTTTAAACTTGGCCTCATACTCAAAATTTTGGTTTTGTAAGTCATAGATTTGGGCCTGAAGATGATCAATCCTGTCATTGAGCTTGAAGATGGCATTCCTAATGTCCTTGCTGTCCACCTTGTGCTCACGGACGAATTCCGTGATCATGGAGTGGTTAGCACTAAGTCCGCGCTCCACCATCCCCTGGCACTTGAAGATCTCCTGTTCCACTGCTTCCAGCTTGACCTTCTCGCTCCCGGTCTTCTTGGGCCCTTGAACGTCCCGGATGTGAAGCACCCCCTCATGCATCTCAATGGCTTGAGGGTGTTTCATCACCTCCGGAAGATACGGGTTGATGACCTTCTCATAGAACTTGTCCTTGGACGGGTTTGGAGACGCCATGGTGATCTAGATCTGTCAGAAAAACAGCCCGAAACAAGAAAATAGGAGAAACTTGCGATGCGGTGGTCAAAACATCCGAAAGTATATATAATGAATTTTCCCGTGCAGGACAAGTAATATGGAAGAAAAACGGAGCCGGGAAAGTCCACGATGGGGCCACACGCCTGGTAGGTGATGTCTACTACACAACTTATTCTTGTAGACTCGTGTTGGGCCTCCAAGCGCAGAGTTTTGTAGGACAGTAGCAATTTTCCCTCAAGTGGATGACCTAAGGTTTATCAATCCGTGGGAGGCGTAGGATGAAGATGGTCTCTCTCAAACAACCCTGCAACCAAATACAAGAAATCTCTTGTGTCCCCAACACACCCAATACAATGGTAAATTGTATAGGTTCACTAGTTCGGCGAAGAGATGATGATAAAAGTGTAGTATGGATAGTAGATATAGGTTTTTGAAATCTGAAAATATAAAAACAGCAAGGTAACAAGTAGTAAAACGGAGCACAAACGGTATTGCAATGCTTAGAAACAAGGCCTAGGGTTCATACTTTCACTAATGCAATCTCTCAACAATGCTAACATAATTGGATCATATAACCATCCCTCAACGTGCGATAAAGAATCACTCCCAAGTTCCTATTAGCGGAGAACATAAGATAGAAATTGTTTGTAGGGTACAAAACCACCTCAAAGTTATCCTTTCCGATTGATCTATTGAGCTATTCCTATAAGTGTCACAAACAGCCCTAGAGTTCGTACTAAAATAACACCATATGATACACATCAACCAACTCTAATGTCACCTAGATACTCCAATGTCACCACAAGTATCCGTGAGTTGATTATACGATATGCATCAAACAACTTCAGATTCATAATATTCAATCCACACAAAGAACTTCAAAGAGTGCCCCAAGATTTCTACCGGAGAAAGTAGGACGAAAACGTGCATCAACCCCTATGCATAGATTACCCCAATGTCACCTCGGGAATCCGCGAGTTGAGTACCAAAACATACATCAAGTGAATCAATAGAACACCCCATTGTCACCACGGGTGTCCGCATGCAAGACATACATCAAGTGTTCTCAAATCCATAAAAGTATTCAATCCGATAATAGTAAAACCTCAAAGGTAAAAACTCAATTCATCGCAACAAGATAGAGAGGGGAAAACACCATATGATCTAACTATATTAACAAAGCTCACAGTACATCAAGATCGTGCCATATCAAGAACACGAGAGAGAGAGAGAGATCAAACACATAGCTACTGTATATACCCCTAGCCTCGAGGGTGAACTACTCCCTCCTCATCATGGAGACCGCCGGGATGATGAAGATGGCCTCCGGCGATGATTCCCCCCCTTCGGCAGGGTGCCGGAAAAGGGCTGTAGATTAGATCGTGGAGGTACATAAGCTTGCGGCGGCGTAAAAACTCATCTAGGTTAACTTTCGGGGGTTTCTGAATATATATGATTTTTTTAGCGTTGGAATCACGCGAAGAGGTGCCACAGGGGGCCCACGAGGCACCAGGGCGCACCTGGGGGGGGGGGGGGGGGGGTGGCACGCCCTGGTGGCTCGTGGGGCCCCTGTGGGTCTTCTGGCCTCCTCCCGAAGTTTCTAGTGTCTCTTATGTTCCAGAAAAAATCGTCAAAAAGTTTCGCTGCATTTGGACTTCATTTGATATGGATTTTCTGGAAAACCAAAAACAAGCAGAAAACAACAACTGGCACTGGGCACTAGGTCAATATGTTAGTCCATAAAAATCATATAAAAGCCATATAAAAGTGCACCAAAATCATACAGAACTATAGTAAACATGGCATGAATATTTCATAAATTATAGATACGTTGGAGACGTATCAGTAGGCGCGCCCTGGGGGTAGGGCGCGCCCCCCCCAGGCTTGTCACTTCCTCGTGCACTTTTCGGACTGTTTATTATTTTCCTAATTTTTTATATATTCCAAAACAAACAGAAAGTACTTTTATGGAAGTTTTGGAGTCGGTTTACTTACCGTACCACATACCTACTCCTTTTCAGGGTTCTGGAGCGTTCCATAAGGTTTCTTCTATGTGTTCCTCCGGTGTCATTGTTTGAATAATGTTAGTTTCAACATTAATGGGCGTACCTGAAATATAATGTTTAATTCTTTGCCCATTAACCACTCTCGGATTATTGCCTTCAGAGTTATTTATTTTGATGGCTCCAGAGCGATAAACTTCTTTGATGATATATGGTCCTTCCCATTTAGAGAGAAGTTTTCCTGCAAAGAACCTTAAACGAGAATTGTATAATAGAACATGATCACCTACTTTGAATTCCCGTTTTTGGATTCTCTTATCATGCCATCTTTTAACTTTTTCTTTAAACAACTTGGCATTTTCATAAGCTTGGGTTCTCCATTCATCTAGAGAGCTAATATCAAGTAACCTCTTTTCACCGGCAAGTTTAAAATCATAATTAAGTTCTTTAATTGCCCAATATGCCTTATATTCTAGTTCAAGAGGTAAATGACATGCTTTTCCATAAACCATTTTATATGGAGACATACCCATAGGATTTTTATAAGCAGTTCTGTAAGCCCAAAGTGCATCATCAAGTTTCTTAGACCAATTCTTTCTGGATCTATTAACAGTCTTTTGCAAGATTAACTTTATTTCTCTTTTAGTTAATTCAACTTGACCACTAGACTGAGGATGATATGGAGATGCAATTCTATGATTAACATCATATTTAGCAAGCAATTTATGGAAAGCACCATGAATAAAATGTGAACCACCATCAGTCATTAAATATCGAGGGACTCCAAACCTTGGAAATATAACTTCTTTAAGCATTTTAATAGAAGTGTTATGATCAGCACTACTAGTTGGAATAGCTTCTACCCACTTAGTAACGTAATCAACAACAACTAAAATATGTGTATACCCATTGGATTAAGGAAAAGATCCCATATAATCAAAACCCCAAACATCAAATGGTTCAATAACAAGTGAATAGTTCATAGGCATTTCCTGACGTCTACCAACATTACCAATTCTTTGACATTCATCACAAGAAAGGACAAACTTACGTGCATCCTTAAAAAGAGTAGGCCAATAACAACCAGATTGCAATACTTTATGTGCAGTTCTGTCTCCCGCATGGTGTCCTCGATATGCTTCGGAGTGACACTTCCGTAGGGTTTGTTCCTTTTCAAGCTTAGGTACACAACGTCTAATAACACCATCTACTCCTTGTTTATATAAATGTGGGTCATCCCAAAAGTAATGTCTTAAATCAAAGAAAAACTTTTTCTTTTGTTGATATGTGAAACTAGGTGGTATATATTTAGCAACAATGTAATTAGCATAGTCTGCATACCAAGGAGTATTACGAGAAGCATTTATCACAGCTAATTGTTCATCAGGAAAATCATCATTAATAGGAAGTGGGTCATCAAGAACATTTTTTATTCTAGACAAATTATCTGCTACGGGATTCTCAGCTCCCTTTCTATCAACAATATGCAAATCAAATTCTTGTAGCAACAGAACCCACCTAATAAGTCTAGGCTTAGCATATTTCTTTTCCATAAGATATTTAATGGCAGCATGATCAGTGTGAATAGTAACCTTGGAATCAACAATGTATGATCTGAATTTATCACATGCAAACACAACTGGTAAAAATTCTTTCTCAGTAGTAGCATAATTTCTTTGAGCACTGTCTAGAGTTTTACTAGCATAATGAATAACATTCAATTTCTTATCGACTCTTTGTCCTAGAACAGCACCAACAGCATAATCACTAGCATCACACATAATTTCAAAGAGTAGGTTCTAATCGGGCGGTTGAACAATAGGTGCAGATATTAAGACTTTCTTAAGTATTTCAAAGGCTTTTACGCAATCATCATCAAAAACAAATGGAACATAAAGATATCAAAGGTATAAGAAGTTTTCTTGGTCATGCTGGTTTCTATAGAAGGTTTATAAAAGATTTCTCTAAAATTTCTATGCCTCTTACTAATCTCTTGCAAAAAGATGTTCCAAAAATTACTATGATTTTTATTGTTTTTCTGTAAAAAAAAAATTCACATTTTTATGGACAGTTTAATTTTTTAACCAAAATTAAACATATCTGGACAGAAATTTGAAATCTGGTTTTCTCTTTGGCACTTTTTCCAGAATCAGATGAAATTCAAATAGTACACTACTATGATTATTCTTAATTTCTGTAAAAAAAAGAATTTTTTGTGCAACTTAGTTTTTGGACAAGATTTTAATTTTTTTTGGGCATTCTAGATTACATCCGGTACTATCATTTTGTTTTTTGTTCAGGTTTTTTTGGGTCTTATCACCCTCTGATTTCTGTCATTTGAAAAGATAGATGTTTATTTTTAATGTGTGGCATTTCGTCTAGAGACAACTAGACAGTAGAGGAAATCCGTATTTGACGCATTTTGCGTCAAACATTCGATCAATCGCACACACGACGTGAGCGAGCGAACTATTGGGCCAGCCCATCTGTAGCAGGTAGCACGTTCCGGTTTTGGGAATCTTCTAGAGGGTTCCCAGCGGTTTTTATAGGTTTTGGGAACCTTCTAGAATGTTCCTGAACCGGATTTTCTATTTTTCTTTTTTCTTTTTCTTTGTTGACTCTGTTTCTGTTTCTTTTTCGTTTTCTTTTTTCTTTTTTTCTTTTTTATTTTTCATGTTTCTTTTTGTTTGAAAATTTCAAATAATGTTTTGGAATTTCAAGAAATGATCTTGGATTTCAAAATTTGTTCGCAATTTCAAAAAATGTTCGTGTTTCAAAAATTGTTCAAAGTTTTAAAAAAATGTTCTGGTTTACAAAAAAATTATGCACGTATTCAAAATATGTTCACATTTCTGAAGTTGTTTGAGATTTTCAAAATTGTTCTCTGTTCCAAAATTTGTTCTTAAAATTCAAAAACTGGTCATGCTTTCAAAAATTGTTTCTGTCAAAAAATTGTTCCAGTTTTCAAATTTTGTTCCCGAATTCAAAAAATGTTTAATATATTCAAAAATTATTTCCGTTCGAAAAAACATTTGAATTATATTAAAAATTTCGAAGGTTCAAAATTTGTTCGCGTTTTGCAAAAGTTGTTCTAAGTTTCAAAAAATGTTCTAGCTTTCTAACATTTGTTCATGTATTCGAACAATATTCGCAATTCCACTTCGTTTGGGATTTTCAAAATTTGTTCTTAAAATTCAAAAAATGTTCGTGCTTTTCAAAAATTGTTTGTCAAAAATTTGTTCCTGTTTTCAAAAAAATTCACAAATTCAAGAATGTTCATGTTTTAAGAAAAAGTGCGAATTTTCAAAATTTGTTCACGGTTTCAGATAATTTTGAAAATTGTTCGTAATTTAAAAAATTGCTCTTGATTTTTTGTCCAAGAGGTGTTAAGTTTGATATTTTCATAGGTCTTTAAGTTCCGCGCAACATATCTACCACAAGAGCACCTCTGTCGTACTGGCTTTCCTTTGCGCAAAACAGCACGCCGCTGCAGGTTCGAATCCCAGCTACCGTGAACCCATTTTTCTGATTTTTTACCCCCTCACTTTGCTGCACACCGCAATGGGTCGGCCCAAGTAGACTGCCCCCTGTGCGATTAGCCGACTACTTGCCGCAAAGAGCGGCATATAGGAGGTCCCGACAGGATAATGGTAGGGCATATGATCAATTGCAATATAAGTTGGGCATTTTGGCCCAGACAGAGTAAAGGTGGGATAAATGATAAATTGACCCGCCGTTGGTTTTTTTAGAAGAAGCCGTTGTTTCTTGGGGAAAAAAAGAACATAATGGGCCACATTTGAACCTGATGGGCCGCCAGCCCAGGAGAGCGCTAGCAATCGAATGCTCCCGAACTCGTCTGGGGAGTCGGGCTGAGCAGTTGAGGATTTTTTACCCCCTCACTTCGCTGCACACCGCAATGGGCCGGTTCAAGTAGACTGCCCCCTGTGCGATTAGCCGACTACTTGCCGCAAAGAGCGGCATATAGGAGGTCCCGACAGGATAATTGTAGGGCATATGATCAATTGCAATTTAAGTTGGGCATTTTGGCCCAGACAGAGTAAAGGTGGGATAAATGATAAATTGACCTGCTGTTGTTGTTTTTAGAAGAAGTCGTTGTTTGTTGGGGGAAAAAAAGAACATAATGGGCCACATTTGAACCTGATGGGCCGCCAGCCCAGGCGAGCGCTAGCAATCGAATGCTCCCGAACTCGGAAATCCCTATTTGACGCACGTTGCGTCAAACTGTCGAGCAAACGCACAGACGAGGCGACCGAGTGAGCGATTGGGCCGGCCCATTTGTAGTACGTAGCAGCTTTCGGTTTTGCGAATCTTCTAGAGGGTTCCCAGTGGTTTTTATCGGTTTTGGGAACCTTCTAGAAGGTTCCTGAACCGGTTTTCCTTTTTTCCTTTTCTTTTTTGTCTCTGTTTTTTTTTCTGTTGCTGTTTCTTTTTGTTTTTGTTTTCCTTTTTCGTTTTTATTTTTTTCCTTTCCTTTTTCTTTTTTTGCTTTTCTTTTTTCTGCTACTTTTGTTCTGAATTTAAACGAAATTAACGTGTTCAAAATTGTTTTCACAATTGTTAAAAAATGTTCGCGTTTCATAAAATGTTCAGGAATTGCAAAAAAATGTTCTTGCTTTCAAAATTTGTTCATAATTTAATAAAATGTTTGTATTTTAAAAATTGTTCTCGTTTTCAAAATTTGTTCATATTTAACAAAATGTTCATAGATTTCAGAAAATATTATTATTTTCGAAATTTGTTCATGATTTCATAAAAGAATTTGTGTTTCCACATTTATTCATGATTTCATAATTTGTTCGTGTTTCAAAAAATGTTCAGGAATTTCAAAAAATGTTCACGTCTTCAAAATTTGTTCACAATTTTCATTAATTTTTTTGTGTTTCAAAAAATGTCCACGATATTCAAAAAAGTTCTCGTTTTCAAATTTGTTCAACACTTAAGAAAAATGTTCGTGTTTCAAAAAATGTTTAGGAATTTCAAAAAATGTTCGCGTTTTCAACATTTTGTTACAAATTTCAAAAAATGTCCCCTTGTTTCAAAATTTGTGTTAAATTTTTTCAAAAAATGTGCAAATGTAAAAACAAATTTAGTTCTTTTACAAAAAATGTTCAGCAATTTTCAAAATCTGGCGAAATTCTAAATTATGTTCCTGTAATTAAAAATCTATTTAAAATTTTAAAATTTTGTTCACAATTTCTAAATTTTTGTACTGTTTTTTAAAATGGTTCAAAACAATTGAACAATCTGTACGCTATAGTAAATAGGACGCTAGAGTGAATATAAAACCGTTCACGCTCTCTTCCCGGGGGTACCCCTTCATTTCAGGTTAAGAAGATGGGAAAGCGCCTTTCTCTCTATAAGAACAGTGCGTTCCGAGGTGTGAAGTGGGAGAGAGGGGATGTGATGATTGAGGTTTTGAATAAGACGACCTTTGCATTTTAGATTTGGATCTTTTTCTTATTTCAAAATAGTGAAAAGGTCAAATAAGAGGTGTTAAGCTTTTTATCATTCTGGCATCGAGCTATTTTGCCGCAGGACCTCCCCTACAGTATCGTCACCGCAGTAGAGTTTAACCACCAAATTCGGGATGGATTGGTGTGGTTCCTCTACGCCTAGGACACCAGAATATCGAACCATGAACGAGGAAAGGCATGAGATAAATATTGGCTAGTAATTGTGAAGCCCCAATTCTTGACTGAATGGGACACCAAAGGCCTCTGCCCTCCCTCTCTATCTATCCAAGAGATGGAAGGGCAGAGCTTTTTTTTGTTTGTGCCAAGCAAAGCCTTTGGGATCATGTTGGGTGATAGTTGATTTGATCTTGTTAAAAACAGAAACTTTTATGCCCAGTAAAATTATTTTCATAAATCACAGAAACGTGCTTTTGCTCTGAATTTTTTACACAAGATTGATATACAAATTTCCCACGTTGTCCTAATTTTTCAGAATTTTTGGAGTTACAGAAGTATACGAAGTATTCAGATTTCTACATACTGTTCTGTTTTTGACAGATTCTGTTTTCTTTGCGTTGTGTGCTTATTTCAATGAATCTATGGTTTGTATTGGAGGGTATAAGCTATAGCAAAGTTGGAATACAGTAGATATAATGCAAAAATAAAATATGAATGGGTTTGCAACAGTACTTATACTAGTGATTTGCTTTGTTATACTAACGGATCTCACGAAGGTTTTGTTGAGTTTTGTGTGATTGAAGTTTTCAAGTTTTGGGTGAGATCACGATGGATGAAGGAATAAGGAGTAAGAAGAGCCTAAGCTTGGGGATGCCCATGGCATCCCAAGCTATTATCTAAAAGAGAAGCAAGCAACTAAGCTTGGGGATGCCCGAGTGGCATCCCCTCTTTCTTCTAACGACCATCGGTATTTTACTTGGAGCTATATTTTTATTCGTCACATATCATGAGTTTTGCTTGGAGCGTCTTGTATGATATGAGTCTTTGCTTGTTTTGCTTTTTATTTTAAGTCATCTATCCTTGCTGGACACACCTATTTGAGGGAGCCAAAATTATGCTATGACTTGTTAGAATTGCGCTCTATGCTTCACTTAAATCTTTATGAGCTATGGAATTGCTCTAGTGGCTCACTTAGATTTATTTGAGAGTTAGTAAATTTTTTAAGAAATTCTCTCTGGCTTCACTTAAATTATCTTGAGAGAAGAAAATTTTTATGCTCATGTTCTTCACTTAGATTTGTTTGAGCTATCAAAAGAAACATATGAAATTAGTCCCAAAGTGATAGATATTCAAGAGGGATATAATAAAAACTTTCATGAAGAACATCGGACAAAATAAACTTGATTCCTTGTAATAGTTTTGCGATATGTTGATATAATATGTGAGTCATGTTGATGAGTAATTATGCTTTAGTAAGAATATTGGTGTTAAGGTTTGTGATTCCCTATGCAAGCACGAAAGTCAATAGTTATGCAATGAAATTACATCCTACTTGTGGTGCATTATTCGGTGTTAGTTATGCTTAATGCTCGCTTATGAGATTTTTCGTTTCTTGGTTGGATGCTTCCCAATCTTTTGCTAGCCTTCATTTGCACTAAGTATGATCACTACTTGTGCATCCAAAATCCTTAAACCAGTTTTGCCACATGAGTCCAATATACCTACCTATATGCGGTATTCTTTTGCCGTTCTAAGCAAATTTGTATGTGCCACCTCTAATTTTCAAAATAAATTTCTCTTTTGTGTGCTCGTACCGCTCATGAAACGGTAGGGGGTGGCTGATATTTTTCCATGCTAGATGTGTTATTCTCAAGATGAGTGTTTATTCACTTGTCATTGCACGAGAGTACGGCAAAGGTATTAGGGATGCCCAGTCCCGAAATGAAAAAATGAATTTACTTTATGTTGTCAAATAATAAATTCCTTGGAAAGTGTTGGTATGGACGGCACCCGTGGATTCGGTTAGCCGTGGAATGAGAAAGTATGGTGGAAAAAGGAATAAACTTTATTTTTTGTTTGGGAACCGCCTATGATATATCTAGCATGGAAAGTATTGGGAACTACTCGATCGTTTTCGTTGACAGGAAAGGCATGCCACCCAAAATGTTTTTATCTCTACTTTTTTTCGCTTTGAGCTCTGGCACCTCTACAAATCCCTACTTCACTCTGCGAAGGGCCTTTCTTTTACTTTATGCAATTTTTATTTTTTGAGTCTCTGTCTTCTCTTATAAAGCACCAACTAAGGGGCACTATGATCGTACTTGAGCATTGGGTGTAGCTAATATGCGAGTGTGTTTCATGAATGTATCAATGATTGAGCATAATGGGCTAGGGATAACTTGCTTTAGTGTTGATATTTTGAAAGACATGGTTGCTTGTTGATATGCTTGAGTATTGAAATCTTCATGTCAAAACTAGACTATTGCTTTGAATCATATAAAAGTCCAAATGTCCATGCTACAAAGGAAATATTATGTGATGAACATGTTAGGCAGCATTCCACATCAAAAATTCTGTTCTTATCATTTACCTACTCGAGGACGAGCAGGAATTAAGCTTGGGGATGCTGATACGTCTCCAACGTATCTATAATTTTTGATTGTTCCATGCTGTTATATTATCATTCTTGGATGTTTTACAATCATTTTATAGCAACTTTATATCATTTTTTGGGACTAACCTATTGACATAGTGCCCAGTGCCAGTTGCTGTTTTTTTTGCTTGTTTTTTACTTCACAGGAAATCAATACCAAACGGAGTCGAAACGCAGTGAAAATTTTTGGTGATTTTTTCTGGACCAGAAGACACACGATGGGCCAAGAAAGTACCTGAGGGGTGCTCCGAGGGGAGCACAACCCACCAGGGCGCGCCTGGGGGCCCAGGCGCGCCCAAGTGGGTTGTGCCAACCTCGGTGGCCTCCCGCACCGCCTCTTTGCTCTATAAATACCCCAATATTCCAGAAACCCTAGGGGAGTCGACGAAAATCAATTCCAGCCGCCGCAAGTTCCAGAAACCACAGATCCAATCTAGACACCATCACGGAGGGGTTCATCATCCTCATTGGTGCCTCTCCGATGATGCGTGAGTAGTTCATTGTAGACCTACCGGTACGTAGTTAGTAGCTAGATGGCTTCCTCTCTCTCTTTTTATTCTCAATACAATGGTCTCTTGGAGATCTATTTGATGTAACTCTTTTTGTGGTGTGTTTGTTGGGATCCGATGAACTTTGAGTTTATGATCAGATCTATATTTTTATCCATGAAAGTTATTTGAGTCTTTTGATCTCTTATATGCATGATTACTTATAGCCTCGTATTTCTTCTTCGAATCTTTGGTTTAGTTAGGCTGACTAGATCGATTTTTCTTGCCATGGGAAGAGGTGCTTTGTGATGGGTTCGATCTTACGGTGCTTGATCCCAGTGACAGAAGGGGAACTGACACGTATGTATCATTGCCATTAAGGATAACAAGATGGGGTCTATTTCTACATAAATAGATCTTGTCTACATCATGTCATAGTTCTTATTGCATTACTCCGTTTTTCCATGAACTTAATACACTAGATGCATGTTGGATAGCAGTCGATGTGTGGAGTAATAGTAGTAGATGCAGGCAGGAGTTGGTCTACTAATCTTGGACGTGATGCCTATATAATGATCATTGCCTGGATATCGTCATGATTATTCAAAGTTCTATCAATTGCCCAACAGTAATTTGTTTACCCACTGTATGCTATTTTTCTCGAGAGAAGCCACTAGTGAAATCTACGGCCCCCGGGTCTCTTCTTTATTATATTTGCCTTCGAGATCTATTTTTATTTGCTTTTATTTTCAGATCTATTAATCCAAAAACACAAAAATACCTTGCTGCAATTTTTATTTATTTATTTTATCTCGTGTTCCCGCGAGATTTATTTATCCAATCTACTACAATTTTACCTATCCTTTTACCCGTGAGGGATTGACAACCCCTCTCTTACGTCGGGTTGCAAGTATTTGTTATTTGTGTGCAGGAGCTGTTTACGTGGTGTTGCGTGGTTCTCCTACTGGTTCGATAACCCTAGTCTCATCACTGAAGGAAATACCTACCGTAGCTGTGCTACATCATCCCTTCCTCTTTGGGGAAATACCGACGTAGTTCAAGCCGCATCATTTCTCTTGAAGCGGTTGAAGAGATTGCAAAGAACATCAATTCTTGAGTCTCTCGGAGTTGAGATGCCTTCGTTGACCTTGGACAACCAGTCCCAGACTAGCTTCGCAGTTTCCAGAGCACTCACACGGCCATACTGTCCTTTGGCAGTCGAGTCCAGTTGCGCGAACCTCTTGACATCAGCAGCGGTGACACCTTCACCGACCTTGGGAACGCCTGTCCTGACGACATACCAGAGGTCGATGTCAATGGCTTCAAGATGCATACGCATCTTATTCTTCTAGTAGGGGTAATCAGTGCCATCGAAGACTGGGCACACAGCGGAGACCTTGATTATCCCTGCAGTCGACATAGCTAAAACTCCAGGTGGTTAAACCGAATCACACAGAACAAGGGAGCACCTTGCTCTGATACCAATTGAAAGTGCTAGTTATCGACTAGAGGGGGGGTGAATAGGCGATTTTTATGAGAGTCTTCAAAACACGAGGTCATTGAAGACAAACAATCAATTTGAACCTATATGATATGCAGCGGAAGATGAACTACGCTAGACAAGCCATAGTCAAGAAAGCAATACAATGAAATCACGAAGACAAATAGCAGCTAGGTAGTACTGATCGGAATGGAAGACAGTATGAAGCTAAATAGTGATAGTCTTCGCACAATGAAGTCAAACAGATCAGGCAGGCATGCAAAGACTTCACGAAGACAAACTGAAATGTAAAAGAGGTAGGGGATAGAACCAGTAGCTTGGTGAAGACATGGATTTGGTAGACCAGTTCCAGTTGCTGTGAGAACTGTATGTCTGGTTAGGGAGGCTGAGATTGAACTCAGAAGACTGTGTCTTCACCTTATTCCCCTTGAGCCAAGGACACCCAGTCCTCGCCCAATCACTCTGGTAAGTCTTCAAGGTAGACTTCCAAACCTTCACAGACTCCGTTCACTGGCGATCCACAATGACTCTTGGATCCTCAGAACGTGACGCCTAACCGGATGGAGGATGCACAGTCCTGAAGTGTAACAAGTCTTCAGGTCACGCAGACAGAAAGACTTCAGTGATGCCTAACACTCTTTGGCTCTGGGTGTTTTCGGCTTTGTCCTCGCAAGGATCTCTCTCTCAAAGGCTTCGGAGGTGGGTTGCTCTCAAACGACAGAAGCCGTGCACTAACTCTAAGCAGCCACCAATTTATGGTGTAGGGGGTGGGTTATTTATAGCCAGGAGGCAACCCGACATGATATGTCCGAAATGACCCTAGGTCACTAAGGAACCGACACGTGTCCAACGGTCGGATTTCAAACACACGCGGCAGCTTGGCTTGGGCTACAAGCAAAGGTTACTCATCCAACTCTGGATAAGATTTGCCCTCATTGTCTTCACTCGAAGATATAGGATTTGGGTTGAGCATCACGTCAGTCTTCTGACTTTGTTCACTTGGACCCCACTTAACAGTTCGGTGGTTCCTATGACTCAATAAAGAAGAAAAGGAAACTACTAAAGAAACTATGTCTTCGCACTCCATAGTCTTCAAGTGAATGTCTTCATACGTCATTATCTTCGAAGTGAATGTCTTCACGAACCACCATTGTCTTCAATGTCTTCAACATTTTTAGGGGTCATCTCTGGTAGGTAAACCGAATCAATGAGCGACTACTACCTGTGTTATCCTGCAATTCTCACAAACACATTAGTCCCTCAACCACGTTTGTCGTCAATACTCCAAAACCAACTAGCGGTGGCACTAGATGCACTTACAGCTTCTCTCTGGATCCGTTTGATTGGATTTGATTGGATTGACCATCTCTCTGCTTGGCTGGTTTGGATCTGCTTAGAAAATATTTGGTAAGGGACCATGGTGTAGTTCCGCAGCTCGCTCAGCATGACCAGGGTGCGCACCCGCGGCGACTTGGGCGACACCGACGACCGCGGCTGGAACCAGCTCCACGTCGCTGCCGGCAAGGGCAACCTCAAGGAGGTATAAGCTTGCTGCTCTTCCACGTCTCTCTCTTCTTAGTACGAGGAACTGCAAAACAATGCAAATGTCAAAACCAAAACAACTATAAGCTAGTAAGATGAAGTGTCTTTGTAAACAATAATCAGATAACCTTTAGTCTGATTATTTGATCTGTTTGGTAGATTTATCTCTCTTGTTTCTACATTGATCCTTTTAGCTATCTAATTATTAGTGCAAATTGCTCACCAACCTACTCGAATCTGTCAGTTTTTTATTGTCCATGTTCCTAAAATCAAGAGTTTCATGGATGTGTAATTTGTTCGTATTATAAATAGTTGTATAATGCACCTTTTGTCATTAGGGACTCCAGCTTCCTTGGCACCAACCAGTTTCCCAGATTATTTTCCTAGAACTCAAAAGTCACAATCTGATGCAACCTTGTTGCTTTAACTCTGACTTGCTTCCTTACAGAAATGTACCCCTATTTTCCAGATTATTTTCTAGAACCCACGATCATGTGCAAAAGTAGTTGATTTGTTTCTAGAAGCTGTTGCTATTGTGTCTTATTTGCCTAGATGATTTGATCAAGTTTTCAGCCACTGTATTTTTACCATGGATATTGTCTGCCTGAACTTGCCATGGAAGCATTTGTAGAATAAATCTATACGATCTAACATTCATCATGAGCGCCCTGCGAACACTATAACCTGTGCATTCTAGGTTATCTCGTGTACGGTTTGAACCTCAAAATTACTTTGTTGATGTTATAGTTAACTACGTATTAAAAGGAAAAGGAACTTTTGGATCTAACAACAATACTTAAGTCAATTTACCTAGTGCTACTTGCTGTTATTATTATTTTTCCGTATATCTAATCCAGGGCCGGCTTTAATTTGGTATTTGAATGTTTGGTAAAATAATCCAGTGAAGTATAAGTCCATAACTAATGCCAGAGGTAAACCATTATATAAGTTGCAGCTGTTATCACAGCCATGTAATCTATCTGATATAATTTCCTCACTAGTACATATATTAGTTCAGCTCTAATGATTAGATTTAATTCTCTAAGCTCTATGTCTCTTATTTTGAAGTTTCTTGCATACAGCCGATGACATCGCCTCGGGGCTGCGGCAACGACGATGACGACATTGACTCGGGGCGGCAACGACGATGACGATGACATCGACAACCGGAGTGGCCCGGCTCTCCTCGACGATGACATCGATGGCCGAAGTTTGTAACTTGTTCGAATCTGGACTAAACCTTAGGCACTGTTTCGTATAGATACATGTATTGCTGTACACATGCTTATTGGTAATGAGAAGCTTATTCCTGATAACTTTGGGTCAACTGGAGCCAAATTGGTAAACCTTATGTAACACCCCAAAAATATTCTTCTGGATTTTTAAAATCTTTCCTTTAAAAATAAATTCTTCGAAAAACCCTTTTTGATCCTATCACTTTTCTTCCGTTTGGAAACCCTTTCAAATTTTAACTGGGTTTCAAATTTTCTTTAGTGATTCTGTTTGAAAGGTTTAAATTATTTGGATAATTAATTTGGAGGTTTTCAAACAATTTTCATATGGGAAAGTTTTTGTAAAGGTTAAAAAATTTCAAAGAAAATGGTCTTTTCACTTCCTTCAAGCACTTCTAAAATCCTCCAAATAATTTTCTGCCACTCCAAATTTATCCCTCAAGTCATGCACATCTTTTAGGATAGTATCCAACTCCTTCCCACCTCACAAAAATATTCTTTCAATATTTTATAAATTCCAAAGTTGGAATTTATACTATTCATAGTTTCTTGGTTTTTCAAAGGAACTATATTTTCAACAATTCTCCTGCTTCCACCAAAATTATCTCAGCATATAGATGGTACCCACAACTCATTTCTCCAAAAACATTGGGTTCCACAGTTCAAAAATTTCAAATGCCATTCAGTTGAAATTTGGACCAGAAACCATTTTCTTGCTCAAAACCAAATCTAAACTTCTCCAAAAATTCTGAAACTTTGCCAACTCCTCTGTCTTGCATCAACACCCTACCACAAAAATTCTCATAAAATCCTAAAATACCTAGCACCTCCTGGCATTCTGTCATACACCGCATGTGCACACTGTTCATCACTGAATAAAATTCAGTTAACTGAATTTGGGTTCAGAGGGCAGGGGCGATCGAGCCGTGCACTGCACTCCATCCATCCTGTTCTCCTACACGCCTCCCCTCGCCTTAAATGAGCTACCACAGGCCCTCCTCGTCAGCCCCTCACCATCAACGGGCCGGTGGCTGGCCGGTGGAACAGGCACCATGCTCGGCCACGGCAGGCCGAGCGGATCAGCTCGCGCCACCAGCCATCATTCACTCCGCCGCACCCTCTCCACCTAATCTCCCTCCACGCGGCACCCTCCCCGCCTCCTCTTCGCGCTGACCACGCCGCCCAGGACCCGCCTGGCAGTCGCCAGAGATGGGCACGTCTGCCGCACCCGTACACCGACCTCGCCATGGATAAGGCTCCGGGCTCGAGCTCGTCCACGCAGAGGCTTCTGGAGAGCTTCATTGAATCCCCACGATCATGCGCTGAACTTGACCACCGCCCAAAACCTACTTCGCCGGCGGAATAACTCCGGCGTCATCCGCTCCGCCGCGGCCACCCTCGGATCCCCTATAAAAGGGACCTCCGAGCACCGTTCTGGACACACACCACCTCCACCGCACTCCAATCGCTCTCCCCCGCACTCCCTCGATCCCGAGAGGGTCATCTCCCCCAACTCCGGTCACCGTCCCGCCGCCACTGTCTCCGATCGGTTCGTCGCCATTAAGTCACCTCCGCCTCCCAAACTCCATAGAACATCTCATACCACTCCCTCTCGTCGATACCGCGCCCCAATTTGACGCGAGCACCCCTCTCCGACGAGGTCCATCTCCACCGAAGCCACCGTCCGCCGCCGTCGACCTCGCCGGCGTTCTGCTGCTCGCCGGCGACCACCACCTCCACCAACCAACGCGGCACTCCACCCTGAACACGTCCACACCATCGCCGCCGTCTGGAACCCCGGCGATCGTCGCCGGTGATCGCCGTCTTCTCTCTGTCCTCGCGCGCGTGCGCGCTCAAATTCAAACCTGACGGGTGGACCCCACCCGTCAGCGTTTTAATCTTTTCCAGTTAAAGCAGAAAACGTATTCTCTGTCTTTTACGCTTTCTCCGCTGAGAAGCGTATTCTGCCCGAAGCGTTTTCTTATAAACGCACAGGGACTGGTTTTTTTTTTACAGAAAAACCCCTGGTTTTGAAAGTTTAATAACTTTAAACCACAACTCTGATTGAGTTGATTCTTTTTTTGAAATTCTTATTTTTCTCTCTAGGATTTTTAGTATTTATTTAAAAATGTTTTGACACAACTTTTTGTACTGTTGCCAAAATTTTAATTTGAGTTTAAATTTGAATTTTTCAGAAAAAGAAGAGGGAAACTTTGCCGGGAATTTCAAAGGGTTTTTCCGTGACTACCTTGGACAAGGCAAGCATTATTGAACTTGGGATATGGTGATTGAATTTTTGCATTGCATGTTTGCATCGGTTTGGAGTTGCACCATATATAACACAAGTGCATGCATGCATGGTCATATCACCTTATTGCTCATGTCTTGCACATCACTCAAGCACTAGAATCTTTCTAACTTGGTAAAGCTGTGGAAATTCAGGAGAGTGTTTCCTGCCTTGGACGTGCTGGTGGGCACGGGCCATTATTTTTTTGACACGGTGGTGTCACGTGACTTATGTGGATCATACCGGTGGTAATAAATAACACCTCCTGAGTCGGCCTAGATCGAATCTTGTTCCGTTACACCTAGCTGGATACCGTGCTGCCACGGGTCCCTCCGCAAGGAAGGTACGGCTGAGTAAGTTGTTAACCCATGTCCAGGTACACACTGTACAGAGGGCCACGATGAGGGTTTCCAAGGCCTTGGACTAAATCTTGTCATCGTGTGAGGGGGCATGGGTGTTTCCGGTTGTTGCCGAGAGGGGGATCCCCCTTGGAATCCGCACGTATTAATAGTGATCCCATGCTACTCGAGATTGTTGTCTCCCCGACTTAGAGTTTTTCTGAAACGATGCTTTTGGCGATTCCTGGCATCCGGACGGTTAATCTGGTGTGTGCTGGTTAGGTGTGTTTTCAACCCAAAGACCGTAATGGGAATTAGTCAGCGTCTCGGTGCTGGCTAAAGAAATCCTATACTTGTGGGTAAAGAGTACACCCTCTGTAGAGTTTAAACCTATTCGAATAGCCGTGTCCTCGGTCAAGGGCGTAGCTGGGTGGGTCAAGTGTCGGTCCCGGTGTCGGTCTTCGGAGGAAATAATTAAAAATATGCCTGAATTATTTTACTGAATTACTTTTGCAGGATAAGTATTGTCACCCTGTTGTTACCATGATTATTTTGCTATGCATATTATTTTTACTGTGGTTATGCATATTATTGTGGACTAACCCGTTCCTCTTATTTTATTTTCCGGAGTGTCTCAGGGGCTGGCTAGACTACCCCGGGCATTCGGTTTTATTTTCAAGACCACTTCGTGGCGTCCCTCGAGTTCACAGGCGGTTTATCACGCCACTACTCTTGTGGATACCCGATTGGCATTTCTTTTCAAGTCCGACCGTGGCGTCACTTGACACCCGACTGGCATTTTTTTTCAAGACCTCTTCGTGGCGTCCCTCGAGTTCACAGGCGGTTTATCACGCCACTACTCTTGTGGACACCCGATTGGCATTTCTCTTATTTTTCTGAATGTCACTTGGGCTGGCTAGACTACCCGTGGCATTCATTTGCTTTTATTTCTAATAAGTTTGATTATGACTAACATGCTATGTTCACGTCCATATCATTTTATTGTCATGTCATGATTTAAATTCCTGTCAGCATGAGCATAACATTTAATCCAGCATGAGCATATGCATTCGTTATATCTTTTGTTCATAATGTTTGCGAGTACATTCCAACGTGCTCACTGGCTTGTCCCTGGCTATTTACTTGGCCAGACTTGGAGGAGGACGAGCTTGTGGAGGAGGTTTGCGCTAGCGAGCCCGACGCTTAGAGGAGTCCCAGTCAGTCAACCTGTGAGATAGGAGTCTACCACGTGTATCATCCGCTGAGCTTCCGCTACACAAATAAAATAGTCAAGCCTCACACTGACGCTTGGCTCTATCTTATTGTACCAGTATTGTATCACCACCACACCACTGTCATATTCCGCCACTGCCTTATATTAGCAAGTTTGTAATAATTCTGTCAAGCCCTCAGACTCAACCCTGTGTAATATTATATTGTATTGGTTATCTGTATCAAGGAAGTCCACCAGTTGTGTTGATCTTGGGGCTGGTGTGACTTAGGGCCTTTCTGTGATTTATTCCCAGAAAGGGGCCCGACAGGCCTTGGTACCAGAGCCAGGCTGACTGTAGGAAGCCCTAGGCACGGTCGCTAGCACCCGAGTCAGTACTAACATTTTTAGCATGCATCTCATGCATTGTAGCAAATTTTCCTTGGTCATCATATGCATATGATATGACTATTTGGATTTTTGTCTACTGTTGTAGATGTCTGGTGGCGGCTGCCCATCCCAGATTTTCGCCAACGAGCCTGCGGGATTTTCCCGTCTTCTTACCGTCATCGCTAGAGATGCGATGAGATCTCCAAGCCGTCCAGAGTACACCGTTTTTCCTGACAGGATTACTGACACTCTGACTATGTACCAGGCTTCGGTATATATTCGGGGTGGAAGTACCTTGTCTTTCCGTAACTACCGTTTTATGGGGAGAGTCATGCCCTCTGAGAGGCATGCTATCCATATGGCCGCCCATGAGGCTATTGCTCGTCTCAGGGACATCCTGCCTGTCATGCAGACCCGTCCCTATCACTACCTTCCGTGCCATGTCCCTTATACCAGCCACTATGCTTTTTCCTGCACCGCAGGAGAAAGGGATGAGGCGATCGAGCCCCTTGTTCAGTATATGATGTCACTGGAGTCAGTCTTCACCTCTCTGGTGGATGACCATCTTGCTGCACGAATGGACTTATCTCGTGCGAGGACCCCTCGCAAGAGTGAGTTCCGTTCCCCTTCACCACGTGCCCCTCGTATTCCGACTCCACCACACTATTCCCCTGCTCAGCCTGTGGTTCAGCGCTCATCCCCGAGCGATGAGGCTAGTCTCTTGGCTGCTCCTGTTCCGATCAGAGCTTCACCACCTACGAGCACAGTGCCACCTCAGACAGGCGTGGCATCGACCTCTGCCCGACTGGAGACCATTCCTGAGGAGGAGGAGGTTGAGTCTCCAGGACCTCAGCTGGGACTCACCCTCAGTAGAGCTTACAGCATCTCGGACACCCAGTGAGGACAGATCGAGCGTCAGCACCGTAGTAGTCTTTTTATGAGACATGGTTGTAAAATATTTATTTTCTGTTTCCTTTTCTTTTTGTAAGATAGCAAGTAGCAGACTCAGACCACAGCACGCTGAGAGGACGAAGTAGTACGCTAGTTGAATAAGTGGTCGTGTAGCATACAGTTTGTGCGAGCTTTCTGTATAATTAAACCATGCTTGTATAATTAAATCCGGCATGTGTAATAAAATCCTGGATGTATGATATAACCTGTTGTATTTACGTCCTGGGGGGGAGATTTATTTTCAGTCTCTTAAATTTTTTATTTGTTGCCTTTATAATTTCTTTTCTCATCGGTGTTACACAAAATACCCTCAGAAAGAAAATGCATCGCCCCTGGACCCGTTCAATGCCCAACCCACTAGAGAACAACCTTGGACAAATGGGAAATAATTTTACACAAGGACAGACTAGTCAACAGAGTAGCGACTCAGCATTTTCACAAGTATGCCGTCTGTATGAGCAAAGCCAGCAACAACACCAAGAGATGATGCAACATTTAGTCAATATGGGAAATCACCAGGGACAAAATCAGCACAGGTCAAAATTATCTGAGCTCCAGAAGACCCATCCAGCGGTCTTTACTCACACAGACAAACCGTTGGAGGCATATGATTGGTTACGTGATATTAAGAGGAAATTGATTATTGCTCAGTGTACGGACCAGGAGAAAGTGCTATACGCTCCGCACTATTTTTCTGGTACAGCAACATCATGGTGGGAAAACTTATGCCACACTCACCCCAACGGAGCCAATATGACATGGGAACAATTCAAGGAAAATTAAATCAAGTGGATGCGGCAGAATTAAGTAAGGTTCCCGTAGTCTGCAAATACCCCGATGTATTTCTTGAGGAGCTACCAGGAATGCCCCCGGACCGTGAAATTGAATTTGTTATTGAATTGGCACCTGGGACAACATCCATTTATAAGAAGCCGTACCGAATGGCTCCAACGGAATTGGCTGAGTTGAAGAAACATATTAAGGAATTAATGGAGAAAGGTTATGTTCGACCCAGCTCATCACCATGGGGATCGCCAGTTTTATTTGCTAAGAAAAAGGATGGTACCCTAAGACTATCTATTGATTACAGGGCACTCAATATGGTCACCATCAAAAATAAATACCCACTGCCCAGGATAAATGACTTGTTCGAACAGCTAGCAGAAGCCAAGGTTTTCTCAAAGATAGATTTGAGGTCAGGCTATCACCAATTAAAAATCCGAACGTCAGATATACCCAAGACCGCCTTTACTACCAGATATGGATTATATGAGTTCACAGTGATGCCTTTCGGCTTAACCAACGCCCCTGCTTATTTTGTGCATCTCATGAACAAGGTCTTCATGAAATATTTGGACAAGTTTGTGGTTGTATTTATTGATGACATACTTATTTATTCCAAGATGCCAGAAGAACATGAGCAACACCTTCGGATAGTCCTGGAAGAATTAAGGAAAAATCAACTATACGCCAAATTCAGTAAATGTGAATTTTGGCTACGCGAAGTGGGCTTTTTGGGTCACGTGTTGACACAAGATGGAATCGCAGTGGACCCAAGCAAAGTAAAAGCTGTCCAGGAATGGAAACAACCCACAAACGTGACAAAGGTCAGGAGTTTTCTTGGTCTGGCTGGCTATTACCGGAGATTTATTGAAGGATTCTCCACCATAGCTAAACCTATGACCCAATTACTCAAGAAGGATAAGAAGTTTGAATGGACTGAAGCCTGTGAGAAAAGTTTCCAAGAATTGAAAAAGAGGTTAACAACGGCTCCCGTTCTGGTCGTGCCCGATGTGCACAAAAATTTTGAGATATATTGTGACGCATCCAGGAAAGGCCTAGGATGTGTATTAATGCAAGAGGGAAAAGCCGTAGCATATGCTTCAAGACAACTACGGCGACACGAAGAAAACTACCCTACCCATGACCTGGAGTTAGCAGCAGTAATTCACGCACTCAAGGAATGGCGACATTTCCTTCTGGGTAATCGATGCGAGATATACACGGATCACAAAAGTCTCAAGTATATCTTCACCCAGCCAGAATTAAACTTGCGACAGCGTCACTGGCTTGAGTTGATTAAGGATTACGATATGGGAATTCATTACCATCCGGGTAAAGCAAATGTTGTGGCAGACGCCCTCAGCCGAAATCCCTGCACCAATAATAATAGTGTGCAATTCTCACAGCATGAGTTCATCCAGGAATTTGCTAAACTCAATATGGTTCTAGTCACAGAAGGAACCGTTGCCCAACTGGAAATAAAACCGACATTAGAAGATCAAATCAAAGAAGCCCAAAAAGGACACCCAAGTATTGAGGGGATTAAGAGGAAAATAGAACTGGGCAAGGCGTCTGAATTTACCATAGACAATTAGGGAATTTTATGGTTTGGAAAAAGATTATGCGTGCCTACTAGGGAAGAATTAAAGCAACAAATTTTTGCAGAAGTCCATACCACTCCATATTCTATTCATCCAGGAGGGACGAAGATGTACAAGGATCTACAAGAAAAAATTTGGTGGTACGGGATGAAGAGAGATATAGCCGTATATGTGGCGCGTTGTGATTCATGTCAGCGTATAAAAGCAGAACACCAGAGGCCAGCATGACTATTGCAACCACTCAGAGTGCCTGAATGGAAATGGGATGTAATAGGAATGGATTTTATCGTCGGATTGCCAAGGACACGACAAGGAAATGATGCTATCTGGGTTATAACAGATTTATTAACCAAGGTGGCACATTTCATTCCGGTAAAAACTACATACTCAACACAGAGGCTTGCTAGGTTATACCTCTCCCGGATTGTTTGCTTACACGGAGTACCCAAGACCATAGTCTCCGATAGAGGCACCCAATTTGTCTCTAGATTTTGGGAACACCTACAGCAAGCCCTAGGGACTCATCTGACGTTCAGCATAGCATACCACCCGCAGACCGGAGGACAGACTGAACGAGTAAATCAAATATTGGAGGACATGCTGAGAGCATGTGTGCTCACTTACGGAGTTAGCTGGGAAGACAGTTTACCATACACGGAGTTCTCATATAACAACAGTTATCAAGCCAGTTTGAAGATGTCACCTTTTGAAGCCCTGTACGGACGAAGGTGCCGTACCCCACTCAATTGGTCTGAGACCGGAGACAGTCGAATTTTCGGTCGCAAAATTCTTAAAGAGGCAGAAACAAAAGTGAACTTATTCAAGACAGACTGAGAGCGGCCCAAATCCGTCAAAAGAGTTACTATGACCAAAAACACCGCCAGATCAGTTTTGAGCCCGATGAATATGTGTATCTCAGAGTATCACCAACAAGAGGACTACAGAGATTTAAAGTCAAAGGAAAATTGGCACCGAGGTTTATTGGACCATTCAGAATAACTGCAAGAAGAGGCAAGGTTGCCTATCAACTAGAGCTACCGGCAGAATTATCAGATGTTCACGATGTGTTTCACGTGTCACAACTGAGAAGATGTGTCAGTAACCCGGACAAGCAAGTGCAACATTAAGACTTGGATCTTCAACCAGATCTTACCTATAGGGAACGTTCTGTAAAGATTTTGGAGGAGTCTGAACGGAGAACCCGACAGAATGTAATAAAATTTTACAAGGTTTAGTGGAGTAATCACACCGAGGAAGAAGCAACATGGGAAAGAGAGGATCACTTGAGGACTGAATATCCGTACCTGTTTGAGGGACAGCTGAAATCTCGGGGACGAGATTTTTCTTAAGGGGGGTAGGTGTTGTAACACACCAAAAATATTCTTCTGGATTTTTAAAATCTTTCCTTTAAAAATAAATTCTTCAAAAAACCCTTTTTGATCCTATCACTTTTCTTCCGTTTGAAAACCCTTTCAAATTTTAACTGGGTTTCAAATTTTCTTTAGTGATTCTATTTGAAAGGTTTAAATTATTTGGATAATTAATTTGGAGGTTTTCAAAAAAAATTCATATGGGAAAGTTTTTGGAAAGGTTAAATTTTTTCAAAGTAAATGGTCTTTTCACTTCCTTCAAGCACTTCTAAAATCTTCCAAATAATTTTCTGCCACTCCAAATTTATCCCTCAAGTCATGCACATCTTTTAGGACAGTATCCAACTCCTTCCCACCTCACAAAAATATTCTTTCAATATTTTATAAATTCCAAAGTTGGAATTTATACTATTCATAGTTTCTTGGTTTTTCAAAGGAACTATATTTTCAACAATTCTCCTGCTTCCACCAAAATTATCTCATCATATAGATGGTACCCACAACTCATTTCTACAAAAACTGTGGGTTCCACAGTTCAAAAATTTCAAATGCCATTCAGTTGAAATTTGGACCAGAAACCATTTTCTTGCTCAAAACCAAATCTAAACTTCTCCAAAAATTCTGAAACTTTGCCAACTCCTCTGTCTTGCATCAACACCCTACCACAAAATATCTCATAAAATCCTAAAATACCTAGCACCTCCTGGCATTCTATCATACACCGCATGTGCACACTGTTCATCACTGAATAAAATTCAGTTAACTGAATTTGGGTTTAGAGGGCAGGGGCGATCGAGCCGTGCACGGCACTCCATCCATCCACGCCTCCCCTCGCCTTAAATGAGCTACCACGGGCCCTCCTCGTCAGCCCCTCGCCGTCAATGGGCCGGTGGCTGGTCGGTGCAACAGGCACCATGCTCGGCCACGGCAGGCCGAGCGGATCAGCTCGCGCCACCGTCCATCATTCACTCCGCCGCACCCTCTCCACCTAATCTCCCTCCACGCGGCACCCTCCCTGCCTCCTGTCCACGCCGACCGTGCCGGCCAGGACCCGCCTAGAAGTCGCCGGAGATGGGCACATCCGCCGCACCCGTACACCGACCTCGCCGTGGATAAGGCTCCGGGCTCGAGCTCGTCCACACAGAGGCTTCTGGAGAGCTTCATTGAATCCCCACGATCATGTTCTGAACCTGACCACCGCCCAAAACCTACTTCGCTGGCGGAATAACTCCGACGTCATCCGCTCCGCCGTGGCCACCCTCGGATCCCCTATAAAAGGGACCCCCGAGCACCGTTCTGGACACACACCACCTCCACCGCACTCCAATCGCTCTCCCCCGCACTCCCTCGAGCCCGAGAGGGTCATCTCCCCCAACTCCGGTCACCGTCCCGCCGCCACTGTCTCCGATCGGTTCGTCACCGTTAAGTCACCTCCGCCTCCCAAACTCCACAGAACATCTCATACCACTCCCTCTCGTTGATACCGCGCCCCAATTTGACGCGAGCACCCCTCTCCGACGAGGTCCATCTCCACCGAAGCCACCGTCCGCCGCCGTCGACCTCGCCGGCGTTCTGCTGCTCGCCGGCGACCACCACCTCCACCAACCAACGCGGCACTCCACCCTGAACACGTCCACACCATCGCCGCCCTCTGGAACCCCGACGATCGTCGTCGGTGATCGCCGTCTTCTCTCTGTCCTCGCGTGCGTGCGCGCTCAAATTCAAACCTGACGGGTGGACCCCACCCGTCAGCGTTTTAATCTTTTCCAGTTAAAGCAGAAAACGTATTCTCTGTCTTTTACGCTTTCTCCGCTGAGAAGCGTATTCTGCCCGAAGCGTTTTCTTATAAACGCACAGGGACTGGTTTTTTTTTTTTACAGAAAAACCCCTGGTTTTGAAAGTTTAATAACTTTTAAACCACAACTCTGATTGAGTTGATTCTTTTTTTGAAATTCTTATTTTTCTCTCTAGTTTTTTTAGTATTTATTTAAAAATGTTTTGACACAACTTTTTGTACTGTTGCCAAAATTTTAATTTGAGTTTAAATTTGTATTTTTCAGAAAAAGAAGAGGAAAACTTTGCCGGGAATTTCGAAGGGTTTTTCCCTGACTACCTTGGACAAGGCAAGCATTATTGAACTTGGGATATGGTGATTGCATTTTTGCATTGCATGTTTGCATCGGTTTGGAGTTGCACATATATAACACAAGTGCATGCATGCATGGTCATATCACCTTCTTGCTCATATCTTGCACATCACTCAAGCACTAGAATATTTCTAACTTGGTAAAGCTGTGGAAATTCAGGAGAGTGTCTCCTGCCTTGGACGTGCTGGTGGGCACGGGCCATTATTTTTTTGACACGGTGGTGTCATGTGACTTATGTGGAACATACCGGTGGTAATAAATAACACCTCCTCAGTCGGCCTAGATCGAATCTTGTTCCATTACACCTAGCTGGATACCGTGCTGCCACGGGTCCTTCCACAAGGAAGGTATGGCTGAGTAAGTTGTTAACCCCTATCTAGGTACACACCGTACAGAGGGCCACGATGAGGGTTTCCAGGGCCTTGGACTAAATCCTGTCATCGGGTCAGGGGGCATGGGTGTTTCCGGTTGTTGCCGAGAGGTGGACCCCCCTTGGAATCCGCACGTATTAATAGTGATCCCATGCTACTCAAGATTGTTGTCTCCCCGACTTAGAGTTTTTCTAAAACGATGCTTTGGGTGATTCCTGGCATCCGGACGGTTAATCTGGTGTGTGCTGGTTAGGTGTGTTTTCAACCCAAAGACCGTAATGGGAATTAGTCAGCGTCTCGGTGCTGGCTAAAGAAATCCTATCCTTGTGGGTAAAGAGTACACCCTCTGCAGAGTTTAAACCTATTCGAATAGCCGTGTCCTCGGTCAAGGGCGTAGCTGGGTGGGTCAAGTGTCGGTCCCGGTGTCGGTCTTCAGAGGAAATAATTAAAAATATGCCTGAATTATTTTACTGAATTACTTTTGCAGGATAATTATTGTCACCCTGTTGTTACCATGATTATTTTGCTATGCATATTAATATTACTGTGGTTATGCATATTATTGTGGACTAACCCGTTCCTCTTATTTTATTTTCCGGAGTGTCTCAGGGGCTGGCTAGACTACCCCGGGCATTCGGTTTTATTTTCAAGACCACTTCATGGCGTCCCTCGAGTTCACAGGCGGTTTATCATGCCACTACTCTTGTGGATACCTGATTGGCATTTGTTTTCAAGTCCGACCGTGGCGTCACTTGACACCCGACTGGCATTTTTTTTCAAGACCTCTTCGTGGCGTCCCTCGAGTTCACAGGCGGTTTATCACGCCACTACTCTTGTGGACACCCGATTGGCATTTCTCTTATTTTTCTGAATGTCACTTGGGCTGGCTAGACTACCCGTGGCATTCATTTGCTTTTATTTCTAATAAGTTTGATTATGACTAACATGCTATGTTCACGTCCATATCATTTTATTGTCATGTCATGATTTAAATTCCAGTCAGCATGAGCATAACATTTAATCCAGCATGAGCATATGCATTCGTTATATCTTTTGTTCATAATGTTTGCGAGTACATTCCAATGTACTCACTGGCTTGTCCCTGGCTATTTACTTGGCCAGACTTGGAGGAGGACGAGCTTGTGGAGGAGGTTTGCGCTAGCGAGCCCAACGCTTAGAGGAGTCCCAGTCAGTCAACCTGTGAGATAGGAGTCTACCACGTGTATCATCCGCTGAGCTTCCGCTACACAAATAAAATAGTCAAGCCTCACACTGACGCTTGGCTCTATCTTATTGTACCAGTATTGTATCACCACCACACCACTGTCATATTCCGCCACTGCCTTCTATTAGCAAGTTTGTAATAATTCTATTGAGCCCTCAGACTCAACCCTGTGTAATATTATATTGTACTGGTTATCTGTATCAAGGAAGTCCACCAGTTGTGTTGATCTTGGGGCTGGTGTGACTTAGGGCCTTTCTGTGATTTATTCCCAGAAAGGGGCCCGACACCTTAGGCACTGTGTAAATTGTTTTGCTGACTGGTTCGAGTGAGTAAGTGTGTAAATTGTTTTGGCCTAATATCATCTTGAGGTGGACAAATAAATAGATTAAGTAATATGGTTTTTATTTTTTTAATTCCTAATTACTTACTAGTGGCGCATAAATCAAAGGGTACGCCACTTTTATTAATTAGTACTAGTGGCGTACACATTAGAGGGTACACCGGCACTACTTCTATTACTAGTGGTGTACAGAATAAAATGTACGCCAGCGGTAACTTGGTTACCACTGGCGTACAAATGGTACGCCAGCGGTAGCTGTTACCACTGGCGTGGCAGTGCTGGCGTACGCTTGTTCGCCAGTGATAGCGAAAAAGCGTCCGCCAGCAGTAGGCTTTCTCCTACTAGTGCTTGCCTTCGAGTTGGCAGTTTCATATAAGTTTATTGCCGTGCCAAAAACTTGTGTCAACACAGAGCACTATACATTTGATTAGTTACATTTGGTTGCTGATTCAAAGGGCCGAAATATTTGATTTGTTATTTCATTTGTTTATTTCGGCTATATGTACTTTGGTGGATGAATTCTACATGTCGCTTATGGTAATGGCCGATATTTTTGTATCGTCCTAAGAATCTATCTAAACATGGCCGGTGTGGTTTTATATGCATCGTCCTTAGTCCTATTGGAGATCGAGACAAGGTGTACATTCATTGAAGATATGGTGCATAGACCAATTCATAGTTATAGAATTGGTGAGTGGGATTATGCTTTGGCTAAATATGATCTAGCTAATTAATTCTTTGAATCATGAGAAGCCAAATCATTGCTATTTTTATTATTGAGCATCATATTGATGATAAGCATGATATTGATATAAACCTTGTCTCATTAGTGCCATGGAGATTATACTTTGATGGTTCAGTTTGTAGCAATGGCCGAGGTGTTACCCTGAAGTGAGAGTTTCCGAGTTATAGCCGATTTGGAGATCAAGATAAACTGAGTTGCGGCCAGTATCGAGTTTTAGCTAATTCGGAAGCAAGGGTAAACCGAGTTGCGGCCAATACCGAGTTACCGCTAGCTCGAAAACGGGAATTACCGAGTTAGTGCTTGCCCAGAAACGACCGAGTTACTTCTTTGAATCTATGAGAAGCCAAATCATTGCTATTTTTATTATTGAGCATCATATTGATGATAAGCATGATATTGATATAAACCTTGTCTCATTAGTGCCATGGAGATTATACTTTGATGGTTCAGTTTGTAGCAATGGCCGAGGTGTTGGTATTGCTTATATATCTCCTCATGGTGCTGTTTTGAAGCCTCATGCCGCTTAGAATGTTGTTGCACAAACGATCAAAGCTGAATATGTTATTATTCGGTTCAGAGCTTTTGTTTGCTATAGATGCTACACATATTGAGGCTTTTGGTGATTCGTTATTAGTTGTGCATCAAATATTTATGGATTTCATATGTTTTGATGAATCACTTAATGTTTATCTTGATGAGTGTCTAGATGCAATTTCTACTTTAGATTATTTTAGCATTGCTTATATAACTAGACATGACAATTGGAGAGGAAATGAATTGGCGCAACAGGCATCCGGTTATCATGTTGATCGTGGCATGTTTCATGTTTCTCAAAAACCGATGTCTAGTCTTGCCAATATGGGTGAGGCCGACTTAAAGCTCACTACTTCGGCCACTAATGAAAAATCTAGTGCAGATGAAAGTCAAGACTGGAGGAAGTTCATTATTTATTATTTACAAGACTCTAGCAAAAGTGTGGAAAATATAATTAAACATATATCTTTGAGGTGGAGCTTGATATGTGAGAATTATTGATGGATTTCTTATGGTATTATTTTCAAGTTCAGAAGTTTCACCCAAGTCTGCATGAAGAGGTTCGCCCCAAACAGAGGACATGGCCGATATATAGTTATCTCCCTAAGAATATGCATGGCCGATGGAGTGTTGACATCGTCCTTAGAACCAACATGGTACAAATTATTTTTCGGCACACCAGTTTTGCCGAAAAACAGGGGGGCATGTGTTGACACCAGTTTTTGGCACGACAATAAACTTATATGATACTACTAACCCTGAAGTGAGAGTTTCCGAGTTATAGCCGATTTGGAGATCAAGATAAACTGAGTTGCGGCCAGTATCGAGTTATAACTAATTCGGAAGCAAGGGTAAACCGAGTTGCGGCCAATACCGAGTTACCGCTAGCTCGAAAACGGGAATTACCGAGTTAGTGCTTGCCCGGAAACGACCGAGTTACTTCTAGCTCGGAGGCGGGAGTTATCGAGTTACATCTAGCTCAGAGGCGAGGACATACTGAGTTACGTCTAGCTTGGAGGCGAGGAACATACCGAGTTACGTGTAGCTTGGAAGACGAGGAAATTACCGAGTTACCTCTAACTCGGAAGACGAAGAAGTTACCGAGTTACGTATAGCTCGGAAGACGAGGAAGTTACCGAGTTATTTCTAACTCAGAAGACGAAGAAGTTACCAAGTTACCGCTAACTCGGAAGACGAAGAAGTTACCGAGTTACCTCTAACTCGGAAGACGAAGAATTTACCGAGTTACCTCTAACTCGGAAGCAAGGAAGTTACCGAGTTACCTCTAACTCGGAAGCAAGGAAGTTACCGAGTTATCTCTAACTCGGAAGCAAGGAACATGCCGAGTTACCTCTAACTCGGAAGCAAGTACCGAGTTACAGCCAACTCGGAAGCAAGTACCGAGTTACAGCCAACTCGGAAGCGAGTACCGAGTTAGCTCTAACTCGGAAATGAGTGTCGAGCTACAGCCAATTCAAAGACAGGCACGCCGAGAGATAAATTCAGCCTGTAACTCGGGGAATCCTTGGAGCTAAACGTGGAGTACAAGCAAGAAGGGAACACAAAGACGAAGGAGGACTCCGACATGTATTGAATTCGTACGCGCCAAGTCCTGCCCGATTGGCTCCAACTCGGAGATGGAGACACCGATTGCACCGTGACCCATTTTGACTCGGAAGTGTCTTTCTTGCGGATGCGATCATGCAGAGTCCGAGTTTGACTAGATTTTGATGATTTGGAACGGGCCCGAGTTCTTTTCTTGTACGGGAAGTCTCCCCCGAGTTCGTTTCTTGTACGGGAAGTCCAACCCCCTCATAAATAGATGAGGTGATGGCCGATTGAAACAACACACAATCGAACAAATCAAACACAAGCCCTACTTTATCGTGTTCATCTATCTTTCTCCCTTGTACCTTGCTTTTCGTTCTTCGCTGTTCTTCAGAATTGGAGGCTATGATCCACGAAGCTCCAGGGGCGTTCAGGACGACTTGGAGCAGCCAATCATCGCTGGGTACTCTGACGGGGTCCCTCCCGAGTAACCGGGGCGTCGGGTCTCAAAAGCGCCGGCCGGATTGTCTTGCGTATCGAGCTTCCGGCAGGCCTCCCGCGGTGCGAGTTGCGGAGTATCTCCCTTGGCGCGCGGGTACACGTGAACGTGTTCGTGTGTCAACACACTTTTTGGCAACTCCGCTGGGGACGAAGCTTTGAACGGTCTCCAGCCCATTCTTGCTATGAAGAGATCGTCATCAAGTTGCTGCAATCTACGAAGGTAGTATGAATTCCCAATTCACCTATGTAGGTGCAAATAATTCATATGTTGTTGCTAGATCACCTAATGAGCATGATGTATCGGCTAGCCCTAGTTTTATCAATAATTCATCTAATTATGTGTAATAGCCGGTTCATAATAATCTCTATGCTTCAAGTTCTAGTTTTAGCAACATGCAACATATGTATCCCAACCCTCATGCATCGGCAACCCCACAAATCCATATGCCGATGAACCACATGTTGAGTTCGTTTAATCAAGTTGAGACACCTCATGTACAGGAGGGCTCATAATTTTATCCATCGGCAACTGGCTCGCAATATGCGGGTTCATCCCCAAACTTGCCAATGGATGAGGGAATCAACCATGCTTCAATTAGCTATTTGGCCGGTTATCCTCAGTCATCATATACTACACCTCATGAGATTAATTGTTCAACATCATATGCAACTAAAAATATTCATAACTCTGCTCACTTTCGTGGTTATGGCCGAGTGGATGAAGATTCTACAGGAGCGTATATGCCTAACATTGCAGGAGATGAGGTGGCTCTAGCTGCGTTAAAAAGTTTAGCCCAAAATAAGAAGATTAGTGCTCTTTGCCTTGAGCAACATGAAAAGGGGTTAGTTCCTGATTATGAGGCAATAAGAGCCAGGGTTTTGCAAGAGGACAAAGTGTTGCCAATTGATCGAATTCGCGAGAGGATTTATGATTCTACAACAGTGCAAAATTCCGAGTTACAATACCCTGCATAGGTGTAAAATTCCGAGTTACAATACCCTGCACAAGTGCAAAATTCCGAGTTACAATACCCTGCACAAGTGCAAAATTCCGAGTTACAATACCCTGCACAAGTGCAAAACTCCGAGTTACAAAACCCTGTGCAATTGCAAAGTTTCGGCAATCAATGGCCGAAAGAAATTGAAAGTGCCGGGGGGCAATCCTATCCAAGTTGGGCCGAGTTTAAAGAAAAAATATATGGCTCGTATGAACAAGGTCAAGACAAAGCTTGCAGGGAATAGTGCTGACAATTTTACTACACCAACTCTTCAGGAATTACCCGCAGAATATCGACAGGCTTATGAAGCACTCAAGAAGAAGCATGAAGAGGAAGATTTGCAAGAATATGTCAAGCTCTTTCCTCCATGTAGTAACCATGTTGGCCCTTCTGTGATGTTAGGGCAAGATAAAAAAGGAACTTTGCAAGCAAATCAGCAAAAGAAGATTGACTCGGCCAATACTGTTGATTCGGTTGAAGCCAATACAAATATGACTAAGTTGTGTACAGCCGAGTCAAATGGTTCGTTTAAAGCCAGAACAATGGTGGATTCGGTTGAAACCGGATCAAGTGCTGAGACGGTTAAGGCCGAATGCATAGTGACAATACCTAGTGCATCGGGCTAGTTAAGGCCGAGTGCATCGTACCAGCCGAATGCATCGAGCCATCCGAGTGCACCGTACCAGCCGAATACATCGAGCCATCCGAGTGCATCGCCAGCTCCAAATCATTGGCCGAGTGCAGTAACTCAGAAGTCTCTGGATTGTCCGAGTGAAATTTTCTCGGCAAGTCCAAATGACATGGCACAAGATCCAGAAGAGGAAAACTTCATTGATGAACTACCCGATGGGTTCCAAGTCAAAGATGATAAGCATCAGAGTCACAATGAAAACCCAATGATAGCCGAGTTACAGCCAGCCCGGCTGGGGACTCAGGACAACCGAGTTACTGCTGACTCAGGATTGCTCAACCCAATGACTCGGAACGACCGAGTTGCAGCTAACTCGGGACTGCTCAACCCAATGACTCGGAATGACCGAGTTACAGCTAACTTGGGACTGCTCGATGAGGATAAAGCGTTGGAGGACTATCCAGAAGTGGAGCAAAGTATTGTTCCAATTGTGCAACCATCGTGTCGTCCAAACGTCTTCACAAAGGTACACCTAGCAGACTGTTTACTGAAATTTCAATTCGGTCAAAATCATATTGTTGATGCACCCGTTAGCAAGATTCTGATTAATTTTGAAAGACCAATTGAGATGGGTAATCTGTTTGTAACAAATAAACTTGTCACTAGTAATGCTGGTCAATATATGGTACCATTCATAGAGACTAAGAGTGACAATTTATCGCAACCAAAGTTGTTCCCATCATGTCGGATAAACTTTATATTCATATGGATAGCTTTGTTTATTTCATGCATGGCTAACATTTGGACTCAGACGAGACGTATATTCTATAGTTATTTTGATTACAAATATATAAAGCCAAGTTTGGAGTCGTTCGAGATAGCCGATTCAGGAAAATCAGAAAAGGAGGACAAAAAACGATGCGGAACCAAGTTGGATGATATCAAGTCGGCACTACTCAGAACCGATTTGGATGACATCAAGTCGACACTACTCAGAACCGAGTTGGATAACAACGAGCCGTCACCACTCGGTTTCTTGACTCCAAAGCCGGTATTCCAATATTGGCTAAGGGATGAGCAATGTACCTCCAATCCGGGCATATGTGATAACACTATTGGTACCTCGCCGACTAATCCAATCATCATAGAAGATCACCATAGCGAGTCGGCAAGACAAGAATGAATGCAGAATTCGTTCGTATAGAAAATCAGGGATTGCAACACGCTTCATCAAGCTACACAATCGGCCGTCGAAGGATGATTGGAAATTGTTGGAGCACAAGTTGATGGCCAACCGGTTAACAACAATATTGATCAAATGTTAGCCCGGCTGCAAGCTGATTCATCCTGAGATGGACGGATACACGCTGAAGGTGATGGGGCCAATTTGTTGCACAAAGAAATAATTCAATCAGGCAATCCTGAAGGCGAGTGTTCCATCAATGTTACAATGAAGACGCTAAGCACTGGGGGGCAACAAGCAAATTATAAGATCGATGCAATGAAAACCAAAGGAGACAAAGGCCGAAATAAGCACAAGGGTAGAAAGCCGAAAGTCACTTTCACGCAGCTATTGGAAAAATATCAGAAGATAAGTGAGGAGAAGATTGCTTATCGGCCAAGTAATTCAAAAGCATTAAGATCATCCCCTGGGCACAAATCTGAAGACCGGTATTGGCAAAGGGATAATTTTAGTACATTATATTCATATCCTTATTTTGGGTCGCCAATACCAATGTCATGGATACCTCCATATGCTTATATGAATTCATATCAACAACGGGACAGGTATAATTCACAGGCACACCGTCAGTCTTACGCTAAATCACCTCGCCAAGTTTATGCAGCTCCAAAAGGATCAAGACGTCAACCATGTGTCAAAGACCGACTCAATCATGAGTCGGCCAGGAGCTCATGGAGGAAGAAGGAGGTGGTCAAGCAGGTCTACCGAGTGAAAAGAGATGGCCGCAAGGATGCTGTTTCAGATCCGACTCCGAGTAACCAAAAGCCAGCTGAGAAAATGTTGGCTACAAAGGGTAAGGAAGTGAGGCGAGTAACTTTCAAGGACCCAGTCATAGAGTCAAGACAAACCAAGCTGAAAGTGCCCAAAGTAAGCAGAGAATTGCCAGTGCATAAAGCAAGATCACAGCTGGGATGCCCACTCGTCTCATCACATTGGCAAGTGTGGCAGCTGAGGCGTCTAAGAGCCGGAGAGTTAGAGAAGAGGAACATGGCGTGGGTACCCAAGCAAAACTCTGCAAAGCTGACGGGAGTAAAGGAGGACAAGGTGGAAGCCACCAACCGAGCTACTCGGAACCAACTCGGAATCAATCGAACTACTCAGAACCAGCCGAGCTCAGAAGCAAGCCGTGTTGGTGAACAAGGATCAGTCTCAAAAGGAGTTGTTGTTACTGATGAGTTGCTCATGACTCTGAGACAAAGACACCGAGTTACAGCCAACTCGGATGCGACACCCACTGAGTTACATATACAAGCACGGCCAGGTGTTGTATCCTCACGTACTACTCAAAAGCCTACATTCCGAGTTGCACATGATGATTTGGCCATGGGGAGTCGTTCCCCAGGAACGTCCAAGAGTTTGCCTCCAATGGATTTAAAGAGCCAATTAGAGTGTTGACATTGGCTACTAAAGGCAAAGAAGAGGAGCAAACAAATGTGCAAGATCGAGATGCAAATTTGAACAAAAGAAGGTGAGAGTGCACAAGGTCAGAAAAGAATTTCCATTATTTGAACAAGAGTCACAGCTGAGACGCCCACTCGGCTTATCGTATTGGCAAAAGAAGAAATTGCAAAAACTTAGTGTACAAGAAATTGATAAGAAGAATTTGGCATGGGTTCCCAAGAAGGGCAGTCAAACAGAAAATGATGTGCAAGCTTCTATTGTGACAAGTACAACCAAAGTGAAGAAGGAGAAAGCATCTCATAAGAGATTAAGCCGAAGGTTTTCATCCACAAAAAATAATCTTTGGTTAGCACATGATTCATATTCTTCAACCATGCCATTGATACCTTTACCATGGAATTCATCCCCAGGTATGATTGGTTACACTCCATGGGCTTATTTTTATCCGTGGATGCAATATGATTTCTTACATCGTGATAGGGTATTACCAAAGCACAATACATTTGATTAGTTACATTTGGTTGCTGATTCAAAGGGCCGAAATATTTGATTTGTTATTTCATTTGTTTATTTCGGCTATATGTACTTTGGTGGATGAATTCTACATGTCGCTTATGGTAATGGCCGATATTTTTGTATCGTCCTAAGAATCTATCTAAACATGGCCGGTGTGGTTTTATAAGCATCGTCCTTAGTCCTATTGGAGATCGAGACAAGGTGTACATTCATTGAAGATATGTTGCATTGACCCATTCATAGTTATAGAATTGGTGAGTGGGATTATGCTTTGGCTAAATATGATCTAGCTAATTAATTCTTTGAATCTATGAGAAGCCAAATCATTGCTATTTTTATTATTGAGCATCATATTGATGATAAGCATGATATTGATATAAACCTTGTCTCATTAGTGCCATGGAGATTATACTTTGATGGTTCAGTTTGTAGCAATGGCCGAGGTGTTGGTATTGCTTATATATCTCCTCATGGTGCTGTTTTGAAGCCTCATGCCGCTTAGAATGTTGTTGCACAAACGATCAAAGCTGAATATGTTATTATTCGGTTCAGAGCTTTTGTTTGCTATAGATGCTACACATATTGAGGCTTTTGCTGATTCGTTATTAGTTGTGCATCAAATATTTATGGATTTCATATGTTTTGACGAATCACTTAATGTTTATCTTGATGAGTGTCTAGATGCAATTTCTACTTTAGATTATTTTAGCATTGCTTATATATCTAGACATGACAATTGGAGAGGAAATGAATTGGCGCAACAGGCATCCGGTTATCATGTTGATCGTGGCATGTTCATGTTTCTCAAAAACCGATGTCTAGTCTTGCCAATATGGGTGAGGCCGACTTAAAGCTCACTACTTCGGCCACTAATGAAAAATCTAGTGCAGATGAAAGTCAAGACTAGAGGAAGTTCATTATTTGTTAATTACAAGACTCTAGCAAAAGGGTGGAAAATATAATTAAACAGATATCTTTGAGGTGGAGCTTGATATGTGAGAATTATTGATGGATTTCTTATGGTATTATTTTCAAGTTCAGAAGTTTCACCCAAGCCTGCATGAAGAGGTTCGCCCCAAACAGAGGACATGGCCGATATATAGTTATCGCCCTAAGAATATGCATGGCCGATGGAGTGTTGACATCATCCTTAGAACCAACATGGTACAAATTATTTTTCGTCACACAAGTTTTGCCGAAAAACAGGGGGGCATGTGTTGACACCAGTTTTTGGCACGGCAATAAACTTATATGATACTGCTAACCCTGAAGTGAGAGTTTCTAAGTTATAGCCGATTTGGAGATCAAGATAAACTGAGTTGCGGCCAGTACCGAGTTATAGCTAATTCGGAAGCAAGGGTAAACCGAGTTGCGGCCAATACCGAGTTACCGCTAGCTCGGAAACGGGAATTACCGAGTTATTGCTTGCCCGGAAACGACCGAGTTACTTCTAGCTCGGAGGCGGGAGTTACCGAGTTACGTCTAGCTCAGAGGCGAGGACATACCGAGTTACGTCTAGCTCGGAGGCGAGGAACATACCGAGTTACGTCTTGCTCGGAAGACGAGGAAGTTACCGAGTTACCTCTAACTCGGAAGATGAAGAAGTTACCGAGTTACGTATAGTTCGGAAGACGAGGAAGTTACCGAGTTATTCCTAACTCGGAAGACGAAGAAGTTACTGAGTTACCGCTAACTCGGAAGACGAAGAAGTTACCGAGTTACCTCTAACTCGGAAGACGAAGAAGTTACTGAGTTACCTCTAACTCGGAAGCAAGGAAGTTACCGAGTTACCTCTAACTCGAAAGCAAGGAAGTTACCGAGTTATCTCTAACTCGGAAGCAAGGAACATGCCGAGTTACCTCTAACTCGGAAGCAAGTACCGAGTTACAGCCAACTCGGAAGCAAGTACCGAGTTATAGCCAACTCGGAAGCAAGTACCGAGTTACAGCCAACTCGGAAGCGAGTACCAAGTTAGAGCTAACTCGGAAATGGGTGTCGAGCTACAGCCAATTCAGAGACAGGCACGCCGAGAGATAAATTCAGCCTGTAACTCGGGGAATCCTTGGAGCTAAACGTGGAGTACAAGCAAGAAGGGAACGCGAAGATGAAGGAGGACTCTGACATGTATTGAATTCGTACGCGCCAAGTCCTGCCCGATTGGCTCCAACTCAGAGATGGAGACACCGATTGCACCGTGACCCGTTTTGACTCGGAAGTGTCTTCCTTGCGGATGTGATCGTGCAGAGTCCGAGTTTGACTAGATTTTGATGATTTGGAAAGGGCCCGAGTTCTTTTCTTGTATGGGAAGTCTCCCCCGAGTTCGTTTCTTGTACGGGAAGTCCAACCCCCTCATAAATAGATGAGGTGACGGCCGATTGAAACAACACACAATCGAACAAATCGAACACAAGCCCTACTTTATCGTGTTCATCTATCTTTCTCCCTTGTACCTTGCTTTTCGTTCTTCGTTGTTCTTCAGAATTGGAGGCTACGATCCACGAAGCTCCAGGGGCGTTCAGGATGACTTGGAGCAGCCAATTGTCGCCGGGTACTCTGACGGGGTCCCTCCCGAGTAACCGGGGCATCTGGTCTCAAAAGCGCCGGCCGGATTGTCTTGCGTATCGCGCTTCCGGCAGGCCTCCCGCGGTGCGAGTTGCGGAGTATCTCCCTTGGTGCTGCGGGTACACGTGAACGTGTTCGTGTGTCAACAGTTTGAAGTTACAGTAATGTAAATATCCCGCGTCACTCTCCTGAGTGTTCGCGGCCCGATAACTAAGCATAGCAGACGGACAAGGCGTAGGGCCAACTGATGAATATTTATTACCAGGCAACATAGGATAAGGTAGGGTACAACAATAAGGGGCGACAAAAATAGGATATGCAGCAGAATAAGAATTATCGAACAACAGCAGCAGCAATGCCTAATGCAAGAATAAGGGAGATTGAATAGGCGATATCTGGAGGATAGAAGGGTTGCTTGCCTCAAAGCTCAATGGTAGGGGCCTGGTCGTCGACGTAGTAGTCGTACCCGGCAGCGTCGTCGGCGGTAGCCGCGGGGTCTACCGGAAGGAAGGGGGGAAGAAACAGTAAATATAATGCAAACATATGCAAACACAGATGCATGACTGATGACCCACAAGTATAGGGGATCTATCGTATTCCTTTCGATAAGTAAGAGTGTCGAACCCAACGAGGAGCAGAAGGAAGTGACAAGCGGTTTTCAGCAAGGTATTATCTGCAAGCACTGAAATTATCGGTAACAGATAGTTGTATGATGAGATAATTCGTAACGGGTAACATGTAACAAAAGTAAACAAGGTGCAGCAAGGTGGCCCAATCCTTTTTGTAGCAAAGGACAAGCCTGGACGAACTCTTATATAAAGCAAAGCGCTCCCGAGGACACATGGGAATCGTTGTCAAGTTAGTTTTCATCATGCTCATATGATTCGCGTTCGTTACTTTGATAATTTGATATGTGGGTGGACCGGTGCTTGGGTGCTGCCCTTCCTTGGACAAGCCTCCCACTTATGATTAACCCCTCTCGCAAGCATCCGCAACTACGAAAGAAGAATTAAGATAAATCTAACCATAGCATGAAACATATGGATCCAAATCAGCCCCTTACGAAGCAACGCATAAACCAGGGTTTAAGCTTCTGTCACTCTAGCAACCCATCATCTACTTATTACTTCCCAATTCCTTCCCCTAGGCCCAAACAATGGTGAAGTGTCAGGTAGTCGACGTTCACATAACACCACTAGAGGAGAGACAACATACATCTCATCAAAATATCGAACGAATACCAAATTCACATGATTACTTATAACAAGACTTCTCCCATGTCCTCAGGAACAAACGTAACTACTCACAAAGCATATTCATGATCAAGATCAGAGGAGTATTAATTATCATTAAGTATCTGAAAATATAATCTTCCACCGGATAAACCAACTAGCATCAACTACAAGGAGTAATCAACACTACTAGCAACCCACAGTACCAATCTGAGGTTTTGAGACAGAGATCGGATACAAGAGATGAACTAGGGTTTGAGAGGAGACTGTGCTAGTGAAGATGTTGATGGAGATTGACCCCCTCTCGATGAGAGGGTCGTTGGTGATGACGATGGCTTCGATTTCCCCCTCCCGGAGGGAAGTTTCCCCGGCAGAACAGCTCCGTCGGAGCCCTAGATTAGTTCTGCCCAGGTTCCGCCTCGAGACGGCGGCGCTTCGTCCCGAAAGCTTCCTTCTTGTTTTTTCCAGGTCAAAACACACCATATAGCAGAACATGGGCGTCAGGGGCCTGCCAGGGGGCCCACAAGGACGGGGGGCGTGCCCAAGGGGGTAGGGCGCGCCCTCCACCCTTGTGGCTGGCAGGTGGCCCCCCTCTGGTGCTTTCTTCGCCCAATATTTTTTATATATTCCAAAAATATTCTCCGTGAAGTTTCAGGACTTTTGGAGTTGTGCAGAATAGGTCTCTAATATTTGCTCCTTTTCCAGTCCAGAATTCCAGATGCCGGCATTCTCCCTCTTCATGTAAACCTTGTAAAATAAGAGAGAAAGGGCATAAGTGTTGTACCATAATGTGTAATAACAGCCCATAATGCAATAAATATTGATATAAAAGCATGATGCAAAATGGACGTATCAACTCCCCCAAGCTTAGACCTGCTTGTCCTCAAGCGAAAGCCGAAATCGAAAAATATGTCCACTTGTTTAGAGATAGAGGTGTCGATAAAATAAAATGCGGACATGAGGGCATCATGATTATCTTTAGAACAGCAACATATATTGTCATACTATTTATATGTGAAGTCATTACTCTCCATAAGATCAATATATGATCTTTTTATTTCTTTTTATTCTTTTCTTTTATTTAATTCCCTCAAGATCATCGCAAGATAACAAAGCCCTCAACTCAAAACTACTCTTTATTATATATAACTCAAGGACTCGATTACATAGAGGGAACATAAAGCAAAACTCAAGCCTAGATCATACTAAAACTTTATTCTACTAGATCAAGATATAACCAAAAGGATCGAACTAAGAAAAACGATAAAGGTAAAAGTGTGATGGTGATACGATACCGGGGCACCTCCCCCAAGCTTGGCAATAGCCAAGGGGAGTGCGCATACCCATGTATTTATGTCTCTTTCTTCGGAGGTGGTGATGTGATATTCTTGGCGATGATGCCCCTTAGGACGCGATTATCTTCCTCGAGATTATTAATTTGCTGCTTAAGATCCATTACTTCCTTGCGAAGTTTACCCGTGACGGCTAGAGCTCCATTCACCCATGGATGTTTCATAGTTCCTGATCCTCCTCCAAGGCATCCACTCTTTTCAAGTCAGCCTCCATCTCTTCCTCCATTGCTTGCCCGAAGTGGTTAGCTTCGCTGTATGCTCTTGGGCCCGGTGTCGGGTGAGACACACGACTCTCCCCGACCAACTCTTGCGCAGACATCTTGCCCCAAATCTGCTACAGAAACAACTCAAAACGAAAACAGAGAATTTTGTCGTGGTACTGTGGTCAAAACCTTCGGGAGATTATATAATGAATTTTTACCGACCAAAAGAAGTATCATGCAAGAAAACGGAGTCCGGAGGGTACACGAGGTGGCCACAAAGTAGGGGGGCGCACCCAGGGGGGTAGGGCGCGCCCTCCACCCTTGTGGTCGCCTCGTGTCTCTTTCGGACTACTTTTAATTTTCCTAATTTTTTAAATATTCCAAAACGGAGAAAAATTGCCATTAGAACAGTTTTGGAGTCGATTTACTTACCGTACCACATACCTATTCCTTTTCGGAGTATGAAACGTTCTGGAAAGTGTCCCTTATGTACACCTCCGGTGTTACGGTGTCAATTATATTGGTCTCAACATTTATGGGAGTACCTGAGATATAATGTTTGATTCTTTGACCGTTTACCACCTTCGGATTTGTGCCTTCGGCGTTGTTGATTTTTATGGCACCGGAACGATAGACCTCCTCGATAATGTAAGGACCTTCCCATTTAGAGAGAAGCTTTCCTACAAAAAATCTTAAACGAGAGTTGTATAGCAAAACATGATCACCTACATTAAACTCGCGCTTTTGTATCCTTTTATCATGCCATCTTTTAACTTTTTCTTTAAACAACTTGGCATTCTCATAGGCTTGGGTTCTCCATTCACCAAGCGAGTTAATGTCAAATAACCTCTTCTCACCGGCAAGTTTGAAATCATAGTTGAGCTCTTTAATAGCCCAATATGCCTTATGTTCTAATTCAAGAGGTAAGTGACATGCTTTTCCATAGACCATTTTATACGGAGACATACCCATAGGGTTCTTATAAGCAGTTCTATAAGCCCATAATGCATCATCAAGTTTCTTAGACCAGTTCTTTCTAGATCTATTAACAGTCTTTTGCAAAATCAATTTAATCTCTCTATTGCTCAATTCTACTTGACCACTAGACTGAGGATGATATGGAGATGCAATTCTATGGTTAACATCATACTTAGCAAGCATTTTACGGAAAGCACCATGAATAAAATGTGAACCACCATCATTCATCAAATATCTAGGGACTCCAAACCTCAGAAAAATAACTTCTTTAAGCATCTTAATAGAAGTGTTATGATCAGCACTACTAGTTGGAATAGCTTCTACCCACTTAGTAATGTAATCAACAGCAACTAAAATATGTGTATACCCATTAGAGGAAGGAAAAGGTCCCATATAATCAAAGCCCCAAACATCAAATGGTTCAATAACAAGTGAATAATCCATAGGCATTTCCTGACGTCTACTAATATTACCGATCCTCTGGCATTCATCACAAGACAAGACAAACTTACGAGCATCCTTGAAGAGAGTAGGCCAATAAAAACCAGATTGCAATACCTTATGTGCCGTTCTATCTCCAGCATGGTGTCCTCCATAAGACTCGGAGTGGCACTTGCGTAGGATCTGTTCCTGTTCATGCTCAGGTACACAACGTCTAATAACACCATCTACTCCTTCTTTATAAAGGTGTGGGTCATCCCAAAAGTAATGTCTTAAATCATAGAAAAACTTTTTCTTTTGCTGGTATGTGAAACAGGTGGTATGAATTTAGCAACAATGTAATTAGCATAATCAGCATACCATGGAGTATTACGAGAAGCATTTATGACAGCTAATTGCTCATCAAGAAAGCTATCATCAATAGGCAGTGGGTCATCAAGAACATTTTCTAACCTAGACAAGTTGTCTGCAACGGGGTTCTCAGCTCCCTTTCTATCGATAATATGCAAATCAAATTCTTGTAACAAGAGAACCCATCTAATAAGTCTAGGTTTAGCATCTTTCTTTTCCATAAGATATTTAATAGTAGCATGATCAGTGTGAACAGTTACTTTGGAATCAACAATATAAGATCTGAACTTATCACAAGCAAATACAACTGCTAAAAATTCTTTTTCAGTAGTAGCATAATTCCTCTGGGCACTGTCTAGAGTTTTACTAGCATAATGAATAACATTCAATTTCTTATCAACTCTTTGTCCTAGAATAGCACCAATAGCATAATCACTAGCATCACACATAATTTCAAAGGGTAAATTCCAATTAGGTGGTTGAACAATAGGTGCAGAAATCAAGGCTTTCTTAAGTATTTCAAATGCTTCTACACAATCATCATCAAAAACAAAAGGAACATCTTTTTGCAAGAGATTAGTGAGAGGCCTAGAAATTTTAGAGAAGTCTTTAATAAACCTCCTATAGAAACCAGCATGACCAAGGAAACTTCGTATACCTTTGATATCTTTAGGACACGGCATCTTTTCAATAGCATCTACTTTAGCTTTATCAACTTTGATACCTCTTTCAGAAATTTTATGCCAAGACAATACCTTCATTAACCATAAAGTGGCACTTCTCCCAATTCAAGACAAGATTAGTTTCTTCACATCTCTGCAAAACTTGATCAAGGTTGCTTAAGCAATCATCAAAAGAAGTTCCATAAATAGAGAAATCATCCATGAAAACCTGAACAATCTTTTCACAAAAATCAGAGAATATAGCAGTCATACATCTTTGAAAGGTAGCAGGTGCATTGCATAAACCAAAAGGCATACGTCTACAAGCAAAGGTACCGAAAGGGCAAGTAAAAGTGGTCTTTTCCTGATCATCTTTTGACACAGGTATTTGAGAGAAACCAGAATAACCATCTAGAAAGCAAAAATGTGTATGTTTGGATAGTCTTTCTAGCATTTGATCAATAAAAGGTAGAGGGTAATGATCTTTCCTAGTAGCTTTGTTTAATTTGCGAAAATCAATTATCATTCTATAACCTGTAACAATTCTTTGTGGAATCAATTCATTCTTATCATTAGGAACAACAGTAATACCTCCCTTCTTAGGGTCACAATGAACGGGACTTACCCATCTACTATCAGCAATAGGATAAATTATACCTGCCTCCAGAAGCTTTAATATTTCATTTCTTACCACTTCTTTCATCTTAGGATTTAACCGCCGTTGGTGATCAACAACTGGTTTAGCATCATGCTCCAAATTAATTTTATGCTGACAAAGAGTGGGACTAATGCCCTTAAGATCATCAAGAGTATATCCAATAGCGGCACGGTGCTTCTTCAGAGTTTTCACTAATTTCTTTTCTTCATGCTCTGAAAGGTTAGCACTAATAATAACTGGATATATCTTCTTTTCATCGAGATAAGCATATTTCAAAGTATCAGGTAATTGTTTAAGCTCAAACATGGGATCACCCTTAGGTGGAGGAGGATCCCCAAGGATTTCAACAGGCAAATCGTGTTTCAAAACAGGCCCTTGATTAAAGAATAGTTCATCTATTTCTGAACATATCATTTTCATGGTCTAGCAAATATTGTTCTAAAGGATCAGTAGGAGGCACGGCAATAGAAGCAAGACCAATAATTTCATCCTTACTAGGCAATTCTTTATCATGGGGTTGTCTACGAAATTTAGAGAAATTAAAATCATGAGACATATCCCCTAAACCAACAGTAACAATATCTTTCTCGCAGTCTATCTTAGCATTAACAGTATTCAAAAAGGTCTACCAAATATAATGGGACAAAAATCATCTTGTGGGGAACCAAGAACAAGAAAATCAGTAGGGTATTTTATTTTCCCACACAAGACTTCAACATCTCTAACAATACCAATTGGTGATATAGTATCTCTATTAGCAAGTTTAATAGTAACATCAATATCTTCTATCTCAGCAGGTGCAATATCATTCATAATTTCTTGGTACAAGGTATAAGGAATTGCACTCACGCTAGCACCCACATCACATAAGCCATGATAACAATGATCTCCAATTTTAACAGAAACAATAGGCATGCCAACAACAGGTCTATGTTTATCTTTAGTATCAGGTTTAGCAATTCTAGCAGCTTCATCACAGAAATAAATAACATGCCCATCAATATTATCAACCAAGAGATCTTTAACCATAGCAATACTAGGTTCAACTTTAATTTGTTCAGGGGGTGTAGGTGTTCTAGTATAACTCTTACGAACCACAGTTGAAGCTTTAGCATGATCCTTTATTCTAACAGGAAAAGGTGGTTTCTCAATATAAGCAGTAGGAACAATAGGATCAACATTATAAGTAATAGTTTCTTCTTCAACTTTAATGGGTTCTACTACTTTAACTTCTATGGGAGGATGATATTTAAACCACTTCTCCTTAGGGAGATCAACATGAGTAGCAAAAGATTCACAAAAAGAAGCTACTATCTCAGAGTCAAGTCCATATTTAGTGCTAAAATCAAGAAAAGCATCGGTATCCATAAAAGATTTAACACAATCAAACTTAAGGTTTATACCTGACTCCTTACCTTCGTCGAGTTCCCAATCTTCAGAGTTGCGTTTAATTCTTTCCAATAAATCCCATTTGAATTCAATATCCTTCTTCATAAAAGAACCAGTACAAGAAGTATCGAGCATGGATCGACCATTATGAGAAAGGCGAGCATAAAATTTTTGAATAATAATTTCTCTTGAGAGCTCATGATTGGGGCATGAATATAACATTGACTTAAGCCTCCCCCAAGCTTGAGCGATACTTTCTCCTTCACAAGGCCAAAACTTATATATATAATTCCAATCACGATGAACCAGATGCATAGGATAAAACTTCTGATGAAATTCCAATTTCAATCGGTTGTAGTTCCATGATCCAATATCATCACATAGCCTATACCATGTCAATGGCTTTCCCTTCAAAGATAAAGGGAAGACCTTCTTCTTGACAACATCCTCGGGCATACCTGCAAGCTTAAATAATCTACAAACTTCATCCACATAGATTAGGTGCATATCAGGATGTAATGTTCCATCTCCTGCATAAGGATTAGCTAGCAGTTTCTCTATCATACCCGAAGGAATTTCATAATAAATATTTTCAGTAGGTGCAGTAGGTTGAGGAGCAACTCTTTGCTCTTCCGGTCGAGGTGAAGATACCCCGAACAAGCCCCTCAAAGGATTATTTTCCATAGTAACAAGTGACAGTAAATTTCAGCACACTATATAAATGTTTCCTTACCAAATTCCACTTACCAAAGGTGCTTCACTCCCCGGCAACGGCGCCAGAAAAGAGTCTTGATGACCCACAAGTATAGGGGATCTATCGTAGTCCTTTCGATAAGTAAGAGTGTCGAACCCAACGAGGAGCAGAAGGAAGTGACAAGCGGTTTTCAGCAAGGTATTATCTGCAAGCACTGAAATTATCGATAACAGATAGTTGTATGATGAGATAATTCATAACGGGTAACAAGTAACAAAAGTAAACAAGGTGCAGCAAGGTGGCCCAATCCTTTTTGTAGCAAAGGACAAGCCTGGACGAACTCTTATATAAAGCAAAGCGCTCCCGAGGACACATGGGAATCGTTGTCAAGTTAGTTTTCATCATGCTCATATGATTCGCGTTCGTTACTTTGATAATTTGATATGTGGGTGGACCGGTGGTTGGGTGCTATCCTTCCTTGGACAAGCCTCCCACTTATGATTAACCCCTCTCGCAAGCATCCGCAACTATGAAAGAAGAATTAAGATAAATCAAACCATAGCATGAAACATATGGATCCAAATCAGCCCCTTACGAAGCAACGCATAAACTAGGGTTTAAGCTTCTGTCACTCTAGCAACCCATCATCTACTTATTACTTCCCAATGCCTTCCCCTAGGCCCAAAAAATGGTGAAGTGTCATGTAGTCGACGTTCACATAACACCACTAGAGGAGAGACAACATACATCTCATCAAAATATCGAACGAATACCAAATTCACATGATTACTTATAACAAGACTTCTCCCATGTCCTCAGGAACAAACGTAACTACTCACAAAGCATATTCATGATCAAGATCAAAGGAGTATTAATTATCATTAAGGATCTGAAAATATAATCTTCCACCGGATAAACCAACTAGCATCAACTACAAGGAGTAATCAACACTACTAGCAACCCACAGGTACCAATCTGAGGTTTTGAGACAGAGATCGGATACAAGAGATGAACTAGGGTTTGAGAGGAGATTGTGCTGGTGAAGATGTTGATGGATTTTGACCCCCTCTCGATGAGAGGATCATTGGTGATGACGATGGCTTCGATTTCCCCCTCCCGGAGGGAAGTTTCCCCGGCAGAACAGCTCCGCCGGAGCCCTAGATTGGTTCTGCCCAGGTTCTGCCTCGAGACGGCGGCGCTTCATCCCGAAAACTTCCTTCTTGTTTTTTCCAGGTCAAAACACACCATATAGCAGAAGATGGGCGTCGAGGGCCTGCCAGGGGACCCACAAGGACGGGGGGCGCGCCCAGGGGGGTAGGGCGCGCCCTCCACCCTTGTGTCTGGCAGGTGGCCCCCCTCTGGTGCTTTCTTCGCCCAATATTTTTTATATATTCCAAAAATATTCTCCATGAAGTTTCAGGACTTTTGGAGTTGTGCAGAATATGTCTCTAATATTTGCACCTTTTCCAGTCGAGAATTCCAGTTGCCGGCATTCTCCCTCTTCATGTAAACCTTGTAAAATAAGAGAGAAAAGGCATAAGTGTTGTACCATAATGTGTAATAACAGCCCATAATGCAATAAATATTGATATAAAAGCATGATGCAAAATGGACGTATCAATGACATGCCGGTATCTAGGCTAAGGGAGTTGTGACGCAGTGCTAGGCACGTTGCTCGGAGCGGGAATCATCCGGGGACAAATTACCGGCTCCGCGTGTTTACCGGACAGGCAATCCGAAGGAGGAATGTCCCGTGTTTGGTATGTTAGAGGGGGGTGGTGGGTATACGGGTAGCGTATTCATATTCGTTGTATTTTTCTGAGCTACTTTCGTGTATAAAATATTTTCATGTGACTTACGGATTAAAAGATATGAATTTCTATAGTTTTAATCAATTTCTAGAAATTCTTTTATTAAAAAATTGCAACATTATCCAAAATAGTGTTGTTGACTGGTCAACCTGACATGTGGGGCCTACATGTCATAGGCTGGGGCCTTTGACTTGGTCAACTGACCAGTGGGTCCCACAGGTCATACACAGTGACAAAAATAAATCATTTTATTTATTTAATAGCACATGGGCCCATGATGACCCACAAGTATATGCGATCAATTGTAGCCTTTTCGATAAGTAAGAGTGTCGAACCCAACGAGGAGCAAAAGGAAATGACAAGTGGTTTTCAGCAAGGTAATGTCTGCAAGTGCTGAAATTGTAAGTAGCAGAGTAGTTTGATAGCAAGATAATTTGTAACGAGCAAGTAACGGTAACGGTAACAAAAGTGCAGCAAGGTAGCCCAATCCTTTGAGGCAAAGGACAGGCCAAAACGGTCTCTTATAATAAGCAAATCGTTCTTGAGGGTGCACGGGAATTTCATCTAGTCACTTTCATCATGTTGATTCGATTTGTGTTCGCTACTTTGATAATTTGATATGTGGGTGGACCGGTGCTTAGGTGCTGTTCTTACTTGAACAAGCCTCCTACTTATGATTAACCCCCTCGCAAGCATCCGCAACTACGAGAAAAGTATTAAGAATAAATTCTATCCATAGCATTAAACTTTTGGATCCAATCGGTCCCTTACGGAATAGCGCATAAACTAGGGTTTAAGCTTCTGTCACTCTCGCAACCCATCATCTAATAACTACTCCACAATGCATTCCCTTAGGCCCAAATATGGTGAAGTGTCATGTAGTCGACGTTCACATGACACCACTAAGGGAATCACAACATACATACTATCAAAATATCGAACACGTATCAAGTTCACATGATTACTTGCAACATGATTTCTCCCGTGACCTCAAGAACAAAAGTAACTACTCACAAATGATAATCATGCTCAAGATCAGAGGGGTATTAAATATCATATTGGATCTGAACATATAATCTTCCACCAAATAAACCATATAGTAATCAACTACAAGATGTAATCAACACTACTAGTCACCCACAAGCACCAATCTATAGTTCCGGTACACAGATTGAACACAAGAGATGAACTAGGGTTTGAGAGGAGATGGTGCTGTTGAAGATGTTGATGGAGATTGCCCTCCCCAAGATGGGAGAGTTGTTGGTGATGATGATGACGATGATTTCCCCCTCCGGGAGGGAAGTTCCCCCGGCGGAATCGCTCCGCCGGAGGGCAAAAGTGATCCTGCCCAAGTTCCACCTCGAGACGGCGGCGTTCCATCCCGAAAGTCCTCTCCTTATTTTTTCTAGGTCAAAATTACTTATATACCAGAAGATGGGCACCGGAGGTGGGCTGGGCTGAGCACAACCCACCAGAGCGCGCCTGGGGGGCCAGGCGCGCCCTGGTGTCTTGTGCTCACCAGGTGGCCCCCCTCCGGTGGTTATTTGCTCCAGTATTTCTTATTTATTACATAAAAAATCCTCGTGAAGTTTCAGCCCATTTGGAGTTATGCAGAATAGGTAGCCTGATGTAGCCTTTTCAGGTCCAGATTTCCAGCTGCCGGAATTCTCCCTTTTTGTGTGTACCTTGCATATTATGAGAGAAAAGGCATTAGATCATGATGAACTAGATGCATAGGATTTTTTTTTGGTGAAACTCCAATTTCAATCGATTCCAATTCCAAGATCCAATATCATCGCATAGCCTATACCATGCCAATGCTTTTCCCTTCAAAGATAAAGGAAAAACATTATAAATAACAGTAGGTAAACATGATGCAAAATGGACGTATCAACTCCCCCAAGCTTAGACCTCGCTTGTCCTCAAGCGAAAACCGAAATCGAAAAACATGTCCACATGCTTAGAGAGAGAGGTGTCGATAAAAACAAAATACGGACATAGAAGCATCATGTGAATTATTATAACAGTAACCAACTTTAACATAAAACTTTTATCATAGAACTTTTATCATAGACTTCTCATGAATAAGTAGCAATTCATCACACTATCGAAGTATAAAGCACTACTGGAATCAGCTGATTTGCCGTCTGCCTTGGCCGACGGTAAAGGACCAGAAAGCGGACAGCAAAGGTCTTTGCCGTCCGCCGCAGACGGTAAACGCTTCCGGCACTGGAAGCTCCGGTAAAGAGCTTCTTTACCGTCTGCATTAGTACAGCGGACGGCAAAGACCTTTACCGTCAGCTTTCCTGGCCAAGCAGACGGCAAAGAAAGTGGACGGCAAAGAATAGACGTTAGCCACATTAGGTGGCTAACGGGAGACTTTGCCGTCTGCCGACGGACGGCAAACGTGCTCTCCCCTTTGCCGTCTGCTTCCTGACGCCAGCAGACCCGTGGCATAACGTCACTCCTCCACGCTCTTTGCCGTCTGTCGCTCTTTTCCTTTGTCGTCTGCCAGCAGACGGCATAATGACCAAATGGGTCAGACCCAGTGCTCCCAGGTTGCACAGGTAGCTGCCACGTGGCACCTTTGCCGTCCGTTGGCTGATGGCAAATACCTTCTTCTTCTTCTTCTTCTTCTTCTAGTCTTCTTCTTCTTCTTCTTTTTATTCTTATTCTTCTAGTCTTCTTCTTCTTCTTCTTCTTCTTTTTATTCTTCTTCTATTCCTTCTTTTCCTCCTCTTCCTTGTTTTTCTTCATCTTATTCCTTATTTGTGTCATTTTAGAGCTAACCTATGTAAGCATGCCATTTTTGTGCTAACCTACGAAAATTAGGTAAGTATAGGTCATTTTTGTGCTAACCTAGGTAATTATGCCATTTTTTAGCTAAATTAGGTAAGTATATGTCATTTTAGAGCTAACTTAGGTAATTATGTCATTTTGGAGGATAATAAGCTAAGTATATGACATTTATGAGGTAACCAAGGTTATTATGCCATTTTTTCAATGAATAATCTAATTATGTCATAAATGGACTAAATAAGCTAATTATGTCATTGTGGAGGATAATTAACTATATAAGTATGTCTTTTTTGGGGAAAATAAGCTAAGAAGAAGAAGAAGAAGAAGAAGAAGAAGAAGAAGAAGAACACCTTCTTTTCCTCCTCTTCCTTGTTTTTCTTCATCTTATTCCTTATTTGTGTCATTTTAGAGCTAACCTATGTAAGTATGCCATTTTTGTGCTAACCTAGGAAAATTAGGTAAGTATAGGTCATTTTTGTGCTAACCTAGGTAATTATGCCATTTTTGAGCTAAATTAGGTTAGTATATGTCATTTTAGAGCTAATTATGTCATTGTGGAGGATAATTAGCTATATAAGTATGTCTTTTTTGGGGAAAATAAGCTAAGTATGTGGCATAATAGAGAAAACTTACCGGAGGTCAAGCATCGGGGTTCGGCGGGCCGGTTTCACCTGGAGAAGGGTTGTGCGATGCGGCTTCGGAGTTATGCTGCACCAAAGATCATTTGCAAGTCTCGTTAGCATGATGACACTCAAATGTTAAGACTTGTAACTAATGACCATTCAAATGAAACTCACCGTTCCCGCTCTAGTAATGACCGGCATCGGCGGAGGGGTCTGACCGGTCTTCTCGCACATAGACTGCACATTTGGTTTTCACGAGTCAGTCATATAGGTTATAGTAATGAAACAAACATATTACGTGCATGATTTGGCTAATATGCATAAGAAACTTACCACGAGGAGCTCGTACATGGCCCGGTGAGACGCATCATTCCGTGCCCTCTCCTCCTCCAACAACCTAGCCGTCTTCTCCTCCGCCATCCGTTCCCTCTCCATCGCCATCCGTTCCCTCTCCGCCGCCAGCCGGTCCCTCTCCTGCAGAAGCGCCTGGGTTGTCTCTCTCTCTTTATGAAGAGCAGCCTACAACACCACCCCTCGTTAGCATTTTAATCATGGATGGGCACACACACAATGTAATGGAGGAAAGATATCTGAGTCCGTATAACTAACCTCGATGGCGAGCTCGACTGGCCGTGGACGAGGCCTTATCTCAGGACAGGAGCTCGTTTGGCGCGCTTTGATCTCCGGGAGAGTGCTAGGACAGCGTATAAGTCCATCTCCAATGGCTATCGAGCCATGGGGCCTCCCGCCACCAGATATCATCACCAGCTCTGGATCAAAGGGCTCCTGGCTTGGGTTAAAGTCCTCCCCTTTCCTCGCCTTCCCCTCATATCTGTACCTCACGAGCTTATGGTGGGAGGAGATGTTGGTGAAGTTCGCTGGATTATCGAGGTCAGACTCAGAGAATGCCTTGGCCTTCTTGTACGAGGCAGTATGGGCCATGGCATAGAGGTCGTAAACCTCTGGCACCTCCGTCTTATTGTGTCGCGCCTAAAAGAGAGGAACAAAGTATTAGTAAAGGGCTCAAGCTAGCATCAAGAATGAATTGCATGAATCATGAAGCAAACCACATAGCCAGTTCCGCCCGAACTGAAATAAGTTGGCGCTGCCTTGATGGTGTGGCACACCAACCATTTGGGCACACCGGTCCTTGGCATCGTCGTGGACGGCTCGCCAGCGGCCTGTGCACCACTCATCCACCAACGCCTCCCAACAATCCATCTTATCCGCACACCATCTCGGGGGCACCTAAGTTAGTAAAGAGAAATTTGAGCGCTACGCCTACGAATCAAATCAAGGAAACTAAGTACAATGCCTTAAGAATAGTTAATTACCTTCATGTATTGATCTTTCTTCAGAAACTTAGCCCGGCACGACGCCTTGTCCTTCTTAATACCACGCGAGGCGTAGTAGTCTCGAACAGCCTGCGGCCGAGCCTCGTGCCGTAAGTTTTGTAGTAGGCGCCTGCACTCGTTTTCGATAACCTTTGCCGCGTCCTCCCAGTATCCCTCCTCACACCTGTAGAAGGTCTGCAATCAAACGAGACAACACTAATTAGTACAATAACTAGCTATTGTTATTTTTTAATTATGTAAAGGAGAAATTACCCAAAAGCTTCTGATCACCATCTCGGCCCTCGTGTGGCACAAGACACCGTCGATCTCCTCCTCCGGCGGGGCCTGGGCAGCCAAGTAGTGCTCCTAGCTCCGCAAGCTGACCCTCACCGGGCAACGTGACAAACCCTGGGAAGTTTTGCCGGCAAAGCACACCAAGTACGGTGTTGGGCCTGCGGACTCCACTGGCGTGTACCCAACCCCTGCAGTATGACAAGGCCAACGCATTAGATATTTGAAGAAACCTGAAGGCAAAAGGTACAAAAAGAGTAAATGCACTTACTTCTCCCCATCAGGCCTAATCACTGGCCGTAGCTCGCGGGTCGCCGGCACGGGCGGGAGCCGTGTACCACCACGCTGGTACACGGTGGCCCCCTCAACCACCTCGCCCTCACTATCAGTAGAGGGATCATCCCCGCCACCATCAGCATGGCCACTCGGCTCCTCACGCAGATCCGGCCAGGTACCCCATCCGGACGTCTCCCGGGACGTAGCCTGGTCCGGAGTGTCGTGGGCCGAAGCCTCTGGGTCCGGAGTCTCGTGGGCCGAAGGCCCGTCGACCCGAGGCTCGTGGTGCGGAGTCCCCGTAGCCTCCACCTCAGACGGGTCCACCCTCGCAGTCCTGTGCTCGGGTGAATCAGCTGGGGGTGGCGGCGAGGAAGGCATAGCAGCCTTCCTACCTCTCCCGCGGCCACGTCCTCCACCTCTCTTCTTCCCTCCCCGACCTCCTCTCCCGGTGGGCAACGACACCGACGAAGAAGCGCCCGCCGGTGTCCCATACTCTCTATCAACGCTCTCCGGAGAGGTAGGGGTGGAATGGAAGTAGCCCTCGTGCGGGCCGCCGCCGAAGAAGTACCCGCGGGGCGCTCTGCACCCGCGCCCACCATCTTTCAACACCTGCCATGACAAAGAGTAAACGCAATTAAATGAAAAAAAAGAATGGACTGGCAGAACCAACATAAGCACTCGCACATGAAAAGCACCAGCAGAACCAACATAAGCACTCGCACAACAATCTAATAAAAACATCATCAACATCATCTCGCAGTTCAACAACATCTAACCTATAAAGAAAATAAGCAAGAAAGAAACTATTTTTTTTAATGAAAATCCATACATACATCCACCCATACATCTATATACCATTCATACATGCTAGCCTTCTCCATTAACCACTCTGTGTGTGTGTGTGTGTGCTGCTATGCCATATGAACAAGCTAGTTGTATCTAGCAAATATATTTACATGTGTCCAACAACTAACATGGAGCCTAGCCTAGCAAATGCATTTTTGTAAATTAACTACCCAATTTCAGGTAAAGGTATATGATTTTTTTCTTCAGAATTGCTCATATTTTTTATAAACTTATCAATGCTGCTATGTGCAAATTTATTTCTGCTACAAATCATTTTAGTATATTAGTATTCTTGCTGCATGCCCAAAGTGTTTCCAAAACAAAATCATCTAGTACATCCATAGCAAAATCATCTAGTACAACTACTTGCACAATCATCTAGTACTACTACTTGCACAATCTGTCCAAATCAATTTCTATTCATCTAGTACATCTATAGCAAAATCATCATCCATAGCAAATTTGAAATTACATACTATGTTTGGTTGGGTGGGTGGTTGTGGGTATCCCTAACCACCTGGCTAGGGATAGCCTTTTTCTGTTTGGTTGGGTGGGTGGTTGAGGGTATCACTAATAGTTTCAAAAAATTAGCTATTCCACAACACATACCAAAACCATAATTCAAACTAATTTAAACATCTTCAGCAAGTTTTTGGACATTGAGATACTAATTACAGCAAGCATTTGAGCTTAAAGAAAAATTACAGCAAGCATTTCACAATATGAAACCCATTACAACAAGTACTTTCACATAAAGAAACAATTCAGCTAGTGTTTGGACATTGAAATACTAATTAGCATTGGTGGCTCAACATACAAAAAAAATAGGAGCTGCTCACCTTGGTGCCTCATGGCCAGGACGAGGGGGGGGGGAACGGCAGTGGGGCACCGTCCGCCGTAGTGGGTCGCCGGAGGGGCCGGACCGGGCCAGGAGCTCGCAGGGAAGGAGGGGTCGAGCCCCGCGGGGAGGGAGGGGCGTCGGGCTCGGGCCTGGGCCTCGGCGGCGGCGGAGATGGCCTGGGCCTCGGTGGCTTGGATCGGGCGGCGGCCCGCGGGGAGGGGCGAGGGGGTCGCGCGAGGGGAGGGGGAGCGGGCGGGCGGCGGGGCAGAGCAGTTGGCTGCGGGGGGCGCGCGCGGGGGACAGGCGTCGGCGGCGGTGGAGGCGGGGACGGGCGGCGGCGGGGCAGAGCTGCGGGGAGCGCGCGCGGGGGGGAAATTGGATAGAGCTACGGGGGGCGCGCGACGAAGGGTTATTTCTTTTTTGTTTTGAAAACATCTTTGCCGTCTGCTTTTCCTTGCCGTCTGTCATTCTCCTATTTGTCGTCTGCTAACAGACGGCAAAGAGGTAGGCTAGCAGACGGCAAAGAGGGGTGGGGCTGGGGGGAACGGCCGTTAGTTAGTATCCTTCTTTGCCGTCAGCTGGCGGACGGCAAATATCAGGCGGACGGCATCTAGCCCGTCCGTCTGACCTAACCACATCGAGGGTCCAGTGGGGCCCAGCTGGTCTCTTTGCCGTCTGCCTTTTGGCCCTTTGCCGTCTGCTGGCCGACAGCAAAGAACTGGCGGACGACAAACTCTATCTTTGCCATCATCCTGTTCTTTGCCGTTAGTTTTATGTAAGCGGACGGCAAAGACCTTCTTTGCCGTCTGCTAGCAGACGGCAAAGAACTGGCTGACGGCAAATTCCCTGATTCCAGTAGTGATAAACTCTATTGGAAACCAACAAACTATGTTCTCAGTCAACTTTGCAACTACAATTCATCATCTTTTCAGGAAGGGTCATGTATCAGAGCCTTTAAGCAAGTCCACATACTCAATCATCATATAGTCTTCTATGATTGCTAACACTCACCGCATACACATGAGCAAAACATTTCAACCGGACACATAGAAATATAGGGGCTTATAATTTCGCCTCCCAACGTATTCGCCTCAAACGTTTCAACAATAATAACTCATGCTACCCATATTCAACTGGACATATGTGCCTAGATCTTTCCTCACCACATGATGTTTGCCAAAGGAGAAAAATAAAAAGGCAAAGAGAGAAAAACTTTGACTCTTGCATAAAAGTAAGTACCTAAAAGTAAAAGATAGGCCCTTCGTAGAGGGAAGCAGAGGTTGCCATGCGCTTATTTGTTTGTATGCTCAACCCCTTAGTGCAAGAGAATGTCACGTTATATTGCCCCTTGTGATGGCAACCTTTATTATGCAGTCTGTCGCTTTTATTCTTTACCATCACAAGTTCGTACAACGCTCAATTTTCTCTTACACTAAATGATCTCACACTTTTAGAAGCAATTTTGATTGCCTTATTGCATCGATGACAACTTACTTGAAGGATCTTACTCAATCCTTAGGTAGGTATGGTGGACTCTTGAAAATAAGATTTGGGTTTAAGGGTTTTTGGATGCACAAGTAGTATCTCTACTTGGTGCGGAATTTTTGGCTAGCAAAGATGGGGGGCAAGCACCACATGTTGAAGGATCTATGACAATATAACTTCTATGTGAATATGAACAAACATAAATTATTACGTTGTCTTCCTCGTCCAACATCAACAATTTTGGCATATAATATTTTGATGGGGGCTCACAATCACAAAAGATTTCCAGGATAGTGTATATGTATGTGAATCTTCTCTTCCCTTATTAATTCTTTCATGAGTTGCATCATTGACCAATACTATGTTTGTCAATCTCTAATAAAATTTTCTACTTATACTTTTTGTTATGTGGTGTCATTACCTACCATAAGATTAGCATATGATCTTTTTCATTTATTTCCTTTCTTTTTATTGGAACATGAAAGTAAAGAAAGCAAAAACTCAAACTAAACTTTATTATATATCTCGCACATGATTACAAGGATAGATCACTAAGCAAACTCTCAAAAAGAAAGGATTGAACTAAACTTTTATTCATCTAAAGCAAAAGATAACTAAGGATCGAACTAAAATAAGTAAAGGCAAAAGATAGTGGGGGTGATACGATACCGGGGCACCTCCCCCAAGCTTGGCGAAAGTCAAGGGGAGTGCCCATACCCGATACTCAGTTTTCTTTTGGTGATGAAGAAGGAGGTGGTGGTGGTGATGAAGTGGAGGCGATCTTGTCCTCGGGTTTCCATGGCAGAGGTCCACCATCATAAGAGGAAGAATGAGTCTCAAGGGTCCTGCAACTGGTAGCCAAACTCATACCTTTAAACCTCGCCTCATATTCAAAGACTTGGTTTTGGAGATCGTAGATCTGGCTTTGGAGGAAGTTGATTTGCTCATTGAGGGTGAAGACGATGTCCTTCATGGACTTGCCATCCACCATGAGATCACGGGTAAAGTCCGTGATCATGAGGTGATTGGCATTGAGTCCACGCCCCACCATCCCCTTGCACCGGAAGACCTCCTACTCCATAGCTTCAAGCCTGGCCTCCACGGTTCCTGTTCCCTTGGGTCCTTGCACATCGCGGATGTGAAGCACCCCCTCATGCATCTGGATGACCTGAGGGTGCTGCACCACCTCCCGCAAATATGGGTTGATGACGTTCTTGAAGAACTTGTTCTTGGAGGAGCTTGAAGCGGCCATGGTAGATGGGATCTGTAAGGAAACAGCAAGGAAAAGAAAACAGAAGATTTCTCCATGATACGGTGGTCAATAGGTTCGGGGAGTATATAAAGATTTTTTATCTTGGGAAACAAGCAAACGGAAGAAAAACGGAGTTCGGAAGGTACCCGAGGTGGGCACAACCCACCTGGGCGCGCCTGGCTCACCAGGGTGACCTTCCTGGTTGTTTCTTATTTTCCTAATTTTTAAAATATTCCAAAACTGACAAAAAATATTTTTGCGGATTTTTCGGAGTCCGTTTACTTACCGTATCACGTACCTCCTCTTTTTCACGATTCTGGAGTGTTCCGGAAGGTCTCTTTTATGTGTTCTTCCGGTGTCATAGTTTGGATAATATTGCTTTCAACATTAATGGGCGTACCTGAGATATAATGTTTTATTCGTTGCCCATTAACAACCTTCGGGTTAGTACCTTCGACATTATTTATTTTGATAGCTCCAGACCGATAAACCTCCTCGATAACATAGGGTCTTTCCCATTTGGAGAGGAGTTTTCCTGCAAAGAATCTGAAACGAGAGTTGTACAAAAGAATATATTCTCCAACTTTGAACTCACGCTTTTGGATTCTTTTATCATGCCATCTTTTAACTTTTTCTTTAAATAACTTGGCATTTTCATAAGCTTGGGTTCTCCATTCATCTAATGAGATAATATCAAATAACCTCTTCTCACCAGCAAGTTTGAAATCATAGTTGAGTTCTTTAATTGCCCAATATGCTTTATGTTCTAACTCAAGAGTCAAATGACAAGCTTTTCCATAAACCATTTTATAAGGAGACACACCCATAGGATTTTTATATGATGTTCTATAAGCCCAAAGTGCATCATCTAATTTCTTAGACCAATTCTTCTGGGACCTATTGACAGTCTTTTGCAAAATTAATTTTATTTCTCTATTGCTAAGTTCAACTTGACCACTAGACTGAGGATGATAGGGTGATGCAATTCTATGGTTAACATCATACTTGGCAAGCATTTTACGGAAAGCACCATGAATAAAGTGTGAACCACCATCAGTCATTAAATATCTAGGGACTCCGAACCTTGGGAAAATAACTTCCTTAAGCATTTTAATAGAGGTGTTGTGATCAGCACTACTAGTTGGAATAGCTTCTACCCACTTAGTAACATAATCAACAGCAACCAAAATATGTGTATACCCATTGGAGCAAGGAAAAGGTCCCATGTAATCAAAACCCCAAACATCAAATGGTTCAACAGCAAGTGAATAATTCATAGGCATTTCTTGATGCTTACCGATATTACCTATTCTTTGACATTCATCACAAGATAAGACAAACTTACGAGCATCCTTGAAAAGAGTAGGCCAATAAAACCCAGACTGCAATGCCTTGTGAGCAGTTCTGTCTCCCGCATGATGTCCTCCATAAGCTTCGGAGTGACATTTTCGTAGGATTTGTCCCTGTTCATGCTCGGGTACACAACGTCTAATAATACCATCTACTCCTTCATTATAAAGATGTGAGTCATCCCAAAAGTAATGTCTTAAATCATAGAAGAATTTTTTCTTTTGTTGGTATGTAAAGCTAGGTAGTAAATATTTAGCAACAATGTAATTAGCATAGTCAGCATACCAAGGAGTATTATGAGAAACATTTATTGCAGCTAACTGCTCATCAGGAAAACTGTCATCAATAGGTAGTGGGTCATCAAGGACATTCTCCAACCTAGACAAGTTATCAGCTACGGGGTTCTCTGCTCCTTTTCTATCAGTGATATTTAAATCAAATTCTTGTAGCAAGAGAACCCATCGAATAAGCCTAGGTTTAGCATCTTTCTTTTGCATAAGATATTTAATAGCAGCATGATCGGTGTGAACAATTACTTTTGAATCAACAATGTAAGATCTAAATTTATCACAAGCAAACACAACTGCTAGAAATTCGTTTTCAGTAGTAGCATAATTTCTTTGAGCACTGTCTAGAGTTTTACTAGCATAATGAATAACATTTAGTTTCTTATCAACTCTTTGTCCTAGAACAGCACCAACAGCATAATCACTAGCATCACACATAATTTCAAAAGGCAAGTTCCAGTCAGGTGGTTGAACAATAGGTGCAGAAATTAAGGCTTTCTTGAGTGTTTCAAAGGCTTCTAAACAATCATCATCAAAAACAAAAGGAACATCCTTTTGCAAAAGATTTGTAAGGGGCCTAGAAATTTTAGAGAAGTCTTTGATAAATCTCCTATAGAAACCAGCATGACCTAAGAAACTACGAATACCTTTGATGTCTTTAGGACATGGCATTTTCTCAATTGCATCAACCTTAGCTTTGTCCACCTCAATACCTCTTTCAGAAATTTTATGGCCCAAAACAATACCTTCATTAACCATAAAGTGGCACTTCTCCCAATTCAAGACAAGATTCGTTTGCTCGCATCTCTGCAAAACTCGATCAAGATTGCTTAAACAATCATCAAAAGACTTCCCATAAATAGAAAAGTCATCCATGAAAACTTCAACAATCTTTTCACAAAAGTCAGAGAATATAGCAGTCATACATCTTTGAAAGGTAGCAGGTGCATTGCATAAACCAAAAGGCATACGTCTATAAGCATAAGTTCCAAAAGGACAAGTAAAAGTGGTCTTTTGTTGATCAGGTTGGGAAACAGGTATTTGTGAAAAACCAGAGTATCCATCAAGGAAGCAAAAATGTGTGTGCTTAGACAATCTTTCTAGCATTTGATCAATAAAAGGCAGAGGGTTATGATCTTTTCTAGTTGCTTTGTTTAATTTTCTAAAATCAATTACCATTCTATAGCTTGTAACAAATCTTTGTGGAATAAGTTCATTCTTATCATTAGGAACAACAGTAATACCTCCCTTCTTAGGGACACAATGAACATGACTTACCCATCTACTATCAGCTATGGGGTAGATTATACCTACTTCCAGAAGTTTTAATATTTCCGTTCTTACCACTTCTTTCATCTTCGGATTTAACCGACGTTGGTGATCAACAACGGGTTTAGCATCAGGTTCCATATTAATCTTGTGCTGACATAGAGTGGGACTAATGCCCTTTAAATCATCAAGGGTATATCCAATAGCAGCTCGGTGCTTCCTTAGAACTTTCAATAATCTTTCTTCTTCATGTTCTGAAAGGTTAGCACTAATAATAACAGGATATATCTTCTTCTCGTCAAGATAAGCATATTTCAAAGTGTCTGGCAATTGCTTTAATTCAAACACAGGATCACCTTTAGGTGGAGGAGGACCTCCTAGAGTTTCAATAGGCAAATTGTGTTTAAGCAGAGGACGTTGTTCAAAGAAAATCTGATCTATTTCATTTCTTTCATGCATATGTAAATCATTTGCATGGTCTAGAAGATATTGTTCTAGAGGATCAGTAGGAGGCACAGCAATAGAAGCAAGACCAATTATTTCATCCTTACTAGGCAATTCTTTTTATGAGGTTTTCTACTAAACTTGGAAAAATTAAACTCATGAGACTCATCACCAAAACTAACACCGACAGTTTGTTTCTCACAATCTATTTTAGCATTAACGGTGTTCAAGAAAGGTCTGCCAAAGATAATGGGACAAAAATCAACTTGTGGGGAACCAAGAAAAATAAAATCAGTAGGGTATTTTATTTTCCCACACAAGACTTCAACATCTCTAACAATCCCAATTGGTGAAATAGTATCTCTATTAGCAAGTTTAATAGTAACATCTATGTCTTCTATCTCTGCGGGTGCTATGTCATTCATAATTTCTTGATATAACGTAAAGGGAATAGCACTTACGCTAGCACCTATGTCACATAAACCATGATAACAGTGATCTCCTATTTTAACTGAGACAACGGGTATGCTAACAACAGGTCTATGTTTATCCTTTTTATCGGGTTTGGCAATTCTAGCAGCTTCTTCACAGAAGTAAATAACATGCCCATCTATATTTTCTTCCAGGAGATCCTTAACCATAGCAACACTAGGTTCTACTTTGATTTGTTCATCAGGTTTAGGTGTTCTAATATAACTTTTGTTGACCACAGTTGAAACTTTAGCATGTTCCTTCATCCTAACATGGAAAGGTGGTTTCTCAATATAAGCAGTAGGAACAACTGGATCAACATTATAAATAATAGTTTCCTCTTTAGCTAGTACCGGTTCTTTAATTTCTTCTTTAATAGGTGGGTGATATTTAAACCACTTCTCCTTAGGGAGATCAACATGAGTAGCAAATGATTCACAAAAGGAGGCTACTATCTCAGAGTCAAGTCCATATTTAGTGCTAAACTTTTGAAAAGCATCGGTATTCATAAAAGTCTAACACAATCAAACTTAAGCTTAATACCTGACTCTTTACCTTCGTCGAGTTCCCAATCTTCAGAGTTGCGTTTAATTCTTTCTAAAAGATCCCACCGGAATTCAATAGTCTTCTTCATAAAAGAACCAGCACAAGAAGTATCAAGCATGGATCGATCATTATGAGAAAGCCGAGCATAAAAGTTTTGGATAATAATTTCTCTTGAGAGCTCATGATTGGGGCATGAATATAACATTGACTTAAGCCTCCCCCAAGCTAGAGCGATACTTTCTCCTTCACAAGGCCAAAAATTATATATGTAATTCCGATCACGATGAACTAGATGCATAGGATAATTTTTTTGGTGAAACTCCAATTTCAATCGATTCCAATTCCAAGATCCAATATCATCGCATAGCCTATACCATGCCAATGCTTTTCCCTTCAAAGATAAAGGGAAAACCTTCTTCTATAAATCTTCATCTCCGGGTAAACCTGCAAGCTTAAACAATCCACAAATTTCTTCCACATATATCAAGTGCATATCAGGATGTTCGGTTCCATCTCCTGCATAAGGATTAGCTAGCAGTTGTTCTATCATACCCGAAGGAATTTCATATTCAATATTTTCAGTAGGTGCAGTAGGTTGAGGGGTAACTAATTGTGGTTCCGGTCAAGGTGAAGATACCCCGAACAAACCCCTCAAAGGATTGTTTTCCATAGTAACAAGTGACAATAAATTTCAGAACGTAGTAATAATTTTTCCTTACCAATTTCCACTTACCAAGAGCGCTTCACTCCCCGGCAACGGCGCCAAAAAAGAGCCTTGATGACCCACAAGTATATGGGATCAATTGTAGCCTTTTCGATAAGTAAGAGTGTCGAACCCAACGAGGAGCAGAAGGAAATGACAAGTGGTTTTCAGCAAGGTAATGTCTGCAAGTGCTGAAATTGTAAGTAGCAGAGTAGTTTGATAGCAAGATAATTTGTAACGAGCAAGTATCAGTAACGGTAAAAAAAGTGCAGCAAGGTAGCCCAATCCTTTTGAGGCAAAGGACAGGCCAAAACGGTCTCTTATAATAAGCAAAGCGTTATTGAGGGTACACGGGAATTTCTTCTAGTCACTTTCATCATGTTGATTCGATTTGTGTTCGCTACTTTGATAATTTGATATGTGGGTGGACCGGTGCTTAGGTGCTGTTCTTACTTGAACAAGCCTCCTACTTATGATTAACCCCCTCGCAAGCATCCGCAACTATGAGAAAAGTATTAAGAATAAATTCTAACCATAGCATTAAACTTTTGGATCCAATCGGTCCCTTACGGAATAGCGCATAAACTAGGGTTTAAGCTTTTGTCACTCTCGCAACCCATCATCTAATAACTACTCCACAATGCATTCCCTTAGGCCAAAATATGGTGAAGTGTCATGTAGTCGACGTTCACATGACACCACTAAGGGAATCACAACATACATACTATCAAAATATCGAACACGTATCAAGTTCACATGATTACTTGCAACATGATTTCTCCCGTGACCTCAAGAACAAAAGTAAATACTCACAAATGATAATCATGCTCAAGATCATAGGGGTATTAAATAGCATATTGGATCTGAACATATAATCTTCCACCAAATAAACCATATAGTAATCAACTACAAGATGTAATCAACACTACTAGTCACCCACAAGCACCAATCTATAGTTCCGGTACACAGATTGAACACAAGAGATGAACTAGGGTTTGAGAGGAGATGGTGCTGTTGAAGATGTTGATGGAGATTGCCCTCCCCAAGATGGGAGAGTTGTTGGTGATGATGATGACGATGATTTCCCCCTCCGGGAGGGAAGTTCCCCCGGCGGAATCGCTCCGCCGGAGGGCAAAAGTGCTCCTGCCCAAGTTCCGCCTCGAGACGGCGGCGTTCCATCCCGAAAGTCCTCTCCTTATTTTTTCTAGGTCAAAATGACTTATATACCAGAAGATGGGCACCGGAGGTGGGCTGGGCTGAGCCAGGCGCGCCCTGGTGTCTTGTGCTCACCAGGTGGCCCCCCTCCGGTGGTTATTTGCTCCAGTATTTCTTATATATTCCATAAAAAATCCTCGTGAAGTTTCAGCCCATTTGGAGTTGTGCAGAATAGGTAGCCTGACGTAGCTTTTTCAGGTCCAGATTTCCAGCTGCCGGAATTCTCCCTCTTTGTGTGTACCTTGCATATTATGAGAGAAAAGGCATTAGAATTACTCCAAAAAGCATTATTATGCATAAAAACATTATAAATAATAGTAGGTAAACATGATGCAAAATGGACGTATCAGCCCACATGTCATACACTGCTTATTTATAATCCATTTTATTTAATTTAAATAGGCCGTGGGGTCCAGCTGTCATTGAGTCAGAGACAACTAACCAGTTATTTAATTTAACTAATGGCTAGGGCCCACCTGTCATACTAACAGTGACTTAACTAACAGTTTAAGTTAACCAGGGGACAACTGTGCATAGGGGCCCACATGTAAGTCTCAGTGGGGCAGCTTAATTAGTGATAATTAACATTCTGACGTGGGGGCCCCACATGTCAGCCACCTAGGCAATCGCCGGCGACGACAGAGCTCGCCGGACTTGACCGTGCGCTCGTTTTCGAGCGCCATTCGGGGCAGGGTTTGTTGCTACAGGTTCCTGGGAGTGAGCCGCGTCGAGTGGGGGAGGCGTCGACGGCGACGAGGTTTGGCGGCCGGCAGAAAACGAGTTCGACGGTGACATTGTTTTGGCGCGTTATTTCGGCCGTTCTTTCGTTCGTTCGGTTCCTGGGAGCGTGTGGAGTACAACGGCATGCTTGGCGGCCATACGCGCGCTCTGTGGCCACGGCACGGTCGACGGCTGCGGCGACGGAGCACGGCATCCATGGCGGCGACGGCTATGGCGAGAAGGAGACAAAGGGGAGGGTTGGTGACGGTGGCCGCACTCACAGTGATCCTGCAGGTGTGCTCAGACTGCACGGGGGGAGGCTCGAGGCGGCGCGAATTCGTCGGCAATCGACGACGGGTGCAGAAGGGGAATGGCGACCGTGTGCTCACAGGAGGGGCTCTCGGCTCGATTCCTCTTGCGTGCGGACGTAAACGATGACGACGAACAGCTTGGACAACACGGCGGGGCTCGGGGAGGTCAGTGGCCACGCAGGTGCGCGGCCATGGCGACGGCGGCTACTGGACGAGTTGGGGACGACGATGGCAAGGCGAGGAAGGGGGGAAATGGATCTAGGGTTCGTCTACAGGCGCGTGGGGGCATTCTTATCCCCGAGATTCATCTCCAGGGCACCGTGGATGAGCGACACGACGGCAATCGGCGTCGAACACTATCTGCCATGGAGACACAAGGGCTCGGGTGAGCAGCACGAAGGGGAAGACCCCAGGTGGGCTGGGCTGGCTGGTGGGCTGCTACTGTGCACTTGAAGGACCACGCTGGCGGGCTGATTTCCCTTATCTCCTTTTCTTTCTTTTTGTTCCACATTTCTTTTCTGTTTTTAGGTTGCTTGGCTATCACCTGATTTTTGCAAAAGGTGAAACTAGTCCTATTATTTGTGTTGCACTTTACTGTAATGCTACAAAAAGTTTGAGCCTCAATAAAATTCATTTGTATTTTACTTAACTTTTAAATGACTAATTGGGGCTGTTTTGCTACTATTTTTATTTATTTATGTTACTTAAACATTTCAACAAATGTTGGTTTCTATCATACCATGGTCTAATGATTATTTGAAAGTTTTAGAATATTTTTCCACAATTTTTGGTGCAACTTTATTTTCCACTTTTGTTTGAATTTCTATTTGGGTTGGAATTTGAATGAGCTATGATCAAGGGTGATCATCACATGCCTAATCAGGGTGACTTGGCATTATCAACAGTTGATTACGGTTACATGACACAGGGGATGTTACAATTCTCCTCCTCTAAAAAGAATTCTCGTCCCGAGAATTAAGAGGCAGGAAGAAAGAAGGTGGGGTATGCTTCGCGTAGACGATCCTCGCGCTCCCAGGTGGCTTCATCCTCAGAATGATGCGACCACTGGACCATGATAAACTTGATGGTCTTCTGTGTGTTCGGTGTTCGGCTTGATCAAGAACGCGGGCCGGAAATTCTGGATAAGAGAGGTCTTCACTCAAATCGAGCATTTCATGATCCACTGCTCGGATAGGATCCTTGAAGCAGCGGCGGAGTTGTGACACGTGAAAGACATCATGAACTTGGGAGAGATGCGGCGGCAATTCCAACTGATATGCCACTTCTCCACGCTTTGCAAGAATGCGGAACGGGCCGATGTAGCGAGGAGCTAGCTGGCCCTTGATCCCAAAGCGATGTGTGCCCTTCATCGAAGTGACACGGAGGTACACATATTCGCCAGGTTGATAGACCATTTCCGTGTGCTTGCGATCATAGTTGCTCTTCTGACGAGACTGAGCGGTCTTCAGATGTTCACGCACAATGCGGACTTGATCTTCAGCTTGTTGGATAATATCCGGGCTGAAGAGTGGTCGTTCCCCAGTTTCTGACCAATTCAGAGGGGTTCAACACTTACATCCATATAGAACTTCGAAGGGTGTCATCTTCAAGCTAGCCTGATAGCTATTGTTGTACGAGAACTTAGCATACGGGAGAGATTCCTCCGATTTCTTACCAAATGAGATGACACATGCGCGAAGCATATCTTCAGCACTTGGTTGACACGTTCGACTTGACCCTGTGACTGAGGGTGAAAGGCAGTGCTGAAGGATAAATGTGTGCCCATTGCTTGTTGGAAACTTTCCCAAAATCTGGAAGTGAAGAGGCTGCCACGGTCGGAACTGATCTCCAATGGAACACCGTGGAGTGACACGATTCTGGAAACATACAAGTTTGCTAACTAACTAGCAGTGATCGTCTCCTTGACTGGCAAAAAGTGAGCTACCTTAGAGAATCTGTCGATGACGACAAAGATAGCATCATGACCCTTCTGTGATTTGGGAAAACCAGTGATGAAGTCCATTTCAACCTTGTCCCATTTCCACTCAGGAATAGCAAGTGGTTGCAGAGTTTCGGCAGGTCTTTGGTGTTCTACTTTGACGCGACGGCAAACGTCACACTCAGCAACATAACGAGCAATGTCTTGCTTCATACCAGACCTCCAGTACCGCTAACGAATGTCTTGGTACATCTTGGTGCTACCGAGGTGAATCAACAGAGGTGTATCATGAGCTACTTCCATGACGCGTATGGTTAAGTCCAGGTTGTCCTTGCTCCTAGGAACCATTAGACGATTATTCAAGAACAAGGTGCCATCTTGATCAACAGTGAAGAATGAGTGCTTTCCTTCTGCGAGAAGGCGCTTAATCTCTTTGACTTCAGAGTCATATTTCTGCATCTCCTTGATGGTGTTGTCGAGGTCCGGTTCAATAGCAAGGGTATTCACATAACCCTGAGGAACAATCTCGATGTTCAGCTTCTGAAGTTCGGCATACAGGAGGGGTTGCTGTAGTTGAACCTCAAGTTCGCTGCAGTAGGCTTTACGGCTTAAGGCATCGGCCATCACATTAGCCATGCCGGGAGTATATGAAATGTCCATGTTGTAATTGGCTATTGTCTCGAGTCATCTTTGCTGGCGGAGATTCAGATCGGGATGAAAGAAGAGGTACTTCAGGCTTTGGTGATCGGTATAGATCTCACAACGATTACCGAGGAGGTAATGTCTCCACAGCTTCAAAGCATAAATAACAGCGGCAAGTTCAAGATCATGCGTTGGATAGTTCTCTTCATGAAGACGCAACTGTCGAGAGCCATAAGCAATCACGCGACGCTCTTGCATTAGGACACAGCCTAATCCTTGACAAGACGCATCGCAATATATCACGAAGTCCTTGTGGGTATTAGGGGGAGCAAGCACTGGACCAGAGGTGAGCTTGTCCTTCAGAGTCTGGAAGCTTTCCTGGCATTTATCAGTCCACTCAAACTGGACACCTTTGTGAAGCAGATTGGTCAGAGGCTTTGCAATCTTGGAGAAGTTCTCGACAAAATGGCGGCAATAGCTTGCGAGATCGAGGAAACTTCTGACTTGTTTGACATTCTTTGGAGGAGTCCAATCAAGAATAGCTTGAACTCGTTCAGGGTTGACGGCAATGCCATCCTTGGAAATTACATTACCAAGGTAGGTGACTTCGGATAGCCAGAATTCACACTTGGAATACTTGGCATATAACTGATGTTCTCGAAGCTTTTCTAGCACAAGACGAAGGTGTTCAGCATGTTCTTCTTCAGTCTTGCACTACAAAAAAAAACCACTTCCATGATGATACGTGTTTGTCACAGTAGGTCACGTTTTCTATCATGCATGTACATCCATGACGATTTTATGACAGAATCAAGATAGTCATACCTGTGCTATCGTAGAAGTGTTCCATGACATTACCAAAATTATCATCACAGAAGTGCCCACTTCCATGACGATAAATCGCGCGTCATAGAAGTGCTTTCGTCAAGGGTAACCGACACGTGGCATCCACCGTAACGGGTCGCCGTTAAGCTATCGGGTTCCGGTTTGGATCCGATAACCCGTTAACAGCCCGGACCAATGGGGATTTTCCACGTGTAAAATTCTCTTTCGCCGGCAGCTCCACATGTCGGCCCAGCGTTCGGACAGTTGTCATCCAGCGAATGGACGGGACGCGCCTATGATACGTCGACACGTGTCTCGGCCCAACAGTGGCCCATTCAGGTTAAAAGGCCGGGCCTGTCAAAATAAGCGGGCCGGCCCATTAGTGGCCTACTTGAGTCAGGCCCATTCACAAGCACGGCCCATACAAGTTACACAGAATCGGCCCATCAAAGGCCCTTTCTAGATTTGACAATTTCCAGCCCATCGTCAGTTCCAGCCCGTTAACGGCATGCTACGTCTTTGGGCCCAATTACGACCCGAGCTTCTTTCGGCCTGTTAGCAGCCCATCGTCAATTCCATCCCGTTAACGGCCCAGAACGACTTTCGGCCTTTTCTCGGCCCATTCTGCAGTTGGGCCAACTTCTAGCCCGTTGTGACTTTAGGCCTGTCCTCGGCCCATTCGGTAAATGGGCCAATTCCTAGCCCATTTTGTCTTTCAGCCTGTTAACGGCCCGCACAACAGTTGGGCCTTTGACTGTGCAACCTCATTTTGGGTCCATTAGCGGCCCACGTTCCGCAGGGCAAAATTTCAGCCCGACGCGACTTTTGGCCTATTAAAAGCCTAGTTTGCAAATTGGGCCTCCTCTGGCCCAAAATACTTTCGGCCTCTTACTGGCCCGTAAAGTAAAAGGGCCGAGACAAAATTGACATTTATTTTGGCCTGCTAGAGGCCCGCGGGCCATTTCCATTTATACGGCCCTATCGAGCTTTCGGCCTGTTAACGGCCTGCTAAGAGCCGTTGTTACGGTGGGCCACATCATTTGGGATCCACTAAATAGTATTTTGACCAGCCCAATTAAGGCCCGCTTTGACTACACATGTTTGTTCATTCAGATGGCGTCCAGGAAATGTTTGGGCGTGTTGGCCCCCGTTTCAACGATATAGCATATTCAAAGAATTATCCTACTCTATACTATCGCCTCTAAAAAACATACACTATACAATAAAGAGACTCAGGCACAGAAACATAGAATAATCCTACACTATACAATAAAGAAATTACAGCCGATTATACCCACTGGGCATTATAGTTCAGCACCAGTGATAATAAAGCGTACACAAACAGCAAATTACATACACTGGGCAAATAAAGATCATACATCATTGTCGGTGTACTAAAGTATGGGTCTTTTTAGTACCCCTTACTTGTGCACGGGCAGTTGTAGCCGTACCGCGGCAAGCCTTGCCGGGGAATAGCTAGGAGTAATCACAAGACTAAGATGCCAAGAAGGCGTTCAAATCAACGATCAGACAGACCAGAAGACAGAAGACCAAAGGGTTGCGGAGGCCCGGCAAGACCCTTGCCGGCAAGGATTCGCACCCGGCAAGCCCCGGGCCCGACAAGCCCCGGGCCCGGCAAGGATTCGCACCCGGCAAGCCCCGGGCCCTGCAAGGATTCAGCCCTGGCAAGGCTCTGCACAGTGCAGCGCTATCGCTCCTGTGCAGTGGCCAGCCTTGTCGTTTAGGGCTTGTCCTCATGATGACGTGGCGCGATGCCGGCCACGGGATGCTTAAGCGGCGCTGATGGGATGGCTGCTTTTCCCATCCCCCGTAAAGCTTTTCCAAGCCCAAGACGCTAAGGGACACCTCGACGGACACCTCACGGTGCATTTAATGAGTTTGTCCTAGGCCGTCAAGGTTAGGTATGATAACACTGTGATAACGCTGTAGCTACTTTCCACCTCATGCCTTATCTCGTACGCTACTGTGGTAGCCTCTTTGACTCATATAAAAGGAGGCCCGAGGCGTACAGAAGGAGGGGGAAGAGAGCACTTCTGAGGGTCCATTCTGCATGCGCAGCTACCGAGTACTGTAGCTCCCAGAATTTGGCCAAGAACGTCCACAGTAATACAATCAAAGCAGGAGTAGGGTTTTACGCATCTGTGCGGCCCGAACCTGGGTAAAATCCCCCGTGTGCTGTTCGTTAGATCTGCTCTTTGTGCAATCCTCTCCCCTTGCCGAACCGTAAAGGGATCTCCTTGATCCCATAGGTGTTCGTTTCCCACGACATCTTTGGCGCGCCAGGTAGGGGCTATCGAGGTTGGGCGAACCTGATCTAGCGATCAGCGCATAAGATCTTTGATCATCTTCACCACCATGGCTCCCAAGAAGAAGGGTTTCATGGCGGTTGGTCCATCTGCATCCGTCGTGCCTGATGCTGCGCGCACAGGCGACGGGGTAGACGCGGGTGGAGGAGATGGAGGCTCCGAGCTTCCACGGCGTTCCGGCGATCCGAGCCGGACGAGCAACAGGTCCAAGGATGGAGCTGCGCAACCTGCAGGTGGTGCAACGACTTCCAAGGATGGAGCGGCGCCTTCCAGGACGAATACGCTGGCGCATGCACCGCGACCTTCTCAGGACGCGCGTGACGTGCGGCCTCAGGACGTTGGTGGTTCTAGGCGTCTGCAAGAAAAGGCCCCTGCGCATCACTCTCAGGGTGCGCAGGGCCAAGATCCGCGCCAGCGCGCTGGTGGAAGCCGCGCACGGGTGCAGAGTCGTGATGGTGCTCCTTCTAACCCTGTTAGGAGTTTGAGCACCTCACGTTCTTCACACCTGTCGCCGCCGCCTACACCAGCAGAGGCGTTGGCGCGAGCTCAGCTACTCCTAGACTTCCCTCCTGCCACGGAGAAGCTAGATGAGTGGCGAGCCACTATCCAGAGCCTCCTCAGCCTGGCTGACAACGGCAGACCGCAGCAGGGTGAACCCTCGTGGCTGCAGTCGTCTAGGCTGGTGCGTGGCGATGGAGAGAAGACCGGAGCTGGAACGACTACGTTGCGTTCCCCTCCGCTGCATCAGGAGCGGTCGTTAACTCGACGGACCAACGCCCGTGAGGATGATTCCACGGCGTCATCTGATCCGCGGGTTCGCCGCGATCAACGTCACGTTCTTCGGGAACGGAAGAAGGAGGACGCTCGAACCACCATCGAGCGCCGAAGGGAAGCGCGTCGCCAGTCCGACAAGCACGCTGGGACCGCTGTTGACGAGCCCGCGCCAGGGCACCCTGGCTACCTACCTTACGAGGTGGGTTGTCCAGCGTTTACTCGTGAGCTGCGGCAAGTCCAGTGGCCCAGCTCCCGCTCCTTCAAGCCGGAAGTACCGGAGAAGTATGACGGCAAGACCCATCCGTCCGAGTTCTTGAGCATCTACACCATCGCGGTGCGGGCTGCCGAGGCTCGTGACGATAAGGTGCTGGCCAACTACTTTCCGTTGGTGCTGAAGCCCAACGTGAGATCATGGTTGATGCACCTGCCCGAGAATTCCATCTCTTCTTGGGCCGACATGTGCCACCAGTTTGTTGGCGCCTTCACCGGCGGCCATCAAGCTCCTGGCCAGGAGAGTGATCTACATATCATCCCCCAAAAAGAGGGCGAAAGTTTGCGCAAGTATATCCAAAGGTTCAGCCGCGTCCAGCACAACATTCCTGACGTTCATCCCGCCGCCGTCATCAGCGCCTTTCATCAGAATGTGCGCAATCGTAAAATGCGGGAGGAGCTGGCGATGAACAAAGTCAGAGACGTCGCCGAGCTCTACGCTTGGGCCGACAAGTGTGCACGGGCAGAGGAAGGAAGAAGACTCCCCGGCGAGAACACTGGCGCCGGAGTCGACTCCGAGAGCGAAGACGCTCCTGCCCCGGCAAGGAAGGGAAAGCGGAAGAACAGGAAGCGCAAAGGCAAGGCCGTGCTTGCCGTTGAAGGTTCCGGTAACGCCGGCACCGCCAAGAAGTCCAAGACCGACGACCCCGGCAAGGAGGTTGCCGGGTGTGCGGCGTGTCAGGCCTTGGCGGCTGCCGACAAGCCAGAAGGATCCGGCAAGCAGTACTGCAAGATCCACCGTACCAAGGGCCCTGATCTCCAAGACTGCCGGCAAGTGGAGGAGCTTGTCGAGAAGCAGCGCGCCGAGTACGAAAGGCGTGACAAGGAGAGAGCCCAAGATGGTACCGGGGGATCTGGCAGGAAATGCGGTCGAGGAGGTCGCCGCGGCAAGCCCAGGCAGCGGCAAGAGAAGCCTGCCTGGGGCCGTGACAAGAAGGAAGGGGATGAAGATGAAGAGGAAGTTGATGGCGAATCTAGTGAGCGAGAGTTCCAGAAGGCAACGGAGGTTATGTGTGTCAATGGAGGCGCTTCGTTGCATTTCTCTCACCGCCAACTCAAGCGGTGGGCACGTGAGATTAATGCGGCAGAACCCTCTATTGGTGCACAGAAGCCACTGAAGTGGTCCCACACGCCCATCATTTTTGATGCCGAGGACCACCCAGATCGCACAACCGCGGTCGGGTGCCTGCCGTTGTTGGTCTCACCAACAGTTCGCAACCTCAAGGTAACAAAAATGTTGGTTGACGGTGGGGCCGGCTTGAACTTGATCTCGCCGGACGTCGTCAAGAGGCTGCAGATTCCTGACGAGGACCTTGAGGAGACAGACTCTTTCCAAGGGGTCAATCCGGGAAGGAACCAGCCGAAAGGCAAGATTACGCTGCCGGTAACATTCGGCAGCGAGCTGAACTTTAGGACGGAGAAGGTCGTTTTCGACGTCGCCAAGATTCCGTTACCTTATAATGGAATCCTTGGCCGCCCAGCGCTGGCTAAGTTCATGGTGGCCTCACACTACGCCTACAACGTCCTGAAGATGCCCGGTCCAATGAGCGTCATCACTGTCCACTCCGACAAGAAAGACGCGCTCATTTGCACCGACAAGCTTTACCGGGAAGTAGTTGCAGCGTCCGCCGCCAAGGCGCATGCTCCTGCCGCTCAAGATCCCGGCAAGAAGAAGAAGCCCGGCAAGACCTCTGGTCCAAACGCCGGCAAGCGCGCCTCTCCGGAGTGCTGCGCTACCGTCGAGGATGCACCAGAGAGCTCTGCCGGCCAGACCAAGAAACCCAAGGCTGCTCCGCCTGAGACCAAGAAGGTGCCCGCCAAAGAGGACGGGACGGGAGGAACTTTCACCATAAGTTCCACCCTTAATGACAAATAGGAAAGCGCGCTCGTTGCTTTCCTGCGGGCGAATGTCGATGTGTTTGCATGGCAACCATCTGACATCCCCGGTGTTCCCAGGGAAGTAATTGAGCACCACCTAGCTGTCTGTCCCCACGCGTGGCCCGTCAAGCAGAAGGTGCGGAAGCAAGCTTTGGAGCGGCAAGAGTTCATTGCCGAAGAGATCAAGAAGCTTGAGGCAGCAGGTTTGGTTAGAGGAGTCCTCCATCCTACATGGTTGGCCAATCCAGTTGTTGTGCGCAAGGCGAACGGTAAATGGAGGCTATGTATAGACTTTACAGATATCAATAAAGCCTGTCCAAAAGATCCCTTTCCCTTGCCGCGCATCGACCAGATTGTGGATTCCATTGCCGGCTACGATTTGCTGTCATTTCTTGACGCATACTCAGGCTACCACCAGATCTTTATGGCAAGAGAAGACGAAGAGAAGACCGCATTTATCACCCCATGTGGCACATACTGCTTCTTGCGTATGCCTTTCGGGTTGAAAAGTGTTGGGTCGACCTTCGCGAGAGCCGTCCAGATTGGTTTCGAGACCCAGCTCCATAGAAATATGGAAGCCTATATGGATGATATAGTGGTCAAAACCAAGGACAAGGCAACGCTCATTCAAGATCTGGAGGAGACTTTTGCAAACCTGCGCGGGATCAACCTGCTGGTTAGTGCTGCGCTAGTGGCGCAGAGAGAAGCAGACGAAGAGGCAGCAGCAGTGGCAGGCCCGCCAAGCGACTTGCCTAGGCCAGCCCCGGCAGAGTCTGGTGCTGACAAAGAAAGATCCGCGCAGTCAAGTCAAGCCGTGCAGAAGAAGAAGATGGTGCAGCGCCCAGTTTATTTCGTCAGCTCCCTATTGCAGGGAGCTAGGTCGAGATATTCTGGTGTGCAGAAATTGCTCTTCGGCCTTCTCATGGCCTCGAGGAAGCTGCGCCATTACTTCCAAGCACATGAGATCACCGTCGTCACTCGCTTTCCGCTGCAACGGATTCTCCGGAATCCAGAAGCAACCGGCAGGATTGTGGAGTGGGCGTTGGAGCTGTCATGCTTTGGTCTCAAGTTTGAAAGTTCTTCAACTATCCAGAGCAGAGCCCTGGCAGAGTTCATTGCAGAATGGACCCCAACGCCAGACGACGAAGTTCAAGAATCAGCGACTCCCGACAAGGAAACAGATCGCGAATGGATTATGTACTTTGATGGGGCTTTTTCGCTGCAAGGCGCCGGTGCCGGCGTGCTGCTTGTCGCACCCACCGGAGAGCACCTCAAGTACGTCGTCTAGATGCATTTTCCCCGGGAGAGATCGACCAACAACACGGCAGAGTATGAAGGACTGCTTGCCGGTCTCAGGATCGCGGCAGGCCTTGGGATCAAGAAGCTCATCGTCAGAGGTGACTCCCAGCTCGTTGTGAGGCAGGTCAACAAAGATTATCAGAGCCCGTTAATGGAAGCTTACGTCGATGAAGTGAGGAAGCTGGAGGAGCGCTTTGACGGTCTTCGGACAGAGCATGTTCCTCGATCAGAGAACAGCATTGCTGACAAACTGTCGAAGCGTGCCGCACTCAAGCTACCTGTGGAACCAGGGACTTTTGTGCTCCGCTTGACTCAACCATCCATGTCGCCATCAACAAGGCCTGATAAGAGAAGAAAGTTAAGTACCGGCGAGTACTTCCCGGTAGGGCTTCCCGAGGCCCCCGGCAAGAATCTTGCCGGGAACGACACGGTTGCCGGTGAGCAGCGGCTTCGCGCAGAACCTCAGGTTCTTGCCGCTGAAGCAAGCGCCCCTGCTGTCGAAGAAATACCAGTTGCCGGTGAGCAGCTGCTCCGCCAAGAACCTCAGGTTCTTGCCGTAGAAGCAAATGCTTCCGCAGCTGAAGAGTCGCCTTTAGTCCTTGTCGTTGAGCCACAAGCTCCGGCATGGGCACAGCAAATAGTCCATTTCCTTCAGACAGGAGAACTCCCCGAAGAGCAGGAAGAAGCTGAAAAAGTAGCCCGTCAGTCAAGTATGTACCAGTTCGTCGATGACGTTCTGTACAGAAAGAGACCGAACGGGGTGAAATTGAAGTGTATTCCTCGGGAGGATGGACTAGAGCTGTTGGCAGAGATTCATGGGGGCATATGTGGATCCCACATAGGCTCGAGAGCCCTTGTCGGCAAGGCATTCCGGCAAGGATTCTTCTGGCTTACTGATCTCCAGAATGCAACTGCACTAGTAACCAAGTGTGAAGCGTGCCAGTTCCATTCGAAGCAACTTCATCAGCCAGCTCAAGCTCTCCAGACGATCCCTCTCTCCTGGCCCTTCTCGGTCTGGGGGCTCGACATACTGGGTCCCTTCCCCCGCGCTGCCGGGGGCTTCGAGTACTTGTACGTTGCCATCGACAAGTTCACGAAGTGGCCAGAAGTGGAAGCAGTGAGGAGGGTGACAGCACAGTCAGCAGTCAAGTTCTTCAAGGGGATTGTGTGCCGTTTTGGTGTGCCGAACAGGATCATCACCGACAACGGTACGCAGTTCACAAGTCGCACCTTCATGCAGTACGTCCAAGACCTTGGCGGCAAGATCTGTTTTGCCTCTGTTGCTCACCCGAGAAGCAATGGCCAAGTGGAAAGGGCAAACGCTGAAGTGCTGCGTGGTCTCCGGACCAGAACTTTCGACAAGCTGCACAAGCATGGAAGACGCTGGATTGACGAGCTGCCGGCGGTTCTTTGGTCGATCAGGACGACGCCGAATCGAGCCACCGGCCAGACACCCTTCGCTCTGGTCTACGGAGCGGAAGCAGTTCTCCCCACGGAACTCATATACGGGTCACCTCGAGTGCTCGCTTATGATGAGCTTGAGCAAGAGCAGCTGCTGTGAGATGACGCGCTGCTCCTTGAGGAGAACCGTCTTCGGGCTGCTGTGCGAGCCGCTTGCTACCAGCAAGCTTTGCGCCGCTACCATAGCCGCAAGGTTCATGCTCGGAGTCTTGAGGAAGGCGACCTTGTTCTTCGGCGCGTTCAGTCGGCCAAGAATTCCAACAAGTTGACGCCGAAGTGGGAAGGCCCTTACCGGGTAGTGCGAGTCACCAGGCCTGGCGCTGTCCGCCTGGAGACCGAAGAGGGCTTGCCAGTGAGCAAATCCTGGAACATCGAGCACCTTCGCAAGTTCTACCCATAAGGCGCAGTTGTTCGGGTTTCTTGCTGTGATAGCGATACGGCCAGCAGGCTACTGACGACCCGAATCCAGCGCTCGCGGCAGCGTAACGCTCCGGCAAGATCCCGGCAACGCCATTCTGTACAAGTGTTGCCGGTGGCATCTAATCCTTTGTACAGAGCAGGCACATCCTTTGTGCATATTTAATAAGATCTGTGTGCTTTACGTTTCTTGTTGATTCCATGTCATTTTATATGCATGTGTTATCTGAAATGTGTATTGCACTCGATCCCGGTAAGAGCTAACAAACCGTCGAGGTCCCATACTTTTATTTTCTCTTCTTTCTTTTTCTCAAGAGACAGAAGATTCCCTCGCGCGCAAGTTTTCCGGGGGGGAAGGAGAATGGTGGTATGGATACCAGACGACATTCAAGGTTGGCGCCTTGCCGGAAGAAGAAGAATAGCGACGAAAAGCAGAGCTAAGTTGCTGAACCCCTTAAGCAGATTTTGATTTTTGTAAGGCCGTATTCCCTTGAACGATTTCGGCTTTGTATGGAAAACCTGCACGCGATGGAATCTTGTCGTGATCGGCTGCGCCCTTACTCTGTTTCGAGTCCGCTCAACAGTCTAGGTGGCCACGCTGAAAGCATCAAGATTTCTTGCCGTGAGCAGCACCGCCCGCAAGCTGCTGACGACCCGAATCCAGCGCTCGCGACGGGGTTATGCTCCGGCAAGTTCCCAGCAAAGCGTAGGGTATACGCCATACAGAAAGAAATTGAACAAAGGGAATAGCATGCCTTAATTCAAAGAGAGCAAGTTATATTACATCCAGTGCTTGGCGCGTTTCTGACATATAAGGCAAATTGTCTTTTACATGGAACGCTGGCGGCAAGATAATGAAGAGATGAGGCGGGTGCGGCTAGTCCCGGCGATCGCCCTCGACCCTCTTCACCTGGCTCACCCGATCGACAATGGGCGCGACAAGCTCTTCGAGAGCCTTGACGTCCGCGTCCTTCGGCAAGCTTTTCGAGGCTTTGGAGAGGTTGATACCAGGGTTCCTGTACGCCACCTTCATCAACACCTTACGGAGGACGAGCTGGCAGAGTTTCCGGGATTCGTCGGCCAGCTTGCTTGTTTGGTTCTCCTGGAGTAGCTTGAGGGCGTCGACGAGCTTCTCGAAGAACATGGTTAGCCTGGCGCTGGAGGATACGTTGTCATCGGCAGAGTATCCGAAGCCCGGCAAGCCCATGGCCTCCAGCTCCGCGCCAAGCTTCTCGGCGACGTCCGCCAGCCAGGCAGTCCAGAGCTTCACGCCAGAAGTATACTCGTTGTGGGTGGCGGCGGCGTTCTGGAGCAGCTCCTGTTCGTCGTGGAGGTCTTTGATAAGAGTCCTCTCGCGAACTCGGGCAGCCTCAAGAGACTCCTCCAGCGTGGATAGCTTCAGCTTCAGATCTTCAATGGAGTCCTTGGCGGAGGAAAGCTGCTGGACCTTCTCAGATGCGGCAACCTATGTCTCCATCAGGCTGTGGAGAGCCTTGTCTCTCTCGGCCTCGAGTGCTGAGACCTTCTTGCCGTGGTCCTCGAGAGCGGCCTCCAGCTGCTTCGTCTTCTCCTCCAGCAAGTTCTTGGCGGCCTCTGCAGCTCCAGCAGCGTTGAGGGCCTCTTTGAGCTTGCCGGCGTGGTCTTTAGTTAGAGCTCTGAGCATCTCGAAGTGTTTCTGCTCTAGCTCCTGGACCCGCCGCGCGACAAGACTTTCGAGCTCTTCGTCCTTGTTGCGAAGCTTGGCGGCAAGCGCCGCCTTGCGCGCGGCAAGGTCCTCTTCTTGGGCGTCAAGGCTGATGCGGCGCTGTGTCAAGAGGGCTCCTTCCACGGTGGCTTGCTGGGCGGCCTCCTCCTGCGCTTTCTCGATGTCTGATTGCTTCAGCAGGAGGACGTTCCGCTCTTCCGCCAGCTGCTCCCGATAAACATTCAGCTCTTGGAGGGCCTCGCCGTACCAAGCATGTGTCTCCGTGACATGTTGTTGGAAATCTCCTTCCGCTACCTCGACGGGCGCTGCCCGGGAGTCCAGTTTCTCCTTCCGGGCACGGTAGAGCGCTTGGAGCTTCTGATAGTTGTCATTCATGGCTTGGATTAGCTGCTCCTCCTTGAGCTCGCTGGCAGCGGCGACGATGATTTCCCCGTCAAGATGTTCTCCCTCAACCAGCTCTTCGATGTTTGCCGACCCCGGCATGCTGACAACGTTTTTGCCGGCCCTGATGTATTGGCTTGAGGAAGGGGCCTTGGACGACGAGGGTTGGTCTTCGGCAGTTGAGAGCCCCGCGGCAGTAGAAGCGCCTGGCGCTCCTGCAGCGGAAGCGCCGTCAGTATGGCCACGGGTCTCCTCGCCAGCTCCCTCGGCGGGCATCTTGGCGGCCTCCTCTTGCGTGGCCTTGGCGGCCTCAACGGCAGCGGCTTTGACGGCCTCAGCGGCAGCAGCTTTGGCGGCCTCGGCGGCGGCATGCTTGGCGGCCTCCTCGGCGGCAACCTTGTCGGCTTCAGTGGCGGCATCCTTGGCAGTCTCTTCAATGACAACGTCAGTGTCTATGAGCTCTGTCAGAAGAAGATTGAAAGCCAAGGAGTTGATTAAGATGAAGCTGGGAAAGAAGTTCAAGAAGACAAAAAGAAGAAAAACCAAAGCGACAAGTTCTTTGAAGCAAGTAACTTTACCTACGTCAGGGAAGGGGTTGCCGGAGCCTGCTCTTGCCGACCCCTCCCCTCCGTCGCGGTAGGGCTCGCTCGAAGGTTCCTCCCTGGGCGGTGTGGTCGATGGAGGTGGCACGACAGAGGCAGCTCCCGCTGTTGCTTCTCGCTGTTGCTCTGCTCCTGCACGCCCGGAGATGTCAGCAGAGAAGATGCACACCCCGGCACGCGCCAGCGGGAAGTGGGTAGAAGACTCACGCTGGGGGCTGCGCCGGGGGCTGCGTCGAGGGCTGCATCGAGGGTTGCGTTCTGGGCTTGACCCCGAGCTGACGAGAACCGTTTCCGGCATGCCCAAGGTGCTTACCGGCGGCTCGACGCCTGTTGAGGTCTTGGCCCTCTTCGCCATCCTCTGCGCCAGAGTCTCCGTATCCCTAAGGAGGCAAAAACAGAGCAAGTTAATCAAGCAAAACTAGAAAGATAATAATCGAAGTTGTGGCGGGACTCTTACTCTTCTTCTTCTTCCTCGGAGCTGATGGCGGAGAGGTCGAAGCCGACCCCCGCCGCGGTTCCTGATGGAGGAGGAGGAGTGGTCCTGGGCCGCTTGGCAGCGGCAGGTTGCGGTGCGGCCTCGCCAGCCGCCCCTTTGCCGGAAGCCTCGCTGCTTGAGGAAGGTTGGCGGGCTGGAGCACCAGTGGTGTTCTTCCGGAGGATGCGTCTCTTCCTGTGTTGAAGAGCTAGGGGCTCTTCCTCCTCCTCTTCTTCCTCTTCGGCGGCGCCTCCGGCAGAAGAGCTCCCGGCAGCGGCTCCGCTCGGCTCCCCGGCAGCCTTATCTCGCCCGGCAAGATCTTCCCGCAGTGGATCCTCGCCTTCGCTGGACTCAGCGCTGCCGGCTTCTTCGGCAAGGTTCGCCTCTTCCGCCCTGCTGGCGATGTAGGCGAGCTCCTCCTCCGTGGTGGCGCGGACAAGGTTCTCCTGGCGGATGGCCTTCTCCGTCAAGTTGTCGAAGAACGCCAGCGCCTGCTCCGCGGACGGCTCGATCCACCTCTCGTCGATGCTATGGGCGTTGAACGCCGGCATCATGGCGATGATGGAGGTCAGCGGCGAGTTGTTGCATAGTGGGACGACGCCTGCCGGCAACTCTCCCACTGCTCCAGATTTGAACAGCTGTTGACAGAGGGCTGCGTGCCCCATGGCTGTCAGATCATTATCCAGCCCAGGCCGCACCCTCATGACGTCGGCGGCGTTCGCGTACTCCCAGGCAGGGCGCCCCTTGTTCTGCAGTGGGGCGATGCGCCGGCGAAGGAAATCTGAAGCAATCATCTCCACCTTCAACCCGGCAGCCCTAAGGCGCAGTATCCTGGTGACAGCGATGGTGAGCTTGCTGTCGTCAGGGTCCACGGCGCTCCAATCCTTGCCGCGGACCACCTTCTGCTTCCGCACCTCGCAGAACGGTGGGGCTCCTTTTCCCAGACCCAGCACCACTTGCCGCGCCACTCATCCCATCTCTCGCGGTAGAGCCCCTCTGGGTACGTCTCCTTGGTTGCTGTCCTTGGAATCCAAGTGATGCTGCCGGAGAGGGCGTCGCCCTTTTGGATGCGGGGGTAGAAGTAGTGCCGGAAAAGTGCAGTGCTCGGGATGACCCCGACAAAATTCTCGCAAAGGTGCGCGAAGACGGACATGCAAGTCACGGCATTCGGCGTGAAATCTAACAGCTGGAAGCCATAGGTGAGCATGATATCTACGAAGAAATCCGAGTACGGAGGACAGAGGCCGCACCAGAAGTAATCAGCAAAGAAGGGATAATCTCCTGGCTCTGCCCTACGAGAAGCTGCACTCACTCTGGTGGCTGGACGCGCCGTGGTCTCCTTCGCCCATGCGAACTGGTACCTCTTCTTCAAGGTCTCCGCGTCAAGCGTCGAGGGGAAGACAGCGTGTTCCTTCCGCATCTTCGCCAACTTGCTTTCCGCGGCGGCCGCTTCCGCCGCCTTGCCCTTGCTCGGCTTGGGCGGCATGGTGGCTATGGAAGTCGGCGCTGAAGACGTCGAGAGCGCGGTGGAGGAGGGTGGAGGGAGAAAAGCTCTGCTTTGGGCGCGAGAAAGAAGACGATGGCGACGGTTCTGAGATTGAGATTGGAAGGGTGGAGGGGGTAAATGAGCAGTGCCCTCTGCGATTCCCTTTTTTATGGGGAAGGCGCGAGGCAGGCTCTTTACCGCCCGCTTTTGCAGTGGAGTTTCCGCCCACGTCTCCCACTTCGCGTGATTAATGCGCGTAGTGGAGGGGCATGGTAAAAGAGATAATGATTGCGAGCAGTTATTCCCTGCCATGCGTGCCCGTGCACTGTTTTGGGCCTAGCCCAACAGGCCTGGCACCCGTGTATGGCCTAGGCCCGGGGGCTCCTATCGGTGTACTAAAGTATGGGTCTTTTTAGTACCCCTTACTTGTGCACGGGCAGTTGTAGCCGTACCGCGGCAAGCCTTGCCGGGGAATAGCTAGGAGTAATCACAAGACTAAGATGCCAAGAAGGCGTTCAAATCAACGATCAGACAGACCAGAAGACAGAAGACCAAAGGGTTGCGGAGGCCCGGCAAGACCCTTGCCGGCAAGGATTCGCACCCGGCAAGACCCGGTCCCGGCAAGCCCCGGGCCCGGCAAGGATTCAGCCCCGGCAAGGCTCTGCACAGTGCAGCGCTATCGCTCCTGTGCAGTGGCCAGCCTTGTCGTTTAGGGCTTGTCCTCATGATGACGTGGCGCGATGCCGGCCACGGGATGCTTAAGCGGCGCTGATGGGATGGCTGCTTTTCCCATCCCCCGTAAAGCTTTTCCAAGCCCAAGACGCTAAGGGACACCTCGACGGACACCTCACGGTGCATTTAATGAGTTTGTCCTAGGCCGTCAGGGTTAGGTATGATAACACTGTGATAACGCTGTAGCTACTTTCCACCTCATGCCTTATCTCGTACGCTACTGTGGTAGCCCCTTTGACTCATATAAAAGGAGGCCCGAGGCGTACAGAAGGAGGGGGAAGAGAGCACTTCTGAGGGTCCATTCTGCATGCGCAGCTACTGAGTACCTAGCTCCCAGAATTTGGCCAAGAACATCCACAGTAATACAATCAAAGCAGGAGTAGGGTTTTACGCATCTGTGCGGCCCGAACCTGGGTAAAATCCCCCTGTGTGCTGTTCGTTAGATCTGCTCTTTGTGCAATCCTCTCCCCTTGCCGAACCGTAAAGGGATCTCCTTGATCCCATAGGTGTTCATTTCCCACGACAATCATGGACACGCATCAACAGAACTTACCATTTGAACTATAATCTCTTCAGAAAATAGGATTGGCCGGATTCAGATAGCACAATTTTCAGTATGCAAAATCTCCAATTCCTTCGTGGTTACCTCAGTGTCTCGTTTCAGTTTTTTTACTCCTGCATCTAATACCCGCAAGTCCAGTCTCAACTTGTTGATTGCACGTTGAGAATCATGTACACGTTGTCTTGCCACCTCTAGTTGATGCTCGAGAGAACATCAGCACATTCCAATTCCAATCCATAATCATTAGGTAACGGCCATGCCGCACTGCTCGCAGATCTTTGTGTTGATGTCACTTCATCCTGAAATGTTTCTGTAAGTACACATGACTAGGGCAAAAATATAGTTACAACAGTGAAGCGAGCAAGACAGACTATTTTGTACATGGCAAAACAAGACTAACAATAATGTTACACGTCATGAAGCATAAGCAGGTGATATTTTAAAAATTATAAAAATGGTAGTCTGTGCAGCCCGCATACAGAAATCTCTCTTAGCTCACCAGAGGAGCATGATGTTGGGGCCAAATCCAAAACACAGACAGGTTACAAATTTAGACAGCACGTTGCGTATAAGTAAGCAAGCAGTTGGCCATCCTGTAGCTCAATTAAAGTCTTAGGGAGCATAATGAATAGCAGAGGGATTCATACAAACCTACTACATCAAGCAAAACTATGCAATCATTAGCCTAGTATAAACTAGATTGTGAGCCTCATGCAGTAATAGTTGGTTAATAGACTTCAAAGCTTCAGGCACACTTCGCCAGAGTAATTAAATGGTAAGGCCTTTAATTATGTCAACTAATAGTTATACAAGTACCCAACATCAGGCATCATTGTTTGGGCATCTCATTAACTAAGGACAAATAAAGCAATTGAAAAGAGCAATTTAACTATGCCTGAAACAAACAAGCAATTGAACTGTTGAGTTGGCAGCATGCATACATGCACGCATCAATAACATCCATGGCCTAGCTACATTTACTATATAAAGGAACAAGTAATGTAATATTGTTTGCCCCCTATGAAGTATCTCGACTAGTATGTAATCAATATCCTAGTAATGATAGGGAGGCTAATGATGTGAATATGCGTTTGGTTATGACATTTATCACATCGACAACTCTACCATGGCCGGAAGCAGTTTCACACTATTCACTACTATAAGATGTTTTAGATATTTAAAAGTAGACTACATCCATAATGAGTGAACGGACACATTAAAATGTGTTTACATACATCTGATTTACAAAAAAGTTAGAACATCATGTAGTAGTGAGTGGAGGGGGTTTTAATCAATGGCCCAATGACTGGGTTACAGGTGAAGAACCCTACGCAAGCACAATGTCAAACAAATAGGATGTCCTGGTAATTGTAATAGAGTGACTTACCTTAACTGGTTGAACAGGCTCAGCGCTGCTCCTCCTTCTATTGCAAGGCTCCTTCCTAACATCTTGTAGTTGGAAATCCTCAATCTTATCTTCATTGCACTGATGACCCACAAGTATAGGGGATCAATCGTAGTCCTTTCAATAAGTAAGAGTGTCGAACCCAATGAGGAGCAGAAGGAAATGACAAGTCATTTTCAGCAAGGTATTCTCTGCAAGCACTGAAATTATAAGTAACGAGTAGTTTGATAGCAAGATAATTTGTAACGAGCAAGTAACGATAATAGTAACAAAAGTGCAGCAAGGTAGCCCAATCCTTTTTGAGGTAAAGGACAGGCCAAAACGGTCTCTTATGATAAGCAAAGCGTTCTTGAGGGTACACGGGAATTTCATCTAGTCACTTTCATCATGTTGGTTTGATTTGTGTTCGCTACTTTGATAATTTGATATGTGGGTGGACCGGTGCTTAGGTGTTGTTCTTACTTGAACAAACCTCCTACTTATGATTAACCCCCTCGCAAGCATCCGCAACTACGAGAAAAGTATTAAGAATAAATTCTAACCATAGCATTAAACTTTTGGATCCAAATCAGTCCCTTACGGAATAGCGCATAAACTAGGGTTTAAGCTTCTGTCACTCTCACAACCCATCATCTAATAACTACTCCACAATGCATTCCCTTAGGCCCAAATATGGTGAAGTGTCATGTAGTCGACGTTCACATGACACCACTAAGGGAATCACAACATACATACTATCAAAATATCGAACACATATAAAATTCACATGATTACTTGCAACAAGATTTCTCCCGTGACCTCAAGAACAAAAGTAACTACTCACAAATGATAATCATGCTCAAGATCATAGGGGTATTAAATAGCATATTGGATCTGAACATATAATCTTCCACCAAATAAACCATATAGTAATCAACTACAAGATGTAATCAACACTACTAGTCACCCATAAGTACCAATCTATAGTTCCGGTACAAAGATTGAACACAAGAGATGAACTAGGGTTTGAGAGGAGATGGTGCTGGTGAAGATGTTGATGAAGATTGGCCTCCCCAAGATGAGAGGGCTGTCGGTGATGATGATGATGATGATTTCCCCCTCCGGGAGGGAAGTTCCCCCGGCGGAATCGCTCCGCCGGAGGGCAAAAGTGCTCCTACCCAAGTTCCGCCTCGAGACGGCGGCGCTCCATCCCGAAAGTCCTCTCCTTATTTTTTCTAGGTCAAAATGACTTATATACCAGAAGATGAGCACCAGAGGTGGGCTGGGCTGAGCACAACCCACCAGGGCACGCCTGGGCCTCCTGGCGCGCCCAGGTGGGTTATGCTCACCTGGTGGGCCCCCTCTGGTACTTATTGGCTCCAATATTTCTTATATATTCCATAAAAAATCTCCGTAAAGTTTTAGCTCATTTGGAGTTGTGCAGAATAGGTAGCCTGACGTTGCTTTTTCAGGTCCAGATTTCCAGTTGCCGGAATTCTCCCTCTTTGTGTGAACCTTGCATATTATGAGAGAAAAGGCATTAGAATTACTCCAAAAAGCATTATTATGCATAAAAACATTATGAATAACAGTAGGTAAACATGATGCAAAATGGACGTATCAACTCCCCCAAGCTTAGACCTCGCTTGTCCTCAAGCGAAAACCGAAATCGAAAAACATGTCCACATACTTATCGAGAGAGGTGTCGATAAAAACAAAATACGGACATAGAAGCATCATGTATATTATTATAACAGCAACAAACTTTTAACATAAAACTTTTATCATAGAACTTTTATCATAGACTTCTCATGAATAAGTAACAATTCATCACAACATCGAAGTATAAAGCATAAACTCTATTGGAAACAAACAAACTATGTTCTCAGTCAACTTTGCAACTACAATTCATCATCTTTTCAGGAAGGGTCACGTATCAGAGCCTTTAGGCAAGTCCACATACTCAACCATCATATAGTCTTCTATGATTGCTAACACTCATCGCATACACATGAGCAAAACGTTTCAACCGGACACATAGAAAGATAGGGGCTTATAATTTCGCCTCCCAACGTATTCACCACAAGGGTGATGTCAACAATAATAACTCATGCTACCCATATCCAACTGGATATATGTGCCTAGATCTTTCCTCACCACATGATGTTTGCCAAAAGAGAAAAATAAAAAGGAATAGAGAGAAAAACTTTGACTCTTGCATGAAAGTAAATACATAAAAGTAAAAGATAGGCCCTTCGCAAAGGGAAGCAGAGGTTGCCATGCGCTTTTTGTTTGTATGCTCAATCCCTTAGTGCAAAAGAACGTCACGTTATATTGCCCCTTATGATAGCAACCTTTATTATGCAGTCTGTCGCTTTTATTCTTTGCCATCACAAGTTCGTACAACGCTCAATTTTCTCTTACACTAAATGATCTAACACTTTTAGAAGCAATTTTTATTGCCTTATTGCACCGATGACAACTTACTTGAAGGATATTACTCAATCCTAAGGTAGGTATGGTGGACTCTTGAAAATAAGATTTGGGTTTAAGGGTTTTTGGATGCACAAGTAGTATCTCTACTTGGTGCGGAATTTTTGGCTAGCAAAGATGGGGGGCAAGCACCACATGTTGCAGGATCTATGACAATATAACTTCTATGTGAATATGAACAAACATAAATCATTACGTTGTCTTCCTTGTCCAACGTCAACAATTTTGGCATATAATATTTTGATGGAGGCTCACAATCACAAAAGATTTCCAAGATAGTGTATTTGCATGTGAATCTTCTCTTCCGTTATTAATTCTTTCATGAATTGCATCATTGACCAATGCTATGTTTGTCAATCTCCAATAAAATTTTCTACTTATACTTTTCCTTATGTGGTGTCATTACTTACCATAAGATTAGCATATGATCTTTTTCATTTATTTCCTTAATCCTTTTTTTTATTGAACATGAAAGTAAAGAAAACAAAACTCCAACTAAACTTTGTTATATATCTTGCACACGATTACAAGGATAGATCACTAAGCAAACTCTCAAAAAGAAAGGATCGAACTAAACTTTTATTCATCTAAAGCAAAAGGTAACTATGGATCGAACTAAGATAAGTAAAGGCAAAAGATAGTGGACGTGATACGATACCGGGGCACCTCCCCCAAGCTTGGCACAAGCCAAGGGGACTGCCCATACCCGATACTCAATTTTCTTTTGGTGATGAAGAAGGAGGTGGTGGTGATGATGTAGAGGGTTTGTCCTTCTCTTCCTCCAACTTACATCGGAGGATAAAGTTATCTATCCTCAACTCATCGTTCTCCATCTCGAGCTTTATTATCCTCTTGCATAATGCCTCCATGCTTTCGTGCTTGAAACGAGGAGGGACTGGTTCATCTTCATCTTCCTCCGAAGTCCAGCTATAGTGCTCCACATCCCCATAAACCTTGGGGTTTGCGATATAATCAGCAACATAGATCTCACCCTCCGAGTCTTGGGATGACATATTTTCAGATCTGTCAGGAAAACGGCAAGAAAAGAAAATAGAAGATTTCTCTGCGATACGGTGGTCAATAGGTTCGGGGGGGTATATAAAGATTTTTTTTATCTTGGGAAACAAGCAAATGGAAGAAAAACGGAGTCCGGAAGGTACCCGAGGTGGGCACAACCCACCTGGGCGCGCCTGGCTTGTGCCCACCAGGGGTGCCTTCCTGGTTGTTTCTTATTTTCCTAATTTTTGTTATATTCCAAAATGGATAGAAAATATTTTTGCATATTTTTCGGAGTCCGTTTACTTACCGTATCACGTACCTCCTTTTTTTCACGATTCTAGAGTGTTCCGGAAGGTTTCTTTTATGTGTTCTTCCGGTGTCATAGTTTGGATAATATTGCTTTCAACATTAATGGGCATACCTGAGATGTAATGTTTTATTCGTTGCCCATTAACAACCTTCGGGTTAGTACCTTCGGCATTATTTATTTTGATAGCTCCAGATCGATAAACCTCCTCGATAACATAGGGTCCTTCCCATTTGGAGAGGAGTTTTCCTGCAAAGAATCTGAAACGAGAGTTGCACAAAAGAACATATTCTCCAACCTTGAACTCACGCTTTTGGATTCTTTTATCATGCCATCTTTTAACCTTTTCTTTAAATAACTTGGCATTTTCATAAGCTTGGGTTCTCCATTCATCTAACGAGCTAATATCAAATAACCTCTTCCCACCAGCAAGTTTGAAATCATAGTTGAGTTCTTTAATTGCCCAATCAGCTTTATGTTCTAACTCAAGAGGCAAATGACAAGCTTTTCCATAAACCATTTTATAAGGAGACATACCCATTGGATTTTTATATGCTGTTCTATAAGCCCAAAGTGCATCATCTAATTTCTTAGACCAGTTCTTCTAGGACCTATTGACAGTCTTTTGTAAAATTAATTTTATTTCTCTATTGCTAAGTTCAACTTGACCACTAGACTGAGGATGATAGGGTGATGCAATCCTATGGTTAACATCATACTTGGCAACCATTTTACGGAAAGCACCATGAATAAAGTGTGAACCACCATCAGTCATTAAATATCTAGGGACTCCAAACCTTGGGAAAATAACTTCTTTAAACATTTTAATAGAGGTGTTGTGATCAGCACTACTAGTTGGAATAGCTTCAACCCACTTAGTAACATAATCAACAGCAACCAAAATATGAGTATACCCATGAGAGGAAGGAAAAGGTCCCATGTAATCAAATCCCCAAACATCAAATGGTTCAACAGCAAGTGAATAATTCATATGCATTTGTTGACGCTTACCGATATTACCTATTCTTTGACATTCATCACAAGATAAGACGAACTTACGGGCATCCTTGAAGAGAGTAGGCCAATAAAACCCAGATTGCAATACCTTGTGAGCATTCTGTCTCCCGCAAGATGTCCTCCATAAGATTCGGAGTGACATTTCCGTAGGATTTGTTCCTGTTCATGCTCAGGTACACACCGTCTAATAATACCATCTACTCCTTCTTTATAAAGATGTGGGTCATCCCAAAAGTAATGTCTTAAATCATAGAAGAATTTTTTCTTTTGTTTGTAAGTAAAGCTAGGGAGTATGTATTTAGCAACAATATAATTAGCATAGTCAGCATACCAAGGTGTACTATTAGAAACATTTATTGCGGCTAATTGCTCATCAGGAAAACTATCATCAATAGGTAGTGGGTCATCAAGAACATTCTCCAACCTAGACAGGTTATCAGCTACGGGGTTCTCCGCTCCTTTTCTATCAGTGATATGCAAATCAAATTCTTGTAGCAAGAGAACCCATCGAATAAGCCTAGGTTTGGCATCTTTCTTTTCCATAAGATACTTTATTGCAGCATGATCAGTGTGAACAATTACTTTTGAATCTTCAATATAGGATCTAAATTTATCACAAGCAAACACCACTGCTAGAAATTCTTTTTCAGTAGTAGCATAATTCCTTTGTGCACTGTCTAGAGTTTTACTTGCGTAGTGAATAACATTCAGTTTCTTATCAACTCTTTGTCCTAGAATAGCACCAACAGCATAATCACTAGCATCACACATAATTTCAAAAGGCAAGTTCCAATCAGGTGGTTGAACAATAGGTGCAGAAATTAAGGCTTTCTTGAGTGTTTCGAAGGCTTCTAAACAATCATCATCAAAAACAAAAGGAATATCCTTTTGCAAAAGATTTGTAAGAGGCCTAGAAATTTTAGAAAAGTCTTTGATAAATCTCCTATAGAAACCAGCATGACCAAGGAAACTATGAATACCTTTGATATCTTTAGGACATGGCATTTTCTCAATTGCATCAACCTTAGCTTTGTCCACCTCAATACCTCTTTTAGAAATTTTATGGCCCAAAAAAATACCTTCGTTAACCAAAAAGTGGCACTTCTCCCAATTCAAGACAAGATTTGTTTGCTCACATCTCTGCAAAACTCGATCAAGATTGCTTAAACAATCATCAAAAGACTTCCCATAAACAGAAAAGTCATCCATGAAAACCTCAACAATCTTTTCACAAAAGTCAGAGAATATAGCAGTCATACATCTTTGAAAGGTAGCAGGTGCATTGCATAAACCAAAAGGCATACGTCTATAAGCATAAGTTCCAAAAGGACAAGTAAAAGTGGTCTTTTCTTGATCAGGTTGAGAAACAGGTATTTGTGAAAAACCAGAATATCCATCAAGGAACCAAAAATGTGTGTGCTTAGATAATCTTTCTAGCATTTGATCAATAAAAGGCAGAGGGTAATGATCTTTTCTAGTTGCTTTGTTTAATTTTCTAAAATCAATTACCATTCTATAGCATGTAACAATTCTTTGTGGAATAAGTTCATTCTTATCATTAGGAACAACAGTAATACCTCCTTTCTTAGGGACACAATGGACAGGACTTACCCATCTACTATCAGCTATAGGATAGATTATACCTGCTTCCAGAAGTTTTAATATTTCCGTTCTTACCACTTCTTTCATCTTCGGATTTAACCGACGTTGGTGATCAACAACGGGTTTAGCATCAGGTTCCATATTAATCTTGTGCTGACATAGAGTGGGACTAAGTCCCTTAAGATCATCAAGAGTATATCCAATAGCAGCTCGGTGCTTCCTTAGAACTTTCAATAATCTTTCTTCTTCATATTCTGAAAGGTTAGCACTAATAATAACAGGATAAATCTTTTTCTCATCGAGATAAGCATATTTCAAAGTGTCTGGTAACTGTTTTAATTCAAACGCAGGATCACCTTTAGGTGGAGGAGGACCTCCTAGAGTTTCAATAGGCAAATTGTGTTTAAGCAGAGGGCGTTGTTCAAACAAAATCTTATCTATTTCATTTCTTTCATGCATATGCATATCATTCTCATGGTCTAGCAAATATTGTTCTAGTGGATCAGTAGGAGGTACAACAATAGAAGCAAGACCAAATATTTCATCCTTACTAGGCAATTCTTTCTTATGATGCTTTCTACTAAACTTGGAAAAATTAAACTCATGGGACTCATCACCAAAACTAACACCGACAGTTTGTTTCTCACAATCTATTTTAGCATTAACGGTGTTCTAGAAAGGTCTACCAAAGATAATCGGACAAAAGTCATCTTGTGGGGAACCAAGAACAAGAAAATCTGTAGGATATTTTATTTTCCCACACAAGACTTCAACATCTCTAACAATCCCAAGTGGTGTGATGGTGTCTCTATTAGCAAGTTTAATAGTAACATCTATGTCTTCTATTTCAGCAGGTGCTATGTCATTCATAATTTCTTAATATAAGGTAAAAGGGATAGCACTCACGCTAGCACCTATGTCGCATAAACCATGATAACAGTGATCTCCTATTTTAACTGAGACAACAGGCATGCCAACAACGGGTCTATGTTTATCTTTTTCATCGGGTTTGGCAATTCTAGAAGCTTCGTCACAGAAGTAAATAACATGCCCATCTATATTTTCAACCAAGAGATCTTTAACCATAGAAACACTAGGTTCTACCTTGATTTGTTCAGCTGGTTTATGTGTTCTAATATAACTTTTATTGACCACAGTTGAAACTTCAGCATGTTTCTTTATCCTAACAGGAAAAGGTGGTTTTTCAATATAAGCAGTAGGAACAACTGGATCAACATTATAGACAATAGTTTCATCTTTAGCTATTACCGGTTCTTTGATTTCTTCTTTAATAGGTGGGTGATATTTGAACCACTTCTCCTTAGGGAGATCAACATGAGTAGCAAATGATTCACAAAAAGAGGCTACTATCTCAGAATCAAGTCCATATTTAATGCTAAACTTTTGAAAAGCATCGGTATTCATAAAAGATTTAACACAATCATACTTAAGCTTAATACCTGACTCTTTACCTTCGTCGAGTTCCCAATCTTCAGAGTTGCGTTTAATTCTTTCCAAAAGATCCCACCGGAAATCAATAGTCTTCTTCATAAAGGAACCAGTACAAGAAGTATCAAGCATGGATCAATCATCATGAGAAAGCCGAGCATAAAAATTCTGAATGATAATTTCTCTTGAGAGCTCATGATTAGGGCATGAATATAACATTGACTTAAGCCTCCCCCAAGCTAGAGCGATACTTTCTCCTTCACGAGGCCAAAAATTATATATATAATTCCGATCACGATGAACTAGATGCATAGGATAATTTTTTTTGATGGAATTCCAATTTCAACCGATTCCAATTCCAAGATCCAATATCATTGCATAGCCTATACCATGTCAATGCCTTTCCCTTCAAAGATAAAGGGAAAACCTTCTTCTTAGCTTCATCTCCGGGTAAACCTGCAAGCTTAAACAATCCACAAATTTCATCCACATATATCAAGTGCATATCAGGATGTTCTGTTCCATCTCCTGCATAAGGATTAGCTAGCAGTTGTTCTATCATACCCGAAGGAATTTCATATGCAGTATTTTCAGTAGGTGCAGTGGGTTGAGGGGCAACTAATTGTGGTTCCGATCGAGGTGAAGATACCCCGAACAAACCCCTCAAAGGATTGTTCTCCATAGTAACAAGTGAAAATAAATTTCAGCACGTAGTAATATTTTTTCCTTACCAATTTCCACTTACCAAGAGCGCTTCACTCCCCGGCAACGGCGCCAGAAAAGAGCCTTGATGACCCACAAGTATAGGGGATCAATTGTAGTCCTTTCGATAAGTAAGAGTGTCGAACCCAACGAGGAGCAGAAGGAAATGACAAGTGGTTTTCAGCAAGGTATTCTCTGCAAGCACTGAAATTATAAGTAATGAGTAGTTTGATAGCAAGATAATTTGTAACGAGCAAGTAACGATAATAGTAACAAAAGTGCAGCAAGGTAGCCCAATCCTTTTTGAGGCAAAGGACAGGCCAAAACGGTCTCTTATGATAAGCAAAGCGTTCTTGAGGGTACACGGGAATTTCATCTAGTCACTTTCATCATGTTGGTTTGATTTGTGTTCGCTACTTTGATAATTTGATATGTGGGTGGACCGGTGCTTAGGTGTTGTTCTTACTTGAACAAACCTCCTACTTATGATTAACCCCCTCGCAAGCATCCGCAACTACGAGAAAAGTATTAAGAATAAATTCTAACCATAGCATTAAACTTTTGGATCCAAATCAGTCCCTTACGGAATAGCGCATAAACTAGGGTTTAAGCTTCTGTCACTCTCGCAACCCATCATCTAATAACTACTCCACAATGCATTCCCTTAGGCCCAAATATGGTGAAGTGTCATGTAGTCGACGTTCACATGACACCACTAAGGGAATCACAACATACATACTATCAAAATATCGAACACATATAAAATTCACATGATTACTTGCAACAAGATTTCTCCCGTGACCTCAAGAACAAAAGTAACTACTCACAAATGATAATCATGCTCAAGATCAGAGGGGTATTAAATAGCATATTGGATCTGAACATATAATCTTCCACCAAATAAACCATATAGTAATCAACTACAAGATGTAATCAACACTACTAGTCACCCACAAGTACCAATCTATAGTTCCGGTACAAAGATTGAACACAAGAGATGAACTAGGGTTTGAGAGGAGATGGTGCTGGTGAAGATGTTGATGAAGATTGGCCTCCCCAAGATGAGAGGGTTGTCGGTGATGATGATGACGATGATTTCCCCCTCCGGGAGGGAAGTTCCCCCAGCGGAATCGCTCCGCCGGAGGGCAAAAGTGCTCCTGCCCAAGTTCCGCCTCGAGACGGCGGCGCTCCGTCCCGAAAGTCCTCTCCTTATTTTTTCTAGGTCAAAATGACTTATATACCAGAAGATGAGCACCGGAGGTGGGCTGGGCTGAGCACAACCCACCAGGGCGCGCCTGGGCCTCCTAGCGCGCCCAGGTGGGTTATGCTCACCTGGTGGCCCCCCCCTCTGGTACTTATTGGCTCCAATATTTCTTATATATTCCATAAAAAATCTCCGTAAAGTTTCAGCTCATTTGGAGTTGTGCAGAATAGGTTGCCTGACGTAGCTTTTTCAGGTCCAAATTTCCAGCTGCCGGAATTCTCCCTCTTTGTGTGAACCTTGCATATTATGAGAGAAAAGGCATTAGAATTACTCCAAAAAGCATTATTATGCATAAAAACATTATGAATAACAGTAGGTAAACATGATGCAAAATGGACGTATCTTGCACCCCCTCTGCAAGGTGACACAAACTAGTTACTGGTCTTCTTGGAAGATAAATATGCATACTTTCCAGTCTGTGAACAACAGAAAAGGATGAGATTATAACAAAACAACACCACATAATGAAACATGCCACATCTCTTGCACACAATGAAATGAGCATTTACTATGTGTGCACTATGTAAAAACTAGGCATACCTTCAAACTGGATCTCCAAGTACTCTTGGAGAGCCTACTTTAGTGTACAGCCAAACCTTTATGTCACCTATGAGTTATACAAGCCCCCACTACAACAGCCCTTAGTGTTTAAATCGTTGACAAGCTCTGTTAGGTCAAGAACAGCAAGTAATCAAAGCAAACAGTCCTAGTATGGCTGGCTGATACAAACAAGCAATTGAACAGATGTGTGAGCAAATCTTACATATCAAGAAAAGAAGCATAGAAGGAGGCTTAAAGACCATCACTTGACTGACCAGATTTAAGGGGCATTTAAACATCATGTGCAATGTATGAACTAACATAAACATTGCATATTTCAGATTCTATAATGAAATGCACATGTATTAGGTTATGCCATGTATGATGATGCCTAAATGTACACTATAGCAGGCAGGAGTGATTCATCATTGCACGCACAATTGAATTGCAGGTTAAGGGCCAGTTCTATTCCGCCTTTTCAGAGCTTATTGTCAAAATAAGCCATAAAAGATGTAAAGAAGTCATTTTTGAGTTATGGGCTTGGGCTTAACTTATTTCGCTTTGGAGAGGGGTGTTTCGGGTAGAAGCTCACTAAAAATTGAAGGGAAGGGGAATAGTGAAATGACTCTGTTGTCTGCCTATATTACACTCAAAATGCCACTGCTCACGCCCGCGTCACACCTGACCCTCAAGTAAAAACAAACACGCAAGCGTTCATTGCCCTGCCCGCTTGCATCTCCTCTCCCCTTTCCCTCTACCTCGATCCCCTGCCTACAGCGCTAGGGTTCCTCCAGTGAGCCGTCGCCAATGGTCCCATTTGGCCTGGTCCTCGACGATGCTCTGTCTAGCTAGGCTACATGGCCGGCGGGTAGGGCCAAATCTCCCTGGCTGCTCCTCCCTCTGGCGCCGCCCCTCATTCTCATGGTCTCCAGCAGCTGCTCCGCTGTGGTCCGTCCAACGCACTACTCCGGCGGGCGCCGCACAACTATGGCTGATGCCCCACTTCGGCAGAAGGCACCTCATTCCCCCTCCCCTCCTCCCAGGCTGTGGCCTTGAGGTGCTGTTGAAGGATGAGCTCATCCAACAAGGTGAGGATCTCCTCTGATTTTTTGCCAAATTTTCATTCTGATCCGCTATACGATGAATTGCTATGAGCTGCTTCTACTGCTGCTATATGATGCATTGCTATGAGTTGCTCCTGCTGCTGCTATATGATGAATAGCTATGAGGTGCTGCTGCTATATGATGAATTGCTATGAGCTGCTGCTGCTATATGATGAGTTGCTATAAGCTGCTCCTGCTGTTGCAATATGATGAATTGCTATGAGCTGCTCCTGCTGCTGCTATATGATGAATTGCTATGAGCTGCTCCTGCTGCTGCTATATGATGAATTGCTATGAGTTGCTGCTGGTATATGATGAATTGCACGCTGTTGCTGCTGTTGTATGATGAGTTGCTATGAGCTGCTGCTGCTGCTATATGATGCTTTCAGGTGGTGCTGCTATATGATAATAACCAGCCACTTGGACCATCGAATTTCGATAAATAATTGTTCTTCATTTAAATTTAGGTCATGCGTTCTTCATTTAAATTAGGCAATGGGATCTCTATGGAAGACATTGACCAAAGTAGATTGTGCCAAGTAGATGGTATCTTTGTATTTGCATTTTGAACAAATATTGATGGTCTGTTTTCCTATCATATTAATTACTGCACTGGATTCAATTTGTGATGTTTGCAAGTCAAATTAATTTTCATATGGGCAGCAAAATGACAAAATATAATGCAATCTAGACTTTTCACTGATCATACCACAGATAAGCTGAAAAGGCAGGTAATGAAAAGAACTGGTTGGCTTATTATCTGGAGCTTATATTCAAAGGTGCTTATTTTCTTAGGATAACTCAAAATAACTGTCCCTAAGAAACTTGGCCTATAGAACTGACATACAAATAACATGTCACGATGATTGCAATGCAGGCCCAGTTCTTTTGCCAGATTCTCCCAGAATCTGACCCCTACCCAGATTCTCCCAGAATCTTTGAGCCCCATTTGTTTTACAATCCTATCTAGTTAGGGTCTAATTAGGTAGGATTGTAAAACAAAAGGGGTTCAAAGATTCTAGGAGAAGCTAGAGAGGGGCAGATTCTGGGAGAATCCTGCAAAAGAACTGGGCCGGAGTGACCTACCATAGCACACTGTATAGGCTCACCGCTGCCTCTCCTTTTTTTGCGATGTTCCATGAAATTGCCACATACATCTTGTACTTTTTCATTGCGTAACCCTATCTGCAAGTTGACACGGCTAATTTCAGATATCTCTACATGATAATACATTGCATATCCCTTGCGCATATTTAAACCACCAATTAACGATTGTGTGCGTAGCATAAACTAGCCATGACTCTGTGTGCTGGACTAGCAGGCGCTCTAAGGGAGCCTAATGTAGTGCACTGGAATTCCTACATGCCACCTACGATTTTGTGTAATGTACTACCTCTGTTCCTAAATATATGTCTTTGTAGAGATTCCAATATGGACCACATACAGATGTATATAGATGCATTTTCGAGTGTAGATTCACTCATTTTGCTCTGTATGTAGCCTATAGTGGAATCTCTAGAAAGACTTATATTTAGGAACGGAGGGAGTATCATGTATGACATCTACATATCTAATTTAGCAGCCAGTAGTGGAAATCATTGTCTGCACAAAGGGATTACTGATCGAAAATCCTAACAAAGCACGCTGGCAGACACACAACAATACAAGAGAGAGAGGCGCACTTACAAGATCGTAGCAATGCCTCAGTCCATGATCTTGGTTGGCCAAGCTGTTAGATCCAGAAGAAACATTGTCCTTGTAGTTTTTGCCAGCTGCATAACATGTAACAGCGACCTGTTAGTATATTTGAAGTACATCGGGCAGGTGATGCTGGACGGGTTTAAAGGTGACAAGTACCTAGGCCATGGCGGGTGCTTGGCATCTTGCCAGACGGTGGGAATCAGGTTAGAAACGTCAAGGGTGATGACGCTGTGCTGGCTGTCGGGGTCCGGTAAGGAGATCTAGAACCGTCGAGTAGGGTGTTTGTGGAGCGGCTCCGGTAGGGTGGACTACGGTGTGGGCGAAGCGGATCTGAGGGCGTCGGTGAAGCTGCTCCGGTGGTTGGGTTCAGGATGGCGTCAACGATGCGGATCTGCGGCCGTGGACAGGGCGTCAGAAGCTGCTCCGGTAGGTTGGACAAGGGTGCGACGAAGCGGATCTGAGGCCGTGGACTCGTGCGTTGGCAAAGCGGCCCTGGTAGGGTTGAGAATGGTATAGGCGAAGCTACTCCGGTAGGGTTGAGGATGGTGTCGGCGAAGCGGCTCCGGTAGGGTTGAGGAAGGTGTCGGCGAAGAGGATCAGAGGCCGTCGACGGGGGCATCGGTGGGGCGGCTTCGGGGGTGTGGAGGAAGCGTCTTCGGTGTGGAGTACGAAGGAGCCGCTGCAGATGCGCTGCGGTTGACAAGAGTACCAGCGAAGCAAATCCGGCGCCGTGGACAAGGCCGGCACTGAATGGGCTGTGGTACAGTGGTGGATGAGCAGTCTACTTGTTTCTAGGGGAGGTGGGAGAGGTAGATGCGGCCGCAGAAGCAGATCCGGCGAGGTGGACGCCGTTGGCAGTGAATGGGCTCTGGTACGCCGGTGGATGAGCAATCTAGGGTTTTGAGAGGGGAGGGGTAGAAAGGCCGATGAAGTACGGACGGCGTGATGTAAGATGCTCTGGTGCTGTGGAGTTAGTCGTTTTTGCGGGAGGGGGAGAGGAAATGGGGGTGCCGTGTGGTGGAGGGAACCGGAAGTTACCAAAGCAGCCCCGACCTATTATGTAAATGAGGGCCGTATTGTAACTATTGTTCTCCGTGCACCAAGGACAAAAGGGGAATTTCGCATGCTAAAGACTAGGTGGCGGAAATTTTAGAAGGAGGCGGGAGATTTTGCCGCCCGCGGGATCGTTCGTATCCAGTTTCAACTAATTTTGGACAGTGCTAGCGGGAAGGCCATGCGAGACTGTGTACATGGGGCACACGTCAGCAGTTAATGACTGGTGTGAAGTCCACCCCAGAAAAAAGACAATAACTCGGGATGATGCACCGATAACTTGGACGTTCACACGGGCGCGGCCAATCGTACGGGTGTAGAGGCGCGTTCACAAAAAAAAGGGATCAAACGCTCAGCCTATGTATTTCTCGTGTAAATATATAATTTAGTGTCATTGGTTATTTACTTTAAACATAATGCATTGACGTGTTATTGTAGAGGCGCACAAAAAGAAATGGATATTGTAGTCCCACAAAAGAAATGGATATTGTAGTCCGCTACTTAAAAGTGTTACCTCATATGATTACATAGCCTCCATTTCATAAATTGCGTACCCGTTGAATTCATATATGAATATTACATATATTACTTCATAATAGAACCTTAAATCATCCAAGACTAATGAATTTGAATGCAAGACTAACAATGGTGCATGTACATGATAGCTACAGTGGTTGTTTGAAGAAACATCACTGCAACTTTGGCATGCACAATTGAAAAGGATTATTTGGAAAAAAAATGTGATATGTGAGTGTCCAATCTTTATAGCGTTGAATCGATATTGTATCTTTGGCCACGATACGAAGTAGATATTGATTTATGTTCAAGCGATGCACGTCCACGATCGCTAGATAGTGATACGTGAATGAATTGTGCAATCTCTCTCGCACGCATACATATCTCATTTCTCCGTGGGCATCGGAATCACACACGCGCACTTCGTGTATTTCTCTCCCTCCGTCAAGGTTAGAATTCGTCTTTATACCCCGTCCTACAAGTCTCTCACACAAAAACACACACGCTCTCTCTGTCGAACACGCCCACCCCTTTAATTCCGCCCACCCACCGCCACTAATGTCTCAAAGTATAATTATGTCTCGCACACATATGCCTAAGGTTAACTCGAGTCCCGGAACCATATGAATACATACAATGGGATTCCAGCAGAGCACCTTTTGTTTTGAGATTTCGCTCTCTCTCTCTCTCTCTCACACACACACACACACACGCGCTAGTTGTGTCTCTGTGCCTCGCTCACACACACTCGATACGTCTTTCTCTCCATAGCCCCCTCGATATGTAGACTTCTCGCGCGCGCACAGCTATAGTGATGATGACGCTGAACCCAGTGTGCCTTGTTATTACCGGCCTCATGTGATAGTTTTCACCCTGTTTTCTGTTAATTAACAAGGCAACCTTTTCTTTGTTACTACTAGTGAATCTGAGATCATTCGGGACAGACATAAAATATATCACTTCAACCCAATTATCGCAGTAACTATTTTAAAAGAAACTAGCTAGATGCTCGTGCGTTGCACGGAACATCAAGATGCATTTGTATGAGTAGTTTATCTTGTGAGAGAAAAGGATGAACGAGGGAAGGCCTTATTTGCAAATGTGGAGAGGGGTGTGGGTATCTTTTTGCAAAATTGCTATAGTTTCCTTCCTACCCGTTAGATATAAATCCGACGGCCTATATTGCAGGATGGCAGGCACACCATCATCACCAACTCTGTTTTCTACTCCCTCCGTTCCTAAATATTTGTCTTTTTAGAGATTTCAACAAGTGACTACATACGGAGCAAAATGAGTGAATCTACACTCTAAAATATGTCTATATACACATCCGTATGTGGTAGTCCATTTGAAATCTGAAAAAGACAAATATTTAGGAACGGAGGGAGTATAAGAGTAGACATAGAGATATATCTCCAGCATCGTCCACAACGAACATGTGTTGGACTGGTTAGCGCCGGATGCTCGCAATGCGATGACCTGAGTTTGAATTCTGTCTTTAACTTTAGATTTTTATATTATATATTATTTAATATATACTTCTTTCGCTACAGTACTGACAGTGGAACCCATAGAGTACTTAGAATACAAGATTAAGGATGGATTTGTTTCTTTTTAACTTTCTGTACGAAGCTGTAGCCACCCTGTAAGTCATGTACACTGTACATGCAATTAACTTTTTATAGAGGGAGAATCATACACGCAATTAACTCAAATGGATTGGATGTGACTCTATTATTTCCAGCATAAGAGCATCTCCAACGGCAGCCGGCAAATTTCCTCCCGCTTCCTTCCGCGGAGGACGACATCCAACGCCAGCGGCATACATTTTCACAACTCTAACCAACCAGAGGAAATTCATGCAAACACGGACTGATTTCATATAAGCATGAAGGATTTCGTATAAAAAAGCCGGATCTTCATATAAACATGACGGATTTCATTACATTTACATGAACTAAGCGGTGCTAATCCGGCTCTCGTGGTATAATTAATACCTAATCTAAATGGCCGCCCGCGGATCCCTTTGTCTTCCTCATGTCCGGCAGACACTTGCGGGGTCGACGAAGGTCCTTGGAAGAGACGAAGCAGCAAAGAAACCACCTGTATACGCAGTCGTCGCCTCGGCGGTGGCCTTCATGGGACCCAAGTGGCGGTGGCCTCCCGTGTTCTACTTCTCCTCGATGATGGCGGCGGACACGGAGAAGCTGGCCACCGACTCGTCGCTCTCCACGCACCCGGCTTCTGTCTCTGCCTGCATGGCACTGCCGTAGGCACGGGAGGCGCGCCCACAGACATGGGAGGCACGGCCACCGCAGACACTGGTGGCGCGGTACGACGCGGCAGCGACGACACCCGTGCCGCCGTGCTTGCCGCCGTGCCGGCGTGGAGCAACTCGCCACTCCTCATCGAGCTGAACTGGAACGGCGAGTTGCTGAACCACGCGCCGGCTTGGGGCGGCAACTAGCTCCGTCGGGCCAAGCGAGGTTGGTGAAGCACCGAGCGGCCTCGCTCGTATCCGGAGGGCTCGACGGGCCACCCAGCCGGGTAGTATGCCGGAGAACGGCTCCTCAGAAGCCATCGGAAGAGTGGAGAAAATGGTGAAGGAGGAGATGGGGGAGCGGCGGAGGGGTGCGATTCTTGCCCGCTGTCTGTCTAGCCTCGTTTAAATAGAGGGCGGACGGTAGGAGCTTGGCCAGCGTCTGGCCTCGTTTAAACTGAGGGTGGACAGGAGGAGCTCGGCCGGCGTTGAGTTTAATTCCGGCCCGCTCATGAACGGACGTGTGGCCGGAGTAGGTTTCTCGGTTTGCATGCGGGTTTAACGGAGGCGTTTGATGGAGGCGAGGAGGCGTGTTCAGCCGGGCGTGCAGCGGGCGGCGCAGTACTATTCGATTTGACAGCTACTAGTAAACCAGGACAGTTCCCAATACGGCTTTAATGCAGACGAGGGAGAGGGTAGCGGTTCCCGAAATGTTGAACGGCCAATGATGCATCCTCCTTCAATTAGCATCCTGAATGCATGAGGGAAGTAATGGGAGGAGGACGGGGAAAAGAGGCAGCACGATGTGAATGCAACGCAGTTTGCACTCATATAAAGGCGCCCCTCCAGTCCAATGCATCTACCACATCGTACGCACCTAAGCACCTACACTAAACGCAAAAGTGCTCACTCCAGACCCAAGGCGGCGATGCGCGCGAGCGGCCAGTTGCTGTGCCAGATGGTCCACGATGCCGGCCTGCGGCATGGCACCGAGGATCGTCTCCAGACGGTGTTGGCGACCGGCTGGTTCATGGCCGTCGTCGACGCCAGCTACGACTCTCAGTTGGACCAGATGATCATTGCCACCATCAACAAGTTCACCGTCCTCAAGAAGCTCGCGGATGACATCGTCGTACTCCTCCAGCCCGCACGCCCGAGCTCCTCATTGCCTGCCACCCTAATCGGCCTCCATGGCGAGAACCTCTTTCAAGCACTAGTGGCCCTGCGACTGCCCGCCGACGCAACGAAGAATGTCCACCTGGAGGTCGCGCTCGCCGTGAGGCGCCTCGCCCTGCAAGAATTCATCGACCTACACATCCACGTGTACGAGGAAGTCGTGTACATAGGTATCTACAAGGCCGGTGAGGACGCTGCGACGTTGGCCTTCGTCAACCGGCTGGAAGCATTGGATGCCTTTGTTGAGAAGCACCTTGACCTCGCCACAAAAGCCGCCGCTCCTAAGCCGCCGGTCGGTGGCCCGGCGCACTGAGTCGAGGAGGAGGAGGTCGTACGTTGATGGATGCATCTTTCTTCTTGCCTCCTGTAACCACCACTGCGATCGCATCATCGTGGCCTTAATTCTTATTGCGCTATTGCATTCTCGTTCCAGTCAATACAGACATGTGCGATCCCTTTGCTCACATTTGGAGGCAATTATATGCGTCACTGTAACTAGTACTCCATCCATCAATTTATAAGTTGTGCTTACCTTTTCCATCAACTTCGTGCAACGCACGGGCATCTTGCTAGAAACACTACAACATGTCGGACCGCATGTGACCAAACCGACGATGCGCCAACCTAGCTACTACCCTGCTTATCTGGCGGAAAAAGCCCCGCCCTAGCGTTTCCAATCGTTATTTCTATCTATCGATCGTGCCAAGGAGCAGAACCAAATGTTACAATTTATACATGTTTCTCTACTCCTATAAAAGACTCAGTTGGTCATGGTGGTGTGTCTGCCATCCGTCATTTCTGACCATTAGATCTGCATCTAACGGTTGTGAGGTAAGTTGTGGCATTTTTGCAACAATAGCCCACTTCTCTGCTCCAATTTGTAGAAAACCCCTTATTATCTTGAAAGCAACCACATCCCTCCCTCACCTCATCAAAACAGCCTGAGAAATATATTTTGAGTGAAAAGTAATATATTTTTAGTGGTATATATGTATATCAAAACAAGAGTGTTTTCTTTCAAGTTTGTGAACAAGTACTATTCTACTTTGGATCCGTCGCAACGCACGGGCACATTGCTAGTAAAAGAAAAAGGCATGCCGCGTTCGCGTCGCACCCCCACACGCCCGGGAATCGGGAGTACTCCACGGCCCGTCCGGCACGCCACATAGCTAGGGAAGGCATGTTGCCTAGCATTTTCACTTTCATGTGGGACCGCAGTTGAGCAAACCGACTATCGGCAAACCGCACCCCGCCCGCCGCGTTGGAAAACAGAAACGAGGATGGGAGATCTAGCTGTAGTACGGAAGCCAAGAAATTTGGCGTCAGATGGGGCTCGTTGATAGAGTAGGAGCACTCCGTACTACTACTCCTACTACGAAGTTTGTACTATAACTACTACCACTATACAACTAGGTACGTGCACGGCACAGCATCGTAGGAACAAAAAACGGGAAGATCTTGTTTTGGGTGATTTATCTTTTTTCAGTCAACATAGTATGAATAATATGATGTGGGGGGCACCCATGAAGCTTATGTGGCTTGGTTGCATGGCTAGGAAAGGCTAGAGAAAAATAAATAGATAATGTGTTTAGAGTGCACTCCACTAAATAGATATTTTGGATCCATTGCAACGCACGGGCCGGCACATTGGTAGTAGTAAGAAACAAATTCCGGGTTTGGCACGAGTTCGTACTGCGGGAGCACCACAAGGCCTGGCGCAAGAGTTACATTTCCCTCTCGGGGCCACGGGACCGAGCTTCAGTGGCTTAGTGCACCGGCCTATGAGTCAATGACATGTGGACCTTAAATGCGGCTGGCCCACATGTCATTCTCATGAAAGCAGAGCGGCGGTGGGACCGAGAGGGGTGAGGCGCAGGTCAGCGGACGAGGCTTGCCTGCTCCCCTCCCATGCTCCGATCCGTACTCCCGCACCACTAATTTTCATCCAACGGTTATAATAGATTTCCTCGTGTGGGTCATCTATAGCCTCAAAGAAAGGTAAACAAAGGCCGTATTTCCAGGAAATAATTTCCTGCATGAATCTGTACACGCATGCAAGACCCTTTCCTTTCCTGCTCGTCCTCCTCCGGATCATCAGCTGCGTTGACAATGCCGGTGCCAACGCCAGAGCGTCGCAACAGGTGCCTGCCTAAGCCATGTAGCACGCTGCGGTGCCAGCGAGTACCACCTCCTCCATGCCAACATCGGCGTCTGGGCCATGCACATGCAGCTGCTCCCGTAGTATTTTACCCGCATGTTCGACTGCAGTACCACACCGATCTTGGACGAGACCATGGAGCTTGTGGCCAAAAAAAATTCCCTGCCCGGCAGACGCATGTCGAGGTGCTTGACTGTTGTGACGTGCTGCATGACGTTTACTAGCTCGCGCTCCGGATGAGCGGCAGGGTGCTGCTCCCGATCGTCAATGGTGCGACGGCAACGACGGCCGGGTGGGAGCTCGGGCGGGAGCCAGTGATCTACCCGGGGCACATAGCTCGACTTGGGCTCGAGATTCCGACCGCTTGCACCATCCCGAGGATGTACCACTCAGCGACGAGGCTAGAATGCTGGATACGTATAGGCATGTGCTCGTGGGCGGGAGCAACCTGCTCAACGGATACCGGTTTGCGAACGTGATGTACTCGACGTAGTTGAGCCAGTGAGCCTGGAGGCGTTCCTGCCGTCGTACGTTGACGCGCGGCTCAACGGCGTGCGGCCACGTGCCAGCGTAGGTCGGCTACGGGGAAGCGGCATCGGTGTGGTTCGAGATGCCCAGCTGGCCATTGTCGCGGCGGCGTTCGCGACTCACTCGTTCGAGTTGAACCGGCCGGTGGTGGCCTGGCCGTGGCGAGGGTGCCACAGCTGGACGTCGGGGCGTTATGAGGCGTTAGATGTCCATGGAAGGAAACTATGGCAATTTTGCAAAAAGATACCCACACCCCTCTCCACATTTGCAAATAAGGCCTTCCCTCGTTCATCCTTTTCTCCCACAAGATAAACTACTCATACAAATGCATCTTGATGTTCCGTGCAACGCACGGGCATCTTGCTAGTAAGAAACAAATCTCGAGTTTGGCACGAGTTCATGCAGCGGTAGCACCACAAGGCCTGGCGCAGGAGTTACATTTCCCTCTCGGGGCCCACGGGACTGAGCTTCAGCGCCTTACTACACCTGCCTTTGAGTCAATAACATGTGGACCCGATAGGTGGCTGGTCCACATGTCATGCTCCCGGAGGCAGAGGGGCGGTGGGGCCGAGAGGGGTGAGCCGCAGGTCGGGGGACGTGTGGTGTCATGGGTTCGAGCGGCGTCGTGGGAATCGCGTGTGGCTGTGGTAGAAACTTGATGCTCGCCGCATTTCAGCTAGCCCACATGTCATGCACACAAAGGCAGAGGGGCGGTGCGGCTGAGAGGGGTGAGGCGCACGTCGGGGGACGTGGTGCCGTGGGTTGGAGCGGCGTCGTGGGAATCGCGAGTGGCAGTGTATGAAACGTGATGGTCGCCGTAGTTCAACTTCCATGGACAAGCTGTCATGTCTACTGACACATGCATTGCATACCGATCACTGGAAGGAGTAGTAGAGAAAGCTAGGCGTATGAATAGTTCCTTATAGTCAAGCGGACCTACGCTGCTACTTGTTCCAAAGACATGCACACCATCGAAATAGTTCATCTATATCAATATACACAGAGAGGAAATATTTTTTTTACAAGAGAGGAAATAGTTCATCCATAATGCCCTGCTGCTGGTGCAGCTTCTTCTTATTCTTCTTCTTCTTCTTCTTCTTCTTCTTCTTCTTCTTCTTGTTCTCATTTTCTGTGGGAGACGGCTTCGCAACAAGCTCTTTGGACCTTGCAGCTATCTCGAAACTCACACGGGCATCGAGGGCAGCATATTTTATCCGCTCGTACGTCAAGGGATAATTCTCCCATCCAGACGACCTTAATGCCAGCGTCTCATCACCCTTCTGAAGATTTGTTCTGAGCACAAAATTTGCTACGTCGAATAGGGATGGTGTCTGTTTATCACAATCTTCTATAGGAATTTTGATTCTGGTTTGTAGGTCAGCGATGCTTTTCAAATCAAGGTTGTACGGCGCTAGCTTCTGTTTGTCCCCTTCGATGGCTGCCCCACAGAAGTATATGTCCTCCCGAGACAAGAAATCGTGGAGCTCACCTGGTATGGAGGGCGCGTGTATGATGTGGTACACCAAAACATCATCTTCGAGGCACAGCCGAAGGACGGCGGCGCGTTGGATCTTCCCAGTGGCACGCTTCGTGTACTCTACGTCGAGACCGATGACCTTCATCTCTACCTTTTGGAGGGAGTTGGATACATTGTTGATCCACTTCCGAACAACCCTTGGGTGGTCGGTGACGGTGGCAACTATGCTCAACGAGCCTTCGACGAGGACATGTTGGACGCTAAAAACATGCATCTGGATCTCTTTCGCCATTTGGAACCGCTAGACCGGAGGGCTATGGTTTGGAGAATTAGGATTAGATGGCTAGTCTAACTGAAGAAGATGATTATTTAAAGGGGCTTTGGAATTACTCCAGGAGTATGTGAAGAGGTTAAAAGAATGTGAATGCAGTGGGGTTTGGATGCAAATGAAGATGAAGGAGAGGTGAAGAAGCCGAGGAAAATCGGTTCTCGATGGAGAAGTAAATGGGAGAAGTGGCCTGAAGGCAGTTGATTAGACGGCTAGGTAGACTAAACGAAAAGGCTATGCGGGTAGACTGAGGAGTGGTACCTGTCCGTGTACGTGCCCATCCTTCTAGCGCTACATGTGCCACTGGCTAGTTGAGGTCACTCTTTCGAATCACCATGGCGAGACATTTATGATTCCTTTTTATTTCTGCACCCCTCCTGACAGGTGGGACCTATGCAAACAGATATAAAAAAATGTGTCGTAGCTGGTCCGGATGGATATTGGCGCGTGCGTGGGAGACACAACATTCTCTGGTTAAGGAATATGCGGTTATCCTCAAAAAAGAAAAAGCCCTTCTTCGTGCTTCCGCATGCACGAGAATTTGGTTCTGCTCGCAATATGGATGATACCTGGAGGATGAAGTGAACCCAGAGGCATGCTAGCACGGGAGACCTATTTCCGCTATACAGTACTAGTCCGTATGTTCCTACTAGTAGTAGTACGACTGTGGTACACTTGATGGTCAAAATATTATTCATCTGGTCCTCACAGTGAAGTGACAAGACCCTGCGCCCGAGGTGACACTAGTCTAGGCGGCGTGTTCGGGTTACCAAAGTCAGCCTCACCTTGTGCACTGTGCAGTCACTGTCACCGCCGCTGTATAGCATGCCTTGCCTCGTCTCCCTCTCCCCTAGCACCACTCCATCTCCATCTCCGTCTCGCCGGAGATCCTGAGGTCACTCTTCATCATCTCACTGTGCCCCCGCGTACCCTCACCTCGCTCGCCTCCCCCAATACCACTATTCCCTCGCTATCTGCTCCAGCATCGAGAGCCTTCTCCCCCGTAAATCAAGCCCCCCAAAACCCCACCTTCCAAACTCCACCATGGCCGAACGCGAACCGCGCAGCATCCATATGAGCCACGATTGGAGCAATCTCCCCAGTGACATCCTCGACCTCTGTTGTTCGTGTATGGATATGTTGAGCGTCGTGCGCCTGGCTGCATGCTCGAGGGACATGCACACGGCCATCGTCGAAGCGAGTCCTAAGCTTTTCAAGACACCCTGCTTGCTGCTATCTGGTCTTGCGAGATTTTCTCACCATGATACGGAGGCGTACATGATGCCCCTCGACTTCAATCCGACCTCCATTAGCCGAAACTTCTTTGCAGGTATGTAGTGGGTCGTCGTACATCATTTCCCTCGACTTCGATCTGATCACCATCGCCCGAAACTTCTTGGCAGGTATGTACTGGGTCGGCATGAACTCCCACTGGATGGCTGCCGTTAGAAAAGATGGGAGAAAGTTGGTGCTCGTGAACTTCTAGACCTCCCATGAGATTATCCTTCCTCCGTTGGATTATATAGGGTTTTACCGTCGCGGTCCAAGTCATCTAGATTACCACGTCAGTTGGACGGACCTTGTTTTGCAGAAGATTGTAATCTGCCAAGTGCCCACACGACATGCGGATTACACAGACTTCAAGCTAATTGCCTTGTTCGACCACGGACTCGCCTATCTTTACGTCGGTGCCTTCTTTAGCTGGAGACAACTCAGCTCGCAGTGGATCGTCAAAGCTGATACACACTTCTGTGATGCTATTGAACACAATGGCATCATCTACGCGATCGATAAAGCAGATGGCACCACGTATTGCTGGGACGGCGCGTGTAAGTTGTTTTCGTCTGATGTTAATGATAACGCCATGACACTGTTTGAACTTTTTGTGATGATTGGCATATCCCTGTTTGAGCAGAATTTGAGTAGAACTATGGCAATGTATTAGAGACGCCGTAAATCAGCTATATTTGGAATGAGTTAATTCATGCGATTGTGACCATGTCATTACAGCCAATTTGTACCCTTGAATAATCAAATGGTTAGGAAGATATGGATATTCTCCTTATTTTATAGTAATCTATATACTACTAAATATGAGTGTGTATCAATAGCCATGTTAGTTTCCTCATTTTCATGATGTAGAAACATGCATCACACTGTTGGTTTCATCTAACCATACATTAGGGAAGTAAATGTGCATATGGAGAACTCTATATTTGGAAGTAGTGAAATCCTGTAATGCTTACCATGTGTACATACCTATATTCGCCCTTCAGCAATCAATGGCTAGAATAATATCCTCACAAAAAATTTGCCCACAGAACATGAGTATATAACAATGCATGGTCTGTTAGTTTCCTTGAAGAATTTGTTTGTGAGGACAGAACATGATTACATAACATGCATGACATGGTAGTTTCCTGTGAAGAATCGATTGCGAGATAACATGAGTATAACCATGCATGGCACTTCTATATTTTCAAACCTAGTATACATTTCCTTGTATTTTCCTCTCAGTTCCAACAGGGACATATCAATGTTGTTTCTTGCATTATCCTACTCATACTCTGAACAATGTTGATCTTACATTAACAATGCCTGTCCTTTTTGATATGATGCAGTGTCCCTACAGTTACTGCCCTTTGTAATCACACCACCTTTGCGAAAAATAGGAAGCACAACTGGTTCCTCGCTCGATCAGACGACGGCAAAAGACTGATGATCATTCGCACACATGAGCCGAAAAAGTTATATCGCAAAAACCCCACTGTGTACAAGCACCGTGAAATACGTGAGTATCCGGGCAGTGGCTGTTACGTCTATGAGCAGGATACCAGCTTTTTGGGGCCTTCAGGATTTTTGAGTTAGAGGCGGTAAACAGCCTTGGTTCACACTCTTTGTTTCTCGGAATCAATTATCCGATTAACCAGGAGATCACCGTTGGCAAGGACCTTGATGGCAGAGAGGCTCTGTTTGCTATGGAAAACTGTGTCTACACGGTGAGCCCTAGGACTTCGGGAGCAAACTCCCCTGATTGTCAACGATACAGCCTGCAGCCAAAAGAAGGTGAGAATGACAAAGGCATCTGGATTAACTTTGATCCTTGGATGTCTCAAGTCCGACAGGCAGTGATGTGGTTCAAGCCTTCAGGTTGATAGGTAATTGGGCTGTTGCGTCGAAAGGGTGGAGTACTGGTGTCTCTGGATCACTGGTGGCTGAAGCGGGGCTGCAAATTATGATGGTGTTGGATCATCCCTCTTCGAATGACTTGTTGTTTTTGCTGCTTGTTCTGGATGGGTAGTTCTCTCTTTTGTTATGCATATTCCTTGTCATTTGCTCATCCTCGTCTATGTCACTCTTACTATGTAATAGTTGCCTCTATTTAGAATGTCATTCTCGTCTGGATCACGAGAGTCTGAGCGCTGCAGATAGGTGCATTTTGGTGGTGTAGCAAGACTTCTTATGAACTATCATGTCTTGTTGTTTATGTCAGTAGTAGTCACTAGTCAGTGTTTGAATGTTGTATATATCGTTGTTTCGAACTGTTTATTGTCTCGAACTGCTGGTGGGCTAAATGAGGGCATCACCATTCTCCAGTGTTCAGAGTATATCTCCTTTTTTCAAGTTATAATTTGAGCTCAGTGTCTTTTCGATGATGTACACTTGTTTGGGCCAGTGAGGTGTCGTTGAATATGGGCCGAGTAGTAACGCAATGCCAAACAGGTCAATTATGACTCTCAGGCCAGGCTCTCAAAAGATCCTCAAACCAAAAAAGGCCGGGCTCTCAAAAAAAGAAAGAAAAAGGACTCTTAGGCCGACATGTGGGCGCCACCGGTGTTTTCGTGCGCTTGTGCGCCGAGAGCATATTGGCGCGTGTTCAAAATTCATGCTACCTTTTCATCCCCAATCTCCCGCCCCTCCCCCACCTCTGGAATCTCGATTCCTACTCTAGTTCCCCCAAATCCCCCTCCTGTATTCCCTGTACTCAAGCGCACTATCATGTCGCCGGTCAACGCGGATCTCCGAGCCGGAGATCCTGAGGTCCATCCTGCCTTCGGGCGCTGCGTGCTGCCGCTCAACAGTGGCATGGCGGCGCTTGACGACCAGTTTGCCGGCAAAGTGCTGATGGCAACCATCAACGGCGACCGGCCTCCCGTCTCGCCGGACGACCTTGTCAAAGCTCTTGGCATTGCGCACGGCATCCAAATAAGTGACTTGCTCGTCGAAGTCTGTCCACCACCGGCTGATTTCTTCGTCAGGTTCCGGACAACTTTCGACTGCAGTCGTGTATTCGAATCTTCCCGGCGTTTGTTCTACGATGGCGCGCTAGTGAGCTTTGATCGGTGGCACCCAGGATGGGGCTCGGTGCCCTCTGAGCTTGAGCTTTTAACAAAGCTTACCTTCCACGGCATGCCTCGACGTGCTTGGAACAGCGAGTCCATGAATGAGCTTATCAACGACCTTGGGGGTGAGCTCGTAAGTATGTTTGTTCCTCCAGACAGCTGGGCTCTGGCGGTTATGGCATGGATGAAGAAGCCGTCCACCATACCGAAGGTGATTGGTGTTGAGATACCGGTGCAGGAACCGGGGTTGTACTATTCGTCGCCACCAAGGCCACCGCAGACCACGTTAGGGATGTACCTGTATCGAGTGTTCGTGCATGTCGAAGAACTGGTCAATCCATCAATCGAAGTCCTGCCGCCGCCACTGGTGCCAGGGTCCGTCGACGACGTCCATTACAGGAGTCAACGTCAGACTTTCCCCGTGTTGCTCGGAATGATGGATGGCACAGGGCCTACTCCATCGCGCGGCGGAGGCCACTGCTTCTTTGGGAGAAGAGGCAGGGCTGGCTGCCTGGATGTGCTCTAATTTGAGGTAACAACTAAATCTTGTCAGATACTAGTTAAATCCGAGCTATCGGTGTGAAGCACAGATGTGCCAGTACATTTGATTGCGACCTGTTCTATTTTTGTACCTGAACTTTTTTTAGAAAGGGTTGTACGTCAACTTAATGTGCTAGCAGAACTTATTGTGTTGTCTGTCTGTTTTCTTTGCACAGCATTCAAGATATTTCCCCGTCATTGATAAAGACGATGAACCGTTATGTACGAGTTCGTTGGTTTCAACATAGCCCTACCCGTAGCGATCCACTGCTTCCACCCTGATTGTGCCGCCTGCGTGAAATTTTTGTATGCAAGTTCAGTGTGCTATGATGTTCTATATGATTGTGTCAACTATATAAGTTTTTACTGAGCATCAGCAATGCATATGGCTGAAAGATGTATTTACGAGCATCGACCGATGGGTCTCTCTCTCTCTCTCTCACACACACACACACACACGCACAACTGGGACCCGTTGAATTATTTCTTCGCTCGTGACAGCTTTTAATTAGGTTCCACTGTACTCTAACTTTTTTCTTAAGTTATTAATTGAGCTCAGTGACTTCAAAAAGTTGTAAGCCTTGTTTGGGCCTTTCCGGCGTCGTTGAATGTGGGCTGAGTAGCCATGTAAAGTTGTAATGTACTACATAGGCCTTTTTTTTGAACATCAGCAATGCAACTGGGCCGACAGTTGTACACAATATCCTAAAATAAGCGCAGCCTAGCCTATCTTTCTTTTAATAAAATGCACAACCCAGTTCATTTTTTATATAATAAGTTTACCAAGCCCAACTTAATTTTTTAATAATATTCGTATCTCAATATTATTTTTATACGAAATGCTCAGTCCAGACCATCATTGTTTTTTCACCCATCCCAGAAAATGGGTCCATTTCTACTAAAATCAAATGGCTTGTAAATTATCAGAAATGATAAATGCGCTGCATGTACGCAATATTATTTTTGACCCAGCTCAGTAAATAGGTGTATTCGAATAAAGAATCAAATGCGCTGTAAATTATCATAAATAGTATTTTTTTTTAGAAACAATTATCATAAATAGTAAATCGGCTATTATTATTATTTTTAACCAGCCCAGGAAATAGATTATTTTTTGAGTCAAAGCCCAGGAAATAGATGTATTGGCAAACAAAATGAAATGGGCTGTAAAACCTAAATAAATGGGCTGCATTCCGCCACAGCTTTCGAGCTGACTTTGTTGGCCCACTAGACGAAGCCTGCGCAAGGTGTTGTCCATTTAGTGAACAAAACGATTTAATGGTCTAAAACAAAGAGTCAACAAATTATTCTGACATCTGTAGTCGTTGGATTGACATCCAACGGCGATCCTGGTTCTTCAATCTCTGGTCTAGTTGCTCTTGCTCCAGCCGCCAAAACCATCGCCGGCTGGAGCACCTACATCTGCCTCCCGTGGCCGGCTGTGCTGCCGCGCAGGCCTCGCCGCCCCACTCTACTCCCAACGGTGGCCAAGTCATACCTGTACTCACCCACACCTTCTGTTATTCTCCGGCGAAGGCAGCCTCACCCGGTAGCCGAACCAGTCCCTCGTACTCCCCTCCGCCAGGGACTCCAGTGCCCCTTGTTCCATGACTCCAGATCGTTCCCATCTTAGGCCTCACCGTCATCCACCGCCTTGGTGCTCTCGGCGCGGCGTGGTCAACGTGGTCAAGGAACGCCTTCCATTGGAAGAGGACTATACGTGGAGAGGCTGACAGCTGGGTCCACGGCCGCAGCAAGGAAGTGCCTCCTTATTACGCGCAAAATAATGATTCCTCCACCTGACAGCGGGACCTACCGGAAGGGCCTCGAAAAAAATGTTTCCCCCCTGACAGCTGGGACCCTCCAGCTACATCTTCGTACGCAAGGAAGTGCGTCTGTATTACGAGCAAAAAAAATGATTCTTCCCCCTGACAGCTGGGACCCACCAGCTATATCTTCGCACGGAAGAAAGTGCCTCCTTATCCTCCCTGACAGCTGGGACCCACCAGCTATATCTTCGCACGGAAGGAAGTGCCTCCTTATCCTCCCTGACAGCTGGGACCCACCGGGTCAAACCGTACGTCGGGTTGTCTGTCTGGTCGCGATCGTGTACGTACATACTGGTCGATCGGTCTCTCTGCAGCGATGAACCGTGTCCGAGTAAGGAGATGCACGTGTCGTAGTAGAGGCACGGACGTAGCATGTCACGCAGTCCCGTCTATATATATCGTGTACACGTACGTACAACCACGCTGCAAGAAATTAAATACGGCTACGTACGTACATAAGGGCGGGGTCTCGGACGCGTACTCGCGCATACGTACGGCCAGGGCTCGTGTACATGGAGAGGCAACGGACGGCAGCGACGTCGTCCTGTTAATCGGCAGCTAACCGGCTGGGTCGGAACGGAGGAAACAGCGTCATCTTCACCGAGAGCCAAGTGACTGGGTCGGAACGCGTCCTGTTCATTGGGGGCAAAGCCACTGGGTCGGAACGCGTCTTGTTCATCGGGAGCCAACCGGCTTGGACGGAACAGCTGAAACGAGGTCTGGCGTACCGCAGAACGGAGGAAACGGGCCTTCTGTTCGACCGTGTACGGTCTAAACAGGGTCCTGTTCATCGGGAAGGATCTGGCGTACCGCAAAACGGTGGAAACGGACTTCTGTTCGAGCTCCTACGGTCGAAACGGGGTCCTGTTGATCGGGAGGGGTGTGGTGTACCGCAAAACGGAGGAAACGGACTTCTCTTCGACCTCCTGCGGTCGAAACGGGGGTCCTGTTCATCGGGAGGGGTGTGCCGTACTGCAAAACGGGACTCCACGGGCTACTGTTCATCCACCGTCGACTTCCTCCAGCCTCCACCTGCTACTGTTCATCCACCGTCTCCAGCCTCCACTAGGCACTGTTCATCCAAGGGCTACTATTCATCCAGCCTCCACCGGCTTCAGTTTAACCAGCCTCCACGGGGTCCTGTTCATCCACCCCCAACCGGCTGGGGTGTGTGGCGGCCTCCTGGGGCTCCTGTTCATCCAGCGGCAACCGCGTACTATATACCACGGGGTCCTGTTCATCCAGCGGCAACCGCCTATACACATGGCCGGGGTCCTGTTCATCCAACCCCCACCGGGAACTGTTCATCCATAGCCAACCCAACCGGCTCGACTCACACCACGTCTTGACTCGTTCTACGTATCGCGCGCGCGGCAGCAACAGGTACTGTTCATCCAGAGGCAACCCAACCGGCTAGCTACGTCTCGCACGGGGGTTCGATCGGCTTCAGTAAGCATGCAGCAGCAGCGATCGATCGGGTTCAGTTAGCAGTGTAGGAGTCTCGGTCGGGTTCAGTTAGGAGCGAAGGGATCGATCGATCGGCTTCAGTAGATAGCAGCAGGAGATCGCTCAGCTTCAGTTATAGCAACACGGCTCGCACCACGCGCGCGTACGAGAGAAACACGCAAACCACACTGCATCGCTCGACCTCGACCACCCACCGTAACTGGGAACTCCCCGATATTTTCCTCGCCCACGCTTCTACCACGATTTTCTCCGTCATGGATGGCCCAAAGAATGTCATGCAGGTGCGTCTCCGGCCCGCCCAAGACGAAAAGCCCATTTTCTGTCATGATTTTTTGTCATAGAAGTAGGAGCCCACGACATCCGGTCGAGGTGAAGATACCCTGAACAAGCCCCTCAAAGGATTATTTTCCATAGTAACAAGTGACAGTAAATTTCAGCACACTATATAAATGTTTCCTTACCAAATTCCACTTACCAAAGGCGCTTCACTCCCTGGCAACGGCGCCAGAAAAGAGTCTTGATGACCCAGAAGTATAGGGGATCTATCGTAGTCCTTTCGATAAGTAAGAGTGTCGAACCCAACGAGGAGCAGAAGGAAATGACAAGCGGTTTTCAGCAAGGTATTCTCTGCAAGCACTGAAATTATCGGTAACAGATAGTTGTGTGATAAGATAATTCGTAACGGGTAACAAGTAACAAAAGTAAACAAGGTGCAGAAAGATGGACCAATCCTTTTTGTAGCAAAGGACAAGCCTGGACGAACTCTTATATAAAGCAAAGCGCTCCCGAGGACACATGGGAATTGTTGTCAAGCTAGTTTTCATCATGCTCATATGATTCGCGTTCGTTACTTTGATAATTTGATATGTGGGTGGACCGGTACTTGGGTGCTGCCCTTCCTTGGACAAGCCTCCCACTTATGATTAACCCCTCTCACAAGCTTCCGCAACTATGAAAGAAGAATTAAGGTAAACCTAACCATAGCATGAAACATATGGATCCAAATCAGCCCCTTACGAAGCAACGCGTAAACTAGGGTTTAAGCTTCTGTCACTCTAGCAACCCATCATCTACTTATTACTTCCCAATGCCTTCCCCTAGGCCCAAATCATGGTGAAGTGTCATGTAGTCGACGTTCACATAACACCACTAGAGGAAAGACAACATACATCTCATCAAAATATCGAACGAATACCAAATTCACATGATTACTTATAACAGGACTTCTCCCATGTCCTCAGGAACAAGCGTAACTACTCACAAAGCATATTCATATTCATAATCAGAGGAGTATTAATTATCATTAAGGATCTGAACATATGATCTTCCACCGAATAAACCAACTAGCATCAACTACAAGGAGTAATCAACACTACTAGCAACCCACAGGTACCAATCTGAGGTTTTGAGACAAAGATCGGATACAAGAGATGAACTAGGGTTTGAGAGGAGATGGTGCTAGTGAAGATATTGATGGAGATTGCCCCCCTCTCGATGAGAGGATCGTTGGTGATGACGATGGCTTCGATTTCCCCCTCCCGGAGGGAAGTTTCCCCGGCAGAACAGCTCCGCCGGAGCCCTAGATTGGTTCTGCCCAAGTTCCGCCTCGAGACGGCGGCGCTTTGTCCGAAAGCTTCCTTCTGATTTTTTCCAGGTCAAAACACACCATATAGCAGAAGATGGGCGTCGGGGGCCTGCCAGGGGGCCCACAAGGACGGGGGGCACGCCCAGGGGGGTAGGGCGCGCCCTCCACCCTTGTGGCTGGCTGGTGGCCCTCCTCTGGTATTTTCTTCGCCCAATATTTTTTTTTATATTCCAAAAATATTCTCCGTGAAGTTTCAGGACTTTTGGAGTTGTACAGAATAGGTCTCTAATATTTGCTCCTTTTCCAGTCCAGAATTCCAGCTGCCGGCATTCTCCCTCTTCATGTAAACCTTATAAAATAAGAGAGAAAAGGCATAAGTATTGTGATATAATGTGTAATAACAGCCCATGATGCAATAAATATTGATATAAAAGCATGATGCAAAATGGACGTATCACAAGGTAAGGAGTCGGGTGACCCAACGGTGCCCGCGAGAGGTATTGCGACGGGACGACAGGGTAGGCGGGTACTACCGGTGTGCGGTGTGCCTGGACCCGGATCGTTGTCCGCAAGAGTTACCCTTTGAACCACGAAAGTCGGGCGACTCCAAGAGCGCTCGCGAGATAAGGTAAGGAGACGGGCCACCCCTAAGGGTACCCGCGAGATATGTTGCGGCGGGACGACAGGGCAGGCGGATACTACCTGCTCTTGTTATGGGAGGTGGGCCTGGCACCTGTTGTTGTCCGCGAGTTACCCAGTCGGAGCGGCGATAACGGTCGTCGCCGCGAGATAATAATAAAACGCCTAATGGATCGCGTGTCAGAATCTGAGTTGGCTGCGTGCATCATCAAGTTTCTTAGACCAATTCTTTCTAGATCTATTAACAGTCTTTTGCAAAATCAATTTAATCTCTCTATTGCTCAATTCTACTTGACCACTAGACTGAGGATGATAAGGAGATGCAATTCTATGGTTAACATCATACTTAGCAAGCATTTTACGGAAAGCACCATGAATAAAATGTGAACCACCATCAGTCATTATATATCTAGGGACTCCAAACCTCGGAAAAATAACTTCTTTAACCATCTTAATAGAAGTGTTATGATCAGCACTACTAGTTGGAATAGCTTCTACCCACTTAGTAACGTAATCAACAGCAACTAAAATATGTGTATACCCATTAGAGGAAGGAAAAGGTCCCATATAATCAAAACCCCAAACATCAAATGGTTCGATAACAAGTGAATAATTCATAGGCATTTCCTGACGTCTACTAATATTGCCAATTCTTTGGCATTCATCACAAGACAAGACAAACTTACGAGCATCCTTGAAGAGAGTAGGCCAATAAAAATCGGATTGCAATACCTTGTGTGCAGTTCTATCTCCAGCGTGGTGTCCTCCGTAAGACTCGGAGTGGCACTTGCGTAGGATCTGTTCCTGTTCATGCTCAGGTACACAACGTCTAATAACACCATCTACTCCTTCTTCATAAAGGTGTGGATCATCCCAAAAGTAATGTCTTAAATCATAGAAAAACTTTTTCTTTTGTTGGTATGTGAAACTAGGTGGTATAAATTTAGCAACAATGTAATTAGCATAGTCAGCATACCATGGAGTATTACGAGAAGCATTTATGACAGCTAATTGTTCATCAGGAAAGCTATCATCAATAGGCAGTGGGTCATCAAGAACATTTTCTAACCTAGACAAGTTGTCTGCAACGGGGTTCTCAGCTCCCTTTCTATCAATAATATGCAAATCAAATTCTTGTAACAAGAGAACCCATCTAATAAGTCTAGGTTTAGCAGCATGATCAGTGTGAACAGTTACTTTGGAATCAACAATATAAGATCTGAACTTATCACAAGCAAATACAACTGTTAAAAATTCTTTTTCAGTAGTAGCATAATTTCTTTGGGCACTGTCTAGAGTTTTACTAGCATAATGAATAACATTTAATTTCTTATCAACTCTTTGTCCTAGAATAGCACCAACAGCATAATCACTAGCATCGCACATAATTTCAAAGGGTAAATTCCAATCAGGTGGCTGAACAATAGGTGCAGAAACCAAGGCTTTCTTGAGTATTTCAGATGCTTCTACACAATCATCATCAAAAACAAAAGGAACATCTTTTTGCAAGAGATTAGTGAGAGGCCTAGAAATTTTAGAGAAGTCTTTAATAAACCTCCTATAGAAACCAGCATGACCAAGGAAACTTCTTATACCTTTGATATCTTTAGGACACGGCATCTTTTCAATAGCATCTACTTTAGCTTTATCAACTTCAATACCTCTTTCAGAAATTTTATGCCCCAAGACAATACCTTCATTAACCATAAAGTGGCACTTCTCCCAATTCAAGACTGGATTAGTTTCTTCACATCTCTGCAAAACTCGATCAAGGTTGCTTAAGCAATCATCAAAAGAAGTTCCGTAAACAGAGAAATCATCCATGAAAACCTCAACAATCTTTTGACAAAAATCAGAGAATATAGCAGTCATACATCTTTGAAAGGTAGCAGGTGCATTGCATAAACCAAAAGGCATACGTCTATAAGCAAAGGTACCGAAAGGGCAAGTAAAAGTGGTCTTCTCCTGATCATCTTTTGACACAGGTATTTGAGAGAAACCAGAATAACCATCTAGAAAGCAAAAATGTGTATGTTTGGATAGTCTTTCTAGCATTTGATCAATAAAAGGTAGAGGGTAATGATCTTTTCTAGTAGCTTAGTTTAATTTGCGAAAATCAATTACCATTCTATAACCTGTAACAATTCTTTGTGGAATCAATTCATTCTTATCATTAGGAACAACAGTAATACCTCCCTTCTTAGGGACACAATGAACGGGACTTACCCATCTACTATCAGCAATAGGATAAATTATACCTGCCTCCAGAAGCTTTAGTATTTCATTTCTTACCACTTCCTTCATCTTAGGATTTAACCGTCGTTGGTGATCAACAACTGGTTTAGCATCATGCTCCAAATTAATTTTGTGCTGACATAGAGTGGGACTAATGCCCTTAAGATCATCAAGAGTATATCCAATAGCGGCACGGTGCTTCTTCAGAGTTTTCAATAATTTCTTTTCTTCATGCTCTGAAAGGTTAGCACTAATAATAACAGGATATATCTTCTTTTCATCAAGATAAGCATATTTCAAAGTATTAGGTAATTGTTTAAGCTCAAACACGGGATCACCCTTGGGTGGAGGAGGATCCCCAAGGATTTCAACAGGCAAATTGTGTTTCAAAACAGGCCCTTGATTAAAGAATATTTCATCTATTTCCCTTCTTTCATTCATAAACATATCATTTTCATGGTTTGGCAAATATTGTTCTAAAGGGTCAGTAGGAGGCACGGCAATAGAAGCAAGACCAATAATTTCATCCTTACTAGGCAATTCTTTATCATGGGGTTGTCTACGAAATTTGAGAAATTAAAATCATGAGACATATCCCCTAAACCAACAGTAACAATATCTTTCTCACAATCTATCTTAGCATTAACGGTATTCAAGAAAGGTCTACCAAATATAATGGGACAAAAATCATCTTGTGGGGAAGCAAGAACAAGAAAATCAGCAGGATATTTTATCTTCCCACACAAGACTTCAACATCTCTAACAATCCCAATTGGTGATATAGTATCTCTATTGGCAAGCTTAATAGTAACATCAATATCTTCTATCTCAGCAGGTGCAATATCATTCATAATTTCTCGGTACAAGGTATAAGGAATTGCACTCACACTAGCACCCACATCACATAGGCCATGATAACAATGATCTCCAATTTTAACGGAAACAACAGGCATGCCAACGACAGGTCTATGTTTATCTTTCATATCAGGTTTAGCAATCATAGCAGCTTCATCACAGAAATAAATAACATGCCCTTCAATATTATCAACCAAGAGATCTTTAACCATAGCAATACTAGGTTCAACTTTAATTTGCTCAGAGGGTGTAGGTGTCCTAGTATAACTTTTATGAACCACAGTTGAAGCTTTAGCATGATCCTTTATTCTAACAGGAAAAGGTGGTTTCTCAATATAAGAAGTAGGAACAATAGGATCAACATTATAAGTAATAGTTTCTTCTTCAACTTTAATAGGTTCTACTACTTTCACTTCAATGGGAGGATGATATTTAAACCACTTCTCCTTAGGGAGATCAACATGAGTAGCAAAAGATTCACAGAAAGAAGCTACTATCTCAGAGTCAAGTCCATATTTAGTGCTAAAATCACGAAAAGCATCGGTATCCATAAAAGATATAACACAATCAAACTTAAGGTTTATACCTGACTCCTTACCTTCATCGAGTTCCCAAGTTCCGCCTCGAGACGGCGGCGCTTTGTCCGAAAGCTTCCTTCTGATTTTTTCCAGGTCAAAACACACCATATAGCAGAAGATGGGCGTCGGGGGCCTGCCAGGGGGGCCCACAAGGACGGGGGGCGCGCCCAGGGGGTAGGGCGCGCCCTCCACCCTTGTGGCTGGCTGGTGGCCCCCCTCTGGTATTTTCTTCACCCAATATTTTTTATATATTCCAAAAATATTCTCCTTGAAGTTTCAGGACTTTTGGAGTTGTACAGAATAGGTCTCTAATATTTGCTCCTTTTCCAGTCCAGAATTCTAGCTGCCGGCATTCTCCCTCTTCATGTAAACCTTATAAAATAAGAGAGAAAAGGCATAAGTATTGTGATATAATGTGAAATAACAGCCCATAATGCAATAAATATTGATATAAAAGCATGATGCAAAATGGACGTATCACAAGGTAAGGAGTCGGGTGACCCAACGGTGCCCGCGAGAGGTATTGCGACGGGACGACAGGGTAGGCGGGTACTACCGGTGTGCGGTGTGCCTGGACCCTGATCGTTGTCCGCAAGAGTTACCCTTTGAACCACGAAAGTTGGGCGACTCCAAGAGCGCTCGCGAGATAAGGTAAGGAGACGGGCCACCCCTAAGGGTACCCGTGAGATATGTTGCGGCGGGACGACAGGGCAGGTGGATACTACCTGCTCTTGTTATGGGAGGTGGGCCTGGATCCTGTTCGTTGTCCGCGAGTTACCCAGTCGGAGCGGCGATAACAGTCGTCTCCGCGAGATAATAATAAAACGCCTAATGGATCGGGTGTCAGAATCTGAGTTGGCTGCGTGCCTATACGCACTACCTCCATGTGGGATAATGAGTATGGGCTCCTCCGCGGCGTACATTCTCCCGAAAGCTCTGAAAGACGTCCAGTTCAGCATTGTGGCTGCATCTGATCGGCATCCATGTAGAGTTGCCTGGATCGACACTGCGCACAACGACCCGGAGTGCGAGGGGTGATGGCCCAAGACCCCCGAGCGCTGAGGAGTAGACCGGCGGGGACCTCTCTGATGAGCCTAGGTAGGACTACGTCGTGTCAAATGCTTCCGGCCGGGCATTCCCCAGAAAGGTGTGGCCGAGCGGAGGTATTCGAGCGTATAGGGTAACAGTAGTGCACCCCTGCAGGGAGTAAATCTATTTGAATAGCCGTGTCCACGGTAACAGGACGCTTGGTGTTGTATCCGGATCCAATACAAACTACGAACAAGACTACTATACTATAACTGTTATAATTGTTCCCGGGATAGCTTTCTCGCCGGGTTGTCGAGAAAGGATCTCGGGGCTGGTTATTATATGCTATTATCATTATTATAACCATTATAAATATGATATTGTATACTGCTATCGCTATACTCCTCTACTGCTGCAAGAATGCGACAAGCTACTTCGATAGGCTAGGCCTTTCCTCTACTCTGGCATTTCTACAGTTTAGTCCACATATATAGCCCCATTCCTTTGATACTCATGCATATTTAGGGTAGTAGAGTGTAAGTCTTGCGAGTACTTTGGATGAGTACTCACGGTTGCTTTCACCTCTTTTCCCCCACCCATTTGCCGCGACCAGACGATGGAGTCCAGGAGCAGGAGATTCCAGGAGACTACTACCACGTGAAGATCCCCGTCGACCAGGAGTAGTTCGGAGGTTCCCAGGCAGGAGGCCTGCGCCTTTTCGATCGATGTTGTTATTTGTGCTAGCCTTCTTAAGGCAATCATGTTTATTTGTGTCTATACTTTGATACTATTGTTTCCGCTGACTTGTGTACCTCAAGCTGTTGTATTCAAGCCCTCATGGCCCCTGGCTTGTAATATAAAGCTTGTGTTATTTTAATTTTAGAGTTGTGCTGTGATATCCTTACCGTGGTTCTCGCCCTGTATCGGGGGCGCCACAAGCTGGTATTAGAGCCGACTGCCTATAGGACACCCCCTTCCAACTCCTTGGCCGAAGTTGAGTCTAGTCTTTGCAAAAACTATTTTACTAACTTGATGTGTGGCTTACGGGCCCACGTCGTAACTGGGTGGTATTAGGATCTTTTACTCCGCACCTTTACTCTAGGAATCTGCTCTCTCTTCCTTTCAGGTAAAATTTTACTAACACTGACATTAGGTTCTCATGATCACATCCACCCGGAGTTCCTTTCCCAACCCCTCTTCGAGTCGTGGAACAGGTTTTGCTGCTTTCCCGAACCACAGGATCCTTTTATCGAGGACACCCTGCGTTGTTCCATCCAGATTACACGCTTGCACGTGATGCACGTGGACCTCTCCTTCCAGTCGACATCGCGTACTGCACCAGAGTGGTCACAGAGTATCCTTTTGCCGTGAGCACTCGTGGTCGACACCTGCAGTTACCTGGTTTCAGTGTCTTCCCCCGACATCAAGGTAGCCTTTGCTATACAGCATTGTGTATTCCCTTACCGCGGTCTGCGCGCTGCCTAGTATCTCTAGCTATTCATTTTACGATGTTATGCCATCCATGAGTAACCGACTATGTGTATAGATCTATACGTCTTTATGACTACTAATATGTTTCTATTACACTTCTCGTTCATTGCTCATGTTACATCCTGAATGACTCCATACGCATGCAGTTGCTCTCGTTAAACTGCCCAGTTATTTTAGCAGGATGGCTGACGATCCCCCACCTCCGCCTTATATTGCCGCACTGCTGCAACAGTTTGATCTGAATCGTCAGCTTATGACCGGGATGATGGCTCAGCTTCCAAACCAGAATGTTCATCAATAGCCTGCCCCAGTAACACTGCCAGAATTCGTGCGCCTCAAACCGTCCACCCTCCGCAACTCCACTAATCCTATGGATGCTGATGATTGGCTCCGTGACATCTTGTTTGAGATGGAGTCAGCTAATGTTGCCCCTGCCAGTTACGTCACCTTTGTGGCATTTCACCTGAAGAGTCCAGCTGCTCAATGGTGGGAAAGCCACAGGCATATGTTGCCTGCTGGAACTGTAACCACTTGGCAAGAATTCCAGTTAGCCTTCCATGCATGGCACATTCCTCGAGGTCTGATGGACCATAAGAAGGAGGAGTTCCGCAAACTCAGACAGGGCCAGACAACTATTGTTGAATATCATAGGAGATTCCTTCAATTGTACTACTATGCTGAGGATTACGTCAACACTGATGCTCGCAAGCAGGAGAAATTCCATGAAGGACTGAATCCTGATTTAAAGGTCGCACTTGCCGCCCTTGATTGTGCAGACTTTGCGACGCTGGTCAGCAAAACTTTCCAAGTTGAAACCTCTCTGACTGAACGTCAGGAATCGCTCAAGCGTACTCGAGATGTTGGCCCATCCTCGGGTCGGCCTGCTCAGAAACTTCAAGTCTGGATTCCGCACAATGTTCATCACCGACCTGCTCCCACACCAAGGCCGCCTTATGTTGCGCCTCGTTTGCCTCCGCCACCGCGACAGATAACGACTCAGATTGAACAGCCCAATTCTATGGCTCCTCCCCATAATAACGGGTTATGCCACAAGTGTGGACAGCCAGGACACCTTGCCAGCAATTGTCGCCCGGTTCAGTCTCAAGATGTACCACGTCCGTCTATTGGTCAAAAGAAAAACGGTCGAACCCGTCATGCCAACAACCGTAATGCCAAGCCTCCTGCTGTTGTACGGGGTCATGTCAATCATGTTGATGCTGAAAAGGCTCAGAAGGATCCGACTATTGTGATGGAAACCCTCCCAGTTAATTTAGTACCAGCTTCTGTCCTGTTTGATTCAGGATCATCACATTCCTTCATGTCTGAGGCGTTTGCACGTAAGCAAGGCTTGTCATTCGACAACATGCACCCTCCGCTAGTGGTTAGTTCTCCAGGATCCAGGTGGGAGACCTCGATGATAGCCCACAACAACCAGCTTGAAATCGGAGGATTGGTGTTTACTGCTTCCCTCATGGCCCTCAAGGTTTCTACCATAGATATCATTCTTGGTATGGATTGGCTGAAAGCGCATGATGCTCACATCCACTGTGGCACTAAGACAGTTCAGCTCACTCACCCTTCTGGCCAGACAATCCTATACTCAGCCCGAGCAGCTCAGCATGCCGAGAACCAGATATATGCTCTGAATGCCTTGAACGTTTCACCTCTTGAGGGGATCGAGAACGTTCCAATCGTTCGAGAATTCCCCGACGTCTTTCCAGAAGAACTCCCTGGAGTACCCCCAATAAGAGCTGACGAGTTCGTCATCGACTTGAACCTGGCACAACCCCAATTGCTAAGCGTCCTTACAAGATGCCGCCGCATGAACTCCTTGAACTTAAGGAGAAATCGACAAAGCCCTTCAGAAAGGCTTTATTCGTCCAAGTTCCTCTGCTTGGGGAGCACCTTCTCTCTTTGTGAAGAAGGATGGTACGTATGGTTTGGTCCAAGATTACCGACCTATCAACCAGGCAACAATTCAGAACAAGTATCTGCTTCCACGGATCAACGATCTGTATGATCAACTTGCTGGTTCCTCAGTATTCTCCAAGCTTGATTTGAGATTGGGATACCACCAGATTCGGGTTCGTAAGGAAGACATTCCCAAGACTGCCTTCGTTACTCGCTATGGTTCATACGAGTACACTGTTATGTCCTTTGGCTTGACCAATGCTCCAGCCACCTTCTCCTGATTGATGAATTACATCTTCATGGAATACCTCGACAAGTTCGTCGTGGTTTACCTGGATGATATCCTGATATATTCCAAGACTGAAGAAGAACATGCTGAACACCTTCGTCTTGTGCTGGAAAAGCTTCGAGAACATCAGTTATATGCCAAGTATTCCAAGTGTGAATTCTGGCTATCCGAACACCTACCTTGGTCATGTAATTTCCAAGGATGGAATTGCCGTCAACCCCGAACGAGTTCAAGCTATTCTTGATTGGACTCCTCCGAAGAATGTCAAACAAGTCAGAAGTTTCCTCGGCCTCGCAAGCTATTGCCGCCGTTTTGTCGAGAACTTCTCCAAGATTGCGAAGCCTCTGACCAATCTGCTTCACAAAGGTGTCAAGTTTGAGTGGACTGATAAATGACAGGAAAGCTTCTAGACTCTGAAGGATAAGCTCACCTCTGCTCCAGTGCTTGCTCCCCTTGATACCCGCAAGGACTTCGTGATATATTGCAATGCGTCTCATCAAGGATTAGGCTGTGTCCTAATGCAAGAGCGTCGCGTGATTGCTTATGGCTCTCGACAGTTGCGTCTTCATGAAGAGAACTATCCAACGCATGATCTTGAACTTGCCGTTGTTATTTATGCTTTGAAGCTATGGAGACATTACCTCCTTGGTAATCGTTGTGAGATCTATACCGATCACCAAAGCTTGAAGTACCTCTTCTCTCAGCCCGATCTGAATCTCCGCCAGCAAAGATGGCTCGAGACAATAGCCGATTACAACATGGACATTTCGTATACTCCCGGCAAGGCTAATGTGATGGCCGATGCCTTAAGCCGTAAAGCCTACTGCAGCAAACTTGAGGTTCAACTACAGCAACCCCTCCTGTATGCCGAACTTCAGAAGCTGAACATCGAGATTGTTCCTCAGGGTTATGTGAATACCCTCGCTATTGAACCGGACCTCGACAACACCATCAAGGAGATGCAGAAATATGACTCTGAAGTCGAAGAGATTAAGCGCCTTCTCGCAGAAGGAAAGCACTCATTCTTCACTGTTGATCAAGATGGCACCTTGTTCTTCAATAATCGTCTAGTGGTTCCTAGGAGCAAGGACAACCTGGACTTAACCATACGCGTCATGGAAGAAGCTGCTACTTCTTGAGCTTGTGTTGGTTTTCCCTTGAAGAGGAAAGGGTGATGCAGCAAAGTAGAGGTAAGTATTTCCCTCGGTTAGAGAACCAAGGTATCAATCCAGTAGGAGGTTCAAGCAAGGCCCCAATCTTCACACCTGCACAAACAATCAAACACTTGCACCCAACGCGATAAAAGGGGTTGTCAATCCCTTCACGGTCACTTGCAAGGATGAGATCTGATAGAGATAGATATAAAAGATTGCTAAAAGATAAACTAAATAAAAGTAAATAAAATTGCAGCAAGGTATTTTTGATATTTTTGGTTTATAGATCTGAAAGTATATGATGGAAAATAGACCCGGGGGCCATAGGTTTCACTAGAGGCTTCTCTCATGAAGGCAAATATTACGGTGGGTGCACAAATTACTGTCGAGCAATTGATAGAAAAGCGCATAGTTATGACGATATCCAAGGCAATGATTATGCATATAGGCATCACATCCGTGTCAAGTAGACCGACTCCTGCCTGCATCTACTACTATTACTCCACACATCGACCGCTATCCAGCATGCATCTTGAGTATTAAGTTCATAAAGAACGGAGTAATGCTTTAACTAAGATGACATGATGTAGTGGGATAAACTCAAGCAATATGATGAAAACCCCAACTTTTTATCCTCGATGGCAACAATACAAATACGTGCCTCGCTACCCCTACTTTGTCACTGGGTGAGGACACCGCAAGATTGAACCCAAAACTAAGCACCTCTCCCATTGCAAGAACTACCAATCTAGTTGGCCAAACCAAACCGATAACTCGAAGAGAAATACAAAGATATGAAATCATGCATATAAGAATTCAGAGAAGATTCAAATAATATTCATAGATAATCTGATCATAAATCCACAATTCATCAGATCTCGACAAACACACCGCAAAAGAAGATTACATCGGATAGATCTCCAAGAACATCGAGGAGAACATGGTATTGAGCATCGGAGAGAGAGAAAAAGCCATATAGCTACTAGCTATGGACCCGTAGGTCTGAGGTAGACTACTCACGGTTCATCGGAAGGGAAATAGGGTTGATGTAGAAGCCCTCCGTGATCGAATCCCCCTCCGACAGATTACCGGAAAAGGCTCCAAGATGGGATCTCATGGGAACAGAAGGTTACGGCGGCGGAAAAGTATTTTTGTGGCTCCCTCTGTTGGTTTGGAATATGTGGGAATATATAGGCGAAGAATTAGGGTTGGAAGACCTGTAGGGGGCCCACAAGCCAGGGGGGCGCCCCCCCCCCCCTAGGGCACGCCCTGGCGGCTTGTGGCCTCCTGCCAGGTCTCCTGACCCCATCTCCAAGTCTGGTAGGTGTCTTCTGGTCCAAGAAAAATGTGGCACCCCGGCTCAGAGAGACCGGAACGCCCCGTATTCCAGCCCAGAGATCGAGGTAAGTCTCTGGAATACGGCACTGCTTGGCATAGAACAAATCAGCTCTTTATTACAATCAATATGGATACAAGGGGAGTACATCGGCACGGCGACATTACGCTTGCCAAGATTGCTCTATGCAAGCAGCTGAACAACTCATAGCAGCGGAATAAAATTCTAGCAGCGGAACAGCGACGACGACGATGGACTCCACTCCGTAGGGACGCTGGCTGGAACGTTTATCCTAGCTCGCAAACTCAAGATCCTCGGCAAACAAGCAAGCAGACAAGGCATGACCTACAAACTGGCATGACACGCCAGGTCAGTACATTGAATGTACTTGCAAGCTCACAGCAACCAAAGCAATCAAGAAAAACAACAGCATGGCAATTACAGGTTACTTAGCAAGGATGAACATGATACAGCTAGAGCAACATGGCATGGACATGGTGAACAAGATAGCACTAGAGCAATACCAGATGAGCATGGCATGAACATATGATGATACTAGCATGCAACATGTTAACAATATCATGCACCAACTTACTCTGTTCGGGGTTACCTCGTAACCACCACATGAATCACTTACCATCATGGTCATCACACAATCACCTCAGGATCAAATCAAGCTTGGTATTAACAATACTGTAGTAATCATTACATGACCACAAGGAGCTTGATCTTTACCCTTGATTATCGCATAATACCATAAACCTCAACCATCTTTGGTATCCTCGATACCACTGTGATCCTCTCGTGATCACATAAGGATCAACCACTTCTTTCATCATCGAACCGGGGTTGTTATTAAACAGGTTATTATTACTGTTGACCCATAGTGTGACCTACTACGAACTGGGTCCTTATCCGCGAGCACGGCTATCGATAGATTAAACACACTCTGCAGAGGTTAGCACACTGTACCCACACCACGGAACCCAAGGCCTCGTACTCCCATTCGGGTGGACCAACGGCGTTCCGACAAAACCGATCTACTGCCATGACACTCTCCCGGCCACTCCGACAAACTCCCCTTTGGGCTAAGTCATGGGTGGCCCCGATGTCACCTCGTGACACCCAACGGCCACCGTCGTGGCAAAACAAAATGGTCCCAAACGGGGACATGAGATCTCAATAACAAACACGGGCACACAAGGCTTATGTCTGCCTACCTGGCCAAGGTAGCGCGCGCCCATAACCTTCCCTAGTTGGAGGCACCGGCAAGAGGCATGACAATAGACCCAGTTAGGAGCCCCCATAAAGCAAGTGTGGTTGCACTGGTCAGCTCGATTTCGATGGCACTATGACTCAGCCAACAGGTGTTCAAGTTCAATTAAAGTCCGGTTAAACTTGAATGCAAATGATGCTGAGTCATAATATAACATGGTGAAATAAAAGTGCATATGAGCATGATATCAATATGAGCATGGGTAGAGCAACATAACCATATGAATCATTAGCATCAATAATAATAAAGCACTTAGTCTACTTGATGCAGATGAACATGGCATAGCGATGATCGTGCGTAACACAGGTGCTTCATAACAGACGGTAATCATGCATCAGATGAACATCACTATCACCAGCATGTAATGCTACCAAGCATGACATATGAGAATAATACTAGCAAGTAGTATATACTAACAAGGTGCATAAGAACATAGCATGAAGATAAGCATGTAACCAAAAGCATAACCGAAACGGTACTAGAAGTATTAAACGAGCAGTCATTTATTAGATATTCAAGTGAAAACCATGGCTACTGCAAATCCATCATGCAAGTGGCTGTGTGGCTTGCCTGGGGTTGAAGAATACAACGGGAAGAAGTGCGGTGAAGCCGCGGAAAGAATCGCCGGAAGCACTTCTCTCTCGAAGGGGCTGATTAAAGGCAAGGGCAAAATGATCATTTTCACAGTGTGAACACCTAGTGAAAATGGCACCAACAGAACGGGCTCGACGAGACGAAGATGTGGGCTTTGCAATCACCTGAATCGGAGTTACAAGCGAAAAGTTGTAATAGTTTTTCTGCCAGGGACCTCTCTATAAGAAAAATCTTCACCGACAGGCCCCTGACTGAAAAACAGAAAACGCCTTCGGAAGGAATACGCTTTCTGCACAGGGAAACGACTTCTCAGCCGAAGTAGGTTCAAAATACGCCTTCTCTAAATAAAAACGTATTCTTGCAAAAGACGTTTCCACTTAAAACGAATGGGCCCGGGCTGGAGAGGCTTACAAGTGCGCCCGGGGGACAAACGGGGCCTGCCTGGCCTTCGTCTCCTTCCTCCCGCTGTCCCCTTGTGTGGGACAGGGGAAACAGGGGAGGGGCGCGGCTCCGGCGACGGCCCGGCCGGCTCCGGCCATCTCCGGCCGAGGCGAGAGCACCGGCAGGCTCAGGGGGATGCGCCGCACCCGACCAGGGGTTCACGCGCGCCGGGGAGAGGACGAGGCGATGGCGGCGTTGGCGAACAGAGGAGGGGCGCCGGCGATGGGGCTCGCGGCTCCGGCCGTCTCCGGCGAAGGCGAGGTTGCCGGCGTGGTTAGGGTGGAGTGCTGACTCCGTTCAGAGGGAGAGCAGGCGCCAGGGAGGAGCAGGGTGGCCGCGGCACCAAGCAACCGAGAGCTCGGGCGGGGCGGCGGCCGGACTTGGGGCGACGGCCTCGGGCACTCCGGCGACGAATGGAGAAGATGGGGAGGACCTCCGGTGTGTGGGGAAGATGATTGTGGTGGCTAGAGGTGGAGGAGGAGCTCGGGTGGCTCGAATTTAGGCCGAGGCCGAGGCGGCCATGGCGGATGGAGGGCGAGGTGGAGCAGCTCTGGTGGGCGGGGAAGGAAGAGGAGGGAGCTGCGAGGTCCGGAGGGGCTCGGGCAATGCTTATATAGGCCAGGGGAGGGCTCGGGGACGCTCGAGAAGGCTCGGCCGACACAACAATGGAGGTGGGGGCGGTGGTCAGGTCACGGGCACGGCTGCCGGTGCTCGACGACGGCGAAACAGGAGAGGGGCCGGGCACGGGACGATGAAGAGGCTCACGGGGGAGCTACTAGACATGGAGGGACGTCGAGAAGCCGAGGGAGCGGACGAGAATAGTGGCCGAAACGAGCCAGAGCTTGCTATTTGCATGACGCAAGCGTGATCACCGCGGGCACACGACGATAGCTCATGCTCTGGATTGCCAAACCTTGTCTAGCAGAAAGACCCTGCTACCCTTAGTTCAAATGAAGAAATAAATGAGTCCAAGGGCAAAGAAGAGATTAGCACTTGGCCCCAATGCAGATGAACAGCAACCTGTTTGTGCTGAGGTGAGGAAGATCCGAGAGGGGCTAGACTCTGGTCTTTGGCATGGTGTTATTACATGCTAAGATCACTGTGTTCGCCAAAAATCAGCTCATTTGGATGAATAAAAAGAGCACTTGCTGTAGAATGCACCATACTGTACAGAAATATAATGTATGAAGTAGCACTCACATAGCAAGTTTGATTGAGCTGAATTTTGGAATAGATGAGTTATATGGGCATATGAAGCTCCTATAAAAATTGCATACCATTTGGAAATACCAAAATGGTACTTGCTTCACAGAGCTTCAATCTGGACAGAAACTTAGGAAAAATGCACAGGGCAAAAGGCTAGATAAATTGAGCCTAAATTTTTGGGAGAGAGTTTATATGGATAGGATAATGTTCTGGTAAATTTTCAGCTTAATTGAAGCAATATAAGATATAGTTGCTTCACAACCTGAAAATATGACCAGAGACCAAGATTTGATGCTGAGCTCACATAGAGTGATGACATGAGCCCAAATATTGGGGAGGGTGATTATTTGATCATATGATGGACCTTGCAAAATTTCAACTCATTTGGATTAACCTAGCTAGTACTTCCTTCACAAAGACTTCCCTCAGACAGGAACTTTGAAAATTTACTCAAGAATATTTACTAGTCAAATTGAGTTGAATTTTGGCATGAGGTAATTATATAGACAGGAAAAGGTGTCCAAAAAGTTTTGAGTCAATCAAGCAAAGATAAATGACACTTCCTTCTCAAAAGCCACTTAGGGCAGAATGAGAAAAGGAATATTTGTGAATTATCGTTGATGATGCCAAGGAAGGGTTTTGACATATCTTAGGAAGATATGGCCCAAAAAATTTATGAGAATTATTTGGGAATTTTGGGAGTGACAGAAATATAGGTTGTTTCACAACCTAGGGCAAAAAGGATTATTCCTTTAATAGAAAAAGGAATATTCCCAATAAAAAGAATATTGGGATTGGGCTAAGATGAAAATGACAAGGTCTTGAGATGGTTTTGAGGATGACAAGCCACTTAGGAGAGGAATCAAAGGTGATCTCCTCAGGTTTCAAGTCCACAGAGCCACGGAAAAAAGAAATCTCAAGCAAAATCCTCAAAAAATCAAAAGAAAAAGAAAGGGCCAAAATCCAGGGTGTCACAAACCTTCCCCCCTTAAAGAAATCTCGTCCTCGAGATTTGGTTGCTCAGGGAACAAGTATGACTATATCTGACTTTAAGGAAACCGTTTCCAACTCAGGTATCCTTTTTCCTATATGATGTTCCCATAAAATTTCATATGGCTGACTGCCTGGCTCTGGGGTGGTTTGCTTCACTGTATCCAACATTCTGATAGGTATTACCTCACATGTTCATGTTCATACTGGCTCCAATTTCTTTTATATTTGTTGACTTAGTTGCGGTGCGAAAAATGATCATGACTGCAACACGTGTCCTTCTCACAAGTCCGACAGTGGTTTCCGATGGATGTGTCATTCTTGAATCCAGCACTGATAACATTCCATGGAGTTGTGAACAGATCTTCCCAGTGGACACCCAATCTTTTACTCCTTGCATTGGGTCGCTCAAAAGATGCATTTCCTCCGGGGTTCAAAACAGTGCTGAGAATCATAAATGTTCTTCTGACGGATTCTGATTTCTCGCAGGGATGCCTGAATCATCTTGGCTAGCTCCCCTTTCGTGAGTATCCAATCCGTACCAAAGATTTGACTGTCATGTGTCGTGACCAGCATAAAGGGTACGGCCTTGTAACGATGGTATCCACAGACTTGACTGACGGTGGAGGGCTTGGCCATAAATATACTCTTAATTCTTCGTGTGACCATAGGTTCTGTCGGGTGCAATATTCCGACAGGCGTACTTTTATCCTCATCTCCTGACATGGTAACATCGTTTAAAAGGCAGGTTCATCGTCTCTCAAGTTTTAACCGTAGGGAAATGATCATCCGAGCCCTTGCAAGAAATCGGCAAATAAATCAGCAGCCACCAGAACGGTCTTTACAACTCAGATCTGGGACATTACTGAAATAACTCAACCACGGCTCAAGACGGCCTAAAAGCAGCTCAAAGCATGAGACTGTGTTGATAAGAAGAAAGTGGCAGTTCCCTAAGACAGCTGAAAAGCAGCTCAGATCATAGGGCCACTATCACAAAGAGAAACTCAATAGATACGAGACGGTCGGAAAGCAGCTGAGAACTCATAATAGTTGTTGATTAGAGAAATATAAAGTCGGCATCCACCCCGGACGGCCAAAAACAGCTCAGAACACAGGCGTGGTGCCGTCACCGGAGAAAAGTAGACAAGGGCTCATCAGGATCATATACCCGGTTCACAGGTACTTGGACAGAGCTTACTGTTGTCGTCAATCTTCATAGTCCTTTGTCACACTGAGGTGTATAACTGGCTTCCTTCTTTTAACAATACTCATGTGGTTGTCAGATTCCATTTACATCATCGCTCCAGTGACTTGCAAGACCTTGGTTGTATGCTCACAATGAAAGCATGTGTAGCTGAGCATTTGGTTCCTGAGGGAGACACTTGTGTCCAGACTGGCTCGTTTTCCTGACCAAACTGTTGTGGATCTGATTTTTGAGATGCACTGACATATGCTGTCAACTCGTTGTGTAATACCTTGTACTAGTGCCATACCGAGGAAGCTTGTGCTGACATCCATCGCACTGAGGAAGACTGAATAGCTTGTGCTCAAAGCTTTCGTCAGACAGCTTGCTAAAGAAGGTTGGGTACTGTACTTCATAAGCTTCCCCCCTTAATGGCTTGCTGGGGAAGACTCGGTACCTTGTGCCAGAAGCTTTTGCGGTGGCTTACGGAAGAAGCTTAAGTATCTTGTGCTGGAAATCATCCACATATCGTGCTCGAGAAGATAGAGGAATCTTGCATTGGAAGCTTCTTGGGTAGCTTCCGAGGGAAAACTGAGTTACTTACAACAGAAGCTTCTTACTGTGGTATGCTGACTGAATGCCATATATATACCCTTTAATATTTCTGCTGCGATTACTGGTATGAAAAAGGTTGTCCGACTATCCTTCTTGCTGAGTACTGAATTCATAGTACATTCTGGCTGGTTTCCAGGATATAGCATGTTTCAACATTGTACGCTCGAGAAGGCTCGGCCGACACAACAATGGAGGTGGGGGCGGTGGTCAGGTCACGGGCACGGCTGCCGGCGCTCGATGACGGCGAAACAGGAGAGGGGACGGGCACGGGACGATGAAGAGGCTCATGGGGGAGCTACTAGACATGGAGGGACGTCGAGAAGCCGAGGGAGCGGACGAGAATAGTGGCCGGAACGAGCCAGAGCTTGCTGTTTGCATGACGCAAGCGTGATCACCACGGGCACACGACGATAGCTCGTGCTCTGGGTTGCCAAACCTTGTCTAGCAGAAAGACCCTGCTACCCTTAGTTCAAATGAAGAAATAAATGAGTCCAGGGGCAAAGAAGAGATTAGCACTTGGCCCCAATGCAGATGAACAGCAACCTGTTTGTGCTGAGGTGAGGAAGATCTGAGAGGGGCTAGACTCTGGTCTTTGGCATGGTGTTATTACATGCTAAGATCACTGCGTTCGCCAAAAATCAGCTCATTTGGATGAATAAAAAGAGCACTTGCTGTATAATGCACCATATTGTACAGAAATACAATGTATGAAGTAGCACTCACATAGCAAGTTTGATTGAGCTGAATTTTGGTATAGATGAGATATATGGGCATATGAAGCTCCTATAAAAATTTCATACCATTTGGAAATACCAAAATGGTACTTGCTTCACAGAGCTTCAATCTGGACAGAAACTTAGGAAAAATGCACAGGGCAAAAGGCTAGATAAATTGAGCCTAAATTTTTGGGAGAGAGTTTATATGGATAGGATAATGTTCTGGTAAATTTTCAGCTTAATTGAAGCAATATAAGATATAGTTGCTTCACAACCTGAAAATATGACCAGAGACCAAGATTTGATGCTGAGCTCACATAGAGTGATGACATGAGCCCAAATATTGGGGAGGGTGATTATTTGATCATATGATGGACCTTGCAAAATTTCAACTCATTTGGATTAACCTAGATAGTACTTCCTTCACAAAGACTTCCCTCAGACAGGAACTTTGAAAATTTGCTCAAGAATATTTACTAGGCAAATTGAGTTGAATTTTGGCATGAGGTAATGATATAGACAGGAAAAGGTGTCCAAAAAGTTTTGAGTCAATCAAGCAAAGATAAATGACACTTCCTTCTCAAAAGCCAGTTAGGGCAGAATGAGAAAAGGAATATTTGTGAATTATCGTTGATGATGCCAAGGAAGGGTTTTGACATATCTGAGGAATATATGACCCAAACAATTTATGAGAATTATTTGGGAATTTTGGGAGTGACAGAAATATAGGTTGTTTCACAACCTAGGGCAAAAAGGATTATTCCTTTAATAGAAAAAGGAATATTCCCAATAAAAAGAATATTGGGATTGGGCTAAGATGAAAATGACAAGGTCTTGAGATGGTTTTGAGGATGACAAGCCACTTGGGAGAGGAATCAAAGGTGATCTCCTCAGGTTTCAAGTCCACAGAGCCACGGAAAAAAGAAATCTCAAGCAAAATCCTCAGAAAATCAAAAGAAAAAGAAAGGGCCAAAATCCAGGGTGTAACAAAAAATCATCGCGAAAGTTTTATTCCGTTTGGACTCCGTTTGATATTCCTTATCTATAAAACTCAAAAATAGGGAAAAAAAGAAACTGGCACTGGGCTCTAGGTTAATAGGTTAGTCCCAAAAAATAATATAAAATAGCATATTAATGCATATAAAACATCCAAAACAGATAATATAATAGCATGGAACAATCAAAAATTATAGATACATTGGAGACGTATCAGAAGCTCATGATACACCTCTGTCGATTCACCCCGGTAGCACCAAGATGTACCAAGACATTCGTCAGCGGTACTGGTGGTCTGGTATGAAGCAAGACATTGCTCGTTATGTTGCTGAGTGTGACGTTTGCCGTCGCGTCAAAGCAGAACACCAAAGACCTGCCGGAACTCTGCAACCACTTGCTATTCCTGAGTGGAAATGGGACAAGGTTGAAATGGTCTTCATCACTGGTTTTCCCAGATCACAGAAGGGTCATGATGCTATCTTTGTCATCATCGACAGATTCTCTAAGGTAGCTCACTTTCTGCCAGTCAAGGAGACGATCACTGCTAGTCAGTTAGCAGACTTGTATGTTTCCAGAATCGTGTCACTCCATGGTGTTCTGTTGGAGATCAATTCCGACCGTGGTAGCCTCTTCACTTCCAGATTTTGGGAAAGTTTCCAACAAGCAATGGGCACACATTTATCCTTCAGCACTGCCTTTCACCCTCAGTCACAGGGTCAAGTCGAACGTGTCAACCAAGTGCTGGAAGATCTGCTTCGCGCATGTGTCATCTCATTTGGTAAGAAATGGGAGGAATCTCTCCCGTATGCTGAATTCTCGTACAACAATAGCTATCAGGCTAGCTTGAAGATGGCACCCTTCGAAGTTCTATATGGACGTAAGTGTCGAACCCCTCTGAATTGGTCAGAAACTGGGGAACAACCACTCTTCGGCCCGGATATTATCCAACAAGCCAAAGATCAAGTCCGCATTGTGCGTGAACATCTGAAGACCGCTCAGTCTCGTCAGAAGAGCAACTATGATCACAAGCACACGGAAATGATCTATCAAGGGCACACATCGCTTTGGGATCAAGGGCAAGCTAACTCCTCGCTACATCGGCCCGTTCCGCATTCTTGCAAGGCGTGGAGAAGTGGCATATCAGTTGGAATTGCCGCCGCACCTCTCCCAAGTTCATGATGTCTTTCACGTGTCGCAACTCCGCCGCTGCTTCAAGGATCCTATCCGAGCAATGGATCATGAAATGCTCGATTTGAGTGAAGACCTCTCTTATCTAGAATTTCCGGCTCGCGTTCTTGATCAAGCCGAACGCCGAACACGTCAGAAGACCATCAAGTTTCTCAAGGTCCAGTGGTCGCATCATTCTGAGGATGAATCCACCTGGGAGCGCGAGGATCATCTACGCGAAGCATACCCCACCTTCTTTCTTCCTGCCTCTTAATTCTCGGGACGAGAATTCTTTTTAGAGGAGGAGAATTGTAACATCCCCTGTGTCACGTAACAGTAATCAACTGTTGATAATGCCAAGTCACCCTGATTAGGCATGTGATGATCACCCTTGATCATAGCTCATTCAAATTCCAACCCAAATAAAAATTCAAACAAAAGTGGAAAATAAAGTTGCACCAAAAATTGTGGAAAAATATTCTAAAACTTTCAAATAATCATTAGACCATGGTATGATAGCAACCAACATTTGTTGAAATGTTTAAGTAACATAAATAATGCCAAGTCACCCTGATTAGGCATGTGATGATCACCCTTGATCATAGCTCATTCAAATTCCAACCCAAATAAAAATTCAAACAAAAGTGGAAAATAAAGTTGCACCAAAAATTGTGGAAAAATATTCTAAAACTTTCAAATAATCATTAGACCATGGTATGATAGCAACCAACATTTGTTGAAATGTTTAAGTAACATAAATAAATAAAAACAGTAGCAAAACAGCCCCAATTAGTCATTTAAAAGTTAAGTAAAATACAAATGAATTTTATTGAGGCTCAAACTTTTTGTAGCATTACAGTAAAGTGCAATACAAATAATAGGACTAGTTTCACCTTTTGCAAAAATCAAGTGATAGCCAAGCAATATAAAAACAGAAAAGAAATGTGGAACAAAAAGAAAGAAAAGGAGAAAAGGGAAATCAGCCCGCCAGCCTGGTCCTTCAAGTGAACAGTAGCAGCCCACCAGCCAGCCCAGCCCACCTGGAGTATTCCCCTTCACGCTGCTCACCCGAGCCCTCGTGTCTCCATGGCAGATGGTGTTCGACGCCGATTGTCGTCGTGTCGCTCATCCGCGGTGCCCTGGAGATGAATCTCGGGGATAAGAACGCCCCCACGCGCCTGTAGACGAACCCTAGATCCATTTCCCCCCTTCCTCGCCTTGCCATCGTCGTCCCCAACTCGTCCAGTAGCCGCCGTCGCCATGGCCGCGCACCCGCGTGGCCACTGACCTCCCCGAGTCCCGCCGTGCTGTCCAAGCTGTTCGTCGTCATCATTTACGTCCGCACGCAAGAGGAATCGAGCCGGGAGCCCCTCCTGCGAGCACACGGTCGCCGTTCCCCTTCTGCACCTGCCGCCGATCGCCGACGAATTCGCGTCGCCTCGAGCCTCCCCCCGCGCAGTCTGAGCACACCTGCAGGATCACTGTGAGTGCGGCCACCGTCGCCAACCCTCCCCTTTGTCTCCTTCTCGCCTGAGCCGTCGCCGCCATGGATGCCGTACTCCGTCGCCACGGCCGTCGACCGTGTCGTGGCCATAGAGCGCGCGTATGGCCGCCAAGCATGCCGTTGTACTCCACACGCTCTCAGGAACCGAACGAACGAAAGAACGACCGAAATAACGCGCCAAAACAATGTCACCATCGAACTCGTTTTCTGCCGGCCGCCAAACCTCGTTGCCGTCGATGCCCCGTCCACTCCCAGCACTAACCACCACCCCCACTCGACGCGGCTCACTCCCAGGAACCTGTAGCAACAAACCCTACCCCGAATGGCGCTCGAAAACGAGCGCACGGTCAAGTCCGGCGAGCTCTGTCGTCGCCGTCGATGGCCTGGGTGGCTGACATGTGGGGCCCCCACGTCAGAATGTTAATTATCACTAATTAAGCTGCCCCACTGAGACTTACATGTGGGCCCCTATGCACAGTTGTCCCCTGGTTAACTTAAACTGTTAGTTAAGTCACTGTTAGTATGACAGGTGGGCCCAACCATTAGTTAAATTAAATAACTGGTTAGTTGTCTCTGACTCAATGACAGCTAGGCCCCACGGCCTATTTAAATTAAATAAAATGGATTATAAATAAGCAGTGTATGACATGTGGGCCCATGTGCTATTAAGTAAATAAAATGATTTATTTTTGTCACTGTGTATGACATGTGGGACCCACTGGTCAGTTGACCAAGTCAAAGGCCCCAGCCTATGACATGTAGGCCCCACATGTTGGGTTGACCAGTCAACAGCACTGTTTTGGATAATGTTCCAATTGTTTAATAAAAGAAATTCTAGAAATTGATTAAAACTATAGAAATTCATATCTTTTAATCCGTAAGTCACATGAAAATATTTTATACATGAAAGTTGCTCAGAAAAATACAACGAATACGAATACGCTACCCGTATACCCAGCACCCTCTCTAACATACCGAACACGGGACATTCCCCCTCCGGATTGCCTGTCCGGTAAACACCCAGAGCCGATAATTTGTCCCCGGATGATTCCCGCTCCGAGCAACGTGCCTAGCACTGCGTTACAACTCCCTTAGCCTAGATACCGGCATGTCATGCATCTGTGTTTGCATATGTTTGCATTATATTTGCTGTTTCTTCCCCCTTCCTTCCTGTAGACCCCGCGGCTACCGCCGACGACGCTGCCGGGTACGACTACTACGTCGACGACCAGGCCCCTACCGTTGAGCTTCGAGGCAAGCAACCCTTCTATCCTCCAGATATCGCCTATTCAATCTCCCTTATTCTTGCATTAGGCATTGCTACTGCTGTTGTTCGATAATTCCTATTCTGCTGCATATCCTATTTTTGTCGCCCCTTATTGTTGTACCCTACCTTATCCTATGCTGCGTGGTAATAAATATTCATCAGTTCGCCCTACGCCTTGTCCATTTGCTATGCTTAGTTATCGGGACGTGATCACTCAGGAGAGTGACGCGGGATATTTACATTACTATAACTTCAAACTGTTGACACACAAACACGTTCACGTGTACCCGCAGTGCCAAGGCGTACTCCGCAACTCGCACTACGGGAGGCCTGCCGGAAGCGTGATACGCAAGACAATCCGGCCGGCGCTTTTGAGACCAGACGCCCCGGTTACTCGGGAGGGACCCCGTCAGAGTACCCGACGACGATTGGCTGCTCCAAGTCGTCCTGAACGCCCCTGGAGCTTCGTGGATCGTAGCCTCCAATTCTGAAGAACAGCGAAGAACGAAAAGCAAGGTACAAGGGAGAAAGATAGATGAACACGATAAAGTAGGGCTTGTGTTTGATTTGTTCGATTGTGTGTTGTTTCAATCGGCCGTCACCTCATCTAATTATGAGGGGGTTGATACGTCTCCAACGTATCTATAATTTTTGATTATTCCATGTTGTTATATTATCATTCTTGGATGTTTTACAATCATTTTATAGTCATTTTATATCATTTTTTGGGACTAACCTATTGACATAGTGCCAAGTGCCAGTTGCTGTTTTTTGCTTGTTTTTTACTTCGCAGAAAATCAATACCAAACGGAGTCCAAACGCAGCGAAACTTTTTGGAGATTTTTTCTGGACCAGAAGACACAAGATGGGCCGAAGAAGTACCAGAGGGGTGCCCCGAGGGGGGCACAACCCACCAGGGCGCGCCTGGGCCCCCAGGCGCGCCCAGGTGGGTTATGCCCACCTCGGTGGCCTCCCGCACCGCCTCTTTGCTCTATAAATGCCCCAATATTCCAGAAACCCTAGGGGAGTCGACGAAAATCAATTCCAGCCGCCGCAAGTTCCAGAACCACCAGATCCAATCTAGACACCATCACGGAGGGGTTCATCATCCTCATTGGTGCCTCTCCGATGATGCGTGAGTAGTTCATTGTAGACCTACGGGTCCGTAGTTAGTAGCTAGATGGCTTCCTCTCTCTCTTTTGATTCTCAATACAATGGTCTCTTGGAGATCTATTTGATGTAACTCTTTTTGCGGTGTGTTTGTTGGGATCCGATGAACTTTGAGTTTATGATCAGATCTATGTTTTTATCCATGAAAGTTATTTGAGTCTTTTGATCTCTTATATGCATGATTACTTATAGCCTCGTATTTCTTCTTCAAATCTTTGGTTTAGTTAGGCCAACTAGATCGATTTTTCTTGCCATGGGAAGAGGTGCCTTGTGATGGGTTCGATCTTACGGTGCTTGATCCCAGTGACAGAAGGGGAACCGACACGTATGTATCGTTGCTATTAAGGATAACAAGATGGGGTCTATTTCTACATAAATAGATCTTGTCTACATCATGTCATCATTCTTATTGCATTACTCCGTTTCTCCATGAACTTAATACACTAGATGCATGCTGGATAGCGGTCGATGTGTGGAGTAATAGTAGTAGATGCAGGCAGGAGTCGGTCTACTAATCTTGGACGTGATGCCTATATAATGATCATTGCCTGGATATCGTCATGATTATTTGAAGTTCTATCAATTGCCCAACAGTAATTTGTTTACCCACCGTATGCTATTTTTCTCGAGAGAAGCCACTAGTGAAATCTACGGCCCCCGGGTCTCTTCTTTATTATATTTTCCTTCGCGATCTATTTTTATTTGCTTTTATTTTCAGATCTATTAATCCAAAAATACAAAAATACCTTGCTGCAATTTTTATTTATTTATTTTATCTCGCGTTCCCGCGAGATCTATTTATCCAATCTACTACAATTTTACCTATCTTTTTACCCGTGAGGGATTGACAACCCCTCTCTAACGTCGGGTTGCAAGTATTTGTTCTTTGTGTGCAGGAGCTGTTTACATGGTGTTGCGTGGTTCTCCTACTGGTTCAATAACCTTGGTCTCATCACTGAGGGAAATACCTACCATAGCTGTGTTGCATCATCCCTTCCTCTTTGGGGAAATACCGACGTAGTTCAAGCCGCATCAAAAGGAATTTCTGGCGCCGTTGCCGGGGAGACATCACCAACATCTACCAGGTTCCTAATCACAAATCTCATCTCCTTGCAATTTACATTATTTGCCATTTGCCTCTTGTTTTCCTCTCCCCCACTTCACAAAAATTTGCCGTTTTATTCGTCCTCTTTTTTGTTCACCGTTTTCTCGTCAGATCTGTTTTTGAGTGCAATCTTGTTTGCGTAGTCATGATGCCTCAGAGAAAATATTATGATGTTCCTTACCCCAATATTTTGCCTGAAATTGAGAAAAGTACTAAGGAATATATGACCACACAATTTGAGCATAATAAGTATTTTACCGAAGAACTTAAGGAGCACTCCGTTGTGCTAGATGCTATAACAAAACAACTTGATGATATTAGTAGAGAAGTTTGCAATCTCCAATCTAAGTACGCTTTTGCTGAAAGTTTGCTAGGCAAAATATCCGATGCACAAGCTACCCTAGAAAACCAAATGGCCGCTAAACCAATCTCGTTAGAAGAAAAAAATGATGAAGATCTTAAAATGATTGGTGTTTCTTCTATTGATTCTTTGTTTAGTAAAATTAAGATTGATAATAAAGGGACTGAAGAAGAGTCAACTTTAGCTAGAAGGCGTCCCGATAATTCGGAGGGTAAAAATCTTGTTGAGAAAATTGATAAAAGTGGGTTTGAAGAGGTCAAAACTTTAACTAGTGATGTGCCCACTCTTTTGGATTACAAAGACTTTAATTATGATAGTTGCTCTTTGATTGATTGTATTTCTTTGTTGCAATCCATGATAAATTCACCCCATGCTTATGAACAAAATAAAGCTTTTACTAAACATATTGTTGATGCTATGATGAAAGCTTTAGAAGAAAAGTTGGAATTAGAGATTTCAATTCCTAGAAAATTACATGATGAATGGGAACCTACTATCAAAGTCAAGATAAAAAATTATGAGTGTTTTGCTTTATGTGACTTGGGTGCTAGTGTTTCTACAATTCCGAAATCTTTATGTGATGTGCTTGGTCTTACCGATATTGAAGAGTGTTCTCTAAATTTGCACTTGGCGGATTCTACTATTAAAAAACCTATGGGAAGAGTTAATGATGTTCTTATTCTTGCAAATAGGAATTATGTGCCCATAGATTTTATTGTTCTTGATATTGATTGCAATCCGTCTTGTCCAATTATTCTTGGTAGACCGTTTTTACGTACTATTGGTGCCGTGATTGATATGAAAGAAGGCAATATTAAATTTCAATTTACACTAAGGAAGGGTATGGAACACTTCCCTAGAACTAGAATTAAGCCACCATATGAATCAATCATGAGGGCATCGTATGGATCTAGAAACAAAGATGACAATACTTAGATCCTTTGCATTATGCCTAGCTAGGGGCATAAAACGATAGCGCTCGTTGGGAGGCAACCCAATGAATAAAATTTATTTTTGTATTTTTATTTATGTTCTTGAGTGTTTACACAATTATTCTACTGTTATGATTGTGTTTTTTGTGTTTTATTTAGTGTTTGTGCCAAGCAAATCCTTTAGGATCATGTTGGGTGATAGTTGATTTGATCTTGCTGAAAAACAGAAACTTTTGTGCTCACGAAAATAATTTTCATTTTTAACAGAAGCGTGATAAAATACTGATTATTTTTGCAGAAGATTAATATACAAATTTATCACGTTGTCCTAATTTTTCAGAATTTTTGGAGTTGCAGAAGTATTCGAAATATTCAGATTGCTACAGACTGTTCTGTTTTTGACAGATTCTGTTTTCTTTGCGTTGTGTGCTTGTTTTGATGATTCTATGGTTTCCTTTGAAGAGTTTTTGCCATAGAAAAGTTGGAATACAGTAGATATAATGCAAAAATAAAATATGAATGGGTTTTCAACAGTACTTAAAGTAGTGATTTGCTTTCTTATACTAACGGATCTCACGAAGTTTTGTTGAGTTTTGTGTGATTGAAGTTTTCAAGTTTTGGGTGAGATCGCGATGGATGAAGGAATAAGGATTAGCAAAAGGCTAAGCTTGGGGATGCCCGAGTCACCCCAAGATAATATTCAAGAAGTATCAAGCAACTAAGCTTGGGGATGCCCCCGAGTGGCATCCCCTCTTTCTTCTAACAACCATCGGTATTTTACTTGAAACTATATTTTTATCCGTCACATATTATGAGTTTTGCTTGGAGCGTCTTGTATGATATGAGTATTTGCTTGTTTTGATTTTTATTTTGTGTCATGAATCCTTGCTGGACACACCTATTTGAGAGAGCCAAAATTATGCTATGACTTGTTAGAATTGCTCTCTATGCTTCACTTAAATCTTTATGAGCTATGGAATTGCTCTAGTGCTTCACTTATATCTTTTTGAGCACGGTGTGCTTTAGTATTTTTGAAGAAATGCTCTCATGATTCACTTAGATTTATTTGAGAGTTAGTAAAAATTTTAAGAATTTCTCTCTTGCTTCACTTAAATTTTTTGAGAGAAGAAATTTTTTATGCTCATGTTCTTCACTTATATTTGTTTGAGCTTATTAAAAGCAACATATGAAACTAGTTCCAAAGTGATAGATATCCAAGGAGGATATAATAAAAACTTTCATGAAGATCATTGGACAAAATAAACTTGATTCTTTGTAATAGTTTTGAGATATGATGATAGTGATATGTGAGTCATGTTGATGAGTAATTATGCTTTAGTAAGAATATTGGTGTTAAGGTTTGTGATTCCCTATGCAAGCACGAAAGTCAATAGTTATGCAATGAAATTACATCCTACTTGTGGGGCATTATTCGGTGTTAGTTATGCTTAATGCTCGCTTATGAGATTTTTCGTTTCTTGGTTGGACGCTTCTCAATCTTTTGCTAGCCTTCATTTGCACTAAGTATGATCACTACTTGTGCATCCAAAATCCTTTAAACCAGTTTTTGCCACATGAGTCCACTATACCTACCTATATGCGGTATTCTTTTGCCGTTCTAAGCAAATTTGTATGTGCCATCTCTAATTTTCAAAATAAATTTCTCTTTTGTGTGCTCGTACCGCTCATGAAACGGTAGGGGGTGGCTGATATATTTCCATGCTAGATATGTTATTCTCAAGATGAGTGTTTATTCACTTGTCATTGCACGAGAGTACGGCAAAGGTATTAGGGATGCCCATTCCCGAAATGAAAAATGAATTTACTTTATGTTTTCAAATAATAAATTCCTTGGAAAGTGTTGGTATGGAAGGCACCCGTGGATACGGTTAGCCATGGAAAGTGAAAGTATGGTGGAAAAAGGAATAAACTTTATTTTCTGTTTGGGAACCGCCTATGATATATCTAGCATGGAAAGTATTGGGAACTACTCGATCGTTTTCGTTGACAGGAAAAGCATGCCACCCAAAATGTTTTATCTCTATCTTTTTCGCTTTGAGCTCTGGCACCTCTACAAATCCCTACTTCCCTCCGCGAAGGGCCTTTCTTTTACTTTATGCAATCTTTATTTTTACTTGAGTCTCCATCTTCTCTTACAAAGCACCAACTAAGGGGCACTATGATCGTACTTGAGCATTGGGTGTAGCTAATATGCGAGTGTGTTTCATGAATGGATCAATGATTGAGCATAATGGGCTAGGGATAACTTGCTTTAGAATTGATATTTTGAAAGACATGGTTGTTTGTTGATATGCTTGAGTATTAAAGTCTTCATGTCAAAACTAGACTATTGCTTTGAATCATATAAAAGTCCAAATGTCCATGCTACAAAGAAAATAATATGTGATGAACATGTTAGGCAGCATTCCACATCAAAAATTCTGTTTTTATCATTTACCTACTCGAGGACGAGCAGGAATTAAGCTTGGGGATGTTGATACGTCTCCAACGTATCTATAATTTTTTATTGTTCCATGTTGTTATATTATCATTCTTGGATGTTTTACAATCATTTTATAGTCATTTTATATCATTTTTTGGGACTAACCTATTGACATAGTGCCAAGTGCCAGTTGCTATTTTTTGCTTGTTTTTTACTTCGCAGAAAATCAATACCAAACGGAGTCCAAACGCAGCGAAACTTTTTGGGGATTTTTTCTGGACCAGAAGACACAAGATGGGCCGAAGAAGTACCAGAGGGGTGCCCCGAGGGGGGCACAACCCACCAGGGCGCGCCTGGGGGCTCAGGCGCGCCCAGGTGGGTTATGCCCATCTCGGTGGCCTCCCGCACCGCCTCTTTGCTCTATAAATACCCCAACATTCCAGAAACCCTAGGGGAGTCGACGAAAATCAATTCCAGCCGCCGCAAGTTCCAGAACCACCAGATCCAATCTAGACACCATCACGGAGGGGTTCATCATCCTCATTGGTGCCTCTTCGATGATGCGTGAGTAGTTCATTGTAGACCTACGGGTCCGTAGTTAGTAGCTAGATGGCTTCCTCTCTCTCTTTTGATTCTCAATACAATGGTCTCTTGGAGATCTATTTGATGTAACTCTTTTTGTGGTGTATTTGTTGGGATCCGATGAACTTTGAGTTTATGATCAGATCTATGTTTTTATCCATGAAAGTTATTTGAGTCTTTTGATCTCTTATATGCATGATTACTTATAGCCTCGTATTTCTTCTTCGAATCTTTGGTTTAGTTAGGCCAACTAGATCGATTTTTCTTGCCATGGGAAGAGGTGCGTTGTGATGGGTTCGATCTTACGGTGCTTGATCCCAGTGACAAAAGGGGAACCGACACGTATGTATCGTTGCTATTAAGGATAACAAGATGGGGTCTATTTCTACATAAATAGATCTTGTCTACATCATGTCATCGTTCTTATTGCATTACTCCGTTTCTCCATGAACTTAATACACTAGATGCATGCTGGATAGCGGTCGATGTGTGGAGTAATAGTAGTAGATGCAGGCAGGAGTCGGTCTACTAATCTTGGACGTGATGCCTATATAATGATCATTGCCTGGATATCGTCATGATTATTTGAAGTTCTATCAATTGCCCAACAGTAATTTGTTTACCCACCGTATGCTATTTTTCTCGAGAGAAGCCACTAGTGAAATCTACGGCCCCCGGGTCTCTTCTTTATTATATTTGCCTTCGCGATCTATTTTTATTTGCTTTTATTTTCAGATTTATTAATCCAAAAATACAAAAATACCTTGCTGCAATTTTTATTTATTTATTTTATCTCGCGTTCCCGCGAGATCTATTTATCCAATCTACTACAATTTTACCTATCTTTTTACCCGTGAGGGATTGACAACCCCTCTCTAACGTCGGGTTGCAAGTATTTGTTCTTTGTGTGCAGGAGCTGTTTACGTGGTGTTGCGTGGTTCTCCTACTGGTTCAATAACCTTGGTCTCATCACTGAGGGAAATACCTACCATAGCTGTGTTGCATCATCCCTTCCTCTTTGGGGAAATACCGACGTAGTTCAAGCCGCATCAAAAGGAATTTCTGGCGCCGTTGCCGGGGAGACATCACCAACATCTACCAGGTTCCTAATCACAAATCTCATCTCCTTGCAATTTACATTATTTGCCATTTGCCTCTTGTTTTCCTCTCCCCCACTTCACAAAAATTTGCCGTTTTATTCGTCCTCTTTTTTGTTCACCATTTTCTCGTCAGATCTGTTTTTGAGTGCAATCTTGTTTGCGTAGTCATGATGCCTCAGAGAAAATATTATGATGTTCCTTACCCCAATATTTTGCCTGAAATTGAGAAAAGTACTAAGGAATATATGACCACACAATTTGAGCATAATAAGTATTTTACCGAAGAACTTAAGGAGCACTCCGTTGTGCTAGATGCTATAACAAAACAACTTGATGATATTAGTAGAGAAGTTTGCAATCTCCAATCTAAGTACGCTTTTGCTGAAAGTTTGCTAGGCAAAATATCCGATGCACAAGCTACCCTAGAAAACCAAATGGCCGCTAAACCAATCTCGTTAGAAGAAAAAAATGATGAAGATCTTAAAATGATTGGTGTTTCTTCTATTGATTCTTTGTTTAGTAAAATTAAGATTGATAATAAAGGGACTGAAGAAGAGTCAACTTTAGCTAGAAGGCGTCCCGATAATTCGGAGGGTAAAAATCTTGTTGAGAAAATTGATAAAAGTGGGTTTGAAGAGGTCAAAACTTTAACTAGTGATGTGCCCACTCTTTTGGATTACAAAGACTTTAATTATGATAGTTGCTCTTTGATTGATTGTATTTCTTTGTTGCAATCCATGATAAATTCACCCCATGCTTATGAACAAAATAAAGCTTTTACTAAACATATTGTTGATGCTATGATGAAAGCTTTAGAAGAAAAGTTGGAATTAGAGATTTCAATTCCTAGAAAATTACATGATGAATGGGAACCTACTATCAAAGTCAAGATAAAAAATTATGAGTGTTTTGCTTTATGTGACTTGGGTGCTAGTGTTTCTACAATTCCGAAATCTTTATGTGATGTGCTTGGTCTTACCGATATTGAAGAGTGTTCTCTAAATTTGCACTTGGCGGATTCTACTATTAAAAAACCTATGGGAAGAGTTAATGATGTTCTTATTCTTGCAAATAGGAATTATGTGCCCATAGATTTTATTGTTCTTGATATTGATTGCAATCCGTCTTGTCCAATTATTCTTGGTAGACCGTTTTTACGTACTATTGGTGCCGTGATTGATATGAAAGAAGGCAATATTAAATTTCAATTTACACTAAGGAAGGGTATGGAACACTTCCCTAGAACTAGAATTAAGCCACCATATGAATCAATCATGAGGGCATCGTATGGATCTAGAAACAAAGATGACAATACTTAGATCCTTTGCATTATGCCTAGCTAGGGGCATAAAACGATAGCGCTCGTTGGGAGGCAACCCAATGAATAAAATTTATTTTTGTATTTTTATTTATGTTCTTGAGTGTTTACACAATTATTCTACTGTTATGATTGTGTTTTTTGTGTTTTATTTAGTGTTTGTGCCAAGCAAATCCTTTAGGATCATGTTGGGTGATAGTTGATTTGATCTTGCTGAAAAACAGAAACTTTTGTGCTCACGAAAATAATTTTCATTTTTAACAGAAGCGTGATAAAATACTGATTATTTTTGCAGAAGATTAATATACAAATTTATCACGTTGTCCTAATTTTTCAGAATTTTTGGAGTTGCAGAAGTATTCGAAATATTCAGATTGCTACAGACTGTTCTGTTTTTGACAGATTCTGTTTTCTTTGCGTTGTGTGCTTGTTTTGATGATTCTATGGTTTCCTTTGAAGAGTTTTTGCCATAGAAAAGTTGGAATACAGTAGATATAATGCAAAAATAAAATATGAATGGGTTTTCAACAGTACTTAAAGTAGTGATTTGCTTTCTTATACTAACGGATCTCACGAAGTTTTGTTGAGTTTTGTGTGATTGAAGTTTTCAAGTTTTGGGTGAGATCGCGATGGATGAAGGAATAAGGATTAGCAAAAGGCTAAGCTTGGGGATGCCCGAGTCACCCCAAGATAATATTCAAGAAGTATCAAGCAACTAAGCTTGGGGATGCCCCCGAGTGGCATCCCCTCTTTCTTCTAACAACCATCGGTATTTTACTTGAAACTATATTTTTATCCGTCACATATTATGAGTTTTGCTTGGAGCGTCTTGTATGATATGAGTATTTGCTTGTTTTGATTTTTATTTTGTGTCATGAATCCTTGCTGGACACACCTATTTGAGAGAGCCAAAATTATGCTATGACTTGTTAGAATTGCTCTCTATGCTTCACTTAAATCTTTATGAGCTATGGAATTGCTCTAGTGCTTCACTTATATCTTTTTGAGCACGGTGTGCTTTAGTATTTTTGAAGAAATGCTCTCATGATTCACTTAGATTTATTTGAGAGTTAGTAAAAATTTTAAGAATTTCTCTCTTGCTTCACTTAAATTTTTTGAGAGAAGAAATTTTTTATGCTCATGTTCTTCACTTATATTTGTTTGAGCTTATTAAAAGCAACATATGAAACTAGTTCCAAAGTGATAGATATCCAAGGAGGATATAATAAAAACTTTCATGAAGATCATTGGACAAAATAAACTTGATTCTTTGTAATAGTTTTGAGATATGATGATAGTGATATGTGAGTCATGTTGATGAGTAATTATGCTTTAGTAAGAATATTGGTGTTAAGGTTTGTGATTCCCTATGCAAGCACGAAAGTCAATAGTTATGCAATGAAATTACATCCTACTTGTGGGGCATTATTCGGTGTTAGTTATGCTTAATGCTCGCTTATGAGATTTTTCGTTTCTTGGTTGGACGCTTCTCAATCTTTTGCTAGCCTTCATTTGCACTAAGTATGATCACTACTTGTGCATCCAAAATCCTTTAAACCAGTTTTTGCCACATGAGTCCACTATACCTACCTATATGCGGTATTCTTTTGCCGTTCTAAGCAAATTTGTATGTGCCATCTCTAATTTTCAAAATAAATTTCTCTTTTGTGTGCTCGTACCGCTCATGAAACGGTAGGGGGTGGCTGATATATTTCCATGCTAGATATGTTATTCTCAAGATGAGTGTTTATTCACTTGTCATTGCACGAGAGTACGGCAAAGGTATTAGGGATGCCCATTCCCGAAATGAAAAATGAATTTACTTTATGTTTTCAAATAATAAATTCCTTGGAAAGTGTTGGTATGGAAGGCACCCGTGGATACGGTTAGCCATGGAAAGTGAAAGTATGGTGGAAAAAGGAATAAACTTTATTTTCTGTTTGGGAACCGCCTATGATATATCTAGCATGGAAAGTATTGGGAACTACTCGATCGTTTTCGTTGACAGGAAAAGCATGCCACCCAAAATGTTTTATCTCTATCTTTTTCGCTTTGAGCTCTGGCACCTCTACAAATCCCTACTTCCCTCCGCGAAGGGCCTTTCTTTTACTTTATGCAATCTTTATTTTTACTTGAGTCTCCATCTTCTCTTACAAAGCACCAACTAAGGGGCACTATGATCGTACTTGAGCATTGGGTGTAGCTAATATGCGAGTGTGTTTCATGAATGGATCAATGATTGAGCATAATGGGCTAGGGATAACTTGCTTTAGAATTGATATTTTGAAAGACATGGTTGTTTGTTGATATGCTTGAGTATTAAAGTCTTCATGTCAAAACTAGACTATTGCTTTGAATCATATAAAAGTCCAAATGTCCATGCTACAAAGAAAATAATATGTGATGAACATGTTAGGCAGCATTCCACATCAAAAATTCTGTTTTTATCATTTACCTACTCGAGGACGAGCAGGAATTAAGCTTGGGGATGTTGATACGTCTCCAACGTATCTATAATTTTTTATTGTTCCATGTTGTTATATTATCATTCTTGGATGTTTTACAATCATTTTATAGTCATTTTATATCATTTTTTGGGACTAACCTATTGACATAGTGCCAAGTGCCAGTTGCTATTTTTTGCTTGTTTTTTACTTCGCAGAAAATCAATACCAAACGGAGTCCAAACGCAGCGAAACTTTTTGGGGATTTTTTCTGGACCAGAAGACACAAGATGGGCCGAAGAAGTACCAGAGGGGTGCCCCGAGGGGGGCACAACCCACCAGGGCGCGCCTGGGGGCTCAGGCGCGCCCAGGTGGGTTATGCCCATCTCGGTGGCCTCCCGCACCGCCTCTTTGCTCTATAAATACCCCAACATTCCAGAAACCCTAGGGGAGTCGACGAAAATCAATTCCAGCCGCCGCAAGTTCCAGAACCACCAGATCCAATCTAGACACCATCACGGAGGGGTTCATCATCCTCATTGGTGCCTCTTCGATGATGCGTGAGTAGTTCATTGTAGACCTACGGGTCCGTAGTTAGTAGCTAGATGGCTTCCTCTCTCTCTTTTGATTCTCAATACAATGGTCTCTTGGAGATCTATTTGATGTAACTCTTTTTGTGGTGTATTTGTTGGGATCCGATGAACTTTGAGTTTATGATCAGATCTATGTTTTTATCCATGAAAGTTATTTGAGTCTTTTGATCTCTTATATGCATGATTACTTATAGCCTCGTATTTCTTCTTCGAATCTTTGGTTTAGTTAGGCCAACTAGATCGATTTTTCTTGCCATGGGAAGAGGTGCTTTGTGATGGGTTCGATCTTACGGTGCTTGATCCCAGTGACAAAAGGGGAACCGACACGTATGTATCGTTGCTATTAAGGATAACAAGATGGGGTCTATTTCTACATAAATAGATCTTGTCTACATCATGTCATCGTTCTTATTGCATTACTCCGTTTCTCCATGAACTTAATACACTAGATGCATGCTGGATAGCGGTCGATGTGTGGAGTAATAGTAGTAGATGCAAGCAGGAGTCGGTCTACTAATCTTGGACGTGATGCCTATATAATGATCATTGCCTGGATATCGTCATGATTATTTGAAGTTCTATCAATTGCCCAACAGTAATTTGTTTACCCACCGTATGCTATTTTTCTCGAGAGAAGCCACTAGTGAAATCTACGGCCCCCGGGTCTCTTCTTTATTATATTTGCCTTCGCGATCTATTTTTATTTGCTTTTATTTTCAGATTTATTAATCCAAAAATACAAAAATACCTTGCTGCAATTTTTATTTATTTATTTTATCTCGCGTTCCCGCGAGATCTATTTATCCAATCTACTACAATTTTACCTATCTTTTTACCCGTGAGGGATTGACAACCCCTCTCTAACGTCGGGTTGCAAGTATTTGTTCTTTGTGTGCAGGAGCTGTTTACGTGGTGTTGCGTGGTTCTCCTACTGGTTCGATAACCTTGGTCTCATCACTGAGGGAAATACCTACCGTAGCTGTGCTGCATCATCCCTTCCTCTTTGGGGAAATACCGACGTAGTTCAAGCCGCATCAGGGGTTGTACTTCCCGTACAAGAAACGAACTCGGGGGAGACTTCCCGTACAAGAAAAGAACTCGGGCCCTTTCCAAATCATCAAAATCTAGTCAAACTCGGACTCTGCACGATCGCATCCGCAAGAAAGACACTTCCGAGTCAAAACGGGTCACTGGGCAATCGGTGTCTCCATCTCTGAGTTGGAGCCAATCGGGCAGGACTTGGCGCGTACGAATTCAATAAATGTCGGAGTCCTCCTTCGTCTTCGCGTTCCCTTCTTGCTTGTACTCCACGTTTAGCTCCAAGGATTCCTCGAGTTATAGGCTGAATTTATCTCTCGGCGTGCCTGTCTCCGAATTGGCTGTAGCTCGACACTCGTTTCCGAGTTAGCTCTAACTCGGTACTCGCTTCCGAGTTGGCTGTAACTCGGTACTTGCTTCCGAGTTGGCTGTAACTCGGTACTTGCTTCCGAGTTAGAGGTAACTCGGCACGTTCCTTGCTTCCGAGTTAGAGATAACTCGGTAACTTCCTTGCTTCTGAGTTAGAGGTAACTCGGTAACTTCCTTGCTTCCGAGTTAGAGGTAACTCGGTAACTTCTTCGTCTTCCGAGTTAGAGGTAACTCGGTAACTTCTTCGTCTTCCGAGTTAGCGGTAACTCGGTTACTTCTTCGTCTTCCGAGTTAGAAATAACTCGGTAACTTCCTCGTCTTCCAAGCTATACGTAACTCGGTAACTTCTTCGTCTTCCGAGTTAGAGGTAACTCGATAACTTCCTCGTCTTCTGAGCTACACGTAACTCGGTATGTTCCTCGCCTTCGAGCTAGACGTAACTCGGTATGTCCTCGCCTCCGAGCTAGACGTAACTCGGTAACTCCCGCCTCCGAGCTAGAAGTAACTCGGTCGCTTCCGGGCAAGCAATAACTCGGTAATTCCCGTTTCCGAGCTAGCGGTAACTCAGTATTGGCCGCAACTCGGTTTACCCTTGCTTCCGAATTAGCTATAACTCGGTACTGGCCGCAACTCAGTTTATCTTGATCTCCAAATCGGCTATAACTCGGAAACTCTCACTTCAGGGTTAGCAGTATCATATAAGTTTATTGCCGTGCCAAAAACTAGTGTCAACGCATGCCCCCCTGTTTTTCGGCAAAACTTGTGTGCCAAAAAATAATTTGTACCATGTTGGTTCTAAGGACGATGTCAACACTCCATCGGCCATGCATATTCTTAGGGCGATAACTATATATCGGCCATGTCCTCTGTTTGGGGCGAACCTCTTCATGCAGACTTGGGTGAAACTTCTGAACTTGAAAATAATACCATAAGAAATCCATCAATAATTCTCACATATCAAGCTCCACCTCAAAGATATATGTTTAATTATATTTTCCACCCTTTTGCTAGAGTCTTGTAAATAACAAATAATGAACTTCCTCCAGTCTTGACTTTCATCTGCACTAGATTTTTCATTAGTGGCCGAAGTAGTGAGCTTTAAGTCAGCCTCACCCATATTGGCAAGACTAGACATCGATTTTTGAGAAACATGAAACATGCCACAATCAACATGATAACCGGATGCCTGTTGCGCCAATTCATTTGCTCTCCAATTGTCATGTCTAGATATATAAGCAATGCTAAAATAATCTAAAGTAGAAATTGCATCTAGACACTCATCAAGATAAACATTAAGTGATTCGTCAAAACGTATGAAATCCATAAATATTTGATGCACAACTAATAACGAATCACCAAAAGCCTCAATATGTGTAGCATCTATAGGAAACAAAAGCTCTGAACTGAATAATAACATATTCAGCTTTGATCGTTTGTGCAACAACATTCTAAGCGGCATGAGGCTTCAAACCAGCACCATGAGGAGATATATAAGCAATACGAACACCTCGGCCATTACTACAAACTGAACCATCAAAGTATAATCTCCATGGCACTAATGAGACAAGGTTTATATCAATATCATGCTTATCATCAATATGATGCTCAATAATAAAAATAGCAATGATTTGGCTTCTCATAGATTCAAAGAATTAATTAGCTAGATCATATTTAGCCAAAGCATAATCCCACTCACCAATTCTATAACTATGAATTGGTCTATGCAACATATCTTCAATGAATGTACACCTTGTCTCGATCTCCAATAGGACTAAGGACGATGCATATAAAACCACACCAGCCATGTTTAGATAGATTCTTAGGACGATACAAAAATATCGGCCATTACCATAAGCGACATGTAGAATTCATCCACCAAAGTACATATAGCCGAAATAAACAAATGAAATAACAAATCAAGTATTTCGGCCCTTTGAATCAGCAACCAAATGTAACTAAACAAATGTATAGTGCTCTGTGTTGACACCAGTTTTTGGCACGGCAATAAACTTATATGAAACTGCCAACTCGAAGGCAAGCACTAGTAGGAGAAAGCCTACTGCTGGCGGACGCTTTTTCGCTATCACTGGCGAACAAGCGTACGCCAGCACTGCCACGCCAGTGGTAACAGCTACCGCTGGCGTACCATTTGTACGCCAGTGGTAACCAAGTTACCGCTGGCGTACATTTTATTCTGTACGCCACTAGTAATAGAAGTAGTACTGGCGTACCCTCTAATGTGTACGCCACTAGTAATAATTAATACTAGTGGCGTACCCTTTGATTTATGCGCCACTAGTAAGTAATTAGGAATTAAAAAAAATAAAAACCACATTACTTAATCTATTTATTTGTCCACCTCAAGATGATATTAGGCCAAAACAATTTACACACTTACTCACTCAAACCAATCAGCAAAACAATTTACACAGAGCCTAAGGTTTACCAATTCGTCTCTAGTTGACCCAAAGTTATCAGGAATAAGCTTCTCATTACCAATAAGCATGTGTACAGCAATACATGTATCTATATGAAACAGTGCCTAAGGTTTAGTCCAGATTCGAACAAGTTAAAAACTTCGGCCATCGATGTCGTCGTCGAGGAGAGCCGGGCCACTCCGGTTGTCGATGTCATCGTCATCGTCGTTGCCGCCCCGAGTCAATGTCGTCATCGTCGTTGCCGCAGCCCTGAGGCGATGTCATCGGCTGTATGCAAGAAACTTCAAAATAAGAGACATAGAGCTTAGAGAATTAACTCTAATCATTAGAGCCGAACTAATATATGTACTAGTGAGGAAATTATATCAGACAGATTACATGGCTGTGATAACAGCTGCAACTTATATAATGGTTTACCTCTGGCATTAGTTATGGATTTATACTTCACTGGATTATTTTACCAAACATTCAAATACCAAATTAAAGCCGGCCCTGGATTAGATATACGGACAAATAATAATAACAGCAAGTAGCACTAGGTAAACTGACTTAAGTATTGTTGTTAGATCCGAAAGTTCCTTTTCCTTTTAATCCGTAGTTAACTATAACATCAACAAAGTAATTTTGAGGTTCAAACCGTACACGAGATAACCTAGAATGCACAGGTTATAGTGTTCGCAGGGCGCTCATGATGAATGTTAGATCGTATAGATTTATTCTACAAATGCTTCCATGGCAAGTTCAGGCAGACAGCATCCATGGTAAAAATACAGTGGCTGAAAACTTGATCAAATCATCTAGGCAAATAAGACACAATAGCAACAGCTTCTAGAAACAAATCAACTACTTTTACACATGATCATGGGTTCTAGAAAATAATCTGGAAAACAGGGGTACATTTCTGTAAGGAAGCAAGTCAGAGTTAAAGCAACAAGGTTGCATCAGATTGTGACTTTTGAGTTCTAGGAAAATAATCTGGGAAACTGGTTGGTGCCAAGGAAGCTGGAGTCCCTAGTGACAAAAGGTGCATTATACAACTATTTATAATACTAACAAATTACACATCCATGAAACTCTTGATTTTAGGAACATGGACAATAAAAAACTGACAGATTCGAGTAGGTTGGTGAGCAATTTGCACTAATAATTAGATAGCTAAAAGGATCAATGTAGAAACAAGAGAGATAAATCTACCAAACAGATCAAATAATCAGACTAAAGGTTATTTGATTATTCTTTGCAAAGACACTTCATCTTACTAGCTTATAGTTGTTTTGGTTTTGACATTTGCACTGTTTTGCAGTTCCTCGTACTAAGAAGAGAGAGACGTGGAAGAGCAGCAAGCTTATACCTCCTTGAGGTTGCCCTTGCCGGCGGCGACGTGGAGCTGGTTCCAGCCGCGGTCGTCGGCGTCGTCCGAGTCGCCGCGGGTGCGCACCCTGGTCATGCTGAGCGAGCTGCGGAACTGCACCATGGTCCCTTACCAAATATTTTCTAAGCAGATCCAAACCAGCCAAGCAGAGAGATGGTCAATCCAATCAAATCCAATCAAACGGATCCAGAGAGAAGCGAATCAGAAATCGAGCAGAGGGGGCAGGGGAAGATTAGCGGGAGTAGTTGCCCATGCCGAAGGGAGCAAACGGATTGAGGCCGGGGCCGAGCGCGCGGAGGTCCTTGTGGAGCATCGGCGACGAAGACGGCGGCGACGGGCGGCGGCACACCAACGCGCGGAGGTCCTTGTGGAGTATCTGTTTCTTTGGTCGGAGGTTCGGTGGATCCGGGGGTCAGATCAGAGGAAGGCGATGACGGGGGGAGTGGATGAGGATGAGGCCGTACGTGGTGGTGGTGTGTCTACGTACAGATCGAGAGGATAAGGGCAGGGATACACCGCTGGTGTACATAAAGCGGTACGCCAGAGCCACTAGACCCGTTCCTCTAAAAAGGCACGAAGGCACACCGCGTGCCTCTAAAAAAAAATGGCACGACCCGTGCCTCTAAAAAAGGCATGATCGTGCCCCGCCTCCGCGGGGGCACGAATTTACTTACGCGAGAGGCACCAATTTACTTACGCGAGAGGCACGCCACGTGCTTCTAATGGAAGTACTAGGTGGGAGGCCGAGTGCAATAATTGTACAGGGTTACCTCTGGCGTACAAGATGAACGCCCGCCATAGGTATGCATGTTACCACTGGCGTACATCAATAACGCTCGCCAGAGATAAGTGCTGGCCCGGGCTAGCCAGCGGGGCTATTTACCTCTGGCGTACACAGAAAGTATTCCGCCAGCGGTATCTAGTATACCTCTGGCGAGCATGACCTAAGTACGCCAGTGGTAGTTAGCCGCGCTGGCTAGCCCGGGTCAGCACGTATCGCTGGCGTAGATATAAATTGTACGCCAGTGATACATACAATGGCACTGGCGTCGTCTTACTTCTGTACACCAGCGGTATATTTACTGGCGTACGCGAATTTCTGGCCGCCAGTAGTAGTGCTGCGGCTATAGCCTATTTCCTACTAGTGAAGGCCTGCTAAGTTACTGACAATCCGAAATCTTCCGAGTCACTGCCAACCCCGAAGCGAGAACTTTCGAGTCACTGCCAAGTCGGAAGCGGGAGTTACTGAGTCATTGTTCATCTGGAGATGACCGAGTTACTGCTAGCTCAGAGGCGGAAGTTACCGAGTTATCGCTAATTCGGAAGCAAAGATAAATCGAGTTGCGGCCAGTACCGGGTTATGGCTAATTCGGAAGCAAAGATAAACCGAGTTGCGGTCAGTACCGAGTTATCGCTAATTCAGAAGCAAAGATAAACCGAGTTGCGGCCAGTACCGAGTTATGGCCAATTCGGTAGCAAGGGTACACCGAGTTACAGCTAATACCGAGTTATAGCTAACTCGGAAGCAATGACATACCGAGTTATCTCTAACTCGGAAGCAAGGACGTACCGAGTTATCTCTAACTCGGAAGCGAGGACACGCCGAGTTACCTCTAACTCGGAGACGGTCACGCCGAGTTGCTTCTAACTCGGAGACGGGGCACATACTGAGTTACCTCTAACTCGGAGATGAGAATCTGCCGAGTTATAGCCAACTCGGAAGTGAGCGCCGAGTTATGGCCAAATCGGAAACACGTACCGAGTTATTTACCGAGTGGTTCCAACTCTGAAACGAAGGCGCCGATCGCACCGAGACCCGGACAGCTCGGAAGGTTTTTTCTGCGGAACGCGATCGAGAGGAGTCCGAGTTGGACCAAGCTGTGCCGATTTGGAAAGGAGCCCGAGTTCTTTTCTTGTACGGGAAGATTAGCCCGAGTCCTTTTCTTGGACGGGAAGACCAACCCCCTCATATATACATGAGGTGACGGCCGATTGAAACAACACACAATCGAAGCACATATCCAAACCCTAATTTTCATCTACTTTTCTACGTTCTTCTTCCTCGTTCTTCGTTCGTTCTTGTTCTTACAGGGCAACGATCCACGAGGCTCCAGGGGCGTTCGGGACGACTTGGAGCAGCCAATCGTCGCCGGGTCCTCCGACGGGGTCCCTCCCGAGGAACTGGGGCGTCTGGTGTCAAAAGAGCTAGCCGGATTGTCTTGCGTATCGCGCTTCCGGTTAGCCTCCTTCGGTGCGAGTTGCGGTGTATTGCCCGCGGCACTGAGGGTACACAGGAACGTGTTCGTGTACGGCGCGTTTTAGCGTCAACACACTTTTTGGCGACTCCGCTGGGGACATCAATCTGTAAAATTGGACAACAATGACCAATTCCAAGAACGATGCCTCCAACATTACTACCGACAACATCATCAAGCCAACTCTCGAGGAGTTGTCGGAAGATCAACGCCAAGGCTTGATTGCGTGGAGAAAACAACGCAGGGAAGAGTTTGAAGCGCTGCAGCGGAAGAGAGATGAGGAAGATGAAGAATTGTACCTGGCAAGTTTCAAGAAAGATCGGCAAGGAGTGATCTTGCCGATAACAAATCCAGAGTACGAGCCTCTAAACATCGACATCGACAAACCCGCTGTAAGCAAAAGTCTCTTCTCCCCTGAGCAGGTAGCCGAAATTCAATATTATGTTTCGCAAGGTACTCACAATGTCTATGATCTCATGACGGAACATAGTAAGGCTAGGGAAAACACGCTACCAAGCCGGCCATCGGATGTACAGCCGATGAGCCAAAATAGAGAAAATCAGCTTACATCTGTAATACCTTGCCCGACTACTATTCAAAGCGCACCTTACTCGGCTAGACAGCCGAGTCAAGCAGTCGGTTTAGGAAACTTACCAGCGCCGAATCACAATTCGGCACCTTGGGTGCAAACCGCCCCTATGGCTAGTTCTTCTCTTGTTTCGGCCCAACCATCCACTATATAGAAGATACGATGGCCAAATTTAGGAGAGAATTGGACTAGATGGCTTATGATAGATTTGGGTTTATGCCAAAACCGAGAAATTACACCAAACCCTATCCCGAGTACTTTGACTTGCAGCCATATCCTCCTGGTTACCGAGTACCCGAGTTCTCTAAATTCAATGGGATGGATGACAAATCAACATGGGAACATATTAGTCAGTACCTAGCTCAGTTAGGCGAAGCTAATCATGAGCATCATAAAGTGCGCTTGTTCTCATTATCTTTAACCGGTACTGCTTTTTCATGGTTTGTGACTTTAGCTCCTAACTCTATACATACTTGGTTCCACTTGGAGAAAAAAAATTCATGAACACTTTTATGCCGGAGAAGTGGAACTAAAGTTATCCCATCTTACATCGGTTAAACAGAAACCTGATGAATCGGTATCCGATTATATCAAAAGGTTTAGGAACACGTGAAACCGGTATTACAGTTTGGCGATGACGGAGCGTGACATGGCCGACTTAGTTCTCAATGGCTTAAGATCCCACTTAAAAGAAAAATTAGAGGGATACGAGTTCATGAGTGTCGGACAAGTTCTGGAAAGAGCGCTAGTTCAAGAAAGCCGAGCTAATGAGGTAAAGGATTTACATCGGATGAATAGGAGCCGGCTTAACACCATTGACAATAATGTTGACTCGGATGAGGACGCCGATGTCTATACCACTGAGTTTGTTTGGTCCTCGAAGGCCAAACCTTATGCATGCAATGCTCTGAAGCCGATTCGCAAGAATCGTGATGAGGAGATGAAATTCACTTTTGATATATCCAAGTGTGATAAAATATTTGATGCTTTGTTGCAAGACAAGATGATTAGAATATCTCACACTTTACCAACGTTTGAAGAGCTAAAACGGCGTGCTTATTGCAAGTATCATAATTCTTTCTCTCATGCTACTAATGATTGCAATATTTTTCGGAGACAGGTACAATCGGCCATTAATGAAGGACGATTGAGTTTTTCTGAGATGCAGGTTGATAAGCAGCCTTTCCCGATGAACACCATGGATTTGGAAGGAAAAAAGATGTTAATTCGGCCTGACATAGCCGAATCAGCTAACAAAGATAATGTTGTCGTTGGTGAATCCAGGAAGAACAAGGATGGCAACAAGATCTCGGGAAGGCAAGTCATGCTTGACAAGCAACCCGGTGGAAAGGAGATAATTAAGATTACCATCAGAAATCCTACACTCGGGGGCAACCAACAGTACAAGGGAATACCCGAGCCAATTCGGAAGTAAGAGCTGCCGGGTTACAGTGGCCAACTCAGAGTCAAGGGTCTACCAAGTTACAGCAGCCAACTCGGAGTCAAGGGTCTGCCGAGTTGCAGACAACTCGGAAGGGCTTGCCGAGTTACACCCGTGGAAAATTTGTTAAACCCAAGAATCCAGAAGTCGGCAAGTGGAAGACGAATGAGGCTAAAGTGCAGCGCAAGAAAATCAAGCCGACTTTTGATATGCTGTTGTCCAAGTATGCCAATAGAGCGGCTGGTTCTAGCTCTAACCGGCCATCACCTTCGAAGCACTCAAGATCACCTCCTAAGCAAGGATCTCAGCGTCATGCAAGGCCATATGGGTCATGGGCACCAGCACCATGGATGGCGCCACCCCCTTATGCGCCATATTACATGAGCGGCTTCAATGAAGGATGGGGGCAGCCCCCAATGGCTCCTTATGCTTTTTATCCAGGGTGGGCAGCACCTAGGAGGTTCGTTCATGACAGGGTTTCTTACTCGACACAAGGCCGTTGGAGCAATGGTGCCAACCGGCCAACGCAAGGTTATTCAAAGAGGACCAATAAGCAAGTATGGCGTGCCAAGTCACCTAATGCAGAAATTTCAAAATCTGACAAGCAAAAGGAGGTCAAAGAGCCGAGTAATAATGACTCGGCTAATCAGAGCAACGGCAAGGTTGCTGTTCCGAGTAATGGCATAGTTGCTGTTCCGAGTAGTGATGTGCTTGCTATTCCGCAGGGTTCCATGGCTAATGATCATGAAGCTAGTACAAGCAAGGCCAAGCCTAGGGATCCTAAGTATAACCAACCTCAATGGTGTCCTCCCGGTCTTTCCAAGTCACAAAAGAGGGGATTGCTGTTGGGAAACGTTGCATGGAAAACAAAAAAATCCTACACACACGCAATGATCTATCCATGGAGATGCATAGCAACGAGGGGGGGAGTGTGTCTACGTACCCTCGTAGACCGTAAGCGGAAGCGTTTGACAACGCGGTTTATGTAGTCGAACTTCTTCTCGTTCCGACCGATCAAGTACCGAACGTACGGCACCTCCGAGTTCTGCACACGTTCAGCTCAATGACGTCCCTTGAACTCTTGATCCAGCAAAGTGTCGAGGAAGTAGATGAGTTCCGTCAGCACGACGGCGTGGTGACGGTGATGGTGAAGTGATCCGCGCAGGGCTTCGCCTAAGCACCGCGAGAATATGACCGAGGGTGTAATCTGTGGAGGGGGGCGCCGCACACGGCTAACAGATGTTGTTTGTGTGTTCTAGGCGCCCCCTCCCCATGTATATATAGGTGGGAGAGGGAGGGGAGCAGCAAGGGGGCGCCCCAAGTAGGAGGAATCCTACTTGGGCGCCTCCCCAATTCGGCCTCCCCCCTTCCATAAGTTCCGGAGGGGGAAGGAAGGAGGAGGGAGGAGGGAAGGAAGGGGGAGGCCGAATCCCTCCCCTTCCTTCTCTCCTCCCCTCTTTCCTTCTCCTCTGGTTCGGCCCATATGGGGGGAGCAGCAGCCCCTGCTGGCTGCTGCGTTTCCCCTCTTGGCCCATTAGGCCCATATCTTTTGCCGGGGGTGCCCGGAACCCCTTCCGGTGACCCGATATGTACCCGGTACCCTCCGGAACACTTCCGGTGTCCGAATACTATCGTCCTATATATATCAATCTTTACCTCTCGACCATTTCGAGACTCCTCGACATGTCCGTGATCTCATTTGGGACTCCGAACAACATTCGGTCACCAAATCACATAACTCATATAATACAAAATCGTCATCGAACGTTAAGCGTGCGGACCCTACGGGTTCGAGAACTATGTAGACATGACCGAGACACATCTTTGGTCAATAACCAATAGCGGAACCTGGATGCTCATATTGGTTCCTACATATTCTACGAAGATCTTTATCGGTCGAACCGTAATGACAACATACGTTATTCCCTTTGTCATCGGTATGTTACTTGCCCGAGATTCGATCGTCGGTATCTTCATACCTAGTTCAATCTCGTTACCGGCAAGTCTCTTTACTCGTTCCGTAATACATCATCCTGCAACTAACTCATTAGTCACTTTGCTTGCAAGGCTTCTTATGATGTGTATTACCGAGAGGGCCCAGAGATACCTCTTCGATACTCGGAGTGACAAATCCTAATCTCGATCTATGCCAACCCAACAAACACCTTCGGAGATACCTGTAGAGCATCTTTATAATCACCCAGTTACGTTGTGACGTTTGATTGCACACAAGGCATTCCTCCGGTATCCGGGAGTTGCATAATCTCATAGTCGAAGGAATATGTATTTGACATGAAGAAAGCAATAGCAATAAAACTGAACGATCAATATGCTATGCTAATGGATGGGTCTTGTCCATCACATCATTCTCCTAATGATGTGATCCCATTCATCAAATGACAACACATGTCTATGGTTAGGAAACTTAACCATCTTTGATTAACGAGCTAGTCTAGTAGAGGCTCACTAGGGACACGGTGTTTTGTCTATGTATCCACACATGTATCAAGTTTCCGATTAATACAATTCTAGCATGAATAATAAACATTTATCATGATATAAGGAAATATAAAATAACAACTTTATTATTGCCTCTAGGGCATATTTCCTTCAGTCTCCCACTTGCACTAGAGTCAATAATCTAGTTCACATCGCCATGTGATTTAACACCAATAGCTCACATCTTTATGTGACCAACACCCAGAGGGTATACTAGAGTCAATAATCTAGTTCACATCGCTATGTGATTAACACCCAAAGAGTACTAAGGTGTGATCATGTTTTGCTTGTGAGAGAAGTTTAGTCAACGGGTCTCACACATTCAGATCCGTATGTATTTTGCAAATTTCTATGTCTACAATGCTCTGTATGGAGCTACTCTAGCTAATTGCTCCCACGTTCAATACGTATCTAGATTGAGACTTAGAGTCATCTAGATCAGTGTCAAAGCTTGCATCGACGTAACTCTTTACGACGAACTCTTTATCACCTCCATAACCGAGAAACATTTCCTTTGTCCTCTTTAGGTACCTAAGGATAATTTTGACCGCTGTCCAGTGATCTACTCCTGGATCACTATTGTACCCCCTTACCAAACTCATGGCAAGGCACACAACAGGTCTGGTACACAGCATGGCATACTTTATAGAACCTATGACTGAGGCATAGGGAATGACTTTCATTCTCTCTCTATATTCTGCCGTGGTCGGGTTTTGAGTCTTACTCAACTTCACACCTTGTAACACAGGCAAGAACCCTTTCTTTGACTGATCCATTTTGAACTTCTTCAAAACTTTATCAAGGTATGTGCTTTGTGAAAGTCCTATCAAGCGTCTTGATCTATCTCAATAGATCTTGATGCCTAATAAATAAGCAGCTTCACCGAGGTCATTCATTGAAAAACTTTTATTCAAGTATCCTTTTATGCTATCCAGAAATTCTACATCATTTCCAATCAACAATATGTCATCCACATATAATATTAGAAATGCTATAGAGCTCCCACTCACTTTCTTGTAAATACAGGCTTTACCATAAGTCTGTATAAAACCATATGCTTTGATCACCTTATCAAAGCGTATATTCCAACTCTGAGATGCTTGCACCAGTCCATAGATGGATCGTTGTAGTTTGCACACTTTGTTAGCACCTTTAGGATCGACTAAACCTTTTTGGTTGCATCATATACAACTCTTCTTTAAGAAATCCATTAAGGAATGCAGTTTTGACATCCATTTGCCAGATTTCATAAAATGCGGCAATTGCTAACATGATTCGGACAGACTTAAGCATCGCTACAAGTGAGAAAATCTCATCGTAGTCAACACCTTGAACTTGTCGAAAACCTTTTGCGACAAGTAGAGCTTTGTAGATAGTAACACTACCATCAGCGTCCGTCTTCCTCTTGAAGATCCATTTATTCTCAATGGCTTGCCGATCATCGGGCAAGTCCACCAAAGTCCACACTTTGTTCTCATACATGGATCCTATCTCAGATTTCATGGCCTCAAGCCATTTATCGGAATCTGGGCTCATCATCGCTTCTTCATAGTTCGTAGGTTCGTCATGGTCTAGTAACATGACTTCGAGAACAGGATTACCGTACCACTCTGGTGCGGACCGTGCTCTGGTTAACCTATGAGGTTCGGTAGTAACTTGATCTGAAGTTTCATGATCATCATCATTAGCTTCCTCTCTAGTTGGTGTAGGCATCACGGGAATGGTTTTCTGTGATGAGATACTTTCCAATTTGAGAGAAGGTACAATTACCTTATCAAGTTCTACTTTCCTCCCACTCACTTCTTTCGAGAGAAACTCCTTCTCTAGAAAGTTTCCATTCTTGGCAACAAATATCTTGCCTTCGGATTTGTGGTAGAAGGTGTACCCATTTGTTTCCTTAGGGTATCCTATGAAGACGCACTTCTCCGATTTGGGTTCGAGCTTATCAGGCTGAAGCCTTTTGACATAAGTGTCGCAACCCCAAACTTTAAGAAACGACAGCTTAGGTTTCTTGCCAAACCACAGTTCATACGGTGTCGTCTCAACGGATTTAGACGGTGCCCTATTTAACGTGAATGCAGCTGTCTCTAATGCATAACCCCAAAATGATAGTGGTAAATCGGTAAGAGACATCATAGATCGCACCATATCTAATAAAGTACGGTTACGACGTTCGGACACACCATTACGCTGTGGTGTTCCAGGTGGCGTGAGTTGTGAAACTATTCCACATTGTTTTAAATGAAGGCCAAACTCGTAACTCAAATATTCACCTCCGCAATCAGATCGTGGAAACTTTATTTTCTTCTTACGATGATTCTCCACTTCACTCTGAAATTCCTTGAACTTTTCAAATATTTCAGACTTGTGTTTCATTAAGTAGATATACCCATATCTGCACAAATCATCTGTGAAGGTCAGAAAATAACGATACCCACCGCGAGCTTCAACACTCATCGGACTGCATACATCGGTATGTATTATTTCCAATAAGTCATTAGCTCGCTCCATTGTTCCGGAGAACGGAGTTTTAGTCATCTTGCCCATGAGGCATGGTTCGCAAGTATCAAATGATTCATAATCAAGTGATTCCAAAAATCCATCCGTATGGAGTTTCTTCATGTGCTTTACACCAATATGACCTAAACGGCAGTGCCACAAATATGTTGCACTATCATTATCAACTTTGCATCTTTTGGCATCAATATTATGAATATGTGTATCACTACGATCGAGATTCAATAAACCATTTACATTGGGTGTATGACCATAGAAGGTTTTATTCATGTAAACAGAACAACAATTATTCTCTGACTTAAATGAATAACCGTATCGCAATAAACATGATCCAATCATATTCATGCTCAACGCAAACACCAAATAACATTTATTTAGGTCCAATACTAATCCCGAAGGTAGAGGGAGTGTGCGATGGTGATCTTATCAACCTTGGAATCACTTCCAACACACATCGTCACCTCGCCCTTAACTAGTCTCTGTTCATTTTGCAACTCCTGTTTTGAGTTACTAATCTTAGCAACTGAACCGGTATCAAATACCCAGGGGTTACTACGAACATTAGTAAGGTACACATCAATAACCTGTATATCAAATATACCTTTGTTCACTTTGCCATCCTTCTTATCCGCCAAATGTTTGGGGCAGTTCCGCTTCTAGTGACCATTTCCTTTGCAGTAGAAGCACTCAGTTTCAGGCTTGGGTCCAGCTTTGGGCTTCTTCACGGGAGTGGCAACTTGCTTGCCATTCTTCTTGAAGTTCCCTTTCTTTCCCTTTGCCCTTTTCTTGAAACTAGTGGTATTGTTAACCATCAACACTTGATGCTCTTTCTTGATTTCTACCTTCGTCGATTTCAGCATCATGAAGAGCTCGGGAATCATTTTTCGTCATCCCTTGCATATTATAGTTCATCACGAAGTTCCAGTAACTTGGTGATAGTGACTAGAGAACTCTGTCAATCACTATCTTATCTGGAAGATTAACTCCCACTTGATTCAAGCGATTGTAGTACTCAGACATTCTGAGCACATGCTCACTGGTTGAGCTATTCTCCTCCATCTTGTAGGCAAAGTACTTGTCAGAGGTATCATACCTCTCGACTCGGGCATGAGTCTGAAATACCAATTTCAGCTCTTGGAACATCTCATATGCTCCGTGGCGTTCAAAACGTCTTTGCAGCCTCGATTCTAAGCCGTAAAGTATGGCGCACTAAACTATCAAGTAGTCATCATACCGAGCTTGCCAAACATTCATAACATCTGTATCCGCTCCTGTAATAGGTTTGTCACCTAGCGGTGCATCAAGGACATAATTCTTCTGTGCAACAATGAGGATAATCCTCAGATCATGGACCCAGTCTGCATCATTGCTACTATCATCTTTCAACTTATTTTTCTCTAGGAACATATCAAAAATAAGGGAGCTATATCGCGAGCTATTGATCTACAACATAGATTTGCAAATACTATCAGGACTAAGTTCATGATAAATTAAGTTCAATTAATCAAATTACTTAAGAACTCCCACTTAAATAGACATCCCTCAAGTCATCTAAGTGATACGTGATCCAAATCAACTAACCCATGTCCGATCATCACGTGAGATGGGGTAGTCATCAATGGTGAACATCTCTATGTTGATCATATCTACTATATGATTCACATTCGACCTTTCGGTCTCCAGTGTTCTGAGGCCATGTCTGTACATGCTAGGCTCGTCAAGTTTAACCCGAGTATTCCGCATGTGCAAAACTGTCTTGCACCCGTTGTATGTGAACGTAGAGTCTATCACACCCGATCATCACGTGGTGTCTCAACACGACGAACTGTCGCAACGGTGCATACTCAGGGAGAACACTTATACCTTGAAATTTAGTGAAGGGATCATCTTATAATGCTACCGCCGTACTAAGCAAAATAAGATGCATAAAAGATAAACATCACATGCAATCAAAATATGTGACATGATATGGCCATCATCTTGTGCTTTTGATCTCCATCTCCAAAGCATCATCATGATCTCCATTGTCACAAGCTTGACACCTTGATCTCCATCGTAGCGTCGTGGTCGTCTCGCCAACTATTGCTTCTACAACTATCGCTAACACATAGTGATAAAGTAAAGCAATTACATGGCGTTTGCATTTCATACAATAAAGAGACAACCATAAGGCTCCAGCCGGTTGCCGATAACTTACAAAACATGATCATCTCATACAACAACGTATATCACATCATGTCTTGACCATATCACATCACAACATGCCCTGCAAAAACAAGTTAGATGTCCTCTACTTTGTTGTTGCAAGTTTTACGTGGCTGCTACGGGCTTCTAGCAAGAACCGTTCTTACCTACGCATCAAAACCACAACGGTGATTTATCAAGTTTGCTGTTTTAACCTTCAACAAGGACCGGCCGCAGTCAAATTCGATTCAACTAAAGTATGAGAAACAGACACCCGCCAGCCACCTTTATGCAAAACTAGTTGCATGTCTGTCGGTGGAACCGGTCTCATGAACGTGGTCATGTAAGGTTGGTCCGGGCCGCTTCATCCAACAATACCGCCGAATCAAAATAAGACATTGGTGGTAAGCAGTATGACGATCACCGCCCACAACTCTTTGTGTTCTACTCGTGCATATCATCTACGCATAGACCTGGCTCGGATGCCACTGTTGGGAAACATTGCATGGAAAACAAAAAAATTCCTACGCACACGCAATGATCTATCCATGGAGATGCATAGCAACGAGGGGGAGAGTGTGTCTACGTACCCTCATAGACCTTAAGCGGAAGCGTTTGACAACGCAGTTGATGTAGTCGAACTTCTTCTCATTCCGACCGATCAAGTACCGAACGTACGGCACCTCCGAGTTCTGCACACGTTCAGCTCGATGACCTCCCTCGAACTCTTGATCCAGCAAAGTGTCGAGGAAGTAGATGAGTTCCGTCAGCACGACGGCATGGTGACGGTGATGGTGAAGTGATCCGCGCAGGGCTTCGCCTAAGCACCGCGAGAATATGACCGAGGGTGTAATCTGTGGAGGGGGGCGCCGCACACGGCTAACAGATGTTGTTTGTGTGTTCTAGGCGCCCCCTCCCCATGTATATATAGGTGGGAGAGGGAGGGGAGCAGCAAGGGGGCACCCCAAGTAGGAGGAATCCTACTTGGGCGCCTCCCCAATTCGGCCTCCCCCCCTTCCATAAGTTCCGGAGGGGGAAGGAAGGAGGAGGGAGGAGGGAAGGAAGGGGGAGGCCGAATCCCTCCCCTTCCTTCTCTCTTCCCCACTTTCCTTCTCCTCTGGTTCGGCCCATATGGGGGGCGCAGCAGCCCCTGCTGGCTGCTGCGTTTCCCCTCTTGGCCCATTAGGCCCATATCTTTTGCCGGGGGTGCCCGAAACCCCTTCCGGTGACCCGATATGTACCCGGTACCCTCCGGAACACTTCCGGTGTCCGAATACTATCGTCCTATATATCAGTCTTTACCTCTCGACCATTTCGAGACTCCTCGTCATGTCCGTGATCTCATTCAGGACTCCGAACAACATTCGGTCACCAAATCACATAACTCATATAATACAAAATCGTCATCGAACGTTAAGCATGCGGACCCTACGGGTTCGAGAACTATGTAGACATGACCGAGACACATCTCCGGTCAATAACCAATAGCGGAACCTGGATGCTCATATTGGTTCCTACATATTCTACGAAGATCTTTATCGGTCGAATCGTAATGACAACATACGTTATTCCCTTTGTCATCGGTATGTTACTTGCCCGAGATTCGATCGTCGGTATCTTCATACCTAGTTCAATCTCGTTACCGGCAAGTCTCTTTACTCGTTCCGTAATACATCATCCTGCAACTAACTCATTAGTCACTTTGCTTGCAAGGCTTCTTATGATGTGTATTACCGAGAGGGCCCAGAGATACCTCTCCGATACTCGGAGTGACAAATCCTAATCTCGATCTATGCCAACCCAACAAACACCTTCGGAGATACCTGTAGAGCATCTTTATAATCACCCAGTTACGTTGTGACGTTTGATAGCACACAAGGCATTCCTCCGGTATCCGAGAGTTGCATAATCTCATAGTCGAAGGAATATGTATTTGACATGAATAAAGCAATAGCAATAAAACTGAACGATCAATATGCTATGCTAATGGATAGGTCTTGTCCATCACATCATTCTCCTAATGATGTGATCTCGTTCATCAAATGACAAGACATGTCTATGGTTAGGAAACTTAACCATCTTTGATTAACGAGCTAGTCTAGTAGAGGCTCACTAGGGACACGGTGTTTTGTCTATGTATCCACACATGTATCAAGTTTCCGATTAATACAATTCTAGCATGAATAATAAACATTTATCGTGATATAAGGAAATATAAAATAATAACTTTATTATTGCCTCTAGGGCATATTTCCTTCAATTGCAACGCCTGAGGAACCGTGAGAAGGATGAGCAAGAAGCAGCGAAGCAAAGGGACGAATTGTTCAATAAAATTTGGTCCATGGCACACGCAAAACAAGTATGGAGGCCTAAACAAAAGGAAAACACATGTGCTTCTATATTAACTACAACAACGCCTATGCCACCAAAAAAGGATGATGTAGTTCCTATTACATCGTCCATGCCACTTGTTACATCTTCTTCAACCGAGGAGACTTCAAGTCCAATATACACCTTAGGAGATGAAGATGATATGGCTCGGGAAGGTATAGATATTAATGTGGTGTATTACTTACCCGTTGAATTCCGTGTTACAGATGAAGAAGGGGAGGTGGCTCAGCTGAGGTACTACCCAAGTGTGTAGCAGGAAGCCTGACTAGGCAATGGCCGATATATACTTATCGCCCTAAGAATAAACATGGCCGATATATAATTATCGCCCTAAGAACACGCATGGCCGATGGAGTGTTGACATCGTCCTTAGAACAAACATGGGCAAGTTATTTTTCGGCACACAAGTTTTGCCGAAAAACAGGGGGGCATGTGTTGACACCAGTTTTTGGCACGGCAATAAACTTATATGAAACTGCCAACTCGGAGGCAAGGCCTGCTAAGTTACTGACAATCCGGAAGCTTCCGAGTCATTGCCAACCCCGAAGCGAGAACTTCCGAGTCACTGCCAAGTCGGAAGCGGGAGTTACCGAGTCATTGTTCATCTGGAGATGACCAAGTTACTGCTAGCTCGGAGGCGGAAGTTACTGAGTTATCGCTAATTCGGAAGCAAAGATAAACCGAGTTGCGGCCAGTACCGGGTTATGGCTAATTCAGAAGCAAAGATAAACCGAGTTGCGGTCAGTACCGAGTTATCGCTAATTCGGAAGCAAAGATAAACCGAGTTGCGACCAGTACCGAGTTATGGCCAATTCGGAAGCAAGGGTACACCGAGTTACGGCTAATACCAAGTTATAGCTAACTCGGAAGCAATGACATACCGAGTTATCTCTAACTCGGAAGCAAGGACGTACCGAGTTATCTCTAACTCGGAAGCAAGGACGTACCGAGTTATCTCTAACTCGGAAGCGAGGATGTACCGAGTTATCTCTAATTCGGAAGCGAGGACACGCCGAGTTACCTCTAACTCGGAGACGGTCACGCCGAGTTGCTTCTAACTCGGAGACGGGGCACATACTGAGTTACCTCTAACTCGGAGACGAGAATCTACCAAGTTACAGCCAACTCGGAAGCGAGCGCCGAGTTATGGCCAAATCGGAAACACGTACCGAGTTATTTACCGAGTGGTTCCAACTTTGAAACGAAGGCGCCGATCGCACCGAGACCCGGACAGCTCGGAAGGTTTTTTCTGCGGAACGCGATCGAGAGGAGTCCGAGTTGGACCAGGCTGTGCCGATTTGGAAAGGAGCCCGAGTTCTTTTCTTGTACGAGAAGATTAGCCCGAGTCCTTTTCTTGGACAGGAAGACCAACCCCCTCATATATACATGAGGTGACGGCCGATTGAAACAACACACAATCGAAACACATATCCAAACCCTAATTTTCATCTACTTTTCTATGTTCTTCTTCTTCGTTCTTCGTTCATTCTTGTTCTTACAGGGCAACGATCCACGAGGCTCCAGGGGCGTTCAGGACGACTTGGAGCAGCCAATCGTCGCCGGGTCCTCCGACGGGGTCCCTCCCGAGGAACCGGGGCGGCTGGTGTCAAAAGAGCTAGCCGGATTGTCTTGCATATCGCGCTTCCGGTTAGCCTCCTTCGGTGCGAGTTGCGGCGTATCGCCCGCGGCGCTGAGGGTACACAGGAACGTGTTCGTGTACGTCGCATTTTAGCGTCAACACTTTGGTAATGCCCTATCACGATGTAAGAAATCATATTGCATCCACGGATAAAAATAAGCCCATGGAGGGTAACCAATCATACCTGGGGGTGAATTCCATGGTAAAGGTATCAATGGCATGGTTGAAGAATATGAATGATGTGCTAACCGAAGATTATTGTTTGTGGATGAAAACCTTCGGCTTAATCTCTTATGAGATGCTTTCTCCTTCTTCACTTTGGTTGTACTTGTCACAATAGAAGCTTGCACATCATTTTCTGTTTGACTGCCCTTCTTGGGAACCCATGCCACATTCTTCTTCTCAATTTCTTGTGCACTAAGTTTTTGCAATTTCTTCTTTTTAGAGGAGGAGAATTGTAACATCCCCTGTGTCATGTAACAGTAATTTGTTTTGATGGCAGCCATTGTAGATTGTCAGGTCAAGAATACTCAACCAGTATAAGAGAATCAACCTTACGAGAAAGATCTACCAATGCCTCCACATTAATTTCCTCCACAAAAATTTCATGTACTTCATAGCACAATGTTTTGACTTTTCACCTGAAATTGGCTCTATCAGTTTAGGATAAAATTTAGAACTGTAATGAAATATTGTTAGGGGGTGAGTGGAAGACAGAGATAGAAATAGTTTGAAAAGTTGTATGAAGGGGATTGGGTTGAGTGTGGTTACCTCGTAGGAGGGGATTACCGGATTAGACATCAGTTTAGAAGACGGGAGAGGGCGCCCCCACCTAACAAGTTGGGGCGTAGCGATGGGCGCTGCCTCTAGAGGTCGAGAACGAGGGAGGGCACCAGTATTGGAGGTCGTGATCGGCTACAATGTTGGCAAGGCTACGTCGCAGTAGGATTCGCCCAGCCGATCGGATTGGTAGAAAGAGGGGAGGCGGGGAGAGGAGTCTTGAGGGCATGGCGGCGGCACGTAGGGTTCGCCATAGGTCCGCGAGGTAGGCCGGCGTCGAGGGAGTTCGCCAACCCTGCCCATGGACAGCAGCCGGCTGGATCGAGCGATCCCCACGTTGCCTGGATCAACCCCTTCACGTATCCCTCACACCTCGGCTGGATCCCAGCGCAGGCCATTTGCGTCGCCTGTGCCGAGCGGCTGCTCGCATCCTCTCTGCTCGCATCCTGTCCCTCTCTAGAGCGTTCATTTTTTTCACAAAGACGTGAGTGGTACTCGGTTACATGTTTTTTTTAGAAGCTGGTACTCGGTTACAGAAGTGCCTTTCACTACATTGGGCTGAGCGCATGGTTGGAATGGGTTGTCCTAAGGCCCAGTTAACCACAGGGCGCGGTTTCGACCTATGGAGCAGCTGCCCATAGAACAGTAGGCCCAGTACGTATCACTTACGGGACAGATCATTTTACATAAAAATCCAACGACCAGAAACACCCGGATCGCGAAAATGGACGGCAACACGTTGCTGCGGCTGTCTATTTTTTCAGTACAACAGCATGAAATTTCATAAATTTATAATTCCAATTGCATGAAACATGCAAGTTAAATACTAACTGGGTTGTTTGGAATTTCTATGGCTCAACGAAACAAAGCATCGGTATTTGTTCTTACGATGGTAATGCTAGAAAACATATAACAGTAGCTATAAGATCAGCCACTGGGTTAATACATTGTTGTCCTCGTCCATTGTGACAAAAGAATGCACATACATAGTAGTGGCAAATACAATTATTCTAATAAAATACACCAAGGCAGCTATTTTGCTAATTATCATCCTATATAACACAATGAAGAAGCTTCCAGTATATTATTATTGAAGAAAAACAGAATGGAAACATAGTTAACATGATTAAGGGTAATGTTCCTTCATTTATGTGTACAAAAGGAAAATGCACTGGTATTCATTATTCAAATTGTTAGTGTCTTTTTGCCTTTAGTACATTTTATGTTTCCTATTCACACTGTTTGCAGTTTGGTTAAAAAGAAAGACGCTTCATGATGCATCTTAATTAATTATAATCAAACAAGGTAATGGTATAGTAATGTCTAGCAATAAATAGAAGGTTTTGTGGGTTGCAGAACTTTCATTTTGCACGCATGACACCAACAACAATTGTTAAACACTATTTATGAACTGAAATCGTAGAACAAAGGTGAAGCCATAAATATCCCAACCAAGCAAAACCACTGGAGTCGACAGAAAACCGTGCAGATGAGAGATCCTTCTTACATGCAACATCAACAGACAATGAGTAATATCAACGACAATCCAAAGAAAAGAGGACCACAAAATTAAATTAAATCCTCGCAGCAGCAACCGCTGACACTCCTATCCTCTAAATGCTCTACATTACATTAAAATTCGAAGTTAACTTGTTAGATGCCAAGCCTATATATTAGATGGTACCTAGATTAAATAAGATGATCATATGTAGCCTCTCCTCAGTTATCTACAATTTCTAAAGTAGTCTGCGGGCGTAATGTAATATGATATGATATGAATGAGGATGTCTTATGACAAAACTCCTATAGAATTTTCACCACTCACACGTTCATCCCAGAAACATATGCAGGCTCTGGTCATATATAAAACATATATCTAGTGCTTATAGGTTTGCATGTTGGCTTCAATGTTAATAAAGATCAAACTCAAAGCACACTCACCATAGTAACTAACTACAGTTTGAAATAAGAAGCACTGTTAGCTCAACGAACTCTTACTCTGCAGCTTGTATGTATGCTTGGGATATTTTTTTGACAAACTGAAGGGAACTTTCGAAATTTTGGCATAGGATTAGCTTTCAAAATGTATCCGAAGATGTACATGTTTGGATCTGAATAGTCCATTGCCATATGCAGCCAATACATTTTGATCAACAACCCCATATGCAGTCTGAGAATATACGGAAGCACAAAAACAGTGATGAAGGATTTACCAGATAGCTTATATCTCTGAAGGAGAGGTATCCATTAAGTGGCTCTCTGGTTAAATGATGTTCTGGAGTAGCTTTTCTGCACAATTTAACCCGGATCAGAAAAGTATATATACGCACAAAATATTCTTTTTCTCTAATGTTGATTGTGAAGGTCTGTGGGAGTTTTTGTCAAAAGAGACCACCTTAGCGAATTCATTGTCAAAAGAGACCACCTCTGAAAATCATTGTCAAAAGAGACCACCTGGCAATGGCGGCACCGGCCCCGCCGCCACAGCCCCCGGCGGCACCCTGCCACGTGGGCACATGCCGCCACGGGCAGGGGCGGCACCCCCTGCGCTGGCACCTGCCGCCAGGGGCGAGGGCGGCACCTCGCTGTGCACTGCTGCTGCTACTACTCGGAAGCTACAGTGCACTGCCGTGCTACTACTCGGAAGCTGCTGTGCACTGCCCTGCTGCTACTCGGAAGCTACAGTGCACCGCCCTGCTACTACTCGGAAGCTGATGTGCACTGCCCTTCCGAGTAGCTTCCGAGTAGTAGCAGCAGCAGCAGTGCACAGCGAGGTGCCGCCCTCGCCCCTGGCGGCAGGTGCCAGTGCAGGGGGTGCCGCCCCTGCCCGTGGCGGCATGTGCCCACGTGGCAGGGTGCCGCTGGGGGCTGTGGCGGCGGGGCCGGTGCCGCCGTTGCCAGGTGGTCTCTTTTGACAATGATTTTTAGAGGTGGTCTCTTTTGACAATGAATTCGCTAAGGTGGTCTCTTTTGACAAAAACTCTAGTTTCATATGATAGCAACAATGTGCAAGATAATATTTTTTACTGCTGGAGAATTATGATTAGGTTGATAGATCTGCCACACATCAAAATTTTCAGGTTCTTCTTGCTTAGGCTGACAATAAGTTGAGATAAACTCAAGAGACAAGTAACGCTAAGCTGACCTCGGCCACGAGCTGCAAACTTGGCATACAATTCTGCTTCTTTTAGTTGTCAATGATTGAGCCTGCAAAGCAACATGGTCTGATTTTGGAACGTATCCCATTTGTTAAGAGTCCAGGAAGAAATGGAGCAATCCTAGGGCGCTTGGCCTCTCAGCCGTCGGATTAGGTGTCCAAACGTATCCCAGCCGTCCGATCTCTTGATGGATTGATCCTAGCCGTCGGATGAGAGAAAACACTGCTACAATGAATAGTGCGCGTTGTTTTTCACTCGTGCCACCTTCCCATCTCTCCATGACAGGCGGGGCCCAGGCGGGGTGGGCCGTTGTTGTCATTGACTATGGAAGTGGGTATGGCCTGTGCTGGTTTTAATGGGCGCGGGGGTCGTGCCACCGCCTGCAATTTTGACCACCCGCCAAGGGCATTTGAGGAATTTTGCATGGCCAACTCCTCGTGGATTCCCCCGATTTGTTGCCCCGTCCCCAATCGGTTTCGGTCTCTCCCCTCTCCCTTCTCTCGCACCCCTCGCATCTCTTGCGCGCCGCCACCGCTCCTCTGCCCTCGCTCTCTCTCCGGCCTGAGCCGCCACAACTCCTCTGCACCTTCCTCCTCCTACAGACAAGATCGCCCGCAGCCCTCCCTTGTGGCCATGTCATGGAGGGGCAGCCAGCCTCAGTTTGTAGACCTCCGCACCGCAACTCCCCCATCGGAGACCTCCGCCCTCCCCCACAACCCGCGACCTCGTCTCCCATCCTCGCCCTCTCTTCCCATCCTAGGCAGCCATCCTAGGATGCCGCAGATCGAGCAGGCCATGGCCGCCACGCTCGCCACCGGGTCCGCGCCGTCGTCAAAGGGCATCTTCGAGCGCCGGGAGTGGAAGGCTGCTCGCCGGCCGTGTGCTCCGGCTCGCCCCAACCCTCTCCCTCGGACGGACCTCGATCCACCGTCCACGACCCCCTCCCCCTCCCCCCACCTCACCCATGCCCCAGATCAGATCGAGCGCTCCCAGACCCGCGACGACCTCAGCGGATGAGCGCCACCCGTAGCTCGTCGTCAAATGCTCGAGTTCGGCACCGCCCCTCCGTGTGGTTGGTTCTGCTCGAGGGCCGGCAAGACGGCGGCCACCATCAACGACGACTTCTGCTTCTTCTTCCTGTCACCTTCCTCGTCCTCCACTCCAAGCAAGCCCTCTCCTTGCTGCCCCCCTATTATTCTCCAAACGAGCGAGGTGAGAACCTGAAACTTTCTGTATGACCGACATTTGAAACCTGGAACTTTGTCTATACAGTCCAATCTTATGCATGTTCATTGATCCTTCTTGTTAATGGGAGAAAATGTTCAGCAGGAAGGGGAGCAGCTGGATCACTGCACTCAGCAAGGCGCTCACCACAAACGCCAAGGAGAAGCCCACAAAAATGTAAGCAATCCTAAGGATTTTTTGCTGAAGCAATATTTTCATGGAGACACAGACATCAAACTGTTTGTCCCACGTGGAACTAACGTGCAAAGGTTAGACAAAAACAAACGAGTGCGTGCATCGGGATCACTTACTGGTTGGTTCCTTACCCAAACTTAAGATTTGCCCTGAAGCAATCGCCGCATGTCGACGGGTGCAGTAGTACCATGGCAACAAATACGCACTCCTGCGGTATATATGCGCACTTCTCTAATAGGTTCATAATAAGATATGGAGGAGTTTAAAGGATATGTAATCAAGCCTTGCTGCCCCTTTGCCTTTTGTTTTGTTTGATTTGAGAATAGAATCACTGGTGATATGTATTTTAGATTTAGCCCATCGCAAAGAGTATGGGATGCGTGAGGTATGAAGTTTCAAAGCTTTTTAGGGCTATCCTCTTTCTCCTATTGTAAATTATCTGACTTTTCTTGTCTTTCTCATGGGTGACCATAATTTAGTACATTGACATTCCCATGTTAATTAGTACAGCAACCCTTTCTATAATTAGATGGAGCCACTGAAATTCTGGAAGTGAACATGTTTTGTATTAGATTGTGTGTGATAGAACCACATTTATTTTGCCACCCCTTTTTAGTTAAGATTAAGGTGTGTGCTGATTGCATTGTCATGGTGCTTACATCCTGCTCCCCATGGCTCGCTATTGTTTCTTGATTGTATTATCCTATTACTTTTGGCATCACATCATTGACTAATTTTACTTTTCATCTGTTAAGTCAGGTGCCAATTACTAAGGAGAGTCAACTTTAATTGGCTGGTCCTAAGGATTGAAAAGAATGTAAGATATATGTGCTCCTCAATGATTAGCTTTGTGATTACGCAATGATCTATATGTAAAGTATTTCTGTTTCAGTTATATTATGTTGTCGATGATGTATAGTTTTGGAACTTCAAACTAGATCCATGTATTTTGTTTGTTTCCTATATGATTCTAATTGATAAAGAGAAGCATCTTTGAAGTCATGGAGAATGAAAATAGGACCCTGGCTCGCAGCTATTAAATTTAAGCAAGAGTTGTGACTCTCTTCTTTCTGTAGGAGTATGGAGATAACATTAAATGTACTCCAGGATCTCTTGCTAGGCTAAGCTTCCATTTGTCGGCTGCCCAAAAAAGGAGGTAAATCATTATTCTTTACAATTGACACAGAAGCATGTCAGTTCGCTTACCTTTCTATGTTGAACTTTATTTCAAATATTATTGTCCTGTTGCTTACCTACAATCGTTAGCTTATGTGTTAAATTGACTTTATTTTTGTTTCATCCTTATTTCATTTTGCTCATTCTGTAAAGTGTGCTTTTGTTGTTACTTATCTTTTTGTTTTCTGGTATCTACATGCAGCCTCTTGCGACAAGTATGCATAGTTTGCAAGTATCAAAAATGGCATTCAGGTTACATATTACTGAGCCCTGGCTTCAAGACTATCAGGTCAGTGCATTAGCAATGACGATGTTACACTGGAAATAGTTATGCTACAGAGTTTTGTTTGAGTTTTCACTTTGCTTGTCTTTTATAAGCCTGATTAATGCGTCACATGAGTAAAGAATATACAAAACCTATCTGAGGCCTAAACTTTGAAAATGTGGCTGTTTACACAGCAGTTTTGGTTGCCATTCTACTTAAATACTAATAAACTGATGAGATTTATGATGGGGTGAATATGCTCAATACAAATAATTGAAATTTGAACGTACATATTTTTATCACATGTTTGTTTGATACACAAGGTCGATCGTCTATCACCTGTTCCTATTAGGCTTGAAATACAACAAAGGATATGCGATTAGTGCTTACTACTCTTGCATGTAAAAAGTTGTGATTTCTTTTTTTCAAGCCCCTTTCTTTTCTCTGGATGCAGGTCCTTCCATCATGCACCCACCCACACATGCACATGAATTCGTTTGGTGGTTATATCTTGAGTGGCATCTGAATACACAAGCGTGACCCATAGTAAGCGTGAGTGCCAGAGAAGTCCCCATTTAGCATGACAGAGAGCAGGATTGTCCCCATTTATATTTGGTTCACACAGTTGTAGCTTCCTTTTTCTACGAGTTGCAATGATATGGTTTGGTCGCGGCTTAGGTCAAACAAGGATGATCCAGTACTAATTAAGCATCATTGATAAATAACGAGAGGGATATACTCTACTTTTCCACTATACATGTTCTTTTACCATTTTGGCGAAGTGGCACTAAATATTTTAGAGTTTATTACTTTTCTGGTATGCCCAGAGAAAATATGTTTCTAATTCGTTTACTGTTTGTGGCTATGCTTCTCATGCTCTCCAAAAGATAGTATGTTCAAATTTCAGATATATTAGTTTCTAAAACTAGAAAGGGCAATGGGAGGGAATTACACTACAATGGTGCCGCCCGCAGATGCGGCTGCCAATCCTGACCATCGCATCCTCATCGCTTTCATTGTTTTTTGGTTCCGTTAACCAGGAGATATTTTCTTAACACCTCAATCCATCGGTCCAGGACATGTGGATGCGCTGAGGAACGAGCCCGGCTTATGGAAGGAGTTGATGGAAGATGCACCATAACGTTTAATTGGTCGGACTTTGTGAAGACATCACAGATTGGAAAGCATCAGATGTGTGTCTTTGCATTCAAGACTAAAAAAGGCGAATTGTCATTACCCGCTTTGAGAAGGACAGTTAAAAAATTGTAATCATGCTATCCATGATAATATTTGTGGTTCAATTGGCTAACAATATAATCACAACAAGTTCAGATGCTATGGCAAGTGAGGAGTCAGGCGACGAGTAGCCGAAATATATGGCATGCGAGGAGCTCTGTCTTGCTTGTAATAGCTAAACTATTGTTACCTACTTAATGAGATCCATCATCGATCTGCTCTATTGACTAAATGTATCCTGCTTGCTTTGCTTTGACAAAACGGTCTGTACTGAACTCGGTCATCCTTGGCTACCCAGATTGCATGTCTATAAGGAGAACTATCCAGTCTATATCTGAATCTATGAACTATTATATCGATGATGTCGAGTTATGTCTACATAGCCTGCCTTGCTATGCTTCAACAACAACAACAAAGGCTTGCTATGCTTCTATAAAGCTCAAATGTATCCCTTGTACTGTTCTTCTTCTTTTACTTATCTGCTCATTTTTAGATAAATTTTCATATGACTACCAATTTTATAAACCAGAATTCTCTTTCTAAGGATGCTTATGTCAGAACGGTTCATCATATTTGTCAATATATTCTATCCAATATGTTATGCACGTCTAAAACCCATCTTAAACTTCATATCTTATTCATAGATAATGATTTGATGTATGACACTGTATTGAACTAATATCATTGCTATTTTTTATATTTACAATGCTCCTACGACTGTATTACCGTATTGGATATGACAGTACCCGGCAGCGGTGCTGCCGGGTGCGGCAAGCTGCACTTCCTACCTAGTGCTACAAGCTAGTTAGTGGTGTTCCACGAGGAAAGCAGTAGCAATCCATCAATCTGATGTTGGATACCTGGGCCTGCGCCGCATCTTCTTCGCGGGCGCCACTCGATGCGCCACTACGAGCTCCGCGGCGCGGTGCCGCTGCCACACGGGGGGGGGGGGGGGGGGGGGGGGGGGCATCAGCGGCACCGGGGCTTGCCTTGCCATTATCCCGGGCGCGGGCGGCAACACGGGGAAGAGCTGCCTCGTCACGAACTAGGATGTAGCCGGCGCCATCCGTCCGGAGTAGTCTTCATCATTAGGGCTCCTGAGCAGGCCGAACCGGAAGCCGCCGCCACCATCCGCGGAGTTGTGCACGGACGAGCTCGACGTGCCGGAGTCGTCCGGCGCCTCCACATCAAGATCCATCACGGACTGGATCCAACAGTCCGCTCCTCCTCTGTGGGCCTGCCATCACGATGGACTCGAACTGTAATGGGCTGGCCGATGGCCCAGTTTACCACAGGCCTGCGTTTCGGCCTCCAGAGCAGAAACACCTGGATCGTGAAAACGGACGATCGGAAATGCAAATCATTGAGAGGGCTCGCTTTAGGTCCGGTTATCTTTACCTACTAATAAAGTACGGATTAAGTAAAGTACGGATTAAGTCTGCCAGGTTCACCGTCGCGGTAATTTTGCACAAAAGTCCTTATGTTTTCTAGGAATTAAACCCGCAGTCCCTTTTTAAGTGAATATCTCAAAAACGATTCGTTTTTGCATAAAACCCCTTGTCATTCGGAATATTCAACCCGCGGTGCCTACAGTGTACCTTACCTCCTCCCTTTCCAGTGTGGCGGAGGACGAGAAGGTGAGTGGCGGCGCCGCGCTCTACACCACCTACGCGCCGTTGTCCGTCCGCGCGGTCGCCGGCGGCTACCGCGCCCCGGAGTTGGCGTCTACTCCATGGGCGTGCGTCCCTGCAGGAGGGCGACGACGGCATGTCCAGCGTCTGCAGGAGGCTGCAGGAGGGAGACGGCGGAGAGAAAGGGGAGGTCTGCAGGAAGGCGACGGCAGAGAGAAAAGGAAGGACGAGAGGAAGGAGATGGGAGGCCGTAGAGAGAGGTGAGGTGCGGCGTGGTCCTGTTGCTGCTGCTGCTCGCCGGCCATCGGCGCTAGGTGGGGCCCGGGTGCGCGGAGGTAGCCAACAACGCATGGTGCCCGCGCTGCGTCGTCGACACCGGCCTGGCCGGGAATGCGGGCTGCCTGGAGGTGCTCATCCCCGTGCTACTAAAGCCACTCAAGCAGGTCCTGCCCGCACGGCCGCCGGCCGTAGCACTATTGCTGGATGTGAGCCTGCATAAATCAGCCGCCGGCGAACGCGGCTGGCCATGAGCATGCACCACTGTCACCTGTCCGCCACCGCCAGTCCTCTCCGGACTCCACCGACGTAAGCTTCTCAATCTCCGACATCCTGCTCCCGTGTATGATTTGGATTGAATTCGTGACAGTGTCCTTCTCAAACACAAATCAAGGGAGTGTCCGACCCGGATTGGATTTTGCTCCTATAAGAAGGAAGGGTCCTCGGCCGGAACCTTCATCAGGTTGCGTGCTTTCGCCAACGGCGGCTACAGCAGAGGTATGTAGCCCCTTGAAGCCAAATCACTAACAAGGCCGATGAAATCAAGGGTAGCCCCTGTTTCTGTCCCTGTTTCTCTGTCTGCCACCCAAGTGCAAAGCTGTTCTTTTATTCAGTACATAAGCGTCGACAACGTTTTTAGCACAGTTTCAGTGATGTTCTAACTGCTTTCTCCAGAGTTCAGAAAGTTGATTCAAGTCTGTCCTGCTTCCACTAGATTCATAGATGCTACACTTCTGTTAGTATGTTCAATATTTTTGCCTTCTGAGACTAAACAGTGTAGCTGCTCTGCATCCAGTACACCTGCTCAATATTTGTAATTGTTAGAGTTGGGATGACGGGAGGAAGAAGAGACTCGTGCAACTCTCTCTCTGTATTCATTCAACTGGAGTTTACACGGGATATATATCTGTACATTTACATGTGCTAACAATACTCACACAAACCTAGCCTGAAGACTCGGGCCTAACGCACGGACGTGCACACACGCACGACGTGCACACACACGTTCTCTAACACCCCGCCGCTGTCGAGTCGTCGGTGCCTGGTAGGACGCATAGACTGGATCGGAATGCTTGAAAAGCTGCCGCCGGGAGACCCTTAGTCATGATATCTGCTAGTTGTTGAGTAGTAGGAACATGTACAATACGGAAATCGCCGAGAGCCACCTTCTCCCTGTGACAAAGTGAATGTCCAGCTCGATGTGTTTGGTCCTCCGATGATGCACTGGGTTAGTAGACATGTACACCGCCGAGATGTTGTCACAAAAAACGACCGTGGCCGTCGGGAGAGAACAACCCAACTCATCAAGGAGTTGCCGCAGCCAAACGCAGTCAGCGACAGCGTTGGCGACGGCACGGTACTCAGCTTCCGCGCTGGAACGAGAGACGGTGGTTTGTCTCTTGGAGGACCAACTGACGAGTGAGCCACCGAGGTAGACGCAGTAGCCTGAAGTCGAGCGTCGAGTGTCCGGGCAGCCGGCCCAGTCCGCATCGGAGTAAGCCACGATCTCCGTGGAGGCGGAGGAGGATAGGAGGAGGCCGTAGGTGGAGGTGCCTCGAACATAACGTAAGATGCGCCTAATGATGGCGAGATGGCAGTCGCGAGGATCATGCATGTGAAGACATGCTTGCTGGACCGCGTATGCCAAGTCAGGGCGCGTCATCGTAAGGTACTGAAGCCCACCGGCAAGGCTGCGGTACTCGGACGGAGCGGCCACCGGAGAGCCGGCGTCAGCAGCAACCTTGGGCGACGTGTCAACAGGAGTGGATGTAGGATGACACTGAGACATGCCGGCCCGTTGGAGGAGCTCGTCGGCGTACTGGGCTTGGTTGAGGAAGAACCCACGCGCCGTGCGATGAACCTGGATGCCGAGGAAGTAGTGAAGATCACCCATGTCTGTCATGGCGAACTCGTGCTGGAGCTGGTCGACGATGCGGCGGAGAAGAGTCGTCGAGGAAGCAGCGAGAACGATGTCGTCGACGTACAACAAAAGATAGGCGGCCTCGCTGCCCCGCCGCAGTATGAACAATGAGGCATCGGAACGGGAGGCAATGAACCCAATGGTGGCGGCGAAGGTGGCGAAGCGCTGGAACCAAGCGCGCGGTGCCTGCTTAAGGCCGTACAACGACTTGGAGAGCCGACATACATGATCACGGCGAGCGTCGTCGACGAATCCAGCCGGCTGATAGCAGTAGACCTGCTCATGAAGAACCCCGTGGAGGAAAGCGTTTTTCACATCCAGCTGGTGAACAGGCCAGCCGCGTGAACACGCCAAGGTGAGCACGGTGCGTATCGTCGCCGGTTTCACCATCGGAGAAAAGGTCTCCCCGAAGTCAATGCCTGGACGTTGAGCGAAGCCACGGACAACCCAACGGGCTTTGTAGCGATCAAGAGAGCCGTCGGCTTTGGTTTTGATGCGGAAAACCCACTTGCCGGACACGATGTTAGTGTGAGGCGGCCGCGGAACGAGTGTCCAGGTGGAGTTAGCCATGAGGGCATCATACTCCGCCTGCATGGCCGTGCGCCAGTTTGGGTCTTGAAGAGCAGCACGGACAGAGGAGGGTATCGGAGAGATGGTTGTGGCCTGCAGGTTGGCATATCGGGGGTTGGGCTGAAAAATACCGTGACGCGCGCGTGTGAGCATCGGATGTAGATGTGAGGCAGGCGCCGGGGTGGAAACCGGGGGAGTCGGAGAGTTGTTGGGCGCGGTGGTAGGGGAGATGGAGTCCGCGGGCATGGGAGACGAGCTGCATGTGGTGGACTGGGAGGATGGGTTAGTGTGCTCCGTGGAAGATTGCATGGGTGGGGATGGCTGCATGCGCGGGGTGGGTTGCATGGATGGTGGGGGCTGCATGCGCGGGGAGCCAAGTGGCGTGCATGGAGCGGCTGGGGCGGGCGGCACCCATGCAGGGTCAGCCGGATCGACGCATTCCGGAGAGGAAGGATCGGGCGGATAGGTTGTTGAGATAGAAGAGGATTCTGGCAGCGTTTTGAATGGAAAGATAGACTCGACGAACGTGACGTGTCGAGAAAAAATGATACGCCGGGAGAGTGGGTCGTAGCAACGATAGCCCTTGCGATCATCCGGGTAGCCAAGAAAGATACATGCTACAGAACGTGGAGAAAGTTTGTGAGGGGCTGTAGCGATGAGATTTGGGTAGCATAGGCATCCGAACACACGTAAGTGGCGAAACTCGGGCGTGCGGCCAAAAAGTAACTTGAACGGTGTGGTGATGAGGCGAGGTTTGCATGGACGCCGGTTGAGGAGATAGGAAGAGGTGGCCAGGGCTTCGGCCCACCAACGTGGAGGCATGGAGGCATGAAGGAGAAGGGTACGAACGCCGTCGTTAAGAGTGCGAATAATACGCTCGGCCTTGCCATTTTGTTGGGAAGTGTATGGGCATGTGAGGCGTAGGAGGGTGCCGTGGGAGGCTAGAAGGGTACGGTTGGCGTGGTTGTCGAACTCGCGGCCATTGTCGGTTTGAAAAGCGAGAATAGGACGAGAGAATTGTGTTTGGACGTAGGCATAGAAGAGAGCAAGGAGGCGATGAACTTCGGATTTGCGGCGAACGGGAAAAGTCCACACATAATGAGTAAAATCATCAAGAATAACTAAATAGTATTGATAACCAGATACACTCAAGACGGGACTCGTCCACAAATCACAATGACAAAGTTCAAAGGGAAAAGTTGTTTGGGAAGTCGAAGAAACAAATGGGAGCCTAGTGTGTTTGCCTAAACGACAAGCATCGCAGTGGGGCGTTGAGCTTTTATTGTTGCTGAACTTGAAGTAGGAAGAGGCCTTGGCGAGGACGGTGGCGCCGGGGTGTCCGAGACGCTGGTGCCATAGGTCGGCCGTGACGGTGGCGGCGAGGCAGTGACGAGGAGGGACGAACGTGTAGAGGTCGCCGGTGGAGTCACATCGGAGAAGCACCGTCTTGGTGGCCAGATCCTTAATAGAAAAGCCATAGGGATCAAATTCAACTGAAACAGAATTATCGCGAGTAAAAGCTCGAACAGAAACTAAGTTTTTGATGAGAGAAGGAGAGATGAGAATGTCTAGAAGAGAGAGGGAGCGGGTGGGACAAGGAAGAGAAGCTGAGCCTAGTCCGAGGATGGGGAGGGTGGAGCCATCGCCTACCACGATGGAGGAGGGAGAAGATGGGTTGGGAGAGGAAAAGTTTATACCAGCGCCCGAGCTCATGTGTGACGACGCCCCGCTGTCGAAGACCCAATCGCCGCCTGGAGTGGAGGGCGGCTGCACGGACATCTGCTGCAGCGCAGCGATCAGGGCGGCCTGGTCCCACTGCGGGGACGGCGTGGAGCTCGTCGCCGCCTGGAGCGCGTGCGTAGCCGCGGGAGCGGAGGGGCGCGCGTCGAGGATGCCCTGGAAGGTCCCGGCGATAGTGGTGGGAGGCCGCGTGCCGGTGGGGCCGCCGTGATGACCAAGGGCGGGCGCGCCCCCGCCGTAGGAAGAGCTGGCACCCTGGGAGCCAGCGGAGGGTTGCTGCTTCCGCTTCTTCCGTCCACGTGACCCGGAGGAGCCAGACGAGGGGCCGGCACCCGTGGACTGGGCGCCCAGCATCGTCAAGTTGAAGGAGGGGGCCGGTGTTGGTGCAGGCAGGGTCGGACGGGCGGCGTAGAACGCGTGCGCCTGCGCCAGAAGGGCGGAGCGGGCAGAGACGCGCGCTTGACGGGCGAGCCGTTGCTCCTCGAGCTGAAGGAAGGCTCGGAGCTTGATGAACGTGGGAAGGCGGCCGCTGGTCATGTGAGGCACGGCGTGCTGGAAGCGATCGTCGAGGCCGCGCAGAACGTTGTGGACGAGGTCCCGATCCTGGACGCGGTGACCAAGGTCCCGGAGAGTGTCCGCCATCTGCTTGAGCTTGGAGGTGTAGTCCACGACGGAGAGCTCGCCCTGGAGGAAGCCATGGAACTCGTCGAGGAGGTATGTGATTCGAGCGTCCCGGTTGCTGCGGAAGAGGGAGCGGAGGGACCTCCAGAGCGTGTACGCCGTGTCCTTGCGGTCCGCGACGATCTCCAGAGTCGAGGGAGTCACGGTGGCGTTGTACCACGAGAGGATGGCGAAGTCAGTGAGCGCCCTGTCGGAGGAGGCCTGCGCCGGCGAGCCATCAACATGATGAGTGAGCCCGAACTTGGCGAGGGCGTCGCGAAACTGACGGCGCCAGAGGCCATAGTTCTCCTTCTCGAAGTCGAGAGTGACCAAGACGTGGTCGCGGATGCGAAGGCTCTGAATCTGGACGGTGGGGAGAGATTGTGTGGCCACGGGAGGGCCGAACTCCTCGTCGGAATCGGAGCCGCCGGACGAGAGATCGGACGAGGAGCTCATGTCGAGAGAGAGGAGAGGAGGCAGCGGAAGTATAGGATCTTAAAAATCTGATACCATGTTAGAGTTGGGATGACGGGAGGAAGAAGAGACTCGTGCAACTCTCTCTCTGTATTCATTCAACTGGAGTTTACACGGGATATATATCTGTACATTTACATGTGCTAACAATACTCACACAAACCTAGCCTGAAGACTCGGGCCTAACGCACGGACGTGCACACACGCACGACGTGCACACACACGTTCTCTAACAGTAATTTCGTTGATTCAGATTATCATAGGTAATTCGCGTAATGGATTGCCATAAGTAATTTGCATTATGTGTACCAACAACCAAAGGGAGTGCATGGTTTTGTGTTCGAGCCTCCAACAGGCTATGCATGCCCCAAGATTTGATGTGTGTCTGACTTTCTGTGTCGACTGAATTCTTTTGTGTTGTTACAATCATCAGTGAAGATTTCAAAAATAAAACCATATATTTCTGATTCCTAAAAACACAAAACAAATAAAAAAAGGTTAAGTTTCATACAAATTGTAGCTTATGAGGAGCTGTTGCTCTTGAGGGATGCACATTGCCGTGCAAAGCCTTGTTGACCTTCTCCGACTTTTTAGCCAAAAAAGGGCCCTTGCCGTGCTAAGTGATTCAGAGTTAAGTGACCGGGTCCTGTTAAAGAGAGAGGAGGCATGCTGGCCATATTCTGAGACTGATACAAGGTGGGTGGGTGTAGTTAGGATTATAATGTTAATCTGTTGACACATCAAACAAGCATAGATTATAATGTTAATTTGCTGCTGCTGCCCTTTGTACACAAGTGGAATATGTTAATCTGCTTCTGCTGCTACACAAAGAAAAGTGCAGCGGAGTAGCTACTGCTCCGCTCCAGAAACAGAGCAGGCAGCCAAACAGAGATGCAGTATATAGAGACAGACACTGAAATAAATGATGGCTGAGACAAAATCCATGTACTGAATAAACTTACCAACTTACCACTGAAAGGATCTGGAATAGATCGCTGAAACAAAGGGCTCCCTGCAGCCCGTCTCCCAAATGCAATAGGCTATGCATGCCCCAAGATTTGATGTGTGACTGACTTTTTTGTGTCGACTGAATTCTTTTGTGTTGTTACAATCATCAGTGGAGATTTAAAAAAAATGTGGATTAGTAAGACTAAGTTCGAATTATCATATTTAATGGGTCATAATTTTTTTTATTCCAAAAGGAGATGTTACACAAAAATACATGATTGATTTGATAAATTTAGATGTTACCAAAGGTCATGCACGTCGATGCTGCATGAATTCAACCGATTTTCCTTTGTGTGCAATGTTGTATAATGAATGTAACTGATTTGCCCCCCTCGGATCTAGCCCCTTTTCAGTTTATTTTTTCAGAAAATTTGGTGCTACTTCCGATTGCTCACAATTTCAGTTTGGCTGATATGATACAAGCCCCTATTTCAGTTTATTTTTTCTGAAAAATTATTGTTACTAGACAAGGAGTGAACCAAGAAATTTCATGTTGCTGACTACATATACCTGAACATGGTGGCTTCAATTTGGTACAGTAATTCTTGGGCATGATGCTGGAGTAATTCTTGAAGTTTCATATATTCTGCTCTTTTTTCAGTTATCAATTAGCTTAATTGCGTACACATGAATAGATATGCTTGCTGCACCTAGAAAAACATGATTAGGAGGTATATTCGGTGGAGTGGATTAATGGGTGCCTCTGTTTCATGGTAACAAGAGCAACAAAAAGGTTACAGATTCGTCTAATTTCATGGTGATGAGTGAGCATCAGATGTTATGCAGAATATGTTTGCTTGATTGTACAGTTGTAGGTTTTCGTATACCTTGATGTGTTTGCTTCCTTAGGTTCATGTTCCGTATACTTTGTTTTTTCTGATCCATTCCCTGTATAGGCGTTCTTGTTGGCAGCACAGGTTCAGGCCATATTTAATTATCAACTAATTACCAAGTGGAGTTGCAGATTATTAATAGGGGAATGATCATAGATGGCAGCACTTACAGTATGATTTATCTTGATGGAGAGGCACTTGATTCGCAAGTAGTTTTAGTGTTTTTTTCTAGATAGCTCAAGTGCTTAAGCTTCTGCAATCATGATAATCAAAAGAAAAGACCATTAGTCAGGTTCCATTAACAAAATGCTTCACATATATTAACATGTATATGTTGATAGAGATGTAGTGGATTCGCAAGTAGTTTTAGCATTTTAGTCTCATGACATTCATGATTTTGAGATCCAACCTTTGACTAGATATTTGGAGAGATAATGTACCACTCAAACGGTGCTCTCTGCCCATATTTGAGTACAAGCAACAGCAAAGTTGACACCTCAGGTCCGAATTATGCTGAACTTTTTGATCTTTTTATTAGCCACATCGGTGGCTAAAATAATTCATGAGTAATAACACAAACTAAGAAATTTCTATTTATCTTATCTATGCTATAAGAAACCGGAGACTGAATTTTCGACACGGAAGGATTCCTTAAGAGCACATCAACAACTGAAGCTGCTGCTCTCGTAGCTCTACGCTTTTTCTTCTTCTTTCCGGACACCCGACAACCTGAGCTTGCAAGAGCAGCAGCACGAGCAGGCCGTGCTGCGCAACATCAACAGAGCGCTCTCACCACAGCGGAACCACTCGGGCATCTCTGACGACAGCATGCTTGATACTGAAGTTGAAGAGTGTAGCACGGTTGATGAGCTGAAGCGGCATGAAAACATTAACTTTTATTAAAAATAAGGATATTTCCATGTTTAACCTTATTATCGACGTTTATTAAAATTGGATACAAAAAGGTGCACAATGACACATGAAGCAGGTTGTGCCCCTTTTATCGCCCGGTGCAACGCACGGCATTTGTACTTATCTAATAATAAAGCACAGACCGGGCCGTTCACCGTCGTGGCATTTTTCAGAAAAGTCCTTGCGTTTCTGCGTAATTCAACCCGCAATCCACACCTAAGTACAATAACGATTCGCTAGCGACAACACCAGCCGCACGTCCTTTCCTTATCCTGACCTCTCGACCGCCGCAATCGCACCCCGTCGCCCGACGGATCGCGCCGCAGCTCCCCCTTCTCCGGCGAGTCGACGACCACCACGGACCAACCCATTCCGCCACCATAACTACCCTGCGTTGTCCTCGCCTCCCTGAGCGTTGCCTCACCGCCGCCGCTCTGTTCCTAGCCAAGACCAACCAAACACTACCATGGCAGCAAGCAAGGGAGGAGATGAAGAATAACGAGGGGGGTACGGGGAGGTGGACCGCATGGTCTCCAGCCTTACCGTCAGGACCGTCGTTTCAGTTTTGGGGGATAGAGATCAAGTGGCGGCCGTTGAGGAGTGGGGACGGATGCCAGGGTCCGTACGCCCGCTACCTGTTCGACCCGGTGCAGGCCGTCTCAGGTGGAAGAACTAGGGAAGAAGGGCAGGGAGAGCGTGCCCGGGCACTCAGAGATAAGGCAGAGGACGAGGACACATAGGGGAAGCCTTGCATGGGAAGAGAAACAAGCTCGAGCTGTGAGCGCGGGCTGGCAGAGCGGCCGAGCGGGGCGGGTCGATCACAGGCGTGCACGAGAGGAAGGGAAACAGGGAGAGGCAACAGCAGCCCGTCAGCAGGAAGGCGGCAGGTGGCGTGCAGCACCGGCCTTGGCCAGGTCTTGGCCAAGGTGGCCTCGGACCCGCGGTGCAGCCTTTGATGCGGTGGAGGCATGAGCTTGCCCTGGTCATCCTTAATTTGGCAGCCGAGGGTGAAGCTTTGGTGGGGATTAAGGCCAACTCCAGCGCACGACCCCAAACGAACGTCCGTTTTGCCCGGATTCTGTCCGTTTGGGTAGGGCAATGGGGTCGTGTCCGGGCCATTTCTGGGATGCGGTGGCCGTGCGCCCAACGCGCGGACGCATCCCGGCCGCATCCTGTCCGCTCCTTTTTCAAACGCCAATTTTCGAATAAACCACGCCCTAGTTCAGGCCAGCGGCCCTAGTTCACGCCGGCAACATAGCCAGCGGCCCTACACGTCCTTGCCGGCAACACAGCCAGCGACCGGCAACAGAGCCAGCCTACAAAATGAATAGTTTTGTTGCCGGCAACACAGCCAGCCCCCAAAATGAATAGGTTTCTCGCCGGCACACAGCCAGCGGCCGGCACCCATGCCAGCCTCCAAAAAGAACGGCCACGGCCAAACAAACGACCTAGTTCAGGACGTCGGCGTCGAACATCTCCTTCTGCCTGGCCTCGAACCAGCTCCTCGTCTTCTCGCTCATCTTGGTCAAGTCCACGCTCATGATCGCTAGGGCCACCTCCTTTGCTTTGGTTGCGGCATTGGTGGCCTCGATGTCGAGCTGCCTCTGCCTGGCCATGACATTGGCGGCCTCGATGTCGAGCTGCCTTTGCCGGGACACCTCCTCCATGTCGATCTTCCTCTTCTTGGCCGCCTCCCCATCTCAAGCTTCTTCCTTTGAAGCTCTAGGTATTGCTTCATTTGCTCGTCCTTGCTTTGTCGCTTTTTCTCGTCCCTCACATCCTTTTGAGAAATCATGCCGTGCAAAGTCTCATGCAAGGCCATGGATGACGCATCACGTATGTCGTCCACCTTGGAGTTGGTCTTGCCCCTCGGCCTCTTCAACGCCTCACCATCTCCACCTCCGGCCAACGCGGCCGTCTTTTTGCCTCTCTTCCTTTGAAGTTCACGGTATTGATCTTTGAACTTAGGGCAATTGTTGATGATCGTCCAACAATGCGTAAGAGTGAATGGCTTGTCATTGTGCCGGGCCTTGAACGCTTCCAAAGATTGAAATGCCTACACGACCAACAACAATTGAACATGCAAACATATAGAAGGCCGAAGTCTCGTGGCCGTAGCAACGAAAGAACTAGGATGAGGAGAGCATACCATGTCCCCAATGCCGAGACCACTCACGGGCCGTGCTTCAATGCTCTCAAGTGCGGCACAATACTTGTTGCATTCTTGTTGGATGAACAACCACCTCTTTTGAATGGAGGTGATGCCACGGTCGCTCGTAAATTGGTAGGGCGCAAACAACTTTCTTTCATGGAATGTTTTGTGAACTCTTGTCCAAAAAACAAGCCCCTTTTGTTGCGCACTGGTCCTCGGATCTTGACTAATCTCCATCCAACTTTGGCAAATCAACTTGTCCTCTTCTTGTGAGTATGAACCCGTACAGATGCTCTTCTTCCTCTTTTGTGCTTCCGCTCTTTGGGTGAGCTCGTCGATGAACAATGGCTCGCCCCCAATATCAATGCCTTCTTCTTCATCACCATCACCTTCGCAATAGATGTCATCATCTTCATGCCACGAGTCACCATGGTCGTAGTCAGCATGGTCGTGGGCCTCATTGTCTTCATCGGCAACGTACTGGGCGCGGCCATCCTGACTTTGGGTCTCGCCGGGATCGTAGGCACCGCCATGCCCACCCTCGTAGATGACATTCTCCATGAACTGGTTGTAGAAGGGGTCGTCGACCGTTGGCGTTGGTGTTGGCATTTCGTCGAACAGGACGCGGGGCGACGGCATGGTGCCCGTAGACGGCGGTCGTGCTTGCTTTCTTTGCATCTCGACGGACGGCCGGCCGCCGCCGTTGGACCTCGGCGTGACGTTGAGGTTGATGACAGCCGAGTGGCGCGGTGTGGACGGCGCGATCACGCCAACGTCCGGCGACCCCGAAAAACGGGTCTGGCCATCGTGCCTTGGCGGAGGAAAACCGGGCGAGACCTGCGTGGTCCGCGACGTCGGCGAGGGGCAGTGCGGAGGCCTGGCGACCGACGAGCCTGTGCTCGCCGGGCCGACGGCCGCTGCAGAGAAACCAGCCGGACGGTAAATCCCAAGCATGAGGAGGGCGTGCGCTTTGTTGACGATGTCCTCCTTCTCGTCGACCTCGGCCTTGCGCCGCGCGGCCTCCATCGCATCGCGCTCGGCGGCGAACTTGGCCGCGGCGTTCTTGCCCTTGACGACCGCCCTCCGGTTCCTCCTCTTCGCCGATTCCGCGTCCATCTTTGCGAGCTCCGCCGGCGTGCATTCCGACCGCGGCTTCCTTGGACCCTTGGCCGCCTTCTTCTTCACCTTTCCGGGCGGATCGACGGCCTGGCCGCCGGAATTCGGCGGGGCGTCGGCCATGGACGGGGAGGGTGGTGGGCGGGACGTGGGAGGGTTTGGGGGGAAATGACGCGAAATGGGGCGCCGGGGTGGTGCTTTGTGCCACCGACAGGCGGGCCAGAGGAGGACAAGCGCGTGCGTCCCGCCCGTTCGCGCGCTGTCCGTTTCACCCCAAAAGCGGCCCAAACTTGGGCCGGGGATGGGTCGAAAGCGGACATAAAACGGACAAAAGTCCGTTTGCGCCCGCGCGCTGGGCCATCTGGTTTGTCCGTTTTGCCCCAAACAGACGCACCCGGACATAACGGGGTCGCGCGCTGGAGTTGGCCTAAGTGAGGCGACGGAGGTGGGTTGGGAGGCGACAAAGATGGAGCAACCTGTGGGGGTGGTGGTCCTCGATCTAGAAGCACCGCACAGCGGCGTGGTGGGCGGGGGGACGTTGGCTGTGTTGGGAAGATAAGGTTGAAAAATAGTGGTGGCAGGGGCGTTGGCAGTGTTGGTGGGCACCGGGCCGATTGTTTTTGATCGATCCAGGAGCTTGGCCGGAGTAATGATGCTTGTTTTTCCGAAGTAGTATCCTTTTTTCTCTTAGATGGAAAAAGTAGTATACCTCATGCTAATATATAACGCTACTGTTGAAAGGTGCTACTTAAATATAGAGAACTCTAGAAATTAGTGAATGCCTAGATTTTTTGACCTATTTTTGTTACTCATGGAGAGAGAGTAATAAGAAAAAGAAGAGGTCTCTGCTCGCCCAGTTTTGTCCAATATTTAGTAAATTCGTCTATGATCGAATCAAAGTAGAGCGAGCAATTGATCTACAATTTGGAGCAGAACAAAGGGGATCCATCAACAGAAAAGTTCAGGCTCGTTATGATGTAAACACGCCGTCAACTTTCAGGTGATGAAATTCAGTTCTAACTTTGTTCTCTTTTGACTGTGTAGTTTTGGTAATTGATCTGAAAGTCTTCTTGTATGTAATTAAGGCTCACACACCAATGTCCTGGGATGTACTATAAAATCCTATAGCAGTAAATTTTTAACTTTCTGATGTAGTAAGAATGTCAAAGTTGTTTTGTTATTGGTGTTCCAGTTTGTCGGTTACATGTATATTAGTCCAATATTCCTACCACAAAAAGCTACTATCAAGCACGACTATGACAGGAAGATGCTACCAACCTCCGCGGGCAAGCGGTGGTGGTGAGTCTGCCGTGGAGGGCAGATTCGATCATGGGGTGGCTATCACCGCAGAAGGTATGCCACTAGCCACATAGACGACCATCCGCGCCGCCCTCGACAATAACGATGTAACTAGCAAGGCTGTGCGATGGTGAGTAGAACACTTCCTCCAAATCACATACAACCGTCATTATAAGATGTTCTAAAATTTATTGCCTGACTGCCTTATCTGTGTTTCGTCGTGCATATCTCTGCTGGAATTTTCAGGTTGTTGCTCCGTATCATAGAGGCTTGCGTCGTGCAGGCACAGATGGCCGCCCAGATCCGTGTGTATACATATGGTACGTAAAATTTATGCCACGCAGCAATGGAAATGTCAATTTCAAAATGCAATATGCATGTTTGGATGATAATTGTTTGAAGAACTTGCATGGGATGTAGGTATGTGGTGGGGTTGATGGTGGGCAGGGATTGTTTGCATGCAACTGGCAGTTGCGCTGCAAGGTGGGTGGTGGATGGCCATGTGATTTTTTTTCCCGTTGCAACGCACGGGCATTTTTGCTAGTACTGTCCTAAATTTCAAACGTTCAAGTTCATGCTTGGATCAATTGTTAGATTAGTCCAACAATATGGTAGCTAGGTGACATAAGACTAATACTACTAGATTTGTATTTAAGATCACTTGGTAATTCTTTTGACTTTGTATTTTATTTAGTTACTGATTATTTTTTTATTCTTTTAGTTACTGATTTTTGTTGGATTTCACTCCACCCGCGGTTGGGAACTACTAATTCGTTGGGTCTACAATAATTTTGGAAAGGCTCCATTAAGTGGCTCTCTGGTTAAATGATGTTCTGGAGTAGCTTTTCTGCACAATTTAACCCGGATCAGAAAAGTATATATACGCACAAAATATTCTTTTTCTCTAATGTTGATTGTGAAGGTCTGTGGGAGTTTTTGTCAAAAGAGACCACCTTAGCGAATTCATTGTCAAAAGAGACCACCTCTGAAAATCATTGTCAAAAGAGACCACCTGGCAACGGCGGCACCGGCCCCGCCGCCACAGCCCCCGGCGGCACCCTGCCACGTGGGCACATGCCGCCACGGGCAGGGGCGGCACCCCCTGCGTTGGCACCTGCCGCCAGGGGCGAGGGCGGCACCTCGCTGTGCACTGCTGCTGCTACTACTCGGAAGCTACAGTGCACTGCCCTGCTACTACTCGGAAGCTGCTGTGCAGTCGTCCGGCGCCTCCACATCAAGATCCATCACGGACTGGATCCAACAGTCCGCTCCTCCTCTGTGGGCCTGCCATCACGATGGACTCGAACTGTAATGGGCTGGCCGACGACCCAGTTTACCACAGGCCTGCGTTTCGGCCTCCAGAGCAGAAACACCTGGATCGTGAAAACGGACGATCGGAAATGCAAATCATTGAGAGGGCTCGCTTTAGGTCCTGTTATACTGTCCTAAATTTCAAATGTTCAAGTTCATGCTTGGATCAATTGTTAGATTAGTCCAACAATATGGTAGCTAGGTGACATAAGACTAATACTACTAGATTTGTATTTAAGATCACTTGGTAATTCTTTTGACTTTGTATTTTATTTAGTTACTGATTATTTTTTTATTCTTTTAGTTACTGATTTTTGTTGGATTTCACTCCACCCGCGGTTGGGAACTACTAATTCGTTGGGTCTACAATAATTTTGGAAAGGCTCCAACGAGCTAATTTTCACTATTTTTGTTTGTAGTTTTCCTGTTATTCTAAACACGTGTTATTCTTTCTAGTTCTACCTGCTCAAGGTATTCATCATTCCAGTAGAATGACAACAGGCTCGTGTATAGGGAACTAGATTACCTTAGCTACCTATCTAATTTATTGTAGAAATTCCAGGATCCGCTATTGGACATGGAAAATAGAAATACTTTTTCTTGGTTAAAGGAACAGACGATTCGATCGATTTCCGTATCGATTATGAAAACCCATGGGAAGCAACTGGACGAATTGTCCGCGATTGGACATGGAAAATAGAAATACTTTTTGGTGGTCCGATGCCTCTCTTTTAAGAGGTGTGAAGCCAGAATATTTTTCCATTATCTAAAAAACACGAAAGGAAGAAAGGAATAACTATGATATTTTTTACTTAAAAGAAACTTTGTATGATTTTTATAACATTAAATATCATTTGCTATTTTAAAATGTACATTTATTCTAGAAAAAATATTTGGATTTTTTGAAAAAAATATTTCTATATTTTTTATAATGTCTAGTGGACCTCCCTGAACTATTATGAAAGTTCAATTTACCTCCCACATGGCTGACGTGGCGTCACATAAGCCAGTTGACATGACGCCACGTCAGCAAAACTGCTTTGAAAACCGCATAGGGAGGTGAATCGACCGGTTTCAATAGTTCGAGGAGCATAAACATCCGGTTCTCTAGTTTAGGGAGGAAATGCTGACTCTCAGAGAAGTTGAGGGTGGTAATATGGACTTTGTCCTAGGCTGGTCCAGCAGCTCCACACGGTAGGATTTCACTTTCAGCCCAGCTGGGCCCATTCAGCCCACACTGCGCCTCAATCTAGGGTTTTGTATTCCCTTCTCTCTTACTTATAAGCCTCCCCCTTCGCGCACAGCCTCCACCCCGCTCCGCCGCCGCCTCCGCTTTGCCCCTGACGCTGCAACCGCTACCGTCGCCATGGGTAAGCATCATTGCGTCCGTCCTTACTAGTTTCTTGTGGATCTGACGCCTCCGTTGTTGTGCGGCAGACCCGGTCAAGTCGGCGGAACTTATGGCGCAGCTTAAGGAGATCAAGGCGAAGCTGAAGGAAAAATCTCTCCCCGGCGCCAAGGTCACCAACGGTGCCCCCTCCGAGATGTGCACGCGCCCTCTCTCTTGTTCGCTCGCTTGCGCGTATGTCTATCTTGGGGAATTGAATTGATTCTAACTAACCGAGCGAAATTGAATCTATCTGGGTTGTTCAGCCACCCTTTTCTCGCGGAGGTGGTGAAGAAGAAAAGGGCGGCGCTGCGGGAGGCGTACAGCAACCGCGAACCACTCATCCTCCGTCTCAACTCCCAGCAAGACCCGTGCGCATCACCACCAGGTGTTGTCATGCTCCCAGGTTGATATACCATCACCAATGCTACTCACTGCGGTCTATGTCAGTATCTGATGGCGTTATTTTTCGTTCGTAAGATGTTTTTTTAGAGAATATTAATAATAATAATATAATAGTAGCTTAAATTAGGTGACTGTTTTATTTGGGAACCCATCATAAGATAGATATTCTTGATTATCTGTGACTGGAGGGGTAGCTCTTCTTTTGAAGAGTCTTGTTTCGACGACTGTTTACTCTTCTTTTGAAGAGTGTTGTTTCTGACGATAGGACTGACTGTTACCTTAGCGGATTAGTCTGCGCCCAAGGGCTGTGGGGCCATGGATTTTAAGTGCTTAATCCGAAAGGTTTTTTTTTCCTGCTTTTTGCTGCTTTAGTGTGTCACCGATTCATGTTTCCAATACTTATTCAGTGATTCTTGCATGCTACTGTCTCCTGCATGACAACAGGAACAGTGGGTAGTGATAGAGGAGGAGGAAAAGTGACATGTATGGAAACTCTATTTAGTAAATATATCGTTGATCGAAACATTCATCCTTGTCAAATTAAAACATTTACAGTTTATAATGAAGAGTATATACACTTTGCTCTGTTCTCTGCAAAACGCCTAGAAACACTAGGCAGCGCGTGGGTGCTAGGTGGAGCTGGAGCGCTTGCTTCTCTCTACGGCTTGTTAAGTATTTGTGGTTTTTGGATGTGGTAGCAATTCTGCTTGCTGGTGTAATTGTTAATTCAAAGTTCACTCCTTATGCGCTTTTATGAAATTGTGCATTTCTAGCACTTTTCATGTAAAAGGACTGTTATTACCCCTAACATAGGTTGAAATAGTGGGATCTTTTGAAGACTGTTGTTCCAGATGATAGTAGTGACTGCACTAGTCTTATTAGTTTCTTGATAGCAGATGTTATGTCAAAGTTACCTTAGTAGTTTAGTGTTTAAAAAGCTGCGCCTAAGGTCTTTCGTCTAAGCGATTGCTTTTAAGTGCCTGGATGCTTAAGCATTCGAAAAGGTGTTTTTTTCCTGCTTTTTGCTGCTTTAGTGTGTCAGTTGCACAGCACCGGTCGGTGTTCCCAATACTTATTCAGTGCTTCTTGCATGCTACTGCCTACTTTGCAGGACAGGAACAGTGGGTAATGAAGAGGATAAGTGGGAGATGTATGGAAACTGTGTCTAGTAAATATCTGACTGATTGAAGTACTCATCCTTGTCAAATTTAAAATTTTACAGTGTATAATGAAGTATATATACACGTGGCTCTTTTTTCTTTTTTTTGCGAAATGCCTAGAAATGCTAGGCAGTGGTCCTAGTTGCTAGGTGGAGCTGGAGCGCTTTCTCTACCACTTTTTAAAACATTTGTGTTTTTTTGCTTAAACATTTTAAATGTGGTAGCAAGTCAGCTTGCCGGTGTAACTGGTATTTCAAAGTTGACACCTTATGCAATGTTATGAAATTGTTTGTGCATTTCTAGCACTCTTCAAGTAAATGGACTGTTTCTAGACAACTATAGTACCCTTAACATAGGTTGAAATAGTGGGATAATATTTTCATGTTGGTATGCCACATTCAATCCACTGTTTTTTAGATCATTGTTTTTCTTAGGTTCTGACATTTTATTTTTCCATTTTTGGAGATACCACTGGTTTTGCATCATACAAATGGGATGGACGTGCCTTTTTTTTTGTTGGTTTAACCACACTGACCCAACATTTTATAGATTTGTCCCACAGCTTTCTCTGAAGATGGAGAGGGAAAGGAAGCATAAGAACTACTTCTCCATGAGGAAGTATAATAAAGGCCTAGGTCAGGACTGCGATGCAATGCCTAGCATAGTGTGGAAGTATTTTGTGTTTGCTCTGTTACCTGAAATGCCTAGATTGGTGTAAGTGGCATATTCTATTGACACTGAAATCTTACATGTTTCGTGGGAGCTTTGCTTTGTCTTTGTGAAATCTTACTTGTTTTGTGGAGCTTTGCATGAGAATGAAGTTGTCCTGCTTTTGGTCCAAATGTTTCTATTTCCATCTTCCATGCTAGACGGCTACTCATAATAACACTTTTAAACCCATACGTCAAGATTCTGCTCAATTGTTCTGAAAGAGTTTTCTGGACAGTTTAACTTACTGTGCTAACGTTTATCTGTTCATGCATCCAATATGTTCCTGGTAACCCGGTTGGTCGATAAAAACTAAGTTGGGGGGTTATAATCGAAGGGGTTGTTTCTACTCGTTTATGCCGTTTCATCAAGCCTGTTGATGCGCGCTTGGGACGGAAGCATCAGAGGACGTATGTACGTTTAACTTGCATGGCTCGTTGATCACTGAAATGAAGCTCCTGAATGCAGCTCTAATTTATAAGTAGGGTAAAAAAAAAGTAGCCATGCCAACACATTTCTCAGTCCACAGCAATTTCCATGGCCGGGTAGGGCGGGTTTCCATGGGGCCAGAACTTGCCTCCGAAGGATGGGGGATGGCGGGCGGCGATGCTTCGACGGGATTTGGCGGTGGTGCATCCAGAAATAAGAGAAGAGGGTCTCACCGAGCCTCCTCAGAGCTCAGCGACTTTCGGCCGTCGGATGCGTTCGCTTGATGGATTTTGGGCCGTCGGATCGACCGCGTGGAAGAGCTCGGCCGTCGGATCGAACCCACGGAACTGTAGAAATGAATAGTTACCGTTCCCCCGCGGTCCTGCTTACTCCGCGGTTTCGACCGGTTCTCGATGACTTGTGGGCCCTTTCGTGGGTGGGCCGCGCTTGTCAGCGGCTGTGCCTGGGAGCGTGGTCTGTGCAGCGAGTCGGCGCCCTCCAGCGGTCAAAATATCTCGTGTCACCGCTGCCACCGTCGATAATTATTGTGCCCCGCCGAGGGCATTTACGTCTTTTCACTTTTACCCCTGTGCGTGGTGGCCTCTGGTTGGTCCTTGCGTCGATGAGTTGAGGGAGGGCATTGGCTTGCCTCTTCGTGCTCCCATTCGCCCCCCTTCCCAGCCCTCATCCCACCGCCCCGCCCGTCCCGCTCGCCGTGGCCGATGGCTGCGCTCCCTTCCCAGTCCTCACCCCGCCGCCCCGCCCGTCTCGCCCGCCGTGGCCGATGGCCGCGCCCCCATCCCAGTCCTCACCCCGCCGCCCCGCCCATCTCGCTTGCCGTGGCCGATTGCCGGGGAGTTCTGGACCTTGGCGCGGACTCGTGCTCCCGAGCGGCGGCAGCGTCGGATCCCTCCTCGTCGCGGGGCCAGCCCTCCCGTCGGCGCCGCGCCGAGATGCCGCCGACTTGGAGGCCCGTGTTCGGGCAGCCGCCGCGCGTCGTCGGTGCCGGATGCGGTGGTGGGGCCTTTGGGGACCGCGTGGCGGGGGACCGTCGCAGCTTCCGGCCATGGGTTATGGCGACGCCAAGCCGTAGATCTAGCCGCCGTCTCCACTTCGTTTCCTCCATGCTTCGATCTGGTACCTCCACTCCTCTCCCCCTCTCACCCACCCCCTCGCCGTGCGAGTGTGTGTGTGCAGCGCTCGGTTTGGCCGGTCGCTGGTTTCTCCGAACAGTTGGTCCGTTGGGCGCTGGGAGACCCAGCGATGCGAGGGATCGAGCAGTGGCAGTGTGGCACTGCCGGAACCTTTGCAAATACCCCGACTCAAAGAGGCCCCCAACTTGTTGGTGGTGGTGTTGGTGCAAGCTTCATTATTAACCAGTTTGTGTGAACTTCCTTTGGATCAAAGAGGCCCTGGGTTGTCGCACCTCTCACCGGCACCATAGATTCATGTCCTGCTTCTCTTTTCTCTTGATGATGGCTTGCTAATTCTGTAGGTAATTAATCTGCATGTTTAGGCACTTGATTTGTGTTGATTATGTTGTGTTCATTTGTTCCACCTCAATTTTGTAGTGGCTTAAATGTTCAGCACTTTAAACAGTTCAGTAGAGTAGAAAGACTTGCATGAGTTACTTGAGAAGATTTACATGAAGATTGTATCATCATTCCTGATTGTGGTACTGCTTCTCTTTTCTCTTGATGATGGCTTGCTAATTCTGTAGGTAATTAATTTGCATGTTTAGGCACTTGATTTGTGTTGATTATGTTGTGTTCATTTGTTCCACCTCAATTTTGTAGTGGCTTAAATGTTCAGCACTTTAAACAGTTCAGTAGAGTAGAAAGACTTGCATGAGTTACTTGAGAAGATTTACATGGAGATTGTATCATCATTCCTGATTGTGCGGCTTGCAAGGCCAGTTTAGTTGACCTCAGCTGAGATCAATGTGCGTCAGTCTGGAAACAAGAGCAACCTTTTCCGAAAAGGTTGAGCCAGCGCCAAGGAAGTTGGGAAAGCGGCTCAGTGATGTGTGCCTTGTGGAGGCACCGGATCCGGTGCTAAACACCACCATCTCGCGCGTCACCAAGTCACCGCCGGGGACGCTGCGCCGGCCGGTCGGAGGCCGAGCTCGCTTTTGAGTACATGCTGTGGAGACGACGAGGACCTCAAGGTGAGACACGTCTTATTAAAGACGCGGGACTCCTCTCCCCGTCAATCTCGCGCTACTTCTGCTCACCATCCCTCTCTCTGACCGCTGCAGGTCGCCGATGTTGTGGAGCTGGACGAGGTTTCCGGGCAGTTCGTCGACCGCCCGTGCTTCCTGGAGAAGGTGAGCAATCGTCATCGATTGATCAAGCTAGCTCTTCGTCATGCATGGAGATTGATTGCAGAGAATCTTTTTTCTGCTGGTTACAAATTCCAGGTCCAGAGATGATTTACTCTGCCAGGCGGCACTCGAAGCACACAGGATCCTGAACCTCAACAACAACCCATACTTTTTTGGGCCCTACTGTAAGATCAATCACGCCTATTACTTCAAGCTAGAGTGTACTCTGAAGTAATCTGAAGTCTGAGATTTGATAGCTCTGGATGATCATCATGCATGTGGGTGCTGTGTTCATATATCCTCTCTGCATGCATATGTTGTTGGTCATTCTGAAACAGGCTTGAACTTAACTTTGAGGAACTTCGTCCATGGCAGGTTGCAGTGGCCGTGACGGCGTCAAGGCTTGGGCGTGTGGCCGTCAACGTGGAGCAGGCAGAGGAGGAGCAACTACTACCCCAACGGCAGGCTCTTCTCCCTTGTCCATGGTTAGTGCCTCTTCTCCATTGCTGGTTGCTTTGCTCCTTTTCTGTTGCTGTACACTGAAATGAAATGAAATGTATACACTGAGATGAAATCATTGCAAACGTGCATTTACCTGAAATCTCTCTGGTGTGTTTTCAATCAGCAACATCAACTAGAACCTTTAAATCGTTATCCCATTTATACATAAATGCATCCAGAAAAAGGTTGTCGAGAACATTTGGATATTTTTTTGGCATGCGCGGCGTGGATCCGGCTCCGGGAGGACAAGGCCACACGCGTCTTTGCGGTGTACGGCTGGCCCTCCCCGCCGGCCCTGGTGGTTCTCGGCTTCGACTCCGGGAGCTGCTCGCTTTCCGAGGAGCCCCTGGTGCGTCGCTGCCAGCCCCTTTTTTTCTTTGATTTTGGTTGAGCTTCAGATTCGATCGTGGGTTTACCTGGGTCAGGGTGTACCTCTTTCTCATTGGGTTTGGGCTGCAGGCGAGGATTGTGCTCGGGGAGGGAAGATTTGGTTGCTGCTGGCTGCTGGGTTGCGTCATTTTTGTGGGAGTATTGTGGCTTACATATTTAGATTATCGTGTGGTCATGGAAACCTAGAGAAGGAAACTGGCTTGGTGCTCTAGAGCCAGGTGTGCGCCCAAACAGCTGAAAAGAAACAAGAACCAATATAAATCGAGCGATTTTTTGGTGCTGTTGGCTTTGTTAGGTCACTATTTATAAGTTCAAGATCTACAAAACCGTCAAAATGTGCAATGCAAGGCAATGCAGTGCCCAACAAAACTTTCTCCTCCTGTTACTGGGATTACATTAACAAACACATGCTTCAGGACATGTTGAGAGAAGATATGACTAGCACTTTAAATTTCTCAATATCTGATGTTATTTATAGATTCAAGAAGCAATGAGAGTCATAAATGCATGGCACAATACGGGTTTATTTTGCATCTGGTTACTGATATTTTTAGCTCTGTTGTTTCTTTTGTTATATTTTCTGATTAACTCAAAGTAAGCTTAATTTTACTGATAAACCCCCCCCTTGAGGATGTATCTTTTATTTTGTTCAGGCTTATGTGTTGATGTGCCCGCAGCTTAGACTTCCTTCTCTCCTCTTGTGTTCCCCTGTTTTTCTGTTCGTGGACCTCTGTTTGTTCGGTGTGGCTGTAATGATGTTTCTTTATCTATAAAACGGGGCGTGGAGCCTTTTTCGGTAATTGCACTGATAAAATTATCGTGAGAGCAACGCACATATTCTCTCTTTGTTAAATCTGATTTACTATTACTTCAGTTTTTCCTTTTCTGCTTACTTTCATGAAGTCCAGGACTTCGTAACTAAAGAATGTTAAAATCGCAGGATATTTAAACTGATTTTTGAAGAGTTCACTGTTCTTTTTATTGCAAGTAAAGCTCCAGCGATCGAATCTGTTGGACAACAGTCTTCATTGCCTTATTCCCTTTGTATTTAATGATAAATATATCCATCATCTGCTCTTGTATTCTGATATACTTCATTTTGCTTATATGCAACTAATGTACACTGTTGTGCGAGTAGCGATGTGCTTCTTTGACTCAAGTGTATAAAATCTTGTCCAGATTTGTTAACCATGTACAATTGACATAATTGATGGTTGACAGCTTGCTAAATGATAGTTGTTCCCTTTTGGCCAGGTGGATTGGCTTACTGAAAGGATGTGCACCAACAACTTTACCGTATCAGCTATGCATGGTGACATGCCTCAAAAGGAAAGGGATGCGATCATGAGTGAGTTCAGGGGTGGCACGACCCATGTTTTGATCACAACAGATGTTTGGGCTCGAGGGCTGGATGTTCAGCAGGCAACTTTTCCTCGCCTCCCGTGGTCGCCCCCATCGATTTCCCCCGCTAGGGTTTCGTTGGTGGAGGTGGACCTCGCCTCCGGCGGCCACCTACTCGTTGCCCCGGTCATCTCCGCCCCTGGTGGTGCTCCTGGATGTGCCATACATCACCTCCTCGCCTCCTTGGCTGCTTTGGTGCCCGTGGCGTTCGTGCTCGTCGGCGGGACGGTGCAAGGCACAACCTCAACGCGGCGGCGTGGATGTGTGGTGTAGGAAGCGGTTCCGAGCCGGTTGGACGGCGTTCAGGCGCAACCCCGGCGCCCACTGAGTACTGCCTCGGCTACGACCTCCCTCGGTGAGCTCCATCTTCCTCTTGCTCCTCTACTTCGACTACTGTATAGGGCATGGCCGTGGCTATGTTGATGTGGTGCTCATCTGGTTGATGCTCTATGCCCTACTCATGCATCAATTCCTGCTTGAGTTCTGTAGTTGTGGATCCATGCTGTTCTAGGGTTTGCAGGCTGCTGTTCATGTTTAGTTGCTATCATAGGAGCTCCTGTGATGCTCTGGTTTACATGTGGATGCCCTGGTCCTATAGCTATGCTCCTGGATTTGATTTCGGATGCGTTTTGGGATGTTGGATCTTGCTCCGGAGTGACCTCGGCCGTTGGATCAAAAAGAGACACGTAGCTGGCGCGGGGCTATGATGATCGGTTATGGCTGATATAAGCATGCTCTCGAGCAATCGAGGCACTTGTGGGTATTAGGTCTGACCCTCCCCCTCGTTTCTTTGAGCCGTTTTGATCATGTGCTTATTTTAGTGTCTCTGTCCTTGGATGGTCATTTCTGATGAGTGATAACCAGGGCAGTTTCACCCTTGCGAGAACAGATTGATCTGACGATGGAGACACTAGGGGAAGGGTCATGATCGAGCAAAGGCGAATCTGAGCCCATTCAAATGCAGTTTTGGTCTCAAGCACAGTCTGTTATGTTGTTGCCGTTCTGTGTTTGTATTTAGCGCCTCTTTGGTTTGCAGGAATGTAAGAACACATACAGAAATAATCTAGAAATAAGAACCAGCCTTGAGCTCTCTCCGAGTTTAGCGACTCTCGGCCGTCCGATAGAACTGCTTGATGCGTTTCTGGCCGTTGGATCGTAGCCGCGAAACTGTAACAATGAATAGTTACCGTTCCCCCGCGATCCTGGTTACTCCGCGGTTCGACCTGTTCTCGTTAACTTGTGGGCCCCTTCGTGGGTGGGCCGTGCCGGTCAGCGATTGTGCCTGGGAGCATGGTCTGTGTGGCCAGTTGGCGCCCTCCAGCGGTCAAATATCTCGTGCCACCGCCGATAATTATCGTGCCCCGCCGAGGTCATATTCGTCTTTTCACCTCTTACCCCTATGCATGGTGGCAGCTGGTTGGTCCGTGCGTCAATGAGGTGAGGGAGGCCATTCTTTCTAGGGCGATGATGATTAACCGTGACTGAAATAAGTGTGCCTTTGAGCTATTGAGGCAGCTGTGGGTATCAAGCTGGATCCTCCCTCTTGTCTCTCGAATCCTTTTTGATCATGTGATACTTATTGTTCTGTCCTTGGATGGTCATTCTTGTTGAGTGATAACCAGGGCAGCTCCAATGTATAAACAGATTGATCTGGTGATAAGAGATGATGGGGGTAGGTTATATGATCGAGGAAAGGCGAATCTGAGCCCACCATGCAATGAACCCTAAACCCTTTTTATTTGTATTTAAAGGTGTCGCTTATTTATGCTCCCGTGTTTATAGTCGTCGTGTGTGCAGATTTCTTCTCTCTCATACCTTTATTGCATATAAGTTGTTCTTGATCTTTTATTGTTTGTTATTGGTCCTTGATTTAATCTGGTTAAAAATAAGCTGCACTTTGTTATACTAGAAATACTCGCTCCCAGTGTTTATAGCCATCTTATGTAAAGATTTCACTCAGGTATTGTTAGCATCTTGATGTGATAATTTGTTCTTTATTTGGTTACTTAGTTGGTTCCCCTTTAAATTGTTTTTGGTTCAGTTGGTCCCTTAGTTACTCCTCGGTCCACATGGCTGCCACCGAATAGATTTTCTGTACTTCTGTATATTTTGCTCAGATCCCACGCTCCATTTATGCCTTTTCCATACATTTTTGAATTTCTCAGCTTCATGAAAGTGGAACATTTCTGTTCTCTGGTTGGTTATAAAGATAGAAGGTCGCAAGTTCTTTTTATTTTTACTATAGTTTTGTAATTGCTTTTCCATTTACCTCTTAAGCATTGAAGGGCACAACTAATTTGTTGCTGGTTTCTTTGTGGTGTATCGATTATGGCTTGCTGTGCCACATGACCAACATGGATTATGTCGATGCCTAAAGCATGTATGGGGCTGACCCCGAGGGCGCTGTCCACATCTTCCACGCCTGGTCCAGCTGCACCATATCAAGGTCTCCTCCCCCGCCCCCCGCACAATATACCTCGGTCAGTGGAGAGATGTGCACCCTCTGTTATATTTACCAACTTTTCGGTCAAAAATAAAAACATCCACTTCTGCCTTTTCAAACATTCTGGTAGCGTTGTGTCATGCGTGTGAATTTGGGGTTGCGCTTGCCTGTATTTCTATATCCAAAATTCTAGCTGTGTACCAGGTGTCCAAGAGACCTGATAATTTGTGGATAGCACGTGGGAGGCAAAACAGGATGGTTCATGGGCTGACTTCAGTTATGCAGGAGAGCAACTGGTGCTGGTTACCTTCAAACTGAATCAACAACATGCACTTTATCTTAGATTGCAACAAATAGAGGTACAGGTGGTACCTCCAAGAGAGGTCGTCCAGATCATCGTCTTAAATTGGTGGGTTGTGCAGTTATAATTCTTCTAATGTTAGTGAATTACGAACAAGTATTATATTGATAGGTATTTTTATCGTGAATTTTAATAGCCACAGAACTGAGGTTCTAACCAAAAGTGTCACCATACAAGCGAATTACATATATTTGATGATCTTTGAGTTTGATTCGTGTGTTTTATTTTGCAGAGTTGTTTGGAGAGTTCTGTCCAGCCAAGCACCATGCGTATGTGGCCAGTGAGTTTGCATTTGTGTAGAAAATTATTGCTACTAAAAGAAATGAAATTGTTTTCTTCATCCTTGTTTCAAACCAACTAATTTTCCTTTGATGACATTTGGTAGATAATAAACTAGATGCTTGGAAGACTCTTTTCACTGTATAGTTCATCTATGCACCTCTACTTGATAATCATAAACAGTTTGATCACACCATTCTTTCAAAAAATAAATAATCTACTAAAACCAACCAGCAGATGATGTATCTGAAGGCATTTCGTTTCAGGTGATATGTTCGCGACTTAATTTTGTGGCCTACACAAATAATGTAGAGGTTATATAAGTGTAGAACAGTGATTTAGGATATGATGTTTTTTAAATACCTTTCGTCAATGTTTGTTTGAACTCCGTTCCGAGACCACATCCTTTACGGAATTTTTCTTATGTTTCAACCAAATAAGTAATATTGAGTAAGATCCCTATAAGAATTAACTCTCAAAGGATAAGCAAGCACATGGACCATTCCGATTGAACTGTTTGTTCTAGGTCACTATTGAAGTATTGATATGTTCTGCCCAACGTTCATTACACCGAGTAAACTTCCAAAAATGTGAGACCATGATCTGCTTGCAACAAATCTCCCTTATTTGCTCCTTATTGGGAATATTTTTTCACATGTTGTTTATCCCTTTCTATTTGGAGCACTGGACCAAGAGCACATGGAGGGAGCTCTTCTCCACCGCGCCGGCGACAGGAACAAGGAAAATCCAGTCCATGGTGCCACCAATGAACAAGGTAAACACAAGCTATCGGCAGCTTATAGATTCCATATTTCTGTAGTGTTGATCTAGGGTTTATGTGAGTGAATCTTACTGTTCTTTGGGCTGTATATAAAAATGCTGCTCGGTTGACAGTAGTTGCTATAGTTTTATTGTTGTGAAAGTCTCATGGTCCAGTAGAACGCCCTTTATCTATTGACTGTGATTTAGTTTTGGTATTGATTTTTATTTGGTATGACTAGATAAAGATAGTGAGATCATTTATGTTTTGGTACTTGCTGAGATAGTTAAGTTTGTTTATCTATGAAAAGAAAATACACTTGCAGTTCTGTATGTGTGACTTGGTGTATGCGTCAACTGCAGTTTAGGATGCCAATAAGTTTGCAGTGGTATACATGCGTACTACTTGGGGGATGCCAATAAGATTATACTGCTGATCAGTTTGTGTTGTGCTTCTTAGTATCTTGCCAATTCTAATTTGCCTGGTCAAGCATATGCTTTTTCCTTGCTACCATGTCAAGAACCCAAAGAATGCCAACGTGTTCTTATTTATTTCCACTAGAATTTGTTTTCTGTTGCCAAAAGTGGTGTTTCTGAAGAAAAGAAAATGCATTGTGTCTTTTGTGTAGGTTGGTTTGCACAAGGTGTTGTAGTTTTCAAGATATATCATGTGCTCAAATGTTTGAAGGCTTATGTTGTGTACCGAAAGAATCCTCAAAAAATTTAGAAGGTGAGTTCTATTGGAAATATGTTGATCCTTTCTATTATGATCTTATCTTTTGCATGAACATTTGATGCCTCAAGTTAAACAAAATCATAGTAATCTTGGTATTTTCTGCTTTTATTGTTCCTAATTTTATAGGAGACCTGGATGTCTACCTAGGATTTAGATGTGTTATCCCAGACCCCAAGATATATCATGTTCTCAGTGTTACATATATATTCACATTTAGAGGAAATGAGCATGCAGTAATTAACTGGACTATAGTAGATGGACTGAGAACATGTAGTAAACGGACTATATTGTGGTCCATTTCTGCTTATGTCATAGTCAGTGTAAAATGTGCTTATACTGTTATACATCTGAAAATTAGGTGTCTCTTTGTGCCTCCTTCCAATGATGGCGATGAACATCTTTTCAATGTAAGAACATACATTCTCATGATTCTGTATATTTAATGTCTACCTTTTCTGTTATTAAACGTAGATGCCTACACGGCCCCTACCTTTTCTGTTATTAAACGTAGATGCCTACACGGCCCTCTGATTGTGTTGCTAATTTTGGTCGTCCAACGAAGATAATAACAAATTGTAATTTTGAGCCTATTTACTATTATTGATTTGTTAACCCCCCTCGGTTCTAAGCATTGTGGAGTAGAAAGCATGACCCCAGTTGAGTGTATTTTTCTGCTTAGTGTAAGCTATATAATCTGCTGGACTTGAGTACTATTTAATTCTTTTTCATACCATATTACTGCCAATTTAGACCTTTCTTTATTTCCAGCTCCAAGAATGATGATGTGCCGCGGGGATGGACAGTGAAGATTGTTTGTAGTTTTTCCACTTGATGTTTGTTCGGTAAGAAAACAACAATGTATATGATTGATGAGCTGCATCCTATAACGGCTCACTGATGCTAATTGGTTCTTACACGTAAAAACAAGCTTCAAAAATTGTATCGGTACTTCTATCGTCAATGCTCCTCCTCTGTTTTTTCATCTTCAGATCATCCTCCAATCCAGAAAGTAAATGTTAATTACTGGTCTTCATCGCGTGTTGGATGGAAAGGCCTCTTCTATCTTAGCATCGTTTTTCATATGCCCTGTTACTTATAATGCAGTGTTCCATTTTGCCATTCATGGATGGCCTCACCTTATTGTCTATGAACAAACTCTACAGTTAGTGCTTTGGTTTGTAATGGATTTGTACTTGTGAAGCTCATTCATTTAGCCATGTGTTGCTAACTGATGTACCTATGTATTTGACAAGCAGACTACAACATATTATGATTATATGGATCCTATTTCATGTTGCTTGTGTATGTGCTACATACGCTTCCTATTTTGATCATACACACCTTGTGGTAGATTATATGGATTCTACTACCTGTGCTGCATACACTTGTGTATGTGCTGCATACACTTGTGTATGTGTTACATACGCTTCCTATTTTGATCTTACAGTGTCACTATGCCTGCTTCTGCAACTCTTTAGCTCTAAACTATATGCCATGTTGCTCTTAATTAGGCTAAATGCTTATACTTTGTACTAAATTTTATGCCCTGCTGCACTTAATCATGCTAAATCATTTTGCTTTATCATGGGCAACTAAACATACTAAGCTTGCTACTTGGCACACACATTTAGGCATTATTGTTAGGACCCGGCAGTGTGAAGTGGCGCCTATGAAGTTGATCGACAAGGAAGTTGAATGAAAAGCCACTTATTAGTACACTTAGTAGCTATGGCTCCGTAGTTGTCTCCCATTTGTTATGTTCTTGCTCTTACTATCCTATATTTGCACTTCTGGTATCGAACTTCATGTCGAGTGGCTGCGCATGTTGATCGAGTGGCTATCTTTTGTGGTCTTATGAACGCACTGATCTCGATGCTAAACCTGAATTCCTACTAACTTATTAGCATTACCTGCTTGACCAAAATGTTGGGATCGGCACCCTCGCGCCAAGGCGCGATCCTGATCTAGTGGCGATGAAGGGAAGAGGTGGGAGCGAGAGGTGGAAAAACGGTTTCCTGCGGATGGGTGAGAGATGCATAAAATATAGTAGATGGAGAGGAGGATTTGATGCATGTAAAAGAGAGGATGGAGTAAGAGCTGGAGCAAGCTTTTCGCCCTCTCATGCATCAAATGACAGTTTTTTTTTTCTGAGAACTGTTGAATTGCTCTTACAACCTAGTTCAGGAAGGGGACAAGATTTCACCTAACAGATGTAGTAATATACAACATGATTAAACATTTATTCTCATCAAAAGAAAAATATCAATCTTCTCTAGAAATCACGAGTCCTTCTCACTATTAAACAAAAATTATTTTTTTAAATCTTGTTCGGTTATGAGATTAGAAATATATTTAAAATATTATTGCCATGTGACAGACCACATATAATGACGCGTAGGAAAAACCACCTTCAATAACATCTTAGCGGCTTATTTATACGGTTTTAGATAGTTCAGAAGTAGAATAACTGGTTTTATAGGTGAGTGGGTTAAGGTAAACCAGCCTCAAATAAGTGAGGAGGTAAAGTAATCTTATTGAAAAAAAAAAAGATTGCCTTCACCCGTATAAGTAAATAAACTACCTAAAGCATAGGGAGCGAACGTCAGGTGGTTTGTCACCTGGCGCGAACTCCCATCCAGCCGTTCGATGTGCACCTGCGCCACGTCATAGATGACTCAGTTCGCGCAGTGGGCGTCCTGGCGTGAACGATACTAGAACCACGCAGTCAGTTCGCGCAATGGGCGTCCTGGCGCGAACGATACTACAACCAGGCAGAAAACGTACCTAACAAAAGAACTATCCCAGTCCACTGGCTAGGGAGGGAAGCTCATTCCTAGTAGACCGGGGTTCAAGACCCACAACTGACCATTTTTGTAGTTTTTATTTTATTTTATAAGGTGGTAAAATGTTTAAATAATTATTTTATAGTATGGTATTTGTAGTTGTTGGACATGGCATTTTTGTAGTATATATATAGCATAATTTTTGTAGTATATATAACATGACATTTTTTAACCCTAAGTATATATAACATGACATTTTTGTAGTATATATAACATGACATTTTTTAACCCTAAGTATATGGAGCGAACGTCAGCTCCCTCGTCATCTCGCGCGACCCTTTTTTCCACCGTTTGATCTAGTGTACAGATCTTGAAGCAGTGGGAACATGCAACGTCAGTTAATACAACGGTTCGCGCGGAATAAAAGGCAGCGCGAACACCTTTAAACCAGACACATGCATGTAGCGCAGCGGTTGTACTAGTGCGGTTGTACCCTACATACCAGGGTTCTAAACCCATATCCTCATTTTTTTTGTTTCTTTTTTTAAGAGATAAAAACATACAAAAAATGTTCATAATACATGGTAACTTTTTACAACAAAAAATTATACATGGTAGTTTTTTTATCACACACAAATGGTCACATAGAATGGCAATTTGTAAGTCATGGAGCATGGCATTTCTTCTTCTTCAATTTATCATAATAAGCATGGCAATTGTAGGTTATAAAGCATGGCATTTTTTCTTCAATTTATCATAATAAGCATGGCAATTGTAGGTTATAAAGCATGGATTTTTTTTTTGCAACATGGTAAAAAAATTATTTTTAAGGGAGCATGCCAAATGTATTTTTTTGAACATGGCAAATGAAGTTTATGCCATGGCAAATGAAGTTACGTAGCATGGCAAATGTTTCTTTCTGACATGGCAATTGTAGTATATATAGCATGTGTGGCGCCCCCGATACAGGGCGGGGACCCACGGTAAGGATATCACAGCACAACTCTAAAATTAAAATAACACAAGCTTTATATTACAAGCCAGGGGCCACGAGGGCTCGAATACAACAGCTTGAGGTACACAAGTCAGTGGAAACAATAGTATCTGAGTACAGACACAAATAAACATGATTGCCTTAAGAAGGCTAGCACAAATAACAACATCGATCGAAAAGGCGCAGGCCTCCTGCCTGGGAACCTCTGAACTACTCCTGATCGACGGGGATCTTCACGTGGTAGTAGTCTCCTGGAATCTCCTGCTCCTGGACTCCATCGTCTGGTTGCGGCAAACGGGTGGGGGAAAAGAGGTGAAAGCAACCGTGAGTACTCATCCAAAGTACTCGCAAGACTTACACTCTACTACCCTAAATATGCATGAGTATCAAAGGAATGGGGCTATATATGTGGACTGAACTGCAGAAATGCCAGAGTAGAGGAAAGGCCTAGCCTATCGAAGACTAGCAGCTTGTCGCATTCTTGCAGCAGTAGAAGAGTATAGCCATAGCAGTATACAATATCATATTTATAATGGTTATAATAATGATAATAGCATATAATAACCAGCCCCGAGATCCTTTCTCGACAACCCAGCGACAAAGCAATCCCGGGAACAATTATAACAGTTATGGTATAGTAGTCTTGTTCGTAGTTTGTATTGGATCCGGATACAACACCAAGCGTCCTGTTACCGTGGACACGGCTATTCGAATAGATTTACTCCCTGCAGGGGTGCACTACTGTTACCCTATACACTCAAATACCTCCGCTCGGCCACACCTTTCTGGGGAATGCCCGGCTGAAAGCATTCGACACGACGTAGTCCTACCTAGGCTCATCAGAGAGGTCCCCGCCAGTCTACCCCTAAGCGCTCGGGGGTCTTGGGCTGTCGCCCCTCGCACTCCGGGTCGTTGTGCGCAGTGTCGATCCAGGCAAGTCTACATGGATGCCGATCAGACGCGGCCACAATGCTGAACTGGACGTCTTTCAGAGCTTTTGGGAGAATGTACGCCGCGGAGGAGCCCATACTCATTATCCCACGTGGAGGTAGTGCGTATAGGCAAGCAGCCAACTCAGATTCTGACACCCGACCCATTAGGCGTTTTATTATTATCTCGTGGAGACGACCGTTATCGCCGCTCCGACTGGGTAACTCACGGACAACGAACAGGAGCCAGGCCCACCTCCCATAACAAGAGCAGGTAGTATCCGCCTGCCCTATCGTCCCGCCGCAACATATCTTGCGGGTACCCTTAGGGGTGGCCCGTCTCCTTACCTTATCTCGCGAGCGCTCTTGGAGTCGCCCGCCTTTCGTGGTTCAAAGGGTAACTCCCGCGGACAACGATCAGGGTCCAGGCACACCGCACACCGGTAGTACCCGCCTACCCTGTCGTCCCGTCGCAATACCTCTTGCGGGCACCGTTGGGTCACCCGACTCCTTACCTTGTCCCGCGTTATGTTTGAAGTTACAGTAATGTAAATATCCCGCATCACTCTCCTGAGTGATCACGGCCCGATAACTAAGCATAGCAGACGGACAAGGCGTAGGACCAACTGATGAATATTTATTACCAGGCAGCATAGGATAAGGTAGGGTACAACAATAAGGGGCGGCAAAAATAGGATATGCAGCAGAATAGGAATTATCGAACAACAGCAGCAGCAATGCCTAATGCAAGAATAAGGGAGATTGAATAGGCGATATCTGGAGGATAGAACGGTTGCTTGCCTCGAAGCTCAACGGTAGGGGCCTGGTCGTCGACGTAGTAGTCGTACCCGGCAGCGTCGTCGGCGGTAGCCGCGGGGTCTATTGGAAGGAAGGGGAGGGGGTGAAGAAACAATAAATATAATGCAAACACAGATGCATGACATGCCGGTATCTAGGCTAAGGGAGTTGTGACGCAGTGCTAGGCACGTTGCTCGGAGCGGGAATCATCCGGGGACAAATTACCGGCTCCGGGTGTTTACCGGACAAGCAATTCGGAGGGGGAATGTCCCGTGTTCGGTATGTTAGAGGGGGGTGGTGGGTATATGGGTAGCGTATTCGTATTCATTTTATTTTTCTGAGCAACTTTCATGTATAAAATATTTTCATCTGACTTACGGATTAAAAGATATGAATTTCTATAGTTTTAATCAATTTATAGAATTTCTTTTATTAAACAGTTGCAACATTATCCAAAACAGTGCTGTTGACTGGTCAACCTGACATGTGGGGCCTACATGTCATAGGCTGGGGCCTTTGACTTGGTCAACTGACCAGTGGGTCCCACATGTCATACACAGTGACAAAAATAAATCATTTTATTTATTTAATAGCACATGGGCCCACATGTCATACACTGCTTATTTATAATCCATTTTATTTAATTTAAATAGGCCGTGGGGCCCAGCTGTCATTGAGTCAGAGACAACTAACCAGTTATTTAATTTAACTAATGGCTAGGGCCCACCTGTCATACTAACAGTGACTTAACTAACATTTTAAGTTAACCAGGGGACAACTGTGCATAGGGGCCCACATGTAAGTCTCAGTGGGGTAGCTTAATTAGTGATAATTAACATTCTGACGCGGGGGCCCCACATGTCAGCCACCCAGGCCATCGCCGGCGACGACAGAGCTCGCCGGACTTGACCGTGCGCTCGTTTTCGAGCACCATTCGGGGCAGGGTTTGTTGCTACAGGTTCCTGGGAGTGAGCCGCGTCGAGTGGGGGTGGTGGTTAGTGCTGGGAGTGGACGGGGCGTCGATGGCGACGAGGTTTGGCGACCGGCAGAAAACGAGTTCGACGGTGACGTTGTTTTGGCGCGTTATTTCGGCCGTTCTTTCGTTCGTTCGGTTCCTGGGAGCGTGTGGAGTACAACGGCATGCTTGGCGGCCATATGCACGCTCTGTGGCCATGGCACGGTCGACGGCCGCGGCGACGGAGCACGACATCCATGGTGGCGAATGCTACGGCGAGAAGGAGACAAAGGGGAGGGTTGGCGACGGTGGCCGCACTCACAGTGATCCTGCAGGTGTGCTCAGACTGCGCAGGGGGAGGCTCGAGGCGGCGCGAATTCGTCGGTGATCGGCGGCGGGTGCAGAAGGGGAACCACGACCGTGTGCTCGCAGGAGGGGCTCCCGGCTCGATTCCTCTTGCGTGCGGACGTAGACGATGACGACGAACAGCTTGGACAGCACGGCGGGGCTCGGGGAGGTCAGTGGCCACGCGGGTGCGTGGCCATGGCGCCGGCGGCTACTGGACGAGTTGGGGACGACGATGGCGAGGCGAGGAAGGGGGAAATGGATCTAGGGTTCGTCTACAGGTGCGTGGGGGCGTTCTTATCCCCGAGATTCATCTCCAGGGCACCGCGGATGAGCGACACGACGGCAATCGGCGTCGTACACCATCTGCCATGGCGACACGAGGGCACGGGTGAGCAGCGCAAAGGGGAAGACCCCAGGTGGGCTGGGCTGGCTGGTGGGCTGCTACTGTGCACTTGAAGGACCAGGCTGGCCGGCTAATTTCCCTTTTCTCCTTTTCTTTCTTTTTGTTCCACATTTCTTTTCTGTTTTTATATTGCTTGGCTATCACTTGATTTTTTGCAAAAGGTGAAACTAGTCCTATTATTTGTGTTGCACTTTACTGTAATGCTACAAAAATTTGAGCCTCAATAAAATTCATTTGTATTTTACTTAACTTTTAAATGACTAATTGGGGCTGTTTTGCTACTATTTTTATTTATTTATGTTACTTAAACATTTCAACAAATGTTGGTTGCTATCATACCATGGTCTAATGATTATTTGAAAGTTTTAGAATATTTTTCCACAATTTTTGGTGCAACTTTATTTTCCACTTTTGTTTGAATTTTTATTTGGGTTGGAATTTGAATGAGCTATGATCAAGGGTGATCATCACATGCCTAATCAGGGTGACTTGGCATTATCAACAGTTGATTACTGTTACATGACACAGGGGATGTTACAATTCTCCTCCTCTAAAAAGAATTCTCGTCCCAAGAATTAAGAGGCAGGAAGAAAGAAGGTGGGGTATGCTTCGCGTAGACGATCCTCGCGCTCCCAGGTGGCTTCATCCTCAGAATGATGCGACCACTGGAACTTGAGAAACTTGATGGTCTTCTGACGTGTTCGGCGTTCGGCTTGATCAAGAACGCGGGCCGGAAATTCTGGATAAGAGAGGTCTTCACTCAAATGGAGCATTTCATGATCCACTGCTCGGATAGGATCCTTGAAGCAGCGGTGGAGTTGCGACACGTGAAAGACATCATGAACTTGGGAGAGGTGCGGCGGCAATTCCAACTGATATGCCACTTCTCCACGCCTTGCAAGAATGCGGAACGGGCCGATGTAGCGAGGAGCTAGCTTGCCCTTGATCCCAAAGCAATGTGTGCCCTTCATCGGAGTGACACGGAGGTACGCATATTCGCCAGGTTGATAGACCATTTCGGTGTGCTTGCGATCATAGTTGCTCTTCTGACGAGACTGAGCAGTCTTCAGATGTTCACGCACAATGCGGACTTGATCTTCGGCTTGTTGGATAATATCCGGGCCGAAGAGTGGTCGTTCCCCAGTTTCTGACCAATTCAGAGGGGTTCGACACTTACGTCCATATAGAACTTCGAAGGGTGCCATCTTCAAGCTAGCCTGATAGCTATTGTTGTATGAGAACTCAGCATACGGGAGAGATTCCTCCCATTTCTTACCAAATGAGATGACACATGCGCGAAGCAGATCTTCCAGCACTTGGTTGACACGTTCGACTTGACCCTGTGACTGAGGGTGAAAGGCAGTGCTGAAGGATAAATGTGTGCCCATTGCTTGTTGGAAACTTTCCCAAAATCTGGAAGTGAAGAGGCTGCCACGGTCAGAACTGATCTCCAACGGAACACCGTGGAGTGACACAATTTTGGAAACATACAAGTCTGCTAACTGACTAGCAGTGATTGTCTCCTTGACTGGCAGAAAGTGAGCTACCTTAGAGAATCTTTCGATGACGACAAAGATAGCATCATGACCCTTCTGTGATCTGGGAAAACCAGTGATGAAGTCCATTTCAACCTTGTCCCATGATGACTCACAAGTATAGGGGATCAATCGTAGTCCTTTCGACAAGTAAGAGTGTCGAACCCAACGAGGAGCAGAAGGAAATGACAAGTGGTTTTCAGCAAGGTAGTTTCTGCAAGCACTGAAACGAGCGGTAACAGATAGTTTCGTGGCAAGATAATTCGTAGCAAGTAACTAGTAACAAATGTAAATAAGGTGCAGCAAGATAGCCCAATCCTTTTTAGTGCAAAGTAAAGGCCGGAACGAGTACTTATAGTGATGCAAATGTTCTTGAGGACACACGGGAATTTCATCTAGTCACTTTCACCATGTTCATTTGATTCGCGTTCGCTACTTTGATGATTTGATATGTGGGTGGACCGGTGCTTGGGTGCTGTTCTTACTTGAGCAAACCTCCCACTTATGATTACACCCTCTCGCAAGCATCCGCAACTACGAAAAGAGAATTAAGACAAAGTCTAACCATAGCAATAAACGTTTGGATCCAAATCAGCCCCTTACGGAATAGCGCATAAACTGGGGTTTAAGCTTCTGTCACTCTAGCAACCCATCATCTAATTACTACTCCACAATGAGTTCCCTTAGGCCCATGAATGGTGAAGTGTCATGTAGTCGACGTTCACATGACACCACTAAGAGAATCACAACATACATATCATCAAAATATCGAACGAATACCAAATTCACATGATTACTTATGACAAGACTTCTCCCATGTCCTCAAGAACAAAAGTAACTACTCACACATCATCATCATGTTCATGATCAGAGAAATAATGAATGACATAAAGGATCTGAACATTTAATATCTCACGAGGCAAACCAACTAGCATCAACTACGATAAGTAATCAACACTACAAGCAAATCACAAGTAGCAATCTATAGTTTTGACACAAAGATTGGATACAAGAGATGAACTAGGGTTTGAGATGAGATGGTGCTGTTGATGATGATGATGAAGATTGGTCCTCCCATGATGAGAGGGTTGTTGGTGATGATGTAGGCTTCGATTTCCCCCTCCCGGAGGGAAGTGTCCCCGGCAGAATCTGCCCGCCGGAGAGCAAAAGTGCTCCTGCTCTAGTTCCACCTCGTGGCGGCGGCGCCTCATCCCGAAAGTCTCTCCATAAAAGTTTTAGGGTAGAATGACTTATATACCAGAAGGAGGGAGCCTGAGGTGGGCCAGGGCCTCCACACAACACCTGGGCGCGCCCCAGGGGGGGCGCCCAGGTGCTGTGTGGGCACCTGGCACACCTCCTCCCGTGGATCTTTGGCCCAGTATTTTTTATATATTCCAAAATAATTCTCCGTGAAATTTCAGCCCATTTGGAGATGTGCAGAATAGGTATCTCTGTTGTAGCTTTTTCAGGCCCTGAAATCCAGCTGCCGGTATTCTCCCTCTTTGTGTAAACCTTGCATATTAAGAGAGAAAAGGCATTAGAAATACTCCATGAAGTGCTATATTGATCAAATACTTTATAAATAGCAGCAATAAAACATGATGCAAAATGGACGTATCAACTCCCCCAAGCTTAGACCTCGCTTGTCCTCAAGCGAAAGCCGAAATCGAAAAACATGCCCACATGCTTAGAGAGAGAGGTGTCGATAAAAATAAAATACGAACATGGAAGCATCATGAACAATAGTATAGCAGCAATAAATATCATCATAAACTTCTCATGAGCAAGTAACAATTCACCACAAATGCTGAAGTATGAAGCATAAACTCTCTTGAAAGGTAACAAACTGTGTTCTCGGTCAACAACACAATTGCAATTCATTGTACTTTCAGGAAGGGTCACATGTAGGAGCCTTTTGGCAAGTCCACATACTCAACTATCATTTAGTCTTTCATAATTGCTAACACTCACACCATACATATGGAGCATCAAGTTTCAGCCAGACACAGAGGAAGATAGAGATTCCAACTTATTCACCTCAAGGGTGATGTCAACAATAATAACCCATGCTCATCCACATTCAGCTGGACATATGTGCCTAGATCTTTCCCCACCACAAGATGCTTGCCAAAGGATAAAATAAAAAGGAGTAGAGAGAATAACTTTGACACTTTGCATAAAAGTAAAGGATAGGCCCTTCGCAGAGGGAAGCAGAGGTTGCCATGCGCTTTCAATGTTGGATGCATTTAACTCTTATTGCAAAGGAACGTCACGTGATATTGCCCCTTGTGATAGCAACATTTATTATGCAGTTTGTTGCTTTTATTCTTCACCATCACAAGTTCGTACCACGCTTGTTTTCCCTTACAATAAAAGATCATACATATTTAATAGCAATTTTTATTGCCTTATTACACCGATGACAACTTACTTGAAGGATCTTGCTCAATCCATAGGTAGGTATGGTGGACTCTCATGACATGAATTTGGTTAAGGGGTTTGGATGCACAAGTAGTATTTCTACTTAGTGCGGAATTTTGGCTAGCAAAAGGTGTTGGGCAAGCACCCCATGTTGGAGGATCCATGACAATATACCTTCTATGTGAATATGAACAAACATAACTCATTACGTTGTCTTCCTTGTCCAACCTCAACCGTTTGACATACAATACTTAGTGGGTGGTCACAATAACAAAAGATGTCCAAGATAGTATATTTGCATGTGAATCTTCTCTTCCTTATTAACTTTTTCATGAATTGCATCATTGACCAATGCTATGTTTGTCAACCTTCAATAAATTTTACCACTTATACTTTTCTTTATGTGATGTCATTACTCACCATAAGATTAACATATGATCTTTTTATTTTCTTTATTTTTGATTGATGCATAAAAATAGACAAGCAAAACTCAAACAACTCTTTATTATATAACTCACACACGATTACATAGATAGATAGAAACTAGCACTCAAAGATAAATCACACTAAATGTTTATTCTACTAGATCACGAAAATACTAATGATCAAACTGAAAAAATAGGTAAAGATAATAAAAGTGATGGTGATACGATACCGAGGCACCTCCCCCAAGCTTGGCACAAGCCAAGGGGAGTGCCCATACCTGTGTGATCAAGCTTCCTCCTTAGGCGACGGTGGTGGAGAAGGATCTTTGAGCCTGTTCAGTTTCCTCTTGAGCATAAATTTTTGTTCCCTCAGATCATCAACTTCCTGCTCGAGCTTCAATATCCTTTGACATAATTCTTGCTTGCTCTCCTGCAGAAAACGAGAAGGGATAAACAAGACCTTTGGTTTTCTCCTTGTGTTTGGGAGGCTCAATTTCTTGAACTTCACGTGCATGTCTCCCGGCTGAGGTAGAGTGATCTCTTCTTCATCCGAGCTTGCTTCCTCACCCTTGCTTTCTTGTTCCTCGTCTGAAAACAACCCATAGGGATCTAAACCCCCATAGAGCTTTGGGTTGGCAAGGTAATGTGAGATGTGGCTTTCATCATCGGAATCCTGAGCCGACATATTTTTGGACCTGCCAGAAAACAACAAGAAACAAGAACAGAAGATTTCTCGCGATGCGGTGGTCAAAACGATTCGGGAGATATATATAGATTTTTATCTTGCCAAACAAGTAAAATGAGAGGAAAACGGAGTCGGGAAGGTGCACCAGGGGGGGCGCGCCCAGGTGCTGTGTGGGAACCTGGTGGACCCTCTCGGCTTCCTTTTATTTTTGCATTTTTCTAAATATTCCAAAACTAACAGAATAAATTTTTTGTAGATTTTTCGGAGTCCGTTTACTTACCGTATCACGTACCTATCCCTTTTCAGTATTCTGGAGTGTTCCGGAAGGACTCCTTGATATGTTCCTCCGGTGTAATAGTGTCAATAATATTAGTCTCAACATTAATGGGTGTACCTGAAATATAGTGCTTGATCCTTTGTCCATTTACCACCTTCGGGTTAGTACCCGCGGTATTATTGATCTTTATGGCTCCGGAACGATAAACTTCTTCGATAATATATGGTCCTTCCCATTTGGAGAGAAGTTTACCTGCAAAGAACCTAAGACGAGAATTATACAATAAAACATATTCACCCACCTTGAATTCTCTCTTTTGGATTCTCTTATCATGCCAACGTTTGACTTTTTCTTTGAATAGCTTGGCATTATCATAAGCCTGGGTCCTCCATTCATCAAGTGAGCTAATGTCAAATAACCTCTTTTCACCTGCAAGCTTGAAATCATAATTAAGTTCTTTGATAGCCCAAAAGGCTTTATGTTCCAATTCAAGAGGTAAGTGACATGCTTTTTCATAAACCATTTTATAAGGAGACATACCCATAGGGTTCTTATAAGCAGTTCTATAAGCCCACAAAGCATCATCTAATTTCTTAAACCAATTCTTTCTAGATCTATTGACCGTCTTTTGCAAAATCAACTTTATCTCCCTATTACTCAACTCAACTTGACCACTAGATTGAGGATGATAGGGGGATGCAATTCTATGATTAACATCATATTTAACAAGCATCTTACGGAAAGCACCATGAATAAAATGTGAACCACCATCAGTCATAATAGATCTAGGGACTCCAAACCTTGGGAAGATTACTTCCTTAAGCATTTTAATAGAAGTGTTGTGATCAGCACTGCTAGTAGGGATAGCCTCAACCCACTTAGTGACATAATCAACAGCAACAAGGATATGAGTATACCCATTGGAGGAAGGGAAAGGTCCCATATAATCAAAACCTCAAACATCAAATGGTTCAATAACAAGAGAATAATTCATAGGCATTTCCTGACGTCTACTGATATTACCAATCCTTTGACACTTGTCACAAGATAAGACAAACTTACGAGCGTCCTTGAAGAGAGTAGGCCAATAAAAACCGGATTGCAATACCTTATGTGCGGTTCTATCTCCTGCATGGTGTCCTCCATAAGCCTCGGAGTGACACTTCTGAAGAATTTGTTCCTGTTCATGCTCAGGCACACAACGTCTAACAATACCATCCACACCTTCTTTATAAAGATGTGGGTCATCCCAGAAATAGTGTCTCAAATCATAAAATAACTTTTTCTTTTGCTGGTAAGTAAAACTAGGAGGTATAAACTTAGCAACAATATAATTAGCATAATCTACATACCAAGGAGTACTATAAGAAACATTAATAGCAGCTAATTGTTCATCAGGAAAACTATCATTAATAGGTTGTGGGTCATCAAGTATATTTTCTAATCTAGACAAGTTATCAGCCACGAGGTTCTCAGCCCCTTTCCTATCAACAATATGGTGATCAAACTCTTGTAACAAAAGAACCCACCTAATAAGCCTAGGCTTAGCATCCTTCTTTTCCATTAGATATTTAATAGCAGCATGATCAGTATGAATAGTAACTTTGGAGTCAACAATATAAGATCTAAACTTATCACATGCAAACACAACCGCTAGAAACTCTTTTTCGGTGGTAGATGATGTCTACTACACAACTTGTTCTTGTAGACACGTGTTGGGCCTCCAAGCGCAGAGTTTTGTAGTACAGTAGCAATTTTTCCTCAAGTGGATGACCTAAGGTTTATCAATCCGTGGGAGGCTGTGACGCCCGGATAATTAAGCTACAGTAATCCCCCGCTAATGGTGCCATGTCATCACATTACTGTTGCTAATCCTCACTTGATCCAAATCATGATTCAAATTCAAATTCAAATTAAAGCCCGAAATTCAAGTTTCTCAAACATGCAAAATAAAATGTTCAAAGTGTGAAAATATTCCATAACGAATTATGGTGGTGACCCAACACTTTTGTAAAGTATTTAAATGCCCTTTTGTGAATATAACAGTGGCTAAAAACAATTGTTAAATGCTTTTAATTAATAAACAAATGTAAACCTATTTTATTAAAGTGTTAACCTTTTGTGGCAGTGGGCTAGTTATTACTACTTTTTTAGATGCTAAAATTATAAGTTATAAAGCTAAAAATAAAAGAAACTAATTTGAAAACAGAAATAAATAAAAAGAAAAACAAAACGCAAACAAAAAAATAACGTAAAAAAGAAAACCCCCCTCCCCCCGGGCCAAATGGCCCAGCTGGCCTCACTGGCCGAGCCAGGCCAGCCCACCAGCGCCACCCCCTCCCTCCTCTGTTCACGGGGGGAGACGTGGGCACCGGCGATGGCCGCCACGGCCGAGGGCGTCGCCGTGGCGCCCATCCGCCCGCCCCCCCGACGCCTACAAGTCGTCGCCCGCGGCCTCCCTCCGAACCCTAACCTCACAATCCCCTCCCCCTCGCGCCGCTTTCTCCTTCCCCTCACATGCCCGAGCAGCCGTCTCCATGGCCAACCTCGTCTGCGCGGCAACCGTGTTCCTCTCCGGCTGAATCAGTGTCAGTAAGATGCACCGTCGTCCGCTACGTCACCTGCACCAACGAACGCGAGCTGGGCGCCTCTGCATCGACCGGATCGACTCCTTCATCCTCCTCTGTCGTCGGGCCTTCTCCGTCGTATCCACCGTCCCCTGCGCTCCTAAGCCTCCCGCCGAGCCCTCGTGTGCTCCCATGGTGAGCTTCCGCTCGAAAACCCCATCTGCCCAGCTTGAATCCGTCTCCTAGCTCGTCCCGCCATGGATGCTGAAGTTTGCCTCCGCCGCCGTGCTTGTTGTCGCTGTTGTAGTGCTCCTTCGGCTCAATCATGCACCCACGCGTGCTCGTGGCTTCGCGTAGGAGCCGCCCAGCCCTTCTGGTCTGCATTTGCACGCCTGTGGCCTTGATCCCGTCAACACCTAGCGCCGACCGCCGCTGCACGCCGCCGCCGCCGCCGCCGTTGTAGGCTACCACTGCCGCTGCAACTTGCTCCGTTGGACGCGGCTCGGTGCTAGCATTCGAACGCGCCCAGCCACGCCTCCGGCCATGCCCCGTGGCAGTTTTCCGGCGAGGCCGAGGCCGCTCTGCCGTTGTTTTGGCCGTCGCCCTGGCCACGCCCTGCCTCGCCCGGGGCCGCGCTCGTCGCGACCGCGGCCGCTGCCGCTGCCGCGACCTGCCCCCGCCTCGCCGCTGCCGCCCGTTGCTTCCGCGCTCGCCCTGCTGCTTCTTCTCCTAGCGCCGCTGCGTTGCTTGCGCTGCTGCTGCTCTACGTATTGATGCTGCTCTGCTCCTGGCCGCCGCTGCTGCCGCTGCTTAGTTGCTGCTGTCGCTAGGTGCTGCTGCGCTCGCCTGCTGTCGCTACTGTTCGTCGATGACGCCGCTCGCTGCCGCCGCTGCTACGGCCGGCCATGGCCGAGCTGTGTGTGTGTGTGCGTACTGCGTGTGTGTGTGCTGTGTGTGTGCGTGAGTGTGTGAGCAGCAGTGTGTGTAGCCGGCTAGCTTAGGGATAATTAAGTGCTAGGTTAGTCTAATTAGTAGTTAGGATAATAGCCAGCAAATGGCATGTGGACCCCTCCTGTTAATTAAACTAAATAAACTTAATCAGTTAATTTAGTAGTCACTTACATGTGGGTCCATTGACCCTGTTGACCAGTCAAACTTTGACTGGTCAACTGTTTGACTGGCCTGCTGACTGGACCCCTGGGTCCCGGCTGTCATACACCTAGTCTAGCCAACTAGTGTGTGCAAAAAGTATTCTGCCATATTTATCATTTAAATTAAATCTGTTAATCCAGAAAATGTTTAATACTTTGAAAAATCATATAAAATAATCTATAAGTCAGATGAAAATACTTTATACATGAAAGTTGCTCAGAAAGACGAGACGAATCCGAATACGCAGTCCGTTCGTCTGCCACGCGTCCCTAGTATAGCAAACCTGCAACCGTCCCATCTGTCCGAAAACTGCAAACTTCGGGAAAACATTCCCGGATGTTTCCCCCTTCGCCGGTATCGTGTACCACTGCGTTAGAACACCCCTAGCGCTGCTTATTGTCTTGTCATGCATAGTATTGCACTTGTTTGCTCTGTATTTATTGTTTCCCTCTTCTCTCCGGTAGACCCCGAGACCGTTGCTGATGCCACTGTGATCGACTACGTCGACGACGACCCTTCTTCCCTTTCAGCGGAGCTTCTAGGCAAGCCCCCCTTTGATCATCCCGATATCGCCCATTCCATTCTCTCATGCTTGCATTAGATTTTGCTACTGTAATTGATTGCTCCTATTCTGATGCATAGCCTGCTTTTGTAATCTGCTTATTGTTACCTACCTGCTTATCCTAAACTGCTTAGTATAGGTTGGTTAGTGATCCATCAGTGACCCCCACCTTGTCCTTGTTGTCCCTGCTTCATCATCGACGACTCGATCAACGTGATCGACGACCAGACCCGACACCTCACATCACATCACGCCCCTTTTGTTGCTCGACTCTGCAGAGTTACTATCGAGTGCCGAGGGTGATACCTCGTAACACACTCCTAATGATGACTCTGTAGTGTAGCTATTCAGTCGTGGTCATCGAGGGTGATTCCTCCTTTACCACTCCCGATACGACTCTGTCGTGCAACCCCTCAAGTGTGAACCTCGAGGGTGGTTCCTCTTACGTTCACCTTGATGATTACATCGAGTGGAATCCATCGAGGGTGATTCCTCGGGTTTTCCTCCTTGATGTTTTGGACACACGGTTACCCGGACTTTACTTGAGACCATTATTGAAGTCGGGTCGGCCCTGAGGGGTACCCGCGAGTTGATGTGAAAGTCGGGCGGGCCCGTAGAGCACCCGCGAGTTTCTACGTGGCACGGCCGGGCATTCTGGGCCCTTGCCGTAAGTCCATGAGACGGGGCGACGGGGTCACATTATCATGAGTCTCTGCTCGTCTCCGCGAGCCCCCAATGCACTAACAGGTTTGGGTATTTGTTCTGAGTTGGCCTTTGGCCTTTACGCACTAACCACCACACGAGAATAGTTATGGGCCTCGGCGTCGCAGTATCAGCCGAAGCTTTGTCAGACGTCCAGTTCAGCATTGTGGGCCTGTCGGGCCAGTGCCATCCAGTATGAGGTGGTGCTCGTCCCGGCTCATCGCACAACGACCCGGAGTGCAACGGGCGATGGGCCCAAGACCCCGGAGTGCTTAGGATGTAGACCGGCGGGGACCTCTCTGCTGAGCCTAGGTAGGGCTGCGACGTGTTGATCTTCCGAGGCCGGGCATTGACTCAGAAAAGTGTGTCCGGCCAGAGTAATCAAGCATGTTGGGTAACGTGGTGCACCCCTGCAGGGAAGTTATCTATTCGAATACCGTGTCCACGGTAATGGACGTTCAGACTTGTATCCCGATCTATTATAACTAGAAATGGATACTTGAGATATGTGATGGATATGTGGCTCCGGGATTGCTTTCTCGCAGGGAGTCGAGGAAGGATCTTTGGGCGTTATTACTACAACATGTTTGTTAATTATAAACTGCTATTCTCTACTCTTCTACATGCTGCAAGATGCTTGGAGCTGCTTGAAGATGCTAGTCTTCGATAGGCTAGGCCTTCCCCTCTATTCTGGCATTCTGTAGTTCAGTCCACAGATACATACCTCCCTTTGATACCAATGCATACTTAGTATAGATCTGATGCTTGCGAGTACTTTGGATGAGTACTCACGGTTGCTTTGCTACCCCTTTTCCCCCTTCTTCCTTCTTTCTGGTTGTTGCAACCAGATGGTGGATCCCTGGAGCCAGATGCCACCGCCGACGGGTACTACTACATGGAGGCCGCCGAAGACAAGGAGTAGTTAGGAGGTCCCGGGCAGGAGGCCTTGCCTCTTCGATCGTTGTTGCTTTTGTGCTAGCCTTCTTAAGGCAGTCTTGTTTAACTTATGTCTGTACTCGGATATTGTTGCTTCCGCTGACTCTTCTGTATCGAGCTATGTATTCGAGCCCTCGAGGCCCCTGGCTTGTAATATGAAGCTTGTATTATTTTATTTGTGTCTAGAGTTGTGTTGTGATATCTTCCCGTGAGTCCCTCATCTTGATCGTACACATTTGCGTGTATGATTAGTGTACGGTCGAATCGGGGGCGCCACAGAGGCGTAGGATGAAGATAGTCTCTCTCAAGCAACCCTGCAACCAAATAACAAAGAGTCTCTTGTGTGCCCAACACACCCAATACAATGGTAAATTGTATAGGTGCACTAGTTCGGCGAAGAGATAATGATAAAAGTGTAGTATGGATAGTAGATATGAGTTTTTGTAGTGCGAACAATAAAAAACAGCAAGGTAGCAACTAGTAAAATGGAGCACAAACGGTATTGCAATGCTAGAAAATGAGGCCTAGGATACATACTTTCACTAGTGCAATCTCTCAACAATGCTAATATAGTTGGATCATATGATTATCCCTCAAAGTGCAATAAAGAATCACTCCCAAGTTCCTATTAGTGGAGAACATAAGATAGAAATCGTTTGTAGGGTACGAAACCACCTCAAAGCTATTCTTTTTGATCGATCTATTGGGCTATTCCTATAAGTGTCACAAACAGCCCTAGAGTTCGTACGAAAATAGCACCATATGACACACATCAACCAACTCTAATGTCACCTAGATATTCCAATGTCACCACAAGTATCCATGAGTTGATCATACGACATGCATCAAAGAACTTCATAATCATAATATTCAATCCACACAAAGATCTACAAGAAGACCCCAAAGTTTCTATCGGAGAAAAGATAATGAAAACGTGCATCAACCCCTATGCATAGATTACCCCAATGTCACCGCGGGAATCCGCAAGTTGAGTGCCACAACATACATCAAGTGAATCAATATGATACCCCATTGCCACCTCGAGTATTCATTATGCAAGACATATATCATGTGTTCTCAGATCTGAATATTCAATTCGACAATAACAAAACTTCAAAGGAAAAATATTCAATTCATCACAACAAAGGTAGAGAGGGGAGAAACATCATATGATCCATCTATATTAACAAAGCCCATGATACATCAAAATTGTGACATCTCAAGATCACGAGAGAGAGAGAGATGAGACACATAGCTACTGGTACATACCCCTAACCTCGAGGGTGGACTACTCCCTCCTCGTCATGGTGGCCTCCGGGATGATGAAGATGGCCTCCGGTGATGATTCCCCCCTCCGGCAGGGTATCGGAACAGGGTCCAGATTGGTTTTCGGAGGATACAGAGGCGTGCGGCGGCGGAGTCCAAGTTCTAGGTTAACTTTCGGAGGTTTCTATATATATGTGAATTTTTGGCGTTGGTTTCACGCGAAGATGGGCCTCAGGGGGCCCACACAACACCTGGCCGCGCCCAGTGGGGGGGGGGGGCGTGCCCAGGTGTTGTGTGGCCACCCCCTGGCCCCTCTGGTCCTTCCTCGAAGCTTCTAGGGTCTCTTTCCTTCTATAAAAAATCATCAAAAAGTTTCGTTGCATTTGGAGAACTTTTATTTCTGCACAAAAAACAACACCACGGTAGTTCTGCTGAAAACAGCGTCAGTCCGGGATAGTTCTAATCAAATCATACCAAAACCATATAGAATTGTGATAAACATGGCATGAATACTTCATAAATTATAGATACGTTGGAGACGTATCAGCATCCCCAAGCTTAATTCCTGCTCGTCCTCGAGTAGGTAAATGATAAAAGAAATAATTTATGAAGTGTGAATGCTAGCGTAGTGCATAAGTTTGATCAATGATAATTTCAATCACTTTTCCTAGCATCATAACAGCAACTTATTCTCATAAAACTCATCATGACCAAGTAGCAATCAATTCACATGTTATGGTTCAAACAATGCATTCTCTTGAAACTCAACAACCTATGTTCTTAGTCACCAAACAATTGCAATTCAACTTTATTCAACAAAGTCTAAGAAAGAGCTCCACATACTCAATTATCGTTTAGTCTTTCATAATTGCTAACACTCACACCATACATATGGAGCATCAAGTTTCAGCCGGACACAGAGGAAGATAGAGATTCCAACTTATTCACCTCAAGGGTGATGTCAACAATAATAACTCATGCCCACCCACATTCAACTGGATATATGTGCCTAGATCTTTCCCCACCACAAGATGCTTGCCAAAGGATAAAATAAAAAGGAATAGAGAGAATAACTTCGACACTTTGCATAAAAGTAAAAGATAGGCCTTCGCAGAGGGAAGCAGAGGTTGCCGTGCGCTTTCAATGTTGGATGCATTTAACTCTTATTGCAAAGGAACGTCATGTGATATTGCCCCTTGTGATAGCAACATTTATTATGCAGTTTTTCGCTTTTATTCTTCACCATCACAAGTTCGTACCACGCTTGTTTTCCCTTACAATAAAAGATCATACATATTTAGGAGCAATTTTTAGTGCCTTATTGCACCGATGACAACTTACTTGAAGGATCTTACTCAATCCATAGGTAGGTATGGTGGACTCTCCTGGCATGAATTTGGTTAAAGGGTTTTGGATGCACAAGTAGTATTTCTACTTAGTGCGAAGTTTTGGCTAGCATAGATATTGGGCAAGCACCCCATTTTGGAGGATCCATGACAATATACCTTCTATGTGAATATGAACAAACATAACTCATTACGTTGTCTTCCTTGTCCAACCTCAACCGTTTGACATACAATACTTAGTGGGTGGTCACAATCACAAAAGATGTCCAAGATAATATATTTATATGTGAAAGTTCTCTTCCTCATACTATTCATTCATGAATTGCTTGTATGACCAATATTGTGATTGTCAAGCTTCAAAAGATTTCACCATCTAAACCAAATGTGAAGCTACTACTAGGCATGATACAAGCATATGCAGCACATATAATTTCAACTTTATGATATTCAACTCTTTCATAATTTACTCATAGGATATAGGTGAAGCACAAGAGTAAATGACAAACTACTTCAAAAAGATATAAGTGAAGATCAAATGAGTAGTCAAACAATTAAGTAGCTATATGAGGACTCTCTCTAAATAAAGATTTCAGATCTTGATGATCTTATTAAAACAGCAAACAAAAGGGAAATAAAAAGAACACACCAAGTATAGCACAACTCATGTGAAGAAGCAAAAACTTAGGCTCAACGAAAAACTGACCGATAGTTGTTGAAGAAGAAAGGTGGGATGCCTACCGGGGCATCCCCAAGCTTAGTTGCTTGAGACTTCTTGGAATATTAACTTGGGATGCATTGGGCATCCCCAAGCTTGAGCTCTTGTGTCTCCTTAATTCCTCTCATATCACGTTTTTTCTAAATCTCAAAAATTTCATCCACATAAAACTCAACAAGAACTCGTGAGATAAGTTAGTATAGATCAATGCAAAACCTTATCATTTTATACTGTAACAAATCACTAAAATTATAATTTAACATTGCATACTAAATGCCTCTGCATATTTAATACTCCCATCCTCAAATAGAACCATTAAACAAGCCAACATATGCAAACAATGCAAACATAACAGCAATCTGTCTGAACAGAACAGTGTGTAAAGAATGCAGCAAGATCCATACTTAATTAACTCCAAAAATTCTGAAAATTTACCACACTGTAGAGAATTTATACGATCATGCTGTGTCAAAATTTCAAGATTTTATGACATACTGACTTTTCTAGGGAATTTTTGCAATAATAGCAAACTTTCTATTTTGAAATAGCAACTCATTCACTTGCAAATTGAGCATGGTAAAGGCTAGACTTGACATTTTTATTGAAGTAAAAGATACAAAACTTTATTATAAATAACAGCAAGCAAATTTCAACAAAATAAAATGACGCTCCAAGCAAAACACATATCATGTGACGAATAAAAATATAGTCCCAAGTGAGGTTACCGATAATGTTGAAGACGAAAGAGGGGATGCCTTCCGGGGCATCCCCAAGCTTAGTTGCTTGGGTATTCCTTGAATATTACCTTGGGGTGCCTTGGAATCCCCAAGCTTAGGGTCTTTCCACTCCTTATTCTCCTCATATCGATATCTCACCCAAAACTTTAAAACTTCAATCACACAAAACTTAACGGAACTTCGTGAGATGGGTTAGTATGATAAAGAACAAATCATTCACTTAGGTACGGTCAAAGACAAGATCCATAATTGTTCTCACATAAAATCTACTGTACTCTATCATTTCCACAATTTATATCACTTAATATAAGCTATGGAAATGCTAAAACAAGCAAACTATGCAAACAAGGCAGATTCTGTCAAAAACAGAACAGTCTGTAATGATCTGAACAATCACCAAACTTCTGCAACTCCAAAAATTCTGAAAAATTAGGAAAACGTGGGAAATTTGTATATCAATCATGTGTAAAAATTTCAAAAGCTTTTGACGCTCTGATGAATTTATAAAAATTCTTCACTGGGCACAAAAGTTTCTGTTTTTGCACAGAATCAAGTCAACTATCAACCACACTATCCCAAAGGCTTTACTTGGCACTTTATTGAAATAAAACATATAAAACATGATTAATACAGTAGCTTAATCATGTGAACATACAAAAACATAAAGTAAAAGTGTTGGGTTGTCTCCCAACAAGCACTTTTCTTTAATGCCTTTCAAGCTAGGCATGATGATTTCAATGATGCTCACATAAAAGATAAGAATTGAGACATAAAGAGAGCATCATAAAGCATATGACTAGAACATTTAAGTCTAACCCACTTCCTATGCATAGGGATTTTGTGAGCAAACAATTTATGGGAACAAGAATCATCTAGCATAGGAAGGCAAAACAAGCATGACTTCAAAACTTTCAACACATAGAGAGGAAACTTGATATTATTGCAATATGTAAAAGCTTATGATCCTCTCTCATAATAATTTTCAGTAGCATCATGAATGAATTCAACAATATAACCATCACATAAATCATTCTTTTCATGATCCACAAGCATAGAAAATTTATTACTCTCCACACAAGAAAATTTCTTCTCATGAATAATAGTGGGAGTATCATAAAAGACTTGAATACTACAAATTGTTTTCACATTAAAAGAGTAATGTTCAGTAAAATGGTATTCATAATTATGACAAGTATCATAATAATAATCATCACTCTTTTTCATAGCATAAGTATCATCACAATAATCATCATAAGTAGGAGGCATGCAATCATCATAACAAATTTGATAATTCAAAGTAGGGGGACTAAAAAGATCATCCTCATTAAGTATAGCATCTCCAAGCTTGGGACAAACATCAATTGCAGCAAATAAATTCTCAAACATGTCATTCTCATCAAACATAGCCTCCCCAAGCTTGTGGTCTTGCATATCATTATCATAATCATCCTTATCATCAATAGCATGAATGGCACCAATAGTATAACAAACACTATCATCATACTCTTCCAAGCAAGTGCCAAAAAGATTTTCAAGATCATAGGAGACATCATTATCTTCCCTATCATAATCATCAAAACAAGTAGTAGGAATCATAAAATCATACTCAATATCATCATCCTCCACAATCATATTTGATTCATTTTCATGAGGCACAATGGTAATAGGAGCAACATGTTGGGAATCGTTGCATGGAAAACAAAAAAAATTCTACGCACACGCAATGATCTATCCACGGAGATGCATAGCAACGAGGGGGAGAGTGTGTCTACATACCCTCGTAGACCGTAAGCGGAAGCATTTCACAACGCGGTTGATGTAGTCGAACTTCTTCGTGCTTCAACCGATCAAGTACCGAACGCACGGCACCTCCGCGTTCTGCACACATTCAGCTCGGTGACGTCCCTCGCCTTCTTGATCCAGCAAGACGTCGAGGTAGTAGATGAGTTCCGTCAGCACGATGGCGTGGTGACGGTGATGGTGAAGTGATCTCCGCAGGGCTTCGCCTAAGCACTACGAAAATATGACCGGGGGTGTAAACGGTGGAGGGGGGCGCCGCACACGGCTAACAATTGATCTGGGGTGTGCTAGGCGCCCCCCTCCTCATATATATAGGTGGGAGGGAGAGGGGAGAGGCCAAGGGGCGCCCCAAGTAGGTCCGAATCCTACTTGGGCTCCTGCCCTTGGCCGTGCCCCCCCTGCCATGTTTGTCGGAGGGGGAAGGAAAGGAGGGGGGGGAGGAAGTGGGAATCCTAATCCACACTTACCTTTCCCTTCTCCCCTTTCCTTCTCCTCCTTAGGCCGGCCCATATGGGGGGGCGCACCAGCCCCTTGTGGCTGGTGCGCTTCCCCTCTTGGCCCATAAGGCCCATATCTTTTGCCGGGGGTGCCCGGAACCCCTTCCGGTGACCCGATAAGTACTCGGTACCCCCCGAAACACTTCCGGTGTCCGAATACCATCGTCCTATATATCAATCTTTACCTCTCGACCATTTTGAGACTCCTCGTCCTGTCCGTGATCTCATCTGGGACTACGAACAACATTCGGTCACCAAATCACATAACTCATATAATACTATATCGTCATCGAACGTTCAGCGTGCGGACCCTACGGGTTCGAGAACTATGTAGACATGACCGAGACACCTCTCCGGTCAATAACCAATAGCGGAACCTGGATGCCCATATTGGCTCCTCCATATTCTACGAAAATCTTTATCGGTCGAACCGTTATAACAACGTACGTAATTCCCTTTGTCCATTGGTATGTTACTTGCCCGAGATTCGATCGTCGGTATCTTCATACCTAGTTCAATCTCGTTACCGGCAAGTCTTTTTACTCGTTCCGTAATACATCACCTCATGACTAACTCCTTAGTCGTTTGCTTGCAAGCTTATGATGTGTATTACCGAGAGGGCCCAGAGATACCTCTCCGATACTCGGAGTGACAAATCCTAATCTCGATCTATGCCAACTCAACAAACACCTTCGGAGATACCTGTAGAGCATCTTTATAATCACCCAGTTACGTTGTGACGTTTGATAGCACACAAGGCATTCCTCCGGTATTCGGGAGTTGCATAATCTCATAGTCAAAGGAATATGTATTTGACATGAAGAAAGCAATAGCAATAAAACTGAACGATCATTATGCTAAGCTAACGGATGGGTCTTGTCCATCACATCATTCTCCTAATGATGTGATCCCATTATCAAATGACAACTCATGTCCATGGTCAGGAAACCTTAACCATCTTTGATCAACAAGCTAGTCAAGTAGAGGCTCACTAGGGACACAGTGTTTGTTTATGTATTCACACATGTATTTAGGTTTCCGATCAATACAATTCTAGCATGAATAATAAACCTTTATCATGAATAAGTAAATATAAAATAACAACTTTATTATTGCCTCTAGGGCATATTTCCTTCAGTCTCCCACTTGCACTAGAGTCAATAATCTAGATTACATTGTAATGAATCTAACACCCATGGAATCTTGGTGTTGATCATGTTTTGCTCGTGGAAGAGGCTTAGTTAACGGGTCTGCTACATTCAGATCTGTATGTATCTTGCAAATTTCTATGTCTCCATCCTTGACTTGTTCACGAATGGAGTTGAAGCGTCTCTTGATGTGTTTGGTTCTCTTGTGAAACCTGGATTCCTTCGCCAAGGCAATTGCTCCAGTGTTGTCACAAAAGATTTTCATTGGATCCGATTCACTAGGTATTACACCTAGATCGGATATGAACTCCTTCATCCAGACTCCTTCATTTGCTGCTTCCGAAGCAGCTATGTACTCTGCTTCGCACGTAGATCCCGCCACGACGCTCTGCTTGGAATTGCACCAACTGACAGCTCCACCATTCAATATAAATACGTATCCGGTTTGTGATTTAAAGTCATCGGGATCAGTGTCAAAGCTAGCATCGACGTAACCATTTACGACGAGCTCTTTGTCACCTCCATAAACGAGAAACATATCCTTGGTCCTTTTCAGGTACTTCAGGATGTTCTTGACCGCTGTCCAGTGATCCACTCCTGGATTACTTTGGTACCTCCCTGCCAGACTTATGGCAAGGCACACATCAGGTCTGGTACACAGCATAGCATACATGATAGAACCTATGGCTGAGGCATAGGGAATGACTTTCATTTTCTCTCTATCTTCTGCAGTGGTCGGGCTTTGAGTCTGACTCAACTTCACACCTTGTAACACAGGCAAGAACCCTTTCTTTGACTGATCCATTTTGAACTTCTTCAAAACTTTGTCAAGGTATGTGCTTTGTGAAAGTCCTATTAAGTGTCTTGATCTATCTCTATAGATCTTGATGCCCAATATATAAGCAGCTTCACCGAGGTCTTTCATTGAAAAACTCTTATTCAAGTATCCTTTTATGCTATCCAGAAATTCTATATCATTCCCAATCAACAATATGTCATCTACATATAATATTAGAAATGCTACAGAGCTCCCACTCACTTTCTTGTAAATACAGGCTTCACCGAAAGTCTGTATAAAACCATATGCTTTGATCACCTCATCAAAGCGTATATTCCAACTCCGAGATGCTTGCACCAGTCCATAGATGGAACTTTGGAGCTTGCACACTTTGTTAGCACCTTTAGGATCGACAAAACCTTCTGGTTGCATCATATACAACTCTTCTTTAAGAAATCCATTAAGGAATGCAGTTTTGACGTCCATTTGCCAGATTTCATAATCATAAAATGCGGCAATTGCTAACATGATTCGGACGGACTTAAGCATCGCTACGGGTGAGAAAGTCTCATCGTAGTCAACCCCTTGAACTTGTCGAAAACCTTTTGCGACAAGTCGAGCTTTGTAGACAGTAACATTACCATCAGCGCCAGTCTTCTTCTTGAAGATCCATTTATTCTCTATGGCTTACCGATCATCGGGCAAGTCCACCAAAGTCCATACTTTGTTCTCATACATGGATCCTATCTCGGATTTCATGGCCTCAAGCCATCTGTTGGAATCTGGGCTCATCATAGCTTCTTTATACTTCGTAGGTTCGCCTTGGTCAAATAACATGACTTCCAGAACAGGATTACCGTACCACTCTGGTGCGGATCGTGCTCTGGTTGACCTACGAGGTTTAGTAGCAACTTGATGTGAAGTTTCATGATCATTATCATTTGCTTCCTCTCTAGTTGGTGTAGGCATCACGGGAACGGATTTCTCTGATGTGCTACTTTCCAATTCAAGAGAAGGTACGATTACCTCATCAAGTGTTGGGGAACGTTGCATGGGAAACAAAAATTTTCCTACGCACACACAAGATCTATCCATGGTGATGAGCATCTACGAGAGGGAGAGTGAATCTACATACCCTTGTAGATCGCTAAGCGGAAGCGTTTAAGAAACGCGGTTGATGTAGTCGAACGTCTCCGCGATCCAAATCGCAAGTTGTCCCTCGATCCGATCACGAACTAGCGCCGAACGGACGGCACCTCCGCGTTCAACACACGTACGGCTTGATGACGCCTTCACCTCCTCGATCCAACGAGCGATGATGAAGTAGTGGTTGAGTTCCAGCAGCACGACGGCGTGGTGATGGTGGTGAGGAACAATCTCTGCAGGGCTTCGCCAAGCGCTACGGAGATTATGACGGAGGAACTAGAGGGTTAGGGTTGCCGCACACGGCTTGGGGAAATCTTGATGTGTCCCGTGTGCTAGCCCTGCCCCTCTATTTATATGTTGAGCCTTGGGGTCTAAACTTGGAGTAAAAGCCTCCTCCAGGTCGGTTTTGCCCGCACAAGGTCGGTTTGGCCCGCAGGGAAAGAGTCCAACTCGGATCCCTGCCGAACCGTGCACAGCCGCGCACAAGCGGTAGTACCGCTTCACACAAGCGGTAGTACCGCTTGGGCGGTAGTACCGCTTCACACAAGCGGTAGTACCGCTCGGGCGGTAGTACCGCTTCACCAAGCGGTAGTACCGCTTACGCGGCAGCAAAACTACTTTTGCACTTTCCAATACCTCGTGGGCTTTATCCCTTTGGCCCATATAAAGTGTTGCTGCACCCGAACACTTCGGTAAACATCCGGAACCCCTTCCGGTGAATTCCGGAACCCTTCCGGAGATCAAAACACTATTATCACATATATCAATCTTTACCTCCAGACTATTCCGGAGATCCTCGTCATGTCCGGGATCTTATCCGGGACTCCGAACAACCTTCGGTCACCAACAAAATAACTCAACTATACTAATCGTCATCAAACGTTAAGTGTGTAGACCCTGCGGGTTCGAGAACTATGTAGACATGACCGAGACACTTCTACGATCAATAACCAATAGCGGGACCTGGATGCCCATATTGGCTCCTACATATTCTACGAAGATCTTTATCGGTCGAACCTCTATGTCAAGGATTCAGTTAATCCCGTATGCTGTTCCCTTTGTTCTTCGGTATGTTACTTACCCGAGATTCGATCGTCGGTATCACTATACCTAGTTCAATCTCGTTACCGGCAAGTCTCTTTACTCGTTCCGTAATACAAGATCCTGTGGCTAACTCTTTAGTCACTTTGCTTGCAAGGCTCATTGTGATGTTGTATTACCGAGTGGGCCCTGAGATACCTCTCCGTCACACGGAGTAACAAATCCCAGTCTTGATCCATGCCAACCCAACAGACACCCTCGGAGATACCTGTAGAGCACCTTTATAGTCACCCAGTTACGTTGCGACGTTTGATACACACAAGGTACTCCTCCGATGTCAGGGAGTTGCATGATCTCATGGTCATAGGAACAGATACTTGACATGCAGAAAAAAATAGCAATAAACTGACACGATCATATGCTACGTTCGTAGTTTGGGTCTTGTCCATCACATCATTCTCCTAATGATGTGATCCCGTTATCAAATGACATCTCATGTCAATGGCTAGGAAACCTTAACCATCTTTGATCAACGAGCTAGTCAACTAGAGGCTTACTAGGGACACAGTGTTGTCTATGTACCCACACATGTATTTGAGTTTCCAATCAATACAATTATAGCATGGATAATAAACGATTATCATGAACAAGGAAATATAATAATAACCAATTTATTATTGCCTCTAGGGCATATTTCCAACAGTCTCCCACTTGCACTAGAGTCAATAATCTAGTTCACATCACTATGTGATTTACATTGTAATGAATCGAACACCCATGCAGTTCTGGTGTTGTTCATGTTTAGCCCTTGGAAGAGGTTTAGTCATCGGATCTGCAACATTTAGATCCGTGTGTACTTTGCAAATATTTATGTCGTCCTCCTTGATGTAATCGCGGATGGAATTGAAACGTCGCTTTATGTGTCTGGTCCTCTTGTGAAATCTTGGTTCCTTGGCTAGAGCAATGGCACCAGTATTATCACAAAACAGAGTCATTGGGTTAAGCGCACTAGGCACTACTCCAAGATCTGTCATGAACTCCTTCATCCAGACACCTTCCTTCGCCGCCTCCGAGGCTGCGATGTACTCCGCTTCGCATGTAGAATCTGCTACCACGCTTTGCTTGGAACTGCACCAGCTAACCGCACCCCCATTAAGAATAAATACGTATCCGGTTTGCGACTTAGAGTCATCCGGATCAGTGTCAAAGCTTGCATCGACGTAACCCTTTACGACGAGCTCTTGATCACCTAAACGAGAAACATGTCCTTAGTCCTTTTCAGGTACTTCAGGATATTCTTGACCGCCGTCCAGTGTTCCATTCCTGGATCACTTTGAAACCTTCCGACCATACTTATGGCAAGGCTGACATCGGGTCTTGTGCACAGCATTGCATACATGATAGAGCCTATGGCCGAAGCATAGGGGATGACACTCATCTTTTCTCTATCTTCTGCAGTCACTGGGCATTGAGTCTTACTCAACTTCACACCTTGCAATACAGGCAAGAACCCCTTCTTGGAGTGATCCATTTTGAACTTCTTCAAAACTTTGTCAAGGTATGTGCTTTGTGAAAGTCCTATTAAGCGTCTCGATCTATCTCTATAGATCTTGATGCCTAATATGAAAGCAGCTTCTCCTAGGTCCTTCATTGAAAAACTCTTGTTCAAATATTCCTTCACGCTTTCCAGCATTTCTATATTGTTTCCAATCAGTAATATGTCATCCACATATAATATTAGAAACGCTATAGAGCTCCCACTCACTTTCTTGTAAATACAAGCTTCTCCGTAAACTTGTATAAACTCGAATGCTTTGATCACCTCATCAAAACGAAGATTCCAACTCCGAGATGCTTGTACCAGTCCATAAATGGATCGCTGTAGTTTGCAAACTTTGTCAGCATTCTCTGGATCGACAAAACCTTCTGGTTGCATCATATACAACTCTTCCTTAAGGTAACCGTTAAGGAACGCTGTTTTGACATCCATCTGCCAAATTTCATAATCGAAAAAGGCAGCTATTGCTAACATGATTCTGACGGACTTAAGCATCGCTACGGGTGAGAAGGTCTCATCGTAGTCAACTCCTTGAACTTGTGAAAAACCCTTTGCCACAAGTCGAGCTTTATAGACGGTGACATTACCGTCCGCGTCCGTCTTCCTCTTAAAGATCCATTTGTTCTGAATGGCCTTACGCCCTTCAGGTAATACTTCCAAAGTCCATACTTTGTTTTCATACATGGATCCCATCTCGGATTTCATGGCCTCTAACCACTTCTCGGAATCCGGGCCCATCATCGCTTCTCCATAGCTCGTAGGTTCATCGTTGTCTAACAACATGACCTCTAAGACAGGGTTGCCGTACCACTCGGGAGCAGTACGCGTCCTTGTCGACCTACGAGGTTCGATAGCAACTTGATCCAAAGCTTCATGATCATCATCATTAACTTCCTCTTCAGGTAATGTAGGCTCCACAGAAACATCTTTCTGCGCTGCGCTACTCTCAGGTTGAAGTAAAGGTTCAACAACCTCATCAAGTTCTATCTTCCTCCCACTCAATTCTTTCGAGAGAAACTCTTTCTCAAGAAATGTTCCGTTTTTAGCGACAAACACTTTGCCTTCGGATCTGAGGTAGAAGGTATACCCAACTGTCTCTTTTGGGTATCCTATGAAGACGCATTTCTCCGCTTTGGGTTCCAGCTTTTCAGGCTGAAGCTTTTTGACATAAGCATCACATCCCCAAACTTTAAGAAACGACAGCTTTGGCTTCTTGCCAAACCAAAGTTCATATGGCGTTGTCTCAACGGATTTCGATGGTGCCCTATTTAAAGTGAATGCAGCTGTCTCTAATGCATAACCCCAAAACGATAGTGGCAAATCGGCAAGAGACATCATAGATCGCACCATATCCAATAAAGTTCGATTACGACGTTCGGACACACCATTACGCTGTGGTGTTCCAGGCGGTGTCAGTTGTGAAACAATTCCACATTGTCTTAAGTGACTGCCAAACTCATAACTCAGATATTCTCCTCCTCGATCAGATCGTAGGAATTTAATCTTCTTGTTACGATGATTCTCAACTTCACTCTGAAATTGTTTGAACTTTTCAAATGTTTCAGACTTGTGTTTCATTAAGTAAATATACCCATATCTACTTAAGTCATCAGTGAAGGTGAGAAAATAACGATAACCACCGCGCGCCTCAATACTCATCGGACCACACACATCAGTATGTATGATTTCCAATAAGTCACTTGCCCGTTCCATTGTTCCAGAGAACGGTGTTTTAGTCATCTTGCCCATGAGGCATGGCTCACATGTGTCAAGTGATTCAAAATCAAGTGACTCCAAAAGTCCATCAGCATGGAGCTTCCTCATGCGTTTTACGTCAATATGACCTAAACGACAGTGCCACAAGAAAGTGGTATTATCATTATCAATTCTACATCTTTTGGCATTAATGTTATGAACATGTGTATCATTACTATCGAGATTCAATAAGAACAAACCCCTCACATCGGGTGCATGACCATAAAAGATATTACTCATATAAATAGAACAACCATTATTCTCTGATTTAAATGAGTAACCGTCTCGCAATAAACAAGATCCAGATATAATGTTCATGCTTAACGCAGGCACCAAATAACACTTATTTAGGTTCATCACTAATCCCGACGGTAATCGAAGAGCGAGCGTGCCGACGGCGATCACATCAACCTTGGAACCATTTCCCACGCGCATCGTCACTTCGTCCTTTGCCAGCCTCCGTCTATTCCGCAGTTCCTGTTTTGAGTTGCAAATATGAGCAACCGCACCGGTATCAAATACCCAGGCACTACAACGAGAGTTGGTAAGGTACACATCAATAACATGTATATCATATATACCTTGTTTGTTGTTGGCCGCCTTCTTGTCAGCCAAATACTTGGGGCAATTCCGCTTCCAGTGTCCAGTTCCCTTGCAATGAAAACACACAGTTTCTGGTTTGGGTCCAGCCTTGGGTTTCTTCACGAGAGGAGCAACTGCTTTGCCACTCTTCTTGGAGTTACCCTTCTTACCCTTGCCATTTTTCTTGAAACTAGTGGTTTTATTGACCATCAACACTTGATGCTCCTTCTGAATTTCAGACTCAGCGGCTTTCAGCATCGCAAACAGCTCGGCGACTGACTTGTTCATCCCGTGCATGTTATCGTTCAACACGAAGCTCTTGTAGCTAGGTGGCAATGATTGAAAAACTCTGTCAGTGACAGCCTCTGGCGGAAGGGGCATCCCTAGCTCAGCCAGACGGGTGGAGTACCCAGACATTCTGAGTATGTGATCACTGATAGTGTCGTTCTCCTCCATCTTGCAAGCATAGAACTTATCGGAGATCTCATATCTCTCGATCCGGGCATTCTTCTGAAAGATAAACTTCAACTCCTGGAACATCTCATATGCTCCATGACGTTCAAAACGTCTTTGAAGTCCCGGTTCTAAGCCATACAACATTGCACATTGAACTATTGAGTAATCATCAGAACGAGCCTGCCAGGCGTTCACAACGTCTAGAGACTCAACTGGAGCGGGTGGATCACCAAGCGGTGCATCAAGGACATAAGCCTTCTGGGAAGCCGTAAGGATAATCCTTAGATTACGGGCCCAGTCCACAAAGTTACTTCCATCATCTTTCAACTTAGCTTTCTCTAGGAACGCATTAAAATTCAGGGGTGCTACTGCGCGAGCCATGATCTACAACATAAATATAGCAAAGACAACTTAGACTATTGTTCTAGATAATGAGTTTAGTTAATCATATTACTTAAAAAACTCCCACTCAAATTGACATCCCTCCGGTCATTCGAGTGTAACATGATCCAAATCCACCAACTCAAGTCCGATCATCACGTGAGTTGAGGTGGTTTCAATGGTGAACATCTTCATGTTGATCATATCTACTATATGACTCATGTTCGACCTTTCGGTCTCTTGTGTTCCGAGGCCATGTCTGTACATGCTAGGCTCGTCAAGTTTAACCCGAGTGTTCCGCGTGTGCAACATGGCTTGCACCCGTTGTATGTGAACGTGGAGTCTATCACACCCGATCATCACGGCGTGTCTCGAAACGACGAACTTTCGCAACGGTGCACACTCGGGGAGAACACAATTTATCTTGAAATTTAAGTGAGGGGTCACCTTATAATGCTACCGTCGTCCTAAGCAAAATAAGATGCATAAAAGGATTAACATCACATGCAAATCATAAGTGACATGATATGGCCATGAACTTGTGCTTTTGATCTCCATCTCCAAAGCACCGGCATGATCTCCATCATCACCGGCATGACACCATGATCTCCATCATCTTGATCTCTATCAACGTGTCGCCATGAGGTTGTCGCGCCGACTGTTGCTTCCACGACTATTGCTAACGTTTAGCGATAAAGTAAAGCATTACATAGCGCTTAATGATTGACACGCAGGTCATACAATAATTAAAGACAACTCTATGGCTCCTGCCAGTTGCCGTACTCATCGACATGCAAGTCGTGATATTCTATACAACACATGATCATCTCATACATCACATATATCTCATCATGTAATTGGCCATATCATATCACATCATACCCTGCAAAAACAAGTTAGACGTCCCCTAATTGTTGTTGCAAATTTTACGTGGCTGCTACGGGTTTGCAAGAACCGTTCTTACCTATGCAAAACCACAACGTGGTGTAGTGATTGCTTTTTGATCTTCTAAAAGAACCCTCTTCATTGAAATCGATTCAACTAAAGTGAGAGAGACAGACACCCGCTAGCCATCTTTATGCAACGAAGTTACATGTCAGTTGAAGGAACCTGTCTCGCGTAAGTGTACGCGTAATGTCGGTCCGGGCCGCTTCATCTCACAGTACCGCCGAATCAAATATCAACTAGTAACGGCAAGCAATATGTATACACCCACGCCCACAACTCGTTTGTGTTCTACTCGAGATCTCATCTACGCATAGACCTAGCTCTGATACCACTGTTGGGGAACGTTGCATGGGAAACAAAAATTTTCCTACGCACACACAAGATCTATCCATGGTGATGAGCATCTACGAGAGGGAGAGTGAATCTACATACCCTTGTAGATCGCTAAGCGGAAGCGTTTAAGAAACGCGGTTGATGTAGTCGAACGTCTCCGCGATCCAAATCGCAAGTCGTCCCTCGATCCGATCACGAACTAGCGCCGAACGGACGGCACCTCCGCGTTCAACACACGTACGGCTTGATGACGACTTCACCTCCTCGATCCAGCGAGCGATGATGAAGTAGTGGTTGAGTTCCAGCAGCACGACGGCGTGGTGATGGTGGTGAGGAACAATCTCTGCAGGGCTTCGCCAAGCGCTACGGAGATTATGACGGAGGAACTAGAGGGTTAGGGTTGCCGCACACGGCTTGGGGAAATCTTGATGTGTCCCGTGTGCTAGCCCTGCCCCTCTATTTATATGTTGAGCCTTGGGGTCTAAACTTGGAGTAAAAGCCTCCTCCAGGTCGGTTTTGCCCGCACAAGGTCGGTTTGGCCCGCAGGGAAAGAGTCCAACTCGGATCCCTGCCGAACCGTGCACAGCCGCGCACAAGCGGTAGTACCGCTTCACACAAGCGGTAGTACCGCTTGGGCGGTAGTACCGCTTCACACAAGCGGTAGTACCGCTCGGGCGGTAGTACCGCTTCACCAAGCGGTAGTACCGCTTACGCGGCAGCAAAACTACTTTTGCACTTTCCAATACCTCGTGGGCTTTATCCCTTTGGCCCATATAAAGTGTTGCTGCACCCGAACACTTCGGTAAACATCCGGAACCCCTTCCGGTGAATTCCGGAACCCTTCCGGAGATCAAAACACTATTATCACATATATCAATCTTTACCTCCAGACTATTCCGGAGATCCTCGTCATGTCCGGGATCTTATCCGGGACTCCGAACAACCTTCGGTCACCAACAAAATAACTCAACTATACTAATCGTCATCAAACGTTAAGTGTGTAGACCCTGCGGGTTCGAGAACTATGTAGACATGACCGAGACACTTCTACGATCAATAACCAATAGCGGGACCTGGATGCCCATATTGGCTCCTACATATTCTACGAAGATCTTTATCGGTCGAACCTCTATGTCAAGGATTCAGTTAATCCCGTATGCTGTTCCCTTTGTTCTTCGGTATGTTACTTGCCCGAGATTCGATCGTCGGTATCACTATACCTAGTTCAATCTCGTTACCGGCAAGTCTCTTTACTCGTTCCGTAATACAAGATCCTGTGGCTAACTCTTTAGTCACTTTGCTTGCAAGGCTCATTGTGATGTTGTATTACCGAGTGGGCCCTGAGATACCTCTCCATCACACGGAGTAACAAATCCCAGTCTTGATCCATGCCAACCCAACCGACACCCTCGGAGATACCTGTAGAGCACCTTTATAGTCACCCAGTTACGTTGCGACGTTTGATACACACAAGGTACTCCTCCGATGTCAGGGAGTTGCATGATCTCATGGTCATAGGAACAGATACTTGACATGCAGAAAACAATAGCAATAAACTGACACGATCATATGCTACGTTCGTAGTTTGGGTCTTGTCCATCACATCATTCTCCTAATGATGTGATCCCGTTATCAAATGACATCTCATGTCAATGGCTAGGAAACCTTAACCATCTTTGATCAACGAGCTAGTCAACTTGAGGCTTACTAGGGACACAGTGTTGTCTATGTACCCACACATGTATTTGAGTTTCCAATCAATACAATTATAGCATGGATAATAAACGATTATCATGAACAAGGAAATATAATAATAACCAATTTATTATTGCCTCTAGGGCATATTTCCAACATCAAGTTCTACTTTCCTCCCACTGACTTCTTTCGAGAGAAACTCCTTCTCTAGAAAGGTTCCATTCTTGGCAACAAAGATCTTGCCTTCGGATTTGTGGTAGAAAGTGTACCCAATTGTTTCCTTAGGGTATCCTATGAAGACGCACTTCTCCGATTTGGGTTCGAGCTTATCAGGCTGAAGCCTTTTGACATAAGTGTCGCAACCCCAAACTTTAAGAAATGACAGCTTAGGTTTCTTGCCAAACCATAATTCATACGGTGTCGTCTCAACGGATTTAGATGGTGCCCTATTTAACATGAATGCAGCTGTCTCTAATGCATAACCCCAAAACAATAGTGGTAAATCGGTAAGAGACATCATAGAACGCACCATATCCAATAAAGTACGGTTACGACGTTCGGACACACCATTACGCTGTGGTGTTCCAGGTGGCGTGAGTTGTGAAACTATTCCACATTTTTTTAAATGAAGGACAAACTCGTAACTCAAATATTCGCCTCCGCGATCAGATCGTAGAAACTTTATTTTCTTGTTACGATGATTCTCCACTTCACTCTGAAATTCTTTGAACTTTTCAAATGTTTCAGACTTGTGTTTCATTAAGTAGACATACCCATATCTACTCAAATCATCTGTGGAGGTCAGAAAATAACGATACCCACCGCGTGCCTCAACACTCATCGGACCGCATACATCGGTATGTATTATTTCAATAAGTCATTGGCTCGATCCATTGTTCCGGAGAACGGAGTTTTAGTCATCTTGCCCATGAGGCATGGTTCGCAAGTATCAAATGATTCATAATCAAGTGATTCCAAAAGCCCATCTGCATGGAGTTTCTTCATGCGTTTTACACCAATATGACCTAAACGGCAGTGCCACAAATATGTTGCACTATCATTATCAACATTGCATCTTTTGGCATCAATATTATGAATATGTGTATCACTACAATCGAGATTCAACAAAAATAGACCACTCTTCAAGGGTGCATGACCATAATAGATATTATTCATATAAATAGAACAACCATTATTCTCTGATTTAAATGAATAACCGTCTTGCACTAAACAAGATCCAGATATAATGTTCATGCTCAACGCTGGCACCAAATAACAATTATTCAGGTCTAAAACTAATCCCGAAGGTAGATGTAGAGGTAGCGTGCCGACGGCGATCACATCGACCTTGGAACCATTCCCGACGCGCATCGTCACCTCGTCCTTAACCAATCTTCGTTTAATCCGTAGCTCCTGTTTCGAGTTACAAATATGAGCAACCGAACCAGTATCAAATACCCAGGTGCTACTACGAGCATTAGTAAGGTACACATCAATAACATGTATATCAAATATACCTTTGTTCACTTTGCCATCCTTCTTATCCGCCAAATACTTGGGGCAATTCCGCTTCCAGTGACCAGTCCCTTTGCAGTAGAAGCACTCAGTTTCAGGCTTGGGTCCAGCTTTGGGCTTCTTCCCGGGAGTGGCAACTTGCTTGCCATTCTTCTTGAAGTTCCCTTTCTTTCCCTTGCCCTTTTTCTTGAAACTAGTGGTCTTGTTAACCATCAACACTTGATGCTCCTTCTTGATTTCTACCTCCGCGGCTTTAAGCATTGTGAAGAGCTCGGGAATTGTTTTGTTCATCCCTTGCATATTATAGTTCATCACGAAGCCTTTGTAGCTTGGTGGCAGTGATTGAAGAACTCTGTCAATGACACAATCAAGTCGAAGATCAACTCCCAGCTGAGTCAAGTGATTATAATACCCAGACATTTTGAGTATGTGTTCACTGACAGAACTGTTCTCCTCCATCTTGCAGCTATAGAACTTGTTGGAGACTTCATATCTCTCAACCCGGGCATTTGCTTGAAATATTAACTTCAACTCTTGGAACATCTCATATGCTCCATGACGTTCAAAACGTCTTTGAAGTCCCGGTTCTAAGCCATAAAGCATGGCACACTAAACTATAGAGTAGTCATCAGACCGCGTTTGCCAGACGTTCACAGCGTCTAGATTAGCGGGAGGGGGCTTGTCACCTAGCGGTGCATCAAGGACATAATTCTTCTGTGCAGCAATGAGGATAATCCTCAAGTTACGGACCCAGTCCGTGTAGTTGCTACCATCATCTTTCAACTTAGCTTTCTCTAGGAACACATTAAAATTCAGGGAACGGTAGCACGGGCCATTGATCTACAACATAGATATGCAAATACTATCAGGACTAAGTTCATGATAAATTAAGTTCAATTAATCAAATTACTTAAGAACTCCCACTTAAATAGGCATCCCTCAAGTCATCTAAGTGATACGTGATCCAAATCAACTAACCCATGTCCGATCATCACGTGAGATGGGGTAGTCATCAATGGTGAACATCTCTATGTTGATCATATCTACTATATGATTCACGTTCGATCTCCAGTGTTCTGAGGCCATGTCTGTACATGCTAGGCTCGTCAAGTTTAACCCAAGTATTCTGCATGTGCAAAACTGTCTTACACGCGTTGTATGTGAACGTAGAGTCTATCACACCCGATCATCACGTGGTGTCTCAACACGACGAACTGTAGCAACGGTGCATACTCAGGGAGAACACTTTTACCTTGAAATTTAGTGAAGGGATCATCTTATAATGCTACCGCCGTACTAAGCAAAATAAGATGCATAAAAGATAAACATCACATGCAATCAAAATATGTGACATGATATGGCCATCATCATCTCGTGCTTTTGATCTCCATCTCCAAAGCATCGTCATGATCTCCATCATCACCGGCTCGACACCTTGATCTCCATCGCTGCGTCGTGGTCGTCTCGCCAACTATTGCTTCTACAACTATTGCTAACGCATAGCAATAAAGTAAAGCAATTACATGGCGTTTGCATTTCATACAATAAAGAGACAACCATAAGGCTCCTGCCGGTTGCCGATAACTTACAAAACATGATCATCTCATACAATAACGTATATCACATCATGTCTTGACCATATCACATCACAACATGCCCTGCAAAAACAAGTTAGACGTCCTCTACTTTGTTGTTGCAAGTTTTACGTGGCTGCTACGGGCTTCTAGCAAGAACCGTTCTTACCTACGGCAAAAACCACAACGGTGATTCGTCAAGTTTGTTGTTTTAACCTTCTTCAAGGACCGGCCGCAGTCAAATTCTATTCAACTAAAGTAGGAGAAACGGACACCCGCCATCCACCTTTATGCAAAACTAGTTGCGTGTCTGTCGGTGGAACCTGTCTCATGTGCGTGGACATGTAAGGTTGGTCCGGGCCGCTTCATCCCACAATACCACCGAATCAAAATAAGACGTTGGTGGTAAGTAGTATGACTATCACCGCCCACAACTCTTTGTGTTCTACTCGTGCATATCATCTACGCATAGACCTGGCTCATGATGCCACTGTTGGGAATCGTTGCATGGAAAACAAAAAAAATTCTACGCACACGCAATGATCTATCCATGGAGATGCATAACAACGAGGGGGAGAGTGTGTCTACGTACCCTCGTAGACCGTAAGCGGAAGCGTTTCACAACGCGGTTGATGTAGTCGAACTTCTTCGTGCTTCAACCGATCAAGTACCGAACGCACGACACCTCCGCTTTCTGCACACGTTCAGCTCGGTGACGACCCTCGCCTTCTTGATCCAGCAAGACGTCGAGGTAGTAGATGAGTTCCGTCAGCACGACGGCGTGGTGACGGTGATGGTGAAGTGATCTCCGCAGGGCTTCGGCTAAGCACTACGAAAATATGACCGGGGGTGTAAACGGTGGAGGGGGGCGCCGCACACGGCTAACAATTGATCTGGGGTGTGCTAGGCGCCCCCCTCCTCATATATATAGGTGGGAGGGAGAGGGGAGAGGCCAAGGGGCGCCCCAAGTAGGTCCGAATCCTACTTGGGCTCCTGCCCTTGGCCGCGCCCCCCCCCCCTGCCATGTTTGTCGGAGGGGGAAGGAAAGAGGGGGGGGGGGGAGAGGGAAGGAAGTGGGAATCCTAATCCACACTTACCTTTCCCTTCTCCCCTTTCCTTATCCTCCTTAGGCCGGCCCATATGGGGGGCGCACCAGCCCCTTGTGGCTGGTGCGTTTCCCCTCTTGGCCCATAAGGCCCATATCTTTTGCCGGGGGTACCCGGAACCCCTTCCGGTGACCCGATAAGTACCTGGTACCCCCCGAAACACTTCCGGTGTCCGAATACCATCGTCCTATATATCAATCTTTACCTCTCGACCATTTTGAGACTCCTCGTCATGTCCGTGATCTCATCTGGGACTCCGAACAACATTCGGTCACCAAATCACATAACTCATATAATACTATATCGTCATCGAACGTTAAGCGTGCGGACCCTACAGGTTCGAGAACTATGTAGACATGACCGAGACACCTCTCCGGTCAATAACCAATAGCGGAACCTGGATGCCCATATTGGCTCCTACATATTCTACGAAGATCTTTATCGGTCGAACCGTTATAACAACATACGTAATTCCCTTTGTCCATTGGTATGTTACTTGCCCGAGATTCGATCGTCGGTATCTTCATACCTAGTTCAATCTCGTTACTGGCAAGTCTCTTTACTCGTTCCGTAATACATCACCTCGTGTCTAACTCCTTAGTTGTTTGCTTTCAAGCTTATGATGTGTATTACCGAGAGGGCCCAGAGATACCTCTCCGATACTCGGAGTGACAAATCCTAATCTCGATCTATGCCAACTCAACAAACACCTTCGGAGATACCTGTAGAGCATCTTTATAATCACCCAGTTACGTTGTGACGTTTGATAGCACACAAGGCATTCCTCCGATATCCGGGAGTTGCATAATCTCATAGTCAAAGGAATATGTATTTGACATGAAGAAAGCAATAGCAATAAAACTGAACGATAATTATGCTAAGCTAACGGATGGGTCTTGTCCATCACATCATTCTCCTAATGATGTGATCCCATTATCAAATGACAACTCATGTCCATGGTCAGGAAACCTTAACCATCTTTGATCAACGAGCTAGTCAAGTAGAGGCTCACTAGGGACACAGTGTTTGTTTATGTATTCACACATGTATTCAGGTTTCCGATCAATACAATTCTAGCATGAATAATAAACCTTTATCATGAATAAGGAAATATAAAATAAAAACTTTATTATTGCCTCTAGGGCATATTTCCTTCACAACATTACTTGGGAGATATACCTTTTTACCTCTACTTTTCCTTCTTTTCTTTTTCTTCTTCACCACCTCATGTGTGGGTTTAATCAATTTTTCCGTGCACTTTATTGAAGAGGTTGGTTGAATAAAAAGCTCCTCCTCATTACCTGATTCATCATAAGAAAAAATAAGAGGATATTGGGAAACCTCTTCCCCTTCATTAGTATTCTCTTCATCTTCTATTTGTTTTCTTGTCTTTAAATAATTGGCAATATAAGGATTCTCAATGCAATTAACCGCACAATACATATAGTTTCCTCTAGATCAAAATCAAGAAATCTCTTAAGATTATATTCTGGAATATCCCTAGTTATACGTTTCATTTCTTCATACCCCAAAAGCAGACTAAGTTCATTATGATGCGCAAGGGAAATCAAGTTATCACAATTTTTGGACACAATTTGATCATGAAACAATTTGCATTGGAGATTTAAATGACCACGTTCGTTGCAAAGTTCATAAGGATGGCGAGAAAAATTAAATCTTTCAGCACAATCATCTAGCCTCTCTTGCAACCATTTAGTTTCTAAATACTTATGCCTCTTACAAAATCTATTTTCCCTTTTCGTTATGCATTTGCACTCCCAATTCACTCCACAAAAATTGACATCCTTATAAGAAACATCATTATTACGACTAGTGCAATCATCATTAGTATTATGGATATCCAAAGAATTCTTACTAGCAACATTGCAATCATGCTCATCATTTGTGCTAAACATTTTATTAAATTCTTCTTCTATCAATTGAGCACAATTTTCAGAATCCTTATTTTCAAGAAAGACATCATAAAGGTAAAGCATTTCATGCAACTTCAATTCCATTTTTTTTATAGTTTTCTTTTATAAAACCAAACTAGTGATAAAACAAGAAACTAAAAGATTCAATTCCAAGATCTAAAGATATACCTTCAAGCACTCACCTCCCTGGCAACGGCGCCAGAAAAGAGCTTGATGTCTACTACACAACTTGTTCTTGTAGACACGTGTTGGGCCTCCAAGCGCAGAGTTTTGTAGGACAGTAGCAATTTTCCCTCAAGTGGATGACCTAAGGTTTATCAATCCGTGGGAGGCGTAGGATGAAGATAGTCTCTCTCAAGCAACCCTGCAACCAAATAACAAAGAGTCTCTTGTGTCCCCAACACACCCAATACAATGGTAAATTGTATAGGTGCACTAGTTCGGTGAAGAGATAATGATAAAAGTGTAGTATGGATAGTAGATATGATTTTTTGTAGTGCGAACAATAAAAAACAGCAAGGTAGCAACTATTAAAACGGAGCACAAACGGTATTGCAAATGCTAGAAAATGAGGCCTAGGATACATACTTTCACTAGTGCAATCTCTCAACAATGCTAACATAGTTGGATCATATGATTATCCCTCAAAGTGCAATAAAGAATCACTCCCAAGTTCCTATTAGTGGAGAACATAAGATAGAAATCGTTTGTAGGGTACGAAACCACCTCAAAGCTATTCTTTCTGATCGATTATTGGGCTATTCCTATAAGTGTCACAAACAGCCCTAGAGTTCGTACTAAAATAGCACCATATGACACACATCAACCAACTCTAATGTCACCTAGATACCCCAATGTCACCACAAGTATCCGTGAGTTGATCATACGACATGCATCAAACAACTTCATAATCCTAATATTCAATCCACACAAAGATCTACAAGGAGACCCCAAAGTTTCTATCGGAGAAAAGATAATGAAAACGTGCATCAACCCCTATGCATAGATTACCCCAATGTCACCGCGGGAATCCGCAAGTTGAGTGCCACAACATACATCAAGTGAATCAATATGATACCCCATTGTCACCTCGAGTATTCATTATGCAAGACATATATCATGTGTTCTCAGATCTGAATATTCAATCCGACAATAACAAAACTTCAAAGGGAAAAGATTCAATTCATCACAACAAAGGTAGAGAGGGGAGAAACATCATATGATCCATCTATATTAACAAAGCCCATGATACATCAAGATTGTGACATCTCAAGATCACGAGAGAGAGAGAGATGAGACACATAACTACTGGTACATACCCCTAACCTCGAGGGTGGACTACTCCCTCCTCGTCATGGTGGCCTCCGGGATGATGAAGATGGCCTCCGGTGATGATTCCCCCCTCCGGCAGGGTACCGAAACAGGGTCCAGATTGGTTTTCGGAGGATACAGAGGCGTGCGGCGGAGGAGTCCAAGTTCTAGGTTAACTTTCGGAGGTTTCTATATATATGTGAATTTTTGGCGTTGGTTTCACGCGAAGATGGGCCTCAGGGGGCCCACACAACACCTGGCCGCGCCCAGTGGGGGGATGTGCCCAGGTGTTTTGTGGCCACCCCCTGGCCCCTTTGGTCCTTCCTCGAAGCTTCTAGGGTCTCTTTCCTTCTATAAAAAATCATCAAAAAGTTTCGTTGCATTTGGAGAACTTTTATTTCTGCAAAAAAAAAACAACACCACGGTAGTTCTGTTGAAAACAGCGTCAGTCTGGGTTTGTTCTAATCAAATCATACCAAAACCATATAGAATTGTGATAAACATGGTATGAATACTTCATAAATTATAGATACGTTGGAGACGTATCATCAGTAGCATAATTCCTTTGGGCAGTGTCCAAAGTCTTACTAGCATAATGAATAACATTCAGCTTCTTATCAACTCTCTGCCCTAAAACAGCACCAACAACATAATCACTAGCATCACACATAATTTCAAAAGGTAAATCCCAATCAGGTGGCTGGACAATAGGTGCAGAAATCAAAGCTGACTTAAGAGTTTCAAAGGCTTCTACACAATCATCATCAAAAACAAAAGGAACATCTTTTTGCAAAAGATTCGTAAGAGGCCTAGAAATTTTAGAGAAGTCCTTAATAAATCTCCTATAGAAACCAGCATGACCGAGAAAACTTCTTATACCTTTGATATCCTTCGGGCATGGCATCTTCTCAATAGCATCAACTTTAACCTTATCAACTTCAATACCTCTTTCCGAGATCTTGTGGCCCAAGACAATACCTTCATTAACCATAAAGTGGCACTTCTCCCAGTTCAAGACAAGGTTTGTTTCCTCACATCTCTGCAAAACTCGATCAAGGTTGCTCAAGCAATCATCAAAAGAAGTTCCGTAAACAGAAAAATCATCCATGAAAACCTCAACAATCTTTTCACAAAAGTCAGAGAAGATAGCAGTCATACATCTTTGAAAGGTAGCAGGTGCATTACATAAACCAAAAGGCATGCGTCTATAAGCAAAAGTTCCAAAAGGACAGGTAAATGTGGTTTTCTCTTGATCACATTGTGCAACAGGTATTTGAGAAAAACCAGAATAACCATCTAGGAAACAAAAGTGTGTGTGCTTAGACAACCTTTCTAACATTTGATCAATAAAAGGCAAAGGATAATGATCTTTCCTAGTAGCTTTATTCAATTTTCTAAAATCTATCACCATCCTATAACCAGTTACTATCCTCTGAGGAATAAGCTCATTCTTATCATTAGGAACAACAGTAATACCACCCTTTTTAGGAACACAATGAACTGGATTCACCCATCTACTATCAGCTATGGGATAAATTATACCTGCTTCCAGAAGCTTTAATATTTTAGTTCTTACCACCTCTTTCATTTTTGGATTCAACCGATGTTGATGATCAACAACTGGTTTAGCATCTGGCTCCATATTAATCTTGTGCTGACATAGAGTGGGACTAATGCCCTTAAGATCATCCAGAGTGTATCCAATAGCGGCATGATGTTTCCTTAGAATTTTTAACAACCTCTTCTCTTCATGTCCTGAAAGGTTAGCGTTGATAATAACAGGATATATTTGCTTTTCATCAAGATAGACATATTTCAAAGTATCAGGCAATGGTTTCAATTAGAAAACAAGATCACCCTTTGGTGGAGGGGGACCTCCCAGAGTTTCAACAGGCAAATTATGCTTAAGGATAGTTGGCTGCTTAAAGAAAACCTCATCTATTTCATTCCTTTCATACATATGCAAATCATTCTCATGCTCAAGCAAATATTGTTCTAAAGGATCAGTAGGAGGCACAACAATAGCAGCAAGACTAACAATTTCATCTTTGCTAGGCAACTCTATATCATGTGGTTGTCTACGAAACTTAGAGAAATTAAATTCATGGGACACACCACCAAAGTTGACACTAACAATCTCCTTGACACAATCAATTTGAGCATTAACAGTATTCAAGAAAGGTCTACCAAATATGATTGGACAAAAGCTATCTTGTGGAGAACCAAGAACAAGAAAATCAGTAGGGTATTTGATCTTACCACACAAGACTTCAACATCTCTGACAATACCAAGTGGTGAAATAGTATTTCTGTCGGCAAGCTTAATAGTGACATCAATATCCTCAATCTTAGCAGGTGCAATATCATTCATGACTTCTTGATATAAAGTAAAAGGAATAGCACTAATGCTAGCACCCACATCACATAAACCATGATAGCAATGATCTCCAATTTTAACAGAAATAACAGGCATGCCAACTACGGGTCTATTTTTATTCTTATGATCAGGACTAGCAATTCTAGAAGCATTATCACAGAAAGAAATAACACGCTCATCCAATTCATCAGCTAAAAGATCTTTTACTAAAGCAATGCTAGGTTCAACCTTAATTTGCTCAGAAGGTGTAGAAGTTCTAACCTGACTTTTTCTAACAACAGCAGAAGCTTTAGAATGCTCTTTAATTCTAACAGGAAAAGGAGGTTTCTCAAAATAAGTAGTAGGAACAACTGGATCAACATTGTAGACAATAGTTTTCTCCTCCTTAACCTCTGGAGGTTTTTCCTTAATATCTATAGGAGGGTGGTATTTGAACCACTTCTCTTTAGGGAGATCAACATGTGCAGCAAATGATTCACAAAAAGAGGCAACTATCTCAGAGTCAAGTCCATACTTGGTGCTAAATTTCTGAAAAGCATTTGTTTCCATAAAAGACTTAACACAATCAAATTCAAGATTTATACCTGACTCATTACCTTTGTCAGTCTCCCAATCATCATAGTTGCGCTTAATTTTCTCAAGAAGATTCCATTTGAATTCAATAGTCATCTTCGAAAAAGAACCAGTCGAAGAAGAATCAAGTATATTCCGATCATTAAGAGAAAGACGAGCATAAAAGTTTTGAAGAATTATTTCTCTTGAGAGCTCATGATTGGGGCATGTATGAAGCATATACTTGAGCCTCCCCCAAGCTTGAGCGATACTTTCTCCTTCACGAGGCCAGAAGTTATAGATATAATTCCGATCACGATGAACCAAATGCATAGGATAAAATTTCTGGTGGAACTCCAGTTTCAAACGATACCAATCCCATGTGTCAGCATCATCACATAGTCTATACCATGTCAATGCCTTTCCCTCCAAAGATAAAGGGAATACTTTTCTCTTAGCTCTATCTCCAGATAAACCTGCAAGCTTAAACAATCCACAAATTTCATCCAAATAGATCAAGTGCATATCAGGATGTTTAGTACCATCTCCTGCATAAGGATTAGCCAGCAGTTTTTCAACAAGACCAAAAGGAATTTCATAAGCAATAATTTCAGTAGTTTCAATAGGTGGTGGAGAAGCAACTCTAGTGGTTTCCGGTTGAGGCAAAGATACCCCAAACAAACTTCTCAACGGATTACTTTCCATAGTGACAAGTAGCAGTAAATTTTAGCACGTAACAAAAATGTTTCCTTACCAATTTTCACTCACCAAAGGCGCTTCACTCCCCGGCAACGGCGCCAGAAAAGAGTCTTGATGACCCACAAGTATAGGGGATCAATCGTAGTCCTTTCGATAAGTAAGAGTGTCAAACCCAACGAGGAGCAGAAGGAAATGACAAGTGGTTTTCAACAAGGTAGTTTCTGCAAGCACTGAAACGAGCGGTAACAGATAGTTTGGTGGCAAGATAATTCGTAGCAAGTAACTAGTAACAAATGTAAATAAGGTGCAGAAAGATAGCCCAATCCTTTTTAGTGCAAAGGACAGGCTGGAACGAGTACTTATAGTGATGCAAACGTTCTTGAGGACACACGGGAATTTCATCTAGTCACTTTCACCATGTTCATTTGATTCGTGTTCGCTACTTTGATGATTTGATATGTGGGTGGACCGGTGCTTGGGTGCTGTTCTTACTTGAACAAAGCTCCCACTTATGATTACCCCCTCTCACAAGCATCCGCAACTACGAAAAGAGAATTAAGACAAAGTCTAACCATAGCAATAAACCTTTGGATCCAAATCAGCCCCTTACGGAATAGCACATAAACTGGGGTTTAAGCTTCTGTCACTCTAGCAACCCATCATCTAATTACTACTCCACAATGAGTTCCCTTAGGCCCATGAATGGTGAAGTGTCATGTAGTCAACGTTCACATGACACCTCTAAGAGAATCACAACATACATATCATCAAAATATCAAACGAATACCAAATTCACATGATTACTTATGACAAGACTTCTCCCATGTCCTCAAGAACAAAAGTAACTACTCACACATCATCATCATGTTCATGATCAGAGAAGTAATGAATGACATAAAGGATCTGAACATTTAATATCTAACGAGGCAAACCAACTAGCATCAACGACGATAAGTAATCAACACTACAAGCAAATCACAAGTAGCAATCTACAGTTTTGACACAAAGATTGGATACAAGAGATGAACTAGGGTTTGAGATGAGATGGTGCTGTTAATGATGATGATGAAGATTGGTCCTCCCATGATGAGAGGGTTGTTGGTGATGACGTAGGCTTCGATTTCCCCCTCCCGGAGGGAAGTGTCCCCGGCAGAATCTGCCCGCCGGAGAGCAAAAGTGCTCCTACTCTAGTTCCGCCTCGTGGCGGCGGCGCCTCATCCCGAAAGTCTCTCCATAACAGTTTTAGGGTAAAATGACTTATATACCAGAAGGAGGGAGCCTGAGGTGGGCCAGGGCCTCCACACAACACCTGGGCGCGCCCCGGGGGGGCGCCCAGGTGCTGTGTGGGCACCTGGCACACCTCCTCCCATGGATCTTTGGCCCAGTATTTTTTATATATTCCAAAATAATTCTCCATGAAATTTCAGCCCATTTGGAGATGTGAAGAATAGGTATCTCTGCTGTAGCTTTTTTAGGCCCTGAAATCCAGCTGCCGGTATTCTCCCTCTTTGTGTAAACCTTGCATATTAAGAGAGAAAAGGCATTAGAAATACTCCATGAAATGCTATATTGATCAAATACTTTATAAATAGCAGCAATAAAACATGATGCAAAATGGACATATCATCCCATTTCCACTCAGGAATAGCAAGTGGTTGCAGAGTTCCGGCAGGTCTTTGGTGTTCTGTTTTGACGCGACGGCAAACGTCACACTCAGCAACATAACAAGTAATGTCTTGCTTCATACCAGACCACCAGTACCGCTGACGAATGTCTTGGTACATCTTGGTGCTACCGGGGTGAATCGACAGAGGTGTATCATGAGCTTCTTCCATGACGCGTATGGTTAAGTCCAGGTTGTCCTTGCTCCTAGGAATCACTAGACGATTATTGAAGAACAAGGTGCCATCTTGATCAACAGTGAAGAATGAGTGCTTTCCTTCTGCGAGAAGGCACTTAATCTCTTCGACTTCAGAGTCATATTTCTGCATCTCCTTGATGGTGTTGTCGAGGTCCGGTTCAATAGCGAGGGTATTCACATAACCCTGAGGAACAATTTCGATGTTCAGCTTCTGAAGTTCGGCATACAGGAGGGGTTGCTGTAGTTGAGCCTCAAGTTCGCTGCAGTAGGCTTTACGGCTTAAGGCATCGGCCATCACATTAGCCTTTCCGGGAGTATACGAAATGTCCATGTTGTAATCGGCTATTGTCTCGAGCCATCTTTGCTGGCGGAGATTCAGATCGGGCTGAGAGAAGAGGTACTTCAGGCTTTGGTGATCGGTATAGATCTCACAACGATTACCGAGGAGGTAATGTCTCCACAGCTTCAAAGCATAAATAACAGCGGCAAGTTCAAGATCATGCGTTGGATAGTTCTCTTCATGAAGACGCAACTGTCGAGAGCCATAAGCAATCACGCGGCGCTCTTGCATTAGGACACAGCCTAATCCTTGACGAGACGCATCGCAATATATCACGAAGTCCTTGAGGGTATCAGGGGAGCAAGCACTGGAGCAGAGGTGAGCTTGTCCTTAAGAGTCTGGAAGCTTTCCTGGCATTTATCAGTCCACTGAAACTTGACACCTTTGTGAAGCAGATTGGTCAGAGGCTTCGCAATCTTGGAGAAGTTCTCGACAAAACGGCGGCAATAGCTTGCGAGGCCGAGGAAACTTCTGACTTGTTTGTCATTCTTCGGAGGAGTCCAATCAAGAATAGCTTGAACTCGTTCAGGGTTGACGGCAATGCCATCCTTGCAAATTACATGACCAAGGTAGGTGACTTCGGATAGCCAGAATTCACACTTGGAATACTTGGCATATAACTGATGTTCTCGAAGCTTTTCCAGCACAAGACGAAGGTGTTCAGCATGTTCTACTTCAGTCTTGGAATATATCAGGATATCATCCAGGTAAACCACGACGAACTTGTCGAGGTATTCCATGAAGATGTAATTCATCAATCGGGAGAAGGTGGCTGGAGCATTGGTCAAGCCAAAGGACATAACAGTGTACTCGTATGAACCATAGCGAGTAACGAAGGCAGTCTTGGGAATGTCTTCCTTACGAACCCGGATCTGGTGGTATCCCAATCTCAAATCAAGCTTGGAGAATAGTGAGGAACCAGCAAGTTGATCATACAGATCGTTGATCCGTGGAAGCGGATACTTGTTCTGAATTGTTGCCTGGTTGATAGGTCGGTAATCTTGGACCAAACGATTCGTACCATCCTTCTTCACAAAGAGAGAAGGTGCTCCCCAAGCAGAGGAACTTGGACGAATAAAGCCTTTCTGAAGGGCTTTGTCGATTTCCTCCTTAAGTTCAAGGAGTTCATGCGGCGGCATCTTGTAAGGACGCTTAGCAATTGGGGTTGTGCCAGGCTTCAAGTCGATGACGAACTCGACAGCTCTTATTAGGGGTACTCCAGGGAGTTCTTCTGGAAAGACGTCGGGGAATTCTCGAACGATTGGAACGTTCTCGATCCCCTCAAGAGGTGAAGCGTTCAAGGCATTCAGAGCATATATCTGGTTCTCGGCATGCTGAGCTGCTCGGGCTGAGTATAGGATTGTCTGGCCAGAAGGGTGAGTGAGCTGAACTGTCTTAGTGCCAGAGTGGATGTGAGCGTCATGCGCTTTCAGCCAATCCATACCAAGAATGACATCTATGGTAGAAACCTTGAGGGCCATGAGGGAAGCAGTAAACACCAATCCTCTGATTTCAAGCTGGTTGTTGTGGGCTATCATCGAGGTCTCCCACCTGGATCCTGCAGAACTAACCACTAGCGGAGGGTGCATGTTGTCGAATGACAAGCCTTGCTTACGTGCAAACGCCTCAGACATGAAGGAATGTGACGATCCTGAATCAAACAGGACAGAAGCTGGTACTGAATTAACAGGGAAGGTTCCCATCACGATAGTCGGATCCTTCTGAGCCTTTTCAGCATCAACATGATTGACACAACCCCGTACAACAGCAGGCGGCTTGGCATTACGGTTGTTGGCACGACGGGTTCGACAGTTTTTATTCTGACCAATAGACGGACGTGGTACATCTTGAGACTGAACCGGGCGACAATTGCTGGCAAGGTGTCCTGGCTATCCACACTTGTGGCATAACCCGTTATTATGGGGAGGAGCGATATCATTGGGCTGTTCAATCTGAGTCATTATCTATCACGGTGGCGGAGGCAAACGAGGCGCAACATAAGACGGCCTTGGCGTGGGAGCAGGTCGGTGATGAACATTGTGCGGAATCCAGACTCGAAGTTTCTGAGCAGGCCGACCCGAGGATGGGCCAACATCTCGAGTACGCTTGAGCGATTCCTGACGTTCAGTCAGAGCAGTTTCAACTTGGAAAGTTTTGCTGACCAGCGTCGCAAAGTCTGCACAATCAAGGGCGGCAAGTGCGACCTTTAAATCAGGATTCAGTCCTTCACGGAATTTCTCCTGCTTGCGAGCGTCAGTGTCGACGTCATCCTCAGCATAGCGGGACAATTCAAGGAATCTCCTATGATATTCAACAATAGTTGTCTGGCCCTGTCTGAGTTTGCGGAACTCCTCCTTCTTATGGTCCATCAGACCTCGAGGAATGTGCCATGCACGGAAGGCTAACTGGAATTCTTGCCAAGTGGTTACAGTTCCAGCAGGCAACATACGCCTGTGGCTTTCCCACCATTGAGCAGCTGGACCCTTCAGGTGAAATGCCGCAAAGGTGACGTAACTGGCAGGGGCAACATTAGCTGACTCCATCTCAAACAAGATGTCACGGAGCCAATCATCAGCATCCATAGGATTAGTGGAGTTGCTGAAGGTGGACGGGTTGAGGCGCACGAATTCTGGCAGTGTTACTGGGGCAGGCTGTTGATGAACATTCTGGTTTGGAAGCTGAGCCATCATCCCGGTCATAAGCTGACGATTCAGATCAACTGTTGCAGCAGTGCGGCAATATAAGGCGGAGGTGGGGGATCGTCAGCCATCCTGCTAAAATAACATGGCAGTTTAACAAGAGCAACTGCATGCGTATGGAGTCATTCAGGATGTAACATGAGCAATGAACGAGAAGTGTAATAGATACATATCAGTAGTCATAAAGACGTATAGATCTATACACATAGTCGGTTACTCGCGGACGGTATAACGTCGTAAAATGAATAGCTAGAGATACTAGGCGGCGCGCAGACCGCGGTAAGGGAATACACAACGCTGTATAGCAAAGGCTACCTTGACGTCGGGGGAAGAAACTGACGTTATGCCGGTGTCGACCACGAGTGCTCACGGCAAAAGGATACTCCGTGACCACTCTGGTGCAGTACGCGATCTCGACTGGAAGGAGAGGTCCACGTGCATCACGTGCAAGCGTGTAATCTGCATGGAACAACGCAGGGTGTCCTCGATAAAAGGATCCTGTGGTTCGGGAAAGCAGCAAAACCAGTTCCACAACTCGAAGAGGGGTTGGGAAAGGAACTCCGGGTGGATGTGATCACGAGAACCTAATGTCAGTGTAAGTAAAATTTTACCCGAAAGGAAGAGAGAGCAGATTCCCAGAGTAAAGGTGCGGAGTAAAAGATCCTAATGCCACCCAGTTACGACGTGGGCCCGTAAGCCACACATCAAGTTAGTAAAATAGTTTTTGCCAAGACTAGACTCAACTTCGGCCAAGGAGTTGGAAGGGGGTGTCCTATAGGCAGTCGGCTCTGATACCAGCTTGTGGCGCCCCCGATACAGGGCGGGGACCCACGGTAAGGATATCATAGCACAACTCTAAAATTAAAATAACACAAGCTTTATATTACAAGCCAGGGGCCACGAGGGCTCGAATACAACAGCTTGAGGTACACAAGTCAGCGGAAACAATAGTATCTGAGTACAGACACAAATAAACATGATTGCCTTAAGAAGGCTAGCACAAATAACAACATCGATCGAAAAGGCGCAGGCCTCCTGCCTGGGAACCTCCGAACTACTCCTAGTCGACGGGGATCTTCACGTGGTAGTAGTCTCCTGGAATCTCCTGCTCCTGGACTCCATCGTCTGGTCGCGGCAAACGGGTGGGGGAAAAGAGGTGAAAGCAACCGTGAGTACTCATCCAAAGTACTCGCAAGACTTACACTCTACTACCCTAAATATGCATGAGTATCAAAGGAATGGGGCTATATATGTGGACTGAACTGCAAAAATGCCAGAGTAGAGGAAAGGCCTAGCCTATCAAAGACTAGCAGCTTGTCGCATTCTTGCAGCAGTAGAAGAGTATAGCCATAGCAGTATACAATATCATATTTATAATGGTTATAATAATGATAATAGCATATAATAACTAGCCCCGAGATCCTTTCTCGACAACCCGGCGAGAAAGCAATCCCAGGAACAATTATAACAGTTATAGTATAGTAGTCTTGTTCGTAGTTTGTATCGGATCCGGATACAACACCAAGCGTCCTGTTACCGTGGACACGGCTATTCGAATAGATTTACTCCCTGCAGGGGTGCACTACTGTTACCCTATACGCTCGAATACCTCCGCTCGGCCACACCTTTCTGGGGAATGCCCGGCCGGAAGCATTCGACACGACGTAGTCCTACCTAGGCTCATCAGAGAGGTCCCCGCCGGTTTACTCCTAAGCGCTCAAGGGTCTTGTGCCATCGCCCCTCGCACTCCAGGTCGTTGTGCGTAGTGTCGATCCAGGCAACTCTACATGGATGCCGATCAGACGCGGCCACAATGCTGATCTGGACGTCTTTCAGAGCTTTCGGGAGAATGTACGCCGCGGAGGAGCCCATACTCATTATCCCACGTGGAGGTAGTGCGTATAGGCACGCAGCCAACTCAGATTCTGACACCCGATCCATTAGGCGTTTTATTATTATCTCGCGGAGACGACCGTTATCGGCGCTCCGACTGGGTAACTCGCGGACAACGAACAGGAGCCAGGCCCACCTCCCATAACAAGAGCAGGTAGTATCCGCCTGCCCTGTCGTCCCGCCGCAACATATCTCGTGGGTACCCTTAGGGGTGGCCCGTCTCCTTACCTTATCTCGCGAGCGCTCTTGGAGTCGCCCGACTTTCATGGTTCAAAGGGTAACTCTCGTGGACAACGATCAGGGTCCAGGCACACCGCACACCGGTAGTACCCGCCTACCCTGTCGTCCCGTCGCAATACCTCTCGCGGGCACCGTTGGGTCACCGGACTCCTTACCTTGCCCCGCGTAACGTTTGAAGTTACAGTAATGTAAATATCCCGCGTCACTCTCCTGAGTGATCGCGGCCCGATAACTAAGCATAGCAGATGGACAAGGCGTAGGGCCAACTGATGAATATTTATTACCAGGCAGCATAGGATAAGGTAGGGTACAACAATAAGGGGCGACAAAAATAGGATATGCAGCAGAATAGGAATTATCGAACAACAGCAGCAGCAATGCCTAATGCAAGAATAAGGGAGATTGAATAGGCGATATCTGGAGGATAGAAGGGTTGCTTGCCTCGAAGCTCAACGGTAGGGGCCTGGTCGTCGACGTAGTAGTCGTACCCGGCAGCGTCGTCGACGATAGCCGTGGGGTCTACCGGAAGGAAGGGGGGAAGAAACAGTAAATATAATGCAAACATATGCAAACACAGATGCATGACATGCCGGTATCTAGGCTAAGGGAGTTGTGACGCAGTGCTAGGCACGTTGCTCGGAGCGGGAATCATCCGGGGACAAATTACCGTCTCCGGGTGTTTACCGGACAGGCAATCCGGAGGGGGAATGTCCCGTGTTCGGTATGTTAGAGGGGGGTGGTGGGTATACGGGTAGCGTATTCGTATTCGTTTTATTTTTCTGAGCAACTTTCATGTATAAAATATTTTCATCTGACTTACGGATTAAAAGATATGAATTTCTATAGTTTTAATCAATTTCTAGAATTTATTTTATTAAACAATTGCAACATTATCCAAAACAGTGCTGTTGACTGGTCAACCTGACATGTGGGGCCTGAATGTCATAGGCTGGGTCCTTTGACTTGGTCAACTGACCAGTGGGTCCCACATGTCATACACAGTGACAAAAATAAATCATTTTATTTATTTAATAGCACATGGGCCCACATGTCATACACTGCTTATTTATAATTCATTTTATTTAATTTAAATAGGCCGTGGGGCCCAGCTGTCATTGAGTCAGAGACAACTAACCAGGTTTTTAATTTAACTAATGGCTAGGGCCCACCTGTCATACTAACAGTGACTTAACTAACAGTTTAAGTTAACCAGGGGACAACTGTGCATAGGGGCCCACATGTAAGTCTCAGTGGGGCAGCTTAATTAGTGATAATTAACATTCTGACGCGGGGCCCCCACATGTTAGCCACCCAGGCCATCGCCGGCGACAACAGAGCTCGCCGGACTTGACTGTGCGCTCGTTTTCAAGCACCATTCGGGGCAGGGTTTGTTGCTACAGGTTCCTGGGAGTGAGCCGCGTCGAGTGGGGGTGGTGGTTAGTGCTGGGAGTGGACGGGGCGTCGACGGGGACGAGGTTTGGCGACCGGCAGAAAACGAGTTCGACGGTGACGTTGTTTTGGCACATTATTTCGGTCATTCTTTCGTTCGTTCGGTTCCTGGGAGCGTGTGGAGTACAACGGCACGCTTGGCGGCCATACGCGCGCTCTGTGGCCACGGCACGGTCGACGGCTGCGGCGACGGAGCACGGCATCCATGGCGGCAACGGCTACGGTGAGAAGGAGACAAAGGGGAGGGTTGGCGACGGTGGCCGCACTCACAGTGATCCTGCAGGTGTGCTCAGACTGCGCGGGGGGAGGCTCGAGGCGGCGCGAATTCGTAGGCGATCGGTGGCGGGTGCAGAAGGGGAACGACGACCGTGTGCTCGCAGGAGGGGCTCCCGGCTCGATTCCTCTTGCGTGCAGACGTAAACGATGACGACGAACAGCTTGGACAGCACGGCGGGGCTCGGGGAGGTCAGTGGCCACGTGGGTGCGCGGCCATGGCGACGGCGGCTACTGGACGAGTTGGGGACGACGATGGCGAGGCTAGGAAGGGGGGAAATGGATCTAGGGTTCGTCTACAGGCGCGTGGGGCATTCTTATCCCCGAGATTCATCTCCAGGGCACCGCGGATGAGCGACACGACGGCAATCGGCGTCGAACACCATCTGCCATGGCGACATGAGGGCTCGGGTGAGCAGTGCGAAGGGGAAGACCCCAGGTGGGCTGGGCTGGCTGGTGGGCCGCTACTGTGCACTTGAAGGACCAGGCTGGCGGGCTGATTTCCCTTTTCTCCTTTTCTTTCTTTTTGTTCCACATTTCTTTTCTGTTTTTATATTGCTTGGCTATCACTTGATTTTTGCAAAAGGTGAAACTAGTCCTATTATTTGTGTTGCACTTTACTGTAATGCTACAAAAAGTTTGAGCCTCAATAAAATTCATTTGTATTTTACTTAACTTTTAAATGACTAATTGGGGCTGTTTTGCTACTGTTTTTATTTATTTATGTTACTTAAACATTTCAACAAATGTTGGTTGCTATCATACCATGGTCTAATGATTATTTGAAAGTTTTAGAATATTTTTCCACAATTTTTGGTGCAACTTTATTTTCCACTTTTGTTTGAATTTTTATTTGGGTTGGAATTTGAATGAGCTATGATCAAGGGTGATCACCACATGCCTAATTAGGGTGACTTTGCATTATCAACAGTTGATTACTGTTACATGACACAGGGGATGTTACAGCATGGCAAATGAAGTTATGAAGCATGGCAAATGTTTCTTTTCGGTATGACAAATGAAGTTTATGCAGCATGATAAATGTATGTTGTAGGACATGGCAAATGAAGTTTTTGAGCATGACAAATGAAGTTAGGTAGCATGGCAAATGTTTTTTATTCGACATGGCATTTGTAGCATATATAGCATGGCAAATGAAGTTATGTCGCATGGTAAATGTTTCTTTTCGACATGGCAAATGAAGTTTATGTAGCATGGCAAATGTATGTTTTAAAACATGGCGAACAAATTTTATGCGGCATGGCAAATGACGTTACGTAGCATGGCAAATGTTTCTTTCTGACATGGCATTTGTAGTATATATAGCATGGCAAATGAAGTTATATAGCATGGCAAATGTTTCTTTTCGACATGGCAAATGAAGTTTATGCAGCATGGCAAACAAATTTTATGCGGCATGGCAAATGACGTTACGTAGCATGGCAAATGTTTCTTTCTGACATGGCATTTGTAGTATATATAGCATGGCAAATGAAGTTTATGCAGCATGGCAAATGTTTCTTTTCGACATGGCAAATGAAGTTTATGCAGCATGTCAAATGTATGTTTTAAAACATGGCAAACAAATTTTATGCGGCATGGCAAATGACGTTACGTAGCATGGCAAATGTTTCTTTCTGACATGGCATTTGTAGTATATATAGCATGGCAAATGTTTCTTTCTGACATGGCATTTGTAGTATATATAGCATGGCAAATGAAGTTATGTAGCATGGCAAATGTTTCTTTTCGACATGGCAAATGAAGTTTATGCAGCATGGCAAATGTATGTTTTAAAACATGGCAAATAAATTTTATGCGGCATGACAAATGACGTTACGTAGCATGGCAAATGTTTCTTTCTGATATGGCATTTGTAGTATATATAGCATGGCAAATGAAGTTATGTAGCATGGCAAATGTTTCTTTTCGACATGGCAAATGAAGTTTATGCAGCATGGCAAATGTATGTTTTAGAACATGGCAAATAAATTTTATGCGGCATGGAAAATGTATGTTTTAGGACATGGCAAATGTTTCATTTTAACATGGCATTTGTAGTATATATAACATATCATTTTTGAGTCACGTAGCATGGTAAATATAGTTTTTGAACATGACATTTTGTAGTATATATAACATGACAAAATGGATTTTTTAGACATGGCAATTTCAGTTCATGCGGCATGGCAAATGTATTTTTTTAGATATGGCAATTATTGGTCATGAAGCATATCATTTTTTTGGTACATGGCAATTGTCATACTAAGCATGGTAAGGTGTAGATCATGAATGGCAATTCATAGTTTTTTATTTTCAGATCACGGCAATTGTTGATTATGGAGCATGTCACTTTTCTTTTCTTTGCCCACATGGCAATTGTCATACTAAGCATGGCAAGGTGTAGATCATGGGCGGCAATTTGATACTCCCTCCGTTCCATAATGTAGTGCCTATAGATTTTTTCAAAAGTCAAACATTACAAAGTTTGACCATATTTATAGAGAAAAATAGGTACATCTAGAATACCAAATGCACATCATTGGATACATCATGAGTTATATTTTCGGAATGTACATGTTTGGTATTATAGATGTGGACATATTTCTCTATAAACTTGGTCAAAGTCGGCAAAGTTTGACTTTCATAAAAATCTATAGGCACTACATTATGGAATGGAGGGAGTAGTTTACTTCTGCCATCAAATGAAAAAAGGGAAAAATCATTCTAAATTATCATGTATCTAAAATTATTATTTTAAGAATTTATTGTACATATTTTCGCTATATAAAATAAAAAACTAAAAAATAAGGAGTTCGGGATTTGAACCTAGGTCTCCCTAGGCCAAAGCAAATGGTCACAACCATTACACTAGCACTACATAGCTGTGATTAACTAGGTGTTCGCGCGCTATTTAAGCCAGCGCGAACAACGCACAGAATACTGCACAAAATCGTTCGTTGACTCCGGCGCGACCTGCAGCTCCAGCTCGCTACTTGGATGGGCCAGGGGTCGCGCTAAAGGCCTGGTGGAGCGAACGTTTTGAGTCGCTCGATCGATCGAGCTGGAGCGAACGATACGATCGTTCCAGGTGCCCTCCAGCGCGAACAGTCGCGCAATATTGGGGTCCATAAACTAAGTGTGCAGCATAGATAGGATGACATGTCCACATAATTTTCTGTGTTTTTACAACAAATATGAAATACTCCCTCTGTTCACTTTTAGATGTCATTCTAGCTCTGGGCACGGGAATTAAGGAGAGGTGAAAAAGGTAGGTGCACAGAAAAAAAGGAGAGAGATAGAGATAGAGATGTACAGTAAGAATGAAACACGGCTAAATGAGAGCGGGAGCAGCAGCTCAGCCAGCTACGTGACTGAGTCACGCCACGGTCTTGAGTCACACCAAGCCGCCTGGCGCGACTCCGTCCGCCACGTCTCCAATGCCACCGTGACAACATGTGGCGTGACTCAAGTATTAGTCGCGCCACGTAGTTTGGCGTGACCAAAAGGGCTACTTCTTGGAATTTTAGTTCGGAAGGAGTTATTTTTAAAATTTTACATTTAAAAGGGTTAAAATAAAAAAAAATTCCCACGAAACTCCATGATCCGTAAGGTAGGGCAGTCCAAGCAATTTTATCGTATATGCATAGTGCTTGATTAGAATTTGAAAACGCGTGTCAAAGGTTTGGCAATCAACCAAACAAGCCCTTTGTCTTGATGTGGGGGATTAGCTGTGGAGGAACATAGGAAAGTGACTCTTGAAAAAGAGTAATAGTTCTTCGGGGATTGAGATCCTCTGACTTAAGTTAGGGTCACTGACATGTGGGACTAGGCGCTGCTGGACCCACGTGCAGTGACCTCACTGCCCTCTGACTTAAGTCAAGGAAACCGGTTCCAAAGTTTTCGGTGACTAGGGAACAAACCGGTTCCAGTCTATGGGTACTTAATCCTTTGTGGCCGTTGCTCATGTAGGCACGTGAGTAGAAGTAAAACTCGAAGCGGCCATAACAGTAATGCATAGTTATAAACGATGGAGTAATACAGTTATAAATGATGGAATAGCTCTCCTATCTTGACATACACGCTCCGGTTTGTAACCAAGATCGTTAGGACGACGTTTTACTATAGACGATGCAGTTGTAGGCCATGGGATTCCTGATGCAGTTTGAACATTTTCAGGCACTTAGCAAAACATGCATCCTAATTGTAAAAAGAAAGATGATTGCATTGATGCATTCTATCTACAATACGGGCCCCAAATACCTCGAACGACCGACGCTTAGCAAAATTCACACCAACGTGGCCATGATTCATCACATAGACACTAGCTATAGTCCGTAACTAAAAATTCAGATATTGACTTTCAGTTTCAAGTTTCAATCATCTGCAAAAGCTTTAAGTTGCAAGAAAACAGCTAGAGAGATGGCTGCCTCCATGGAAATTACAGGCAGTCTCAACACCAACACAGCCATTGGTTCATCACAAAGACAGTAGCTATAGTCCGTAACCCAAAATGCAGTTTCAAGCCTCCACAGAAATTACCGGCCGTTGAAACACCTGAGGAAGTACGGGCATCGTCCGGTGCCAACTGCATATTCATCAAAGCAGAAAGGTTAGAAAATCGGCATATAAGGGTGGATTTTCATTGTTCCAAAGCTTAAAAGAATGTCTTGGTCACAATAATTAAATAATAGATGCAGCAGTGAGCCAAAAAATAACCAAAAGCAATCTCACTTGACTCAGTATTCAATGTGATCATACTGCACTTTCAAATTTGCAACATGGTACAATTAACTGCTAAATGCAAGAGCTTAAAGCATTGGGGCTCCAGCTAGAACAGGTGAGTGACATAGAATATTCAAATGCAAGGACACATACATTATATATGAAAAACATCATGGAGTATTATCAATAATCAAATAAACAAATACGCAAAGGTATTTGGCATTTTAACTTCTGATAGCACAAAATTATTGCCAAAAAACTGCTAAAGACAATTAGCAAAAAATTATGTGGTTTCGTCTGCTTTGGGGGTTTTGGACATCCAAATCACCCTTTTTAACATAATAAGGCACAGCTACTGGTCTAACAAGAACACCTGCATCAGGTTGTTCTAACTGCTGAGAGACCACATGATACAATTCAGAACATACTACTTTGTTAAAACAGTGAAGCGTGGCTAAAAATCACCATTAGAAATCACCATCAGGTTGTTCTAAACAACTGTTTTAAGGACATCATCTCCACACAAATGATCTATTAAACATTGATGAAAAAATAAAAATCCATCAGGAATACTGAATGTCGGAGAAAAAGCAGTACCTGACTCAGAGTAACACCTGAGATCGCAGCAGACGGTCAACATCAAACTCAAGCGTGACAAGGCGACCAGTCAACATGCCCCAGTGACGTGTACTCGTGATGTTCTGGGACTACAGCTCATGTCCCGTGTTGGCACAAGACACGGCTGCTTTAGTGACGGAGAACAGCAAGTCCCCGAACCTCCCAGTAGCAAATGCACTCAACTCTCGCACAATTAGTGCAGCCTGGCCAAGCATTTCACAACTCCTCTCATCAAAGAGCTGGACATTACTGGTGGCATCATCCGCCATCCTCTTGAGGAACAATAGAGAATTGGCAAGGTTGGCAACATCAGTAATGAGCTCTTGGTTAGGAACCTCACAGTTGTACTCCTCAGCAAAGTTACCCAAGATCCTCTTAACGTGGAGAGCGTGCTCCACACGGTCTATGCCATGGACCTCGACACGGACGCTGACATAACCCAGTGAAGAGGACATCGGGGAAAGCGCGAAACAGGTGCCTCAATTGGCGTAGCTCAAGAAGGGAGTTCACAACGAAGACTTCCATCTGCAAAACCAAACATGCAAAGAAATCAGAAAACGAGTAAAACTTTCAAGAGGAACAAACTTATAATTAGCGAAAATGGTAATTCAAACTAATCAGTTGTACCAGTTGACACATAAGGCAAAAACTGTTAAGCTGGCTACTAATTTTTTTACAAGACAGACAGACAATACCAAGTTACATGTTTCCATTTATTGTAGGACAATACAATCCAATAAACAAAATAAGCTAAAAGGGCATGATACAATCAATGGTAATTCAAACTGAAAGTATGGATCCGCAGGAATGATATTAACAACGACAACGAGACCATCAAGTTCCCTTGTTACAGAAAATCATTGACCACGAGGTCTTTTCCGAGGTGCCCATCCAACTACAGTATAACAACGACAGATCCGCCATATCCAAACAGTTGCTATTTCCTCAACTATTAGACAGTATAACAACGACAAATCCGCCGTCACATGTGAATAGAAAGCAAAAACCGATAGAAAAAAACCGCATAGGGCCACGATGTCTTCACCGAGGTTACCATCCAAATACAAGATCCAAACGGATGCTATTTCCTTAACAATCGACCGCATAACCACCACAGATCCGCCGCTACGAACAGACAAAAGGCAGGGCTAACACAGACACCAGAATGGAATTCGGGGACCGATGCTAACCTCCGCGGCGACGGTGTGCTGGGGCCGGAGAGCTTCAGACGCCTATCAGCGGCGCAGTCACCAGATCCTGGAAGCGGCGGCGGCGGCGGCGGAGGAGGAAATGAGAGGGGAGTCGAACGATCGGGTGAAGCGATATACTTAAGGATGGGCCGGACACCAACGAGAGCCCGGTATTGCGGGAGAAACTGGCGGGCCCAGAACAGTCGACCACTTAGCCCAGGAGGAAGCCCAGCAGAAACTCTGTGTTTGGATTCGGAAGAACCCACCCAGGGAAGGTCGGAACGAGATCCTCTGCAGTTCACGTCCGTGCTTTTCTCAAAAAAAATAAAAATAAAAAAATAAATGCAGTTCACGTCCGTGCCGTTGAGTGACTGACGTGTGGGGCCCACACGACAGTGACACAACTGCAGAGGCTGAACGGTAGAGGAACCTCTTCCGGGAAGGTCATCAGCAACGAACGGTGTATCGGTCTAGATCTGAAAGAATAACAGAGCTCCATTAAGGTCGGCTTTCAATCACAACGGGACAAATCGTCAAACATAATTTGCAGAAAAAGAATAGAACCTCAGATCAGATAGAAAATCAAAAGTACTGACCTGAGATAAATTTGATCTGAAGGTTTGTTTGCCAACCGAACCGACCGACTCAAAATCTCTACATACAGCTAAAACGTGCAGGTTAGCCCGCCGCCATCATCCTACCGGCAGGCAGGCAGGCACCACGCTCAATACAAGGCCTCCACATCGTGCTGTGGCCGCCTGCCGGAGCTGCCGTTGACTCCAGCTGGCCAGGAGATTGGCTCACAGTCGCCCGTTCAACCGGCTGGCTGTAAGGGTTGCCGGCAGGATACATACAAAGGCAAAGCACAGGTGACCAGAAGACATGTCTGGCCAGCCATGGAAGAAGCTCCATAGATCTGACGGACCTTCCCTTCTTTCAACCGAAAAAACGAGTTGGGAGGAGGAGGACGGGGGCAAAGCGGTGGGTGGGCAATGAATTGTTTGTTGGTGGAGCTGATGAGGTCGAGCTTTTATTTTAGATAGGATAGGAGGAAACGGGCTAGCTAGCGTGACGGAGCATCCTCGTCGTCGGTATCAATCCAAGATACACTATATAGATCTAGCCACCACACTGACACCATTTATTGTCAGTAATATTTTGCTATCGGGCCCACAGGTCAGCTGCGTTGGGTACATCTGTCTCGTCGAACGAATTATAAGATGATCAAAGCACAGGCATCGAATCCAGGAATATTCGACTCGAAAACAGTGAATTGCACGACAACTTGTGAGGTGATGCATTTTAGTTCACATAACTTAAAAAAAATTGCTGCTCAATCGAATCACACAACTTGTCAGTCACAAACTGTATCCTCTGCATGCACCCCACCGCTTCCCCCGCCTGAACAAACCACTGCGGGTTTACCGGGCAAGCGAAACGTAATGCGGAGAGAGGGAGGGGCTCGGATCGACACGACACGAACACGTCTCCCTAAGCCAGCTAGACGCATCCGGCGGGTGGGCCCCACGCACCTCGTGGATTGCTACAACGTCACGCCACCCAGATTTTTTTAGATGTCTCTCTCATTGACTTTTCCTGCCTGGTGGGTGGTGGCCCCTGGCAGCTTGCACCACACCTCGCATCAAAACTAGATCGGGATCGCGCCAAGAGGGTGCCGGTCCCGATGTTTGTTCAAGCAGGTAATGCTAAGTCAGTAATAATCCAAGTTCTGGCGCCATATTCTTATTTTGTTGCTGGCAGATGGTGTCTGGCTCAACACATTGCCCGGATGTAAACAAAGTACAAATTTTTGCAAGAATAATCAAACATAAGATCGTCTTTATAAATAGTGTAACTGTTGCCAACATATCTTGGCGCATTGTCTGGTCCATCCCATAGGTGCACCATGCCTAATCCTAAATAATGACATAATGCCAGATCCAAAATAAAAAAGAGCAAAGTACCTATGATAGATTGCTATTTGATTAGACAGCATAAAGACCCAAGCAAGGAATAGTAATAGCCCATGTCAATAGGTTCACAAATATACATTCATTATAGAGGATAGAAGGTTCACAACTATACATTCATTACAGAGGATAGATGTTTAATATACCAGAAGCAAGTCAGATTCCAAAATAACAAAGAGCAGAGTAGCTGCCCTTTGATAGATTCTATTTGATCACAAAGGCATAAAGACCCAATTCATAGCATACAAATGGTTGTCCACGACAATAAGTTCACTACAATATACCAAAAGCAAGAGATACATCATAACAACAAAAGTACATCGAAAGGTGTAGCGGACGCCGATGCGTCTTAAGCTTGTAGCAAGCACGCAACTTCCCATGCAGAGTATATGTCCTGGCAAGAAGAGAAAAGGAGGTGGAGCACCACAATACATAATTTATAAGACTAAAGAGGACTACAATATCACAATAATTTGAAGGAGCAACTGTATGCCTACTCATGATCTCAACAGATGCGACTTTGGTACATGTACTAGCGCCGAAAAAAGCGCGGCGACGCCGCGCCCGTAAGAGAGCCCGTCTGAATTTTTATTGTTCATTTAGTTAAAGAAAAGGAATAGGAAGTGAAGCGAAGAGGTTGGTTGAGTGACTTTTTTTACGACGAATAGTTTCATGTAGGTCCTTGGGTAGTTTCTTCCGATTGAACGTGTATCTTTTTCAGCAATTAATCTATTATTAGTATATTTCTATCAAAAGAAGCAAGAAATGGTTTGTTTTTCGTAAACTATTAAGAGGGCTCATTCAATAGTGGACCCTGAAGATAATGTTCAGGTGCTTCACACTTTGAATTATCCAGTGGCAATGACACCTTATATGCTATATCTTCATCTATATTTGGTTATATTCTATGGAATGTTTGGACAAAATTATAATAACTCTTTGTTCCTATCTATATTATGGATCAACTTCGCTATCTTATGTTTTGACCCACCGTTCTCTTACAAAGCCATGGAAATGAACCTCATTTAGTAGGAAACCTTTTTTGTTATAGACATTTAATTCTTACTCATAAGGGACTCCTGATCGAATAAATGAGAATTTAGGTGGTAAGTCTTCTCATCAATTTTGTTATAATAAGATTATTGTCTTGTCAATTTTGAAATAAAATATAATTAAGTAGTTTATGTCAGAAGAAGATATACAATACACCATTTTGATCGGATCAATTGTCTAGAAACAGAATATATACAAAATTAAGTTTTACTTTGTCTTCATCCATAGAATATGCTCACTAAGGGAGATAAATTTTGCATTGGATAGGTAAAATATTATTCTTCTTTCGATTGTACGTAGAAAGAAAATGCATAATACAAAATAATCTTTTATTGACTCTTCAGAATTTTTAATAGGGCATCCTATTAAATGGTATCAAAGTCCAATCTCTATGTTGTGGTGCTGCAATTACAAAATAGATAAAGGACAAATCAACAGGAATTTTTTAACAAAGCAAGATGACGTACCATGAACGTTAAAATAATTCTTTGGGGAAAAAAAGATAGAAACGTTGTGGGATTTATTGTAGATTTACCCACAAGAGAAACGAAACATATTAGGAATCGAGAGAGAGAGAGAGAGAGACAGGGTAGGAGAGAGAAGGGGCGTTGAAAAGAATTGTTTTAGTAGAAGAAAGTGGTCGATGATGTCTCGTAAAGAGTGGCCAGTGAGTGAGATAAGCGGTGAGTGGTAGGACTCGGATCGAGAAAGTGTAATCACTCCACATAATTTTTCGACAGTGGGTAATATAAAAAATCTTTAAAAAAGGAAAAACAATCCTTTACCACTTTTGTTTTAAAAAATCCCAGGGTTTTTTTTAATATTTTTTTTCCAGTTTTCTGTTCACGCAGATAAAGGGTACTGTTCATTCAAAGTAATGTTCTCTTTTTCCGGGGTGGGTATGGGTATATATTTCGGTTTATTCGGTGGGTATGGAAACACCGGTTACGTAAACACTGTTGCGTATGAAATTATTGTTCCGAGAATAGTGTTTCGGCTTATTTGGATTTGTTTTTCTGGTTTATTCAGGTTACTGTTCCCAAAAATCGTACGTACTTCATTTAAACCGTTAGAGGAAAATAAAATCGTGGGGTACCAGTGCGTAAGAACGGACCTAATGAAAAATAAAATGAGAAATCTTTTTTTTGAAACATAAAAACCTATGATGATATTCAGTACGCTTAAAAAGAAGTTTTTTTTTTTTTTTTTGCTGAAGTACGGTTACTGTTCATCAGGAGCGCATAGTTGGACAGCGCCTTTAAAAAGAAGGAAAAAAAACTGGAGTACGGCACTGTTCATGGCATATTACTGTTGCTGGGTTACTGTTTACGCAAATTACTTGACCCCATTTGTATACAAAATTTGTACTATCTTAGCTTTCCCTTGGGGTCATCTAATTCAGAACGGAGGGAGTAGTACTTATTTCTTTTATCATTTTTCATTTGTATAATCACGATCTTAAAATTATGACTGCAGTTTGGTTATAATCAAATCAATCAACCAGCTATGCAAGTATGATAGTTACCAACAAAGAGCAACTAAAACCAAGGTATAGTCAACCTACAGGCTAATTAAGGCCCTGGCTTTGATTAATGTAGCAGCCACGACCGACAGCCATGTCAACAACAATTTTCTGCTTGATCTCCTAAAGAGTCCTGGTTCAATGATATAGAAAAAAGTAGACACATGTGAAAACTGACACCTTTTGAAATTAAAGCGTGGGGTGGTCATATTTCACATACTTGTAAATTGCTTTCAGATCATCTGGAATCTCGGTGATCTTTTGGACAGAGACATCTTTGTAGACAGTATTCTTTTTCAGGACAGCAGATCAGATATAAAGTTCAGTAGTCTGTTGATTCGTTTCAAAGGATGCAAAGAACAACTGCCGAGTAGGGTGGCTCACCCGCTGCTGTAGGCGTTACTTGGAGGTGCCGGCAGATGGACGGGCTGTATTGGCCACCAGATCCGGCGCACGCGCAAGCTCGACGGAGAGCAGCGGTGCCAGAGCTTCGATGTCGCGGCGGCTCACCTCTTCCTCGTTGGGATCCTCCGCGCACACCTCGTCCTCCGCCGCCTATAGAGAACTACAGACTATACTTATACAATGTGATTGGCAAGAGCTAATAGTAAGTAGGATTAGATAACTACTTTGATAACCATCACAACTTGCCAACGTCCTTAGTCTATCCAGATTTCTGAAAGTAAATACCATGTGTAATTCATATAAATTTGCATCATCCAGAAATCTTTGATGTGTCCTTCAAGAATATTAAAGCAGCTGAACTGGGCAAGAATCTTCCTTCAAGTACTTCCAGAAGGAAGATTTCAATAGCAATCTTGGAATAGTTCCGGTGTGATATATTTGAAACCTTCAAGCAACATTTTTGCCAATATAACTAAAAGCTTACCAAGAAGAAAAATACTAAAAATCAACTTAGGTTGCCAGTCAAATGTACAGCCCAATGATGATTATTTTTGTAGCAGCACAAAGAACTAAAAGGTACCACTTCCATGCAGCTAAGAATTTAAAATTAGATGCCCAAAACATACGTGGATTAAACTTCCTTAAATAATGGTGATGCAAGCCTTCCTAATGCAGCTGCGGCATGGCTTGCTCAAATTCTCGCTTCTGGCTTACCTCTTCCGACCAGTTAGATTTATCATTTTTCTTCATTTATCAATACCCATAGTGACACAACAACATCTCAACTATGCTATAGCTATCATAGTGGTCTACAAATTACAGATTCGTATATGTATTTTGTTGTCGCCTCAAGTAGTTTTAGATTAAAAGCCTGATCCAGAACTACAGCTAAACTGGAGTGAGCGGTAGATTTCTTAGTCTGGTAATCTGATTTGGTAGTGCTTATACATAAAAAATTTGTTTATCGACAGAAAAACTATGTGATGCATTATTTACACAAAAAAATATTTTCGTATAGGGTCAGAAATACATTTCAGCATCCAAAGCAATAAGAGAGAAATAATCTCAGTATAATCAGTACAGAGCAACAATATCTGAACTTCTTGTCAGTCAAAAGTAATAATATATGGAGATCATCTATCTTGCATGTGGCGCAACATTAAATTTAGCAGATCCCACAAACCAGACATGAATGTACTGAGTATAAAGGACATACCAAAACCATATATGAAGTAGAAAGGAAGACGCTGGAGTGACAAATGGGTTAGAGCTAGGCACATTTCAACTTTCTGTAGTTAAGCTGGAAAAACACCATAGTTGTTCACCATTTATCATCAATGGAAAGCAACCATATGCAATGCAGGAATCATAATCATATTTGTTCGTATCCATAGACAAATACTAAGCAGGAAAATATCAAAGGAAAGCAACTGTATGAAATGCATATCACAAGACACGGGATTTCAATCAAGTGGCTTTTAGGGGACCTCCATTGTGCAAAATGATAAGGAATCGAGCTTGACATTTGAGAGAGAGGGAGAGAAGGAGAAATGGACCTGTAGATCATCAGCAGTACGATGTCCTTGACGGCACCATCTGGTACGTGGTGGTGGCGGCTTGCACTCTTCCTAGCCAGTACCTCACCAGGTAAGGCAAGTCGTGACCTTGTCCGGCTCCAGCGGCGACCTGCAAGCCAAGAAAATGGAAAGAGCAGCGGTCACACACACAGAGGCTTTGTAATGGTTATTGATTAGAGTTATTTCTAATTAGGTGGCTTTGTAATGGTTATTGATTAGAGTTATTTCTAATTAGGAGGCTTTGTAATGGTTATTGATTAGAGTTATTTCTAATTAGGCAAAACACTGAACCAGTCTAGATTTTTTTCAAATCTGTACTTTTAAGAGGAAAAGGAAGATAAGTCAACATATCATTATATCATAATACATTCTCTCATTGGCGCACAATACTCTTTTAAGACAGAACTCAAAGAGTCAATGGTCAGGCAAGATTACCATTTAGAAACCATAGAGATTAGCCAAAACTCAATAGTATTTGTTCTGTATAGGCAGCAAATAATAAAAAGAATTCCACAGTAGTTTTAGTTTTGTTTCCCACAGTTTCTATGCAGGCTGCAGCTTTAGCACTAAATATAGGCAGCAAATAATATAGTAACATACTGATAGTAAATACTACCTGGTGCTTCTGCCGAGGGAAGGAGGCACGCACGGCAAGCAGAAGCTCCCTGGCCTGCTCCAATGGCAGGCAGCATGCAGCGTCAACCCCGCTCAGAGCACAGGTCGGGCAGTAGTAGCAGCGACAATTTGATGGCCACCTTGATGCACTTCTCGTAGAGGACATGGTCACAACTCGTTGGTCCATCTTGTTCAGTGACACGGGCAGGTGAAGGTCAGCCCCTTTGGAGCAGCATTGGCACTCCATCGACCACTCGCGCGTGATGTTCTGCTGTGAAGGTGGCGGTTCCATTTCTGTTCACCAAATACATGGAAAGATATTTATGCACTGCAGCGCTTCAAATAATGCATAGCAAATATATATCCAGCCTCTACATTTTTCTTTACATAATGAATGTAAAACCATTCAAAAAGAATAGCATGCAAGTAAAAGAGGAACAAATCAAGAGAAAGAATAATGCATGTATTGAGAATCATACATAATTACCACTGCAAAATAAAAAAAAAGGTATACTAACTACTACTTATTGGAAGCAAAACAGAGTAGAGAGCAGAAATACATACAACAGAAATCTGATAAGAATAATAAACTGGAAAACCTGACCAATCTGATCCTAACAGTACATTCAAGATCCTAAAACATAAAGGATCACTGTCAGATTGTGCAGAAGTTTTGAAGTTTCTAGACGTATCGTATACACAAAGAGCATAACGTGTGTTTGTATGAAATATGAACATCCAAGAGAAAAGTAAGAAATTTGAAAACATTAGGAATTTGTTCCATCACGAAACAACCGATGTATTGTTATATTTTCTAGGTAACCAATGCGGAGCACGATACAAAACGAATAAAACAATACTCATAGTTCCCTTGGGCAGGATGGGAATTAATACCTTGGCCTGGACTGTAACCTGGTGGGTTGACAACCCATTGTCTTATGCACACACTAGATGACCCGTTGCGCCAATGGCGCAAAGGGCGAGAGCGAACTATGCAAGTAAGAATATTTAGAGACCAATAATCAACAAAAGGCATCAATGTTGCGGTCTTCAAGAAAAGATCGGCATCCTTTCTCTCAATTTTCACAGCTTATTCTATCGAAAAGCAAGTGCAGATCTGTTTGTAGTGAAAAGAGATGCATGACAGTTACCTCTAATCTCATAATAACGACACTATGCATGCAGAAATCATAACCAGAACTATTCATATCTGAAACAAATACCAAACAGTAAAACTAAACAACAATCCTCATTGCCTAATAATTTAGCATGTTCAAATACGAAAACAACAGTAATAGTAACTGAGGTTCCATCTTCCAAGTAGCCAAGATAGACTGCTCCAAACCGACCGTTGCCAATGGACTCCTCGAAGCTATTTGTGATGGTCTTTAGTTCTTTGTAACAGAACTGACGGTTATCGAATTGCATAGAGACAGCACCTCCATTCTCTTCTTTTGAGTTATTTCCATTCAGCGGTCTGACAGAAGGATCTGCATATGTATTAAACTATTACAACCAAGAACACGACACACTATATTTTCCATAACAATAATTAGACAAGTATGTACTTGGTTTCCAGTCAATAGAAATCACCATTGTTAGTTCTTCTCCTGCAAAGGCAGAGTGTAACAATTACCACCACAACCACCAGTACAGAAACTACAACGGCAGCCCCATCCAAAGCTAATATAGATGAGCTCCGGGATAGTGGCGTCGAGGGAGTCAGGTTTGGCATTATACATGAGCATCTACACCTCCTGCACGATCATCCTCTGCTTATAATAATCCAAAGATTGGGGTCGTAGCGACCGCCACCGAGCTTGTGCCGCTGCAACAACGAAATCTACTTCATCAATTAAAATTACTTTATCAATTAAATGTACTTCATCGATTAGAAAGTGAAAAAAAAAACAGCCTGCAATGGACACGCAAAAATTCTCTTCAGTGGCCTGCTGGGGGCCCCGTTGGCTCCGCTGGGGGCGGCGGCCCAGAGCTTGGCGGGCAAGGTGGCGGCAGCGAAGCAGACGCGTCCGTGCAGGTGCGGTGATGGCTGCGGAGCTGGGCAGGGAGGGGCTTGCTTGTTGGCGGCTGCGGTGCTGGGCGCGGCGGATCTGTGTCCATGGTCCAGATCTAGCGCCGGTGGATGGTGCTCACGGCTGCGGCTCTGGACAGAAGGCCTGCTAGGCGCGTCTATGCACGGAGGCACGACGGGAGGTGCGTGGACGTCGGGGTGGCGGCCCCGGGATGGCGGCAGCAGCGAAAACGGCTGTTGCAGTGGCATGGAGCTTGTTATGGCAGGAGATGTTGTGATGGGGTTTGTTCAAGATTAGCACAATGTCATTATATTCATAGTTGGTTTACTTACCACCAGTATATATATATTAGATACAACCATGTAACTTACCACCAGCATGCTATATCATCATCCAAAAGCGACACTAATTCTAAAGTACACACACAATATGGATGCATTCTCCACTGCACCATGAAAAATGACCAAGTAAGAACTAAGTAATAAAATACAATAACATATAAAAGGGGTAATGTTGATTTGTTCACTCGGCATGCACATAATAAATTGGGGGCCTTTCATAAACTATAGCTGCCACAAGTAACCGCATCCTCAAGCATGTAACAAAAGGATATAGTTGATATGGTAAAAACATGATGGATTTGGTGATTAATCATTTGCTTCAAAAAAAATAAATTGGGGGGAGATGGGGTAACTGGAAAATAATTTTATTTGAATTGTTGACAGGAATTAAAAAAGCAAATGCATGGCGCAACTGGAAAATAAACAAAGACATAAACATATGCATAAGCAAGCTTAGTACCTTCAGGACACACCGCTACATTGTCATCGCTGCTGCTGCTTTGGCGTCGTAGTTGGGAAGAACTGCTGATTGATCCTTGGCTTGTCTCTGCCTCACCCGGCCGCCAGTGTCTTGACAACAATAGTACATTGAGGTCAGAGTAGGGGTGAAACCGGATCAGATTTCGGAAATTGGAGTGAGCCAAAAATAATAATCTAAAATCATAAACAGGGGCATGCCAACACATGATCTCTTAATTAGATCTCCCCTTTCTTTGGTATCTGCACAACCAAGAATAATTTTGGCTAACCATTTTATTGCTTTGCTTTGATCATGGAAGGGATGAGAATGGAGGAAGGCGATGAGAGAGGGTTACCTTGGGTCCAATATTTATGGCCGTTTCCTGCTGTGGTGGCGTTGATTCATCTTGGCATGACCTTCTTCCAAGGACGACGGCGACGACGCCGTGGACCACCGCTTTGCCAGAACCGCCGTCACCGCGCCTGCTACGGTTGTTGCTTGGCAGCCTCTATCATCCCATGCCGGCGTTGATGCTTGTGGCCGCGTTTGTCTTATAATGCATATATTGTTGTACATGGCAAGCAAGATACTCTACTTGTACTCAAGAACAAAAAACAACATGAAGCAAGATAGATAACCGTTTCCATCTAGTTTAGTCTAATCAATCACTAAGCTTTTGGCAAAGAGATAGTATCATAAACAAAGTCATTTGATGAATGCATTAATTAGTTAAGCCAGTACCAATACTCCAAAAGAATATGTATTTTGCAGTTTGGACAAATGGAGTAATCAAGACAACAAGAACTGGGCATGCATTCTAAATTAAATTTTGGGAATCGTTATCCTTCAAATAATATCCAGTTAATTCTATTTGCTATGATGATAATTCTGTACTTGCACATTACTCACCATACAGAAGTTCTCCATTCGGGCTCTTTTCTTCTTCACAGGGTACATGAATATGCCCCTGTATAGCAATGACTAAGTGAGCATCAGCAACCATACTGTGGTGCGCGGAATGAGCATTCAGAAGGAGCATAATAAATAATAAAATCATTAGATTCTGTGAAACAGCAGTAATAGGACTGAGTCAGCTATAGAAGAATTAAAATCTGCTGCCAGGTTAGCTCACTTGCAAGTAAAACTCAAGAATTAGGAGGGGAAAGATCAGCAACCAACCCAGGAACACATTAATAGAAGCCAATACTGTAAATTAGCCATTCTAATCCTTTATGTTGACAGAAACATCCAACACCCCCTTTGTCCTAGACCAAAATCATTGAGGAAATTGTGCATTGCATCATTTTAGGAGCACATTTTTATTTAGTCTAACAACAGTGGGCATGCCTCTGCTTGACACCCAACATCTGAATGACAGATATCTTGAATAATTTGTTATCCCCATCTTATAAGGACTATTGTTATCTTCTTTCTAGCAATGCATATGTTGCATATAATCTAACATATGGCATTTATTATGCCAATACACATATCAGTTAGTGCTACATACCTGAGTGAGAGATCAGCTAATTACCAAGGAGGTCACCAGAATGTGTATCATGTTCTACAAGCCATAAAAATAATGTTGAAAAAAAATGTATTCTGGTACTATATATACATCAGGTTTCCATCATCTGACGACAAAGCCAACTTGTTAAGTACTCTATTGATCAACATAGCCCAATACTTGGCCGTTTAACCTCCTGTATACAACCCAAATTAAATATAAAGAACCACAGTTATTCTCAGCCAATATACCACCGAATGGTTGTTCCTGGCATAAATCCCAACGAATATACAATCAATTGGTAGTTCCAACAAAGCAAATCAACTGGCTTGGTGAGATCTGAGCTTGCATGCACACATAATAGATAGTATAGAAGTTTGATGCCAAAAGGAACATAGATAGGGCTAATTCTGTTAAAAAATATTCTAATATTCCCACCCGTCGTGATAAAAATGCCAGCCCTACAACATGTCAAGAAATTACAAAAGAAATGAAGCGTTTCAGACTTAATATATGAAGCTAAGAGATTCTGTACTTCAGTTTTCATCCCCTCATAACACCTTTAGCTTATAAGCACCAAATGTAGGTTTGATTTGGCTTCTATCAACCTATATTATGCAAAGTGTGTATAGACTATTAACAGGAAATACCTAGATTATGGTCAGAAACCTAAATTGTATATTTAGCATTAGTTCCAACAATAGTATATTTAGCATTAGTTCCAATCTCATACTGCACGCAGACTATTGCGTTACTCACTCTCCAACCAACATCTCACTGTATTTGAGAACCCACTCTCTTCTTTCAAACTGGACGTAGAGGAACATTACTGCCTCCTGTCCACATCTAGACCATTCCTAATCAAAATCGTGAATCATCTCCTAACCAAATCCCTAAAGAATGAATCTGCCATTTTACTCTGCCTACACAAGCCACACACACTGAGAGAGAGAGAGATAGATGAGAACCTTCAGGTATAACAGAAGCCAACAACAGAATCATCCAGGTCTCTGAGGCGGCAGCGACATCAACGCGGCCGAACGATGTGGTGTGTGGCTGCAGGGAGGACCGAGTGCAGCCACCTCAGAGAGACCCTTCTCGCCGCTGTCCTGTACGGGAGCAGAATTTAAAAGCACAATACACATTTGAAGTAGAAGAATTTATTCTTCTGAATTGATATGGCATGGGACTGCTCTGGACAACGATGGCACACCTACTATGGCACAATTTTCAGAAATCTTTTCCATTATCATAGTGCATCATAAAAAGGGACTTTGTATCGACTTTACATGAACACAAAATCCCTAGCATACATTTACCAAGATGTTAGATACTAATTCCCCTCCAATCTGTATGAATCATTAGTATAAAAGAAATACTATGCCAATATATACAACACCAACAAGTGTATCCTTGTTTTCAGAAAAACATATTAGCAATTCTTTTGGTTGCATTGAATCTGAGAAAGCAACGTGTGTGCTCATTCTGAAACACCTAAAGCTCGACTCGACTACATTTGAACAATAGCATTGCTGCCTTGTTGGCTATCTGTATACTTGTGAAATTATATCAATTTTTATAAATTGTTATCGGAGTACTTGTCGTCAATGAGGAAAATATTCCATGGTTAGTACCTATCTGCACACAACATTCATGCAAATAAAGAATGCAGATTAGAGCCTTGATCACCACATTTGCTTCAAGCTAGCTACAAAATTCATATAAAATTGTAGATTGTCATACATGTAACATCCATGGATATACAGTTGAGCCTGCAACCTAAACATTGGGTTCACAGCAGAGTAGTAATTAAGGGCAACAATAAATAGCAAAAGCATATCAGAGATGCATCAAGTACTGATGCATGTAATATCTATAGTCCAGGGATATAAAAAGTAGCTGCTTCAGACCCATGCGTGCTAGTTAGCTTGACAAAGTTAATTTTTTCTTTTGGTACCAAACACCTATCCTTGCCTAGCGAAGCCCAATAGTTTGTTCACTTTGGAACCAAATACAAACTAAATCATCACGCATAAACTGGTTGAGTTATGGATGTGCCAAATAATTACTACAATACAGTAGCTCTGAAATTATTTCACAGGGAGTGAACAAAAAAAAGAATCTGTTCAGAAGGAAAAAAGAATCATAGCCTATTCATACATGACTGTATATATAGATTCCTAGACAAAAATTACAGCCTATACTAATACAATACACGACTCAATATCAAGATCATCAGGATAAATAGTTTCCTTATAGAATCACGTATGGTTGTGCAGCTAATTAAACATCTATATATAAATATAAAGGATATACCTTCTTTTCATCTGACAATCTCCGGTAATCAACCACACTCGTAATATCTTGAAAGGAGTTTGTGCGTGTGATTGGGAGGATCTTGTGAAATGTTTAATCTAGTTATCCTTGCCTTCCTCTGTAGATAACCAGGTGCAGTACTAATTGTTCACAAATTCTGCAGTATAGAGTTAATATGCAGTGTATTGAGAGTGATCAAACAAAAACATTATTCACAAGAAATGGAAAGAGGGTCAAACATTGCGAATAAAAAATAGACCGGACAGAAAATCAAAAGCTTGTAGACACAAACACAAATAGTTGGTACCCAGACCTTCAGATCGGAAATGACTTAAATTTATTTTTTTCCTTAGATTGCAAGGATCAGATCATTAGATTACTTAGTACTGCTCACAAAAAGGTCCAAGTGCAAGTACTCACACGCCAATGGAAGGCAGACTACATGCATGACGACACACGACCTGCTCTATTTTCTTCATGCTTTTTGCTTCATTCCCACACAATGCCTGAAACCAACAAGCACCAGGATGGCGATTAGAACTCTGAATTTCACCCGCAAATTAAGGAGTAACACACACAAAGCTTCGATACGAAGTTCAGTTAGCGTTTGTCACCTCCGACGGTCGACCTCCTATCCGAGGAAAAGGCAGCCCCTCCTCCCCGTCATCCTTCTAGAAAGTGCATAAACTGGGACTCATAATTAAGAAATTGCCACACATCAGTAAGCACACACACATCACGCAGCAAGCAGGGGAGGACCATGGAGAGCGCGAGTAGATACGATGTGTCACGGTGGCGACCTGCACACCTCATGTGGAGTACGGAGAGGAGGGAGAGGCCTACCTCGGCTGGTGTCGTTCTTCCAGGGCACGGACCGGCACAAGAAGAAGCATCACAAAATCCTCCCTGGGGTCGTGCACCGGAGGTGGGGCTCTATTGGCTGGACATGGACGTTCTCATCCCATCTCCGTGGCCGGTCTCCTCTTTCCTCAATCTCTACATCCTCTCCTTCCTTCTCTCTCCTGCAGGGACGGAGAGATGGGGTCGCCCTCTGACTGGAGGTTCCCGCCGCCGCCGGATAACCTCGTCTCCGTGCCCGCACGCCTCGGATCCGTCGAGATGGGTGAGATGCGGGAGGAGGGGCGTGACCGACGCGGGAGGATGGAGGGAGGAGGGGATTGGGTGTGAGTGTGAGGCATGCGGCGGCAGGAGACGAGGCAGCTGCGAGGGTCGCGGGTCACCGGCCACGCTGCTCCTTCCCCCCACCACCGGCCTCCCCTGCTCCTCCACCCCACCCCTCCCCTGCTCCTTCCCCCCACCACGCTTCTCTTCGAGGAGAAGCCGGCACGCGGGAGGATCCGGTAGAAGAAGAGGAGGAGAGGCAGCGCTGGGCAGAGGAGAAGGAGGAGAAGGGGCGCGACGGCGGCGACGGCGGTCGTGAGCAGGAGAGGAGGAGAGACGAGGCATGGGGTCTGGGATCGGGAGATGGGAGGGGATTGGCAGCCAGGTTTTCACCCGATTCCCCCTGCTCTCCATGGAGACGACCTGAGCCCGATCTGGACCAGGCGACGACCTGAGCCCGATCTGGACCAGGCGCCGTCGACGGAGGAGGGAGGTGGAGGGGCTACGCTGAGGGAGAGGAAGAGGAAGAGAAGGAGACGTGGACACCCATGCGGCCATGCCTCGACCTGGACATCACACAACAATGGACTCATCACAGTTGACATAAAAACAGTTAAGGAAACATCAGTTGGTTCAAGCTACGTGGCATGAATCTCATAGTCATGGTGATCAAAAGACACAAAATCTGCTAATTGCATCAAACTGAAAGGCAAAACCCCACGGGGACATAACTAATAGAATTCTATACATAGTATACAGTAGTCCTTGCTCAAAGATTAATTCAATGTCACTCGTAAGCAATACATAGTGGAGGTTTTTGTAAGCCATATATTTTAAAATTCTTGTACACAAAAGGAAGAATCAGTTATCACATCCTAATATGTCAAAATCCTAATGTTTTGCATATTATTACTAAGTTGTTTCTTCTCAAACAATACATTTGGAGACATAACAACAGGTTGCAGAGTAGAAACATAAGACAGAAAATCCGGAAATTTACTGCCTAGTGCCCCCCAACCCCCCAATGAGTTGTGCTTCAGTTCTTAACTCTATAAATCACACATCATGGAGATGTATTCCTTAGAGAAATACTTGTCTGCGCATTTCTTTTTGAATTTATGGGCACAGTTTCAAGCCCCTATATCCTCTCAAAAAATATTTGAGTGATGTACTGCTGGTATAGGTGCTTCTTACCATCAATCCCGCAAGGGATGCAGCATACCAGCTTCAGATGTTTGGAAATACAAGGGTGAAAGCCTAGATTATCATAATTGGAAATACGAGAGAGAGAGAGAGAGAGAGAGAGAGGGGTGAACCTGTAGCAGCGGTGCGAGTAGCAGGTCTCGTCCCTCATGGCAAAGGACTGACGGGGAGCGCGACATCGAGGGCCTGCGACGGGCGCTCCTCACCCTGCGCCTTTGCCCCCTCCAGACAATTCAAACATTTAACAATTCTATATTGTTAACCACACTGGTTGTTTGAAAGCAGATAGATCATCATTTGGTTCATCAATGATCTTACCATTTGCCATATCAATGGATTCCACATGCTCATGAAATCAAGCATATCTGGGCACAAAGTTAGAAAATGGTTAGCTCAATGGACTTTAGCTTGCACATGCAAATCAGAATCAGCTCCAAAAGGTACTTTCAAACATACATGTACAAAGGGTATGAAAGGAAAGCATGGTCTGATCAGAATAATAATCATATGATGCATTTATAACTGAAGTGGGAATGGAACAAATTCAGCAGCATACAAACAGAAAAACATCATGTACTAACAAATATCCTCACCCCACATGTTTGTCAGAAAGTGTCATAGAACGAATTTCTTACTTCTATCAAACAACATGGCAAATTGCCAATCCATATGTAAATGATGGCATAACAGTTCTGATAACAAGTGCTGACGTCTCCTTAGCTGCTCCCCATGCTGCAAAATGTAAGGGGGTTAAACTAAAAAAAATGTGAAATTTGAGTTCCTGGTGTATTGATTTAAAGCTTCAACCAGATTATACACAGTACAAACAAATGTAGATACAAGCAGCGTTCAATAGCAGGTGGTAGGTGGGTTTCCGGCCGGCCGTACGTACCTCTATGGGGTAGCTCAGGGCCAGCGTGACGGAGATGTCCATCCGGTCCGAGGCCATGGGTGGCGGATCTGGATGGTCGCACCGCTGGCCGAGGCTGCGGACGGGGCGGAGACAGCAGGGGCGCGGCGTGGCAGAACGGGGATGCGCGCAAGGCGCGGAGGGGCCGAGGCGTACGGCGGTGACGCTGAGCTGCGGCGCGGCGGCAGCGCTAGGAGAATGGTGACGGTGGTAGACCTGCAGCTAGAGGAGAGATTTTAGGGCGGAAATTTGTCAGATGGCCGCCGGGGTGAAGACGGTCGACAGCGAGAAGAAGAAGGAGGGGCGGAAGGAAGCGCGACACGGCATACCTGAGCCAAGGCGACCACCGCAGCTAGCTCCAGACCCGGACTCGAGCGGCGACGAAAGCAGAGAGCAGCTGGGTGGAGGAGAAGGCGGAGGCCAGCTGGGCGAAGGAGATGCCGGCGGCGTGGGATTGGATCTGGCCGGCGGCTCAGCAGGGGGGCGCGGGCGTCTTAGGGTTTGGAGGGAGAGAGAGACGAGGCGGGAGCCGATGCAGGAGGAAGAGGAGAGAAGGCGGCCAACCAGCGTCATCCAACCACGGGCCAACCAGCGCCCAACACGCACGAAGAGGCAGGACGTAAAAAGACGAGATTGCCCTCGGCGGGGCACCGAATTCACGCGCGGTGGCACGAGATCTTTTACAGCGGGAGGTAACTATTCATTGCTACAGGGTCTCCGGTTCAATCCAACGGCCGAGGTCCTCCATCGCATCAATCCAACGGTCGTATTCGCATCAAGCAAACTAATCTAACGGTCACAATCGCCTGAGCTCTGAGGAGGCTCGGGAGCTCCTATCATTATTTTTTCTGGATCTTATTTCTAGATTCTTAAAGCCCGTTTTGTGAGCTATTGCTCACGTTTTGGTGTCCCGGGACGTCTCCGGGCCACGGGGTGATCTTATGGGAACGTCCCAAGACTCGTGGTTTTGGCCGACCGTTTTTTTGTGTTTATTGCCCATGTTTTGTTGTCCCGGACGTCTCCGAAGCACGGGGTGAATTTATGGGAACGTCTCCAAGACTCGTGGTTTTGGCCGATTCAGGCCCGTTTTGCGGATTTATTGCCCATGTTTTCGTGTCCTGTGACGTCTCGAAAGCACAGGGTGATCTTATGGGAACGTCTCCAAGACTCGCAGTTTTGGTGTCCCGGGACGTCTCCGGACCACGAGGTGATCTTATTGGAACGTCCCCAAGACTCGTGGTTTTGGCCGATTCAGGCCCGTTTTGTGGTTTTATTGCCCATGTTTTGGTGTCCCGGGACGTCTCCGAAGCACGGGGTGACACTACTAGGAAAAAGCTTATAGGTAGAGGCTTAACAGTAGCGCCTATACAGGAAAGGCGCTACTGATACTTAACAGTAGCGGGGCCCGCGGAAACGCGCTACTGCTGCTTCTTTAGCAATAGCGGGTGGAGCAGAACACCGCTACTGATACGGCGGGCCCCACCAAACCCAGCGGACAAGGTGTAGTAGCAGCGGTCTGCTAGAACAGGCGCTACTGCTATTACGTTAGTAGCAGCGCGTGTTTAGGAGCCGCGCTGCTGCTAAAGTGGTCCCAACATTACCCACCGGCCCACCTTTAGTAGCAGCGCCCCTCCAAGGAGCGCGCTACTACTAAGGTTTTAGTAGTAGCGCCTTTGCGGTACACGTGCTGCTGCTAAGGCGCAGCAGCCACCTTTTCCCCACCACCCTCCCCCTCCCCCCTCCTCTCTCCCTCACTTGCTTCTCCCTCATTCCTTTGTTCTCTCTTCCTTCTCCTACCTCTTGTCTATCTCCTTTAATGCCCTACACCATCTCCATTAATGCACACTATATCCCTATCTCTCTCTTCCTTACTCTAGCTTGCTTCCCACACCATCAATGCATGATATCTCTCTTCCTCACTTGCTTCCCACACCATCAATGCATCTAGCTATCTCTCTTCCTCACTTGCTTCCCACACCATCAATGCATCTAGCCATCTTCTTCCCCAAGTAGCTAGATCTATCCATTTAACAAAGTGACCTATGTACCTTCTCAACTAGATCTACATAACAAAGTGCTTTCTCTCTCTTTATTAGGTGAGTAAAAAAGTGTGCTTTGCATGAATGGAAATATTTGTGTGTGTGTGTGTGCGATATGACCGAATCAAGCGAAATGATGGAAATTGTATGGATGTGCGATATGAGAGTTGCCTATGTTTTGCCGAAATGTCGATTTATTTCCGTTTCGGTGAATTTCGGGCAAACTCTATATGTCCTATTTTTAGGGAAGGTCATGCCGAATTTTTGTATGACTTTGATGCATGCATGCGTGGTTATAATTCTTTTGCTTATACCGCGCAGGCGACCATGAAGGTCTGTGGAAGGATGGTGGATAGGTACTTGCGATCCGCGGTGAACGACATGAATGAAAAAAACGTAAAGGAGATTTCATGTCCGTGTCGAAGATGCAAAGAAGGAGTCTGGCTCGACCCCTTTAAAGGTGGATGTTTGAAGGCGCACCTGCTCAGATATGGTTTCATGGATGGCTATACTCGGTGGATAAGTGAAGATGATGATGAGGACGACGGTGCAACCAATAACGCCATGGCGGCGGACGAAGAGATGATTGATGGACCCGAAGAAGAGGGCGCTGGAAATGACTGCGGAGAAGAGGCCGGACATGGGGGCGGAGAAGATCAGGCCGAACATGACGGAGAAGACATGGACATGTCGGAGCCTTCGTCGCTACTAAATTCAATCGTGCGGGACCCTCATGTTCGAGACCTGCTTCGCAAGAAGACGAGTAACGACAGAGCTGCTTCTAGAGAGGAGGCCAGGTTGGAGCAACTGGAGGTAGACTCGAAGACTCCATTGTATGATGGTTGCGCTCCCGAGGTGACCCGCTTGAGTTTCACGCTCGAACTTATAAAGACGAAGGCTAAAAACAAATGGAGCGACAGAAGCCTCGATGAGCATCTCAAGTATCTAAACAAGGTTCTTCCCGCGGGGAACATGTGTCCTACTAGTGTCGATGAGGCCAAGAAGATCGTGTGCCCTCTTGATCTGCCGCACATTAGATACCATGCATGCATCAACGATTGCATCATTTATTGGAACGAGAACACAGAAAAAACCAGCTGTCCGGTGTGCAATGCTTCTCGATACAAGAAGGTCAGAAAGAAATCTCCCCAGAAAGTTGTATGGTACTTACCGATCACTCCTCGTCTGCAGCGTTATTTCGTAGATCCTAAGGAAGCAGAGCTCATGCGGTGGCACGCGGATAGGAAGATGCCCGACGATGGAGATGATCCGAAGCTGAGACACCTCGCGGATGCAAGCCAGTGGAGAGCGTTCAACGCCGAATATGGATTTTTCGCAGGTGATCCAAGTAACATCGTGCTTGGCGTGAGTACAGATGGCATGAATCCGTTTGGCAACCAGAACACCAACCACAGCACATGGCCCGTGTTTGTATGGATGTACAACCTTCCCCCGTGGAAGTGCATGAAGACAAAGTACATACACATGAGCATGCTGATTCAAGGGCCGAAACAACCGGGAAATAATATTAATCTATATCTTGAGCTATTGAAAGAGGAGCTAGACACGTTATGGACATCACCGATCGAGACATGGGACGCCAGCAAAGGAGAATATTTCGATATGAGAGTCGCGCTGATGACGACGGTGCACGACTATCTCGGTTACGGATATGTATCAGGCCAGGTGTGCCACGGATATTGCGGATGCACCAGGTGCATGGATGATACAACGTCTCAGCAGCTAACGAAAGATGGCGGGTCTGGTAAAATCGTGTACATGGGGCATCGAAGATGGCTCGAGAAGAATGACCCGTGGAGAAACCGTGGAGATCTATTCAATGGTGAGACTGAGCATCGAGGACCTCCACGTAAGAGGAGCGGCGCCTGCTACTTCTTGAGCTTGCGTTGTTTTTTCCCTTGAAGAGGAAAGGGTGATGCAGCAAAGTAGAGATACGTATTTCCCTCAGTTTGAGAACCAAGGTATCAATCCAGTAGGAGACAACGCACAAATCACCAATACCTGCACAAACAATCAAACAACTTGCACCCAACGCGATAAAGGGGTTGTCAATCCCTTCACGGTTACTTGCAAAAGTGAGATCTGATAGAGATAGATAAACGGTAAAGTAAATATTTTTGGTATTTTTGGTTTATAGATCGGAAAGTAAAAGATTGCAAAATAGTAGATCGAAAACTTATATGATGGAAAATAGAAACTTATATGATGGAAAATAGAAACTTATATGATGGAAAATAGACCCGCGGGCCATAGGTTTCACTAGAGGCTTCTCTCAAGATAGCAAATAATACGGTGGATGAACAAATTACTGCCGAGCAATTGATAGAAAAGCGCAAAGTTATGACGATATCTAAGGCAATGATCATGAATATAGGCATCACGTCCGTGTCAAGTAGACCGAAACGATTCTGCATCTACTACTATTACTCCACACATCGACCGCTATCCAGCATGCATCTAGAGTATTAAGTTCATAAAGAACGGAGTAACGCATTAAGCAAGATGACATGATGTAGAGGAATTAACTCAAGCAATATGATGAAAACCCCATCTTTTTATCCTTGATGGCAACAATACAATATGTGCCTTGCTGCCCCTACTGTCACTGGGAAAGGACACCGCAAGATTGAACCCAAAGCTAAGCACTTCTCCCATTGCAAGAAAAACCAATCTAGTTGGTCAAACCAAATCGATAGTTCGAAGAGACCTGCAAAGATATCAAATCATGCATATAAGAATTCAGAGAAGATTCAAATAATATTCATAGATAAGCTGATCATAAATCCACAATTCATCGGATCTCGGCAAACACACCGCAAAAAAGTATTACATCGAATAGATCTCCAAGAACATCGAGGAGAACATGGTATTGAGAATCAAAGAGAGAGAAGAAGCCATCTAGCTACTAGCTATGGACCCGTAGGTCTGTGGTAAACTACTCACGCTTCATCGAAAGGGCAATGGTGTTGATGTAGAAGCCTTCCGTGATCGAATCCCCCTCCGGCAGGACGCCGGAAAAGGCCCCTAGATGGGATCTCACGGGTACAGAAGGTTGCGGCGGTGGAAAAGTGTTTTCGTGGCTCTCTTTGTTGGTTTTGGGATATATGGGAATATATAGGCGGAAGAAATAGGTCGGTGGAGTCACGAGGGGCCCACAAGGGTGGGGGGAGCGCCCTACCCCCCTGGGCGCACCCTCCATCCTTGTGGCCGCCTCGTGGCTTCTATGACTTGCACTCCAAGTCCTCTGGATGTCTTTTGGTCCAAGAAAAATCATCGCGAAAGTTTTATTCCGTTTGGACTCCGTTTGGTATTCCTTTTCTGCGAAACTCTAAAACAAGGAAAAAACAGGAACTGGCACTGGGCTCTAGGTTAATAGGTTAGTCCCAAAAATAATATAAAATAGCATATAATGCATATAAAACATCCAAAATAGATAATATAATAGCATGGAACAATCAAAAATTATAGATACGTTGGAGACGTATCAGCGCCGAAATCTATGAGTTGTTGAAAAACTGGGAAGAGTGCCCCGCGCCTGGAAAGATGAAAAAAGCGCCGGAGCCGCTGCTGAAGGTATGGAAAACGAGGTCTGTTTTCTGGGACTTGGAGTACTGGCCCAAACTCGATACACCTCATTGCCTTGATCAAATGCATATCATGAAGAATGTCCTCGAGAGTTTGATTGGCACACTGATGAACATGCCGGAGAAGACCAAAGATGGGCCGAAGGCAAGAAGAGACTAGGAAGATTTGGAAATCAGGGCAGATCTCCACATGCCCCGTAAAACGGAGACAGAGACGGAGGCGAGGGACAGCAGAGGCAAAAAAGTCAACAAGAAGGAAGAGAAATATTGCCCCCCTTCTTGCTTCACCTTATGTCCGAAGGAGATCGATCAGTTTTTCAAGTGCCTTACCGAATCAAAGTTAGTTCCGGTTATTGTGGGAAGATAAGCAGATTTCTAGACACCAAGAAGAAAAGGTTCAGCGGGATGAAGTCTCATGACTGTCACGTGATGATGACGCAGATACTCCCGGTTGCCCTTAGAGGGATAATGGACAAGCACGTCCGTGACACGCTTACTGGTCTCTGCAACTTTTTCGATGTTATCTCTCGAAAGTCGATCAGTTCGAAGCAGCTCCGAAGGCTACAGGAAGAGATCGTTGTCATACTAAATGAGCTTGAGATGTACTTCCCGCCCGCGTTCTTTGACGTCATGGTGCATCTGTGTGTCCACATTGTGGACGACATCATCGACCTCGGGCCGACATTCCTGCACAACATGATGCCGTTCGAGAGGATGAATGGGGTCATCAAAGGATTCATTCGTAACATGTCCCGTCCAGATGGAAGCATCGTCCAGGGCTATCTGACCCAAGAGTGCATCTCCTTCTGCGAGAATTATCTATGCAACGGAGATGACGTCCCTGTTGTTGGTTTGCCCATTAACAAGCACCATGGGAGGCTCGGAGGAGAAGGTCACACCAATGGCCGGAGGGAACTGCATGTGGACCACTCGGATCGACGCAACGACTTTGACAGAACAAACTGCCAACCTCATCACCTATCAGGCATACGATATAAACGGATACACGTTCTACACGGAGGCCAAAGATATAAAAAGTGATTTCCAGAACTCAGGGGTGACGATCGAATGCATGACCGACGACAACAACGCATCTGAAAGATTCTATGGAAGGGTCAAAGAGATCTGGGAGCTTAACTACTCTGGACTGCACAATGCGACGATGTTCCATGTCAGATGGGCTAAGAACGTCGAAAGAGAAAACCGGTATTTCACTACCATGTCTATACCCGACGCCAAGAGCGCTACCGTGAACGTCATCGCCAAAAATGAGCCATGGGTACACGCTAAGAACGTGACACAATGCTTCTTCATAACCGACCCGAGCAATCCCAGCCGTGTTGTTGTGAGGAGAGGCAAAAGGAACATCGTCGGAATGGATGGAGTCGCCAACGTAGAAGACTACGACCAGTACGGCAACCCGATGAGGGAAGATGATGATGACGATGAAGCATACGTCAAAAGAAGAATCAAGACAACCTTTGGACACTCGGCCGCAGTATGGACGTGTGCACGGCGTCGGAGACGGTGCCATGTGGAAGCACTACTACCACGAGGACCCGGAGTCCAAAAGGCAGAGAAGGAAGTTTAGTCAGGTCAACATCGATGAGAAGGTGAAGCTTGCGGTTGAGAAAAAAGCAGCTGAGACCGAACAAGCGACCAGACAAGAGATGATCCAGTCGGCAGTCAATGCAGCTTTAGCTGCCTGCAGAACTAATTTTGTAGCTTCTGTTAATAGCTTGATTCCGGCTGTTATCGAGTGGACGAAGGAAAATCCAGGCAAAACGGCAGCGGATTATCCCCGTCCCAGCTTCGTTGGGAGCAACTCGGTGAACATCGCACCAGCGCCTGCTCTCGCAACCGGACAAGCTCACGCACCCGCGCCTGCTCCATCAGCCACTCATAGCAGCCCGTCCGTCTCTAGCGTGCAACACGGGGCTTCGACTTTGGCTGAGCTCGACGCCCTCACGGTAATTACGCGTCACACCAACATATCTATAATATCTCTCTTTTCCGTTGCCTTTCGGATGTCTGACACCACAGACATGTCTTCGTAGGCCGACGCAACCTCGTGCACCTTACTGTACATGATCAAGGGCCAGATGGTGGACGTGGGAAAGGCAACGATACTAAATCCCAAGGAATGGTTGTTCCATGGCCAGCAGATGCCCGTTAACACCTTCAGGGTTTCCTTGGCGAGTGTCAAAGCGGGCCACGAGGATTTGGCTCCTCTGTTACGACCCGGGGGAGACGAAGACGAGACCCCGACGCGGCTTGGAGACTGCAAGGGTTGGATGCTGCTGTGGCCGAAGGGTCTTCTTCGTGTCGAGCCGGTCGGGAGCACACCAACAACAACACATCCCCAAGAAGGTATGAGCACCACCCCGCCTACGCAATTATTAGCACCGCATGTCATGCCGGGTGAGAGCGGCGAACGACTCGAGGAAGGGGGTCCAAGCAGAGTGGATGATGAATTCGCCCCCGTGCAACAAGCAATGGATGATGACATGGAGGAGGATGACCCTCTCCGGTTCCTCAATACCGGCTACACTAACGACGGAGGAATGATGAGTCAGCCATATGACTCGGGCTATAATGAGCATGCGGACGAGGAGATGGATGTTGTGCCGGAGCAGGAACATCCTAGGGTTGTTGATTGCAAGAAGTCTCTCTTCATACAATCCTTGCAGGACACGCCTCCAGATGCCGCCCCAACCCAGCATGAACAAGGCGAGGGTCGTCGTGAATCGGTGCTCAGCCCGACAACACCGAGGGCGGTTGTCAGGGACGCTATGAAAGAGTCACAACCTCTTGCCAAGAAGAAGCACAGGAAGAGACCGCTGAAGAGAGGCTCTGCTGCCGACAAAGCTGCCAAAGTTTCTAGCAGCAAGTCGGCTCCGCCGACCGATTTTGCAGACCGTGTACCGATGAAAGGTGCGGCGTTGATCCATGTCGCGGGCGAGCTGATCCTACCGCCGAAACCGCTAGAGGGCATATCAGGGGATCTCAGGAGACTGCACGACCATGTACTGTCGACAAAGAAAAGCCTTCTCGCCTTGAAGGATCCAGGATACCCGCTTTATGCGGTGCGTGTGCCTCAGGGCAAGTGCTACGCCGACGTGATGCCCGCGGAAGTGTTCTTCTTGCGGTTTGATCACATCTTTGACATGTTTCTCATGAGGCGGCTCGATTTTACGATCATCCGCCTTTTTGCGCTCCATATGAGCTCGTCATCAAGAGAGAGCAAATCTCGCAAATCTCGGTGGCGGATCCATACTACATGCATGAGTCCTTCTTGATGCTCGGTGACTATGAACGTAAAACTACTAGGCAGTACATCGAAGACTTCATGGTAATGAATAAGGACAAGGAAACGGTTCTCCTGCCTTATCATCCATTGTAAGTCATTGCCGGATTGCCCTTTGGTACATTTCAATCATTCCTTCGCTCATATGGAGGCTAATTTGAGGTGCATTTATTTTGCGCAGCGAGGGGCACGCCGTCCTTATCGTTCTTTTCCTGCGAGTCTCCCATGCCGTGTATTTCGACTCGTCCAGGAACTTCAAAAAGAAGGACTACACCCACGTAATGAATATTCTCGATTCCGCTCTCCAGGGCTTCGGCATGAGGGGTGGCCACATCGAGATCAAGAAACGAAGCCACGGCGCGCCATGTTTCGGGCATAAAACCAACTTCTGCAGCGTCCATCAACTGGAAGGAAGTACGAACGATGGATTCTACGTCCTCCATCTCATGATGGAGTTTAGAAGGGATCACCAACTTCTTCGCATGACAAGCAAAAATGATGATCATATCCTCAAATGGGCAGCATCCTTAGGAGCCGAACTGGATTATAAACTCGGAGATGACTTCTATCGCATCCTGAAGGACATTGCAACGATCATCATAAAAGAAGTCGTCGAAGAGAACGAGATGTTCCACCATGGCCCTATATCGCGAGCTGACGTCAAAACTCGCGTATGAATGCAACTTTTGGACCTGACGCCGTTCAACAAGCTAGGGTGCATCCTCCCAGATATGGATGGATGGCAGTTCTAGTGATTGACTATGCCGATGATGATGTCTCGGTTGAATTTGTACTTTATGAAGCGATATGAAAACTTTGTGATGTAATTAACGGTCCTGCTGAACTTGCGTAACGCTAGCTAGTGAATTAGTTTGGGTACGATGAACGTGCGTAGATTATGTATGTTACTTTATGTTGCATCTATTTGATAACTCTTTCTCTTCGTGTTGCTCAAGTATATTATGTTGTGTACTATTGTTGAATTACCATGATGAAGATGCATCTCTAACAGGTACATAGATCATCGATGGCGAAGAAGTGCTATGTCGTGTACATAGGGAAGGTTCCAGGAGTGTACGACGAGTGGCCAGAGTGTCAGGCCCAAGTGTACAGGTTCCCGGGCGGCAACCAGAGAGGGTTCGATACCAGAGGGGAAGCGGAAGCTAGTTACACTACTGCAGGATGCTGCTAACGCGACACTACGATCAGAGACCCTTTGATGAAACTGTGTGCGATGCATTAATCGCAAACGGTGATGTAAAAAAACCGTCAAAAAAGACACAAAATGTTTGCGATGAATGATACATCAAACACGGTTCAGATTTTAGTTATGTGGCGATGCTGGGCATACAGTTGATCCATACGAACCGTTTGCGATGAGACAGAACAACAGAAATGGGCAGCCAGATCAAGGTGTGTGCGATATACGGCATACAGTTCGCTCCGATGAACCGTTTGCGATGATCGAGGTGAACACAAACGATTCGGCGTAACGAGATGTGTGTGATACCCGGCAAACAGGTCGGTAATCAGAATTGTGTGCGATCATTATAGACAGCCCATACGGTCTTTTTTGTGAATTGTGTGCTCGTCAGGGCACACAGTTCAACAAACCAACCTGTGGGCGATAATGTAGAAGATCTCTGTCGAATATGTATTACTAACCGTCTGCGATGAGATTGACAGGATAAACAGAGATAACAAATTAATATGAGCGAACGGAAACAGAGATATATACAGTCTGCTTAATTTAGTCCTTCTTGTTGTTGTTGTTGTTGTTGGATGGCCCCGCGACATCGTCTTGGCGAGGACACTTCTTGCCGCTGACCGTTGGATTTTCATCGCCGCTGCCGTCGTCATCGTCGTTGTTGTCGTCGTCGTCCTCCTCCTCGTTCAACCATTCCTCCTCATCATCATCGTCGTCTTCTTCTTCGTCCTCCGACGGCTCCTCGTCCATCTGGTTGTTGTCTGACGACTCCGGAGGCGGCGTCCCTTCCATGATCCGGATATAATCGAGGTCTGGGCTCGACACCAGACTCATGGAAGACGAGCGGGATGATTCCGATGTTGACCTATCATCGGGCGCCAGACTGCTGGCCGAACTGTCGTCCTCGCTGTCGCTCGACATGGCTGCAGAGTGTGTACCAGTGTGTAGCGCGGCCTACCGGGGACGATGAAGATGGTGGACACTTAAGCGGGGTATGCAGAGAAGAGGAAATGCCAATTGAAGCGGGGGTTGACGTATTATCTAACCGCTGATATAATCAATCGCAATTATTTGTACCCAGTTGCTCCAAATTCCCGGGGTTGCGCTGGACTCCTATTGGCTATTTGACTGGTTTCTTTTTTCAGGACAAAAACAAGGAGCGAGTTTTGGGATTATGCACCGGCACCGGTACGAACGGAGTAGGACAGTTGGCAAGCAATACATTGAGCTCTTCTTATTGATAAAGCCAGTAATAATCAAACTACAAAGGAAAAGAAAAAAAGACAAAGGAAAATATCTGCACGAATCTTCGCGTAACATCAATGGCATAGGACCTAGATGTGCATTACTTAGAGCACATCTAGATGTGCTTTAGCAATACTGTCAAACAAAACCCCTAATCATCATTGCAAACAGCGCATAGAACATGGCTAATGCGACAACCACAACTACACATGCTAGTTCCTTCTTGTCTCTTGCTTTCATCTGTTGCCTGTGATTGATTCTTTCTTGCTTCATCGTACTGATTGTACATTCCAGATCAGCCAGTTTCTTCTTCAGCTTTACGTTATCTTCTGCGAGCTTGGTGATAACACTTCGAGCCCTGCCATGCCATTCTTCATCCAGGCAGTTAACAAAGACACAAGCCTCATATCCCTGCCAATGTTAAATAGTATTCAGGATGAGCGGTGGCATTAACTCAAGTAAAATGATGAACTTAGCACTAACCTCTAAGGGGCAACTGAGAAACCGTCTGCGAATGTCGAATCCCTCCGTGCATACACGTCGAGCGGGAGTGTGCCCATGCACACAACTCAACTTTTGGTACTTCTCGGTGGCGCAAAACTTGGAGTCGAACTCGTGTTGCGGGAGTCTGGAGTCATGCTCCGGATCCGGCGGCAGATCGCTTTCTTGGGGGGGGGGGTTCATTCAGGACGGATTCAGCAAGGAGCTACTTTGGACATGCTAAAAAAGATCGGGATAGATTGGAACCTGACAGGACGATTCGGATCCGTAGTACACCTGCCTTCTGATGACCTTAGGCAAGTGCTCGGCGGCGATCACCGTCGTGGCGGCGATACGAGCAGGAGCAGCCGCACCGAAACCATTTGCACCACTCGTCCGCATTCCCCCAATGTCAGCGCCACGCGAGGGAATTTGGAGGCTATGTAGGGATTTGGGGGAAATGGGGAAACTGTGGGGATAAGCTAACGGTCGGGAACTACTTATGGCACTATATGTTGTATACGGCACACTGTTTATACATGTCGTTTGTGTTAGGTATTACAACGTCACACACGATTTCCGCACCAAACCGTGTGAGAAGACAACGTAGGTGAGACACGGTTGCCGTTACATAACCGTATGTGATGTACTACCCTGTACATATAATTGAGTTACAGTGATACCGTGTAAACAGCCGCTCTGCGGATATCCGTCAAAAAAAAACAGCCGCTCTGCATATAGAGATGGCGGCGGCGGCCTAGGCAGCGGCTACCGGAGAAGAGGTCAATCCTCGGTCGGTGGGCGGTGGCGGCGTCATAGGAGGTCAATCCTCGGTCTGCGGCGGGAGATAGGAGGAGCTCAACCATCGAGGTCAGCGGCGGCGTGATTCGAGGACATCCATCGTGGTCGATGGCGGGATAGTGGAGGTCGAACTTCAGGCGGCAGCCGCACTAAGCTTTGCTCCTCGACCCTGCTGTCTCGGCGTGCCGCCGCATCGCGCTTCTCTGTCTGTTGGGTGGAGGTCACCGCGTGGCTAATTAATTAAGGTATTCTTTTTGTGAGTGGCTTAATTAAGGTATTCAATTCCTAAGGGTAGTGCTGTACTAGTACTCTGCGTGTAAATTAACTGGCCATTAATTTTTGTCATTGCACGTCTGGATAACAATATGGAGCGCCCTCAGTAATTATGAAAATAAAACCTTGTGATTTATGCATGCATCTTTGGGCAGCAGTTAATCCGTGTATTAATGTTGTTGTTTTGTTTTTAATTACCATTCGTGTGGTGCAGATGGAACGATCTCGATGGATGAAGAATTAGAAAACCGTAGATTTTATCAGTGGCGTGACAGAGTTCATGAATTTGGCTGAAAGTACAAAGAGGAGAATTGGTGATGCGGATTACATCCTGTGTCCATGTACTGATTGTGCCAATACAGAGTCACATGAAGTTGCAGATGTCCAGTGGCACTTAGTTTCTTGGGGATTCATGGATGGATATACACGTTGGACCAGACACGGTGAAGAGGAGGTCATGGATGAAGATACCCAGGGCTGCGAGATGCCAAACCCCGATCAGTGTCACATGGATGTTGAATCTAACATCGGGGCAGAGGCGTCAAGCTACCAATGGAACACTGGAAAGCCGAAACGCCCACTGGAAAACCAAGATGTCGACGTAGATGACGACGATCTTGATATGCCAGATTTTGCTGCTATGATTGCAGATTTCGAGGGCCCAAAAAAGGATATGATTGGGTACAAGGATCTACCAACCATTGATGCGGACTCCAAGAAAGAATTGTATCCAGGTTGCAAAAAGAAATATTCCAGGTTGAGTGCCACCCTGGCGCTTCTCAGATTTAAAGCAGCAAACGGTCTATCAAACAAGGGCTTCACAGAGATGTTAGGTCTTTTCAAAGAAATTCTTCCAGAAGATAATGTGCTCCCCAGAAGCACGAATGAAGCGAAGAAAATTGTTTGCCCATTGGAACTTGAAGTACAAAAGATACACGCTTGTGTGAATGATTGTATATTGTACCGTGGTGAGTACAAAGATTTGCGTGCATGTCCCACATGCAAGAATGCACGATACAAGCGCAGGAGAGCAAATGACAAGTACAAATTGGACGACGAGATCAAGACAGGAATCCCGTTCAAGGTTGTTTGGTACTTCTGTTTAATTCCAAGGTTGAGGCGTTTGTTTGCAAACCCTAGAGAGGCAAAGAGGTTGCGGTGGCATCATGATGAGCGAATTGCGGATAAGTATATGAGGCACCCGAAAGATGGGGCTCAGTGGGAATTAATCGACAACAAGTTTGAAGACTTTGCCAAGGATCCTAGAAGTATAAGGCTCGGGGAGTGTACTGTCGGGATGAATCCTTTTGGCGATATGAGCACTAATCACAGCACATGGCCGGTGCTTCTGTGCATATATAACCTAGCTCCTTGGTTGTGTATGAAGAAAAAATACATTATGATGTCAATGATTATCCAAGGCCCGAAGCAACCTGGAAATGACATCGACATTTACTTTCAGCTACTGGTAGAAGAACTGCTGACAGTGTGGATAGATGCGCCTACTGTAAAATGTTATGATGCTTACAGAAAGGAGATTTTCGATCTACATGCGATGCTGGTGCACACCATTCAAGATATGCCGGCATTAGGCAACACATCGGGGCAGAAAACAAAGGGAGATGTAGGGTGTGTCACATGCATGGATAGGACAGCTAGCAGATTTCTTCCCAACTCACGCAAAACCATGTATTTGCGTCATCGTAGGTTCTTACGGAAAAATCACCCATACCGAAAGATGAAAGCTGAATTTGATGGTACGACAGAGGTAGGTGTGGGCCCAAGACCCTATGATGGGGAGGTGGTCCACAACATGGCTAAACAAATTAATGTTGTGCTTGGCAAGAAGCACCCTTTGACGGTGAAACAAACACCCAAGGGTCAAGTGTTTAAGAAGAAATCGGTGTTCTGGAAATTACCTTACTGGGAGATTCTACGTGTACGTCACTACATCGATGTCATGCACGTACAGAAGAACGTATGTGAAAGCATCCTTGGTACTCTGCTCAAGATAAAAGGTAAAAGAAAGGATGGTGACGGTTCACGGCTCGATATGCTTGCTGATCAATCAAAATGCAAGAGTGAAGCAGAAGATGATGACAAATTCATCAAAGCTCGCCAGAGTTACAATTTTAGTACAAAAGAAGCAACACAGTTCTTCACCTATTTGTTGTCAGTTAAGACACCCTCTTCCTACTCCGCAAACATCAAAAGTCTCGTGGATGTGAGCTCAGGTAAAATGAAGTTGGGACACATGAAGTCACATGATTGCCACGTAATGTTGACACAAATCCTCCCGGTGGCCATCAGGAATCTGATGGACAAAGATATAAGAAACACACTCATTGAGCTCTATGATTTCTTCAACCAACTATGGCAGAAAGTTGTAGATCCTGAAGAGTTGGATCATATGCAAGATGATATTGCAAGAATATTGTCCACCCTAGAGATGTTTTTCCCACCGTCATTCTTTGATGTCATGGTCCATCTCACTGTGCACCTTGTCGACTAGATAAATTATTGTGGTCCTGTGTTTCTTCGCAACATGTATCCCTTCGAGCGGTTCATGGGAATACTGAAGCGCTTTTGTCGGAACCGAAACCATCCAGAGGCAAGCATCCTACAAGGTTATACCGCGGAGGAGGTGGTTGAGTTTTGCACCGAATACATGAAACAAAGACCTATAGGTTTGCCCCTCTCTCGCCACGAGGGAAGGTTGAAAGGTAAGCCGGTCCTTGCTGGCACGCAAATGGCTGCACCCGGAGAATTGGCAGAGAAAGCCCATTTGACGGTACTGCTTAACAGCCCAGTTCTCAGCGCTTATGCCGAAGAACACTTGGCGGAGATACGCCAAAGCTTCTTACCAATGGTGCCTTCATCAGATGTGGAGATGAAGGAGCACACTAAGAACTACGCCGAATGGCTGAAGAATCATTTGGCACAAGGATCCATCGATGACATTGCTACGTGGTTGGCAAAAAAGCCATCACCTACGGTGTTGACGTACCAAGAATATGACATAAATGGATACACGTTCTACACTGAGGAACGTGATCAGAAGACCTCATATCAGAACAGCTCTGTTCGAATAGAATGCATGACTGTAGATGAAGCTGATAAAAGGGTATACTATGGAACCATCAAAGAGATTTGAGAGCTTGACTATGAAAGTTAAGGTGGCATTATTCAGGTGCGCATGGATCCCTCTTGGTCATGTAAAGGTTGATGATTACAGGAAGACCTGTGTTAACAGGACAATGATGGCATATCACGCGGACCCGTTCATTCTTGCCAGCGATGCTACCCAGATTTTCTTTGCGGAAGACCCCTTGCATAAGAACTGCCATGTAGTGATGCATGGGAAGAGGAGGGTACTGGGTGTCGAGGATGTTGCCGATGAGGACGAGTACGATGAATTTGCTGAGTTGCCAGCCAAGGGATCACGCACCCGTGTAACAGAGCAGCGTAAAATCATCAGAAAACCCAAGTTCATTCGGGGTCAACGTAATGATCCCAGTTCCCCCATGTACATGGGAATAAAGCCGTAAGACTAGTCTTTATGCCTACCCTGCAACTTAATTCGTTCAATTTAGAACTGTCGCGTGTACTGAATTTGTGAGTTATGCCCGGTTTTTTGTTGATGTTAGAACCGTTAATATGTTGACCTTGATATGCTGTCAGCTCAGGCAATGAATATGAACTGTTTTTTGTTACTATTATTATATCATAGAGGTAGCACAATCAATTGATCTCACTACAATATGTGTGAACAAAAATATGCAATCTGGTTTGCGAATAGCACACGGTTCGTTGATGAAAGCCGTGTGCCGACCAAACCCCGCCCGCGATCTGAGTCGTGCTTTCTGATTGGCCAGAACCCAAACCCCACGGATCGTACGTCTGCACCGTTGGATGCTCCCAGATCGAACGGCGATCCTCATCCCTTTCGACAGCACATGCAGTTCCGGTTGTAATTTTATTTTTATGCACAAAATGCACGTTAAACTCAAAAAATGTCTTAATTATAGCTAACGATACCTGAAATGCGCCGGAAAATCAAACCCGTGGTATAATGGTGATTGCGTACCGTGGAAATTTTTATGAGGCCAAACGATGAAGTCACCGGCCACTGGAGTTTGAATTGACACGTCTCCTTTTGGAAACCATGATCCTTCATGTGAGATGCTCCGGTTTGGAAGGAGCGATCATCAAAACTTGTGCCAAACTTTACCAATTTTTTTTCACGGGGTCGTGAGAGCACACCACGGGCACACATCGATTTTGATGATGTCCGGACTCCATCTAAATTTCCTGTGATTAAAATACCAACTAGGCCTACGCCAGTGGCCGCACCTCGCGGCCGAAATGTTTGAAACTTCTCCCCGCTTCTCGAACAAACGGATGAAAACTCGCAAAGCGACGCACAAATGATTTGTACACCTTCTTTGCTAGGCTGATCGTAATGGGAGTATCATAGCTAGTATCATGCATGCCAACTAGGCAATTTTGATGAGCTGTCATAGAATTAAATGAAGAAATAGAGGGTTAAGTATCATATCATGATACCGTATCATAATAAATGCTATGCTACTATGTGTCATGCATGACAATAAATAAAGTACTACATGATACTAACTTATGATACTATGCGCGCATTACGGAGGTAGTATCATATACTAGTATCATATGCATGATACTAGTATATGATACTCTCCATTAGGCTACTTCCAATGCATTGGTGCTTACATGAGGTGCTAAGCATATTAAATACTTTAGCAACTAAAGACCCCAATGCATAGGTGCTTAACTTGTTGGTGCTAAGTATCCTTCATTTAATGATTTTGCAACTAAAGTTCTTCATGCATTGGTGGGATTCTTCCATTTAAGTGTTTTGCCTAGGTTCTCGCGCTTGGCATTGTTTCTTCCTGGGGTCACCACACTCATCTCTCTCCTCTTAATTACCTTGCCACATCAGATTTTTTGCCTACATGGCAGCCTTAGCACCTGTACAAGGTGGAGCATTGGGAGGGGCCTTAGACTAGTCACAATGGGTATAGTAACTTAGACTAGTAACATGCATATGTTACTAGTCTATGTTACTACCTCTATAGTGGGGAGTAACATATGTGTGGTGTCATGCAACACTTCATTTATTAGGTTGTAGACTCATCTTGTCTTGGTATGTGTGATGTTACAGTAACTAGCTATGTTACCACATGACTCTCTTTCCTCATTAATTACTTACCACATCATCTGTTTTGCCTAGAGATGTGTGATGTTACCACCTATGTTACCCCCACTGTGGGTAGTCTTACAACCAGCCTTATCATATACTAGTATCATGCATATGATACTATAGTATATGATACTACCTCCGTAATGCGCGCATAGTATCATAAGTTAGTATCTTAGGTTGCCTTATTAATTGCCATGCATGACACAAAGTAGTACAACAATTAATATGATACGGTATCATGATATGATACCACACCCTCTCTTTCCTCATTTAACTGTGTGCCACTACATCATCCAAAAAGTCTAGTTGGCATATGCATGATACCGCTTATGATACTCCCATTACGACCAGCCTTAGGGTGGCCATAGTGGGGGTATCATAGCCGGTATCATGCACTCGGGAATAGCAAATATGATGATGTGGCAAAGAAGTAACATAGGTAGATACCGTAACATAATAAATATGCTATACTACTTTGTGTCATGCATGGCCATAAATACGGTCATCTATGATACTACTCTATGATACTATATGCACTATGAAGGTACGTACGTAGTATCATACACTAGTATCATATGCATGATACTATAGTATATGATACTCCCCACTATAAGGCTGGCCATAGTGGTGGTATCATAGCCGATATCATGCACTCGGAAATAGCAAGTATGCTGATGTGGCAAAGAATTAAATAAGATAGAGAGGGTTAGAGTAACATATAGGTAGATACCGTATCATGTTAAATGCGATGCTAATTTGTGTCATGCATGGCAATAAATATGATCATCTATGATACTACTCTATTATACTATGCACTATAATTAAAGGTAGTATCATACACTAGTATCATATATATATGCATGATACTAGTATATGACACTCTCCACTATGAGTAGCCTAAGTATAGCCTAACTAAAACACCCACATGTAGTTGCAGTAGGGTTTCTGACTTTAATTATATGCACTAAAATGCAAGGTAAGTGCAAAGAATGACTTAAACATAGCAGACGAGACCTGAAATGGGCCGAAAAATCAAACCAAGGGTATATCCGCGATTGTTTACCATGATTTTTTTCCGAGGCGGAACGATGTAGTAACTGACGATTTGGAGTCCGAGGTGCCGCGTCTCCTTTTGGAAATTATGATCCTTCTTGTGAGATGCTCCGGTATGGAAGGTGCGAGCACCAAAACTTGTGCCAAACTTTACCAAATTTTTTCCATGCGATCGTGAGAGCACGCCACAGTGACACAATGATTTTCGTTATTTTCCGGACTCTATATGCATTTCCTGAATTTAAAATACCAATAAGGCCTACGCCTCTGGCCGCACCCTGCGGCCGAACTGTTTGAAGTTTTTTCCCGTTTCTCGGACAATGAATGAAAACTCGCAAAGCGACACACAAATGATCTTGCTAACACCCACGTGTAGTTGCGACTATATATATATATACAAACGAGATCTCTTTTTTTTGCATATTCAAAGTTTGAGATTGCTAGCCAGGCCTGCCGCCTGGTAAAATGTACCAGAAAATCGAACCATAGGGTACAATCGTGATTTCTTACCGTGGAAAAAAAATTGGAGGCGAAACGATGAACTCATGTTTTCATTCAAACAAAAATATGCTGTTAGTTAATGTAAATGTTTTCAAATAGCACACGGTTCACTCACGAAAGACGTGTGTCCACTAAACCGTGGCCGATGCCCCCCGTGCCACGCGCACGATCTGAGTCGTACGTTCTGATTGGCCAGAACCCAAACCCCACGGATCGTACGTCTGCACCGTTGGATGCTCCTTGATCGAACGGCGATCCTCATCCCTTTCGACAGCACATGCAGTTCCGGTTCATGTAAATGTTTTCAAATAGCACACGGTTCACTCACGAAAGCCGTGTGCCTACCAAATCGTGGCCGATGCCCCCCCTTGCTGCGCACGCGATCTGAGTCATGCGTTCTGATTGGCCAGAACCCAAACCCCACGGATCGTATGTCTGCACCGTTGGATGCTCCCTGATCGAACGGCAATCCTCATCCCTTTCGACAGGAAATGCAGTCCGGCTAGGATTTGATTTATATGCCAAAATGCACGGTAAATGCCAAAAAATGTCTTAAATATAGCACACGAGACCTGAAATGCGCCAGCAAATCAAACCCGTGGTATAATGGTGATTGCTTAACGTGGGAAAAATTTAGAGGCGAAACGATGAACTCACGTCTTCATTTCAAAATTAGTACGTCTTCATTTCAAACGAAAATTTTCTCTTTGTGCACACGAGCGCTTAGAGGCAACCGTTTGCATAGGCCTTTCCGCGCGGCGACCGGGGATATTTTTCACCCTTTTCACCTAGGCCGCCAACACCCCCCCACCGCCCGCCCGTGTTTCACTCAACTAGTCCACCCAATCTCCATCGCTAGCTCCCCCCTCCCCCAGATCCACAGCAGAACCCTCTCCGGCACCGGCGTGCTCACCCCGGCCGTGTGCCCGCTCTTCGGCGTCAAGCCTACCTCCACTGCCGTTCCCAACACGTGGCTGCCCACGCCTCGCCGTCTTCGTTTGCTCGCCAGCCACCCTCGAGCATATCGATCCTGTAACCCTCACCTCTCCTGTGGTCCGGCCGGGTTTGCATTTAGAAGCCTGTTAGTTACTGCTCTCCATCGCGGTGAGGCATATTTCCTCGCAATCCCTCTTCCTATTTCGTTCCGTATGTTCCCAAATTGGCTATAAAATAATGGAGAGCGTATATATGTTCATTATCTACCTTCCTAACTAGTACATATAAGCTGTATTTGTTCCAATAAGTTACTGCCGATTTACAGATCGCGGGCGCCCGAGTCACACAAACTTAACAAATAAGCCGTACATTTTCTAAATTATTGCATGACATGTTTAGACAACTTCATACCAAGTTGTTAGTTTTATGCTTATCCTCCTTTCCTGAGTTTCGCATGTGTTCTCTGTAGATGCCGAGTAGCAGCGACAACACTCATGCTTCAGGCGATGTATATTCATCTGATTCCGACAACCCTAGGTCTTCAGCAGATGGTGAGGGATCAAGTAATCTTGAACGGGATAGAGCTGCAGCAATTACCCTTCCGGTCAGGACACGAAGGAACGCTCCAAGGAAGCCCACACACCAGCCTAAAGGTATATATGAAGTAACCGAGATCGATTTAAAGTCTTGGGCTCCAACTAAACCAGATAAAGCACGCACGAGGTTCAGGAGTGTGTGTGGATTTGTTGGCAGGGCAAGGCTCAACATTAATCTGCCGGGGTTTCGGAAGGCTGACACAGAAACACGGCGAAGGATAGTCCGGGAGATCATGGATCACTTCAACGTTCCAGAGCAGTGGAGAATGCAGGTGGAACACACTGCACTGAAGAAGGCTAGGGATGCTTGGAGAAACTGGAAGCACGTGCTGTACAAGAAGTACTTGAGTGAAGGCAAGGACCCAATCCCCGCATACCCCCAAATTACAAAGGCAGACTGGGCAGAATTCAAAAGGGTCAGGGCAACTAAAGAGTTTGCTGAGAAGAGTGCCAAGCAATCGCAACTTCAGAAGAAGAACACACACCCCCACCGTATGGGTGTGGCAGGATACTATGGCATGAAACCGATATAGGACCATGAGGACAAAGAAGCAGTAGCGGCGGGTGGGCAACCGGCCTTTAGTGAAATCAGGGGCGAACGCGCCAGAGACTACTTGCGGGCACGTGCAAAGAGGCGTGATGACGGAACTTATTACTTTGAAAACTCACGTGACGAAGAACTGTATCAAGTGATGTTAAAGGCTTCCAAGATCCCTGGAAGGTTCTACAGGAACTCAGGGCCATGTGACATTCCGTCCGATGCTCTGGAAACAAGAGAGCCCCCTGGCCATGCAAGGGGTATAGGTGTTAATGTCCCGCACAAGAGGGCTTTCACACTCAGCAAAGAAGAGAGGCTCAGCATGAAAAAAGCGAGGAGTGAAATGAAGCAGAATGAATTGTATGAAAGGTTGAGGAAGGACATGTATCCGGCTATTCGAAAGGATATTGAGGAGTCAATGATGATGCAGAAGACTCTAACACTGACAGATAGCCAGCAGATGAGAGGGGAGGCGGGCATGGAGGATGCTGCTTATTGCGCGACAACACCGCACAAGAGTAGCTGTGCATCAGCTGACCCCAGCGACACTGAGACTGCAGCTGCTCATGATGATGCTATATCTGATCTATCTGGAATGAAAGACAGACTGAAGGGCGTGCTTACACATTATGAAGGTACATTAAAATGTGCAACAGCCTGGGTTTGCCCACCCTTCTTGGAAGAGGGCCTCTTGTTGGACAATGTGCCATTGAAGCCGGGCTGTGTGAAGTGCTATGTGACTGAAGTAAAGCCTGGATTCAATGAATTTGCCCTGAAGAATGTCCTAGGAGACTTTGATGAGCAAAGGACCTTGGGAGAAACACTGTTACATCACATCCAGTGGCCACGAAAGGAAATAGAGTTCATCGATGAGATCCCTGAAGCCCCGCCAAGAGCAACCAATGTTGCCCCTCAACCGGTGACGCTCTCCTTGCCACAGCAGCTCTCGCGTGCTTCCCCCAAAGAACCTAATACTCGTAATCCGACGGCCGATGCATCAACCTGTGATCAGCCGGCCCGACTTTGTGCCGTACAGGCCATGTCATCCTCCGCCCCAGAGCAGCCAGTGGCAAGGCCTACAACTGCTGAAGACGCACCATCGGTTCAGATGCCGGCCGCTGAAGCAGCGGGGGGAGACCCAGCTGCAGCACATGCTCAGCAGACCAACCTAGTGGAACGGACTGCTAAGCAGTCTGATGCTTCGGAACCGCCTGCTAAGCAGTCTGTAGGTCCAGAACAGACTGCTCATCAGTCCGTCGGTCCGCCATCGCGTGATCAGCATACCAATGCGTCAGCACTTCCTGCTCAGCAAACCATCGCGTTGGCACGGCCTCCTCAGCACACCGACAAGTTGGCACCAACACCACCTGCGCAGAAACCCGACATAGCTTCAACGCATGGTCAGCAGTCCGATGCCTCTGCTCTTACAGCCCAGCAGTCCGTCACAACAGCACCGCCAGCTCAGCGGTCCGGCATAGATAAACCATCTGCTAAGCAGTCCGTCGAAGCTTCACCGTCTGCTCGGCAGTCTACCTTGCAGCCAACCAGACGTTCTGTCAGAAATGCTTCAAGTACCAAGAAGGAAGCGGCCAAAAAGGCTGCACCCGCGAGGAAGCGCGGCAGGAGAGCGAAGAGGAAAGAGAACGATTGCCTCTTACTTAAAGCACTCATCGCCCAGAGCCAAATTAACAGCAGGTTGTTCGAATCGGGGAGTAATATTATTTCTGACGGCATGGATGATGAAGAAGTAGATTTGTTGCTTGCTAAAAGTAAATCAAACGTACTTGAAGCACGCAATTACGTCCATGGCCAGCCAATTCTTGTTGGCGAATACTTTGATGAGTGCAGCTCCAGTTGCCGCGAGTTACATGAATATTGCATGGATCAAATGTCAGCAGGTCTTCATGGTTTGCTAGTCCACTACAACAGAGATCATTTCCGACACGATGCTGGTTCCATCAATGTGAGTTTCGAGGACTTACATCTCTTCTTCAACTTCAACGAGCTCGATGCCACTCTTGTTAGATGCCTAATTTTGGAAGTACTTAACAAACTCTGATCAACTTCTCCATACAAGGTTGTAAATGATAAACAACTAACTGCATTTTATTCCTCTCAGGGGATTGAACGCGCAGAGAAGAAAAAGGGAGAGTGTGTATTTCATAGATCCTGCATTAGCAAATGGCACAACATTAGATGGTAAGGACCTACGGGACTGGGCCATTAACACGGTCGTCCGTCTCTTCGAAAACACGTCCCATGCAGAATCATTTCTCTGGCCATATCATGAACGATAAGTCAAGTAAACAACCACGCATACACTGATTGTCTTTCAGATTTTGACATAATTCGTAAGTTCATGGCTTTCTTAATATGTAGCGATCACTAGATATTGGTATTCATTGTTCCAAACAAGAACACAATTTACTACATGGATTCTCTCAGAGAGTCAACAAACGCTCAGGATCTGACGCATCTTCAACAATTCATGGATGGGTATTGAATTCTATGATGTTGAAATTAATTTGCATTCATATCTGGTTCAATAATTGATGTTGTCAAAATTCATCTTCATTTGCAGTGTGCTCGCATTGTGGAAAACTAAACCAGGGAACCTGTTCAAGAGGGAACTACCTCTGCAGCATGAGATCGTTTCTCCGGTAACACACCGAAATCCGTTATTTTCGGAAAATTTATCCAATAGTCTGCAAATACCTTTTCTTACGCTAGTTAAATGTTCAAGCTTCTAAATAAACCTCTTTCTATTTTTATCCAAAGAAAAAATAATACATCTAACACCGGTTAGGTTGTTCCTAACAGGACAAATACATGACTAATTCTGTACAAAAAATTTCAGTGTCCTCAGCAACAAGCAGGGACCAACCTTTGTGGATACTATGTTTGCAGACACATGATCTCCATCTGCAAATCTGCTGATAGTTGTGACGATCCTCGCGAATTAGTACCAGTAAGTCTATCTTAATTAATATCTTCTACTCCACTCATATGGCACATTCTGATCTTAAAAATATTGCAGCTCATCTTAGAACCGAGGACCCCTAAACCGCTCCCGGTTGGTGAATTGCTGATGGTTCGGAGATTTATCAGCGACTTCTTCCTGAATCACTACATCAATCCCACTGGTGATAATGAAGATTTCAGCATGCCTTCTCCTGAAACATTGAGTAAGAGTTAGCCGCTAAACATATACGCATGGATCCATTGTTTTCCATCTGATGAGGTCTTCGTATTTCGTACACTATGATTAATTATGTAATGCATATATGTGTGGACAAATCATTGGAATTTAGCTACCATATGTTCAATTGCAATTGTTGCGAAATCTGATGAATGTTCTTCCTGTGGACACTATTTGTTCAATTGAATATTGTGGCGAATTTATTTTTGCATGCCGATTCAAAATGGGATATTTTTGTTTTAACCTGGCAATTGCTCCGCACACGGTTCAACTAAATGAATGTGTGCGATCCACATCGGAAAGCATACGTCAATCGTAGCGGAACCGTCGGTGATACACAGCAGATCGCAAACGATTTGCAGCGCTACTACATGTGCGTAGGGTCTCCGGAACCGTTTGTGATATCACGGTATCGCACACGAGAGCTCGGAGTAAACCGTGCCCAATGTAAAATACAATCCCAGTCGTATTTTTTTCAGGAAATGTGTGGGATCCCAAACGAAAAGCACACGTCACTCTTGCCGCAACCGTCGGTGATACACAACAAATCACAAACGGTCTGTAGCACTTGTATGTGTGCGAAGGGGCTCCTGAACCGTTTGTGATAGAACATTATCGCACACGGTAATTGTTGCGAAACGTGTGCGATGGAGTCTTGCATGGTAGACGGGTTCCGCAGAAAACACGTGTGCGATCGGGCACATATCGCACACAGTTCATATGTTGGCCCATGTGCCTTACATACTGTTTCCCAAACGGTTCATTACGACACACCGTTTGGTTTCACTGCGTCATTAGAAACGTTTAATCACCGATCCCACACGTGCGAAAGAATTTAGTGTGTGCTGCATCACACACGATTACATTTTGCAAGGCCTCTGGATCATGGCTCCATATCCCCGACGGTTTCTGGGTCGTGTGGGAAGGACCCCCCTATCGCCCACACTCACTTGGCGACGGTTCCAAATGCCGTCGCAGAAAGGGGTTAAAAACCGTGTCTATAGCACCGACGCGTACCAGTGTTACTTGAGGTTCATGCTAGCGTGAGAGAGGGATCAGAGGCGGCGCTTCATGAGCTACTGCATAATTTCGCTCTTCCTCATAGTGATCGCTCTTCTCTTCTATATCATAGTTTAAATGGATGATGAAACATGTGCATGTGATGACCTTGTAGTTGCACGTATTTGAGATATGTGACAACTTCTATTGCTATTTTAGAGATGATCATTTGTGTTTGATGGGAACATGATGATATATATATGATGATCAGACTATTGTATGTGTATGATATGATGAGATTTGTATGTCTATAATATGATGAGACTATATTGTATAAAACCTATACAAATACAGAGAAAATATGCAGGAAAAAAGAACAAAAAATGAAAAATAAATAACAGTAGCGCCTGTTTCCACTAGCAGTAGCGCCTGCCTATCAGTAGCGCCAGATGAAAAGAGGCGCTGCAGATATTAGCAGTAGCGCGTGAAATACCAGGCGCTACTGATAACTTTGTGTAGCAGTAGCGGGTGGTGAACACGCGCTGCTGCTACAAGTTAGCTGTAGCGCCTAATCAGTAGCGGGGTCCCACGCGCTACTGATGAGCCATTTACATGCGCTACTGCTAAGCTTTTTCCAAGTAGTGTGATCTTATGGGACCATCCCTAGACTCACAGTTTTGGCCAATTGGGGCCCGTTTTGTGAGCTATTGCTCACGTTTTGGTGTCCCGGGACGTCTCCGGACCACGGGGTGATCTTATCGGAACGTCCCCAGGACTCATGGTTTTGGCCGATTCAGGCCCGTTTTGTGGGTTTATTGCCCATGTTTTGGTGTCCCGGGACGTCTCCGAAGCACGGGGTGATCTTATGGGACCGTCCCCAAGAGTTGCAGTTTTGGCCAATTGGGGCCCGTTTTGTGAGCTCTTGCTCACGTTTTGGTGTCCTGGGAAGTTTCCAGACCACGGCGTGATCTTATGGGAACGTCCCCAACACTCGTGGTTTTGCCCGATTCAGGCCCATTTTGTGGGTTTATTGCCCATGTTTTGGTGTCCCGGGACGTCTTCGAAGCACGGGGTGATCTTATGGGACCGTCCCCAAGACTCGCAGTTTTGGCCAATTGGGGCCTGTTTTGTGAGCTATTGCCCACGTTTTGGTGTCCCGGGATGTCTCCGGACCAAGGGGTGATCTTATGGGAACGTCCCCAAGAGTCGCAGTTTTGGCCAATTCGGGCCCGTTTTGTGAGCTATTGTTCATGTTTTGGTGTCCTGGGACGTCTCCGGCCCACGGGGTGATCTTATGGGAACGTCCCCAAGACTCGTGGTTTTGGCCGATTCAGGCCCATTTTTTGTGTGTATTGCCCATGTTTTGGTGTCCCGGGACATCTCCGAAGCACGGGGTGAACTTATGGGAACGTCTCCAAGACTCGTTGTTTTGGCCGATTCAGGCCCGTTTTGTGGGTCTATTGCCCATGTTTTGGTGTCGCGGGACGTCTCCGAAGCACGGGGTGATCTTATTCGACCATCCACAAGACTCGCATGTTTGGCCAATTGGGCCCGTTTTGTGAGCTATTGCTCACGTTTTGGTGTCCCGGGACGTCTCCGGACCAAGGGGTGATCTTATCGGAACGTCCCCAGGACTCGTGGTTTTGGCCGATTCAGGCTCACTTTGTGGGTTTATTGCCCATGTTTTGGTGTCCCGGGATGTCTCCAAAGCACGGGGGTGATCTTATGGGACAGTCCCCAAGAGTCACAGTTTTGGCCAATTGGGGCCCGTTTTGTGAGCTATTACTCACGTTTTGGTGTCCCGGGACGTCTCCGGACCACGGGGTGATCTATGGGAACATCCCCAAGACTCACAATTCTGGATGATTCTAGCTCGTTTCATGGGATATTGCTCACGTTTTGGTGTCCCGTGACGTTTCCGAAGCACGGGGTGATCTTATGGGAACGTCCCCGAGACCCGCAGTTTTAGCCGATTCGGGCCTGTTTTGTGAGCTATTGCTCACATTTTGGTGTGTCGGGACGTCTTCGGACCACGGTATCATCTTATGGGAAAGTCCCTAAGACTCGCATTTATTGCCAATTCGGGCCCATTTCATGGGCTATTCCTCATGCTTTGGTGTCCCCAATACTCGTGGTTTTGGCCGATTCAGGCCCATTTTGTGGGTTTATTGCTCCTGTTTTTGTGTCCCGGGACATCTCCATAGCACAGGGTGATCTTATGGGACCATACCAAGACTCGCAGTTTTGGCCAATTGGGGCCCGTTTTGTGAGCTATTGCTCATGTTTTGGTGTCTTGGGACGTCTCCGAACCACGGGGTGCTCATATGGGAACGTCCCCACGACTCGCAGTTTTGGCTTATTGGGGCTCGTTTTGTGAGCTATTGCTCACGTTTTGGTGTCCCGGGACGTCTCCGGACCACGGGGTGATCTTATGGGAATGTCCCCAGGACTCGTGGTTTTGCCCGATTCAGGCCCGTTTTGTGGGTTCATTGCCCATGTTTTGGTGTCCCGAGACATCTCCGAAGCACCGGGTGATGTTATGGGACCGTCCCCAAGAGTCACAATTTTGGCCAATTCGGCCCCGTTTTGTGAGCTATTTCTCACGTTTTGGTCTCCCAGGACGTCTCTGGGCCACGGGGTGATCTTATGGGAACGTCCTCAAGACTCGTGGTTTTGGCCGAATCAGGCCCATTTTGTGGGTTTATAGCTCCTGTTTTTGTGTCTCGGGACATCTCCGTAGCTTGGGGTGATCTTATGGGACCATACCTAGACTCACAGTTTTGGCTAATTGGGGCCCGTTTTGTGAGCTATTGCTCATGTTTTGGTGTCTCGGGATGTCTCCGAACCACAGGGTGCTCATATGGGAACGTACCCATGACTCGTAGTTTTGGCTTATTGGGGCTCGTTTTGTGAGCTATTTCTCACGTTTTGGTGTCCCGGGACGTCTCTGGGCCACGGGATGATCTTATGGGAATGTCCTCAAGACTCGTGGTTTTGGCCGACTCAAGCCCGTTTTGGGGTTTATTGCCCATGCTTTGGTGTCCCGGGAGGTCTTCGAAGCACGGGATGATCTTATGGGAACGTCCCCAGGACTCGTGGTTTTGGATGATTCAGGCCCGTTTTGTGGGTTTATTACCCATGTTTTGGTGTCCCAGGACATCTCCGAAGCACGGGGTGATCTTATGGGACCGTCCCCAAGACTCGTAGTTTTGGCCAATTGTGGCCCGTTTTGTGAGCTATTGCTCACGTTTTGGTGTTCCATGACGTCTTTGGACCACAAGGTGATCTTATGGGAACGTCCCCAAGACTCGTGGTTGTGGACGATTCAGGCCCGTTTTGTGGGTTTATTGCCCATGTTTTGGTATCCCGGGATGTCTCCGAAGCACGGGATGATCTTATGGGAACGTCCCCAGGACTCGTGGTTTTGGCCGACTCAAGCCCGTTTTGGGGTTTATTGCCCATGCTTTGGTGTCCCGGGAGGTCTTCGAAGCACGGGATGATCTTATGGGAACGTCCCCAGGACTCGTGGTTTTGGATGATTCAGGCCCGTTTTGTGGGTTTACTACCCATGTTGTGGTGTCTCGGGACGTCTCCGAAGCACGAGGTGATCTTATGGGACCGTCCCCAAGACTCGAAGTTTTGGCCAATTGTGGCCCGTTTTGTGAGCTATTGCTCATGTTTTGCTGTTCCGGGACGTCTCCGGACCACGGGGTGATCTTATGGGAACGTCCCCAAGACTCGTGGTTTTTGCCGATTCAGGCCCGTTTTGTGGGTTTATTGCCCATGTTTTCGTATCCCGGGATGTCTCCGAAGCACGGGGTGATCTTCTGGGACCGTCCTCAAGACTTGTAGTTCTGGGCAATTGGGTCCCGTTTTGTGTGCTATTGCTCACGTTTTAGTATCCCGGGACGTCTCCGGACCATGGGGTGATCTTCTGGGAACGTCCCGAGGACTCATGGTTTTGGCCGATTCAGGCCCGTTTTGTGGATTTATTGCCCATGTTTTGGTGTCTCGGGACATCTCCGAAGCACGGGGTTATCTTATGGGACCGCCCCCCAAGAGTCGCAGTTTTTGTCAATTGGGGCCCGTTTTGTGCGCTATTACTCACGTTTTCATGTCCCGGGACATCTCCGGACCACGGGATGATCTTATGGGAACGTCCCCAAGACTCGTAGTTTTGGCCAATTGTGGCCCGTTTTGTGAGCTATTGCTCACGTTTTGGTGTTCCGGGACGTCTTTGGACCACGAGGTGATCTTATGGGAACGTCCCCAAGACTCGTGGTTGTGGACGATTCCGGCCCGTTTTGTGGGTTTATTGCCCATGTTTTGGTATCCTGGGATGTCTCCGAAGCACGGGGTGATCTTCTGGGACTGTCCTCAAGACTCGCAATTCTGGCCAATTGGGTCCTGTTTTGTGAGCTATTGCTCACGTTTTAGTATCCCAGGACGTCTCCGGACCATGGGGTGATCTTATGGGAACGTCCCGAGGACTCGTGGTTTTGGCCGATTCAGGCCCGTTTTGTGGGATTATTGCCCATGTTTTGGTGTCCCGGGACATCTCCGAAGCAAGGGGTGATCTTATGGGACAGCCCCCAAGAGGCGCAGTTTTAGTCAATTGGGGCCCGTCTTGTGAGCTATTGCTCACGTTGTGGTGTCCCGGGACGTCTCTGAACCACAGGGTGATCTTATGGGAACGTCCCCAGGACTCATGGTTTCGGCCGATTCAGGCCCGTTTTGTGGGTTTATTACCCATGTTTTGGTGTCCCGGGACGTCTCCGAAGCACGGGGTGATCTTATGGGACCGTCCCCAAGACTCGTAGTTTTAGCCAATTGTGGCCCGTTTTGTGAGCTATTGCTCACGTTTTGGTGTTCCATGACGTCTTTGGACCACGAGGTGATCTTATGGGAACGTCCCCAAGACTCGTGGTTGTGGACGATTCATGCCCGTTTTGTGGGTTTATTGCCCATGTTTTGGTATCCCGGGATGTCTCCGAAGCACGGGGTGATCTTCTGGGACCGTCCTCATGACTCGCAGTTCTGGCCAATTGGGGCCTGTTTTGTGAACTATTGCTCACGTTTTAGTATCCCGGGACGTCTCCGGACCATAGGGTGATCATATGGGAACGTGCCGAGGACTCGTGGTTTTGGCAGATTCAGGCCCGTTTTGTGGGTTTATTGCCCATGTTTTGGTGCCGCGGGACATCTTCGAAGCACGGGGTGATCTTATGGGGCCGCCCCCAAGAGTAGCAGTTTTTGTCAATTGGGGCCCGTTTTGTGAGCTATTGCTCACGTTTTGGTGTCCTGGGAAATCTCCGGACCACAGGGTGATCTTATGGGAACGTCCCCAAGACTCGTGGATTTGCCCGATTTAGGCCCGTTTTGTGGATTTATTGCCCATGTTTTGGTGTCCCGGGACATCTTCGAATCACGGGGTGAACTTATGGGACCATCCCCAAGACTCATAGTTTTAGACAATTGGGGCCCGTCTTGTGAGCAATTGCTCATGTTTTGGTGTCCCGGGACTTCTCCGGACCATGGGGTGATCTTATGGGAACGTCCCCAGGACTTGTGGTTTTGGACGATTCAGGCCCGTTTTCTGGGTTTACTGCCCATGTTTTGGTGTCCCTGGACGCTTTCGAAGCACACGGTGAACTTATGGGACCGTCCCCAAGAGTCGCAGTTCTGGCCAATTGGGGCCCGTTTTGTGAGCTATAGCTCATGTTTTGGTGTCCCAGGACGTCTCCGAACCACGGGGTGATTTATGGGAACGTCCCCAAGATTCGTGGTATTGCCCGATTCAGGCCCATTTTGTGGGTTTATTGCCAATGTTTTGGTGTCCCGGGACGTCTCCGAAGCACGGGGTGATCTTATGGGACCGTCCCCAAGAGTCACAGTTTTGGTCAAGTGGGTCCCGTTTTGTGTGCTATTTCTTATGTTTTAGTATCCCGGGACGTCTCCGGACCATGCGGTGATCTTATGGGAACGTCCCGACGACTCGTGGTTTTGGCCGATTCAGGCCCGTCTTGTAGGTTTATTGCCCATGTTTTGGTGTCGTGGGACATCTTTTAACCACGGGGTGATCTTATGGGACCGCCCCCATGAGTCACCATTTTGGTCAATTGGGGCCCGTTTTGTGAGCTATTGCTCACGTTTTGGTGTCCCGGGACGTCTCCGGACCACGGGGTGATCTTATGGGAACGTCCCAAGACTCGTGGTTTCGGCCGATTCATGCCCGCTTTGTTGGTTTATTGCCCATGTTTTGGTGTCCTGGGACGTCTTCGAAGCACGGGGTGATCTTATGGGACCGTCCTCAAGACTCGTAGTTTTGGCCAATTAGGGCCCGTTTTGTGAGCTACAGCTCACGTTTTAGTATCCCAGGACGTCTCCGGACCATGGGGTGATCTTATGGGAACGTCCCCAGGACTCGTGGTTTTGGCCGATTCAGGCCCGTTTTGTGGGTTTATTACCCATGTTTTGGTGTCCCGGGACGTCTCCGTAGCACGGGGTGATCTTATGGGACCGTCCCCAAGACTCGTAGTTTTGGCCAATTGTGGCCCGTTTTGTGAGCTATTGCTCACGTTTTGGTGTTCCAGGACGTCTCTGGACCACGGGGTGATCTTATGGGAACGTCCCCAAGACTCGTGGTTTTGGCCGAGTCAGGCCTGTTTTGTGGGTTTATTGCCCATGTTTTGGTATCCCGGGACGTCTCCGAAGCACGAGGTGATTTTCTGGGACCATCCTCAAGACTCGCAGTTCTGGCCAATTGGGCCTGTTTTGAGCTATTGCTCACGTTTTAGTATCCCGGGACGTCTCCGGACCATAGGGCGATCATATGGGAACGTCCCGAGGACTCGTGGTTTTGGCTGATTCAGGCCCGTTTTGTGGGTTTATTACCCATGTTTTGGTGTCCCGGGACATCTCCGAAGCACGGGGTGATCTTATGGGACCGCCCGCAAGAGTAGCAGTTTTTGTCAATTGGGCCCCGTTTTGTGAGCTATTGCTCACGTTTTGGTGTCCCGGGACGTCTCCGGACCACAGGGTGATCTTATGGGAACGTCCCCAAGACTCGTGGTTTTGCCCGATTCAGGCCCGTTTTCTGGATTTATTGCCGTTGTTTTGGTGTCTCGGGACGTCTTCGAAGCAAGGGGTGAAGTTATGGGACCATCCCCAAGACTCGTAGTTTTAGACAATTGGGGCCCGTTTTGTGAGTTATTGCTCACGTTTTGGTGTCCCGGGACATCTCCGGACCATGGGGTGATCTTATGGGAACATCCCCATGACTTGTGGTTTTGGCCGATTCAGGCCCGTTTTCTAGGTTTATTGCCCATGTTTTGGTGTCCCTGGACGTTTTCGAAGCACAGGGTGATCTTATGGGACCGTCCCCAAGAGTCACAGTTTTGGCCAATTGGGGCCCGTTTTGTGAGCTATAGCTCATGTTTTGGTATAACGGGACGTCTCCAGACCACGGCGTGAATTATGGGAAAGTCCCGAGGACTCGTGGTTTTGGCCGATTCAGGCCCGTTTTGTGGATTTATTGCCCATGTTTTGGTGTCTCGGGACATCTCCGAAGCACGGGGTGATCTTATGGGACCGCCCCCCCAAGAGTCGCAATTTTTGTCAATTGGGGCCCGTTTTGTGCGCTATTACTCACGTTTTCGTGTCCCGGGACATCTCCGAACCACGGGATGATTTTATGGGAACGTCCCCAAGACTCGTAGTTTTGGCCAATTGTGGCCCGTTTTGTGAGCTATTGCTCACGTTTTGGTGTTCCGGGACGTCTTTGGACCACGAGGTGATCTTATGGGAACGTCCCCAATACTCGTGGTTGTGGACGATTCAGGCCCATTTTGTGGGTTTATTGCCCATGTTTTGGTATCCCGGGATGTCTCCGAAGCACGGGGTGATCTTCTGGGACTGTCCTCAAGACTCGCAATTCTGGCCAATTGGGTCCTGTTTTGTGAGCTATTGCTCACGTTTTAGTATCCCAGGACGTCTCCGGACCATGGGGTGATCTTATGGGAACGTCCCGAGGAATTGTGGTTTTGGCCGATTTAGGCCCGTTTTGTGGGACTATTGCCCATGTTTTGGTGTCCCGGGACATCTCCGAAGCAAGGGGTGATCTTATGGGACAGCCCCCAAGAGGCGCAGTTTTAGTCAATTGGGGCCCGTCTTGTGAGCTATTGCTCACGTTGTGGTGTCCCGGGACGTCTCTGAACCACGGGGTGATCTTATGGGAACGTCCCCAGGACTCATGGTTTTGGCCGATTCAGGCCCGTTTTGTGGGTTTATTTCCCATGTATTGGTGTCCCGGGACGTCTCTGAAGCACGGGGTGATCTTATGGGACCGTCCCCAAGACTCGTAGTTTTGGCCAATTGTGGCCCGTTTTGTGAGCTATTGCTCACGTTTTGGTGTTCCATGACGTCTTTGGACCACGAGGTGATCTTATGGGAACGTCCCCAAGACTCGTGGTTGTGGACGATTCAGGCCCGTTTTGTGGGTTTATTGCCCATGTTTTGGTATCCCGGGATGTCTCCGAAGCACGGGGTGATCTTCTAGGACCGTCCTCAAGACTCGCAGTTCTGGCCAATTGGGGCTTGTTTTGTGAACTATTGCTCACGTTTTAGTATCCCGGGACGTCTCCAGACCATAGGGTGATCATATGGGAACGTGCCGAGGACTCGTGGTTTTGGCAGATTCAGGCCCGTTTTGTGGTCTTATTGCCCATGTTTTGGTGTCCCGGGACATCTCCGAAGCACGGGGTGATCTTATGGGACCGCCCCCAAGAGTAGCAGTTTTTTTCAATTGGGGCCCGTTTTGTGAGCTATTGATCACGTTTTGGTGTACTGGGAAATCTCCGGACCACAGGGTGATCTTATGGGAACGTCCCCAAGACTCGTGGATTTGCCCGATTTAGGCCCGTTTTGTGGATTTATTGCCCATGTTTTGGTGTACCGGGACATCTTCGAATCACGGGGTGAACTTATGGGACCATCCCCAAGACTCATAGTTTTAGACAATTGGGGCCCGTCTTGTGAGCTATTGCTCACGTTTTGGTGTCCCGGGAGTTCTCCGGACCATGGGGTGATCTTATGGGAACGTCCCCAGGACTTGTGGTTTTGGACGATTTAGGCCCGTTTTGTAGGTTTACTGCCCATGTTTTGGTGTCGTGGGACATCTTTCAACCACGGGGTGATCTTATGGGACCGCCCCCAAGAGTCACAATTTTGGTCAATTGGGGCCCGTTTTGTGAGCTATTGCTCACGTTTTGGTGTCCCGGGACGTCTCCGGACCACGGGGTGATCTTATGGGAACGTCCCAAGACTCGTGGTTTCGGCCGATTCATGCCCGTTTTGTGGGTTTATTACCCATGTTGTGGTGTCTCGGGACGTCTCCGAAGCACGAGGTGATCTTATGGGACCGTCCCCAAGACTCGAAGTTCTGGCCAATTGTGGCCCGTTTTGTGAGCTATTGCTCATGTTTTGCTGTTCCGGGACGTCTCCGGACCACGGGGTGATCTTATGGGAACGTCCCAAGACTCGTGGTTTCGGCCGATTCATGCCCGTTTTGTTGGTTTATTGCCCATGTTTTGGTGTCCTGGGACGTCTTCGAAGCACGGGGTGATCTTATGGGACCGTCCCCAAGACTCGTAGTTTTGGCCAATTAGGGCCCGTTTTGTGAGCTACAGCTCACGTTTTAGTATCCCAGGACGTCTCCGGACCATGGGGTGATCTTATGGGAACGTCCCCAGGACTCGTGGTTTTGGCCGATTCAGGCCCGTTTTGTGGGTTTATTACCCATGTTTTGGTGTCCCGGGACGTCTCCGTAGCTCGGGGTGATCTTATGGGACCGTCCCCAAGACTCGTAGTTTTGGCCAATTGTGGCCCGTTTTGTGAGCTATTGCTCACGTTTTGGTGTTCCAGGACGTCTCTGGACCACGGGGTGATCTTATGGGAACGTCCCCAAGACTCGTGGTTTTGGCCGAGTCAGGCCTGTTTTGTGGGTTTATTGCACATGTTTTGGTATCCCGGGACGTCTCCGAAGCACGAGGTGATTTTCTGGGACGATCCTCAAGACTCGCAGTTCTGGCCAATTGGGCCTGTTTTGAGCTATTGCTCACGTTTTAGTATCCCGGGACGTCTCCGGACCATAGGGCGATCATATGGGAACGTCCCGAGGACTCGTGGTTTTGGCTGATTCAGGCCCGTTTTGTGGGTTTATTACCCATGTTTTGGTGTCCCGGGACATCTCCGAAGCACGGGGTGATCTTATGGGACCGCCCGCAAGAGTAGCAGTTTTGTCAATTGGGCCCCGTTTTGTGAGCTATTGCTCACGTTTTGGTGTCCCGGGACGTCTCCGGACCACAGGGTGATCTTATGGGAACGTCCCCAAGACTCGTGGTTTTGCCCGATTCAGGCCCGTTTTCTGGATTTATTGCCGTTGTTTTGGTGTCTCGGGACGTCTTCGAAGCAAGGGGTGAAGTTATGGGACCATCCCCAAGACTCGTAGTTTTAGACAATTGGGGCCCGTTTTGTGAGTTATTGCTCACGTTTTGGTGTCCCGGGACATCTCCGGACCATGGGGTGATCTTATGGGAACATCCCCAGGACTTGTGGTTTTGGCCGATTTAGGCCCGTTTTCTAGGTTTATTGCCCATGTTTTGGTGTCCCTGGACGTTTTCGAAGCACAGGGTGATCTTATGGGACCGTCCCCAAGAGTCGCATTTTTGGCCAATTGGGGCCCGTTTTGTGAGCTATAGCTCATGTTTTGGTGTCTCTGGACGTCTCCAGACCACGGGGTGAATTATGGGAAAGTCCCCAAGATTCGTGGTTTTGCCCGATTCAGGCCCGTTTTGTGGGTTTATTGCCCATGTTTTGGTGTCCCGGGACGTCTCCGAAGCATGGGGTGATCTTATGGGACCGTCCCCAAGAGTCACAGTTTTGGTCAATTGGGTCCCGTTTTGTGTGCTATTGCTCACGTTTTAGTATCCCGGGACGTCTCCGGACCATGGGGTGATCTTATGGGAACGTCCCCAAGACTCGTGGTTGTGGAAGATTCAGGCCCGTTTTGTGGGTTTATTGCCCATGTTTTGGTATCCCGGGATGTCTCCGAAGCACGGGGTGATCTTCTGGGACTGTCCTCAAGACTCGCAATTCTGGCCAATTGGGTCCTGTTTTGTGAGCTATTGCTCACGTTTTAGTATCCCAGGACGTCTCCGGACCATGGGGTGATCTTATGGGAACGTCCCGAGGACTCGTGGTTTTGGCCGATTCAGGCCCGTTTTGTGGGATTATTGCCCATGTTTTGGTGTCCCGGGACATCTCCGAAGCAAGGGGTGATCTTATGGGACAGCCCCCAAGAGGCGCAGTTTTAGTCAATTGGGGCCCGTCTTGTGAGCTATTGCTCACGTTGTGGTGTCCCGGGACGTCTCTGAACCACAGGGTGATCTTATGGGAACGTCCCCAGGACTCATGGTTTCGGCCGATTCAGGCCCGTTTTGTGGGTTTATTACCCATGTTTTGGTGTCCCGGGACGTCTCCGAAGCACGGGGTGATCTTATGGGACCGTCCCCAAGACTCGTAGTTTTGGCCAATTGTGGCCCGTTTTGTGAGCTATTGCTCAAGTTTTGGTGTTCCATGACGTCTTTGGACCACGAGGTGATCTTATGGGAACGTCCCCAAGACTCGTGGTTGTGGACGATTCAGGCCCGTTTTGTGGGTTTATTGCCCATGTTTTGGTATCCCGGCATGTCTCCGAAGCACGGGGTGATCTTCTGGGACCGTCCTCAAGACTCGCAGTTCTGGCCAATTGGGGCCTGTTTTGTGAACTATTGCTCACGTTTTAGTATCCCGGGACGTCTCCGGACCATAGGGTGATCATATGGGAACGTGCCGAGGACTCGTGGTTTTGGCAGATTCAGGCCCGTTTTGTGGGTTTATTGCCCATGTTTTGGTGTCGCGGGACATCTCCGAAGCACGGGGTGATCTTATGGGGCCGCCCCCAAGAGTAGCAGTTTTTGTCAATTGGGGCCCGTTTTGTGAGCTATTGCTCACGTTTTGGTGTCCTGGGAAATCTCCGGACCACAGGGTGATCTTATGGGAACGTCCCCAAGACTCGTGGATTTGCCCGATTTAGGCCCGTTTTGTGGATTTATTGCCCATGTTTTGGTGTCCCGGGACATCTTCGAAGCACGGGGTGAACTTATGGGACCATCCCCAAGACTCATAGTTTTAGACAATTGGGGCCCGTCTTGTGAGCTATTGTTCACGTTTTGGTGTCCCGGGACTTCTCCGGACCATGGGGTGATCTTATGGGAACGTCCCCAGGACTTGTGGTTTTGGACGATTCAGGCCCGTTTTCTGGGTTTACTGCCCATGTTTTGGTGTCCCTGGACGCTTTCGAAGCACACGGTGAACTTATGGGACCGTCCCCAAGAGTCGCAGTTCTGGCCAATTGGGGCCCGTTTTGTGAGCTATAGCTCATGTTTTGGTGTCCCAGGACGTCTCCGAACCACGGGGTGATTTATGGGAACGTCCCCAAGATTCGTGGTATTGCCCGATTCAGGCCCATTTTGTGGGTTTATTGCCAATGTTTTGGTGTCCCGGGACGTCTCCGAAGCACGGGGTGATCTTATGGGACCGTCCCCAAGAGTCACAGTTTTGGCCAATTGGGTCCCGTTTTGTGTGCTATTTCTTATGTTTTAGTATCCCGGGACGTCTCCGGACCATGGGGTGATCTTATGGGAACGTCCCGACGACTCGTGGTTTTGGCCGATTCAGGCCCGTTTTGTAGGTTTATTGCCCATGTTTTGGTGTCGTGGGACATCTTTGAACCACGGGGTGATCTTATGGGACCGCCCCCATGAGTCACAATTTTGGTCAATTGGGGCCCGTTTTGTGAGCTATTGCTCACGTTTTGGTGTCCCGGGACGTCTCCGGACCACGGGGTGATCTTATGGGAACGTCCCAAGACTCGTGGTTTCGGCCGATTCATGCCCGTTTTGTTGGTTTATTGCCCATGTTTTGGTGTCCTGGGACGTCTTCGAAGCACGGGGTGATCTTATGGGACCGTCCTCAAGACTCGTAGTTTTGGCCAATTAGGGTCCGTTTTGTGAGCTACAGCTCACGTTTTAGTATCCCAGGACGTCTCCGGACCATGGGGTGATCTTATGGGAACGTCCCCAGGACTCGTGGTTTTGGCCGATTCAGGCCCGTTTTGTGGGTTTATTACCCATGTTTTGGTGTCCCGGGACGTCTCCGTAGCACGGGGTGATCTTATGGGACCGTCCCCAAGACTCGTAGTTTTGGCCAATTGTGGCCCGTTTTGTGAGCTATTGCTCACGTTTTGGTGTTCCAGGACGTCTCTGGACCACGGGGTGATCTTATGGGAACGTCCCCAAGACTCGTGGTTTTGGCCGAGTCAGGCCTGTTTTGTGGGTTTATTGCCCATGTTTTGGTATCCCGGGACGTCTCCGAAGCACGAGGTGATTTTCTGGGACGATCCTCAAGACTCGCAGTTCTGGCCAATTGGGCCTGTTTTGAGCTATTGCTCACGTTTTAGTATCCCGGGACGTCTCCGGACCATAGGGCGATCATATGGGAACGTCCCGAGGACTCGTGGTTTTGGCTGATTCAGGCCCGTTTTGTGGGTTTATTACCCATGTTTTGGTGTCCCGGGACATCTCCGAAGCACGGGGTGATCTTATGGGACCGCCCGCAAGAGTAGCAGTTTTGTCAATTGGGCCCCGTTTTGTGAGCTATTGCTCACGTTTTGGTGTCCCGGGACGTCTCCGGACCACAGGGTGATCTTATGGGAACGTCCCCAAGACTCGTGGTTTTGCCCGATTCAGGCCTGTTTTCTGGATTTATTGCCGTTGTTTTGGTGTCTCGGGACGTCTTCGAAGCAAGGGGTGAAGTTATGGGACCATCCCCAAGACTCGTAGTTTTAGACAATTGGGGCCCGTTTTGTGAGTTATTGCTCACGTTTTGGTGTCCCGGGACATCTCCGGACCATGGGGTGATCTTATGGGAACATCCCCAGGACTTGTGGTTTTGGCCGATTCAGGCCCGTTTTCTAGGTTTATTGCCCATGTTTTGGTGTCCCTGGACGTTTTCGAAGCACAGGGTGATCTTATGGGACCGTCCCCAAGAGTCGCATTTTTGGCCAATTGGGGCCCGTTTTGTGAGCTATAGCTCATGTTTTGGTGTCTCTGGACGTCTCCAGACCACGGGGTGAATTATGGGAAAGTCCCCAAGATTCGTGGTTTTGCCCGATTCAGGCCCGTTTTGTGGGTTTATTGCCCATGTTTTGGTGTCCCGGGACGTCTCCGAAGCACGGGGTGATCTTATGGGACCGTCCCCAAGAGTCACAGTTTTGGTCAATTGGGTCCCGTTTTGTGTGCTATTGCTCACGTTTTAGTATCCCGGGACGTCTCCGGACCATGGGGTGATCTTATGGGAACGTCCCCAAGACTCGTGGTTGTGGACGATTCAGGCCCGTTTTGTGGGTTTATTGCCCATGTTTTGGTATCCCGGGATGTCTCCGAAGCACGGGGTGATCTTCTGGGACTGTCCTCAAGACTCGCAATTCTGGCCAATTGGGTCCTGTTTTGTGAGCTATTGCTCACGTTTTAGTATCCCAGGACGTCTCCGGACCATGGGGTGATCTTATGGGAACGTCCCGAGGACTCGTGGTTTTGGCCGATTCAGGCCCGTTTTGTGGGATTATTGCCCATGTTTTGGTGTCCCGGGACATCTCCGAAGCAAGGGGTGATCTTATGGGACAGCCCCCAAGAGGCGCAGTTTTAGTCAATTGGGGCCCGTCTTGTGAGCTATTGCTCACGTTGTGGTGTCCCGGGACGTCTCTGAACCACAGGGTGATCTTATGGGAACGTCCCCAGGACTCATGGTTTCGGCCGATTCAGGCCCGTTTTGTGGGTTTATTACCCATGTTTTGGTGTCCCGGGACGTCTCCGAAGCACGGGGTGATCTTATGGGACCGTCCCCAAGACTCGTAGTTTTGGCCAATTGTGGCCCGTTTTGTGAGCTATTGCTCACGTTTTGGTGTTCCATGACGTCTTTGGACCACGAGGTGATCTTATGGGAACGTCCCCAAGACTCGTGGTTGTGGACGATTCAGGCCCGTTTTGTGGGTTTATTGCCCATGTTTTGGTATCCCGGCATGTCTCCGAAGCACGGGGTGATCTTCTGGGACCGTCCTCAAGACTCGCAGTTCTGGCCAATTGGGGCCTGTTTTGTGAACTATTGCTCACGTTTTAGTATCCCGGGACGTCTCCGGACCATAGGGTGATCATATGGGAACGTGCCGAGGACTCGTGGTTTTGGCAGATTCAGGCCCGTTTTGTGGGTTTATTGCCCATGTTTTGGTGTCGCGGGACATCTCCGAAGCACGGGGTGATCTTATGGGGCCGCCCCCAAGAGTAGCAGTTTTTGTCAATTGGGGCCCGTTTTGTGAGCTATTGCTCACGTTTTGGTGTCCTGGGAAATCTCCGGACCACAGGGTGATCTTATGGGAACGTCCCCAAGACTCGTGGATTTGCCCGATTTAGGCCCGTTTTGTGGATTTATTGCCCATGTTTTGGTGTCCCGGGACATCTTCGAAGCACGGGGTGAACTTATGGGACCATCCCCAAGACTCATAGTTTTAGACAATTGGGGCCCGTCTTGTGAGCTATTGTTCACGTTTTGGTGTCCCGGGACTTCTCCGGACCATGGGGTGATCTTATGGGAACGTCCCCAGGACTTGTGGTTTTGGACGATTCAGGCCCGTTTTCTGGGTTTACTGCCCATGTTTTGGTGTCCCTGGACGCTTTCGAAGCACACGGTGAACTTATGGGACCGTCCCCAAGAGTCGCAGTTCTGGCCAATTGGGGCCCGTTTTGTGAGCTATAGCTCATGTTTTGGTGTCCCAGGACGTCTCCGAACCACGGGGTGATTTATGGGAACGTCCCCAAGATTCGTGGTATTGCCCGATTCAGGCCCATTTTGTGGGTTTATTGCCAATGTTTTGGTGTCCCGGGACGTCTCCGAAGCACGGGGTGATCTTATGGGACCGTCCCCAAGAGTCACAGTTTTGGCCAATTGGGTCCCGTTTTGTGTGCTATTTCTTATGTTTTAGTATCCCGGGACGTCTCCGGACCATGGGGTGATCTTATGGGAACGTCCCGACGACTCGTGGTTTTGGCCGATTCAGGCCCGTTTTGTAGGTTTATTGCCCATGTTTTGGTGTCGTGGGACATCTTTGAACCACGGGGTGATCTTATGGGACCGCCCCCATGAGTCACAATTTTGGTCAATTGGGGCCCGTTTTGTGAGCTATTGCTCACGTTTTGGTGTCCCGGGACGTCTCCGGACCACGGGGTGATCTTATGGGAACGTCCCAAGACTCGTGGTTTCGGCCGATTCATGCCCGTTTTGTTGGTTTATTGCCCATGTTTTGGTGTCCTGGGACGTCTTCGAAGCACGGGGTGATCTTATGGGACCGTCCTCAAGACTCGTAGTTTTGGCCAATTAGGGTCCGTTTTGTGAGCTACAGCTCACGTTTTAGTATCCCAGGACGTCTCCGGACCATGGGGTGATCTTATGGGAACGTCCCCAGGACTCGTGGTTTTGGCCGATTCAGGCCCGTTTTGTGGGTTTATTACCCATGTTTTGGTGTCCCGGGACGTCTCCGTAGCACGGGGTGATCTTATGGGACCGTCCCCAAGACTCGTAGTTTTGGCCAATTGTGGCCCGTTTTGTGAGCTATTGCTCACGTTTTGGTGTTCCAGGACGTCTCTGGACCACGGGGTGATCTTATGGGAACGTCCCCAAGACTCGTGGTTTTGGCCGAGTCAGGCCTGTTTTGTGGGTTTATTGCCCATGTTTTGGTATCCCGGGACGTCTCCGAAGCACGAGGTGATTTTCTGGGACGATCCTCAAGACTCGCAGTTCTGGCCAATTGGGCCTGTTTTGAGCTATTGCTCACGTTTTAGTATCCCGGGACGTCTCCGGACCATAGGGCGATCATATGGGAACGTCCCGAGGACTCGTGGTTTTGGCTGATTCAGGCCCGTTTTGTGGGTTTATTACCCATGTTTTGGTGTCCCGGGACATCTCCGAAGCACGGGGTGATCTTATGGGACCGCCCGCAAGAGTAGCAGTTTTGTCAATTGGGCCCCGTTTTGTGAGCTATTGCTCACGTTTTGGTGTCCCGGGACGTCTCCGGACCACAGGGTGATCTTATGGGAACGTCCCCAAGACTCGTGGTTTTGCCCGATTCAGGCCTGTTTTCTGGATTTATTGCCGTTGTTTTGGTGTCTCGGGACGTCTTCGAAGCAAGGGGTGAAGTTATGGGACCATCCCCAAGACTCGTAGTTTTAGACAATTGGGGCCCGTTTTGTGAGTTATTGCTCACGTTTTGGTGTCCCGGGACATCTCCGGACCATGGGGTGATCTTATGGGAACATCCCCAGGACTTGTGGTTTTGGCCGATTCAGGCCCGTTTTCTAGGTTTATTGCCCATGTTTTGGTGTCCCTGGACGTTTTCGAAGCACAGGGTGATCTTATGGGACCGTCCCCAAGAGTCGCATTTTTGGCCAATTGGGGCCCGTTTTGTGAGCTATAGCTCATGTTTTGGTGTCTCTGGACGTCTCCAGACCACGGGGTGAATTATGGGAAAGTCCCCAAGATTCGTGGTTTTGCCCGATTCAGGCCCGTTTTGTGGGTTTATTGCCCATGTTTTGGTGTCCCGGGACGTCTCCGAAGCACGGGGTGATCTTATGGGACCGTCCCCAAGAGTCACAGTTTTGGTCAATTGGGTCCCGTTTTGTGTGCTATTGCTCACGTTTTAGTATCCCGGGACGTCTCCGGACCATGGGGTGATCTTATGGGAACGTCCCCAAGACTCGTGGTTGTGGACGATTCAGGCCCGTTTTGTGGGTTTATTGCCCATGTTTTGGTATCCCGGGATGTCTCCGAAGCACGGGGTGATCTTCTGGGACTGTCCTCAAGACTCGCAATTCTGGCCAATTGGGTCCTGTTTTGTGAGCTATTGCTCACGTTTTAGTATCCCAGGACGTCTCCGGACCATGGGGTGATCTTATGGGAACGTCCCGAGGACTCGTGGTTTTGGCCGATTCAGGCCCGTTTTGTGGGATTATTGCCCATGTTTTGGTGTCCCGGGACATCTCCGAAGCAAGGGGTGATCTTATGGGACAGCCCCCAAGAGGCGCAGTTTTAGTCAATTGGGGCCCGTCTTGTGAGCTATTGCTCACGTTGTGGTGTCCCGGGACGTCTCTGAACCACAGGGTGATCTTATGGGAACGTCCCCAGGACTCATGGTTTCGGCCGATTCAGGCCCGTTTTGTGGGTTTATTACCCATGTTTTGGTGTCCCGGGACGTCTCCGAAGCACGGGGTGATCTTATGGGACCGTCCCCAAGACTCGTAGTTTTGGCCAATTGTGGCCCGTTTTGTGAGCTATTGCTCACGTTTTGGTGTTCCATGACGTCTTTGGACCACGAGGTGATCTTATGGGAACGTCCCCAAGACTCGTGGTTGTGGACGATTCAGGCCCGTTTTGTGGGTTTATTGCCCATGTTTTGGTATCCCGGCATGTCTCCGAAGCACGGGGTGATCTTCTGGGACCGTCCTCAAGACTCGCAGTTCTGGCCAATTGGGGCCTGTTTTGTGAACTATTGCTCACGTTTTAGTATCCCGGGACGTCTCCGGACCATAGGGTGATCATATGGGAACGTGCCGAGGACTCGTGGTTTTGGCAGATTCAGGCCCGTTTTGTGGGTTTATTGCCCATGTTTTGGTGTCGCGGGACATCTCCGAAGCACGGGGTGATCTTATGGGGCCGCCCCCAAGAGTAGCAGTTTTTGTCAATTGGGGCCCGTTTTGTGAGCTATTGCTCACGTTTTGGTGTCCTGGGAAATCTCCGGACCACAGGGTGATCTTATGGGAACGTCCCCAAGACTCGTGGATTTGCCCGATTTAGGCCCGTTTTGTGGATTTATTGCCCATGTTTTGGTGTCCCGGGACATCTTCGAAGCACGGGGTGAACTTATGGGACCATCCCCAAGACTCATAGTTTTAGACAATTGGGGCCCGTCTTGTGAGCTATTGTTCACGTTTTGGTGTCCCGGGACTTCTCCGGACCATGGGGTGATCTTATGGGAACGTCCCCAGGACTTGTGGTTTTGGACGATTCAGGCCCGTTTTCTGGGTTTACTGCCCATGTTTTGGTGTCCCTGGACGCTTTCGAAGCACACGGTGAACTTATGGGACCGTCCCCAAGAGTCGCAGTTCTGGCCAATTGGGGCCCGTTTTGTGAGCTATAGCTCATGTTTTGGTGTCCCAGGACGTCTCCGAACCACGGGGTGATTTATGGGAACGTCCCCAAGATTCGTGGTATTGCCCGATTCAGGCCCATTTTGTGGGTTTATTGCCAATGTTTTGGTGTCCCGGGACGTCTCCGAAGCACGGGGTGATCTTATGGGACCGTCCCCAAGAGTCACAGTTTTGGCCAATTGGGTCCCGTTTTGTGTGCTATTTCTTATGTTTTAGTATCCCGGGACGTCTCCGGACCATGGGGTGATCTTATGGGAACGTCCCGACGACTCGTGGTTTTGGCCGATTCAGGCCCGTTTTGTAGGTTTATTGCCCATGTTTTGGTGTCGTGGGACATCTTTGAACCACGGGGTGATCTTATGGGACCGCCCCCATGAGTCACAATTTTGGTCAATTGGGGCCCGTTTTGTGAGCTATTGCTCACGTTTTGGTGTCCCGGGACGTCTCCGGACCACGGGGTGATCTTATGGGAACGTCCCAAGACTCGTGGTTTCGGCCGATTCATGCCCGTTTTGTTGGTTTATTGCCCATGTTTTGGTGTCCTGGGACGTCTTCGAAGCACGGGGTGATCTTATGGGACCGTCCTCAAGACTCGTAGTTTTGGCCAATTAGGGTCCGTTTTGTGAGCTACAGCTCACGTTTTAGTATCCCAGGACGTCTCCGGACCATGGGGTGATCTTATGGGAACGTCCCCAGGACTCGTGGTTTTGGCCGATTCAGGCCCGTTTTGTGGGTTTATTACCCATGTTTTGGTGTCCCGGGACGTCTCCGTAGCACGGGGTGATCTTATGGGACCGTCCCCAAGACTCGTAGTTTTGGCCAATTGTGGCCCGTTTTGTGAGCTATTGCTCACGTTTTGGTGTTCCAGGACGTCTCTGGACCACGGGGTGATCTTATGGGAACGTCCCCAAGACTCGTGGTTTTGGCCGAGTCAGGCCTGTTTTGTGGGTTTATTGCCCATGTTTTGGTATCCCGGGACGTCTCCGAAGCACGAGGTGATTTTCTGGGACGATCCTCAAGACTCGCAGTTCTGGCCAATTGGGCCTGTTTTGAGCTATTGCTCACGTTTTAGTATCCCGGGACGTCTCCGGACCATAGGGCGATCATATGGGAACGTCCCGAGGACTCGTGGTTTTGGCTGATTCAGGCCCGTTTTGTGGGTTTATTACCCATGTTTTGGTGTCCCGGGACATCTCCGAAGCACGGGGTGATCTTATGGGACCGCCCGCAAGAGTAGCAGTTTTGTCAATTGGGCCCCGTTTTGTGAGCTATTGCTCACGTTTTGGTGTCCCGGGACGTCTCCGGACCACAGGGTGATCTTATGGGAACGTCCCCAAGACTCGTGGTTTTGCCCGATTCAGGCCTGTTTTCTGGATTTATTGCCGTTGTTTTGGTGTCTCGGGACGTCTTCGAAGCAAGGGGTGAAGTTATGGGACCATCCCCAAGACTCGTAGTTTTAGACAATTGGGGCCCGTTTTGTGAGTTATTGCTCACGTTTTGGTGTCCCGGGACATCTCCGGACCATGGGGTGATCTTATGGGAACATCCCCAGGACTTGTGGTTTTGGCCGATTCAGGCCCGTTTTCTAGGTTTATTGCCCATGTTTTGGTGTCCCTGGACGTTTTCGAAGCACAGGGTGATCTTATGGGACCGTCCCCAAGAGTCGCATTTTTGGCCAATTGGGGCCCGTTTTGTGAGCTATAGCTCATGTTTTGGTGTCTCTGGACGTCTCCAGACCACGGGGTGAATTATGGGAAAGTCCCCAAGATTCGTGGTTTTGCCCGATTCAGGCCCGTTTTGTGGGTTTATTGCCCATGTTTTGGTGTCCCGGGACGTCTCCGAAGCACGGGGTGATCTTATGGGACCGTCCCCAAGAGTCACAGTTTTGGTCAATTGGGTCCCGTTTTGTGTGCTATTGCTCACGTTTTAGTATCCCGGGACGTCTCCGGACCATGGGGTGATCTTATGGGAACGTCCCCAAGACTCGTGGTTGTGGACGATTCAGGCCCGTTTTGTGGGTTTATTGCCCATGTTTTGGTATCCCGGGATGTCTCCGAAGCACGGGGTGATCTTCTGGGACTGTCCTCAAGACTCGCAATTCTGGCCAATTGGGTCCTGTTTTGTGAGCTATTGCTCACGTTTTAGTATCCCAGGACGTCTCCGGACCATGGGGTGATCTTATGGGAACGTCCCGAGGACTCGTGGTTTTGGCCGATTCAGGCCCGTTTTGTGGGATTATTGCCCATGTTTTGGTGTCCCGGGACATCTCCGAAGCAAGGGGTGATCTTATGGGACAGCCCCCAAGAGGCGCAGTTTTAGTCAATTGGGGCCCGTCTTGTGAGCTATTGCTCACGTTGTGGTGTCCCGGGACGTCTCTGAACCACAGGGTGATCTTATGGGAACGTCCCCAGGACTCATGGTTTCGGCCGATTCAGGCCCGTTTTGTGGGTTTATTACCCATGTTTTGGTGTCCCGGGACGTCTCCGAAGCACGGGGTGATCTTATGGGACCGTCCCCAAGACTCGTAGTTTTGGCCAATTGTGGCCCGTTTTGTGAGCTATTGCTCACGTTTTGGTGTTCCATGACGTCTTTGGACCACGAGGTGATCTTATGGGAACGTCCCCAAGACTCGTGGTTGTGGACGATTTAGGCCCGTTTTGTGGGTTTATTGCCCATGTTTTGGTATCCCGGCATGTCTCCGAAGCACGGGGTGATCTTCTGGGACCGTCCTCAAGACTCGCAGTTCTGGCCAATTGGGGCCTGTTTTGTGAACTATTGCTCACGTTTTAGTATCCCGGGACGTCTCCGGACCATAGGGTGATCATATGGGAACGTGCCGAGGACTCGTGGTTTTGGCAGATTCAGGCCCGTTTTGTGGGTTTATTGCCCATGTTTTGGTGTCGCGGGACATCTCCGAAGCATGGGGTGATCTTATGGGGCCGCCCCCAAGAGTAGCAGTTTTTGTCAATTGGGGCCCGTTTTGTGAGCTATTGCTCACGTTTTGGTGTCCTGGGAAATCTCCGGACCACAGGGTGATCTTATGGGAACGTCCCCAAGACTCGTGGATTTGCCCGATTTAGGCCCGTTTTGTGGATTTATTGCCCATGTTTTGGTGTCCCGGGACATCTTCGAAGCACGGGGTGAACTTATGGGACCATCCCCAAGACTCATAGTTTTAGACAATTGGGGCCCGTCTTGTGAGCTATTGTTCACGTTTTGGTGTCCCGGGACTTCTCCGGACCATGGGGTGATCTTATGGGAACGTCCCCAGGACTTGTGGTTTTGGACGATTCAGGCCCGTTTTCTGGGTTTACTGCCCATGTTTTGGTGTCCCTGGACGCTTTCGAAGCACACGGTGAACTTATGGGACCGTCCCCAAGAGTCGCAGTTCTGGCCAATTGGGGCCCGTTTTGTGAGCTATAGCTCATGTTTTGGTGTCCCAGGACGTCTCCGAACCATGGGGTGATTTATGGGAACGTCCCCAAGATTCGTGGTATTGCCCGATTCAGGCCCATTTTGTGGGTTTATTGCCAATGTTTTGGTGTCCCGGGACGTCTCCGAAGCACGGGGTGATCTTATGGGACCGTCCCCAAGAGTCACAGTTTTGGCCAATTGGGTCCCGTTTTGTGTGCTATTTCTTATGTTTTAGTATCCCGGGACGTCTCCGGACCATGGGGTGATCTTATGGGAACGTCCCGACGACTCGTGGTTTTGGCCGATTCAGGCCCGTTTTGTAGGTTTATTGCGCATGTTTTGGTGTCGTGGGACATCTTTGAACCACGGGGTGATCTTATGGGACCGCCCCCATGAGTCACAATTTTGGTCAATTGGGGCCCGTTTTGTGAGCTATTGCTCACGTTTTGGTGTCCCGGGACGTCTCCGGACCACGGGGTGATCTTATGGGAACGTCCCAAGACTCGTGGTTTCGGCCGATTCATGCCCGTTTTGTTGGTTTATTGCCCATGTTTTGGTGTCCTGGGACGTCTTCGAAGCACGGGGTGATCTTATGGGACCGTCCTCAAGACTCGTAGTTTTGGCCAATTAGGGTCCGTTTTGTGAGCTACAGCTCACGTTTTAGTATCCCAGGACGTCTCCGGACCATGGGGTGATCTTATGGGAACGTCCCCAGGACTCGTGGTTTTGGCCGATTCAGGCCCGTTTTGTGGGTTTATTACCCATGTTTTGGTGTCCCGGGACGTCTCCGTAGCACGGGGTGATCTTATGGGACCGTCCCCAAGACTCGTAGTTCTGGCCAATTGTGGCCCGTTTTGTGAGCTATTGCTCACGTTTTGGTGTTCCAGGACGTCTCTGGACCACGGGGTGATCTTATGGGAACGTCCCCAAGACTCGTGGTTTTGGCCGATTCAGGCCTGTTTTGTGGGTTTATTGCCCATGTTTTGGTATCCCGGGACGTCTCTGAAGCACGAGGTGATTTTCTGGGACCATCCTCAAGACTCGCAGTTCTGGCCAATTGGGCCTGTTTTGAGCTATTGCTCACGTTTTAGTATCCCGGGACGTCTCCGGACCATAGGGCGATCATATGGGAACGTCCCGAGGACTCGTGGTTTTGGCTGATTCAGGCCCGTTTTGTGGGTTTATTACCCATGTTTTGGTGTCCCGGGAGTTCTCCGGACCATGGGGTGATCTTATGGGAACGTCCCCAGGACTTGTGGTTTTGGACGATTTAGGCCCGTTTTGTAGGTTTACTGCCCATGTTTTGGTGTCGTGGGACATCTTTCAACCACGGGGTGATCTTATGGGACCGCCCCCAAGAGTCACAATTTTGGTCAATTGGGGCCCGTTTTGTGAGCTATTGCTCACGTTTTGGTGTCCCGGGACGTCTCCGGACCACGGGGTGATCTTATGGGAACGTCCCAAGACTCGTGGTTTCGGCCGATTCATGCCCGTTTTGTGGGTTTATTACCCATGTTGTGGTGTCTCGGGACGTCTCCGAAGCACGAGGTGATCTTATGGGACCGTCCCCAAGACTCGAAGTTCTGGCCAATTGTGGCCCGTTTTGTGAGCTATTGCTCATGTTTTGCTGTTCCGGGACGTCTCCGGACCACGGGGTGATCTTATGGGAACGTCCCAAGACTCGTGGTTTCGGCCGATTCATGCCCGTTTTGTTGGTTTATTGCCCATGTTTTGGTGTCCTGGGACGTCTTCGAAGCACGGGGTGATCTTATGGGACCGTCCCCAAGACTCGTAGTTTTGGCCAATTAGGGCCCGTTTTGTGAGCTACAGCTCACGTTTTAGTATCCCAGGACGTCTCCGGACCATGGGGTGATCTTATGGGAACGTCCCCAGGACTCGTGGTTTTGGCCGATTCAGGCCCGTTTTGTGGGTTTATTACCCATGTTTTGGTGTCCCGGGACGTCTCCGTAGCTCGGGGTGATCTTATGGGACCGTCCCCAAGACTCGTAGTTTTGGCCAATTGTGGCCCGTTTTGTGAGCTATTGCTCACGTTTTGGTGTTCCAGGACGTCTCTGGACCACGGGGTGATCTTATGGGAACGTCCCCAAGACTCGTGGTTTTGGCCGAGTCAGGCCTGTTTTGTGGGTTTATTGCCCATGTTTTGGTATCCCGGGACGTCTCCGAAGCACGAGGTGATTTTCTGGGACGATCCTCAAGACTCGCAGTTCTGGCCAATTGGGCCTGTTTTGAGCTATTGCTCACGTTTTAGTATCCCGGGACGTCTCCGGACCATAGGGCGATCATATGGGAACGTCCCGAGGACTCATGGTTTTGGCTGATTCAGGCCCGTTTTGTGGGTTTATTACCCATGTTTTGGTGTCCCGGGACATCTCCGAAGCACGGGGTGATCTTATGGGACCGCCCGCAAGAGTAGCAGTTTTGTCAATTGGGCCCCGTTTTGTGAGCTATTGCTCACGTTTTGGTGTCCCGGGACGTCTCCGGACCACAGGGTGATCTTATGGGAACGTCCCCAAGACTCGTGGTTTTGCCCGATTCAGGCCCGTTTTCTGGATTTATTGCCGTTGTTTTGGTGTCTCGGGACGTCTTCGAAGCAAGGGGTGAAGTTATGGGACCATCCCCAAGACTCGTAGTTTTAGACAATTGGGGCCCGTTTTGTGAGTTATTGCTCACGTTTTGGTGTCCCGGGACATCTCCGGACCATGGGGTGATCTTATGGGAACATCCCCATGACTTGTGGTTTTGGCCGATTCAGGCCCGTTTTCTAGGTTTATTGCCAATGTTTTGGTGTCCCTGAACGTTTTCGAAGCACAGGGTGATCTTATGGGACCGTCCCCAAGAGTCGCATTTTTGGCCAATTGGGGCCCGTTTTGTGAGCTATAGCTCATGTTTTGGTGTCTCTGGACGTCTCCAGACCACGGGGTGAATTATGGGAAAGTCCCCAAGATTCGTGGTTTTGCCCGATTCAGGCCCGTTTTGTGGGTTTATTGCCCATGTTTTGGTGTCCCGGGACGTCTCCGAAGCACGGGGTGATCTTATGGGACCGTCCCCAAGAGTCACAGTTTTGGTCAATTGGGTCCCGTTTTGTGTGCTATTGCTCACGTTTTAGTATCCCGGGACGTCTCCGGACCATGGGGTGATCTTATGGGAACGTCCCCAAGACTCGTGGTTGTGGACGATTCAGGCCCGTTTTGTGGGTTTATTGCCCATGTTTTGGTATCCCGGGATGTCTCCGAAGCACGGGGTGATCTTCTGGGACTGTCCTCAAGACTCGCAATTCTGGCCAATTGGGTCCTGTTTTGTGAGCTATTGCTCACGTTTTAGTATCCCAGGACGTCTCCGGACCATGGGGTGATCTTATGGGAACGTCCCGAGGACTCGTGGTTTTGGCCGATTCAGGCCCGTTTTGTGGGATTATTGCCCATGTTTTGGTGTCCCGGGACATCTCCGAAGCAAGGGGTGATCTTATGGGACAGCCCCCAAGAGGCGCAGTTTTAGTCAATTGGGGCCCGTCTTGTGAGCTATTGCTCACGTTGTGGTGTCCCGGGACGTCTCTGAACCACAGGGTGATCTTATGGGAACGTCCCCAGGACTCATGGTTTCGGCCGATTCAGGCCCGTTTTGTGGGTTTATTACCCATGTTTTGGTGTCCCGGGACGTCTCCGAAGCACGGGGTGATCTTATGGGACCGTCCCCAAGACTCGTAGTTTTGGCCAATTGTGGCCCGTTTTGTGAGCTATTGCTCACGTTTTGGTGTTCCATGACGTCTTTGGACCACGAGGTGATCTTATGGGAACGTCCCCAAGACTCGTGGTTGTGGACGATTCAGGCCCGTTTTGTGGGTTTATTGCCCATGTTTTGGTATCCCGGCATGTCTCCGAAGCACGGGGTGATCTTCTGGGACCGTCCTCAAGACTCGCAGTTCTGGCCAATTGGGGCCTGTTTTGTGAACTATTGCTCACGTTTTAGTATCCCGGGACGTCTCCGGACCATAGGGTGATCATATGGGAACGTGCCGAGGACTCGTGGTTTTGGCAGATTCAGGCCCGTTTTGTGGGTTTATTGCCCATGTTTTGGTGTCGCGGGACATCTCCGAAGCACGGGGTGATCTTATGGGGCCGCCCCCAAGAGTAGCAGTTTTTGTCAATTGGGGCCCGTTTTGTGAGCTATTGCTCACGTTTTGGTGTCCTGGGAAATCTCCGGACCACAGGGTGATCTTATGGGAACGTCCCCAAGACTCGTGGATTTGCCCGATTTAGGCCCGTTTTGTGGATTTATTGCCCATGTTTTGGTGTCCCGGGACATCTTCGAAGCACGGGGTGAACTTATGGGACCATCCCCAAGACTCATAGTTTTAGACAATTGGGGCCCGTCTTGTGAGCTATTGTTCACGTTTTGGTGTCCCGGGACTTCTCCGGACCATGGGGTGATCTTATGGGAACGTCCCCAGGACTTGTGGTTTTGGACGATTCAGGCCCGTTTTCTGGGTTTACTGCCCATGTTTTGGTGTCCCTGGACGCTTTCGAAGCACACGGTGAACTTATGGGACCGTCCCCAAGAGTCGCAGTTCTGGCCAATTGGGGCCCGTTTTGTGAGCTATAGCTCATGTTTTGGTGTCCCAGGACGTCTCCGAACCACGGGGTGATTTATGGGAACGTCCCCAAGATTCGTGGTATTGCCCGATTCAGGCCCATTTTGTGGGTTTATTGCCAATGTTTTGGTGTCCCGGGACGTCTCCGAAGCACGGGGTGATCTTATGGGACCGTCCCCAAGAGTCACAGTTTTGGCCAATTGGGTCCCGTTTTGTGTGCTATTTCTTATGTTTTAGTATCCCGGGACGTCTCCGGACCATGGGGTGATCTTATGGGAACGTCCCGACGACTCGTGGTTTTGGCCGATTCAGGCCCGTTTTGTAGGTTTATTGCCCATGTTTTGGTGTCGTGGGACATCTTTGAACCACGGGGTGATCTTATGGGACCGCCCCCATGAGTCACAATTTTGGTCAATTGGGGCCCGTTTTGTGAGCTATTGCTCACGTTTTGGTGTCCCGGGACGTCTCCGGACCACGGGGTGATCTTATGGGAACGTCCCAAGACTCGTGGTTTCGGCCGATTCATGCCCGTTTTGTTGGTTTATTGCCCATGTTTTGGTGTCCTGGGACGTCTTCGAAGCACGGGGTGATCTTATGGGACCGTCCTCAAGACTCGTAGTTTTGGCCAATTAGGGTCCGTTTTGTGAGCTACAGCTCACGTTTTAGTATCCCAGGACGTCTCCGGACCATGGGGTGATCTTATGGGAACGTCCCCAGGACTCGTGGTTTTGGCCGATTCAGGCCCGTTTTGTGGGTTTATTACCCATGTTTTGGTGTCCCGGGACGTCTCCGTAGCACGGGGTGATCTTATGGGACCGTCCCCAAGACTCGTAGTTTTGGCCAATTGTGGCCCGTTTTGTGAGCTATTGCTCACGTTTTGGTGTTCCAGGACGTCTCTGGACCACGGGGTGATCTTATGGGAACGTCCCCAAGACTCGTGGTTTTGGCCGAGTCAGGCCTGTTTTGTGGGTTTATTGCCCATGTTTTGGTATCCCGGGACGTCTCCGAAGCACGAGGTGATTTTCTGGGACGATCCTCAAGACTCGCAGTTCTGGCCAATTGGGCCTGTTTTGAGCTATTGCTCACGTTTTAGTATCCCGGGACGTCTCCGGACCATAGGGCGATCATATGGGAACGTCCCGAGGACTCGTGGTTTTGGCTGATTCAGGCCCGTTTTGTGGGTTTATTACCCATGTTTTGGTGTCCCGGGACATCTCCGAAGCACGGGGTGATCTTATGGGACCGCCCGCAAGAGTAGCAGTTTTGTCAATTGGGCCCCGTTTTGTGAGCTATTGCTCACGTTTTGGTGTCCCGGGACGTCTCCGGACCACAGGGTGATCTTATGGGAACGTCCCCAAGACTCGTGGTTTTGCCCGATTCAGGCCTGTTTTCTGGATTTATTGCCGTTGTTTTGGTGTCTCGGGACGTCTTCGAAGCAAGGGGTGAAGTTATGGGACCATCCCCAAGACTCGTAGTTTTAGACAATTGGGGCCCGTTTTGTGAGTTATTGCTCACGTTTTGGTGTCCCGGGACATCTCCGGACCATGGGGTGATCTTATGGGAACATCCCCAGGACTTGTGGTTTTGGCCGATTCAGGCCCGTTTTCTAGGTTTATTGCCCATGTTTTGGTGTCCCTGGACGTTTTCGAAGCACAGGGTGATCTTATGGGACCGTCCCCAAGAGTCGCATTTTTGGCCAATTGGGGCCCGTTTTGTGAGCTATAGCTCATGTTTTGGTGTCTCTGGACGTCTCCAGACCACGGGGTGAATTATGGGAAAGTCCCCAAGATTCGTGGTTTTGCCCGATTCAGGCCCGTTTTGTGGGTTTATTGCCCATGTTTTGGTGTCCCGGGACGTCTCCGAAGCACGGGGTGATCTTATGGGACCGTCCCCAAGAGTCACAGTTTTGGTCAATTGGGTCCCGTTTTGTGTGCTATTGCTCACGTTTTAGTATCCCGGGACGTCTCCGGACCATGGGGTGATCTTATGGGAACGTCCCCAAGACTCGTGGTTGTGGACGATTCAGGCCCGTTTTGTGGGTTTATTGCCCATGTTTTGGTATCCCGGGATGTCTCCGAAGCACGGGGTGATCTTCTGGGACTGTCCTCAAGACTCGCAATTCTGGCCAATTGGGTCCTGTTTTGTGAGCTATTGCTCACGTTTTAGTATCCCAGGACGTCTCCGGACCATGGGGTGATCTTATGGGAACGTCCCGAGGACTCGTGGTTTTGGCCGATTCAGGCCCGTTTTGTGGGATTATTGCCCATGTTTTGGTGTCCCGGGACATCTCCGAAGCAAGGGGTGATCTTATGGGACAGCCCCCAAGAGGCGCAGTTTTAGTCAATTGGGGCCCGTCTTGTGAGCTATTGCTCACGTTGTGGTGTCCCGGGACGTCTCTGAACCACAGGGTGATCTTATGGGAACGTCCCCAGGACTCATGGTTTCGGCCGATTCAGGCCCGTTTTGTGGGTTTATTACCCATGTTTTGGTGTCCCGGGACGTCTCCGAAGCACGGGGTGATCTTATGGGACCGTCCCCAAGACTCGTAGTTTTGGCCAATTGTGGCCCGTTTTGTGAGCTATTGCTCACGTTTTGGTGTTCCATGACGTCTTTGGACCACGAGGTGATCTTATGGGAACGTCCCCAAGACTCGTGGTTGTGGACGATTTAGGCCCGTTTTGTGGGTTTATTGCCCATGTTTTGGTATCCCGGCATGTCTCCGAAGCACGGGGTGATCTTCTGGGACCGTCCTCAAGACTCGCAGTTCTGGCCAATTGGGGCCTGTTTTGTGAACTATTGCTCACGTTTTAGTATCCCGGGACGTCTCCGGACCATAGGGTGATCATATGGGAACGTGCCGAGGACTCGTGGTTTTGGCAGATTCAGGCCCGTTTTGTGGGTTTATTGCCCATGTTTTGGTGTCGCGGGACATCTCCGAAGCATGGGGTGATCTTATGGGGCCGCCCCCAAGAGTAGCAGTTTTTGTCAATTGGGGCCCGTTTTGTGAGCTATTGCTCACGTTTTGGTGTCCTGGGAAATCTCCGGACCACAGGGTGATCTTATGGGAACGTCCCCAAGACTCGTGGATTTGCCCGATTTAGGCCCGTTTTGTGGATTTATTGCCCATGTTTTGGTGTCCCGGGACATCTTCGAAGCACGGGGTGAACTTATGGGACCATCCCCAAGACTCATAGTTTTAGACAATTGGGGCCCGTCTTGTGAGCTATTGTTCACGTTTTGGTGTCCCGGGACTTCTCCGGACCATGGGGTGATCTTATGGGAACGTCCCCAGGACTTGTGGTTTTGGACGATTCAGGCCCGTTTTCTGGGTTTACTGCCCATGTTTTGGTGTCCCTGGACGCTTTCGAAGCACACGGTGAACTTATGGGACCGTCCCCAAGAGTCGCAGTTCTGGCCAATTGGGGCCCGTTTTGTGAGCTATAGCTCATGTTTTGGTGTCCCAGGACGTCTCCGAACCATGGGGTGATTTATGGGAACGTCCCCAAGATTCGTGGTATTGCCCGATTCAGGCCCATTTTGTGGGTTTATTGCCAATGTTTTGGTGTCCCGGGACGTCTCCGAAGCACGGGGTGATCTTATGGGACCGTCCCCAAGAGTCACAGTTTTGGCCAATTGGGTCCCGTTTTGTGTGCTATTTCTTATGTTTTAGTATCCCGGGACGTCTCCGGACCATGGGGTGATCTTATGGGAACGTCCCGACGACTCGTGGTTTTGGCCGATTCAGGCCCGTTTTGTAGGTTTATTGCGCATGTTTTGGTGTCGTGGGACATCTTTGAACCACGGGGTGATCTTATGGGACCGCCCCCATGAGTCACAATTTTGGTCAATTGGGGCCCGTTTTGTGAGCTATTGCTCACGTTTTGGTGTCCCGGGACGTCTCCGGACCACGGGGTGATCTTATGGGAACGTCCCAAGACTCGTGGTTTCGGCCGATTCATGCCCGTTTTGTTGGTTTATTGCCCATGTTTTGGTGTCCTGGGACGTCTTCGAAGCATGGGGTGATCTTATGGGACCGTCCTCAAGACTCGTAGTTTTGGCCAATTAGGGTCCGTTTTGTGAGCTACAGCTCACGTTTTAGTATCCCAGGACGTCTCCGGACCATGGGGTGATCTTATGGGAACGTCCCCAGGACTCGTGGTTTTGGCCGATTCAGGCCCGTTTTGTGGGTTTATTACCCATGTTTTGGTGTCCCGGGACGTCTCCGTAGCACGGGGTGATCTTATGGGACCGTCCCCAAGACTCGTAGTTCTGGCCAATTGTGGCCCGTTTTGTGAGCTATTGCTCACGTTTTGGTGTTCCAGGACGTCTCTGGACCACGGGGTGATCTTATGGGAACGTCCCCAAGACTCGTGGTTTTGGCCGATTCAGGCCTGTTTTGTGGGTTTATTGCCCATGTTTTGGTATCCCGGGACGTCTCTGAAGCACGAGGTGATTTTCTGGGACCATCCTCAAGACTCGCAGTTCTGGCCAATTGGGCCTGTTTTGAGCTATTGCTCACGTTTTAGTATCCCGGGACGTCTCCGGACCATAGGGCGATCATATGGGAACGTCCCGAGGACTCGTGGTTTTGGCTGATTCAGGCCCGTTTTGTGGGTTTATTACCCATGTTTTGGTGTCCCGGGAGTTCTCCGGACCATGGGGTGATCTTATGGGAACGTCCCCAGGACTTGTGGTTTTGGACGATTTAGGCCCGTTTTGTAGGTTTACTGCCCATGTTTTGGTGTCGTGGGACATCTTTCAACCACGGGGTGATCTTATGGGACCGCCCCCAAGAGTCACAATTTTGGTCAATTGGGGCCCGTTTTGTGAGCTATTGCTCACGTTTTGGTGTCCCGGGACGTCTCCGGACCACGGGGTGATCTTATGGGAACGTCCCAAGACTCGTGGTTTCGGCCGATTCATGCCCGTTTTGTGGGTTTATTACCCATGTTGTGGTGTCTCGGGACGTCTCCGAAGCACGAGGTGATCTTATGGGACCGTCCCCAAGACTCGAAGTTCTGGCCAATTGTGGCCCGTTTTGTGAGCTATTGCTCATGTTTTGCTGTTCCGGGACGTCTCCGGACCACGGGGTGATCTTATGGGAACGTCCCAAGACTCGTGGTTTCGGCCGATTCATGCCCGTTTTGTTGGTTTATTGCCCATGTTTTGGTGTCCTGGGACGTCTTCGAAGCACGGGGTGATCTTATGGGACCGTCCCCAAGACTCGTAGTTTTGGCCAATTAGGGCCCGTTTTGTGAGCTACAGCTCACGTTTTAGTATCCCAGGACGTCTCCGGACCATGGGGTGATCTTATGGGAACGTCCCCAGGACTCGTGGTTTTGGCCGATTCAGGCCCGTTTTGTGGGTTTATTACCCATGTTTTGGTGTCCCGGGACGTCTCCGTAGCTCGGGGTGATCTTATGGGACCGTCCCCAAGACTCGTAGTTTTGGCCAATTGTGGCCCGTTTTGTGAGCTATTGCTCACGTTTTGGTGTTCCAGGACGTCTCTGGACCACGGGGTGATCTTATGGGAACGTCCCCAAGACTCGTGGTTTTGGCCGAGTCAGGCCTGTTTTGTGGGTTTATTGCCCATGTTTTGGTATCCCGGGACGTCTCCGAAGCACGAGGTGATTTTCTGGGACGATCCTCAAGACTCGCAGTTCTGGCCAATTGGGCCTGTTTTGAGCTATTGCTCACGTTTTAGTATCCCGGGACGTCTCCGGACCATAGGGCGATCATATGGGAACGTCCCGAGGACTCATGGTTTTGGCTGATTCAGGCCCGTTTTGTGGGTTTATTACCCATGTTTTGGTGTCCCGGGACATCTCCGAAGCACGGGGTGATCTTATGGGACCGCCCGCAAGAGTAGCAGTTTTGTCAATTGGGCCCCGTTTTGTGAGCTATTGCTCACGTTTTGGTGTCCCGGGACGTCTCCGGACCACAGGGTGATCTTATGGGAACGTCCCCAAGACTCGTGGTTTTGCCCGATTCAGGCCCGTTTTCTGGATTTATTGCCGTTGTTTTGGTGTCTCGGGACGTCTTCGAAGCAAGGGGTGAAGTTATGGGACCATCCCCAAGACTCGTAGTTTTAGACAATTGGGGCCCGTTTTGTGAGTTATTGCTCACGTTTTGGTGTCCCGGGACATCTCCGGACCATGGGGTGATCTTATGGGAACATCCCCAGGACTTGTGGTTTTGGCCGATTCAGGCCCGTTTTCTAGGTTTATTGCCCATGTTTTGGTGTCCCTGGACGTTTTTGAAGCACAGGGTGATCTTATGGGACCGTCCCCAAGAGTCGCATTTTTGGCCAATTGGGGCCCGTTTTGTGAGCTATAGCTCATGTTTTGGTGTCTCTGGACGTCTCCAGACCACGGGGTGAATTATGGGAAAGTCCCCAAGATTCGTGGTTTTGCCCGATTCAGGCCCGTTTTGTGGGTTTATTGCCCATGTTTTGGTGTCCCGGGACGTCTCCGAAGCACGGGGTGATCTTATGGGACCGTCCCCAAGAGTCACAGTTTTGGTCAATTGGGTCCCGTTTTGTGTGCTATTGCTCACGTTTTAGTATCCCGGGACGTCTCTGGACCATGGGGTGATCTTATGGGAACGTCCCCAAGACTCGTGGTTGTGGACGATTCAGGCCCGTTTTGTGGGTTTATTGCCCATGTTTTGGTATCCCGGGATGTCTCCGAAGCACGGGGTGATCTTCTGGGACTGTCCTCAAGACTCGCAATTCTGGCGAATTGGGTCCTGTTTTGTGAGCTATTGCTCACGTTTTAGTATCCCAGGATGTCTCCGGACCATGGGGTGATCTTATGGGAACGTCCCGAGGACTCGTGGTTTTGGCCGATTCAGGCCCGTTTTGTGGGATTATTGTGTAGGGAACGTTGCATGGGAAACAAAAATTTTCCTACGCACACACAAGATCTATCCATGGTGATGAGCATCTACGAGAGGGAGAGTGAATCTACATACCCTTGTAGATCGCTAAGCGGAAGCGTTAATAAACGCGGTTGATGTAGTCGAACGTCTTCGCGATCCAAATCGCCGAGTGTCCCGCGATCCAATCACGATCCTTCCGATCTAGTGCCGAACGGACGGCACCTCCGCGTTCAACACACGTACGGCTTGATGACGCCTTCACCTCCTCGATCCAGCGAGCGATGATGAAGTAGTGGTTGAGTTCCAGCAGCACGACGGCGTGGTGATGGTGGTGAGGAACAATCTCTGCAGGGCTTCGCCAAGCACTACGGAGATTATGACGGAGGAACTAGAGGGCTAGGGTTGCCGGCACACGGCTTGGGAAATCCTGATGTATCACGTGTGCTAGCCCTGCCCCTCTATTTATATGTTGAGCCTTGGGGTCTAAACTTGGAGTAAAAGTCTCTTCCAAGTCGGTTTTGCCCGCACAAGGTCGGTTTGGCCCGCAGGAAAAGAGTCCAACTCGGATCCCTGCCGAACCGTGCACAGCCGCGCACAAGCGGTAGTACCGCTTCACACAAGCGGTAGTACCGCTTGGGCGGTAGTACCGCTTCACACAAGCGGTAGTACCGCTCGGGCGGTAGTACCGCTTCCAACAAGCGGTAGTACCGCTTACGCGGCAGCAAAACTACTTTTGCACTTTCCAATACCTCGTGGGCTTTTATCCCTTGGCCCATATAAAGTGTTCTCGCACCCGAACACTTCGGTAAACATCCGGAACCCCTTCTGGTGAACTCCGGAACCCTTCCAGAGATCAAAACACTATTATCACATATATCAATCTTTACCTCCGGACTATTCCGGAGATCCTCGTCATGTCCGGGATCTTATCCGGGACTCCGAACAACTTTCGGTCACCAACATAATAACTCAATTATACTAATCGTCACCAAACGTTAAGTGTGTAGACCCTGCGGGTTCGAGAACTATGTAGACATGACCGAGACACCTCTACGGCCAATAACCAATAGCGGGACCTGGATGCCCATATTGGCTCCTACATATTCTACGAAGATCTTTATCGGTCGAACCTCTATGTCAAGGATTCAGTTAATCCCGTATGCTGTTCCCTTTGTTCTTCGGTATGTTACTTGCCCGAGATTCGATCGTCGGTATCACTATACCTAGTTCAATCTCGTTACCGGCAAGTCTCTTTACTCGTTCCGTAATACAAGATCTCGTGGCTAACACTTTAGTCACATTGCTTGCAAGGCTCATTGTGATGTTGTATTACCGAGTGGGCCCTGAGATACCTCTCCGTCATACGGAGTAACAAATCCCAGTCTTGATCCATGCCAACCCAACAGACACCCTCGGAGATACCTGTAGAGCACCTTTATAGTCACCCAGTTACGTTGCGACGTTTGATACACACAAGGTATTCCTCCGGTGTTAGTGAGTTGCATGATCTCATGGTCAAAGGAACAGATACTTGACATGCAGAAAACAATAGCAATAAACTGACACGATCAAATGCTACGTTTACAGTTTGGGTCTTGTCCATCACATCATTCTCCTAATGATGTGATCCCGTTATCAAATGACATCTCATGTCAATGGCTAGGAAACCTTAACCATCTTTGATCAACGAGCTAGTCAACTAGAGGCTTACTAGGGACACAGTGTTGTCTATGTACCCACACATGTATTTGAGTTTCCAATCAATACAATTATAGCATGGATAATAAACGATTATCATTAACAAGGAAATATAATAATAACCAATTTATTATTGCCTCTAGGGCATATTTCCAACAGTCTCCCACTTGCACTAGAGTCAATAATCTAGTTCACATCACTATGTGATTTACATTGTAATGAATCGAACACCCATGCAGTTCTGGTGTTGTTCATGTTTAGCCTTTGGAAGAGGTTTAGTCATCGGATCTGCAACATTTAGATCCGTGTGTACTTTGCAAATATTTATGTCGTCCTCCTTGATGTAATCGCGGATGGAATTGAAGCGTCGCTTTATGTGTCTGGTCCTCTTGTGAAATCTTGGTTCCTTGGCTAGAGCAATGGCACCAGTATTATCACAAAACAGAGTCATTGGGTTAAGTGCACTTGGCACTACTCCAAGATCTGTCATGAACTCCTTCATCCAGACACCTTCCTTCGCCGCCTCCGAGGCAGCGATGTACTCCGCTTCGCATGTAGAATCAGCTACCACGCTTTGCTTGGAACTGCACCAGCTAACCGCACCCCCATTAAGAATAAATACGTATCCGGTTTGCGACTTTGAGTCATCCGGATCAGTGTCAAAGCTTGCATCGACGTAACCCTTTACGACGAGCTCTTGATCACCTCCATAAACGAGAAACATGTCCTTAGTCCTTTTCAGGTACTTCAGGATATTCTTGACCGCCGTCCAGTGTTCCATTCCTGGATCACTTTGAAACCTTCCGACCATACTTATGGCAAGGCTGACATCGGGTCTTGTGCACAGCATTGCATACATGATAGAGCCTATGGCTGAAGCATAGGGGATGACACTCATCTTTTCTCTATCTTCTGCAGTTACTGGGCATTGAGTCTTACTCAACTTCATACCTTGCAAAACAGGCAAGAACCCCTTCTTGGACTGATCCATTTTGAACTTCTTCAAAATCTTATCAAGGTATGTGCTTTGTGAAAGTCCTATTAAGCGTCTTGATCTATCTCTATAGATCTTGATGCCTAATATGAAAGCAGCTTCTCCTAGGTCCTTCATTGAAAAACTCTTGTTCAAATATTCCTTTACGCTTTCCAGCATTTCTATATTGTTTCCAATCAGCAATATGTCATCCACATATAATATTAGAAACGCTATAGAGCTCCCACTCACTTTCTTGTAAATACAAGCTTCTCCGTAAACTTGTATAAACTCGAACGCTTTGATCACCTCATCAAAACGACGATTCCAACTCCGAGATGCTTGCACCAGTCCATAAATGGATCGCTGGAGTTTGCAAACTTTGTCAGCATTCTCTGGATCGACAAAACCTTCTGGTTGCATCATATACAACTCTTCCTTAAGGTAACCGTTAAGGAACGCTGTTTTGACATCCATCTGCCAAATTTCATAATCGAAAAAGGCAGCTATTGCTAACATGATTCTGACGGACTTAAGCATCGCTACGGGTGAGAAGGTCTCATCGTAGTCAACTCCTTGAACTTGTGAAAAACCCTTTGCCACAAGTCGAGCTTTATAGACGGTGACATTACCGTCCGCGTCCGTCTTCCTCTTAAAGATCCATTTGTTCTGAATGGCCTTACGCCCTTCAGGTAATACTTCCAAAGTCCATACTTTGTTTTCATACATGGATCCCATCTCGGATTTCATGGCCTCTAACCACTTATCGGAATCCGGGCTCATCATCGCTTCTCCATAGCTCGTAGGTTCATCGTTGTCTAACAACATGATGTCTAAGACAGGGTTGCCGTACCACTCGGGAGCAGTACGCGTCCTTGTCGACCTACGAGGTTCGATAGCAACTTGATCCAAAGCTTCATGATCATCATCATTAACTTCCTCTTCAGCTAATGTAGGCTCCACAGAAACAACTTTTTGCGTTGCGCTACTCTCAGGTTGAAGTAAAGGTTCAACAACCTCATCAAGTTCTATCTTCCTCCCACTCAATTCTTTCGAGAGAAACTCTTTCTCAAGAAATGTTCCGTTTTTAGCGACAAACACTTTGCCTTCGGATCTGAGGTAGAAGGTATACCCAACTGTCTCTTTTGGGTATCCTATGAAGACGCATTTCTCCGCTTTGGGTTCCAGCTTTTCAGGCTGAAGCTTTTTGACATAAGCATCACATCCCCAAACTTTAAGAAACGACAGTTTTGGCTTCTTGCCAAACCAAAGTTCATATGGCGTCGTCTCAACGGATTTCGATGGTGCCCTATTTAAAGTGAATGCAGCTGTCTCTAATGCATAACCCCAAAACGATAGTGGCAAATCGGCAAGAGACATCATAGATCGCACCATATCCAATAAGGTTCGATTACGACGTTCGGACACACCATTACGCTGTGGTGTTCCAGGCGGTGTCAATTGTGAAACAATTCCACACTGTCTTAAGTGACTGCCAAACTCATAACTCAGATATTCTCCTCCTCGATCAGATCGTAGGAATTTAATCTTCTCGTTACGATGATTCTCAACTTCACTCTGAAATTGTTTGAACTTTTCAAATGTTTCAGACTTGTGTTTCATTAAGTAAATATACCCATATCTACTTAAGTCATCAGTGAAGGTGAGAAAATAACGATAACCACCGCGCGCCTCAATACTCATCGGACCACACACATCAGTATGTATGATTTCCAATAAGTCAGTTGCCCGTTCCATTGTTCCAGAGAACGGCGTTTTAGTCATCTTGCCCATGAGGCATGGCTCACATGTGTCAAGTGATTCAAAATCAAGTGACTCCAAAAGTCCATCAGCATGGAGCTTCCTCATGCGTTTTACGCCAATATGACCTAAACGGCAGTGCCACAAGAAAGTGGTATTATCATTATCAATTCTACATCTTTTGGCATCAATGTTATGAACATGTGTATCATTACTATCGAGATTCAATAAGAACAAACCCCTCACATCGGGTGCATGACCATAAAAGATATTACTCATATAAATAGAACAACCATTATTCTCTGATTTAAATGAGTAACCGTCTCGCAATAAACAAGATCCAGATATAATGTTCATGCTTAACGCAGGCACCAAATAACACTTATTTAGGTTCATCACTAATCCCGACGGTAATCGAAGAGCGAGCGTGCCGACGGCGATCACATCAACCTTGGAACCATTTCCCACGCGCATCGTCACTTCGTCCTTTGCCAGCCTCCGTCTATTCCGCAGTTCCTGTTTTGAGTTGCAAATATGAGCAACCGCACCGGTATCAAATACCCAGGCACTACAACGAGAGTTGGTAAGGTACACATCAATAACATGTATATCATATATACCTTGTTTGTTGTTGGCCGCCTTCTTGTCAGCCAAATACTTGGGGCAATTCCGCTTCCAGTGTCCAGTTCCCTTGCAACGAAAACACACAGTTTCTGGTTTGGGTCCAGCCTTGGGTTTCTTCACGAGAGGAGCAACTGCTTTGCCACTCTTCTTGGAGTTACCCTTCTTACCCTTGCCATTTTTCTTGAAACTAGTGGTTTTATTGACCATCAACACTTGATGCTCCTTCTGAATTTCAGACTCAGCGGCTTTCAGCATCGCAAACAGCTCGGCGACTGACTTGTTCATCCCGTGCATGTTATAGTTCAACACGAAGCTCTTGTAGCTAGGTGGCAATGATTGAAGAACTCTGTCAGTGATAGCCTCTGGCGGAAGGGGCATCCCTAACTCAGCCAGACGGGTGGAGTACCCAGACATTCTGAGCACGTGATCACTGATAGACCCGTTCTCCTCCATCTTGCAAGCATAGAACTTATCGGAGATCTCATATCTCTCGATCCGGGCATTCTTCTGAAAGATAAACTTCAATTCCTGGAACATCTCATATGCTCCATGACGTTCAAAACGTCTTTGAAGTCCCGGTTCTAAGCCATACAACATTGCACATTGAACTATTGAGTAATCATCAGAACGAGCCTGCCAGGCGTTCACAACGTCTAGAGACTCAACTGGAGCGGGTGGATCACCAAGCGGTGCATCAAGGACATAAGCCTTCTGGGAAGCCGTAAGGATAATCCTTAGATTACGAGCCCAGTCCACAAAGTTACTTCCATCATCTTTCAACTTAGCTTTCTCTAGGAACGCATTAAAATTCAGGGGTGCTACTGCGCGAGCCATGATCTACAACTTAAATATAGCAAAGACAACTTAGACTATTGTTTCTAGATAATGAGTTTAGTTAATCATATTACTTAAAAACTCCCACTCAAATTGACATCCCTCCGGTCATTCGAGTGTAACATGATCCAAATCCACCAACTCAAGTCCGATCATCACGTGAGTTGAGGTGGTTTCAATGGTGAACATCTTCATGTTGATCATATCTACTATATGACTCATGTTCGACCTTTCGGTCTCTTGTGTTCCGAGGCCATGTCTGTACATGCTAGGCTCGTCAAGTTTAACCCGAGTGTTCTGCACGTGTAACATGGCTTACACCCGTTGTATGTGAACGTAGAGTCTATCACACCCGATCATCACGGCGTGTCTCGAAACGACGAACTTTCGCAACGGTGCACACTCGGGGAGAACACAATTTATCTTGAAATTTAAGTGAGGGATCACCTTATAATGCTACCGTCGTCCTAAGCAAAATAAGATGCATAAAAGGATTAACATCACATGCAAATCATAAGTGACATGATATGGCCATGAACTCGTGCTTTTGATCTCCATCTCCAAAGCACCGGCATGATCTCCATCGTCACCGGCATGACACCATGATCTCCATCATCTTGATCTCCATCAACGTGTCGCCATGAGGTTGTCGCGCCGACTGTTGCTTCCACGACTATTGCTAACGTTTAGCGATAAAGTAAAGCATTACATAGCGCTTAATGATTGACACGCAGGTCATACAATAATTAAAGACAACTCTATGGCTCCTGCCAGTTGCCGTACTCATCGACATGCAAGTCGTGATATTCTATACAACACATGATCATCTCATACATCACATATATCTCATCATGTAATTGGCCATATCACATCACAACATACCCTGCAAAAACAAGTTAGACGTCCTCTAATTGTTGTTGCAAATTTTACGTGGCTGCTACGGGTTTGCAAGAACCGTTCTTACCTACGCAAAACCACAACGTGGTGTAGTGATTGCTTTTTGATCTTCTAAAAGAACCCTCTTCATTGAACCGATTCAACTAAAGTGAGAGAGACAGACACCCGCCAGTCACCTTTATGCAACAAGTGCACGCAGCGGTAAAACCAGTCTCGCGTAAGCGTACGCGTAATGTCGGTCCGGGCCGCTTCATCTCACAATACCGCTGAATCAAGTATCAACTAGTAACGGCAAGCAATATGTATACACCCACGCCCACAACTCGTTTGTGTTCTACTCGAGATCTCATCTACGCATAGACCTAGCTCAGATGCCACTGTAGGGAACGTTGCATGGGAAACAAAAATTTTCCTACGCACACACAAGATCTATCCATGGTGATGAGCATCTACGAGAGGGAGAGTGAATCTACATACCCTTGTAGATCGCTAAGCGGAAGCGTTAATAAACGCGGTTGATGTAGTCGAACGTCTTCGCGATCCAAATCGCCGAGTGTCCCGCGATCCAATCACGATCCTTCCGATCTAGTGCCGAACGGACGGCACCTCCGCGTTCAACACACGTACGGCTTGATGACGCCTTCACCTCCTCGATCCAGCGAGCGATGATGAAGTAGTGGTTGAGTTCCAGCAGCACGACGGCGTGGTGATGGTGGTGAGGAACAATCTCTGCAGGGCTTCGCCAAGCACTACGGAGATTATGACGGAGGAACTAGAGGGCTAGGGTTGCCGGCACACGGCTTGGGAAATCCTGATGTATCACGTGTGCTAGCCCTGCCCCTCTATTTATATGTTGAGCCTTGGGGTCTAAACTTGGAGTAAAAGTCTCTTCCAAGTCGGTTTTGCCCGCACAAGGTCGGTTTGGCCCGCAGGAAAAGAGTCCAACTCGGATCCCTGCCGAACCATGCACAGCCGCGCACAAGCGGTAGTACCGCTTCACACAAGCGGTAGTACCGCTTGGGCGGTAGTACCGCTTCACACAAGCGGTAGTACCGCTCGGGCGGTAGTACCGCTTCCAACAAGCGGTAGTACCGCTTACGCGGCAGCAAAACTACTTTTGCACTTTCCAATACCTCGTGGGCTTTTATCCCTTGGCCCATATAAAGTGTTCTCGCACCCGAACACTTCGGTAAACATCCGGAACCCCTTCTGGTGAACTCCGGAACCCTTCCAGAGATCAAAACACTATTATCACATATATCAATCTTTACCTCCGGACTATTCCGGAGATCCTCGTCATGTCCGGGATCTTATCCGGGACTCCGAACAACTTTCGGTCACCAACATAATAACTCAATTATACTAATCGTCACCAAACGTTAAGTGTGTAGACCCTGCGGGTTCGAGAACTATGTAGACATGACCGAGACACCTCTACGGCCAATAACCAATAGCGGGACCTGGATGCCCATATTGGCTCCTACATATTCTACGAAGATCTTTATCGGTCGAACCTCTATGTCAAGGATTCAGTTAATCCCGTATGCTGTTCCCTTTGTTCTTCGGTATGTTACTTGCCCGAGATTCGATCGTCGGTATCACTATACCTAGTTCAATCTCGTTACCGGCAAGTCTCTTTACTCGTTCCGTAATACAAGATCTCGTGGCTAACACTTTAGTCACATTGCTTGCAAGGCTCATTGTGATGTTGTATTACCGAGTGGGCCCTGAGATACCTCTCCGTCATACGGAGTAACAAATCCCAGTCTTGATCCATGCCAACCCAACAGACACCCTCGGAGATACCTGTAGAGCACCTTTATAGTCACCCAGTTACGTTGCGACGTTTGATACACACAAGGTATTCCTCCGGTGTTAGTGAGTTGCATGATCTCATGGTCAAAGGAACAGATACTTGACATGCAGAAAACAATAGCAATAAACTGACACGATCAAATGCTACGTTTACAGTTTGGGTCTTGTCCATCACATCATTCTCCTAATGATGTGATCCCGTTATCAAATGACATCTCATGTCAATGGCTAGGAAACCTTAACCATCTTTGATCAACGAGCTAGTCAACTAGAGGCTTACTAGGGACACAGTGTTGTCTATGTACCCACACATGTATTTGAGTTTCCAATCAATACAATTATAGCATGGATAATAAACGATTATCATTAACAAGGAAATATAATAATAACCAATTTATTATTGCCTCTAGGGCATATTTCCAACATATTGCCCATGTTTTGGTGTCCCGGGACATCTCCGAAGCAAGGGGTGATCTTATGGGACAGCCCCCAAGAGGCGCAGTTTTAGTCAATTGGGGCCCGTCTTGTGAGCTATTGCTCACGTTGTGGTGTCCCGGGACGTCTCTGAACCACAGGGTGATCTTATGGGAACGTCCCCAGGACTCATGGTTTCGGCCGATTCAGGCCCGTTTTGTGGGTTTATTACCCATGTTTTGGTGTCCCGGGACGTCTCCGAAGCACGGGGTGATCTTATGGGACCGTCCCCAAGACTCGTAGTTTTGGCCAATTGTGGCCCGTTTTGTGAGCTATTGCTCACGTTTTGGTGTTCCATGACGTCTTTGGACCACGAGGTGATCTTATGGGAACGTCCCCAAGACTCGTGGTTGTGGACGATTCAGGCCCGTTTTGTGGGTTTATTGCCCATGTTTTGGTATCCCGGCATGTCTCCGAAGCACGGGGTGATCTTCTGGGACCGTCCTCAAGACTCGCAGTTCTGGCCAATTGGGGCCTGTTTTGTGAACTATTGCTCACGTTTTAGTATCCCGGGACGTCTCCGGACCATAGGGTGATCATATGGGAACGTGCCGAGGACTCGTGGTTTTGGCAGATTCAGGCCCGTTTTGTGGGTTTATTGCCCATGTATTGGTGTCGCGGGACATCTCCGAAGCACGGGGTGATCTTATGGGGCCGCCCCCAAGAGTAGCAGTTTTTGTCAATTGGGGCCCGTTTTGTGAGCTATTGCTCACGTTTTGGTGTCCTGGGAAATCTCCGGACCACAGGGTGATCTTATGGGAACGTCCCCAAGACTCGTGGATTTGCCCGATTTAGGCCCGTTTTGTGGATTTATTGCCCATGTTTTGGTGTCCCGGGACATCTTCGAAGCACGGGGTGAACTTATGGGACCATCCCCAAGACTCATAGTTTTAGACAATTGGGGCCCGTCTGGTGAGCTATTGTTCACGTTTTGGTGTCCCGGGACTTCTCCGGACCATGGGGTGATCTTATGGGAACGTCCCCAGGACTTGTGGTTTTGGACGATTCAGGCCCGTTTTCTGGGTTTACTGCCCATGTTTTGGTGTCCCTGGACGCTTTCGAAGCACACGGTGAACTTATGGGACCGTCCCCAAGAGTCGCAGTTCTGGCCAATTGGGGCCCGTTTTGTGAGCTATAGCTCATGTTTTGGTGTCCCAGGACGTCTCCGAACCACGGGGTGATTTATGGGAACGTCCCCAAGATTCGTGGTATTGCCCGATTCAGGCCCATTTTGTGGGTTTATTGCCAATGTTTTGGTGTCCCGGGACGTCTCCGAAGCACGGGGTGATCTTATGGGACCGTCCCCAAGAGTCACAGTTTTGGCCAATTGGGTCCCGTTTTGTGTGCTATTTCTTATGTTTTAGTATCCCGGGACGTCTCCGGACCATGGGGTGATCTTATGGGAACGTCCCGACGACTCGTGGTTTTGGCCGATTCAGGCCCGTTTTGTAGGTTTATTGCCCATGTTTTGGTGTCGTGGGACATCTTTGAACCACGGGGTGATCTTATGGGACCGCCCCCATGAGTCACAATTTTGGTCAATTGGGGCCCGTTTTGTGAGCTATTGCTCACGTTTTGGTGTCCCGGGACGTCTCCGGACCACGGGGTGATCTTATGGGAACGTCCCAAGACTCGTGGTTTCGGCCGATTCATGCCCGTTTTGTTGGTTTATTGCCCATGTTTTGGTGTCCTGGGACGTCTTCGAAGCACGGGGTGATCTTATGGGACCGTCCTCAAGACTCGTAGTTTTGGCCAATTAGGGTCCGTTTTGTGAGCTACAGCTCACGTTTTAGTATCCCAGGACGTCTCCGGACCATGGGGTGATCTTATGGGAACGTCCCCAGGACTCGTGGTTTTGGCCGATTCAGGCCCGTTTTGTGGGTTTATTACCCATGTTTTGGTGTCCCGGGACGTCTCCGTAGCACGGGGTGATCTTATGGGACCGTCCCCAAGACTCGTAGTTCTGGCCAATTGTGGCCCGTTTTGTGAGCTATTGCTCACGTTTTGGTGTTCCAGGACGTCTCTGGACCACGGGGTGATCTTATGGGAACGTCCCCAAGACTCGTGGTTTTGGCCGATTCAGGCTTGTTTTGTGGGTTTATTGCCCATGTTTTGGTATCCCGGGACGTCTCTGAAGCACGAGGTGATTTTCTGGGACCATCCTCAAGACTCGCAGTTCTGGCCAATTGGGCCTGTTTTGAGCTATTGCTCACGTTTTAGTATCCCGGGACGTCTCCGGACCATAGGGCGATCATATGGGAACGTCCCGAGGACTCGTGGTTTTGGCTGATTTAGGCCCGTTTTGTGGGTTTATTACCCATGTTTTGGTGTCCCGGGAGTTCTCCGGACCATGGGGTGATCTTATGGGAACGTCCCCAGGACTTGTGGTTTTGGACGTTTTAGGCCCGTTTTGTAGGTTTACTGCCCATGTTTTGGTGTCGTGGGACATCTTTCAACCACGGGGTGATCTTATGGGACCGCCCCCAAGAGTCACAATTTTGGTCAATTGGGGCCCGTTTTGTGAGCTATTGCTCACGTTTTGGTGTCCCGGGACGTCTCCGGACCACGGGGTGATCTTATGGGAACGTCCCAAGACTCGTGGTTTCGGCCGATTCATGCCCGTTTTGTGGGTTTATTACCCATGTTGTGGTGTCTCGGGACGTCTCCGAAGCACGAGGTGATCTTATGGGACCGTCCCCAAGACTCGAAGTTCTGGCCAATTGTGGCCCGTTTTGTGAGCTATTGCTCATGTTTTGCTGTTCCGGGACGTCTCCGGACCACGGGGTGATCTTATGGGAACGTCCCAAGACTCGTGGTTTCGGCCGATTCATGCCCGTTTTGTTGGTTTATTGCCCATGTTTTGGTGTCCTGGGACGTCTTCGAAGCACGGGGTGATCTTATGGGACCGTCCCGAAGACTCGTAGTTTTGGCCAATTAGGGCCCGTTTTGTGAGCTACAGCTCACGTTTTAGTATCGCAGGACGTCTCCGGACCATGGGGTGATCTTATGGGAACGTCCCCAGGACTCGTGGTTTTGGCCGATTCAGGCCCGTTTTGTGGGTTTATTACCCATGTTTTGGTGTCCCGGGACGTCTCCGTAGCTCGGGGTGATCTTATGGGACCGTCCCCAAGACTCGTAGTTTTGGCCAATTGTGGCCCGTTTTGTGAGCTATTGCTCACGTTTTGGTGTTCCAGGACGTCTCTGGACCACGGGGTGATCTTATGGGAACGTCCCCAAGACTCGTGGTTTTGGCCGAGTCAGGCCTGTTTTGTGGGTTTATTGCCCATGTTTTGGTATCCCGGGACGTCTCCGAAGCACGAGGTGATTTTCTGGGACGATCCTCAAGACTCGCAGTTCTGGCCAATTGGGCCTGTTTTGAGCTATTGCTCACGTTTTAGTATCCCGGGACGTCTCCGGACCATAGGGCGATCATATGGGAACGTCCCGAGGACTCGTGGTTTTGGCTGATTCAGGCCCGTTTTGTGGGTTTATTACCCATGTTTTGGTGTCCCGGGACATCTCCGAAGCACGGGGTGATCTTATGGGACCGCCCGCAAGAGTAGCAGTTTTGTCAATTGGGCCCCGTTTTGTGAGCTATTGCTCACGTTTTGGTGTCCCGGGACGTCTCCGGACCACAGGGTGATCTTATGGGAACGTCCCCAAGACTCGTGGTTTTGCCCGATTCAGGCCCGTTTTCTGGATTTATTGCCGTTGTTTTGGTGTCTCGGGACGTCTTCGAAGCAAGGGGTGAAGTTATGGGACCATCCCCAAGACTCGTAGTTTTAGACAATTGGGGCCCGTTTTGTGAGTTATTGCTCACGTTTTGGTGTCCCGGGACATCTCCGGACCATGGGGTGATCTTATGGGAACATCCCCAGGACTTGTGGTTTTGGCCGATTCAGGCCCGTTTTCTAGGTTTATTGCCCATGTTTTGGTGTCCCTGGACGTTTTCGAAGCACAGGGTGATCTTATGGGACCGTCCCCAAGAGTCGCATTTTTGGCCAATTGGGGCCCGTTTTGTGAGCTATAGCTCATGTTTTGGTGTCTCTGGACGTCTCCAGACCACGGGGTGAATTATGGGAAAGTCCCCAAGATTCGTGGTTTTGCCCGATTCAGGCCCGTTTTGTGGGTTTATTGCCCATGTTTTGGTGTCCCGGGACGTCTCCGAAGCACGGGGTGATCTTATGGGACCGTCCCCAAGAGTCACAGTTTTGGTCAATTGGGTCCCGTTTTGTGTGCTATTGCTCACGTTTTAGTATCCCGGGACGTCTCCGGACCATGGGGTGATCTTATGGGAACGTCCCCAAGACTCGTGGTTGTGGACGATTCAGGCCCGTTTTGTGGGTTTATTGCCCATGTTTTGGTATCCCGGGATGTCTCCGAAGCACGGGGTGATCTTCTGGGACTGTCCTCAAGACTCGCAATTCTGGCCAATTGGGTCCTGTTTTGTGAGCTATTGCTCACGTTTTAGTATCCCAGGACGTCTCCGGACCATGGGGTGATCTTATGGGAACGTCCCGAGGACTCGTGGTTTTGGCCGATTCAGGCCCGTTTTGTGGGATTATTGCCCATGTTTTGGTGTCCCGGGACATCTCCGAAGCAAGGGGTGATCTTATGGGACAGCCCCCAAGAGGCGCAGTTTTAGTCAATTGGGGCCCGTCTTGTGAGCTATTGCTCACGTTGTGGTGTCCCGGGACGTCTCTGAACCACAGGGTGATCTTATGGGAACGTCCCCAGGACTCATGGTTTCGGCCGATTCAGGCCCGTTTTGTGGGTTTATTACCCATGTTTTGGTGTCCCGGGACGTCTCCGAAGCACGGGGTGATCTTATGGGACCGTCCCCAAGACTCGTAGTTTTGGCCAATTGTGGCCCGTTTTGTGAGCTATTGCTCACGTTTTGGTGTTCCATGACGTCTTTGGACCACGAGGTGATCTTATGGGAACGTCCCCAAGACTCGTGGTTGTGGACGATTCAGGCCCGTTTTGTGGGTTTATTGCCCATGTTTTGGTATCCCGGCATGTCTCCGAAGCACGGGGTGATCTTCTGGGACCGTCCTCAAGACTCGCAGTTCTGGCCAATTGGGGCCTGTTTTGTGAACTATTGCTCACGTTTTAGTATCCCGGGACGTCTCCGGACCATAGGGTGATCATATGGGAACGTGCCGAGGACTCGTGGTTTTGGCAGATTCAGGCCCGTTTTGTGGGTTTATTGCCCATGTTTTGGTGTCGCGGGACATCTCCGAAGCACGGGGTGATCTTATGGGGCCGCCCCCAAGAGTAGCAGTTTTTGTCAATTGGGGCCCGTTTTGTGACCTATTGCTCACGTTTTGGTGTCCTGGGAAATCTCCGGACCACAGGGTGATCTTATGGGAACGTCCCCAAGACTCGTGGATTTGCCCGATTTAGGCCCGTTTTGTGGATTTATTGCCCATGTTTTGGTGTCCCGGGACATCTTCGAAGCACGGGGTGAACTTATGGGACCATCCCCAAGACTCATAGTTTTCGACAATTGGGGCCCGTCTTGTGAGCTATTGTTCACGTTTTGGTGTCCCGGGACTTCTCCGGACCATGGGGTGATCTTATGGGAACGTCCCCAGGACTTGTGGTTTTGGACGATTCAGGCCCGTTTTCTGGGTTTACTGCCCATGTTTTGGTGTCCCTGGACGCTTTCGAAGCACACGGTGAACTTATGGGACCGTCCCCAAGAGTCGCAGTTCTGGCCAATTGGGGCCCGTTTTGTGAGCTATAGCTCATGTTTTGGTGTCCCAGGACGTCTCCGAACCACGGGGTGATTTATGGGAACGTCCCCAAGATTCGTGGTATTGCCCGATTCAGGCCCATTTTGTGGGTTTATTGCCAATGTTTTGGTGTCCCGGGACGTCTCCGAAGCACGGGGTGATCTTATGGGACCGTCCCCAAGAGTCACAGTTTTGGCCAATTGGGTCCCGTTTTGTGTGCTATTTCTTATGTTTTAGTATCCCGGGACGTCTCCGGACCATGGGGTGATCTTATGGGAACGTCCCGACGACTCGTGGTTTTGGCCGATTCAGGCCCGTTTTGTAGGTTTATTGCCCATGTTTTGGTGTCGTGGGACATCTTTGAACCACGGGGTGATCTTATGGGACCGCCCCCATGAGTCACAATTTTGGTCAATTGGGGCCCGTTTTGTGAGCTATTGCTCACGTTTTGGTGTCCCGGGACGTCTCCGGACCACGGGGTGATCTTATGGGAACGTCCCAAGACTCGTGGTTTCGGCCGATTCATGCCCGTTTTGTTGGTTTATTGCCCATGTTTTGGTGTCCTGGGACGTCTTCGAAGCACGGGGTGATCTTATGGGACCGTCCTCAAGACTCGTAGTTTTGGCCAATTAGGGTCCGTTTTGTGAGCTACAGCTCACGTTTTAGTATCCCAGGACGTCTCCGGACCATGGGGTGATCTTATGGGAACGTCCCCAGGACTCGTGGTTTTGGCCGATTCAGGCCCGTTTTGTGGGTTTATTACCCATGTTTTGGTGTCCCGGGACGTCTCCGTAGCACGGGGTGATCTTATGGGACCGTCCCCAAGACTCGTAGTTCTGGCCAATTGTGGCCCGTTTTGTGAGCTATTGCTCACGTTTTGTTGTTCCAGGACGTCTCTGGACCACGGGGTGATCTTATGGGAACGTCCCCAAGACTCGTGGTTTTGGCCGATTCAGGCCTGTTTTGTGGGTTTATTGCCCATGTTTTGGTATCCCGGGACGTCTCTGAAGCACGAGGTGATTTTCTGGGACCATCCTCAAGACTCGCAGTTCTGGCCAATTGGGCCTGTTTTGAGCTATTGCTCACGTTTTAGTATCCCGGGACGTCTCCGGACCATAGGGCGATCATATGGGAACGTCCCGAGGACTCGTAGTTCTGGCCAATTGTGGCCCGTTTTGTGAGCTATTGCTCACGTTTTGGTGTTCCAGGACGTCTCTGGACCACGGGGTGATCTTATGGGAACGTCCCCAAGACTCGTGGTTTTGGCCGATTCAGGCCTGTTTTGTGGGTTTATTGCCCATGTTTTGGTATCCCGGGACGTCTCTGAAGCACGAGGTGATTTTCTGGGACCATCCTCAAGACTCGCAGTTCTGGCCAATTGGGCCTGTTTTGAGCTATTGCTCACGTTTTAGTATCCCAGGACGTCTCCGGACCATGGGGTGATCTTATGGGAACGTCCCCAGGACTCGTGGTTTTGGCTGATTCAGGCCCGTTTTGTGGGTTTATTACCCATGTTTTGGTGTCCCGGGACATCTCCGAAGCACGGGGTGATCTTATGGGACCGCCCGCAAGAGTAGCAGTTTTTGTCAATTGGGCCCCGTTTTGTGAGCTATTGCTCACGTTTTGGTGTCCCGGGACGTCTCCGGACCACAGGTGATCTTATGGGAACGTCCCCAAGACTCGTGGTTTTGCCCGATTCAGGCCCGTTTTCTGGATTTATTGCCGTTGTTTTGGTGTCTCGGGACGTCTTCGAAGCAAGGCGTGAAGTTATGGGACCATCCCCAAGACTCGTAGTTTTAGACAATTGGGGCCCGTTTTGTGAGTTATTGCTCACGTTTTGGTGTCCCGGGACATCTCCGGACCATGGGGTGATCTTATGGGAACATCCCCATGACTTGTGGTTTTGGCCGATTCAGGCCCGTTTTCTAGGTTTATTGCCAATGTTTTGGTGTCCCTGAACGTTTTCGAAGCACAGGGTGATCTTATGGGACCGTCCCCAAGAGTCACAGTTTTGGTCAATTGGGTCCCGTTTTGTGTGCTATTGCTCACGTTTTAGTATCCCGGGACGTCTCCGGACCATGGGGTGATCTTATGGGAACGTCCCGAGGACTCGTGGTTTTGGCCGATTCAGGCCCGTTTTGTGGATTTATTGCCCATGTTTTGGTGTCTCGGGACATCTCCGAAGCACGGGGTGATCTTATGGGACCGCCCCCCAAGAGTCGCAATTTTTGTCAATTGGGGCCCGTTTTGTGCGCTATTACTCACGTTTTCGTGTCCCGGGACATCTCCGGACCACGGGATGATTTTATGGGAACGCCCCCAAGACTCGTAGTTTTGGCTAATTGTGGCCCGTTTTGTGAGCTATTGCTCACGTTTTGGTGTTCCGGGACGTCTTTGGACCACGAGGTGATCTTATGGGAACGTCCCCAATACTCGTGGTTGTGGACGATTCAGGCCCATTTTGTGGGTTTATTGCCCATGTTTTGGTATCCCGGGATGTCTCCGAAGCACGGGGTGATCTTCTGGGACTGTCCTCAATACTCGCAATTCTGGCCAATTGGGTCCTGTTTTGTGAGCTATTGCTCACGTTTTAGTATCCCAGGAAGTCTCCGGACCATGGGGTGATCTTATGGGAACGTCCCAAGGAATTGTGGTTTTGGCCGATTTAGGCCCGTTTTGTGGGATTATTGCCCATGTTTTGGTGTCCCGGGACATCTCCGAAGCTAGGGGTGATCTTATGGGACAGCCCCCAAGAGGCGCAGTTTTAGTCAATTGGGGCCCGTCTTGTGAGCTATTGCTCACGTTGTGGTGTTCCGGGACGTCTCTGAACCACGGGGTGATCTTATGGGAACGTCCCCAGGACTCATGGTTTTGGCCGATTCAGTCCCGTTTTGTGGGTTTATTTCCCATGTTTTGGTGTCCCGGGACGTCTCTGAAGCACGGGGTGATCTTATGGGACCGTCCCCAAGACTCGCAGTTTTGGCCAATTTTGGCCCGTTTTATGAGCTATTGCTCACGTTTTGGTGTTCCATGACGTCTTTGGACCACGAGGTGATCTTATGGGAACGTCCCCAAGACTCGTGGTTGTGGACGATTCAGGCCCGTTTTGTGGGTTTATTGCCCATGTTTTGGTATCCCGGGATGTCTCCGAAGCACGGGGTGATCTTCTGGGACCGTCCTCAAGACTCGCAGTTCTGGCCAATTGGGGCTTGTTTTGTGAACTTTTGATCATATGGGAACGTGCCGAGGACTCGTGGTTTTGGCAGATTCAGGCCCGTTTTGTGGTCTTATTGCCCATGTTTTGGTGTCCCGGGACATCTCCGAAGCACGGGGTGATCTTATGGGACCGCCCCCAAGAGTAGCAGTTTTTGTCAATTGGGGCCCGTTTTGTGAGCTATTGCTCACGTTTTGGTGTACTGGGAAATCTCCGGAGCACAGGGTGATCTTATGGGAACGTCCCCAAGACTCGTGGATTTGCCCGATTTAGGCCCGTTTTGTGGATTTATTGCCCATGTTTTGGTGTACCGGGACATCTTCGAATCACGGGGTGAACTTATGGGACCATCCCCAAGACTCATAGTTTTAGACAATTGGGGCCCGTCTTGTGAGCTATTGCTCACGTTTTGGTGTCCCGGGAGTTCTCCGGACCATGGGGTGATCTTATGGGAACGTCCCCAGGACTTGTGGTTTTGGACGATTTAGGCCCGTTTTGTAGGTTTACTGCCCATGTTTTGGTGTCGTGGGACATCTTTCAACCACGGGGTGATCTTATGGGACCGCCCCCAAGAGTCACAATTTTGGTCAATTGGGGCCCGTTTTGTGAGCTATTCCTCACGTTTTGGTGTCCCGGGACGTCTCCGGACCACGGGGTGATCTTATGGGAACGTCCCAAGAATCGTGGTTTCGGCCGATTCATGCCCGTTTTGTGGGTTTATTACCCATGTTGTGGTGTCTCGGGACGTCTCCGAAGCACGAGGTGATCTTATGGGACCGTCCCCAAGACTCGAAGTTTTGGCCAATTGTGGCCCGTTTTGTGAGCTATTGCTCATGTTTTGCTGTTCCGGGACGTCTCCGGACCACGGGGTGATCTTATGGGAACGTCCCAAGACTCGTGGTTTCGGCCGATTCATGCCCGTTTTGTTGGTTTATTGCCCATGTTTTGGTGTCCTGGGACGTCTTCGAAGCACGGGGTGATCTTATGGGACCGTCCTCAAGACTCGTAGTTTTGGCCAATTAGGGCCCGTTTTGTGAGATACAGCTCACGTTTTAGTATCCCAGGACGTCTCCGGACCATGGGGTGATCTTATGGGAACGTCCCCAGGACTCGTGGTTTTGGCCGATTCAGGCCCGTTTTGTGGGTTTATTACCCATGTTTTGGTGTCCCGGGACGTCTCCGTAGCACGGGGTGATCTTATGGGACCGTCCCCAAGACTCGTAGTTTTGGCCAATTGTGGCCCGTTTTGTGAGCTATTGCTCACGTTTTGGTGTTCCAGGACGTCTCTGGACCACGAGGTGATCTTATGGGAACGTCCCCAAGACTCGTGGTTTTGGCCGAGTCAGGCCTGTTTTGTGGGTTTATTGCCCATGTTTTGGTATCCCGGGACGTCTCCGAAGCACGGGGTGATTTTCTGGGACCATCCTCAAGACTCGCAGTTCTGGCCAATTGGGCCTGTTTTGAGCTATTGCTCACGTTTCAGTATCCCGGGACGTCTCCGGACCATAGGGCGATCATATGGGAACGTCCCGAGGACTCGTGGTTTTGGCTGATTCAGGCCCGTTTTGTGGGTTTATTACCCATGTTTTGGTGTCCCGGGACATCTCCGAAGCACGGGGTGATCTTATGGGACCGCCCGCAAGAGTAGCAGTTTTTGTCAATTGGGCCCCGTTTTGTGAGCTATTGCTCACGTTTTGGTGTCCCGGGATGTCTCCGGACCACAGGGTGATCTTATGGGAACGTCCCCAAGACTCGTGGTTTTGCCCGATTCAGGCCCGTTTTCTGGATTTATTGCCGTTGTTTTGGTGTCTCGGGACGTCTTCGAAGCAAGGGGTGAAGTTATGGGACCATCCCCAAGACTCGTAGTTTTAGACAATTGGGGCCCGTTTTGTGAGTTATTGCTCACGTTTTGGTGTCCCGGGACATCTCCGGACCATGGGGTGATCTTATGGGAACATCCCCAGGACTTGTGGTTTTGGCCGATTCAGGCCCGTTTTCTAGGTTTATTGCCCATGTTTTGGTGTCCCTGGACGTTTTCGAAGCACAGGGTGATCTTATGGGACCATCCCCAAGAGTCGCATTTTTGGCCAATTGGGGCCCGTTTTGTGAGCTATAGCTCATGTTTTGGTGTCTCTGGACGTCTCCAGACCACGGGGTGAATTATGGGAAAGTCCCCAAGATTCGTGGTTTTGCCCGATTCAGGCCCGTTTTGTGGGTTTATTGCCCATGTTTTGGTGTCCCGGGACGTCTCCGAAGCACGGGGTGATCTTATGGGACCGTCCCCAAGAGTCACAGTTTTGGTCAATTGGGTCCCGTTTTGTGTGCTATTGCTCACGTTTTAGTATCCCGGGACGTCTCCGGACCATGGGGTGATCTTATGGGAACGTCCCGAGGACTCGTGGTTTTGGCCGATTCAGGCCCGTTTCGTGGATTTATTGCCCATGTTTTGGTGTCTCGGGACATCTCCGAAGCACGGGGTGATCTTATGGGACCGCCCCCCCAAGAGTCGCAATTTTTGTCAATTGGGGCCCGTTTTGTGCGCTATTACTCACGTTTTCGTGTCCCGGGACATCTCCGGACCACGGGATGATTTTATGGGAACGTCCCCAAGACTCGTAGTTTTGGCCAATTGTGGCCCGTTTTGTGAGCTATTGCTCACGTTTTGGTGTTCCGGGACGTCTTTGGACCACGAGGTGATCTTATGGGAACGTCCCCAATACTCGTGGTTGTGGATGATTCAGGCCCGTTTTGTGGGTTTATTGCCCATGTTTTGGTATCCCGGGATGTCTCCGAAGCACGGGGTGATCTTCTGGGACTGTCCTCAAGACTCGCAATTCTGGCCAATTGGGTCCTGTTTTGTGAGCTATTGCTCACGTTTTAGTATCCCAGGACGTCTCCGGACCATGGGGTGATCTTATGGGAACGTCCCGAGGAATTATGGTTTTGGCCGATTTAGGCCCGTTTTGTGGGATTATTGCCCATGTTTTGGTGTCCCGGGACATCTCCGAAGCAAGGGTTGATCTTATGGGACATCCCCCAAGAGGCGCAGTTTTAGTCAATTGGGGCCCGTCTTGTGAGCTATTGCTCACGTTGTGGTGTTCCGGGACGTCTCTGAACCACGGGGTGATCTTATGGGAACGTCCCCAGGACTCATGGTTTTGGCCGATTCAGGCCCGTTTTGTGGTTTATTTCCCATGTTTTGGTGTCCCGGGACGTCTCTGAAGCACGGGGTGATCTTATGGGACCGTCCCCAAGACTCGCAGTTTTGGCCAATTTTGGCCCGTTTTGTGAGCTATTGCTCACGTTTTGGTGTTCCATGACGTCTTTGGACCACGAGGTGATCTTATGGGAACGTCCCCAAGACTCGTGGTTGTGGACGATTCAGGCCCGTTTTGTGGGTTTATTGCCCATGTTTTGGTATCCCGGGATGTCTCTGAAGCACGGGGTGATCTTCTGGGACCGTCCTCAAGACTCGCAGTTTTGGCCAATTGGGGCTTGTTTTGTGAACTATTGCTCACGTTTTAGTATCCCGGGACGTCTCCGGACCATAGGGTGATCATATGGGAACGTGCCGAGGACTCGTGGTTTTGGCAGATTCAGGCCCGTTTTGTGGTCTTATTGCCCATGTTTTGGTGTCCCGGGACATCTCCGAAGCACGGGGTGATCTTATGGGACCGCCCCCAAGAGTAGCAGTTTTTGTCAATTGGGGCCCGTTTTGTGAGCTATTGCTCACGTTTTGGTGTACTGGGAAATCTCCGGACCACAGGGTGATCTTATGGGAACGTCCCCAAGACTCGTGGATTTGCCCGATTTAGGCCCGTTTTGTGGATTTATTGCCCATGTTTTGGTGTACCGGGACATCTTCGAATCACGGGGTGAACTTATGGGACCATCCCCAAGGCTCATAGTTTTAGACAATTGGGGCCCGTCTTGTGAACTATTGCTCACGTTTTGGTGTCCCGGGAGTTCTCCGGACCATGGGGTGATCTTATGGGAACGTCCCCAGGACTTGTGGTTTTGGATGATTTAGGCCCGTTTTGTAGGTTTACTGCCCATGTTTTGGTGTCGTGGGACATCTTTCAACCACGGGGTGATCTTATGGGACCGCCCCCAAGAGTCACAATTTTGGTCAATTGGGGCCCGTTTTGTGAGCTATTGCTCACGTTTTGGTGTCCCGGGACGTCTCCGGACCACGGGGTGATCTTATGGGAACGTCCCAAGACTCGTGGTTTCGGCCGATTCATGCCCGTTTTGTGGGTTTATTACCCATGTTGTGGTGTCTCGGGACGTCTCCGAAGCACGAGGTGATCTTATGGGACCGTCCCCAAGACTCGAAGTTTTGGCCAATTGTGGCCCGTTTTGTGAGCTATTGCTCATGTTTTGTTGTTCCGGGACGTCTCCGGACCACGGGGTGATCTTATGGGAACGTCCCCAAGACTCGTGGTTTTCGCCGATTCAGGCCCGTTTTGTGGGTTTATTGCCCATGTTTTCGTATCCCGGGATGTCTCCGAAGCACGGGGTGATCTTCTGGGACCGTCCTCAAGACTTGTAGTTCTGGCCAATTGGGTCCCGTTTTGTGTGCTATTGCTCACGTTTTAGTATCCCGGGACGTCTCCGGACCATGGGGTGATCTTATGGGAATGTCCCGAGGACTCGTGGTTTTGGCCGATTCAGGCCCGTTTTGTGGATTTATTGCCCATGTTTTGGTGTCTCGGGACATTTCCGAAGCACGGGGTGATTTTATGGGACCGCCCCCCAAGAGTCGCAGTTTTTGTCAATTGGGGCCCGTTTTGTGCGCTATTACTCACGTTTTCATGTCCCGGGACATCTCCGGACCACGGGATGATCTTATGGGAACGTCCCCAAGACTCGTAGTTTTGGCCAATTGTGGCCCGTGTTGTGAGCTATTGCTCACGTTTTGGTGTTCCGGGACGTCTTTGGACCACGAGGTGATCTTATGGGAACGTCCCCAAGACTCGTGGTTGTGGACGATTCAGGCCCGTTTTGTGGGTTTATTGCCCATGTTTTGGTATCCCGGGATGTCTCCGAAGCACGGGGTGATCTTCTGGGACTGTCCTCAAGACTCGCAATTCTGGCCAATTGGGTCCTGTTTTGTGAGCTATTGCTCACGTTTTAGTATCCCAGGATGTCTCCGGACCATGGGGTGATCTTATGGGAACGTCCCGAGGACTCGTGGTTTTGGCCGATTCAGGCCCGTTTTGTGGGATTATTGCCCATGTTTTGGTGTCCCGGGACATCTCCGAAGCAAGGGGTGATCTTATGGGATAGCCCCCAAGAGGCACAGTTTTAGTCAATTGGGGCCCGTCTTGTGAGCTATTGCTCACGTTGTGGTGTCCCGGGACGTCTCTGAACCACAGGGTGATCTTATGGGAACGTCCCCAGGACTCATGGTTTCGGCCGATTCAGGCCCGTTTTGTGGGTTTATTACCCATGTTTTGGTGTCCCGGGACGTCTCCGAAGCACGGGGTGATCTTATGGGACCGTCCCCAAGACTCGTAGTTTTGGCCAATTGTGGCCCGTTTTGTGAGCTATTGCTCACGTTTTGGTGTTCCATGACGTCTTTGGACCACGAGGTGATCTTATGGGAACGTCCCCAAGACTCGTGGTTGTGGACGATTCAGGCCCGTTTTGTGGGTTTATTGCCCATGTTTTGGTATCCCGGGATGTCTCCGAAGCACGGGGTGATCTTCTGGGACCGTCCTCAAGACTCGCAGTTCTGGCCAATTGGGGCCTGTTTTGTGAACTATTGCTCACGTTTTAGTATCCCGGGACGTCTCCGGACCATAGGGTGATCATATGGGAACGTGCCGAGGACTCGTGGTTTTGGCAGATTCAGGCCCGTTTTGTGGGTTTATTGCCCATGTTTTGGTGTCGCGGGACATCTCCGAAGCACGGGGTGCTCTTATGGGGCCGCCCCCAAGAGTAGCAGTTTTTGTCAATTGGGGCCCGTTTTGTGAGCTATTGCTCACGTTTTGGTGTCCTGGGAAATCTCCGGACCACAGGGTGATCTTATGGGAACGTCCCCAAGACTCGTGGATTTGCCCGATTTAGGCCCGTTTTGTGGATTTATTGCCCATGTTTTGGTGTCCCGGGACATCTTCGAAGCACGGGGTGAACTTATGGGACCATCCCCAAGACTCATAGTTTTAGACAATTGGGGCCCGTCTTGTGAGCTATTGTTCACGTTTTGGTGTCCCGGGACTTCTCCGGACCATGGGGTGATCTTATGGGAACGTCCCCAGGACTTGTGGCTTTGGACGATTCAGGCCCGTTTTCTGGGTTTACTGCCCATGTTTTGGTGTCCCTGGACGCTTTCGAAGCACACGGTGAACTTATGGGACCGTCCCAAAGAGTCGCAGTTCTGGCCAATTGGGGCCCGTTTTGTGAGCTATAGCTCATGTTTTGGTGTCCCAGGACGTCTCCAGACCACGGTGTGATTTATGGGAACGTCCCCAAGATTCGTGGTATTGCCCGATTCAGGCCCATTTTGTGGGTTTATTGCCAATGTTTTGGTGTCCCGGGACGTCTCCGAAGCACGGGGTGATCTTATGGGACCGTCCCCAAGAGTCACAGTTTTGGCCAATTGGGTCCCGTTTTGTGTGCTATTTCTTATGTTTTAGTATCCCGGGACGTCTCCGGACCATGGGGTGATCTTATGGGAACGTCCCGACGACTCGTGGTTTTGGCCGATTCAGGCCCGTTTTGTAGGTTTATTGCCCATGTTTTGGTGTCGTGGGACATCTTTGAACCACGGGGTGATCTTATGGGACCGCCCCCATGAGTCACAATTTTGGTCAATTGGGGCCCGTTTTGTGAGCTATTGCTCACGTTTTGGTGTCCCGGGACGTCTCCGGACCACGGGGTGATCTTATGGGAACGTCCCAAGACTCGTGGTTTCGGCCGATTCATGCCCGTTTTGTTGGTTTATTGCCCATGTTTTGGTGTCCTGGGACGTCTTCGAAGCACGGGGTGATCTTATGGGACCGTCCTCAAGACTCGTAGTTTTGGCCAATTAGGGCCCGTTTTGTGAGCAACAGCTCACGTTTTAGTATCCCAGGACGTCTCCGGACCATGGGGTGATCTTATGGGAACGTCCCCAGGACTCGTGGTTTTGGCCGATTCAGGCCCGTTTTGTGGGTTTATTACCCATGTTTTGGTGTCCCGGGACGTCTCCGTAGTACGGGGTGATCTTATGGGACCGTCCCCAAGACTCGTAGTTTTGGCCAATTGTGGCCCGTTTTGTGAGCTATTGCTCACGTTTTGGTGTTCCAGGACGTCTCTGGACCACGGGGTGATCTTATGGGAACGTCCCCAAGACTCGTGGTTTTGGCCGATTCAGGCCTGTTTTGTGGGTTTATTGCCCATGTTTTGGTATCCCGGGACGTCTCCGAAGCACGAGGTGATTTTCTGGGACCATCCTCAAGACTCGCAGTTCTGGCCAATTGGGCCTGTTTTGAGCTATTGCTCACGTTTGAGTATCCCGGGACATCTCCGGACCATAGGGCGATCATATGTGAACGTCCCGAGGACTCGTGGTTTTGGCTGATTCAGGCCCGTTTTGTGGGTTTATTACCCATGTTTTTGTGTCCCGGGACATCTTCGAAGCACGGGGTGATCTTATGGGACCGCCCGCAAGAGTTGCAGTTTTTGTCAATTGGGCCCCGTTTTGTGAGCTATTGCTCACGTTTTGGTGTCCCGGGACGTCTCCGGACCACAGGGTGATCTTATGGGAACGTCCCCAAGACTCGTGGTTTTGCCCGATTCAGGCCCGTTTTCTGGATTTATTGCCGTTGTTTTGGTGTCTCGGGACGTCTTCGAAGCAAGGGGTGAAGTTATGCGACCATCCCCAAGACTCGTAGTTTTAGACAATTGGGGCCCGTTTTGTGAGTTATTGCTTACGTTTTGGTGTCCCGGGACATCTCCGGAGCAATGGGTGATCTTATGGGACAGCCCCCAAGAGGCGCAGTTTTAGTCAATTGGGGCCCGTCTTGTGAGCTATTGCTCACGTTGTGGTGTTCCGGGACGTCTCTGAACCACGGGGTGATCTTATGGGAACGTCCCCAGGACTCATGGTTTTGGCCGATTCAGGCCCGTTTTGTGGGTTTATTTCCCATGTTTTGGTATCCCGGGACGTCTCCGAAGCACGGGGTGATCTTATGGGACCGTCCCCAAGACTCGCAGTTTTGGCCAATTGTGGCCCGTTTTGTGAGCTATTGCTCACGTTTTGGTGTTCCATGACGTCTTTGGACCACGAGGTGATCTTATGGGAACGTCCCCAAGACTCGTGGTTGTGGACGATTCAGGCCCGTTTTGTGGGTTTATTGCCCATGTTTTGGTATCCCGGGATGTCTCCGAAGCACGGTGTGATCTTCTGGGACCGTCCTCAAGACTCGTAGTTCTGGCCAATTGGGGCTTGTTTTGTGAACTATTGCTCACGTTTTTGTATCCCGGGACGTCTCCGGACCATAGGGTGATCATATGGGAACGTGCCGAGGACTCGTGGTTTTGGCAGATTAAGGCCCGTTTTGTGGGTTTATTGCCCATGTTTTGGTATCCCGGGACATCTCCGAAGCACGGGGTGATCTTATGGGACCGCCCCCAAGAGTAGCAGTTTTTGTCAATTGGGGCCCGTTTTGTGAGCTATTGCTCACGTTTTGGTGTACTGGGAAATCTCCGGACCACAGGGTGATCTTATGGGAACGTCCCCAAGACTCGTGGATTTGCCCGATTTTGGCCCGTTTTGTGGATTTATTGCCCATGTTTTGGTGTACCGGGACATCTTCGAATCACGGGGTGAACTTATGGGACCATCCCCAAGACTCATAGTTTTAGACAATTGGGGCCCGTCTTGTGAGCTATTGCTCACGTTTTGGTGTCCCGGGAGTTCTCCGGACCATGGGGTGATCTTATGGGAACGTCCCCAGGACTTGTGGTTTTGGACGATTCAGTCCCGTTTTGTAGGTTTACTGCCCATGTTTTGGTGTCGTGGGACATCTTTCAACCACGGGGTGATCTTATGGGACCGCCCCCAAGAGTCACAATTTTGGTCAATTGGGGCCCGTTTTGTGAGCTATTGCTCACATTTTGGTGTCCCGGGACGTCTCCGGACCACGGGGTGATCTTATGGGAACGTCCCAAGACTCGTGGTTTCGGCCGATTCATGCCCGTTTTGTTCGTTTATTGCCCATGTTTTGGTGTCCTGGGACGTCTTCGAAGCACGGGGTGATCTTATGGGACCGTCCTCAAGACTCGTAGTTTTGGCCAATTAGGGCCCGTTTTGTGAGCTACAGCTCACGTTTTAGTATCCCAGGACGTCTCCGGACCATGGGGTGATCTTATGGGAACGTCCCCAGGACTCGTGGTTTTGGCCGATTCAGGCCCATTTTGTGGGTTTATTACCCATGTTTTGGTGTCCCGGGACGTCTCCGTAGCACGGGGTGATCTTATGGGACCGTCCCCAAGACTCGTAGTTTTGGCCAATTGTGGCCCGTTTTGTGAGCTATTGCTCACGTTTTGTTGTTCCAGGATGTCTCTGGACCACGGGGTGATCTTATGGGAACGTCCCCAAGACTCGTGGTTTTGGCCGATTCAGGCCTGTTTTGCGGGTTTATTGCCCATGTTTTGGTATCCCGGGACGTCTCCGAAGCACGAGGTGATTTTCTGGGACCATCCTCAAGACTCGCAGTTCTGGCCAATTGGGCCTGTTTTGTGAGCTATTGCTCACGTTTTAGTATCCCGGGACGTCTCCGGACCATAGGGCGATCATATGGGAACGTTCCGAGGACTCGTGGTTTTGGCTGATTCAGGCCCGTTTTGTGGGTTTATTACCCATGTTTTGGTGTCCCGGGACATCTCCGAAGCACGGGGTGATCTTATGGGACCGCCCCCAAGAGTAGCAGTTTTTGTCAATTGGGGCCCGTTTTGTGAGCTATTGCTCACGTTTTGGTGTCCCGGGACGTCTCCGGACCACAGGGTGATCTTATGGGAACGTCCCCAAGACTCGTGGTTTTGCCCGATTCAGGCCCGCTTTCTGGATTTATTGCCATTGTTTTGGTGTCCCGGGACGTCTTCGAAGCAAGGGGTGAAGTTATGGGACCATCCCCAGGACTCGTAGTTTTAGACAATTGGGGCCCGTTTTGTGAGTTATTGCTTACGTTTTGGTGTCCCGGGACATCTCCGGACCATGGGGTGATCTTATGGGAACATCCCCGGGACTTGTGGTTTTGGCCGATTCAGGCCCGTTTTCTGGGTTTATTGCCCATGTTTTGGTGTCCTTGGACGTTTTCGAAGCACTGGGTGATCTTATGGGACCGTCCCCAAGAGTTGCATTTTTGGCCAACTGGGGCCCGTTTTGTGAGCTATAGCTCATGTTTTGGTGTCTCTGGACGTCTCCAGACCACGGGGTGATTTATGGGAACGTCCCCAAGATTCGTGGTTTTGCCCGATTCAGGCCCGTTTTGTGGGTTTATTGCCCATGTTTTGGTGTCCCGGGACGTCTCCGAAGCACGGGGTGATCTTATGGGACCGTCCCCAAGAGTCACAGTTTTGGTCAATTGGGTCCCGTTTTGTGTGCTATTGCTCACGTTTTAGTATCCCGGGACGTCTCCGGACCATGGGGTGATCTTAAGGGAATGTCCCGAGGACTCGTGGTTTTGGCCGATTCAGGCCCGTTTTGTGGATTTATTGCCCATGTTTTGGTGTCTCGGGACATCTCCGAAGCACGGGGTGATCTTATGGGACCGCCCGCCAAGAGTCGCAGTTTTTGTCAATTGGGGCCCGTTTTGTGCGCTATTACTCACGTTTTCGTGTCCCGGGACATCTCCGGACCACGGGATGATCTGATGGGAACGTCCCCAAGACTCGTAGCTTTGGCCAGTTGTGGCCCGTTTTGTGAGCTATTGCTCACGTTTTGGTGTTCCGGGTCGTCTTTGGACCACGAGGTGATCTTATGGGAACGTCCCCAAGACTCGTGGTTGTGGATGATTCAGGCCCGTTTTGTGGGTTTATTGCCCAAGTTTTGGTATCCCGGGATGTCTCCGAAGCACGGGGTGATCTTCTGGGACTGTCCTCAAGACTCGCAATTCTGGCCAATTGGGTCCTGTTTTGTGAGCTATTGCTCACGTTTTAGTATCCCAGGACTTCTCCGGACCATGGGGTGATCTTATGGGAACGTCCCGAGGACTCGTGCTTTTGGCCGATTCAGGCCCGTTTTGTGGGATTATTGCCCATGTTTTGTTGTCCCGGGACATCTCCGAAGCAAGGGGTGATCTTATGGGACAGCCCCCAAGAGGCGCAGTTTTAGTCAATTGGGGCCCGTCTTGTGAGCTATTGCTCACGTTGTGGTGTCCCAGGACGTCTCTGAACCACGGGGAGATCTTATGGGAACGTCCCCAGTACTCATGGTTTTGGCCGATTAAGGCCCGTTTTGTGGGTTTATTACCCATGTTTTGGTGTCCCAGGACGTCTCCGAAGCACGGGGTGATCTTATGGGACCGTCCCCAAGACTCGTAGTTTTGGCCAATTGTGGCCCGTTTTGTGAGCTATTGCTCACGTCTTGGTGTTCCATGACGTCTTTGGACCACGAGGTGATCTTGTGGGAACGTCCCCAAGACTCGTGGTTGTGGACGATTCAGTTCCGTTTTGTGGGTTTATTGCCCATGTTTTGGTATCTCGGGATGTCTCCGAAGCACGGGGTGATCTTCTGGGACCTTCCTCAAGACTCGCAGTTCTGGCCAATTGGGGCCTGTTTTGTGAACTATTGCTCACGTTTTAGTATCCCGGGACGTCTCCGGACCATAGGGTGATCATATGGGAACGTGCCGAGGACTCGTGGTTTTGGCAGATTCAGGCCCGTTTTGTGGGTTTATTGCCCATGTTTTGGTGTCCCGGGACATCTCCGAAGCACTAGGTGATCTTATGGGACCGCCCCCAAGAGTAGCAGTTTTTGTCAATTGGGGCCCGTTTTGTGAGCTATTGCTCACGTTTTGGTGTACTGGGAAATCTCCGGACCACAGGGTGATCTTTTGGGAACGTCCCCAAGACTCGTGGATTTGCCCGATTTAGGCCCGTTTAGTGGATTTATTGCCCATGTTTTGGTGTACCGGGACATCTTCGAAGCACGGGGTGAACTTATGGGACCATCCGCAAGACTCATAGTTTTAGACAATTGGGGCCCATCTTGTGAGCTATTGCTCACGTTTTGGTGTCCCGGGAGTTCTCCGGACCATGGGGTGATCTTATGGGAACGTCCCCAAGAGTCACAGTTCTGGCCAATTGGGGCCCGTTTTGTGAGCTATAGCTCATGTTTTGGTGTCCCACGACGTCTCCGGACCACGGGGTGATTTATGGGAACGTCCCCAAGATTCATGGTATTGCCCGATTCAGGCCCATTTTTTGGGTTTATTGCCAATGTTTTGGTGTCCCGGGACGTCTCCGAAGCACGGGGTGATCTTATGGGACCGTCCCCAAGAATCACAGTTTTGGCCAATTGGGTCCCGTTTTGTGTGCTATTTCTTATGTTTTAGTATCCCGGGACGTCTCCGGACCATGGGGTGATCTTATGGGAACGTCCCGAGGACTCGTGGTTTTGGCCGATTTAGGCCCGTTTTGTAGGTTTATTGCCCATGTTTTGGTGTCGTGGGACATCTTTGAACCACGGGGTGATCTTATGGGACCGCCCCCAAGAGTCACAATTTTGGTCAATTGGGGCCCATTTTGTGAGCTATTGCTCACGTTTTGGTGTCCCGGGACGTCTCCGGACCACGGGGTGATCTTATGGGAACGTCCCAAGACTCGTGGTTTCGGCCGATTCATGCCTGTTTTTTTGGTTTATTGCCCATGTTTTGGTGTCCTGGGACGTCTTCGAAGCACGGGGTGATCTTATGGGACCGTCCTCAAGACTCGTAGTTTTGGCCAATTAGGGCCCGTTTTGTGAGCTACAGCTCACGTTTTAGTATCCGAGGACGTCTCCGGACCATGGGGTGATCTTATGGGAGCGTCCCCAGGACTCGTGGTTTTGGCCGATTCAGGCCCGTTTTGTGGGTTTATTACCCATGTTTTGGTGTCCCGGGACGTCTCCGTAGCACGGGGTGATCTTATGGGACCGTCCCCAAGACTCGTAGTTTTGGCCAATTGGGGCCCGTTTTGTGAGCTATTGCTCACGTTTTGGTGTTCCAGGACATCTCTGGACCACGGGGTGATCTTATGGGAACGTCCCCAAGACTCGTGGTTTTGGTCGATTCAGGCCTGTTTTGTGGGTTTATTGCCCATGTTTTGGTATCCCGGGACGTCTCCGAAGCACGAGGTGATTTTCTGGGACTATCGTGGTTTTGTCACGGCAGATGCCCGAAGGCTTAGGTTCGGAGTCAACGCCATGGAAGTGGACTCAAAGGGGTTAAGCGGGACAAGGGACACGGTTTTACCCAGGTTCGGCCCCTCACGGTAGAGGTGAAAGCCTATGTCCTGCTTAAGCTGTATTAACTGGTATATCGAGTACAAGGGGCGGCTTGCTTGCCCTAACTCTCAATTGCTTGATCTCTCTCGCCGTAAGGCTTGTCTGTTTGTCTTAACCTCTCTAACTCGCCGCCAGGTCTCGCCTTTATATACATAGGCTGAGGTCCGACGGCTTACAAGAGTCCGGGTCGGGTTATACAACGTAACCGATCCTGGTTCCAACTTCCTAGTCTTACAGAACAAGTCATCTTATGGCGGCTTATACCTTCTGGCCCATGAGTCGCCTCCCGCCTCTTGGGCCTTGGCCTCAGCCCATCTGGTAAGCCGCCATATGGCCTGGTCTTCATGTCTTGTCTTCCTCTTGGCCCACTTGGTAACCCGCCATGTGGTTTGGTCTCCGTCTTCTGGCCCACCTTATGGGTCTTGACTATGAACCGCCAAGCTGGTTTCTGGGTCTTCAGTGAATCGCCAAGTCCTGGCCGGGTTATACTCCGGCCGGGTTATATCGCGGGGTTATATCCCTGACATTAGCCCCCAGGTTAGCTTGCATTTATTCATGCTAAGCTCCTGAAATAAGAATAAATATGTTAAGTGACCGGCTCGCCCCATCAGCCGGCTTTAATGAAGTAATTCCTTTCAAAATCCGGGTTTCATGTGTACGAGCCGTCTTCTCAATCGTCTTGCTTGTCAGTGTCCTTTGAAGTAAAAAACTCTGGGAATACAATACCCATATGCCATTGAGTCGGCCTCCAATACTCTCGCCGGGTCATGTAATGTTGGTGACGCCGGGTCAAATAACCAGACTCCGGCTGACTTTGATAACTCCTTTCAATTTTTTGATATATCCATATTACCTGTAGCCCCCAAGCTCCAAGTTTATCCATGATGACTTGGCGCTTTGCAATCATATCTTTGACTGTGCAGCCCCCAAGTACCAGGTTGTCTTGCCTGCAGCAGCCTGGGACTTGTAACTGTCTTATACCTTATAAAGCTTCAGCTGGTGTAGCCCCCAAGAGCCGGTTCTTCAGTATATGATGGGCCGGGTCTTCAATGGGAACTTTATAGTCTGCTTGAACAGCTGAATACTGTAGCCCCCAAGTTCCGGGTCGCATGCCTGTGGCGACTTGGGACTTTAGAGAATTTGATCTGAGCGGTGTAGCCCCCGAGTGCCGGGTCAGTAATATGTACTGGGCCGGGACTTAGAAGGATTGTAAAAAACTGGCTCATCTCCTTGAGATAACAGGGTCTTGTTGATAATGTACTGACTTGAAAACCGGCTTGCATTAGCCCCCAAGTGCCGTGGTGCATGCTTGCAGCGACACGGGACTTGCGTACTTGACATAAACCGGACTTGAATAATGTAGCCCCCAAGCGCCGGGTTGCATGCCTGCGGTGACTCGGGGCTGTATAAGATTAATATAACTCCTTGACCGTGGTTGTAACCCGGTATGAATAATAAAATCCCTGCTCGTGGTTGCGGTGCAACCCGACAAATATATGCTTGAGAAATCCATGAGTGCTGTAGTATACCACAGAGCACCGGTTGAAGAAATCCAAGAACCGGTCAATTAGATGACCCGGCAATATAATCAAGAGGGCGACTCTTCAAGAATATCCAGCCATGTCGGCTATTTAGAGTCTTTATTATGCTTGCAGAGGTTACGATGTAACCCGGTTTGGTAGTCGAGTTTTATTTCAATGAAACTAGCGTGATAGCCACTGGTTTATCCTTGCTTCGGTAAGCCGGCTCTCACATGACCCATCATGTTTTAACCTGGATAAGTTCATGACTTATCAAGAGTACAGGGGATCGGAGTAGCATCTTGGCGAACAGGCAGGTTTAACCAAGTTTCAATGAAGGCGGCTTAACAGCCCATGGAGGATCCTCACTTTCTGTAAGCCGGCTCTCACATGACCCATCATGTTTTAACCTGGATAAGTTCATGACTTATCAAGAGTACAGGGGGTCGGAGTAACATCTTGGCAAACAGGCAGGATTACTCCGGTCTGGTTATGGTTTAAAAGCCGGTCAAGAGGGTTGAAAGCTAAACCTGGTGGGTTAGAAGCCCCCAAATGACTTTATGATTATTCAATGAACCAGGGTACCCATATATTTGAATGGTACATCATGGCGGATCGTCCTCTTGGGCGACTTTACAATATTCTTGAAAACTCGAACTTGTGAGAGATGAATTCTTTTGAACCGGACGCTGAGCCGGATATCAAGGTCTCAAAGCTTTGTGAGAGACAGACTTCTTTTGAGCCGGGTTTTAAGCATGGTACTGACCCTGACCGAGTTGTTTCGGGTTAGTCAGATACCCCGACTGTTTATTCTGCTGCTGGCTTCCATCGCCAAACTGTTGACTATGACCTCCATGATCGCTCTGAGCTTGGTAACCGGTTCCTGAGCCGCCAACACCAAAGCCGGCCCCTGATCCGCCCGGTGCAGAGCCGCCTGATGGACCATTACCGTTATCGCGATGCTGTTGAAGGCTGTAATCCCCGAACTGTTGCATAATGTAGCAATCTCCCCAGGTATGTCGTGAGTTTCTTCCTCGGACACAGAACCCTCAAGTTCTACGCCCTGAGTGAAACCGACGAAGACATGCTTCCTGCCCGGGTCAGAACGGGCGGGTTGCATGCTCCGGGCGGTTTGCTTGCGCCGGGCCGGCTCGACGATGTTGGTGCAGATGTCCGGCCCGGGTTCAGATCCGCCAATCTTGCCGATGAAGACATGGATTCCACCGAAGGGGACCCGGAAGCCGTACTCGATCGAGTCAGCCTCAGGACCCCAGCTGGCGTCGTCGATGTAAAGCTTTTGGCGGCGGCTCTTAGTCATCTCGCCGACCACGTACCCCTCGCCCCCGAGGAGAGCACCCTTTGAGAACTCAACCCCACCGAGCGCTAGCCCCCACGGTGGGCACCAACTGTCGTGGTTTTGTCACGGCAGATGCCCGAAGGCTTAGGTTCGGAGTCAACGCCATGGAAGTGGACTCAAAGGGGTTAAGCGGGACAAGGGACATGGTTTTACCCAGGTTCGGCCCCTCACGGTAGAGGTGAAAGCCTACGTCCTGCTTAAGCTGTATTAACTGGTATATCGAGTACAAGGGGCGGCTTGCTTGCCCTAACTCTCAATTGCTTGATCTCTCTCGCCGTAAGGCTTGTCTGTCTGTCTTAACCTCTCTAACTCGCCGCCAGGTCTCGCCTTTATATACATAGGCTGAGGTCCGACGGCTTACAAGAGTCCGGGTCGGGTTATACAACGTAACCGATCCTGGTTCCAACTTCCTAGTCTTACAGAACAAGTCATCTTATGGCGGCTTATACCTTCTGGCCCATGAGTCGCCTCCCGCCTCTTGGGCCTTGGCCTCAGCCCATCTGGTAAGCCGCCATATGGCCTGGTCTTCATGTCTTGTCTTCCTCTTGGCCCACTTGGTAACCCGCCATGTGGTTTGGTCTCCGTCTTCTGGCCCACCTTATGGGTCTTGACTATGAACCGCCAAGCTGGTTTCTGGGTCTTCAGTGAATCGCCAAGTCCTGGACGGGTTATATCGCGGGGTTATATCCCTGACAGGGACCATCCTCAAGACTCGCAGTTCTGGCCAATTGGGCCTGTTTTGTGAGCTATTGCTCACGTTTTAGTATCTCGGGACGTCTTCGGACCATAGGGCGATCATATGGGAACGTCCGGAGGACTCGTGGTTTTGGCTGATTCAGGCCCGTTTTGTTGGTTTATTACCCATGTTTTGGTGTCACGGGACATCTCCGAAACACGGGGTGATCTTATGGGTACGCCCCCAAGAGTAGCAGTTTTTGTCAATTGGGGCCCGTTTTGTGAGCTATTGCTCACGTTTTGGTGTCCCGGGACGTCTCCGGACCAGAGGGTGATCTTATGGGAACGTCCCCAAGACTCGTGGTTTTGCCCGATTCAGGCCCGTTTTCTGGATTTATTGCCATTGTTTTGGTGTCCCGGGACGTCTTCAAAGCAAGGGGTGAAGTTATGGGACCATCCCCAGGACTCGTAGTTTTAGACAATTGGGGCCCGTTTTGTGAGTTGTTGCTTACGTTTTGGTGTCCCGGGACATCTCCGGACCATGGGGTGATCTTATGGGAACATCCCCAGGACTTGTGGTTTTGGTCGATTAAGGCCCGTTTTCTGGGTTTATTGCCCATGTTTTGGTGTCCCTGGACGTTTTCGAAGCACTGGGTGATCTTATGGGACCGTCCCCAAGAGTCGCATTTTTGGCCAATTAGGGCCCGTTTTGTGAGCTATAGCTCATGTTTTGGTGTCTCTGGACGTCTCCAGAACACGAGGTGATTTATGGGAACGTCCCCAAGATTCGTGGTTTTGCCCGATTCAGGCCCGTTTTGTGGGTTTATTGCCCATGTTTTGGTGTCCCGAGACGTCTCCGAAGCACGGGGTGATCTTATGGGACCGTCCCCAAGAGTCACAGTTTTGGTCAATTGGGTCCCGTTTTGTGTGCTATTGCTCACGTTTTAGTATCCCGGGACGTCTCCGGACCATGGGGTGATCTTATGGGAACGTCCCGAGGACTCGTGGTTTTGGCCGATTCAGGCCCGTTTTATGGATTTATTGCCCATGTTTTGGTGTCTCGGGACATCTCCGAAGCACGGCGTGATCTTATGGGACCGCCCCCCAAGAGTCGCAGTTTTTGTCAATTGGGGCCCGTTTTGTGTGCTATTACTCACGTTTTCGTGTCCCGGGACATCTCCGGACCACGGGATGATCTTATGGGAACGTCCCCAAGACTCGTAGTTTTGGCCAATTGTGGCCCGTTTTGTGAGCTATTGCTCACGTTTTGGTGTTCAGGGTCGTCTTTGGACCACGAGGTGATCTTATGGGAACGTCCCCAAGACTCGTGGTTGTGGACGATTCAGGCCCGTTTTGTGGGTTTATTGCCCATGTTTTGGTATCCCGGGATGTGTCCGAAGCACGGGGTGATCTTCTGGGACTGTCCTCAAGACTCGCAATTCTGGCCAATTGGGTCCTGTTTTGTGAGCTATTGCTCACGTTTTAGTATCCCAGGACGTCTCCGGACCATGGGGTGATCTTATGGGAACGTTCCGAGGACTCGTGGTTTTGGCTGATTCAGGCCCGTTTTGTGGGATTATTGCCCATGTTTTGGTGTCCCGGGACATCTCCGAAGCAAGGGGTGATCTTATGGGACAGCCCCCAAGAGGCGCAGTTTTAGTCAATTGGGGCCCGTCTTGTGAGCTATTGCTCACGTTGTGGTGTCCCGGGACGTCTTTGAACCACGGGGTGATCTTATGGGAACGTCCCCAGTACTCATGGTTTTGGCCGATTCAGGCCTGTTTTGTGGGTTTCTTACCCATGTTTTGGTGTCCCAGGACGTCTCCGAAGCACGGGGTGATCTTATGGGACCGTCCCCAAGACTCGTAGTTTTGTCCAATTGTGGCCCGTTTTGTGAGCTATTGCTCACGTCTTGGTGTTCCATGACGTCTTTGGACCACGAGGTGATCTTATGGGAACGTCCCCAAGACTCGTGGTTGTGGACGATTCAGGCCCGTTTTGTGGGTTTATTGCCCATGTTTTGGTATCCCGGGATGTCTCCGAAGCACGGGGTGATCTTCTGGGACCGTTCTCAAGACTCGCAGTTCTGGCCAATTGGGGCCTGTTTTGTGAACTATTACTCACGTTTTAGTATCCCGGGACGTCTCCGGACCATAGGGTGATCATATGGGAACGTGCCGAGGACTCGTGGTTTTGGCAGATTCAGGCCCGTTTTGTGGGTTTATTGCCCATGTTTTGGTGTCCCGGGACATCTCCGAAGCACGGGGTGATCTTATGGGACCGCCCCAAGAGTAGCAGTTTTTGTCAATTGGGGCCCGTTTTGTGAGCTATTGCTCACGTTTTGGTGTCCTGGGAAATCTTCGGAACACAGGGTGATCTTATGGGAACGTCCCCAAGACTCGTGGATTTGCCCGATTTAGGCCCGTTTTGTGGATTTATTGCCCATGTTTTGGTGTCCCGGGACATCTTCGAAGCACGGGGTGAACTTATGGGACCATCCCCAAGACTCATAGTTTTAGACAATTGGGGCCCGTCTTGTGAGCTATTGCTCACGTTTTGGTGTCCCGGGACTTCTCCGGACCATGGGGTGATCTTATGGGAACGTCCCCAGGACTTGTGGTTTTGGACGATTCAGGCCCGTTTTCTGGGTTTACTGCCCATGTTTTGGTGTCCTTGGACGTTTTCGAAGCACAGGGTGAATTTATGGGACCGTCCCCAAGAGTCGCAGTTCTGGCCAATTGGGGCCCGTTTTGTGAGCAATAGCTCATGTTTTGGTGTCCCAGGACGTCTCCGGACCACGGGGTGATTTATGGGAACGTCCCCAAGATTCGTGGTATTGCCTGATTCAGGCCCATTTTGTGGGTTTATTGCCAATGTTTTGGTGTCCCGGGACGTCTCCGAAGCACGGGGTGATCTTATGGGACCGTCCCCAAGAGTCACAGTTTTGGCCAATTGGGTCCCGTTTTGTGTGCTATTTCTTATGTTTTAGTATCCCGGGACGTCTCCGGACCATGGGGTGATCTTATGGGAACGTCCCGAGGACTCGTGGTTTTGGCCGATTCAGGCCCGTTTTGTAGGTTTATTGCCCATGTTTTGGTGTCGTGGGACATCTTCGAACCACGGGGTGATCTTATGGGACCGTCCTAAAGACTCGTAGTTTTGGCCAATTAGGGCCCGTTTTGTGAGCTACAGCTCACGTTTTAGTATCCCAGGACGTCTCGGGACCATGGGGTGATCTTATGGGAACGTCCCCAGGACACGTAGTTTTGGCCCATTCAGGCCCGTTTTGTGGGTTTATTACCCATGTTTTGGTGTCCCGGGACGTCTCCGTAGCACGGGGTGATCTTATGGGACCGTCCCCAAGACTCGTAGTTTTGGCCAATTGTGGACCGTTTTGTGAGCTATTGCTCACGTTTTGGTGTTCCAGGACGTCTCTGGACCATGGGGTGATCTTATGGTAACGTCCCCAAGACTCGTGGTTTTGGCCGATTCAGTCCTGTTTTGTGGGTTTATTGCCCATGTTTTGGTATCCCGGGATGTCTCCGAAGCACGAGGTGATTTTCTGGGACCATCCTCAAGACTCGCAGTTCTGGCCAATTGGGCCTGTTTTGTGAGCTATTGCTCACGTTTTAGTATCCCGGGACGTCTCCGGACTATAGGGCGATCATATGGGAACGTCCCGAGGACTCGTGGTTTTGGCTGATTCAGGCCCGTTTTGTGGGTTTATTACCCATGTTTTGGTGTCCCGGGACATCTCCGAAGCACGGGGTGATCTTATGGGACCGCCCCCAAGAGTAGCAGTTTTTGTCAATTGGGGCCCGTTTTGTGAGCTATTGCTCACGTTTTGGTGTCCCGGGACGTCTCCGGACCATGGGGTTATCTTATGGGAACGTCCCAAGACTCGAGGTTTCGGCCGATTCATGCCCGTTTTGTTGGTTTATTGCCCATGTTTTGGTGTCCTTGGACGTCTTCGAAGCACGGGGTGATCTTATGGGACCGTCCTAAAGACTCGTAGTTTTGGCCAATTAGGGCCCGTTTTGTGAGCTACAACTCACGTTTTAGTATCCCAGGACGTCTCGGGACCATGGGGTGATCTTATGGGAACGTCCCCAGGACACGTGGTTTTGGCCAATTCAGGCCCGTTTTGTGGGTTTATTACCCATGTTTTCGTGTCCCGGGACGTCTCCGTAGCACGGGGTGATCTTATGGGACCGTCCCCAAGACTCGTAGTTTTGGCCAATTGTGGACCGTTTTGTGAGCTATTGCTCACGTTTTGGTGTTCCAGGACGTCTCTGGACCATGGGGTGATCTTATGGGAACGTCCCCAAGACTCGTGGTTTTGGCCGATTCAGGCCTGTTTTGTGGGTTTATTGCCCATGTTTTGGTATCCCGGGATGTCTCCGAAGCACGAGGTGATTTTCTGGGACCATCCTCAAGACTCGCAGTTCTGGCCAATTGGGCCTGTTTTGTGAGCTATTGCTCACGTTTTAGTATCCCGGGACGTCTCCGGACTATAGGGCGATCATATGGGAACGTCCCGAGGACTCGTGGTATTGGCTGATTCAGGCCCGTTTTGTGGGTTTATTACCCAGGTTTTGGTGTCCCGGGACATCTCCGAAGCACGGGGTGATCTTATGGGACCGCCCCCAAGAGTAGCAGTTTTTGTCAATTGGGGCCCGTTTTGTGAGCTATTGCTCACGTTTTGGTGTCCCGGGACGTCTCCGGACCACAGGGTGATCTTATGGGAACGTCCCCAAGACTCGTGGTTTTGCCCGATTCAGGCCCGTTTTCTGGATTTATTGCCATTGTTTTGGTGTCCCGGGACGTCTTCGAAGCAAGGGGTGAAGTTATGGGACCATCCCCAAGACTCGTAGTTTTAGACAATTGGGGCCCGTTTTGTGAGTTATTGCTTACGTTTTGGTGTCCCGGGACATCTCCGGACCATGGGGTGATCTTATGGGAACATCCCCAGGACTTGTGGTTTTGGCCGATTCAGGCCCGTTTTCTGGGTTTATTGCCATGTTTTGGTGTCCCTGGACGTTTTCGAAGCACTGGGTGATCTTATGGAACCGTCCCCAAGAATCGCATTTTTGGCCAATTGGGGCCCGTTTTGTGAGCTATAGCTCATGTTTTGGTGTCTCTGGACGTCTCCAAACCACGGGGTGATTTATGGGAACGTCCCCAAGATTCGTGGTTTTGCTCGATTCAGGCCCGTTTTGTGGGTTTATTGCCCATGTTTTGGTGTCCCGGGACGTCTTCGAAGCACGGGGTGATCTTATGGGACCGTCCCCAAGAGTCACAGTTTTGGTCAATTGGGTCCCGTTTTGTGTGCTATTGCTCACGTTTTAGTATCTCGGGACGTCTCCGGACCATGGGGTGATCTTATGGGAACATCCCGAGGACTCGTGGTTTTGGCCGATTCAAGCCCGTTTTCTGGGTTTATTGCCCATGTTTTGGTGTCCCTGGACGTTTTCGAAGCACTGGGTGATCTTATGGGACCGTCCCCAAGAGTCGCATTTTTGGCCAATTGGGGCCCGTTTTGTGAGCTATAGCTCATGTTTTGGTGTCTCTGGACGTCTCCAGACCACGGGGTGATTTATGGGAACGTCCCCAAGATTCGTGGTTTTGCTCGATTCAGGCCCGTTTTGTGGGTTTATTGCCCATGTTTTGGTGACCCGGGACGTCTCCGAAGCACGGGGTGATCTAATGGGACCGTCCGCAAGAGTCACAGTTTTGGTCAATTGGGTCCCGTTTTGTGTGCTATTGCTCACGTTTTAGTATCCCGGGACGTCTCCGGACCATGGGGTGATCTCATGGGAACGTCCCGAGGACTCGTGGTTTTGGCCGATTCAGACCTGTTTTGTGGATTTATTGCCCATGTTTTGGTGTCTCGGGACATCTCCGAAGCACGGGGTGATCTTATGGGACCGCCCCCAAGAGTCGCAGTTTTTGTCAATTGGGGCCCGTTTTGTGCGCTATTACTCACGTTTTCGTGTCCCGGGACATCTCCGGACCACGGGATGATCTTATGGGAATGTCCCCAAGACTCGTAGTTTTGGCCAATTGTGGCCCGTTTTGTGAGCTATTGCTCACGTTTTGGTGTTCCGGGTCGTCTTTGGACCACGAGGTGATCTTATGGGAATGTCCCCAAGACTCGTGGTTGTGGACGATTCAGGCCCATTTTGTGGGTTTATTGCCCATGTTTTGGTATCCCGGGATGTCTCCGAAGCACGGGGTGATCTTCTGGGACTGTCCTCAAGACTCGCAATTCTGGCCAATTGGGTCCTGTTTTGTGAGCTATTGCTCACGTTTTAGTATCCCAGGACGTCTCCGGACCATGGGGTGATCTTATGGGAACGTCCCGAGGACTCGTGGTTTTGGCCGATTCAGGCCCGTTTTGTGGGATTATTGCCCATGTTTTGGTGTCCTGGGACATCTCCGAAGCAAGGGGTGATCTTATGGGACAGCCCCCAAGAGGCGCAGTTTTAGTCAATTGGGGCCCGTCTTGTGAGCTATTGCTCAAGTTGTGGTGTCCCGGGACGTCTCTGAACCACGGGGTGATCTTATGGGAACGTCCCCAGTACTCATGGTTTTGGCCGATTCAGGCCCGTTTTTGGGTTTATTACCCATGTTTTGGTGTCCCAGGACGTCTCCGAAGCACGGGGTGATCTTATGGTACCGTCCCCAAGACTCGTAGTTTTGGCAAATTGTGGCCCGTTTTGTGAGCTATTGCTCACGTCTTGGTGTTCCATGACGTCTTCGGACCACGAGGTGATCTTATGGGAATGTCCCCAAGACTCGTGGTTGTGGACGATTCAGGCCCATTTTGTGGGTTTATTGCCCACGTTTTGGTATCCCGGGATGTCTCCGAAGCACGGGGTGATCTTCTGGGACCGTCCTCAAGACTCGCAGTTCTGGCCAATTGGGGCCTGTTTTGTGAACTATTGCTCACGTTTTAGTATCCCGGGACGTCTCCGGACCATAGGGTGATCATATGGGAACGTGCCGAGGACTCGTGGTTTTGGCAGATTCAGGCCCGTTTTGTGGGTTTATTGCCCATGTTTTGGTGTCCCGGGACATCTCCGAAGCACGGGGTGATCTTATGGGACCGCCCCCAAGAGTAGCAGTTATTGTCAATTGGGGCCCGTTTTGTGAGCTATTGCTCACTTTTTGGTGTCCTGGGTAATCTCCGGACCACAGGGTGATCTTATGGGAACGTCCCCAAGACTCGTGGATTTGCCCGATTTGGGCCCGTTTTGTCGATTTATTGCCCATGTTTTGGTGTCCCGGGACATCTTCGAAGCACGGGGTGAACTTATGGGACCATCCCCAAGACATATAGTTTTAGACAATTGGGGCCCGTCTTGTGAGCTATTGCTCACGTTTTGGTGTCCCGGGACTTCTCCGGACCATGGGGTGATCTTATGGGAACGTCCCCAGGACTTGTGGTTTTGGACGATTCAGGCCCGTTTTCTGGGTTTACTGCCCATGTTTTGGTGTCCCTGGACGTTTTCGAAGCACAGGGTGAACTTATGGGACCGTCCCCAAGAGTCGCAGTTCTGGCCAATTGGGGCCCGTTTTGTGAGCTATAGCTCATGTTTTGGTGTCCCAGGACGTCTCCGGACCACGGGGTGATTTATGGGAACGTCCACAAGATTCGTGGTATTGCCCGATTCAGGCCCATTTTGTGGGTTTATTGCCAATGTTTTGGTGTCCCGGGACGTCTCCGAAGCACGGGGTGATCTTATGGGACCGTCCCCAAGAGTCACAGTTTTGGCCAATTGGGTCCCGTTTTGTGTGCTATTTCTTATGTTTTAGTATCCCGGGACGTCTCCGGACCATGGGGTGATCTTATGGGAACATCCCGAGGACTCGTGGTTTTGGACGATTCAGGCCCGTTTTGTAGGTTTATTGCCCATGTTTTGGTGTCGTGGGACATCTTCGAACCACGGGGTGATCTTATGGGACCGCCCCCAAGAGTCACAGTTTTGGTCAATTGGGGCCCGTTTTGTGAGCTATTGCTCACGTTTTGGTGTCCCGGGATGTCTCCGGACCACAGGGTGACCTTATGGGAACGTCCCCAAGACTCGTGGTTTTGCCCGATTCAGGCCCGTTTTCTGGATTTATTGCCATTGTTTTGGGGTCCCGGGACGTCTTCGAAGCAAGGGGTGAAGTTATGGGACCATCCCCAGGACTCGTAGTTTTAGACAATTGGGGCCCGTTTTGTGAGTTATTGCTTACGTTTTGGTGTCCCGGGACATCTCCGGACCATGGGGTGATCTTATGGGAACATCCCCAGGACTTGTGGTTTTGGCCGATTCAGGCCCGTTTTCTGGGTTTATTGCCCATGTTTTGGTGTCCCTGGACGTTTTCGAAGCACTGGGTGATCTTATGGGACCGTCCCCAAGAGTCACATTTTTGGCCAATTGGGGCCCGTTTTGTGAGCTATAGCTCATGTTTTGGTGTCTCTGGACGTCTCCAGACCACGGGGTGATTTATGGGAACGTCCCCAAGATTCGTGGTTTTGCCCGATTCAGGCCCGTTTTGTGGGTTTATTGCCCATGTTTTGGTGTCCCGGGACGTCTCCAAAGCACTTGGTGATCTTATGGGACCGTCCCCAAGAGTCACAGTTTTGGTCAATTGGGTCCCGTTTTGTGTGCTATTGCTCACGTTTTAGTATCCCGGGACGTCTCCGGACCATGGGGTGATCTTATGGGAACGTCCCGATGACTCGTGGTTTTGGCCGATTCAGGCCCGTTTTGTGGATTTATTGCCCATGTTTTGGTGTCTCGGGACATCTCCGAAGCACGGGGTGATCTTATGGGACCGCCCCCCAAGAGTCGCAGTTTTTGTCAATTGGGGCCCATTTTGTGCTCTATTACTCACGTTTTCGTGTCCCGGGACATCTCCGGACCACGGGATGATCTTATGGGAACGTCCCCAAGACTCGTAGTTTTGGCCAATTGTGGCCCGTTTTGTGAGCTATTGCTCACGTTTTGGTGTGCCGGGACGTCTTTGGACCACGAGGTGATCTTATGGGAACGTCCCCAAGACTCGTGGTTGTGGACGATTCAGGCCCGTTTTGTGGGTTTATTGGCCATGTTTTGGTATCCCGGGATGTCTCCGAAGCACGGGGTGATCTTCTGGGACTGTCCTCAAGACTCGCAATTCTGGCCAATTGGGTCCTGTTTTGTGAGCTATTGCTCACGTTTTAGTATCCCAGGACGTCTCCGGACCATGGGGTGATCTTATGGGAACGTTCCGAGGACTCGTGGTTTTGGCCGATTCAGGCCCGTTTTGTGGGATTATTGCCAATGTTTTGGTGTCCCGGGACATCTCCGAAGCAAGGGGTGATCTTATGGGACAGCCCCCAAGAGGCGCAGTTTTAGTCAATTGGGGCCCGTCTTGTGAGCTATTGCTCACGTTGTGGTGTCCCGGGACGTCTCTGAACCACGGGGTGATCTTATGGGAACGTCCCCAGTACTCATGGTTTTGGCCGATTCAGGCCCGTTTTGTGGGTTTATTACCCATGTTTTGGTGTCCCAGGACGTCTCCGAAGCACGGGGTGATCTTATGGGACCGTCCCCAAGACTCGTAGTTTTGTCCAATTGTGGCCCGTTTTGTGAGCTATTGCTAACGTCTTGGTGTTCCATGACGTCTTCGGACCACGAGGTGATCTTATGGGAACGTCCCCAAGACTCGTGGTTGTGGACGATTCAGGCCCGTTTTGTGGGTTTATTGCCCATGTTTTGGTATCCCGGGATGTCTCCGAAGCACGGGGTGATCTTCTGGGACCGTTCTCAAGACTCGCAGTTCTGGCGAATTGGGGCCTATTTTGTGAACTATTGCTCACGTTTTAGTATCACGGGACGTCTCCGGACCATGGGGTGATCTTATGGGAACGTCCCGAGGACTCGTGGTTTTGGCCGATTCAGGCCCGTTTTGTGGGATTATTGCCCATGTTTTGGTGTCCCGGGACATCTCCGAAGCAAGGGGTGATCTTATGGGACAGCCCCCAAGAGGCGCAGTTTTAGTCAATTGGGGCCCGTCTTGTGAGCTATTGCTCACGTTGTGGTGTCCCGGGACGTCTCTGAACCACGGGGTGATCTTATGGGAACGTCCCCAGTACTCATGGTTTTGGCCGATTCAGGCCCATTTTGTGGGTTTATTACCCATGTTTTGGTGTCCCAGGACGTCTCCGAAGCACGGGGTGATCTTATGGGACCGTCCCCAAGACTCGTAGTTTTGGCCAATTGTGGCCTGTTTTGTGAGCTATTGCTCACGTTTTGGTGTCCCGGGACTTCTCCGGATCATGGGGTGATCTTATAGGAACGTCCCCAGGACTTGTCGTTTTGGACGATTCAGGCCCGTTTTCTGGGTTTACTGCCCATGTTTTGGTGTCCCTGGACGTTTTCGAAGCACAGGGTGAACTTATGGGACCGTCCCCAAGAGTCACAGTTCTGGCCAATTGGGGCCCGTTTTGTGAGCTATAGCTCATGTTTTGGTGTCCCAGGACGTCTTCGGACCACAGGGTGATTTATGGGAACGTCCCCAAGATTCGTGGTATTGCCCGATTCAGTCTCATTTTGTGGGTTTATTGCCAATGTTTTGGTGTCCCGGGACGTCTCCGAAGCACGGGGTGATCTTATGGGACCGTCCCCAAGAGTCCCAGTTTTGGCCAATTGGGGCCCGTTTTGTGTGCTATTTCTTATGTTTTAGTATCCCGGGACGTCTCCGGACCATGGGGTGATCTTATGGGAACGTCCCGAGGACTCGTGGTTTGGGCCGATTCAGGCCCGTTTTGTAGGTTTATTGCCCATGTTTTGGTGTCGTGGGACATCTTCAAACCACGAGGTGATCTTATGGGACCGCCCCCAAGAGTCACAATTTTGGTCAATTGGGGCCCGTTTTGCGAGCTATTGCTCACGTTTTGGTGTCCCGGGACGTCTCCGGACCACGGGGTGATCTTATGGGAACGTCCCAAGACTCGTGGTTTCGGCCGATTCATGCCCGTTTTGTTGGTTTAATTCCCATGTTTTGGTGTCCTGGGACGTCTTCGAAGCACGGGGTGATCTTATGGGACCGTCCTCAAGACTCGTAGTTTTGGCCAATTAGGGCTCGTTTTGTGAGCTACAGCTCACGTTTTAGTATCCCAGGACGTCTCCGGACCATGGGGTGATCTTATGGGAACGTCCCCGGGACTCGTGGTTTTGGCCGATTCAGGCCCGTTTTGTGGGTTTATTACCCATGTTTTGGTGTCCCGGGACGTCTCCGTAGCACGGGGTGATCTTATGGGACCGTCCCCAAGACTCGTAGTTTTGGCCAATTGTGGCCCGTTTTGTGAGCTATTGCTCACGTTTTGGTGTTCCAAGACGTCTCTGGACCACGGGGTGATCTTATGGGAACGTCCCCAAGACTCGTGGATTTGCCCGATTTAGTCCCGTTTTGTGGATTTATTGCCCATGTTTTGGTGTCCTGGGACATCTTCGAAGCACGGGGTGAACTTATGGGACCATCCCCAAGACTCATAGTTTTAGACAATTGGGGCCCGTCTTGTGAGCTATTGCTCACGTTTTGGTGTCCTGGGAAATCTCCGGACCACAGGGTGATCTTATGGGAACGTCCCCAAGACTCGTGGATTTGCCCGATTTAGGCCCGTTTTGTGGATTTATTGCCCATGTTTTGGTCTCCCGGGACATCTTCGAAGCACGGGGTGAACTTATGGGCCCTTCCCCAAGACTCATAGTTTTAGACAATTGGGGCCCGTCTTGTGAGCTATTGCTCACGTTTTGGTGTCCCGGGACTTCTCCGGACCATGGGGTGATCTTATGGGAACGTCCCCAGGACTTGTGGTTTTGGACGATTCAGGCCCGTTTTCTGGGTTTACTGCCCATGTTTTGGTGTCCCTGGACGTTTTCGAAGCACAGGGTGAACTTATGGGACCGTCCCCAAGAGTCGCAGTTTTGGCCAATTGGGGCCCGTTTTTTCAGCTATAGCTCATGTTTTGGTGTCCCAGGACGTCTCCGGACCACGGGGTGATTTATGGGAACGTCCCCAAGATTCGTGGTATTGCCCGATTCAGGCCCATTTTGTGGGTTTATGGCCAATGTTTTGGTGTCCCGGGACGTCTCCGAAGCACGGGGTGATCTTATGGGACCGTCCCCAAGAGTCATAGTTCTGGCCAATTGGGTCCCGTTTTGTGTGCTATTTCTTATGTTTTAGTATCCCGGGACGTCTCCGGACCATGGGGTGATCTTATGGGAACGTCCCGGGGACTCGTGGTTTTGGACGATTCAGGCCCGTTTTGTAGGTTTATTGCGCATGTTTTGGTGTCGTGGGACATCTTCGAACCACGGGGTGATCTTATGGGACCGTCCTCAAGACTCGTAGTTTTGGCCAATTAGGGCCCGTTTTGTGAGCTACAGCTCACGTTTTAGTATCCCAGGACGTCTCCGGACCATGGGGTGATCTTATGGGAACGTCCCCAGGACTCGTGGTTTTGGCCGATTCAGGCCCGTTTTGTGGGTCTATTACCCATGTTTTGGTGTCCCAGGACGTCTCCGTAGCACGGGGTGATCTTATGGGACCGTCCCCAAGACTCGTAGTTTTGGCCAATTGTGGCCCGTTTTGTGAGCTATTGCTCACGTTTTGGTGTTCCAGGACGTCTCTGGACCACGAGGTGATCTTATGGGAACGTCCCCAAGACTCGTGGTTGTGGACGATTCAGGCCCGTTTTGTGGGTTTATTGCCCATGTTTCGGTATCCCGGGATGTCTCCGAAGCACGGGGTGATCTTCTGGGACCGTTCTCAAGACTCGCAGTTCTGGCCAATTGGGGCCTGTTTTGTGAACTATTACTCACTATTTAGTATCCCGGGACGTCTCCGGACCATAGGGTGATCATATGGGAACGTGCCGAGGACTCGTGGTTTTGGCAGATTCAGGCCCGTTTTGTGGGTTTATTGCCCATGTTTTGGTGTCCCGGGACATCTCCGAAGCACGGGGTGATCTTATGGGACCGCCCCCAAGAGTAGCAGTTATTGTCAATTGGGGCCCGTTTTGTGAGCTATTGCTCACGTTTTGGTGTCCTGGGTAATCTCCGAACCACAGGGTGATCTTATGGGAACGTCCCCAAGACTCGTGGATTTGCCCGATTTAGGCCCGTTTTGTGGATTTATTGCCCATGTTTTGGTGTCCCGGGACATCTTCGAAGCACGGGGTGAACTTATGGGACCATCCCCAAGACACATAGTTTTAGACAATTGGGGCCCGTCTTGTGAGCTATTGCTCACGTTTTGGTGTCCCGGGACTTCTCCGGACCATGGGGTGATCTTATGGGAACGTCCCCAGGACTTGTGGTTTTGGACGATTCAGGCCCGTTTTCTGGGTTTACTGCCCATGTTTTGGTGTCCCTGGACGTTTTCGAAGCACAGGGTGAACTTATGGGACCGTCCCCAAGAGTCGCAGTTCTGGCCAATTGGGGCCCGTTTTGTGAGCTATAGCTCATGTTTTGGTGTCCCAGGACGTCTCTGGACCACGGGGTGATTTATGGGAACGTCCACAAGATTCGTGGTATTGCCCGATTCAGGCCCATTTTGTGGGTTTATTGCCAATGTTTTGGTGTCCCGGGACGTCTCCGAAGCACGGGGTGATCTTATGGGACTGTCCCCAAGAGTCACAGTTTTGGCCAATTGGGTCCCGTTTTGTGTGCTATTTCTTATGTTTTAGTATCCCGGGACGTCTCCGGACCATGGGGTGATCTTATGGGAACATCCCGAGGACTCGTGGTTTTGGACGATTCAGGCCCGTTTTGTAGGTTTATTGCCCATGTTTTGGTGTCGTGGGACATCTTCGAACCACGGGGTGATCTTATGGGACCGCCCCCAAGAGTCACAATTTTGGTCAATTGGGGCCCGTTTTGTGAGCTATTGCTCACGTTTTGGTGTCCCGGGATGTCTCCGGACCACAGGGTGACCTTATGGGAACGTCCCCAAGACTCGTGGTTTTGCCCGATTCAGGCCCGTTTTCTGGATTTATTGCCATTGTTTTGGGGTCCCGGGACGTCTTCGAAGCAAGGGGTGAAGTTATGGGACCATCCCCAGGACTCGTAGTTTTAGACAATTGGGGCCCGTTTTGTGAGTTATTGCTTACGTTTAGGTGTCCCGGGACATCTCCGGACCATGGGGTGATCTTATGGGAACATCCCCAGGACTTGTGGTTTTGGCCGATTCAGGCCCGTTTTCTGGGTTTATTGCCCATGTTTTGGTGTCCCTGGACGTTTTCGAAGCACTGGGTGATCTTATGGGACCGTCCCCAAGAGTCACATTTTTGGCCAATTGGGGCCCGTTTTGTGAGCTATAGCTCATGTTTTGGTGTCTCTGGACGTCTCCAGACCACGGGGTGATTTATGGGAACGTCCCCAAGATTCGTGGTTTTGCCCGATTCAGGCCCGTTTTGTGGGTTTATTGCCCATGTTTTGGTGTCCCGGGACGTCTCCAAAGCACTTGGTGATCTTATGGGACCGTCCCCATGAGTCACAGTTTTGGTCAATTTGGTCCCGTTTTGTGTGCTATTGCTCACGTTTTAGTATCCCGGGACGTCTCCGGACCATGGGGTGATCTTATGGGAACGTCCCGAGGACTCGTGGTTTTGGCCGATTCAGGCCCGTTTTGTGGATTTATTGCCCATGTTTTGGTGTCTCGGGACATCTCCGAAGCACGGGGTGATCTTATGGGACCGCCCCCCAAGAGTCGCAGTTTTTGTCAATTGGGGCCCATTTTGTGCTCTATTACTCACATTTTCGTGTCCCGGGACATCTCCGGACCACGGGATGATCTTATGGGAACGTCCCCAAGACTCGTAGTTTTGGCCAATTGTGGCCCGTTTTGTGAGCTATTGCTCACGTTTTGGTGTGCCGGGACGTCTTTGGACCACGAGGTGATCTTATGGGAACGTCCCCAAGACTCGTGGTTGTGGACGATTCAGGCCCGTTTTGTGGGTTTATTGCCCATGTTTTGGTATCCCGGGATGTCTCCGAAGCACGGGGTGATCTTCTGGGACTGTCCTCAAGACTCGCAATTCTGGCCAATTGGGTCCTGTTTTGTGAGCTATTGCTCACGTTTTAGTATCCCAGGACGTCTCCGGACCATGGGGTGATCTTATGGGAACGTTCCGAGGACTCGTGGTTTTGGCCGATTCAGGCCCGTTTTGTGGGATTATTGCCAATGTTTTGGTGTCCCGGGACATCTCCGAAGCAAGGGGTGATCTTATGGGACAGCCCCCAAGAGGCGCAGTTTTAGTCAATTGGGGCCCGTCTTGTGAGCTATTGCTCACGTTGTGGTGTCCCGGGACGTCTCTGAACCACGGGGTGATCTTATGGGAACGTCCCCAGTACTCATGGTTTTGGCCGATTCAGGCCCGTTTTGTGGGTTTATTACCCATGTTATGGTGTCCCAGGACGTCTCCGAAGCACGGGGTGATCTTATGGGACCGTCCCCAAGACTCGTAGTTTTGTCCAATTGTGGCCCGTTTTGTGAGCTATTGCTAACGTCTTGGTGTTCCATGACGTCTTCGGACCACGAGGTGATCTTATGGGAACGTCCCCAAGACTCGTGGTTGTGGACGATTCAGGCCCGTTTTGTGGGTTTATTGCCCATGTTTTGGTATCCCGGGATGTCTCCGAAGCACGGGGTGATCTTCTGGGACCGTTCTCAAGACTCGCAGTTCTGGCCAATTGGGGCCTATTTTGTGAACTATTGCTCACGTTTTAGTATCACGGGACGTCTCCGGACCATGGGGTGATCTTATGGGAACGTCCCGAGGACTCGTGGTTTTGGCCGATTCAGGCCCGTTTTGTGGGATTATTGCCCATGTTTTGGTGTCCCGGGACATCTCCGAAGCAAGGGGTGATCTTATGGGACAGCCCCCAAGAGGCGCAGTTTTAGTCAATTGGGGCCCGTCTTGTGAGCTATTGCTCACGTTGTGGTGTCCCGGGACGTCTCTGAACCACGGGGTGATCTTATGGGAACGTCCCCAGTACTCATGGTTTTGGCCGATTCAGGCCCGTTTTGTGGGTTTATTACCCATGTTTTGGTGTCCCAGGACGTCTCCGAAGCACGGGGTGATCTTATGGGACCGTCCCCAAGACTCGTAGTTTTGGCCAATTGTGCCCTGTTTTGTGAGCTATTGCTCACGTTTTGGTGTCCCGGGACTTCTCCGGATCATGGGGTGCTCTTATAGGAACGTCCCCAGGACTTGTCGTTTTGTACGATTCAGGCCCGTTTTCTGGGTTTACTGCCCATGTTTTGGTGTCCCTGGACGTTTTCGAAGCACAGGGTGAACTTATGGGACCGTCCCCAAGAGTCACAGTTCTGGCCAATTGGGGCCCGTTTTGTGAGCTATAGCTCATGTTTTGGTGTCCCAGGACGTCTCCGGACCACGGGGTGATTTATGGGAACGTCCCCAAGATTCGTGGTATTGCCCGATTCAGTCTCATTTTGTGGGTTTATTGCCAATGTTTTGGTGTCCCGGGACGTCTCCGAAGCACGGGGTGATCTTATGGGACCGTCCCCAAGAGTCCCAGTTTTGGCCAATTGGGGCCCGTTTTGTGTGCTATTTCTTATGTTTTAGTATCCCGGGACGTCTCCGGACCATGGGGTGATCTTATGGGAATGTCCCGAGGACTCGTGGTTTGGGCCGATTCAGGCCCGTTTTGTAGGTTTATTGCCCATGTTTTGGTGTCGTGGGACATCTTCAAACCACGAGGTTATCTTATGGGACCGCCCCCAAGAGTCACAATTTTGGTCAATTGGGGCCCGTTTTGCGAGCTATTGCTCACGTTTTGGTGTCCCGGGACGTCTCCGGACCACGGGGTGATCTTATGGGAACGTCCCAAGACTCGTGGTTTCGGCCGATTCATGCCCGTTTTGTTGGTTTAATTCCCATGTTTTGGTGTCCTGGGACGTCTTCGAAGCACGGGGTGATCTTATGGGACCGTCCTCAATACTCGTAGTTTTGGCCAATTAGGGCTCGTTTTGTGAGCTACAGCTCACGTTTTAGTATCCCAGGACGTCTCCGGACCATGGGGTGATCTTATGGGAACGTCCCCGGGACTCGTGGTTTTGGCCGATTCAGGCCCGTTTTGTGGGTTTATTACCCATGTTTTGGTGTCCCAGGACGTCTCCGAAGCACGGGGTGATCTTATGGGACCGTCCCCAAGACTCGTAGTTTTGGCCAATTGTGCCCTGTTTTGTGAGCTATTGCTCACGTTTTGGTGTCCCGGGACTTCTCCGGATCATGGGGTGCTCTTATAGGAACGTCCCCAGGACTTGTCGTTTTGGACGATTCAGGCCCGTTTTCTGGGTTTACTGCCCATGTTTTGGTGTCCCTGGACGTTTTCGAAGCACAGGGTGAACTTATGGGACCGTCCCCAAGAGTCACAGTTCTGGCCAATTGGGGCCCGTTTTGTGAGCTATAGCTCATGTTTTGGTGTCCCAGGACGTCTCCGGACCTCGGGGTGATTTATGGGAACGTCCCCAAGATTCGTGGTATTGCCCGATTCAGTCTCATTTTGTGGGTTTATTGCCAATGTTTTGGTGTCCCGGGACGTCTCCGAAGCACGGGGTGATCTTATGGGACCGTCCCCAAGAGTCCCAGTTTTGGCCAATTGGGGCCCGTTTTGTGTGCTATTTCTTATGTTTTAGTATCCCGGGACGTCTCCGGACCATGGGGTGATCTTATGCGAATGTCCCGAGGACTCGTGGTTTGGGCCGATTCAGGCCCGTTTTGTAGGTTTATTGCCCATGTTTTGGTGTCGTGGGACATCTTCAAACCACGAGGTGATCTTATGGGACCGCCCCCAAGAGTCACAATTTTGGTCAATTGGGGCCCGTTTTGCGAGCTATTGCTCACGTTTTGGTGTCCCGGGACGTCTCCGGACCACGGGGTGTCTTATGGGAACGTCCCAAGACTCGTGGTTTCGGCCGATTCATGCCCGTTTTGTTGGTTTAATTCCCATGTTTTGGTGTCCTGGGACGTCTTCGAAGCACGGGGTGATCTTATGGGACCGTCCTCAAGACTCGTAGTTTTGGCCAATTAGGGCTCGTTTTGTGAGCTACAGCTCACGTTTTAGTATCCCAGGACGTCTCCGGACCATGGGGTGATCTTATGGGAACGTCCCCGGGACTCGTGGTTTTGGCCGATTCAGGCCCGTTTTGTGGGTTTATTACCCATGTTTTGGTGTCCCGGGACGTCTCCGTAGCACGGGGTGATCTTATGGGACCGTCCCCAAGACTCGTAGTTTTGGCCAATTGTGGCCCGTTTTGTGAGCTATTGCTCACGTTTTGGTGTTCCAAGACGTCTCTGGACCACGGGGTGATCTTATGGGAACGTCCCCAAGACTCGTGGATTTGCCCGATTTAGGCCCGTTTTGTGGATTTATTGCCCATGTTTTGGTGTCCTGGGACATCTTCGAAGCACGGGGTGAACTTATGGGACCATCCCCAAGACTCATAGTTTTAGACAATTGGGGCCCGTCTTGTGAGCTATTGCTCACGTTTTGGTGTCCTGGGAAATCTCCGGACCACAGGGTGATCTTATGGGAACGTCCCCAAGACTCGTGGATTTGCCCGATTTAGGCCCGTTTTGTGGATTTATTGCCCATGTTTTGGTGTCCCGGGACATCTTCGAAGCACGGGGTGAACTTATGGGCCCTTCCCCAAGACTCATAGTTTTAGACAATTGGGGCCCGTCTTGTGAGCTATTGCTCACGTTTTGGTGTCCCGGGACTTCTCCGGACCTTGGGGTGATCTTATGGGAACGTCCCCAGGACTTGTGGTTTTGGACGATTCAGGCCCGTTTTCTGGGTTTACTGCCCATGTTTTGGTGTCCCTGGACATTTTCGAAGCACAGGGTGAACTTATGGGACCGTCCCCAAGAGTCGCAGTTTTGGCCAATTGGGGCCCGTTTTTTCAGCTATAGCTCATGTTTTGGTGTCCCAGGACGTCTCCGGACCACGGGGTGATTTATGGGAACGTCCCCAAGATTCGTGGTATTGCCCGATTCAGGCCCATTTTGTGGGTTTATTGCCAATGTTTTGGTGTCCCGGGACGTCTCCGAAGCACGGGGTGATCTTATGGGACCGTCCCCAAGAGTCACAGTTCTGGCCAATTGGGTCCCGTTTGTGTGCTATTTCTTATGTTTTAGTATCCCGGGACGTCTCCGGACCATGGGGTGATCTTATGGGAACGTCCCGAGGACTCGTGGTTTTGGACGATTCAGGCCCGTTTTGTAGGTTTATTGCGCATGTTTTGGTGTCGTGGGACATCTTCGAACCACGGGGTGATCTTATGGGACCGCCCCCAAGAGTCACAATTTTGGGCAATTGGGGCCCGTTTTGTGAGCTATTGCTCACGTTTTGGTGTCCCGGGACGTCTCCGGACCACAGGGTGATCTTATGGGAACGTCCCCCAGACTCGTGGTTTTGCCCGATTCAAGCCCGTTTTCTGGATTTATTGCCATTGTTTTGGTGTCCCGGGACGTCTTCGAAGCAAGGGGTGAAGTTATGGGACCATCCCCAAGACTCGTAGTTTTAGACAATTGGGGCCCGTTTTGTGAGTTATTGCTTACGTTTTGGTGTCCCGGGACATCTCCGGACCATGGGGTGATCTTATGGGAACATCCCCAGGACTTGTGGTTTTGGCCGATTCAGGCCCGTTTTCTGGGTTTATTGCCCATGTTTTGGTGTCCCTGCACGTTTTCGAAGCACAGGGTGATCTTATGGGACCGTCCCCAAGAGTCGCATTTTTGGCCAATTGGGGCCCGTTTTGTGAGCTATAGCTCATGTTTTGGTGTCTCTGGACGTCTCCAGACCACGGGGTGATTTATGGGAACGTCCCCAAGATTCGTGGTTTTGCGCGATTCAGGCCCGTTTTGTGGGTTTATTGCCCATGTTTTGGTGTCCCGGGACGTCTCGAAAGCACGGGGTGATCTTATGGGACCGTCCCCAAGAGTCACAGTTTTGGTCAATTGGGTCCCGTTTTGTGTGCTATTGCTCACGTTTTAGTATCTCGGGACGTCTCCGGACCATGGGGTGATCTTATGGGAACGTCCCGAGGAATCATGGTTTTGGCCGATTCAGGTCCGTTTTGTGGATTTATTGCCCATGTTTTGGTGTCTCGGGACATCTCCGAAGCACGGGGTGATCTTATGGGACCGCCCCCCAAGAGTCGCAGTTTTGGTCAATTGGGGCCCGTTTTGTGCGCTATTACTCACGTTTTCGTGTCCCTGGACATCTCCGGACCACGGGATGATCTTATGGGAACGTCCCCAAGACTCGTAGTTTTGGCCAATTGTGGCCCGTTTTGTGAGCTATTGCTAACGTTTTGGTGTTCCGGGACGTCTTTGAACCACGAGGTGATCTTACGGGAACGTCCCCAAGACTCGTGGTTGTGGACGATTCAGGCCCGTTTTGTGGGTTTATTGCCTATGTTTTGGTATCCCGGGATGTCTCCGAAGCACGGGGTGATCTTCTGGGACTGTCCTCAAGACTCGCAATTCTGGCCAATTGGGTCCTGTTTTGTGAGCTATTGCTCACGTTTTAGTATCCCAGGACGTCTCCGGACCATGTGGTGATCTTATGGGAACGTCCCGAGGACTCGTGGTTTTGGCCGATTCAGGCCCGTTTTGTGGGATTATTGCCCATGTTTTGGTGTCCCGGGATATCTCCGAAGCAAGGGGTGATCTTATGGGACAGCCCCCAAGAGGCGCAGTTTTTGTCAATTCTGGCCCGTCTTGTGAACTATTGCTCACGTTGTGGTTTCCCGGGACGTCTCTGAACCACGGGGTGATCTTATGGGAACGTCCCCAGGACTCATGGTTTTGGCCGATTCAGGCCCGTTTTGTGGGTTTATTACCCATGTTTTGGTGTCCCAGGACATCTCCGAAGCACGGGGTGATCTTATGGGACCGTCCCCAAGACTCGTAGTTTTGGCCAATTGTGGCCCGTTTTGTGAGCTATTGCTCACGTTTTGGTGTTCCATGACGTCTTTGGACCACGAGGTGATCTTATGGGAACGTCCCCAAGACTCGTGGTTGTGGACGATTCAGGCCCGTTTTGTGGGTTTATTGCCCATGTTTTGGTATCCCGGGATGTCTCCGAAGCACGGGGTGATCTTCTGGGACCGTCCTCAAGACTCGCAGTTCTGGCCAATTGGGGCCTGTTTTGTGAACTATTGCTCACGTTTTAGTATCCCGGGACGTCTCCGGACCATAGGGTGATCATATGGGAACGTGCCGAGGACTCGTGGTTTTGGCAGATTCAGGCCCGTTTTGTGGGTTTATTGCCAATGTTTTGGTGTCCCAGGACATCTCCGAAGCACGGGGTGATCTTATGGGACCGCCCCCAAGAGTACCAGTTTTTGTCAATTGGGGCCCGATTTGTGAGCTATTGCTCACGTTTTGGTGTCCTGGAAAATCTCCGGACCACAGGGTGATCTTATGGGAATGTCCCCAAGACTCGTGGATTTGCCCGATTTAGGCCCGTTTTGTGGATTTATTGCCCATGTTTTGGTGTCCCGGGACATCTTCGAAGCACGGGGTGAATTTATGGGACCACCCGCAAGACTCATAGTTTTAGACAATTGGGGCCCGTCTTGTGAGCTATTGCTCACGTTTTGGTGTCCCGGGACTTCTCCGGACCATGGGGTGATCTTGTGGGAACGTCCCCAGGACTTGTGGTTTTGGACGATTCAGGCCCGTTTTCTGGGTTTACTGCCCCTGTTTTGGTGTCCCTGGACGTTTTCGAAGCACAGGGTGAACTTATGGGACCGTCCCCAAGAGTCACAGTTCTGGCCAATTGGGGCCCGTTTTGTGAGCTATAGCTCATGTTTTGGTGTCCCAGGACGTCTCCGGACCACGGGGTGATTTATGGGAACGTCCCCAAGATTCGTGGTATTGCCCGATTCAGGCCCATTTTGTGGGTTTATTGCCAATGTTTTGGTGTCCCGGGACGTCTTCGAAGCACGGGGTGATCTTATGGGACCGTCCCCACGAGTCACAGTTTTGGCCAATTGGGTCCCGTTTTGTGTGCTATTTCTTATGTTTTAGTATCCCGGGACGTCTCCGGACCATGGGGTGATCTTATGGGAACGTCCCGAGGACTCGTGGTTTTGGCCGATTCAGGCCCGTTTCGTAGGTTTATTGCCCATGTTTTGGTGTCGTGGGACATCTTCGAACCACGGGGTGATCTTATGGGACCGCCCCCAAGAGTCACAATTTTGGTCCATTGGGGCCCGTTTTGTGAGCTATTGCTCACGTTTTGGTGTCCCGGGACGTCTCCGGACCACGGGGTGATCTTATGGGAACGTCCCAAGACTCGTGGTTTCGGCCGATTCATGCCCGTTTTGTTGGTTTATTGCCCATGTTTTGGTGTCCTGGGACGTCTTCGAAGCACGGGGTGATCTTATGGGACCGTCCTCAAGACTCGTAGTTTTGGCCAATTAGGGCCCGTTTTGTGAGCTACAGCTCACGTTTTAGTATCCTAGGACGTCTCCGGACCATGGGGTGATCTTATGGGAACGTCCCCAGGACTCGTGGTTTTGGCCGATTCAGGCCCGTTTTGTGGGTCTATTACCCATGTTTTGGTGTCCCGGGACGTCTCCGTAGCACGGGGTGATCTTATGGGACCGTCCCCAAGAGTCATAGTTTTGGCCAATTGTGGCCCGTTTTGTGAGCTATTGCTCACGTTTTGGTGTTCCAGGACGTCTCTGGACCACGGGGTGATCTTATGGGAACGTCCCCAAGACTCGTGGTTTTGGCCGATTCAGGCCTGTTTTGTGGGTTTATTGCCCATGTTTTGGTATCCCGGTACGTCTCCGAAGCACGAGATGATTTTCTGGGACCATCCTCAAGACTCGCAGTTCTGGCCAATTGGGCCTGTTTTGTGAGCTATTGCTCACGTTTTAGTATCCCGGGACGTCTCCGGACCATAGGGCGATCATATGGGAACGTCCCGAAGAATCGTGGTTTTGGCTGATTCAGGCCCGTTTTGTGGGTTTATTACCCATGTTTTGGTGTCCCGGGACATCTCCGAAGCACGGGGTGATCTTATGGGACCGCCCGCAAGAGTAGCAGTTTTGTCAATTGGGCCCCGTTTTGTGAGCTATTGCTCACGTTTTGGTGTCCCGGGACGTCTCCGGACCACAGGGTGATCTTATGGGAACGTCCCCAAGACTCGTGGTTTTGCCCGATTCAGGCCCGTTTTCTGGATTTATTGCCGTTGTTTTGGTGTCTCGGGACGTCTTCGAAGCAAGGGGTGAAGTTATGGGACCATCCCCAAGACTCGTAGTTTTAGACAATTGGGGCCCGTTTTGTGAGTTATTGCTTACGTTTTGGTGTCCCGGGACATCTCCGGACCATGGGGTGATCTTATGGGAACATCCCCAGGACTTGTGGTTTTGGCCGATTCAGGCCCGTTTTCTGGGTTTATTGCCCATGTTTTGGTGTCCCTGCACGTTTTCGAAGCACAGGGTGATCTTATGGGACCGTCCCCAAGAGTCGCATTTTTGGCCAATTGGGGCCCGTTTTGTGAGCTATAGCTCATGTTTTGGTGTCTCTGGACGTCTCCAGACCACGGGGTGATTTATGGGAACGTCCCCAAGATTCGTGGTTTTGCGCGATTCAGGCCCGTTTTGTGGGTTTATTGCCCATGTTTTGGTGTCCCGGGACGTCTCGAAAGCACGGGGTGATCTTATGGGACCGTCCCCAAGAGTCACAGTTTTGGTCAATTGGGTCCCGTTTTGTGTGCTATTGCTCACGTTTTAGTATCTCGGGACGTCTCCGGACCATGGGGTGATCTTATGGGAACGTCCCGAGGAATCATGGTTTTGGCCGATTCAGGTCCGTTTTGTGGATTTATTGCCCATGTTTTGGTGTCTCGGGACATCTCCGAAGCACGGGGTGATCTTATGGGACCGCCCCCCAAGAGTCGCAGTTTTGGTCAATTGGGGCCCGTTTTGTGCGCTATTACTCACGTTTTCGTGTCCCTGGACATCTCCGGACCACGGGATGATCTTATGGGAACGTCCCCAAGACTCGTAGTTTTGGCCAATTGTGGCCCGTTTTGTGAGCTATTGCTAACGTTTTGGTGTTCCGGGACGTCTTTGAACCACGAGGTGATCTTACGGGAACGTCCCCAAGACTCGTGGTTGTGGACGATTCAGGCCCGTTTTGTGGGTTTATTGCCTATGTTTTGGTATCCCGGGATGTCTCCGAAGCACGGGGTGATCTTCTGGGACTGTCCTCAAGACTCGCAATTCTGGCCAATTGGGTCCTGTTTTGTGAGCTATTGCTCACGTTTTAGTATCCCAGGACGTCTCCGGACCATGTGGTGATCTTATGGGAACGTCCCGAGGACTCGTGGTTTTGGCCGATTCAGGCCCGTTTTGTGGGATTATTGCCCATGTTTTGGTGTCCCGGGATATCTCCGAAGCAAGGGGTGATCTTATGGGACAGCCCCCAAGAGGCGCAGTTTTTGTCAATTCTGGCCCGTCTTGTGAACTATTGCTCACGTTGTGGTTTCCCGGGACGTCTCTGAACCACGGGGTGATCTTATGGGAACGTCCCCAGGACTCATGGTTTTGGCCGATTCAGGCCCGTTTTGTGGGTTTATTACCCATGTTTTGGTGTCCCAGGACATCTCCGAAGCACGGGGTGATCTTATGGGACCGTCCCCAAGACTCGTAGTTTTGGCCAATTGTGGCCCGTTTTGTGAGCTATTGCTCACGTTTTGGTGTTCCATGACGTCTTTGGACCACGAGGTGATCTTATGGGAACGTCCCCAAGACTCGTGGTTGTGGACGATTCAGGCCCGTTTTGTGGGTTTATTGCCCATGTTTTGGTATCCCGGGATGTCTCCGAAGCACGGGGTGATCTTCTGGGACCGTCCTCAAGACTCGCAGTTCTGGCCAATTGGGGCCTGTTTTGTGAACTATTGCTCACGTTTTAGTATCCCGGGACGTCTCCGGACCATAGGGTGATCATATGGGAACGTGCCGAGGACTCGTGGTTTTGGCAGATTCAGGCCCGTTTTGTGGGTTTATTGCCAATGTTTTGGTGTCCCAGGACATCTCCGAAGCACGGGGTGATCTTATGGGACCGCCCCCAAGAGTACCAGTTTTTGTCAATTGGGGCCCGATTTGTGAGCTATTGCTCACGTTTTGGTGTCCTGGAAAATCTCCGGACCACAGGGTGATCTTATGGGAATGTCCCCAAGACTCGTGGATTTGCCCGATTTAGGCCCGTTTTGTGGATTTATTGCCCATGTTTTGGTGTCCCGGGACATCTTCGAAGCACGGGGTGAATTTATGGGACCACCCGCAAGACTCATAGTTTTAGACAATTGGGGCCCGTCTTGTGAGCTATTGCTCACGTTTTGGTGTCCCGGGACTTCTCCGGACCATGGGGTGATCTTGTGGGAACGTCCCCAGGACTTGTGGTTTTGGACGATTCAGGCCCGTTTTCTGGGTTTACTGCCCCTGTTTTGGTGTCCCTGGACGTTTTCGAAGCACAGGGTGAACTTATGGGACCGTCCCCAAGAGTCACAGTTCTGGCCAATTGGGGCCCGTTTTGTGAGCTATAGCTCATGTTTTGGTGTCCCAGGACGTCTCCGGACCACGGGGTGATTTATGGGAACGTCCCCAAGATTCGTGGTATTGCCCGATTCAGGCCCATTTTGTGGGTTTATTGCCAATGTTTTGGTGTCCCGGGACGTCTTCGAAGCACGGGGTGATCTTATGGGACCGTCCCCACGAGTCACAGTTTTGGCCAATTGGGTCCCGTTTTGTGTGCTATTTCTTATGTTTTAGTATCCCGGGACGTCTCCGGACCATGGGGTGATCTTATGGGAACGTCCCGAGGACTCGTGGTTTTGGCCGATTCAGGCCCGTTTCGTAGGTTTATTGCCCATGTTTTGGTGTCGTGGGACATCTTCGAACCACGGGGTGATCTTATGGGACCGCCCCCAAGAGTCACAATTTTGGTCCATTGGGGCCCGTTTTGTGAGCTATTGCTCACGTTTTGGTGTCCCGGGACGTCTCCGGACCACGGGGTGATCTTATGGGAACGTCCCAAGACTCGTGGTTTCGGCCGATTCATGCCCGTTTTGTTGGTTTATTGCCCATGTTTTGGTGTCCTGGGACGTCTTCGAAGCACGGGGTGATCTTATGGGACCGTCCTCAAGACTCGTAGTTTTGGCCAATTAGGGCCCGTTTTGTGAGCTACAGCTCACGTTTTAGTATCCTAGGACGTCTCCGGACCATGGGGTGATCTTATGGGAACGTCCCCAGGACTCGTGGTTTTGGCCGATTCAGGCCCGTTTTGTGGGTCTATTACCCATGTTTTGGTGTCCCGGGACGTCTCCGTAGCACGGGGTGATCTTATGGGACCGTCCCCAAGAGTCATAGTTTTGGCCAATTGTGGCCCGTTTTGTGAGCTATTGCTCACGTTTTGGTGTTCCAGGACGTCTCTGGACCACGGGGTGATCTTATGGGAACGTCCCCAAGACTCGTGGTTTTGGCCGATTCAGGCCTGTTTTGTGGGTTTATTGCCCATGTTTTGGTATCCCGGTACGTCTCCGAAGCACGAGATGATTTTCTGGGACCATCCTCAAGACTCGCAGTTCTGGCCAATTGGGCCTGTTTTGTGAGCTATTGCTCACGTTTTAGTATCCCGGGACGTCTCCGGACCATAGGGCGATCATATGGGAACGTCCCGAAGAATCGTGGTTTTGGCTGATTCAGGCCCGTTTTGTGGGTTTATTACCCATGTTTTGGTGTCCCGGGACATCTCCGAAGCACGGGGTGATCTTATGGGACCGCCCCCAAGAGTAGCAGTTTTTGTCAATTGGGGCCCGTTTTGTGAGCTATTGCTCACGTTTTGGTGTCCCGGGACGTCTCCGGACCACAGGGTGATCTTCTGGGAACGTCCCCAAGACTCGTGGGTTTGGACGATTCAGGCCCGTTTTCTGGATTTATTGCCATTGTTTTGGTGTCCCGGGACGTCTTCGAAGCAAGGGGTGAAATTATGGGACCATCCCCAAGACTCGTAGTTTTAGACAATTGGGGCCCGTTTTGTGAGTTATTGCGTACGTTTTGGTGTCCCGGGACATCTACGGACCATGGGGTGATTTTATGGGAACATCCCCAGGACTTGTGGTTTTGGCCGATTCAGTCCCGTTTTCTGGGTTTATTGCCCATGTTTTGGTGTCCCTGGACGTTTTCGAAGCACAGGGTGATCTTATGGGACCGTCCCCAAGAGTCGCATTTTTGGCCAATTGGGGCCCGTTTTGTGAGCTATAGCTCATGTTTTGGTGTCTCTGGACGTCTCCAGACCACGAGGTGATTTATGGGAACGTCCCCAAGATTCGTGGTTTTGCCCGATTCAGGCCGGTTTTGTGGGTTTATTGCCCATGTTTTGGTGTCCCGGGACGTCTCCGAAGCACGGGGTGATCTTATGGGACCGTCCCCAAGAGTCACAGTTTTGGTCAATTGGGTCCCGTTTTGTGTGCTATTGCTCACGTTTTAGTATCCCGGGACGTCTCCGGACCATGGGGTGATCTTATGGGAACGTCCCGAGGACTCGTGGTTTTGGACGATTCAGGCCCGTTTTTTGAGGTTTATTGCCCATGTTTTGGTGTCGTGGGACATCTTCGAACCACGGGGTGACCTTATGGGACCGCCCCCAAGAGTCGCTGTTTTGGTCAATTGGGGCCCGTTTTTTAGGTTTATTGCGCACGTTTTGGTGTCCCGGGAGATCTCCGGACCACGGGGTGATCTTATGGGAACGTCCCCAAGACTCATGGTTTTGCCCGATTCAGGCCCGTTTTGTGGGTTTATGGCCCATGTTTTGGTGTACGTCCCGAGACGTCTCCGAAGCACGGGGTGACCTTATGGGACCGTCCCCAAGACTTGTAGTTTTGGCCAATTGGGGCCCGTTTTGTGAGCTATTGCTCACGTTTTGGTGTCCCTGGACGTCTCCGGACCATGGGGTGATCTTATGGGAACGTCCCCAGGACTTGTGGTTTTAGCCGATTCAGGCCCGTTTTCTGGGTTTATTGCCCATGTTTTGGTGTCCCTGGATGTCTTCGAAGCATAGGGTGATCTTATGGGACCGTCCCCAAGAGTCGCAGTTTTGGCCAATTGGGGCCCGTTTTGTGAGCTAACGCTCATGTTTTGGTGTCCCGGGACGTCTTCGGACCACGGGGTGATCTTATGGGCACGTTGACGTGGTTGGATCATGCCAAATCCCATGGTGAGGTACCTAGGGTTTTGTAGGGGAGGAAGAAGATGGCGCGCTGGTAGATTCGGACGGCTAACAAGCAACACAGGGGACATGATTTACCCAGCTTCAGGCCCCCGGAGGGAAACCCTACATGCTGCTTGTCTGATCTTGTATTGGTGGTGGCGATGTGTTACAATTGAGCATGCCCCTTGGGGGGTTGCCGAGTTGTGTTGTCCGTCTTTGAGGGCACCCCTGCCTGGCTTTATATAGATAGCCAGGTGGGGTTTACGTGAGTCCTAGTTGACTGCGAATTGGAGTCCTTGTCTTGCACTTCAAGTCTTGAGAGTTGGGCTGCGTGTCTTGTTCCTTTATATCGGTTCACTCGAGCGGGCTTTGAGTGGGCTTGTGAGGCTTCTAGTGGGCCGTCAGTCTTGACACGCGCCTAGTATGCTCATCGTGGGGACCCGCGGGGTGTGCCCACGTCAGTAGCCCCCGAGTGCCTGGGTGACTCATAGAGTCACGCAGGGACTCACAGTTGACATGATTGCGGGTGCGTGTCACCATACGGGTTTTACATGGTCGGGAAATACATCGTACCAACACCGCTCATATGGTGACTATGTTTGGGGATGTTCGACATAAAGGGCCTGGAACGCTCATGTGATTGGGTCTAGTAAATTGCTCTAGTGGCAAAAACCTCAGAAGTCACTATCAAGCTCGAGTCCTCGGACTCGAACCTGGAAACGGCTGGGACAGTTGGACTCAGGCCGCGGAGGGCTTACATAGTCGAACCTTCAGCAATATTTTATGACCTAACGCGTCCGTCAGGATTTTCTTCATACCGTGGGTATGGAAATAACAGGAGTGAAGTCACGCTGTGGCAAGTCCTAGCCCAGCCGACGGATCAGCGGGGTCTTACCTACACGTCGTGGACGTGGCATCCAGGGCGCTGTTGCAGCCTAGGACATAAAAAAGAGGCGAGTGCCTTAGTATGTTTTAGCAAGCCATGGGCTCTGTAATATGCCTACTCGGAAGTCTGTCGAGTAGGCACTCGATGATATTGTCGAATGGTCTCGTGATGGGAACTTCGCCGAGTAAGAACTCGAGGCATCGTCGGGTAAGTACCCAGAGAGATGGCGAGTGGTGACTCAAGCCTTCTTTGAATCAGTACTCGAGGCATTTGGCGAGTGAGTACTCGAACCATTGCCGAGTGATTAGTTGAGCCCTAGGCGAGTGAGTAATCGAGCCTTCGTCGGGTGATTAGTCGAGACATTGGTGAGTGAGTACTCGAGCCTTCGTCGAGTGATTAGTTGGGACATTGACGAGTAAGTACTCGAGCCTTCGTCGAGTGATTAGTCGAGACGTTGGCGAGTGAGTACTCGAGCCTTTTGTCAAGTGTTTGGTCTTGTACAGGATCATCTCTGCTGAGGATCCATAAATCATTTGCTGATGAGCAGCCGAAGTTGCCGCGAGTATGCTCCCGATGGGAGTATTTGGATGAAGTATCAAAATTGCAGTCCAGCAGTCGCCAACTCGGAAGTGCATCGAGTTCATCTTCTTGTAGGATGCTCGAGCAGCGCTCGTCGGGTGCGCACCAGCGCTCCCAATGGGAGTAGCCCTCGAGGCTATGTTCGACTCATAGAGTCGGGCATAGGCTCAAGTTGTTGTTAAGCTAACCCCGTATTTCTTATCGGATGCACGAGTAGTGCTCGTCGGGTGCGCGAAGCGCTCCCGATGGGAGTAGCCCCCGAGGCTATGTTCGACTCGTAGAGTCGGGCATAGGCTCAAGTTGTTCTAAAGCTAACCCCGTCTTCTTGTTGGATCTCGGAGGGGGACATGCGTCGACTCCCGGAAGAGGACACGTGTTGAAGCTCGAATGAGGCAGGAGTCGAAATTTTTTGATGAACCGGAATCTCATGAAGGAGCCGGGATTTTTTGATGAACCGGAATCTGCGCCGGGATTTTTCAATGAACCAGAATCTAAGCCGGGATTTTTTCAATGAACCAGAATCTGAGCCGGGATTTTTTAATGAACCGGAATCTGAGCCGGGATTTTTATAATGAACCGGAATCTGAGCCAGGATTTTTGTAATGCCTTTGAATGATTTGTTGATCTGTCCTCAATTTTCTGCAAAACCAGCGCATATACAGCCCCCTAGTCTTAAGTTAACTCGAGGAGTCAGCAGAACTCTTTGCTTCTAACAGATGTAAGATAGCTCACAGGTGTCGAGTGCAACCGGACCATGTTAGAAATATGAAAAAAAAATGTCGATTCATAGTAGAGGGACTTAGCTTTATGTGATCCTGCGTAGATGCGGCGTGTGCGTAGTTTGTTGATTTGGAGTCGAGTGGCGAAGCGGAGTCGATGCAGGGGACGGTCTTGATGCGGATGATGGACTTGACGCGAAGGACGGACTCGACGCGGCGGACGTAGTCAACGCGGCAGAGTTTGCGCGGTGTTTAGCCGAACGGATTCGATGAAGGGGATGGAGTCGACATAGTGGCGACTGCAACGTTCAGCCCCCAAGTCCACCTTGGCGAGTGGGCGAGGCGAAGTCAACAAACGCACTTGAGTCGACTGATCGGGTATAATGAAGAATTTATTGTTTGTTGATGAAGCGCCAGCAGTTGCTGTTTTATTGATGAAGCGCCAGCCCCCGAGTGTCGAGGCGGCAGGGTCGCGCGGCGGAGCCGACGCGTAGCCAAAAGGACTCGACGCGCTGGGCGGAGTGGGCGCGGTGAAGTTTACGCGGCGTGCAGCCTGAAGGACTCAACGCGCTGGGCGGAGTGGGCACGTTGAAGTTGCGCGGCATTTAACCGAAAGGATTCGACGCGCTGGGCGGAGTCGTCGCGGTGAGGTTTGCGCGGCGAGTAGCCAAAGGGACTCGACATGCTGGGCGGAGTGGGCGCGGTGAAGTTGCGTGGCGAGTAGCCGAAAGGACTCAATGCGCTGGGCGGAGTCGCACGGTGAAGTTGTGCGGCGAGTACCCGAAGGGACTCGACGTGCTGGGCGGAGTCGCACGGTGAAGTTGTGCGGCAAGTAGCCAAAGGGACTTGACGCGCTGGGCGGAGTCGCATGGTGAAGTTGTGCGGCGAGTAGCCGAAAGGACTCGACGCGCCGGGCGGAGTGGGCATGGTGAAGTTGTGTGGCGAGTAGCCGAAAGGACTCGACGTGCTGGGCGGAGTGGGCACGGTGAAGTTTGCGCGGCGTGTAGCCAAAAGGACTCGACGCGCTGGGCGGAGTGGGCGCGGTGAAGTTTGCGCGGCGTGTAGCCAAAAGGACTCGACGCGCTGGGCGGAGTGAAGTTGTGCGGCGTGTAGCCAAAAGGACTCGATGCGCTGGGCGGAGTGAAGTTGTGCGGCGTGTAGCCAAAAGGACTCGACGCGCTGGGCGGAGTGAAGTTGTGCGGCGTGTAGCCGAAAGGACTCGATGCGCTGGGCGGAGTCGGCGTGGTGAGGTTGCGCGGCGGACGGACTCGACGCAGCGGGCGGAGTCGATGCGACAGAGTCGCAAAGCATGTAGTTGTACAAAAGAGCTCGACGCAGGGTGACGTGTAAAGACGCCAGTAATTCATATAGCCCGCAGATCATCACGTGGACTTGAATTTGGCCTTGAAGAGCTTCTCCAAACCAGTTAGCCTCACGTATATGTAGTGGTACGAATTAAAACATCAGATCGATTGGATCTCGATTCTTGTGCAAATATTAGTACTAGTGTCTTGGTTCTTCACGTGGAGGTGTAGTAGTACTAATGGCTTCGATTCTTGTAGCAGCAATTAAATAAAATCTGAGGACTTGATGGCTGGTACGTGGAGCAGTGGCAACTTGGCGGAAGTGACCACGGGACTGGTCATGCACGAGCGTCTTGGCGGGTAGCAGATCACAGCACAGTGCAGCTCGGTGGAACAGATATGAGTGCGCATCGACTCGACGGGCCAGCGCAGTGCACTCGGCAACTGATGGAGGAGGTCGATCGCGACACTCGAAGCCAACGATGAACGCGGTTCATTGAAGCTTGACGTAGTGGAGCAGCAGTATTGTATGGTAACTTGATCTCAGTAGTGGAAGGTTGTACTGATAATTGCTTTGGGTAAAAGCATCACTTGGAAATACCAATGAGCGGTGGCAGCAATGATTTACATCAATTAGTACTAGTTGGCTCCACCGATGATAATAGTACTAGTAGTAGTTGCAAGTAGTAGTTGGCTCCACCGATGGTAATAGTACTAGTAGTAGTTGCAAGTAGTAGTTGGCTCCACCGATGGTCAGAACTCATGTGAAGACAGCCTCGGAACTTGATCTGTACGTGAGACAGCAGCGGCGGTAGCAGGCTGCAACCCAGCTCGGCGGAAAAAAATAGCAGCGATTCGGCGGAACAAATAATCCCCGCACTCGATCCACACGGAAGCAGCGGTAGCAAAAAATGGCAGCGACTCAGCGTAATAGTACGAGAAGATCGACCCAGCTTGTGATTTGTGCATGCGCTACAATTCTTCCTGATGGGTTTGACTCCCACGTGGCGTACTAGCAACGCAGCCGCAGTAGTAGCTTTGACGAGGCTTGATTTGCTTGTTGATCCTGTAGCTGAGATCGAATTGGACCTGGCTTCAATAGCTCGGTTTTTGTCAGTGAAATTTCATGTGATGGCACATAGCGATGAACGAGGCTGTCATAGATTGGAGCCGCCGAATCTGTGATTCCAGCGTGCGTTCTTCCCACAGACGGCGCCAATTGACGTGGTTGGATCACGCCAAATCCCATGGTGAGGTACCTAGGGTTTCGTAGGGGAGGAAGAAGATGGCACGCTGGTAGATTCGGATTGCTAACAAGCAACACGTGGGGCGCGATTTACCCAGCTTCAGGCCCCCGGAGGGAAACCCTACATGCTGCTTGTCTGATCTTGTATTGGTGGGGGCGAGGTGTTACAATTGAGCGTGCCCCTTGGGGGATTGCCGAGTTGTGTTGTCCGTCTTGCGCTTCAAGTCTTGAGAGTTGGGCTGCGTGTCTTGTTCCTTTATATCGGTTCACCCGAGCGGGCTTCGAGTGGGCTTGTGATGCATCAAGTGGGCCGTCAGTCTCGACACGCGCCTAGTATGCTCATCGTGGGGACCCGCGGGGTGTGCCCACGTCAAACGTCCCCAAGACTCGTGGTTTTGCTCGATTGAGGCCCGATTTGTGGGTTTATTGCCCATGTTTTGGTGTCCCGGGATGTCTCCGAAGCACGGGGTGATCTTATGGGAACATCCCCAAGACTCACAATTTTGGTTGATTCGAGCTCGTTTTATGGGATATTGCTCACGTTTCGGTGTCTCGAGACGTCTCCGAAGCACGGGGTGATCTTATGGGAACGTCCCCAAGACTCGCAGTTTTAGCCGATTCGGGCCTGTTTTGTGAGCTATTGCTCACATTTTGGTTTGTCGGGACGTCTCCGGACCACGGTATCATTTTATGGGAACGCCCCCAAGACTCGCATTTATTGCCAATTTGGGCCCATTTCATGGGCTATTGCTCACGTTTTGGTGTCCCCAAGACTCATGGTTTTGGCCGATTCAGGCCCATTTTGTGGGTTCATTGCTCCTGTTTTTGTGTCCCTGGACGTCTCCGTAGCATGGGGTGATCTTACGGGACCATACCCAAGACTCGCAGTTTTGGGGATCATTTTGTGAGCTATTGCTCATGTTTTAGTGTCCCGGGAAGTCTCCGGACCACGGGGTGATCTTATGGGAACGTCGCCAACACGCGTGGTTTTGCCCGATTCAGGCCCGTTTTGCGGGTTTATTGCCCATGTTTTGGTCTCCCGGGACGTCTCCGAAGCATGGGGTGATCTTATGGGACCGTACCCAAGACTCGCAGTTTTAGCCGATTCGGGCCTGTTTTGTGAGCTATTGTTCACATTTCGGTGTGTCGGGACATCTCCGGACCACGGTATGATCTTATGGGAACATTCCCAAAACTCGCATTTATTGCCAATTCGGGCCCATTTTATAGGCTATTGCTCACGTTTTGGTGTCCCGGGACGTCTCCGTAGCACGGGGTGATCTTATGGGACCGTCCCCAAGAGTCCCAGTTTTGGCCAATTGGGTCCCGTTTTATGAGCTATTGCTCATGTTTTGGTGTCGCGGGACGTCTCCGAACCACGGGGTGATCTTATGGGAACGTCCCCAAGACTCATGGTTTTGCCCAATTCAGGCCCGTTTTGTGGATTTATTGCCCATGTTTTGGTGTCCCGGGACGTTTCCGAAGCACGGGGTGATCTTATGGGACCGTCCCCAAGAGTCATAGTTTTGGCTAATGGGGGCCCGTTTTGTGAGGTATTGCTCACGTTTTGGTGTCCCGGGATGTCTCCGGACCACTGGGTGATCTATGGGAACGTCCCCAACACTGGTGGTTTTGCGCGATTCAGGCCCATTTAGTAGGTTTATTGCCCTTGTTTTGGTGTCCGGGGACCTCTCCGAAGCACGGGGTGATCTTATGGGACAGTCCCTAAGACTCGTAGTTTTGGCCAGTTGGGGCCCGTTTTGTGAGCTATTGCTCACGTTTTGGTGTCCCGGGACATCTCTGGACCATGGGGTGATCTTATGGGAACGTCCCGAGGACTCGTGGTTTTGGCCGATTCAGGCCCGTTTTGTGGGTTTATTGCCCATGTTTTGGTGTTCCGGGACATCTCCGAAGCACGGGGTGATCTTATGGGACCGCCCCCAAGAGTCACAATTTTGGTCAATTGGGGCCCATTTTGTGAGCTATTGCTCACGTTTTGGTGTCCCGGGACGTCTCCGAACGATGGGGTGATCTTATGGGAACGTCCCCAGGACTCGTGGTTTTGGCCGATTCAGGCCCGTTTTCTGGGTTTATTGCCCATGTTTTGGTGTCCCAGCACGTCTTCGAAGCACAGGGTGATCTTATGGGACCGTCCGCAAGAGTCATAGTTTTGGCCAACTTGGGCCAGTTTTGTGAGCTATTGCTCATGTTTTGGTGTCCCGGGACGTCTCCGGACTACGGGGTGATCTTATGGGAACGCCTCCAAGACTCGTGGTTTTACCCGAGTCAGGCCCGTTTTGTGGGTTTATTATCCATGTTTTGGTGTCCCGGGACATCTTCGAAGCATGGGGTGATCTTATGGGACCGTCCCCAAGAGTCACAGTTTTGGCCAATTGGGGCCCATTTTGTGAGGTAGTGCTCACGTTATGGTGTCCCGGGACGTCTTCGGACGACTGGTTGATCTATGGGAACGTCCCCATCACTCGTGGTTTTGCCCGATTCAGGCCCGTTTTGTGGGTTTATTGCCCATGTTTTGGTGTCCCGAGATGTCTCCGAAGCACGGGGCGATCTTTTGGGACCGTCCCCAAGACTCGCAGTTTTGGCCAATTGGGCCCGTTTTGTTAGCTATTGCTCACGTTTGGGTGTCCCGGGACGTCTCCGGACCAAGGGGTGATATTATCGGAACGTCCCCATGACTCGTGGTTTTGGCGATTCAGGCCTGTTTTGTGGGTTTATTGCCCATGTTTTGTTGTCCCGGGACGTCTCTGAAGCACAAGGTGGTCTTTTGGGACCATCCCCAAGAGTCGCAGTTTTGGCCAATTGGGGCCCGTTTTGTGAGCTATTGCTCATGTTTTCGTGTCCCGGGACGTCTCCGGACCACAGGGTGATCTTATGGGAACATCCCCAAGAGTCGTGGTTTTGCCCGATTCAGGCCCGTTTTGTGGGTTTATTGCCCATGTTTTGGTGTCCCGGGATGTCTCCGAAGCACGGGGTGATCTTATGGGACCGTCCCCAAGAGTCACAGTTTTGGCCAATTGGGCCCCGTTTTGTGAGGTATTGCTCACGTTTTGGTGTCCCGGGATGTCTCCAGACCATGGGGTGATCTCATTGGAACGTCCCGAGGACTCGTTGTTTTGGCCGATTCAGGCCCGTTTTGTTGATTTATTGCCCATGTTTTGGTATCCCGGGATGTCTCCGAAGCACGGGGTGATCTTATGGGACCGCCCCAAGAGTCGTAGTTTTGGTTAATTGGGGCCCGTTTTGTGAGCTATTGCTCATGTTTTGGTATCCCGGGACGTCTCCGAACCATGGGGTGATCTTATGGGAACGTCCCGAGGACTCGTGGTTCTGGCCGATTCAGGCCCGTTTTCTGGGTTTATTGCCCATGTTTTGGTGTCCCTGTACGTCTTCGAAGCACAGGGTGATATTATGAGACCGTCCCCAAGAGTCGCAGTTTTGGCCAATTGGGGCCAGTTTTGTGAGCTGTTGCTCCTGTTTTGGTGTCCCGGGACGTCTCTGGACAACGGGGTGATCTTATGGGAACGTCCCCAAGAATCGTGGTTTTGCCAGATTCAGGCCCGTTTTGTGGGTTTATTGCCCTTGGTTTGGTGTTCCAGGACGTCTCCGAAGCACGGGGTGATCTTATGGGACCGTACCCAAGAGTCACAGTTTTGGCCAATTGGGGCCCGTTTTGTGAGGTATTGCTCACGTTTTGGTGTCCCTCGACGTCTCCGGACCATGGGGTAATCTATGGGAACGTCCCCAACACTCGTGGTTTTGCCCGATTCAAGCCCGTTTTGTGGGTTTATTGCCCATGTTTTGGTGTCCCGGGACGTCTCCGAAGCGCGGGGTGATCTTAAGGGACCGTCCCCAAGACTCGTAGCTTTGGCCAATTGGGGCCTGTTTTGTGAGCTGTTGCTCACGTTTTGGTGTCCCGGGACGTCTCCGGACCATGGGGTGATCTTATGGGAAGGTATCCAGGTCTCGTGGTTTTGCCCGATTCAGGACCGTTTTCTGGGTTTATTGCCCATATTTTGGTGTCCCGGGACGTCTCCGAAGCACATGGTGATCTTATGGGACCGTCCGCAAGAGTCACAGTTTTGGCCAATTGGGGCGCGTTTTGTGAGCTATTTCTCATGTTTTGGTGTCTTGGGAGGCCGGGACGTCTCCGGACCAGGGGGTGATCTTATGGGAACGTCCCCAAGACTCATGGTTTTGCCCGATTCAAGCCCGTTTTGTGGGTTTTTGCCCAAGTTTTGGTGTCCCGGGACGTGTCGGAAGCACGGGGTGATCTTATGGGACTGTCCCCAAGACTCACAGTTTTGGCCAATTGGGGCCCGTTTTGTGAGCTATTGCTCACGTTTTGGTGTGCCGGGGTGTCTCCGGAGCATGGGGTGATCCTATCGGAACATCCCTAGGTCTCGTTGTTTTGGCCAATTCATGCCCGTTTTGTGGGTTTATTGCCCATGTTTTGGAGTCCTGTGACGTCTTTGAAGCACGGGGTGATCTTAAGGGACCGTCCTTAAGAGTCACAGTTTTGGCCAATTGGGGCCCGTTTTGTGAGGTATTGCTCACGTTATGGTATCCCGGGATGTCTCCGGACGACTGGGTGATCTGTGGGAACGTCCCCAACACTCGAGGTTTTGCCCTATTCAGGCCCGTTTCGTCGGTTTATTGCCCATGTTTTGGTGTCCCGGGACGTCTCCGAAGCACGGGGTGATCTTATGGGACCGTCCCCAAGACTCGCAGTTTTGGCCAATTGGGCCCGTTTTGTGAGCTATTGAACACATTTTGGTGTCCCGGGACTTCTCCGGACCAAGGGGTGATCTATGGGAATGTCCCCAAGACTCGTGGTTTTGGCCAATTCATGCCCGTTTTGTGGGTTTATTGCCCATGCTTTGGTGTCCCGGGACGTCTCTGAAGCACGGGGTGATGTTATGGAGCCGTCCCCAAGAGTCACAATTTTGGCCAATTGGGCCCGTTTTGTGAGCTATTAATCACGTTTTGGTGTCCCGGGACGTCTCCGGACCTTGGGGTGATCTATGGGAACGTCCCCAAGTCTCACAATATTGGTTGATACGAGCTCGTTTCATGGGATATTGCTCACGTTTTGGTGTCTCGGGACGTCTCCGAAGCACGGGGTGATCTTATGGGAACGTCCCCAAGACTCGCAGTTTTAGCCGATTCGGGCCTGTTTTGTGAGCTATTGCTCACATTTTCGTTTGTCGGGACGTCTTCGGACCACGGTATCATTTTATGGAAACGTCCCCAAGACTCCATTTATTGCCAATTTGGGCCTATTTCATGGGCTATTGCTCACGTTTTGGTGTCCCCTAGACTCGTGGTTTTGGCCGATTCAGGCCCATTTTGTGGGTTTATTGCTCCTATTTTTTTGTCCCAGGACGTCTCCGTAGCATGGGGTGATCTTACGGGACAATACCCAAGACTCGCAGTTTTGGGGATTGTTTTGTGAGCTATTGCTCATGTTTTGGTGTCCCGGGAAGTCTCCGGACCACGGGGTGATCTTATGGGAACGTCGCCAACACTCGTGGTTTTGCCCGATTCAGGCCCATGTTTTGGTCTCCCGGGACGTCTCCGAAGCACGGGGTGATCTTATGGGACCGTACCCAAGACTCGCAGTTTTGGCCAATTGTGGCCCGTGTTGTGAGCTATTGCTCACGTTTTGGTGTTCCGGGACGTCTCCGGACCACGGGGTGATCTTATGGGAACGTCCCCAAGACTCGTGGTTGTGGACGATTCAGGCCCGTTTTGTGGGTTTATTGCCCATGTTTTGGTATCCCGGGATGTCTCCGAAGCACGGGGTGATCTTAAGGGACCGTCCCCAAGACTCGTAGCTTTGGCCAATTGGGGCCTGTTTTGTGAGCTGTTGCTCACGTTTTGGTGTCCCGGGACGTCTCCGGACCATGGGGTGATCTTATGGGAAGGTATCCAGGTCTCGTGGTTTTGCCCGATTCAGGACCGTTTTCTGGGTTTATTGCCCATATTTTGGTGTCCCGGGACGTCTCCGAAGCACATGGTGATCTTATGGGACCGTCCGCAAGAGTCGCAGTTTTCGCCAATTGGGGCCCGTTTTGTGAGCTATTTCTCATGTTTTGGTGTCTTGGGAGCCCGGGACGTCTCCGGACCAGGGGGTGATCTTATGGGAACGTCCCCAAGACTCATGGTTTTGCCTGATTCAAGCCCGTTTTGTGGGTTTATTGCCCAAGTTTTGGTGTCCCGGGACGTGTCGGAAGCACGGGGTGATCTTATGGGACTGTCCCCAAGACTCACAGTTTTGGCCAATTGGGGCCCGTTTTGTGAGCTATTGCTCACGTTTTGGTGTGCCGGGATGTCTCCGGAGCATGGGGTAATCCTATCGGAACATCCCTAGGTCTCGTTGTTTTGGCCAATTCATGCCCGTTTTGTGGGTTTATTGCCCATGTTTTGGAGTCCTGGGACGTCTTTGAAGCACGGGGTGATCTTAAGGGACCGTCCTTAAGAGTCACAGTTTTGGCCAATTGGGGCCCGTTTTGTGAGGTATTGCTCACGTTATGGTATCCCGGGATGTCTCCGGACGACTGGGTGATCTGTGGGAACGTCCCCAACACTCGAGGTTTTGCCCTATTCAGGCCCGTTTCGTCGGTTTATTGCCCATGTTTTGGTGTCCCGGGACGTCTCCGAAGCACGGGGTGATCTTATGGGACCGTCCCCAAGACTCGCAGTTTTGGCCAATTGGGCCCGTTTTGTGAGCTATTGAACACATTTTGGTGTCCCGAGACTTCTCCGGACCAAGGGGTGATCTATGGGAATGTCCCCAAGACTCGTGGTTTTGGCCAATTCAGGCCCGTTTTGTGGGTTTATTGCCCATGCTTTGGTGTCCCGGGACGTCTCTGAAGCACGGGGTGATGTTATGGAGCCGTCCCCAAGAGTCACAATTTTGGCCAATTGGGCCCGTTTTGTGAGCTATTAATGACGTTTTGGTGTCCCGGGACGTCTCCGGACCTTGGGGTGATCTATGGGAACGTCCCCAAGTCTCACAATATTGGTTGATACGAGCTCGTTTCATGGGATATTGCTCACGTTTTGGTGTATCAGGACGTATCCGAAGCACGGGGTGATCTTATGGGAACGTCCCCAAGACTCGCAGTTTTAGCCGATTCGGGCCTGTTTTGTGAGCTATTGCTCACATTTTCGTTTGTCGGGACGTCTTCGGACCACGGTATCATTTTATGGAAACGTCCCCAAGACTCCATTTATTGCCAATTTGGGCCTATTTCATGGGCGATTGCTCACGTTTTGGTGTCCCCTAGACTCGTGGTTTTGGCCGATTCAGGCCCATTTTGTGGGTTTATTGCTCCTATTTTTTTGTCCCAGGACGTCTCCGTAGCATGGGGTGATCTTACGGGACTATACCCAAGACTCACAGTTTTGGGGATCGTTTTGTGAGCTATTGCTCATGTTTTGGTGTCCCGGGAAGTCTCCGGACCACAGGGTGATCTTATGGGAACGTCGCCAACACTCGTGGTTTTGCCCGATTCAGGCCCATGTTTTGGTCTCCCGGGACGTCTCCGAAGCATGGGGTGATCTTATGGGACCGTACCCAAGACTCGCAGTTTTGGCCAATTGTGGCCTGTGTTGTGAGCTATTGCTCACGTTTTGGTGTTCCGGGACGTCTCCGGACCACGGGGTGATCTTATGGGAACGTCCCCAAGACTCGTGATTTTGGCCGATTCAGGCCCGTTTCGTGGGTTTATTGCGCATGTTTTGCTGTCCCGGGACGTCTCTGAACCACGGGGTGATCTTATGGGACCGTCCTCAAGACTCGCAGTTTTGGCCAATTGGGGCCCGTTTTGTGAGCTATTGCTCACGTTTTGCTGTCCCGGGACGTCTTCGGACCACGGGGTGATCTATAGGAACATCCCCAGGACTCACAATTTTGGTTGATTCGAGCTCGTTTCATGGGATATTGCTAAAGTTTCGGGAACATCCCCAAGACTCGCAGTTTTAGCCGATTCGGTCATGTTTTGTGAGCTATTGCTGACATTTTGGTGTGTTGGGACATCTCCGGACCACGGTATGATCCTATGGGAACGTACCCAAGACTCACAATTATTGGCAATTCGGGCCCATTTCATGGGCTATTGCTCACGTTTTGGTGTCCCCAAGACTCGCAGTTTTAGCCGATTCGGGCCTGTTTTGTGAGCTATTGTTCATATTTTGGTGTGTCGGGACATCTTCGGACCACGGTATGATCTTATGGGAACATCCCCGAAACTCGCATTTATTGCCAATTCGGGCCCATTTCATGGGCTATTGCTCACGTTTTGGTGTCCCGGGACGTCTCCGTAGCACGGGGTGATCTTATGGGACAGTCCCCAAGAGTCACAGTTTTGGCCAATTGGGTCCCGTTTTATGAGCTATTGCTCATGTTTTCGTATCCCGGGACATCTCCGGACCACGCGGTGATCTTATGGGAACGTCCCAAGACTCGTGATTTTGCCCGATCCAGGCCCGTTTTGTGGGTTTATTGCCCATGTTTTGGTGTCCCGGGACGTCTCCGAAGCACGGGGTGATCTTATGGGACTGTCCCCAAGAGTCATAGTTTTGGCCAATGGGGGCCCGTTTTGTGAGGTATTGCTCACGTTTTGGTGTCCCGGGACGTCTCCGGACCACGGGGTGATCTATGGGAACTTCCCTAACACTAGTGGTTTTGCTCGATTCAGGCCCGTTTAGTGGTTTATTGCCCATGTTTTGGTGTCCTGGGATGTCTCCGAAGGACGGGGTGATGTTATGGGACAGTCTCCAAGACTCGTAGTTTTGGCCAGTTGGGGCCTGTTTTGTGAGCTATTGCTCACGTTTTGGTGTCTCGGGACATCTCCGGACCATGGGGTGATCTTATGGGAACGTCCCGAGGACTCGTGGTTTTGGCCGATTCAGACCCGTTTTGTGGGTTTATTGCCCATGTTTTGGTGTCCCGGGACGTCTCCGGAATACGGGGTGATCTTATGGGAACGTCCCCAAGAATCGTGGCTTTGCCCGAGTCAGGCCCGTTTTGTGGGTTTACTACCCATGTTTTGGTGTCCCGAGACATCTTCGAAGCACGGGGTGATCTTATGTGACCATCCCCAAGAGTCACAGTTTCGACCAATTGGGGCCCATTTTGTGAGGTATTGCTCATGTTATGGTGTCCGGGGACGTCTCCGGACCACTGGGTGATCTGTGGGAACGTCCCCATCACTCGTGGTTTTGCCCGATTCAGGCCCGTTTTGTGCGTTTATTGCCCATGTTTTGGTGTCCCGAGACGTCTCCGAAGCACGTGGTGATCTTATGGGACCGTCCCAAAGACTCACAGTTTTAGTGTCCCGGGAAGTCTCCGGACCACGGGGTGATCTTATGGGAACGTCGCCAACACGCGTGGTTTTGCCCGATTCAGGCCCGTTTTGCGGGTTTATTGCCCATGTTTTGGTCTCCCGGGACGTCTCCGAAGCATGGGGTGATCTTATGGGACCGTACCCAAGTCTCGCAGTTTTGGCCAATTGTGGCCCGTGTTGTGAGCTATTGCTCACGTTTTGGTGTTCCGGGACGTCTCCGGACCACGGGGTGATCTTATGGGAACGTCCCCAAGACTCGTGATTTTGGCCGATTCAGGCCCGTTTCGTGGGTTTATTGCCCATGTTTTGCTGTCCCGGGACGTCCCCGATGCACGGGGTGATCTTATGGGACCGTCCTCAAGACTCGCAGTTTTGGCGAATTGGGGCCCGTTTTGTGAGCTATTGCTCACGTTTTGGTGTCCCGGGACGTCTTCGGACCACTGGGTGATCTATAGGAACATCCCCAGGACTCACAATTTTGGTTGATTCGAGGTCGTTTCATGGGATATTGCTCACGTTTTGGTGTCCCGGGACATCTCTGAAGCATGGGGTGATCTTATGGGAACGTCCCCAAGATTCGCAGTTTTAGCTGATTCGGGCCTGTTTTGTGAGCTATTGCTCACAGTTTGGTGTGTTGGGACATCTCCGGACCACGGTATGATCTTATGGGAACGTACCCAAGACTCGCATTTGTTGCCAATTCGGGCCCATTTCATGGGCTATTGCTCACGTTTTGGTGTCCCCAAGACTCGCAGTTTTAGCCGATTCGGGCCTGTTTTGTGAGCTATTGTTCACATTTCGGTGTGTCGGGACATCTCCGGACCACGGTATGATCTTATGGGAACATCCCCAAAACTCGCATTTATTGCCAATTCGGGCCCATTTTATAGGCTATTGCTCACGTTTTGGTGTCCCGGGACGTCTCCGTAGCACGGGGTGATCTTATGGGACCGTCCCCAAGAGTCCCAGTTTTGGCCAATTGGGTCCCGTTTTATGAGCTATTGCTCATGTTTTGGTGTCGCGGGACGTCTCCGAACCACGGGGTGATCTTATGGGAACGTCCCCAAGACTCATGGTTTTGCCCAATTCAGGCCCGTTTTGTGGATTTATTGCCCATGTTTTGGTGTCCCGGGACGTTTCCGAAGCACGGGGTGATCTTATGGGACCGTCCCCAAGAGTCATAGTTTTGGCTAATGGGGGCCCGTTTTGTGAGGTATTGCTCACGTTTTGGTGTCCCGGGATGTCTCCGGACCACTGGGTGATCTATGGGAACGTCCCCAACACTGGTGGTTTTGTGCGATTCAGGCCCATTTAGTAGGTTTATTGCCCTTGTTTTGGTGTCCGGGGACCTCTCCGAAGCACGGGGTGATCTTATGGGACAGTCCCTAAGACTCGTAGTTTTGGCCAGTTGGGGCCCGTTTTGTGAGCTATTGCTCACGTTTTGGTGTCCCGGGACATCTCTGGACCATGGGGTGATCTTATGGGAACGTCCCGAGGACTCGTGGTTTTGGCCGATTCAGGCCCATTTTGTGGGTTTATTGCCCATGTTTTGGTGTTCCGGGACATCTCCGAAGCACGGGGTGATCTTATGGGACCGCCCCCAAGAGTCACAATTTTGGTCAATTGGGGCCCATTTTGTGAGCTATTGCTCACGTTTTGGTGTCCCGGGATGTCTCCGGACGATGGGGTGATCTTATGGGAACGTCCCCAGGACTCGTGGTTTTGGCCGATTCAGGCCCGTTTTCTGGGTTTATTGCCCATGTTTTGGTGTCCCAGCACGTCTTCGAAGCACAGGGTGATCTTATGGGACCGTCCGCAAGAGTCATAGTTTTGGCCAACTTGGGCCAGTTTTGTGAGCTATTGCTCATGTTTTGGTGTCCCGGGACGTCTCCGGACTACGGGGTGATCTTATGGGAACGCCTCCAAGACTCGTGGTTTTGCCCGAGTCAGGCCCGTTTTGTGGGTTTATTACCCATGTTTTGGTGTCCCGGGACATCTTCGAAGCACGGGGTGATCTTATGGGACCGTCCCCAAGAGTCACAGTTTTGGCCAATTGGGGCCCATTTTGTGAGGTAGTGCTCACGTTATGGTGTCCCGGGACGTCTTCGGACGACTGGTTGATCTATGGGAACGTCCCCATCACTCGTTGTTTTGCCCGATTCAGGCCCGTTTTGTGGGTTTATTGCCCATGTTTTGGTGTCCCGAGATGTCTCCGAAGCACGGGGCGATCTTTTGGAACCGTCCCCAAGACTCGCAGTTTTGGCCAATTGGGCCCGTTTTGTGAGCTATTGAACACATTTTGGTGTCCCGAGACTTCTCCGGACCAAGGGGTGATCTATGGGAATGTCCCCAAGACTCGTGGTTTTGGCCAATTCAGGCCCGTTTTGTGGGTTTATTGCCCATGCTTTGGTGTCCCGGGACGTCTCTGAAGCACGGGGTGATGTTATGGAGCCGTCCCCAAGAGTCACAATTTTGGCCAATTGGGCCCGTTTTGTGAGCTATTAATCACGTTTTGGTGTTCCGGGAAGTCTCCGGACCACGGGGTGATCTTATGGGAACGTCGCCAACACTCGTGGTTTTGCCCGATTCAGGCCCATGTTTTGGTCTCCCGGGACGTCTCCGAAGCATGGGGTGATCTTATGGGACCGTACCCAAGACTCGCAGTTTTGGCCAATTGTGGCCTGTGTTGTGAGCTATTGCTCACGTTTTGGTGTTCCGGGACGTCTCTGGACCACGGGGTGATCTTATGGGAACGTCCCCAAGACTCGTGATTTTGGCCGATTCAGGCCCGTTTCGTGGGTTTATTGCGCATGTTTTGCTGTCCCGGGACGTCTCTGAACCACGGGGTGATCTTATGGGACCGTCCTCAAGACTCGCAGTTTTGGCCAATTGGGGCCCGTTTTGTGAGCTATTGCTCACGTTTTGCTGTCCCGGGACGTCTTCGGACCACGGGGTGATCTATAGGAACATCCCCAGGACTCACAATTTTGGTTGATTCGAGCTCGTTTCATGAGATATTGCTAAAGTTTCGGGAACATCCCCAAGACTCGCAGTTTTAGCCGATTCGGTCATGTTTTGTGAGCTATTGCTGACATTTTGGTGTGTTGGGACATCTCCGGACCACGGTATGATCTTATGGGAACGTACCCAAGACTCACAATTATTGGCAATTCGGGCCCATTTCATGGGCTATTGCTCATGTTTTGGTGTCCCCAAGACTCGCAGTTTTAGCCGATTCGGGCCTGTTTTGTGAGCTATTGTTCATATTTTGGTGTGTCGGGACATCTTCGGACCACGGTATGATCTTATGGGAACATCCCCAAAACTCGCATTTATTGCCAATTCGGGCCCATTTCATGGGCTATTGCTCACGTTTTGGTGTCCCGGGACGTCTCCGTAGCACGGGGTGATCTTATGGGACAGTCCCCAAGAGTCACAGTTTTGGCCAATTGGGTCCCGTTTTATGAGCTATTGCTCATGTTTTCGTATCCCGGGACTTCTCCGGACCACGCGGTGATCTTATGGGAACGTCCCAAGACTCGTGATTTTGCACGATCCAGGCCCGTTTTGTGGGTTTATTGCCCATGTTTTGGTGTCCCGGGACATCTGCGAAGCACGGGGTGATCTTATGGGACTGTCCCCAAGAGTCATAGTTTTGGCCAATGGGGGCCTGTTTTGTGAGGTATTGCTCACGTTTTGGTGTCCCGGGACGTCTCCGGACCACGGGGTGATCTATGGAAACTTCCCTAACACTAGTGGTTTTGCTCGATTCAGGCCCGTTTAGTGGTTTATTGCCCATGTTTTGGTGTCCTGGGATGTCTCCGAAGGACGGGGTGATGTTATGGGACAGTCTCCAAGACTCGTAGTTTTGGCCAGTTGGGGCCTGTTTTGTGAGCTATTGCTCACGTTTTGGTGTCTCGGGACATCTCCGGACCATGGGGTGATCTTATGGGAACGTCCCGAGGACTCGTGGTTTTGGCCGATTCAGACCCGTTTTGTGGGTTTATTGCCCATGTTTTGGTGTCTCGGGACGTCTCCGGACTATGGGATGATCTTATGGGAACGTCCCCAGGACTCGTGGTTTTGGCCGATTCAGGCCCGTTTTCTGGGTTTATTGCCCATGTTTTGGTCTCCCTGGACGTCTTCGAAGCACAGGGTGATCTTATGGGACCGTCCGCAAGAGTCACAGTTTTGGCCAACTGGGCCAGTTTTGTGAGCTATTGCTCATGTTTTGGTGTCCCGGGACGTCTCCGGAATACGGGGTGATCTTATGGGAACGTCCCCAAGAATCGTGGCTTTGCCCGAGTCAGGCCCGTTTTGTGGGTTTACTACCCATGTTTTGGTGTCCCGAGACATCTTCGAAGCACGGGGTGATCTTATGTGACCATCCCCAAGAGTCACAGTTTCGACCAATTGGGGCCCATTTTGTGAGGTATTGCTCATGTTATGGTGTCCGGGGACGTCTCCGGACCACTGGGTGATCTGTGGGAACGTCCCCATCACTCGTGGTTTTGCCCGATTCAGGCCCGTTTTGTGCGTTTATTGCCCATGTTATGGTGTCCCGAGACGTCTCCGAAGCACGTGGTGATCTTATGGGACCGTCCCAAAGACTCACAGTTTTAGTGTCCCGGGAAGTCTTCGGACCACGGGGTGATCTTATGGGAACGTCGCCAACACGCGTGGTTTTGCCCGATTCAGGCCCGTTTTGCGGGTTTATTGCCCATGTTTTGGTCTCCCGGGACGTCTCCGAAGCAAGGAGTGATCTTATGGGACCGTACCCAAGTCTCGCAGTTTTGGCCAATTGTGGCCCGTGTTGTGAGCTATTGCTCACGTTTTGGTGTTCCGGGACGTCTCCGGACCACGGGGTGATCTTATGGGAACGTCCCCAAGACTCGTGATTTTGGCCGATTCAGGCCCGTTTCGTGGGTTTATTGCCCATGTTTTGCTGTCCCGGGACGTCCCCGATGCACGGGGTGATCTTATGGGACCGTCCTCAAGACTCGCAGTTTTGGCGAATTGGGGCCCGTTTTGTGAGCTATTGCTCACGTTTTGGTGTCCCGGGACGTCTTCGGACCACGGGGTGATCTATAGGAACATCCCCAGGACTCACAATTTTGGTTGATTCGAGCTCGTTTCATGGGATATTGCTCACGTTTTGGTGTCCCGGGACATCTCTGAAGCATGGGGTGATCTTATGGGAACGTCCCCAAGATTCGCAGTTTTAGCTGATTCGGGCCTGTTTTGTGAGCTATTGCTCACATTTTGGTGTGTTGGGACATCTCCGGACCACGGTATGATCTTATGGGAACGTACCCAAGACTCGCATTTGTTGCCAATTCGGGCCCATTTCATGGGCTATTGCTCACGTTTTGGTGTCCCCAAGACTCGCAGTTTTAGCCGATTCGGGCCTGTTTTGTGAGCTATTGTTCACATTTCGGTGTGTCGGGACATCTCCGGACCACGGTATGATCTTATGGGAACATCCCCAAAACTCGCATTTATTGCCAATTCGGGCCCATTTTATAGGCTATTGCTCACGTTTTGGTGTCCCGGGACGTCTCCGTAGCACGGGGTGATCTTATGGGACCGTCCCCAAGAGTCCCAGTTTTGGCCAATTGGGTCCCGTTTTATGAGCTATTGCTCATGTTTTGGTGTCGCGGGACGTCTCCGAACCACGGGGTGATCTTATGGGAACGTCCCCAAGACTCATGGTTTTGCCCAATTCAGGCCCGTTTTGTGGATTTATTGCCCATGTTTTGGTGTCCCGGGACGTTTCCGAAGCACGGGGTGATCTTATGGGACCGTCCCCAAGAGTCATAGTTTTGGCTAATGGGGGCCCGTTTTGTGAGGTATTGCTCACGTTTTGGTGTCCCGGGATGTCTCCGGACCACTGGGTGATCTATGGGAACGTCCCCAACACTGGTGGTTTTGCGCGATTCAGGCCCATTTAGTAGGTTTATTGCCCTTGTTTTGGTGTCCGGGGACCTCTCCGAAGCACGGGGTGATCTTATGGGACAGTCCCTAAGACTCGTAGTTTTGGCCAGTTGGGGCCCGTTTTGTGAGCTATTGCTCACGTTTTGGTGTCCCGGGACATCTCTGGACCATGGGGTGATCTTATGGGAACGTCTCGAGGACTCGTGGTTTTGGCCGATTCAGGCCCGTTTTGTGGGTTTATTGCCCATGTTTTGGTGTTCCGGGACATCTCCGAAGCACGGGGTGATCTTATGGGACCGCCCCCAAGAGTCACAATTTTGGTCAATTGGGGCCCATTTTGTGAGCTATTGCTCACGTTTTGGTGTCCCGGGACGTCTCCGGACGATGGGGTGATCTTATGGGAACGTCCCCAGGACTCGTGGTTTTGGCCGATTCAGGCCCGTTTTCTGGGTTTATTGCCCATGTTTTGGTGTCCCAGCACGTCTTCGAAGCACAGGGTGATCTTATGGGACCGTCCGCAAGAGTCATAGTTTTGGCCAACTTGGGCCAGTTTTGTGAGCTATTGCTCATGTTTTGGTGTCCCGGGACGTCTCCGGACTACGGGGTGATCTTATGGGAACGCCTCCAAGACTCGTGGTTTTGCCCGAGTCAGGCCCGTTTTGTGGGTTTATTACCCATGTTTTGGTGTCCCGGGACATCTTCGAAGCACGGGGTGATCTTATGGGACCGTCCCCAAGAGTCACAGTTTTGGCCAATTGGGGCCCATTTTGTGAGGTAGTGCTCACGTTATGGTGTCCCGGGACGTCTTCGGACGACTGGTTGATCTATGGGAACGTCCCGATCACTCGTGGTTTTGCCCGATTCAGGCCCGTTTTGTGGGTTTATTGCCCATGTTTTGGTGTCCCGAGATGTCTCCGAAGCACGGGGCGATCTTTTGGGACCGTCCCCAAGACTCGCAGTTTTGGCCAATTGGGCCCGTTTTGTTAGCTATTGCTCACGTTTGGGTGTCCCGGGACGTCTCCGGACCAAGGGGTGATATTATCGGAACGTCCCCATGACTCGTGGTTTTGGCGATTCAGGCCTGTTTTGTGGGTTTATTGCCCATGTTTTGTTGTCCCGGGACGTCTCTGAAGCACAAGGTGGTCTTTTGGGACCATCCCCAAGAGTCGCAGTTTTGGCCAATTGGGGCCCGTTTTGTGAGCTATTGCTCATGTTTTCGTGTCCCGGGACGTCTCCGGACCACAAGGTGATCTTATGGGAACATCCCCAAGAGTCGTGGTTTTGCCCGATTCAGGCCCGTTTTGTGGGTTTATTGCCCATGTTTTGGTGTCCCGGGATGTCTCCGAAGCACGGGGTGATCTTATGGGACCGTCCCCAAGAGTCACAGTTTTGGCCAATTGGGCCCCGTTTTGTGAGGTATTGCTCACGTTTTGGTGTACCGGGATGTCTCCAGACCATGGGGTGATCTCATTGGAACGTCCCGAGGACTCGTTGTTTTGGCCGATTCAGGCCCGTTTTGTTGATTTATTGCCCATGTTTTGGTATCCCGGGATGTCTCCGAAGCACGGGGTGATCTTATGGGACCGCCCCAAGAGTCGTAGTTTTGGTTAATTGGGGCCCGTTTTGTGAGCTATTGCTCACGTTTTGGTATCCCGGGACGTCTCCAAACCATGGGGTGATCTTATGGGAACGTCCCGAGGACTCGTGGTTCTGGCCGATTCAGGCCCGTTTTCTGGGTTTATTGCCCATGTTTTGGTGTCCCTGTACGTCTTCGAAGCACAGGGTGATATTATGAGACCGTCCCCAAGAGTCGCAGTTTTGGCCAATTGGGGCCAGTTTTGTGAGCTGTTGCTCCTGTTTTGGTGTCCCGGGACGTCTCTGGACAACGGGGTGATCTTATGGGAACGTCCCCAAGAATCGTGGTTTTGCCTGATTCAGGCCCGTTTTGTGGGTTTATTGCCCTTGGTTTGGTGTCCCAGGACGTCTCCGAAGCACGGGGTGATCTTATGGGACCGTCCCCAAGAGTCACAGTTTTGGCCAATTGGGGCCCGTTTTGTGAGGTATTGCTCACGTTTTGGTGTCCCTCGACGTCTCCGGACCATGGGGTGATCTATGGGAACGTCCCCAACACTCGTGGTTTTGCCCGATTCAAGCCCGTTTTGTGGGTTTATTGCCCATGTTTTGGTGTCCCGGGACGTCTCCGAAGCACGGGGTGATCTTAAGGGACCGTCCCCAAGACTCGTAGCTTTGGCCAATTGGGGCCTGTTTTGTGAGCTGTTGCTCACGTTTTGGTGTCCCGGGACGTCTCCGGACCATGGGGTGATCTTATGGGAAGGTATCCAGGTCTCGTGGTTTTGCCCGATTCAGGACCGTTTTCTGGGTTTATTGCCCATATTTTGGTCTCCCGGGACGTCTCCGAAGCACATGGTGATCTTATGGGACCGTCCGCAAGAGTCACAGTTTTGGCCAATTGGGGCCCGTTTTGTGAGCTATTTCTCATGTTTTGGTGTCTTGGGGGCCCGGGACGTCTCCGGACCAGGGGGTGATCTTATGGGAACGTCCCCAAGACTCATGGTTTTGCCCGATTCAAGCCCGTTTTGTGGGTTTATTGCCCAAGTTTTGGTGTCCCGGGACGTGTCGGAAGCACGGGGTGATCTTATGGGACTGTCCCCAAGACTCACAGTTTTGGCCAATTGGGGCCCGTTTTGTGAGCTATTGCTCACGTTTTGGTGTGCCGGGATGTCTCCGGAGCATGGGGTGATCCTATCGGAACATCCCTAGGTCTCGTTGTTTTGGCCAATTCATGCCCGTTTTGTGGGTTTATTGCCCATGTTTTGGAGTCCTGGGACGTCTTTGAAGCACGGGGTGATCTTAAGGGACCGTCCTTAAGAGTCACAGTTTTGGCCAATTGGGGCCCGTTTTGTGAGGTATTGCTCACGTTATGGTATCCCGGGATGTCTCCGGACGACTGGGTGATCTGTGGGAACGTCCCCAACACTCGAGGTTTTGCCCTATTCAGGCCCGTTTCGTCGGTTTATTGCCCATGTTTTGGTGTCCCGGGACGTCTCCGAAGCACGGGGTGATCTTATGGGACCGTCCCCAAGACTCGCAGTTTTGGCCAATTGGGCCCGTTTTGTGAGCTATTGAACACATTTTGGTGTCCCGGGACTTCTCCGGACCAAGGGGTGATCTATGGGAATGTCCCCAAGACTCGTGGTTTTGGCCAATTCAGGCCCGTTTTGTGGGTTTATTGCCCATGCTTTGGTGTCCCGGGACGTCTCTGAAGCACGGGGTGATGTTATGGAGCCGTCCCCAAGAGTGACAATTTTGGCCAATTGGGCCCGTTTTGTGAGCTATTAATCCCGTTTTGGTGTCCCGGGACGTCTCCGGACCTTGGGGTGATCTATGGGAACGTCCCCAAGTCTCACAATATTGGTTGATACGAGCTCGTTTCATGGGATATTGCTCACGTTTTGGTGTCTCGGGACGTCTCCGAAGCACGGGGTGATCTTATGGGAACGTCCCCAAGACTCGCAGTTTTAGCCGATTCGGGCCTGTTTTGTGAGCTATTGCTCACATTTTCGTTTGTCGGGACGTCTTCGGACCACGGTATCATTTTATGGAAACGTCCCCAAGACTCCATTTATTGCCAATTTGGGCCTATTTCATGGGCTATTGCTCACGTTTTGGTGTCCCCTAGACTCGTGGTTTTGGCCGATTCAGGCCCATTTTGTGGGTTTATTGCTCCTATTTTTTTGTCCCAGGACGTCTCCGTAGCATGGGGTGATCTTACGGGACCATACCCAAGACTCGCAGTTTTGGGGATTGTTTTGTGAGCTATTGATCATGTTTTGGTGTCCCGGGAAGTCTCCGGACCACGGGGTGATCTTATGGGAACGTCGCCAACACTCGTGGTTTTGCCCGATTCAGGCCCATGTTTTGGTCTCCCGGGACGTCTCCGAAGCACGGGGGGATCTTATGGGACCATACCCAAGACTCGCAGTTTTGGCCAATTGTGGCCCGTGTTGTGAGCTATTGCTCACGTTTTGGTGTTCCGGGACGTCTCCGGACCACGGGGTGATCTTATGGGAACGTCCCCAAGACTCGTGGTTGTGGACGATTCAGGCCCGTTTTGTGGGTTTATTGCCCATGTTTTGGTATCCCGGGATGTCTCCGAAGCACGGGGTGATCTTAAGGGACCGTCCCCAAGACTCGTAGCTTTGGCCAATTGGGGCCTGTTTTGTGAGCTGTTGCTCACGTTTTGGTGTCCCGGGACGTCTCCGGACCATGGGGTGATCTTATGGGAAGGTATCCAGGTCTCGTGGTTTTGCCCGATTCAGGACCGTTTTCTGGGTTTATTGCCCATATTTTGGTGTCCCGGGACGTCTCCAAAGCACATGGTGATCTTATGGGACCGTCCGCAAGAGTCGCAGTTTTGGCCAATTGGGGCCCGTTTTGTGAGTTATTTCTCATGTTTTGGTGTCTTGGGAGCCCGGGACGTCTCCGGACCAGGGGGTGATCTTATGGGAACGTCCCCAAGACTCATGGTTTTGCCCGATTCAAGCCCGTTTTGTGGGTTTATTGCCCAAGTTTTGGTGTCCCGGGACGTGTCGGAAGCACGGGGTGATCTTATGGGACTGTCCCCAAGACTCACAGTTTTGGCCAATTGGGGCCCGTTTTGTGAGCTATTGCTCACGTTTTGGTGTGCCGGGATGTCTCCGGAGCATGGGGTGATCCTATCGGAACATCCCTAGGTCTCGTTGTTTTGGCCAATTCATGCCCGTTTTGTGGGTTTATTGCCCATGTTTTGGAGTCCTGGGACGTCTTTGAAGCACGGGGTGATCTTAAGGGACCGTCCTTAAGAGTCACAGTTTTGGCCAATTGGGGCCCGTTTTGTGAGGTATTGCTCACGTTATGGTATCCCGGGATGTCTCCGGACGACTGGGGGATCTGTGGGAACGTCCCCAACACTCGAGGTTTTGCCCTATTCAGGCCCGTTTCGTCGGTTTATTGCCCATGTTTTGGTGTCCCGGGACGTCTCCGAAGCACGGGGTGATCTTATGGGACCGTCCCCAAGACTCGCAGTTTTGGCCAATTGGGACCGTTTTGTGAGCTATTGAACACATTTTGGTGTCCCGAGACTTCTCCGGACCAAGGGGTGATCTATGGGAATGTCCCCAAGACTCGTGGTTTTGGCCAATTCAGGCCCGTTTTGTGGGTTTATTGCCCATGCTTTGGTGTCCCGGGACGTCTCTGAAGCACGGGGTGATGTTATGGAGCCGTCCCCAAGAGTCACAATTTTGGCCAATTGGGCCCGTTTTGTGAGCTATTAATCACGTTTTGGTGTCCCGGGACGTCTCCGGACCTTGGGGTGATCTATGGGAACGTCCCCAAGTCTCACAATATTGGTTGATACGAGCTCGTTTCATGGGATATTGCTCACGTTTTGGTGTCTCGGGACGTCTCCGAAGCACGGGGTGATCTTATGGGAATGTCCCCAAGACTCGCAGTTTTAGCCGATTCGGGCCTGTTTTGTGAGCTATTGCTCACATTTTCGTTTGTCGGGACGTCTTCGGACCACGGTATCATTTTATGGAAACGTCCCCAAGACTCCATTTATTGCCAATTTGGGCCTATTTCATGGGCGATTGCTCACGTTTTGGTGTCCCCTAGACTCGTGGTTTTGGCCGATTCAGGCCCATTTTGTGGGTTTATTGCTCCTATTTTTTTGTCCCAGGACGTCTCCGTAGCATGGGGTGATCTTACGGGACCATACCCAAGACTCGCAGTTTTGGGGATCGTTTTGTGAGCTATTGCTCATGTTTTGGTGTCCCGGGAAGTCTCCGGACCACGGGGTGATCTTATGGGAACGTCGCCAACACTCGTGGTTTTGCCCGATTCAGGCCCATGTTTTGGTCTCCCGGGACGTCTCCGAAGCATGGGGTGATCTTATGGGACCGTACCCAAGACTCGCAGTTTTGGCCAATTGTGGCCTGTGTTGTGAGCTATTGCTCACGTTTTGGTGTTCCGGGACGTCTCCGGACCACGGGGTGATCTTATGGGAACGTCCCCAAGACTCGTGATTTTGGCCGATTCAGGCCCGTTTCGTGGGTTTATTGCGCATGTTTTGCTGTCCCGGGACGTCTCTGAACCACGGGGTGATCTTATGGGACCGTCCTCAAGACTCGCAGTTTTGGCCAATTGGGGCCCGTTTTGTGAGCTATTGCTCACGTTTTGCTGTCCCGGGACGTCTTCGGACCACGGGGTGATCTATAGGAACATCCCCAGGACTCACAATTTTGGTTGATTCGAGCTCGTTTCATGGGATATTGCTAAAGTTTCGGGAACATCCCCAAGACTCGCAGTTTTAGCCGATTCGGTCATGTTTTGTGAGCTATTGCTGACATTTTGGTGTGTTGGGACATCTCCGGACCACGGTATGATCTTATGGGAACGTACCCAAGACTCACAATTATTGGCAATTCGGGCCCATTTCATGGGCTATTGCTCACGTTTTGGTGTCCCCAAGACTCGCAGTTTTAGCCGATTCGGGCCTGTTTTGTGAGCTATTGTTCATATTTTGGTGTGTCGGGACATCTTCGGACCACGGTATGATCTTATGGGAACATCCCCGAAACTCGCATTTATTGCCAATTCGGGCCCATTTCATGGGCTATTGCTCACGTTTTGGTGTCCCGGGACGTCTCCGTAGCACGGGGTGATCTTATGGGACAGTCCCCAAGAGTCACAGTTTTGGCCAATTGGGTCCCGTTTTATGAGCTATTGCTCATGTTTTCGTATCCCGGGACTTCTCCGGACCACGCGGTGATCTTATGGGAACGTCCCAAGACTCGTGATTTTGCCCGATCCAGGCCCGTTTTGTGGGTTTATTGCCCATGTTTTGGTGTCCCGGGACGTCTCCGAAGCACGGGGTGATCTTATGGGACTGTCCCCAAGAGTCATAGTTTTGGCCAATGGGGGCCCATTTTGTGAGGTATTGCTCACGTTTTGGTGTCCCGGGACGTCTCCGGACCACGGGGTGATCTATGGGAACTTCCCTAACACTAGTGGTTTTGCTCGATTCAGGCCCGTTTAGTGGTTTATTGCCCATGTTTTGGTGTCCTGGGATGTCTCCGAAGGACGGGGTGATGTTATGGGACAGTCTCCAAGACTCGTAGTTTTGGCCAGTTGGGGCCTGTTTTGTGAGCTATTGCTCACGTTTTGGTGTCTCGGGACATCTCCGGACCATGGGGTGATCTTATGGGAACGTCCCGAGGACTCGTGGTTTTGGCCGATTCAGACCCGTTTTGTGGGTTTATTGCCCATGTTTTGGTGTCTCGGGACGTCTCCGGACTATGGGATGATCTTATGGGAACGTCCCCAGGACTCGTGGTTTTGGCCGATTCAGGCCCGTTTTCTGGGTTTATTGCCCATGTTTTGGTCTCCCTGGACGTCTTCGAAGCACACGGTGATCTTATGGGACCGTCCGCAAGAGTCACAGTTTTGGCCAACTGGGCCAGTTTTGTGAGCTATTGCTCATGTTTTGGTGTCCCGGGACGTCTCCGGAATACGGGGTGATCTTATGGGAACGTCCCCAAGAATCGTGGCTTTGCCCGAGTCAGGCCCGTTTTGTGGGTTTACTACCCATGTTTTGGTGTCCCGAGACATCTTCGAAGCACGGGGTGATCTTATGTGACCATCCCCAAGAGTCACAGTTTCGACCAATTGGGGCCCATTTTGTGAGGTATTGCTCATGTTATGGTGTCCGGGGACGTCTCCGGACCACTGGGTGATCTGTGGGAACGTCCCCATCACTCGTGGTTTTGCCCGATTCAGGCCCGTTTTGTTCGTTTATTGCCCATGTTTTGGTGTCCCGAGACGTCTCCGAAGCACGTGGTGATCTTTTGGGACCGTCCCAAAGACTCGCAGTTTTGGCCAATGAGGCCCGTTTTGTGAGCTTTTGCTCACGTTTGGGTGTCCCGGGACGTCTCCGGACCAAGGGGTGATCTTATCGGAACGTCCCCAGGACTCGTGGTTTTGGCCGATTCAGGCCTGTTTTGTGGGTTTATTGCCCATGTTTTGGCGTCCCGGGACGTCTCTGAAACACAGGGTGATCTTATGGGACCATCCCCAAGAGTCGCAGTTTTGGCCAATTGGGGTCTGTTTTGTGAGCTGTTTCTCATGTTTTGGTGTCCCGGGACGTCTCCGGACCACAGGGTTATCTTATGGGAACATCCCCTAGACTCGTGGTTTTGCCCGATTCAGGCCCGTTTTGTGGGTTTATTGCCCATGTTTTAGTGTCCCGGGATGTCTCCCGACCACGGGGTGATCTTATGGGAACATCCCCAAGACTCGTGGTTTTGCCCGATTCAGGCCCGTTTTGTGGGTTTATTGCCCATGTTTTTGTGTCCCGGGACGTGTCCGAAGCACGGGGTGATCTTAAGGGACCGTCCCCAAGAGTCACAGTTTTGGCCAATTGGGGCCCGTTTTGTGAGGTATTGCTCACGTTATGGTGTCCCGGGACGTCTCCAGACGACTGGTTGATCTATGGGAACGTCCCCAACACTCAAGGTTTTGCCCTATTCAGGCCCGTTTTGTGGGTTTATTGCCCATGTTTTGGTGTCCCGGGACGTCTCCGAAGCACGGGGTGATCTTATGGGACTGTCCCCAAGAGTCATAGTTTTGGCCAATGGGGGCCCGTTTTGTGAGGTATTGCTCACGTTTTGGTGTCCCGGGACGTCTCCGGACCACGGGGTGATCCATGGGAACTTCCCTAACACTAGTGGTTTTACTCGATTCAGGCCCGTTTAGTGGTTTATTGCCCATGTTTTGGTGTCCTGGGATGTCTCCGAAGGACGGGGTGATGTTATGGGACAGTCTCCAAGACTCGTAGTTTTGGCCAGTTGGGGCCTGTTTTGTGATCTATTGCTCACGTTTTGGTGTCTCGGGACATCTCCGGACCATGGGGTGATCTTATGGGAACGTCCCGAGGACTCGTGGTTTTGGCCGATTCAGACCCGTTTTGTGGGTTTATTGCCCATGTTTTGGTGTCTCGGGACGTCTCCGGACTATGGGATGATCTTATGGGAACGTCCCCAGGACTCGTGGTTTTGGCCGATTCAGGCCCGTTTTCTGGGTTTATTGCCCATGTTTTGGTCTCCCTGGACGTCTTCGAAGCACAGGGTGATCTTATGGGACCGTCCGCAAGAGTCACAGTTTTGGCCAACTGGGCCAGTTTTGTGAGCTATTGCTCATGTTTTGGTGTCCCGGGACGTCTCCGGAATACGGGGTGATCTTATGGGAACGTCCCCAAGAATCGTGGCTTTGCCTGAGTCAGGCCCGTTTTGTGGGTTTACTACCCATGTTTTGGTGTCCCGAGACATCTTCGAAGCACGGGGTGATCTTATGTGACCATCCCCAAGAGTCACAGTTTCGACCAATTGGGGCCCATTTTGTGAGGTATTGCTCATGTTATGGTGTCCGGGGACGTCTCCGGACCACTGGGTGATCTGTGGGAACGTCCCCATCACTCGTGGTTTTGCCCGATTCAGGCCCGTTTTGTTTGTTTATTGCCCATGTTTTGGTGTCCCGAGACGTCTCCGAAGCACGTGGTGATCTTATGGGACCGTCCCAAAGACTCGCAGTTTTGGCCAATGAGGCCCGTTTTGTGAGCTTTTGCTCACATTTGGGTGTCCCGGGACGTCTCCGGACCAAGGGGTGATCTTATCGGAACGTCCCCAGGACTCGTGGTTTTGGCCGATTCAGGCCTGTTTTGTGGGTTTATTGCCCATGTTTTGGCGTCCGGGACGTCTCTGAAACACAGGGTGATCTTATGGGACCATCCCCAAGAGTCGCAGTTTTGGCCAATTGGGGTCTGTTTTGTGAGCTGTTGCTCATGTTTTGGTGTCCCGGGACGTCTCCGGACCACAGGGTTATCTTATGGGAACATTCCCTAGACTCGTGGTTTTGCCCGATTCAGGCCCGTTTTGTGGGTTTATTGCCCATGTTTTGGTGTCCCGGGATGTCTCCCGACCACGGGGTGATCTTATGGGAACATCCCCAAGACTCGTGGTTTTGCCCGATTCAGGCCCGTTTTGTGGGTTTATTGCCCATGTTTTGGTGTCCCGGGATGTCTTCGAAGCACGGGGTGATCTTATGGGACCGTCCCCAATAGTCACAGTTTTGGCCAATTGGGCCCCGTTTTGTGAGGTATTGCTCACGTTTTCGTGTCCCGGGACGTCTCCGGACCACAAGGTGATCTAGGGGAACGTCCGCAACACTCATGGTTTTGCCCGATCCAGGCCCGTTTAGTGGGTTTATTGCCCATGTTTTGGTGTGCACAGGGACGTCTCCGAAGCACGGGGTTATCTTATGGGACAGTCCCCAAGACTCGTAGTTTTGGCCAATTGGGGCCCGTTTTGTGAGCTATTGCTCACGTTTTGGCGTCCCGGTACGTCTCCAGACCATGGGGTGATCTCATGGGAACGTCCCGAGGACTCGTGGTTTTGGCCGATTCAGGCCTGTTTTGTGGGTTTATTGCCCATGTTTTGGTGTCCCGAGACATCTCCGAAGCACGGGGTGATCTTATGGGACCGCCCCCAAGAGTCGCAGTTTTGGTCAATTGGGGCCCGTTTTGTGAGCTATTGCTCACGTTTTGGTGTCCCGGGACTTCTCCGGACCATGGGGTGATCTTATGGGAACGTCCCCAGGACTCGTGGTTCTGGTCGATTCAGGCCCGCTTTCTGGGTTTATTGCCCATGTTTTGGTGTCCCTGGACGTCTTCGAAGCACGGGGTGATCTTATGGGACCGTCCTCAAGACTCGCAGTTTTGGCCAATTGGGGCCCGTTTTGTGAGCTATTGCTCACGTTTTGGTGTCCCGGGACGTCTCCGGACGACGGGGTGATCTATAGGAACATCCCCAGGACTCACAATTTTGGTTGATTCGAGCTCGTTTCATGGGATATTGCTAAAGTTTCGGTGTCCCAGGACATCTCTGAAGCATGGGGTGATCTTATGGGAACGTCCCCAAGACTCACAGTTTTAGCCGATTCGGGCATGTTTTGTGAGCTATTGCTGACATTTTGGTGTGTTGGGACATCTCCGTACCACGGTATGATCTTATGGGAACGTACCCAAGACTCACATTTATTGCCAATTCGGGCCCATTTCATGGGCTATTGCTCACGTTTTGGTGTCCCCAAGACTCGCAGTTTTAGCCGATTCGGGCCTGTTTTGTGAGCTATTGTTCACATTTTGGTGTGTTGGGACATCTTCGGACCACGGTATGATCTTATGGGAACATCCCCGAAACTCGCATTTATTGCCAATTCGGGCCCATTTCATGGGCTATTGCTCACGTTTTGGTGTCCCGGGACGTCTCCGTAGCACGGGGTGATCTTATGGGACAGTCCCCAAGAGTCACAATTTTGGCCAATTGGGTCCCGTTTTATGAGCTATTGCTCATGTTTTGGTGTCCCGGGACGTCTCCGGAGCACGGGGTGATCTTATGGGAACATCCCCGAGACTCGTGGTTTTGCCCGATTCAGGCCCGTTTTGTGGGTTTATTGCCCATGTTTTGGTGTCCCGGGACGTCTCCGAAGCACGGGGTGATATTATGGGACCGTCCCCAAGAGTCATAATTTGGCCAATGGGGGCCCGTTTGGTGAGGTATTGCTCATGTTTTGGTGTCCCGGGACATCTCCGGACCACGGGGTGATCTATGGGAACTTCCCCAACAATAGTGGTTTTGCTCGATTGAGGCCCGTTTAGTGGGTTTATTGCCCATGTTTTGGTGTCCCAGGACGTCCCCGAAGCACGGGGTGATTTTATAGGACCGTACCCAAGAGTCATAGTTTTGGCCAATGGGGGCCCGTTTTGTGAGGTATTGCTCATGTTTTGGTGTCCCGGGACGTCTCCGGACCACGGGGTGATCTATGGGAACTTCCCCAACACTAGTGGTTTTGCTCGATTCAGGCCCGTTTAGTGGGTTTATTGCCCATGTTTTGGTGTTCTGGGACGTCTCCGAAGTATGGGGTTATCTTATGGGATAGTCCCCAAGACTCGTAGTTTTGGCCAGTTGGGGCCCGTTTTGTGAGCTATTGCTCACGTTTTGGTGTCTCGGGACATCTCCAGACCATGGGGTGATCTTATGGGAACGTCCTGAGGACTCGTGGTTTTGGCCGATTCAGGCCCGTTTTGTGTGTTTATTGCCCATGTTTTGGTGTCCCGGGACATCTCCGAAGCACGGGGTGATCTTATGGGACAGCCCCCAAGAGTCACATTTTCGGTCAATTGGGGCCCGTTTTGTGAGCTATTGCTCACGTTTTGGTGTCCCGGGACGTCTCCGGACTTTGGGATGATCTTATGGGACGTCTCCCGATTCAGGCCCGTTTTCTGGGTTTATTGCCCATGTTTTGGTGTCCCCGGACGTCTTCGAAGCACAGGGTGATCTTATGGGACCGTCCGCAAGAGTCACAGTTTTGGCCAACCGGGGCAGTTTTGTGAGCTATTGCTCATGTTTTGGTGTCCCGGGACGTCTCCGGACTACGGGGTGATCTTATGGGAACGTCCCCAAGACTCGTGGCTTTGCCCGAGTCAGGCCAGTTTTGTGGGTTTATTACCCATGTTTTGGTGTCCCGGGACATCTTCGAAGCACGGGGTAATCTTATGTGACCGTCCCCAAGAGTCACAGTATTGGCCAATTGGGGCCCATTTTGTGAGGTATTGCTCACGTTATGGTGTCCCGGGACGTCTCCGGACGACTGGGTGATCTATGGGAACGTCCCCATCACTCCTCGTTTTGCCCGATTCAGGCCCGTTTTGTGGGTTTATTGCCCATGTTTTGGTGTCCCGAGACGTCTCCGAAGCACGTGGTGATCATATGGGACCGTCCCAATGAATCGCAGTTTTGGATAATTGCGCCCGTTTTGTGAGCTATTGCTCACGTTTTCGTGTCCCGGTACGTCTCCAGACCATGAGGTGATCTCATGGGAACTTCCCGAGGACTCGTCCTTTTTGGCCGATTCAGGCCTGTTTTCTGGGTTTATTGTCCATGTTTTGGTGTCCCGGGACAGCTCCGAAGCGCGGGGTGATCTTATGGGACCGCCCCCAAGAGTCGTACTTTTGGTCAATTGGGGCCCGTTTTGTGAGCTATTGCTCACGTTTTGGTGTCCCGGGACTTCCCCGGACCATGGGGTGATCTTATGGGAACGTCCCCAGGACTCGTGGTTCTGGTCGATTCAGGCCCGCTTTCTGGGTTTATTACCCATGTTTTGGTGTCCCTGGACGTCTTCGAAGCACAGGATGATCTTATGGGACCGTCCCCAAGAGTCGCAGTTTTGGCTAATTGGGGCCAGTTTTGTGAGCTATTGCTCCTGTTTTGGTGTCCCTGGATGTCTCCGGACCATGGGGTGATCTATGGGAACGTACTCAACACTCGAGGTTTTGCCCGGTTAAGGCCCGTTTTGTGGGTTTATTGCCCATGTTTTGGTATCCCAGGACGTCTCCGAAGAACGGGGTGATCTTAAGGGACCGTCCCCAAGAGTCACAATTTTGGCTAATTGGGGCCTGTTTTGTGTGGTATTGCTCACGTTTTGGTGTCCCTGGACGTCTCCGGACCATGGGGTGATCTATGGGAACGTCCCCAACACCCGTGGTTTTGCCCGATTCAGGCCCGTTTTATGGGTTTATTGCCCATGTTTTGGTGTCCCCAGACGTCTCCGAAGCACGGGGTGATCTTAAGGGACCGCCCCCAAGACTCGTAGTTTTGGCCAATTGGGGCCTGTTTTGTGAGCTATTGCTCACATTTTGGTGTCCCGGGACGTCTCCGGACCATGGGGTGATCTTATGGGAAGGTCCCCAGGTCTCGTGGTTTTGCCCGATTCAGGACCGTTTTCTGGGTTTATTGCCCATGTTTTGGTGTCCCGGGACGTCTCCGAAGCACATGGTGATCTTATGGGACCGTCCCCAAGAGTCACAGTTTTGGCTAATTGGGGCCCGTTTTGTGAGCTATTGCTCATGTTTTGGTGTCCCGGGACGTCTCCGGACCACGGGGTGATCTTATGGGAACGTCCCCAAGACTCATGATTTTGCCCGATTCAAGCCCGTTTTGTGCGTTTATTGCCCATGGTTTGGTGTCCCGGGACGTGTTGGAAGCACGGGGTGATCTTATGGGACCGTCCCCAAGACTCGCAATTTTGGCCAATTGGGGCCCGTTTTGTGAGCTATTGCTCACGTTTTGGTGTGCCGGGATGTATCCGGACCAAGAGGTGATCTTATCGGAACGTCCCTAGGACTCGTGGTTTTGGCCCATTCAGGTCCGTTTTGTGGGTTTATTGCTCATGTTTTGATGTCCCGGGACGTCTCCGAAGCACGGGGTGATCTTAAGGGACCGTCCCCAAGAGTCACAGTTTTGGCCAATTGGGGCCCGTTTTGTGAGGTATTGCTGACGTTATGGTCTCCCGGGACGTCTCCGGACGACTGGGTGATCTATGGGAACGTCCCCAAAACATGAGGTTTTGCCCTATTCAGGCCCGTTTTTTGGGTTTATTGCCCATGTTTTGGTGTCACGGGACGTCTACGAAGCACGGGGTGATCTTATGGGACCGTCCCCAACACTCGCAATTTTGGCCAATTGGGGCCAGTTTTGTGAGCTATTGCTCACGTTTTGGTGTCCCGGGACTTCTCCGGACCAAGGGGTGATCTATGGGAATGTCCCCAAGACTCGTGGTTTTGGCCAATTCAGGCCCGTTTTGTGGGTTTATTGCCCATGCTTTGGTGTCCCGGGACGTCTCTGAAGCATGGGGTGATCTTATGGGACCGTCCCCAAGAGTCACAGTTTTGGCCAATTGGGGCCTGTTTTGTGAGGTAATGCTCACGTTTTGGTGTCCCAGGACGTCTCCGGACCATGGGGTGATCTATGGAACGTCCCCAACACTCGTGGTTTCTCCCGATTCAGGCCCGTTTTGTGGGTTTATTGCCCATGTTTTGGTGTCCCCAGACGTCTCCGAAGCACGGGGTGATCTTAAGGGACCGTCCCCAAGACTCGTAGTTTTGGCCAATTGGGGCCTGTTTTGTGAGCTATTGCTCACGTTTTGGTGTCCCGGGACGTCTCCGGACCATGGGGTGATCTTATGGGAAGGTCCCCAGGTCTCGTGGTTTTGCCCGATTCAGGACCGTTTTCTGGGTTTATTGCCCATGTTTTGGTGTCCCGGGACGTCTCCGAAGCACATGGTGATTTTATGGAACCATCCCCAAGAGTCACAATTTTGGCTAATTGGGGCCTGTTTTGTGAGGTATTGCTCACGTTTTGGTGTCCCTGGACGTCTCCGGACCATGGGGTGATCTATGGGAACGTCCCCATCACCCGTGGTTTTGCCCGATTCAGGCCCGTTTTGTGGGTTTATTGCCCATGTTTTGGTGTCCCGGGACATCTTCAAAGCACGGGGTGATCTTATGTGACCGTCCCCAAGAGTCACAGTTTTGACCAATTGGGGCCCATTTTGTGAGGTATTGCTCATGTTATGGTGTCCCGGGACGTCTCCGGACGACTGGGTGATCTATGGGAACGTCCCCATCACTCGTGGTTTTGCCCGATTCAGGCCCGCTCTGTGTGTTTATTGCCCATGTTTTGGTGTCCCGAGACGTCTCCGAAGCACGTGGTGATCTTATGGGACCGTCCCAAAGACTCGCAGTTTTGGCCAATTGTGCCCGTTTTGTGAGCTATTGCTCACGTTTGGGTGTCCCGGGACGTCTCCGGACCAAGGGGTGATCTTATCGGAACGTCCCCAGGACTCGTGGTTTTGGCGTCCCGGGACGTCTCTGAAACACAGGGTGATCTTATGGGACCATCCCCAAGAGTCGCAGTTTCGGCCAATTGGGGCCTGTTTTGTGAGCTATTGCTCATGTTTTGGTGTCCCGGGACGTCTCCGGACCACAGGGTGATCTTATGGGAACATCCCCAAGACTTGTGGTTTGGCCTGATCCAGGCCCGTTTTGTGGGTTTATTGCCCATTTTTTGGTGTCCCGGGATGTCTCCGAAGCATGGGGTGATCTTATGGGACCGTCCCCAAGAGTCACAGTTTTGGCCAATTGGGCCCCGTTTTGTGAGGTATTGCTCACGTTTTCGTGTCCCGGGATGTCTCCGGACCACAAGGTGATCTAGGGGAACGTCCGCAACACTCATGGTTTTGCCCGATCCAGGCCCGTTTAGTGGGTTTATTGCCTATGTTTTGGTGTGCACAGGGACGTCTCCGAAGCACGGGGTGATCTTATGGGACAGTCCCCAAGACTCGTAGTTTTGGCCAATTGGGGCCCGTTTTGTGAGCTATTGCTCACGTTTTGGCGTCCCGGTACGTCTCCAGACCATGGGGTGATCTCATGGGAATGTCCCGAGGACTCGTGGTTTTGGCCGATTCAGGCCTGTTTTGTGGGTTAATTGCCCATGTTTTGGTGTCCTGGGACATCTCCGAAGCACGGGGTGATCTTATGGGACCGCCCCCAAGAGTCGTAGTTTTGGTCAATGGGGGCCCGTTTTGTGAGCTATTGCTCACATTTTGGTGTCCCGGGACTTCTCCGGACCATGGGGTGATCTTATGGGAACGTCCCCAGGACTCGTGGTTCTGGTCGATTCAGGCCCGCTTTCTGGGTTTATTGCCCATGTTTTGGTGTCCCTGGACGTCTTCGAAGCACAGGGTGATGTTATGGGACCGTCCCCAAGAGTCGCAGTTTTGGCCAATCGGGCCAGTTTTGTGAGCTATTGCTCCTGTTTTGGTGTACCTGGACGTCTCCGGACCATGGGGTGATCTATGGGAACGTCCTCAACACTCGTGGTTTTGCCCGGTTCAGGCCCGTTTTGTGGGTTTATTGCCCATGTTTTGGTGTCTCGTGACGTCTCCGAAGCACGGGGTGATCTTATGGGACCGTCCCCAGGACTCACAGTTTTAGCCAATTGGGCCCGTTTTGTGAGCTAATGCTCACGTTTTGGTGTTCCGGGACGTCTCCGGACGACTGGGTGATCTATGGGAACGTCCCCAACACTCGAGGTTTTGCCCTATTCAGGCCCGTTTGTGGGTTTATTGCCCATGTTTTGGTGTCTTGTGACGTCTCCGAAGCACGGGGTGATCTTATGGGACCGTCCCCAAGACTCGCAGTTTTGGCCAATTGGGCCCGTTTTGTGAGCTATTGCTCACGTTTTGGTGTTCCGGGACGTCTCCGGACCACGGGGTGATCTTATGGGAACGTCCTCAAGACTCGTGATTTTGGCCGATTCAGGCCCGTTTCGTGGGTTTATTGCCCATGTTTTGCTGTCCCGGGACGTCTCCGAAGCACGGGGTGATCTTATGGGACCGTCCTCAAGACTCGCAGTTTTGGCCAATTTTGGCCCGTTTTGTGAGCTATTGCTCACGTTTTGCTGTCCCGGGACGTCTTCGGACCACGGGGTGATCTATAGGAACATCCCCAGGATTCACAATTTTGGTTGATTCGAGCTCGTTTCATGGGATATTGCTAAAGTTTCGGGAACATCCCCAAGACTCGCAGCTTTAGCCGATTCGGTCATGTTTTGTGAGCTATTGCTGACATTTTGGTGTGTTGGGACATCTCCGGACCACGGTATGATCTAATGGGAACGTACCCAAGACTCACATTTATTGCCAATTCGGGCCCATTTCATGGGCTATTGCTCACGTTTTGGTGTCCCCAAGACTCGCAGTTTTAGCCGATTCGGGCTTGTTTTGTGAGCTATTGTTCACATTTTGGTGTGTCGGGACATCTTCGGACCACGGTATGATCTTATGGGAACATCCCCGAAACTCGCATTTATTGCCAATTCGGGCCCATTTCATGGGCTATTGCTCACGTTTTGGTGTCCCGGGACGTCTCCGTAGCACGGGGTGATCTTATGGGACAGTCCCCAAGAGTCACAGTTTTGGCCAATTGGGTCCCGTTTTATGAGCTATTGCTCATGTTTTGGTGTCCCGGGACGTCTCCGGACCACGGGGTGATCTTATGGGAACGTCCCCGAGACTCGTGGTTTTGCCCGATTCAGGCCCGTTTTGTGGGTTTATTGCCCATGTTTTGGTGTCCCGGGACGTCTGCGAAGCACGGGGTGATATTATGGGACCGTCCCCAAGAGTCATAGTTTTGGCCAATGGGGGCCCGTTTGGTGAGGTATTGCTCATGTTTTGGTGTCCCGGGACGTCTCCGGACCATGGGGTGATCTATGGGAACTTCCCCAACACTAGTGGTTCTGCTCGATTCAGGCCCGTTTAGTGGGTTTATTGCCCATGTTTTGGTGTCCCAGGACGTCCCCGAAGCACGGGGTGATCTTATAGGACCGTCCCCAAGAGTCATAGTTTTGGCCAATGGGGGCCCGTTTTGTGAGGTATTGCTCATGTTTTGGTGTCCCGGGACGTCTCCGGACCACGGGGTGATCTATGGGAATTTCCCCAACACTAGTGGTTTTGCTCGATTCAGGCCCGTTTTGTGTGTTTATTGCCCATGTTTTGGTGTCCTGGGACATCTCCGAAGCACGGGGTGATCTTATGGGACCGCCCCCAAGAGTCGTAGTTTTGGTCAATTGGGGCCCGTTTTGTGAGCTATTGCTCACGTTTTGGTGTCCCGGGACGTCTCCGGACTATGGGATGATCTTATGGGAACATCCCCAGGACTCGTGGTTTTGGCCGATTCAGGCCCGTTTTCTGTGTTTATTGCCCAAGTTTTGGTGTCCCTGGACGTCTTCGAAGCACAGGGTGATCTTATGGGACCGTCCGCAAGAGTCACAGTTTTGGCCAACCGGGCCAGTTTTGTGAGCTATTGCTCATGTTTTGGTGTCCCGGGACGTCTCCGGACTATGGGGTGATCTTATGGGAACGTCCCCAAGACTCGTGGCTTTGCCCGAGTCAGGCCAGTTTTGTCGGTTTATTACCCATGTTTTGGTGTCCCGGGACATCTTCGAAGCACGGGGTAATCTTATGTGACCGTCCCCAAGAGTCACAGTTTTAGCCAATTGGGGCCCATTTTGTGAGGTATTGCTCACGTTATGGTGTCCCGGGACGTCTCCGGACGACTGGGTGATCTATGGGAACGTCCCCATCACTCCTGGTTTTGCCCGATTCAGGCCCGTTTTGTGGGTTTATTGCCCATGTTTTGGTGTCCCGAGACGTCTCCGAAGCACGTGGTGATCATATGGGACCGTCCCAATGAATCGCAGTTTTGGATAATTGCGCCCGTTTTGTGAGCTATTGCTCACGTTTGGGAGTCCCGGGACGTCTCCGGACCAAGGGGTGATCTTATCGGAACGTCCCCAGGACTCGTGGTTTTGGCCGATTCAGGCCTGTTTTGTGGGTTTATTGCCCATATTTTGGCGTCCCGGGACGTCTCTGAAACACAGGGTGATCTTGTGGGACCATCCCCAAGATTCACAGTTCTGGCCAATTGGGGCCTGTTTTGTGAGCTATTGCTCATGTTTTGTTGTCCCGGGACGTCTCCTGACCACAGGGTGATCTTATGGGAACATCCCCTAGACTCGTGGTTTTGCCCGACTCAGTCCCGTTTTGTGGGTTTATTGCCCATGTCTTGGTGTCCCGGGATGTCTCCGAAGCACAGGGTGATCTTATGGGACCGTCCCCAAGAGTCACAGTTTTGGCCAATTGGGCCCCGTTTTGTGAGGTATTGCTCACGTTTTCGTGTCCCGGGACATCTCCGGACCACGGGGTGATCTATGGGAACGTCCGCAACACTCGTGGTTTTGCCCGATTCTGGCCCGTTTAGTGGGTTTATTGCCCATGTTTGGGTGTGCACAGGGACGTCTCCGAAGCATGGGGTGATCTTATGGGACAGTCCCCAAGACTCGTAGTTTTGGCCAATTGGGGCCCGTTTTGTGAGCTATTGCTCACGTTTTCGTGTCCCGGTACGTCTCCAGACCATGAGGTGATCTCATGGGAACTTCCCGAGGACTCGTCGTTTTGGCCGATTCAGGCCTGTTTTCTGGGTTTATTGTCCATGTTTTGGTGTCCCGGGACAGCTCTGAAGCACGGGGTGATCTTATGGGACCGCCCCCAAGAGTCGTAGTTTTGGTCAATTGGTGCCCGTTTTGTGAGCTATTGCTCACGTTTTGGTGTCCCGGGACTTCCCCGGACCATGGGGTGATCTTATGGGAACGTATCCAGGACTCGTGGTTCTGGTCGATTCAGGCCCGCTTTCTGGGTTTATTACCCATGTTTTGGTGTCCCTGGACGTCTTCGAAGCACAGGGTGATCTTATGGGACCGTCCCCAAGAGTCACAGTTTTGGCCAATTGGGGCCAGTTTTGTGAGCTATTGCTCCTGTTTTGGTGTCCCTGGACGTCTCCGGACCATGGGGTGATCTATGGGAACGTCCTCAACACTCGTGGTTTTGCCCGGTTCAGGCCCGTTTTGTGGGTTTATTGCCCATGTTTTGGTGTCCCAGGACGTCTCCGAAGCACGGGGTGATCTTATGGGACCATCCCCAAGAGGCACAATTTTGGCTAATTGGGGCCTGTTTTGTGAGGTATTGCTCACGTTTTGGTGTCGCTGGACGTCTCCGGACCATGGGGTGATCTATGGGAACGTCCCCAACACCCGTGGTTTTGCCCGATTCAGGCCCGTTTTGTGGGTTTATTGCCCATGTTTTGGTGTCCCCAGACGTCTCCGAAGCACGGGCTAATTGGGGCCTGTTTTGTGAGCTATTGCTCACATTTTGGTGTCCCGGGACGTCTCCGGACCATGGGGTGATCTTATGGGAAGGTCCACAGGTCTCGTGGTTTTGCCCAATTCAGGACCGTTTTCTGGGTTTATTGCCCATGTTTTGGTGTCCCGGGACGTCTCCGAAGCACATGGTGATCATATGGGACCGTCCCCAAGAGTCACAGTTTTGGCTAATTGGGGCCCGTTTTGTGAGCTATTGCTCATGTTTTGGTGTCCCGGGACGTCTCCGGACCACGGGGTGATCTTATGGGAACGTCCGCAAGACTCATGATTTTGCCCGATTCAAGCTTGTTTTGTGGGTTTATTGCCCATGGTTTGGTGTCCCGGGACGTGTCGGAAGCACGGGGTGATCTTATGGGACCGTCCCCAAGACTCGCAATTTTGGCCAATTGGGGCCCGTTTTGTGAACTATTGCTCACGTTTTGGTGTGCCGGTATGTATCCGGACCAAGGGGTGATCTTATCGGAACGTCCCTAGGACTCGTGGTTTTGGCCAATTCAGGTCCGTTTTGTGGGTTTATTGCCCATGTTTTGGTGTCCCGGGACGTCTCCGAAGCACGGGGTGATCTTAAGGGACCGTCCCCAAGAGTCACAGTTTTGGCCAATTGGTGCCCGTTTTGTGAGGTATTGCACACATTATGGTGTCCCGGGACGTCTCCGGATGACTGGGTGATCTATGGGAACGTCCCCAACACTCGAGGTTTTGCCCTATTCAGGCCCGTTTTGTGTGTTTATTACCCATGTTTTGGTGTCTCGTGATGTCTCCGAAGCACGGGGTGATCTTATGGGACCGTCACCAAGACTCGCAGTTTTGGCCAATTGGGCCCGTTTTGTGAGCAAGTGCTCACATATTGGTGTCCCGGGACTTCTCCGGACCAAGGGGTGATCTATGGGAATGTCCCCAAGACTCTTGTTTTTGGCCAATTCATGCCCATTTTGTGGGTTTATTGCCCATGCTTTGGTGTCCCGGGACGTCTCTGAAGCACGGGGTGATCTTATGGGACCGTCCCCAAGAGTCACAATTTTGACCAATTGGGCCCGTTTTGTGAGCTATTACTCACATTATGGTGTCCCGGGACGTCTCCATACCACGGGGTGATCTATGGGAACGTCCCCATGACTCACAATTTTGGTTGATACGAGCTCGTTTCATGGGATATTGCTCACGTTTCGGTGTCTCGGGACGTCTCCGAAGCACAGGGTGATCTTATGGGAATGTCCCCTAGACTCGTGGTTTTGCCCGATTCAGGTCCGTTTTGTGGGATTATTGCCCATGTTTTGGTGTCCCGGGATGTCTCCGAAGCACGGGGTGATCTTATGGGACCGTCCCCAAGAGTCACAGTTTAGGCCAATTGGGCCCCGTTTTGTGAGGTATTGCTCACGTTTTGGTGTCCCGGGACGTCTCCGGACCACGGGGTGATCTATGGGATCGTCCGCAACACTCGTGGTTTTGCCCGATTCAGGCCCGTTTAGTGGGTTTATTGCCCATGTTTTGGTGTGCACAGGGACGTCTCCGAAGCACGGGGCGATCTTATGGGACAGTCCCCAAGACTCGTAGTTTTGGCCAATTGGGGCCCGTTTCGTGAGCTATTTCTCACGTTTTGGTGTCCCGGTACGTCTCCAGACCATGGGGTGATCTCATGGGAACGTCCCGAGGACTCGTGGTTTTGGCTGATTCCGGCCCGTTTCGTGGGTTTATTGCCCATGTTTTGGTGTCCCTGGACGTCTTCAAACCACAGGGTGATCTTATGGGACCGTCCCCAAGAGTCACAGTTTTGGCCAATTGGGGCCGGTTTTGTAAGCTATTGCTCCAGTTTTGGTGTCCCGGGACGTCTCCGGACAACGGGGTGATCTTATGGGAACGGCCCCAAGAATCGTGGTTTTGCCCGGTTCAGGCCCGTTTTGTGGGTTTATTGCCCATGTTTTGGTGTCCGAGGACGTCTCCGAAGCACGGGGTGATCTTATGGGACCTTCCCCAAGAGTCACAGTTTTGGCCAATTGGGGCCTGTTTTGTGAGGTATTGCTCACGTTTTGGTGTGCCTGGACGTCTCCGGACCATGGGGTGATCTATGGGAACGTCCCCAACACTCGTGGTTTTTCCTGATTTAGTCCCGTTTTGTGGGTTTATTGCCCATGTTTTGGTGTCCCCAGACGTCTCCGTAGCACGGGGTGATCTTAAGGGACCGTCCCCAAGACTCGTAGTTTTGGCCAATTGGGGCCTGTTTTGTGAGCTATTGCTCACGTTTTGGTGTTCCGGGACGTCTCCGGACCATGGGGTGATCTTATGGGAAGGTCCCCAGGTCTCGTGGTTTTGCCCGATTCAGGTCCATTTTGTGGGTTTATTGCCCATGTTTTGGTGTCCCGGGACGTCTCCAAAGCACGGGGTGATCTCAAGGGACCGTCCCCAAGAGTCACAGTTTTGGCCAATTGGTGCCCGATTTGTGAGGTATTGCTCACGTTATGGTGTCCCGGGACATCTCCGGATGACTGGATGATCTATGGGAACGTCCCCAACACTCGAGGTTTTGCCCTATTCAGGCCCGTTTTGTGGGTTTATTGCCCATGTTTTGGTGTCTCGTGATGTCTCCGAAGCACGGGGTGATCTTATGGGACCGTCCCCAATTGGGCCCGTTTTGTGAGCTATTGCTCACATATTGGTGTCCCGGGACTTCTCCGGACCAAGGGGTGATCTATGGGAATGTCCCCAAGACTCACAATTTTGGTTGATACGAGCTCGTTTCATGGGATATTGCTCTTGTTTCGGTGTCTCGGGACGTAGCCGAAGCACGGGGTGATCTTATGGGAACGTCCCCAAGACTCGTGGTTTTGGCCCATTCAGGTCCGTTTTGTGGGTTTATTGCTCATGTTTTGATGTCCCGGGACGTCTCCGAAGCACGGGGTGATCTTAAGGGACCTTCCCCAAGAGTCACAGTTTTGGCCAATTGGGGCCCGTTTTGTGAGGTATTGCTCACGTTATGGTCTCCCGGGACGTCTCCGGACGACTGGGTGATATATGGGAACGTCCCCAAAACTTGAGGTTTTGCCCTATTCAGGCCCGTTTTTTGGGTTTATTGCCCATGTTTTGGTGTCACGGGACGTTTCCGAAGCACGGGGTGATCTTATGGGACCGTCCCCAATACTCGCAGTTTTGGCCAATTGGGGCCAGTTTTGTGAGCTATTGCTCACGTTTTGGTGTCCTGGGACTTCTCCGGACCAAGGGGTGATCTATGGGAATGTCCCCAAGACTCGTGGTTTTGGCCAATTCAGGCCCGTTTTGTGGGTTTATTGCCCATGCTTTATTGTCCCGGGACGTCTCTGAAGCACGGGGTGATCTTATGGGACCGTCCCCAAGAGTCACAGTTTTGACCAATTGGGCCCGTTTTGTGAGCTATTACTCACGTTTTGGTGTCCCGGGACGTCTCCAGACCACGGGGTGATGTATGGGAACGTCCCCAAGACTCACAATTTTGGTTAATACGAGCTCGTTTCATGGGATATTGCTCACGTTTCGGTGTCCCGGGACGTCTCCGGACCACAGGGTGATCTTATGGGAACATGCCCAAGACTCGTGGTTTTGCCCGATTCAGGCCCGTTTTGTGGGTTTATTGCCCATGTTTTGGTGTCCCGTGACGTCTCCAAAGCACGGGGTGATTTTAAGGGACCGTCCCCAAGAGTCACAGTTTTGGCCAATTGGTGCCCGTTTTGTGAGGTATTGCACACGTTATGGTGTCCCGGGACGTCTCCGGAAGACTGGGTGATTTATGGGAACGTCCCCAACACTCGAGGTTTTGCCCTATTCAGGCCCGTTTTGTGGGTTTATTGCCCATGTTTTGGTGTCTCGTGATGTCTCCGAAGCACGGGGTGATCTTATGGGACCGTCCCCAAGACTCGCAGTTTTGGCCAATTGGGCCCGTTTTGTGAGCTATTGCTCACATATTGGTGTCCCGGGACTTCTCCGGACCAAGGGGTGATCTATGGGAATGTCCCCAAGACTCGTGGTTTTGGCCAATTCAGGCCCGTTTTGTGGGTTGATTGCCCATGCTTTATTGTCCCGGGACGTCTCTGAAGCACGGGGTGATCTTATGGGACCGTCCCCAAGAGTCACAATTTTGACCAATTGGGCCCGTTTGTGAGCTATTACTCACATTTTGGTGTCCAGGGACGTCTCCAGACCACGGGGTGATCTATGGGAACGTCCCCAAGACTCACAATTTTGGTTGATACGAGCTCGTTTCATGGGATATAGCTCACGTTTCGGTGTCCCGGGACGTCTCCGGACCACAGGGTGATCTTATGGGAACATCCTCAAGACTCGTGGTTTTGCCCGATTCAGGCCCGTTTTGTAGGTTTATTGCCCATGTTTTGGTGTCCTGGGATGTCTCCGAAGCACGGGGTGATCTTAAGGGACCGTCCCCAAGAGTCACAGTTTTGGCCAATTGGGCCCCGTTTTGTGAGGTATTGCTCACGTTTTCGTGTCCCGGGACGTCTCCGGACCACGGGGTGATCTATGGGAACGTCCGCAACACTCATGGTTTTGCCCGATTCAGGCCCGTTTAGTGGGTTTATTGCCCATGTTTGTGTGTGCACAGGGACGTCTCCGAAGCACGGGGTGATCTTATGTGACAGGCCCCAAGACTCGTAGTTTTGGCCAATTGGGGCCCGTTTTGTGAGCTATTGCTCACGTTTTGGCGTCCCGGTACGTCTCCAGACCATGGGGTGATCTCATGGGAACGTCCCGAGGACTCGTGGTTTTGGCCGATTCAGGCCTGTTTTGTGGGTTTATTGCCCATGTTTTCGTGTCCCGGGACATCTCCGGACCACGGGGTGATCTTATGGGACCGCCCCCAAGAGTTGTAGTTTTTGTCAATTGGGGCCCGTTTTGTGAGCTATTGCTCACGTTTTGGTGTCCCGGGACTTCTCCGGACCATGGGGTAATCTTATGGGAACGTCCCCAGGACTCGTGGTTCTGGTCGATTCAGGCCCGCTTTCTGGGTTTATTGCCCATGTTTTGGTATCCCTGGACGTCTTCGAAGCATAGGGTGATCTTATGGGACCGTCCCCAAGAGTCGCAGTTTTGGCCAATTGGTGCCAGTTTTGTGAGCTATTGCTCCTGTTTTGGTGTCCCTGGACGTCTCCGGACCATGGGGTGATCTATGGGAACGTCCTCAACACTCGTGGTTTTGCCCGGTTCAGGCCCGTTTTGTGGGTTTATTGCCCATGTTTTGGTGTCCCAGGACGTCTCCGAAGCACTGGCTGATCTTATGGGACCGTCCCTAAGAGTCACAATTTTGGCCAATTGGGGCCTGTTTTGTGAGGTATTGCTCACGTTTTGGTGTCCCTGGACGTCTCCGGACCATGGGGTGATCTATGGGAACGTCCCCATCACTCGAGGTTTTGCCCTATTCAGGCCCGTTTTGTGGGTTTATTGCCCATGTTTTGGTGTCTCGTGACATCTCCGAAGCACGGGGTGATCTTATGGGACCGTCCCCAAGACTCGCAGTTTTGGCCAATTGGGCCCGTTTTGTGAGCTATTGCTCACGTTTTGGTGTTCCGGGACGTCTCCGGACGACCGGGTGATCTATGGGAACGTCCCCAACACTCGAGGTTTTGCCCTATTCAGGCCCGTTTTGTGGGTTTATTGCCCATGTTTTGGTGTCTCGTGACGTCTCCGAAGCACGGGGTGATCTTATGGGACCGTCCCCAAGACTCGCAGTTTTGGCCAATTGGGCCCGTTTTGTGAGCTATTGCTCACGTTTTGGTGTTCCGGGACGTCTCCGGACCATGGGGTGATCTTATGGGAACGTCCCCAAGACTCGTGACTTTGGCCGATTCAGGCCCGTTTCGTGGGTTTATTGCCCATGTTTTGCTGTCCCGGGACGTCTCCGAAGCACGGGGTGATCTTATGGGACCGTCCTCAAGACTCGCAGTTTTGGTTAATTGGGGCCCGTTTTGTGAGCTATTGCTCACGTTTTGGTGTCCCGGGACGTCTCCGGACGACGGGGTGATCTATAGGAACATCCCCAGGACTCACAATTATAGTTGATTCGAGCTCGTTTCATGGGATATTGCTAAAGTTTCGGTGTCCCGGGACATCTCTGAAGCATGGGGTGATCTTATGGGAACTTCCCCAAGACTCGCAGTTTTAGCCGATTCGGGCATGTTTTGTGAGCTATTGCTGACATTTTGGTGTGTTGGGACATCTCCGGACCACGGTATGATCTTATGGGAACGTACCCAAGACTCACATTTATTGCCAATTCGAGCCCATTTCATGGGCTATTGCTCATGTTTTGGTTTCCCCAAGACTCGCAGTTTTAGCCGATTCGGGCCTGTTTTGTGAGCTATTCTTCACATTTTGGTGTGTCGGGACATCTTCGGACCACGGTATGATCTTATGGGAACATCCCCGAAACTCGCATTTATTGCCAATTCGGGCCCATTTCATGGGCTATTGCTCACGTTTTGGTGTCCCGGGACGTCTCCGTAGCACGGGGTGATCTTAAGGGACAGTCCCCAAGAGTCACAGTTTTGGCCAATTGGGTCCCATTTTATGAGCTATTGCTCATGTTTAGGTGTCCCGGGATGTCTCCGGACCAGTGGGGTGATCTTATGGGAACGTCCCCAAGACTCGTGGTTTTGCCCGATTCAGGCCCGTTTTGTGGGTTTATTGCCCATGTTTTGGTGTCCCGGGATGTCTCCGAAGCACGGGGTGATCTTATGGGACCGTCCCCAAGAGACATAGTTTTGGCCAATGGGGGCCCGTTTTGTGAGGTATTGCTCATGTTTTGGTGTCCCGGGACGTCTCCGGACCACGGGGTGATCTATGGGAACTTCCCCAACACTAGTGGTTTTGCTCGATTCAGGCCCGTTTAGTGGGTTTATTGCCCATGTTTTGGTGTCCTGGGACGTCTCCGAAGTATGGGGTGATCTTATGGGACAGTCCCCAAGACTCGTAGTTTTGGCCAGTTGGGGCCCGTTTTGTGAGCTATTGCTCACGTTTTGGTGTCTCGGGACATCCCCGGACCATGGGGTGATCTTATGGGAACGTCCCGAGGACTCGTGGTTTTGGCCGAGTCAGGCCCGTTTTGTGTGTTTATTACCCATGTTTTGGTGTCCCGGGACATCTCCGAAGCACAGGGTGATCTTATGGGACCGTCCGAAAGAGTCATAGTTTAGGCCAACTGGGCCAGTTTTGTGAGCTATTGCTCATGTTTTGGTGTCCCGGGACGTCTCCGGACCATGGGGTGATCTTATAGGAACGTCCCCAGGACTGGTGGTTCTGGCTGATTCAGGCCCGTTTTCTGGGTTTATTGCCCATGTTTTGGTGTCCCTGGACGTCTTCGAAGCACAGGGTGATCTTATGGGACCGTCCCCAAGAGTCGTGGTTTTGCCCGGTTCAGGCCCGTTTTGTGGGTTTATTGCCCATGTTTTGGTGTCCCAGGACGTCTCCGAAGCACGGGGTGATCTTATGGGACCGTCCCCAAGAGTCACAGTTTTGGCCAATTGGGGCCCATTTTGTGAGGTATTGGTCACGTTATGGTGTCCCGCGACGTCTCCGGACGACTGGGTGATCTATGGGAATGTCCCCATCACTCGTGGTTTTGCCCGATTCAGGCCCGTTTTGTGGGTTTATTGCCCATGTTTTGGTGTCCCGAGACGTCTCCGAAGCACGTGGTGATCTTATGGGACCGTCCCAAAGAATCGCAGTTTTGGCCAATTGGGCCCGTTTTGTGAGCTATTGCTCACGTTTGGGAGTCCCGGGACGTCTCCGGACCAAGGGGTGATCTTATCGGAACGTCCCCAGGACTCGTGGTTTTGGCCGATTCAGGCCTGTTTTGTGGGTTTATTGCCCATGTTTTGGCGTCCCGGGACGTCTCTGAAACACAGGGAGATCTTATGGGACCATCCCCAAGAGTCGCAGTTTTGGCCAATTGGGGCCTGTTTTGTGAGCTATTGCTCATGTTTTGGTGTCCCGGGACGTCTCCTGACCACAGGGTGATCTTATGGGAACATCCCCAAGACTAGTGGTTTTGCCCGATTCTTGCCGTTTTGTGGGTTTATTGCCCAAGTTTCGGTGTCCCGGGATGTTTCCGAAGCACGGGGTAATCTTATGGGACCGTCCCCAAGAGTCACAATTTTGGCGAATTGGGCCCCGTTTAGTGAGGTATTGCTCACGTTTTCGTGTCCCGGGACGTCTCCTGTCGTGGTTTTGTCACGGCAGATGCCCGAAGGCTTAGATTCGAGGCCAACGCCATGGAAGTGGACTCAAAGGGGTTAAATGGGACAAGGGACACGAGTTTACCCAGGTTCGGCCCCTCACGGTGGAGGTAAAAGCCTACGTCCTGCTTATGCTGTATTAACTGGTGTATCGATTACAAGGGGCGGCTTGCTTGCCCTAGCTCTCGACTGCTTGGTCTCTCTCGCCGTAAGGCTTGTCTGTCTGTCTTAACCTGTCTAACTCGCCGCCAGGTCTCGCCTTTATATACATAGGCTGAGGACCGACGGCTTACAAGAGTCCGGGTCGGTTTACACAACATAACCTATCCTGGTTCCAACTTCCAAGTCTTTATAGAACAAGTCATCTTATGGCGGCTTATACCTTCTGGCCCATGAGTCGCCTCCTGCCTCTTGGGCCTTGGCCTCAGCCCATCTGGTAAGCCGCCATATGGCCTGGTCTTCATGTCTTGTCTTCCTCTTGGCCCACTTGGTAACCCACCATGTGGTTTGGTCTCCGTCTTCTGGCCCACCTTATGGGTCATGACTATGAACCGCCAAGCTAGTTTCCGGGTCTTCAGTGAATCGGCAAGTCCTGGCCGGGTTATACTCCGGCCGGGTTATATCGCGGGGTTATATCCCTGACATCTCCGGACCACGGGGTGATCTATGGGAACGTCCGCAACACTTGTGGTTTTGCCCGATTCAGGCCCGTTTAGTGGGTTTATTGCCCATGTTTTGGTGTGCACAGGGACGTCTCCGAAGCATGGGGTGATCTTAAGGGACCGTCCCCAAGACACGTAGTTTTGGCCAATTGGGGCCTGTTTTGTGAGCTATTGCTCATGTTTTGGTGTCCCGGGATGTCTCCGGACCATGGGGTGATCTTATGGGAAGGTCCCCAGGTCTCGTGGTTTTGCCCGATTCAGGACCGTTTTCTGGGTTTGTTGCCCATGTTTTGGTGTCCCGGGACGTCTCCGAAGCACATGGTGATCTTATGGGACCGGCCCCAAGAGTCGTAGTTTTGGCCAATTGGGGCCCGTTTTGTGAGCTATTGCTCATGTTTTGTTGTCCCGGGACATCTCCGGACCACGGGGTGATCTTATGGGAACGTCCCCAAGACTCATGATTTTGCCCGATTCAAGCCCGTATTGTGGGTTTATTGCCCATGTTTTGGTGTCCCGGGACGTCTCCGAAGCACGGGGTGATCTTATGGGACCGTCCCCAAGACTCGCAATTGTGGCCAACTGGGGCCCGTTTTGTGAGCTATTGCTCACATTTTGTTGTGCCGGGATGTATCCGGACCAAGGGGTGATCTTATCAGAACGTCCCTAGGACTCGTGGTTTTGGCCAATTCAGGTTCGTTTTGTGGGTTTATTGCCCATGTTTTGGTGTCCCGTGACATCTCCGAAGCACGGGGTGATCTTATGGGACCGCCCCCAAGAGTCGTAGTTTTGGTCAATTGGGGCCCGTTTTGTGAGCTCTTGCTCACGTTTTGGTGTCCCGGGACGTCTCCGGACCATGGGGTGATCTCATGGGAACGTCCCGAGGACTCGTGGTTTTGGCCGATTCAGGCCCGTTTTGTGGGTTTATTGCCCATGTTTTGGTGTCCCGGGACATCTCCGAAGCACGGGGTGATCTTATGGGACCGCCCCCAAGAGTCGTAGTTTTGGTCAATTGGGGCCCGTTTTGTGAGCTATTGCTCACATTTTGGTGTCCCGGGACGTCTCCGGACCATGGGGTGATCTTATGGGAACGTCCCCAGGACTGGTGGTTCTGGCTGATTCAGGCCCGTTTTCTGGGTTTATTGCCCATGTTTTGTTGTCCCTGGACGTCTTCGAAGCACAGGGTGATCTTATGGGACCGTCCCCAAGAGTCGCAGTTTTGGCCAATTGGGGCCAGTTTTGTGAGCTATTGCTCCTGTTTTGGTGTCCCGGGACGTCTCTGGACAACGGGGTGATCTTATGGGAACGTCCCCAAGAATCGTGGTTTTGCCCGGTTCAGGCCCGTTTTGTGGGTTTATTGTCCATGTTTTGGTGTCCCAGGACGTCTCCGAAGCACGGGGTGATCTTATGGGACCGTCCCCAAGAGTCACAGTTTTGGCCAATTGGGGCCTGTTTTGTGAGGTATTGCTCACGTTTTGGAGTCCCTGGACGTCTCCGGACCATGGGGTGATCTATGGGAACGTCCCCAACACTCGTGGTTTTGCCAGATTCAGGCCCGTTTTGTGGGTTTGTTGCCCATGTTTTGGTGTCCCCAGACGTCTCCGAAGCACGGGGTGATCTTATGGGAAGGTCCCCAGGTCTCGTGGTTTTGCCCGATTTAGGACCGTTTTCTGGGTTTATTGCCCATGTTTTGCTGTCCCGGGACGTCTCCGAAGCACATGGTGATCTTATGGGACCGTCCCCAAGAGTCGCGGTTTTGGCCAATTGGGGCCCGTTTTGTGAGCTATTGCTCATGTTTTGGTGTCCCGGGACGTCTCCGGACCACGGGGTGATCTTATGGGAACGTCCCCAAGACTGGCAGTTTTGGCCAATTGGGCCCGTTTTGTGAGCTATTGCTCACGTTTTGGTGTCCCGGGACATCTCCGGACCAAGGGGTGATCTATGGGAATGTCCCCAAGACTCGTGGTTTTGGCCAATTCAGGCCCGTTTTGTGGGTTTATTGCCCATGCTTTGGTGTCCCGGGACGTCTCTGAAACATGGGGTGATCTTATGGGACCGTCCCCAAGAGTCACAATTTTGCCAATTGGGCCCGTTTTGTGAGCTATTACTCACGTTTTGGTGTCCCGGGACGTCTCCGGACCACGGGGTGATCTATGGGAACGTCCCCAAGACTCACAATTTTGGTTGATACGAGCTCGTTTCATGGGATATTGCTCACGTTTTGTTGTCTCGGGACGTCTCCGAAGCACGGGGTGATCTTATGGGAACGTCCCCAAGACTCGTGGTTTTGGCCGATTCAGGATCGTTTTGTGGGTTTATTGCCCTTGTTTTGGTGTCCTGGGATGTCTCCGAAGCACGGGGTTATCTTATGGGACCGTCCCCAAGATTCGTAGTTTTGGCCAATTGGGACCTGTTTTGTGAGCTATTGCTCACGTTTTGGTGTCCCAGGACTTCTCCGGACCACGGGGTGATCTATGGGAATGTCCCCAAGACTCGTGGTTTTCGCCAATTCAAGCCCGTTTTGTGGGTTTATTGCCCATGTTTTGCTGTCCCGGGACGTCTCTGAAGCATGGGGTGATCTTATGGGACCGTCCCCAAGAGTCATAATTTTGGCCAATTGGGCCCGTTTTGTGAGCTATTACTCTCGTTTTGGTGTCCCGGGACGTCTCCGGACCACGGGGTGATCTATGGGAACGTCCACAAGACTCACAATTTTGGTTGATACGAGCTCGTTTCATGGGATATTGCTCACGTTTCGATGTCTCGAGACGTCTCCGAAGCACGGGGTGATCTTATGGGAACGTCCCCAAGACTCGTGGATTTCCCCGATTCAGGCCCGTTTTGTGGGTTTATTCCCCATGTTTTGGTGTCCCGGGATGTCTCCGAACCATGGGGTGATCATATGGGACCGTCCCCAAGAGTCACAGTTTTGGTCAATTGGGCCTCGTTTTGTGAGCTATTGCTCACGGTTTGGTGTCCCGGTACATCTCCAGACCATGGGGTGATCTCATGGGAACGTCCCGAGGACTCGTGGTTTTGGCCGATTCAGGCCCGTTTTGTGGGTTTATTGCCCATGTTTTGGTGTCCCGGGACATCTCCGAAGCACGGGGTGATCTTATGGGACCACCCCCAATAGTCGTAGTTTTGGTCAATTGGGGCCAGTTTTGTGAGCTATTGCTCACGTTTTGGTGTCCCGGGACGTCTTCGGACCATGGGGTGATCTTATGGGAACGTCCCCAGGACTCGTGGTTCTGGCCGATTCAGGCCGGTTTTCTGGGTTTATTGCCCATGTTTTGGTGTCCCTGGACGTCTTCGAAGCACAGGGTGATCTTATGGGACCGTCCCCAAGAGTCGTAGTTTTGGCCAATTGGGGCCAGTTTTGTGAGCTATTGCTCCTGTTTTGGTGTCTCGGGACGTCTCCGGACAACGGGGTGATCTTATGGGAACGTCCCCAAGAATCGTGGTTTTGCCCGCACTACTAGAAAAAAGCACATTAGTGGCGCACCACTTTTGGGTATTAATGGCGCACCATAGGTGCGCCACTATTACCACGCCACTAATAAGAAATACTAATGGCGCACCTCTGGTGCGCCATTAGTATTGCAGGTAACAGTGGCGCACCTCTGGTGCGCCATTACTATTGCTACAGGTGCGCCACTGGTAATTTTTTTTTTCATTTTTTTTGAATTTTGAAGGCGGGAAAATAGTAGTGGCGCACCGTCTAACCCCCACCGTGCGCCATTGCTATTTTTGAATTTTGAATTTGGATCTGGCTCATTTTTTTGGCTCGTTTTTTTTTGGTTAATTTTTTTTCAAATTTCGTTCTCGACCTGGTTAAATTTTTTTGCCTCGTTTTTTTTGGTTAAATTTTTTTCAAATTTTTGGCTCCACATGTGGCCGGAAGTAGAGGAGGAGGGAGGAGGGAGGAGAGACCGTGAGGAGGAGAGGAGGGAGGAGGAGGTCGCCGGAGAGGAGGAGGAGGAGGTCGCCGGAGAGGAGGAGGAGGTCGCCGGAGAGGAGGAGGACCGTGAGCAGGAGAGGAAGGAGCACCGTGAGGAGGAGAGGAGGGAGGAGGAGGAGCACCGTGAGGAGGAGAGGAGGGAGGAGGAGGTCGTCGGAGGAGGAGCACCGGCCGTGAGGAGGATGTCACCGGAGGAGGAGCACCTTGAGGAGGAGGAGGTCACCGGAGAGGAGGAGATGGAGAGGAGGAGAGGAGGAGAGGAGGAGATGGAGTGGAGGAGAGGAGGAGAAGTATGAAGGGGAAGGGAGGAAGAAGGGGAAGGGAGACGGGGAAGGAGAAGGGAGGAGGAGGGAGGGGGATGGGGATAAGGAGAGAGGAAGGAGAGGGGTGGGTGGGTGCGCACGTGGTGGGGCTGTGACATAGTAATGGCGCACCATGGGGTGGTGCGCCATTGCTATGGTACATAGTAATGGCGCACCTAGGTGTGGTGCGCCATTACTATGTACCATAGCAATGGCGCACCACCCCATGGTGCGCCATTACTATTTTTAAATTTTTTTGAATTTGAAAGGCGGGAAAGTTAGCAGTGGCGCACTATGCATTGGTGCGCCACTGCTAACTTTTTTGTAATTTTTTTATTTTTTTGCCTGCAAATCTTAAAATTGCTGTAACTTATTTTCTGTTAGGTTTTTGAGGATTCTAAAAAATCGATAACGGGCGTAGCCGGTCAAATTCGGATGTAACTTTTCGAGTAGTATCTTTTTCATATAGAAAACTTTTTCATCGGAGGTCGTATGCAAAAGTTACGGCCATTTTACCGAAACACGGCGGTTTTTTTTTGCAAAAAAAATCAAAATTCATCTTTGTTAATTTTTGTAACAACTAGAACACATAACACATCGGCATCTATTTTTTTGAATTTTTTTGAATCATTTATCATTTTCTTTTATTTTTTTTCAAACTGAAAAGGTGATCCCCGGGGGGGTGGGGGGTGGGTGGGTGTCTGTGTGTGTGTGGTGGGGTGTGTGTCTGTGTGTGCGAGACATAGTAATGGCGCACCCTCCCTGGTGCGCCATTGCTAACCCTAGCAATGGCGCACCAGGGAGGGTGCGCCATTACTATGTCTCACACACACAGACGCACCCCCCCCCACCAGACATAGCAATGGCGCACCACACCAAGGTGCGCCATTACTAAGGTGCATAGTAATGGCGCACCTAGGTGTGGTGCGCCATTGCTATGTCTGGTGGGGTGGGGGGGTGGGCCAAAAAAATAGCAATGGCGCACTGCTCAGGTGGTGCGCCACTACTAAAAAAATAACAATGGCGCACCTGTTTCTGGTGCGCCATTGCTATATAGCAGTGGCGCACCACCACCATGGTGCGCCACTAATATGGATATTGGCTATAGCCAGTTTTGTAGTAGTGCCGGTTCAGGCCCATTTTTTGGGTTTATTGCCCATGTTTTGGTGTCCCGGGACGTCTCCGAAGCACGGGGTGATCTTATGGGACCGTCCCCAAGAGTCACAGTTTTGGCTAATTGGGGCCTGTTTTGTGTGGTATTGCTCACGTTTCGTTGTCCCTGGACGTCTCCGGACCACGGGGTGATCTTATGGGAACGTCCCCAAGACTCGTGGTTTTTGCCGATTCAGAATCGTTTTGTGGGTTTATTGCCCATGTTTTGGTGTCCCCAGACGTCTCCGAATCACGGGGTGATCTTAAGGGACCGTCCCCAAGACACGTTGTTTTGGCCAATTGGGGCCTGTTTTGTGAGCTATTGCTCATGTTTTGGTGTCCCGGGACGTCTCCGGACCTTGGGGTGATCTTATGGGAAGGTCCCCAGGTCTCATGGTTTTGCCCGATTCAGGCCCGTTTTCTGGGTTTATTGCCCATGTTTTGGTGTCCCGGGACGTCTCCGAAGCACATGGTGACCTTATGGGACCGTCCCCAAGAGTCGCAGTTTTGGCCAATTGGGGCCCGTTTTGTGAGCTATTGCTCATGTTTTGGTGTCCCGGGACGTCTCCGAAGCACGGGGTGATCTTATGGGACCGTCCCCAAGAATCGCAATTGTGTACAACTGGGGCCCGTTTTGTGAGCTATTGCTCACGTTTTGGTGTGCCGGGATGTATCCGGACCAAGGGGTGATCTTATCGGAACGTCCCTAGGACTCGTGGTTTTGGCCAATTCAGGTCCGTTTTGTGGGTTTATTGCCCATCTTTTGGTGTCCCGTGACATCTCCGAAGCACGGGGTGATCTTATGGGACCGCCCCCAAGAGTCGTAGTTTTGGTCAATTGGGGCCCGTTTTGTGAGCTCTTGCTCACGTTTTGGTGTCCCGGGACGTCTCCGGACCATGGGGTCATCTCATGGGAACGTCCCGAGGACTCGTGGTTTTGGCCGATTCAGGCCCGTTTTGTGGGTTAATTGCCCATGTTTTGGTGTCCCGGGACATCTCCGAAGCACGGGGTGATCTTATGGGACCGCCCCCAAGAGTCGTAGTTTTGGTCAATTGGGGCCCGTTTTGTGAGCTATTGCTCACGTTTTGGTGTCCCGGGACGTCTCCGGACCATGGGGTGATCTTATGGGAACGTCCCCAGGACTGGTGGTTCTGGCTGATTCAGGCCCGTTTTCTGGGTTTATTGCCCATGTTTTGGTGTCCCTGGACGTCTTCGAAGCACAGGGTGATCTTATGGGACCGTCCCCAAGAGTCGCAGTATTGGCCAATTGGGGCCAGTTTTGTGAGCTATTGCTCCTGTTTTGGTGTCCCGGGACGTCTCCGGACAACGGGGTGATCTTATGGGAACGTCCCCAAGAATCGTGGTTTTGCCCGGTTCAGGCCCGTTTTGTGGGTTTATTGCCCATGTTTTGGTGTCCCAGGACGTCTCCGAAGCACGGGGTGATCTTATGGGACCGTCCCCAAGAGTCACAGTTTTGGCCAATTGGGGCCTGTTTTGTGAGGTATTGCTAACGTTTTGGAGTCCCAGGACGTCTCCGGACCATGGGGTGATCTATGGGAACGTCCCCAACACTCGTGGTTTTGCCAGATTCAGGCCCGTTTGGTGGGTTTATTGCCCATGTTTTGGTGTCCCCAGACGTCTCCGAAGCACGGGGTGAACTTATGGGAAGGTCCCCAGGTCTCGTGGTTTTGCCCGATTCAGGACCGTTTTCTGGGTTTATTACCCATGTTTTGCTGTCCCGGGACGTCTCCGAAGCACATGGTGATCTTATGGGACCGTCCCCAAGAGTCGCAGTTTTGGCCAATTTGGGCCCGTTTTGTGAGCTATTGCTCATGTTTTGGTGTCCCGGGACGTCTCCGGACCACGGGGTGATCTTATGGGACCGTCCCCAAGACTCGCAATTGTGGCCAACTAGGGCCCGTTTTGTGAGCTATTGCTCACGTTTTGGTGTGCCGGGATGTATCCGGACCAAGGGGTGATCTTATCGGAACGTCCCTAGGACTCGTGGTTTTGGCCAATTCAGGTCCGTTTTGTGGGTTTATTGCCCATGTTTTGGTGTCCCGTGACATCTCCGAAGCACGGGGTGATCTTATGGGACCGCCCCCAAGAGTCGTAGTTTTGGTCAATTGTGACCCGTTTTGTGAGCTCTTGCTCACGTTTTGGTGTCCCGGGACGTCTCCGGACCATGGGGTGATCTCATGGGAACGTCCCGAGGACTCGTGGTTTTGGCCGATTCAGGCCCGTTTTGTGGGTTTATTGCCCATGTTTTGGTGTCCCGGGACATCTCCGAAGCACGGGGTGATCTTATGGGACCGGCCCCAAGAGTCGTAGTTTTGGTCAATTGGGGCCCGTTTTGTGAGCTATTGCTCACGTTTTGGTGTCCCGAGGAAGTCTCCGGACCATGGGGTGATCTTATGGGAACGTCCCCAGGACTGGTGGTTCTGGCTGATTCAGGCCCGTTTTCTGGGTTTATTGCCCATGTTTTGGTGTCCCTGGACGTCTTCGAAGCACAGGGTGATCTTATGGGACCGTCCCCAAGAGTCGCAGTTTTGGCCAATTGGGGCCAGTTTTGTGAGCTATTGCTCCTGTTTTGGTGTCCCGGGACGTCTCCGGACAACGGGGTGATCTTATGGGAACGTCCCCAAGAATCGTGGTTTTGCCCGGTTCAGGCCCGTTTTGTGGGTTTATTGCCCATGTTTTGGTGTCCCAGGACGTCTCCGAAGCACGGGGTGATCTTATGGGACCGTCCCCAAGAGTCACAGTTTTGGCCAATTGGGGCCTGTTTTGTGAGGTATTGCTCACGTTTTGGAGTCCCGGGACGTCTCCGGACCACGGGGTGATCTATGGGATCGTCCGCAACACTCGTGGTTTTGCCCGATTCAGGCCCGTTTAGTGGGTTTATTGCCCATGTTTTGGTGTGCACAGGGACGTCTCCGAAGCACGGGGCGATCTTATGGGACAGTCCCCAAGACTCGTAGTTTTGGCCAATTGGGGCCCGTTTCGTGAGCTATTTCTCACGTTTTGGTGTCCCGGTACGTCTCCAGACCATGGGGTGATCTCATGGGAACGTCCCGAGGACTCGTGGTTTTGGCTGATTCCGGCCCGTTTCGTGGGTTTATTGCCCATGTTTTGGTGTCCCTGGACGTCTTCAAACCACAGGGTGATCTTATGGGACCGTCCCCAAGAGTCACAGTTTTGGCCAATTGGGGCCGGTTTTGTAAGCTATTGCTCCAGTTTTGGTGTCCCGGGACGTCTCCGGACAACGGGGTGATCTTATGGGAACGGCCCCAAGAATCGTGGTTTTGCCCGGTTCAGGCCCGTTTTGTGGGTTTATTGCCCATGTTTTGGTGTCCGAGGACGTCTCCGAAGCACGGGGTGATCTTATGGGACCGTCCCCAAGAGTCACAGTTTTGGCCAATTGGGGCCTGTTTTGTGAGGTATTGCTCACGTTTTGGTGTGCCTGGACGTCTCCGGACCATGGGGTGATCTATGGGAACGTCCCCAACACTCGTGGTTTTGCCAGATTCAGGCCCGTTTTGTGGGTTTATTGCCCATGTTTTGGTGTCCCCAGACGTCTCCGAAGCACGGGGTGATCTTATGGGAAGGTCCCCAGGTCTCGTGGTTTTGCCCGATTCAGGACCGTTTTCTGGGTTTATTGCCCATGTTTTGCTGTCCCGGGACGTCTCCGAAGCACATGGTGATCTTATGGGACCGTCCCGAAGAGTCGCAGTTTTGGCCAATTGGGGCCCGTTTTGTGAGCTATTGCTCATGTTTTGGTGTCCCGGGACGTCTCCGGACCACGGGGTGATCTTATGGGAACGTCCCCAAGACTCGCAGTTTTGGCCAATTGGGCCCGTTTTGTGAGGTATTGCTCACGTTTTGGTGTCCCGGGACATCTCCGGACCAAGGGGTGATCTATGGGAATGTCCCCAAGACTCGTGGTTTTGGCCAATACAGGCCCGTTTTGTGGGTTTATTGCCCATGCTTTGGTGTCCCGGGACGTCTCTGAAACACGGGGTGATCTTATGGGACCGTGCCCAAGAGTCACAATTTTGCCAATTGGGCCCGTTTTGTGAGCTATTACTCACGTTTTGGTGTCCCGGGACGTCTCCGGACCACGGGGTGATCTATGGGAACGTCCCCAAGACTCACAATTTTGGTTGATACGAGCTCGTTTCATGGGATATTGCTCACGTTTCGTTGTCTCGGGACGTCTCCGAAGCACGGGGTGATCTTATGGGAACGTCCCCAAGACTCGTGGTTTTGGCCGATTCAGGATCGTTTTGTGGGTTTATTGCCCATGTTTTGGTGTCCCGGGATGTCTCCGAAGCACGGGGTTATCTTATGGGACCGTCCCCAAGAATCGTAGTTTTGGCCAATTGGGACCTGTTTTGTGAGCTATTGCTCACGTTTTGGTGTCCCGGGACTTCTCCGGACCAAGGGGTGATCTATGGGAATGTCCCCAAGACTCGTGGTTTTCAACAATTCAGGCCCGTTTTGTGGGTTTATTGCCCATGTTTTGCTGTCCCGGGACGTCTCTGAAGCATGGGGTGATCTTATGGGACAGTCCCCAGGAGTCATAATTTTGGCCAATTGGGCCCGTTTTGTGAGCTATTACTCTCGTTTTGGTGTCCCGGGACGTCTCCGGAGCACGGGGTGATCTATGGGAACGTCCACAAGACTCACAATTTTGGTTGATACGAGCTCGTTTCTTGGGATATTGCTCACGTTTCGGTGTCTCGGGACGTCTCCGAAGCACGGGGTGATCTTATGGGAACGTCCCCAAGACTCGTGGTTTTGCCCGATTCAGGCCCGTTTTGTGGGTTTACTCCCCATGTTTTGGTGTCCCGGGATGTCTCTGAAGCATGGGGTGATCTTATGGGACCGTCCCCAAGAGTCACAGTTTTGGCCGATTGGGCCCCGTTTTGTGAGATATTGCTCACGTTTTGGTGTCCCGGGACGTCTCCGGACCACGGGGTGATCTATGGGAACGTCCGCAACACTCGTGGTTTTGCCCGATTCAGGCCCGTTTAGTGGGTTTATTGCCCATGTTTTGGTGTGCACAAGGATGTCTCCGAAGCACAGGGCGATCTTATGGGACAGTCCCCAACACTCGTAGATTTGGCCAATTGGGGCCCGTTTTGTGAGCTATTGCTCACGTTTTGGTGTCCCGGTACGTCTCCAGACCATGGGGTGATCTCATGGGAACGTCCCGAGGACTCGTGGTTTTGGCCGATTCAGGCCCGTTTTGTGGGTTTATTGCCCATGTTTTGATGTCCCGGGACATCTCCGAAGCACGGGGTGATCTTATGGGACCGCCCCCAATAGTCGTAGTTTTAGTCAATTGGGGCCCGTTTTGTGAGCTATTGCTCACCTTTTGGTGTCCCGGGACGTCTTCGGACCATGGGGTGATCTTATGAGAACGTCCCCAGGACTCGTGGTTCTGGCCGATTCAGGCCAGTTTTCTGGGTTTATTGCCCATGTTTTGGTGTCCCTGGAAGTCTTCGAAGCACAGGGTGATCTTATGGGACCGTCCCCAAGAGTCGCAGTTTTGGCCAATTGGGGCCAGTTTTGTGAGCTATTGCTCCTGTTTTGCTGTCTTGGGACGTCTCCGAACCATGGGGTGATCTGTGGGAACGTCCCCAACACTCGTGGTTTTTCCCAATTCAGGCCCGTTTTGTGGGTTTATAGCCCACGTTTTGGTGTCCCCAGACGTCTCCGAATCACGGGGTGATCTTAAGGGACCATCCCCAAGACACGTAGTTTTGGCCAATTGGGGCCTGTTTTCTGAGCTATTGCTCATGTTTTGGTGTCCCGGGACGTCTCCGGACCATGGGGTGATCTTATGGGAAGGTCCCCAGGTCTCGTGGTTTTGCCCGATTCAGGACCGTTTTCTGGGTTTATTGCCCATGTTTTGGTGTCCCGGGACGTCTCCGAAGCCCATGGTGATCTTATGGGACCGTCCCCAAGAGTCGCAGTTTTGGCCAATTGGGGCCCGTTTTGTGAGCTATTGCTCATGTTTTGGTGTCCCGGGACGTCTCCGGACCACGGGGTGATCTTATGGGAATGTCCCCAAGACTCATGATTTTGCCCGATTCTAGCCCGTATTGTGGGTTTATTGCCCATGTTTTGGTGTCCCGAGACGTGTCGGAAGCACGGGGTGATCTTATGGGACCGTCCCCAAGACTCGCAATTGTGGCCAACTGGGGCCCGTTTTGTGAGCTATTGCTCACGTTTTGGTGTGCCGGGATATATCCGGACCAAGGGGTGATCTTATCGGAACGTCCCTAGGTCTCGTGGTTTTGGCCAATTCAGGTCCGTTTTGTGGGTTTATTGCCCATGTTTTGGTGTCCCGGGACATCTCCAAAGCACGGGGTGATCTTATGGGACCGCCCCCAAGAGTCGTAGTTTCGGTCAATTGGGGCCCGTTTTGTGAGCTATTGCTCACGTTTTGGTGTCCCGGGACGTCTCCGGACCATGGGGTGATCTCATGGGAACGTCCCGAGGACTCGTGGTTTTGGCCGATTCAGGCCCGTTTTGTGGGTTTATTGCCCATGTTTTGGTGTCCCGTGACATCTCCGAAGCACGGGGTGATCTTATGGGACTGCCCCCAAGAGTCGTAGTTTTGGTCAATTGGGGCCCGTTTTGTGAGCTATTGCTCACGTTTTGGTGTCCCGGGACGTCTCCGGACCATGGGGTGATCTTATGGGAACGTCCCCAGGACTGGTGGTTCTGGCTAATTCAGGCCCGTTTTCTGGGTTTATTGCCCATGTTTTGGTGTCCCTGGACGTCTTCGAAGCACAGGGTGATCTTATGGGACCGTCCCCAGGAGTCGCAGTTTTGGCCAATTGGGGCCAGTTTTTGAGCTATTGCTCCTATTTTGGTGTCCCGGGACGTCTCCGGACAACGGGGTGATCTTATGGGAACGTCCCCAAGAATCGTGGTTTTGCCCGGTTCAGGCCCGTTTTGTGGGTTTATTGCCCATGTTTTGGTGTCCCAGGACGTCTCCGAAGCACGGGGTGATCTTATGGGACCGTCCCCAGGAGTCACAGTTTTGGCCAATTGGGGCCTGTTTTGTGAGGTATTGCTCACGTTTTGGTGTCCCTGGACGTCTCCGAAGCACGGGGTGATCTTATGGGAACGTCCCCAACACTCGTGGTTTTGGCCAATTCAGGCCCGTTTTGTGGGTTTATTGCCCATGCTTTGGTGTCCCGGGACGTCTCTGAAACACGGGGTGATCTTACGGGACCGTCCCCAAGAGTCACAATTTTGCCAATTGGGCCCGTTTTGTGAGCTATTACTCATGTTTTGGTGTCCCGGGACGTCTCCGGACCACGAGGTGATCTATGGGAACGTCCCCAAGACTCACAATTTTGGTTGATACGAGCTCGTTTCATGGGATATTGCTAACGTTTCGTTGTCTCGGGACGTCTCCGAAGCACGGGGTGATCTTATGGGAACGTCCCCAAGACTCGTGGTTTTGCCCGATTCAGGCCCGTTTTGTGGGTTTATTGCCCATGTTTTGGTGTCCCGGGATGTCTCCGAAGCATGGGGTGATCTTATGGGACCGTCGCCAAGAGTCACAGTTTTGGCCAATTGGGCCCCGTTTTGTGAGGTATTGCTCACGTTTTGGTGTCCCGGGACGTCTCCGGACCACGGGGTGATCTATGGGAACGTCTGCAACACTCGTGGTTTTGTCCGATTCAGGCCCGTTTAGTGGGTTTATTGCCCATGTTTTGGTGTGCACAGGGATGTCTCCGAAGCACGGGGCGATCTTATGGGACAGTCCCCAAGACTCGTAGTTTTGGCCAATTGGGGCCCGTTTTGTGAGCTATTGCTCACGTTTTGGTGTCCCGGTACGTCTCCAGACCATGGGGTGATCTCATGGGAACGTCCCGAGGACTCGTGGTTTTGGCCGATTCAGGCCCGTTTTGTGGGTTTATTGCCCATGTTTTGGTGTCCCGGGACATCTCCGAAGCACGGGGTGATCTTATGGGACCGACCCCAATAGTCGTAGTTTTGGTCAATTGGGGCCCGTTTTGTGAGCTATTGCTCACGTTTTGGTGTCCCGGGACGTCTTCGGACCATGGGGTGATCTTATGGGAACGTCCCCAGGACTCGTGGTTCTGGCCGATTCAGGCCCGTTTTCTGGGTTTATTGCCCATGTTTTGGTGTCCCTGGAAGTCTTCGAAGCACAGGGTGATCTTATGGGACCGTCCCCAAGAGTCGCAGTTTTGGCCAATTGGGGCCAGTTTTGTGACCTATTGCTCCTGTTTTGGTGTGTCGGGACGTCTCCGGACAACGGGGTGATCTTATGGGAACGTCCCCAAGAATCGTGGTTTTGCCTGGTTCAGGCCCGTTTTGTGGGTTTATTGCCCATGTTTTGGTGTCCCGGGACGTCTCCGAAGCACGGGGTGATCTTATGGGACCGTCCCCAAGAGTCACAGTTTTGGCCAATTGGGGCCTGTTTTGTGAGGTATTGCTTATGTTTTGGTGTCCCTGGACGTCTCCGGACCATGGGGTGATCTATGGGAACGTCCCCAACACTCGTGGTTTTTCCCGATTCAGGCCCGTTTTGTGGGTTTATTGCCCATGTTTTGGTGTCCCCAGACGTCTCCGAATCACGGGGTGATCTTAAGGGACCGTCCCCAAGACACGTAGTTTTGGCCAGTTGGGGCCTGTTTTCTGAGCTATTGCTCATGTTTTGGTGTCCCGGGACGTCTCCGGACCATGGGGTGATCTTACGGGAAGGTCCCCAGGTCTCGTGGTTTTGCCCGATTCAGGACCGTTTTCTGGGTTTATTGCCCATGTTTTGGTGTCCCGGGACGTCTCCGAAGCCCATGGTGATCTTATGGGACCGTCCCCAAGAGTCGCAGTTTTGGCCAATTGGGGCCCGTTTTGTGAGCTATTGCTCATGTTTTGGTGTCCCGGGACGTCTCCGGACCACGGGGTGATCTTATGGGAATGTCCCCAAGACTCATGATTTTGCCCGATTCAAGCCCGTATTGTGGGTTTATTGCCCATGTTTTGGTGTCCCGAGACGTGTCGGAAGCACGGGGTGATCTTATGGGACCGTCCCCAAGACTCGCAATTGTGGCCAACTGGGGCCCGTTTTGTGAGCTATTGCTCACGTTTTGGTGTGCCGGAATATATCCGGACCAAGAGGTGATCTTATCGGAACGTCCCTAGGTCTCGTGGTTTTGGCCAATTCAGGTCCGTTTTGTGGGTTTATTGCCCATGTTTTGGTGTCCCGGGACATCTCCAAAGCACGGGGTGATCTTATGGGACCGCCCCCAAGAGTCGTAGTTTCGGTCAATTGGGGCCCGTTTTGTGAGCTATTGCTCACGTTTTGGTGTCCCGGGACGTCTCCGGACCATGGGGTGATCTCATGGGAACGTCCCGAGGACTCGTGGTTTTGGCCGATTCAGGCCCGTTTTGTGGGTTTATTGCCCATGTTTTGGTGTCCCGGGACATCTCCGAAGCACGGGGTGATCTTATGGGACTGCCCCCAAGAGTCGTAGTTTTGGTCAATTGGGGCCCGTTTTGTGAGCTATTGCTCACGTTTTGGTGTCCCGGGACGTCTCCGGACCATGGGGTGATCTTATGGGAACGTCCCCAGGACTGGTGGTTCTGGCTGATTCAGGCCCGTTTTCTGGGTTTATTGCCCATGTTTTGGTGTCCCTGGACGTCTTCGAAGCACAGGGTGATCTTATGGGACCGTCCCCAGGAGTCGCAGTTTTGGCCAATTGGGGCCAGTTTTGTGAGCTATTGCTCCTGTTTTGGTGTCTCGGGACGTCTCCGGACAACGGGGTGATCTTATGGGAACGTCCCCAAGAATCGTGGTTTTGCCCGGTTCAGGCCCGTTTTGTGGGTTTATTACCCATGTTTTGGTGTCCCAGGACGTCTCCGAAGCACGGGGTGATCTTATGGGACCTTCCCCAGGAGTCACAGTTTTGGCCAATTGGGGCCTGTTTTGTGAGGTATTGCTCACGTTTTGGTGTCCCTGGACGTCTCCGAAGCACGGGGTGATCTTATGGGAACGTCCCCAACACTCGTGGTTTTGGCCAATTCAGGCCCGTTTTGTGGGTTTGTTGCCCTTGCTTTGGTGTCCCGGGACGTCTCTGGAACACGGGGTGATCTTATGGGACCGTCCCCAAGAGTCACAATTTTGCCAATTGGGCCCGTTTTGTGAGCTATTACTCACGTTTTGGTGTCCCGGGACGTCTCCGGACCACGGGGTGATCTATGGGAACGTCCCCAAGACTCACAATTTTGGTTGATACGAGCTCGTTTCATGGGATATTGCTCACGTTTCGGTGTCTCGGGACGTCTCCGAAGCACGGGGTGATCTTATGGGAACGTCCCCAAGACTCGTGGTTTTGCCCGATTCAGGCCCGTTTTGTGGGTTTATTGCCCATGTTTTGGTGTCCCGGGATGTCTCCGAAGCATGGGGTGATCTTATGGGACCGTCGCCAAGAGTCACAGTTTTGGCCAATTGGGCCCCGTTTTGTGAGGTATTGCTCACGTTTTGGTGTCCCGGGACGTCTCCGGACCACGGGGTGATCTATGGGAACGTCTGCAACACTCGTGGTTTTGTCCGATTCAGGCCCGTTTAGTGGGTTTATTGCCCATGTTTTGGTGTGCACAGGGATGTCTCCGAAGCACGGGGCGATCTTATGGGACAGTCCCCAAGACTCGTAGTTTTGGCCAATTGGGGCCCGTTTTGTGAGCTATTGCTCACGTTTTGGTGTCCCGGTACGTCTCCAGACCATGGGGTGATCTCATGGGAACGTCCCGAGGACTCGTGGTTTTGGCCGATTCAGGCCCGTTTTGTGGGTTTATTGCCCATGTTTTGGTGTCCCGGGACATCTCCGAAGCACGGGGTGATCTTATGGGACCGACCCCAATAGTCGTAGTTTTGGTCAATTGGGGCCCGTTTTGTGAGCTATTGCTCACGTTTTGGTGTCCCGGGACGTCTTCGGACCATGGGGTGATCTTATGGGAACGTCCCCAGGACTCGTGGTTCTGGCCGATTCAGGCCCGTTTTCTGGGTTTATTGCCCATGTTTTGGTGTCCCTGGAAGTCTTCGAAGCACAGGGTGATCTTATGGGACCGTCCCCAAGAGTCGCAGTTTTGGCCAATTGGGGCCAGTTTTGTGACCTATTGCTCCTGTTTTGGTGTGTCGGGACGTCTCCGGACAACGGGGTGATCTTATGGGAACGTCCCCAAGAATCGTGGTTTTGCCTGGTTCAGGCCCGTTTTGTGGGTTTATTGCCCATGTTTTGGTGTCCCGGGACGTCTCCGAAGCACGGGGTGATCTTATGGGACCGTCCCCAAGAGTCACAGTTTTGGCCAATTGGGGCCTGTTTTGTGAGGTATTGCTTATGTTTTGGTGTCCCTGGACGTCTCCGGACCATGGGGTGATCTATGGGAACGTCCCCAACACTCGTGGTTTTTCCCGATTCAGGCCCGTTTTGTGGGTTTATTGCCCATGTTTTGGTGTCCCCAGACGTCTCCGAATCACAGGGTGATCTTAAGGGACCGTCCCCAAGACACGTAGTTTTGGCCAGTTGGGGCCTGTTTTCTGAGCTATTGCTCATGTTTTGGTGTCCCGGGACGTCTCCGGACCATGGGGTGATCTTATGGGAAGGTCCCCAGGTCTCGTGGTTTTGCCCGATTCAGGACCGTTTTCTGGGTTTATTGCCCATGTTTTGGTGTCCCGGGACGTCTCCGAAGCACATGGTGATCTTATGGGACCGTCCCCAAGAGTTGCAGTTTTGGCCAATTGGGCCCCGTTTTGTGCGCTATTGCTCATGTTTTGTTGTCCCGGGACGTCTCCGGACCACGGGGTGATCTTATGGGAACGTCCCCAAGACTCATGATTTTGGCCGATTCAAGCCCGTATTGTGGGTTTATTGCCCATGTTTTGGTGTCCCGGGACGTGTCGGAAGCACGGGGTGATCTTATGGGACCGTCCCCAAGACTCGCAATTGTGGCCAACTGGGGCCCGTTTTGTGAGCTATTGCTCATGTTTTGGTGTGCCGGGATGTATCCAGACCAAGGGGTGATCTTATCGGAACGTCCCTAGGACTCCTGGTTTTGGCCAATTCAGGTCTGTTTTGTGGGTTTATTGCCCATGTTTTGGTGTCCCGGGACATCTCCAAAGCACGGGGTGATCTTATGGGACCGCCCCCAAGAGTCGTAGTTTTGGTCAATTGGGGCCCGTTTTGTGAGCTATTGCTCACGTTTTGGTGTCCCGGGACGTCCCCGGACCATGGGGTGATCTCATGGGAACGTCCCGAGGACTCGTGGTTTTGGCCGATTCAGGCCCGTTTTGTGGGTTTATTGCCCATGTTTTGGTGTCCCGGGACATCTCCGAAGCACGGGGTGATCTTATGGGACCGCCCCCAAGAGTCGTAGTTTTGGTCAATTGGGGCCCGTTTTGTGAGCTATTGCTCACGTTTTGGTGTCCCGGGACGTCTCCGGACCATGGGGTGATCTTATGGGAATATCCCCAGGACTGGTGGTTCTGGCTGATTCAGGCCCGTTTTCTGTGTTTATTGCCCATGTTTTGGTGTCCCTGGACGTCTTGGAAGCACAGGGTGATCTTATGGGACCGTCCCCAAGAGTCGCAGTTTTGGCCAATTGGGGCCAGTTTTGTGAGCTATTGCTCCTGTTTTGGTGTCCCGGGACGTCTCCGGACAACGGGGTGATCTTATGGGAACGTCCCCAAGAATCGTGGTTTTGCCCGGTTCAGGCCCGTTTTGTGGGTTTATTGCCCATGTTTTGGTGTCCCAGGACGTCTCCGAAGCACGGGGTGATCTTATGGGACCGTCCCCAAGAGTCACAGTTTTGGCCAATTGGGGCCTGTTTTGTGAGGTATTGCTCACGTTTTGGAGTCCCTGGACGTCTCCGGACCATAGGGTGATCTATGGGAACGTCCCCAACACTCGTGGTTTTGCCATATTCAGGCCCGTTTTGTGGGTTTATTGCCCATGTTTTGGTGTCCCCAGACGTCTCCGAAGCACGGGGTGATCTTATGGGAAGGTCCCCAGGTCTCGTGGTTTTGCCCGATTCAGGACCGTTTTCTGGGTTTATTGCCCATGTTTTGCTGTCCCGGGACGTCTCCGAAGCACATGGTGATCTTATGGGACCGTCCCCAAGAGTCGCAGTTTTGGCCAATTGGGGCCCGTTTTGTGAGCTATTGCTCATGTTTTGGTGTCCCGGGACGTCTCCGGACCACGTGGTGATCTTATGGGAACGTCCCCAAGAGTCGCAGTTTTGGCCAATTGGGGCCTGTTTTGTGAGGTATTGCTCACGTTTTGGTGTCCCGGGACATCTCCGGACCAAGGGGTGATCTATGGGAATGTCCCCAAGACTCGTGGTTTTGGCCAATTCAGGCCCGTTTTGTGGGTTTATTGCCCATGCTTTGGTGTCCCGGGACGTCTCTGAAACACGGGGTGATCTTATGGGACCGTGCCCAAGAGTCACAATTTTGCCAATTGGGCCCGTTTTGTGAGCTATTACTCACGTTTTGGTGTCCCGGGACGTCTCCGGACCATGGGGTGATCTATGGGAACGTCCCCAAGACTCACAATTTTGGTTGATACGAGCTCGTTTCATGGGATATTGCTCACGTTTCGTTGTCTCGGGACGTCTCCGAAGCACGGGGTGATCTTATGGGAACGTCCCCAAGACTCGTGGTTTTGGCCGATTCAGGATCGTTTTGTGGGTTTATTGCCCTTGTTTTGGTGTCCCGGGATGTCTCCGAAGCACGGGGTTATCTTATGGGACCGTCCCCAAGAATTTTAGTTTTGGCCAATTGGGACCTGTTTTGTGAGCTATTGCTCACGTTTTGGTGTCCCGGGACTTCTCCGGAAAAAGGGGTGATCTATGGGAATGTCCCCAAGACTCGTGGTTTTCGCCAATTCAGGCCCGTTTTGTGGGTTTATTGCCCATGTTTTGGTGTCCCGGGACATCTCCGAAGCACGGGGTGATCTTATGGGACCGCCCCAAATAGTCGTAGTTTTGGTCAATTGGGGCCCGTTTTGTGAGCTATTGCTCACGTTTTGGTGTCCCGGGACGTCTCCGAAGCACGGGGTGATCTTATGGGAACGTCCCCAACACTCGTGGTTTTGGCCAATTCAGGCCCGTTTTGTGGGTTTATTGCCCATGCTTTGGTGTGCACAGGGATGTCTCCGAAGAACGGGGCGATCTTATGGGACAGTCCCCAAGACTCGTAGTTTTGGCCAATTGGGGCCCGTTTTGTGAGCTATTGCTCACGTTTTGGTGTCCCGGTACGTCTCCAGACCATGGGGTGATCTCATGGGAACGTCCCGAGGACTCGTGGTTTTGGCCGATTCAGGCCCGTTTTGTGGGTTCATTGCCCATGTTTTGGTGTCCCGGGACATCTCCGAAGCACGGGGTGATCTTATGGGACCGCCCCCAATAGTCGTAGTTTTGGTCAATTGGGCTCCGTTTTGTGAGCTATTGCTCACGTTTTGGTGTCCCGGGACGTCTTCGGACCATGGGGTGATCTTATGGGAACGTCCCCAGGACTCGTGGTTCTGGCCGATTCAGGCCCTTTTTCTGGGTTTATTGCCCATGTTTTGGTGTCCCTGGAAGTCTTCGAAGCACAGGGTGATCTTATGGGACCGTCCCCAAGAGTCGCAGTTTTGGCCAATTGGGGCCAGTTTTGTGAGCTATTGCTCCTGTTTTGGTGTCTCGGATCGTCTCCGGACAACGGGGTGATCTTATGGGAACGTCCCCAAGAATCGTGGTTTTGCCTGGTTCAGGCCCGTTTTGTTGGTTTATTGCCCATGTTTTGGTGTCCCGGGACGTCTCCAAAGCACGGGGTGATCTTATGGGACCGTCCCCAAGAGTCACAGTTTTGGCCAATTGGGGCCTGTTTTGTGAGGTATTGCTTATGTTTTGGTGTCCCTGGACGTCTCCGGACCATGGGGTGATCTATGGGAACGTCCCCAACACTCGTGGTTTTTCCCGATTCAGGCCCGTTTTGTGGGTTTATTGCCCATGTTTTGGTGTCCCCAGACGTCTCCGAATCACGGGGTGATCTTAAGGGACCGTCCCCAAGACACGTAGTTTTGGCCAATTGGGGCCTGTTTTCTGAGCTATTGCTCATGTTTTGGTGTCCCGGGACGTCTCCGGACCATGGGGTGATCTTATGGGAAGGTCCCCAGGCCTCGTGGTTTTGCCCGATTCAGGACCGTTTTCTGGGTTTATTGCCCATGTTTTGGTGTCCCGGGACGTCTCCGAAGCACATGGTGATCTTATGGGACCGTCCCCAAGAGTTGCAGTTTTATCCAATTGGGGCCCATTTTGTGCGCTATTGCTCATGTTTTGGTGTCCCGGGACATCTCCGGACCACGGGGTGATCTTATGGGAACGTCCCCAAGACTCATGATTTTGGCCGATTCAAGCCCGTATTGTGGGTTTATTGCCCATGTTTTGGTGTCCCGGGACGTGTCGGAAGCACGGGGTGATCTTATGGGACCGTCCCCAAGACTCGCAATTGTGGCCAACTGGGGCCCGTTTTGTGAGCTATTGCTCACGTTTTGGTGTGCCGGGATGTATCCGGACCAAGGGGTGATCTTATCGGAACGTCCCTAGGACTCGTGGTTTTGGCCAATTCAGGTCCGTTTTGTGGGTTTATTACCCATGTTTTGGTGTCCCGGGACATCTCCAAAGCACGGGGTGATCTTATGGGACCGCCCCCAAGAGTCGTAGTTTTGGTCAATTGGGGCCCGTTTTGTGAGCTATTGCTCACGTTTTGGTGTCCCGGGACGTCCCCGGACCATGGGGTGATCTCATGGGAACGTCCCGAGGACTCGTGGTTTTGGCCGATTCAGGCCCGTTTTGTGGGTTTATTGCCCATGTTTTGGTGTCCCGGGACATCTCCGAAGCACGGGGTGATCTTATGGGACCGCCCCCAAGAGTCGTAGTTTTGGTCAATTGGGGCCCGTTTTGTGAGCTATTGCTCACGTTTTGGTGTCCCGGGACGTCTCCGGACCATGGGGTGATCTTATGGGAATATCCCCAGGACTGGTGGTTCTGGCTGATTCAGGCCCGTTTTCTGGGTTTATTGCCCATGTTTTGGTGTCCCTGGACGTCTTCGAAGCACAGGGTGATCTTATGGGACCGTCCCCAAGAGTCACAGTTTTGGCCAATTGGGGCCTGTTTTGTGAGGTATTGCTCACGTTTTGGAGTCCCTGGACGTCTCCGGACCATAGGGTGATCTATGGGAACGTCCCCAACACTCGTGGTTTTGCCAGATTCAGGACCGTTTTGTGGGTTTATTGCCCATGTTTTGGTGTCCCCAGACGTCTCCGAAGCACGGGGTGATCTTATGGGAAGGTCCCCAGGTCTCGTGGTTTTGCCCGATTCAGGACCGCTTTCTGGGTTTATTGCCCATGTTTTGCTGTCCCGGGACGTCTCCGAAGCACATGGTGATCTTATGGGACCGTCCCCAAGAGTCGCAGTTTTGGCCAATTGGGGCCCGTTTTGTGAGCTATTGCTCATGTTTTGGTGTCCCGAGACGTCTCCGGACCACGGGGTGATCTTATGGGAACGTCCCAAAGACTCGCAGTTTTGGCCAATTGGGCCCGTTTTGTGAGGTATTGCTCACGTTTTGGTGTCCCGGGACATCTCCGGACCAAGGGGTGATCTATCGGAATGTCCCCAAGACTCGTGGTTTTGGCCAATTCAGGCCCGTTTTGTGGGTTTATTGCCCATGCTTTGGTGTCCCGGGACGTCTCTGAAACACGGGGTGATCTTATGGGACCGTGCCCAAGAGTCACAATTTTGCCAATTGGGCCCGTTTTGTGAGCTATTACTCACGTTTTGGTGTCCCGGGATGTCTCCGGACCACGGGGTGATCTATCGGAACGTCCCCAAGACTCACAATTTTGGTTGATACGAGCTCGTTTCATGGGATATTGCTCACGTTTCGTTGTCTCGGGACGTCTCCGAAGCACGGGGTGATCTTATGGGAACGTCCGCAAGACCCGTGGTTTTGGCCGATTCAGGATCGTTTTGTGGGTTTATTGCCCTTGTTTTGGTGTCCCGGGATGTCTCCGAAGCACGGGGTTATCTTATGGGACCGTCCCCAAGAATCGTAATTTTGGCCAATTGGGACCTGTTTTGTGAGCTATTGCTCACGTTTTGGTGTCCCGGGACTTCTCCGGACCAAGGGATGATCTATGGGAATGTCCCCAAGACTCGTGGTTTTCGCCAATTCAGGCCCGTTTTGTGGGTTTATTGCCCATGTTTTGCTGTCCCGGGACGTCTCTGAAGCATGGGGTGATCTTATGGGACCGTCCCCAGGAGTCATAATTTTGGCCAATTGGGCCCATTTTGTGAGCTATTACTCTCGTTTTGGTGTCCTGGGACGTCTCCGGAGCACGGGGTGATCTATGGGAACATCCACAAGACTCAGAATTTTGGTTGATACGAGCTCGTTTCATGGGATATTGCTCACGTTTCGGTGTCTCGGGACGTCTCCGAAGCACGGGGTGATCTTATGGGAACGTCCCCAAGACTCGTGGTTTTGCCCGATTCAGGCCCGTTTTGTGGGTTTACTGCCCATGTTTTGGTGTCCCGGGATGTCTCCGAAGCATGGGGTGATCTTATGGGACCGTCCCCAAGAGTCACAGTTTTGGTCAATTGGGCCCCGTTTTGTGAGGTATTGCTCACGTTTTGGTGTCCCGGGACGTCTCCGGACCAAGGGGTGATCTATGGGAACGTCCGCAACACTCGTGGTTTTGCCCGATTCAGGCCCGTTTAGTGGGTTTATTGCCCATGTTTTGGTGTGCACATGGATGTCTCCGAAGCACGGGGCGATTTTATGGGACAGTCCCCAAGACTCGTAGTTTTAGCCAATTGGGGCCCGTTTTGGGAGCTACTGCTCACATTTTGGTGTCCCGGTACGTCTCCAGACCATGGGGTGATCTCATGGGAACGTCCCGAGGACTCGTGGTTTTGGCCGATTCAGGCCCGTTTTGTGGGTTTATTGCCCATGTTTTGGTGTCCCGGGACATCTCCGAAGCACGGGGTGATCTTATGGGACCGTCCCCAAGAGTCACAGTTTTGGCCAATTGGTGCCTGCTTTGTGAGGTATTGCTTATGTTTTGGTGTCCCTGGACGTCTCCGGACCATGGGGTGATCTATGGGAACGTTCCCAACACTCGTGGTTTTGCTCGATTCAGGCCCGTTTTGTGGGTTTATTGCCCATGTTTTGGTGTCCCGGGACATCTCCGAAGCACGGGGTGATCTTATGGGACCGCCCCCAATAGTCGTAGTTTTGGTCAATTGGGGCCCGTTTTGTGAGCTATTGCTCACGTTTTGGTGTCCCGGGATGTCTTCGGACCATGGGGTGATCTTATGGGAACGTCCCCAGGACTCGTGGTTCTGGCCGATTCAGGCCCGTTTTCTGGATTTATTGCCCATGTTTTGGTGACCCTGGACGTCTTCGAAGCACAGGGTGATCTTATGGGACCGTCCCCAAGAGTCACAGTTTTGGCCAACTAGGGCCAGTTTTGTGAGCTATTGCTCCTGTTTTGGTGTCTCGGGACGTCTCCGGACAACGGGGTGATCTTATGGGAACGTCCCCAAGAATCGTGGTTTTGCCCGGTTCAGGCCCGTTTTGTGGGTTTATTGCCCATGTTTTGGTATCCCGGGACGTCTTTGAAGCACGGGGTGATCTTATGGGACCGTCCCCAAGAGTCACAGTTTTGGCCAATTCGGGCCTGTTTTGTGAGGTATTGCTTATGTTTTGGTGTCCCTGGACGTCTCCGGACCATGGGGTGATCTATGGGAACGTCCCCAACACTCGTGGTTTTTCCCGATTCAGGCCCGTTTTGTGGGTTTATTGCCCATGTTCTCGTGTCCCCAGACGTCTCCGAATCACGGGGTGATCTTAAGGGACCGTCCCCAAGACACGTAGTTTTGGCCAATTGGGGCCTGTTTTGTGAGCTATTGCTCATGTTTTGGTGTCCCGGGACGTCTCCGGACCATGGGGTGATCTTATGGGAAGGTCCCCAGGTCTCGTGGTTTTGCCCGATTCAGGACCGTTTTCTGGGTTTATTGCCCATGTTTTGGTGTCCCGGGACGTCTCCGAAGCACATGGTGATCTTATGGGACCGTCCCCAAGAGTCGCAGTTTTGGCCAATTGGGGCCCGTTTTGTGAGCTATTGCTCATGTTTTGGTGTCCCGGGACGTCTCCGGACCACGGGGTGATCTTATGGGAACGTCCCCAAGACTCATGATTTTTCCCGATTCAAGCCCGTATTGTGGGTTTATTGCCCATGTTTTGGTGTCCCGGGACGTGTCGGAAGCATGGGGTGATCTTATGGGACCGTCCCCAAGAGTAGCAATTGTGGCCAACTGGGGCCCGTTTTGTGAGCTATTGCTCACGTTTTGGTGTGCCGGGATGTATCCGGACCAGGGGGTGATCTTATCGGAACGTCCCTAGGACTCGTGGTTTTGGCCAATTCAGGTCCGTTTTGTGGGTTTATTGCCCATGTTTTGGTGTCCCGGGACATCTCCAAAGCACGGGGTGATCTTATGGGACCGCCCCCAAGAGTCGTAGTTTTGGTCAATTGGGGCCCGTTTTGTGAGCTATTGCTCACGTTTTGGTGTCCCGGGACGTCTCCGGACCATGGGGTGATCTCATGGGAACGTCCCGAGGACTCGTGGTTTTGGCCGATTCAGGCCGTTTTGTGGGTTTATTGCCCATGTTTTGGTGTCCCGGGACATCTCCGAAGCACGGGGTGATCTTATGGGACCGCCCCCAAGAGTCGTAGTTTTCGTCAATTGGGGCCCGTTTAGTGAGCTATTGCTCACGTTTTGGTGTCCCGGGACGTCTCCGGACCATGGGGTGATCTTATGGGAACGTGTGCAGGACTCGTGGTTCTGGCTGATTCAGGCCCGTTTTCTGGGTTTATTGCCCATGTTTTGGTGTCCCTGGACGTCTTCGAAGAGTCGCAGTTTTGGCCAATTGGGGCCAGTTTTGTGAGCTATTGCTCCTGTTTTGGTGTCCCGGGACGTCTCCGGACAACGGGGTGATCTTACGGGAACGTTCCCAAGAATCGTGGTTTTGCCCGGTTCAAGCCCGTTTTGTGGGTTTTTTGCCCATGTTTTGGTGTCCCAGGACGTCTCCGAAGCACGGGGTGATCTTATGGGACCGTCCCCAAGAGTCACAGTTTTGGCCAATTGGGGCGTGTTTTGTGAGGTATTGCTCACGTTTTGGTGTCCCTGAACGTCTCCGAAGCACGGGGTGATCTTATGGGAACGTCCCCAACACTCGTGGTTTTGGCCAATTCAGGCCCGTTTTGTGGGTTTATTGCCCATGCTTTGGTGTCCCGGGACGTCTCTGAAACACGGGGTGATCTTATGGGACCGTCCCCAAGAGTCAAAATTTTGCCAATTGGGCCCGTTTTGTGAGTTATTACTCATGTTTTGGTGTCCCGGGACGTCTCCGGACCACGGGGTGATCTATGGGAATGTCCCCAAGACTCACAATTTTGGTTGATACGAGCTCGTTTCATGGGATATTGCTCACGTTTCGTTGTCTCGGGACGTTTCCGAAGCACGTGGTCATCTTGTGGGAACGTCCCCAAGACTCGTGGTTTTGGCCGATTCAGGATCGTTTTGTGGGTTTATTGCCCATGTTTTGGTGTCCCGGGATGTCTCCGAAGCATGGGGTTATCTTATGGGACCGTCCCCAAGACTCGTAGTTTTGGCCAATTGGGTCCTGTTTTGTGAGCTATTGCTCACGTTTTGGTGTCCCGGGACATCTCCGGACCAAGGGGTGATCTATGGGAATGTCCCCAAGACTCGTGGTTTTGGCCAATTCAGGCCCGTTTTGTGGGTTTATTGCCCATGTTTAGCTGTCCCGGGACGTCTCTGAAGCATGGGGTGATCTTATGGGACCTTCCCCAAGAGTCATAATTTTGGCCAATTGGGCCCGTTTTGTGAGCTATTACTCTCGTTTTGGTGTCCCGGGACTTCTCCGGACGATGGGGTGATCTATGGGAACGTCCACAAGACTCACAATTTTGGTTGATACGAGCTCGTTTCATGGGATATTGCTCACGTTTCGGTGTCTCGGGACGTCTCCGAATCACGGGGTGATCTTATGGGAACGTCCCCAAGACTCGTGGTTTGCCCGATTCAGGCCCGTTTTGTGGGTTTATTGCCCATGTTTTGGTGTCCCGGGATGTCTCCAAAGCATGGGGTGATCTTATGGGACCGTCCCCAAGAGTCACAGTATTGGCCAATTGGGCCCCGTTTTGTGAGGTATTGCTCACGTTTTGGTGTCCCGGGACGTCTCCGGACCACGGGGTGATCTATGGGAACGTCCGCAACACTCGTGGTTTTGCCCGATTCAGGCCCGTTTAGTGGGTTTATTGCCCATGTTTTGGTGTGCACAAGGATGTCTCCGAAGCACGGGGCGATCTTATGCGACAGTCCCCAAGACTCGTAGATTTGGCCAATTGGGGCCCGTTTTGTGAGCTATTGCTCACGTTTTGGTGTCCCGGTACGTCTCCAGACCATGGGGTGATCTCATGGGAACGTCCCGAGGACTCGTGGTTCTGGTCGATTCAGGCCCGTTTTGTGGGTTTATTGCCCATGTTTCGATGTCCCGGGACATCTCCGAAGCACGGGGTGATCTTATGGGACCGCCCCCAATAGTCGTAGTTTTGGTCAATTGGGGCCCGTTTTGTGAGCTATTGCTCACGTTTTGGTGTCCCGGGACGTCTTCGGACCATGGGGTGATCTTATGGGAACGTACCCAGGACTCGTGGTTCTGCCCGATTCAGGCCCGTTTTCTGGGTTTATTGCCCATGTTTTGGTGTCCCTGGAAGTCTTCGAAGCACAGGGTGATCTTATGGGACCGTCCCCAAGAGTCGCAGTTTTGGCCAATTGGGGCCAGTTTTGTGAGCTATTGCTCCTGTTTTGCTGTCTTGGGACGTCTCCGGACAACGGGGTGATCTTATGGGAACGTCCCCAAGAATCGTGGTTTTGCCCGGTTCAGGCCCGTTTTGTGGGTTTATTGCCCATGTTTTGGTGTCCCGGGACGTCTCCGAAGCACGGGGTGATCTTATGGGACCGTCCCCAAGAGTCACAGTTTTGGCCAATTGGGGCCTGCTTTGTGAGGTATTGCTTATGTTTTGGTGTCCCTGGACGTCTCCGGACCATGGGGTGATCTATGGGAACGTCCCCAACACTCGTGGTTTTTCCCGATTCAGGCCCGTTTTGTGGGTTTATTGCCCATGTTCTCGTGTCCCCAGACGTCTTCGAATCACGGGGTGATCTTAAGGGACCGTCCCCAAGACACGTAGTTTTGGCCAATTGGGGCCTGTTTTGTGAGCTATTGCTCATGTTTTGGTGTCCCGGGACGTCTCCGGACCATGGGGTGATCTTATGGGAAGGTCCCCAGGTCTCGTGGTTTTGCCCGATTCAGGACCGTTTTCTGGGTTTATTGCCCATGTTTTGGTGTCCCGGGACGTCTCCGAAGCACATGGTGATCTTATGGGACCGTCCCCAAGAGTCGCAGTTTTGGCCAATTGGGGCCCGTTTTGTGAGCTATTGCTCATGTTTTGGTGTCCCGGGACGTCTCCGGACCACGGGGTGATCTTATGGGAACGTCCCCAAGACTCATGATTTTTCCCGATTCAAGCCCGTATTGTGGGTTTATTGCCCATGTTTTGGTGTCCCGGGACGTGTCGGAAGCATGGGGTGATCTTATGGGACCGTCCCCAAGAGTAGCAATTGTGGCCAACTGGGGCCCGTTTTGTGTGCTATTGCTCACGTTTTGGTGTGCCGGGATGTATCCGGACCAGGGGGTGATCTTATCGGAACGTCCCTAGGACTCGTGGTTTTGGCCAATTCAGGTCCGTTTTGTGGGTTTATTGCCCATGTTTTGGTGTCCCGGGACATCTCCAAAGCACGGGGTGATCTTATGGGACCGCCCCCAAGAGTCGTAGTTTAGGTCAATTGGGGCCCGTTTTGTGAGCTATTGCTCATGTTTTGGTGTCCCGGGACGTCTCCGGACCATGGGGTGATCTCATGGGAACGTCCCGAGGACTCGTGGTTTTGGCCGATTCAGGCCGTTTTGTGGGTTTATTGCCCATGTTTTGGTGTCCCGGGACATCTCCGAAGCACGGGGTGATCTTATGGGACCGCCCCCAAGAGTCGTAGTTTTCGTCAATTGGGGCCCGTTTAGTGAGCTATTGCTCACGTTTTGGTGTCCCGGGACGTCTCCGGACCATGGGGTGATCTTATGGGAACGTGTGCAGGACTCGTGGTTCTGGCTGATTCAGGCCCGTTTTCTGGGTTTATTGCCCATGTTTTGGTGTCCCTGGACGTCTTCGAAGAGTCGCAGTTTTGGCCAATTGGGGCCCGTTTTGTGAGCTATTGCTCACGTTTTGGTGTCCCGGTACGTCTCCAGACCATGGGGTGATCTCATGGGAACGTCCCGAGGACTCGTGGTTCTGGTCGATTCAGGCCCGTTTTGTGGGTTTATTGCCCATGTTTCGATGTCCCGGGACATCTCCGAAGCACGGGGTGATCTTATGGGACCGCCCCCAATAGTCGTAGTTTTGGTCAATTGGGGCCCGTTTTGTGAGCTATTGCTCACGTTTTGGTGTCCCGGGACGTCTTCGGACCATGGGGTGATCTTATGGGAACGTACCCAGGACTCGTGGTTCTGGCCGATTCAGGCCCGTTTTCTGGGTTTATTGCCCATGTTTTGGTGTCCCTGGAAGTCTTCGAAGCACAGGGTGATCTTATGGGACCGTCCCCAAGAGTCGCAGTTTTGGCCAATTGGGGCCAGTTTTGTGAGCTATTGCTCCTGTTTTGCTGTCTTGGGACGTCTCCGGACAACGGGGTGATCTTATGGGAACGTCCCCAAGAATCGTGGTTTTGCCCGGTTCAGGCCCGTTTTGTGGGTTTATTGCCCATGTTTTGGTGTCCCGGGACGTCTCCGAAGCACGGGGTGATCTTATGGGACCGTCCCCAAGAGTCACAGTTTTGGCCAATTGGGGCCTGCTTTGTGAGGTATTGCTTATGTTTTGGTGTCCCTGGACGTCTCCGGACCATGGGGTGATCTATGGGAACGTCCCCAACACTCGTGGTTTTTCCCGATTCAGGCCCGTTTTGTGGGTTTATTGCCCATGTTCTCGTGTCCCCAGACGTCTCCGAATCACGGGGTGATCTTAAGGGACCGTCCCCAAGACACGTAGTTTTGGCCAATTGGGGCCTGTTTTGTGAGCTATTGCTCATGTTTTGGTGTCCCGGGACGTCTCCGGACCATGGGGTGATCTTATGGGAAGGTCCCCAGGTCTCGTGGTTTTGCCCGATTCAGGACCGTTTTCTGGGTTTATTGCCCATGTTTTGGTGTCCCGGGACGTCTCCGAAGCACATGGTGATCTTATGGGACCGTCCCCAAGAGTCGCAGTTTTGGCCAATTGGGGCCCGTTTTGTGAGCTATTGCTCATGTTTTGGTGTCCCGGGACGTCTCCGGACCACGGGGTGATCTTATGGGAACGTCCCCAAGACTCATGATTTTTCCCGATTCAAGCCCGTATTGTGGGTTTATTGCCCATGTTTTGGTGTCCCGGGACGTGTCGGAAGCATGGGGTGATCTTATGGGACCGTCCCCAAGAGTAGCAATTGTGGCCAACTGGGGCCCGTTTTGTGAGCTATTGCTCACGTTTTGGTGTGCCGGGATGTATCCGGACCAGGGGGTGATCTTATCGGAACGTCCCTAGGACTCGTGGTTTTGGCCAATTCAGGTCCGTTTTGTGGGTTTATTGCCCATGTTTTGGTGTCCCGGGACATCTCCAAAGCACGGGGTGATCTTATGGGACCGCCCCCAAGAGTCGTAGTTTTGGTCAATTGGGGCCCGTTTTGTGAGCTATTGCTCACGTTTTGGTGTCCCGGGACGTCTCCGGACCATGGGGTGATCTCATGGGAACGTCCCGAGGACTCGTGGTTTTGGCCGATTCAGGCCGTTTTGTGGGTTTATTGCCCATGTTTTGGTGTCCCGGGACATCTCCGAAGCACGGGGTGATCTTATGGGACCGCCCCCAAGAGTCGTAGTTTTCGTCAATTGGGGCCCGTTTAGTGAGCTATTGCTCACGTTTTGGTGTCCCGGGACGTCTCCGGACCATGGGGTGATCTTATGGGAACGTGTGCAGGACTCGTGGTTCTGGCTGATTCACGCCCGTTTTCTGGGTTTATTGCCCATGTTTTGGTGTCCCTGGACGTCTTCGAAGAGTCGCAGTTTTGGCCAATTGGGGCCAGTTTTGTGAGCTATTGCTCCTGTTTTGGTGTCCCGGGACGTCTCCGGACAACGGGGTGATCTTATGGGAACGTTCCCAAGAATCGTGGTTTTGCCCGGTTCAAGCCCGTTTTGTGGGTTTTTTGCCCATGTTTTGGTGTCCCAGGACGTCTCCGAAGCACGGGGTGATCTTATGGGACCGTCCCCAAGAGTCACAGTTTTGGCCAATTGGGGCGTGTTTTGTGAGGTATTGCTCACGTTTTGGTGTCCCTGAACGTCTCCGAAGCACGGGGTGATCTTATGGGAACGTCCCCAACACTCGTGGTTTTGGCCAATTCAGGCCCGTTTTGTGGGTTTATTGCCCATGCTTTGGTGTCCCGGGACGTCTCTGAAACACGGGGTGATCTTATCGGACCGTCCCCAAGAGTCACAATTTTGCCAATTGGGCCCGTTTTGTGAGTTATTACTCATGTTTTGGTGTCCCGGGACGTCTCCGGACCACGGGGTGATCTATGGGAATGTCCCCAAGACTCACAATTTTGGTTGATACGAGCTCGTTTCATGGGATATTGCTCACGTTTCGTTGTCTCGGGACGTTTCCGAAGCACGTGGTCATCTTATGGGAACGTCCCCAAGACTCGTGGTTTTGGCCGATTCAGGATCGTTTTGTGGGTTTATTGCCCATGTTTTGGTGTCCCGGGATGTCTCCGAAGCATGGGGTTATCTTATGGGACCGTCCCCAAGACTCGTAGTTTTGGCCAATTGGGTCCTGTTTTGTGAGCTATTGCTCACGTTTTGGTGTCCCGGGACATCTCCGGACCAAGGGGTGATCTATGGGAATGTCCCCAAGACTCGTGGTTTTGGCCAATTCAGGCCCGTTTTGTGGGTTTATTGCCCATGTTTAGCTGTCCCGGGACGTCTCTGAAGCATGGGGTGATCTTATGGGACCTTCCCCAAGAGTCATAATTTTGGCCAATTGGGCCCGTTTTGTGAGCTATTACTCTCGTTTTGGTGTCCCGGGACTTCTCCGGACGATGGGGTGATCTATGGGAACGTCCACAAGACTCACAATTTTGGTTGATACGAGCTCGTTTCATGGGATATTGCTCACGTTTCGGTGTCTCGGGACGTCTCCGAATCACGGGGTGATCTTATGGGAACGTCCCCAAGACTCGTGGTTTGCCCGATTCAGGCCCGTTTTGTGGGTTTATTGCCCATGTTTTGGTGTCCCGGGATGTCTCCAAAGCATGGGGTGATCTTATGGGACCGTCCCCAAGAGTCACAGTATTGGCCAATTGGGCCCCGTTTTGTGAGGTATTGCTCACGTTTTGGTGTCCCGGGACGTCTCCGGACCACGGGGTGATCTATGGGAACGTCCGCAACACTCGTGGTTTTGCCCGATTCAGGCCCGTTTAGTGGGTTTATTGCCCATGTTTTGGTGTGCACAAGGATGTCTCCGAAGCACGGGGCGATCTTATGCGACAGTCCCCAAGACTCGTAGATTTGGCCAATTGGGGCCCGTTTTGTGAGCTATTGCTCACGTTTTGGTGTCCCGGTACGTCTCCAGACCATGGGGTGATCTCATGGGAACGTCCCGAGGACTCGTGGTTCTGGTCGATTCAGGCCCGTTTTGTGGGTTTATTGCCCATGTTTCGATGTCCCGGGACATCTCCGAAGCACGGGGTGATCTTATGGGACCGCCCCCAATAGTCGTAGTTTTGGTCAATTGGGGCCCGTTTTGTGAGCTATTGCTCACGTTTTGGTGTCCCGGGACGTCTTCGGACCATGGGGTGATCTTATGGGAACGTACCCAGGACTCGTGGTTCTGGCCGATTCAGGCCCGTTTTCTGGGTTTATTGCCCATGTTTTGGTGTCCCTGGAAGTCTTCGAAGCACAGGGTGATCTTATGGGACCGTCCCCAAGAGTCGCAGTTTTGGCCAATTGGGGCCAGTTTTGTGAGCTATTGCTCCTGTTTTGCTGTCTTGGGACGTCTCCGGACAACGGGGTGATCTTATGGGAACGTCCCCAAGAATCGTGGTTTTGCCCGGTTCAGGCCCGTTTTGTGGGTTTATTGCCCATGTTTTGGTGTCCCGGGACGTCTCCGAAGCACGGGGTGATCTTATGGGACCGTCCCCAAGAGTCACAGTTTTGGCCAATTGGGGCCTGCTTTGTGAGGTATTGCTTATGTTTTGGTGTCCCTGGACGTCTCCGGACCATGGGGTGATCTATGGGAACGTCCCCAACACTCGTGGTTTTTCCCAATTCAGGCCCGTTTTGTGGGTTTATAGCCCACATTTTGGTGTCCCCAGACGTCTCCGAATCACGGGGTGATCTTAAGGGACCGTCCCCAAGACACGTAGTTTTGGCCAATTGGGTCCTGTTTTCTGAGCTATTGCTCATGTTTTGGTGTCCCGGGACGTCTTCGGACCATGGGGTGATCTTATGGGAAGGACCCCAGGTCTCGTGGTTTTGCCCGATTCAGGACCGTTTTCTGGGTTTATTGCCCATGTTTTGGTGTCCCGGGACGTCTCCGAAGCCCATGGTGATCTTATGGGACCGTCCCCAAGAGTCGCAGTTTTGGCCAATTGGGGCCCGTTTTGTGAGCTATTGCTCATGTTTTGGTGTCCTGGGACGTCTCCGGACCACGGGGTGATCTTATGGGAATGTCCCCAAGACTCATGATTTTGCCCGATTCAAGCCCGTATTGTGGGTTTATTGCCCATGTTTTGGTGTCCCGAGACGTGTCGGAAGCATGGGGTGATCTTATGGGACCGTCCCCAAGACTCGCAATTGTGGCCAACTGGGGCCCGTTTTGTGAGCTATTGCTCACGTTTTGGTGTGCCGGGATATATCCGGACCAAGGGGTGATCTTATCGGAACGTCCCTAGGACTCGTGGTTTTGGCCAATTCAGGTCCGTTTTGTGGGTTTATTGCCCATGTTTTGGTGTCCCGGGACATCTCCAAAGCACGGGGTGATCTTATGGGACCGCCCCCAAGAGTCGTAGTTTCGGTCAATTGGGGCCCGTTTTGTGAGCTATTGCGCACGTTTTGGTGTCCTGGGACGTCTCCGGACCATGGGGTGATCTCATGGGAACGTCCCGAGGACTCGTGGTTTTGGCCGATTCAGGCCCGTTTTGTGGGTTTATTGCCCATGTTTTGGTGTCCCGGGACATCTCCGAAGCACGTGGTGATCTTATGGGACCGCCCCCAATAGTCGTAGTTTTGGTCAATTGGGGCCCGTTTTGTGAGCTATTGCTCACGTTTTGGTGTCCCGGGACGTCTTCGGACCATGGGGTGATCTTATGGGAACGTCCCCAGGACTCGTGGTTCTGGCCGATTCAGGCCCGTTTTCTGGGTTTATTGCCCATGTTTTGGTGTCCCTGGAAGTCTTCGAAGCACAGGGTGATCTTATGGGACCGTCCCCAAGAGTCGCAGTTTTGGCCAATTGGGGCCAGTTTTGTGAGCTATTGCTCCTGTTTTGGTGTCTCGGGACGTCTCCGGACAACGGGGTGATCTTATGGGAACGTCCCCAAGAATCGTGGTTTTGCCCGGTTCAGGCCCGTTTTGTGGGTTTATTGCCCATGTTTTGGTGTCCCGGGACGTCTCCGAAGCACGGGGTGATCTTATGGGACCGTCCCCAAGAGTCACAGTTTTGGCCAATTGGGGCCTGCTTTGTGAGGTATTGCTTATGTTTTGGTGTCCCTGGACGTCTCCGGACCATGGGGTGATCTATGGGAACGTCCCCAACACTCGTGGTTTTGGCCAATTCAGGCCCGTTTTGTGGGTTTGTTGCCCATGCTTTGGTGTCCCGGGACGTCTCTGGAACACGGGGTGATCTTATGGGACCGTCCCCAAGATTCACAATTTTGCCAATTGGGCCCGTTTTGTGAGCTATTACTCACGTTTTGGTGTCCCGGGACGTCTCCGGACCACGGGGTGATCTATGGGAACGTCCCCAAGACTCACAATTTTGGTTGATACGAGCTCGTTTCATGGGATATTGCTCACGTTTCGGAGTCTCGGGACGTCTCCGAAGCACGGGGTGATCTTATGGGAACGTCCCCAAGACTCGTGGTTTTGCCCGATTCAGGCCCGTTTAGTGGGTTTATTGCCCATGTTTTGGTGTGCACAAGGATGTCTCCGAAGCACGGGGCGATCTTATGCGACAGTCCCCAAGACTCGTAGATTTGGCCAATTGGGGCCCGTTTTGTGAGCTATTGCTCACGTTTTGGTGTCCCGGTACGTCTCCAGACCATGGGGTGATCTCATGGGAACGTCCCGAGGACTCGTGGTTCTGGTCGATTCAGGCCCGTTTTGTGGGTTTATTGCCCATGTTTCGATGTCCCGGGACATCTCCGAAGCACGGGGTGATCTTATGGGACCGCCCCCAATAGTCGTAGTTTTGGTCAATTGGGGCCCGTTTTGTGAGCTATTGCTCACGTTTTGGTGTCCCGGGACGTCTTCGGACCATGGGGTGATCTTATGGGAACGTACCCAGGACTCGTGGTTCTGGCCGATTCAGGCCCGTTTTCTGGGTTTATTGCCCATGTTTTGGTGTCCCTGGAAGTCTTCGAAGCACAGGGTGATCTTATGGGACCGTCCCCAAGAGTCGCAGTTTTGGCCAATTGGGGCCAGTTTTGTGAGCTATTGCTCCTGTTTTGCTGTCTTGGGACGTCTCCGGACAACGGGGTGATCTTATGGGAACGTCCCCAAGAATCGTGGTTTTGCCCGGTTCAGGCCCGTTTTGTGGGTTTATTGCCCATGTTTTGGTGTCCCGGGACGTCTCCGAAGCACGGGGTGATCTTATGGGACCGTCCCCAAGAGTCACAGTTTTGGCCAATTGGGGCCTGCTTTGTGAGGTATTGCTTATGTTTTGGTGTCCCTGGACGTCTCCAGACCATGGGGTGATCTATGGGAACGTCCCCAACACTCGTGGTTTTTCCCAATTCAGGCCCGTTTTGTGGGTTTATAGCCCACATTTTGGTGTCCCCAGACGTCTCCGAATCACGGGGTGATCTTAAGGGACCGTCCCCAAGACACGTAGTTTTGGCCAATTGGGTCCTGTTTTCTGAGCTATTGCTCATGTTTTGGTGTCCCGGGACGTCTTCGGACCATGGGGTGATCTTATGGGAAGGACCCCAGGTCTCGTGGTTTTGCCCGATTCAGGACCGTTTTCTGGGTTTATTGCCCATGTTTTGGTGTCCCGGGACGTCTCCGAAGCCCATGGTGATCTTATGGGACCGTCCCCAAGAGTCGCAGTTTTGGCCAATTGGGGCCCGTTTTGTGAGCTATTGCTCATGTTTTGGTGTCCCGGGACGTCTCCGGACCACGGGGTGATCTTATGGGAATGTCCCCAAGACTCATGATTTTGCCCGATTCAAGCCCGTATTGTGGGTTTATTGCCCATGTTTTGGTGTCCCGAGACGTGTCGGAAGCATGGGGTGATCTTATGGGACCGTCCCCAAGACTCGCAATTGTGGCCAACTGGGGCCCGTTTTGTGAGCTATTGCTCACGTTTTGGTGTGCCGGGATATATCCGGACCAAGGGGTGATCTTATCGGAACGTCCCTAGGACTCGTGGTTTTGGCCAATTCAGGTCCGTTTTGTGGGTTTATTGCCCATGTTTTGGTGTCCCGGGACATCTCCAAAGCACGGGGTGATCTTATGGGACCGCCCCCAAGAGTCGTAGTTTCGGTCAATTGGGGCCCGTTTTGTGAGCTATTGCGCACGTTTTGGTGTCCTGGGACGTCTCCGGACCATGGGGTGATCTCATGGGAACGTCCCGAGGACTCGTGGTTTTGGCCGATTCAGGCCCGTTTTGTGGGTTTATTGCCCATGTTTTGGTGTCCCGGGACATCTCCGAAGCACGTGGTGATCTTATGGGACCGCCCCCAATAGTCGTAGTTTTGGTCAATTGGGGCCCGTTTTGTGAGCTATTGCTCACGTTTTGGTGTCCCGGGACGTCTTCGGACCATGGGGTGATCTTATGGGAACGTCCCCAGGACTCGTGGTTCTGGCCGATTCAGGCCCGTTTTCTGGGTTTATTGCCCATGTTTTGGTGTCCCTGGAAGTCTTCGAAGCACAGGGTGATCTTATGGGACCGTCCCCAAGAGTCGCAGTTTTGGCCAATTGGGGCCAGTTTTGTGAGCTATTGCTCCTGTTTTGGTGTCTCGGGACGTCTCCGGACAACGGGGTGATCTTATGGGAACGTCCCCAAGAATCGTGGTTTTGCCCGGTTCAGGCCCGTTTTGTGGGTTTATTGCCCATGTTTTGGTGTCCCGGGACGTCTCCGAAGCACGGGGTGATCTTATGGGACCGTCCCCAAGAGTCACAGTTTTGGCCAATTGGGGCCTGCTTTGTGAGGTATTGCTTATGTTTTGGTGTCCCTGGACGTCTCCGGACCATGGGGTGATCTATGGGAACGTCCCCAACACTCGTGGTTTTGGCCAATTCAGGCCCGTTTTGTGGGTTTGTTGCCCATGCTTTGGTGTCCCGGGACGTCTCTGGAACACGGGGTGATCTTATGGGACCGTCCCCAAGATTCACAATTTTGCCAATTGGGCCCGTTTTGTGAGCTATTACTCACGTTTTGGTGTCCCGGGACGTCTCCGGACCACGGGGTGATCTATGGGAACGTCCCCAAGACTCACAATTTTGGTTGATACGAGCTCGTTTCATGGGATATTGCTCACGTTTCGGAGTCTCGGGACGTCTCCGAAGCACGGGGTGATCTTATGGGAACGTCCCCAAGACTCGTGGTTTTGCCCGATTCAGGCCCGTTTAGTGGGTTTATTGCCCATGTTTTGGTGTGCACAAGGATGTCTCCGAAGCACGGGGCGATCTTATACGACAGTCCCCAAGACTCGTAGATTTGGCCAATTGGGGCCCGTTTTGTGAGCTATTGCTCACGTTTTGGTGTCCCGGTACGTCTCCAGACCATGGGGTGATCTCATGGGAACGTCCCGAGGACTCGTGGTTCTGGTCGATTCAGGCCCGTTTTGTGGGTTTATTGCCCATGTTTCGATGTCCCGGGACATCTCCGAAGCACGGGGTGATCTTATGGGACCGCCCCCAATAGTCGTAGTTTTGGTCAATTGGGGCCCGTTTTGTGAGCTATTGCTCACGTTTTGGTGTCCCGGGACGTCTTCGGACCATGGGGTGATCTTATGGGAACGTACCCAGGACTCGTGGTTCTGGCCGATTCAGGCCCGTTTTCTGGGTTTATTGCCCATGTTTTGGTGTCCCTGGAAGTCTTCGAAGCACAGGGTGATCTTATGGGACCGTCCCCAAGAGTCGCAGTTTTGGCCAATTGGGGCCAGTTTTGTGAGCTATTGCTCCTGTTTTGCTGTCTTGGGACGTCTCCGGACAACGGGGTGATCTTATGGGAACGTCCCCAAGAATCGTGGTTTTGCCCGGTTCAGGCCCGTTTTGTGGGTTTATTGCCCATGTTTTGGTGTCCCGGGACGTCTCCGAAGCACGGGGTGATCTTATGGGACCGTCCCCAAGAGTCACAGTTTTGGCCAATTGGGGCCTGCTTTGTGAGGTATTGCTTATGTTTTGGTGTCCCTGGACGTCTCCAGACCATGGGGTGATCTATGGGAACGTCCCCAACACTCGTGGTTTTTCCCAATTCAGGCCCGTTTTGTGGGTTTATAGCCCACATTTTGGTGTCCCCAGACGTCTCCGAATCACGGGGTGATCTTAAGGGACCGTCCCCAAGACACGTAGTTTTGGCCAATTGGGTCCTGTTTTCTGAGCTATTGCTCATGTTTTGGTGTCCCGGGACGTCTTCGGACCATGGGGTGATCTTATGGGAAGGACCCCAGGTCTCGTGGTTTTGCCCGATTCAGGACCGTTTTCTGGGTTTATTGCCCATGTTTTGGTGTCCCGGGACGTCTCCGAAGCCCATGGTGATCTTATGGGACCGTCCCCAAGAGTCGCAGTTTTGGCCAATTGGGGCCCGTTTTGTGAGCTATTGCTCATGTTTTGGTGTCCCGGGACGTCTCCGGACCACGGGGTGATCTTATGGGAATGTCCCCAAGACTCATGATTTTGCCCGATTCAAGCCCGTATTGTGGGTTTATTGCCCATGTTTTGGTGTCCCGAGACGTGTCGGAAGCATGGGGTGATCTTATGGGACCGTCCCCAAGACTCGCAATTGTGGCCAACTGGGGCCCGTTTTGTGAGCTATTGCTCACGTTTTGGTGTGCCGGGATATATCCGGACCAAGGGGTGATCTTATCGGAACGTCCCTAGGACTCGTGGTTTTGGCCAATTCAGGTCCGTTTTGTGGGTTTATTGCCCATGTTTTGGTGTCCCGGGACATCTCCAAAGCACGGGGTGATCTTATGGGACCGCCCCCAAGAGTCGTAGTTTCGGTCAATTGGGGCCCGTTTTGTGAGCTATTGCGCACGTTTTGGTGTCCTGGGACGTCTCCGGACCATGGGGTGATCTCATGGGAACGTCCCGAGGACTCGTGATTTTGGCCGATTCAGGCCCGTTTTGTGGGTTTATTGCCCATGTTTTGGTGTCCCGGGACATCTCCGAAGCACGTGGTGATCTTATGGGACCGCCCCCAATAGTCGTAGTTTTGGTCAATTGGGGCCCGTTTTGTGAGCTATTGCTCACGTTTTGGTGTCCCGGGACGTCTTCGGACCATGGGGTGATCTTATGGGAACGTCCCCAGGACTCGTGGTTCTGGCCGATTCAGGCCCGTTTTCTGGGTTTATTGCCCATGTTTTGGTGTCCCTGGAAGTCTTCGAAGCACAGGGTGATCTTATGGGACCGTCCCCAAGAGTCGCAGTTTTGGCCAATTGGGGCCAGTTTTGTGAGCTATTGCTCCTGTTTTGGTGTCTCGGGACGTCTCCGGACAACGGGGTGATCTTATGGGAACGTCCCCAAGAATCGTGGTTTTGCCCGGTTCAGGCCCGTTTTGTGGGTTTATTGCCCATGTTTTGGTGTCCCGGGACGTCTCCGAAGCACGGGGTGATCTTATGGGACCGTCCCCAAGAGTCACAGTTTTGGCCAATTGGGGCCTGCTTTGTGAGGTATTGCTTATGTTTTGGTGTCCCTGGACGTCTCCGGACCATGGGGTGATCTATGGGAACGTCCCCAACACTCGTGGTTTTGGCCAATTCAGGCCCGTTTTGTGGGTTTGTTGCCCATGCTTTGGTGTCCCGGGACGTCTCTGGAACACGGGGTGATCTTATGGGACCGTCCCCAAGATTCACAATTTTGCCAATTGGGCCCGTTTTGTGAGCTATTACTCACGTTTTGGTGTCCCGGGACGTCTCCGGACCACGGGGTGATCTATGGGAACGTCCCCAAGACTCACAATTTTGGTTGATACGAGCTCGTTTCATGGGATATTGCTCACGTTTCGGAGTCTCGGGACGTCTCCGAAGCACGGGGTGATCTTATGGGAACGTCCCCAAGACTCGTGGTTTTGCCCGATTCAGGCCCGTTTAGTGGGTTTATTGCCCATGTTTTGGTGTGCACAGGGATGTCTCCGAAGCACGGGGCGATCTTATGGGACAGTCCCCAAGACTCGTAGTTTTGGCCAATTGGGGCCCGTTTTGTGAGCTATTGCTCACGTTTTGGTGTCCCGGTACGTCTCCAGACCATGGGGTGATCTCATGGGAACGTCCCGAGGACTCGTGGTTTTGGCCGATTCAGACCCGTTTTGTGGGTTTATTGCCCATGTTTTGGTGTCCCGGGACATCTCCGAAGCACGGGGTGATCTTATGGGACCGCCCCCAATAGTCGTAGTTTTGGTCAATTGGGGCCCGTTTTGTGAGCTATTGCTCACGTTTTGGTGTCCCGGGACGTCTTCGGACCATGGGGTGATCTTATGGGAACGTCCCCAGGACTCGTGGTTCTGGCCGATTCAGGCCCGTTTTCTGGGTTTATTGCCCATGTTTTGGTGTCCCTGGAAGTCTTCGAAGCACAGGGTGATCTTATGGGACCGTCCCCAAGAGTCGCAGTTTTGGCCAATTGGGGCCAGTTTTGTGAGCTATTGCACCTGTTTTGGTGTCTCGGGACGTCTCCGGACAAAGGGGTGATCTTATGGGAACGTCCCCAAGAATCGTGGTTTTGCCCGGTTCAGGCCCGTTTTGTGGTTTTATTGCCCATGTTTTGGTGTCCCGGGACGTCTCCGAAGCACGGGGTGATCTTATGGGACCGTCCCCAAGAGTCACAGTTTTGGCCAATTGGGGCCTGCTTTGTGAGGTATTGCTTATGTTTTGGTGTCCCTGGACGTCTCCGGACCATGGGGTGATCTATGGGAACGTTCCCAACACTCGTGGTTTTTCCCAATTCAGGCCCGTTTTGTGGGTTTATAGCCCACGTTTTGGTGTCCCCAGACGTCTCCGAATCACGGGGTGATCTTAAGGGACCGTCCCCAAGACACGTAGTTTTGGCCAATTGGGGCCTGTTTTCTGAGCTATTGCTCATGTTTTGGTGTCCCGGGACGTCTCCGGACCATGGGGTGATCTTATGGGAAGGACCCCAGGTCTCGCAATTGTGGCCAACTGGGGCCCGTTTTGTGAGCTATTGCTCACGTTTTGGTGTGCCGGGATATATCCGGACCAAGGGGTGATCTTATCGGAACGTCCCTAGGACTCGTGGTTTTGGCCAATTCAGGTCCGTTTTGTGGGTTTATTGCCCATGTTTTGGTGTCCCGAGACATCTCCAAAGCACGGGGTGATCTTATGGGACCGCCCCCAAGAGTCGTAGTTTCGGTCAATTGGGGCCCGTTTTGTGAGCTATTGCTCACGTTTTGGTGTCCCGGTACGTCTCCAGACCATGGGGTGATCTCATGGGAACGTCCCGAGGACTCGTGGTTTTGGCCGATTCAGGCCCGTTTTGTGGGTTTATTGCCCATGTTTTGGTGTCCCGGGACGTCTCCGAAGCACGGGGTGATCTTATGGGACCGCCCCCAATAGTCGTAGTTTTGGTCAATTGGGGCCCGTTTTGTGAGCTATTGCTCACGTTTTGGTGTCCCGGGACGTCTTCGGACCATGGGGTGATCTTATGGGAACGTCCCCAGGACTCGTGGTTCTGGCCGATTCAGGCCCGTTTTCTGGGTTTATTGCCCATGTTTTGGTGTCCCTGGAAGTCTTCGAAGCACAGGGTGATCTTATGGGACCGTCCCCAAGAGTCGCAGTTTTGGCCAATTGGGGCCAGTTTTGTGAGCTATTGCTCCTGTTTTGGTGTCTCGGGACGTCTCCGGACAACGGGGTGATCTTATGGGAACGTCCCCAAGAATCGTGGTTTTGCCCGGTTCAGGCCCGTTTTGTGGGTTTATTGCCCATGTTTTGGTGTCCCGGGATGTCTCCGAAGCACGGGGTGATCTTATGGGACCGTCCCCAAGAGTCACAGTTTTGGCCAATTGGGGCCTGCTTTGTGAGGTATTGCTTATGTTTTGGTGTCCCTGGACGTCTCCGGACCATGGGGTGATCTATGGGAACGTCCCCAACACTCGTGGTTTTTCCCAATTCAGGCCCGTTTTGTGGGTTTATAGCCCACGTTTTGGTGTCCCCAGACGTCTCCGAATCACGGGGTGATCTTAAGGGACCGTCCCCAAGACACGTAGTTTTGGCCAATTGGGGCCTGTTTTCTGAGCTATTGCTCATGTTTTGGTGTCCCGGGACGTCTCCGGACCATGGGGTGATCTTATGGGAAGGACCCCAGGTCTCGTGGTTTTGCCCGATTCAGGACCGTTTTCTGGGTTTATTGCCCATGTTTTGGTGTCCCGGGACGTCTCCGAAGCCCATGGTGATCTTATGGGACCGTCCCCAAGAGTCGTAGTTTTGGCCAATTGGGGCCCGTTTTGTGAGCTATTGCTCATGTTTTGGTGTCCCGGGACGTCTCCGGACCATGGGGTGATCTTATGGGAAGGACCCCAGGTCTCGCAATTGTGGCCAACTGGGGCCCGTTTTGTGAGCTATTGCTCACGTTTTGGTGTGCCGGGATATATCCGGACCAAGGGGTGATCTTATCGGAACGTCCCTAGGACTCGTGGTTTTGGCCAATTCAGGTCCGTTTTGTGGGTTTATTGCCCATGTTTTGGTGTCCCGAGACATCTCCAAAGCACGGGGTGATCTTATGGGACCGCCCCCAAGAGTCGTAGTTTCGGTCAATTGGGGCCCGTTTTGTGAGCTATTGCTCACGTTTTGGTGTCCCGGTACGTCTCCAGACCATGGGGTGATCTCATGGGAACGTCCCGAGGACTCGTGGTTTTGGCCGATTCAGGCCCGTTTTGCGGGTTTATTGCCCATGTTTTGGTGTCCCGGGACGTCTCCGAAGCACGGGGTGATCTTATGGGACCGCCCCCAATAGTCGTAGTTTTGGTCAATTGGGGCCCGTTTTGTGAGCTATTGCTCACGTTTTGGTGTCCCGGGACGTCTTCGGACCATGGGGTGATCTTATGGGAACGTCCCCAGGACTCGTGGTTCTGGCCGATTCAGGCCCGTTTTCTGGGTTTATTGCCCATGTTTTGGTGTCCCTGGAAGTCTTCGAAGCACAGGGTGATCTTATGGGACCGTCCCCAAGAGTCGCAGTTTTGGCCAATTGGGGCCAGTTTTGTGAGCTATTGCTCCTGTTTTGGTGTCTCGGGACGTCTCCGGACAACGGGGTGATCTTATGGGAACGTCCCCAAGAATCGTGGTTTTGCCCGGTTCAGGCCCGTTTTGTGGGTTTATTGCCCATGTTTTGGTGTCCCGGGATGTCTCCGAAGCACGGGGTGATCTTATGGGACCGTCCCCAAGAGTCACAGTTTTGGCCAATTGGGGCCTGCTTTGTGAGGTATTGCTTATGTTTTGGTGTCCCTGGACGTCTCCGGACCATGGGGTGATCTATGGGAACGTCCCCAACACTCGTGGTTTTTCCCAATTCAGGCCCGTTTTGTGGGTTTATAGCCCACGTTTTGGTGTCCCCAGACGTCTCCGAATCACGGGGTGATCTTAAGGGACCGTCCCCAAGACACGTAGTTTTGGCCAATTGGGGCCTGTTTTCTGAGCTATTGCTCATGTTTTGGTGTCCCGGGACGTCTCCGGACCATGGGGTGATCTTATGGGAAGGACCCCAGGTCTCGTGGTTTTGCCCGATTCAGGACCGTTTTCTGGGTTTATTGCCCATGTTTTGGTGTCCCGGGACGTCTCCGAAGCCCATGGTGATCTTATGGGACCGTCCCCAAGAGTCGTAGTTTTGGCCAATTGGGGCCCGTTTTGTGAGCTATTGCTCATGTTTTGGTGTCCCGGGACGTCTCCGGACCACGGGGTGATCTTATGGGAATGTCCCCAAGACTCATGATTTTGCCCGATTCAAGCCCGTATTGTGGGTTTATTGCCCATGTTTTGGTGTCCCGAGACGTGTCGGAAGCATGGGGTGATCTTATGGGACCGTCCCCAAGACTCGCAATTGTGGCCAACTGGGGCCCGTTTTGTGAGCTATTGCTCACGTTTTGGTGTGCCGGGATATATCCGGACCAAGGGGTGATCTTATCGGAACGTCCCTAGGACTCGTGGTTTTGGCCAATTCAGGTCCGTTTTGTGGGTTTATTGCCCATGTTTTGGTGTCCCGAGACATCTCCAAAGCACGGGGTGATCTTATGGGACCGCCCCCAAGAGTCGTAGTTTCGGTCAATTGGGGCCCGTTTTGTGAGCTATTGCGCACGTTTTGGTGTCCTGGGACGTCTCCGGACCATGGGGTGATCTCATGGGAACGTCCCGAGGACTCGTGGTTTTGGCCGATTCAGGCCCGTTTTGTGGGTTTATTGCCCATGTTTTTGTGTCCCGGGACATCTCCGAAGCACGGGGTGATCTTATGGGACTGCCCCCAAGAGTCGTAGTTTTGGTCAATTGGGGCCCGTTTTGTGAGCTATTGCTCACGTTTTGGTGTCCCGGGACGTCTCCGGACCACGGGGTGATCTTATGGGACCGTCCCCAAGAGTCACAGTTTTGGCCAATTGGGGCCTGTTTTGTGAGGTATTGCTCACGTTTTGGTGTCCCTGGACGTCTCCGAAGCACGGGGTGATCTTATGGGAACGTCCCCAACACTCGTGGTTTTGGCCAATTCAGGCCCGTTTTGTGGGTTTGTTGCCCATGCTTTGGTGTCCCGGGACGTCTCTGGAACACGGGGTGATCTTATTGGACCGTCCCCAAGAGTCACAATTTTGCCAATTGGGCCCGTTTTGTGAGCTATTACTCACGTTTTGGTGTCCCGGGACGTCTCCGGACCACGGGGTGATCTATGGGAACGTCCCCAAGACTCACAATTTTGGGTGATACGAGCTCGTTTCATGGGATATTGCTCACGTTTCGGAGTCTCGGGACGTCTCCGAAGCACGGGGTGATCTTATGGGAACGTCCCCAAGACTCGTGGTTTTGCCCGATTCAGGCCCGTTTTGTGGGTTTATTGCCCATGTTTTGGTGTCCCGGGATGTCTCCGAAGCATGGGGTGATCTTATGGGACCGTCGCCAAGAGTCACAGTTTTGGCCAATTGGGCCCCGTTTTGTGAGGTATTGCTCACGTTTTGGTGTCCCGGGACGTCTCCGGACCACGGGGTGATCTATGGGAACGTCTGCAACACTCGTGGTTTTGCCCGATTCAGGCCCGTTTAGTGGGTTTATTGCCCATGTTTTGGTGTGCACAGGGATGTCTCCGAAGCACGGGGCGATCTTATGGGACAGTCCCCAAGACTCGTAGTTTTGGCCAATTGGGGCCCGTTTTGTGAGCTATTGCTCACGTTTTGGTGTCCCGGTACGTCTCCAGACCATGGGGTGATCTCATGGGAACGTCCCGAGGACTCGTGGTTTTGGCCGATTCAGGCCCGTTTTGTGGGTTTATTGCCCATGTTTTGGTGTCCCGGGACATCTCCGAAGCACGGGGTGATCTTATGGGACCGCCCCCAATAGTCGTAGTTTTGGTCAATTGGGGCCCGTTTTGTGAGCTATTGCTCACGTTTTGGTGTCCCGGGACGTCTTCGGACCATGGGGTGATCTTATGGGAACGTCCCCAGGACTCGTGGTTCTGGCCGATTCAGGCCCGTTTTCTGGGTTTATTGCCCATGTTTTGGTGTCCCTGGAAGTCTTCGAAGCACAGGGTGATCTTATGGGACCGTCCCCAAGAGTCGCAGTTTTGGCCAATTGGGGCCAGTTTTGTGAGCTATTGCTCCTATTTTGGTGTCTCGGGACGTCTCCGGACAACGGGGTGATCTTATGGGAACGTCCCCAAGAATCGTGGTTTTGCCCGGTTCAGGCCCGTTTTGTGGGTTTATTGCCCATGTTTTGGTGTCCCGGGACGTCTCCGAAGCACGGGGTGATCTTATGGGACCGTCCCCAAGAGTCACAGTTTTGGCCAATTGGGGCCTGCTTTGTGAGGTATTGCTTATGTTTTGGTGTCCCTGGACGTCTCCGGACCATGGGGTGATCTATGGGAACGTCCCCAACACTCGTGGTTTTTCCCAATTCAGGCCCGTTTTGTGGGTTTATAGCCCACGTTTTGGTGTCCCCAGACGTCTCCGAATCACGGGGTGATCTTAAGGGACCGTCCCCAAGACACGTAGTTTTGGCCAATTGGGGCCTGTTTTCTGAGCTATTGCTCATGTTTTGGTGTCCCGGGACGTCTCCGGACCATGGGGTGATCTTATGGGAAGGACCCCAGGTCTCGTGGTTTTGCCCGATTCAGGACCGTTTTCTGGGTTTATTGCCCATGTTTTGGTGTCCCGGGACGTCTCCGAAGCCCATGGTGATCTTATGGGACCGTCCCCAAGAGTCGTAGTTTTGGCCAATTGGGGCCCGTTTTGTGAGCTATTGCTCATGTTTTGGTGTCCCGGGACGTCTCCGGACCACGGGGTGATCTTATGGGAATGTCCCCAAGACTCATGATTTTGCCCGATTCAAACCCGTATTGTGGGTTTATTGCCCATGTTTTGGTGTCCCGAGACGTGTCGGAAGCATGGGGTGATCTTATGGGACCGTCCCCAAGACTCGCAATTGTGGCCAACTGGGGCCCGTTTTGTGAGCTATTGCTCACGTTTTGGTGTGCCGGGATATATCCGGACCAAGGGGTGATCTTATCGGAACGTCCCTAGGACTCGTGGTTTTGGCCAATTCAGGTCCGTTTTGTGGGTTTATTGCCCATGTTTTGGTGTCCCGAGACATCTCCAAAGCACGGGGTGATCTTATGGGACCGCCCCCAAGAGTCGTAGTTTCGGTCAATTGGGGCCCGTTTTGTGAGCTATTGCGCACGTTTTGGTGTCCTGGGACGTCTCCGGACCATGGGGTGATCTCATGGGAACGTCCCGAGGACTCGTGGTTTTGGCCGATTCAGGCCCGTTTTGTGGGTTTATTGCCCATGTTTTGGTGTCCCGGGACGTCTCCGAAGCACGGGGTGATCTTATGGGACCGTCCCCAAGAGTCACAGTTTTCGCCAATTGGGGCCTGTTTTGTGAGGTATTGTTTATGTTTTGGTGTCCCTCGACGTCTCCGGACCATGGGGTGATCTATGGGAACGTCCCCAACACTCGTGGTTTTTCCCGATTCAGGCCAGTTTTGTGGGTTTATTGCCCATGTTTTGGTGTCCCCAGACGTCTCCGAATCACGGGGTGATCTTAAGGGACCGTCCCCAAGACACGTAGTTTTGGCAATTGGGGCCTTTTTTCTGAGCTATTGCTCATGTTTTGGTGTCCCGGGACGTCTCCGGACCATGGGGTGATCTTATGGGAAGGTCCCCAGGTCTCGTGGTTTTGCCCGCTTCAGGACCGTTTTCTGGGTTTATTGCCCATGTTTTGGTGTCCCGGGACGTCTCCGAAGCACATGGTGATCTTATGGGACCGTCCCCAAGAGTTGCACTTTTGGCCAATTGGGGCCCGTTTTGTGAGCTATTGCTCATGTTTTGGTGTCCCGGGACGTCTCCGGACCACGGGGTGATCTTATGGGAACGTCCCCAAGACTCATGATTTTGGCCGAATCAAGCCCATATTGTGGGTTTATTGCCCATGTTTTGGTGTCCCGGGACGTGTCGGAAGCACGGGGCGATCTTATGGGACAGTCCCCAAGACTCGTAGTTTTGGCCAATTGAGGCCCGTTTTGTGAGCTATTGCTCACGTTTTGGTGTCCCGGTACGTCTCCAGACCATGGGGTGATCTCATGGGAACGTCCCGAGGACTCGTGGTTTTGGCCGATTCAGGCCCGTTTTGTGGGTTTATTGCCCATGTTTTGGTGTCCCGGGACATCTCCGAAGCACGGGGTGATCTTATGGGACCGCCCCCAATAGTCGTAGTTTTGGTCAATTGGGGCCCGTTTTGTGAGCTATTGCTCACGTTTTGGTGTCCCGGGACGTCTTCGGACCATGGGGTGATCTTATGGGAACGTCCCCAGGACTCGTGGTTCTGGCCGATTCAGGCCCGTTTTCTGGGTTTATTGCCCATGTTTTGGTGTCCCTGGAAGTCTTCGAAGCACAGGGTGATCTTATGGGACCGTCCCCAAGAGTCGCAGTTTTGGCCAATTGGGGCCAGTTTTGTGAGCTATTGCTCCTGTTTTGGTGTCTCGGGACGTCTCCGGACAACGGGGTGATCTTATGGGAACGTCCCCAAGAATCGTGGTTTTGCCCGGTTCAGGCCCGTTTTGTGGGTTTATTGCCCATGTTTTGGTGTCCCGGGACGTCTCCGAAGCACGGGGTGATCTTATGGGACCGTCCCCAAGAGTCACAGTTTTCGCCAATTGGGGCCTGTTTTGTGAGGTATTGCTTATGTTTTGGTGTCCCTGGACGTCTCCGGACCATGGGGTGATCTATGGGAACGTCCCCAACACTCGTGGTTTTTCCCGATTCAGGCCCGTTTTGTGGGTTTATTGCCCATGTTTTGGTGTCCCCAGACGTCTCCGAATCACGGGGTGATCTTAAGGGACCGTCCCCAAGACACGTAGTTTTGGCAATTGGGGCTTGTTTTCTGAGCTATTGCTCATGTTTTGGTGTCCCGGGACGTCTCCGGACCATGGGGTGATCTTATGGGAAGGTCCCCAGGTCTCGTGCTTTTGCCCGATTCAGGACCGTTTTCTGGGTTTATTGCCCATGTTTTGGTGTCCCGGGACGTCTCCGAAGCACATGGTGATCTTATGGGACCGTCCCCAAGAGTTGCACTTTTGGCCAATTGGGGCCCGTTTTGTGAGCTATTGCTCATGTTTTGGTGTCCCGGGACGTCTCCGGACCACGGGGTGATCTTATGGGAACGTCCCCAAGACTCATGATTTTGGCCGATTCAAGCCCATATTGTGGGTTTATTGCCCATGTTTTGGTGTCCCGGGACGTGTCGGAAGCACGGGGTGATCTTATGGGACCGTCCCCAAGACTCGCAATTGTGGGCAACTGGGCCCGTTTTGTGAGCTATTGCTCACGTTTTGGTGTGCCGGGATGTATCCGGACCAAGGGGTGATCTTATTGGAACGTCCCTAGGACTCGTGGTTTTGGCCAATTCAGGTCCGTTTTGTGGGTTTATTGCCCATGTTTTGGTGTCCCGGGACATCTCCAAAGCACGGGGTGATCTTATGGGACCGCCCCCAAGAGTCGTAGTTTTGGTCAATTGGGGCCCGTTTTGTGAGCTATTGCTCACGTTTTGGTGTCCCGGGACGTCTCCGGACCATGGGGTGATCTCATGGGAACGTCCCGAGGACTCGTGGTTTTGGCCGATTCAGGCCCGTTTTGTGGGTTTATTGCCCATGTTTTCGTGTCCCGGGACATCTCCGAAGCACGGGGTGATCTTATGGGACCGCCCCCAAGAGTCGTTGTTTTGGTCAATTGGGGCTCGTTTTGTGAGGTATTGCTCACGTTTTGGTGTCCCGGGACGTCTCCGGACCATGGGGTGATCTTATGGGAACGTCCCCAGGACTGGTGGTTCTGGCTGATTCAGGCCCGTTTTCTGGGTTTATTGCCCATGTTTTGGTGTCCCTGGACGTCTTCGAAGCACAGGGTGATCTTATGGGACCGTCCCCAAGAGTCGCAGTTTTGGCCAATTGGGGCCAGTTTTGTGAGCTATTGCTCCAGTTTTGGTGTCCCGGGACGTCTCCGGACAAAGGGGTGATCTTATGGGAACGTCCCCAAGAATCGTGGTTTTGCCCGGTTCAGGCCCGTTTTGTGGGTTTATTGCCCATGTTTTGGTGTCCCAGGACGTCTCCGAAGCACGGGGTGATCTTATGGGACCGTCCCCAAGAGTCACCGTTTTGGCCAATTGGGGCCTGTTTTGTGAGGTATTGCTCACGTTTTGGTGTCCCTGGACGTCTCCGAAGCACGGGGTGATCTTATGGGAACGTCCCCAACACTCGTGGTTTTGGCCAATTCAGGCCCGTTTTGTGGGTTTATTGCCCATGCTTTGGTGTCCCGGGACGTCTCTGGAACACGGGGTGATCTTATGGGACCGTCCCCAAGAGTCACAATTTTGCCAATTGGGCCCGTTTTGTGAGCTATTACTCACGTTTTGGTGTCCCGGGACGTCTCCGGACCACGGGGTGATCTATGGGAACGTCCCCAAGACTCACAATTTTGGTTGATACGAGCTCGTTTCATGGGATATTGCTCACGTTTCGGTGTCTCGGGACGTCTCCGAAGCACGGGGTGATCTTATGGGAACGTCCCCAAGACTCGTGGTTTTGCCCGATTCAGGCCCGTTTTGTGGGTTTATTGCCCATGTTTTGGTGTGCACAGGGATGTCTCCGAAGCACGGGGCGATCTTATGGGACAGTCCCCAAGACTTGTAGTTTTGGCCAATTGGGGCCCGTTTTGTGAGCTATTGCTCACGTTTTGGTGTCCCGGTACGTCTCCAGACCATGGGGTGATCTCATGGGAACGTCCCGAGGACTCGTGGTTTTGGCCGATTCAGGCCCGTTTTGTGGGTTCATTGCCTATGTTTTGGTGTCCCGGGACATCTCCGAAGCACGGGGTGATCTTATGGGACCGCCCCCAATAGTCGTAGTTTTGGTCAATTGGGCCCCGTTTTGTGAGCTATTGCTCACGTTTTGGTGTCCCGGTACGTCTCCAGACCATGGGGTGATCTCATGGGAACGTCCCGAGGACTCGTGGTTTTGGCCGATTCAGGCCCGTTTTGTGGGTTTATTGCCCATGTTTTTGTGTCCCGGGACATCTCCGAAGCACGGGGTGATCTTATGGGACTGCCCCCAAGAGTCGTAGTTTTGGTCAATTGGGGCCCGTTTTGTGAGCTATTGCTCACGTTTTGGTGTCCCGGGACGTCTCCGGACCACGGGGTGATCTTATGGGACCGTCCCCAAGAGTCACAGTTTTGGCCAATTGGGGCCTGTTTTGTGAGGTATTGCTCACGTTTTGGTGTCCCTGGACGTCTCCGAAGCACGGGGTGATCTTATGGGAACGTCCCCAACACTCGTGGTTTTGGCCAATTCAGGCCCGTTTTGTGGGTTTGTTGCCCATGCTTTGGTGTCCCGGGACGTCTCTGGAACACGGGGTGATCTTATTGGACCGTCCCCAAGAGTCACAATTTTGCCAATTGGGCCCGTTTTGTGAGCTATTACTCACGTTTTGGTGTCCCGGGACGTCTCCGGACCACGGGGTGATCTATGGGAACGTCCCCAAGACTCACAATTTTGGGTGATACGAGCTCGTTTCATGGGATATTGCTCACGTTTCGGAGTCTCGGGACGTCTCCGAAGCACGGGGTGATCTTATGGGAACGTCCCCAAGACTCGTGGTTTTGCCCGATTCAGGCCCGTTTTGTGGGTTTATTGCCCATGTTTTGGTGTCCCGGGATGTCTCCGAAGCATGGGGTGATCTTATGGGACCGTCGCCAAGAGTCACAGTTTTGGCCAATTGGGCCCCGTTTTGTGAGGTATTGCTCACGTTTTGGTGTCCCGGGACGTCTCCGGACCACGGGGTGATCTATGGGAACGTCTGCAACACTCGTGGTTTTGCCCGATTCAGGCCCGTTTAGTGGGTTTATTGCCCATGTTTTGGTGTGCACAGGGATGTCTCCGAAGCACGGGGCGATCTTATGGGACAGTCCCCAAGACTCGTAGTTTTGGCCAATTGGGGCCCGTTTTGTGAGCTATTGCTCACGTTTTGGTGTCCCGGTACGTCTCCAGACCATGGGGTGATCTCATGGGAACGTCCCGAGGACTCGTGGTTTTGGCCGATTCAGGCCCGTTTTGTGGGTTTATTGCCCATGTTTTGGTGTCCCGGGACATCTCCGAAGCACGGGGTGATCTTATGGGACCGCCCCCAATAGTCGTAGTTTTGGTCAATTGGGGCCCGTTTTGTGAGCTATTGCTCACGTTTTGGTGTCCCGGGACGTCTTCGGACCATGGGGTGATCTTATGGGAACGTCCCCAGGACTCGTGGTTCTGGCCGATTCAGGCCCGTTTTCTGGGTTTATTGCCCATGTTTTGGTGTCCCTGGAAGTCTTCGAAGCACAGGGTGATCTTATGGGACCGTCCCCAAGAGTCGCAGTTTTGGCCAATTGGGGCCAGTTTTGTGAGCTATTGCTCCTATTTTGGTGTCTCGGGACGTCTCCGGACAACGGGGTGATCTTATGGGAACGTCCCCAAGAATCGTGGTTTTGCCCGGTTCAGGCCCGTTTTGTGGGTTTATTGCCCATGTTTTGGTGTCCCGGGACGTCTCCGAAGCACGGGGTGATCTTATGGGACCGTCCCCAAGAGTCACAGTTTTGGCCAATTGGGGCCTGCTTTGTGAGGTATTGCTTATGTTTTGGTGTCCCTGGACGTCTCCGGACCATGGGGTGATCTATGGGAACGTCCCCAACACTCGTGGTTTTTCCCAATTCAGGCCCGTTTTGTGGGTTTATAGCCCACGTTTTGGTGTCCCCAGACGTCTCCGAATCACGGGGTGATCTTAAGGGACCGTCCCCAAGACACGTAGTTTTGGCCAATTGGGGCCTGTTTTCTGAGCTATTGCTCATGTTTTGGTGTCCCGGGACGTCTCCGGACCATGGGGTGATCTTATGGGAAGGACCCCAGGTCTCGTGGTTTTGCCCGATTCAGGACCGTTTTCTGGGTTTATTGCCCATGTTTTGGTGTCCCGGGACGTCTCCGAAGCCCATGGTGATCTTATGGGACCGTCCCCAAGAGTCGTAGTTTTGGCCAATTGGGGCCCGTTTTGTGAGCTATTGCTCATGTTTTGGTGTCCCGGGACGTCTCCGGACCACGGGGTGATCTTATGGGAATGTCCCCAAGACTCATGATTTTGCCCGATTCAAACCCGTATTGTGGGTTTATTGCCCATGTTTTGGTGTCCCGAGACGTGTCGGAAGCATGGGGTGATCTTATGGGACCGTCCCCAAGACTCGCAATTGTGGCCAACTGGGGCCCGTTTTGTGAGCTATTGCTCACGTTTTGGTGTGCCGGGATATATCCGGACCAAGGGGTGATCTTATCGGAACGTCCCTAGGACTCGTGGTTTTGGCCAATTCAGGTCCGTTTTGTGGGTTTATTGCCCATGTTTTGGTGTCCCGAGACATCTCCAAAGCACGGGGTGATCTTATGGGACCGCCCCCAAGAGTCGTAGTTTCGGTCAATTGGGGCCCGTTTTGTGAGCTATTGCGCACGTTTTGGTGTCCTGGGACGTCTCCGGACCATGGGGTGATCTCATGGGAACGTCCCGAGGACTCGTGGTTTTGGCCGATTCAGGCCCGTTTTGTGGGTTTATTGCCCATGTTTTGGTGTCCCGGGACGTCTCCGAAGCACGGGGTGATCTTATGGGACCGTCCCCAAGAGTCACAGTTTTCGCCAATTGGGGCCTGTTTTGTGAGGTATTGTTTATGTTTTGGTGTCCCTCGACGTCTCCGGACCATGGGGTGATCTATGGGAACGTCCCCAACACTCGTGGTTTTTCCCGATTCAGGCCAGTTTTGTGGGTTTATTGCCCATGTTTTGGTGTCCCCAGACGTCTCCGAATCACGGGGTGATCTTAAGGGACCGTCCCCAAGACACGTAGTTTTGGCAATTGGGGCCTTTTTTCTGAGCTATTGCTCATGTTTTGGTGTCCCGGGACGTCTCCGGACCATGGGGTGATCTTATGGGAAGGTCCCCAGGTCTCGTGGTTTTGCCCGCTTCAGGACCGTTTTCTGGGTTTATTGCCCATGTTTTGGTGTCCCGGGACGTCTCCGAAGCACATGGTGATCTTATGGGACCGTCCCCAAGAGTTGCACTTTTGGCCAATTGGGGCCCGTTTTGTGAGCTATTGCTCATGTTTTGGTGTCCCGGGACGTCTCCGGACCACGGGGTGATCTTATGGGAACGTCCCCAAGACTCATGATTTTGGCCGAATCAAGCCCATATTGTGGGTTTATTGCCCATGTTTTGGTGTCCCGGGACGTGTCGGAAGCACGGGGCGATCTTATGGGACAGTCCCCAAGACTCGTAGTTTTGGCCAATTGAGGCCCGTTTTGTGAGCTATTGCTCACGTTTTGGTGTCCCGGTACGTCTCCAGACCATGGGGTGATCTCATGGGAACGTCCCGAGGACTCGTGGTTTTGGCCGATTCAGGCCCGTTTTGTGGGTTTATTGCCCATGTTTTGGTGTCCCGGGACATCTCCGAAGCACGGGGTGATCTTATGGGACCGCCCCCAATAGTCGTAGTTTTGGTCAATTGGGGCCCGTTTTGTGAGCTATTGCTCACGTTTTGGTGTCCCGGGACGTCTTCGGACCATGGGGTGATCTTATGGGAACGTCCCCAGGACTCGTGGTTCTGGCCGATTCAGGCCCGTTTTCTGGGTTTATTGCCCATGTTTTGGTGTCCCTGGAAGTCTTCGAAGCACAGGGTGATCTTATGGGACCGTCCCCAAGAGTCGCAGTTTTGGCCAATTGGGGCCAGTTTTGTGAGCTATTGCTCCTGTTTTGGTGTCTCGGGACGTCTCCGGACAACGGGGTGATCTTATGGGAACGTCCCCAAGAATCGTGGTTTTGCCCGGTTCAGGCCCGTTTTGTGGGTTTATTGCCCATGTTTTGGTGTCCCGGGACGTCTCCGAAGCACGGGGTGATCTTATGGGACCGTCCCCAAGAGTCACAGTTTTCGCCAATTGGGGCCTGTTTTGTGAGGTATTGCTTATGTTTTGGTGTCCCTGGACGTCTCCGGACCATGGGGTGATCTATGGGAACGTCCCCAACACTCGTGGTTTTTCCCGATTCAGGCCCGTTTTGTGGGTTTATTGCCCATGTTTTGGTGTCCCCAGACGTCTCCGAATCACGGGGTGATCTTAAGGGACCGTCCCCAAGACACGTAGTTTTGGCAATTGGGGCTTGTTTTCTGAGCTATTGCTCATGTTTTGGTGTCCCGGGACGTCTCCGGACCATGGGGTGATCTTATGGGAAGGTCCCCAGGTCTCGTGCTTTTGCCCGATTCAGGACCGTTTTCTGGGTTTATTGCCCATGTTTTGGTGTCCCGGGACGTCTCCGAAGCACATGGTGATCTTATGGGACCGTCCCCAAGAGTTGCACTTTTGGCCAATTGGGGCCCGTTTTGTGAGCTATTGCTCATGTTTTGGTGTCCCGGGACGTCTCCGGACCACGGGGTGATCTTATGGGAACGTCCCCAAGACTCATGATTTTGGCCGATTCAAGCCCATATTGTGGGTTTATTGCCCATGTTTTGGTGTCCCGGGACGTGTCGGAAGCACGGGGTGATCTTATGGGACCGTCCCCAAGACTCGCAATTGTGGGCAACTGGGCCCGTTTTGTGAGCTATTGCTCACGTTTTGGTGTGCCGGGATGTATCCGGACCAAGGGGTGATCTTATTGGAACGTCCCTAGGACTCGTGGTTTTGGCCAATTCAGGTCCGTTTTGTGGGTTTATTGCCCATGTTTTGGTGTCCCGGGACATCTCCAAAGCACGGGGTGATCTTATGGGACCGCCCCCAAGAGTCGTAGTTTTGGTCAATTGGGGCCCGTTTTGTGAGCTATTGCTCACGTTTTGGTGTCCCGGGACGTCTCCGGACCATGGGGTGATCTCATGGGAACGTCCCGAGGACTCGTGGTTTTGGCCGATTCAGGCCCGTTTTGTGGGTTTATTGCCCATGTTTTCGTGTCCCGGGACATCTCCGAAGCACGGGGTGATCTTATGGGACCGCCCCCAAGAGTCGTTGTTTTGGTCAATTGGGGCTCGTTTTGTGAGGTATTGCTCACGTTTTGGTGTCCCGGGACGTCTCCGGACCATGGGGTGATCTTATGGGAACGTCCCCAGGACTGGTGGTTCTGGCTGATTCAGGCCCGTTTTCTGGGTTTATTGCCCATGTTTTGGTGTCCCTGGACGTCTTCGAAGCACAGGGTGATCTTATGGGACCGTCCCCAAGAGTCGCAGTTTTGGCCAATTGGGGCCAGTTTTGTGAGCTATTGCTCCAGTTTTGGTGTCCCGGGACGTCTCCGGACAAAGGGGTGATCTTATGGGAACGTCCCCAAGAATCGTGGTTTTGCCCGGTTCAGGCCCGTTTTGTGGGTTTATTGCCCATGTTTTGGTGTCCCAGGACGTCTCCGAAGCACGGGGTGATCTTATGGGACCGTCCCCAAGAGTCACCGTTTTGGCCAATTGGGGCCTGTTTTGTGAGGTATTGCTCACGTTTTGGTGTCCCTGGACGTCTCCGAAGCACGGGGTGATCTTATGGGAACGTCCCCAACACTCGTGGTTTTGGCCAATTCAGGCCCGTTTTGTGGGTTTATTGCCCATGCTTTGGTGTCCCGGGACGTCTCTGGAACACGGGGTGATCTTATGGGACCGTCCCCAAGAGTCACAATTTTGCCAATTGGGCCCGTTTTGTGAGCTATTACTCACGTTTTGGTGTCCCGGGACGTCTCCGGACCACGGGGTGATCTATGGGAACGTCCCCAAGACTCACAATTTTGGTTGATACGAGCTCGTTTCATGGGATATTGCTCACGTTTCGGTGTCTCGGGACGTCTCCGAAGCACGGGGTGATCTTATGGGAACGTCCCCAAGACTCGTGGTTTTGCCCGATTCAGGCCCGTTTTGTGGGTTTATTGCCCATGTTTTGGTGTGCACAGGGATGTCTCCGAAGCACGGGGCGATCTTATGGGACAGTCCCCAAGACTTGTAGTTTTGGCCAATTGGGGCCCGTTTTGTGAGCTATTGCTCACGTTTTGGTGTCCCGGTACGTCTCCAGACCATGGGGTGATCTCATGGGAACGTCCCGAGGACTCGTGGTTTTGGCCGATTCAGGCCCGTTTTGTGGGTTCATTGCCTATGTTTTGGTGTCCCGGGACATCTCCGAAGCACGGGGTGATCTTATGGGACCGCCCCCAATAGTCGTAGTTTTGGTCAATTGGGCCCCGTTTTGTGAGCTATTGCTCACGTTTTGGTGTCCCGGGACGTCTTCGGACCATGGGGTGATCTTATGGGAACGTCCCCAGGACTCGTGGTTCTGGCCGATTCAGGCCCGTTTTCTGGGTTTATTGCCCATGTTTTGGTGTCCCTGGAAGTCTTCGAAGCACAGGGTGATCTTATGGGACCATCCCCAAGAGTCGCAGTTTTGGCCAATTGGGGCCAGTTTTGTGAGCTATTGCTCCTGTTTTGGTGTCTCGGGACGTCTCCGGACAACGGGGTGATCTTATGGGAACGTCCCCAAGAATCGTGGTTTTGCCTGGTTCAGGCCCGTTTTGTGGGTTTATTGCCCATGTTTTGGTGTCCCGGGATGTCTCCGAAGCACATGGTGATCTTATGGGACCGTCCCCAAGAGTTGCAGTTTTGGCCAATTGGGGCCCGTTTTGTGCGCTATTGCTCATGTTTTGGTTTCCCGGGACGTCTCCGGACCACGGGGTGATCTTATGGGAACGTCCCCAAGACTCATGATTTTGGCCGATTCAAGCCCGTATTGTGGGTTTATTGCCCATGTTTTGGTGTCCCGGGACGTGTCGGAAGCACGGGGTGATCTTATGGGACCGTCCCCAAGACTCGCAATTGTGGCCAACTGGGGCCCATTTTGTGAGCTATTGCTCACGTTTTGGTGTGCCGGGATGTATCCGGACCAAGGGGTGATCTTATCGGAACGTCCCTAGGACTCGTGGTTTTGGCCAATTCAGGTCCGTTTTGTGGGTTTATTGCCCATGTTTTGGTGTCCCGGGACATCTCCAAAGCACGGGGTGATCTTATGGGACCGCCCCCAAGAGTCGTAGTTTTGGTCAATTGGGGCCCGTTTTGTGAGCTATTGCTCACGTTTTGGTGTCCCGGGACGTCTCCGGACCATGGGGTGATCTCATGGGAACGTCCCGAGGACTCGTGGTTTTGGCCGATTCACGCCCGTTTTGTGGGTTTATTGCCCATGTTTTGGTGTCCCGGGACATCTCCGAAGCACGGGGTGATCTTATGGGACCGCCCCCAAGAGTCGTAGTTTTGGTCAATTGGGGCCCGTTTTGTGAGCTATTGCTCACGTTTTGGTGTCCCGGGACGTCTCCGGACCATGGGGTGATCTTATGGGAACGTCCCCAGGACTGGTGGTTCTGGCTGATTCAGGCCCCTTTTCTGGGTTTATTGCCCATGTTTTGGTGTCCCTGGACGTCTTCGAAGCACAGGGTGATCTTATGGGACCGTCCCCAAGACTCGCAGTTTTGGCCAATTGGGGCCAGTTTTGTGAGCGATTGCTCCAGTTTTGGTGTCCCGGGACGTCTCCGGACAACGGGGTGATCTTATGGGAACGTCCCCAAGAATCGTGGTTTTGCCCGGTTCAGGCCCGTTTTGTGGGTTTATTGCCCATGTTTTGGTGTCCCAGGACGTCTCCGAAGCACGGGGTGATCTTATGGGACCGTCCCCTAGAGTCACAGTTTTGGCCAATTGGGGCCTGTTTTGTGAGGTATTGCTCACGTTTTGGTGTCCCTGGACGTCTCCGAAGCACGGGGTGATCTTATGGGAACGTCCCCAACACTCACAATTTTGGTTGATACGAGCTCGTTTCATGGGATATTGCTCATGTTTCGGTGTCTCGGGACGTCTCCGAAGCACGGGGTGATCTTATGGGAACGTCCCCAAGACTCGTGGTTTTGCCCGATTCAGGCCTGTTTTGTGGGTTTATTGCCCATGTTTTGGTGTGCACAGGGATGTCTCCGAAGCACGGGGCCATCTTATGGGACAGTCCCCAAGGCTTGTAGTTTTGGCCAATTGGGGCCCGTTTTGTGAGCTATTGCTCACGTTTTGGTGTCCCGGTACGTCTCCAGACCATGGGGTGATCTCATGGGAACGTCCCGAGGACTCGTGGTTTTGGCCGATTCAGGCCCGTTTTGTGGGTTCATTGCCTATGTTTTGGTGTCCCGGGACATCTCCGAAGCACGGGGTGATCTTATGGGACCGCCCCCAATAGTCGTAGTTTTGGTCAATTGGGCCCCGTTTTGTGAGCTATTGCTCACGTTTTGGTGTCCCGGGACGTCTTCGGACCATGGGGTGATCTTATGGGAACGTCCCCAGGACTCGTGGTTCTGGCCGATTCAGGCCCGTTTTCTGGGTTTATTGCCCATGTTTTGGTGTCCCTGGAAGTCTTCGAAGCACAGGGTGATCTTATGGGACCATCCCCAAGAGTCGCAGTTTTGGCCAATTGGGGCCAGTTTTGTGAGCTATTGCTCCTGTTTTGATGTCTCGGGACGTCTCCGGACAACGGGGTGATCTTATGGGAACGTCCCCAAGAATCGTGGTTTTGCCTGGTTCAGGCCCGTTTTGTGGGTTTATTGCCCATGTTTTGGTGTCCCGGGATGTCTCCGAAGCACATGGTGATCTTATGGGACCGTCCCCAAGAGTTGCAGTTTTGGCCAATTGGGGCCCGTTTTGTGCGCTATTGCTCATGTTTTGGTTTCCCGGGACGTCTCCGGACCACGGGGTGATCTTATGGGAACGTCCCCAAGACTCATGATTTTGGCCGATTCAAGCCCGTATTGTGGGTTTATTGCCCATGTTTTGGTGTCCCGGGACGTGTCGGAAGCACGGGGTGATCTTATGGGACCGTCCCCAAGACTCGCAATTGTGGCCAACTGGGGCCCGTTTTGTGAGCTATTGCTCACGTTTTGGTGTGCCGGGATGTATCCGGACCAAGGGGTGATCTTATCGGAACGTCCCTAGGACTCGTGGTTTTGGCCAATTCAGGTCCGTTTTGTGGGTTTATTGCCCATGTTTTGGTGTCCCGGGACATCTCCAAAGCACGGGGTGATCTTATGGGACCGCCCCCAAGAGTCGTAGTTTTGGTCAATTGGGGCCCGTTTTGTGAGGTATTGCTCACGTTTTGGTGTCCCGGGACGTCTCCGGACCATGGGGTGATCTCATGGGAACGTCCCGAGGACTCGTGGTTTTGGCCGATTCAGGCCCGTTTTGTGGGTTTATTGCCCATGTTTTGGTGTCCCGGGACATCTCCGAAGCACGGGGTGATCTTATGGGACCGCCCCCAAGAGTCGTAGTTTTGGTCAATTGGGGCCCGTTTTGTGAGCTATTGGTCACGTTTTGGTGTCCCGGGACGTCTCCGGACCATGGGGTGATCTTATGGGAACGTCCCCAGGACTGGTGGTTCTGGCTGATTCAGGCCCGTTTTCTGGGTTTATTGCCCATGTTTTGGTGTCCCTGGACGTCTTCGAAGCACAGGGTGATCTTATGGGACCGTCCCCAAGACTCGCAGTTTTGGCCAATTGGGGCCAGTTTTGTGAGCTATTGCTCCAGTTTTGGTGTCCCGGGACGTCTCCGGACAACGGGGTGATCTTATGGGAACGTCCCCAAGAATCGTGGTTTTGCCCGGTTCAGGCCCGTTTTGTGGGTTTATTGCCCATGTTTTGGTGTCCCAGGACGTCTCCGAAGCACGGGGTGATCTTATGGGACCGTCCCCAAGAGTCACAGTTTTGGCCAATTGGGGCCTGTTTTGTGAGGTATTGCTCACGTTTTGGTGTCCCTGGACGTCTCCGAAGCACGGGGTGATCTTATGGGAACGTCCCCAACACTCACAATTTTGGTTGATACGAGCTCGTTTCATGGGATATTGCTCATGTTTCGGTGTCTCGGGACGTCTCCGAAGCACGGGGTGATCTTATGGGAACGTCCCCAAGACTCGTGGTTTTGCCCGATTCAGGCCTGTTTTGTGGGTTTATTGCCCATGTTTTGGTGTGCACAGGGATGTCTCCGAAGCACGGGGCCATCTTATGGGACAGTCCCCAAGGCTTGTAGTTTTGGCCAATTGGGGCCCGTTTTGTGAGCTATTGCTCACGTTTTGGTGTCCCGGTACGTCTCCAGACCATGGGGTGATCTCATGGGAACGTCCCGAGGACTCGTGGTTTTGGCCGATTCAGGCCCGTTTTGTGGGTTCATTGCCTATGTTTTGGTGTCCCGGGACATCTCCGAAGCACGGGGTGATCTTATGGGACCGCCCCCAATAGTCGTAGTTTTGGTCAATTGGGCCCCGTTTTGTGAGCTATTGCTCACGTTTTGGTGTCCCGGGACGTCTTCGGACCATGGGGTGATCTTATGGGAACGTCCCCAGGACTCGTGGTTCTGGCCGATTCAGGCCCGTTTTCTGGGTTTATTGCCCATGTTTTGGTGTCCCTGGAAGTCTTCGAAGCACAGGGTGATCTTATGGGACCATCCCCAAGAGTCGCAGTTTTGGCCAATTGGGGCCAGTTTTGTGAGCTATTGCTCCTGTTTTGGTGTCTCGGGACGTCTCCGGACAACGGGGTGATCTTATGGGAACGTACCCAAGAATCGTGGTTTTGCCTGGTTCAGGCCCGTTTTGTGGGTTTATTGCCCATGTTTTGGTGTCCCGGGATGTCTCCGAAGCACATGGTGATCTTATGGGACCGTCCCCAAGAGTTGCAGTTTTGGCCAATTGGGGCCCGTTTTGTGCGCTATTGCTCATGTTTTGGTTTCCCGGGACGTCTCCGGACCACGGGGTGATCTTATGGGAACGTCCCCAAGACTCATGATTTTGGCCGATTCAAGCCCGTATTGTGGGTTTATTGCCCATGTTTTGGTGTCCCGGGACGTGTCGGAAGCACGGGGTGATCTTATGGGACCGTCCCCAAGACTCGCAATTGTGGCCAACTGGGGCCCGTTTTGTGAGCTATTGCTCACGTTTTGGTGTGCCGGGATGTATCCGGACCAAGGGGTGATCTTATCGGAACGTCCCTAGGACTCGTGGTTTTGGCCAATTCAGGTCCGTTTTGTGGGTTTATTGCCCATGTTTTGGTGTCCCGGGACATCTCCAAAGCACGGGGTGATCTTATGGGACCGCCCCCAAGAGTCGTAGTTTTGGTCAATTGGGGCCCGTTTTGTGAGGTATTGCTCACGTTTTGGTGTCCCGGGACGTCTCCGGACCATGGGGTGATCTCATGGGAACGTCCCGAGGACTCGTGGTTTTGGCCGATTCAGGCCCGTTTTGTGGGTTTATTGCCCATGTTTTGGTGTCCCGGGACATCTCCGAAGCACGGGGTGATCTTATGGGACCGCCCCCAAGAGTCGTAGTTTTGGTCAATTGGGGCCCGTTTTGTGAGCTATTGGTCACGTTTTGGTGTCCCGGGACGTCTCCGGACCATGGGGTGATCTTATGGGAACGTCCCCAGGACTGGTGGTTCTGGCTGATTCAGGCCCGTTTTCTGGGTTTATTGCCCATGTTTTGGTGTCCCTGGACGTCTTCGAAGCACAGGGTGATCTTATGGGACCGTCCCCAAGACTCGCAGTTTTGGCCAATTGGGGCCAGTTTTGTGAGCTATTGCTCCAGTTTTGGTGTCCCGGGACGTCTCCGGACAACGGGGTGATCTTATGGGAACGTCCCCAAGAATCGTGGTTTTGCCCGGTTCAGGCCCGTTTTGTGGGTTTATTGCCCATGTTTTGGTGTCCCAGGACGTCTCCGAAGCACGGGGTGATCTTATGGGACCGTCCCCAAGAGTCACAGTTTTGGCCAATTGGGGCCTGTTTTGTGAGGTATTGCTCACGTTTTGGTGTCCCTGGACGTCTCCGAAGCACGGGGTGATCTTATGGGAACGTCCCCAACACTCACAATTTTGGTTGATACGAGCTCGTTTCATGGGATATTGCTCATGTTTCGGTGTCTCGGGACGTCTCCGAAGCACGGGGTGATCTTATGGGAACGTCCCCAAGACTCGTGGTTTTGCCTGATTCAGGCCTGTTTTGTGGGTTTATTGCCCATGTTTTGGTGTGCACAGGGATGTCTCCGAAGCATGGGGCCATCTTATGGGACAGTCCCCAAGACTTGTAGTTTTGGCCAATTGGGGCCCGTTTTGTGAGCTATTGCTCACGTTTTGGTGTCCCGGTACGTCTCCAGACCATGGGGTGATCTCATGGGAACGTCCCGAGGACTCGTGGTTTTGGCCGATTCAGGCCCGTTTTGTGGGTTCATTGCCTATGTTTTGGTGTCCCGGGACATCTCCGAAGCACGGGGTGATCTTATGGGACCGCCCCCAATAGTCGTAGTTTTGGTCAATTGGGCCCCGTTTTGTGAGCTATTGCTCACGTTTTGGTGTCCCGGGACGTCTTCGGACCATGGGGTGATCTTATGGGAACGTCCCCAGGACTCGTGGTTCTGGCCGATTCAGGCCCGTTTTCTGGGTTTATTGCCCATGTTTTGGTGTCCCTGGAAGTCTTCGAAGCACAGGGTGATCTTATGGGACCATCCCCAAGAGTCGCAGTTTTGGCCAATTGGGGCCAGTTTTGTGAGCTATTGCTCCTGTTTTGGTGTCTCGGGACGTCTCCGGACAACGGGGTGATCTTATGGGAACGTCCCCAAGAATCGTGGTTTTGCCTGGTTCAGGCCCGTTTTGTGGGTTTATTGCCCATGTTTTGGTGTCCCGGGATGTCTCCGAAGCACATGGTGATCTTATGGGACCGTCCCCAAGAGTTGCAGTTTTGGCCAATTGGGGCCCGTTTTGTGCGCTATTGCTCATGTTTTGGTTTCCCGGGACGTCTCCGGACCACGGGGTGATCTTATGGGAACGTCCCCAAGACTCATGATTTTGGCCGATTCAAGCCCGTATTGTGGGTTTATTGCCCATGTTTTGGTGTCCCGGGACGTGTCGGAAGCACGGGGTGATCTTATGGGACCGTCCCCAAGACTCGCAATTGTGGCCAACTGGGGCCCGTTTTGTGAGCTATTGCTCACGTTTTGGTGTGCCGGGATGTATCCGGACCAAGGGGTGATCTTATCGGAACGTCCCTAGGACTCGTGGTTTTGGCCAATTCTGGTCCGTTTTGTGGGTTTATTGCCCATGTTTTGGTGTCCCGGGACATCTCCAAAGCACGGGGTGATCTTATGGGACCGCCCCCAAGAGTCGTAGTTTTGGTCAATTGGGGCCCGTTTTGTGAGGTATTGCTCACGTTTTGGTGTCCCGGGACGTCTCCGGACCATGGGGTGATCTCATGGGAACGTCCCGAGGACTCGTGGTTTTGGCCGATTCAGGCCCGTTTTGTGGGTTTATTGCCCATGTTTTGGTGTCCCGGGACATCTCCGAAGCACGGGGTGATCTTATGGGACCGCCCCCAATAGTCGTAGTTTTGGTCAATTGGGGCCCGTTTTGTGAGCTATTGCTCACGTTTTGGTGTCCCGGGACGTCTTCGGACCATGGGGTGATCTTATGGGAACGTCCCCAGGACTCGTGGTTCTGGCCGATTCAGGCCCGTTTTCTGGATTTATTGCCCATGTTTTGGTGACCCTGGACGTCTTCGAAGCACAGGGTGATCTTATGGGACCGTCCCCAAGAGTCACAGTTTTGGCCAACTAGGGCCAGTTTTGTGAGCTATTGCTCCTGTTTTGGTGTCTCGGGACGTCTCCGGACAACGGGGTGATCTTATGGGAACGTCCCCAAGAATCGTGGTTTTGCCCGGTTCAGGCCCGTTTTGTGGGTTTATTGCCCATGTTTTGGTATCCCGGGACGTCTTTGAAGCACGGGGTGATCTTATGGGACCGTCCCCAAGAGTCACAGTTTTGGCCAATTGGGGCCTGTTTTGTGAGGTATTGCTTATGTTTTGGTGTCCCTGGACGTCTCCGGACCATGGGGTGATCTATGGGAACGTCCCCAACACTCGTGGTTTTTCCCGATTCAGGCCCGTTTTGTGGGTTTATTGCCCATGTTCTCGTGTCCCCAGACGTCTCCGAATCACGGGGTGATCTTAAGGGACCGTCCCCAAGACACGTAGTTTTGGCCAATTGGGGCCTGTTTTGTGAGCTATTGCTCATGTTTTGGTGTCCCGGGACGTCTCCGGACCATGGGGTGATCTTATGGGAAGGTCCCCAGGTCTCGTGGTTTTGCCCGATTCAGGACCGTTTTCTGGGTTTATTGCCCATGTTTTGGTGTCCCGGGACGTCTCCGAAGCACATGGTGATCTTATGGGACCGTCCCCAAGAGTCGCAGTTTTGGCCAATTGGGGCCCGTTTTGTGAGCTATTGCTCATGTTTTGGTGTCCCGGGACGTCTCCGGACCACGGGGTGATCTTATGGGAACGTCCCCAAGACTCATGATTTTTCCCGATTCAAGCCCGTATTGTGGGTTTATTGCCCATGTTTTGGTGTCCCGGGACGTGTCGGAAGCATGGGGTGATCTTATGGGACCGTCCCCAAGAGTAGCAATTGTGGCCAACTGGGGCCCATTTTGTGAGCTATTGCTCACGTTTTGGTGTGCCGGGATGTATCCGGACCAGGGGGTGATCTTATCGGAACGTCCCTAGGACTCGTGGTTTTGGCCAATTCAGGTCCGTTTTGTGGGTTTATTGCCCATGTTTTGGTGTCCCGGGACATCTCCAAAGCACGGGGTGATCTTATGGGACCGCCCCCAAGAGTCGTAGTTTTGGTCAATTGGGGCCCGTTTTGTGAGCTATTGCTCACGTTTTGGTGTCCCGGGACGTCTCCGGACCATGGGGTGATCTCATGGGAACGTCCCGAGGACTCGTGGTTTTGGCCGATTCAGGCCGTTTTGTGGGTTTATTGTCCATGTTTTGGTGTCCCGGGACATCTCCGAAGCACGGGGTGATCTTATGGGACCGCCCCCAAGAGTCGTAGTTTTCGTCAATTGGGGCCCGTTTAGTGAGCTATTGCTCACGTTTTGGTGTCCCGGGACGTCTCCGGACCATGGGGTGATCTTATGGGAACCTGTGCAGGACTCGTGGTTCTGGCTGATTCAGGCCCGTTTTCTGGGTTTATTGCCCATGTTTTGGTGTCCCTGGACGTCTTCGAAGAGTCGCAGTTTTGGCCAATTGGGGCCAGTTTTGTGAGCTATTGCTCCTGTTTTGGTGTCCCGGGACGTCTCCGGACAACGGGGTGATCTTATGGGAACGTTCCCAAGAATCGTGGTTTTGCCCGGTTCAAGCCCGTTTTGTGGGTTTTTTGCCCATGTTTTGGTGTCCCAGGACGTCTCCGAAGCACGGGGTGATCTTATGGGACCGTCCCCAAGAGTCACAGTTTTGGCCAATTGGGGCGTGTTTTGTGAGGTATTGCTCACGTTTTGGTGTCCCTGAACGTCTCCGAAGCACGGGGTGATCTTATGGGAACGTCCCCAACACTCGTGGTTTTGGCCAATTCAGGCCCGTTTTGTGGGTTTATTGCCCATGCTTTGGTGTCCCGGGACGTCTCTGAAACACGGGGTGATCTTATGGGACCGTCCCCAAGAGTCACAATTTTGCCAATTGGGCCCGTTTTGTGAGTTATTACTCATGTTTTGGTGTCCCGGGACGTCTCCGGACCACGGGGTGATCTATGGGAATGTCCCCAAGACTCACAATTTTGGTTGATACGAGCTCGTTTCATGGGATATTGCTCACGTTTCGTTGTCTCGGGACGTTTCCGAAGCACGTGGTCATCTTATGGGAACGTCCCCAAGACTCGTGGTTTTGGCCGATTCAGGATCGTTTTGTGGGTTTATTGCCCATGTTTTGGTGTCCCGGGATGTCTCCGAAGCATGGGGTTATCTTATGGGACCGTCCCCAAGACTCGTAGTTTTGGCCAATTGGGTCCTGTTTTGTGAGCTATTGCTCACGTTTTGGTGTCCCGGGACATCTCCGGACCAAGGGGTGATCTATGGGAATGTCCCCAAGACTCGTGGTTTTGGCCAATTCAGGCCCGTTTTGTGGGTTTATTGCCCATGTTTAGCTGTCCCGGGACGTCTCTGAAGCATGGGGTGATCTTATGGGACCTTCCCCAAGAGTCATAATTTTGGCCAATTGGGCCCGTTTTGTGAGCTATTACTCTCGTTTTGGTGTCCCGGGACTTCTCCGGACCATGGGGTGATCTATGGGAACGTCCACAAGACTCACAATTTTGGTTGATACGCGCTCGTTTCATGGGATATTGCTCACGTTTCGGTGTCTCGGGACGTCTCCGAATCACGGGGTGATCTTATGGGAACGTCCCCAAGACTCGTGGTTTGCCCGATTCAGGCCCGTTTTGTGGGTTTATTACCCATGTTTTGGTGTCCCGGGATGTCTCCAAAGCATGGGGTGATCTTATGGGACCGTCCCCAAGAGTCACAGTATTGGCCAATTGGGCCCCGTTTTGTGAGGTATTGCTCACGTTTTGGTGTCCCGGGACGTCTCCGGACCACGGGGTGATCTATGGGAACGTCCGCAACACTCGTGGTTTTGCCCGATTCAGGCCCGTTTAGTGGGTTTATTGCCCATGTTTTGGTGTGCACAAGGATGTCTCCGAAGCACGGGGCGATCTTATGCGACAGTCCCCAAGACTCGTAGATTTGGCCAATTGGGGCCCGTTTTGTGAGCTATTGCTCATGTTTTGGTGTCCCGGTACGTCTCCAGACCATGGGGTGATCTCATGGGAACGTCCCGAGGACTCGTGGTTCTGGTCGATTCAGGCCCGTTTTGTGGGTTTATTGCCCATGTTTCGATGTCCCGGGACATCTCCGAAGCACGGGGTGATCTTATGGGACCGCCCCCAATAGTCGTAGTTTTGGTCAATTGGGGCCCGTTTTGTGAGCTATTGCTCACGTTTTGGTGTCCCGGGACGTCTTCGGACCATGGGGTGATCTTATGGGAACGTACCCAGGACTCGTTGTTCTGGCCGATTCAGGCCCGTTTTCTGGGTTTATTGCCCATGTTTTGGTGTCCCTGGAAGTCTTCGAAGCACAGGGTGATCTTATGGGACCGTCCCCAAGAGTCGCAGTTTTGGCCAATTGGGGCCCGTTTTGTGAGCTATTGCTCATGTTTTGGTGTCCCGGGACGTCTCCGGACCACGGGGTGATCTTATGGGAACGTCCCCAAGACTCATGATTTTTCCCGATTCAAGCCCGTATTGTGGGTTTATTGCCCATGTTTTGGTGTCCCGGGACGTGTCGGAAGCATGGGGTGATCTTATGGGACCGTCCCCAAGAGTAGCAATTGTGGCCAACTGGGGCCCATTTTGTGAGCTATTGCTCACGTTTTGGTGTGCCGGGATGTATCCGGACCAGGGGGTGATCTTATCGGAACGTCCCTAGGACTCGTGGTTTTGGCCAATTCAGGTCCGTTTTGTGGGTTTATTGCCCATGTTTTGGTGTCCCGGGACATCTCCAAAGCACGGGGTGATCTTATGGGACCGCCCCCAAGAGTCGTAGTTTTGGTCAATTGGGGCCCGTTTTGTGAGCTATTGCTCACGTTTTGGTGTCCCGGGACGTCTCCGGACCATGGGGTGATCTCATGGGAACGTCCCGAGGACTCGTGGTTTTGGCCGATTCAGGCCGTTTTGTGGGTTTATTGTCCATGTTTTGGTGTCCCGGGACATCTCCGAAGCACGGGGTGATCTTATGGGACCGCCCCCAAGAGTCGTAGTTTTCGTCAATTGGGGCCCGTTTAGTGAGCTATTGCTCACGTTTTGGTGTCCCGGGACGTCTCCGGACCATGGGGTGATCTTATGGGAACCTGTGCAGGACTCGTGGTTCTGGCTGATTCAGGCCCGTTTTCTGGGTTTATTGCCCATGTTTTGGTGTCCCTGGACGTCTTCGAAGAGTCGCAGTTTTGGCCAATTGGGGCCAGTTTTGTGAGCTATTGCTCCTGTTTTGGTGTCCCGGGACGTCTCCGGACAACGGGGTGATCTTATGGGAACGTTCCCAAGAATCGTGGTTTTGCCCGGTTCAAGCCCGTTTTGTGGGTTTTTTGCCCATGTTTTGGTGTCCCAGGACGTCTCCGAAGCACGGGGTGATCTTATGGGACCGTCCCCAAGAGTCACAGTTTTGGCCAATTGGGGCGTGTTTTGTGAGGTATTGCTCACGTTTTGGTGTCCCTGAACGTCTCCGAAGCACAGGGTGATCTTATGGGAACGTCCCCAACACTCGTGGTTTTGGCCAATTCAGGCCCGTTTTGTGGGTTTATTGCCCATGCTTTGGTGTCCCGGGACGTCTCTGAAACACGGGGTGATCTTATGGGACCGTCCCCAAGAGTCACAATTTTGCCAATTGGGCCCGTTTTGTGAGTTATTACTCATGTTTTGGTGTCCCGGGACGTCTCCGGACCACGGGGTGATCTATGGGAATGTCCCCAAGACTCACAATTTTGGTTGATACGAGCTCGTTTCATGGGATATTGCTCACGTTTCGTTGTCTCGGGACGTTTCCGAAGCACGTGGTCATCTTATGGGAACGTCCCCAAGACTCGTGGTTTTGGCCGATTCAGGATCGTTTTGTGGGTTTATTGCCCATGTTTTGGTGTCCCGGGATGTCTCCGAAGCATGGGGTTATCTTATGGGACCGTCCCCAAGACTCGTAGTTTTGGCCAATTGGGTCCTGTTTTGTGAGCTATTGCTCACGTTTTGGTGTCCCGGGACATCTCCGGACCAAGGGGTGATCTATGGGAATGTCCCCAAGACTCGTGGTTTTGGCCAATTCAGGCCCGTTTTGTGGGTTTATTGCCCATGTTTAGCTGTCCCGGGACGTCTCTGAAGCATGGGGTGATCTTATGGGACCTTCCCCAAGAGTCATAATTTTGGCCAATTGGGCCCGTTTTGTGAGCTATTACTCTCGTTTTGGTGTCCCGGGACTTCTCCGGACCATGGGGTGATCTATGGGAACGTCCACAAGACTCACAATTTTGGTTGATACGCGCTCGTTTCATGGGATATTGCTCACGTTTCGGTGTCTCGGGACGTCTCCGAATCACGGGGTGATCTTATGGGAACGTCCCCAAGACTCGTGGTTTGCCCGATTCAGGCCCGTTTTGTGGGTTTATTACCCATGTTTTGGTGTCCCGGGATGTCTCCAAAGCATGGGGTGATCTTATGGGACCGTCCCCAAGAGTCACAGTATTGGCCAATTGGGCCCCGTTTTGTGAGGTATTGCTCACGTTTTGGTGTCCCGGGACGTCTCCGGACCACGGGGTGATCTATGGGAACGTCCGCAACACTCGTGGTTTTGCCCGATTCAGGCCCGTTTAGTGGGTTTATTGCCCATGTTTTGGTGTGCACAAGGATGTCTCCGAAGCACGGGGCGATCTTATGCGACAGTCCCCAAGACTCGTAGATTTGGCCAATTGGGGCCCGTTTTGTGAGCTATTGCTCATGTTTTGGTGTCCCGGTACGTCTCCAGACCATGGGGTGATCTCATGGGAACGTCCCGAGGACTCGTGGTTCTGGTCGATTCAGGCCCGTTTTGTGGGTTTATTGCCCATGTTTCGATGTCCCGGGACATCTCCGAAGCACGGGGTGATCTTATGGGACCGCCCCCAATAGTCGTAGTTTTGGTCAATTGGGGCCCGTTTTGTGAGCTATTGCTCACGTTTTGGTGTCCCGGGACGTCTTCGGACCATGGGGTGATCTTATGGGAACGTACCCAGGACTCGTTGTTCTGGCCGATTCAGGCCCGTTTTCTGGGTTTATTGCCCATGTTTTGGTGTCCCTGGAAGTCTTCGAAGCACAGGGTGATCTTATGGGACCGTCCCCAAGAGTCGCAGTTTTGGCCAATTGGGGCCAGTTTTGTGATCTATTGCTCCTGTTTTGCTGTCTTGGGACGTCTCCGGACAACGGGGTGATCTTATGGGAACGTCCCCAAGAATCGTGGTTTTGCCCGGTTCAGGCCCGTTTTGTGGGTTTATTGCCCATGTTTTGGTGTCCCGGGACGTCTCCGAAGCACGGGGTGATCTTATGGGACCGTCCCCAAGAGTCACAGTTTTGGCCAATTGGGGCCTGCTTTGTGAGGTATTGCTTATGTTTTGGTGTCCCTGGACGTCTCCGGACCATGGGGTGATCTATGGGAACGTCCCCAACACTCGTGGTTTTTCCCAATTCAGGCCCGTTTTGTGGGTTTATAGCCCACATTTTGGTGTCCCCAGACGTCTCCGAATCACGGGGTGATCTTAAGGGACCGTCCCCAAGACACGTAGTTTTGGCCAATTGGGGCCTGTTTTCTGAGCTATTGCTCATGTTTTGGTGTCCCGGGACGTCTTCGGACCATGGGGTGATCTTATGGGAAGGACCCCAGGTCTCGTGGTTTTGCCCGATTCAGGACCGTTTTCTGGGTTTATTGCCCATGTTTTGGTGTCCCGGGACGTCTCCGAAGCCCATGGTGATCTTATGGGACCGTCCCCAAGAGTCGCAGTTTTGGCCAATTGGGGCCCGTTTTGTGAGCTATTGCGCACGTTTTGGTGTCCTGGGACGTCTCCGGACCATGGGGTGATCTCATGGGAACGTCCCGAGGACTCGTGGTTTTGGCCGATTCAGGCCCGTTTTGTGGGTTTATTGCCCATGTTTTGGTGTCCCGGGACATCTCCGAAGCACGTGGTGATCTTATGGGACCGCCCCCAATAGTCGTAGTTTTGGTCAATTGGGGCCCGTTTTGTGAGCTATTGCTCACGTTTTGGTGTCCCGGGACGTCTTCGGACCATGGGGTGATCTTATGGGAACGTCCCCAGGACTCGTGGTTCTGGCCGATTCAGGCCCGTTTTCTGGGTTTATTGCCCATGTTTTGGTGTCCCTGGAAGTCTTCGAAGCACAGGGTGATCTTATGGGACCGTCCCCAAGAGTCGCAGTTTTGGCCAATTGGGGCCAGTTTTGTGAGCTATTGCTCCTGTTTTGGTGTCTCGGGACGTCTCCGGACAACGGGGTGATCTTATGGGAACGTCCCCAAGAATCGTGGTTTTGCCCGGTTCAGACCCGTTTTGTGGGTTTATTGCCCATGTTTTGGTGTCCCGGGACGTCTCCGAAGCACGGGGTGATCTTATGGGACCGTCCCCAAGAGTCACAGTTTTGGCCAATTGGGGCCTGCTTTGTGAGGTATTGCTTATGTTTTGGTGTCCCTGGACGTCTCCGGACCATGGGGTGATCTATGGGAACGTCCCCAACACTCGTGGTTTTGGCCAATTCAGGCCCGTTTTGTGGGTTTGTTGCCCATGCTTTGGTGTCCCGGGACGTCTCTGGAACACGGGGTGATCTTATGGGACCGTCCCCAAGATTCATAATTTTGCCAATTGGGCCCGTTTTGTGAGCTATTACTCACGTTTTGGTGTCCCGGGACGTCTCCGGACCACGGGGTGATCTATGGGAACGTCCCCAAGACTCACAATTTTGGTTGATACGAGCTCGTTTCATGGGATATTGCTCACGTTTCGGAGTCTCGGGACGTCTCCGAAGCACGGGGTGATCTTATGGGAACGTCCCCAAGACTCGTGGTTTTGCCCGATTCAGGCCTGTTTTGTGGGTTTATTGCCCATGTTTTGGTGTCCCGGGATGTCTCCGAAGGATGGGGTGATCTTATGGGACCGTCGCCAAGAGTCACAGTTTTGGCCAATTGGGCCCCGTTTTGTGAGGTATTGGTCACGTTTTGGTGTCCCGGGACGTCTCCGGAGCACGGGGTGATCTATGGGAACGTCTGCAACACTCGTGGTTTTGCCCGATTCAGGCCCGTTTAGTGGGTTTATTGCCCATGTTTTGGTGTGCACAGGGATGTCTCCGAAGCACGGGGCGATCTTATGGGACAGTCCCCAAGACTCGTAGTTTTGGCCAATTGGGGCCCGTTTTGTGAGCTATTGCTCACGTTTTGGTGTCCCGGTACGTCTCCAGACCATGGGGTGATCTCATGGGAACGTCCCGAGGACTCGTGGTTTTGGCCGATTCAGACCCGTTTTGTGGGTTTATTGCCCATGTTTTGGTGTCCCGGGACATCTCCGAAGCACGGGGTGATCTTATGGGACCGCCCCCAATAGTCGTAGTTTTGGTCAATTGGGGCCCGTTATGTGAGCTATTGCTCACGTTTTGGTGTCCCGGGACGTCTTCGGACCATGGGGTGATCTTATGGGAACGTCCCCAGGACTCGTGGTTCTGGCCGATTCAGGCCCGTTTTCTGGGTTTATTGCCCATGTTTTGGTGTCCCTGGAAGTCTTCGAAGCACAGGGTGATCTTATGGGACCGTCCCCAAGAGTCGCAGTTTTGGCCAATTGGGGCCAGTTTTGTGAGCTATTGCACCTGTTTTGGTGTCTCGGGACGTCTCCGGACAAAGGGGTGATCTTATGGGAACGTCCCCAAGAATCGTGGTTTTGCCCGGTTCAGGCCCGTTTTGTGGTTTTATTGCCCATGTTTTGGTGTCCCGGGACGTCTCCGAAGCACGGGGTGATCTTATGGGACCGTCCCCAAGAGTCACAGTTTTGGCCAATTGGGGCCTGCTTTGTGAGGTATTGCTTATGTTTTGGTGTCCCTGGACGTCTCCGGACCATGGGGTGATCTATGGGAACGTCCCCAACACTCGTGGTTTTTCCCGATTCAGGCCCGTTTTGTGGGTTTATTGCCCATGTTCTCGTGTCCCCAGACGTCTCCGAATCACGGGGTGATCTTAAGGGACCGTCCCCAAGACACGTAGTTTTGGCCAATTGGGGCCTGTTTTGTGAGCTATTGCTCATGTTTTGGTGTCCCGGGACGTCTCCGGACCATGGGGTGATCTTATGGGAAGGTCCCCAGGTCTCGTGGTTTTGCCCGATTCAGGACCGTTTTCTGGGTTTATTGCCCATGTTTTGGTGTCCCGGGACGTCTCCGAAGCACATGGTGATCTTATGGGACCGTCCCCAAGAGTCGCAGTTTTGGCCAATTGGGGCCCGTTTTGTGAGCTATTGCTCATGTTTTGGTGTCCCGGGACGTCTCCGAACCACGGGGTGATCTTATGGGAACGTCCCCAAGACTCATGATTTTGGCCGATTCAAGCCCGTATTGTGGGTTTATTGCCCATGTTTTGGTGTCCCGGGACGTGTCGGAAGCACGGGGTGATCTTATGGGACCGTCCCCAAGACTCGCAATTGTGGCCAACTGGGGCCCGTTTTGTGAGCTATTGCTCACGTTTTGGTGTGCCGGGATGTATCCGGACCAAGGGGTGATCTTATCGGAACGTCCCTAGGACTCGTGGTTTTGGCCAATTCAGGTCCGTTTTGTGGGTTTATTGCCCATGTTTTGGTGTCCCGGGACATCTCCAAAGCACGGGGTGATCTTATGGGACCGCCCCCAAGAGTCGTAGTTTTGGTCAATTGGGGCCCGTTTTGTGAGGTATTGCTCACGTTTTGGTGTCCCGGGACGTCTCCGGACCATGGGGTGATCTCATGGGAACGTCCCGAGGACTCGTGGTTTTGGCCGATTCAGGCCCGTTTTGTGGGTTTATTGCCCATGTTTTGGTGTCCCGGGACATCTCCGAAGCACGGGGTGATCTTATGGGACCGCCCCCAATAGTCGTAGTTTTGGTCAATTGGGGCCCGTTTTGTGAGCTATTGCTCACGTTTTGGTGTCCCGGGACGTCTTCGGACCATGGGGTGATCTTATGGGAACGTCCCCAGGACTCGTGGTTCTGGCCGATTCAGGCCCGTTTTCTGGATTTATTGCCCATGTTTTGGTGACCCTGGACGTCTTCGAAGCACAGGGTGATCTTATGGGACCGTCCCCAAGAGTCACAGTTTTGGCCAACTAGGGCCAGTTTTGTGAGCTATTGCTCCTGTTTTGGTGTCTCGGGACGTCTCCGGACAACGGGGTGATCTTATGGGAACGTCCCCAAGAATCGTGGTTTTGCCCGGTTCAGGCCCGTTTTGTGGGTTTATTGCCCATGTTTTGGTATCCCGGGACGTCTTTGAAGCACGGGGTGATCTTATGGGACCGTCCCCAAGAGTCACAGTTTTGGCCAATTGGGGCCTGTTTTGTGAGGTATTGCTTATGTTTTGGTGTCCCTGGACGTCTCCGGACCATGGGGTGATCTATGGGAACGTCCCCAACACTCGTGGTTTTTCCCGATTCAGGCCCGTTTTGTGGGTTTATTGCCCATGTTCTCGTGTCCCCAGACGTCTCCGAATCACGGGGTGATCTTAAGGGACCGTCCCCAAGACACGTAGTTTTGGCCAATTGGGGCCTGTTTTGTGAGCTATTGCTCATGTTTTGGTGTCCCGGGACGTCTCCGGACCATGGGGTGATCTTATGGGAAGGTCCCCAGGTCTCATGATTTTTCCCGATTCAAGCCCGTATTGTGGGTTTATTGCCCATGTTTTGGTGTCCCGGGACGTGTCGGAAGCATGGGGTGATCTTATGGGACCGTCCCCAAGAGTAGCAATTGTGGCCAACTGGGGCCCATTTTGTGAGCTATTGCTCACGTTTTGGTGTGCCGGGATGTATCCGGACCAGGGGGTGATCTTATCGGAACGTCCCTAGGACTCGTGGTTTTGGCCAATTCAGGTCCGTTTTGTGGGTTTATTGCCCATGTTTTGGTGTCCCGGGACGTCTCCGAAGCACATGGTGATCTTATGGGACCGTCCCCAAGAGTCGCAGTTTTGGCCAATTGGGGCCCGTTTTGTGAGCTATTGCTCATGTTTTGGTGTCCCGGGACGTCTCCGGACCACGGGGTGATCTTATGGGAACGTCCCCAAGACTCATGATTTTTCCCGATTCAAGCCCGTATTGTGGGTTTATTGCCCATGTTTTGGTGTCCCGGGACGTGTCGGAAGCATGGGGTGATCTTATGGGACCGTCCCCAAGAGTAGCAATTGTGGCCAACTGGGGCCCATTTTGTGAGCTATTGCTCACGTTTTGGTGTGCCGGGATGTATCCGGACCAGGGGGTGATCTTATCGGAACGTCCCTAGGACTCGTGGTTTTGGCCAATTCAGGTCCGTTTTGTGGGTTTATTGCCCATGTTTTGGTGTCCCGGGACATCTCCAAAGCACGGGGTGATCTTATGGGACCGCCCCCAAGAGTCGTAGTTTTGGTCAATTGGGGCCCGTTTTGTGAGCTATTGCTCACGTTTTGGTGTCCCGGGACGTCTCCGGACCATGGGGTGATCTCATGGGAACGTCCCGAGGACTCGTGGTTTTGGCCGATTCAGGCCGTTTTGTGGGTTTATTGTCCATGTTTTGGTGTCCCGGGACATCTCCGAAGCACGGGGTGATCTTATGGGACCGCCCCCAAGAGTCGTAGTTTTCGTCAATTGGGGCCCGTTTAGTGAGCTATTGCTCACGTTTTGGTGTCCCGGGACGTCTCCGGACCATGGGGTGATCTTATGGGAACCTGTGCAGGACTCGTGGTTCTGGCTGATTCAGGCCCGTTTTCTGGGTTTATTGCCCATGTTTTGGTGTCCCTGGACGTCTTCGAAGAGTCGCAGTTTTGGCCAATTGGGGCCAGTTTTGTGAGCTATTGCTCCTGTTTTGGTGTCCCGGGACGTCTCCGGACAACGGGGTGATCTTATGGGAACGTTCCCAAGAATCGTGGTTTTGCCCGGTTCAAGCCCGTTTTGTGGGTTTTTTGCCCATGTTTTGGTGTCCCAGGACGTCTCCGAAGCACGGGGTGATCTTATGGGACCGTCCCCAAGAGTCACAGTTTTGGCCAATTGGGGCGTGTTTTGTGAGGTATTGCTCACGTTTTGGTGTCCCTGAACGTCTCCGAAGCACGGGGTGATCTTATGGGAACGTCCCCAACACTCGTGGTTTTGGCCAATTCAGGCCCGTTTTGTGGGTTTATTGCCCATGCTTTGGTGTCCCGGGACGTCTCTGAAACACGGGGTGATCTTATGGGACCGTCCCCAAGAGTCACAATTTTGCCAATTGGGCCCGTTTTGTGAGTTATTACTCATGTTTTGGTGTCCCGGGACGTCTCCGGACCACGGGGTGATCTATGGGAATGTCCCCAAGACTCACAATTTTGGTTGATACGAGCTCGTTTCATGGGATATTGCTCACGTTTCGTTGTCTCGGGACGTTTCCGAAGCACGTGGTCATCTTATGGGAACGTCCCCAAGACTCGTGGTTTTGGCCGATTCAGGATCGTTTTGTGGGTTTATTGCCCATGTTTTGGTGTCCCGGGATGTCTCCGAAGCATGGGGTTATCTTATGGGACCGTCCCCAAGACTCGTAGTTTTGGCCAATTGGGTCCTGTTTTGTGAGCTATTGCTCACGTTTTGGTGTCCCGGGACATCTCCGGACCAAGGGGTGATCTATGGGAATGTCCCCAAGACTCGTGGTTTTGGCCAATTCAGGCCCGTTTTGTGGGTTTATTGCCCATGTTTAGCTGTCCCGGGACGTCTCTGAAGCATGGGGTGATCTTATGGGACCTTCCCCAAGAGTCATAATTTTGGCCAATTGGGCCCGTTTTGTGAGCTATTACTCTCGTTTTGGTGTCCCGGGACTTCTCCGGACCATGGGGTGATCTATGGGAACGTCCACAAGACTCACAATTTTGGTTGATACGCGCTCGTTTCATGGGATATTGCTCACGTTTCGGTGTCTCGGGACGTCTCCGAATCACGGGGTGATCTTATGGGAACGTCCCCAAGACTCGTGGTTTGCCCGATTCAGGCCCGTTTTGTGGGTTTATTACCCATGTTTTGGTGTCCCGGGATGTCTCCAAAGCATGGGGTGATCTTATGGGACCGTCCCCAAGAGTCACAGTATTGGCCAATTGGGCCCCGTTTTGTGAGGTATTGCTCACGTTTTGGTGTCCCGGGACGTCTCCGGACCACGGGGTGATCTATGGGAACGTCCGCAACACTCGTGGTTTTGCCCGATTCAGGCCCGTTTAGTGGGTTTATTGCCCATGTTTTGGTGTGCACAAGGATGTCTCCGAAGCACGGGGCGATCTTATGCGACAGTCCCCAAGACTCGTAGATTTGGCCAATTGGGGCCCGTTTTGTGAGCTATTGCTCATGTTTTGGTGTCCCGGTACGTCTCCAGACCATGGGGTGATCTCATGGGAACGTCCCGAGGACTCGTGGTTCTGGTCGATTCAGGCCCGTTTTGTGGGTTTATTGCCCATGTTTCGATGTCCCGGGACATCTCCGAAGCACGGGGTGATCTTATGGGACCGCCCCCAATAGTCGTAGTTTTGGTCAATTGGGGCCCGTTTTGTGAGCTATTGCTCACGTTTTGGTGTCCCGGGACGTCTTCGGACCATGGGGTGATCTTATGGGAACGTACCCAGGACTCGTTGTTCTGGCCGATTCAGGCCCGTTTTCTGGGTTTATTGCCCATGTTTTGGTGTCCCTGGAAGTCTTCGAAGCACAGGGTGATCTTATGGGACCGTCCCCAAGAGTCGCAGTTTTGGCCAATTGGGGCCAGTTTTGTGAGCTATTGCTCCTGTTTTGCTGTCTTGGGACGTCTCCGGACAACGGGGTGATCTTATGGGAACGTCCCCAAGAATCGTGGTTTTGCCCGGTTCAGGCCCGTTTTGTGGGTTTATTGCCCATGTTTTGGTGTCCCGGGACGTCTCCGAAGCACGGGGTGATCTTATGGGACCGTCCCCAAGAGTCACAGTTTTGGCCAATTGGGGCCTGCTTTGTGAGGTATTGCTTATGTTTTGGTGTCCCTGGACGTCTCCGGACCATGGGGTGATCTATGGGAACGTCCCCAACACTCGTGGTTTTTCCCAATTCAGGCCCGTTTTGTGGGTTTATAGCCCACATTTTGGTGTCCCCAGACGTCTCCGAATCACGGGGTGATCTTAAGGGACCGTCCCCAAGACACGTAGTTTTGGCCAATTGGGGCCTGTTTTCTGAGCTATTGCTCATGTTTTGGTGTCCCGGGACGTCTTCGGACCATGGGGTGATCTTATGGGAAGGACCCCAGGTCTCGTGGTTTTGCCCGATTCAGGACCGTTTTCTGGGTTTATTGCCCATGTTTTGGTGTCCCGGGACGTCTCCGAAGCCCATGGTGATCTTATGGGACCGTCCCCAAGAGTCGCAGTTTTGGCCAATTGGGGCCCGTTTTGTGAGCTATTGCGCACGTTTTGGTGTCCTGGGACGTCTCCGGACCATGGGGTGATCTCATGGGAACGTCCCGAGGACTCGTGGTTTTGGCCGATTCAGGCCCGTTTTGTGGGTTTATTGCCCATGTTTTGGTGTCCCGGGACATCTCCGAAGCACGTGGTGATCTTATGGGACCGCCCCCAATAGTCGTAGTTTTGGTCAATTGGGGCCCGTTTTGTGAGCTATTGCTCACGTTTTGGTGTCCCGGGACGTCTTCGGACCATGGGGTGATCTTATGGGAACGTCCCCAGGACTCGTGGTTCTGGCCGATTCAGGCCCGTTTTCTGGGTTTATTGCCCATGTTTTGGTGTCCCTGGAAGTCTTCGAAGCACAGGGTGATCTTATGGGACCGTCCCCAAGAGTCGCAGTTTTGGCCAATTGGGGCCAGTTTTGTGAGCTATTGCTCCTGTTTTGGTGTCTCGGGACGTCTCCGGACAACGGGGTGATCTTATGGGAACGTCCCCAAGAATCGTGGTTTTGCCCGGTTCAGACCCGTTTTGTGGGTTTATTGCCCATGTTTTGGTGTCCCGGGACGTCTCCGAAGCACGGGGTGATCTTATGGGACCGTCCCCAAGAGTCACAGTTTTGGCCAATTGGGGCCTGCTTTGTGAGGTATTGCTTATGTTTTGGTGTCCCTGGACGTCTCCGGACCATGGGGTGATCTATGGGAACGTCCCCAACACTCGTGGTTTTGGCCAATTCAGGCCCGTTTTGTGGGTTTGTTGCCCATGCTTTGGTGTCCCGGGACGTCTCTGGAACACGGGGTGATCTTATGGGACCGTCCCCAATATTCATAATTTTGCCAATTGGGCCCGTTTTGTGAGCTATTACTCACGTTTTGGTGTCCCGGGACGTCTCCGGACCACGGGGTGATCTATGGGAACGTCCCCAAGACTCACAATTTTGGTTGATACGAGCTCGTTTCATGGGATATTGCTCACGTTTCGGAGTCTCGGGACGTCTCCGAAGCACGGGGTGATCTTATGGGAACGTCCCCAAGACTCGTGGTTTTGCCCGATTCAGGCCTGTTTTGTGGGTTTATTGCCCATGTTTTGGTGTCCCGGGATGTCTCCGAAGGATGGGGTGATCTTATGGGACCGTCGCCAAGAGTCACAGTTTTGGCCAATTGGGCCCCGTTTTGTGAGGTATTGGTCACGTTTTGGTGTCCCGGGACGTCTCCGGAGCACGGGGTGATCTATGGGAACGTCTGCAACACTCGTGGTTTTGCCCGATTCAGGCCCGTTTAGTGGGTTTATTGCCCATGTTTTGGTGTGCACAGGGATGTCTCCGAAGCACGGGGCGATCTTATGGGACAGTCCCCAAGACTCGTAGTTTTGGCCAATTGGGGCCCGTTTTGTGAGCTATTGCTCACGTTTTGGTGTCCCGGTACGTCTCCAGACCATGGGGTGATCTCATGGGAACGTCCCGAGGACTCGTGGTTTTGGCCGATTCAGACCCGTTTTGTGGGTTTATTGCCCATGTTTTGGTGTCCCGGGACATCTCCGAAGCACGGGGTGATCTTATGGGACCGCCCCCAATAGTCGTAGTTTTGGTCAATTGGGGCCCGTTATGTGAGCTATTGCTCACGTTTTGGTGTCCCGGGACGTCTTCGGACCATGGGGTGATCTTATGGGAACGTCCCCAGGACTCGTGGTTCTGGCCGATTCAGGCCCGTTTTCTGGGTTTATTGCCCATGTTTTGGTGTCCCTGGAAGTCTTCGAAGCACAGGGTGATCTTATGGGACCGTCCCCAAGAGTCGCAGTTTTGGCCAATTGGGGCCAGTTTTGTGAGCTATTGCACCTGTTTTGGTGTCTCGGGACGTCTCCGGACAAAGGGGTGATCTTATGGGAACGTCCCCAAGAATCGTGGTTTTGCCCGGTTCAGGCCCGTTTTGTGGTTTTATTGCCCATGTTTTGGTGTCCCGGGACGTCTCCGAAGCACGGGGTGATCTTATGGGACCGTCCCCAAGAGTCACAGTTTTGGCCAATTGGGGCCTGCTTTGTGAGGTATTGCTTATGTTTTGGTGTCCCTGGACGTCTCCGGACCATGGGGTGATCTATGGGAACGTCCCCAACACTCGTGGTTTTGGCCAATTCAGGCCCGTTTTGTGGGTTTGTTGCCCATGCTTTGGTGTCCCGGGACGTCTCTGGAACACGGGGTGATCTTATGGGACCGTCCCCAAGATTCATAATTTTGCCAATTGGGCCCGTTTTGTGAGCTATTACTCACGTTTTGGTGTCCCGGGACGTCTCCGGACCACGGGGTGATCTATGGGAACGTCCCCAAGACTCACAATTTTGGTTGATACGAGCTCGTTTCATGGGATATTGCTCACGTTTCGGAGTCTCGGGACGTCTCCGAAGCACGGGGTGATCTTATGGGAACGTCCCCAAGACTCGTGGTTTTGCCCGATTCAGGCCTGTTTTGTGGGTTTATTGCCCATGTTTTGGTGTCCCGGGATGTCTCCGAAGGATGGGGTGATCTTATGGGACCGTCGCCAAGAGTCACAGTTTTGGCCAATTGGGCCCCGTTTTGTGAGGTATTGGTCACGTTTTGGTGTCCCGGGACGTCTCCGGAGCACGGGGTGATCTATGGGAACGTCTGCAACACTCGTGGTTTTGCCCGATTCAGGCCCGTTTAGTGGGTTTATTGCCCATGTTTTGGTGTGCACAGGGATGTCTCCGAAGCACGGGGCGATCTTATGGGACAGTCCCCAAGACTCGTAGTTTTGGCCAATTGGGGCCCGTTTTGTGAGCTATTGCTCACGTTTTGGTGTCCCGGTACGTCTCCAGACCATGGGGTGATCTCATGGGAACGTCCCGAGGACTCGTGGTTTTGGCCGATTCAGACCCGTTTTGTGGGTTTATTGCCCATGTTTTGGTGTCCCGGGACATCTCCGAAGCACGGGGTGATCTTATGGGACCGCCCCCAATAGTCGTAGTTTTGGTCAATTGGGGCCCGTTATGTGAGCTATTGCTCACGTTTTGGTGTCCCGGGACGTCTTCGGACCATGGGGTGATCTTATGGGAACGTCCCCAGGACTCGTGGTTCTGGCCGATTCAGGCCCGTTTTCTGGGTTTATTGCCCATGTTTTGGTGTCCCTGGAAGTCTTCGAAGCACAGGGTGATCTTATGGGACCGTCCCCAAGAGTCGCAGTTTTGGCCAATTGGGGCCAGTTTTGTGAGCTATTGCACCTGTTTTGGTGTCTCGCGACGTCTCCGGACAAAGGGGTGATCTTATGGGAACGTCCCCAAGAATCGTGGTTTTGCCCGGTTCAGGCCCGTTTTGTGGTTTTATTGCCCATGTTTTGGTGTCCCGGGACGTCTCCGAAGCACGGGGTGATCTTATGGGACCGTCCCCAAGAGTCACAGTTTTGGCCAATTGGGGCCTGCTTTGTGAGGTATTGCTTATGTTTTGGTGTCCCTGGACGTCTCCGGACCATGGGGTGATCTATGGGAACGTCCCCAACACTCGTGGTTTTGGCCAATTCAGGCCCGTTTTGTGGGTTTGTTGCCCATGCTTTGGTGTCCCGGGACGTCTCTGGAACACGGGGTGATCTTATGGGACCGTCCCCAAGATTCATAATTTTGCCAATTGGGCCCGTTTTGTGAGCTATTACTCACGTTTTGGTGTCCCGGGACGTCTCCGGACCACGGGGTGATCTATGGGAACGTCCCCAAGACTCACAATTTTGGTTGATACGAGCTCGTTTCATGGGATATTGCTCACGTTTCGGAGTCTCGGGACGTCTCCGAAGCACGGGGTGATCTTATGGGAACGTCCCCAAGACTCGTGGTTTTGCCCGATTCAGGCCTGTTTTGTGGGTTTATTGCCCATGTTTTGGTGTCCCGGGATGTCTCCGAAGGATGGGGTGATCTTATGGGACCGTCGCCAAGAGTCACAGTTTTGGCCAATTGGGCCCCGTTTTGTGAGGTATTGGTCACGTTTTGGTGTCCCGGGACGTCTCCGGAGCACGGGGTGATCTATGGGAACGTCTGCAACACTCGTGGTTTTGCCCGATTCAGGCCCGTTTAGTGGGTTTATTGCCCATGTTTTGGTGTGCACAGGGATGTCTCCGAAGCACGGGGCGATCTTATGGGACAGTCCCCAAGACTCGTAGTTTTGGCCAATTGGGGCCCGTTTTGTGAGCTATTGCTCACGTTTTGGTGTCCCGGTACGTCTCCAGACCATGGGGTGATCTCATGGGAACGTCCCGAGGACTCGTGGTTTTGGCCGATTCAGACCCGTTTTGTGGGTTTATTGCCCATGTTTTGGTGTCCCGGGACATCTCCGAAGCACGGGGTGATCTTATGGGACCGCCCCCAATAGTCGTAGTTTTGGTCAATTGGGGCCCGTTATGTGAGCTATTGCTCACGTTTTGGTGTCCCGGGACGTCTTCGGACCATGGGGTGATCTTATGGGAACGTCCCCAGGACTCGTGGTTCTGGCCGATTCAGGCCCGTTTTCTGGGTTTATTGCCCATGTTTTGGTGTCCCTGGAAGTCTTCGAAGCACAGGGTGATCTTATGGGACCGTCCCCAAGAGTCGCAGTTTTGGCCAATTGGGGCCAGTTTTGTGAGCTATTGCACCTGTTTTGGTGTCTCGGGACGTCTCCGGACAAAGGGGTGATCTTATGGGAACGTCCCCAAGAATCGTGGTTTTGCCCGGTTCAGGCCCGTTTTGTGGTTTTATTGCCCATGTTTTGGTGTCCCGGGACGTCTCCGAAGCACGGGGTGATCTTATGGGACCGTCCCCAAGAGTCACAGTTTTGGCCAATTGGGGCCTGCTTTGTGAGGTATTGCTTATGTTTTGGTGTCCCTGGACGTCTCCGGACCATGGGGTGATCTATGGGAACGTCCCCAACACTCGTGGTTTTTCCCAATTCAGGCCCGTTTTGTGGGTTTATAGCCCACGTTTTGGTGTCCCCAGACGTCTCCGAATCACGGGGTGATCTTAAGGGACCGTCCCCAAGACACGTAGTTTTGGCCAATTGGGGCCTGTTTTCTGAGCTATTGCTCATGTTTTGGTGTCCCGGGACGTCTCCGGACCATGGGGTGATCTTATGGGAAGGACCCCAGGTCTCGCAATTGTGGACAACTGGGGCCCGTTTTGTGAGCTATTGCTCACGTTTTGGTGTGCCGGGATATATCCGGACCAAGGGGTGATCTTATCGGAACGTCCCTAGGACTCGTGGTTTTGGCCAATTCAGGTCCGTTTTGTGGGTTTATTGCCCATGTTTTGGTGTCCCGAGACATCTCCAAAGCACGGGGTGATCTTATGGGACCGCCCCCAAGAGTCGTAGTTTCGGTCAATTGGGGCCCGTTTTGTGAGCTATTGCTCACGTTTTGGTGTCCCGGTACGTCTCCAGACCATGGGGTGATCTCATGGGAACGTCCCGAGGACTCGTGGTTTTGGCCGATTCAGGCCCGTTTTGTGGGTTTATTGCCCATGTTTTGGTGTCCCGGGACGTCTCCGAAGCACGGGGTGATCTTATGGGACCGCCCCCAATAGTCGTAGTTTTGGTCAATTGGGGCCCGTTTTGTGAGCTATTGCTCACGTTTTGGTGTCCCGGGACGTCCTCGGACCATGGGGTGATCTTATGGGAACGTCCCCAGGACTCGTGGTTCTGGCCGATTCAGGCCCGTTTTCTGGGTTTATTGCCCATGTTTTGGTGTCCCTGGAAGTCTTCGAAGCACAGGGTGATCTTATGGGACCGTCCCCAAGAGTCGCAGTTTTGGCCAATTGGGGCCAGTTTTGTGAGCTATTGCTCCTGTTTTGGTGTCTCGGGACGTCTCCGGACAACGGGGTGATCTTATGGGAACGTCCTCAAGAATCGTGGTTTTGCCCGGTTCAGGCCCGTTTTGTGGGTTTATTGCCCATGTTTTGGTGTCCCGGGATGTCTCCGAAGCACGGGGTGATCTTATGGGACCGTCCCCAAGAGTCACAGTTTTGGCCAATTGGGGCCTGCTTTGTGAGGTATTGCTTATGTTTTGGTGTCCCTGGACGTCTCCGGACCATGGGGTGATCTATGGGAACGTCCCCAACACTCGTGGTTTTTCCCAATTCAGGCCCGTTTTGTGGGTTTATAGCCCACGTTTTGGTGTCCCCAGACGTCTCCGAATCACGGGGTGATCTTAAGGGACCGTCCCCAAGACACGTAGTTTTGGCCAATTGGGGCCTGTTTTCTGAGCTATTGCTCATGTTTTGGTGTCCCGGGACGTCTCCGGACCATGGGGTGATCTTATGGGAAGGACCCCAGGTCTCGTGGTTTTGCCCGATTCAGGACCGTTTTCTGGGTTTATTGCCCATGTTTTGGTGTCCCGGGACGTCTCCGAAGCCCATGGTGATCTTATGGGACCGTCCCCAAGAGTCGTAGTTTTGGCCAATTGGGGCCCGTTTTGTGAGCTATTGCTCATGTTTTGGTGTCCCGGGACGTCTCCGGACCACGGGGTGATCTTATGGGAATGTCCCCAAGACTCATGATTTTGCCCGATTCAAGCCCGTATTGTGGGTTTATTGCCCATGTTTTGGTGTCCCGAGACGTGTCGGAAGCATGGGGTGATCTTATGGGACCGTCCCCAAGACTCGCAATTGTGGCCAACTGGGGCCCGTTTTGTGAGCTATTGCTCACGTTTTGGTGTGCCGGGATATATCCGGACCAAGGGGTGATCTTATCGGAACGTCCCTAGGACTCGTGGTTTTGGCCAATTCAGGTCCGTTTTGTGGGTTTATTGCCCATGTTTTGGTGTCCCGAGACATCTCCAAAGCACGGGGTGATCTTATGGGACCGCCCCCAAGAGTCGTAGTTTCGGTCAATTGGGGCCCGTTTTGTGAGCTATTGCGCACGTTTTGGTGTCCTGGGACGTCTCCGGACCATGGGGTGATCTCATGGGAACGTCCCGAGGACTCGTGGTTTTGGCCGATTCAGGCCCGTTTTGTGGGTTTATTGCCCATGTTTTTGTGTCCCGGGACATCTCCGAAGCACGGGGTGATCTTATGGGACTGCCCCCAAGAGTCGTAGTTTTGGTCAATTGGGGCCCGTTTTGTGAGCTATTGCTCACGTTTTGGTGTCCCGGGACGTCTCCGGACCATGGGGTGATCTTATGGGAACGTCCCCAGGACTGGTGGTTCTGGCTGATTCAGGCCCGTTTTCTGGGTTTATTGCCCATGTTTTGGTGTGCACAGGGATGTCTCCGAAGCACGGGGCGATCTTATGGGACAGTCCCCAAGACTCGTAGTTTTGGCCAATTGGGGCCCGTTTTGTGAGCTATTGCTCACGTTTTGGTGTCCCGGTACGTCTCCAGACCATGGGGTGATCTCATGGGAACGTCCCGAGGACTCGTGGTTTTGGCCGATTCAGACCCGTTTTGTGGGTTTATTGCCCATGTTTTGGTGTCCCGGGACATCTCCGAAGCACGGGGTGATCTTATGGGACCGCCCCCAATAGTCGTAGTTTTGGTCAATTGGGGCCCGTTATGTGAGCTATTGCTCACGTTTTGGTGTCCCGGGACGTCTTCGGACCATGGGGTGATCTTATGGGAACGTCCCCAGGACTCGTGGTTCTGGCCGATTCAGGCCCGTTTTCTGGGTTTATTGCCCATGTTTTGGTGTCCCTGGAAGTCTTCGAAGCACAGGGTGATCTTATGGGACCGTCCCCAAGAGTCGCAGTTTTGGCCAATTGGGGCCAGTTTTGTGAGCTATTGCACCTGTTTTGGTGTCTCGGGACGTCTCCGGACAAAGGGGTGATCTTATGGGAACGTCCCCAAGAATCGTGGTTTTGCCCGGTTCAGGCCCGTTTTGTGGTTTTATTGCCCATGTTTTGGTGTCCCGGGACGTCTCCGAAGCACGGGGTGATCTTATGGGACCGTCCCCAAGAGTCACAGTTTTGGCCAATTGGGGCCTGCTTTGTGAGGTATTGCTTATGTTTTGGTGTCCCTGGACGTCTCCGGACCATGGGGTGATCTATGGGAACGTCCCCAACACTCGTGGTTTTTCCCAATTCAGGCCCGTTTTGTGGGTTTATAGCCCACGTTTTGGTGTCCCCAGACGTCTCCGAATCACGGGGTGATCTTAAGGGACCGTCCCCAAGACACGTAGTTTTGGCCAATTGGGGCCTGTTTTCTGAGCTATTGCTCATGTTTTGGTGTCCCGGGACGTCTCCGGACCATGGGGTGATCTTATGGGAAGGACCCCAGGTCTCGCAATTGTGGACAACTGGGGCCCGTTTTGTGAGCTATTGCTCACGTTTTGGTGTGCCGGGATATATCCGGACCAAGGGGTGATCTTATCGGAACGTCCCTAGGACTCGTGGTTTTGGCCAATTCAGGTCCGTTTTGTGGGTTTATTGCCCATGTTTTGGTGTCCCGAGACATCTCCAAAGCACGGGGTGATCTTATGGGACCGCCCCCAAGAGTCGTAGTTTCGGTCAATTGGGGCCCGTTTTGTGAGCTATTGCTCACGTTTTGGTGTCCCGGTACGTCTCCAGACCATGGGGTGATCTCATGGGAACGTCCCGAGGACTCGTGGTTTTGGCCGATTCAGGCCCGTTTTGTGGGTTTATTGCCCATGTTTTGGTGTCCCGGGACGTCTCCGAAGCACGGGGTGATCTTATGGGACCGCCCCCAATAGTCGTAGTTTTGGTCAATTGGGGCCCGTTTTGTGAGCTATTGCTCACGTTTTGGTGTCCCGGGACGTCCTCGGACCATGGGGTGATCTTATGGGAACGTCCCCAGGACTCGTGGTTCTGGCCGATTCAGGCCCGTTTTCTGGGTTTATTGCCCATGTTTTGGTGTCCCTGGAAGTCTTCGAAGCACAGGGTGATCTTATGGGACCGTCCCCAAGAGTCGCAGTTTTGGCCAATTGGGGCCAGTTTTGTGAGCTATTGCTCCTGTTTTGGTGTCTCGGGACGTCTCCGGACAACGGGGTGATCTTATGGGAACGTCCTCAAGAATCGTGGTTTTGCCCGGTTCAGGCCCGTTTTGTGGGTTTATTGCCCATGTTTTGGTGTCCCGGGATGTCTCCGAAGCACGGGGTGATCTTATGGGACCGTCCCCAAGAGTCACAGTTTTGGCCAATTGGGGCCTGCTTTGTGAGGTATTGCTTATGTTTTGGTGTCCCTGGACGTCTCCGGACCATGGGGTGATCTATGGGAACGTCCCCAACACTCGTGGTTTTTCCCAATTCAGGCCCGTTTTGTGGGTTTATAGCCCACGTTTTGGTGTCCCCAGACGTCTCCGAATCACGGGGTGATCTTAAGGGACCGTCCCCAAGACACGTAGTTTTGGCCAATTGGGGCCTGTTTTCTGAGCTATTGCTCATGTTTTGGTGTCCCGGGACGTCTCCGGACCATGGGGTGATCTTATGGGAAGGACCCCAGGTCTCGTGGTTTTGCCCGATTCAGGACCGTTTTCTGGGTTTATTGCCCATGTTTTGGTGTCCCGGGACGTCTCCGAAGCCCATGGTGATCTTATGGGACCGTCCCCAAGAGTCGTAGTTTTGGCCAATTGGGGCCCGTTTTGTGAGCTATTGCTCATGTTTTGGTGTCCCGGGACGTCTCCGGACCACGGGGTGATCTTATGGGAATGTCCCCAAGACTCATGATTTTGCCCGATTCAAGCCCGTATTGTGGGTTTATTGCCCATGTTTTGGTGTCCCGAGACGTGTCGGAAGCATGGGGTGATCTTATGGGACCGTCCCCAAGACTCGCAATTGTGGCCAACTGGGGCCCGTTTTGTGAGCTATTGCTCACGTTTTGGTGTGCCGGGATATATCCGGACCAAGGGGTGATCTTATCGGAACGTCCCTAGGACTCGTGGTTTTGGCCAATTCAGGTCCGTTTTGTGGGTTTATTGCCCATGTTTTGGTGTCCCGAGACATCTCCAAAGCACGGGGTGATCTTATGGGACCGCCCCCAAGAGTCGTAGTTTCGGTCAATTGGGGCCCGTTTTGTGAGCTATTGCGCACGTTTTGGTGTCCTGGGACGTCTCCGGACCATGGGGTGATCTCATGGGAACGTCCCGAGGACTCGTGGTTTTGGCCGATTCAGGCCCGTTTTGTGGGTTTATTGCCCATGTTTTTGTGTCCCGGGACATCTCCGAAGCACGGGGTGATCTTATGGGACTGCCCCCAAGAGTCGTAGTTTTGGTCAATTGGGGCCCGTTTTGTGAGCTATTGCTCACGTTTTGGTGTCCCGGGACGTCTCCGGACCATGGGGTGATCTTATGGGAACGTCCCCAGGACTGGTGGTTCTGGCTGATTCAGGCCCGTTTTCTGGGTTTATTGCCCATGTTTTGGTGTCCCTGGACGTCTTCGAAGCACAGGGTGATCTTATGGGACCGTCCCCAAGAGTCGCAGGTTTGGCCAATTGGGGCCAGTTTTGTGAGCTATTGCTCCTGTTTTGGTGTCCCGGGACGTCTCCGGACAACGGGGTGATCTTATGGGAACGTCCCCAAGAATCGTGGTTTTGCCCGGTTCAAGCCCGTTTTGTGGGTTTATTGCCCATGTTTTGGTGTCCCTGGACGTCTCCGAAGCACGGGGTGATCTTATGGGACCGTCCCCAAGAGTCACAGTTTTGGCCAATTGGGGCCTGTTTTGTGAGGTATTGCTCACGTTTTGGTGTCCCTGGACGTCTCCGAAGCACGGGGTGATCTTATGGGAACGTCCCCAACACTCGTGGTTTTGGCCAATTCAGGCCCGTTTTGTGGGTTTGTTGCCCATGCTTTGGTGTCCCGGGACGTCTCTGGAACACGGGGTGATCTTATTGGACCGTCCCCAAGAGTCACAATTTTGCCAATTGGGCCCGTTTTGTGAGCTATTACTCACGTTTTGGTGTCCCGGGACGTCTCCGGACCACGGGGTGATCTATGGGAATGTCCCCAAGACTCACAATTTTGGTTGATACGAGCTCGTTTCATGGGATATTGCTCACGTTTCGGAGTCTCGGGACGTCTCCGAAGCACGGGGTGATCTTATGGGAACGTCCCCAAGACTCGTGGTTTTGCCCGATTCAAGCCCGTTTTGTGGGTTTATTGCCCATGTTTTGGTGTCCCGGGATGTCTCCGAAGCATGGGGTGATCTTATGGGACCGTCGCCAAGAGTCACAGTTTTGGCCAATTGGGCCCCGTTTTGTGAGGTATTGCTCACGTTTTGGTGTCCCGGGACGTCTCCGGACCACGGGGTGATCTATGGGAACGTCTGCAACACTCGTGGTTTTGCCCGATTCAGGCCCGTTTAGTGGGTTTATTGCCCATGTTTTGGTGTGCACAGGGATGTCTCCGAAGCACGGGGCGATCTTATGGGACAGTCCCCAAGACTCGTAGTTTTGGCCAATTGGGGCCCGTTTTGTGAGCTATTGCTCACGTTTTGGTGTCCCGGTACGTCTCCAGACCATGGGGTGATCTCATGGGAACGTCCCGAGGACTCGTGGTTTTGGCCGATTCAGGCCCGTTTTGTGGGTTCATTGCCTATGTTTTGGTGTCCCGGGACATCTCCGAAGCACGGGGTGATCTTATGGGACCGCCCCCAATAGTCGTAGTTTTGGTCAATTGGGGCCCGTTTTGTGAGCTATTGCTCACGTTTTGGTGTCCCGGGACGTCTTCGGACCATGGGGTGATCTTATGGGAACGTCCCCAGGACTCGTGGTTCTGGCCGATTCAGGCCCGTTTTCTGGGTTTATTGCCCATGTTTTGGTGTCCCTGGAAGTCTTCGAAGCACAGGGTGATCTTATGGGACCGTCCCCAAGAGTCGCAGTTTTGGCCAATTGGGGCCAGTTTTGTGAGCTATTGCTCCTATCTTGGTGTCTCGGGACGTCTCCGGACAACGGGGTGATCTTATGGGAACGTCCCCAAGAATCGTGGTTTTGCCCGGTTCAGGCCCGTTTTGTGGGTTTATTGCCCATGTTTTGGTGTCCCGGGACGTCTCCGAAGCACGGGGTGATCTTATGGGACCGTCCCCAAGAGTCACAGTTTTGGCCAATTGGGGCCTGCTTTGTGAGGTATTGCTTATGTTTTGGTGTCCCTGGACGTCTCCGGACCATGGGGTGATCTATGGGAACGTCCCCAACACTCGTGGTTTTTCCCAATTCAGGCCCGTTTTGTGGGTTTATAGCCCACGTTTTGGTGTCCCCAGACGTCTCCGAATCACGGGGTGATCTTAAGGGACCGTCCCCAAGACACGTAGTTTTGGCCAATTGGGGCCTGTTTTCTGAGCTATTGCTCATGTTTTGGTGTCCCGGGACGTCTCCGGACCATGGGGTGATCTTATGGGAAGGACCCCAGGTCTCGTGGTTTTGCCCGATTCAGGACCGTTTTCTTGGTTTATTGCCCATGTTTTGGTGTCCCGGGACGTCTCCGAAGCCCATGGTGATCTTATGGGACCGTCCCCAAGAGTCGTAGTTTTGGCCAATTGGGGCCCGTTTTGTGAGCTATTGCTCATGTTTTGGTGTCCCGGGACGTCTCCGGACCACGGGGTGATCTTATGGGAATGTCCCCAAGACTCATGATTTTGCCCGATTCAAGCCCGTATTGTGGGTTTATTGCCCATGTTTTGGTGTCCCGAGACGTGTCGGAAGCATGGGGTGATCTTATGGGACCGTCCCCAAGACTCGCAATTGTGGCCAACTGGGGCCCGTTTTGTGAGCTATTGCTCACGTTTTGGTGTGCCGGGATATATCCGGACCAAGGGGTGATCTTATCGGAACGTCCCTAGGACTCGTGGTTTTGGCCAATTCAGGTCCGTTTTGGTGTCCCGAGACATCTCCAAAGCACGGGGTGATCTTATGGGACCGCCCCCAAGAGTCGTAGTTTCGGTCAATTGGGGCCCGTTTTGTGAGCTATTGCGCACGTTTTGGTGTCCTGGGACGTCTCCGGACCATGGGGTGATCTCATGGGAACGTCCCGAGGACTCGTGGTTTTGGCCGATTCAGGCCCGTTTTGTGGGTTTATTGCCCATGTTTTGGTGTCCCGGGACGTCTCCGAAGCACGGGGTGATCTTATGGGACCGTCCCCAAGAGTCACAGTTTTCGCCAATTGGGGCCTGTTTTGTGAGGTATTGCTTATGTTTTGGTGTCCCTCGACGTCTCCGGACCATGGGGTGATCTATGGGAACGTCCCCAACACTCGTGGTTTTTCCCGATTCAGGCCAGTTTTGTGGGTTTATTGCCCATGTTTTGGTGTCCCCAGACGTCTCCGAATCACGGGGTGATCTTAAGGGACCGTCCCCAAGACACGTAGTTTTGGCAATTGGGGCCTTTTTTCTGAGCTATTGCTCATGTTTTGGTGTCCCGGGACGTCTCCGGACCATGGGGTGATCTTATGGGAAGGTCCCCAGGTCTCGTGGTTTTGCCCGCTTCAGGACCGTTTTCTGGGTTTATTGCCCATGTTTTGGTGTCCCGGGACGTCTCCGAAGCACATGGTGATCTTATGGGACCGTCCCCAAGAGTTGCACTTTTGGCCAATTGGGGCCCGTTTTGTGAGCTATTGCTCATGTTTTGGTGTCCCGGGACGTCTCCGGACCACGGGGTGATCTTATGGGAACGTCCCCAAGACTCATGATTTTGGCCGATTCAAGCCCATATTGTGGGTTTATTGCCCATGTTTTGGTGTCCCGGGACGTGTCGGAAGCACGGGGCGATCTTATGGGACAATCCCCAAGACTCGTAGTTTTGGCCAATTGAGGCCCGTTTTGTGAGCTATTGCTCACGTTTTGGTGTCCCGGTACGTCTCCAGACCATGGGGTGATCTCATGGGAACGTCCCGAGGACTCGTGGTTTTGGCCGATTCAGGCCCGTTTTGTGGGTTTATTGCCCATGTTTTGGTGTCCCGGGACATCTCCGAAGCACGGGGTGATCTTATGGGACCGCCCCCAATAGTCGTAGTTTTGGTCAATTGGGGCCCGTTTTGTGAGCTATTGCTCACGTTTTGGTGTCCCGGGACGTCTTCGGACCATGGGGTGATCTTATGGGAACGTCCCCAGGACTCGTGGTTCTGGCCGATTCAGGCCCGTTTTCCGGGTTTATTGCCCATGTTTTGGTGTCCCTGGAAGTCTTCGAAGCACAGGGTGATCTTATGGGACCGTCCCCAAGAGTCGCAGTTTTGGCCAATTGGGGCCAGTTTTGTGAGCTATTGCTCCTGTTTTGGTGTCTCGGGACGTCTCCGGACAACGGGGTGATCTTATGGGAACGTCCCCAAGAATCGTGGTTTTGCCCGGTTCAGGCCCGTTTTGTGGGTTTATTGCCCATGTTTTGGTGTCCCGGGACGTCTCCGAAGCACGGGGTGATCTTATGGGACCGTCCCCAAGAGTCACAGTTTTCGCCAATTGGGGCCTGTTTTGTGAGGTATTGCTTATGTTTTGGTGTCCCTGGACGTCTCCGGACCATGGGGTGATCTATGGGAACGTCCCCAACACTCGTGGTTTTTCCCGATTCAGGCCCGTTTTGTGGGTTTATTGCCCATGTTTTGGTGTCCCCAGACGTCTCCGAATCACGGGGTGATCTTAAGGGACCGTCCCCAAGACACGTAGTTTTGGCAATTGGGGCTTGTTTTCTGAGCTATTGCTCATGTTTTGGTGTCCCGGGACGTCTCCGGACCATGGGGTGATCTTATGGGAAGGTCCCCAGGTCTCGTGCTTTTGCCCGATTCAGGACCGTTTTCTGGGTTTATTGCCCATGTTTTGGTGTCCCGGGACGTCTCCGAAGCACATGGTGATCTTATGGGACCGTCCCCAAGAGTTGCACTTTTGGCCAATTGGGGCCCGTTTTGTGAGCTATGGCTCATGTTTTGGTGTCCCGGGACGTCTCCGGACCACGGGGTGATCTTATGGGAACGTCCCCAAGACTCATGATTTTGGCCGATTCAAGCCCATATTGTGGGTTTATTGCCCATGTTTTGGTGTCCCGGGACGTGTCGGAAGCACGGGGTGATCTTATGGGACCGTCCCCAAGACTCGCAATTGTGGGCAACTGGGGCCCGTTTTGTGAGCTATTGCTCACGTTTTGGTGTGCCGGGATGTATCCGGACCAAGGGGTGATCTTATCGGAACGTCCCTAGGACTCGTGGTTTTGGCCAATTCAGGTCCGTTTTGTGGGTTTATTGCCCATGTTTTGGTGTCCCGGGACATCTCCAAAGCACGGGGTGATCTTATGGGACCGCCCCCAAGAGTCGTAGTTTTGGTCAATTGGGGCCCGTTTTGTGAGCTATTGCTCACGTTTTGGTGTCCCGGGACGTCTCCGGACCATGGGGTGATCTCATGGGAACGTCCCGAGGACTCGTGGTTTTGGCCGATTCAGGCCCGTTTTGTGGGTTTATTGCCCATGTTTTCGTGTCCCGGGACATCTCCGAAGCACGGGGTGATCTTATGGGACCGCCCCCAAGAGTCGTTGTTTTGGTCAATTGGGGCTCGTTTTGTGAGGTATTGCTCACGTTTTGGTGTCCCGGGACGTCTCCGGACCATGGGGTGATCTTATGGGAACGTCCCCAGGACTGGTGGTTCTGGCTGATTCAGGCCCGTTTTCTGGGTTTATTGCCCATGTTTTGGTGTCCCTGGACGTCTTCGAAGCACAGGGTGATCTTATGGGACCGTCCCCAAGAGTCGCAGTTTTGGCCAATTGGGGCCAGTTTTGTGAGCTATTGCTCCAGTTTTGGTGTCCCGGGACGTCTCCGGACAAAGGGGTGATCTTATGGGAACGTCCCCAAGAATCGTGGTTTTGCCCGGTTAAGGCCCGTTTTGTGGGTTTATTGCCCATGTTTTGGTATCCCAGGACGTCTCCGAAGAACGGGGTGATCTTAAGGGACCGTCCCCAAGAGTCACAATTTTGGCTAATTGGGGCCTGTTTTGTGTGGTATTGCTCACGTTTTGGTGTCCCTGGACGTCTCCGGACCATGGGGTGATCTATGGGAACGTCCCCAACACCCGTGGTTTTGCCCGATTCAGGCCCGTTTTATGGGTTTATTGCCCATGTTTTGGTGTCCCCAGACGTCTCCGAAGCACGGGGTGATCTTAACGGACCGCCCCCAAGACTCGTAGTTTTGGCCAATTGGGGCCTGTTTTGTGAGCTATTGCTCACATTTTGGTGTCCCGGGACGTCTCCGGACCATGGGGTGATCTTATGGGAAGGTCCCCAGGTCTCGTGGTTTTGCCCGATTCAGGACCGTTTTCTGGGTTTATTGCCCATGTTTTGGTGTCCCGGGACGTCTCCGAAGCACATGGTGATCTTATGGGACCGTCCCCAAGAGTCACAGTTTTGGCTAATTGGGGCCCGTTTTGTGAGCTATTGCTCATGTTTTGGTGTCCCGGGACGTCTCCGGACCACGGGGTGATCTTATGGGAACGTCCCCAAGACTCATGATTTTGCCCGATTCAAGCCCGTTTTGTGCGTTTATTGCCCATGGTTTGGTGTCCCGGGACGTCTCCGGACCACGGGGTGATCTTATGGGACCGTCCCCAAGACTCGCAATTTTGGCCAATTGGGGCCCGTTTTGTGAGCTATTGCTCACGTTTTTGTGTGCCGGGATGTATCCGGACCAAGAGGTGATCTTATCGGAACGTCCCTAGGACTCGTGGTTTTGGCCCATTCAGGTCCGTTTTGTGGGTTTATTGCTCATGTTTTGATGTCCCGGGACGTCTCCGAAGCACGGGGTGATCTTAAGGGACCGTCCCCAAGAGTCACAGTTTTGGCCAATTGGGGCCCGTTTTGTGAGGTATTGCTGACGTTATGGTCTCCCGGGACGTCTCCGGACGACTGGGTGATCTATGGGAACGTCCCCAAAACATGAGGTTTTGCCCTATTCAGGCCCGTTTTTTGGGTTTATTGCCCATGTTTTGGTGTCACGGGACGTCTACGAAGCACGGGGTGATCTTATGGGACCGTCCCCAACACTCGCAATTTTGGCCAATTGGGGCCAGTTTTGTGAGCTATTGCTCACGTTTTGGTGTCCCGGGACTTCTCCGGACCAAGGGGTGATCTATGGGAATGTCCCCAAGACTCGTGGTTTTGGCCAATTCAGGCCCGTTTTGTGGGTTTATTGCCCATGCTTTGGTGTCCCGGGAGGTCTCTGAAGCATGGGGTGATCTTATGGGACCGTCCCCAAGAGTCACAGTTTTGGCCAATTGGGGCCTGTTTTGTGAGGTAATGCTCACGTTTTGGGGTCCCAGGACGTCTCCGGACCATGGGGTGATCTATGGAACGTCCCCAACACTCGTGGTTTCTCCCGATTCAGGCCCGTTTTGTGGGTTTATTGCCCATGTTTTGGTGTCCACAGACGTCTCCGAAGCACGGGGTGATCTTAAGGGACCGTCCCCAAGACTCGTAGTTTTGGCCAATTGGGGCCTGTTTTGTGAGCTATTGCTCACGTTTTGGTGTCCCGGGACGTCTCCGGACCATGGGGTGATCTTATGGGAAGGTCCCCAGGTCTCGTGGTTTTGCCCGATTCAGGACCGTTTTCTGGGTTTATTGCCCATGTTTTGGTGTCCCGGGACGTCTCCGAAGCACATGGTGATTTTATGGAACCATCCCCAAGAGTCACAATTTTGGCTAATTGGGGCCTGTTTTGTGAGGTATTGCTCACGTTTTGGTGTCCCTGGACGTCTCCGGACCATGGGGTGATCTATGGGAACGTCCCCATCACCCGTGGTTTTGCCCGATTCAGGCCCGTTTTGTGGGTTTATTGCCCATGTTTTGGTGTCCCGGGACATCTTCAAAGCACGGGGTGATCTTATGTAACCGTCCCCAAGAGTCACAGTTTTGACCAATTGGGGCCCATTTTGTGAGGTATTGCTCATGTTATGGTGTCCCGGGACGTCTCCGGACGACTGGGTGATCTATGGGAACGTCCCCATCACTCGTGATTTTGCCCGATTCAGGCCCGCTCTGTGTGTTTATTGCCCATGTTTTGGTGTCCCGAGACGTCTCCGAAGCACGTGGTGATCTTATGGGACCGTCCCAAAGACTCGCAGTTTTGGCCAATTGTGCCCGTTTTGTGAGCTATTGCTCACGTTTGGGTGTCCCGGGACGTCTCCGGACCAAGGGGTGATCTTATCGGAACGTCCCCAGGACTCGTGGTTTTGGCGTCCCGGGACGTCTCTGAAACACAGGGTGATCTTATGGGACCATCCCCAAGAGTCGCAGTTTCGGCCAATTGGGGCCTGTTTTGTGAGCTATTGCTCATGTTTTGGTGTCCCGGGACGTCTCCGGACCACAGGGTGATCTTATGGGAACATCCCCAAGACTTGTGGTTTTGCCTGATCCAGGCCCGTTTTGTGGGTTTATTGCCCATTTTTTGGTGTCCCGGGATGTCTCCGAAGCATGGGGTGATCTTATGGGACCGTCCCCAAGAGTCACAGTTTTGGCCAATTGGGCCCCGTTTTGTGAGGTATTGCTCACGTTTTCGTGTCCCGGGATGTCTCCGGACCACAAGGTGATCTAGGGGAACGTCCGCAACACTCATGGTTTTGCCCGATCCAGGCCCGTTTAGTGGGTTTATTGCCTATGTTTTGGTGTGCACAGGGACGTCTCCGAAGCACGGGGTGATCTTATGGGACAGTCCCCAAGACTCGTAGTTTTGGCCAATTGGGGCCCGTTTTGTGAGCTATTGCTCACGTTTTGGCGTCCCGGTACGTCTCCAGACCATGGGGTGATCTCATGGGAATGTCCCAAGGACTCGTGGTTTTGGCCGATTCAGGCCTGTTTTGTGGGTTAATTGCCCATGTTTTGGTGTCCTGGGACATCTCCGAAGCACGGGGTGATCTTATGGGACCGCCCCCAAGAGTCGTAGTTTTGGTCAATGGGGGCCCGTTTTGTGAGCTATTGCTCACATTTTGGTGTCCCGGGACTTCTCCGGACCATGGGGTGATCTTATGGGAACGTCCCCAGGACTCGTGGTTCTGGTCGATTCAGGCCCGCTTTCTGGGTTTATTGCCCATGTTTTGGTGTCCCTGGACGTCTTCGAAGCACAGGGTGATGTTATGGGACCGTCCCCAAGAGTCGCAGTTTTGGCCAATCGGGCCAGTTTTGTGAGCTATTGCTCCTGTTTTGGTGTACCTGGACGTCTCCGGACCATGGGGTGATCTATGGGAACGTCCTCAACACTCGTGGTTTTGCCCGGTTCAGGCCCGTTTTGTGGGTTTATTGCCCATGTTTTGGTGTCTCGTGACGTCTCCGAAGCACGGGGTGATCTTATGGGACCGTCCCCAGGACTCACAGTTTTAGCCAATTGGGCCCGTTTTGTGAGCTAATGCTCACGTTTTGGTGTTCCGGGACGTCTCCGGACGACTGGGTGATCTATGGGAACGTCCCCAACACTCGAGGTTTTGCCCTATTCAGGCCCGTTTGTGGGTTTATTGCCCATGTTTTGGTGTCTTGTGACGTCTCCGAAGCACGGGGTGATCTTATGGGACCGTCCCCAAGACTCGCAGTTTTGGCCAATTGGGCCCGTTTTGTGAGCTATTGCTCACGTTTTGGTGTTCCGGGACGTCTCCGGACCACGGGGTGATCTTATGGGAACGTCCTCAAGACTCGTGATTTTGGCCGATTCAGGCCCGTTTCGTGGGTTTATTGCCCATGTTTTGCTGTCCCGGCACGTCTCCGAAGCACGGGGTGATCTTATGGGACCGTCCTCAAGACTCGCAGTTTTGGCCAATTGGGGCCCGTTTTGTGAGCTATTGCTCACGTTTTGCTGTCCCGGGACGTCTTCGGACCACGGGGTGATCTATAGGAACATCCCCAGGATTCACAATTTTGGTTGATTCGAGCTCGTTTCATGGGATATTGCTAAAGTTTCGGGAACATCCCCAAGACTCGCAGCTTTAGCCGATTCGGTCATGTTTTGTGAGCTATTGCTGACATTTTGGTGTGTTGGGACATCTCCGGACCACGGTATGATCTAATGGGAACGTACCCAAGACTCACATTTATTGCCAATTCGGGCCCATTTCATGGGCTATTGCTCACGTTTTGGTGTCCCCAAGACTCGCAGTTTTAGCCGATTCGGGCTTGTTTTGTGAGCTATTGTTCACATTTTGGTGTGTCGGGACATCTTCGGACCACGGTATGATCTTATGGGAACATCCCCGAAACTCGCATTTATTGCCAATTCGGGCCCATTTCATGGGCTATTGCTCACGTTTTGGTGTCCCGGGACGTCTCCGTAGCACGGGGTGATCTTATGGGACAGTCCCCAAGAGTCACAGTTTTGGCCAATTGGGTCCCGTTTTATGAGCTATTGCTCATGTTTTGGTGTCCCGGGACGTCTCCGGACCACGGGGTGATCTTATGGGAACGTCCCCGAGACTCGTGGTTTTGCCCGATTCAGGCCAGTTTTGTGGGTTTATTGCCCATGTTTTGGTGTCACCAGACGTCTCCGAATCACGGGGTGATCTTAAGGGACCGTCCCCAAGACACGTAGTTTTGGCAATTGGGGCCTTTTTTCTGAGCTATTGCTCATGTTTTGGTGTCCCGGGACGTCTCCGGACCATGGGGTGATCTTATGGGAAGGTCCCCAGGTCTCGTGGTTTTGCCCGCTTCAGGACCGTTTTCTGGGTTTATTGCCCATGTTTTGGTGTCCCGGGACGTCTCCGAAGCACATGGTGATCTTATGGGACCGTCCCCAAGAGTTGCACTTTTGGCCAATTGGGGCCCGTTTTGTGAGCTATTGCTCATGTTTTGGTGTCCCGGGACGTCTCCGGACCACGGGGTGATCTTATGGGAACGTCCCCAAGACTCATGATTTTGGCCGATTCAAGCCCATATTGTGGGTTTATTGCCCATGTTTTGGTGTCCCGGGACGTGTCGGAAGCACGGGGCGATCTTATGGGACAGTCCCCAAGACTCGTAGTTTTGGCCAATTGAGGCCCGTTTTGTGAGCTATTGCTCACGTTTTGGTGTCCCGGTACGTCTCCAGACCATGGGGTGATCTCATGGGAACGTCCCGAGGACTCGTGGTTTTGGCCGATTCAGGCCCGTTTTGTGGGTTTATTGCCCATGTTTTGGTGTCCCGGGACATCTCCGAAGCACGGGGTGATCTTATGGGACCGCCCCCAATAGTCGTAGTTTTGGTCAATTGGGGCCCGTTTTGTGAGCTATTGCTCACGTTTTGGTGTCCCGGGACGTCTTCGGACCATGGGGTGATCTTATGGGAACGTCCCCAGGACTCGTGGTTCTGGCCGATTCAGGCCCGTTTTCTGGGTTTATTGCCCATGTTTTGGTGTCCCTGGAAGTCTTCGAAGCACAGGGTGATCTTATGGGACCGTCCCCAAGAGTCGCAGTTTTGGCCAATTGGGGCCAGTTTTGTGAGCTATTGCTCCTGTTTTGGTGTCTCGGGACGTCTCCGGACAACGGGGTGATCTTATGGGAACGTCCCCAAGAATGGTGGTTTTGCCCGGTTCAGGCCCGTTTTGTGGGTTTATTGCCCATGTTTTGGTGTCCCGGGACGTCTCCGAAGCACGGGGTGATCTTATGGGACCGTCCCCAAGAGTCACAGTTTTCGCCAATTGGGGCCTGTTTTGTGAGGTATTGCTTATGTTTTGGTGTCCCTGGACGTCTCCGGACCATGGGGTGATCTATGGGAACGTCCTCAACACTCGTGGTTTTGCCCGGTTCAGGCCCGTTTTGTGGGTTTATTGCCCATGTTTTGGTGTCTCGTGACGTCTCCGAAGCACGGGGTGATCTTATGGGACCGTCCCCAGGACTCACAGTTTTAGCCAATTGGGCCCGTTTTGTGAGCTAATGCTCACGTTTTGGTGTTCCGGGACGTCTCCGGACGACTGGGTGATCTATGGGAACGTCCCCAACACTCGAGGTTTTGCCCTATTCAGGCCCGTTTGTGGGTTTATTGCCCATGTTTTGGTGTCTTGTGACGTCTCCGAAGCACGGGGTGATCTTATGGGACCGTCCCCAAGACTCGCAGTTTTGGCCAATTGGGCCCGTTTTGTGAGCTATTGCTCACGTTTTGGTGTTCCGGGACGTCTCCGGACCACGGGGTGATCTTATGGGAACGTCCTCAAGACTCGTGATTTTGGCCGATTCAGGCCCGTTTCGTGGGTTTATTGCCCATGTTTTGCTGTCCCGGCACGTCTCCGAAGCACGGGGTGATCTTATGGGACCGTCCTCAAGACTCGCAGTTTTGGCCAATTGGGGCCCGTTTTGTGAGCTATTGCTCACGTTTTGCTGTCCCGGGACGTCTTCGGACCACGGGGTGATCTATAGGAACATCCCCAGGATTCACAATTTTGGTTGATTCGAGCTCGTTTCATGGGATATTGCTAAAGTTTCGGGAACATCCCCAAGACTCGCAGCTTTAGCCGATTCGGTCATGTTTTGTGAGCTATTGCTGACATTTTGGTGTGTTGGGACATCTCCGGACCACGGTATGATCTAATGGGAACGTACCCAAGACTCACATTTATTGCCAATTCGGGCCCATTTCATGGGCTATTGCTCACGTTTTGGTGTCCCCAAGACTCGCAGTTTTAGCCGATTCGGGCTTGTTTTGTGAGCTATTGTTCACATTTTGGTGTGTCGGGACATCTTCGGACCACGGTATGATCTTATGGGAACATCCCCGAAACTCGCATTTATTGCCAATTCGGGCCCATTTCATGGGCTATTGCTCACGTTTTGGTGTCCCGGGACGTCTCCGTAGCACGGGGTGATCTTATGGGACAGTCCCCAAGAGTCACAGTTTTGGCCAATTGGGTCCCGTTTTATGAGCTATTGCTCATGTTTTGGTGTCCCGGGACGTCTCCGGACCACGGGGTGATCTTATGGGAACGTCCCCGAGACTCGTGGTTTTGCCCGATTCAGGCCAGTTTTGTGGGTTTATTGCCCATGTTTTGGTGTCACCAGACGTCTCCGAATCACGGGGTGATCTTAAGGGACCGTCCCCAAGACACGTAGTTTTGGCAATTGGGGCCTTTTTTCTGAGCTATTGCTCATGTTTTGGTGTCCCGGGACGTCTCCGGACCATGGGGTGATCTTATGGGAAGGTCCCCAGGTCTCGTGGTTTTGCCCGCTTCAGGACCGTTTTCTGGGTTTATTGCCCATGTTTTGGTGTCCCGGGACGTCTCCGAAGCACATGGTGATCTTATGGGACCGTCCCCAAGAGTTGCACTTTTGGCCAATTGGGGCCCGTTTTGTGAGCTATTGCTCATGTTTTGGTGTCCCGGGACGTCTCCGGACCACGGGGTGATCTTATGGGAACGTCCCCAAGACTCATGATTTTGGCCGATTCAAGCCCATATTGTGGGTTTATTGCCCATGTTTTGGTGTCCCGGGACGTGTCGGAAGCACGGGGCGATCTTATGGGACAGTCCCCAAGACTCGTAGTTTTGGCCAATTGAGGCCCGTTTTGTGAGCTATTGCTCACGTTTTGGTGTCCCGGTACGTCTCCAGACCATGGGGTGATCTCATGGGAACGTCCCGAGGACTCGTGGTTTTGGCCGATTCAGGCCCGTTTTGTGGGTTTATTGCCCATGTTTTGGTGTCCCGGGACATCTCCGAAGCACGGGGTGATCTTATGGGACCGCCCCCAATAGTCGTAGTTTTGGTCAATTGGGGCCCGTTTTGTGAGCTATTGCTCACGTTTTGGTGTCCCGGGACGTCTTCGGACCATGGGGTGATCTTATGGGAACGTCCCCAGGACTCGTGGTTCTGGCCGATTCAGGCCCGTTTTCTGGGTTTATTGCCCATGTTTTGGTGTCCCTGGAAGTCTTCGAAGCACAGGGTGATCTTATGGGACCGTCCCCAAGAGTCGCAGTTTTGGCCAATTGGGGCCAGTTTTGTGAGCTATTGCTCCTGTTTTGGTGTCTCGGGACGTCTCCGGACAACGGGGTGATCTTATGGGAACGTCCCCAAGAATGGTGGTTTTGCCCGGTTCAGGCCCGTTTTGTGGGTTTATTGCCCATGTTTTGGTGTCCCGGGACGTCTCCGAAGCACGGGGTGATCTTATGGGACCGTCCCCAAGAGTCACAGTTTTCGCCAATTGGGGCCTGTTTTGTGAGGTATTGCTTATGTTTTGGTGTCCCTGGACGTCTCCGGACCATGGGGTGATCTATGGGAACGTCCTCAACACTCGTGGTTTTGCCCGGTTCAGGCCCGTTTTGTGGGTTTATTGCCCATGTTTTGGTGTCTCGTGACGTCTCCGAAGCACGGGGTGATCTTATGGGACCGTCCCCAGGACTCACAGTTTTAGCCAATTGGGCCCGTTTTGTGAGCTAATGCTCACGTTTTGGTGTTCCGGGACGTCTCCGGACGACTGGGTGATCTATGGGAACGTCCCCAACACTCGAGGTTTTGCCCTATTCAGGCCCGTTTGTGGGTTTATTGCCCATGTTTTGGTGTCTTGTGACGTCTCCGAAGCACGGGGTGATCTTATGGGACCGTCCCCAAGACTCGCAGTTTTGGCCAATTGGGCCCGTTTTGTGAGCTATTGCTCACGTTTTGGTGTTCCGGGACGTCTCCGGACCACGGGGTGATCTTATGGGAACGTCCTCAAGACTCGTGATTTTGGCCGATTCAGGCCCGTTTCGTGGGTTTATTGCCCATGTTTTGCTGTCCCGGCACGTCTCCGAAGCACGGGGTGATCTTATGGGACCGTCCTCAAGACTCGCAGTTTTGGCCAATTGGGGCCCGTTTTGTGAGCTATTGCTCACGTTTTGCTGTCCCGGGACGTCTTCGGACCACGGGGTGATCTATAGGAACATCCCCAGGATTCACAATTTTGGTTGATTCGAGCTCGTTTCATGGGATATTGCTAAAGTTTCGGGAACATCCCCAAGACTCGCAGCTTTAGCCGATTCGGTCATGTTTTGTGAGCTATTGCTGACATTTTGGTGTGTTGGGACATCTCCGGACCACGGTATGATCTAATGGGAACGTACCCAAGACTCACATTTATTGCCAATTCGGGCCCATTTCATGGGCTATTGCTCACGTTTTGGTGTCCCCAAGACTCGCAGTTTTAGCCGATTCGGGCTTGTTTTGTGAGCTATTGTTCACATTTTGGTGTGTCGGGACATCTTCGGACCACGGTATGATCTTATGGGAACATCCCCGAAACTCGCATTTATTGCCAATTCGGGCCCATTTCATGGGCTATTGCTCACGTTTTGGTGTCCCGGGACGTCTCCGTAGCACGGGGTGATCTTATGGGACAGTCCCCAAGAGTCACAGTTTTGGCCAATTGGGTCCCGTTTTATGAGCTATTGCTCATGTTTTGGTGTCCCGGGACGTCTCCGGACCACGGGGTGATCTTATGGGAACGTCCCCGAGACTCGTGGTTTTGCCCGATTCAGGCCAGTTTTGTGGGTTTATTGCCCATGTTTTGGTGTCACCAGACGTCTCCGAATCACGGGGTGATCTTAAGGGACCGTCCCCAAGACACGTAGTTTTGGCAATTGGGGCCTTTTTTCTGAGCTATTGCTCATGTTTTGGTGTCCCGGGACGTCTCCGGACCATGGGGTGATCTTATGGGAAGGTCCCCAGGTCTCGTGGTTTTGCCCGCTTCAGGACCGTTTTCTGGGTTTATTGCCCATGTTTTGGTGTCCCGGGACGTCTCCGAAGCACATGGTGATCTTATGGGACCGTCCCCAAGAGTTGCACTTTTGGCCAATTGGGGCCCGTTTTGTGAGCTATTGCTCATGTTTTGGTGTCCCGGGACGTCTCCGGACCACGGGGTGATCTTATGGGAACGTCCCCAAGACTCATGATTTTGGCCGATTCAAGCCCATATTGTGGGTTTATTGCCCATGTTTTGGTGTCCCGGGACGTGTCGGAAGCACGGGGCGATCTTATGGGACAGTCCCCAAGACTCGTAGTTTTGGCCAATTGAGGCCCGTTTTGTGAGCTATTGCTCACGTTTTGGTGTCCCGGTACGTCTCCAGACCATGGGGTGATCTCATGGGAACGTCCCGAGGACTCGTGGTTTTGGCCGATTCAGGCCCGTTTTGTGGGTTTATTGCCCATGTTTTGGTGTCCCGGGACATCTCCGAAGCACGGGGTGATCTTATGGGACCGCCCCCAATAGTCGTAGTTTTGGTCAATTGGGGCCCGTTTTGTGAGCTATTGCTCACGTTTTGGTGTCCCGGGACGTCTTCGGACCATGGGGTGATCTTATGGGAACGTCCCCAGGACTCGTGGTTCTGGCCGATTCAGGCCCGTTTTCTGGGTTTATTGCCCATGTTTTGGTGTCCCTGGAAGTCTTCGAAGCACAGGGTGATCTTATGGGACCGTCCCCAAGAGTCGCAGTTTTGGCCAATTGGGGCCAGTTTTGTGAGCTATTGCTCCTGTTTTGGTGTCTCGGGACGTCTCCGGACAACGGGGTGATCTTATGGGAACGTCCCCAAGAATCGTGGTTTTGCCTGGTTCAGGCCCGTTTTGTGGGTTTATTGCCCATGTTTTGGTGTCCCGGGATGTCTCCGAAGCACATGGTGATCTTATGGGACCGTCCCCAAGAGTTGCAGTTTTGGCCAATTGGGGCCCGTTTTGTGCGCTATTGCTCATGTTTTGGTTTCCCGGGACGTCCCCGGACCACGGGGTGATCTTATGGGAACGTCCCCAAGAATCATGATTTTGGCCGATTCAAGCCCGTATTGTGGGTTTATTGCCCATGTTTTGGTGTCCCGGGACGTGTCGGAAGCACGGGGTGATCTTATGGGACCGTCCCCAAGACTCGCAATTGTGGCCAACTGGGGCCCGTTTTGTGAGCTATTGCTCACGTTTTGGTGTGCCGGGATGTATCCGGACCAAGGGGTGATCTTATCGGAACGTCCCTAGGACTCGTGGTTTTGGCCAATTCAGGTCCGTTTTGTGGGTTTATTGCCCATGTTTTGGTGTCCCGGGACATCTCCAAAGCACGGGGTGATCTTATGGGACCGCCCCCAAGAGTCGTAGTTTTGGTCAATTGGGGCCCGTTTTGTGAGCTATTGCTCACGTTTTGGTGTCCCGGGACGTCTCCGGACCATGGGGTGATCTCATGGGAACGTCCCGAGGACTCGTGGTTTTGGCGGATTCACGCCCGTTTTGTGGGTTTATTGCCCATGTTTTGGTGTCCCGGGACATCTCCGAAGCACGGGGTGATCTTATGGGACCGCCCCCAAGAGTCGTAGTTTTGGTCAATTGGGGCCCGTTTTGTGAGCTATTGCTCACGTTTTGGTGTCCCGGGACGTCTCCGGACCATGGGGTGATCTTATGGGAACGTCCCCAGGACTGGTGGTTCTGGCTGATTCAGGCCCGTTTTCTGGGTTTATTGCCCATGTTTTGGTGTCCCTGGACGTCTTCGAAGCACAGGGTGATCTTATGGGACCGTCCCCAAGACTCGCAGTTTTGGCCAATTGGGGCCAGTTTTGTGAGCTATTGCTCCAGTTTTGGTGTCCCGGGACGTCTCCGGACAACGGGGTGATCTTATGGGAACGTCCCCAAGAATCGTGGTTTTGCCCGGTTCAGGCCCGTTTTGTGGGTTTATTGCCCATGTTTTGGTGTCCCAGGATGTCTCCGAAGCACGGGGTGATCTTATGGGACCGTCCCCTAGAGTCACCGTTTTGGCCAATTGGGGCCTGTTTTGTGAGGTATTGCTCACGTTTTGGTGTCCCTGGACGTCTCCGAAGCACGGGGTGATCTTATGGGAACGTCCCCAACACTCACAATTTTGGTTGATACGAGCTCGTTTCATGGGATATTGCTCATGGTTCGGTGTCTCGGGACGTCTCCGAAGCACGGGGTGATCTTACGGGAACGTCCCCAAGACTCGTGGTTTTGCCCGATTCAGGCCTGTTTTGTGGGTTTATTGCCCATGTTTTGGTGTGCACAGGGATGTCTCCGAAGCACGGGGCCATCTTATGGGACAGTCCCCAAGACTTGTAGTTTTGGCCAATTGGGGCCCGTTTTGTGAGCTATTGCTCACGTTTTGGTGTCCCGGTACGTCTCCAGACCATGGGGTGATCTCATGGGAACGTCCCGAGGACTCGTGGTTTTGGCCGATTCAGGCCCGTTTTGTGGGTTCATTGCCTATGTTTTGGTGTCCCGGGACATCTCCGAAGCACGGGGTGATCTTATGGGACCGCCCCCAATAGTCGTAGTTTTGGTCAATTGGGCCCCGTTTTGTGAGCTATTGCTCACGTTTTGGTGTCCCGGGACGTCTTCGGACCATGGGGTGATCTTATGGGAACGTCCCCAGGACTCGTGGTTCTGGCCGATTCAGGCCCGTTTTCTGGGTTTATTGCCCATGTTTTGGTGTCCCTGGAAGTCTTCGAAGCACAGGGTGATCTTATGGGACCATCCCCAAGAGTCGCAGTTTTGGCCAATTGGGGCCAGTTTTGTGAGCTATTGCTCCTGTTTTGGTGTCTCGGGACGTCTCCGGACAACGGGGTGATCTTATGGGAACGTCCCCAAGAATCGTGGTTTTGCCTGGTTCAGGCCCGTTTTGTGGGTTTATTGCCCATGTTTTGGTGTCCCGGGATGTCTCCGAAGCACATGGTGATCTTATGGGACCGTCCCCAAGAGTTGCAGTTTTGGCCAATTGGGGCCCGTTTTGTGCGCTATTGCTCATGTTTTGGTTTCCCGGGACGTCCCCGGACCACGGGGTGATCTTATGGGAACGTCCCCAAGACTCATGATTTTGGCCGATTCAAGCCCGTATTGTGGGTTTATTGCCCATGTTTTGGTGTCCCGGGACGTGTCGGAAGCACGGGGTGATCTTATGGGACCGTCCCCAAGACTCGCAATTGTGGCCAACTGGGGCCCGTTTTGTGAGCTATTGCTCACGTTTTGGTGTGCCGGGATGTATCCGGACCAAGGGGTGATCTTATCGGAACGTCCCTAGGACTCGTGGTTTTGGCCAATTCAGGTCCGTTTTGTGGGTTTATTGCCCATGTTTTGGTGTCCCGGGACATCTCCAAAGCACGGGGTGATCTTATGGGACCGCCCCCAAGAGTCGTAGTTTTGGTCAATTGGGGCCCGTTTTGTGAGCTATTGCTCACGTTTTGGTGTCCCGGGACGTCTCCGGACCATGGGGTGATCTCATGGGAACGTCCCGAGGACTCGTGGTTTTGGCGGATTCACGCCCGTTTTGTGGGTTTATTGCCCATGTTTTGGTGTCCCGGGACATCTCCGAAGCACGGGGTGATCTTATGGGACCGCCCCCAAGAGTCGTAGTTTTGGTCAATTGGGGCCCGTTTTGTGAGCTATTGCTCACGTTTTGGTGTCCCGGGACGTCTCCGGACCATGGGGTGATCTTATGGGAACGTCCCCAGGACTGGTGGTTCTGGCTGATTCAGGCCCGTTTTCTGGGTTTATTGCCCATGTTTTGGTGTCCCTGGACGTCTTCGAAGCACAGGGTGATCTTATGGGACCGTCCCCAAGACTCGCAGTTTTGGCCAATTGGGGCCAGTTTTGTGAGCTATTGCTCCAGTTTTGGTGTCCCGGGACGTCTCCGGACAACGGGGTGATCTTATGGGAACGTCCCCAAGAATCGTGGTTTTGCCCGGTTCAGGCCCGTTTTGTGGGTTTATTGCCCATGTTTTGGTGTCCCAGGATGTCTCCGAAGCACGGGGTGATCTTATGGGACCGTCCCCTAGAGTCACAGTTTTGGCCAATTGGGGCCTGTTTTGTGAGGTATTGCTCACGTTTTGGTGTCCCTGGACGTCTCCGAAGCACGGGGTGATCTTATGGGAACGTCCCCAACACTCACAATTTTGGTTGATACGAGCTCGTTTCATGGGATATTGCTCATGGTTCGGTGTCTCGGGACGTCTCCGAAGCACGGGGTGATCTTATGGGAACGTCCCCAAGACTCGTGGTTTTGCCCGATTCAGGCCTGTTTTGTGGGTTTATTGCCCATGTTTTGGTGTGCACAGGGATGTCTCCGAAGCACGGGGCCATCTTATGGGACAGTCCCCAAGACTTGTAGTTTTGGCCAATTGGGGCCCGTTTTGTGAGCTATTGCTCACGTTTTGGTGTCCCGGTACGTCTCCAGACCATGGGGTGATCTCATGGGAACGTCCCGAGGACTCGTGGTTTTGGCCGATTCAGGCCCGTTTTGTGGGTTCATTGCCTATGTTTTGGTGTCCCGGGACATCTCCGAAGCACGGGGTGATCTTATGGGACCGCCCCCAATAGTCGTAGTTTTGGTCAATTGGGCCCCGTTTTGTGAGCTATTGCTCACGTTTTGGTGTCCCGGGACGTCTTCGGACCATGGGGTGATCTTATGGGAACGTCCCCAGGACAAGTGGTTCTGGCCGATTCAGGCCCGTTTTCTGGGTTTATTGCCCATGTTTTGGTGTCCCTGGAAGTCTTCGAAGCACAGGGTGATCTTATGGGACCATCCCCAAGAGTCGCAGTTTTGGCCAATTGGGGCCAGTTTTGTGAGCTATTGCTCCTGTTTTGGTGTCTCGGGACGTCTCCGGACAACGGGGTGATCTTATGGGAACGTCCCCAAGAATCGTGGTTTTGCCTGGTTTAGGCCCGTTTTGTGGGTTTATTGCCCATGTTTTGGTGTCCCGGGATGTCTCCGAAGCACATGGTGATCTTATGGGACCGTCCCCAAGAGTTGCAGTTTTGGCCAATTGGGGCCCGTTTTGTGCGCTATTGCTCATGTTTTGGTTTCCCGGGACGTCTCCGGACCACGGGGTGATCTTATGGGAACGTCCCCAAGACTCATGATTTTGGCCGATTCAAGCCCGTATTGTGGGTTTATTGCCCATGTTTTGGTGTCCCGGGACGTGTCGGAAGCACGGGGTGATCTTATGGGACCGTCCCCAAGACTCGCAATTGTGGCCAACTGGGGCCCGTTTTGTGAGCTATTGCTCACGTTTTGGTGTGCCGGGATGTATCCGGACCAAGGGGTGATCTTATCGGAACGTCCCTAGGACTCGTGGTTTTGGCCAATTCAGGTCCGTTTTGTGGGTTTATTGCCCATGTTTTGGTGTCCCGGGACATCTCCAAAGCACGGGGTGATCTTATGGGACCGCCCCCAAGAGTCGTAGTTTTGGTCAATTGGGGCCCGTTTTGTGAGCTATTGCTCACGTTTTGGTGTCCCGGGACGTCTCCGGACCATGGGGTGATCTCATGGGAACGTCCCGAGGACTCGTGGTTTTGGCGGATTCACGCCCGTTTTGTGGGTTTATTGCCCATGTTTTGGTGTCCCGGGACATCTCCGAAGCACGGGGTGATCTTATGGGACCGCCCCCAAGAGTCGTAGTTTTGGTCAATTGGGGCCCGTTTTGTGAGCTATTGCTCACGTTTTGGTGTCCCGGGACGTCTCCGGACCATGGGGTGATCTTATGGGAACGTCCCCAGGACTGGTGGTTCTGGCTGATTCAGGCCCGTTTTCTGGGTTTATTGCCCATGTTTTGGTGTCCCTGGACGTCTTCGAAGCACAGGGTGATCTTATGGGACCGTCCCCAAGACTCGCAGTTTTGGCCAATTGGGGCCAGTTTTGTGAGCTATTGCTCCAGTTTTGGTGTCCCGGGACGTCTCCGGACAACGGGGTGATCTTATGGGAACGTCCCCAAGAATCGTGGTTTTGCCCGGTTCAGGCCCGTTTTGTGGGTTTATTGCCCATGTTTTGGTGTCCCAGGACGTCTCCGAAGCACGGGGTTATCTTATGGGACCGTCCCCAAGAGTCACAGTTTTGGCCAATTGGGGCCTGTTTTGTGAGGTATTGCTCACGTTTTGGTGTCCCTGGACGTCTCCGAAGCACGGGGTGATCTTATGGGAACGTCCCCAACACTCACAATTTTGGTTGATACGAGCTCGTTTCATGGGATATTGCTCATGTTTCGGTGTCTCGGGACGTCTCCGAAGCACGGGGTGATCTTATGGGAACGTCCCCAAGACTCGTGGTTTTGCCTGATTCAGGCCTGTTTTGTGGGTTTATTGCCCATGTTTTGGTGTGCACAGGGATGTCTCCGAAGCACGGGGCCATCTTATGGGACAGTCCCCAAGACTTGTAGTTTTGGCCAATTGGGGCCCGTTTTGTGAGCTATTGCTCACGTTTTGGTGTCCCGGTACGTCTCCAGACCATGGGGTGATCTCATGGGAACGTCCCGAGGACTCGTGGTTTTGGCCGATTCAGGCCCGTTTTGTGGGTTCATTGCCTATGTTTTGGTGTCCCGGGACATCTCCGAAGCACGGGGTGATCTTATGGGACCGCCCCCAATAGTCGTAGTTTTGGTCAATTGGGCCCCGTTTTGTGAGCTATTGCTCACGTTTTGGTGTCCCGGGACGTCTTCGGACCATGGGGTGATCTTATGGGAACGTCCCCAGGACTCGTGGTTCTGGCCCATTCAGGCCCGTTTTCTGGGTTTATTGCCCATGTTTTGGTGTCCCTGGAAGTCTTCGAAGCACAGGGTGATCTTATGGGACCATCCCCAAGAGTCGCAGTTTTGGCCAATTGGGGCCAGTTTTGTGAGCTATTGCTCCTGTTTTGGTGTCTCGGGACGTCTCCGGACAACGGGGTGATCTTATGGGAACGTCCCCAAGAATCGTGGTTTTGCCTGGTTCAGGCCCGTTTTGTGGGTTTATTGCCCATGTTTTGGAGTCCCGGGATGTCTCCGAAGCACATGGTGATCTTATGGGACCGTCCCCAAGAGTTGCAGTTTTGGCCAATTGGGGCCCGTTTTGTGCGCTATTGCTCATGTTTTGGTTTCCCGGGACGTCTCCGGACCACGGGGTGATCTTATGGGAACGTCCCCAAGACTCATGATTTTGGCCGATTCAAGCCCGTATTGTGGGTTTATTGCCCATGTTTTGGTGTCCCGGGACGTGTCGGAAGCACGGGGTGATCTTATGGGACCGTCCCCAAGACTCGCAATTTTGGCCAACTGGGGCCCGTTTTGTGAGCTATTGCTCACGTTTTGGTGTGCCGGGATGTATCCGGACCAAGGGGTGATCTTATCGGAACGTCCCTAGGACTCGTGGTTTTGGCCAATTCAGGTCCGTTTTCTGGGTTTATTGCCCATGTTTTGGTGTCCCGGGACATCTCCAAAGCACGGGGTGATCTTATGGGACCGCCCCCAAGAGTCGTAGTTTTGGTCAATTGGGGCCCGTTTTGTGAGCTATTGCTCACGTTTTGGTGTCCCGGGACGTCTCCGGACCATGGGGTGATCTCATGGGAACGTCCCGAGGACTCGTGGTTTTGGCCGATTCACGCCCGTTTTGTGGGTTTATTGCCCATGTTTTGGTGTCCCGGGACATCTCCGAAGCACGGGGTGATCTTATGGGACCGCCCCCAAGAGTCGTAGTTTTGGTCAATTGGGGCCCGTTTTGTGAGCTATTGCTCACGTTTTGGTGTCCCGGGACGTCTCCGGACCATGGGGTGATCTTATGGGAACGTCCCCAGGACTGGTGGTTCTGGCTGATTCAGGCCCGTTTTCTGGGTTTATTGCCCATGTTTTGGTGTCCCTGGACGTCTTCGAAGCACAGGGTGATCTTATGGGACCGTCCCCAAGACTCGCAGTTTTGGCCAATTGGGGCCAGTTTTGTGAGCTATTGCTCCAGTTTTGGTGTCCCGGGACGTCTCCGGACAACGGGGTGATCTTATGGGAACGTCCCCAAGAATCGTGGTTTTGCCCGGTTCAGGCCCGTTTTGTGGGTTTATTGCCCATGTTTTGGTGTCCCAGGACGTCTCCGAAGCACGGGGTTATCTTATGGGACCGTCCCCAAGAGTCACAGTTTTGGCCAATTGGGGCCTGTTTTGTGAGGTATTGCTCACGTTTTGGTGTCCCTGGACGTCTCCGAAGCACGGGGTGATCTTATGGGAACGTCCCCAACACTCACAATTTTGGTTGATACGAGCTCGTTTCATGGGATATTGCTCATGTTTCGGTGTCTCGGGACGTCTCCGAAGCACGGGGTGATCTTATGGGAACGTCCCCAAGACTCGTGGTTTTGCCTGATTCAGGCCTGTTTTGTGGGTTTATTGCCCATGTTTTGGTGTGCACAGGGATGTCTCCGAAGCACGGGGCCATCTTATGGGACAGTCCCCAAGACTTGTAGTTTTGGCCAATTGGGGCCCGTTTTGTGAGCTATTGCTCACGTTTTGGTGTCCCGGTACGTCTCCAGACCATGTGGTGATCTCATGGGAACGTCCCGAGGACTCGTGGTTTTGGCCGATTCAGGCCCGTTTTGTGGGTTCATTGCCTATGTTTTGGTGTCCCGGGACATCTCCGAAGCACGGGGTGATCTTATGGGACCGCCCCCAATAGTCGTAGTTTTGGTCAATTGGGCCCCGTTTTGTGAGCTATTGCTCACGTTTTGGTGTCCCGGGACGTCTTCGGACCATGGGGTGATCTTATGGGAACGTCCCCAGGACTCGTGGTTCTGGCCGATTCAGGCCCGTTTTCTGGGTTTATTGCCCATGTTTTGGTGTCCCTGGAAGTCTTCGAAGCACAGGGTGATCTTATGGGACCATCCCCAAGAGTCGCAGTTTTGGCCAATTGGGGCCAGTTTTGTGAGCTATTGCTCCTGTTTTGGTGTCTCGGGACGTCTCCGGACAACGGCGTGATCTTATGGGAACGTCCCCAAGAATCGTGGTTTTGCCTGGTTCAGGCCCGTTTTGTGGGTTTATTGCCCATGTTTTGGAGTCCCGGGATGTCTCCGAAGCACATGGTGATCTTATGGGACCGTCCCCAAGAGTTGCAGTTTTGGCCAATTGGGGCCCGTTTTGTGCGCTATTGCTCATGTTTTGGTTTCCCGGGACGTCTCCGGACCACGGGGTGATCTTATGGGAACGTCCCCAAGACTCATGATTTTGGCCGATTCAAGCCCGTATTGTGGGTTTATTGCCCATGTTTTGGTGTCCCGGGACGTGTCGGAAGCACGGGGTGATCTTATGGGACCGTCCCCAAGACTCGCAATTGTGGCCAACTGGGGCCCGTTTTGTGAGCTATTGCTCACGTTTTGGTGTGCCGGGATGTATCCGGACCAAGGGGTGATCTTATCGGAACGTCCCTAGGACTCGTGGTTTTGGCCAATTCAGGTCCGTTTTCTGGGTTTATTGCCCATGTTTTGGTGTCCCGGGACATCTCCAAAGCACGGGGTGATCTTATGGGACCGCCCCCAAGAGTCGTAGTTTTGGTCAATTGGGGCCCGTTTTGTGAGCTATTGCTCACGTTTTGGTGTCCCGGGACGTCTCCGGACCATGGGGTGATCTCATGGGAACGTCCCGAGGACTCGTGGTTTTGGCCGATTCACGCCCGTTTTGTGGGTTTATTGCCCATGTTTTGGTGTCCCGGGACATCTCCGAAGCACGGGGTGATCTTATGGGACCGCCCCCAAGAGTCGTAGTTTTGGTCAATTGGGGCCCGTTTTGTGAGCTATTGCTCACGTTTTGGTGTCCCGGGACGTCTCCGGACCATGGGGTGATCTTATGGGAACGTCCCCAGGACTGGTGGTTCTGGCTGATTCAGGCCCGTTTTCTGGGTTTATTGCCCATGTTTTGGTGTCCCTGGACGTCTTCGAAGCACAGGGTGATCTTATGGGACCGTCCCCAAGACTCGCAGTTTTGGCCAATTGGGGCCAGTTTTGTGAGCTATTGCTCCAGTTTTGGTGTCCCGGGACGTCTCCGGACAACGGGGTGATCTTATGGGAACGTCCCCAAGAATCGTGGTTTTGCCCGGTTCAGGCCCGTTTTGTGGGTTTATTGCCCATGTTTTGGTGTCCCAGGACGTCTCCGAAGCACGGGGTTATCTTATGGGACCGTCCCCAAGAGTCACAGTTTTGGCCAATTGGGGCCTGTTTTGTGAGGTATTGCTCACGTTTTGGTGTCCCTGGACGTCTCCGAAGCACGGGGTGATCTTATGGGAACGTCCCCAACACTCACAATTTTGGTTGATACGAGCTCGTTTCATGGGATATTGCTCATGTTTCGGTGTCTCGGGACGTCTCCGAAGCACGGGGTGATCTTATGGGAACGTCCCCAAGACTCGTGGTTTTGCCTGATTCAGGCCTGTTTTGTGGGTTTATTGCCCATGTTTTGGTGTGCACAGGGATGTCTCCGAAGCACGGGGCCATCTTATGGGACAGTCCCCAAGACTTGTAGTTTTGGCCAATTGGGGCCCGTTTTGTGAGCTATTGCTCACGTTTTGGTGTCCCGGTACGTCTCCAGACCATGTGGTGATCTCATGGGAACGTCCCGAGGACTCGTGGTTTTGGCCGATTCAGGCCCGTTTTGTGGGTTCATTGCCTATGTTTTGGTGTCCCGGGACATCTCCGAAGCACGGGGTGATCTTATGGGACCGCCCCCAATAGTCGTAGTTTTGGTCAATTGGGCCCCGTTTTGTGAGCTATTGCTCACGTTTTGGTGTCCCGGGACGTCTTCGGACCATGGGGTGATCTTATGGGAACGTCCCCAGGACTCGTGGTTCTGGCCGATTCAGGCCCGTTTTCTGGGTTTATTGCCCATGTTTTGGTGTCCCTGGAAGTCTTCGAAGCACAGGGTGATCTTATGGGACCATCCCCAAGAGTCGCAGTTTTGGCCAATTGGGGCCAGTTTTGTGAGCTATTGCTCCTGTTTTGGTGTCTCGGGACGTCTCCGGACAACGGCGTGATCTTATGGGAACGTCCCCAAGAATCGTGGTTTTGCCTGGTTCAGGCCCGTTTTGTGGGTTTATTGCCCATGTTTTGGAGTCCCGGGATGTCTCCGAAGCACATGGTGATCTTATGGGACCGTCCCCAAGAGTTGCAGTTTTGGCCAATTGGGGCCCGTTTTGTGCGCTATTGCTCATGTTTTGGTTTCCCGGGACGTCTCCGGACCACGGGGTGATCTTATGGGAACGTCCCCAAGACTCATGATTTTGGCCGATTCAAGCCCGTATTGTGGGTTTATTGCCCATGTTTTGGTGTCCCGGGACGTGTCGGAAGCACGGGGTGATCTTATGGGACCGTCCCCAAGACTCGCAATTGTGGCCAACTGGGGCCCGTTTTGTGAGCTATTGCTCACGTTTTGGTGTGCCGGGATGTATCCGGACCAAGGGGTGATCTTATCGGAACGTCCCTAGGACTCGTGGTTTTGGCCAATTCAGGTCCGTTTTCTGGGTTTATTGCCCATGTTTTGGTGTCCCGGGACATCTCCAAAGCACGGGGTGATCTTATGGGACCGCCCCCAAGAGTCGTAGTTTTGGTCAATTGGGGCCCGTTTTGTGAGCTATTGCTCACGTTTTGGTGTCCCGGGACGTCTCCGGACCATGGGGTGATCTCATGGGAACGTCCCGAGGACTCGTGGTTTTGGCCGATTCACGCCCGTTTTGTGGGTTTATTGCCCATGTTTTGGTGTCCCGGGACATCTCCGAAGCACGGGGTGATCTTATGGGACCGCCCCCAAGAGTCGTAGTTTTGGTCAATTGGGGCCCGTTTTGTGAGCTATTGCTCACGTTTTGGTGTCCCGGGACGTCTCCGGACCATGGGGTGATCTTATGGGAACGTCCCCAGGACTGGTGGTTCTGGCTGATTCAGGCCCGTTTTCTGGGTTTATTGCCCATGTTTTGGTGTCCCTGGACGTCTTCGAAGCACAGGGTGATCTTATGGGACCGTCCCCAAGACTCGCAGTTTTGGCCAATTGGGGCCAGTTTTGTGAGCTATTGCTCCAGTTTTGGTGTCCCGGGACGTCTCCGGACAACGGGGTGATCTTATGGGAACGTCCCCAAGAATCGTGGTTTTGCCCGGTTCAGGCCCGTTTTGTGGGTTTATTGCCCATGTTTTGGTGTCCCAGGACGTCTCCGAAGCACGGGGTTATCTTATGGGACCGTCCCCAAGAGTCACAGTTTTGGCCAATTGGGGCCTGTTTTGTGAGGTATTGCTCACGTTTTGGTGTCCCTGGACGTCTCCGAAGCACGGGGTGATCTTATGGGAACGTCCCCAACACTCACAATTTTGGTTGATACGAGCTCGTTTCATGGGATATTGCTCATGTTTCGGTGTCTCGGGACGTCTCCGAAGCACGGGGTGATCTTATGGGAACGTCCCCAAGACTCGTGGTTTTGCCTGATTCAGGCCTGTTTTGTGGGTTTATTGCCCATGTTTTGGTGTGCACAGGGATGTCTCCGAAGCACGGGGCCATCTTATGGGACAGTCCCCAAGACTTGTAGTTTTGGCCAATTGGGGCCTGTTTTGTGAGCTATTGCTCACGTTTTGGTGTCCCGGTACGTCTCCAGACCATGGGGTGATCTCATGGGAACGTCCCGAGGACTCGTGGTTTTGGCCGATTCAGGCCCGTTTTGTGGGTTCATTGCCTATGTTTTGGTGTCCCGGGACATCTCCGAAGCACGGGGTGATCTTATGGGACCGCCCCCAATAGTCGTAGTTTTGGTCAATTGGGCCCCGTTTTGTGAGCTATTGCTCACGTTTTGGTGTCCCGGGACGTCTTCGGACCATGGGGTGATCTTATGGGAACGTCCCCAGGACTCGTGGTTCTGGCCGATTCAGGCCCGTTTTCTGGGTTTATTGCCCATGTTTTGGTGTCCCTGGAAGTCTTCGAAGCACAGGGTGATCTTATGGGACCGTCCCCAAGAGCCGCAGTTTTGGCCAATTGGGGCCAGTTTTGTGAGCTATTGCTCCTGTTTTGGTGTCTCGGGACGTCTCCGGACAACGGGGTGATCTTATGGGAACGACCCCAAGAATCGTGGTTTTGCCTGGTTCAGGCCCGTTTTGTGGGTTTATTGCCCATGTTTTGGTGTCCTGGGACGTCTCCGAAGCACGGGGTGATCTTATGGGACCATCCCCAAGTGTCACAGTTTTGGCCAATTGGGGCCTTTTTTGTGAGGTATTGCTTATGTTTTGGTGTCCCTGGACGTGTCCGGACCATGGGGTGATCTATGGGAAAGTCCCCAACACTCGTGGTTTTTCCCGATTCAGGCCCGTTTTGTGGGTTTATTGCCCATGTTTTGGTGTCCCCAGACATCTCCGAATCACGGGGTGATCTTAAGGGACCGTCCCCAAGACACGTAGTTTTGGCCAATTGGGGCCTGTTTTCTGAGCTATTGCTCATGTTTTGGTGTCCCGGGACGTCTCCGGACCATGGGGTGATCTTATGGGAAGGTCCCCAGGTCTCGTGGTTTTGCCCGATTCAGGACCGTTTTCTGGGTTTATTGCCCATGTTTTGGTGTCCCGGGATGTCTCCGAAGCACATGGTGATCTTATGGGACCGTCCCCAAGAGTTGCAGTTTTGGCCAATTGGGGCCCGTTTTGTGCGCTATTGCTCATGTTTTGGTGTCCCGGGACGTCTCCGGACCAAGGGGTGATCTCATGGGAACGTCCCCAAGACTCATGATTTTGGCCGATTCAAGCCCGTATTGTGGGTTTATTGCCCATGTTTTGGTGTCCCGGGACGTGTCGGAAGCACGGGGTGATCTTATGGGACCGTCCCCAAGACTCGCAATTGTGGCCAACTGGGGCCCGTTTTGTGAGCTATTGCTCACGTTTTGGTGTGCCGGGATGTATCCGGACCAAGGGGTGATCTTATCGGAACGTCCCTAGGACTCGTGGTTTTGGCCAATTCAGGTCCGTTTTGTGGGTTTATTGCCCATGTTTTGGTGTCCCGGGACATCTCCAAAGCACGGGGTGATCTTATGGGACCGCCCCCAAGAGTCGTAGTTTTGGTCAATTGGGGCCCGTTTTGTGAGCTATTGCTCACGTTTTGGTGTCCCGGGACGTCTCCGGACCATGGGGTGATCTCATGGGAACGTCCCGAGGACTCGTGGTTTTGGCCGATTCAGGCCCGTTTTGTGGGTTTATTGCCCATGTTTTGGTGTCCCGGGACATCTCCGAAGCACGGGGTGATCTTATGGGACCGCCCCCAAGAGCCGTAGTTTTGGTCAATTGGGGCCCGTTTTGTGAGCTATTGCTCACGTTTTGGTGTCCCGGGACGTCTCCGGACCATGGGGTACTCTTATGGGAACGTCCCCAGGACTGGTGGTTCTGGCTGATTCAGGCCTGTTTTCTGGGTTTATTGCCCATGTTTTGGTGTCCCTGGACGTCTTCGAAGCACAGGGTGATCTTATGGGACCGTCCCCAAGACTCGCAGTTTTGGCCAATTGGGGCCAGTTTTGTGAGCTATTGCTCCAGTTTTGGTGTCCCGGGACGTCTCCGGACAACGGGGTGATCTTATGGGAACGTCCCCAAGAATCGTGGTTTTGCCCGGTTCAGGCCCGTTTTGTGGGTTTATTGCCCATGTTTTGGTGTCCCAGGACGTCTCCGAAGCACGGGGTGATCTTATGGGACCGTCCCCAAGAGTCACAGTTTTGGCCAATTGGGGCCTGTTTTGTGAGGTATTGCTCACGTTTTGGTGTCCCTGGACGTCTCCGAAGCACGGGGTGATCTTATGGGAACGTCCCCAACACTCGTGGTTTTGGCCAATTCAGGCCCGTTTTGTGGGTTTATTGCCCATGCTTTGGTGTCTCGGGACGTCTCTGGAACACGGGGTGATCTTATGGGACCGTCCCCAAGAGTCACAATTTTGCCAATTGGGCCCGTTTTGTGAGCTATTACTCACGTTTTGATGTCCCGGGACGTCTCCGGACCACGGGGTGATCTATGGGAACGTCCCCAAGACTCACAATTTTGGTTGATACGAGCTCGTTTCATGGGATATTGCTCACGTTTCGGTGTCTCGGGACGTCTCCGAAGCACGGGGTGATCTTATGGGAACGTCCCCAAGACTCGTGGTTTTGCCCGATTCAGGCCTGTTTTGTGGGTTTATTGCCCATGTTTTGGTGTGCACAGGGATGTCTCCGAAGCACGGGGCCATCTTATGGGACAGTCCCCAAGACTTGTAGTTTTGGCCAATTGGGGCCCGTTTTGTGAGCTATTGCTCACGTTTTGGTGTCCCGGTACGTCTCCAGACCATGGGGTGATCTCATGGGAACGTCCCGAGGACTCGTGGTTTTGGCCGATTCAGGCCCGTTTTGTGGGTTCATTGCCTATGTTTTGGTGTCCCGGGACATCTCCGAAGCACGGGGTGATCTTATGGGACCGCCCCCAATAGTCGTAGTTTTGGTCAATTGGGCCCCGTTTTGTGAGCTATTGCTCACGTTTTGGTGTCCCGGGACGTCTTCGGACCATGGGGTGATCTTATGGGAACGTCCCCAGGACTCGTGGTTCTGGCCGATTCAGGCCCGTTTTCTGGGTTTATTGCCCATGTTTTGGTGTCCCTGGAAGTCTTCGAAGCACAGGGTGATCTTATGGGACCGTCCCCAAGAGCCGCAGTTTTGGCCAATTGGGGCCAGTTTTGTGAGCTATTGCTCCTGTTTTGGTGTCTCGGGACGTCTCCGGACAACGGGGTGATCTTATGGGAACGACCCCAAGAATCGTGGTTTTGCCTGGTTCAGGCCCGTTTTGTGGGTTTATTGCCCATGTTTTGGTGTCCTGGGACGTCTCCGAAGCACGGGGTGATCTTATGGGACCATCCCCAAGTGTCACAGTTTTGGCCAATTGGGGCCATTTTTGTGAGGTATTGCTTATGTTTTGGTGTCCCTGGACGTGTCCGGACCATGGGGTGATCTATGGGAAAGTCCCCAACACTCGTGGTTTTTCCCGATTCAGGCCCGTTTTGTGGGTTTATTGCCCATGTTTTGGTGTCCCCAGACATCTCCGAATCACGGGGTGATCTTAAGGGACCGTCCCCAAGACACGTAGTTTTGGCCAATTGGGGCCTGTTTTCTGAGCTATTGCTCATGTTTTGGTGTCCCGGGACGTCTCCGGACCATGGGGTGATCTTATGGGAAGGTCCCCAGGTCTCGTGGTTTTGCCCGATTCAGGACCGTTTTCTGGGTTTATTGCCCATGTTTTGGTGTCCCGGGATGTCTCCGAAGCACATGGTGATCTTATGGGACCGCCCCCAAGAGTTGCAGTTTTGGCCAATTGGGGCCCGTTTTGTGCGCTATTGCTCATGTTTTGGTGTCCCGGGACGTCTCCGGACCACGGGGTGATCTTATGGGAACGTCCCCAAGACTCATGATTTTGGCCGATTCAAGCCCGTATTGTGGGTTTATTGCCCATGTTTTGGTGTCCCGGGACGTGTCGGAAGCACGGGGTGATCTTATGGGACCGTCCCCAAGACTCGCAATTGTGGGCAACTGGGGCCCGTTTTGTGAGCTATTGCTCACGTTTTGGTGTGCCGGGATGTATCCGGACCAAGGGGTGATCTTATCGGAACGTCCCTAGGACTCGTGGTTTTGGCCAATTCAGGTCCGTTTTGTGGGTTTATTGCCCATGTTTTGGTGTCCCGGGACATCTCCAAAGCACGGGGTGATCTTATGGGACCGCCCCCAAGAGTCGTAGTTTTGGTCAATTGGGGCCCGTTTTGTGAGCTATTGCTCACGTTTTGGTGTCCCGGGACGTCTCCGGACCATGGGGTGATCTCATGGGAACGTCCCGAGGACTCGTGGTTTTGGCCGATTCAGGCCCGTTTTGTGGGTTTATTGCCCATGTTTTCGTGTCCCGGGACATCTCCGAAGCACGGGGTGATCTTATGGGACCGCCCCCAAGAGTCGTTGTTTTGGTCAATTGGGGCTCGTTTTGTGAGGTATTGCTCACGTTTTGGTGTCCCGGGACGTCTCCGGACCATGGGGTGATCTTATGGGAACGTCCCCAGGACTGGTGGTTCTGGCTGATTCAGGCCCGTTTTCTGGGTTTATTGCCCATGTTTTGGTGTCCCTGGACGTCTTCGAAGCACAGGGTGATCTTATGGGACCGTCCCCAAGACTCGTGGTTTTGCCCGGTTCAGGCCCGTTTTGTGGGTTTATTGCCCATGTTTTGGTGTCCCAGGACGTCTCCGAAGCACGGGGTGATCTTATGGGACCGTCCCCAAGTGTCACAGTTTTGGCCAATTGGGGCCTGTTTTGTGAGGTATTGCTCACGTTTTGGTGTCCCTGGACGTCTCCGAAGCACGGGGTGATCTTATGGGAACGTCCCCAACAATCGTGGTTTTGGCCAATTCAGGCCCGTTTTGTGGGTTTATTGCCCATGCTTTGGTGTCTCCGGACGTCTCTGGAACACGGGGTGATCTTATGGGACCGTCCCCAAGAGTCACAATTTTGCCAATTGGGCCCGTTTTGTGAGCTATTACTCACGTTTTGGTGTCCCGGGACGTCTCCGGACCACGGGGTGATCTATGGGAACGTCCCCAAGACTCACAATTTTGGTTGATACGAGCTCGTTTCATGGGATATTGCTCACGTTTCGGTGTCTCGGGACGTCTCCGAAGCACGGGGTGATCTTATGGGAACGTCCCCAAGACTCGTGGTTTTGCCCGATTCAGGCCTGTTTTGTGGGTTTATTGCCCATGTTTTGGTGTGCACAGGGATGTCTCCGAAGCACGGGGCCATCTTATGGGACAGTCCCCAAGACTTGTAGTTTTGGCCAATTGGGGCCGGTTTTGTGAGCTATTGCTCACGTTTTGGTGTCCCGGTACGTCTCCAGACCATGGGGTGATCTCATGGGAACGTCCCGAGGACTCGTGGTTTTGGCCGATTCAGGCCCGTTTTGTGGGTTCATTGCCTATGTTTTGGTGTCCCGGGACATCTCCGAAGCATGGGGTGATCTTATGGGACCGCCCCCAATAGTCGTAGTTTTGGTCAATTGGGCCCCGTTTTGTGAGCTATTGCTCACGTTTTGGTGTCCCGGGACGTCTTCGGACCATGGGGTGATCTTATGGGAACGTCCCCAGGACTCGTGGTTCTGGCCGATTCAGGCCCGTTTTCTGGGTTTATTGCCCATGTTTTGGTGTCCCTGGAAGTCTTCGAAGCACAGGGTGATCTTATGGGACCGTCCCCAAGAGCCGCAGTTTTGGCCAATTGGGGCCAGTTTTGTGAGCTATTGCTCCTGTTTTGGTGTCTCGGGACGTCTCCGGACAACGGGGTGATCTTATGGGAACGACCCCAAGAATCGTGGTTTTGCCTGGTTCAGGCCCGTTTTGTGGGTTTATTGCCCATGTTTTGGTGTCCTGGGACGTCTCCGAAGCACGGGGTGATCTTATGGGACCATCCCCAAGTGTCACAGTTTTGGCCAATTGGGGCCATTTTTGTGAGGTATTGCTTATGTTTTGGTGTCCCTGGACGTGTCCGGACCATGGGGTTATCTATGGGAAAGTCCCCAACACTCGTGGTTTTTCCCGATTCAGGCCCGTTTTGTGGGTTTATTGCCCATGTTTTGGTGTCCCCAGACATCTCCGAATCACGGGGTGATCTTAAGGGACCGTCCCCAAGACACGTAGTTTTGGCCAATTGGGGCCTGTTTTCTGAGCTATTGCTCATATTTTGGTGTCCCGGGACGTCTCCGGACCATGGGGTGATCTTATGGGAAGGTCCCCAGGTCTCGTGGTTTTGCCCGATTCAGAACCGTTTTCTGGGTTTATTGCCCATGTTTTGGTGTCCCGGGATGTCTCCGAAGCACATGGTGATCTTATGGGACCGTCCCCAAGAGTTGCAGTTTTGGCCAATTGGGGCCCGTTTTGTGCGCTATTGCTCATGTTTTGGTGTCCCGGGACGTCTCCGGACCACGGGGTGATCTTATGGGAACGTCCCCAAGACTCATGATTTTGGCCGATTCAAGCCCGTATTGTGGGTTTATTGCCCATCTTTTGGTGTCCCGGGACGTGTCGGAAGCACGGGGTGATCTTATGGGACCGTCCCCAAGACTCGCAATTGTGGCCAACTGGGGCCCGTTTTGTGAGCTATTGCTCACGTTTTGGTGTGCCGGGATGTATCCGGACCAAGGGGTGATCTTATCGGAACGTCCCTAGGACTCGTGGTTTTGGCCAATTCAGGTCCGTTTTGTGGGTTTATTGCCCATGTTTTGGTGTCCCGGGACATCTCCAAAGCACGTGGTGATCTTATGGGACCGCCCCCAAGAGTCGTAGTTTTGGTCAATTGGGGCCCGTTTTGTGAGCTATTGCTCACGTTTTGGTGTCCCGGGACGTCTCAGGACCATGGGGTGATCTTATGGGAACGTCCCCAGGACTGGTGGTTCTGGCTGATTCAGGCCCGTTTTCTGGGTTTATTGCCCATGTTTTGGTGTCCCTGGACGTCTTCGAAGCACAGGGTGATCTTATGGGACCGTCCCCAAGACTCGCAGTTTTGGCCAATTGGGGCCAGTTTTGTGAGCTATTGCTCCAGTTTTGGTGTCCCGGGACGTGTCCGGACAACGGGGTGATCTTATGGGAACGTCCCCAAGAATCGTGGTTTTGCCCGGTTCAGGCCCGTTTTGTGGGTTTATTGCCCATGTTTTGGTGTCCCAGGACGTCTCCGAAGCACGGGGTGATCTTATGGGACCGTCCCCAAGAGTCACAGTTTTGGCCAATTGGGGCCTGTTTTGTGAGGTATTGCTCACGTTTTGGTGTCCCTGGACGTCTCCGAAGGACGGGGTGATCTTATGGGAACGTCCCCAACACTCGTGGTTTTGGCCAATTCAGGCCCGTTTTGTGGGTTTATTGCCCATGCTTTGGTGTCTCGGGACGTCTCTGGAACACGGGGTGATCTTATGGGACCGTCCCCAAGAGTCACAATTTTGCCAATTGGGCCCGTTTTGTGAGCTATTACTCACGTTTTGGTGTCCCGGGACGTCTCCGGACCACGGGGTGATCTATGGGAACGTCCCCAAGACTCACAATTTTGGTTGATACGAGCTCGTTTCATGGGATATTGCTCACGTTTCGGTGTCTCGGGACGTCTCCGAAGCACGGGGTGATCTTATGGGAACGTCCCCAAGACTCGTGGTTTTGCCCGATTCAGGCCTGTTTTGTGGGTTTATTGCCCATGTTTTGGTGTGCACAGGGATGTCTCCGAAGCACGGGGCCATCTTATGGGACAGTCCCCAAGACTTGTAGTTTTGGCCAATTGGGGCCCGTTTTGTGAGCTATTGCTCACGTTTTGGTGTCCCGGTACGTCTACAGACCATGGGGTGATCTCATGGGAACGTCCCGAGGACTCGTGGTTTTGGCCGATTCAGGCCCGTTTTGTGGGTTCATTGCCTATGTTTTGGTGTCCCGGGACATCTCCGAAGCACGGGGTGATCTTATGGGACCGCCCCCAATAGTCGTAGTTTTGGTCAATTGGGCCCCGTTTTGTGAGCTATTGCTCACGTTTTGGTGTCCCGGGACGTCTTCGGACCATGGGGTGATCTTATGGGAACGTCCCCAGGACTCGTGGTTCTGGCCGATTCAGGCCCGTTTTCTGGGTTTATTGCCCATGTTTTGGTGTCCCTGGAAGTCTTCGAAGCACAGGGTGATCTTATGGGACCGTCCCCAAGAGCCGCAGTTTTGACCAATTGGGGCTAGTTTTGTGAGCTATTGCTCCTGTTTTGGTGTCTCGGGACGTCTCCGGACAACGGGGTGATCATATGGGAACGACCCCAAGAATCGTGGTTTTGCCTGGTTCAGGCCCGTTTTGTGGGTTTATTGCCCATGTTTTGGTGTCCTGGGACGTCTCCGAAGCACGGGGTGATCTTATGGGACCATCCCCAAGTGTCACAGTTTTGGCCAATTGGGGCCTTTTTTGTGAGGTATTGCTTATGTTTTGGTTTCCCTGGACGTGTCCGGACCATGGGGTGATCTATGGGAAAGTCCCCAACACTCGTGGTTTTTCCCGATTCAGGCCCGTTTTGTGGGTTTATTGCCCATGTTTTGGTGTCCCCAGACATCTCCGAATCACGGGGTGATCTTAAGGGACCGTCCCCAAGACACGTTGTTTTGGCCAATTGGGGCCTGTTTTCTGAGCTATTGCTCATGTTTTGGTGTCCCGGGACGTCTCCGGACCATGGGGTGATCTTATGGGAAGGTCCCCAGGTCTCGTGGTTTTGCCCGATTCAGGACCGTTTTCTGGGTTTATTGCCCATGTTTTGGTGTCCCGGGATGTCTCCGAAGCACATGGTGATCTTATGGGACCGTCCCCAAGAGTTGCAGTTTTGGCCAATTGGGGCCCGTTTTGTGCGCTATTGCTCATGTTTTGGTGTCCCGGGACGTCTCCGGACCACGGGGTGATCTTATGGGAACGTCCCCAAGACTCATGATTTTGGCCGATTCAAGCCCGTATTGTGGGTTTATTGCCCATCTTTTGGTGTCCCGGGACGTGTCGGAAGCACGGGGTGATCTTATGGGACCGTCCCCAAGACTCGCAATTGTGGCCAACTGGGGCCCGTTTTGTGAGCTATTGCTCACGTTTTGGTGTGCCGGGATGTATCCGGACCAAGGGGTGATCTTATCGGAACGTCCCTAGCACTCGTGGTTTTGGCCAATTCAGGTCCGTTTTGTGGGTTTATTGCCCATGTTTTGGTGTCCCGGGACATCTCCAAAGCACGGGGTGATCTTATGGGACCGCCCCCAAGAGTCGTAGTTTTGGTCAATTGGGGCCCGTTTTGTGAGCTATTGCTCACGTTTTGGTGTCCCGGGACGTCTCCGGACCATGGGGTGATCTTATGGGAACGTCCCCAGGACTGGTGGTTCTGGCTGATTCAGGCCCGTTTTCTGGGTTTATTGCCCATGTTTTGGTGTCCCTGGACGTCTTCGAAGCACAGGGTGATCTTATGGGACCGTCCCCAAGACTCGCAGTTTTGGCCAATTGGGGCCAGTTTTGTGAGCTATTGCTCCAGTTTTGGTGTCCCGGGACGTGTCCGGACAACGGGGTGATCTTATGGGAACGTCCCCAAGAATCGTGGTTTTGCCCGGTTCAGGCCCGTTTTGTGGGTTTATTGCCCATGTTTTGGTGTCCCAGGACGTCTCCGAAGCACGGGGTGATCTTATGGGACCGTCCCCAAGAGTCACAGTTTTGGCCAATTGGGGCCTGTTTTGTGAGGTATTGCTCACGTTTTGGTGTCCCTGGACGTCTCCGAAGCACGGGGTGATCTTATGGGAACGTCCCCAACACTCGTGGTTTTGGCCAATTCAGGCCCGTTTTGTGGGTTTATTGCCCATGCTTTGGTGTCTCGGGACGTCTCTGGAACACGGGGTGATCTTATGGGACCGTCCCCAAGAGTCACAATTTTGCCAATTGGGCCCGTTTTGTGAGCTATTACTCACGTTTTGGTGTCCCGGGACGTCTCCGGACCACGGGGTGATCTATGGGAACGTCCCCAAGACTCACAATTTTGGTTGATACGAGCTCGTTTCATGGGATATTGCTCATGTTTCGGTGTCTCGGGACGTCTCCGAAGCACGGGGTGATCTTATGGGAACGTCCCCAAGACTCGTGGTTTTGCCCGATTCAGGCCTGTTTTGTGGGTTTATTGCCCATGTTTTGGTGTGCACAGGGATGTCTCCGAAGCACGGGGCCATCTTATGGGACAGTCCCCAAGACTTGTAGTTTTGGCCAATTGGGGCCCGTTTTGTGAGCTATTGCTCACGTTTTGGTGTCCCGGTACGTCTACAGACCATGGGGTGATCTCATGGGAACGTCCCGAGGACTCGTGGTTTTGGCCGATTCAGGCCCGTTTTGTGGGTTCATTGCCTATGTTTTGGTGTCCCGGGACATCTCCGAAGCACGGGGTGATCTTATGGGACCGCCCCCAATAGACGTAGTTTTGGTCAATTGGGCCCCGTTTTGTGAGCTATTGCTCACGTTTTGGTGTCCCGGGACGTCTTCGGACCATGGGGTGATCTTATGGGAACGTCCCCAGGACTCGTGGTTCTGGCCGATTCAGGCCCGTTTTCTGGGTTTATTGCCCATGTTTTGGTGTCCCTGGAAGTCTTCGAAGCACAGGGTGATCTTATGGGACCGTCCCCAAGAGCCGCAGTTTTGGCCAATTGGGGCCAGTTTTGTGAGCTATTGCTCCTGTTTTGGTGTCTCGGGACGTCTCCGGACAACGGGGTGATCTTATGGGAACGACCCCAAGAATCGTGGTTTTGCCTGGTTCAGGCCCATTTTGTGGGTTTATTGCCCTTGTTTTGGTGTCCTGGGACGTCTCCGAAGCACGGGGTGATCTTATGGGACCATCCCCAAGTGTCACAGTTTTGGCCAATTGGGGCCTTTTTTGTGAGGTATTGCTTATGTTTTGGTGTCCCTGGACGTGTCCGGACCATGGGGTGATCTATGGGAAAGTCCCCAACACTCGTGGTTTTTCCCGATTCAGGCCCGTTTTGTGGGTTTATTGCCCATGTTTTGGTGTCCCCAGACATCTCCGAATCACGGGGTGATCTTAAGGGACCGACCCCAAGACACGTAGTTTTGGCCAATTGGGGCCTGTTTTCTGAGCTATTGCTCATGTTTTGGTGTCCCGGGACGTCTCCGGACCATGGGGTGATCTTATGGGAAGGTCCCCAGGTCTCGTGGTTTTGCCCGATTCAGGACCGTTTTCTGGGTTTATTGCCCATGTTTTGGTGTCCCGGGATGTCTTCGAAGCACATGGTGATCTTATGGGACCGTCCCCAAGAGTTGCAGTTTTGGCCAATTGGGGCCCGTTTTGTGCGCTATTGCTCATGTTTTGGTGTCCCGGGACGTCTCCGGACCACGGGGTGATCTTATGGGAACGTCCCCAAGACTCATGATTTTGGCCGATTCAAGCCCGTATTGTGGGTTTATTGCCCATGTTTTGGTGTCCCGGGACGTGTCGGAAGCACGGGGTGATCTTATGGGACCGTCCCCAAGACTCGCAATTGTGGCCAACTGGGGCCCGTTTTGTGAGCTATTGCTCACGTTTTGGTGTGCCGGGATGTATCCGGACCAAGGGGTGATCTTATCGGAACGTCCCTAGGACTCGTGGTTTTGGCCAATTCAGGTCCGTTTTGTGGGTTTATTGCCCATGTTTTGGTGTCCCGGGACATCTCCAAAGCACGGGGTGATCTTATGGGACCGCCCCCAAGAGTCGTAGTTTTGGTCAATTGGGGCCCGTTTTGTGAGCTATTGCTCACGTTTTGGTGTCCCGGGACGTCTCCGGACCATGGGGTGATCTCATGGGAACGTCCCGAGGACTCGTGGTTTTGGCCGATTCAGGCCCGTTTTGTGGGTTTATTGCCCATGTTTTGGTGTCCCGGGACATCTCCGAAGCACGGGGTGATCTTATGGGACCGCCCCCAAGAGTCGTAGTTTTGGTCAATTGGGGCCCGTTTTGTGAGCTATTGCTCACGTTTTGGTGTCCCGGGACGTCTCCGGACCATGGGGTGATCTTATGGGAACGTCCCCAGGACTGGTGGTTCTGGCTGATTCAGGCCCGTTTTCTGGGTTTATTGCCCATGTTTTGGTGTCCCTGGACGTCTTCGAAGCACAGGGTGATCTTATGGGACCGTCCCCAAGACTCGCAGTTTTGGCCAATTGGGGCCAGTTTTGTGAGCTATTGCTCCAGTTTTGGTGTCCCGGGACGTCTCCGGACAACGGGGTGATCTTATGGGAACGTCCCCAAGAATCGTGGTTTTGCCCGGTTCAGGCCCGATTTGTGGGTTTATTGCCCATGTTTTGGTGTCCCAGGACGTCTCCGAAGCACGGGGTGATCTTATGGGACCGTCCCCAAGAGTCACAGTTTTGGCCAATTGGGGCCTGTTTTGTGAGGTATTGCTCACGTTTTGGTGTCCCTGGACGTCTCCGAAGCACGGGGTGATCTTATGGGAACGTCCCCAACACTCGTGGTTTTGGCCAATTCAGGCCCGTTTTGTGGGTTTATTGCCCATGCTTTGGTGTCTCGGGACGTCTCTGGAACACGGGGTGATCTTATGGGACCGTCCCCAAGAGTCACAATTTTGCCAATTGGGCCCGTTTTGTGAGCTATTACTCACGTTTTGGTGTCCCGGGACGTCTCCGGACCACGGGGTGATCTATGGGAACGTCCCCAAGACTCACAATTTTGGTTGATACGAGCTCGTTTCATGGGATATTGCTCATGTTTCGGTGTCTCGGGACGTCTCCGAAGCACGGGGTGATCTTATGGGAACGTCCCCAAGACTCGTGGTTTTGCCCGATTCAGGCCTGTTTTGTGGGTTTATTGCCCATGTTTTGGTGTGCACAGGGATGTCTCCGAAGCACGGGGCCATCTTATGGGACAGTCCCCAAGACTTGTAGTTTTGGCCAATTGGGGCCCGTTTTGTGAGCTATTGCTCACGTTTTGGTGTCCCGGTACGTCTACAGACCATGGGGTGATCTCATGGGAACGTCCCGAGGACTCGTGGTTTTGGCCGATTCAGGCCCGTTTTGTGGGTTCATTGCCTATGTTTTGGTGTCCCGGGACATCTCCGAAGCACGGGGTGATCTTATGGGACCGCCCCCAATAGACGTAGTTTTGGTCAATTGGGCCCCGTTTTGTGAGCTATTGCTCACGTTTTGGTGTCCCGGGACGTCTTCGGACCATGGGGTGATCTTATGGGAACGTCCCCAGGACTCGTGGTTCTGGCCGATTCAGGCCCGTTTTCTGGGTTTATTGCCCATGTTTTGGTGTCCCTGGAAGTCTTCGAAGCACAGGGTGATCTTATGGGACCGTCCCCAAGAGCCGCAGTTTTGGCCAATTGGGGCCAGTTTTGTGAGCTATTGCTCCTGTTTTGGTGTCTCGGGACGTCTCCGGACAACGGGGTGATCTTATGGGAACGACCCCAAGAATCGTGGTTTTGCCTGGTTCAGGCCCATTTTGTGGGTTTATTGCCCTTGTTTTGGTGTCCTGGGACGTCTCCGAAGCACGGGGTGATCTTATGGGACCATCCCCAAGTGTCACAGTTTTGGCCAATTGGGGCCTTTTTTGTGAGGTATTGCTTATGTTTTGGTGTCCCTGGACGTGTCCGGACCATGGGGTGATCTATGGGAAAGTCCCCAACACTCGTGGTTTTTCCCGATTCAGGCCCGTTTTGTGGGTTTATTGCCCATGTTTTGGTGTCCCCAGACATCTCCGAATCACGGGGTGATCTTAAGGGACCGACCCCAAGACACGTAGTTTTGGCCAATTGGGGCCTGTTTTCTGAGCTATTGCTCATGTTTTGGTGTCCCGGGACGTCTCCGGACCATGGGGTGATCTTATGGGAAGGTCCCCAGGTCTCGTGGTTTTGCCCGATTCAGGACCGTTTTCTGGGTTTATTTCCCATGTTTTGGTGTCCCGGGATGTCTTCGAAGCACATGGTGATCTTATGGGACCGTCCCCAAGAGTTGCAGTTTTGGCCAATTGGGGCCCGTTTTGTGCGCTATTGCTCATGTTTTGGTGTCCCGGGACGTCTCCGGACCACGGGGTGATCTTATGGGAACGTCCCCAAGACTCATGATTTTGGCCGATTCAAGCCCGTATTGTGGGTTTATTGCCCATGTTTTGGTGTCCCGGGACGTGTCGGAAGCACGGGGTGATCTTATGGGACCGTCCCCAAGACTCGCAATTGTGGCCAACTGGGGCCCGTTTTGTGAGCTATTGCTCACGTTTTGGTGTGCCGGGATGTATCCGGACCAAGGGGTGATCTTATCGGAACGTCCCTAGGACTCGTGGTTTTGGCCAATTCAGGTCCGTTTTGTGGGTTTATTGCCCATGTTTTGGTGTCCCGGGACATCTCCAAAGCACGGGGTGATCTTATGGGACCGCCCCCAAGAGTCGTAGTTTTGGTCAATTGGGGCCCGTTTTGTGAGCTATTGCTCACGTTTTGGTGTCCCGGGACGTCTCCGGACCATGGGGTGATCTCATGGGAACGTCCCGAGGACTCGTGGTTTTGGCCGATTCAGGCCCGTTTTGTGGGTTTATTGCCCATGTTTTGGTGTCCCGGGACATCTCCGAAGCACGGGGTGATCTTATGGGACCGCCCCCAAGAGTCGTAGTTTTGGTCAATTGGGGCCCGTTTTGTGAGCTATTGCTCACGTTTTGGTGTCCCGGGACGTCTCCGGACCATGGGGTGATCTTATGGGAACGTCCCCAGGACTGGTGGTTCTGGCTGATTCAGGCCCGTTTTCTGGGTTTATTGCCCATGTTTTGGTGTCCCTGGACGTCTTCGAAGCACAGGGTGATCTTATGGGACCGTCCCCAAGACTCGCAGTTTTGGCCAATTGGGGCCAGTTTTGTGAGCTATTGCTCCAGTTTTGGTGTCCCGGGACGTCTCCGGACAACGGGGTGATCTTATGGGAACGTCCCCAAGAATCGTGGTTTTGCCCGGTTCAGGCCCGATTTGTGGGTTTATTGCCCATGTTTTGGTGTCCCAGGACGTCTCCGAAGCACGGGGTGATCTTATGGGACCGTCCCCAAGAGTCACAGTTTTGGCCAATTGGGGCCTGTTTTGTGAGGTATTGCTCACGTTTTGGTGTCCCTGGACGTCTCCGAAGCACGGGGTGATCTTATGGGAACGTCCCCAACACTCGTGGTTTTGGCCAATTCAGGCCCGTTTTGTGGGTTTATTGCCCATGCTTTGGTGTCTCGGGACGTCTCTGGAACACGGGGTGATCTTATGGGACCGTCCCCAAGAGTCACAATTTTGCCAATTGGGCCCGTTTTGTGAGCTATTACTCACGTTTTGGTGTCCCGGGACGTCTCCGGACCACGGGGTGATCTATGGGAACGTCCCCAAGACTCACAATTTTGGTTGATACGAGCTCGTTTCATGGGATATTGCTCACGTTTCGGTGTCTCGGGACGTCTCCGAAGCACGGGGTGATCTTATGGGAACGTCCCCAAGACTCGTGGTTTTGCCCGATTCAGGCCTGTTTTGTGGGTTTATTGCCCATGTTTTGGTGTGCACAGGGATGTCTCCGAAGCACGGGGCCATCTTATGGGACAGTCCCCAAGACTTGTAGTTTTGGCCAATTGGGGCCCGTTTTGTGAGCTATTGCTCACGTTTTGGTGTCCCGGTACGTCTACAGACCATGGGGTGATCTCATGGGAACGTCCCGAGGACTCGTGGTTTTGGCCGATTCAGGCCCGTTTTGTGGGTTCATTGCCTATGTTTTGGTGTCCCGGGACATCTCCGAAGCACGGGGTGATCTTATGGGACCGCCCCCAATAGTCATAGTTTTGGTCAATTGGGCCCCGTTTTGTGAGCTATTGCTCACGTTTTGGTGTCCCGGGACGTCTTCGGACCATGGGGTGATCTTATGGGAACGTCCCCAGGACTCGTGGTTCTGGCCGATTCAGGCCCGTTTTCTGGGTTTATTGCCCATGTTTTGGTGTCCCTGGAAGTCTTCGAAGCACAGGGTGATCTTATGGGACCGTCCCCAAGAGCCGCAGTTTTGACCAATTGGGGCTAGTTTTGTGAGCTATTGCTCCTGTTTTGGTGTCTCGGGACGTCTCCGGACAACGGGGTGATCATATGGGAACGACCCCAAGAATCGTGGTTTTGCCTGGTTCAGGCCCGTTTTGTGGGTTTATTGCCCATGTTTTGGTGTCCTGGGACGTCTCCGAAGCACGGGGTGATCTTATGGGACCATCCCCAAGTGTCACAGTTTTGGCCAATTGGGGCCTTTTTTGTGAGGTATTGCTTATGTTTTGGTTTCCCTGGACGTGTCCGGACCATGGGGTGATCTATGGGAAAGTCCCCAACACTCGTGGTTTTTCCCGATTCAGGCCCGTTTTGTGGGTTTATTGCCCATGTTTTGGTGTCCCCAGACATCTCCGAATCACGGGGTGATCTTAAGGGACCGTCCCCAAGACACGTAGTTTTGGCCAATTGGGGCCTGTTTTCTGAGCTATTGCTCATGTTTTGGTGTCCCGGGACGTCTCCGGACCATGGGGTGATCTTATGGGAAGGTCCCCAGGTCTCGTGGTTTTGCCCGATTCAGGACCGTTTTCTGGGTTTATTGCCCATGTTTTGGTGTCCCGGGATGTCTCCGAAGCACATGGTGATCTTATGGGACCGTCCCCAAGAGTTGCAGTTTTGGCCAATTGGGGCCCGTTTTGTGCGCTATTGCTCATGTTTTGGTGTCCCGGGACGTCTCCGGACCACGGGGTGATCTTATGGGAACGTCCCCAAGACTCATGATTTTGGCCGATTCAAGCCCGTATTGTGGGTTTATTGCCCATGTTTTGGTGTCCCGGGACGTGTCGGAAGCACGGGGTGATCTTATGGGACCGTCCCCAAGACTCGCAATTGTGGCCAACTGGGGCCCGTTTTGTGAGCTATTGCTCACGTTTTGGTGTGCCGGGATGTATCCGGACCAAGGGGTGATCTTATCGGAACGTCCCTAGGACTCGTGGTTTTGGCCAATTCAGGTCCGTTTTGTGGGTTTATTGCCCATGTTTTGGTGTCCCGGGACATCTCCAAAGCACGGGGTGATCTTATGGGACCGCCCCCAAGAGTCGTAGTTTTGGTCAATTGGGGCCCGTTTTGTGAGCTATTGCTCACGTTTTGGTGTCCCGGGACGTCTCCGGACCATGGGGTGATCTTATGGGAACGTCCCCAGGACTGGTGGTTCTGGCTGATTCAGGCCCGTTTTCTGGGTTTATTGCCCATGTTTTGGTGTCCCTGGACGTCTTCGAAGCACAGGGTGATCTTATGGGACCGTCCCCAAGACTCGCAGTTTTGGCCAATTGGGGCCAGTTTTGTGAGCTATTGCTCCAGTTTTGGTGTCCCGGGACGTGTCCGGACAACGGGGTGATCTTATGGGAACGTCCCCAAGAATCGTGGTTTTGCCCGGTTCAGGCCCGTTTTGTGGGTTTATTGCCCATGTTTTGGTGTCCCAGGACGTCTCCGAAGCACGGGGTGATCTTATGGGACCGTCCCCAAGAGTCACAGTTTTGGCCAATTGGGGCCTGTTTTGTGAGGTATTGCTCACGTTTTGGTGTCCCTGGACGTCTCCGAAGCACGGGGTGATCTTATGGGAACGTCCCCAACACTCGTGGTTTTGGCCAATTCAGGCCCGTTTTGTGGGTTTATTGCCCATGCTTTGGTGTCTCGGGACGTCTCTGGAACACGGGGTGATCTTATGGGACCGTCCCCAAGAGTCACAATTTTGCCAATTGGGCCCGTTTTGTGAGCTATTACTCACGTTTTGGTGTCCCGGGACGTCTCCGGACCACGGGGTGATCTATGGGAACGTCCCCAAGACTCACAATTTTGGTTGATACGAGCTCGTTTCATGGGATATTGCTCACGTTTCGGTGTCTCGGGACGTCTCCGAAGCACGGGGTGATCTTATGGGAACGTCCCCAAGACTCGTGGTTTTGCCCGATTCAGGCCTGTTTTGTGGGTTTATTGCCCATGTTTTGGTGTGCACAGGGATGTCTCCGAAGCACGGGGCCATCTTATGGGACAGTCCCCAAGACTTGTAGTTTTGGCCAATTGGGGCCCGTTTTGTGAGCTATTGCTCACGTTTTGGTGTCCCGGTACGTCTACAGACCATGGGGTGATCTCATGGGAACGTCCCGAGGACTCGTGGTTTTGGCCGATTCAGGCCCGTTTTGTGGGTTCATTGCCTATGTTTTGGTGTCCCGGGACATCTCCGAAGCACGGGGTGATCTTATGGGACCGCCCCCAATAGTCGTAGTTTTGGTCAATTGGGCCCCGTTTTGTGAGCTATTGCTCACGTTTTGGTGTCCCGGGACGTCTTCGGACCATGGGGTGATCTTATGGGAACGTCCCCAGGACTCGTGGTTCTGGCCGATTCAGGCCCGTTTTCTGGGTTTATTGCCCATGTTTTGGTGTCCCTGGAAGTCTTCGAAGCACAGGGTGATCTTATGGGACCGTCCCCAAGAGCCGCAGTTTTGACCAATTGGGGCTAGTTTTGTGAGCTATTGCTCCTGTTTTGGTGTCTCGGGACGTCTCCGGACAACGGGGTGATCATATGGGAACGACCCCAAGAATCGTGGTTTTGCCTGGTTCATGCCCGTTTTGTGGGTTTATTGCCCATGTTTTGGTGTCCTGGGACGTCTCCGAAGCACGGGGTGATCTTATGGGACCATCCCCAAGTGTCACAGTTTTGGCCAATTGGGGCCTTTTTTGTGAGGTATTGCTTATGTTTTGGTTTCCCTGGACGTGTCCGGACCATGGGGTGATCTATGGGAAAGTCCCCAACACTCGTGGTTTTTCCCGATTCAGGCCCGTTTTGTGGGTTTATTGCCCATGTTTTGGTGTCCCCAGACATCTCCGAATCACGGGGTGATCTTAAGGGACCGTCCCCAAGACACGTAGTTTTGGCCAATTGGGGCCTGTTTTCTGAGCTATTGCTCATGTTTTGGTGTCCCGGGACGTCTCCGGACCATGGGGTGATCTTATGGGAAGGTCCCCAGGTCTCGTGGTTTTGCCCGATTCAGGACCGTTTTCTGGGTTTATTGCCCATGTTTTGGTGTCCCGGGATGTCTTTGAAGCACATGGTGATCTTATGGGACCGTCCCCAAGAGTTGCAGTTTTGGCCAATTGGGGCCCGTTTTGTGCGCTATTGCTCATGTTTTGGTTTCCCGGGACGTCTCCGGACCACGGGGTGATCTTATGGGAACGTCCCCAAGACTCATGATTTTGGCCGATTCAAGCCCGTATTGTGGGTTTATTGCCCATGTTTTGGTGTCCCGGGACGTGTCGGAAGCACGGGGTGATCTTATGGGACCGTCCCCAAGACTCGCAATTGTGGCCAACTGGGGCCCGTTTTGTGAGCTATTGCTCACGTTTTGGTGTGCCGGGATGTATCCGGACCAAGGGGTGATCTTATCGGAACGTCCCTAGGACTCGTGGTTTTGGCCAATTCAGGTCCGTTTTGTGGGTTTATTGCCCATGTTTTGGTGTCCCGGGACATCTCCAAAGCACGGGGTGATCTTATGGGACCGCCCCCAAGAGTCGTAGTTTTGGTCAATTGGGGCCCGTTTTGTGAGCTATTCCTCACGTTTTGGTGTCCCGGGACGTCTCCGGACCATGGGGTGATCTCATGGGAACGTCCCGAGGACTCGTGGTTTTGGCCGATTCAGGCCCGTTTTGTGGGTTTATTGCCCATGTTTTGGTGTCCCGGGACATCTCCGAAGCACGGGGTGATCTTATGGGACCGCCCCCAAGAGTCGTAGTTTTGGTCAATTGGGGCCCGTTTTGTGAGCTATTGCTCACGTTTTGGTGTCCCGGGACGTCTCCGGACCATGGGGTGATCTTATGGGAACGTCCCCAGGACTGGTGGTTCTGGCTGATTCAGGCCCGTTTTCTGGGTTTATTGCCCATGTTTTGGTGTCCCTGGACGTCTTCGAAGCACAGGGTGATCTTATGGGACCGTCCCCAAGACTCGCAGTTTTGGCCAATTGGGGCCAGTTTTGTGAGCTATTGCTCCAGTTTTGGTGTCCCGGGACGTCTCCGGACAACGGGGTGATCTTATGGGAACGTCCCCAAGAATCGTGGTTTTGCCCGGTTCAGGCCCGATTTGTGGGTTTATTGCCCATGTTTTGGTGTCCCAGGACGTCTCCGAAGCACGGGGTGATCTTATGGGACCGTCCCCAAGAGTCACAGTTTTGGCCAATTGGGGCCTGTTTTGTGAGGTATTGCTCACGTTTTGGTGTCCCTGGACGTCTCCGAAGCACGGGGTGATCTTATGGGAACGTCCCCAACACTCGTGGTTTTGGCCAATTCAGGCCCGTTTTGTGGGTTTATTGCCCATGCTTTGGTGTCTCGGGACGTCTCTGGAACACGGGGTGATCTTATGGGACCGTCCCCAAGAGTCACAATTTTGCCAATTGGGCCCGTTTTGTGAGCTATTACTCACGTTTTGGTGTCCCGGGACGTCTCCGGACCACGGGGTGATCTATGGGAACGTCCCCAAGACTCACAATTTTGGTTGATACGAGCTCGTTTCATGGGATATTGCTCACGTTTCGGTGTCTCGGGACGTCTCCGAAGCACGGGGTGATCTTATGGGAACGTCCCCAAGACTCGTGGTTTTGCCCGATTCAGGCCTGTTTTGTGGGTTTATTGCCCATGTTTTGGTGTGCACAGGGATGTCTCCGAAGCACGGGGCCATCTTATGGGACAGTCCCCAAGACTTGTAGTTTTGGCCAATTGGGGCCCGTTTTGTGAGCTATTGCTCACGTTTTGGTGTCCCGGTACGTCTCCAGACCATGGGGTGATCTCATGGGAACGTCCCGAGGACTCGTGGTTTTGGCCGATTCAGGCCCGTTTTGTGGGTTCATTGCCTATGTTTTGGTGTCCCGGGACATCTCCGAAGCACGGGGTGATCTTATGGGACCGCCCCCAATAGACGTAGTTTTGGTCAATTGGGCCCCATTTTGTGAGCTATTGCTCACGTTTTGTGTCCCGGGACGTCTTCGGACCATGGGGTGATCTTATGGGAACGTCCCCAGGACTCGTGGTTCTGGCCGATTCAGGCCCGTTTTCTGGGTTTATTGCCCATGTTTTGGTGTCCCTGGAAGTCTTCGAAGCACAGGGTGATCTTATGGGACCGTCCCCAAGAGCCGCAGTTTTGGCCAATTGGGGCCAGTTTTGTGAGCTATTGCTCCTGTTTTGGTGTCTCGGGACGTCTCCGGACAACGGGGTGATCTTATGGGAACGACCCCAAGAATTGTGGTTTTGCCTGGTTCAGGCCCATTTTGTGGGTTTATTGCCCATGTTTTGGTGTCCTGGGACGTCTCCGAAGCACGGGGTGATCTTATGGGACCATCCCCAAGTGTCACAGTTTTGGCCAATTGGGGCCTTTTTTGTGAGGTATTGCTTATGTTTTGGTGTCCCTGGACGTGTCCGGACCATGGGGTGATCTATGGGAAAGTCCCCAACACTCGTGGTTTTTCCCGATTCAGGCCCGTTTTGTGGGTTTATTGCCCATGTTTTGGTGTCCCCAGACATCTCCGAATCACGGGGTGATCTTAAGGGACCGACCCCAAGACACGTAGTTTTGGCCAATTGGGGCCTGTTTTCTGAGCTATTGCTCATGTTTTGGTGTCCCGGGACGTCTCCGGACAATGGGGTGATCTTATGGGAAGGTCCCCTGGTCTCGTGGTTTTGCCCGATTCAGGACCGTTTTCTGGGTTTATTGCCCATGTTTTGGTGTCCCGGGATGTCTCCGAAGCACATGGTGATCTTATGGGACCGTCCCCAAGAGTTGCAGTTTTGGCCAATTGGGGCCCGTTTTGTGCGCTATTGCTCATGTTTTGGTGTCCCGGGACGTCTCCGGACCACGGGGTGATCTTATGGGAACGTCCCCAAGACTCATGATTTTGGCCGATTCAAGCCCGTATTGTGGGTTTATTGCCCATGTTTTGGTGTCCCGGGACGTGTCGGAAGCACGGGGTGATCTTATGGGACCGTCCCCAAGACTCGCAATTGTGGCCAACTGGGGCCCGTTTTGTGAGCTATTGCTCACGTTTTGGTGTGCCGGGATGTATCCGGACCAAGGGGTGATCTTATCGGAACGTCCCTAGGACTCGTGGTTTTGGCCAATTCAGGTCCGTTTTGTGGGTTTATTGCCCATGTTTTGGTGTCCCGGGACATCTCCAAAGCACGGGGTGATCTTATGGGACCGCCCCCAAGAGTCGTAGTTTTGGTCAATTGGGGCCCGTTTTGTGAGCTATTGCTCACGTTTTGGTGTCCCGGGACGTCTCCGGACCATGGGGTGATCTCATGGGAACGTCCCGAGGACTCGTGGTTTTGGCCGATTCAGGCCCGTTTTGTGGGTTTATTGCCCATGTTTTGGTGTCCCGGGACATCTCCGAAGCACGGGGTGATCTTATGGGACCGCCCCCAAGAGTCGTAGTTTTGGTCAATTGGGGCCCGTTTTGTGAGCTATTGCTCACGTTTTGGTGTCCCGGGACGTCTCCGGACCATGGGGTGATCTTATGGGAACGTCCCCAGGACTGGTGGTTCTGGCTGATTCAGGCCCGTTTTCTGGGTTTATTGCCCATGTTTTGGTGTCCCTGGACGTCTTCGAAGCACAGGGTGATCTTATGGGACCGTCCCCAAGACTCGCAGTTTTGGCCAATTGGGGCCAGTTTTGTGAGCTATTGCTCCAGTTTTGGTGTCCCGGGACGTCTCCGGACAACGGGGTGATCTTATGGGAACGTCCCCAAGAATCGTGGTTTTGCCCGGTTCAGGCCCGTTTTGTGGGTTTATTGCCCATGTTTTGGTGTCCCAGGACGTCTCCGAAGCACGGGGTGATCTTATGGGACCGTCCCCAAGAGTCACAGTTTTGGCCAATTGGGGCCTGTTTTGTGAGGTATTGCTCACGTTTTGGTGTCCCTGGACGTCTCCGAAGCACGGGGTGATCTTATGGGAACGTCCCCAACACTCGTGGTTTTGGCCAATTCAGGCCCGTTTTGTGGGTTTATTGCCCATGCTTTGGTGTCTCGGGACGTCTCTGGAACACGGGGTGATCTTATGGGACCGTCCCCAAGAGTCACAATTTTGCCAATTGGGCCCGTTTTGTGAGCTATTACTCACGTTTTGGTGTCCCGGGACGTCTCCGGGCCACGGGGTGATCTATGGGAACGTCCCCAAGACTCACAATTTTGGTTGATACGAGCTCGTTTCATGGGATATTGCTCACGTTTCGGTGTCTCGGGACGTCTCCGAAGCACGGGGTGATCTTATGGGAACGTCCCCAAGACTCGTGGTTTTGCCCGATTCAGGCCTGTTTTGTGGGTTTATTGCCCATGTTTTGGTGTGCACAGGGATGTCTCCGAAGCACGGGGCCATCTTATGGGACAGTCCCCAAGACTTGTAGTTTTGGCCAATTGGGGCCCGTTTTGTGAGCTATTGCTCACGTTTTGGTGTCCCGGTACGTCTCCAGACCATGGGGTGATCTCATGGGAACGTCCCGAGGACTCGTGGTTTTGGCCGATTCAGGCCCGTTTTGTGGGTTCATTGCCTATGTTTTGGTGTCCCGGGACATCTCCGAAGCACGGGGTGATCTTATGGGACCGCCCCCAATAGACGTAGTTTTGGTCAATTGGGCCCCGTTTTGTGAGCTATTGCTCACGTTTTGTGTCCCGGGACGTCTTCGGACCATGGGGTGATCTTATGGGAACGTCCCCAGGACTCGTGGTTCTGGCCGATTCAGGCCCGTTTTCTGGGTTTATTGCCCATGTTTTGGTGTCCCTGGAAGTCTTCGAAGCACAGGGTGATCTTATGGGACCGTCCCCAAGAGCCGCAGTTTTGGCCAATTGGGGCCAGTTTTGTGAGCTATTGCTCCTGTTTTGGTGTCTCGGGACGTCTCCGGACAACGGGGTGATCTTATGGGAACGACCCCAAGAATCGTGGTTTTGCCTGGTTCAGGCCCATTTTGTGGGTTTATTGCCCATGTTTTGGTGTCCTGGGACGTCTCCGAAGCACGGGGTGATCTTATGGGACCATCCCCAAGTGTCACAGTTTTGGCCAATTGGGGCCTTTTTTGTGAGGTATTGCTTATGTTTTGGTGTCCCTGGACGTGTCCGGACCATGGGGTGATCTATGGGAAAGTCCCCAACACTCGTGGTTTTTCCCGATTCAGGCCCGTTTTGTGGGTTTATTGCCCATGTTTTGGTGTCCCCAGACATCTCCGAATCACGGGGTGATCTTAAGGGACCGACCCCAAGACACGTAGTTTTGGCCAATTGGGGCCTGTTTTCTGAGCTATTGCTCATGTTTTGGTGTCCCGGGACGTCTCCGGACAATGGGGTGATCTTATGGGAAGGTCCCCTGGTCTCGTGGTTTTGCCCGATTCAGGACCGTTTTCTGGGTTTATTGCCCATGTTTTGGTGTCCCGGGATGTCTCCGAAGCACATGGTGATCTTATGGGACCGTCCCCAAGAGTTGCAGTTTTGGCCAATTGGGGCCCGTTTTGTGCGCTATTGCTCATGTTTTGGTGTCCCGGGACGTCTCCGGACCACGGGGTGATCTTATGGGAACGTCCCCAAGACTCATGATTTTGGCCGATTCAAGCCCGTATTGTGGGTTTATTGCCCATGTTTTGGTGTCCCGGGACGTGTCGGAAGCACGGGGTGATCTTATGGGACCGTCCCCAAGACTCGCAATTGTGGCCAACTGGGGCCCGTTTTGTGAGCTATTGCTCACGTTTTGGTGTGCCGGGATGTATCCGGACCAAGGGGTGATCTTATCGGAACGTCCCTAGGACTCGTGGTTTTGGCCAATTCAGGTCCGTTTTGTGGGTTTATTGCCCATGTTTTGGTGTCCCGGGACATCTCCAAAGCACGGGGTGATCTTATGGGACCGCCCCCAAGAGTCGTAGTTTTGGTCAATTGGGGCCCGTTTTGTGAGCTATTGCTCACGTTTTGGTGTCCCGGGACGTCTCCGGACCATGGGGTGATCTCATGGGAACGTCCCGAGGACTCGTGGTTTTGGCCGATTCAGGCCCGTTTTGTGGGTTTATTGCCCATGTTTTGGTGTCCCGGGACATCTCCGAAGCACGGGGTGATCTTATGGGACCGCCCCCAAGAGTCGTAGTTTTGGTCAATTGGGGCCCGTTTTGTGAGCTATTGCTCACGTTTTGGTGTCCCGGGACGTCTCCGGACCATGGGGTGATCTTATGGGAACGTCCCCAGGACTGGTGGTTCTGGCTGATTCAGGCCCGTTTTCTGGGTTTATTGCCCATGTTTTGGTGTCCCTGGACGTCTTCGAAGCACAGGGTGATCTTATGGGACCGTCCCCAAGACTCGCAGTTTTGGCCAATTGGGGCCAGTTTTGTGAGCTATTGCTCCAGTTTTGGTGTCCCGGGACGTCTCCGGACAACGGGGTGATCTTATGGGAACGTCCCCAAGAATCGTGGTTTTGCCCGGTTCAGGCCCGTTTTGTGGGTTTATTGCCCATGTTTTGGTGTCCCAGGACGTCTCCGAAGCACGGGGTGATCTTATGGGACCGTCCCCAAGAGTCACAGTTTTGGCCAATTGGGGCCTGTTTTGTGAGGTATTGCTCACGTTTTGGTGTCCCTGGACGTCTCCGAAGCACGGGGTGATCTTATGGGAACGTCCCCAACACTCGTGGTTTTGGCCAATTCAGGCCCGTTTTGTGGGTTTATTGCCCATGCTTTGGTGTCTCGGGACGTCTCTGGAACACGGGGTGATCTTATGGGACCGTCCCCAAGAGTCACAATTTTGCCAATTGGGCCCGTTTTGTGAGCTATTACTCACGTTTTGGTGTCCCGGGACGTCTCCGGGCCACGGGGTGATCTATGGGAACGTCCCCAAGACTCACAATTTTGGTTGATACGAGCTCGTTTCATGGGATATTGCTCACGTTTCGGTGTCTCGGGACGTCTCCGAAGCACGGGGTGATCTTATGGGAACGTCCCCAAGACTCGTGGTTTTGCCCGATTCAGGCCTGTTTTGTGGGTTTATTGCCCATGTTTTGGTGTGCACAGGGATGTCTCCGAAGCACGGGGCCATCTTATGGGACAGTCCCCAAGACTTGTAGTTTTGGCCAATTGGGGCCCGTTTTGTGAGCTATTGCTCACGTTTTGGTGTCCCGGTACGTCTCCAGACCATGGGGTGATCTCATGGGAACGTCCCGAGGACTCGTGGTTTTGGCCGATTCAGGCCCGTTTTGTGGGTTCATTGCCTATGTTTTGGTGTCCCGGGACATCTCCGAAGCACGGGGTGATCTTATGGGACCGCCCCCAATAGACGTAGTTTTGGTCAATTGGGCCCCGTTTTGTGAGCTATTGCTCACGTTTTGGTGTCCCGGGACGTCTTCGGACCATGGGGTGATCTTATGGGAACGTCCCCAGGACTCGTGGTTCTGGCCGATTCAGGCCCGTTTTCTGGGTTTATTGCCCATGTTTTGGTGTCCCTGGAAGTCTTCGAAGCACAGGGTGATCTTATGGGACCGTCCCCAAGAGCCGCAGTTTTGGCCAATTGGGGCCAGTTTTGTGAGCTATTGCTCCTGTTTTGGTGTCTCGGGACGTCTCCGGACAACGGGGTGATCTTATGGGAACGACCCCAAGAATCGTGGTTTTGCCTGGTTCAGGCCCATTTTGTGGGTTTATTGCCCTTGTTTTGGTGTCCTGGGACGTCTCCGAAGCACGGGGTGATCTTATGGGACCATCCCCAAGTGTCACAGTTTTGGCCAATTGGGGCCTTTTTTGTGAGGTATTGCTTATGTTTTGGTGTCCCTGGACGTGTCCGGACCATGGGGTGATCTATGGGAAAGTCCCCAACACTCGTGGTTTTTCCCGATTCAGGCCCGTTTTGTGGGTTTATTGCCCATGTTTTGGTGTCCCCAGACATCTCCGAATCACGGGGTGATCTTAAGGGACCGACCCCAAGACACGTAGTTTTGGCCAATTGGGGCCTGTTTTCTGAGCTATTGCTCATGTTTTGGTGTCCCGGGACGTCTCCGGACCATGGGGTGATCTTATGGGAAGGTCCCCAGGTCTCGTGGTTTTGCCCGATTCAGGACCGTTTTCTGGGTTTATTGCCCATGTTTTGGTGTCCCGGGATGTCTCCGAAGCACATGGTGATCTTATGGGACCGTCCCCAAGAGTTGCAGTTTTGGCCAATTGGGGCCCGTTTTGTGCGCTATTGCTCATGTTTTGGTGTCCCGGGACGTCTCCGGACCACGGGGTGATCTTATGGGAACGTCCCCAAGACTCATGATTTTGGCCGATTCAAGCCCGTATTGTGGGTTTATTGCCCATGTTTTGGTGTCCCGGGACGTGTCGGAAGCACGGGGTGATCTTATGGGACCGTCCCCAAGACTCGCAATTGTGGCCAACTGGGGCCCGTTTTGTGAGCTATTGCTCACGTTTTGGTGTGCCGGGATGTATCCGGACCAAGGGGTGATCTTATCGGAACGTCCCTAGGACTCGTGGTTTTGGCCAATTCAGGTCCGTTTTGTGGGTTTATTGCCCATGTTTTGGTGTCCCGGGACATCTCCAAAGCACGGGGTGATCTTATGGGACCGCCCCCAAGAGTCGTAGTTTTGGTCAATTGGGGCCCGTTTTGTGAGCTATTGCTCACGTTTTGGTGTCCCGGGACGTCTCCGGACCATGGGGTGATCTCATGGGAACGTCCCGAGGACTCGTGGTTTTGGCCGATTCAGGCCCGTTTTGTGGGTTTATTGCCCATGTTTTGGTGTCCCGGGACATCTCCGAAGCACGGGGTGATCTTATGGGACCGCCCCCAAGAGTCGTAGTTTTGGTCAATTGGGGCCCGTTTTGTGAGCTATTGCTCACGTTTTGGTGTCCCGGGACGTCTCCGGACCATGGGGTGATCTTATGGGAACGTCCCCAGGACTGGTGGTTCTGGCTGATTCAGGCCCGTTTTCTGGGTTTATTGCCCATGTTTTGGTGTCCCTGGACGTCTTCGAAGCACAGGGTGATCTTATGGGACCGTCCCCAAGACTCGCAGTTTTGGCCAATTGGGGCCAGTTTTGTGAGCTATTGCTCCAGTTTTGGTGTCCCGGGACGTCTCCGGACAACGGGGTGATCTTATGGGAACGTCCCCAAGAATCGTGGTTTTGCCCGGTTCAGGCCCGTTTTGTGGGTTTATTGCCCATGTTTTGGTGTCCCAGGACGTCTCCGAAGCACGGGGTGATCTTATGGGACCGTCCCCAAGAGTCACAGTTTTGGCCAATTGGGGCCTGTTTTGTGAGGTATTGCTCACGTTTTGGTGTCCCTGGACGTCTCCGAAGCACGGGGTGATCTTATGGGAACGTCCCCAACACTCGTGGTTTTGGCCAATTCAGGCCCGTTTTGTGGGTTTATTGCCCATGCTTTGGTGTCTCGGGACGTCTCTGGAACACGGGGTGATCTTATGGGACCGTCCCCAAGAGTCACAATTTTGCCAATTGGGCCCGTTTTGTGAGCTATTACTCACGTTTTGGTGTCCCGGGACGTCTCCGGGCCACGGGGTGATCTATGGGAACGTCCCCAAGACTCACAATTTTGGTTGATACGAGCTCGTTTCATGGGATATTGCTCACGTTTCGGTGTCTCGGGACGTCTCCGAAGCACGGGGTGATCTTATGGGAACGTCCCCAAGACTCGTGGTTTTGCCCGATTCAGGCCTGTTTTGTGGGTTTATTGCCCATGTTTTGGTGTGCACAGGGATGTCTCCGAAGCACGGGGCCATCTTATGGGACAGTCCCCAAGACTTGTAGTTTTGGCCAATTGGGGCCCGTTTTGTGAGCTATTGCTCACGTTTTGGTGTCCCGGTACGTCTCCAGACCATGGGGTGATCTCATGGGAACGTCCCGAGGACTCGTGGTTTTGGCCGATTCAGGCCCGTTTTGTGGGTTCATTGCCTATGTTTTGGTGTCCCGGGACATCTCCGAAGCACGGGGTGATCTTATGGGACCGCCCCCAATAGACGTAGTTTTGGTCAATTGGGCCCCGTTTTGTGAGCTATTGCTCACGTTTTGGTGTCCCGGGACGTCTTCGGACCATGGGGTGATCTTATGGGAACGTCCCCAGGACTCGTGGTTCTGGCCGATTCAGGCCCGTTTTCTGGGTTTATTGCCCATGTTTTGGTGTCCCTGGAAGTCTTCGAAGCACAGGGTGATCTTATGGGACCGTCCCCAAGAGCCGCAGTTTTGGCCAATTGGGGCCAGTTTTGTGAGCTATTGCTCCTGTTTTGGTGTCTCGGGACGTCTCCGGACAACGGGGTGATCTTATGGGAACGACCCCAAGAATCGTGGTTTTGCCTGGTTCAGGCCCATTTTGTGGGTTTATTGCCCTTGTTTTGGTGTCCTGGGACGTCTCCGAAGCACGGGGTGATCTTATGGGACCATCCCCAAGTGTCACAGTTTTGGCCAATTGGGGCCTTTTTTGTGAGGTATTGCTTATGTTTTGGTGTCCCTGGACGTGTCCGGACCATGGGGTGATCTATGGGAAAGTCCCCAACACTCGTGGTTTTTCCCGATTCAGGCCCGTTTTGTGGGTTTATTGCCCATGTTTTGGTGTCCCCAGACATCTCCGAATCACGGGGTGATCTTAAGGGACCGACCCCAAGACACGTAGTTTTGGCCAATTGGGGCCTGTTTTCTGAGCTATTGCTCATGTTTTGGTGTCCCGGGACGTCTCCGGACCATGGGGTGATCTTATGGGAAGGTCCCCAGGTCTCGTGGTTTTGCCCGATTCAGGACCGTTTTCTGGGTTTATTGCCCATGTTTTGGTGTCCCGGGATGTCTCCGAAGCACATGGTGATCTTATGGGACCGTCCCCAAGAGTTGCAGTTTTGGCCAATTGGGGCCCGTTTTGTGCGCTATTGCTCATGTTTTGGTGTCCCGGGACGTCTCCGGACCACGGGGTGATCTTATGGGAACGTCCCCAAGACTCATGATTTTGGCCGATTCAAGCCCGTATTGTGGGTTTATTGCCCATGTTTTGGTGTCCCGGGACGTGTCGGAAGCACGGGGTGATCTTATGGGACCGTCCCCAAGACTCGCAATTGTGGCCAACTGGGGCCCGTTTTGTGAGCTATTGCTCACGTTTTGGTGTGCCGGGATGTATCCGGACCAAGGGGTGATCTTATCGGAACGTCCCTAGGACTCGTGGTTTTGGCCAATTCAGGTCCGTTTTGTGGGTTTATTGCCCATGTTTTGGTGTCCCGGGACATCTCCAAAGCACGGGGTGATCTTATGGGACCGCCCCCAAGAGTCGTAGTTTTGGTCAATTGGGGCCCGTTTTGTGAGCTATTGCTCACGTTTTGGTGTCCCGGGACGTCTCCGGACCATGGGGTGATCTCATGGGAACGTCCCGAGGACTCGTGGTTTTGGCCGATTCAGGCCCGTTTTGTGGGTTTATTGCCCATGTTTTGGTGTCCCGGGACATCTCCGAAGCACGGGGTGATCTTATGGGACCGCCCCCAAGAGTCGTAGTTTTGGTCAATTGGGGCCCGTTTTGTGAGCTATTGCTCACGTTTTGGTGTCCCGGGACGTCTCCGGACCATGGGGTGATCTTATGGGAACGTCCCCAGGACTGGTGGTTCTGGCTGATTCAGGCCCGTTTTCTGGGTTTATTGCCCATGTTTTGGTGTCCCTGGACGTCTTCGAAGCACAGGGTGATCTTATGGGACCGTCCCCAAGACTCGCAGTTTTGGCCAATTGGGGCCAGTTTTGTGAGCTATTGCTCCAGTTTTGGTGTCCCGGGACGTCTCCGGACAACGGGGTGATCTTATGGGAACGTCCCCAAGAATCGTGGTTTTGCCCGGTTCAGGCCCGTTTTGTGGGTTTATTGCCCATGTTTTGGTGTCCCAGGACGTCTCCGAAGCACGGGGTGATCTTATGGGACCGTCCCCAAGAGTCACAGTTTTGGCCAATTGGGGCCTGTTTTGTGAGGTATTGCTCACGTTTTGGTGTCCCTGGACGTCTCCGAAGCACGGGGTGATCTTATGGGAACGTCCCCAACACTCGTGGTTTTGGCCAATTCAGGCCCGTTTTGTGGGTTTATTGCCCATGCTTTGGTGTCTCGGGACGTCTCTGGAACACGGGGTGATCTTATGGGACCGTCCCCAAGAGTCACAATTTTGCCAATTGGGCCCGTTTTGTGAGCTATTACTCACGTTTTGGTGTCCCGGGACGTCTCCGGGCCACGGGGTGATCTATGGGAACGTCCCCAAGACTCACAATTTTGGTTGATACGAGCTCGTTTCATGGGATATTGCTCACGTTTCGGTGTCTCGGGACGTCTCCGAAGCACGGGGTGATCTTATGGGAACGTCCCCAAGACTCGTGGTTTTGCCCGATTCAGGCCTGTTTTGTGGGTTTATTGCCCATGTTTTGGTGTGCACAGGGATGTCTCCGAAGCACGGGGCCATCTTATGGGACAGTCCCCAAGACTTGTAGTTTTGGCCAATTGGGGCCCGTTTTGTGAGCTATTGCTCACGTTTTGGTGTCCCGGTACGTCTCCAGACCATGGGGTGATCTCATGGGAACGTCCCGAGGACTCGTGGTTTTGGCCGATTCAGGCCCGTTTTGTGGGTTCATTGCCTATGTTTTGGTGTCCCGGGACATCTCCGAAGCACGGGGTGATCTTATGGGACCGCCCCCAATAGACGTAGTTTTGGTCAATTGGGCCCCGTTTTGTGAGCTATTGCTCACGTTTTGTGTCCCGGGACGTCTTCGGACCATGGGGTGATCTTATGGGAACGTCCCCAGGACTCGTGGTTCTGGCCGATTCAGGCCCGTTTTCTGGGTTTATTGCCCATGTTTTGGTGTCCCTGGAAGTCTTCGAAGCACAGGGTGATCTTATGGGACCGTCCCCAAGAGCCGCAGTTTTGGCCAATTGGGGCCAGTTTTGTGAGCTATTGCTCCTGTTTTGGTGTCTCGGGACGTCTCCGGACAACGGGGTGATCTTATGGGAACGACCCCAAGAATCGTGGTTTTGCCTGGTTCAGGCCCATTTTGTGGGTTTATTGCCCATGTTTTGGTGTCCTGGGACGTCTCCGAAGCACGGGGTGATCTTATGGGACCATCCCCAAGTGTCACAGTTTTGGCCAATTGGGGCCTTTTTTGTGAGGTATTGCTTATGTTTTGGTGTCCCTGGACGTGTCCGGACCATGGGGTGATCTATGGGAAAGTCCCCAACACTCGTGGTTTTTCCCGATTCAGGCCCGTTGTGTGGGTTTATTGCCCATGTTTTGGTGTCCCCAGACATCTCCGAATCACGGGGTGATCTTAAGGGACCGACCCCAAGACACGTAGTTTTGGCCAATTGGGGCCTGTTTTCTGAGCTATTGCTCATGTTTTGGTGTCCCGGGACGTCTCCGGACCATGGGGTGATCTTATGGGAAGGTCCCCAGGTCTCGTGGTTTTGCCCGATTCAGGACCGTTTTCTGGGTTTATTGCCCATGTTTTGGTGTCCCGGGATGTCTCCGAAGCACATGGTGATCTTATGGGACCGTCCCCAAGAGTTGCAGTTTTGGCCAATTGGGGCCCGTTTTGTGCGCTATTGCTCATGTTTTGGTGTCCCGGGACGTCTCCGGACCACGGGGTGATCTTATGGGAACGTCCCCAAGACTCATGATTTTGGCCGATTCAAGCCCGTATTGTGGGTTTATTGCCCATGTTTTGGTGTCCCGGGACGTGTCGGAAGCACGGGGTGATCTTATGGGACCGTCCCCAAGACTCGCAATTGTGGCCAACTGGGGCCCGTTTTGTGAGCTATTGCTCACGTTTTGGTGTGCCGGGATGTATCCGGACCAAGGGGTGATCTTATCGGAACGTCCCTAGGACTCGTGGTTTTGGCCAATTCAGGTCTGTTTTGTGGGTTTATTGCCCATGTTTTGGTGTCCCGGGACATCTCCAAAGCACGGGGTGATCTTATGGGACCGCCCCCAAGAGTCGTAGTTTTGGTCAATTGGGGCCCGTTTTGTGAGCTATTGCTCACGTTTTGGTGTCCCGGGACGTCTCCGGACCATGGGGTGATCTCATGGGAACGTCCCGAGGACTCGTGGTTTTGGCCGATTCAGGCCCGTTTTGTGGGTTTATTGCCCATGTTTTGGTGTCCCGGGACATCTCCGAAGCACGGGGTGATCTTATGGGACCGCCCCCAAGAGTCGTAGTTTTGGTCAATTGGGGCCCGTTTTGTGAGCTATTGCTCACGTTTTGGTGTCCCGGGACGTCTCCGGACCATGGGGTGATCTTATGGGAACGTCCCCAGGACTGGTGGTTCTGGCTGATTCAGGCCCGTTTTCTGGGTTTATTGCCCATGTTTTGGTGTCCCTGGACGTCTTCGAAGCACAGGGTGATCTTATGGGACCGTCCCCAAGACTCGCAGTTTTGGCCAATTGGGGCCAGTTTTGTGAGCTATTGCTCCACTTTTGGTGTCCCGGGACGTCTCCGGACAACGGGGTGATCTTATGGGAACGTCCCCAAGAATCGTGGTTTTGCCCGGTTCAGGCCCGTTTTGTGGGTTTATTGCCCATGTTTTGGTGTCCCAGGACGTCTCCGAAGCACGGGGTGATCTTATGGGACCGTCCCCAAGAGTCACAGTTTTGGCCAATTGGGGCCTGTTTTGTGAGGTATTGCTCACGTTTTGGTGTCCCTGGACGTCTCCGAAGCACGGGGTGATCTTATGGGAACGTCCCCAACACTCGTGGTTTTGGCCAATTCAGGCCCGTTTTGTGGGTTTATTGCCCATGCTTTGGTGTCTCGGGACGTCTCTGGAACACGGGGTGATCTTATGGGACCGTCCCCAAGAGTCACAATTTTGCCAATTGGGCCCGTTTTGTGAGCTATTACTCACGTTTTGGTGTCCCGGGACGTCTCCGGGCCACGGGGTGATCTATGGGAACGTCCCCAAGACTCACAATTTTGGTTGATACGAGCTCGTTTCATGGGATATTGCTCACGTTTCGGTGTCTCGGGACGTCTCCGAAGCACGGGGTGATCTTATGGGAACGTCCCCAAGACTCGTGGTTTTGCCCGATTCAGGCCTGTTTTGTGGGTTTATTGCCCATGTTTTGGTGTGCACAGGGATGTCTCCGAAGCACGGGGCCATCTTATGGGACAGTCCCCAAGACTTGTAGTTTTGGCCAATTGGGGCCCGTTTTGTGAGCTATTGCTCACGTTTTGGTGTCCCGGTACGTCTCCAGACCATGGGGTGATCTCATGGGAACGTCCCGAGGACTCGTGGTTTTGGCCGATTCAGGCCCGTTTTGTGGGTTCATTGCCTATGTTTTGGTGTCCCGGGACATCTCCGAAGCACGGGGTGATCTTATGGGACCGCCCCCAATAGACGTAGTTTTGGTCAATTGGGCCCCGTTTTGTGAGCTATTGCTCACGTTTTGGTGTCCCGGGACGTCTTCGGACCATGGGGTGATCTTATGGGAACGTCCCCAGGACTCGTGGTTCTGGCCGATTCAGGCCCGTTTTCTGGGTTTATTGCCCATGTTTTGGTGTCCCTGGAAGTCTTCGAAGCACAGGGTGATCTTATGGGACCGTCCCCAAGAGCCGCAGTTTTGGCCAATTGGGGCCAGTTTTGTGAGCTATTGCTCCTGTTTTGGTGTCTCGGGACGTCTCCGGACAACGGGGTGATCTTATGGGAACGACCCCAAGAATCGTGGTTTTGCCTGGTTCAGGCCCATTTTGTGGGTTTATTGCCCTTGTTTTGGTGTCCTGGGACGTCTCCGAAGCACGGGGTGATCTTATGGGACCATCCCCAAGTGTCACAGTTTTGGCCAATTGGGGCCTTTTTTGTGAGGTATTGCTTATGTTTTGGTGTCCCTGGACGTGTCCGGACCATGGGGTGATCTATGGGAAAGTCCCCAACACTCGTGGTTTTTCCCGATTCAGGCCCGTTTTGTGGGTTTATTGCCCATGTTTTGGTGTCCCCAGACATCTCCGAATCACGGGGTGATCTTAAGGGACCGACCCCAAGACACGTAGTTTTGGCCAATTGGGGCCTGTTTTCTGAGCTATTGCTCATGTTTTGGTGTCCCGGGACGTCTCCGGACCATGGGGTGATCTTATGGGAAGGTCCCCAGGTCTCGTGGTTTTGCCCGATTCAGGACCGTTTTCTGGGTTTATTGCCCATGTTTTGGTGTCCCGGGATGTCTCCGAAGCACATGGTGATCTTATGGGACCGTCCCCAAGAGTTGCAGTTTTGGCCAATTGGGGCCCGTTTTGTGCGCTATTGCTCATGTTTTGGTGTCCCGGGACGTCTCCGGACCACGGGGTGATCTTATGGGAACGTCCCCAAGACTCATGATTTTGGCCGATTCAAGCCCGTATTGTGGGTTTATTGCCCATGTTTTGGTGTCCCGGGACGTGTCGGAAGCACGGGGTGATCTTATGGGACCGTCCCCAAGACTCGCAATTGTGGCCAACTGGGGCCCGTTTTGTGAGCTATTGCTCACGTTTTGGTGTGCCGGGATGTATCCGGACCAAGGGGTGATCTTATCGGAACGTCCCTAGGACTCGTGGTTTTGGCCAATTCAGGTCCGTTTTGTGGGTTTATTGCCCATGTTTTGGTGTCCCGGGACATCTCCAAAGCACGGGGTGATCTTATGGGACCGCCCCCAAGAGTCGTAGTTTTGGTCAATTGGGGCCCGTTTTGTGAGCTATTGCTCACGTTTTGGTGTCCCGGGACGTCTCCGGACCATGGGGTGATCTCATGGGAACGTCCCGAGGACTCGTGGTTTTGGCCGATTCAGGCCCGTTTTGTGGGTTTATTGCCCATGTTTTGGTGTCCCGGGACATCTCCGAAGCACGGGGTGATCTTATGGGACCGCCCCCAAGAGTCGTAGTTTTGGTCAATTGGGGCCCGTTTTGTGAGCTATTGCTCACGTTTTGGTGTCCCGGGACGTCTCCGGACCATGGGGTGATCTTATGGGAACGTCCCCAGGACTGGTGGTTCTGGCTGATTCAGGCCCGTTTTCTGGGTTTATTGCCCATGTTTTGGTGTCCCTGGACGTCTTCGAAGCACAGGGTGATCTTATGGGACCGTCCCCAAGACTCGCAGTTTTGGCCAATTGGGGCCAGTTTTGTGAGCTATTGCTCCAGTTTTGGTGTCCCGGGACGTCTCCGGACAACGGGGTGATCTTATGGGAACGTCCCCAAGAATCGTGGTTTTGCCCGGTTCAGGCCCGTTTTGTGGGTTTATTGCCCATGTTTTGGTGTCCCAGGACGTCTCCGAAGCACGGGGTGATCTTATGGGACCGTCCCCAAGAGTCACAGTTTTGGCCAATTGGGGCCTGTTTTGTGAGGTATTGCTCACGTTTTGGTGTCCCTGGACGTCTCCGAAGCACGGGGTGATCTTATGGGAACGTCCCCAACACTCGTGGTTTTGGCCAATTCAGGCCCGTTTTGTGGGTTTATTGCCCATGCTTTGGTGTCTCGGGACGTCTCTGGAACACGGGGTGATCTTATGGGACCGTCCCCAAGAGTCACAATTTTGCCAATTGGGCCCGTTTTGTGAGCTATTACTCACGTTTTGGTGTCCCGGGACGTCTCCGGGCCACGGGGTGATCTATGGGAACGTCCCCAAGACTCACAATTTTGGTTGATACGAGCTCGTTTCATGGGATATTGCTCACGTTTCGGTGTCTCGGGACGTCTCCGAAGCACGGGGTGATCTTATGGGAACGTCCCCAAGACTCGTGGTTTTGCCCGATTCAGGCCTGTTTTGTGGGTTTATTGCCCATGTTTTGGTGTGCACAGGGATGTCTCCGAAGCACGGGGCCATCTTATGGGACAGTCCCCAAGACTTGTAGTTTTGGCCAATTGGGGCCCGTTTTGTGAGCTATTGCTCACGTTTTGGTGTCCCGGTACGTCTCCAGACCATGGGGTGATCTCATGGGAACGTCCCGAGGACTCGTGGTTTTGGCCGATTCAGGCCCGTTTTGTGGGTTCATTGCCTATGTTTTGGTGTCCCGGGACATCTCCGAAGCACGGGGTGATCTTATGGGACCGCCCCCAATAGACGTAGTTTTGGTCAATTGGGCCCCGTTTTGTGAGCTATTGCTCACGTTTTGTGTCCCGGGACGTCTTCGGACCATGGGGTGATCTTATGGGAACGTCCCCAGGACTCGTGGTTCTGGCCGATTCAGGCCCGTTTTCTGGGTTTATTGCCCATGTTTTGGTGTCCCTGGAAGTCTTCGAAGCACAGGGTGATCTTATGGGACCGTCCCCAAGAGCCGCAGTTTTGGCCAATTGGGGCCAGTTTTGTGAGCTATTGCTCCTGTTTTGGTGTCTCGGGACGTCTCCGGACAACGGGGTGATCTTATGGGAACGACCCCAAGAATCGTGGTTTTGCCTGGTTCAGGCCCATTTTGTGGGTTTATTGCCCATGTTTTGGTGTCCTGGGACGTCTCCGAAGCACGGGGTGATCTTATGGGACCATCCCCAAGTGTCACAGTTTTGGCCAATTGGGGCCTTTTTTGTGAGGTATTGCTTATGTTTTGGTGTCCCTGGACGTGTCCGGACCATGGGGTGATCTATGGGAAAGTCCCCAACACTCGTGGTTTTTCCCGATTCAGGCCCGTTTTGTGGGTTTATTGCCCATGTTTTGGTGTCCCCAGACATCTCCGAATCACGGGGTGATCTTAAGGGACCGACCCCAAGACACGTAGTTTTGGCCAATTGGGGCCTGTTTTCTGAGCTATTGCTCATGTTTTGGTGTCCCGGGACGTCTCCGGACCATGGGGTGATCTTATGGGAAGGTCCCCAGGTCTCGTGGTTTTGCCCGATTCAGGACCGTTTTCTGGGTTTATTGCCCATGTTTTGGTGTCCCGGGATGTCTCCGAAGCACATGGTGATCTTATGGGACCGTCCCCAAGAGTTGCAGTTTTGGCCAATTGGGGCCCGTTTTGTGCGCTATTGCTCATGTTTTGGTGTCCCGGGACGTCTCCGGACCACGGGGTGATCTTATGGGAACGTCCCCAAGACTCATGATTTTGGCCGATTCAAGCCCGTATTGTGGGTTTATTGCCCATGTTTTGGTGTCCCGGGACGTGTCGGAAGCACGGGGTGATCTTATGGGACCGTCCCCAAGACTCGCAATTGTGGCCAACTGGGGCCCGTTTTGTGAGCTATTGCTCACGTTTTGGTGTGCCGGGATGTATCCGGACCAAGGGGTGATCTTATCGGAACGTCCCTAGGACTCGTGGTTTTGGCCAATTCAGGTCCGTTTTGTGGGTTTATTGCCCATGTTTTGGTGTCCCGGGACATCTCCAAAGCACGGGGTGATCTTATGGGACCGCCCCCAAGAGTCGTAGTTTTGGTCAATTGGGGCCCGTTTTGTGAGCTATTGCTCACGTTTTGGTGTCCCGGGACGTCTCCGGACCATGGGGTGATCTCATGGGAACGTCCCGAGGACTCGTGGTTTTGGCCGATTCAGGCCCGTTTTGTGGGTTTATTGCCCATGTTTTGGTGTCCCGGGACATCTCCGAAGCACGGGGTGATCTTATGGGACCGCCCCCAAGAGTCGTAGTTTTGGTCAATTGGGGCCCGTTTTGTGAGCTATTGCTCACGTTTTGGTGTCCCGGGACGTCTCCGGACCATGGGGTGATCTTATGGGAACGTCCCCAGGACTGGTGGTTCTGGCTGATTCAGGCCCGTTTTCTGGGTTTATTGCCCATGTTTTGGTGTCCCTGGACGTCTTCGAAGCACAGGGTGATCTTATGGGACCGTCCCCAAGACTCGCAGTTTTGGCCAATTGGGGCCAGTTTTGTGAGCTATTGCTCCAGTTTTGGTGTCCCGGGACGTCTCCGGACAACGGGGTGATCTTATGGGAACGTCCCCAAGAATCGTGGTTTTGCCCGGTTCAGGCCCGTTTTGTGGGTTTATTGCCCATGTTTTGGTGTCCCAGGACGTCTCCGAAGCACGGGGTGATCTTATGGGACCGTCCCCAAGAGTCACAGTTTTGGCCAATTGGGGCCTGTTTTGTGAGGTATTGCTCACGTTTTGGTGTCCCTGGACGTCTCCGAAGCACGGGGTGATCTTATGGGAACGTCCCCAACACTCGTGGTTTTGGCCAATTCAGGCCCGTTTTGTGGGTTTATTGCCCATGCTTTGGTGTCTCGGGACGTCTCTGGAACACGGGGTGATCTTATGGGACCGTCCCCAAGAGTCACAATTTTGCCAATTGGGCCCGTTTTGTGAGCTATTACTCACGTTTTGGTGTCCCGGGACGTCTCCGGGCCACGGGGTGATCTATGGGAACGTCCCCAAGACTCACAATTTTGGTTGATACGAGCTCGTTTCATGGGATATTGCTCACGTTTCGGTGTCTCGGGACGTCTCCGAAGCACGGGGTGATCTTATGGGAACGTCCCCAAGACTCGTGGTTTTGCCCGATTCAGGCCTGTTTTGTGGGTTTATTGCCCATGTTTTGGTGTGCACAGGGATGTCTCCGAAGCACGGGGCCATCTTATGGGACAGTCCCCAAGACTTGTAGTTTTGGCCAATTGGGGCCCGTTTTGTGAGCTATTGCTCACGTTTTGGTGTCCCGGTACGTCTCCAGACCATGGGGTGATCTCATGGGAACGTCCCGAGGACTCGTGGTTTTGGCCGATTCAGGCCCGTTTTGTGGGTTCATTGCCTATGTTTTGGTGTCCCGGGACATCTCCGAAGCACGGGGTGATCTTATGGGACCGCCCCCAATAGACGTAGTTTTGGTCAATTGGGCCCCGTTTTGTGAGCTATTGCTCACGTTTTGTGTCCCGGGACGTCTTCGGACCATGGGGTGATCTTATGGGAACGTCCCCAGGACTCGTGGTTCTGGCCGATTCAGGCCCGTTTTTTGGGTTTATTGCCCATGTTTTGGTGTCCCTGGAAGTCTTCGAAGCACAGGGTGATCTTATGGGACCGTCCCCAAGAGCCGCAGTTTTGGCCAATTGGGGCCAGTTTTGTGAGCTATTGCTCCTGTTTTGGTGTCTCGGGACGTCTCCGGACAACGGGGTGATCTTATGGGAACGACCCCAAGAATCGTGGTTTTGCCTGGTTCAGGCCCATTTTGTGGGTTTATTGCCCATGTTTTGGTGTCCTGGGACGTCTCCGAAGCACGGGGTGATCTTATGGGACCATCCCCAAGTGTCACAGTTTTGGCCAATTGGGGCCTTTTTTGTGAGGTATTGCTTATGTTTTGGTGTCCCTGGACGTGTCCGGACCATGGGGTGATCTATGGGAAAGTCCCCAACACTCGTGGTTTTTCCCGATTCAGGCCCGTTTTGTGGGTTTATTGCCCATGTTTTGGTGTCCCCAGACATCTCCGAATCACGGGGTGATCTTAAGGGACCGACCCCAAGACACGTAGTTTTGGCCAATTGGGGCCTGTTTTCTGAGCTATTGCTCATGTTTTGGTGTCCCGGGACGTCTCCGGACCATGGGGTGATCTTATGGGAAGGTCCCCAGGTCTCGTGGTTTTGCCCGATTCAGGACCGTTTTCTGGGTTTATTGCCCATGTTTTGGTGTCCCGGGATGTCTCCGAAGCACATGGTGATCTTATGGGACCGTCCCCAAGAGTTGCAGTTTTGGCCAATTGGGGCCCGTTTTGTGCGCTATTGCTCATGTTTTGGTGTCCCGGGACGTCTCCGGACCACGGGGTGATCTTATGGGAACGTCCCCAAGACTCATGATTTTGGCCGATTCAAGCCCGTATTGTGGGTTTATTGCCCATGTTTTGGTGTCCCGGGACGTGTCGGAAGCACGGGGTGATCTTATGGGACCGTCCCCAAGACTCGCAATTGTGGCCAACTGGGGCCCGTTTTGTGAGCTATTGCTCACGTTTTGGTGTGCCGGGATGTATCCGGACCAAGGGGTGATCTTATCGGAACGTACCTAGGACTCGTGGTTTTGGCCAATTCAGGTCCGTTTTGTGGGTTTATTGCCCATGTTTTGGTGTCCCGGGACATCTCCAAAGCACGGGGTGATCTTATGGGACCGCCCCCAAGAGTCGTAGTTTTGGTCAATTGGGGCCCGTTTTGTGAGCTATTGCTCACGTTTTGGTGTCCCGGGACGTCTCCGGACCATGGGGTGATCTCATGGGAACGTCCCGAGGACTCGTGGTTTTGGCCGATTCAGGCCCGTTTTGTGGGTTTATTGCCCATGTTTTGGTGTCCCGGGACATCTCCGAAGCACGGGGTGATCTTATGGGACCGCCCCCAAGAGTCGTAGTTTTGGTCAATTGGGGCCCGTTTTGTGAGCTATTGCTCACGTTTTGGTGTCCCGGGACGTCTCCGGACCATGGGGTGATCTTATGGGAACGTCCCCAGGACTGGTGGTTCTGGCTGATTCAGGCCCGTTTTCTGGGTCTATTGCCCATGTTTTGGTGTCCCTGGACGTCTTCGAAGCACAGGGTGATCTTATGGGACCGTCCCCAAGACTCGCAGTTTTGGCCAATTGGGGCCAGTTTTGTGAGCTATTGCTCCAGTTTTGGTGTCCCGGGACGTCTCCGGACAACGGGGTGATCTTATGGGAACGTCCCCAAGAATCGTGGTTTTGCCCGGTTCAGGCCCGTTTTGTGGGTTTATTGCCCATGTTTTGGTGTCCCAGGACGTCTCCGAAGCACGGGGTGATCTTATGGGACTGTCCCCAAGAGTCACAGTTTTGGCCAATTGGGGCCTGTTTTGTGAGGTATTGCTCACGTTTTGGTGTCCCTGGACGTCTCCGAAGCACGGGGTGATCTTATGGGAACGTCCCCAACACTCGTGGTTTTGGCCAATTCAGGCCCGTTTTGTGGGTTTATTGCCCATGCTTTGGTGTCTCGGGACGTCTCTGGAACACGGGGTGATCTTATGGGACCGTCCCCAAGAGTCACAATTTTGCCAATTGGGCCCGTTTTGTGAGCTATTACTCACGTTTTGGTGTCCCGGGACGTCTCCGGACCACGGGGTGATCTATGGGAACGTCCCCAAGACTCACAATTTTGGTTGATACGAGCTCGTTTCATGGGATATTGCTCACGTTTCGGTGTCTCGGGACGTCTCCGAAGCACGGGGTGATCTTATGGGAACGTCCCCAAGACTCGTGGTTTTGCCCGATTCAGGCCTGTTTTGTGGGTTTATTGCCCATGTTTTGGTGTGCACAGGGATGTCTCCGAAGCACGGGGCCATCTTATGGGACAGTCCCCAAGACTTGTAGTTTTGGCCAATTGGGGCCCGTTTTGTGAGCTATTGCTCACGTTTTGGTGTCCCGGTACGTCTCCAGACCATGGGGTGATCTCATGGGAACGTCCCGAGGACTCGTGGTTTTGGCCGATTCAGGCCCGTTTTGTGGGTTCATTGCCTATGTTTTGGTGTCCCGGGACATCTCCGAAGCACGGGGTGATCTTATGGGACCGCCCCCAATAGACGTAGTTTTGGTCAATTGGGCCCCGTTTTGTGAGCTATTGCTCACGTTTTGTGTCCCGGGACGTCTTCGGACCATGGGGTGATCTTATGGGAACGTCCCCAGGACTCGTGGTTCTGGCCGATTCAGGCCCGTTTTTTGGGTTTATTGCCCATGTTTTGGTGTCCCTGGAAGTCTTCGAAGCACAGGGTGATCTTATGGGACCGTCCCCAAGAGCCGCAGTTTTGGCCAATTGGGGCCAGTTTTGTGAGCTATTGCTCCTGTTTTGGTGTCTCGGGACGTCTCCGGACAACGGGGTGATCTTATGGGAACGACCCCAAGAATCGTGGTTTTGCCTGGTTCAGGCCCATTTTGTGGGTTTATTGCCCATGTTTTGGTGTCCTGGGACGTCTCCGAAGCACGGGGTGATCTTATGGGACCATCCCCAAGTGTCACAGTTTTGGCCAATTGGGGCCTTTTTTGTGAGGTATTGCTTATGTTTTGGTGTCCCTGGACGTGTCCGGACCATGGGGTGATCTATGGGAAAGTCCCCAACACTCGTGGTTTTTCCCGATTCAGGCCCGTTTTGTGGGTTTATTGCCCATGTTTTGGTGTCCCCAGACATCTCCGAATCACGGGGTGATCTTAAGGGACCGACCCCAAGACACGTAGTTTTGGCCAATTGGGGCCTGTTTTCTGAGCTATTGCTCATGTTTTGGTGTCCCGGGACGTCTCCGGACCATGGGGTGATCTTATGGGAAGGTCCCCAGGTCTCGTGGTTTTGCCCGATTCAGGACCGTTTTCTGGGTTTATTGCCCATGTTTTGGTGTCCCGGGATGTCTCCGAAGCACATGGTGATCTTATGGGACCGTCCCCAAGAGTTGCAGTTTTGGCCAATTGGGGCCCGTTTTGTGCGCTATTGCTCATGTTTTGGTGTCCCGGGACGTCTCCGGACCACGGGGTGATCTTATGGGAACGTCCCCAAGACTCATGATTTTGGCCGATTCAAGCCCGTATTGTGGGTTTATTGCCCATGTTTTGGTGTCCCGGGACGTGTCGGAAGCACGGGGTGATCTTATGGGACCGTCCCCAAGACTCGCAATTGTGGCCAACTGGGGCCCGTTTTGTGAGCTATTGCTCACGTTTTGGTGTGCCGGGATGTATCCGGACCAAGGGGTGATCTTATCGGAACGTACCTAGGACTCGTGGTTTTGGCCAATTCAGGTCCGTTTTGTGGGTTTATTGCCCATGTTTTGGTGTCCCGGGACATCTCCAAAGCACGGGGTGATCTTATGGGACCGCCCCCAAGAGTCGTAGTTTTGGTCAATTGGGGCCCGTTTTGTGAGCTATTGCTCACGTTTTGGTGTCCCGGGACGTCTCCGGACCATGGGGTGATCTCATGGGAACGTCCCGAGGACTCGTGGTTTTGGCCGATTCAGGCCCGTTTTGTGGGTTTATTGCCCATGTTTTGGTGTCCCGGGACATCTCCGAAGCACGGGGTGATCTTATGGGACCGCCCCCAAGAGTCGTAGTTTTGGTCAATTGGGGCCCGTTTTGTGAGCTATTGCTCACGTTTTGGTGTCCCGGGACGTCTCCGGACCATGGGGTGATCTTATGGGAACGTCCCCAGGACTGGTGGTTCTGGCTGATTCAGGCCCGTTTTCTGGGTCTATTGCCCATGTTTTGGTGTCCCTGGACGTCTTCGAAGCACAGGGTGATCTTATGGGACCGTCCCCAAGACTCGCAGTTTTGGCCAATTGGGGCCAGTTTTGTGAGCTATTGCTCCAGTTTTGGTGTCCCGGGACGTCTCCGGACAACGGGGTGATCTTATGGGAACGTCCCCAAGAATCGTGGTTTTGCCCGGTTCAGGCCCGTTTTGTGGGTTTATTGCCCATGTTTTGGTGTCCCAGGACGTCTCCGAAGCACGGGGTGATCTTATGGGACTGTCCCCAAGAGTCACAGTTTTGGCCAATTGGGGCCTGTTTTGTGAGGTATTGCTCACGTTTTGGTGTCCCTGGACGTCTCCGAAGCACGGGGTGATCTTATGGGAACGTCCCCAACACTCGTGGTTTTGGCCAATTCAGGCCCGTTTTGTGGGTTTATTGCCCATGCTTTGGTGTCTCGGGACGTCTCTGGAACACGGGGTGATCTTATGGGACCGTCCCCAAGAGTCACAATTTTGCCAATTGGGCCCGTTTTGTGAGCTATTACTCACGTTTTGGTGTCCCGGGACGTCTCCGGGCCACGGGGTGATCTATGGGAACGTCCCCAAGACTCACAATTTTGGTTGATACGAGCTCGTTTCATGGGATATTGCTCACGTTTCGGTGTCTCGGGACGTCTCCGAAGCACGGGGTGATCTTATGGGAACGTCCCCAAGACTCGTGGTTTTGCCCGATTCAGGCCTGTTTTGTGGGTTTATTGCCCATGTTTTGGTGTGCACAGGGATGTCTCCGAAGCACGGGGCCATCTTATGGGACAGTCCCCAAGACTTGTAGTTTTGGCCAATTGGGGCCCGTTTTGTGAGCTATTGCTCACGTTTTGGTGTCCCGGTACGTCTCCAGACCATGGGGTGATCTCATGGGAACGTCCCGAGGACTCGTGGTTTTGGCCGATTCAGGCCCGTTTTGTGGGTTCATTGCCTATGTTTTGGTGTCCCGGGACATCTCCGAAGCACGGGGTGATCTTATGGGACCGCCCCCAATAGACGTAGTTTTGGTCAATTGGGCCCCGTTTTGTGAGCTATTGCTCACGTTTTGTGTCCCGGGACGTCTTCGGACCATGGGGTGATCTTATGGGAACGTCCCCAGGACTCGTGGTTCTGGCCGATTCAGGCCCGTTTTCTGGGTTTATTGCCCATGTTTTGGTGTCCCTGGAAGTCTTCGAAGCACAGGGTGATCTTATGGGACCGTCCCCAAGAGCCGCAGTTTTGGCCAATTGGGGCCAGTTTTGTGAGCTATTGCTCCTGTTTTGGTGTCTCGGGACGTCTCCGGACAACGGGGTGATCTTATGGGAACGACCCCAAGAATCGTGGTTTTGCCTGGTTCAGGCCCATTTTGTGGGTTTATTGCCCATGTTTTGGTGTCCTGGGACGTCTCCGAAGCACGGGGTGATCTTATGGGACCATCCCCAAGTGTCACAGTTTTGGCCAATTGGGGCCTTTTTTGTGAGGTATTGCTTATGTTTTGGTGTCCCTGGACGTGTCCGGACCATGGGGTGATCTATGGGAAAGTCCCCAACACTCGTGGTTTTTCCCGATTCAGTCCCGTTTTGTGGGTTTATTGCCCATGTTTTGGTGTCCCCAGACATCTCCGAATCACGGGGTGATCTTAAGGGACCGTCCCCAAGACACGTACTTTTGGCCAATTGGGGCCTGTTTTCTGAGCTATTGCTCATGTTTTGGTGTCCCGGGACGTCTCCGGACCATGGGGTGATCTTATGGGAAGGTCCCCAGGTCTCGTGGTTTTGCCCGATTCAGGACCGTTTTCTGGGTTTATTGCCCATGTTTTGGTGTCCCGGGATGTCTCCGAAGCACATGCTGATCTTATGGGACCGTCCCCAAGAGTTGCAGTTTTGGCCAATTGGGGCCCGTTTTGTGCGCTATTGCTCATGTTTTGGTGTCCCGGGACGTCTCCGGACCACGGGGTGATCTTATGGGAACGTCCCCAAGACTCATGATTTTGGCCGATTCAAGCCCGTATTGTGGGTTTATTGCCCATGTTTTGGTGTCCCGGGACGTGTCGGAAGCACGGGGTGATCTTATGAGACCGTCCCCAAGACTCGCAATTGTGGCCAACTGGGGCCCGTTTTGTGAGCTATTGCTCACGTTTTGGTGTGCCGGGATGTATCCGGACCAAGGGGTGATCTTATCGGAACGTCCCTAGGACTCGTGGTTTTGGCCAATTCAGGTCCGTTTTGTGGGTTTATTGCCCATGTTTTGGTGTCCCGGGACATCTCCAAACCACGGGGTGATCTTATGGGACCGCCCCCAAGAGTCGTAGTTTTGGTCAATTGGGGCCCGTTTTGTGAGCTATTGCTCACGTTTTGGTGTCCCGGGACGTCTCCGGACCATGGGGTGATCTCATGGGAACGTCCCGAGGACTCGTGGTTTTGGCCGATTCAGGCCCGTTTTGTGGGTTTATTGCCCATGTTTTGGTGTCCCGGGACATCTCCGAAGCACGGGGTGATCTTATGGGACCGCCCCCAAGAGTCGTAGTTTTGGTCAATTGGGGCCCGTTTTGTGAGCTATTGCTCACGTTTTGGTGTCCCGGGACGTCTCCGGACCATGGGGTGATCTTATGGGAACGTCCCCAGGACTGGTGGTTCTGGCTGATTCAGGCCCGTTTTCTGGGTTTATTGCCCATGTTTTGGTGTCCCTGGACGTCTTCGAAGCACAGGGTGATCTTATGGGACCGTCCCCAAGACTCGCAGTTTTGGCCAATTGGGGCCAGTTTTGTGAGCTATTGCTCCAGTTTTGGTGTCCCGGGACGTCTCCGGACAACGGGGTGATCTTATGGGAACGTCCCCAAGAATCGTGGTTTTGCCCGGTTCAGGCCCGTTTTGTGGGTTTATTGCCCATGTTTTGGTGTCCCAGGACGTCTCCGAAGCACGGGGTGATCTTATGGGACCGTCCCCAAGAGTCACAGTTTTGGCCAATTGGGGCCTGTTTTGTGAGGTATTGCTCACGTTTTGGTGTCCCTGGACGTCTCCGAAGCACGGGGTGATCTTATGGGAACGTCCCCAACACTCGTGGTTTTGGCCAATTCAGGCCCGTTTTGTGGGTTTATTGCCCATGCTTTGGTGTCTCGGGACGTCTCTGGAACACGGGGTGATCTTATGGGACCGTCCCCAAGAGTCACAATTTTGCCAATTGGGCCCGTTTTGTGAGCTATTACTCACGTTTTGGTGTCCCGGGACGTCTCCGGACCACGGGGTGATCTATGGGAACGTCCCCAAGACTCACAATTTTGGTTGATACGAGCTCGTTTCATGGGATATTGCTCACGTTTCGGTGTCTCGGGACGTCTCCGAAGCACGGGGTGATCTTATGGGAACGTCCCCAAGACTCGTGGTTTTGCCCGATTCAGGCCTGTTTTGTGGGTTTATTGCCCATGTTTTGGTGTGCACAGGGATGTCTCCGAAGCACGGGGCCATCTTATGGGACAGTCCCCAAGACTTGTAGTTTTGGCCAATTGGGGCCCGTTTTGTGAGCTATTGCTCACGTTTTGGTGTCCCGGTACGTCTCCAGACCATGGGGTGATCTCATGGGAACGTCCCGAGGACTCGTGGTTTTGGCCGATTCAGGCCCGTTTTGTGGGTTCATTGCCTATGTTTTGGTGTCCCGGGACATCTCCGAAGCACGGGGTGATCTTATGGGACCGCCCCCAATAGACGTAGTTTTGGTCAATTGGGCCCCGTTTTGTGAGCTATTGCTCACGTTTTGTGTCCCGGGACGTCTTCGGACCATGGGGTGATCTTATGGGAACGTCCCCAGGACTCGTGGTTCTGGCCGATTCAGGCCCGTTTTCTGGGTTTATTGCCCATGTTTTGGTGTCCCTGGAAGTCTTCGAAGCACAAGGTGATCTTATGGGACCGTCCCCAAGAGCCGCAGTTTTGGCCAATTGGGGCCAGTTTTGTGAGCTATTGCTCCTGTTTTGGTGTCTCGGGACGTCTCCGGAGAACGGGGTGATCTTATGGGAACGACCCCAAGAATCGTGGTTTTGCCTGGTTCAGGCCCATTTTGTGGGTTTATTGCCCATGTTTTGGTGTCCTGGGACGTCTCCGAAGCACGGGGTGATCTTATGGGACCATCCCCAAGTGTCACAGTTTTGGCCAATTGGGGCCTTTTTTGTGAGGTATTGCTTATGTTTTGGTGTCCCTGGACGTGTCCGGACCATGGGGTGATCTATGGGAAAGTCCCCAACACTCGTGGTTTTTCCCGATTCAGTCCCGTTTTGTGGGTTTATTGCCCATGTTTTGGTGTCCCCAGACATCTCCGAATCACGGGGTGATCTTAAGGGACCGTCCCCAAGACACGTACTTTTGGCCAATTGGGGCCTGTTTTCTGAGCTATTGCTCATGTTTTGGTGTCCCGGGACGTCTCCGGACCATGGGGTGATCTTATGGGAAGGTCCCCAGGTCTCGTGGTTTTGCCCGATTCAGGACCGTTTTCTGGGTTTATTGCCCATGTTTTGGTGTCCCGGGATGTCTCCGAAGCACATGGTGATCTTATGGGACCGTCCCCAAGAGTTGCAGTTTTGGCCAATTGGGGCCCGTTTTGTGCGCTATTGCTCATGTTTTGGTGTCCCGGGACGTCTCCGGACCACGGGGTGATCTTATGGGAACGTCCCCAAGACTCATGATTTTGGCCGATTCAAGCCCGTATTGTGGGTTTATTGCCCATGTTTTGGTGTCCCGGGACGTGTCGGAAGCACGGGGTGATCTTATGGGACCGTCCCCAAGACTCGCAATTGTGGCCAACTGGGGCCCGTTTTGTGAGCTATTGCTCACGTTTTGGTGTGCCGGGATGTATCCGGACCAACGGGTGATCTTATCGGAACGTCCCTAGGACTCGTGGTTTTGGCCAATTCAGGTCCGTTTTGTGGGTTTATTGCCCATGTTTTGGTGTCCCAGGACATCTCCAAAGCACGGGGTGATCTTATGGGACCGCCCCCAAGAGTCGTAGTTTTGGTCAATTGGGGCCCGTTTTGTGAGCTATTGCTCACGTTTTGGTGTCCCGGGACGTCTCCGGACCATGGGGTGATCTCATGGGAACGTCCCGAGGACTCGTGGTTTTGGCCGATTCAGGCCCGTTTTGTGGGTTTATTGCCCATGTTTTGGTGTCCCGGGACATCTCCGAAGCACGGGGTGATCTTATGGGACCGCCCCCAAGAGTCGTAGTTTTGGTCAATTGGGGCCCGTTTTGTGAGCTATTGCTCACGTTTTGGTGTCCCGGGACGTCTCCGGACCATGGGGTGATCTTATGGGAACGTCCCCAGGACTGGTGGTTCTGGCTGATTCAGGCCCGTTTTCTGGGTTTATTGCCCATGTTTTGGTGTCCCTGGACGTCTTCGAAGCACAGGGTGATCTTATGGGACCGTCCCCAAGACTCGCAGTTTTGGCCAATTGGGGCCAGTTTTGTGAGCTATTGCTCCAGTTTTGGTGTCCCGGGACGTCTCCGGACAACGGGGTGATCTTATGGGAACGTCCCCAAGAATCGTGGTTTTGCCCGGTTCAGGCCCGTTTTCTGGGTTTATTGCCCATGTTTTGGTGTCCCAGGACGTCTCCGAAGCACGGGGTGATCTTATGGGACCGTCCCCAAGAGTCACAGTTTTGGCCAATTGGGGCCTGTTTTGTGAGGTATTGCTCACGTTTTGGTGTCCCTGGACGTCTCCGAAGCACGGGGTGATCTTATGGGAACGTCCCCAACACTCGTGGTTTTGGCCAATTCAGGCCCGTTTTGTGGGTTTATTGCCCATGCTTTGGTGTCTCGGGACGTCTCTGGAACACGGGGTGATCTTATGGGACCGTCCCCTAGAGTCACAATTTTGCCAATTGGGCCCGTTTTGTGAGCTATTACTCACGTTTTGGTGTCCCGGGACGTCTCCGGACCACGGGGTGATCTATGGGAACGTCCCCAAGACTCACAATTTTGGTTGATACGAGCTCGTTTCATGGGATATTGCTCACGTTTCGGTGTCTCGGGACGTCTCCGAAGCACGGGGTGATCTTATGGGAACGTCCCCAAGACTCGTGGTTTTGCCCGATTCAGGCCTGTTTTGTGGGTTTATTGCCCATGTTTTGGTGTGCACAGGGATGTCTCCGAAGCACGGGGCCATCTTATGGGACAGTCCCCAAGACTTGTAGTTTTGGCCAATTGGGGCCCGTTTTGTGAGCTATTGCTCACGTTTTGGTGTCCCGGTACGTCTCCAGACCATGGGGTGATCTCATGGGAACGTCCCGTGGACTCGTGGTTTTGGCCGATTCAGGCCCGTTTTGTGGGTTCATTGCCTATGTTTTGGTGTCCCGGGACATCTCCGAAGCACGGGGTGATCTTATGGGACCGCCCCCAATAGACGTAGTTTTGGTCAATTGGGCCCCGTTTTGTGAGCTATTGCTCACGTTTTGGTGTCCCGGGACGTCTTCGGACCATGGGGTGATCTTATGGGAACGTCCCCAGGACTCGTGGTTCTGGCCGATTCAGGCCCGTTTTCTGGGTTTATTGCCCATGTTTTGGTGTCCCTGGAAGTCTTCGAAGCACAGGGTGATCTTATGGGACCGTCCCCAAGAGCCGCAGTTTTGGCCAATTGGGGCCAGTTTTGTGAGCTATTGCTCCTGTTTTGGTGTCTCGGGACGTCTCCGGACAACGGGGTGATCTTATGGGAACGACCCCAAGAATCATGGTTTTGCCTGGTTCAGGCCCATTTTGTGGGTTTATTGCCCATGTTTTGGTGTCCTGGGACGTCTCCGAAGCACGGGGTGATCTTATGGGACCATCCCCAAGTGTCACAGTTTTGGCCAATTGGGGCCTTTGTTGTGAGGTATTGCTTATGTTTTGGTGTCCCTGGACGTGTCCGGACCATGGGGTGATCTATGGGAAAGTCCCCAACACTCGTGGTTTTTCCCGATTCAGGCCCGTTTTGTGGGTTTATTGCCCATGTTTTGGTGTCCCCAGACATCTCCGAATCACGGGGTGATCTTAAGGGACCGTCCCCAAGACACGTAGTTTTGGCCAATTGGGGCCTGTTTTCTGAGCTATTGCTCATGTTTTGGTGTCCCGGGACGTCTCCGGACCATGGGGTGATCTTATGGGAAGGTCCCCAGGTCTCGTGGTTTTGCCCGATTCAGGACCGTTTTCTGGGTTTATTGCCCATGTCTTGGTGTCCCGGGATGTCTCCGAAGCACATGGTGATCTTATGGGACCGTCCCCAAGAGTTGCAGTTTTGGCCAATTGGGGCCCGTTTTGTGCGCTATTGCTCATGTTTTGGTGTCCCGGGACGTCTCCGGACCACGGGGTGATCTTATGGGAACGTCCCCAAGACTCATGATTTTGGCCGATTCAAGCCCGTATTGTGGGTTTATTGCCCATGTTTTGGTGTCCCGGGACGTGTCGGAAGCACGGGGTGATCTTATGGGACCGTCCCCAAGACTCGCAATTGTGGCCAACTGGGGCCCGTTTTGTGAGCTATTGCTCACGTTTTGGTGTGCCGGGATGTATCCGGACCAAGGGGTGATCTTATCGGAACGTCCCTAGGACTCGTGGTTTTGGCCAATTCAGGTCCGTTTTGTGGGTTTATTGCCCATGTTTTGGTGTCCCGGGACATCTCCAAAGCACGGGGTGATCTTATGGGACCGCCCCCAAGAGTCGTAGTTTTGGTCAATTGGGGCCCGTTTTGTGAGCTATTGCTCACGTTTTGGTGTCCCGGGACGTCTCCGGACCATGGGGTGATCTCATGGGAACGTCCCGAGGACTCGTGGTTTTGGCCGATTCAGGCCCGTTTTGTGGGTTTATTGCCCATGTTTTGGTGTCCCGGGACATCTCCGAAGCACGGGGTGATCTTATGGGACCGCCCCCAAGAGTCGTAGTTTTGGTCAATTGGGGCCCGTTTTGTGAGCTATTGCTCACGTTTTGGTGTCCCGGGACGTCTCCGGACCATGGGGTGATCTTATGGGAACGTCCCCAGGACTGGTGGTTCTGGCTGATTCAGGCCCGTTTTCTGGGTTTATTGCCCATGTTTTGGTGTCCCTGGACGTCTTCGAAGCACAGGGTGATCTTATGGGACCGTCCCCAAGACTCGCAGTTTTGGCCAATTGGGGCCAGTTTTGTGAGCTATTGCTCCAGTTTTGGTGTCCCGGGACGTCTCCGGACAACGGGGTGATCTTATGGGAACGTCCCCAAGAATCGTGGTTTTGCCCGGTTCAGGCCCGTTTTCTGGGTTTATTGCCCATGTTTTGGTGTCCCAGGACGTCTCCGAAGCACGGGGTGATCTTATGGGACCGTCCCCAAGAGTCACAGTTTTGGCCAATTGGGGCCTGTTTTGTGAGGTATTGCTCACGTTTTGGTGTCCCTGGACGTCTCCGAAGCACGGGGTGATCTTATGGGAACGTCCCCAACACTCACAATTCAGGCCCGTTTTGTGGGTTTGTTGCCCATGCTTTGGTGTCCCGGGACGTCTCTGGAACACGGGGTGATCTTATTGGACCGTCCCCAAGAGTCACAATTTTGCCAATTGGGCCCGTTTTGTGAGCTATTACTCACGTTTTGGTGTCCCGGGACGTCTCCGGACCACGGGGTGATCTATGGGAACGTCCCCAAGACTCACAATTTTGGTTGATACGAGCTCGTTTCATGGGATATTGCTCACGTTTCGGTGTCTCGGGACATCTCCGAAGCACGGGGTGATCTTATGGGAACGTCCCCAAGGCTCGTGGTTTTGCCCGATTCAGGCCTGTTTTGTGGGTTTATTGCCCATGTTTTGGTGTGCACAGGGATGTCTCCGAAGCACGGGGCCATCTTATGGGACAGTCCCCAAGACTCGTAGTTTTGGCCAATTGATGCCCGTTTTGTGAGCTATTGCTCACGTTTTGGTGTCCCGGTACGTCTCCAGACCATGGGGTGATCTCATCGGAATGTCCCTAGGACTCGTGGTTTTGGCCGATTCAGGCCCGTTTTGTGGGTTTATTGCCCATGTTTTGGTGTCCCGGGACATCTCCGAAGCACGGGGTGATCTTATGGGACCACCCCCAATAGTCGTAGTTTTGGTCAATTGGGGCCAGTTTTGTGAGCTATTGCTCACGTTTTGGTGTCCCAGGACGTCTTCGGACCATGGGGTGATCTTATGGGAACGTCCCCAGGACTCGTGGTTCTGGCCGATTCAGGCCGGTTTTCTGGGTTTATTGCCCATGTTTTGGTGTCCCTGGACGTCTTCGAAGCACAGGGTGATCTTATGGGACCGTCCCCAACAGTCGTAGTTTTGGCCAATTGGGGCCAGTTTTGTGAGCTATTGCTCCTGTTTTGGTGTCTCGGGACGTCTCCGGACAACGGGGTGATCTTATGGGAACGTCCCCAAGAATCGTGGTTTTGCCCGGTTCAGGCCCATTTTGTGGGTTTATTGCCCATGTTTTGGTGTCCCGGGACGTCTCCGAAGCACGGGGTGATCTTATGGGACCGTCCCCAAGAGTCACAGTTTTGGCCAATTGGGGCCTGTTTTGTGAGCTATTGCTCCTGTTTTGGTGTCCCGGGACGTCTCCGGACAACGGGGTGATCTTATGGGAACGTCCCCAAGAATCGTGGTTTTGCCCGGTTCAGGCCCGTTTTGTGGGTTTATTGCCCATGTTTTGGTGTCCCAGGACGTCTCCGAAGCACGGGGTGATCTTATGGGACCGTCCCCAAGAGTCACAGTTTTGGCCAATTGGGGCCTATTTTGTGAGGTATTGCTCACGTTTTGGTGTCTCGGGACGTCTCCGAAGCACGGGGTGATCTTATGGGAACGTCCCCAAGGCTCGTGGTTTTGCCCGATTCAGGCCTGTTTTGTGGGTTTATTGCCCATGTTTTGGTGTGCACAGGGATGTCTCCGAAGCACGGGGCCATCTTATGGGACAGTCCCCAAGACTCGTAGTTTTGGCCAATTGGGGCCCGTTTTGTGAGCTATTGCTCACGTTTTGGTGTCCCGGTACGTCTCCAGACCATGGGGTGATCTCATGGGAACGTCCCGAGGACTCGTGGTTTTGGCCGATTCAGGCCCGTTTTGTGGGTTTATTGCCCATGTTTTGGTGTCCCGGGATGTCTCCGAAGCATGGGGTGATCTTATGGGACCGTCGCCAAGAGTCACAGTTTTGGCCAATTGGGCCCCGTTTTGTGAGGTATTGCTCACGTTTTAGTGTCCCGGGACGTCTCCGGACCACGGGGTGATCTATGGGAACGTCTGCAACACTCGTGGTTTTGCCCGATTCAGGCCCGTTTAGTGGGTTTATTGCCCATGTTTTGGTGTGCACAGGGATGTCTCCGAAGCACGGGGCGATCTTATGGGACAGTCCCCAAGACTCGTAGTTTTGGCCAATTGGGGCCCGTTTTGTGAGCTATTGCTCACGTTTTGGTGTCCCGGTACGTCTCCAGACCATGGGGTGATCTCATGGGAACGTCCCGAGGACTCGTGGTTTTGGCCGATTCAGGCCCGTTTTGTGGGTTTATTGCACATGTTTTGGTGTCCCGGGACATCTCCGAAGCACGGGGTAATCTTATGGGACCGCCCCCAATAGTCGTAGTTTTGGTCAATTGGGGCCCGTTTTGTGAGCTATTGCTCACGTTTGGTGTCCCGGGACGTCTTCGGACCATGGGGTGATCTTATTGGAACGTCCCCAGGACTCGTGGTTCTGGCCGATTCAGGCCCGTTTTCTGTATTTATTGCCCATGTTTTGGTGTCCCTGGAAGTCTTCGAAGCACAGGGTGATCTTATGGGACCGTCCCCAAGAGTCGCAGTTTTGGCCAATTGGGGCCAGTTTTGTGAGCTATTGCTCCTGTTTTGGTGTCTCGGGACGTTTCCGGACAACGGGTTGATTTTATGGGAACGTCCCCAAGAATCGTGGTTTTGGCCAATTCAGGTCCGTTTTGTGGGTTTATTGCCCATGTTTTGGTGTCCCGGGACATCTCCGAAGCACGGGATGATCTTATGGGACCGCCCCCAAGAGTCGTAGTTTTGGTCAATTGGGGCCCGTTTTGTGAGCTATTGCTCACGTTTTGGTGTCCCGGGACGTCTCCGGACCATGGCGTGATCTTATGGGAACGTCCCCAGGACTGGTGGTTCTGGCTGATTCAGGCCCGTTTTCTGGGTTTATTGCCCATGTTTTGGTGTCCCGGGACGTCTCCGAAGCATGGGGTGATCTTATGGGACCGTCCCCAAGAGTCACAGTTTTCGCCAATTGGGCCCTGTTTTGTGAGGTATTCCTTATGTTTTGGTGTCCCTGGACGTCTCCGGACCATGGGGTGATCTTATGGGAACGTCCCCAACACTCGTGGTTTTGGCCAATTCAGGCCCGTTTTGTGGGTTTGTTGCCCATGCTTTGGTGTCCCGGGACGTCTCTGGAACACGGGGTGATCTTATTGGACCGTCCCCAAGAGTCACAATTTTGCCAATTGGGCCCGTTTTGTGAGCTATTACTCACGTTTTGGTGTCCCGGGACGTCTCCGGACCACGGGGTGATCTATGGGAACGTCCCCAAGACTCACAATTTTGGTTGATACGAGCTCGTTTCATGGGATATTGCTCACGTTTCGGTGTCTCGGGACGTCTCCGAAGCACGGGGTGATCTTATGGGAACGTCCCCAAGGCTCGTGGTTTTGCCCGATTCAGGCCTGTTTTGTGGGTTTATTGCCCATGTTTTGGTGTGCACAGGGATGTCTCCGAAGCACGGGGCCATCTTATGGGACAGTCCCCAAGACTCGTAGTTTTGGCCAATTGGGGCCCGTTTTGTGAGCTATTGCTCACGTTTTGGTGTCCCGGTACGTCTCCAGACCATGGGGTGATCTCATCGGAATGTCCCTAGGACTCGTGGTTTTGGCCGATTCAGGCCCGTTTTGTGGGTTTATTGCCCATGTTTTGGTGTCCCGGGACATCTCCGAAGCACGGGGTGATCTTATGGGACCACCCCCAATAGTCGTAGTTTTGGTCAATTGGGGCCAGTTTTGTGAGCTATTGCTCACGTTTTGGTGTCCCAGGACGTCTTCGGACCATGGGGTGATCTTATGGGAACGTCCCCAGGACTCGTGGTTCTGGCCGATTCAGGCCGGTTTTCTGGGTTTATTGCCCATGTTTTGGTGTCCCTGGACGTCTTCGAAGCACAGGGTGATCTTATGGGACCGTCCCCAACAGTCGTAGTTTTGGCCAATTGGGGCCAGTTTTGTGAGCTATTGCTCCTGTTTTGGTGTCTCGGGACGTCTCCGGACAACGGGGTGATCTTATGGGAACGTCCCCAAGAATCGTGGTTTTGCCCGGTTCAGGCCCATTTTGTGGGTTTATTGCCCATGTTTTGGTGTCCCGGGACGTCTCCGAAGCACGGGGTGATCTTATGGGACCGTCCCCAAGAGTCACAGTTTTGGCCAATTGGGGCCTGTTTTGTGAGCTATTGCTCCTGTTTTGGTGTCCCGGGACGTCTCCGGACAACGGGGTGATCTTATGGGAACGTCCCCAAGAATCGTGGTTTTGCCCGGTTCAGGCCCGTTTTGTGGGTTTATTGCCCATGTTTTGGTGTCCCAGGACGTCTCCGAAGCACGGGGTGATCTTATGGGACCGTCCCCAAGAGTCACAGTTTTGGCCAATTGGGGCCTATTTTGTGAGGTATTGCTCACGTTTTGGTGTCTCGGGACGTCTCCGAAGCACGGGGTGATCTTATGGGAACGTCCCCAAGGCTCGTGGTTTTGCCCGATTCAGGCCTGTTTTGTGGGTTTATTGCCCATGTTTTGGTGTGCACAGGGATGTCTCCGAAGCACGGGGCCATCTTATGGGACAGTCCCCAAGACTCGTAGTTTTGGCCAATTGGGGCCCGTTTTGTGAGCTATTGCTCACGTTTTGGTGTCCCGGTACGTCTCCAGACCATGGGGTGATCTCATGGGAACGTCCCGAGGACTCGTGGTTTTGGCCGATTCAGGCCCGTTTTGTGGGTTTATTGCCCATGTTTTGGTGTCCCGGGATGTCTCCGAAGCATGGGGTGATCTTATGGGACCGTCGCCAAGAGTCACAGTTTTGGCCAATTGGGCCCCGTTTTGTGAGGTATTGCTCACGTTTTGGTGTCCCGGGACGTCTCCGGACCACGGGGTGATCTATGGGAACGTCTGCAACACTCGTGGTTTTGCCCGATTCAGGCCCGTTTAGTGGGTTTATTGCCCATGTTTTGGTGTGCACAGGGATGTCTCCGAAGCACGGGGCGATCTTATGGGACAGTCCCCAAGACTCGTAGTTTTGGCCAATTGGGGCCCGTTTTGTGAGCTATTGCTCACGTTTTGGTGTCCCGGTACGTCTCCAGACCATGGGGTGATCTCATGGGAACGTCCCGAGGACTCGTGGTTTTGGCCGATTCAGGCCCGTTTTGTGGGTTTATTGCACATGTTTTGGTGTCCCGGGACATCTCCGAAGCACGGGGTAATCTTATGGGACCGCCCCCAATAGTCGTAGTTTTGGTCAATTGGGGCCCGTTTTGTGAGCTATTGCTCACGTTTGGTGTCCCGGGACGTCTTCGGACCATGGGGTGATCTTATTGGAACGTCCCCAGGACTCGTGGTTCTGGCCGATTCAGGCCCGTTTTCTGTATTTATTGCCCATGTTTTGGTGTCCCTGGAAGTCTTCGAAGCACAGGGTGATCTTATGGGACCGTCCCCAAGAGTCGCAGTTTTGGCCAATTGGGGCCAGTTTTGTGAGCTATTGCTCCTGTTTTGGTGTCTCGGGACGTTTCCGGACAACGGGTTGATTTTATGGGAACGTCCCCAAGAATCGTGGTTTTGGCCAATTCAGGTCCGTTTTGTGGGTTTATTGCCCATGTTTTGGTGTCCCGGGACATCTCCGAAGCACGGGATGATCTTATGGGACCGCCCCCAAGAGTCGTAGTTTTGGTCAATTGGGGCCCGTTTTGTGAGCTATTGCTCACGTTTTGGTGTCCCGGGACGTCTCCGGACCATGGCGTGATCTTATGGGAACGTCCCCAGGACTGGTGGTTCTGGCTGATTCAGGCCCGTTTTCTGGGTTTATTGCCCATGTTTTGGTGTCCCGGGACGTCTCCGAAGCATGGGGTGATCTTATGGGACCGTCCCCAAGAGTCACAGTTTTCGCCAATTGGGCCCTGTTTTGTGAGGTATTCCTTATGTTTTGGTGTCCCTGGACGTCTCCGGACCATGGGGTGATCTATGGGAACGTCCCCAACACTCGTGGTTTTTCCCGATTCAGGCCCGTTTTGTGGGTGTATTGCCCATGTTTTGGTGTCCCCAGACGTCTCCGAATCACGGGGTGATCTTAAGGGACCGTCCCCAAGACACGTAGTTTTGGCCAATTGGGGCCTGTTTTCTGAGCTATTGCTCATGTTTTGGTGTCCCGGGACGTCTCCAGACCATGGGGTGATCTTATGGGAAGGTCCCCAGGTCTCGTGGTTTTGCCCGATTCAGGACCGTTTTCTGGGTTTATTTCCCATGTTTTGGTGTCCCGGGACGTCTCCGAAGCACATGGTGATCTTATGGGACCATCCCCAAGAGTTGCACTTTTGGCCAAATGGGGCCCGTTTTGTGAGCTATTGCTCATGTTTTGGTGTCCCGGGACGTCTCCGGACCACGGGGTGATCTTATGGGTACGTCCCCAAGACTCATGATTTTGCCCGATTCAAGCCCGTATTGTGGGTTTATTGCCCATGTTTTGGTGTCCCGGGACGTGTCGGAAGCACGGGGTGATCTTATGGGACCGTCCCCAAGACTCGCAATTGTGGCCAACTGGGGCCCGTTTTGTGAGCTATTGCTCACGTTTTTGTGTGCCGGGATGTATCCGGACCAAGGGGTGATCTTATCGGAACGTCCGTAGGACTCGTGGTTTTGGCCAATTCAGGTCCGTTTTGTGGGTTTATTGCCCATGTTTTGGTGTCCCCGGACATCTCCAAAGCACGGGGTGATCTTATGGGACCGCCCCCAAGAGTCGTAGTTTTGGTCAATTGGGGCCCGTTTTGTGAGCTATTGCTCACGTTTTGGTGTCCCGGGACGTCTCCGGACCATGGGGTGATCTCATGGGAACGTCCCGAGGACTCGTGGTTTTGGCCGATTCAGGCCTGTTTTGTGGGTTTATTGCCCATGTTTTGGTGTCCCGGGACATCTCCGAAGCACGGGGTGATCTTATGGGACCGCCCCCAAGAGTCGTAGTTTTGGTCAATTGGGGCCCGTTTTGTGAGCTATTGCTCACGTTTTGGTGTCCCGGGACGTCTCCGGACCATGGGGTGATCTCATGGGAACGTCCCGAGGACTCGTGGTTTTGGCCGATTCAGGCCCGTTTTGTGGGTTTATTGCCCATGTTTTGGTGTCCCGGGACATCTCCGAAGCACGGGGTGATCCTATGGGACCGCCCCCAAGAGTCGTAGTTTTGGTCAATTGGGGCCCGTTTTGTGAGCTATTGCTCACGTTTTGGTGTCCCGGGACGTCTCCGGACCATGGGGTGATCTTATGGGAACGTCCCTAGGACTGGTGGTTCTGGCTGATTCAGGCCCGTTTTCTGGGTTTATTGCCCATGGTTTGGTGTCCATGGACGTCTTCGAAGCACAGGGTGATCTTATGGGACCGTCCCCAAGAGTCGTAGTTTTGGCCAATTGGGGCCAATTTTGTGAGCTATTGCTCCTGTTTTGGTGTCCCGGGACGTCTCCGGACAACGGGGTGATCTTATGGGAACGTCCCCAAGAATCGTGGTTTTGCCCGGTTCAGGCCCGTTTTGTGTGTTTATTGCCCATGTTTTGGTGTCACAGGACGTCTCCGAAGCACGGGGTGATCTTATGGGACCGTCCCCAAGAGTCACAGTTTTGGCCAATTGGGGCCTGTTTTCTGAGGTATTGCTCACGTTTTGGTGTCCCTGGACGTCTCCGAAGCACGGGGTGATCTTATGGGAATGTCCCCAACACTCATGGTTTTGGCCAATTCAGGCCCGTTTTGTGGGTTTATTGCCCATGCTTTGGTGTCCCGGGACGTCTCTGGAACACGGGGTGATCTTATGGGACCGTTCCCAAGAGTCACAATTTTGCCAATTGGGCCCGTTTTGTGAGCTATTACTCACGTTTTGGTGTCCCGGGACGTCTCCGGACCACGGGGTGATCTATGGGAACGTCCCCAAGACTCACAATTTTGGTTGATACGAGCTCGTTTCATGGGATATTGCTCACGTTTCGGTGTCTCGGGACGTCTCCGAAGCACGGGGTGATCTTATGGGAACGTCCCCAAGACTCGTGGTTTTGCCCGATTCAGGCCCGTTTAGTGGGTTTATTGCCCATGTTTTGGTGTGCACAGGGATGTCTCCGAAGCACGGGGCGATCTTATGGGACAGTCCCCAAGACTCATAGTTTTGGCCAATTGGGGCCCGTTTTGTGAGCTATTGCTCACGTTTTGGTGTCCCGGTACGTCTCCAGACCATGGGGTGATCTCATGGGAACGTCCCGAGGACTCGTGGTTTTGGCCGATTCAGGCCCGTTTTGTGGGTTTATTGCCCATGTTTTGGTGTCCCGGGACATCTCCGAAGCACGGGGTGATCTTATGGGACCGCCCCCAAGAGTCGTAGTTTTGGTCAATTGGGGCCCGTTTTGTGAGCTATTGCTCACGTTTTGGTGTCCCGGGACGTCTCCGGACCATGGGGTGATCTTATGGGAACGTCCCCAGGACTGGTGGTTCTGGCTGATTCAGGCCCGTTTTCTGGGTTTATTGCCCATGTTTTGGTGTCCCGGGACGTCTCCGAAGCACGGGGTGATCTTATGGGACCGTCCCCAAGAGTCACAGTTTTCGCCAATTGGGCCCTGTTTTGTGAGGTATTGCTTATGTTTTGGTGTCCCTGGACGTCTCCGGACCATGGGGTGATCTATGGGAACGTCCCCAACACTCGTGGTTTTTCCCGATTCAGGCCCGTTTTGTGGGTTTATTGCCCATGTTTTGGTGTCCCCAGACGTCTCCGAATCACGGGGTGATCTTAAGGGACCGTCCCCAAGACACGTAGTATTGGCCAATTGGGGCCTGTTTTCTGAGCTATTGCTCATGTTTTGTTGTCCCGGGACGTCTCCGGACCATGGGGTGATCTTATGGGAAGGTCCCCAGGTCTCGTGGTTTTGCCCGATTCAGGACCGTTTTCTGGGTTTATTGCCCATGTTTTGGTGTCCCGGGACGTCTCCGACGCACATGGTGATCTTATGGGACCGTCCCCAAGAGTTGCACTTTTGGCCAAATGGGGCTCGTTTTGTGAGCTATTGCTCATGTTTTGGTGTCCCGGGACGTCTCCGGACCACGGGGTGATCTTATGGGAACGTCCCCAAGACTCATGATTTTGCCCGATTCAAGCCCGTATTGTGGGTTTATTGCCCATGTTTTGGTGTCCCGGGACGTGTCGGAAGCACGGGGTGATCTTATGGGACCGTCCCCAAGACTCACAATTGTGGCCAACTGGGGCCCGTTTTGTGAGCTATTGCTCACGTTTTGGTGTGCCGGGATGTATCCGGACCAAGGGGTGATCTTATCGGACCGTCCCTAGGACTCGTGGTTTTGGCCAATTCAGGTCCGTTTTGTGGGTTTATTGCCCATGTTTTGGTGTCCCGGGACATCTCCAAAGCACGGGGTGATCTTATGGGACCGCCCCCAAGAGTCGTAGTTTTGGTCAATTGGGGCCCGTTTTGTGAGGTATTGCTCACGTTTTGGTGTCCCGGGACGTCTCCGGACCATGGGGTGATCTCATGGGAACGTCCCGAGGACTCGTGGTTTTGGCCGATTCAGGCCCGTTTTGTGGGTTTATTGCCCATGTTTTGGTGTCCCGGGACATCTCCGAAGCACGGGGTGATCTTATGGGACCGCCCCCAATAGTCGTAGTTTTGGTCAATTGGGGCCCGTTTTGTGAGCTATTGCTCACGTTTTGGTGTCCCGGGACGTCTCCGAAGCACGGGGTGATCTTATGGGAACGTCCCCAACACTCGTGGTTTTGGCCAATTCAGGCCCGTTTTGTGGGTTTATTGCCCATGCTTTGGTGTCCCGGGACGTCTCTGGAACACGGGGTGATCTTATGGGACCGTCCCCAAGAGTCACAATTTTGCCAATTGGGCCCATTTTGTGAGCTATTACTAACGTTTTGGTGTCCCGGGACGTCTCCGGACCACGGGGTGATCTATGGGAACGTCCCCAAGACTCACAATTTTGGTTGATACGAGCTCGTTTCATGGGATATTGCTCACGTTTCGGTGTCTCGGGACGTCTCCGAAGCACGGGGTGATCTTATGGGAACGTCCCCAAGACTCGTGGTTTTGCCTGATTCAGGCCTGTTTTGTGGGTTTATTGCCCATGTTTTGGTGTCCACAGGGATGTTTCCGAAGCACGGGGCGATCTTATGGGACCGTCCCCAAGAGTCACAGTTTTGGCCAATTGGGCCCCGTTTTGTGAGCTATTGCTCACGTTTCGGTGTCTCGGGACGTCTCCGAAGCACGGGGTGATCTTATGGGAACGTCCCCAAGACTCGTGGTTTTGCCCGATTCAGGCCCGTTTTGTGGGTTTATTGCCCATGTTTTGGTGTGCACAGGGATGTCTCTGAAGCACGGGGCGATCTTATGGGACAGTCCCCAAGACTTGTAGTTTTGGCCAATTGGGGCCCGTTTTGTGAGCTATTGCTCACGTTTTGGTGTCCCGGTACGTCTCCAGACCATGGGGTGATCTCATGGGAACGTCCCGAGGACTCGTGGTTTTGGCCGATTCAGACCCGTTTTGTGGGTTCATTGCCCATGTTTTGGTGTCCCGGGACATCTCCGAAGCACGGGGTGATCTTATGGGACCGCCCCCAATAGTCGTAGTTTTGGTCAATTGGGCCCCGTTTTGTGAGCTATTGCTCACGTTTTGGTGTCCCGGGACGTCTTCGGACCATGGGGTGATCTTATGGGAACGTCCCCAGGACTCGTGGTTCTGGCCGATTCAGGCCCGTTTTCTGGGTTTATTGCCCATGTTTTGGTGTCCCTGGAAGTCTTCGAAGCACAGGGTGATCTTATGGGACCGTCCCCAAGAGTCGCAGTTTTGGCCAATTGGGGCCAGTTTTGTGAGCTATTGCTCCTGTTTTGGTGTCCCGGGACGTCTCCGGACAACGGGGTGATCTTATGGGAACGTCCCCAAGAATCGTGGTTTTGCCCGGTTCAGGCCCGTTTTGTGGGTTTATTGCCCATGTTTTGGTGTCCCAGGACGTCTCCGAAGCACGGGGTGATCTTATGGGACCGTCCCCAAGAGTCACAGTTTTCGCCAATTGGGGCCTGTTTTGTGAGGTATTGCTTATGTTTTGGTGTCCCTGGACGTCTCCGGACCATGGGGTGATCTATGGGAACGTCCCCAACACACGTGGTTTTTCCCGATTCAGGCCCGTTTTGTGGGTTTATTGCCCATGTTTTGGTGTCCCCAGACATCTCCGAATCACGGGGTGATCTTAAGGGACCGTCCCCAAGACACGTAGTTTTGGCCAATTGGGGCCTGTTTTCTGAGCTATTGCTCATGTTTTGGTGTCCCGGGACGTCTCCGGACAATGGGGTGATCTTATGGGAAGGTCCCCTGGTCTCGTGGTTTTGCCCGATTCAGGACCGTTTTCTGGGTTTATTGCCCATGTTTTGGTGTCCCGGGACGTCTCCGGACCACGGGGTGATCTTATGGGAACGTCCCCAAGACTCATGATTTTGGCCGATTCAAGCCCGTATTGTCGGTTTATTGCCCATGTTTTGGTGTCCCGGGACGTGTCGGAAGCACGGGGTGATCTTATGGGACCGTCCCCAAGACTCGCAATTGTGGCCAACTGGGGCCCGTTTTGTGAGCTATTGCTCATGTTTTGGTGTGCCGGGATGTATCCGGACCAAGGGGTGATCTTATCGGAACGTCCCTAGGACTCGTGGTTTTGGCCAATTCAGGTCCGTTTTGTGGGTTTATTGCCCATGTTTTGGTGTCCCGGGACATCTCCAAAGCACGGGGTGATCTTATGGGACTGCCCCCAAGAGTCGTAGTTTTGGTCAATTGGGGCCCGTTTTGTGAGCTATTGCTCACGTTTTGGTGTCCCGGGACGTCTCCGGACCATGGGGTGATCTCATGGGAACGTCCCGAGGACTCGTGGTTTTGGCCGATTCAGGCCCGTTTTGTGGGTTTATTGCCCATGTTTTGGTGTCCCGGGACATCTCCGAAGCACGGGGTGATCTTATGGGACCGCCCCCAAGAGTCGTAGTTTTGGTCAATTGGGGCCCGTTTTGTGAGCTATTGCTCACGTTTTGGTGTCCCGGGACGTCTCCGGACCATGGGGTGATCTTATGGGAACGTCCCCAGGACTGGTGGTTCTGGCTGATTCAGGCCCGTTTTCTGGGTTTATTGCCCATGTTTTGGTGTCCCTGGACGTCTGCGAAGCACAGGGTGATCTTATGGGACCGTCCCCAAGAGTCGCAGTTTTGGCCAATTGGGGCCAGTTTTGTGAGCTATTGCTCCTGTTTTGGTGTCCCGAGACGTCTCCGGACAACGGGGTGATCTTATGGGAACGTCCCCAAGAATCGTGGTTTTGCCCGGTTCAGCCCCGTTTTGTGGGTTTATTGCCCATGTTTTGGTGTCCCAGGACGTCTCCGAAGCACGGGGTGATCTTATGGGACCGTCCCCAAGAGTCACAGTTTTGGCCAATTGGGGCCTGTTTTGTGAGGTATTGCTCACGTTTTGGTGTCCCTTGACGTCTCCGAAGCACGGGGTGATTTTATGGGAACGTCCCCAACACTCGTGGTTTTGCCCGATTCAGGCCCGTTTTGTTGGTTTATTGCCCATGTTTTGGTGTCCCGGGATCTCTCCGAAGCATGGGGTGATCTTAGGGGACCGTCGCCAAGAGTCACAGTTTTGGCCAATTGGGCCCCGTTTTGTGAGGTATTGCTCACGTTTTGGTGTCCCGGGACGTCTCCGGACCACGGGGTGATCTATGGGAACGTCTGCAACACTCGTGGTTTTGCCCGATTCAGGCCCGTTTAGTGGGTTTATTGCCCATGTTTTGGTGTGCACAGGGATGTCTCCGAAGCACGGGGCGATCTTATGGGACAGTCCCCAAGACTCGTAGTTTTGGCCAATTGGGGCCCGTTTTGTGAGCTATTGCTCACGTTTTGGTGTCCCGGTACGTCTCCAGACCATGGGGTGATCTCATGGGAACGTCCCGAGGACTCGTGGTTTTGGCCGATTCAGGCCCGTTTTGTGGGTTTATTGCCCATGTTTTGGTGTCCCGGGACATCTCCGAAGCACGGGGTGATCTTATGGGACCGCCCCCAATAGTCGTAGTTTTGGTCAATTGGGGCCCGTTTTGTGAGCTATTGCTCGTTTTGGTGTCGCGGGACGTCTTCGGACCATGGGGTGATCTTATGGGAACGTCCCCAGGACTCGTGGTTCTGGCCGATTCAGGCCCGTTTTCTGTATTTATTGCCCATCTTTTGGTGTCCCTGGAAGTCTTCGAAGCACAGGGTGATCTTATGGGACCGTCCCCAAGAGTCGCAGTTTTGGCCAATTGGGGCTAGTTTTGTGAGCTATTGCTCCTGTTTTGGTGTCTCGGGACGTCTCCGGACAACGGGGTGATCTTATGGGAACGTCCCCAAGAATCGTGGTTTTGCCCAGTTCAGGCCCGTTTTGTGGGTTTATTGCCCATGTTTTGGTGTCCCGGGACGTCTCCGAAGCACGGGGTGATATTATGGGACCGTCCCCAAGAGTCACAGTTTTCGCCAATTGGGGCCTGTTTTGTGAGGTATTGCTTATGTTTTGGTGTCCCTGGACGTCTCCGGACCATGGGGTGATCTATGGGAACGTCCCCAACACTCGTGGTTTTTCCCGATTCAGGCCCGTTTTGTGGGTTTATTGCCCATGTTTTGGTGTCCCCAGACATCTCCGAATCACGGGGTGATCTTAAGGGACCGTCCCCAAGACACGTAGTTTTGGCCAATTGGGGCCTGTTTTCTGAGCTATTGCTCATGTTTTGGTGTCCCGGGACGTCTCCGGACAATGGGGTGATCTTATGGGAAGGTCCCCTGGTCTCGTGGTTTTGCCCGATTCAGGACCGTTTTCTGGGTTTATTGCCCATGTTTTGGTGTCCCGGGACGTCTCCGGACCACGGGGTGATCTTATGGGAACGTCCCCAAGACTCAAGATTTTGGCCGATTCAAGCCCGTATTGTCGGTTTATTGCCCATGTTTTGGTGTCCCGGGACGTGTCGGAAGCACGGGGTGATCTTATGGGACCGTCCCCAAGACTCGCAATTGTGGCCAACTGGGGCCCGTTTTGTGAGCTATTGCTCACGTTTTGGTGTGCCGGGATGTATCCGGACCAAGGGGTGATCTTATCGGAACGTCCCTAGGACTCGTGGTTTTGGCCAATTCAGGTCCGTTTTGTGGGTTTATTGCCCATGTTTTGGTGTCCCGGGACATCTCCAAAGCACGGGGTGATCTTATGGGACTGCCCCCAAGAGTCGTAGTTTTGGTCAATTGGGGCCCGTTTTGTGAGCTATTGCTCACGTTTTGGTGTCCCGGGACGTCTCCGGACCATGGGGTGATCTCATGGGAACGTCCCGAGGACTCGTGGTTTTGGCCGATTCAGGCCCGTTTTGTGGGTTTATTGCCCATGTTTTGGTGTCCCGGGACATCTCCGAAGCACGGGGTGATCTTATGGGACCGCCCCCAAGAGTCGTAGTTTTGGTCAATTGGGGCCCGTTTTGTGAGCTATTGCTCATGTTTTGGTGTCCCGGGACGTCTCCGGACAATGGGGTGATCTTATGGGAAGGTCCCCTGGTCTCGTGGTTTTGCCCGATTCAGGACCGTTTTCTGGGTTTATTGCCCATGTTTTGGTGTCCCGGGACGTCTCCGGACCACGGGGTGATCTTATGGGAACGTCCCCAAGACTCAAGATTTTGGCCGATTCAAGCCCGTATTGTCGGTTTATTGCCCATGTTTTGGTGTCCCGGGACGTGTCGGAAGCACGGGGTGATCTTATGGGACCGTCCCCAAGACTCGCAATTGTGGCCAACTGGGGCCCGTTTTGTGAGCTATTGCTCACGTTTTGGTGTGCCGGGATGTATCCGGACCAAGGGGTGATCTTATCGGAACGTCCCTAGGACTCGTGGTTTTGGCCAATTCAGGTCCGTTTTGTGGGTTTATTGCCCATGTTTTGGTGTCCCGGGACATCTCCAAAGCACGGGGTGATCTTATGGGACTGCCCCCAAGAGTCGTAGTTTTGGTCAATTGGGGCCCGTTTTGTGAGCTATTGCTCACGTTTTGGTGTCCCGGGACGTCTCCGGACCATGGGGTGATCTCATGGGAACGTCCCGAGGACTCGTGGTTTTGGCCGATTCAGGCCCGTTTTGTGGGTTTATTGCCCATGTTTTGGTGTCCCGGGACATCTCCGAAGCACGGGGTGATCTTATGGGACCGCCCCCAAGAGTCGTAGTTTTGGTCAATTGGGGCCCGTTTTGTGAGCTATTGCTCACGTTTTGGTGTCCCGGGACGTCTCCGGACCATGGGGTGATCTTATGGGAACGTCCCCAGGACTGGTGGTTCTGGCTGATTCAGGCCCGTTTTCTGGGTTTATTGCCCATGTTTTGGTGTCCCTGGACGTCTTCGAAGCACAGGGTGATCTTATGGGACCGTCCCCAAGAGTCGCAGTTTTGGCCAATTGGGGCCAGTTTTGTGAGCTATTGCTCCTGTTTTGGTGTCCCGAGACGTCTCCGGACAACGGGGTGATCTTATGGGAACGTCCCCAAGAATCGTGGTTTTGCCCGATTCAGGCCCGTTTTGTTGGTTTATTGCCCATGTTTTGGTGTCCCGGGATGTCTCCGAAGCATGGGGTGATCTTAGGGGACCGTCGCCAAGAGTCACAGTTTTGGCCAATTGGGCCCCGTTTTGTGAGGTATTGCTCACGTTTTGGTGTCCCGGGACGTCTCCGGACCACGGGGTGATCTATGGGAACGTCTGCAACACTCGTGGTTTTGCCCGATTCAGGCCCGTTTAGTGGGTTTATTGCCCATGTTTTGGTGTGCACAGGGATGTCTCCGAAGCACGGGGCGATCTTATGGGACAGTCCCCAAGACTCGTAGTTTTGGCCAATTGGGGCCCGTTTTGTGAGCTATTGCTCACGTTTTGGTGTCCCGGTACGTCTCCAGACCATGGGGTGATCTCATGGGAACGTCCCGAGGACTCGTGGTTTTGGCCGATTCAGGCCCGTTTTGTGGGTTTATTGCCCATGTTTTGGTGTCCCGGGACATCTCCGAAGCACGGGGTGATCTTATGGGACCGCCCCCAATAGTCGTAGTTTTGGTCAATTGGGGCCCGTTTTGTGAGCTATTGCTCACGTTTTGGTGTCGCGGGACGTCTTCGGACCATGGGGTGATCTTATGGGAACGTCCCCAGGACTCGTGGTTCTGGCCGATTCAGGCCCGTTTTCTGTATTTATTGCCCATCTTTTGGTGTCCCTGGAAGTCTTCGAAGCACAGGGTGATCTTATGGGACCGTCCCCAAGAGTCGCAGTTTTGGCCAATTGGGGCTAGTTTTGTGAGCTATTGCTCCTGTTTTGGTGTCTCGGGACGTCTCCGGACAACGGGGTGATCTTATGGGAACGTCCCCAAGAATCGTGGTTTTGCCCAGTTCAGGCCCGTTTTGTGGGTTTATTGCCCATGTTTTGGTGTCCCGGGACGTCTCCGAAGCACGGGGTGATATTATGGGACCGTCCCCAAGAGTCACAGTTTTCGCCAATTGGGGCCTGTTTTGTGAGGTATTGCTTATGTTTTGGTGTCCCTGGACGTCTCCGGACCATGGGGTGATCTATGGGAACGTCCCCAACACTCGTGGTTTTTCCCGATTCAGGCCCGTTTTGTGGGTTTATTGCCCATGTTTTGGTGTCCCCAGACATCTCCGAATCACGGGGTGATCTTAAGGGACCGTCCCCAAGACACGTAGTTTTGGCCAATTGGGGCCTGTTTTCTGAGCTATTGCTCATGTTTTGGTGTCCCGGGACGTCTCCGGACAATGGGGTGATCTTATGGGAAGGTCCCCTGGTCTCGTGGTTTTGCCCGATTCAGGACCGTTTTCTGGGTTTATTGCCCATGTTTTGGTGTCCCGGGACGTCTCCGGACCACGGGGTGATCTTATGGGAACGTCCCCAAGACTCAAGATTTTGGCCGATTCAAGCCCGTATTGTCGGTTTATTGCCCATGTTTTGGTGTCCCGGGACGTGTCGGAAGCACGGGGTGATCTTATGGGACCGTCCCCAAGACTCGCAATTGTGGCCAACTGGGGCCCGTTTTGTGAGCTATTGCTCACGTTTTGGTGTGCCGGGATGTATCCGGACCAAGGGGTGATCTTATCGGAACGTCCCTAGGACTCGTGGTTTTGGCCAATTCAGGTCCGTTTTGTGGGTTTATTGCCCATGTTTTGGTGTCCCGGGACATCTCCAAAGCACGGGGTGATCTTATGGGACTGCCCCCAAGAGTCGTAGTTTTGGTCAATTGGGGCCCGTTTTGTGAGCTATTGCTCACGTTTTGGTGTCCCGGGACGTCTCCGGACCATGGGGTGATCTCATGGGAACGTCCCGAGGACTCGTGGTTTTGGCCGATTCAGGCCCGTTTTGTGGGTTTATTGCCCATGTTTTGGTGTCCCGGGACATCTCCGAAGCACGGGGTGATCTTATGGGACCGCCCCCAAGAGTCGTAGTTTTGGTCAATTGGGGCCCGTTTTGTGAGCTATTGCTCACGTTTTGGTGTCCCGGGACGTCTCCGGACCATGGGGTGATCTTATGGGAACGTCCCCAGGACTGGTGGTTCTGGCTGATTCAGGCCCGTTTTCTGGGTTTATTGCCCATGTTTTGGTGTCCCTGGACGTCTTCGAAGCACAGGGTGATCTTATGGGACCGTCCCCAAGAGTCGCAGTTTTGGCCAATTGGGGCCAGTTTTGTGAGCTATTGCTCCTGTTTTGGTGTCCCGAGACGTCTCCGGACAACGGGGTGATCTTATGGGAACGTCCCCAAGAATCGTGGTTTTGCCCGATTCAGGCCCGTTTTGTTGGTTTATTGCCCATGTTTTGGTGTCCCGGGATGTCTCCGAAGCATGGGGTGATCTTAGGGGACCGTCGCCAAGAGTCACAGTTTTGGCCAATTGGGCCCCGTTTTGTGAGGTATTGCTCACGTTTTGGTGTCCCGGGACGTCTCCGGACCACGGGGTGATCTATGGGAACGTCTGGAACACTCGTGGTTTTGCCCGATTCAGGCCCGTTTAGTGGGTTTATTGCCCATGTTTTGGTGTGCACAGGGATGTCTCCGAAGCAAGGGGCGATCTTATGGGACAGTCCCCAAGACTCGTAGTTTTGGCCAATTGGGGCCCGTTTTGTGAGCTATTGCTCACGTTTTGGTGTCCCGGTACGTCTCCAGACCATGGGGTGATCTCATGGGAACGTCCCGAGGACTCGTGGTTTTGGCCGATTCAGGCCCGTTTTGTGGGTTTATTGCCCATGTTTTGGTGTCCCGGGACATCTCCGAAGCACGGGGTGATCTTATGGGACCGCCCCCAATAGTCGTAGTTTTGGTCAATTGGGGCCCGTTTTGTGAGCTATTGCTCACGTTTTGGTGTCGCGGGACGTCTTCGGACCATGGGGTGATCTTATGGGAACGTCCCCAGGACTCGTGGTTCTGGCCGATTCAGGCCCGTTTTCTGTATTTATTGCCCATCTTTTGGTGTCCCTGGAAGTCTTCGAAGCACAGGGTGATCTTATGGGACCGTCCCCAAGAGTCGCAGTTTTGGCCAATTGGGGCTAGTTTTGTGAGCTATTGCTCCTGTTTTGGTGTCTCGGGACGTCTCCGGACAACGGGGTGATCTTATGGGAACGTCCCCAAGAATCGTGGTTTTGCCCAGTTCAGGCCCGTTTTGTGGGTTTATTGCCCATGTTTTGGTGTCCCGGGACGTCTCCGAAGCACGGGGTGATCTTATGGGACCGTCCCCAAGAGTCACAGTTTTCGCCAATTGGGGCCTGTTTTGTGAGGTATTGCTTATGTTCTGGTGTCCCTGGACGTCTCCGGACCATGGGGTGATCTATGGGAACGTCCCCAACACTCGTGGTTTTTCCCGATTCAGGCCCGTTTTGTGGGTTTATTGCCCATGTTTTGGTGTCCCCAGACGTCTCCGAATCACGGGGTGATCTTAAGGGACCGTCCCCAAGACACGTAGTTTTGGCCAATTGGGTCCTGTTTTCTGAGCTATTGCTCATGTTTTGGTGTCCCGGGACGTCTCCGGAACATGGGGTGATCTTATGGGAAGGTCTCCAGGTCTCGTGGTTTTGCCCGATTCAGGACCGTTTTCTGGGTTTATTGCCCATGTTTTGGTGTCCCGGGACGTCTCCGAAGCACATGGTGATCTTATGGGACCGTCCCCAAGAGTTGCACTTTTGGCCAATTGGGGCCCGTTTTGTAGGCTATTGCTCATGTTTCGGTGACCCGGGACGTCTCCGGACCACGGGGTGATCTTATGGGAACGTCCCCAAGACTCATGATTTTGGCCGATTCAAGCCCGTATTGTGGGTTTATTGCCCATGTTTTGGTGTCCCGGGACGTGTCGGAAGCACGGGGTGATCTTATGGGACCGTCCCCAAGACTCGCAATTGTGGCCAACTGGGGCCCGTTTTGTGAGCTATTGCTCACGTTTTGGTGTGCCGGGATGTATCCGGACCAAGGGGTGATCTTATCGGAACGTCCCTAGGACTCGTGGTTTTGGCCAATTCAGGTCCGTTTTGTGGGTTTATTGCCCATGTTTTGGTGTCCCGGGACATCTCCAAAGCACGGGGTGATCTTATGGGACCGCCCCCTAGAGTCGTAGTTTTGGTCAATTGGGGCTCGTTTTGTGAGCTATTGCTCACGTTTTGGTGTCCCGGGACGTCTCCGGACCATGGGGTGATCTCATGGGAACATCCCGAGGACTCGTGGTTTTGGCCGAGTCAGGCCCGTTTTGTGGGTTTATTGCCCATGTTTTGGTGTCTCGAGACGTCTCCGAAGCACGGGGTGATCTTATGGGACCGTCCCCAAGAGTCACAGTTTTGGCCAATTGGGGCTCATTTTGTGAGCTATTGCTCACGTTTTGGTGTCCCGGGACGTCTCCAGACCATGGGGTGATCTCATGGGAACGTCCCGAGGACTCGTGGTTTTGGCCGATTCAGGCCCGTTTTGTGTGTTTATTGCCCATGTTTTGGTGTCCCGGGACATCTCCGAAGCACGGGTTGATCTTATGGGACCGCCCCCAAGACTCGTAGTTTTGGCCAAATGGGGCCCGTTTTGTGAGCTATTGCTCACGTTTTGGTGTCCCGGGACGTCTCCGTACAATGGGGTGATCTTATGGGAACGTCCCCAGGACTCGTGGTTCTGGCCGATTCAGGCCCGTTTTCTGGGTTTATTGCCCATGTTTTGGTGTCCCGAGACGTCTCCGAAGCACGGGGTGATCTTGTGGGACGGTCCCCTAGACTCGCAGGTTTGGCCAATTGGGGCCCGTTTTGTGAGCTATTACTCACGTTTTGGTGTGCCGGGACGTCTCCGGACCAAGGGGTGATCTTATCGGAACGTCCCTAGGACTCGTGGTTTTGGCCAATTCAGGCCCGTTTTGTGGGTTTATTGCCCATGTTTTAGTGTCCCGGGACGTCTTCGAAGCACGGGTTGATCTTATGGGACCGTCCCCAAGAGTCACAGTTTTGGCCAATTGGGACCCGTTTTGTGAGGTATGGCTCATGTTATGGTGTCCCGGGACGTCTCCGAACGACTGGGTGATCTATGGGAACTTCCCCAACACTCAAGGTTTTGCCCTATTCAGGCCTGTTTTGTGGGTTTATTGCCCATGTTTTCGTGTCCTGGGACGTCTCCGAAGCACGGGGTGATCCTATGGGACCGTCCCCAAGACTCACAGTTTTGGCCAATTGGGCCCGTTTTGTGAGCTATTGCTCACGTTTTTGTGTCCCGGGACGTCTCCGGACCAAGGGGTGATCTATGGGAATGTCCCAAAGACTCGTGGTTTTGGCCGATTCAGGCCCGTTTTGTGGGTTTATTGCCCATGCTTTGGTGTCCCGGGACGTCTCCGAAGCACGGGGTGATCTTATGGGACCGTCCCCATGAGTCACAGTTTTGGCCAATTGGGCCCGTTTTGTGAGCTATTACTCATGTTTTGGTGTCCCGAGACGTCTCCGGAGCACGGGGTGATCTATGGGAACGTCCCCAAGACTCACAATTTTGGTTGATACGAGCTCGTTTCAAGGGATATTGCTCACGTTTCGGTGTCTCGGGACGTCTCCGAAGCACGGTGTGATCTTATGGAAACGTCCCCAAGACTCGTGGTTTTGGCCGAGTCAGGCCCGTTTTGTGGCTTTATTGCCCATGTTTTGGTGTCTCGAGACGTCTCCGAAGCACGGGGTGATCTTATGGGACCGTCCCCAAGAGTCACAGTTTTGGCCAATTGGGGCTCATTTTGTGAGCTATTGCTCACGTTTTGGTGTCCCGGGACGTCTCCAGACCATGGGGTGATCTCATGGGAACGTCCCGAGGACTCGTGGTTTTGGCCGATTCAGGCCCGTTTTGTGTGTTTATTGCCCATGTTTTGGTGTCCCGGGACATCTCCGAAGCACGGGTTGATCTTATGGGACCGCCCCCAAGACTCGTAGTTTTGGCCAAATGGGGCCCGTTTTGTGAGCTATTGCTCACGTTTTGGTGTCCCGGGACGTCTCCGGACCAAGGGGTGATCTATGGGAATGTCCCAAACAGTCATGGTTTTGGCCGATTGAGGCCCGTTTTGTGGGTTTATTGCCCATGCTTTGGTGTCCCGGGACGTCTCCGAAGCACGGGGTGATCTTATGGGACCGTCCCCATGAGTCACAGTTTTGGCCAATTGGGCCCGTTTTGTGAGCTATTACTCATGTTTTGGTGTCCCGAGACGTCTCCGGACCACGGGGTGATCTATGGGAACGTCCCCAAGACTCACAATTTTGGTTGATACGAGCTCGTTTCAAGGGATATTGCTCACGTTTCGGTGTCTCAGGACGTCTCCGAAGCACGGGGTGATTTTATGGGAACGTCCCCAACACTCGTGGTTTTGCCCGATTCAGGCCCGTTTAGTGGGTTTATTGCCCATGTTTTGGTGTGCACAGGGATGTCTCCGAAGCACGGGGCGATCTTATGGGACAGTCCCCAAGACTCGTAGTTTTGGCCAATTGGGGCCCGTTTTGTGAGCTATTGCTCACGTTTTGGTGTCCCGGTACGTCTCCAGACCATGGGGTGATCTCATGGGAACGTCCCGAGGACTCGTGGTTTTGGCCGATTCAGGCCCGTTTTGTGGGTTTATTGCCCATGTTTTGGTGTCCCGGGACATCTCCGAAGCACGGGGTGATCTAATGGGACCGCCCCCAATAGTCGTAGTTTTGGTCAATTGGGGCCCGTTTTGTGAGCTATTGCTCACGTTTTGGTGTCCCGGGACGTCTTCGGACCATGGGGTGATCTTATGGGAACGTCCCCAGGACTCGTGGTTCTGGCCGATTCAGGCCCGTTTTCTGTATTTATTGCCCATCTTTTGGTGTCCCTGGAAGTCTTCGAAGCACAGGGTGATCTTATGGGACCGTCCCCAAGAGTCGCAGTTTTGGCCAATTGGGGCTAGTTTTGTGAGCTATTGCTCCTGTTTTGGTGTCTCGGGACGTCTCCGGACAACGGGGTGATCTTATGGGAACGTCCCCAAGAATCGTGGTTTTGCCCAGTTCAGGCCCGTTTTGTGGGTTTATTGCCCATGTTTTGGTGTCCCGGGACGTCTCCGAAGCACGGGGTGATCTTATGGGACCGTTCCCAAGAGTCACAGTTTTCGCCAATTGGGGCCTGTTTTGTGAGGTATTGCTTATGTTTTGGTGTCCCTGGACGTCTCCGGACCATGGGGTGATCTATGGGAACGTCCCCAACACTCGTGGTTTTTCCCGATTCAGGCCCGTTTTGTGGGTTTATTGCCCATGTTTTGGTGTCCCCAGACGTCTCCGAATCACGGGGTGATCTTAAGGGACCGTCCCCAAGACACGTAGTTTTGGCCAATTGGGTCCTGTTTTCTGAGCTATTGCTCATGTTTTGGTGTCCCGGGACGTCTCCGGAACATGGGGTGATCTTATGGGAAGGTCTCCAGGTCTCGTGGTTTTGCCCGATTCAGGACCGTTTTCTGGGTTTATTGCCCATGTTTTGGTGTCCCGGGACGTCTCCGAAGCACATGGTGATCTTATGGGACCGTCCCCAAGAGTTGCACTTTTGGCCAATTGGGGCCCGTTTTGTGGGCTATTGCTCATGTTTTGGTGTCCCGGGACGTCTCCGGACCACGGGGTGATCTTATGGGAACGTCCCCAAGACTCATGATTTTGGCCGATTCAAGCCCGTATTGTGGGTTTATTGCCCATGTTTTGGTGTCCCGGGACGTGTCGGAAGCACGGGGTGATCTTATGGGACCGTCCCCAAGACTCGCAATTGTGGCCAACTGGGCCCGTTTTGTGAGCTATTGCTCACGTTTTGGTGTGCCGGGATGTATCCGGACCAAGGGGTGATCTTATCGGAACGTCCCTAGGACTCGTGGTTTTGGCCAATTCAGGTCCGTTTTGTGGGTTTATTGCCCATGTTTTGGTGTCCCGGGACATCTCCAAAGCACGGGGTGATCTTATGGGACCGCCCCCTAGAGTCGTAGTTTTGGTCAATTGGGGCTCGTTTTGTGAGCTATTGCTCACGTTTTGGTGTCCCGGGACGTCTCCGGACCATGGGGTGATCTCATGGGAACGTCCCGAGGACTCGTGGTTTTGGCCGAGTCAGGCCCGTTTTGTGGGTTTATTGCCCATGTTTTGGTGTCTCGAGACGTCTCCGAAGCACGGGGTGATCTTATGGGACCGTCCCCAAGAGTCACAGTTTTGGCCAATTGGGGCTCATTTTGTGAGCTATTGCTCATGTTTTGGTGTCCCGGGACGTCTCCAGACCATGGGGTGATCTCATGGGAACGTCCCGAGGACTCGTGGTTTTGGCCGATTCAGGCCCGTTTTGTGTGTTTATTGCCCATGTTTTGGTGTCCCGGGACATCTCCGAAGCACGGGTTGATCTTATGGGACCGCCCCCAAGACTCGTAGTTTTGGCCAAATGGGGCCCGTTTTGTGAGCTATTGCTCACGTTTTGGTGTCCCGGGACGTCTCCGTACAATGGGGTGATCTTATGGGAACGTCCCCAGGACTCGTGGTTCTGGCCGATTCAGGCCCGTTTTGTGGGTTTATTGCCCATGCTTTGGTGTCCCGGGACGTCTCCGAAGCATGGGGTGATCTTATGGGACCGTCCCCATGAGTCACAGTTTTGGCCAATTGGGCCCGTTTTGTGAGCTATTACTCATGTTTTGGTGTCCCGAGACGTCTCCGGAGCACGGGGTGATCTATGGGAACGTCCCCAAGACTCACAATTTTGGTTGATACTGTTGGGGAACGTTGCATGGGAAACAAAAATTTTCCTACGCACACATAAGATCTATCCATGGTGATGAGCATCTACGAGAGGGAGAGTGGATCTACATACCCTTGTAGATCGCTAAGCGGAAGCGTTAATAAACGCGGTTGATGTAGTCGAACGTCTTCGCGATCCAAATCGCCGAGCGTCCCGCGATCCAATCACGATCCTTTCCGATCTAGTGCCGAACGGACGGCACCTCCGCGTTCAACACACGTACGGCTTGATGACGCCTTCACCTCCTCGATCCAGCGAGCGATGGTGAAGTAGTGGTTGAGTTCCAGCAGCACGACGGCGTGGTGATGGTGGTGAGGAACTGTCTCTGCAGGGCTTCGCCAAGCACTACGGAGATTATGACGGAGGAACTAGAGGGCTAGGGTTGCCGGCACACGGCTTGGGAAATCCTGATGTATCCCGTGTGCTAGCCCTGCCCCTCTATTTATATGTTGAGCCTTGGGGTCTAAACTTGGAGTAAAAGCCTCCTCCGGGTCGGTTTTGCCCGCAGGGAAAGAGTCCAACTCGGATCCCTGCCGAACCGCGCACAGCCGCGCACAAGCGGTAGTACCGCTTCACACAAGCGGTAGTACCGCTTCACACAAGCGGTAGTACCGCTCCGGCGGTAGTACCGCTTCACCAAGCGGTAGTACCGCTTACGCGGCAGCAAAACTACTTTTGCACTTTCCAATACCTTGTGGGCTTTATCCCTTTGGCTCATATAAAGTGTTGCTGCACCCGAACACTTCGGTAAACATCCGGAACCCCTTCCGGTGAACTCCGGAACCCTTCCAGAGATCAAAACACTATTATCACATATATCAATCTTTACCTCCGGACTATTCCGGAGATCCTCGTCATGTCCGGGATCTTATCCGGGACTCCGAACAACTTTCGGTCACCAACATAATAACTCAATTATACTAATCGTCACCAAACGTTAAGTGTGTAGACCCTGCGGGTTCGAGAACTATGTAGACATGACCGAGACACCTCTACGGCCAATAACCAATAGCGGGACCTGGATGCCCATATTGGCTCCTACATATTCTACGAAGATCTTTATCGGTCGAACCTCTATGTCAAGGATTCAGTTAATCCCGTATGCTGTTCCCTTTGTTCTTCGGTATGTTACTTGCCCGAGATTCGATCGTCGGTATCACTATACCTAGTTCAATCTCGTTACCGGCAAGTCTCTTTACTCGTTCCGTAATACAAGATCTCGTGGCTAACACTTTAGTCACATTGCTTGCAAGGCTCAATGTGATGTTGTATTACCGAGTGGGCCCTGAGATACCTCTCCGTCACACGGAGTAACAAATCCCAGTCTTGATCCATGCCAACCCAACAGACACCCTCGGAGATACCTGTAGAGCACCTTTATAGTCACCCAGTTACGTTGCGACGTTTGATACACACAAGGTATTCCTCCGGTGTCAGTGAGTTGCATGATCTCATGGTCAAAGGAACAGATACTTGACATGCAGAAAACAATAGCAATAAACTGACACGATCAAATGCTACGTTTACAGTTTGGGTCTTGTCCATCACATCATTCTCCTAATGATGTGATCCCGTTATCAAATGACATCTCATGTCAATGGCTAGGAAACCTTAACCATCTTTGATCAACGAGCTAGTCAACTAGAGGCTTACTAGGGACACAGTGTTGTCTATGTACCCACACATGTATTTGAGTTTCCAATCAATACAATTATAGCATGGATAATAAACGATTATCATTAACAAGGAAATATAATAATAACCAATTTATTATTGCCTCTAGGGCATATTTCCAACAGTCTCCCACTTGCACTAGAGTCAATAATCTAGTTCACATCACTATGTGATTTACATTGTAATGAATCGAACACCCATGCAGTTCTGGTGTTGTTCATGTTTAGCCCTTGGAAGAGGTTTAGTCATCGGATCTGCAACATTTAGATCCGTGTGTACTTTGCAAATATTTATGTCGTCCTCCTTGATGTAATCGCGGATGGAATTGAAACGTCGCTTTATGTGTCTGGTCCTCTTGTGAAATCTTGGTTCCTTGGCTAGAGCAATGGCACCAGTATTATCACAAAACAGAGTCATTGGGTTAAGTGCACTAGGCACTACTCCAAGATCTGTCATGAACTCCTTCATCCAGACACCTTCCTTCGCCGCCTCCGAGGCAGCGATGTACTCCGCTTCGCATGTAGAATCTGCTACCACGCTTTGCTTGGAACTGCACCAGCTAACCGCACCCCCATTAAGAATAAATACGTATCCGGTTTGCGACTTAGAGTCATCCGGATCAGTGTCAAAGCTTGCATCGACGTAACCCTTTACGACGAGCTCTTGATCACCTCCATAAACGAGAAACATGTCCTTAGTCCTTTTCAGGTACTTCAGGATATTCTTGACCGCCGTCCAGTGTTCCATTCCTGGATCACTTTGAAACCTTCCGGCCATACTTATGGCAAGGCTGACATCGGGTCTTGTGCACAGCATTGCATACATGATAGAGCCTATGGCTGAAGCATAGGGGATGACACTCATCTTTTCTCTATCTTCTGCAGTCACTGGGCATTGAGTCTTACTCAACTTCACACCTTGCAAAACAGGCAAGAACCCCTTCTTGGACTGATTCATTTTGAACTTCTTCAAAATCTTATCAAGGTATGTGCTTTGTGAAAGTCCTATTAAACGTCTTGATCTATCTCTATAGATCTTGATGCCTAATATGAAAGCAGCTTCTCCTAGGTCCTTCATTGAAAAACTCTTGTTCAAATATTCCTTTACGCTTTCCAGCATTTCTATATTGTTTCCAATCAGCAATATGTCATCCACATATAATATTAGAAACGCTATAGAGCTCCCACTCACTTTCTTGTAAATACAAGCTTCTCCGTAAACTTGTATAAACTCGAACGCTTTGATCACTTCATCAAAGCGAAGATTCCAACTCCGAGATGCTTGCACCAGTCCATAAATGGATCGCTGGAGTTTGCAAACTTTGTCAGCATTCTCTGGATCGACAAAACCTTCTGGCTGCATCATATACAACTCTTCCTTAAGGTAACCGTTAAGGAACGCTGTTTTGACATCCATCTGCCAAATTTCATAATCGAAAAAGGCAGCTATTGCTAACATGATTCTGACGGACTTAAGCATCGCTACGGGTGAGAAGGTCTCATCGTAGTCAACTCCTTGAACTTGTGAAAAACCCTTTGCCACAAGTCGAGCTTTATAGACGGTGACATTACCGTCCGCGTCCGTCTTCCTCTTAAAGATCCATTTGTTCTGAATGGCCTTACGCCCTTCAGGTAATACTTCCAAAGTCCATACTTTGTTTTCATACATGGATCCCATCTCGGATTTCATGGCCTCTAACCACTTCTCGGAATCCGGGCCCATCATCGCTTCTCCATAGCTCGTAGGTTCATCGTTGTTTAACAACATGACCTCTAAGACAGGGTTGCCGTACCACTCAGGAGTAGTACGCGTCCTTGTCGACCTACGAGGTTCGATAGCAACTTGATCCAAAGCTTCATGATCATCATCATTAACTTCCTCTTCAGCTAATGTAGGCTCCACAGAAACAACTTTCTCCGCTGCGCTACTCTCAGGTTGAAGTAAAGGTTCAATAACCTCATCAAGTTCTATCTTCCTCCCACTCAATTCTTTCGAGAGAAACTCTTTCTCAAGAAATGTTCCGTTTTTAGCGACAAACACTTTGCCTTCGGATCTGAGATAGAAGGTATACCCAACTGTCTCTTTTGGGTATCCTATGAAGACGCATTTCTCCGCTTTGGGTTCCAGCTTTTCAGGCTGAAGCTTTTTGACATAAGCATCACATCCCCAAACTTTAAGAAACGACAGCTTTGGCTTCTTGCCAAACCAAAGTTCATATGGCGTCGTCTCAACGGATTTCGATGGTGCCCTATTTAAAGTGAATGCAGCTGTCTCTAATGCATAACCCCAAAACGATAGTGGCAAATCGGCAAGAGACATCATAGATCGCACCATATCTAATAAGGTTCGATTACGACGTTCGGACACACCATTACGCTGTGGTGTTCCAGGCGGTGTCAATTGTGAAACAATTCCACACTGTCTTAAGTGACTGCCAAACTCATAACTCAGATATTCTCCTCCTCGATCAGATCGTAGGAATTTAATCTTCTTGTTACGATGATTCTCAACTTCACTCTGAAATTGTTTGAACTTTTCAAATGTTTCAGACTTGTGTTTCATTAAGTAAATATACCCATATCTACTTAAGTCATCAGCGAAGGTGAGAAAGTAACGATAACCACCGCGCGCCTCAATACTCATTGGACCGCACACATCAGTATGTATGATTTCCAATAAGTCACTTGCCCGTTCCATTATTCCAGAGAACGGCGTTTTAGTCATCTTGCCCATGAGGCATGGCTCACATGTGTCAAGTGATTCAAAATCAAGTGACTCCAAAAGTCCATCAGCATGGAGCTTCCTCATGCGTTTTACGCCAATATGACCTAAACGGCAGTGCCACAAGAAAGTGGTATTATCATTATCAATTCTACATCTTTTGGCATCAATGTTATGAACATGTGTATTATTACTATCGAGATTCAATAAGAATAAACCCCTCACATTGGGTGCATGACCATAAAAGATATTACTCATATAAATAGAACAACCATTATTCTCTGATTTAAATGAGTAACCGTCTCGCAATAAACAAGATCCAGATATAATGTTCATGCTTAACGCAGGCACCAAATAACACTTATTTAGGTTCATCACTAATCCCGACGGTAATCGAAGAGCGAGCGTGCCGACGGCGATCACATCAACCTTGGAACCATTTCCCACGCGCATCGTCACTTCGTCCTTTGCCAGCCTCCGTCTATTCCGCAGTTCCTGTTTTGAGTTGCAAATATGAGCAACCACACCGGTATCAAATACCCAGGCACTACAACGAGAGTTGGTAAGGTACACATCAATAACATGTATATCATATATAACTTGTTTGTTGTTGGCCGCCTTCTTGTCAGCCAAATACTTGGGGCAGTTCCGCTTCCAGTGTCCAGTTCCCTTGCAATGAAAACACTCAGTTTCTGGTTTGGGTCCAGCCTTGGGTTTCTTCACGAGAGGAGCAACTGCTTTGCCACTCTTCTTAGAGTTACCCTTCTTACCCTTGCCATTTTTCTTGAAACTAGTGGTTTTATTGACCATCAACACTTGATGCTCCTTCTGAATTTCAGACTCAGCGACTTTCAGCATCGCAAACAGCTTGGCGACTGACTTGTTCATCCCGTGCATGTTATAGTTCAACACGAAGCTCTTGTAGCTAGGCGGCAATGATTGAAGAACTCTGTCAGTGATAGCCTCTGGCGGAAGGGGCATCCCTAACTCAGCCAGACGGGTGGAGTACCCAGACATTCTGAGCACGTGATCACTGATAGACCCGTTCTCCTCCATCTTGCAAGCATAGAACTTATCGGAGATCTCATATCTCTCGATCCGGGCATTCTTCTGAAAGATAAACTTCAACTCCTGGAACATCTCATATGCTCCATGACGTTCAAAACGTCTTTGAAGTCCCGGTTCTAAGCCATACAACATTGCACATTGAACTATTGAGTAATCATCAGAACGAGCCTGCCAGGCGTTCACAACGTCTAGAGACTCAACTGGAGCGGGTGGATCACCAAGCGGTGCATCAAGGACATAAGCCTTCTGGGAAGCCGTAAGGATAATCCTTAGATTACGGGCCCAGTCCACAAAGTTACTTCCATCATCTTTCAACTTAGCTTTCTCTAGGAACGCATTAAAATTCAGGGGTGCTACTGCGCGAGCCATGATCTACAACATAAATATTGCAAAGACAACTTAGACTATTGTTCTAGATAATGAGTTTAGTTAATCATATTTAAAAAACTCCCACTCAAATTGACATCCCTCCGATCATTCGAGTGTAACATGATCCAAATCCACCAACTCAAGTCCGATCATCACGTGAGTTGAGGTGATTTCAATGGTGAACATCTTCATGTTGATCATATCTACTATATGACTCATGTTCGACCTTTCGGTCTCTTGTGTTCCGAGGCCATGTCTGTACATGCTAGGCTCGTCAAGTTTAACCCGAGTGTTCCGCACGTGTAACATGGCTTACACCCGTTGTATGTGAACGTAGAATCTATCACACCCGATCATCACGGCGTGTCTCGAAACGACGAACTTTCGCAACGGTGCACACTTGGGGAGAACACAATTTTATCTTGAAATTTAAGTGAGAGATCACCTTATAATGCTACCGTCGTCCTAAGCAAAATAAGATGCATAAAAGGATTAACATCACATGCAAATCATAAGTGACATGATATGGCCATGAACTTGTGCTTTTGATCTCCATCTCCAAAGCACCGGCATGATCTCCATCGTCACCGGCATGACACCATGATCTCCATCATCTTGATCTCCATCAACGTGTCGCCATAAGGTTGTCGCGCCGACTGTTGCTTCCACGACTATAGCTAACGTTTAGCGATAAAGTAAAGCATTACATAGCGCTTAATGATTGACACGCAGGTCATACAATAATTAAAGACAACTCTATGGCTCCTGCCAGTTGCCGTATTCATCGACATGCAAGTCGTGATATTCTATACAACACATGATCATCTCATACATCACATATATCTCATCATGTAATTGGCCATATCACATCACAACATACCCTGCAAAAACAAGTTAGACGTCCTCTAATTGTTGTTGCAAATTTTACGTGGCTGCTACGGGTTTGCAAGAACCGTTCTTACCTACGCAAAACCACAACGTGGTGTAGTGATTGCTTTTTGATCTTCTAAAAGAACCCTCTTCATTGAAATCAATTCAACTAAAGTGAGAGAGACAGACACCCGCTAGCCATCTTTATGCAACGAAGTTACATGTTAGTTGAAGGAACCTGTCTCGCGTAAGTGTACGCGTAATGTCGGTCCGGGCCGCTTCATCTCACAGTACCGCCGAATCAAATATCAACTAGTAACGGCAAGCAATATGTATACATCCACGCCCACAACTCGTTTGTGTTCTACTCGAGATCTCATCTACGCATAGACCTAGCTCATGATGCCACTGTTGGGGAACGTTGCATGGGAAACAAAAATTTTCCTACGCACACATAAGATCTATCCATGGTGATGAGCATCTACGAGAGGGAGAGTGGATCTACATACCCTTGTAGATCGCTAAGCGGAAGCGTTAATAAACGCGGTTGATGTAGTCGAACGTCTTCGCGATCCAAATCGCCGAGCGTCCCGCGATCCAATCACGATCCTTTCCGATCTAGTGCCGAACGGACGGCACCTCCGCGTTCAACACACGTACGGCTTGATGACGCCTTCACCTCCTCGATCCAGCGAGCGATGGTGAAGTAGTGGTTGAGTTCCAGCAGCACGACAGCGTGGTGATGGTGGTGAGGAACTGTCTCTGCAGGGCTTCGCCAAGCACTACGGAGATTATGACGGAGGAACTAGAGGGCTAGGGTTGCCGGCACACGGCTTGGGAAATCCTGATGTATCCCGTGTGCTAGCCCTGCCCCTCTATTTATATGTTGAGCCTTGGGGTCTAAACTTGGAGTAAAAGCCTCCTCCGGGTCGGTTTTGCCCGCAGGGAAAGAGTCCAAATCGGATCCCTGCCGAACCGCGCACAGCCGCGCACAAGCGGTAGTACCGCTTCACACAAGCGGTAGTACCGCTTGGGCGGTAGTACCGCTTCACACAAGCGGTAGTACCGCTCCGGCGGTAGTACCGCTTCACCAAGCGGTAGTACCGCTTACGCGGCAGCAAAACTACTTTTGCACTTTCCAATACCTTGTGGGCTTTATCCCTTTGGCTCATATAAAGTGTTGCTGCACCCGAACACTTCGGTAAACATCCGGAACCCCTTCCGGTGAACTCCGGAACCCTTCCAGAGATCAAAACACTATTATCACATATATCAATCTTTACCTCCGGACTATTCCGGAGATCCTCGTCATGTCCGGGATCTTATCCGGGACTCCGAACAACTTTCGGTCACCAACATAATAACTCAATTATACTAATCGTCACCAAACGTTAAGTGTGTAGACCCTGCGGGTTCGAGAACTATGTAGACATGACCGAGACACCTCTACGGCCAATAACCAATAGCGGGACCTGGATGCCCATATTGGCTCCTACATATTCTACGAAGATCTTTATCGGTCGAACCTCTATGTCAAGGATTCAGTTAATCCCGTATGCTGTTCCCTTTGTTCTTCGGTATGTTACTTGCCCGAGATTCGATCGTCGGTATCACTATACCTAGTTCAATCTCGTTACCGGCAAGTCTCTTTACTCGTTCCGTAATACAAGATCTCGTGGCTAACACTTTAGTCACATTGCTTGCAAGGCTCAATGTGATGTTGTATTACCGAGTGGGCCCTGAGATACCTCTCCGTCACACGGAGTAACAAATCCCAGTCTTGATCCATGCCAACCCAACAGACACCCTCGGAGATACCTGTAGAGCACCTTTATAGTCACCCAGTTACGTTGCGACGTTTGATACACACAAGGTATTCCTCCGGTGTCAGTGAGTTGCATGATCTCATGGTCAAAGGAACAGATACTTGACATGCAGAAAACAATAGCAATAAACTGACACGATCAAATGCTACGTTTACAGTTTGGGTCTTGTCCATCACATCATTCTCCTAATGATGTGATCCCGTTATCAAATGACATCTCATGTCAATGGCTAGGAAACCTTAACCATCTTTGATCAACGAGCTAGTCAACTAGAGGCTTACTAGGGACACAGTGTTGTCTATGTACCCACACATGTATTTGAGTTTCCAATCAATACAATTATAGCATGGATAATAAACGATTATCATTAACAAGGAAATATAATAATAACCAATTTATTATTGCCTCTAGGGCATATTTCCAACAGATACGAGCTCGTTTCAAGGGATATTGCTCACGTTTCGGTGTCTCGGGACGTCTCCGAAGCACGGGGTGATCTTATGGAAACGTCCCCAAGACTCGTGGTTTTGGCCGAGTCAGGCCCGTTTTGTGGCTTTATTGCCCATGTTTTGGTGTCTCGAGACGTCTCCGAAGCACGGGGTGATCTTATGGGACCGTCCCCAAGAATCACAGTTTTGGCCAATTGGGGCTCATTTTGTGAGCTATTGCTCACGTTTTGGTGTCCCGGGACGTCTCCAGACCATGGGGTGATCTCATGGGAACGTCCCGAGGACTCGTGGTTTTGGCCGATTCAGGCCCGTTTTGTGTGTTTATTGCCCATGTTTTGGTGTCCCGGGACATCTCCGAAGCACGGGTTGATCTTATGGGACCACCCCCAAGACTCGTAGTTTTGGCCAAATGGGGCCCGTTTTGTGAGCTATTGCTCACGTTTTGGTGTCCCGGGACGTCTCCGGACCAAGGGGTGATCTATGGGAATGTCCCAAACAGTCATGGTTTTGGCCGATTGAGGCCCGTTTTGTGGGTTTATTGCCCATGCTTTGGTGTCCCGGGACGTCTCCGAAGCACGGGGTGATCTTATGGGACCATCCCCATGAGTCACAGTTTTGGCCAATTGGGCCCGTTTTGTGAGCTATTACTCATGTTTTGGTGTCCCGAGACGTCTCCGGACCACGGGGTGATCTATGGGAACGTCCCCAAGACTCACAATTTTGGTTGATACGAGCTCGTTTCAAGGGATATTGCTCACGTTTCGGTGTCTCAGGACGTCTCCGAAGCACGGGGTGATTTTATGGGAACGTCCCCAACACTCGTGGTTTTGCCCGATTCAGGCCCGTTTTGTTGGTTTATTGCCCATGTTTTGGTGTCCCGGGATGTCTCCGAAGCATGGGGTGATCTTATGGGACCGTCGCCAAGAGTCACAGTTTTGGCCAATTGGGCCCTGTTTTGTGAGGTATTGCTCACGTTTTGGTGTCCCGGGACGTCTCCGGACCACGGGGTGAGCTATGGGAACGTCTGCAACACTCGTGGTTTTGCCCGATTCAGGCCCGTTTAGTGGGTTTATTGCCCATGTTTTGGTGTGCACAGGGATGTCTCCGAAGCACGGGGCGATCTTATGGGACGGTCCCCAAGACTCGTAGTTTTGGCCAATTGGGGCCCGTTTTGTGAGCTATTGCTCACGTTTTGGTGTCCCGGTACGTCTCCAGACCATGGGGTGATCTCATGGGAACGTCCCGAGGACTCGTGGTTTTGGCCGATTCAGGCCCGTTTTGTGGGTTTATTGCCCATGTTTTGGTGTCCCGGGACATCTCCGAAGCACGGGGTGATCTAATGGGACCGCCCCCAATAGTCGTAGTTTTGGTCAATTGGGGCCCGTTATGTGAGCTATTGCTCACGTTTTGGTGTCCCGGGACGTCTTCGGACCATGGGGTGATCTTATGGGAACGTCCCCAGGACTCGTGGTTCTGGCCGATTCAGGCCCGTTTTCTGTATTTATTGCCCATCTTTTGGTGTCCCTGGAAGTCTTCGAAGCACAGGGTGATCTTATGGGACCGTCCCCAAGAGTCGCAGTTTTGGCCAATTGGGGCTAGTTTTGTGAGCTATTGCTCCTGTTTTGGTGTCTCGGGACGTCTCCGGACAACGGGGTGATCTTATGGGAACGTCCCCAAGAATCGTGGTTTTGCCCAGTTCAGGCCCGTTTTGTGGGTTTATTGCCCATGTTTTGGTGTCCCGGGACGTCTCCGAAGCACGGGGTGATCTTATGGGACCGTTCCCAAGAGTCACAGTTTTCGCCAATTGGGGCCTGTTTTGTGAGGTATTGCTTATGTTTTGGTGTCCCTGGACGTCTCCGGACCATGGGGTGATCTATGGGAACGTCCCCAAGACACGTAGTTTTGGCCAATTGGGTCCTGTTTTCTGAGCTATTGCTCATGTTTTGGTGTCCCGGGACGTCTCCGGAACATGGGGTGATCTTATGGGAAGGTCTCCAGGTCTCGTGGTTTTGCCCGATTCAGGACCGTTTTCTGGGTTTATTGCCCATGTTTTGGTGTCCCGGGACGTCTCCGAAGCACATGGTGATCTTATGGGACCGTCCCCAAGAGTTGCACTTTTGGCCAATTGGGGCCCGTTTTGTGGGCTATTGCTCATGTTTTGGTGTCCCGGGACGTCTCCGGACCACGGGGTGATCTTATGGGAACGTCCCCAAGACTCATGATTTTGGCCGATTCAAGCCCGTATTGTGGGTTTATTGCCCATGTTTTGGTGTCCCGGGACGTGTCGGAAGCACGGGGTGATCTTATGGGACCGTCCCCAAGACTCGCAATTGTGGCCAACTGGGGCCCGTTTTGTGAGCTATTGCTCACGTTTTGGTGTGCCGGGATGTATCCGGACCAAGGGGTGATCTTATCGGAACGTCCCTAGGACTCGTGGTTTTGGCCAATTCAGGTCCGTTTTGTGGGTTTATTGCCCATGTTTTGGTGTCCCGGGACATCTCCAAAGCACGGGGTGATCTTATGGGACCGCCCCCTAGAGTCGTAGTTTTGGTCAATTGGGGCTCGTTTTGTGAGCTATTGCTCACGTTTTGGTGTCCCGGGACGTCTCCGGACCATGGGGTGATCTCATGGGAACGTCCCGAGGACTCGTGGTTTTGGCCGAGTCAGGCCCGTTTTGTGGGTTTATTGCCCATGTTTTGGTGTCTCGAGACGTCTCCGAAGCACGGTGTGATCTTATGGGACCGTCCCCAAGAGTCACAGTTTTGGCCAATTGGGGCTCATTTTGTGAGCTATTGCTCACGTTTTGGTGTCCCGGGACGTCTCCAGACCATGGGGTGATCTCATGGGAACGTCCCGAGGACTCGTGGTTTTGGCCGATTCAGGCCCGTTTTGTGTGTTTATTGCCCATGTTTTGGTGTCCCGGGACATCTCCGAAGCACGGGTTGATCTTATGGGACCGCCCCCAAGACTCGTAGTTTTGGCCAAATGGGGCCCGTTTTGTGAGCTATTGCTCACGTTTTGGTGTCCCGGGACGTCTCCGTACAATGGGGTGATCTTATGGGAACGTCCCCAGGACTCGTGGTTCTGGCCGATTCAGGCCCGTTTTCTGGGTTTATTGCCCATGTTTTGGTGTCCCGAGACGTCTCCGAAGCACGGGGTGATCTTATGGGACCGTCCCCTAGACTCGCAGGTTTGGCCAATTGGGGCCCGTTTTGTGAGCTATTACTCACGTTTTGGTGTGCCGGGACATCTCCGGACCAAGGGGTGATCTTATCGGAACGTCCCTAGGACTCGTGGTTTTGGCCAATTCAGGCCCGTTTTGTGGGTTTATTGCCCATGTTTTAGTGTCCCGGGACGTCTTCGAAGCACGGGTTGATCTTATGGGACCGTCCCCAAGAGTCACAGTTTTGGCCAATTGGGACCCGTTTTGTGAGGTATTGCTCATGTTATGGTGTCCCGGGACGTCTCCGAACGACTGGGTGATCTATGGGAACTTCCCCAACACTCAAGGTTTTGCCCTATTCAGGCCTGTTTTGTGGGTTTATTGCCCATGTTTTCGTGTCCTGGGACGTCTCCGAAGCACGGGGTGATCCTATGGGACCGTCCCCAAGACTCACAGTTTTGGCCAATTGGGCCCGTTTTGTGAGCTATTGCTCACGTTTTTGTGTCCCGGGACGTCTCCGGACCAAGGGGTGATCTATGGGAATGTCCCAAAGACTCGTGGTTTTGGCCGATTCAGGCCCGTTTTGTGGGTTTATTGCCCATGCTTTGGTGTCCCGGGACGTCTCCGAAGCACGGGGTGATCTTATGGGACCGTCCCCATGAGTCACAGTTTTGGCCAATTGGGCCCGTTTTGTGAGCTATTACTCATGTTTTGGTGTCCCGAGACGTCTCCGGAGCACGGGGTGATCTATGGGAACGTCCCCAAGACTCACAATTTTGGTTGATACGAGCTCGTTTCAAGGGATATTGCTCACGTTTCGGTGTCTCGGGACGTCTCCGAAGCACGGGGTGATCTTATGGAAACGTCCCCAAGACTCGTGGTTTTGGCCGAGTCAGGCCCGTTTTGTGGCTTTATTGCCCATGTTTTGGTGTCTCGAGATGTCTCCGAAGCACGGGGTGATCTTATGGGACCGTCCCCAGGAGTCACAGTTTTGGCCAATTGGGGCTCATTTTGTGAGCTATTGCTCACGTTTTGGTGTCCCGGGACGTCTCCAGACCATGGGGTGATCTCATGGGAACGTCCCGAGGACTCGTGGTTTTGGCCGATTCAGGCCCGTTTTGTGTGTTTATTGCCCATGTTTTGGTGTCCCGGGACATCTCCGAAGCACGGGTTGATCTTATGGGACCGCCCCCAAGACTCGTAGTTTTGGCCAAATGGGGCCCGTTTTGTGAGCTATTGCTCACGTTTTGGTGTCCCGGGACGTCTCCGGACCAAGGGGTGATCTATGGGAATGTCCCAAACACTCATGGTTTTGGCCGATTGAGGCCCGTTTTGTGGGTTTATTGCCCATGCTTTGGTGTCCCGGGACGTCTCCGAAGCACGGGGTGATCTTATGGGACCGTCCCCATGAGTCACAGTTTTGGCCAATTGGGCCCGTTTTGTGAGCTATTACTCATGTTTTGGTGTCCCGAGACGTCTCCAGACCACGGGGTGATCTATGGGAACGTCCCCAAGACTCACAATTCTGGTTGATACGAGCTCGTTTCAAGGGATATTGCTCACGTTTCGGTGTCTCAGGACGTCTCCGAAGCACGGGGTGATCTTATGGAAACGTCCCCAAGACTCGGGGTTTTGGCCGAGTCAGGCCCGTTTTGTGGTTTTACTGCCCATGTTTTGGTGTCTCGAGACGTCTCCGAAGCACGGGGTGATCTTATGGGACCGTCCCCAAGAGTCACAGTTTTGGCCAATTGGGGCTCATTTTGTGAGGTATTGCTCAGATTTTGGTGTCCCGGGACGTCTCCAGACCATGGGGTGATCTCGTGGGAACGTCCCGAGGACTCGTGTTTTTGGCCGATTCAGGCCAGTTTTGAGCGTTTATTGTCCATGTTTTGGTGTCCCGGGACATCTCCGAAGCACGGGTTGATCTTATGGGACCGCCCCCAAGACTCGTAGTTTTGGCCAAATGGGGCCCGTTTTGTGAGCTATTGCTCACGTTTTGGTGTCCCGGGACGTCTCCGGACAATGGGGTGATCTTATGGGAACGTCCCCAGGACTCGTGGTTCTGGCCGATTCAGGCCCGTTTTCTGGGTTTATTGCCCATGTTTTGGTGTCCCGAGACGTCTCCGAAGCACGGGGTGATCTTATGGGACCGTCCCCTAGACTCGCAGGTTTGGCCAATTGGGGCCCGTTTTGTGAGCTATTACTCACGTTTTGGTGTGCCGGGACGTCTCCGGACCAAGGGGTGATCTTATCGGAACGTCCCTAGAACTCGTGGTTTTGGCCAATTCAGGCCCGTTTTGTGGGTTTATTGCCCATGCTTTGGTGTCCCGGGACGTCTTCGAAGCACGGGGTGATCTTATGGGACCGTCCCCATGAGTCACAGTTTTGGCCAATTGGGCCCGTTTTGTGAGCTATTACTCATGTTTTGGTGTCCCGAGACGTCTCCGGACCACGGGGTGATCTATGGGAACGTCCCCAAGACTCACAATTTTGGTTGATACGAGCTCGTTTCAAGGGATATTGCTCACGTTTCGGTGTCTCAGGACGTCTCCGAAGCACGGGGTGATCTTATGGAAACGTCCCCAAGACTCGGGGTTTTGGCCGAGTCAGGCCCGTTTTGTGGGTTTATTGCCCATGTTTTGGTGTCTCGAGACGTCTCCGAAGCACGGGGAGATCTTATGGGACCGTCCCCAAGAGTCACAGTTTTGGCCAATTGGGGCTCATTTTGTGAGCTATTGCTCAGATTTTGGTGTCCCGGGACGTCTCCAGACCATGGGGTGATCTCATGGGAACGTCCCGAGGACTCGTGGTTTTGGCCGATTCAGGCCAGTTTTGAGCGTTTATTGTCCATGTTTTGGTGTCCCGGGACATCTCCGAAGCACGGGTTGATCTTATGGGACCGCCCCCAAGACTCGTAGTTTTGGCCAAATGGGTCCCGTTTTGTGAGCTATTGCTCACGTTTTGGTGTCCCGGGACGTCTCCAGACAATGGGGTGATCTTATGGGAACGTCCCCAGGATTCGTGGTTCTGGCCGATTCAGGCCCGTTTTCTGGGTTTATTGCCCATGTTTTGGTGTCCCGAGACGTCTCCGAAGCACGGGGTGATCTTATGGGACCGTCCCCTAGACTCGCAGGTTTGGCCAATTGGGGCCCGTTTTGTGAGCTATTACTCACGTTTTGGTGTGCCGGGACGTCTCCGGACCAAGGGGTGATCTTATCGGAACGTCCCTAGGACTCGTGGTTTTGGCCAATTCAGGCCCGTTTTGTGGGTTTATTGCCCATGTTTTAGTGTCCCGGGACGTCTTCGAAGCACGGGGTGATCTTATGGGACCGTCCCCATGAGTCACAGTTTTGGCCAATTGGGCCCGTTTTGTGAGCTATTACTCATGTTTTGGTGTCCCGAGACGTCTCCGGACCACGGGGTGATCTATGGGAACATCCCCAAGACTCACAATTTTGGTTGATACGAGCTCGTTTCAAGGGATATTGCTCACGTTTCGGTGTCTCGGGATGTCTCCGAAGCACGGGGTGATCTTATGGAAACGTCCCCAAGACTCGTGGTTTTGGCCGAGTCAGGCCCGTTTTGTGGGTTTATTGCCCATGTTTTGGTGTCTCGAGACGTCTCCGAAGCACGGGGTGATCTTATGGGACCGTCCCCAAGAGTCACAGTTTTGGCCAATTGGGGCTCATTTTGTGAGATATTGCTCACGTTTTGGTGTCCCGGGACGTCTCCAGACCATTGGGTGATCTCATGGGAACGTCCCGAGGACTCGTGGTTTTGGCCGATTCAGGCCCGTTTTGTGCGTTTATTGCCCATGTTTTGGTGTCCCGGGACATCTCCGAAGCACGGGTTGATCTTATGGGACCGCCCCCAAGACTCGTAGTTTTGGCCAAATGGGGCCCGTTTTGTGAGCTATTGCTCACGTTTTGGTGTCCCGGGACGTCTCCGGACAATGGGGTGATCTTATGGGAACGTCCCCAGGACTCGTGGTTCTGGCCGATTCAGGCCCGTTTTCTGGGTTTATTGCCCATGTTTTGGTGTCCCGAGACGTCTCCGAAGCACGGGGTGATTTATGGGACCGTCCCCTAGACTCGCAGGTTTGGCCAATTGGGGCCCGTTTTGTGAGCTATTACTCACGTTTTGGTGTGCCGGGACGTCTCCGGACTAAGGGGTGATCTTATCGGAACGTCCCTAGGACTCGTGGTTTTGGCCAATTCAGGCCCGTTTTGTGGGTTTATTGCCCATGTTTTAGTGTCCCGGGACGTCTTCGAAGCACGGGGTGATCTTATGGGACCGTCCCCAAGAGTCACAGTTTTGGCCAATTGGGACCCGTTTTGTGAGGTATTGCTCATGTTATGGTGTCCCGGGACGTCTCCGGACGACTGGGTGATCTATGGGAACGTCCCCAACACTCAAGGTTTTGCCCTATTCAGGCCTGTTTTGTGGGTTTATTGCCCATGTTTTGGTGTCCTGGGACGTCTCCGAAGCTCGGGGTGATCCTATGGGACCGTCCCCAAGACTCACAGTTTTGGCCAATTGGGCCCGTTTTGTGAGCTATTGCTCACGTTTTGGTGTCCCGGGACATCTCCGGACCAAGGGGTGATCTATGGGAATGTCCCAAAGACTCGTGGTTTTGGCCGATTCAGGCCCGTTTTGTGGGTTTATTGCCCATGCTTTGGTGTCCCGGGACGTCTCCGAAGCACGGGATGATCTTATGGGACCGTCCCCATGAGTCACAGTTTTGGCTAATTGGGCCCGTTTTGTGAGCTATTACTCATGTTTTGGTGTCCCGAGACGTCTCCGGACCACGGGGTGATCTATGGGAACATCCCCAAGACTCACAATTTTGGTTGATACGAGCTCGTTTCAAGGGATATTGCTCACGTTTCGGTGTCTCGGGACGTCTCCGAAGCACGGGGTGATCTTATGGAAACGTCCCCAAGACTCGTGGTTTTGGCCGAGTCAGGCCCGTTTTGTGGGTTTATTGCCCATGTTTTGGTGACTCGAGACGTCTCCGAAGCACGGGTTGATCTTATGGGACCGTCCCCAAGAGTCACAGTTTTGGCCAATTGGGGCTCATTTTGTGAGCTATTGCTCACGTTTTGGTGTCCCGGGACGTCTCCAGACCATGGGGTGATCTCATGGGAACGTCCCGAGGACTCGTGGTTTTGGCCGATTCAGGCCCGTTTTGTGCGTTTATTGCCCATGTTTTGGTGTCCCGGGACATCTCCGAAGCACGGGTTGATCTTATGGGACCGCCCCCAAGACTCGTAGTTTTGGCCAAATGGGGCCCGTTTTGTGAGCTATTGCTCACGTTTTGGTGTCCCGGGACGTCTCCGGACAATGGGGTGATCTTATGGGAACGTCCCCAGGACTCGTGGTTCTGGCCGATTCAGGCCCGTTTTCTGGGTTTATTGCCCATGTTTTGGTGTCCCGAGACGTCTCCGAAGCACGGGGTGATTTATGGGACCGTCCCCTAGACTCGCAGGTTTGGCCAATTGGGGCCCGTTATGTGAGCTATTACTCACGTTTTGGTGTGCCGGGACGTCTCCGGACCAAGGGGTGATCTTATCGGAACGTCCCTAGGACTCGTGGTTTTGGCCAATTCAGGCCCGTTTTGTGGGTTTATTGCCCATGTTTTAGTGTCCCGGGACGTCTTCGAAGCACGGGGTGATCTTATGGGACCGTCCCCAAGAGTCACAGTTTTGGCCAATTGGGACCCGTTTTGTGAGGTATTGCTCATGTTATGGTGTCCCGGGACGTCTCCGGACGACTGGATGATCTATGGGAATGTCCCCAACACTCAAGGTTTGCCCTATTCAGGCCTGTTTTGTGGGTTTATTGCCCATGTTTTGGTGTCCTGGGACGTCTCCGAAGCACGGGGTGATCCTATGGGACCGTCCCCAAGACTCACAGTTTTGGCCAATTGGGCCCGTTTTGTGAGCTATTGCTCACGTTTTGGTGTCCCGGGACGTCTCCGGACCAAGGGGTGATCTATGGGAATGTCCCAAAGACTCGTGGTTTTGGCCGATTCAGGCCCGTTTTGTGGGTTTATTGCCCATACTTTGGTGTCCCGGGACGTCTCCGAAGCACGGGATGATCTTATGGGACCGTCCCCATGAGTCACAGTTTTGGCCAATTGGGCCCGTTTTGTGAGCTATTACTCATGTTTTGGTGTCCCGAGACGTCTCCGGACCACGGGGTGATCTATGGGAACATCCCCAAGACTCACAATTTTGGTTGATACGAGCTCGTTTCAAGGGATATTGCTCACGTTTCGGTGTCTCGGGACGTCTCCGAAGCACGGGGTGATCTTATGGAAACGTCCCCAAGACTCGTGGTTTTGGCCGAGTCAGGCCCGTTTTGTGGGTTTATTGCCCATGTTTTGGTGTCTCGAGACGTCTCCGAAGCACGGGTTGATCTTATGGGACCGTCCCCAAGAGTCACAGTTTTGGCCAATTGGGGCTCATTTTGTGAGCTATTGCTCACGTTTTGGTGTCCCGGGACGTCTCCAGACCATGGGGTGATCTCATGGGAACGTCCCGAGGACTCGTGGTTTTGGCCGATTCAGGCCCGTTTTGTGCGTTTATTGCCCATGTTTTGGTGTCCCGAGACATCTCCGAAGCACGGGTTGATCTTATGGGACCGCCCCCAAGACTCGTAGTTTTGGCCAAATGGGGCCCGTTTTGTGAGCTATTGCTCACGTTTTGGTGTCCCGGGACGTCTCCAGACAATGGGGTGATCTTATGGGAACGTCCCCAGGACTCGTGGTTCTGGCCGATTCAGGCCCGTTTTCTGGGTTTATTGCCCATGTTTTGGTGTCCCGAGACGTCTCCGAAGCACGGGGTGATCTTATGGGACCGTCCCCTAGACTCGCAGGTTTGGCCACTTGGGGCCCGTTTTGTGAGCTATTACTCACGTTTTGGTGTGCCGGGACGTCTCCGGACCAAGGGGTGATCTTATCGGAACGTCCCTAGGACTCGTGGTTTTGGCCAATTCAGGCCCGTTTTGTGGGTTTATTGCCCATGTTTTAGTGTCCCGGGACGTCTTCGAAGCACGGGGTGATCTTATGGGACCGTCCCCAAGAGTCACAGTTTTGGCCAATTGGGACCCGTTTTGTGAGGTATTGCTCATGTTATGGTGTCCCGGGACGTCTCCGGACGACTGGGTGATCTATGGGAACGTCCCCAACACTCAAGGTTTTGCCCTATTCAGGCCTGTTTTGTGGGTTTATTGCCCATGTTTTGGTGTCCTGGGACGTCTCCGAAGCACGGGGTGATCCTATGGGACCGTCCCCAAGACTCACAGTTTTGGCCAATTGGGCCCGTTTTGTGAGCTATTGCTCACGTTTTGGTGTCCCGGGACATCTCCGGACCAAGGGGTGATCTATGGGAATGTCCCAAAGACTCGTGGTTTTGGCCGACTCAGGCCCGTTTTGTGGGTTTATTGCCCATGCTTTGGTGTCCCGGGACGTCTCCGAAGCACGGGATGATCTTATGGGACCGTCCCCATGAGTCACAGTTTTGGCTAATTGGGCCCGTTTTGTGAGCTATTACTCATGTTTTGGTGTCCCGAGACGTCTCCGGACCACGGGGTGATCTATGGGAACATCCCCAAGACTCACAATTTTGGTTGATACGAGCTCGTTTCAAGGGATATTGCTCACGTTTCGGTGTCTCGGGACGTCTCCGAAGCACGGGGTGATCTTATGGAAACGTCCCCAAGACTCGTGGTTTTGGCCGAGTCAGGCCCGTTTTGTGGGTTTATTGCCCATGTTTTGGTGTCTCGAGACGTCTCCGAAGCACGGGTTGATCTTATGGGACCGTCCCCAAGAGTCACAGTTTTGGCCAATTGGGGCTCATTTTGTGAGCTATTGCTCACGTTTTGGTGTCCCGGGACGTCTCCAGACCATGGGGTGATCTCATGGGAACGTCCCGAGGACTCGTGGTTTTGGCCGATTCAGGCCCGTTTTGTGCGTTTATTGCCCATGTTTTGGTGTCCCGAGACATCTCCGAAGCACGGGTTGATCTTATGGGACCGCCCCCAAGACTCGTAGTTTTGGCCAAATGGGGCCCGTTTTGTGAGCTATTGCTCACGTTTTGGTGTCCCGGGACGTCTCCAGACAATGGGGTGATCTTATGGGAACGTCCCCAGGACTCGTGGTTCTGGCCGATTCAGGCCCGTTTTCTGGGTTTATTGCCCATGTTTTGGTGTCCCGAGACGTCTCCGAAGCACGGGGTGATCTTATGGGACCGTCCCCTAGACTCGCAGGTTTGGCCACTTGGGGCCCGTTTTGTGAGCTATTACTCACGTTTTGGTGTGCCGGGACGTCTCCGGACCAAGGGGTGATCTTATCGGAACGTCCCTAGGACTCGTGGTTTTGGCCAATTCAGGCCCGTTTTGTGGGTTTATTGCCCATGTTTTAGTGTCCCGGGACGTCTTCGAAGCACGGGGTGATCTTATGGGACCGTCCCCAAGAGTCACAGTTTTGGCCAATTGGGACCCGTTTTGTGAGGTATTGCTCATGTTATGGTGTCCCGGGACGTCTCCGGACGACTGGGTGATCTATGGGAACGTCCCCAACACTCAAGGTTTTGCCCTATTCAGGCCTGTTTTGTGGGTTTATTGCCCATGTTTTGGTGTCCTGGGACGTCTCCGAAGCACGGGGTGATCCTATGGGACCGTCCCCAAGACTCACAGTTTTGGCCAATTGGTCCCGTTTTGTGAGCTATTGCTCACGTTTTGGTGTCCCGGGACATCTCCGGACCAAGGGGTGATCTATGGGAATGTCCCAAAGACTCGTGGTTTTGGCCGACTCAGGCCCGTTTTGTGGGTTTATTGCCCATGCTTTGGTGTCCCGGGACGTCTCCGAAGCACGGGATGATCTTATGGGACCGTCCCCATGAGTCACAGTTTTGGCTAATTGGGCCCGTTTTGTGAGCTATTACTCATGTTTTGGTGTCCCGAGACGTCTCCGGACCTCGGGGTGATCTATGGGAACATCCCCAAGACTCACAATTTTGGTTGATACGAGCTCGTTTCAAGGGATATTGCTCACGTTTCGGTGTCTCGGGACGTCTCCGAAGCACGGGGTGATCTTATGGAAACGTCCCCAAGACTCGTGGTTTTGGCCGAGTCAGGCCCGTTTTGTGGGTTTATTGCCCATGTTTTGGTGACTCGAGACGTCTCCGAAGCACAGGTTGATCTTATGGGACCGTCCCCAAGAGTCACAGTTTTGGCCAATTGGGGCTCATTTTGTGAGCTATTGCTCACGTTTTGGTGTCCCGGGACGTCTCCAGACCATGGGGTGATCTCATGGGAACGTCCCGAGGACTCGTGGTTTTGGCCGATTCAGGCCCGTTTTGTGCGTTTATTGCCCATGTTTTGGTGTCCCGGGACATCTCCGAAGCACGGGTTGATCTTATGGGACCGCCCCCAAGACTCGTAGTTTTGGCCAAATGGGGCCCGTTTTGTGAGCTATTGCTCACGTTTTGGTGTCCCGGGACGTCTCCGGACAATGGGGTGATCTTATGGGAACGTCCCCAGGACTCGTGGTTCTGGCCGATTCAGGCCCGTTTTCTGGGTTTATTGCCCATGTTTTGGTGTCCCGAGACGTCTCCGAAGCACGGGGTGATTTATGGGACCGTCCCCTAGACTCGCAGGTTTGGCCAATTGGGGCCCGTTTTGTGAGCTATTACTCACGTTTTGGTGTGCCGGGACGTCTCCGGACCAAGGGGTGATCTTATCGGAACGTCCCTAGGACTCGTGGTTTTGGCCAATTCAGGCCCGTTTTGTGGGTTTATTGCCCATGTTTTAGTGTCCCGGGACGTCTTCGAAGCATGGGGTGATCTTATGGGACCGTCCCCAAGAGTCACAGTTTTGGCCAATTGGGACCCGTTTTGTGAGGTATTGCTCATGTTATGGTGTCCCGGGACGTCTCCGGACGACTGGGTGATCTATGGGAATGTCCCCAACACTCAAGGTTTTGCCCTATTCAGGCCTGTTTTGTGGGTTTATTGCCCATGTTTTGGTGTCCTGGGACGTCTCCGAAGCACGGGGTGATCCTATGGGACCGACCCCAAGACTCACAGTTTTGGCCAATTGGGCCCGTTTTGTGAGCTATTGCTCACGTTTTGGTGTCCCGGGACGTCTCCGGACCAAGGGGTGATCTATGGGAATGTCCCAAAGACTCGTGGTTTTGGCCGATTCAGGCCCGTTTTGTGGGTTTATTGCCCATACTTTGGTGTCCCGGGACGTCTCCGAAGCACGGGATGATCTTATGGGACCGTCCCCATGAGTCACAGTTTTGGCCAATTGGGCCCGTTTTGTGAGCTATTACTCATGTTTTGGTGTCCCGAGACGTCTCCGGACCACGGGGTGATCTATGGGAACATCCCCAAGACTCACAATTTTGGTTGATACGAGCTCGTTTCAAGGGATATTGCTCACGTTTCGGTGTCTCGGGACGTCTCCGAAGCACGGGGTGATCTTATGGAAACGTCCCCAAGACTCGTGGTTTTGGCCGAGTCAGGCCCGTTTTGTGGGTTTATTGCCCATGTTTTGGTGTCTCGAGACGTCTCCGAAGCACGGGTTGATCTTATGGGACCGTCCCCAAGAGTCACAGTTTTGGCCAATTGGGGCTCATTTTGTGAGCTATTGCTCACGTTTTGGTGTCCCGGGACGTCTCCAGACCATGGGGTGATCTCATGGGAACGTCCCGAGGACTCGTGGTTTTGGCCGATTCAGGCCCGTTTTGTGCGTTTATTGCCCATGTTTTGGTGTCCTGGGACATCTCCGAAGCACGGGTTGATCTTATGGGACCGCCCCCAAGACTCGTAGTTTTGGCCAAATGGGGCCCGTTTTGTGAGCTATTGCTCACGTTTTGGTGTCCCGGGACGTCTCCGGACAATGGGGTGATCTTATGGGAACGTCCCCAGGACTCGTGGTTCTGGCCGATTCAGGCCTGTTTTCTGGGTTTATTGCCCATGTTTTGGTGTCCCGAGACGTCTCCGAGGCACGGGGTGATCTTATGGGACCGTCCCCTAGACTCGCAGGTTTGGCCAATTGGGGCCCGTTTTGTGAGCTATTACTCACGTTTTGGTGTGCCGGGACGTCTCCGGACCAAGGGGTGATCTTATCGGAACGTCCCTAGGACTCGTGGTTTTGGCCAATTCAGGCCCGTTTTGTGGGTTTATTGCCCATGTTTTAGTGTCCCGGGACGTCTTCGAAGCACGGGGTGATCTTATGGGACCGTCCCCAAGAGTCACAGTTTTGGCCAATTGGGACCCGTTTTGTGAGGTATTGCTCATGTTTTGGTGTCCCGGGACGTCTCCGGACGACTGGGTGATCTATGGGAATGTCCCCAACACTCAAGGTTTTGCCCTATTCAGGCCTGTTTTGTGGGTTTATTGCCCATGTTTTGGTGTCCTGGGACGTCTCCGAAGCACGGGGTGATCCTATGGGACCGTCCCCAAGACTCACAGTTTTGGCCAATTGGGCCCGTTTTGTGAGCTATTGCTCACGTTTTGGTGTCCCGGGACGTCTCCGGACCAAGGGGTGATCTATGGGAATGTCCCAAAGACTCGTGGTTTTGGCCGATTCAGGCCCGTTTTGTGGGTTTATTGCCCATGCTTTGGTGTCCCGGGACGTCTCCGAAGCACGGGATGATCTTATGGGACCGTCCCCATGAGTCTCAGTTTTGGCCAATTGGGCCCGTTTTGTGAGCTATTACTCATGTTTTGGTGTCCCGAGACGTCTCCGGACCACGGGGTGATCTATGGGAACATCCCCAAGACTCACAATTTTGGTTGATACGAGCTCGTTTCAAGGGATATTGCTCACGTTTCGGTGTCTCGGGACGTCTCCGAAGCACGGGGTGATCTTATGGAAACGTCCCCAAGACTCGTGGTTTTGGCCGAGTCAGGCCCGTTTTGTGGGTTTATTGCCCATGTTTTGGTGTCTCGAGACGTCTCCGAAGCACGGGTTGATCTTATGGGACCGTCCCCAAGAGTCACAGTTTTGGCCAATTGGGGCTCATTTTGTGAGCTATTGCTCACGTTTTGGTGTCCCGGGACGTCTCCAGACCATGGGGTGATCTCATGGGAACGTCCCGAGGACTCGTGGTTTTGGCCGATTCAGGCCCGTTTTGTGCGTTTATTGCCCATGTTTTGGTGTCCCGGGACATCTCCGAAGCACGGGTTGATCTTATGGGACCGCCCCCAAGACTCGCAGGTTTGGCCAATTGGGGCCCGTTTTGTGAGCTATTACTCACGTTTTGGTGTGCCGGGACGTCTCCGGACCAAGGGGTGATCTTATCGGAACGTCCCTAGGACTCGTGGTTTTGGCCAATTCAGGCCCGTTTTGTGGGTTTATTGCCCATGTTTTAGTGTCCCGGGTCGTCTTCGAAGCACGGGGTGATCTTATGGGACCGTCCCCAAGAGTCACAGTTTTGGCCAATTGGGACCCGTTTTGTGAGGTATTGCTCATGTTTTGGTGTCCCGGGACGTCTCCGGACGACTGGGTGATCTATGGGAATGTCCCCAACACTCAAGGTTTTGCCCTATTCAGGCCTGTTTTGTGGGTTTATTGCCCATGTTTTGGTGTCCTGGGACGTCTCCGAAGCACGGGGTGATCCTATGGGACCGTCCCCAAGACTCACAGTTTTGGCCAATTGGGCCCGTTTTGTGAGCTATTGCTCACGTTTTGGTGTCCCGGGACGTCTCCGGACCAAGGGGTGATCTATGGGAATGTCCCAAAGACTCGTGGTTTTGGCCGATTCAGGCCCGTTTTGTGGGTTTATTGCCCATGCTTTGGTGTCCCGGGACGTCTCCGAAGCACGGGATGATCTTATGGGACCGTCCCCATGAGTCTCAGTTTTGGCCAATTGGGCCCGTTTTGTGAGCTATTACTCATGTTTTGGTGTCCCGAGACGTCTCCGGACCACGGGGTGATCTATGGGAACATCCCCAAGACTCACAATTTTGGTTGATACGAGTTCGTTTCAAGGGATATTGCTCACGTTTCGGTGTCTCGGGACGTCTCCGAAGCACGGGGTGATCTTATGGAAACGTCCCCAAGACTCGTGGTTTTGGCCGAGTCAGGCCCGTTTTGTGGGTTTATTGCCCATGTTTTGGTGTCTCGAGACGTCTCCGAAGCACGGGTTGATCTTATGGGACCGTCCCCAAGAGTCACAGTTTTGGCCAATTGGGGCTCATTTTGTGAGCTATTGCTCACGTTTTGGTGTCCCGGGACGTCTCCAGACCATGGGGTGATCTCATGGGAACGTCCCGAGGACTCGTGGTTTTGGCCGATTCAGGCCCGTTTTGTGCGTTTATTGCCCATGTTTTGGTGTCCCGGGACATCTCCGAAGCACGGGTTGATCTTATGGGACCGCCCACAAGACTCGTAGTTTTGGCCAAATGGGGCCCGTTTTGTGAGCTATTGCTCACGTTTTGGTGTTCCGGGATGTCTCCGGACAATGGGGTGATCTTATGGGAACGTCCCCAGGACTCGTGGTTCTGGCCGATTCAGGCCCGTTTTCTGGGTTTATTGCCCATGTTTTGGTGTCCCGAGACGTCTCCGAAGCACGGGGTGATCTTATGGGACCGTCCCCTAGACTCGCAGGTTTGGCCAATTGGGGCCCGTTTTGTGAGCTATTACTCACGTTTTGGTGTGCCGGGACGTCTCCGGACCAAGGGGTGATCTTATCGGAACGTCCCTAGGACTCGTGGTTTTGGCCAATTCAGGCCCGTTTTGTGTGTTTATTGCCCATGTTTTACTGTCCCGGGACGTCTTCGAAGCACGGGGTGATCTTATGGGACCGTCCCCAAGAGTCACAGTTTTGGCCAATTGGGACCCGTTTTGTGAGGTATTGCTCATGTTATGGTGTCCCGGGACGTCTCCGGACGACTGGGTGATCTATGGGAACGTCCCCAACACTCAAGGTTTTGCCCTATTCAGGCCTGTTTTGTGGGTTTATTGCCCATGTTTTGGTGTCCTGGGACGTCTTCGAACGACTGGGGTGATCCAATGGGACCGTCCCCAAGACTCACAGTTTTGGCCAATTGGGCCCGTTTTGTGAGCTATTGCTCACGTTTTGGTGTCCCGGGATGTCTCCGGACCAAGGGGTGATCTATGGGAATGTCCCAAAGACTCGTGGTTTTGGCCGATTCAAGCCCGTTTTGTGGGTTTATTGCCCATGCTTTGGTGTCCCGGGACGTCTCCGAAGCACGGGGTGATCTTATGGGACCGTCCCCATGAGTCACAATTTTGGCCAATTGGGCCCGTTTTGTGAGCTATTATTCATGTTTTGGTGTCCCGAGACGTCTCCGGACCACGGGGTGATCTATGGGAACGTCCCCAAGACTCACAATTTTGGTTGATACGAACTCGTTTCAAGGGATATTGCTCACGTTTCGGTGTCTCGGGACGTCTCCGAAGCACGGGGTGATCTTATGGAAACGTCCCCAAGACTCGTGGTTTTGGCCGAGTCAGGCCCGTTTTGTGGGTTTATTGCCCATGTTTTGGTGTCTCGAGACGTCTCCGAAGCACGGGGTGATTTTATGGGACCGTCCCCAAGAGTCACAGTTTTGGCCAAGTGGGGCTCATTTTGTGAGCTATTGCTCACGTTTTGGTGTCCCGGGACGTCTCCAGACCATGGGGTGATCTCATGGGAACGTCCCGAGGACTCGTGGTTTTGGCCGATTCAGGCCCGTTTTGTGCGTTTATTGCCCATGTTTTGGTGTCCCGGGACATCTCCGAAGCACGGGTTGATCTGATGGGACCGCCCCCAAGACTCGTAGTTTTGGCCAAATGGGGCCCGTTTTGTGAGCTATTGCTCACGTTTTGGTGTCCCGGGACGTCTCCGGACAATGGGGTGATCTTATGGGAACGTCCCCAGGACTCGTGGTTCTGGCCGATTCAGGCCCGTTTTCTGGGTTTATTGCCCATGTTTTGGTGTCCCGAGACGTCTCCGAAGCACGGGGTGATCTTATGGGACCGTCCCCTAGACTCGCAGGTTTGGCCAATTGGGGCCCGTTTTGTGAGCTATTACTCACGTTTTGGTGTGCCGGGACGTCTCCGGACCAAGGGGTGATCTTATCGGAACGTCCCTAGGACTCGTGGTTTTGGCCAATTCAGGCCCGTTTTGTGTGTTTATTGCCCATGTTTTACTGTCCCGGGACGTCTTCGAAGCACGGGGTGATCTTATGGGACCGTCCCCAAGAGTCACAGTTTTGGCCAATTGGGACCCGTTTTGTGAGGTATTGCTCATGTTATGGTGTCCCGGGACGTCTCCGGACGACTGGGTGATCTATGGGAACGTCCCCAACACTCAAGGTTTTGCCCTATTCAGGCCTGTTTTGTGGGTTTATTGCCCATGTTTTGGTGTCCTGGGACGTCTTCGAACGACTGGGGTGATCCAATGGGACCGTCCCCAAGACTCACAGTTTTGGCCAATTGGGCCCGTTTTGTGAGCTATTGCTCACGTTTTGGTGTCCCGGGATGTCTCCGGACCAAGGGGTGATCTATGGGAATGTCCCAAAGACTCGTGGTTTTGGCCGATTCAAGCCCGTTTTGTGGGTTTATTGCCCATGCTTTGGTGTCCCGGGACGTCTCCGAAGCACGGGGTGATCTTATGGGACCGTCCCCATGAGTCACAATTTTGGCCAATTGGGCCCGTTTTGTGAGCTATTATTCATGTTTTGGTGTCCCGAGACGTCTCCGGACCACGGGGTGATCTATGGGAACGTCCCCAAGACTCACAATTTTGGTTGATACGAACTCGTTTCAAGGGATATTGCTCACGTTTCGGTGTCTCGGGACGTCTCCGAAGCACGGGGTGATCTTATGGAAACGTCCCCAAGACTCGTGGTTTTGGCCGAGTCAGGCCCGTTTTGTGGGTTTATTGCCCATGTTTTGGTGTCTCGAGACGTCTCCGAAGCACGGGGTGATTTTATGGGACCGTCCCCAAGAGTCACAGTTTTGGCCAAGTGGGGCTCATTTTGTGAGCTATTGCTCACGTTTTGGTGTCCCGGGACGTCTCCAGACCATGGGGTGATCTCATGGGAACGTCCCGAGGACTCGTGGTTTTGGCCGATTCAGGCCCGTTTTGTGCGTTTATTGCCCATGTTTTGGTGTCCCGGGACATCTCCGAAGCACGGGTTGATCTGATGGGACCGCCCCCAAGACTCGTAGTTTTGGCCAAATGGGGCCCGTTTTGTGAGCTATTGCTCACGTTTTGGTGTCCCGGGACGTCTCCGGACAATGGGGTGATCTTATGGGAACGTCCCCAGGACTCGTGGTTCTGGCCGATTCAGGCCCGTTTTCTGGGTTTATTGCCCATGTTTTGGTGTCCCGAGACGTCTCCGAAGCACGGGATGATCTTATGGGACCGTCCCCTAGTCTCGCAGGTTTGGCCAATTGGGGCCCGTTTTGTGAGCTATTACTCACGTTTTGGTGTGCCGGGACGTCTCCGAACCAAGGGGTGATCTTATCGGAACGTCCCTAGGACTCGTGGTTTTGGCCAATTCAGGCCCGTTTTGTGGGTTTATTGCCCATGTTATAGTGTCCCGGGACGTCTTCGAAGCACGGGGTGATCTTATGGGACCGTCCCCAAGAGTCACAGTTTTGGCCAATTGGGACCCGTTTTGTGAGGTATTGCTCATGTTATGGTGTCCCGGGACGTCTCCGGATGACTGGGTGATCTATGGGAACGTCCCCACCACTCAAGGTTTTGCCCTATTCAGGCCTGTTTTGTGGGTTTATTGCCCATGTTTTGGTGTCCTGGGACGTCTCCGAAGCATGGGGTGATCCTATGGGACCGTCCCCAAGACTCGCAGTTTTGGCTAATTGGGCCCGTTTTGTGAGCTATTGCTCACGTTTTGGTGTCCCGGGACGTCTCCGGACCAAGGGGTGATATATGGGAATATCCCAAAGACTCGTGGTTTTGGCCGATTCAGGCCCGTTTTGTGGGTTTATTGCCCATACTTTGGTGTCCCGGGACGTCTCCGAAGCACGGGGTGATCTTATGGGACCGTCCCCATGAGTCACAGTTTTGGCCAATTGGGCCCTTTTTGTGAGCTATTACTCATGTTTTGGTGTCCCGAGACGTCTCCGGACCACGGGGTGATCTATGGGAACGTCCCCAAGACTCACAATTTTGGTTGATACGAGCTCGTTTCAAGGGATATTGCTCACGTTTCGGTGTCTCGGGACGTCTCCGAAGCACGGGGTGATCTTATGGAAACGTCCCCAAGACTCGTGGTTTTGGCCGAGTCAGGCCCGTTTTGTGGGTTTATTGCCCATGTTTTGGTGTCTCGAGACGTCTCCGAAGCACGGGGTGATCTTATGGGACCGTCCCCAAGAGTCACAGTTTTGGCCAATTGGGGCTCATTTTGTGAGCTATTGCTCACGTTTTGGTGTCCCGGGACGTCTCCAGACCATGGGGTGATCTCATGGGAACGTCCCGAGGACTCGTGGTTTTGGCCGATTCAGGCCCGTTTTGTGCGTTTATTGCCCATGTTTTGGTGTCCCGGGACATCTCCGAAGCACGGGTTGATCTTATGGGACCACCCCCAAGACTCGTAGTTTTGGCCAAATGGGGCCCGTTTTGTGGGTTTATTGCCCATGTTTTGGTGTCTCGAGAAGTCTCCGAAGCACGGGGTGATCTTATGGGACCGTCCCCAAGAGTCACAGTTTTGGCCAATTCAGGCCCGTTTTGTGGGTTTATTGCCCATGTTTTAGTATCCCGGGACGTCTTCGAAGCACGGGGTGATCTTATGGGACCGTCCCCAAGAGTCACAGTTTTGGCCAATTAGGACCCTTTTTGTGAGGTATTGCTCATGTTATGGTGTCCCGGGACGTCTCCGGACGACTGGGTGATCTATGGGAACAACCCCAACACTCAAGGTTTTGCACTATTCAGGCCTGTTTTGTGGGTTTATTGCCCATGTTTTGGTGTCCTGGGACGTCTCCGAAGCACGGGGTGATCCTATGGGACCGTCCCCAAGACTCACAGTTTTGGCCAATTGGGCCCGTTTTGTGAGCTATTGCTCACGTTTTGGTGTCCCGGGACGTCTCCGGACCAAGGGGTGATCTATGGGAATGTCCCAAAGACTCGTGGTTTTGGCCGATTCAGGCCCGTTTTGTGGGTTTATTGCCCATGCTTTGGTGTCCCGGGACGTCTCCGAAGCACGGGATGATCTTATGGGACCGTCCCCATGAGTCTCAGTTTTGGCCAATTGGGCCCGTTTTATGAGCTATTACTCATGTTTTGGTGTCCCGAGACGTCTCCGGACCACGGGGTGATCTATGGGAACATCCCCAAGACTCACAATTTTGGTTGATACGAGCTCGTTTCAAGGGATATTGCTCACGTTTCGGTGTCTCGGGACGTCTCCGAAGCACGGGGTGATCTTATGGAAACGTCCCCAAGACTCGTGGTTTTGGCCGAGTCAGGCCCGTTTTGTGGGTTTATTGCCCATGTTTTGGTGTCTCGAGACGTCTCCGAAGCACGGGTTGATCTTATGGGACCGTCCCCAAGAGTCACAGTTTTGGCCAATTGGGGCTCATTTTGTGAGCTATTGCTCACGTTTTGGTGTCCCGGGACGTCTCCAGACCATGGGGTGATCTCATGGGAACGTCCCGAGGACTCGTGGTTTTGGCCGATTCAGGCCCGTTTTGTGCGTTTATTGCCCATGTTTTGGTGTCCCGGGACATCTCCGAAGCACGGGTTGATCTTATGGGACCGCCCCCAAGACTCGTAGTTTTGGCCAAATGGGGCCCGTTTTGTGGGTTTATTGCCCATGTTTTGGTGTCTCGAGAAGTCTCCGAAGCACGGGGTGATCTTATGGGACCGTCCCCAAGAGTCACAGTTTTGGCCAATTCAGGCCCGTTTTGTGGGTTTATTGCCCATGTTTTAGTATCCCGGGACGTCTTCGAAGCACGGGGTGATCTTATGGGACCGTCCCCAAGAGTCACAGTTTTGGCCAATTAGGACCCTTTTTGTGAGGTATTGCTCATGTTATGGTGTCCCGGGACGTCTCCGGACGACTGGGTGATCTATGGGAACATCCCCAACACTCAAGGTTTTGCCCTATTCAGGCCTGTTTTGTGGGTTTATTGCCCATGTTTTGGTGTCCTGGGACGTCTCCGAAGCACGGGGTGATCCTATGGGACCGTCCCCAAGACTCACAGTTTTGGCCAATTGGGCCCGTTTTGTGAGCTATTGCTCACGTTTTGGTGTCCCGGGACGTCTCCGGACCAAGGGGTGATCTATGGGAATGTCCCAAAGACTCGTGGTTTTGGACGATTCAGGACCGTTTTGTGGGTTTATTGCCCATGCTTTGGTGTCCCGGGACGTCTCCGAAGCACGGGGTGATCTTATGGGACCGTCCCCATGAGTCACAGTTTTGGCCAATTGGGCCCGTTTTGTGAGCTATTACTCATGTCTTGGTGTCCCGAGACGTCTCCGGACCACGGGGTGATCTATGGGAACGTCCCCAAGACTCACAATTTTGGTTGATATGAGCTCGTTTCAAGGGATATTGCTCACGTTTCGGTGTCTCGGGACGTCTCCGAAGCACGGGGTGATCTTATGGAAACGTCCCCAAGACTCGTGGTTTTGGCCGAGTCAGGCCCGTTTTGTGGGTTTATTGCCCATGTTTTGGTGTCTCGAGACGTCTCCGAAGCACGGGGTGATCTTATGGGACCGTCCCCAAGAGTCACAGTTTTGGCCAATTGGGGCTCATTTTGTGAGCTATTGCTCACGTTTTGGTGTCCCGGGACGTCTCCAGACCATGGGGTGATCTCATGGGAACGTCCCGAGGACTCGTGGTTTTGGCCGATTCAGGCCCGTTTTGTGCGTTTATTGCCCATGTTTTGGTGTCCCGGGACATCTCCGAAGCACGGGTTGATCTTATGGGACCGCCCCCAAGACTCGTAGTTTTGGCCAAATGGGGCCCGTTTTGTGAGCTATTGCTCACGTTTTGGTGTTCCGGGATGTCTCCAGACAATGGGGTGATCTTATGGGAACGTCCCCAGGACTCGTGGTTCTGGCCGATTCAGGCCCGTTTTCTGGGTTTATTGCCCATGTTTTGGTGTCCCGAGACGTCTCCGAAGCACGGGGTGATCTTATGGGACCGTCCCCTAGACTCGCAGGTTTGGCCAATTGGGGCCCGTTTTGTGAGCTATTACTCACGTTTTGGTGTGCCGGGACGTCTCCGAACAAAGGGGTGATCTTATCGGAACGTCCCTAGGACTCGTGGTTTTGGCCAATTCAGGCCCGTTTTGTGGGTTTATTGCCCATGTTTTAGTATCCCGGGACGTCTTCGAAGCACGTGGTGATCTTATGGGACCGTCCCCAAGAGTCACAGTTTTGGCCAATTGGGACCCGTTTTGTGAGGTATTGCTCATGTTATGGTGTCCCGGGACGTCTCCGGACGACTGGGTGATCTATGGGAACGTCCCCAACACTCAAGGTTTTGCCCTATTCAGGCCTGTTTTGTGGGTTTATTGCCCATGTTTTGGTGTCCTGGGACGTCTCCGAAGCACGGGGTGATCCTATGGGACCGTCCCCAAGACTCACAGTTTTGGCCAATTGGGCCCGTTTTGTGAGCTATTGCTCACGTTTTGGTGTCCCGGGACGTCTCCGGACCAAGGGGTGATCTATGGGAATGTCCCAAAGACTCGTGGTTTTGGACGATTCAGGACCGTTTTGTGGGTTTATTGCCCATGCTTTGGTGTCCCGGGACGTCTCCGAAGCACGGGGTGATCTTATGGGACCGTCCCCATGAGTCACAGTTTTGGCCAATTGGGCCCGTTTTGTGAGCTATTACTCATGTCTTGGTGTCCCGAGACGTCTCCGGACCACGGGGTGATCTATGGGAACGTCCCCAAGACTCACAATTTTGGTTGATATGAGCTCGTTTCAAGGGATATTGCTCACGTTTCGGTGTCTCGGGACGTCTCCGAAGCACGGGGTGATCTTATGGAAACGTCCCCAAGACTCGTGGTTTTGGCCGAGTCAGGCCCGTTTTGTGGGTTTATTGCCCATGTTTTGGTGTCTCGAGACGTCTCCGAAGCACGGGGTGATCTTATGGGACCGTCCCCAAGAGTCACAGTTTTGGCCAATTGGGGCTCATTTTGTGAGCTATTGCTCACGTTTTGGTGTCCCGGGACGTCTCCAGACCATGGGGTGATCTCATGGGAACGTCCCGAGGACTCGTGGTTTTGGCCGATTCAGGCCCGTTTTGTGCGTTTATTGCCCATGTTTTGGTGTCCCGGGACATCTCCGAAGCACGGGTTGATCTTATGGGACCGCCCCCAAGACTCGTAGTTTTGGCCAAATGGGGCCCGTTTTGTGAGCTATTGCTCACGTTTTGGTGTTCCGGGATGTCTCCGGACAATGGGGTGATCTTATGGGAACGTCCCCAGGACTCGTGGTTCTGGCCGATTCAGGCCCGTTTTCTGGGTTTATTGCCCATGTTTTGGTGTCCCGAGACGTCTCCGAAGCACGGGGTGATCTTATGGGACCGTCCCCTAGACTCGCAGGTTTGGCCAATTGGGGCCCGTTTTGTGAGCTATTACTCACGTTTTGGTGTGCCGGGACGTCTCCGAACCAAGGGGTGATCTTATCGGAACGTCCCTAGGACTCGTGGTTTTGGCCAATTCAGGCCCGTTTTGTGGGTTTATTGCCCATGTTTTAGTATCCCGGGACGTCTTCGAAGCACGTGGTGATCTTATGGGACCGTCCCCAAGAGTCACAGTTTTGGCCAATTGGGACCCGTTTTGTGAGGTATTGCTCATGTTATGGTGTCCCGGGACGTCTCCGGACGACTGGGTGATCTATGGGAACGTCCCCAACACTCAAGGTTTTGCCCTATTCAGGCCTGTTTTGTGGGTTTATTGCCCATGTTTTGGTGTCCTGGGACGTCTCCGAAGCACGGGGTGATCCTATGGGACCGTCCCCAAGACTCACAGTTTTGGCCAATTGGGCCCGTTTTTATGAGCTATTGCTCACGTTTTGGTGTCCCGGGACGTCTCCGGACCAAGCGGTGATCTATGGGAATGTCCCAAAGACTCGTGGTTTTGGACGATTCAGGACCGTTTTGTGGGTTTATTGCCCATGCTTTGGTGTCCCGGGACGTCTCCGAAGCACGGGGTGATCTTATGGGACCGTCCCCATGAGTCACAGTTTTGGCCAATTGGGCCCGTTTTGTGAGCTATTACTCATGTCTTGGTGTCCCGAGACGTCTCCGGACCACGGGGTGATCTATGGGAACGTCCCCAAGACTCACAATTTTGGTTGATATGAGCTCGTTTCAAGGGATATTGCTCACGTTTCGGTGTCTCGGGACGTCTCCGAAGCACGGGGTGATCTTATGGAAACGTCCCCAAGACTCGTGGTTTTGGCCGAGTCAGGCCCGTTTTGTGGGTTTATTGCCCATGTTTTGGTGTCTCGAGACGTCTCCGAAGCACGGGGTGATCTTATGGGACCGTCCCCAAGAGTCACAGTTTTGGCCAATTGGGGCTCATTTTGTGAGCTATTGCTCACGTTTTGGTGTCCCGGGACGTCTCCAGACCATGGGGTGATCTCATGGGAACGTCCCGAGGACTCGTGGTTTTGGCCGATTCAGGCCCGTTTTGTGCGTTTATTGCCCATGTTTTGGTGTCCCGGGACATCTCCGAAGCACGGGTTGATCTTATGGGACCGCCCCCAAGACTCGTAGTTTTGGCCAAATGGGGCCCGTTTTGTGAGCTATTGCTCACGTTTTGGTGTTCCGGGATGTCTCCGGACAATGGGGTGATCTTATGGGAACGTCCCCAGGACTCGTGGTTCTGGCCGATTCAGGCCCGTTTTCTGGGTTTATTGCCCATGTTTTGGTGTCCCGAGACGTCTCCGAAGCACGGGGTGATCTTATGGGACCGTCCCCTAGACTCGCAGGTTTGGCCAATTGGGGCCCGTTTTGTGAGCTATTACTCACGTTTTGGTGTGCCGGGACGTCTCCGAACCAAGGGGTGATCTTATCGGAACGTCCCTAGGACTCGTGGTTTTGGCCAATTCAGGCCCGTTTTGTGGGTTTATTGCCCATGTTTTAGTATCCCGGGACGTCTTCGAAGCACGTGGTGATCTTATGGGACCGTCCCCAAGAGTCACAGTTTTGGCCAATTGGGACCCGTTTTGTGAGGTATTGCTCATGTTATGGTGTCCCGGGACGTCTCCGGACGACTGGGTGATCTATGGGAACGTCCCCAACACTCAAGGTTTTGCCCTATTCAGGCCTGTTTTGTGGGTTTATTGCCCATGTTTTGGTGTCCTGGGACGTCTCCGAAGCACGGGGTGATCCTATGGGACCGTCCCCAAGACTCACAGTTTTGGCCAATTGGGCCCGTTTTGTGAGCTATTGCTCACGTTTTGGTGTCCCGGGACGTCTCCGGACCAAGGGGTGATCTATGGGAATGTCCCAAAGACTCGTGGTTTTGGACGATTCAGGACCGTTTTGTGGGTTTATTGCCCATGCTTTGGTGTCCCGGGACGTCTCCGAAGCACGGGGTGATCTTATGGGACCGTCCCCATGAGTCACAGTTTTGGCCAATTGGGCCCGTTTTGTGAGCTATTACTCATGTCTTGGTGTCCCGAGACGTCTCCGGACCACGGGGTGATCTATGGGAACGTCCCCAAGACTCACAATTTTGGTTGATATGAGCTCGTTTCAAGGGATATTGCTCACGTTTCGGTGTCTCGGGACGTCTCCGAAGCACGGGGTGATCTTATGGAAACGTCCCCAAGACTCGTGGTTTTGGCCGAGTCAGGCCCGTTTTGTGGGTTTATTGCCCATGTTTTGGTGTCTCGAGACGTCTCCGAAGCACGGGGTGATCTTATGGGACCGTCCCCAAGAGTCACAGTTTTGGCCAATTGGGGCTCATTTTGTGAGCTATTGCTCACGTTTTGGTGTCCCGGGACGTCTCCAGACCATGGGGTGATCTCATGGGAACGTCCCGAGGACTCGTGGTTTTGGCCGATTCAGGCCCGTTTTGTGCGTTTATTGCCCATGTTTTGGTGTCCCGGGACATCTCCGAAGCACGGGTTGATCTTATGGGACCGCCCCCAAGACTCGTAGTTTTGGCCAAATGGGGCCCGTTTTGTGAGCTATTGCTCACGTTTTGGTGTTCCGGGATGTCTCCGGACAATGGGGTGATCTTATGGGAACGTCCCCAGGACTCGTGGTTCTGGCCGATTCAGGCCCGTTTTCTGGGTTTATTGCCCATGTTTTGGTGTCCCGAGACGTCTCCGAAGCACGGGGTGATCTTATGGGACCGTCCCCTAGACTCGCAGGTTTGGCCAATTGGGGCCCGTTTTGTGAGCTATTACTCACGTTTTGGTGTGCCGGGACGTCTCCGAACCAAGGGGTGATCTTATCGGAACGTCCCTAGGACTCGTGGTTTTGGCCAATTCAGGCCCGTTTTGTGGGTTTATTGCCCATGTTTTAGTATCCCGGGACGTCTTCGAAGCACGTGGTGATCTTATGGGACCGTCCCCAAGAGTCACAGTTTTGGCCAATTGGGACCCGTTTTGTGAGGTATTGCTCATGTTATGGTGTCCCGGGACGTCTCCGGACGACTGGGTGATCTATGGTAACGTCCCCAACACTCAAGGTTTTGCCCTATTCAGGCCTGTTTTGTGGGTTTATTGCCCATGTTTTGGTGTCCTGGGACGTCTCCGAAGCACGGGGTGATCCTATGGGACCGTCCCCAAGACTCACAGTTTTGGCCAATTGGGCCCGTTTTTATGAGCTATTGCTCACGTTTTGGTGTCCCGGGACGTCTCCGGACCAAGCGGTGATCTATGGGAATGTCCCAAAGACTCGTGGTTTTGGACGATTCAGGACCGTTTTGTGGGTTTATTGCCCATGCTTTGGTGTCCCGGGACGTCTCCGAAGCACGGGGTGATCTTATGGGACCGTCCCCATGAGTCACAGTTTTGGCCAATTGGGCCCGTTTTGTGAGCTATTACTCATGTCTTGGTGTCCCGAGACGTCTCCGGACCACGGGGTGATCTATGGGAACGTCCCCAAGACTCACAATTTTGGTTGATATGAGCTCGTTTCAAGGGATATTGCTCACGTTTCGGTGTCTCGGGACGTCTCCGAAGCACGGGGTGATCTTATGGAAACGTCCCCAAGACTCGTGGTTTTGGCCGAGTCAGGCCCGTTTTGTGGGTTTATTGCCCATGTTTTGGTGTCTCGAGACGTCTCCGAAGCACGGGGTGATCTTATGGGACCGTCCCCAAGAGTCACAGTTTTGGCCAATTGGGGCTCATTTTGTGAGCTATTGCTCACGTTTTGGTGTCCCGGGACGTCTCCAGACCATGGGGTGATCTCATGGGAACGTCCCGAGGACTCGTGGTTTTGGCCGATTCAGGCCCGTTTTGTGCGTTTATTGCCCATGTTTTGGTGTCCCGGGACATCTCCGAAGCACGGGTTGATCTTATGGGACCGCCCCCAAGACTCGTAGTTTTGGCCAAATGGGGCCCGTTTTGTGAGCTATTGCTCACGTTTTGGTGTTCCGGGATGTCTCCAGACAATGGGGTGATCTTATGGGAACGTCCCCAGGACTCGTGGTTCTGGCCGATTCAGGCCCGTTTTCTGGGTTTATTGCCCATGTTTTGGTGTCCCGAGACGTCTCCGAAGCACGGGGTGATCTTATGGGACCGTCCCCTAGACTCGCAGGTTTGGCCAATTGGGGCCCGTTTTGTGAGCTATTACTCACGTTTTGGTGTGCCGGGACGTCTCCGAACAAAGGGGTGATCTTATCGGAACGTCCCTAGGACTCGTGGTTTTGGCCAATTCAGGCCCGTTTTGTGGGTTTATTGCCCATGTTTTAGTATCCCGGGACGTCTTCGAAGCACGTGGTGATCTTATGGGACCGTCCCCAAGAGTCACAGTTTTGGCCAATTGGGACCCGTTTTGTGAGGTATTGCTCATGTTATGGTGTCCCGGGACGTCTCCGGACGACTGGGTGATCTATGGGAACGTCCCCAACACTCAAGGTTTTGCCCTATTCAGGCCTGTTTTGTGGGTTTATTGCCCATGTTTTGGTGTCCTGGGACGTCTCCGAAGCACGGGGTGATCCTATGGGACCGTCCCCAAGACTCACAGTTTTGGCCAATTGGGCCCGTTTTGTGAGCTATTGCTCACGTTTTGGTGTCCCGGGACGTCTCCGGACCAAGGGGTGATCTATGGGAATGTCCCAAAGACTCGTGGTTTTGGACGATTCAGGACCGTTTTGTGGGTTTATTGCCCATGCTTTGGTGTCCCGGGACGTCTCCGAAGCACGGGGTGATCTTATGGGACCGTCCCCATGAGTCACAGTTTTGGCCAATTGGGCCCGTTTTGTGAGCTATTACTCATGTCTTGGTGTCCCGAGACGTCTCCGGACCACGGGGTGATCTATGGGAACGTCCCCAAGACTCACAATTTTGGTTGATATGAGCTCGTTTCAAGGGATATTGCTCACGTTTCGGTGTCTCGGGACGTCTCCGAAGCACGGGGTGATCTTATGGAAACGTCCCCAAGACTCGTGGTTTTGGCCGAGTCAGGCCCGTTTTGTGGGTTTATTGCCCATGTTTTGGTGTCTCGAGACGTCTCCGAAGCACGGGGTGATCTTATGGGACCGTCCCCAAGAGTCACAGTTTTGGCCAATTGGGGCTCATTTTGTGAGCTATTGCTCACGTTTTGGTGTCCCGGGACGTCTCCAGACCATGGGGTGATCTCATGGGAACGTCCCGAGGACTCGTGGTTTTGGCCGATTCAGGCCCGTTTTGTGCGTTTATTGCCCATGTTTTGGTGTCCCGGGACATCTCCGAAGCACGGGTTGATCTTATGGGACCGCCCCCAAGACTCGTAGTTTTGGCCAAATGGGGCCCGTTTTGTGAGCTATTGCTCACGTTTTGGTGTTCCGGGATGTCTCCGGACAATGGGGTGATCTTATGGGAACGTCCCCAGGACTCGTGGTTCTGGCCGATTCAGGCCCGTTTTCTGGGTTTATTGCCCATGTTTTGGTGTCCCGAGACGTCTCCGAAGCACGGGGTGATCTTATGGGACCGTCCCCTAGACTCGCAGGTTTGGCCAATTGGGGCCCGTTTTGTGAGCTATTACTCACGTTTTGGTGTGCCGGGACGTCTCCGAACCAAGGGGTGATCTTATCGGAACGTCCCTAGGACTCGTGGTTTTGGCCAATTCAGGCCCGTTTTGTGGGTTTATTGCCCATGTTTTAGTATCCCGGGACGTCTTCGAAGCACGTGGTGATCTTATGGGACCGTCCCCAAGAGTCACAGTTTTGGCCAATTGGGACCCGTTTTGTGAGGTATTGCTCATGTTATGGTGTCCCGGGACGTCTCCGGACGACTGGGTGATCTATGGGAACGTCCCCAACACTCAAGGTTTTGCCCTATTCAGGCCTGTTTTGTGGGTTTATTGCCCATGTTTTGGTGTCCTGGGACGTCTCCGAAGCACGGGGTGATCCTATGGGACCGTCCCCAAGACTCACAGTTTTGGCCAATTGGGCCCGTTTTTATGAGCTATTGCTCACGTTTTGGTGTCCCGGGACGTCTCCGGACCAAGGGGTGATCTATGGGAATGTCCCAAAGACTCGTGGTTTTGGACGATTCAGGACCGTTTTGTGGGTTTATTGCCCATGCTTTGGTGTCCCGGGACGTCTCCGAAGCACGGGGTGATCTTATGGGACCGTCCCCATGAGTCACAGTTTTGGCCAATTGGGCCCGTTTTGTGAGCTATTACTCATGTCTTGGTGTCCCGAGACGTCTCCGGACCACGGGGTGATCTATGGGAACGTCCCCAAGACTCACAATTTTGGTTGATATGAGCTCGTTTCAAGGGATATTGCTCACGTTTCGGTGTCTCGGGACGTCTCCGAAGCACGGGGTGATCTTATGGAAACGTCCCCAAGACTCGTGGTTTTGGCCGAGTCAGGCCCGTTTTGTGGGTTTATTGCCCATGTTTTGGTGTCTCGAGACGTCTCCGAAGCACGGGGTGATCTTATGGGACCGTCCCCAAGAGTCACAGTTTTGGCCAATTGGGGCTCATTTTGTGAGCTATTGCTCATGTTTTGGTGTCCCGGGACGTCTCCAGACCATGGGGTGATCTCATGGGAACGTCCCGAGGACTCGTGGTTTTGGCCGATTCAGGCCCGTTTTGTGCGTTTATTGCCCATGTTTTGGTGTCCCGGGACATCTCCGAAGCACGGGGTGATCCTATGGGACCGTCCCCAAGACTCGCAGTTTTGGCCAAATGGGGCCCGTTTTGTGAGCTATTGCTCACGTTTTGGTGTCCCGGGACGTCTCCGGACAATGGGGTGATCTTATGGGAACGTCCCCAGGACTCGTGGTTCTGGCCGATTCAAGCCCGTTTTCTGGGTTTATTGCCCATGTTTTGGTGTCCCGAGACGTCTCCGAAGCACGGGGTGATCTTATGGGACCGTCCCCTAGACTCGCAGGTTTGGCCAATTGGGGCCCGTTTTGTGAGCTATTACTCACGTTTTGGTGTGCCGGGACGTCTCCGGACCAAGGGGTGATCTTATCGGAACGTCCCTAGGACTCGTGGTTTTGGCCAATTCAGGCCCGTTTTGTGGGTTTATTGCCCATGTTTTAGTGTCCCGGGACGTCTTCGAAGCACGGGGTGATCTTATGGGACCGTCCCCAAGAGTCACAGTTTTGGCCAATTGGGACCCGTTTTGTGAGGTATTGCTCATGTTATGGTGTCCCGGGACGTCTCCGGACGACTGGGTGATCTATGGGAACGTCCCCAACACTCAAGGTTTTGGCCTATTCAGGCCTGTTTTGTGGGTTTATTGCCCATGTTTTGGTGTCCTGGGACGTCTCCGAAGCACGGGGTGATCCTATGGGACCGTCCCCAAGACTCGCAGTTTTGGCAAATTGGGCCCGTTTTGTGAGCTATTGCTCACGTTTTGGTGTCCCGGGACGTCTCCGGACCAAGGGGTGATCTATGGGAATGTCCCAAAGACTCGTGGTTTTGGCCGATTCAGGCCCGTTTTGTGGGTTTATTGCCCATTCTTTGGTGTCCCGGGACGTCTCCGAAGCACGGGGTGATCTTATGGGACCGTCCCCATGAGTCACAGTTTTGGCCAATTGGGCCCGTTTTGTGAGCTATTACTCATGTCTTGGTGTCCCGAGACGTCTCCGGAGCACGGGGTGATCTATGGGAACGTCCCCAAGACTCACAATTTTGGTTGATACGAGCTCGTTTCAAGGGATATTGCTCACGTTTCGGTGTCTCGGGACGTCTCCGAAGCACGGGGTGATCTTATGGAAACGTCCCCAAGACTCGTGGTTTTGGCCGAGTCAGGCCCGTTTTGTGGGTTTATTGCCCATGTTTTGGTGTCTCGAGACGTCTCCGAAGCACGGGGTGATCTTATGGGACCGTCCCCAAGAGTCACAGTTTTGGCCAATTGGGGCTCATTTTGTGAGCTATTGCTCACGTTTTGGTGTCCCGGGACGTCTCCAGACCATGGGGTGATCTCATGGGAACGTCCCGAGGACTCGTGGTTTTGGCCGATTCAGGCCCGTTTTGTGCGTTTATTGCCCATGTTTTGGTGTCCCGGGACATCTCCGAAGCACGGGTTGATCTTATGGGACCGCCCCCAAGACTCGTAGTTTTGGCCAAATGGGGCCCGTTTTGTGAGCTATTGCTCACGTTTTGGTGTTCCGGGACGTCTCCGGACAATGGGGTGATCTTATGGGAACGTCCCCAGGACTCGTGGTTCTGGCCGATTCAGGCCCGTTTTCTGGGTTTATTGCCCATGTTTTGGTGTCCCGAGACGTCTCCGAAGCACGGGGTGATCTTATGGGACCGTCCCCTAGACTCGCAGGTTTGGCCAATTGGGGCCCGTTTTGTGAGCTATTACTCACGTTTTGGTGTGCCGGGACGTCTCCGAACCAAGGGGTGATCTTATCGGAACGTCCCTAGGACTCGTGGTTTTGGCCAATTCAGGCCCGTTTTGTGGGTTTATTGCCCATGTTTTAGTATCCCGGGACGTCTTCGAAGCACGGGGTGATCTTATGGGACCGTCCCGAAGAGTCACAGTTTTGGCCAATTGGGACCCGTTTTGTGAGGTATTGCTCATGTTATGGTGTCCCGGGACGTCTCCGGACGACTGGGTGATCTATGGGAACGTCCCCAACACTCAAGGTTCTGCCCTATTCAGGCCTGTTTTGTGGGTTTATTGCCCATGTTTTGGTGTCCCGGGACGTCTCCGAAGCACGGGGTGATCCTATGGAACCGTCCCCAAGACTCGCAGTTTTGGCCAATTGGGCCCGTTTTGTGAGCTATTGCTCACGTTCTGGTGTCCCGGGACGTCTCCGGAACAAGGGGTGATCTATGGGAATGTCCCAAAGACTCGTGGTTTTGGACGATTCAGGCCCGTTTTGTGGGTTTATTGCCCATGCTTTGGTGTCCCGGGACGTCTCCGAAGCACGGGGTGATCTTATGGGACCGTCCCCATGAGTCACAGTTTTGGCCCATTGGGCCCGTTTTGTGAGCTATTACGCATGTCTTGGTGTCCCGAGACGTCTCCGGACCACGGGGTGATCTATGGGAACGTCCCCAAGACTCACAATTTTGGTTGATATGAGCTCGTTTCAAGGGATATTGCTCACGTTTCGGTGTCTCGGGACGTCTCCGAAGCACGGGGTGATCTTATGGAAACGTCCCCAAGACTCGTGGTTTTGGCCGAGTCAGGCCCGTTTTGTGGGTTTATTGCCCATGTTTTGGTGTCTCGAGACGTCTCCGAAGCACGGGGTGATCTTATGGGACCGTCCCCATGAGTCACAGTTTTGGCCAATTGGGGCTCATTTTGTGAGCTATTGCTCACGTTTTGGTGTCCCGGGACGTCTCCAGACCATGTGGTGATCTCATGGGAACGTCCCGAGGACTCGTGGTTTTGGCCGATTCAGGCCCGTTTTGTGCGTTTATTGCCCATGTTTTGGTGTCCCGGGACATCTCCGAAGCACGGGTTGATCTTATGGGACCGCCCCCAAGACTCGTAGTTTTGGCCAAATGGGGCCCGTTTTGTGAGCTATTGCTCACGTTTTGGTGTCCCGGGACGTCTCCGGACAATGGGGTGATCTTATGGGAACGTCCCCAGGACTCGTGGTTCTGGCCGATTCAGGCCCGTTTTCTGGGTTTATTGCCCATGTTTTGGTGTCCCGAGACGTCTCCGAAGCACGGGGTGATCTTATGGGACCGTCCCCTAGACTCGCAGGTTTGGCCAATTGGGGCCCGTTTTGTGAGCTATTACTCACGTTTTGGTGTGCCGGGACGTCTCCGGACCAAGGGGTGATCTTATCGGAACGTCCCTAGGACTCGTGGTTTTGGCCAATTCAGGCCCGTTTTGTGGGTTTATTGCCCATGTTTTAGTGTCCCGGGACGTCTTCGAAGCACGGGGTGATCTTATGGGACCGTCCCCAAGAGTCACAGTTTTGGCCAATTGGGACCCGTTTTGTGAGGTATTGCTCATGTTATGGTGTCCCGGGACGTCTCCGGACGACTGGGTGATCTATGGGAACGTCCCCAACACTCAAGGTTTTGCCCTATTCAGGCCTGTTTTGTGGGTTTATTGCCCATGTTTTGGTGTCCTGGGACGTCTCCGAAGCACGGGGTGATCCTATGGGACCGTCCCCAAGACTCGCAGTTTTGGCAAATTGGGCCCGTTTTGTGAGCTATTGCTCACGTTTTGGTGTCCCGGGACGTCTCCGGACCAAGGGGTGATCTATGGGAATGTCCCAAAGACTCGTGGTTTTGGCCGATTCAGGCCCGTTTTGTGGGTTTATTGCCCATTCTTTGGTGTCCCGGGACGTCTCCGAAGCACGGGGTGATCTTATGGGACCGTCCCCATGAGTCACAGTTTTGGCCAATTGGGCCCGTTTTGTGAGCTATTACTCATGTCTTGGTGTCCCGAGACGTCTCCGGAGCACGGGGTGATCTATGGGAACGTCCCCAAGACTCACAATTTTGGTTGATACGAGCTCGTTTCAAGGGATATTGCTCACGTTTCGGTGTCTCGGGATGTCTCCGAAGCACGGGGTGATCTTATGGAAACGTCCCCAAGACTCGTGGTTTTGGCCGAGTCAGGCCCGTTTTGTGGGTTTATTGCCCATGCTTTGGTGTCTCGAGACGTCTCCGAAGCACGGGGTGATCTTATGGGACCGTCCCCAAGAGTCACAGTTTTGGCCAATTGGGGCTCATTTTGTGAGCTATTGCTCACGTTTTGGTGTCCCGGGACGTCTCCAGACCATGGGGTGATCTCATGGGAACGTCCCGAGGACTCGTGGTTTTGGCCGATTCAGGCCCGTTTTGTGCGTTTATTGCCCATGTTTTGGTGTCCCGGGACATCTCCGAAGCACGGGTTGATCTTATGGGACCGCCCCCAAGACTCGTAGTTTTGGCCAAATGGGGCCCGTTTTGTGAGCTATTGCTCACGTTTTGGTGTTCCGGGACGTCTCCGGACAATGGGGTGATCTTATGGGAACGTCCCCAGGACTCGTGGTTCTGGCCGATTCAGGCCCGTTTTCTGGTTTTATTGCCCATGTTTTGGTGTCCCGAGACGTCTCCGAAGCACGGGGTGATCTTATGGGACCGTCCCCTAGACTCGCAGGTTTGGCCAATTGGGGCCCGTTTTGTGAGCTATTACTCACGTTTTGGTGTGCCGGGACGTCTCCGAACCAAGGGGTGATCTTATCGGAACGTCCCTAGGACTCGTGGTTTTGGCCAATTCAGGCCCGCTTTGTGGGTTTATTGCCCATGTTTTAGTATCCCGGGACGTCTTCGAAGCACGGGGTGATCTTATGGGACCGTCCCGAAGAGTCACAGTTTTGGCCAATTGGAACCCGTTTTGTGAGGTATTGCTCATGTTATGGTGTCCCGGGACGTCTCCGGACGACTGGGTGATCTATGGGAACGTCCCCAACACTCAAGGTTTTGCCCTATTCAGGCCTGTTTTGTGGGTTTATTGCCCATGTTTTGGTGTCCTGGGACGTCTCCGAAGCACGGGGTGATCCTATGGGACCGTCCCCAAGACTCGCAGTTTTGGCCAATTGGACCCGTTTTGTGAGCTATTGCTCACGTTTTGGTGTCCCGGGACGTCTCCGGACCAAGGGGTGATCTATGGGAATGTCCCAAAGACTCGTGGTTTTGGCCGATTCAGGCCCGTTTTGTGGGTTTATTGCCCATTCTTTGGTGTCCCGGGACGTCTCCGAAGCACGGGGTGATCTTATGGGACCGTCCCCATGAGTCACAGTTTTGGCCAATTGGGCCCGTTTTGTGAGCTATTACTCATGTCTTGGTGTCCCGAGACGTCTCCGGAGCACGGGGTGATCTATGGGAACGTCCCCAAGACTCACAATTTTGGTTGATACGAGCTCGTTTCAAGGGATATTGCTCACGTTTCGGTGTCTCGGGATGTCTCCGAAGCACGGGGTGATCTTATGGAAACGTCCCCAAGACTCGTGGTTTTGGCCGAGTCAGGCCCGTTTTGTGGGTTTATTGCCCATGCTTTGGTGTCTCGAGACGTCTCCGAAGCACGGGGTGATCTTATGGGACCGTCCCCAAGAGTCACAGTTTTGGCCAATTGGGGCTCATTTTGTGAGCTATTGCTCACGTTTTGGTGTCCCGGGACGTCTCCAGACCATGGGGTGATCTCATGGGAACGTCCCGAGGACTCGTGGTTTTGGCCGATTCAGGCCCGTTTTGTGCGTTTATTGCCCATGTTTTGGTGTCCCGGGACATCTCCGAAGCACGGGTTGATCTTATGGGACCGCCCCCAAGACTCGTAGTTTTGGCCAAATGGGGCCCGTTTTGTGAGCTATTGCTCACGTTTTGGTGTTCCGGGACGTCTCCGGACAATGGGGTGATCTTATGGGAACGTCCCCAGGACTCGTGGTTCTGGCCGATTCAGGCCCGTTTTCTGGTTTTATTGCCCATGTTTTGGTGTCCCGAGACGTCTCCGAAGCACGGGGTGATCTTATGGGACCGTCCCCTAGACTCGCAGGTTTGGCCAATTGGGGCCCGTTTTGTGAGCTATTACTCACGTTTTGGTGTGCCGGGACGTCTCCGAACCAAGGGGTGATCTTATCGGAACGTCCCTAGGACTCGTGGTTTTGGCCAATTCAGGCCCGCTTTGTGGGTTTATTGCCCATGTTTTAGTATCCCGGGACGTCTTCGAAGCACGGGGTGATCTTATGGGACCGTCCCGAAGAGTCACAGTTTTGGCCAATTGGAACCCGTTTTGTGAGGTATTGCTCATGTTATGGTGTCCCGGGACGTCTCCGGACGACTGGGTGATCTATGGGAACGTCCCCAACACTCAAGGTTTTGCCCTATTCAGGCCTGTTTTGTGGGTTTATTGCCCATGTTTTGGTGTCCTGGGACGTCTCCGAAGCACGGGGTGATCCTATGGGACCGTCCCCAAGACTCGCAGTTTTGGCCAATTGGACCCGTTTTGTGAGCTATTGCTCACGTTTTGGTGTCCCGGGACGTCTCCGGACCAAGGGGTGATCTATGGGAATGTCCCAAAGACTCGTGGTTTTGGCCGATTCAGGCCCGTTTTGTGGGTTTATTGCCCATGCTTTGGTGTCCCGGGACGTCTCCGAAGCACGGGGTGATCTTATGGGACCGTCCCCATGAGTCACAGTTTTGGCCAATTGGGCCCGTTTTGTGAGCTATTACTCATGTCTTGGTGTCCCGAGACGTCTCCGGACCACGGGGTGATCTATGGGAACGTCCCCAAGACTCACAATTTTGGTTGATATGTGCTCGTTTCAAGGGATATTGCTCACGTTTCGGTGTCTCGGGACGTCTCCGAAGCACGGGGTGATCTTATGGAAACGTCCCCAAGACTCGTGGTTTTGGCCGAGTCAGGCCCGTTTTGTGGGTTTATTGCCTATGTTTTGGTGTCTCGAGACGTCTCCGAAGCACGGGGTGATCTTATGGGACCGTCCCCAAGAGTCACAGTTTTGGCCAATTGGGGCTCATTTTGTGAGCTATTGCTCACGTTTTGGTGTCCCGGGACGTCTCCAGACCATGGGGTGATCTCATGGGAACGTCCCGAGGACTCGTGGTTTTGGCCGATTCAGGCCCGTTTTGTGCGTTTATTGCCCACGTTTTGGTGTCCCGGGACATCTCCGAAGCACGGGTTGATCTTATGGGACCGCCCCCAAGACTCGTAGTTTTGGCCAAATGGGGCCCGTTTTGTGAGCTATTGCTCACGTTTTGGTGTTCCGGGACGTCTCCGGACAATGGGGTGATCTTATGGGAACGTCCCCAGGACTCGTGGTTCTGGCCGATTCAGGCCCGTTTTCTGGTTTTATTGCCCATGTTTTGGTGTCCCGAGACGTCTCCGAAGCACGGGGTGATCTTATGGGACCGTCCCCTAGACTCGCAGGTTTGGCCAATTGGGGCCCGTTTTGTGAGCTATTACTCACGTTTTGGTGTGCCGGGACGTCTCCGAACCAAGGGGTGATCTTATCGGAACGTCCCTAGGACTCGTGGTTTTGGCCAATTCAGGCCCGCTTTGTGGGTTTATTGCCCATGTTTTAGTATCCCGGGACGTCTTCGAAGCACGGGGTGATCTTATGGGACCGTCCCGAAGAGTCACAGTTTTGGCCAATTGGAACCCGTTTTGTGAGGTATTGCTCATGTTATGGTGTCCCGGGACGTCTCCGGACGACTGGGTGATCTATGGGAACGTCCCCAACACTCAAGGTTTTGCCCTATTCAGGCCTGTTTTGTGGGTTTATTGCCCATGTTTTGGTGTCCTGGGACGTCTCCGAAGCACGGGGTGATCCTATGGGACCGTCCCCAAGACTCGCAGTTTTGGCCAATTGGACCCGTTTTGTGAGCTATTGCTCACGTTTTGGTGTCCCGGGACGTCTCCGGACCAAGGGGTGATCTATGGGAATGTCCCAAAGACTCGTGGTTTTGGCCGATTCAGGCCCGTTTTGTGGGTTTATTGCCCATGCTTTGGTGTCCCGGGACGTCTCCGAAGCACGGGGTGATCTTATGGGACCGTCCCCATGAGTCACAGTTTTGGCCAATTGGGCCCGTTTTGTGAGCTATTACTCATGTCTTGGTGTCCCGAGACGTCTCCGGACCACGGGGTGATCTATGGGAACGTCCCCAAGACTCACAATTTTGGTTGATATGTGCTCGTTTCAAGGGATATTGCTCACGTTTCGGTGTCTCGGGACGTCTCCGAAGCACGGGGTGATCTTATGGAAACGTCCCCAAGACTCGTGGTTTTGGCCGAGTCAGGCCCGTTTTGTGGGTTTATTGCCTATGTTTTGGTGTCTCGAGACGTCTCCGAAGCACGGGGTGATCTTATGGGACCGTCCCCAAGAGTCACAGTTTTGGCCAATTGGGGCTCATTTTGTGAGCTATTGCTCACGTTTTGGTGTCCCGGGACGTCTCCAGACCATGGGGTGATCTCATGGGAACGTCCCGAGGACTCGTGGTTTTGGCCGATTCAGGCCCGTTTTGTGCGTTTATTGCCCACGTTTTGGTGTCCCGGGACATCTCCGAAGCACGGGTTGATCTTATGGGACCGCCCCCAAGACTCGTAGTTTTGGCCAAATGGGGCCCGTTTTGTGAGCTATTGCTCACGTTTTGGTGTTCCGGGACGTCTCCGGACAATGGGGTGATCTTATGGGAACGTCCCCAGGACTCGTGGTTCTGGCCGATTCAGGCCCGTTTTCTGGTTTTATTGCCCATGTTTTGGTGTCCCGAGACGTCTCCGAAGCACGGGGTGATCTTATGGGACCGTCCCCTAGACTCGCAGGTTTGGCCAATTGGGGCCCGTTTTGTGAGCTATTACTCACGTTTTGGTGTGCCGGGACGTCTCCGAACCAAGGGGTGATCTTATCGGAACGTCCCTAGGACTCGTGGTTTTGGCCAATTCAGGCCCGTTTTGTGGGTTTATTGCCCATGTTTTAGTATCCCGGGACGTCTTCGAAGCACGGGGTGATCTTATGGGACCGTCCCGAAGAGTCACAGTTTTGGCCAATTGGGACCCGTTTTGTGAGGTATTGCTCATGTTATGGTGTCCCGGGACGTCTCCGGACGACTGGGTGATCTATGGGAACGTCCCCAACACTCAAGGTTTTGCCCTATTCAGGCCTGTTTTGTGGGTTTATTGCCCATGTTTTGGTGTCCTGGGACGTCTCCGAAGCACGGGGTGATCCTATGGGACCGTCCCCAAGACTCGCAGTTTTGGCCAATTGGGCCCGTTTTGTGAGCTATTGCTCACGTTTTGGTGTCCCGGGACGTCTCCGGACCAAGGGGTGATCTATGGGAATGTCCCAAAGACTCGTGGTTTTGGCCGATTCAGGCCCGTTTTGTGGGTTTATTGCCCATGCTTTGGTGTCCCAGGACGTCTCCGAAGCACGGGGTGATCTTATGGGACCGTCCCCATGAGTCACAGTTTTGGCCAATTGGGCCCGTTTTGTGAGCTATTACTCATGTCTTGGTGTCCCGAGACGTCTCCGGACCACGGGGTGATCTATGGGAACGTCCCCAAGACTCACAATTTTGGTTGATATGTGCTCGTTTCAAGGGATATTGCTCACGTTTCGGTGTCTCGGGACGTCTCCGAAGCACGGGGTGATCTTATGGAAACGTCCCCAAGACTCGTGGTTTTGGCCGAGTCAGGCCCGTTTTGTGGGTTTATTGCCTATGTTTTGGTGTCTCGAGACGTCTCCGAAGCACGGGGTGATCTTATGGGACCGTCCCCAAGAGTCACAGTTTTGGCCAATTGGGGCTCATTTTGTGAGCTATTGCTCACGTTTTGGTGTCCCGGGACGTCTCCAGACCATGGGGTGATCTCATGGGAACGTCCCGAGGACTCGTGGTTTTGGCCGATTCAGGCCCGTTTTGTGCGTTTATTGCCCACGTTTTGGTGTCCCGGGACATCTCCGAAGCACGGGTTGATCTTATGGGACCGCCCCCAAGACTCGTAGTTTTGGCCAAATGGGGCCCGTTTTGTGAGCTATTGCTCACGTTTTGGTGTTCCGGGACGTCTCCGGACAATGGGGTGATCTTATGGGAACGTCCCCAGGACTCGTGGTTCTGGCCGATTCAGGCCCGTTTTCTGGTTTTATTGCCCATGTTTTGGTGTCCCGAGACGTCTCCGAAGCACGGGGTGATCTTATGGGACCGTCCCCTAGACTCGCAGGTTTGGCCAATTGGGGCCCGTTTTGTGAGCTATTACTCACGTTTTGGTGTGCCGGGACGTCTCCGAACCAAGGGGTGATCTTATCGGAACGTCCCTAGGACTCGTGGTTTTGGCCAATTCAGGCCCGTTTTGTGGGTTTATTGCCCATGTTTTAGTATCCCGGGACGTCTTCGAAGCACGGGGTGATCTTATGGGACCGTCCCGAAGAGTCACAGTTTTGGCCAATTGGGACCCGTTTTGTGAGGTATTGCTCATGTTATGGTGTCCCGGGACGTCTCCGGACGACTGGGTGATCTATGGGAACGTCCCCAACACTCAAGGTTTTGCCCTATTCAGGCCTGTTTTGTGGGTTTATTGCCCATGTTTTGGTGTCCTGGGACGTCTCCGAAGCACGGGGTGATCCTATGGGACCGTCCCCAAGACTCGCAGTTTTGGCCAATTGGGCCCGTTTTGTGAGCTATTGCTCACGTTTTGGTGTCCCGGGACGTCTCCGGACCAAGGGGTGATCTATGGGAATGTCCCAAAGACTCGTGGTTTTGGCCGATTCAGGCCCGTTTTGTGGGTTTATTGCCCATGCTTTGGTGTCCCAGGACGTCTCCGAAGCACGGGGTGATCTTATGGGACCGTCCCCATGAGTCACAGTTTTGGCCAATTGGGCCCGTTTTGTGAGCTATTACTCATGTCTTGGTGTCCCGAGACGTCTCCGGACCACGGGGTGATCTATGGGAACGTCCCCAAGACTCACAATTTTGGTTGATATGTGCTCGTTTCAAGGGATATTGCTCACGTTTCGGTGTCTCGGGACGTCTCCGAAGCACGGGGTGATCTTATGGAAACGTCCCCAAGACTCGTGGTTTTGGCCGAGTCAGGCCCGTTTTGTGGGTTTATTGCCTATGTTTTGGTGTCTCGAGACGTCTCCGAAGCACGGGGTGATCTTATGGGACCGTCCCCAAGAGTCACAGTTTTGGCCAATTGGGGCTCATTTTGTGAGCTATTGCTCACGTTTTGGTGTCCCGGGACGTCTCCAGACCATGGGGTGATCTCATGGGAACGTCCCGAGGACTCGTGGTTTTGGCCGATTCAGGCCCGTTTTGTGCGTTTATTGCCCACGTTTTGGTGTCCCGGGACATCTCCGAAGCACGGGTTGATCTTATGGGACCGCCCCCAAGACTCGTAGTTTTGGCCAAATGGGGCCCGTTTTGTGAGCTATTGCTCACGTTTTGGTGTTCCGGGACGTCTCCGGACAATGGGGTGATCTTATGGGAACGTCCCCAGGACTCGTGGTTCTGGCCGATTCAGGCCCGTTTTCTGGTTTTATTGCCCATGTTTTGGTGTCCCGAGACGTCTCCGAAGCACGGGGTGATCTTATGGGACCGTCCCCTAGACTCGCAGGTTTGGCCAATTGGGGCCCGTTTTGTGAGCTATTACTCACGTTTTGGTGTGCCGGGACGTCTCCGAACCAAGGGGTGATCTTATCGGAACGTCCCTAGGACTCGTGGTTTTGGCCAATTCAGGCCCGTTTTGTGGGTTTATTGCCCATGTTTTAGTATCCCGGGACGTCTTCGAAGCACGGGGTGATCTTATGGGACCGTCCCGAAGAGTCACAGTTTTGGCCAATTGGGACCCGTTTTGTGAGGTATTGCTCATGTTATGGTGTCCCGGGACGTCTCCGGACGACTGGGTGATCTATGGGAACGTCCCCAACACTCAAGGTTTTGCCCTATTCAGGCCTGTTTTGTGGGTTTATTGCCCATGTTTTGGTGTCCTGGGACGTCTCCGAAGCACGGGGTGATCCTATGGGACCGTCCCCAAGACTCGCAGTTTTGGCCAATTGGGCCCGTTTTGTGAGCTATTGCTCACGTTTTGGTGTCCCGGGACGTCTCCGGACCAAGGGGTGATCTATGGGAATGTCCCAAAGACTCGTGGTTTTGGCCGATTCAGGCCCGTTTTGTGGGTTTATTGCCCATGCTTTGGTGTCCCGGGACGTCTCCGAAGCACGGGGTGATCTTATGGGATCGTCCCCATGAGTCACAGTTTTGGCCAATTGGGCCCGTTTTGTGAGCTATTACTCATGTCTTGGTGTCCCGAGACGTCTCCGGACCACGGGGTGATCTATGGGAACGTCCCCAAGACTCACAATTTTGGTTGATATGTGCTCGTTTCAAGGGATATTGCTCACGTTTCGGTGTCTCGGGACGTCTCCGAAGCACGGGGTGATCTTATGGAAACGTCCCCAAGACTCGTGGTTTTGGCCGAGTCAGGCCCGTTTTGTGGGTTTATTGCCTATGTTTTGGTGTCTCGAGACGTCTCCGAAGCACGGGGTGATCTTATGGGACCGTCCCCAAGAGTCACAGTTTTGGCCAATTGGGGCTCATTTTGTGAGCTATTGCTCACGTTTTGGTGTCCCGGGACGTCTCCAGACCATGGGGTGATCTCATGGGAACGTCCCGAGGACTCGTGGTTTTGGCCGATTCAGGCCCGTTTTGTGCGTTTATTGCCCATGTTTTGGTGTCCCGGGACATCTCCGAAGCACGGGTTGATCTTATGGGACCACCCCCAAGACTCGTAGTTTTGGCCAAATGGGGCCCGTTTTGTGGGTTTATTGCCCATGCTTTGGTGTCCCGGGACGTCTCCGAAGCACGGGGTGATCTTATGGGACCGTCCCCATGAGTCACAGTTTTGGCCAATTGGGCCCGTTTTGTGAGCTATTACTCATGTCTTGGTGTCCCGAGACGTCTCCGGAGCACGGGGTGATCTATGGGAACGTCCCCAAGACTCACAATTTTGGTTGATACGAGCTCGTTTCAAGGGATATTGCTCACGTTTCGGTGTCTCGGGACGTCTCCGAAGCACGGGGTGATCTTATGGAAACGTCCCCAAGAATCGTGGTTTTGGCCGAGTCAGGCCCGTTTTGTGGGTTTATTGCCCATGTTTTGGTGTCTCGAGACGTCTCCGAAGCACGGGGTGATCTTATGGGACCGTCCCCAAGAGTCACAGTTTTGGCCAATTGGGGCTCATTTTGTGAGCTATTGCTCACGTTTTGGTGTCCCGGGACGTCTCCAGACCATGGGGTGATCTCATGGGAACGTCCCGAGGACTCGTGGTTTTGGCCGATTCAGGCCCGTTTTGTGCGTTTATTGCCCACGTTTTGGTGTCCCGGGACATCTCCGAAGCACGGGTTGATCTTATGGGACCGCCCCCAAGACTCGTAGTTTTGGCCAAATGGGGCCCGTTTTGTGAGCTATTGCTCACGTTTTGGTGTTCCGGGACGTCTCCGGACAATGGGGTGATCTTATGGGAACGTCCCCAGGACTCGTGGTTCTGGCCGATTCAGGCCCGTTTTCTGGTTTTATTGCCCATGTTTTGGTGTCCCGAGACGTCTCCGAAGCACGGGGTGATCTTATGGGACCGTCCCCTAGACTCGCAGGTTTGGCCAATTGGGGCCCGTTTTGTGAGCTATTACTCACGTTTTGGTGTGCCGGGACGTCTCCGAACCAAGGGGTGATCTTATCGGAACGTCCCTAGGACTCGTGGGTTTGGCCAATTCAGGCCCGTTTTGTGGGTTTATTGCCCATGTTTTAGTATCCCGGGACGTCTTCGAAGCACGGGGTGATCTTATGGGACCGTCCCGAAGAGTCACAGTTTTGGCCAATTGGGACCCGTTTTGTGAGGTATTGCTCATGTTATGGTGTCCCGGGACGTCTCCGGACGACTGGGTGATCTATGGGAACGTCCCCAACACTCAAGGTTTTGCCCTATTCAGGCCTGTTTTGTGGGTTTATTGCCCATGTTTTGGTGTCCTGGGACGTCTCCGAAGCACGGGGTGATCCTATGGGACCGTCCCCAAGACTCGCAGTTTTGGCCAATTGGGCCCGTTTTGTGAGCTATTGCTCACGTTTTGGTGTCCCGGGACGTCTCCGGACCAAGGGGTGATCTATGGGAATGTCCCAAAGACTCGTGGTTTTGGCCGATTCAGGCCCGTTTTGTGGGTTTATTGCCCATGCTTTGGTGTCCCGGGACGTCTCCGAAGCACGGGGTGATCTTATGGGACCGTCCCCATGAGTCACAGTTTTGGCCAATTGGGCCCGTTTTGTGAGCTATTACTCATGTCTTGGTGTCCCGAGACGTCTCCGGAGCACGGGGTGATCTATGGGAACGTCCCCAAGACTCACAATTTTGGTTGATACGAGCTCGTTTCAAGGGATATTGCTCACGTTTCGGTGTCTCGGGACGTCTCCGAAGCACGGGGTGATCTTATGGAAACGTCCCCAAGAATCGTGGTTTTGGCCGAGTCAGGCCCGTTTTGTGGGTTTATTGCCCATGTTTTGGTGTCTCGAGACGTCTCCGAAGCACGGGGTGATCTTATGGGACCGTCCCCAAGAGTCACAGTTTTGGCCAATTGGGGCTCATTTTGTGAGCTATTGCTCACGTTTTGGTGTCCCGGGACGTCTCCAGACCATGGGGTGATCTCATGGGAATGTCCCGAGGACTCGTGGTTTTGGCCGATTCAGGCCCGTTTTGTGCGTTTATTGCCCATGTTTTGGTGTCCCGGGACATCTCCGAAGCACGGGTTGATCTTATGGGGCCGCCCCCAAGACTCGTAGTTTTGGCCAAATGGGGCCCGTTTTGTGAGCTATTGCTCACGTTTTGGTGTTCCGGGACGTCTCCGGACAATGGGGTGATCTTATGGGAACGTCCCCAGGACTCGTGGTTCTGGCCGATTCAGGCCCGTTTTCTGGGTTTATTGCCCATGTTTTGGTGTCCCGAGACGTCTCCGAAGCACGGGGTGATCTTATGGGACCGTCCCCTAGACTCGCAGGTTTCGCCAATTGGGGCCCGTTTTGTGAGCTATTACTCACGTTTTGGTGTGCCGGGACGTCTCCGAACCAAGGGTTGATCTTATCGGAACGTCCCTAGGACTCGTGGTTTTGGCCAATTCAGGCCCGTTTTGTGGGTTTATTGCCCATGTTTTAGTATCCCGGGACGTCTTCGAAGGACGGGGTGATCTTATGGGACCGTCCCCAAGAGTCACAGTTTTGGCCAATTGGGACCCGTTTTGTGAGGTATTGCTCATGTTATGGTGTCCCGGGACGTCTCCGGACGACTGGGTGATCTATGGGAACGTCCCCAACACTCAAGGTTTTGCCCTATTCAGGCCTGTTTTGTGGGTTTATTGCCCATGTTTTGGTGTCCTGGGAACGTCCCCAAGACTCACAATTTTGGTTGATACGAGCTCGTTTCAAGGGATATTGCTCACGTTTCGGTGTCTCGGGACGTCTCCGAAGCACGGGGTGATCTTATGGAAACGTCCCGAGGACTCGTGGTTTTGGCCGATTCAGGCCCGTTTTGTGCGTTTATTGCCCATGTTTTGGTGTCCCGGGACATCTCCGATGCACGGGTTGATCTTATGGGACCGCCCCCAAGACTCGTAGTTTTGGCCAAATGGGGCCCGTTTTGTGAGCTATTGCTCACGTTTTGGTGTTCCGGGACGTCTCCGGACAATGGGGTGATCTTATGGGAACGTCCCCAGGACTCGTGGTTCTGGCCGATTCAGGCCCGTTTTCTGGGTTTATTGCCCATGTTTTGGTGTCCCGAGACGTCTCCGAAGCACGGGGTGATCTTATGGGACCGTCCCCTAGACTCGCAGGTTTGGCCAATTGGGGCCCGTTTTGTGAGCTATTACTCACGTTTTGGTGTGCCGGGACGTCTCCGAACCAAGGGGTGATCTTATCGGAACGTCCCTAGGACTCGTGGTTTTGGCCAATTCAGGCCCGTTTTGTGGGTTTATTGCCCATGTTTTAGTATCCCGGGACCTCTTCGAAGCACGGGGTGATCTTATGGGACCGTCCCGAAGAGTCACAGTTTTGGCCAATTGGGACCCGTTTTGTGAGGTATTGCTCATGTTATGGTGTCCCGGGACGTCTCCGGACGACTGGGTGATCTATGGGAACGTCCCCAACACTCAAGGTTTTGCCCTATTCAGGCCTGTTTTGTGGGTTTATTGCCCATGTTTTGGTGTCCTGGGACGTCTCCGAAGCACGGGGTGATCCTATGGGACCGTCCCCAAGACTCGCAGTTTTGGCAAATTGGGCCCGTTTTGTGAGCTATTGCTCACGTTCTGGTGTCCCGGGACGTCTCCGGACCAAGGGGTGATCTATGGGAATGTCCCAAAGACTCGTGGTTTTGGCCGATTCAGGCCCGTTTTGTGGGTTTATTGCCCATGCTTTGGTGTCCCGGGACGTCTCCGAAGCACGGGGTGATCTTATGGGACCGTCCCCATGAGTCACAGTTTTGGCCAATTGGGCCCGTTTTGTGAGCTATTACTCATGTCTTGGTGTCCCGAGACGTCTCCGGAGCACGGGGTGATCTATGGGAACGTCCCCAAGACTCACAATTTTGGTTGATACGAGCTCGTTTCAAGGGATATTGCTCACGTTTCGGTGTCTCGGGACGTCTCCGAAGCACGGGGTGATCTTATGGAAACGTCCCCAAGAATCGTGGTTTTGGCCGAGTCAGGCCCGTTTTGTGGGTTTATTGCCCATGTTTTGGTGTCTCGAGACGTCTCCGAAGCACGGGGTGATCTTATGGGACCGTCCCCAAGAGTCACAGTTTTGGCCAATTGGGGCTCATTTTGTGAGCTATTGCTCACGTTTTGGTGTCCCGGGACGTCTCCAGACCATGGGGTGATCTCATGGGAACGTCCCGAGGACTCGTGGTTTTGGCCGATTCAGGCCCGTTTTGTGCGTTTATTGCCCATGTTTTGGTGTCCCGGGACATCTCCGAAGCACGGGTTGATCTTATGGGACCGCCCACAAGACTCGTAGTTTTGGCCAAATGGGGCCCGTTTTGTGAGCTATTGCTCACGTTTTGGTGTTCCGGGATGTCTCCGGACAATGGGGTGATCTTATGGGAACGTCCCCAGGACTCGTGGTTCTGGCCGATTCAGGCCCGTTTTCTGGGTTTATTGCCCATGTTTTGGTGTCCCGAGACGTCTCCGAAGCACGGGGTGATCTTATGGGACCGTCCCCTAGACTCGCAGGTTTGGCCAATTGGGGCCCGTTTTGTGAGCTATTACTCACGTTTTGGTGTGCCGGGACGTCTCCGGACCAAGGGGTGATCTTATCGGAACGTCCCTAGGACTCGTGGTTTTGGCCAATTCAGGCCCGTTTTGTGTGTTTATTGCCCATGTTTTACTGTCCCGGGACGTCTTCGAAGCACGGGGTGATCTTATGGGACCGTCCCCAAGAGTCACAGTTTTGGCCAATTGGGACCCGTTTTGTGAGGTATTGCTCATGTTATGGTGTCCCGGGACGTCTCCGGACGACTGGGTGATCTATGGGAACGTCCCCAACACTCAAGGTTTTGCCCTATTCAGGCCTGTTTTGTGGGTTTATTGCCCATGTTTTGGTGTCCTGGGACGTCTCCGAAGCACGGGGTGATCCTATGGGACCGTCCCCAAGACTCGCAGTTTTGGCCAATTGGGCCCGTTTTGTGAGCTATTGCTCACGTTCTGGTGTCCCGGGACGTCTCCGGACCAAGGGGTGATCTATGGGAATGTCCCAAAGACTCGTGGTTTTGGACGATTCAGGCCCGTTTTGTGGGTTTATTGCCCATGCTTTGGTGTCCCGGGACGTCTCCGAAGCACGGGGTGATCTTATGGGACCGTCCCCATGAGTCACAGTTTTGGCCAATTGGGCCCGTTTTGTGAGCTATTACTCATGTCTTGGTGTCCCGAGACGTCTCCGGACCACGGGGTGATCTCATGGGAACGTCCCGAGGACTCGTGGTTTTGGCCGATTCAGGCCCGTTTTGTGCGTTTATTGCCCATGTTTTGGTGTCCCGGGACATCTCCGAAGCACGGGTTGATCTTATGGGACCGCCCCCAAGACTCGTAGTTTTGGCCAAATGGGGCCCGTTTTGTGAGCTATTGCTCACGTTTTGGTGTCCCGGGACGTCTCCGGACAATGGGGTGATCTTATGGGAACGTCCCCAGGACTCGTGGTTCTGGCCGATTCAGGCCCGTTTTCTGGGTTTATTGCCCATGTTTTGGTGTCCCGAGACGTCTCCGAAGCACGGGGTGATCTTATGGGACCGTCCCCTAGACTCGCAGGTTTGGCCAATTGGGGCCCGTTTTGTGAGCTATTACTCACGTTTTGGTGTGCCGGGACGTCTCCGGACCAAGGGGTGATCTTATCGGAACGTCCCTAGGACTCGTGGTTTTGGCCAATTCAGGCCCGTTTTGTGGGTTTATTGCCCATGTTTTAGTGTCCCGGGACGGCTTCGAAGCACGGGGTGATCTTATGGGACCTTCCCCAAGAGTCATAGTTTTGGCCAATTGGGACCCGTTTTGTGGGTTTATTGCCCATGTTTTAGTGTCCCGGGACGGCTTCGAAGCACGGGGTGATCTTATGGGACCGTCCCCAAGACTCACAGTTTTGGCCAATTGGGCCCGTTTTGTGAGCTATTGCTCACGTTCTGGTGTCCCGGGACGTCTCCGGACCAAGGGGTGATCTATGGGAATGTCCCAAAGACTCGTGGTTTTGGACGATTCAGGCCCGTTTTGTGGGTTTATTGCCCATGCTTTGGTGTCCCGGGACGTCTCCGAAGCACGGGGTGATCTTATGGGACCGTCCCCATGAGTCACAGTTTTGGCCAATTGGGCCCGTTTTGTGAGCTATTACTCATGTCTTGGTGTCCCGAGACGTCTCCGGACCACGGGGTGATCTCATGGGAACGTCCCGAGGACTCGTGGTTTTGGCCGATTCAGGCCCGTTTTGTGCGTTTATTGCCCATGTTTTGTTGTCCCGGGACATCTCCGAAGCACGGGTTGATCTTATGGGACCGCCCCCAAGACTCGTAGTTTTGGCCAAATGGGGCCCGTTTTGTGAGCTATTGCTCACGTTTTGGTGTCCCGGGACGTCTGCGGACAATGGGGTGATCTTATGGGAACGTCCCCAGGACTCGTGGTTCTGGCCGATTCAGGCCCGTTTTCTGGGTTTATTGCCCATGTTTTGGTGTCCCGAGACGTCTCCGAAGCACGGGGTGATCTTATGGGACCGTCCCCTAGACTCGCAGGTTTGGCCAATTGGGGCCCGTTTTGTGAGCTATTACTCACGTTTTGGTGTGCCGGGACGTCTCCGGACCAAGGGGTGATCTTATCGGAACGTCCCTAGGACTCGTGGTTTTGGCCAATTCAGGCCCGTTTTGTGGGTTTATTGCCCATGTTTTAGTGTCCCGGGACGTCTTCGAAGCACGGGGTGATCTTATGGGACCGTCCCCAAGAGTCACAGTTTTGGCCAATTGGGACCCGTTTTGTGAGGTATTGCTCACGTTCTGGTGTCCCGGGACGTCTACGGACCAAGGGGTGATCTATGGGAATGTCCCAAAGACTCGTGGTTTTGGCCGATTCCGGCCCGTTTTGTGGGTTTATTGCCCATGCTTTGGTGTCCCGGGACTTCTCCGAAGCACGGGGTGATCTTATGGGACCGTCCCCATGAGTCACAGTTTTGGCCAATTGGGCCCGTTTTGTGAGCTATTACTCATGTCTTGGTGTCCCGAGACGTCTCCGGAGCACGGGGTGATCTATGGGAACGTCCCCAAGACTCACAATTTTGGTTGATACGAGCTCGTTTCAAGGGATATTGCTCACGTTTCGGTGTCTCGGGACGTCTCCGAAGCACGGGGTGATCTTATGGAAACGTCCCCAAGAATCGTGGTTTTGGCCGAGTCAGGCCCGTTTTGTGGGTTTATTGCCCATGTTTTGGTGTCTCGAGACGTCTCCGAAGCACGGGGTGATCTTATGGGACCGTCCCCAAGAGTCACAGTTTTGGCCAATTGGGGCTCATTTTGTGAGCTATTGCTCACGTTTTGGTGTCCCGGGACGTCTCCAGACCAGGGGGTGATCTCATGGGAATGTCCCGAGGACTCGTGGTTTTGGCCGATTCAGGCCCGTTTTGTGCGTTTATTGCCCATGTTTTGGTGTCCCGGGACATCTCCGAAGCACGGGTTGATCTTATGGGACCGCCCCCAAGACTCGTAGTTTTGGCCAAATGGGGCCCGTTTTGTGAGCTATTGCTCACGTTTTGGTGTCCCGGGACGTCTCCGGACAATGGGGTGATCTTATGGGAACGTCCCCAGGACTCGTGGTTATGGCCGATTCAGGCCCGTTTTCTGGGTTTATTGCCCATGTTTTGGTGTCCCGAGACGTCTCCGAAGCACGGGGTGATCTTATGGGACCGTCCCCTAGACTCGCAGGTTTGGCCAATTGGGGCCCGTTTTGTGAGCTATTACTCACGTTTTGGTGTGCCGGGACGTCTCCGGACCAAGGGGTGATCTTATCGGAACGTCCCTAGGACTCGTGGTTTTGGCCAATTCAGGCCCGTTTTGTGGGTTTATTGCCCATGTTTTAGTGTCCCGGGACGTCTTCGAAGCACGGGGTGATCTTATGGGACCGTCCCCAAGAGTCACAGTTTTGGCCAATTGGGACCCGTTTTGTGAGGTATTGCTCATGTTATGGTGTCCCGGGACGTCTCCGGACGACTGGGTGATCTATGGGAACGTCCCCAACACTCAAGGTTTTGGCCTATTCAGGCCTGTTTTGTGGGTTTATTGCCCATGTTTTGGTGTCCTGGGACGTCTCCGAAGCACGGGGTGATCCTATGGGACCGTCCCCAAGACTCGCAGTTTTGGCAAATTGGGCCCGTTTTGTGAGCTATTGCTCACGTTTTGGTGTCCCGGGACGTCTCCGGACCAAGGGGTGATCTATGGGAATGTCCCAAAGACTCGTGGTTTTGGCCGATTCAGGCCCGTTTTGTGGGTTTATTGCCCATGCTTTGGTGTCCCGGGACGTCTCCGAAGCACGGGGTGATCTTATGGGACCGTCCCCATGAGTCACAGTTTTGGCCAATTGGGCCCGTTTTGTGAGCTATTACTCATGTCTTGGTGTCCCGAGACGTCTCCGGAGCACGGGGTGATCTATGGGAACGTCCCCAAGACTCACAATTTTGGTTGATTCGAGCTCGTTTCAAGGGATATTGCTCACGTTTCGGTGTCTCAGGATGTCTCCGAAGCACGGGGTGATCTTATGGAAACGTCCCCAAGAATCGTGGTTTTGGCCGAGTCAGGCCCGTTTTGTGGGTTTATTGCCCATGTTTTGGTGTCTCGAGACGTCTCCGAAGCACGGGGTGATCTTATGGGACCGTCCCCAAGAGTCACAGTTTTGGCCAATTGGGGCTCATTTTGTGAGCTATTGCTCACGTTTTGGTGTCCCGGGACGTCTCCAGACCATGGGGTGATCTCATGGGAATGTCCCGAGGACTCGTGGTTTTGGCCGATTCAGGCCCGTTTTGTGCGTTTATTGCCCATGTTTTGGTGTCCCGGGACATCTCCGAAGCACGGGTTGATCTTATGGGACCGCCCCCAAGACTCATAGTTTTGGCCAAATGGGGCCCGTTTTGTGAGCTATTGCTCACGTTTTGGTGTTCCGGGACGTCTCCGGACAATGGGGTGATCTTATGGGAACGTCCCCAGGACTCGTGGTTCTGGCCGATTCAGGCCCGTTTTCTGGGTTTATTGCCCATGTTTTGGTGTCCCGAGACGTCTCCGAAGCACGGGGTGATCTTATGGGACCGTCCCCTAGACTCGCAGGTTTCGCGAATTGGGGCCCGTTTTGTGAGCTATTACTCACGTTTTGGTGTGCCGGGACGTCTCCGAACCAAGGGTTGATCTTATCGGAACGTCCCTAGGACTCGTGGTTTTGGCCAATTCAGGCCCGTTTTGTGGGTTTATTGCCCATGTTTTAGTATCCCGGGACGTCTTCGAAGCACGGGGTGATCTTATGGGACCGTCCCCAAGAGTCACAGTTTTGGCCAATTGGGACCCGTTTTGTGAGGTATTGCTCATGTTATGGTGTCCCGGGACGCCTCCGGACTACTGGGTGATCTATGGGAACGTCCCCAACACTCAAGGTTTTGCCCTATTCAGGCCTGTTTTGTGGGTTTATTGCCCATGTTTTGGTGTCCTGGGAACGTCCCCAAGACTCACAATTTTGGTTGATACGAGCTCGTTTCAAGGGATATTGCTCACGTTTCGGTGTCTCAGGACGTCTCCGAAGCACGGGGTGATCTTATGGAAACGTCCCCAAGACTCGTGGTTTTGGCCGAGTCAGGCCCGTTTTGTGGGTTTATTGCCCATGTTTTGGTGTCTCGAGACGTCTCCGAAGCACGGGGTGATCTTATGGGACCGTCCCCAAGAGTCACAGTTTTGGCCAATTGGGGCTCATTTTGTGAGCTATTGCTCACGTTTTGGTGTCCCGGGACGTCTCCAGACCATGGGGTGATCTCATGGGAACGTCCCAAGGACTCGTGGTTTTGGCCGATTCAGGCCCGTTTTGTGCGTTTATTGCCCATGTTTTGGTGTCCCGGGACATCTCCGAAGCACGGGTTGATCTTATGGGACCGCCCCCAAGACTCGTAGTTTTGGCCAAATGGGGCCCGTTTTGTGAGCTATTGCTCACGTTTTGGTGTTCCGGGACGTCTCCGGACAATGGGGTGATCTTATGGGAACGTCCCCAGGACTCGTGGTTCTGGCCGATTCAGGCCCGTTTTCTGGGTTTATTGCCCATGTTTTGGTGTCCCGAGACGTCTCCGAAGCACGGGGTGATCTTATGGGACCGTCCCCTAGACTCGCAGGTTTGGCCAATTGGGGCCCGTTTTGTGAGCTATTACTCACGTTTTGGTGTGCCGGGACGTCTCCGGACCAAGGGGTGATCTTGTCGGAACGTCCCTAGGACTCGTGGTTTTGGCCAATTCAGGCCCGTTTTGTGGGTTTATTGCCCATGTTTTAGTGTCCCGGGACATCTTCGAAGCACGGGGTGATCTTATGGGACCGTCCCCAAGAGTCACAATTTTGGCCAATTGGGACCCGTTTTGTGAGGTATTGCTCATGTTATGGTGTCCCGGGACGTCTCCGGACGACTGGGTGATCTATGGGAACGTCCCCAACACTCAAGGTTTTGCCCTATTCAGGCCTGTTTTGTGGGTTTATTGCCCATGTTTTGGTGTCCTGGGACGTCTCCGAAGCAGGGGGTGATCCTATGGGACCGTCCCCAAGACTCGCAGTTTTGGCAAATTGGGCCCGTTTTGTGAGCTATTGCTCACGTTTTGGTGTCCCGGGACGTCTCCGGACCAAGGGGTGATCTATGGGAATGTCCCAAAGACTCGTGGTTTTGGCCGATTCAGGCCCGTTTTGTGGGTTTATTGCCCATGCTTTGGTCTCCCGGGACGTCTCCGAAGCACGGGGTGATCTTATGGGACCGTCCCCATGAGTCACAGTTTTGGCCAATTGGGCCCATTTTGCGAGCTATTACTCATGTCTTGGTGTCCCGAGACGTCTCCGGAGCACGGGGTGATCTATGGGAACGTCCCCAAGACTCACAATTTTGGTTGATACGAGCTCGTTTCAAGGGATATTGCTCACGTTTCGGTGTCTCGGGACGTCTCCGAAGCACGGGGTGATCTTATGGAAACGTCCCCAAGACTCGTGGTTTTGGCCGAGTCAGGCCCGTTTTGTGGGTTTATTGCCCATGTTTTGGTGTCTCGAGACGTCTCCGAAGCACGGGGTGATCTTATGGGACCGTCCCCAAGAGTCACAGTTTTGGCCAATTGGGGCTCATTTTGTGAGCTATTGCTCACGTTTTGGTGTCCCGGGACGTCTCCAGACCATGGGGTGATCTCATGGGAACGTCCCGAGGACTCGTGGTTTTGGCCGATTCAGGCCCGTTTTGTGCGTTTATTGCCCATGTTTTGGTGTCCCGGGACATCTCCGAAGCACGGGTTGATCTTATGGGACCGCCCCCAAGACTCGTAGTTTTGGCCAAATGGGGCCCGTTTTGTGAGCTATTGCTCACGTTTTGGTGTTCCGGGACGTCTCCGGACAATGGGGTAATCTTATGGGAACGTCCCCAGGACTCGTGGTTCTGGCCGATTCAGGCCCGTTTTCTGGGTTTATTGCCCATGTTTTGGTGTCCCGAGACGTCTCCAAAGCACGGGGTGATCTTATGGGACCGTCCCCTAGACTCGCAGGTTTGGCCAATTGGGGCCCGTTTTGTGAGCTATTACTCACGTTTTGGTGTGCCGGGACGTCTCCGAACCAAGGGGTGATCTTATCGGAACGTCCCTAGGACTCGTGGTTTTGGCCAATTCAGGCCCGTTTTGTGGGTTTATTGCCCATGTTTTAGTATCCCGGGACGTCTTCGAAGCACGGGGTGATCTTATGGGACCGTCCCCAAGAGTCACAGTTTTGGCCAATTGGTACCCGTTTTGTGAGGTATTGCTCATGTTATGGTGTCCCGGGACGTCTCCGGACGACTGGGTGATCTATGGGAACGTCCCCAACACTCAAGGTTTTGCCCTATTCAGGCCTGTTTTGTGGGTTTATTGCCCATGTTTTGGTGTCCTGGGACGTCTCCGAAGCACGGGGTGATCCTATGGGACCGTCCCCAAGACTCGCAGTTTTGGCCAATTGGGCCCGTTTTGTGAGCTATTGCTCACGTTTTGGTGTCCCGGGACGTCTCCGGACCAAGGGGTGATCTATGGGAATGTCCCAAAGACTCGTGGTTTTGGCCGATTCCGGCCCGTTTTGTGGGTTTATTGCCCATGCTTTGGTGTCCCGGGACGTCTCCGAAGCACGGGGTGATCTTATGGGACCGTCCCCATGAGTCACAGTTTTGGCCAATTGGGCCCGTTTTGTGAGCTATTACTCATGTCTTGGTGTCCCGAGACGTCTCCGGAGCACGGGGTGATCTATGGGAACGTCCCCAAGACTCACAATTTTGGTTGAGACGAGCTCGTTTCAAGGGATATTGCTCACGTTTCGGTGTCTCGGGACGTCTCCGAAGCACGGGGTGATCTTATGGAAACGTCCCCAAGACTCGTGGTTTTGGCCGAGTCAGGCCCGTTTTGTGGGTTTATTGCCCATGTTTTGGTGTCTCGAGACGTCTCCGAAGCACGGGGTGATCTTATGGGACCGTCCCCAAGAGTCACAGTTTTGGCCAATTGGGGCTCATTTTGTGAGCTATTGCTCACGTTTTGGTGTCCCGGGACGTCTCCAGACCATGGGGTGATCTCATGGGAACGTCCCGAGGACTCGTGGTTTTGGCCGATTCAGGCCCGTTTTGTGCGTTTATTGCCCATGTTTTGGTGTCCCGGGACATCTCCGAAGCACGGGTTGATCTTATGGGACCGCCCCCAAGACTCATAGTTTTGGCCAAATGGGGCCCGTTTTGTGAGCTATTGCTCACGTTTTGGTGTTCCGGGACGTCTCCGGACAATGGGGTGATCTTATGGGAACGTCCCCAGGACTCGTGGTTCTGGCCGATTCAGGCCCGTTTTCTGGGTTTATTGCCCATGTTTTGGTGCCCCGAGACGTCTCCGAAGCACGGGGTGATCTTATGGGACCGTCCCCTAGACTCGCAGGTTTGGCCAATTGGGGCCCGTTTTGTGAGCTATTACTCACGTTTTGGTGTGCCGGGACGTCTCCGAACCAAGGGGTGATCTTATCGGAACGTCCCTAGGACTCGTGGTTTTGGCCAATTCAGGCCCGTTTTGTGGGTTTATTGCCCATGTTTTAGTGTCCCGGGACGTCTTCGAAGCACGGGGTGATCTTATGGGACCGTCCCCAAGAGTCACAGTTTTGGCCAATTGGGACCCGTTTTGTGAGGTATTGCTCATGTTATGGTGTCCCGGGACGTCTCCGGACGACTGGGTGATCTATGGGAACGTCCCCAACACTCAAGGTTTTGCCCTATTCAGGCCTGTTTTGTGGGTTTATTGCCCATGTTTTGGTGTCCTGGGACGTCTCCGAAGCACGGGGTGATCCTATGGGACCGTCCCCAAGACTCGCAGTTTTGGCAAATTGGGCCCGTTTTGTGAGCTATTGCTCACGTTTTGGTGTCCCGGGACGTCTCCGGACCAAGGGGTGATCTATGGGAATGTCCCAAAGACTCGTGGTTTTGGCCGATTCAGGCCCGTTTTGTGGGTTTATTGCCCATGCTTTGGTGTCCCGGGACGTCTCCGAAGCACGGGGTGATCTTATGGGACCGTCCCCATGAGTCACAGTTTTGGCCAATTGGGCCCGTTTTGCGAGCTATTACTCATGTCTTGGTGTCCCGAGACGTGTCCGGAGCACGGGGTGATCTATGGGAACGTCCCCAAGACTCACAATTTTGGTTGATACGAGCTCGTTTCAAGGGATATTGCTCACGTTTCGGTGTCTCGGGACGTCTCCGAAGCACGGGGTGATCTTATGGAAACGTCCCCAAGACTCGTGGTTTTGGCCGAGTCAGGCCCGTTTTGTGGGTTTATTGCCCATGTTTTGGTGTCTCGAGACGTCTCCGAAGCACGGGGTGATCTTATGGGACCGTCCCCAAGAGTCACAGTTTTGGCCAATTGGGGCTCATTTTGTGAGCTATTGCTCACGTTTTGGTGTCCCGGGACGTCTCCAGACCATGGGGTGATCTCATGGGAACGTCCCGAGGACTCGTGGTTTTGGCCGATTCAGGCCCGTTTTGTGCGTTTATTGCCCATGTTTTGGTGTCCCGGGACATCTCCGAAGCACGGGTTGATCTTATGGGACCGCCCCCAAGACTCGTAGTTTTGGCCAAATGGGGCCCGTTTTGTGAGCTATTGCTCACGTTTTGGTGTTCCGGGACGTCTCCGGACAATGGGGTGATCTTATGGGAACGTCCCCAGGACTCGTGGTTCTGGCCGATTCAGGCCCGTTTTCTGGGTTTATTGCCCATGTTTTGGTGTCCCGAGACGTCTCCGAAGCACGGGGTGATCTTATGGGACCGTCCCCTAGACTCGCAGGTTTGGCCAATTGGGGCCCGTTTTGTGAGCTATTACTCACGTTTTGGTGTGCCGGGACGTCTCCGGACCAAGGGGTGATCTTATCGGAACGTCCCTAGGACTCGTGGTTTTGGCCAATTCAGGCCCGTTTTGTGGGTTTATTGCCTATGTTTTAGTGTCCCGGGACGTCTTCGAAGCACGGGGTGATCTTATGGGACCGTCCCCAAGAGTCACAGTTTTGGCCAATTGGGACCCGTTTTGTGAGGTATTGCTCATGTTATGGTGTCCCGGGACGTCTCCGGACGACTGGGTGATCTATGGGAACGTCCCCAACACTCAAGGTTTTGCCCTATTCAGGCCTGTTTTGTGGGTTTATTGCCCATGTTTTGGTGTCCTGGGACGTCTCCGAAGCACGGGGTGATCCTATGGGACCGTCCCCAAGACTCGCAGTTTTGGCAAATTGGGCCCGTTTTGTGAGCTATTGCTCACGTTTTGGTGTCCCGGGACGTCTCCGGACCAAGGGGTGATCTATGGGAATGTCCCAAAGACTCGTGGTTTTGGCCGATTCAGGCCCGTTTTGTGGGTTTATTGCCCATGCTTTGGTGTCCCGGGACGTCTCCGAAGCACGGGGTGATCTTATGGGACCGTCCCCATGAGTCACAGTTTTGGCCAATTGGGCCCGTTTTGCGAGCTATTACTCATGTCTTGGTGTCCCGAGACGTCTCCGGAGCACGGGGTGATCTATGGGAACGTCCCCAAGACTCACAATTTTGGTTGATACGAGCTCGTTTCAAGGGATATTGCTCACGTTTCGGTGTCTCGGGACGTCTCCGAAGCACGGGGTGATCTTATGGAAACGTCCCCAAGACTCGTGGTTTTGGCCGAGTCAGGCCCGTTTTGTGGGTTTATTGCCCATGTTTTGGTGTCTCGAGACGTCTCCGAAGCACGGGGTGATCTTATGGGACCGTCCCCAAGAGTCACAGTTTTGGCCAATTGGGGCTCATTTTGTGAGCTATTGCTCACGTTTTGGTGTCCCGGGACGTCTCCAGACCATGGGGTGATCTCATGGGAACGTCCCGAGGACTCGTGGTTTTGGCCGATTCAGGCCCGTTTTGTGCGTTTATTGCCCATGTTTTGGTGTCCCGGGACATCTCCGAAGCACGGGTTGATCTTATGGGACCGCCCCCAAGACTCGTAGTTTTGGCCAAATGGGGCCCGTTTTGTGAGCTATTGCTCACGTTTTGGTGTTCCGGGACGTCTCCGGACAATGGGGTGATCTTATGGGAACGTCCCCAGGACTCGTGGTTCTGGCCGATTCAGGCCCGTTTTCTGGGTTTATTGCCCATGTTTTGGTGTCCCGAGACGTCTCCGAAGCACGGGGTGATCTTATGGGACCGTCCCCTAGACTCGCAGGTTTGGCCAATTGGGGCCCGTTTTGTGAGCTATTACTCACGTTTTGGTGTGCCGGGACGTCTCCGGACCAAGGGGTGATCTTATCGGAACGTCCCTAGGACTCGTGGTTTTGGCCAATTCAGGCCCGTTTTGTGGGTTTATTGCCTATGTTTTAGTGTCCCGGGACGTCTTCGAAGCACGGGGTGATCTTATGGGACCGTCCCCAAGAGTCACGGTTTTGGCCAATTGGGACCCGTTTTGTGAGGTATTGCTCATGTTATGGTGTCCTGGGACGTCTCCGGACGACTGGGTGATCTATGGGAACGTCCCCAACACTCAAGGTTTTGCCCTATTCAGGCCTGTTTTGTGGGTTTATTGCCCATGTTTTGGTGTCCTGGGACGTCTCCGAAGCACGGGGTGATCCTATGGGACCGTCCCCAAGACTCGCAGTTTTGGCAAATTGGGCCCGTTTTGTGAGCTATTGCTCACGTTTTGGTGTCCCGGGACGTCTCCGGACCAAGGGGTGATCTATGGGAATGTCCCAAAGACTCGTGGTTTTGGCCGATTCAGGCCCGTTTTGTGGGTTTATTGCCCATGCTTTGGTGTCCCGGGACGTCTCCGAAGCACGGGGTGATCTTATGGGACCGTCCCCATGAGTCACAGTTTTGGCCAATTGGGCCCGTTTTGCGAGCTATTACTCATGTCTTGGTGTCCCGAGACGTCTCCGGAGCACGGGGTGATCTATGGGAACGTCCCCAAGACTCACAATTTTGGTTGATACGAGCTCGTTTCAAGGGATATTGCTCACGTTTCGGTGTCTCGGGACGTCTCCGAAGCACGGGGTGATCTTATGGAAACGTCCCCAAGACTCGTGGTTTTGGCCGAGTCAGGCCCGTTTTGTGGGTTTATTGCCCATGTTTTGGTGTCTCGAGACGTCTCCGAAGCACGGGGTGATCTTATGGGACCGTCCCCAAGAGTCACAGTTTTGGCCAATTGGGGCTCATTTTGTGAGCTATTGCTCACGTTTTGGTGTCCCGGGACGTCTCCAGACCATGGGGTGATCTCATGGGAACGTCCCGAGGACTCGTGGTTTTGGCCGATTCAGGCCCGTTTTGTGCGTTTATTGCCCATGTTTTGGTGTCCCGGGACATCTCCGAAGCACGGGTTGATCTTATGGGACCGCCCCCAAGACTCGTAGTTTTGGCCAAATGGGGCCCGTTTTGTGAGCTATTGCTCACGTTTTGGTGTTCCGGGACGTCTCCGGACAATGGGGTGATCTTATGGGAACGTCCCCAGGACTCGTGGTTCTGGCCGATTCAGGCCCGTTTTCTGGGTTTATTGCCCATGTTTTGGTGTCCCGAGACGTCTCCGAAGCACGGGGTGATCTTATGGGACCGTCCCCTAGACTCGCAGGTTTGGCCAATTGGGGCCCGTTTTGTGAGCTATTACTCACGTTTTGGTGTGCCGGGACGTCTCCGGACCAAGGGGTGATCTTATCGGAACGTCCCTAGGACTCGTGGTTTTGGCCAATTCAGGCCCGTTTTGTGGGTTTATTGCCTATGTTTTAGTGTCCCGGGACGTCTTCGAAGCACGGGGTGATCTTATGGGACCGTCCCCAAGAGTCACAGTTTTGGCCAATTGGGACCCGTTTTGTGAGGTATTGCTCATGTTATGGTGTCCCGGGACGTCTCCGGACGACTGGGTGATCTATGGGAACGTCCCCAACACTCAAGGTTTTGCCCTATTCAGGCCTGTTTTGTGGGTTTATTGCCCATGTTTTGGTGTCCTGGGACGTCTCCGAAGCACGGGGTGATCCTATGGGACCGTCCCCAAGACTCGCAGTTTTGGCAAATTGGGCCCGTTTTGTGAGCTATTGCTCACGTTTTGGTGTCCCGGGACGTCTCCGGACCAAGGGGTGATCTATGGGAATGTCCCAAAGACTCGTGGTTTTGGCCGATTCAGGCCCGTTTTGTGGGTTTATTGCCCATGCTTTGGTGTCCCGGGACGTCTCCGAAGCACGGGGTGATCTTATGGGACCGTCCCCATGAGTCACAGTTTTGGCCAATTGGGCCCGTTTTGCGAGCTATTACTCATGTCTTGGTGTCCCGAGACGTCTCCGGAGCACGGGGTGATCTATGGGAACGTCCCCAAGACTCACAATTTTGGTTGATACGAGCTCGTTTCAAGGGATATTGCTCACGTTTCGGTGTCTCGGGACGTCTCCGAAGCACGGGGTGATCTAATGGAAACGTCCCCAACACTCGTGGTTTTGCCCGATTCTTTCCCGTTTAGTGGGTTTATTATTGCCCATGTTTTAGTATCCCGGGACGTCTTCAAAGCACGGGGTGATCTTATGGGACCGTCCCCAAGAGTCACAGTTTTGGCCAATTGGTACCCGTTTTGTGAGGTATTGCTCATGTTATGGTGTCCCGGGACGTCTCCGGACGACTGGGTGATCTATGGGAACGTCCCCAACACTCAAGGTTTTGCCCTATTCAGGCCTGTTTTGTGGGTTTATTGCCCATGTTTTGGTGTCCTGGGACGTCTCCGAAGCACGGGGTGATCCTATGGGACCGTCCCCAAGACTCGCAGTTTTGGCCAATTGGGCCCGTTTTGTGAGCTATTGCTCACGTTTTGGTGTCCCGGGACGTCTCCGGACCAAGGGGTGATCTATGGGAATGTCCCAAAGACTCACAATTTTGGTTGAGACGAGCTCGTTTCAAGGGATATTGCTCACGTTTCGGTGTCTCGGGACGTCTCCGAAGCACGGGGTGATCTTATGGAAACGTCCCCAAGACTCGTGGTTTTGGCCGAGTCAGGCCCGTTTTGTGGGTTTATTGCCCATGTTTTGGTGTCTCGAGACGTCTCCGAAGCACGGGGTGATCTTATGGGACCGTCCCCAAGAGTCACAGTTTTGGCCAATTGGGGCTCATTTTGTGAGCTATTGCTCACGTTTTGGTGTCCCGGGACGTCTCCAGACCATGGGGTGATCTCATGGGAACGTCCCGAGGACTCGTGGTTTTGGCCGATTCAGGCCCGTTTTGTGCGTTTATTGCCCATGTTTTGGTGTCCCGGGACATCTCCGAAGCACGGGTTGATCTTATGGGACCGCCCCCAAGACCCGTAGTTTTGGCCAAATGGGGCCCATTTTGTGAGCTATTGCTCACGTTTTGGTGTTCCGGGACGTCTCCGGACAATGGGGTGATCTTATGGGAACGTCCCCAGGACTCGTGGTTCTGGCCGATTCAGGCCCGTTTTCTGGGTTTATTGCCCATGTTTTGGTGTCCCGAGACGTCTCCGAAGCACGGGGTGATCTTATGGGACCGTCCCCTAGACTCGCAGGTTTGGCCAATTGGGGCCCGTTTTGTGAGCTATTACTCACGTTTTGGTGTGCCGGGACGTCTCCGAACCAAGGGGTGATCTTATCGGAACGTCCCTAGGACTCGTGGTTTTGGCCAATTCAGGCCCTTTTTGTGGGTTTATTGCCCATGTTTTAGTATCCCGGGACGTCTTCAAAGCACGGGGTGATCTTATGGGACCGTCCCCAAGAGTCACAGTTTTGGCCAATTGGGACCCGTTTTGTGAGGTATTGCTCATGTTATGGTGTCCCGGGAGGTCTCCGGACGACTGGGTGATCTATGGGAACGTCCCCAACACTCAAGGTTTTGCCCTATTCAGGCCTGTTTTTTGGGTTTATTGCCCATGTTTTGGTGTCCTGGGACGTCTCCGAAGCACGGGGTGATCCTATGGGACCGTCCCCAAGACTCGCAGTTTTGGCCAATTGGGCCCGTTTTGTGAGCTATTGCTCACGTTTTGGTGTCCCGGGACGTCTCCGGACCAAGGGGTGATCTCTGGGAATGTCCCAAAGACTCGTGGTTTTGTCCGATTCAGGCCCGTTTTGTGGGTTTATTGCCCATGCTTTGGTGTCCCGGGACGTCTCCGAAGCACGGGGTGATCTTATGGGACCGTCCCCATGAGTCACAGTTTTGGCCAATTGGGCCCGTTTTGTGAGCTATTACTCATGTCTTGGTGTCCCGAGACGTCTCCGGACCACGGGGTGATCTATGGGAACGTCCCCAAGACTCACAATTTTGGTTGAGACGAGCTCGTTTCAAGGGATATTGCTCACGTTTCGGTGTCTCGGGACGTCTCCGAAGCACGGGGTGATCTTATGGAAACGTCCCCAAGACTCGTGGTTTTGGCCGAGTCAGGCCCGTTTTGTGGGTTTATTGCCCATGTTTTGGTGTCTCGAGACGTCTCCGAAGCACGGGGTGATCTTATGGGACCGTCCCCAAGAGTCACAGTTTTGGCCAATTGGGGCTCATTTTGTGAGCTATTGCTCACGTTTTGGTGTCCCGGGACGTCTCCAGACCATGGGGTGATCTCATGGGAACGTCCCGAGGACTCGTGGTTTTGGCCGATTCAGGCCCGTTTTGTGCGTTTATTGCCCATGTTTTGGTGTCCCGGGACATCTCCGAAACACGGGTTGATCTTATGGGACCGCCCCCTAGACTCGTAGTTTTGGCCAAATGGGGCCCGTTTTGTGAGCTATTGCTCACATTTTGGTGTCCCGGGACGTCTCCGGACAATGGGGTGATCTTATGGGAACGTCCCCAGGACTCGTGGTTCTGGCCGATTCAGGCCCGTTTTCTGGGTTTATTGCCCATGTTTTGGTGTCCCGAGACGTCTCTGAAGCACGGGGTGATCTTATGGGACCGTCCCCTAGACTCACAGGTTTGGCCAATTGGGGCCCGTTTTGTGAGCTATTACTCACGTTTTGGTGTGCCGGGACGTCTCCGGACCAAGGGGTGATCTTATCGGAACGTCCCTAGGACTCGTGGTTTTGGCCAATTCAGGCCCTTTTTGTGGGTTTATTGCCCATGTTTTAGTGTCCCGGGACGTCTTCGAAGCACGGGGTGATCTTATGGGACCGTCCCCAAGAGTCACAGTTTTGGCCAATTGGGACCCGTTTTGTGAGGTATTGCTCATGTTATGGTGTCCCGGGACGTCTCCGGACGACTGGGTGATCTATGGGAACGTCCCCAACACTCAAGGTTTTGCCCTATTCAGGCCTGTTTTGTGGGTTTATTGCCCATGTTTTGGTGTCCTGGGACGTCTCCGAAGCACGGGGTGATCCTATGGGACCGTCCCAAAGACTCACAGTTTTGGCAAATTGGGCCCGTTTTGTGAGCTATTGCTCACGTTTTGGTGTCCCAGGACGTCTCCGGACCAAGGGGTGATCGATGGGAACGTCCCAAAGACTCGTGGTTTTGGCCGATTCAGGCCCGTTTTGTGGGTTTATTGCCCATGCTTTGGTGTCCCGGGACGTCTCCGAAGCACGGGGTGTTCTTATGCGACCGTCCCCATGAGTCATAGTTTTGGCCAATTGGGCCCGTTTTGTGAGCTATTACTCATGTCTTGGTGTCCCGAGACGTCTCCGGACCACGGGGTGATCTACGGGAACATCCCCAAGACTCACAATTTTGGTTGATACGAGCTCGTTTCAAGGGATATTGCTCACGTTTTGGTGTCCCGGGACTTCTCCGGACAATGGGGTGATTTTATGGGAACGTCCCCAGGACTCGTGGTTCTGGCCGATTTAGGCCCGTTTTCTGGGTTTATTGCCCATGTTTTGGTGTCCCGAGACGTCTCCGAAGCACGGGGTGATCTTATGGGACCGTCCCCTAGACTCGCAGGTTTGGCCAATTGGGGCCCGTTTTGTGAGCTATTACTCACGTTTTGGTGTGCCGGGACGTCTCCGGACCAAGGGGTGATCTTATCGGAACGTCCCTAGGACTCGTGGTTTTGGCCAATTCAGGCCCGTTTTGTGGGTTTATTGCCCATGTTTTAGTGTCCCGGGACGTCTTCGAAGCACGGGGTGATCTTATGGGACCGTCCCCAAGAGTCACAGTTTTGGCCAATTGGGACCCGTTTTGTGAGGTATTGCTCATGTTATGGTGTCCCGGGACGTCTCCGAACGACTGGGTGATCTATGGGAACGTCCCCAACACTCAAGGTTTTGCCCTATTCAGGCCTGTTTTGTGGGTTTATTGCCCATGTTTTGGTGTCCTGGGACGTCTCCGAAGCACGGGGTGATCCTATGGGACCGTCCCCAAGACTCGCAGTTTTGGCCAATTGGGCCCGTTTTGTGAGCTATTGCTCACGTTTTGGTGTCCCGGGACGTCTCCGGACCAAGGGGTGATCTCTGGGAATGTCCCAAAGACTCGTGGTTTTGGCCGATTCAGGCCCGTTTTGTGGGTTTATTGCCCATGCTTTGGTGTCCCGGGACGTCTCCGAAGCACGGGGTGATCTTATGGGACCGTCCCCATGAGTCACAGTTTTGGCCAATTGGGCCCGTTTTGTGAGCTATTACTCATGTCTTGGTGTCCCGAGACGTCTCCGGACCACGGGGTGATCTATGGGAACGTCCCCAAGACTCACAATTTTGGTTGAGACGAGCTCGTTTCAAGGGATATTGCTCACGTTTCGGTGTCTCGGGACGTCTCCGAAGCACGGGGTGATCTTATGGAAACGTCCCCAAGACTCGTGGTTTTGGCCGAGTCAGGCCCGTTTTGTGGGTTTATTGCCCATGTTTTGGTGTCTCGAGACGTCTCCGAAGCACGGGGTGATCTTATGGGACCGTCCCCAAGAGTCACAGTTTTGGCCAATTGGGGCTCATTTTGTGAGCTATTGCTCACGTTTTGGTGTCCCGGGACGTCTCCAGACCATGGGGTGATCTCATGGGAACGTCCCGAGGACTCGTGGTTTTGGCCGATTCAGGCCCGTTTTGTGCGTTTATTGCCCATGTTTTGGTGTCCCGGGACATCTCCGAAGCACGGGTTGATCTTATGGGACCGCCCCCAAGACCCGTAGTTTTGGCCAAATGGGGCCCATTTTGTGAGCTATTGCTCACGTTTTGGTGTTCCGGGACGTCTCCGGACAATGGGGTGATCTTATGGGAACGTCCCCAGGACTCGTGGTTCTGGCCGATTCAGGCCCGTTTTCTGGGTTTATTGCCCATGTTTTGGTGTCCCGAGACGTCTCCGAAGCACGGGGTGATCTTATGGGACCGTCCCCTAGACTCGCAGGTTTGGCCAATTGGGGCCCGTTTTGTGAGCTATTACTCACGTTTTGGTGTGCCGGGACGTCTCCGAACCAAGGGGTGATCTTATCGGAACGTCCCTAGGACTCGTGGTTTTGGCCAATTCAGGCCCTTTTTGTGGGTTTATTGCCTATGTTTTAGTGTCCCGGGACGTCTCCGAAGCACGGGGTGATCTTATGGGACCGTCCCCATGAGTCACAGTTTTGGCCAATTGGGCCCGTTTTGTGAGCTATTACTCATGTCTTGGTGTCCCGAGACGTCTCCGGACCACGGGGTGATCTATGGGAACGTCCCCAAGACTCACAATTTTGGTTGAGACGAGCTCGTTTCAAGGGATATTGCTCACGTTTCGGTGTCTCGGGACGTCTCCGAAGCACGGGGTGATCTTATGGAAACGTCCCCAAGACTCGTGGTTTTGGCCGAGTCAGGCCCGTTTTGTGGGTTTATTGCCCATGTTTTGGTGTCTCGAGACGTCTCCGAAGCACGGGGTGATCTTATGGGACCGTCCCCAAGAGTCACAGTTTTGGCCAATTGGGGCTCATTTTGTGAGCTATTGCTCACGTTTTGGTGTCCCGGGACGTCTCCAGACCATGGGGTGATCTCATGGGAACGTCCCGAGGACTCGTGGTTTTGGCCGATTCAGGCCCGTTTTGTGCGTTTATTGCCCATGTTTTGGTGTCCCGGGACATCTCCGAAACACGGGTTGATCTTATGGGACCGCCCCCTAGACTCGTAGTTTTGGCCAAATGGGGCCCGTTTTGTGAGCTATTGCTCACATTTTGGTGTCCCGGGACGTCTCCGGACAATGGGGTGATCTTATGGGAACGTCCCCAGGACTCGTGGTTCTGGCCGATTCAGGCCCGTTTTCTGGGTTTATTGCCCATGTTTTGGTGTCCCGAGACATCTCTGAAGCACGGGGTGATCTTATGGGACCGTCCCCTAGACTCGCAGGTTTGGCCAATTGGGGCCCGTTTTGTGAGCTATTACTCACGTTTTGGTGTGCCGGGACGTCTCCGGACCAAGGGGTGATCTTATCGGAACGTCCCTAGGACTCGTGGTTTTGGCCAATTCAGGCCCTTTTTGTGGGTTTATTGCCCATGTTTTAGTGTCCCGGGACGTCTTCGAAGCACGGGGTGATCTTATGGGACCGTCCCCAAGAGTCACAGTTTTGGCCAATTGGGACCCGTTTTGTGAGGTATTGCTCATGTTATGGTGTCCCGGGACGTCTCCGGACGACTGGGTGATCTATGGGAACGTCCCCAACACTCAAGGTTTTGCCCTATTCAGGCCTGTTTTGTGGGTTTATTGCCCATGTTTTGGTGTCCTGGGACGTCTCCGAAGCACAGGGTGATCCTATGGGACCGTCCCAAAGACTCACAGTTTTGGCAAATTGGGCCCGTTTTGTGAGCTATTGCTCACGTTTTGGTGTCCCAGGACGTCTCCGGACCAAGGGGTGATCGATGGGAACGTCCCAAAGACTCGTGGTTTTGGCCGATTCAGGCCCGTTTTGTGGGTTTATTGCCCATGCTTTGGTGTCCCGGGACGTCTCCGAAGCACGGGGTGTTCTTATGCGACCGTCCCCATGAGTCATAGTTTTGGCCAATTGGGCCCGTTTTGTGAGCTATTACTCATGTCTTGGTGTCCCGAGACGTCTCCGGACCACGGGGTGATCTACGGGAACATCCCCAAGACTCACAATTTTGGTTGATACGAGCTCGTTTCAAGGGATATTGCTCACGTTTTGGTGTCCCGGGACTTCTCCGGACAATGGGGTGATTTTATGGGAACGTCCCCAGGACTCGTGGTTCTGGCCGATTTAGGCCCGTTTTCTGGGTTTATTGCCCATGTTTTGGTGTCCCGAGACGTCTCCGAAGCACGGGGTGATCTTATGGGACCGTCCCCTAGACTCGCAGGTTTGGCCAATTGGGGCCCGTTTTGTGAGCTATTACTCACGTTTTGGTGTGCCGGGACGTCTCCGGACCAAGGGGTGATCTTATCGGAACGTCCCTAGGACTCGTGGTTTTGGCCAATTCAGGCCCGTTTTGTGGGTTTATTGCCCATGTTTTAGTGTCCCGGGACGTCTTCGAAGCACGGGGTGATCTTATGGGACCGTCCCCAAGAGTCACAGTTTTGGCCAATTGGGACCCGTTTTGTGAGGTATTGCTCATGTTATGGTGTCCCGGGACGTCTCCGGACGACTGGGTGATCTATGGGAACGTCCCCAACACTCAAGGTTTTGCCCTATTCAGGCCTGTTTTGTGGGTTTATTGCCCATGTTTTGGTGTCCTGGGACGTCTCCGAAGCACGGGGTGATCCTATGGGACCGTCCCCAAGACTCGCAGTTTTGGCCAATTGGGCCCGTTTTGTGAGCTATTGCTCACGTTTTGGTGTCCCGGGACGTCTCCGGACCAAGGGGTGATCTCTGGGAATGTCCCAAAGACTCGTGGTTTTGGCCGATTCAGGCCCGTTTTGTGGGTTTATTGCCCATGCTTTGGTGTCCCGGGACGTCTCCGAAGCACGGGGTGATCTTATGGGACCGTCCCCATGAGTCACAGTTTTGGCCAATTGGGCCCGTTTTGTGAGCTATTACTCATGTCTTGGTGTCCCGAGACGTCTCCGGACCACGGGGTGATCTATGGGAACGTCCCCAAGACTCACAATTTTGGTTGAGACGAGCTCGTTTCAAGGGATATTGCTCACGTTTCGGTGTCTCGGGACTTCTCCGAAGCACGGGGTGATCTTATGGAAACGTCCCCAAGACTCGTGGTTTTGGCCGAGTCAGGCCCGTTTTGTGGGTTTATTGCCCATGTTTTGGTGTCTCGAGACGTCTCCGAAGCACGGGGTGATCTTATGGGACCGTCCCCAAGAGTCACAGTTTTGGCCAATTGGGGCTCATTTTGTGAGCTATTGCTCACGTTTTGGTGTCCCGGGACGTCTCCAGACCATGGGGTGATCTCATGGGAACGTCCCGAGGACTCGTGGTTTTGGCCGATTCAGGCCCGTTTTGTGCGTTTATTGCCCATGTTTTGGTGTCCCGGGACATCTCCGAAGCACGGGTTGATCTTATGGGACCGCCCCCAAGACCCGTAGTTTTGGCCAAATGGGGCCCATTTTGTGAGCTATTGCTCACGTTTTGGTGTTCCGGGACGTCTCCGGACAATGGGGTGATCTTATGGGAACGTCCCCAGGACTCGTGGTTCTGGCCGATTCAGGCCCGTTTTCTGGGTTTATTGCCCATGTTTTGGTGTCCCGAGACGTCTCCGAAGCACGGGGTGATCTTATGGGACCGTCCCCTAGACTCGCAGGTTTGGCCAATTGGGGCCCGTTTTGTGAGCTATTACTCACGTTTTGGTGTGCCGGGACGTCTCCGAACCAAGGGGTGATCTTATCGGAACGTCCCTAGGACTCGTGGTTTTGGCCAATTCAGGCCCTTTTTGTGGGTTTATTGCCCATGTTTTAGTATCCCGGGACGTCTTCGAAGCACGGGGTGATCTTATGGGACCGTCCCCAAGAGTCACAGTTTTGGCCAATTGGGACCCGTTTTGTGAGGTATTGCTCATGTTATGGTGTCCCGGGACGTCTCCGGATGACTGGGTGATCTATGGGAACGTCCTCAACACTCAAGGTTTTGCCCTATTCAGGCCTGTTTTGTGGGTTTATTGCCCATGTTTTGGTGTCCTGGGACGTCTCCGAAGCACGGGGTGATCCTATGGGACCGTCCCCAAGACTCGCAGTTTTGGCAAATTGGGCCCGTTTTGTGAGCTATTGCTCACGTTTTGGTGTCCCGGGACGTCTCCGGACCAAGGGGTGATCTCTGGGAATGTCCCAAAGACTCGTGGTTTTGGCCGATTCAGGCCCGTTTTGTGGGTTTATTGCCCATGCTTTGGTGTCCCGGGACGTCTCCGAAGCACGGGGTGATCTTATGGGACCGTCCCCATGAGTCACAGTTTTGGCCAATTGGGCCCGTTTTGTGAGCTATTACTCATGTCTTGGTGTCCCGAGACGTCTCCGGACCACGGGGTGATCTATGGGAACGTCCCCAAGACTCACAATTTTGGTTGATACGAGCTCGTTTCAAGGGATATTGCTCACGTTTCGGTGTCTCGGGACGTCTCCGAAGCACGGGGTGATCTTATGGAAACGTCCCCAAGACTCGTGGTTTTGGCCGAGTCAGGCCCGTTTTGTGGGTTTATTGCCCATGTTTTGGTGTCTCGAGAAGTCTCCGAAGCACGGGGTGATCTTATGGGACCGTCCCCAAGAGTCACAGTTTTGGCCAATTGGGGCTCATTTTGTGAGCTATTGCTCACGTTTTGGTGTCCCGGGACGTCTCCAGACCATGGGGTGATCTCATGGGAACGTCCCGAGGACTCGTGGTTTTGGCCGATTCAGGCCCGTTTTGTGCGTTTATTGCCCATGTTTTGGTGTCCCGGGACATCTCCGAAACACGGGTTGATCTTATGGGACCGCCCCCTAGACTCGTAGTTTTGGCCAAATGGGGCCCGTTTTGTGAGCTATTGCTCACATTTTGGTGTCCCGGGACGTCTCCGGACAATGGGGTGATCTTATGGGAACGTTCCCAGGACTCGTGGTTCTGGCCGATTCAGGCCCGTTTTCTGGGTTTATTGCCCATGTTTTGGTGTCCCGAGACGTCTCTGAAGCACGGGGTGATCTTATGGGACCGTCCCCTAGACTCGCAGGTTTGGCCAATTGGGGCCCGTTTTGTGAGCTATTACTCACGTTTTGGTGTGCCGGGACGTCTCCGGACCAAGGGGTGATCTTATCGGAACGTCCCTAGGACTCGTGGTTTTGGCCAATTCAGGCCCGTTTTGTGGGTTTATTGCCCATGTTTTAGTGTCCCGGGACGTCTTCGAAGCACGAGGTGATCTTATGGGACCGTCCCCAAGACTCGCAGTTTTGGCCAATTGGGCCCGTTTTGTGAGCTATTGCTCACGTTTTGGTGTCCCGGGACGTCTCCGGACCAAGGGGTGATCTCTGGGAATGTCCCAAAGACTCGTGGTTTTGGCCGATTCAGGCCCGTTTTGTGGGTTTATTGCCCATGCTTTGGTGTCCCGGGACGTCTCCGAAGCACGGGGTGATCTTATGGGACCGTCCCCATGAGTCACAGTTTTGGCCAATTGGGCCCGTTTTGTGAGCTATTACTCATGTCTTGGTGTCCCGAGACGTCTCCGGACCACGGGGTGATCTATGGGAACGTCCCCAAGACTCACAATTTTGGTTGAGACGAGCTCGTTTCAAGGGATATTGCTCACGTTTCGGTGTCTCGGGACGTCTCCGAAGCACGGGGTGATCTTATGGAAACGTCCCCAAGACTCGTGGTTTTGGCCGAGTCAGGCCCGTTTTGTGGGTTTATTGCCCATGTTTTGGTGTCTCGAGACGTCTCCGAAGCACGGGGTGATCTTATGGGACCGTCCCCAAGAGTCACAGTTTTGGCCAATTGGGGCTCATTTTGTGAGCTATTGCTCACGTTTTGGTGTCCCGGGACGTCTCCAGACCATGGGGTGTTCTCATGGGAACGTCCCGAGGACTCGTGGTTTTGGCCGATTCAGGCCCGTTTTGTGCGTTTATTGCCCATGTTTTGGTGTCCCGGGACATCTCCGAAGCACGGGTTGATCTTATGGGACCGCCCCCAAGACCCGTAGTTTTGGCCGAATGGGGCCCATTTTGTGAGCTATTGCTCACGTTTTGGTGTTCCGGGACGTCTCCGTACAATGGGGTGATCTTATGGGAACGTCCCCAGGACTCGTGGTTCTGGCCGATTCAGGCCCGTTTTCTGGGTTTATTGCCCATGTTTTGGTGTCCCGAGACGTCTCCGAAGCACGGGGTGATCTTATGGGACCGTCCCCTAGACTCGCAGGTTTGGCCAATTGGGGCCCGTTTTGTGAGCTATTACTCACGTTTTGGTGTGCCGGGACGTCTCCGAACCAAGGGGTGATCTTATCGGAACGTCCCTAGGACTCGTGGTTTTGGCCAATTCAGGCCCTTTTTGTGGGTTTATTGCCCATGTTTTAGTATCCCGGGACGTCTTCGAAGCACGGGGTGATCTTATGGGACCGTCCCCAAGAGTCACAGTTTTGGCCAATTGGGACCCGTTTTGTGAGGTATTGCTCATGTTATGGTGTCCCGGGACGTCTCCGGATGACTGGGTGATCTATGGGAACGTCCTCAACACTCAAGGTTTTGCCCTATTCAGGCCTGTTTTGTGGGTTTATTGCCCATGTTTTGGTGTCCTGGGACGTCTCCGAAGCACGGGGTGATCCTATGGGACCGTCCCCAAGACTCGCAGTTTTGGCAAATTGGGCCCGTTTTGTGAGCTATTGCTCACGTTTTGGTGTCCCGGGACGTCTCCGGACCAAGGGGTGATCTCTGGGAATGTCCCAAAGACTCGTGGTTTTGGCCGATTCAGGCCCGTTTTGTGGGTTTATTGCCCATGCTTTGGTGTCCCGGGACGTCTCCGAAGCACGGGGTGATCTTATGGGACCGTCCCCATGAGTCACAGTTTTGGCCAATTGGGCCCGTTTTGTGAGCTATTACTCATGTCTTGGTGTCCCGAGACGTCTCCGGACCACGGGGTGATCTATGGGAACGTCCCCAAGACTCACAATTTTGGTTGATACGAGCTCGTTTCAAGGGATATTGCTCACGTTTCGGTGTCTCGGGACGTCTCCGAAGCACGGGGTGATCTTATGGAAACGTCCCCAAGACTCGTGGTTTTGGCCGAGTCAGGCCCGTTTTGTGGGTTTATTGCCCATGTTTTGGTGTCTCGAGAAGTCTCCGAAGCACGGGGTGATCTTATGGGACCGTCCCCAAGAGTCACAGTTTTGGCCAATTGGGGCTCATTTTGTGAGCTATTGCTCACGTTTTGGTGTCCCGGGACGTCTCCAGACCATGGGGTGATCTCATGGGAACGTCCCGAGGACTCGTGGTTTTGGCCGATTCAGGCCCGTTTTGTGCGTTTATTGCCCATGTTTTGGTGTCCCGGGACATCTCCGAAACACGGGTTGATCTTATGGGACCGCCCCCTAGACTCGTAGTTTTGGCCAAATGGGGCCCGTTTTGTGAGCTATTGCTCACATTTTGGTGTCCCGGGACGTCTCCGGACAATGGGGTGATCTTATGGGAACGTTCCCAGGACTCGTGGTTCTGGCCGATTCAGGCCCGTTTTCTGGGTTTATTGCCCATGTTTTGGTGTCCCGAGACGTCTCTGAAGCACGGGGTGATCTTATGGGACCGTCCCCTAGACTCGCAGGTTTGGCCAATTGGGGCCCGTTTTGTGAGCTATTACTCACGTTTTGGTGTGCCGGGACGTCTCCGGACCAAGGGGTGATCTTATCGGAACGTCCCTAGGACTCGTGGTTTTGGCCAATTCAGGCCCGTTTTGTGGGTTTATTGCCCATGTTTTAGTGTCCCGGGACGTCTTCGAAGCACGGGGTGATCTTATGGGACCGTCCCCAAGAGTCACAGTTTTGGCCAATTGGGACCCGTTTTGTGAGGTATAGCTCATGTTATGGTGTCCCGGGACGTCTCCGGACGACTGGGTGATCTATGGGAACGTCCCCAACACTCAAGGTTTTGCCCTATTCAGGCTTGTTTTGTGGGTTTATTGCCCATGTTTTGGTGTCCTGGGACGTCTCCGAAGCACGGGGTGATCCTATGGGACCGTCCCCAAGACTCACAGTTTTGGCCAATTGGGCCCGTTTTGTGAGCTATTGGTCACGTTTTTGTGTCCCGGGACGTCTCCGGACCAAGGGGTGATCGATGGGAATGTCCCAAAGACTCGTGGTTTTGGCCGATTCAGGCCCGTTTTGTGGGTTTATTGCCCATGCTTTGGTGTCCCGGGACGTCTCCGAAGCACGGGGTGTTCTTATGCGACCGTCCCCATGAGTCATAGTTTTGGCCAATTGGGCCCGTTTTGTGAGCTATTACTCATGTTTTGGTGTCCCGAGACGTCTCCGGACCACGGGGTGATCTACGGGAACATCCCCAAGACTCACAATTTTGGTTGATACGAGCTCGTTTCAAGGGATATTGCTCACGTTTTGGTGTCCCGAGACTTCTCCGGACAATGGGGTGATCTTATGGGAACGTCCCCAGGACTCGTGGTTCTGGCCGATTTAGGCCCGTTTTCTGGGTTTATTGCCCATGTTTTGGTGTCCCGAGACGTCTCCGAAGCACGGGGTGATCTTATGGGACCGTCCCCTAGACTCGCAGGTTTGGCCAATTGGGGCCCGTTTTGTGAGCTATTACTCACGTTTTGGTGTGCCGGGACGTCTCCGGACCAAGGGGTGATCTTATCGGAACGTCCCTAGGACTCGTGGTTTTGGCCAATTCAGGCCCGTTTTGTGGGTTTATTGCCCATGTTTTAGTGTCCCGGGACGTCTTCGAAGCACGGGGTGATCTTATGGGACCGTCCCCAAGAGTCACAGTTTTGGCCAATTGGGACCCGTTTTGTGAGGTATTGCTCATGTTATGGTGTCCCGGGACGTCTCCGGACGACTGGGTGATCTATGGGAACGTCCCCAACACTCAAGGTTTTGCCCTATTCAGGCCTGTTTTGTGGGTTTATTGCCCATGTTTTGGTGTCCTGGGACGTCTCCGAAGCACGGGGTGATCCTATGGGACCGTCCCCAAGACTCGCAGTTTTGGCAAATTGGGCCCGTTTTGTGAGCTATTGCTCATGTTTTGGTGTCCCGGGACGTCTCCGGACCAAGGGGTGATCTATGGGAATGTCCCAAAGACTCGTGGTTTTGGCCGATTCAGGCCCGTTTTGTGGGTTTATTGCCCATGCTTTGGTGTCCCGGGGCGTCTCCGAAGCACGGGGTGATCTTATGGGACCGTCCCCATGAGTCACAGTTTTGGCCAATTGGGCCCGTTTTGTGAGCTATTACTCATGTCTTGGTGTCCCGAGACGTCTCCGGAGCACGGGGTGATCTATGGGAACGTCCCCAAGACTCACAATTTTGGTTGATACGAGCTCGTTTCAAGGGATATTGCTCACGTTTCGGTGTCTCGGGACGTCTCCGAAGCACGGGGTGATCTTATGGAAACGTCCCCAAGACTCGTGGTTTTGGCCGAGTCAGGCCCGTTTTGTGGGTTTATTGCCCATGTTTTGGTGTCTCGAGACGTCTCCGAAGCACGGGGTGATCTTATGGGACCGTCCCCAAGAGTCACAGTTTTGGCCAATTGGGGCTCATTTTGTGAGCTCTTGCTCACGTTTTGGTGTCCCGGGACGTCTCCAGACCATGGGGTGATCTCATGCGAACGTCCCGAGGACTCGTGGTTTTGGCCGATTCAGGCCCGTTTTGTGCGTTTATTGCCCATGTTTTGGTGTCCCGGGACATCTCCGAAGCACGGGTTGGCCAAATGGGGCCCGTTTTGTGAGCTATTGCTCACGTTTTGGTGTTCCGGGACGTCTCCGGACAATGGGGTGATCTTATGGGAACGTCCCCAGGACTCGTGGTTCTGGCCGATTCAGGCCCGTTTTCTGGGTTTATTGCCCATGTTTTGGTGTCCCTAGACTCGCAGGTTTGGCCAATTGGGGCCCGTTTTGTGAGCTATTACTCACGTTTTGGTGTGCCGGGACGTCTCCGAACCAAGGGGTGATCTTATCGGAACGTCCCTAGGACTCGTGGTTTTGGCCAATTCAGGCCCGTTTTGTGGGTTTATTGCCCATGTTTTAGTATCCCGGGACGTCTTCGAAGCACGGGGTGATCTTATGGGACCGTCCCCAAGAGTCACAGTTTTGGCCAATTGGGACCCGTTTTGTGAGGTATTGCTCATGTTATGGTGTCCCGGGACGTCTCCGGACGACTGGGTGATCTATGGGAACATCCCCAACACTCAAGGTTTTGCCCTATTCAGGCCTGTTTTGTGGGTTTATTGCCCATGTTTTGGTGTCCTGGGACGTCTCTGAAGCACGGGGTGATCCTATGGGACCGTCCCCAAGACTCGCAGTTTTGGCAAATTGGGCCCGTTTTGTGAGCTATTGCTCACGTTTTGTTGTCCCGGGACGTCTCCGGACCAAGGGGTGATCTCTGGGAATGTCCCAAAGACTCGTGGTTTTGGCCGATTCAGGCCCGTTTTGTGGGTTTATTGCCCATGCTTTGGTGTCCCGGGACGTCTCCGAAGCACGGGGTGATCTTATGGGACCGTCCCCATGAGTCACAGTTTTGGCCAATTGGGCCCGTTTTGTGAGCTATTACTCATGTCTTGGTGTCCCGAGACGTCTCCGGAGCACGGGGTGATCTATGGGAACGTCCCCAAGACTCACAATTTTGGTTGATACGAGCTCGTTTCAAGGGATATTGCTCACGTTTCGGTGTCTCGGGACGTCTCCGAAGCACGGGGTGATCTTATGGAAACGTCCCCAAGACTCGTGGTTTTGGCCGAGTCAGGCCCGTTTTGTGGGTTTATTGCCCATGTTTTGGTGTCTCGAGACGTCTCCGAAGCACGGGGTGATCTTATGGGACCGTCCCCAAGAGTCACAGTTTTGGCCAATTGGGGCTCATTTTGTGAGCTCTTGCTCACGTTTTGGTGTCCCGGGACGTCTCCAGACCATGGGGTGATCTCATGCGAACGTCCCGAGGACTCGTGGTTTTGGCCGATTCAGGCCCGTTTTGTGCGTTTATTGCCCATGTTTTGGTGTCCCGGGACATCTCCGAAGCACGGGTTGGCCAAATGGGGCCCGTTTTGTGAGCTATTGCTCACGTTTTGGTGTTCCGGGACGTCTCCGGACAATGGGGTGATCTTATGGGAACGTCCCCAGGACTCGTGGTTCTGGCCGATTCAGGCCCGTTTTCTGGGTTTATTGCCCATGTTTTGGTGTCCCTAGACTCGCAGGTTTGGCCAATTGGGGCCCGTTTTGTGAGCTATTACTCACGTTTTGGTGTGCCGGGACGTCTCCGAACCAAGGGGTGATCTTATCGGAACGTCCCTAGGACTCGTGGTTTTGGCCAATTCAGGCCCGTTTTGTGGGTTTATTGCCCATGTTTTAGTATCCCGGGACGTCTTCGAAGCACGGGGTGATCTTATGGGACCGTCCCCAAGAGTCACAGTTTTGGCCAATTGGGACCCGTTTTGTGAGGTATTGCTCATGTTATGGTGTCCCGGGACGTCTCCGGACGACTGGGTGATCTATGGGAACATCCCCAACACTCAAGGTTTTGCCCTATTCAGGCCTGTTTTGTGGGTTTATTGCCCATGTTTTGGTGTCCTGGGACGTCTCTGAAGCACGGGGTGATCCTATGGGACCGTCCCCAAGACTCGCAGTTTTGGCAAATTGGGCCCGTTTTGTGAGCTATTGCTCACGTTTTGGTGTCCCGGGACGTCTCCGGACCAAGGGGTGATCTCTGGGAATGTCCCAAAGACTCGTGGTTTTGGCCGATTCAGGCCCGTTTTGTGGGTTTATTGCCCATGCTTTGGTGTCCCGGGACGTCTCCGAAGCACGGGGTGATCTTATGGGACCGTCCCCATGAGTCACAGTTTTGGCCAATTGGGCCCGTTTTGTGAGCTATTACTCATGTCTTGGTGTCCCGAGACGTCTCCGGACCACGGGGTGATCTATGGGAACGTCCCCAAGACTCACAATTTTGGTTGATACGAGCTCGTTTCAAGGGATATTGCTCACGTTTCGGTGTCTCGGGATGTCTCCGAAGCACGGGGTGATCTTATGGAAACGTCCCCAAGACTCGTGGTTTTGGCCGAGTCAGGCCCGTTTTGTGGGTTTATTGCCCATGTTTTGGTGTCTCGAGACGTCTCCGAAGCACGGGGTGATCTTATGGGACCGTCCCCAAGAGTCACAGTTTTGGCCAATTGGGGCTCATTTTGTGAGCTATTGCTCACGTTTTGGTGTCCCGGGACGTCTCCAGACCATGGGGTGATCTCATGGGAACGTCCCGAGGACTCGTGGTTTTGGCCAATTCAGGCCCTTTTTGTGGGTTTATTGCCCATGTTTTAGTGTCCCGGGACGTCTTCGAAGCACGGGGTGATCTTATGGGACCGTCCCCAAGAGTCACAGTTTTGGCCAATTGGGACCCGTTTTGTGAGGTATTGCTCATGTTATGGTGTCCCGGGACGTCTCCGGACGACTGGGTGATCTATGGGAACGTCCCCAACACTCAAGGTTTTGCCCTATTCAGGCCTGTTTTGTGGGTTTATTGCCCATGTTTTGGTGTCCTGGGACGTCTCCGAAGCACGGGGTGATCCTATGGGACCGTCCCCAAGACTCACAGTTTTGGCCAATTGGGCCCGTTTTGTGAGCTATTGGTCACGTTTTTGTGTCCCGGGACGTCTCCGGACCAAGGGGTGATCGATGGGAATGTCCCAAAGACTCGTGGTTTTGGCCGATTCAGGCCCGTTTTGTGGGTTTATTGCCCATGCTTTGGTGTCCCGGGACGTCTCCGAAGCACGGGGTGTTCTTATGGGACCGTCCCCATGAGTCATAGTTTTGGCCAATTGGGCCCGTTTTGTGAGCTATTACTCATGTTTTGGTGTCCCGAGACGTCTCCGGACCACGGGGTGATCTACGGGAACATCCCCAAGACTCACAATTTTGGTTGATACGAGCTCGTTTCAAGGGATATTGCTCACGTTTTGGTGTCCCGGGACTTCTCCGGACAATGGGGTGATCTTATGGGAACGTCCCCAGGACTCGTGGTTCTGGCCGATTCAGGCCCGTTTTCTGGGTTTATTGCCCATGTTTTGGTGTCCCGAGACGTCTCCGAAGCACGGGGTGATCTTATGGGACCGTCCCCTAGACTCGCAGGTTTGGCCAATTGGGGCCCGTTTTGTGAGCTATTACTCACGTTTTGGTGTGCCGGGACGTCTCCGGACCAAGGGGCGATCTTATCGGAACGTCCCTAGGACTCGTGGTTTTGGCCAATTCAGGCCCGTTTTGTGGGTTTATTGCCCATGTTTTAGTGTCCCGGGACGTCTTCGAAGCACGGGGTGATCTTATGGGACCGTCCCCAAGAGTCACAGTTTTGGCCAATTGGGACCCGTTTTGTGAGGTATTGCTCATGTTATGGTGTCCCGGGACGTCTCCGGACGACTGGGTGATCTATGGGAACGTCCCCAACACTCAAGGTTTTGCCCTATTCAGGCCTGTTTTGTGGGTTTATTGCCCATGTTTTGGTGTCCTGGGACGTCTCCGAAGCACGGGGTGATCCTATGGGACCGTCCCCAAGACTCACAGTTTTGGCAAATTGGGCCCGTTTTGTGAGCTATTGCTCATGTTTTGGTGTCCCGGGACGTCTCCGGACCAAGGGGTGATCTATGGGAATGTCCCAAAGACTCGTGGTTTGGGCCGATTCAGGCCCGTTTTGTGGGTTTATTGCCCATGCTTTGGTGTCCCGGGGCGTCTCCGAAGCACGGGGTGATCTTATGGGACCGTCCCCATGAGTCACAGTTTTGGCCAATTGGGCCCGTTTTGTGAGCTATTACTCATGTCTTGGTGTCCCGAGACCTCTCCGGAGCACGGGGTGATCTATGGGAACGTCCCCAAGACTCACAATTTTGGTTGATACGAGCTCGTTTCAAGGGATATTGCTCACGTTTCGGTGTCTCAGGACGTCTCCGAAGCACGGGGTGATCTTATGGAAACGTCCCCAAGACTCGTGGTTTTGGCCGAGTCAGGCCCGTTTTGTGGGTTTATTGCCCATGTTTTGGTGTCTCGAGACGTCTCCGAAGCACGGGGTGATCTTATGGGACCGTCCCCAAGAGTCACAGTTTTGGCCAATTGGGGCTCATTTTGTGAGCTCTTGCTCACGTTTTGGTGTCCCGGGACGTCTCCAGACCATGGGGTGATCTCATGCGAACGTCCCGAGGACTCGTGGTTTTGCCTGATTCAGGCCCGTTTTGTGCGTTTATTGCCCATGTTTTGGTGTCCCGGGACATCTCCGAAGCACGGGTTGATCTTATGGGACCGCCCCCAAGACTCGTAGTTTTGGCCAAATGGGGCCCGTTTTGTGAGCTATTGCTCACGTTTTGGTGTCCCGGGACGTCTCCGGACAATGGGGTGATCTTATGGGAACGTCCCCAGGACTCGTGGTTCTGGCCGATTCAGGCCCGTTTTCTGGGTTTATTGCCCATGTTTTGGTGTCCCGAGACGTCTCCGAAGCACGGGGTGATCTTATGGGACCGTCCCCTAGACTCGCCGGTTTCGCCAATTGGGGCCCGTTTTGTGAGCTATTACTCACGTTTTTGTGTGCCAGGACGTCTCCGGACCAAGGGGTGATCTTATCGGAACGTCCCTAGGACTCGTGGTTTTGGCCAATTCAGGCCCGTTTTGTGGGTTTATTGCCCATGTTTTAGTGTCCCGGGACGGCTTCGAAGCACGGGGTGATCTTATGGGACCGTCCCCAAGAGTCACAGTTTTGGCCAATTGGGACCCGTTTTGTGAGGTATTGCTCATGTTATGGTGTCCCGGGACGTCTCCGGACGACTGGGTGATCTATGGGAACGTCCCCAACACTCAAGGTTTTGCCCTATTCAGGCCTGTTTTGTGGGTTTATTGCCCATGTTTTGGTGTCCTGGGACGTCTCCGAAGCACGGGGTGATCCTATGGGACCGTCCCCAAGACTCGCAGTTTTGGCAAATTGGGCCTGTTTTGTGAGCTATTGCTCACGTTTTGGTGTCCCGGGACGTCTCCGGACCAAGGGGTGATCTATGGGAATGTCCCAAAGACTCGTGGTTTTGGCCGATTCAGGCCCGTTTTGTGGGTTTATTGCCCATGCTTTGGTGTCCCGGGACGTCTCCGAAGCACGGGGTGATCTTATGGGACCGTCCCCATGAGTCACAGTTTTGGCCAATTGGGCCCGTTTTGTGAGCTATTACTCATGTCTTGGTGTCCCGAGACGTCTCCGGAGCACGGGGTGATCTATGGGAACGTCCCCAAGACTCACAATTTTGGTTGATACGAGCTCGTTTCAACGGATATTGCTCACGTTTCGGTGTCTCGGGACGTCTCCGAAGCACGGGGTGATCTTATGGAAACGTCCCCAAGACTCGTGGTTTTGGCCGAGTCAGGCCCGTTTTGTGGGTTTATTGCCCATGTTTTGGTGTCTCGAGACGTCTCCGAAGCACGGGGTGATCTTATGGGACCGTCCCGAAGAGTCACAGTTTTGGCCAATTGGGGCTCATTTTGTGAGCTATTGCTCACGTTTTGGTGTCCCGGGACGTCTCCAGACCATGGGGTGATCTCATGGGAACGTCCCGAGGACTCGTGGTTTTTGCCGATTCAGGCCCGTTTTGTGTGTTTATTGCCCATGTTTTGGTGTCCCGGGACATCTCCGAAGCACGGGTTGATCTTATGGGACCGCCCCCAAGACTCGTAGTTTTGGCCAAATGGGGCCCGTTTTGTGAGCTATTGCTCACGTTTTGGTGTCCCGGGACGTCTCCGGACAATGGGGTGATCTTATGGGAACGTCCCCAGGACTCGTGGTTCTGGCCGATTCAGGCCCGTTTTCTGGGTTTATTGCCCATATTTTGGTGTCCCGAGACGTCTCCGAAGCACGGGGTGATCTTATGGGACCGTCCCCTAGACTCGCAGGTTTGGCCAATTGGGGCCCGTTTTGTGAGCTATTACTCACGTTTTTGTGTGCCGGGACGTCTCCGGACCAAGGGGTGATCTTATCGGAACGTCCCTAGGACTCGTGGTTTTGGCCAATTCAGGCCCGTTTTGTGGGTTTATTGCCCATGTTTTAGTGTCCCGGGACGGCTTCGAAGCACGGGGTGATCTTATGGGACCGTCCCCAAGAGTCACAGTTTTGGCCAATTGGGACCCGTTTTGTGAGGTATTGCTCATGTTATGGTGTCCCGGGACGTCTCCGGACGACTGGGTGATCTATGGGAACGTCCTCAACACTCAAGGTTTTGCCCTATTCAGGCCTGTTTTGTGGGTTTATTGCCCATGTTTTGGTGTCCTGGGACGTCTCCGAAACATGGGGTGATCCTATGGGACCGTCCCCAAGACTCGCAGTTTTGGCAAATTGGGCCTGTTTTGTGAGCTATTGCTCACGTTTTGGTGTCCCGGGACGTCTCCGGACCAAGGGGTGATCTATGGGAATGTCCCAAAGACTCGTGGTTTTGGCCGATTCAGGCCCGTTTTGTGGGTTTATTGCCCATGCTTTGGTGTCCCGGGACGTCTCCGAAGCACGGGGTGATCTTATGGGACCGTCCCCATGAGTCACAGTTTTGGCCAATTGGGCCCGTTTTGTGAGCTATTACTCATGTCTTGGTGTCCCGAGACGTCTCCGGAGCACGGGGTGATCTATGGGAACGTCCCCAAGACTCACAATTTTGGTTGATACGAGCTCGTTTCAAGGGATATTGCTCACGTTTCGGTGTCTCGGGACGTCTCCGAAGCACGGGGTGATCTTATGGAAACGTCCCCAAGACTCGTGGTTTTGGCCGAGTCAGGCCCGTTTTGTGGGTTTATTGCCCATGTTTTGGTGTCTCGAGACGTCTCCGAAGCACGGGGTGATCTTATGGGACCGTCCCCAAGAGTCACAGTTTTGGCCAATTGGGGCTCATTTTGTGAGCTATTGCTCACGTTTTGGTGTCCCGGGACGTCTCCAGACCATGGGGTGATCTCATGGGAACGACCGAGGACTCGTGGTTTTGGCCGATTCAGGCCCGTTTTGTGTGTTTATTGCCCATGTTTTGGTGTCCCGGGACATCTCCGAAGCACGGGTTGATCTTATGGGACCGCCCCCAAGACTCGTAGTTTTGGCCAAATGGGACCCGTTTTGTGAGCTATTGCTCACGTTTTGGTGTCCCGGGACGTCTCCGGACAATGGGGTGATCTTATGGGAACGTCCCCAGGACTCGTGGTTCTGGCCGATTCAGGCCCGTTTTCTGGGTTTATTGCCCATGTTTTGGTGTCCCGAGACGTCTCCGAAGCACGGGGTGATCTTATGGGACCGTCCCCTAGACTCGCAGGTTTCGCCAATTGGGGCCCGTTTTGTGAGCTATTACTCACGTTTTTGTGTGCCAGGACGTCTCCGGACCAAGGGGTGATCTTATCGGAACGTCCCTAGGACTCGTGGTTTTGGCCAATTCAGGCCCGTTTTGTGGGTTTATTGCCCATGTTTTAGTGTCCCGGGACGGCTTCGAAGCACGGGGTGATCTTATGGGACCGTCCCCAAGAGTCACAGTTTTGGCCAATTGGGACCCGTTTTGTGAGGTATTGCTCATGTTATGGTGTCCCGGGACGTCTCCGGACGACTGGGTGATCTATGGGAACGTCCCCAACACTCAAGGTTTTGCCCTATTAAGGCCTGTTTTGTGGGTTTATTGCCCATGTTTTGGTGTCCTGGGACGTCTCCGAAGCACGGGGTGATCCTATGGGACCGTCCCCAAGACTCGCAGTTTTGGCAAATTGGGCCTGTTTTGTGAGCTATTGCTCACGTTTTGGTGTCCCGGGACGTCTCCGGACCAAGGGGTGATCTATGGGAATGTCCCAAAGACTCGTGGTTTTGGCCGATTCAGGCCCGTTTTGTGGGTTTATTGCCCATGCTTTGGTGTCCCGGGACGTCTCCGAAGCACGGGGTGATCTTATGGGACCGTCCCCATGAGTCACAGTTTTGGCCAATTGGGCCCGTTTTGTGAGCTATTACTCATGTCTTGGTGTCCCGAGACGTCTCCGGAGCACGGGGTGATCTATGGGAACGTCCCCAAGACTCACAATTTTGGTTGATACGAGCTCGTTTCAACGGATATTGCTCACGTTTCGGTGTCTCGGGACGTCTCCGAAGCACGGGGTGATCTTATGGAAACGTCCCCAAGACTCGTGGTTTTGGCCGAGTCAGGCCCGTTTTGTGGGTTTATTGCCCATGTTTTGGTGTCTCGAGACGTCTCCGAAGCACGGGGTGATCTTATGGGACCGTCCCGAAGAGTCACAGTTTTGGCCAATTGGGGCTCATTTTGTGAGCTATTGCTCACGTTTTGGTGTCCCGGGACGTCTCCAGACCATGGGGTGATCTCATGGGAACGTCCCGAGGACTCGTGGTTTTGGCCGATTCAGGCCCGTTTTGTGTGTTTATTGCCCATGTTTTGGTGTCCCGGGACATCTCCGAAGCACGGGTTGATCTTATGGGACCGCCCCCAAGACTCGTAGTTTTGGCCAAATGGGGCCCGTTTTGTGAGCTATTGCTCACGTTTTGGTGTCCCGGGACGTCTCCGGACAATGGGGTGATCTTATGGGAACGTCCCCAGGACTCGTGGTTCTGGCCGATTCAGGCCCGTTTTCTGGGTTTATTGCCCATGTTTTGGTGTCCCGAGACGTCTCCGAAGCACGGGGTGATCTTATGGGACCGTCCCCTAGACTCGCAGGTTTGGCCAATTGGGGCCCGTTTTGTGAGCTATTACTCACGTTTTTGTGTGCCGGGACGTCTCCGGACCAAGGGGTGATCTTATCGGAACGTCCCTAGGACTCGTGGTTTTGGCCAATTCAGGCCCGTTTTGTGGGTTTATTGCCCATGTTTTAGTGTCCCGGGACGGCTTCGAAGCACGGGGTGATCTTATGGGACCGTCCCCAAGAGTCACAGTTTTGGCCAATTGGGACCCGTTTTGTGAGGTATTGCTCATGTTATGGTGTCCCGGGACGTCTCCGGACGACTGGGTGATCTATGGGAACGTCCCCAACACTCAAGGTTTTGCCCTATTCAGGCCTGTTTTGTGGGTTTATTGCCCATGTTTTGGTGTCCTGGGACGTCTCCGAAACACGGGGTGATCCTATGGGACCGTCCCCAAGACTCGCAGTTTTGGCAAATTGGGCCTGTTTTGTGAGCTATTGCTCACGTTTTGGTGTCCCGGGACGTCTCCGGACCAAGGGGTGATCTATGGGAATGTCCCAAAGACTCGTGGTTTTGGCCGATTCAGGCCCGTTTTGTGGGTTTATTGCCCATGCTTTGGTGTCCCGGGACGTCTCCGAAGCACGGGGTGATCTTATGGGACCGTCCCCATGAGTCACAGTTTTGGCCAATTGGGCCCGTTTTGTGAGCTATTACTCATGTCTTGGTGTCCCGAGACGTCTCCGGAGCACGGGGTGATCTATGGGAACGTCCCCAAGACTCACAATTTTGGTTGATACGAGCTCGTTTCAAGGGATATTGCTCACGTTTCGGTGTCTCGGGACGTCTCCGAAGCACGGGGTGATCTTATGGAAACGTCCCCAAGACTCGTGGTTTTGGCCGAGTCAGGCCCGTTTTGTGGGTTTATTGCCCATGTTTTGGTGTCTCGAGACGTCTCCGAAGCACGGGGTGATCTTATGGGACCGTCCCCAAGAGTCACAGTTTTGGCCAATTGGGGCTCATTTTGTGAGCTATTGCTCACGTTTTGGTGTCCCGGGACGTCTCCAGACCATGGGGTGATCTCATGGGAACGTCCCGAGGACTCGTGGTTTTGGCCGATTCAGGCCCGTTTTGTGTGTTTATTGCCCATGTTTTGGTGTCCCGGGACATCTCCGAAGCACGGGTTGATCTTATGGGACCGCCCCCAAGACTCGTAGTTTTGGCCAAATGGGGCCCGTTTTGTGAGCTATTGCTCACGTTTTGGTGTCCCGGGACGTCTCCGGACAATGGGGTGATCTTATGGGAACGTCCCCAGGACTCGTCGTTCTGGCCGATTCAGGCCCGTTTTCTGGGTTTATTGCCCATGTTTTGGTGTCCCGAGACGTCTCCGAAGCACGGGGTGATCTTATGGGACCGTCCCCTAGACTTGCAGGTTTGGCCAATTGGGGCCCGTTTTGTGAGCTATTACTCACGTTTTGGTGTGCCGGGACGTCTCCGGACCAAGGGGTGATCTTATCGGAACGTCCCTAGGACTCGTGGTTTTGGCCAATTCAGGCCCGTTTTGTGGGTTTATTGCCCATGTTTTACTGTCCCGGGACGTCTTCGAAGCACGGGGTGATCTTATGGGACCGTCCCCAAGAGTCACAGTTTTGGCCAATTGGGACCCGTTTTGTGAGGTATTGCTCATGTTATGGTGTCCCGGGACGTCTCCGGACGACTGGGTGATCTATGGGAACGTCCCCAACACTCAAGGTTTTGCCCTATTCAGGCCTGTTTTGTGGGTTTATTGCCCATGTTTTGGTGTCCTGGGACGTCTCCGAAGCACGGGGTGATCCTATGGGACCGTCCCCAAGACTCGCAGTTTTGGCAAATTGGGCCCGTTTTGTGAGCTATTGCTCACGTTTTGGTGTCCCGGGACGTCTCCGGACCAAGGGGTGATCTATGGGAATGTCCCAAAGACTCGTGGTTTTGGCCGATTCAGGCCCGTTTTGTGGGTTTATTGCCCATGCTTTGGTGTCCCGGGACGTCTCCGAAGCACGGGGTGATCTTATGGGACCGTCCCCATGAGTCACAGTTTTGGCCAATTGGGCCCGTTTTGTGAGCTATTACTCATGTCTTGGTGTCCCGAGACGTCTCCGGAGCACGGGGTGATCTATGGGAACGTCCCCAAGACTCACAATTTTGGTTGATACGAGCTCGTTTCAAGGGATATTGCTCACGTTTCGGTGTCTCGGGACGTCTCCGAAGCACGGGGTGATCTTATGGAAACGTCCCCAAGACTCTGGTTTTGGCCGAGTCAGGCCCGTTTTGTGGGTTTATTGCCCATGTTTTGGTGTCTCGAGACGTCTCCGAAGCATGGGGTGATCTTATGGGACCGTCCCCAAGAGTCACAGTTTTGGCCAATTGGGGCTCATTTTGTGAGCTATTGCTCACGTTTTGTTGTCCCGGGACGTCTCCAGACCATGGGGTGATCTCATGGGAACGTCCCGAGGACTCGTGGTTTTGGCCGATTCAGGCCCGTTTTGTGCGTTTATTGCCCATGTTTTGGTGTCCCGGGACATCTTCGAAGCACGGGTTGATCTTATGGGACCGCCCCCAAGACTCGTAGTTTTGGCCAAATGGGGCCCGTTTTGTGAGCTATTGCTCACGTTTTGGTGTCCCGGGACGTCTCCGGACAATGGGGTGATCTTATGGGAACGTCCCCAGGACTCGTGGTTCTGGCCGATTCAGGCCCGTTTTCTGGGTTTATTGCCCATGTTTTGGTGTCCCGAGACGTCTCCGAAGCACGGGGTGATCTTATGGGACCGTCCCCTAGACTCGCAGGTTTGGCCAATTGGGGCCCGTTTTGTGAGCTATTACTCACGTTTTGGTGTGCCGGGACGTCTCCGGACCAAGGGGTGATCTTATCGGAACGTCCCTAGGACTCGTGGTTTTGGCCAATTCAGGCCCGTTTTGTGGGTTTATTGCCCATGTTTTAGTGTCCCGGGACGGCTTCGAAGCACGGGGTGATCTTATGGGACCGTCCCCAAGAGTCACAGTTTTGGCCAATTGGGACCCGTTTTGTGAGGTATTGCTCATGTTATGGTGTCCGGGGACGTCTCCGGACGACTGGGTGATCTATGGGAACGTCCCCAACACTCAAGGTTTTGCCCTATTCAGGCCTGTTTTGTGGGTTTATTGCCCATGTTTTGGTGTCCCGGGACGTCTCCGAAGCACGGGGTGATCCTATGGGACCGTCCCCAAGACTCGCAGTTTTGGCAAATTGGGCCCATTTTGTGAGCTATTGCTCACGTTTTGGTGTCCCGGGACGTCTCCGGACCAAGGGGTGATCTATGGGAATGTCCCAAAGACTCGTGGTTTTGGCCGATTCAGGCCCGTTTTGTGGGTTTATTGCCCATGCTTTGGTGTCCCGGGACGTCTCCGAAGCACGGGGTGATCTTATGGGACCGTCCCCATGAGTCACAGTTTTGGCCAATTGGGCCCGTTTTGTGAGCTATTACTCATGTCTTGGTGTCCCGAGACGTCTCCGGAGCACGGGGTGATCTATGGGAACGTCCCCAAGACTCACAATTTTGGTTGATACGAGCTCGTTTCAAGGGATATTGCTCACGTTTCGGTGTCTCGGGACGTCTCCGAAGCACGGGGTGATCTTATGGAAACGTCCCCAAGACTCTGGTTTTGGCCGAGTCAGGCCCGTTTTGTGGGTTTATTGCCCATGTTTTGGTGTCTCGAGACGTCTCCGAAGCATGGGGTGATCTTATGGGACCGTCCCCAAGAGTCACAGTTTTGGCCAATTGGGGCTCATTTTGTGAGCTATTGCTCACGTTTTGTTGTCCCGGGACGTCTCCAGACCATGGGGTGATCTCATGGGAACGTCCCGAGGACTCGTGGTTTTGGCCGATTCAGGCCCGTTTTGTGCGTTTATTGCCCATGTTTTGGTGTCCCGGGACATCTTCGAAGCACGGGTTGATCTTATGGGACCGCCCCCAAGACTCGTAGTTTTGGCCAAATGGGGCCCGTTTTGTGAGCTATTGCTCACGTTTTGGTGTCCCGGGACGTCTCCGGACAATGGGGTGATCTTATGGGAACGTCCCCAGGACTCGTGGTTCTGGCCGATTCAGGCCCGTTTTCTGGGTTTATTGCCCATGTTTTGGTGTCCCGAGACGTCTCCGAAGCACGGGGTGATCTTATGGGACCGTCCCCTAGACTCGCAGGTTTGGCCAATTGGGGCCCGTTTTGTGAGCTATTACTCACGTTTTGGTGTGCCGGGACGTCTCCGGACCAAGGGGTGATCTTATCGGAACGTCCCTAGGACTCGTGGTTTTGGCCAATTCAGGCCCGTTTTGTGGGTTTATTGCCCATGTTTTAGTGTCCCGGGACGGCTTCGAAGCACGGGGTGATCTTATGGGACCGTCCCCAAGAGTCACAGTTTTGGCCAATTGGGACCCGTTTTGTGAGGTATTGCTCATGTTATGGTGTCCGGGGACGTCTCCGGACGACTGGGTGATCTATGGGAACGTCCCCAACACTCAAGGTTTTGCCCTATTCAGGCCTGTTTTGTGGGTTTATTGCCCATGTTTTGGTGTCCCGGGACGTCTCCGAAGCACGGGGTGATCCTATGGGACCGTCCCCAAGACTCGCAGTTTTGGCAAATTGGGCCCATTTTGTGAGCTATTGCTCACGTTTTGGTGTCCCGGGACGTCTCCGGACCAAGGGGTGATCTATGGGAATGTCCCAAAGACTCGTGGTTTTGGCCGATTCAGGCCCGTTTTGTGGGTTTATTGCCCATGCTTTGGTGTCCCGGGACGTCTCCGAAGCACGGGGTGATCTTATGGGACCGTCCCCATGAGTCACAGTTTTGGCCAATTGGGCCCGTTTTGTGAGCTATTACTCATGTCCTGGTGTCCCGAGACGTCTCCGGAGCACGGGGTGTTCTATGGGAACGTCCCCAAGACTCACAATTTTGGTTGATACGAGCTCGTTTCAAGGGATATTGCTCACGTTTCGGTGTCTCGGGACGTCTCCGAAGCACGGGGTGATCTTATGGAAACGTCCCCAAGACTCTGGTTTTGGCCGAGTCAGGCCCGTTTTGTGGGTTTATTGCCCATGTTTTGGTGTCTCGAGACGTCTCCGAAGCATGGGGTGATCTTATGGGACCGTCCCCAAGAGTCACAGTTTTGGCCAATTGGGGCTCATTTTGTGAGCTATTGCTCACGTTTTGTTGTCCCGGGACGTCTCCAGACCATGGGGTGATCTCATGGGAACGTCCCGAGGACTCGTGGTTTTGGCCGATTCAGGCCCGTTTTGTGCGTTTATTGCCCATGTTTAGGTGTCCCGGGACATCTCCGAAGCACGGGTTGATCTTATGGGACCGCCCCCAAGACTCGTAGTTTTGGCCAAATGGGGCCCGTTTTGTGAGCTATTGCTCACGTTTTGGTGTCCCGGGACGTCTCCGGACAATGGGGTGATCTTATGGGAACGTCCCCAGGACTCGTGGTTCTGGCCGATTCAGGCCCGTTTTCTGGGTTTATTGCCCATGTTTTGGTGTCCCGAGACGTCTCCGAAGCACGGGGTGATCTTATGGGACCGTCCCCTAGACTCGCAGGTTTGGCCAATTGGGGCCCGTTTTGTGAGCTATTACTCACGTTTTGGTGTGCCGGGACGTCTCCGAACCAAGGGGTGATCTTATCGGAACGTCCCTAGGACTCGTGGTTTTGGCCAATTCAGGCCCGTTTTGTGGGTTTATTGCCCATGTTTTAGTGTCCCGGGACGGCTTCGAAGCACGGGGTGATCTTATGGGACCGTCCCCAAGAGTCACAGTTTTGGCCAATTGGGACCCGTTTTGAGAGGTATTGCTCATGTTATGGTGTCCGGGGACGTCTCCGGACGACTGGGTGATCTATGGGAACGTCCCCAACACTCAAGGTTTTGCCCTATTCAGGCCTGTTTTGTGGGTTTATTGCCCATGTTTTGGTGTCCCGAGACGTCTCCGAAGCACGGGGTGATCCTATGGGACCGTCCCCAAGACTCGCAGTTTTGGCAATTGGGCCCGTTTTGTGAGCTATTGCTCACGTTTTGGTGTCCCGGGACGTCTCCGGACCAAGGGGTGATCTATGGGAATGTCCCAAAGACTCGTGGTTTTGGCCGATTCAGGCCCGTTTTGTGGGTTTATTGCCCATGCTTTGGTGTCCCGGGACGTCTCCGAAGCACGGGGTGATCTTATGGGACCGTCCCCATGAGTCACAGTTTTGGCCAATTGGGCCCGTTTTGTGAGCTATTACTCATGTCTTGGTGTCCCGAGACGTCTCCGGAGCACGGGGTGATCTATGGGAACGTCCCCAAGACTCACAATTTTGGTTGATACGAGCTCGTTTCAAGGGATATTGCTCACGTTTCGGTGTCTCGGGACGTCTCCGAAGCACGGGGTGATCTTATGGAAACGTCCCCAAGACTCGTGGTTTTGGCCAATTGGGCCCGTTTTGTGAGCTATTGCTCACGTTTTGGTGTCCCGGGACGTCTCCGGACAATGGGGTGATCTTATGGGAACGTCCCCAGGACTCGTGGTTCTGCCCGATTCAGGCCCGTTTTCTGGGTTTATTGCCCATGTTTTGGTGTCCCGAGACGTCTCCGAAGCACGGGGTGATCTTATGGGACCGTCCCCTAGACTTGCAGGTTTGGCCAATTGGGGTCCGTTTTGTGAGCTATTACTCACGTTTTGGTGTGCCGGGACGTCTCCGGACCAAGGGGTGATCTTATCGGAACGTCCCTAGGACTCGTGGTTTTGGCCAATTCAGGCCCGTTTTGTGGGTTTATTGCCCATGTTTTACTGTCCCGGGACGGCTTCGAAGCACGGGGTGATCTTATGGGACCGTCCCCAAGAGTCACAGTTTTGGCCAATTGGGACCCGTTTTGTGAGGTATTGCTCATGTTATGGTGTCCCGGGACGTCTCCGGACGACTGGGTGATCTATGGGAACGTCCCCAACACTCAAGGTTTTGCCCTATTCAGGCCTGTTTTGTGGGTTTATTGCCCATGTTTTGGTGTCCTGGGACGTCTCCGAAGCACGGGGTGATCCTATGGGACCGTCCCCAAGACTCGCAGTTTTGGCAAATTGGGCCCGTTTTGTGAGCTATTGCTCACGTTTTGGTGTCCCGGGACGTCTCCGGACCAAGGGGTGATCTATGGGAATGTCCCAAAGACTCGTGGTTTTGGCCGATTCAGGCCCGTTTTGTGGGTTTATTGCCCATGCTTTGGTGTCCCGGGACGTCTCCGAAGCACGGGGTGATCTTATGGGACCGTCCCCATGAGTCACAGTTTTGGCCAATTGGGCCCGTTTTGTGAGCTATTACTCATGTCCTGGTGTCCCGAGACGTCTCCGGAGCACGGGGTGTTCTATGGGAACGTCCCCAAGACTCACAATTTTGGTTGATACGAACTCGTTTCAAGGGATATTGCTCACGTTTCGGTGTCTCGGGACGTCTCCGAAGCACGGGGTGATCTTATGGAAACGTCCCCAAGACTCTGGTTTTGGCCGAGTCAGGCCCGTTTTGTGGGTTTATTGCCCATGTTTTGGTGTCTCGAGACGTCTCCGAAGCATGGGGTGATCTTATGGGACCGTCCCCAAGAGTCATAGTTTTGGCCAATTGGGGCTCATTTTGTGAGCTATTGCTCACGTTTTGTTGTCCCGGGACGTCTCCAGACCATGGGGTGATCTCATGGGAACGTCCCGAGGACTCGTGGTTTTGGCCGATTCAGGCCCGTTTTGTGCGTTTATTGCCCATGTTTTGGTGTCCCGGGACATCTCCGAAGCACGGGTTGATCTTATGGGACCGCCCCCAAGACTCGTAGTTTTGGCCAAATGGGGCCCGTTTTGTGAGCTATTGCTCACGTTTTGGTGTCCCGGGACGTCTCCGGACAATGGGGTGATCTTATGGGAACGTCCCCAGGACTCGTCGTTCTGGCCGATTCAGGCCCGTTTTCTGGGTTTATTGCCCATGTTTTGGTGTCCCGAGACGTCTCCGAAGCACGGGGTGATCTTATGGGACCGTCCCCTAGACTTGCAGGTTTGGCCAATTGGGGCCCGTTTTGTGAGCTATTACTCACGTTTTGGTGTGCCGGGACGTCTCCGGACCAAGGGGTGATCTTATCGGAACGTCCCTAGGACTCGTGGTTTTGGCCAATTCAGGCCCGTTTTGTGGGTTTATTGCCCATGTTTTAGTGTCCCGGGACGGCTTCGAAGCACGGGGTGATCTTATGGGACCGTCCCCAAGAGTCACAGTTTTGGCCAATTGGGACCCGTTTTGTGAGGTATTGCTCATGTTATGGTGTCCGGGGACGTCTCCGGATGACTGGGTGATCTATGGGAACGTCCCCAACACTCAAGGTTTTGCCCTATTCAGGCCTGTTTTGTGGGTTTATTGCCCATGTTTTGGTGTCCCGGGACGTCTCCGAAGCACGGGGTGATCCTATGGGACCGTCCCCAAGACTCGCAGTTTTGGCAAATTGGGCCCGTTTTGTGAGCTATTGCTCACGTTTTGGTGTCCCGGGACGTCTCCGGACCAAGGGGTGATCTATGGGAATGTCCCAAAGACTCGTGGTTTTGTCCGATTCAGGCCCGTTTTGTGGGTTTATTGCCCATGCTTTGGTGTCCCGGGACGTCTCCGAAGCACGGGGTGATCTTATGGGACCGTCCCCATGAGTCACAGTTTTGGCCAATTGGGCCCGTTTTGTGAGCTATTACTCATGTCTTGGTGTCCCGAGACGTCTCCGGAGCACGGGGTGATCTATGGGAACGTCCCCAAGACTCACAATTTTGGTTGATACGAGCTCGTTTCAAGGGATAATGCTCACGTTTCGGTGTCTCGGGACGTCTCCGAAGCACGGGGTGATCTTATGCCAACGTCCCCAAGACTCGTGGTTTTGGCCGAGTCAGGCCCGTTTTGTGGGTTTATTGCCCATGTTTTGGTGTCTCGAGACGTCTCCGAAGCACGGGGTGATCTTATGGGACCGTCCCCAAGAGTCACAGTTTTGGCCAATTGGGGCTCATTTTGTGAGCTATTGCTCACGTTTTGGTGTCCCGGGACGTCTCCAGACCATGGGGTGATCTCATGGGAACGTCCCGAGGACTCGTGGTTTTGGCCGATTCAGGCCCGTTTTGTGTGTTTATTGCCCATGTTTTGGTGTCCCGGGACATCTCCGAAGCACGGTTTGATCTTATGGGACCGCCCCCAAGACTCGTAGTTTTGGCCAAATGGGGCCCGTTTTGTGAGCTATTGCTCACGTTTTGGTGTCCCGGGACGTCTCCGGACAATGGGGTGATCTTATGGGAACGTCCCCAGGACTCGTCGTTCTGGCCGATTCAGGCCCGTTTTCTGGGTTTATTGCCCATGTTTTGGTGTCCCGAGACGTCTCCGAAGCACGGGGTGATCTTATGGGACCGTCCCCAAGAGTCACAGTTTTGGCCAATTGGGACCCGTTTTGTGAGGTATTGCTCATGTTATGGTGTCCCGGGACGTCTCCGGACGACTGGGTGATCTATGGGAACGTCCCCAACACTCAAGGTTTTGCCCTATTCAGGCCTGTTTTGTGGGTTTATTGCCCATGTTTTGGTGTCCTGGGACGTCTCCGAAGCACGGGGTGATCCTATGGGACCGTCCCCAAGACTCGCAGTTTTGGCAAATTGGGCCCGTTTTGTGAGCTATTGCTCACGTTTTGGTGTCCCGGGACGTCTCCGGACCAAGGGGTGATCTATGGGAATGTCCCAAAGACTCGTGGTTTTGGCCGATTCAGGCCCGTTTTGTGGGTTTATTGCCCATGCTTTGGTGTCCCGGGACGTCTCCGAAGCACGGGGTGATCTTATGGGACCGTCCCCATGAGTCACAGTTTTGGCCAATTGGGCCCGTTTTGTGAGCTATTACTCATGTCCTGGTGTCCCGAGACGTCTCCGGAGCACGGGGTGTTCTATGGGAACGTCCCCAAGACTCACAATTTTGGTTGATACGAACTCGTTTCAAGGGATATTGCTCACGTTTCGGTGTCTCGGGACGTCTCCGAAGCACGGGGTGATCTTATGGAAACGTCCCCAAGACTCTGGTTTTGGCCGAGTCAGGCCCGTTTTGTGGGTTTATTGCCCATGTTTTGGTGTCTCGAGACGTCTCCGAAGCATGGGGTGATCTTATGGGACCGTCCCCAAGAGTCATAGTTTTGGCCAATTGGGGCTCATTTTGTGAGCTATTGCTCACGTTTTGTTGTCCCGGGACGTCTCCAGACCATGGGGTGATCTCATGGGAACGTCCCGAGGACTCGTGGTTTTGGCCGATTCAGGCCCGTTTTGTGCGTTTATTGCCCATGTTTTGGTGTCCCGGGACATCTCCGAAGCACGGGTTGATCTTATGGGACCGCCCCCAAGACTCGTAGTTTTGGCCAAATGGGGCCCGTTTTGTGAGCTATTGCTCACGTTTTGGTGTCCCGGGACGTCTCCGGACAATGGGGTGATCTTATGGGAACGTCCCCAGGACTCGTCGTTCTGGCCGATTCAGGCCCGTTTTCTGGGTTTATTGCCCATGTTTTGGTGTCCCGAGACGTCTCCGAAGCACGGGGTGATCTTATGGGACCGTCCCCTAGACTTGCAGGTTTGGCCAATTGGGGCCCGTTTTGTGAGCTATTACTCACGTTTTGGTGTGCCGGGACGTCTCCGGACCAAGGGGTGATCTTATCGGAACGTCCCTAGGACTCGTGGTTTTGGCCAATTCAGGCCCGTTTTGTGGGTTTATTGCCCATGTTTTAGTGTCCCGGGACGGCTTCGAAGCACGGGGTGATCTTATGGGACCGTCCCCAAGAGTCACAGTTTTGGCCAATTGGGACCCGTTTTGTGAGGTATTGCTCATGTTATGGTGTCCGGGGACGTCTCCGGATGACTGGGTGATCTATGGGAACGTCCCCAACACTCAAGGTTTTGCCCTATTCAGGCCTGTTTTGTGGGTTTATTGCCCATGTTTTGGTGTCCCGGGACGTCTCCGAAGCACGGGGTGATCCTATGGGACCGTCCCCAAGACTCGCAGTTTTGGCAAATTGGGCCCGTTTTGTGAGCTATTGCTCACGTTTTGGTGTCCCGGGACGTCTCCGGACCAAGGGGTGATCTATGGGAATGTCCCAAAGACTCGTGGTTTTGTCCGATTCAGGCCCGTTTTGTGGGTTTATTGCCCATGCTTTGGTGTCCCGGGACGTCTCCGAAGCACGGGGTGATCTTATGGGACCGTCCCCATGAGTCACAGTTTTGGCCAATTGGGCCCGTTTTGTGAGCTATTACTCATGTCTTGGTGTCCCGAGACGTCTCCGGAGCACGGGGTGATCTATGGGAACGTCCCCAAGACTCACAATTTTGGTTGATACGAGCTCGTTTCAAGGGATAATGCTCACGTTTCGGTGTCTCGGGACGTCTCCGAAGCACGGGGTGATCTTATGCCAACGTCCCCAAGACTCGTGGTTTTGGCCGAGTCAGGCCCGTTTTGTGGGTTTATTGCCCATGTTTTGGTGTCTCGAGACGTCTCCGAAGCACGGGGTGATCTTATGGGACCGTCCCCAAGAGTCACAGTTTTGGCCAATTGGGGCTCATTTTGTGAGCTATTGCTCACGTTTTGGTGTCCCGGGACGTCTCCAGACCATGGGGTGATCTCATGGGAACGTCCCGAGGACTCGTGGTTTTGGCCGATTCAGGCCCGTTTTGTGTGTTTATTGCCCATGTTTTGGTGTCCCGGGACATCTCCGAAGCACGGTTTGATCTTATGGGACCGCCCCCAAGACTCGTAGTTTTGGCCAAATGGGGCCCGTTTTGTGAGCTATTGCTCACGTTTTGGTGTCCCGGGACGTCTCCGGACAATGGGGTGATCTTATGGGAACGTCCCCAGGACTCGTCGTTCTGGCCGATTCAGGCCCGTTTTCTGGGTTTATTGCCCATGTTTTGGTGTCCCGAGACGTCTCCGAAGCACGGGGTGATCTTATGGGACCGTCCCCTAGACTTGCAGGTTTGGCCAATTGGGGTCCGTTTTGTGAGCTATTACTCACGTTTTGGTGAGCCGGGACGTCTCCGGACCAAGGGGTGATCTTATCGGAACGTCCCTAGGACTCGTGGTTTTGGCCAATTCAGGCCCGTTTTGTGGGTTTATTGCCCATGTTTTACTGTCCCGGGACGTCTTCGAAGCACGGGGTGATCTTATGGGACCGTCCCCAAGAGTCACAGTTTTGGCCAATTGGGACCCGTTTTGTGAGGTATTGCTCATGTTATGGTGTCCCGGGACGTCTCCGGACGACTGGGTGATCTATGGGAACGTCCCCAACACTCAAGGTTTTGCCCTATTCAGGCCTGTTTTGTGGGTTTATTGCCCATGTTTTGGTGTCCTGGGACGTCTCCGAAGCACGGGGTGATCCTATGGGACCGTCCCCAAGACTCGCAGTTTTGGCAAATTGGGCCCGTTTTGTGAGCTATTGCTCACGTTTTGGTGTCCCGGGACGTCTCCGGACCAAGGGGTGATCTATGGGAATGTCCCAAAGACTCGTGGTTTTGGCCGATTCAGGCCCGTTTTGTGGGTTTATTGCCCATGCTTTGGTGTCCCGGGACGTCTCCGAAGCACGGGGTGATCTTATGGGACCGTCCCCATGAGTCACAGTTTTGGCCAATTGGGCCCGTTTTGTGAGCTATTACTCATGTCCTGGTGTCCCGAGACGTCTCCGGAGCACGGGGTGTTCTATGGGAACGTCCCCAAGACTCACAATTTTGGTTGATACGAGCTCGTTTCAAGGGATATTGCTCACGTTTCGGTGTCTCGGGACGTCTCCGAAGCACGGGGTGATCTTATGGAAACGTCCCCAAGACTCTGGTTTTGGCCGAGTCAGGCCCGTTTTGTGGGTTTATTGCCCATGTTTTGGTGTCTCGAGACGTCTCCGAAGCATGGGGTGATCTTATGGGACCGTCCCCAAGAGTCACAGTTTTGGCCAATTGGGGCTCATTTTGTGAGCTATTGCTCACGTTTTGTTGTCCCGGGACGTCTCCAGACCATGGGGTGATCTCATGGGAACGTCCCGAGGACTCGTGGTTTTGGCCGATTCAGGCCCGTTTTGTGCGTTTATTGCCCATGTTTTGGTGTCCCGGGACATCTCCGAAGCACGGGTTGATCTTATGGGACTGCCCCCAAGACTCGTAGTTTTGGCCAAATGGGGCCCGTTTTGTGAGCTATTGCTCACGTTTTGGTGTCCCGGGACGTCTCCGGACAATGGGGTGATCTTATGGGAACGTCCCCAGGACTCGTGGTTCTGGCCGATTCAGGCCCGTTTTCTAGGTTTATTGCCCATGTTTTGGTGTCCCGAGACGTCTCCGAAGCACGGGGTGATCTTATGGGACCGTCCCCTAGACTCGCAGGTTTGGCCAATTGGGGCCCGTTTTGTGAGCTATTATTCACGTTTTGGTGTGCCGGGACGTCTCCGGACCAAGGGGTGATCTTATCGGAACGTCCCTAGGACTCGTGGTTTTGGCCAATTCAGGCCCGTTTTGTGGGTTTATTGCCCATGTTTTACTGTCCCGGGACGTCTTCGAAGCACGGGGTGATCTTATGGGACCGTCCCCAAGAGTCACAGTTTTGGCCAATTGGGACCCGTTTTGTGATGTATTGCTCATGTTATGGTGTCCCGGGACGTCTCCGGACGACTGGGTGATCTATGGGAACGTCCCCAACACTCAAGGTTTTGCCCTATTCAGGCCTGTTTTGTGGGTTTATTGCCCATGTTTTGGTGTCCTGGGACGTCTCCGAAGCACGGGGTGATCCTATGGGACCGTCCCCAAGACTCGTAGTTTTGGCAAATTGGGCCCGTTTTGTGAGCTATTGCTCACGTTTTGGTGTCCCGGGACGTCTCCGGACCAAGGGGTGATCTATGGGAATGTCCCAAAGACTCGTGGTTTTGGCCGATTCAGGCCCGTTTTGTGGGTTTATTGCCCATGCTTTGGTGTCCCGGGACGTCTCCGAAGCACGGGGTGATCTTATGGGACCGTCCCCATGAGTCACAGTTTTGGCCAATTGGGCCCGTTTTGTGAGCTATTACTCATGTCCTGGTGTCCCGAGACGTCTCCGGAGCACGGGGTGATCTATGGGAACGTCCCCAAGACTCACAATTTTGGTTGATACGAGCTCGTTTCAAGGGATATTGCTCACGTTTCGGTGTCTCGGGACGTCTCCGAAGCACGGGGTGATCTTATGGAAATGTCCCCAAGACTCGTGGTTTTGGCCGAGTCAGGCCCGTTTTGTGGGTTTATTGCCCATGTTTTGGTGTCTCGAGACGTCTCCGAAGCACGGGGTGATCTTATGGGACCGTCCCCAAGAGTCACAGTTTTGGCCAATTGGGGCTCATTTTGTGAGCTATTGCTCACGTTTTGGTGTCCCGGGACGTCTCCAGACCATGGGGTGATCTCATGCGAACGTCCCGAGGACTCGTGGTTTTGGCCGATTCAGGCCCGTTTTGTGCGTTTATTGCCCATGTTTTGGTGTCCCGGGACATCTCCGAAGCACAGGTTGATCTTATGGGACCGCCCCGAAGACTCGTAGTTTTGGCCAAATGGGGCCCGTTTTGTGAGCTATTGCTCACGTTTTGGTGTCCCGGGACGTCTCCGGACAATGGGGTGATCTTAGGGGAACGTCCCCAGGACTCGTGGTTCTGGCCGATTCAGGCCCGTTTTCTGGGTTTATTGCCCATGTTTTGGTGTCCCGAGACGTCTCCGAAGCACGGGGTGATCTTATGGGACCGTCCCCTAGACTTGCAGGTTTGGCCAATTGGGGCCCGTTTTGTGAGCTATTACTCACGTTTTGGTGTGCCGGGACGTCTCCGGACCAAGGGGTGATCTTATCGGAACGTCCCTAGGACTCGTGGTTTTGGCCAATTCAGGCCCGTTTTGTGGGTTTATTGCCCATGTTTTACTGTCCCGGGACGTCTTCGAAGCACGGGGTGATCTTATGGGACCGTCCCCAAGAGTCACAGTTTTGGCCAATTGGGACCCGTTTTGTGAGGTATTGCTCATGTTATGGTGTCCCGGGACGTCTCCGGACGACTGGGTGATCTATGGGAACGTCCCCAACACTCAAGGTTTTGCCCTATTCAGGCCTGTTTTGTGGGTTTATTGCCCATGTTTTGGTGTCCTGGGACGTCTCCGAAGCACGGGGTGATCCTATGGGACCGTCCCCAAGACTCGCAGTTTTGGCAAATTGGGCCCGTTTTGTGAGCTATTGCTCACGTTTTGGTGTCCCGGGACGTCTCCGGACCAAGGGGTGATCTATGGGAATGTCCCAAAGACTCGTGGTTTTGGCCGATTCAGGCCCGTTTTGTGGGTTTATTGCCCATGCTTTGGTGTCCCGGGACGTCTCCGAAGCACGGGGTGATCTTATGGGACCGTCCCCATGAGTCACAGTTTTGGCCAATTGGGCCCGTTTTGTGAGCTATTACTCATGTCCTGGTGTCCCGAAACGTCTCCGGAGCACGGGGTGTTCTATGGGAACGTCCCCAAGACTCACAATTTTGGTTGATACGAGCTCGTTTCAAGGGATATTGCTCACGTTTCGGTGTCTCGGGACGTCTCCGAAGCACGGGGTGATCTTATGGAAACGTCCCCAAGACTCTGGTTTTGGCCGAGTCAGGCCCGTTTTGTGGGTTTATTGCCCATGTTTTGGTGTCTCGAGACGTCTCCGAAGCATGGGGTGATCTTATGGGACCGTCCCGAAGAGTCACAGTTTTGGCCAATTGGGGCTCATTTTGTGAGCTATTGCTCACGTTTTGTTGTCCCGGGACGTCTCCAGACCATGGGGTGATCTCATGGGAACGTCCCGAGGACTCGTGGTTTTGGCCGATTCAGGCCCGTTTTGTGCGTTTATTGCCCATGTTTTGGTGTCCCGGGACATCTCCGAAGCACGGGTTGATCTTATGGGACCGCCCCCAAGACTCGTAGTTTTGGCCAAATGGGGCCCGTTTTGTGAGCTATTGCTCACTTTTTGGTGTCCCGGGACGTCTCCGGACAATGGGGTGATCTTATGGGAACGTCCCCAGGACTCGTGGTTCTGGCCGATTCAGGCCCGTTTTCTAGGTTTATTGCCCATGTTTTGGTGTCCCGAGACGTCTCCGAAGCACGGGGTGATCTTATGGGACCGTCCCCTAGACTCGCAGGTTTGGCCAATTGGGGCCCGTTTTGTGAGCTATTACTCACGTTTTGGTGTGCCGGGACGTCTCCGGACCAAGGGGTGATCTTATCGGAACGTCCCTAGGACTCGTGGTTTTGGCCAATTCAGGCCCGTTTTGTGGGTTTATTGCCCATGTTTTACTGTCCCGGGACGTCTTCGAAGCACGCGGTGATCTTATGGGACCGTCCCCAAGAGTCACAGTTTTGGCCAATTGGGACCCGTTTTGTGATGTATTGCTCATGTTATGGTGTCCCGGGACGTCTCCGGACGACTGGGTGATCTATGGGAACGTCCCCAACACTCAACGTTTTGCCCTATTCAGGCCTGTTTTGTGGGTTTATTGCCCATGTTTTGGTGTCCTGGGACGTCTCCGAAGCACGGGGTGATCCTATGGGACCGTCCCCAAGACTCGCAGTTTTGGCAAATTGGGCCCGTTTTGTGAGCTATTGCTCACGTTTTGGTGTCCCGGGACGTCTCCGGACCAAGGGGTGATCTATGGGAATGTCCCAAAGACTCGTGGTTTTGGCCGATTCAGGCCCGTTTTGTGGGTTTATTGCCCATGCTTTGGTGTCCCGGGACGTCTCCGAAGCACGGGGTGATCTTATGGGACCGTCCCCATGAGTCACAGTTTTGGCCAATTGGGCCCGTTTTGTGAGCTATTACTCATGTCCTGGTGTCCCGAGACGTCTCCGGAGCACGGGGTGATCTATGGGAACGTCCCCAAGACTCACAATTTTGGTTGATACGAGCTCGTTTCAAGGGATATTGCTCACGTTTCGGTGTCTCGGGACGTCTCCGAAGCACGGGGTGATCTTATGGAAATGTCCCCAAGACTCGTGGTTTTGGCCGAGTCAGGCCCGTTTTGTGGGTTTATTGCCCATGTTTTGGTGTCTCGAGACGTCTCCGAAGCACGGGGTGATCTTATGGGACCGTCCCCAAGAGTCACAGTTTTGGCCAATTGGGGCTCATTTTGTGAGCTATTGCTCACGTTTTGGTGTCCCGGGACGTCTCCAGACCATGGGGTGATCTCATGCGAACGTCCCGAGGACTCGTGGTTTTGGCCGATTCAGGCCCGTTTTGTGCGTTTATTGCCCATGTTTTGGTGTCCCGGGACATCTCCGAAGCACGGGTTGATCTTATGGGACCGCCCCCAAGACTCGTAGTTTTGGCCAAATGGGGCCCGTTTTGTGAGCTATTGCTCACGTTTTGGTGTCCCGGGACGTCTCCGGACAATGGGGTGATCTTAGGGGAACGTCCCCAGGACTCGTGGTTCTGGCCGATTCAGGCCCGTTTTCTGGGTTTATTGCCCATGTTTTGGTGTCCCGAGACGTCTCCGAAGCACAGGGTGATCTTATGGGACCGTCCCCTAGACTCGCAGGTTTGGCCAATTGGGGCCCGTTTTGTGAGCTATTACTCACGTTTTGGTGTGCCGGGACGTCTCCGGACCAAGGGGTGATCTTATCGGAACGTCCCTAGGACTCGTGGTTTTGGCCAATTCAGGCCCGTTTTGTGGGTTTATTGCCCATGTTTTACTGTCCCGGGACGTCTTCGAAGCACGGGGTGATCTTATGGGACCATCCCCAAGAGTCACAGTTTTGGCCAATTGGGACCCGTTTTGTGAGGTATTGCTCATGTTATGGTGTCCCGGGACGTCTCCGGACGACTGGGTGATCTATGGGAACGTCCCCAACACTCAACGTTTTGCCCTATTCAGGCCTGTTTTGTGGGTTTATTGCCCATGTTTTGGTGTCCTGGGACGTCTCCGAAGCACGGGGTGATCCTATGGGACCGTCCCCAAGACTCGCAGTTTTGGCAAATTGGGCCCGTTTTGTGAGCTATTGCTCACGTTTTGGTGTCCCGGGACGTCTCCGGACCAAGGGGTGATCTATGGGAATGTCCCAAAGACTCGTGGTTTTGGCTGATTCAGGCCCGTTTTGTGGGTTTATTGCCCATGCTTTGGTGTCCCGGGACGTCTCCGAAGCACGGGGTGATCTTATGGGACCGTCCCCATGAGTCACAGTTTTGGCCAATTGGGCCCGTTTTGTGAGCTATTACTCATGTCTTGGTGTCCCGAGACGTCTCTGGAGCACGGGGTGATCTATGGGAACGTCCCCAAGACTCACAATTTTGGTTGATACGAGCTCGTTTCAAGGGATATTGCTCACGTTTCGGTGTCTCGGGACGTCTCCGAAGCACAGGGTGATCTTATGGAAACGTCCCCAAGACTCGTGGTTTTGGCCGAGTCAGGCCCGTTTTGTGGGTTTATTGCCCATATTTTGGTGTCTCGAGACGTCTCCGAAGCATGGGGTGATCTTATGGGACCGTCCCCAAGAGTCACAGTTTTGGCCAATTGGGCCCGTTTTGTGAGCTATTACTCATGTCCTGGTGTCCCGAAACGTCTCCGGAGCACGGGGTGTTCTATGGGAACGTCCCCAAGACTCACAATTTTGGTTGATACGAGCTCGTTTCAAGGGATATTGCTCACGTTTCGGTGTCTCGGGACGTCTCCGAAGCACGGGGTGATCTTATGGAAACGTCCCCAAGACTCTGGTTTTGGCCGAGTCAGGCCCGTTTTGTGGGTTTATTGCCCATGTTTTGGTGTCTCGAGACGTCTCCGAAGCATGGGGTGATCTTATGGGACCGTCCCGAAGAGTCACAGTTTTGGCCAATTGGGGCTCATTTTGTGAGCTATTGCTCACGTTTTGTTGTCCCGGGACGTCTCCAGACCATGGGGTGATCTCATGGGAACGTCCCGAGGACTCGTGGTTTTGGCCGATTCAGGCCCGTTTTGTGCGTTTATTGCCCATGTTTTGGTGTCCCGGGACATCTCCGAAGCACGGGTTGATCTTATGGGACCGCCCCCAAGACTCGTAGTTTTGGCCAAATGGGGCCCGTTTTGTGAGCTATTGCTCACTTTTTGGTGTCCCGGGACGTCTCCGGACAATGGGGTGATCTTATGGGAACGTCCCCAGGACTCGTGGTTCTGGCCGATTCAGGCCCGTTTTCGAGGTTTATTGCCCATGTTTTGGTGTCCCGAGACGTCTCCGAAGCACGGGGTGATCTTATGGGACCGTCCCCTAGACTCGCAGGTTTGGCCAATTGGGGCCCGTTTTGTGAGCTATTACTCACGTTTTGGTGTGCCGGGACGTCTCCGGACCAAGGGGTGATCTTATCGGAACGTCCCTAGGACTCGTGGTTTTGGCCAATTCAGGCCCGTTTTGTGGGTTTATTGCCCATGTTTTACTGTCCCGGGACGTCTTCGAAGCACGCGGTGATCTTATGGGACCGTCCCCAAGAGTCACAGTTTTGGCCAATTGGGACCCGTTTTGTGATGTATTGCTCATGTTATGGTGTCCCGGGACGTCTCCGGACGACTGGGTGATCTATGGGAACGTCCCCAACACTCAACGTTTTGCCCTATTCAGGCCTGTTTTGTGGGTTTATTGCCCATGTTTTGGTGTCCTGGGACGTCTCCGAAGCACGGGGTGATCCTATGGGACCGTCCCCAAGACTCGCAGTTTTGGCAAATTGGGCCCGTTTTGTGAGCTATTGCTCACGTTTTGGTGTCCCGGGACGTCTCCGGACCAAGGGGTGATCTATGGGAATGTCCCAAAGACTCGTGGTTTTGGCCGATTCAGGCCCGTTTTGTGGGTTTATTGCCCATGCTTTGGTGTCCCGGGACGTCTCCGAAGCACGGGGTGATCTTATGGGACCGTCCCCATGAGTCACAGTTTTGGCCAATTGGGCCCGTTTTGTGAGCTATTACTCATGTCCTGGTGTCCCGAGACGTCTCCGGAGCACGGGGTGATCTATGGGAACGTCCCCAAGACTCACAATTTTGGTTGATACGAGCTCGTTTCAAGGGATATTGCTCACGTTTCGGTGTCTCGGGACGTCTCCGAAGCACGGGGTGATCTTATGGAAATGTCCCCAAGACTCGTGGTTTTGGCCGAGTCAGGCCCGTTTTGTGGGTTTATTGCCCATGTTTTGGTGTCTCGAGACGTCTCCGAAGCACGGGGTGATCTTATGGGACCGTCCCCAAGAGTCACAGTTTTGGCCAATTGGGGCTCATTTTGTGAGCTATTGCTCACGTTTTGGTGTCCCGGGACGTCTCCAGACCATGGGGTGATCTCATGCGAACGTCCCGAGGACTCGTGGTTTTGGCCGATTCAGGCCCGTTTTGTGCGTTTATTGCCCATGTTTTGGTGTCCCGGGACATCTCCGAAGCACGGGTTGATCTTATGGGACCGCCCCCAAGACTCGTAGTTTTGGCCAAATGGGGCCCGTTTTGTGAGCTATTGCTCACGTTTTGGTGTCCCGGGACGTCTCCGGACAATGGGGTGATCTTAGGGGAACGTCCCCAGGACTCGTGGTTCTGGCCGATTCAGGCCCGTTTTCTGGGTTTATTGCCCATGTTTTGGTGTCCCGAGACGTCTCCGAAGCACAGGGTGATCTTATGGGACCGTCCCCTAGACTCGCAGGTTTGGCCAATTGGGGCCCGTTTTGTGAGCTATTACTCACGTTTTGGTGTGCCGGGACGTCTCCGGACCAAGGGGTGATCTTATCGGAACGTCCCTAGGACTCGTGGTTTTGGCCAATTCAGGCCCGTTTTGTGGGTTTATTGCCCATGTTTTACTGTCCCGGGACGTCTTCGAAGCACGGGGTGATCTTATGGGACCATCCCCAAGAGTCACAGTTTTGGCCAATTGGGACCCGTTTTGTGAGGTATTGCTCATGTTATGGTGTCCCGGGACGTCTCCGGACGACTGGGTGATCTATGGGAACGTCCCCAACACTCAACGTTTTGCCCTATTCAGGCCTGTTTTGTGGGTTTATTGCCCATGTTTTGGTGTCCTGGGACGTCTCCGAAGCACGGGGTGATCCTATGGGACCGTCCCCAAGACTCGCAGTTTTGGCAAATTGGGCCCGTTTTGTGAGCTATTGCTCACGTTTTGGTGTCCCGGGACGTCTCCGGACCAAGGGGTGATCTATGGGAATGTCCCAAAGACTCGTGGTTTTGGCCGATTCAGGCCCGTTTTGTGGGTTTATTGCCCATGCTTTGGTGTCCCGGGACGTCTCCGAAGCACGGGGTGATCTTATGGGACCGTCCCCATGAGTCACAGTTTTGGCCAATTGGGCCCGTTTTGTGAGCTATTACTCATGTCTTGGTGTCCCGAGACGTCTCTGGAGCACGGGGTGATCTATGGGAACGTCCCCAAGACTCACAATTTTGGTTGATACGAGCTCGTTTCAAGGGATATTGCTCACGTTTCGGTGTCTCGGGACGTCTCCGAAGCACAGGGTGATCTTATGGAAACGTCCCCAAGACTCGTGGTTTTGGCCGAGTCAGGCCCGTTTTGTGGGTTTATTGCCCATATTTTGGTGTCTCGAGACGTCTCCGAAGCATGGGGTGATCTTATGGGACCGTCCCCAAGAGTCACAGTTTTGGCCAATTGGGGCTCATTTTGTGAGCTATTGCTCACGTTTTGGTGTCCCGGGACGTCTCCAGACCATGGGGTGATCTCATGCGAACGTCCCGAGGACTCGTGGTTTTGGCAGATTTAGGCCCGTTTTGTGCGTTTATTGCCCATGTTTTGGTGTCCCGGGACATCTCCGAAGCACGGGTTGATCTTATGGGACCGCCCCCAAGACTCGTAGTTTTGGCCAAATGGGGCCCGTTTTGTGAGCTATTGCTCACGTTTTGGTGTCCCGGGACGTCTCCGGACAATGGGGTGATCTTATGGGAACGTCCCCAGGACTCGTGGTTCTGGCCGATTCAGGCCCGTTTTCTGGGTTTATTGCCCATGTTTTGGTGTCCCGAGACGTCTCCGAAGCACAGGGTGATCTTATGGGACCGTCCCCTAGACTCGCAGGTTTGGCCAATTGGGGCCCGTTTTGTGAGCTATTACTCACGTTTTGGTGTGCCGGGACGTCTCCGGACCAAGGGGTGATCTTATCGGAACGTCCCTAGGACTCGTGGTTTTGGCCAATTCAGGCCCGTTTTGTGGGTTTATTGCCCATGTTTTACTGTCCCGGGACGTCTTCGAAGCACGGGGTGATCTTATGGGACCGTCCCCAAGAGTCACAGTTTTGGCCAATTGGGACCCGTTTTGTGAGGTATTGCTCATGTTATGGTGTCCCGGGACGTCTCCGGACGACTGGGTGATCTATGGGAACGTCCCCAACACTCAACGTTTTGCCCTATTCAGGCCTGTTTTGTGGGTTTATTGCCCATGTTTTGGTGTCCTGGGACGTCTCCGAAGCACGGGGTGATCCTATGGGACCGTCCCCAAGACTCGCAGTTTTGGCAAATTGGGCCCGTTTTGTGAGCTATTGCTCACGTTTTGGTGTCCCGGGACGTCTCCGGACCAAGGGGTGATCTATGGGAATGTCCCAAAGACTCGTGGTTTTGGCCGATTCAGGCCCGTTTTGTGGGTTTATTGCCCATGCTTTGGTGTCCCGGGACGTCTCCGAAGCACGGGGTGATCTTATGGGACCGTCCCCATGAGTCACAGTTTTGGCCAATTGGGCCCGTTTTGTGAGCTATTACTCATGTCCTGGTGTCCCGAGACGTCTCCGGAGCACGGGGTGATCTATGGGAACGTCCCCAAGACTCACAATTTTGGTTGATACGAGCTCGTTTCAAGGGATATTGCTCACGTTTCGGTGTCTCGGGACGTCTCCGAAGCACGGGGTGATCTTATGGAAATGTCCCCAAGACTCGTGGTTTTGGCCGAGTCAGGCCCGTTTTGTGGGTTTATTGCCCATGTTTTGGTGTCTCGAGACGTCTCCGAAGCACGGGGTGATCTTATGGGACCGTCCCCAAGAGTCACAGTTTTGGCCAATTGGGGCTCATTTTGTGAGCTATTGCTCACGTTTTGGTGTCCCGGGACGTCTCCAGACCATGGGGTGATCTCATGCGAACGTCCCGAGGACTCGTGGTTTTGGCCGATTCAGGCCCGTTTTGTGCGTTTATTGCCCATGTTTTGGTGTCCCGGGACATCTCCGAAGCACGGGTTGATCTTATGGGACCGCCCCCAAGACTCGTAGTTTTGGCCAAATGGGGCCCGTTTTGTGAGCTATTGCTCACGTTTTGGTGTCCCGGGACGTCTCCGGACAATGGGGTGATCTTATGGGAACGTCCCCAGGACTCGTGGTTCTGGCCGATTCAGGCCCGTTTTCTGGGTTTATTGCCCATGTTTTGGTGTCCCGAGACGTCTCCGAAGCACGGGGTGATCTTATGGGACCGTCCCCTAGACTCGCAGGTTTGGCCAATTGGGGCCCATTTTGTGAGCTATTACTCACGTTTTGGTGTGCCGGGACGTCTCCGGACCAAGGGGTGAACTTATCGGAACGTCCCTAGGACTCGTGGTTTTGGCCAATTCAGGCCCGTTTTGTGGGTTTATTGCCCATGTTTTACTGTCCCGGGACGTCTTCGAAGCACGGGGTGATCTTATGGGACCGTCCCCAAGAGTCACAATTTTGGCCAATTGGGACCCGTTTTGTGAGGTATTGCTCATGTTATGGTGTCCCGGGACGTCTTCGGACGACTGGGTGATCTATGGGAACGTCCCCAACACTCAAGGTTTTGCCCTATTCAGGCCTGTTTTGTGGGTTTATTGCCCATGTTTTGGTGTCCTGGGACGTCTCCGAAGCACGGGGTGATCCTATGGGACCGTCCCCAAGACTCGCAGTTTTGGCAAATTGGGCCCGTTTTGTGAGCTATTGCTCACGTTTTGGTGTCCCGGGACGTCTCCGGACCAAGGGGTGATCTATGGGAATGTCCCAAAGACTCGTGGTTTTGGCCAATTCAGGCCCGTTTTGTGGGTTTATTGCCCATGCTTTGGTGTCCCGGGACGTCTCCGAAGCACGGGGTGATCTTATGGGACCGTCCCCATGAGTCACAGTTTTGGCCAATTGGGCCCATTTTGTGAGCTATTACTCATGTCTTGGTGTCCCGAGACGTCTCCGGAGCACGGGGTGATCTATGGGAACGTCCCCAAGACTCACAATTTTGGTTGATACGAGCTCGTTTCAAGGGATATTGCTCACGTTTCGGTGTCTCGGGACGTCTCCGAAGCACAGGGTGATCTTATGGAAACGTCCCCAAGACTCGTGGTTTTGGCCGAGTCAGGCCCGTTTTGTGGGTTTATTGCCCATGTTTTGGTGTCTCGAGACGTCTCCGAAGCACGGGGTGATCTTATGGGACCGTCCCCAAGAGTCACAGTTTTGGCCAATTGGGGCTCATTTTGTGAGCTATTGCTCACGTTTTGGTGTCCCGGGACGTCTCCAGACCATGGGGTGATCTCATGCGAACGTCCCGAGGACTCGTGGTTTTGGCAGATTTAGGCCCGTTTTGTGCGTTTATTGCCCATGTTTTGGTGTCCCGGGACATCTCCGAAGCACGGGTTGATCTTATGGGACCGCCCCCAAGACTCGTAGTCTTGGCCAAATGGAGCCCGTTTTGTGAGCTATTGCTCACGTTTTGGTGTCCCGGGACGTCTCCGGACAATGGGGTGATCTTATGGGAACGTCCCCAGGACTCGTGGTTCTGGCCGATTCAGGCCCGTTTTCTGGGTTTATTGCCCATGTTTTGGTGTCCCGAGACGTCTCCGAAGCACGGGGTGATCTTATGGGACCGTCCCCTAGACTCGCAGGTTTGGCCAATTGGGGCCCATTTTGTGAGCTATTACTCACGTTTTGGTGTGCCGGGACGTCTCCGGACCAAGGGGTGATCTTATCGGAACGTCCCTAGGACTCGTGGTTTTGGCCAATTCAGGCCCGTTTTGTGGGTTTATTGCCCATGTTTTAGTGTCCCGGGACGTCTTCGAAGCACGGGGTGATCTTATGGGACTGTCCCCAAGAGTCACAGTTTTGGCCAATTGGGACCCGTTTTGTGAGGTATTGCTCATGTTATGGTGTCCCGGGACGTCTCCGGACGACTGGGTGATCTATGGGAACGTGCCCAACACTCAAGGTTTTGCCCTATTCAGGCCTGTTTTGTGGGTTTATTGCCCATGTTTTGGTGTCCTGGGACGTCTCCGAAGCACGGGCTGATCCTATGGGACCGTCCCCAAGACTCGCAGTTTTGGCAAATTGGGCCCGTTTTGTGAGCTATTGCTCACGTTTTGGTGTCCCGGGACGTCTCCGGACCAAGGGGTGATCTATGGGAATGTCCCAAAGACTCGTGGTTTTGGCCAATTCAGGCCCGTTTTGTGGGTTTATTGCCCATGCTTTGGTGTCCCGGGACGTCTCCGAAGCACGGGGTGATCTTATGGGACCGTCCCCATGAGTCACAGTTTTCGCCAATTGGGCCCGTTTTGTGAGCTACTACTCATGTCTTGGTGTCCCGAGACGTCTCCGGAGCACGGGGTGATCTATGGGAACGTCCCCAAGACTCACAATTTTGGTTGATACGAGCTCGTTTCAAGGGATATTGCTCACGTTTCGGTGTCTCGGGACGTCTCCGAAGCACGGGGTGATCTTATGGAAATGTCCCCAAGACTCGTGGTTTTGGCCGAGTCAGGCCCGTTTTGTGGGTTTATTGCCCATGTTTTGGTGTCTCGAGACGTCTCCGAAGCACGGGGTGATCTTATGGGACCGTCCCCAAGAGTCACAGTTTTGGCCAATTGGGGCTCATTTTGTGAGCTATTGCTCACGTTTTGGTGTCCCGGGACGTCTCCAGACCATGGGGTGATCTCATGCGAACGTCCCGAGGACTCGTGGTTTTGGCAGATTTAGGCCCGTTTTGTGCGTTTATTGCCCATGTTTTGGTGTCCCGGGACATCTCCGAAGCACGGGTTGATCTTATGGGACCGCCCCCAAGACTCGTAGTCTTGGCCAAATGGAGCCCGTTTTGTGAGCTATTGCTCACGTTTTGGTGTCCCGGGACGTCTCCGGACAATGGGGTGATCTTATGGGAACGTCCCCAGGACTCGTGGTTCTAGCCGATTCAGGCCCGTTTTCTGGGTTTATTGCCCATGTTTTGGTGTCCCGAGACGTCTCCGAAGCACGGGGTGATCTTATGGGACCGTCCCCTAGACTCGCAGGTTTGGCCAATTGGGGCCCATTTTGTGAGCTATTACTCACGTTTTGGTGTGCCGGGACGTCTCCGGACCAAGGGGTGATCTTATCGGAACGTCCCTAGGACTCGTGGTTTTGGCCAATTCAGGCCCGTTTTGTGGGTTTATTGCCCATGTTTTAGTGTCCCGGGACGTCTTCGAAGCACGGGGTGATCTTATGGGACTGTCCCCAAGAGTCACAGTTTTGGCCAATTGGGACCCGTTTTGTGAGGTATTGCTCATGTTACGGTGTCCCGGGACGTCTCCGGACGACTGGGTGATCTATGGGAACGTCCCCAACACTCAAGGTTTTGCCCTATTCAGGCCTGTTTTGTGGGTTTATTGCCCATGTTTTGGTGTCCTGGGACGTCTCCGAAGCACGGGGTGATCCTATGGGACCGTCCCCAAGACTCGCAGTTTTGGCAAATTGGGCCCGTTTTGTGAGCTATTGCTCACGTTTTGGTGTCCCGGGACGTCTCCGGACCAAGGGGTGATCTATGGGAATGTCCCAAAGACTCGTGGTTTTGGCCGATTCAGGCCCGTTTTGTGGGTTTATTGCCCATGCTTTGGTGTCCCGGGACGTCTCCGAAGCACGGGGTGATCTTATGGGACCGTCCCCATGAGTCACAGTTTTGGCCAATTGGGCCCGTTTTGTGAGCTATTACTCATGTCTTGGTGTCCCGAGACGTCTCTGGAGCACGGGGTGATCTATGGGAACGTCCCCAAGACTCACAATTTTGGTTGATACGAGCTCGTTTCAAGGGATATTGCTCACGTTTCGGTGTCTCGGGACGTCTCCGAAGCACAGGGTGATCTTATGGAAACGTCCCCAAGACTCGTGGTTTTGGCCGAGTCAGGCCCGTTTTGTGGGTTTATTGCCCATATTTTGGTGTCTCGAGACGTCTCCGAAGCACGGGGTGATCTTATGGGACCGTCCCCAAGAGTCACAGTTTTGGCCAATTGGGGCTCATTTTGTGAGCTATTGCTCACGTTTTGGTGTCCCGGGACGTCTCCAGACCATGGGGTGATCTCATGCGAACGTCCCGAGGACTCGTGGTTTTGGCAGATTTAGGCCCGTTTTGTGCGTTTATTGCCCATGTTTTGGTGTCCCGGGACATCTCCGAAGCACGGGTTGATCTTATGGGACCGCCCCCAAGACTCGTAGTTTTGGCCAAATGGGGCCCGTTTTGTGAGCTATTGCTCACGTTTTGGTGTCCCGGGACGTCTCCGGACAATGGGGTGATCTTATGGGAACGTCCCCAGGACTCGTGGTTCTGGCCGATTCAGGCCCGTTTTCTGGGTTTATTGCCCATGTTTTGGTGTCCCGAGACGTCTCCGAAGCACGGGGTGATCTTATGGGACCGTCCCCTAGACTCGCAGGTTTGGCCAATTGGGGCCCATTTTGTGAGCTATTACTCACGTTTTGGTGTGCCGGGACGTCTCCGGACCAAGGGGTGATCTTATCGGAACGTCCCTAGGACTCGTGGTTTTGGCCAATTCAGGCCCGTTTTGTGGGTTTGTTGCCCATGTTTTAGTGTCCCGGGACGTCTTCGAAGCACGGGGTGATCTTATGGGACTGTCCCCAAGAGTCACAGTTTTGGCCAATTGGGACCCGTTTTGTGAGGTATTGCTCATGTTATGGTGTCCCGGGACGTCTCCGGACGACTGGGTGATCTATGGGAACGTCCCCAACACTCAAGGTTTTGCCCTATTCAGGCCTGTTTTGTGGGTTTATTGCCCATGTTTTGGTGTCCTGGGACGTCTCCGAAGCACGGGGTGATCCTATGGGACCGTCCCCAAGACTCGCAGTTTTGGCAAATTGGGCCCGTTTTGTGAGCTATTGCTCACGTTTTGGTGTCCCGGGACGTCTCCGGACCAAGGGGTGATCTATGGGAATGTCCCAAAGACTCGTGGTTTTGGCCGATTCAGGCCCGTTTTGTGGGTTTATTGCCCATGCTTTGGTGTCCCGGGACGTCTCCGAAGCACGGGGTGATCTTATGGGACCGTCCCCATGAGTCATAGTTTTGGCCAATTGGGCCCGTTTTGTGAGCTATTACTCATGTCCTGGTGTCCCGAGACGTCTCCGGAGCACGGGGTGATCTATGGGAACGTCCCCAAGACTCACAATTTTGGTTGATACGAGCTCGTTTCAAGGGATATTGCTCACGTTTCGGTGTCTCGGGACGTCTCCGAAGCACGGGGTGATCTTATGGAAATGTCCCCAAGACTCGTGGTTTTGGCCGAGTCAGGCCCGTTTTGTGGGTTTATTGCCCATGTTTTGGTGTCTCGAGACGTCTCCGAAGCACGGGGTGATCTTATGGGACCGTCCCCAAGAGTCACAGTTTTGGCCAATTGGGGCTCATTTTGTGAGCTATTGCTCACGTTTTGGTGTCCCGGGACGTCTCCAGACCATGGGGTGATCTCATGCGAACGTCCCGAGGACTCGTGGTTTTGGCAGATTTAGGCCCGTTTTGTGCGTTTATTGCCCATGTTTTGGTGTCCCGGGACATCTCCGAAGCACGGGTTGATCTTATGGGACCGCCCCCAAGACTCGTAGTCTTGGCCAAATGGAGCCCGTTTTGTGAGCTATTGCTCACGTTTTGGTGTCCCGGGACGTCTCCGGACAATGGGGTGATCTTATGGGAACGTCCCCAGGACTCGTGGTTCTGGCCGATTCAGGCCCGTTTTCTGGGTTTATTGCCCATGTTTTGGTGTCCCGAGACGTCTCCGAAGCACGGGGTGATCTTATGGGACCGTCCCCTAGACTCGCAGGTTTGGCCAATTGGGGCCCATTTTGTGAGCTATTACTCACGTTTTGGTGTGCCGGGACGTCTCCGGACCAAGGGGTGATCTTATCGGAACGTCCCTAGGACTCGTGGTTTTGGCCAATTCAGGCCCGTTTTGTGGGTTTATTGCCCATGTTTTAGTGTCCCGGGACGTCTTCGAAGCACGGGGTGATCTTATGGGACTGTCCCCAAGAGTCACAGTTTTGGCCAATTGGGACCCGTTTTGTGAGGTATTGCTCATGTTATGGTGTCCCGGGACGTCTCCGGACGACTGGGTGATCTATGGGAACGTGCCCAACACTCAAGGTTTTGCCCTATTCAGGCCTGTTTTGTGGGTTTATTGCCCATGTTTTGGTGTCCTGGGACGTCTCCGAAGCACGGGGTGATCCTATGGGACCGTCCCCAAGACTCGCAGTTTTGGCAAATTGGGCCCGTTTTGTGAGCTATTGCTCACGTTTTGGTGTCCCGGGACGTCTCCGGACCAAGGGGTGATCTATGGGAATGTCCCAAAGACTCGTGGTTTTGGCCAATTCAGGCCCGTTTTGTGGGTTTATTGCCCATGCTTTGGTGTCCCGGGACGTCTCCGAAGCACGGGGTGATCTTATGGGACCGTCCCCATGAGTCACAGTTTTGGCCAATTGGGCCCATTTTGTGAGCTATTACTCATGTCTTGGTGTCCCGAGACGTCTCCGGAGCACGGGGTGATCTATGGGAACGTCCCCAAGACTCACAATTTTGGTTGATACGAGCTCGTTTCAAGGGATATTGCTCACGTTTCGGTGTCTCGGGACGTCTCCGAAGCACAGGGTGATCTTATGGAAACGTCCCCAAGACTCGTGGTTTTGGCCGAGTCAGGCCCGTTTTGTGGGTTTATTGCCCATGTTTTGGTGTCTCGAGACGTCTCCGAAGCACGGGGTGATCTTATGGGACCGTCCCCAAGAGTCACAGTTTTGGCCAATTGGGGCTCATTTTGTGAGCTATTGCTCACGTTTTGGTGTCCCGGGACGTCTCCAGACCATGGGGTGATCTCATGCGAACGTCCCGAGGACTCGTGGTTTTGGCAGATTTAGGCCCGTTTTGTGCGTTTATTGCCCATGTTTTGGTGTCCCGGGACATCTCCGAAGCACGGGTTGATCTTATGGGACCGCCCCCAAGACTCGTAGTCTTGGCCAAATGGAGCCCGTTTTGTGAGCTATTGCTCACGTTTTGGTGTCCCGGGACGTCTCCGGACAATGGGGTGATCTTATGGGAACGTCCCCAGGACTCGTGGTTCTGGCCGATTCAGGCCCGTTTTCTGGGTTTATTGCCCATGTTTTGGTGTCCCGAGACGTCTCCGAAGCACGGGGTGATCTTATGGGACCGTCCCCTAGACTCGCAGGTTTGGCCAATTGGGGCCCATTTTGTGAGCTATTACTCACGTTTTGGTGTGCCGGGACGTCTCCGGACCAAGGGGTGATCTTATCGGAACGTCCCTAGGACTCGTGGTTTTGGCCAATTCAGGCCCGTTTTGTGGGTTTATTGCCCATGTTTTAGTGTCCCGGGACGTCTTCGAAGCACGGGGTGATCTTATGGGACTGTCCCCAAGAGTCACAGTTTTGGCCAATTGGGACCCGTTTTGTGAGGTATTGCTCATGTTATGGTGTCCCGGGACGTCTCCGGACGACTGGGTGATCTATGGGAACGTGCCCAACACTCAAGGTTTTGCCCTATTCAGGCCTGTTTTGTGGGTTTATTGCCCATGTTTTGGTGTCCTGGGACGTCTCCGAAGCACGGGCTGATCCTATGGGACCGTCCCCAAGACTCGCAGTTTTGGCAAATTGGGCCCGTTTTGTGAGCTATTGCTCACGTTTTGGTGTCCCGGGACGTCTCCGGACCAAGGGGTGATCTATGGGAATGTCCCAAAGACTCGTGGTTTTGGCCAATTCAGGCCCGTTTTGTGGGTTTATTGCCCATGCTTTGGTGTCCCGGGACGTCTCCGAAGCACGGGGTGATCTTATGGGACCGTCCCCATGAGTCACAGTTTTCGCCAATTGGGCCCGTTTTGTGAGCTACTACTCATGTCTTGGTGTCCCGAGACGTCTCCGGAGCACGGGGTGATCTATGGGAACGTCCCCAAGACTCACAATTTTGGTTGATACGAGCTCGTTTCAAGGGATATTGCTCACGTTTCGGTGTCTCGGGACGTCTCCGAAGCACGGGGTGATCTTATGGAAATGTCCCCAAGACTCGTGGTTTTGGCCGAGTCAGGCCCGTTTTGTGGGTTTATTGCCCATGTTTTGGTGTCTCGAGACGTCTCCGAAGCACGGGGTGATCTTATGGGACCGTCCCCAAGAGTCACAGTTTTGGCCAATTGGGGCTCATTTTGTGAGCTATTGCTCACGTTTTGGTGTCCCGGGACGTCTCCAGACCATGGGGTGATCTCATGCGAACGTCCCGAGGACTCGTGGTTTTGGCAGATTTAGGCCCGTTTTGTGCGTTTATTGCCCATGTTTTGGTGTCCCGGGACATCTCCGAAGCACGGGTTGATCTTATGGGACCGCCCCCAAGACTCGTAGTTTTGGCCAAATGGGGCCCGTTTTGTGAGCTATTGCTCACGTTTTGGTGTCCCGGGACGTCTCCGGACAATGGGGTGATCTTATGGGAACGTCCCCAGGACTCGTGGTTCTGGCCGATTCAGGCCCGTTTTCTGGGTTTATTGCCCATGTTTTGGTGTCCCGAGACGTCTCCGAAGCACGGGGTGATCTTATGGGACCGTCCCCTAGACTCGCTGGTTTGGCCAATTGGGGCCCGTTTTGTGAGCTATTACTCACGTTTTGGTGTGCCGGGACGTCTCCGGACCAAGGGGTGATCTTATCGGAACGTCCCTAGGACTCGTGGTTTTGGCCAATTCAGGCCCGTTTTGTGGGTTTATTGCCCATGTTTTACTGTCCCGGGACGTCTTCGAAGCACGGGGTGATCTTATGGGACCGTCCCCAAGAGTCACAGTTTTGGCCAATTGGGACCCGTTTTGTGAGGTATTGCTCATGTTATGGTGTCCCGGGACGTCTCCGGACGACTGGGTGATCTATGGGAACGTCCCCAACACTCAAGGTTTTGCCCTATTCAGGCCTGTTTTGTGGGTTTATTGCCCATGTTTTGGTGTCCTGGGACGTCTCCGAAGCACGGGGTGATCCTATGGGACCGTCCCCAAGACTCGCAGTTTTGGCAAATTGGGCCCGTTTTGTGAGCTATTGCTCACGTTTTGGTGTCCCGCGACGTCTCCGGACCAAGGGGTGATCTATGGGAATGTCCCAAAGACTCGTGGTTTTGGCCGATTCAGGCCCGTTTTGTGGGTTTATTGCCCATGCTTTGGTGTCCCGGGACGTCTCCGAAGCACGGGGTGATCTTATGGGACCGTCCCCATGAGTCACAGTTTTGGCCAATTGGGCCCATTTTGTGAGCTATTACTCATGTCTTGGTGTCCCGAGACGTCTCCGGAGCACGGGGTGATCTATGGGAACGTCCCCAAGACTCACAATTTTGGTTGATACGAGCTCGTTTCAAGGGATATTGCTCACGTTTCGGTGTCTCGGGACGTCTCCGAAGCACAGGGTGATCTTATGGAAACGTCCCCAAGACTCGTGGTTTTGGCCGAGTCAGGCCCGTTTTGTGGGTTTATTGCCCATGTTTTGGTGTCTCGAGACGTCTCCGAAGCACGGGGTGATCTTATGGGACCGTCCCCAAGAGTCACAGTTTTGGCCAATTGGGGCTCATTTTGTGAGCTATTGCTCACGTTTTGGTGTCCCGGGACGTCTCCAGACCATGGGGTGATCTCATGCGAACGTCCCGAGGACTCGTGGTTTTGGCAGATTTAGGCCCGTTTTGTGCGTTTATTGCCCATGTTTTGGTGTCCCGGGACATCTCCGAAGCACGGGTTGATCTTATGGGACCGCCCCCAAGACTCGTAGTTTTGGCCAAATGGGGCCCGTTTTGTGAGCTATTGCTCACGTTTTGGTGTCCCGGGACGTCTCCGGACAATGGGGTGATCTTATGGGAACGTCCCCAGGACTCGTGGTTCTGGCCGATTCAGGCCCGTTTTCTGGGTTTATTGCCCATGTTTTGGTGTCCCGAGACGTCTCCGAAGCACGGGGTGATCTTATAGGACCGTCCCCTAGACTCGCAGGTTTGGCCAATTGGGGCCCGTTTTGTGAGCTATTACTCACGTTTTGGTGTGCCGGGACGTCTCCGGACCAAGGGGTGATCTTATCGGAACGTCCCTAGGACTCGTGGTTTTGGCCAATTCAGGCCCGTTTTGTGGGTTTATTGCCCATGTTTTACTGTCCCGGGACGTCTTCGAAGCACGGGGTGATCTTATGGGACCGTCCCCAAGAGTCACAGTTTTGGCCAATTGGGACCCGTTTTGTGAGGTATTGCTCATGTTATGGTGTCCCGGGACGTCTCCGGACGACTGGGTGATCTATGGGAACGTCCCCAACACTCAAGGTTTTGCCCTATTCAGGCCTGTTTTGTGGGTTTATTGCCCATGTTTTGGTGTCCTGGGACGTCTCCGAAGCACGGGGTGATCCTATGGGACCGTCCCCAAGACTCGCAGTTTTGGCAAATTGGGCCCGTTTTGTGAGCTATTGCTCACGTTTTGGTGTCCCGGGACGTCTCCGGACCAAGGGGTGATCTATGGGAATGTCCCAAAGACTCGTGGTTTTGGCCGATTCAGGCCCATTTTGTGGGTTTATTGCCCATGCTTTGGTGTCCCGGGGCGTCTCCGAAGCACGGGGTGATCTTATGGGACCGTCCCCATGAGTCACAGTTTTGGCCAATTGGGCCCGTTTTGTGAGCTATTACTCATGTCTTGGTGTCCCGAGACGTCTCCGGAGCATGGGGTGATCTATGGGAACGTCCCCAAGACTCACAATTTTGGTTGATACGAGCTCGTTTCAAGGGATATTGCTCACGTTTCGGTGTCTCGGGACGTCTCCGAAGCACGGGGTGATCTTATGGAAACGTCCCCAAGACTCGTGGTTTTGGCCGAGTCAGGCCCGTTTTGTGGGTTTATTGCCCATGCTTTGGTGTCCCGGGACGTCTCCGAAGCACGGGGTGATCTTATGGGACCGTCCCCATGAGTCACAGTTTTGGCCAATTGGGCCCGTTTTGTGAGCTATTACTCATGTCTTGGTGTCCCGAGACGTCTCCGGAGCACGGGGTGATCTATGGGAACGTCCCCAAGACTCACAATTTTGGTTGATACGAGCTCGTTTCAATGGATATTGCTCACGTTTCGGTGTCTCGGGACGTCTCCGAAGCACAGGGTGATCTTATGGAAACGTCCCCAAGACTCGTGGTTTTGGCCGAGTCAGGCCCGTTTTGTTGGTTTATTGCCCATGTTTTGGTGTCTCGAGACGTCTCCGAAGCACGGGGTGATCTTATGGGACCGTCCCCAAGAGTCACAGTTTTGGCCAATTGGGGCTCATTTTGTGAGCTATTGCTCACGTTTTGGTGTCCCGGGACGTCTCCAGACCATGGGGTGATCTCATGCGAACGTCCCGAGGACTCGTGGTTTTGGCAGATTTAGGCCCGTTTTGTGCGTTTATTGCCCATGTTTTAGTGTCCCGGGACATCTCCGAAGCACGGGTTGATCTTATGGGACCGCCCCCAAGAATCGTAGTTTTGGCCAAATGGGGCCCGTTTTGTGAGCTATTGCTCACGTTTTGGTGTCCCGGGACGTCTCCGGACAATGGGGTGATCTTATGGGAACGTCCCCAGGACTCGTGGTTCTGGCCGATTCAGGCCCGTTTTCTGGGTTTATTGCCCATGTTTTGGTGTCCCGAGACGTCTCCGAAGCACGGGGTGATCTTATGGGACCGTCCCCTAGACTCGCAGGTTTGGCCAATTGGGGCCCGTTTTGTGAGCTATTACTCACGTTTTGGTGTGCCGGGACGTCTCCGGACCAAGGGGTGATCTTATCGGAACGTCCCTAGGACTCGTGGTTTTGGCCAATTCAGGCCCGTTTTGTGGGTTTATTGCCCATGTTTTACTGTCCCGGGACGTCTTCGAAGCACGGGGTGATCTTATGGGACCGTCCCCAAGAGTCACAGTTTTGGCCAATTGGGACCCGTTTTGTGAGGTATTGCTCATGTTATGGTGTCCCGGGACGTCTCCGGACGACTGGGTGATCTATGGGAACGTCCCCAACACTCAAGGTTTTGCCCTATTCAGGCCTGTTTTGTGGGTTTATTGCCCATGTTTTGGTGTCCTGGGACGTCTCCGAAGCACGGGGTGATCCTATGGGACCGTCCCCAAGACTCGCAGTTTTGGCAAATTGGGCCCGTTTTGTGAGCTATTGCTCACGTTTTGGTGTCCCGGGACGTCTCCGGACCAAGGGGTGATCTATGGGAATGTCCCAAAGACTCGTGGTTTTGGCCGATTCAGGCCCGTTTTGTGGGTTTATTGCCCATGCTTTGGTGTCCCGGGACGTCTCCGAAGCACGGGGTGATCTTATGGGACCGTCCCCATGAGTCACAGTTTTGGCCAATTGGGCCCATTTTGTGAGCTATTACTCATGTCTTGGTGTCCCGAGACGTCTCCGGAGCACGGGGTGATCTATGGGAACGTCCCCAAGACTCACAATTTTGGTTGATACGAGCTCGTTTCAAGGGATATTGCTCACGTTTCGGTGTCTCGGGACGTCTCCGAAGCACAGGGTGATCTTATGGAAACGTCCCCAAGACTCGTGGTTTTGGCCGAGTCAGGCCCGTTTTGTGGGTTTATTGCCCATGTTTTGGTGTCTCGAGACGTCTCCGAAGCACGGGGTGATCTTATGGGACCGTCCCCAAGAGTCACAGTTTTGGCCAATTGGGGCTCATTTTGTGAGCTATTGCTCACGTTTTGGTGTCCCGGGACGTCTCCAGACCATGGGGTGATCTCATGCGAACGTCCCGAGGACTCGTGGTTTTGGCAGATTTAGGCCCGTTTTGTGCGTTTATTGCCCATGTTTTGGTGTCCCGGGACATCTCCGAAGCACGGGTTGATCTTATGGGACCGCCCCCAAGACTCGTAGTTTTGGCCAAATGGGGCCCGTTTTGTGAGCTATTGCTCACGTTTTGGTGTCCCGGGACGTCTCCGGACAATGGGGTGATCTTATGGGAACGTCCCCAGGACTCGTGGTTCTGGCCGATTCAGGCCCGTTTTCTGGGTTTATTGCCCATGTTTTGGTGTCCCGAGACGTCTCCGAAGCACGGGGTGATCTTATGGGACCGTCCCCTAGACTCGCAGGTTTGGCCAATTGGGGCCCATTTTGTGAGCTATTACTCACGTTTTGGTGTGTCGGGACGTCTCCGGACCAAGGGGTGATCTTATCGGAACGTCCCTAGGACTCGTGGTTTTGGCCAATTCAGGCCCGTTTTGTGGGTTTATTGCCCATGTTTTAGTGTCCCGGGACGTCTTCGAAGCACGGGGTGATCTTATGGGACTGTCCCCAAGAGTCACAGTTTTGGCCAATTGGGACCCGTTTTGTGAGGTATTGCTCATGTTATGGTGTCCCGGGACGTCTCCGGACGACTGGGTGATCTATGGGAACGTCCCCAACACTCAAGGTTTTGCCCTATTCAGGCCTGTTTTGTGGGTTTATTGCCCATGTTTTGGTGTCCTGGGACGTCTCCGAAGCACGGGCTGATCCTATGGGACCATCCCCAAGACTCGCAGTTTTGGCAAATTGGGCCCGTTTTGTGAGCTATTGCTCACGTTTTGGTGTCCCGGGACGTCTCCGGACCAAGGGGTGATCTATGGGAATGTCCCAAAGACTCGTGGTTTTGGCCGATTCAGGCCCGTTTTGTGGGTTTATTGCCCATGCTTTGGTGTCCCGGGACGTCTCCGAAGCACGGGGTGATCTTATGGGACCGTCCCCATGAGTCACAGTTTTGGCCAATTGGGCCCATTTTGTGAGCTATTACTCATGTCTTGGTGTCCCGAGACGTCTCCGGAGCACGGGGTGATCTATGGGAACGTCCCCAAGACTCACAATTTTGGTTGATACGAGCTCGTTTCAAGGGATATTGCTCACGTTTCGGTGTCTCGGGACGTCTCCGAAGCACAGGGTGATCTTATGGAAACGTCCCCAAGACTCGTGGTTTTGGCCGAGTCAGGCCCGTTTTGTGGGTTTATTGCCCATGTTTTGGTGTCTCGAGACGTCTCCGAAGCACGGGGTGATCTTATGGGACCGTCCCCAAGAGTCACAGTTTTGGCCAATTGGGGCTCATTTTGTGAGCTATTGCTCACGTTTTGGTGTCCCGGGACGTCTCCAGACCATGGGGTGATCTCATGCGAACGTCCCGAGGACTCGTGGTTTTGGCAGATTTAGGCCCGTTTTGTGCGTTTATTGCCCATGTTTTGGTGTCCCGGGACATCTCCGAAGCACGGGTTGATCTTATGGGACCGCCCCCAAGACTCGTAGTTTTGGCCAAATGGGGCCCGTTTTGTGAGCTATTGCTCACGTTTTGGTGTCCCGGGACGTCTCCGGACAATGGGGTGATCTTATGGGAACGTCCCCAGGACTCGTGGTTCTGGCCGATTCAGGCCCGTTTTCTGGGTTTATTGCCCATGTTTTGGTGTCCCGAGACGTCTCCGAAGCACGGGGTGATGTTATGGGACCGTCCCCTAGACTCGCAGGTTTGGCCAATTGGGGCCCATTTTGTGAGCTATTACTCACGTTTTGGTGTGCCGGGACGTCTCCGGACCAAGGGGTGATCTTATCGGAACGTCCCTAGGACTCGTGGTTTTGGCCAATTCAGGCCCGTTTTGTGGGTTTATTGCCCATGTTTTAGTGTCCCGGGACGTCTTCGAAGCACGGGGTGATCTTATGGGACTGTCCCCAAGAGTCACAGTTTTGGCCAATTGGGACCCGTTTTGTGAGGTATTGCTCATGTTATGGTGTCCCGGGACGTCTCCGGACGACTGGGTGATCTATGGGAACGTCCCCAACACTCAAGGTTTTGCCCTATTCAGGCCTGTTTTGTGGGTTTATTGCCCATGTTTTGGTGTCCTGGGACGTCTCCGAAGCACGGGCTGATCCTATGGGACCATCCCCAAGACTCGCAGTTTTGGCAAATTGGGCCCGTTTTGTGAGCTATTGCTCACGTTTTGGTGTCCCGGGACGTCTCCGGACCAAGGGGTGATCTATGGGAATGTCCCAAAGACTCGTGGTTTTGGCCGATTCAGGCCCGTTTTGTGGGTTTATTGCCCATGCTTTGGTGTCCCGGGACGTCTCCGAAGCACGGGGTGATCTTATGGGACCGTCCCCATGAGTCACAGTTTTGGCCAATTGGGCCCATTTTGTGAGCTATTACTCATGTCTTGGTGTCCCGAGACGTCTCCGGAGCACGGGGTGATCTATGGGAACGTCCCCAAGACTCACAATTTTGGTTGATACGAGCTCGTTTCAAGGGATATTGCTCACGTTTCGGTGTCTCGGGACGTCTCCGAAGCACAGGGTGATCTTATGGAAACGTCCCCAAGACTCGTGGTTTTGGCCGAGTCAGGCCCGTTTTGTGGGTTTATTGCCCATGTTTTGGTGTCTCGAGACGTCTCCGAAGCACGGGGTGATCTTATGGGACCGTCCCCAAGAGTCACAGTTTTGGCCAATTGGGGCTCATTTTGTGAGCTATTGCTCACGTTTTGGTGTCCCGGGACGTCTCCAGACCATGGGGTGATCTCATGCGAACGTCCCGAGGACTCGTGGTTTTGGCAGATTTAGGCCCGTTTTGTGCGTTTATTGCCCATGTTTTGGTGTCCCGGGACATCTCCGAAGCACGGGTTGATCTTATGGGACCGCCCCCATGACTCGTAGTTTTGGCCAAATGGGGCCCGTTTTGTGAGCTATTGCTCACGTTTTGGTGTCCCGGGACGTCTCCGGACAATGGGGTGATCTTATGGGAACGTCCCCAGGACTCGTGGTTCTGGCCGATTCAGGCCCGTTTTCTGGGTTTATTGCCCATGTTTTGGTGTCCCGAGACGTCTCCGAAGCACGGGGTGATCTTATGGGACCGTCCCCTAGACTCGCAGGTTTGGCCAATTGGGGCCCATTTTGTGAGCTATTACTCACGTTTTGGTGTGCCGGGACGTCTCCGGACCAAGGGGTGATCTTATCGGAACGTCCCTAGGACTCGTGGTTTTGGCCAATTCAGGCCCGTTTTGTGGGTTTATTGCCCATGTTTTAGTGTCCCGGGACGTCTTCGAAGCACGGGGTGATCTTATGGGACTGTCCCCAAGAGTCACAGTTTTGGCCAATTGGGACCCGTTTTGTGAGGTATTGCTCATGTTATGGTGTCCCGGGACGTCTCCGGACGACTGGGTGATCTATGGGAAAGTCCCCAACACTCAAGGTTTTGCCCTATTCAGGCCTGTTTTGTGGGTTTATTGCCCATGTTTTGGTGTCCTGGGACGTCTCCGAAGCACGGGCTGATCCTATGGGACCATCCCCAAGACTCGCAGTTTTGGCAAATTGGGCCCGTTTTGTGAGCTATTGCTCACGTTTTGGTGTCCCGGGACGTCTCCGGACCAAGGGGTGATCTATGGGAATGTCCCAAAGACTCGTGGTTTTGGCCGATTCAGGCCCGTTTTGTGGGTTTATTGCCCATGCTTTGGTGTCCCGGGACGTCTCCGAAGCACGGGGTGATCTTACGGGACCGTCCCCATGAGTCACAGTTTTCGCCAATTGGGCCCGTTTTGTGAGCTACTACTCATGTCTTGGTGTCCCGAGACGTCTCCGGAGCACGGGGTGATCTATGGGAACGTCCCCAAGACTCACAATTTTGGTTGATACGAGCTCGTTTCAAGGGATATTGCTCACGTTTCGGTGTCTCGGGACGTCTCCGAAGCACGGGGTGATCTTATGGAAATGTCCCCAAGACTCGTGGTTTTGGCCGAGTCAGGCCCGTTTTGTGGGTTTATTGCCCATGTTTTGGTGTCTCGAGACGTCTCCGAAGCACGGGGTGATCTTATGGGACCGTCCCCAAGAGTCATAGTTTTGGCCAATTGGGGCTCATTTTGTGAGCTATTGCTCACGTTTTGGTGTCCCGGGACGTCTCCAGACCATGGGGTGATCTCATGCGAACGTCCCGAGGACTCGTGGTTTTGGCCGATTCAGGCCCGTTTTGTGCGTTTATTGCCCATGTTTTGGTGTCCCGGGACATCTCCGAAGCACGGGTTGATCTTATGGGACCGCCCCCAAGACTCGTAGTTTTGGCCAAATGGGGCCCGTTTTGTGAGCTATTGCTCACGTTTTGGTGTCCCGGGACGTCTCCGGACAATGGGGTGATCTTATGGGAACGTCCCCAGGACTCGTGGTTCTGGCCGATTCAGGCCCGTTTTCTGGGTTTATTGCCCATGTTTTGGTGTCCCGAGACGTCTCCGAAGCACGGGGTGATCTTATGGGACCGTCCCCTAGACTCGCAGGTTTGGCCAATTGGGGCCCGTTTTGTGAGCTATTACTCACGTTTTGGTGTGCCGGGACGTCTCCGGACCAAGGGGTGATCTTATCGGAACGTCCCTAGGACTCGTGGTTTTGGCCAATTCAGGCCCGTTTTGTGGTTTTATTGCCCATGTTTTACTGTCCCGGGACGTCTTCGAAGCACGGGGTGATCTTATGGGACCGTCCCCAAGAGTCACAGTTTTGGCCAATTGGGACCCGTTTTGTGAGGTATTGCTCATGTTATGGTGTCCCGGGACGTCTCCGGACGACTGGGTGATCTATGGGAACGTCCCCAACACTCAAGGTTTTGCCCTATTCAGGCCTGTTTTGTGGGTTTATTGCCCATGTTTTGGTGTCCTGGGACGTCTCCGAAGCACGGGGTGATCCTATGGGACCGTCCCCAAGACTCGCAGTTTTGGCAAATTGGGCCCGTTTTGTGAGCTATTACTCATGTTTTGGTGTCCCGAGACGTCTCCGGACCATGGGGTGATCTATGGGAACGTCCCCAAGACTCACAATTTTGGTTGATACGAGCTCGTTTCAATGGATATTGCTCACGTTTCGGTGTCTCGGGACGTCTCCGAAGCACAGGGTGATCTTATGGAAACGTCCCCAAGACTCGTGGTTTTGGCCGAGTCAGGCCCGTTTTGTGGGTTTATTGCCCATGTTTTGGTGTCTCGAGACGTCTCCGAAGCACGCGGTGATCTTATGGGACCGTCCCCAAGAGTCACAGTTTTGGCCAATTGGGGCTCATTTTGTGAGCTATTGCTCACGTTTTGGTGTCCCGGGACGTCTCCAGACCATGGGGTGATCTCATGCGAACGTCCCGAGGACTCGTGGTTTTGGCAGATTTAGGCCCGTTTTGTGCGTTTATTGCCCATGTTTTGGTGTCCCGGGACATCTCCGAAGCACGGGTTGATCTTATGGGACCGCCCCCAAGACTCGTAGTTTTGGCCAAATGGGGCCCGTTTTGTGAGCTATTGCTCACGTTTTGGTGTCCCGGGACGTCTCCGGACAATGGGGTGATCTTATGGGAACGTCCCCAGGACTCGTGGTTCTGGCCGATTCAGGCCCGTTTTCTGGGTTTATTGCCCATGTTTTGGTGTCCCGAGACGTCTCCGAAGCACGGGGTGATCTTATGGGACCGTCCCCTAGACTCGCAGGTTTGGCCAATTGGGGCCCGTTTTGTGAGCTATTACTCACGTTTTGGTGTGCCGGGACGTCTCCGGACCAAGGGGTGATCTTATCGGAACGTCCCTAGGACTCGTGGTTTTGGCCAATTCAGGCCCGTTTTGTGGGTTTATTGCCCATGTTTTACTGTCCCGGGACGTCTTCGAAGCACGGGGTGATCTTATGGGACCGTCCCCAAGAGTCACAGTTTTGGCCAATTGGGACCCGTTTTGTGAGGTATTGCTCATGTTATGGTGTCCCGGGACGTCTCCGGACGACTGGGTGATCTATGGGAACGTCCCCAACACTCAAGGTTTTGCCCTATTCAGGCCTGTTTTGTGGGTTTATTGCCCATGTTTTGGTGTCCTGGGACGTCTCCGAAGCACGGGGTGATCCTATGGGACCGTCCCCAAGACTCGCAGTTTTGGCAAATTGGGCCCGTTTTGTGAGCTATTGCTCACGTTTTGGTGTCCCGGGACGTCTCCGGACCAAGGGGTGATCTATGGGAATGTCCCAAAGACTCGTGGTTTTGGCCGATTCAGGCCCGTTTTGTGGGTTTATTGCCCATGCTTTGGTGTCCCGGGGCGTCTCCGAAGCACGGGGTGATCTTATGGGACCGTCCCCATGAGTCACAGTTTTGGCCAATTGGGCCCGTTTTGTGAGCTATTACTCATGTCTTGGTGTCCCGAGACGTCTCCGGAGCACGGGGTGATCTATGGGAACGTCCCCAAGACTCACAATTTTGGTTGATACGAGCTCGTTTCAAGGGATATTGCTCACGTTTCGGTGTCTCGGGACGTCTCCGAAGCACGGGGTGATCTTATGGAAACGTCCCCAAGACTCGTGGTTTTGGCCGAGTCAGGCCCGTTTTGTGGGTTTATTGCCCATGCTTTGGTGTCTCGGGACGTCTCCGAAGCACGGGGTGATCTTATGGGACCGTCCCCATGAGTCACAGTTTTGGCCAATTGTGCCCGTTTTGTGAGCTATTACTCATGTCTTGGTGTCCCGAGACGTCTCCGGAGCACGGGGTGATCTATGGGAACGTCCCCAAGACTCACAATTTTGGTTGATACGAGCTCGTTTCAATGGATATTGCTCACGTTTCGGTGTCTCGGGACGTCTCCGAAGCACAGGGTGATCTTATGGAAACGTCCCCAAGACTCGTGGTTTTGGCCGAGTCAGGCCCGTTTTGTGGGTTTATTGCCCATGTTTTGGTGTCTCGAGACGTCTCCGAAGCACGCGGTGATCTTATGGGACCGTCCCCAAGAGTCACAGTTTTGGCCAATTGGGGCTCATTTTGTGAGCTATTGCTCACGTTTTGGTGTCCCGGGACGTCTCCAGACCATGGGGTGATCTCATGCGAACGTCCCGAGGACTCGTGGTTTTGGCAGATTTAGGCCCGTTTTGTGCATTTATTGCCCATGTTTTGGTGTCCCGGGACATCTCCGAAGCACGGGTTGATCTTATGGGACCGCCCCCAAGACTCGTAGTTTTGGCCAAATGGGGCCCGTTTTGTGAGCTATTGCTCACGTTTTGGTGTCCCGGGACGTCTCCGGACAATGGGGTGATCTTATGGGAACGTCCCCAGGACTCGTGGTTCTGGCCGATTCAGGCCCGTTTTCTGGGTTTATTGCCCATGTTTTGGTGTCCCGAGACGTCTCCGAAGCACGGGGTGATCTTATGGGACCGTCCCCTAGACTCGCAGGTTTGGTCAATTGGGGCCCGTTTTGTGAGCTATTACTCACGTTTTGGTGTGCCGGGACGTCTCCGGACCAAGGGGTGATCTTATCGGAACGTCCCTAGGACTCGTGGTTTTGGCCAATTCAGGCCCGTTTTGTGGGTTTATTGCCCATGTTTTACTGTCCCGGGACGTCTTCGAAGCACGGGGTGATCTTATGGGACCGTCCCCAAGAGTCACAGTTTTGGCCAATTGGGACCCGTTTTGTGAGGTATTGCTCATGTTATGGTGTCCCGGGACGTCTCCGGACGACTGGGTGATCTATGGGAACGTCCCCAACACTCAAGGTTTTGCCCTATTCAGGCCTGTTTTGTGGGTTTATTGCCCATGTTTTGGTGTCCTGGGACGTCTCCGAAGCACGGGGTGATCCTTTGGGACCGTCCCCAAGACTCGCAGTTTTGGCAAATTGGGCCCGTTTTGTGAGCTATTGCTCACGTTTTGGTGTCCCGGGACGTCTCCGGACCAAGGGGTGATCTATGGGAATGTCCCAAAGACTCGTGGTTTTGGCCGATTCAGGCCCGTTTTGTGGGTTTATTGCCCATGCTTTGGTGTCCCGGGGCGTCTCCGAAGCACGGGGTGATCTTATGGGACCGTCCCCATGAGTCACAGTTTTGGCCAATTGGGCCCGTTTTGTGAGCTATTACTCATGTCTTGGTGTCCCGAGACGTCTCCGGAGCACGGGGTGATCTATGGGAACGTCCCCAAGACTCACAATTTTGGTTGATACGAGCTCGTTTCAATGGATATTGCTCACGTTTCGGTGTCTCGGGACGTCTCCGAAGCACAGGGTGATCTTATGGAAACGTCCCCAAGACTCGTGGTTTTGGCCGAGTCAGGCCCGTTTTGTGGGTTTATTACCCATGTTTTGGTGTCTCGAGACGTCTCCGAAGCACGGGGTGATCTTATGGGACCGTCCCCAAGAGTCACAGTTTTGGCCAATTGGGGCTCATTTTGTGAGCTATTGCTCACGTTTTGGTGTCCCGGGACGTCTCCAGACCATGGGGTGATCTCATGCGAACGTCCCGAGGACTCGTGGTTTTGGCCGATTTAGGCCCGTTTTGTGCGTTTATTGCCCATGTTTTGGTGTCCCGGGACATCTCCGAAGCACGGGTTGATCTTATGGGACCGCCCCCAAGACTCGTAGTTTTGGCCAAATGGGGCCCGTTTTGTGAGCTATTGCTCACGTTTTGGTGTCCCGGGACGTCTCCGGACAATGGGGTGATCTTATGGGAACGTCCCCAGGACTCGTGGTTCTGGCCGATTCAGGCCCGTTTTCTGGGTTTATTGCCCATGTTTTGGTGTCCCGAGACGTCTCCCAAGCACGGGGTGATCTTATGGGACCGTCCCCTAGACTCGCAGGTTTGGCCAATTGGGGCCCGTTTTGTGAGCTATTACTCACGTTTTGGTGTGCCGGGACGTCTCCGGACCAAGGGGTGATCTTATCGGAACGTCCCTAGGACTCGTGGTTTTGGCCAATTCAGGCCGTTTTGTGGGTTTATTGCCCATGTTTTACTGTCCCGGGACGTCTTCGTAGCACGGGGTGATCTTATGGGACCGTCCCCAAGAGTCACAGTTTTGGCCAATTGGGACCCGTTTTGTGAGGTATTGCTCATGTTATGGTGTCCCGGGACGTCTCCGGACGACTGGGTGATCTATGGGAACGTCCCCAACACTCAAGGTTTTGCCCTATTCAGGCCTGTTTTGTGGGTTTATTGCACATGTTTTGGTGTCCTGGGACGTCTCCGAAGCACGGGGTGATCCTATGGGACCGTCCCCAAGACTCACAGTTTTGGCCAATTGGGCCCGTTTTGTGAGCTAATGCTCACGTTTTTGTGTCCCGGGACGTCTCCGGACCAAGGGGTGATCTATGGGAATGTCCCAAAGACTCGTGGTTTTGGCCGATTCAGGCCCGTTTTGTGGGTTTATTGCCCATGCTTTGGTGTCCCGGGACGTCTCCGAAGCACGGGGTGATCTTATGGGACCGTCCCCATGAGTCACAGTTTTGGCCAATTGGGCCCGTTTTGTGAGCTATTACTCATGTTTTGGTGTCCCGAGACGTCTCCGGACCACGGGGTGATCTACGGGAACATCCCCAAGACTCACAATTTTGGTTGATACGAGCTCGTTTCAAGGGATATTGCTCACGTTTCGGTGTCTCGGGACGTCTCCGAAGCACGGGGTGATCTTATGGAAATGTCCCCAAGACTCGTGGTTTTGGCCCAGTCAGGCCCGTTTTGTGGGTTTATTGCCCATGTTTCGGTGTCTCGAGACGTCTCCGAAGCACGGGGTGATCTTATGGGACCGTCCCCAAGAGTCACAGTTTTGGCCAATTGGGGCTCATTTTGTGAGCTATTGCTCACGTTTTGGTGTCCCGGGACGTCTCCAGACCATGGGGTGATCTCATGCGAACGTCCCGAGGACTCGTGGTTTTGGCAGATTCAGGCCTGTTTTGTGCGTTTATTGCCCATGTTTTGGTGTCCCGGGACATCTCCGAAGCACGGGTTGATCTTATGGGACCGCCCCCAAGACTCGTAGTTTTGGCCAAATGGGGCCCGTTTTGTGAGCTATTGCTCACGTTTTGGTGTCCCGGGACATCTCCGGACAATGGGGTGATCTTATGGGAACGTCCCCAGGACTCGTGGTTCTGGCCGATTCAGGCCCGTTTTCTGGGTTTATTGCCCATATTTTGGTGTCCCGAGACGTCTCCGAAGCACGGGGTGGTCTTATGGGACCGCCCCCTAGACTCGCAGGTTTGGCCAATTGGGGCCCGTTTTGTGAGCTATTACTCACGTTTTGGTGTGCCGGGACGTCTCCGGACCAAGGGGTGATCTTATCGGAACGTCCCTAGGACTCGTGGTTTTGGCCAATTCAGGACCGTTTTGTGGGTTTATTGCCCATGTTTTACTGTCCCGGGACGTCTTCGAAGCACGGGGTGATCTTATTGGACCGTCCCCAAGAGTCACAGTTTTGGCCAATTGGGACCCGTTTTGTGAGGTATTGCTCATGTTATGGTGTCCCGGGACGTCTCCGGACGACTGGGTGATCTATGGGAACGTCCCCAACACTCAAGGTTTTGCCCTATTCAGGCCTGTTTTGTGGGTTTATTGCCCATGTTTTGGTGTCCTGGGACGTCTCCGAAGCACGGGGTGATCCTGTGGGACCGTCCTCAAGACTCACAGTTTTGGCCAATTGGGCCCGTTTTGTGAGCTATTGCTCACGTTTTGGTGTCTTGGGACGTCTCCGGACCAAGGGGTGATCTATGGGAATGTCCCAAAGACTCGTGATTTTGGCCGATTCAGGCCCGTTTTGTGGGTTTATTGCCCATGCTTTGGTGTCCCGGGACGTCTCCGAAGCACGGGGTGATCTTATGGGACCGTCCCCATGAGTCACAGTTTTGGCCAATTGGGCCCGTTTTGTGAGCTATTACTCATGTTTTGGTGTCCCGAGACGTCTCCGGACCACGGGGTGATCTACGGGAACATCCCCAAGACTCACAATTTTGGTTGATACGAGCTCGTTTCAAGGGATATTGCTCACGTTTCGGTGTCTCGGGACGTCTCCGAAGCACGGGGTGATCTTATGGAAACGTCCCCAAGACTCGTGGTTTTGGCCGAGTCAGGCCCGTTTTGTGGGTTTATTGCCCATGTTTTGGTGTCTCGAGACGTCTCCGAAGCACGGGGTGATCTTATGGGACCGTCAGCAAGAGTCACAGTTTTGGCCAATTGGGGCTCATTTTGTGAGCTATTGCTCACGTTTTGGTGTCCCGGGACGTCTCCAGACCATGGGGTGATCTCATGGGAACGTCCCGAGGACTCGTGGTTTTGGCCGATTCAGGCCCCTTTGTGCGTTTATTGCCCATGTTTTGGTGTCCCGGGACATCTCCGAAGCACGGGTTGATCTTATGGGACCGCCCCCTAGACTCGTAGTTTTGGCCAAATGGGGCCCGTTTTGTGAGCTATTGCTCACGTTTTGTGTCCCGGGACGTCTCCGGACAATGGGGTGATCTTATGGGAACGTCCCCAGGACTCGTGGTTCTGGCCGATTCAGGCCCGTTTTCTGGGTTTATTGCCCATGTTTTGGTGTCCCGAGACGTCTCCGAAGCACGGGGTGATCTTATGGGACCGTCCCCTAGACTCGCAGGTTTGGCCAATTGGGGCCCGTTTTGTGAGCTATTACTCACGTTTTGGTGTGCCGGGACGTCTCCGGACCAAGGGGTGATCTTATCAGAACGTCCCTAGGACTCGTGCTTTTGGCCAATTCAGGCCCGTTTTGTGGGTTTATTGCCCATGTTTTAGTGTCCCGGGACGTCTTCGAAGCACGGGGTGATCTTATGGGACCGTCCCCAAGAGTCACAGTTTTGGCCAATTGGGACCCGTTTTGTGAGGTATTGCTCATGTTATGGTGTCCCGGGACGTCTCCGGACGACTGGGTGATCTATGGGAACGTCCCCAACACTCAAGGTTTTGCCCTATTCAGGCCTGTTTTGTGGGTTTATTGCCATGTTTTGGTGTCTTGGGACGTCTCCGAAGCATGGGGTGATCCTATGGGACCGTCCCCAAGACTCGCAGTTTTGGCAAATTGGGCCCGTTTTGTGAGCTATTGCTCATGTTTTGGTGTCCCGGGACGTCTCCGGACCAAGGGGTGATCTATGGGAATGTCCCAAAGACTCGTGGTTTTGGCCGATTCAGGCCCGTTTTGTGGGTTTATTGCCCATGCTTTGGTGTCCCGGGACGTCTCCGAAGCACGGGGTGATCTTATGGGACCGTCCCCATGAGTCACAGTTTTGGCCAATTGGGCCCGTTTTGTGAGCTATTACTCATGTTTTGGTGTCCCGAGACGTCTCCGGAGCACGGGGTGATCTATGGGAACGTCCCCAAGACACACAATTTTGGTTAATACGAGCTCGTTTCAAGGGATATTGCTCACGTTTCGGTGTCTCGGGACGTCTCCGAAGCACGGGGTGATCTTATGGAAACGTCCCCAAGACTCGTTGTTTTGGCCGAGTCAGGCCCGTTTTGTGGGTTTATTGCCCATGTTTTGGTGTCTCGAGACGTCTCCGAAGCACGGGGTGATCTTATGGGACCTACCCCAAGAGTCACAGTTTTGGCCAATTGGGGCTCATTTTGTGAGCTATTGCTCACGTTTTGGTGTCACGGGACGTCTCCAGACCATGGGGTGATCTCATGCGAACGTCCCGAGGACTCGTGGTTTTGGCAGATTCAGACCCGTTTTGTGCGTTTATTGCCCATGTTTTGGTGTCCCGGGACATATCCGAAGCACGGGTTGATCTTATGGGACCGCCCCCTAGACTCGTTGTTTTGGCCAAATGGGGCCCGTTTTGTGAGCTATTGCTCACGTTTTGGTGTCCCGAGACGTCTCCGGACAATGGGGTGATCTTATGGGAACGTCCCCAGGACTCGTGGTTCTGGCCGATTCAGGCCCGTTTTCTGGGTTTATTGCCCATGTTTTGGTGTCCCGAGATGTCTCCGAAGCACGGGGTGATCTTATGGGACCGTCCCCTAGACTCGCAGGTTTGGCCAATTGGGACCCGTTTTGTGAGCTATTACTCACGTTTTGGTGTGCCGGGACGTCTCCGGACCAAGGGGTGATCTTATCAGAACGTCCCTAGGACTCGTGGTTTTGGCCAATTCAGGCCCGTTTTGTGGGTTTATTGCCCATGTTTTACTGTCCCGGGACGTCTTCGTAGCACGGGGTGATCTTATGGGACCGTCCCCAAGAGTCACAGTTTTAGCCAATTGGGACCCGTTTTGTGAGGTATTGCTCATGTTATGGTGTCCCGGGACGTCTCCGGACGACTGGGTGATCTATGGGAACGTCCCCAACACTCAAGGTTTTGCCCTATTCAGGCCTGTTTTGTGGGTTTATTGCCCATGTTTTGGTGTCCTGGGACGTCTCCGAAGCACGGGGTGATCCTATGGGACCGTCCCCAAGACTCACAGTTTTGGCCAATTGGGCCCGTTTTGTGAGCTAATGCTCACGTTTTTGTGTCCCGGGACGTCTCCGGACCAAGGGGTGATCTATGGGAATGTCCCAAAGACTCGTGGTTTTGGCCGATTCAGGCCCGTTTTGTGGGTTTATTGCCCATGCTTTGGTGTCCCGGGACGTCTCCGAAGCACGGGGTGATCTTATGGGACCGTCCCCATGAGTCACAGTTTTGGCCAATTGGGCCCGTTTTGTGAGCTATTACTCATGTTTTGGTGTCCCGAGACGTCTCCGGACCACGGGGTGATCTACGGGAACATCCCCAAGACTCACAATTTTGGTTGATACGAGCTCGTTTCAAGGGATATTGCTCACGTTTCGGTGTCTCGGGACGTCTCCGAAGCACGGGGTGATCTTATGGAAACGTCCCCAAGACTCGTGGTTTTGGCCCAGTCAGGCCCGTTTTGTGGGTTTATTGCCCATGTTTCGGTGTCTCGAGACGTCTCCGAAGCACGGGGTGATCTTATGGGACCGTCCCCAAGAGTCACAGTTTTGGCCAATTGGGGCTCATTTTGTGAGCTATTGCTCACGTTTTGGTGTCCCGGGACGTCTCCAGACTATGGGGTGATCTCATGCGAACGTCCCGAGGACTCGTGGTTTTGGCAGATTTAGGCCCGTTTTGTGCGTTTATTGCCCATGTTTTGGTGTCCCGGGACATCTCCGAAGCACGGGTTGATCTTATGGGACCGCCCCCAAGACTCGTAGTTTTGGCCAAATGGGGCCCGTTTTGTGAGCTATTGCTCACGTTTTGGTGTCCCGGGACATCTCCGGACAATGGGGTGCTCTTATGGGAACGTCCCCAGGACTCGTGGTTCTGGCCGATTCAGGCCCGTTTTCTGGGTTTATTGCCCATGTTTTGCTGTCCCGAGACGTCTCCGAAGCACGGGGTGGTCTTATGGGACTGCCCCCTAGACTCGCAGGTTTGGCCAATTGGGGCCCGTTTTGTGAGCTATTACTCACGTTTTGGTGTGCCGGGACGTCTCCGGACCAAGGGGTGATCTTATCGGAACGTCCCTAGGACTCGTGGTTTTGGCCAATTCAGGACCGTTTTGTGGGTTTATTGCCCATGTTTTACTGTCCCGGGACGTCTTCGAAGCACGGGGTGATCTTATGGGACCGTCCCCAAGAGTCACAGTTTTGGCCAATTGGGACCCGTTTTGTGAGGTATTGCTCATGTTATGGTGTCCCGGGACGTCTCCGGACGACTGGGTGATCTATGGGAACGTCCCCAACACTCAAGGTTTGGCCCTATTCAGGCCTGTTTTGTGGGTTTATTGCCCATGTTTTGGTGTCCTGGGACGTCTCCGAAGCACGGGGTGATCCTATGGGACCGTCCTCAAGACTCACAGTTTTGGCCAATTGGGCCCGTTTTGTGAGCTATTGCTCACGTTTTTGTGTCCCGGGACGTCTCCGGACCAAGGGGTGATCTATGGGAATGTCCCAAAGACTCGTGGTTTTGGCCGATTCAGGCTCGTTTTGTGGGTTTATTGCCCATGCTTTGGTGTCCCGGGACGTCTCCGAAGCACGGGGTGATCTTATGGGACCGTCCCCATGAGTCACAGTTTTGGCCAATTGGGCCCGTTTTGTGAGCTATTACTCATGTTTTGGTGTCCCGAGACGTCTCCGGACCACGGGGTGATCTACGGGAACATCCCCAAGACTCACAATTTTGGTTGATACGAGCTCGTTTCAAGGGATATTGCTCACGTTTCGGTGTCTCGGGACGTCTCCGAAGCACGGGGTGATCTTATAGAAACGTCCCCAAGACTCGTGGTTTTGGCCGAGTCAGGCCCGTTTTGTGGGTTTATTGCCCATGTTTTGGTGTCTCGAGACGTCTCCGAAGCACGGGGTGATCTTATGGGACCGTCCCCAAGAGTCACAGTTTTGGCCAATTGGGGCTCATTTTGTGAGCTATTGCTCACGTTTTGCTGTCCCGGGACGTCTCCAGACCATGGGGTGATCTCATGGGAACGTCCCGAGGACTCGTGGTTTTGGCCGATTCAGGCCCGTTTTGTGCGTTTATTGCCCATGTTTTGGTGTCCCGGGACATCTCCGAAGCACGGGTTGATCTTATGGGACCGCCCCCTAGACTCGTAGTTTTGGCCAAATGGGGCCCGTTTTGTGAGCTATTGCTCACGTTTTGGTGTCCCGGGACGTCTCCGGACAATGGGGTGATCTTATGGGAACGTCCCCAGGACTCGTGGTTCTGGCCGATTCAGGCCCGTTTTCTGGGTTTATTGCCCATGTTTTGGTGTCCCGAGACGTCTTCGAAGCACGGGGTGATCTTATGGGACCGTCCCCTAGACTCGCAGGTTTGGCCAATTGGGGCCCGTTTTGTGAGCTATTACTCACGTTTTGGTGTGCCGGGACGTCTCCGGACCAAGGGGTGATCTTATCGGAACGTCCCTAGGACTCGTGCTTTTGGCCAATTCAGGCCCGTTTTGTGGGTTTATTGCCCATGTTTTAGTGTCCCGGGACGTCTTCGAAGCACGGGGTGATCTTATGGGACCGTCCCCAAGAGTCACAGTTTTGGCCAATTGGGACCCGTTTTGTGAGGTATTGCTCATGTTATGGTGTCCCGGGACGTCTCCGGACGACTGGGTGATCTATGGGAACGTCCCCAACACTCAAGGTTTTGCCCTATTCAGGCCTGTTTTGTGGGTTTATTGCCATGTTTTGGTGTCTTGGGACGTCTCCGAAGCATGGGGTGATCCTATGGGACCGTCCCCAAGACTCGCAGTTTTGGCAAATTGGGCCCGTTTTGTCAGCTATTGCTCATGTTTTGGTGTCCCGGGACGTCTCCGGACCAAGGGGTGATCTATGGGAATGTCCCAAAGACTCGTGGTTTTGGCCGATTCAGGCCCGTTTTGTGGGTTTATTGCCCATGCTTTGGTGTCCCGGGACGTCTCCGAAGCACGGGGTGATCTTATGGGACCGTCCCCATGAGTCACAGTTTTGGCCAATTGGGCCCGTTTTGTGAGCTATTACTCATGTTTTGGTGTCCCGAGACGTCTCCGGAGCACGGGGTGATCTATGGGAACGTCCCCAAGACACACAATTTTGGTTAATACGAGCTCGTTTCAAGGGATATTGCTCACGTTTCGGTGTCTCGGGACGTCTCCGAAGCACGGGGTGATCTTATGGAAACGTCCCCAAGACTCGTTGTTTTGGCCGAGTCAGGCCCGTTTTGTGGGTTTATTGCCCATGTTTTGGTGTCTCGAGACGTCTCCGAAGCACGGGGTGATCTTATGGGACCGTCCCCAAGAGTCACAGTTTTGGCCAATTGGGGCTCATTTTGTGAGCTATTGCTCACGTTTTGGTGTCCCGGGACGTCTCCAGACCATGGGGTGATCTCATGCGAACGTCCCGAGGACTCGTGGTTTTGGCCGATTCAGACCCGTTTTGTGCGTTTATTGCCCATGTTTTGGTGTCCCGGGACATATCCGAAGCACGGGTTGATCTTATGGGACCGCCCCCTAGACTCGTTGTTTTGGCCAAATGGGGCCCGTTTTGTGAGCTATTGCTCACGTTTTGGTGTCCCGGGACGTCTCCGGACAATGGGGTGATCTTATGGGAACGTCCCCAGGACTCGTGGTTCTGGCCGATTCAGGCCCGTTTTCTGGGTTTATTGCCCATGTTTTGGTGTCCCGAGACGTCTCCGAAGCACGGGGTGATCTTATGGGACCGTCCCCTAGACTCGCAGGTTTGGCCAATTGGGGCCCGTTTTGTGACCTATTACTCACGTTTTGGTGTGCCGGGACGTCTCCGGACCAAGGGGTGATCTTATCGGAACGTCCCTAGGACTCGTGGTTTTGGCCAATTCAGGCCCGTTTTGTGGGTTTATTGCCCATGTTTTACTGTCCCGGGACGTCTTCGAAGCACGGGGTGATCTTATGGGACCGTCCCCAAGAGTCACAGTTTTGGCCAATTGGGACCCGTTTTGTGAGGTATTAGTCATCTTATGGTGTCCCGGGACGTCTCCGGACGACTGGGTGATCTATGGGAACGTCCCCAACACTCAAGGTTTTGCCCTATTCAGGCCTGTTTTGTGGGTTTATTGCCCATGTTTTGGTGTCCTGGGACGTCTCCGAAGCACGGGGTGATCCTATGGGACCGTCCCCAAGACTCACAGTTTTGGCCAATTGGGCCCGTTTTGTGAGCTATTGCTCACGTTTTTGTGTCCCGGGACGTCTCCGGACCAAGGGGTGATCTATGGGAATGTCCCAAAGACTCGTGGTTTTGGCCGATTCAGGCCCGTTTTGTGGGTTTATTGCCAGTGCTTTGGTGTCCCGGGACGTCTCCGAAGCACGGGGTGATCTTGTGGGACCGTCCCCATGAGTCACAGTTTTGGCCAATTGGGCCCGTTTTGTGAGCTATTACTCATGTTTTGGTGTCCCGACACGTCTCCGGACCACGGGGTGATCTACAGGAACATCCCCAAGACTCACAATTTTGGTTGATACGAGCTCGTTTCAAGGGATATTGCTCACGTTTCGGTGTCTCGGGACGTCTCCGAAGCACGGGGTGATTTTATGGAAACGTCCCCAAGACTCGTGGTTTTGGCCGAGTCAGGCCCGTTTTGTGGGTTTATTGCCCATGTTTTGGTGTCTCGAGACGTCTCCGAAGCACGGGGTGATCTTATGGGACCGTCCCCAAGAGTCACAGTTTTGGCCAATTGGGGCTCATTTTGTGAGCTATTGCTCACGTTTTGGTGTCCCGGGACGTCTCCAGACCATGGGGTGATCTCATGGGAACGTCCCGAGGACTCGTGGTTTTGGCCGATTCAGGCCCGTTTTGTGCGTTTATTGCCCATGTTTTGGTGTCCCGGGACATCTCCGAAGCACGGGTTGATCTTATGGGACCGCCCCCTAGACTCGTAGTTTTGGCCAAATGGGGCCCGTTTTGTGAGCTATTGCTCACGTTTTGGTGTCCCGGGACATCTCCGGACAATGGGGTGATCTTATGGGAACGTCCCCAGGACTCGTGGTTCTGGCCGATTCAGGCCCGTTTTCTAGGTTTATTGCCCATGTTTTGGTGTCCCGAGACGTCTCCGAAGCACGGGGTGATCTTATGGGACCGTCCCCTAGTCTCGCAGGTTTGGCCAATTGGGGCCCGTTTTGTGAGCTATTACTCACGTTTTGGTGTGCCGGGACGTCTCCGGACCAAGGGGTGATCTTATCGGAACGTCCCTAGGACTCGTGCTTTTGGCCAATTCAGGCCCGTTTTGTGGGTTTATTGCCCATGTTTTAGTGTCCCGGGACGTCTTCGAAGCACGGGGTGATCTTATGGGACCGTCCCCAAGAGTCACAGTTTTGGCCAATTGGGACCCGTTTTGTGAGGTATTGCTCATGTTATGGTGTCCCGGGACATCTCCGGACGACTGGGTGATCTATGGGAACGTCAACAACACTCAAGGTTTTGCCCTATTCAGGCCTGTTTTGTGGGTTTATTGCCCATGTTTTGGTGTCCTGGGAAGTCTCCGAAGCACGGGGTGATCCTATGGGACCGTCCCCAAGACTCACAGTTTTGGCCAATTGGGCCCGTTTTGTGAGCTATTGCTCACGTTTTGGTGTCCCGGGACGTCTCCGGACCAAGGGGTGATCTATGGGAATGTCCCAAAGACTCGTGGTTTTGGCCGATTCAGGCCCGTTTTGTGGGTTTATTGCCCATGCTTTGGTGTCCCGGGACGTCTCCGAAGCACGGGGTGATCTTATGGGACCGTCCCCATGAGTCACAGTTTTGGCCAATTGGGCCCGTTTTGTGAGCTATTGCTCACGTTTTGGTGTCCCGGGACGTCTCCGGACCAAGTGGTGATCTATGGGAATGTCCCAAAGACTCGTGGTTTTGGCCGATTCAGGCCCGTTTTGTGGGTTTATTGCCCATGCTTTGGTGTCCCGGGACGTCTCCGAAGCAAGGGGTGATCTTATGGGACCGTCCCCATGAGTCACAGTTTTGGCCAATTGGGCCCGTTTTGTGAGCTATTACTCATGTTTTGGTGTCCCGAGACGTCTCCGGACCACGGGGTGATCTATGGGAACGTCCCCAAGACTCACAATTTTGGTTGATACGAGCTCGTTTCAAGGGATATTGCTCACGTTTCGGTGTCTCGGGACGTCTCCGAAGCACGGGGTGATCTTATGGAAACGTCCCCAAGACTCGTGGTTTTGGCCGAGTCAGGCCCGTTTTGTGGGTTTATTGCCCATGTTTTGGTGTCTCGAGACGTCTCCGAAGCACGGGGTGATCTTATGGGACCGTCCCCAAGAGTCATAGTTTTGGCCAATTGGGGCTCATTTTGTGAGCTATTGCTCACGTTTTGGTGTCCCGGGACGTCTCCAGACCATGGGGTGATCTCATGGGAACGTCCCGAGGACTCGTGGTTTTGGCCGATTCAGGCCCGTATTGTGCGTTTATTGCCCATGTTTTGGTGTCCCGGGACATCTCCGAAGCACGGGTTGATCTTATGGGACCGCCCCCAAGAATCGTAGTTTTGGCCAAATGGGGCCCGTTTTGTGAGCTATTGCTCACGTTTTGGAGTCCCGGGACGTCTCCGGACAATGGGGTGATCTTATGGGAACGTCCCCAGGACTCGTGGTTCTGGCCGATTCAGGCCCGTTTTCTGGGTTTATTGCCCATGTTTTGGTGTCCCGAGACGTCTCCGAAGCACGGGGTGATCTTATGGGACCGTCCCCTAGACTCGCAGGTTTGGCCAATTGGGGCCCGTTTTGTGAGCTATTACTCACGTTTTGGTGTGCCGGGACGTCTCCGGACCAAGGGGTGATCTTATCGGAACGTCCCTAGGACTCGTGCTTTTGGCCAATTCAGGCCCGTTTTGTGGGTTTATTGCCCATGTTTTAGTGTCCCGGGACGTCTTCGAAGCACGGGGTGATCTTATGGGACCGTCCCCAAGAGTCACAGTTTTGGCCAATTGGGACCCGTTTTGTGAGGTATTGCTCATGTTATGGTGTCCCGGGACATCTCCGGACGACTGGGTGATCTATGGGAACGTCCCCAACACTCAAGGTTTTGCACTATTCAGGCCTGTTTTGTGGGTTTATTGCCCATGTTTTGGTGTCCTGGGACGTCTCCGAAGCACGGGGTGATCCTATGGGACCGTCCCCAAGACTCACAGTTTTGGCCAATTGGGCCCGTTTTGTGAGCTATTGCTCACGTTTTGGTGTCCCGGGACGTCTCCGGACCAAGGGGTGATCTATGGGAATGTCCCAAAGACTCGTGGTTTTGGCCGATTCAGGCCCGTTTTGTGGGTTTATTGCCCATGCTTTGGTGTCCCGGGACGTCTCCGAAGCACGGGGTGATCTTATGGGACCGTCCCCATGAGTCACAGTTTTGGCCAATTGGGCCCGTTTTGTGAGCTATTACTCATGTTTTGGTGTCCCGAGACGTCTCCGGACCACGGGGTGATCTATGGGAACGTCCCCAAGACTCACAATTTTGGTTGATACGAGCTCGTTTCAAGGGATATTGCTCACGTTTCGGTGTCTCGGGACGTCTCCGAAGCACGGGGTGATCTTATGGAAACGTCCCCAAGACTCGTGGTTTTGGCCGAGTCAGGCCCGTTTTGTGGGTTTATTGCCCATGTTTTGGTGTCTCGAGACGTCTCCGAAGCACGGGGTGATCTTATGGGACCGTCCCCAAGAGTCACAGTTTTGGCCAATTGGGGCTCATTTTGTGAGCTATTGCTCACGTTTTGGTGTCCCGGGACGTCTCCAGACCATGGGGTGATCTCATGGGAACGTCCCGAGGACTCGTGGTTTTGGCCGTTTCAGGCCCGTTTTGTGCGTTTATTGCCCATGTTTTGGTGTCCCGGGACATCTCCGAAGCACGGGTTGATCTTATGGGACCGCCCCCTAGACTCGTAGTTTTGGCCAAATGGGGCCCGTTTTGTGAGCTATTGCTCACGTTTTGGTGTCCCGGGACATCTCCGGACAATGGGGTGATCTTATGGGAACGTCCCCAGGACTCGTGGTTCTGGCCGATTCAGGCCCGTTTTCTGGGTTTATTGCCCATGTTTTGGTTTCCCGAGACGTCTCCGAAGCACGGGGTGATCTTATGGGACGGTCCCCTAGACTCGCAGGTTTGGCCAATTGGGGCCCGTTTTGTGAGCTATTACTCACGTTTTGGTGTGCCGGGACGTCTCCGGACCAAGGGGTGATCTTATCGGAACGTCCCTAGGACTCGTGCTTTTGGCCAATTCAGGCCCGTTTTGTGGGTTTATTGCCCATGTTTTAGTGTCCCGGGACGTCTTCGAAGCACGGGGTGATCTTATGGGACCGTCCCCAAGAGTCACAGTTTTGGCCAATTGGGACCCGTTTTGTGAGGTATTGCTCATGTTATGGTGTCCCGGGACATCTCCGGACGACTGGGTGATCTATGGGAACGTCCCCAACACTCAAGGTTTTGCCCTATTCAGGCCTGTTTTGTGGGTTTATTGCCCATGTTTTGGTGTCCTGGGACGTCTCCGAAGCACGGGGTGATCCTATGGGACCGTCCCCAAGACTCACAGTTTTGGCCAATTGGGCCCGTTTTGTGAGCTATTGCTCACGTTTTGGTGTCCCGGGACGTCTCCGGACCAAGGGGTGATCTATGGGAATGTCCCAAAGACTCGTGGTTTTGGCCGATTCAGGCCCGTTTTGTGGGTTTATTGCCCATGCTTTGGTGTCCCGGGACGTCTCCGAAGCACGGGGTGATCTTATGGGACCGTCCCCATGAGTCACAGTTTTGGCCAATTGGGCCCGTTTTGTGAGCTATTACTCATGTTTTGGTGTCCCGAGACGTCTCCGGACCACGGGGTGATCTATGGGAACGTCCCCAAGACTCACAATTTTGGTTGATACGAGCTCGTTTCAAGGGATATTGCTCACGTTTCGGTGTCTCGGGACGTCTCCGAAGCACGGGGTGATCTTATGGAAACGTCCCCAAGACTCGTGGTTTTGGCCGAGTCAGGCCCGTTTTGTGGGTTTATTGCCCATGTTTTGGTGTCTCGAGACGTCTCCGAAGCACGGGGTGATCTTATGGGACCGTCCCCAAGAGTCATAGTTTTGGCCAATTGGGGCTCATTTTGTGAGCTATTGCTCACGTTTTGGTGTCCCGGGACGTCTCCAGACCATGGGGTGATCTCATGGGAACGTCCCGAGGACTCGTGGTTTTGGCCGATTCAGGCCCGTTTTGTGCGTTTATTGCCCATGTTTTGGTGTCCCGGGACATCTCCGAAGCACGGGTTGATCTTATGGGACCGCCCCCTAGACTCGTAGTTTTGGCCAAATGGGGCCCGTTTTGTGAGCTATTGCTCACGTTTTGGTGTCCCGGGACATCTCCGGACAATGGGGTGATCTTATGGGAACGTCCCCAGGACTCGTGGTTCTGGCCGATTCAGGCCCGTTTTCTGGGTTTATTGCCCATGTTTTGGTTTCCCGAGACGTCTCCGAAGCACGGGGTGATCTTATGGGACCGTCCCCTAGACTCGCAGGTTTGGCCAATTGGGGCCCGTTTTGTGAGCTATTACTCACGTTTTGGTGTGCCGGGACGTCTCCGGACCAAGGGGTGATCTTATCGGAACGTCCCTAGGACTCGTGCTTTTGGCCAATTCAGGCCCGTTTTGTGGGTTTATTGCCCATGTTTTAGTGTCCCGGGACGTCTTCGAAGCACGGGGTGATCTTATGGGACCGTCCCCAAGAGTCACAGTTTTGGCCAATTGGGACCCGTTTTGTGAGGTATTGCTCATGTTATGGTGTCCCGGGACATCTCCGGACGACTGGGTGATCTATGGGAACGTCCCCAACACTCAAGGTTTTGCCCTATTCAGGCCTGTTTTGTGGGTTTATTGCCCATGTTTTGGTGTCCTGGGACGTCTCCGAAGCACGGGGTGATCCTATGGGACCGTCCCCAAGACTCACAGTTTTGGCCAATTGGGCCCGTTTTGTGAGCTATTGCTCACGTTTTGGTGTCCCGGGACGTCTCCGGACCAAGGGGTGATCTATGGGAATGTCCCAAAGACTCGTGGTTTTGGCCGATTCAGGCCCGTTTTGTGGGTTTATTGCCCATGCTTTGGTGTCCCGGGACGTCTCCGAAGCACGGGGTGATCTTATGGGACCGTCCCCATGAGTCACAGTTTTGGCCAATTGGGCCCGTTTTGTGAGCTATTACTCATGTTTTGGTGTCCCGAGACGTCTCCGGAGCACGGGGTGATCTATGGGAACGTCCCCAAGACTCACAATTTTGGTTGATACGAGCTCGTTTCAAGGGATATTGCTCACGTTTCGGTGTCTCGGGACGTCTCCGAAGCACGGGGTTATCTTATGGAAACGTCCCCAAGACTCGTTGTTTTGGCCGAGTCAGGCCCGTTTTGTGGGTTTATTGCCCATGTTTTGGTGTCTCGAGACGTCTCCGAAGCACGGGGTGATCTTATGGGACCGTCCCCAAGAGTCACAGTTTTGGCCAATTGGGGCTCATTTTGTGAGCTATTGCTCACGTTTTGGTGTCCCGGGACGTCTCCAGACCATGGGGTGATCTCATGCGAACGTCCCGAGGACTCGTGGTTTTGGCCGATTCAGACCCGTTTTGTGCGTTTATTGCCCATGTTTTGGTGTCCCGGGACATATCCGAAGCACGGGTTGATCTTATGGGACCGCCCCCTAGACTCGTTGTTTTGGCCAAATGGGGCCCGTTTTGTGAGCTATTGCTCACGTTTTGGTGTCCCGGGACGTCTCCGGACAATGGGGTGATCTTATGGGAACGTCCCCAGGACTCGTGGTTCTGGCCGATTCAGGCCCGTTTTCTGGGTTTATTGCCCATGTTTTGGTGTCCCGAGACGTCTCCGAAGCACGGGGTGATCTTATGGGACCGTCCCCTAGACTCGCAGGTTTGGCCAATTGGGGCCCGTTTTGTGACCTATTACTCACGTTTTGGTGTGCCGGGACGTCTCCGGACCAAGGGGTGATCTTATCGGAACGTCCCTAGGACTCGTGGTTTTGGCCAATTCAGGCCCGTTTTGTGGGTTTATTGCCCATGTTTTACTGTCCCGGGACGTCTTCGAAGCACGGGGTGATCTTATGGGACCGTCCCCAAGAGTCACAGTTTTGGCCAATTGGGACCCGTTTTGTGAGGTATTAGTCATGTTATGGTGTCCCGGGACGTCTCCGGACGACTGGGTGATCTATGGGAACGTCCCCAACACTCAAGGTTTTGCCCTATTCAGGCCTGTTTTGTGGGTTTATTGCCCATGTTTTGCTGTCCTGGGACGTCTCCGAAGCACGGGGTGATCCTATGGGACCGTCCCCAAGACTCACAGTTTTGGCCAATTGGGCCCGTTTTGTGAGCTATTGCTCACGTTTTTGTGTCCCGGGACGTCTCCGGACCAAGGGGTGATCTATGGGAATGTCCCAAAGACTCGTGGTTTTGGCCGATTCAGGCCCGTTTTGTGGGTTTATTGCCAGTGCTTTGGTGTCCCGGGACGTCTCCGAAGCACGGGGTGATCTTGTGGGACCGTCCCCATGAGTCACAGTTTTGGCCAATTGGGCCCGTTTTGTGAGCTATTACTCATGTTTTGGTGTCCCGACACGTCTCCGGACCACGGGGTGATCTACAGGAACATCCCCAAGACTCACAATTTTGGTTGATACGAGCTCGTTTCAAGGGATATTGCTCACGTTTCGGTGTCTCGGGACGTCTCCGAAGCACGGGGTGATTTTATGGAAACGTCCCCAAGACTCGTGGTTTTGGCCGAGTCAGGCCCGTTTTGTGGGTTTATTGCCCATGTTTTGGTGTCTCGAGACGTCTCCGAAGCACGGGGTGATCTTATGGGACCGTCCCCAAGAGTCACAGTTTTGGCCAATTGGGGCTCATTTTGTGAGCTATTGCTCACGTTTTGGTGTCCCGGGACGTCTCCAGACCATGGGGTGATCTCATGGGAACGTCCCGAGGACTCGTGGTTTTGGCCGATTCAGGCCCGTTTTGTGCGTTTATTGCCCATGTTTTGGTGTCCCGGGACATCTCCGAAGCACGGGTTGATCTTATGGGACCGCCCCCTAGACTCGTAGTTTTGGCCAAATGGGGCCCGTTTTGTGAGCTATTGCTCACGTTTTGGTGTCCCGGGACATCTCCGGACAATGGGGTGATCTTATGGGAACGTCCCCAGGACTCGTGGTTCTGGCCGATTCAGGCCCGTTTTCTAGGTTTATTGCCCATGTTTTGGTGTCCCGAGACGTCTCCGAAGCACGGGGTGATCTTATGGGACCGTCCCCTAGTCTCGCAGGTTTGGCCAATTGGGGCCCGTTTTGTGAGCTATTACTCACGTTTTGGTGTGCCGGGACGTCTCCGGACCAAGGGGTGATCTTATCGGAACGTCCCTAGGACTCGTGCTTTTGGCCAATTCAGGCCCGTTTTGTGGGTTTATTGCCCATGTTTTAGTGTCCCGGGACGTCTTCGAAGCACGGGGTGATCTTATGGGACCGTCCCCAAGAGTCACAGTTTTGGCCAATTGGGACCCGTTTTGTGAGGTATTGCTCATGTTATGGTGTCCCGGGACATCTCCGGACGACTAGGTGATCTATGGGAACGTCCCCAACACTCAAGGTTTTGCCCTATTCAGGCCTGTTTTGTGGGTTTATTGCCCATGTTTTGGTGTCCTGGGAAGTCTCCGAAGCACGGGGTGATCCTATGGGACCGTCCCCAAGACTCACAGTTTTGGCCAATTGGGCCCGTTTTGTGAGCTATTGCTCACGTTTTGGTGTCCCGGGACGTCTCCGGACCAAGGGGTGATCTATGGGAATGTCCCAAAGACTCGTGGTTTTGGCCGATTCAGGCCCGTTTTGTGGGTTTATTGCCAGTGCTTTGGTGTCCCGGGACGTCTCCGAAGCACGGGGTGATCTTGTGGGACCGTCCCCATGAGTCACAGTTTTGGCCAATTGGGCCCGTTTTGTGAGCTATTACTCATGTTTTGGTGTCCCGACACGTCTCCGGACCACGGGGTGATCTACAGGAACATCCCCAAGACTCACAATTTTGGTTGATACGAGCTCGTTTCAAGGGATATTGCTCACGTTTCGGTGTCTCGGGACGTCTCCGAAGCACGGGGTGATTTTATGGAAACGTCCCCAAGACTCGTGGTTTTGGCCGAGTCAGGCCCGTTTTGTGGGTTTATTGCCCATGTTTTGGTGTCTCGAGACGTCTCCGAAGCACGGGGTGATCTTATGGGACCGTCCCCAAGAGTCACAGTTTTGGCCAATTGGGGCTCATTTTGTGAGCTATTGCTCACGTTTTGGTGTCCCGGGACGTCTCCAGACCATGGGGTGATCTCATGGGAACGTCCCGAGGACTCGTGGTTTTGGCCGATTCAGGCCCGTTTTGTGCGTTTATTGCCCATGTTTTGGTGTCCCGGGACATCTCCGAAGCACGGGTTGATCTTATGGGACCGCCCCCTAGACTCGTAGTTTTGGCCAAATGGGGCCCGTTTTGTGAGCTATTGCTCACGTTTTGGTGTCCCGGGACATCTCCGGACAATGGGGTGATCTTATGGGAACGTCCCCAGGACTCGTGGTTCTGGCCGATTCAGGCCCGTTTTCTAGGTTTATTGCCCATGTTTTGGTGTCCCGAGACGTCTCCGAAGCACGGGGTGATCTTATGGGACCGTCCCCTAGTCTCGCAGGTTTGGCCAATTGGGGCCCGTTTTGTGAGCTATTACTCACGTTTTGGTGTGCCGGGACGTCTCCGGACCAAGGGGTGATCTTATCGGAACGTCCCTAGGACTCGTGCTTTTGGCCAATTCAGGCCCGTTTTGTGGGTTTATTGCCCATGTTTTAGTGTCCCGGGACGTCTTCGAAGCACGGGGTGATCTTATGGGACCGTCCCCAAGAGTCACAGTTTTGGCCAATTGGGACCCGTTTTGTGAGGTATTGCTCATGTTATGGTGTCCCGGGACATCTCCGGACGACTAGGTGATCTATGGGAACGTCCCCAACACTCAAGGTTTTGCCCTATTCAGGCCTGTTTTGTGGGTTTATTGCCCATGTTTTGGTGTCCTGGGAAGTCTCCGAAGCACGGGGTGATCCTATGGGACCGTCCCCAAGACTCACAGTTTTGGCCAATTGGGCCCGTTTTGTGAGCTATTGCTCACGTTTTGGTGTCCCGGGACGTCTCCGGACCAAGGGGTGATCTATGGGAATGTCCCAAAGACTCGTGGTTTTGGCCGATTCAGGCCCGTTTTGTGGGTTTATTGCCCATGCTTTGGTGTCCCGGGACGTCTCCGAAGCACGGGGTGATCTTATGGGACCGTCCCCATGAGTCACAGTTTTGGCCAATTGGGCCCGTTTTGTGAGCTATTGCTCACGTTTTGGTGTCCCGGGACGTCTCCGGACCAAGTGGTGATCTATGGGAATGTCCCAAAGACTCGTGGTTTTGGCCGATTCAGGCCCGTTTTGTGGGTTTATTGCCCATGCTTTGGTGTCCCGGGACGTCTCCGAAGCAAGGGGTGATCTTATGGGACCGTCCCCATGAGTCACAGTTTTGGCCAATTGGGCCCGTTTTGTGAGCTATTACTCATGTTTTGGTGTCCCGAGACGTCTCCGGACCACGGGGTGATCTATGGGAACGTCCCCAAGACTCACAATTTTGGTTGATACGAGCTCGTTTCAAGGGATATTGCTCACGTTTCGGTGTCTCGGGACGTCTCCGAAGCACGGGGTGATCTTATGGAAACGTCCCCAAGACTCGTGGTTTTGGCCGAGTCAGGCCCGTTTTGTGGGTTTATTGCCCATGTTTTGGTGTCTCGAGACGTCTCCGAAGCACGGGGTGATCTTATGGGACCGTCCCCAAGAGTCATAGTTTTGGCCAATTGGGGCTCATTTTGTGAGCTATTGCTCACGTTTTGGTGTCCCGGGACGTCTCCAGACCATGGGGTGATCTCATGGGAACGTCCCGAGGACTCGTGGTTTTGGCCGATTCAGGCCCGTATTGTGCGTTTATTGCCCATGTTTTGGTGTCCCGGGACATCTCCGAAGCACGGGTTGATCTTATGGGACCGCCCCCAAGAATCGTAGTTTTGGCCAAATGGGGCCCGTTTTGTGAGCTATTGCTCACGTTTTGGAGTCCCGGGACGTCTCCGGACAATGGGGTGATCTTATGGGAACGTCCCCAGGACTCGTGGTTCTGGCCGATTCAGGCCCGTTTTCTGGGTTTATTGCCCATGTTTTGGTGTCCCGAGACGTCTCCGAAGCACGGGGTGATCTTATGGGACCGTCCCCTAGACTCGCAGGTTTGGCCAATTGGGGCCCGTTTTGTGAGCTATTACTCACGTTTTGGTGTGCCGGGACGTCTCCGGACCAAGGGGTGATCTTATCGGAACGTCCCTAGGACTCGTGCTTTTGGCCAATTCAGGCCCGTTTTGTGGGTTTATTGCCCATGTTTTAGTGTCCCGGGACGTCTTCGAAGCACGGGGTGATCTTATGGGACCGTCCCCAAGAGTCACAGTTTTGGCCAATTGGGACCCGTTTTGTGAGGTATTGCTCATGTTATGGTGTCCCGGGACATCTCCGGACGACTGGGTGATCTATGGGAACGTCCCCAACACTCAAGGTTTTGCACTATTCAGGCCTGTTTTGTGGGTTTATTGCCCATGTTTTGGTGTCCTGGGACGTCTCCGAAGCACGGGGTGATCCTATGGGACCGTCCCCAAGACTCACAGTTTTGGCCAATTGGGCCCGTTTTGTGAGCTATTGCTCACGTTTTGGTGTCCCGGGACGTCTCCGGACCAAGGGGTGATCTATGGGAATGTCCCAAAGACTCGTGGTTTTGGCCGATTCAGGCCCGTTTTGTGGGTTTATTGCCCATGCTTTGGTGTCCCGGGACGTCTCCGAAGCACGGGGTGATCTTATGGGACCGTCCCCATGAGTCACAGTTTTGGCCAATTGGGCCCGTTTTGTGAGCTATTACTCATGTTTTGGTGTCCCGAGACGTCTCCGGACCACGGGGTGATCTATGGGAACGTCCCCAAGACTCACAATTTTGGTTGATACGAGCTCGTTTCAAGGGATATTGCTCACGTTTCGGTGTCTCGGGACGTCTCCGAAGCACGGGGTGATCTTATGGAAACGTCCCCAAGACTCGTGGTTTTGGCCGAGTCAGGCCCGTTTTGTGGGTTTATTGCCCATGTTTTGGTGTCTCGAGACGTCTCCGAAGCACGGGGTGATCTTATGGGACCGTCCCCAAGAGTCACAGTTTTGGCCAATTGGGGCTCATTTTGTGAGCTATTGCTCACGTTTTGGTGTCCCGGGACGTCTCCAGACCATGGGGTGATCTCATGGGAACGTCCCGAGGACTCGTGGTTTTGGCCGTTTCAGGCCCGTTTTGTGCGTTTATTGCCCATGTTTTGGTGTCCCGGGACATCTCCGAAGCACGGGTTGATCTTATGGGACCGCCCCCTAGACTCGTAGTTTTGGCCAAATGGGGCCCGTTTTGTGAGCTATTGCTCACGTTTTGGTGTCCCGGGACATCTCCGGACAATGGGGTGATCTTATGGGAACGTCCCCAGGACTCGTGGTTCTGGCCGATTCAGGCCCGTTTTCTGGGTTTATTGCCCATGTTTTGGTTTCCCGAGACGTCTCCGAAGCACGGGGTGATCTTATGGGACCGTCCCCTAGACTCGCAGGTTTGGCCAATTGGGGCCCGTTTTGTGAGCTATTACTCACGTTTTGGTGTGCCGGGACGTCTCCGGACCAAGGGGTGATCTTATCGGAACGTCCCTAGGACTCGTGCTTTTGGCCAATTCAGGCCCGTTTTGTGGGTTTATTGCCCATGTTTTAGTGTCCCGGGACGTCTTCGAAGCACGGGGTGATCTTATGGGACCGTCCCCAAGAGTCACAGTTTTGGCCAATTGGGACCCGTTTTGTGAGGTATTGCTCATGTTATGGTGTCCCGGGACATCTCCGGACGACTGGGTGATCTATGGGAACGTCCCCAACACTCAAGGTTTTGCCCTATTCAGGCCTGTTTTGTGGGTTTATTGCCCATGTTTTGGTGTCCTGGGACGTCTCCGAAGCACGGGGTGATCCTATGGGACCGTCCCCAAGACTCACAGTTTTGGCCAATTGGGCCCGTTTTGTGAGCTATTGCTCACGTTTTGGTGTCCCGGGACGTCTCCGGACCAAGGGGTGATCTATGGGAATGTCCCAAAGACTCGTGGTTTTGGCCGATTCAGGCCCGTTTTGTGGGTTTATTGCCCATGCTTTGGTGTCCCGGGACGTCTCCGAAGCACGGGGTGATCTTATGGGACCGTCCCCATGAGTCACAGTTTTGGCCAATTGGGCCCGTTTTGTGAGCTATTACTCATGTTTTGGTGTCCCGAGACGTCTCCGGACCACGGGGTGATCTATGGGAACGTCCCCAAGACTCACAATTTTGGTTGATACGAGCTCGTTTCAAGGGATATTGCTCACGTTTCGGTGTCTCGGGACGTCTCCGAAGCACGGGGTGATCTTATGGAAACGTCCCCAAGACTCGTGGTTTTGGCCGAGTCAGGCCCGTTTTGTGGGTTTATTGCCCATGTTTTGGTGTCTCGAGACGTCTCCGAAGCACGGGGTGATCTTATGGGACCGTCCCCAAGAGTCACAGTTTTGGCCAATTGGGGCTCATTTTGTGAGCTATTGCTCACGTTTTGGTGTCCCGGGACGTCTCCAGACCATGGGGTGATCTCATGGGAACGTCCCGAGGACTCGTGGTTTTGGCCGTTTCAGGCCCGTTTTGTGCGTTTATTGCCCATGTTTTGGTGTCCCGGGACATCTCCGAAGCACGGGTTGATCTTATGGGACCGCCCCCTAGACTCGTAGTTTTGGCCAAATGGGGCCCGTTTTGTGAGCTATTGCTCACGTTTTGGTGTCCCGGGACATCTCCGGACAATGGGGTGATCTTATGGGAACGTCCCCAGGACTCGTGGTTCTGGCCGATTCAGGCCCGTTTTCTGGGTTTATTGCCCATGTTTTGGTTTCCCGAGACGTCTCCGAAGCACGGGGTGATCTTATGGGACCGTCCCCTAGACTCGCAGGTTTGGCCAATTGGGGCCCGTTTTGTGAGCTATTACTCACGTTTTGGTGTGCCGGGACGTCTCCGGACCAAGGGGTGATCTTATCGGAACGTCCCTAGGACTCGTGCTTTTGGCCAATTCAGGCCCGTTTTGTGGGTTTATTGCCCATGTTTTAGTGTCCCGGGACGTCTTCGAAGCACGGGGTGATCTTATGGGACCGTCCCCAAGAGTCACAGTTTTGGCCAATTGGGACCCGTTTTGTGAGGTATTGCTCATGTTATGGTGTCCCGGGACATCTCCGGACGACTGGGTGATCTATGGGAACGTCCCCAACACTCAAGGTTTTGCCCTATTCAGGCCTGTTTTGTGGGTTTATTGCCCATGTTTTGGTGTCCTGGGACGTCTCCGAAGCACGGGGTGATCCTATGGGACCGTCCCCAAGACTCACAGTTTTGGCCAATTGGGCCCGTTTTGTGAGCTATTGCTCACGTTTTGGTGTCCCGGGACGTCTCCGGACCAAGGGGTGATCTATGGGAATGTCCCAAAGACTCGTGGTTTTGGCCGATTCAGGCCCGTTTTGTGGGTTTATTGCCCATGCTTTGGTGTCCCGGGACGTCTCCGAAGCACGGGGTGATCTTATGGGACCGTCCCCATGAGTCACAGTTTTGGCCAATTGGGCCCGTTTTGTGAGCTATTACTCATGTTTTGGTGTCCCGAGACGTCTCCGGACCACGGGGTGATCTATGGGAACGTCCCCAAGACTCACAATTTTGGTTGATACGAGCTCGTTTCAAGGGATATTGCTCACGTTTCGTTGTCTCGGGACGTCTCCGAAGCACGGGGTGATCTTATGGAAACGTCCCCAAGACTCGTGGTTTTGGCCGAGTTAGGCCCGTTTTGTGGGTTTATTGCCCATGTTTTGGTGTCTCGAGACGTCTCCGAAGCACGGGGTGATCTTATGGGACCGTCCCCAAGAGTCACAGTTTTGGCCAATTGGGGCTCATTTTGTGAGCTATTGCTCACGTTTTGGTGTCCCGGGACGTCTCCAGACCATGGGGTGATCTCATGGGAACGTCCCGAGGACTCGTGGTTTTGGCCGTTTCAGGCCCGTTTTGTGCGTTTATTGCCCATGTTTTGGTGTCCCGGGACATCTCCGAAGCACGGGTTGATCTTATGGGACCGCCCCCTAGACTCGTAGTTTTGGCCAAATGGGGCCCGTTTTGTGAGCTATTGCTCACGTTTTGGTGTCCCGGGACATCTCCGGACAATGGGGTGATCTTATGGGAACGTCCCCAGGACTCGTGGTTCTGGCCGATTCAGGCCCGTTTTCTGGGTTTATTGCCCATGTTTTGGTGTCCCGAGACGTCTCCGAAGCACGGGGTGATCTTATGGGACCGTTCCCTAGACTCGCAGGTTTGGCCAATTGGGGCCCGTTTTGTGAGCTATTACTCACGTTTTGGTGTGCCGGGACGTCTCCGGACCAAGGGGTGGTCTTATCGGAACGTCCCTAGGACTCGTGCTTTTGGCCAATTCAGGCCCGTTTTGTGGGTTTATTGCCCATGTTTTAGTGTCCCGGGACGTCTTCGAAGCACGGGGTGATCTTATGGGACCGTCCCCAAGAGTCACAGTTTTGGCCAATTGGTACCCGTTTTCTGAGGTATTGCTCATGTTATGGTGTCCCGGGACATCTCCGGACGACTGGGTGATCTATGGGAACGTCCCCAACACTCAAGGTTTTGCCCTATTCAGGCCTGTTTTGTGGGTTTATTGCCCATGTTTTGGTGTCCTGGGACGTCTCCGAAGCACGGGGTGATCCTATGGGACCGTCCCCAAGACTCACAGTTTTGGCCAATTGGGCCCGTTTTGTGAGCTATTGCTCACGTTTTGGTGTCCCGGGACGTCTCCGGACCAAGGGGTGATCTATGGGAATGTCCCAAAGACTCGTGGTTTTGGCCGATTCAGGCCCGTTTTGTGGGTTTATTGCCCATGCTTTGGTGTCCCGGGACGTCTCCGAAGCACGGGGTGATCTTATGGGACCGTCCCCATGAGTCACAGTTTTGGCCAATTGGGCCCGTTTTGTGAGCTATTACTCATGTTTTGGTGTCCCGAGACGTCTCCGGACCACGGGGTGATCTATGGGAACGTCCCCAAGACTCACAGTTTTGGTTGATACGAGCTCATTTCAAGGGATATTGCTCACGTTTCGGTGTCTCGGGACGTCTCCGAAGCACGGGGTGATCTTATGGAAACGTCCCCAAGACTCGTGGTTTTGGCCGAGTCAGGCCCGTTTTGTGGGTTTATTGCCCATGTTTTGGTGTCTCGAGACGTCTCCGAAGCACGGGGTGATCTTATGGGACCGTCCCCAAGAGTCACAGTTTTGGCCAATTGGGGCTCATTTTGTGAGCTATTGCTCACGTTTTGGTGTCCCGGGACGTCTCCAGACCATGGGGTGATCTCATGGGAACGTCCCGAGGACTCGTGGTTTTGGCCGTTTCAGGCCCGTTTTGTGCGTTTATTGCCCATGTTTTCGTGTCCCGGGACATCTCCGAAGCACGGGTTGATCTTATGGGACCGCCCCCTAGACTCGTAGTTTTGGCCAAATGAGGCCCGTTTTGTGAGCTATTGCTCACGTTTTGGTGTCCCGGGACATCTCCGGACAATGGGGTGATCTTATGGGAACGTCCCCAGGACTCGTGGTTCTGGCCGATTCAGGCCCGTTTTCTGGGTTTATTGCCCATGTTTTGGTGTCCCGAGACGTCTCCGAAGCACGGGGTGATCTTATGGGACCGTCCCCTAGACTCGCAGGTTTGGCCAATTGGGGCCCGTTTTGTGAGCTATTACTCACGTTTTGGTGTGCCGGGACGTCTCCGGACCAAGGGGTGATCTTATCGGAACGTCCCTAGGACTCGTGCTTTTGGCCAATTCAGGCCCGTTTTGTGGGTTTATTGCCCATGTTTTAGTGTCCCGGGACGTCTTCGAAGCACGGGGTGATCTTATGGGACCGTCCCCAAGAGTCACAGTTTTGGCCAATTGGGACCCGTTTTGTGAGGTATTGCTCATGTTATGGTGTCCCGGGACATCTCCGGACGACTGGGTGATCTATGGGAACGTCCCCAACACTCAAGGTTTTGCCCTATTCAGGCCTGTTTTGTGGGTTTATTGCCCATGTTTTGGTGTCCTGGGACGTCTCCGAAGCACGGGGTGATCCTATGGGACCGTCCCCAAGACTCACAGTTTTGGCCAATTGGGCCCGTTTTGTGAGCTATTGCTCACGTTTTGGTGTCCCGGGACGTCTCCGGACCAAGGGGTGATCTATGGGAATGTCCCAAAGACTCGTGGTTTTGGCCGATTCAGGCCCGTTTTGTGGGTTTATTGCCCATGCTTTGGTGTCCCGGGACGTCTCCGAAGCACGGGGTGATCTTATGGGACCGTCCCCATGAGTCACAGTTTTGGCCAATTGGGCCCGTTTTGTGAGCTATTACTCATGTTTTGGTGTCCCGAGACGTCTCCGGACCACGGGGTGATCTATGGGAACGTCCCCAAGACTCACAATTTTGGTTGATACGAGCTCGTTTCAAGGGATATTGCTCACGTTTCGTTGTCTCGGGACGTCTCCGAAGCACGGGGTGATCTTATGGAAACGTCCCCAAGACTCGTGGTTTTGGCCGAGTTAGGCCCGTTTTGTGGGTTTATTGCCCATGTTTTGGTGTCTCGAGACGTCTCCGAAGCACGGGGTGATCTTATGGGACCGTCCCCAAGAGTCACAGTTTTGGCCAATTGGGGCTCATTTTGTGAGCTATTGCTCACGTTTTGGTGTCCCGGGACGTCTCCAGACCATGGGGTGATCTCATGGGAACGTCCCGAGGACTCGTGGTTTTGGCCGTTTCAGGCCCGTTTTGTGCGTTTATTGCCCATGTTTTGGTGTCCCGGGACATCTCCGAAGCACGGGTTGATCTTATGGGACCGCCCCCTAGACTCGTAGTTTTGGCCAAATGGGGCCCGTTTTGTGAGCTATTGCTCACGTTTTGGTGTCCCGGGACATCTCCGGACAATGGGGTGATCTTATGGGAACGTCCCCAGGACTCGTGGTTCTGGCCGATTCAGGCCCGTTTTCTGGGTTTATTGCCCATGTTTTGGTGTCCCGAGACGTCTCCGAAGCACGGGGTGATCTTATGGGACCGTTCCCTAGACTCGCAGGTTTGGCCAATTGGGGCCCGTTTTGCGAGCTATTACTCACGTTTTGGTGTGCCGGGACGTCTCCGGACCAAGGGGTGATCTTATCGGAACGTCCCTAGGACTCGTGCTTTTGGCCAATTCAGGCCCGTTTTGTGGGTTTATTGCCCATGTTTTAGTGTCCCGGGACGTCTTCGAAGCACGGGGTGATCTTATGGGACCGTCCCCAAGAGTCACAGTTTTGGCCAATTGGTACCCGTTTTGTGAGGTATTGCTCATGTTATGGTGTCCCGGGACATCTCCGGACGACTGGGTGATCTATGGGAACGTCCCCAACACTCAAGGTTTTGCCCTATTCAGGCCTGTTTTGTGGGTTTATTGCCCATGTTTTGGTGTCCTGGGACGTCTCCGAAGCACGGGGTGATCCTATGGGACCGTCCCCAAGACTCACAGTTTTGGCCAATTGGGCCCGTTTTGTGAGCTATTGCTCACGTTTTGGTGTCCCGGGACGTCTCCGGACCAAGGGGTGATCTATGGGAATGTCCCAAAGACTCGTGGTTTTGGCCGATTCAGGCCCGTTTTGTGGGTTTATTGCCCATGCTTTGGTGTCCCGGGACGTCTCCGAAGCACGGGGTGATCTTATGGGACCGTCCCCATGAGTCACAGTTTTGGCCAATTGGGCCCGTTTTGTGAGCTATTACTCATGTTTTGGTGTCCCGAGACGTCTCCGGACCACGGGGTGATCTATGGGAACGTCCCCAAGACTCACAATTTTGGTTGATACGAGCTCGTTTCAAGGGATATTGCTCACGTTTCGGTGTCTCGGGACGTCTCCGAAGCACGGGGTGATCTTATGGAAACGTCCCCAAGACTCGTGGTTTTGGCCGAGTCAGGCCCGTTTTGTGGGTTTATTGCCCATGTTTTGGTGTCTCGAGACGTCTCCGAAGCACGGGGTGATCTTATGGGACCGTCCCCAAGAGTCACAGTTTTGGCCAATTGGGGCTCATTTTGTGAGCTATTGCTCACGTTTTGGTGTCCCGGGACGTCTCCAGACCATGGGGTGATCTCATGGGAACGTCCCGAGGACTCGTGGTTTTGGCCGTTTCAGGCCCGTTTTGTGCGTTTATTGCCCATGTTTTGGTGTCCCGGGACATCTCCGAAGCACGGGTTGATCTTATGGGACCGCCCCCTAGACTCGTAGTTTTGGCCAAATGGGGCCCGTTTTGTGAGCTATTGCTCACGTTTTGGTGTCCCGGGACATCTCCGGACAATGGGGTGATCTTATGGGAACGTCCCCAGGACTCGTGGTTCTGGCCGATTCAGGCCCGTTTTCTGGGTTTATTGCCCATGTTTTGGTGTCCCGAGACGTCTCCGAAGCACGGGGTGATCTTATGGGACCGTTCCCTAGACTCGCAGGTTTGGCCAATTGGGGCCCGTTTTGCGAGCTATTACTCACGTTTTGGTGTGCCGGGACGTCTCCGGACCAAGGGGTGATCTTATCGGAACGTCCCTAGGACTCGTGCTTTTGGCCAATTCAGGCCCGTTTTGTGGGTTTATTGCCCATGTTTTAGTGTCCCGGGACGTCTTCGAAGCACGGGGTGATCTTATGGGACCGTCCCCAAGAGTCACAGTTTTGGCCAATTGGTACCCGTTTTGTGAGGTATTGCTCATGTTATGGTGTCCCGGGACATCTCCGGACGACTGGGTGATCTATGGGAACGTCCCCAACACTCAAGGTTTTGCCCTATTCAGGCCTGTTTTGTGGGTTTATTGCCCATGTTTTGGTGTCCTGGGACGTCTCCGAAGCACGGGGTGATCCTATGGGACCGTCCCCAAGACTCACAGTTTTGGCCAATTGGGCCCGTTTTGTGAGCTATTGCTCACGTTTTGGTGTCCCGGGACGTCTCCGGACCAAGGGGTGATCTATGGGAATGTCCCAAAGACTCGTGGTTTTGGCCGATTCAGGCCCGTTTTGTGGGTTTATTGCCCATGCTTTGGTGTCCCGGGACGTCTCCGAAGCACGGGGTGATCTTATGGGACCGTCCCCATGAGTCACAGTTTTGGCCAATTGGGCCCGTTTTGTGAGCTATTACTCATGTTTTGGTGTCCCGAGACGTCTCCGGACCACGGGGTGATCTATGGGAACGTCCCCAAGACTCACAATTTTGGTTGATACGAGCTCGTTTCAAGGGATATTGCTCACGTTTCGGTGTCTCGGGACGTCTCCGAAGCACGGGGTGATCTTATGGAAACGTCCCCAAGACTCGTGGTTTTGGCCGAGTCAGGCCCGTTTTGTGGGTTTATTGCCCATGTTTTGGTGTCTCGAGACGTCTCCGAAGCACGGGGTGATCTTATGGGACCGTCCCCAAGAGTCACAGTTTTGGCCAATTGGGGCTCATTTTGTGAGCTATTGCTCACGTTTTGGTGTCCCGGGACGTCTCCAGACCATGGGGTGATCTCATGGGAACGTCCCGAGGACTCGTGGTTTTGGCCGTTTCAGGCCCGTTTTGTGCGTTTATTGCCCATGTTTTGGTGTCCCGGGACATCTCCGAAGCACGGGTTGATCTTATGGGACCGCCCCCTAGACTCGTAGTTTTGGCCAAATGGGGCCCGTTTTGTGAGCTATTGCTCACGTTTTGGTGTCCCGGGACATCTCCGGACAATGGGGTGATCTTATGGGAACGTCCCCAGGACTCGTGGTTCTGGCCGATTCAGGCCCGTTTTCTGGGTTTATTGCCCATGTTTTGGTGTCCCGAGACGTCTCCGAAGCACGGGGTGATCTTATGGGACCGTTCCCTAGACTCGCAGGTTTGGCCAATTGGGGCCCGTTTTGCGAGCTATTACTCACGTTTTGGTGTGCCGGGACGTCTCCGGACCAAGGGGTGATCTTATCGGAACGTCCCTAGGACTCGTGCTTTTGGCCAATTCAGGCCCGTTTTGTGGGTTTATTGCCCATGTTTTAGTGTCCCGGGACGTCTTCGAAGCACGGGGTGATCTTATGGGACCGTCCCCAAGAGTCACAGTTTTGGCCAATTGGTACCCGTTTTGTGAGGTATTGCTCATGTTATGGTGTCCCGGGACATCTCCGGACGACTGGGTGATCTATGGGAACGTCCCCAACACTCAAGGTTTTGCCCTATTCAGGCCTGTTTTGTGGGTTTATTGCCCATGTTTTGGTGTCCTGGGACGTCTCCGAAGCACGGGGTGATCCTATGGGACCGTCCCCAAGACTCACAGTTTTGGCCAATTGGGCCCGTTTTGTGAGCTATTGCTCATGTTTTGGTGTCCCGGGACGTCTCCGGACCAAGGGGTGATCTATGGGAATGTCCCAAAGACTCGTGGTTTTGGCCGATTCAGGCCCGTTTTGTGGGTTTATTGCCCATGCTTTGGTGTCCCGGGACGTCTCCGAAGCACGGGGTGATCTTATGGGACCGTCCCCATGAGTCACAGTTTTGGCCAATTGGGCCCGTTTTGTGAGCTATTACTCATGTTTTGGTGTCCCGAGACGTCTCCGGACCACGGGGTGATCTATGGGAACGTCCCCAAGACTCACAATTTTGGTTGATACGAGCTCGTTTCAAGGGATATTGCTCACGTTTCGTTGTCTCGGGACGTCTCCGAAGCACGGGGTGATCTTATGGAAACGTCCCCAAGACTCGTGGTTTTGGCCGAGTTAGGCCCGTTTTGTGGGTTTATTGCCCATGTTTTGGTGTCTCGAGACGTCTCCGAAGCACGGGGTGATCTTATGGGACCGTCCCCAAGAGTCACAGTTTTGGCCAATTGGGGCTCATTTTGTGAGCTATTGCTCACGTTTTGGTGTCCCGGGACGTCTCCAGACCATGGGGTGATCTCATGGGAACGTCCCGAGGACTCGTGGTTTTGGCCGTTTCAGGCCCGTTTTGTGCGTTTATTGCCCATGTTTTGGTGTCCCGGGACATCTCCGAAGCACGGGTTGATCTTATGGGACCGCCCCCTAGACTCGTAGTTTTGGCCAAATGGGGCCCGTTTTGTGAGCTATTGCTCACGTTTTGGTGTCCCGGGACATCTCCGGACAATGGGGTGATCTTATGGGAACGTCCCCAGGACTCGTGGTTCTGGCCGATTCAGGCCCGTTTTCTGGGTTTATTGCCCATGTTTTGGTGTCCCGAGACGTCTCTGAAGCACGGGGTGATCTTATGGGACCGTTCCCTAGACTCGCAGGTTTGGCCAATTGGGGCCCGTTTTGCGAGCTATTACTCACGTTTTGGTGTGCCGGGACGTCTCCGGACCAAGGGGTGATCTTATCGGAACGTCCCTAGGACTCGTGCTTTTGGCCAATTCAGGCCCGTTTTGTGGGTTTATTGCCCATGTTTTAGTGTCCCGGGACGTCTTCGAAGCACGGGGTGATCTTATGGGACCGTCCCCAAGAGTCACAGTTTTGGCCAATTGGTACCCGTTTTGTGAGGTATTGCTCATGTTATGGTGTCCCGGGACATCTCCGGACGACTGGGTGATCTATGGGAACGTCCCCAACACTCAAGGTTTTGCCCTATTCAGGCCTGTTTTGTGGGTTTATTGCCCATGTTTTGGTGTCCTGGGACGTCTCCGAAGCACGGGGTGATCCTATGGGACCGTCCCCAAGACTCACAGTTTTGGCCAATTGGGCCCGTTTTGTGAGCTATTGCTCACGTTTTGGTGTCCCGGGACGTCTCCGGACCAAGGGGTGATCTATGGGAATGTCCCAAAGACTCGTGGTTTTGGCCGATTCAGGCCCGTTTTGTGGGTTTATTGCCCATGCTTTGGTGTCCCGGGACGTCTCCGAAGCACGGGGTGATCTTATGGGACCGTCCCCATGAGTCACAGTTTTGGCCAATTGGGCCCGTTTTGTGAGCTATTACTCATGTTTTGGTGTCCCGAGACGTCTCCGGACCACGGGGTGATCTATGGGAACGTCCCCAAGACTCACAATTTTGGTTGATACGAGCTCGTTTCAAGGGATATTACTCACGTTTCGGTGTCTCGGGACGTCTCCGAAGCACGGGGTGATCTTATGGAAACGTCCCCAAGACTCGTGGTTTTGGCCGAGTCAGGCCCGTTTTGTGGGTTTATTGCCCATGTTTTGGTGTCTCGAGACGTCTCCGAAGCACGGGGTGATCTTATGGGACCGTCCCCAAGAGTCACAGTTTTGGCCAATTGGGGCTCATTTTGTGAGCTATTGCTCACGTTTTGGTGTCCCGGGACGTCTCCAGACCATGGGGTGATCTCATGGGAACGTCCCGAGGACTCGTGGTTTTGGCCGTTTCAGGCCCGTTTTGTGCGTTTATTGCCCATGTTTTGGTGTCCCGGGACATCTCCGAAGCACGGGTTGATCTTATGGGACCGCCCCCTAGACTCGTAGTTTTGGCCAAATGGGGCCCGTTTTGTGAGCTATTGCTCACGTTTTGGTGTCCCGGGACATCTCCGGACAATGGGGTGATCTTATGGGAACGTCCCCAGGACTCGTGGTTCTGGCCGATTCAGGCCCGTTTTCTGGGTTTATTGCCCATGTTATGGTGTCCCGAGACGTCTCCGAAGCACGGGGTGATCTTATGGGACCGTTCCCTAGACTCGCAGGTTTGGCCAATTGGGGCCCGTTTTGTGAGCTATTACTCACGTTTTGGTGTGCCGGGACGTCTCCGGACCAAGGGGTGATCTTATCGGAACGTCCCTAGGACTCGTGCTTTTGGCCAATTCAGGCCCGTTTTGTGGGTTTATTGCCCATGTTTTAGTGTCCCGGGACGTCTTCGAAGCACGGGGTGATCTTTTGGGACCGTCCCCAAGAGTCACAGTTTTGGCCAATTGGTACCCGTTTTGTGAGGTATTGCTCATGTTATGGTGTCCCGGGACATCTCCGGACGAATGGGTGATCTATGGGAACGTCCCCAACACTCAAGGTTTTGCCCTATTCAGGCCTGTTTTGTGGGTTTATTGCCCATGTTTTGGTGTCCTGGGACGTCTCCGAAGCACGGGGTGATCCTATGGGACCGTCCCCATGACTCACAGTTTTGGCCAATTGGGCCCGTTTTGTGAGCTATTGCTCACGTTTTGGTGTCCCGGGACGTCTCCGGACCAAGGGGTGATCTATGGGAATGTCCCAAAGACTCGTGGTTTTGGCCGATTCAGGCCCGTTTTGTGGGTTTATTGCCCATGCTTTGGTGTCCCGGGACGTCTCCGAAGCACGGGGTGATCTTATGGGACCGTCCCCATGAGTCACAGTTTTGGCCAATTGGGCCCGTTTTGTGAGCTATTACTCATGTTTTGGTGTCCCGAGACGTCTCCGGACCACGGGGTGATCTATGGGAACGTCCCCAAGACTCACAATTTTGGTTGATACGAGCTCGTTTCAAGGGATATTGCTCACGTTTCGGTGTCTCGGGACGTCTCCGAAGCACGGGGTGATCTTATGGAAACGTCCCCAAGACTCGTGGTTTTGGCCGAGTCAGGCCCGTTTTGTGGGTTTATTGCCCATGTTTTGGTGTCTCGAGACGTCTCCGAAGCACGGGGTGATCTTATGGGACCGTCCCCAAGAGTCACAGTTTTGGCCAATTGGGGCTCATTTTGTGAGCTATTGCTCACGTTTTGATGTCCCGGGACGTCTCCAGACCATGGGGTGATCTCATGGGAACGTCCCGAGGACTCGTGGTTTTGGCCGTTTCAGGCCCGTTTTGTGCGTTTATTGCCCATGTTTTGGTGTCCCGGGACATCTCCGAAGCACGGGTTGATCTTATGGGACCGCCCCCTAGACTCGTAGTTTTGGCCAAATGGGGCCCGTTTTGTGAGCTATTGCTCACGTTTTGGTGTCCCGGGACATCTCCGGACAATGGGGTGATCTTATGGGAACGTCCCCAGGACTCGTGGTTCTGGCCGATTCAGGCCCGTTTTCTGGGTTTATTGCCCATGTTTTGGTGTCCCGAGACGTCTCCGAAGCACGGGGTGATCTTATGGGACCGTCCCCTAGACTCGCAGGTTTGGCCAATTGGGGCCCGTTTTGTGAGCTATTACTCACGTTTTGGTGTGCCGGGACGTCTCCGAACCAAGGGGTGATCTTATCGGAACGTCCCTAGGACTCGTGGTTTTGGCCAATTCAGGCCCGTCTTGTGGGTTTATTGCCCATGTTTTAGTGTCCCGGGACGTCTTCGAAGCACGGGGTGATCTTATGGGACCGTCCCCAAGAGTCACAGTTTTGGCCAATTGGGACCCGTTTTGTGAGGTCTTGCTCATGTTATGGTGTCCCGGGACGTCTCCGGACGACTGGGTGATCTATGGGAACGTCCCCAACACTCAAGGTTTTGCCCTATTCAAGCCTGTTTTGTGGGTTTATTGCCCATGTTTTGGTGTCCTGGGACGTCTCCGAAGCACGGGGTGATCCTATGGGACCGTCCCCAAGACTCGCAGTTTTGGCCAATTGGGCCCGTTTTGTGCGCTATTGCTCACGTTTTGGTGTCCCGGGACGTCTCCGGACCAAGGGGTGATCTATGGGAATGTCCCAAAGACTCGTGGTTTTGGCCGATTCAGTCCCGTTTTGTGGGTTTATTGCCCATGCTTTGGTGTCCCGGGACGTCTCCGAAGCACGGGGTGATCTTATGGGACCGTCCCCATGAGTCACAGTTTTGGCCAATTGGGCCCGTTTTGTGAGCTATTGCTCACGTTTTGGTGTCCCGGGACGTCTCCGGACCAAGTGGTGATCTATGGGAATGTCCCAAAGACTCATGATTTTGGCCGATTCAGGCCCGTTTTGTGGGTTTATTGCCCATGCTTTGGTGTCCCGGGACGTCTCCGAAGCAAGGGGTGATCTTATGGGACCGTCCCCATGAGTCATAGTTTTGGCCAATTGGGCCCGTTTTGTGAGCTATTACTCATGTTTTGGTGTCCCGAGACGTCTCCGGACCACGGGGTGATCTATGGGAACGTCCCCAAGACTCACAATTTTGGTTGATACGAGCTCGTTTCAAGGGATATTGCTCACGTTTCGGTGTCTCGGGACGTCTCCGAAGCACGGGGAGATCTTATGGAAACGTCCCCAAGACTCGTGGTTTTGGCCGAGTCAGGCCCGTTTTGTGGGTTTATTGCCCATGTTTTGGTGTCTCGAGACGTCTCCGAAGCACGGGGTGATCTTATGGGACCGTCCCCAAGAGTCACAGTTTTGGCCAATTGGGGCTCATTTTGTGAGCTATTGCTCACGTTTTGGTGTCCCGGGACGTCTCCAGACCATGGGGTGATCTCATGGGAACGTCCCGAGGACTCGTGGTTTTGGCCGATTCAGGCCCGTTTTGTGCGTTTATTGCCCATGTTTTGGTGTCCCGGGACATCTCCGAAGCACGGGTTGATCTTATGGGACCGCCCCCAAGAATCGTAGTTTTGGCCAAATGGGGCCCGTTTTGTGAGCTATTGCTCACGTTTTGGTGTCTCGGGACGTCTCCGGACAATGGGGTGATCTTATGGGAACGTCCCCAGGACTCATGGTTCTGGCCAATTCAGGCCCGTTTTCTGGGTTTATTGCCCATGTTTTGGTGTCCCGAGACGTCTCCGAAGCACGGGGTGATCTTATGGGACCGTCCCCTAGACTCGCAGGTTTGGCCAATTGGGGCCCGTTTTGTGAGCTATTACTCACGTTTTGGTGTGCCGGGATGTCTCCGAACAAAGGGGTGATCTTATCGGAACGTCCCTAGGACTCGTGGTTTTGGCCAATTCAGGCCCGTCTTGTGGGTTTATTGCCCATGTTTTAGTGTCCCGGGACGTCTTCGAAGCACGGGGTGATCTTATGGGACCGTCCCCAAGAGTCACAGTTTTGGCCAATTGGGACCCGTTTTGTGAGGTCTTGCTCATGTTATGGTGTCCCGGGACGTCTCCGGACGACTGGGTGATCTATGGGAACGTCCCCAACACTCAAGGTTTTGCCCTATTCAAGCCTGTTTTGTGGGTTTATTGCCCATGTTTTGGTGTCCTGGGACGTCTCCGAAGCACGGGGTGATCCTATGGGACCGTCCCCAAGACTCGCAGTTTTGGCCAATTGGGCCCGTTTTGTGCGCTATTGCTCACGTTTTGGTGTCCCGGGACGTCTCCGGACCAAGGGGTGATCTATGGGAATGTCCCAAAGACTCGTGGTTTTGGCCGATTCAGGCCCGTTTTGTGGGTTTATTGCCCATGCTTTGGTGTCCCGGGACGTCTCCGAAGCACGGGGTGATCTTATGGGACCGTCCCCATGAGTCACAGTTTTGGCCAATTGGGCCCGTTTTGTGAGCTATTGCTCACGTTTTGGTGTCCCGGGACGTCTCCGGACCAAGTGGTGATCTATGGGAATGTCCCAAAGACTCATGATTTTGGCCGATTCAGGCCCGTTTTGTGGGTTTATTGCCCATGCTTTGGTGTCCCGGGACGTCTCCGAAGCAAGGGGTGATCTTATGGGACCGTCCCCATGAGTCATAGTTTTGGCCAATTGGGCCCGTTTTGTGAGCTATTACTCATGTTTTGGTGTCCCGAGACGTCTCCGGACCACGGGGTGATCTATGGGAACGTCCCCAAGACTCACAATTTTGGTTGATACGAGCTCGTTTCAAGGGATATTGCTCACGTTTCGGTGTCTCGGGACGTCTCCGAAGCACGGGGAGATCTTATGGAAACGTCCCCAAGACTCGTGGTTTTGGCCGAGTCAGGCCCGTTTTGTGGGTTTATTGCCCATGTTTTGGTGTCTCGAGACGTCTCCGAAGCACGGGGTGATCTTATGGGACCGTCCCCAAGAGTCACAGTTTTGGCCAATTGGGGCTCATTTTGTGAGCTATTGCTCACGTTTTGGTGTCCCGGGACGTCTCCAGACCATGGGGTGATCTCATGGGAACGTCCCGAGGACTCGTGGTTTTGGCCGATTCAGGCCCGTTTTGTGCGTTTATTGCCCATGTTTTGGTGTCCCGGGACATCTCCGAAGCACGGGTTGATCTTATGGGACCGCCCCCAAGAATCGTAGTTTTGGCCAAATGGGGCCCGTTTTGTGAGCTATTGCTCACGTTTTGGTGTCTCGGGACGTCTCCGGACAATGGGGTGATCTTATGGGAACGTCCCCAGGACTCATGGTTCTGGCCAATTCAGGCCCGTTTTCTGGGTTTATTGCCCATGTTTTGGTGTCCCGAGACGTCTCCGAAGCACGGGGTGATCTTATGGGACCGTCCCCTAGACTCGCAGGTTTGGCCAATTGGGGCCCGTTTTGTGAGCTATTACTCACGTTTTGGTGTGCCGGGATGTCTCCGAACAAAGGGGTGATCTTATCGGAACGTCCCTAGGACTCGTGGTTTTGGCCAATTCAGGCCCGTCTTGTGGGTTTATTGCCCATGTTTTAGTGTCCCGGGACGTCTTCGAAGCACGGGGTGATCTTATGGGACCGTCCCCAAGAGTCACAGTTTTGGCCAATTGGGGCCCGTTTTGTGAGGTATTGCTCATGTTATGGTGTCCCGGGACGTCTCCGGACGACTGGGTGATCTATGGGAACGTCCCCAACACTCAAGGTTTTGCCCTATTCAGGCCCGTTTTGTGCGTTTATTGCCCATGTTTTGGTGTCCTAGGACGTCTCCGAAGCACGGGTTGATCTTATGGGACCGCCCCCAAGAATCGTAGTTTTGGCCAAATGGGGCCCGTTTTGTGAGCTCTTGCTCACGTTTTGGTGTCCCGGGACGTCTCCGGACAATGGGGTGATCTTATGGGAACGTCCCCAGGACTCGTGGTTCTGGCCGATTCAGGCCCGTTTTCTGGGTTTATTGCCCATGTTTTGGTGTCCCGAGACGTCTCCGAAGCACGGGGTGATCTTATGGGACCGTCCCCTAGACTCGCAGGTTTGGCCAATTGGGGCCCGTTTTGTGAGCTATTACTCACGTTTTGGTGTGCCGGGACGTCTCCGAACCAAGGGGTGATCTTATCGGAACGTCCCTAGGACTCGTGGTTTTGGCCAATTCAGGCCCGTCTTGTGGGTTTATTGCCCATGTTTTAGTGTCCCGGGACGTCTTCGAAGCACGGGGTGATCTTATGGGACCGTCCCCAAGAGTCACAGTTTTGGCCAATTGGGACCCGTTTTGTGAGGTCTTGCTCATGTTATGGTGTCCCGGGACGTCTCCGGACGACTGGGTGATCTATGGGAACGTCCCCAACACTCAAGGTTTTGCCCTATTCAGGCCTGTTTTGTGGGTTTATTGCCCATGTTTTGGTGTCCTGGGACGTCTCCGAAGCACGGGGTGATCCTATGGGACCGTCCCCAAGACTCGCAGTTTTGGCCAATTGGGCCCGTTTTGTGCGCTATTGCTCACGTTTTGGTGTCCCGGGACGTCTCCGGACCAAGGGGTGATCTATGGGAATGTCCCAAAGACTCGTGGTTTTGGCCGATTCAGGCCCGTTTTGTGGGTTTATTGCCCATGCTTTGGTGTCCCGGGACGTCTCCGAAGCACGGGGTGATCTTATGGGACCGTCCCCATGAGTCACAGTTTTGGCCAATTGGGCCCGTTTTGTGAGCTATTGCTCACATTTTGGTGTCCCGGGACGTCTCCGGACCAAGTGGTGATCTATGGGAATGTCCCAAAGACTCGTGGTTTTGGCCGATTCAGGCCCGTTTTGTGGGTTTATTGCCCATGCTTTGGTGTCCCGGGACGTCTCCGAAGCAAGGGGTGATCTTATGGGACCGTCCCCATGAGTCATAGTTTTCGCCAATTGGGCCCGTTTTGTGAGCTATTACTCATGTTTTGGTGTCCCGAGACGTCTCCGGACCACGGGGTGATCTATGGGAACGTCCCCAAGACTCACAATTTTGGTTGATACGAGCTCGTTTCAAGGGATATTGCTCACGTTTCGGTGTCTCGGGACGTCTCCGAAGCACGGGGAGATCTTATGGAAACGTCCCCAAGACTCGTGGTTTTGGCCGAGTCAGGCCCGTTTTGTGGGTTTATTGCCCATGTTTTGGTGTCTCTAGACGTCTCCGAAGCACGGGGTGATCTTATGGGACCGTCCCCAAGAGTCACAGTTTTGGCCAATTGGGGCTCATTTTGTGAGCTATTGCTCACGTTTTGGTGTCCCGGGACGTCTCCAGACCATGGGGTGATCTCATGGGAACGTCCCGAGGACTCGTGGTTTTGGCCGATTCAGGCCCGTTTTGTGCGTTTATTGCCCATGTTTTGGTGTCCCGGGACATCTCCGAAGCACGGGTTGATCTTATGGGACCGCCCCCAAGAATCGTAGTTTTGGCCAAATGGGGCCCGTTTTGTGAGCTATTGCTCACGTTTTGGTGTCTCCGGACGTCTCCGGACAATGGGGTGATCTTATGGGAACGTCCCCAGGACTCATGGTTCTGGCCAATTCAGGCCCGTTTTCTGGGTTTATTGCCCATGTTTTGGTGTCCCGAGACGTCTCCGAAGCACGGGGTGATCTTATGGGACCGTCCCCTAGACTCGCAGGTTTGCCCAATTGGGGCCCGTTTTGTGAGCTATTACTCACGTTTTGGTGTGCCGGGATGTCTCCGAACAAAGGGGTGATCTTATCGGAACGTCCCTAGGACTCGTGGTTTTGGCCAATTCAGGCCCGTCTTGTGGGTTTATTGCCCATGTTTTAGTGTCCCGGGACGTCTTCGAAGCACGGGGTGATCTTATGGGACCGTCCCCAAGAGTCACAGTTTTGGCCAATTGGGGCCCGTTTTGTGAGGTATTGCTCATGTTATGGTGTCCCGGGACGTCTCCGGACGACTGGGTGATCTATGGGAACGTCCCCAACACTCAAGGTTTTGCCCTATTCAGGCCCGTTTTGTGCGTTTATTGCCCATGTTTTGGTGTCCTAGGACGTCTCCGAAGCACGGGTTGATCTTATGGGACCGCCCCCAAGAATCGTAGTTTTGGCCAAATGGGGCCCGTTTTGTGAGCTCTTGCTCACGTTTTGGTGTCCCGGGACGTCTCCGGACAATGGGGTGATCTTATGGGAACGTCCCCAGGACTCGTGGTTCTGGCCGATTCAGGCCCGTTTTCTGGGTTTATTGCCCATGTTTTGGTGTCCCGAGACGTCTCCGAAGCACGGGGTGATCTTATGGGACCGTCCCCTAGACTCGCAGGTTTGGCCAATTGGGGCCCGTTTTGTGAGCTATTACTCACGTTTTGGTGTGCCGGGACGTCTCCGAACCAAGGGGTGATCTTATCGGAACGTCCCTAGGACTCGTGGTTTTGGCCAATTCAGGCCCGTCTTGTGGGTTTATTGCCCATGTTTTAGTGTCCCGGGACGTCTTCGAAGCACGGGGTGATCTTATGGGACCGTCCCCAAGAGTCACAGTTTTGGCCAATTGGGACCCGTTTTGTGAGGTCTTGCTCATGTTATGGTGTCCCGGGACGTCTCCGGACGACTGGGTGATCTATGGGAACGTCCCCAACACTCAAGGTTTTGCCCTATTCAGGCCTGTTTTGTGGGTTTATTGCCCATGTTTTGGTGTCCTGGGACGTCTCCGAAGCACGGGGTGATCCTATGGGACCGTCCCCAAGACTCGCAGTTTTGGCCAATTGGGCCCGTTTTGTGCGCTATTGCTCACGTTTTGGTGTCCCGGGACGTCTCCGGACCAAGGGGTGATCTATGGGAATGTCCCAAAGACTCGTGGTTTTGGCCGATTCAGGCCCGTTTTGTGGGTTTATTGCCCATGCTTTGGTGTCCCGGGACGTCTCCGAAGCACGGGGTGATCTTATGGGACCGTCCCCATGAGTCACAGTTTTGGCCAATTGGGCCCGTTTTGTGAGCTATTGCTCACATTTTGGTGTCCCGGGACGTCTCCGGACCAAGTGGTGATCTATGGGAATGTCCCAAAGACTCGTGGTTTTGGCCGATTCAGGCCCGTTTTGTGGGTTTATTGCCCATGCTTTGGTGTCCCGGGACGTCTCCGAAGCAAGGGGTGATCTTATGGGACCGTCCCCATGAGTCATAGTTTTCGCCAATTGGGCCCGTTTTGTGAGCTATTACTCATGTTTTGGTGTCCCGAGACGTCTCCGGACCACGGGGTGATCTATGGGAACGTCCCCAAGACTCACAATTTTGGTTGATACGAGCTCGTTTCAAGGGATATTGCTCACGTTTCGGTGTCTCGGGACGTCTCCGAAGCACGGGGAGATCTTATGGAAACGTCCCCAAGACTCGTGGTTTTGGCCGAGTCAGGCCCGTTTTGTGGGTTTATTGCCCATGTTTTGGTGTCTCTAGACGTCTCCGAAGCACGGGGTGATCTTATGGGACCGTCCCCAAGAGTCACAGTTTTGGCCAATTGGGGCTCATTTTGTGAGCTATTGCTCACGTTTTGGTGTCCCGGGACGTCTCCAGACCATGGGGTGATCTCATGGGAACGTCCCGAGGACTCGTGGTTTTGGCCGATTCAGGCCCGTTTTGTGCGTTTATTGCCCATGTTTTGGTGTCCCGGGACATCTCCGAAGCACGGGTTGATCTTATGGGACCGCCCCCAAGAATCGTAGTTTTGGCCAAATGGGGCCCGTTTTGTGAGCTATTGCTCACGTTTTGGTGTCTCCGGACGTCTCCGGACAATGGGGTGATCTTATGGGAACGTCCCCAGGACTCATGGTTCTGGCCAATTCAGGCCCGTTTTCTGGGTTTATTGCCCATGTTTTGGTGTCCCGAGACGTCTCCGAAGCACGGGGTGATCTTATGGGACCGTCCCCTAGACTCGCAGGTTTGGCCAATTGGGGCCCGTTTTGTGAGCTATTACTCACGTTTTGGTGTGCCGGGATGTCTCCGAACCAAGGGGTGATCTTATGGGACCGTCCCCAAGAGTCACAGTTTTGGCCAATTGGGGCCCGTTTTGTGAGGTATTGCTCATGTTATGGTGTCCCGGGACATCTCCGGACGACTGGGTGATCTATGGGAACGTCCCCAACACTCAAGGTTTTGCCCTATTCAGGCCTGTTTTGTGGGTTTATTGCCCATGTTTTGGTGTCCTGGGACGTCTCCGAAGCACGGGGTGATCCTATGGGACCGTCCCCAAGACTCACAGTTTTGGCCAATTGGGCCCGTTTTGTGAGCTATTGCTCACGTTTTTGTGTCCCGGGACGTCTCCGGACCAAGGGGTGATCTATGGGAATGTCCCAAAGACTCGTGGTTTTGGCCGATTCAGGCCCGTTTTGTGGGTTTATTGCCCATGCTTTGGTGTCCCGGGACGTCTCCGAAGCACGGGGTGATCTTATGGGACCGTCCCCATGAGTCACAGTTTTGGCCAATTGGGCCCGTTTTGTGAGCTATTGCTCACATTTTGGTGTCCCGGGACGTCTCCGGACCAAGTGGTGATCTATGGGAATGTCCCAAAGACTCGTGGTTTTGGCCGATTCAGGCCCGTTTTGTGGGTTTATTGCCCATGCTTTGGTGTCCCGGGACGTCTCCGAAGCAAGGGGTGATCTTATGGGACCGTCCCCATGAGTCATAGTTTTCGCCAATTGGGCCCGTTTTGTGAGCTATTACTCATGTTTTGGTGTCCCGAGACGTCTCCGGACCACGGGGTGATCTATGGGAACGTCCCCAAGACTCACAATTTTGGTTGATACGAGCTCGTTTCAAGGGATATTGCTCACGTTTCGGTGTCTCGGGACGTCTCCGAAGCACGGGGAGATCTTATGGAAACGTCCCCAAGACTCGTGGTTTTGGCCGAGTCAGGCCCGTTTTGTGGGTTTATTGCCCATGTTTTGGTGTCTCTAGACGTCTCCGAAGCACGGGGTGATCTTATGGGACCGTCCCCAAGAGTCACAGTTTTGGCCAATTGGGGCTCATTTTGTGAGCTATTGCTCACGTTTTGGTGTCCCGGGACGTCTCCAGACCATGGGGTGATCTCATGGGAACGTCCCGAGGACTCGTGGTTTTGGCCGATTCAGGCCCGTTTTGTGCGTTTATTGCCCATGTTTTGGTGTCCCGGGACATCTCCGAAGCACGGGTTGATCTTATGGGACCGCCCCCAAGAATCGTAGTTTTGGCCAAATGGGGCCCGTTTTGTGAGCTATTGCTCACGTTTTGGTGTCTCCGGACGTCTCCGGACAATGGGGTGATCTTATGGGAACGTCCCCAGGACTCATGGTTCTGGCCAATTCAGGCCCGTTTTCTGGGTTTATTGCCCATGTTTTGGTGTCCCGAGACGTCTCCGAAGCACGGGGTGATCTTATGGGACCGTCCCCTAGACTCGCAGGTTTGGCCAATTGGGGCCCGTTTTGTGAGCTATTACTCACGTTTTGGTGTGCCGGGATGTCTCCGAACCAAGGGGTGATCTTATGGGACCGTCCCCAAGAGTCATAGTTTTGGCCAATTGGGGCCCGTTTTGTGAGGTATTGCTCATGTTATGGTGTCCCGGGACATCTCCGGACGACTGGGTGATCTATGGGAACGTCCCCAACACTCAAGGTTTTGCCCTATTCAGGCCTGTTTTGTGGGTTTATTGCCCATGTTTTGGTGTCCTGGGACGTCTCCGAAGCACGGGGTGATCCTATGGGACCGTCCCCAAGACTCACAGTTTTGGCCAATTGGGCCCGTTTTGTGAGCTATTGCTCACGTTTTTGTGTCCCGGGACGTCTCCGGACCAAGGGGTGATCTATGGGAATGTCCCAAAGACTCGTGGTTTTGGCCGATTCAGGCCCGTTTTGTGCGTTTATTGCCCATGTTTTGGTGTCCCGGGATATCTCCGAAGCACGGGTTGATCTTATGGGACCGCCCCCAAGACTCGTAGTTTTGGCCAAATGGGGCCCGTTTTGTGAGCTCTTGCTCACGTTTTGGTGTCCCGGGACGTCTCCGGACAATGGGGTGATCTTATGGGAACGTCCCCAGGACTCGTGGTTCTGGCCGATTCAGGCCCGTTTTCTGGGTTTATTGCCCATGTTTTGGTGTCCCGAGACGTCTCCGAAGCACAGGGTGATCTTATGGGACCGTCCCCTAGACTCGCAGGTTTGGCCAATTGGGGCCCGTTTTGTGAGCTATTACTCACGTTTTGGTGTGCCGGGACGTCTCCGAACCAAGGGGTGATCTTATCGGAACGTCCCTAGGACTCGTGGTTTTGGCCAATTCAGGCCCGTCTTGTGGGTTTATTGCCCATGTTTTAGTGTCCCGGGACGTCTTCGAAGCACGGGGTGATCTTATGGGACCGTCCCCAAGAGTCACAGTTTTGGCCAATTGGGACCCGTTTTGTGAGGTCTTGCTCATGTTATGGTGTCCCGGGACGTCTCCGGACGACTGGGTGATCTATGGGAACGTCCCCAACACTCAAGGTTTTGCCCTATTCAGGCCTGTTTTGTGGGTTTATTGCCCATGTTTTGGTGTCCTGGGACGTCTCCGAAGCACGGGGTGATCCTATGGGACCGTCCCCAAGACTCGCAGTTTTGGCCAATTGGGCCCGTTTTGTGCGCTATTGCTCACGTTTTGGTGTCCCGGGACGTCTCCGGACCAAGGGGTGATCTATGGGAATGTCCCAAAGACTCGTGGTTTTGGCCGATTCAGGCCCGTTTTGTGGGTTTATTGCCCATGCTTTGGTGTCCCGGGACGTCTCCGAAGCACGGGGTGATCTTATGGGACCGTCCCCATGAGTCACAGTTTTGGCCAATTGGGCCCGTTTTGTGAGCTATTGCTCACGTTTTGGTGTCCCGGGACGTCTCCGGACCAAGTGGTGATCTATGGGAATGTCCCAAAGACTCGTGGTTTTGGCCGATTCAGGCCCGTTTTGTGGGTTTATTGCCCATGCTTTGGTGTCCCGGGACGTCTCCGAAGCAAGGGGTGATCTTATGGGACCGTCCCCATGAGTCATAGTTTTGGCCAATTGGGCCCGTTTTGTGAGACTCATGTTTTGGTGTCCCGAGACGTCTCCGGACCACGGGGTGATCTATGGGAACGTCCCCAAGACTCACAATTTTGGTTGATACGAGCTCGTTTCAAGGGATATTGCTCACGTTTCGGTGTCTCGGGACGTCTCCGAAGCACGGGGTGATCTTATGGAAATGTCCCCAAGACTCGTGGATTTGGCCGAGTCAGGCCCGTTTTGTGGGTTTATTGCCCATGTTTTGGTGTCTCGAGACGTCTCCGAAGCACGGGGTGATCTTGTGGGACCGTCCCCAAGAGTCACAGTTTTGGCCAATTGGGGCTCATTTTGTGAGCTATTGCTCAAGTTTTGGTGTCCCGGGACGTCTCCAGACCATGGGGTGATCTCATGGGAACGTCCCGAGGACTCGTGGTTTTGGCCGATTCAGGCCCGTTTTGTGCGTTTATTGCCCATGTTTTGGTGTCCCGGGATATCTCCGAAGCACGGGTTGATCTTATGGGACCGCCCCCAAGACTCGTAGTTTTGGCCAAATGGGGCCCGTTTTGTGAGCTCTTGCTCACGTTTTGGTGTCCCGGGACGTCTCCGGACAATGGGGTGATCTTATGGGAACGTCCCCAGGACTCGTGGTTCTGGCCGATTCAGGCCCGTTTTCTGGGTTTATTGCCCATGTTTTGGTGTCCCGAGACGTCTCCGAAGCACGGGGTGATCTTATGGGACCGTCCCCTAGACTCGCAGGTTTGGCCAATTGGGGCCCGTTTTGTGAGCTATTACTCACGTTTTGGTGTGCCGGGACGTCTCCGAACCAAGGGGTGATCTTATCGGAACGTCCCTAGGACTCGTGGTTTTGGCCAATTCAGGCCCGTCTTGTGGGTTTATTGCCCATGTTTTAGTGTCCCGGGACGTCTTCGAAGCACGGGGTGATCTTATGGGACCGTCCCCAAGAGTCACAGTTTTGGCCAATTGGGACCCGTTTTGTGAGGTCTTGCTCATGTTATGGTGTCCCGGGACGTCTCCGGACGACTGGGTGATCTATGGGAACGTCCCCAACACTCAAGGTTTTGCCCTATTCAGGCCTGTTTTGTGGGTTTATTGCCCATGTTTTGGTGTCCTGGGACGTCTCCGAAGCACGGGGTGATCCTATGGGACCGTCCCCAAGACTCGCAGTTTTGGCCAATTGGGCCCGTTTTGTGCGCTATTGCTCACGTTTTGGTGTCCCGGGACGTCTCCGGACCAAGGGGTGATCTATGGGAATGTCCCAAAGACTCGTGGTTTTGGCCGATTCAGGCCCGTTTTGTGGGTTTATTGCCCATGCTTTGGTGTCCCGGGACGTCTCCGAAGCACGGGGTGATCTTATGGGACCGTCCCCATGAGTCACAGTTTTGGCCAATTGGGCCCGTTTTGTGAGCTATTGCTCACGTTTTGGTGTCCCGGGACGTCTCCGGACCAAGTGGTGATCTATGGGAATGTCCCAAAGACTCGTGGTTTTGGCCGATTCAGGCCCGTTTTGTGGGTTTATTGCCCATGCTTTGGTGTCCCGGGACGTCTCCGAAGCAAGGGGTGATCTTATGGGACCGTCCCCATGAGTCATAGTTTTGGCCAATTGGGCCCGTTTTGTGAGCTATTACTCATGTTTTGGTGTCCCGAGACGTCTCCGGACCACGGGGTGATCTATGGGAACGTCCCCAAGACTCACAATTTTGGTTGATACGAGCTCGTTTCAAGGGATATTGCTCACGTTTCGGTGTCTCGGGACGTCTCCGAAGCACGGGGAGATCTTATGGAAACGTCCCCAAGACTCGTGGTTTTGGCCGAGTCAGGCCCGTTTTGTGGGTTTATTGCCCATGTTTTGGTGTCTCTAGACGTCTCCGAAGCACGGGGTGATCTTATGGGACCGTCCCCAAGAGTCACAGTTTTGGCCAATTGGGGCTCATTTTGTGAGCTATTGCTCACGTTTTGGTGTCCCGGGACGTCTCCAGACCATGGGGTGATCTCATGGGAACGTCCCGAGGACTCGTGGTTTTGGCCGATTCAGGCCCGTTTTGTGCGTTTATTGCCCATGTTTTGGTGTCCCGGGACATCTCCGAAGCACGGGTTGATCTTATGGGACCGCCCCCAAGAATCGTAGTTTTGGCCAAATGGGGCCCGTTTTGTGAGCTATTGCTCACGTTTTGGTGTCTCCGGACGTCTCCGGACAATGGGGTGATCTTATGGGAACGTCCCCAGGACTCATGGTTCTGGCCAATTCAGGCCCGTTTTCTGGGTTTATTGCCCATGTTTTGGTGTCCCGAGACGTCTCCGAAGCACGGGGTGATCTTATGGGACCGTCCCCTAGACTCGCAGGTTTGGCCAATTGGGGCCCGTTTTGTGAGCTATTACTCACGTTTTGGTGTGCCGGGATGTCTCCGAACCAAGGGGTGATCTTATGGGACCGTCCCCAAGAGTCACAGTTTTGGCCAATTGGGGCCCGTTTTGTGAGGTATTGCTCATGTTATGGTGTCCCGGGACATCTCCGGACGACTGGGTGATCTATGGGAACGTCCCCAACACTCAAGGTTTTGCCCTATTCAGGCCTGTTTTGTGGGTTTATTGCCCATGTTTTGGTGTCCTGGGACGTCTCCGAAGCACGGGGTGATCCTATGGGACCGTCCCCAAGACTCACAGTTTTGGCCAATTGGGCCCGTTTTGTGAGCTATTGCTCACGTTTTTGTGTCCCGGGACGTCTCCGGACCAAGGGGTGATCTATGGGAATGTCCCAAAGACTCGTGGTTTTGGCCGATTCAGGCCCGTTTTGTGGGTTTATTGCCAATGCTTTGGTGTCCCGGGACGTCTCCGAAGCACGGGGTGATCTTGTGGGACCGTCCCCATGAGTCACAGTTTTGGCCAATTGGGCCCGTTTTGTGAGCTATTACTCATGTTTTGGTGTCCCGACACGTCTCTGGACCACGGGGTGATCTACAGGAACATCCCCAAGACTCACAATTTTGGTTGATACGAGCTCGTTTCAAGGGATATTGCTCACGTTTCGGTGTCTCGGGACGTCTCCGAAGCACGGGGTGATCTTATGGAAATGTCCCCAAGACTCGTGGATTTGGCCGAGTCAGGCCCGTTTTGTGGGTTTATTGCCCATGTTTTGGTGTCTCGAGACGTCTCCGAAGCACGGGGTGATCTTATGGGACCGTCCCCAAGAGTCACAGTTTTGGCCAATTGGGGCTCATTTTGTGAGCTATTGCTCAAGTTTTGGTGTCCCGGGACGTCTCCAGACCATGGGGTGATCTCATGGGAACGTCCCGAGGACTCGTGGTTTTGGCCGATTCAGGCCCGTTTTGTGCGTTTATTGCCCATGTTTTGGTGTCCCGGGATATCTCCGAAGCACGGGTTGATCTTATGGGACCGCCCCCAAGACTCGTAGTTTTGGCCAAATGTGGCCCGTTTTGTGAGCTCTTGCTCACGTTTTGGTGTCCCGGGACGTCTCCGGACAATGGGGTGATCTTATGGGAACGTCCCCAGGACTCGTGGTTCTGGCCGATTCAGGCCCGTTTTCTGGGTTTATTGCCCATGTTTTGGTGTCCCGAGACGTCTCCGAAGCACAGGGTGATCTTATGGGACCGTCCCCTAGACTCGCAGGTTTGGCCAATTGGGGCCCGTTTTGTGAGCTATTACTCACGTTTTGGTGTGCCGGGACGTCTCCGAACCAAGGGGTGATCTTATCGGAACGTCCCTAGGACTCGTGGTTTTGGCCAATTCAGGCCCGTCTTGTGGGTTTATTGCCCATGTTTTAGTGTCCCGGGACGTCTTCGAAGCACGGGGTGATCTTATGGGACCGTCCCCAAGAGTCACAGTTTTGGCCAATTGGGGCTCATTTTGTGAGCTATTGCTCACGTTTTGGTGTCCCGGGACGTCTCCAGACCATGGGGTGATCTCATGGGAACGTCCCGAGGACTCGTGGTTTTGGCCGATTCAGGCCCGTTTTGTGCGTTTATTGCCCATGTTTTGGTGTCCCGGGACATCTCCGAAGCACGGGTTGATCTTATGGGACCGCCCCCAAGAATCGTAGTTTTGGCCAAATGGGGCCCGTTTTGTGAGCTATTGCTCACGTTTTGGTGTCTCCGGACGTCTCCGGACAATGGGGTGATCTTATGGGAACGTCCCCAGGACTCATGGTTCTGGCCAATTCAGGCCCGTTTTCTGGGTTTATTGCCCATGTTTTGGTGTCCCGAGACGTCTCCGAAGCACGGGGTGATCTTATGGGACCGTCCCCTAGACTCGCAAGTTTGGCCAATTGGGGCCCGTTTTGTGAGCTATTACTCACGTTTTGGTGTGCCGGGATGTCTCCGAACCAAGGGGTGATCTTATGGGACCGTCCCCAAGAGTCACAGTTTTGGCCAATTGGGGCCCGTTTTGTGAGGTATTGCTCATGTTATGGTGTCCCGGGACATCTCCGGACGACTGGGTGATCTATGGGAACGTCCCCAACACTCAAGGTTTTGCCCTATTCAGGCCTGTTTTGTGGGTTTATTGCCCATGTTTTGGTGTCCTGGGACGTCTCCGAAGCACGGGGTGATCCTATGGGACCGTCCCCAAGACTCACAGTTTTGGCCAATTGGGCCCGTTTTGTGAGCTATTGCTCACGTTTTTGTGTCCCGGGACGTCTCCGGACCAAGGGGTGATCTATGGGAATGTCCCAAAGACTCGTGGTTTTGGCCGATTCAGGCCCGTTTTGTGGGTTTATTGCCAATGCTTTGGTGTCCCGGGACGTCTCCGAAGCACGGGGTGATCTTGTGGGACCGTCCCCATGAGTCACAGTTTTGGCCAATTGGGCCCGTTTTGTGAGCTATTACTCATGTTTTGGTGTCCCGACACGTCTCTGGACCACGGGGTGATCTACAGGAACATCCCCAAGACTCACAATTTTGGTTGATACGAGCTCGTTTCAAGGGATATTGCTCACGTTTCGGTGTCTCGGGACGTCTCCGAAGCACGGGGTGATCTTATGGAAATGTCCCCAAGACTCGTGGATTTGGCCGAGTCAGGCCCGTTTTGTGGGTTTATTGCCCATGTTTTGGTGTCTCGAGACGTCTCCGAAGCACGGGGTGATCTTATGGGACCGTCCCCAAGAGTCACAGTTTTGGCCAATTGGGGCTCATTTTGTGAGCTATTGCTCAAGTTTTGGTGTCCCGGGACGTCTCCAGACCATGGGGTGATCTCATGGGAACGTCCCGAGGACTCGTGGTTTTGGCCGATTCAGGCCCGTTTTGTGCGTTTATTGCCCATGTTTTGGTGTCCCGGGATATCTCCGAAGCACGGGTTGATCTTATGGGACCGCCCCCAAGACTCGTAGTTTTGGCCAAATGTGGCCCGTTTTGTGAGCTCTTGCTCACGTTTTGGTGTCCCGGGACGTCTCCGGACAATGGGGTGATCTTATGGGAACGTCCCCAGGACTCGTGGTTCTGGCCGATTCAGGCCCGTTTTCTGGGTTTATTGCCCATGTTTTGGTGTCCCGAGACGTCTCCGAAGCACAGGGTGATCTTATGGGACCGTCCCCTAGACTCGCAGGTTTGGCCAATTGGGGCCCGTTTTGTGAGCTATTACTCACGTTTTGGTGTGCCGGGACGTCTCCGAACCAAGGGGTGATCTTATCGGAACGTCCCTAGGACTCGTGGTTTTGGCCAATTCAGGCCCGTCTTGTGGGTTTATTGCCCATGTTTTAGTGTCCCGGGACGTCTTCGAAGCACGGGGTGATCTTATGGGACCGTCCCCAAGAGTCACAGTTTTGGCCAATTGGGACCCGTTTTGTGAGGTCTTGCTCATGTTATGGTGTCCCGGGACGTCTCCGGACGACTGGGTGATCTATGGGAACGTCCCCAACACTCAAGGTTTTGCCCTATTCAGGCCTGTTTTGTGGGTTTATTGCCCATGTTTTGGTGTCCTGGGACGTCTCCGAAGCACGGGGTGATCCTATGGGACCGTCCCCAAGACTCGCAGTTTTGGCCAATTGGGCCCGTTTTGTGCGCTATTGCTCACGTTTTGGTGTCCCGGGACGTCTCCGGACCAAGGGGTGATCTATGGGAATGTCCCAAAGACTCGTGGTTTTGGCCGATTCAGGCCCGTTTTGTGGGTTTATTGCCCATGCTTTGGTGTCCCGGGACGTCTCCGAAGCACGGGGTGATCTTATGGGACCGTCCCCATGAGTCACAGTTTTGGCCAATTGGGCCCGTTTTGTGAGCTATTGCTCACGTTTTGGTGTCCCGGGACGTCTCCGGACCAAGTGGTGATCTATGGGAATGTCCCAAAGACTCGTGGTTTTGGCCGATTCAGGCCCGTTTTGTGGGTTTATTGCCCATGCTTTGGTGTCCCGGGACGTCTCCGAAGCAAGGGGTGATCTTATGGGACCGTCCCCATGAGTCATAGTTTTGGCCAATTGGGCCCGTTTTGTGAGCTATTACTCATGTTTTGGTGTCCCGAGACGTCTCCGGACCACGGGGTGATCTATGGGAACGTCCCCAAGACTCACAATTTTGGTTGATACGAGCTCGTTTCAAGGGATATTGCTCACGTTTCGGTGTCTCGGGACGTCTCCGAAGCACGGGGAGATCTTATGGAAACGTCCCCAAGACTCGTGGTTTTGGCCGAGTCAGGCCCGTTTTGTGGGTTTATTGCCCATGTTTTGGTGTCTCTAGACGTCTCCGAAGCACGGGGTGATCTTATGGGACCGTCCCCAAGAGTCACAGTTTTGGCCAATTGGGGCTCATTTTGTGAGCTATTGCTCACGTTTTGGTGTCCCGGGACGTCTCCAGACCATGGGGTGATCTCATGGGAACGTCCCGAGGACTCGTGGTTTTGGCCGATTCAGGCCCGTTTTGTGCGTTTATTGCCCATGTTTTGGTGTCCCGGGACATCTCCGAAGCACGGGTTGATCTTATGGGACCGCCCCCAAGAATCGTAGTTTTGGCCAAATGGGGCCCGTTTTGTGAGCTATTGCTCACGTTTTGGTGTCTCCGGACGTCTCCGGACAATGGGGTGATCTTATGGGAACGTCCCCAGGACTCATGGTTCTGGCCAATTCAGGCCCGTTTTCTGGGTTTATTGCCCATGTTTTGGTGTCCCGAGACGTCTCCGAAGCACGGGGTGATCTTATGGGACCGTCCCCTAGACTCGCAAGTTTGGCCAATTGGGGCCCGTTTTGTGAGCTATTACTCACGTTTTGGTGTGCCGGGATGTCTCCGAACCAAGGGGTGATCTTATGGGACCGTCCCCAAGAGTCACAGTTTTGGCCAATTGGGGCCCGTTTTGTGAGGTATTGCTCATGTTATGGTGTCCCGGGACATCTCCGGACGACTGGGTGATCTATGGGAACGTCCCCAACACTCAAGGTTTTGCCCTATTCAGGCCTGTTTTGTGGGTTTATTGCCCATGTTTTGGTGTCCTGGGACGTCTCCGAAGCACGGGGTGATCCTATGGGACCGTCCCCAAGACTCACAGTTTTGGCCAATTGGGCCCGTTTTGTGAGCTATTGCTCACGTTTTTGTGTCCCGGGACGTCTCCGGACCAAGGGGTGATCTATGGGAATGTCCCAAAGACTCGTGGTTTTGGCCGATTCAGGCCCGTTTTGTGGGTTTATTGCCAATGCTTTGGTGTCCCGGGACGTCTCCGAAGCACGGGGTGATCTTGTGGGACCGTCCCCATGAGTCACAGTTTTGGCCAATTGGGCCCGTTTTGTGAGCTATTACTCATGTTTTGGTGTCCCGACACGTCTCTGGACCACGGGGTGATCTACAGGAACATCCCCAAGACTCACAATTTTGGTTGATACGAGCTCGTTTCAAGGGATATTGCTCACGTTTCGGTGTCTCGGGACGTCTCCGAAGCACGGGGTGATCTTATGGAAATGTCCCCAAGACTCGTGGATTTGGCCGAGTCAGGCCCGTTTTGTGGGTTTATTGCCCATGTTTTGGTGTCTCGAGACGTCTCCGAAGCACGGGGTGATCTTATGGGACCGTCCCCAAGAGTCACAGTTTTGGCCAATTGGGGCTCATTTTGTGAGCTATTGCTCAAGTTTTGGTGTCCCGGGACGTCTCCAGACCATGGGGTGATCTCATGGGAACGTCCCGAGGACTCGTGGTTTTGGCCGATTCAGGCCCGTTTTGTGCGTTTATTGCCCATGTTTTGGTGTCCCGGGATATCTCCGAAGCACGGGTTGATCTTATGGGACCGCCCCCAAGACTCGTAGTTTTGGCCAAATGTGGCCCGTTTTGTGAGCTCTTGCTCACGTTTTGGTGTCCCGGGACGTCTCCGGACAATGGGGTGATCTTATGGGAACGTCCCCAGGACTCGTGGTTCTGGCCGATTCAGGCCCGTTTTCTGGGTTTATTGCCCATGTTTTGGTGTCCCGAGACGTCTCCGAAGCACAGGGTGATCTTATGGGACCGTCCCCTAGACTCGCAGGTTTGGCCAATTGGGGCCCGTTTTGTGAGCTATTACTCACGTTTTGGTGTGCCGGGACGTCTCCGAACCAAGGGGTGATCTTATCGGAACGTCCCTAGGACTCGTGGTTTTGGCCAATTCAGGCCCGTCTTGTGGGTTTATTGCCCATGTTTTAGTGTCCCGGGACGTCTTCGAAGCACGGGGTGATCTTATGGGACCGTCCCCAAGAGTCACAGTTTTGGCCAATTGGGACCCGTTTTGTGAGGTCTTGCTCATGTTATGGTGTCCCGGGACGTCTCCGGACGACTGGGTGATCTATGGGAACGTCCCCAACACTCAAGGTTTTGCCCTATTCAGGCCTGTTTTGTGGGTTTATTGCCCATGTTTTGGTGTCCTGGGACGTCTCCGAAGCACGGGGTGATCCTATGGGACCGTCCCCAAGACTCGCAGTTTTGGCCAATTGGGCCCGTTTTGTGCGCTATTGCTCACGTTTTGGTGTCCCGGGACGTCTCCGGACCAAGGGGTGATCTATGGGAATGTCCCAAAGACTCGTGGTTTTGGCCGATTCAGGCCCGTTTTGTGGGTTTATTGCCCATGCTTTGGTGTCCCGGGACGTCTCCGAAGCACGGGGTGATCTTATGGGACCGTCCCCATGAGTCACAGTTTTGGCCAATTGGGCCCGTTTTGTGAGCTATTGCTCACGTTTTGGTGTCCCGGGACGTCTCCGGACCAAGTGGTGATCTATGGGAATGTCCCAAAGACTCGTGGTTTTGGCCGATTCAGGCCCGTTTTGTGGGTTTATTGCCCATGCTTTGGTGTCCCGGGACGTCTCCGAAGCAAGGGGTGATCTTATGGGACCGTCCCCATGAGTCATAGTTTTGGCCAATTGGGCCCGTTTTGTGAGCTATTACTCATGTTTTGGTGTCCCGAGACGTCTCCGGACCACGGGGTGATCTATGGGAACGTCCCCAAGACTCACAATTTTGGTTGATACGAGCTCGTTTCAAGGGATATTGCTCACGTTTCGGTGTCTCGGGACGTCTCCGAAGCACGGGGAGATCTTATGGAAACGTCCCCAAGACTCGTGGTTTTGGCCGAGTCAGGCCCGTTTTGTGGGTTTATTGCCCATGTTTTGGTGTCTCTAGACGTCTCCGAAGCACGGGGTGATCTTATGGGACCGTCCCCAAGAGTCACAGTTTTGGCCAATTGGGGCTCATTTTGTGAGCTATTGCTCACGTTTTGGTGTCCCGGGACGTCTCCAGACCATGGGGTGATCTCATGGGAACGTCCCGAGGACTCGTGGTTTTGGCCGATTCAGGCCCGTTTTGTGCGTTTATTGCCCATGTTTTGGTGTCCCGGGACATCTCCGAAGCACAGGTTGATCTTATGGGACCGCCCCCAAGAATCGTAGTTTTGGCCAAATGGGGCCCGTTTTGTGAGCTATTGCTCACGTTTTGGTGTCTCCGGACGTCTCCGGACAATGGGGTGATCTTATGGGAACGTCCCCAGGACTCATGGTTCTGGCCAATTCAGGCCCGTTTTCTGGGTTTATTGCCCATGTTTTGGTGTCCCGAGACGTCTCCGAAGCACGGGGTGATCTTATGGGACCGTCCCCTAGACTCGCAAGTTTGGCCAATTGGGGCCCGTTTTGTGAGCTATTACTCACGTTTTGGTGTGCCGGGATGTCTCCGAACCAAGGGGTGATCTTATGGGACCGTCCCCAAGAGTCACAGTTTTGGCCAATTGGGGCCCGTTTTGTGAGGTATTGCTCATGTTATGGTGTCCCGGGACATCTCCGGACGACTGGGTGATCTATGGGAACGTCCCCAACACTCAAGGTTTTGCCCTATTCAGGCTTGTTTTGTGGGTTTATTGCCCATGTTTTGGTGTCCTGGGACGTCTCCGAAGCACGGGGTGATCCTATGGGACCGTCCCCAAGACTCGCAGTTTTGGCCAATTGGGCCCGTTTTGTGAGCTATTGCTCACGTTTTTGTGTCCCGGGACGTCTCCGGACCAAGGGGTGATCTATGGGAATGTCCCAAAGACTCGTGGTTTTGGCCGATTCAGGCCCGTTTTGTGGGTTTATTGCCAATGCTTTGGTGTCCCGGGACGTCTCCGAAGCACGGGGTGATCTTGTGGGACCGTCCCCATGAGTCACAGTTTTGGCCAATTGGGCCCGTTTTGTGAGCTATTACTCATGTTTTGGTGTCCCGACACGTCTCTGGACCACGGGGTGATCTACAGGAACATCCCCAAGACTCACAATTTTGGTTGATACGAGCTCGTTTCAAGGGATATTGCTCACGTTTCGGTGTCTCGGGACGTCTCCGAAGCACGGGGTGATCTTATGGAAATGTCCCCAAGACTCGTGGATTTGGCCGAGTCAGGCCCGTTTTGTGGGTTTATTGCCCATGTTTTGGTGTCTCGAGACGTCTCCGAAGCACGGGGTGATCTTATGGGACCGTCCCCAAGAGTCACAGTTTTGGCCAATTGGGGCTCATTTTGTGAGCTATTGCTCAAGTTTTGGTGTCCCGGGACGTCTCCAGACCATGGGGTGATCTCATGGGAACGTCCCGAGGACTCGTGGTTTTGGCCGATTCAGGCCCGTTTTGTGCGTTTATTGCCCATGTTTTGGTGTCCCGGGATATCTCCGAAGCACGGGTTGATCTTATGGGACCGCCCCCAAGACTCGTAGTTTTGGCCAAATGGGGCCCGTTTTGTGAGCTCTTGCTCACGTTTTGGTGTCCCGGGACGTCTCCGGACAATGGGGTGATCTTATGGGAACGTCCCCAGGACTCGTGGTTCTGGCCGATTCAGGCCCGTTTTCTGGGTTTATTGCCCATGTTTTGGTGTCCCGAGACGTCTCCGAAGCACAGGGTGATCTTATGGGACCGTCCCCTAGACTCGCAGGTTTGGCCAATTGGGGCCCGTTTTGTGAGCTATTACTCACGTTTTGGTGTGCCGGGACGTCTCCGAACCAAGGGGTGATCTTATCGGAACGTCCCTAGGACTCGTGGTTTTGGCCAATTCAGGCCCGTCTTGTGGGTTTATTGCCCATGTTTTAGTGTCCCGGGACGTCTTCGAAGCACGGGGTGATCTTATGGGACCGTCCCCAAGAGTCACAGTTTTGGCCAATTGGGACCCGTTTTGGGAGGTATTGCTCATGTTATGGTGTCCCTGGACGTCTCCGGACGACTGGGTGATCTATGGGAACGTCCCCAACACTCAAGGTTTTGCCCTATTCAGGCTTGTTTTGTGGGTTTATTGCCCATGTTTTGGTGTCCTGGGACGTCTCCGAAGCACGGGGTGATCCTATGGGACCGTCCCCAAGACTCGCAGTTTTGGCCAATTGGGCCCGTTTTGTGAGCTATTGCTCACGTTTTGGTGTCCCGGGACGTCTCCGGACCAAGGGGTGATCTATGGGAATGTCCCAAAGACTCGTGGTTTTGGCCGATTCAGGCCCGTTTTGTGGGTTTATTGCCCATGCTTTGGTGTCCCGGGACGTCTCCGAAGCACGGGGTGATCTTATGGGACCGTCCCCATGAGTCACAGTTTTGGCCAATTGGGCCCGTTTTGTGAGCTATTGCTCACGTTTTGGTGTCCCGGGACGTCTCCGGACCAAGTGGTGATCTATGGGAATGTCCCAAAGACTCGTGATTTGGGCCGATTCAGGCCCGTTTTGTGGGTTTATTGCCCATGCTTTGGTGTCCCGGGACGTCTCCGAAGCAAGGGGTGATCTTATGGGACCGTCCCCATGAGTCACAGTTTTGGCCAATTGGGCCCGTTTTGTGAGCTATTACTCATGTTTTGGTGTCCCGAGACGTCTCCGGACCACGGGGTGATCTATGGGAACGTCCCCAAGACTCACAATTTTGGTTGATACGAGCTCGTTTCAAGGGATATTGCTCACGTTTCGGTGTCTCGGGACGTCTCCGAAGCACGGGGTGATCTTATGGAAACGTCCCCAAGACTCGTGGTTTTGGCCGAGTCAGGCCCGTTTTGTGGGTTTATTGCCCATGTTTTGGTGTCTCGAGACGTCTCCGAAGCACGGGGTGATCTTATGGGACCGTCCCCAAGAGTCACAGTTTTGGCCAATTGGGGCTCATTTTGTGAGCTATTGCTCACGTTTTGGTGTCCCGGGACGTCTCCAGACCATGGGGTGATCTCATGGGAACGTCCCGAGGACTCGTGGTTTTGGCCGATTCAGGCCCGTATTGTGCGTTTATTGCCCATGTTTTGGTGTCCCGGGACATCTCCGAAGCACGGGTTGATCTTATGGGACCGCCCCCAAGAATCGTAGTTTTGGCCAAATGGGGCCCGTTTTGTGAGCTATTGCTCACGTTTTGGTGTCTCCGGACGTCTCCGGACAATGGGGTGATCTTATGGGAACGTCCCCAGGACTCATGGTTCTGGCCAATTCAGGCCCGTTTTCTGGGTTTATTGCCCATGTTTTGGTGTCCCTAGACGTCTCCGAAGCACGGGGTGATCTTTTGGGACCGTCCCCTAGACTCGCAGGTTTGGCCAATTGGGGCCCGTTTTGTGAGCTATTACTCACGTTTTGGTGTGCCGGGACGTCTCCGAACCAAGGGGTGATCTTATCGGAACGTCCCTAGGACTCGTGGTTTTGGCCAATTCAGGCCCGTCTTGTGGGTTTATTGCCCATGTTTTAGTGTCCCGGGACGTCTTCGAAGCACGGGGTGATCTTATGGGACCGTCCCCAAGAGTCACAGTTTTGGCCAATTGGGGCCCGTTTTGTGAGGTATTGCTCATGTTATGGTGTCCCGGGACGTCTCCGGACGACTGGGTGATCTATGGGAACGTCCCCAACACTCAAGGTTTTGCCCTATTCAGGCCTGTTTTGTGGGTTTATTGCCCATGTTTTGGTGTCCTGGGACGTCTCCGAAGCACGGGGTGATCCTATGGGACCGTCCCCAAGACTCACAGTTTTGGCCAATTGGGCCCGTTTTGTGAGCTATTGCTCACGTTTTTGTGTCCCGGGACGTCTCCGGACCAAGGGGTGATCTATGGGAATGTCCCAAAGACTCGTGGTTTTGGCCGATTCAGGCCCGTTTTGTGGGTTTATTGCCAATGCTTTGGTGTCCCGGGACGTCTCCGAAGCACGGGGTGATCTTGTGGGACCGTCCCCATGAGTCACAGTTTTGGCCAATTGGGCCCGTTTTGTGAGCTATTACTCATGTTTTGGTGTCCCGACACGTCTCTGGACCACGGGGTGATCTACAAGAACATCCCCAAGACTCACAATTTTGGTTGATACGAGCTCGTTTCAAGGGATATTGCTCACGTTTCGGTGTCTCGGGACGTCTCCGAAGCACGGGGTGATCTTATGGAAATGTCCCCAAGACTCGTGGTTTTGGCCGAGTCAGGCCCGTTTTGTGGGTTTATTGCCCATGTTTTGGTGTCTCGAGACGTCTCCGAAGCACGGGGTGATCTTATGGGACCGTCCCCAAGAGTCACAGTTTTGGCCAATTGGGGCTCATTTTGTGAGCTATTGCTCACGTTTTGGTGTCCCGGGACGTCTCCAGACCATGGGGTGATCTCATGGGAACGTCCCGAGGACTCGTGGTTTTGGCCGTTTCAGGCCCGTTTTGTGCGTTTATTGCCCATGTTTTGGTGTCCCGGGACATCTCCGAAGCACGGGTTGATCTTATGGGACCGCCCCCTAGACTCGTAGTTTTGGCCAAATGGGGCCCGTTTTGTGAGCTATTGCTCACGTTTTGGTGTCCCGGGACATCTCCGGACAATGGGGTGATCTTATGGGAACGTCCCCAGGACTCGTGGTTCTGGCCGATTCAGGCCCGTTTTCTGGGTTTATTGCCCATGTTTTGGTGTCCCGAGACGTCTCCGAAGCACGGGGTGATCTTATGGGACCGTTCCCTAGACTCGCAGGTTTGGCCAATTGGGGCCCGTTTTGCGAGCTATTACTCACGTTTTGGTGTGCCGGGACGTCTCCGGACCAAGGGGTGATCTTATCGGAACGTCCCTAGGACTCGTGCTTTTGGCCAATTCAGGCCCGTTTTGTGGGTTTATTGCCCATGTTTTAGTGTCCCGGGACGTCTTCGAAGCACGGGGTGATCTTATGGGACCGTCCCCAAGAGTCACAGTTTTGGCCAATTGGGACCCGTTTTGTGAGGTATTGCTCATGTTATGGTGTCCCGGGACATCTCCGGACGACTGGGTGATCTATGGGAACGTCCCCAACACTCAAGGTTTTGCCCTATTCAGGCCTGTTTTGTGGGTTTATTGCCCATGTTTTGGTGTCCTGGGACGTCTCCGAAGCACGGGGTGATCCTATGGGACCGTCCCCAAGACTCACAGTTTTGGCCAATTGGGCCCGTTTTGTGAGCTATTGCTCACGTTTTGGTGTCCCGGGACGTCTCCGCACCAAGGGGTGATCTATGGGAATGTCCCAAAGACTCGTGGTTTTGGCCGATTCAGGCCCGTTTTGTGGGTTTATTGCCCATGCTTTGGTGTCCCGGGACGTCTCCGAAGCACGGGGTGATCTTATGGGACCGTCCCCATGAGTCACAGTTTTGGCCAATTGGGCCCGTTTTGTGAGCTATTACTCATGTTTTGGTGTCCCGAGACGTCTCCGGACCACGGGGTGATCTATGGGAACGTCCCCAAGACTCACAATTTTGGATGATACGAGCTCGTTTCAAGGGATATTGCTCACGTTTCGGTGTCTCGGGACGTCTCCGAAGCACGGGGTGATCTTATGGAAACGTCCCCAAGACTCGTGGTTTTGGCCGAGTCAGGCCCGTTTTGTGGGTTTATTGCCCATGTTTTGGTGTCTCGAGACGTCTCCGAAGCACGGGGTGATCTTATGGGACCGTCCCCAAGAGTCACAGTTTTGGCCAATTGGGGCTCATTTTGTGAGCTATTGCTCACGTTTTGGTGTCCCGGGACGTCTCCAGACCATGGGGTGATCTCATGGGAACGTCCCGAGGACTCGTGGTTTTGGCCGTTTCAGGCCCGTTTTGTGCGTTTATTGCCCATGTTTTGGTGTCCCGGGACATCTCCGAAGCACGGGTTGATCTTATGGGACCGCCCCCTAGACTCGTAGTTTTGGCCAAATGGGGCCCGTTTTGTGAGCTATTGCTCACGTTTTGGTGTCCCGGGACATCTCCGGACAATGGGGTGATCTTATGGGAACGTCCCCAGGACTCGTGGTTCTGGCCGATTCAGGCCCGTTTTCTGGGTTTATTGCCCATGTTTTGGTGTCCCGAGACGTCTCCGAAGCACGGGGTGATCTTATGGGACCGTTCCCTAGACTCGCAGGTTTGGCCAATTGGGGCCCGTTTTGCGAGCTATTACTCACGTTTTGGTGTGCCGGGACGTCTCCGGACCAAGGGGTGATCTTATCGGAACGTCCCTAGGACTCGTGCTTTTGGCCAATTCAGGCCCGTTTTGTGGGTTTATTGCCCATGTTTTAGTGTCCCGGGACGTCTTCGAAGCACGGGGTGATCTTATGGGACCGTCCCCAAGAGTCACAGTTTTGGCCAATTGGGACCCGTTTTGTGAGGTATTGCTCATGTTATGGTGTCCCGGGACATCTCCGGACGACTGGGTGATCTATGGGAACGTCCCCAACACTCAAGGTTTTGCCCTATTCAGGCCTGTTTTGTGGGTTTATTGCCCATGTTTTGGTGTCCTGGGACGTCTCCGAAGCACGGGGTGATCCTATGGGACCGTCCCCAAGACTCACAGTTTTGGCCAATTGGGCCCGTTTTGTGAGCTATTGCTCACGTTTTGGTGTCCCGGGACGTCTCCGCACCAAGGGGTGATCTATGGGAATGTCCCAAAGACTCGTGGTTTTGGCCGATTCAGGCCCGTTTTGTGGGTTTATTGCCCATGCTTTGGTGTCCCGGGACGTCTCCGAAGCACGGGGTGATCTTATGGGACCGTCCCCATGAGTCACAGTTTTGGCCAATTGGGCCCGTTTTGTGAGCTATTACTCATGTTTTGGTGTCCCGAGACGTCTCCGGACCACGGGGTGATCTATGGGAACGTCCCCAAGACTCACAATTTTGGATGATACGAGCTCGTTTCAAGGGATATTGCTCACGTTTCGGTGTCTCGGGACGTCTCCGAAGCACGGGGTGATCTTATGGAAACGTCCCCAAGACTCGTGGTTTTGGCCGAGTCAGGCCCGTTTTGTGGGTTTATTGCCCATGTTTTGGTGTCTCGAGACGTCTCCGAAGCACGGGGTGATCTTATGGGACCGTCCCCAAGAGTCACAGTTTTGGCCAATTGGGGCTCATTTTGTGAGCTATTGCTCACGTTTTGGTGTCCCGGGACGTCTCCAGACCATGGGGTGATCTCATGGGAACGTCCCGAGGACTCGTGGTTTTGGCCGTTTCAGGCCCGTTTTGTGCGTTTATTGCCCATGTTTTGGTGTCCCGGGACATCTCCGAAGCACGGGTTGATCTTATGGGACCGCCCCCTAGACTCGTAGTTTTGGCCAAATGGGGCCCGTTTTGTGAGCTATTGCTCACGTTTTGGTGTCCCGGGACATCTCCGGACAATGGGGTGATCTTATGGGAACGTCCCCAGGACTCGTGGTTCTGGCCGATTCAGGCCCGTTTTCTGGGTTTATTGCCCATGTTTTGGTGTCCCGAGACGTCTCCGAAGCACGGGGTGATCTTATGGGACCGTTCCCTAGACTCGCAGGTTTGGCCAATTGGGGCCCGTTTTGCGAGCTATTACTCACGTTTTGGTGTGCCGGGACGTCTCCGGACCAAGGGGTGATCTTATCGGAACGTCCCTAGGACTCGTGCTTTTGGCCAATTCAGGCCCGTTTTGTGGGTTTATTGCCCATGTTTTAGTGTCCCGGGACGTCTTCGAAGCACGGGGTGATCTTATAGGACCGTCCCCAAGAGTCACAGTTTTGGCCAATTGGGACCCGTTTTGTGAGGTATTGCTCATGTTATGGTGTCCCGGGACATCTCCGGACGACTGGGTGATCTATGGGAACGTCCCCAACACTCAAGGTTTTGCCCTATTCAGGCCTGTTTTGTGGGTTTATTGCCCATGTTTTGGTGTCCTGGGACGTCTCCGAAGCACGGGGTGATCCTATGGGACCGTCCCCAAGACTCACAGTTTTGGCCAATTGGGCCCGTTTTGTGAGCTATTGCTCACGTTTTGGTGTCCCGGGACGTCTCCGGACCAAGGGGTGATCTATGGGAATGTCCCAAAGACTCGTGGTTTTGGCCGATTCAGGCCCGTTTTGTGGGTTTATTGCCCATGCTTTGGTGTCCCGGGACGTCTCCGAAGCACGGGGTGATCTTATGGGACCGTCCCCATGAGTCACAGTTTTGGCCAATTGGGCCCGTTTTGTGAGCTATTACTCATGTTTTGGTGTCCCGAGACGTCTCCGGACCACGGGGTGATCTATGGGAACGTCCCCAAGACTCACAATTTTGGTTGATACGAGCTCGTTTCAAGGGATATTGCTCACGTTTCGGTGTCTCGGGACGTCTCCGAAGCACGGGGTGATCTTATGGAAACGTCCCCAAGACTCGTGGTTTTGGCCGAGTCAGGCCCGTTTTGTGGGTTTATTGCCCATGTTTTGGTGTCTCGAGACGTCTCCGAAGCACGGGGTGATCTTATGGGACCGTCCCCAAGAGTCACAGTTTTGGCCAATTGGGGCTCATTTTGTGAGCTATTGCTCACGTTTTGGTGTCCCGGGACGTCTCCAGACCATGGGGTGATCTCATGGGAACGTCCCGAGGACTCGTGGTTTTGGCCGTTTCAGGCCCGTTTTGTGCGTTTATTGCCCATGTTTTGGTGTCCCGGGACATCTCCGAAGCACGGGTTGATCTTATGGGACCGCCCCCTAGACTCGTAGTTTTGGCCAAATGGGGCCCGTTTTGTGAGCTATTGCTCACGTTTTGGTGTCCCGGGACATCTCCGGACAATGGGGTGATCTTATGGGAACGTCCCCAGGACTCGTGGTTCTGGCCGATTCAGGCCCGTTTTCTGGGTTTATTGCCCATGTTTTGGTGTCCCGAGACGTCTCCGAAGCACGGGGTGATCTTATGGGACCGTCCCCTAGACTCGCAGGTTTGGCCAATTGGGGCCCGTTTTGTGAGCTATTACTCACGTTTTGGTGTGCCGGGACGTCTCCGGACCAAGGGGTGATCTTATCGGAACGTCCCTAGGACTCGTGCTTTTGGCCAATTCAAGCCCGTTTTGTGGGTTTATTGCCCATGTTTTAGTGTCCCGGGACGTCTTCGAAGCACGGGGTGATCTTATGGGACCGTCCCCAAGAGTCACAGTTTTGGCCAATTGGGACCCGTTTTGTGAGGTATTGCTCATGTTATGGTGTCCCGGGACATCTCCGGACGACTGGGTGATCTATGGGAACGTCCCCAACACTCAAGGTTTTGCCCTATTCAGGCCTGTTTTGTGGGTTTATTGCCCATGTTTTGGTGTCCTGGGACGTCTCCGAAGCACGGGGTGATCCTATGGGACCGTCCCCAAGACTCACAGTTTTGGCCAATTGGGCCCGTTTTGTGAGCTATTGCTCACGTTTTGGTGTCCCGGGACGTCTCCGGACCAAGGGGTGATCTATGGGAATGTCCCAAAGACTCGTGGTTTTGGCCGATTCAGGCCCGTTTTGTGGGTTTATTGCCCATGCTTTGGTGTCCCGGGACGTCTCCGAAGCACGGGGTGATCTTATGGGACCGTCCCCATGAGTCACAGTTTTGGCCAATTGGGCCCGTTTTGTGAGCTATTACTCATGTTTTGGTGTCCCGAGACGTCTCCGGACCACGGGGTGATCTATGGGAACGTCCCCAAGACTCACAATTTTGGTTGATACGAGCTCGTTTCAAGGGATATTGCTCACGTTTCGGTGTCTCGGGACGTCTCCGAAGCACGGGGTGATCTTATGGAAACGTCCCCAAGACTCGTGGTTTTGGCCGAGTCAGGCCCGTTTTGTGGGTTTATTGCCCATGTTTTGGTGTCTCGAGACGTCTCCGAAGCACGGGGTGATCTTATGGGACCGTCCCCAAGAGTCACAGTTTTGGCCAATTGGGGCTCATTTTGTGAGCTATTGCTCACGTTTTGGTGTCCCGGGACGTCTCCAGACCATGGGGTGATCTCATGGGAACGTCCCGAGGACTCGTGGTTTTGGCCGTTTCAGGCCCGTTTTGTGCGTTTATTGCCCATGTTTTGGTGTCCCGGGACATCTCCGAAGCACGGGTTGATCTTATGGGACCGCCCCCTAGACTCGTAGTTTTGGCCAAATGGGGCCCGTTTTGTGAGCTATTGCTCACGTTTTGGTGTCCCGGGACATCTCCGGACAATGGGGTGATCTTATGGGAACGTCCCCACGACTCGTGGTTCTGGCCGATTCAGGCCCGTTTTCTGGGTTTATTGCCCATGTTTTGGTGTCCCGAGACGTCTCCGAAGCACGGGGTGATCTTATGGGACCGTCCCCTAGACTCGCAGGTTTGGCCAATTGGGGCCCGTTTTGTGAGCTATTACTCACGTTTTGGTGTGCCGGGACGTCTCCGGACCAAGGGGTGATCTTATCGGAACGTCCCTAGGACTCGTGCTTTTGGCCAATTCAAGCCCGTTTTGTGGGTTTATTGCCCATGTTTTAGTGTCCCGGGACGTCTTCGAAGCACGGGGTGATCTTATGGGACCGTCCCCAAGAGTCACAGTTTTGGCCAATTGGGACCCGTTTTGTGAGGTATTGCTCATGTTATGGTGTCCCGGGACATCTCCGGACGACTGGGTGATCTATGGGAACGTCCCCAACACTCAAGGTTTTGCCCTATTCAGGCCTGTTTTGTGGGTTTATTGCCCATGTTTTGGTGTCCTGGGACGTCTCCGAAGCACGGGGTGATCCTATGGGACCGTCCCCAAGACTCACAGTTTTGGCCAATTGGGCCCGTTTTGTGAGCTATTGCTCACGTTTTGGTGTCCCGGGACGTCTCCGGACCAAGGGGTGATCTATGGGAATGTCCCAAAGACTCGTGGTTTTGGCCGATTCAGGCCCGTTTTGTGGGTTTATTGCCCATGCTTTGGTGTCCCGGGACGTCTCCGAAGCACGGGGTGATCTTATGGGACCGTCCCCATGAGTCACAGTTTTGGCCAATTGGGCCCGTTTTGTGAGCTATTACTCATGTTTTGGTGTCCCGAGACGTCTCCGGACCACGGGGTGATCTATGGGAACGTCCCCAAGACTCACAATTTTGGTTGATACGAGCTCGTTTCAAGGGATATTGCTCACGTTTCGGTGTCTCGGGACGTCTCCGAAGCACGGGGTGATCTTATGGAAACGTCCCCAAGACTCGTGGTTTTGGCCGAGTCAGGCCCGTTTTGTGGGTTTATTGCCCATGTTTTGGTGTCTCGAGACGTCTCCGAAGCACGGGGTGATCTTATGGGACCGTCCCCAAGACTCGTGGTTTTGGCCAATTGGGGCTCATTTTGTGAGCTATTGCTCACGTTTTGGTGTCCCGGGACGTCTCCAGACCATGGGGTGATCTCATGGGAACGTCCCGAGGACTCGTGGTTTTGGCCGTTTCAGGCCCGTTTTGTGCGTTTATTGCCCATGTTTTGGTGTCCCGGGACATCTCCGAAGCACGGGTTGATCTTATGGGACCGCCCCCTAGACTCGTAGTTTTGGCCAAATGGGGCCCGTTTTGTGAGCTATTGCTCACGTTTTGGTGTCCCGGGACATCTCCGGACAATGGGGTGATCTTATGGGAACGTCCCCAGGACTCGTGGTTCTGGCCGATTCAGGCCCGTTTTCTGGGTTTATTGCCCATGTTTTGGTGTCCCGAGACGTCTCCGAAGCACGGGGTGATCTTATGGGACCGTCCCCTAGACTCGCAGGTTTGGCCAATTGGGGCCCGTTTTGTGAGCTATTACTCACGTTTTGGTGTGCCGGGACGTCTCCGGACCAAGGGGTGATCTTATCGGAACGTCCCTAGGACTCGTGCTTTTGGCCAATTCAGGCCCGTTTTGTGGGTTTATTGCCCATGTTTTAGTGTCCCGGGACGTCTTCGAAGCACGGGGTGATCTTATGGGACCGTCCCCAAGAGTCACAGTTTTGGCCAATTGGTACCCGTTTTGTGAGGTATTGCTCATGTTATGGTGTCCCGGGACATCTCCGGACGACTGGGTGATCTATGGGAACGTCCCCAACACTCAAGGTTTTGCCCTATTCAGGCCTGTTTTGTGGGTTTATTGCCCATGTTTTGGTGTCCTGGGACGTCTCCGAAGCACGGGGTGATCCTATGGGACCGTCCCCAAGACTCACAGTTTTGGCCAATTGGGCCCGTTTTGTGAGCTATTGCTCACGTTTTGGTGTCCCGGGACGTCTCCGGACCAAGGGGTGATCTATGGGAATGTCCCAAAGACTCGTGGTTTTGGCCGATTCAGGCCCGTTTTGTGGGTTTATTGCCCATGCTTTGGTGTCCCGGGACGTCTCCGAAGCACGGGGTGATCTTATGGGACCGTCCCCATGAGTCACAGTTTTGGCCAATTGGGCCCGTTTTGTGAGCTATTACTCATGTTTTGGTGTCCCGAGACGTCTCCGGACCACGGGGTGATCTATGGGAACGTCCCCAAGACTCACAATTTTGGTTGATACGAGCTCGTTTCAAGGGATATTGCTCACGTTTCGGTGTCTCGGGACGTCTCCGAAGCACGGGGTGATCTTATGGAAACGTCCCCAAGACTCGTGGTTTTGGCCGAGTCAGGCCCGTTTTGTGGGTTTATTGCCCATGTTTTGGTGTCTCGAGACGTCTCCGAAGCACGGGGTGATCTTATGGGACCGTCCCCAAGAGTCACAGTTTTGGCCAATTGGGGCTCATTTTGTGAGCTATTGCTCACGTTTTGGTGTCCCGGGACGTCTCCAGACCATGGGGTGATCTCATGGGAACGTCCCGAGGACTCGTGGTTTTGGCCGTTTCAGGCCCGTTTTGTGCGTTTATTGCCCATGTTTTGGTGTCCCGGGACATCTCCGAAGCACGGGTTGATCTTATGGGACCGCCCCCTAGACTCGTAGTTTTGGCCAAATGGGGCCCGTTTTGTGAGCTATTGCTCACGTTTTGGTGTCCCGGGACATCTCCGGACAATGGGGTGATCTTATGGGAACGTCCCCAGGACTCGTGGTTCTGGCCGATTCAGGCCCGTTTTCTGGGTTTATTGCCCATGTTTTGGTGTCCCGAGACGTCTCCGAAGCACGGGGTGATCTTATGGGACCGTTCCCTAGACTCGCAGGTTTGGCCAATTGGGGCCCGTTTTGCGAGCTATTACTCACGTTTTGGTGTGCCGGGACGTCTCCGGACCAAGGGGTGATCTTATCGGAACGTCCCTAGGACTCGTGCTTTTGGCCAATTCAGGCCCGTTTTGTGGGTTTATTGCCCATGTTTTAGTGTCCCGGGACGTCTTCGAAGCACGGGGTGATCTTATGGGACCGTCCCCAAGAGTCACAGTTTTGGCCAATTGGTACCCGTTTTGTGAGGTATTGCTCATGTTATGGTGTCCCGGGACATCTCCGGACGACTGGGTGATCTATGGGAACGTCCCCAACACTCAAGGTTTTGCCCTATTCAGGCCTGTTTTGTGGGTTTATTGCCCATGTTTTGGTGTCCTGGGACGTCTCCGAAGCACGGGGTGATCCTATGGGACCGTCCCCAAGACTCACAGTTTTGGCCAATTGGGCCCGTTTTGTGAGCTATTGCTCACGTTTTGGTGTCCCGGGACGTCTCCGGACCAAGGGGTGATCTATGGGAATGTCCCAAAGACTCGTGGTTTTGGCCGATTCAGGCCCGTTTTGTGGGTTTATTGCCCATGCTTTGGTGTCCCGGGACGTCTCCGAAGCACGGGGTGATCTTATGGGACCGTCCCCATGAGTCACAGTTTTGGCCAATTGGGCCCGTTTTGTGAGCTATTACTCATGTTTTGGTGTCCCGAGACGTCTCCGGACCACGGGGTGATCTATGGGAACGTCCCCAAGACTCACAATTTTGGTTGATACGAGCTCGTTTCAAGGGATATTGCTCACGTTTCGGTGTCTCGGGACGTCTCCGAAGCACGGGGTGATCTTATGGAAACGTCCCCAAGACTCGTGGTTTTGGCCGAGTCAGGCCCGTTTTGTGGGTTTATTGCCCATGTTTTGGTGTCTCGAGACGTCTCCGAAGCACGGGGTGATCTTATGGGACCGTCCCCAAGAGTCACAGTTTTGGCCAATTGGGGCTCATTTTGTGAGCTATTGCTCACGTTTTGGTGTCCCGGGACGTCTCCAGACCATGGGGTGATCTCATGGGAACGTCCCGAGGACTCGTGGTTTTGGCCGTTTCAGGCCCGTTTTGTGCGTTTATTGCCCATGTTTTGGTGTCCCGGGACATCTCCGAAGCACGGGTTGATCTTATGGGACCGCCCCCTAGACTCGTAGTTTTGGCCAAATGGGGCCCGTTTTGTGAGCTATTGCTCACGTTTTGGTGTCCCGGGACATCTCCGGACAATGGGGTGATCTTATGGGAACGTCCCCAGGACTCGTGGTTCTGGCCGATTCAGGCCCGTTTTCTGGGTTTATTGCCCATGTTTTGGTGTCCCGAGACGTCTCCGAAGCACGGGGTGATCTTATGGGACCGTTCCCTAGACTCGCAGGTTTGGCCAATTGGGGCCCGTTTTGCGAGCTATTACTCACGTTTTGGTGTGCCGGGACGTCTCCGGACCAAGGGGTGATCTTATCGGAACGTCCCTAGGACTCGTGCTTTTGGCCAATTCAGGCCCGTTTTGTGGGTTTATTGCCCATGTTTTAGTGTCCCGGGACGTCTTCGAAGCACGGGGTGATCTTATGGGACCGTCCCCAAGAGTCACAGTTTTGGCCAATTGGTACCCGTTTTGTGAGGTATTGCTCATGTTATGGTGTCCCGGGACATCTCCGGACGACTGGGTGATCTATGGGAACGTCCCCAACACTCAAGGTTTTGCCCTATTCAGGCCTGTTTTGTGGGTTTATTGCCCATGTTTTGGTGTCCTGGGACGTCTCCGAAGCACGGGGTGATCCTATGGGACCGTCCCCAAGACTCACAGTTTTGGCCAATTGGGCCCGTTTTGTGAGCTATTGCTCACGTTTTGGTGTCCCGGGACGTCTCCGGACCAAGGGGTGATCTATGGGAATGTCCCAAAGACTCGTGGTTTTGGCCGATTCAGGCCCGTTTTGTGGGTTTATTGCCCATGCTTTGGTGTCCCGGGACGTCTCCGAAGCACGGGGTGATCTTATGGGACCGTCCCCATGAGTCACAGTTTTGGCCAATTGGGCCCGTTTTGTGAGCTATTACTCATGTTTTGGTGTCCCGAGACGTCTCCGGACCACGGGGTGATCTATGGGAACGTCCCCAAGACTCACAATTTTGGTTGATACGAGCTCGTTTCAAGGGATATTGCTCACGTTTCGGTGTCTCGGGACGTCTCCGAAGCACGGGGTGATCTTATGGAAACGTCCCCAAGACTCGTGGTTTTGGCCGAGTCAGGCCCGTTTTGTGGGTTTATTGCCCATGTTTTGGTGTCTCGAGACGTCTCCGAAGCACGGGGTGATCTTATGGGACCGTCCCCAAGAGTCACAGTTTTGGCCAATTGGGGCTCATTTTGTGAGCTATTGCTCACGTTTTGGTGTCCCGGGACGTCTCCAGACCATGGGGTGATCTCATGGGAACGTCCCGAGGACTCGTGGTTTTGGCCGTTTCAGGCCCGTTTTGTGCGTTTATTACCCATGTTTTGGTGTCCCGGGACATCTCCGAAGCACGGGTTGATCTTATGGGACCGCCCCCAAGACTCGTAGTTTTGGCCAAATGGGGCCCGTTTTGTGAGCTATTGCTCACGTTTTGGTGTCCCGGGACGTCTCCGGACAATGGGGTGATCTTATGGGAACGTCCCGAGGACTCGTGGTTCTGGCCGATTCAGGCCCGTTTTCTGGGTTTATTGCCCATGTTTTGGTGTCCCGAGACGTCTCCGAAGCACGGGGTGATCTTATGGGACCGTTCCCTAGACTCGCAGGTTTGGCCAATTGGGGCCCGTTTTGCGAGCTATTACTCACGTTTTGGTGTGCCGGGACGTCTCCGGACCAAGGGGTGATCTTATCGGAACGTCCCTAGGACTCGTGCTTTTGGCCAATTCAGGCCCGTTTTGTGGGTTTATTGCCCATGTTTTAGTGTCCCGGGACGTCTTCGAAGCACGGGGTGATCTTATGGGACCGTCCCCAAGAGTCACAGTTTTGGCCAATTGGTACCCGTTTTGTGAGGTATTGCTCATGTTATGGTGTCCCGGGACATCTCCGGACGACTGGGTGATCTATGGGAACGTCCCCAACACTCAAGGTTTTGCCCTATTCAGGCCTGTTTTGTGGGTTTATTGCCCATGTTTTGGTGTCCTGGGACGTCTCCGAAGCACGGGGTGATCCTATGGGACCGTCCCCAAGACTCACAGTTTTGGCCAATTGGGCCCGTTTTGTGAGCTATTGCTCACGTTTTGGTGTCCCGGGACGTCTCCGGACCAAGGGGTGATCTATGGGAATGTCCCAAAGACTCGTGGTTTTGGCCGATTCAGGCCCGTTTTGTGGGTTTATTGCCCATGCTTTGGTGTCCCGGGACGTCTCCGAAGCACGGGGTGATCTTATGGGACCGTCCCCATGAGTCACAGTTTTGGCCAATTGGGCCCGTTTTGTGAGCTATTACTCATGTTTTGGTGTCCCGAGACGTCTCCGGACCACGGGGTGATCTATGGGAACGTCCCCAAGACTCACAATTTTGGTTGATACGAGCTCGTTTCAAGGGATATTGCTCACGTTTCGGTGTCTCGGGACGTCTCCGAAGCACGGGGTGATCTTATGGAAACGTCCCCAAGACTCGTGGTTTTGGCCGAGTCAGGCCCGTTTTGTGGGTTTATTGCCCATGTTTTGGTGTCTCGAGACGTCTCCGAAGCACGGGGTGATCTTATGGGACCGTCCCCAACAGTCATAGTTTTGGCCAATTGGGGCTCATTTTGTGAGCTATTGCTCACGTTTTGGTGTCCCGGGACGTCTCCAGACCATGGGGTGATCTCATGGGAACGTCCCGAGGACTCGTGGTTTTGGCCGTTTCAGGCCCGTTTTGTGCGTTTATTGCCCATGTTTTGGTGTCCCGGGACATCTCCGAAGCACGGGTTGATCTTATGGGACCGCCCCCTAGACTCGTAGTTTTGGCCAAATGGGGCCCGTTTTGTGAGCTATTGCTCACGTTTTGGTGTCCCGGGACATCTCCGGACAATGGGGTGATCTTATGGGAACGTCCCCAGGACTCGTGGTTCTGGCCGATTCAGGCCCGTTTTCTGGGTTTATTGCCCATGTTTTGGTGTCCCGAGACGTCTCCGAAGCACGGGGTGATCTTATGGGACCGTCCCCTAGACTCGCAGGTTTGTCCAATTGGGGCCCGTTTTGTGAGCTATTACTCACGTTTTGGTGTGCCGGGACGTCTCCGAACCAAGGGGTGATCTTATCGGAACGTCCCTAGGACTCGTGGTTTTGGCCAATTCAGGCCCGTCTTGTGGGTTTATTGCCCATGTTTTAGTGTCCCGGGACGTCTTCGAAGCACGGGGTGATCTTATGGGACCGTCCCCAAGAGTCACAGTTTTGGCCAATTGGTACCCGTTTTGTGAGGTCTTGCTCATGTTATGGTGTCCCGGGACGTCTCCGGACGACTGGGTGATCTATGGGAACGTCCCCAACACTCAAGGTTTTGCCCTATTCAGGCCTGTTTTGTGGGTTTATTGCCCATGTTTTGGTGTCCTGGGACGTCTCCGAAGCACGGGGTGATCCTATGGGACCGTCCCCAAGACTCACAGTTTTGGCCAATTGGGCCCGTTTTGTGAGCTATTGCTCACGTTTTGGTGTCCCGGGACGTCTCCGGACCAAGGGGTGATCTATGGGAATGTCCCAAAGACTCGTGGTTTTGGCCGATTCAGGCCCGTTTTGTGGGTTTATTGCCCATGCTTTGGTGTCCCGGGACGTCTCCGAAGCACGGGGTGATCTTATGGGACCGTCCCCATGAGTCACAGTTTTGGCCAATTGGGCCCGTTTTGTGAGCTATTACTCATGTTTTGGTGTCCCGAGACGTCTCCGGACCACGGGGTGATCTATGGGAACGTCCCCAAGACTCACAATTTTGGTTGATACGAGCTCGTTTCAAGGGATATTGCTCACGTTTCGGTGTCTCGGGACGTCTCCGAAGCACGGGGTGATCTTATGGAAACGTCCCCAAGACTCGTGGTTTTGGCCGAGTCAGGCCCGTTTTGTGGGTTTATTGCCCATGTTTTGGTGTCTCGAGACGTCTCCGAAGCACGGGGTGATCTTATGGGACCGTCCCCAACAGTCATAGTTTTGGCCAATTGGGGCTCATTTTGTGAGCTATTGCTCACGTTTTGGTGTCCCGGGACGTCTCCAGACCATGGGGTGATCTCATGGGAACGTCCCGAGGACTCGTGGTTTTGGCCGTTTCAGGCCCGTTTTGTGCGTTTATTGCCCATGTTTTGGTGTCCCGGGACATCTCCGAAGCACGGGTTGATCTTATGGGACCGCCCCCTAGACTCGTAGTTTTGGCCAAATGGGGCCCGTTTTGTGAGCTATTGCTCACGTTTTGGTGTCCCGGGACATCTCCGGACAATGGGGTGATCTTATGGGAACGTCCCCAGGACTCGTGGTTCTGGCCGATTCAGGCCCGTTTTCTGGGTTTATTGCCCATGTTTTGGTGTCCCGAGACGTCTCCGAAGCACGGGGTGATCTTATGGGACCGTCCCCTAGACTCGCAGGTTTGGCCAATTGGGGCCCGTTTTGTGAGCTATTACTCACGTTTTGGTGTGCCGGGACGTCTCCGAACCAAGGGGTGATCTTATCGGAACGTCCCTAGGACTCGTGGTTTTGGCCAATTCAGGCCCGTCTTGTGGGTTTATTGCCCATGTTTTAGTGTCCCGGGACGTCTTCAAAGCACGGGGTGATCTTATGGGACCGTCCCCAAGAGTCACAGTTTTGGCCAATTGGTACCCGTTTTGTGAGGTCTTGCTCATGTTATGGTGTCCCGGGACGTCTCCGGACGACTGGGTGATCTATGGGAACGTCCCCAACACTCAAGGTTTTGCCCTATTCAAGCCTGTTTTGTGGGTTTATTGCCCATGTTTTGGTGTCCTGGGACGTCTCCGAAGCACGGGGTGATCCTATGGGACCGTCCCCAAGACTCACAGTTTTGGCCAATTGGGCCCGTTTTGTGAGCTATTGCTCACGTTTTGGTGTCCCGGGACGTCTCCGGACCAAGGGGTGATCTATGGGAATGTCCCAAAGACTCGTGGTTTTGGCCGATTCAGGCCCGTTTTGTGGGTTTATTGCCCATGCTTTGGTGTCCCGGGACGTCTCCGAAGCACGGGGTGATCTTATGGGACCGTCCCCATGAGTCACAGTTTTGGCCAATTGGGCCCGTTTTGTGAGCTATTACTCATGTTTTGGTGTCCCGAGACGTCTCCGGACCACGGGGTGATCTATGGGAACGTCCCCAAGACTCACAATTTTGGTTGATACGAGCTCGTTTCAAGGGATATTGCTCACGTTTCGGTGTCTCGGGACGTCTCCGAAGCACGGGGTGATCTTATGGAAACGTCCCCAAGACTCGTGGTTTTGGCCGAGTCAGGCCCGTTTTGTGGGTTTATTGCCCATGTTTTGGTGTCTCGAGACGTCTCCGAAGCACGGGGTGATCTTATGGGACCGTCCCCAACAGTCATAGTTTTGGCCAATTGGGGCTCATTTTGTGAGCTATTGCTCACGTTTTGGTGTCCCGGGACGTCTCCAGACCATGGGGTGATCTCATGGGAACGTCCCGAGGACTCGTGGTTTTGGCCGTTTCAGGCCCGTTTTGTGCGTTTATTGCCCATGTTTTGGTGTCCCGGGACATCTCCGAAGCACGGGTTGATCTTATGGGCCCGCCCCCTAGACTCGTAGTTTTGGCCAAATGGGGCCCGTTTTGTGAGCTATTGCTCACGTTTTGGTGTCCCGGGACATCTCCGGACAATGGGGTGATCTTATGGGAACGTCCCCAGGACTCGTGGTTCTGGCCGATTCAGGCCCGTTTTCTGGGTTTATTGCCCATGTTTTGGTGTCCCGAGACGTCTCCGAAGCACGGGGTGATCTTATGGGACCGTCCCCTAGACTCGCAGGTTTGGCCAATTGGGGCCCGTTTTGTGAGCTATTACTCACGTTTTGGTGTGCCGGGACGTCTCCGAACCAAGGGGTGATCTTATCGGAACGTCCCTAGGACTCGTGGTTTTGGCCAATTCAGGCCCGTCTTGTGGGTTTATTGCCCATGTTTTAGTGTCCCGGGACGTCTTCGAAGCACGGGGTGATCTTATGGGACCGTCCCCAAGAGTCACAGTTTTGGCCAATTGGGACCCGTTTTGTGAGGTCTTGCTCATGTTATGGTGTCCCGGGACGTCTCCGGACGACTGGGTGATCTATGGGAACGTCCCCAACACTCAAGGTTTTGCCCTATTCAAGCCTGTTTTGTGGGTTTATTGCCCATGTTTTGGTGTCCTGGGACGTCTCCGAAGCACGGGGTGATCCTATGGGACCGTCCCCAAGACTCACAGTTTTGGCCAATTGGGCCCGTTTTGTGAGCTATTGCTCACGTTTTGGTGTCCCGGGACGTCTCCGGACCAAGGGGTGATCTATGGGAATGTCCCAAAGACTCGTGGTTTTGGCCGATTCAGGCCCGTTTTGTGGGTTTATTGCCCATGCTTTGGTGTCCCGGGACGTCTCCGAAGCACGGGGTGATCTTATGGGACCGTCCCCATGAGTCACAGTTTTGGCCAATTGGGCCCGTTTTGTGAGCTATTACTCATGTTTTGGTGTCCCGAGACGTCTCCGGACCACGGGGTGATCTATGGGAACGTCCCCAAGACTCATGATTTTGGTTGATACGAGCTCGTTTCAAGGGATATTGCTCACGTTTCGGTGTCTCAGGACGTCTCCGAAGCACGGGGTGATCTTATGGAAACGTCCCCAAGACTCGTGGTTTTGGCCGAGTCAGGCCCGTTTTGTGGGTTTATTGCCCATGTTTTGGTGTCTCGAGACGTCTCCGAAGCACGGGGTGATCTTATGGGACCGTCCCCAACAGTCATAGTTTTGGCCAATTGGGGCTCATTTTGTGAGCTATTGCTCACGTTTTGGTGTCCCGGGACGTCTCCAGACCATGGGGTGATCTCATGGGAACGTCCCGAGGACTCGTGGTTTTGGCCGTTTCAGGCCCGTTTTGTGCGTTTATTGCCCATGTTTTGGTGTCCCGGGACATCTCCGAAGCACGGGTTGATCTTATGGGACCGCCCCCTAGACTCGTAGTTTTGGCCAAATGGGGCCCGTTTTGTGAGCTATTGCTCACGTTTTGGTGTCCCGGGACATCTCCGGACAATGGGGTGATCTTATGGGAACGTCCCCAGGACTCGTGGTTCTGGCCGATTCAGGCCCGTTTTCTGGGTTTATTGCCCATGTTTTGGTGTCCCGAGACGTCTCCGAAGCACGGGGTGATCTTATGGGACCGTCCCCTAGACTCGCAGGTTTGGCCAATTGGGGCCCGTTTTGTGAGCTATTACTCACGTTTTGGTGTGCCGGGACGTCTCCGAACCAAGGGGTGATCTTATCGGAACGTCCCTAGGACTCGTGGTTTTGGCCAATTCAGGCCCGTCTTGTGGGTTTATTGCCCATGTTTTAGTGTCCCGGGACGTCTTCGAAGCACGGGGTGATCTTATGGGACCGTCCCCAAGAGTCACAGTTTTGGCCAATTGGGACCCGTTTTGTGAGGTCTTGCTCATGTTATGGTGTCCCGGGACGTCTCCGGACGACTGGGTGATCTATGGGAACGTCCCCAACACTCAAGGTTTTGCCCTATTCAAGCCTGTTTTGTGGGTTTATTGCCCATGTTTTGGTGTCCTGGGACGTCTCCGAAGCAAGGGTGATCCTATGGGACCGTCCCCAAGACTCGCAGTTTTGGCCAATTGGGCCCGTTTTGTGCGCTATTGCTCACGTTTTGGTGTCCCGGGACGTCTCCGGACCAAGGGGTGATCTATGGGAATGTCCCAAAGACTCGTGGTTTTGGCCGATTCAGGCCCGTTTTGTGGGTTTATTGCCCATGCTTTGGTGTCCCGGGACGTCTCCGAAGCACGGGGTGATCTTATGGGACCGTCCCCATGAGTCACAGTTTTGGCCAATTGGGCCCGTTTTGTGAGCTATTGCTCACGTTTTGGTGTCCCGGGACGTCTCCGGACCAAGTGGTGATCTATGGGAATGTCCCAAAGACTCATGATTTTGGCCGATTCAGGCCCGTTTTGTGGGTTTATTGCCCATGCTTTGGTGTCCCGGGACGTCTCCGAAGCAAGGGGTGATCTTATGGGACCGTCCCCATGAGTCATAGTTTTGGCCAATTGGGCCCGTTTTGTGAGCTATTACTCATGTTTTGGTGTCCCGAGACGTCTCCGGACCACGGGGTGATCTATGGGAACGTCCCCAAGACTCACAATTTTGGTTGATACGAGCTCGTTTCAAGGGATATTGCTCACGTTTCGGTGTCTCGGGACGTCTCCGAAGCACGGGGAGATCTTATGGAAACGTCCCCAAGACTCGTGGTTTTGGCCGAGTCAGGCCCGTTTTGTGGGTTTATTGCCCATGTTTTGGTGTCTCGAGACGTCTCAGAAGCACGGGGTGATCTTATGGGACCGTCCCCAAGAGTCACAGTTTTGGCCAATTGGGGCTCATTTTGTGAGCTATTGCTCACGTTTTGGTGTCCCGGGACGTCTCCAGACCATGGGGTGATCTCATGGGAACGTCCCGAGGACTCGTGGTTTTGGCCGATTCAGGCCCGTTTTGTGCGTTTATTGCCCATGTTTTGGTGTCCCGGGACATCTCCGAAGCACGGGTTGATCTTATGGGACCGCCCCCAAGAATCGTAGTTTTGGCCAAATGGGGCCCGTTTTGTGAGCTATTGCTCACGTTTTGGTGTCTCGGGACGTCTCCGGACAATGGGGTGATCTTATGGGAACGTCCCCAGGACTCATGGTTCTGGCCAATTCAGGCCCGTTTTCTGGGTTTATTGCCCATGTTTTGGTGTCCCGAGACGTCTCCGAAGCACGGGGTGATCTTATGGGACCGTCCCCTAGACTCGCAGGTTTGGCCAATTGGGGCCCGTTTTGTGAGCTATTACTCACGTTTTGGTGTGCCGGGATGTCTCCGAACAAAGGGGTGATCTTATCGGAACGTCCCTAGGACTCGTGGTTTTGGCCAATTCAGGCCCGTCTTGTGGGTTTATTGCCCATGTTTTAGTGTCCCGGGACGTCTTCGAAGCACGGGGTGATCTTATGGGACCGTCCCCAAGAGTCACAGTTTTGGCCAATTGGGGCCCGTTTTGTGAGGTATTGCTCATGTTATGGTGTCCCGGGACGTCTCCGGACGACTGGGTGATCTATGGGAACGTCCCCAACACTCAAGGTTTTGCCCTATTCAGGCCCGTTTTGTGCGTTTATTGCCCATGTTTTGGTGTCCTAGGACGTCTCCGAAGCACGGGTTGATCTTATTGGACCGCCCCCAAGAATCGTAGTTTTGGCCAAATGGGGCCCGTTTTGTGAGCTCTTGCTCACGTTTTGGTGTCCCGGGACGTCTCCGGACAATGGGGTGATCTTATGGGAACGTCCCCAGGACTCGTGGTTCTGGCCGATTCAGGCCCGTTTTCTGGGTTTATTGCCCATGTTTTGGTGTCCCGAGACGTCTCCGAAGCACGGGGTGATCTTATGGGACCGTCCCCTAGACTCGCAGGTTTGGCCAATTGGGGCCCGTTTTGTGAGCTATTACTCACGTTTAGGTGTGCCGGGACGTCTCCGAACCAAGGGGTGATCTTATCGGAACGTCCCTAGGACTCGTGGTTTTGGCCAATTCAGGCCCGTCTTGTGGGTTTATTGCCCATGTTTTAGTGTCCCGGGACGTCTTCGAAGCACGGGGTGATCTTATGGGACCGTCCCCAAGAGTCACAGTTTTGGCCAATTGGGACCCGTTTTGTGAGGTCTTGCTCATGTTATGGTGTCCCGGGACGTCTCCGGACGACTGGGTGATCTATGGGAACGTCCCCAACACTCAAGGTTTTGCCCTATTCAGGCCTGTTTTGTGGGTTTATTGCCCATGTTTTGGTGTCCTGGGACGTCTCCGAAGCACGGGGTGATCCTATGGGACCGTCCCCAAGACTCGCAGTTTTGGCCAATTGGGCCCGTTTTGTGCGCTATTGCTCACGTTTTGGTGTCCCGGGACGTCTCCGGACCAAGGGGTGATCTATGGGAATGTCCCAAAGACTCGTGGTTTTGGCCGATTCAGGCCCGTTTTGTGGGTTTATTGCCCATGCTTTGGTGTCCCGGGACGTCTCCGAAGCACGGGGTGATCTTATGGGACCGTCCCCATGAGTCACAGTTTTGGCCAATTGGGCCCGTTTTGTGAGCTATTGCTCACGTTTTGGTGTCCCGGGACGTCTCCGGACCAAGTGGTGATCTATGGGAATGTCCCAAAGACTCGTGGTTTTGGCCGATTCAGGCCCGTTTTGTGGGTTTATTGCCCATGCTTTGGTGTCCCGGGACGTCTCCGAAGCAAGGGGTGATCTTATGGGACCGTCCCCATGAGTCATAGTTTTGGCCAATTGGGCCCGTTTTGTGAGCTATTACTCATGTTTTGGTGTCCCGAGACGTCTCCGGACCATGGGGTGATCTATGGGAACGTCCCCAAGACTCACAATTTTGGTTGATACGAGCTCGTTTCAAGGGATATTGCTCACGTTTCGGTGTCTCGGGACGTCTCCGAAGCACGGGGAGATCTTATGGAAACGTCCCCAAGACTCGTGGTTTTGGCCGAGTCAGGCCCGTTTTGTGGGTTTATTGCCCATGTTTTGGTGTCTCTAGACGTCTCCGAAGCACGGGGTGATCTTATGGGACCGTCCCCAAGAGTCACAGTTTTGGCCAATTGGGGCTCATTTTGTGAGCTATTGCTCACGTTTTGGTGTCCCGGGACGTCTCCAGACCATGGGGTGATCTCATGGGAACGTCCCGAGGACTCGTGGTTTTGGCCGATTCAGGCCCGTTTTGTGCGTTTATTGCCCATGTTTTGGTGTCCCGGGACATCTCCGAAGCACGGGTTGATCTTATGGGACCGCCCCCAAGAATCGTAGTTTTGGCCAAATGGGGCCCGTTTTGTGAGCTATTGCTCACGTTTTGGTGTCTCGGGACGTCTCCGGACAATGGGGTGATCTTATGGGAACGTCCCCAGGACTCATGGTTCTGGCCAATTCAGGCCCGTTTTCTGGGTTTATTGCCCATGTTTTGGTGTCCCGAGACGTCTCCGAAGCACGGGGTGATCTTATGGGACCGTCCCCTAGACTCGCAGGTTTGGCCAATTGGGGCCCGTTTTGTGAGCTATTACTCACATTTTGGTGTGCCGGGATGTCTCCGAACCAAGGGGTGATCTTATCGTAACGTCCCTAGGACTCGTGGTTTTGGCCAATTCAGGCCCGTTTTGTGGGTTTATTGCCCATGTTTTAGTGTCCCGGGACGTCTTCGAAGCACGGGGTGATCTTATGGGACCGTCCCCAAGAGTCACAGTTTTGGCCAATTGGGACCCGTTTTGTGAGGTCTTGCTCATGTTATGGTGTCCCGGGACGTCTCCGGACGACTGGGTGATCTATGGGAACGTCCCCAACACTCAAGGTTTTGCCCTATTCAGGCCTGTTTTGTGGGTTTATTGCCCATGTTTTGGTGTCCTGGGACGTCTCCGAAGCACGGGGTGATCCTATGGGACCGTCCCCAAGACTCGCAGTTTTGGCCAATTGGGCCCGTTTTGTGCGCTATTGCTCACGTTTTGGTGTCCCGGGACGTCTCCGGACCAAGGGGTGATCTATGGGAATGTCCCAAAGACTCGTGGTTTTGGCCGATTCAGGCCCGTTTTGTGGGTTTATTGCCCATGCTTTGGTGTCCCGGGACGTCTCCGAAGCACGGGGTGATCTTATGGGACCGTCCCCATGAGTCACAGTTTTGGCCAATTGGCCCGTTTTGTGAGCTATTGCTCACGTTTTGGTGTCCCGGGACGTCTCCGGACCAAGTGGTGATCTATGGGAATGTCCCAAAGACTCGTGGTTTTGGCCGATTCAGGCCCGTTTTGTGGGTTTATTGCCCATGCTTTGGTGTCCCGGGACGTCTCCGAAGCAAGGGGTGATCTTATGGGACCGTCCCCATGAGTCATAGTTTTGGCCAATTGGGCCCGTTTTGTGAGCTATTACTCATGTTTTGGTGTCCCGAGACGTCTCCGGACCACGGGGTGATCTATGGGAACGTCCCCAAGACTCACAATTTTGGTTGATACGAGCTCGTTTCAAGGGATATTGCTCACGTTTCGGTGTCTCGGGACGTCTCCGAAGCACGGGGAGATCTTATGGAAACGTCCCCAAGACTCGTGGTTTTGGCCGAGTCAGGCCCGTTTTGTGGGTTTATTGCCCATGTTTTGGTGTCTCTAGACGTCTCCAAAGCACGGGGTGATCTTATGGGACCGTCCCCAAGAGTCACAGTTTTGGCCAATTGGGGCTCATTTTGTGAGCTATTGCTCACGTTTTGGTGTCCCGGGACGTCTCCAGACCATGGGGTGATCTCATGGGAACGTCCCGAGGACTCGTGGTTTTGGCCGATTCAGGCCCGTTTTGTGCGTTTATTGCCCATGTTTTGGTGTCCCGGGACATCTCCGAAGCACGGGTTGATCTTATGGGACCGCCCCCAAGAATCGTAGTTTTGGCCAAATGGGGCCCGTTTTGTGAGCTATTGCTCACGTTTTGGTGTCTCGGGACGTCTCCGGACAATGGGGTGATCTTATGGGAACGTCCCCAGGACTCATGGTTCTGGCCAATTCAGGCCCGTTTTCTGGGTTTATTGCCCATGTTTTGGTGTCCCGAGACGTCTCCGAAGCACGGGGTGATCTTATGGGACCGTCCCCTAGACTCGCAGGTTTGGCCAATTGGGGCCCATTTTGTGAGCTATTACTCACGTTTTGGTGTGCCGGGATGTCTCCGAACCAAGGGGTGATCTTATCGGAACGTCCCTAGGACTCGTGGTTTTGGCCAATTCAGGCCCGTCTTGTGGGTTTATTGCCCATGTTTTAGTGTCCCGGGACGTCTTCGAAGCACGGGGTGATCTTATGGGACCGTCCCCAAGAGTCACAGTTTTGGCCAATTGGGGCCCGTTTTGTGAGGTATTGCTCATGTTATGGTGTCCCGGGACGTCTCCGGACGACTGGGTGATCTATGGGAACGTCCCCAACACTCAAGGTTTTGCCCTATTTAGGCCTGTTTTGTGGGTTTATTGCCCATGTTTTGGTGTCCTAGGACGTCTCCGAAGCACGGGGTGATCCTATGGGACCGTCCCCAAGACTCGTGGTTTTGGCCGATTCAGGCCCGTTTTGTGGGTTTATTGCCCATGCTTTGGTGTCCCGGGACGTCTCCGAAGCACGGGGTGATCTTATGGGACCGTCCCCATGAGTCACAGTTTTGGCCAATTGGGCCCGTTTTGTGAGCTATTGCTCACGTTTTGGTGTCCCGGGACGTCTCCGGACCAAGGGGTGATCTATGGGAATGTCCCAAAGACTCGTGGTTTTGGCCGATTCAGGCCCGTTTTGTGGGTTTATTGCCCATGCTTTGGTGTCCCGGGACGTCTCCGAAGCACGGGGTGATCTTATGGGACCGTCCCCATGAGTCACAGTTTTGGCCAATTGGGCCCATTTTGTGAGCTATTACTCATGTTTTGGTGTCCCGAGACGTCTCCGGACCATGGGGTGATCTATGGGAACGTCCCCAAGACTAACAATTTTGGTTGATACGAGCTCGTTTCAAGGGATATTGCTCACGTTTCGGTGTCTCGGGACGTCTCCGAAGCACGGGGTGATCTTATGGAAACGTCCCCAAGACTCGTGGTTTTGGCCGAGTCAGGCCCGTTTTGTGGGTTTATTGCCCATGTTTTGGTGTCCCGCGACGCCTCCGAAGCACGGGGTGATCTTATGGGACCGTCCCCAAGAGTCACAGTTTTGGCCAATTGGGGCTCATTTTGTGAGCTATTGCTCACGTTTTGGTGTCCCGCGACGTCTCCAGACCATGGGGTGATCTCATGGGAACGTCCCGAGGACTCGTGGTTTTGGCCGATTCAGGCCCGTTTTGTGCGTTTATTGCCCATGTTTTGGTGTCCCGGGAAATCTCCGAAGCACGGGTTGATCTTATGGGACCGCCCCCAAGACTCGTAGTTTTGGCCAAATGGGGCCCGTTTTGTGAGCTATTGCTCACGTTTTGGTGTCCCGGGACGTCTCCGGACAATGGGGTGATCTTATGGGAACGTCCCCAGGACTCGTGGTTCTGGCCGATTCAGGCCCGTTTTCTGGGTTTATTGCCCATGTTTTGGTGTCCCGAGACGTCTCCGAAGCACGGGGTGATCTTATGGGACCGTCCCCTAGACTCGCAGGTTTGGCTAATTGGGGCCCGTTTTGTGAGCTATTACTCACGTTTTGGTGTGCCGGGACGTCTCCGGACCAAGGGGTGATCTTATCGGAACGTCCCTAGGACTCGTGGTTTTGGCCAATTCAGGCCCGTTTTGTGGGTTTATTGCCCATGTTTTAGTGTCCCGGGACGTCTTCGAAGCACGGGGTGATCTTATGGGACCGTCCCCAAGAGTCACAGTTTTGGCCAATTGGGACCCGTTTTGTGAGGTATTGCTCATGTTATGGTGTCCCGGGACGTCTCCGGACGACTGGGTGATCTATGGGAACGTCCCCAACACTCAAGGTTTTACCCTATTCAGGCCTGTTTGGTGGGTTTATTGCCCATGTTTTGGTGTCCTGGGACGTCTCCGAAGCATGGGGTGATCCTATGGGACCGTCCCCAAGACTCGCAGTTTTGGCCAATTGGGCCCGTTTTGTGAGCTATTGCTCACGTTTTGGTGTCCCGGGACGTCTCCGGACCAAGGGGTGATCTATGGGAATGTCCCAAAGACTCGTGGTTTTGGCCGATTCAGGCCCGTTTTGTGGGTTTATTGCCCATGCTTTGGTGTCCCGGGACGTCTCCGAAGCACGGGGTGATCTTATGGGACCGTCCCCATGAGTCACAGTTTTGGCCAATTGGGCCCGTTTTGTGAGCTATTGCTCACGTTTTGGTGTCCCGGGACGTCTCCGGACCAAGTGGTGATCTATGGGAATGTCCCAAAGACTCGTGATTTTGGCCGATTCAGGCCCGTTTTGTGGGTTTATTGCCCATGCTTTGGTGTCCCGGGACGTCTCCGAAGCAAGGGGTGATCTTGTGGGACCGTCCCCATGAGTCACAGTTTTGGCCAATTGGGCCCGTTTTGTGAGCTATTACTCATGTTTTGGTGTCCCGAGACGTCTCCGGACCACGGGGTGATCTATGGGAACGTCCCCAAGACTCACAATTTTGGTTGATACGAGCTCGTTTCAAGGGATATTGCTCACGTTTCGGTGTCTCGGGACGTCTCCGAAGCACGGGGAGATCTTATGGAAACGTCCCCAAGACTCGTGGTTTTGGCCGAGTCAGGCCCGTTTTGTGGGTTTATTGCCCATGTTTTGGTGTCTCTAGACGTCTCCGAAGCACGGGGTGATCTTATGGGACCGTCCCCAAGAGTCACAGTTTTGGCCAATTGGGGCTCATTTTGTGAGCTATTGCTCACGTTTTGGTGTCCCGGGACGTCTCCAGACCATGGGGTGATCTCATGGGAACGTCCCGAGGACTCGTGGTTTTGGCCGATTCAGGCCCGTTTTGTGCGTTTATTGCCCATGTTTTGGTGTCCCGGGACATCTCCGAAGCACGGGTTGATCTTATGGGACCGCCCCCAAGAATCGTAGTTTTGGCCAAATGGGGCCCGTTTTGTGAGCTATTGCTCACGTTTTGGTGTCTCGGGACGTCTCCGGACAATGGGGTGATCTTATGGGAACGTCCCCAGGACTCATGGTTCTGGCCAATTCAGGCCCGTTTTCTGGGTTTATTGCCCATGTTTTGGTGTCCCGAGACGTCTCCGAAGCACGGGGTGATCTTATGGGACCGTCCCCTAGACTCGCAGGTTTGGCCAATTGGGGCCCGTTTTGTGAGCTATTACTCACGTTTTGGTGTGCCGGGATGTCTCCGAACAAAGGGGTGATCTTATCGGAACGTCCCTAGGACTCGTGGTTTTGGCCAATTCAGGCCCGTCTTGTGGGTTTATTGCCCATGTTTTAGTGTCCCGGGACGTCTTCGAAGCACGGGGTGATCTTATGGGACCGTCCCCAAGAGTCACAGTTTTGGCCAATTGGGGCCCGTTTTGTGAGGTATTGCTCATGTTATGGTGTCCCGGGACGTCTCCGGACGACTGGGTGATCTATGGGAACGTCCCCAACACTCAAGGTTTTGCCCTATTCAGGCCCGTTTTGTGCGTTTATTGCCCATGTTTTGGTGTCCTAGGACGTCTCCGAAGCACGGGTTGATCTTATTGGACCGCCCCCAAGAATCGTAGTTTTGGCCAAATGGGGCCCGTTTTGTGAGCTCTTGCTCACGTTTTGGTGTCCCGGGACGTCTCCGGACAATGGGGTGATCTTATGGGAACGTCCCCAGGACTCGTGGTTCTGGCCGATTCAGGCCCGTTTTCTGGGTTTATTGCCCATGTTTTGGTGTCCCGAGACGTCTCCGAAGCACGGGGTGATCTTATGGGACCGTCCCCTAGACTCGCAGGTTTGGCCAATTGGGGCCCGTTTTGTGAGCTATTACTCACGTTTAGGTGTGCCGGGACGTCTCCGAACCAAGGGGTGATCTTATCGGAACGTCCCTAGGACTCGTGGTTTTGGCCAATTCAGGCCCGTCTTGTGGGTTTATTGCCCATGTTTTAGTGTCCCGGGACGTCTTCGAAGCACGGGGTGATCTTATGGGACCGTCCCCAAGAGTCACAGTTTTGGCCAATTGGGACCCGTTTTGTGAGGTCTTGCTCATGTTATGGTGTCCCGGGACGTCTCCGGACGACTGGGTGATCTATGGGAACGTCCCCAACACTCAAGGTTTTGCCCTATTCAGGCCTGTTTTGTGGGTTTATTGCCCATGTTTTGGTGTCCTGGGACGTCTCCGAAGCACGGGGTGATCCTATGGGACCGTCCCCAAGACTCGCAGTTTTGGCCAATTGGGCCCGTTTTGTGCGCTATTGCTCACGTTTTGGTGTCCCGGGACGTCTCCGGACCAAGGGGTGATCTATGGGAATGTCCCAAAGACTCGTGGTTTTGGCCGATTCAGGCCCGTTTTGTGGGTTTATTGCCCATGCTTTGGTGTCCCGGGACGTCTCCGAAGCACGGGGTGATCTTATGGGACCGTCCCCATGAGTCACAGTTTTGGCCAATTGGGCCCGTTTTGTGAGCTATTGCTCACGTTTTGGTGTCCCGGGACGTCTCCGGACCAAGTGGTGATCTATGGGAATGTCCCAAAGACTCGTGGTTTTGGCCGATTCAGGCCCGTTTTGTGGGTTTATTGCCCATGCTTTGGTGTCCCGGGACGTCTCCGAAGCAAGGGGTGATCTTATGGGACCGTCCCCATGAGTCATAGTTTTGGCCAATTGGGCCCGTTTTGTGAGCTATTACTCATGTTTTGGTGTCCCGAGACGTCTCCGGACCATGGGGTGATCTATGGGAACGTCCCCAAGACTCACAATTTTGGTTGATACGAGCTCGTTTCAAGGGATATTGCTCACGTTTCGGTGTCTCGGGACGTCTCCGAAGCACGGGGAGATCTTATGGAAACGTCCCCAAGACTCGTGGTTTTGGCCGAGTCAGGCCCGTTTTGTGGGTTTATTGCCCATGTTTTGGTGTCTCTAGACGTCTCCGAAGCACGGGGTGATCTTATGGGACCGTCCCCAAGAGTCACAGTTTTGGCCAATTGGGGCTCATTTTGTGAGCTATTGCTCACGTTTTGGTGTCCCGGGACGTCTCCAGACCATGGGGTGATCTCATGGGAACGTCCCGAGGACTCGTGGTTTTGGCCGATTCAGGCCCGTTTTGTGCGTTTATTGCCCATGTTTTGGTGTCCCGGGACATCTCCGAAGCACGGGTTGATCTTATGGGACCGCCCCCAAGAATCGTAGTTTTGGCCAAATGGGGCCCGTTTTGTGAGCTATTGCTCACGTTTTGGTGTCTCGGGACGTCTCCGGACAATGGGGTGATCTTATGGGAACGTCCCCAGGACTCATGGTTCTGGCCAATTCAGGCCCGTTTTCTGGGTTTATTGCCCATGTTTTGGTGTCCCGAGACGTCTCCGAAGCACGGGGTGATCTTATGGGACCGTCCCCTAGACTCGCAGGTTTGGCCAATTGGGGCCCGTTTTGTGAGCTATTACTCACATTTTGGTGTGCCGGGATGTCTCCGAACCAAGGGGTGATCTTATCGTAACGTCCCTAGGACTCGTGGTTTTGGCCAATTCAGGCCCGTTTTGTGGGTTTATTGCCCATGTTTTAGTGTCCCGGGACGTCTTCGAAGCACGGGGTGATCTTATGGGACCGTCCCCAAGAGTCACAGTTTTGGCCAATTGGGACCCGTTTTGTGAGGTCTTGCTCATGTTATGGTGTCCCGGGACGTCTCCGGACGACTGGGTGATCTATGGGAACGTCCCCAACACTCAAGGTTTTGCCCTATTCAGGCCTGTTTTGTGGGTTTATTGCCCATGTTTTGGTGTCCTGGGACGTCTCCGAAGCACGGGGTGATCCTATGGGACCGTCCCCAAGACTCGCAGTTTTGGCCAATTGGGCCCGTTTTGTGCGCTATTGCTCACGTTTTGGTGTCCCGGGACGTCTCCGGACCAAGGGGTGATCTATGGGAATGTCCCAAAGACTCGTGGTTTTGGCCGATTCAGGCCCGTTTTGTGGGTTTATTGCCCATGCTTTGGTGTCCCGGGACGTCTCCGAAGCACGGGGTGATCTTATGGGACCGTCCCCATGAGTCACAGTTTTGGCCAATTGGCCCGTTTTGTGAGCTATTGCTCACGTTTTGGTGTCCCGGGACGTCTCCGGACCAAGTGGTGATCTATGGGAATGTCCCAAAGACTCGTGGTTTTGGCCGATTCAGGCCCGTTTTGTGGGTTTATTGCCCATGCTTTGGTGTCCCGGGACGTCTCCGAAGCAAGGGGTGATCTTATGGGACCGTCCCCATGAGTCATAGTTTTGGCCAATTGGGCCCGTTTTGTGAGCTATTACTCATGTTTTGGTGTCCCGAGACGTCTCCGGACCACGGGGTGATCTATGGGAACGTCCCCAAGACTCACAATTTTGGTTGATACGAGCTCGTTTCAAGGGATATTGCTCACGTTTCGGTGTCTCGGGACGTCTCCGAAGCACGGGGAGATCTTATGGAAACGTCCCCAAGACTCGTGGTTTTGGCCGAGTCAGGCCCGTTTTGTGGGTTTATTGCCCATGTTTTGGTGTCTCTAGACGTCTCCGAAGCACGGGGTGATCTTATGGGACCGTCCCCAAGAGTCACAGTTTTGGCCAATTGGGGCTCATTTTGTGAGCTATTGCTCACGTTTTGGTGTCCCGGGACGTCTCCAGACCATGGGGTGATCTCATGGGAACGTCCCGAGGACTCGTGGTTTTGGCCGATTCAGGCCCGTTTTGTGCGTTTATTGCCCATGTTTTGGTGTCCCGGGACATCTCCGAAGCACGGGTTGATCTTATGGGACCGCCCCCAAGAATCGTAGTTTTGGCCAAATGGGGCCCGTTTTGTGAGCTATTGCTCACGTTTTGGTGTCTCGGGACGTCTCCGGACAATGGGGTGATCTTATGGGAACGTCCCCAGGACTCATGGTTCTGGCCAATTCAGGCCCGTTTTCTGGGTTTATTGCCCATGTTTTGGTGTCCCGAGACGTCTCCGAAGCACGGGGTGATCTTATGGGACCGTCCCCTAGACTCGCAGGTTTGGCCAATTGGGGCCCATTTTGTGAGCTATTACTCACGTTTTGGTGTGCCGGGATGTCTCCGAACCAAGGGGTGATCTTATCGGAACGTCCCTAGGACTCGTGGTTTTGGCCAATTCAGGCCCGTCTTGTGGGTTTATTGCCCATGTTTTAGTGTCCCGGGACGTCTTCGAAGCACGGGGTGATCTTATGGGACCGTCCCCAAGAGTCACAGTTTTGGCCAATTGGGGCCCGTTTTGTGAGGTATTGCTCATGTTATGGTGTCCCGGGACGTCTCCGGACGACTGGGTGATCTATGGGAACGTCCCCAACACTCAAGGTTTTGCCCTATTTAGGCCTGTTTTGTGGGTTTATTGCCCATGTTTTGGTGTCCTAGGACGTCTCCGAAGCACGGGGTGATCCTATGGGACCGTCCCCAAGACTCGTGGTTTTGGCCGATTCAGGCCCGTTTTGTGGGTTTATTGCCCATGCTTTGGTGTCCCGGGACGTCTCCGAAGCACGGGGTGATCTTATGGGACCGTCCCCATGAGTCACAGTTTTGGCCAATTGGGCCCGTTTTGTGAGCTATTGCTCACGTTTTGGTGTCCCGGGACGTCTCCGGACCAAGGGGTGATCTATGGGAATGTCCCAAAGACTCGTGGTTTTGGCCGATTCAGGCCCGTTTTGTGGGTTTATTGCCCATGCTTTGGTGTCCCGGGACGTCTCCGAAGCACGGGGTGATCTTATGGGACCGTCCCCATGAGTCACAGTTTTGGCCAATTGGGCCCATTTTGTGAGCTATTACTCATGTTTTGGTGTCCCGAGACGTCTCCGGACCATGGGGTGATCTATGGGAACGTCCCCAAGACTCACAATTTTGGTTGATACGAGCTCGTTTCAAGGGATATTGCTCACGTTTCGGTGTCTCGGGACGTCTCCGAAGCACGGGGAGATCTTATGGAAACGTCCCCAAGACTCGTGGTTTTGGCCGAGTCAGGCCCGTTTTGTGGGTTTATTGCCCATGTTTTGGTGTCTCTAGACGTCTCCGAAGCACGGGGTGATCTTATGGGACCGTCCCCAAGAGTCACAGTTTTGGCCAATTGGGGCTCATTTTGTGAGCTATTGCTCACGTTTTGGTGTCCCGGGACGTCTCCAGACCATGGGGTGATCTCATGGGAACGTCCCGAGGACTCGTGGTTTTGGCCGATTCAGGCCCGTTTTGTGCGTTTATTGCCCATGTTTTGGTGTCCCGGGACATCTCCGAAGCACGGGTTGATCTTATGGGACCGCCCCCAAGAATCGTAGTTTTGGCCAAATGGGGCCCGTTTTGTGAGCTATTGCTCACGTTTTGGTGTCTCGGGACGTCTCCGGACAATGGGGTGATCTTATGGGAACGTCCCCAGGACTCATGGTTCTGGCCAATTCAGGCCCGTTTTCTGGGTTTATTGCCCATGTTTTGGTGTCCCGAGACGTCTCCGAAGCACGGGGTGATCTTATGGGACCGTCCCCTAGACTCGCAGGTTTGGCCAATTGGGGCCCGTTTTGTGAGCTATTACTCACGTTTTGGTGTGCCGGGATGTCTCCGAACCAAGGGGTGATCTTATCGGAACGTCCCTAGGACTCGTGGTTTTGGCCAATTCAGGCCCGTCTTGTGGGTTTATTGCCCATGTTTTAGTGTCCCGGGACGTCTTCGAAGCACGGGGTGATCTTATGGGACCGTCCCCAAGAGTCACAGTTTTGGCCAATTGGGGCCCGTTTTGTGAGGTATTGCTCATGTTATGGTGTCCCGGGACGTCTCCGGACGACTGGGTGATCTATGGGAACGTCCCCAACACTCAAGGTTTTGCCCTATTTAGGCCTGTTTTGTGGGTTTATTGCCCATGTTTTGGTGTCCTAGGACGTCTCCGAAGCACGGGGTGATCCTATGGGACCGTCCCCAAGACTCGTGGTTTTGGCCGATTCAGGCCCGTTTTGTGGGTTTATTGCCCATGCTTTGGTGTCCCGGGACGTCTCCGAAGCACGGGGTGATCTTATGGGACCGTCCCCATGAGTCACAGTTTTGGCCAATTGGGCCCGTTTTGTGAGCTATTGCTCACGTTTTGGTGTCCCGGGACGTCTCCGGACCAAGGGGTGATCTATGGGAATGTCCCAAAGACTCGTGGTTTTGGCCGATTCAGGCCCGTTTTGTGGGTTTATTGCCCATGCTTTGGTGTCCCGGGACGTCTCCGAAGCACGGGGTGATCTTATGGGACCGTCCCCATGAGTCACAGTTTTGGCCAATTGGGCCCATTTTGTGAGCTATTACTCATGTTTTGGTGTCCCGAGACGTCTCCGGACCATGGGGTGATCTATGGGAACGTCCCCAAGACTCACAATTTTGGTTGATACGAGCTCGTTTCAAGGGATATTGCTCACGTTTCGGTGTCTCGGGACGTCTCCGAAGCACGGGGAGATCTTATGGAAACGTCCCCAAGACTCGTGGTTTTGGCCGAGTCAGGCCCGTTTTGTGGGTTTATTGCCCATGTTTTGGTGTCTCTAGACGTCTCCGAAGCACGGGGTGATCTTATGGGACCGTCCCCAAGAGTCACAGTTTTGGCCAATTGGGGCTCATTTTGTGAGCTATTGCTCACGTTTTGGTGTCCCGGGACGTCTCCAGACCATGGGGTGATCTCATGGGAACGTCCCGAGGACTCGTGGTTTTGGCCGATTCAGGCCCGTTTTGTGCGTTTATTGCCCATGTTTTGGTGTCCCGGGACATCTCCGAAGCACGGGTTGATCTTATGGGACCGCCCCCAAGAATCGTAGTTTTGGCCAAATGGGGCCCGTTTTGTGAGCTATTGCTCACGTTTTGGTGTCTCGGGACGTCTCCGGACAATGGGGTGATCTTATGGGAACGTCCCCAGGACTCATGGTTCTGGCCAATTCAGGCCCGTTTTCTGGGTTTATTGCCCATGTTTTGGTGTCCCGAGACGTCTCCGAAGCACGGGGTGATCTTATGGGACCGTCCCCTAGACTCGCAGGTTTGGCCAATTGGGGCCCGTTTTGTGAGCTATTACTCACGTTTTGGTGTGCCGGGATGTCTCCGAACCAAGGGGTGATCTTATCGTAACGTCCCTAGGACTCGTGGTTTTGGCCAATTCAGGCCCGTTTTGTGGGTTTATTGCCCATGTTTTAGTGTCCCGGGACGTCTTCGAAGCACGGGGTGATCTTATGGGACCGTCCCCAAGAGTCACAGTTTTGGCCAATTGGGACCCGTTTTGTGAGGTCTTGCTCATGTTATGGTGTCCCGGGACGTCTCCGGACGACTGGGTGATCTATGGGAACGTCCCCAACACTCAAGGTTTTGCCCTATTCAGGCCTGTTTTGTGGGTTTATTGCCCATGTTTTGGTGTCCTGGGACGTCTCCGAAGCACGGGGTGATCCTATGGGACCGTCCCCAAGACTCGCAGTTTTGGCCAATTGGGCCCGTTTTGTGCGCTATTGCTCACGTTTTGGTGTCCCGGGACGTCTCCGGACCAAGGGGTGATCTATGGGAATGTCCCAAAGACTCGTGGTTTTGGCCGATTCAGGCCCGTTTTGTGGGTTTATTGCCCATGCTTTGGTGTCCCGGGACGTCTCCGAAGCACGGGGTGATCTTATGGGACCGTCCCCATGAGTCACAGTTTTGGCCAATTGGGCCCGTTTTGTGAGCTATTGCTCACGTTTTGGTGTCCCGGGACGTCTCCGGACCAAGTGGTGATCTATGGGAATGTCCCAAAGACTCGTGGTTTTGGCCGATTCAGGCCCGTTTTGTGGGTTTATTGCCCATGCTTTGGTGTCCCGGGACGTCTCCGAAGCAAGGGGTGATCTTATGGGACCGTCCCCATGAGTCACAGTTTTGGCCAATTGGGCCCGTTTTGTGAGCTATTACTCATGTTTTGGTGTCCCGAGACGTCTCCGGACCACGGGGTGATCTATGGGAACGTCCCCAAGACTCACAATTTTGGTTGATACGAGCTCGTTTCAAGGGATATTGCTCACGTTTCGGTGTCTCGGGACGTCTCCGAAGCACGGGGAGATCTTATGGAAACGTCCCCAAGACTCGTGGTTTTGGCCGAGTCAGGCCCGTTTTGTGGGTTTATTGCCCATGTTTTGGTGTCTCTAGACGTCTCCGAAGCACGGGGTGATCTTATGGGACCGTCCCCAAGAGTCACAGTTTTGGCCAATTGGGGCTCATTTTGTGAGCTATTGCTCACGTTTTGGTGTCCCGGGACGTCTCCAGACCATGGGGTGATCTCATGGGAACGTCCCGAGGACTCGTGGTTTTGGCCGATTCAGGCCCGTTTTGTGCGTTTATTGCCCATGTTTTGGTGTCCCGGGACATCTCCGAAGCACGGGTTGATCTTATGGGACCGCCCCCAAGAATCGTAGTTTTGGCCAAATGGGGCCCGTTTTGTGAGCTATTGCTCACGTTTTGGTGTCTCGGGACGTCTCCGGACAATGGGGTGATCTTATGGGAACGTCCCCAGGACTCATGGTTCTGGCCAATTCAGGCCCGTTTTCTGGGTTTATTGCCCATGTTTTGGTGTCCCGAGACGTCTCCGAAGCACGGGGTGATCTTATGGGACCGTCCCCTAGACTCGCAGGTTTGGCCAATTGGGGCCCATTTTGTGAGCTATTACTCACGTTTTGGTGTGCCGGGATGTCTCCGAACCAAGGGGTGATCTTATCGGAACGTCCCTAGGACTCGTGGTTTTGGCCAATTCAGGCCCGTCTTGTGGGTTTATTGCCCATGTTTTAGTGTCCCGGGACGTCTTCGAAGCACGGGGTGATCTTATGGGACCGTCCCCAAGAGTCACAGTTTTGGCCAATTGGGGCCCGTTTTGTGAGGTATTGCTCATGTTATGGTGTCCCGGGACGTCTCCGGACGACTGGGTGATCTATGGGAACGTCCCCAACACTCAAGGTTTTGCCCTATTTAGGCCTGTTTTGTGGGTTTATTGCCCATGTTTTGGTGTCCTAGGACGTCTCCGAAGCACGGGGTGATCCTATGGGACCGTCCCCAAGACTCGTGGTTTTGGCCGATTCAGGCCCGTTTTGTGGGTTTATTGCCCATGCTTTGGTGTCCCGGGACGTCTCCGAAGCAAGGGGTGATCTTATGGGACCGTCCCCATGAGTCATAGTTTTGGCCAATTGGGCCCGTTTTGTGAGCTATTACTCATGTTTTGGTGTCCCGAGACGTCTCCGGACCATGGGGTGATCTATGGGAACGTCCCCAAGACTAACAATTTTGGTTGATACGAGCTCGTTTCAAGGGATATTGCTCACGTTTCGGTGTCTCGGGACGTCTCCGAAGCACGGGGTGATCTTATGGAAACGTCCCCAAGACTCGTGGTTTTGGCCGAGTCAGGCCCGTTTTGTGGGTTTATTGCCCATGTTTTGGTGTCCCGCGACGCCTCCGAAGCACGGGGTGATCTTATGGGACCGTCCCCAAGAGTCACAGTTTTGGCCAATTGGGGCTCATTTTGTGAGCTATTGCTCACGTTTTGGTGTCCCGGGACGTCTCCAGACCATGGGGTGATCTCATGGGAACGTCCCGAGGACTCGTGGTTTTGGCCGATTCAGGCCCGTTTTGTGCGTTTATTGCCCATGTTTTGGTGTCCCGGGAAATCTCCGAAGCACGGGTTGATCTTATGGGACCGCCCCCAAGACTCGTAGTTTTGGCCAAATGGGGCCCGTTTTGTGAGCTATTGCTCACGTTTTGGTGTCCCGGGACGTCTCCGGACAATGGGGTGATCTTATGGGAACGTCCCCAGGACTCGTGGTTCTGGCCGATTCAGGCCCGTTTTCTGGGTTTATTGCCCATGTTTTGGTGTCCCGAGACGTCTCCGAAGCACGGGGTGATCTTATGGGACCGTCCCCTAGACTCGCAGGTTTGGCTAATTGGGGCCCGTTTTGTGAGCTATTACTCACGTTTTGGTGTGCCGGGACGTCTCCGGACCAAGGGGTGATCTTATCGGAACGTCCCTAGGACTCGTGGTTTTGGCCAATTCAGGCCCGTTTTGTGGGTTTATTGCCCATGTTTTAGTGTCCCGGGACGTCTTCGAAGCACGGGGTGATCTTATGGGACCGTCCCCAAGAGTCACAGTTTTGGCCAATTGGGACCCGTTTTGTGAGGTATTGCTCATGTTATGGTGTCCCGGGACGTCTCCGGACGACTGGGTGATCTATGGGAACGTCCCCAACACTCAAGGTTTTACCCTATTCAGGCCTGTTTGGTGGGTTTATTGCCCATGTTTTGGTGTCCTGGGACGTCTCCGAAGCATGGGGTGATCCTATGGGACCGTCCCCAAGACTCGCAGTTTTGGCCAATTGGGCCCGTTTTGTGAGCTATTGCTCACGTTTTGGTGTCCCGGGACGTCTCCGGACCAAGGGGTGATCTATGGGAATGTCCCAAAGACTCGTGGTTTTGGCCGATTCAGGCCCGTTTTGTGGGTTTATTGCCCATGCTTTGGTGTCCCGGGACGTCTCCGAAGCACGGGGTGATCTTATGGGACCGTCCCCATGAGTCACAGTTTTGGCCAATTGGGCCCGTTTTGTGAGCTATTGCTCACGTTTTGGTGTCCCGGGACGTCTCCGGACCAAGTGGTGATCTATGGGAATGTCCCAAAGACTCGTGATTTTGGCCGATTCAGGCCCGTTTTGTGGGTTTATTGCCCATGCTTTGGTGTCCCGGGACGTCTCCGAAGCAAGGGGTGATCTTGTGGGACCGTCCCCATGAGTCACAGTTTTGGCCAATTGGGCCCGTTTTGTGAGCTATTACTCATGTTTTGGTGTCCCGAGACGTCTCCGGACCACGGGGTGATCTATGGGAACGTCCCCAAGACTCACAATTTTGGTTGATACGAGCTCGTTTCAAGGGATATTGCTCACGTTTCGGTGTCTCGGGACGTCTCCGAAGCACGGGGAGATCTTATGGAAACGTCCCCAAGACTCGTGGTTTTGGCCGAGTCAGGCCCGTTTTGTGGGTTTATTGCCCATGTTTTGGTGTCTCTAGACGTCTCCGAAGCACGGGGTGATCTTATGGGACCGTCCCCAAGAGTCACAGTTTTGGCCAATTGGGGCTCATTTTGTGAGCTATTGCTCACGTTTTGGTGTCCCGGGACGTCTCCAGACCATGGGGTGATCTCATGGGAACGTCCCGAGGACTCGTGGTTTTGGCCGATTCAGGCCCGTTTTGTGCGTTTATTGCCCATGTTTTGGTGTCCCGGGACATCTCCGAAGCACGGGTTGATCTTATGGGACCGCCCCCAAGAATCGTAGTTTTGGCCAAATGGGGCCCGTTTTGTGAGCTATTGCTCACGTTTTGGTGTCTCGGGACGTCTCCGGACAATGGGGTGATCTTATGGGAACGTCCCCAGGACTCATGGTTCTGGCCAATTCAGGCCCGTTTTCTGGGTTTATTGCCCATGTTTTGGTGTCCCGAGACGTCTCCGAAGCACGGGGTGATCTTATGGGACCGTCCCCTAGACTCGCAGGTTTGGCCAATTGGGGCCCGTTTTGTGAGCTATTACTCACGTTTTGGTGTGCCGGGATGTCTCCGAACCAAGGGGTGATCTTATCGTAACGTCCCTAGGACTCGTGGTTTTGGCCAATTCAGGCCCGTTTTGTGGGTTTATTGCCCATGTTTTAGTGTCCCGGGACGTCTTCGAAGCACGGGGTGATCTTATGGGACCGTCCCCAAGAGTCACAGTTTTGGCCAATTGGGACCCGTTTTGTGAGGTCTTGCTCATGTTATGGTGTCCCGGGACGTCTCCGGACGACTGGGTGATCTATGGGAACGTCCCCAACACTCAAGGTTTTGCCCTATTCAGGCCTGTTTTGTGGGTTTATTGCCCATGTTTTGGTGTCCTGGGACGTCTCCGAAGCACGGGGTGATCCTATGGGACCGTCCCCAAGACTCGCAGTTTTGGCCAATTGGGCCCGTTTTGTGCGCTATTGCTCACGTTTTGGTGTCCCGGGACGTCTCCGGACCAAGGGGTGATCTATGGGAATGTCCCAAAGACTCGTGGTTTTGGCCGATTCAGGCCCGTTTTGTGGGTTTATTGCCCATGCTTTGGTGTCCCGGGACGTCTCCGAAGCACGGGGTGATCTTATGGGACCGTCCCCATGAGTCACAGTTTTGGCCAATTGGGCCCATTTTGTGAGCTATTGCTCACGTTTTGGTGTCCCGGGACGTCTCCGGACCAAGTGGTGATCTATGGGAATGTCCCAAAGACTCGTGGTTTTGGCCGATTCAGGCCCGTTTTGTGGGTTTATTGCCCATGCTTTGGTGTCCCGGGACGTCTCCGAAGCAAGGGGTGATCTTATGGGACCGTCCCCATGAGTCATAGTTTTGGCCAATTGGGCCCGTTTTGTGAGCTATTACTCATGTTTTGGTGTCCCGAGACGTCTCCGGACCACGGGGTGATCTATGGGAACGTCCCCAAGACTCACAATTTTGGTTGATACGAGCTCGTTTCAAGGGATATTGCTCACGTTTCGGTGTCTCGGGACGTCTCCGAAGCACGGGGAGATCTTATGGAAACGTCCCCAAGACTCGTGGTTTTGGCCGAGTCAGGCCCGTTTTGTGGGTTTATTGCCCATGTTTTGGTGTCTCTAGACGTCTCCGAAGCACGGGGTGATCTTATGGGACCGTCCCCAAGAGTCACAGTTTTGGCCAATTGGGGCTCATTTTGTGAGCTATTGCTCACGTTTTGGTGTCCCGGGACGTCTCCAGACCATGGGGTGATCTCATGGGAACGTCCCGAGGACTCGTGGTTTTGGCCGATTCAGGCCCGTTTTGTGCGTTTATTGCCCATGTTTTGGTGTCCCGGGACATCTCCGAAGCACGGGTTGATCTTATGGGACCGCCCCCAAGAATCGTAGTTTTGGCCAAATGGGGCCCGTTTTGTGAGCTATTGCTCACGTTTTGGTGTCTCGGGACGTCTCCGGACAATGGGGTGATCTTATGGGAACGTCCCCAGGACTCATGGTTCTGGCCAATTCAGGCCCGTTTTCTGGGTTTATTGCCCATGTTTTGGTGTCCCGAGACGTCTCCGAAGCACGGGGTGATCTTATGGGACCGTCCCCTAGACTCGCAGGTTTGGCCAATTGGGGCCCATTTTGTGAGCTATTACTCACGTTTTGGTGTGCCGGGATGTCTCCGAACCAAGGGGTGATCTTATCGGAACGTCCCTAGGACTCGTGGTTTTGGCCAATTCAGGCCCGTCTTGTGGGTTTATTGCCCATGTTTTAGTGTCCCGGGACGTCTTCGAAGCACGGGGTGATCTTATGGGACCGTCCCCAAGAGTCACAGTTTTGGCCAATTGGGGCCCGTTTTGTGAGGTATTGCTCATGTTATGGTGTCCCGGGACGTCTCCGGACGACTGGGTGATCTATGGGAACGTCCCCAACACTCAAGGTTTTGCCCTATTTAGGCCTGTTTTGTGGGTTTATTGCCCATGTTTTGGTGTCCTAGGACGTCTCCGAAGCACGGGGTGATCCTATGGGACCGTCCCCAAGACTCGTGGTTTTGGCCGATTCAGGCCCGTTTTGTGGGTTTATTGCCCATGCTTTGGTGTCCCGGGACGTCTCCGAAGCACGGGGTGATCTTATGGGACCGTCCCCATGAGTCACAGTTTTGGCCAATTGGGCCCGTTTTGTGAGCTATTGCTCACGTTTTGGTGTCCCGGGACGTCTCCGGACCAAGGGGTGATCTATGGGAATGTCCCAAAGACTCGTGGTTTTGGCCGATTCAGGCCCGTTTTGTGGGTTTATTGCCCATGCTTTGGTGTCCCGGGACGTCTCCGAAGCACGGGGTGATCTTATGGGACCGTCCCCATGAGTCACAGTTTTGGCCAATTGGGCCCATTTTGTGAGCTATTACTCATGTTTTGGTGTCCCGAGACGTCTCCGGACCATGGGGTGATCTATGGGAACGTCCCCAAGACTAACAATTTTGGTTGATACGAGCTCGTTTCAAGGGATATTGCTCACGTTTCGGTGTCTCGGGACGTCTCCGAAGCACGGGGTGATCTTATGGAAACGTCCCCAAGACTCGTGGTTTTGGCCGAGTCAGGCCCGTTTTGTGGGTTTATTGCCCATGTTTTGGTGTCCCGCGACGCCTCCGAAGCACGGGGTGATCTTATGGGACCGTCCCCAAGAGTCACAGTTTTGGCCAATTGGGGCTCATTTTGTGAGCTATTGCTCACGTTTTGGTGTCCCGGGACGTCTCCAGACCATGGGGTGATCTCATGGGAACGTCCCGAGGACTCGTGGTTTTGGCCGATTCAGGCCCGTTTTGTGCGTTTATTGCCCATGTTTTGGTGTCCCGGGAAATCTCCGAAGCACGGGTTGATCTTATGGGACCGCCCCCAAGACTCGTAGTTTTGGCCAAATGGGGCCCGTTTTGTGAGCTATTGCTCACGTTTTGGTGTCCCGGGACGTCTCCGGACAATGGGGTGATCTTATGGGAACGTCCCCAGGACTCGTGGTTTTGGCCGATTCAGGCCCGTTTTCTGGGTTTATTGCCCATGTTTTGGTGTCCCGAGACGTCTCCGAAGCACGGGGTGATCTTATGGGACCGTCCCCTAGACTCGCAGGTTTGGCTAATTGGGGCCCGTTTTGTGAGCTATTACTCACGTTTTGGTGTGCCGGGACGTCTCCGGACCAAGGGGTGATCTTATCGGAACGTCCCTAGGACTCGTGGTTTTGGCCAATTCAGGCCCGTTTTGTGGGTTTATTGCCCATGTTTTAGTGTCCCGGGACGTCTTCGAAGCACGGGGTGATCTTATGGGACCGTCCCCAAGAGTCACAGTTTTGGCCAATTGGGACCCGTTTTGTGAGGTATTGCTCATGTTATGGTGTCCCGGGACGTCTCCGGACGACTGGGTGATCTATGGGAACGTCCCCAACACTCAAGGTTTTACCCTATTCAGGCCTGTTTGGTGGGTTTATTGCCCATGTTTTGGTGTCCTGGGACGTCTCCGAAGCATGGGGTGATCCTATGGGACCGTCCCCAAGACTCGCAGTTTTGGCCAATTGGGCCCGTTTTGTGAGCTATTGCTCACGTTTTGGTGTCCCGGGACGTCTCCGGACCAAGGGGTGATCTATGGGAATGTCCCAAAGACTCGTGGTTTTGGCCGATTCAGGCCCGTTTTGTGGGTTTATTGCCCATGCTTTGGTGTCCCGGGACGTCTCCGAAGCACGGGGTGATCTTATGGGACCGTCCCCATGAGTCACAGTTTTGGCCAATTGGGGCTCATTTTGTGAGCTATTGCTCACGTTTTGGTGTCCCGGGACGTCTCCAGACCATGGGGTGATCTCATGGGAACGTCCCGAGGACTCGTGGTTTTGGCCGATTCAGGCCCGTTTTGTGCGTTTATTGCCCATGTTTTGGTGTCCCGGGACATCTCCGAAGCACGGGTTGATCTTATGGGACCGCCCCCAAGAATCGTAGTTTTGGCCAAATGGGGCCCGTTTTGTGAGCTATTGCTCACGTTTTGGTGTCTCGGGACGTCTCCGGACAATGGGGTGATCTTATGGGAACGTCCCCAGGACTCATGGTTCTGGCCAATTCAGGCCCGTTTTCTGGGTTTATTGCCCATGTTTTGGTGTCCCGAGACGTCTCCGAAGCACGGGGTGATCTTATGGGACCGTCCCCTAGACTCGCAGGTTTGGCCAATTGGGGCCCATTTTGTGAGCTATTACTCACGTTTTGGTGTGCCGGGATGTCTCCGAACCAAGGGGTGATCTTATCGGAACGTCCCTAGGACTCGTGGTTTTGGCCAATTCAGGCCCGTCTTGTGGGTTTATTGCCCATGTTTTAGTGTCCCGGGACATCTTCGAAGCACGGGGTGATCTTATGGGACCGTCCCCAAGAGTCACAGTTTTGGCCAATTGGGGCCCGTTTTGTGAGGTATTGCTCATGTTATGGTGTCCCGGGACGTCTCCGGACGACTGGGTGATCTATGGGAACGTCCCCAACACTCAAGGTTTTGCCCTATTTAGGCCTGTTTTGTGGGTTTATTGCCCATGTTTTGGTGTCCTAGGACGTCTCCGAAGCACGGGGTGATCCTATGGGACCGTCCCCAAGACTCGTGGTTTTGGCCGATTCAGGCCCGTTTTGTGGGTTTATTGCCCATGCTTTGGTGTCCCGGGACGTCTCCGAAGCACGGGGTGATCTTATGGGACCGTCCCCATGAGTCACAGTTTTGGCCAATTGGGCCCGTTTTCTGAGCTATTGCTCACGTTTTGGTGTCCCGGGACATCTCCGGACCAAGGGGTGATCTATGGGAATGTCCCAAAGACTCGTGGTTTTGGCCGATTCAGGCCCGTTTTGTGGGTTTATTGCCCATGCTTTGGTGTCCCGGGACGTCTCCGAAGCACGGGGTGATCTTATGGGACCGTCCCCATGAGTCACAGTTTTGGCCAATTGGGCCCATTTTGTGAGCTATTACTCATGTTTTGGTGTCCCGAGACGTCTCCGGACCATGGGGTGATCTATGGGAACGTCCCCAAGACTAACAATTTTGGTTGATACGAGCTCGTTTCAAGGGATATTGCTCACGTTTCGGTGTCTCGGGACGTCTCCGAAGCACGGGGTGATCTTATGGAAACGTCCCCAAGACTCGTGGTTTTGGCCGAGTCAGGCCCGTTTTGTGGGTTTATTGCCCATGTTTTGGTGTCCCGCGACGCCTCCGAAGCACGGGGTGATCTTATGGGACCGTCCCCAAGAGTCACAGTTTTGGCCAATTGGGGCTCATTTTGTGAGCTATTGCTCACGTTTTGGTGTCCCGGGACGTCTCCAGACCATGGGGTGATCTCATGGGAACGTCCCGAGGACTCGTGGTTTTGGCCGATTCAGGCCCGTTTTGTGCGTTTATTGCCCATGTTTTGGTGTCCCGGGAAATCTCCGAAGCACGGGTTGATCTTATGGGACCGCCCCCAAGACTCGTAGTTTTGGCCAAATGGGGCCCGTTTTGTGAGCTATTGCTCACGTTTTGGTGTCCCGGGACGTCTCCGGACAATGGGGTGATCTTATGGGAACGTCCCCAGGACTCGTGGTTCTGGCCGATTCAGGCCCGTTTTCTGGGTTTATTGCCCATGTTTTGGTGTCCCGAGACGTCTCCGAAGCACGGGGTGATCTTATGGGACCGTCCCCTAGACTCGCAGGTTTGGCTAATTGGGGCCCGTTTTGTGAGCTATTACTCACGTTTTGGTGTGCCGGGACGTCTCCGGACCAAGGGGTGATCTTATCGGAACGTCCCTAGGACTCGTGGTTTTGGCCAATTCAGGCCCGTTTTGTGGGTTTATTGCCCATGTTTTAGTGTCCCGGGACGTCTTCGAAGCACGGGGTGATCTTATGGGACCGTCCCCAAGAGTCACAGTTTTGGCCAATTGGGACCCGTTTTGTGAGGTATTGCTCATGTTATGGTGTCCCGGGACGTCTCCGGACGACTGGGTGATCTATGGGAACGTCCCCAACACTCAAGGTTTTACCCTATTCAGGCCTGTTTGGTGGGTTTATTGCCCATGTTTTGGTGTCCTGGGACGTCTCCGAAGCATGGGGTGATCCTATGGGACCGTCCCCAAGACTCGCAGTTTTGGCCAATTGGGCCCGTTTTGTGAGCTATTGCTCACGTTTTGGTGTCCCGGGACGTCTCCGGACCAAGGGGTGATCTATGGGAATGTCCCAAAGACTCGTGGTTTTGGCCGATTCAGGCCCGTTTTGTGGGTTTATTGCCCATGCTTTGGTGTCCCGGGACGTCTCCGAAGCACGGGGTGATCTTATGGGACCGTCCCCATGAGTCACAGTTTTGGCCAATTGGGCCCGTTTTGTGAGCTATTGCTCACGTTTTGGTGTCCCGGGACGTCTCCGGACCAAGTGGTGATCTATGGGAATGTCCCAAAGACTCGTGATTTTGGCCGATTCAGGCCCGTTTTGTGGGTTTATTGCCCATGCTTTGGTGTCCCGGGACGTCTCCGAAGCAAGGGGTGATCTTGTGGGACCGTCCCCATGAGTCACAGTTTTGGCCAATTGGGCCCGTTTTGTGAGCTATTACTCATGTTTTGGTGTCCCGAGACGTCTCCGGACCACGGGGTGATCTATGGGAACGTCCCCAAGACTCACAATTTTGGTTGATACGAGCTCGTTTCAAGGGATATTGCTCACGTTTCGGTGTCTCGGGACGTCTCCGAAGCACGGGGTGATCTTATGGAAACGTCCCCAAGACTCGTGGTTTTGGCCGAGTCAGGCCCGTTTTGTGGGTTTATTGCCCATGTTTTGGTGTCTCGAGACGTCTCCGAAGCACGGGGTGATCTTATGGGACCGTCCCCTAGAGTCACAGTTTTGGCCAATTGGGGCTCATTTTGTGAGCTATTGCTCACGTTTTGGTGTCCCGGGACGTCTCCAGACCATGGGGTGATCTCATGGGAACGTCCCGAGGACTCGTGGTTTTGGCCGATTCAGGCCCGTTTTGTGCGTTTATTGCCCATGTTTTGGTGTCCCGGGACATCTCCGAAGCACGGGTTGATCTTATGGGACCGCCCCCAAGAATCGTAGTTTTGGCCAAATGGGGCCCGTTTTGTGAGCTATTGCTCACGTTTTGGTGTCTCGGGACGTCTCCGGACAATGGGGTGATCTTATGGGAACGTCCCCGGGACTCATGGTTCCGGCCAATTCAGGCCCGTTTTCTGGGTTTATTGCCCATGTTTTGGTGTCCCGAGACGTCTCCGAAGCACGGGGTGATCTTATGGGACCGTCCCCTAGACTCGCAGGTTTGGCTAATTGGGGCCCGTTTTGTGAGCTATTACTCACGTTTTGGTGTGCCGGGACGTCTCCGAACCAAGGGGTGATCTTATCGGAACGTCCCTAGGACTCGTGGTTTTGGCCAATTCAGGCCCGTCTTGTGGGTTTATTGCCCATGTTTTAGTGTCCCGGGACGTCTTCGAAGCACGGGGTGATCTTATGGGACCGTCCCCAAGAGTCACAGTTTTGGCCAATTGGGGCCCGTTTTGTGAGGTATTGCTCATGTTATGGTGTCCCGGGACGTCTCCGGACGACTGGGTGATCTATGGGAACGTCCCCAACACTCAAGGTTTTGCCCTATTTAGGCCTGTTTTGTGGGTTTATTGCCCATGTTTTGGTGTTCTAGGACGTCTCCGAAGCACGGGGTGATCCTATGGGACCGTCCCCAAGACTCGTAGTTTTGGCCAATTGGGCCCGTTTTGTGAGCTATTGCTCACGTTTTGGTGTCCCGGGACGTCTCCGGACCAAGGGGTGATCTATGGGAATGTCCCAAAGACTCGTGGTTTTGGCCGATTCAGGCCCGTTTTGTGGGTTTATTGCCCATGCTTTGGTGTCCCGGGACGTCTCCGAAGCACGGGGTGATCTTATGGGACCGTCCCCATGAGTCACAGTTTTGGCCAATTGGGCCCGTTTTGTGAGCTATTACTCATGTTTTGGTGTCCCGAGACGTCTCCGGACCATGGGGTGATCTATGGGAACGTCCCCAAGACTAACAATTTTGGTTGATACGAGCTCGTTTCAAGGGATATTGCTCACGTTTCGGTGTCTCGGGACGTCTCCGAAGCACGGGGTGATCTTATGGAAACGTCCCCAAGACTCGTGGTTTTGGCCGAGTCAGGCCCGTTTTGTGGGTTTATTGCCCATGTTTTGGTGTCCCGAGACGTCTCCGAAGCACGGGGTGATCTTATGGGACCGTCCCCAAGAGTCACAGTTTTGGCCAATTGGGGCTCATTTTGTGAGCTATTGCTCACCTTTTGGTGTCCCGGGACGTCTCCAGACCATTGGGTGATCTCATGGGAACGTCCCGAGGACTCGTGGTTTTGGCCGATTCAGGCCCGTTTTGTGCGTTTATTGCCCATGTTTTGGTGTCCCGGGACATCTCCGAAGCACGGGTTGATCTTATGGGACCGCCCCCAAGACTCGTAGTTTTGGCCAAATGGGGCCCGTTTTGTGAGCTATTGCTCACGTTTTGGTGTCCCGGGACGTCTCCGGACAATGGGGTTATCTTATGGGAACGTCCCCAGGACTCGTGGTTCTGGCCGATTCAGGCCCGTTTTCTGGGTTTATTGCCCATGTTTTGGTGTCCCGAGACGTCTCCGAAGCACGGGGTGATCTTATGGGACCGTCCCCTAGACTCGCAGGTTTGGCCAATTGGGGCCCATTTTGTGAGCTATTACTCACGTTTTGGTGTGCCGGGACGTCTCCGGACCAAGGGGTGATCTTATCGGAACGTCCCTAGGACTCGTGGTTTTGGCCAATTCAGGCCCGTTTTGTGGGTTTATTGCCCATGTTTTAGTGTCCCGGGACGTCTTCGAAGCACGAGGTGATCTTATGGGACCGTCCCCAAGAGTCACAGTTTTGGCCAATTGGGACCCGTTTTGTGAGGTATTGCTCATGTTATGGTGTCCCGGGACGTCTCCGGACGACTGGGTGATCTATGGGAACGTCCCCAACACTCAAGGTTTTGCCCTATTCAGGCCTGTTTGGTGGGTTTATTGCCCATGTTTTGGTGTCCTGGGACGTCTCCGAAGCATGGGGTGATCCTATGGGACCGTCCCCAAGACTCGCAGTTTTGGCCAATTGGGCCCGTTTTGTGAGCTATTGCTCACGTTTTGGTGTCCCGGGACGTCTCCGGACCAAGGGGTGATCTATGGGAATGTCCCAAAGACTCGTGGTTTTGGCCGATTCAGGCCCGTTTTGTGGGTTTATTGCCCATGCTTTGGTGACCCGGGACGTCTCCGAAGCACGGGGTGATCTTATGGGACCGTCCCCATGAGTCACAGTTTTGGCCAATTGGGCCCGTTTTGTGAGCTATTGCTCACGTTTTGGTGTCCCGGGACGTCTCCGGACCAAGGGGTGATCTATGGGAATGTCCCAAAGACTCGTGGTTTTGGCCGATTCAGGCCCGTTTTGTGGGTTTATTGCCCATGCTTTGGTGTCCCGGGACGTCTCCGAAGCACGGGGTGATCTTATGGGACCGTCCCCATGAGTCACAGTTTTGGCCAATTGGGCCCATTTTGTGAGCTATTACTCATGTTTTGGTGTCCCGAGACGTCTCCGGACCATGGGGTGATCTATGGGAACGTCCCCAAGACTAACAATTTTGGTTGATACGAGCTCGTTTCAAGGGATATTGCTCACGTTTCGGTGTCTCGGGACGTCTCCGAAGCACGGGGTGATCTTATGGAAACGTCCCCAAGACTCGTGGTTTTGGCCGAGTCAGGCCCGTTTTGTGGGTTTATTGCCCATGTTTTGGTGTCCCGCGACGCCTCCGAAGCACGGGGTGATCTTATGGGACCGTCCCCAAGAGTCACAGTTTTGGCCAATTGGGGCTCATTTTGTGAGCTATTGCTCACGTTTTGGTGTCCCGGGACGTCTCCAGACCATGGGGTGATCTCATGGGAACGTCCCGAGGACTCGTGGTTTTGGCCGATTCAGGCCCGTTTTGTGCGTTTATTGCCCATGTTTTGGTGTCCCGGGAAATCTCCGAAGCACGGGTTGATCTTATGGGACCGCCCCCAAGACTCGTAGTTTTGGCCAAATGGGGCCCGTTTTGTGAGCTATTGCTCACGTTTTGGTGTCCCGGGACGTCTCCGGACAATGGGGTGATCTTATGGGAACGTCCCCAGGACTCGTGGTTCTGGCCGATTCAGGCCCGTTTTCTGGGTTTATTGCCCATGTTTTGGTGTCCCGAGACGTCTCCGAAGCACGGGGTGATCTTATGGGACCGTCCCCTAGACTCGCAGGTTTGGCTAATTGGGGCCCGTTTTGTGAGCTATTACTCACGTTTTGGTGTGCCGGGACGTCTCCGGACCAAGGGGTGATCTTATCGGAACGTCCCTAGGACTCGTGGTTTTGGCCAATTCAGGCCCGTTTTGTGGGTTTATTGCCCATGTTTTAGTGTCCCGGGACGTCTTCGAAGCACGGGGTGATCTTATGGGACCGTCCCCAAGAGTCACAGTTTTGGCCAATTGGGACCCGTTTTGTGAGGTATTGCTCATGTTATGGTGTCCCGGGACGTCTCCGGACGACTGGGTGATCTATGGGAACGTCCCCAACACTCAAGGTTTTACCCTATTCAGGCCTGTTTGGTGGGTTTATTGCCCATGTTTTGGTGTCCTGGGACGTCTCCGAAGCATGGGGTGATCCTATGGGACCGTCCCCAAGACTCGCAGTTTTGGCCAATTGGGCCCGTTTTGTGAGCTATTGCTCACGTTTTGGTGTCCCGGGACGTCTCCGGACCAAGGGGTGATCTATGGGAATGTCCCAAAGACTCGTGGTTTTGGCCGATTCAGGCCCGTTTTGTGGGTTTATTGCCCATGCTTTGGTGTCCCGGGACGTCTCCGAAGCACGGGGTGATCTTATGGGACCGTCCCCATGAGTCACAGTTTTGGCCAATTGGGGCTCATTTTGTGAGCTATTGCTCACGTTTTGGTGTCCCGGGACGTCTCCAGACCATGGGGTGATCTCATGGGAACGTCCCGAGGACTCGTGGTTTTGGCCGATTCAGGCCCGTTTTGTGCGTTTATTGCCCATGTTTTGGTGTCCCGGGACATCTCCGAAGCACGGGTTGATCTTATGGGACCGCCCCCAAGAATCGTAGTTTTGGCCAAATGGGGCCCGTTTTGTGAGCTATTGCTCACGTTTTGGTGTCTCGGGACGTCTCCGGACAATGGGGTGATCTTATGGGAACGTCCCCAGGACTCATGGTTCTGGCCAATTCAGGCCCGTTTTCTGGGTTTATTGCCCATGTTTTGGTGTCCCGAGACGTCTCCGAAGCACGGGGTGATCTTATGGGACCGTCCCCTAGACTCGCAGGTTTGGCCAATTGGGGCCCATTTTGTGAGCTATTACTCACGTTTTGGTGTGCCGGGATGTCTCCGAACCAAGGGGTGATCTTATCGGAACGTCCCTAGGACTCGTGGTTTTGGCCAATTCAGGCCCGTCTTGTGGGTTTATTGCCCATGTTTTAGTGTCCCGGGACGTCTTCGAAGCACGGGGTGATCTTATGGGACCGTCCCCAAGAGTCACAGTTTTGGCCAATTGGGGCCCGTTTTGTGAGGTATTGCTCATGTTATGGTGTCCCGGGACGTCTCCGGACGACTGGGTGATCTATGGGAACGTCCCCAACACTCAAGGTTTTGCCCTATTTAGGCCTGTTTTGTGGGTTTATTGCCCATGTTTTGGTGTCCTAGGACGTCTCCGAAGCACGGGGTGATCCTATGGGACCGTCCCCAAGACTCGTGGTTTTGGCCGATTCAGGCCCGTTTTGTGGGTTTATTGCCCATGCTTTGGTGTCCCGGGACGTCTCCGAAGCACGGGGTGATCTTATGGGACCGTCCCCATGAGTCACAGTTTTGGCCAATTGGGCCCGTTTTCTGAGCTATTGCTCACGTTTTGGTGTCCCGGGACGTCTCCGGACCAAGGGGTGATCTATGGGAATGTCCCAAAGACTCGTGGTTTTGGCCGATTCAGGCCCGTTTTGTGGGTTTATTGCCCATGCTTTGGTGTCCCGGGACGTCTCCGAAGCACGGGGTGATCTTATGGGACCGTCCCCATGAGTCACAGTTTTGGCCAATTGGGCCCATTTTGTGAGCTATTACTCATGTTTTGGTGTCCCGAGACGTCTCCGGACCATGGGGTGATCTATGGGAACGTCCCCAAGACTAACAATTTTGGTTGATACGAGCTCGTTTCAAGGGATATTGCTCACGTTTCGGTGTCTCGGGACGTCTCCGAAGCACGGGGTGATCTTATGGAAACGTCCCCAAGACTCGTGGTTTTGGCCGAGTCAGGCCCGTTTTGTGGGTTTATTGCCCATGTTTTGGTGTCCCGCGACGCCTCCGAAGCACGGGGTGATCTTATGGGACCGTCCCCAAGAGTCACAGTTTTGGCCAATTGGGGCTCATTTTGTGAGCTATTGCTCACGTTTTGGTGTCCCGGGACGTCTCCAGACCATGGGGTGATCTCATGGGAACGTCCCGAGGACTCGTGGTTTTGGCCGATTCAGGCCCGTTTTGTGCGTTTATTGCCCATGTTTTGGTGTCCCGGGAAATCTCCGAAGCACGGGTTGATCTTATGGGACCGCCCCCAAGACTCGTAGTTTTGGCCAAATGGGGCCCGTTTTGTGAGCTATTGCTCACGTTTTGGTGTCCCGGGACGTCTCCGGACAATGGGGTGATCTTATGGGAACGTCCCCAGGACTCGTGGTTCTGGCCGATTCAGGCCCGTTTTCTGGGTTTATTGCCCATGTTTTGGTGTCCCGAGACGTCTCCGAAGCACGGGGTGATCTTATGGGACCGTCCCCTAGACTCGCAGGTTTGGCTAATTGGGGCCCGTTTTGTGAGCTATTACTCACGTTTTGGTGTGTCGGGACGTCTCCGGACCAAGGGGTGATCTTATCGGAACGTCCCTAGGACTCGTGGTTTTGGCCAATTCAGGCCCGTTTTGTGGGTTTATTGCCCATGTTTTAGTGTCCCGGGACGTCTTCGAAGCACGGGGTGATCTTATGGGACCGTCCCCAAGAGTCACAGTTTTGGCCAATTGGGACCCGTTTTGTGAGGTATTGCTCATGTTATGGTGTCCCGGGACGTCTCCGGACGACTGGGTGATCTATGGGAACGTCCCCAACACTCAAGGTTTTACCCTATTCAGGCCTGTTTGGTGGGTTTATTGCCCATGTTTTGGTGTCCTGGGACGTCTCCGAAGCATGGGGTGATCCTATGGGACCGTCCCCAAGACTCGCAGTTTTGGCCAATTGGGCCCGTTTTGTGAGCTATTGCTCACGTTTTGGTGTCCCGGGACGTCTCCGGACCAAGGGGTGATCTATGGGAATGTCCCAAAGACTCGTGGTTTTGGCCGATTCAGGCCCGTTTTGTGGGTTTATTGCCCATGCTTTGGTGTCCCGGGACGTCTCCGAAGCACGTGGTGATCTTATGGGACCGTCCCCATGAGTCACAGTTTTGGCCAATTGGGCCCGTTTTGTGAGCTATTGCTCACGTTTTGGTGTCCCGGGACGTCTCCGGACCAAGTGGTGATCTATGGGAATGTCCCAAAGACTCGTGATTTTGGCCGATTCAGGCCCGTTTTGTGGGTTTATTGCCCATGCTTTGGTGTCCCGGGACGTCTCCGAAGCAAGGGGTGATCTTGTGGGACCGTCCCCATGAGTCACAGTTTTGGCCAATTGGGCCCGTTTTGTGAGCTATTACTCATGTTTTGGTGTCCCGAGACGTCTCCGGACCACGGGGTGATCTATGGGAACGTCCCCAAGACTCACAATTTTGGTTGATACGAGCTCGTTTCAAGGGATATTGCTCACGTTTCGGTGTCTCGGGACGTCTCCGAAGCACGGGGTGATCTTATGGAAACGTCCCCAAGACTCGTGGTTTTGGCCGAGTCAGGCCCGTTTTGTGGGTTTATTGCCCATGTTTTGGTGTCTCGAGACGTCTCCGAAGCACGGGGTGATCTTATGGGACCGTCCCCTAGAGTCACAGTTTTGGCCAATTGGGGCTCATTTTGTGAGCTATTGCTCACGTTTTGGTGTCCCGGGACGTCTCCAGACCATGGGGTGATCTCATGGGAACGTCCCGAGGACTCGTGGTTTTGGCCGATTCAGGCCCGTTTTGTGCGTTTATTGCCCATGTTTTGGTGTCCCGGGACATCTCCGAAGCACGGGTTGATCTTATGGGACCGCCCCCAAGAATCGTAGTTTTGGCCAAATGGGGCCCGTTTTGTGAGCTATTGCTCACGTTTTGGTGTCTCGGGACGTCTCCGGACAATGGGGTGATCTTATGGGAACGTCCCCGGGACTCATGGTTCCGGCCAATTCAGGCCCGTTTTCTGGGTTTATTGCCCATGTTTTGGTGTCCCGAGACGTCTCCGAAGCACGGGGTGATCTTATGGGACCGTCCCCTAGACTCGCAGGTTTGGCCAATTGGGGCCCGTTTTGTGAGCTATTACTCACGTTTTGGTGTGCCGGGACGTCTCCGAACCAAGGGGTGATCTTATCGGAACGTCCCTAGGACTCGTGGTTTTGGCCAATTCAGGCCCGTCTTGTGGGTTTATTGCCCATGTTTTAGTGTCCCGGGACGTCTTCGAAGCACGGGGTGATCTTATGGGACCGTCCCCAAGAGTCACAGTTTTGGCCAATTGGGGCCCGTTTTGTGAGGTATTGCTCATGTTATGGTGTCCCGGGACGTCTCCGGACGACTGGGTGATCTATGGGAACGTCCCCAACACTCAAGGTTTTGCCCTATTTAGGCCTGTTTTGTGGGTTTATTGCCCATGTTTTGGTGTTCTAGGACGTCTCCGAAGCACGGGGTGATCCTATGGGACCGTCCCCAAGACTCGTAGTTTTGGCCAATTGGGCCCGTTTTGTGAGCTATTGCTCACGTTTTGGTGTCCCGGGACGTCTCCGGACCAAGGGGTGATCTATGGGAATGTCCCAAAGACTCGTGGTTTTGGCCGATTCAGGCCCGTTTTGTGGGTTTATTGCCCATGCTTTGGTGTCCCGGGACGTCTCCGAAGCACGGGGTGATCTTATGGGACCGTCCCCATGAGTCACAGTTTTGGCCAATTGGGCCCGTTTTGTGAGCTATTACTCATGTTTTGGTGTCCCGAGACGTCTCCGGACCATGGGGTGATCTATGGGAACGTCCCCAAGACTAACAATTTTGGTTGATACGAGCTCGTTTCAAGGGATATTGCTCACGTTTCGGTGTCTCGGGACGTCTCCGAAGCACGGGGTGATCTTATGGAAACGTCCCCAAGACTCGTGGTTTTGGCCGAGTCAGGCCCGTTTTGTGGGTTTATTGCCCATGTTTTGGTGTCCCGAGACGTCTCCGAAGCACGGGGTGATCTTATGGGACCGTCCCCAAGAGTCACAGTTTTGGCCAATTGGGGCTCATTTTGTGAGCTATTGCTCACCTTTTGGTATCCCGGGACGTCTCCAGACCATTGGGTGATCTCATGGGAACGTCCCGAGGACTCGTGGTTTTGGCCGATTCAGGCCCGTTTTGTGCGTTTATTGCCCATGTTTTGGTGTCCCGGGACATCTCCGAAGCACGGGTTGATCTTATGGGACCGCCCCCAAGACTCGTAGTTTTGGCCAAATGGGGCCCGTTTTGTGAGCTATTGCTCACGTTTTGGTGTCCCGGGACGTCTCCGGACAATGGGGTTATCTTATGGGAACGTCCCCAGGACTCGTGGTTCTGGCCGATTCAGGCCCGTTTTCTGGGTTTATTGCCCATGTTTTGGTGTCCCGAGACGTCTCCGAAGCACGGGGTGATCTTATGGGACCGTCCCCTAGACTCGCAGGTTTGGCCAATTGGGGCCCATTTTGTGAGCTATTACTCACGTTTTGGTGTGCCGGGACGTCTCCGGACCAAGGGGTGATCTTATCGGAACGTCCCTAGGACTCGTGGTTTTGGCCAATTCAGGCCCGTTTTGTGGGTTTATTGCCCATGTTTTAGTGTCCCGGGACGTCTTCGAAGCACGAGGTGATCTTATGGGACCGTCCCCAAGAGTCACAGTTTTGGCCAATTGGGACCCGTTTTGTGAGGTATTGCTCATGTTATGGTGTCCCGGGACGTCTCCGGACGACTGGGTGATCTATGGGAACGTCCCCAACACTCAAGGTTTTGCCCTATTCAGGCCTGTTTGGTGGGTTTATTGCCCATGTTTTGGTGTCCTGGGACGTCTCCGAAGCATGGGGTGATCCTATGGGACCGTCCCCAAGACTCGCAGTTTTGGCCAATTGGGCCCGTTTTGTGAGCTATTGCTCACGTTTTGGTTTCCCGGGACGTCTCCGGACCAAGGGGTGATCTATGGGAATGTCCCAAAGACTCGTGGTTTTGGCCGATTCAGGCCCGTTTTGTGGGTTTATTGCCCATGCTTTGGTGACCCGGGACGTCTCCGAAGCACGGGGTGATCTTATGGGACCGTCCCCATGAGTCACAGTTTTGGCCAATTGGGCCCGTTTTGTGAGCTATTGCTCACGTTTTGGTGTCCCGGGACGTCTCCGGACCAAGTGGTGATCTATGGGAATGTCCCAAAGACTCGTGATTTTGGCCGATTCAGGCCCGTTTTGTGGGTTTATTGCCCATGCTTTGGTGTCCCGGGACGTCTCCGAAGCAAGGGGTGATCTTATGGGACCGTCCCCATGAGTCACAGTTTTGGCCAATTGGGCCCGTTTTGTGAGCTATTACTCATGTTTTGGTGTCCCGAGACGTCTCCGGACCACGGGGTGATCTATGGGAACGTCCCCAAGACTCACAATTTTGGTTGATACGAGCTCGTTTCAAGGGATATTGCTCACTTTTCGGTGTCTCGGGACGTCTCCGAAGCACGGGGTGATCTTATGGAAACGTCCCCAAGACTCGTGGTTTTGGCCGAGTCAGGCCCGTTTTGTGGGTTTATTGCCCATGTTTTGGTGTCTCGAGACGTCTCCGAAGCACGGGGTGATCTTATGGGACCGTCCCCAAGAGTCACAGTTTTGGCCAATTGGGGCTCATTTTGTGAGCTATTGCTCACGTTTTGGTGTCCCGGGACGTCTCCAGACCATGGGGTGATCTCATGGGAACGTCCCGAGGACTCGTGGTTTTGGCCGATTCAGGCCCGTTTTGTGCGTTTATTGCCCATGTTTTGGTGTCCCGGGACATCTCCGAAGCACGGGTTGATCTTATGGGACCGCCCCCAAGAATCGTAGTTTTGGCCAAATGGGGCCCGTTTTGTGAGCTATTGCTCACGTTTTGGTGTCTCGGGACGTCTCCGGACAATGGGGTGATCTTATGGGAACGTCCCCAGGACTCATGGTTCTGGCCAATTCAGGCCCGTTTTCTGGGTTTATTGCCCATGTTTTGGTGTCCCGAGACGTCTCCGAAGCACGGGGTGATCTTATGGGACCGTCCCCTAGACTCGCAGGTTTGGCCAATTGGGGCCCGTTTTGTGAGCTATTACTCACGTTTTGGTGTGCCGGGACGTCTCCGAACCAAGCGGTGATCTTATCGGAACGTCCCTAGGACTCGTGGTTTTGGCCAATTCAGGCCTGTCTTGTGGGTTTATTGCCCATGTTTTAGTGTCCCGGGACGTCTTCGAAGCACGGGGTGATCTTATGGGACCGTCCCCAAGAGTCACAGTTTTGGCCAATTGGGACCCGTTTTGTGAGGTATTGCTCATGTTATGGTGTCCCGGGACGTCTCCGGACGACTGGGTGATCTATGGGAACGTCCCCAACACTCAAGGTTTTGCCCTATTTAGGCCTGTTTTGTGGGTTTATTGCCCATGTTTTGGTGTCCTAGGACGTCTCCGAAGCACGGGGTGATCCTATGGGACCGTCCCCAAGACTCGTAGTTTTGGCCAATTGGGCCCGTTTTGTGAGCTATTGCTCACGTTTTGGTGTCCCGGGATGTCTCCGGACCAAGTGGTGATCTATGGGAATGTCCCAAAGACTCGTGGTTTTGGCCGATTCAGGCCCGTTTTGTGGGTTTATTGCCCATGCTTTGGTGTCCCGGGACGTCTCCGAAGCAAGGGGTGATCTTATGGGACCGTCCCCATGAGTCACAGTTTTGGCCAATTGGGCCCGTTTTGTGAGCTATTACTCATGTTTTGGTGTCCCGAGACGTCTCCGGACCACGGGGTGATCTATGGGAACGTCCCCAAGACTCACAATTTTGGTTGATACGAGCTCGTTTCAAGGGATATTGCTCACTTTTCGGTGTCTCGGGACGTCTCCGAAGCACGGGGTGATCTTATGGAAACGTCCCCAAGACTCGTGGTTTTGGCAGAGTCAGGCCCGTTTTGTGGGTTTATTGCCCATGTTTTGGTGTCTCGAGACGTCTCCGAAGCACGGGGTGATCTTATGGGACCGTCCCCAAGAGTCACAGTTTTGGCCAATTGGGGCTCATTTTGTGAGCTATTGCTCACGTTTTGGTGTCCCGGGACGTCTCCAGACCATGGGGTGATCTCATGGGAACGTCCCGAGGACTCGTGGTTTTGGCCGATTCAGGCCCGTTTTGTGCGTTTATTGCCCATGTTTTGGTGTCCCGGGACATCTCCGAAGCACGGGTTGATCTTATGGGACCGCCCCCAAGAATCGTAGTTTTGGCCAAATGGGGCCCGTTTTGTGAGCTATTGCTCACGTTTTGGTGTCTCGGGACGTCTCCGGACAATGGGGTGATCTTATGGGAACGTCCCCAGGACTCATGGTTCTGGCCAATTCAGGCCCGTTTTCTGGGTTTATTGCCCATGTTTTGGTGTCCCGAGACGTCTCCGAAGCACGGGGTGATCTTATGGGACCGTCCCCTAGACTCGCAGGTTTGGCCAATTGGGGCCCGTTTTGTGAGCTATTACTCACGTTTTGGTGTGCCGGGACGTCTCCGAACCAAGCGGTGATCTTATCGGAACGTCCCTAGGACTCGTGGTTTTGGCCAATTCAGGCCTGTCTTGTGGGTTTATTGCCCATGTTTTAGTGTCCCGGGACGTCTTCGAAGCACGGGGTGATCTTATGGGACCGTCCCCAAGAGTCACAGTTTTGGCCAATTGGGACCCGTTTTGTGAGGTATTGCTCATGTTATGGTGTCCCGGGACGTCTCCGGACGACTGGGTGATCTATGGGAACGTCCCCAACACTCAAGGTTTTGCCCTATTTAGGCCTGTTTTGTGGGTTTATTGCCCATGTTTTGGTGTCCTAGGACGTCTCCGAAGCACGGGGTGATCCTATGGGACCGTCCCCAAGACTCGTAGTTTTGGCCAATTGGGCCCGTTTTGTGAGCTATTGCTCACGTTTTGGTGTCCCGGGATGTCTCCGGACCAAGTGGTGATCTATGGGAATGTCCCAAAGACTCGTGGTTTTGGCCGATTCAGGCCCGTTTTGTGGGTTTATTGCCCATGCTTTGGTGTCCCGGGACGTCTCCGAAGCAAGGGGTGATCTTATGGGACCGTCCCCATGAGTCACAGTTTTGGCCAATTGGGCCCGTTTTGTGAGCTATTACTCATGTTTTGGTGTCCCGAGACGTCTCCGGACCACGGGGTGATCTATGGGAACGTCCCCAAGACTCACAATTTTGGTTGATACGAGCTCGTTTCAAGGGATATTGCTCACTTTTCGGTGTCTCGGGACGTCTCCGAAGCACGGGGTGATCTTATGGAAACGTCCCCAAGACTCGTGGTTTTGGCAGAGTCAGGCCCGTTTTGTGGGTTTATTGCCCATGTTTTGGTGTCTCGAGACGTCTCCGAAGCACGGGGTGATCTTATGGGACCGTCCCCAAGAGTCACAGTTTTGGCCAATTGGGGCTCATTTTGTGAGCTATTGCTCACGTTTTGGTGTCCCGGGACGTCTCCAGACCATGGGGTGATCTCATGGGAACGTCCCGAGGACTCGTGGTTTTGGCCGATTCAGGCCCGTTTTGTGCGTTTATTGCCCATGTTTTGGTGTCCCGGGACATCTCCGAAGCACGGGTTGATCTTATGGGACCGCCCCCAAGAATCGTAGTTTTGGCCAAATGGGGCCCGTTTTGTGAGCTATTGCTCACGTTTTGGTGTCTCGGGACGTCTCCGGACAATGGGGTGATCTTATGGGAACGTCCCCAGGACTCATGGTTCTGGCCAATTCAGGCCCGTTTTCTGGGTTTATTGCCCATGTTTTGGTGTCCCGAGACGTCTCCGAAGCACGGGGTGATCTTATGGGACCGTCCCCTAGACTCGCAGGTTTGGCCAATTGGGGCCCGTTTTGTGAGCTATTACTCACGTTTTGGTGTGCCGGGACGTCTCCGAACCAAGCGGTGATCTTATCGGAACGTCCCTAGGACTCGTGGTTTTGGCCAATTCAGGCCTGTCTTGTGGGTTTATTGCCCATGTTTTAGTGTCCCGGGACGTCTTCGAAGCACGGGGTGATCTTATGGGACCGTCCCCAAGAGTCACAGTTTTGGCCAATTGGGACCCGTTTTGTGAGGTATTGCTCATGTTATGGTGTCCCGGGACGTCTCCGGACGACTGGGTGATCTATGGGAACGTCCCCAACACTCAAGGTTTTGCCCTATTTAGGCCTGTTTTGTGGGTTTATTGCCCATGTTTTGGTGTCCTAGGACGTCTCCGAAGCACGGGGTGATCCTATGGGACCGTCCCCAAGACTCGTAGTTTTGGCCAATTGGGCCCGTTTTGTGAGCTATTGCTCACGTTTTGGTGTCCCGGGATGTCTCCGGACCAAGTGGTGATCTATGGGAATGTCCCAAAGACTCGTGGTTTTGGCCGATTCAGGCCCGTTTTGTGGGTTTATTGCCCATGCTTTGGTGTCCCGGGACGTCTCCGAAGCAAGGGGTGATCTTATGGGACCGTCCCCATGAGTCACAGTTTTGGCCAATTGGGCCCGTTTTGTGAGCTATTACTCATGTTTTGGTGTCCCGAGACGTCTCCGGACCACGGGGTGATCTATGGGAACGTCCCCAAGACTCACAATTTTGGTTGATACGAGCTCGTTTCAAGGGATATTGCTCACTTTTCGGTGTCTCGGGACGTCTCCGAAGCACGGGGTGATCTTATGGAAACGTCCCCAAGACTCGTGGTTTTGGCAGAGTCAGGCCCGTTTTGTGGGTTTATTGCCCATGTTTTGGTGTCTCGAGACGTCTCCGAAGCACGGGGTGATCTTATGGGACCGTCCCCAAGAGTCACAGTTTTGGCCAATTGGGGCTCATTTTGTGAGCTATTGCTCACGTTTTGGTGTCCCGGGACGTCTCCAGACCATGGGGTGATCTCATGGGAACGTCCCGAGGACTCGTGGTTTTGGCCGATTCAGGCCCGTTTTGTGCGTTTATTGCCCATGTTTTGGTGTCCCGGGACATCTCCGAAGCACGGGTTGATCTTATGGGACCGCCCCCAAGAATCGTAGTTTTGGCCAAATGGGGCCCGTTTTGTGAGCTATTGCTCACGTTTTGGTGTCTCGGGACGTCTCCGGACAATGGGGTGATCTTATGGGAACGTCCCCAGGACTCATGGTTCTGGCCAATTCAGGCCCGTTTTCTGGGTTTATTGCCCATGTTTTGGTGTCCCGAGACGTCTCCGAAGCACGGGGTGATCTTATGGGACCGTCCCCTAGACTCGCAGGTTTGGCCAATTGGGGCCCGTTTTGTGAGCTATTACTCACGTTTTGGTGTGCCGGGACGTCTCCGAACCAAGCGGTGATCTTATCGGAACGTCCCTAGGACTCGTGGTTTTGGCCAATTCAGGCCTGTCTTGTGGGTTTATTGCCCATGTTTTAGTGTCCCGGGACGTCTTCGAAGCACGGGGTGATCTTATGGGACCGTCCCCAAGAGTCACAGTTTTGGCCAATTGGGACCCGTTTTGTGAGGTATTGCTCATGTTATGGTGTCCCGGGACGTCTCCGGACGACTGGGTGATCTATGGGAACGTCCCCAACACTCAAGGTTTTGCCCTATTTAGGCCTGTTTTGTGGGTTTATTGCCCATGTTTTGGTGTCCTAGGACGTCTCCGAAGCACGGGGTGATCCTATGGGACCGTCCCCAAGACTCGTAGTTTTGGCCAATTGGGCCCGTTTTGTGAGCTATTGCTCACGTTTTGGTGTCCCGGGATGTCTCCGGACCAAGGGGTGATCTATGGGAATGTCCCAAAGACTCGTGGTTTTGGCCGATTCAGGCCCGTTTTGTGGGTTTATTGCCCATGCTTTGGTGTCCCGGGACGTCTCCGAAGCACGGGGTGATCTTATGGGACCGTCCCCATGAGTCACAGTTTTGGCCAATTGGGCCCATTTTGTGAGCTATTACTCATGTTTTGGTGTCCCGAGACGTCTCCAGACCATGGGGTGATCTATGGGAACGTCCCCAAGACTAACAATTTTGGTTGATACGAGCTCGTTTCAAGGGATATTGCTCACGTTTCGGTGTCTCGGGACGTCTCCGAAGCACGGGGTGATCTTATGGAAACGTCCCCAAGACTCGTGGTTTTGGCCGAGTCAGGCCCGTTTTGTGGGTTTATTACCCATGTTTTGGTGTCCCGAGACGTCTCCGAAGCACGGGGTGATCTTATGGGACCGTCCCCAAGAGTCACAGTTTTGGCCAAGTGGGGCTCATTTTGTGAGCTATTGCTCACGTTTTGGTGTCCCGGGACGTCTCCAGACCATGGGGTGATCTCATGGGAACGTCCCGAGGACTCGTGGTTTTGGCCGATTCAGGCCCGTTTTGTGCGTTTATTGCCCATGTTTTGGTGTCCCGGGACATCTCCGAAGCACGGGTTGATCTTATGGGACCGCCCCCAAGACTCGTAGTTTTGGCCAAATGGGGCCCGTTTTGTGAGCTATTGCTCACGTTTTGGTGTCCCGGGACGTCTCCGGACAATGGGGTGATCTTATGGGAACGTCCCCAGGACTCGTGGTTCTGGCCGATTCAGGCCCATTTTCTGGGTTTGTTGCCCATGTTTTGGTGTCCCGAGACGTCTCCGAAGCACGGGGTGATCTTATGGGACCGTCCCCTAGACTCGCAGGTTTGGCCAATTGGGGCCCGTTTTGTGAGCTATTACTCACGTTTTGGTGTGCCGGGACGTCTCCGGACCAAGGGGTGATCTTATCGGAACGTCCCTAGGACTCGTGGTTTTGGCCAATTCAGGCCCGTTTTGTGGGTTTATTGCCCATGTTTTAGTGTCCCGGGACGTCTTCGAAGCACGGGGTGATCTTATGGGACCGTCCCCAAGAGTCACAGTTTTGGCCAATTCGGACCCGTTTTGTGAGGTATTGCTCATGTTATGGTGTCCCGGGACGTCTCCGGACGACTGGGTGATCTATGGGAACGTCCCCAACACTCAAGGTTTTGCCCTATTCAGGCCTGTTTGGTGGGTTTATTGCCCATGTTTTGGTGTCCTGGGACGTCTCCGAAGCATGGGGTGATCCTATGGGACCGTCCCCAAGACTCGCAGTTTTGGCCAATTGGGCCCGTTTTGTGAGCTATTGCTCACGTTTTGGTGTCCCGGGACGTCTCCGGACCAAGGGGTGATCTATGGGAATGTCCCAAAGACTCGTGATTTTGGCCGATTTAGGCCCGTTTTGTGGGTTTATTGCCCATGCTTTGGTGTCCCGGGACGTCTCCGAAGCACGGGGTGATCTTATGGGACCGTCCCCATGAGTCACAGTTTTGGCCAATTGGGCCCGTTTTGTGAGCTATTACTCATGTTTTGGTGTCCCGAGACGTCTCCGGACCACGGGGTGATCTATGGGAACGTCCCCAAGACTCACAATTTTGGTTGATACGAGCTCGTTTCAAGGGATATTGCTCACGTTTCGGTGTCTCAGGACGTCTCCGAACCAAGGGGTGATCTTATCGGAACGTCCCTAGGACTCGTGGTTTTGGCCAATTCAGGCCCGTCTTGTGGGTTTATTGCCCATGTTTTAGTGTCCCGGGACGTCTTCGAAGCACGGGGTGATCTTATGGGACCGTCCCCAAGAGTCACAGTTTTGGCCAATTGGGGCCCGTTTTGTGAGGTATTGCTCATGTTATGGTGTCCCGGGACGTCTCCGGACGACTGGGTGATCTATGGGAACGTCCCCAACACTCAAGGTTTTGCCCTATTTAGGCCTGTTTTGTGGGTTTATTGCCCATGTTTTGGTGTTCTAGGACGTCTCCGAAGCACGGGGTGATCCTATGGGACCGTCCCCAAGACTCGTAGTTTTGGCCAATTGGGCCCGTTTTGTGAGCTATTGCTCACGTTTTGGTGTCCCGGGACGTCTCCGGACCAAGGGGTGATCTATGGGAATGTCCCAAAGACTCGTGGTTTTGGCCGATTCAGGCCCGTTTTGTGGGTTTATTGCCCATGCTTTGGTGTCCCGGGACGTCTCCGAAGCACGGGGTGATCTTATGGGACCGTCCCCATGAGTCACAGTTTTGGCCAATTGGGCCCGTTTTGTGAGCTATTACTCATGTTTTGGTGTCCCGAGACGTCTCCGGACCATGGGGTGATCTATGGGAACGTCCCCAAGACTAACAATTTTGGTTGATACGAGCTCGTTTCAAGGGATATTGCTCACGTTTCGGTGTCTCGGGACGTCTCCGAAGCACGGGGTGATCTTATGGAAACGTCCCCAAGACTCGTGGTTTTGGCCGAGTCAGGCCCGTTTTGTGGGTTTATTGCCCATGTTTTGGTGTCCCGAGACGTCTCCGAAGCACGGGGTGATCTTATGGGACCGTCCCCAAGAGTCACAGTTTTGGCCAATTGGGGCTCATTTTGTGAGCTATTGCTCACCTTTTGGTGTCCCGGGACGTCTCCAGACCATTGGGTGATCTCATGGGAACGTCCCGAGGACTCGTGGTTTTGGCCGATTCAGGCCCGTTTTGTGCGTTTATTGCCCATGTTTTGGTGTCCCGGGACATCTCCGAAGCACGGGTTGATCTTATGGGACCGCCCCCAAGACTCGTAGTTTTGGCCAAATGGGGCCCGTTTTGTGAGCTATTGCTCACGTTTTGGTGTCCCGGGACGTCTCCGGACAATGGGGTTATCTTATGGGAACGTCCCCAGGACTCGTGGTTCTGGCCGATTCAGGCCCGTTTTCTGGGTTTATTGCCCATGTTTTGGTGTCCCGAGACGTCTCCGAAGCACGGGGTGATCTTATGGGACCGTCCCCTAGACTCGCAGGTTTGGCCAATTGGGGCCCATTTTGTGAGCTATTACTCACGTTTTGGTGTGCCGGGACGTCTCCGGACCAAGGGGTGATCTTATCGGAACGTCCCTAGGACTCGTGGTTTTGGCCAATTCAGGCCCGTTTTGTGGGTTTATTGCCCATGTTTTAGTGTCCCGGGACGTCTTCGAAGCACGAGGTGATCTTATGGGACCGTCCCCAAGAGTCACAGTTTTGGCCAATTGGGACCCGTTTTGTGAGGTATTGCTCATGTTATGGTGTCCCGGGACGTCTCCGGACGACTGGGTGATCTATGGGAACGTCCCCAACACTCAAGGTTTTGCCCTATTCAGGCCTGTTTGGTGGGTTTATTGCCCATGTTTTGGTGTCCTGGGACGTCTCCGAAGCATGGGGTGATCCTATGGGACCGTCCCCAAGACTCGCAGTTTTGGCCAATTGGGCCCGTTTTGTGAGCTATTGCTCACGTTTTGGTGTCCCGGGACGTCTCCGGACCAAGGGGTGATCTATGGGAATGTCTCAAAGACTCGTGGTTTTGGCCGATTCAGGCCCGTTTTGTGGGTTTATTGCCCATGCTTTGGTGACCCGGGACGTCTCCGAAGCACGGGGTGATCTTATGGGACCGTCCCCATGAGTCACAGTTTTGGCCAATTGGGCCCGTTTTGTGAGCTATTGCTCACGTTTTGGTGTCCCGGGACGTCTCCGGACCAAGTGGTGATCTATGGGAATGTCCCAAAGACTCGTGATTTTGGCCGATTCAGGCCCGTTTTGTGGGTTTATTGCCCATGCTTTGGTGTCCCGGGACGTCTCCGAAGCAAGGGGTGATCTTATGGGACCGTCCCCATGAGTCACAGTTTTGGCCAATTGGGCCCGTTTTGTGAGCTATTACTCATGTTTTGGTGTCCCGAGACGTCTCCGGACCACGGGGTGATCTATGGGAACGTCCCCAAGACTCACAATTTTGGTTGATACGAGCTCGTTTCAAGGGATATTGCTCACTTTTCGGTGTCTCGGGACGTCTCCGAAGCACGGGGTGATCTTATGGAAACGTCCCCAAGACTCGTGGTTTTGGCCGAGTCAGGCCCGTTTTGTGGGTTTATTGCCCATGTTTTGGTGTCTCGAGACGTCTCCGAAGCACGGGGTGATCTTATGGGACCGTCCCCAAGAGTCACAGTTTTGGCCAATTGGGGCTCATTTTGTGAGCTATTGCTCACGTTTTGGTGTCCCGGGACGTCTCCAGACCATGGGGTGATCTCATGGGAACGTCCCGAGGACTCGTGGTTTTGGCCGATTCAGGCCCGTTTTGTGCGTTTATTGCCCATGTTTTGGTGTCCCGGGACATCTCCGAAGCACGGGTTGATCTTATGGGACCGCCCCCAAGAATCGTAGTTTTGGCCAAATGGGGCCCGTTTTGTGAGCTATTGCTCACGTTTTGGTGTCTCGGGACGTCTCCGGACAATGGGGTGATCTTATGGGAACGTCCCCAGGACTCATGGTTCTGGCCAATTCAGGCCCGTTTTCTGGGTTTATTGCCCATGTTTTGGTGTCCCGAGACGTCTCCGAAGCACGGGGTGATCTTATGGGACCGTCCCCTAGACTCGCAGGTTTGGCCAATTGGGGCCCGTTTTGTGAGCTATTACTCACGTTTTGGTGTGCCGGGACGTCTCCGAACCAAGCGGTGATCTTATCGGAACGTCCCTAGGACTCGTGGTTTTGGCCAATTCAGGCCTGTCTTGTGGGTTTATTGCCCATGTTTTAGTGTCCCGGGACGTCTTCGAAGCACGGGGTGATCTTATGGGACCGTCCCCAAGAGTCACAGTTTTGGCCAATTGGGGCCCGTTTTGTGAGGTATTGCTCATGTTATGGTGTCCCGGGACGTCTCCGGACGACTGGGTGATCTATGGGAACGTCCCCAACACTCAAGGTTTTGCCCTATTTAGGCCTGTTTTGTGGGTTTATTGCCCATGTTTTGGTGTTCTAGGACGTCTCCGAAGCACGGGGTGATCCTATGGGACCGTCCCCAAGACTCGTAGTTTTGGCCAATTGGGCCCGTTTTGTGAGCTATTGCTCACGTTTTGGTGTCCCGGGACGTCTCCGGACCAAGGGGTGATCTATGGGAATGTCCCAAAGACTCGTGGTTTTGGCCGATTCAGGCCCGTTTTGTGGGTTTATTGCCCATGCTTTGGTGTCCCGGGACGTCTCCGAAGCACGGGGTGATCTTATGGGACCGTCCCCATGAGTCACAGTTTTGGCCAATTGGGCCCGTTTTGTGAGCTATTACTCATGTTTTGGTGTCCCGAGACGTCTCCGGACCATGGGGTGATCTATGGGAACGTCCCCAAGACTAACAATTTTGGTTGATACGAGCTCGTTTCAAGGGATATTGCTCACGTTTCGGTGTCTCGGGACGTCTCCGAAGCACGGGGTGATCTTATGGAAACGTCCCCAAGACTCGTGGTTTTGGCCGAGTCAGGCCCGTTTTGTGGGTTTATTGCCCATGTTTTGGTGTCCCGAGACGTCTCCGAAGCACGGGGTGATCTTATGGGACCGTCCCCAAGAGTCACAGTTTTGGCCAATTGGGGCTCATTTTGTGAGCTATTGCTCACCTTTTGGTGTCCCGGGACGTCTCCAGACCATTGGGTGATCTCATGGGAACGTCCCGAGGACTCGTGGTTTTGGCCGATTCAGGCCCGTTTTGTGCGTTTATTGCCCATGTTTTGGTGTCCCGGGACATCTCCGAAGCACGGGTTGATCTTATGGGACCGCCCCCAAGACTCGTAGTTTTGGCCAAATGGGGCCCGTTTTGTGAGCTATTGCTCACGTTTTGGTGTCCCGGGACGTCTCCGGACAATGGGGTTATCTTATGGGAACGTCCCCAGGACTCGTGGTTCTGGCCGATTCAGGCCCGTTTTCTGGGTTTATTGCCCATGTTTTGGTGTCCCGAGACGTCTCCGAAGCACGGGGTGATCTTATGGGACCGTCCCCTAGACTCGCAGGTTTGGCCAATTGGGGCCCATTTTGTGAGCTATTACTCACGTTTTGGTGTGCCGGGACGTCTCCGGACCAAGGGGTGATCTTATCGGAACGTCCCTAGGACTCGTGGTTTTGGCCAATTCAGGCCCGTTTTGTGGGTTTATTGCCCATGTTTTAGTGTCCCGGGACGTCTTCGAAGCACGAGGTGATCTTATGGGACCGTCCCCAAGAGTCACAGTTTTGGCCAATTGGGACCCGTTTTGTGAGGTATTGCTCATGTTATGGTGTCCCGGGACGTCTCCGGACGACTGGGTGATCTATGGGAACGTCCCCAACACTCAAGGTTTTGCCCTATTCAGGCCTGTTTGGTGGGTTTATTGCCCATGTTTTGGTGTCCTGGGACGTCTCCGAAGCATGGGGTGATCCTATGGGACCGTCCCCAAGACTCGCAGTTTTGGCCAATTGGGCCCGTTTTGTGAGCTATTGCTCACGTTTTGGTGTCCCGGGACGTCTCCGGACCAAGGGGTGATCTATGGGAATGTCTCAAAGACTCGTGGTTTTGGCCGATTCAGGCCCGTTTTGTGGGTTTATTGCCCATGCTTTGGTGACCCGGGACGTCTCCGAAGCACGGGGTGATCTTATGGGACCGTCCCCATGAGTCACAGTTTTGGCCAATTGGGCCCGTTTTGTGAGCTATTGCTCACGTTTTGGTGTCCCGGGACGTCTCCGGACCAAGTGGTGATCTATGGGAATGTCCCAAAGACTCGTGATTTTGGCCGATTCAGGCCCGTTTTGTGGGTTTATTGCCCATGCTTTGGTGTCCCGGGACGTCTCCGAAGCAAGGGGTGATCTTATGGGACCGTCCCCATGAGTCACAGTTTTGGCCAATTGGGCCCGTTTTGTGAGCTATTACTCATGTTTTGGTGTCCCGAGACGTCTCCGGACCACGGGGTGATCTATGGGAACGTCCCCAAGACTCACAATTTTGGTTGATACGAGCTCGTTTCAAGGGATATTGCTCACTTTTCGGTGTCTCGGGACGTCTCCGAAGCACGGGGTGATCTTATGGAAACGTCCCCAAGACTCGTGGTTTTGGCCGAGTCAGGCCCGTTTTGTGGGTTTATTGCCCATGTTTTGGTGTCTCGAGACGTCTCCGAAGCACGGGGTGATCTTATGGGACCGTCCCCAAGAGTCACAGTTTTGGCCAATTGGGGCTCATTTTGTGAGCTATTGCTCACGTTTTGGTGTCCCGGGACGTCTCCAGACCATGGGGTGATCTCATGGGAACGTCCCGAGGACTCGTGGTTTTGGCCGATTCAGGCCCGTTTTGTGCGTTTATTGCCCATGTTTTGGTGTCCCGGGACATCTCCGAAGCACGGGTTGATCTTATGGGACCGCCCCCAAGAATCGTAGTTTTGGCCAAATGGGGCCCGTTTTGTGAGCTATTGCTCACGTTTTGGTGTCTCGGGACGTCTCCGGACAATGGGGTGATCTTATGGGAACGTCCCCAGGACTCATGGTTCTGGCCAATTCAGGCCCGTTTTCTGGGTTTATTGCCCATGTTTTGGTGTCCCGAGACGTCTCCGAAGCACGGGGTGATCTTATGGGACCGTCCCCTAGACTCGCAGGTTTGGCCAATTGGGGCCCGTTTTGTGAGCTATTACTCACGTTTTGGTGTGCCGGGACGTCTCCGAACCAAGCGGTGATCTTATCGGAACGTCCCTAGGACTCGTGGTTTTGGCCAATTCAGGCCCGTCTTGTGGGTTTATTGCCCATGTTTTAGTGTCCCGGGACGTCTTCGAAGCACGGGGTGATCTTATGGGACCGTCCCCAAGAGTCACAGTTTTGGCCAATTGGGGCCCGTTTTGTGAGGTATTGCTCATGTTATGGTGTCCCGGGACGTCTCCGGACGACTGGGTGATCTATGGGAACGTCCCCAACACTCAAGGTTTTGCCCTATTTAGGCCTGTTTTGTGGGTTTATTGCCCATGTTTTGGTGTCCTAGGACGTCTCCGAAGCACGGGGTGATCCTATGGGACCGTCCCCAAGACTCGTAGTTTTGGCCAATTGGGCCCGTTTTGTGAGCTATTGCTCACGTTTTGGTGTCCCGGGATGTCTCCGGACCAAGGGGTGATCTATGGGAATGTCCCAAAGACTCGTGGTTTTGGCCGATTCAGGCCCGTTTTGTGGGTTTATTGCCCATGCTTTGGTGTCCCGGGACGTCTCCGAAGCACCTGGTGATCTTATGGGACCGTCCCCATGAGTCACAGTTTTGGCCAATTGGGCCCATTTTGTGAGCTATTACTCATGTTTTGGTGTCCCGAGACGTCTCCAGACCATGGGGTGATCTATGGGAACGTCCCCAAGACTAACAATTTTGGTTGATACGAGCTCGTTTCAAGGGATATTGCTCACGTTTCGGTGTCTCGGGACGTCTCCGAAGCACGGGGTGATCTTATGGAAACGTCCCCAAGACTCGTGGTTTTGGCCGAGTCAGGCCCGTTTTGTGGGTTTATTGCCCATGTTTTGGTGTCCCGAGACGTCTCCGAAGCACGGGGTGATCTTATGGGACCGTCCCCAAGAGTCACAGTTTTGGCCAATTGGGGCTCATTTTGTGAGCTATTGCTCACGTTTTGGTGTCCCGGGACGTCTCCAGACCATGGGGTGATCTCATGGGAACGTCCCGAGGACTCGTGGTTTTGGCCGATTCAGGCCCGTTTTGTGCGTTTATTGCCCATGTTTTGGTGTCCCGGGACATCTCCGAAGCACGGGTTGATCTTATGGGACCGCCCCCAAGACTCGTAGTTTTGGCCAAATGGGGCCCGTTTTGTGAGCTATTGCTCACGTTTTGGTGTCCCGGGACGTCTCCGGACAATGGGGTGATCTTATGGGAACGTCCCCAGGACTCGTGGTTCTGGCCGATTCAGGCCCATTTTCTGGGTTTGTTGCCCATGTTTTGGTGTCCCGAGACGTCTCCGAAGCACGGGGTGATCTTATGGGACCGTCCCCTAGACTCGCAGGTTTGGCCAATTGGGGCCCGTTTTGTGAGCTATTACTCACGTTTTGGTGTGCCGGGACGTCTCCGGACCAAGGGGTGATCTTATCGGAACGTCCCTAGGACTCGTGGTTTTGGCCAATTCAGGCCCGTTTTGTGGGTTTATTGCCCATGTTTTAGTGTCCCGGGACGTCTTCGAAGCACGGGGTGATCTTATGGGACCGTCCCCAAGAGTCACAGTTTTGGCCAATTGGGACCCGTTTTGTGAGGTATTGCTCATGTTATGGTGTCCCGGGACGTCTCCGGACGACTGGGTGATCTATGGGAACGTCCCCAACACTCAAGGTTTTGCCCTATTCAGGCCTGTTTGGTGGGTTTATTGCCCATGTTTTGGTGTCCTGGGACGTCTCCGAAGCATGGGGTGATCCTATGGGACCGTCCCCAAGACTCGCAGTTTTGGCCAATTGGGCCCGTTTTGTGAGCTATTGCTCACGTTTTGGTGTCCCGGGACGTCTCCGGACCAAGGGGTGATCTATGGGAATGTCCCAAAGACTCGTGATTTTGGCCGATTTAGGCCCGTTTTGTGGGTTTATTGCCCATGCTTTGGTGTCCCGGGACGTCTCCGAAGCACGGGGTGATCTTATGGGACCGTCCCCATGAGTCACAGTTTTGGCCAATTGGGCCCGTTTTGTGAGCTATTACTCATGTTTTGGTGTCCCGAGACGTCTCCGGACCACGGGGTGATCTATGGGAACGTCCCCAAGACTCACAATTTTGGTTGATACGAGCTCGTTTCAAGGGATATTGCTCACGTTTCGGTGTCTCAGGACGTCTCCGAAGCACGGGGTGATCTTATGGAAACGTCCCCTAGACTCGTGGTTTTGGCCGAGTCAGGCCCGTTTTGTGGGTTTATTGCCCATGTTTTGGTGTCTCGAGACGTCTCCGAAGCACGGGGTGATCTTATGGGACCGTCCCCAAGAGTCACAGTTTTGGCCAATTGGGGCTCATTTTGTGAGCTATTGCTCACGTTTTGGTGTCCCGGGACGTCTCCAGACCATGGGGTGATCTCATGGGAACGTCCCGAGGACTCGTGGTTTTGGCCGATTCAGGCCCGTTTTGTGCGTTTATTGCCCATGTTTTGGTGTCCCGGGACATCTCCGAAGCATGGGTTGATCTTATGGGACCGCCCCCAAGACTCGTAGTTTCGGCCAAATGGGGCCTGTTTTGTGAGCTATTGCTCACGTTTTGGTGTCCCGGGACGTCTCCGGACAATGGGGTGATCTTATGGGAACGTCCCCAGGACTCGTGGTTCTGGCCGATTCAGGCCCGTTTTCTGGGTTTATTGCCCATGTTTTGGTGTCCCGAGACGTCTCCGAAGCACGGGGTGATCTTATGGGACCGTCCCCTAGACTCGCAGGTTTGGCCAATTGGGGCCCGTTTTGTGAGCTATTACTCACGTTTTGGTGTGCCGGGACGTCTCCGAACCAAGGGGTGATCTTATCGGAACGTCCCTAGGACTCGTGGTTTTGGCCAATTCAGGCCCGTCTTGTGGGTTTATTGCCCATGTTTTAGTGTCCCGGGACGTCTTCGAAGCACGGGGTGATCTTATGGGACCGTCCCCAAGAGTCACAGTTTTGGCCAATTGGGACCCGTTTTGTGAGGTATTGCTCATGTTATGGTGTCCCGGGACGTCTCCGGACGACTGGGTGATCTATGGGAACGTCCCCAACACTCAAGGTTTTGCCCTATTCAGGCCTGTTTTGTGGGTTTATTGCCCATGTTTTGGTGTCCTGGGACGTCTCCGAAGCACGGGGTGATCGTATGGGACCGTCCCCAAGACTCGCAGTTTTGGCCAATTGGGCCCGTTTTGTGAGCTATTGCTCACGTTTTGGTGTCCCGGGACGTCTCCGGACCAAGGGGTGATCTATGGGAATGTCCCAAAGACTCGTGGTTTTGGCCGATTCAGGACCGTTTTTGGGTTTATTGCCCATGCTTTGGTGTCCCGGGACGTCTCCGAAGCACGGGGTGATCTTATGGGACCGTCCCCATGAGTCACAGTTTTGGCCAATTGGGCCCGTTTTGTGAGCTATTACTCATGTTTTGGTGTCCCGAGACGTCTCCGGACCATGGGGTGATCTATGGGAACGTCCCCAAGACTCACAATTTTGGTTGATACGAGCTCGTTTCAAGGGATATTGCTCACGTTTCGGTGTTTCGGGACGTCTCCGAAGCACGGGGTGATCTTATGGAAACGTCCCCAAGACTCGTGGTTTTGGCCGAGTCAGGCCCGTTTTGTGGGTTTATTGCCCATGTTTTGGTGTCTCGAGACGTCTCCGAAGCACGGGGTGATCTTATGGGACCGTCCCCAAGAGTCACAGTTTTGGCCAATTGGGACCCGTTTTGTGAGGTATTGCTCATGTTATGGTGTCCCGGGACGTCTCCGGACGACTGGGTGATCTATGGGAACGTCCCCAACACTCAAGGTTTTGCCCTATTCAGGCCTGTTTTGTGGGTTTATTGCCCATGTTTTGGTGTCCTGGGACGTCTCCGAAGCACGGGGTGATCCTATGGGACCGTCCCCAAGACTCACAGTTTTGGCCAATTGGGCCCGTTTTGTGAGCTATTGCTCACGTTTTGGTGTCCCGGGACGTCTCCGGACCAAGGGGTGATGACGGGGATATTACCCCCCGGTATAACCCGGCAGACATGCTGACCCGGCAAACAGTACTGACCCGGAGAACAGTACTGACCCGGCAGACATGCTGACCCGGTAAACAGTACAGACCTGGTTACAGTTCTAACCCGGCAGCTACAGTGTCAGGGTGTAACCCGGCAGCTACAGTGTCAGGGTGTAACCCGGCAGCTACAGTGTCAGGGATGGTAACCCGGCTACAGTGTCAGGATGGTAACCCGGCTACAGTGTCAGGAGGCTAACCCGGCTACAGTGTCAGGAGGATAACCCGGATGCTACAGTGCCAGTAGATGAACAGTGTTATCAGACAGTCACGGAGACGAGTCTCTGAAGATAAGCCCTGGTTGTAACCCGCCCGGTGTAAGCCGCCCGGGACGGGTTACAAGCCCAGGACTCGGAAGCCCATGAAGAGAAGCCCGCGATGGGAAGTCATCAATCCGACTTAGACTCTACATGTAAACCGCCCCTTCAGCCTTTATAAGGAGGGGCGGGTTACCCCAAGAGGGTCAGGTTAGACGTCTCATAGACAGGTCTCATAGACAGGTCAGAAAGATAGTCAGATTAGAGGGTCTCGAGATTAGAGGTGCTGACTCTGCACCCTTGTAACCGAGATCGTCATCATCATCAATATAAGACACAAAGCAGGACGTAGGCTTTTACCTCCATCGGAGGGGCCGAACCTGGGTAAAAACTCCGCGTCTCTCGTCCCGCTCAACCCCTCTCAAGCTACCAGTTACGTGCGCCGGACCTCACGACTAAGTCCTTACACTAGGACATCTGCCGTGACAAATCCACGACAGTTGGCGCCCACCATGGGGCTACGCGCTTTGGTGTTGTGTTCTTGAAGGGATCTCTCTCAGGGATCGAGGAGTTAGCAATTTTTCCCGGAGGAAGAAGAGCCGGTTTTGGAGGATCGGTGTCAGTTCCGAGGTCATCGGTCCAGATTACAATCTGAGAGGATTAAAAGAAATTAGGGTTGCGGTTGATTCCGCCCCCGCTATCTCACAAGTCGCCGAGGCGGACAGTTTTTTCGTCTACTACGGGCATATGGGTCACACAGCCGCAGGCTAACTACGCGGCGTTTTTGTTTTTCGCCGAAGTCAATTATGACCCGGGCGTGGATCATCCAAGACCACTATGACCCGGACTCACCACGTCAAGTCGCCACAGATCCAGGAGATTGTGTGTGTACACGCTGCAATTACAATAGTTAAAAAAAAAAAGGGGGAAGACCCGGTTGATTGCTGCTTATTGAAAGGGGAAGATACTAGAGAAGCTACAGAGGATTAAAAGATTGGCCAAGCCGGGTGTTGACCCAGAAGCGGATACTGCAAGTCGCCGCCAGTTTCGGTAGAGCCGCCAACGCTCCCCGGCCTGAGCTGCCTCCATCGCCACTCCGCCCGTCTCCGAACCCGTGCTGGAGCGCCTTCGAGCCGCCCGTCTCCGAACCCGTCTCTGCCGTTGTGCTACTAACACCTCACATCTCCACCAAGCCGCCAGGAGCCGCCGGTGGCCTTATCCCCGCCGAGAGCCGCCGTCGCTCCCCCCGCAGAGCCGGCCCGCGCTGCCGTGCCTGCCGGCTGGGTCGCCCCCGTACCGCCCGGCCAAAGCCGCCGCGCGAGCCATCCCGCCTCACCGGCCGCCGCTGTAGCCTGCTGGCGAGCGCCCCGCGCAAAGCCGCCTCCGCTTCTCCTGCCCTACGCCGTGAGTCGCCCGCCTCTGCCGCTGCTAAGGCCATGGCCGCGCCGGACCGCGCGTCCGCCTCACCAGCGCCCACGGGCCGCCGTCTCCCCCGCGCCTGCCGCGCCTGAACCGCCGGGAGCTGGTCCCGCCGTCGCGGCCGCGCCGGACCGCGCCTCCGCCTCCCTTCCACTAGCTTCACCGCGCCTCTGAGCCGCACCGGCCCCGCGCGTCCGCTCCTCCGCCTCCTCTACGGCGGGTCAGCGCCAAGCCGCGCCTGGCCTCGCCTCTTCAGTGGCCAAGCCGCCGCCACCCATCGCCGCCTCGCCGGGGACCTCGCCAAGCCGCCGCTGCTGCACTCCCTGCCTCCGCGAGCCGCAGCGCCCGCGTCCACTCCGGCTGTGCTCCAGTCGCCGCTCCCCCGCGCTCCAGCCGGGTTACACCATGTGAGTCCCCGCAAAGCACCCGGCCGGAGTTGGGAGTTCCTAAGCCGGCCCTGCGTTGGCTGCCTCCCCTCCCCCGATCTGCTTTGTCTGATGCAGAGGACCGAAAAAGAGAAGTGGCCGGATGCCCATGTGAAAGTCAAGGGCGGGTAAAAAAGAAAGAAAGAAAGAAAGAAAGGGGAGGACCCGCCTGGTCGACATGCCGCCGCGCGAGAGCCGCCCCGGCCCGGCACTGTCTCCGAGCCGCCGTGGCTGCTTTCCCGATCGTGGTCACAACCATGCACTGGCCCACCGCCTGTTGGCCTTTCTGAGCCGCCATGCGCCCGCGACGCTACGGATCATCTGTCAATTCAAGACATCAGGTGATATCCGTCTAAAGACTATTTTATTACCACATATTGTTTTTGTCAAAGAACAATTACGTTGGTCTGTATATTTTTTATATGCAGGACAGTTATTCTCTACAAACGTGGTCTATACCACGTGTACGGAGCACGCGTTGGCAATATCCCACACCAGCGTTCGACCGTGCCACATGACCCGGTGAATGGACGCGCGCAAGCCGCCACCCTTGCGGCCCGGTTAACATCAACTTGCCGGAATCACGCTTGCTCGCTGTTCAATGGGCGTGTGCAAGCCGCCGACCCCTTGGTCTCGACTACATCAACAAAACGCCGCGGTTGTCTCTTGCGGCCGCACCGGCTTAACAACGCCACGGCTGACTTCTACGTCTACATCAACACGTCAGGAGCTGTGTACATCAGTACGAGTCGCCTGACGGGCGGTTCTGGGACGCCGCCCAATGGACGCGCGCAAGACGCCGCCCACAGTCTGATTCACATCAGCGTATCGGTGCAGTTCATCTATACGAGCCACCCAAATGGACAGGCGCACAAGTCGCCGCCACTGCAGTTTGGTTAACTTCAACAACCAGCCGGGACGAACCATCGACCGGATTATTGAAGCAATTCATGCGGGATCATCTATCACCCGCCACGGTCAACCTCAACCTTTAGTGGAGTTTCTCATGCCGCCTCTTCGAGTCAATTTAAGGACTCGGGGGCTACAGACATGGCTCGACACACTTGGACGTTTTTCAACAAGAGCCACAGATCATGGCAAGGAAGTTAACCCGATCTCGGGGGATACCACATTATTGGCGGAAGGATTAAAAGTTACCCAAGAAGACGCGTCGCCATGATGCACCGTTCAACTTGGGGGCTTCTGCTATTTCTTCATACAGGATGGCGGCTTACAAGATGCTGCCACAATGATTGATACTTCAACAAGGTCGTTTGGGGGCTTTCAATCCGCCGGGTTAAGCTTCAACCCTCTCGGTCAGGCTCTTCAGCCAATATAAGGCGGGTCATGGACCCAAAGGTTGACTCCGTCAACAAAGATCACTAGGGGTGCAGCGAGTTATAAAACTTACCTCCTTTTCGATCTGCAAGGCCGGGTTATACCTGCCTGTAAGTAGATGCGCTTTGTCAGGGGTGCAGCGAGTTCTAAAACTCACCCTCTGCAAAGGCCTCTTACAGCGGCGAGGCAAACCCTTACATCCGCAAATCCGAGTTATACCTGCCTGTAAGTTGATGCCGCTTTGTCAGGGGTGCAGCGAGTTCTAAAACTTACCCCCTGCAAGGGCCTCTTACAGCGGCGAGGTAAACTCTCCCACCTGCTGTGTCTCTCTCTGGTTCGTTGCGCTCTTATCAGTTAATCTCGCCTAGAGACCCTGAGCCGTTCAAAGGAGTTGACGGTCACTCTCGTTAGAGACCCTGCACTGATATGAGTTCAAGCATCGAGTCCACCCAGAAGAACCATCATATGAATTTTTTGGAAGGCAAAGCAAGAAACATCATACATTGCATCATACATTGCATTGCATCATACATTGCATCATATTTACATATCATGCCGGTTTGCCAAACCGGGTCAGAGCAAGATTGTGAAAGAGGAAGCAAGACTATACGAGATTTTTACATCTCCAGGTTGTGCTTTTTCAAGCCGCCCTTACAACAATGCAGAATATGCTCTGTTTTGTTTATTTTTGCAGGTCTTGTCTTATAAGATAAGCTGCCAGAACAAATAGATCTTTAATAGCCAACGTGGCTGGATCTTCATCATGGATTTCTCACATACTCGCCGGGTTGCACCGCAACTACGAGCAGGGATTTCATATCAAAGACAAAGGAATTATTCCAGGATATTCATTCCGGGTTATATTACAACCACGGCCAAGGATTCATCCAACAAATTATGATGAGTCATATTATTATCACAATAGTCCCGAGTCGCCGCAGGCAAACGACCCGGCACTTGGGGGCTACATTATTCAAATCAAGTTTATATCAAGTATGCAAAGTCCCATGTCGCTGCAAGCATGCACCATGGCACTTGGGGGCTAATGCAAGCTGGTTTTCAAATCATTACATTGTCAGCAAGACCCGGTTATCTCAAGGAGATGAGTAAGCCTTTAAATATTTTTCTAAGTCCCAAGTCGCCGCAGGCGTGCGACCCGGCAGTTGGGGGCTACAGTATTCAGTTGTTCAAAACAGATAATAAGGTACAAATTGAAGACCCGGCGCATCACATATTGATGAGCCGGCCCTTGGGGGCTACACCAGCTGAAGTTTTATAAGGTATAAGACAGTTATAAGTCCCAGGCTGCTGCAGGCAAGACAACCTGGTACTTGGGGGCTACACAATCAAAGATATTATTGCAAAGCGCCAAGTCATCATGGATCAACTTGGAGCTTGGGGGCTACAGGTAGTATGAATATATCAAAAAATTGGAGAGAGTTTTCAAGATGTCAATTTTAACTGCAGTCCAGTTATTTGACCCGGCGGCACCATCAATGAGTATAACCCGGCGGAGGAGACCCGCCAAGAACATTGAAGGCCGACTCAACGGCATATGGGTGTTGTATTCCCAATATTTTATTTCAAAGGACATATACCTGCAAGATGATGGAGCTTACCATGAATAAATTCAAGCTAACCTGGGGGCTAATGACGGGGATATTACCCCCCGGTATAACCCGGCAGACATGCTGACCCGGCAAACAGTACTGACCCGAAGAACAGTACTGACCCGGCAGACATGCTGACCCGGTAAACAGTACAGACCTGGTTACAGTTCTAACCCGGCAGCTACAGTGTCAGGGTGTAACCCGGCAGCTATAGTGTCAGGGTGTAACCCGGCAGCTACAGTGTCAGGGATGGTAACCCGGCTACAGTGTCAGGATGGTAACCCGGCAGCTACAGTGTCAGGGATGGTAACCCGGCTACTGTGTCAGGATGGTAACCCGGCTACAGTGTCAGGAGGCTAACCCGGCTACAGTGTCAGGAGGATAACCCGGATGCTACAGTGCCAGGAGATGAACAGTGTTATCAGACAGTCACGGAGACGAGTCTCTGAAGATAAGCCCTGGTTGTAACCCGCCCGGTGTAAGCCGCCCGGGACGGGTTACAAGCCCAGGACTCGGAAGCCCATGAAGAGAAGCCCGCGATGGGAAGTCATCAATCCGACTTAGACTCTACATGTAAACCGCCCCTTCAGCCTTTATAAGGAGGGGCGGGTCACCCCAAGAGGGTCAGGTTAGACGTCTCATAGACAGGTCTCATAGACAGGTCAGAAAGATAGTCAGATTAGAGGGTCTCGAGATTAGAGGTGCTGACTCTGCACCCTTGTAACCGAGATCGTCATCATCATCAATATAAGACACAAAGCAGGACCTAGGCTTTTACCTCCATCGGAGGGGCCGAACCTGGGTAAAAACTCCGCGTCTCTCGTCCCGCTCAACCCCTCTCAAGCTACCAGTTACGTGCGCCGGACCTCACGACTAAGTCCTTACACTAGGACATCTGCCGTGACAAATCCACGACAGGTGATCTATGGGAATGTCCCAAAGACTCGTGGCTTTGGCCGATTCAGGCCCGTTTGGTGGGTTTATTGCCCATGCTTTGGTGTCCCGGGACGTCTCCGAAGCACGGGGTGATCTTATGGGACCGTCCCCATGAGTCACAGTTTTGGCCAATTGGGCCCGTTTTGTGAGCTATTACTCATGTTTTGGTGTCCCGAGACGTCTCCGGACCATGGGGTGATCTATGGGAACGTCCCCAAGACTCACAATTTTGGTTGATATGAGCTCGTTTCAAGGGATATTGCTCACGTTTCGGTGTCTCGGGACGTCTCCGAAGCACGGGGTGATCTTATGGAAACGTCCCCAAGACTCGTGGTTTTGGCCGAGTCAGGCCCGTTTTGTGGGTTTATTGCCCATGTTTTGGTGTCTCGAGACGTCTCCGAAGCATGGGGTGATCTTATGGGACCGTCCCCAAGAGTCACAGTTTTGGCCAATTGGGGCTCATTTTGTGAGCTATTGCTCACGTTTTGGTGTCCCGGGACGTCTCCAGACCATGGGGTGATCTCATGGGAACGTCCCGAGGACTCGTGGTTTTGGCCGATTCAGGCCCGTTTTGTGCGTTTATTGCCCATGTTTTGGTGTCCCGGGACATCTCCGAAGCATGGGTTGATCTTATGGGACCGCCCCCAAGACTCGTAGTTTTGGCCAAATGGGGCCTGTTTTGTGAGCTATTGCTCACGTTTTGGTGTCCCGGGACGTCTCCGGACAATGGGGTGATCTTATGGGAACGTCCCCAGGACTCGTGGTTCTGGCCGATTCAGGCCCGTTTTCTGGGTTTATTGCCCATGTTTTGGTGTCCCGAGACGTCTCCGAAGCACGGGGTGATCTTATGGGACCGTCCCCTAGACTCGCAGGTTTGGCCAATTGGGGCCCGTTTTGTGAGCTATTACTCACGTTTTGGTGTGCCGGGACGTCTCCGAACCAAGGGGTGATCTTATCGGAACGTCCCTAGGACTCGTGGTTTTGGCCAATTCAGGCCCGTCTTGTGGGTTTATTGCCCATGTTTTAGTGTCCCGGGACGTCTTCGAAGCACGGGGTGATCTTATGGGACCGTCCCCAAGAGTCACAGTTTTGGCCAATTGGGACCCGTTTTGTGAGGTATTGCTCATGTTATGGTGTCCCGGGACGTCTCCGGACGACTGGGTGATCTATGGGAACGTCCCCAACACTCAAGGTTTTGCCCTATTCAGGCCTGTTTTGTGGGTTTATTGCCCATGTTTTGGTGTCCTGGGACGTCTCCGAAGCACGGGGTGATCCTATGGGACCGTCCCCAAGACTCGCAGTTTTGGCCAATTGGGCCCGTTTTGTGAGCTATTGCTCACGTTTTGGTGTCCCGGGACGTCTCCGGACCAAGGGGTGATCTATGGGAATGTCCCAAAGACTCGTGGTTTTGGCCGATTCAGGACCGTTTTGTGGGTTTATTGCCCATGCTTTGGTGTCCCGGGACGTCTCCGAAGCACGGGGTGATCTTTTGGGACCGTCCCCATGAGTCACAGTTTTGGCCAATTGGGCCCGTTTTGTGAGCTATTACTCATGTTTTGGTGTCCCGAGACGTCTCCGGACCATGGGGTGATCTATGGGAACGTCCCCAAGACTCACAATTTTGGTTGATACGAGCTCGTTTCAAGGGATATTGCTCACGTTTCGGTGTCTCGGGACGTCTCCGAAGCACGGGGTGATCTTATGGAAACGTCCCCAAGACTCGTGGTTTTGGCCGAGTCAGGCCCGTTTTGTGGGTTTATTGCCCATGTTTTGGTGTCTCGAGACGTCTCCGAAGCACGGGGTGATCTTATGGGACCGTCCCCAAGAGTCACAGTTTTGGCCAATTGGGGCTCATTTTGTGAGCTATTGCTCACGTTTTGGTGTCCCGGGACGTCTCCGGACCATGGGGTGATCTCATGGGAACGTCCCGAGGACTCGTGGTTTTGGCCGATTCAGGCCCGTTTTGTGCGTTTATTGCCCATGTTTTGGTGTCCCGGGACATCTCCGAAGCACGGGTTGATCTTATGGGACCGCCCCCAAGACTCGTAGTTTTGGCCAAATGGGGCCCGTTTTGTGAGCTATTGCTCACGTTTTGGTGTCCCGGGACGTCTCCGGACAATGGGGTGATCTTATGGGAACGTCCCCTGGACTCGTGGTTCTGGCCGATTCAGGCCCGTTTTCTGGGTTTATTGCCCATGTTTTGGTGTCCCGAGACGTCTCCAAAAAACGGGGTGATCTTATGGGACCGTCCCCTAGTCTCGCAGGTTTGGCCAATTGGGGCCTGTTTTGTGAGCAATTACTCACGTTTTGGTGTGCCGGGACGTCTCCGAACCAAGGGGTGATCTTATCGGAACGTCCCTAGGACTCGTGGTTTTGGCCAATTCAGGCCCGTTTTGTGGGTTTATTGCCCATGTTTTAGTGTCCCGGGACGTCTTCGAAGCACGGGGTGATCTTATGGGACCGTCCCCAAGAGTCACAGTTTTGGCCAATTGGGACCCGTTTTGTGAGGTATTGCTCATGTTATGGTGTCCCGGGACGTCTCCGGACGACTGGGTGATCTATGGGAACGTCCCCAACACTCAAGGTTTTGCCCTATTCAGGCCTGTTTGGTGGGTTTATTGCCCATGTTTTGGTGTCCTAGGACGTCTCCGAAGCATGGGTTGATCCTATGGGACCGTCCCCAAGACTCGCAGTTTTGGCCAATTGGGCCCGTTTTGTGAGCTATTGCTCACGTTTTGGTGTCCCGGAACGTCTCCGGACCAAGGGGTGATATATGGGAATGTCCCAAAGACTCGTGATTTTGGCCGATTCAGGCCCTTTTTGTGGGTTTATTGCCCATGCTTTGGTGTCCCGGGACGTCTCCGAAGCACGGGGTGATCTTATGGGACCGTCCCCATGAGTCACAGTTTTGGCCAATTGGGCCCGTTTTGTGAGCTATTACTCATGTTTTGGTGTCCCGAGACGTCTCCGGACCACGGGGTGATCTATGGGAACGTCCCCAAGACTCACAATTTTGGTTGATACGAGCTCGTTTCAAGGGATATTGCTCACGTTTCGGTGTCTCGGGACGTCTCCGAAGCACGGGGTGATCTTATGGAAACGTCCCCAAGACTCGTGGTTTTGGCCGAGTCAGGCCCGTTTTGTGGGTTTATTGCCCATGTTTTGGTGTCTCGAGACGTCTCCGAAGCATGGGGTGATCTTATGGGACCGTCCCCAAGAGTCACAGTTTTGGCCAATTGGGGCTCATTTTGTGAGCTATTGCTCACGTTTTGGTGTCCCGGGACGTCTCCAGACCATGGGGTGATCTCATGGGAACGTCCCGAGGACTCGTGGTTTTGGCCGATTCAGGCCCGTTTTGTGCGTTTATTGCCCATGTTTCGGTGTCCCGGGACATCTCCGAAGCATGGGTTGATCTTATGGGACCGCCCCCAAGACTCGTAGTTTTGGCCAAATGGGGCCTGTTTTGTGAGCTATTGCTCACGTTTTGGTGTCCCGGGACGTCTCCGGACAATGGGGTGATCTTATGGGAACGTCCCCAGGACTCGTGGTTCTGGCCGATTCAGGCCCGTTTTCTGGGTTTATTGCCCATGTTTTGGTGTCCCGAGACGTCTCCGAAGCACGGGGTGATCTTATGGGACCGTCCCCTAGACTCGCAGGTTTGGCCAATTGGGGCCCGTTTTGTGAGCTATTACTCACGTTTTGGTGTGCCGGGACGTCTCCGAACCAAGGGGTGATCTTATCGGAACGTCCCTAGGACTCGTGGTTTTGGCCAATTCAGGCCCGTCTTGTGGGTTTATTGCCCATGTTTTAGTGTCCCGGGACGTCTTCGAAGCACGGGGTGATCTTATGGGACCGTCCCCAAGAGTCACAGTTTTGGCCAATTGGGACCCGTTTTGTGAGGTATTGCTCATGTTATGGTGTCCCGGGACGTCTCCGGACGACTGGGTGATCTATGGGAACGTCCCCAACACTCAAGGTTTTGCCCTATTCAGGCCTGTTTTGTGGGTTTATTGCCCATGTTTTGGTGTCCTGGGACGTCTCCGAAGCACGGGGTGATCCTATGGGACCGTCCCCAAGACTCGCAGTTTTGGCCAATTGGCCCGTTTTGTGAGCTATTGCTCACGTTTTGGTGTCCCGGGACGTCTCCGGACCAAGGGGTGATCTATTGGAATGTCCCAAAGACTCGTGGTTTTGGCCGATTCAGGCCCGTTTTGTGGGTTTATTGCCCAAGCTTTGGTGTCCCGGGACGTCTCCGAAGCACGGGGTGATCTTATGGGACCGTCCCCATGAGTCACAGTTTTGGCCAATTGGGCCCGTTTTGTGAGCTATTACTCATGTTTTGGTGTCCCGAGACGTCTCCGGACCATGGGGTGATCTATGGGAACGTCCCCAAGACTCACAATTTTGGTTGATACGAGCTCGTTTCAAGGGATATTGCTCACGTTTCGGTGTTTCGGGACATCTCCGAAGCACGGGGTGATCTTATGGAAACGTCCCCAAGACTCGTGGTTTTGGCCGAGTCAGGCCCGTTTTGTGGGTTTATTGCCCATGTTTTGGTGTCTCGAGACGTCTCCGAAGCACGGGGTGATCTTATGGGACCGTCCCCAAGAGTCACAGTTTTGGCCAATTGGGGCTCATTTTGTGAGCTATTGCTCACGTTTTGGTGTCCCGGGACGTCTCCAGACCATGGGGTGATCTCATGGGAACGTCCCGAGGACTCGTGGTTTTGGCCGATTCAGGCCCGTTTTGTGCGTTTATTGCCCATGTTTTGGTGTCCCGGGACATCTCCGAAGCACGGGTTGATCTTATGGGACCGCCCCCAAGACTCGTAGTTTTGGCCAAATGGGGCCCGTTTTGTGAGCTATTGCTCACGTTTTGGTGTCCCGGGACGTCTCCGGACCAAGGGGTGATCTATTGGAATGTCCCAAAGACTCGTGGTTTTGGCCGATTCAGGCCCGTTTTGTGGGTTTATTGCCCATGCTTTGGTGTCCCGGGACGTCTCCGAAGCACGGGGTGATCTTATGGGACCGTCCCCATGAGTCACAGTTTTGGCCAATTGGGCCCGTTTTGTGAGCTATTACTCATGTTTTGGTGTCCCGAGACGTCTCCGGACCATGGGGTGATCTATGGGAACGTCCCCAAGACTCACAATTTTGGTTGATACGAGCTCGTTTCAAGGGATATTGCTCACGTTTCGGTGTTTCGGGACGTCTCCGAAGCACGGGGTGATCTTATGGAAACGTCCCCAAGACTCGTGGTTTTGGCCGAGTCAGGCCCGTTTTGTGGGTTTATTGCCCATGTTTTGGTGTCTCGAGACGTCTCCGAAGCACGGGGTGATCTTATGGGACCGTCCCCAAGAGTCACAGTTTTGGCCAATTGGGGCTCATTTTGTGAGCTATTGCTCACGTTTTGGTGTCCCGGGACGTCTCCAGACCATGGGGTGATCTCATGGGAACGTCCCGAGGACTCGTGGTTTTGGCCGATTCAGGCCCGTTTTGTGCGTTTATTGCCCATGTTTCGGTGTCCCGGGACATCTCCGAAGCACGGGTTGATCTTATGGGACCGCCCCCAAGACTCGTAGTTTTGGCCAAATGGGGCCCGTTTTGTGAGCTATTGCTCACGTTTTGGTGTCCCGGGACGTCTCCGGACAATGGGGTGATCTTATGGGAACGTCCCCAGGACTCGTGGTTCTGGCCGATTCAGGCCCGTTTTCTGGGTTTATTGCCCATGTTTTGGTGTCCCGAGACGTCTCCGAAGCACGGGGTGATCTTATGGGACCGTCCCCTAGACTCGCAGGTTTGGCCAATTGGGGCCCGTTTTGTGAGCTATTACTCACGTTTTGGTGTGCCGGGACGTCTCCGAACCAAGGGGTGATCTTATCGGAACGTCCCTAGGACTCGTGGTTTTGGCCAATTCAGGCCCGTCTTGTGGGTTTATTGCCCATGTTTTAGTGTCCCGGGACGTCTTCGAAGCACGGGGTGATCTTATGGGACCGTCCCCAAGAGTCACAGTTTTGGCCAATTGGGACCCGTTTTGTGAGGTATTGCTCATGTTATGGTGTCCCGGGACGTCTCCGGACGACTGGGTGATCTATGGGAACGTCCCCAACACTCAAGGTTTTGCCCTATTCAGGCCTGTTTTGTGGGTTTATTGCCCATGTTTTGGTGTCCTGGGACGTCTCCGAAGCACGGGGTGATCCTATGGGACCGTCCCCAAGACTCGCAGTTTTGGCCAATTGGCCCGTTTTGTGAGCTATTGCTCACGTTTTGGTGTCCCGGGACGTCTCCGGACCAAGGGGTGATCTATTGGAATGTCCCAAAGACTCGTGGTTTTGGCCGATTCAGGCCCGTTTTGTGGGTTTATTGCCCAAGCTTTGGTGTCCCGGGACGTCTCCGAAGCACGGGGTGATCTTATGGGACCGTCCCCATGAGTCACAGTTTTGGCCAATTGGGCCCGTTTTGTGAGCTATTACTCATGTTTTGGTGTCCCGAGACGTCTCCGGACCATGGGGTGATCTATGGGAACGTCCCCAAGACTCACAATTTTGGTTGATACGAGCTCGTTTCAAGGGATATTGCTCACGTTTCGGTGTTTCGGGACGTCTCCGAAGCACGGGGTGATCTTATGGAAACGTCCCCAAGACTCGTGGTTTTGGCCGAGTCAGGCCCGTTTTGTGGGTTTATTGCCCATGTTTTGGTGTCTCGAGACGTCTCCGAAGCACGGGGTGATCTTATGGGACCGTCCCCAAGAGTCACAGTTTTGGCCAATTGGGGCTCATTTTGTGAGCTATTGCTCACGTTTTGGTGTCCCGGGACGTCTCCAGACCATGGGGTGATCTCATGGGAACGTCCCGAGGACTCGTGGTTTTGGCCGATTCAGGCCCGTTTTGTGCGTTTATTGCCCATGTTTTGGTGTCCCGGGACATCTCCGAAGCACGGGTTGATCTTATGGGACCGCCCCCAAGACTCGTAGTTTTGGCCAAATGGGGCCCGTTTTGTGAGCTATTGCTCACGTTTTGGTGTCCCGGGACGTCTCCGGACCAAGGGGTGATCTATTGGAATGTCCCAAAGACTCGTGGTTTTGGCCGATTCAGGCCCGTTTTGTGGGTTTATTGCCCATGCTTTGGTGTCCCGGGACGTCTCCGAAGCACGGGGTGATCTTATGGGACCGTCCCCATGAGTCACAGTTTTGGCCAATTGGGCCCGTTTTGTGAGCTATTACTCATGTTTTGGTGTCCCGAGACGTCTCCGGACCATGGGGTGATCTATGGGAACGTCCCCAAGACTCACAATTTTGGTTGATACGAGCTCGTTTCAAGGGATATTGCTCACGTTTCGGTGTTTCGGGACGTCTCCGAAGCACGGGGTGATCTTATGGAAACGTCCCCAAGACTCGTGGTTTTGGCCGAGTCAGGCCCGTTTTGTGGGTTTATTGCCCATGTTTTGGTGTCTCGAGACGTCTCCGAAGCACGGGGTGATCTTATGGGACCGTCCCCAAGAGTCACAGTTTTGGCCAATTGGGGCTCATTTTGTGAGCTATTGCTCACGTTTTGGTGTCCCGGGACGTCTCCAGACCATGGGGTGATCTCATGGGAACGTCCCGAGGACTCGTGGTTTTGGCCGATTCAGGCCCGTTTTGTGCGTTTATTGCCCATGTTTTGGTGTCCCGGGACATCTCCGAAGCACGGGTTGATCTTATGGGACCGCCCCCAAGACTCGTAGTTTTGGCCAAATGGGGCCCGTTTTGTGAGCTATTGCTCACGTTTTGGTGTCCCGGGACGTCTCCGGACAATGGGGTGATCTTATGGGAACGTCCCCAGGACTCGTGGTTCTGGCCGATTCAGGCCCGTTTTCTGGGTTTATTGCCCATGTTTTGGTGTCCCGAGACGTCTCCGAAGCACGGGGTGATCTTATGGGACCGTCCCCTAGACTCGCAGGTTTGGCCAATTGGGGCCCGTTTTGTGAGCTATTACTCACGTTTTGGTGTGCCGGGACGTCTCCGAACCAAGGGGTGATCTTATCGGAACGTCCCTAGGACTCGTGGTTTTGGCCAATTCAGGCCCGTTTTGTTGGTTTATTGCCCATGTTTTAGTATCCCGGGACGTCTTCGAAGCACGGGGTGATCTTATGGGACCGTCCCCAAGAGTCACTGTTTTGGCCAATTGGGACCCGTTTTGTGAGGTATTGCTCATGTTATGGTGTACCGGGACGTCTCCGGACGACTGGGTGATCTATGGGAACGTCCCCAACACTCAAGGTTTTGCCCTATTCAGGCCTGTTTTGTGGGTTTATTGCCCATGTTTTGGTGTCCTGGGACGTCTCCGAAGCACGGGGTGATCCTATGGGACCGTCCCCAAGACTCGCAGTTTTGGCAAATTGGGCCCGTTTTGTGAGCTATTGCTCACGTTTTGGTGTCCCGGGACGTCTCCGGACCAAGGGGTGATCTATGGGAATGTCCCAAAGACTCGTGGTTTTGGCCGATTCAGGACCGTTTTGTGGGTTTATTGCCCATGCTTTGGTGTCCCGGGACGTCTCCGAAGCACGGGGTGATCTTTTGGGACCGTCCCCATGAGTCACAGTTTTGGCCAATTGGGCCCGTTTTGTGAGCTATTACTCATGTTTTGGTGTCCCGAGACGTCTCCGGACCATGGGGTGATCTATGGGAATGTCCCCAAGACTAACAATTTTGGTTGATACGAGCGCGTTTCAAGGGATATTGCTCACGTTTCGGTGTCTCGGGACGTCTCCGAAGCACGGGGTGATCTTATGGAAACGTCCCCAAGACTCGTGGTTTTGGCCGAGTCAGGCCCGTTTTGTGGGTTTATTGCCCATGCTTTGGTGTCCCGGGACGTCTCCGAAGCACGGGGTGATCTTATGGGACCGTCCCCATGAGTCACAGTTTTGGCCAATTGGGCCCGTTTTGTGAGCTATTACTCATGTTTTGGTGTCCCGAGACGTCTCCGGACCATGGGGTGATCTATGGGAACGTCCCCAAGACTCACAATTTTGGTTGATACGAGCTCGTTTCAAGGGATATTGCTCACGTTTCGGTGTTTCGGGACGTCTCCGAAGCACGGGGTGATCTTATGGAAACGTCCCCAAGACTCGTGGTTTTGGCCGAGTCAGGCCCGTTTTGTGGGTTTATTGCCCATGTTTTGGTGTCTCGAGACGTCTCCGAAGCACGGGGTGATCTTATGGGACCGTCCCCAAGAGTCACAGTTTTGGCCAATTGGGGCTCATTTTGTGAGCTATTGCTCACGTTTTGGTGTCCCGGGACGTCTCCAGACCATGGGGTGATCTCATGGGAACGTCCCGAGGACTCGTGGTTTTGGCCGATTCAGGCCCGTTTTGTGCGTTTATTGCCCATGTTTTGGTGTCCCGGGACATCTCCGAAGCACGGGTTGATCTTATGGGACCGCCCCCAAGACTCGTAGTTTTGGCCAAATGGGGCCCGTTTTGTGAGCTATTGCTCACGTTTTGGTGTCCCGGGACGTCTCCGGACAATGGGGTGATCTTATGGGAACGTCCCCAGGACTCGTGGTTCTGGCCGATTCAGGCCCGTTTTCTGGGTTTATTGCCCATGTTTTGGTGTCCCGAGACGTCTCCGAAGCACGGGGTGATCTTATGGGACCGTCCCCTAGACTCGCAGGTTTGGCCAATTGGGGCCCGTTTTGTGAGCTATTACTCACGTTTTGGTGTGCCGGGACGTCTCCGAACCAAGGGGTGATCTTATCGGAACGTCCCTAGGACTCGTGGTTTTGGCCAATTCAGGCCCGTTTTGTTGGTTTATTGCCCATGTTTTAGTATCCCGGGACGTCTTCGAAGCACGGGGTGATCTTATGGGACCGTCCCCAAGAGTCACTGTTTTGGCCAATTGGGACCCGTTTTGTGAGGTATTGCTCATGTTATGGTGTACCGGGACGTCTCCGGACGACTGGGTGATCTATGGGAACGTCCCCAACACTCAAGGTTTTGCCCTATTCAGGCCTGTTTTGTGGGTTTATTGCCCATGTTTTGGTGTCCTGGGACGTCTCCGAAGCACGGGGTGATCCTATGGGACCGTCCCCAAGACTCGCAGTTTTGGCAAATTGGGCCCGTTTTGTGAGCTATTGCTCACGTTTTGGTGTCCCGGGACGTCTCCGGACCAAGGGGTGATCTATGGGAATGTCCCAAAGACTCGTGGTTTTGGCCGATTCAGGACCGTTTTGTGGGTTTATTGCCCATGCTTTGGTGTCCCGGGACGTCTCCGAAGCACGGGGTGATCTTTTGGGACCGTCCCCATGAGTCACAGTTTTGGCCAATTGGGCCCGTTTTGTGAGCTATTACTCATGTTTTGGTGTCCCGAGACGTCTCCGGACCATGGGGTGATCTATGGGAATGTCCCCAAGACTAACAATTTTGGTTGATACGAGCTCGTTTCAAGGGATATTGCTCACGTTTCGGTGTCTCGGGACGTCTCCGAAGCACGGGGTGATCTTATGGAAACGTCCCCAAGACTCGTGGTTTTGGCCGAGTCAGGCCCGTTTTGTGGGTTTATTGCCCATGTTTTGGTGTCTCGAGACGTCTCCGAAGCACGGGGTGATCTTATGGGACCGTCCCCAAGAGTCACAGTTTTGGCCAATTGGGGCTCATTTTGTGAGCTATTGCTCACGTTTTGGTGTCCCGGGACGTCTCGAGACCATGGGGTGATCTCATGGGAACGTCCCAAGGACTCGTGGTTTTGGCCGATTCAGGCCCGTTTTGTGCATTTATTGCCCATGTTTTGGTGTCCCGGGACATCTCCGAAGCACGGGTTGATCTTATGGGACCGCCCCCAAGACTCGTAGTTTTGGCCAAATGGGGCCCGTTTTGTGAGCTATTGCTCACGTTTTGGTGTCCCGGGACGTCTCCGGACAATGGGGTGATCTTATGGGAACGTCCCCTGGACTCGTGGTTCTGGCCGATTCAGGCCCGTTTTCTGGGTTTATTGCCCATGTTTTGGTGTCCCGAGACGTCTCCGAAAAACGGGGTGATCTTATGGGACCGTCCCCTAGTCTCGCAGGTTTGGCCAATTGGGGCCTGTTTTGTGAGCAATTACTCACGTTTTGGTGTGCCGGGACGTCTCCGAACCAAGGGGTGATCTTATCGGAACGTCCCTAGGACTCGTGGTTTTGGCCAATTCAGGCCCGTTTTGTGGGTTTATTGCCCATGTTTTAGTGTCCCGGGACGTCTTCGAAGCACGGGGTGATCTTATGGGACCGTCCCCAAGAGTCACAGTTTTGGCCAATTGGGACCCGTTTTGTGAGGTATTGCTCATGTTATGGTGTCCCGGGACGTCTCCGGACGACTGGGTGATCTATGGGAACGTCCCCAACACTCAAGGTTTTGCCCTATTCAGGCCTGTTTGGTGGGTTTATTGCCCATGTTTTGGTGTCCTAGGACGTCTCCGAAGCATGGGTTGATCCTATGGGACCGTCCCCAAGACTCGCAGTTTTGGCCAATTGGGCCCGTTTTGTGAGCTATTGCTCACGTTTTGGTGTCCCGGAACGTCTCCGGACCAAGGGGTGATCTATGGGAATGTCCCAAAGACTCGTGATTTTGGCCGATTCAGGCCCTTTTTGTGGGTTTATTGCCCATGCTTTGGTGTCCCGGGACGTCTCCGAAGCACGGGGTGATCTTATGGGACCGTCCCCATGAGTCACAGTTTTGGCCAATTGGGCCCGTTTTGTGAGCTATTACTCATGTTTTGGTGTCCCGAGACGTCTCCGGACCACGGGGTGATCTATGGGAACGTCCCCAAGACTCACAATTTTGGTTGATACGAGCTCGTTTCAAGGGATATTGCTCACGTTTCGGTGTCTCGGGACGTCTCCGAAGCACGGGGTGATCTTATGGAAACGTCCCCAAGACTCGTGGTTTTGGCCGAGTCAGGCCCGTTTTGTGGGTTTATTGCCCATGTTTTGGTGTCTCGAGACGTCTCCGAAGCACGGGGTGATCTTATGGGACCGTCCCCAAGAGTCACAGTTTTGGCCAATTGGGGCTCATTTTGTGAGCTATTGCTCACGTTTTGGTGTCCCGGGACGTCTCGAGACCATGGGGTGATCTCATGGGAACGTCCCAAGGACTCGTGGTTTTGGCCGATTCAGGCCCGTTTTGTGCGTTTATTGCCCATGTTTTGGTGTCCCGGGACATCTCCGAAGCACGGGTTGATCTTATGGGACCGCCCCCAAGACTCGTAGTTTTGGCCAAATGGGGCCCGTTTTGTGAGCTATTGCTCACGTTTTGGTGTCCCGGGACGTCTCCGGACAATGGGGTGATCTTATGGGAACGTCCCCTGGACTCGTGGTTCTGGCCGATTCAGGCCCGTTTTCTGGGTTTATTGCCCATGTTTTGGTGTCCCGAGACGTCTCCGAAAAACGGGGTGATCTTATGGGACCGTCCCCTAGTCTCGCAGGTTTGGCCAATTGGGGCCTGTTTTGTGAGCAATTACTCACGTTTTGGTGTGCCGGGACGTCTCCGAACCAAGGGGTGATCTTATCGGAACGTCCCTAGGACTCGTGGTTTTGGCCAATTCAGGCCCGTTTTGTGGGTTTATTGCCCATGTTTTAGTGTCCCGGGACGTCTTCGAAGCACGGGGTGATCTTATGGGACCGTCCCCAAGAGTCACAGTTTTGGCCAATTGGGACCCGTTTTGTGAGGTATTGCTCATGTTATGGTGTCCCGGGACGTCTCCGGACGACTGGGTGATCTATGGGAACGTCCCCAACACTCAAGGTTTTGCCCTATTCAGGCCTGTTTGGTGGGTTTATTGCCCATGTTTTGGTGTCCTAGGACGTCTCCGAAGCATGGGTTGATCCTATGGGACCGTCCCCAAGACTCGCAGTTTTGGCCAATTGGGCCCGTTTTGTGAGCTATTGCTCACGTTTTGGTGTCCCGGAACGTCTCCGGACCAAGGGGTGATCTATGGGAATGTCCCAAAGACTCGTGATTTTGGCCGATTCAGGCCCTTTTTGTGGGTTTATTGCCCATGCTTTGGTGTCCCGGGACGTCTCCGAAGCACGGGGTGATCTTATGGGACCGTCCCCATGAGTCACAGTTTTGGCCAATTGGGCCCGTTTTGTGAGCTATTACTCATGTTTTGGTGTCCCGAGACGTCTCCGGACCACGGGGTGATCTATGGGAACGTCCCCAAGACTCACAATTTTGGTTGATACGAGCTCGTTTCAAGGGATATTGCTCACGTTTCGGTGTCTCGGGACGTCTCCGAAGCACGGGGTGATCTTATGGAAACGTCCCCAAGACTCGTGGTTTTGGCCGAGTCAGGCCCGTTTTGTGGGTTTATTGCCCATGTTTTGGTGTCTCGAGACGTCTCCGAAGCATGGGGTGATCTTATGGGACCGTCCCCAAGAGTCACAGTTTTGGCCAATTGGGGCTCATTTTGTGAGCTATTGCTCACGTTTTGGTGTCCCGGGACGTCTCCAGACCATGGGGTGATCTCATGGGAACGTCCCGAGGACTCGTGGTTTTGGCCGATTCAGGCCCGTTTTGTGCGTTTATTGCCCATGTTTCGGTGTCCCGGGACATCTCCGAAGCATGGGTTGATCTTATGGGACCGCCCCCAAGACTCGTAGTTTTGGCCAAATGGGGCCTGTTTTGTGAGCTATTGCTCACGTTTTGGTGTCCCGGGACGTCTCCGGACCAAGGGGTGATCTTATGGGAACGTCCCCAGGACTCGTGGTTCTGGCCGATTCAGGCCCGTTTTCTGGGTTTATTGCCCATGTTTTGGTGTCCCGGGACGTCTCCGAAGCACGGGGTGATCTTATGGGACCGTCCCCATGAGTCACAGTTTTGGCCAATTGGGCCCGTTTTGTGAGCTATTACTCATGTTTTGGTGTCCCGAGACGTCTCCGGACCATGGGGTGATCTATGGGAACGTCCCCAAGACTCACAATTTTGGTTGATACGAGCTCGTTTCAAGGGATATTGCTCACGTTTCGGTGTTTCGGGACGTCTCCGAAGCACGGGGTGATCTTATGGAAACGTCCCCAAGACTCGTGGTTTTGGCCGAGTCAGGCCCGTTTTGTGGGTTTATTGCCCATGTTTTGGTGTCTCGAGACGTCTCCGAAGCACGGGGTGATCTTATGGGACCGTCCCCAAGAGTCACAGTTTTGGCCAATTGGGGCTCATTTTGTGAGCTATTGCTCACGTTTTGGTGTCCCGGGACGTCTCCAGACCATGGGGTGATCTCATGGGAACGTCCCGAGGACTCGTGGTTTTGGCCGATTCAGGCCCGTTTTGTGCGTTTATTGCCCATGTTTTGGTGTCCCGGGACATCTCCGAAGCACGGGTTGATCTTATGGGACCGTCCCCTAGTCTCGCAGGTTTGGCCAATTGGGGCCTGTTTTGTGAGCAATTACTCACGTTTTGGTGTGCCGGGACGTCTCCGAACCAAGGGGTGATCTTATCGGAACGTCCCTAGGACTCGTGGTTTTGGCCAATTCAGGCCCGTTTTGTGGGTTTATTGCCCATGTTTTAGTGTCCCGGGACGTCTTCGAAGCACGGGGTGATCTTATGGGACCGTCCCCAAGAGTCACAGTTTTGGCCAATTGGGACCCGTTTTGTGAGGTATTGCTCATGTTATGGTGTCCCGGGACGTCTCCGGACGACTGGGTGATCTATGGGAACGTCCCCAACACTCAAGGTTTTGCCCTATTCAGGCCTGTTTGGTGGGTTTATTGCCCATGTTTTGGTGTCCTAGGACGTCTCCGAAGCATGGGGTGATCCTATGGGACCGTCCCCAAGACTCGCAGTTTTGGCCAATTGGGCCCGTTTTGTGAGCTATTGCTCACGTTTTGGTGTCCCGGAACGTCTCCGGACCAAGGGGTGATCTATGGGAATGTCCCAAAGACTCGTGATTTTGGCCGATTCAGGCCCTTTTTGTGGGTTTATTGCCCATGCTTTGGTGTCCCGGGACGTCTCCGAAGCACGGGGTGATCTTATGGGACCGTCCCCATGAGTCACAGTTTTGGCCAATTGGGCCCGTTTTGTGAGCTATTACTCATGTTTTGGTGTCCCGAGACGTCTCCGGACCACGGGGTGATCTATGGGAACGTCCCCAAGACTCACAATTTTGGTTGATACGAGCTCGTTTCAAGGGATATTGCTCACGTTTCGGTGTCTCGGGACGTCTCCGAAGCACGGGGTGATCTTATGGAAACGTCCCCAAGACTCGTGGTTTTGGCCGAGTCAGGCCCGTTTTGTGGGTTTATTGCCCATGTTTTGGTGTCTCGAGACGTCTCCGAAGCACGGGGTGATCTTATGGGACCGTCCCCAAGAGTCACAGTTTTGGCCAATTGGGGCTCATTTTGTGAGCTATTGCTCACGTTTTGGTGTCCCGGGACGTCTCGAGACCATGGGGTGATCTCATGGGAACGTCCCGAGGACTCGTGGTTTTGGCCGATTCAGGCCCGTTTTGTGCGTTTATTGCCCATGTTTTGGTGTCCCGGGACATCTCCGAAGCACGGGTTGATCTTATGGGACCGCCCCCAAGACTCGTAGTTTTGGCCAAATGGGGCCCGTTTTGTGAGCTATTGCTCACGTTTTGGTGTCCCGGGACGTCTCCGGACAATGGGGTGATCTTATGGGAACGTCCCCTGGACTCGTGGTTCTGGCCGATTCAGGCCCGTTTTCTGGGTTTATTGCCCATGTTTTGGTGTCCCGAGACGTCTCCGAAAAACGGGGTGATCTTATGGGACCGTCCCCTAGTCTCGCAGGTTTGGCCAATTGGGGCCTGTTTTGTGAGCAATTACTCACGTTTTGGTGTGCCGGGACGTCTCCGAACCAAGGGGTGATCTTATCGGAACGTCCCTAGGACTCGTGGTTTTGGCCAATTCAGGCCCGTTTTGTGGGTTTATTGCCCATGTTTTAGTGTCCCGGGACGTCTTCGAAGCACGGGGTGATCTTATGGGACCGTCCCCAAGAGTCACAGTTTTGGCCAATTGGGACCCGTTTTGTGAGGTATTGCTCATGTTATGGTGTCCCGGGACGTCTCCGGACGACTGGGTGATCTATGGGAACGTCCCCAACACTCAAGGTTTTGCCCTATTCAGGCCTGTTTGGTGGGTTTATTGCCCATGTTTTGGTGTCCTAGGACGTCTCCGAAGCATGGGTTGATCCTATGGGACCGTCCCCAAGACTCGCAGTTTTGGCCAATTGGGCCCGTTTTGTGAGCTATTGCTCACGTTTTGGTGTCCCGGAACGTCTCCGGACCAAGGGGTGATCTATGGGAATGTCCCAAAGACTCGTGATTTTGGCCGATTCAGGCCCTTTTTGTGGGTTTATTGCCCATGCTTTGGTGTCCCGGGACGTCTCCGAAGCACGGGGTGATCTTATGGGACCGTCCCCATGAGTCACAGTTTTGGCCAATTGGGCCCGTTTTGTGAGCTATTACTCATGTTTTGGTGTCCCGAGACGTCTCCGGACCACGGGGTGATCTATGGGAACGTCCCCAAGACTCACAATTTTGGTTGATACGAGCTCGTTTCAAGGGATATTGCTCACGTTTCGGTGTCTCGGGACGTCTCCGAAGCACGGGGTGATCTTATGGAAACGTCCCCAAGACTCGTGGTTTTGGCCGAGTCAGGCCCGTTTTGTGGGTTTATTGCCCATGTTTTGGTGTCTCGAGACGTCTCCGAAGCACGGGGTGATCTTATGGGACCGTCCCCAAGAGTCACAGTTTTGGCCAATTGGGGCTCATTTTGTGAGCTATTGCTCACGTTTTGGTGTCCCGGGACGTCTCGAGACCATGGGGTGATCTCATGGGAACGTCCCGAGGACTCGTGGTTTTGGCCGATTCAGGCCCGTTTTGTGCGTTTATTGCCCATGTTTTGGTGTCCCGGGACATCTCCGAAGCACGGGTTGATCTTATGGGACCGCCCCCAAGACTCGTAGTTTTGGCCAAATGGGGCCCGTTTTGTGAGCTATTGCTCACGTTTTGGTGTCCCGGGACGTCTCCGGACAATGGGGTGATCTTATGGGAACGTCCCCTGGACTCGTGGTTCTGGCCGATTCAGGCCCGTTTTCTGGGTTTATTGCCCATGTTTTGGTGTCCCGAGACGTCTCCGAAAAACGGGGTGATCTTATGGGACCGTCCCCTAGTCTCGCAGGTTTGGCCAATTGGGGCCTGTTTTGTGAGCAATTACTCACGTTTTGGTGTGCCGGGACGTCTCCGAACCAAGGGGTGATCTTATCGGAACGTCCCTAGGACTCGTGGTTTTGGCCAATTCAGGCCCGTTTTGTGGGTTTATTGCCCATGTTTTAGTGTCCCGGGACGTCTTCGAAGCACGGGGTGATCTTATGGGACCGTCCCCAAGAGTCACAGTTTTGGCCAATTGGGACCCGTTTTGTGAGGTATTGCTCATGTTATGGTGTCCCGGGACGTCTCCGGACGACTGGGTGATCTATGGGAACGTCCCCAACACTCAAGGTTTTGCCCTATTCAGGCCTGTTTGGTGGGTTTATTGCCCATGTTTTGGTGTCCTAGGACGTCTCCGAAGCATGGGTTGATCCTATGGGACCGTCCCCAAGACTCGCAGTTTTGGCCAATTGGGCCCGTTTTGTGAGCTATTGCTCACGTTTTGGTGTCCCGGAACGTCTCCGGACCAAGGGGTGATCTATGGGAATGTCCCAAAGACTCGTGATTTTGGCCGATTCAGGCCCTTTTTGTGGGTTTATTGCCCATGCTTTGGTGTCCCGGGACGTCTCCGAAGCACGGGGTGATCTTATGGGACCGTCCCCATGAGTCACAGTTTTGGCCAATTGGGCCCGTTTTGTGAGCTATTACTCATGTTTTGGTGTCCCGAGACGTCTCCGGACCACGGGGTGATCTATGGGAACGTCCCCAAGACTCACAATTTTGGTTGATACGAGCTCGTTTCAAGGGATATTGCTCACGTTTCGGTGTCTCGGGACGTCTCCGAAGCACGGGGTGATCTTATGGAAACGTCCCCAAGACTCGTGGTTTTGGCCGAGTCAGGCCCGTTTTGTGGGTTTATTGCCCATGTTTTGGTGTCTCGAGACGTCTCCGAAGCACGGGGTGATCTTATGGGACCGTCCCCAAGAGTCACAGTTTTGGCCAATTGGGGCTCATTTTGTGAGCTATTGCTCACGTTTTGGTGTCCCGGGACGTCTCCAGACCATGGGGAGATCTCATGGGAACGTCCCGAGGACTCGTGGTTTTGGCCGATTCAGGCCCGTTTTGTGCGTTTATTGCCCATGTTTTGGTGTCCCGGGACATCTCCGAAGCACGGGTTGATCTTATGGGACCGCCCCCAAGACTCGTGGTTTTGGCCAAATGGGGCCCGTTTTGTGAGCTATTGCTCACGTTTTGGTGTCCCGGGACGTCTCCGGACAATGGGGTGATCTTATGGGAACGTCCCCTGGACTCGTGGTTCTGGCCGATTCAGGCCCGTTTTCTGGGTTTATTCCCCATGTTTTGGTGTCCCGAGACGTCTCCGAAAAACGGGGTGATCTTATGGGACCGTCCCCTAGTCTCGCAGGTTTGGCCAATTGGGGCCCATTTTGTGAGCTATTACTCACGTTTTGGTGTGCCGGGACGTCTCCGAACCAAGGGGTGATCTTATCGGAACGTCCCTAGGACTCGTGGTTTTGGCCAATTCAGGCCCGTTTTGTGGGTTTATTGCCCATGTTTTAGTGTCCCGGGACGTCTTCGAAGCACGGGGTGATCTTATGGGACCGTCCCCAAGAGTCACAGTTTTGGCCAATTGGGACCCGTTTTGTGAGGTATTGCTCATGTTATGGTGTCCCGGGACGTCTCCGGACGACTGGGTGATCTATGGGAATGTCCCCAACACTCAAGGTTTTGCCCTATTCAGGCCTGTTTGGTGGGTTTATTGCCCATGTTTTGGTGTCCTGGGACGTCTCCGAAGCATGGGTTGATCCTATGGGACCGTCCCCAAGACTCGTGATTTTGGCCGATTGGGCCCGTTTTGTGAGCTATTGCTCACGTTTTGGTGTCCCGGGACGTCTCCGGACCAAGGGGTGATCTATGGGAATGTCCCAAAGACTCGTGATTTTGGCCGATTCAGGACCGTTTTGTGGGTTTATTGCCCATGCTTTGGTGTCCCGGGACGTCTCCGAAGCACGGGGTGATCTTATGGGACCGTCCCCATGAGTCACAGTTTTGGCCAATTGGGCCCGTTTTGTGAGCTATTAGTCATGTTTTGGTGTCCCGAGACGTCTCCGGACCATGGGGTGATCTATGGGAATGTCCCCAAGACTAACAATTTTGGTTGATACGAGCTCGTTTCAAGGGATATTGATCACGTTTCGGTGTCTCGGGACGTCTCCGAAGCACGGGGTGATCTTATGGAAACGTCCCCAAGACTCGTGGTTTTGGCCGAGTCAGGCCCGTTTTGTGGGTTTATTGCCCATGTTTTGGTGTCTCGAGACGTCTCCGAAGCACGGGGTGATCTTATGGGACCGTCCCCAAGAGTCACAGTTTTGGCCAATTGGGGCTCATTTTGTGAGCTATTGCTCACGTTTTGGTGTCCCGGGACGTCTCCAGACCATGGGGTGATCTCATGGGAACGTCCCGAGGACTCGTGGTTTTGGCCGATTCAGGCCCGTTTTGTGCGTTTATTGCCCATGTTTTGGTGTCCCGGGACATCTCCGAAGCACGGGTTGATCTTATGGGACCGCCCCCAAGACTCGTAGTTTTGGCCAAATGGGGCCCGTTTTGTGAGCTATTGCTCACGTTTTGGTGTCCCGGGACGTCTCCGGACAATGGGGTGATCTTATGGGAACGTCCCCAGGACTCGTGGTTCTGGCCGATTCAGGCCCGTTTTCTGGGTTTATTGCCCATGTTTTGGTGTCCCGAGACGTCTCCGATGCACGGGGTGATCTTATGGGACCGTCCCTTAGACTCGCAGGTTTGGCCAATTGGGGCCCGTTTTGTGAGCTATTACTCACGTTTTGGTGTGCCGGGACGTCTCCGAACCAAGGGGTGATCTTATCGGAACGTCCCTAGGACTCGTGGTTTTGGCCAATTCAGGCCCGTCTTGTGGGTTTATTGCCCATGTTTTAGTGTCTCGGGACGTCTTCGAAGCACGGGGTGATCTTATGGGACCGTCCCCAAGAGTCACAGTTTTGGCCAATTGGGACCCGTTTTGTGAGGTATTGCTCATGTTATGGTGTCCCGGCACGTCTCCGGACGACTGGGTGATCTATGGGAACGTCCCCAACACTCAAAGTTTTGCCCTATTCAGGCCTGTTTTGTGGGTTTATTGCCCATGTTTTGGTGTCCTGGGACGTCCCCGAAGCACGCGGTGATCCTATGGGACCGTCCCCAAGAGTCACAGTTTTGGCCAATTGGGCCCGTTTTGTGAGCTATTGCTCACGTTTTGGTGTCCCGGGACGTCTCCGGACCAAGCGGTGATCTATGGGAATGTCCCAAAGACTCGTGATTTTGGCCGATTCAGGCCCGTTTTGTGGGTTTATTGCCCATGCTTTGGTGTCCCGGGACGTCTCCGAAGCACGGGGTGATCTTATGGGACCGTCCCCATGAGTCACAGTTTTGGCCAATTGGGCCCGTTTTGTGAGCTATTACTCATGTTTTGGTGTCCCGAGACGTCTCCGGACCACGGGGTGATCTATGGGAACGTCCCCAAGACTCACAATTTTGGTTGATACGAGCTCGTTTCAAGGGATATTGCTCACGTTTCGGTGTCTCGGGACGTCTCCGAAGCACGGGGTGATCTTATGGAAACGTCCCCAAGACTCGTGGTTTTGGCCGAGTCAGGCCCGTTTTGTGGATTTATTGCCCATGTTTTGGTGTCTCGAGACGTCTCCGAAGCACGGGGTGATCTTATGGGACCGTCCCCAAGAGTCACAGTTTTGGCCAATTGGGGCTCATTTTGTGAGCTATTGCTCACGTTTTGGTGTCCCGGGACGTCTCCAGACCATGGGGTGATCTCATGGGAACGTCCCGAGGACTCGTGGTTTTGGCCGATTCAGGCCCGTTTTGTGCGTTTATTGCCCATGTTTTGGTGTCCCGGGACATCTCCGAAGCACGGGTTGATCTTATGGGACCGCCCCCAAGACTCGTAGTTTTGGCCAAATGGGGCCCGTTTTGTGAGCTATTGCTCACGTTTTGGTGTCCCGGGACGTCTCCGGACAATGGGGTGATCTTATGGGAACGTCCCCAGGACTCGTGGTTCTGGCCGATTCAGGCCCGTTTTCTGGGTTTATTGCCCATGTTTTGGTGTCCCGAGACGTCTCCGAAGCACGGGGTGATCTTATGGGACCGTCCCCTAGACTCGAGGTTTGGCCAATTGGGGCCCGTTTTGTGAGCTATTACTCACGTTTTGGTGTGCCGGGACATCTCCGAACCAAGGGGTGATCTTATCGGAACGTCCCTAGGACTCGTGGTTTTGGCCAATTCAGGCCCGTCTTGTGGGTTTATTGCCCATGTTTTAGTGTCCCGGGACGTCTTCGAAGCACGGGGTGATCTTATGGGACCGTCCCCAAGAGTCACAGTTTTGGCCAATTGGGACCTGTTTTGTGAGGTATTGCTCATGTTATGGTGTCCCGGGACGTCTCCGGACGACTGGGTGATCTATGGGAACGTCCCCAACACTCAAGGTTTTGCCCTATTCAGGCCTGTTTTGTGGGTTTATTGCCCATGTTTTGGTGTCCTGGGACGTCTCCGAAGCACGCGGTGATCCTATGGGACCGTCCCCAAGACTCGCAGTTTTGGCCAATTGGGCCCGTTTTGTGAGCTATTGCTCACGTTTTGGTGTCCCGGGACGTCTCCGGACCAAGGGGTGATCTATGGGAATGTCCCAAAGACTCGTGATTTTGGCCGATTCAGGACCGTTTTGTGGGTTTATTGCCCATGCTTTGGTGTCCCGGGACGTCTCCGAAGCACGGGGTGATCTTATGGGACCGTCCCCATGAGTCACAGTTTTGGCCAATTGGGCCCGTTTTGTGAGCTATTACTCATGTTTTGGTGTCCCGAGACGTCTCCGGACCATGGGGTGATCTATGGGAATGTCCCCAAGACTAACAATTTTGGTTGATACGAGCTCGTTTCAAGGGATATTGCTCACGTTTCGGTGTCTCGGGACGTCTCCGAAGCACGGGGTGATCTTATGGAAACGTCCCCAAGACTCGTGGTTTTGGCCGAGTCAGGCCCGTTTTGTGGGTTTATTGCCCATGTTTTGGTGTCTCGAGACGTCTCCGAAGCACGGGGTGATCTTATGGGACCGTCCCCAAGAGTCACAGTTTTGGCCAATTGGGGCTCATTTTGTGAGCTATTGCTCACGTTTTGGTGTCCCGGGACGTCTCGAGACCATGGGGTGATCTCATGGGAACGTCCCGAGGACTCGTGGTTTTGGCCGATTCAGGCCCGTTTTGTGCGTTTATTGCCCATGTTTTGGTGTCCCGGGACATCTCCGAAGCACGGGTTGATCTTATGGGACCGCCCCCAAGACTCGTAGTTTTGGCCAAATGGAGCCCGTTTTGTGAGCTATTGCTCACGTTTTGGTGTCCCGGGACGTCTCCGGACAATGGGGTGATCTTATGGGAACGTCCCCTGGACTCGTGGTTCTGGCCGATTCAGGCCCGTTTTCTGGGTTTATTGCCCATGTTTTGGTGTCCCGAGACGTCTCCGAAAAACGGGGTGATCTTATGGGACCGTCCCCTAGTCTCGCAGGTTTGGCCAATTGGGGCCTGTTTTGTGAGCAATTACTCACGTTTTGGTGTGCCGGGACGTCTCCGAACCAAGGGGTGATCTTATCGGAACGTCCCTAGGACTCGTGGTTTTGGCCAATTCAGGCCCGTTTTGTGGGTTTATTGCCCATGTTTTAGTGTCCCGGGACGTCTTCGAAGCACGGGGTGATCTTATGGGACCGTCCCCAAGAGTCACAGTTTTGGCCAATTGGGACCCGTTTTGTGAGGTATTGCTCATGTTATGGTGTCCCGGGACGTCTCCGGACCAAGGGGTGATCTATGGGAATGTCCCAAAGACTCGTGGTTTTGGCCGATTCAGGCCCGTTTTGTGGGTTTATTGCCCATGCTTTGGTGTCCCGGGACGTCTCCGAAGCACGGGGTGATCTTATGGGACCGTCCCCATGAGTCACAGTTTTGGCCAATTGGGCCCGTTTTGTGAGCTATTACTCATGTTTTGGTGTCCCGAGACGTCTCCGGACCACGGGGTGATCTATGGGAACGTCCCCAAGACTCACAATTTTGGTTGATACGAGCTCGTTTCAAGGGATATTGCTCACGTTTCGGTGTCTCGGGACGTCTCCGAAGCACGGGGTGATCTTATGGAAACGTCCCCAAGACTCGTGGTTTTGGCCGAGTCAGGCCCGTTTTGTGGATTTATTGCCCATGTTTTGGTGTCTCGAGACGTCTCCGAAGCACGGGGTGATCTTATGGGACCGTCCCCAAGAGTCACAGTTTTGGCCAATTGGGGCTCATTTTGTGAGCTATTGCTCACGTTTTGGTGTCCCGGGACGTCTCCAGACCATGGGGTGATCTCATGGGAACGTCCCGAGGACTCGTGGTTTTGGCCGATTCAGGCCCGTTTTGTGCGTTTATTGCCCATGTTTTGGTGTCCCGGGACATCTCCGAAGCACGGGTTGATCTTATGGGACCGCCCCCAAGACTCGTAGTTTTGGCCAAATGGGGCCCGTTTTGTGAGCTATTGCTCACGTTTTGGTGTCCCGGGACGTCTCCGGACAATGGGGTGATCTTATGGGAACGTCCCCAGGACTCGTGGTTCTGGCCGATTCAGGCCCGTTTTCTGGGTTTATTGCCCATGTTTTGGTGTCCCGAGACGTCTCCGAAGCACGGGGTGATCTTATGGGACCGTCCCCTAGACTCGAGGTTTGGCCAATTGGGGCCCGTTTTGTGAGCTATTACTCACGTTTTGGTGTGCCGGGACATCTCCGAACCAAGGGGTGATCTTATCGGAACGTCCCTAGGACTCGTGGTTTTGGCCAATTCAGGCCCGTCTTGTGGGTTTATTGCCCATGTTTTAGTGTCCCGGGACGTCTTCGAAGCACGGGGTGATCTTATGGGACCGTCCCCAAGAGTCACAGTTTTGGCCAATTGGGACCTGTTTTGTGAGGTATTGCTCATGTTATGGTGTCCCGGGACGTCTCCGGACGACTGGGTGATCTATGGGAACGTCCCCAACACTCAAGGTTTTGCCCTATTCAGGCCTGTTTTGTGGGTTTATTGCCCATGTTTTGGTGTCCTGGGACGTCTCCGAAGCACGCGGTGATCCTATGGGACCGTCCCCAAGACTCGCAATTTTGGCCAATTGGGCCCGTTTTGTGAGCTATTGCTCACGTTTTGGTGTCCCGGGACGTCTCCGGACCAAGGGGTGATCTATGGGAATGTCCCAAAGACTCGTGATTTTGGCCGATTCAGGACCGTTTTGTGGGTTTATTGCCCATGCTTTGGTGTCCCGGGACGTCTCCGAAGCACGGGGTGATCTTATGGGACCGTCCCCATGAGTCACAGTTTTGGCCAATTGGGCCCGTTTTGTGAGCTATTACTCATGTTTTGGTGTCCCGAGACGTCTCCGGACCATGGGGTGATCTATGGGAATGTCCCCAAGACTAACAATTTTGGTTGATACGAGCTCGTTTCAAGGGATATTGCTCACGTTTCGGTGTCTCGGGACGTCTCCGAAGCACGGGGTGATCTTATGGAAACGTCCCCAAGACTCGTGGTTTTGGCCGAGTCAGGCCCGTTTTGTGGGTTTATTGCCCATGTTTTGGTGTCTCGAGACGTCTCCGAAGCACGGGGTGATCTTATGGGACCGTCCCCAAGAGTCACAGTTTTGGCCAATTGGGGCTCATTTTGTGAGCTATTGCTCACGTTTTGGTGTCCCGGGACGTCTCGAGACCATGGGGTGATCTCATGGGAACGTCCCGAGGACTCGTGGTTTTGGCCGATTCAGGCCCGTTTTGTGCGTTTATTGCCCATGTTTTGGTGTCCCGGGACATCTCCGAAGCACGGGTTGATCTTATGGGACCGCCCCCAAGACTCGTAGTTTTGGCCAAATGGAGCCCGTTTTGTGAGCTATTGCTCACGTTTTGGTGTCCCGGGACGTCTCCGGACAATGGGGTGATCTTATGGGAACGTCCCCTGGACTCGTGGTTCTGGCCGATTCAGGCCCGTTTTCTGGGTTTATTGCCCATGTTTTGGTGTCCCGAGACGTCTCCGAAAAACGGGGTGATCTTATGGGACCGTCCCCTAGTCTCGCAGGTTTGGCCAATTGGGGCCTGTTTTGTGAGCAATTACTCACGTTTTGGTGTGCCGGGACGTCTCCGAACCAAGGGGTGATCTTATCGGAACGTCCCTAGGACTCGTGGTTTTGGCCAATTCAGGCCCGTTTTGTGGGTTTATTGCCCATGTTTTAGTGTCCCGGGACGTCTTCGAAGCACGGGGTGATCTTATGGGACCGTCCCCAAGAGTCACAGTTTTGGCCAATTGGGACCCGTTTTGTGAGGTATTGCTCATGTTATGGTGTCCCGGGACGTCTCCGGACGACTGGGTGATCTATGGGAACGTCCCCAACACTCAAGGTTTTGCCCTATTCAGGCCTGTTTGGTGGGTTTATTGCCCATGTTTTGGTGTCCTGGGACGTCTCCGAAGCATGGGTTGATCCTATGGGACCGTCCCCAAGACTCGCAGTTTTGGCCAATTGGGCCCGTTTTGTGAGCTATTGCTCACGTTTTGGTGTCCCGGAACGTCTCCGGACCAAGGGGTGATCTATGGGAATGTCCCAAAGACTCGTGATTTTGGCCGATTCAGGCCCTTTTTGTGGGTTTATTGCCCATGCTTTGGTGTCCCGGGACGTCTCCGAAGCACGGGGTGATCTTATGGGACCGTCCCCATGAGTCACAGTTTTGGCCAATTGGGCCCGTTTTGTGAGCTATTACTCATGTTTTGGTGTCCCGAGACGTCTCCGGACCACGGGGTGATCTATGGGAACGTCCCCAAGACTCACAATTTTGGTTGATACGAGCTCGTTTCAAGGGATATTGCTCACGTTTCGGTGTCTCGGGACGTCTCCGAAGCACGGGGTGATCTTATGGAAACGTCCCCAAGACTCGTGGTTTTGGCCGAGTCAGGCCCGTTTTGTGGGTTTATTGCCCATGTTTTGGTGTCTCGAGACGTCTCCGAAGCACGGGGTGATCTTATGGGACCGTCCCCAAGAGTCACAGTTTTGGCCAATTGGGGCTCATTTTGTGAGCTATTGCTCACGTTTTGGTGTCCCGGGACGTCTCCAGACCATGGGGAGATCTCATGGGAACGTCCCGAGGACTCGTGGTTTTGGCCGATTCAGGCCCGTTTTGTGCGTTTATTGCCCATGTTTTGGTGTCCCGGGACATCTCCGAAGCACGGGTTGATCTTATGGGACCGCCCCCAAGACTCGTGGTTTTGGCCAAATGGGGCCCGTTTTGTGAGCTATTGCTCACGTTTTGGTGTCCCGGGACGTCTCCGGACAATGGGGTGATCTTATGGGAACGTCCCCTGGACTCGTGGTTCTGGCCGATTCAGGCCCGTTTTCTGGGTTTATTGCCCATGTTTTGGTGTCCCGAGACGTCTCCGAAAAACGGGGTGATCTTATGGGACCGTCCCCTAGTCTCGCAGGTTTGGCTAATTGGGGCCCGTTTTGTGAGCTATTACTCACGTTTTGGTGCGCCGGGACGTCTCCGAACCAAGGGGTGATCTTATCGGAACGTCCCTAGGACTCATGGTTTTGGCCAATTCAGGCCCGTTTTGTGGGTTTATTGCCCATGTTTTAGTGTCCCGGGACGTCTTCGAAGCACGGGGTGATCTTATGGGACCGTCCCCAAGAGTCACAGTTTTGGCCAATTGGGACCCGTTTTGTGAGGTATTGCTCATGTTATGGTGTCCCGGGACGTCTCCGGACGACTGGGTGATCTATGGGAACGTCCCCAACACTCAAGGTTTTGCCCTATTCAGGCCTGTTTGGTGGGTTTATTGCCCATGTTTTGGTGTCCTGGGACGTCTCCGAAGCATGGGTTGATCCTATGGGACCGTCCCCAAGACTCGTGATTTTGGCCGATTGGGCCCGTTTTCTGAGCTATTGCTCACGTTTTGGTGTCCCGGGACGTCTCCGGACCAAGGGGTGATCTATGGGAATGTCCCAAAGACTCGTGATTTTGGCCGATTCAGGCCCTTTTTGTGGGTTTATTGCCCATGCTTTGGTGTCCCGGGACGTCTCCGAAGCACGGGGTGATCTTATGGGACCGTCCCCATGAGTCACAGTTTTGGCCAATTGGGCCCGTTTTGTGAGCTATTACTCATGTTTTGGTGTCCCGAGACGTCTCCGGACCACGGGGTGATCTATGGGAACGTCCCCAAGACTCACAATTTTGGTTGATACGAGCTCGTTTCAAGGGATATTGCTCACGTTTCGGTGTCTCGGGACGTCTCCGAAGCACGGGGTGATCTTATGGGAACGTCCCCAAGACTCGTGGTTTTGGCCGAGTCAGGCCCGTTTTGTGGGTTTATTGCCCATGTTTTGGTGTCTCGAGACGTCTCCGAAGCACGGGGTGATCTTATGGGACCGTCCCCAAGAGTCACAGTTTTGGCCAATTGGGGCTCATTTTGTGAGCTATTGCTCACGTTTTGGTGTCCCGGGACGTCTCCAGACCATGGGGAGATCTCATGGGAACGTCCCGAGGACTCGTGGTTTTGGCCGATTCAGGCCCGTTTTGTGCGTTTATTGCCCATGTTTTGGTGTCCCGGGACATCTCCGAAGCACGGGTTGATCTTATGGGACCGCCCCCAAGACTCGTGGTTTTGGCCAAATGGGGCCCGTTTTGTGAGCTATTGCTCACGTTTTGGTGTCCCGGGACGTCTCCGGACAATGGGGTGATCTTATGGGAACGTCCCCTGGACTCGTGGTTCTGGCCGATTCAGGCCCGTTTTCTGGGTTTATTGCCCATGTTTTGGTGTCCCGAGACGTCTCCGAAAAACGGGGTGATCTTATGGGACCGTCCCCTAGTCTCGCAGGTTTGGCCAATTGGGGCCCGTTTTGTGAGCTATTACTCACGTTTTGGTGTGCCGGGACGTCTCCGAACCAAGGGGTGATCTTATCGGAACGTCCCTAGGACTCGTGGTTTTGGCCAATTCAGGCCCGTTTTGTGGGTTTATTGCCCATGTTTTAGTGTCCCGGGACGTCTTCGAAGCACGGGGTGATCTTATGGGACCGTCCCCAAGAGTCACAGTTTTGGCCAATTGGGACCCGTTTTGTGAGGTATTGCTCATGTTATGGTGTCCCGGGACGTCTCCGGACGACTGGGTGATCTATGGGAACGTCCCCAACACTCAAGGTTTTGCCCTATTCAGGCCTGTTTGGTGGGTTTATTGCCCATGTTTTGGTGTCCTGGGACGTCTCCGAAGCATGGGTTGATCCTATGGGACCGTCCCCAAGACTCGTGATTTTGGCCGATTGGGCCCGTTTTCTGAGCTATTGCTCACGTTTTGGTGTCCCGGGACGTCTCCGGACCAAGGGGTGATCTATGGGAATGTCCCAAAGACTCGTGATTTTGGCCGATTCAGGCCCTTTTTGTGGGTTTATTGCCCATGCTTTGGTGTCCCGGGACGTCTCCGAAGCACGGGGTGATCTTATGGGACCGTCCCCATGAGTCACAGTTTTGGCCAATTGGGCCTGTTTTGTGAGCTATTACTCATCTTTTGGTGTCCCGAGACGTCTCCGGACCACGGGGTGATCTATGGGAACGTCCCCAAGACTCACAATTTTGGTTGATACGAGCTCGTTTCAAGGGATATTGCTCACGTTTCGGTGTCTCGGGACGTCTCCGAAGCACGGGGTGATCTTATGGAAACGTCCCCAAGACTCGTGGTTTTGGCCGAGTCAGGCCCGTTTTGTGGGTTTATTGCCCATGTTTTGGTGTCTCGAGACGTCTCCGAAGCACGGGGTGATCTTATGGGACCGTCCCCAAGAGTCACAGTTTTGGCCAATTGGGGCTCATTTTGTGAGCTATTGCTCACGTTTTGGTGTCCCGGGACGTCTCCAGACCATGGGGTGATCTCATGGGAACGTCCCGAGGACTCGTGGTTTTGGCCGATTCAGGCCCGTTTTGTGCGTTTATTGCCCATGTTTTGGTGTCCCGGGACATCTCCGAAGCACGGGTTGATCTTATGGGACCGCCCCCAAGACTCGTAGTTTTGGCCAAATGGGGCCCGTTTTGTGAGCTATTGCTCACGTTTTGGTGTCCCGGGACGTCTCCGGACAATGGGGTGATCTTATGGGAACGTCCCCAGGACTCGTGGTTCTGGCCGATTCAGGCCCGTTTTCTGGGTTTATTGCCCATGTTTTGGTGTCTCGAGACGTCTCCGATGCACGGGGTGATCTTATGGGACTGCCCCCAAGAGTCGTAGTTTTGGCCAATTGGGGCCCGTTTTGTGAGCTATTACTCACGTTTTGGTGTGCCGGGACGTCTCCGAACCAAGGGGTGATCTTATCGGAACGTCCCTAGGACTCGTGGTTTTGGCCAATTCAGGCCCGTCTTGTGGGTTTATTGCCCATGTTTTAGTGTCTCGGGACGTCTTCGAAGCACGGGGTGATCTTATGGGACCGTCCCCAAGAGTCACAGTTTTGGCCAATTGGGACCCGTTTTGTGAGGTATTGCTCATGTTATGGTGTCCCGGCACGTCTCCGGACGACTGGGTGATCTATGGGAACGTCCCCAACACTCAAAGTTTTGCCCTATTCAGGCCTGTTTTGTGGGTTTATTGCCCATGTTTTGGTGTCCTGGGACGTCTCCGAAGCACGCGGTGATCCTATGGGACCGTCCCCAAGAGTCACAGTTTTGGCCAATTGGGCCCGTTTTGTGAGCTATTGCTCACGTTTTGGTGTCCCGGGACGTCTCCGGACCAAGGGGTGATCTATGGGAATGTCCCAAAGACTCGTGATTTTGGCCGATTCAGGCCCGTTTTGTGGGTTTATTGCCCATGCTTTGGTGTCCCGGGACGTCTCCGAAGCACGGGGTGATCTTATGGGACCGTCCCCATGAGTCACAGTTTTGGCCAATGGAGCCCGTTTTGTGAGCTATTACTCATGTTTTGGTGTCCCGAGACGTCTCCGGACCACGGGGTGATCTATGGGAACGTCCCCAAGACTCACAATTTTGGTTGATACGAGCTCGTTTCAAGGGATATTGCTCACGTTTCGGTGTCTCGGGACGTCTCCGAAGCACGGGGTGATCTTATGGAAACGTCCCCAAGACTCGTGGTTTTGGCCGAGTCAGGCCCGTTTTGTGGATTTATTGCCCATGTTTTGGTGTCTCGAGACGTCTCCGAAGCACGGGGTGATCTTATGGGACCGTCCCCAAGAGTCACAGTTTTGGCCAATTGGGGCTCATTTTGTGAGCTATTGCTCACGTTTTGGTGTCCCGGGACGTCTCCAGACCATGGGGTGATCTCATGGGAACGTCCCGAGGACTCGTGGTTTTGGCCGATTCAGGCCCGTTTTGTGCGTTTATTGCCCATGTTTTGGTGTCCCGGGACATCTCCGAAGCACGGGTTGATCTTATGGGACCGCCCCCAAGACTCGTAGTTTTGGCCAAATGGGGCCCGTTTTGTGAGCTATTGCTCACGTTTTGGTGTCCCGGGACGTCTCCGGACAATGGGGTGATCTTATGGGAACGTCCCCAGGACTCGTGGTTCTGGCCGATTCAGGCCCGTTTTCTGGGTTTATTGCCCATGTTTTGGTGTCCCGAGACGTCTCCGAAGCACGGGGTGATCTTATGGGACCGTCCCCTAGACTCGCAGGTTTGGCCAATTGGGGCCCGTTTTGTGAGCTATTACTCACGTTTTAGTGTGCCGGGACGTCTCCGAACCAAGGGGTGATCTTATCGGAACGTCCCTAGGACTCGTGGTTTTGGCCAATTCAGGCCCGTCTTGTGGGTTTATTGCCCATGTTTTAGTGTCCCGGGACGTCTTCGAAGCACGGGGTGATCTTATGGGACCGTCCCCAAGAGTCACAGTTTTGGCCAATTGGGACCTGTTTTGTGAGGTATTGCTCATGTTATGGTGTCCCGGGACGTCTCCGGACGACTGGGTGATCTATGGGAACGTCGCCAACACTCAAGGTTTTGCCCTATTCAGGCCTGTTTTGTGGGTTTATTGCCCATGTTTTGGTGTCCTGGGACGTCTCCGAAGCACGCGGTGATCCTATGGGACCGTCCCCAAGAGTCACAGTTTTGGCCAATTGGGCCCGTTTTGTGAGCTATTGCTCACGTTTTGGTGTCCCGGGACGTCTCCGGACCAAGGGGTGATCTATGGGAATGTCCCAAAGACTCGTGATTTTGGCCGATTCAGGCCCGTTTTGTGGGTTTATTGCCCATGCTTTGGTGTCCCGGGACGTCTCCGAAGCACGGGGTGATCTTATGGGACCGTCCCCATGAGTCACAGTTTTGGCCAATGGAGCCCGTTTTGTGAGCTATTACTCATGTTTTGGTGTCCCGAGACGTCTCCGGACCACGGGGTGATCTATGGGAACGTCCCCAAGACTCACAATTTTGGTTGATACGAGCTCGTTTCAAGGGATATTGCTCACGTTTCGGTGTCTCGGGACGTCTCCGAAGCACGGGGTGATCTTATGGAAACGTCCCCAAGACTCGTGGTTTTGGCCGAGTCAGGCCCGTTTTGTGGATTTATTGCCCATGTTTTGGTGTCTCGAGACGTCTCCGAAGCACGGGGTGATCTTATGGGACCGTCCCCAAGAGTCACAGTTTTGGCCAATTGGGGCTCATTTTGTGAGCTATTGCTCACGTTTTGGTGTCCCGGGACGTCTCCAGACCATGGGGTGATCTCATGGGAACGTCCCGAGGACTCGTGGTTTTGGCCGATTCAGGCCCGTTTTGTGCGTTTATTGCCCATGTTTTGGTGTCCCGGGACATCTCCGAAGCACGGGTTGATCTTATGGGACCGCCCCCAAGACTCGTAGTTTTGGCCAAATGGGGCCCGTTTTGTGAGCTATTGCTCACGTTTTGGTGTCCCGGGACGTCTCCGGACAATGGGGTGATCTTATGGGAACGTCCCCAGGACTCGTGGTTCTGGCCGATTCAGGCCCGTTTTCTGGGTTTATTGCCCATGTTTTGGTGTCCCGAGACGTCTCCGAAGCACGGGGTGATCTTATGGGACCGTCCCCTAGACTCGCAGGTTTGGCCAATTGGGGCCCGTTTTGTGAGCTATTACTCACGTTTTGGTGTGCCGGGACGTCTCCGAACCAAGGGGTGATCTTATCGGAACGTCCCTAGGACTCGTGGTTTTGGCCAATTCAGGCCCGTCTTGTGGGTTTATTGCCCATGTTTTAGTGTCCCGGGACGTCTTCGAAGCACGGGGTGATCTTATGGGACCGTCCCCAAGAGTCACAGTTTTGGCCAATTGGGACCTGTTTTGTGAGGTATTGCTCATGTTATGGTGTCCCGGGACGTCTCCGGACGACTGGGTGATCTATGGGAACGTCCCCAACACTCAAGGTTTTGCCCTATTCAGGCCTGTTTTGTGGGTTTATTGCCCATGTTTTGGTGTCCTGGGACGTCTCCGAAGCACGCGGTGATCCTATGGGACCGTCCCCAAGACTCGCAGTTTTGGCCAATTGGGCCCGTTTTGTGAGCTATTGCTCACGTTTTGGTGTCCCGGGACGTCTCCGGACCAAGGGGTGATCTATGGGAATGTCCCAAAGACTCGTGATTTTGGCCGATTCAGGCCCGTTTTGTGGGTTTATTGCCCATGCTTTGGTGTCCCGGGACGTCTCCGAAGCACGGGGTGATCTTATGGGACCGTCCCCATGAGTCACAGTTTTGGCCAATTGAGCCCGTTTTGTGAGCTATTACTCATGTTTTGGTGTCCCGAGACGTCTCCGGACCACGGGGTGATCTATGGGAACGTCCCCAAGACTCACAATTTTGGTTGATACGAGCTCGTTTCAAGGGATATTGCTCACGTTTCGGTGTCTCGGGACGTCTCCGAAGCACGGGGTGATCTTATGGAAACGTCCCCAAGACTCGTGGTTTTGGCCGAGTCAGGCCCGTTTTGTGGATTTATTGCCCATGTTTTGGTGTCTCGAGATGTCTCCGAAGCACGGGGTGATCTTATGGGACCGTCCCCAAGAGTCACAGTTTTGGCCAATTGGGGCTCATTTTGTGAGCTATTGCTCACGTTTTGGTGTCCCGGGACGTCTCCAGACCATGGGGTGATCTCATGGGAACGTCCCGAGGACTCGTGGTTTTGGCCGATTCAGGCCCGTTTTGTGCGTTTATTGCCCATGTTTTGGTGTCCCGGGACATCTCCGAAGCACGGGTTGATCTTATGGGACCGCCCCCAAGACTCGTAGTTTTGGCCAAATGGGGCCCGTTTTGTGAGCTATTGCTCACGTTTTGGTGTCCCGGGACGTCTCCGGACAATGGGGTGATCTTATGGGAACGTCCCCAGGACTCGTGGTTCTGGCCGATTCAGGCCCGTTTTCTGGGTTTATTGCCCATGTTTTGGTGTCCCGAGACGTCTCCGAAGCACGGGGTGATCTTATGGGACCGTCCCCTAGACTCGCAGGTTTGGCCAATTGGGGCCCGTTTTGTGAGCTATTACTCACGTTTTGGTGTGCCGGGACGTCTCCGGACCAAGGGGTGATCTTATCGGAACGTCCCTAGGACTCGTGGTTTTGGCCAATTCAGGCCCGTTTTGTGGGTTTATTGCCCATGTTTTAGTGTCCCGGGACGGCTTCGAAGCACGGGGTGATCTTATGGGACCGTCCCCAAGAGTCACAGTTTTGGCCAATTGGGACCCGTTTTGTGAGGTATTGCTCATGTTATGGTGTCCCGGGACGTCTCCGGACGACTGGGTGATCTATGGGAACGTCCCCAACACTCAAGATTTTGCCCTATTCAGGCCTGTTTTGTGGGTTTATTGCCCATGTTTTGGTGTCCTGGGACGTCTCCGAAGCACGGGGTGATCCTATGGGACCGTCCCCAAGACTCGCAGTTTTGGCAAATTGGGCCCGTTTTGTGAGCTATTGCTCATGTTTTGGTGTCCCGGGACGTCTCCGGACCAAGGGGTGATCTATGGGAATGTCCCAAAGACTCGTGGTTTTGGCCGATTCAGGCCCGTTTTGTGGGTTTATTGCCCATGCTTTGGTGTCCCGGGACGTCTCCGAAGCACGGGGTGATCTTATGGGACCGTCCCCATGAGTCACAGTTTTGGCCAATTGGGCCCGTTTTGTGAGCTATTACTCATGTTTTGGTGTCCCGAGACGTCTCCGGACCACGGGGTGATCTATGGGAACGTCCCCAAGACTCACAATTTTGGTTGATACGAGCTCGTTTCAAGGGATATTGCTCACGTTTCGGTGTCTCGGGACGTCTCCGAAGCACGGGGTGATCTTATGGAAACGTCCCCAAGACTCGTGGTTTTGGCCGAGTCAGGCCCGTTTTGTGGATTTATTGCCCATGTTTTGGTGTCTCGAGATGTCTCCGAAGCACGGGGTGATCTTATGGGACCGTCCCCAAGAGTCACAGTTTTGGCCAATTGGGGCTCATTTTGTGAGCTATTGCTCACGTTTTGGTGTCCCGGGACGTCTCCAGACCATGGGGTGATCTCATGGGAACGTCCCGAGGACTCGTGGTTTTGGCCGATTCAGGCCCGTTTTGTGCGTTTATTGCCCATGTTTTGGTGTCCCGGGACATCTCCGAAGCACGGGTTGATCTTATGGGACCGCCCCCAAGACTCGTAGTTTTGTCCAAATGGGGCCCGTTTTGTGAGCTATTGCTCACGTTTTGGTGTCCCGGGACGTCTCCGGACAATGGGGTGATCTTATGGGAACGTCCCCAGGACTCGTGGTTCTGGCCGATTCAGGCCCGTTTTCTGGGTTTATTGCCCATGTTTTGGTGTCCCGAGACGTCTCCGAAGCACGGGGTGATCTTATGGGACCGTCCCCTAGACTCGCAGGTTTGGCCAATTGGGGCCCGTTTTGTGAGCTATTACTCACGTTTTGGTGTGCCGGGACGTCTCCGGACCAAGGGGTGATCTTATCGGAACGTCCCTAGGACTCGTGGTTTTGGCCAATTCAGGCCCGTTTTGTGGGTTTATTGCCCATGTTTTAGTGTCCCGGGACGGCTTCGAAGCACGGGGTGATCTTATGGGACCGTCCCCAAGAGTCACAGTTTTGGCCAATTGGGACCCGTTTTGTGAGGTATTGCTCATGTTATGGTGTCCCGGGACGTCTCCGGACGACTGGGTGATCTATGGGAACGTCCCCAACACTCAAGATTTTGCCCTATTCAGGCCTGTTTTGTGGGTTTATTGCCCATGTTTTGGTGTCCTGGGACGTCTCCGAAGCACGGGGTGATCCTATGGGACCGTCCCCAAGACTCGCAGTTTTGGCAAATTGGGCCCGTTTTGTGAGCTATTGCTCATGTTTTGGTGTCCCGGGACGTCTCCGGACCAAGGGGTGATCTATGGGAATGTCCCAAAGACTCGTGGTTTTGGCCGATTCAGGCCCGTTTTGTGGGTTTATTGCCCATGCTTTGGTGTCCCGGGACGTCTCCGAAGCACGGGGTGATCTTATGGGACCGTCCCCATGAGTCACAGTTTTGGCCAATTGGGCCCGTTTTGTGAGCTATTACTCATGTTTTGGTGTCCCGAGACGTCTCCGGACCACGGGGTGATCTATGGGAACGTCCCCAAGACTCACAATTTTGGTTGATACGAGCTCGTTTCAAGGGATATTGCTCACATTTCGGTGTCTCGGGACGTCTCCGAAGCACGGGGTGATCTTATGGAAACGTCCCCAAGACTCGTGGTTTTGGCCGAGTCAGGCCCGTTTTGTGGATTTATTGCCCATGTTTTGGTGTCTCGAGACGTCTCCGAAGCACGGGGTGATCTTATGGGACCGTCCCCAAGAGTCACAGTTTTGGCCAATTGGGGCTCATTTTGTGAGCTATTGCTCACGTTTTGGTGTCCCGGGACGTCTCCAGACCATGGGGTGATCTCATGGGAACGTCCCGAGGACTCGTGGTTTTGGCCGATTCAGGCCCGTTTTGTGCGTTTATTGCCCATGTTTTGGTGTCCCGGGACATCTCCGAAGCACGGGTTGATCTTATGGGACCGCCCCCAAGACTCGTAGTTTTGGCCAAATGGGGCCCGTTTTGTGAGCTATTGCTCACGTTTTGGTGTCCCGGGACGTCTCCGGACAAAGGGGTGATCTTATGGGAACGTCCCCAGGACTCGTGGTTCTGGCCGATTCAGGCCCGTTTTCTGGGTTTATTGCCCATGTTTTGGTGTCCCGAGACGTCTCCGAAGCACGGGGTGATCTTATGGGACCGTCCCCTAGACTCGCAGGTTTGGCCAATTGGGGCCCGTTTTGTGAGCTATTACTCACGTTTTGGTGTGCCGGGACGTCTCCGGACCAAGGGGTGATCTTATCGGAACGTCCCTAGGACTCATGGTTTTGGCCAATTCAGGCCCGTTTTGTGGGTTTATTGCCCATGTTTTACTGTCCCGGGACGTCTTCGAAGCACGGGGTGATCTTATGGGACCGTCCCCAAGAGTCACAGTTTTGGCCAATTGGGACCCGTTTTGTGAGGTATTGCTCATGTTATGGTGTCCCGGGACGTCTCCGGACGACTGGGTGATCTATGGGAACGTCCCCAACACTCAAGGTTTTGCCCTATTCAGGCCTGTTTTGTGGGTTTATTGCCCATGTTTTGGTGTCCTGGGACGTCTCCGAAGCACGGGGTGATCCTATGGGACCGTCCCCAAGACTCGCAGTTTTGGCAAATTGGGCCCGTTTTGTGAGCTATTGCTCATGTTTTGGTGTCCCGGGACGTCTCCGGACCAAGGGGTGATCTATGGGAATGTCCCAAAGACTCGTGGTTTTGGCCGATTCAGGCCCGTTTTGTGGGTTTATTGCCCATGCTTTGGTGTCCCGGGACGTCTCCGAAGCACGGGGTGATCTTATGGGACCGTCCCCATGAGTCACAGTTTTGGCCAATTGGGCCCGTTTTGTGAGCTATTACTCATGTTTTGGTGTCCCGAGACGTCTCCGGACCACGGGGTGATCTATGGGAACGTCCCCAAGACTCACAATTTTGGTTGATACGAGCTCGTTTCAAGGGATATTGCTCACATTTCGGTGTCTCGGGACGTCTCCGAAGCACGGGGTGATCTTATGGAAACGTCCCCAAGACTCGTGGTTTTGGCCGAGTCAGGCCCGTTTTGTGGATTTATTGCCCATGTTTTGGTGTCTCGAGACGTCTCCGAAGCACGGGGTGATCTTATGGGACCGTCCCCAAGAGTCACAGTTTTGGCCAATTGGGGCTCATTTTGTGAGCTATTGCTCACGTTTTGGTGTCCCGGGACGTCTCCAGACCATGGGGTGATCTCATGGGAACGTCCCGAGGACTCGTGGTTTTGGCCGATTCAGGCCCGTTTTGTGCGTTTATTGCCCATGTTTTGGTGTCCCGGGACATCTCCGAAGCACGGGTTGATCTTATGGGACCGCCCCCAAGACTCGTAGTTTTGGCCAAATGGGGCCCGTTTTGTGAGCTATTGCTCACGTTTTGGTGTCCCGGGACGTCTCCGGACAAAGGGGTGATCTTATGGGAACGTCCCCAGGACTCGTGGTTCTGGCCGATTCAGGCCCGTTTTCTGGGTTTATTGCCCATGTTTTGGTGTCCCGAGACGTCTCCGAAGCACGGGGTGATCTTATGGGACCGTCCCCTAGACTCGCAGGTTTGGCCAATTGGGGCCCGTTTTGTGAGCTATTACTCACGTTTTGGTGTGCCGGGACGTCTCCGGACCAAGGGGTGATCTTATCGGAACGTCCCTAGGACTCATGGTTTTGGCCAATTCAGGCCCGTTTTGTGGGTTTATTGCCCATGTTTTACTGTCCCGGGACGTCTTCGAAGCACGGGGTGATCTTATGGGACCGTCCCCAAGAGTCACAGTTTTGGCCAATTGGGACCCGTTTTGTGAGGTATTGCTCATGTTATGGTGTCCCGGGACGTCTCCGGACGACTGGGTGATCTATGGGAACGTCCCCAACACTCAAGGTTTTGCCCTATTCAGGCCTGTTTTGTGGGTTTATTGCCCATGTTTTGGTGTCCTGGGACGTCTCCGAAGCACGGGGTGATCCTATGGGACCGTCCCCAAGACTCGCAGTTTTGGCAAATTGGGCCCGTTTTGTGAGCTATTGCTCACGTTTTGGTGTCCCGGGACGTCTCCGGACCAAGGGGTGAGTCTATGGGAATGTCCCAAAGACTCGTGGTTTTGGCCGATTCAGGACCGTTTTGTGGGTTTATTGCCCATGCTTTGGTGTCCCGGGACGTCTCCGAAGCACAGGGTGATCTTATGGGACCGTCCCCATGAGTCACAGTTTTGGCCAATTGGGCCCGTTTTGTGAGCTATTACTCATGTCTTGGTGTCCCGAGACGTCTCCGGAGCACGGGGTGATCTATGGGAACGTCCCCAAGACTCACAATTTTGGTTGATACGAGCTCGTTTCAAGGGATATTGCTCACGTTTCAGTGTCTCGGGACGTCTCCGAAGCACGGGGTGATCTTATGGAAACGTCCCCAAGACTCGTGGTTTTGGCCGAGTCAGGCCCGTTTTGTGGGTTTATTGCCCATGTTTTGGTGTCTCGAGACGTCTCCGAAGCACGGGGTGATCTTATGGGACCGTCCCCAAGAGTCACAGTTTTGGCCAATTGGGGCTCATTTTGTGAGCTATTGCTCACGTTTTGGTGTCCCGGGACGTCTCCAGACCATGGGGTGATCTCATGGGAACGTCCCGAGGACTCGTTGTTTTGGCCGATTCAGGCCCGTTTTGTGTGTTTATTGCCCATGTTTTGGTGTCCCGGGACATCTCCGAAGCACGGGTTGATCTTATGGGACCGCCCCCAAGACTCGTAGTTTTGGCCAAATGGGGCCCGTTTTGTGAGCTATTGCTCACGTTTTGGTGTCCCGGGACGTCTCCGGACAATGGGGTGATCTTATGGGAACGTCCCCAGGACTCGTGGTTCTGGCCGATTCAGGCCCGTTTTCTGGGTTTATTGCCCATGTTTTGGTGTCCCGAGACGTCTCCGAAGCACGGGGTGATCTTATGGGACCGTCCCCTAGACTCGCAGGTTTGGCCAATTGGAGCCCGTTTTGTGAGCTATTACTCACGTTTTGGTGTGCCGGGACGTCTCCGGACCAAGGGGTGATCTTATCGGAACGTCCCTAGGACTCGTGGTTTTGGCCAATTCAGGCCCGTTTTGTGGGTTTATTGCCCATGTTTTACTGTCCCGGGACGTCTTCGAAGCACGGGGTGATCTTATGGGACCGTCCCCAAGAGTCACAGTTTTGGCCAATTGGGACCCGTTTTGTGAGGTATTGCTCATGTTATGGTGTCCCGGGACGTCTCCGGACGACTGGGTGATCTATGGGAACGTCCCCAACACTCAAGGTTTTGCCCTATTCAGGCCTGTTTTGTGGGTTTATTGCCCATGTTTTGGTGTCCTGGGACGTCTCCGAAGCACGGGGTGATCCTATGGGACCGTCCACAAGACTCGTAGTTTTGGCAAATTGGGCCCGTTTTGTGAGCTATTGCTCACGTTTTGGTGTCCCGGGACGTCTCCGGACCAAGGGGTGATCTATGGGAATGTCCCAAAGACTCGTGGTTTTGGCCGATTCAGGCCCGTTTTGTGGGTTTATTGCCCATGCTTTGGTGTCCCGGGACGTCTCCGAAGCATGGGGTGATCTTATGGGACCGTCCCCATGAGTCACAGTTTTGGCCAATTGGGCCCGTTTTGTGAGCTATTACTCATGTGCTGGTGTCCCGAGACGTCTCCGGAGCACGGGGTGATCTATGGGAACGTCCCCAAGACTCACAATTTTGGTTGATACGAGCTCGTTTCCAGGGATATTGCTCACGTTTCGGTGTCTCGGGACGTCTCCGAAGCACGGGGTGATCTTATGGAAACGTCCCCAAGACTCGTGGTTTTGGCCGAGTCAGGCCCGTTTTGTGGGTTTATTGCCCATGTTTTGGTGTCTCGAGACGTCTCCGAAGCACGGGGTGATCTTATGGGACCGTCCCCAAGAGTCACAGTTTTGGCCAATTGGGGCTCATTTTGTGAGCTATTGCTCACGTTTTGGTGTCCCGGGACGTCTCCAGACCATGGGGTGATCTCATGGGAACGTCCCGAGGACTCGTGGTTTTGGCCGATTCAGGCCCGTTTTGTGTGTTTATTGCCCATGTTTTGGTGTCCCGGGACATCTCCGAAGCACGGGTTGATCTTATGGGACCGCCCCCAAGACTCGTAGTTTTGGCCAAATGGGGCCCGTTTTGTGAGCTATTGCTCACGTTTTGGTGTCCCGGGACGTCTCCGGACAATGGGGTGATCTTATGGGAACGTCCCCAGGACTCGTGGTTCTGGCCGATTCAGGCCCGTTTTCTGGGTTTATTGCCCATGTTTTGGTGTCCCGAGACGTCTCCGAAGCACGGGGTGATCTTATGGGACCGTCCCCTAGACTTGCAGGTTTGGCCAATTGGGGCCCGTTTTGTGAGCTATTACTCACGTTTTGGTGTGCCGGGACGTCTCCGGACCAAGGGGTGATCTTATCGGAACGTCCCTAGGACTCATGGTTTTGGCCAATTCAGGCCCGTTTTGTGGGTTTATTGCCCATGTTTTACTGTCCCGGGACGTCTTCGAAGCACGGGGTGATCTTATGGGACCGTCCCCAAGAGTCACAGTTTTGGCCAATTGGGACCCGTTTTGTGAGCTATTGCTCATGTTATGGTGTCCCGGGACGTCTCCGGACGACTGGGTGATCTATGGGAACGTCCCCAACACTCAAGGTTTTGCCCTATTCAGGCCTGTTTTGTGGGTTTATTGCCCATGTTTTGGTGTCCTGGGACGTCTCCGAAGCACGGGGTGATCCTATGGGACCGTCCCCAAGACTCGCAGTTTTGGCAAATTGGGCCCGTTTTGTGAGCTATTGCTCACGTTTTGGTGTCCCGGGACGTCTCCGGACCAAGGGGTGATCTATGGGAATGTCCCAAAGACTCGTGGTTTTGGCCGATTCAGGACCGTTTTGTGGGTTTATTGCCCATGCTTTGGTGTCCCGGGACGTCTCCGAAGCACAGGGTGATCTTATGGGACCGTCCCCATGAGTCACAGTTTTGGCCAATTGGGCCCGTTTTGTGAGCTATTACTCATGTCTTGGTGTCCCGAGACGTCTCCGGAGCACGGGGTGATCTATGGGAACGTCCCCAAGACTCACAATTTTGGTTGATACGAGCTCGTTTCAAGGGATATTGCTCACGTTTCGGTGTCTCGGGACGTCTCCGAAGCACGGGGTGATCTTATGGAAACGTCCCCAAGACTCGTGGTTTTGGCCGAGTCAGGCCCGTTTTGTGGGTTTATTGCCCATGTTTTGGTGTCTCGAGACGTCTCCGAAGCACGGGGTGATCTTATGGGACCGTCCCCAAGAGTCACAGTTTTGGCCAATTGGGGCTCATTTTGTGAGCTATTGCTCACGTTTTGGTGTCCCGGGACGTCTCCAGACCATGGGGTGATCTCATGGGAACGTCCCGAGGACTCGTTGTTTTGGCCGATTCAGGCCCGTTTTGTGTGTTTATTGCCCATGTTTTGGTGTCCCGGGACATCTCCGAAGCACGGGTTGATCTTATGGGACCGCCCCCAAGACTCGTAGTTTTGGCCAAATGGGGCCCGTTTTGTGAGCTATTGCTCACGTTTTGGTGTCCCGGGACGTCTCCGGACAATGGGGTGATCTTATGGGAACGTCCCCAGGACTCGTGGTTCTGGCCGATTCAGGCCCGTTTTCTGGGTTTATTGCCCATGTTTTGGTGTCCCGAGACGTCTCCGAAGCACGGGGTGATCTTATGGGACCGTCCCCTAGACTCGCAGGTTTGGCCAATTGGGGCCCGTTTTGTGAGCTATTACTCACGTTTTGGTGTGCCGGGACGTCTCCGGACCAAGGGGTGATCTTATCGGAACGTCCCTAGGACTCGTGGTTTTGGCCAATTCAGGCCCGTTTTGTGGGTTTATTGCCCATGTTTTACTGTCCCGGGACGTCTTCGAAGCACGGGGTGATCTTATGGGACCGTCCCCAAGAGTCACAGTTTTGGCCAATTGGGACCCGTTTTGTGAGGTATTGCTCATGTTATGGTGTCCCGGGACGTCTCCGGACGACTGGGTGATCTATGGGAACGTCCCCAACACTCAAGGTTTTGCCCTATTCAGGCCTGTTTTGTGGGTTTATTGCCCATGTTTTGGTGTCCTGGGACGTCTCCGAAGCACGGGGTGATCCTATGGGACCGTCCACAAGACTCGTAGTTTTGGCAAATTGGGCCCGTTTTGTGAGCTATTGCTCACGTTTTGGTGTCCCGGGACGTCTCCGGACCAAGGGGTGATCTATGGGAATGTCCCAAAGACTCGTGGTTTTGGCCGATTCAGGCCCGTTTTGTGGGTTTATTGCCCATGCTTTGGTGTCCCGGGACGTCTCCGAAGCATGGGGTGATCTTATGGGACCGTCCCCATGAGTCACAGTTTTGGCCAATTGGGCCCGTTTTGTGAGCTATTACTCATGTGCTGGTGTCCCGAGACGTCTCCGGAGCACGGGGTGATCTATGGGAACGTCCCCAAGACTCACAATTTTGGTTGATACGAGCTCGTTTCCAGGGATATTGCTCACGTTTCGGTGTCTCGGGACGTCTCCGAAGCACGGGGTGATCTTATGGAAACGTCCCCAAGACTCGTGGTTTTGGCCGAGTCAGGCCCGTTTTGTGGGTTTATTGCCCATGTTTTGGTGTCTCGAGACGTCTCCGAAGCACGGGGTGATCTTATGGGACCGTCCCCAAGAGTCACAGTTTTGGCCAATTGGGGCTCATTTTGTGAGCTATTGCTCACGTTTTGGTGTCCCGGGACGTCTCCAGACCATGGGGTGATCTCATGGGAACGTCCCGAGGACTCGTGGTTTTGGCCGATTCAGGCCCGTTTTGTGTGTTTATTGCCCATGTTTTGGTGTCCCGGGACATCTCCGAAGCACGGGTTGATCTTATGGGACCGCCCCCAAGACTCGTAGTTTTGGCCAAATGGGGCCCGTTTTGTGAGCTATTGCTCACGTTTTGGTGTCCCGGGACGTCTCCGGACAATGGGGTGATCTTATGGGAACGTCCCCAGGACTCGTGGTTCTGGCCGATTCAGGCCCGTTTTCTGGGTTTATTGCCCATGTTTTGGTGTCCCGAGACGTCTCCGAAGCACGGGGTGATCTTATGGGACCGTCCCATAGACTCGCAGGTTTGGCCAATTGGGGCCCGTTTTGTGAGCTATTACTCACGTTTTGGTGTGCCGGGACGTCTCCGGACCAAGGGGTGATCTTATCGGAACGTCCCTAGGACTCGTGGTTTTGGCCAATTCAGGCCCGTTTTGTGGGTTTATTGCCCATGTTTTACTGTCCCGGGACGTCTTCGAAGCACGGGGTGATCTTATGGGACCGTCCCCAAGAGTCACAGTTTTGGCCAATTGGGACCCGTTTTGTGAGGTATTGCTCATGTTATGGTGTCCCGGGACGTCTCCGGACGACTGGGTGCTCTATGGGAACGTCCCCAACACTCAAGGTTTTGCCCTATTCAGGCCTGTTTTGTGGGTTTATTACCCATGTTTTGGTGTCCTGGGACGTCTCCGAAGCACGGGGTGATCCTATGGGACCGTCCCCAAGACTCGCAGTTTTGGCAAATTGGGCCCGTTTTGTGAGCTATTGCTCACGTTTTGGTGTCCCGGGACGTCTCCGGACCAAGGGGTGATCTATGGGAATGTCCCAAAGACTCGTGGTTTTGGCCGATTCAGGCCCGTTTTGTGGGTTTATTGCCCATGTTTTGGTGTCTCGAGACGTCTCCGAAGCACGGGGTGATCTTATGGGACCGTCCCCATGAGTCACAGTTTTGGCCAATTGGGCCCGTTTTGTGTGCTACTACTCATGTCTTGGTGTCCCGAGACGTCTCCGGAGCACGGGGTGATCTATGGGAACGTCCCCAAGACTCACAATTTTGGTTGATACGAGCTCGTTTCAAGGGATATTGCTCACGTTTCGGTGTCTCGGGACGTCTCCGAAGCACGGGGTGATCTTATGGAAACGTCCCCAAGACTCGTGGTTTTGGCCGAGTCAGGCATGTTTTGTGGGTTTATTGCCCATGTTTTGGTGTCTCGAGACGTCTCCGAAGCACGGGGTGATCTTATGGCACCGTCCCCAAGAGTCACAGTTTTGGCCAATTGGGGCTCATTTTGTGAGCTATTGCTCACGTTTTGGTGTCCCGGGACGTCTCCAGACCATGGGGTGATCTCATGCGAACGTCCCGAGGACTCGTGGTTTTGGCCGATTCAGGCCCGTTTTGTGCGTTTATTGCCCATGTTTTGGTGTCCCGGGACATCTCCGAAGCACGGGTTGATCTTATGGGACCGCCCCCAAGACTCGTAGTTTTGGCCAAATGGGGCCCGTTTTGTGAGCTATTGCTCACGTTTTGGTGTCCCGGGACGTCTCCGGACAATGGGGTGATCTTATGGGAACGTCCCCAGGACTCGTGGTTCTGGCCGATTCAGGCCCGTTTTCTGGGTTTATTGCCCATGTTTTGGTGTCCCGAGACGTCTCCGAAGCACGGGGTGATCTTATGGGACCGTCCCCTAGACTCGCAGGTTTGGCCAATTGGGGCCCGTTTTGTGAGCTATTACTCACGTTTTGGTGTGCCGGGACGTCTCCGGACCAAGGGGTGATCTTATCGGAACGTCCCTAGGACTCGTGGTTTTGGCCAATTCAGGCCCGTTTTGTGGGTTTATTGCCCATGTTTTACTGTCCCGGGACGTCTTCGTAGCACGGGGTGATCTTATGGGACCGTCCCCAAGAGTCACAGTTTTGGCCAATTGGGACCCGTTTTGTGAGGTATTGCTCATGTTATGGTGTCCCGGGACGTCTCCGGACGACTGGGTGATCTATGGGAACGTCCCCAACACTCAAGGTTTTGCCCTATTCAGGCCTGTTTTGTGGGTTTATTGCCCATGTTTTGGTGTCCTGGGACGTCTCCGAAGCACGGGGTGATCCTATGGGACCGTCCCCAAGACTCACAGTTTTGGCCAATTGGGCCCGTTTTGTGAGCTAATGCTCACGTTTTTGTGTCCCGGGACGTCTCCGGACCAAGGGGTGATCTATGGGAATGTCCCAAAGACTCGTGGTTTTGGCCGATTCAGGCCCGTTTTGTGGGTTTATTGCCCATGCTTTGGTGTCCCGGGACGTCTCCGAAGCACGGGGTGATCTTATGGGACCGTCCCCATGAGTCACAGTTTTGGCCAATTGGGCCCGTTTTGTGAGCTATTACTAATGTTTTGGTGTCCCGAGACGTCTCCGGACCACGGGGTGATCTACGGGAACATCCCCAAGACTCACAATTTTGGTTGATACGAGCTCGTTTCAAGGGATATTGCTCACGTTTCGGTGTCTCGGGACGTCTCCGAAGCACGGGGTGATCTTATGGAAACGTCCCCAAGACTCGTGGTTTTGGCCGAGTCAGGCCCGTTTTGTGGGTTTATTGCCCATGTTTTGGTGTCTCGAGACGTCTTCGAAGCACGGGGTGATCTTATGGGACCGTCCCCAAGAGTCACAGTTTTGGCCAATTGGGGCTCATTTTGTGAGCTATTGCTCACGTTTTGGTGTCCCGGGACGTCTCCAGACCATGGGGTGATCTCATGCGAACGTCCCGAGGACTCGTGGTTTTGGCAGATTCAGGCCCGTTTTGTGCGTTTATTGCCCATGTTTTGGTGTCCCGGGACATCTCCGAAGCACGGGTTGATCTTATGGGACCGCCCCCAAGACTCGTAGTTTTGGCCAAATGGGGCCCGTTTTGTGAGCTATTGCTCACGTTTTGGTGTCCCGGGACATCTCCGGACAATGGGGTGATCTTATGGGAACGTCCCCAGGACTCGTGGTTCTGGCCGATTCAGGCCCGTTTTCTGGGTTTATTGCCCATGTTTTGGTGTCCCGAGACGTCTCCGAAGCACGGGGTGATCTTATGGGACCGCCCCCTAGACTCGCAGGTTTGGCCAATTGGGGCCCGTTTTGTGAGCTATTACTCCCGTTTTGGTGTGCCGGGACGTCTCCGGACCAAGGGGTGATCTTATCGGAACGTCCCTAGGACTCGTGGTTTTGGCCAATTCAGGACCGTTTTGTGGGTTTATTGCCCATGTTTTACTGTCCCGGGACGTCTTCGAAGCACGGGGTGATCTTATGGGACCGTCCCCAAGAGTCACAGATTTGGCCAATTGGGACCCGTTTTGTGAGGTATTGCTCATGTTATGGTGTCCCGGGACGTCTCCGGACGACTGGGTGATCTATGGGAACGTCCCCAACACTCAAGGTTTTGCCCTATTCAGGCCTGTTTTGTGGGTTTATTGCCCATGTTTTGGTGTCCTGGGACGTCTCCGAAGCACGGGGTGATCCTATGGGACCGTCCTCAAGACTCACAGTTTTGGCCAATTGGGCCCGTTTTGTGAGCTATTGCTCACGTTTTTGTGTCCCGGGACGTCTCCGGACCAAGGGGTGATCTATGGGAATGTCCCAAAGACTCGTGGTTTTGGCCGATTCACGCCCGTTTTGTGGGTTTATTGCCCATGCTTTGGTGTCCCGGGACGTCTCCGAAGCACGGGGTGATCTTATGGGACCGTCCCCATGAGTCACAGTTTTGGCCAATTGGGCCCGTTTTGTGAGCTATTACTCATGTTTTGGTGTCCCGAGACGTCTCCGGACCACGGGGTGATCTACGGGAACATCCCCAAGACTCACAATTTTGGTTGATACGAGCTCGTTCCAAGGGATATTGCTCACGTTTCGGTGTCTCGGGACGTCTCCGAAGCACGGGGTGATCTTATGGAAACGTCCCCAAGACTCGTGGTTTTGGCCGAGTCAGGCCCGTTTTGTGGGTTTATTGCCCATGTTTTGGTGTCTCGAGACGTTTCCGAAGCACGGGGTGATCTTATGGGACCGTCCCCAAGAGTCACAGTTTTGGCCAATTGGGGCTCATTTTGTGAGCTATTGCTCACGTTTTGGTGTCCCGGGACGTCTCCAGACCATGGGGTGATCTCATGGGAACGACCCGAGGACCGTCCCCATGAGTCACAGTTTTGGCCAATTGGGCCCGTTTTGTGAGCTATTACTCATGTTTTGGTGTCCCGAGACGTCTCCGGACCACGGGGTGATCTACGGGAACATCCCCAAGACTCACAATTTTGGTTGATACGAGCTCGTTTCAAGGGATATTGCTCACGTTTCGGTGTCTCGGGACGTCTCCGAAGCACGGGGTGATCTTATGGAAACGTCCCCAAGACTCGTGGTTTTGGCCGAGTCAGGCCCGTTTTGTGGGTTTATTGCCCATGTTTTGGTGTCTCGAGACGTCTCCGAAGCACGGGTGATCTTATGGGACCGTCCCCATGAGTCACAGTTTTGGCCAATTGGGCCCGTTTTGTGAGCTATTACTAATGTTTTGGTGTCCCGAGACGTCTCCGGACCACGGGGTGATCTACGGGAACATCCCCAAGACTCACAATTTTGGTTGATACGAGCTCGTTTCAAGGGATATTGCTCACGTTTCGGTGTCTCGGGACGTCTCCGAAGCACGGGGTGATCTTATGGAAACGTCCCCAAGACTCGTGGTTTTGGCCGAGTCAGGCCCGTTTTGTGGGTTTATTGCCCATGTTTTGGTGTCTCGAGACGTCTCCGAAGCACGGGGTGATCTTATGGGACCGTCCCCAAGAGTCACAGTTTTGGCCAATTGGGGCTCATTTTGTGAGCTATTGCTCACGTTTTGGTGTCCCGGGACGTCTCCAGACCATGGGGTGATCTCATGCGAACGTCCCGAGGACTCGTGGTTTTGGCAGATTCAGGCCCGTTTTGTGCGTTTATTGCCCATGTTTTGGTGTCCCGGGACATCTCCGAAGCACGGGTTGATCTTATGGGACCGCCCCCAAGACTCGTAGTTTTGGCCAAATGGGGCCCGTTTTGTGAGCTATTGCTCACGTTTTGGTGTCCCGGGACATCTCCGGACAATGGGGTGATCTTATGGGAACGTCCCCAGGACTCGTGGTTCTGGCCGATTCAGGCCCGTTTTCTGGGTTTATTGCCCATGTTTTGGTGTCCCGAGACGTCTCCGAAGCACGGGGTGATCTTATGGGACCGCCCCCTAGACTCGCAGGTTTGGCCAATTGGGGCCCGTTTTGTGAGCTATTACTCACGTTTTGGTGTGCCGGGACGTCTCCGGACCAAGGGGTGATCTTATCGGAACGTCCCTAGGACTCGTGGTTTTGGCCAATTCAGGACCGTTTTGTGGGTTTATTGCCCATGTTTTACTGTCCCGGGACGTCTTCGAAGCACGGGGTGATCTTCTGGGACCGTCCCCAAGAGTCACAGTTTTGGCCAATTGGGACCCGTTTTGTGAGGTATTGCTCATGTTATGGTGTCCCGGGACGTCTCCGGACGACTGGGTGATCTATGGGAACGTCCCCAACACTCAAGGTTTTGCCCTATTCAGGCCTGTTTTGTGGGTTTATTGCCCATGTTTTGGTGTCCTGGGACGTCTCCGAAGCACGGGGTGATCCTATGGGACCGTCCTCAAGACTCACAGTTTTGGCCAATTGGGCCCGTTTTGTGAGCTATTGCTCACGTTTTTGTGTCCCGGGACGTCTCCGGACCAAGGGGTGATCTATGGGAATGTCCCAAAGACTCGTGGTTTTGGCCGATTCAGGCCCGTTTTGTGGGTTTATTGCCCATGATTTGGTGTCCCGGGACGTCTCCGAAGCACGGGGTGATCTTATGGGACCGTCCCCATGAGTCACAGTTTTGGCCAATTGGGCCCGTTTTGTGAGCTATTACTCATGTTTTGGTGTCCCGAGACGTCTCCGGACCACGGGGTGATCTACGGGAACATCCCCAAGACACACAATTTTGGTTGATACGAGCTCGTTTCAAGGGATATTGCTCACGTTTCGGTGTCTCGGGACGTCTCCGAAGCACGGGGTGATCTTATGGAAACGTCCCCAAGACTCGTGGTTTTGGCCGAGTCAGGCCCGTTTTGTGGGTTTATTGCCCATGTTTTGGTGTCTCGAGACGTCTCCGAAGCACGGGGTGATCTTATGGGACCGTCCCCAAGAGTCACAGTTTTGGCCAATTGGGGCTCATTTTGTGAGCTATTGCTCACGTTTTGGTGTCCCGGGACGTCTCCAGACCATGGGGTGATCTCATGGGAACGACCCGAGGACTCGTGGTTTTGGCCGATTCAGGCCCGTTTTGTGCGTTTATTGCCCATGTTTTGGTGTCCCGGGACATCTTCGAAGCACGGGTTGATCTTATGGGACCGCCCCCTAGACTCGTAGTTTTGGCCAAATGGGGCCCGTTTTGTGAGCTATTGCTCACGTTTTGGTGTCCCGGGACGTCTCCGGACAATGGGGTGATCTTATGGGAACGTCCCCAGGACTCGTGGTTCTGGCCGATTCAGGCCCGTTTTCTGGGTTTATTGCCCATGTTTTGGTGTCCCGAGACGTCTTCGAAGCACGGGCTGATCTTATGGGACCGTCCCCTAGACTCGCAGGTTTGGCCAATTGGGGCCCGTTTTGTGAGCTATTACTCACGTTTTGGTGTGCCGGGACGTCTCCGGACCAAGGGGTGATCTTATCGGAACGTCCCTAGGACTCGTGCTTTTGGCCAATTCAGGCCCGTTTTGTGGGTTTATTGCCCATCTTTTAGTGTCCCGGGACGTCTTCGAAGCACGGGGTGATCTTATGGGACCGTCCCCAAGAGTCACAGTTTTGGCCAATTGGGACCCGTTTTGTGAGGTATTGCTCATGTTATGGTGTCCCGGGACGTCTCCGGACGACTGGGTGATCTATGGGAACGTCCCCAACACTCAAGGTTTTGCCCTATTCAGGCCTGTTTTGTGGGTTTATTGCCCATGTTTTGGTGTCCTGGGACGTCTCCGAAGCACGGGGTGATCCTATGGGACCGTCCTCAAGACTCACAGTTTTGGCCAATTGGGCCCGTTTTGTGAGCTATTGCTCACGTTTTTGTGTCCCGGGACGTCTCCGGACCAAGGGGTGATCTATGGGAATGTCCCAAAGACTCGTGGTTTTGGCCGATTCAGGCCCGTTTTGTGGGTTTATTGCCCATGATTTGGTGTCCCGGGACGTCTCCGAAGCACGGGGTGATCTTATGGGACCGTCCCCATGAGTCACAGTTTTGGCCAATTGGGCCCGTTTTGTGAGCTATTACTCATGTTTTGGTGTCCCGAGACGTCTCCGGACCACGGGGTGATCTACGGGAACATCCCCAAGACACACAATTTTGGTTGATACGAGCTCGTTTCAAGGGATATTGCTCACGTTTCGGTGTCTCGGGACGTCTCCGAAGCACGGGGTGATCTTATGGAAACGTCCCCAAGACTCGTGGTTTTGGCCGAGTCAGGCCCGTTTTGTGGGTTTATTGCCCATGTTTTGGTGTCTCGAGACGTCTCCGAAGCACGGGGTGATCTTATGGGACCGTCCCCAAGAGTCACAGTTTTGGCCAATTGGGGCTCATTTTGTGAGCTATTGCTCACGTTTTGGTGTCCCGGGACGTCTCCAGACCATGGGGTGATCTCATGGGAACGACCCGAGGACTCGTGGTTTTGGCCGATTCAGGCCCGTTTTGTGCGTTTATTGCCCATGTTTTGGTGTCCCGGGACATCTTCGAAGCACGGGTTGATCTTATGGGACCGCCCCCTAGACTCGTAGTTTTGGCCAAATGGGGCCCGTTTTGTGAGCTATTGCTCACGTTTTGGTGTCCCGGGACGTCTCCGGACAATGGGGTGATCTTATGGGAACGTCCCCAGGACTCGTGGTTCTGGCCGATTCAGGCCCGTTTTCTGGGTTTATTGCCCATGTTTTGGTGTCCCGAGACGTCTTCGAAGCACGGGCTGATCTTATGGGACCGTCCCCTAGACTCGCAGGTTTGGCCAATTGGGGCCCGTTTTGTGAGCTATTACTCACGTTTTGGTGTGCCGGGACGTCTCCGGACCAAGGGGTGATCTTATCGGAACGTCCCTAGGACTCGTGCTTTTGGCCAATTCAGGCCCGTTTTGTGGGTTTATTGCCCATGTTTTAGTGTCCCGGGACGTCTTCGAAGCACGGGGTGATCTTATGGGACCGTCCCCAAGAGTCACAGTTTTGGCCAATTGGGACCCGTTTTGTGAGGTATTGCTCATGTTATGGTGTCCCGGGACGTCTCCGGACGACTGGGTGATCTATGGGAACGTCCCCAACACTCAAGGTTTTGCCCTATTCAGGCCTGTTTTGTGGGTTTATTGCCATGTTTTGGTGTCCTGGGACGTCTCCGAAGCATGGGGTGATCCTATGGGTCCGTCCCCAAGACTCGCAGTTTTGGCAAATTGGGCCCGTTTTGTGAGCTATTGCTCATGTTTTGGTGTCCCGGGACGTCTCCGGACCAAGGGGTGATCTATGGGAATGTCCCAAAGACTCGTGGTTTTGGCCGATTCAGGCCCGTTTTGTGGGTTTATTGCCCATGCTTTGGTGTCCCGGGACGTCTCCGAAGCACGGGGTGATCTTATGGGACCGTCCCCATGAGTCACAGTTTTGGCCAATTGGGCCCGTTTTGTGAGCTATTACTCATGTTTTGGTGTCCCGAGACGTCTCCGGAGCACGGGGTGATCTATGGGAACGTCCCCAAGACACACAATTTTGGTTGATACGAGCTCGTTTCAAGGGATATTGCTCACGTTTCGGTGTCTCGGGACGTCTCCGAAGCACGGGGTGATCTTATGGAAACGTCCCCAAGACTCGTTGTTTTGGCCGAGTCAGGCCCGTTTTGTGGGTTTATTGCCCATGTTTTGGTGTCTCGAGACGTCTCCGAAGCACGGGGTGATCTTATGGGACCGTCCCCAAGAGTCACAGTTTTGGCCAATTGGGGCTCATTTTGTGAGCTATTGCTCACGTTTTGGTGTCCCGGGACGTCTCCAGACCATGGGGTGATCCCATGGGAACGTCCCGAGGACTCGTAGTTTTGGCCGATTCAGGCCCGTTTTGTGCGTTTATTGCCCATGTTTTGGTGTCCCGGGTCATCTCTGAAGCACGGGTTGATCTTATGGGACCGCCCCCAAGACTCGTAGTTTTGGCCAAATGGGGCCCGTTTTGTGAGCTATTGCTCACGTTTTGGTGTCCCGGGACATCTCCGGACAATGGGGTGATCTTATGGGAACGTCCCCAGGACTCGTGGTTCTGGCCGATTCAGGCCCGTTTTCTAGGTTTATTGCCCATGTTTTGGTGTCCCGAGACGTCTCCGAAGCACGGGGTGATCTTATGGGACCGTCCCCAAGTCTCGCAGGTTTGGCCAATTGGGGCCCGTTTTGTGAGCTATTACTCACGTTTTCGTGTGCCGGGACGTCTCCGAACCAAGGGGTGATCTTATCGGAACGTCCCTAGGACTCGTGGTTTTGGCCAATTCAGGCCCGTTTTGTGGGTTTATTGCCCATGTTTTAGTGTCCCGGGACGTCTTCGAAGCACGGGGTGATCTTATGGGACCGTCCCCAAGAGTCACAGTTTTGGCCAATTGGGACCTGTTTTGTGAGGTATTGCTCATGTTATGGTGTCCCGGGACATCTCCGGACGACTGGGTGATCTATGCGAACGTCCCCAACACTCAAGGTTTTGCCCTATTCAGGCCTGTTTTGTGGGTTTATTGCCCATGTTTTGGTGTCCTGGGACGTCTCCGAAGCACGGGGTGATCCTATGGGACCGTCCCCAAGACTCACAGTTTTGGCCAATTGGGCCCGTTTTGTGAGCTATTGCTCACGTTTTGGTGTCCCGGGACGTCTCTGGACCAAGGGGTGATCTATGGGAATGTCCCAAAGACTCGTGGTTTTGGCCGATTCAGGCCCGTTTTGTGGGTTTATTGCCCATGCTTTGGTGTCCCGGGACGTCTCCGAAGCACGGGGTGATCTTATGGGACCGTCCCCATGAGTCACAGTTTTGGCCAATTGGGCCCGTTTTGTGAGCTATTACTCATGTTTTGGTGTCCCGAGACGTCTCCGGACCATGGGGTGATCTATGGGAACGTCCCCAAGACTCACAATTTTGGTTGATACGAGCTCGTTTCAAGGGATATTGCTCACGTTTCGGTGTCTCGGGACGTCTCCGAAGCACGGGGTGATCTTATGGAAACGTCCCCAAGACTCGTGGTTTTGGCCGAGTCAGGCCCATTTTGTGGGTTTATTGCCCATGTTTTGGTGTCTCGAGACGTCTCCGAAGCACGGGGTGATCTTATGGGACCGTCCCCAAGAGTCACAGTTTTGGCCAATTGGGGTTCATTTTGTGAGCTATTGCTCACGTTTTGGTGTCCCGGGACGTCTCCAGACCATGGGGTGATCTCATGGGAACGTCCCGAGGACTCGTAGTTTTGGCCGATTCAGGCCCGTTTTGTGCGTTTATTGCCCATGTTTTGGTGTCCCGGGTCATCTCCGAAGCACGGGTTGATCTTATGGGACCGCCCCCAAGACTCGTAGTTTTGGCCAAATGGGGCCCGTTTTGTGAGCTATTGCTCACGTTTTGGTGTCCCGGGACATCTCCGGACAATGGGGTGATCTTATGGGAACGTCCCCAGGACTCGTGGTTCTGGCCGATTCAGGCCCGTTTTCTGGGTTTATTGCCCATGTTTTGGTGTCCCGAGACGTCTCCAAAGCACGGGGTGATCTTATGGGACCGTTCCCTAGTCTCGCAGGTTTGGCCAATTGGGGCCCGTTTTGTGAGCTATTACTCACGTTTTGGTGTGCCGGGACGTCTCCGAACCAAGGGGTGATCTTATCGGAACGTCCCTAGGACTCGTGGTTTTGGCCAATTCAGGCCCGTTTTGTGGGTTTATTGCCCATGTTTTAGTGTCCCGGGACGTCTTCGAAGCACGGGGTGATCTTATGGGACCGTCCCCAAGAGTCACAGTTTTGGCCAATTGGGACCCGTTTTGTGAGGTATTGCTCATGTTATGGTGTCCCGGGACGTCTCCGGACGACTGGGTGATCTATGGGAACGTCCCCAACACTCAAGGTTTTGCCCTATTCAGGCCTGTTTTGTGGGTTTATTGCCCATGTTTTGGTGTCCTGGGACGTCTCCGAAGCATGGGGTGATCCTATGGGACCGTCCCCAAGACTCGCAGTTTTGGCCAATTGGGCCCGTTTTGTGAGCTATTGCTCACGTTTTGGTGTCCCGGGACGTCTCCGGACCAAGGGGTGATCTATGGGAATGTTCCAAAGACTCGTGATTTTGGCCGATTCAGTCCCGTTTTGTGCGTTTATTGCCCATGTTTTGGTGTCCCGGGACATCTCCGAAGCACGGGTTGATCTTATGGGACAGCCCCCAAGACTCGTAGTTTTGGCCAAATGGGGCCCGTTTTGTGAGCTATTGCTCACGTTTTGGTGTCCCGGGACATCTCCGGACAATGGGGTGATCTTATGGGAACGTCCCCAGGACTCGTGGTTCTGGCCGATTCAGGCCCGTTTTCTAGGTTTATTGCCCATGTTTTGGTGTCCCGAGACGTCTCCGAAGCACGGGGTGATCTTATGGGACCGTCCCCTAGTCTCGCAGGTTTTGCCAAATGGGGCCCGTTTTGTGAGCTATTACTGACGTTTTGGTGTGCCGGGACGTCTCCGAACCAAGGGGTGATCTTATCGGAACGTCCCTAGGACTCGTGGTTTTGGCCAATTCAGGCCCGTTTTGTGGGTTTATTGCCCATGTTTTAGTGTCCCGGGACGTCTTCGAAGCACGGGGTGATCTTATGGGACCGTCCCCAAGAGTCACAGTTTTGGCCAATTGGGACCTGTTTTGTGAGGTATTGCTCATGTTATGGTGTCCCGGGACATCTCCGGACGACTGGGTGATCTATGGGAACGTCCCCAACACTCAAGGTTTTGCCCTATTCAGGCCTGTTTTGTGGGTTTATTGCCCATGTTTTGGTGTCCTGGGACGTCTCCGAAGCACGGGGTGATCCTATGGGACCGTCCCCAAGACTCACAGTTTTGGCCAATTGGGCCCGTTTTGTGAGCTATTGCTCACGTTTTGGTGTCCCGGGACGTCTCCGGACCAAGGGGTGATCTATGGGAATGTCCCAAAGACTCGTGGTTTTGGCCGATTCAGGCCCGTTTTGTGGGTTTATTGCCCATGCTTTGGTGTCCCGGGACGTCTCCGAAGCACGGGGTGATCTTATGGGACCGTCCCCATGAGTCACAGTTTTGGCCAATTGGGCCCGTTTTGTGAGCTATTACTCATGTTTTGGTGTCCCGAGACGTCTCCGGACCATGGGGTGATCTATGGGAACGTCCCCAAGACTCACAATTTTGGTTGATACGAGCTCGTTTCAAGGGATATTGCTCACGTTTCGGTGTCTCGGGACGTCTCCGAAGCACGGGGTGATCTTATGGAAACGTCCCCAAGACTCGTGGTTTTGGCCGAGTCAGGCCCATTTTGTGGGTTTATTGCCCATGTTTTGGTGTCTCGAGACGTCTCCGAAGCACGGGGTGATCTTATGGGACCGTCCCCAAGAGTCACAGTTTTGGCCAATTGGGGTTCATTTTGTGAGCTATTGCTCACGTTTTGGTGTCCCGGGACGTCTCAAGACCATGGGGTGATCTCATGGGAACGTCCCGAGGACTCGTAGTTTTGGCCGATTCAGGCCCGTTTTGTGCGTTTATTGCCCATGTTTTGGTGTCCCGGGACATCTCCGAAGCACGGGTTGATCTTATGGGACCGCCCCCAAGACTCGTAGTTTTGGCCAAATGGGGCCCGTTTTGTGAGCTATTGCTCACGTTTTGGTGTCCCGGGACATCTCCGGACAATGGGGTGATCTTATGGGAACGTCCCCAGGACTCGTGGTTCTGGCCGATTCAGGCCCGTTTTCTGGGTTTATTGCCCATGTTTTGGTGTCCCGAGACGTCTCCGAAGCACGGGGTGATCTTATGGGACCGTTCCCTAGTCTCGCAGGTTTGGCCAATTGGGGCCCGTTTTGTGAGCTATTACTCACGTTTTGGTGTGCCGGGACGTCTCCGAACCAAGGGGTGATCTTATCGGAACGTCCCTAGGACTCGTGGTTTTGGCCAATTCAGGCCCGTTTTGTGGGTTTATTGCCCATGTTTTAGTGTCCCGGGACGTCTTCGAAGCACGGGGTGATCTTATGGGACCGTCCCCAAGAGTCACAGTTTTGGCCAATTGGGACCCGTTTTGTGAGGTATTGCTCATGTTATGGTGTCCCGGGACGTCTCCGGACGACTGGGTGATCTATGGGAACGTCCCCAACACTCAAGGTTTTGCCCTATTCAGGCCTGTTTTGTGGGTTTATTGCCCATGTTTTGGTGTCCTGGGACGTCTCCGAAGCATGGGGTGATCCTATGGGACCGTCCCCAAGACTCGCAGTTTTGGCCAATTGGGCCCGTTTTGTGAGCTATTGCTCACGTTTTGGTGTCCCGGGACGTCTCCGGACCAAGGGGTGATCTATGGGAATGTCCCAAAGACTCGTGATTTTGGCCGATTCAGGCCCGTTTTGTGGTTTATTGCCCATGCTTTGGTGTCCCGGGACGTCTCCGAAGCACGGGGTGATCTTATGGGACCGTCCCCATGAGTCAAAGTTTTGGCCAATTGGGCCCGTTTTGTGAGCTATTACTCATGTTTTGGTGTCCCGAGACGTCTCCGGACCACGGGGTGATCTATGGGAACGTCCCCAAGACTCACAATTTTGGTTGATACGAGCTCGTTTCAAGGGATATTGCTCACGTTTCGGTGTCTCGGGACGTCTCCGAAGCACGGGGTGATCTTATGGAAACGTCCCCAAGACTCGTGGTTTTGGCCGAGTCAGGCCCGTTTTGTGGGTTTATTGCCCATGTTTTGGTGTCTCGAGACGTCTCCGAAGCACGGGGTGATCTTATGGGACCGTCCCCAAGAGTCACAGTTTTGGCCAATTGGGGCTCATTTTGTGAGCTATTGCTCAAGTTTTGGTGTCCCGGGACGTCTCCAGACCATGGGGTGATCTCATGGGAACGTCCCGAGGACTCATGGTTTTGGCCGATTCAGGCCCGTTTTGTGCGTTTATTGCCCATGTTTTGGTGTCCCGGGACATCTCCGAAGCACGGGTTGATCTTATGGGACCGCCCCCAAGACTCGTAGTTTTGGCCAAATGGGGCCCGTTTTGTGAGCTCTTGCTCACGTTTTGGTGTCCCGGGACGTCTCCGGACAATGGGGTGATCTTATGGGAACGTCCCCAGGACTCGTGGTTCTGGCCGATTCAGGCCCGTTTTCTGGGTTTATTGCCCATGTTTTGGTGTCCCGAGACGTCTCCGAAGCACGGGGTGATCTTATGGTACCGTCCCCTAGACTCGCAGGTTTGGCCAATTGGGGCCCGTTTTGTGAGCTATTACTCACGTTTTGGTGTGCCGGGACGTCTCCGAACCAAGGGGTGATCTTATCGGAACGTCCCTAGGACTCGTGGTTTTGGTCAATTCAGGCCCGTCTTGTGGGTTTATTGCCCATGTTTTAGTGTCCCGGGACGTCTTCGAAGCACGGGGTGATCTTATGGGACCGTCCCCAAGAGTCACAGTTTTGGCCAATTGGGACCCGTTTTGTGAGGTATTGCTCATGTTATGGTGTCCCGGGACGTCTCCGGACGACTGGGTGATCTATGGGAACGTCCCCAACACTCAAGGTTTTGCCCTACTCAGGCCTGTTTTGTGGGTTTATTGCCCATGTTTTGGTGTCCTGGGACGTCTCCGAAGCACGGGGTGATCCTATGGGACCGTCCCCAAGACTCGCAGTTTTGGCCAATTGGGCCCGTTTTGTGAGCTATTGCTCACGTTTTGGTGTCCCGGGACGTCTCCGGACCAAGGGGTGATCTATGGGAATGTCCCAAAGACTCGTGGTTTTGGCCGATTCAGGCCCGTTTTGTGGGTTTATTGCCCATGCTTTGGTGTCCCGAGACGTCTCCGAAGCACGGGGTGATCTTATGGGACCGTCCCCATGAGTCACAGTTTTGGCCAATTGGCCCCGTTTTGTGAGCTATTGCTCACGTTTTGGTGTCCCGGGACGTCTCCGGACCAAGTGGTGATCTATGGGAATGTCCCAAAGACTCGTGATTTTGGCCGATTCAGGCCCGTTTTGTGGGTTTATTGCCCATGCTTTGGTGTCCCGGGACGTCTCCGAAGCAAGGGGTGATCTTATGGGACCGTCCCCATGAGTCACAGTTTTGGCCAATTGGGCCCGTTTTGTGAGCTATTACTCATGTTTTGGTGTCCCGAGACGTCTCCGGACCACGGGGTGATCTATGGGAACGTCCCCAAGACTCACAATTTTGGTTGATACGAGCTCGTTTCAAGGGATATTGCTCACATTTCGGTGTCTCGGGACGTCTCCGAAGCACGGGGTGATCTTATGGAAACGTCCCCAAGACTCGTGGTTTTGGCCGAGTCAGGCCCGTTTTGTGGGTTTATTGCCCATGTTTTGGTGTCTCGAGACGTCTCCGAAGCACGGGGTGATCTTATGGGACCGTCCCCAAGAGTCACAGTTTTGGCCAATTGGGGCTCATTTTGTGAGCTATTGCTCAAGTTTTGGTGTCCCGGGACGTCTCCAGACCATGGGGTGATCTCATGGGAACGTCCCGAGGACTCATGGTTTTGGCCGATTCAGGCCCGTTTTGTGCGTTTATTGCCCATGTTTTGGTGTCCCGGGACATCTCCGAAGCACGGGTTGATCTTATGGGACCGCCCCCAAGACTCGTAGTTTTGGCCAAATGGGGCCCGTTTTGTGAGCTCTTGCTCACGTTTTGGTGTCCCGGGACGTCTCCGGACAATGGGGTGATCTTATGGGAACGTCCCCAGGACTCGTGGTTCTGGCCGATTCAGGCCCGTTTTCTGGGTTTATTGCCCATGTTTTGGTGTCCCGAGACGTCTCCGAAGCACGGGGTGATCTTATGGTACCGTCCCCTAGACTCGCAGGTTTGGCCAATTGGGGCCCGTTTTGTGAGCTATTACTCACGTTTTGGTGTGCCGGGACGTCTCCGAACCAAGGGGTGATCTTATCGGAACGTCCCTAGGACTCGTGGTTTTGGTCAATTCAGGCCCGTCTTGTGGGTTTATTGCCCATGTTTTAGTGTCCCGGGACGTCTTCGAAGCACGGGGTGATCTTATGGGACCGTCCCCAAGAGTCACAGTTTTGGCCAATTGGGACCCGTTTTGTGAGGTATTGCTCATGTTATGGTGTCCCGGGACGTCTCCGGACGACTGGGTGATCTATGGGAACGTCCCCAACACTCAAGGTTTTGCCCTACTCAGGCCTGTTTTGTGGGTTTATTGCCCATGTTTTGGTGTCCTGGGACGTCTCCGAAGCACGGGGTGATCCTATGGGACCGTCCCCAAGACTCGCAGTTTTGGCCAATTGGGCCCGTTTTGTGAGCTATTGCTCACGTTTTGGTGTCCCGGGACGTCTCCGGACCAAGGGGTGATCTATGGGAATGTCCCAAAGACTCGTGGTTTTGGCCGATTCAGGCCCGTTTTGTGGGTTTATTGCCCATGCTTTGGTGTCCCGAGACGTCTCCGAAGCACGGGGTGATCTTATGGGACCGTCCCCATGAGTCACAGTTTTGGCCAATTGGCCCCGTTTTGTGAGCTATTGCTCACGTTTTGGTGTCCCGGGACGTCTCCGGACCAAGTGGTGATCTATGGGAATGTCCCAAAGACTCGTGATTTTGGCCGATTCAGGCCCGTTTTGTGGGTTTATTGCCCATGCTTTGGTGTCCCGGGACGTCTCCGAAGCAAGGGGTGATCTTATGGGACCGTCCCCATGAGTCACAGTTTTGGCCAATTGGGCCCGTTTTGTGAGCTATTACTCATGTTTTGGTGTCCCGAGACGTCTCCGGACCACGGGGTGATCTATGGGAACGTCCCCAAGACTCACAATTTTGGTTGATACGAGCTCGTTTCAAGGGATATTGCTCACGTTTCGGTGTCTCGGGACGTCTCCGAAGCACGGGGTGATCTTATGGAAACGTCCCCAAGACTCGTGGTTTTGGCCGAGTCAGGCCCGTTTTGTGGGTTTATTGCCCATGTTTTGGTGTCTCGAGACGTCTCCGAAGCACGGGGTGATCTTATGGGACCGTCCCCAAGAGTCACAGTTTTGGCCAATTGGGGCTCATTTTGTGAGCTATTGCTCACGTTTTGGTGTCCCGGGACGTCTCCAGACCATGGGGTGATCTCATGGGAACGTCCCGAGGACTCGTGGTTTTGGCCGATTCAGGCCCGTTTTGTGCGTTTATTGCCCATGTTTTGGTGTCCCGGGACATCTCTGAAGCACGGGTTGATCTTATGGGACCGCCCCCAAGAATCGTAGTTTTGGCCAAATGGGGCCCGTTTTGTGAGCTATTGCTCACGTTTTGGTGTCTCGGGACGTCTCCGGACAATGGGGTGATCTTATGGGAACGTCCCCAGGACTCATGGTTCTGGCCAATTCAGGCCCGTTTTCTGGGTTTATTGCCCATGTTTTGGTGTCCCGAGACGTCTCCGAAGCACGGGGTGATCTTATGGGACCGTCCCCTAGACTCGCAGGTTTGGCCAATTGGGGCCCGTTTTGTGAGCTATTACTCACGTTTTGGTGTGCCGGGACGTCTCCGAACCAAGGGGTGATCTTATCGGAACGTCCCTAGGACTCGTGGTTTTGGCCAATTCAGGCCCATTTTGTGGGTTTATTGCCCATGTTTTAGTGTCCCGGGACGTCTTCGAAGCACGGGGTGATCTTATGGGACCGTCCCCAAGAGTCACAGTTTTGGCCAATTGGGACCCGTTTTGTGAGGTATTGCTCATGTTATGGTGTCCCGGGACGTCTCCGGACGACTGGGTGATCTATGGGAACGTCCCCAACACTCAAGGTTTTGCCCTATTCAGGCCTGTTTTGTGGGTTTATTGCCCATGTTTTGGTGTCCTGGGACGTCTCCGAAGCATGGGGTGATCCTATGGGACCGTCCCCAAGACTCGCAGTTTTGGCCAATTGGGCCCGTTTTGTGAGCTATTGCTCACGTTTTGGTGTCCCGGGACGTCTCCGGACCAAGGGGTGATCTATGGGAATGTCCCAAAGACTCGTGATTTTGGCCGATTCAGGCCCGTTTTGTGGTTTATTGCCCATGCTTTGGTGTCCCGGGACGTCTCCGAAGCACGGGGTGATCTTATGGGACCGTCCCCATGAGTCAAAGTTTTGGCTAATTGGGCCCGTTTTGTGAGCTATTACTCATGTTTTGGTGTCCCGAGACGTCTCCGGACCACGGGGTGATCTATGGGAACGTCCCCAAGACTCACAATTTTGGTTGATACGAGCTCGTTTCAAGGGATATTGCTCACGTTTCGGTGTCTCGGGACGTCTCCGAAGCACGGGGTGATCTTATGGAAACGTCCCCAAGACTCGTGGTTTTGGCCGAGTCAGGCCCGTTTTGTGGGTTTATTGCCCATGTTTTGGTGTCTCGAGACGTCTCCGAAGCACGGGGTGATCTTATGGGACCGTCCCCAAGAGTCACAGTTTTGGCCAATTGGGGCTCATTTTGTGAGCTATTGCTCAAGTTTTGGTGTCCCGGGACGTCTCCAGACCATGGGGTGATCTCATGGGAACGTCCCGAGGACTCGTGGTTTTGGCCGATTCAGGCCCGTTTTGTGCGTTTATTGCCCATGTTTTGGTGTCCCGGGACATCTCCGAAGCACGGGTTGATCTTATGGGACCGCCCCCAAGACTCGTAGTTTTGGCCAAATGGGGCCCGTTTTGTGAGCTCTTGCTCACGTTTTGGTGTCCCGGGACGTCTCCGGACAATGGGGTGATCTTATGGGAACGTCCCCAGGACTCGTGGTTCTGGCCGATTCAGGCCCGTTTTCTGGGTTTATTGCCCATGTTTTGGTGTCCCGAGACGTCTCCGAAGCACGGGGTGATCTTATGGTACCGTCCCCTAGACTCGCAGGTTTGGCCAATTGGGGCCCGTTTTGTGAGCTATTACTCACGTTTTGGTGTGCCGGGACGTCTCCGAACCAAGGGGTGATCTTATCGGAACGTCCCTAGGACTCGTGGTTTTGGCCAATTCAGGCCCGTCTTGTGGGTTTATTGCCCATGTTTTAGTGTCCCGGGACGTCTTCGAAGCACGGGGTGATCTTATGGGACCGTCCCCAAGAGTCACAGTTTTGGCCAATTGGGACCCGTTTTGTGAGGTATTGCTCATGTTATGGTGTCCCGGGACGTCTCCGGATGACTGGGTGATCTATGGGAACGTCCCCAACACTCAAGGTTTTGCCCTACACAGGCCTGTTTTGTGGGTTTATTGCCCATGTTTTGGTGTCCTGGGACGTCTCCGAAGCACGGGGTGATCCTATGGGACCGTCCCCAAGACTCGCAGTTTTGGCCAATTGGGCCCGTTTTGTGAGCTATTGCTCACGTTTTGGTGTCCCGGGACGTCTCCGGACCAAGGGGTGATCTATGGGAATGTCCCGAAGACTCGTGGTTTTGGCCGATTCAGGCCCGTTTTGTGGGTTTATTGCCCATGCTTTGGTGTCCCGAGACGTCTCCGAAGCACGGGGTGATCTTATGGGACCGTCCCCATGAGTCACAGTTTTGGCCAATTGGCCCCGTTTTGTGAGCTATTGCTCACGTTTTGGTGTCCCGGGACGTCTCCGGACCAAGTGGTGATCTATGGGAATGTCCCAAAGACTCGTGATTTTGGCCGATTCAGGCCCGTTTTGTGGGTTTATTGCCCATGCTTTGGTGTCCCGGGACGTCTCCGAAGCAAGGGGTGATCTTATGGGACCGTCCCCATGAGTCACAGTTTTGGCCAATTGGGCCCGTTTTGTGAGCTATTACTCATGTTTTGGTGTCCCGAGACGTCTCCGGACCACGGGGTGATCTATGGGAACGTCCCCAAGACTCACAATTTTGGTTGATACGAGCTCGTTTCAAGGGATATTGCTCACGTTTCGGTGTCTCGGGACGTCTCCGAAGCACGGGGTGATCTTATGGAAACGTCCCCAAGACTCGTGGTTTTGGCCGAGTCAGGCCCGTTTTGTGGGTTGATTGCCCATGTTTTGGTGTCTCGAGACGTCTCCGAAGCACGGGGTGATCTTATGGGACCGTCCCCAAGAGTCACAGTTTTGGCCAATTAGGGCTCATTTTGTGAGCTATTGCTCACGTTTTGGTGTCCCGGGACGTCTCCAGACCATGGGGTGATCTCATGGGAACGTCCCGAGGACTCGTGGTTTTGGCCGATTCAGGCCCGTTTTGTGCGTTTATTGCCCATGTTTTGGTGTCCCGGGACATCTCCGAAGCACGGGTTGATCTTATGGGACCGCCCCCAAGAATCGTAGTTTTGGCCAAATGGGGCCCGTTTTGTGAGCTATTGCTCACGTTTTGGTGTCTCGGGACGTCTCCGGACAATGGGGTGATCTTATGGGAACGTCCCCAGGACTCATGGTTTTGGCCAATTCAGGCCCGTTTTCTGGGTTTATTGCCCATGTTTTGGTGTCCCGAGACGTCTCCGAAGCACGGGGTGATCTTATGGGACCGTCCCCTAGACTCGCAGGTTTGGCCAATTGGGGCCCGTTTTGTGAGCTATTACTCACGTTTTGGTGTGCCGGGACGTCTCCGAACCAAGGGGTGATCTTATCAGAACGTCCCTAGGACTCGTGGTTTTGGCCAATTCAGGCCCGTCTTGTGGGTTTATTGCCCATGTTTTAGTGTCCCGGGACGTCTTCGAAGCACGGGGTGATCTTATGGGACCGTCCCCAAGAGTCACAGGTTTGGCCAATTATGGCCCGTTTTGTGAGGTATTGCTCATGTTATGGTGTCCCGGGACGTCTCCGGACGACTGGGTGATCTATGGGAACGTCCCCAACACTCAAGGTTTTGCCCTATTCAGGCCTGTTTTGTGGGTTTATTGCCCATGTTTTGGTGTCCTAGGACGTCTCCGAAGCACGGGGTGATCCTATGGGACCGTCCCCAAGATTCGTAGTTTTGGCCAATTGGGCCCGTTTTGTGAGCTATTGCTCACGTTTTGGTGTCCCGGGACGTCTCCGGACCAAGGGGTGATCTATGGGAATGTCCCAAAGACTCGTGGTTTTGGCCGATTCAGGCCCGTTTTGTGGGTTTATTGCCCATGCTTTGGTGTCCCGGGACGTCTCCGAAGCACGGGGTGATCTTATGGGACCGTCCCCATGAGTCAAAGTTTTGGCCAATTGGGCCCGTTTTGTGAGCTATTACTCATGTTTTGGTGTCCCGAGACGTCTCCGGACCACGGGGTGATCTATGGGAACGTCCCCAAGACTCACAATTTTGGTTGATACGAGCTCGTTTCAAGGGATATTGCTCACGTTTCGGTGTCTCGGGACGTCTCCGAAGCACGGGGTGATCTTATGGAAACGTCCCCAAGACTCGTGGTTTTGGCCGAGTCAGGCCCGTTTTGTGGGTTTATTGCCCATGTTTTGGTGTCTCGAGACGTCTCCGAAGCACGGGGTGATCTTATGGGACCGTCCCCAAGAGTCACAGTTTTGGCCAATTGGGGCTCATTTTGTGAGCTATTGCTCAAGTTTTGGTGTCCCGGGACGTCTCCAGACCATGGGGTGATCTCATGGGAACGTCCCGAGGACTCGTGGTTTTGGCCGATTCAGGCCCGTTTTGTGCGTTTATTGCCCATGTTTTGGTGTCCCGGGACATCTCCGAAGCACGGGTTGATCTTATGGGACCGCCCCCAAGACTCGTAGTTTTGGCCAAATGGGGCCCGTTTTGTGAGCTCTTGCTCACGTTTTGGTGTCCCGGGACGTCTCCGGACAATGGGGTGATCTTATGGGAACGTCCCCAGGACTCGTGGTTCTGGCCGATTCAGGCCCGTTTTCTGGGTTTATTGCCCATGTTTTGGTGTCCCGAGACGTCTCCGAAGCACGGGGTGATCTTATGGTACCGTCCCCTAGACTCGCAGGTTTGGCCAATTGGGGCCCGTTTTGTGAGCTATTACTCACGTTTTGGTGTGCCGGGACGTCTCCGAACCAAGGGGTGATCTTATCGGAACGTCCCTAGGACTCGTGGTTTTGGCCAATTCAGGCCCGTCTTGTGGGTTTATTGCCCATGTTTTAGTGTCCCGGGACGTCTTCGAAGCACGGGGTGATCTTATGGGACCGTCCCCAAGAGTCACAGTTTTGGCCAATTGGGACCCGTTTTGTGAGGTATTGCTCATGTTATGGTGTCCCGGGACGTCTCCGGATGACTGGGTGATCTATGGGAACGTCCCCAACACTCAAGGTTTTGCCCTACACAGGCCTGTTTTGTGGGTTTATTGCCCATGTTTTGGTGTCCTGGGACGTCTCCGAAGCACGGGGTGATCCTATGGGACCGTCCCCAAGACTCGCAGTTTTGGCCAATTGGGCCCGTTTTGTGAGCTATTGCTCACGTTTTGGTGTCCCGGGACGTCTCCGGACCAAGGGGTGATCTATGGGAATGTCCCGAAGACTCGTGGTTTTGGCCGATTCAGGCCCGTTTTGTGGGTTTATTGCCCATGCTTTGGTGTCCCGAGACGTCTCCGAAGCACGGGGTGATCTTATGGGACCGTCCCCATGAGTCACAGTTTTGGCCAATTGGCCCCGTTTTGTGAGCTATTGCTCACGTTTTGGTGTCCCGGGACGTCTCCGGACCAAGTGGTGATCTATGGGAATGTCCCAAAGACTCGTGATTTTGGCCGATTCAGGCCCGTTTTGTGGGTTTATTGCCCATGCTTTGGTGTCCCGGGACGTCTCCGAAGCAAGGGGTGATCTTATGGGACCGTCCCCATGAGTCACAGTTTTGGCCAATTGGGCCCGTTTTGTGAGCTATTACTCATGTTTTGGTGTCCCGAGACGTCTCCGGACCACGGGGTGATCTATGGGAACGTCCCCAAGACTCACAATTTTGGTTGATACGAGCTCGTTTCAAGGGATATTGCTCACGTTTCGGTGTCTCGGGACGTCTCCGAAGCACGGGGTGATCTTATGGAAACGTCCCCAAGACTCGTGGTTTTGGCCGAGTCAGGCCCGTTTTGTGGGTTTATTGCCCATGTTTTGGTGTCTCGAGACGTCTCCGAAGCACGGGGTGATCTTATGGGACCGTCCCCAAGAGTCACAGTTTTGGCCAATTAGGGCTCATTTTGTGAGCTATTGCTCACGTTTTGGTGTCCCGGGACGTCTCCAGACCATGGGGTGATCTCATGGGAACGTCCCGAGGACTCGTGGTTTTGGCCGATTCAGGCCCGTTTTGTGCGTTTATTGCCCATGTTTTGGTGTCCCGGGACATCTCCGAAGCACGGGTTGATCTTATGGGACCGCCCCCAAGAATCGTAGTTTTGGCCAAATGGGGCCCGTTTTGTGAGCTATTGCTCACGTTTTGGTGTCTCGGGACGTCTCCGGACAATGGGGTGATCTTATGGGAACGTCCCCAGGACTCATGGTTTTGGCCAATTCAGGCCCGTTTTCTGGGTTTATTGCCCATGTTTTGGTGTCCCGAGACGTCTCCGAAGCACGGGGTGATCTTATGGGACCGTCCCCTAGACTCGCAGGTTTGGCCAATTGGGGCCCGTTTTGTGAGCTATTACTCACGTTTTGGTGTGCCGGGACGTCTCCGAACCAAGGGGTGATCTTATCAGAACGTCCCTAGGACTCGTGGTTTTGGCCAATTCAGGCCCGTCTTGTGGGTTTATTGCCCATGTTTTAGTGTCCCGGGACGTCTTCGAAGCACGGGGTGATCTTATGGGACCGTCCCCAAGAGTCACAGGTTTGGCCAATTATGGCCCGTTTTGTGAGGTATTGCTCATGTTATGGTGTCCCGGGACGTCTCCGGACGACTGGGTGATCTATGGGAACGTCCCCAACACTCAAGGTTTTGCCCTATTCAGGCCTGTTTTGTGGGTTTATTGCCCATGTTTTGGTGTCCTAGGACGTCTCCGAAGCACGGGGTGATCCTATGGGACCGTCCCCAAGATTCGTAGTTTTGGCCAATTGGGCCCGTTTTGTGAGCTATTGCTCACGTTTTGGTGTCCCGGGACGTCTCCGGACCAAGGGGTGATCTATGGGAATGTCCCAAAGACTCGTGGTTTTGGCCGATTCAGGCCCGTTTTGTGGGTTTATTGCCCATGCTTTGGTGTCCCGGGACGTCTCCGAAGCACGGGGTGATCTTATGGGACCGTCCCCATGAGTCAAAGTTTTGGCCAATTGGGCCCGTTTTGTGAGCTATTACTCATGTTTTGGTGTCCCGAGACGTCTCCGGACCACGGGGTGATCTATGGGAACGTCCCCAAGACTCACAATTTTGGTTGATACGAGCTCGTTTCAAGGGATATTGCTCACGTTTCGGTGTCTCGGGACGTCTCCGAAGCACGGGGTGATCTTATGGAAACGTCCCCAAGACTCGTGGTTTTGGCCGAGTCAGGCCCGTTTTGTGGGTTTATTGCCCATGTTTTGGTGTCTCGAGACGTCTCCGAAGCACGGGGTGATCTTATGGGACCGTCCCCAAGAGTCACAGTTTTGGCCAATTGGGGCTCATTTTGTGAGCTATTGCTCAAGTTTTGGTGTCCCGGGACGTCTCCAGACCATGGGGTGATCTCATGGGAACGTCCCGAGGACTCGTGGTTTTGGCCGATTCAGGCCCGTTTTGTGCGTTTATTGCCCATGTTTTGGTGTCCCGGGACATCTCCGAAGCACGGGTTGATCTTATGGGACCGCCCCCAAGACTCGTAGTTTTGGCCAAATGGGGCCCGTTTTGTGAGCTCTTGCTCACGTTTTGGTGTCCCGGGACGTCTCCGGACAATGGGGTGATCTTATGGGAACGTCCCCAGGACTCGTGGTTCTGGCCGATTCAGGCCCGTTTTCTGGGTTTATTGCCCATGTTTTGGTGTCCCGAGACGTCTCCGAAGCACGGGGTGATCTTATGGTACCGTCCCCTAGACTCGCAGGTTTGGCCAATTGGGGCCCGTTTTGTGAGCTATTACTCACGTTTTGGTGTGCCGGGACGTCTCCGAACCAAGGGGTGATCTTATCGGAACGTCCCTAGGACTCGTGGTTTTGGCCAATTCAGGCCCGTCTTGTGGGTTTATTGCCCATGTTTTAGTGTCCCGGGACGTCTTCGAAGCACGGGGTGATCTTATGGGACCGTCCCCAAGAGTGACAGTTTTGGCCAATTGGGACCCGTTTTGTGAGGTATTGCTCATGTTATGGTGTCCCGGGACGTCTCCGGACGACTGGGTGATCTATGGGAACGTCCCCAACACTCAAGGTTTTGCCCTACTCAGGCCTGTTTTGTGGGTTTATTGCCCATGTTTTGGTGTCCTGGGACGTCTCCGAAGCACGGGGTGATCCTATGGGACCGTCCCCAAGACTCGCAGTTTTGGCCAATTGGGCCCGTTTTGTGAGCTATTGCTCACGTTTTGGTGTCCCGGGACGTCTCCGGACCAAGGGGTGATCTATGGGAATGTCCCAAAGACTCGTGGTTTTGGCCGATTCAGGCCCGTTTTGTGGGTTTATTGCCCATGCTTTGGTGTCCCGGGACGTCTCCGAAGCAAGGGGTGATCTTATGGGACCGTCCCCATGAGTCACAGTTTTGGCCAATTGGGCCCGTTTTGTGAGCTATTACTCATGTTTTGGTGTCCCGAGACGTCTCCGGACCACGGGATGATCTATGGGAACGTCCCCAAGACTCACAATTTTGGTTGATACGAGCTCGTTTCAAGGGATATTGCTCACGTTTCGGTGTCTCGGGACGTCTCCGAAGCACGGGGTGATCTTATGGAAACGTCCCCAAGACTCGTGGTTTTGGCCGAGTCAGGCCCGTTTTGTGGGTTTATTGCCCATGTTTTGGTGTCTCGAGACGTCTCCAAAGCACGGGGTGATCTTATGGGACCGTCCCCAAGAGTCACAGTTTTGGCCAATTGGGGCTCATTTTGTGAGCTATTGCTCACGTTTTGGTGTCCCGGGACGTCTCCAGACCATGGGGTGATCTCATGGGAACGTCCCGAGGACTCGTGGTTTTGCCGATTCAGGCCCGTTTTGTGTGTTTATTGCCCATGTTTTGGTGTCCCGGGACATCTCCGAAGCACGGGTTGATCTTATGGGACCGCCCCCAAGAATCGTAGTTTTGGCCAAATGGGGCCCGTTTTGTGAGCTATTGCTCACGTTTTGGTGTCTCGGGACGTCTCCGGACAATGGGGTGATCTTATGGGAACGTCCCCAGGACTCATGGTTCTGGCCAATTCAGGCCCGTTTTCTGGGTTTATTGCCCATGTTTTGGTGTCCCGAGACGTCTCCGAAGCACGGGGTGATCTTATGGGACCGTCCCCTAGACTCGCAGGTTTGGCCAATTGGGGCCCGTTTTGTGAGCTATTACTCACGTTTTGGTGTGCCGGGACGTCTCCGAACCAAGGGGTGATCTTATCGGAACGTCCCTAGGACTCGTGGTTTTGGCCAATTCAGGCCCGTCTTGTGGGTTTATTGCCCATGTTTTAGTGTCCCGGGACGTCTTCGAAGCACGGGGTGATCTTATGGGACCGTCCCCAAGAGTGACAGTTTTGGCCAATTGGGACCCGTTTTGTGAGGTATTGCTCATGTTATGGTGTCCCGGGACGTCTCCGGACGACTGGGTGATCTATGGGAACGTCCCCAACACTCAAGGTTTTGCCCTACTCAGGCCTGTTTTGTGGGTTTATTGCCCATGTTTTGGTGTCCTGGGACGTCTCCGAAGCACGGGGTGATCCTATGGGACCGTCCCCAAGACTCGCAGTTTTGGCCAATTGGGCCCGTTTTGTGAGCTATTGCTCACGTTTTGGTGTCCCGGGACGTCTCCGGACCAAGGGGTGATCTATGGGAATGTCCCAAAGACTCGTGGTTTTGGCCGATTCAGGCCCGTTTTGTGGGTTTATTGCCCATGCTTTGGTGTCCCGGGACGTCTCCGAAGCAAGGGGTGATCTTATGGGACCGTCCCCATGAGTCACAGTTTTGGCCAATTGGGCCCGTTTTGTGAGCTATTACTCATGTTTTGGTGTCCCGAGACGTCTCCGGACCACGGGATGATCTATGGGAACGTCCCCAAGACTCACAATTTTGGTTGATACGAGCTCGTTTCAAGGGATATTGCTCACGTTTCGGTGTCTCGGGACGTCTCCGAAGCACGGGGTGATCTTATGGAAACGTCCCCAAGACTCGTGGTTTTGGCCGAGTCAGGCCCGTTTTGTGGGTTTATTGCCCATGTTTTGGTGTCTCGAGACGTCTCCAAAGCACGGGGTGATCTTATGGGACCGTCCCCAAGAGTCACAGTTTTGGCCAATTGGGGCTCATTTTGTGAGCTATTGCTCACGTTTTGGTGTCCCGGGACGTCTCCAGACCATGGGGTGATCTCATGGGAACGTCCCGAGGACTCGTGGTTTTGCCGATTCAGGCCCGTTTTGTGTGTTTATTGCCCATGTTTTGGTGTCCCGGGACATCTCCGAAGCACGGGTTGATCTTATGGGACCGCCCCCAAGAATCGTAGTTTTGGCCAAATGGGGCCCGTTTTGTGAGCTATTGCTCACGTTTTGGTGTCTCGGGACGTCTCCGGACAATGGGGTGATCTTATGGGAACGTCCCCAGGACTCATGGTTCTGGCCAATTCAGGCCCGTTTTCTGGGTTTATTGCCCATGTTTTGGTGTCCCGAGACGTCTCCGAAGCACGGGGTGATCTTATGGGACCGTCCCCTAGACTCGCAGGTTTGGCCAATTGGGGCCCGTTTTGTGAGCTATTACTCACGTTTTGGTGTGCCGGGACGTCTCCGAACCAAGGGGTGATCTTATCGGAACGTCCCTAGGACTCGTGGTTTTGGCCAATTCAGGCCCGTCTTGTGGGTTTATTGCCCATGTTTTAGTGTCCCGGGACGTCTTCGAAGCACGGGGTGATCTTATGGGACCGTCCCCAAGAGTCACAGTTTTGGCCAATCATGGCCCGTTTTGTGAGGTATTGCTCATGTTATGGTGTCCCGGGACGTCTCCGGACGACTGGGTGATCTATGGGAACGTCCCCAACACTCAAGGTTTTGCCCTATTTAGGCCTGTTTTGTGGGTTTATTGCCCATGTTTTGGTGTCCTAGGACGTCTCCGAAGCACGGGGTGATCCTATGGGACCGTCCCCAAGACTCGTAGTTTTGGCCAATTGGGCCCGTTTTGTGAGCTATTGCTCACGTTTTGGTGTCCCGGGACGTCTCCGGACCAAGGGGTGATCTATGGGAATGTCCCAAAGACTCGTGGTTTTGGCCGATTCAGGCCCGTTTTGTGGGTTTATTGCCCATGCTTTGGTGTCCCGGGACGTCTCCGAAGCACGGGGTGATCTTATGGGACCGTCCCCATGAGTCACAGTTTTGGCCAATTGGGCCCATTTTGTGAGCTATTACTCATGTTTTGGTGTCCCGAGACGTCTCCGGACCATGGGGTGATCTATGGGAACGTCCCCAAGACTAACAATTTTGGTTGATACGAGCTCGTTTCAAGGGATATTGCTCACGTTTCGGTGTCTCGGGACGTCTCCGAAGCACGGGGTGATCTTATGGAAACATCCCCAAGACTCGTGGTTTTGGCCGAGTCAGGCCCGTTTTGTGGGTTTATTGCCCATGTTTTGGTGTCTCGAGACGTCTCCGAAGCACGGGGTGATCTTATGGGACCGTCCCCAAGAGTCACAGTTTTGGCCAATTGGGGCTCATTTTGTGAGCTATTGCTCACGTTTTGGTGTCCCGGGACGTCTCCAGACCATGGGGTGATCTCATGGGAACGTCCCGAGGACTCGTGGTTTTGGCCGATTCAGGCCCGTTTTGTGCGTTTATTGCCAAAGTTTTGGTGTCCCGGGACATCTCCGAAGCACGGGTTGATCTTATGGGACCGCCCCCAAGACTCGTAGTTTTGGCCAAATGGGGCCCGTTTTGTGAGCTATTGCTCACGTTTTGGTGTCCCGGGACGTCTCCGGACAATGGGGTGATCTTATGGGAACGTCCCCAGGACTCGTGGTTCTGGCCGATTCAGGCCCGTTTTCTGGGTTTATTGCCCACGTTTTGGTGTCCCGAGACGTCTCCGAAGCACGGGGTGATCTTATGGGACCGTCCCCTAGACTCGCAGGTTTGGCCAATTGGGGCCCGTTTTGTGAGCTATTACTCACGTTTTGGTGTGCCGGGACGTCTCCGAACCAAGGGGTGATCTTATCGGAACGTCCCTAGGACTCGTGGTTTTGGCCAATTCAGGCCCGTCTTGTGGGTTTATTGCCCATGTTTTAGTGTCCCGGGACGTCTTCGAAGCACGGGGTGATCTTATGGAACCGTCCCCAAGAGTCACAGTTTTGGCCAATTATGGCCCGTTTTGTGAGGTATTGCTCATGTTATGGTGTCCCGGGACGTCTCCGGACGACTGGGTGATCTATGGGAACGTCCCCAACACTCAAGGTTTTGCCCTATTTAGGCCTGTTTTGTGGGTTTATTGCCCATGTTTTGGTGTCCTGGGACGTCTCCGAAGCACGGGGTGATCCTATGGGACCGTCCCCAAGACTCGTAGTTTTGGCCAATTGGGCCCGTTTTGTGAGCTATTGCTCACGTTTTGGTGTCCCGGGACGTCTCCGGACCAAGGGGTGATCTATGGGAATGTCCCAAAGACTCGTGGTTTTGGCCGATTCAGGCCCGTTTTGTGGGTTTATTGCCCATGCTTTGGTGTCCCGGGACGTCTCCGAAGCACGGGGTGATCTTATGGGACCGTCCCCATGAGTCAAAGTTTTGGCCAATTGGGCCCGTTTTGTGAGCTATTACTCATGTTTTGGTGTCCCGAGACGTCTCCGGACCACGGGGTGATCTATGGGAACGTCCCCAAGACTCACAATTTTGGTTGATACGAGCTCGTTTCAAGGGATATTGCTCACGTTTCGGTGTCTCGGGACGTCTCCGAAGCACGGGGTGATCTTATGGAAACGTCCCCAAGACTCGTGGTTTTGGCCGAGTCAGGCCCGTTTTGTGGGTTTATTGCCCATGTTTTGGTGTCTCGAGACGTCTCCGAAGCACGGGGTGATCTTATGGGACCGTCCCCAAGAGTCACAGTTTTGGCCAATTGGGGCTCATTTTGTGAGCTATTGCTCAAGTTTTGGTGTCCCGGGACGTCTCCAGACCATGGGGTGATCTCATGGGAACGTCCCGAGGACTCGTGGTTTTGGCCGATTCAGGCCCGTTTTGTGCGTTTATTGCCCATGTTTTGGTGTCCCGGGACATCTCCGAAGCACGGGTTGATCTTATGGGACCGCCCCCAAGACTCGTAGTTTTGGCCAAATGGGGCCCGTTTTGTGAGCTCTTGCTCACGTTTTGGTGTCCCGGGACGTCTCCGGACAATGGGGTGATCTTATGGGAACGTCCCCAGGACTCGTGGTTCTGGCCGATTCAGGCCCGTTTTCTGGGTTTATTGCCCATGTTTTGGTGTCCCGAGACGTCTCCGAAGCACGGGGTGATCTTATGGTACCGTCCCCTAGACTCGCAGGTTTGGCCAATTGGGGCCCGTTTTGTGAGCTATTACTCACGTTTTGGTGTGCCGGGACGTCTCCGAACCAAGGGGTGATCTTATCGGAATGTCCCTAGGACTCGTGGTTTTGGCCAATTCAGGCCCGTCTTGTGGGTTTATTGCCCATGTTTTAGTGTCCCGGGACATCTTCGAAGCACGGGGTGATCTTATGGGACCGTCCCCAAGAGTCACAGTTTTGGCCAATTGGGACCCGTTTTGTGAGGTATTGCTCATGTTATGGTGTCCCGGGACGTCTCCGGACGACTGGGTGATCTATGGGAACGTCCCCAACACTCAAGGTTTTGCCCTACTCAGGCCTGTTTTGTGGGTTTATTGCCCATGTTTTGGTGTCCTGGGACGTCTCCGAAGCACGGGGTGATCCTATGGGACCGTCCCGAAGACTCGCAGTTTTGGCCAATTGGGCCCGTTTTGTGAGCTATTGCTCACGTTTTGGTGTCCCGGGACGTCTCCGGACCAAGGGGTGATCTATGGGAATGTCCCAAAGACTCGTGGTTTTGGCCGATTCAGGCCTGTTTTGTGGGTTTATTGCCCATGCTTTGGTGTCCCGAGACGTCTCCGAAGCACGGGGTGATCTTATGGGACCGTCCCCATGAGTCACAGTTTTGGCCAATTGGCCCCGTTTTGTGAGCTATTGCTCACGTTTTGGTGTCCCGGGACGTCTCCGGACCAAGTGGTGATCTATGGGAATGTCCCAAAGACTCGTGATTTTGGCCGATTCAGGCCCGTTTTGTGGGTTTATTGCCCATGCTTTGGTGTCCCGGGACGTCTCCGAAGCAAGGGGTGATCTTATGGGACCGTCCCCATGAGTCACAGTTTTGGCCAATTGGGCCCGTTTTGTGAGCTATTACTCATGTTTTGGTGTCCCGAGACGTCTCCGGACCACGGGGTGATCTATGGGAACGTCCCCAAGACTCACAATTTTGGTTGATACCAGCTCGTTTCAAGGGATATTGCTCACGTTTCGGTGTCTCGGGACGTCTCCGAAGCACGGGGTGATCTTATGGAAACGTCCCCAAGACTCGTGGTTTTGGCCGAGTCAGGCCCGTTTTGTGGGTTTATTGCCCATGTTTTGGTGTCTCGAGACGTCTCCGAAGCACGGGGTGATCTTATGGGACCGTCCCCAAGAGTCACAGTTTTGGCCAATTGGGGCTCATTTTGTGAGCTATTGCTCACGTTTTGGTGTCCCGGGACGTCTCCAGACCATGGGGTGATCTCATGGGAACGCCCCGAGGACTCGTGGTTTTGGCCGATTCAGGCCCGTTTTGTGTGTTTATTGCCCATGTTTTGGTGTCCCGGGACATCTCCGAAGCACGGGTTGATCATATGGGACCGCCCCCAAGAATCGTAGTTTTGGCCAAATGGGGCCCGTTTTGTGAGCTATTGCTCACGTTTTGGTGTCTCGGGACGTCTCCGGACAATGGGGTGATCTTATGGGAACGTCCCCAGGACTCATGGTTCTGGCCAATTCAGGCCCGTTTTCTGGGTTTATTGCCCATGTTTTAGTGTCCCGGGACGTCTTCGAAGCACGGGGTGATCTTATGGGACCGTCCCCAAGAGTCACAGTTTTGGCCAATTATGGCCCGTTTTGTGAGGTATTGCTCATGTTATGGTGTCCCGGGACGTCTCCGGACGACTGGGTGATCTATGGGAACGTCCCCAACACTCAAGGTTTTGCCCTATTTAGGCCTGTTTTGTGGGTTTATTGCCCATGTTTTGGTGTCCTAGGACGTCTCCGAAGCACGGGGTGATCCTATGGGACCGTCCCCAAGACTCGTAGTTTTGGCCAATTGGGCCCGTTTTGTGAGCTATTGCTCACGTTTTGGTGTCCCGGGACGTCTCCGGACCAAGGGGTGATCTATGGGAATGTCCCAAAGACTCGTGGTTTTGGCCGATTCAGGCCCGTTTTGTGGGTTTATTGCCCATGCTTTGGTGTCCCGGGACGTCTCCGAAGCACGGGGTGATCTTATGGGACCGTCCCCATGAGTCACAGTTTTGGCCAATTGGGCCCATTTTGTGAGCTATTACTCATGTTTTGGTGTCCCGAGACGTCTCCGGACCATGGGGTGATCTATGGGAACGTCCCCAAGACTAACAATTTTGGTTGATACGAGCTCGTTTCAAGGGATATTGCTCACGTTTCGGTGTCTCGGGACGTCTCCGAAGCACGGGGTGATCTTATGGAAACATCCCCAAGACTCGTGGTTTTGGCCGAGTCAGGCCCGTTTTGTGGGTTTATTGCCCATGTTTTGGTGTCTCGAGACGTCTCCGAAGCACGGGGTGATCTTATGGGACCGTCCCCAAGAGTCACAGTTTTGGCCAATTGGGGCTCATTTTGTGAGCTATTGCTCACGTTTTGGTGTCCCGGGACGTCTCCAGACCATGGGGTGATCTCATGGGAACGTCCCGAGGACTCGTGGTTTTGGCCGATTCAGGCCTGCTTTGTGCGTTTATTGCCAAAGTTTTGGTGTCCCGGGACATCTCCGAAGCACGGGTTGATCTTATGGGACCGCCCCCAAGACTCGTAGTTTTGGCCAAATGGGGCCCGTTTTGTGAGCTATTGCTCACGTTTTGGTGTCCCGGGACGTCTCCGGACAATGGGGTGATCTTATGGGAACGTCCCCAGGACTCGTGGTTCTGGCCGATTCAGGCCCGTTTTCTGGGTTTATTGCCCATGTTTTGGTGTCCCGAGACGTCTCCGAAGCACGGGGTGATCTTATGGGACCGTCCCCTAGACTCGCAGGTTTGGCCAATTGGGGCCCGTTTTGTGAGCTATTACTCACGTTTTGGTGTGCCGGGACGTCTCCGAACCAAGGGGTGATCTTATCGGAACGTCCCTAGGACTCGTGGTTTTGGCCAATTCAGGCCCGTCTTGTGGGTTTATTGCCCATGTTTTAGTGTCCCGGGACGTCTTCGAAGCACGGGGTGATCTTATGGGACCGTCCCCAAGAGTCACAGTTTTGGCCAATTGGGACCCGTTTTGTGAGGTATTGCTCATGTTATGGTGTCCCGGGACGTCTCCGGACGACTGGGTGATCTATGGGAACGTCCCCAACACTCAAGGTTTTGCCCTACTCAGGCCTGCTTTGTGGGTTTATTGCCCATGTTTTGGTGTCCTGGGACGTCTCCGAAGCACGGGGTGATCCTATGGGACCGACCCCAAGACTCGCAGTTTTGGCCAATTGGGCCCGTTTTGTGAGCTATTGCTCACGTTTTGGTGTCCCGGGACGTCTCCGGACCAAGGGGTGATCTATGGGAATGTCCCAAAGACTCGTGGTTTTGGCCGATTCAGGCCCGTTTTGTGGGTTTATTGCCCATGCTTTGGTGTCCCGAGACGTCTCCGAAGCACGGGGTGATCTTATGGGACCGTCCCCATGAGTCACAGTTTTGGCCAATTGGCCCCGTTTTGTGAGCTATTGCTCACGTTTTGGTGTCCCGGGACGTCTCCGGACCAAGTGGTGATCTATGGGAATGTCCCAAAGACTCGTGATTTTGGCCGATTCAGGCCCGTTTTGTGGGTTTATTGCCCATGCTTTGGTGTCCCGGGACGTCTCCGAAGCAAGGGGTGATCTTATGGGACCGTCCCCATGAGTCACAGTTTTGGCCAATTGGGCCCGTTTTGTGAGCTATTACTCATGTTTTGGTGTCCCGAGACGTCTCCGGACCACGGGGTGATCTATGGGAACGTCCCCAAGACTCACAATTTTGGTTGATACGAGCTCGTTTCAAGGGATATTGCTCACGTTTTGGTGTCTCTGGACGTCTCCGAAGCACGGGGTGATCTTATGGAAACGTCCCCAAGACTCGTGGTTTTGGCCGAGTCAGGCCCGTTTTGTGGGTTTATTGCCCATGTTTTGGTGTCTCGAGACGTCTCCGAAGCACGGGGTGATCTTATGGGACCGTCCCCAAGAGTCACAGTTTTGGCCAATTGGGGCTCATTTTGTGAGCTATTGCTCACGTTTTGGTGTCCCGGGACGTCTCCAGACCATGGGGTGATCTCATGGGAACGTCCCGAGGACTCGTGGTTTTGGCCGATTCAGGCCCGTTTTGTGCGTTTATTGCCCATGTTTTGGTGTCCCGGGACATCTCCGAAGCACGGGTTGATCTTATGGGACCGCCCCCAAGAATCGTAGTTTTGGCCAAATGGGGCCCGTTTTGTGAGCTATTGCTCACGTTTTGGTGTCTCGGGACGTCTCCGGACAATGGGGTGATCTTATGGGAACGTCCCCAGGACTCATGGTTCTGGCCAATTCAGGCCCGTTTTCTGGGTTTATTGCCCATGTTTTGGTGTCCCGAGACGTCTCCGAAGCACGGGGTGATCTTATGGGACCGTCCCCTAGACTCGCAGGTTTGGCCAATTGGGGCCCGTTTTGTGAGCTATTACTCACGTTTTGGTGTGCCGGGACGTCTCCGAACCAAGGGGTGATCTTATCGGAACGTCCCTAGGACTCGTGGTTTTGGCCAATTCAGGCCCGTCTTGTGGGTTTATTGCCCATGTTTTAGTGTCCCGGGACGTCTTCGAAGCACGGGGTGATCTTATGGGACCGTCCCCAAGAGTCACAGTTTTGGCCAATTATGGCCCGTTTTGTGAGGTATTGCTCATGTTATGGTGTCCCGGGACGTCTCCGGACGACTGGGTGATCTATGGGAACGTCCCCAACACTCAAGGTTTTGCCCTATTTATGCCTGTTTTGTGGGTTTATTGCCCATGTTTTGGTGTCCTAGGACGTCTCCGAAGCACGGGGTGATCCTATGGGACCGTCCCCAAGACTCGTAGTTTTGGCCAATTGGGCCCGTTTTGTGAGCTATTCCTCACGTTTTGGTGTCCCGGGACGTCTCCGGACCAAGGGGTGATCTATGGGAATGTCCCAAAGACTCGTGGTTTTGGCCGATTCAGGCCCGTTTTGTGGGTTTATTTCCCATGCTTTGGTGTCCCGGGACGTCTCCGAAGCACGGGGTGATCTTATGGGACCGTCCCCATGAGTCACAGTTTTGGCCAATTGGGCCCATTTTGTGAGCTATTACTCATGTTTTGGTGTCCCGAGACGTCTCCGGACCATGGGGTGATCTATGGGAACGTCCCCAAGACTAACAATTTTGGTTGATACGAGCTCGTTTCAAGGGATATTGCTCACGTTTCGGTGTCTCGGGACGTCTCCGAAGCACGGGGTGATCTTATGGAAACATCCCCAAGACTCGTGGTTTTGGCCGAGTCAGGCCCGTTTTGTGGGTTTATTGCCCATGTTTTGGTGTCTCGAGACGTCTCCGAAGCACGGGGTGATCTTATGGGACCGTCCCCAAGAGTCACAGTTTTGGCCAATTGGGGCTCATTTTGTGAGCTATTGCTCACGTTTTGGTGTCCCGGGACGTCTCCAGACCATGGGGTGATCTCATGGGAACGTCCCGAGGACTCGTGGTTTTGGCCGATTCAGGCCCGTTTTGTGCGTTTATTGCCAAAGTTTTGGTGTCCCGGGACATCTCCGAAGCACGGGTTGATCTTATGGGACCGCCCCCAAGACTCGTAGTTTTGGCCAAATGGGGCCCGTTTTGTGAGCTATTGCTCACGTTTTGGTGTCCCGGGACGTCTCCGGACAATGGGGTGATCTTATGGGAACGTCCCCAGGACTCGTGGTTCTGGCCGATTCAGGCCCGTTTTCTGGGTTTATTGCCCATGTTTTGGTGTCCCGAGACGTCTCCGAAGCACGGGGTGATCTTATGGGACCGTCCCCTAGACTCGCAGGTTTGGCCAATTGGGGCCCGTTTTGTGAGCTATTACTCACGTTTTGGTGTGCCGGGACGTCTCCGAACCAAGGGGTGATCTTATCGGAACGTCCCTAGGACTCGTGGTTTTGGCCAATTCAGGCCCGTCTTGTGGGTTTGTTGCCCATGTTTTAGTGTCCCGGGACGTCTTCGAAGCACGGGGTGATCTTATGGGACCGTCCCCAAGAGTCACAGTTTTGGCCAATTGGGACCCGTTTTGTGAGGTATTGCTCATGTTATGGTGTCCCGGGACGTCTCCGGACGACTGGGTGATCTATGGGAACGTCCCCAACACTCAAGGTTTTGCCCTACTCAGGCCTGTTTTGTGGGTTTATTGCCCATGTTTTGGTGTCCTGGGACGTCTCCGAAGCACGGGGTGATCCTATGGGACCGACCCCAAGACTCGCAGTTTTGGCCAATTGGGCCCGTTTTGTGAGCTATTGCTCACGTTTTGGTGTCCCGGGACGTCTCCGGACCAAGGGGTGATCTATGGGAATGTCCCAAAGACTCGTGGTTTTGGCCGATTCAGGCCCGTTTTGTGGGTTTATTGCCCATGCTTTGGTGTCCCGAGACGTCTCCGAAGCACGGGGTGATCTTATGGGACCGTCCCCATGAGTCACAGTTTTGGCCAATTGGCCCCGTTTTGTGAGCTATTGCTCACGTTTTGGTGTCCCGGGACGTCTCCGGACCAAGTGGTGATCTATGGGAATGTCCCAAAGACTCGTGATTTTGGCCGATTCAGGCCCGTTTTGTGGGTTTATTGCCCATGCTTTGGTGTCCCGGGACGTCTCCGAAGCAAGGGGTGATCTTATGGGACCGTCCCCATGAGTCACAGTTTTGGCCAATTGGGCCCGTTTTGTGAGCTATTACTCATGTTTTGGTGTCCCGAGACGTCTCCGGACCACGGGGTGATCTATGGGAACGTCCCCAAGACTCACAATTTTGGTTGATACGAGCTCGTTTCAAGGGATATTGCTCACGTTTTGGTGTCTCTGGACGTCTCCGAAGCACGGGGTGATCTTATGGAAACGTCCCCAAGACTCGTGGTTTTGGCCGAGTCAGGCCCGTTTTGTGGGTTTATTGCCCATGTTTTGGTGTCTCGAGACGTCTCCGAAGCACGGGGTGATCTTATGGGACCGTCCCCAAGAGTCACAGTTTTGGCCAATTGGGGCTCATTTTGTGAGCTATTGCTCACGTTTTGGTGTCCCGGGACGTCTCCAGACCATGGGGTGATCTCATGGGAACGTCCCGAGGACTCGTGGTTTTGGCCGATTCAGGCCCGTTTTGTGCGTTTATTGCCCATGTTTTGGTGTCCCGGGACATCTCCGAAGCACGGGTTGATCTTATGGGACCGCCCCCAAGAATCGTAGTTTTGGCCAAATGGGGCCCGTTTTGTGAGCTATTGCTCACGTTTTGGTGTCTCGGGACGTCTCCGGACAATGGGGTGATCTTATGGGAACGTCCCCAGGACTCATGGTTCTGGCCAATTCAGGCCCGTTTTCTGGGTTTATTGCCCATGTTTTGGTGTCCCGAGACGTCTCCGAAGCACGGGGTGATCTTATGGGACCGTCCCCTAGACTCGCAGGTTTGGCCAATTGGGGCCCGTTTTGTGAGCTATTACTCACGTTTTGGTGTGCCGGGACGTCTCCGAACCAAGGGGTGATCTTATCGGAACGTCCCTAGGACTCGTGGTTTTGGCCAATTCAGGCCCGTCTTGTGGGTTTATTGCCCATGTTTTAGTGTCCCGGGACGTCTTCGAAGCACGGGGTGATCTTATGGGACCGTCCCCAAGAGTCACAGTTTTGGCCAATTATGGCCCGTTTTGTGAGGTATTGCTCATGTTATGGTGTCCCGGGACGTCTCCGGACGACTGGGTGATCTATGGGAACGTCCCCAACACTCAAGGTTTTGCCCTATTTATGCCTGTTTTGTGGGTTTATTGCCCATGTTTTGGTGTCCTAGGACGTCTCCGAAGCACGGGGTGATCCTATGGGACCGTCCCCAAGACTCGTAGTTTTGGCCAATTGGGCCCGTTTTGTGAGCTATTCCTCACGTTTTGGTGTCCCGGGACGTCTCCGGACCAAGGGGTGATCTATGGGAATGTCCCAAAGACTCGTGGTTTTGGCCGATTCAGGCCCGTTTTGTGGGTTTATTTCCCATGCTTTGGTGTCCCGGGACGTCTCCGAAGCACGGGGTGATCTTATGGGACCGTCCCCATGAGTCACAGTTTTGGCCAATTGGGCCCATTTTGTGAGCTATTACTCATGTTTTGGTGTCCCGAGACGTCTCCGGACCATGGGGTGATCTATGGGAACGTCCCCAAGACTAACAATTTTGGTTGATACGAGCTCGTTTCAAGGGATATTGCTCACGTTTCGGTGTCTCGGGACGTCTCCGAAGCACGGGGTGATCTTATGGAAACATCCCCAAGACTCGTGGTTTTGGCCGAGTCAGGCCCGTTTTGTGGGTTTATTGCCCATGTTTTGGTGTCTCGAGACGTCTCCGAAGCACGGGGTGATCTTATGGGACCGTCCCCAAGAGTCACAGTTTTGGCCAATTGGGGCTCATTTTGTGAGCTATTGCTCACGTTTTGGTGTCCCGGGACGTCTCCAGACCATGGGGTGATCTCATGGGAACGTCCCGAGGACTCGTGGTTTTGGCCGATTCAGGCCCGTTTTGTGCGTTTATTGCCAAAGTTTTGGTGTCCCGGGACATCTCCGAAGCACGGGTTGATCTTATGGGACCGCCCCCAAGACTCGTAGTTTTGGCCAAATGGGGCCCGTTTTGTGAGCTATTGCTCACGTTTTGGTGTCCCGGGACGTCTCCGGACAATGGGGTGATCTTATGGGAACGTCCCCAGGACTCGTGGTTCTGGCCGATTCAGGCCCGTTTTCTGGGTTTATTGCCCATGTTTTGGTGTCCCGAGACGTCTCCGAAGCACGGGGTGATCTTATGGGACCGTCCCCTAGACTCGCAGGTTTGGCCAATTGGGGCCCGTTTTGTGAGCTATTACTCACGTTTTGGTGTGCCGGGACGTCTCCGAACCAAGGGGTGATCTTATCGGAACGTCCCTAGGACTCGTGGTTTTGGCCAATTCAGGCCCGTCTTGTGGGTTTGTTGCCCATGTTTTAGTGTCCCGGGACGTCTTCGAAGCACGGGGTGATCTTATGGGACCGTCCCCAAGAGTCACAGTTTTGGCCAATTGGGACCCGTTTTGTGAGGTATTGCTCATGTTATGGTGTCCCGGGACGTCTCCGGACGACTGGGTGATCTATGGGAACGTCCCCAACACTCAAGGTTTTGCCCTACTCAGGCCTGTTTTGTGGGTTTATTGCCCATGTTTTGGTGTCCTGGGACGTCTCCGAAGCACGGGGTGATCCTATGGGACCGACCCCAAGACTCGCAGTTTTGGCCAATTGGGCCAGTTTTGTGAGCTATTGCTCACGTTTTGGTGTCCCGGGACGTCTCCGGACCAAGGGGTGGTCTATGGGAATGTCCCAAAGACTCGTGATTTTGGCCGATTCAGGCCCGTTTTGTGGGTTTATTGCCCATGCTTTGGTGTCCCGAGACGTCTCCGAAGCACGGGGTGATCTTATGGGACCGTCCCCATGAGTCACAGTTTTGGCCAATTGGCCCCGTTTTGTGAGCTATTGCTCACGTTTTGGTGTCCCGGGACGTCTCCGGACCAAGTGGTGATCTATGGGAATGTCCCAAAGACTCGTGATTTTGGCCGATTCAGGCCCGTTTTGTGGGTTTATTGCCCATGCTTTGGTGTCCCGGAACGTCTCCGAAGCAAGGGGTGATCTTATGGGACCGTCCCCATGAGTCACAGTTTTGGCCAATTGGGCCCGTTTTGTGAGCTATTACTCATGTTTTGGTGTCCCGAGACGTCTCCGGACCACGGGGTGATCTATGGGAACGTCCCCAAGACTCACAATTTTGGTTGATACGAGCTCGTTTCAAGGGATATTGCTCACGTTTCGGTGTCTCGGGACGTCTCCGAAGCACGGGGTGATCTTATGGAAACGTCCCCAAGACTCGTGGTTTTGGCCGAGTCAGGCCCGTTTTGTGGGTTTATTGCCCATGTTTTGGTGTCTCGAGACGTCTCCGAAGCACGGGGTGATCTTATGGGACCGTCCCCAAGAGTCACAGTTTTGGCCAATTGGGGCTCATTTTGTGAGCTATTGCTCACGTTTTGGTGTCCCGGGACGTCTCCAGACCATGGGGTGATCTCATGGGAACGTCCCGAGGACTCGTGGTTTTGGCCGATTCAGGCCCGTTTTGTGCGTTTATTGCCAAAGTTTTGGTGTCCCGGGACATCTCCGAAGCACGGGTTGATCTTATGGGACCGCCCCCAAGACTCGTAGTTTTGGCCAAATGGGGCCCGTTTTGTGAGCTATTGCTCACGTTTTGGTGTCCCGGGACGTCTCCGGACAATGGGGTGATCTTATGGGAACGTCCCCAGGACTCGTGGTTCTGGCCGATTCAGGCCCGTTTTCTGGGTTTATTGCCCATGTTTTGGTGTCCCGAGACGTCTCCGAAGCACGGGGTGATCTTATGGGACCGTCCCCTAGACTCGCAGGTTTGGCCAATTGGGGCCCGTTTTGTGAGCTATTACTCACGTTTTGGTGTGCCGGGACGTCTCCGAACCAAGGGGTGATCTTATCGGAACGTCCCTAGGACTCGTGGTTTTGGCCAATTCAGGCCCGTCTTGTGGGTTTATTGCCCATGTTTTAGTGTCCCGGGACGTCTTCGAAGCACGGGGTGATCTTATGGGACCGTCCCCAAGAGTCACAGTTTTGGCCAATTGGGACCCGTTTTGTGAGGTATTGCTCATGTTATGGTGTCCCGGGACGTCTCCGGACGACTGGGTGATCTATGGGAACGTCCCCAACACTCAAGGTTTTGCCCTACTCAGGCCTGTTTTGTGGGTTTATTGCCCATGTTTTGGTGTCCTGGGACGTCTCCGAAGCACGGGGTGATCCTATGGGACCGACCCCAAGACTCGCAGTTTTGGCCAATTGGGCCAGTTTTGTGAGCTATTGCTCACGTTTTGGTGTCCCGGGACGTCTCCGGACCAAGGGGTGGTCTATGGGAATGTCCCAAAGACTCGTGATTTTGGCCGATTCAGGCCCGTTTTGTGGGTTTATTGCCCATGCTTTGGTGTCCCGAGACGTCTCCGAAGCACGGGGTGATCTTATGGGACCGTCCCCATGAGTCACAGTTTTGGCCAATTGGCCCCGTTTTGTGAGCTATTGCTCACGTTTTGGTGTCCCGGGACGTCTCCGGACCAAGTGGTGATCTATGGGAATGTTCCAAAGACTCGTGATTTTGGCCGATTCAGGCCCGTTTTGTGGGTTTATTGCCCATGCTTTGGTGTCCCGGGACGTCTCCGAAGCAAGGGGTGATCTTATGGGACCGTCCCCATGAGTCACAGTTTTGGCCAATTGGGCCCGTTTTGTGAGCTATTACTCATGTTTTGGTGTCCCGAGACGTCTCCGGACCACGGGGTGATCTATGGGAACGTCCCCAAGACTCACAATTTTGGTTGATACGAGCTCGTTTCAAGGGATATTGCTCACGTTTCGGTGTCTCGGGACGTCTCCGAAGCACGGGGTGATCTTATGGAAACGTCCCCAAGACTCGTGGTTTTGGCCGAGTCAGGCCCGTTTTGTGGGTTTATTGCCCATGTTTTGGTGTCTCGAGACGTCTCCGAAGCACGGGGTGATCTTATGGGACCGTCCCCAAGAGTCACAGTTTTGGCCAATTGGGGCTCATTTTGTGAGCTATTGCTCACGTTTTGGTGTCCCGGGACGTCTCCAGACCATGGGGTGATCTCATGGGAACGTCCCGAGGACTCGTGGTTTTGGCCGATTCAGGCCCGTTTTGTGCGTTTATTGCCAAAGTTTTGGTGTCCCGGGACATCTCCGAAGCACGGGTTGATCTTATGGGACCGCCCCCAAGACTCGTAGTTTTGGCCAAATGGGGCCCGTTTTGTGAGCTATTGCTCACGTTTTGGTGTCCCGGGACGTCTCCGGACAATGGGGTGATCTTATGGGAACGTCCCCAGGACTCGTGGTTCTGGCCGATTCAGGCCCGTTTTCTGGGTTTATTGCCCATGTTTTGGTGTCCCGAGACGTCTCCGAAGCACGGGGTGATCTTATGGGACCGTCCCCTAGACTCGCAGGTTTGGCCAATTGGGGCCCGTTTTGTGAGCTATTACTCACGTTTTGGTGTGCCGGGACGTCTCCGAACCAAGGGGTGATCTTATCGGAACGTCCCTAGGACTCGTGGTTTTGGCCAATTCAGGCCCGTCTTGTGGGTTTGTTGCCCATGTTTTAGTGTCCCGGGACGTCTTCGAAGCACGGGGTGATCTTATGGGACCGTCCCCAAGAGTCACAGTTTTGGCCAATTGGGACCCGTTTTGTGAGGTATTGCTCATGTTATGGTGTCCCGGGACGTCTCCGGACGACTGGGTGATCTATGGGAACGTCCCCAACACTCAAGGTTTTGCCCTACTCAGGCCTGTTTTGTGGGTTTATTGCCCATGTTTTGGTGTCCTGGGACGTCTCCGAAGCACGGGGTGATCCTATGGGACCGACCCCAAGACTCGCAGTTTTGGCCAATTGGGCCAGTTTTGTGAGCTATTGCTCACGTTTTGGTGTCCCGGGACGTCTCCGGACCAAGGGGTGGTCTATGGGAATGTCCCAAAGACTCGTGATTTTGGCCGATTCAGGCCCGTTTTGTGGGTTTATTGCCCATGCTTTGGTGTCCCGAGACGTCTCCGAAGCACGGGGTGATCTTATGGGACCGTCCCCATGAGTCACAGTTTTGGCCAATTGGCCCCGTTTTGTGAGCTATTGCTCACGTTTTGGTGTCCCGGGACGTCTCCGGACCAAGTGGTGATCTATGGGAATGTCCCAAAGACTCGTGATTTTGGCCGATTCAGGCCCGTTTTGTGGGTTTATTGCCCATGCTTTGGTGTCCCGGAACGTCTCCGAAGCAAGGGGTGATCTTATGGGACCGTCCCCATGAGTCACAGTTTTGGCCAATTGGGCCCGTTTTGTGAGCTATTACTCATGTTTTGGTGTCCCGAGACGTCTCCGGACCACGGGGTGATCTATGGGAACGTCCCCAAGACTCACAATTTTGGTTGATACGAGCTCGTTTCAAGGGATATTGCTCACGTTTCGGTGTCTCGGGACGTCTCCGAAGCACGGGGTGATCTTATGGAAACGTCCCCAAGACTCGTGGTTTTGGCCGAGTCAGGCCCGTTTTGTGGGTTTATTGCCCATGTTTTGGTGTCTCGAGACGTCTCCGAAGCACGGGGTGATCTTATGGGACCGTCCCCAAGAGTCACAGTTTTGGCCAATTGGGGCTCATTTTGTGAGCTATTGCTCACGTTTTGGTGTCCCGGGACGTCTCCAGACCATGGGGTGATCTCATGGGAACGTCCCGAGGACTCGTGGTTTTGGCCGATTCAGGCCCGTTTTGTGCGTTTATTGCCAAAGTTTTGGTGTCCCGGGACATCTCCGAAGCACGGGTTGATCTTATGGGACCGCCCCCAAGACTCGTAGTTTTGGCCAAATGGGGCCCGTTTTGTGAGCTATTGCTCACGTTTTGGTGTCCCGGGACGTCTCCGGACAATGGGGTGATCTTATGGGAACGTCCCCAGGACTCGTGGTTCTGGCCGATTCAGGCCCGTTTTCTGGGTTTATTGCCCATGTTTTGGTGTCCCGAGACGTCTCCGAAGCACGGGGTGATCTTATGGGACCGTCCCCTAGACTCGCAGGTTTGGCCAATTGGGGCCCGTTTTGTGAGCTATTACTCACGTTTTGGTGTGCCGGGACGTCTCCGAACCAAGGGGTGATCTTATCGGAACGTCCCTAGGACTCGTGGTTTTGGCCAATTCAGGCCCGTCTTGTGGGTTTATTGCCCATGTTTTAGTGTCCCGGGACGTCTTCGAAGCACGGGGTGATCTTATGGGACCGTCCCCAAGAGTCACAGTTTTGGCCAATTGGGACCCGTTTTGTGAGGTATTGCTCATGTTATGGTGTCCCGGGACGTCTCCGGACGACTGGGTGATCTATGGGAACGTCCCCAACACTCAAGGTTTTGCCCTACTCAGGCCTGTTTTGTGGGTTTATTGCCCATGTTTTGGTGTCCTGGGACGTCTCCGAAGCACGGGGTGATCCTATGGGACCGACCCCAAGACTCGCAGTTTTGGCCAATTGGGCCAGTTTTGTGAGCTATTGCTCACGTTTTGGTGTCCCGGGACGTCTCCGGACCAAGGGGTGGTCTATGGGAATGTCCCAAAGACTCGTGATTTTGGCCGATTCAGGCCCGTTTTGTGGGTTTATTGCCCATGCTTTGGTGTCCCGAGACGTCTCCGAAGCACGGGGTGATCTTATGGGACCGTCCCCATGAGTCACAGTTTTGGCCAATTGGCCCCGTTTTGTGAGCTATTGCTCACGTTTTGGTGTCCCGGGACCTCTCCGGACCAAGTGGTGATCTATGGGAATGTCCCAAAGACTCGTGATTTTGGCCGATTCAGGCCCGTTTTGTGGGTTTATTGCCCATGCTTTGGTGTCCCGGGACGTCTCCGAAGCAAGGGGTGATCTTATGGGACCGTCCCCATGAGTCACAGTTTTGGCCAATTGGGCCCGTTTTGTGAGCTATTACTCATGTTTTGGTGTCCCGAGACGTCTCCGGACCACGGGGTGATCTATGGGAACGTCCCCAAGACTCACAATTTTGGTTGATACGAGCTCGTTTCAAGGGATATTGCTCACGTTTCGGTGTCTCGGGACGTCTCCGAAGCACGGGGTGATCTTATGGAAACGTCCCCAAGACTCGTGGTTTTGGCCGAGTCAGGCCCGTTTTGTGGGTTTATTGCCCATGTTTTGGTGTCTCGAGACGTCTCCGAAGCACGGGGTGATCTTATGGGACCGTCCCCAAGAGTCACAGTTTTGGCCAATTGGGGCTCATTTTGTGAGCTATTGCTCACGTTTTGGTGTCCCGGGACGTCTCCAGACCATGGGGTGATCTCATGGGAACGTCCCGAGGACTCGTGGTTTTGGCCGATTCAGGCCCGTTTTGTGCGTTTATTGCCAAAGTTTTGGTGTCCCGGGACATCTCCGAAGCACGGGTTGATCTTATGGGACCGCCCCCAAGACTCGTAGTTTTGGCCAAATGGGGCCCGTTTTGTGAGCTATTGCTCACGTTTTGGTGTCCCGGGACGTCTCCGGACAATGGGGTGATCTTATGGGAACGTCCCCAGGACTCGTGGTTCTGGCCGATTCAGGCCCGTTTTCTGGGTTTATTGCCCATGTTTTGGTGTCCCGAGACGTCTCCGAAGCACGGGGTGATCTTATGGGACCGTCCCCTAGACTCGCAGGTTTGGCCAATTGGGGCCCGTTTTGTGAGCTATTACTCACGTTTTGGTGTGCCGGGACGTCTCCGAACCAAGGGGTGATCTTATCGGAACGTCCCTAGGACTCGTGGTTTTGGCCAATTCAGGCCCGTCTTGTGGGTTTGTTGCCCATGTTTTAGTGTCCCGGGACGTCTTCGAAGCACGGGATGATCTTATGGGACCGTCCCCAAGAGTCACAGTTTTGGCCAATTGGGACCCGTTTTGTGAGGTATTGCTCATGTTATGGTGTCCCGGGACGTCTCCGGACGACTGGGTGATCTATGGGAACGTCCCCAACACTCAAGGTTTTGCCCTACTCAGGCCTGTTTTGTGGGTTTATTGCCCATGTTTTGGTGTCCTGGGACGTCTCCGAAGCACGGGGTGATCCTATGGGACCGACCCCAAGACTCGCAGTTTTGGCCAATTGGGCCAGTTTTGTGAGCTATTGCTCACGTTTTGGTGTCCCGGGACGTCTCCGGACCAAGGGGTGGTCTATGGGAATGTCCCAAAGACTCGTGATTTTGGCCGATTCAGGCCCGTTTTGTGGGTTTATTGCCCATGCTTTGGTGTCCCGAGACGTCTCCGAAGCACGGGGTGATCTTATGGGACCGTCCCCATGAGTCACAGTTTTGGCCAATTGGCCCCGTTTTGTGAGCTATTGCTCACGTTTTGGTGTCCCGGGACGTCTCCGGACCAAGTGGTGATCTATGGGAATGTCCCAAAGACTCGTGATTTTGGCCGATTCAGGCCCGTTTTGTGGGTTTATTGCCCATGCTTTGGTGTCCCGGAACGTCTCCGAAGCAAGGGGTGATCTTATGGGACCGTCCCCATGAGTCACAGTTTTGGCCAATTGGGCCCGTTTTGTGAGCTATTACTCATGTTTTGGTGTCCCGAGACGTCTCCGGACCACGGGGTGATCTATGGGAACGTCCCCAAGACTCACAATTTTGGTTGATACGAGCTCGTTTCAAGGGATATTGCTCACGTTTCGGTGTCTCGGGACGTCTCCGAAGCACGGGGTGATCTTATGGAAACGTCCCCAAGACTCGTGGTTTTGGCCGAGTCAGGCCCGTTTTGTGGGTTTATTGCCCATGTTTTGGTGTCTCGAGACGTCTCCGAAGCACGGGGTGATCTTATGGGACCGTCCCCAAGAGTCACAGTTTTGGCCAATTGGGGCTCATTTTGTGAGCTATTGCTCACGTTTTGGTGTCCCGGGACGTCTCCAGACCATGGGGTGATCTCATGGGAACGTCCCGAGGACTCGTGGTTTTGGCCGATTCAGGCCCGTTTTGTGCGTTTATTGCCAAAGTTTTGGTGTCCCGGGACATCTCCGAAGCACGGGTTGATCTTATGGGACCGCCCCCAAGACTCGTAGTTTTGGCCAAATGGGGCCCGTTTTGTGAGCTATTGCTCACGTTTTGGTGTCCCGGGACGTCTCCGGACAATGGGGTGATCTTATGGGAACGTCCCCAGGACTCGTGGTTCTGGCCGATTCAGGCCCGTTTTCTGGGTTTATTGCCCATGTTTTGGTGTCCCGAGACGTCTCCGAAGCACGGGGTGATCTTATGGGACCGTCCCCTAGACTCGCAGGTTTGGCCAATTGGGGCCCGTTTTGTGAGCTATTACTCACGTTTTGGTGTGCCGGGACGTCTCCGAACCATGGGGTGATCTTATCGGAACGTCCCTAGGACTCGTGGTTTTGGCCAATTCAGGCCCGTCTTGTGGGTTTATTGCCCATGTTTTAGTGTCCCGGGACGTCTTCGAAGCACGGGGTGATCTTATGGGACCGTCCCCAAGAGTCACAGTTTTGGCCAATTGGGACCCGTTTTGTGAGGTATTGCTCATGTTATGGTGTCCCGGGACGTCTCCGGACGACTGGGTGATCTATGGGAACGTCCCCAACACTCAAGGTTTTGCCCTACTCAGGCCTGTTTTGTGGGTTTATTGCCCATGTTTTGGTGTCCTGGGACGTCTCCGAAGCACGGGGTGATCCTATGGGACCGACCCCAAGACTCGCAGTTTTGGCCAATTGGGCCAGTTTTGTGAGCTATTGCTCACGTTTTGGTGTCCCGGGACGTCTCCGGACCAAGGGGTGGTCTATGGGAATGTCCCAAAGACTCGTGATTTTGGCCGATTCAGGCCCGTTTTGTGGGTTTATTGCCCATGCTTTGGTGTCCCGAGACGTCTCCGAAGCACGGGGTGATCTTATGGGACCGTCCCCATGAGTCACAGTTTTGGCCAATTGGCCCCGTTTTGTGAGCTATTGCTCACGTTTTGGTGTCCCGGGACGTCTCCGGACCAAGTGGTGATCTATGGGAATGTCCCAAAGACTCGTGATTTTGGCCGATTCAGGCCCGTTTTGTGGGTTTATTGCCCATGCTTTGGTGTCCCGGGACGTCTCCGAAGCAAGGGGTGATCTTATGGGACCGTCCCCATGAGTCACAGTTTTGGCCAATTGGGCCCGTTTTGTGAGCTATTACTCATGTTTTGGTGTCCCGAGACGTCTCCGGACCACGGGGTGATCTATGGGAACGTCCCCAAGACTCACAATTTTGGTTGATACGAGCTCGTTTCAAGGGATATTGCTCACGTTTCGGTGTCTCGGGACGTCTCCGAAGCACGGGGTGATCTTATGGAAACGTCCCCAAGACTCGTGGTTTTGGCCGAGTCAGGCCCGTTTTGTGGGTTTATTGCCCATGTTTTGGTGTCTCGAGACGTCTCCGAAGCACGGGGTGATCTTATGGGACCGTCCCCAAGAGTCACAGTTTTGGCCAATTGGGGCTCATTTTGTGAGCTATTGCTCACGTTTTGGTGTCCCGGGACGTCTCCAGACCATGGGGTGATCTCATGGGAACGTCCCGAGGACTCGTGGTTTTGCCGATTCAGGCCCGTTTTGTGTGTTTATTGCCCATGTTTTGGTGTCCCGGGACATCTCCGAAGCACGGGTTGATCTTATGGGACCGCCCCCAAGAATCGTAGTTTTGGCCAAATGGGGCCCGTTTTGTGAGCTATTGCTCACGTTTTGGTGTCTCGGGACGTCTCCGGACAATGGGGTGATCTTATGGGAACGTCCCCAGGACTCATGGTTCTGGCCAATTCAGGCCCGTTTTCTGGGTTTATTGCCCATGTTTTCGTGTCCCGAGACGTCTCCGAAGCACGGGGTGATCTTATGGGACCGTCCCCTAGACTCGCAGGTTTGGCCAATTGGGGCCCGTTTTGTGAGCTATTACTCACGTTTTGGTGTGCCGGGACGTCTCCGAACCAAGGGGTGATCTTATCGGAACGTCCCTAGGACTCGTGGTTTTGGCCAATTCAGGCCCGTCTTGTGGGTTTATTGCCCATGTTTTAGTGTCCCGGGACGTCTTCGAAGCACGGGGTGATCTTATGGGACCGTCCCCAAGAGTCACAGTTTTGGCCAATTGGGACCCGTTTTGTGAGGTATTGCTCATGTTATGGTGTCCCGGGACGTCTCCGGACGACTGGGTGATCTATGGGAACGTCCCCAACACTCAAGGTTTTGCCCTACTCAGGCCTGTTTTGTGGGTTTATTGCCCATGTTTTGGTGTCCTGGGACGTCTCCGAAGCACGGGGTGATCCTATGGGACCGACCCCAAGACTCGCAGTTTTGGCCAATTGGGCCAGTTTTGTGAGCTATTGCTCACGTTTTGGTGTCCCGGGACGTCTCCGGACCAAGGGGTGGTCTATGGGAATGTCCCAAAGACTCGTGATTTTGGCCGATTCAGGCCCGTTTTGTGGGTTTATTGCCCATGCTTTGGTGTCCCGAGACGTCTCCGAAGCACGGGGTGATCTTATGGGACCGTCCCCATGAGTCACAGTTTTGGCCAATTGGCCCCGTTTTGTGAGCTATTGCTCACGTTTTGGTGTCCCGGGACGTCTCCGGACCAAGTGGTGATCTATGGGAATGTCCCAAAGACTCGTGATTTTGGCCGATTCAGGCCCGTTTTGTGGGTTTATTGCCCATGCTTTGGTGTCCCGGGACGTCTCCGAAGCAAGGGGTGATCTTATGGGACCGTCCCCATGAGTCACAGTTTTGGCCAATTGGGCCCGTTTTGTGAGCTATTACTCATGTTTTGGTGTCCCGAGACGTCTCCGGACCACGGGGTGATCTATGGGAACGTCCCCAAGACTCACAATTTTGGTTGATACGAGCTCGTTTCAAGGGATATTGCTCACGTTTCGGTGTCTCGGGACGTCTCCGAAGCACGGGGTGATCTTATGGAAACGTCCCCAAGACTCGTGGTTTTGGCCGAGTCAGGCCCGTTTTGTGGGTTTATTGCCCATGTTTTGGTGTCTCGAGACGTCTCCGAAGCACGGGGTGATCTTATGGGACCGTCCCCAAGAGTCACAGTTTTGGCCAATTGGGGCTCATTTTGTGAGCTATTGCTCACGTTTTGGTGTCCCGGGACGTCTCCAGACCATGGGGTGATCTCATGGGAACGTCCCGAGGACTCGTGGTTTTGGCCGATTCAGGCCCGTTTTGTGCGTTTATTGCCAAAGTTTTGGTGTCCCGGGACATCTCCGAAGCACGGGTTGATCTTATGGGACCGCCCCCAAGATTCGTAGTTTTGGCCAAATGGGGCCCGTTTTGTGAGCTATTGCTCACGTTTTGGTGTCCCGGGACGTCTCCGGACAATGGGGTGATCTTATGGGAACGTCCCCAGGACTCGTGGTTCTGGCCGATTCAGGCCCGTTTTCTGGGTTTATTGCCCATGTTTTGGTGTCCCGAGACGTCTCCGAAGCACGGGGTGATCTTATGGGACCGTCCCCTAGACTCGCAGGTTTGGCCAATTGGGGCCCGTTTTGTGAGCTATTACTCACGTTTTGGTGTGCCGGGACGTCTCCGAACCAAGGGGTGATCTTATCGGAACGTCCCTAGGACTCGTGGTTTTGGCCAATTCAGGCCCGTCTTGTGGGTTTATTGCCCATGTTTTAGTGTCCCGGGACGTCTTCGAAGCACGGGGTGATCTTATGGGACCGTCCCCAAGAGTCACAGTTTTGGCCAATTGGGACCCGTTTTGTGAGGTATTGCTCATGTTATGGTGTCCCGGGACGTCTCCGGACGACTGGGTGATCTATGGGAACGTCCCCAACACTCAAGGTTTTGCCCTACTCAGGCCTGTTTTGTGGGTTTATTGCCCATGTTTTGGTGTCCTGGGACGTCTCCGAAGCACGGGGTGATCCTATGGGACCGACCCCAAGACTCGCAGTTTTGGCCAATTGGGCCAGTTTTGTGAGCTATTGCTCACGTTTTGGTGTCCCGGGACGTCTCCGAACCAAGGGGTGGTCTATGGGAATGTCCCAAAGACTCGTGATTTTGGCCGATTCACGCCCGTTTTGTGGGTTTATTGCCCATGCTTTGGTGTCCCGAGACGTCTCCGAAGCACGGGGTGATCTTATGGGACCGTCCCCATGAGTCACAGTTTTGGCCAATTGGCCCCGTTTTGTGAGCTATTGCTCACGTTTTGGTGTCCCGGGACGTCTCCGGACCAAGTGGTGATCTATGGGAATGTCCCAAAGACTCGTGATTTTGGCCGATTCAGGCCCGTTTTGTGGGTTTATTGCCCATGCTTTGGTGTCCCGGGACGTCTCCGAAGCAAGGGGTGATCTTATGGGACCGTCCCCATGAGTCACAGTTTTGGCCAATTGGGCCCGTTTTGTGAGCTATTACTCATGTTTTGGTGTCCCGAGACGTCTCCGGACCACGGGGTGATCTATGGGAACGTCCCCAAGACTCACAATTTTGGTTGATACGAGCTCGTTTCAAGGGATATTGCTCACGTTTTGGTGTCTCTGGACGTCTCCGAAGCACGGGGTGATCTTATGGAAACGTCCCCAAGACTCGTGGTTTTGGCCGAGTCAGGCCCGTTTTGTGGGTTTATTGCCCATGTTTTGGTGTCTCGAGACGTCTCCGAAGCACGGGGTGATCTTATGGGACCGTCCCCAAGAGTCACAGTTTTGGCCAATTGGGGCTCATTTTGTGAGCTATTGCTCACGTTTTGGTGTCCCGGGACGTCTCCAGACCATGGGGTGATCTCATGGGAACGTCCCGAGGACTCGTGGTTTTGGCCGATTCAGGCCCGTTTTGTGCGTTTATTGCCCATGTTTTGGTGTCCCGGGACATCTCCGAAGCACGGGTTGATCTTATGGGACCGCCCCCAAGAATCGTAGTTTTGGCCAAATGGGGCCCGTTTTGTGAGCTATTGCTCACGTTTTGGTGTCTCGGGACGTCTCCGGACAATGGGGTGATCTTATGGGAACGTCCCCAGGACTCATGGTTCTGGCCAATTCAGGCCCGTTTTCTGGGTTTATTGCCCATGTTTTGGTGTCCCGAGACGTCTCCGAAGCACGGGGTGATCTTATGGGACCGTCCCCTAGACTCGCAGGTTTGGCCAATTGGGGCCCGTTTTGTGAGCTATTACTCACGTTTTGGTGTGCCGGGACGTCTCCGAACCAAGGGGTGATCTTATCGGAACGTCCCTAGGACTCGTGGTTTTGGCCAATTCAGGCCCGTCTTGTGGGTTTATTGCCCATGTTTTAGTGTCCCGGGACGTCTTCGAAGCACGGAGTGATCTTATGGGACCGTCCCCAAGAGTCACAGTTTTGGCCAATTATGGCCCGTTTTGTGAGGTATTGCTCATGTTATGGTGTCCCGGGACGTCTCCGGACGACTGGGTGATCTATGGGAACGTCCCCAACACTCAAGGTTTTGCCCTATTTAGGCCTGTTTTGTGGGTTTATTGCCCATGTTTTGGTGTCCTAGGACGTCTCCGAAGCACGGGGTGATCCTATGGGACCGTCCCCAAGACTCGTAGTTTTGGCCAATTGGGCCCGTTTTGTGAGCTATTCCTCACGTTTTGGTGTCCCGGGACGTCTCCGGACCAAGGGGTGATCTATGGGAATGTCCCAAAGACTCGTGGTTTTGGCCGATTCAGGCCCGTTTTGTGGGTTTATTGCCCATGCTTTGGTGTCCCGGGACGTCTCCGAAGCACGGGGTGATCTTATGGGACCGTCCCCATGAGTCACAGTTTTGGTCAATTGGGCCCATTTTGTGAGCTATTACTCATGTTTTGGTGTCCCGAGACGTCTCCGGACCATGGGGTGATCTATGGGAACGTCCCCAAGACTAACAATTTTGGTTGATACGAGCTCGTTTCAAGGGATATTGCTCACGTTTCGGTGTCTCGGGACGTCTCCGAAGCACGGGGTGATCTTATGGAAACATCCCCAAGACTCGTGGTTTTGGCCGAGTCAGGCCCGTTTTGTGGGTTTATTGCCCATGTTTTGGTGTCTCGCGACGTCTCCGAAGCACGGGGTGATCTTATGGGACCGTCCCCAAGAGTCACAGTTTTGGCCAATTGGGGCTCATTTTGTGAGCTATTGCTCACGTTTTGGTGTCCCGGGACGTCTCCAGACCATGGGGTGATCTCATGGGAACGTCCCGAGGACTCGTGGTTTTGGCCGATTCAGGCCCGTTTTGTGCGTTTATTGCCAAAGTTTTGGTGTCCCGGGACATCTCCGAAGCACGGGTTGATCTTATGGGACCGCCCCCAAGACTCGTAGTTTTGGCCAAATGGGGCCCGTTTTGTGAGCTATTGCTCACGTTTTGGTGTCCCGGGACGTCTCCGGACAATGGGGTGATCTTATGGGAACGTCCCCAGGACTCGTGGTTCTGGCCGATTCAGGCCCGTTTTCTGGGTTTATTGCCCATGTTTTGGTGTCCCGAGACGTCTCCGAAGCACGGGGTGATCTTATGGGACCGTCCCCTAGACTCGCAGGTTTGGCCAATTGGGGCCCGTTTTGTGAGCTATTACTCACGTTTTGGTGTGCCGGGACGTCTCCGGACCAAGGGGTGATCTTATCGGAACGTCCCTAGGACTCGTGGTTTTGGCCAATTCAGGCCCGTTTTGTGGGTTTATTGCCCATGTTTTAGTGTCCCGGGACGTCTTCGAAGCACGGGGTGATCTTATGGGACCGTCCCCAAGAGTCACAGTTTTGGCCAATTGGGACCCGTTTTGTGAGGTATTGCTCATGTTATGGTGTCCCGGGACGTCTCCGGACGACTGGGTGATCTATGGGAACGTCCCCAACACTCAAGGTTTTGCCCTATTCAGGCCTGTTTGGTGGGTTTATTGCCCATGTTTTGGTGTCCTAGGACGTCTCCGAAGCATGGGGTGATCCTATGGGACCGTCCCCAAGACTCGCAGTTTTGGCCAATTGGGCCAGTTTTGTGAGGTATTGCTCATGTTATGGTGTCCCGGGACGTCTCCGGACGACTGGGTGATCTATGGGAACGTCCCCAACACTCAAGGTTTTGCCCTATTCAGGCCTGTTTTGTGGGTTTATTGCCCATGTTTTGGTGTCCTGGGACGTCTCCGAAGCACGGGGTGATCTTATGGGACCGTCCCCATGAGTCACAGTTTTGGCCAATTGGCCCTGTTTTGTGAGCTATTGCTCACGTTTTGGTGTCCCGGGACGTCTCCGGACCAAGTGGTGATCTATGGGAATGTCCCAAAGACTCGTGATTTTGGCCGATTCAGGCCCGTTTTGTGGGTTTATTGCCCATGCTTTGGTGTCCCGGGACGTCTCCGAAGCAAGGGGTGATCTTATGGGACCGTCCCCATGAGTCACAGTTTTGGCCAATTGGGCCCGTTTTGTGAGCTATTACTCATGTTTTGGTGTCCCGAGACGTCTCCGGACCACGGGGTGATCTATGGGAACGTCCCCAAGACTCACAATTTTGGTTGATACGAGCTCGTTTCAAGGGATATTGCTCACGTTTTGGTGTCTCTGGACGTCTCCGAAGCACGGGGTGATCTTATGGAAACGTCCCCAAGACTCGTGGTTTTGGCCGAGTCAGGCCCGTTTTGTGGGTTTATTGCCCATGTTTTGGTGTCTCGAGACGTCTCCGAAGCACGGGGTGATCTTATGGGACCGTCCCCAAGAGTCACAGTTTTGGCCAATTGGGGCTCATTTTGTGAGCTATTGCTCACGTTTTGGTGTCCCGGGACGTCTCCAGACCATGGGGTGATCTCATGGGAACGTCCCGAGGACTCGTGGTTTTGGCCGATTCAGGCCCGTTTTGTGCGTTTATTGCCCATGTTTTGGTGTCCCGGGACATCTCCGAAGCACGGGTTGATCTTATGGGACCGCCCCCAAGAATCGTAGTTTTGGCCAAATGGGGCCCGTTTTGTGAGCTATTGCTCACGTTTTGGTGTCTCGGGACGTCTCCGGACAATGGGGTGATCTTATGGGAACGTCCCCAGGACTCATGGTTCTGGCCAATTCAGGCCCGTTTTCTGGGTTTATTGCCCATGTTTTGGTGTCCCGAGACGTCTCCGAAGCACGGGGTGATCTTATGGGACCGTCCCCTAGACTCGCAGGTTTGGCCAATTGGGGCCCGTTTTGTGAGCTATTACTCACGTTTTGGTGTGCCGGGACGTCTCCGAACCAAGGGGTGATCTTATCGGAACGTCCCTAGGACTCGTGGTTTTGGCCAATTCAGGCCCGTCTTGTGGGTTTATTGCCCATGTTTTAGTGTCCCGGGACGTCTTCGAAGCACGGGGTGATCTTATGGGACCGTCCCCAAGAGTCACAGTTTTGGCCAATTATGGCCCGTTTTGTGAGGTATTGCTCATGTTATGGTGTCCCGGGACGTCTCCGGACGACTGGGTGATCTATGGGAACGTCCCCAACACTCAAGGTTTTGCCCTATTTAGGCCTGTTTTGTGGGTTTATTGCCCATGTTTTGGTGTCCTAGGACGTCTCCGAAGCACGGGGTGATCCTATGGGACCGTCCCCAAGACTCGTAGTTTTGGCCAATTGGGCCCGTTTTGTGAGCTATTCCTCACGTTTTGGTGTCCCGGGACGTCTCCGGACCAAGGGGTGATCTATGGGAATGTCCCAAAGACTCGTGGTTTTGGCCGATTCAGGCCCGTTTTGTGGGTTTATTGCCCATGCTTTGGTGTCCCGGGACGTCTCCGAAGCACGGGGTGATCTTATGGGACCGTCCCCATGAGTCACAGTTTTGGTCAATTGGGCCCATTTTGTGAGCTATTACTCATGTTTTGGTGTCCCGAGACGTCTCCGGACCATGGGGTGATCTATGGGAACGTCCCCAAGACTAACAATTTTGGTTGATACGAGCTCGTTTCAAGGGATATTGCTCACGTTTCGGTGTCTCGGGACGTCTCCGAAGCACGGGGTGATCTTATGGAAACATCCCCAAGACTCGTGGTTTTGGCCGAGTCAGGCCCGTTTTGTGGGTTTATTGCCCATGTTTTGGTGTCTCGCGACGTCTCCGAAGCACGGGGTGATCTTATGGGACCGTCCCCAAGAGTCACAGTTTTGGCCAATTGGGGCTCATTTTGTGAGCTATTGCTCACGTTTTGGTGTCCCGGGACGTCTCCAGACCATGGGGTGATCTCATGGGAACGTCCCGAGGACTCGTGGTTTTGGCCGATTCAGGCCCGTTTTGTGCGTTTATTGCCAAAGTTTTGGTGTCCCGGGACATCTCCGAAGCACGGGTTGATCTTATGGGACCGCCCCCAAGACTCGTAGTTTTGGCCAAATGGGGCCCGTTTTGTGAGCTATTGCTCACGTTTTGGTGTCCCGGGACGTCTCCGGACAATGGGGTGATCTTATGGGAACGTCCCCAGGACTCGTGGTTCTGGCCGATTCAGGCCCGTTTTCTGGGTTTATTGCCCATGTTTTGGTGTCCCGAGACGTCTCCGAAGCACGGGGTGATCTTATGGGACCGTCCCCTAGACTCGCAGGTTTGGCCAATTGGGGCCCGTTTTGTGAGCTATTACTCACGTTTTGGTGTGCCGGGACGTCTCCGGACCAAGGGGTGATCTTATCGGAACGTCCCTAGGACTCGTGGTTTTGGCCAATTCAGGCCCGTTTTGTGGGTTTATTGCCCATGTTTTAGTGTCCCGGGACGTCTTCGAAGCACGGGGTGATCTTATGGGACCGTCCCCAAGAGTCACAGTTTTGGCCAATTGGGACCCGTTTTGTGAGGTATTGCTCATGTTATGGTGTCCCGGGACGTCTCCGGACGACTGGGTGATCTATGGGAACGTCCCCAACACTCAAGGTTTTGCCCTATTCAGGCCTGTTTGGTGGGTTTATTGCCCATGTTTTGGTGTCCTAGGACGTCTCCGAAGCATGGGGTGATCCTATGGGACCGTCCCCAAGACTCGCAGTTTTGGCCAATTGGGCCAGTTTTGTGAGGTATTGCTCATGTTATGGTGTCCCGGGACGTCTCCGGACGACTGGGTGATCTATGGGAACGTCCCCAACACTCAAGGTTTTGCCCTATTCAGGCCTGTTTTGTGGGTTTATTGCCCATGTTTTGGTGTCCTGGGACGTCTCCGAAGCACGGGGTGATCTTATGGGACCGTCCCCATGAGTCACAGTTTTGGCCAATTGGCCCTGTTTTGTGAGCTATTGCTCACGTTTTGGTGTCCCGGGACGTCTCCGGACCAAGTGGTGATCTATGGGAATGTCCCAAAGACTCGTGATTTTGGCCGATTCAGGCCCGTTTTGTGGGTTTATTGCCCATGCTTTGGTGTCCCGGGACGTCTCCGAAGCAAGGGGTGATCTTATGGGACCGTCCCCATGAGTCACAGTTTTGGCCAATTGGGCCCGTTTTGTGAGCTATTACTCATGTTTTGGTGTCCCGAGACGTCTCCGGACCACGGGGTGATCTATGGGAACGTCCCCAAGACTCACAATTTTGGTTGATACGAGCTCGTTTCAAGGGATATTGCTCACGTTTTGGTGTCTCTGGACGTCTCCGAAGCACGGGGTGATCTTATGGAAACGTCCCCAAGACTCGTGGTTTTGGCCGAGTCAGGCCCGTTTTGTGGGTTTATTGCCCATGTTTTGGTGTCTCGAGACGTCTCCGAAGCACGGGGTGATCTTATGGGACCGTCCCCAAGAGTCACAGTTTTGGCCAATTGGGGCTCATTTTGTGAGCTATTGCTCACGTTTTGGTGTCCCGGGACGTCTCCAGACCATGGGGTGATCTCATGGGAACGTCCCGAGGACTCGTGGTTTTGGCCGATTCAGGCCCGTTTTGTGCGTTTATTGCCCATGTTTTGGTGTCCCGGGACATCTCCGAAGCACGGGTTGATCTTATGGGACCGCCCCCAAGAATCGTAGTTTTGGCCAAATGGGGCCCGTTTTGTGAGCTATTGCTCACGTTTTGGTGTCTCGGGACGTCTCCGGACAATGGGGTGATCTTATGGGAACGTCCCCAGGACTCATGGTTCTGGCCAATTCAGGCCCGTTTTCTGGGTTTATTGCCCATGTTTTGGTGTCCCGAGACGTCTCCGAAGCACGGGGTGATCTTATGGGACCGTCCCCTAGACTCGCAGGTTTGGCCAATTGGGGCCCGTTTTGTGAGCTATTACTCACGTTTTGGTGTGCCGGGACGTCTCCGAACCAAGGGGTGATCTTATCGGAACGTCCCTAGGACTCGTGGTTTTGGCCAATTCAGGCCCGTCTTGTGGGTTTATTGCCCATGTTTTAGTGTCCCGGGACGTCTTCGAAGCACGGGGTGATCTTATGGGACCGTCCCCAAGAGTCACAGTTTTGGCCAATTATGGCCCGTTTTGTGAGGTATTGCTCATGTTATGGTGTCCCGGGACGTCTCCGGACGACTGGGTGATCTATGGGAACGTCCCCAACACTCAAGGTTTTGCCCTATTTAGGCCTGTTTTGTGGGTTTATTGCCCATGTTTTGGTGTCCTAGGACGTCTCCGAAGCACGGGGTGATCCTATGGGACCGTCCCCAAGACTCGTAGTTTTGGCCAATTGGGCCCGTTTTGTGAGCTATTCCTCACGTTTTGGTGTCCCGGGACGTCTCCGGACCAAGGGGTGATCTATGGGAATGTCCCAAAGACTCGTGGTTTTGGCCGATTCAGGCCCGTTTTGTGGGTTTATTGCCCATGCTTTGGTGTCCCGGGACGTCTCCGAAGCACGGGGTGATCTTATGGGACCGTCCCCATGAGTCACAGTTTTGGTCAATTGGGCCCATTTTGTGAGCTATTACTCATGTTTTGGTGTCCCGAGACGTCTCCGGACCATGGGGTGATCTATGGGAACGTCCCCAAGACTAACAATTTTGGTTGATACGAGCTCGTTTCAAGGGATATTGCTCACGTTTCGGTGTCTCGGGACGTCTCCGAAGCACGGGGTGATCTTATGGAAACATCCCCAAGACTCGTGGTTTTGGCCGAGTCAGGCCCGTTTTGTGGGTTTATTGCCCATGTTTTGGTGTCTCGCGACGTCTCCGAAGCACGGGGTGATCTTATGGGACCGTCCCCAAGAGTCACAGTTTTGGCCAATTGGGGCTCATTTTGTGAGCTATTGCTCACGTTTTGGTGTCCCGGGACGTCTCCAGACCATGGGGTGATCTCATGGGAACGTCCCGAGGACTCGTGGTTTTGGCCGATTCAGGCCCGTTTTGTGCGTTTATTGCCAAAGTTTTGGTGTCCCGGGACATCTCCGAAGCACGGGTTGATCTTATGGGACCGCCCCCAAGACTCGTAGTTTTGGCCAAATGGGGCCCGTTTTGTGAGCTATTGCTCACGTTTTGGTGTCCCGGGACGTCTCCGGACAATGGGGTGATCTTATGGGAACGTCCCCAGGACTCGTGGTTCTGGCCGATTCAGGCCCGTTTTCTGGGTTTATTGCCCATGTTTTGGTGTCCCGAGACGTCTCCGAAACACGGGGTGATCTTATGGGACCGTCCCCTAGACTCGCAGGTTTGGCCAATTGGGGCCCGTTTTGTGAGCTATTACTCACGTTTTGGTGTGCCGGGACGTCTCCGGACCAAGGGGTGATCTTATCGGAACGTCCCTAGGACTCGTGGTTTTGGCCAATTCAGGCCCGTTTTGTGGGTTTATTGCCCATGTTTTAGTGTCCCGGGACGTCTTCGAAGCACGGGGTGATCTTATGGGACCGTCCCCAAGAGTCACAGTTTTGGCCAATTGGGACCCGTTTTGTGAGGTATTGCTCATGTTATGGTGTCCCGGGACGTCTCCGGACGACTGGGTGATCTATGGGAACGTCCCCAACACTCAAGGTTTTGCCCTATTCAGGCCTGTTTGGTGGGTTTATTGCCCATGTTTTGGTGTCCTAGGACGTCTCCGAAGCATGGGGTGATCCTATGGGACCGTCCCCAAGACTCGCAGTTTTGGCCAATTGGGCCAGTTTTGTGAGGTATTGCTCATGTTATGGTGTCCCGGGACGTCTCCGGACGACTGGGTGATCTATGGGAACGTCCCCAACACTCAAGGTTTTGCCCTATTCAGGCCTGTTTTGTGGGTTTATTGCCCATGTTTTGGTGTCCTGGGACGTCTCCGAAGCACGGGGTGATCCTATGGGACCGTCCCCAAGACTCGCAGTTTTGGCCAATTGGGCCCGTTTTGTGATCTATTGCTCACGTTTTGGTGTCCCGGGACGTCTCCGGACCAAGGGGTGATCTATGGGAATGTCCCAAAGACTCGTGGTTTTGGCCGATTCAGGCCCGTTTTGTGGGTTTATTGCCCATGCTTTGGTGTCCCGGGACGTCTCCGAAGCACGGGGTGATCTTATGGGACCGTCCCCATGAGTCACAGTTTTGGCCAATTGGGCCCGTTTTGTGAGCTATTACTCATGTTTTGGTGTCCCGAGACGTCTCCGGACCATGGGGTGATCTATGGGAACGTCCCCAAGACTCACAATTTTGGTTGATACGAGCTCGTTTCAAGGGATATTGCTCACGTTTCGGTGTCTCGGGACGTCTCCGAAGCACGGGGTGATCTTATTGAAACGTCCCCAAGACTCGTGGTTTTGGCCGAGTCAGGCCCGTTTTGTGGGTTTATTGCCCATGTTTTGGTGTCTCGAGACGTCTCCGAAGCACGGGGTGATCTTATGGGACCGTCCCCAAGAGTCACAGTTTTGGCCAATTGGGGCTCATTTTGTGAGCTATTGCTCACGTTTTGGTGTCCCGGGACGTCTCCAGACCATGGGGTGATCTCATGGGAACGTCCCGAGGACTCGTGGTTTTGGCCGATTCAGGCCCGTTTTGTGCGTTTATTGCCCATGTTTTGGTGTCCCGGGACATCTCCGAAGCATGGGTTGATCTTATGGGACCGCCCCCAAGACTCGTAGTTTTGGCCAAATGGGGCCCGTTTTGTGAGCTCTTGCTCACGTTTTGGTGTCCCGGGACGTCTCCGGACAATGGGGTGATCTTATGGGAACGTCCCCAGGACTCGTGGTTCTGGCCGATTCAGGCCCGTTTTCTGGGTTTATTGCCCATGTTTTGGTGTCCCGAGACGTCTCCGAAGCACGGGGTGATCTTATGGGACCGTCCCCTAGACTCGCAGGTTTGGCCAATTGGGGCCCGTTTTGTGAGCTGTTACTCACGTTTTGGTGTGCCGGGACGTCTCCGAACCAAGGGGTGATCTTATCGGAACGTCCCTAGGACTCGTGGTTTTGGCCAATTCAGGCCCGTCTTGTGGGTTTATTGCCCATGTTTTAGTGTCCCGGGACGTCTTCGAAGCACGGGGTGATCTTATGGGACCGTCCCCAAGAGTCACAGTTTTGGCCAATTGGGACCCGTTTTGTGAGGTATTGCTCATGTTATGGTGTCCCGGGACGTCTCCGGACGACTGGGTGATCTATGGGAACGTCCCCAACACTCAAGGTTTTGCCCTATTCAGGCCTGTTTTGTGGGTTTATTGCCCATGTTTTGGTGTCCTGGGACGTCTCCGAAGCACGGGGTGATCCTATGGGACCGTCCCCAAGACTCGCAGTTTTGGCCAATTGGGCCCGTTTTGTGATCTATTGCTCACGTTTTGGTGTCCCGGGACGTCTCCGGACCAAGGGGTGATCTATGGGAATGTCCCAAAGACTCGTGGTTTTGGCCGATTCAGGCCCGTTTTGTGGGTTTATTGCCCATGCTTTGGTGTCCCGGGACGTCTCCGAAGCACGGGGTGATCTTATGGGACCGTCCCCATGAGTCACAGTTTTGGCCAATTGGGCCCGTTTTGTGAGCTATTACTCATGTTTTGGTGTCCCGAGACGTCTCCGGACCATGGGGTGATCTATGGGAACGTCCCCAAGACTCACAATTTTGGTTGATACGAGCTCGTTTCAAGGGATATTGCTCACGTTTCGGTGTCTCGGGACGTCTCCGAAGCACGGGGTGATCTTATTGAAACGTCCCCAAGACTCGTGGTTTTGGCCGAGTCAGGCCCGTTTTGTGGGTTTATTGCCCATGTTTTGGTGTCTCGAGACGTCTCCGAAGCACGGGGTGATCTTATGGGACCGTCCCCAAGAGTCACAGTTTTGGCCAATTGGGGCTCATTTTGTGAGCTATTGCTCACGTTTTGGTGTCCCGGGACGTCTCCAGACCATGGGGTGATCTCATGGGAACGTCCCGAGGACTCGTGGTTTTGGCCGATTCAGGCCCGTTTTGTGCGTTTATTGCCCATGTTTTGGTGTCCCGGGACATCTCCGAAGCATGGGTTGATCTTATGGGACCGCCCCCAAGACTCGTAGTTTTGGCCAAATGGGGCCCGTTTTGTGAGCTCTTGCTCACGTTTTGGTGTCCCGGGACGTCTCCGGACAATGGGGTGATCTTATGGGAACGTCCCCAGGACTCGTGGTTCTGGCCGATTCAGGCCCGTTTTCTGGGTTTATTGCCCATGTTTTGGTGTCCCGAGACGTCTCCGAAGCACGGGGTGATCTTATGGGACCGTCCCCTAGACTCGCAGGTTTGGCCAATTGGGGCCCGTTTTGTGAGCTGTTACTCACGTTTTGGTGTGCCGGGACGTCTCCGAACCAAGGGGTGATCTTATCGGAACGTCCCTAGGACTCGTGGTTTTGGCCAATTCAGGCCCGTCTTGTGGGTTTATTGCCCATGTTTTAGTGTCCCGGGACGTCTTCGAAGCACGGGGTGATCTTATGGGACCGTCCCCAAGAGTCACAGTTTTGGCCAATTGGGACCCGTTTTGTGAGGTATTGCTCATGTTATGGTGTCCCGGGACGTCTCCGGACGACTGGGTGATCTATGGGAACGTCCCCAACACTCAAGGTTTTGCCCTATTCAGGCCTGTTTTGTGGGTTTATTGCCCATGTTTTGGTGTCCTGGGACGTCTCCGAAGCACGGGGTGATCCTATGGGACCGTCCCCAAGACTCGCAGTTTTGGCCAATTGGGCCCGTTTTGTGATCTATTGCTCACGTTTTGGTGTCCCGGGACGTCTCCGGACCAAGGGGTGATCTATGGGAATGTCCCAAAGACTCGTGGTTTTGGCCGATTCAGGCCCGTTTTGTGGGTTTATTGCCCATGCTTTGGTGTCCCGGGACGTCTCCGAAGCACGGGGTGATCTTATGGGACCGGCCCCATGAGTCACAGTTTTGGCCAATTGGGCCCGTTTTGTGAGCTATTACTCATGTTTTGGTGTCCCGAGACGTCTCCGGACCATGGGGTGATCTATGGGAACGTCCCCAAGACTCACAATTTTGGTTGATACGAGCTCGTTTCAAGGGATATTGCTCACGATTCGGTGTCTCGGGACGTCTCCGAAGCACGGGGTGATCTTATGGAAACGTCCCCAAGACTCGTGGTTTTGGCCGAGTCAGGCCCGTTTTGTGGGTTTATTGCCCATGTTTTGGTGTCTCGAGACGTCTCCGAAGCACGGGGTGATCTTATGGGACCGTCCCCAAGAGTCACAGTTTTGGCCAATTGGGGCTCATTTTGTGAGCTATTGCTCACGTTTTGGTGTCCCGGGACGTCTCCAGACCATGGGGTGATCTCATGGGAACGTCCCGAGGACTCGTGGTTTTGGCCGATTCAGGCCCGTTTTGTCGTTTATTGCCCATGTTTTGGTGTCCCGGGACATCTCCGAAGCATGGGTTGATCTTATGGGACCGCCCCCAAGACTCGTAGTTTTGGCCAAATGGGGCCTGTTTTGTGAGCTATTGCTCACGTTTTGGTGTCCCGGGACGTCTCCGGACAATGGGGTGATCTTATGGGAACGTCCCCAGGACTCGTGGTTCTGGCCGATTCAGGCCCGTTTTCTTGGTTTATTGCCCATGTTTTGGTGTCCCGAGACGTCTCCGAAGCACGGGGTGATCTTATGGGACCGTCCCCTAGACTCGCAGGTTTGGCCAATTGGGGCCCGTTTTGTGAGCTATTACTCACATTTTGGTGTGCCGGGACGTTTCCGAACCAAGGGGTGATCTTATCGGAACGTCCCTAGGACTCGTGGTTTTGGCCAATTCAGGCCCGTCTTGTGGGTTTATTGCCCATGTTTTAGTGTCCCGGGACGTCTTCGAAGCACGGGGTGATCTTATGGGACCGTCCCCAAGAGTCACAGTTTTGGCCAATTGGGACCCGTTTTGTGAGGTATTGCTCATGTTATGGTGTCCCGGGACGTCTCCGGACGACTGGGTGATCTATGGGAACGTCCCCAACACTCAAGGTTTTGCCCTATTCAGGCCTGTTTTGTGGGTTTATTGCCCATGTTTTGGTGTCCTGGGACGTCTCCGAAGCACGGGGTGATCCTATGGAACCGTCCCCAAGACTCGCAGTTTTGGCCAATTGGGCCCGTTTTGTGATCTATTGCTCACGTTTTGGTGTCCCGGGACGTCTCCGGACCAAGGGGTGATCTATGGGAATGTCCCAAAGACTCGTGGTTTTGGCCGATTCAGGCCCGTTTTGTGGGTTTATTGCCCATGCTTTGGTGTCCCGGGACGTCTCCGAAGCACGGGGTGATCTTATGGGACCGTCCCCATGAGTCACAGTTTTGGCCAATTGGGCCCGTTTTGTGAGCTATTACTCATGTTTTGGTGTCCCGAGACGTCTCCGGACCATGGGGTGATCTATGGGAACGTCCCCAAGACTCACAATTTTGGTTGATACGAGCTCGTTTCAAGGGATATTGCTCACGATTCGGTGTCTCGGGACGTCTCCGAAGCACGGGGTGATCTTATGGAAACGTCCCCAAGACTCGTGGTTTTGGCCGAGTCAGGCCCGTTTTGTGGGTTTATTGCCCATGTTTTGGTGTCTCGAGACGTCTCCGAAGCACGGGGTGATCTTATGGGACCGTCCCCAAGAGTCACAGTTTTGGCCAATTGGGGCTCATTTTGTGAGCTATTGCTCACGTTTTGGTGTCCCGGGACGTCTCCAGACCATGGGGTGATCTCATGGGAACGTCCCGAGGACTCGTGGTTTTGGCCGATTCAGGCCCGTTTTGTCGTTTATTGCCCATGTTTTGGTGTCCCGGGACATCTCCGAAGCATGGGTTGATCTTATGGGACCGCCCCCAAGACTCGTAGTTTTGGCCAAATGGGGCCTGTTTTGTGAGCTATTGCTCACGTTTTGGTGTCCCGGGACGTCTCCGGACAATGGGGTGATCTTATGGGAACGTCCCCAGGACTCGTGGTTCTGGCCGATTCAGGCCCGTTTTCTTGGTTTATTGCCCATGTTTTGGTGTCCCGAGACGTCTCCGAAGCACGGGGTGATCTTATGGGACCGTCCCCTAGACTCGCAGGTTTGGCCAATTGGGGCCCGTTTTGTGAGCTATTACTCACATTTTGGTGTGCCGGGACGTTTCCGAACCAAGGGGTGATCTTATCGGAACGTCCCTAGGACTCGTGGTTTTGGCCAATTCAGGCCCGTCTTGTGGGTTTATTGCCCATGTTTTAGTGTCCCGGGACGTCTTCGAAGCACGGGGTGATCTTATGGGACCGTCCCCAAGAGTCACAGTTTTGGCCAATTGGGACCCGTTTTGTGAGGTATTGCTCATGTTATGGTGTCCCGGGACGTCTCCGGACGACTGGGTGATCTATGGGAACGTCCCCAACACTCAAGGTTTTGCCCTATTCAGGCCTGTTTTGTGGGTTTATTGCCCATGTTTTGGTGTCCTGGGACGTCTCCGAAGCACGGGGTGATCCTATGGGACCGTCCCCAAGACTCGCAGTTTTGGCCAATTGGGCCCGTTTTGTGAGCTATTGCTCATGTTTTGGTGTCCCGGGACGTCTCCGGACCAAGGGGTGATCTATGGGAATGTCCCAAAGACTCGTGGTTTTGGCCGATTCAGGCCCGTTTTGTGGGTTTATTGCCCATGCTTTGGTGTCCCGGGACGTCTCCGAAGCACGGGGTGATCTTATGGGACCGTCCCCATGAGTCACAGTTTTGGCCAATTGGGCCCGTTTTGTGAGCTATTACTCATGTTTTGGTGTCCCGAGACGTCTCCGGACCATGGGGTGATCTATGGGAACGTCCCCAAGACTCACAATTTTGGTTGATACGAGCTCGTTTCAAGGGATATTGCTCACGTTTCGGTGTTTCGGGACGTCTCCGAAGCACGGGGTGATCTTATGGAAACGTCCCCAAGACTCGTGGTTTTGGCCGAGTCAGGCCCGTTTTGTGGGTTTATTGCCCATGTTTTGGTGTCTCGAGACGTCTCCGAAGCACGGGGTGATCTTATGGGACCGTCCCCAAGAGTCACAGTTTTGGCCAATTGGGGCTCATTTTGTGAGCTATTGCTCACGTTTTGGTGTGCCGGGACGTCTCCAGACCATGGGGTGATCTCATGGGAACGTCCCGAGGACTCGTGGTTTTGGCCGATTCAGGCCCGTTTTGTGCGTTTATTGCCCATGTTTTGGTGTCCCGGGACATCTCCGAAGCACGGGTTGATCTTATGGGACCGCCCCCAAGACTCGTAGTTTTGGCCAAATGGGGCCCGTTTTGTGAGCTATTGCTCACGTTTTGGTGTCCCGGGACGTCTCCGGACAATGGGGTGATCTTATGGGAACGTCCCCAGGACTCGTGGTTCTGGCCGATTCAGGCCCGTTTTCTGGGTTTATTGCCCATGTTTTGGTGTCCCGAGACGTCTCCGAAGCACGGGGTGATCTTATGGGACCGTCCCCTAGACTCGCAGGTTTGGCCAATTGGGGCCCGTTTTGTGAGCTATTACTCACGTTTTGGTGTGCCGGGACGTCTCCGAACCAAGGGGTGATCTTATCGGAACGTCCCTAGGACTCGTGGTTTTGGCCAATTCAGGCCCGTTTTGTGGGTTTATTGCCCATGTTTTAGTATCCCGGGACGTCTTCGAAGCACGGGGTGATCTTATGGGACCGTCCCCAAGAGTCACAGTTTTGGCCAATTGGGACCCGTTTTGTGAGGTATTGCTCATGTTATGGTGTCCCGGGACGTCTCCGGACGACTGGGTGATCTATGGGAACGTCCCCAACACTCAAGGTTTTGCCCTATTCAGGCCTGTTTTGTGGGTTTATTGCCCATGTTTTGGTGTCCTGGGACGTCTCCGAAGCACGGGGTGATCCTATGGGACCGTCCCCAAGACTCGCAGTTTTGGCCAATTGGGCCCGTTTTGTGAGCTATTGCTCACGTTTTGGTGTCCCGGGACGTCTCCGGACCAAGGGGTGATCTATGGGAATGTCCCAAAGACTCGTGGTTTTGGCCAATTCAGGCCCGTTTTGTGGGTTTATTGCCCATGCTTTGGTGTCCCGGGACGTCTCCGAAGCACGGGGTGATCTTATGGGACCGTCCCCATGAGTCACAGTTTTGGCCAATTGGGCCCGTTTTGTGAGCTATTACTCATGTTTTGGTGTCCCGAGACGTCTCCGGACCATGGGGTGATCTATGGGAACGTCCCCAAGACTCACAATTTTGGTTGATACGAGCTCGTTTCAAGGGATATTGCTCACGTTTCGGTGTCTCGGGACGTCTCCGAAGCACGGGGTGATCTTATTGAAACGTCCCCAAGACTCGTGGTTTTGGCCGAGTCAGGCCCGTTTTGTGGGTTTATTGCCCATGTTTTGGTGTCTCGAGACGTCTCCGAAGCACGGGGTGATCTTATGGGACCGTCCCCAAGAGTCACAGTTTTGGCCAATTGGGGCTCATTTTGTGAGCTATTGCTCACGTTTTGGTGTCCCGGGACGTCTCCAGACCATGGGGTGATCTCATGGGAACGTCCCGAGGACTCGTGGTTTTGGCCGATTCAGGCCCGTTTTGTGCGTTTATTGCCCATGTTTTGGTGTCCCGGGACATCTCCGAAGCATGGGTTGATCTTATGGGACCGCCCCCAAGACTCGTAGTTTTGGCCAAATGGGGCCCGTTTTGTGAGCTCTTGCTCACGTTTTGGTGTCCCGGGACGTCTCCGGACAATGGGGTGATCTTATGGGAACGTCCCCAGGACTCGTGGTTCTGGCCGATTCAGGCCCGTTTTCTGGGTTTATTGCCCATGTTTTGGTGTCCCGAGACGTCTCCGAAGCACGGGGTGATCTTATGGGACCGTCCCCTAGACTCGCAGGTTTGGCCAATTGGGGCCCGTTTTGTGAGCTGTTACTCACGTTTTGGTGTGCCGGGACGTCTCCGAACCAAGGGGTGATCTTATCGGAACGTCCCTAGGACTCGTGGTTTTGGCCAATTCAGGCCCGTCTTGTGGGTTTATTGCCCATGTTTTAGTGTCCCGGGACGTCTTCGAAGCACGGGGTGATCTTATGGGACCGTCCCCAAGAGTCACAGTTTTGGCCAATTGGGACCCGTTTTGTGAGGTATTGCTCATGTTATGGTGTCCCGGGACGTCTCCGGACGACTGGGTGATCTATGGGAACGTCCCCAACACTCAAGGTTTTGCCCTATTCAGGCCTGTTTTGTGGGTTTATTGCCCATGTTTTGGTGTCCTGGGACGTCTCCGAAGCACGGGGTGATCCTATGGGACCGTCCCCAAGACTCGCAGTTTTGGCCAATTGGGCCCGTTTTGTGAGCTATTGCTCACGTTTTGGTGTCCCGGGACGTCTCCGGACCAAGGGGTGATCTATGGGAATGTCCCAAAGACTCGTGGTTTTGGCCAATTCAGGCCCGTTTTGTGGGTTTATTGCCCATGCTTTGGTGTCCCGGGACGTCTCCGAAGCACGGGGTGATCTTATGGGACCGTCCCCATGAGTCACAGTTTTGGCCAATTGGGCCCGTTTTGTGAGCTATTACTCATGTTTTGGTGTCCCGAGACGTCTCCGGACCATGGGGTGATCTATGGGAACGTCCCCAAGACTCACAATTTTGGTTGATACGAGCTCGTTTCAAGGGATATTGCTCACGTTTCGGTGTCTCGGGACGTCTCCGAAGCACGGGGTGATCTTATTGAAACGTCCCCAAGACTCGTGGTTTTGGCCGAGTCAGGCCCGTTTTGTGGGTTTATTGCCCATGTTTTGGTGTCTCGAGACGTCTCCGAAGCACGGGGTGATCTTATGGGACCGTCCCCAAGAGTCACAGTTTTGGCCAATTGGGGCTCATTTTGTGAGCTATTGCTCACGTTTTGGTGTCCCGGGACGTCTCCAGACCATGGGGTGATCTCATGGGAACGTCCCGAGGACTCGTGGTTTTGGCCGATTCAGGCCCGTTTTGTGCGTTTATTGCCCATGTTTTGGTGTCCCGGGACATCTCCGAAGCATGGGTTGATCTTATGGGACCGCCCCCAAGACTCGTAGTTTTGGCCAAATGGGGCCCGTTTTGTGAGCTCTTGCTCACGTTTTGGTGTCCCGGGACGTCTCCGGACAATGGGGTGATCTTATGGGAACGTCCCCAGGACTCGTGGTTCTGGCCGATTCAGGCCCGTTTTCTGGGTTTATTGCCCATGTTTTGGTGTCCCGAGACGTCTCCGAAGCACGGGGTGATCTTATGGGACCGTCCCCTAGACTCGCAGGTTTGGCCAATTGGGGCCCGTTTTGTGAGCTGTTACTCACGTTTTGGTGTGCCGGGACGTCTCCGAACCAAGGGGTGATCTTATCGGAACGTCCCTAGGACTCGTGGTTTTGGCCAATTCAGGCCCGTCTTGTGGGTTTATTGCCCATGTTTTAGTGTCCCGGGACGTCTTCGAAGCACGGGGTGATCTTATGGGACCGTCCCCAAGAGTCACAGTTTTGGCCAATTGGGACCCGTTTTGTGAGGTATTGCTCATGTTATGGTGTCCCGGGACGTCTCCGGACGACTGGGTGATCTATGGGAACGTCCCCAACACTCAAGGTTTTGCCCTATTCAGGCCTGTTTTGTGGGTTTATTGCCCATGTTTTGGTGTCCTGGGACGTCTCCGAAGCACGGGGTGATCCTATGGGACCGTCCCCAAGACTCGCAGTTTTGGCCAATTGGGCCCGTTTTGTGATCTATTGCTCACGTTTTGGTGTCCCGGGACGTCTCCGGACCAAGGGGTGATCTATGGGAATGTCCCAAAGACTCGTGGTTTTGGCCGATTCAGGCCCGTTTTGTGGGTTTATTGCCCATGCTTTGGTGTCCCGGGACGTCTCCGAAGCACGGGGTGATCTTATGGGACCGTCCCCATGAGTCACAGTTTTGGCCAATTGGGCCCGTTTTGTGAGCTATTACTCATGTTTTGGTGTCCCGAGACGTCTCCGGACCATGGGGTGATCTATGGGAACGTCCCCAAGACTCACAATTTTGGTTGATACGAGCTCGTTTCAAGGGATATTGCTCACGATTCGGTGTCTCGGGACGTCTCCGAAGCACGGGGTGATCTTATGGAAACGTCCCCAAGACTCGTGGTTTTGGCCGAGTCAGGCCCGTTTTGTGGGTTTATTGCCCATGTTTTGGTGTCTCGAGACGTCTCCGAAGCACGGGGTGATCTTATGGGACCGTCCCCAAGAGTCACAGTTTTGGCCAATTGGGGCTCATTTTGTGAGCTATTGCTCACGTTTTGGTGTCCCGGGACGTCTCCAGACCATGGGGTGATCTCATGGGAACGTCCCGAGGACTCGTGGTTTTGGCCGATTCAGGCCCGTTTTGTCGTTTATTGCCCATGTTTTGGTGTCCCGGGACATCTCCGAAGCATGGGTTGATCTTATGGGACCGCCCCCAAGACTCGTAGTTTTGGCCAAATGGGGCCTGTTTTGTGAGCTATTGCTCACGTTTTGGTGTCCCGGGACGTCTCCGGACAACGGGGTGATCTTATGGGAACGTCCCCAGGACTCGTGGTTCTGGCCGATTCAGGCCCGTTTTCTTGGTTTATTGCCCATGTTTTGGTGTCCCGAGACGTCTCCGAAGCACGGGGTGATCTTATGGGACCGTCCCCTAGACTCGCAGGTTTGGCCAATTGGGGCCCGTTTTGTGAGCTATTACTCACGTTTTGGTGTGCCGGGACGTTTCCGAACCAAGGGGTGATCTTATCGGAACGTCCCTAGGACTCGTGGTTTTGGCCAATTCAGGCCCGTCTTGTGGGTTTATTGCCCATGTTTTAGTGTCCCGGGACGTCTTCGAAGCACGGGGTGATCTTATGGGACCGTCCCCAAGAGTCACAGTTTTGGCCAATTGGGACCCGTTTTGTGAGGTATTGCTCATGTTATGGTGTCCCGGGACGTCTCCGGACGACTGGGTGATCTATGGGAACGTCCCCAACACTCAAGGTTTTGCCCTATTCAGGCCTGTTTTGTGGGTTTATTGCCCATGTTTTGGTGTCCTGGGACGTCTCCGAAGCACGGGGTGATCCTATGGGACCGTCCCCAAGACTCGCAGTTTTGGCCAATTGGGCCCGTTTTGTGAGCTATTGCTCACGTTTTGGTGTCCCGGGACGTCTCCGGACCAAGGGGTGATCTATGGGAATGTCCCAAAGACTCGTGGTTTTGGCCGATTCAGGCCCGTTTTGTGGGTTTATTGCCCATGCTTTGGTGTCCCGGGACGTCTCCGAAGCACGGGGTGATCTTATGGGACCGTCCCCATGAGTCACAATTTTGGCCAATTGGGCCCGTTTTGTGAGCTATTACTCATGTTTTGGTGTCCCGAGACGTCTCCGGACCATGGGGTGATCTATGGGAACGTCCCCAAGACTCACAATTTTGGTTGATACGAGCTCGTTTCAAGGGATATTGCTCACGTTTCGGTGTTTCGGGACGTCTCCGAAGCACGGGGTGATCTTATGGAAACGTCCCCAAGACTCGTGGTTTTGGCCGAGTCAGGCCCGTTTTGTGGGTTTATTGCCCATGTTTTGGTGTCTCGAGACGTCTCCGAAGCACGGGGTGATCTTATGGGACCGTCCCCAAGAGTCACAGTTTTGGCCAATTGGGGGCTCATTTTGTGAGCTATTGCTCACGTTTTGGTGTGCCGGGACGTCTCCAGACCATGGGGTGATCTCATGGGAACGTCCCGAGGACTCGTGGTTTTGGCCGATTCAGGCCCGTTTTGTGCGTTTATTGCCCATGTTTTGGTGTCCCGGGACATCTCCGAAGCACGGGTTGATCTTATGGGACCGCCCCCAAGACTCGTAGTTTTGGCCAAATGGGGCCCGTTTTGTGAGCTATTGCTCACGTTTTGGTGTCCCGGGACGTCTCCGGACAATGGGGTGATCTTATGGGAACGTCCCCAGGACTCGTGGTTCTGGCCGATTCAGGCCCGTTTTCTGGGTTTATTGCCCATGTTTTGGTGTCCCGAGACGTCTCCGAAGCACGGGGTGATCTTATGGGACCGTCCCCTAGACTCGCAGGTTTGGCCAATTGGGGCCCGTTTTGTGAGCTATTACTCACGTTTTGGTGTGCCGGGACGTCTCCGAACCAAGGGGTGATCTTATCGGAACGTCCCTAGGACTCGTGGTTTTGGCCAATTCAGGCCCGTTTTGTGGGTTTATTGCCCATGTTTTAGTATCCCGGGACGTCTTCGAAGCACGGGGTGATCTTATGGGACCGTCCCCAAGAGTCACAGTTTTGGCCAATTGGGACCCGTTTTGCGAGGTATTGCTCATGTTATGGTGTCCCGGGACGTCTCCGGACGACTGGGTGATCTATGGGAACGTCCCCAACACTCAAGGTTTTGCCCTATTCAGGCCTGTTTTGTGGGTTTATTGCCCATGTTTTGGTGTCCTGGGACGTCTCCGAAGCACGGGGTGATCCTATGGGACCGTCCCCAAGACTCGCAGTTTTGGCAAATTGGGCCCGTTTTGTGAGCTATTGCTCACGTTTTGGTGTCCCGGGACGTCTCCGGACCAAGGGGTGATCTATGGGAATGTCCCAAAGACTCGTGGTTTTGGCCGATTCAGGACCGTTTTGTGGGTTTATTGCCCATGCTTTGGTGTCCCGGGACGTCTCCGAAGCACGGGGTGATCTTATGGGACCGTCCCCATGAATCACAGTTTTGGCCAATTGGGCCCGTTTTGTGAGCTATTACTCATGTTTTGGTGTCCCGAGACGTCTCCGGACCATGGGGTGATCTATGGGAATGTCCCCAAGACTAACAATTTTGGTTGATACGAGCTCGTTTCAAGGGATATTGCTCACGTTTCGGTGTCTCGGGACGTCTCCGAAGCACGGGGTGATCTTATGGAAACGTCCCCAAGACTCGTGGTTTTGGCCGAGTCAGGCCCGTTTTGTGGGTTTATTGCCCATGTTTTGGTGTCTCGAGACGTCTCCGAAGCACGGGGTGATCTTATGGGACCGTCCCCAAGAGTCACAGTTTTGGCCAATTGGGGCTCATTTTGTGAGCTATTGCTCACGTTTTGGTGTCCCGGGACGTCTCGAGACCATGGGGTGATCTCATGGGAACGTCCCGAGGACTCGTGGTTTTGGCCGATTCAGGCCCGTTTTGTGCGTTTATTGCCCATGTTTTGGTGTCCCGGGACATCTCCGAAGCACGGGTTGATCTTATGGGACCGCCCCCAAGACTCGTAGTTTTGGCCAAATGGGGCCCGTTTTGTGAGCTATTGCTCACGTTTTGGTGTCCCGGGACGTCTCCGGACAATGGGGTGATCTTATGGGAACGTCCCCTGGACTCGTGGTTCTGGCCGATTCAGGCCCGTTTTCTGGGTTTATTGCCCATGTTTTGGTGTCCCGAGACGTCTCCGAAAAACGGGGTGATCTTATGGGACCGTCCCCTAGTCTCGCAGGTTTGGCCAATTGGGGCCCGTTTTGTGAGCTATTACTCACGTTTTGGTGTGCCGGGACGTCTCCGAACCAAGGGGTGATCTTATCGGAACGTCCCTAGGACTCGTGGTTTTGGCCAATTCAGGCCCGTTTTGTGGGTTTATTGCCCATGTTTTAGTGTCCCGGGACGTCTTCGAAGCACGGGGTGATCTTATGGGACCGTCCCCAAGAGTCACAGTTTTGGCCAATTGGGACCCGTTTTGTGAGGTATTGCTCATGTTATGGTGTCCCGGGACGTCTCCGGACGACTGGGTGATCTATGGGAACGTCCCCAACACTCAAGGTTTTGCCCTATTCAGGCCTGTTTGGTGGGTTTATTGCCCATGTTTTGGTGTCATGGGACGTCTCCGAAGCATGGGTTGATCCTATGGGACCGTCCCCAAGACTCGCAGTTTTGGCCAATTGGGCCCGTTTTGTGAGCTATTGCTCACGTTTTGGTATCCCGGGACGTCTCCGGACCAAGGGGTGATCTATGGGAATGTCCCAAAGACTCGTGATTTTGGCCGATTCAGGCCCGTTTTGTGGGTTTATTGCCCATGCTTTGGTGTCCCGGGACGTCTCCGAAGCACGGGGTGATCTTATGGGACCGTCCCCATGAGTCACAGTTTTGGCCAATTGGGCCCGTTTTGTGAGCTATTACTCATGTTTTGGTGTCCCGAGACGTCTCCGGACCACGGGGTGATCTATGGGAACGTCCCCAAGACTCACAATTTTGGTTGATACGAGCTCGTTTCAAGGGATATTGCTCACGTTTCGGTGTCTCGGGACGTCTCCGAAGCACGGGGTGATCTTATGGAAACGTCCCCAAGACTCGTGGTTTTGGCCGAGTCAGGCCCGTTTTGTGGGTTTATTGCCCATGTTTTGGTGTCTCGAGACGTCTCCGAAGCACGGGGTGATCTTATGGGACCGTCCCCAAGAGTCACAGTTTTGGCCAATTGGGGCTCATTTTGTGAGCTATTGCTCACGTTTTGGTGTCCCGGGACGTCTCCAGACCATGGGGTGATCTCATGGGAACGTCCCGAGGACTCGTGGTTTTGGCCGATTCAGGCCCGTTTTGTGCGTTTATTGCCCATGTTTTGGTGTCCCGGGACATCTCCGAAGCACGGGTTGATCTTATGGGACCGCCCCCAAGACTCGTAGTTTTGGCCAAATGGGCCCCGTTTTGTGAGCTATTGCTCACGTTTTGGTGTCCCGGGACGTCTCCGGACAATGGGGTGATCTTATGGGAATGTCCCCAGGACTCGTGGTTCTGGCCGATTCAGGCCCGTTTTCTGGGTTTATTGCCCATGTTTTGGTGTCCCGAGACGTCTCCGATGCACGGGGTGATCTTATGGGACCGTCCCCTGGACTCGCAGGTTTGGCCAATTGGGGCCCGTTTTGTGAGCTATTGCTCACGTTTTGGTGTCCCGGGACGTCTCCGGACCAAGGGGTGATCTATGGGAATGTCCCAAAGACTCGTGGTTTTGGCCGATTCAGGACCGTTTTGTGGGTTTATTGCCCATGCTTTGGTGTCCCGGGACGTCTCCGAAGCACGGGGTGATCTTATGGGACCGTCCCCATGAGTCACAGTTTTGGCCAATTGGGCCCGTTTTGTGAGCTATTACTCATGTTTTGGTGTCCCGAGACGTCTCCGGACCATGGGGTGATCTATGGGAATGTCCCCAAGACTAACAATTTTGGTTGATACGAGCTCGTTTCAAGGGATATTGCTCACGTTTCGGTGTCTCGGGACGTCTCCGAAGCACGGGGTGATCTTATGGAAACGTCCCCAAGACTCGTGGTTTTGGCCGAGTCAGGCCCGTTTTGTGGGTTTATTGCCCATGTTTTGGTGTCTCGAGACGTCTCCGAAGCACGGGGTGATCTTATGGGACCGTCCCCAAGAGTCACAGTTTTGGCCAATTGGGGCTCATTTTGTGAGCTATTGCTCACGTTTTGGTGTCCCGGGACGTCTCGAGACCATGGGGTGATCTCATGGGAACGTCCCGAGGACTCGTGGTTTTGGCCGATTCAGGCCCGTTTTGTGCGTTTATTGCCCATGTTTTGGTGTCCCGGGACATCTCCGAAGCACAGGTTGATCTTATGGGACCGCCCCCAAGACTCGTAGTTTTGGCCAAATGGGGCCCGTTTTGTGAGCTATTGCTCACGTTTTGGTGTCCCGGGACGTCTCCGGACAATGGGGTGATCTTATGGGAACGTCCCCTGGACTCGTGGTTCTGGCCGATTCAGGCCCGTTTTCTGGGTTTATTGCCCATGTTTTGGTGTCCCGAGACGTCTCCGAAAAACGGGGTGATCTTATGGGACCGTCCCCTAGTCTCGCAGGTTTGGCCAATTGGGGCCCGTTTTGTGAGCTATTACTCACGTTTTGGTGTGCCGGGACGTCTCCGAACCAAGGGGTGATCTTATCGGAACGTCCCTAGGACTCGTGGTTTTGGCCAATTCAGGCCCGTTTTGTGGGTTTATTGCCCATGTTTTAGTGTCCCGGGACGTCTTCGAAGCACGGGGTGATCTTATGGGACCGTCCCCAAGAGTCACAGTTTTGGCCAATTGGGACCCGTTTTGTGAGGTATTGCTCATGTTATGGTGTCCCGGGACGTCTCCGGACGACTGGGTGATCTATGGGAACGTCCCCAACACTCAAGGTTTTGCCCTATTCAGGCCTGTTTGGTGGGTTTATTGCCCATGTTTTGGTGTCCTGGGACGTCTCCGAAGCATGGGTTGATCCTATGGGACCGTCCCCAAGACTCGCAGTTTTGGCCAATTGGGCCCGTTTTGTGAGCTATTGCTCACGTTTTGGTGTCCCGGGACGTCTCCGGACCAAGGGGTGATCTATGGGAATGTCCCAAAGACTCGTGATTTTGGCCGATTCAGGCCCGTTTTGTGGGTTTATTGCCCATGCTTTGGTGTCCCGGGACGTCTCCGAAGCACGTGGTGATCTTATGGGACCGTCCCCATGAGTCACAGTTTTGGCCAATTGGGCCCGTTTTGTGAGCTATTACTCATGTTTTGGTGTCCCGAGACGTCTCCGGACCACGGGGTGATCTATGGGAACGTCCCCAAGACTCACAATTTTGGTTGATACGAGCTCGTTTCAAGGGATATTGCTCACGTTTCGGTGTCTCGGGACGTCTCCGAAGCACGGGGTGATCTTATGGAAACGTCCCCAAGACTCGTGGTTTTGGCCGAGTCAGGCCCGTTTTGTGGGTTTATTGCCCATGTTTTGGTGTCTCGAGACGTCTCCGAAGCACGGGGTGATCTTATGGGACCGTCCCCAAGAGTCACAGTTTTGGCCAATTGGGGCTCATTTTGTGAGCTATTGCTCACGTTTTGGTGTCCCGGGAGGTCTCCAGACCATGGGGTGATCTCATGGGAACGTCCCGAGGACTCGTGGTTTTGGCCGATTCAGGCCCGTTTTGTGCGTTTATTGCCCATGTTTTGGTGTCCCGGGACATCTCCGAAGCACGGGTTGATCTTATGGGACCGCCCCCAAGACTCGTAGTTTTGGCCAAATGGGCCCCGTTTTGTGAGCTATTGCTCACGTTTTGGTGTCCCGGGACGTCTCCGGACAATGGGGTGATCTTATGGGAACGTCCCCAGGACTCGTGGTTCTGGCCGATTCAGGCCCGTTTTCTGGGTTTATTGCCCATGTTTTGGTGTCCCGAGACGTCTCCGATGCACGGGGTGATCTTATGGGGCCGTCCCCTGGACTCGCAGGTTTGGCCAATTGGGGCCCGTTTTGTGAGCTATTACTCACGTTTTGGTGTGCCGGGACGTCTCCGAACCAAGGGGTGATCTTATCGGAACGTCCCTAGGACTCGTGGTTTTGGCCAATTCAGGCCCGTCTTGTGGGTTTATTGCCCATGTTTTAGTGTCCCGGGACGTCTTCGAAGCACGGGGTGATCTTATGGGACCGTCCCCAAGAGTCACAGTTTTGGCCAATTGGGACCCGTTTTGTGAGGTATTGCTCATGTTATGGTGTCCCGGCACGTCTCCGGACGACTGGGTGATCTATGGGAACGTTCCCAACACTCAAGGTTTTGCCCTATTCAGGCCTGTTTGGTGGGTTTATTGCCCATGTTTTGGTGTCCTGGGACGTCTCCGAAGCATGGGTTGATCCTATGGGACCGTCCCCAAGACTCGCAGTTTTGGCCAATTAGGCCCGTTTTGTGAGCTATTGCTCACGTTTTGGTGTCCCGGGACGTCTCCGGACCAAGGGGTGATCTATGGGAATGTCCCAAAGACTCGTGATTTTGGCCGATTCAGGCCCGTTTTGTGGGTTTATTGCCCATGCTTTGGTGTCCCGGGACGTCTCCGAAGCACGGGGTGATCTTATGGGACCGTCCCCATGAGTCACAGTTTTGGCCAATTGGGCCCGTTTTGTGAGCTATTACTCATGTTTTGGTGTCCCGAGACGTCTCCGGACCACGGGGTGATCTATGGGAACGTCCCCAAGACTCACAATTTTGGTTGATACGAGCTCGTTTCAAGGGATATTGCTCACGTTTCGGTGTCTCGGGACGTCTCCGAAGCACGGGGTGATCTTATGGAAACGTCCCCAAGACTCGTGGTTTTGGCCGAGTCAGGCCCGTTTTGTGGGTTTATTGCCCATGTTTTGGTGTCTCGAGACGTCTCCGAAGCACGGGGTGATCTTATGGGACCGTCCCCAAGAGTCACAGTTTTGGCCAATTGGGGCTCATTTTGTGAGCTATTGCTCACGTTTTGGTGTCCCGGGACGTCTCCAGACCATGGGGTGATCTCATGGGAACGTCCCGAGGACTCGTGGTTTTGGCCGATTCAGGCCCGTTTTGTGCGTTTATTGCCCATGTTTTGGTGTCCCGGGACATCTCCGAAGCACGGGTTGATCTTATGGGACCGCCCCCAAGACTCGTAGTTTTGGCCAAATGGGCCCCGTTTTGTGAGCTATTGCTCACGTTTTGGTGTCCCGGGACGTCTCCGGACAATGGGGTGATCTTATGGGAACGTCCCCAGGACTCGTGGTTCTGGCCGATTCAGGCCCGTTTTCTAGGTTTATTGCCCATGTTTTGGTGTCCCGAGACGTCTCCGATGCACGGGGTGATCTTATGGGACCGTCCCCTGGACTCGCAGGTTTGGCCAATTGGGGCCCGTTTTGTGAGCTATTACTCACGTTTTGGTGTGCCGGGACGTCTCCGAACCAAGGGGTGATCTTATCGGAACGTCCCTAGGACTCGTGGTTTTGGCCAATTCAGGCCCGTCTTGTGGGTTTATTGCCCATGTTTTAGTGTCCCGGGACGTCTTCGAAGCACGGGGTGATCTTATGGGACCGTCCCCAAGAGTCACAGTTTTGGCCAATTGGGACCCGTTTTGTGAGGTATTGCTCATGTTATGGTGTCCCGGCACGTCTCCGGACGACTGGGTGATCTATGGGAACGTCCCCAACACTCAAAGTTTTGCCCTATTCAGGCCTGTTTTGTGGGTTTATTGCCCATGTTTTGGTGTCCTGGGACGTCTCCGAAGCACGCGGTGATCCTATGGGACCGTCCCCAAGACTCGCAGTTTTGGCCAATTGGGCCCGTTTTGTGAGCTATTGCTCACGTTTTGGTGTCCCGGGACGTCTCCGGACCAAGGGGTGATCTATGGGAATGTCCCAAAGACTCGTGATTTTGGCCGATTCAGGCCCGTTTTGTGGGTTTATTGCCCATGCTTTGGTGTCCCGGGACGTCTCCGAAGCACGGGGTGATCTTATGGGACCGTTCCCATGAGTCACAGTTTTGCCCAATTGAGCCCGTTTTGTGAGCTATTACTCATGTTTTGGTGTCCCGAGACGTCTCCGGACCACGGGGTGATCTATGGGAACGTCCCCAAGACTCACAATTTTGGTTGATACGAGCTCGTTTCAAGGGATATTGCTCACGTTTCGGTGTCTCGGGACGTCTCCGAAGCACGGGGTGATCTTATGGAAACGTCCCCAAGACTCGTGGTTTTGGCCGAGTCAGGCCCGTTTTGTGGATTTATTGCCCATGTTTTGGTGTCTCGAGACGTCTCCGAAGCACGCGGTGATCTTATGGGACCGTCCCCAAGAGTCACAGTTTTGGCCAATTGGGGCTCATTTTGTGAGCTATTGCTCACGTTTTGGTGTCCCGGGACGTCTCCAGACCATGGGGTGATCTCATGGGAACGTCCCGAGGACTCGTGGTTTTGGCCGATTCAGGCCCGTTTTGTGCGTTTATTGCCAAAGTTTTGGTGTCCCGGGACATCTCCGAAGCACGGGTTGATCTTATGGGACCGCCCCCAAGACTCGTAGTTTTGGCCAAATGGGGCCCGTTTTGTGAGCTATTGCTCACGTTTTGGTGTCCCGGGACGTGTCCGGACAATGGGGTGATCTTATGGGAACGTCCCCAGGACTCGTGGTTCTGGCCGATTCAGGCCCGTTTTCTGGGTTTATTGCCCATGTTTTGGTGTCCCGAGACGTCTCCGAAGCACGGGGTGATCTTATGGGACCGTCCCCTAGACTCGCAGGTTTGGCCAATTGGGGCCCGTTTTGTGAGCTATTACTCACGTTTTGGTGTGCCGGGACGTCTCCGAACCAAGGGGTGATCTTATCGGAACGTCCCTAGGACTCGTGGTTTTGGCCAATTCAGGCCCGTCTTGTGGGTTTATTGCCCATGTTTTAGTGTCCCGGGACGTCTTCGAAGCACGGGGTGATCTTATGGGACCGTCCCCAAGAGTCACAGTTTTGGCCAATTGGGACCCGTTTTGTGAGGTATTGCTCATGTTATGGTGTCCCGGGACGTCTCCGGACGACTGGGTGATCTATGGGAACGTCCCCAACACTCAAGGTTTTGCCCTATTCAGGCCTGTTTTGTGGGTTTATTGCCCATGTTTTGGTGTCCTGGGACGTCTCTGAAGCACGCGGTGATCCTATGGGACCGTCACCAAGACTCGCAGTTTTGGCCAAATGGGCCCGTTTTGTGAGCTATTGCTCACGTTTTGGTGTCCCGGGACGTCTCCGGACCAAGGGGTGATCTATGGGAATGTCCCAAAGACTCGTGATTTTGGCCGATTCAGGCCCGTTTTGTGGGTTTATTGCCCATGCTTTGGTGTCCCGGGACGTCTCCGAAGCACGGGGTGATCTTATGGGACCGTTCCCATGAGTCACAGTTTTGGCCAATTGAGCCCGTTTTGTGAGCTATTACTCATGTTTTGGTGTCCCGAGACGTCTCCGGACCACGGGGTGATCTATGGGAACGTCCCCAAGACTCACAATTTTGGTTGATACGAGCTCGTTTCAAGGGATATTGCTCACGTTTCGGTGTCTCGGGACGTCTCCGAAGCACGGGGTGATCTTATGGAAACGTCCCCAAGACTCGTGGTTTTGGCCGAGTCAGGCCCGTTTTGTGGATTTATTGCCCATGTTTTGGTGTCTCGAGACGTCTCCGAAGCACGCGGTGATCTTATGGGACCGTCCCCAAGAGTCACAGTTTTGGCCAATTGGGGCTCATTTTGTGAGCTATTGCTCACGTTTTGGTGTCCCGGGACGTCTCCAGACCATGGGGTGATCTCATGGGAACGTCCCGAGGACTCGTGGTTTTGGCCGATTCAGGCCCGTTTTGTGCGTTTATTGCCCATGTTTTGGTGTCCCGGGACATCTCCGAAGCACGGGTTGATCTTATGGGACCGCCCCCAAGACTCGTAGTTTTGGCCAAATGGGGCCCGTTTTGTGAGCTATTGCTCACGTTTTGGTGTCCCGGGACGTGTCCGGACAATGGGGTGATCTTATGGGAACGTCCCCAGGACTCGTGGTTCTGGCCGATTCAGGCCCGTTTTCTGGGTTTATTGCCCATGTTTTGGTGTCCCGAGACGTCTCCGAAGCACGGGGTGATCTTATGGGACCGTCCCCTAGACTCGCAGGTTTGGCCAATTGGGGCCCGTTTTGTGAGCTATTACTCACGTTTTGGTGTGCCGGGACGTCTCCGAACCAAGGGGTGATCTTATCGGAACGTCCCTAGGACTCGTGGTTTTGGCCAATTCAGGCCCGTCTTGTGGGTTTATTGCCCATGTTTTAGTGTCCCGGGACGTCTTCGAAGCACGGGGTGATCTTATGGGACCGTCCCCAAGAGTCACAGTTTTGGCCAATTGGGACCCGTTTTGTGAGGTATTGCTCATGTTATGGTGTCCCGGGACGTCTCCGGACGACTGGGTGATCTATGGGAACGTCCCCAACACTCAAGGTTTTGCCCTATTCAGGCCTGTTTTGTGGGTTTATTGCCCATGTTTTGGTGTCCTGGGACGTCTCTGAAGCACGCGGTGATCCTATGGGACCGTCACCAAGACTCGCAGTTTTGGCCAATTGGGCCCGTTTTGTGAGCTATTGCTCACGTTTTGGTGTCCCGGGACGTCTCCGGACCAAGGGGTGATCTATGGGAATGTCCCAAAGACTCGTGATTTTGGCCGATTCAGGCCCGTTTTGTGGGTTTATTGCCCATGCTTTGGTGTCCCGGGACGTCTCCGAAGCACGGGGTGATCTTATGGGACCGTTCCCATGAGTCACAGTTTTGGCCAATTGAGCCCGTTTTGTGAGCTATTACTCATGTTTTGGTGTCCCGAGACGTCTCCGGACCACGGGGTGATCTATGGGAACGTCCCCAAGACTCACAATTTTGGTTGATACGAGCTCGTTTCAAGGGATATTGCTCACGTTTCGGTGTCTCGGGACGTCTCCGAAGCACGGGGTGATCTTATGGAAACGTCCCCAAGACTCGCAGGTTTGGCCAATTGGGGCCCGTTTTGTGAGCTATTACTCACGTTTTGGTGTGCCGGGACGTCTCCGAACCAAGGGGTGATCTTATCGGAACGTCCCTAGGACTCGTGGTTTTGGCCAATTCAGGCCCGTCTTGTGGGTTTATTGCCCATGTTTTAGTGTCCCGGGACGTCTTCGAAGCACGGGGTGATCTTATGGGACCGTCCCCAAGAGTCACAGTTTTGGCCAATTGGGACCCGTTTTGTGAGGTATTGCTCATGTTATGGTGTCCCGGGACGTCTCCGGACGACTGGGTGATCTATGGGAACGTCCCCAACACTCAAGGTTTTGCCCTATTCAGGCCTGTTTTGTGGGTTTATTGCCCATGTTTTGGTGTCCTGGGACGTCTCTGAAGCACGCGGTGATCCTATGGGACCGTCACCAAGACTCGCAGTTTTGGCCAATTGGGCCCGTTTTGTGAGCTATTGCTCACGTTTTGGTGTCCCGGGACGTCTCCGGACCAAGGGGTGATCTATGGGAATGTCCCAAAGACTCGTGATTTTGGCCGATTCAGGCCCGTTTTGTGGGTTTATTGCCCATGCTTTGGTGTCCCGGGACGTCTCCGAAGCACGGGGTGATCTTATGGGACCGTTCCCATGAGTCACAGTTTTGGCCAATTGAGCCCGTTTTGTGAGCTATTACTCATGTTTTGGTGTCCCGAGACGTCTCCGGACCACGGGGTGATCTATGGGAACGTCCCCAAGACTCACAATTTTGGTTGATACGAGCTCGTTTCAAGGGATATTGCTCACGTTTCGGTGTCTCGGGACGTCTCCGAAGCACGGGGTGATCTTATGGAAACGTCCCCAAGACTCGTGGTTTTGGCCGAGTCAGGCCCGTTTTGTGGATTTATTGCCCATGTTTTGGTGTCTCGAGACGTCTCCGAAGCACGCGGTGATCTTATGGGACCGTCCCCAAGAGTCACAGTTTTGGCCAATTGGGGCTCATTTTGTGAGCTATTGCTCACGTTTTGGTGTCCCGGGACGTCTCCAGACCATGGGGTGATCTCATGGGAACGTCCCGAGGACTCGTGGTTTTGGCCGATTCAGGCCCGTTTTGTGCGTTTATTGCCCATGTTTTGGTGTCCCGGGACATCTCCGAAGCACGGGTTGATCTTATGGGACCGCCCCCAAGACTCGTAGTTTTGGCCAAATGGGGCCCGTTTTGTGAGCTATTGCTCACGTTTTGGTGTCCCGGGACGTGTCCGGACAATGGGGTGATCTTATGGGAACGTCCCCAGGACTCGTGGTTCTGGCCGATTCAGGCCCGTTTTCTGGGTTTATTGCCCATGTTTTGGTGTCCCGAGACGTCTCCGAAGCACGGGGTGATCTTATGGGACCGTCCCCTAGACTCGCAGGTTTGGCCAATTGGGGCCCGTTTTGTGAGCTATTACTCACGTTTTGGTGTGCCGGGACGTCTCCGAACCAAGGGGTGATCTTATCGGAACGTCCCTAGGACTCGTGGTTTTGGCCAATTCAGGCCCGTCTTGTGGGTTTATTGCCCATGTTTTAGTGTCCCGGGACGTCTTCGAAGCACGGGGTGATCTTATGGGACCGTCCCCAAGAGTCACAGTTTTGGCCAATTGGGACCCGTTTTGTGAGGTATTGCTCATGTTATGGTGTCCCGGGACGTCTCCGGACGACTGGGTGATCTATGGGAACGTCCCCAACACTCAAGGTTTTGCCCTATTCAGGCCTGTTTTGTGGGTTTATTGCCCATGTTTTGGTGTCCTGGGACGTCTCTGAAGCACGCGGTGATCCTATGGGACCGTCACCAAGACTCGCAGTTTTGGCCAATTGGGCCCGTTTTGTGAGCTATTGCTCACGTTTTGGTGTCCCGGGACGTCTCCGGACCAAGGGGTGATCTATGGGAATGTCCCAAAGACTCGTGATTTTGGCCGATTCAGGCCCGTTTTGTGGGTTTATTGCCCATGCTTTGGTGTCCCGGGACGTCTCCGAAGCACGGGGTGATCTTATGGGACCGTTCCCATGAGTCACAGTTTTGGCCAATTGAGCCCGTTTTGTGAGCTATTACTCATGTTTTGGTGTCCCGAGACGTCTCCGGACCACGGGGTGATCTATGGGAACGTCCCCAAGACTCACAATTTTGGTTGATACGAGCTCGTTTCAAGGGATATTGCTCACGTTTCGGTGTCTCGGGACGTCTCCGAAGCACGGGGTGATCTTATGGAAACGTCCCCAAGACTCGTGGTTTTGGCCGAGTCAGGCCCGTTTTGTGGATTTATTGCCCATGTTTTGGTGTCTCGAGACGTCTCCGAAGCACGCGGTGATCTTATGGGACCGTCCCCAAGAGTCACAGTTTTGGCCAATTGGGGCTCATTTTGTGAGCTATTGCTCACGTTTTGGTGTCCCGGGACGTCTCCAGACCATGGGGTGATCTCATGGGAACGTCCCGAGGACTCGTGGTTTTGGCCGATTCAGGCCCGTTTTGTGCGTTTATTGCCCATGTTTTGGTGTCCCGGGACATCTCCGAAGCACGGGTTGATCTTATGGGACCGCCCCCAAGACTCGTAGTTTTGGCCAAATGGGGCCCGTTTTGTGAGCTATTGCTCACGTTTTGGTGTCCCGGGACGTGTCCGGACAATGGGGTGATCTTATGGGAACGTCCCCAGGACTCGTGGTTCTGGCCGATTCAGGCCCGTTTTCTTGGTTTATTGCCCATGTTTTGGTGTCCCGAGACGTCTCCGAAGCACGGGGTGATCTTATGGGACCGTCCCCTAGACTCGCAGGTTTGGCCAATTGGGGCCCGTTTTGTGAGCTATTACTCACGTTTTGGTGTGCCGGGACGTCTCCGAACCAAGGGGTGATCTTATCGGAACGTCCCTAGGACTCGTGGTTTTGGCCAATTCAGGCCCGTCTTGTGGGTTTATTGCCCATGTTTTAGTGTCCCGGGACGTCTTCGAAGCACGGGGTGATCTTATGGGACCGTCCCCAAGAGTCACAGTTTTGGCCAATTGGGACCCGTTTTGTGAGGTATTGCTCATGTTATGGTGTCCCGGGACGTCTCCGGACGACTGGGTGATCTATGGGAACGTCCCCAACACTCAAGGTTTTGCCCTATTCAGGCCTGTTTTGTGGGTTTATTGCCCATGTTTTGGTGTCCTGGGACGTCTCTGAAGCACGCGGTGATCCTATGGGACCGTCACCAAGACTCGCAGTTTTGGCCAATTGGGCCCGTTTTGTGAGCTATTGCTCACGTTTTGGTGTCCCGGGACGTCTCCGGACCAAGGGGTGATCTATGGGAATGTCCCAAAGACTCGTGATTTTGGCCGATTCAGGCCCGTTTTGTGGGTTTATTGCCCATGCTTTGGTGTCCCGGGACGTCTCCGAAGCACGGGGTGATCTTATGGGACCGTTCCCATGAGTCACAGTTTTGGCCAATTGAGCCCGTTTTGTGAGCTATTACTCATGTTTTGGTGTCCCGAGACGTCTCCGGACCACGGGGTGATCTATGGGAACGTCCCCAAGACTCACAATTTTGGTTGATACGAGCTCGTTTCAAGGGATATTGCTCACGTTTCGGTGTCTCGGGACGTCTCCGAAGCACGGGGTGATCTTATGGAAACGTCCCCAAGACTCGTGGTTTTGGCCGAGTCAGGCCCGTTTTGTGGATTTATTGCCCATGTTTTGGTGTCTCGAGACGTCTCCGAAGCACGCGGTGATCTTATGGGACCGTCCCCAAGAGTCACAGTTTTGGCCAATTGGGGCTCATTTTGTGAGCTATTGCTCACGTTTTGGTGTCCCGGGACGTCTCCAGACCATGGGGTGATCTCATGGGAACGTCCCGAGGACTCGTGGTTTTGGCCGATTCAGGCCCGTTTTGTGCGTTTATTGCCCATGTTTTGGTGTCCCGGGACATCTCCGAAGCACGGGTTGATCTTATGGGACCGCCCCCAAGACTCGTAGTTTTGGCCAAATGGGGCCCGTTTTGTGAGCTATTGCTCACGTTTTGGTGTCCCGGGACGTGTCCGGACAATGGGGTGATCTTATGGGAACGTCCCCAGGACTCGTGGTTCTGGCCGATTCAGGCCCGTTTTCTTGGTTTATTGCCCATGTTTTGGTGTCCCGAGACGTCTCCGAAGCACGGGGTGATCTTATGGGACCGTCCCCTAGACTCGCAGGTTTGGCCAATTGGGGCCCGTTTTGTGAGCTATTACTCACGTTTTGGTGTGCCGGGACGTCTCCGAACCAAGGGGTGATCTTATCGGAACGTCCCTAGGACTCGTGGTTTTGGCCAATTCAGGCCCGTCTTGTGGGTTTATTGCCCATGTTTTAGTGTCCCGGGACGTCTTCGAAGCACGGGGTGATCTTATGGGACCGTCCCCAAGAGTCACAGTTTTGGCCAATTGGGACCCGTTTTGTGAGGTATTGCTCATGTTATGGTGTCCCGGGACGTCTCCGGACGACTGGGTGATCTATGGGAACGTCCCCAACACTCAAGGTTTTGCCCTATTCAGGCCTGTTTTGTGGGTTTATTGCCCATGTTTTGGTGTCCTGGGACGTCTCTGAAGCACGCGGTGATCCTATGGGACCGTCACCAAGACTCGCAGTTTTGGCCAATTGGGCCCGTTTTGTGAGCTATTGCTCACGTTTTGGTGTCCCGGGATGTCTCCGGACCAAGGGGTGATCTATGGGAATGTCCCAAATACTCGTGGTTTTGGCCGATTCAGGCCCGTTTTGTGGGTTTATTGCCCATGCTTTGGTGTCCCGGGACGTCTCCGAAGCACGGGGTGATCTTATGGGACCGTCCCCATGAGTCACAGTTTTGGCCAATTGGGCCCGTTTTGTGAGCTATTACTCATGTTTTGGTGTCCCGAGACGTCTCCGGACCACGGGGTGATCTATGGGAACGTCCCCAAGACTCACAATTTTGGTTGATACGAGCTCGTTTCAAGGGATATTGCTCACGTTTCGGTGTCTCGGGACGTCTCCGAAGCACGGGGTGATCTTATGGAAACGTCCGCAAGACTCGTGGTTTTGGCCGAGTCAGGCCCGTTTTGTGGGTTTATTGCCCATGTTTTGGTGTCTCGAGACGTCTCCGAAGCACGGGGTGATCTTATGGGACCGTCCCCAAGAGTCACAGTTTTGGCCAATTGGGGCTCATTTTGTGAGCTATTGCTCAAGTTTTGGTGTCCCGGGACGTCTCCAGACCATGGGGTGATCTCATGGGAACGTCCCGAGGACTCGTGGTTTTGGCCGATTCAGGCCCGTTTTGTGCGTTTATTGCCCATGTTTTGGTGTCCCGGGACATCTCCGAAGCACGGGTTGATCTTATGGGACCGCCCCCAAGACTCGTAGTTTTGGCCAAATGGGGCCCGTTTTGTGAGCTATTGCTCACGTTTTGGTGTCCCGGGACGTGTCCGGACAATGGGGTGATCTTATGGGAACGTCCCCAGGACTCGTGGTTCTGGCCGATTCAGGCCCGTTTTCTGGGTTTATTGCCCATGTTTTGGTGTCCCGAGACGTCTCCGATGCACGGGGTGATCTTATGGGACCGTCCCCTAGACTCGCAGGTTTGGCCAATTGGGGCCCGTTTTGTGAGCTATTACTCACGTTTTGGTGTGCCGGGACGTCTCCGAACCAAGGGGTGATCTTATCGGAACGTCCCTAGGACTCGTGGTTTTGGCCAATTCAGGCCCGTCTTGTGGGTTTATTGCCCATGTTTTAGTGTCCCGGGACGTCTTCGAAGCACGGGGTGATCTTATGGGACCGTCCCCAAGAGTCACAGTTTTGGCCAATTGGGACCCGTTTTGTGAGGTATTGCTCATGTTATGGTGTCCCGGGACGTCTCCGGACGACTGGGTGATCTATGGGAACGTCCCCAACACTCAAGGTTTTGCCCTATTCAGGCCTGTTTTGTGGGTTTATTGCCCATGTTTTGGTGTCCTGGGACGTCTCTGAAGCACGCGGTGATCCTATGGGACCGTCACCAAGACTCGCAGTTTTGGCCAATTGGGCCCGTTTTGTGAGCTATTGCTCACGTTTTGGTGTCCCGGGATGTCTCCGGACCAAGGGGTGATCTATGGGAATGTCCCAAATACTCGTGGTTTTGGCCGATTCAGGCCCGTTTTGTGGGTTTATTGCCCATGCTTTGGTGTCCCGGGACGTCTCCGAAGCACGGGGTGATCTTATGGGACCGTCCCCATGAGTCACAGTTTTGGCCAATTGGGCCCGTTTTGTGAGCTATTACTCATGTTTTGGTGTCCCGAGACGTCTCCGGACCACGGGGTGATCTATGGGAACGTCCCCAAGACTCACAATTTTGGTTGATACGAGCTCGTTTCAAGGGATATTGCTCACGTTTCGGTGTCTCGGGACGTCTCCGAAGCACGGGGTGATCTTATGGAAACGTCCGCAAGACTCGTGGTTTTGGCCGAGTCAGGCCCGTTTTGTGGGTTTATTGCCAATGTTTTGGTGTCTCGAGACGTCTCCGAAGCACGGGGTGATCTTATGGGACCGTCCCCAAGAGTCACAGTTTTGGCCAATTGGGGCTCATTTTGTGAGCTATTGCTCAAGTTTTGGTGTCCCGGGACGTCTCCAGACCATGGGGTGATCTCATGGGAACGTCCCGAGGACTCGTGGTTTTGGCCGATTCAGGCCCGTTTTGTGCGTTTATTGCCCATGTTTTGGTGTCCCGGGACATCTCCGAAGCACGGGTTGATCTTATGGGACCGCCCCCAAGACTCGTAGTTTTGGCCAAATGGGGCCCGTTTTGTGAGCTATTGCTCACGTTTTGGTGTCCCGGGACGTCTCCGGACAATGGGGTGATCTTATGGGAACGTCCCCAGGACTCGTGGTTCTGGCCGATTCAGGCCCGTTTTCTGGGTTTATTGCCCATGTTTTGGTGTCCCGAGACGTCTCCGATGCACGGGGTGATCTTATGGGACCGTCCCCTAGACTCGCAGGTTTGGCCAATTGGGGCCCGTTTTGTGAGCTATTACTCACGTTTTGGTGTGCCGGGACGTCTCCGAACCAAGGGGTGATCTTATCGGAACGTCCCTAGGACTCGTGGTTTTGGCCAATTCAGGCCCGTCTTGTGGGTTTATTGCCCATGTTTTAGTGTCCCGGGACGTCTTCGAAGCACGGGGTGATCTTATGGGACCGTCCCCAAGAGTCACAGTTTTGGCCAATTGGGACCCGTTTTGTGAGGTATTGCTCATGTTATGGTGTCCCGGGACGTCTCCGGACGACTGGGTGATCTATGGGAACGTCCCCAACACTCAAGGTTTTGCCCTATTCAGGCCTGTTTTGTGGGTTTATTGCCCATGTTTTGGTGTCCTGGGACGTCTCTGAAGCACGCGGTGATCCTATGGGACCGTCCCCAAGACTCGCAGTTTTGGCCAATTGGGCCCGTTTTGTGAGCTATTGCTCACGTTTTGGTGTCCCGGGATGTCTCCGGACCAAGGGGTGATCTATGGGAATGTCCCAAAGACTCGTGGTTTTGGCCGATTCAGGCCCGTTTTGTGGGTTTATTGCCCATGCTTTGGTGTCCCGGGACGTCTCCGAAGCACGGGGTGATCTTATGGGACCGTCCCCATGAGTCACAGTTTTGGCCAATTGGGCCCGTTTTGTGAGCTATTACTCATGTTTTGGTGTCCCGAGACGTCTCCGGACCACGGGGTGATCTATGGGAACGTCCCCAAGACTCACAATTTTGGTTGATACGAGCTCGTTTCAAGGGATATTGCTCACGTTTCGGTGTCTCGGGACGTCTCCGAAGCACGGGGTGATCTTATGGAAACGTCCCCAAGACTCGTGGTTTTGGCCGAGTCAGGCCCGTTTTGTGGGTTTATTGCCCATGTTTTGGTGTCTCGAGACGTCTCCGAAGCACGGGGTGATCTTATGGGACCGTCCCCAAGAGTCACAGTTTTGGCCAATTGGGGCTCATTTTGTGAGCTATTACTCACGTTTTGGTGTCCCGGGACGTCTCCAGACCATGGGGTGATCTCATGGGAACGTCCCGAGGACTCGTGGTTTTGGCCGATTCAGGCCCGTTTTGTGCGTTTATTGCCCATGTTTTGGTGTCCCGGGACATCTCCGAAGCACGGGTTGATCTTATGGGACCGCCCCCAAGACTCGTAGTTTTGGCCAAATGGGGCCCGTTTTGTGAGCTATTGCTCACGTTTTGGTGTCCCGGGACTTCTCCGGACAATGGGGTGATCTTATGGGAACGTCCCCAGGACTCGTGGTTCTGGCCGATTCAGGCCCGTTTTCTGGGTTTATTGCCCATGTTTTGGTGTCCCGAGACGTCTCCGATGCACGGGGTGATCTTATGGGACCGTCCCCTAGACTCGCAGGTTTGGCCAATTGGGGCCCGTTTTGTGAGCTATTACTCACGTTTTGGTGTGTCGGGACGTCTCCGAACCAAGGGGTGATCTTATCGGAACGTCCCTAGGACTCGTGGTTTTGGCCAATTCAGGCCCGTCTTGTGGGTTTATTGCCCATGTTTTAGTGTCCCGGGACGTCTTCGAAGCACGGGGTGATCTTATGGGACCGTCCCCAAGAGTCACAGTTTTGGCCAATTGGGACCCGTTTTGTGAGGTATTGCTCATGTTATGGTGTCCCGGGACATCTCCGGACGACTGGGTGATCTATGGGAACGTCCCCAACACTCAAGGTTTTGCCCTATTCAGGCCTGTTTTGTGGGTTTATTGCCCATGTTTTGGTGTCCTGGGACGTCTCCGAAGCACGCGGTGATCCTATGGGACCGTCCCCAAGACTCGCAGTTTTGGCCAATTGGGCCCGTTTTGTGAGCTATTGCTCACGTTTTGGTGTCCCGGGACGTCTCCGGACCAAGGGGTGATCTATGGGAATGTCCCAAAGACTCATGGTTTTGGCCGATTCAGGCCCGTTTTGTGGGTTTATTGCCCATGCTTTGGTGTCCCGGGACGTCTCCGAAGCACGGGGTGATCTTATGGGACAGTCCCCATGAGTCACAGTTTTGGCCAATTGGGCACGTTTTGTGAGCTATTACTCATGTTTTGGTGTCCCGAGACGTCTCCGGACCACGGGGTGATCTATGGGAACGTCCCCAAGACTCACAATTTTGGTTGATACGAGCTCGTTTCAAGGGATATTGCTCACGTTTCGGTGTCTCGGGACGTCTCCGAAGCACGGGGTGATCTTATGGAAACGTCCCCAAGACTCGTGGTTTTGGCCGAGTCAGGCCCGTTTTGTGGGTTTATTGCCCATGTTTTGGTGTCTCGAGACGTCTCCGAAGCACGGGGTGATCTTATGGGACCGTCCCCAAGAGTCACAGTTTTGGCCAATTGGGGCTCATTTTGTGAGCTATTGCTCAAGTTTTGGTGTCCCGGGACGTCTCCAGACCATGGGGTGATCTCATGGGAACGTCCCGAGGACTCGTGGTTTTGGCCGATTCAGGCCCGTTTTGTGCGTTTATTGCCCATGTTTTGGTGTCCCGGGACATCTCCGAAGCACGGGTTGATCTTATGGGACCGCCCCCAAGACTCGTAGTTTTGGCCAAATGGGGCCCGTTTTGTGAGCTATTGCTCACGTTTTGGTGTCCCGGGACGTCTCCGGACAATGGGGTGATCTTATGGGAACATCCCCAGGACTCGTGGTTCTGGCCGATTCAGGCCCGTTTTCTGGGTTTATTGCCCATGTTTTGGTGTCCCGAGACGTCTCCGATGCACGGGGTGATCTTATGGGACCGTCCCCTAGACTCGCAGGTTTGGCCAATTGGGGCCCGTTTTGTGAGCTATTACTCACATTTTGGTGTGCCGGGACGTCTCCGAACCAAGGGGTGATCTTATCGGAACGTCCCTAGGATTCGTGGTTTTGGCCAATTCAGGCCCGTCTTGTGGGTTTATTGCCCATGTTTTAGTGTCCCGGGACGTCTTCGAAGCACGGGGTGATCTTATGGGACCGTCCCCAAGAGTCACAGTTTTGGCCAATTGGGACCCGTTTTGTGAGGTATTGCTCATGTTATGGTGTCCCGGGACGTCTCCGGACGACTGGGTGATCTATGGGAACGTCCCCAACACTCAAGGTTTTGCCCTATTCAGGCCTGTTTTGTGGGTTTATTGCCCATGTTTTGGTGTCCTGGGACGTCTCCGAAGCACGCGGTGATCCTATGGGACCGTCCCCAAGACTCGCAGTTTTGGCCAATTGGGCCCGTTTTGTGAGCTATTGCTCACGTTTTGGTGTCCCGGGACGTCTCCGGACCAAGGGGTGATCTATGGGAATGTCCCAAAGACTCGTGGTTTTGGCCGATTCAGGCCCGTTTTGTGGGTTTATTGCCCATGCTTTGGTGTCCCGGGACGTCTCCGAAGCACGGGGTGATCTTATGGGACCGTCCCCATGAGTCACAGTTTTGGCCAATTGGGCCCGTTTTGTGAGCTATTACTCATGTTTTGGTGTCCCGAGACGTCTCCGGACCACGGGGTGATCTATGGGAACGTCCCCAAGACTCACAATTTTGGTTGATACGAGCTCGTTTCAAGGGATATTGCTCACGTTTCGGTGTCTCGGGACGTCTCCGAAGCACGGGGTGATCTTATGGAAACGTCCCCAAGACTCGTGGTTTTGGCCGAGTCAGGCCCGTTTTTTGGGTTTATTGCCCATGTTTTGGTGTCTCGAGACGTCTCCGAAGCACGGGGTGATCTTATGGGACCGTCCCCAAGAATCACAGTTTTGGCCAATTGGGGCTCATTTTGTGAGCTATTGCTCACGTTTTGGTGTCCCGGGACGTCTCCAGACCATGGGGTGATCTCATGGGAACGTCCCGAGGACTCGTGGTTTTGGCCGATTCAGGCCCGTTTTGTGCGTTTATTGCCCATGTTTTGGTGTCCCGGGACATCTCCGAAGCACGGGTTGATCTTATGGGACCGCCCCCAAGACTCGTAGTTTTGGCCAAATGGGGCCCGTTTTGTGAGCTATTGCTCACGTTTTGGTGTCCCGGGACGTCTCCGGACAATGGGGTGATCTTATGGGAACGTCCCCAGGACTCGTGGTTCTGGCCGATTCAGGCCCGTTTTCTGGGTTTATTGCCCATGTTTTGGTGTCCCGAGACGTCTCCGATGCACGGGGTGATCTTATGGGACCGTCCCCTAGACTCGCAGGTTTGGCCAATTGGGGCCCGTTTTGTGAGCTATTACTCACGTTTTGGTGTGCCGGGACGTCTCCGAACCAAGGGGTGATCTTATTGGAACGTCCCTAGGACTCGTGGTTTTGGCCAATTCAGGCCCGTCTTGTGGGTTTATTGCCCATGTTTTAGTGTCCCGGGACGTCTTCGAAGCACGGGGTGATCTTATGGGACCGTCCCCAAGAGTCACAGTTTTGGCCAATTGGGACCCGTTTTGTGAGGTATTGCTCATGTTATGGTGTCCCGGGACGTCTCCGGATGACTGGGTGATCTATGGGAACGTCCCCAACACTCAAGGTTTTGCCCTATTCAGGCCTGTTTTGTGGGTTTATTGCCCTTGTTTTGGTGTCCTGGGACGTCTCCGAAGCACGCGGTGATCCTATGGGAACGTCCCCAAGACTCACAATTTTGGTTGATACGAGCTCGTTTCAAGGGATATTGCTCACGTTTCGGTGTCTCGGGACGTCTCCGAAGCACGGGGTGATCTTATGGAAACGTCCCCAAGACTCGTGGTTTTGGCCGAGTCAGGCCCGTTTTGTGGGTTTATTGCCCATGTTTTGGTGTCTCGAGACGTCTCCGAAGCACGGGGTGATCTTATGGGACCGTCCCCAAGAGTCACAGTTTTGGCCAATTGGGGCTCATTTTGTGAGCTATTGCTCAAGTTTTGGCGTCCCGGGACGTCTCCAGACCATGGGGTGATCTCATGGGAACGTCCCGAGGACTCGTGGTTTTGGCCGATTCAGGCCCGTTTTGTGCGTTTATTGCCCATGTTTTGGTGTCCCGGGACATCTCCGAAGCACGGGTTGATCTTATGGGACCGCCCCCAAGACTCGTAGTTTTGGCCAAATGGGGCCCGTTTTGTGAGCTATTGCTCACGTTTTGGAGTCCCGGGACGTCTCCGGACAATGGGGTGATCTTATGGGAACGTCCCCAGGACTCGTGGTTCTGGCCGATTCAGGCCCGTTTTCTGGGTTTATTGCCCATGTTTTGGTGTCCCGAGACGTCTCCGATGCACGGGGTGATCTTATGGGACCGTCCCCAAGACTCGCAGGTTTGGCCAATTGGGGCCCGTTTTGTGAGCTATTACTCACGTTTTGGTGTGCCGGGACGTCTCCGAACCAAGGGGTGATCTTATCGGAACGTCCCTAGGACTCGTGGTTTTGGCCAATTCAGGCCCGTCTTGTGGGTTTATTGCCCATGTTTTAGTGTCCCGGGACGTCTTCGAAGCACGGGGTGATCTTATGGGACCGTCCCCAAGAGTCACAGTTTTGGCCAATTGGGACCCGTTTTGTGAGGTATTGCTCATGTTATGGTGTCCCGGGACGTCTCCGGATGACTGGGTGATCTATGGGAACGTCCCCAACACTCAAGGTTTTGCCCTATTCAGGCCTGTTTTGTGGGTTTATTGCCCTTGTTTTGGTGTCCTGGGACGTCTCCGAAGCACGCGGTGATCCTATGGGACCGTCCCCAAGACTCGCAGTTTGGGCCAATTCGGCCCGTTTTGTGAGCTATTGCTCACGTTTTGGTGTCCCGGGACGTCTCCGGACCAAGGGGTGATCTATGGGAATGTCCCAAAGACTCGTGGTTTTGGCCGATTCAGGCCCGTTTTGTGGGTTTATTGCCCATGCTTTGGTGTCCCGGGACGTCTCCGAAGCACGGGGTGATCTTATGGGACAGTCCCCATGAGTCACAGTTTTGGCCAATTGGGCCCGTTTTGTGAGCTATTACTCATGTTTTGGTGTCCCGAGACGTCTCCGGACCACGGGGTGATCTATGGGAACGTCCCCAAGACTCACAATTTTGGTTGATACGAGCTCGTTTCAAGGGATATTGCTCACGTTTCGGTGTCTCGGGACGTCTCCGAAGCACGGGGTGATCTTATGGAAACGTCCCCAAGACTCGTGGTTTTGGCCGAGTCAGGCCCGTTTTGTGGGTTTATTGCCCATGTTTTGGTGTCTCGAGACGTCTCCGAAGCACGGGGTGATCTTATGGGACCGTCCCCAAGAGTCACAGTTTTGGCCAATTGGGGCTCATTTTGTGAGCTATTGCTCAAGTTTTGGCGTCCCGGGACGTCTCCAGACCATGGGGTGATCTCATGGGAACGTCCCGAGGACTCGTGGTTTTGGCCGATTCAGGCCCGTTTTGTGCGTTTATTGCCCATGTTTTGGTGTCCCGGGACATCTCCGAAGCACGGGTTGATCTTATGGGACCGCCCCCAAGACTCGTAGTTTTGGCCAAATGGGGCCCGTTTTGTGAGCTATTGCTCACGTTTTGGAGTCCCGGGACGTCTCCGGACAATGGGGTGATCTTATGGGAACGTCCCCAGGACTCGTGGTTCTGGCCGATTCAGGCCCGTTTTCTGGGTTTATTGCCCATGTTTTGGTGTCCCGAGACGTCTCCGATGCACGGGGTGATCTTATGGGACCGTCCCCAAGACTCGCAGGTTTGGCCAATTGGGGCCCGTTTTGTGAGCTATTACTCACGTTTTGGTGTGCCGGGACGTCTCCGAACCAAGGGGTGATCTTATCGGAACGTCCCTAGGACTCGTGGTTTTGGCCAATTCAGGCCCGTCTTGTGGGTTTATTGCCCATGTTTTAGTGTCCCGGGACGTCTTCGAAGCACGGGGTGATCTTATGGGACCGTCCCCAAGAGTCACAGTTTTGGCCAATTGGGACCCGTTTTGTGAGGTATTGCTCATGTTATGGTGTCCCGGGACGTCTCCGGATGACTGGGTGATCTATGGGAACGTCCCCAACACTCAAGGTTTTGCCCTATTCAGGCCTGTTTTGTGGGTTTATTGCCCTTGTTTTGGTGTCCTGGGACGTCTCCGAAGCACGCGGTGATCCTATGGGACCGTCCCCAAGACTCGCAGTTTGGGCCAATTCGGCCCGTTTTGTGAGCTATTGCTCACGTTTTGGTGTCCCGGGACGTCTCCGGACCAAGGGGTGATCTATGGGAATGTCCCAAAGACTCGTGGTTTTGGCCGATTCAGGCCCGTTTTGTGGGTTTATTGCCCATGCTTTGGTGTCCCGGGACGTCTCCGAAGCACGGGGTGATCTTATGGGACAGTCCCCATGAGTCACAGTTTTGGCCAATTGGGCCCGTTTTGTGAGCTATTACTCATGTTTTGGTGTCCCGAGACGTCTCCGGACCACGGGGTGATCTATGGGAACGTCCCCAAGACTCACAATTTTGGTTGATACGAGCTCGTTTCAAGGGATATTGCTCACGTTTCGGTGTCTCGGGACGTCTCCGAAGCACGGGGTGATCTTATGGAAACGTCCCCAAGACTCGTGGTTTTGGCCGAGTCAGGCCCGTTTTGTGGGTTTATTGCCCATGTTTTGGTGTCTCGAGACGTCTCCGAAGCACGGGGTGATCTTATGGGACCGTCCCCAAGAGTCACAGTTTTGGCCAATTGGGGCTCATTTTGTGAGCTATTGCTCAAGTTTTGGCGTCCCGGGACGTCTCCAGACCATGGGGTGATCTCATGGGAACGTCCCGAGGACTCGTGGTTTTGGCCGATTCAGGCCCGTTTTGTGCGTTTATTGCCCATGTTTTGGTGTCCCGGGACATCTCCGAAGCACGGGTTGATCTTATGGGACCGCCCCCAAGACTCGTAGTTTTGGCCAAATGGGGCCCGTTTTGTGAGCTATTGCTCACGTTTTGGAGTCCCGGGACGTCTCCGGACAATGGGGTGATCTTATGGGAACGTCCCTAGGACTCGTGGTTCTGGCCGATTCAGGCCCGTTTTCTGGGTTTATTGCCCATGTTTTGGTGTCCCGAGACGTCTCCGATGCACGGGGTGATCTTATGGGACCGTCCCCAAGACTCGCAGGTTTGGCCAATTGGGGCCCGTTTTGTGAGCTATTACTCACGTTTTGGTGTGCCGGGACGTCTCCGAACCAAGGGGTGATCTTATCGGAACGTCCCTAGGACTCGTGGTTTTGGCCAATTCAGGCCCGTCTTGTGGGTTTATTGCCCATGTTTTAGTGTCCCGGGACGTCTTCGAAGCACGGGGTGATCTTATGGGACCGTCCCCAAGAGTCACAGTTTTGGCCAATTGGGACCCGTTTTGTGAGGTATTGCTCATGTTATGGTGTCCCGGGACGTCTCCGGATGACTGGGTGATCTATGGGAACGTCCCCAACACTCAAGGTTTTGCCCTATTCAGGCCTGTTTTGTGGGTTTATTGCCCTTGTTTTGGTGTCCTGGGACGTCTCCGAAGCACGCGGTGATCCTATGGGACCGTCCCCAAGACTCGCAGTTTTGGCCAATTCGGCCCGTTTTGTGAGCTATTGCTCACGTTTTGGTGTCCCGGGACGTCTCCGGACCAAGGGGTGATCTATGGGAATGTCCCAAAGACTCGTGGTTTTGGCCGATTCAGGCCCGTTTTGTGGGTTTATTGCCCATGCTTTGGTGTCCCGGGACGTCTCCGAAGCACGGGGTGATCTTATGGGACAGTCCCCATGAGTCACAGTTTTGGCCAATTGGGCCCGTTTTGTGAGCTATTACTCATGTTTTGGTGTCCCGAGACGTCTCCGGACCACGGGGTGATCTATGGGAACGTCCCCAAGACTCACAATTTTGGTTGATACGAGCTCGTTTCAAGGGATATTGCTCACGTTTCGGTGTCTCGGGACGTCTCCGAAGCACGGGGTGATCTTATGGAAACGTCCCCAAGACTCGTGGTTTTGGCCGAGTCAGGCCCGTTTTGTGGGTTTATTGCCCATGTTTTGGTGTCTCGAGACGTCTCCGAAGCACGGGGTGATCTTATGGGACCGTCCCCAAGAGTCACAGTTTTGGCCAATTGGGGCTCATTTTGTGAGCTATTGCTCAAGTTTTGGTGTCCCGGGACGTCTCCAGACCATGGGGTGATCTCATGGGAACGTCCCGAGGACTCGTGGTTTTGGCCGATTCAGGCCCGTTTTGTGCGTTTATTGCCCATGTTTTGGTGTCCCGGGACATCTCCGAAGCACGGGTTGATCTTATGGGACCGCCCCCAAGACTCGTAGTTTTGGCCAAATGGGGCCCGTTTTGTGAGCTATTGCTCACGTTTTGGAGTCCCGGGACGTCTCCGGACAATGGGGTGATCTTATGGGAACGTCCCCAGGACTCGTGGTTCTGGCCGATTCAGGCCCGTTTTCTGGGTTTATTGCCCATGTTTTGGTGTCCCGAGACGTCTCCGATGCACGGGGTGATCTTATGGGACCGTCCCCAAGACTCGCAGGTTTGGCCAATTGGGGCCCGTTTTGTGAGCTATTACTCACGTTTTGGTGTGCCGGGACGTCTCCGAACCAAGGGGTGATCTTATCGGAACGTCCCTAGGACTCGTGGTTTTGGCCAATTCAGGCCCGTCTTGTGGGTTTATTGCCCATGTTTTAGTGTCCCGGGACGTCTTCGAAGCACGGGGTGATCTTATGGGACCGTCCCCAAGAGTCACAGTTTTGGCCAATTGGGACCCGTTTTGTGAGGTATTGCTCATGTTATGGTGTCCCGGGACGTCTCCGGACGACTGGGTGATCTATGGGAACGTCCCCAACACTCAAGGTTTTGCCCTATTCAGGCCTGTTTTGTGGGTTTATTGCCCATGTTTTGGTGTCCTGGGACGTCTCCGAAGCACGCGGTGATCCTATGGGACCGTCCCCAAGACTCGCAGTTTTGGCCAATTGGGCCCGTTTTGTGAGCTATTGCTCACGTTTTGGTGTCCCGGGACGTCTCCGGACCAAGGGGTGATCTATGGGAATGTCCCAAAGACTCGTGGTTTTGGCCGATTCAGGCCCGTTTTGTGGGTTTATTGCCCATGCTTTGGTGTCCCGGGACGTCTCCGAAGCACGGGGTGATCTTATGGGACCGTCCCCATGAGTCACAGTTTTGGCCAATTGGGCCCGTTTTGTGAGCTATTACTCATGTTTTGGTGTCCCGAGACGTCTCCGGACCACGGGGTGATCTATGGGAACGTCCCCAAGACTCACAATTTTGGTTGATACGAGCTCGTTTCAAGGGATATTGCTCACGTTTCGGTGTCTCGGGACGTCTCCGAAGCACGGGGTGATCTTATGGAAACGTCCCCAAGACTCGTGGTTTTGGCCGAGTCAGGCCCGTTTTGTGGGTTTATTGCCCATGTTTTGGTGTCTCGAGACGTCTCCGAAGCACGGGGTGATCTTATGGGACCGTCCCCAAGTGTCACAGTTTTGGCCAATTGGGGCTCATTTTGTGAGCTATTGCTCAAGTTTTGGTGTCCCGGGACGTCTCCAGACCATGGGGTGATCTCATGGGAACGTCCCGAGGACTCGTGGTTTTGGCCGATTCAGGCCCGTTTTGTGCGTTTATTGCCCAAGTTTTGGTGTCCCGGGACATCTCCGAAGCACGGGTTGATCTTATGGGACCGCCCCCAAGACTCGTAGTTTTGGCCAAATGGGGCCCGTTTTGTGAGCTATTGCTCACGTTTTGGTGTCCCGGGACGTCTCCGGACAATGGGGTGATCTTATGGGAACGTCCCCAGGACTCGTGGTTCTGGCCGATTCAGGCCCGTTTTCTGGGTTTATTGCCCATGTTTTGGTGTCCCGAGACGTCTCCGATGCACGGGGTGATCTTATGGGACCGTCCCCTAGACTCGCAGGTTTGGCCAATTGGGGCCCGTTTTGTGAGCTATTACTCACGTTTTGGTGTGCCGGGACGTCTCCGAACCAAGGGGTGATCTTATCGGAACGTCCCTAGGACTCGTGGTTTTGGCCAATTCAGGCCCGTCTTGTGGGTTTATTGCCCATGTTTTAGTGTCCCGGGACGTCTTCGAAGCACGGGGTGATCTTATGGGACCGTCCCCAAGAGTCACAGTTTTGGCCAATTGGGACCCGTTTTGTGAGGTATTGCTCATGTTATGGTGTCCCGGGACGTCTCCGGACGACTGGGTGATCTATGGGAACGTCCCCAACACTCAAGGTTTTGCCCTATTCAGGCCTGTTTTGTGGGTTTATTGCCCATGTTTTGGTGTCCTGGGACGTCTCCGAAGCACGCGGTGATCCTATGGGACCGTCCCCAAGACTCGCAGTTTTGGCCAATTGGGCCCGTTTTGTGAGCTATTGCTCACGTTTTGGTGTCCCGGGACGTCTCCGGACCAAGGGGTGATCTATGGGAATGTCCCAAAGACTCGTGGTTTTGGCCGATTCAGGCCCGTTTTGTGGGTTTATTGCCCATGCTTTGGTGTCCCGGGACGTCTCCGAAGCACGGGGTGATCTTATGGGACCGTCCCCATGAGTCACAGTTTTGGCCAATTGGGCCCGTTTTGTGAGCTATTACTCATGTTTTGGTGTCCCGAGACGTCTCCGGACCACGGGGTGATCTATGGGAACGTCCCCAAGACTCACAATTTTGGTTGATACGAGCTCGTTTCAAGGGATATTGCTCACGTTTCGGTGTCTCGGGACGTCTCCGAAGCACGGGGTGATCTTATGGAAACGTCCCCAAGACTCGTGGTTTTGGCCGAGTCAGGCCCGTTTTGTGGGTTTATTGCCCATGTTTTGGTGTCTCGAGACGTCTCCGAAGCACGGGGTGATCTTATGGGACCGTCCCCAAGAGTCACAGTTTTGGCCAATTGGGGCTCATTTTGTGAGCTATTGCTCACGTTTTGGTGTCCCGGGACGTCTCCAGACCATGGGGTGATCTCATGGGAACGTCCCGAGGACTCGTGGTTTTGGCCGATTCAGGCCCGTTTTGTGCGTTTATTGCCCATGTTTTGGTGTCCCGGGACATCTCCGAAGCACGGGTTGATCTTATGGGACCGCCCCCAAGACTCGTAGTTTTGGCCAAATGGGGCCCGTTTTGTGAGCTATTGCTCACGTTTTGGTGTCCCGGGACGTCTCCGGACAATGGGGTGATCTTATGGGAACGTCCCCAGGACTCGTGGTTCTGGCCGATTCAGGCCCGTTTTCTGGGTTTATTGCCCATGTTTTGGTGTCCCGAGACGTCTTCGAAGCACGGGGTGATCTTATGGGACCGTCCCCTAGACTCGCAGGTTTGGCCAATTGGGGCCCGTTTTGTGAGCTATTACTCACGTTTTGGTGTGCCGGGACGTCTCCGAACCAAGGGGTGATCTTATTGGAACGTCCCTAGGACTCGTGGTTTTGGCCAATTCAGGCCCGTCTTGTGGGTTTATTGCCCATGTTTTAGTGTCCCGGGACGTCTTCGAAGCACGGGGTGATCTTATGGGACCGTCCCCAAGAGTCACAGTTTTGGCCAATTGGGACCCGTTTTGTGAGGTATTGCTCATGTTATGGTGTCCCGGGACGTCTCCGGACGACTGGGTGATCTATGGGAACGTCCCCAACACTCAAGGTTTTGCCCTATTCAGGCCTCTTTTGTGGGTTTATTGCCCTTGTTTTGGTGTCCTGGGACGTCTCCGAAGCACGCGGTGATCCTATGGGACTGTCCCCAAGACTCGCAGTTTTGGCCAATTGGGCCCGTTTTGTGAGCTATTGCTCACGTTTTGGTGTCCCGGGACGTCTCCGGACCAAGGGGTGATCTATGGGAATGTCCCAAAGACTCGTGGTTTTGGCCGATTCAGGCCCGTTTTGTGGGTTTATTGCCCATGCTTTGGTGTCCCGGGACGTCTCCGAAGCACGGGGTGATCTTATGGGACCGTCCCCATGAGTCACAGTTTTGGCCAATTGGGCCCGTTTTGTGAGCTATTACTCATGTTTTGGTGTCCCGAGACGTCTCCGGACCACGGGGTGATCTATGGGAACGTCCCCAAGACTCACAATTTTGGTTGATACGAGCTCGTTTCAAGGGATATTGCTCACGTTTCGGTGTCTCGGGACGTCTCCGAAGCACGGGGTGATCTTATGGAAACGTCCCCAAGACTCGTGGTTTTGGCCGAGTCAGGCCCGTTTTGTGGGTTTATTGCCCATGTTTTGGTGTCTCGAGACGTCTCCGAAGCACGGGGTGATCTTATGGGACCGTCCCCAAGAGTCACAGTTTTGGCCAATTGGGGCTCATTTTGTGAGCTATTGCTCACGTTTTGGTGTCCCGGGACGTCTCCAGACCATGGGGTGATCTCATGGGAACGTCCCGAGGACTCGTGGTTTTGGCCGATTCAGGCCCGTTTTGTGCGTTTATTGCCCATGTTTTGGTGTCCCGGGACATCTCCGAAGCACGGGTTGATCTTATGGGACCGCCCCCAAGACTCGTAGTTTTGGCCAAATGGGGCCCGTTTTGTGAGCTATTGCTCACGTTTTGGTGTCCCGGGACGTCTCCGGACAATGGGGTGATCTTATGGGAACGTCCCCAGGACTCGTGGTTCTGGCCGATTCAGGCCCGTTTTCTGGGTTTATTGCCCATGTTTTGGTGTCCCGAGACGTCTTCGAAGCACGGGGTGATCTTATGGGACCGTCCCCTAGACTCGCAGGTTTGGCCAATTGGGGCCCGTTTTGTGAGCTATTACTCACGTTTTGGTGTGCCGGGACGTCTCCGAACCAAGGGGTGATCTTATTGGAACGTCCCTAGGACTCGTGGTTTTGGCCAATTCAGGCCCGTCTTGTGGGTTTATTGCCCATGTTTTAGTGTCCCGGGACGTCTTCAAAGCACGGGGTGATCTTATGGGACCGTCCCCAAGAGTCACAGTTTTGGCCAATTGGGACCCGTTTTGTGAGCTATTGCTCACGTTTTGGTGTCCCGGGACGTCTCCGGACCAAGGGGTGATCTATGGGAATGTCCCAAAGACTCGTGGTTTTGGCCGATTCAGGCCCGTTTTGTGGGTTTATTGCCCATGCTTTGGTGTCCCGGGACGTCTCCGAAGCACGGGGTGATCTTATGGGACCGTCCCCATGAGTCACAGTTTTGGCCAATTGGGCCCGTTTTGTGAGCTATTACTCATGTTTTGGTGTCCCGAGACGTCTCCGGACCACGGGGTGATCTATGGGAACGTCCCCAAGACTCACAATTTTGGTTGATACGAGCTCGTTTCAAGGGATATTGCTCACGTTTCGGTGTCTCGGGACGTCTCCGAAGCACGGGGTGATCTTATGGAAACGTCCCCAAGACTCGTGGTTTTGGCCGAGTCAGGCCCGTTTTGTGGGTTTATTGCCCATGTTTTGGTGTCTCGAGACGTCTCCGAAGCACGGGGTGATCTTATGGGACCGTCCCCAAGAGTCACAGTTTTGGCCAATTGGGGCTCATTTTGTGAGCTATTGCTCACGTTTTGGTGTCCCGGGACGTCTCCAGGCCATGGGGTGATCTCATGGGAACGTCCCGAGGACTCGTGGTTTTGGCCGATTCAGGCCCGTTTTGTGCGTTTATTGCCCATGTTTTGGTGTCCCGGGACATCTCCGAAGCACGGGTTGATCTTATGGGACCGCCCCCAAGACTCGTAGTTTTGGCCAAATGGGGCCCGTTTTGTGAGCTATTGCTCACGTTTTGGTGTCCCGGGACGTCTCCGGACAATGGGGTGATCTTATGGGAACGTCCCCAGGACTCGTGGTTCTGGCCGATTCAGGCCCGTTTTCTGGGTTTATTGCCCATGTTTTGGTGTCCCGAGACGTCTCCGAAGCACGGGGTGATCTTATGGGACCGTCCCCTAGACTCGCAGGTTTGGCCAATTGGGGCCCGTTTTGTGAGCTATTACTCACGTTTTGGTGTGCCGGGACGTCTCCGAACCAAGGGGTGATCTTATCGGAACGTCCCTAGGACTCGTGGTTTTGGCCAATTCAGGCCCGTCTTGTGGGTTTATTGCCCATGTTTTAGTGTCCCGGGACGTCTTCGAAGCACGGGGTGATCTTATGGGACCGTCCCCAAGAGTCACAGTTTTGGCCAATTGGGACCCGTTTTGTGAGCTATTGCTCACGTTTTGGTGTCCCGGGACGTCTCCGGACCAAGGGGTGATCTATGGGAATGTCCCAAAGACTCGTGGTTTTGGCCGATTCAGGCCCGTTTTGTGGGTTTATTGCCCATGCTTTGGTGTCCCGGGACGTCTCCGAAGCACGGGGTGATCTTATGGGACCGTCCCCATGAGTCACAGTTTTGGCCAATTGGGCCCGTTTTGTGAGCTATTACTCATGTTTTGGTGTCCCGAGACGTCTCCGGACCACGGGGTGATCTATGGGAACGTCCCCAAGACTCACAATTTTGGTTGATACGAGCTCGTTTCAAGGGATATTGCTCACGTTTCGGTGTCTCGGGACGTCTCCGAAGCACGGGGTGATCTTATGGAAACGTCCCCAAGACTCGTGGTTTTGGCCGAGTCAGGCCCGTTTTGTGGGTTTATTGCCCATGTTTTGGTGTCTCGAGACGTCTCCGAAGCACGGGGTGATCTTATGGGACCGTCCCCAAGAGTCACAGTTTTGGCCAATTGGGGCTCATTTTGTGAGCTATTGCTCACGTTTTGGTGTCCCGGGACGTCTCCAGGCCATGGGGTGATCTCATGGGAACGTCCCGAGGACTCGTGGTTTTGGCCGATTCAGGCCCGTTTTGTGCGTTTATTGCCCATGTTTTGGTGTCCCGGGACATCTCCGAAGCACGGGTTGATCTTATGGGACCGCCCCCAAGACTCGTAGTTTTGGCCAAATGGGGCCCATTTTGTGAGCTATTGCTCACGTTTTGGTGTCCCGGGACGTCTCCGGACAATGGGGTGATCTTATGGGAACGTCCCCAGGACTCGTGGTTCTGGCCGATTCAGGCCCGTTTTCTGGGTTTATTGCCCATGTTTTGGTGTCCCGAGACGTCTCCGAAGCACGGGGTGATCTTATGGGACCGTCCCCTAGACTCGCAGGTTTGGCCAATTGGGGCCCGTTTTGTGAGCTATTACTCACGTTTTGGTGTGCCGGGACGTCTCCGAACCAAGGGGTGATCTTATCGGAACGTCCCTAGGACTCGTGGTTTTGGCCAATTCAGGCCCGTCTTGTGGGTTTATTGCCCATGTTTTAGTGTCCCGGGACGTCTTCGAAGCACGGGGTGATCTTATGGGACCGTCCCCAAGAGTCACAGTTTTGGCCAATTGGGACCCGTTTTGTGAGGTATTGCTCATGTTATGGTGTCCCGGGACGTCTCCGGACGACTGGGTGATCTATGGGAACGTCCCCAACACTCAAGGTTTTGCCCTATTCAGGCCTGTTTTGTGGGTTTATTGCCCTTGTTTTGGTGTCCTGGGACGTCTCCGAAGCACGCGGTGATCCTATGGGACCGTCCCCAAGACTCGCAGTTTTGGCCAATTGGGCCCGTTTTGTGAGCTATTGCTCACGTTTTGGTGTCCCGGGATGTCTCCGGACCAAGGGGTGATCTATGGGAATGTCCCAAATACTCGTGGTTTTGGCCGATTCAGGCCCGTTTTGTGGGTTTATTGCCCATGCTTTGGTGTCCCGGGACGTCTCCGAAGCACGGGGTGATCTTATGGGACCGTCCCCATGAGTCACAGTTTTGGCCAATTGGGCCCGTTTTGTGAGCTATTACTCATGTTTTGGTGTCCCGAGACGTCTCCGGACCACGGGGTGATCTATGGGAACGTCCCCAAGACTCACAATTTTGGTTGATACGAGCTCGTTTCAAGGCATATTGCTCACGTTTCGGTGTCTCGGGACGTCTCCGAAGCACGGGGTGATCTTATGGAAACGTCCCCAAGACTCATGGTTTTGGCCGAGTCAGGCCCGTTTTGTGGGTTTATTGCCCATGTTTTGGTGTCTCGAGACGTCTCCGAAGCACGGGGTGATCTTATGGGACCGTCCCCAAGAGTCACAGTTTTGGCCAATTGGGGCTCATTTTGTGAGCTATTGCTCACGTTTTGGTGTCCCGGGACGTCTCCAGACCATGGGGTGATCTCATGGGAACGTCCCGAGGACTCGTGGTTTTGGCCGATTCAGGCCCGTTTTGTGCGTTTATTGCCCATGTTTCGGTGTCCCGTGACATCTCCGAAGCACGGGTTGATCTTATGGGACCGCCCCCAAGACTCGTAGTTTTGGCCAAATGGGGCCCGTTTTGTGAGCTGTTGCTCACGTTTTGGTGTCCCGGGACGTCTCCGGACAATGGGGTGATCTTATGGGAACGTCCCCAGGACTCGTGGTTCTGGCCGATTCAGGCCCGTTTTCTGGGTTTATTGCCCATGTTTTGGTGTACCGAGACGTCTCCGAAGCACGGGGTGATCTTATGGGACCGTCCCCTAGACTCGCAGGTTTGGCCAATTGGGGCCCGTTTTGTGAGCTATTACTCACGTCTTGGTGTGCCGGGACGTCTCCGAACCAAGGGGTGATCTTATCGGAACGTCCCTAGGACTCGTGCTTTTGGCCAATTCAGGCCCGTCTTGTGGGTTTATTGCCCATGTTTTAGTGTCCCGGGACGTCTTCGAAGCACGGGGTGATCTTATGGGACCGTCCCCAAGAGTCACAGTTTTGGCCAATTGGGACCCGTTTTGTGAGGTATTGCTCATGTTATGGTGTCCCGGGACGTCCCCGGACGACTGGGTGATCTATGGGAACGTCCCCAACACTCAAGGTTTTGCCCTATTCAGGCCTGTTTTGTGGGTTTATTGCCCTTGTTTTGGTGTCCTGGGACGTCTCCGAAGCACGCGGTGATCCTATGGGACCGTCCCCAAGACTCGCAGTTTTGGCCAATTGGGCCCGTTTTGTGAGCTATTGCTCACGTTTTGGTGTCCCGGGACGTCTCCGGACCAAGGGGTGATCTATGGGAATGTCCCAAAGACTCGTGGTTTTGGCCGATTCAGGCCCGTTTTGTGGGTTTATTGCCCATGCTTTGGTGTCCCGGGACGTCTCCGAAGCACGGGGTGATCTTATGGGACCGTCCCCATGAGTCACAGTTTTGGCCAATTGGGCCCGTTTTGTGAGCTATTACTCATGTTTTGGTGTCCCGAGACGTCTCCGGACCACGGGGTGATCTATGGGAACGTCCCCAAGACTCACAATTTTGGTTGATACGAGCTCGTTTCAAGGCATATTGCTCACGTTTCGGTGTCTCGGGACGTCTCCGAAGCACGGGGTGATCTTATGGAAACGTCCCCAAGACTCATGGTTTTGGCCGATTCAGGCCCGTTTTGTGGGTTTATTGCCCATGTTTTGGTGTCTCGAGACGTCTCCGAAGCACGGGGTGATCTTATGGGACCGTCCCCAAGAGTCACAGTTTTGGCCAATTGGGGCTCATTTTGTGAGCTATTGCTCACGTTTTGGTGTCCCGGGACGTCTCCAGACCATGGGGTGATCTCATGGGAACGTCCCGAGGACTCGTGGTTTTGGCCGATTCAGGCCCGTTTTGTGCGTTTATTGCCCATGTTTCGGTGTCCCGTGACATCTCCGAAGCACGGGTTGATCTTATGGGACCGCCCCCAAGACTCGTAGTTTTGGCCAAATGGGGCCCGTTTTGTGAGCTGTTGCTCACGTTTTGGTGTCCCGGGACGTCTCCGGACAATGGGGTGATCTTATGGGAACGTCCCCAGGACTCGTGGTTCTGGCCGATTCAGGCCCGTTTTCTGGGTTTATTGCCCATGTTTTGGTGTACCGAGATGTCTCCGAAGCACGGGGTGATCTTATGGGACCGTCCCCTAGACTCGCAGGTTTGGCCAATTGGGGCCCGTTTTGTGAGCTATTACTCACGTTTTGGTGTGCCGGGACGTCTCCGAACCAAGGGGTGATCTTATCGGAACGTCCCTAGGACTCGTGCTTTTGGCCAATTCAGGCCCGTCTTGTGGGTTTATTGCCCATGTTTTAGTGTCCCGGGACGTCTTCGAAGCACGGGGTGATCTTATGGGACCGTCCCCAAGAGTCACAGTTTTGGTCAATTGGGACCCGTTTTGTGAGGTATTGCTCATGTTATGGTGTCCCGGGACGTCTCCGGACGACTGGGTGATCTATGGGAACGTCCCCAACACTCAAGGTTTTGCCCTATTCAGGCCTGTTTTGTGGGTTTATTGCCCATGTTTTGGTGTCCTGGGACGTCTCCGAAGCACGCGGTGATCCTATGGGACCGTCCCCAAGACTCGCAGTTTTGGCCAATTGGGCCCGTTTTGTGAGCTATTGCTCACGTTTTGGTGTCCCGGGACGTCTCCGGACCAAGGGGTGATCTATGGGAATGTCCCAAAGACTCGTGGTTTTGGCCGATTCAGGCCCGTTTTGTGGGTTTATTGCCCATGCTTTGGTGTCCCGGGACGTCTCCGAAGCACGGGGTGATCTTATGGGACCGTCCCCATGAGTCACAGTTTTGGCCAATTGGGCCCGTTTTGTGAGCTATTACTCATGTTTTGGTGTCCCGAGACGTCTCCGGACCACGGGGTGATCTATGGGAACGTCCCCAAGACTCACAATTTTGGTTGATACGAGCTCGTTTCAAGGGATATTGCTCACGTTTCGGTGTCTCGGGACGTCTCCGAAGCACGGGGTGATCTTATGGAAACGTCCCCAAGACTCATGGTTTTGGCCGAGTCAGGCCCGTTTTGTGGGTTTATTGCCCATGTTTTGGTGTCTCGAGACGTCTCCGAAGCACGGGGTGATCTTATGGGACCGTCCCCAAGAGTCACAGTTTTGGCCAATTGGGGCTCATTTTGTGAGCTATTGCTCACGTTTTGGTGTCCCGGGACGTCTCCAGACCATGGGGTGATCTCATGGGAACGTCCCGAGGACTCGTGGTTTTGGCCGATTCAGGCCCGTTTTGTGCGTTTATTGCCCATGTTTTGGTGTCCCGGGACATCTCCGAAGCACGGGTTGATCTTATGGGACCGCCCCCAAGACTCGTAGTTTTGGCCAAATGGGGCCCGTTTTGTGAGCTATTGCTCACGTTTTGGTGTCCCGGGACGTCTCCGGACAATGGGGTGATCTTATGGGAACGTCCCCAGGACTCGTGGTTCTGGCCGATTCAGGCCCGTTTTCTGGGTTTATTGCCCATGTTTTGGTGTCCCGAGACGTCTCCGAAGCACGGGGTGATCTTATGGGACCGTCCCCTAGACTCGCAGGTTTGGCCAATTGGGGCCCGTTTTGTGAGCTATTACTCACGTTTTGGTGTGCCGGGACGTCTCCGAACCAAGGGGTGATCTTATCGGAACGTCCCTAGGACTCGTGGTTTTGGCCAATTCAGGCCCGTCTTGTGGGTTTATTGCCCATGTTTTAGTGTCCCGGGACGTCTTCGAAGCACGGGGTGATCTTATGGGACCGTCCCCAAGAGTCACAGTTTTGGCCAATTGGGACCCGTTTTGTGAGGTATTGCTCATGTTATGGTGTCCCGGGACGTCTCCGGACGACTGGGTGATCTATGGGAACGTCCCCAACACTCAAGGTTTTGCCCTATTCAGGCCTGTTTTGTGGGTTTATTGCCCTTGTTTTGGTGTCCTGGGACGTCTCCGAAGCACGCGGTGATCCTATGGGACCGTCCCCAAGACTCGCAGTTTTGGCCAATTGGGCCCGTTTTGTGAGCTATTGCTCACGTTTTGGTGTCCCGGGACGTCTCCGGACCAAGGGGTGATCTATGGGAATGTCCCAAAGACTCGTGGTTTTGGCCGATTCAGGCCCGTTTTGTGGGTTTATTGCCCATGCTTTGGTGTCCCGGGACGTCTCCGAAGCACGGGGTGATCTTATGGGACCGTCCCCATGAGTCACAGTTTTGGCCAATTGGGCCCGTTTTGTGAGCTATTACTCATGTTTTGGTGTCCCGAGACGTCTCCGGACCACGGGGTGATCTATTGGAACGTCCCCAAGACTCACAATTTTGGTTGATACGAGCTCGTTTCAAGGGATATTGCTCACGTTTCGGTGTCTCGGGACGTCTCCGAAGCACGGGGTGATCTTATGGAAACGTCCCCAAGACTCATGGTTTTGGCCGAGTCAGGCCCGTTTTGTGGGTTTATTGCCCATGTTTTGGTGTCTCGAGACGTCTCCGAAGCACGGGGTGATCTTATGGGACCGTCCCCAAGAGTCACAGTTTTGGCCAATTGGGGCTCATTTTGTGAGCTATTGCTCACGTTTTGGTGTCCCGGGACGTCTCCAGACCATGGGGTGATCTCATGGGAACGTCCCGAGGACTCGTGGTTTTGGCCGATTCAGGCCCGTTTTGTGCGTTTATTGCCCATGTTTCGGTGTCCCGTGACATCTCCGAAGCACGGGTTGATCTTATGGGACCGCCCCCAAGACTCGTAGTTTTGGCCAAATGGGGCCCGTTTTGTGAGCTGTTGCTCACGTTTTGGTGTCCCGGGACGTCTCCGGACAATGGGGTGATCTTATGGGAACGTCCCCAGGACTCGTGGTTCTGGCCGATTCAGGCCCGTTTTCTGGGTTTATTGCCCATGTTTTGGTGTACCGAGACGTCTCCGAAGCACGGGGTGATCTTATGGGACCGTCCCCTAGACTCGCAGGTTTGGCCAATTGGGGCCCGTTTTGTGAGCTATTACTCACGTTTTGGTGTGCCGGGACGTCTCCGAACCAAGGGGTGATCTTATCGGAACGTCCCTAGGACTCGTGGTTTTGGCCAATTCAGGCCCGTCTTGTGGGTTTATTGCCCATGTTTTAGTGTCCCGGGACGTCTTCGAAGCACCGGGTGATCTTATGGGACCGTCCCCAAGAGTCACAGTTTTGGCCAATTGGGACCCGTTTTGTGAGGTATTGCTCATGTTATGGTGTCCCGGGACGTCTCCGGACGACTGGGTGATCTATGGGAACGTCCCCAACACTCAAGGTTTTGCCCTATTCAGGCCTGTTTTGTGGGTTTATTGCCCATGTTTTGGTGTCCTGGGACGTCTCCGAAGCATGCGGTGATCCTATGGGACCGTCCCCAAGACTCGCAGTTTTGGCCAATTGGGCCCGTTTTGTGAGCTATTGCTCACGTTTTGGTGTCCCGGGACGTCTCCGGACCAAGGGGTGATCTATGGGAATGTCCCTAGGACTCGTGGTTTTGGCCGATTCAGGCCCGTTTTGTGCGTTTATTGCCCATGTTTCGGTGTCCCGTGACATCTCCGAAGCACGGGTTGATCTTATGGGACCGCCCCCAAGACTCGTAGTTTTGGCCAAATGGGGCCCGTTTTGTGAGCTGTTGCTCACGTTTTGGTGTCCCGGGACGTCTCCGGACAATGGGGTGATCTTATGGGAACGTCCCCAGGACTCGTGGTTCTGGCCCATTCAGGCCCGTTTTCTGGGTTTATTGCCCATGTTTTGGTGTACCGAGACGTCTCCGAAGCACGGGGTGATCTTATGGGACCGTCCCCTAGACTCGCAGGTTTGGCCAATTGGGGCCCGTTTTGTGAGCTATTACTCACGTTTTGGTGTGCCGGGACGTCTCCGAACCAAGGGGTGATCTTATCGGAACGTCCCTAGGACTCGTGCTTTTGGCCAATTCAGGCCCGTCTTGTGGGTTTATTGCCCATGTTTTAGTGTCCCGGGACGTCTTCGAAGCACGGGGTGATCTTATGGGACCGTCCCCAAGAGTCACAGTTTTGGCCAATTGGGACCCGTTTTGTGAGGTATTGCTCATGTTATGGTGTCCCGGGACGTCTCCGGACGACTGGGTGATCTATGGGAACGTCCCCAACACTCAAGGTTTTGCCCTATTCAGGCCTGTTTTGTGGGTTTATTGCCCATGTTTTGGTGTCCTGGGACGTCTCCGAAGCACGCGGTGATCCTATGGGACCGTCCCCAAGACTCGCAGTTTTGGCCAATTGGGCCCGTTTTGTGAGCTATTGCTCACGTTTTGGTGTCCCGGGACGTCTCCGGACCAAGGGGTGATCTATGGGAATGTCCCAAAGACTCGTGGTTTTGGCCGATTCAGGCCCGTTTTGTGGGTTTATTGCCCATGCTTTGGTGTCCCGGGACGTCTCCGAAGCACGGGGTGATCTTATGGGACCGTCCCCATGAGTCACAGTTTTGGCCAATTGGGCCCGTTTTGTGAGCTATTACTCATGTTTTGGTGTCCCGAGACGTCTCCGGACCACGGGGTGATCTATGGGAACGTCCCCAAGACTCACAATTTTGGTTGATACGAGCTCGTTTCAAGGGATATTGCTCACGTTTCGGTGTCTCGGGACGTCTCCGAAGCACGGGGTGATCTTATGGAAACGTCCCCAAGACTCATGGTTTTGGCCGAGTCAGGCCCGTTTTGTGGGTTTATTGCCCATGTTTTGGTGTCTCGAGACGTCTCCGAAGCACGGGGTGATCTTATGGGACCGTCCCCAAGAGTCACAATTTTGGCCAATTGGGGCTCATTTTGTGAGCTATTGCTCACGTTTTGGTGTCCCGGGACGTCTCCAGACCATGGGGTGATCTCATGGGAACGTCCCGAGGACTCGTGGTTTTGGCCGATTCAGGCCCGTTTTGTGCGTTTATTGCCCATGTTTTGGTGTCCCGGGACATCTCCGAAGCACGGGTTGATCTTATGGGACCGCCCCCAAGACTCGTAGTTTTGGCCAAATGGGGCCCGTTTTGTGAGCTATTGCTCACGTTTTGGTGTCCCGGGACGTCTCCGGACAATGGGGTGATCTTATGGGAACGTCCCCAGGACTCGTGGTTCTGGCCGATTCAGGCCCGTTTTCTGGGTTTATTGCCCATGTTTTGGTGTCCCGAGACGTCTCCGAAGCACGGGGTGATCTTATGGGACCGTCCCCTAGACTCGCAGGTTTGGCCAATTGGGGCCCGTTTTGTGAGCTATTACTCACGTTTTGGTGTGCCGGGACGTCTCCGAACCAAGGGGTGATCTTATCGGAACGTCCCTAGGACTCGTGGTTTTGGCCAATTCAGGCCCGTCTTGTGGGTTTATTGCCCATGTTTTAGTGTCCCGGGACGTCTTCGAAGCACGGGGTGATCTTATGGGACCGTCCCCAAGAGTCACAGTTTTGGCCAATTGGGACCCGTTTTGTGAGGTATTGCTCATGTTATGGTGTCCCGGGACGTCTCCGGACGACTGGGTGATCTATGGGAACGTCCCCAACACTCAAGGTTTTGCCCTATTCAGGCCTGTTTTGTGGGTTTATTGCCCTTGTTTTGGTGTCCTGGGACGTCTCCGAAGCACGCGGTGATCCTATGGGACCGTCCCCAAGACTCGCAGTTTTGGCCAATTGGGCCCGTTTTGTGAGCTATTGCTCACGTTTTGGTGTCCCGGGACGTCTCCGGACCAAGGGGTGATCTATGGGAATGTCCCAAAGACTCGTGGTTTTGGCCGATTCAGGCCCGTTTTGTGGGTTTATTGCCCATGCTTTGGTGTCCCGGGACGTCTCCGAAGCACGGGGTGATCTTATGGGACCGTCCCCATGAGTCACAGTTTTGGCCAATTGGGCCCGTTTTGTGAGCTATTACTCATGTTTTGGTGTCCCGAGACGTCTCCGGACCACGGGGTGATCTATGGGAACGTCCCCAAGACTCACAATTTTGGTTGATACGAGCTCGTTTCAAGGGATATTGCTCACGTTTCGGTGTCTCGGGACGTCTCCGAAGCACGGGGTGATCTTATGGAAACGTCCCCAAGACTCATGGTTTTGGCCGAGTCAGGCCCGTTTTGTGGGTTTATTGCCCATGTTTTGGTGTCTCGAGACGTCTCCGAAGCACGGGGTGATCTTATGGGACCGTCCCCAAGAGTCACAGTTTTGGCCAATTGGGGCTCATTTTGTGAGCTATTGCTCACGTTTTGGTGTCCCGGGACGTCTCCAGACCATGGGGTGATCTCAATGGAACGTCCCGAGGACTCGTGGTTTTGGCCGATTCAGGCCCGTTTTGTGCGTTTATTGCCCATGTTTCGGTGTCCCGTGACATCTCCGAAGCACGGGTTGATCTTATGGGACCGCCCCCAAGACTCGTAGTTTTGGCCAAATGGGGCCCGTTTTGTGAGCTGTTGCTCACGTTTTGGTGTCCCGGGACGTCTCCGGACAATGGGGTGATCTTATGGGAACGTCCCCAGGACTCATGGTTCTGGCCGATTCAGGCCCGTTTTCTGGGTTTATTGCCCATGTTTTGGTGTACCGAGACGTCTCCGAAGCACGGGGTGATCTTATGGGACCGTCCCCTAGACTCGCAGGTTTGGCCAATTGGGGCCCGTTTTGTGAGCTATTACTCACGTTTTGGTGTGCCGGGACGTCTCCGAACCAAGGGGTGATCTTATCGGAACGTCCCTAGGACTCGTGGTTTTGGCCAATTCAGGCCCGTCTTGTGGGTTTATTGCCCATGTTTTAGTGTCCCGGGACGTCTTCGAAGCACCGGGTGATCTTATGGGACCGTCCCCAAGAGTCACAGTTTTGGCCAATTGGGACCCGTTTTGTGAGGTATTGCTCATGTTATGGTGTCCCGGGACGTCTCCGGACGACTGGGTGATCTATGGGAACGTCCCCAACACTCAAGGTTTTGCCCTATTCAGGCCTGTTTTGTGGGTTTATTGCCCATGTTTTGGTGTCCTGGGACGTCTCCGAAGCATGCGGTGATCCTATGGGACCGTCCCCAAGACTCGCAGTTTTGGCCAATTGGGCCCGTTTTGTGAGCTATTGCTCACGTTTTGGTGTCCCGGGACGTCTCCGGACCAAGGGGTGATCTATGGGAATGTCCCAAAGACTCGTGGTTTTGGCCGATTCAGGCCCGTTTTGTGGGTTTATTGCCCATGCTTTGGTGTCCCGGGACGTCTCCGAAGCACGGGGTGATCTTATGGGACCGTCCCCATGAGTCACAGTTTTGGCCAATTGGGCCCGTTTTGTGAGCTATTACTCATGTTTTGGTGTCCCGAGACGTCTCCGGACCACGGGGTGATCTATGGGAACGTCCCCAAGACTCACAATTTTGGTTGATACGAGCTCGTTTCAAGGGATATTGCTCACGTTTCGGTGTCTCGGGACGTCTCCGAAGCACGGGGTGATCTTATGGAAACGTCCCCAAGACTCATGGTTTTGGCCGAGTCAGGCCCGTTTTGTGGGTTTATTGCCCATGTTTTGGTGTCTCGAGACGTCTCCGAAGCACGGGGTGATCTTATGGGACCGTCCCCAAGAGTCACAGTTTTGGCCAATTGGGGCTCATTTAGTGAGCTATTGCTCACGTTTTGGTGTCCCGGGACGTCTCCAGACCATGGGGTGATCTCATGGGAACGTCCCGAGGACTCGTGGTTTTGGCCGATTCAGGCCCGTTTTGTGCGTTTATTGCACATGTTTTGGTGTCCCGGGACATCTCCGAAGCACGGGTTGATCTTATGGGACCGCCCCCAAGACTCGTAGTTTTGGCCAAATGGGGCCCGTTTTGTGAGCTATTGCTCACGTTTTGGTGTCCCGGGACGTCTCCGGACAATGGGGTGATCTTATGGGAACGTCCCCAGGACTCGTGGTTCTGGCCGATTCAGGCCCGTTTTCTGGGTTTATTGCCCATGTTTTGGTGTCCCGAGACGTCTCCGAAGCACGGGGTGATCTTATGGGACCGTCCCCTAGACTCGCAGGTTTGGCCAATTGGGGCCCGTTTTGTGAGCTATTACTCACGTTTTGGTGTGCCGGGACGTCTCCGAACCAAGGGGTGATCTTATCGGAACGTCCCTAGGACTCGTGGTTTTGGCCAATTCAGGCCCGTCTTGTGGGTTTATTGCCCAAGTTTTAGTGTCCCGGGACGTCTTCGAAGCACGGGGTGATCTTATGGGACCGTCCCCAAGAGTCACAGTTTTGGCCAATTGGGACCCGTTTTGTGAGGTATTGCTCATGTTATGGTGTCCCGGGACGTCTCCGGACGACTGGGTGATCTATGGGAACGTCCCCAACACTCAAGGTTTTGCCCTATTCAGGCCTGTTTTGTGGGTTTATTGCCCATGTTTTGGTGTCCTGGGACGTCTCCGAAGCATGCGGTGATCCTATGGGACCGTCCCCAAGACTCGCAGTTTTGGCCAATTGGGCCCGTTTTGTGAGCTATTGCTCACGTTTTGGTGTCCCGGGACGTCTCCGGACCAAGGGGTGATCTATGGGAATGTCCCAAAGACTCGTGGTTTTGGCCGATTCAGGCCCGTTTTGTGGGTTTATTGCCCATGCTTTGGTGTCCCGGGACGTCTCCGAAGCACGGGGTGATCTTATGGGACCGTCCCCATGAGTCACAGTTTTGGCCAATTGGGCCCGTTTTGTGAGCTATTACTCATGTTTTGGTGTCCCGAGACGTCTCCGGACCACGGGGTGATCTATGGGAACGTCCCCAAGACTCACAATTTTGGTTGATACGAGCTCGTTTCAAGGGATATTGCTCACGTTTCGGTGTCTCGGGACGTCTCCGAAGCACGGGGTGATCTTATGGAAACGTCCCCAAGACTCATGGTTTTGGCCGAGTCAGGCCCGTTTTGTGGGTTTATTGCCCATGTTTTGGTGTCTCGAGACGTCTCCGAAGCACGGGGTGATCTTATGGGACCGTCCCCAAGAGTCACAGTTTTGGCCAATTGGGGCTCATTTTGTGAGCTATTGCTCACGTTTTGGTGTCCCGGGACGTCTCCAGACCATGGGGTGATCTCATGGGAACGTCCAGAGGACTCGTGGTTTTGGCCGATTCAGGCCCGTTTTGTGCGTTTATTGCCCATGTTTTGGTGTCCCGGGACATCTCCGAAGCACGGGTTGATCTTATGGGACCGCCCCCAAGACTCGTAGTTTTGGCCAAATGGGGCCCGTTTTGTGAGCTATTGCTCACGTTTTGGTGTCCCGGGACGTCTCCGGACAATGGGGTGATCTTATGGGAACGTCCCCAGGACTCGTGGTTCTGGCCGATTCAGGCCCGTTTTCTGGGTTTATTGCCCATGTTTTGGTGTCCCGAGACGTCTCCGAAGCACGGGGTGATCTTATGGGACCGTCCCCTAGACTCGCAGGTTTGGCCAATTGGGGCCCGTTTTGTGAGCTATTACTCACGTTTTGGTGTGCCGGGACGTCTCCGAACCAAGGGGTGATCTTATCGGAACGTCCCTAGGACTCGTGGTTTTGGCCAATTCAGGCCCGTCTTGTGGGTTTATTGCCCATGTTTTAGTGTCCCGGGACGTCTTCGAAGCACGGGGTGATCTTATGGGACCGTCCCCAAGAGTCACAGTTTTGGCCAATTGGGACCCGTTTTGTGAGGTATTGCTCATGTTATGGTGTCCCGGGACGTCTCCGGACGACTGGGTGATCTATGGGAACGTCCCCAACACTCAAGGTTTTGCCCTATTCAGGCCTGTTTTGTGGGTTTATTGCCCTTGTTTTGGTGTCCTGGGACGTCTCCGAAGCACGCGGTGATCCTATGGGACCGTCCCCAAGACTCGCAGTTTTGGCCAATTGGGCCCGTTTTGTGAGCTATTGCTCACGTTTTGGTGTCCCGGGACGTCTCCGGACCAAGGGGTGATCTATGGGAATGTCCCAAAGACTCGTGGTTTTGGCCGATTCAGGCCCGTTTTGTGGGTTTATTGCCCATGCTTTGGTGTCCCGGGACGTCTCCGAAGCACGGGGTGATCTTATGGGACCGTCCCCATGAGTCACAGTTTTGGCCAATTGGGCCCGTTTTGTGAGCTATTACTCATGTTTTGGTGTCCCGAGACGTCTCCGGACCACGGGGTGATCTATGGGAACGTCCCCAAGACTCACAATTTTGGTTGATACGAGCTCGTTTCAAGGGATATTGCTCACGTTTCGGTGTCTCGGGACGTCTCCGAAGCACGGGGTGATCTTATGGAAACGTCCCCAAGACTCATGGTTTTGGCCGAGTCAGGCCCGTTTTGTGGGTTTATTGCCCATGTTTTGGTGTCTCGAGACGTCTCCGAAGCACGGGGTGATCTTATGGGACCGTCCCCAAGAGTCACAGTTTTGGCCAATTGGGGCTCATTTTGTGAGCTATTGCTCACGTTTTGGTGTCCCGGGACGTCTCCAGACCATGGGGTGATCTCAATGGAACGTCCCGAGGACTCGTGGTTTTGGCCGATTCAGGCCCGTTTTGTGCGTTTATTGCCCATGTTTCGGTGTCCCGTGACATCTCCGAAGCACGGGTTGATCTTATGGGACCGCCCCCAAGACTCGTAGTTTTGGCCAAATGGGGCCCGTTTTGTGAGCTGTTGCTCACGTTTTGGTGTCCCGGGACGTCTCCGGACAATGGGGTGATCTTATGGGAACGTCCCCAGGACTCATGGTTCTGGCCGATTCAGGCCCGTTTTCTGGGTTTATTGCCCATGTTTTGGTGTACCGAGACGTCTCCGAAGCACGGGGTGATCTTATGGGACCGTCCCCTAGACTCGCAGGTTTGGCCAATTGGGGCCCGTTTTGTGAGCTATTACTCACGTTTTGGTGTGCCGGGACGTCTCCGAACCAAGGGGTGATCTTATCGGAACGTCCCTAGGACTCGTGGTTTTGGCCAATTCAGGCCCGTCTTGTGGGTTTATTGCCCATGTTTTAGTGTCCCGGGACGTCTTCGAAGCACCGGGTGATCTTATGGGACCGTCCCCAAGAGTCACAGTTTTGGCCAATTGGGACCCGTTTTGTGAGGTATTGCTCATGTTATGGTGTCCCGGGACGTCTCCGGACGACTGGGTGATCTATGGGAACGTCCCCAACACTCAAGGTTTTGCCCTATTCAGGCCTGTTTTGTGGGTTTATTGCCCATGTTTTGGTGTCCTGGGACGTCTCCGAAGCATGCGGTGATCCTATGGGACCGTCCCCAAGACTCGCAGTTTTGGCCAATTGGGCCCGTTTTGTGAGCTATTGCTCACGTTTTGGTGTCCCGGGACGTCTCCGGACCAAGGGGTGATCTATGGGAATGTCCCAAAGACTCGTGGTTTTGGCCGATTCAGGCCCGTTTTGTGGGTTTATTGCCCATGCTTTGGTGTCCCGGGACGTCTCCGAAGCACGGGGTGATCTTATGGGACCGTCCCCATGAGTCACAGTTTTGGCCAATTGGGCCCGTTTTGTGAGCTATTACTCATGTTTTGGTGTCCCGAGACGTCTCCGGACCACGGGGTGATCTATGGGAACGTCCCCAAGACTCACAATTTTGGTTGATACGAGCTCGTTTCAAGGGATATTGCTCACGTTTCGGTGTCTCGGGACGTCTCCGAAGCACGGGGTGATCTTATGGAAACGTCCCCAAGACTCATGGTTTTGGCCGAGTCAGGCCCGTTTTGTGGGTTTATTGCCCATGTTTTGGTGTCTCGAGACGTCTCCGAAGCACGGGGTGATCTTATGGGACCGTCCCCAAGAGTCACAGTTTTGGCCAATTGGGGCTCATTTAGTGAGCTATTGCTCACGTTTTGGTGTCCCGGGACGTCTCCAGACCATGGGGTGATCTCATGGGAACGTCCCGAGGACTCGTGGTTTTGGCCGATTCAGGCCCGTTTTGTGCGTTTATTGCACATGTTTTGGTGTCCCGGGACATCTCCGAAGCACGGGTTGATCTTATGGGACCGCCCCCAAGACTCGTAGTTTTGGCCAAATGGGGCCCGTTTTGTGAGCTATTGCTCACGTTTTGGTGTCCCGGGACGTCTCCGGACAATGGGGTGATCTTATGGGAACGTCCCCAGGACTCGTGGTTCTGGCCGATTCAGGCCCGTTTTCTGGGTTTATTGCCCATGTTTTGGTGTCCCGAGACGTCTCCGAAGCACGGGGTGATCTTATGGGACCGTCCCCTAGACTCGCAGGTTTGGCCAATTGGGGCCCGTTTTGTGAGCTATTACTCACGTTTTGGTGTGCCGGGACGTCTCCGAACCAAGGGGTGATCTTATCGGAACGTCCCTAGGACTCGTGGTTTTGGCCAATTCAGGCCCGTCTTGTGGGTTTATTGCCCAAGTTTTAGTGTCCCGGGACGTCTTCGAAGCACGGGGTGATCTTATGGGACCGTCCCCAAGAGTCACAGTTTTGGCCAATTGGGACCCGTTTTGTGAGGTATTGCTCATGTTATGGTGTCCCGGGACGTCTCCGGACGACTGGGTGATCTATGGGAACGTCCCCAACACTCAAGGTTTTGCCCTATTCAGGCCTGTTTTGTGGGTTTATTGCCCATGTTTTGGTGTCCTGGGACGTCTCCGAAGCATGCGGTGATCCTATGGGACCGTCCCCAAGACTCGCAGTTTTGGCCAATTGGGCCCGTTTTGTGAGCTATTGCTCACGTTTTGGTGTCCCGGGACGTCTCCGGACCAAGGGGTGATCTATGGGAATGTCCCAAAGACTCGTGGTTTTGGCCGATTCAGGCCCGTTTTGTGGGTTTATTGCCCATGCTTTGGTGTCCCGGGACGTCTCCGAAGCACGGGGTGATCTTATGGGACCGTCCCCATGAGTCACAGTTTTGGCCAATTGGGCCCGTTTTGTGAGCTATTACTCATGTTTTGGTGTCCCGAGACGTCTCCGGACCACGGGGTGATCTATGGGAACGTCCCCAAGACTCACAATTTTGGTTGATACGAGCTCGTTTCAAGGGATATTGCTCACGTTTCGGTGTCTCGGGACGTCTCCGAAGCACGGGGTGATCTTATGGAAACGTCCCCAAGACTCATGGTTTTGGCCGAGTCAGGCCCGTTTTGTGGGTTTATTGCCCATGTTTTGGTGTCTCGAGACGTCTCCGAAGCACGGGGTGATCTTATGGGACCGTCCCCAAGAGTCACAGTTTTGGCCAATTGGGGCTCATTTTGTGAGCTATTGCTCACGTTTTGGTGTCCCGGGACGTCTCCAGACCATGGGGTGATCTCATGGGAACGTCCAGAGGACTCGTGGTTTTGGCCGATTCAGGCCCGTTTTGTGCGTTTATTGCCCATGTTTTGGTGTCCCGGGACATCTCCGAAGCACGGGTTGATCTTATGGGACCGCCCCCAAGACTCGTAGTTTTGGCCAAATGGGGCCCGTTTTGTGAGCTATTGCTCACGTTTTGGTGTCCCGGGACGTCTCCGGACAATGGGGTGATCTTATGGGAACGTCCCCAGGACTCGTGGTTCTGGCCGATTCAGGCCCGTTTTCTGGGTTTATTGCCCATGTTTTGGTGTCCCGAGACGTCTCCGAAGCACGGGGTGATCTTATGGGACCGTCCCCTAGACTCGCAGGTTTGGCCAATTGGGGCCCGTTTTGTGAGCTATTACTCACGTTTTGGTGTGCCGGGACGTCTCCGAACCAAGGGGTGATCTTATCGGAACGTCCCTAGGACTCGTGGTTTTGGCCAATTCAGGCCCGTCTTGTGGGTTTATTGCCCATGTTTTAGTGTCCCGGGACGTCTTCGAAGCACGGGGTGATCTTATGGGACCGTCCCCAAGAGTCACAGTTTTGGCCAATTGGGACCCGTTTTGTGAGGTATTGCTCATGTTATGGTGTCCCGGGACGTCTCCGGACGACTGGGTGATCTATGGGAACGTCCCCAACACTCAAGGTTTTGCCCTATTCAGGCCTGTTTTGTGGGTTTATTGCCCTTGTTTTGGTGTCCTGGGACGTCTCCGAAGCACGCGGTGATCCTATGGGACCGTCCCCAAGACTCGCAGTTTTGGCCAATTGGGCCCGTTTTGTGAGCTATTGCTCACGTTTTGGTGTCCCGGGACGTCTCCGGACCAAGGGGTGATCTATGGGAATGTCCCAAAGACTCGTGGTTTTGGCCGATTCAGGCCCGTTTTGTGGGTTTATTGCCCATGCTTTGGTGTCCCGGGACGTCTCCGAAGCACGGGGTGATCTTATGGGACCGTCCCCATGAGTCACAGTTTTGGCCAATTGGGCCCGTTTTGTGAGCTATTACTCATGTTTTGGTGTCCCGAGACGTCTCCGGACCACGGGGTGATCTATGGGAACGTCCCCAAGACTCACAATTTTGGTTGATACGAGCTCGTTTCAAGGGATATTGCTCACGTTTCGGTGTCTCGGGACGTCTCCGAAGCACGGGGTGATCTTATGGAAACGTCCCCAAGACTCATGGTTTTGGCCGAGTCAGGCCCGTTTTGTGGGTTTATTGCCCATGTTTTGGTGTCTCGAGACGTCTCCGAAGCACGGGGTGATCTTATGGGACCGTCCCCAAGAGTCACAGTTTTGGCCAATTGGGGCTCATTTTGTGAGCTATTGCTCACGTTTTGGTGTCCCGGGACGTCTCCAGACCATGGGGTGATCTCATGGGAACGTCCCGAGGACTCGTGGTTTTGGCCGATTCAGGCCCGTTTTGTGCGTTTATTGCCCATGTTTCGGTGTCCCGTGACATCTCCGAAGCACGGGTTGATCTTATGGGACCGCCCCCAAGACTCGTAGTTTTGGCCAAATGGGGCCCGTTTTGTGAGCTGTTGCTCACGTTTTGGTGTCCCGGGACGTCTCCGGACAATGGGGTGATCTTATGGGAACGTCCCCAGGACTCGTGGTTCTGGCCGATTCAGGCCCGTTTTCTGGGTTTATTGCCCATGTTTTGGTGTACCGAGACGTCTCCGAAGCACGGGGTGATCTTATGGGACCGTCCCCTAGACTCGCAGGTTTGGCCAATTGGGGCCCGTTTTGTGAGCTATTACTCACGTTTTGGTGTGCCGGGACGTCTCCGAACCAAGGGGTGATCTTATCGGAACGTCCCTAGGACTCGTGGTTTTGGCCAATTCAGGCCCGTCTTGTGGGTTTATAGCCCATGTTTTAGTGTCCCGGGACGTCTTCGAAGCACGGGGTGATCTTATGGGACCGTCCCCAAGAGTCACAGTTTTGGCCAATTGGGACCCGTTTTGTGAGGTATTGCTCATGTTATGGTGTCCCGGGACGTCTCCGGACGACTGGGTGATCTATGGGAACGTCCCCAACACTCAAGGTTTTGCCCTATTCAGGCCTGTTTTGTGGGTTTATTGCCCATGTTTTGGTGTCCTGGGACGTCTCCGAAGCATGCGGTGATCCTATGGGACCGTCCCCAAGACTCGCAGTTTTGGCCAATTGGGCCCGTTTTGTGAGCTATTGCTCACGTTTTGGTGTCCCGGGACGTCTCCGGACCAAGGGGTGATCTATGGGAATGTCCCAAAGACTCGTGGTTTTGGCCGATTCAGGCCCGTTTTGTGGGTTTATTGCCCATGCTTTGGTGTCCCGGGACGTCTCCGAAGCACGGGGTGATCTTATGGGACCGTCCCCATGAGTCACAGTTTTGGCCAATTGGGCCCGTTTTGTGAGCTATTACTCATGTTTTGGTGTCCCGAGACGTCTCCGGACCACGGGGTGATCTATGGGAACGTCCCCAAGACTCACAATTTTGGTTGATACGAGCTCGTTTCAAGGGATATTGCTCACGTTTCGGTGTCTCGGGACGTCTCCGAAGCACGGGGTGATCTTATGGAAACGTCCCCAAGACTCATGGTTTTGGCCGAGTCAGGCCCGTTTTGTGGGTTTATTGCCCATGTTTTGGTGTCTCGAGACGTCTCCGAAGCACGGGGTGATCTTATGGGACCGTCCCCAAGAGTCACAGTTTTGGCCAATTGGGGCTCATTTTGTGAGCTATTGCTCACGTTTTGGTGTCCCGGGACGTCTCCAGACCATGGGGTGATCTCATGGGAACGTCCCGAGGACTCGTGGTTTTGGCCGATTCAGGCCCGTTTTGTGCGTTTATTGCCCATGTTTCGGTGTCCCGTGACATCTCCGAAGCACGGGTTGATCTTATGGGACCGCCCCCAAGACTCGTAGTTTTGGCCAAATGGGGCCCGTTTTGTGAGCTGTTGCTCACGTTTTGGTGTCCCGGGACGTCTCCGGACAATGGGGTGATCTTATGGGAACGTCCCCAGGACTCGTGGTTCTGGCCGATTCAGGCCCGTTTTCTGGGTTTATTGCCCATGTTTTGGTGTACCGAGACGTCTCCGAAGCACGGGGTGATCTTATGGGACCGTCCCCTAGACTCGCAGGTTTGGCCAATTGGGGCCCGTTTTGTGAGCTATTACTCACGTTTTGGTGTGCCGGGACGTCTCCGAACCAAGGGGTGATCTTATCGGAACGTCCCTAGGACTCGTGCTTTTGGCCAATTCAGGCCCGTCTTGTGGGTTTATTGCCCATGTTTTAGTGTCCCGGGACGTCTTCGAAGCACGGGGTGATCTTATGGGACCGTCCCCAAGAGTCACAGTTTTGGCCAATTGGGACCCGTTTTGTGAGGTATTGCTCATGTTATGGTGTCCCGGGACGTCTCCGGACGACTGGGTGATCTATGGGAACGTCCCCAACACTCAAGGTTTTGCCCTATTCAGGCCTGTTTTGTGGGTTTATTGCCCATGTTTTGGTGTCCTGGGACGTCTCCGAAGCACGCGGTGATCCTATGGGACCGTCCCCAAGACTCGCAGTTTTGGCCAATTGGGCCCGTTTTGTGAGCTATTGCTCACGTTTTGGTGTCCCGGGACGTCTCCGGACCAAGGGGTGATCTATGGGAATGTCCCAAAGACTCGTGGTTTTGGCCGATTCAGGCCCGTTTTGTCGGTTTATTGCCCATGCTTTGGTGTCCCGGGACGTCTCCGAAGCACGGGGTGATCTTATGGGACCGTCCCCATGAGTCACAGTTTTGGCCAATTGGGCCCGTTTTGTGAGCTATTACTCATGTTTTGGTGTCCAGAGACGTCTCCGGACCACGGGGTGATCTATGGGAACGTCCCCAAGACTCACAATTTTGGTTGATACGAGCTCGTTTCAAGGGATATTGCTCACGTTTCGGTGTCTCGGGACGTCTCCGAAGCACGGGGTGATCTTATGGAAACGTCCCCAAGACTCATGGTTTTGGCCGAGTCAGGCCCGTTTTGTGGGTTTATTGCCCATGTTTTGGTGTCTCGAGACGTCTCCGAAGCACGGGGTGATCTTATGGGACCGTCCCCAAGAGTCACAGTTTTGGCCAATTGGGGCTCATTTTGTGAGCTATTGCTCACGTTTTGGTGTCCCGGGACGTCTCCAGACCATGGGGTGATCTCATGGGAACGTCCCGAGGACTCGTGGTTTTGGCCGATTCAGGCCCGTTTTGTGCGTTTATTGCCCATGTTTTGGTGTCCCGGGACATCTCCGAAGCACGGGTTGATCTTATGGGACCGCCCCCAAGACTCGTAGTTTTGGCCAAATGGGGCCCGTTTTGTGAGCTGTTGCTCACGTTTTGGTGTCCCGGGACGTCTCCGGACAATGGGGTGATCTTATGGGAACGTCCCCAGGACTCGTGGTTCTGGCCGATTCAGGCCCGTTTTCTGGGTTTATTGCCCATGTTTTGGTGTACCGAGACGTCTCCGAAGCACGGGGTGATCTTATGGGACCGTCCCCTAGACTCGCAGGTTTGGCCAATTGGGGCCCGTTTTGTGAGCTATTACTCACGTTTTGGTGTGCCGGGACGTCTCCGAACCAAGGGGTGATCTTATCGGAACGTCCCTAGGACTCGTGGTTTTGGCCAATTCAGGCCCGTCTTGTGGGTTTATAGCCCATGTTTTAGTGTCCCGGGACGTCTTCGAAGCACGGGGTGATCTTATGGGACCGTCCCCAAGAGTCACAGTTTTGGCCAATTGGGACCCGTTTTGTGAGGTATTGCTCATGTTATGGTGTCCCGGGACGTCTCCGGACGACTGGGTGATCTATGGGAACGTCCCCAACACTCAAGGTTTTGCCCTATTCAGGCCTGTTTTGTGGGTTTATTGCCCATGTTTTGGTGTCCTGGGACGTCTCCGAAGCATGCGGTGATCCTATGGGACCGTCCCCAAGACTCGCAGTTTTGGCCAATTGGGCCCGTTTTGTGAGCTATTGCTCACGTTTTGGTGTCCCGGGACGTCTCCGGACCAAGGGGTGATCTATGGGAATGTCCCAAAGACTCGTGGTTTTGGCCGATTCAGGCCCGTTTTGTGGGTTTATTGCCCATGCTTTGGTGTCCCGGGACGTCTCCGAAGCACGGGGTGATCTTATGGGACCGTCCCCATGAGTCACAGTTTTGGCCAATTGGGCCCGTTTTGTGAGCTATTACTCATGTTTTGGTGTCCCGAGACGTCTCCGGACCACGGGGTGATCTATGGGAACGTCCCCAAGACTCACAATTTTGGTTGATACGAGCTCGTTTCAAGGGATATTGCTCACGTTTCGGTGTCTCGGGACGTCTCCGAAGCACGGGGTGATCTTATGGAAACGTCCCCAAGACTCATGGTTTTGGCCGAGTCAGGCCCGTTTTGTGGGTTTATTGCCCATGTTTTGGTGTCTCGAGACGTCTCCGAAGCACGGGGTGATCTTATGGGACCGTCCCCAAGAGTCACAGTTTTGGCCAATTGGGGCTCATTTTGTGAGCTATTGCTCACGTTTTGGTGTCCCGGGACGTCTCCAGACCATGGGGTGATCTCATGGGAACGTCCCGAGGACTCGTGGTTTTGGCCGATTCAGGCCCGTTTTGTGCGTTTATTGCCCATGTTTCGGTGTCCCGTGACATCTCCGAAGCACGGGTTGATCTTATGGGACCGCCCCCAAGACTCGTAGTTTTGGCCAAATGGGGCCCGTTTTGTGAGCTGTTGCTCACGTTTTGGTGTCCCGGGACGTCTCCGGACAATGGGGTGATCTTATGGGAACGTCCCCAGGACTCGTGGTTCTGGCCGATTCAGGCCCGTTTTCTGGGTTTATTGCCCATGTTTTGGTGTACCGAGACGTCTCCGAAGCACGGGGTGATCTTATGGGACCGTCCCCTAGACTCGCAGGTTTGGCCAATTGGGGCCCGTTTTGTGAGCTATTACTCACGTTTTGGTGTGCCGGGACGTCTCCGAACCAAGGGGTGATCTTATCGGAACGTCCCTAGGACTCGTGCTTTTGGCCAATTCAGGCCCGTCTTGTGGGTTTATTGCCCATGTTTTAGTGTCCCGGGACGTCTTCGAAGCACGGGGTGATCTTATGGGACCGTCCCCAAGAGTCACAGTTTTGGCCAATTGGGACCCGTTTTGTGAGGTATTGCTCATGTTATGGTGTCCCGGGACGTCTCCGGACGACTGGGTGATCTATGGGAACGTCCCCAACACTCAAGGTTTTGCCCTATTCAGGCCTGTTTTGTGGGTTTATTGCCCATGTTTTGGTGTCCTGGGACGTCTCCGAAGCACGCGGTGATCCTATGGGACCGTCCCCAAGACTCGCAGTTTTGGCCAATTGGGCCCGTTTTGTGAGCTATTGCTCACGTTTTGGTGTCCCGGGACGTCTCCGGACCAAGGGGTGATCTATGGGAATGTCCCAAAGACTCGTGGTTTTGGCCGATTCAGGCCCGTTTTGTCGGTTTATTGCCCATGCTTTGGTGTCCCGGGACGTCTCCGAAGCACGGGGTGATCTTATGGGACCGTCCCCATGAGTCACAGTTTTGGCCAATTGGGCCCGTTTTGTGAGCTATTACTCATGTTTTGGTGTCCAGAGACGTCTCCGGACCACGGGGTGATCTATGGGAACGTCCCCAAGACTCACAATTTTGGTTGATACGAGCTCGTTTCAAGGGATATTGCTCACGTTTCGGTGTCTCGGGACGTCTCCGAAGCACGGGGTGATCTTATGGAAACGTCCCCAAGACTCATGGTTTTGGCCGAGTCAGGCCCGTTTTGTGGGTTTATTGCCCATGTTTTGGTGTCTCGAGACGTCTCCGAAGCACGGGGTGATCTTATGGGACCGTCCCCAAGAGTCACAGTTTTGGCCAATTGGGGCTCATTTTGTGAGCTATTGCTCACGTTTTGGTGTCCCGGGACGTCTCCAGACCATGGGGTGATCTCATGGGAACGTCCCGAGGACTCGTGGTTTTGGCCGATTCAGGCCCGTTTTGTGCGTTTATTGCCCATGTTTTGGTGTCCCGGGACATCTCCGAAGCACGGGTTGATCTTATGGGACCGCCCCCAAGACTCGTAGTTTTGGCCAAATGGGGCCCGTTTTGTGAGCTATTGCTCACGTTTTGGTGTCCCGGGACGTCTCCGGACAATGGGGTGATCTTATGGGAACGTCCCCAGGACTCGTGGTTCTGGCCGATTCAGGCCCGTTTTCTGGGTTTATTGCCCATGTTTTGGTGTCCCGAGACGTCTCCGAAGCACGGGGTGATCTTATGGGACCGTCCCCTAGACTCGCAGGTTTGGCCAATTGGGGCCCGTTTTGTGAGCTATTACTCACGTTTTGGTGTGCCGGGACGTCTCCGAACCAAGGGGTGATCTTATCGGAACGTCCCTAGGACTCGTGGTTTTGGCCAATTCAGGCCCGTCTTGTGGGTTTATTGCCCATGTTTTAGTGTCCCGGGACGTCTTCGAAGCACGGGGTGATCTTATGGGACCGTCCCCAAGAGTCACAGTTTTGGCCAATTGGGACCCGTTTTGTGAGGTATTGCTCATGTTATGGTGTCCCGGGACGTCTCCGGACGACTGGGTGATCTATGGGAACGTCCCCAACACTTAAGGTTTTGCCCTATTCAGGCCTGTTTTGTGGGTTTATTGCCCTTGTTTTGGTGTCCTGGGACGTCTCCGAAGCACGCGGTGATCCTATGGGACCGTCCCCAAGACTCGCAGTTTTGGCCAATTGGGCCCGTTTTGTGAGCTATTGCTCACGTTTTGGTGTCCCGGGACGTCTCCGGACCAAGGGGTGATCTATGGGAATGTCCCAAAGACTCGTGGTTTTGGCCGATTCAGGCCCGTTTTGTGGGTTTATTGCCCATGCTTTGGTGTCCCGGGACGTCTCCGAAGCACGGGGTGATCTTATGGGACCGTCCCCATGAGTCACAGTTTTGGCCAATTGGGCCCGTTTTGTGAGCTATTACTCATGTTTTGGTGTCCCGAGACGTCTCCGGACCACGGGGTGATCTATGGGAACGTCCCCAAGACTCACAATTTTGGTTGATACGAGCTCGTTTCAAGGGATATTGCTCACGTTTCGGTGTCTCGGGACGTCTCCGAAGCACGGGGTGATCTTATGGAAACGTCCCCAAGACTCATGGTTTTGGCCGAGTCAGGCCCGTTTTGTGGGTTTATTGCCCATGTTTTGGTGTCTCGAGACGTCTCCGAAGCACGGGGTGATCTTATGGGACCGTCCCCAAGAGTCACAGTTTTGGCCAATTGGGGCTCATTTTGTGAGCTATTGCTCACGTTTTGGTGTCCCGGGACGTCTCCAGACCATGGGGTGATCTCATGGGAACGTCCCGAGGACTCGTGGTTTTGGCCGATTCAGGCCCGTTTTGTGCGTTTATTGCCCATGTTTCGGTGTCCCGTGACATCTCCGAAGCACGGGTTGATCTTATGGGACCGCCCCCAAGACTCGTAGTTTTGGCCAAATGGGGCCCGTTTTGTGAGCTGTTGCTCACGTTTTGGTGTCCCGGGACGTCTCCGGACAATGGGGTGATCTTATGGGAACGTCCCCAGGACTCGTGGTTCTGGCCGATTCAGGCCCGTTTTCTGGGTTTATTGCCCATGTTTTGGTGTACCGAGACGTCTCCGAAGCACGGGGTGATCTTATGGGACCGTCCCCTAGACTCGCAGGTTTGGCCAATTGGGGCCCGTTTTGTGAGCTATTACTCACGTTTTGGTGTGCCGGGACGTCTCCGAACCAAGGGGTGATCTTATCGGAACGTCCCTAGGACTCGTGCTTTTGGCCAATTCAGGCCCGTCTTGTGGGTTTATTGCCCATGTTTTAGTGTCCCGGGACGTCTTCGAAGCACGGGGTGATCTTATGGGACCGTCCCCAAGAGTCACAGTTTTGGCCAATTGGGACCCGTTTTGTGAGGTATTGCTCATGTTATGGTGTCCCGGGACGTCTCCGGACGACTGGGTGATCTATGGGAACGTCCCCAACACTCAAGGTTTTGCCCTATTCAGGCCTGTTTTGTGGGTTTATTGCCCTTGTTTTGGTGTCCTGGGACGTCTCCGAAGCACGCGGTGATCCTATGGGACCGTCCCCAAGACTCGTAGTTTTGGCCAATTGGGCCCGTTTTGTGAGCTATTGCTCACGTTTTGGTGTCCCGGGACGTCTCCGGACCAAGGGGTGATCTATGGGAATGTCCCAAAGACTCGTGGTTTTGGCCGATTCAGGCCCGTTTTGTGGGTTTATTGCCCATGCTTTGGTGTCCCGGGACGTCTCCGAAGCACGGGGTGATCTTATGGGACCGTCCCCATGAGTCACAGTTTTGGCGAATTGGGCCCGTTTTGTGAGCTATTACTCATGTTTTGGTGTCCCGAGACGTCTCCGGACCACGGGGTGATCTATGGGAACGTCCCCAAGACTCACAATTTTGGTTGATACGAGCTCGTTTCAAGGGATATTGCTCACGTTTCGGTGTCTCGGGACGTCTCCGAAGCACGGGGTGATCTTATGGAAACGTCCCCAAGACTCATGGTTTTGGCCGAGTCAGGCCCGTTTTGTGGGTTTATTGCCCATGTTTTGGTGTCTCGAGACGTCTCCGAAGCACGGGGTGATCTTATGGGACCGTCCCCAAGAGTCACAGTTTTGGCCAATTGGGGCTCATTTTGTGAGCTATTGCTCACGTTTTGGTGTCCCGGGACGTCTCCAGACCATGGGGTGATCTCATGGGAACGTCCCGAGGACTCGTGGTTTTGGCCGATTTAGGCCCGTTTTGTGCGTTTATTGCCCATGTTTCGGTGTCCCGGGACATCTCCGAAGCACGGGTTGATCTTATGGGACCGCCCCCAAGACTCGTAGTTTTGGCCAAATGGGGCCCGTTTTGTGAGCTGTTGCTCACGTTTTGGTGTCCCGGGACGTCTCCAGACCATGGGGTGATCTCATGGGAACGTCCCGAGGACTCGTGGTTTTGGCCGATTCAGGCCCGTTTTGTGCGTTTATTGCCCATGTTTCGGTGTCCCGTGACATCTCCGAAGCACGGGTTGATCTTATGGGACCGCCCCCAAGACTCGTAGTTTTGGCCAAATGGGGCCCGTTTTGTGAGCTGTTGCTCACGTTTTGGTGTCCCGGGACGTCTCCGAACCAAGGGGTGATCTTATCGGAACGTCCCTAGGACTCGTGCTTTTGGCCAATTCAGGCCCGTTTTCTGGGTTTATTGCCCATGTTTTAGTGTCCCGGGACGTCTTCGAAGCACGGGGTGATCTTATGGGACCGTCCCCAAGAGTCACAGTTTTGGCCAATTGGGACCCGTTTTGTGAGGTATTGCTCATGTTATGGTGTCCCGGGACGTCTCCGGACGACTGGGTGATCTATGGGAACGTCCCCAACACTCAAGGTTTTGCCCTATTCAGGCCTGTTTTGTGGGTTTATTGCCCATGTTTTGGTGTCCTGGGACGTCTCCGAAGCACGCGGTGATCCTATGGGACCGTCCCCAAGACTCGCAGTTTTGGCCAATTGGGCCCGTTTTGTGAGCTATTGCTCACGTTTTGGTGTCCCGGGACGTCTCCGGACCAAGGGGTGATCTATGGGAATGTCCCAAAGACTCGTGGTTTTGGCCGATTCAGGCCCGTTTTGTGGGTTTATTGCCCATGCTTTGGTGTCCCGGGACGTCTCCGAAGCACGGGGTGATCTTATGGGACCGTCCCCATGAGTCACAGTTTTGGCCAATTGGGCCCGTTTTGTGAGCTATTACTCATGTTTTGGTGTCCCGAGACGTCTCCGGACCACGGGGTGATCTATGGGAACGTCCCCAAGACTCACAATTTTGGTTGATACGAGCTCGTTTCAAGGGATATTGCTCACGTTTCGGTGTCTCGGGACGTCTCCGAAGCACGGGGTGATCTTATGGAAACGTCCCCAAGACTCATGGTTTTGGCCGAGTCAGGCCCGTTTTGTGGGTTTATTGCCCATGTTTTGGTGTCTCGAGACGTCTCCGAAGCACGGGGTGATCTTATGGGACCGTCCCCAAGAGTCACAGTTTTGGCCAATTGGGGCTCATTTTGTGAGCTATTGCTCACGTTTTGGTGTCCCGGGACGTCTCCAGAACATGGGGTGATCTCATGGGAACGTCCCGAGGACTCGTGGTTTTGGCCGATTCAGGCCCGTTTTGTGCGTTTATTGCCCATGTTTTGGTGTCCCGGGACATCTCCGAAGCACGGGTTGATCTTATGGGACCGCCCCCAAGACTCGTAGTTTTGGCCAAATGGGGCCCGTTTTGTGAGCTATTGCTCACGTTTTGGTGTCCCGGGACGTCTCCAGACCATGGGGTGATCTCATGGGAACGTCCCGAGGACTCGTGGTTTTGGCCGATTCAGGCCCGTTTTGTGCGTTTATTGCCCATGTTTCGGTGTCCCGTGACATCTCCGAAGCACGGGTTGATCTTATGGGACCGCCCCCAAGACTCGTAGTTTTGGCCAAATGGGGCCCGTTTTGTGAGCTGTTGCTCACGTTTTGGTGTCCCGGGACGTCTCCGGACAATGGGGTGATCTTATGGGAACGTCCCCAGGACTCGTGGTTCTGGCCGATTCAGGCCCGTTTTCTGGGTTTATTGCCCATGTTTTGGTGTCCCGAGACGTCTCCGAAGCACGGGGTGATCTTATGGGACCGTCCCCTAGACTCGCAGGTTTGGCCAATTGGGGCCCGTTTTGTGAGCTATTACTCACGTTTTGGTGTGCCGGGGCGTCTCCGAACCAAGGGGTGATCTTATCAGAACGTCCCTAGGACTCGTGCTTTTGGCCAATTCAGGCCCGTCTTGTGGGTTTATTGCCCATGTTTTAGTGTCCCGGGACGTCTTCGAAGCACGGGGTGATCTTATGGGACCGTCCCCAAGAGTCACAGTTTTGGCCAATTGGGACCCGTTTTGTGAGGTATTGCTCATGTTATGGTGTCCCGGGACGTCTCCGGACGACTGGGTGATCTATGGGAACGTCCCCAACACTCAAGGTTTTGCCCTATTCAGGCCTGTTTTGTGGGTTTATTGCCCATGTTTTGGTGTCCTGGGACGTCTCCGAAGCACGCGGTGATCCTATGGGACCGTCCCCAAGACTCGCAGTTTTGGCCAATTGGGCCCGTTTTGTGAGCTATTGCTCACGTTTTGGTGTCCCGGGACGTCTCCGGACCAAGGGGTGATCTATGGGAATGTCCCAAAGACTCGTGGTTTTGGCCGATTCAGGCCCGTTTTGTGGGTTTATTGCCCATGCTTTGGTGTCCCGGGACGTCTCCGAAGCACGGGGTGATCTTATGGGACCGTCCCCATGAGTCACAGTTTTGGCCAATTGGGCCCGTTTTGTGAGCTATTACTCATGTTTTGGTGTCCCGAGACGTCTCCGGACCACGGGGTGATCTATGGGAACGTCCCCAAGACTCACAATTTTGGTTGATACGAGCTCGTTTCAAGGGATATTGCTCACGTTTCGGTGTCTCGGGACGTCTCCGAAGCACGGGGTGATCTTATGGAAACGTCCCCAAGACTCATGGTTTTGGCCGAGTCAGGCCCGTTTTGTGGGTTTATTGCCCATGTTTTGGTGTCTCGAGACGTCTCCGAAGCACGGGGTGATCTTATGGGACCGTCCCCAAGAGTCACAGTTTTGGCCAATTGGGGCTCATTTTGTGAGCTATTGCTCACGTTTTGGTGTCCCGGGACGTCTCCAGACCATGGGGTGATCTCATGGGAACGTCCCGAGGACTCGTGGTTTTGGCCGATTCAGGCCCGTTTTGTGCGTTTATTGCCCATGTTTCGGTGTCCCGGGACATCTCCGAAGCACGGGTTGATCTTATGGGACCGCCCCCAAGACTCGTAGTTTTGGCCAAATGGGGCCCGTTTTGTGAGCTGTTGCTCACGTTTTGGTGTCCCGGGACGTCTCCGGACAATGGGGTGATCTTATGGGAACGTCCCCAGGACTCGTGGTTTTGGCCGATTCAGGCCCGTTTTCTGGGTTTATTGCCCATGTTTTGGTGTCCCGAGACGTCTCCGAAGCACGGGGTGATCTTATGGGACCGTCCCCTAGACTCGCAGGTTTGGCCAATTGGGGCCCGTTTTGTGAGCTATTACTCACGTTTTGGTGTGTCGGGACGTCTCCGAACCAAGGGGTGATCTTATCGGAACGTCCCTAGGACTCGTGCTTTTGGCCAATTCAGGCCCGTTTTGTGGGTTTATTGCCCAAGTTTTAGTGTCCCGGGACGTCTTCGAAGCACGGGGTGATCTTATGGAACCGTCCCCAAGAGTCAGAGTTTTGGCCAATTGGGACCCGTTTTGTGAGGTATTGCTCATGTTATGGTGTCCCGGGACGTCTCCGGACGACTGGGTGATCTATGGGAACGTCCCCAACACTCAAGGTTTTGCCCTATTCAGGCCTGTTTTGTGGGTTTATTGCCCATGTTTTGGTGTCCTGGGACGTCTCCGAAGCATGGGGAGATCCTATGGGACCGTCCCCAAGACTCGCAGTTTTGGCAAATTGGGCCCGTTTTGTGAGCTATTGCTCACGTTTTGGTGTCCCGGGACGTCTCCGGACAATGGGGTGATCTTATGGGAACGTCCCCAGGACTCGTGGTTCTGGCCGATTCAGGCCGGTTTTCTGGGTTTATTGCCCATGTTTTGGTGTCCCGAGACGTCTCCGAAGCACGGGGTGATCTTATGGGACCGTCCCCTAGACTCGCAGGTTTGGCCAATTGGGGCCCGTTTTGTGAGCTATTACTCACGTTTTGGTGTGCCGGGACGTCTCGGACCAAGGGGTGATCTTATCGGAACGTCCCTAGGACTCGTGGTTTTGGCCAATTCAGGCCCGTTTTGTGGGTTTATTGCCCATGTTTTAGTGTCCCGGGACGTCTTCGAAGCACGGGGTGATCTTATAGGACCGTCCCCAAGAGTCACAGTTTTGGCCAATTGGGACCCGTTTTGTGAGGTATTGCTCATGTTATGGTGTCCCGGGACGTCTCCGGACGACTGGGTGATCTATGGGAACGTCCCCAACACTCAAGGTTTTGCCCTATTCAGGCCTGTTTTGTGGGTTTATTTCCCATGTTTTGGTGTCCTGGGACGTCTCCGAAGCACGGGGTGATCCTATGGGACCGTCCCCAAGACTCACAGTTTTGGCCAATTGGGCCCGTTTTGTGAGCTATTGCTCACGTTTTTGTGTCCCGGGACGTCTCCGGACCAAGGGGTGATCTATGGGAATGTCCCAAAGACTCGTGGTTTTGGCCGATTCAGGCCCGTTTTGTGGGTTTATTGCCCATGCTTTGGTGTCCCGGGACGTCTCCGAAGCACGGGGTGTTCTTATGGGACCGTCCCCATGAGTCACAGTTTTGGCCAATTGGGCCCGTTTTGTGAGCTATTACTCATGTTTTGGTGTCCCGAGACGTCTCCGGACCACGGGGTGATCTACGGGAACATCCCCAAGACTCACAATTTTGGTTGATACGAGCTCGTTTCAAGGGATATTGCTCACGTTTCGGTATCTCGGGACGTCTCCGAAGCACGGGGTGATCTTATGGAAACGTCCCCAAGAGTCGTGGTTTTGGCCGAGTCAGGCCCGTTTTGTGGGTTTATTGCCCATGTTTTGGTGTCTCGAGACGTCTCCGAAGCACGGGGTGATCTTATGGGACCGTCCTCAAGAGTCACAGTTTTGGCCAATTGGGGCTCATTTTGTGAGCTATTGCTCACGTTTTGGTGTCCCGGGACGTCTCCAGACCATGGGGTGATCTCATGGGAACGTCCCGAGGACTCGTGGTTTTGGCCGATTCAGGCCCGTTTTGTGCGTTTATTGCCCATGTTTTGGTGTCCCGGGACATCTCCGAAGCACGGGTTGATCTTATGGGACCGCCCCCAAGACTCGTAGTTTTGGCCAAATGGGGCCCGTTTTGTGAGCTATTGCTCACGTTTTGGTGTCCCGGGACGTCTCCGGACAATGGGGTGATCTTATGGGAACGTCCCCAGGACTCGTGGTTCTGGCCGATTCAGGCCCGTTTTCTGGGTTTATTGCCCATGTTTTGGTGTCCCGGGACGTCTCCGAAGCACGGGGTGTTCTTATGGGACCGTCCCCATGAGTCACAGTTTTAGCCAATTGGGCCCGTTTTGTGAGCTATTACTCATGTTTTGGTGTCCCGAGACGTCTCCGGACCACGGGGTGATCTATGGGAACGTCCCCAAGACTCACAATTTTGGTTGATACGAGCTCGTTTCAAGGGATATTGCTCACGTTTCGGTGTCTCGGGACGTCTCCGAAGCACGGGGTGATCTTATGGAAACGTCCCCAAGACTCGTGGTTTTGGCCGAGTCAGGCCCGTTTTTTGGGTTTATTGCCCATGTTTTGGTGTCTCGAGACGTCTCCGAAGCACGGGGTGATCTTATGGGACCGTCCCCAAGAGTCACAGTTTTGGCCAATTGGGGCTCATTTTGTGAGCTATTGCTCACGTTTTGGTGTCCCGGGACGTCTCCGGACCAAGGGGTGATCTGTGGGAATGTCCCAAAGACTCGTGGTTTTGGCCGATTCAGGCCCGTTTTGTGGGTTTATTGCCCATGCTTTGGTGTCCCGGGACGTCTCCGAAGCACAGGGTGATCTTATGGGACCGTCCCCATGAGTCACAGTTTTGGCCAATTGGGCCCGTTTTGTGAGCTATTACTCATGTTTTGGTGTCCCGAGACGTCTCCGGACCACGGGGTGATCTATGGGAACGTCCCCAAGACTCACAATTTTGGTTGATACGAGCTCGTTTCAAGGGATATTGCTCACGTTTCGGTGTCTCGGGACGTCTCCGAAGCACGGGGTGATCTTATGGAAACGTCCCCAAGACTCGTGGTTTTGGCCGAGTCAGGCCCGTTTTGTGGGTTTATTGCCCATGTTTTGGTGTCTCGAGACGTCTCCGAAGCACGGGGTGATCTTATGGGACCGTCCCCAAGAGTCACAGTTTTGGCCAATTGGGGCTCATTTTGTGAGCTATTGCTCACGTTTTGGTGTCCCGGGACGTCTCCAGACCATGGGGTGATCTCATGGGAACGTCCCGAGGACTCGTGGTTTTGGCCGATTCGGGCCCGTTTTGTGCGTTTATTGCCCATGTTTTGGTGTCCCGGGACATCTCCGAAGCACGGGTTGATCTTATGGGACCGCCCCCAAGACTCGTAGTTTTGGCCAAATGGGGCCCGTTTTGTGAGCTATTGCTCACGTTTTGGTGTCCCGGGACGTCTCCGGACAATGGGGTGATCTTATGGGAACGTCCCCAGGACTCGTGGTTCTGGCCGATTCAGGCCCGTTTTCTGGGTTTATTGCCCATGTTTTGGTGTCCCGAGACGTCTCCGAAGCACGGGGTGATCTTATGGGACCGTCCCCTAGACTCGCAGGTTTGGCCAATTGGGGCCCGTTTTGTGAGCTATTACTCACGTTTTGGTGTGCCGGGACGTCTCCGGACCAAGGGGTGATCTTATCGGAACGTCCCTAGGACTCGTGCTTTTGGCCAATTCAGGCCCGTTTTGTGGGTTTATTGCCCATGTTTTAGTGTCCCGGGACGTCTTCGAAGCACGGGGTGATCTTATGGGACCGTCCCCAAGAGTCACAGTTTTGGCCAATTGGGACCCGTTTTGTGAGGTATTGCTCATGTTATGGTGTCCCGGGACGTCTCCGGACGACTGGGTGATCTATGGGAACATCCCCAACACTCAAGGTTTTGCCCTATTCAGGCCTGTTTTGTGGGTTTATTGCCCATGTTTTGGTGTCCTGGGACGTCTCCGAAGCACGGGGTGATCCTATGGGACCGTCCCCAAGACTCACAGTTTTGGCCAATTGGGCCCGTTTTGTGAGCTATTGCTCACGTTTTGGTGTCCCGGGACGTCTCCGGACCAAGGGGTGATCTGTGGGAATGTCCCAAAGACTCGTGGTTTTGGCCGATTCAGGCCCGTTTTGTGGGTTTATTGCCCATGCTTTGGTGTCCCGGGACGTCTCCGAAGCACAGGGTGATCTTATGGGACCGTCCCCATGAGTCACAGTTTTGGCCAATTGGGCCCGTTTTGTGAGCTATTACTCATGTTTTGGTGTCCCGAGACGCCTCCGGACCACGGGGTGATCTATGGGAACGTCCCCAAGACTCACAATTTTGGTTGATACGAGCTCGTTTCAAGGGATATTGCTCACGTTTCGGGGTCTCGGGACATCTCCGAAGCACGGGGTGATCTTATGGAAACGTCCCCAAGACTCGTGGTTTTGGCCGAGTCAGGCCCGTTTTTTGGGTTTATTGCCCATGTTTTGGTGTCTCGAGACGTCTCCGAAGCACGGGGTGATCTTATGGGACCGTCCCCAAGAGTCACAGTTTTGGCCAATTGGGGCTCATTTTGTGAGCTATTGCTCACGTTTTGGTGTCCCGGGACGTCTCCGGACCAAGGGGTGATCTGTGGGAATGTCCCAAAGACTCGTGGTTTTGGCCGATTCAGGCCCGTTTTGTGGGTTTATTGCCCATGCTTTGGTGTCCCGGGACGTCTCCGAAGCACAGGGTGATCTTATGGGACCGTCCCCATGAGTCACAGTTTTGGCCAATTGGGCCCGTTTTGTGAGCTATTACTCATGTTTTGGTGTCCCGAGACGTCTCCGGACCACGGGGTGATCTATGGGAACGTCCCCAAGACTCACAATTTTGGTTGATACGAGCTCGTTTCAAGGGATATTGCTCACGTTTCGGTGTCTCGGGACGTCTCCGAAGCACGGGGTGATCTTATGGAAACGTCCCCAAGACTCGTGGTTTTGGCCGAGTCAGGCCCGTTTTGTGGGTTTATTGCCCATGTTTTGGTGTCTCGAGACGTCTCCGAAGCACGGGGTGATCTTATGGGACCGTCCTCAAGAGTCACAGTTTTGGCCAATTGGGGCTCATTTTGTGAGCTATTGCTCACGTTTTGGTGTCGCGGGACGTCTCCAGACCATGGGGTGATCTCATGGGAACGTCCCGAGGACTCGTGGTTTTGGCCGATTCAGGCCCGTTTTGTGCGTTTATTGCCCATGTTTTGGTGTCCCGGGACATCTCCGAAGCACGGGTTGATCTTATGGGACCGCCCCCAAGACTCGTAGTTTTGGCCAAATGGGGCCCGTTTTGTGAGCTATTGCTCACGTTTTGGTGTCCCGGGACGTCTCCGGACAATGGGGTGATCTTATGGGAACGTCCCCAGGACTCGTGGTTCTGGCCGATTCAGGCCCGTTTTCTGGGTTTATTGCCCATGTTTTGGTGTCCCGAGACGTCTCCGAAGCACGGGGTGATCTTATGGGACCGTCCCCTAGACTCGCAGGTTTGGCCAATTGGGGCCCGTTTTGTGAGCTATTACTCACGTTTTGGTGTGCCGGGACGTCTCCGGACCAAGGGGTGATCTTATCGGAACGTCCCTAGGACTCGTGCTTTTGGCCAATTCAGGCCCGTTTTGTGGGTTTATTGCCCATGTTTTAGTGTCCCGGGACGTCTTCGAAGCACGGGGTGATCTTATGGGACCGTCCCCAAGAGTCACAGTTTTGGCCAATTGGGACCCGTTTTGTGAGGTATTGCTCATGTTATGGTGTCCCGGGACGTCTCCGGACGACTGGGTGATCTATGGGAACATCCCCAACACTCAAGGTTTTGCCCTATTCAGGCCTGTTTTGTGGGTTTATTGCCCATGTTTTGGTGTCCTGGGACGTCTCCGAAGCACGGGGTGATCCTATGGGACCGTCCCCAAGACTCACAGTTTTGGCCAATTGGGCCCGTTTTGTGAGCTATTGCTCACGTTTTGGTGTCCCGGGACGTCTCCGGACCAAGGGGTGATCTGTGGGAATGTCCCAAAGACTCGTGGTTTTGGCCGATTCAGGCCCGTTTTGTGGGTTTATTGCCCATGCTTTGGTGTCCCGGGACGTCTCCGAAGCACAGGGTGATCTTATGGGACCGTCCCCATGAGTCACAGTTTTGGCCAATTGGGCCCGTTTTGTGAGCTATTACTCATGTTTTGGTGTCCCGAGACGCCTCCGGACCACGGGGTGATCTATGGGAACGTCCCCAAGACTCACAATTTTGGTTGATACGAGCTCGTTTCAAGGGATATTGCTCACGTTTCGGGGTCTCGGGACATCTCCGAAGCACGGGGTGATCTTATGGAAACGTCCCCAAGACTCGTGGTTTTGGCCGAGTCAGGCCCGTTTTTTGGGTTTATTGCCCATGTTTTGGTGTCTCGAGACGTCTCCGAAGCACGGGGTGATCTTATGGGACCGTCCCCAAGAGTCACAGTTTTGGCCAATTGGGGCTCATTTTGTGAGCTATTGCTCACGTTTTGGTGTCCCGGGACGTCTCCGGACCAAGGGGTGATCTGTGGGAATGTCCCAAAGACTCGTGGTTTTGGCCGATTCAGGCCCGTTTTGTGGGTTTATTGCCCATGCTTTGGTGTCCCGGGACGTCTCCGAAGCACAGGGTGATCTTATGGGACCGTCCCCATGAGTCACAGTTTTGGCCAATTGGGCCCGTTTTGTGAGCTATTACTCATGTTTTGGTGTCCCGAGACGTCTCCGGACCACGGGGTGATCTATGGGAACGTCCCCAAGACTCACAATTTTGGTTGATACGAGCTCGTTTCAAGGGATATTGCTCACGTTTCGGTGTCTCGGGACGTCTCCGAAGCACGGGGTGATCTTATGGAAACGTCCCCAAGACTCGTGGTTTTGGCCGAGTCAGGCCCGTTTTGTGGGTTTATTGCCCATGTTTTGGTGTCTCGAGACGTCTCCGAAGCACGGGGTGATCTTATGGGACCGTCCTCAAGAGTCACAGTTTTGGCCAATTGGGGCTCATTTTGTGAGCTATTGCTCACGTTTTGGTGTCGCGGGACGTCTCCAGACCATGGGGTGATCTCATGGGAACGTCCCGAGGACTCGTGGTTTTGGCCGATTCAGGCCCGTTTTGTGCGTTTATTGCCCATGTTTTGGTGTCCCGGGACATCTCCGAAGCACGGGTTGATCTTATGGGACCGCCCCCAAGACTCGTAGTTTTGGCCAAATGGGGCCCGTTTTGTGAGCTATTGCTCACGTTTTGGTGTCCCGGGACGTCTCCGGACAATGGGGTGATCTTATGGGAACGTCCCCAGGACTCGTGGTTCAGGCCGATTCAGGCCCGTTTTCTGGGTTTATTGCCCATGTTTTGGTGTCCCGAGACGTCTCCGAAGCACGGGGTGATCTTATGGGACCGTCCCCTAGACTCGCAGGTTTGGCCAATTGGGGCCCGTTTTGTGAGCTATTACTCACGTTTTGGTGTGCCGGGACGTCTCCGGACCAAGGGGTGATCTTATCGGAACGTCCCTAGGACTCGTGGTTTTGGCCAATTCAGGCCCGTTTTGTGGGTTTATTGCCCATGTTTTAGTGTCCCGGGACGTCTTCGAAGCACGGGGTGATCTTATGGGACCGTCCCCAAGAGTCACAGTTTTGGCCAATTGGGACCCGTTTTGTGAGGTATTGCTCATGTTATGGTGTCCCGGGACGTCTCCGGACGACTGGGTGATCTATGGGAACATCCCCAACACTCAAGGTTTTGCCCTATTCAGGCCTGTTTTGTGGGTTTATTGCCCATGTTTTGGTGTCCTGGGACGTCTCCGAAGCACGGGGTGATCCTATGGGACCGTCCCCAAGACTCACAGTTTTGGCCAATTGGGCCCGTTTTGTGAGCTATTGCTCACGTTTTGGTGTCCCGGGACGTCTCCGGACCAAGGGGTGATCTGTGGGAATGTCCCAAAGACTCGTGGTTTTGGCCGATTCAGGCCCGTTTTGTGGGTTTATTGCCCATGCTTTGGTGTCCCGGGACGTCTCCGAAGCACAGGGTGATCTTATGGGACCGTCCCCATGAGTCACAGTTTTGGCCAATTGGGCCCGTTTTGTGAGCTATTACTCATGTTTTGGTGTCCCGAGACGCCTCCGGACCACGGGGTGATCTATGGGAACGTCCCCAAGACTCACAATTTTGGTTGATACGAGCTCGTTTCAAGGGATATTGCTCACGTTTCGGGGTCTCGGGACGTCTCCGAAGCACGGGGTGATCTTATGGAAACGTCCCCAAGACTCGTGGTTTTGGCCGAGTCAGGCCCGTTTTTTGGGTTTATTGCCCATGTTTTGGTGTCTCGAGACGTCTCCGAAGCACGGGGTGATCTTATGGGACCGTCCCCAAGAGTCACAGTTTTGGCCAATTGGGGCTCATTTTGTGAGCTATTGCTCACGTTTTGGTGTCCCGGGACGTCTCCGGACCAAGGGGTGATCTGTGGGAATGTCCCAAAGACTCGTGGTTTTGGCCGATTCAGGCCCGTTTTGTGGGTTTATTGCCCATGCTTTGGTGTCCCGGGACGTCTCCGAAGCACAGGGTGATCTTATGGGACCGTCCCCATGAGTCACAGTTTTGGCCAATTGGGCCCGTTTTGTGAGCTATTACTCATGTTTTGGTGTCCCGAGACGTCTCCGGACCACGGGGTGATCTATGGGAACGTCCCCAAGACTCACAATTTTGGTTGATACGAGCTCGTTTCAAGGGATATTGCTCACGTTTCGGTGTCTCGGGACGTCTCCGAAGCACGGGGTGATCTTATGGAAACGTCCCCAAGACTCGTGGTTTTGGCCGAGTCAGGTCCGTTTTGTGGGTTTATTGCCCATGTTTTGGTGTCTCGAGACGTCTCCGAAGCACGGGGTGATCTTATGGGACCGTCCTCAAGAGTCACAGTTTTGGCCAATTGGGGCTCATTTTGTGAGCTATTGCTCACGTTTTGGTGTCGCGGGACGTCTCCAGACCATGGGGTGATCTCATGGGAACGTCCCGAGGACTCGTGGTTTTGGCCGATTCAGGCCCGTTTTGTGCGTTTATTGCCCATGTTTTGGTGTCCCGGGACATCTCCGAAGCACGGGTTGATCTTATGGGACCGCCCCCAAGACTCGTAGTTTTGGCCAAATGGGGCCCGTTTTGTGAGCTATTGCTCACGTTTTGGTGTCCCGGGACGTCTCCGGACAATGGGGTGATCTTATGGGAACGTCCCCAGGACTCGTGGTTCTGGCCGATTCAGGCCCGTTTTCTGGGTTTATTGCCCATGTTTTGGTGTCCCGAGACGTCTCCGAAGCACGGGGTGATCTTATGGGACCGTCCCCTAGACTCGCAGGTTTGGCCAATTGGGGCCCGTTTTGTGAGCTATTACTCACGTTTTGGTGTGCCGGGACGTCTCCGGACCAAGGGGTGATCTTATCGGAACGTCCCTAGGACTCGTGGTTTTGGCCAATTCAGGCCCGTTTTGTGGGTTTATTGCCCATGTTTTAGTGTCCCGGGACGTCTTCGAAGCACGGGGTGATCTTATGGGACCGTCCCCAAGAGTCACAGTTTTGGCCAATTGGGACCCGTTTTGTGAGGTATTGCTCATGTTATGGTGTCCCGGGACGTCTCCGGACGACTGGGTGATCTATGGGAACATCCCCAACACTCAAGGTTTTGCCCTATTCAGGCCTGTTTTGTGGGTTTATTGCCCATGTTTTGGTGTCCTGGGACGTCTCCGAAGCACGGGGTGATCCTATGGGACCGTCCCCAAGACTCACAGTTTTGGCCAATTGGGCCCGTTTTGTGAGCTATTGCTCACGTTTTGGTGTCCCGGGACGTCTCCGGACCAAGGGGTGATCTGTGGGAATGTCCCAAAGACTCGTGGTTTTGGCCGATTCAGGCCCGTTTTGTGGGTTTATTGCCCATGCTTTGGTGTCCCGGGACGTCTCCGAAGCACAGGGTGATCTTATGGGACCGTCCCCATGAGTCACAGTTTTGGCCAATTGGGCCCGTTTTGTGAGCTATTACTCATGTTTTGGTGTCCCGAGACGCCTCCGGACCACGGGGTGATCTATGGGAACGTCCCCAAGACTCACAATTTTGGTTGATACGAGCTCGTTTCAAGGGATATTGCTCACGTTTTGGGGTCTCGGGACGTCTCCGAAGCACGGGGTGATCTTATGGAAACGTCCCCAAGACTCGTGGTTTTGGCTGAGTCAGGCCCGTTTTTTGGGTTTATTGCCCATGTTTTGGTGTCTCGAGACGTCTCCGAAGCACGGGGTGATCTTATGGGACCGTCCCCAAGAGTCACAGTTTTGGCCAATTGGGGCTCATTTTGTGAGCTATTGCTCACGTTTTGGTGTCCCGGGACGTCTCCGGACCAAGGGGTGATCTGTGGGAATGTCCCAAAGACTCGTGGTTTTGGCCGATTCAGGCCCGTTTTGTGGGTTTATTGCCCATGCTTTGGTGTCCCGGGACGTCTCCGAAGCACAGGGTGATCTTATGGGACCGTCCCCATGAGTCACAGTTTTGGCCAATTGGGCCCGTTTTGTGAGCTATTACTCATGTTTTGGTGTCCCGAGACGTCTCCGGACCACGGGGTGATCTATGGGAACGTCCCCAAGACTCACAATTTTGGTTGATACGAGCTCGTTTCAAGGGATATTGCTCACGTTTCGGTGTCTCGGGACGTCTCCGAAGCACGGGGTGATCTTATGGAAACGTCCCCAAGACTCGTGGTTTTGGCCGAGTCAGGCCCGTTTTGTGGGTTTATTGCCCATGTTTTGGTGTCTCGAGACGTCTCCGAAGCACGGGGTGATCTTATGGGACCGTCCTCAAGAGTCACAGTTTTGGCCAATTGGGGCTCATTTTGTGAGCTATTGCTCACGTTTTGGTGTCCCGGGACGTCTCCAGACCATGGGGTGATCTCATGGGAACGTCCCGAGGACTCGTGGTTTTGGCCGATTCAGGCCCGTTTTGTGCGTTTATTGCCCATGTTTTGGTGTCCCGGGACATCTCCGAAGCACGGGTTGATCTTATGTGACCGCCCCCAAGACTCGTAGTTTTGGCCAAATGGGGCCCGTTTTGTGAGCTATTGCTCACGTTTTGGTGTCCCGGGACGTCTCCGGACAATGGGGTGATCTTATGGGAACGTCCCCAGGACTCGTGGTTCTGGCCGATTCAGGCCCGTTTTCTGGGTTTATTGCCCATGTTTTGGTGTCCCGAGACGTCTCCGAAGCACGGGGTGATCTTATGGGACCGTCCCCTAGACTCGCAGGTTTGGCCAATTGGGGCCCGTTTTGTGAGCTATTACTCACGTTTTGGTGTGCCGGGACGTCTCCGGACCAAGGGGTGATCTTATCGGAACGTCCCTAGGACTCGTGGTTTTGGCCAATTCAGGCCCGTTTTGTGGGTTTATTGCCCATGTTTTAGTGTCCCGGGACGTCTTCGAAGCACGGGGTGATCTTATGGGACCGTCCCCAAGAGTCACAGTTTTGGCCAATTGGGACCCGTTTTGTGAGGTATTGCTCATGTTATGGTGTCCCGGGACGTCTCCGGACGACTGGGTGATCTATGGGAACATCCCCAACACTCAAGGTTTTGCCCTATTCAGGCCTGTTTTGTGGGTTTATTGCCCATGTTTTGGTGTCCTGGGACGTCTCCGAAGCACGGGGTGATCCTATGGGACCGTCCCCAAGACTCACAGTTTTGGCCAATTGGGCCCGTTTTGTGAGCTATTGCTCACGTTTTGGTGTCCCGGGACGTCTCCGGACCAAGGGGTGATCTGTGGGAATGTCCCAAAGACTCGTGGTTTTGGCCGATTCAGGCCCGTTTTGTGGGTTTATTGCCCATGCTTTGGTGTCCCGGGACGTCTCCGAAGCACAGGGTGATCTTATGGGACCGTCCCCATGAGTCACAGTTTTGGCCAATTGGGCCCGTTTTGTGAGCTATTACTCATGTTTTGGTGTCCCGAGACGCCTCCGGACCACGGGGTGATCTATGGGAACGTCCCCAAGACTCACAATTTTGGTTGATACGAGCTCGTTTCAAGGGATATTGCTCACGTTTCGGGGTCTCGGGACGTCTCCGAAGCACGGGGTGATCTTATGGAAACGTCCCCAAGACTCGTGGTTTTGGCCGAGTCAGGCCCGTTTTTTGGGTTTATTGCCCATGTTTTGGTGTCTCGAGACGTCTCCGAAGCACGGGGTGATCTTATGGGACCGTCCCCAAGAGTCACAGTTTTGGCCAATTGGGGCTCATTTTGTGAGCTATTGCTCACGTTTTGGTGTCCCGGGACGTCTCCGGACCAAGGGGTGATCTGTGGGAATGTCCCAAAGACTCGTGGTTTTGGCCGATTCAGGCCCGTTTTGTGGGTTTATTGCCCATGCTTTGGTGTCCCGGGACGTCTCCGAAGCACAGGGTGATCATATGGGACCGTCCCCATGAGTCACAGTTTTGGCCAATTGGGCCCGTTTTGTGAGCTATTACTCATGTTTTGGTGTCCCGAGACGTCTCCGGACCACGGGGTGATCTATGGGAACGTCCCCAAGACTCACAATTTTGGTTGATACGAGCTCGTTTCAAGGGATATTGCTCACGTTTCGGTGTCTCGGGACGTCTCCGAAGCACGGGGTGATCTTATGGAAACGTCCCCAAGACTCGTGGTTTTGGCCGAGTCAGGCCCGTTTTGTGGGTTTATTGCCCATGTTTTGGTGTCTCGAGACGTCTCCGAAGCACGGGGTGATCTTATGGGACCGTCCCCAAGAGTCACAGTTTTGGCCAATTGGGGCTCATTTTGTGAGCTGTTGCTCACGTTTTGGTGTCCCGGGACGTCTCCAGACCATGGGGTGATCTCATGCGAACGTCCCGAGGACTCGTGGTTTTGGCCGATTCAGGCCCGTTTTGTGCGTTTATTGCCCATGTTTTGGTGTCCCGGGACATCTCCGAAGCACGGGTTGATCTTATGGGACCGCCCCCAAGACTCGTAGTTTTGGCCAAATGGGGCCCGTTTTGTGAGCTATTGCTCACGTTTTGGTGTCCCGGGACGTCTCCGGACAATGGGGTGATCTTATGGGAACGTCCCCAGGACTCGTGGTTCTGGCCGATTCAGGCCCGTTTTCTGGGTTTATTGCCCATGTTTTGGTGTCCCGAGACGTCTCCGAAGCACGGGGTGATCTTATGGGACCGTCCCCTAGACTCGCAGGTTTGGCCAATTGGGGCCCGTTTTGTGAGCTATTACTCACGTTTTGGTGTGCCGGGACGTCTCCGGACCAAGAGGTGATCTTATCGGAACGTCCCTAGGACTCGTGCTTTTGGCCAATTCGGGCCCGTTTTGTGGGTTTATTGCCCATGTTTTAGTGTCCCGGGACGTCTTCGAAGCACGGGGTGATCTTATGGGACCGTCCCCAAGAGTCATAGTTTTGGCTAATTGGGACCCGTTTTGTGAGGTATTGCTCATGTTATGGTGTCCCGGGACGTCTCCGGACGACTGGGTGATCTATGGGAACGTCCCCAACACTCAAGGTTTTGCCCTATTCAGGCCTGTTTTGTGGGTTTATTGCCCATGTTTTGGTGTCCTGGGACGTCTCCGAAGCACGGGGTGATCCTATGGGACCGTCCCCAAGACTCACAGTTTTGGCCAATTGGGCCCGTTTTGTGAGCTATTGCTCACGTTTTGGTGTCCCGGGACGTCTCCGGACCAAGGGGTGATCTGTGGGAATGTCCCAAAGACTCGTGGTTTTGGCCGATTCAGGCCCGTTTTGTGGGTTTATTGCCCATGCTTTGGTGTCCCGGGACGTCTCCGAAGCAGAGGGTGATCTTATGGGACCGTCCCCATGAGTCACAGTTTTGGCCAATTGGGCCCGTTTTGTGAGCTATTACTCATGTTTTGGTGTCCCGAGACGTCTCCGGACCACGGGGTGATCTATGGGAACGTCCCCAAGACTCACAATTTTGGTTGATACGAGCTCGTTTCAAGGGATATTGCTCACGTTTCGGTGTCTCGGGACGTCTCCGAAGCACGGAGTGATCTTATGGAAACGTCCCCAAGACTCGTGGTTTTGGCCGAGTCAGGCCCGTTTTGTGGGTTTATTGCCCATGTTTTGGTGTCCCGGGACGTCTTCGAAGCACGGGGTGATCTTATAGGACCGTCCCCAAGAGTCACAGTTTTGGCCAATTGGGACCCGTTTTGTGAGGTATTGCTCATGTTATGGTGTCCCGGGACGTCTCCGGACGACTGGGTGATCTTATGGGAACGTCCCCAGGACTCGTGGTTCTGGCCGATTCAGGCCCGTTTTCTGGGTTTATTGCCCATGTTTTGGTGTCCCGAGACGTCTCCGAAGCACGGGGTGATCTTATGGGACCGTCCCCTAGACTCGCAGGTTTGGCCAATTGGGGCCCGTTTTGTGAGCTATTACTCACGTTTTGGTGTGCCGGGACGTCTCCGGACCAAGGGGTGATCTTATCGGAACGTCCCTAGGACTCGTGGTTTTGGCCAATTCAGGCCCGTTTTGTGGGTTTATTGCCCATGTTTTAGTGTCCCGGGACGTCTTCGAAGCACGGGGTGATCTTATGGGACCGTCCCCAAGAGTCACAGTTTTGGCCAATTGGGACCCGTTTTGTGAGGTATTGGTCATGTTATGGTGTCCCGGGACGTCTCCGGACGACTGGGTGATCTATGGGAACATCCCCAACACTCAAGGTTTTGCCCTATTCAGGCCTGTTTTGTTGGTTTATTGCCCATGTTTTGGTGTCCTGGGACGTCTCCGAAGCACGGGGTGATCCTATGGGACCGTCCCCAAGACTCACAGTTTTGGCCAATTGGGCCCGTTTTGTGAGCTATTGCTCACGTTTTGGTGTCCCGGGACGTCTCCGGACCAACGGGTGATCTGTGGGAATGTCCCAAAGACTCGTGGTCTTGGCCGATTCAGGCCCGTTTTGTGGGTTTATTGCCCATGCTTTGGTGTCCCGGGACGTCTCCGAAGCACAGGGTGATCTTATGGGACCGTCCCCATGAGTCACAGTTTTGGCCAATTCGGCCCGTTTTGTGAGCTATTACTCATGTTTTGGTGTCCCGAGACGCCTCCGGACCACGGGGTGATCTATGGGAACGTCCCCAAGACTCACAATTTTGGTTGATACGAGCTCGTTTCAAGGGATATTGCTCACGTTTCGGGGTCTCGGGACGTCTCCGAAGCACGGGGTGATCTTATGGAAACGTCCCCAAGACTCGTGGTTTTGGCCGAGTCAGGCCCGTTTTTTGGGTTTATTGCCCATGTTTTGGTGTCTCGAGACGTCTCCGAAGCACGGGGTGATCTTATGGGACCGTCCCCAAGAGTCACAGTTTTGGCCAATTGGGGCTCATTTTGTGAGCTATTGCTCACGTTTTGGTGTCCCGGGACGTCTCCGGACCAAGGGGTGATCTGTGGGAATGTCCCAAAGACTCGTGGTTTTGGCCGATTCAGGCCCGTTTTGTGGGTTTATTGCCCATGCTTTGGTGTCCCGGGACGTCTCCGAAGCACAGGGTGATCATATGGGACCGTCCCCATGAGTCACAGTTTTGGCCAATTGGGCCCGTTTTGTGAGCTATTACTCATGTTTTGGTGTCCCGAGACGTCTCCGGACCACGGGGTGATCTATGGGAACGTCCCCAAGACTCACAATTTTGGTTGATACGAGCTCGTTTCAAGGGATATTGCTCACGTTTCGGTGTCTCGGGACGTCTCCGAAGCACGGGGTGATCTTATGGAAACGTCCCCAAGACTCGTGGTTTTGGCCGAGTCAGGCCCGTTTTGTGGGTTTATTGCCCATGTTTTGGTGTCTCGAGACGTCTCCGAAGCACGGGGTGATCTTATGGGACCGTCCCCAAGAGTCACAGTTTTGGCCAATTGGGGCTCATTTTGTGAGCTATTGCTCACGTTTTGGTGTCCCGGGACGTCTCCAGACCATGGGGTGATCTCATGGGAACGTCCCGAGGACTCGTGGTTTTGGCCGATTCAGGCCCGTTTTGTGCGTTTATTGCCCATGTTTTGGTGTCCCGGGACATCTCCGAAGCACGGGTTGATCTTATGGGACCGCCCCCAAGACTCGTAGTTTTGGCCAAATGGGGCCCGTTTTGTGAGCTATTGCTCACGTTTTGGTATCCCGGGACGTCTCCGGACAATGGGGTGATCTTATGGGAACGTCCCCAGGACTCGTGGTTCTGGCCGATTCAGGCCCGTTTTCTGGGTTTATTGCCCATGTTTTGGTGTCCCGAGACGTCTCCGAAGCACGGGGTGATCTTATGGGACCGTCCCCTAGACTCGCAGGTTTGGCCAATTGGGGCCCGTTTTGTGAGCTATTACTCACGTTTTGGTGTGCCGGGACGTCTCCGGACCAAGGGGTGATCTTATCGGAACGTCCCTAGGACTCGTGGTTTTGGCCAATTCAGGCCCGTTTTGTGGGTTTATTGCCCATGTTTTAGTGTCCCGGGACGTCTTCGAAGCACGGGGTGATCTTATGGGACCGTCCCCAAGAGTCACAGTTTTGGCCAATTGGGACCCGTTTTGTGAGGTATTGGTCATGTTATGGTGTCCCGGGACGTCTCCGGACGACTGGGTGATCTATGGGAACATCCCCAACACTCAAGGTTTTGCCCTATTCAGGCCTGTTTTGTGGGTTTATTGCCCATGTTTTGGTGTCCTGGGACGTCTCCGAAGCACGGGGTGATCCTATGGGACCGTCCCCAAGACTCACAGTTTTGGCCAATTGGGCCCGTTTTGTGAGCTATTGCTCACGTTTTGGTGTCCCGGGACGTCTCCGGACCAACGGGTGATCTGTGGGAATGTCCCAAAGACTCGTGGTCTTGGCCGATTCAGGCCCGTTTTGTGGGTTTATTGCCCATGCTTTGGTGTCCCGGGACGTCTCCGAAGCACAGGGTGATCTTATGGGACCGTCCCCATGAGTCACAGTTTTGGCCAATTCGGCCCGTTTTGTGAGCTATTACTCATGTTTTGGTGTCCCGAGACGCCTCCGGACCACGGGGTGATCTATGGGAACGTCCCCAAGACTCACAATTTTGGTTGATACGAGCTCGTTTCAAGGGATATTGCTCACGTTTCGGGGTCTCGGGACGTCTCCAAAGCACGGGGTGATCTTATGGAAACGTCCCCAAGACTCGTGGTTTTGGCCGAGTCAGGCCCGTTTTTTGGGTTTATTGCCCATGTTTTGGTGTCTCGAGACGTCTCCGAAGCACGGGGTGATCTTATGGGACCGTCCCCAAGAGTCACAGTTTTGGCCAATTGGGGCTCATTTTGTGAGCTATTGCTCACGTTTTGGTGTCCCGGGACGTCTCCGGACCAAGGGGTGATCTGTGGGAATGTCCCAAAGACTCGTGGTTTTGGCCGATTCAGGCCCGTTTTGTGGGTTTATTGCCCATGCTTTGGTGTCCCGGGACGTCTCCGAAGCACAGGGTGATCATATGGGACCGTCCCCATGAGTCACAGTTTTGGCCAATTGGGCCCGTTTTGTGAGCTATTACTCATGTTTTGGTGTCCCGAGACGTCTCCGGACCACGGGGTGATCTATGGGAACGTCCCCAAGACTCACAATTTTGGTTGATACGAGCTCGTTTCAAGGGATATTGCTCACGTTTCGGTGTCTCGGGACGTCTCCGAAGCACGGGGTGATCTTATGGAAACGTCCCCAAGACTCGTGGTTTTGGCCGAGTCAGGCCCGTTTTGTGGGTTTATTGCCCATGTTTTGGTGTCTCGAGACGTCTCCGAAGCACGGGGTGATCTTATGGGACCGTCCCCAAGAGTCACAGTTTTGGCCAATTGGGGCTCATTTTGTGAGCTATTGCTCACGTCTCCAGACCATGGGGTGATCTCATGGGAACGTCCCGAGGACTCGTGGTTTTGGCCGATTCAGGCCCGTTTTGTGCGTTTATTGCCCATGTTTTGGTGTCCCGGGACATCTCCGAAGCACGGGTTGATCTTATGGGACCGCCCCCAAGACTCGTAGTTTTGGCCAAATGGGGCCCGTTTTGTGAGCTATTGCTCACGTTTTGGTGTCCCGGGACGTCTCCGGACAATGGGGTGATCTTATGGGAACGTCCCCAGGACTCGTGGTTCTGGCCGATTCAGGCCCGTTTTCTGGGTTTATTGCCCATGTTTTGGTGTCCCGAGACGTCTCCGAAGCACGGGGTGATCTTATGGGACCGTCCCCTAGACTCGCAGGTTTGGCCAATTGGGGCCCGTTTTGTGAGCTATTACTCACGTTTTGGTGTGCCGGGACGTCTCCGGACCAAGGGGTGATCTTATCGGAACGTCCCTAGGACTCGTGCTTTTGGCCAATTCGGGCCCGTTTTGTGGGTTTATTGCCCATGTTTTAGTGTCCCGGGACGTCTTCGAAGCACGGGGTGATCTTATGGGACCGTCCCCAAGAGTCATAGTTTTGGCTAATTGGGACCCGTTTTGTGAGGTATTGCTCATGTTATGGTGTCCCGGGACGTGTCCGGACGACTGGGTGATCTATGGGAACGTCCCCAACACTCAAGGTTTTGCCCTATTCAGGCCTGTTTTGTGGGTTTATTGCCCATGTTTTGGTGTCCTGGGACGTCTCCGAAGCACGGGGTGATCCTATGGGACCGTCCCCAAGACTCACAGTTTTGGCCAATTGGGCCCGTTTTGTGAGCTATTGCTCACGTTTTGGTGTCCCGGGACGTCTCCGGACCAAGGGGTGATCTGTGGGAATGTCCCAAAGACTCGTGGTTTTGGCCGATTCAGGCCCGTTTTGTGGGTTTATTGCCCATGCTTTGGTGTCCCGGGACGTCTCCGAAGCAGAGGGTGATCTTATGGGACCGTCCCCATGAGTCACAGTTTTGGCCAATTGGGCCCGTTTTGTGAGCTATTACTCATGTTTTGGTGTCCCGAGACGTCTCCGGACCACGGGGTGATCTATGGGAACGTCCCCAAGACTCACAATTTTGGTTGATACGAGCTCGTTTCAAGGGATATTGCTCACGTTTCGGTGTCTCGGGACGTCTCCGAAGCACGGGGTGATCTTATGGAAACGTCCCCAAGACTCGTGGTTTTGGCTGAGTCAGGCCCGTTTTGTGGGTTTATTGCCCATGTTTTAGTGTCCCGGGACGTCTTCGAAGCACGGGGTGATCTTATAGGACCGTCCCCAAGAGTCACAGTTTTGGCCAATTGGGACCCGTTTTGTGAGGTATTGCTCATGTTATGGTGTCCCGGGACGTCTCCGGACGACTGGGTGATCTATGGGAACGTCCCCAACACTCAAGGTTTTGCCCTATTCAGGCCTGTTTTGTGGGTTTATTTCCCATGTTTTGGTGTCCTGGGACGTCTCCGAAGCACGGGGTGATCCTATGGGACCGTCCCCAAGACTCACAGTTTTGGCCAATTGGGCCCGTTTTGTGAGCTATTGCTCACGTTTTTGTGTCCCGGGACGTCTCCGGACCAAGGGGTGATCTATGGGAATGTCCCAAAGACTCGTGGTTTTGGCCGATTCAGGCCCGTTTTGTGGGTTTATTGCCCATGCTTTGGTGTCCCGGGACGTCTCCGAAGCACGGGGTGTTCTTATGGGACCGTCCCCATGAGTCACAGTTTTGGCCAATTGGGCCCGTTTTGTGAGCTATTACTCATGTTTTGGTGTCCCGAGACGTCTCCGGACCACGGGGTGATCTACGGGAACATCCCCAAGACTCACAATTTTGGTTGATACGAGCTCGTTTCAAGGGATATTGCTCATGTTTCGGTATCTCGGGACGTCTCCGAAGCACGGGGTGATCTTATGGAAACGACCCCAAGACTCGTGGTTTTGGCCGAGTCAGGCCCGTTTTGTGGGTTTATTGCCCATGTTTTGGTGTCTCGAGACGTCTCCGAAGCACGGGGTGATCTTATGGGACCGTCCTCAAGAGTCACAGTTTTGGCCAATTGGGGCTCATCTTGTGAGCTATTGCTCACGTTTTGGTGTCCCGGGACGTCTCCAGACCATGGGGTGATCTCATGGGAACGTCCCGAGGACTCGTGGTTTTGGCCGATTCAGGCCCGTTTTGTGCGTTTATTGCCCATGTTTTGGTGTCCCGGGACATCTCCGAAGCACGGGTTGATCTTATGGGACCGCCCCCAAGACTCGTAGTTTTGGCCAAATGGGGCCCGTTTTGTGAGCTATTGCTCACGTTTTGGTGTCCCGGGACGTCTCCGGACAATGGGGTGATCTTATGGGAACGTCCCCAGGACTCGTGGTTCTGGCCGATTCAGGCCCGTTTTCTGGGTTTATTGCCCATGTTTTGGTGTCCCGAGACGTCTCCGAAGCACGGGGTGATCTTATGGGACCGTCCCCTAGACTCGCAGGTTTGGCCAATTGGGGCCCGTTTTGTGAGCTATTACTCACGTTTTGGTGTGCCGGGACGTCTCCGGACCAAGGGGTGATCTTATCGGAACGTCCCTAGGATTCGTGGTTTTGGCCAATTCAGGCCCGTTTTGTGGGTTTATTGCCCATGTTTTAGTGTCCCGGGACGTCTTCGAAGCACGGGGTGATCTTATGGGACCGTCCCCAAGAGTCACAGTTTTGGCCAATTGGGACCCGTTTTGTGAGGTATTGCTCATGTTATGGTGTCCCGGGACGTCTCCGGACGACTGGGTGATCTATGGGAACATCCCCAACACTCAAGGTTTTGCCCTATTCAGGCCTGTTTTGTGGGTTTATTGCCCATGTTTTGGTGTCCTGGGACGTCTCCGAAGCACGGGGTGATCCTATGGGACCGTCCCCAAGACTCACAGTTTTGGCCAATTGGGCCCGTTTTGTGAGCTATTGCTCACGTTTTGGTGTCCCGGGACGTCTCCGGACCAAGGGGTGATCTGTGGGAATGTCCCAAAGACTCGTGGTTTTGGCCGATTCAGGCCCGTTTTGTGGGTTTATTGCCCATGCTTTGGTGTCCTGGGACGTCTCCGAAGCACAGGGTGATCTTATGGGACCGTCCCCATGAGTCACAGTTTTGGCCAATTGGGCCCGTTTTGTGAGCTATTACTCATGTTTTGGTGTCCCGAGACGTCTCCGGACCACGGGGTGATCTATGGGAACGTCCCCAAGACTCACAATTTTGGTTGATACGAGCTCGTTTCAAGGGATATTGCTCACGTTTCGGGGTCTCGGGACGTCTCCGAAGCACGGGGTGATCTTATGGAAATGTCCCCAAGACTCGTGGTTTTGGCCGAGTCAGGCCCGTTTTTTGGGTTTATTGCCCATGTTTTGGTGTCTCGAGACGTCTCCGAAGCACGGGGTGATCTTATGGGACCGTCCCCAAGAGTCACAGTTTTGGCCAATTGGGGCTCATTTTGTGAGCTATTGCTCACGTTTTGGTGTCCCGGGACGTCTCCGGACCAAGGGGTGATCTGTGGGAATGTCCCAAAGACTCGTGGTTTTGGCCGATTCAGGCCCGTTTTGTGGGTTTATTGCCCATGCTTTGGTGTCCCGGGACGTCTCTGAAGCACAGGGTGATCTTATGGGACCGTCCCCATGAGTCATAGTTTTGGCCAATTGGGCCCGTTTTGTGAGCTATTACTCATGTTTTGGTGTCCCGAGACGTCTCCGGACCACGGGGTGATCTACGGGAACATCCCCAAGACTCACAATTTTGGTTGATACGAGCTCGTTTCAAGGGATATTGCTCACGTTTCGGTGTCTCGGGACGTCTCCGAAGCACGGGGTGATCTTATGGAAACGTCCCCAAGACTCGTGGTTTTGGCCGAGTCAGGCCCGTTTTTTGGGTTTATTGCCCATGTTTTGGTGTCTCGAGACGTCTCCGAAGCACGGGGTGATCTTATGGGACCGTCCCCAAGAGTCACAGTTTTGGCCAATTGGGGCTCATTTTGTGAGCTATTGCTCACGTTTTGGTGTCCCGGGACGTCTCCGGACCAAGGGGTGATCTGTGGGAATGTCCCAAAGACTCGTGGTTTTGGCCGATTCAGGCCCGTTTTGTGGGTTTATTGCCCATGCTTTGGTGTCCTGGGACGTCTCCGAAGCACAGGGTGATCTTATGGGACCGTCCCCATGAGTCACAGTTTTGGCCAATTGGGCCCGTTTTGTGAGCTATTACTCATGTTTTGGTGTCCCGAGACGTCTCCGGACCACGGGGTGATCTACGGGAACATCCCCAAGACTCACAATTTTGGTTGATACGAGCTCGTTTCAAGGGATATTGCTCACGTTTCGGTGTCTCGGGACGTCTCCGAAGCACGGGGTGATCTTATGGAAACGTCCCCAAGACTCGAGGTTTTGGCCGAGTCAGGCCCGTTTTGTGGGTTTATTGCCCATGTTTTGGTGTCTCGAGACGTCTCCGAAGCACGGGGTGATCTTATGGGACCGTCCTCAAGAGTCACAGTTTTGGCCAATTGGGGCTCATCTTGTGAGCTATTGCTCACGTTTTGGTGTCCCGGGACGTCTCCAGACCATGGGGTGATCTCATGGGAACGTCCCGAGGACTCGTGGTTTTGGCCGATTCAGGCCCGTTGTGTGCGTTTATTGCCCATGTTTTGGTGTCCCGGGACATCTCCGAAGCACGGGTTGATCTTATGGGACCGCCCCCAAGACTCGTAGTTTTGGCCAAATGGGGCCCGTTTTGTGAGCTATTGCTCACGTTTTGGTGTCCCGGGACGTCTCCGGACAATGGGGTGATCTTATGGGAACGTCCCCAGGACTCGTGGTTCTGGCCGATTCAGGCCCGTTTTCTGGGTTTATTGCCCATGTTTTGGTGTCCCGAGACGTCTCCGAAGCACGGGGTGATCTTATGGGACCGTCCCCTAGACTCGCAGGTTTGGCCAATTGGGGCCCGTTTTGTGAGCTATTACTCACGTTTTGGTGTGCCGGGACGTCTCCGGACCAAGGGGTGATCTTATCGGAACGTCCCTAGGACTCGTGGTTTTGGCCAATTCAGGCCCGTTTTGTGGGTTTATTGCCCATGTTTTAGTGTCCCGGGACGTCTTCGAAGCACGGGGTGATCTTATGGGACCGTCCCCAAGAGTCACAGTTTTGGCCAATTGGGACCCGTTTTGTGAGGTATTGCTCATGTTATGGTGTCCCGGGACGTCTCCGGACGACTGGGTGATCTATGGGAACATCCCCAACACTCAAGGTTTTGCCCTATTCAGGCCTGTTTTGTGGGTTTATTGCCCATGTTTTGGTGTCCTGGGACGTCTCCGAAGCACGGGGTGATCCTATGGGACCGTCCCCAAGACTCACAGTTTTGGCCAATTGGGCCCGTTTTGTGAGCTATTGCTCACGTTTTGGTGTCCCGGGACGTCTCCGGACCAAGGGGTGATCTGTGGGAATGTCCCAAAGACTCGTGGTTTTGGCCGATTCAGGCCCGTTTTGTGGGTTTATTGCCCATGCTTTGGTGTCTCGGGACGTCTCCGAAGCACAGGGTGATCTTATGGGACCGTCCCCATGAGTCACAGTTTTGGCCAATTGGGCCCGTTTTGTGAGCTATTACTCATGTTTTGGTGTCCCGAGACGTCTCCGGACCACGGGGTGATCTATGGGAACGTCCCCAAGACTCACAATTTTGGTTGATACGAGCTCGTTTCAAGGGATATTGCTCACGTTTCGGGGTCTCGGGACGTCTCCGAAGCACGGGGTGATCTTATGGAAACGTCCCCAAGACTCGTGGTTTTGGCCGAGTCAGGCCCGTTTTCTGGGTTTATTGCCCATGTTTTGGTGTCCCGAGACGTCTCCGAAGCACGGGGTGATCTTATGGGACCGTCCCCTAGACTCGCAGGTTTGGCCAATTGGGGCCCGTTTTGTGAGCTATTACTCACGTTTTGGTGTGCCGGGACGTCTCCGGACCAAGGGGTGATCTGTGGGAATGTCCCAAAGACTCGTGGTTTTGGCCGATTCAGGCCCGTTTTGTGGGTTTATTGCCCATGCTTTGGTGTCCCGGGACGTCTCCGAAGCAGAGGGTGATCTTATGGGACCGTCCCCATGAGTCACAGTTTTGGCCAATTGGGCCCGTTTTGTGAGCTATTACTCATGTTTTGGTGTCCCGAGACGTCTCCGGACCACGGGGTGATCTATGGGAACGTCCCCAAGACTCACAATTTTGGTTGATACGAGCTCGTTTCAAGGGATATTGCTCACGTTTCGGTGTCTCGGGACGTCTCCTAAGCACGGGGTGATCTTATGGAAACGTCCCCAAGACTCGTGGTTTTGGCCGAGTCAGGCCCGTTTTGTGGGTTTATTGCCCATGTTTTGGTGTCTCGAGACGTCTCCGAAGCACGGGGTGATCTTATGGGACCGTCCCCAAGAGTCACAGTTTTGGCCAATTGGGGCTCATTTTGTGAGCTATTGCTCACGTTTTGGTGTCCCGGGACGTCTCCAGACCATGGGGTGATCTCATGGGAACGTCCCGAGGACTCGTGGTTTTGGCCGATTCAGGCCCGTTTTGTGCGTTTATTGCCCATGTTTTGGTGTCCCGGGACATCTCCGAAGCACGGGTTGATCTTATGGGACCGCCCCCAAGACTCGTAGTTTTGGCCAAATGGGGCCCGTTTTGTGAGCTATTGCTCACGTTTTGGTGTCCCGGGACGTCTCCGGACAATGGGGTGATCTTATGGGAACGTCCCCAGGACTCGTGGTTCTGGCCGATTCAGGCCCGTTTTCTGGGTTTATTGCCCATGTTTTGGTGTCCCGAGACGTCTCCGAAGCACGGGGTGATCTTATGGGACCGTCCCCTAGACTCGCAGGTTTGGCCAATTGGGGCCCGTTTTGTGAGCTATTACTCACGTTTTGGTGTGCCGGGACGTCTCCGGACCAAGGGGTGATCTTATCGGAACGTCCCTAGGACTCGTGCTCTTGGCCAATTCAGGCCCGTTTTGTGGGTTTATTGCCCATGTTTTAGTGTCCCGGGACGTCTTCGAAGCACGGGGTGATCTTATGGGACCGTCCCCAAGAGTCATAGTTTTGTCCAATTGGGACCCGTTTTGTGAGGTATTGCTCATGTTATGGTGTCCCGGGACGTCTCCGGACGACTGGGTGATCTATGGGAACGTCCCCAACACTCAAGGTTTTGCCCTATTCAGGCCTGTTTTGTGGGTTTATTGCCCATGTTTTGGTGTCCTGGGACGTCTCCGAAGCACGGGGTGATCCTATGGGACCGTCCCCAAGACTCACAGTTTTGGCCAATTGGGCCCGTTTTGTGAGCTATTGCTCACGTTTTGGTGTCCCGGGACGTCTCCGGACCAAGGGGTGATCTGTGGGAATGTCCCGAAGACTCGTGGTTTTGGCCGATTCAGGCCCGTTTTGTGGGTTTATTGCCCATGCTTTGGTGTCCCGGGACGTCTCCGAAGCAGAGGGTGATCTTATGGGACCGTCCCCATGAGTCACAGTTTTGGCCAATTGGGCCCGTTTTGTGAGCTATTACTCATGTTTTGGTGTCCCGAGACGTCTCCGGACCACGGGGTGATCTATGGGAACGTCCCCAAGACTCACAATTTTGGTTGATACGAGCTCGTTTCAAGGGATATTGCTCACGTTTCGGTGTCTCGGGACGTCTCCTAAGCACGGGGTGATCTTATGGAAACGTCCCCAAGACTCGTGGTTTTGGCCGAGTCAGGCCCGTTTTGTGGGTTTATTGCCCATGTTTTGGTGTCTCGAGACGTCTCCGAAGCACGGGGTGATCTTATGGGACCGTCCCCAAGAGTCACAGTTTTGGCCAATTGGGGCTCATTTTGTGAGCTATTGCTCACGTTTTGGTGTCCCGGGACGTCTCCAGACCATGGGGTGATCTCATGGGAACGTCCCGAGGACTCGTGGTTTTGGCCGATTCAGGCCCGTTTTGTGCGTTTATTGCCCATGTTTTGGTGTCCCGGGACATCTCCGAAGCACGGGTTGATCTTATGGGACCGCCCCCAAGACTCGTAGTTTTGGCCAAATGGGGCCCGTTTTGTGAGCTATTGCTCACGTTTTGGTGTCCCGGGACGTCTCCGGACAATGGGGTGATCTTATGGGAACGTCCCCAGGACTCGTGGTTCTGGCCGATTCAGGCCCGTTTTCTGGGTTTATTGCCCATGTTTTGGTGTCCCGAGACGTCTCCGAAGCACGGGGTGATCTTATGGGACCGTCCCCTAGACTCGCAGGTTTGGCCAATTGGGGCCCGTTTTGTGAGCTATTACTCACGTTTTGGTGTGTCGGGACGTGTCCGGACCAAGGGGTGATCTTATCGGAACGTCCCTAGGACTCGTGGTTTTGGCCAATTCAGGCCCGTTTTGTGGGTTTATTGCCCATGTTTTAGTGTCCCGGGACGTCTTCGAAGCACGGGGTGATCTTATGGGACCGTCCCCAAGAGTCACAGTTTTGGCCAATTGGGACCCGTTTTGTGAGGTATTGCTCATGTTATGGTGTCCCGGGACGTCTCCGGACGACTGGGTGATCTATGGGAACATCCCCAACACTCAAGGTTTTGCCCTATTCAGGCCTGTTTTGTGGGTTTATTGCCCATGTTTTGGTGTCCTGGGACGTCTCCGAAGCACGGGGTGATCCTATGGGACCGTCCCCAAGACTCACAGTTTTGGCCAATTGGGCCCGTTTTGTGAGCTATTGCTCACGTTTTGGTGTCCCGGGACGTCTCCGGACCAAGGGGTGATCTGTGGGAATGTCCCAAAGACTCGTGGTTTTGGCCGATTCAGGCCCGTTTTGTGGGTTTATTGCCCATGCTTTGGTGTCTCGGGACGTCTCCGAAGCACAGGGTGATCTTATGGGACCGTCCCCATGAGTCACAGTTTTGGCCAATTGGGCCCGTTTTGTGAGCTATTACTCATGTTTTGGTGTCCCGAGACGTCTCCGGACCACGGGGTGATCTATGGGAACGTCCCCAAGACTCACAATTTTGGTTGATACGAGCTCGTTTCAAGGGATATTGCTCACGTTTCGGGGTCTCGGGACGTCTCCGAAGCACGGGGTGATCTTATGGAAACGTCCCCAAGACTCGTGGTTTTGGCCGAGTCAGGCCCGTTTTCTGGGTTTATTGCCCATGTTTTGGTGTCCCGAGACGTCTCCGAAGCACGGGGTGATCTTATGGGACCGTCCCCTAGACTCGCAGGTTTGGCCAATTGGGGCCCGTTTTGTGAGCTATTACTCACGTTTTGGTGTGCCGGGACGTCTCCGGACCAAGGGGTGATCTGTGGGAATGTCCCAAAGACTCGTGGTTTTGGCCGATTCAGGCCCGTTTTGTGGGTTTATTGCCCATGCTTTGGTGTCCCGGGACGTCTCCGAAGTAGAGGGTGATCTTATGGGACCGTCCCCATGAGTCACAGTTTTGGCCAATTGGGCCCGTTTTGTGAGCTATTACTCATGTTTTGGTGTCCCGAGACGTCTCCGGACCACGGGGTGATCTATGGGAACGTCCCCAAGACTCACAATTTTGGTTGATACGAGCTCGTTTCAAGGGATATTGCTCACGTTTCGGTGTCTCGGGACGTCTCCTAAGCACGGGGTGATCTTATGGAAACGTCCCCAAGACTCGTGGTTTTGGCCGAGTCAGGCCCGTTTTGTGGGTTTATTGCCCATGTTTTGGTGTCTCGAGACGTCTCCGAAGCACGGGGTGATCTTATGGGACCGTCCCCAAGAGTCACAGTTTTGGCCAATTGGGGCTCATTTTGTGAGCTATTGCTCACGTTTTGGTGTCCCGGGACGTCTCCAGACCATGGGGTGATCTCATGGGAACGTCCCGAGGACTCGTGGTTTTGGCCGATTCAGGCCCGTTTTGTGCGTTTATTGCCCATGTTTTGGTGTCCCGGGACATCTCCGAAGCACGGGTTGATCTTATGGGACCGCCCCCAAGACTCGTAGTTTTGGCCAAATGGGGCCCGTTTTGTGAGCTATTGCTCACGTTTTGGTGTCCCGGGACGTCTCCGGACAATGGGGTGATCTTATGGGAACGTCCCCATGACTCGTGGTTCTGGCCGATTCAGGCCCGTTTTCTGGGTTTATTGCCCATGTTTTGGTGTCCCGAGACGTCTCCGAAGCACGGGGTGATCTTATGGGACCGTCCCCTAGACTCGCAGGTTTGGCCAATTGGGGCCCGTTTTGTGAGCTATTACTCACGTTTTGGTGTGTCGGGACGTGTCCGGACCAAGGGGTGATCTTATCGGAACGTCCCTAGGACTCGTGGTTTTGGCCAATTCAGGCCCGTTTTGTGGGTTTATTGCCCATGTTTTAGTGTCCCGGGACGTCTTCGAAGCACGGGGTGATCTTATGGGACCGTCCCCAAGAGTCACAGTTTTGGCCAATTGGGACCCGTTTTGTGAGGTATTGCTCATGTTATGGTGTCCCGGGACGTCTCCGGACGACTGGGTGATCTATGGGAACATCCCCAACACTCAAGGTTTTGCCCTATTCAGGCCTGTTTTGTGGGTTTATTGCCCATGTTTTGGTGTCCTGGGACGTCTCCGAAGCACGGGGTGATCCTATGGGACCGTCCCCAAGACTCACAGTTTTGGCCAATTGGGCCCGTTTTGTGAGCTATTGCTCACGTTTTGGTGTCCCGGGACGTCTCCGGACCAAGGGGTGATCTGTGGGAATGTCCCAAAGACTCGTGGTTTTGGCCGATTCAGGCCCGTTTTGTGGGTTTATTGCCCATGCTTTGGTGTCTCGGGACGTCTCCGAAGCACAGGGTGATCTTATGGGACCGTCCCCATGAGTCACAGTTTTGGCCAATTGGGCCCGTTTTGTGAGCTATTACTCATGTTTTGGTGTCCCGAGACGTCTCCGGACCACGGGGTGATCTATGGGAACGTCCCCAAGACTCACAATTTTGGTTGATACGAGCTCGTTTCAAGGGATATTGCTCACGTTTCGGGGTCTCGGGACGTCTCCGAAGCACGGGGTGATCTTATGGAAACGTCCCCAAGACTCGTGGTTTTGGCCGAGTCAGGCCCGTTTTCTGGGTTTATTGCCCATGTTTTGGTGTCCCGAGACGTCTCCGAAGCACGGGGTGATCTTATGGGACCGTCCCCTAGACTCGCAGGTTTGGCCAATTGGGGCCCGTTTTGTGAGCTATTACTCACGTTTTGGTGTGCCGGGACGTCTCCGGACCAAGGGGTGATCTGTGGGAATGTCCCAAAGACTCGTGGTTTTGGCCGATTCAGGCCCGTTTTGTGGGTTTATTGCCCATGCTTTGGTGTCCCGGGACGTCTCCGAAGCAGAGGGTGATCTTATGGGACCGTCCCCATGAGTCACAGTTTTGGCCAATTGGGCCCGTTTTGTGAGCTATTACTCATGTTTTGGTGTCCCGAGACGTCTCCGGACCACGGGGTGATCTATGGGAACGTCCCCAAGACTCACAATTTTGGTTGATACGAGCTCGTTTCAAGGGATATTGCTCACGTTTCGGTGTCTCGGGACGTCTCCTAAGCACGGGGTGATCTTATGGAAACGTCCCCAAGACTCGTGGTTTTGGCCGAGTCAGGCCCGTTTTGTGGGTTTATTGCCCATGTTTTGGTGTCTCGAGACGTCTCCGAAGCACGGGGTGATCTTATGGGACCGTCCCCAAGAGTCACAGTTTTGGCCAATTGGGGCTCATTTTGTGAGCTATTGCTCACGTTTTGGTGTCCCGGGACGTCTCCAGACCATGGGGTGATCTCATGGGAACGTCCCGAGGACTCGTGGTTTTGGCCGATTCAGGCCCGTTTTGTGCGTTTATTGCCCATGTTTTGGTGTCCCGGGACATCTCCGAAGCACGGGTTGATCTTATGGGACCGCCCCCAAGACTCGTAGTTTTGGCCAAATGGGGCCCGTTTTGTGAGCTATTGCTCACGTTTTGGTGTCCCGGGACGTCTCCGGACAATGGGGTGATCTTATGGGAACGTCCCCAGGACTCGTGGTTCTGGCCGATTCAGGCCCGTTTTCTGGGTTTATTGCCCATGTTTTGGTGTCCCGAGACGTCTCCGAAGCACGGGGTGATCTTATGGGACCGTCCCCTAGACTCGCAGGTTTGGCCAATTGGGGCCCGTTTTGTGAGCTATTACTCACGTTTTGGTGTGCCGGGACGTCTCCGGACCAAGGGGTGATCTTATCGGAACGTCCCTAGGACTCGTGCTCTTGGCCAATTCAGGCCCGTTTTGTGGGTTTATTGCCCATGTTTTAGTGTCCCGGGACGTCTTCGAAGCACGGGGTGATCTTATGGGACCGTCCCCAAGAGTCATAGTTTTGTCCAATTGGGACCCGTTTTGTGAGGTATTGCTCATGTTATGGTGTCCCGGGACGTCTCCGGACGACTGGGTGATCTATGGGAACGTCCCCAACACTCAAGGTTTTGCCCTATTCAGGCCTGTTTTGTGGGTTTATTGCCCATGTTTTGGTGTCCTGGGACGTCTCCGAAGCACGGGGTGATCCTATGGGACCGTCCCCAAGACTCACAGTTTTGGCCAATTGGGCCCGTTTTGTGAGCTATTGCTCACGTTTTGGTGTCCCGGGACGTCTCCGGACCAAGGGGTGATCTGTGGGAATGTCCCGAAGACTCGTGGTTTTGGCCGATTCAGGCCCGTTTTGTGGGTTTATTGCCCATGCTTTGGTGTCCCGGGACGTCTCCGAAGCAGAGGGTGATCTTATGGGACCGTCCCCATGAGTCACAGTTTTGGCCAATTGGGCCCGTTTTGTGAGCTATTACTCATGTTTTGGTGTCCCGAGACGTCTCCGGACCACGGGGTGATCTATGGGAACGTCCCCAAGACTCACAATTTTGGTTGATACGAGCTCGTTTCAAGGGATATTGCTCACGTTTCGGTGTCTCGGGACGTCTCCTAAGCACGGGGTGATCTTATGGAAACGTCCCCAAGACTCGTGGTTTTGGCCGAGTCAGGCCCGTTTTGTGGGTTTATTGCCCATGTTTTGGTGTCTCGAGACGTCTCCGAAGCACGGGGTGATCTTATGGGACCGTCCCCAAGAGTCACAGTTTTGGCCAATTGGGGCTCATTTTGTGAGCTATTGCTCACGTTTTGGTGTCCCGGGACGTCTCCAGACCATGGGGTGATCTCATGGGAACGTCCCGAGGACTCGTGGTTTTGGCCGATTCAGGCCCGTTTTGTGCGTTTATTGCCCATGTTTTGGTGTCCCGGGACATCTCCGAAGCACGGGTTGATCTTATGGGACCGCCCCCAAGACTCGTAGTTTTGGCCAAATGGGGCCCGTTTTGTGAGCTATTGCTCACGTTTTGGTGTCCCGGGACGTCTCCGGACAATGGGGTGATCTTATGGGAACGTCCCCAGGACTCGTGGTTCTGGCCGATTCAGGCCCGTTTTCTGGGTTTATTGCCCATGTTTTGGTGTCCCGAGACGTCTCCGAAGCACGGGGTGATCTTATGGGACCGTCCCCTAGACTCGCAGGTTTGGCCAATTGGGGCCCGTTTTGTGAGCTATTACTCACGTTTTGGTGTGCCGGGACGTGTCCGGACCAAGGGGTGATCTTATCGGAACGTCCCTAGGACTCGTGGTTTTGGCCAATTCAGGCCCGTTTTGTGGGTTTATTGCCCATGTTTTAGTGTCCCGGGACGTCTTCGAAGCACGGGGTGATCTTATGGGACCGTCCCCAAGAGTCATAGTTTTGTCCAATTGGGACCCGTTTTGTGAGGTATTGCTCATGTTATGGTGTCCCGGGACGTCTCCGGACGACTGGGTGATCTATGGGAACGTCCCCAACACTCAAGGTTTTGCCCTATTCAGGCCTGTTTTGTGGGTTTATTGCCCATGTTTTGGTGTCCTGGGACGTCTCCGAAGCACGGGGTGATCCTATGGGACCGTCCCCAAGACTCACAGTTTAGGCCAATTGGGCCCGTTTTGTGAGCTATTGCTCACGTTTTGGTGTCCCGGGACGTCTCCGGACCAAGGGGTGATCTGTGGGAATGTCCCGAAGACTCGTGGTTTTGGCCGATTCAGGCCCGTTTTGTGGGTTTATTGCCCATGCTTTGGTGTCCCGGGACGTCTCCGAAGCAGAGGGTGATCTTATGGGACCGTCCCCATGAGTCACAGTTTTGGCCAATTGGGCCCGTTTTGTGAGCTATTACTCATGTTTTGGTGTCCCGAGACGTCTCCGGACCATGGGGTGATCTATGGGAACGTCCCCAAGACTCACAATTTTGGTTGATACGAGCTCGTTTCAAGGGATATTGCTCACGTTTCGGTGTCTCGGGACGTCTCCTAAGCACGGGGTGATCTTATGGAAACGTCCCCAAGACTCGTGGTTTTGGCCGAGTCAGGCCCGTTTTGTGGGTTTATTGCCCATGTTTTGGTGTCTCGAGACGTCTCCGAAGCACGGGGTGATCTTATGGGACCGTCCCCAAGGGTCACAGTTTTGGCCAATTGGGGCTCATTTTGTGAGCTATTGCTCACGTTTTGGTGTCCCGGGACGTCTCCAGACCATGGGGTGATCTCATGGGAACGTCCCGAGGACTCGTGGTTTTGGCCGATTCAGGCCCGTTTTGTGCGTTTATTGCCCATGTTTTGGTGTCCCGGGACATCTCCGAAGCACGGGTTGATCTTATGGGACCGCCCCCAAGACTCGTAGTTTTGGCCAAATGGGGCCCGTTTTGTGAGCTATTGCTCACGTTTTGGTGTCCCGGGACGTCTCCGGACAATGGGGTGATCTTATGGGAACGTCCCCAGGACTCGTGGTTCTGGCCGATTCAGGCCCGTTTTCTGGGTTTATTGCCCATGTTTTGGTGTCCCGAGACGTCTCCGAAGCACGGGGTGATCTTATGGGACCGTCCCCTAGACTCGCAGGTTTGGCCAATTGGGGCCCGTTTTGTGAGCTATTACTCACGTTTTGGTGTGCCGGGACGTGTCCGGACCAAGGGGTGATCTTATCGGAACGTCCCTAGGACTCGTGGTTTTGGCCAATTCAGGCCCGTTTTGTGGGTTTATTGCCCATGTTTTAGTGTCCCGGGACGTCTTCGAAGCACGGGGTGATCTTATGGGACCGTCCCCAAGAGTCACAGTTTTGGCCAATTGGGACCCGTTTTGTGAGGTATTGCTCATGTTATGGTGTCCCGGGACGTCTCCGGACGACTGGGTGATCTATGGGAACGTCCCCAACACTCAAGGTTTTGCCCTATTCAGGCCTGTTTTGTGGGTTTATTGCCCATGTTTTGGTGTCCTGGGACGTCTCCGAAGCACGGGGTGATCCTATGGGACCGTCCCCAAGACTCACAGTTTAGGCCAATTGGGCCCGTTTTGTGAGCTATTGCTCACGTTTTGGTGTCCCGGGACGTCTCCGGACCAAGGGGCGATCTGTGGGAATGTCCCAAAGACTCGTGGTTTTGGCCGATTCAGGCCCGTTTTGTGGGTTTATTGCCCATGCTTTGGTGTCCCGGGACGTCTCCGAAACAGAGGGTGATCTTATGGGACCGTCCCCATGAGTCACAGTTTTGGCCAATTGGGCCCGTTTTGTGAGCTATTACTCATGTTTTGGTGTCCCGAGACGTCTCCGGACCACGGGGTGATCTATGGGAACGTCCCCAAGACTCACAATTTTGGTTGATACGAGCTCGTTTCAAGGGATATTGCTCACGTTTTGGTGTCTCGGGACGTCTCCGAAGCACGGGGTGATCTTATGGAAACGTCCCCAAGACTCGTGGTTTTGGCCGAGTCAGGCCCGTTTTGTGGGTTTATTGCCCATGTTTTGGTGTCTCGAGACGTCTCCGAAGCACGGGGTGATCTTATGGGACCGTCCCCAAGAGTCACAGTTTTGGCCAATTGGGGCTCATTTTGTGAGCTATTGCTCACGTTTTGGTGTCCCGGGACGTCTCCAGACCATGGGGTGATCTCATGGGAACGTCCCGAGGACTCGTGGTTTTGGCCGATTCAGGCCCGTTTTGTGCGTTTATTGCCCATGTTTTGGTGTCCCGGGACATCTCCGAAGCACGGGTTGATCTTATGGGACCGCCCCCAAGACTCGTAGTTTTGGCCAAATGGGGCCCGTTTTGTGAGCTATTGCTCACGTTTTGGTGTCCCGGGACGTCTCCGGACAATGGGGTGATCTTATGGGAACGTCCCCAAGACTCACAATTTTGGTTGATACGAGCTCGTTTCAAGGGATATTGCTCACGTTTCGGTGTCTCGGGACGTCTCCTAAGCACGGGGTGATCTTATGGAAACGTCCCCAAGACTCGTGGTTTTGGCCGAGTCAGGCCCGTTTTGTGGGTTTATTGCCCATGTTTTGGTGTCTCGAGACGTCTCCGAAGCACGGGGTGATCTTATGGGACCGTCCCCAAGAGTCACAGTTTTGGCCAATTGGGGCTCATTTTGTGAGCTATTGCTCACGTTTTGGTGTCCCGGGACGTCTCCAGACCATGGGGTGATCTCATGGGAACGTCCCGAGGACTCGTGGTTTTGGCCGATTCAGGCCCGTTTTGTGCGTTTATTGCCCATGTTTTGGTGTCCCGGGACATCTCCGAAGCACGGGTTGATCTTATGGGACCGCCCCCAAGACTCGTAGTTTTGGCCAAATGGGGCCCGTTTTGTGAGCTATTGCTCACGTTTTGGTGTCCCGGGACGTCTCCGGACAATGGGGTGATCTTATGGGAACGTCCCCAGGACTCGTGGTTCTGGCCGATTCAGGCCCGTTTTCTGGGTTTATTGCCCATGTTTTGGTGTCCCGAGACGTCTCCGAAGCACGGGGTGATCTTATGGGACCGTCCCCTAGACTCGCAGGTTTGGCCAATTGGGGCCCGTTTTGTGAGCTATTACTCACGTTTTGGTGTGCCAGGACGTGTCCGGACCAAGGGGTGATCTTATCGGAACGTCCCTAGGACTCGTGGTTTTGGCCAATTCAGGCCCGTTTTGTGGGTTTATTGCCCATGTTTTAGTGTCCCGGGACGTCTTCGAAGCACGGGGTGATCTTATGGGACCGTCCCCAAGAGTCATAGTTTTGTCCAATTGGGACCCGTTTTGTGAGGTATTGCTCATGTTATGGTGTCCCGGGACGTCTCCGGACGACTGGGTGATCTATGGGAACGTCCCCAACACTCAAGGTTTTGCCCTATTCAGGCCTGTTTTGTGGGTTTATTGCCCATGTTTTGGTGTCCTGGGACGTCTCCGAAGCACGGGGTGATCCTATGGGACCGTCCCCAAGACTCACAGTTTAGGCCAATTGGGCCCGTTTTGTGAGCTATTGCTCACGTTTTGGTGTCCCGGGACGTCTCCGGACCAAGGGGTGATCTGTGGGAATGTCCCGAAGACTCGTGGTTTTGGCCGATTCAGGCCCGTTTTGTGGGTTTATTGCCCATGCTTTGGTGTCCCGGGACGTCTCCGAAGCAGAGGGTGATCTTATGGGACCGTCCCCATGAGTCACAGTTTTGGCCAATTGGGCCCGTTTTGTGAGCTATTACTCATGTTTTGGTGTCCCGAGACGTCTCCGGACCATGGGGTGATCTATGGGAACGTCCCCAAGACTCACAATTTTGGTTGATACGAGCTCGTTTCAAGGGATATTGCTCACGTTTCGGTGTCTCGGGACGTCTCCTAAGCACGGGGTGATCTTATGGAAACGTCCCCAAGACTCGTGGTTTTGGCCGAGTCAGGCCCGTTTTGTGGGTTTATTGCCCATGTTTTGGTGTCTCGAGACGTCTCCGAAGCACGGGGTGATCTTATGGGACCGTCCCCAAGGGTCACAGTTTTGGCCAATTGGGGCTCATTTTGTGAGCTATTGCTCACGTTTTGGTGTCCCGGGACGTCTCCAGACCATGGGGTGATCTCATGGGAACGTCCCGAGGACTCGTGGTTTTGGCCGATTCAGGCCCGTTTTGTGCGTTTATTGCCCATGTTTTGGTGTCCCGGGACATCTCCGAAGCACGGGTTGATCTTATGGGACCGCCCCCAAGACTCGTAGTTTTGGCCAAATGGGGCCCGTTTTGTGAGCTATTGCTCACGTTTTGGTGTCCCGGGACGTCTCCGGACAATGGGGTGATCTTATGGGAACGTCCCCAGGACTCGTGGTTCTGGCCGATTCAGGCCCGTTTTCTGGGTTTATTGCCCATGTTTTGGTGTCCCGAGACGTCTCCGAAGCACGGGGTGATCTTATGGGACCGTCCCCTAGACTCGCAGGTTTGGCCAATTGGGGCCCGTTTTGTGAGCTATTACTCACGTTTTGGTGTGCCGGGACGTGTCCGGACCAAGGGGTGATCTTATCGGAACGTCCCTAGGACTCGTGGTTTTGGCCAATTCAGGCCCGTTTTGTGGGTTTATTGCCCATGTTTTAGTGTCCCGGGACGTCTTCGAAGCACGGGGTGATCTTATGGGACCGTCCCCAAGAGTCACAGTTTTGGCCAATTGGGACCCGTTTTGTGAGGTATTGCTCATGTTATGGTGTCCCGGGACGTCTCCGGACGACTGGGTGATCTATGGGAACGTCCCCAACACTCAAGGTTTTGCCCTATTCAGGCCTGTTTTGTGGGTTTATTGCCCATGTTTTGGTGTCCTGGGACGTCTCCGAAGCACGGGGTGATCCTATGGGACCGTCCCCAAGACTCACAGTTTAGGCCAATTGGGCCCGTTTTGTGAGCTATTGCTCACGTTTTGGTGTCCCGGGACGTCTCCGGACCAAGGGGCGATCTGTGGGAATGTCCCAAAGACTCGTGGTTTTGGCCGATTCAGGCCCGTTTTGTGGGTTTATTGCCCATGCTTTGGTGTCCCGGGACGTCTCCGAAACAGAGGGTGATCTTATGGGACCGTCCCCATGAGTCACAGTTTTGGCCAATTGGGCCCGTTTTGTGAGCTATTACTCATGTTTTGGTGTCCCGAGACGTCTCCGGACCACGGGGTGATCTATGGGAACGTCCCCAAGACTCACAATTTTGGTTGATACGAGCTCGTTTCAAGGGATATTGCTCACGTTTTGGTGTCTCGGGACGTCTCCGAAGCACGGGGTGATCTTATGGAAACGTCCCCAAGACTCGTGGTTTTGGCCGAGTCAGGCCCGTTTTGTGGGTTTATTGCCCATGTTTTGGTGTCTCGAGACGTCTCCGAAGCACGGGGTGATCTTATGGGACCGTCCCCAAGAGTCACAGTTTTGGCCAATTGGGGCTCATTTTGTGAGCTATTGCTCACGTTTTGGTGTCCCGGGACGTCTCCAGACCATGGGGTGATCTCATGGGAACGTCCCGAGGACTCGTGGTTTTGGCCGATTCAGGCCCGTTTTGTGCGTTTATTGCCCATGTTTTGGTGTCCCGGGACATCTCCGAAGCACGGGTTGATCTTATGGGACCGCCCCCAAGACTCGTAGTTTTGGCCAAATGGGGCCCGTTTTGTGAGCTATTGCTCACGTTTTGGTGTCCCGGGACGTCTCCGGACAATGGGGTGATCTTATGGGAACGTCCCCAAGACTCACAATTTTGGTTGATACGAGCTCGTTTCAAGGGATATTGCTCACGTTTCGGTGTCTCGGGACGTCTCCTAAGCACGGGGTGATCTTACGGAAACGTCCCCAAGACTCGTGGTTTTGGCCGAGTCAGGCCCGTTTTGTGGGTTTATTGCCCATGTTTTGGTGTCTCGAGACGTCTCCGAAGCACGGGGTGATCTTATGGGACCGTCCCCAAGAGTCACAGTTTTGGCCAATTGGGGCTCATTTTGTGAGCTATTGCTCACGTTTTGGTGTCCCGGGACGTCTCCAGACCATGGGGTGATCTCATGGGAACGTCCCGAGGACTCGTGGTTTTGGCCGATTCAGGCCCGTTTTGTGCGTTTATTGCCCATGTTTTGGTGTCCCGGGACATCTCCGAAGCACGGGTTGATCTTATGGGACCGCCCCCAAGACTCGTAGTTTTGGCCAAATGGGGCCCGTTTTGTGAGCTATTGCTCACGTTTTGGTGTCCCGGGACGTCTCCGGACAATGGGGTGATCTTATGGGAACGTCCCCAGGACTCGTGGTTCTGGCCGATTCAGGCCCGTTTTCTGGGTTTATTGCCCATGTTTTGGTGTCCCGAGACGTCTCCGAAGCACGGGGTGATCTTATGGGACCGTCCCCTAGACTCGCAGGTTTGGCCAATTGGGGCCCGTTTTGTGAGCTATTACTCACGTTTTGGTGTGCCGGGACGTCTCCGGACCAAGGGGTGATCTTATCGGAACGTCCCTAGGACTCGTGCTCTTGGCCAATTCAGGCCCGTTTTGTGGGTTTATTGCCCATGTTTTAGTGTCCCGGGACGTCTTCGAAGCACGGGGTGATCTTATGGGACCGTCCCCAAGAGTCATAGTTTTGTCCAATTGGGACCCGTTTTGTGAGGTATTGCTCATGTTATGGTGTCCCGGGACGTCTCCGGACGACTGGGTGATCTATGGGAACGTCCCCAACACTCAAGGTTTTGCCCTATTCAGGCCTGTTTTGTGGGTTTATTGCCCATGTTTTGGTGTCCTGGGACGTCTCCGAAGCACGGGGTGATCCTATGGGACCGTCCCCAAGACTCACAGTTTTGGCCAATTGGGCCCGTTTTGTGAGCTATTGCTCACGTTTTGGTGTCCCGGGACGTCTCCGGACCAAGGGGTGATCTGTGGGAATGTCCCGAAGACTCGTGGTTTTGGCCGATTCAGGCCCGTTTTGTGGGTTTATTGCCCATGCTTTGGTGTCCCGGGACGTCTCCGAAGCAGAGGGTGATCTTATGGGACCGTCCCCATGAGTCACAGTTTTGGCCAATTGGGCCCGTTTTGTGAGCTATTACTCATGTTTTGGTGTCCCGAGACGTCTCCGGACCACGGGGTGATCTATGGGAACGTCCCCAAGACTCACAATTTTGGTTGATACGAGCTCGTTTCAAGGGATATTGCTCACGTTTCGGTGTCTCGGGACGTCTCCTAAGCACGGGGTGATCTTATGGAAACGTCCCCAAGACTCGTGGTTTTGGCCGAGTCAGGCCCGTTTTGTGGGTTTATTGCCCATGTTTTGGTGTCTCGAGACGTCTCCGAAGCACGGGGTGATCTTATGGGACCGTCCCCAAGAGTCACAGTTTTGGCCAATTGGGGCTCATTTTGTGAGCTATTGCTCACGTTTTGGTGTCCCGGGACGTCTCCAGACCATGGGGTGATCTCATGGGAACGTCCCGAGGACTCGTGGTTTTGGCCGATTCAGGCCCGTTTTGTGCGTTTATTGCCCATGTTTTGGTGTCCCGGGACATCTCCGAAGCACGGGTTGATCTTATGGGACCGCCCCCAAGACTCGTAGTTTTGGCCAAATGGGGCCCGTTTTGTGAGCTATTGCTCACGTTTTGGTGTCCCGGGACGTCTCCGGACAATGGGGTGATCTTATGGGAACGTCCCCAGGACTCGTGGTTCTGGCCGATTCAGGCCCGTTTTCTGGGTTTATTGCCCATGTTTTGGTGTCCCGAGACGTCTCCGAAGCACGGGGTGATCTTATGGGACCGTCCCCTAGACTCGCAGGTTTGGCCAATTGGGGCCCGTTTTGTGAGCTATTACTCACGTTTTGGTGTGCCGGGACGTGTCCGGACCAAGGGGTGATCTTATCGGAACGTCCCTAGGACTCGTGGTTTTGGCCAATTCAGGCCCGTTTTGTGGGTTTATTGCCCATGTTTTAGTGTCCCGGGACGTCTTCGAAGCACGGGGTGATCTTATGGGACCGTCCCCAAGAGTCATAGTTTTGTCCAATTGGGACCCGTTTTGTGAGGTATTGCTCATGTTATGGTGTCCCGGGACGTCTCCGGACGACTGGGTGATCTATGGGAACGTCCCCAACACTCAAGGTTTTGCCCTATTCAGGCCTGTTTTGTGGGTTTATTGCCCATGTTTTGGTGTCCTGGGACGTCTCCGAAGCACGGGGTGATCCTATGGGACCGTCCCCAAGACTCACAGTTTAGGCCAATTGGGCCCGTTTTGTGAGCTATTGCTCACGTTTTGGTGTCCCGGGACGTCTCCGGACCAAGGGGTGATCTGTGGGAATGTCCCGAAGACTCGTGGTTTTGGCCGATTCAGGCCCGTTTTGTGGGTTTATTGCCCATGCTTTGGTGTCCCGGGACGTCTCCGAAGCAGAGGGTGATCTTATGGGACCGTCCCCATGAGTCACAGTTTTGGCCAATTGGGCCCGTTTTGTGAGCTATTACTCATGTTTTGGTGTCCCGAGACGTCTCCGGACCATGGGGTGATCTATGGGAACGTCCCCAAGACTCACAATTTTGGTTGATACGAGCTCGTTTCAAGGGATATTGCTCACGTTTCGGTGTCTCGGGACGTCTCCTAAGCACGGGGTGATCTTATGGAAACGTCCCCAAGACTCGTGGTTTTGGCCGAGTCAGGCCCGTTTTGTGGGTTTATTGCCCATGTTTTGGTGTCTCGAGACGTCTCCGAAGCACGGGGTGATCTTATGGGACCGTCCCCAAGGGTCACAGTTTTGGCCAATTGGGGCTCATTTTGTGAGCTATTGCTCACGTTTTGGTGTCCCGGGACGTCTCCAGACCATGGGGTGATCTCATGGGAACGTCCCGAGGACTCGTGGTTTTGGCCGATTCAGGCCCGTTTTGTGCGTTTATTGCCCATGTTTTGGTGTCCCGGGACATCTCCGAAGCACGGGTTGATCTTATGGGACCGCCCCCAAGACTCGTAGTTTTGGCCAAATGGGGCCTGTTTTGTGAGCTATTGCTCACGTTTTGGTGTCCCGGGACGTCTCCGGACAATGGGGTGATCTTATGGGAACGTCCCCAGGACTCGTGGTTCTGGCCGATTCAGGCCCGTTTTCTGGGTTTATTGCCCATGTTTTGGTGTCCCGAGACGTCTCCGAAGCACGGGGTGATCTTATGGGACCGTCCCCTAGACTCGCAGGTTTGGCCAATTGGGGCCCGTTTTGTGAGCTATTACTCACGTTTTGGTGTGCCGGGACGTGTCCGGACCAAGGGGTGATCTTATCGGAACGTCCCTAGGACTCGTGGTTTTGGCCAATTCAGGCCCGTTTTGTGGGTTTATTGCCCATGTTTTAGTGTCCCGGGACGTCTTCGAAGCACGGGGTGATCTTATGGGACCGTCCCCAAGAGTCACAGTTTTGGCCAATTGGGACCCGTTTTGTGAGGTATTGCTCATGTTATGGTGTCCCGGGACGTCTCCGGACGACTGGGTGATCTATGGGAACGTCCCCAACACTCAAGGTTTTGCCCTATTCAGGCCTGTTTTGTGGGTTTATTGCCCATGTTTTGGTGTCCTGGGACGTCTCCGAAGCACGGGGTGATCCTATGGGACCGTCCCCAAGACTCACAGTTTAGGCCAATTGGGCCCGTTTTGTGAGCTATTGCTCACGTTTTGGTGTCCCGGGACGTCTCCGGACCAAGGGGCGATCTGTGGGAATGTCCCAAAGACTCGTGGTTTTGGCCGATTCAGGCCCGTTTTGTGGGTTTATTGCCCATGCTTTGGTGTCCCGGGACGTCTCCGAAACAGAGGGTGATCTTATGGGACCGTCCCCATGAGTCACAGTTTTGGCCAATTGGGCCCGTTTTGTGAGCTATTACTCATGTTTTGGTGTCCCGAGACGTCTCCGGACCACGGGGTGATCTATGGGAACGTCCCCAAGACTCACAATTTTGGTTGATACGAGCTCGTTTCAAGGGATATTGCTCACGTTTCGGTGTCTCGGGACGTCTCCGAAGCACGGGGTGATCTTATGGAAACGTCCCCAAGACTCGTGGTTTTGGCCGAGTCAGGCCCGTTTTGTGGGTTTATTGCCCATGTTTTGGTGTCTCGAGACGTCTCCGAAGCACGGGGTGATCTTATGGGACCGTCCCCAAGAGTCACAGTTTTGGCCAATTGGGGCTCATTTTGTGAGCTATTGCTCACGTTTTGGTGTCCCGGGACGTCTCCAGACCATGGGGTGATCTCATGGGAACGTCCCGAGGACTCGTGGTTTTGGCCGATTCAGGCCCGTTTTGTGCGTTTATTGCCCATGTTTTGGTGTCCCGGGACATCTCCGCAGCACGGGTTGATCTTATGGGACCGCCCCCAAGACTCGTAGTTTTGGCCAAATGGGGCCCGTTTTGTGAGCTATTGCTCACGTTTTGGTGTCCCGGGACGTCTCCGGACAATGGGGTGATCTTATGGGAACGTCCCGAGGACTCGTGGTTCTGGCCGATTCAGGCCCGTTTTCTGGGTTTATTGCCCATGTTTTGGTGTCCCGAGATGTCTCCGAAGCACGGGGTGATCTTATGGGACCGTCCCCTAGACTCGCAGGTTTGGCCAATTGGGGCCCGTTTTGTGAGCTATTACTCACGTTTTGGTGTGCCGGGACGTGTCCGGACCAAGGGGTGATCTTATCGGAACGTCCCTAGGACTCGTGGTTTTGGCCAATTCAGGCCCGTTTTGTGGGTTTATTGCCCATGTTTTAGTGTCCCGGGACGTCTTCGAAGCACGGGGTGATCTTATGGGACCGTCCCCAAGAGTCACAGTTTTGGCCAATTGGGACCCGTTTTGTGAGGTATTGCTCATGTTATGGTGTCCCGGGACGTCTCCGGACGACTGGGTGATCTATGGGAACGTCCCCAACACTCAAGGTTTTGCCCTATTCAGGCCTGTTTTGTGGGTTTATTGCCCATGTTTTGGTGTCCTGGGACGTCTCCGAAGCACGGGGTGATCCTATCGGACCGTCCCCAAGACTCACAGTTTAGGCCAATTGGGCCCGTTTTGTGAGCTATTGCTCACGTTTTGGTGTCCCGGGACGTCTCCGGACCAAGGGGCGATCTGTGGGAATGTCCCAAAGACTCGTGGTTCTGGCCGATTCAGGCCCGTTTTCTGGGTTTATTGCCCATGTTTTGGTGTCCCGAGACGTCTCCGAAGCACGGGGTGATCTTATGGGACCGTCCCCTAGACTCGCAGGTTTGGCCAATTGGGGCCCGTTTTGTGAGCTATTACTCACGTTTTGGTGTGCCGGGACGTGTCCGGACCAAGGGGTGATCTTATCGGAACGTCCCTAGGACTCGTGGTTTTGGCCAATTCAGGCCCGTTTTGTGGGTTTATTGCCCATGTTTTAGTGTCCCGGGACGTCTTCGAAGCACGGGGTGATCTTATGGGACCGTCCCCAAGAGTCATAGTTTTGTCCAATTGGGACCCGTTTTGTGAGGTATTGCTCATGTTATGGTGTCCCGGGACGTCTCCGGACGACTGGGTGATCTATGGGAACGTCCCCAACACTCAAGGTTTTGCCCTATTCAGGCCTGTTTTGTGGGTTTATTGCCCATGTTTTGGTGTCCTGGGACGTCTCCGAAGCACGGGGTGATCCTATGGGACCGTCCCCAAGACTCACAGTTTAGGCCAATTGGGCCCGTTTTGTGAGCTATTGCTCACGTTTTGGTGTCCCGGGACGTCTCCGGACCAAGGGGTGATCTGTGGGAATGTCCCGAAGACTCGTGGTTTTGGCCGATTCAGGCCCGTTTTGTGGGTTTATTGCCCATGCTTTGGTGTCCCGGGACGTCTCCGAAGCAGAGGGTGATCTTATGGGACCGTCCCCATGAGTCACAGTTTTGGCCAATTGGGCCCGTTTTGTGAGCTATTACTCATGTTTTGGTGTCCCGAGACGTCTCCGGACCATGGGGTGATCTATGGGAACGTCCCCAAGACTCACAATTTTGGTTGATACGAGCTCGTTTCAAGGGATATTGCTCACGTTTCGGTGTCTCGGGACGTCTCCTAAGCACGGGGTGATCTTATGGAAACGTCCCCAAGACTCGTGGTTTTGGCCGAGTCAGGCCCGTTTTGTGGGTTTATTGCCCATGTTTTGGTGTCTCGAGACGTCTCCGAAGCACGGGGTGATCTTATGGGACCGTCCCCAAGGGTCACAGTTTTGGCCAATTGGGGCTCATTTTGTGAGCTATTGCTCACGTTTTGGTGTCCCGGGACGTCTCCAGACCATGGGGTGATCTCATGGGAACGTCCCGAGGACTCGTGGTTTTGGCCGATTCAGGCCCGTTTTGTGCGTTTATTGCCCATGTTTTGGTGTCCCGGGACATCTCCGAAGCACGGGTTGATCTTATGGGACCGCCCCCAAGACTCGTAGTTTTGGCCAAATGGGGCCTGTTTTGTGAGCTATTGCTCACGTTTTGGTGTCCCGGGACGTCTCCGGACAATGGGGTGATCTTATGGGAACGTCCCCAGGACTCGTGGTTCTGGCCGATTCAGGCCCGTTTTCTGGGTTTATTGCCCATGTTTTGGTGTCCCGAGACGTCTCCGAAGCACGGGGTGATCTTATGGGACCGTCCCCTAGACTCGCAGGTTTGGCCAATTGGGGCCCGTTTTGTGAGCTATTACTCACGTTTTGGTGTGCCGGGACGTGTCCGGACCAAGGGGTGATCTTATCGGAACGTCCCTAGGACTCGTGGTTTTGGCCAATTCAGGCCCGTTTTGTGGGTTTATTGCCCATGTTTTAGTGTCCCGGGACGTCTTCGAAGCACGGGGTGATCTTATGGGACCGTCCCCAAGAGTCACAGTTTTGGCCAATTGGGACCCGTTTTGTGAGGTATTGCTCATGTTATGGTGTCCCGGGACGTCTCCGGACGACTGGGTGATCTATGGGAACGTCCCCAACACTCAAGGTTTTGCCCTATTCAGGCCTGTTTTGTGGGTTTATTGCCCATGTTTTGGTGTCCTGGGACGTCTCCGAAGCACGGGGTGATCCTATGGGACCGTCCCCAAGACTCACAGTTTAGGCCAATTGGGCCCGTTTTGTGAGCTATTGCTCACGTTTTGGTGTCCCGGGACGTCTCCGGACCAAGGGGCGATCTGTGGGAATGTCCCAAAGACTCGTGGTTTTGGCCGATTCAGGCCCGTTTTGTGGGTTTATTGCCCATGCTTTGGTGTCCCGGGACGTCTCCGAAACAGAGGGTGATCTTATGGGACCGTCCCCATGAGTCACAGTTTTGGCCAATTGGGCCCGTTTTGTGAGCTATTACTCATGTTTTGGTGTCCCGAGACGTCTCCGGACCACGGGGTGATCTATGGGAACGTCCCCAAGACTCACAATTTTGGTTGATACGAGCTCGTTTCAAGGGATATTGCTCACGTTTCGGTGTCTCGGGACGTCTCCGAAGCACGGGGTGATCTTATGGAAACGTCCCCAAGACTCGTGGTTTTGGCCGAGTCAGGCCCGTTTTGTGGGTTTATTGCCCATGTTTTGGTGTCTCGAGACGTCTCCGAAGCACGGGGTGATCTTATGGGACCGTCCCCAAGAGTCACAGTTTTGGCCAATTGGGGCTCATTTTGTGAGCTATTGCTCACGTTTTGGTGTCCCGGGACGTCTCCAGACCATGGGGTGATCTCATGGGAACGTCCCGAGGACTCGTGGTTTTGGCCGATTCAGGCCCGTTTTGTGCGTTTATTGCCCATGTTTTGGTGTCCCGGGACATCTCCGCAGCACGGGTTGATCTTATGGGACCGCCCCCAAGACTCGTAGTTTTGGCCAAATGGGGCCCGTTTTGTGAGCTATTGCTCACGTTTTGGTGTCCCGGGACGTCTCCGGACAATGGGGTGATCTTATGGGAACGTCCCGAGGACTCGTGGTTCTGGCCGATTCAGGCCCGTTTTCTGGGTTTATTGCCCATGTTTTGGTGTCCCGAGATGTCTCCGAAGCACGGGGTGATCTTATGGGACCGTCCCCTAGACTCGCAGGTTTGGCCAATTGGGGCCCGTTTTGTGAGCTATTACTCACGTTTTGGTGTGCCGGGACGTGTCCGGACCAAGGGGTGATCTTATCGGAACGTCCCTAGGACTCGTGGTTTTGGCCAATTCAGGCCCGTTTTGTGGGTTTATTGCCCATGTTTTAGTGTCCCGGGACGTCTTCGAAGCACGGGGTGATCTTATGGGACCGTCCCCAAGAGTCACAGTTTTGGCCAATTGGGACCCGTTTTGTGAGGTATTGCTCATGTTATGGTGTCCCGGGACGTCTCCGGACGACTGGGTGATCTATGGGAACGTCCCCAACACTCAAGGTTTTGCCCTATTCAGGCCTGTTTTGTGGGTTTATTGCCCATGTTTTGGTGTCCTGGGACGTCTCCGAAGCACGGGGTGATCCTATCGGACCGTCCCCAAGACTCACAGTTTAGGCCAATTGGGCCCGTTTTGTGAGCTATTGCTCACGTTTTGGTGTCCCGGGACGTCTCCGGACCAAGGGGCGATCTGTGGGAATGTCCCAAAGACTCGTGGTTTTGGCCGATTCAGGCCCGTTTTGTGGGTTTATTGCCCATGCTTTGGTGTCCCGGGACGTCTCCGAAGCACAGGGTGATCTTATGGGACCGTCCCCATGAGTCACAGTTTTGGCCAATTGGGCCCGTTTTGTGAGCTATTACTCATGTTTTGGTGTCCCGAGACGTCTCCGGACCACGGGGTGATCTATGGGAACGTCCCCAAGACTCACAATTTTGGTTGATACGAGCTCGTTTCAAGGGATATTGCTCACGTTTCGGTGTCTCGGGACGTCTCCGAAGCGCGGGGTGATCTTATGGAAACGTCCCCAAGACTCGTGGTTTTGGCCGAGTCAGGCCCGTTTTGTGGGTTTATTGCCCATGTTTTGGTGTCTCGAGACGTCTCCGAAGCACGGGGTGATCTTATGGGACCGTCCCCAAGAGTCACAGTTTTGGCCAATTGGGGCTCATTTTGTGAGCTATTGCTCACGTTTTGGTGTCCCGGGACGTCTCCAGACCATGGGGTGATCTCATGGGAACGTCCCGAGGACTCGTGGTTTTGGCCGATTCAGGCCCGTTTTGTGCGTTTATTGCCCATGTTTTGGTGTCCCGGGACATCTCCGAAGCACGGGTTGATCTTATGGGACCGCCCCCAAGACTCGTAGTTTTGGCCAAATGGGGCCCGTTTTGTGAGCTATTGCTCACGTTTTGGTGTCCCGGGACGTCTCCGGACAATGGGGTGATCTTATGGGAACGTCCCGAGGACTCGTGGTTCTGGCCGATTCAGGCCCGTTTTCTGGGTTTATTGCCCATGTTTTGGTGTCCCGAGATGTCTCCGAAGCACGGGGTGATCTTATGGGACCGTCCCCTAGACTCGCAGGTTTGGCCAATTGGGGCCCGTTTTGTGAGCTATTACTCACGTTTTGGTGTGCCGGGACGTGTCCGGACCAAGGGGTGATCTTATCGGAACGTCCCTAGGACTCGTGGTTTTGGCCAATTCAGGCCCGTTTTGTGGGTTTATTGCCCATGTTTTAGTGTCCCGGGACGTCTTCGAAGCACGGGGTGATCTTATGGGACCGTCCCCAAGAGTCACAGTTTTGGCCAATTGGGACCCGTTTTGTGAGGTATTGCTCATGTTATGGTGTCCCGGGACGTCTCCGGACGACTGGGTGATCTATGGGAACGTCCCCAACACTCAAGGTTTTGCCCTATTCAGGCCTGTTTTGTGGGTTTATTGCCCATGTTTTGGTGTCCTGGGACGTCTCCGAAGCACGGGGTGATCCTATCGGACCGTCCCCAAGACTCACAGTTTAGGCCAATTGGGCCCGTTTTGTGAGCTATTGCTCACGTTTTGGTGTCCCGGGACGTCTCCGGACCAAGGGGCGATCTGTGGGAATGTCCCAAAGACTCGTGGTTTTGGCCGATTCAGGCCCGTTTTGTGGGTTTATTGCCCATGCTTTGGTGTCCCGGGACGTCTCCGAAGCACAGGGTGATCTTATGGGACCGTCCCCATGAGTCACAGTTTTGGCCAATTGGGCCCGTTTTGTGAGCTATTACTCATGTTTTGGTGTCCCGAGACGTCTCCGGACCACGGGGTGATCTATGGGAACGTCCCCAAGACTCACAATTTTGGTTGATACGAGCTCGTTTCAAGGGATATTGCTCACGTTTCGGTGTCTCGGGACGTCTCCGAAGCGCGGGGTGATCTTATGGAAACGTCCCCAAGACTCGTGGTTTTGGCCGAGTCAGGCCCGTTTTGTGGGTTTATTGCCCATGTTTTGGTGTCTCGAGACGTCTCCGAAGCACGGGGTGATCTTATGGGACCGTCCCCAAGAGTCACAGTTTTGGCCAATTGGGGCTCATTTTGTGAGCTATTGCTCACGTTTTGGTGTCCCGGGACGTCTCCAGACCATGGGGTGATCTCATGGGAACGTCCCGAGGACTCGTGGTTTTGGCCGATTCAGGCCCGTTTTGTGCGTTTATTGCCCATGTTTTGGTGTCCCGGGACATCTCCGAAGCACGGGTTGATCTTATGGGACCGCCCCCAAGACTCGTAGTTTTGGCCAAATGGGGCCCGTTTTGTGAGCTATTGCTCACGTTTTGGTGTCCCGGGACGTCTCCGGACAATGGGGTGATCTTATGGGAACGTCCCGAGGACTCGTGGTTCTGGCCGATTCAGGCCCGTTTTCTGGGTTTATTGCCCATGTTTTGGTGTCCCGAGATGTCTCCGAAGCACGGGGTGATCTTATGGGACCGTCCCCTAGACTCGCAGGTTTGGCCAATTGGGGCATTTTTTGTGAGCTATTACTCACGTTTTGGTGTGCCGGGACGTGTCCGGACCAAGGGGTGATCTTATCGGAACGTCCCTAGGACTCGTGGTTTTGGCCAATTCAGGCCCGTTTTGTGGGTTTATTGCCCATGTTTTAGTGTCCCGGGACGTCTTCGAAGCACGGGGTGATCTTATGGGACCGTCCCCAAGAGTCACAGTTTTGGCCAATTGGGACCCGTTTTGTGAGGTATTGCTCATGTTATGGTGTCCCGGGACGTCTCCGGACGACTGGGTGATCTATGGGAACGTCCCCAACACTCAAGGTTTTGCCCTATTCAGGCCTGTTTTGTGGGTTTATTGCCCATGTTTTGGTGTCCTGGGACGTCTCCGAAGCACGGGGTGATCCTATGGGACCATCCCCAAGACTCACAGTTTAGGCCAATTGGGCCCGTTTTGTGAGCTATTGCTCACGTTTTGGTGTCCCGGGACGTCTCCGGACCAAGGGGCGATCTGTGGGAATGTCCCAAAGACTCGTGGTTTTGGCCGATTCAGGCCCGTTTTGTGGGTTTATTGCCCATGCTTTGGTGTCCCGGGACGTCTCCGAAGCACAGGGTGATCTTATGGGACCGTCCCCATGAGTCACAGTTTTGGCCAATTGGGCCCGTTTTGTGAGCTATTACTCATGTTTTGGTGTCCCGAGACGTCTCCGGACCACGGGGTGATCTATGGGAACGTCCCCAAGACTCACAATTTTGGTTGATACGAGCTCGTTTCAAGGGATATTGCTCACGTTTCGGTGTCTCGGGACGTCTCCTAAGCACGGGGTGATCTTATGGAAACGTCCCCAAGACTCGTGGTTTTGGCCGAGTCAGGCCCGTTTTGTGGGTTTATTGCCCATGTTTTGGTGTCTCGAGACGTCTCCGAAGCACGGGGTGATCTTATGGGACCGTCCCCAAGAGTCACAGTTTTGGCCAATTGGGGCTCATTTTGTGAGCTATTGCTCACGTTTTGGTGTCCCGGGACGTCTCCAGACCATGGGGTGATCTCATGGGAACGTCCCGAGGACTCGTGGTTTTGGCCGATTCAGGCCCGTTTTGTGCGTTTATTGCCCATGTTTTGGTGTCCCGGGACATCTCCGAAGCACGGGTTGATCTTATGGGACCGCCCCCAAGACTCGTAGTTTTGGCCAAATGGGGCCCGTTTTGTGAGCTATTGCTCACGTTTTGGTGTCCCGGGACGTCTCCGGACAATGGGGTGATCTTATGGGAACGTCCCGAGGACTCGTGGTTCTGGCCGATTCAGGCCCGTTTTCAGGGTTTATTGCCCATGTTTTGGTGTCCCGAGATGTCTCCGAAGCACGGGGTGATCTTATGGGACCGTCCCCTAGACTCGCAGGTTTGGCCAATTGGGGCCCGTTTTGTGAGCTATTACTCACGTTTTGGTGTGCCGGGACGTGTCCGGACCAAGGGGTGATCTTATCGGAACGTCCCTAGGACTCGTGGTTTTGGCCAATTCAGGCCCGTTTTGTGGGTTTATTGCCCATGTTTTAGTGTCCCGGGACGTCTTCGAAGCACGGGGTGATCTTATGGGACCGTCCCCAAGAGTCACAGTTTTGGCCAATTGGGACCCGTTTTGTGAGGTATTGCTCATGTTATGGTGTCCCGGGACGTCTCCGGACGACTGGGTGATCTATGGGAACGTCCCCAACACTCAAGGTTTTGCCCTATTCAGGCCTGTTTTGTGGGTTTATTGCCCATGTTTTGGTGTCCTGGGACGTCTCCGAAGCACGGGGTGATCCTATGGGACCGTCCCCAAGACTCACAGTTTAGGCCAATTGGGCCCGTTTTGTGAGCTATTGCTCACGTTTTGGTGTCCCGGGACGTCTCCGGACCAAGGGGCGATCTGTGGGAATGTCCCAAAGACTCGTGGTTTTGGCCGATTCAGGCCCGTTTTGTGGGTTTATTGCCCATGCTTTGGTGTCCCGGGACGTCTCCGAAGCACAGGGTGATCTTATGGGACCGTCCCCATGAGTCACAGTTTTGGCCAATTGGGCCCGTTTTGTGAGCTATTACTCATGTTTTGGTGTCCCGAGACGTCTCCGGACCACGGGGTGATCTATGGGAACGTCCCCAAGACTCACAATTTTGGTTGATACGAGCTCGTTTCAAGGGATATTGCTCACGTTTCGGTGTCTCGGGACGTCTCCTAAGCACGGGGTGATCTTATGGAAACGTCCCCAAGACTCGTGGTTTTGGCCGAGTCAGGCCCGTTTTGTGGGTTTATTGCCCATGTTTTGGTGTCTCGAGACGTCTCCGAAGCACGGGGTGATCTTATGGGACCGTCCCCAAGAGTCACAGTTTTGGCCAATTGGGGCTCATTTTGTGAGCTATTGCTCACGTTTTGGTGTCCCGGGACGTCTCCAGACCATGGGGTGATCTCATGGGAACGTCCCGAGGACTCGTGGTTTTGGCCGATTCAGGCCCGTTTTGTGCGTTTATTGCCCATGTTTTGGTGTCCCGGGACATCTCCGAAGCACGGGTTGATCTTATGGGACCGCCCCCAAGACTCGTAGTTTTGGCCAAATGGGGCCCGTTTTGTGAGCTATTGCTCACGTTTTGGTGTCCCGGGACGTCTCCGGAAAATGGGGTGATCTTATGGGAACGTCCCCAGGACTCGTGGTTCTGGCCGATTCAGGCCCGTTTTCTGGGTTTATTGCCCATGTTTTGGTGTCCCGAGATGTCTCCGAAGCACGGGGTGATCTTATGGGACCGTCCCCTAGACTCGCAGGTTTGGCCAATTGGGGCCCGTTTTGTGAGCTATTACTCACGTTTTGGTGTGCCGGGACGTGTCCGGACCAAGGGGTGATCTTATCGGAACGTCCCTAGGACTCGTGGTTTTGGCCAATTCAGGCCCGTTTTGTGGGTTTATTGCCCATGTTTTAGTGTCCCGGGACGTCTTCGAAGCACGGGGTGATCTTATGGGACCGTCCCCAAGAGTCACAGTTTTGGCCAATTGGGACCCGTTTTGTGAGGTATTGCTCATGTTATGGTGTCCCGGGACGTCTCCGGACGACTGGGTGATCTATGGGAACGTCCCCAACACTCAAGGTTTTGCCCTATTCAGGCCTGTTTTGTGGGTTTATTGCCCATGTTTTGGTGTCCTGGGACGTCTCCGAAGCACGGGGTGATCCTATCGGACCGTCCCCAAGACTCACAGTTTAGGCCAATTGGGCCCGTTTTGTGAGCTATTGCTCACGTTTTGGTGTCCCGGGACGTCTCCGGACCAAGGGGCGATCTGTGGGAATGTCCCAAAGACTCGTGGTTTTGGCCGATTCAGGCCCGTTTTGTGGGTTTATTGCCCATGCTTTGGTGTCCCGGGACGTCTCCGAAGCACAGGGTGATCTTATGGGACCGTCCCCATGAGTCACAGTTTTGGCCAATTGGGCCCGTTTTGTGAGCTATTACTCATGTTTTGGTGTCCCGAGACGTCTCCGGACCACGGGGTGATCTATGGGAACGTCCCCAAGACTCACAATTTTGGTTGATACGAGCTCGTTTCAAGGGATATTGCTCACGTTTCGGTGTCTCGGGACGTCTCCGAAGCACGGGGTGATCTTATGGAAACGTCCCCAAGACTCGTGGTTTTGGCCGAGTCAGGCCCGTTTTGTGGGTTTATTGCCCATGTTTTGGTGTCTCGAGACGTCTCCGAAGCACGGGGTGATCTTATGGGACCGTCCCCAAGAGTCACAGTTTTGGCCAATTGGGGCTCATTTTGTGAGCTATTGCTCACGTTTTGGTGTCCCGGGACGTCTCCAGACCATGGGGTGATCTCATGGGAACGTCCCGAGGACTCGTGGTTTTGGCCGATTCAGGCCCGTTTTGTGCGTTTATTGCCCATGTTTTGGTGTCCCGGGACATCTCCGAAGCACGGGTTGATCTTATGGGACCGCCCCCAAGACTCGTAGTTTTGGCCAAATGGGGCCTGTTTTGTGAGCTATTGCTCACGTTTTGGTGTCCCGGGACGTCTCCGGACAATGGGGTGATCTTATGGGAACGTCCCCAGGACTCGTGGTTCTGGCCGATTCAGGCCCGTTTTCTGGGTTTATTGCCCATGTTTTGGTGTCCCGAGATGTCTCCGAAGCACGGGGTGATCTTATGGGACCGTCCCCTAGACTCGCAGGTTTGGCCAATTGGGGCATTTTTTGTGAGCTATTACTCACGTTTTGGTGTGCCGGGACGTGTCCGGACCAAGGGGTGATCTTATCGGAACGTCCCTAGGACTCGTGGTTTTGGCCAATTCAGGCCCGTTTTGTGGGTTTATTGCCCATGTTTTAGTGTCCCGGGACGTCTTCGAAGCACGGGGTGATCTTATGGGACCGTCCCCAAGAGTCACAGTTTTGGCCAATTGGGACCCGTTTTGTGAGGTATTGCTCATGTTATGGTGTCCCGGGACGTCTCCGGACGACTGGGTGATCTATGGGAACGTCCCCAACACTCAAGGTTTTGCCCTATTCAGGCCTGTTTTGTGGGTTTATTGCCCATGTTTTGGTGTCCTGGGACGTCTCCGAAGCACGGGGTGATCCTATGGGACCGTCCCCAAGACTCACAGTTTAGGCCAATTGGGCCCGTTTTGTGAGCTATTGCTCACGTTTTGGTGTCCCGGGACGTCTCCGGACCAAGGGGCGATCTGTGGGAATGTCCCAAAGACTCGTGGTTTTGGCCGATTCAGGCCCGTTTTGTGGGTTTATTGCCCATGCTTTGGTGTCCCGGGACGTCTCCGAAGCACAGGGTGATCTTATGGGACCGTCCCCATGAGTCACAGTTTTGGCCAATTGGGCCCGTTTTGTGAGCTATTACTCATGTTTTGGTGTCCCGAGACGTCTCCGGACCACGGGGTGATCTATGGGAACGTCCCCAAGACTCACAATTTTGGTTGATACGAGCTCGTTTCAAGGGATATTGCTCACGTTTCGGTGTCTCGGGACGTCTCCGAAGCACGGGGTGATCTTATGGAAACGTCCCCAAGACTCGTGGTTTTGGCCGAGTCAGGCCCGTTTTGTGGGTTTATTGCCCATGTTTTGGTGTCTCGAGACGTCTCCGAAGCACGGGGTGATCTTATGGGACCGTCCCCAAGAGTCACAGTTTTGGCCAATTGGGGCTCATTTTGTGAGCTATTGCTCACGTTTTGGTGTCCCGGGACGTCTCCAGACCATGGGGTGATCTCATGGGAACGTCCCGAGGACTCGTGGTTTTGGCCGATTCAGGCCCGTTTTGTGCGTTTATTGCCCATGTTTTGGTGTCCCGGGACATCTCCGAAGCACGGGTTGATCTTATGGGACCGCCCCCAAGACTCGTAGTTTTGGCCAAATGGGGCCTGTTTTGTGAGCTATTGCTCACGTTTTGGTGTCCCGGGACGTCTCCGGACAATGGGGTGATCTTATGGGAACGTCCCCAGGACTCGTGGTTCTGGCCGATTCAGGCCCGTTTTCTGGGTTTATTGCCCATGTTTTGGTGTCCCGAGATGTCTCCGAAGCACGGGGTGATCTTATGGGACCGTCCCCTAGACTCGCAGGTTTGGCCAATTGGGGCATTTTTTGTGAGCTATTACTCACGTTTTGGTGTGCCGGGACGTGTCCGGACCAAGGGGTGATCTTATCGGAACGTCCCTAGGACTCGTGGTTTTGGCCAATTCAGGCCCGTTTTGTGGGTTTATTGCCCATGTTTTAGTGTCCCGGGACGTCTTCGAAGCACGGGGTGATCTTATGGGACCGTCCCCAAGAGTCACAGTTTTGGCCAATTGGGACCCGTTTTGTGAGGTATTGCTCATGTTATGGTGTCCCGGGACGTCTCCGGACGACTGGGTGATCTATGGGAACGTCCCCAACACTCAAGGTTTTGCCCTATTCAGGCCTGTTTTGTGGGTTTATTGCCCATGTTTTGGTGTCCTGGGACGTCTCCGAAGCACGGGGTGATCCTATGGGACCGTCCCCAAGACTCACAGTTTAGGCCAATTGGGCCCGTTTTGTGAGCTATTGCTCACGTTTTGGTGTCCCGGGACGTCTCCGGACCAAGGGGCGATCTGTGGGAATGTCCCAAAGACTCGTGGTTTTGGCCGATTCAGGCCCGTTTTGTGGGTTTATTGCCCATGCTTTGGTGTCCCGGGACGTCTCCGAAGCACAGGGTGATCTTATGGGACCGTCCCCATGAGTCACAGTTTTGGCCAATTGGGCCCGTTTTGTGAGCTATTACTCATGTTTTGGTGTCCCGAGACGTCTCCGGACCACGGGGTGATCTATGGGAACGTCCCCAAGACTCACAATTTTGGTTGATACGAGCTCGTTTCAAGGGATATTGCTCACGTTTCGGTGTCTCGGGACGTCTCCGAAGCACGGGGTGATCTTATGGAAACGTCCCCAAGACTCGTGGTTTTGGCCGAGTCAGGCCCGTTTTGTGGGTTTATTGCCCATGTTTTGGTGTCTCGAGACGTCTCCGAAGCACGGGGTGATCTTATGGGACCGTCCCCAAGAGTCACAGTTTTGGCCAATTGGGGCTCATTTTGTGAGCTATTGCTCACGTTTTGGTGTCCCGGGACGTCTCCAGACCATGGGGTGATCTCATGGGAACGTCCCGAGGACTCGTGGTTTTGGCCGATTCAGGCCCGTTTTGTGCGTTTATTGCCCATGTTTTGGTGTCCCGGGACATCTCCGAAGCACGGGTTGATCTTATGGGACCGCCCCCAAGACTCGTAGTTTTGGCCAAATGGGGCCCGTTTTGTGAGCTATTGCTCACGTTTTGGTGTCCCGGGACGTCTCCGGACAATGGGGTGATCTTATGGGAACGTCCCCAGGACTCGTGGTTCTGGCCGATTCAGGCCCGTTTTCTGGGTTTATTGCCCATGTTTTGGTGTCCCGAGATGTCTCCGAAGCACGGGGTGATCTTATGGGACCGTCCCCTAGACTCGCAGGTTTGGCCAATTGGGGCCCGTTTTGTGAGCTATTACTCACGTTTTGGTGTGCCGGGACGTGTCCGGACCAAGGGGTGATCTTATCGGAACGTCCCTAGGACTCGTGGTTTTGGCCAATTCAGGCCCGTTTTGTGGGTTTATTGCCCATGTTTTAGTGTCCCGGGACGTCTTCGAAGCACGGGGTGATCTTATGGGACCGTCCCCAAGAGTCACAGTTTTGGCCAATTGGGACCCGTTTTGTGAGGTATTGCTCATGTTATGGTGTCCCGGGACGTCTCCGGACGACTGGGTGATCTATGGGAACGTCCCCAACACTCAAGGTTTTGCCCTATTCAGGCCTGTTTTGTGGGTTTATTGCCCATGTTTTGGTGTCCTGGGACGTCTCCGAAGCACGGGGTGATCCTATGGGACCGTCCCCAAGACTCACAGTTTAGGCCAATTGGGCCCGTTTTGTGAGCTATTGCTCACGTTTTGGTGTCCCGGGACGTCTCCGGACCAAGGGGCGATCTGTGGGAATGTCCCAAAGACTCGTGGTTTTGGCCGATTCAGGCCCGTTTTGTGGGTTTATTGCCCATGCTTTGGTGTCCCGGGACGTCTCCGAAGCACAGGGTGATCTTATGGGACCGTCCCCATGAGTCACAGTTTTGGCCAATTGGGCCCGTTTTGTGAGCTATTACTCATTTTTTGGTGTCCCGAGACGTCTCCGGACCACGGGGTGATCTATGGGAACGTCCCCAAGACTCACAATTTTGGTTGATACGAGCTCGTTTCAAGGGATATTGCTCACGTTTCGGTGTCTCGGGACGTCTCCGAAGCACGGGGTGATCTTATGGAAACGTCCCCAAGACTCGTGGTTTTGGCCGAGTCAGGCCCGTTTTGTGGGTTTATTGCCCATGTTTTGGTGTCTCGAGACGTCTCCGAAGCACGGGGTGATCTTATGGGACCGTCCCCAAGAGTCACAGTTTTGGCCAATTGGGGCTCATTTTGTGAGCTATTGCTCACGTTTTGGTGTCCCGGGACGTCTCCAGACCATGGGGTGATCTCATGGGAACGTCCCGAGGACTCGTGGTTTTGGCCGATTCAGGCCCGTTTTGTGCGTTTATTGCCCATGTTTTGGTGTCCCGGGACATCTCCGAAGCACGGGTTGATCTTATGGGACCGCCCCCAAGACTCGTAGTTTTGGCCAAATGGGGCCCGTTTTGTGAGCTATTGCTCACGTTTTGGTGTCCCGGGACGTCTCCGGACAATGGGGTGATCTTATGGGAACGTCCCCAGGACTCGTGGTTCTGGCCGATTCAGGCCCGTTTTCTGGGTTTATTGCCCATGTTTTGGTGTCCCGAGATGTCTCCGAAGCACGGGGTGATCTTATGGGACCGTCCCCTAGACTCGCAGGTTTGGCCAATTGGGGCCCGTTTTGTGAGCTATTACTCACGTTTTGGTGTGCCGGGACGTGTCCGGACCAAGGGGTGATCTTATCGGAACGTCCCTAGGACTCGTGGTTTTGGCCAATTCAGGCCCGTTTTGTGGGTTTATTGCCCATGTTTTAGTGTCCCGGGACGTCTTCGAAGCACGGGGTGATCTTATGGGACCGTCCCCAAGAGTCACAGTTTTGGCCAATTGGGACCCGTTTTGTGAGGTATTGCTCATGTTATGGTGTCCCGGGACGTCTCCGGACGACTGGGTGATCTATGGGAACGTCCCCAACACTCAAGGTTTTGCCCTATTCAGGCCTGTTTTGTGGGTTTATTGCCCATGTTTTGGTGTCCTGGGACGTCTCCGAAGCACGGGGTGATCCTATGGGACCGTCCCCAAGACTCACAGTTTAGGCCAATTGGGCCCGTTTTGTGAGCTATTGCTCACGTTTTGGTGTCCTGGGACGTCTCCGGACCAAGGGGCGATCTGTGGGAATGTCCCAAAGACTCGTGGTTTTGGCCGATTCAGGCCCGTTTTGTGGGTTTATTGCCCATGCTTTGGTGTCCCGGGACGTCTCCGAAGCACAGGGTGATCTTATGGGACCGTCCCCATGAGTCACAGTTTTGGCCAATTGGGCCCGTTTTGTGAGCTATTACTCATGTTTTGGTGTCCCGAGACGTCTCCGGACCATGGGGTGATCTATGGGAACGTCCCCAAGACTCACAATTTTGGTTGATACGAGCTCGTTTCAAGGGATATTGCTCACGTTTCGGTGTCTCGGGACGTCTCCGAAGCACGGGGTGATCTTATGGAAACGTCCCCAAGACTCGTGGTTTTGGCCGAGTCAGGCCCGTTTTGTGGGTTTATTGCCCATGTTTTGGTGTCTCGAGACGTCTCCGAAGCACGGGGTGATCTTATGGGACCGTCCCCAAGAATCACAGTTTTGGCCAATTGGGGCTCATTTTGTGAGCTATTGCTCACGTTTTGGTGTCCCGGGACGTCTCCAGACCATGGGGTGATCTCATGGGAACGTCCCGAGGACTCATGGTTTTGGCCGATTCAGGCCCGTTTTGTGCGTTTATTGCCCATGTTTTGGTGTCCCGGGACATCTCCGCAGCACGGGTTGATCTTATGGGACCGCCCCCAAGACTCGTAGTTTTGGCCAAATGGGGCCCGTTTTGTGAGCTATTGCTCACGTTTTGGTGTCCCGGGACGTCTCCGGACAATGGGGTGATCTTATGGGAACGTCCCCAGGACTCGTGGTTCTGGCCGATTCAGGCCCGTTTTCTGGGTTTATTGCCCATGTTTTGGTGTCCCGAGATGTCTCCGAAGCACGGGGTGATCTTATGGGACCGTCCCCTAGACTCGCAGGTTTGGCCAATTGGGGCCCGTTTTGTGAGCTATTACTCACGTTTTGGTGTGCCGGGACGTGTCCGGACCAAGGGGTGATCTTATCGGAACGTCCCTAGGACTCGTGGTTTTGGCCAATTCAGGCCCGTTTTGTGGGTTTATTGCCCATGTTTTAGTGTCCCGGGACGTCTTCGAAGCACGGGGTGATCTTATGGGACCGTCCCCAAGAGTCACAGTTTTGGCCAATTGGGACCCGTTTTGTGAGGTATTGCTCATGTTATGGTGTCCCGGGACGTCTCCGGACGACTGGGTGATCTATGGGAACGTCCCCAACACTCAAGGTTTTGCCCTATTCAGGCCTGTTTTGTGGGTTTATTGCCCATGTTTTGGTGTCCTGGGACGTCTCCGAAGCACGGGGTGATCCTATGGGACCGTCCCCAAGACTCACAGTTTAGGCCAATTGGGCCCGTTTTGTGAGCTATTGCTCACGTTTTGGTGTCCCGGGACGTCTCCGGACCAAGGGGCGATCTGTGGGAATGTCCCAAAGACTCGTGGTTTTGGCCGATTCAGGCCCGTTTTGTGGGTTTATTGCCCATGCTTTGGTGTCCTGGGACGTCTCCGAAGCACAGGGTGATCTTATGGGACCGTCCCCATGAGTCACAGTTTTGGCCAATTGGGCCCGTTTTGTGAGCTATTACTCATGTTTTGGTGTCCCGAGACGTCTCCGGACCATGGGGTGATCTATGGGAACGTCCCCAAGACTCACAATTTTGGTTGATACGAGCTCGTTTCAAGGGATATTGCTCACGTTTCGGTGTCTCGGGACGTCTCCGAAGCACGGGGTGATCTTATGGAAACGTCCCCAAGACTCGTGGTTTTGGCCGAGTCAGGCCCGTTTTGTGGGTTTATTGCCCATGTTTTGGTGTCTCGAGACGTCTCCGAAGCACGGGGTGATCTTATGGGACCGTCCCCAAGAGTCACAGTTTTGGCCAATTGGGGCTCATTTTGTGAGCTATTGCTCACGTTTTGGTGTCCCGGGACGTCTCCAGACCATGGGGTGATCTCATGGGAACGTCCCGAGGACTCGTGGTTTTGGCCGATTCAGGCCCGTTTTGTGCGTTTATTGCCCATGTTTTGGTGTCCCGGGACATCTCCGCAGCACGGGTTGATCTTATGGGACCGCCCCCAAGACTCGTAGTTTTGGCCAAATGGGGCCCGTTTTGTGAGCTATTGCTCACGTTTTGGTGTCCCGGGACGTCTCCGGACAATGGGGTGATCTTATGGGAACGTCCCCAGGACTCGTGGTTCTGGCCGATTCAGGCCCGTTTTCTGGGTTTATTGCCCATGTTTTGGTGTCCCGAGATGTCTCCGAAGCACGGGGTGATCTTATGGGACCGTCCCCTAGACTCGCAGGTTTGGCCAATTGGGGCCCGTTTTGTGAGCTATTACTCACGTTTTGGTGTGCCGGGACGTGTCCGGACCAAGGGGTGATCTTATCGGAACGTCCCTAGGACTCGTGGTTTTGGCCAATTCAGGCCCGTTTTGTGGGTTTATTGCCCATGTTTTAGTGTCCCGGGACGTCTTCGAAGCACGGGGTGATCTTATGGGACCGTCCCCAAGAGTCACAGTTTTGGCCAATTGGGACCCGTTTTGTGAGGTATTGCTCATGTTATGGTGTCCCGGGACGTCTCCGGACGACTGGGTGATCTATGGGAACGTCCCCAACACTCAAGGTTTTGCCCTATTCAGGCCTGTTTTGTGGGTTTATTGCCCATGTTTTGGTGTCCTGGGACGTCTCCGAAGCACGGGGTGATCCTATGGGACCGTCCCCAAGACTCACAGTTTAGGCCAATTGGGCCCGTTTTGTGAGCTATTGCTCACGTTTTGGTGTCCCGGGACGTCTCCGGACCAAGGGGCGATCTGTGGGAATGTCCCAAAGACTCGTGGTTTTGGCCGATTCAGGCCCGTTTTGTGGGTTTATTGCCCATGCTTTGGTGTCCCGGGACGTCTCCGAAGCACAGGGTGATCTTATGGGACCGTCCCCATGAGTCACAGTTTTGGCCAATTGGGCCCGTTTTGTGAGCTATTACTCATGTTTTGGTGTCCCGAGACGTCTCCGGACCACGGGGTGATCTATGGGAACGTCCCCAAGACTCACAATTTTGGTTGATACGAGCTCGTTTCAAGGGATATTGCTCACGTTTCGGTGTCTCGGGACGTCTCCGAAGCACGGGGTGATCTTATGGAAACGTCCCCAAGACTCGTGGTTTTGGCCGAGTCAGGCCCGTTTTGTGGGTTTATTGCCCATGTTTTGGTGTCTCGAGACGTCTCCGAAGCACGGGGTGATCTTATGGGACCGTCCCCAAGAGTCACAGTTTTGGCCAATTGGGGCTCATTTTGTGAGCTATTGCTCACGTTTTGGTGTCCCGGGACGTCTCCAGACCATGGGGTGATCTCATGGGAACGTCCCGAGGACTCGTGGTTTTGGCCGATTCAGGCCCGTTTTGTGCGTTTATTGCCCATGTTTTGGTGTCCCGGGACATCTCCGAAGCACGGGTTGATCTTATGGGACCGCCCCCAAGACTCGTAGTTTTGGCCAAATGGGGCCCGTTTTGTGAGCTATTGCTCACGTTTTGGTGTCCCGGGACGTCTCCGGACAATGGGGTGATCTTATGGGAACGTCCCCAGGACTCGTGGTTCTGGCCGATTCAGGCCCGTTTTCTGGGTTTATTGCCCATGTTTTGGTGTCCCGAGATGTCTCCGAAGCACGGGGTGATCTTATGGGACCGTCCCCTAGACTCGCAGGTTTGGCCAATTGGGGCATTTTTTGTGAGCTATTACTCACGTTTTGGTGTGCCGGGACGTGTCCGGACCAAGGGGTGATCTTATCGGAACGTCCCTAGGACTCGTGGTTTTGGCCAATTCAGGCCCGTTTTGTGGGTTTATTGCCCATGTTTTAGTGTCCCGGGACGTCTTCGAAGCACGGGGTGATCTTATGGGACCGTCCCCAAGAGTCACAGTTTTGGCCAATTGGGACCCGTTTTGTGAGGTATTGCTCATGTTATGGTGTCCCGGGACGTCTCCGGACGACTGGGTGATCTATGGGAACGTCCCCAACACTCAAGGTTTTGCCCTATTCAGGCCTGTTTTGTGGGTTTATTGCCCATGTTTTGGTGTCCTGGGACGTCTCCGAAGCACGGGGTGATCCTATGGGACCGTCCCCAAGACTCACAGTTTAGGCCAATTGGGCCCGTTTTGTGAGCTATTGCTCACGTTTTGGTGTCCCGGGACGTCTCCGGACCAAGGGGCGATCTGTGGGAATGTCCCAAAGACTCGTGGTTTTGGCCGATTCAGGCCCGTTTTGTGGGTTTATTGCCCATGCTTTGGTGTCCCGGGACGTCTCCGAAGCACAGGGTGATCTTATGGGACCGTCCCCATGAGTCACAGTTTTGGCCAATTGGGCCCGTTTTGTGAGCTATTACTCATGTTTTGGTGTCCCGAGACGTCTCCGGACCACGGGGTGATCTATGGGAACGTCCCCAAGACTCACAATTTTGGTTGATACGAGCTCGTTTCAAGGGATATTGCTCACGTTTCGGTGTCTCGGGACGTCTCCGAAGCACGGGGTGATCTTATGGAAACGTCCCCAAGACTCGTGGTTTTGGCCGAGTCAGGCCCGTTTTGTGGGTTTATTGCCCATGTTTTGGTGTCTCGAGACGTCTCCGAAGCACGGGGTGATCTTATGGGACCGTCCCCAAGAGTCACAGTTTTGGCCAATTGGGGCTCATTTTGTGAGCTATTGCTCACGTTTTGGTGTCCCGGGACGTCTCCAGACCATGGGGTGATCTCATGGGAACGTCCCGAGGACTCGTGGTTTTGGCCGATTCAGGCCCGTTTTGTGCGTTTATTGCCCATGTTTTGGTGTCCCGGGACATCTCCGCAGCACGGGTTGATCTTATGGGACCGCCCCCAAGACTCGTAGTTTTGGCCAAATGGGCCCCGTTTTGTGAGCTATTGCTCACGTTTTGGTGTCCCGGGACGTCTCCGGACAATGGGGTGATCTTATGGGAACGTCCCGAGGACTCGTGGTTCTGGCCGATTCAGGCCCGTTTTCTGGGTTTATTGCCCATGTTTTGGTGTCCCGAGATGTCTCCGAAGCACGGGGTGATCTTATGGGACCGTCCCCTAGACTCGCAGGTTTGGCCAATTGGGGCCCGTTTTGTGAGCTATTACTCACGTTTTGGTGTGCCGGGACGTGTCCGGACCAAGGGGTGATCTTATCGGAACGTCCCTAGGACTCGTGGTTTTGGCCAATTCAGGCCCGTTTTGTGGGTTTATTGCCCATGTTTTAGTGTCCCGGGACGTCTTCGAAGCACGGGGTGATCTTATGGGACCGTCCCCAAGAGTCACAGTTTTGGCCAATTGGGACCCGTTTTGTGAGGTATTGCTCATGTTATGGTGTCCCGGGACGTCTCCGGACGACTGGGTGATCTATGGGAACGTCCCCAACACTCAAGGTTTTGCCCTATTCAGGCCTGTTTTGTGGGTTTATTGCCCATGTTTTGGTGTCCTGGGACGTCTCCGAAGCACGGGGTGATCCTATGGGACCGTCCCCAAGACTCACAGTTTAGGCCAATTGGGCCCGTTTTGTGAGCTATTGCTCACGTTTTGGTGTCCCGGGACGTCTCCGGACCAAGGGGCGATCTGTGGGAATGTCCCAAAGACTCGTGGTTTTGGCCGATTCAGGCCCGTTTTGTGGGTTTATTGCCCATGCTTTGGTGTCCCGGGACGTCTCCGAAGCACAGGGTGATCTTATGGGACCGTCCCCATGAGTCACAGTTTTGGCCAATTGGGCCCGTTTTGTGAGCTATTACTCATGTTTTGGTGTCCCGAGACGTCTCCGGACCACGGGGTGATCTATGGGAACGTCCCCAAGACTCACAATTTTGGTTGATACGAGCTCGTTTCAAGGGATATTGCTCACGTTTCGGTGTCTCGGGACGTCTCCGAAGCACGGGGTGATCTTATGGAAACGTCCCCAAGACTCGTGGTTTTGGCCGAGTCAGGCCCGTTTTGTGGGTTTATTGCCCATGTTTTGGTGTCTCGAGACGTCTCCGAAGCACGGGGTGATCTTATGGGACCGTCCCCAAGAGTCACAGTTTTGGCCAATTGGGGCTCATTTTGTGAGCTATTGCTCACGTTTTGGTGTCCCGGGACGTCTCCAGACCATGGGGTGATCTCATGGGAACGTCCCGAGGACTCGTGGTTTTGGCCGATTCAGGCCCGTTTTGTGCGTTTATTGCCCATGTTTTGGTGTCCCGGGACATCTCCGCAGCACGGGTTGATCTTATGGGACCGCCCCCAAGACTCGTAGTTTTGGCCAAATGGGGCCCGTTTTGTGAGCTATTGCTCACGTTTTGGTGTCCCGGGACGTCTCCGGACAATGGGGTGATCTTATGGGAACGTCCCGAGGACTCGTGGTTCTGGCCGATTCAGGCCCGTTTTCTGGGTTTATTGCCCATGTTTTGGTGTCCCGAGATGTCTCCGAAGCACGGGGTGATCTTATGGGACCGTCCCCTAGACTCGCAGGTTTGGCCAATTGGGGCCCGTTTTGTGAGCTATTACTCACGTTTTGGTGTGCCGGGACGTGTCCGGACCAAGGGGTGATCTTATCGGAACGTCCCTAGGACTCGTGGTTTTGGCCAATTCAGGCCCGTTTTGTGGGTTTATTGCCCATGTTTTAGTGTCCCGGGACGTCTTCGAAGCACGGGGTGATCTTATGGGACCGTCCCCAAGAGTCACAGTTTTGGCCAATTGGGACCCGTTTTGTGAGGTATTGCTCATGTTATGGTGTCCCGGGACGTCTCCGGACGACTGGGTGATCTATGGGAACGTCCCCAACACTCAAGGTTTTGCCCTATTCAGGCCTGTTTTGTGGGTTTATTGCCCATGTTTTGGTGTCCTGGGACGTCTCCGAAGCACGGGGTGATCCTATGGGACCGTCCCCAAGACTCACAGTTTAGGCCAATTGGGCCCGTTTTGTGAGCTATTGCTCACGTTTTGGTGTCCCGGGACGTCTCCGGACCAAGGGGCGATCTGTGGGAATGTCCCAAAGACTCGTGGTTTTGGCCGATTCAGGCCCGTTTTGTGGGTTTATTGCCCATGCTTTGGTGTCCCGGGACGTCTCCGAAGCACAGGGTGATCTTATGGGACCGTCCCCATGAGTCACAGTTTTGGCCAATTGGGCCCGTTTTGTGAGCTATTACTCATGTTTTGGTGTCCCGAGACGTCTCCGGACCACGGGGTGATCTATGGGAACGTCCCCAAGACTCACAATTTTGGTTGATACGAGCTCGTTTCAAGGGATATTGCTCACGTTTCGGTGTCTCGGGACGTCTCCGAAGCACGGGGTGATCTTATGGAAACGTCCCCAAGACTCGTGGTTTTGGCCGAGTCAGGCCCGTTTTGTGGGTTTATTGCCCATGTTTTGGTGTCTCGAGACGTCTCCGAAGCACGGGGTGATCTTATGGGACCGTCCCCAAGAGTCACAGTTTTGGCCAATTGGGGCTCATTTTGTGAGCTATTGCTCACGTTTTGGTGTCCCGGGACGTCTCCAGACCATGGGGTGATCTCATGGGAACGTCCCGAGGACTCGTGGTTTTGGCCGATTCAGGCCCGTTTTGTGCGTTTATTGCCCATGTTTTGGTGTCCCGGGACATCTCCGCAGCACGGGTTGATCTTATGGGACCGCCCCCAAGACTCGTAGTTTTGGCCAAATGGGGCCCGTTTTGTGAGCTATTGCTCACGTTTTGGTGTCCCGGGACGTCTCCGGACAATGGGGTGATCTTATGGGAACGTCCCGAGGACTCGTGGTTCTGGCCGATTCAGGCCCGTTTTCTGGGTTTATTGCCCATGTTTTGGTGTCCCGAGATGTCTCCGAAGCACGGGGTGATCTTATGGGACCGTCCCCTAGACTCGCAGGTTTGGCCAATTGGGGCCCGTTTTGTGAGCTATTACTCACGTTTTGGTGTGCCGGGACGTGTCCGGACCAAGGGGTGATCTTATCGGAACGTCCCTAGGACTCGTGGTTTTGGCCAATTCAGGCCCGTTTTGTGGGTTTATTGCCCATGTTTTAGTGTCCCGGGACGTCTTCGAAGCACGGGGTGATCTTATGGGACCGTCCCCAAGAGTCACAGTTTTGGCCAATTGGGACCCGTTTTGTGAGGTATTGCTCATGTTATGGTGTCCCGGGACGTCTCCGGACGACTGGGTGATCTATGGGAACGTCCCCAACACTCAAGGTTTTGCCCTATTCAGGCCTGTTTTGTGGGTTTATTGCCCATGTTTTGGTGTCCTGGGACGTCTCCGAAGCACGGGGTGATCCTATGGGACCGTCCCCAAGACTCACAGTTTAGGCCAATTGGGCCCGTTTTGTGAGCTATTGCTCACGTTTTGGTGTCCCGGGACGTCTCCGGACCAAGGGGCGATCTGTGGGAATGTCCCAAAGACTCGTGGTTTTGGCCGATTCAGGCCCGTTTTGTGGGTTTATTGCCCATGCTTTGGTGTCCCGGGACGTCTCCGAAGCACAGGGTGATCTTATGGGACCGTCCCCATGAGTCACAGTTTTGGCCAATTGGGCCCGTTTTGTGAGCTATTACTCATGTTTTGGTGTCCCGAGACGTCTCCGGACCACGGGGTGATCTATGGGAACGTCCCCAAGACTCACAATTTTGGTTGATACGAGCTCGTTTCAAGGGATATTGCTCACGTTTCGGTGTCTCGGGACGTCTCCGAAGCACGGGGTGATCTTATGGAAACGTCCCCAAGACTCGTGGTTTTGGCCGAGTCAGGCCCGTTTTGTGGGTTTATTGCCCATGTTTTGGTGTCTCGAGACGTCTCCGAAGCACGGGGTGATCTTATGGGACCGTCCCCAAGAGTCACAGTTTTGGCCAATTGGGGCTCATTTTGTGAGCTATTGCTCACGTTTTGGTGTCCCGGGACGTCTCCAGACCATGGGGTGATCTCATGGGAACGTCCCGAGGACTCGTGGTTTTGGCCGATTCAGGCCCGTTTTGTGCGTTTATTGCCCATGTTTTGGTGTCCCGGGACATCTCCGAAGCACGGGTTGATCTTATGGGACCGCCCCCAAGACTCGTAGTTTTGGCCAAATGGGGCCCGTTTTGTGAGCTATTGCTCACGTTTTGGTGTCCCGGGACGTCTCCGGACAATGGGGTGATCTTATGGGAACGTCCCCAGGACTCGTGGTTCTGGCCGATTCAGGCCCGTTTTCTGGGTTTATTGCCCATGTTTTGGTGTCCCGAGATGTCTCCGAAGCACGGGGTGATCTTATGGGACCGTCCCCTAGACTCGCAGGTTTGGCCAATTGGGGCATTTTTTGTGAGCTATTACTCACGTTTTGGTGTGCCGGGACGTGTCCGGACCAAGGGGTGATCTTATCGGAACGTCCCTAGGACTCGTGGTTTTGGCCAATTCAGGCCCGTTTTGTGGGTTTATTGCCCATGTTTTAGTGTCCCGGGACGTCTTCGAAGCACGGGGTGATCTTATGGGACCGTCCCCAAGAGTCACAGTTTTGGCCAATTGGGACCCGTTTTGTGAGGTATTGCTCATGTTATGGTGTCCCGGGACGTCTCCGGACGACTGGGTGATCTACGGGAACGTCCCCAACACTCAAGGTTTTGCCCTATTCAGGCCTGTTTTGTGGGTTTATTGCCCATGTTTTGGTGTCCTGGGACGTCTCCGAAGCACGGGGTGATCCTATGGGACCGTCCCCAAGACTCACAGTTTAGGCCAATTGGGCCCGTTTTGTGAGCTATTGCTCACGTTTTGGTGTCCCGGGACGTCTCCGGACCAAGGGGCGATCTGTGGGAATGTCCCAAAGACTCGTGGTTTTGGCCGATTCAGGCCCGTTTTGTGGGTTTATTGCCCATGCTTTGGTGTCCCGGGACGTCTCCGAAGCACAGGGTGATCTTATGGGACCGTCCCCATGAGTCACAGTTTTGGCCAATTGGGCCCGTTTTGTGAGCTATTACTCATGTTTTGGTGTCCCGAGACGTCTCCGGACCACGGGGTGATCTATGGGAACGTCCCCAAGACTCACAATTTTGGTTGATACGAGCTCGTTTCAAGGGATATTGCTCACGTTTCGGTGTCTCGGGACGTCTCCGAAGCACGGGGTGATCTTATGGAAACGTCCCCAAGACTCGTGGTTTTGGCCGAGTCAGGCCCGTTTTGTGGGTTTATTGCCCATGTTTTGGTGTCTCGAGACGTCTCCGAAGCACGGGGTGATCTTATGGGACCGTCCCCAAGAGTCACAGTTTTGGCCAATTGGGGCTCATTTTGTGAGCTATTGCTCACGTTTTGGTGTCCCGGGACGTCTCCAGACCATGGGGTGATCTCATGGGAACGTCCCGAGGACTCGTGGTTTTGGCCGATTCAGGCCCGTTTTGTGCGTTTATTGCCCATGTTTTGGTGTCCCGGGACATCTCCGCAGCACGGGTTGATCTTATGGGACCGCCCCCAAGACTCGTAGTTTTGGCCAAATGGGGCCCGTTTTGTGAGCTATTGCTCACGTTTTGGTGTCCCGGGACGTCTCCGGACAATGGGGTGATCTTATGGGAACGTCCCGAGGACTCGTGGTTCTGGCCGATTCAGGCCCGTTTTCTGGGTTTATTGCCCATGTTTTGGTGTCCCGAGATGTCTCCGAAGCACGGGGTGATCTTATGGGACCGTCCCCTAGACTCGCAGGTTTGGCCAATTGGGGCCCGTTTTGTGAGCTATTACTCACGTTTTGGTGTGCCGGGACGTGTCCGGACCAAGGGGTGATCTTATCGGAACGTCCCTAGGACTCGTGGTTTTGGCCAATTCAGGCCCGTTTTGTGGGTTTATTGCCCATGTTTTAGTGTCCCGGGACGTCTTCGAAGCACGGGGTGATCTTATGGGACCGTCCCCAAGAGTCACAGTTTTGGCCAATTGGGACCCGTTTTGTGAGGTATTGCTCATGTTATGGTGTCCCGGGACGTCTCCGGACGACTGGGTGATCTATGGGAACGTCCCCAACACTCAAGGTTTTGCCCTATTCAGGCCTGTTTTGTGGGTTTATTGCCCATGTTTTGGTGTCCTGGGACGTCTCCGAAGCACGGGGTGATCCTATGGGACCGTCCCCAAGACTCACAGTTTAGGCCAATTGGGCCCGTTTTGTGAGCTATTGCTCACGTTTTGGTGTCCCGGGACGTCTCCGGACCAAGGGGCGATCTGTGGGAATGTCCCAAAGACTCGTGGTTTTGGCCGATTCAGGCCCGTTTTGTGGGTTTATTGCCCATGCTTTGGTGTCCCGGGACGTCTCCGAAGCACAGGGTGATCTTATGGGACCGTCCCCATGAGTCACAGTTTTGGCCAATTGGGCCCGTTTTGTGAGCTATTACTCATGTTTTGGTGTCCCGAGACGTCTCCGGACCACGGGGTGATCTATGGGAACGTCCCCAAGACTCACAATTTTGGTTGATACGAGCTCGTTTCAAGGGATATTGCTCACGTTTCGGTGTCTCGGGACGTCTCCGAAGCACGGGGTGATCTTATGGAAACGTCCCCAAGACTCGTGGTTTTGGCCGAGTCAGGCCCGTTTTGTGGGTTTATTGCCCATGTTTTGGTGTCTCGAGACGTCTCCGAAGCACGGGGTGATCTTATGGGACCGTCCCCAAGAGTCACAGTTTTGGCCAATTGGGGCTCATTTTGTGAGCTATTGCTCACGTTTTGGTGTCCCGGGACGTCTCCAGACCATGGGGTGATCTCATGGGAACGTCCCGAGGACTCGTGGTTTTGGCCGATTCAGGCCCGTTTTGTGCGTTTATTGCCCATGTTTTGGTGTCCCGGGACATCTCCGCAGCACGGGTTGATCTTATGGGACCGCCCCCAAGACTCGTAGTTTTGGCCAAATGGGGCCCGTTTTGTGAGCTATTACTCACGTTTTGGTGTCCCGGGACGTCTCCGGACAATGGGGTGATCTTATGGGAACGTCCCGAGGACTCGTGGTTCTGGCCGATTCTGGCCCGTTTTCTGGGTTTATTGCCCATGTTTTGGTGTCCCGAGACGTCTCCGAAGCACGGGGTGATCTTATGGGACCGTCCCCTAGACTCGCAGGTTTGGCTAATTGGGGCCCGTTTTGTGAGCTATTACTCACGTTTTGGTGTGCCGGGACGTGTCCGGACCAAGGGGTGATCTTATCGGAACGTCCCTAGGACTCGTGCTTTTGGCTAATTCAGGCCCTTTTTGTGGGTTTATTGCCCATGTTTTAGTGTCCCGGGACGTCTTCGAAGCACGGGGTGATCTTATGGGACCGTCCCCAAGAGTCACAGTTTTGGCCAATTGGGACCCGTTTTGTGAGGTATTGCTTATGTTATGGTGTCCCGGGACGTCTCCGGACGACTGGGTGATCTATGGGAACGTCCCCAACACTCAAGGTTTTGCCCTATTCAAGCCTGTTTTGTGGGTTTATTGCCCATGTTTTGGTGTCCTGGGACGTCTCCGAAGCACGGGGTGATCCTATGGGACCGTCCCCAAGACTCACAGTTTTGGCCAATTGGGCCCGTTTTGTGAGCTATTGCTCACGTTTTGGTGTCCCGGGACGTCTCCGGACCAAGGGGAGATCTATGGGAATGTCCCAAAGACTCGTGGTTTTGGCCGATTCAGGCCCGTTTTGTGGGTTTATTGCCCATGCTTTGGTGTCCCGGGACGTCTCCGAAGCACGGGGTGATCTTATGGGACCGTCCCCATGAGTCATAGTTTTGGCCAATTGGGCCCGTTTTGTGAGCTATTACTCATGTTTTGGTGTCCCGAGACGTCTCCGGACCACGGGGTGATCTATGGGAACGTCCCCAAGACTCACAATTTTGGTTGATACGAGCTCGTTTCAAGGGATATTGCTCACGTTTCGGTGTCTCGGGACGTCTCCGAAGCACGGGGTGATCTTATGGAAACGTCCCCAAGACTCGTGGTTTTGGCCGAGTCAGGCCCGTTTTGTGGGTTTATTGCCCATGTTTTGGTGTCTCGAGACGTCTCCGAAGCACGGGGTGATCTTATGGGACCGTCCCCAAGAGTCACAGTTTTGGCCAATTGGGGCTCATTTTGTGAGCTATTGCTCACGTTTTGGTGTCCCGGGACGTCTCCAGACCATGGGGTGATCTCATGGGAACGTCCCGAGGACTCGTGGTTTTGGCCGATTCAGGCCCGTTTTGTGCGTTTATTGCCCATGTTTTGGTGTCCCGGGACATCTCCGCAGCACGGGTTGATCTTATGGGACCGCCCCCAAGACTCGTAGTTTTGGCCAAATGGGGCCCGTTTTGTGAGCTATTACTCACGTTTTGGTGTCCCGGGACGTCTCCGGACAATGGGGTGATCTTATGGGAACGTCCCCAGGACTCGTGGTTCTGGCCGATTCTGGCCCGTTTTCTGGGTTTATTGCCCATGTTTTGGTGTCCCGAGACGTCTCCGAAGCACGGGGTGATCTTATGGGACCGTCCCCTAGACTCGCAGGTTTGGCTAATTGGGGCCCGTTTTGTGAGCTATTACTCACGTTTTGGTGTGCCGGGACGTCTCCGGACCAAGGGGTGATCTTATCGGAACGTCCCTAGGACTCGTGCTTTTGGCTAATTCAGGCCCTTTTTGTGGGTTTATTGCCCATGTTTTAGTGTCCCGGGACGTCTTCGAAGCACGGGGTGATCTTATGGGACCGTCCCCAAGAGTCACAGTTTTGGCCAATTGGGACCCGTTTTGTGAGGTATTGCTTATGTTATGGTGTCCCGGGACGTCTCCGGACGACTGGGTGATCTATGGGAACGTCCCCAACACTCAAGGTTTTGCCCTATTCAAGCCTGTTTTGTGGGTTTATTGCCCATGTTTTGGTGTCCTGGGACGTCTCCGAAGCACGGGGTGATCCTATGGGACCGTCCCCAAGACTCACAGTTTTGGCCAATTGGGCCCGTTTTGTGAGCTATTGCTCACGTTTTGGTGTCCCGGGACGTCTCCGGACCAAGGGGAGATCTATGGGAATGTCCCAAAGACTCGTGGTTTTGGCCGATTCAGGCCCGTTTTGTGGGTTTATTGCCCATGCTTTGGTGTCCCGGGACGTCTCCGAAGCACGGGGTGATCTTATGGGACCGTCCCCATGAGTCATAGTTTTGGCCAATTGGGCCCGTTTTGTGAGCTATTACTCATGTTTTGGTGTCCCGAGACGTCTCCGGACCACGGGGTGATCTATGGGAACGTCCCCAAGACTCACAATTTTGGTTGATACGAGCTCGTTTCAAGGGATATTGCTCACGTTTTGGTGTCTCGGGACGTCTCCGAAGCACGGGGTGATCTTATGGAAATGTCCCCAAGACTCGTGGTTTTGGCCGAGTCAGGCCCGTTTTGTGGGTTTATTGCCCATGATTTGGTGTCTCGAGACGTCTCTGAAGCACGGGGTGATCTTATGGGACCGTCCCCAAGAGTCACAGTTTTGGCCAATTGGGGCTCATTTTGTGAGATATTGCTCACGTTTTGGTGTCCCGGGACGTCTCCAGACCATGGAGTGATCTCATGGGAACGTCCCGAGGACTCGTGGTTTTGGCCGATTCAGGCCCGTTTTGTGCGTTTATTGCCCATGTTTTGGTGTCCCGGGACATCTCCGAAGCACGGGTTGATCTTATGGGACCGCCCCCAAGACTCGTAGTTTTGGCCAAATGGGGCCAGTTTTGTGAGCTATTGCTCACGTTTTGGTGTCCCGGGACATCTCCGGACAATGGGGTGATCTTATGGGAACGTCCCCAGGACTCGTGGTTCTGGCCGATTCAGGCCCGTTTTCTGGGTTTATTGCCCATGTTTTGGTGTCCCGAGACGTCTCCGAAGCACGGGGTGATCTTATGGGACCGTCCCCTAGACTCGCAGGTTTGGCCAATTGGGGCCCGTTTTGTGAGCTATTACTCACGTTTTGGTGTGCCGGGACGTCTCCGGACCAAGGGGTGATCTTATCGGAACGTCCCTAGGACTCGTGCTTTTGGCCAATTCAGGCCCTTTTTGTGGGTATATTGCCCATGTTTTAGTGTCCCGGGACGTCTTCGAAGCACGGGGTGATCTTATGGGACCGTCCCCAAGAGTCACAGTTTTGGCCAATTGGGACCCGTTTTGTGAGGTATTGCTCATGTTATGGTGTCCCGGGACGTCTCCGGACGACTGGGTGATCTATGGGAACGTCCCCAACACTCAAGGTTTTCCCCTATTCAGGCCTGTTTTGTGGGTTTATTGCCCATGTTTTGGTGTCCTGGGACGTCTCCGAAGCACGGGGTGATCCTATGGGACCGTCCCCAAGACTCACAGTTTTGGCCAATTGGGCCCGTTTTGTGAGCTATTGCTCACGTTTTGGTGTCCCGGGACGTCTCCGGACCAAGGGGAGATCTATGGGAATGTCCCAAAGACTCGTGGTTTTGGCCGATTCAGGCCCGTTTTGTGGGTTTGATGCCCATGCTTTGGTGTCCCGGGACGTCTCCGAAGCACGGGGTGATCTTATGGGACCGTCCCCATGAGTCACAGTTTTGGCCAATTGGGCCCGTTTTGTGAGCTATTACTCATGTTTTGGTGTCCCGAGACGTCTCCGGACCACGGGGTGATCTATGGGAACGTCCCCAAGACTCACAATTTTGGTTGATACGAGCTCGTTTCAAGGGATATTGCTCACGTTTTGGTGTCTCGGGACGTCTCCGAAGCACGGGGTGATCTTATGGAAACGTCCCCAAGACTCGTGGTTTTGGCCGAGTCAGCCCCGTTTTGTGGGTTTATTGCCCATGTTTTGGTGTCTCGAGACGTCTCCGAAGCACGGGGTGATCTTATGGGACCGTCCCCAAGAGTCACAGTTTTGGCCAATTGGGGCTCATTTTGTGAGCTATTGCTCACGTTTTGGTGTCCCGGGACGTCTCCAGACCATGGAGTGATCTCATGGGAACGTCCCGAGGACTCGTGGTTTTGGCCGATTCAGGCCCGTTTTGTGCGTTTATTGCCCATGTTTTGGTGTCCCGGGACATCTCCGCAGCACGGGTTGATCTTATGGGACCGCCCCCAAGACTCGTAGTTTTGGCCAAATGGGGCCCGTTTTGTGAGCTATTGCTCACGTTTTGGTGTCCCGTGACGTCTCCGGACAATGGGGTGATCTTATGGGAACGTCCCCAGGACTCGTGGTTCTGGCCGATTCAGGCCCGTTTCCTGGGTTTATTGCCCATGTTTTGGTGTCCCGAGACGTCTCCGAAGCACGGGGTGATCTTATGGGACCGTCCCCTAGACTCGCAGGTTTGGCCAATTGGGGCCCGTTTTGTGAGCTATTACTCACGTTTTGGTGTGCCGGGACGTCTCCGGACCAAGGGGTGATCTTATCGGAACGTCCCTAGGACTCGTGCTTTTGGCCAATTCAGGCCCTTTTTGTGGGTTTATTGCCCATGTTTTAGTGTCCCGGGACGTCTTCGAAGCACGGGGTGATCTTATGGGACCGTCCCCAAGAGTCACAGTTTTGGCCAATTGGGACCCGTTTTGTGAGGTATTGCTCATGTTATGGTGTCCCGGGACGTCTCCGGACGACTGGGTGATCTATGGGAACGTCCCCAACACTCAAGGTTTTCCCCTATTCAGGCCTGTTTTGTGGGTTTATTGCCCATGTTTTGGTGTCCTGGGACGTCTCCGAAGCACGGGGTGATCCTATGGGACCGTCCCCAAGACTCACAGTTTTGGCCAATTGGGCCCGTTTTGTGAGCTATTGCTCACGTTTTGGTGTCCCGGGACGTCTCCGGACCAAGGGGAGATCTATGGGAATGTCCCAAAGACTCGTGGTTTTGGCCGATTCAGGCCCGTTTTGTGGGTTTATTGCCCATGCTTTGGTGTCCCGGGACGTCTCCGAAGCACGGGGTGATCTTATGGGACCGTCCCCATGAGTCACAGTTTTGGCCAATTGGGCCCGTTTTGTGAGCTATTACTCATGTTTTGGTGTCCCGAGACGTCTCCGGACCACGGGGTGATCTATGGGAACGTCCCCAAGACTCACAATTTTGGTTGATACGAGCTCGTTTCAAGGGATATTGCTCACGTTTTGGTGTCTCGGGACGTCTCCGAAGCACGGGGTGATCTTATGGAAACGTCCCCAAGACTCGTGGTTTTGGCCGAGTCAGCCCCGTTTTGTGGGTTTATTGCCCATGTTTTGGTGTCTCGAGACGTCTCCGAACCACGGGGTGATCTTATGGGACCGTCCCCAAGAGTCACAGTTTTGGCCAATTGGGGCTCATTTTGTGAGCTATTGCTCACGTTTTGGTGTCCCGGGACGTCTCCAGACCATGGAGTGATCTCATGGGAACGTCCCGAGGACTCGTGGTTTTAGCCGATTCAGGCCCGTTTTGTGCGTTTATTGCCCAATTTTTGGTGTCTCGGGACATCTCCGAAGCACGGGTTGATCTTATGGGACCGCCCCCAAGACTCGTAGTTTTGGCCAAATGGGGCCCGTTTTGTGAGCTATTGCTCACGTTTTGGTGTCCCGGGACGTCTCCGGACAATGGGGTGATCTTATGGGAACGTCCCCAGGACTCGTGGTTCTGGCCGATTCAGGCCCGTTTCCTGGGTTTATTGCCCATGTTTTGGTGTCCCGAGACGTCTCCGAAGCACGGGGTGATCTTATGGGACCGTCCCCTAGACTCGCAGGTTTGGCCAATTGGGGCCCGTTTTGTGAGCTATTACTCACGTTTTGGTGTGCCGGGACGTCTCCGGACCAAGGGGTGATCTTATCGGAACGTCCCTAGGACTCGTGCTTTTGGCCAATTCAGGCCCGTTTTGTGGGTTTATTGCCCATGTTTTAGTGTCCCGGGACGTCTTCGAAGCACGGGGTGATCTTATGGGACCGTCCCCAAGAGTCATAGTTTTGGCCAATTGGGACCCGTTTGTGAGGTATTGCTCATGTTATGGTGTCCCGGGACGTCTCCGGACGACTGGGTGATCTATGGGAACGTCCCCAACACTCAAGGTTTTGCCCTATTCAGGCCTGTTTTGTGGGTTTATTGCCCATGTTTTGGTGTCCTGGGACGTCTCCGAAGCACGGGGTGATCCTATGGGACCGTCCCCAAGACTCACAGTTTTGGCCAATTGGGCCCGTTTTGTGAGCTATTGCTCACGTTTTGGTGTCCCGGGACGTCTCCGGTCCAAGGGGTGATCTGTGGGAATGTCCCAAAGACTCGTGGTTTTGGCCGATTCAGGCCCGTTTTGTGGGTTTATTGCCCATGCTTTGGTGTCCCGGGACGTCTCCGAAGCAGAGGGTGATCTTATGGGACCGTCCCCATGAGTCACAGTTTTGGCCAATTGGGCCCGTTTTGTGAGCTATTACTCATGTTTTGGTGTCCCGAGACGTCTCCGGACCACGGGGTGATCTATGGGAACGTCCCCAAGACTCACAATTTTGGTTGATACGAGCTCGTTTCAAGGGATATTGCTCACGTTTTGGTGTCTCGGGACGTCTCCGAAGCACGGGGTGATCTTATGGAAACGTCCCCAAGACTCGTGGTTTTGGCCGAGTCAGCCCCGTTTTGTGGGTTTATTGCCCATGTTTTGGTGTCTCGAGACGTCTCCGAACCACGGGGTGATCTTATGGGACCATCCCCAAGAGTCACAGTTTTGGCCAATTGGGGCTCATTTTGTGAGCTATTGCTCACGTTTTGGTGTCCCGGGACGTCTCCAGACCATGGAGTGATCTCATGGGAACGTCCCGAGGACTCGTGGTTTTGGCCGATTCAGGCCCGTTTTGTGCGTTTGTTGCCCAATTTTTGGTGTCCCGGGACATCTCCGAAGCACGGGTTGATCTTATGGGACCGCCCCCAAGACTCGTAGTTTTGGCCAAATGGGGCCCGTTTTGTGAGCTATTGCTCACGTTTTGGTGTCCCGGGACGTCTCCGGATAATGGGGTGATCTTATGGGAACGTCCCCAGGACTCGTGGTTCTGGCCGATTCAGGCCCGTTTTCTGGGTTTATTGCCCATGTTTTGGTGTCCCGAGACGTCTCCGAAGCACGGGGTGATCTTATGGGACCGTCCCCTAGACTCGCAGGTTTGGCCAATTGGGGCCCGTTTTGTGAGCTATTACTCACGTTTTGGTGTGCCGGGACGTCTCCGGACCAAGGGGTGATCTTATCGGAACGTCCCTAGGACTCGTGCTTTTGGCCAATTCAGGCCCGTTTTGTGGGTTTATTGCCCATGTTTTAGTGTCCCGGGACGTCTTCGAAGCACGGGGTGATCTTATGGGACCGTCCCCAAGAGTCATAGTTTTGGCCAATTGGGACCCGTTTTGTGAGGTATTGCTCATGTTATGGTGTCCCGGGACGTCTCCGGACGACTGGGTGATCTATGGGAACGTCCCCAACACTCAAGGTTTTGCCCTATTCAGGCCTGTTTTGTGGGTTTATTGCCCATGTTTTGGTGTCCTGGGACGTCTCCGAAGCACGGGGTGATCCTATGGGACCGTCCCCAAGACTCACAGTTTTGGCCAATTGGGCCCGTTTTGTGAGCTATTGCTCACGTTTTGGTGTCCCGGGACGTCTCCGGACCAAGGGGTGATCTGTGGGAATGTCCCAAAGACTCGTGGTTTTGGCCGATTCAGGCCCGTTTTGTGGATTTATTGCCCATGCTTTGGTGTCCCGGGACGTCTCCGAAGCAGAGGGTGATCTTATGGGACCGTCCCCATGAGTCACAGTTTTGGCCAATTGGGCCCGTTTTGTGAGCTATTACTCATGTTTTGGTGTCCCGAGACGTCTCCGGACCACGGGGTGATCTATGGGAACGTCCCCAAGACTCACAATTTTGGTTGATACGAGCTCGTTTCAAGGGATATTGCTCACGTTTTGGTGTCTCGGGACGTCTCCGAAGCACGGGGTGATCTTATGGAAACGTCCCCAAGACTCGTGGTTTTGGCCGAGTCAGCCCCGTTTTGTGGGTTTATTGCCCATGTTTTGGTGTCTCGAGACGTCTCCGAACCACGGGGTGATCTTATGGGACCGTCCCCAAGAGTCACAGTTTTGGCCAATTGGGGCTCATTTTGTGAGCTATTGCTCACGTTTTGGTGTCCCGGGACGTCTCCAGACCATGGAGTGATCTCATGGGAACGTCCCGAGGACTCGTGGTTTTGGCCGATTCAGGCCCGTTTTGTGCGTTTATTGCCCAATTTTTGGTGTCTCGGGACATCTCCGAAGCACGGGTTGATCTTATGGGACCGCCCCCAAGACTCGTAGTTTTGGCCAAATGGGGCCCGTTTTGTGAGCTATTGCTCACGTTTTGGTGTCCCGGGACGTCTCCGGACAATGGGGTGATCTTATGGGAACGTCCCCAGGACTCGTGGTTCTGGCCGATTCAGGCCCGTTTCCTGGGTTTATTGCCCATGTTTTGGTGTCCCGAGACGTCTCCGAAGCACGGGGTGATCTTATGGGACCGTCCCCTAGACTCGCAGGTTTGGCCAATTGGGGCCCGTTTTGTGAGCTATTACTCACGTTTTGGTGTGCCGGGACGTCTCCGGACCAAGGGGTGATCTTATCGGAACGTCCCTAGGACTCGTGCTTTTGGCCAATTCAGGCCCGTTTTGTGGGTTTATTGCCCATGTTTTAGTGTCCCGGGACGTCTTCGAAGCACGGGGTGATCTTATGGGACCGTCCCCAAGAGTCATAGTTTTGGCCAATTGGGACCCGTTTGTGAGGTATTGCTCATGTTATGGTGTCCCGGGACGTCTCCGAAGCACGGGGTGATCTTATGGGACCGTCCTCAAGAGTCACAGTTTTGGCCAATTGGGGCTCATCTTGTGAGCTATTGCTCACGTTTTGGTGTCCCGGGACGTCTCCAGACCATGGGGTGATCTCATGGGAACGTCCCGAGGACTCGTGGTTTTGGCCGATTCAGGCCCGTTGTGTGCGTTTATTGCCCATGTTTTGGTGTCCCGGGACATCTCCGAAGCACGGGTTGATCTTATGGGACCGCCCCCAAGACTCGTAGTTTTGGCCAAATGGGGCCCGTTTTGTGAGCTATTGCTCACGTTTTGGTGTCCCGGGACGTCTCCGGACAATGGGGTGATCTTATGGGAACGTCCCCAGGACTCGTGGTTCTGGCCGATTCAGGCCCGTTTTCTGGGTTTATTGCCCATGTTTTGGTGTCCCGAGACGTCTCCGAAGCACGGGGTGATCTTATGGGACCGTCCCCTAGACTCGCAGGTTTGGCCAATTGGGGCCCGTTTTGTGAGCTATTACTCACGTTTTGGTGTGCCGGGACGTCTCCGGACCAAGGGGTGATCTTATCGGAACGTCCCTAGGACTCGTGCTTTTGGCCAATTCAGGCCCGTTTTGTGGGTTTATTGCCCATGTTTTAGTGTCCCGGGACGTCTTCGAAGCACGGGGTGATCTTATGGGACCGTCCCCAAGAGTCATAGTTTTGGCCAATTGGGACCCGTTTTGTGAGGTATTGCTCATGTTATGGTGTCCCGGGACGTCTCCGGACGACTGGGTGATCTATGGGAACGTCCCCAACACTCAAGGTTTTGCCCTATTCAGGCATGTTTTGTGGGTTTATTGCCCATGTTTTGGTGTCCTGGGACGTCTCCGAAGCACGGGGTGATCCTATGGGACCGTCCCCAAGACTCACAGTTTTGGCCAATTGGGCCCGTTTTGTGAGCTATTGCTCACGTTTTGGTGTCCCGGGACGTCTCCGGACCAAGGGGTGATCTGTGGGAATGTCCCAAAGACTCGTGGTTTTGGCCGATTCAGGCCCGTTTTGTGGGTTTATTGCCCATGCTTTGGTGTCCCGGGACGTCTCCGAAGCAGAGGGTGATCTTATGGGACCGTCCCCATGAGTCACAGTTTTGGCCAATTGGGCCCGTTTTGTGAGCTATTACTCATGTTTTGGTGTCCCGAGACGTCTCCGGACCACGGGGTGATCTATGGGAACGTCCCCAAGACTCACAATTTTGGTTGATACGAGCTCGTTTCAAGGGATATTGCTCACGTTTTGGTGTCTCGGGACGTCTCCGAAGCACGGGGTGATCTTATGGAAACGTCCCCAAGACTCGTGGTTTTGGCCGAGTCAGCCCCGTTTTGTGGGTTTATTGCCCATGTTTTGGTGTCTCGAGACGTCTCCGAACCACGGGGTGATCTTATGGGACCGTCCCCAAGAGTCACAGTTTTGGCCAATTGGGGCTCATTTTGTGAGCTATTGCTCACGTTTTGGTGTCCCGGGACGTCTCCAGACCATGGAGTGATCTCATGGGAACGTCCCGAGGACTCGTGGTTTTGGCCGATTCAGGCCCGTTTTGTGCGTTTATTGCCCAATTTTTGGTGTCTCGGGACATCTCCGAAGCACGGGTTGATCTTATGGGACCGCCCCCAAGACTCGTAGTTTTGGCCAAATGGGGCCCGTTTTGTGAGCTATTGCTCACGTTTTGGTGTCCCGGGACGTCTCCGGACAATGGGGTGATCTTATGGGAACGTCCCCAGGACTCGTGGTTCTGGCCGATTCAGGCCCGTTTCCTGGGTTTATTGCCCATGTTTTGGTGTCCCGAGACGTCTCCGAAGCACGGGGTGATCTTATGGGACCGTCCCCTAGACTCGCAGGTTTGGCCAATTGGGGCCCGTTTTGTGAGCTATTACTCACGTTTTGGTGTGCCGGGACGTCTCCGGACCAAGGGGTGATCTTATCGGAACGTCCCTAGGACTCGTGCTTTTGGCCAATTCAGGCCCGTTTTGTGGGTTTATTGCCCATGTTTTAGTGTCCCGGGACGTCTTCGAAGCACGGGGTGATCTTATGGGACCGTCCCCAAGAGTCATAGTTTTGGCCAATTGGGACCCGTTTGTGAGGTATTGCTCATGTTATGGTGTCCCGGGACGTCTCCGAAGCACGGGGTGATCTTATGGGACCGTCCTCAAGAGTCACAGTTTTGGCCAATTGGGGCTCATCTTGTGAGCTATTGCTCACGTTTTGGTGTCCCGGGACGTCTCCAGACCATGGGGTGATCTCATGGGAACGTCCCGAGGACTCGTGGTTTTGGCCGATTCAGGCCCGTTGTGTGCGTTTATTGCCCATGTTTTGGTGTCCCGGGACATCTCCGAAGCACGGGTTGATCTTATGGGACCGCCCCCAAGACTCGTAGTTTTGGCCAAATGGGGCCCGTTTTGTGAGCTATTGCTCACGTTTTGGTGTCCCGGGACGTCTCCGGACAATGGGGTGATCTTATGGGAACGTCCCCAGGACTCGTGGTTCTGGCCGATTCAGGCCCGTTTTCTGGGTTTATTGCCCATGTTTTGGTGTCCCGAGACGTCTCCGAAGCACGGGGTGATCTTATGGGACCGTCCCCTAGACTCGCAGGTTTGGCCAATTGGGGCCCGTTTTGTGAGCTATTACTCACGTTTTGGTGTGCCGGGACGTCTCCGGACCAAGGGGTGATCTTATCGGAACGTCCCTAGGACTCGTGCTTTTGGCCAATTCAGGCCCGTTTTGTGGGTTTATTGCCCATGTTTTAGTGTCCCGGGACGTCTTCGAAGCACGGGGTGATCTTATGGGACCGTCCCCAAGAGTCATAGTTTTGGCCAATTGGGACCCGTTTTGTGAGGTATTGCTCATGTTATGGTGTCCCGGGACGTCTCCGGACGACTGGGTGATCTATGGGAACGTCCCCAACACTCAAGGTTTTGCCCTATTCAGGCATGTTTTGTGGGTTTATTGCCCATGTTTTGGTGTCCTGGGACGTCTCCGAAGCACGGGGTGATCCTATGGGACCGTCCCCAAGACTCACAGTTTTGGCCAATTGGGCCCGTTTTGTGAGCTATTGCTCACGTTTTGGTGTCCCGGGACGTCTCCGGACCAAGGGGTGATCTGTGGGAATGTCCCAAAGACTCGTGGTTTTGGCCGATTCAGGCCCGTTTTGTGGGTTTATTGCCCATGCTTTGGTGTCCCGGGACGTCTCCGAAGCAGAGGGTGATCTTATGGGACCGTCCCCATGAGTCACAGTTTTGGCCAATTGGGCCCGTTTTGTGAGCTATTACTCATGTTTTGGTGTCCCGAGACGTCTCCGGACCACGGGGTGATCTATGGGAACGTCCCCAAGACTCACAATTTTGGTTGATACGAGCTCGTTTCAAGGGATATTGCTCACGTTTTGGTGTCTCGGGACGTCTCCGAAGCACGGGGTGATCTTATGGAAACGTCCCCAAGACTCGTGGTTTTGGCCGAGTCAGCCCCGTTTTGTGGGTTTATTGCCCATGTTTTGGTGTCTCGAGACGTCTCCGAACCACGGGGTGATCTTATGGGACCGTCCCCAAGAGTCACAGTTTTGGCCAATTGGGGCTCATTTTGTGAGCTATTGCTCACGTTTTGGTGTCCCGGGACGTCTCCAGACCATGGAGTGATCTCATGGGAACGTCCCGAGGACTCGTGGTTTTGGCCGATTCAGGCCCGTTTTGTGCGTTTATTGCCCAATTTTTGGTGTCTCGGGACATCTCCGAAGCACGGGTTGATCTTATGGGACCGCCCCCAAGACTCGTAGTTTTGGCCAAATGGGGCCCGTTTTGTGAGCTATTGCTCACGTTTTGGTGTCCCGGGACGTCTCCGGACAATGGGGTGATCTTATGGGAACGTCCCCAGGACTCGTGGTTCTGGCCGATTCAGGCCCGTTTCCTGGGTTTATTGCCCATGTTTTGGTGTCCCGAGACGTCTCCGAAGCACGGGGTGATCTTATGGGACCGTCCCCTAGACTCGCAGGTTTGGCCAATTGGGGCCCGTTTTGTGAGCTATTACTCACGTTTTGGTGTGCCGGGACGTCTCCGGACCAAGGGGTGATCTTATCGGAACGTCCCTAGGACTCGTGCTTTTGGCCAATTCAGGCCCGTTTTGTGGGTTTATTGCCCATGTTTTAGTGTCCCGGGACGTCTTCGAAGCACGGGGTGATCTTATGGGACCGTCCCCAAGAGTCATAGTTTTGGCCAATTGGGACCCGTTTGTGAGGTATTGCTCATGTTATGGTGTCCCGGGACGTCTCCGGACGACTGGGTGATCTATGGGAACGTCCCCAACACTCAAGGTTTTGCCCTATTCAGGCCTGTTTTGTGGGTTTATTGCCCATGTTTTGGTGTCCTGGGACGTCTCCGAAGCACGGGGTGATCCTATGGGACCGTCCCCAAGACTCACAGTTTTGGCCAATTGGGCCCGTTTTGTGAGCTATTGCTCACGTTTTGGTGTCCCGGGACGTCTCCGGACCAAGGGGTGATCTGTGGGAATGTCCCAAAGACTCGTGGTTTTGGCCGATTCAGGCCCGTTTTGTGGGTTTATTGCCCATGCTTTGGTGTCCCGGGACGTCTCCGAAGCAGAGGGTGATCTTATGGGACCGTCCCCATGAGTCACAGTTTTGGCCAATTGGGCCCGTTTTGTGAGCTATTACTCATGTTTTGGTGTCCCGAGACGTCTCCGGACCACGGGGTGATCTATGGGAACGTCCCCAAGACTCACAATTTTGGTTGATACGAGCTCGTTTCAAGGGATATTGCTCACGTTTTGGTGTCTCGGGACGTCTCCGAAGCACGGGGTGATCTTATGGAAACGTCCCCAAGACTCGTGGTTTTGGCCGAGTCAGCCCCGTTTTGTGGGTTTATTGCCCATGTTTTGGTGTCTCGAGACGTCTCCGAACCACGGGGTGATCTTATGGGACCGTCCCCAAGAGTCACAGTTTTGGCCAATTGGGGCTCATTTTGTGAGCTATTGCTCACGTTTTGGTGTCCCGGGACGTCTCCAGACCATGGAGTGATCTCATGGGAACGTCCCGAGGACTCGTGGTTTTGGCCGATTCAGGCCCGTTTTGTGCGTTTGTTGCCCAATTTTTGGTGTCCCGGGACATCTCCGAAGCACGGGTTGATCTTATGGGACCGCCCCCAAGACTCGTAGTTTTGGCCAAATGGGGCCCGTTTTGTGAGCTATTGCTCACGTTTTGGTGTCCCGGGACGTCTCCGGACAATGGGGTGATCTTATGGGAACGTCCCCAGGACTCGTGGTTCTGGCCGATTCAGGCCCGTTTTCTGGGTTTATTGCCCATGTTTTGGTGTCCCGAGACGTCTCCGAAGCACGGGGTGATCTTATGGGACCGTCCCCTAGACTCGCAGGTTTGGCCAATTGGGGCCCGTTTTGTGAGCTATTACTCACGTTTTGGTGTGCCGGGACGTCTCCGGACCAAGGGGTGATCTTATCGGAACGTCCCTAGGACTCGTGCTTTTGGCCAATTCAGGCCCGTTTTGTGGGTTTATTGCCCATGTTTTAGTGTCCCGGGACGTCTTCGAAGCACGGGGTGATCTTATGGGACCGTCCCCAAGAGTCATAGTTTTGGCCAATTGGGACCCGTTTTGTGAGGTATTGCTCATGTTATGGTGTTCCGGGACGTCTCCGGACGACTGGGTGATCTATGGGAACGTCCCCAACACTCAAGGTTTTGCCCTATTCAGGCCTGTTTTGTGGGTTTATTGCCCATGTTTTGGTGTCCTGGGACGTCTCCGAAGCACGGGGTGATCCTATGGGACCGTCCCCAAGACTCACAGTTTTGGCCAATTGGGCCCGTTTTGTGAGCTATTGCTCACGTTTTGGTGTCCCGGGACGTCTCCGGACCAAGGGGTGATCTGTGGGAATGTCCCAAAGACTCGTGGTTTTGGCCGATTCAGGCCCGTTTTGTGGGTTTATTGCCCATGCTTTGGTGTCCCGGGACGTCTCCGAAGCAGAGGGTGATCTTATGGGACCGTCCCCATGAGTCACAGTTTTGGCCAATTGGGCCCGTTTTGTGAGCTATTACTCATGTTTTGGTGTCCCGAGACGTCTCCGGACCACGGGGTGATCTATGGGAACGTCCCCAAGACTCACAATTTTGGTTGATACGAGCTCGTTTCAAGGGATATTGCTCACGTTTTGGTGTCTCGGGACGTCTCCGAAGCACGGGGTGATCTTTTGGAAACGTCCCCAAGACTCGTGGTTTTGGCCGAGTCAGCCCCGTTTTGTGGGTTTATTGCCCATGTTTTGGTGTCTCGAGACGTCTCCGAACCACGGGGTGATCTTATGGGACCGTCCCCAAGAGTCACAGTTTTGGCCAATTGGGGCTCATTTTGTGAGCTATTGCTCACGTTTTGGTGTCCCGGGACGTCTCCAGACCATGGAGTGATCTCATGGGAACGTCCCGAGGACTCGTGGTTTTGGCCGATTCAGGCCCGTTTTGTGCGTTTGTTGCCCAATTTTTGGTGTCCCGGGACATCTCCGAAGCACGGGTTGATCTTATGGGACCGCCCCCAAGACTCGTAGTTTTGGCCAAATGGGGCCCGTTTTGTGAGCTATTGCTCACGTTTTGGTGTCCCGGGACGTCTCCGGACAATGGGGTGATCTTATGGGAACGTCCCCAGGACTCGTGGTTCTGGCCGATTCAGGCCCGTTTTCTGGGTTTATTGCCCATGTTTTGGTGTCCCGAGACGTCTCCGAAGCACGGGGTGATCTTATGGGACCGTCCCCTAGACTCGCAGGTTTGGCCAATTGGGGCCCGTTTTGTGAGCTATTACTCACGTTTTGGTGTGCCGGGACGTCTCCGGACCAAGGGGTGATCTTATCGGAACGTCCCTAGGACTCGTGCTTTTGGCCAATTCAGGCCCGTTTTGTGGGTTTATTGCCCATGTTTTAGTGTCCCGGGACGTCTTCGAAGCACGGGGTGATCTTATGGGACCGTCCCCAAGAGTCATAGTTTTGGCCAATTGGGACCCGTTTTGTGAGGTATTGCTCATGTTATGGTGTCCCGGGACGTCTCCGGACGACTGGGTGATCTATGGGAACGTCCCCAACACTCAAGGTTTTGCCCTATTCAGGCCTGTTTTGTGGGTTTATTGCCCATGTTTTGGTGTCCTGGGACGTCTCCGAAGCACGGGGTGATCCTATGGGACCGTCCCCAAGACTCACGGTTTTGGCCAATTGGGCCCGTTTTGTGAGCTATTGCTCACGTTTTGGTGTCCCGGGACGTCTCCGGACCAAGGGTGATCTGTGGGAATGTCCCAAAGACTCGTGGTTTTGGCCGATTCAGGCCCGTTTTGTGGGTTTATTGCCCATGCTTTGGTGTCCCGGGACGTCTCCGAAGCAGAGGGTGATCTTATGGGACCGTCCCCATGAGTCACAGTTTTGGCCAATTGGGCCCGTTTTGTAAGCTATTACTCATGTTTTGGTGTCCCGAGATGTCTCCGGACCACGGGGTGATCTATGGGAACGTCCCCAAGACTCACAATTTTGGTTGATACGAGCTCGTTTCAAGGGATATTGCTCACGTTTCGGTGTCTCGGGACGTCTCCGAAGCACGGGGTGATCTTATGGAAACGTCCCCAAGACTCGTGGTTTTGGCCGAGTCAGCCCCGTTTTGTGGGTTTATTGCCCATGTTTTGGTGTCTCGAGACGTCTCCGAACCACGGGGTGATCTTATGGGACCGTCCCCAAGAGTCACAGTTTTGGCCAATTGGGGCTCATTTTGTGAGCTATTGCTCACGTTTTGGTGTCCCGGGACGTCTCCAGACCATGGGGTGATCTCATGGGAACGTCCCGAGGACTCGTGGTTTTGGCCGATTCAGGCCCGTTTTGTGCGTTTATTGCCCATGTTTTGGTGTCCCGGGACATCTCCGAAGCACGGGTTGATCTTATGGGACCGCCCCCAATACTCGTAGTTTTGGCCAAACGGGGCGCGTTTTGTGAGCTATTGCTCACGTTTTGGTGTCCCGTGACGTCTCCGGACAATGGGGTGATCTTATGGGAACGTCCCCAGGACTCGTGGTTCTGGCCGATTCAGGCCCGTTTTCTGGGTTTATTGCCCATGTTTTGGTGTCCCGAGACGTCTCCGAAGCACGGGGTGATCTTATGGGACCGTCCCCTAGACTCGCAGGTTTGGCCAATTGGGGCCCGTTTTGTGAGCTATTACTCACGTTTTGGTGTGCCGGGACGTCTCCGGACCAAGGGGTGATCTTATCGGAACGTCCCTAGGACTCGTGCTTTTGGCTAATTCAGGCCCTTTCTGTGGGTTTATTGCCCATGTTTTAGTGTCCCGGGACGTCTTCGAAGCACGGGGTGATCTTATGGGACCGTCCCCAAGAGTCACAGTTTTGGCCAATTGGGACCCGTTTTGTGAGGTATTGCTCATGTTATGGTGTCCCGGGACGTCTCCGGACGACTGGGTGATCTATGGGAACGTCCCCAACACTCAAGGTTTTGCCCTATTCTGGCCTGTTTTGTGGGTTTATTGCCCATGTTTTGGTGTCCTGGGACGTCTCCGAAGCACGGGGTGATCCTGTGGGACCGTCCCCAAGACTCACAGTTTTGGCCAATTGGGCCCGTTTTGTGAGCTATTGCTCACGTTTTGGTGTCCCGGGACGTCTCCGGACCAAGGGGAGATCTATGGGAATGTCCCAAAGACTCGTGGTTTTGGCCGATTCAGGCCCGTTTTGTGGGTTTATTGCCCATGCTTTGGTGTCCCGGGACGTCTCCGAAGCACGGGGTGATCTTATGGGACCGTCCCCATGAGTCACAGTTTTGGCCAATTGGGCCCGTTTTGTGAGCTATTACTCATGTTTTGGTGTCCCGAGACGTCTCCGGACCACGGGGTGATCTATGGGAACGTCCCCAAGACTCACAATTTTGGTTGATACGAGCTCGTTTCAAGGGATATTGCTCACGTTTTGGTGTCTCGGGACGTCTCCGAAGCACGGGGTGATCTTAAGGAAACGTCCCCAAGACTCGTGGTTTTGGCCGAGTCAGGCCCGTTTTGTGGGTTTATTGCCCATGTTTTGGTGTCTCGAGACGTCTCCGAAGCACGGGGTGATCTTATGGGACCGTCCCCAAGAGTCACAGTTTTGGCCAATTGGGGCTCATTTTGTGAGCTATTGCTCACGTTTTGGTGTCCCGGGACGTCTCCAGACCATGGAGTGATCTCACGGGAACGTCCCGAGGACTCGTGGTTTTGGCCGATTCAGGCCCGTTTTGTGCGTTTATTGCCCATGTTTTGGTGTCCCGGGACATCTCCGAAGCACGGGTTGATCTTTTGGGACCGCCCCCAAGACTCGTAGTTTTGGCCAAATGGGGCCCGTTTTGTGAGCTATTGCTCACGTTTTGGTGTCCCGGGACGTCTCCGGACAATGGGGTGATCTTATGGGAACGTCCCCAGGACTCGTGGTTCTGGCCGATTCAGGCCCGTTTTCTGGGTTTATTGCCCATGTTTTGGTGTCCCGAGACGTCTCCGAAGCACGGGGTGATCTTATGGGACCGTCCCCTAGACTCGCAGGTTTGGCCAATTGGGGCCCGTTTTGTGAGCTATTACTCACGTTTTGGTGTGCCGGGACGTCTCCGGACCAAGGGGTGATCTTATCGGAACGTCCCTAGGACTCGTGCTTTTGGCCAATTCAGGCCCTTTTTGTGGGTTTATTGCCCATGTTTTAGTGTCCCGGGACCTCTTCGAAGCACGGGGTGATCTTATGGGACCGTCCCCAAGAGTCACAGTTTTGGCCAATTGGGACCCGTTTTGTGAGGTATTGCTCATGTTATGGTGTCCCGGGACGTCTCCGGACGACTGGGTGATCTATGGGAACGTCCCCAACACTCAAGGTTTTCCCCTATTCAGGCCTGTTTTGTGGGTTTATTGCCCATGTTTTGGTGTCCTGGGACGTCTCCGAAGCACGGGGTGATCCTATGGTTCCGTCCCCAAGACTCACAGTTTTGGCCAATTGGGCCCGTTTTGTGAGCTATTGCTCACGTTTTGGTGTCCCGGGACGTCTCCGGACCAAGGGGAGATCTATGGGAATGTCCCAAAGACTCGTGGTTTTGGCCGATTCAGGCCCGTTTTGTGGGTTTATTGCCCATGCTTTGGTGTCCCGGGACGTCTCCGAAGCACGGGGTGATCTTATGGGACCGTCCCCATGAGTCACAGTTTTGGCCAATTGGGCCCGTTTTGTGAGCTATTACTCATGTTTTGGTGTCCCGAGACGTCTCCGGACCACGGGGTGATCTATGGGAACGTCCCCAAGACTCACATTTTTGGTTGATACGAGCTCGTTTCAAGGGATATTGCTCACGTTTTGGTGTCTCGGGACGTCTCCGAAGCACGGGGTGATCTTATGGAAACGTCCCCAAGACTCGTGGTTTTGGCCGAGTCAGCCCCGTTTTGTGGGTTTATTGCCCATGTTTTGGTGTCTCGAGACGTCTCCGAAGCACGGGGTGATCTTATGGGACCGTCCCCAAGAGTCACAGTTTTGGCCAATTGGGGCTCATTTTGTGAGCTATTGCTCACGTTTTGGTGTCCCGGGACGTCTCCAAACCATGGAGTGATCTCATGGGAACGTCCCGAGGACTCGTGGTTTTGGCCGATTCAGGCCCGTTTTGTGCGTTTATTGCCCAATTTTTGGTGTCCCGGGACATCTCCGAAGCACGGGTTGATCTTATGGGACCGCCCCCAAGACTCGTAGTTTTGGCCAAATGGGGCCCGTTTTGTGAGCTATTGCTCACGTTTTGGTGTCCCGGGACGTCTCCGCACAATGGGGTGATCTTATGGGAACGTCCCCAGGACTCGTGGTTCTGGCCGATTCAGGCCCGTTTTCTGGGTTTATTGCCCATGTTTTGGTGTCCCGAGACGTCTCCGAAGCACCGGGTGATCTTATGGGACCGTCCCCTAGACTCGCAGGTTTGGCCAATTGGGGCCCGTTTTGTGAGCTATTACTCACGTTTTGGTGTGCCGGGACGTCTCCGGACCAAGGGGTGATCTTATCGGAACGTCCCTAGGACTCATGCTTTTGGCCAATTCAGGCCCTTTTTGTGGGTTTATTGCCCATGTTTTAGTGTCCCGGGACGTCTTCGAAGCACGGGGTGATCTTATGGGACCGTCCCCAAGAGTCACAGTTTTGGCCAATTGGGACCCGTTTTGTGAGGTATTGCTCATGTTATGGTGTCCCGGGACGTCTCCGGACGACTGGGTGATCTATGGGAACGTCCCCAACACTCAAGGTTTTGCCCTATTCAGGCCTGTTTTGTGGGTTTATTGCCCATGTTTTGGTGTCCTGGGACGTCTCCGAAGCACGGGGTGATCCTATGGGACCGTCCCCAAGACTCACAGTTTTGGCCAATTGGGCCCGTTTTGTGAGCTATTGCTCACGTTTTGGTGTCCCGGGACGTCTCCGGACCAAGGGGTGATCTATGGGAATGTCCCAAAGACTCGTGGTTTTGGCCGATTCAGGCCCGTTTTGTGGGTTTATTGCCCATGCTTTGGTGTCCCGGGACGTCTCCGAAGCACGGGGTGATCTTATGGGACCGTCCCCATGAGTCACAGTTTTGGCCAATTGGGCCCGTTTTGTGAGCTATTACTCATGTTTTGGTGTCCCGAGACGTCTCCGGACCACGGGGTGATCTATGGGAACGTCCCCAAGACTCACAATTTTGGTTGATACGAGCTCGTTTCAAGGGATATTGCTCACGTTTTTGTGTCTCGGGACGTCTCCGAAGCACGGGGTGATCTTATGGAAACGTCCCCAAGACTCGTGGTTTTGGCCGAGTCAGGCCCGTTTTGTGGGTTTATTGCCCATGTTTTGGTGTCTCGAGACGTCTCCGAAGCACGGGGTGATCTTATGGGACCGTCCCCAAGAGTCACAGTTTTGGCCAATTGGGGCTCATTTTGTGAGCTATTGCTCACGTTTTGGTGTCCCGGGACGTCTCCAGACCATGGGGTGATCTCATGGGAACGTCCCGAGGACTCGTGGTTTTGGCCGATTCAGGCCCGTTTTGTGCGTTTATTGCCCATGTTTTGGTGTCCCGGGACATCTCCGAAGCACGGGTTGATCTTATGGGACCGCCCCCAAGACTCGTAGTTTTGGCCAAATGGGGCCCGTTTTGTGAGCTATTGCTCACGTTTTGGTGTCCCGGGACGTCTCCGGACAATGGGGTGATCTTATGGGAACGTCCCCAGGACTCGTGGTTCTGGCCGATTCAGGCCGGTTTTCTGGGTTTATTGCCCATGTTTTGGTGTCCCGAGACGTCTCCGAAGCACCGGGTGATCTTATGGGACCGTCCCCTAGACTCGCAGGTTTGGCCAATTGGGGCCCGTTTTGTGAGCTATTACTCACGTTTTGGTGTGCCGGGACGTCTCCGGACCAAGGGGTGATCTTATCGGAACGTCCCTAGGACTCGTGCTTTTGGCCAATTCAGGCCCTTTTTGTGGGTTTATTGCCCATGTTTTAGTGTCCCGGGACGTCTTCGAAGCACGGGGTGATCTTATGGGACCGTCCCCAAGAGTCACAGTTTTGGCCAATTGGGACCCGTTTTGTGAGGTATTGCTCATGTTATGGTGTCCCGGGACGTCTCCGGACGACTGGGTGATCTATGGGAACGTCCCCAACACTCAAGGTTTTGCCCTATTCAGGCCTGTTTTGTGGGTTTATTGCCCATGTTTTGGTGTCCTGGGACGTCTCCGAAGCACGGGGTGATCCTATGGGACCGTCCCCAAGACTCACAGTTTTGGCCAATTGGGCCCGTTTTGTGAGCTATTGCTCACGTTTTGGTGTCCCGGGACGTCTCCGGACCAAGGGGTGATCTATGGGAATGTCCCAAAGACTCGTGGTTTTGGCCGATTCAGGCCCGTTTTGTGGGTTTATTGCCCATGCTTTGGTGTCCCGGGACGTCTCCGAAGCACGGGGTGATCTTATGGGACCGTCCCCACGAGTCACAGTTTTGGCCAATTGGGCCCGTTTTGTGAGCTATTACTCATGTTTTGGTGTCCCGAGACGTCTCCGGACCACGGGGTGATCTATGGGAACGTCCCCAAGACTCACAATTTTGGTTGATACGAGCTCGTTTCAAGGGATATTGCTCACGTTTTGGTGTCTCGGGACGTCTCCGAAGCACGGGGTGATCTTATGGAAACGTCCCCAAGACTCGTGGTTTTGGCCGAGTCAGGCCCGTTTTGTGGGTTTATTGCCCATGTTTTGGTGTCTCGAGACGTCTCCGAAGCACGGGGTGATCTTATGGGACCGTCCCCAAGAGTCACAGTTTTGGCCAATTGGGGCTCATTTTGTGAGCTATTGCTCACGTTTTGGTGTCCCGGGACGTCTCCAGACCATGGGGTGATCTCATGGGAACGTCCCGAGGACTCGTGGTTTTGGCCGATTCAGGCCCGTTTTGTGCGTTTATTGCCCATGTTTTGGTGTCCCGGGACATCTCCGAAGCACGGGTTGATCTTATGGGACCGCCCCCAAGACTCGTAGTTTTGGCCAAATGGGGCCCGTTTTGTGAGCTATTGCTCACGTTTTGGTGTCCCGGGACGTCTCCGGACAATGGGGTGATCTTATGGGAACGTCCCCAGGACTCGTGGTTCTGGCCGATTCAGGCCGGTTTTCTGGGTTTATTGCCCATGTTTTGGTGTCCCGAGACGTCTCCGAAGCACCGGGTGATCTTATGGGACCGTCCCCTAGACTCGCAGGTTTGGCCAATTGGGGCCCGTTTTGTGAGCTATTACTCACGTTTTGGTGTGCCGGGACGTCTCCGGACCAAGGGGTGATCTTATCGGAACGTCCCTAGGACTCGTGCTTTTGGCCAATTCAGGCCCTTTTTGTGGGTTTATTGCCCATGTTTTAGTGTCCCGGGACGTCTTCGAAGCACGGGGTGATCTTATGGGACCGTCCCCAAGAGTCACAGTTTTGGCCAATTGGGACCCGTTTTGTGAGGTATTGCTCATGTTATGGTGTCCCGGGACGTCTCCGGACGACTGGGTGATCTATGGGAACGTCCCCAACACTCAAGGTTTTGCCCTATTCAGGCCTGTTTTGTGGGTTTATTGCCCATGTTTTGGTGTCCTGGGACGTCTCCGAAGCACGGGGTGATCCTATGGGACCGTCCCCAAGACTCACAGTTTTGGCCAATTGGGCCCGTTTTGTGAGCTATTGCTCACGTTTTGGTGTCCCGGGACGTCTCCGGACCAAGGGGTGATCTATGGGAATGTCCCAAAGACTCGTGGTTTTGGCCGATTCAGGCCCGTTTTGTGGGTTTATTGCCCATGCTTTGGTGTCCCGGGACGTCTCCGAAGCACGGGGTGATCTTATGGGACCGTCCCCATGAGTCACAGTTTTGGCCAATAGGGCCCGTTTTGTGAGCTATTACTCAAGTTTTGGTGTCCCGAGACGTCTCCGGACCACGGGGTGATCTATGGGAACGTCCCCAAGACTCACAATTTTGGTTGATACGAGCTCGTTTCAAGGGATATTGCTCACGTTTCGGTGTCTCGGGACGTCTCCGAAGCACGGGGTGATCTTATGGAAACGTCCCCAAGACTAGTGGTTTTGGCCGAGTCAGGCCCGTTTTGTGGGTTTATTGCCCATGTTTTGGTGTCTCGAGACGTCTCCGAAGCACGGGGTGATCTTATGGGACCGTCCCCAAGAGTCACAGTTTTGGCCAATTGGGGCTCATTTTGTGAGCTATTGCTCACGTTTTGGTGTCCCGGGACGTCTCCAGACCATGGGGTGATCTCATGGGAACGTCCCGAGGACTCGTGGTTTTGGCCGATTCAGGCCCGTTTTGTGCGTTTATTGCCCATGTTTTGGTGTCCCGGGACATCTCCGAAGCACGGGTTGATCTTATGGGACCGCCCCCAAGACTCGTAGTTTTGGCCAAATGGGGCCCGTTTTGTGAGCTATTGCTCACGTTTTGGTGTCCCGGGACGTCTCCGGACAATGGGGTGATCTTATGGGAACGTCCCCAGGACTCGTGGTTCTGGCCGATTCAGGCCGGTTTTCTGGGTTTATTGCCCATGTTTTGGTGTCCCGAGACGTCTCCGAAGCACCGGGTGATCTTATGGGACCGTCCCCTAGACTCGCAGGTTTGGCCAATTGGGGCCCGTTTTGTGAGCTATTACTCACGTTTTGGTGTGCCGGGACGTCTCCGGACCAAGGGGTGATCTTATCGGAACGTCCCTAGGACTCGTGCTTTTGGCCAATTCAGGCCCTTTTTGTGGGTTTATTGCCCATGTTTTAGTGTCCCGGGACGTCTTCGAAGCACGGGGTGATCTTATGGGACTGTCCCCAAGAGTCACAGTTTTGGCCAATTGGGACCCGTTTTGTGAGGTATTGCTCATGTTATGGTGTCCCGGGACGTCTCCGGACGACTGGGTGATCTATGGGAACGTCCCCAACACTCAAGGTTTTGCCCTATTCAGGCCTGTTTTGTGGGTTTATTGCCCATGTTTTGGTGTCCTGGGACGTCTCCGAAGCACGGGGTGATCCTATGGGACCGTCCCCAAGACTCACAGTTTTGGCCAATTGGGCCCGTTTTGTGAGCTATTGCTCACGTTTTGGTGTCCCGGGACGTCTCCGGACCAAGGGGTGATCTATGGGAATGTCCCAAAGACTCGTGGTTTTGGCCGATTCAGGCCCGTTTTGTGGGTTTATTGCCCATGCTTTGGTGTCCCGGGACGTCTCCGAAGCACGGGGTGATCTTATGGGACCGTCCCCATGAGTCACAGTTTTGGCCAATTGGGCCCGTTTTGTGAGCTATTACTCATGTTTTGGTGTCCCGAGACGTCTCCGGACCACGGGGTGATCTAGGGGAACGTCCCCAAGACTCACAATTTTGGTTGATACGAGCTCGTTTCAAGGGATATTGCTCACGTTTTGGTGTCTCGGGACGTCTCCGAAGCACGGGGTGATCTTATGGAAACGTCCCCAAGACTCGTGGTTTTGGCCGAGTCAGGCCCGTTTTGTGGGTTTATTGCCCATGTTTTGGTGTCTCGAGACGTCTCCGAAGCACGGGGTGATCTTATGGGACCGTCCCCAAGAGTCACAGTTTTGGCCAATTGGGGCTCATTTTGTGAGCTATTGCTCACGTTTTGGTGTCCCGGGACGTCTCCAGACCATGGGGTGATCTCATGGGAACGTCCCGAGGACTCGTGGTTTTGGCCGATTCAGGCCCGTTTTGTGCGTTTATTGCCCATGTTTTGGTGTCCCGGGACATCTCCGAAGCACGGGTTGATCTTATGGGACCGCCCCCAAGACTCGTAGTTTTGGCCAAATGGGGCCCGTTTTGTGAGCTATTGCTCACGTTTTGGTGTCCCGGGACGTCTCCGGACAATGGGGTGATCTTATGGGAACGTCCCCAGGACTCGTGGTTCTGGCCGATTCAGGCCGGTTTTCTGGGTTTATTGCCCATGTTTTGGTGTCCCAAGACGTCTCCGAAGCACCGGGTGATCTTATGGGACCGTCCCCTAGACTCGCAGGTTTGGCCAATTGGGGCCCGTTTTGTGAGCTATTACTCACGTTTTGGTGTGCCGGGACGTCTCCGGACCAAGGGGTGATCTTATCGGAACGTCCCTAGGACTCGTGCTTTTGGCCAATTCAGGCCCTTTTTGTGGGTTTATTGCCCATGTTTTAGTGTCCCGGGACGTCTTCGAAGCACGGGGTGATCTTATGGGACCGTCCCCAAGAGTCACAGTTTTGGCCAATTGGGACCCGTTTTGTGAGGTATTGCTCATGTTATGGTGTCCTGGGACGTCTCCGGACGACTGGGTGATCTATGGGAACGTCCCCAACACTCAAGGTTTTGCCTATTCAGGCCTGTTTTGTGGGTTTATTGCCCATGTTTTGGTGTCCTGGGACGTCTCCGAAGCACGGGGTGATCCTATGGGACCGTCCCCAAGACTCACAGTTTTGGCCAATTGGGCCCGTTTTGTGAGCTATTGCTCACGTTTTGGTGTCCCGGGACGTCTCCGGACCAAGGGGTGATCTATGGGAATGTCCCAAAGACTCGTGGTTTTGGCCGATTCAGGCCCGTTTTGTGGGTTTATTGCCCATGCTTTGGTGTCCCGGGACGTCTCCGAAGCACGGGGTGATCTTATGGGACCGTCCCCATGAGTCACAGTTTTGGCCAATTGGGCCCGTTTTGTGAGCTATTACTCATGTTTTGGTGTCCCGAGACGTCTCCGGACCACGGGGTGATCTATGGGAACGTCCCCAAGACTCACAATTTTGGTTGATACGAGCTCGTTTCAAGGGATATTGCTCATGTTTTGGTGTCTCGGGACGTCTCCGAAGCACGGGGTGATCTTATGGAAACGTCCCCAAGACTCGTGGTTTTGGACGAGTCAGGCCCGTTTTGTGGGTTTATTGCCCATGTTTTGGTGTCTCGAGACGTCTCCGAAGCACGGGGTGATCTTATGGGACCGTCCCCAAGAGTCACAGTTTTGGCCAATTGGGGCTCATTTTGTGAGCTATTGCTCACGTTTTGGTGTCCCGGGACGTCTCCAGACCATGGGGTGATCTCATGGGAACGTCCCGAGGACTCGTGGTTTTGGCCGATTCAGGCCCGTTTTGTGCGTTTATTGCCCATGTTTTGGTGTCCCGGGACATCTCCGAAGCACGGGTTGATCTTATGGGACCGCCCCCAAGACTCGTAGTTTTGGCCAAATGGGGCCCGTTTTGTGAGCTATTGCTCACGTTTTGGTGTCCCGGGACGTCTCCGGACAATGGGGTGATCTTATGGGAACGTCCCCAGGACTCGTGGTTCTGGCCGATTCAGGCCGGTTTTCTGGGTTTATTGCCCATGTTTTGGTGTCCCGAGACGTCTCCGAAGCACCGGGTGATCTTATGGGACCGTCCCCTAGACTCGCAGGTTTGGCCAATTGGGGCCCGTTTTGTGAGCTATTACTCACGTTTTGGTGTGCCGGGACGTCTCCGGACCAAGGGGTGATCTTATCGGAACGTCCCTAGGACTCGTGCTTTTGGCCAATTCAGGCCCTTTTTGTGGGTTTATTGCCCATGTTTTAGTGTCCCGGGACGTCTTCGAAGCACGGGGTGATCTTATGGGACCGTCCCCAAGAGTCACAGTTTTGGCCAATTGGGACCCGTTTTGTGAGGTATTGCTCATGTTATGGTGTCCCGGGACGTCTCCGGACGACTGGGTGATCTATGGGAACGTCCCCAACACTCAAGGTTTTGCCCTATTCAGGCCTGTTTTGTGGGTTTATTGCCCATGTTTTGGTGTCCTGGGACGTCTCCGAAGCACGGGGTGATCCTATGGGACCGTCCCCAAGACTCACAGTTTTGGCCAATTGGGCCCGTTTTGTGAGCTATTGCTCACGTTTTGGTGTCCCGGGACGTCTCCGGACCAAGGGGTGATCTATGGGAATGTCCCAAAGACTCGTGGTTTTGGCCGATTCAGGCCCGTTTTGTGGGTTTATTGCCCATGCTTTGGTGTCCCGGGACGTCTCCGAAGCACGGGGTGATCTTATGGGACCGTCCCCATGAGTCACAGTTTTGGCCAATTGGGCCCGTTTTGTGAGCTATTACTCATGTTTTGGTGTCCCGAGACGTCTCCGGACCACGGGGTGATCTATGGGAACGTCCCCAAGACTCACAATTTTGGTTGATACGAGCTCGTTTCAAGGGATATTGCTCACGTTTTGGTGTCTCGGGACGTCTCCGAAGCACGGGGTGATCTTATGGAAACGTCCCCAAGACTCGTGGTTTTGGCCGAGTCAGGCCCGTTTTGTGGGTTTATTGCCCATGTTTTGGTGTCTCGAGACGTCTCCGAAGCACGGGGTGATCTTATGGGACCGTCCCCAAGAGTCACAGTTTTGGCCAATTGGGGCTCATTTTGTGAGCTATTGCTCACGTTTTGGTGTCCCGGGACGTCTCCAGACCATGGGGTGATCTCATGGGAACGTCCCGAGGACTCGTGGTTTTGGCCGATTCAGGCCCGTTTTGTGCGTTTATTGCCCATGTTTTGGTGTCCCGGGACATCTCCGAAGCACGGGTTGATCTTATGGGACCGCCCCCAAGACTCGTAGTTTTGGCCAAATGGGGCCCGTTTTGTGAGCTATTGCTCACGTTTTGGTGTCCCGGGACGTCTCCGGACAATGGGGTGATCTTATGGGAACGTCCCCAGGACTCGTGGTTCTGGCCGATTCAGGCCGGTTTTCTGGGTTTATTGCCCATGTTTTGGTGTCCCAAGACGTCTCCGAAGCACCGGGTGATCTTATGGGACCGTCCCCTAGACTCGCAGGTTTGGCCAATTGGGGCCCGTTTTGTGAGCTATTACTCACGTTTTGGTGTGCCGGGACGTCTCCGGACCAAGGGGTGATCTTATCGGAACGTCCCTAGGACTCGTGCTTTTGGCCAATTCAGGCCCTTTTTGTGGGTTTATTGCCCATGTTTTAGTGTCCCGGGACGTCTTCGAAGCACGGGGTGATCTTATGGGACCGTCCCCAAGAGTCACAGTTTTGGCCAATTGGGACCCGTTTTGTGAGGTATTGCTCATGTTATGGTGTCCTGGGACGTCTCCGGACGACTGGGTGATCTATGGGAACGTCCCCAACACTCAAGGTTTTGCCTATTCAGGCCTGTTTTGTGGGTTTATTGCCCATGTTTTGGTGTCCTGGGACGTCTCCGAAGCACGGGGTGATCCTATGGGACCGTCCCCAAGACTCACAGTTTTGGCCAATTGGGCCCGTTTTGTGAGCTATTGCTCACGTTTTGGTGTCCCGGGACGTCTCCGGACCAAGGGGTGATCTATGGGAATGTCCCAAAGACTCGTGGTTTTGGCCGATTCAGGCCCGTTTTGTGGGTTTATTGCCCATGCTTTGGTGTCCCGGGACGTCTCCGAAGCACGGGGTGATCTTATGGGACCGTCCCCATGAGTCACGGTTTTGGCCAATTGGGCCCGTTTTGTGAGCTATTACTCATGTTTTGGTGTCCCGAGACGTCTCCGGACCACGGGGTGATCTATGGGAACGTCCCCAAGACTCACAATTTTGGTTGATACGAGCTCATTTCAAGGGATATTGCTCACGTTTTGGTGTCTCGGGACGTCTCCGAAGCACGGGGTGATCTTATGGAAACGTCCCCAAGACTCGTGGTTTTGGACGAGTCAGGCCCGTTTTGTGGGTTTGTTGCCCATGTTTTGGTGTCTCGAGACGTCTCCGAAGCACGGGGTGATCTTATGGGACCGTCCCCAAGAGTCACAGTTTTGGCCAATTGGGGCTCATTTTGTGAGCTATTGCTCACGTTTTGGTGTCCCGGGACGTCTCCAGACCATGGGGTGATCTCATGGGAACGTCCCGAGGACTCGTGGTTTTGGCCGATTCAGGCCCGTTTTGTGCGTTTATTGCCCATGTTTTGGTGTCCCGGGACATCTCCGAAGCACGGGTTGATCTTATGGGACCGCCCCCAAGACTCGTAGTTTTGGCCAAATGGGGCCCGTTTTGTGAGCTATTGCTCACGTTTTGGTGTCCCGGGACGTCTCCGGACAATGGGGTGATCTTATGGGAACGTCCCCAGGACTCGAGGTTCTGGCCGATTCAGGCCCGTTTTCTGGGTTTATTGCCCATGTTTTGGTGTCCCGAGACGTCTCCGAAGCACCGGGTGATCTTATGGGACCGTCCCCTAGACTCGCAGGTTTGGCCAATTGGGGCCCGTTTTGTGAGCTATTACTCACGTTTTGGTGTGCCGGGACGTCTCCGGACCAAGGGGTGATCTTATCGGAACGTCCCTAGGACTCGTGCTTTTGGCCAATTCAGGCCCTTTTTGTGGGTTTATTGCCCATGTTTTAGTGTCCCGGGACGTCTTCGAAGCATGGGGTGATCTTATGGGACCGTCCCCAAGAGTCACAGTTTTGGCCAATTGGGACCCGTTTTGTGAGGTATTGCTCATGTTATGGTGTCCCGGGACGTCTCCGGACGACTGTGTGATCTATGGGAACGTCCCCAACACTCAAGGTTTTGCCTATTCAGGCCTGTTTTGTGGGTTTATTGCCCATGTTTTGGTGTCCTGGGACGTCTCCGAAGCACGGGGTGATCCTATGGGACCGTCCCCAAGACTCACAGTTTTGGCCAATTGGGCCCGTTTTGTGAGCTATTGCTCACGTTTTGGTGTCCCGGGACGTCTCCGGACCAAGGGGTGATCTATGGGAATGTCCCAAAGACTCGTGGTTTTGGCCGATTCAGGCCCGTTTTGTGGGTTTATTGCCGATGCTTTGGTGTCCCGGGACGTCTCCGAAGCACGGGGTGATCTTATGGGACCGTCCCCATGAGTCACAGTTTTGGCCAATTGATCCCGTTTTGTGAGCTATTACTCATGTTTTGGTGTCTCGAGACGTCTCCGGACCACGGGGTGATCTATGGGAACGTCCCCAAGACTCACAATTTTGGTTGATACGAGCTCGTTTCAAGGGATATTGCTCACGTTTTGGTGTCTCGGGACGTCTCCGAAGCACGGGGTGATCTTATGGAAACGTCCCCAAGACTCGTGGTTTTGGCCGAGTCAGGCCCGTTTTGTGGGTTTATTGCCCATGTTTTGGTGTCTCGAGACGTCTCCGAAGCACGGGGTGATCTTATGGGACCGTCCCCAAGAGTCACAGTTTTGGCCAATTGGGGCTCATTTTGTGAGCTATTGCTCACGTTTTGGTGTCCCGGGACGTCTCCAGACCATGGGGTGATCTCATGGGAACGTCCCGAGGACTCGTGGTTTTGGCCGATTCAGGCCCGTTTTGTGCGTTTATTGCCCATGTTTTGGTGTCCCGGGACATCTCCGAAGCACGGGTTGATCTTATGGGACCGCCCCCAAGACTCGTAGTTTTGGCCAAATGGGGCCCGTTTTGTGAGCTATTGCTCACGTTTTGGTGTCCCGGGACGTCTCCGGACAATGGGGTGATCTTATGGGAACGTCCCCAGGACTCGTGGTTCTGGCCAATTCAGGCCGGTTTTCTGGGTTTATTGCCCATGTTTTGGTGTCCCGAGACGTCTCCGAAGCACCGGGTGATCTTATGGGACCGTCCCCTAGACTCGCAGGTTTGGCCAATTGGGGCCCGTTTTGTGAGCTATTACTCACGTTTTGGTGTGCCGGGACGTCTCCGGACCAAGGGGTGATCTTATCGGAACGTCCCTAGGACTCGTGCTTTTGGCCAATTCAGGCCCTTTTTGTGGGTTTATTGCCCATGTTTTAGTGTCCCGGGACGTCTTCGAAGCACGGGGTGATCTTATGGGACCGTCCCCAAGAGTCACAGTTTTGGCCAATTGGGACCCGTTTTGTGAGGTATTGCTCATGTTATGGTGTCCCGGGACGTCTCCGGACGACTGGGTGATCTATGGGAACGTCCCCAACACTCAAGGTTTTGCCCTATTCAGGCCAGTTTTGTGGGTTTATTGCCCATGTTTTGGTGTCCTGGGACGTCTCCGAAGCACGGGGTGATCCTATGGGACCGTCCCCAAGACTCACAGTTTTGGCCAATTGGGCCCGTTTTGTGAGCTATTGCTCACGTTTTGGTGTCCCGGGACGTCTCCGGACCAAGGGGTGATCTATGGGAATGTCCCAAAGACTCGTGGTTTTGGCCGATTCAGGCCCGTTTTGTGGGTTTATTGCCGATGCTTTGGTGTCCCGGGACGTCTCCGAAGCACGGGGTGATCTTATGGGACCGTCCCCATGAGTCACAGTTTTGGCCAATTGAGCCCGTTTTGTGAGCTATTACTCATGTTTTGGTGTCCCGAGACGTCTCCGGACCACGGGGTGATCTATGGGAACGTCCCCAAGACTCACAATTTTGGTTGATACGAGCTCATTTCAAGGGATATTGCTCACGTTTTGGTGTCTCGGGACGTCTCCGAAGCACGGGGTGATCTTATGGAAACGTCCCCAAGACTCGTGGTTTTGGCCGAGTCAGGCCCGTTTTGTGGGTTTATTGCCCATGTTTTGGTGTCTCGAGACGTCTCCGAAGCACGGGGTGATCTTATGGGACCGTCCCCAAGAGTCACAGTTTTGGCCAATTGGGGCTCATTTTGTGAGCTATTGCTCACGTTTTGGTGTCCCGGGACGTCTCCAGACCATGGGGTGATCTGATGGGAACGTCCCGAGGACTCGTGGTTTTGGCCGATTCAGGCCCGTTTTGTGCGTTTATTGCCCATGTTTTGGTGTCCCGGGACATCTCCGAAGCACGGGTTGATCTTATGGGACCGCCCCCAAGACTCGTAGTTTTGGCCAAATGGGGCCCGTTTTGTGAGCTATTGCTCACGTTTTGGTGTCCCGGGACGTCTCCGGACAATGGGGTGATCTTATGGGAACGTCCCCAGGACTCGTGGTTCTGGCCGATTCAGGCCGGTTTTCTGGGTTTATTGCCCATGTTTTGGTGTCCCGAGACGTCTCCGAAGCACCGGGTGATCTTATGGGACCGTCCCCTAGACTCGCAGGTTTGGCCAATTGGGGCCCGTTTTGTGAGCTATTACTCACGTTTTGGTGTGCCGGGACGTCTCCGGACCAAGGGGTGATCTTATCGGAACGTCCCTAGGACTCGTGCTTTTGGCCAATTCAGGCCCTTTTTGTGGGTTTATTGCCCATGTTTTAGTGTCCCGGGACGTCTTCGAAGCACGGGGTGATCTTATGGGACCGTCCCCAAGAGTCACAGTTTTGGCCAATTGGGACCCGTTTTGTGAGGTATTGCTCATGTTATGGTGTCCTGGGACGTCTCCGGATGACTGGGTGATCTATGGGAACGTCCCCAACACTCAAGGTTTTGCCTATTCAGGCCTGTTTTGTGGGTTTATTGCCCATGTTTTGGTGTCCTGGGACGTCTCCGAAGCACGGGGTGATCCTATGGGACCGTCCCCAAGACTCACAGTTTTGGCCAATTGGGCCCGTTTTGTGAGCTATTGCTCACGTTTTGGTGTCCCGGGACGTCTCCGGACCAAGGGGTGATCTATGGGAATGTCCCAAAGACTCGTGGTTTTGGCCGATTCAGGCCCGTTTTGTGGGTTTATTGCCCATGCTTTGGTGTCCCGGGACGTCTCCGAAGCACGGGGTGATCTTATGGGACCGTCCCCATGAGTCACAGTTTTGGCCAATTGGGCCCGTTTTGTGAGCTATTACTCATGTTTTGGTGTCCCGAGACGTCTCCGGACCACGGGGTGATCTATGGGAACGTCCCCAAGACTCACAATTTTGGTTGATACGAGCTCGTTTCAAGGGATATTGCTCATGTTTTGGTGTCTCGGGACGTCTCCGAAGCACGGGGTGATCTTATGGAAACGTCCCCAAGACTCGTGGTTTTGGCCGAGTCAGGCCCGTTTTGTGGGTTTATTGCCCATGTTTTGGTGTCTCGAGACGTCTCCGAAGCACGGGGTGATCTTATGGGACCGTCCCCAAGAGTCACAGTTTTGGCCAATTGGGGCTCATTTTGTGAGCTATTGCTCACGTTTTGGTGTCCCGGGACGTCTCCAGACCATGGGGTGATCTCATGGGAACGTCCCGAGGACTCGTGGTTTTGGCCGATTCAGGCCCGTTTTGTGCGTTTATTGCCCATGTTTTGGTGTCCCGGGACATCTCCGAAGCACGGGTTGATCTTATGGGACCGCCCCCAAGACTCGTAGTTTTGGCCAAATGGGGCCCGTTTTGTGAGCTATTGCTCACGTTTTGGTGTCCCGGGACGTCTCCGGACAATGGGGTGATCTTATGGGAACGTCCCCAGGACTCGTGGTTCTGGCCGATTCAGGCCCGTTTTCTGGGTTTATTGCCCATGTTTTGGTGTCCCGAGACGTCTCCGCAGCACCGGGTGATCTTATGGGACCGTCCCCTAGACTCGCAGGTTTGGCCAATTGGGGCCCGTTTTGTGAGCTATTACTCACGTTTTGGTGTGCCGGGACGTCTCCGGACCAAGGGGTGATCTTATCGGAACGTCCCTAGGACTCGTGCTTTTGGCCAATTCAGGCCCTTTTTGTGGGTTTATTGCCCATGTTTTAGTGTCCCGGGACGTCTTCGAAGCATGGGGTGATCTTATGGGACCGTCCCCAAGAGTCACAGTTTTGGCCAATTGGGACCCGTTTTGTGAGGTATTGCTCATGTTATGGTGTCCCGGGACGTCTCCGGACGACTGGGTGATCTATGGGAACGTCCCCAACACTCAAGGTTTTGCCTATTCAGGCCTGTTTTGTGGGTTTATTGCCCATGTTTTGGTGTCCTGGGACGTCTCCGAAGCACGGGGTGATCCTATGGGACCGTCCCCAAGACTCACAGTTTTGGCCAATTGGGCCCGTTTTGTGAGCTATTGCTCACGTTTTGGTGTCCCGGGACGTCTCCGGACCAAGGGGTGATCTATGGGAATGTCCCAAAGACTCGTGGTTTTGGCCGATTCAGGCCCGTTTTGTGGGTTTATTGCCGATGCTTTGGTGTCCCGGGACGTCTCCGAAGCACGGGGTGATCTTATGGGACCGTCCCCATGAGTCACAGTTTTGGCCAATTGATCCCGTTTTGTGAGCTATTACTCATGTTTTGGTGTCTCGAGACGTCTCCGGACCACGGGGTGATCTATGGGAACGTCCCCAAGACTCACAATTTTGGTTGATACGAGCTCGTTTCAAGGGATATTGCTCACGTTTTGGTGTCTCGGGACGTCTCCGAAGCACGGGGTGATCTTATGGAAACGTCCCCAAGACTCGTGGTTTTGGCCGAGTCAGGCCCGTTTTGTGGGTTTATTGCCCATGTTTTGGTGTCTCGAGACGTCTCCGAAGCACGGGGTGATCTTATGGGACCGTCCCCAAGAGTCACAGTTTTGGCCAATTGGGGCTCATTTTGTGAGCTATTGCTCACGTTTTGGTGTCCCGGGACGTCTCCAGACCATGGGGTGATCTGATGGGAACGTCCCGAGGACTCGTGGTTTTGGCCGATTCAGGCCCGTTTTGTGCGTTTATTGCCCATGTTTTGGTGTCCCGGGACATCTCCGAAGCACGGGTTGATCTTATGGGACCGCCCCCAAGACTCGTAGTTTTGGCCAAATGGGGCCCGTTTTGTGAGCTATTGCTCACGTTTTGGTGTCCCGGGACGTCTCCGGACAATGGGGTGATCTTATGGGAACGTCCCCAGGACTCGTGGTTCTGGCCAATTCAGGCCGGTTTTCTGGGTTTATTGCCCATGTTTTGGTGTCCCGAGACGTCTCCGAAGCACCGGGTGATCTTATGGGACCGTCCCCTAGACTCGCAGGTTTGGCCAATTGGGGCCCGTTTTGTGAGCTATTACTCACGTTTTGGTGTGCCGGGACGTCTCCGGACCAAGGGGTGATCTTATCGGAACGTCCCTAGGACTCGTGCTTTTGGCCAATTCAGGCCCTTTTTGTGGGTTTATTGCCCATGTTTTAGTGTCCCGGGACGTCTTCGAAGCACGGGGTGATCTTATGGGACCGTCCCCAAGAGTCACAGTTTTGGCCAATTGGGACCCGTTTTGTGAGGTATTGCTCATGTTATGGTGTCCCGGGACGTCTCCGGACGACTGGGTGATCTATGGGAACGTCCCCAACACTCAAGGTTTTGCCCTATTCAGGCCAGTTTTGTGGGTTTATTGCCCATGTTTTGGTGTCCTGGGACGTCTCCGAAGCACGGGGTGATCCTATGGGACCGTCCCCAAGACTCACAGTTTTGGCCAATTGGGCCCGTTTTGTGAGCTATTGCTCACGTTTTGCTGTCCCGGGACGTCTCCGGACCAAGGGGTGATCTATGGGAATGTCCCAAAGACTCGTGGTTTTGGCCGATTCAGGCCCGTTTTGTGGGTTTATTGCCGATGCTTTGGTGTCCCGGGACGTCTCCGAAGCACGGGGTGATCTTATGGGACCGTCCCCATGAGTCACAGTTTTGGCCAATTGAGCCCGTTTTGTGAGCTATTACTCATGTTTTGGTGTCCCGAGACGTCTCCGGACCACGGGGTGATCTATGGGAACGTCCCCAAGACTCACAATTTTGGTTGATACGAGCTCGTTTCAAGGGATATTGCTCACGTTTTGGTGTCTCGGGACGTCTCCGAAGCACGGGGTGATCTTATGGAAACGTCCCCAAGACTCGTGGTTTTGGCCGAGTCAGGCCCGTTTTGTGGGTTTATTGCCCATGTTTTGGTGTCTCGAGACGTCTCCGAAGCACGGGGTGATCTTATGGGACCGTCCCCAAGAGTCACAGTTTTGGCCAATTGGGGCTCATTTTGTGAGCTATTGCTCACGTTTTGGTGTCCCGGGACGTCTCCAGACCATGGGGTGATCTGATGGGAACGTCCCGAGGACTCGTGGTTTTGGCCGATTCAGGCCCGTTTTGTGCGTTTATTGCCCATGTTTTGGTGTCCCGGGACATCTCCGAAGCACGGGTTGATCTTATGGGACCGCCCCCAAGACTCGTAGTTTTGGCCAAATGGGGCCCGTTTTGTGAGCTATTGCTCACGTTTTGGTGTCCCGGGACGTCTCCGGACAATGGGGTGATCTTATGGGAACGTCCCCAGGACTCGTGGTTCTGGCCAATTCAGGCCGGTTTTCTGGGTTTATTGCCCATGTTTTGGTGTCCCGAGACGTCTCCGAAGCACCGGGTGATCTTATGGGACCGTCCCCTAGACTCGCAGGTTTGGCCAATTGGGGCCCGTTTTGTGAGCTATTACTCACGTTTTGGTGTGCCGGGACGTCTCCGGACCAAGGGGTGATCTTATCGGAACGTCCCTAGGACTCGTGCTTTTGGCCAATTCAGGCCCTTTTTGTGGGTTTATTGCCCATGTTTTAGTGTCCCGGGACGTCTTCGAAGCATGGGGTGATCTTATGGGACCGTCCCCAAGAGTCACAGTTTTGGCCAATTGGGACCCGTTTTGTGAGGTATTGCTCATGTTATGGTGTCCCGGGACGTCTCCGGACGACTGGGTGATCTATGGGAACGTCCCCAACACTCAAGGTTTTGCCTATTCAGGCCTGTTTTGTGGGTTTATTGCCCATGTTTTGGTGTCCTGGGACGTCTCCGAAGCACGGGGTGATCCTATGGGACCGTCCCCAAGACTCACAGTTTTGGCCAATTGGGCCCGTTTTGTGAGCTATTGCTCACGTTTTGGTGTCCCGGGACGTCTCCGGACCAAGGGGTGATCTATGGGAATGTCCCAAAGACTCGTGGTTTTGGCCGATTCAGGCCCGTTTTGTGGGTTTATTGCCGATGCTTTGGTGTCCCGGGACGTCTCCGAAGCACGGGGTGATCTTATGGGACCGTCCCCATGAGTCACAGTTTTGGCCAATTGATCCCGTTTTGTGAGCTATTACTCATGTTTTGGTGTCTCGAGACGTCTCCGGACCACGGGGTGATCTATGGGAACGTCCCCAAGACTCACAATTTTGGTTGATACGAGCTCGTTTCAAGGGATATTGCTCACGTTTTGGTGTCTCGGGACGTCTCCGAAGCACGGGGTGATCTTATGGAAACGTCCCCAAGACTCGTGGTTTTGGCCGAGTCAGGCCCGTTTTGTGGGTTTATTGCCCATGTTTTGGTGTCTCGAGACGTCTCCGAAGCACGGGGTGATCTTATGGGACCGTCCCCAAGAGTCACAGTTTTGGCCAATTGGGGCTCATTTTGTGAGCTATTGCTCACGTTTTGGTGTCCCGGGACGTCTCCAGACCATGGGGTGATCTGATGGGAACGTCCCGAGGACTCGTGGTTTTGGCCGATTCAGGCCCGTTTTGTGCGTTTATTGCCCATGTTTTGGTGTCCCGGGACATCTCCGAAGCACGGGTTGATCTTATGGGACCGCCCCCAAGACTCGTAGTTTTGGCCAAATGGGGCCCGTTTTGTGAGCTATTGCTCACGTTTTGGTGTCCCGGGACGTCTCCGGACAATGGGGTGATCTTATGGGAACGTCCCCAGGACTCGTGGTTCTGGCCAATTCAGGCCGGTTTTCTGGGTTTATTGCCCATGTTTTGGTGTCCCGAGACGTCTCCGAAGCACCGGGTGATCTTATGGGACCGTCCCCTAGACTCGCAGGTTTGGCCAATTGGGGCCCGTTTTGTGAGCTATTACTCACGTTTTGGTGTGCCGGGACGTCTCCGGACCAAGGGGTGATCTTATCGGAACGTCCCTAGGACTCGTGCTTTTGGCCAATTCAGGCCCTTTTTGTGGGTTTATTGCCCATGTTTTAGTGTCCCGGGACGTCTTCGAAGCACGGGGTGATCTTATGGGACCGTCCCCAAGAGTCACAGTTTTGGCCAATTGGGACCCGTTTTGTGAGGTATTGCTCATGTTATGGTGTCCCGGGACGTCTCCGGACGACTGGGTGATCTATGGGAACGTCCCCAACACTCAAGGTTTTGCCCTATTCAGGCCAGTTTTGTGGGTTTATTGCCCATGTTTTGGTGTCCTGGGACGTCTCCGAAGCACGGGGTGATCCTATGGGACCGTCCCCAAGACTCACAGTTTTGGCCAATTGGGCCCGTTTTGTGAGCTATTGCTCACGTTTTGGTGTCCCGGGACGTCTCCGGACCAAGGGGTGATCTATGGGAATGTCCCAAAGACTCGTGGTTTTGGCCGATTCAGGCCCGTTTTGTGGGTTTATTGCCGATGCTTTGGTGTCCCGGGACGTCTCCGAAGCACGGGGTGATCTTATGGGACCGTCCCCATGAGTCACAGTTTTGGCCAATTGAGCCCGTTTTGTGAGCTATTACTCATGTTTTGGTGTCCCGAGACGTCTCCGGACCACGGGGTGATCTATGGGAACGTCCCCAAGACTCACAATTTTGGTTGATACGAGCTCGTTTCAAGGGATATTGCTCACGTTTTGGTGTCTCGGGACGTCTCCGAAGCACGGGGTGATCTTATGGAAACGTCCCCAAGACTCGTGGTTTTGGCCGAGTCAGGCCCGTTTTGTGGGTTTATTGCCCATGTTTTGGTGTCTCGAGACGTCTCCGAAGCACGGGGTGATCTTATGGGACCGTCCCCAAGAGTCACAGTTTTGGCCAATTGGGGCTCATTTTGTGAGCTATTGCTCACGTTTTGGTGTCCCGGGACGTCTCCAGACCATGGGGTGATCTGATGGGAACGTCCCGAGGACTCGTGGTTTTGGCCGATTCAGGCCCGTTTTGTGCGTTTATTGCCCATGTTTTGGTGTCCCGGGACATCTCCGAAGCACGGGTTGATCTTATGGGACCGCCCCCAAGACTCGTAGTTTTGGCCAAATGGGGCCCGTTTTGTGAGCTATTGCTCACGTTTTGGTGTCCCGGGACGTCTCCGGACAATGGGGTGATCTTATGGGAACGTCCCCAGGACTCGTGGTTCTGGCCAATTCAGGCCGGTTTTCTGGGTTTATTGCCCATGTTTTGGTGTCCCGAGACGTCTCCGAAGCACCGGGTGATCTTATGGGACCGTCCCCTAGACTCGCAGGTTTGGCCAATTGGGGCCCGTTTTGTGAGCTATTACTCACGTTTTGGTGTGCCGGGACGTCTCCGGACCAAGGGGTGATCTTATCGGAACGTCCCTAGGACTCGTGCTTTTGGCCAATTCAGGCCCTTTTTGTGGGTTTATTGCCCATGTTTTAGTGTCCCGGGACGTCTTCGAAGCACGGGGTGATCTTATGGGACCGTCCCCAAGAGTCACAGTTTTGGCCAATTGGGACCCATTTTGTGAGGTATTGCTCATGTTATGGTGTCCCGGGACGTCTCCGGACGACTGGGTGATCTATGGGAACGTCCCCAACACTCAAGGTTTTGCCCTATTCAGGCCTGTTTTGTGGGTTTATTGCCCATGTTTTGGTGTCCTGGGACGTCTCCGAAGCACGGGGTGATCCTATGGGACCGTCCCCAAGACTCACAGTTTTGGCCAATTGGGCCCGTTTTGTGAGCTATTGCTCACGTTTTGGTGTCCCGGGACGTCTCCGGACCAAGGGGTGATCTATGGGAATGTCCCAAAGACTCGTGGTTTTGGCCGATTCAGGCCCGTTTTGTGGGTTTATTGCCCATGCTTTGGTGTCCCGGGACGTCTCCGAAGCACGGGGTGATCTTATGGGACCGTCCCCATGAGTCACAGTTTTGGCCAATTGGGCCCGTTTTGTGAGCTATTACTCATGTTTTGGTGTCCCGAGACGTCTCCGGACCACGGGGTGATCTATGGGAACGTCCCCAAGACTCACAATTTTGGTTGATACGAGCTCGTTTCAAGGGATATTGCTCACGTTTTGGTGTCTCGGGACGTCTCCGAAGCACGGGGTGATCTTATGGAAACGTCCCCAAGACTCGTGGTTTTGACCGAGTCAGGCCCGTTTTGTGGGTTTATTGCCCATGTTTTGGTGTCTCGAGACGTCTCCGAAGCACGGGGTGATCTTATGGGACCGTCCCCAAGAGTCACAGTTTTGGCCAATTGGGGCTCATTTTGTGAGCTATTGCTCACGTTTTGGTGTCCCGGGACGTCTCCAGACCATGGGGTGATCTCATGGGAACGTCCCGAGGACTCGTGGTTTTGGCCGATTCAGGCCCGTTTTGTGCGTTTATTGCCCATGTTTTGGTGTCCCGGGACATCTCCGAAGCACGGGTTGATCTTATGGGACCGCCCCCAAGACTCGTAGTTTTGGCCAAATGGGGCCCGTTTTGTGAGCTATTGCTCACGTTTTGGTGTCCCGGGACGTCTCCGGACAATGGGGTGATCTTATGGGAACGTCCCCAGGACTCGTGGTTCTGGCCGATTCAGGCCCGTTTTCTGGGTTTATTGCCCATGTTTTGGTGTCCCGAGACGTCTCCGAAGCACCGGGTGATCTTATGGGACCGTCCCCTAGACTCGCAGGTTTGGCCAATTGGGGCCCGTTTTGTGAGCTATTACTCACGTTTTGGTGTGCCGGGACGTCTCCGGACCAAGGGGTGATCTTATCGGAACGTCCCTAGGACTCGTGCTTTTGGCCAATTCAGGCCCTTTTTGTGGGTTTATTGCCCATGTTTTAGTGTCCCGGGACGTCTTCGAAGCACGGGGTGATCTTATGGGACCGTCCCCAAGAGTCACAGTTTTGGCCAATTGGGACCCGTTTTGTGAGGTATTGCTCATGTTATGGTGTCCCGGGACGTCTCCGGACGACTGGGTGATCTATGGGAACGTCCCCAACACTCAAGGTTTTGCCCTATTCAGGCCTGTTTTGTGGGTTTATTGCCCATGTTTTGGTGTCCTGGGACGTCTCCGAAGCACGGGGTGATCCTATGGGACCGTCCCCAAGACTCACAGTTTTGGCCAATTGGGCCCGTTTTGTGAGCTATTGCTCACGTTTTGGTGTCCCGGGACGTCTCCGGACCAAGGGGTGATCTATGGGAATGTCCCAAAGACTCGTGGTTTTGGCCGATTCAGGCCCGTTTTGTGGGTTTATTGCCCATGCTTTGGTGTCCCGGGACGTCTCCGAAGCACGGGGTGATCTTATGGGACCGTCCCCATGAGTCACAGTTTTGGCCAATTGAGCCCGTTTTGTGAGCTATTACTCATGTTTTGGTGTCCCGAGACGTCTCCGGACCACGGGGTGATCTATGGGAACGTCCCCTAGACTCACAATTTTGGTTGATACGAGCTCGTTTCAAGGGATATTGCTCACGTTTCGGTGTCTCGGGACGTCTCCGAAGCACGGGGTGATCTTATGGAAACGTCCCCAAGACTCGTGGTTTTGGCCGAGTCAGGCCCGTTTTGTGGGTTTATTGCCCATGTTTTGGTGTCTCGAGACGTCTCCGAAGCACGGGGTGATCTTATGGGACCGTCCCCAAGAGTCATAGTTTTGGCCAATTGGGGCTCATTTTGTGAGCTATTGCTCACGTTTTGGTGTCCCGGGACGTCTCCAGACCATGGGGTGATCTCATGGGAACGTCCCGAGGACTCGTGGTTTTGGCCGATTCAGGCCCGTTTTGTGCGTTTATTGCCCATGTTTTGGTGTCCCGGGACATCTCCGAAGCATGGGTTGATTTTATGGGACCACCCCCAAGACTCGTAGTTTTAGCCAAATGGGGCCCGTTTTGTGAGCTATTGCTCACGTTTTGGTGTCCCGGGACGTCTCCGGACAATGGGGTGATCTTATGGGAACGTCCCCAGGACTCGTGGTTCTGGCCGATTCAGGCCTGTTTTCTGGGTTTATTGCCCATGTTTTGGTGTCCCGAGACGTCTCCGAAGCACGGGGTGATCTTATGGGACCGTCCCCTAGACTCGCAGGTTTGGCCAATTGGGGCCCGTTTTGTGAGCTATTACTCACGTTTTGGTGTGCCGGGACGTCTCCGGACCAAGGGGTGATCTTATCGGAACGTCCCTAGGACTCGTGGTTTTGGCCAATTCAGGCCCGTTTTGTGGGTTTATTGCCCATGCTTTGGTGTCCCGGGACGTCTCCGAAGCACGGGGTGATCTTATGGGACCGTCCCCATGAGTCACAGTTTTGGCCAATTGGGCCCGTTTTGTGAGCTATTACTCATGTTTTGGTGTCCCGAGACGTCTCCGGACCACGGGGTGATCTATGGGAACGTCCCCAAGACTCACAATTTTGGTTGATACGAGCTCGTTTCAAGGGATATTGCTCACGTTTCGGTGTCTCGGGACGTCTCCGAAGCACGGGGTGATCTTATGGAAACGTCCCCAAGACTCGTGGTTTTGGCCGAGTCAGGCCCGTTTTGTGGGTTTATTGCCCCTGTTTTGGTGACTCGAGACGTCTCCGAAGCACGGGGTGATCTTATGGGACCGTCCCCAAGAGTCACAGTTTTGGCCAATTGTTGCTCATTTTGTGAGCTATTGCTCACGTTTTGGTGTCCCGGGACGTCTCCAGACCATGGGGTGATCTCATGGGAACGTCCCGAGGACTCGTGGTTTTGGCCGATTCAGGCCCGTTTTGTGCGTTTATTGCCCATGTTTTGGTGTCCCGGGACATCTCCGAAGCACGGGATGATCTTATGGGACCGCCCCCAAGACTCGTAGTTTTGGCCAAATGGGGCCCGTTTTGTGAGCTATTGCTCACGTTTTGGTGTCCCGGGACGTCTCCGGACAATGGGGTGATGTTATGGGAACGTCCCCAGGACTCGTGGTTCTGGCCGATTCAGGCCCGTTTTCTGGGTTTATTGCCCATGTTTTGGTGTCCCGAGACGTCTCCGAAGCACGGGGTGATCTTATGGGACCGTCCCCTAGACTCGCAGGTTTGGCCAATTGGGGCCCGTTTTGTGAGCTATTACTCACGTTTTGGTGTGCCGGGACGTCTCCGGACCAAGGGGTGATCTTATCGGAACGTCCCTAGGACTCGTGCTTTTGGCCAATTCAGGCCCTTTTTGTGGGTTTATTGCCCATGTTTTAGTGTCCCGGGACGTCTTCGAAGCACGGGGTGATCTTACGGGACCGTCCCCAAGAGTCACAGTTTTGGCCAATTGGGACCCGTTTTGTGAGGTATTGCTCATGTTATGGTGTCCCGGGACGTCTCCGGACGACTGGGTGATCTATGGGAACGTCCCCAACACTCAAGGTTTTGCCCTATTCAGGCCTGTTTTGTGGGTTTATTGCCCATGTTTTGGTGTCCTGGGACGTCTCCGAAGCACGGGGTGATCCTATGGGACCGTCCCCAAGACTCACAGTTTTGGCCAATTGGGCCCGTTTTGTGAGCTATTGCTCACGTTTTGGTGTCCCGGGACGTCTCCGGACCAAGGGGTGATCTATGGGAATGTCCCAAAGACTCGTGGTTTTGGCCGATTCAGGCCCGTTTTGTGGGTTTATTGCCCATGCTTTGGTGTCCCGGGACGTCTCCGAAGCACGGGGTGATCTTATGGGACCGTCCCCATGAGTCACAGTTTTGGCCAATTGGGCCCGTTTTGTGAGCTATTACTCATGTTTTGGTGTCCCGAGACGTCTCCGGACCACGGGGTGATCTATGGGAACGTCCCCAAGACTCACAATTTTGGTTGATACGAGCTCGTTTCAAGGGATATTGCTCACGTTTCGGTGTCTCGGGACGTCTCCGAAGCACGGGGTGATCTTATGGAAACGTCCCCAAGACTCGTGGTTTTGGCCGAGTCAGGCCCGTTTTGTGGGTTTATTGCCCATGTTTTGGTGTCTCGAGACGTCTCCGAAGCACGGGGTGATCTTATGGGACCGTCCCCAAGAGTCACAGTTTTGGCCAATTGGGGCTCATTTTGTGAGCTATTGCTCACGTTTTGGTGTCCCGGGACGTCTCCAGACCATGGGGTGATCTCATGGGAACGTCCCGAGGGCTCGTGGTTTTGGCCGATTCAGGCCCGTTCTGTGCGTTTATTGCCCATGTTTTGGTGTCCCGGGACATCTCCGAAGCACGGGTTGATCTTATGGGACCGCCCCCAAGACTCGTAGTTTTGGCCAAATGGGGCCCGTTTTGTGAGCTATTGCTCACGTTTTGGTGTCCCGGGACGTCTCCGGACAATGGGGTGATCTTATGGGAACGTCCCCAGGACTCGTGGTTCTGGCCGATTCAGGCCCGTTTTCTGGGTTTATTGCCCATGTTTTGGTGTCCCGAGACGTCTCCGAAGCACCGGGTGATCTTATGGGACCGTCCCCTAGACTCGCAGGTTTGGCCAATTGGGGCCCGTTTTGTGAGCTATTACTCACGTTTTGGTGTGCCGGGACGTCTCCGGACCAAGGGGTGATCTTATCGGAACGTCCCTAGGACTCGTGCTTTTGGCCAATTCAGGCCCTTTTTGTGGGTTTATTGCCCATGTTTTAGTGTCCCGGGACGTCTTCGAAGCACGGGGTGATCTTATGGGACCGTCCCCAAGAGTCACAGTTTTGGCCAATTGGGACCCGTTTTGTGAGGTATTGCTCATGTTATGGTGTCCCGGGACGTCTCCGGACGACTGGGTGATCTATGGGAACGTCCCCAACACTCAAGGTTTTGCCCTATTCAGGCCTGTTTTGTGGGTTTATTGCCCATGTTTTGGTGTCCTGGGACGTCTCCGAAGCACGGGGTGATCCTATGGGACCGTCCCCAAGACTCACAGTTTTGGCCAATTGGGCCCGTTTTGTGAGCTATTGCTCACGTTTTGGTGTCCCGGGACGTCTCCGGACCAAGGGGTGATCTATGGGAATGTCCCAAAGACTCGTGGTTTTGGCCGATTCAGGCCCGTTTTGTGGGTTTATTGCCCATGCTTTGGTGTCCCGGGACGTCTCCGAAGCACGGGGTGATCTTATGGGACCGTCCCCATGAGTCACAGTTTTGGCCAATTGAGCCCGTTTTGTGAGCTATTACTCATGTTTTGGTGTCCCGAGACGTCTCCGGACCACGGGGTGATCTATGGGAACGTCCCCTAGACTCACAATTTTGGTTGATACGAGCTCGTTTCAAGGGATATTGCTCACGTTTCGGTGTCTCGGGACGTCTCCGAAGCACGGGGTGATCTTATGGAAACGTCCCCAAGACTCGTGGTTTTGGCCGAGTCAGGCCCGTTTTGTGGGTTTATTGCCCATGTTTTGGTGTCTCGAGACGTCTCCGAAGCACGGGGTGATCTTATGGGACCGTCCCCAAGAGTCACAGTTTTGGCCAATTGGGGCTCATTTTGTGAGCTATTGCTCACGTTTTGGTGTCCCGGGACGTCTCCAGACCATGGGGTGATCTCATGGGAACGTCCCGAGGACTCGTGGTTTTGGCCGATTCAGGCCCGTTTTGTGCGTTTATTGCCCATGTTTTGGTGTCCCGGGACATCTCCGAAGCATGGGTTGATTTTATGGGACCACCCCCAAGACTCGTAGTTTTAGCCAAATGGGGCCCGTTTTGTGAGCTATTGCTCACGTTTTGGTGTCCCGGGACGTCTCCGGACAATGGGGTGATCTTATGGGAACGTCCCCAGGACTCGTGGTTCTGGCCGATTCAGGCCTGTTTTCTGGGTTTATTGCCCATGTTTTGGTGTCCCGAGACGTCTCCGAAGCACGGGGTGATCTTATGGGACCGTCCCCTAGACTCGCAGGTTTGGCCAATTGGGGCCCGTTTTGTGAGCTATTACTCACGTTTTGGTGTGCCGGGACGTCTCCGGACCAAGGGGTGATCTTATCGGAACGTCCCTAGGACTCGTGGTTTTGGCCAATTCAGGCCCGTTTTGTGGGTTTATTGCCCATGCTTTGGTGTCCCGGGACGTCTCCGAAGCACGGGGTGATCTTATGGGACCGTCCCCATGAGTCACAGTTTTGGCCAATTGGGCCCGTTTTGTGAGCTATTACTCATGTTTTGGTGTCCCGAGACGTCTCCGGACCACGGGGTGATCTATGGGAACGTCCCCAAGACTCACAATTTTGGTTGATACGAGCTCGTTTCAAGGGATATTGCTCACGTTTCGGTGTCTCGGGACGTCTCCGAAGCACGGGGTGATCTTATGGAAACGTCCCCAAGACTCGTGGTTTTGGCTGAGTCAGGCCCGTTTTGTGGGTTTATTGCCCCTGTTTTGGTGACTCGAGACGTCTCCGAAGCACGGGGTGATCTTATGGGACCGTCCCCAAGAGTCACAGTTTTGGCCAATTGTTGCTCATTTTGTGAGCTATTGCTCACGTTTTGGTGTCCCGGGACGTCTCCAGACCATGGGGTGATCTCATGGGAACGTCCCGAGGACTCGTGGTTTTGGCCGATTCAGGCCCGTTTTGTGCGTTTATTGCCCATGTTTTGGTGTCCCGGGACATCTCCGAAGCACGGGTTGATCTTATGGGACCGCCCCCAAGACTCGTAGTTTTGGCCAAATGGGGCCCGTTTTGTGAGCTATTGCTCACGTTTTGGTGTCCCGGGACGTCTCCGGACAATGGGGTGATCTTATGGGAACGTCCCCAGGACTCGTGGTTCTGGCCGATTCAGGCCCGTTTTCTGGGTTTATTGCCCATGTTTTGGTGTCCCGAGACGTCTCCGAAGCACGGGGTGATCTTATGGGACCGTCCCCTAGACTCGCAGGTTTGGCCAATTGGGGCCCGTTTTGTGAGCTATTACTCACGTTTTGGTGTGCCGGGACGTCTCCGGACCAAGGGGTGATCTTATCGGAACGTCCCTAGGACTCGTGCTTTTGGCCAATTCAGGCCCTTTTTGTGGGTTTATTGCCCATGTTTTAGTGTCCCGGGACGTCTTCGAAGCACGGGGTGATCTTACGGGACCGTCCCCAAGAGTCACAGTTTTGGCCAATTGGGACCCGTTTTGTGAGGTATTGCTCATGTTATGGTGTCCCGGGACGTCTCCGGACGACTGGGTGATCTATGGGAACGTCCCCAACACTCAAGGTTTTGCCCTATTCAGGCCTGTTTTGTGGGTTTATTGCCCATGTTTTGGTGTCCTGGGACGTCTCCGAAGCACGGGGTGATCCTATGGGACCGTCCCCAAGACTCACAGTTTTGGCCAATTGGGCCCGTTTTGTGAGCTATTGCTCACGTTTTGGTGTCCCGGGACGTCTCCGGACCAAGGGGTGATCTATGGGAATGTCCCAAAGACTCGTGGTTTTGGCCGATTCAGGCCCGTTTTGTGGGTTTATTGCCCATGCTTTGGTGTCCCGGGACGTCTCCGAAGCACGGGGTGATCTTATGGGACCGTCCCCATGAGTCACAGTTTTGGCCAATTGGGCCCGTTTTGTGAGCTATTACTCATGTTTTGGTGTCCCGAGACGTCTCCGGACCACGGGGTGATCTATGGGAACGTCCCCAAGACTCACAATTTTGGTTGATACGAGCTCGTTTCAAGGGATATTGCTCACGTTTCGGTGTCTCGGGACGTCTCCGAAGCACGGGGTGATCTTATGGAAACGTCCCCAAGACTCGTGGTTTTGGCCGAGTCAGGCCCGTTTTGTGGGTTTATTGCCCATGTTTTGGTGTCTCGAGACGTCTCCGAAGCACGGGGTGATCTTATGGGACCGTCCCCAAGAGTCACAGTTTTGGCCAATTGGGGCTCATTTTGTGAGCTATTGCTCACGTTTTGGTGTCCCGGGACGTCTCCAGACCATGGGGTGATCTCATGGGAACGTCCCGAGGGCTCGTGGTTTTGGCCGATTCAGGCCCGTTCTGTGCGTTTATTGCCCATGTTTTGGTGTCCCGGGACATCTCCGAAGCACGGGTTGATCTTATGGGACCACCCCCAAGACTCGTAGTTTTGGCCAAATGGGACCCGTTTTGTGAGCTATTGCTCACGTTTCGGTGTCCCGAGACGTCTCCGGACAATGGGGTGATCTTATGGGAACGTCCCCAGGACTCGTGGTTCTGGCCGATTCAGGCCTGTTTTCTGGGTTTATTGCCCATGTTTTGGTGTCCCGAGACGTCTCCGAAGCACGGGGTGATCTTATGGGACCGTCCCCTAGACTCGCAGGTTTGGCCAATTGGGGCCCGTTTTGTGAGCTATTACTCACGTTTTGGTGTGCCGGGACGTCTCCGGACCAAGGGGTGATCTTATCGGAACGTCCCTAGCACTCGTGGTTTTGGCCAATTCAGGCCCGTTTTGTGGGTTTATTGCCCATGTTTTAGTGTCCCGGGACGTCTTCGAAGCACGGGGTGATCTTATGGGACCGTCCCCAAAAGTCACAGTTTTGGCCAATTGGGACCCGTTTTGTGAGGTATTGCTCATGTTATGGTGTCCCGGGACATCTCCGGACGACTGGGTGATCTATGGGAACGTCCCCAACACTCAAGGTTTTGCCCTATTCAGGCCTGTTTTGTGGGTTTATTGCCCATGTTTTGGTGTCCTAGGACGTCTCCGAAGCATGGGGTGATCCTATGGGACCGTCCCCAAGACTCGCAGGTTTGGCCAATTGGGGCCCGTTTTGTGCGTTTATTGCCCATGTTTTGGTGTCCCGGGACATGTCCGAAGCACGGGTTGATCTTATGGGACCGCCCCCAAGACTCGTAGTTTTGGCCAAATGGGGCCCGTTTTGTGAGCTATTGCTCACGTTTTGGTGTCCCGGGACGTCTCCGGACAACTGGGTGATCTTATGGGAACGTCCCCAGGACTCGTGGTTCTGGCCGATTCAGGCCCGTTTTCTGGGTTTATTGCCCATGTTTTGGTGTCCCGAGACGTCTCCGAAGCACGGGGTGATCTTATGGGACCGTCCCCTAGACTCGCAGGTTTGGCCAATTGGGGCCCGTTTTGTGAGCTATTACTCACGTTTTGGTGTGCCGGGACGTCTCCGGACCAAGGGGTGATCTTATCGGAACGTCCCTAGGACTCGTGCTTTTGGCCAATTCGGGCCCGTTTTGTGGGTTTATTTGTCACGCCCAAGATGCGATCCTATACTTATTTTGGCACGAGGGCCTCGACAGGGATAGAAGCGCATCTCGTCGTGTTGCAAGAATGGATATCATTACAAGTACATGTACAGAAGAGGTGAGTATATGGAATTGGCTTACACTCGCCACAAGCTACATCAATATCACATCAATACAATAACACATACAAACATCATACAGAAGAGCAGGGTCCGACTACGGACGAAAACAAACGATAAAATGACATCCATCCTTGCTATCCCAGGCTGCCGCCTGGAACCCATCCTAGATCGATGTAGAAGAAGAAGAACTCCAAATCAAACAAGCATCGCGCTCACGTCATATCATCGCATTACCTGTACCTGCAACTGTTGTTGTAGTAATCTGTGAGCCACGGGGACTCAGCAATCTCATTTCCAAGGGTATCAAGACTATTAAAGCTTAATGGGTGAGGTAAGGTTAAGTGGTGAGGTTGCAGCAAGCGACTAAGCATATATTTGAGTGGCTAACTTACGAGTACAAGAATAGAGGGGGATGATTGTCGAATAAACGGACGTGAACTAGTAATGATCTCTAAGAGACCCTGAACACCTACTTACGTCAAACATAACCCCACCGTGTTCTCTCTCGGATAAGGACTCACGAGAAGAGACAGTCACGGTTACGCACACGGTTGGTGTATTTTATTTGAGTTTACTTCAAGTTTGCTATGACCGGGTGTTAAACAAAGTTTCCAAGTTTGCCACATAACCGTGGGCACGGCTTTCCGAAAGATTTAACCCTGCAGGGGTGCTCCAACTCATCCATCACAAATTAACCACACGCAGCGAGAATAACCTCGACCACGAATCTCGTGATCTTCCTAGGCAATTCCATTGGAAAACCTCAACCTCGAGATAGCCCAAAGTATCGGAATTCCTCGCACAAGACGTTCGAGAAAGGTAAAACAAGTCCAGCAAGACCGCCCGACGTGTCGACGAACCCGATAGGAGCCGCGTATCTCGTTCTCAGGACACGACAGATAAGCGAAGCGTACGGTGGCCTGATAGACATCTCCCGAGTTGCCCCGGGTTGGCCCCGCACGGTGCTCTAGTTTGGACCAACACTCATGAGGAGCACTGGCCCGGGTTGTTGATTAAAGATCCTCGGGGTCCGGAAAGCCCCTATGCAATTTTATTAGTTATTAGGCAAATGTAGTACCAATGTTGGGCCTTGCCAGACAAGTTTTATCCTAAAACGAAAATCAAGGGGGTCCCCATAACATCCCCGCGCATGTAAGGAGCGCTCATTTATGGAACATAACACCGGTACACAAGTAACTAGGGCGGCAAGAGTGGAACAAAACACCGAGCAAAAGGCCAAGCCTTCCACCCTTTACCAAGTATATATGTGCATTAAATTAAATAGCAATAATATTGTGATAGCTGGAAACAAATGCACCTGCAACTAGCAACGCTATAAGAAGGGCTGAGCAAGCAGTAACATAGCCAAACAATGTTTGCTGGGATGTGGAGGGGTTAGAGGCTTTTCATGGCAATTTGGGAGGCTTGACATACAAATGGTAGGTAGCGAGACGGCGATAGAAACGAGACAACTAGCATGGCAATGATAGTAATGGTATCCAGGGAAATGATCATCTTGCCTGAGATCCCGCTTGGAAGAAGAACGAGTCCATGAAGAAGGCGAAGCAACGTAGACGAACGAATCCTCACACTCCGAAGCGGTTTCGGAACTCTATCGAGAAGAAGCAATCGGAAACAACAATCAACACACGGGAACACCACAACAAATGCATGACATGATGCGCAGCAACTATGATGCATGTCCGGTTTAAATATGCAAGGCATGGCAATCACAACAAACAAACACTACACATTAAGTGAAGCTCAATATGCAACGAGTTGCATATTGACGAAACTCCACATTTGAATATTTAGTTCACTCTCGTTTAGGTACACAACAATATTAAATGTTGTTAAACATGGCAAGAGGTGAAGCATAAGTAAACTACAAATCTAGGCATATTAAATGAGACCGGAAACAACATGTAGCATTTCCGAAATGACCCCATATGTTAATTTCGAAATTGGTCCAGATCTGAACTAATCAGGTTTTATATTTGTTAAACAGAAAAATAAAGTGAACCATGCAATTCTACACGTCTTTCTAGTCGATTTACATATATAGAACGTTTGAAACGGAGCTACGGTCTAAAAGATATGACATCCGCAAGATGCATATGACATGAATGCAAATGCATGCAAACACCCACCACAAACATGTTAATGATAGATGCAGCAAGTTATTATGAAACTACATGAAATTCTAAGCAAGTTTCATATGCAACATGTGCAAAACGAAGCTACGGTTCAACCACAACAACCAACGCAAGATTTTAAATAAATCTGCCCAAAACAGCAACATGGCATAATGCACGCATGAAAACAACAAGCTACAAGATTCTAAATGCACAAAGTAAGTATGGGGCAGTAGCATATAACACACACTTCATTTCATCTTCACATATCATACTCAAAAGAGTCATGGATCACATGGTACGAAGCTCACAACATGGCAACAAAATATGGCAGATTAGGACTTAGTGAAAATAACAGGTTTTTAGCATGGCAGATTTTCATGGAGGCATATTGACAGCAGTAAAACTATATGCTACAGGGCATATAATGGCATGAAAATTAACAGCATGGTAGTAGACATGATGCACTACAAATCATTACATTAGGGCAACATCAAATTATGCTCAGATTCATGGCAACCATCAACACAACATGGCATATTGAAGAAAACAGATTCTCAGACTTAGTGAAAATTAGGCTAGTCATGAGCAGCAGTTTTTAACAGATTGACATATTGGACAGCAGGTTTAATTATGATGCAAAACCTATTCATGCAAACTATTGGCACAACATGAAAGAGCATAACATGCTTAACAAGAGACTCCTTGGTGGCATCCCCAAAAGACTCCTAGAACACTAGCAAATCCCATGGCAAGACAGCAACAAATAACAGATTTCCAGACTTAGAAATATTTTGGACCCTCAAAACAACAGATTTTTATAGCATGTTAGCAACAAGGAAACAACACCTAAACGTGCATTTCTATGACAACCAAAAATACCAGGGCCTAGCTCACATGACCAAGGCATATCTCATGTTCAAAATTATTTCATATCATGCATGGATTAAATCCCACGAAATAGACAAAAGGGCATCATGGCAAAAATGACATGCACAAGAACTTCCTCCAATGACAAAACTAAATGCACAGTTAAATTCTATGGATTTTTCTACCCCGAAAACACATATAATATGCATAGGTTCATGTGGGAAAAAACGTCACAATTAATTATGCAAGTATGGCCTAATCCCCTTTCTAGCAATTATAAATGCAAGTTAAATGCAAATATTTCTATGAGCAGGTTTGTCATGCATGAAAATGCGATGCCGATAATATGAACATTTTTAAAATATGATTGGATTAAATCCCGATGCACGGTCAAGTAATTAAGCGCAATGCAAAACCATGACAATTATGCAATTAACAGAAAATGTCATGTCAATTATTATTATCATGGATGAAAGTGCGATATTATGAATCTTCACAAAATTCTACACGTTTTACATATATAAAAGTGTTACATGCGATGCACGGTTATTTATCTAAGAGCAATGCGAAATATTACATTTCTCTGAAATTATGCAATGCAATAGATAATTACTAAATTCGCTCATAGGAAAAAAAAAACACAACGGGCTGAATCTCCGAGCGCTGGATATAAAAACGTGCCTAGGGCGGGGCTTAGGGGGCGCTCACCATGGGCTTCGGCCCACACGAAGGAGAGGAAGGCCGGACGAGGCGATGGAGTGGCCTGGCCCCTGCGGACCGGTGGCCCACGCGGCCCCTCGTGCGGTCAACGCGACGGATCGGGCGCCTCGATCCCGATAGGGACAGGAGACCCTTGCCAGGCGACGGCGACGACAGCTCGCGAGGTTCTCCGGCGGGGTCCAGGGGCGGCAAGGTCGGGGATGGGGTCCCGCGGCCCGGATCTGGCCGGATCCGGCCGGCGGCGAGGCCCACGGCGCAGCGGCGAACTCCTGGAGGCAACCATGGCAGGCGAGGCTGACCTGCGGGAGGAGAAGACCAGCGGGAGGTGAGGAGATGGAGAGAAGAGGAAGAAGACGGAGAGGGACGGCGGTCAGGCTCCGGCGAACGGTGCTCCGGCGACCTTGCCGGACGGCGGCGCGAGGCGAAGCTGGATGGCATCGGGTGCGGGGAGCTCGGGCTCGGGAGCTTCCCTGGCTGCGGGCGGCGGCGGCTGGCATAGGATTGGGGGCGCGGATTTCGAGGGGAGAGGGGGTTAGGTCCATTTTTGGACGTGGGGAACGTCCATTTATAGCCAGGGAGGTCTAGGGTTGGGGTTTTTGCACCGATTCGAGCCGTGTGATCGTAATCGGACGGCTCCGGTCGCGGGGTTGGGTTTGGTGGGCTAGGCGGGCTGTGGAGAGGGGTGTGGGCCAAGAAGAGAGGGAGGTTTGCGGCCCGTGACAGAGTTTTATAAACCGAAAACGTCCGACGAATAAAACGATGACGGTGCCGCTACAGCTGACCGTCCGGGTATCATACGACCTCTGATTGCGACGAAATTTGGCAGGCGGACTACTTACAATATATTACGACCGCTCGCCAAGTTCCAACCCAATCCGAGAAAGTTTTACGCGCACTTTTAAAAACAATATTCTAACGATGCCGCGGGCGCGTGCGTGTGTGGTTGGTCTCGAAACGGTCACCGACGAGAACGGAGAGAACCGGCAACTACGAACGGATGCAAGTTTTGAAAACATGACGATGCTATGAAGATGATGCGAATGATGCGATGACGAATGCGACAAACAACTGAATCACACGACGAGAACGGAAATAAAAGGAGAATCTTCTGGAGTGTCGGTCCCGGGTTGTTACAACTCTCCTCCACTTACAAGAGATCTCGACCCGAGATCTTAGAATTAGAAGGGGAATAGAAGAAGAAAGGAAGAGGTAAAACTTAGTTGCTTCTTTGACAAACAAGTGAAACCATAGAAACATGAAGGTTGGAAAGAGATGAAGAATGACTGAGGAACAAGCAAAAATTCAAAAGAAATTTCGGCAGCACTTCGGTAGGAAAGAGAGGCAAAATTTCATAACATGGGAGAACTTGAAAAGAGAACACAACATTCTGGTTAAATGAAAAGCCTGGAAAGAACATGATCTTAGCCAAAACAAGACGGATTGACGAGAGCAATGCACAATGCCTCCGGAACAAAAGAATAGAAACTAGATCATTAGAAGGAGAGAACGGAGAAGAAATGACAACTCCTACCACCATTGAATTTGAAAAGCATCCTAACAATAAGAGATTAAACGGAGTTGTTGGAAATCAACAACGAAAGAAAAGACTTGTTATGGGCTTATGGAAAACATCTCAAAATAATGAGGTGACACCCGGCCACAAACGAAAACAAATGATTGCTTGCGAGCAACAAGAGATGCAAAACTTCTTACACCAAGAGGATACATTGAGAACTTGGATCATTGATAAGTACCATGATAGCAACAATCCATAGGAAAAGCTTTAGGTGACATCCAATCCAAGATAACTCTTTGAAAGGAATGATGGATTTAATTATCTCACTCTTGATAATTCTCTTCGAGACTCCTCATGAATCAAGAATGCTATAATACCATCTCAAAGATAAGGAAGAAGTATTGCACTTGAAATGCAATATAAGAATACTTGAGGACCTCCATCAAAATCTTGAAGAACACTTGAAAACGAAAGAAATCTTGATGAACCACCATGAAGAACTTCTTGTAGAACACCGGAATGAAAGGATGATAGAAAAGAATGGAAGGTTGAAAGAATAGATTATGACCTCCAAGATTTATATGGAGCTTCGCGAAGAGATACTAGAGAAAACTTGGAACTCGGGAAAAGAAAAGATGAACAACTTAGAATCGAGAATTTGATAACAAGAACAACTCCGGAAGAAGGATTGAAATCACCTTGATAAAACGAGAATAAGAATTATGTTATGCTTATCCTTCATCAAGTTAAATTGATGACAAGCAACGGATTGGCATACTACTTATTCTTCTAGCAAAGGATTGAAGAGAGATGAAATAAGCTTGAAGAAGTCTTCAACGAAACACCGGTGAGAATTTGGAACGAATGAGAATTATTTGAATGAATGGAGATACATGAGAACGAAGAGATCAATATTTGCCTACTAAAAACTTGAACAAGGCGCCGGAATAATTGAGATACAAACGAAGGGCAAGAACTGAGAAGAATTTGCGAACGAAAGCTGAAAGCTGAGAACGAAGAAATCTTCTGAAATGATGGCCTTCGGAGGATCAAGAAATGAAAATAACTCTGAAATGCTCCGGATGGATATGGAAGGAATTACTCATGATCGAAACAAATTAGAGAGGATAGCAACAAGCTGGAACCATGAATCTTCATGAAAAGAACAAGGATTTAAGAGCAACTTTCCTTCGTTCTTCAATGATGAGAATTATGATGAGAAACACCACCAAGAATTACTGAGACACTCTGGGATAATTAATAAGAAAGGTTGAGCCAACGATGGAAAAGATTTCGAAGCGACCTTGAAAAAAGAATATGACTGATGAGAATCATTCTTATGTCATATTTGAAAAGACATTGAAATCTCCGGAAAAGATTAAAAGAGCCAGGTAAGATCCTGGGGAAAAACCTGTGGGTTATGAGCCCACTCGAAGAGACCACCGTTGAAACAATTTCTTAGGAAGAGAGATTGCACCGGTACAATGAAAACTTGATGAGGTCAGAATCTTAAAACAATTGAAAGAAACTTGAATGAAATCACGAAACTTCTGAGATATCTTCAACACTCCGGATAGAATAGAGAGATATGAAAAACAAGAGAGGCTTGGACAAGAATTCCAACATGAGAACTCTTTTAGCGAAAGAAAGAATATGACGAACATGGAGGGGTTGGATTGGCTCCACCGGGAAAGAAAACGAGACAAAGAATGATGAACTTAGAACTTGAGGATCTTCATGAGAATCACCAGATACATCGCGGAAGAGAAGATAGCAGAAGCATCACGTGAATAGAAATGGCACTTGAATGAGAATTTAATCCTTGAAGCAAAAGGGCGGGAGGGTGGGGAAAAACAAGGACAACTTGAAACAGATGAGACAAACTCCGGAAAGAAATATGAGGATTGATCTTGCAAAAAAAATTGGAAGGGATTGAATCATCTCGAAGAGAAGCACACACGGTTGGAAAGAATTGACATGACAACTCCAGTTGAACAAAAGGATTGGCATTCCCACAAAATATGAGAACACAGTTTAGGAAGGCTATGAATTCACCACTTGGCATCGAAACAACTTGAATTACCATACCCCAACAAAACAAAGGATGAGGCTTGCAAATTAAGCCGGAAACAAATACAAACCCATTTGCATTTGTTGGAAGGATAATCCTAGGTAAACTACTTGAATTCCCACCTAAGAATTCCCGAAGTCTTTCTTGTTTATGCGATTCGGGTTGCGGACCCAGGAACGTACCCAAGGTAATCAGCTACAACTGCACCCGCAACCTTCCACACCATAATCCAAGAAACTCCGCAAACTCATCTACCTCAGACACTCGTAATCACAACGATACTAAGTATGGCAGTACATCCGAACTCTCTCCACCAGTACTGGGGATGCCGGACTCCTCTCGCCACTACCAGTATTGAAGCAATTTCGAATATCCTCCGTCCTAAGATACTAAGGAAAGTGAACGATAACGATGTGTCAAGAATCCCCTGGAGCTCAACTCCCCGGAAGAAATCAAGTCAGACAGGAGGCACCAAGACAGAACTCCGTCACATCGGTATCATATAGATTCCAAAATACCCGCGTGATCCTAAAAATTTTTGAGCGAGAAGAGGAGTAGAATGAAAATTCCTAAGTCGAATACCTCACCAGAGTATAGAAGAGGAGTAAAAAGAATCCTACTCTCCGATATAACTAGACTCAAAATAGTTTTTAACTAGACTCGACTCGGCCAAGTTTGATCAGTCAAGGGGGCTCCTAGGTCGGTACAGGCTCTGATACCAACTTGTCACGCCCAAGATGCGATCCTATCCTTATTTTGGCACGAGGGCCTCGACAGGGATAGAAGCGCATCTCGTCGTGTTGCAAGAATGGATATCATTACAAGTACATGTACAGAAGAGGTGAGTATATGGAATTGGCTTACACTCGCCACAAGCTACATCAATATCACATCAATACAATAACACATACAAACATCATACAGAAGAGCAGGGTCCGACTACGGACGAAAACAAACGATAAAATGACATCCATCCTTGCTATCCCAGGCTGCCGCCTGGAACCCATCCTAGATTGATGTAGAAGAAGAAGAAGAACTCCAAATCAAACAAGCATCGCGCTCACGTCATATCATCGCATTACCTGTACCTGCAACTGTTGTTGTAGTAATCTGTGAGCCACGGGGACTCAGCAATCTCATTTCCAAGGGTATCAAGACTATTAAAGCTTAATGGGTGAGGTAAGGTTAAGTGGTGAGGTTGCAGCAAGCGACTAAGCATATATTTGAGTGGCTAACTTACGAGTACAAGAATAGAGGGGGATGATTGTCGAATAAACGGACGTGAACTAGTAATGATCTCTAAGAGACCCTGAACACCTACTTACGTCAAACATAACCCCACCGTGTTCTCTCTCGGATAAGGACTCACGAGAAGAGACAGTCATGGTTACGCACACGGTTGGTGTATTTTATTTGAGTTTACTTCAAGTTTGCTATGACCGGGTGTTAAACAAAGTTTCCAAGTTTGCCACATAACCGTGGGCACGGCTTTCCGAAAGATTTAACCCTGTAGGGGTGCTCCAACTCATCCATCACAAATTAACCACACGCAGCGAGAATAACCTCGACCACGAATCTCGTGATCTTCCTAGGCAATTCCATTGGAAAACCTCAACCTCGAGATAGCCCAAAGTATCGGAATTCCTCGCACAAGACGTTCGAGAAAGGTAAAACAAGTCCAGCAAGACCGCCCGACGTGTCGACGAACCCGATAGGAGCCGCGTATCTCGTTCTCAGGACACGACAGATAAGCGAAGCGTACGGTGGCCTGATAGACATCTCCCGAGTTGCCCCGGGTTGGCCCCGCACGGTGCTCTAGTTTGGACCAACACTCATGAGGAGCACTGGCCCGGGTTGTTGATTAAAGATCCTCGGGGTCCGGAAAGCCCCTATGCAATTTTATTAGTTATTAGGCAAATGTAGTACCAATGTTGGGCCTTGCCAGACAAGTTTTGTCCTAAAACGAAAATCAAGGGGGTCCCCATAACAACCCCGCGCATGTAAGGAGCGCTCATTTATGGAACATAACACCGGTACACAAGTAACTAGGGCGGCAAGAGTGGAACAAAACATCGAGCAAAAGGCCAAGCCTTCCACCCTTTACCAAGTATATATGTGCATTAAATTAAATAGCAATAATATTGTGATAGCTGGAAACAAATGCACCTGCAACTCGAAACGCTATAAGAAGGGCTGAGCAAGCAGTAACATAGCCAAACAATGTTTGCTGGGATGTGGAGGGGTTAGAGGCTTTTCATGGCAATTTGGGAGGCTTGACATACAAATGGTAGGTAGCGAGACGGCGATAGAAACGAGACAACTAGCATGGCAATGATAGTAATGGTATCCAGGGAAATGATCATCTTGCCTGAGATCCCGCTTGGAAGAAGAACGAGTCCATGAAGAAGGCGAAGCAACGTAGACGAACGAATCCTCACACTCCGAAGCGGTTTCGGAACTCTATCGAGAAGAAGCAATCGGAAACAACAATCAACACACGGGAACACCACAACAAATGCATGACATGATGCGCAGCAATTATGATGCATGTCCGGTTTAAATATGCAAGGCATGGCAATCACAACAAACAAACACTACACATTAAGTGAAGCTCAATATGCAACGAGTTGCATATTGACGAAACTCCACATTTGAATATTTAGTTCACTCTCGTTTAGGTACACAACAATATTAAATGTTGTTAAACATGGCAAGAGGTGAAGCATAAGTAAACTACAAATCTAGGCATATTAAATGAGGCCGGAAACAACATGTAGCATTTCCGAAATGACCCCATATGTTAATTTCGAAATTGGTCCAGATCTGAACTAATCAGGTTTTATATTTGTTAAACAGCAAAATAAAGTGAACCATGCAATTCTACACGTCTTTCTAGTCGATTTACATATATAGAACGTTTGAAATGGAGCTACGGTCTAAAAGATATGACATCCGCAAGATGCATATGACATGAATGCAAATGCATGCAAACACCCACCACAAACATGTTAATGATAGATGCAGCAAGTTATTATGAAACTACATGAAATTCTAAGCAAGTTTCATATGCAACATGTGCAAAACGGAGCTACGGTTCAACCACAACAACCAACGCAAGATTTTAAATAAATCTGCCCAAAACAGCAACATGGCATAATGCACGCATGAAAACAACAAGCTACAAGATTCTAAATGCACAAAGTAAGCATGGGGCAGTAGCATATAACACACACTTCATTTCATCTTCACATATCATACTCAAAAGAGTCATGGATCACATGGTACGAAGCTCACAACATGGCAACAAAATATGGCAGATTAGGACTTAGTGAAAATAACAGGTTTTTAGCATGGCAGATTTTCATGGAGGCATATTGACAGCAGTAAAACTATATGCTACAGGGCATATAATGGCATGAAAATTAACAGCATGGTAGTAGACATGATGCACTACAAATCATTACATTAGGGCAACATCAAATTATGCTCAGATTCATGGCAACCATCAACACAACATGGCATATTGAAGAAAACAGATTCTCAGACAGTGAAAATTAGGCTAGTCATGAGCAGCAGTTTTTAACAGATTGACATATTGGACAGCAGGTTTAATTATGATGCAAAACCTATTCATGCAAACTATTGGCACAACATGAAAGAGCATAACATGCTTAACAAGAGACTCCTTGGTGGCATCCCCAAAAGACTCCTAGAACACTAGCAAATCCCATGGCAAGACAGCAACAAATAACAGATTTCCAGACTTAGAAATATTTTGGACCCTCAAAACAACAGATTTTTATAGCATGTTAGCAACAAGGAAACAACACCTAAACGTGCATTTCTATGACAACCAAAAATACCAGGGCCTAGCTCACATGACCAAGGCATATCTCATGTTCAAAATTATTTCATATCATGCATGGATTAAATCCCACGAAATAGACAAAAGGGCATCATGGCAAAAATGACATGCACAAGAACTTCCTCCAATGACAAAACTAAATGCACAGTTAAATTCTATGGATTTTTCTACCCCGAAAACACATATAACATGCATAGGTTCATGTGGGAAAAAACGTCACAATTAATTATGCAAGTATGGCCTAATCCCCTTTCTAGCAATTATAAATGCAAGTTAAATGCAAATATTTCTATGAGCAGGTTTGTCATGCATGAAAATGCGATGCCGATAATATGAACATTTTTAAAATATGATTGGATTAAATCCCGATGCACGGTCAAGTAATTAAGCGCAATGCAAAACCATGACAATTATGCAATTAACATAAAATGGCATGTCAATTATTATTATCATGGATGAAAGTGCGATATTATGAATCTTCACAAAATTCTACACGTTTTACATATATAAAAGTGTTACATGCGATGCACGGTTATTTATCTAAGAGCAATGCGAAATATGACATTTCTCTGAAATTATGCAATGCAATAGATAATTACTAAATTCGCTCATAGGAAAAAAAAAACACAACGGGCTGAATCACCGAGCGCTGGATATAAAAACGTGCCTAGGGCGGGGCTTAGGGGGCGCTCACCATGGGCTTCGGCCCACACGAAGGAGAGGAAGGCCGGACGAGGCGATGGAGTGGCCTGGCCCCTGCGGACCGGTGGCCCACGCGGCCCCTCGTGCGGTCAACGCGACGGATCGGGCGCCTCGATCCCGATAGGGACAGGAGACCCTTGCCAGGCGACGGCGACGACAGCTCGCAAGGTTCTCCGGCGGGGTCCAGGGGCGGCAAGGTCGGGGATGGGGTCCCGCGGCCCGGATCTGGCCGGATCCGGCCGGCGGCGAGGCCCACGGCGCAGCGGCGAGCTCCTGGAGGCAACCATGGCAGGCGAGGCTGACCTGCGGGAGGAGAAGACCAGCGGGAGGTGAGGAGATGGAGAGAAGAGGAAGAAGACGGAGAGGGACGGCGGTCAGGCTCCGGCGAACGGTGCTCCGGCGACCTTGCCGGACGGCGGCGCGAGGCGAAGCTGGATGGCATCGGGTGCGGGGAGCTCGGGCTCGGGAGCTTCCCTGGCTGCGGGCGGCGGCGGCTGGCATAGGATTGGGGGCGCGGATTTCGAGGGGAGAGGGGGTTAGGTCCATTTTTGGACGTGGGGAACGTCCATTTATAGCCAGGGAGGTCTAGGGTTGGGGTTTTTGCACCGATTCGAGCCGTGCGATCGTAATCGGACGGCTCCGGTCGCGGGGTTGGGTTTGGTGGGCTAGGCGGGCTGTGGAGAGGGGTGTGGGCCAAGAAGAGAGGGAGGTTTGCGGCCCGTGACAGAGTTTTATAAACCGAAAACGTCCGACGAATAAAACGATGACGGTGCCGCTACAGCTGACCGTCCGGGTATCATACGACCTCTGATTGCGACGAAATTTGGCAGGCGGCCTACTTACAATATATTACGACCGCTCGCCAAGTTCCGACCCAATCCGAGAAAGTTTTACGCGCACTTTTAAAAAACAATATTCTAACGATGCCGCGGGCGCGTGCGTGTGTGGTTGGTCTCGAAACGGTCACCGACGAGAACGGAGAGAACCGGCAACTACGAACGGATGCAAGTTTTGAAAACATGACGATGCTATGAAGATGATGCGAATGATGCGATGACGAATGCGACAAACAACCGAATCACACGACGAGAACGGAAATAAAAGGAGAATCTTCTGGAGCGTCGGTCCCGGGTTGTTACATTATTGCCCATGCTTTAGTGTCCCGGGACGTCTTCGAAGCACGCGGTGATCTTATGGGACCGTCCCCAAGAGTCACAGTTTTGGCCAATTGGGACCCGTTTTGTGAGGTATTGCTCATGTTATGGTGTCCCGGGACGTCTCAGGACGACTGGGTGATCTATGGGAACGTCCCCAACACTCAAGGTTTTGCCCTATTCAGGCCTGTTTTGTGGGTTTATTGCCCATGTTTTGGTGTCCTGGGACGTCTCCGAAGCACGGGGTGATCCTATGGGACCGTCCCCAAGACTCACAGTTTTGGCCAATTGGGCCCGTTTTGTGAGCTATTGCTCACGTTTTTGTGTCCCGAGACGTCTCCGGACCAAGGGGTGATCTATGGGAATGTCCCAAAGACTCGTGGTTTTGGCCGATTCAGGCCCGTTTTGTGGGTTTATTGCCCATGCTTTGGTGTCCCGGGACGTCTCCGAAGCACGGGGTGATCTTATGGGACCGTCCCCATGAGTCACAGTTTTGGCCAATTGGGCCCGTTTTGTGAGCTATTACTCATGTTTTGGTGTCCCGAGACGTCTCCGGACCACGGGGTGATCTACGGAAACATCCCCAAGACTCACAATTTTGGTTGATACGAGCTCGTTTCAAGGGATATTGCTCACGTTTCGGTGTCTCGGGACGTCTCCGAAGCACGGGGTGATCTTATGGAAACGTCCCCAAGACTCGTGGTTTTGGCCGAGTCAGGCCCGTTTTGTGGGTTTATTGCCCATGTTTTGGTGTCTCGAGACGTCTCCGAAGCATGGGGTGATCTTATGGGACCGTCCCCAAGAGTCACAGTTTTGGCCAATTGGGGCTCATTTTGTGAGCTATTGCTCACGTTTTGGTGTCCCGGGACGTCTCCAGACCATGGGGTGATCTCATGGGAACGTCCCGAGGACTCGTGGTTTTGGCCGATTCAGGCCCGTTTTGTGCGTTTATTGCCCATGTTTTGGTGTCCCGGGACATCTCCGAAGCACGGGTTGATCTTATGGGACCACCCCCAAGACTCGTAGTTTTGGCCAAATGGGGCCCGTTTTGTGAGCTATTGCTCACGTTTTGGTGTCCCGGGACGTCTCCGGACAATGGGGTGATCTTATGGGAACGTCCCCAGGACTCGTGGTTCTGGCCGATTCAGGCCTGTTTTCTGGGTTTATTGCCCATGTTTTGGTGTCCCGAGACGTCTCCGAAGCACGGGGTGATCTTATGGGACCGTCCCCTAGACTCGCAGGTTTGGCCAATTGGGGCCCGTTTTGTGAGCTATTACTCACGTTTTGGTGTGCCGGGACGTCTCCGGACCAAGGGGTGATCTTATCGGAACGTCCCTAGGACTCGTGCTTTTGGCCAATTCTGACCCGTTTTGTGGGTTTATTGCCCATGTTTTAGTGTCCCGGGACGTCTTCGAAGCACGGGGTGATCTTATGGGACCGTCCCCAAGAGTCACAGTTTTGGCCAATTGGGACCCGTTTTGTGAGGTATTCCTCATGTTATGGTGTCTCGGGACGTCTCCGGACGACTGGGTGATCTTTGGGAACGTCCCCAACACTCAAGGTTTTGCCCTATTCAGGCCTGTTTTGTGGGTTTATTGCCCATGTTTTGGTGTCCTGGGACGTCTCCGAAGCACGGGGTGATCCTATGGGACCATCCCCAAGACTCACAGTTTTGGCCAATTGAGCCCGTTTTGTGAGCTATTGCTCACGTTTTTGTGTCCCGGGACGTCTCCGGACCAAGGGGTGATCTATGGGAATGTCCCAAAGACTCGTGGTTTTGGCCGATTCAGGCCCGTTTTGTGGGTTTATTGCCCATGCTTTGGTGTTCCGGGACGTCTCCGAAGCACGGGGTGATCTTATGGGACCGTCCCCATGAGTCACAGTTTTGGCCAATTGGGCCCGTTTTGTGAGCTATTACTCATGTTTTGGTGTCCCGAGACGTCTCCGGACCACGGGGTGATCTATGGGAACGTCCCCAAGACTCACAATTTTGGTTGATACGAGCTCGTTTCAAGGGATATTGCTCACGTTTCGGTGTCTCGGGACGTCTCCGAAGCACGGGGTGATCTTATGGAAACGTCCCCAAGACTCGTGGTTTTGGCCGAGTCAGGCCCGTTTTGTGGGTTTATTGCCCATGTTTTGGTGTCTCGAGACGTCTCCGAAGCACGGGGTGATCTTATGGGACCGTCCCCAAGAGTCACAGTTTTGGCCAATTGGGGCTCATTTTGTGAGCTATTGCTCACGTTTTGGTGTCCCGGGACGTCTCCAGACCATGGGGTGATCTCATGGGAACGTCCCGAGGACTCGTGGTTTTGGCCGATTCAGGCCCGTTTTGTGCGTTTATTGCCCATGTTTTGGTGTCCCGGGACATCTCCGAAGCACGGGTTGATCTTATGGGACCACCCCCAAGACTCGTAGTTTTGGCCAAATGGGGCCCGTTTTGTGAGCTATTGCTCACGTTTTGGTGTCCCGGGACGTCTCCGGACAATGGGGTGATCTTATGGGAACGTCCCCAGGACTCGTGGTTCTGGCCGATTCAGGCCTGTTTTCTGGGTTTATTGCCCATGTTTTGGTGTCCCGAGACGTCTCCGAAGCACGGGGTGATCTTATGGGACCGTCCCCTAGACTCGCAGGTTTGGCCAATTGGGGCCCGTTTTGTGAGCTATTACTCACGTTTTGGTGTGCCGGGACGTCTCCGGACCAAGGGGTGATCTTATCGGAACGTCCCTAGGACTCGTGCTTTTGGCCAATTCAGGCCCGTTTTGTGGGTTTATTGCCCATGTTTTAGTGTCCCGGGACGTCTTCGAAGCACGGGGTGATCTTATGGGACCGTCCCCAAGAGTCACAGTTTTGGCCAATTGGGACCCGTTTTGTGAGGTATTGCTCATGTTATGGTGTCCCGGGACGTCTCCGGACGACTGGGTGATCTATGGGAACGTCCCCAACACTCAAGGTTTTGCCCTATTCAGGCCTGTTTTGTGGGTTTATTGCCCATGTTTTGGTGTCTTGGGACGTCTCCGAAGCACGGGGTGATCCTATGGGACCGTCCCCAAGACTCACAGTTTTGGCCAATTGGGCCCGTTTTGTGAGCTATTGCTCACGTTTTTGTGTCCCGGAACGTCTCCGGGCCAAGGGGTGATCTATGGGAATGTCCCAAAGACTCGTGGTTTTGGCCGATTCAGGCCCGTTTTGTGGGTTTATTGCCCATGCTTTGGTGTCCCGGGACGTCTCCGAAGCACGGGGTGATCTTATGGGACCGTCCCCATGAGTCACAGTTTTGGCCAATTGGGCCCGTTTTGTGAGCTATTACTCATGTTTTGGTGTCCCGAGACGTCTCCGGACCACGGGGTGATCTACGGGAACATCCCCAAGACTCACAATTTTGGTTGATACGAGCTCGTTTCAAGGGATATTGCTCACGTTTCGGTGTCTCGGGACGTCTCCGAAGCACGGGGTGATCTTATGGAAACGTCCCCAAGACTCGTGGTTTTGGCCGAGTCAGGCCCGTTTTGTGGGTTTATTGCCCATGTTTTGGTGTCTCGAGACGTCTCCGAAGCATGGGGTGATCTTATGGGACCGTCCCCAAGAGTCACAGTTTTGGCCAATTGGGGCTCATTTTGTGAGCTATTGCTCACGTTTTGGTGTCCCGGGACGTCTCCAGACCATGGGGTGATCTCATGGGAACGTCCCGAGGACTCGTGGTTTTGGCCGATTCAGGCCCGTTTTGTGCGTTTATTGCCCATGTTTTGGTGTCCCGGGACATCTCCGAAGCACGGGTTGATCTTATGGGACCACCCCCAAGACTCGTAGTTTTGGCCAAATGGGGCCCGTTTTGTGAGCTATTGCTCACGTTTTGGTGTCCCGGGACGTCTCCGGACAATGGGGTGATCTTATGGGAACGTCCCCAGGAATCGTGGTTCTGGCCGATTCAGGCCTGTTTTCTGGGTTTATTGCCCATGTTTTGGTGTCCCGAGACGTCTCCGAAGCACGGGGTGATCTTATGGGACCGTCCCCTAGACTCGCAGGTTTGGCCAATTGGGGCCCGTTTTGTGAGCTATTACTCACGTTTTGGTGTGCCGGGACGTCTCCGGACCAAGGGGTGATCTTATCGGAACGTCCCTAGGACTCGTGCTTTTGGCCAATTCTGACCCGTTTTGTGGGTTTATTGCCCATGTTTTAGTGTCCCGGGACGTCTTCGAAGCACGGGGTGATCTTATGGGACCGTCCCCAAGAGTCACAGTTTTGGCCAATTGGGACCCGTTTTGTGAGGTATTCCTCATGTTATGGTGTCCCGGGACGTCTCCGGACGACTGGGTGATCTATGGGAACGTCCCCAACACTCAAGGTTTTGCCCTATTCAGGCCTGTTTTGTGGGTTTATTGCCCATGTTTTGGTGTCCTGGGACGTCTCCGAAGCACGGGGTGATCCTATGGGACCATCCCCAAGACTCACAGTTTTGGCCAATTGAGCCCGTTTTGTGAGCTATTGCTCACGTTTTTGTGTCCCGGGACGTCTCCGGACCAAGGGGTGATCTATGGGAATGTCCCAAAGACTCGTGGTTTTGGCCGATTCAGGCCCGTTTTGTGGGTTTATTGCCCATGCTTTGGTGTTCCGGGACGTCTCCGAAGCACGGGGTGATCTTATGGGACCGTCCCCATGAGTCACAGTTTTGGCCAATTGGGCCCGTTTTGTGAGCTATTACTCATGTTTTGGTGTCCCGAGACGTCTCCGGACCACGGGGTGATCTATGGGAACGTCCCCAAGACTCACAATTTTGGTTGATACGAGCTCGTTTCAAGGGATATTGCTCACGTTTCGGTGTCTCGGGACGTCTCCGAAGCACGGGGTGATCTTATGGAAACGTCCCCAAGACTCGTGGTTTTGGCCGAGTCAGGCCCGTTTTGTGGGTTTATTGCCCATGTTTTGGTGTCTCGAGACGTCTCCGAAGCACGGGGTGATCTTATGGGACCGTCCCCAAGAGTCACAGTTTTGGCCAATTGGGGCTCATTTTGTGAGCTATTGCTCACGTTTTGGTGTCCCGGGACGTCTCCAGACCATGGGGTGATCTCATGGGAACGTCCCGAGGACTCGTGGTTTTGGCCGATTCAGGCCCGTTTTGTGCGTTTATTGCCCATGTTTTGGTGTCCCGGGACATCTCCGAAGCACGGGTTGATCTTATGGGACCACCCCCAAGACTCGTAGTTTTGGCCAAATGGGGCCCGTTTTGTGAGCTATTGCTCACGTTTTGGTGTCCCGGGACGTCTCCGGACAATGGGGTGATCTTATGGGAACGTCCCCAGGACTCGTGGTTCTGGCCGATTCAGGCCTGTTTTCTGGGTTTATTGCCCATGTTTTGGTGTCCCGAGACGTCTCCGAAGCACGGGGTGATCTTATGGGACCGTCCCCTAGACTCGCAGGTTTGGCCAATTGGGGCCCGTTTTGTGAGCTATTACTCACGTTTTGGTGTGCCGGGACGTCTCCGGACCAAGGGGTGATCTTATCGGAACGTCCCTAGGACTCGTGCTTTTGGCCAATTCAGGCCCGTTTTGTGGGTTTATTGCCCATGTTTTAGTGTCCCGGGACGTCTTCGAAGCACGGGGTGATCTTATGGGACCGTCCCCAAGAGTCACAGTTTTGGCCAATTGGGACCCGTTTTGTGAGGTATTGCTCATGTTATGGTGTCCCGGGACGTCTCCGGACGACTGGGTGATCTATGGGAACGTCCCCAACACTCAAGGTTTTGCCCTATTCAGGCCTGTTTTGTGGGTTTATTGCCCATGTTTTGGTGTCTTGGGACGTCTCCGAAGCACGGGGTGATCCTATGGGACCGTCCCCAAGACTCACAGTTTTGGCCAATTGGGCCCGTTTTGTGAGCTATTGCTCACGTTTTTGTGTCCCGGGACGTCTAGGGGCCAAGGGGTGATCTATGGGAATGTCCCAAAGACTCGTGGTTTTGGCCGATTCAGGCCCGTTTTGTGGGTTTATTGCCCATGCTTTGGTGTCCCGGGACGTCTCCGAAGCACGGGGTGATCTTATGGGACCGTCCCCATGAGTCACAGTTTTGGCCAATTGGGACCGTTTTGTGAGCTATTACTCATGTTTTGGTGTCCCGAGACGTCTCCGGACCACGGGGTGATCTACGGGAACATCCCCAAGACTCACAATTTTGGTTGATACGAGCTCGTTTCAAGGGATATTGCTCACGTTTCGGTGTCTCGGGACGTCTCCGAAGCACGGGGTGATCTTATGGAAACGTCCCCAAGACTCGTGGTTTTGGCCGAGTCAGGCCCGTTTTGTGGGTTTATTGCCCATGTTTTGGTGTCTCGAGACGTCTCCGAAGCACGGGGTGATCTTATGGGACCGTCCCCTAGACTCGCAGGTTTGGCCAATTGGGGCCCGTTTTGTGAGCTATTACTCACGTTTTGGTGTGCCGGGACGTCTCCGGACCAAGGGGTGATCTTATCGGAACATCCCTAGGACTCGTGCTTTTGGCCAATTCTGACCCGTTTTGTGGGTTTATTGCCCATGTTTTAGTGTCCCGGGACGTCTTCGAAGCACGGGGTGATCTTATGGGACCGTCCCCAAGAGTCACAGTTTTGGCCAATTGGGACCCGTTTTGTGAGGTATTCCTCATGTTATGGTGTCCCGGGACGTCTCCGGACGACTGGGTGATCTATGGGAACGTCCCCAACACTCAAGGTTTTGCCCTATTCAGGCCTGTTTTGTGGGTTTATTGCCCATGTTTTGGTGTCCTGGGACGTCTCCGAAGCACGGGGTGATCCTATGGGACCGTTCCCAAGACTCACAGTTTTGGCCAATTGGGCCCGTTTTGTGAGCTATTGCTCACGTTTTTGTGTCCCGGGACGTCTCCGGACCAAGGGGTGATCTATGGGAATGTCCCAAAGACTCGTGGTTTTGGCCGATTCAGGCCCGTTTTGTGGGTTTATTGCCCATGCTTTGGTGTTCCGGGACGTCTCCGAAGCACGGGGTGATCTTATGGGACCGTCCCCATGAGTCACAGTTTTGGCCAATTGGGCCCGTTTTGCGAGCTATTACTCATGTTTTGGTGTCCCGAGACGTCTCCGGACCACGGGGTGATCTATGGGAACGTCCCCAAGACTCACAATTTTGGTTGATACGAGCTCGTTTCAAGGGATATTGCTCACGTTTCGGTGTCTCGGGACGTCTCCGAAGCACGGGGTGATCTTATGGAAACGTCCCCAAGACTCGTGGTTTTGGCCGAGTCAGGCCCGTTTTGTGGGTTTATTGCCCATGTTTTGGTGTCTCGAGACGTCTCCGAAGCACGGGGTGATCTTATGGGACCGTCCCCAAGAGTCACAGTTTTGGCCAATTGGGGCTCATTTTGTGAGCTATTGCTCATGTTTTGGTGTCCCGGGACGTCTCCAGACCATGGGGTGATCTCATGGGAACGTCCCGAGGACTCGTGGTTTTGGCCGATTCAGGCCCGTTTTGTGCGTTTATTGCCCATGTTTTGGTGTCCCGGGACATCTCCGAAGCACGGGTTGATCTTATGGGACCACCCCCAAGACTCGTAGTTTTGGCCAAATGGGGCCCGTTTTGTGAGCTATTGCTCACGTTTTGGTGTCCCGGGACGTCTCCGGACAATGGGGTGATCTTATGGGAACGTCCCCAGGACTCGTGGTTCTGGCCGATTCAGGCCTGTTTTCTGGGTTTATTGCCCATGTTTTGGTGTCCCGAGACGTCTCCGAAGCACGGGGTGATCTTATGGGACCGTCCCCTAGACTCGCAGGTTTGGCCAATTGGGGCCCGTTTTGTGAGCTATTACTCACGTTTTGGTGTGCCGGGACGTCTCCGGACCAAGGGGTGATCTTATCGGAACGTCCCTAGGACTCGTGCTTTTGGCCAATTCAGGCCCGTTTTGTGGGTTTATTGCCCATGTTTTAGTGTCCCGGGACGTCTTCGAAGCACGGGGTGATCTTATGGGACCGTCCCCAAGAGTCACAGTTTTGGCCAATTGGGACCCGTTTTGTGAGGTATTGCTCATGTTATGGTGTCCCGGGACGTCTCCGGACGACTGGGTGATCTATGGGAACGTCCCCAACACTCAAGGTTTTGCCCTATTCAGGCCTGTTTTGTGGGTTTATTGCCCATGTTTTGGTGTCTTGGGACGTCTCCGAAGCACGGGGTGATCCTATGGGACCGTCCCCAAGACTCACAGTTTTGGCCAATTGGGCCCGTTTTGTGAGCTATTGCTCACGTTTTTGTGTCCCGGGACGTCTCCGGACCAAGGGGTGATCTATGGGAATGTCCCAAAGACTCGTGGTTTTGGCTGATTCAGGCCCGTTTTGTGGGTTTATTGCCCATGCTTTGGTGTCCCGGGACGTCTCCGAAGCACGGGGTGATCTTATGGGACCGTCCCCATGAGTCACAGTTTTGGCCAATTGGGCCCGTTTTGTGAGCTATTACTCATGTTTTGGTGTCCCGAGACGTCTCCGGACCACGGGGTGATCTACGGGAACATCCCCAAGACTCACAATTTTGGTTGATACGAGCTCGTTTCAAGGGATATTGCTCACGTTTCGGTGTCTCGGGACGTCTCCGAAGCACGGGGTGATCTTATGGAAACGTCCCCAAGACTCGTGGTTTTGGCCGAGTCAGGCCCGTTTTGTGGGTTTATTGCCCATGTTTTGGTGTCTCGAGACGTCTCCGAAGCACGGGGTGATCTTATGGGACCGTCCCCAAGAGTCACAGTTTTGGCCAATTGGGGCTCATTTTGTGAGCTATTGCTCACGTTTTGGTGTCCCGGGACGTCTCCAGACCATGGGGTGATCTCATGGGAACGTCCCGAGGACTCGTGGTTTTGGCCGATTCAGGCCCGTTTTGTACGTTAATTGCCCATGTTTTGGTGTCCCGGGACATCTCCGAAGCACGGGTTGATCTTATGGGACCACCCCCAAGACTCGTAGTTTTGGCCAAATGGGGCCCGTTTTGTGAGCTATTGCTCACGTTTTGGTGTCCCGGGACGTCTCCGGACAATGGGGTGATCTTATGGGAACGTCCCCAGGACTCGTGGTTCTGGCCGATTCAGGCCTGTTTTCTGGGTTTATTGCCCATGTTTTGGTGTCCCGAGACGTCTCCGAAGCACGGGGTGATCTTATGGGACCGTCCCCTAGACTCGCAGGTTTGGCCAATTGGGGCCCGTTTTGTGAGCTATTACTCACGTTTTGGTGTGCCGGGACGTCTCCGGACCAAGGGGTGATCTTATCGGAACGTCCCTAGGACTCGTGCTTTTGGCCAATTCAGGCCCGTTTTGTGGGTTTATTGCCCATGTTTTAGTGTCCCGGGACGTCTTCGAAGCACGGGGTGATCTTATGGGACCGTCCCCAAGAGTCACAGTTTTGGCCAATTGGGACCCGTTTTGTGAGGTATTGCTCATGTTATGGTGTCCCGGGACGTCTCCGGACGACTGGGTGATCTATGGGAACGTCCCCAACACTCAAGGTTTTGCCCTATTCAGGCTTGTTTGGTGGGTTTATTGCCCATGTTTTGGTGTCCTGGGACGTCTCCGAAGCATGGGGTGATCCTATGGGACCGTCCCCAAGACTCGCAGTTTTGGCCAATTGGGCCCGTTTTGTGAGCTATTGCTCACGTTTTGGTGTCCCGGGACGTCTCCGGACCAAGGGGTGATCTATGGGAATGTCCCAAAGACTCGTGATTTTGGCCGATTCAGGCCCGTTTTGTGGGTTTATTGCCCATGCTTTGGTGTTCCGGGACGTCTCCGAAGCACGGGGTGATCTTATGGGACCGTCCCCATGAGTCACAGTTTTGGCCAATTGGGCCCGTTTTGTGAGCTATTACTCATGTTTTGGTGTCCCGAGACGTCTCCGGAGCACGGGGTGATCTATCGGAACGTCCCAAAGACTCACAATTTTGGTTGATACGAGCTCGTTTCAAGGGATATTGCTCACGTTTCGGTGTCTCGGGACGTCTCCGAAGCACGGGGTGATCTTATGGAAACGTCCCCATGACTCGTGGTTTTGGCCGAGTCAGGCCCGTTTTGTGGGTTTATTGCCCATGTTTTGGTGTCTCGAGACGTCTCCGAAGCACGGGGTGATCTTATGGGACCGTCCCCAAGAGTCACAGTTTTGGCCAATTGGGGCTCATTTTGTGAGCTATTGCTCACGTTTTGGTGTCCCGGGACGTCTCCAGACCATGGGGTGATCTCATGGGAACGTCCCGAGGACTCGTGGTTTTGGCCGATTCAGGCCCATTTTGTGCGTTTATTGCCCATGTTTTGGTGTCCCGGGACATCTCCGAAGCACGGGTTGATCTTATGGGACCGCCCCCAAGACTCGTAGTTTTGGCCAAATGGGGCCCGTTTTGTGAGCTATTGCTCACGTTTTGGTGTCCCGGGACGTCTCCGGACAATGGGGTGATCTTATGGGAACGTCCCCAGGACTCGTGGTTCTGGCCGATTCAGGCCCGTTTTCTGGGTTTATTGCCCATGTTTTGGTGTCCCGAGACGTCTCCGAAGCACGGGGTGATCTTATGGGACCGTCCCCTAGACTCGCAGGTTTGGCCAATTGGGGCCCGTTTTGTGAGCTATTACTCACGTTTTGGTGTGCCGGGACGTCTCCGGACCAAGGGGTGATCTTATCGGAACGTCCCTAGGACTCGTGGTTTTGGCCAATTCAGGCCCGTTTTGTGGGTTTATTGCCCATGTTTTAGTGTCCCGGGACGTCTTCGAAGCACGGGGTGATCTTATGGGACCGTCCCCAAGAGTCACAGTTTAGGCCAATTGGGACCCATTTTGTGAGGTATTGCTCATGTTATGGTGTCCCGGGACGTCTCCGGACGACTGGGTGATCTATGGGAACGTCCCCAACACTCAACGTTTTGCCCTATTCAGGACTGTTTTGTGGGTTTATTGCCCATGTTTTGGTGTCCTGGGACGTCTCCGAAGCACGGGGTGATCCTATGGGACCGTCCCCAAGACTCACAGTTTTGGCCAATTGGGCCCGTTTTGTGAGCTATTGCTCACGTTTTTGTGTCCCGGGACGTCTCCGGACCAAGGGGTGATCTATGGGAATGTCCCAAAGACTCGTGGTTTTGGCCGATTCAGGCCCGTTTTGTGGGTTTATTGCCCATGCTTTGGTGTCCCGGGACGTCTCCGAAGCACGGGGTGTTCTTATGGGACCGTCCCCATGAGTCACAGTTTTGGCCAATTGGGCCCGTTTTGTGAGCTATTACTCATGTTTTGGTGTCCCGAGACGTCTCCGGAGCACGGGGTGATCTACGGGAACATCCCCAAGACTCACAATTTTGGTTGATACGATCTCGTTTCAAGGGATATTGCTCACGTTTCGGTGTCTCGGGACGTCTCCGAAGCACGGGGTGATCTTATGGAAACGTCCCCAAGACTCGTGGTTTTGGCCGAGTCAGGCCCGTTTTGTGGGTTTATTGCCCATGTTTTGGTGTCTCGAGACGTCTCCGAAGCACGGGGTGATCTTATGGGACCGTCCCCAAGAGTCACAGTTTTGGCCAATTGGGGCTCATTTTGTGAGCTATTGCTCACGTTTTGGTGTCCCGGGACGTCTCCAGACCATGGGGTGATCTCATGGGAACGTCCCGAGGACACGTGGTTTTGGCCGATTCAGGCCCGTTTTGTGCGTTTATTGCCCATGTTTTGGTGTCCCGGGACATCTCCGAAGCACGGGTTGATCTTATGGGACCGCCCCCTAGACTCGTAGTTTTGGCCAAATTGGGCCCGTTTTGTGAGCTATTGCTCACGTTTTGGTGTCCCGGGACGTCTCCGGACAATGGGGTGATCTTATGGGAACGTCCCCAGGACTCGTGGTTCTGGCCGATTCAGGCCCGTTTTCTGGGTTTATTGCCCATGTTTTGGTGTCCCGAGACATCTCCGAAGCACGGGGTGATCCTATGGGACCGTCCCCTAGACTCGCACGTTTGGCCAATTGGGGCCCGTTTTGTGAGCTATTACTCACGTTTTGGTGTGCCGAGACGTCTCCGGACCAAGGGGTGATCTTATCGGAACGTCCCTAGGACTCGTGCTTTTGGCCAATTCAGGCCCGTTTTGTGGGTTTATTGCCCATGTTTTAGTGTCCCGGGACGTCTTCGAAGCACGGGGTGATATTATGGGACCGTACCCAAGAGTCACAGTTTTGGCCAATTGGGACCCGTTTTGTGAGGTATTGCTCATGTTATGGTGTCCCGGGACGTCTCCGGACGACTGGGTGATCTATGGGAACGTCCCCAACACTCAAGGTTTTGCCCTATTCAGGCCTGTTTTGTGGGTTTATTGCCCATGTTTTGGTGTCCTGGGACGTCTCCGAAGCACGGGGTGATCCTATGGGACCATCCCCAAGACTCACAGTTTTGGCCAATTGGGCCCGTTTTGTGAGTTATTGCTCACGTTTTGGTGTCCCGGGACGTCTCCGGACCAAGGGGTGATCTATGGGAATGTCCCAAAGACTCCTGGTTTTGGCCGATTCAGGCCCGTTTTGTGGGTTTATTGCCCATGCTTTGGTGTCCCGGGACGTCTCCGAAGCACGGGGTGATCTTATGGGACCGTCCCCATGAGTCACAGTTTTGGCCAATTGGGCCCGTTTTGTGAGCTATTACTCATGTTTTGGTGTCCCGAGACGTCTCCGGACCACGGGGTGATCTATGGGAACGTCCCCAAGACTCACAATTTTGGTTGATACGAGCTCGTTTCAAGGGATATTGCTCACGTTTCGGTGTCTCGGGACGTCTCCGAAGCACGGGGTGATCTTATGGAAACGTCCCCAAGACTCATGGTTTTGGCCGAGTCAGGCCCGTTTTGTGGGTTTATTGCCCATGTTTTGGTGTCTCGAGACGTCTCCGAAGCACGGGGTGATCTTATGGGACCGTCCCCAAGAGTCACAGTTTTGGCCAATTGGGGCTCATTTTGTGAGCTATTGCTCACGTTTTGGTGTCCCGGGACATCTCCAGACCATGGGGTGATCTCATGGGAACGTCCCGAGGACTCGTGGTTTTGGCCGATTCAGGCCCATTTTGTGCGTTTATTGCCCATGTTTTGGTGTCCCGGGACATCTCCGAAGCACGGGTTGATCTTATGGGACCGCCCCCTAGACTCGTAGTTTTGGCCAAATTGGGCCCGTTTTGTATGCTATTGCTCACGTTTTGGTGTCCCGGGACGTCTCCGGACAATGGGGTGATCTTATGGGAACGTCCCCAGGACTCGTGGTTCTGGCCGATTCAGGCCCGTTTTCTGGGTTTATTGCCCATGTTTTGGTGTCCCGAGACGTCTCCGAAGCACGAGGTGATCTTATGGGACCATCCCCTAGACTCGCAGGTTTGGCCAATTGGGGCCCGTTTTGTGAGCTATTACTCACGTTTTGGTGTGCCGGGACGTCTCCGGACCAAGGGGTGATCTTATCGGAACGTCCCTAGGACTCGTGCTTTTGGCCAATTCAGGCCCGTTTTGTGGGTTTATTGCCCATGTTTTAGTGTCCCGGGACGTCTTCGAAGCACGGGGTGATCTTATGGGACCGTCCCCAAGAGTCACAGTTTTGGCCAATTGGGACCCGTTTTGTGAGGTATTGCTCATGTTATGGTGTCCCGGGACGTCTCCGGACGACTGGGTGATCTATGGGAACGTCCCCAACACTCAAGGTTTTGCCCTATTCAGGCCTGTTTTGTGGGTTTATTGCCCATGTTTTGGTGTCCTGGGACGTCTCCGAAGCACGGGGTGATGCTATGGGACCGTCCCCAAGACTCACAGTTTTGGCCAATTGGGCCCGTTTTGTGAGCTATTGCTCACGTTTTGGTGTCCCGGGACGTCTCCGGACCAAGGGGTGATCTATGGGAATGTCCCAAAGACTCGTGGTTTTGGCCGATTCAGGCCCGTTTTGTGGGTTTATTGCCCATGCTTTGGTGTCCCGGGACGTCTCCGAAGCACGTGGTGATCTTATGGGACCGTCCCCATGAGTCACAGTTTTGGCCAATTGGGCCCGTTTTGTGAGCTATTACTCATGTTTTGGTGTCCCGAGACGTCTCCGGAGCACGGGGTGATCTATGGGAACGTCCCCAAGACTCACAATTTTGGTTGATACGAGCTCGTTTCAAGGGATATTGCTCACGTTTCGGTGTCTCGGGACGTCTCCGAAGCACGGGGTGATCTTATGGAAACGTCCCCAAGACTCGTGGTTTTGGCCGAGTCAGGCCCGTTTTGTGGGTTTATTGCCCATGTTTTGGTGTCTCGAGACGTCTCCGAAGCACGGGGTGATCTTATGGGACCGTCCCCAAGAGTCACAGTTTTGGCCAATTGGGGCTCATTTTGTGAGCTATTGCTCACGTTTTGGTGTCCCGGGACGTCTCCAGACCATGGGGTGATCTCATGGGAACGTCCCGAGGACTCGTGGTTTTGGCCGATTCAGGCCCGTTTTGTGCGTTTATTGCCCATGTTTTGGTGTCCCGGGACATCTCCGAAGCACGGGTTGATCTTATGGGACCGCCCCCAAGACTCGTAGTTTTGTCCAAATTGGGCCCGTTTTGTGAGCTATTGCTCACGTTTTGGTGTCCCGGGACGTCTCCGGACAATGGGGTGATCTTATGGGAACGTCCCCAGGACTCGTGGTTCTGGCCGATTCAGGCCCGTTTTCTGGGTTTATTGCCCATGTTTTGGTGTCCCGAGACGTCTCCGAAGCACGGGGTGATCTTATGGGACCGTCCCCTAGACTCGCAGCTTTGGCCAATTGGGGCCCGTTTTGTGAGCTATTACTCACGTTTTGGTGTGCCGGGACGTCTCCGGACCAAGGGGTGATCTTATCGGAACGTCCCTAGGACTCGTGCTTTTGGCCAATTCAGGCCCGTTTTGTGGGTTTATTGCCCATGTTTTAGTGTCCCGGGACGTCTTCGAAGCACGGGGTGATCTTATGGGACCGTCCCCAAGAGTCATAGTTTTGGCCAATTGGGACCCGTTTTGTGAGGTATTGCTCATGTTATGGTGTCCCGGGACGTCTCCGGACGACTGGGTGATCTATGGGAACGTCCCCAACACTCAAGGTTTTGCCCTATTCAGGCCTGTTTTGTGGGTTTATTGCCCATGTTTTGGTGTCCTGGGACGTCTCCGAAGCACGGGGTGATGCTATGGGACCGTCCCCAAGACTCACAGTTTTGGCCAATTGGGCCCGTTTTGTGAGCTATTGCTCACGTTTTGGTGTCCCGGGACGTCTCCGGACCAAGGGGTGATCTATGGGAATGTCCCAAAGACTCGTGGTTTTGGCCGATTCAGGCCCGTTTTGTGGGTTTATTGCCCATGCTTTGGTGTCCCGGGACGTCTCCGAAGCACGTGGTGATCTTATGGGACCGTCCCCATGAGTCACAGTTTTGGCCAATTGGGCCCGTTTTGTGAGCTATTACTCATGTTTTGGTGTCCCGAGACGTCTCCGGAGCACGGGGTGATCTATGGGAACGTCCCCAAGACTCACAATTTTGGTTGATACGAGCTCGTTTCAAGGGATATTGCTCACGTTTCGGTGTCTCGGGACGTCTCCGAAGCACGGGGTGATCTTATGGAAACGTCCCCAAGACTCGTGGTTTTGGCCGAGTCAGGCCCGTTTTGTGGGTTTATTGCCCATGTTTTGGTGTCTCGAGACGTCTCCGAAGCACGGGGTGATCTTATGGGACCGTCCCCAAGAGTCACAGTTTTGGCCAATTGGGGCTCATTTTGTGAGCTATTGCTCACGTTTTGGTGTCCCGGGACGTCTCCAGACCATGGGGTGATCTCATGGGAACGTCCCGAGGACTCGTGGTTTTGGCCGATTCAGGCCCGTTTTGTGCGTTTATTGCCCATGTTTTGGTGTCCCGGGACATCTCCGAAGCACGGGTTGATCTTATGGGACCGCCCCCAAGACTCGTAGTTTTGTCCAAATTGGGCCCGTTTTGTGAGCTATTGCTCACGTTTTGGTGTCCCGGGACGTCTCCGGACAATGGGGTGATCTTATGGGAACGTCCCCAGGACTCGTGGTTCTAGCCGATTCAGGCCCGTTTTCTGGGTTTATTGCCCATGTTTTGGTGTCCCGAGACGTCTCCGAAGCACGGGGTGATCTTATGGGACCGTCCCCTAGACTCGCAGCTTTGGCCAATTGGGGCCCGTTTTGTGAGCTATTACTCACGTTTTGGTGTGCCGGGACGTCTCCGGACCAAGGGGTGATCTTATCGGAACGTCCCTAGGACTCGTGGTTTTGGCCAATTCAGGCCCGTTTTGTGGGTTTATTGCCCATGTTTTAGTGTCCCGGGACGTCTTCGAAGCACGGGGTGATCTTATGGGACCGTCCCCAAGAGTCACAGTTTTGGCCAATTGGGACCCGTTTTGTGAGGTATTGCTCATGTTATGGTGTCCCGGGACGTCTCCGGACGACTGGGTGATCTATGGGAACGTCCCCAACACTCAAGGTTTTGCCCTATTCAGGCCTGTTTTGTGGGTTTATTGCCCATGTTTTGGTGTCCTGGGACGTCTCCGAAGCACGGGGTGATCCTATGGGACCGTCCCCAAGACTCACAGTTTTGGCCAATTGGGCCCGTTTTGTGAGCTATTGCTCACGTTTTGGTGTCCCGGGACGTCTCCGGACCAAGGGGTGATCTATGGGAATGTCCCAAAGACTCGTGGTTTTGGCCGATTCAGGCCCGTTTTGTGGGTTTATTGCCCATGCTTTGGTGTCCCGGGACGTCTCCGAAGCACGGGGTGATCTTATGGGACCGTCCCCATGAGTCACAGTTTTGGCCAATTGGGCCCGTTTTGTGAGCTATTACTCATGTTTTGGTGTCCCGAGACGTCTCCGGACCACGGGGTGATCTATGGGAACGTCCCCAAGACTCACAATTTTGGTTGATACGAGCTCGTTTCAAGGGATATTGCTCACGTTTCGGTGTCTCGGGACGTCTCCGAAGCACGGGGTGATCTTATGGAAACGTCCCCAAGACTCGTGGTTTTGGCCGAGTCAGGCCCGTTTTGTGGGTTTATTGCCCATGTTTTGGTGTCTCGAGACGTCTCCGAAGCACGGGGTGATCTTATGGGACCGTCCCCAAGAGTCACAGTTTTGGCCAATTGGGGCTCATTTTGTGAGCTATTGCTCACGTTTTGGTGTCCCGGGACGTCTCCAGACCATGGGGTGATATCATGGGAACGTCCCGAGGACTCGTGGTTTTGGCCGATTCAGGCCCGTTTTGTGCGTTTATTGCCCATGTTTTCGTGTCCCGGGACATCTCCGAAGCACGGGTTGATCTTATGGGACCGCCCCCTAGACTCATAGTTTTGGCCAAATTGGGCCCGTTTTGTGAGCTATTGCTCACGTTTTAGTGTCCCGGGACGTCTCCGGACAATGGGGTGATCTTATGGGAACGTCCCCAGGACTCGTGGTTCTGGCCGATTCAGGCCCGTTTTCTGGGTTTATTGCCCATGTTTTGGTGTCCCGAGACGTCTCCGAAGCACGGGGTGATCTTATGGGACCGTCCCCTAGACTCGCAGGTTTGGCCAATTGGGACCCGTTTTGTGAGCTATTACTCACGTTTTGGTGTGCCGGGACGTCTCCGGACCAAGGGGTGATCTTATCGGAACGTCCCTAGGACTCGTGCTTTTGGCCAATTCAGGCCCGTTTTGTGGGTTTATTGCCCATGTTTTAGTGTCCCGGGACGTCTTCGAAGCACGGGGTGATCTTATGGGACCGTACCCAAGAGTCACAGTTTTGGCCAATTGGGACCCGTTTTGTGAGGTATTGCTCATGTTATGGTGTCCCGGGACGTCTCCGGACGAATGGGTGATCTATGGGAACGTCCCCAACACTTAAGGTTTTGCCCTATTCAGGCCTGTTTTGTGGGTTTATTGCCCATGTTTTGGTGTCCTGGGACGTCTTCGAAGCACGGGGTGATCTTATGGGACCGTCCCCATGAGTCACAGTTCTGGCCAATTGGGCCCGTTTTGTGAGCTATTACTCATGTTTTGGTGTCCCGAGACGTCTCCGGACCACGGGGTGATCTATGGGAACGTCCCCAAGACTCACAATTTTGGTTGATACGAGCTCGTTTCAAGGGATATTGCTCACGTTTCGGTGTCTCGGGACGTCTCCGAAGCACGGGGTGATCTTATGGAAACGTCCCCAAGACTCATGGTTTTGGCCGAGTCAGGCCCGTTTTGTGGGTTTATTGCCCATGTTTTGGTGTCTCGAGACGTCTCCGAAGCACGGGGTGATCTTATGGGACCGTCCCCAAGAGTCACAGTTTTGGCCAATTGGGGCTCATTTTGTGAGCTATTGCTCACGTTTTGGTGTCCCGGGACGTCTCCAGACCATGGGGTGATCTCATGGGAACGTCCCGAGGACTCGTGGTTTTGGCCGATTCAGGCCCGTTTTGTGCGTTTATTGCCCATGTTTTCGTGTCCCGGGACATCTCCGAAGCACGGGTTGATCTTATGGGACCGCCCCCTAGACTCATAGTTTTGGCCAAATTGGGCCCGTTTTGTGAGCTATTGCTCACGTTTTAGTGTCCCGGGACGTCTCCGGACAATGGGGTGATCTTATGGGAACGTCCCCAGGACTCGTGGTTCTGGCCGATTCAGGCCCGTTTTCTGGGTTTATTGCCCATGTTTTGGTGTCCCGAGACGTCTCCGAAGCACGGGGTGATCTTATGGGACCGTCCCCTAGACTCGCAGGTTTGGCCAATTGGGGCCCGTTTTGTGAGCTATTACTCACGTTTTGGTGTGCCGGGACGTCTCCGGACCAAGGGGTGATCTTATCGGAACGTCCCTAGGACTCGTGCTTTTGGCCAATTCAGGCCCGTTTTGTGGGTTTATTGCCCATGTTTTAGTGTCCCGGGACGTCTTCGAAGCACGGGGTGATCTTATGGGACCGTACCCAAGAGTCACAGTTTTGGCCAATTGGGACCCGTTTTGTGAGGTATTGCTCATGTTATGGTGTCCCGGGACGTCTCCGGACGACTGGGTGATCTATGGGAACGTCCCCAACACTTAAGGTTTTGCCCTATTCAGGCCTGTTTTGTGGGTTTATTGCCCATGTTTTGGTGTCCTGGGACGTCTTCGAAGCACGGGGTGATCTTATGGGACCGTCCCCATGAGTCACAGTTCTGGCCAATTGGGCCCGTTTTGTGAGCTATTACTCATGTTTTGGTGTCCCGAGACGTCTCCGGACCACGGGGTGATCTATGGGAACGTCCCCAAGACTCACAATTTTGGTTGATACGAGCTCGTTTCAAGGGATATTGCTCACGTTTCGGTGTCTCGGGACGTCTCCGAAGCACGGGGTGATCTTATGGAAACGTCCCCAAGACTCATGGTTTTGGCCGAGTCAGGCCCGTTTTGTGGGTTTATTGCCCATGTTTTGGTGTCTCGAGACGTCTCCGAAGCACGGGGTGATCTTATGGGACCGTCCCCAAGAGTCACAGTTTTGGCCAATTGGGGCTCATTTTGTGAGCTATTGCTCACGTTTTGGTGTCCCGGGACGTCTCCAGACCATGGGGTGATCTCATGGGAACGTCCCGAGGACTCGTGGTTTTGGCCGATTCAGGCCCGTTTTGTGCGTTTATTGCCCATGTTTTGGTGTCCCGGGACATCTTCGAAGCACGGGTTCATCTTATGGGACCGCCCCCAAGACTCGTACTTTTGGCCAAATGGGGCCCGTTTTGTGAGCTATTGCTCACGTTGTGGTGTCCCGGGACGTCTCCGGACAATGGGGTGATCTTATGGGAACGTCCCCAGGACTCGTGGTTCTGGCCGATTCAGGCCTGTTTTCTGGGTTTATTGCCCATGTTTTGGTGTCCCGAGACGTCTCCAAAGCACGGGGTGATCTTATGGGACCGTCCCCTAGACTCGCAGGTTTGGCCAATTGGGGCCCGTTTTGTGAGCTATTACTCACGTTTTGGTGTGCCGGGACGTCTCCGGACCAAGGGGTGATCTTATCGGAACGTCCCTAGGACTCGTGCTTTTGGCCAATTCAGGCCTGTTTTGTGGGTTTATTGCCCATGTTTTAGTGTCCCGGGACGTCTTCGAAGCACGGGGTGATCTTATGGGACCGTCCCCAAGAGTCACAGTTTTGGCCAATTGGGACCCGTTTTGTGAGGTATTGCTCATGTTATGGTGTCCCGGGACGTCTCCGGACGACTGGGTGATCTATGGGAACGTCCCCAACACTCAAGGTTTTGCCCTATTCAGGCCTGTTTTGTGGGTTTATTGCCCATGTTTTGGTGTCCTGGGACGTCTCCGAAGCAAGGGGTGATCCTATGGGACCGTCCCCAAGACTCACAGTTTTGGCCAATTGGGCCCGTTTTGTGAGCTATTGCTCACGTTTTTGTGTCCCGGGACGTCTCCGGACCAAGGGGTGATCTATGGGAATGTCCCAAAGACTCGTGGTTTTGGCCGATTCAGGCCCGTTTTGTGGGTTTATTGCCCATGCTTTGGTGTCCCGGGACGTCTCCGAAGCACGGGGTGTTCTTATGGGACCGTCCCCATGAGTCACAGATATGGCCAATTGGGCCCGTTTTGTGAGCTATTACTCATGTTTTGTTGTCCCGAGACGTCTCCGGACCACGGGGTGATCTACGGGAACATCCCCAAGACTCACAATTTTGGTTGATACGAGCTCGTTTCAAGGGATATTGCTCACGTTTCGGTGTCTCGGGACGTCTCCGAAGCACGGGGTGATCTTATGGAAACGTCCCCAAGACTCGTGGTTTTGGCCGAGTCAGGCCCGTTTTGTGGGTTTATTGCCCATGTTTTGGTGTCTCGAGACGTCTCCGAAGCACGGGGTGATCTTATGGGACCGTCCCCAAGAGTCACAGTTTTGGCCAATTGGGGCTCATTTTGTGAGCTATTGCTCACGTTTTGGTGTCCCGGGACGTCTCCAGACCATGGGGTGATCTCATGGGAACGTCCCGAGGACACGTGGTTTTGGCCGATTCAGGCCCGTTTTGTTCGTTTATTGCCCATATTTTGGTGTCCCGGGACATCTCCGAAGCACGGGTTGATCTTATGGGACCGCCCCCTAGACTCGTAGTTTTGGCCAAATGGGGCTCGTTTTGTGAGCTATTGCTCACGTTTTGGTGTCCCGGGACGTCTCCGGACAATGGGGTGATCTTATGGGAAAGTCCCCAGGACTCGTGGTTCTGGCCGATTCAGGCCCGTTTTCTGGGTTTATTGCCCATGTTTTGGTGTCCCGAGACGTCTCCGAAGCACGGGGTGATCTTATGGGACCGTCCCCTAGACTCGCAGGTTTGGCCAATTGGGGCCCGTTTTGTGAGCTATTACTCACGTTTTGGTGTGCCGGGACGTCTCCGGACCAAGGGGTGATCTATGGGAATGTCCCAAAGACTCGTGGTTTTGGCCAATTCAGGCCCTTTTTGTGGGTTTATTGCCCATGTTTTAGTGTCCCGGGACGTCTTCGAAGCACGGGGTGATCTTATGGGACCGTCCCCAAGAGTCACAGTTTTGGCCAATTGGGACCCGTTTTGTGAGGTATTGCTCATGTTATGGTGTCCCGGGACGTCTCCGGACGACTGGGTGATCTATGGGAACGTCCCCAACACTCAAGGTTTTGCCCTATTCAGGCCTGTTTTGTGGGTTTATTGCCCATGTTTTGGTGTCCTGGGACGTCTCCGAAGCACGGGGTGATCCTATGGGACCGTCCCCAAGACTCACAGTTTTGGCCAATTGGGCCCGTTTTGTGAGCTATTGCTCACGTTTTGGTGTCCCGGGACGTCTCCGGACCAAGGGGTGATCTATGGGAATGTCCCAAAGACTCGTGGTTTTGGCCGATTCAGGCCCGTTTTGTGGGTTTATTGCCCATGCTTTGGTGTCCCGGGACGTCTCCGAAGCACGGGGTGATCTTATGGGACCGTCCCCATGAGTCACAGTTTTGGCCAATTGGGCCCGTTTTGTGAGCTATTACTCATGTTTTGGTGTCCCGAGACGTCTCCGGACCACGGGGTGATCTATGGGAACGTCCCCAAGACTCACAATTTTGGTTGATACGAGCTCGTTTCAAGGGATATTGCTCACGTTTCGGTGTCTCGGGACGTCTCCGAAGCACGGGGTGATCTTATGGAAACGTCCCCAAGACTCGTGGTTTTGGCCGAGTCAGGCCCGTTTTGTGGGTTTATTGCCCATGTTTTGGTGTCTCGAGACGTCTCCGAAGCACGGGGTGATCTTATGGGACCGTCCCCAAGAGTCACAGTTTTGGCCAATTGGGGCTCATTTTGTGAGCTATTGCTCACGTTTTGGTGTCCCGGGACGTCTCGAGACCATGGGGTGATATCATGGGAACGTCCCGAGGACTCGTGGTTTTGGCCGATTCAGGCCCGTTTTGTGCGTTTATTGCCCATGTTTTGGTGTCCCGGGACATCTCCGAAGCACGGGTTGATCTTATGGGACCGCCCCCTAGACTCGTAGTTTTGGCGAAATTGGGCCCGTTTTGTGAGCTATTGCTCACGTTTTGGTTTCCCGGGACGTCTCCGGACAATGGGGTGATCTTATGGGAACGTCCCCAGGACTCGTGGTTCTGGCCGATTCAGGCCCGTTTTCTGGGTTTATTGCCCATGTTTTGGTGTCCCGAGACGTCTCCGAAGCACGGGGTGATCTTATGGGACCGTCCCCTAGACTCGCAGGTTTGGCCAATTGGGGCCCGTTTTGTGAGCTATTACTCACGTTTTGGTGTGCCGGGACGTCTCCGGACCAAGGGGTGATCTTATCGGAACGTCCCTAGGACTCGTGCTTTTGGCCAATTCAGGCCCGTTTTGTGGGTTTATTGCCCATGTTTTAGTGTCCCGGGACGTCTTCGAAGCACGGGGTGATCTTATGGGACCATCCCCAAGAGTCACAGTTTTGGCCAATTGGGACCCGTTTTGTGAGGTATTGCTCATGTTATGGTGTCCCGGGACGTCTCCGGACGACTGGGTGATCTATGGGAACGTCCCCAACACTCAAGGTTTTGCCCTATTCAGGCCTGTTTTGTGGGTTTATTGCCCATGTTTTGGTGTCCTGGGACGTCTCCGAAGCACGGGGTGATCCTATGGGACCGTCCCCAAGACTCACAGTTTTGGCCAATTGGGCCCGTTTTGTGAGCTATTGCTCACGTTTTGGTGTCCCGGGACGTCTCCGGACCAAGGGGTGATCTGTGGGAATGTCGCAAAGACTCGTGGTTTTGGCCGATTCAGGCCCGTTTTGTGGGTTTATTGCCCATGCTTTGGTGTCCCGGGACATCTCCGAAGCACGGGGTGATCTTATGGGACCGTCCCCATGAGTCACAGTTTTGGCCAATTGGGCCCGTTTTGTGAGCTATTACTCATGTTTTGGTGTCCCGAGACGTCTCCGGACCACGGGGTGATCTATGGGAACGTCCCCAAGACTCACAATTTTGGTTGATACGAGCTCGTTTCAAGGGATATTGCTCACGTTTCGGTGTCTCGGGACGTCTCCGAAGCACGGGGTGATCTTATGGAAACGTCCCCAAGACTCGTGGTTTTGGCCGAGTCAGGCCCGTTTTGTGGGTTTATTGCCCATGTTTTGGTGTCTCGAGACGTCTCCGAAGCACGGGGTGATCTTATGGGACCGTCCCCAAGAGTCACAGTTTTGGCCAATTGGGGCTCATTTTGTGAGCTATTGCTCACGTTTTGGTGTCCCGGGACGTCTCCAGACCATGGGGTGATCTCATGGGAACGTCCCGAGGACTCGTGGTTTTGGCCGATTCAGGCCCGTTTTGTGCGTTTATTGCCCATGTTTTGGTGTCCCGGGACATCTCCGAAGCACGGGTTGATCTTATGGGACCGCCCCCTAGACTCGTAGTTTTGGCGAAATTGGGCCCGTTTTGTGAGCTATTGCTCACGTTTTGGTTTCCCGGGACGTCTCCGGACAATGGGGTGATCTTATGGGAACGTCCCCAGGACTCGTGGTTCTGGCCGATTCAGGCCCGTTTTCTGGGTTTATTGCCCATGTTTTGGTGTCCCGAGACGTCTCCGAAGCACGGGGTGATCTTATGGGACCGTCCCCTAGACTCGCAGGTTTGGCCAATTGGGGCCCGTTTTGTGAGCTATTACTCACGTTTTGGTGTGCCGGGACGTCTCCGGACCAAGGGGTGATCTTATCGGAACGTCCCTAGGACTCGTGCTTTTGGCCAATTCAGGCCCGTTTTGTGGGTTTATTGCCCATGTTTTAGTGTCCCGGGACGTCTTCGAAGCACGGGGTGATCTTATGGGACCATCCCCAAGAGTCACAGTTTTGGCCAATTGGGACCCGTTTTGTGAGGTATTGCTCATGTTATGGTGTCCCGGGACGTCTCCGGACGACTGGGTGATCTATGGGAACGTCCCCAACACTCAAGGTTTTGCCCTATTCAGGCCTGTTTTGTGGGTTTATTGCCCATGTTTTGGTGTCCTGGGACGTCTCCGAAGCACGGGGTGATCCTATGGGACCGTCCCCAAGACTCACAGTTTTGGCCAATTGGGCCCGTTTTGTGAGCTATTGCTCACGTTTTGGTGTCCCGGGACGTCTCCGGACCAAGGGGTGATCTGTGGGAATGTCGCAAAGACTCGTGGTTTTGGCCGATTCAGGCCCGTTTTGTGGGTTTATTGCCCATGCTTTGGTGTCCCGGGACGTCTCCGAAGCACGGGGTGATCTTATGGGACCGTCCCCATGAGTCACAGTTTTGGCCAATTGGGCCCGTTTTGTGAGCTATTACTCATGTTTTGGTGTCCCGAGACGTCTCCGGACCACGGGGTGATCTATGGGAACGTCCCCAAGACTCACAATTTTGGTTGATACGAGCTCGTTTCAAGGGATATTGCTCACGTTTCGGTGTCTCGGGACGTCTCCGAAGCACGGGGTGATCTTATGGAAACGTCCCCAAGACTCGTGGTTTTGGCCGAGTCAGGCCCGTTTTGTGGGTTTATTGCCCATGTTTTGGTGTCTCGAGACGTCTCCGAAGCACGGGGTGATCTTATGGGACCGTCCCCAAGAGTCACAGTTTTGGCCAATTGGGGCTCATTTTGTGAGCTATTGCTCACGTTTTGGTGTCCCGGGACGTCTCCAGACCATGGGGTGATCTCATGGGAACGTCCCGAGGACTCGTGGTTTTGGCCGATTCAGGCCCGTTTTGTGCGTTTATTGCCCATGTTTTGGTGTCCCGGGACATCTCCGAAGCACGGGTTGATCTTATGGGACCGCCCCCTAGACTCGTAGTTTTGGCGAAATTGGGCCCGTTTTGTGAGCTATTGCTCACGTTTTGGTTTCCCGGGACGTCTCCGGACAATGGGGTGATCTTATGGGAACGTCCCCAGGACTCGTGGTTCTGGCCGATTCAGGCCCGTTTTCTGGGTTTATTGCCCATGTTTTGGTGTCCCGAGACGTCTTCGAAGCACGGGGTGATCTTATGGGACCGTCCCCTAGACTCGCAGGTTTGGCCAATTGGGGCCCGTTTTGTGAGCTATTACTCACGTTTTGGTGTGCCGGGACGTCTCCGGACCAAGGGGTGATCTTATCGGAACGTCCCTAGGACTCGTGCTTTTGGCCAATTCAGGCCCGTTTTGTGGGTTTATTGCCCATGTTTTAGTGTCCCGGGACGTCTTCGAAGCACGGGGTGATCTTATGGGACCATCCCCAAGAGTCACAGTTTTGGCCAATTGGGACCCGTTTTGTGAGGTATTGCTCATGTTATGGTGTCCCGGGACGTCTCCGGACGACTGGGTGATCTATGGGAACGTCCCCAACACTCAAGGTTTTGCCCTATTCAGGCCTGTTTTGTGGGTTTATTGCCCATGTTTTGGTGTCCTGGGACGTCTCCGAAGCACGGGGTGATCCTATGGGACCGTCCCCAAGACTCACAGTTTTGGCCAATTGGGCCCGTTTTGTGAGCTATTGCTCACGTTTTGGTGTCCCGGGACGTCTCCGGACCAAGGGGTGATCTGTGGGAATGTCGCAAAGACTCGTGGTTTTGGCCGATTCAGGCCCGTTTTGTGGGTTTATTGCCCATGCTTTGGTGTCCCGGGACGTCTCCGAAGCACGGGGTGATCTTATGGGACCGTCCCCATGAGTCACAGTTTTGGCCAATTGGGCCCGTTTTGTGAGCTATTACTCATGTTTTGGTGTCCCGAGACGTCTCCGGACCACGGGGTGATCTATGGGAACGTCCCCAAGACTCACAATTTTGGTTGATACGAGCTCGTTTCAAGGGATATTGCTCACGTTTCGGTGTCTCGGGACGTCTCCGAAGCACGGGGTGATCTTATGGAAACGTCCCCAAGACTCGTGGTTTTGGCCGAGTCAGGCCCGTTTTGTGGGTTTATTGCCCATGTTTTGGTGTCTCGAGACGTCTCCGAAGCACGGGGTGATCTTATGGGACCGTCCCCAAGAGTCACAGTTTTGGCCAATTGGGGCTCATTTTGTGAGCTATTGCTCACGTTTTGGTGTCCCGGGACGTCTCCAGACCATGGGGTGATCTCATGGGAACGTCCCGAGGACTCGTGGTTTTGGCCGATTCAGGCCCGTTTTGTGCGTTTATTGCCCATGTTTTGGTGTCCCGGGACATCTCCGAAGCACGGGTTGATCTTATGGGACCGCCCCCAAGACTCGTAGTTTTGGCCAAACGGGGCCCGTTTTGTGAGCTATTGCTCACGTTTTGGTGTCCCGGGACGTCTCCGGACAATGGGGTGATCTTATGGGAACGTCCCCAGGACTCGTGGTTCTGGCCGATTCAGGCCTGTTTTCTGGGTTTATTGCCCATGTTTTGGTGTCCCGAGACGTCTCCGAAGCACGGGGTGATCTTATGGGCCCGTCCCCTAGACTCGTAGGTTTGGCCAATTGGGGCCCGTTTTGTGAGCTATTACTCACGTTTTGGTGTGCCGGGACGTCTCCGGACCAAGGGGTGATCTTATCGGAACGTCCCTAGGACTCGTGCTTTTGGCCAATTCAGGCCCGTTTTGTGGGTTTATTGCCCATGTTTTAGTGTCCCGGGACGTCTTCGAAGCACGGGGTGATCTTATGGGACCGTCCCCAAGAGTCACAGTTTTGGCCAATTGGGACCCGTTTTGTGAGGTATTGCTCATGTTATGGTGTCCCGGGACGTCTCCGGACGACTGGGTGATCTATGGGAACGTCCCCAACACTCAAGGTTTTGCCCTATTCAGGCCTGTTTTGTGGGTTTATTGCCCATGTTTTGGTGTCCTGGGACGTCTCCGAAGCACGGGGTGATCCTATGGGACCGTCCCCAAGACTCACAGTTTTGGCCAATTGGGCCCGTTTTGTGAGCTATTGCTCACGTTTTGGTGTCCCGGGACGTCTCCGGACCAAGGGGTGATCTGTGGGAATGTCGCAAAGACTCGTGGTTTTGGCCGATTCAGGCCCGTTTTGTGGGTTTATTGCCCATGCTTTGGTGTCCCGGGACGTCTCCGAAGCACGGGGTGATCTTATGGGACCGTCCCCATGAGTCACAGTTTTGGCCAATTGGGCCCGTTTTGTGAGCTATTACTCATGTTTTGGTGTCCCGAGACGTCTCCGGACCACGGGGTGATCTATGGGAACGTCCCCAAGACTCACAATTTTGGTTGATACGAGCTCGTTTCAAGGGATATTGCTCACGTTTCGGTGTCTCGGGACGTCTCCGAAGCACGGGGTGATCTTATGGAAACGTCCCCAAGACTCGTGGTTTTGGCCGAGTCAGGCCCGTTTTGTGGGTTTATTGCCCATGTTTTGGTGTCTCGAGACGTCTCCGAAGCACGGGGTGATCTTATGGGACCGTCCCCAAGAGTCACAGTTTTGGCCAATTGGGGCTCATTTTGTGAGCTATTGCTCACGTTTTGGTGTCCCGGGACGTCTCCAGACCATGGGGTGATCTCATGGGAACGTCCCGAGGACTCGTGGTTTTGGCCGATTCAGGCCCGTTTTGTGCGTTTATTCCCCATGTTTTGGTGTCCCGGGACATCTCCGAAGCACGGGTTGATCTTATGGGACCGCCCCCAAGACTCGTAGTTTTGGCCAAACGGGGCCCGTTTTGTGAGCTATTGCTCACGTTTTGGTGTCCCGGGACGTCTCCGGACAATGGGGTGATCTTATGGGAACGTCCCCAGGACTCGTGGTTCTGGCCGATTCAGGCCTGTTTTCTGGGTTTATTGCCCATGTTTTGGTGTCCCGAGACGTCTCCGAAGCACGGGGTGATCTTATGGGCCCGTCCCCTAGACTCGCAGGTTTGGCCAATTGGGGCCCGTTTTGTGAGCTATTACTCACGTTTTGGTGTGCCGGGACGTCTCCGGACCAAGGGGTGATCTTATCGGAACGTCCCTAGGACTCGTGCTTTTGGCCAATTCAGGCCCGTTTTGTGGGTTTATTGCCCATGTTTTAGTGTCCCGGGACGTCTTCGAAGCACGGGGTGATCTTATGGGACCGTCCCCAAGAGTCACAGTTTTGGCCAATTGGGACCCGTTTTCTGAGGTATTGCTCATGTTATGGTGTCCCGGGACGTCTCCGGACGACTGGGTGATCTATGGGAACGTCCCCAACACTCAAGGTTTTGCCCTATTCAGGCCTGTTTTGTGGGTTTATTGCCCATGTTTTGGTGTCCTGGGACGTCTCCGAAGCACGGGGTGATCCTATGGGACCGTCCCCAAGACTCACAGTTTTGGCCAATTGGGCCCGTTTTGTGAGCTATTGCTCACGTTTTTGTGTCCCGGGACGTCTCCGGACCAAGGGGTGATCTGTGGGAATGTCCCAAAGACTCGTGGTTTTGGCCGATTCAGGCCCGTTTTGTGGGTTTATTGCCCATGCTTTGGTGTCCCGGGACGTCTCCGAAGCACGGGGTGATCTTATGGGACCGTCCCCATGAGTCACAGTTTTGGCCAATTGGGCCCGTTTTGTGAGCTATTACTCATGTTTTGGTGTCCCGAGACGTCTCCGGACCACGGGGTGATCTATGGGAACGTCCCCAAGACTCACAATTTTGGTTGATACGAGCTCGTTTCAAGGGATATTGCTCACGTTTCGGTGTCTCGGGACGTCTCCGAAGCACGGGGTGATCTTATGGAAACGTCCCCAAGACTCGTGGTTTTGGCCGAGTCAGGCCCGTTTTGTGGGTTTATTGCCCATGTTTTGGTGTCTCGAGACGTCTCCGAAGCACGGGGTGATCTTATGGGACCGTCCCCAAGAGTCACAGTTTTGGCCAATTGGGGCTCATTTTGTGAGCTATTGCTCACGTTTTGGTGTCCCGGGACGTCTCCAGACCATGGGGTGATCTCATGGGAACGTCCCGAGGACTCGTGGTTTTGGCCGATTCAGGCCCGTTTTGTGGGTTTATTGCCCATGTTTTGGTGTCCCGGGACATCTCCGAAGCACGGGTTGATCTTATGGGACCGCCCCCTAGACTCGTAGTTTTGGCCAAATGGGGCCCGTTTTGTGAGCTATTGCTCACGTTTTGGTGTCCCGGGACGTCTCCGGACAATGGGGTGATCTTATGGGAACGTCCCCAGGACTCGTGGTTCTGGCCGATTCAGGCCTGTTTTCTGGGTTTATTGCCCATGTTTTGGTGTCCCGAGACGTCTCCGAAGCACGGGGTGATCTTATGGGCCCGTCCCCTAGACTCGCAGGTTTGGCCAATTGGGGCCCGTTTTGTGAGCTATTACTCACGTTTTGGTGTGCCGGGACGTCTCCGGACCGAGGGGTGATCTTATCGGAACGTCCCTAGGACTCGTGCTTTTGGCCAATTCAGGCCCGTTTTGTGGGTTTATTGCCCATGTTTTAGTGTCCCGGGACGTCTTCGAAGCACGGGGTGATCTTATGGGACCGTCCCCAAGAGTCACAGTTTTGGCCAATTGGGACCCGTTTTCTGAGGTATTGCTCATGTTATGGTGTCCCGGGACGTCTCCGGACGACTGGGTGATCTATGGGAACGTCCCCAACACTCAAGGTTTTGCCCTATTCAGGCCTGTTTTGTGGGTTTATTGCCCATGTTTTGGTGTCCTGGGACGTCTCTGAAGCACGGGGTGATCCTATGGGACCGTCCCCAAGACTCACAGTTTTGGCCAATTGGGCCCGTTTTGTGAGCTATTGCTCACGTTTTTGTGTCCCGGGACGTCTCCGGACCAAGGGGTGATCTGTGGGAATGTCCCAAAGACTCGTGGTTTTGGCCGATTCAGGCCCGTTTTGTGGGTTTATTGCCCATGCTTTGGTGTCCCGGGACGTCTCCGAAGCACGGGGTGATCTTATGGGACCGTCCCCATGAGTCACAGTTTTGGCCAATTGGGCCCGTTTTGTGAGCTATTACTCATGTTTTGGTGTCCCGAGACGTCTCCGGACCATGGGGTGATCTATGGGAACGTCCCCAAGACTCACAATTTTGGTTGATACGAGCTCGTTTCAAGGGATATTGCTCACGTTTCGGTGTCTCGGGACGTCTCCGAAGCACGGGGTGATCTTATGGAAACGTCCCCAAGACTCGTGGTTTTGGCCGAGTCAGGCCCGTTTTGTGGGTTTATTGCCCATGTTTTGGTGTCTCGAGACGTCTCCGAAGCACGGGGTGATCTTATGGGACCGTCCCCAAGAGTCACAGTTTTGGCCAATTGGGGCTCATTTTGTGAGCTATTGCTCACGTTTTGGTGTCCCGGGACGTCTCCAGACCATGGGGTGATCTCATGGGAACGTCCCGAGGACTCGTGGTTTTGGCCGATTCAGGCCCGTTTTGTGGGTTTATTGCCCATGTTTTGGTGTCCCGGGACATCTCCGAAGCACGGGTTGATCTTATGGGACCGCCCCCTAGACTCGTAGTTTTGGCCAAATGGGGCCCGTTTTGTGAGCTATTGCTCACGTTTTGGTGTCCCGGGACGTCTCCGGACAATGGGGTGATCTTATGGGAACGTCCCCAGGACTCGTGGTTCTGGCCGATTCAGGCCTGTTTTCTGGGTTTATTGCCCATGTTTTGGTGTCCCGAGACGTCTCCGAAGCACGGGGTGATCTTATGGGCCCGTCCCCTAGACTCGCAGGTTTGGCCAATTGGGGCCCGTTTTGTGAGCTATTACTCACGTTTTGGTGTGCCGGGACGTCTCCGGACCGAGGGGTGATCTTATCGGAACGTCCCTAGGACTCGTGCTTTTGGCCAATTCAGGCCCGTTTTGTGGGTTTATTGCCCATGTTTTAGTGTCCCGGGACGTCTTCGAAGCACGGGGTGATCTTATGGGACCGTCCCCAAGAGTCACAGTTTTGGCCAATTGGGACCCGTTTTCTGAGGTATTGCTCATGTTATGGTGTCCCGGGACGTCTCCGGACGACTGGGTGATCTATGGGAACGTCCCCAACACTCAAGGTTTTGCCCTATTCAGGCCTGTTTTGTGGGTTTATTGCCCATGTTTTGGTGTCCTGGGACGTCTCCGAAGCACGGGGTGATCCTATGGGACCGTCCCCAAGACTCACAGTTTTGGCCAATTGGGCCCGTTTTGTGAGCTATTGCTCACGTTTTTGTGTCCCGGGACGTCTCCGGACCAAGGGGTGATCTGTGGGAATGTCCCAAAGACTCGTGGTTTTGGCCGATTCAGGCCCGTTTTGTGGGTTTATTGCCCATGCTTTGGTGTCCCGGGACGTCTCCGAAGCACGGGGTGATCTTATGGGACCGTCCCCATGAGTCACAGTTTTGGCCAATTGGGCCCGTTTTGTGAGCTATTACTCATGTTTTGGTGTCCCGAGACGTCTCCGGACCATGGGGTGATCTATGGGAACGTCCCCAAGACTCACAATTTTGGTTGATACGAGCTCGTTTCAAGGGATATTGCTCACGTTTCGGTGTCTCGGGACGTCTCCGAAGCACGGGGTGATCTTATGGAAACGTCCCCAAGACTCGTGGTTTTGGCCGAGTCAGGCCCGTTTTGTGGGTTTATTGCCCATGTTTTGGTGTCTCGAGACGTCTCCGAAGCACGGGGTGATCTTATGGGACCGTCCCCAAGAGTCACAGTTTTGGCCAATTGGGGCTCATTTTGTGAGCTATTGCTCACGTTTTGGTGTCCCGGGACGTCTCCAGACCATGGGGTGATCTCATGGGAACGTCCCGAGGACTCGTGGTTTTGGCCGATTCAGGCCCGTTTTGTGGGTTTATTGCCCATGTTTTGGTGTCCCGGGACATCTCCGAAGCACGGGTTGATCTTATGGGACCGCCCCCTAGACTCGTAGTTTTGGCCAAATGGGGCCCGTTTTGTGAGCTATTGCTCACGTTTTGGTGTCCCGGGACGTCTCCGGACAATGGGGTGATCTTATGGGAACGTCCCCAGGACTCGTGGTTCTGGCCGATTCAGGCCTGTTTTCTGGGTTTATTGCCCATGTTTTGGTGTCCCGAGACGTCTCCGAAGCACGGGGTGATCTTATGGGCCCGTCCCCTAGACTCGCAGGTTTGGCCAATTGGGGCCCGTTTTGTGAGCTATTACTCACGTTTTGGTGTGCCGGGACGTCTCCGGACCGAGGGGTGATCTTATCGGAACGTCCCTAGGACTCGTGCTTTTGGCCAATTCAGGCCCGTTTTGTGGGTTTATTGCCCATGTTTTAGTGTCCCGGGACGTCTTCGAAGCACGGGGTGATCTTATGGGACCGTCCCCAAGAGTCACAGTTTTGGCCAATTGGGACCCGTTTTCTGAGGTATTGCTCATGTTATGGTGTCCCGGGACGTCTCCGGACGACTGGGTGATCTATGGGAACGTCCCCAACACTCAAGGTTTTGCCCTATTCAGGCCTGTTTTGTGGGTTTATTGCCCATGTTTTGGTGTCCTGGGACGTCTCCGAAGCACGGGGTGATCCTATGGGACCGTCCCCAAGACTCACAGTTTTGGCCAATTGGGCCCGTTTTGTGAGCTATTGCTCACGTTTTTGTGTCCCGGGACGTCTCCGGACCAAGGGGTGATCTGTGGGAATGTCCCAAAGACTCGTGGTTTTGGCCGATTCAGGCCCGTTTTGTGGGTTTATTGCCCATGCTTTGGTGTCCCGGGACGTCTCCGAAGCACGGGGTGATCTTATGGGACCGTCCCCATGAGTCACAGTTTTGGCCAATTGGGCCCGTTTTGTGAGCTATTACTCATGTTTTGGTGTCCCGAGACGTCTCCGGACCACGGGGTGATCTATGGGAACGTCCCCAAGACTCACAATTTTGGTTGATACGAGCTCGTTTCAAGGGATATTGCTCACGTTTCGGTGTCTCGGGACGTCTCCGAAGCACGGGGTGATCTTATGGAAACGTCCCCTAGACTCGTGGTTTTGGCCGAGTCAGGCCCGTTTTGTGGGTTTATTGCCCAGGTTTTGGTGTCTCGAGACGTCTCCGAAGCACGGGGTGATCTTATGGGACCGTCCCCAAGAGTCACAGTTTTGGCCAATTGGGGCTCATTTTGTGAGCTATTGCTCACGTTTTGGTGTCCCGGGACGTCTCCAGACCATGGGGTGATCTCATGGGAACGTCCCGAGGACTCGTGGTTTTGGCCGATTCAGGCCCGTTTTGTGTGTTTATTGCCCATGTTTTGGTGTCCCGGGACATCTCCGAAGCACGGGTTGATCTTATGGGACCGCCCCCAAGACTCGTAGTTTTGGCCAAACGGGGCCCGTTTTGTGAGCTATTGCTCACGTTTTGGTGTCCCGGGACGTCTCCGGACAATGGGGTGATCTTATGGGAACGTCCCCAGGACTCGTGGTTCTGGCCGATTCAGGCCTGTTTTCTGGGTTTATTGCCCATGTTTTGGTGTCCCGAGACGTCTCCGAAGCACGGGGTGATCTTATGGGCCCGTCCCCTAGACTCGCAGGTTTGGCCAATTGGGGCCCGTTTTGTGAGCTATTACTCACGTTTTGGTGTGCCGGGACGTCTCCGGACCAAGGGGTGATCTTATCGGAACGTCCCTAGGACTCGTGCTTTTGGCCAATTCAGGCCCGTTTTGTGGGTTTATTGCCCATGTTTTAGTGTCCCGGGACGTCTTCGAAGCACGGGGTGATCTTATGGGACCGTCCCCAAGAGTCACAGTTTTGGCCAATTGGGACCCGTTTTCTGAGGTATTGCTCATGTTATGGTGTCCCGGGACGTCTCCGGACGACTGGGTGATCTATGGGAACGTCACCAACACTCAAGGTTTTGCCCTATTCAGGCCTGTTTTGTGGGTTTATTGCCCATGTTTTGGTGTCCTGGGACGTCTCCGAAGCACGGGGTGATCCTATGGGACCGTCCCCAAGACTCACAGTTTTGGCCAATTGGGCCCGTTTTGTGAGCTATTGCTCACGTTTTTGTGTCCCGGGACGTCTCCGGACCAAGGGGTGATCTGTGGGAATGTCCCAAAGACTCGTGGTTTTGGCCGATTCAGGCCCGTTTTGTGGGTTTATTGCCCATGCTTTGGTGTCCCGGGACGTCTCCGAAGCACGGGGTGATCTTATGGGACCGTCCCCATGAGTCACAGTTTTGGCCAATTGGGCCCGTTTTGTGAGCTATTACTCATGTTTTGGTGTCCCGAGACGTCTCCGGACCACGGGGTGATCTATGGGAACGTCCCCAAGACTCACAATTTTGGTTGATACGAGCTCGTTTCAAGGGATATTGCTCACGTTTCGGTGTCTCGGGACGTCTCCGAAGCACGGGGTGATCTTATGGAAACGTCCCCAAGACTCGTGGTTTTGGCCGAGTCAGGCCCGTTTTGTGGGTTTATTGCCCATGTTTTGGTGTCTCGAGACGTCTCCGAAGCACGGGGTGATCTTATGGGACCGTCCCCAAGAGTCACAGTTTTGGCCAATTGGGGCTCATTTTGTGAGCTATTGCTCACGTTTTGGTGTCCCGGGACGTCTCCAGACCATGGGGTGATCTCATGGGAACGTCCCGAGGACTCGTGGTTTTGGCCGATTCAGGCCCGTTTTGTGTGTTTATTGCCCATGTTTTGGTGTCCCGGGACATCTCCGAAGCACGGGTTGATCTTATGGGACCGCCCCCAAGACTCGTAGTTTTGGCCAAACGGGGCCCGTTTTGTGAGCTATTGCTCACGTTTTGGTGTCCCGGGACGTCTCCGGACAATGGGGTGATCTTATGGGAACGTCCCCAGGACTCGTGGTTCTGGCCGATTCAGGCCTGTTTTCTGGGTTTATTGCCCATGTTTTGGTGTCCCGAGACGTCTCCGAAGCACGGGGTGATCTTATGGGCCCGTCCCCTAGACTCGCAGGTTTGGCCAATTGGGGCCCGTTTTGTGAGCTATTACTCACGTTTTGGTGTGCCGGGACGTCTCCGGACCAAGGGGTGATCTTATCGGAACGTCCCTAGGACTCGTGCTTTTGGCCAATTCAGGCCCGTTTTGTGGGTTTATTGCCCATGTTTTAGTGTCCCGGGACGTCTTCGAAGCACGGGGTGATCTTATGGGACCGTCCCCAAGAGTCACAGTTTTGGCCAATTGGGACCCGTTTTCTGAGGTATTGCTCATGTTATGGTGTCCCGGGACGTCTCCGGACGACTGGGTGATCTATGGGAACGTCACCAACACTCAAGGTTTTGCCCTATTCAGGCCTGTTTTGTGGGTTTATTGCCCATGTTTTGGTGTCCTGGGACGTCTCCGAAGCACGGGGTGATCCTATGGGACCGTCCCCAAGACTCACAATTTTGGCCAATTGGGCCCGTTTTGTGAGCTATTGCTCACGTTTTTGTGTCCCGGGACGTCTCCGGACCAAGGGGTGATCTGTGGGAATGTCCCAAAGACTCGTGGTTTTGGCCGATTCAGGCCCGTTTTGTGGGTTTATTGCCCATGCTTTGGTGTCCCGGGACGTCTCCGAAGCACGGGGTGATCTTATGGGACCGTCCCCATGAGTCACAGTTTTGGCCAATTGGGCCCGTTTTGTGAGCTATTACTCATGTTTTGGTGTCCCGAGACGTCTCCGGACCACGGGGTGATCTATGGGAACGTCCCCAAGACTCACAATTTTGGTTGATACGAGCTCGTTTCAAGGGATATTGCTCACGTTTCGGTGTCTCGGGACGTCTCCGAAGCACGGGGTGATCTTATGGAAACGTCCCCAAGACTCGTGGTTTTGGCCGAGTCAGGCCCGTTTTGTGGGTTTATTGCCCATGTTTTGGTGTCTCGAGACGTCTCCGAAGCACGGGGTGATCTTATGGGACCGTCCCCAAGAGTCACAGTTTTGGCCAATTGGGGCTCATTTTGTGAGCTATTGCTCACGTTTTGGTGTCCCGGGACGTCTCCAGACCATGGGGTGATCTCATGGGAACGTCCCGAGGACTCGTGGTTTTGGCCGATTCAGGCCCGTTTTGTGTGTTTATTGCCCATGTTTTGGTGTCCCGGGACATCTCCGAAGCACGGGTTGATCTTATGGGACCGCCCCCAAGACTCGTAGTTTTGGCCAAACGGGGCCCGTTTTGTGAGCTATTGCTCACGTTTTGGTGTCCCGGGACGTCTCCGGACAATGGGGTGATCTTATGGGAACGTCCCCAGGACTCGTGGTTCTGGCCGATTCAGGCCTGTTTTCTGGGTTTATTGCCCATGTTTTGGTGTCCCGAGACGTCTCCGAAGCACGGGGTGATCTTATGGGCCCGTCCCCTAGACTCGCAGGTTTGGCCAATTGGGGCCCGTTTTGTGAGCTATTACTCACGTTTTGGTGTGCCGGGACGTCTCCGGACCAAGGGGTGATCTTATCGGAACGTCCCTAGGACTCGTGCTTTTGGCCAATTCAGGCCCGTTTTGTGGGTTTATTGCCCATGTTTTAGTGTCCCGGGACGTCTTCGAAGCACGGGGTGATCTTATGGGACCGTCCCCAAGAGTCACAGTTTTGGCCAATTGGGACCCGTTTTGTGAGGTATTGCTCATGTTATGGTGTCCCGGGACGTCTCCGGACGACTGGGTGATCTATGGGAACGTCCCCAACACTCAAGGTTTTGCCCTATTCAGGCCTGTTTTGTGGGTTTATTGCCCATGTTTTGGTGTCCTGGGACGTCTCCGAAGCACGGCGTGATCCTATGGGACCGTCCCCAAGACTCACAGTTTTGGCCAATTGGGCCCGTTTTGTGAGCTATTGCTGACGTTTTTGTGTCCCGGGACGTCTCCGGACCAAGGGGTGATCTATGGGAATGTCCCAAAGACTCGTGGTTTTGGCCGATTCAGGCCCGTTTTGTGGGTTTATTGCCCATGCTTTGGTGTCCCGGGACGTCTCCGAAGCACGGGGTGTTCTTATGGGACCGTCCCCATGAGTCACAGTTTTGGCCAATTGGGCCCGTTTTGTGAGCTATTACTCATGTTTTGGTGTCCCGAGACGTCTCCGGACCACGGGGTGATCTACGGGAACGTCCCCAAGACTCACAATTTTGGTGATACGAGCTCGTTTCAAGGGATATTGCTCATGTTTCGGTGTCTCGGGACGTCTCCGAAGCACGGGGTGATCTTATGGAAACGTCCCCAAGACTCGTGGTTTTGGCCGAGTCAGGCCCGTTTTGTGGGTTTATTGCCCATGTTTTGGTGTCTCGAGACGTCTCCGAAGCACGGGGTGATCTTATGGGACCGTCCCCAAGAGTCACAGTTTTGGCCAATTGGGGCTCATTTTGTGAGCTATTGCTCACGTTTTGGTGTCCCGGGACGTCTCCAGACCATGGGGTGATCTCATGGGAACGTCCCGAGGACTCGTGGTTTTGGCCGATTCAGGCCCGTTTTGTGCGTTTATTGCCCATGTTTTGGTGTCCCGGGACATCTCCGAAGCTCGGGTTGATCTTATGGGACCGCCCCCTAGACTCGTAGTTTTGGCCAAACGGGGCCCGTTTTGTGAGCTATTGCTCACGTTTTGGTGTCCCGGGACGTCTCCGGACAATGGGGTGATCTTATGGGAACGTCCCCAGGACTCGTGGTTCTGGCCGATTCAGGCCTGTTTTCTGGGTTTATTGCCCATGTTTTGGTGTCCCGAGACGTCTCCGAAGCACGGGGTGATCTTATGGGCCCGTCCCCTAGACTCGCAGGTTTGGCCAATTGGGGCCCGTTTTGTGAGCTATTACTCACGTTTTGGTGTGCCGGGACGTCTCCGGACCAAGGGGTGATCTTATCGGAACGTCCCTAGGACTCGTGCTTTTGGCCAATTCAGGCCCGTTTTGTGGGTTTATTGCCCATGTTTTAGTGTCCCGGGACGTCTTCGAAGCACGGGGTGATCTTATGGGACCGTCCCCAAGAGTCACAGTTTTGGCCAATTGGGACCCGTTTTCTGAGGTATTGCTCATGTTATGGTGTCCCGGGACGTCTCCGGACGACTGGGTGATCTATGGGAACGTCCCCAACACTCAAGGTTTTGCCCTATTCAGGCCTGTTTTGTGGGTTTATTGCCCATGTTTTGGTGTCCTGGGACGTCTCCGAAGCACGGGGTGATCCTATGGGACCGTCCCCAAGACTCACAGTTTTGGCCAATTGGGCCCGTTTTGTGAGCTATTGCTCACGTTTTTGTGTCCCGGGACGTCTCCGGACCAAGGGGTGATCTGTGGGAATGTCCCAAAGACTCGTGGTTTTGGCCGATTCAGGCCCGTTTTGTGGGTTTATTGCCCATGCTTTGGTGTCCCGGGACGTCTCCGAAGCACGGGGTGATCTTATGGGACCGTCCCCATGAGTCACAGTTTTGGCCAATTGGGCCCGTTTTGTGAGCTATTACTCATGTTTTGGTGTCCCGAGACGTCTCCGGACCACGGGGTGATCTATGGGAACGTCCCCAAGACTCACAATTTTGGTTGATACGAGCTCGTTTCAAGGGATATTGCTCACGTTTCGGTGTCTCGGGACGTCTCCGAAGCACGGGGTGATCTTATGGAAACGTCCCCAAGACTCGTGGTTTTGGCCGAGTCAGGCCCGTTTTGTGGGTTTATTGCCCATGTTTTGGTGTCTCGAGACGTCTCCGAAGCACGGGGTGATCTTATGGGACCGTCCCCAAGAGTCACAGTTTTGGCCAATTGGGGCTCATTTTGTGAGCTATTGCTCACGTTTTGGTGTCCCGGGACGTCTCCAGACCATGGGGTGATCTCATGGGAACGTCCCGAGGACTCGTGGTTTTGGCCGATTCAGGCCCGTTTTGTGTGTTTATTGCCCATGTTTTGGTGTCCCGGGACATCTCCGAAGCACGGGTTGATCTTATGGGACCGCCCCCAAGACTCGTAGTTTTGGCCAAACGGGGCCCGTTTTGTGAGCTATTGCTCACGTTTTGGTGTCCCGGGACGTCTCCGGACAATGGGGTGATCTTATGGGAACGTCCCCAGGACTCGTGGTTCTGGCCGATTCAGGCCTGTTTTCTGGGTTTATTGCCCATGTTTTGGTGTCCCGAGACGTCTCCGAAGCACGGGGTGATCTTATGGGCCCGTCCCCTAGACTCGCAGGTTTGGCCAATTGGGGCCCGTTTTGTGAGCTATTACTCACGTTTTGGTGTGCCGGGACGTCTCCGGACCAAGGGGTGATCTTATCGGAACGTCCCTAGGACTCGTGCTTTTGGCCAATTCAGGCCCGTTTTGTGGGTTTATTGCCCATGTTTTAGTGTCCCGGGACGTCTTCGAAGCACGGGGTGATCTTATGGGACCGTCCCCAAGAGTCACAGTTTTGGCCAATTGGGACCCGTTTTGTGAGGTATTGCTCATGTTATGGTGTCCCGGGACGTCTCCGGACGACTGGGTGATCTATGGGAACGTCCCCAACACTCAAGGTTTTGCCCTATTCAGGCCTGTTTTGTGGGTTTATTGCCCATGTTTTGGTGTCCTGGGACGTCTCCGAAGCACGGGGTGATCCTATGGGACCGTCCCCAAGACTCACAGTTTTGGCCAATTGGGCCCGTTTTGTGAGCTATTGCTCACGTTTTTGTGTCCCGGGACGTCTCCGGACCAAGGGGTGATCTATGGGAATGTCCCAAAGACTCGTGGTTTTGGCCGATTCAGGCCCGTTTTGTGGGTTTATTGCCCATGCTTTGGTGTCCCGGGACGTCTCCGAAGCACGGGGTGTTCTTATGGGACCGTCCCCATGAGTCACAGTTTTGGCCAATTGGGCCCGTTTTGTGAGCTATTACTCATGTTTTGGTGTCCCGAGACGTCTTCGGACCACGGGGTGATCTACGGGAACGTCCCCAAGACTCACAATTTTGGTGATACGAGCTCGTTTCAAGGGATATTGCTCATGTTTCGGTGTCTCGGGACGTCTCCGAAGCACGGGGTGATCTTATGGAAACGTCCCCAAGACTCGTGGTTTTGGCCGAGTCAGGCCCGTTTTGTGGGTTTATTGCCCATGTTTTGGTGTCTCGAGACGTCTCCGAAGACGGGGTGATCTTATGGGACCGTCCCCAAGAGTCACAGTTTTGGCCAATTGGGGCTCATTTTGTGAGCTATTGCTCACGTTTTGGTGTCCCGGGACGTCTCCAGACCATGGGGTGATCTCATGGGAACGTCCCGAGGACTCGTGGTTTTGGCCGATTCAGGCCCGTTTTGTGCGTTTATTGCCCATGTTTTGGTGTCCCGGGACATCTCCGAAGCTCGGGTTGATCTTATGGGACCGCCCCCTAGACTCGTAGTTTTGGCCAAACGGGGCCCGTTTTGTGAGCTATTGCTCACGTTTTGGTGTCCCGGGACGTCTCCGGACAATGGGGTGATCTTATGGGAACGTCCCCAGGACTCGTGGTTCTGGCCGATTCAGGCCCGTTTTCTGGGTTTATTGCCCATGTTTTGGTGTCCCGAGACGTCTCCGAAGCACGGGGTGATCTTATGGGCTCGTCCCCTAGACTCGCAGGTTTGGCCAATTGGGGCCCGTTTTGTGAGCTATTACTCACGTTTTGGTGTGCCGGGACGTCTCCGGACCAAGGGGTGATCTTATCGGAACGTCCCTAGGACTCGTGCTTTTGGCCAATTCAGGCCCTTTTTGTGGGTTTATTGCCCATGTTTTAGTGTCCCGGGACGTCTTCGAAGCACGGGGTGATCTTATGGGACCGTCCCCAAGAGTCACAGTTTTGGCCAATTGGGACCCGTTTTGTGAGGTATTGCTCATGTTATGGTGTCCCGGGACGTCTCCGGACGACTGGGTGATCTATGGGAACGTCCCCAACACTCAAGGTTTTCCCCTATTCAGGCCTGTTTTGTGGGTTTATTGCCCATGTTTTGGTGTCCTGGGACGTCTCCGAAGCACGGCGTGATCCTATGGGACCGTCCCCAAGACTCACAGTTTTGGCCAATTGGGCCCGTTTTGTGAGCTATTGCTCACGTTTTGGTGTCTCGGGACGTCTCCGGACCAAGGGGTGATCTATGGGAATGTCCCAAAGACTCGTGGTTTTGGCCGATTCAGGCCCGTTTTGTGGGTTTATTGCCCATGCTTTGGTGTCCCGGGACGTCTCCGAAGCACGGGGTGTTCTTATGGGACAGTCCCCATGAGTCACAGTTTTGGCCAATTGGGCCCGTTTTGTGAGCTATTACTCATGTTTTGGTGTCCCGAGACGTCTCCGGACCACGGGGTGATCTACGGGAACGTCCCCAAGACTCACAATTTTGGTGATACGAGCTCGTTTCAAGGGATATTGCTCATGTTTCGGTGTCTCGGGACGTCTCCGAAGCACGGGGTGATCTTATGGAAACGTCCCCAAGACTCGTGGTTTTGGCCGAGTCAGGCCCGTTTTGTGGGTTTATTGCCCATGTTTTGGTGTCTCGAGACGTCTCCGAAGACGGGGTGATCTTATGGGACCGTCCCCAAGAGTCACAGTTTTGGCCAATTGGGGCTCATTTTGTGAGCTATTGCTCACGTTTTGGTGTCCCGGGACGTCTCCAGACCATGGGGTGATCTCATGGGAACGTCCCGAGGACTCGTGGTTTTGGCCGATTCAGGCCCGTTTTGTGCGTTTATTGCCCATGTTTTGGTGTCCCGGGACATCTCCGAAGCTCGGGTTGATCTTATGGGACCGCCCCCTAGACTCGTAGTTTTGGCCAAACGGGGCCCGTTTTGTGAGCTATTGCTCACGTTTTGGTGTCCCGGGACGTCTCCGGACAATGGGGTGATCTTATGGGAACGTCCCCAGGACTCGTGGTTCTGGCCGATTCAGGCCCGTTTTCTGGGTTTATTGCCCATGTTTTGGTGTCCCGAGACGTCTCCGAAGCACGGGGTGATCTTATGGGCTCGTCCCCTAGACTCGCAGGTTTGGCCAATTGGGGCCCGTTTTGTGAGCTATTACTCACGTTTTGGTGTGCCGGGACGTCTCCGGACCAAGGGGTGATCTTATCGGAACGTCCCTAGGACTCGTGCTTTTGGCCAATTCAGGCCCTTTTTGTGGGTTTATTGCCCATGTTTTAGTGTCCCGGGACGTCTTCGAAGCACGGGGTGATCTTATGGGACCGTCCCCAAGAGTCACAGTTTTGGCCAATTGGGACCCGTTTTGTGAGGTATTGCTCATGTTATGGTGTCCCGGGACGTCTCCGGACGACTGGGTGATCTATGGGAACGTCCCCAACACTCAAGGTTTTCCCCTATTCAGGCCTGTTTTGTGGGTTTATTGCCCATGTTTTGGTGTCCTGGGACGTCTCCGAAGCACGGCGTGATCCTATGGGACCGTCCCCAAGACTCGCAGTTTTGGCCAATTGGGGCCGTTTTGTGAGCTATTGCTCACGTTTTTGTGTCCCGAGACGTCTCCGGACCAAGGGGTGATCTATGGGAATGTCCCAAAGACTCGTGGTTTTGGCCGATTCAGGCCCGTTTTGTGGGTTTATTGCCCATGCTTTGGTGTCCCGGGACGTCTCCGAAGCACGGGGTGATCTTATGGGACTGTCCCCATGAGTCACAGTTTTGGCCAATTGGGCCCGTTTTGTGAGCTATTACTCATGTTTTGGTGTCCCGAGACGTCTCCGGACCACGGGGTGATCTACGGGAACATCCCCAAGACTCACAATTTTGGTTGATACGAGCTCGTTTCAAGGGATATTGCTCACGTTTCGGTGTCTCGGGACGTCTCCGAAGCACGGGGTGATCTTATGGAAACGTCCCCAAGACTAGTGGTTTTGGCCGAGTCAGGCCCGTTTTGTGGGTTTATTGCCCATGTTTTGGTGTCTCGAGACGTCTCCGAAGCACGGGGTGATCTTATGGGACCGTCCCCAAGAGTCACAGTTTTGGCCAATTGGGGCTCATTTTGTGAGCTATTGCTCACGTTTTGGTGTCCCGGGACGTCTCCAGACCATGGGGTGATCTCATGGGAACGTCCCGAGGACTCGTGGTTTTGGCCGATTCAGGCCCGTTTTGTGCGTTTATTGCCCATGTTTTGGTGTCCCGGGACATCTCCGAAGCACGGGTCGATCTTATGGGACCGCCCCCTAGACTCGTAGTTTTGGCCAAATGGGGCCCGTTTTGTGAGCTATTGCTCACGTTTTGGTGTCCCGGGACGTCTCCGGACAATGGGGTGATCTTATGGGAACGTCCCCAGGACTCGTGGTTCTGGCCGATTCAGGCCTGTTTTCTGGGTTTATTGCCCATGTTTTGGTGTCCCGAGACGTCTCCGAAGCATGGGGTGATCTTATGGGACCGTCCCCTAGACTCGCAGGTTTGGCCAATTGGGGCCCGTTTTGTGAGCTATTACTCACGTTTTGGTGTGCCGGGACGTCTCCGGACCAAGGGGTGATCTTATCGGAACGTCCCTAGGACTCGTGCTTTTGGCCAATTCAGGCCCGTTTTGTGGGTTTATTGCCCATGTTTTAGTGTCCCGGGACGTCTTCGAAGCACGGGGTGATCTTATGGGACCGTCCCCACGAGTCACAGTTTTGGACAATTGGGACCCGTTTTCTGAGGTATTGCTCATGTTATGGTGTCCCGGGACGTCTCCGGACGACTGGGTGATCTATGGGAACGTCCCCAACACTCAAGGTTTTGCCCTATTCAGGCCTGTTTTGTGGGTTTATTGCCCATGTTTTGGTGTCCTGGGACGTCTCCGAAGCACGGGGTGATCCTATGGGACCGTCCCCAAGACTCACAGTTTTGGCCAATTGGGCCCGTTTTGTGAGCTATTGCTCACGTTTTGGTGTCCCGGGACGTCTCCGGACCAAGGGGTGATCTATGGGAATGCCCCAAAGACTCGTGGTTTTGGCCGATTCAGGCCCGTTTTGTGGGTTTATTGCCCATGCTTTGGTGTCCCGGGACGTCTCCGAAGCACGGGGTGATCTTATGGGACCGTCCCCATGAGTCACAGTTTTGGCCAATTGGGCCCGTTTTGTGAGCTATTACTCATGCTTTGGTGTCCCGAGACGTCTCCGGACCACGGGGTGATCTATGGGAACGTCCCCAAGACTCACAATTTTGGTTGATACGAGCTCGTTTCAAGGGATATTGCTCACGTTTCGGTGTCTCGGGACGTCTCCGAAGCACGGGGTGATCCTATGGAAACGTCCCCAAGACTCGTGGTTTTGGCCGAGTCAGGCCCGTTTTGTGGGTTTATTGCCCATGTTTTGGTGTCTCGAGACGTCTCCGAAGCACGGGGTGATCTTATGGGACCGTCCCCAAGAGTCACAGTTTTGGCCAATTGGGGCTCATTTTGTGAGCTATTGCTCACGTTTTGGTGTCCCGGGACGTCTCCAGACCATGGGGTGATCTCATGGGAACGTCCCGAGGACTCGTGGTTTTGGCCGATTCAGGCCCGTTTTGTGCGTTTATTGCCCATGTTTTGGTGTCCCGGGACATCTCCGAAGCACGGGTTGATCTTATGGGACCACCCCCAAGACTCGTAGTTTTGGCCAAATGGGGCCCGTTTTGTGAGCTATTGCTCACGTTTTGGTGTCCCGGGACGTCTCCGGACAATGGGGTGATCTTATGGGAACGTCCCCAGGACTCGTGGTTCTGGCCGATTCAGGCCTGTTTTCTGGGTTTATTGTTCATGTTTTGGTGTCCCGAGACGTCTCCGAAGCACGGGGTGATCTTATGGGACCGTCCCCTAGACTCGCAGGTTTGGCCAATTGGGGCCCGTTTAGTGAGCTATTACTCACGTTTTGGTGTGCCGGGACGTCTCCGGACCAAGGGGTGATCTTATCGGAACGTCCCTAGGACTCGTGCTTTTGGCCAATTCAGGCCCGTTTTGTGGGTTTATTGCCCATGTTTTAGTGTCCCGGGACGTCTTCGAAGCACGGGGTGATCTTATGGGACCGTCCCCAAGAGTCACAGTTTTGGCCAATTGGGACCCGTTTTGTGAGGTATTGCTCATGTTATGGTGTCCCGGGACGTCTCCGGACGACTGGGTGATCTATGGGAACGTCCCCAACACTCAAGGTTTTGCCCTATTCAGGCCTGTTTTGTGGGTTTATTGCCCATGTTTTGGTGTCCTGGGACGTCTCCGAAGCACGGGGTGATCCTATGGGACCGTCCCCAAGACTCACAGTTTTGGCCAATTGGGCCCGTTTTGTGAGCTATTGCTCACGTTTTGGTGTCCCGGGACGTCTCCGGACCAAGGGGTGATCTGTGGGAATGTCGCAAAGACTCGTGGTTTTGGCCGATTCAGGCCCGTTTTGTGGGTTTATTGCCCATGCTTTGGTGTCCCGGGACGTCTCCGAAGCACGGGGTGATCTTATGGGACCGTCCCCATGAGTCACAGTTTTGGCCAATTGGGCCCGTTTTGTGAGCTATTACTCATGTTTTGGTGTCCCGAGACGTCTCCGGACCACGGGGTGATCTATGGGAACGTCCCCAAGACTCACAATTTTGGTTGATACGAGCTCGTTTCAAGGGATATTGCTCACGTTTCGGTGTCTCGGGACGTCTCCGAAGCACGGGGTGATCTTATGGAAACGTCCCCAAGACTCGTGGTTTTGGCCGAGTCAGGCCCGTTTTGTGGGTTTATTGCCCATGTTTTGGTGTCTCGAGACGTCTCCGAAGCACGGGGTGATCTTATGGGACCGTCCCCAAGAGTCACAGTTTTGGCCAATTGGGGCTCATTTTGTGAGCTATTGCTCACGTTTTGGTGTCCCGGGACGTCTCCAGACCATGGGGTGATCTCATGGGAACGTCCCGAGGACTCGTGGTTTTGGCCGATTCAGGCCCGTTTTGTGCGTTTATTGCCCATGTTTTGGTGTCCCGGGACATCTCCGAAGCACGGGTTGATCTTATGGGACCGCCCCCTAGACTCGTAGTTTTGGCCAAATGGGGCCCGTTTTGTGAGCTATTGCTCACGTTTTGCTGTCCCGGGACGTCTCCGGACAATGGGGTGATCTTATGGGAACGTCCCCAGGACTCGTGGTTCTGGCCGATTCAGGCCCGTTTTCTGGGTTTATTGCCCATGTTTTGGTGTCCCGAGACGTCTCCGAAGCACGGGGTGATCTTATGGGACCGTCCCCTAGACTCGCAGGTTTGGCCAATTGGGGCCCGTTTTGTGAGCTATTACTCACGTTTTGGTGTGCCGGGACGACTCCGGACCGAGGGGTGATCTTATCGGAACGTCCCTAGGACTCGTGCTTTTGGCCAATTCAGGCCCGTTTTGTGGGTTTATTGCCCATGTTTTAGTGTCCCGGGACGTCTTCGAAGCACGGGGTGATCTTATGGGACCGTCCCCAAGAGTCACAGTTTTGGCCAATTGGGACCCGTTTTGTGAGGTATTGCTCATGTTATGGTGTCCCGGGACGTCTCCGGACGACTGGGTGATCTATGGGAACGTCCCCAACACTCAAGGTTTTGCCCTATTCAGGCCTGTTTTGTGGGTTTATTGCCCATGTTTTGGTGTCCTGGGACGTCTCCGAAGCACGGGGTGATCCTATGGGACCGTCCCCAAGACTCACAGTTTTGGCCAATTGGGCCCGTTTTGTGAGCTATTGCTCACGTTTTGGTGTCCCGGGACGTCTCCGGACCAAGGGGTGATCTGTGGGAATGTCGCAAAGACTCGTGGTTTTGGCCGATTCAGGCCCGTTTTGTGGGTTTATTGCCCATGCTTTGGTGTCCCGGGACGTCTCCGAAGCACGGGGTGATCTTATGGGACCGTCCCCATGAGTCACAGTTTTGGCCAATTGGGCCCGTTTTGTGAGCTATTACTCATGTTTTGGTGTCCCGAGACGTCTCCGGACCACGGGGTGATCTATGGGAACGTCCCCAAGACTCACAATTTTGGTTGATACGAGCTCGTTTCAAGGGATATTGCTCACGTTTCGGTGTCTCGGGACGTCTCCGAAGCACGGGGTGATCTTATGGAAACGTCCCCAAGACTCGTGGTTTTGGCCGAGTCAGGCCCGTTTTGTGGGTTTATTGCCCATGTTTTGGTGTCTCGAGACGTCTCCGAAGCACGGGGTGATCTTATGGGACCGTCCCCAAGAGTCACAGTTTTGGCCAATTGGGGCTCATTTTGTGAGCTATTGCTCACGTTTTGGTGTCCCGGGACGTCTCCAGACCATGGGGTGATCTCATGGGAACGTCCCGAGGACTCGTGGTTTTGGCCGATTCAGGCCCGTTTTGTGCGTTTATTGCCCATGTTTTGGTGTCCCGGGACATCTCCGAAGCACGGGTTGATCTTATGGGACCGCCCCCTAGACTCGTAGTTTTGGCCAAATGGGGCCCGTTTTGTGAGCTATTGCTCACGTTTTGGTGTCCCGGGACGTCTCCGGACAATGGGGTGATCTTATGGGAACGTCCCCAGGACTCGTGGTTCTGGCCGATTCAGGCCCGTTTTCTGGGTTTATTGCCCATGTTTTGGTGTCCCGAGACGTCTCCGAAGCACGGGGTGATCTTATGGGACCGTCCCCTAGACTCGCAGGTTTGGCCAATTGGGGCCCGTTTTGTGAGCTATTACTCACGTTTTGGTGTGCCGGGACGACTCCGGACCGAGGGGTGATCTTATCGGAACGTCCCTAGGACTCGTGCTTTTGGCCAATTCAGGCCCGTTTTGTGGGTTTATTGCCCATGTTTTAGTGTCCCGGGACGTCTTCGAAGCACGGGGTGATCTTATGGGACCGTCCCCAAGAGTCACAGTTTTGGCCAATTGGGACCCGTTTTGTGAGGTATTGCTCATGTTATGGTGTCCCGGGACGTCTCCGGACGACTGGGTGATCTATGGGAACGTCCCCAACACTCAAGGTTTTGCCCTATTCAGGCCTGTTTTGTGGGTTTATTGCCCATGTTTTGGTGTCCTGGGACGTCTCCGAAGCACGGGGTGATCCTATGGGACCGTCCCCAAGACTCACAGTTTTGGCCAATTGGGCCCGTTTTGTGAGCTATTGCTCACGTTTTGGTGTCCCGGGACGTCTCCGGACCAAGGGGTGATCTGTGGGAATGTCGCAAAGACTCGTGGTTTTGGCCGATTCAGGCCCGTTTTGTGGGTTTATTGCCCATGCTTTGGTGTCCCGGGACGTCTCCGAAGCACGGGGTGATCTTATGGGACCGTCCCCATGAGTCACAGTTTTGGCCAATTGGGCCCGTTTTGTGAGCTATTACTCATGTTTTGGTGTCCCGAGACGTCTCCGGACCACGGGGTGATCTATGGGAACGTCCCCAAGACTCACAATTTTGGTTGATACGAGCTCGTTTCAAGGGATATTGCTCACGTTTCGGTGTCTCGGGACGTCTCCGAAGCACGGGGTGATCTTATGGAAACGTCCCCAAGACTCGTGGTTTTGGCCGAGTCAGGCCCGTTTTGTGGGTTTATTGCCCATGTTTTGGTGTCTCGAGACGTCTCCGAAGCACGGGGTGATCTTATGGGACCGTCCCCAAGAGTCACAGTTTTGGCCAATTGGGGCTCATTTTGTGAGCTATTGCTCACGTTTTGGTGTCCCGGGACGTCTCCAGACCATGGGGTGATCTCATGGGAACGTCCCGAGGACTCGTGGTTTTGGCCGATTCAGGCCCGTTTTGTGCGTTTATTGCCCATGTTTTGGTGTCCCGGGACATCTCCGAAGCACGGGTTGATCTTATGGGACCGCCCCCTAGACTCGTAGTTTTGGCCAAATGGGGCCCGTTTTGTGAGCTATTGCTCACGTTTTGGTGTCCCGGGACGTCTCCGGACAATGGGGTGATCTTATGGGAACGTCCCCAGGACTCGTGGTTCTGGCCGATTCAGGCCCGTTTTCTGGGTTTATTGCCCATGTTTTGGTGTCCCGAGACGTCTCCGAAGCACGGGGTGATCTTATGGGACCGTCCCCTAGACTCGCAGGTTTGGCCAATTGGGGCCCGTTTTGTGAGCTATTACTCACGTTTTGGTGTGCCGGGACGACTCCGGACCGAGGGGTGATCTTATCGGAACGTCCCTAGGACTCGTGCTTTTGGCCAATTCAGGCCCGTTTTGTGGGTTTATTGCCCATGTTTTAGTGTCCCGGGACGTCTTCGAAGCACGGGGTGATCTTATGGGACCGTCCCCAAGAGTCACAGTTTTGGCCAATTGGGACCCGTTTTCTGAGGTATTGCTCATGTTATGGTGTCCCGGGACGTCTCCGGACGACTGGGTGATCTATGGGAACGTCCCCAACACTCAAGGTTTTGCCCTATTCAGGCCTGTTTTGTGGGTTTATTGCCCATGTTTTGGTGTCCTGGGACGTCTCCGAAGCACGGGGTGATCCTATGGGACCGTCCCCAAGACTCACAGTTTTGGCCAATTGGGCCCGTTTTGTGAGCTATTGCTCACGTTTTGGTGTCCCGGGACGTCTCCGGACCAAGGGGTGATCTATGGGAATGTCCCAAAGACTCGTGGTTTTGGCCGATTCAGGCCCGTTTTGTGGGTTTATTGCCCATGCTTTGGTGTCCCGGGACGTCTCCGAAGCACGGGGTGATCTTATGGGACCGTCCCCATGAGTCACAGTTTTGGCCAATTGGGCCCGTTTTGTGAGCTATTACTCATGTTTTGGTGTCCCGAGACGTCTCCGGACCACGGGGTGATCTATGGGAACGTCCCCAAGACTCACAATTTTGGTTGATACGAGCTCGTTTCAAGGGATATTGCTCACGTTTCGGTGTCTCGGGACGTCTCCGAAGCACGGGGTGATCTTATGGAAACGTCCCCAAGACTCGTGGTTTTGGCCGAGTCAGGCCCGTTTTGTGGGTTTATTGCCCATGTTTTGGTGTCTCGAGACGTCTCCGAAGCACGGGGTGATCTTATGGGACCGTCCCCAAGAGTCACAGTTTTGGCCAATTGGGGCTCACTTTGTGAGCTATTGCTCACGTTTTGGTGTCCCGGGACGTCTCCAGACCATGGGGTGATCTCATGGGAACGTCCCGAGGACTCGTGGTTTTGGCCGATTCAGGCCCGTTTTGTGCGTTTATTGCCCATGTTTTGGTGTCCCGGGACATCTCCGAAGCACGGGTTGATCTTATGGGACCGCCCCCTAGACTCGTAGTTTTGGCCAAATGGGGCCCGTTTTGTGAGCTATTGATCACGTTTTGGTGTGCCGGGACGTCTCCGGACAATGGGGTGATCTTATGGGAACGTCCCCAGGACTCGTTGTTCTGGCCGATTCAGGCCCGTTTTCTGGGTTTATTGCCCATGTTTTGGTGTCCCGAGACGTCTCCGAAGCACGGGGTGATCTTATGGGACCGTCCCCTAGACTCGCAGGTTTGGCTAATTGGGGCCCGTTTTGTGAGCTATTACTCACGTTTTGGTGTGCCGGGACGTCTCCGGACCGAGGGGTGATCTTATCGGAACGTCCCTAGGACTCGTGCTTTTGGCCAATTCAGGCCCGTTTTGTGGGTTTATTGCCCATGTTTTAGTGTCCCGGGACGTCTTCGAAGCATGGGGTGATCTTATGGGACCGTCCCCAAGAGTCACAGTTTTGGCCAATTGGGACACGTTTTCTGAGGTATTGCTCATGTTATGGTGTCCCGGGACGTCTCCGGACGACTGGGTGATCTATGGGAACGTCCCCAACACTCAAGGTTTTGCCCTATTCAGGCCTATTTTGTGGGTTTATTGCCCATGTTTTGGTGTCCTGGGACGTCTCCGAAGCACGGGGTGATCCTATGGGACCGTCCCCAAGACTCACAGTTTTGGCCAATTGGGCCCGTTTTGTGAGCTATTGCTCACGTTTTGGTGTCCCGGGACGTCTCCGGACCAAGGGGTGATCTATGGGAATGTCCCAAAGACTCGTGGTTTTGCCCGATTCAGGCCCGTTTTGTGGGTTTATTGCCCATGCTTTGGTGTCCCGGGACGTCTCCGAAGCACGGGGTGATCTTATGGGACCGTCCCCATGAGTCACAGTTTTGGCCAATTGGGCCCGTTTTGTGAGCTATTACTCATGTTTTGGTGTCCCGAGACGTCTCCGGACCACGGTGTGATCTATGGGAACGTCCCCAAGACTCACAATTTTGGTTGATACGAGCTCGTTTCAAGGGATATTGCTCACGTTTCGGTGTCTCGGGACGTCTCCGAAGCACGGGGTGATCTTATGGAAACGTCCCCAAGACTCGTGGTTTTGGCCGAGTCAGGCCCGTTTTGTGGGTTTATTGCCCATGTTTTGGTGTCTCGAGACGTCTCCGAAGCACGGGGTGATCTTATGGGACCGTCCCCAAGAGTCACAGTTTTGGCCAATTGGGGCTCACTTTGTGAGCTATTGCTCACGTTTTGGTGTCCCGGGACGTCTCCAGACCATGGGGTGATCTCATGGGAACGTCCCGAGGACTCGTGGTTTTGGCCGATTCAGGCCCGTTTTGTGCGTTTATTGCCCATGTTTTGGTGTCCCGGGACATCTCCGAAGCACGGGTTGATCTTATGGGACCGCCCCCTAGACTCGTAGTTTTGGCCAAATGGGGCCCGTTTTGTGAGCTATTGATCACGTTTTGGTGTCCCGGGACGTCTCCGGACAATGGGGTGATCTTATGGGAACGTCCCCAGGACTCGTGGTTCTGGCCGATTCAGGCCCGTTTTCTGGGTTTATTGCCCATGTTTTGGTGTCCCGAGACGTCTCCGAAGCACGGGGTGATCTTATGGGACCGTCCCCTAGACTCGCAGGTTTGGCTAATTGGGGCCCGTTTTGTGAGCTATTACTCACGTTTTGGTGTGCCGGGACGTCTCCGGACCGAGGGGTGATCTTATCGGAACGTCCCTAGGACTCGTGCTTTTGGCCAATTCAGGCCCGTTTTGTGGGTTTATTGCCCATGTTTTAGTGTCCCGGGACGTCTTCGAAGCACGGGGTGATCTTATGGGACCGTCCCCAAGAGTCACAGTTTTGGCCAATTGGGACCCGTTTTCTGAGGTATTGCTCATGTTATGGTGTCCCGGGACGTCTCCGGACGACTGGGTGATCTATGGGAACGTCCCCAACACTCAAGGTTTTGCCCTATTCAGGCCTGTTTTGTGGGTTTATTGCCCATGTTTTGGTGTCCTGGGACGTCTCCGAAGCACGGGGTGATCCTATGGGACCGTCCCCAAGACTCACAGTTTTGGCCAATTGGGCCCGTTTTGTGAGCTATTGCTCACGTTTTGGTGTCCCGGGACGTCTCCGGACCAAGGGGTGATCTATGGGAATGTCCCAAAGACTCGTGGTTTTGGCCGATTCAGGCCCGTTTTGTGGGTTTATTGCCCATGCTTTGGTGTCCCGGGACGTCTCCGAAGCACGGGGTGATCTTATGGGACCGTCCCCATGAGTCACAGTTTTGGCCAATTGGGCCCGTTTTGTGAGCTATTACTCATGTTTTGGTGTCCCGAGACGTCTCCGGACCACGGGGTGATCTATGGGAACGTCCCCAAGACTCACAATTTTGGTTGATACGAGCTCGTTTCAAGGGATATTGCTCACGTTTCGGTGTCTCGGGACGTCTCCGAAGCACGGGGTGATCTTATGGAAACGTCCCCAAGACTCGTGGTTTTGGCCGAGTCAGGCCCGTTTTGTGGGTTTATTGCCCATGTTTTGGTGTCTCGAGACGTCTCCGAAGCACGGGGTGATCTTATGGGACCGTCCCCAAGAGTCACAGTTTTGGCCAATTGGGGCTCACTTTGTGAGCTATTGCTCACGTTTTGGTGTCCCGGGACGTCTCCAGACCATGGGGTGATCTCATGGGAACGTCCCGAGGACTCGTGGTTTTGGCCGATTCAGGCCCGTTTTGTGCGTTTATTGCCCATGTTTTGGTGTCCCGGGACATCTCCGAAGCACGGGTTGATCTTATGGGACCGCCCCCTAGACTCGTAGTTTTGGCCAAATGGGGCCCGTTTTGTGAGCTATTGATCACGTTTTGGTGTCCCGGGACGTCTCCGGACAATGGGGTGATCTTATGGGAACGTCCCCAGGACTCGTGGTTCTGGCCGATTCAGGCCCGTTTTCTGGGTTTATTGCCCATGTTTTGGTGTCCCGAGACGTCTCCGAAGCACGGGGTGATCTTATGGGACCGTCCCCTAGACTCGCAGGTTTGGCTAATTGGGGCCCGTTTTGTGAGCTATTACTCACGTTTTGGTGTGCCGGGACGTCTCCGGACCGAGGGGTGATCTTATCGGAACGTCCCTAGGACTCGTGCTTTTGGCCAATTCAGGCCCGTTTTGTGGGTTTATTGCCCATGTTTTAGTGTCCCGGGACGTCTTCGAAGCACGGGGTGATCTTATGGGACCGTCCCCAAGAGTCACAGTTTTGGCCAATTGGGACCCGTTTTCTGAGGTATTGCTCATGTTATGGTGTCCCGGGACGTCTCCGGACGACTGGGTGATCTATGGGAACGTCCCCAACACTCAAGGTTTTGCCCTATTCAGGCCTGTTTTGTGGGTTTATTGCCCATGTTTTGGTGTCCTGGGACGTCTCCGAAGCACGGGGTGATCCTATGGGACCGTCCCCAAGACTCACAGTTTTGGCCAATTGGGCCCGTTTTGTGAGCTATTGCTCACGTTTTGGTGTCCCGGGACGTCTCCGGACCAAGGGGTGATCTATGGGAATGTCCCAAAGACTCGTGGTTTTGGCCGATTCAGGCCCGTTTTGTGGGTTTATTGCCCATGCTTTGGTGTCCCGGGACGTCTCCGAAGCACGGGGTGATCTTATGGGACCGTCCCCATGAGTCACAGTTTTGGCCAATTGGGCCCGTTTTGTGAGCTATTACTCATGTTTTGGTGTCCCGAGACGTCTCCGGACCACGGGGTGATCTATGGGAACGTCCCCAAGACTCACAATTTTGGTTGATACGAGCTCGTTTCAAGGGATATTGCTCACGTTTCGGTGTCTCGGGACGTCTCCGAAGCACGGGGTGATCTTATGGAAACGTCCCCAAGACTCGTGGTTTTGGCCGAGTCAGGCCCGTTTTGTGGGTTTATTGCCCATGTTTTGGTGTCTCGAGACGTCTCCGAAGCACGGGGTGATCTTATGGGACCGTCCCCAAGAGTCACAGTTTTGGCCAATTGGGGCTCATTTTGTGAGCTATTGCTCACGTTTTGGTGTCCCGGGACGTCTCCAGACCATGGGGTGATCTCATGGGAACGTCCCGAGGACTCGTGGTTTTGGCCGATTCAGGCCCGTTTTGTGCGTTTATTGCCCATGTTTTGGTGTCCCGGGACATCTCCGAAGCACGGGTTGATCTTATGGGACCGCCCCCTAGACTCGTAGTTTTGGCCAAATGGGGCCCGTTTTGTGAGCTATTGCTCACGTTTTGGTGTCCCGGGACGTCTCCGGACAATGGGGTGATCTTATGGGAACGTCCCCAGGACTCGTGGTTCTGGCCGATTCAGGCCCGTTTTCTGGGTTTATTGCCCATGTTTTGGTGTCCCGAGACGTCTCCGAAGCACGGGGTGATCTTATGGGACCGTCCCCTAGACTCGCAGGTTTGGCCAATTGGGGCCCGTTTTGTGAGCTATTACTCACGTTTTGGTGTGCCGGGACGACTCCGGACCGAGGGGTGATCTTATCGGAACGTCCCTAGGACTCGTGCTTTTGGCCAATTCAGGCCCGTTTTGTGGGTTTATTGCCCATGTTTTAGTGTCCCGGGACGTCTTCGAAGCACGGGGTGATCTTATGGGACCGTCCCCAAGAGTCACAGTTTTGGCCAATTGGGACCCGTTTTGTGAGGTATTGCTCATGTTATGGTGTCCCGGGACGTCTCCGGACGACTGGGTGATCTATGGGAACGTCCCCAACACTCAAGGTTTTGCCCTATTCAGGCCTGTTTTGTGGGTTTATTGCCCATGTTTTGGTGTCCTGGGACGTCTCCGAAGCACGGGGTGATCCTATGGGACCGTCCCCAAGACTCACAGTTTTGGCCAATTGGGCCCGTTTTGTGAGCTATTGCTCACGTTTTGGTGTCCCGGGACGTCTCCGGACCAAGGGGTGATCTATGGGAATGTCCCAAAGACTCGTGGTTTTGGCCGATTCAGGCCCGTTTTGTGGGTTTATTGCCCATGCTTTGGTGTCCCGGGACGTCTCCGAAGCACGGGGTGATCTTATGGGACCGTCCCCATGAGTCACAGTTTTGGCCAATTGGGCCCGTTTTGTGAGCTATTACTCATGTTTTGGTGTCCCGAGACGTCTCCGGACCACGGGGTGATCTATGGGAACGTCCCCAAGACTCACAATTTTGGTTGATACGAGCTCGTTTCAAGGGATATTGCTCACGTTTCGGTGTCTCGGGACGTCTCCGAAGCACGGGGTGATCTTATGGAAACGTCCCCAAGACTCGTGGTTTTGGCCGAGTCAGGCCCGTTTTGTGGGTTTATTGCCCATGTTTTGGTGTCTCGAGACGTCTCCGAAGCACGGGGTGATCTTATGGGACCGTCCCCAAGAGTCACAGTTTTGGCCAATTGGGGCTCATTTTGTGAGCTATTGCTCACGTTTTGGTGTCCCGGGACGTCTCCAGACCATGGGGTGATCTCATGGGAACGTCCCGAGGACTCGTGGTTTTGGCCGATTCAGGTCCGTTTTGTGCGTTTATTGCCCATGTTTTGGTGTCCCGGGACATCTCGATCTTATGGGACCACCCCCAAGACTCGTAGTTTTGGCCAAATGGGGCCCGTTTTGTGAGCTATTGCTCACGTTTTGGTGTCCCGGGACGTCTCCGGACAATGGGGTGATCTTATGGGAACGTCCCCAGGACTCGTGGTTCTTGCCGATTCAGGCCTGTTTTCTGGGTTTATTGCCCATGTTTTGGTGTCCCGAGACGTCTCCGAAGCACGGGGTGATCTTATGGGACCGTCCCCTAGACTCGCAGGTTTGGCCAATTGGGGCCCGTTTTGTGAGCTATTACTCACGTTTTGGTGTGCCGGGACGTCTCCGGTCCAAGGGGTGATCTTATCGGAACGTCCCTAGGACTCGTGGTTTTGGCCAATTCAGGCCCGTTTTGTGGGTTTTTGCCCATGTTTCAGTGTCCCGGGACGTCTTCGAAGCACGTGGTGATCTTATGGGACCGTCCCCAAGAGTCACAGTTTTGGCCAATTGGGACCCGTTTTGTGAGGTATTGCTCATGTTATGGTGTCCCGGGACGTCTCCGGACGACTGGGTGATCTATGGGAACGTCCCCAACACTCAAGGTTTTGCCCTATTCAGGCCTGTTTTGTGGGTTTATTGCCCATGTTTTGGTGTCCTGGGACGTCTCCGAAGCACGGGGTGATCCTATGGGACCGTCCCCAAGACTCACAGTTTTGGCCAATTGGGCCCGTTTTGTGAGCTATTGCTCACGTTTTGGTGTCCCGGGACGTCTCCGGACCAAGGGGTGATCTATGGGAATGTCCCAAAGACTCGTGGTTTTGGCCGATTCAGGCCCGTTTTGTGGGTTTATTGCCCATGCTTTGGTGTCCCGGGACGTCTCCGAAGCACGGGGTGATCTTATGGGACCGTCCCCATGAGTCACAGTTTTGGCCAATTGGGCCCGTTTTGTGAGCTATTACTCATGTTTTGGTGTCCCGAGACGTCTCCGGACCACGGGGTGATCTATGGGAACGTCCCCAAGACTCACAATTTTGGTTGATACGAGCTCGTTTCAAGGGATATTGCTCACGTTTCGGTGTCTCGGGACGTCTCCGAAGCACGGGGTGATCTTATGGAAACGTCCCCAAGACTCGTGGTTTTGGCCGAGTCAGGCCCGTTTTGTGGGTTTATTGCCCATGTTTTGGTGTCTCGAGACGTCTCCGAAGCACGGGGTGATCTTATGGGACCGTCCCCAAGAGTCACAGTTTTGGCCAATTGGGGCTCACTTTGTGAGCTATTGCTCACGTTTTGGTGTCCCGGGACGTCTCCAGACCATGGGGTGATCTCATGGGAACGTCCCGAGGACTCGTGGTTTTGGCCGATTCAGGCCCGTTTTGTGCGTTTATTGCCCATGTTTTGGTGTCCCGGGACATCTCGATCTTATGGGACCACCCCCAAGACTCGTAGTTTTGGCCAAATGGGGCCCGTTTTGTGAGCTATTGCTCACGTTTTGGTGTCCCGGGACGTCTCCGGACAATGGGGTGATCTTATGGGAACGTCCCCAGGACTCGTGGTTCTTGCCGATTCAGGCCTGTTTTCTGGGTTTATTGCCCATGTTTTGGTGTCCCGAGACGTCTCCGAAGCACGGGGTGATCTTATGGGACCGTCCCCTAGACTCGCAGGTTTGGCCAATTGGGGCCCGTTTTGTGAGCTATTACTCACGTTTTGGTGTGCCGGGACGTCTCCGGTCCAAGGGGTGATCTTATCGGAACGTCCCTAGGACTCGTGGTTTTGGCCAATTCAGGCCCGTTTTGTGGGTTTTTGCCCATGTTTCAGTGTCCCGGGACGTCTTCGAAGCACGTGGTGATCTTATGGGACCGTCCCCAAGAGTCACAGTTTTGGCCAATTGGGACCCGTTTTGTGAGGTATTGCTCATGTTATGGTGTCCCGGGACGTCTCCGGACGACTGGGTGATCTATGGGAACGTCCCCAACACTCAAGGTTTTGCCCTATTCAGGCCTGTTTTGTGGGTTTATTGCCCATGTTTTGGTGTCCTGGGACGTCTCCGAAGCACGGGGTGATCCTATGGGACCGTCCCCAAGACTCACAGTTTTGGCCAATTGGGCCCGTTTTGTGAGCTATTGCTCACGTTTTGGTGTCCCGGGACGTCTCCGGACCAAGGGGTGATCTATGGGAATGTCCCAAAGACTCGTGGTTTTGGCCGATTCAGGCCCGTTTTGTGGGTTTATTGCCCATGCTTTGGTGTCCCGGGACGTCTCCGAAGCACGGGGTGATCTTATGGGACCGTCCCCATGAGTCACAGTTTTGGCCAATTGGGCCCGTTTTGTGAGCTATTACTCATGTTTTGGTGTCCCGAGACGTCTCCGGACCACGGGGTGATCTATGGGAACGTCCCCAAGACTCACAATTTTGGTTGATACGAGCTCGTTTCAAGGGATATTGCTCACGTTTCGGTGTCTCGGGACGTCTCCGAAGCACGGGGTGATCTTATGGAAACGTCCCCAAGACTCGTGGTTTTGGCCGAGTCAGGCCCGTTTTGTGGGTTTATTGCCCATGTTTTGGTGTCTCGAGACGTCTCCGAAGCACGGGGTGATCTTATGGGACCGTCCCCAAGAGTCACAGTTTTGGCCAATTGGGGCTCACTTTGTGAGCTATTGCTCACGTTTTGGTGTCCCGGGACGTCTCCAGACCATGGGGTGATCTCATGGGAACGTCCCGAGGACTCGTGGTTTTGGCCGATTCAGGCCCGTTTTGTGCGTTTATTGCCCATGTTTTGGTGTCCCGGGACATCTCCGAAGCACGGGTTGATCTTATGGGACCGCCCCCTAGACTCGTAGTTTTGGCCAAATGGGGCCCGTTTTGTGAGCTATTGATCACGTTTTGGTGTCCCGGGACGTCTCCGGACAATGGGGTGATCTTATGGGAACGTCCCCAGGACTCGTGGTTCTGGCCGATTCAGGCCCGTTTTCTGGGTTTATTGCCCATGTTTTGGTGTCCCGAGACGTCTCCGAAGCACGGGGTGATCTTATGGGACCGTCCCCTAGACTCGCAGGTTTGGCTAATTGGGGCCCGTTTTGTGAGCTATTACTCACGTTTTGGTGTGCCGGGACGTCTCCGGACCGAGGGGTGATCTTATCGGAACGTCCCTAGGACTCGTGCTTTTGGCCAATTCAGGCCCGTTTTGTGGGTTTATTGCCCATGTTTTAGTGTCCCGGGACGTCTTCGAAGCACGGGGTGATCTTATGGGACCGTCCCCAAGAGTCACAGTTTTGGCCAATTGGGACCCGTTTTCTGAGGTATTGCTCATGTTATGGTGTCCCGGGACGTCTCCGGACGACTGGGTGATCTATGGGAACGTCCCCAACACTCAAGGTTTTGCCCTATTCAGGCCTGTTTTGTGGGTTTATTGCCCATGTTTTGGTGTCCTGGGACGTCTCCGAAGCACGGGGTGATCCTATGGGACCGTCCCCAAGACTCACAGTTTTGGCCAATTGGGCCCGTTTTGTGAGCTATTGCTCACGTTTTGGTGTCCCGGGACGTCTCCGGACCAAGGGGTGATCTATGGGAATGTCCCAAAGACTCGTGGTTTTGGCCGATTCAGGCCCGTTTTGTGGGTTTATTGCCCATGCTTTGGTGTCCCGGGACGTCTCCGAAGCCCGGGGTGATCTTATGGGACCGTCCCCATGAGTCACAGTTTTGGCCAATTGGGCCCGTTTTGTGAGCTATTACTCATGTTTTGGTGTCCCGAGACGTCTCCGGACCACGGGGTGATCTATGGGAACGTCCCCAAGACTCACAATTTTGGTTGATACGAGCTCGTTTCAAGGGATATTGCTCACGTTTCGGTGTCTCGGGACGTCTCCGAAGCACGGGGTGATCTTATGGAAACGTCCCCAAGACTCGTGGTTTTGGCCGAGTCAGGCCCGTTTTGTGGGTTTATTGCCCATGTTTTGGTGTCTCGAGACGTCTCCGAAGCACGGGGTGATCTTATGGGACCGTCCCCAAGAGTCACAGTTTTGGCCAATTGGGGCTCACTTTGTGAGCTATTGCTCACGTTTTGGTGTCCCGGGACGTCTCCAGACCATGGGGTGATCTCATGGGAACGTCCCGAGGACTCGTGGTTTTGGCCGATTCAGGCCCGTTTTGTGCGTTTATTGCCCATGTTTTGGTGTCCCGGGACATCTCCGAAGCACGGGTTGATCTTATGGGACCGCCCCCTAGACTCGTAGTTTTGGCCAAATGGGGCCCGTTTTGTGAGCTATTGATCACGTTTTGGTGTCCCGGGACGTCTCCGGACAATGGGGTGATCTTATGGGAACGTCCCCAGGACTCGTGGTTCTGGCCGATTCAGGCCCGTTTTCTGGGTTTATTGCCCATGTTTTGGTGTCCCGAGACGTCTCCGAAGCACGGGGTGATCTTATGGGACCGTCCCCTAGACTCGCAGGTTTGGCTAATTGGGGCCCGTTTTGTGAGCTATTACTCACGTTTTGGTGTGCCGGGACGTCTCCGGACCGAGGGGTGATCTTATCGGAACGTCCCTAGGACTCGTGCTTTTGGCCAATTCAGGCCCGTTTTGTGGGTTTATTGCCCATGTTTTAGTGTCCCGGGACGTCTTCGAAGCACGGGGTGATCTTATGGGACCGTCCCCAAGAGTCACAGTTTTGGCCAATTGGGACCCGTTTTCTGAGGTATTGCTCATGTTATGGTGTCCCGGGACGTCTCCGGACGACTGGGTGATCTATGGGAACGTCCCCAACACTCAAGGTTTTGCCCTATTCAGGCCTGTTTTGTGGGTTTATTGCCCATGTTTTGGTGTCCTGGGACGTCTCCGAAGCACGGGGTGATCCTATGGGACCGTCCCCAAGACTCACAGTTTTGGCCAATTGGGCCCGTTTTGTGAGCTATTGCTCACGTTTTGGTGTCCCGGGACGTCTCCGGACCAAGGGGTGATCTATGGGAATGTCCCAAAGACTCGTGGTTTTGGCCGATTCAGGCCCGTTTTGTGGGTTTATTGCCCATGCTTTGGTGTCCCGGGACGTCTCCGAAGCCCGGGGTGATCTTATGGGACCGTCCCCATGAGTCACAGTTTTGGCCAATTGGGCCCGTTTTGTGAGCTATTACTCATGTTTTGGTGTCCCGAGACGTCTCCGGACCACGGGGTGATCTATGGGAACGTCCCCAAGACTCACAATTTTGGTTGATACGAGCTCGTTTCAAGGGATATTGCTCACGTTTCGGTGTCTCGGGACGTCTCCGAAGCACGGGGTGATCTTATGGAAACGTCCCCAAGACTCGTGGTTTTGGCCGAGTCAGGCCCGTTTTGTGGGTTTATTGCCCATGTTTTGGTGTCTCGAGACGTCTCCGAAGCACGGGGTGATCTTATGGGACCGTCCCCAAGAGTCACAGTTTTGGCCAATTGGGGCTCACTTTGTGAGCTATTGCTCACGTTTTGGTGTCCCGGGACGTCTCCAGACCATGGGGTGATCTCATGGGAACGTCCCGAGGACTCGTGGTTTTGGCCGATTCAGGCCCGTTTTGTGCGTTTATTGCCCATGTTTTGGTGTCCCGGGACATCTCCGAAGCACGGGTTGATCTTATGGGACCGCCCCCTAGACTCGTAGTTTTGGCCAAATGGGGCCCGTTTTGTGAGCTATTGAGCACGTTTTGGTGTCCCGGGACGTCTCCGGACAATGGGGTGATCTTATGGGAACGTCCCCAGGACTCGTGGTTCTGGCCGATTCAGGCCCGTTTTCTGGGTTTATTGCCCATGTTTTGGTGTCCCGAGACGTCTCCGAAGCACGGGGTGATCTTATGGGACCGTCCCCTAGACTCGCAGGTTTGGCTAATTGGGGCCCGTTTTGTGAGCTATTACTCACGTTTTGGTGTGCCGGGACGTCTCCGGACCGAGGGGTGATCTTATCGGAACGTCCCTAGGACTCGTGCTTTTGGCCAATTCAGGCCCGTTTTGTGGGTTTATTGCCCATGTTTTAGTGTCCCGGGACGTCTTCGAAGCACGGGGTGATCTTATGGGACCGTCCCCAAGAGTCACAGTTTTGGCCAATTGGGACCCGTTTTCTGAGGTATTGCTCATGTTATGGTGTCCCGGGACGTCTCCGGACGACTGGGTGATCTATGGGAACGTCCCCAACACTCAAGGTTTTGCCCTATTCAGGCCTGTTTTGTGGGTTTATTGCCCATGTTTTGGTGTCCTGGGACGTCTCCGAAGCACGGGGTGATCCTATGGGACCGTCCCCAAGACTCACAGTTTTGGCCAATTGGGCCCGTTTTGTGAGCTATTGCTCACGTTTTGGTGTCCCGGGACGTCTCCGGACCAAGGGGTGATCTATGGGAATGTCCCAAAGACTCGTGGTTTTGGCCGATTCAGGCCCGTTTTGTGGGTTTATTGCCCATGCTTTGGTGTCCCGGGACGTCTCCGAAGCCCGGGGTGATCTTATGGGACCGTCCCCATGAGTCACAGTTTTGGCCAATTGGGCCCGTTTTGTGAGCTATTACTCATGTTTTGGTGTCCCGAGACGTCTCCGGACCACGGGGTGATCTATGGGAACGTCCCCAAGACTCACAATTTTGGTTGATACGAGCTCGTTTCAAGGGATATTGCTCACGTTTCGGTGTCTCGGGACGTCTCCGAAGCACGGGGTGATCTTATGGAAACGTCCCCAAGACTCGTGGTTTTGGCCGAGTCAGGCCCGTTTTGTGGGTTTATTGCCCATGTTTTGGTGTCTCGAGACGTCTCCGAAGCACGGGGTGATCTTATGGGACCGTCCCCAAGAGTCACAGTTTTGGCCAATTGGGGCTCACTTTGTGAGCTATTGCTCACGTTTTGGTGTCCCGGGACGTCTCCAGACCATGGGGTGATCTCATGGGAACGTCCCGAGGACTCGTGGTTTTGGCCGATTCAGGCCCGTTTTGTGCGTTTATTGCCCATGTTTTGGTGTCCCGGGACATCTCCGAAGCACGGGTTGATCTTATGGGACCGCCCCCTAGACTCGTAGTTTTGGCCAAATGGGGCCCGTTTTGTGAGCTATTGAGCACGTTTTGGTGTCCCGGGACGTCTCCGGACAATGGGGTGATCTTATGGGAACGTCCCCAGGACTCGTGGTTCTGGCCGATTCAGGCCCGTTTTCTGGGTTTATTGCCCATGTTTTGGTGTCCCGAGACGTCTCCGAAGCACGGGGTGATCTTATGGGACCGTCCCCTAGACTCGCAGGTTTGGCTAATTGGGGCCCGTTTTGTGAGCTATTACTCACGTTTTGGTGTGCCGGGACGTCTCCGGACCGAGGGGTGATCTTATCGGAACGTCCCTAGGACTCGTGCTTTTGGCCAATTCAGGCCCGTTTTGTGGGTTTATTGCCCATGTTTTAGTGTCCCGGGACGTCTTCGAAGCACGGGGTGATCTTATGGGACCGTCCCCAAGAGTCACAGTTTTGGCCAATTGGGACCCGTTTTCTGAGGTATTGCTCATGTTATGGTGTCCCGGGACGTCTCCGGACGACTGGGTGATCTATGGGAACGTCCCCAACACTCAAGGTTTTGCCCTATTCAGGCCTGTTTTGTGGGTTTATTGCCCATGTTTTGGTGTCCTGGGACGTCTCCGAAGCACGGGGTGATCCTATGGGACCGTCCCCAAGACTCACAGTTTTGGCCAATTGGGCCCGTTTTGTGAGCTATTGCTCACGTTTTGGTGTCCCGGGACGTCTCCGGACCAAGGGGTGATCTATGGGAATGTCCCAAAGACTCGTGGTTTTGGACGATTCAGGCCCGTTTTGTGGGTTTATTGCCCATGCTTTGGTGTCCCGGGACGTCTCCGAAGCACGGGGTGATCTTATGGGACCGTCCCCATGAGTCACAGTTTTGGCCAATTGGGCCCGTTTTGTGAGCTATTACTCATGTTTTGGTGTCCCGAGACGTCTCCGGACCACGGGGTGATCTATGGGAACGTCCCCAAGACTCACAATTTTGGTTGATACGAGCTCGTTTCAAGGGATATTGCTCACGTTTCGGTGTCTCGGGACGTCTCCGAAGCACGGGGTGATCTTATGGAAACGTCCCCAAGACTCGTGGTTTTGGCCGAGTCAGGCCCGTTTTGTGGGTTTATTCCCATGTTTTGGTGTCTCGAGACGTCTCCGAAGCACGGGGTGATCTTATGGGACCGTCCCCAAGAGTCACAGTTTTGGCCAATTGGGGCTCATTTTGTGAGCTATTGCTCACGTTTTGGTGTCCCGGGACGTCTCCAGACCATGGGGTGATCTCATGGGAACGTCCCGAGGACTCGTGGTTTTGGCCGATTCAGGCCCGTTTTGTGCGTTTATTGCCCATGTTTTGGTGTCCCGGGACATCTCCGAAGCACGGGTTGATCTTATGGGACCACCCCCAAGACTCGTAGTTTTGGCCAAATGGGGCCCGTTTTGTGAGCTATTGCTCACGTTTTGGTGTCCCGGGACGTCTCCGGACAATGGGGTGATCTTATGGGAACGTCCCTAGGACTCGTGGTTCTTGCCGATTCAGGCCTGTTTTCTGGGTTTATTGCCCATGTTTTGGTGTCCCGAGACGTCTCCGAAGCACGGGGTGATCTTATGGGACCGTCCCCTAGACTCGCAGGTTTGGCCAATTGGGGCCCGTTTTGTGAGCTATTACTCACGTTTTGGTGTGCCGGGACGTCTCCGGACCAAGGGGTGATCTTATCGGAACGTCCCTAGGACTCGTGGTTTTGGCCAATTCAGGCCCGTTTTGTGGGTTTTTGCCCATGTTTTAGTGTCCCGGGACGTCTTCGAAGCACGGGGTGATCTTATGGGACCGTCCCCAAGAGTCACAGTTTTGGCCAATTGGGACCCGTTTTGTGAGGTATTGCTCATGTTATGGTGTCCCGGGACGTCTCCGGACGACTGGGTGATCTATGGGAACGTCCCCAACACTCAAGGTTTTGCCCTATTCAGGCCTGTTTTGTGGGTTTATTGCCCATGTTTTGGTGTCCTGGGACGTCTCCGAAGCACGGGGTGATCCTATGGGACCGTCCCCAAGACTCACAGTTTTGGCCAATTGGGCCCGTTTTGTGAGCTATTGCTCACGTTTTGGTGTCCCGGGACGTCTCCGGACCAAGGGGTGATCTATGGGAATGTCCCAAAGACTCGTGGTTTTGGCCGATTCAGGCCCGTTTTGTGGGTTTATTGCCCATGCTTTGGTGTCCCGGGACGTCTCCGAAGCACGGGGTGATCTTATGGGACCGTCCCCATGAGTCACAGTTTTGGCCAATTGGGCCCGTTTTGTGAGCTATTACTCATGTTTTGGTGTCCCGAGACGTCTCCGGACCACGGGGTGATCTATGGGAACGTCCCCAAGACTCACAATTTTGGTTGATACGAGCTCGTTTCAAGGGATATTGCTCACGTTTCGGTGTCTCGGGACGTCTCTGAAGCACGGGGTGATCTTATGGAAACGTCCCCAAGACTCGTGGTTTTGGCCGAGTCAGGCCCGTTTTGTGGGTTTATTGCCCATGTTTTGGTGTCTCGAGACGTCTCCGAAGCACGGGGTGATCTTATGGGACCGTCCCCAAGAGTCACAGTTTTGGCCAATTGGGGCTCATTTTGTGAGCTATTGCTCACGTTTTGGTGTCCCGGGACGTCTCCAGACCATGGGGTGATCTCATGGGAACGTCCCGAGGACTCGTGGTTTTGGCCGATTCAGGCCCGTTTTGTGCGTTTATTGCCCATGTTTTGGTGTCCCGGGACATCTCCGAAGCACGGGTTGATCTTATGGGACCACCCCAAGACTCGTAGTTTTGGCCAAATGGGGCCCGTTTTGTGAGCTATTGCTCACGTTTTGGTGTCCCGGGACGTCTCCGGACAATGGGGTGATCTTATGGGAACGTCCCCAGGACTCGTGGTTCTTGCCGATTCAGGCCTGTTTTCTGGGTTTATTGCCCATGTTTTGGTGTCCCGAGACGTCTCCGAAGCACGGGGTGATCTTATGGGACCGTCCCCTAGACTCGCAGGTTTGGCCAATTGGGGCCCGTTTTGTGAGCTATTACTCACGTTTTGGTGTGCCGGGACGTCTCCGGACCAAGGGGTGATCTTATCGGAACGTCCCTAGGACTCGTGGTTTTGGCCAATTCAGGCCCGTTTTGTGGGTTTTTGCCCATGTTTTAGTGTCCCGGGACGTCTTCGAAGCACGGGGTGATCTTATGGGACCGTCCCCAAGAGTCACAGTTTTGGCCAATTGGGACCCGTTTTGTGAGGTATTGCTCATGTTATGGTGTCCCGGGACGTCTCCGGACGACTGGGTGATCTATGGGAACGTCCCCAACACTCAAGGTTTTGCCCTATTCAGGCCTGTTTTGTGGGTTTATTGCCCATGTTTTGGTGTCCTGGGACGTCTCCGAAGCACGGGGTGATCCTATGGGACCGTCCCCAAGACTCGCAGTTTTGGCCAATTGGGGCCGTTTTGAGAGCTATTGCTCACGTTTTTGTGTCCCGAGACGTCTCCGGACCAAGGGGTGATCTTTGGGAATGTCCCAAAGACTCGTGGTTTTGGCCGATTCAGGCCCGTTTTGTGGGTTTATTGCCCATGCTTTGGTGTCCCGGGACGTCTCCGAAGCACGGGGTGATCTTATGGGACTGTCCCCATGAGTCACAGTTTTGGCCAATTGGGCCCGTTTTGTGAGCTATTACTCATGTTTTGGTGTCCCGAGACGTCTCCGGACCACGGGGTGATCTACGGGAACATCCCCAAGACTCACAATTTTGGTTGATACGAGCTCGTTTCAAGGGATATTGCTCACGTTTCGGTGTCTCGGGACGTCTCCGAAGCACGGGGTGATCTTATGGAAACGTCCCCAAGACTCGTGGTTTTGGCCGAGTCAGGCCCGTTTTGTGGGTTTATTGCCCATGTTTTGGTGTCTCGAGACGTCTCCGAAGCACGGGGTGATCTTATGGGACCGTCCCCAAGAGTCACAGTTTTGGCCAATTGGGGCTCATTTTGTGAGCTATTGCTCACGTTTTGGTGTCCCGGGACGTCTCCAGACCATGGGGTGATCTCATGGGAACGTCCCGAGGACTCGTGGTTTTGGCCGATTCAGGCCCGTTTTGTGCGTTTATTGCCCATGTTTTGGTGTCCCGGGACATCTCCGAAGCACGGGTTGATCTTATGGGACCGCCCCCTAGACTCGTAGTTTTGGCCAAATGGGGCCCGTTTTGTGAGCTATTGCTCACGTTTTGGTGTCCCGGGACGTCTCCGGACAATGGGGTGATCTTATGGGAACGTCCCCAGGACTCGTGGTTCTGGCCGATTCAGACCCGTTTTCTGGGTTTATTGCTCATGTTTTGGTGTCCCGAGACGTCTCCGAAGCACGGGGTGATCTTATGGGACCGTCCCCTAGACTCGCAGGTTTGGCCAATTGGGGCCCGTTTTGTGAGCTATTACTCACGTTTTGGTGTGCCGGGACGTCTCCGGACCGAGGGGTGATCTTATCGGAACGTCCCTAGGAGTCGTGCTTTTGGCCAATTCAGGCCCATTTTGTGGGTTTTTGCCCATGTTTTAGTGTCCCGGGACGTCTTCGAAGCACGGGGTGATCTTATGGGACCGTCCCCAAGAGTCACAGTTTTGGCCAATTGGGACCCGTTTTGTGAGGTATTGCTCATGTTATGGTGTCCCGGGACGTCTCCGGACGACTGGGTGATCTATGGGAACGTCCCCAACACTCAAGGTTTTGCCCTATTCAGGCCTGTTTTGTGGGTTTATTGCCCATGTTTTGGTGTCCTGGGACGTCTCCGAAGCACGGGGTGATCCTATGGGACCGTCCCCAAGACTCACAGTTTTGGCCAATTGGGCCCGTTTTGTGAGCTATTGCTCACGTTTTGGTGTCCCGGGACGTCTCCGGACCAAGGGGTGATCTATGGGAATGTCCCAAAGACTCGTGGTTTTGGCCGATTCAGGCCCGTTTTGTGGGTTTATTGCCCATGCTTTGGTGTCCCGGGACGTCTCCGAAGCACGGGGTGATCTTATGGGACCGTCCCCATGAGTCACAGTTTTGGCCAATTGGGCCCGTTTTGTGAGGTATTACTCATGTTTTGGTGTCCCGAGACGTCTCCGGACCACGGGGTGATCTATGGGAACGTCCCCAAGACTCACAATTTTGGTTGATACGAGCTCGTTTCAAGGGATATTGCTCACGTTTCGGTGTCTCGGGACGTCTCCGAAGCACGGGGTGATCTTATGGAAACGTCCCCAAGACTCGTGGTTTTGGCCGAGTCAGGCCCGTTTTGTGGGTTTATTGCCCATGTTTTGGTGTCTCGAGACGTCTCCGAAGCACGGGGTGATCTTATGGGACCGTCCCCAAGAGTCACAGTTTTGGCCAATTGGGGCTCATTTTGTGAGCTATTGCTCACGTTTTGGTGTCCCGGGACGTCTCCAGACCATGGGGTGATCTCATGGGAACGTCCCGAGGACTCGTGGTTTTGGCCGATTCAGGCCCGTTTTGTGCGTTTATTGCCCATGTTTTGGTGTCCCGGGACATCTCCGAAGCACGGGTTGATCTTATGGGACCACCCCCAAGACTCGTAGTTTTGGCCAAATGGGGCCCGTTTTGTGAGCTATTGCTCACGTTTTGGTGTCCCGGGACGTCTCCGGACAATGGGGTGATCTTATGGGAACGTCCCCAGGACTCGTGGTTCTGGCCGATTCAGGCCTGTTTTCTGGGTTTATTGCCCATGTTTTGGTGTCCCGAGACGTCTCCGAAGCACGGGGTGATCTTATGGGACCGTCCCCTAGACTCGCAGGTTTGGCCAATTGGGGCCCGTTTTGTGAGCTATTACTCACGTTTTGGTGTGCCGGGACGTCTCCGGACCAAGGGGTGATCTTATCGGAACGTCCCTAGGACTCGTGGTTTTGGCCAATTCAGGCCCGTTTTGTGGGTTTTTGCCCATGTTTTAGTGTCCCGGGACGTCTTCGAAGCACGGGGTGATCTTATGGGACCGTCCCCAAGAGTCACAGTTTTGGCCAATTGGGACCCGTTTTGTGAGGTATTGCTCATGTTATGGTGTCCCGGGACGTCTCCGGACGACTGGGTGATCTATGGGAACGTCCCCAACACTCAAGGTTTTGCCCTATTCAGGCCTGTTTTGTGGGTTTATTGCCCATGTTTTGGTGTCCTGGGACGTCTCCGAAGCACGGGGTGATCCTATGGGACCGTCCCCAAGACTCATAGTTTTGGCCAATTGGGCCCGTTTTGTGAGCTATTGCTCACGTTTTTGTGTCCCGGGACGTCTCCGGACCAAGGGGTGATCTATGGGAATGTCCCAAAGACTCGTGGTTTTGGCCGATTCAGGCCCGTTTTGTGGGTTTATTGCCCATGCTTTGGTGTTCCGGGACGTCTCCGAAGCACGGGGTGATCTTATGGGACCGTCCCCATGAGTCACAGTTTTGGCCAATTGGGCCCGTTTTGTGAGCTATTACTCATGTTTTGGTGTCCCGAGACGTCTCCGGACCACGGGGTGATCTAGGGGAACGTCCCCAAGACTCACAATTTTGGTTGATACGAGCTCGTTTCAAGGGATATTGCTCACGTTTCGGTGTCTCGGGACGTCTCCGAAGCACGGGGTGATCTTATGGAAACGTCCCCAAGACTCGTGGTTTTGGCCGAGTCAGGCCCGTTTTGTGGGTTTATTGCCCATGTTTTGGTGTCTCGAGACGTCTCCGAAGCACGGGGTGATCTTATGGGACCGTCCCCAAGAGTCACAGTTTTGGCCAATTGGGGCTCATTTTGTGAGCTATTGCTCACGTTTTGGTGTCCCGGGACGTCTCCAGACCATGGGGTGATCTCATGGGAACGTCCCGAGGACTCGTGGTTTTGGCCGATTCAGGCCCGTTTTGTGCGTTTATTGCCCATGTTTTGGTGTCCCGGGACATCTCGATCTTATGGGACCACCCCCAAGACTCGTAGTTTTGGCCAAATGGGGCCCGTTTTGTGAGCTATTGCTCACGTTTTGGTGTCCCGGGACGTCTCCGGACAATGGGGTGATCTTATGGGAACGTCCCCAGGACTCGTGGTTCTGGCCGATTCAGGCCTGTTTTCTGGGTTTATTGCCCATGTTTTGGTGTCCCGAGACGTCTCCGAAGCACGGGGTGATCTTAAGGGACCGTCCCCTAGACTCGCAGGTTTGGCCAATTGGGGCCCGTTTTGTGAGCTATTACTCACGTTTTGGTGTGTCGGGACGTCTCCGGACCAAGGGGTGATCTTATCGGAACGTCCCTAGGACTCGTGGTTTTGGCCAATTCAGGCCCGTTTTGTGGGTTTATTTCCCATGTTTTAGTGTCCCGGGACGTCTTCGAAGCACGGGGTGATCTTATGGGACCACCCCCAAGACTCGTAGTTTTGGCCAAATGGGGCCCGTTTTGTGAGCTATTGCTCACGTTTTGGTGTCCCGGGACGTCTCCGGACAATGGGGTGATCTTATGGGAACGTCCCCAGGACTCGTGGTTCTGGCCGATTCAGGCCTGTTTTCTGGGTTTATTGCCCATGTTTTGGTGTCCCGAGACGTCTCCGAAGCACGGGGTGATCTTATGGGACCGTCCCCTAGACTCGCAGGTTTGGCCAATTGGGGCCCGTTTTGTGAGCTATTACTCACGTTTTGGTGTGCCGGGACGTCTCCGGACCAAGGGGTGATCTTATCGGAACGTCCCTAGGACTCGTGGTTTTGGCCAATTCAGGCCCGTTTTGTGGGTTTTTGCCCATGTTTTAGTGTCCCGGGACGTCTTCGAAGCACGGGGTGATCTTATGGGACCGTCCCCAAGAGTCACAGTTTTGGCCAATTGGGACCCGTTTTGTGAGGTATTGCTCATGTTATGGTGTCCCGGGACGTCTCCGGACGACTGGGTGATCTATGGGAACGTCCCCAACACTCAAGGTTTTGCCCTATTCAGGCCTGTTTTGTGGGTTTATTGCCCATGTTTTGGTGTCCTGGGACGTCTCCGAAGCACGGGGTGATCCTATGGGACCGTCCCCAAGACTCGCAGTTTTGGCCAATTGGGGCCGTTTTGTGAGCTATTGCTCACGTTTTTGTGTCCCGAGACGTCTGCGGACCAACGGGTGATCTATGGGAATGTCCCAAAGACTCGTGGTTTTGGCCGATTCAGGCCCGTTTTGTGGGTTTATTGCCCATGCTTTGGTGTCCCGGGACGTCTCCGAAGCACGGGGTGATCTTATGGGACTGTCCCCATGAGTCACAGTTTTGGCCAATTGGGCCCGTTTTGTGAGCTATTACTCATGTTTTGGTGTCCCGAGACGTCTCCGGACCACGGGGTGATCTACGGGAACATCCCCAAGACTCACAATTTTGGTTGATACGAGCTCGTTTCAAGGGATATAGCTCACGTTTCGGTGTCTCGGGACGTCTCCGAAGCACGGGGTGATCTTATGGAAACGTCCCCAAGACTCGTGGTTTTGGCCGAGTCAGGCCCGTTTTGTGGGTTTATTGCCCATGTTTTGGTGTCTCGAGACGTCTCCGAAGCACGGGGTGATCTTATGGGACCGTCCCCAAGAGTCACAGTTTTGGCCAATTGGGGCTCATTTTGTGAGCTATTGCTCATGTTTTGGTGTCCCGGGACGTCTCCAGACCATGGAGTGATCTCATGGGAACGTCCCGAGGACTCGTGGTTTTGGCCGATTCAGGCCCGTTTTGTGCGTTTATTGCCCATGTTTTGGTGTCCCGGGACATCTCGATCTTATGGGACCACCCCCAAGACTCGTAGTTTTGGCCAAATGGGGCCCGTTTTGTGAGCTATTGCTCACGTTTTGGTGTCCCGGGACGTCTCCGGACAATGGGGTGATCTTATGGGAACGTCCCCAGGACTCGTGGTTCTGGCCGATTCAGGCCTGTTTTCTGGGTTTATTGCCCATGTTTTGGTGTCCCGAGACGTCTCCGAAGCACGGGGTGATCTTAAGGGACCGTCCCCTAGACTCGCAGGTTTGGCCAATTGGGGCCCGTTTTGTGAGCTATTACTCACGTTTTGGTGTGTCGGGACGTCTCCGGACCAAGGGGTGATCTTATCGGAACGTCCCTAGGACTCGTGGTTTTGGCCAATTCAGGCCCGTTTTGTGGGTTTATTTCCCATGTTTTAGTGTCCCGGGACGTCTTCGAAGCACGGGGTGATCTTATGGGACCGTCCCCAAGAGTCACAGTTTTGGCCAATTGGGACCCGTTTTGTGAGGTATTGCTCATGTTATGGTGTCCCGGGACGTCTCCGGACGACTGGGTGATCTATGGGAACGTCCCCAACACTCAAGGTTTTGCCCTATTCAGGCCTGTTTTGTGGGTTTATTGCCCATGTTTTGGTGTCCTGAGACGTCTCCGAAGCACGGGGTGATCCTATGGGACCGTCCCCAAGACTCATAGTTTTGGCCAATTGGGCCCGTTTTGTGAGCTATTGCTCACGTTTTTGTGTCCCGGGACGTCTCCGGACCAAGGGGTGATCTATGGGAATGTCCCAAAGACTCGTGGTTTTGGCCGATTCAGGCCCGTTTTGTGGGTTTATTGCCCATGCTTTGGTGTTCCGGGACGTCTCCGAAGCACGGGGTGATCTTATGGGACCGTGCCCATGAGTCACAGTTTTGGCCAATTGGGCCCGTTTTGTGAGCTATTACTCATGTTTTGGTGTCCCGAGACGTCTCTGGACCACGGGGTGATCTATGGGAACGTCCCCAAGACTCACAATTTTGGTTGATACGAGCTCGTTTCAAGGGATATTGCTCACGTTTCGGTGTCTCGGGACGTCTCCGAAGCACGGGGTGATCTTATGGAAACGTCCCCAAGACTCGTGGTTTTGGCCGAGTCAGGCCCGTTTTGTGGGTTTATTGCCCATGTTTTGGTGTCTCGAGACGTCTCCGAAGCACGGGGTGATCTTATGGGACCGTCCCCAAGAGTCACAGTTTTGGCCAATTGGGGCTCATTTTGTGAGCTATTGCTCACGTTTTGGTGTCCCGGGACGTCTCCAGACCATGGGGTGATCTCATGGGAACGTCCCGAGGACTCGTGGTTTTGGCCGATTCAGGCCCGTTTTGTGCGTTTATTGCCCATGTTTTGGTGTCCCGGGACATCTCCGAAGCACGGGTTGATCTTATGGGACCGCCCCCAAGACTCGTAGTTTTGGCCAAATGGGGCCCGTTTTGTGAGCTATTGCTCACGTTTTGGTGTCCCGGGACGTCTCCGGACAATGGGGTGATCTTATGGGAACGTCCCCAGGACTCGTGGTTTTGGCCAATTCAGGCCCGTTTTGTGGGTTTATTGCCCATGTTTTGGTGTCCCGAGACGTCTCCGAAGCACGGGGTGATCTTATGGGACCGTCCCCAAGAGTCACAGTTTTGGCCAATTGGGACCCGTTTTGTGAGGTATTGCCCATGTTATGGTGTCCCGGGACGTCTCCGGACGACTGGGTGATCTATGGGAACGTCCCCAACACTCAAGGTTTTGCCCTATTCAGGCCTGTTTTGTGGGTTTATTGCCCATGTTTTGGTGTCCTGGGACGTCTCCGAAGCACGGGGTGATCCTATGGGACCGTCCCCAAGACTCACAGTTTTGGCCAATTGGGCCCGTTTTGTGAGCTATTGCTCACGTTTTGGTGTCCCGGGACGTCTCCGGACCAAGGGGTGATCTATGGGAATGTCCCAAAGACTCGTGGTTTTGGCCGATTCAGGCCCGTTTTGTGGGTTTATTGCCCATGCTTTGGTGTCCCGGGACGTCTCCGAAGCACGGGGTGATCTTATGGGACCGTCCCCATGAGTCACAGTTTTGGCCAATTGGGCCCGTTTTGTGAGCTATTACTCATGTTTTGGTGTCCCGAGACGTCTCCGGACCACGGGGTGATCTATGGGAACGTCCCCAAGACTCACAATTTTGGTTGATACGAGCTCGTTTCAAGGGATATTGCTCACGTTTCGGTGTCTCGGGACGTCTCCGAAGCACGGGGTGATCTTATGGAAACGTCCCCAAGACTCGTGGTTTTGGCCGAGTCAGGCCCGTTTTGTGGGTTTATTGCCCATGTTTTGGTGTCTCGAGACGTCTCCGAAGCACGGGGTGATCTTATGGGACCGTCCCCAAGAGTCACAGTTTTGGCCAATTGGGGCTCATTTTGTGAGCTATTGCTCACGTTTTGGTGTCCCGGGACGTCTCCAGACCATGGGGTGATCTCATGGGAACGTCCCGAGGACTCGTGGTTTTGGCCGATTCAGGCCCGTTTTGTGCGTTTATTGCCCATGTTTTGGTGTCCCGGGACATCTCCGAAGCACGGGTTGATCTTATGGGACCACCCCCAAGACTCGTAGTTTTGGCCAAATGGGGCCCGTTTTGTGAGCTATTGCTCACGTTTTGGTGTCCCGGGACGTCTCCGGACAATGGGGTGATCTTATGGGAACGTCCCCAGGACTCGTGGTTCTTGCCGATTCAGGCCTGTTTTCTGGGTTTATTGCCCATGTTTTGGTGTCCCGAGACGTCTCCGAAGCACGGGGTGATCTTATGGGACCGTCCCCTAGACTCGCAGGTTTGGCCAATTGGGGCCCGTTTTGTGAGCTATTACTCACGTTTTGGTGTGCCGGGACGTCTCCGGACCAAGGGGTGATCTTATCGGAACGTCCCTAGGACTCGTGGTTTTGGCCAATTCAGGCCCGTTTTGTGGGTTTTTGCCCATGTTTTAGTGTCCCGGGACGTCTTCGAAGCACGGGGTGATCTTATGGGACCGTCCCCAAGAGTCACAGTTTTGGCCAATTGGGACCCGTTTTGTGAGGTATTGCTCATGTTATGGTGTCCCGGGACGTCTCCGGACGACTGGGTGATCTATGGGAACGTCCCCAACACTCAAGGTTTTGCCCTTTTCAGGCCTGTTTTGTGGGTTTATTGCCCATGTTTTGGTGTCCTGGGACGTCTCCGAAGCACGGGGTGATCCTATGGGACCGTCCCCAAGACTCACAGTTTTGGCCAATTGGGCCCGTTTTGTGAGCTATTGCTCACGTTTTGGTGTCCCGGGACGTCTCCGGACCAAGGGGTGATCTATGGGAATGTCCCAAAGACTCGTGGTTTTGGCCGATTCAGGCCCGTTTTGTGGGTTTATTGCCCATGCTTTGGTGTCCCGGGACGTCTCCGAAGCACGGGGTGATCTTATGGGACCGTCCCCATGAGTCACAGTTTTGGCCAATTGGGCCCGTTTTGTGAGCTATTACTCATGTTTTGGTGTCCCGAGACGTCTCCGGACCACGGGGTGATCTATGGGAACGTCCCCAAGACTCACAATTTTGGTTGATACGAGCTCGTTTCAAGGGATATTGCTCACGTTTCGGTGTCTCGGGACGTCTCTGAAGCACGGGGTGATCTTATGGAAACGTCCCCAAGACTCGTGGTTTTGGCCGAGTCAGGCCCGTTTTGTGGGTTTATTGCCCATGTTTTGGTGTCTCGAGACGTCTCCGAAGCACGGGGTGATCTTATGGGACCGTCCCCAAGAGTCACAGTTTTGGCCAATTGGGGCTCATTTTGTGAGCTATTGCTCACGTTTTGGTGTCCCGGGACGTCTCCAGACCATGGGGTGATCTCATGGGAACGTCCCGAGGACTCGTGGTTTTGGCCGATTCAGGCCCGTTTTGTGCGTTTATTGCCCATGTTTTGGTGTCCCGGGACATCTCCGAAGCACGGGTTGATCTTATGGGACCACCCCAAGACTCGTAGTTTTGGCCAAATGGGGCCCGTTTTGTGAGCTATTGCTCACGTTTTGGTGTCCCGGGACGTCTCCGGACAATGGGGTGATCTTATGGGAACGTCCCCAGGACTCGTGGTTCTTGCCGATTCAGGCCTGTTTTCTGGGTTTATTGCCCATGTTTTGGTGTCCCGAGACGTCTCCGAAGCACGGGGTGATCTTATGGGACCGTCCCCTAGACTCGCAGGTTTGGCCAATTGGGGCCCGTTTTGTGAGCTATTACTCACGTTTTGGTGTGCCGGGACGTCTCCGGACCAAGGGGTGATCTTATCGGAACGTCCCTAGGACTCGTGGTTTTGGCCAATTCAGGCCCGTTTTGTGGGTTTTTGCCCATGTTTTAGTGTCCCGGGACGTCTTCGAAGCACGGGGTGATCTTATGGGACCGTCCCCAAGAGTCACAGTTTTGGCCAATTGGGACCCGTTTTGTGAGGTATTGCTCATGTTATGGTGTCCCGGGACGTCTCCGGACGACTGGGTGATCTATGGGAACGTCCCCAACACTCAAGGTTTTGCCCTATTCAGGCCTGTTTTGTGGGTTTATTGCCCATGTTTTGGTGTCCTGGGACGTCTCCGAAGCACGGGGTGATCCTATGGGACCGTCCCCAAGACTCGCAGTTTTGGCCAATTGGGGCCGTTTTGAGAGCTATTGCTCACGTTTTTGTGTCCCGAGACGTCTCCGGACCAAGGGGTGATCTATGGGAATGTCCCAAAGACTCGTGGTTTTGGCCGATTCAGGCCCGTTTTGTGGGTTTATTGCCCATGCTTTGGTGTCCCGGGACGTCTCCGAAGCACGGGGTGATCTTATGGGACTGTCCCCATGAGTCACAGTTTTGGCCAATTGGGCCCGTTTTGTGAGCTATTACTCATGTTTTGGTGTCCCGAGACGTCTCCGGACCACGGGGTGATCTACGGGAACATCCCCAAGACTCACAATTTTGGTTGATACGAGCTCGTTTCAAGGGATATTGCTCACGTTTCGGTGTCTCGGGACGTCTCCGAAGCACGGGGTGATCTTATGGAAACGTCCCCAAGACTCGTGGTTTTGGCCGAGTCAGGCCCGTTTTGTGGGTTTATTGCCCATGTTTTGGTGTCTCGAGACGTCTCCGAAGCACGGGGTGATCTTATGGGACCGTCCCCAAGAGTCACAGTTTTGGCCAATTGGGGCTCATTTTGTGAGCTATTGCTCACGTTTTGGTGTCCCGGGACGTCTCCAGACCATGGGGTGATCTCATGGGAACGTCCCGAGGACTCGTGGTTTTGGCCGATTCAGGCCCGTTTTGTGCGTTTATTGCCCATGTTTTGGTGTCCCGGGACATCTCCGAAGCACGGGTTGATCTTATGGGACCGCCCCCTAGACTCGTAGTTTTGGCCAAATGGGGCCCGTTTTGTGAGCTATTGCTCACGTTTTGGTGTCCCGGGACGTCTCCGGACAATTGGGTGATCTTATGGGAACGTCCCCAGGACTCGTGGTTCTGGCCGATTCAGACCCGTTTTCTGGGTTTATTGCTCATGTTTTGGTGTCCCGAGACGTCTCCGAAGCACGGGGTGATCTTATGGGACCGTCCCCTAGACTCGCAGGTTTGGCCAATTGGGGCCCGTTTTGTGAGCTATTACTCACGTTTTGGTGTGCCGGGACGTCTCCGGACCGAGGGGTGATCTTATCGGAACGTCCCTAGGACTCGTGCTTTTGGCCAATTCAGGCCCATTTTGTGGGTTTTTGCCCATGTTTTAGTGTCCCGGGACGTCTTCGAAGCACGGGGTGATCTTATGGGACCGTCCCCAAGAGTCACAGTTTTGGCCAATTGGGACCCGTTTTGTGAGGTATTGCTCATGTTATGGTGTCCCGGGACGTCTCCGGACGACTGGGTGATCTATGGGAACGTCCCCAACACTCAAGGTTTTGCCCTATTCAGGCCTGTTTTGTGGGTTTATTGCCCATGTTTTGGTGTCCTGGGACGTCTCCGAAGCACGGGGTGATCCTATGGGACCGTCCCCAAGACTCACAGTTTTGGCCAATTGGGCCCGTTTTGTGAGCTATTGCTCACGTTTTGGTGTCCCGGGACGTCTCCGGACCAAGGGGTGATCTATGGGAATGTCCCAAAGACTCGTGGTTTTGGCCGATTCACGCCCGTTTTGTGGGTTTATTGCCCATGCTTTGGTGTCCCGGGACGTCTCCGAAGCACGGGGTGATCTTATGGGACCGTCCCCATGAGTCACAGTTTTGGCCAATTGGGCCCGTTTTGTGAGCTATTACTCATGTTTTGGTGTCCCGAGACGTCTTCGGACCACGGGGTGATCTATGGGAACGTCCCCAAGACTCACAATTTTGGTTGATACGAGCTCGTTTCAAGGGATATTGCTCACGTTTCGGTGTCTCGGGACGTCTCCGAAGCACGGGGTGATCTTATGGAAACGTCCCCAAGACTCGTGGTTTTGGCCGAGTCAGGCCCGTTTTGTGGGTTTATTGCCCATGTTTTGGTGTCTCGAGACGTCTCCGAAGCACGGGGTGATCTTATGGGACCGTCCCCAAGAGTCACAGTTTTGGCCAATTGGGGCTCATTTTGTGAGCTATTGCTCACGTTTTGGTGTCCCGGGACGTCTCCAGACCATGGGGTGATCTCATGGGAACGTCCCGAGGACTCGTGGTTTTGGCCGATTCAGGCCCGTTTTGTGCGTTTATTGCCCATGTTTTGGTGTCCCGGGACATCTCCGAAGCACGGGTTGATCTTATGGGACCACCCCCAAGACTCGTAGTTTTGGCCAAATGGGGCCCGTTTTGTGAGCTATTGCTCACGTTTTGGTGTCCCGGGACGTCTCCGGACAATGGGGTGATCTTATGGGAACGTCCCCAGGACTCGTGGTTCTGGCCGATTCAGGCCTGTTTTCTGGGTTTATTGCCCATGTTTTGGTGTCCCGAGACGTCTCCGAAGCACGGGGTGATCTTATGGGACCGTCCCCTAGACTCGCAGGTTTGGCCAATTGGGGCCCGTTTTGTGAGCTATTACTCACGTTTTGGTGTGCCGGGACGTCTCCGGACCAAGGGGTGATCTTATCGGAACGTCCCTAGGACTCGTGGTTTTGGCCAATTCAGGCCCGTTTTGTGGGTTTTTGCCCATGTTTTAGTGTCCCGGGACGTCTTCGAAGCACGGGGTGATCTTATGGGACCGTCCCCAAGAGTCACAGTTTTGGCCAATTGGGACCCGTTTTGTGAGGTATTGCTCATGTTATGGTGTCCCGGGACGTCTCCGGACGACTGGGTGATCTATGGGAACGTCCCCAACACTCAAGGTTTTGCCCTATTCAGGCCTGTTTTGTGGGTTTATTGCCCATGTTTTGGTGTCCTGGGACGTCTCCGAAGCACGGGGTGATCCTATGGGACCGTCCCCAAGACTCATAGTTTTGGCCAATTGGGCCCGTTTTGTGAGCTATTGCTCACGTTTTTGTGTCCCGGGACGTCTCCGGACCAAGGGGTGATCTATGGGAATGTCCCAAAGACTCGTGGTTTTGGCCGATTCAGGCCCGTTTTGTGGGTTTATTGCCCATGCTTTGGTGTTCCGGGACGTCTCCGAAGCACGGGGTGATCTTATGGGACCGTCCCCATGAGTCACAGTTTTGGCCAATTGGGCCCGTTTTGTGAGCTATTACTCATGTTTTGGTGTCCCGAGACGTCTCCGGACCACGGGGTGATCTATGGGAACGTCCCCAAGACTCACAATTTTGGTTGATACGAGCTCGTTTCAAGGGATATTGCTCACGTTTCGGTGTCTCGGGACGTCTCCGAAGCACGGGGTGATCTTATGGAAACGTCCCCAAGACTCGTGGTTTTGGCCGAGTCAGGCCCGTTTTGTGGGTTTATTGCCCATGTTTTGGTGTCTCGAGACGTCTCCGAAGCACGGGGTGATCTTATGGGACCGTCCCCAAGAGTCACAGTTTTGGCCAATTGGGGCTCATTTTGTGAGCTATTGCTCACGTTTTGGTGTCCCGGGACGTCTCCAGACCATGGGGTGATCTCATGGGAACGTCCCGAGGACTCGTGGTTTTGGCCGATTCAGGCCCGTTTTGTGCGTTTATTGCCCATGTTTTGGTGTCCCGGGACATCTCCGAAGCACGGGTTGATCTTATGGGACCGCCCCCAAGACTCGTAGTTTTGGCCAAATGGGGCCCGTTTTGTGAGCTATTGCTCACGTTTTGGTGTCCCGGGACGTCTCCGGACAATGGGGTGATCTTATGGGAACGTCCCCAGGACTCGTGGTTCTGGCCGATTCAGGCCTGTTTTCTGGGTTTATTGCCCATGTTTTGGTGTCCCGAGACGTCTCCGAAGCACGGGGTGATCTTATGGGACCGTCCCCTAGACTCGCAGGTTTGGCCAATTGGGGCCCGTTTTGTGAGCTATTACTCACGTTTTGGTGTGCCGGGACGTCTCCGGACCAAGGGGTGATCTTATCGGAACGTCCCTAGGACTCGTGGTTTTGGCCAATTCAGGCCCGTTTTGTGGGTTTTTGCCCATGTTTTAGTGTCCCGGGACGTCTTCGAAGCACGGGGTGATCTTATGGGACCGTCCCCAAGAGTCACAGTTTTGGCCAATTGGGACCCGTTTTGTGAGGTATTGCTCATGTTATGGTGTCCCGGGACGTCTCCGGACGACTGGGTGATCTATGGGAACGTCCCCAACACTCAAGGTTTTGCCCTATTCAGGCCTGTTTTGTGGGTTTATTGCCCATGTTTTGGTGTCCTGGGACGTCTCCGAAGCACGGGGTGATCCTATGGGACCGTCCCCAAGACTCGCAGTTTTGGCCAATTGGGGCCGTTTTGTGAGCTATTGCTCACGTTTTTGTGTCCCGAGACGTCTGCGGACCAAGGGGTGATCTATGGGAATGTCCCAAAGACTCGTGGTTTTGGCCGATTCAGGCCCGTTTTGTGGGTTTATTGCCCATGCTTTGGTGTCCCGGGACGTCTCCGAAGCACGGGGTGATCTTATGGGACTGTCCCCATGAGTCACAGTTTTGGCCAATTGGGCCCGTTTTGTGAGCTATTACTCATGTTTTGGTGTCCCGAGACGTCTCCGGACCACGGGGTGATCTACGGGAACATCCCCAAGACTCACAATTTTGGTTGATACGAGCTCGTTTCAAGGGATATTGCTCACGTTTCGGTGTCTCGGGACGTCTCCGAAGCACGGGGTGATCTTATGGAAACGTCCCCAAGACTCGTGGTTTTGGCCGAGTCAGGCCCGTTTTGTGGGTTTATTGCCCATGTTTTGGTGTCTCGAGACGTCTCCGAAGCACGGGGTGATCTTATGGGACCGTCCCCAAGAGTCACAGTTTTGGCCAATTGGGGCTCATTTTGTGAGCTATTGCTCATGTTTTGGTGTCCCGGGACGTCTCCAGACCATGGAGTGATCTCATGGGAACGTCCCGAGGACTCGTGGTTTTGGCCGATTCAGGCCCGTTTTGTGCGTTTATTGCCCATGTTTTGGTGTCCCGGGACATCTCGATCTTATGGGACCACCCCCAAGACTCGTAGTTTTGGCCAAATGGGGCCCGTTTTGTGAGCTATTGCTCACGTTTTGGTGTCCCGGGACGTCTCCGGACAATGGGGTGATCTTATGGGAACGTCCCCAGGACTCGTGGTTCTGGCCGATTCAGGCCTGTTTTCTGGGTTTATTGCCCATGTTTTGGTGTCCCGAGACGTCTCCGAAGCACGGGGTGATCTTATGGGACCGTCCCCTAGACTCGCAGGTTTGGCCAATTGGGGCCCGTTTTGTGAGCTATTACTCACGTTTTGGTGTGTCGGGACGTCTCCGGACCAAGGGGTGATCTTATCGGAACGTCCCTAGGACTCGTGGTTTTGGCCAATTCAGGCCCGTTTTGTGGGTTTATTTCCCATGTTTTAGTGTCCCGGGACGTCTTCGAAGCACGGGGTGATCTTATGGGACCGTCCCCAAGAGTCACAGTTTTGGCCAATTGGGGCTCATTTTGTGAGCTATTGCTCACGTTTTGGTGTCCCGGGACGTCTCCAGACCATGGGGTGATCTCATGGGAACGTCCCGAGGACTCGTGGTTTTGGCCGATTCAGGCCCGTTTTGTGCGTTTATTGCCCATGTTTTGGTGTCCCGGGACATCTCCGAAGCACGGGTTGATCTTATGGGACCGCCCCCAAGACTCGTAGTTTTGGCCAAATGGGGCCCGTTTTGTGAGCTATTGCTCACGTTTTGGTGTCCCGGGACGTCTCCGGACAATGGGGTGATCTTATGGGAACGTCCCCAGGACTCGTGGTTCTGGCCGATTCAGGCCTGTTTTCTGGGTTTATTGCCCATGTTTTGGTGTCCCGAGACGTCTCCGAAGCACGGGGTGATCTTATGGGACCGTCCCCTAGACTCGCAGGTTTGGCCAATTGGGGCCCGTTTTGTGAGCTATTACTCACGTTTTGGTGTGCCGGGACGTCTCCGGACCAAGGGGTGATCTTATCGGAACGTCCCTAGGACTCGTGGTTTTGGCCAATTCAGGCCCGTTTTGTGGGTTTTTGCCCATGTTTTAGTGTCCCGGGACGTCTTCGAAGCACGGGGTGATCTTATGGGACCGTCCCCAAGAGTCACAGTTTTGGCCAATTGGGACCCGTTTTGTGAGGTATTGCTCATGTTATGGTGTCCCGGGACGTCTCCGGACGACTGGGTGATCTATGGGAACGTCCCCAACACTCAAGGTTTTGCCCTATTCAGGCCTGTTTTGTGGGTTTATTGCCCATGTTTTGGTGTCCTGGGACGTCTCCGAAGCACGGGGTGATCCTATGGGACCGTCCCCAAGACTCGCAGTTTTGGCCAATTGGGGCCGTTTTGTGAGCTATTGCTCACGTTTTTGTGTCCCGAGACGTCTGCGGACCAAGGGGTGATCTATGGGAATGTCCCAAAGACTCGTGGTTTTGGCCGATTCAGGCCCGTTTTGTGGGTTTATTGCCCATGCTTTGGTGTCCCGGGACGTCTCCGAAGCACGGGGTGATCTTATGGGACTGTCCCCATGAGTCACAGTTTTGGCCAATTGGGCCCGTTTTGTGAGCTATTACTCATGTTTTGGTGTCCCGAGACGTCTCCGGACCACGGGGTGATCTACGGGAACATCCCCAAGACTCACAATTTTGGTTGATACGAGCTCGTTTCAAGGGATATTGCTCACGTTTCGGTGTCTCGGGACGTCTCCGAAGCACGGGGTGATCTTATGGAAACGTCCCCAAGACTCGTGGTTTTGGCCGAGTCAGGCCCGTTTTGTGGGTTTATTGCCCATGTTTTGGTGTCTCGAGACGTCTCCGAAGCACGGGGTGATCTTATGGGACCGTCCCCAAGAGTCACAGTTTTGGCCAATTGGGGCTCATTTTGTGAGCTATTGCTCATGTTTTGGTGTCCCGGGACGTCTCCAGACCATGGAGTGATCTCATGGGAACGTCCCGAGGACTCGTGGTTTTGGCCGATTCAGGCCCGTTTTGTGCGTTTATTGCCCATGTTTTGGTGTCCCGGGACATCTCGATCTTATGGGACCACCCCCAAGACTCGTAGTTTTGGCCAAATGGGGCCCGTTTTGTGAGCTATTGCTCACGTTTTGGTGTCCCGGGACGTCTCCGGACAATGGGGTGATCTTATGGGAACGTCCCCAGGACTCGTGGTTCTGGCCGATTCAGGCCTGTTTTCTGGGTTTATTGCCCATGTTTTGGTGTCCCGAGACGTCTCCGAAGCACGGGGTGATCTTATGGGACCGTCCCCTAGACTCGCAGGTTTGGCCAATTGGGGCCCGTTTTGTGAGCTATTACTCACGTTTTGGTGTGTCGGGACGTCTCCGGACCAAGGGGTGATCTTATCGGAACGTCCCTAGGACTCGTGGTTTTGGCCAATTCAGGCCCGTTTTGTGGGTTTATTTCCCATGTTTTAGTGTCCCGGGACGTCTTCGAAGCACGGGGTGATCTTATGGGACCGTCCCCAAGAGTCACAGTTTTGGCCAATTGGGACCCGTTTTGTGAGGTATTGCTCATGTTATGGTGTCCCGGGACGTCTCCGGACGACTGGGTGATCTATGGGAACGTCCCCAACACTCAAGGTTTTGCCCTATTCAGGCCTGTTTTGTGGGTTTATTGCCCATGTTTTGGTGTCCTGGGACGTCTCCGAAGCACGGGGTGATCCTATGGGACCGTCCCCAAGACTCATAGTTTTGGCCAATTGGGCCCGTTTTGTGAGCTATTGCTCACGTTTTTGTGTCCCGGGACGTCTCCGGACCAAGGGGTGATCTATGGGAATGTCCCAAAGACTCGTGGTTTTGGCCGATTCAGGCCCGTTTTGTGGGTTTATTGCCCATGCTTTGGTGTTCCGGGACGTCTCCGAAGCACGGGGTGATCTTATGGGACCGTCCCCATGAGTCACAGTTTTGGCCAATTGGGCCCGTTTTGTGAGCTATTACTCATGTTTTGGTGTGCCGAGACGTCTCTGGACCACGGGGTGATCTATGGGAACGTCCCCAAGACTCACAATTTTGGTTGATACGAGCTCGTTTCAAGGGATATTGCTCACGTTTCGGTGTCTCGGGACGTCTCCGAAGCACGGGGTGATCTTATGGAAACGTCCCCAAGACTCGTGGTTTTGGCCGAGTCAGGCCCGTTTTGTGGGTTTATTGCCCATGTTTTGGTGTCTCGAGACGTCTCCGAAGCACGGGGTGATCTTATGGGACCGTCCCCAAGAGTCACAGTTTTGGCCAATTGGGGCTCATTTTGTGAGCTATTGCTCATGTTTTGGTGTCCCGGGACGTCTCCAGACCATGGAGTGATCTCATGGGAACGTCCCGAGGACTCGTGGTTTTGGCCGATTCAGGCCCGTTTTGTGCGTTTATTGCCCATGTTTTGGTGTCCCGGGACATCTCGATCTTATGGGACCACCCCCAAGACTCGTAGTTTTGGCCAAATGGGGCCCGTTTTGTGAGCTATTGCTCACGTTTTGGTGTCCCGGGACGTCTCCGGACAATGGGGTGATCTTATGGGAACGTCCCCAGGACTCGTGGTTCTGGCCGATTCAGGCCTGTTTTCTGGGTTTATTGCCCATGTTTTGGTGTCCCGAGACGTCTCCGAAGCACGGGGTGATCTTATGGGACCGTCCCCTAGACTCGCAGGTTTGGCCAATTGGGGCCCGTTTTGTGAGCTATTACTCACGTTTTGGTGTGTCGGGACGTCTCCGGACCAAGGGGTGATCTTATCGGAACGTCCCTAGGACTCGTGGTTTTGGCCAATTCAGGCCCGTTTTGTGGGTTTATTTCCCATGTTTTAGTGTCCCGGGACGTCTTCGAAGCACGGGGTGATCTTATGGGACCGTCCCCAAGAGTCACAGTTTTGGCCAATTGGGACCCGTTTTGTGAGGTATTGCTCATGTTATGGTGTCCCGGGACGTCTCCGGACGACTGGGTGATCTATGGGAACGTCCCCAACACTCAAGGTTTTGCCCTATTCAGGCCTGTTTTGTGGGTTTATTGCCCATGTTTTGGTGTCCTGGGACGTCTCCGAAGCACGGGGTGATCCTATGGGACCGTCCCCAAGACTCATAGTTTTGGCCAATTGGGCCCGTTTTGTGAGCTATTGCTCACGTTTTTGTGTCCCGGGACGTCTCCGGACCAAGGGGTGATCTATGGGAATGTCCCAAAGACTCGTGGTTTTGGCCGATTCAGGCCCGTTTTGTGGGTTTATTGCCCATGCTTTGGTGTTCCGGGACGTCTCCGAAGCACGGGGTGATCTTATGGGACCGTCCCCATGAGTCACAGTTTTGGCCAATTGGGCCCGTTTTGTGAGCTATTACTCATGTTTTGGTGTCCCGAGACGTCTCTGGACCACGGGGTGATCTATGGGAACGTCCCCAAGACTCACAATTTTGGTTGATACGAGCTCGTTTCAAGGGATATTGCTCACGTTTCGGTGTCTCGGGACGTCTCCGAAGCACGGGGTGATCTTATGGAAACGTCCCCAAGACTCGTGGTTTTGGCCGAGTCAGGCCCGTTTTGTGGGTTTATTGCCCATGTTTTGGTGTCTCGAGACGTCTCCGAAGCACGGGGTGATCTTATGGGACCGTCCCCAAGAGTCACAGTTTTGGCCAATTGGGGCTCATTTTGTGAGCTATTGCTCACGTTTTGGTGTCCCGGGACGTCTCCAGACCATGGGGTGATCTCATGGGAACGTCCCGAGGACTCGTGGTTTTGGCCGATTCAGGCCCGTTTTGTGCGTTTATTGCCCATGTTTTGGTGTCCCGGGACATCTCCGAAGCACGGGTTGATCTTATGGGACCACCCCCAAGACTCGTAGTTTTGGCCAAATGGGGCCCGTTTTGTGAGCTATTGCTCACGTTTTGGTGTCCCGGGACGTCTCCGGACAATGGGGTGATCTTATGGGAACGTCCCCAGGACTCGTGGTTCTTGCCGATTCAGGCCTGTTTTCTGGGTTTATTGCCCATGTTTTGGTGTCCCGAGACGTCTCCGAAGCACGGGGTGATCTTATGGGACCGTCCCCTAGACTCGCAGGTTTGGCCAATTGGGGCCCGTTTTGTGAGCTATTACTCACGTTTTGGTGTGCCGGGACGTCTCCGGACCAAGGGGTGATCTTATCGGAACGTCCCTAGGACTCGTGGTTTTGGCCAATTCAGGCCCGTTTTGTGGGTTTTTGCCCATGTTTTAGTGTCCCGGGACGTCTTCGAAGCACGGGGTGATCTTATGGGACCGTCCCCAAGAGTCACAGTTTTGGCCAATTGGGACCCGTTTTGTGAGGTATTGCTCATGTTATGGTGTCCCGGGACGTCTCCGGACGACTGGGTGATCTATAGGAACGTCCCCAACACTCAAGGTTTTGCCCTTTTCAGGCCTGTTTTGTGGGTTTATTGCCCATGTTTTGGTGTCCTGGGACGTCTCCGAAGCACGGGGTGATCCTATGGGACCGTCCCCAAGACTCACAGTTTTGGCCAATTGGGCCCGTTTTGTGAGCTATTGCTCACGTTTTGGTGTCCCGGGACGTCTCCGGACCAAGGGGTGATCTATGGGAATGTCCCAAAGACTCGTGGTTTTGGCCGATTCAGGCCCGTTTTGTGGGTTTATTGCCCATGCTTTGGTGTCCCGGGACGTCTCCGAAGCACGGGGTGATCTTATGGGACCGTCCCCATGAGTCACAGTTTTGGCCAATTGGGCCCGTTTTGTGAGCTATTACTCATGTTTTGGTGTCCCGAGACGTCTCCGGACCACGGGGTGATCTATGGGAACGTCCCCAAGACTCACAATTTTGGTTGATACGAGCTCGTTTCAAGGGATATTGCTCACGTTTCGGTGTCTCGGGACGTCTCTGAAGCACGGGGTGATCTTATGGAAACGTCCCCAAGACTCGTGGTTTTGGCCGAGTCAGGCCCGTTTTGTGGGTTTATTGCCCATGTTTTGGTGTCTCGAGACGTCTCCGAAGCACGGGGTGATCTTATGGGACCGTCCCCAAGAGTCACAGTTTTGGCCAATTGGGGCTCATTTTGTGAGCTATTGCTCACGTTTTGGTGTCCCGGGACGTCTCCAGACCATGGGGTGATCTCATGGGAACGTCCCGAGGACTCGTGGTTTTGGCCGATTCAGGCCCGTTTTGTGCGTTTATTGCCCATGTTTTGGTGTCCCGGGACATCTCCGAAGCACGGGTTGATCTTATGGGACCACCCCAAGACTCGTAGTTTTGGCCAAATGGGGCCCGTTTTGTGAGCTATTGCTCACGTTTTGGTGTCCCGGGACGTCTCCGGACAATGGGGTGATCTTATGGGAACGTCCCCAGGACTCGTGGTTCTTGCCGATTCAGGCCTGTTTTCTGGGTTTATTGCCCATGTTTTGGTGTCCCGAGACGTCTCCGAAGCACGGGGTGATCTTATGGGACCGTCCCCTAGACTCGCAGGTTTGGCCAATTGGGGCCCGTTTTGTGAGCTATTACTCACGTTTTGGTGTGCCGGGACGTCTCCGGACCAAGGGGTGATCTTATCGGAACGTCCCTAGGACTCGTGGTTTTGGCCAATTCAGGCCCGTTTTGTGGGTTTTTGCCCATGTTTTAGTGTCCCGGGACGTCTTCGAAGCACGGGGTGATCTTATGGGACCGTCCCCAAGAGTCACAGTTTTGGCCAATTGGGACCCGTTTTGTGAGGTATTGCTCATGTTATGGTGTCCCGGGACGTCTCCGGACGACTGGGTGATCTATGGGAACGTCCCCAACACTCAAGGTTTTGCCCTATTCAGGCCTGTTTTGTGGGTTTATTGCCCATGTTTTGGTGTCCTGGGACGTCTCCGAAGCACGGGGTGATCCTATGGGACCGTCCCCAAGACTCGCAGTTTTGGCCAATTGGGGCCGTTTTGAGAGCTATTGCTCACGTTTTTGTGTCCCGAGACGTCTCCGGACCAAGGGGTGATCTATGGGAATGTCCCAAAGACTCGTGGTTTTGGCCGATTCAGGCCCGTTTTGTGGGTTTATTGCCCATGCTTTGGTGTCCCGGGACGTCTCCGAAGCACGGGGTGATCTTATGGGACTGTCCCCATGAGTCACAGTTTTGGCCAATTGGGCCCGTTTTGTGAGCTATTACTCATGTTTTGGTGTCCCGAGACGTCTCCGGACCACGGGGTGATCTACGGGAACATCCCCAAGACTCACAATTTTGGTTGATACGAGCTCGTTTCAAGGGATATTGCTCACGTTTCGGTGTCTCGGGACGTCTCCGAAGCACGGGGTGATCTTATGGAAACGTCCCCAAGACTCGTGGTTTTGGCCGAGTCAGGCCCGTTTTGTGGGTTTATTGCCCATGTTTTGGTGTCTCGAGACGTCTCCGAAGCACGGGGTGATCTTATGGGACCGTCCCCAAGAGTCACAGTTTTGGCCAATTGGGGCTCATTTTGTGAGCTATTGCTCACGTTTTGGTGTCCCGGGACGTCTCCAGACCATGGGGTGATCTCATGGGAACGTCCCGAGGACTCGTGGTTTTGGCCGATTCAGGCCCGTTTTGTGCGTTTATTGCCCATGTTTTGGTGTCCCGGGACATCTCCGAAGCACGGGTTGATCTTATGGGACCACCCCCAAGACTCGTAGTTTTGGCCAAATGGGGCCCGTTTTGTGAGCTATTGCTCACGTTTTGGTGTCCCGGGACGTCTCCGGACAATGGGGTGATCTTATGGGAACGTCCCCAGGACTCGTGGTTCTGGCCGATTCAGGCCTGTTTTCTGGGTTTATTGCCCATGTTTTGGTGTCCCGAGACGTCTCCGAAGCACGGGGTGATCTTATGGGACCGTCCCCTAGACTCGCAGGTTTGGCCAATTGGGGCCCGTTTTGTGAGCTATTACTCACGTTTTGGTGTGCCGGGACGTCTCCGGACCAAGGGGTGATCTTATCGGAACGTCCCTAGGACTCGTGGTTTTGGCCAATTCAGGCCCGTTTTGTGGGTTTTTGCCCATGTTTTAGTGTCCCGGGACGTCTTCGAAGCACGGGGTGATCTTATGGGACCGTCCCCAAGAGTCACAGTTTTGGCCAATTGGGACCCGTTTTGTGAGGTATTGCTCATGTTATGGTGTCCCGGGACGTCTCCGGACGACTGGGTGATCTATGGGAACGTCCCCAACACTCAAGGTTTTGCCCTATTCAGGCCTGTTTTGTGGGTTTATTGCCCATGTTTTGGTGTCCTGGGACGTCTCCGAAGCACGGGGTGATCCTATGGGACCGTCCCCAAGACTCATAGTTTTGGCCAATTGGGCCCGTTTTGTGAGCTATTGCTCACGTTTTTGTGTCCCGGGACGTCTCCGGACCAAGGGGTGATCTATGGGAATGTCCCAAAGACTCGTGGTTTTGGCCGATTCAGGCCCGTTTTGTGGGTTTATTGCCCATGCTTTGGTGTTCCGGGACGTCTCCGAAGCACGGGGTGATCTTATGGGACCGTCCCCATGAGTCACAGTTTTGGCCAATTGGGCCCGTTTTGTGAGCTATTACTCATGTTTTGGTGTCCCGAGACGTCTCCGGACCACGGGGTGATCTATGGGAACGTCCCCAAGACTCACAATTTTGGTTGATACGAGCTCGTTTCAAGGGATATTGCTCACGTTTCGGTGTCTCGGGACGTCTCCGAAGCACGGGGTGATCTTATGGAAACGTCCCCAAGACTCGTGGTTTTGGCCGAGTCAGGCCCGTTTTGTGGGTTTATTGCCCATGTTTTGGTGTCTCGAGACGTCTCCGAAGCACGGGGTGATCTTATGGGACCGTCCCCAAGAGTCACAGTTTTGGCCAATTGGGGCTCATTTTGTGAGCTATTGCTCACGTTTTGGTGTCCCGGGACGTCTCCAGACCATGGGGTGATCTCATGGGAACGTCCCGAGGACTCGTGGTTTTGGCCGATTCAGGCCCGTTTTGTGCGTTTATTGCCCATGTTTTGGTGTCCCGGGACATCTCCGAAGCACGGGTTGATCTTATGGGACCGCCCCCAAGACTCGTAGTTTTGGCCAAATGGGGCCCGTTTTGTGAGCTATTGCTCACGTTTTGGTGTCCCGGGACGTCTCCGGACAATGGGGTGATCTTATGGGAACGTCCCCAGGACTCGTGGTTCTGGCCGATTCAGGCCTGTTTTCTGGGTTTATTGCCCATGTTTTGGTGTCCCGAGACGTCTCCGAAGCACGGGGTGATCTTATGGGACCGTCCCCTAGACTCGCAGGTTTGGCCAATTGGGGCCCGTTTTGTGAGCTATTACTCACGTTTTGGTGTGCCGGGACGTCTCCGGACCAAGGGGTGATCTTATCGGAACGTCCCTAGGACTCGTGGTTTTGGCCAATTCAGGCCCGTTTTGTGGGTTTTTGCCCATGTTTTAGTGTCCCGGGACGTCTTCGAAGCACGGGGTGATCTTATGGGACCGTCCCCAAGAGTCACAGTTTTGGCCAATTGGGACCCGTTTTGTGAGGTATTGCTCATGTTATGGTGTCCCGGGACGTCTCCGGACGACTGGGTGATCTATGGGAACGTCCCCAACACTCAAGGTTTTGCCCTATTCAGGCCTGTTTTGTGGGTTTATTGCCCATGTTTTGGTGTCCTGGGACGTCTCCGAAGCACGGGGTGATCCTATGGCACCGTCCCCAAGACTCGCAGTTTTGGCCAATTGGGGCCGTTTTGTGAGCTATTGCTCACGTTTTTGTGTCCCGAGACGTCTGCGGACCAAGGGGTGATCTATGGGAATGTCCCAAAGACTCGTGGTTTTGGCCGATTCAGGCCCGTTTTGTGGGTTTATTGCCCATGCTTTGGTGTCCCGGGACGTCTCCGAAGCACGGGGTGATCTTATGGGACTGTCCCCATGAGTCACAGTTTTGGCCAATTGGGCCCGTTTTGTGAGCTATTACTCATGTTTTGGTGTCCCGAGACGTCTCCGGACCACGGGGTGATCTACGGGAACATCCCCAAGACTCACAATTTTGGTTGATACGAGCTCGTTTCAAGGGATATTGCTCACGTTTCGGTGTCTCGGGACGTCTCCGAAGCACGGGGTGATCTTATGGAAACGTCCCCAAGACTCGTGGTTTTGGCCGAGTCAGGCCCGTTTTGTGGGTTTATTGCCCATGTTTTGGTGTCTCGAGACGTCTCCGAAGCACGGGGTGATCTTATGGGACCGTCCCCAAGAGTCACAGTTTTGGCCAATTGGGGCTCATTTTGTGAGCTATTGCTCATGTTTTGGTGTCCCGGGACGTCTCCAGACCATGGAGTGATCTCATGGGAACGTCCCGAGGACTCGTGGTTTTGGCCGATTCAGGCCCGTTTTGTGCGTTTATTGCCCATGTTTTGGTGTCCCGGGACATCTCGATCTTATGGGACCACCCCGAAGACTCGTAGTTTTGGCCAAATGGGGCCCGTTTTGTGAGCTATTGCTCACGTTTTGGTGTCCCGGGACGTCTCCGGACAATGGGGTGATCTTATGGGAACGTCCCCAGGACTCGTGGTTCTGGCCGATTCAGGCCTGTTTTCTGGGTTTATTGCCCATGTTTTGGTGTCCCGAGACGTCTCCGAAGCACGGGGTGATCTTATGGGACCGTCCCCTAGACTCGCAGGTTTGGCCAATTGGGGCCCGTTTTGTGAGCTATTACTCACGTTTTGGTGTGTCGGGACGTCTCCGGACCAAGGGGTGATCTTATCGGAACGTCCCTAGGACTCGTGGTTTTGGCCAATTCAGGCCCGTTTTGTGGGTTTATTTCCCATGTTTTAGTGTCCCGGGACGTCTTCGAAGCACGGGGTGATCTTATGGGACCGTCCCCAAGAGTCACAGTTTTGGCCAATTGGGACCCGTTTTGTGAGGTATTGCTCATGTTATGGTGTCCCGGGACGTCTCCGGACGACTGGGTGATCTATGGGAACGTCCCCAACACTCAAGGTTTTGCCCTATTCAGGCCTGTTTTGTGGGTTTATTGCCCATGTTTTGGTGTCCTGGGACGTCTCCGAAGCACGGGGTGATCCTATGGGACCGTCCCCAAGACTCATAGTTTTGGCCAATTGGGCCCGTTTTGTGAGCTATTGCTCACGTTTTTGTGTCCCGGGACGTCTCCGGACCAAGGGGTGATCTATGGGAATGTCCCAAAGACTCGTGGTTTTGGCCGATTCAGGCCCGTTTTGTGGGTTTATTGCCCATGCTTTGGTGTTCCGGGACGTCTCCGAAGCACGGGGTGATCTTATGGGACCGTCCCCATGAGTCACAGTTTTGGCCAATTGGGCCCGTTTTGTGAGCTATTACTCATGTTTTGGTGTCCCGAGACGTCTCTGGACCACGGGGTGATCTATGGGAACGTCCCCAAGACTCACAATTTTGGTTGATACGAGCTCGTTTCAAGGGATATTGCTCACGTTTCGGTGTCTCGGGACGTCTCCGAAGCACGGGGTGATCTTATGGAAACGTCCCCAAGACTCGTGGTTTTGGCCGAGTCAGGCCCGTTTTGTGGGTTTATTGCCCATGTTTTGGTGTCTCGAGACGTCTCCGAAGCACGGGGTGATCTTATGGGACCGTCCCCAAGAGTCACAGTTTTGGCCAATTGGGGCTCATTTTGTGAGCTATTGCTCACGTTTTGGTGTCCCGGGACGTCTCCAGACCATGGGGTGATCTCATGGGAACGTCCCGAGGACTCGTGGTTTTGGCCGATTCAGGCCCGTTTTGTGCGTTTATTGCCCATGTTTTGGTGTCCCGGGACATCTCCGAAGCACGGGTTGATCTTATGGGACCGCCCCCAAGACTCGTAGTTTTGGCCAAATGGGGCCCGTTTTGTGAGCTATTGCTCACGTTTTGGTGTCCCGGGACGTCTCCGGACAATGGGGTGATCTTATGGGAACGTCCCCAGGACTCGTGGTTTTGGCCAATTCAGGCCCGTTTTGTGGGTTTATTGCCCATGTTTTGGTGTCCCGAGACGTCTCCGAAGCACGGGGTGATCTTATGGGACCGTCCCCAAGAGTCACAGTTTTGGCCAATTGGGACCCGTTTTGTGAGGTATTGCGCATGTTATGGTGTCCCGGGACGTCTCCGGACGACTGGGTGATCTATGGGAACGTCCCCAACACTCAAGGTTTTGCCCTATTCAGGCCTGTTTTGTGGGTTTATTGCCCATGTTTTGGTGTCCTGGGACGTCTCCGAAGCACGGGGTGATCCTATGGGACCGTCCCCAAGACTCATAGTTTTGGCCAATTGGGCCCGTTTTGTGAGCTATTGCTCACGTTTTTGTGTCCCGGGACGTCTCCGGACCAAGGGGTGATCTATGGGAATGTCCCAAAGACTCGTGGTTTTGGCCGATTCAGGCCCGTTTTGTGGGTTTATTGCCCATGCTTTGGTGTTCCGGGACGTCTCCGAAGCACGGGGTGATCTTATGGGACCGTCCCCATGAGTCACAGTTTTGGCCAATTGGGCCCGTTTTGTGAGCTATTACTCATGTTTTGGTGTCCCGAGACGTCTCCGGACCACGGGGTGATCTATGGGAACGTCCCCAAGACTCACAATTTTGGTTGATACGAGCTCGTTTCAAGGGATATTGCTCACGTTTCGGTGTCTCGGGACGTCTCCGAAGCACGGGGTGATCTTATGGAAACGTCCCCAAGACTCGTGGTTTTGGCCGAGTCAGGCCCGTTTTGTGGGTTTATTGCCCATGTTTTGGTGTCTCGAGACGTCTCCGAAGCACGGGGTGATCTTATGGGACCGTCCCCAAGAGTCACAGTTTTGGCCAATTGGGGCTCATTTTGTGAGCTATTGCTCACGTTTTGGTGTCCCGGGACGTCTCCAGACCATGGGGTGATCTCATGGGAACGTCCCGAGGACTCGTGGTTTTGGCCGATTCAGGCCCGTTTTGTGCGTTTATTGCCCATGTTTTGGTGTCCCGGGACATCTCCGAAGCACGGGTTGATCTTATGGGACCGCCCCCAAGACTCGTAGTTTTGGCCAAATGGGGCCCGTTTTGTGAGCTATTGCTCACGTTTTGGTGTCCCGGGACGTCTCCGGACAATGGGGTGATCTTATGGGAACGTCCCCAGGACTCGTGGTTCTGGCCGATTCAGGCCTGTTTTCTGGGTTTATTGCCCATGTTTTGGTGTCCCGAGACATCTCCGAAGCACGGGGTGATCTTATGGGACCGTCCCCTAGACTCGCAGGTTTGGCCAATTGGGGCCCGTTTTGTGAGCTATTACTCACGTTTTGGTGTGTCGGGACGTCTCCGGACCAAGGGGTGATCTTATCGGAACGTCCCTAGGACTCGTGGTTTTGGCCAATTCAGGCCCGTTTTGTGGGTTTATTTCCCATGTTTTAGTGTCCCGGGACGTGTTCGAAGCACGGGGTGATCTTATGGGACCGTCCCCAAGAGTCACAGTTTTGGCCAATTGGGACCCGTTTTGTGAGGTATTGCTCATGTTATGGTGTCCCGGGACGTCTCCGGACGACTGGGTGATCTATGGGAACGTCTCCAACACTCAAGGTTTTGCCCTATTCAGGCCTGTTTTGTGGGTTTATTGCCCATGTTTTGGTGTCCTGGGACGTCTCCGAAGCACGGGGTGATCCTATGGGACCGTCCCCAAGACTCATAGTTTTGGCCAATTGGGCCCGTTTTGTGAGCTATTGCTCACGTTTTTGTGTCCCGGGACGTCTCCGGACCAAGGGGTGATCTATGGGAATGTCCCAAAGACTCGTGGTTTTGGCCGATTCAGGCCCGTTTTGTGGGTTTATTGCCCATGCTTTGGTGTTCCGGGACGTCTCCGAAGCCCGGGGTGATCTTATGGGACCGTCCCCATGAGTCACAGTTTTGGCCAATTGGGCCAGTTTTGTGAGCTATTACTCATGTTTTGGTGTCCCGAGACGTCTCTGGACCACGGGGTGATCTATGGGAACGTCCCCAAGACTCACAATTTTGGTTGATACGAGCTCGTTTCAAGGGATATTGCTCACGTTTCGGTGTCTCGGCACGTCTCCGAAGCACGGGGTGATCTTATGGAAACGTCCCCAAGACTCGTGGTTTTGGCCGAGTCAGGCCCGTTTTGTGGGTTTATTGCCCATGTTTTGGTGTCTCGAGACGTCTCCGAAGCACGGGGTGATCTTATGGGACCGTCCCCAAGAGTCACAGTTTTGGCCAAATGGGGCCCGTTTTGTGAGCTATTGCTCACGTTTTGGTGTCCCGGGACGTCTCCGGACAATGGGGTGATCTTATGGGAACGTCCCCAGGACTCGTGGTTCTGGCCGATTCAGGCCTGTTTTCTGGGTTTATTGCCCATGTTTTGGTGTCCCGAGACATCTCCGAAGCACGGGGTGATCTTATGGGACCGTCCCCTAGACTCGCAGGTTTGGCCAATTGGGGCCCGTTTTGTGAGCTATTACTCACGTTTTGGTGTGTCGGGACGTCTCCGGACCAAGGGGTGATCTTATCGGAACGTCCCTAGGACTCGTGGTTTTGGCCAATTCAGGCCCGTTTTGTGGGTTTATTTCCCATGTTTTAGTGTCCCGGGACGTCTTCGAAGCACGGGGTGATCTTATGGGACCGTCCCCAAGAGTCACAGTTTTGGCCAATTGGGACCCGTTTTGTGAGGTATTGCTCATGTTATGGTGTCCCGGGACGTCTCCGGACGACTGGGTGATCTATGGGAACGTCCCCAACACTCAAGGTTTTGCCCTATTCAGGCCTGTTTTGTGGGTTTATTGCCCATGTTTTGGTGTCCTGGGACGTCTCCGAAGCACGGGGTGATCCTATGGGACCGTCCCCAAGACTCATAGTTTTGGCCAATTGGGCCCGTTTTGTGAGCTATTGCTCACGTTTTTGTGTCCCGGGACGTCTCCGGACCAAGGGGTGATCTATGGGAATGTCCCAAAGACTCGTGGTTTTGGCCGATTCAGGCCCGTTTTGTGGGTTTATTGCCCATGCTTTGGTGTTCCGGGACGTCTCCGAAGCACGGGGTGATCTTATGGGACCGTCCCCATGAGTCACAGTTTTGGCCAATTGGGCCAGTTTTGTGAGCTATTACTCATGTTTTGGTGTCCCGAGACGTCTCTGGACCACGGGGTGATCTATGGGAACGTCCCCAAGACTCACAATTTTGGTTGATACGAGCTCGTTTCAAGGGATATTGCTCACGTTTCGGTGTCTCGGGACGTCTCCGAAGCACGGGGTGATCTTATGGAAACGTCCCCAAGACTCGTGGTTTTGGCCGAGTCAGGCCCGTTTTGTGGGTTTATTGCCCATGTTTTGGTGTCTCGAGACGTCTCCGAAGCACGGGGTGATCTTATGGGACCGTCCCCAAGAGTCACAGTTTTGGCCAATTGGGGCTCATTTTGTGAGCTATTGCTCACGTTTTGGTGTCCCGGGACGTCTCCAGACCATGGGGTGATCTCATGGGAACGTCCCGAGGACTCGTGGTTTTGGCCGATTCAGGCCCGTTTTGTGCGTTTATTGCCCATGTTTTGGTGTCCCGGGACATCTCCGAAGCACGGGTTGATCTTATGGGACCGCCCCCAAGACTCGTAGTTTTGGCCAAATGGGGCCCGTTGTGTGAGCTATTGCTCACGTTTTGGTGTCCCGGGATGTCTCCGGACAATGGGGTGATCTTATGGGAACGTCCCCAGGACTCGTGGTTCTGGCCGATTCAGGCCCGTTTTCTGGGTTTATTGCCCATGTTTTGGTGTCCCGAGACGTCTCCGAAGCACGGGGTGATCTTATGGGACCGTCCCCTAGACTCGCAGGTTTGGCCAATTGGGGCCCGTTTTGTGAGCTATTACTCACGTTTTGGTGTGCCGGGACGTCTCCGGACCAAGGGGTGATCTTATCGGAACGTCCCTAGGACTCGTGGTTTTGGCCAATTCAGGCCCGTTTTGTGGGTTTTTGCCCATGTTTTAGTGTCCCGGGACGTCTTCGAAGCACGGGGTGATCTTATGGGACCGTCCCCAAGAGTCACAGTTTTGGCCAATTGGGACCCGTTTTGTGAGGTATTGCTCATGTTATGGTGTCCCGGGACGTCTCCGGACGACTGGGTGATCTATGGGAACGTCCCCAACACTCAAGGTTTTGCCCTATTCAGGCCTGTTTTGTGGGTTTATTGCCCATGTTTTGGTGTCCTGGGACGTCTCCGAAGCACGGGGTGATCCTATGGGACCGTCCCCAAGACTCGCAGTTTTGGCCAATTGGGGCCGTTTTGTGAGCTATTGCTCACGTTTTTGTGTCCCGAGACGTCTGCGGACCAAGGGGTGATCTATGGGAATGTCCCAAAGACTCGTGGTTTTGGCCGATTCAGGCCCGTTTTGTGGGTTTATTGCCCATGCTTTGGTGTCCCGGGACGTCTCCGAAGCACGGGGTGATCTTATGGGACTGTCCCCATGAGTCACAGTTTTGGCCAATTGGGCCCGTTTTGTGAGCTATTACTCATGTTTTGGTGTCCCGAGACGTCTCCGGACCACGGGGTGATCTATGGGAACATCCCCAAGACTCACAATTTTGGTTGATACGAGCTCGTTTCAAGGGATATTGCTCACGTTTCGGTGTCTCGGGACGTCTCCGAAGCACGGGGTGATCTTATGGAAACGTCCCCAAGACTCGTGGTTTTGGCCGAGTCAGGCCCGTTTTGTGGGTTTATTGCCCATGTTTTGGTGTCTCGAGACGTCTCCGAAGCACGGGGTGATCTTATGGGACCGTCCCCAAGAGTCACAGTTTTGGCCAATTGGGGCTCATTTTGTGAGCTATTGCTCATGTTTTGGTGTCCCGGGACGTCTCCAGACCATGGAGTGATCTCATGGGAACGTCCCGAGGACTCGTGGTTTTGGCCGATTCAGGCCCGTTTTGTGCGTTTATTGCCCATGTTTTGGTGTCCCGGGACATCTCGATCTTATGGGACCACCCCCAAGACTCGTAGTTTTGGCCAAATGGGGCCCGTTTTGTGAGCTATTGCTCACGTTTTGGTGTCCCGGGACGTCTCCGGACAATGGGGTGATCTTATGGGAACGTCCCCAGGACTCGTGGTTCTGGCCGATTCAGGCCTGTTTTCTGGGTTTATTGCCCATGTTTTGGTGTCCCGAGACGTCTCCGAAGCACGGGGTGATCTTATGGGACCGTCCCCTAGACTCGCAGGTTTGGCCAATTGGGGCCCGTTTTGTGAGCTATTACTCACGTTTTGGTGTGTCGGGACGTCTCCGGACCAAGGGGTGATCTTATCGGAACGTCCCTAGGACTCGTGGTTTTGGCCAATTCAGGCCCGTTTTGTGGGTTTATTTCCCATGTTTTAGTGTCCCGGGACGTCTTCGAAGCACGGGGTGATCTTATGGGACCGTCCCCAAGAGTCACAGTTTTGGCCAATTGGGACCCGTTTTGTGAGGTATTGCTCATGTTATGGTGTCCCGGGACGTCTCCGGACGACTGGGTGATCTATGGGAACGTCCCCAACACTCAAGGTTTTGCCCTATTCAGGCCTGTTTTGTGGGTTTATTGCCCATGTTTTGGTGTCCTGGGACGTCTCCGAAGCACGGGGTGATCCTATGGGACCGTCCCCAAGACTCATAGTTTTGGCCAATTGGGCCCGTTTTGTGAGCTATTGCTCACGTTTTTGTGTCCCGGGACGTCTCCGGACCAAGGGGTGATCTATGGGAATGTCCCAAAGACTCGTGGTTTTGGCCGATTCAGGCCCGTTTTGTGGGTTTATTGCCCATGCTTTGGTGTTCCGGGACGTCTCCGAAGCACGGGGTGATCTTATGGGACCGTCCCCATGAGTCACAGTTTTGGCCAATTGGGCCCGTTTTGTGAGCTATTACTCATGTTTTGGTGTCCCGAGACGTCTCTGGACCACGGGGTGATCTATGGGAACGTCCCCAAGACTCACAATTTTGGTTGATACGAGCTCGTTTCAAGGGATATTGCTCACGTTTCGGTGTCTCGGGACGTCTCCGAAGCACGGGGTGATCTTATGGAAACGTCCCCAAGACTCGTGGTTTTGGCCGAGTCAGGCCCGTTTTGTGGGTTTATTGCCCATGTTTTGGTGTCTCGAGACGTCTCCGAAGCACGGGGTGATCTTATGGGACCGTCCCCAAGAGTCACAGTTTTGGCCAATTGGGGCTCATTTTGTGAGCTATTGCTCACGTTTTGGTGTCCCGGGACGTCTCCAGACCATGGGGTGATCTCATGGGAACGTCCCGAGGACTCGTGGTTTTGGCCGATTCAGGCCCGTTTTGTGCGTTTATTGCCCATGTTTTGGTGTCCCGGGACATCTCCGAAGCACGGGTTGATCTTATGGGACCGCCCCCAAGACTCGTAGTTTTGGCCAAATGGGGCCCGTTTTGTGAGCTATTGCTCACGTTTTGGTGTCCCGGGACGTCTCCGGACAATGGGGTGATCTTATGGGAACGTCCCCAGGACTCGTGGTTTTGGCCAATTCAGGCCCGTTTTGTGGGTTTATTGCCCATGTTTTGGTGTCCCGAGACGTCTCCGAAGCACGGGGTGATCTTATGGGACCGTCCCCAAGAGTCACAGTTTTGGCCAATTGGGACCCGTTTTGTGAGGTATTGCGCATGTTATGGTGTCCCGGGACGTCTCCGGACGACTGGGTGATCTATGGGAACGTCCCCAACACTCAAGGTTTTGCCCTATTCAGGCCTGTTTTGTGGGTTTATTGCCCATGTTTTGGTGTCCTGGGACGTCTCCGAAGCACGGGGTGATCCTATGGGACCGTCCCCAAGACTCATAGTTTTGGCCAATTGGGCCCGTTTTGTGAGCTATTGCTCACGTTTTTGTGTCCCGGGACGTCTCCGGACCAAGGGGTGATCTATGGGAATGTCCCAAAGACTCGTGGTTTTGGCCGATTCAGGCCCGTTTTGTGGGTTTATTGCCCATGCTTTGGTGTTCCGGGACGTCTCCGAAGCACGGGGTGATCTTATGGGACCGTCCCCATGAGTCACAGTTTTGGCCAATTGGGCCCGTTTTGTGAGCTATTACTCATGTTTTGGTGTCCCGAGACGTCTCCGGACCACGGGGTGATCTATGGGAACGTCCCCAAGACTCACAATTTTGGTTGATACGAGCTCGTTTCAAGGGATATTGCTCACGTTTCGGTGTCTCGGGACGTCTCCGAAGCACGGGGTGATCTTATGGAAACGTCCCCAAGACTCGTGGTTTTGGCCGAGTCAGGCCCGTTTTGTGGGTTTATTGCCCATGTTTTGGTGTCTCGAGACGTCTCCGAAGCACGGGGTGATCTTATGGGACCGTCCCCAAGAGTCACAGTTTTGGCCAATTGGGGCTCATTTTGTGAGCTATTGCTCACGTTTTGGTGTCCCGGGACGTCTCCAGACCATGGGGTGATCTCATGGGAACGTCCCGAGGACTCGTGGTTTTGGCCGATTCAGGCCCGTTTTGTGCGTTTATTGCCCATGTTTTGGTGTCCCGGGACATCTCCGAAGCACGGGTTGATCTTATGGGACCGCCCCCAAGACTCGTAGTTTTGGCCAAATGGGGCCCGTTTTGTGAGCTATTGCTCACGTTTTGGTGTCCCGGGACGTCTCCGGACAATGGGGTGATCTTATGGGAACGTCCCCAGGACTCGTGGTTCTGGCCGATTCAGGCCTGTTTTCTGGGTTTATTGCCCATGTTTTGGTGTCCCGAGACATCTCCGAAGCACGGGGTGATCTTATGGGACCGTCCCCTAGACTCGCAGGTTTGGCCAATTGGGGCCCGTTTTGTGAGCTATTACTCACGTTTTGGTGTGTCGGGACGTCTCCGGACCAAGGGGTGATCTTATCGGAACGTCCCTAGGACTCGTGGTTTTGGCCAATTCAGGCCCGTTTTGTGGGTTTATTTCCCATGTTTTAGTGTCCCGGGACGTGTTCGAAGCACGGGGTGATCTTATGGGACCGTCCCCAAGAGTCACAGTTTTGGCCAATTGGGACCCGTTTTGTGAGGTATTGCTCATGTTATGGTGTCCCGGGACGTCTCCGGACGACTGGGTGATCTATGGGAACGTCTCCAACACTCAAGGTTTTGCCCTATTCAGGCCTGTTTTGTGGGTTTATTGCCCATGTTTTGGTGTCCTGGGACGTCTCCGAAGCACGGGGTGATCCTATGGGACCGTCCCCAAGACTCATAGTTTTGGCCAATTGGGCCCGTTTTGTGAGCTATTGCTCACGTTTTTGTGTCCCGGGACGTCTCCGGACCAAGGGGTGATCTATGGGAATGTCCCAAAGACTCGTGGTTTTGGCCGATTCAGGCCCGTTTTGTGGGTTTATTGCCCATGCTTTGGTGTTCCGGGACGTCTCCGAAGCACGGGGTGATCTTATGGGACCGTCCCCATGAGTCACAGTTTTGGCCAATTGGGCCAGTTTTGTGAGCTATTACTCATGTTTTGGTGTCCCGAGACGTCTCTGGACCACGGGGTGATCTATGGGAACGTCCCCAAGACTCACAATTTTGGTTGATACGAGCTCGTTTCAAGGGATATTGCTCACGTTTCGGTGTCTCGGGACGTCTCCGAAGCACGGGGTGATCTTATGGAAACGTCCCCAAGACTCGTGGTTTTGGCCGAGTCAGGCCCGTTTTGTGGGTTTATTGCCCATGTTTTGGTGTCTCGAGACGTCTCCGAAGCACGGGGTGATCTTATGGGACCGTCCCCAAGAGTCACAGTTTTGGCCAATTGGGGCTCATTTTGTGAGCTATTGCTCACGTTTTGGTGTCCCGGGACGTCTCCAGACCATGGGGTGATCTCATGGGAACGTCCCGAGGACTCGTGGTTTTGGCCGATTCAGGCCCGTTTTGTGCGTTTATTGCCCATGTTTTGGTGTCCCGGGACATCTCCGAAGCACGGGTTGATCTTATGGGACCGCCCCCAAGACTCGTAGTTTTGGCCAAATGGGGCCCGTTTTGTGAGCTATTGCTCACGTTTTGGTGTCCCGGGACGTCTCCGGACAATGGGGTGATCTTATGGGAACGTCCCCAGGACTCGTGGTTCTGGCCGATTCAGGCCTGTTTTCTGGGTTTATTGCCCATGTTTTGGTGTCCCGAGACATCTCCGAAGCACGGGGTGATCTTATGGGACCGTCCCCTAGACTCGCAGGTTTGGCCAATTGGGGCCCGTTTTGTGAGCTATTACTCACGTTTTGGTGTGTCGGGACGTCTCCGGACCAAGGGGTGATCTTATCGGAACGTCCCTAGGACTCGTGGTTTTGGCCAATTCAGGCCCGTTTTGTGGGTTTATTTCCCATGTTTTAGTGTCCCGGGACGTCTTCGAAGCACGGGGTGATCTTATGGGACCGTCCCCAAGAGTCACAGTTTTGGCCAATTGGGACCCGTTTTGTGAGGTATTGCTCATGTTATGGTGTCCCGGGACGTCTCCGGACGACTGGGTGATCTATGGGAACGTCCCCAACACTCAAGGTTTTGCCCTATTCAGGCCTGTTTTGTGGGTTTATTGCCCATGTTTTGGTGTCCTGGGACGTCTCCGAAGCACGGGGTGATCCTATGGGACCGTCCCCAAGACTCATAGTTTTGGCCAATTGGGCCCGTTTTGTGAGCTATTGCTCACGTTTTTGTGTCCCGGGACGTCTCCGGACCAAGGGGTGATCTATGGGAATGTCCCAAAGACTCGTGGTTTTGGCCGATTCAGGCCCGTTTTGTGGGTTTATTGCCCATGCTTTGGTGTTCCGGGACGTCTACGAAGCACGGGGTGATCTTATGGGACCGTCCCCATGAGTCACAGTTTTGGCCAATTGGGCCAGTTTTGTGAGCTATTACTCATGTTTTGGTGTCCCGAGACGTCTCTGGACCACGGGGTGATCTATGGGAACGTCCCCAAGACTCACAATTTTGGTTGATACGAGCTCGTTTCAAGGGATATTGCTCACGTTTCGGTGTCTCGGGACGTCTCCGAAGCACGGGGTGATCTTATGGAAACGTCCCCAAGACTCGTGGTTTTGGCCGAGTCAGGCCCGTTTTGTGGGTTTATTGCCCATGTTTTGGTGTCTCGAGACGTCTCCGAAGCACGGGGTGATCTTATGGGACCGTCCCCAAGAGTCACAGTTTTGGCCAATTGGGGCTCATTTTGTGAGCTATTGCTCACGTTTTGGTGTCCCGGGACGTCTCCAGACCATGGGGTGATCTCATGGGAACGTCCCGAGGACTCGTGGTTTTGGCCGATTCAGGCCCGTTTTGTGCGTTTATTGCCCATGTTTTGGTGTCCCGGGACATCTCCGAAGCACGGGTTGATCTTATGGGACCGCCCCCAAGACTCGTAGTTTTGGCCAAATGGGGCCCGTTTTGTGAGCTATTGCTCACGTTTTGGTGTCCCGGGACGTCTCCGGACAATGGGGTGATCTTATGGGAACGTCCCCAGGACTCGTGGTTCTGGCCGATTCAGGCCTGTTTTCTGGGTTTATTGCCCATGTTTTGGTGTCCCGAGACATCTCCGAAGCACGGGGTGATCTTATGGGACCGTCCCCTAGACTCGCAGGTTTGGCCAATTGGGGCCCGTTTTGTGAGCTATTACTCACGTTTTGGTGTGTTGGGACGTCTCCGGACCAAGGGGTGATCTTATCGGAACGTCCCTAGGACTCGTGGTTTTGGCCAATTCAGGCCCGTTTTGTGGGTTTATTTCCCATGTTTTAGTGTCCCGGGACGTCTTCGAAGCACGGGGTGATCTTATGGGACCGTCCCCAAGAGTCACAGTTTTGGCCAATTGGGACCCGTTTTGTGAGGTATTGCTCATGTTATGGTGTCCCGGGACGTCTCCGGACGACTGGGTGATCTATGGGAACGTCCCCAACACTCAAGGTTTTGCCCTATTCAGGCCTGTTTTGTGGGTTTATTGCCCATGTTTTGGTGTCCTGGGACGTCTCCGAAGCACGGGGTGATCCTATGGGACCGTCCCCAAGACTCATAGTTTTGGCCAATTGGGCCCGTTTTGTGAGCTATTGCTCACGTTTTTGTGTCCCGGGACGTCTCCGGACCAAGGGGTGATCTATGGGAATGTCCCAAAGACTCGTGGTTTTGGCCGATTCAGGCCCGTTTTGTGGGTTTATTGCCCATGCTTTGGTGTTCCGGGACGTCTCCGAAGCACGGGGTGATCTTATGGGACCGTCCCCATGAGTCACAGTTTTGGCCAATTGGGCCCGTTTTGTGAGCTATTACTCATGTTTTGGTGTCCCGAGACGTCTCTGGACCACGGGGTGATCTATGGGAACGTCCCCAAGACTCACAATTTTGGTTGATACGAGCTCGTTTCAAGGGATATTGCTCACGTTTCGGTGTCTCGGGACGTCTCCGAAGCACGGGGTGATCTTATGGAAACGTCCCCAAGACTCGTGGTTTTGGCCGAGTCAGGCCCGTTTTGTGGGTTTATTGCCCATGTTTTGGTGTTTCGAGACGTCTCCGAAGCACGGGGTGATCTTATGGGACCGTCCCCAAGAGTCACAGTTTTGGCCAATTGGGGCTCATTTTGTGAGCTATTGCTCACGTTTTGGTGTCCCGGGACGTCTCCAGACCATGGGGTGATCTCATGGGAACGTCCCGAGGACTCGTGGTTTTGGCCGATTCAGGCCCGTTTTGTGCGTTTATTGCCCATGTTTTGGTGTCCCGGGACATCTCCGAAGCACGGGTTGATCTTATGGGACCGCCCCCAAGACTCGTAGTTTTGGCCAAATGGGGCCCATTTTGTGAGCTATTGCTCACGTTTTGGTGTCCCGGGACGTCTCCGGACAATGGGGTGATCTTATGGGAACGTCCCCAGGACTCGTGGTTCTGGCCGATTCAGGCCTGTTTTCTGGGTTTATTGCCCATGTTTTGGTGTCCCGAGACGTCTCCGAAGCACGGGGTGATCTTATGGGACCGTCCCCTAGACTCGCAGGTTTGGCCAATTGGGGCCCGTTTTGTGAGCTATTACTCACGTTTTGGTGTGTCGGGACGTCTCCGGACCAAGGGGTGATCTTATCGGAACGTCCCTAGGACTCATGGTTTTGGCCAATTCAGGCCCGTTTTGTGGGTTTATTTCCCATGTTTTAGTGTCCCGGGACGTCTTCGAAGCACGGGGTGATCTTATGGGACCGTCCCCAAGAGTCACAGTTTTGGCCAATTGGGACCCGTTTTGTGAGGTATTGCTCATGTTATGGTGTCCCGGGACGTCTCCGGACGACTGGGTGATCTATGGGAACGTCCCCAACACTCAAGGTTTTGCCCTATTCAGGCCTGTTTTGTGGGTTTATTGCCCATGTTTTGGTGTCCTGGGACGTCTCCGAAGCACGGGGTGATCCTATGGGACCGTCCCCAAGACTCATAGTTTTGGCCAATTGGGCCCGTTTTGTGAGCTATTGCTCACGTTTTTGTGTCCCGGGACGTCTCCGGACCAAGGGGTGATCTATGGGAATGTCCCAAAGACTCGTGGTTTTGGCCGATTCAGGCCCGTTTTGTGGGTTTATTGCCCATGCTTTGGTGTTCCGGGACGTCTCCGAAGCACGGGGTGATCTTATGGGACCGTCCCCATGAGTCACAGTTTTGGCCAATTGGGCCCGTTTTGTGAGCTATTACTCATGTTTTGGTGTCCCGAGACGTCTCTGGACCACGGGGTGATCTATGGGAACGTCCCCAAGACTCACAATTTTGGTTGATACGAGCTCGTTTCAAGGGATATTGCTCACGTTTCGGTGTCTCGGGACGTCTCCGAAGCACGGGGTGATCTTATGGAAACGTCCCCAAGACTCGTGGTTTTGGCCGAGTCAGGCCCGTTTTGTGGGTTTATTGCCCATGTTTTGGTGTCTCGAGACGTCTCCGAAGCACGGGGTGATCTTATGGGACCGTCCCCAAGAGTCACAGTTTTGGCCAATTGGGGCTCATTTTGTGAGCTATTGCTCACGTTTTGGTGTCCCGGGACGTCTCCAGACCATGGGGTGATCTCATGGGAACGTCCCGAGGACTCGTGGTTTTGGCCGATTCAGGCCCGTTTTGTGCGTTTATTGCCCATGTTTTGGTGTCCCGGGACATCTCCGAAGCACGGGTTGATCTTATGGGACCGCCCCCAAGACTCGTAGTTTTGGCCAAATGGGGCCCGTTTTGTGAGCTATTGCTCACGTTTTGGTGTCCCGGGACGTCTCCGGACAATGGGGTGATCTTATGGGAACGTCCCCAGGACTCGTGGTTCTGGCCGATTCAGGCCTGTTTTCTGGGTTTATTGCCCATGTTTTGGTGTCCCGAGACGTCTCCGAAGCACGGGGTGATCTTATGGGACCGTCCCCTAGACTCGCAGGTTTGGCCAATTGGGGCCCGTTTTGTGAGCTATTACTCACGTTTTGGTGTGTCGGGACGTCTCCGGACCAAGGGGTGATCTTATCGGAACGTCCCTAGGACTCGTGGTTTTGGCCAATTCAGGCCCGTTTTGTGGGTTTATTTCCCATGTTTTAGTGTCCCGGGACGTCTTCGAAGCACGGGGTGATCTTATGGGACCGTCCCCAAGAGTCACAGTTTTGGCCAATTGGGACCCGTTTTGTGAGGTATTGCTCATGTTATGGTGTCCCGGGACGTCTCCGGACGACTGGGTGATCTATGGGAACGTCCCCAACACTCAAGGTTTTGCCCTATTCAGGCCTGTTTTGTGGGTTTATTGCCCATGTTTTGGTGTCCTGGGACGTCTCCGAAGCACGGGGTGATCCTATGGGACCGTCCCCAAGACTCATAGTTTTGGCCAATTGGGCCCGTTTTGTGAGCTATTGCTCACGTTTTTGTGTCCCGGGACGTCTCCGGACCAAGGGGTGATCTATGGGAATGTCCCAAAGACTCGTGGTTTTGGCCGATTCAGGCCCGTTTTGTGGGTTTATTGCCCATGCTTTGGTGTTCCGGGACGTCTCCGAAGCACGGGGTGATCTTATGGGACCGTCCCCATGAGTCACAGTTTTGGCCAATTGGGCCCGTTTTGTGAGCTATTACTCATGTTTTGGTGTCCCGAGACGTCTCTGGACCACGGGGTGATCTATGGGAACGTCCCCAAGACTCACAATTTTGGTTGATACGAGCTCGTTTCAAGGGATATTGCTCACGTTTCGGTGTCTCGGGCCGTCTCCGAAGCACGGGGTGATCTTATGGAAACGTCCCCAAGACTCGTGGTTTTGGCCGAGTCAGGCCCGTTTTGTGGGTTTATTGCCCATGTTTTGGTGTCTCGAGACGTCTCCGAAGCACGGGGTGATCTTATGGGACCGTCCCCAAGAGTCACAGTTTTGGCCAATTGGGGCTCATTTTGTGAGCTATTGCTCACGTTTTGGTGTCCCGGGACGTCTCCAGACCATGGGGTGATCTCATGGGAACGTCCCGAGGACTCGTGGTTTTGGCCGATTCAGGCCCGTTTTGTGCGTTTATTGCCCATGTTTTGGTGTCCCGGGACATCTCCGAAGCACGGGTTGATCTTATGGGACCGCCCCCAAGACTCGTAGTTTTGGCCAAATGGGGCCCGTTTTGTGAGCTATTGCTCACGTTTTGGTGTCCCGGGACGTCTCCGGACAATGGGGTGATCTTATGGGAACGTCCCCAGGACTCGTGGTTCTGGCCGATTCAGGCCTGTTTTCTGGGTTTATTGCCCATGTTTTGGTGTCCCGAGACGTCTCCGAAGCACGGGGTGATCTTATGGGACCGTCCCCTAGACTCGCAGGTTTGGCCAATTGGGGCCCGTTTTGTGAGCTATTACTCACGTTTTGGTGTGTCGGGACGTCTCCGGACCAAGGGGTGATCTTATCGGAACGTCCCTAGGACTCGTGGTTTTGGCCAATTCAGGCCCGTTTTGTGGGTTTATTTCCCATGTTTTAGTGTCCCGGGACGTCTTCGAAGCACGGGGTGATCTTATGGGACCGTCCCCAAGAGTCACAGTTTTGGCCAATTGGGACCCGTTTTGTGAGGTATTGCTCATGTTATGGTGTCCCGGGACGTCTCCGGACGACTGGGTGATCTATGGGAACGTCCCCAACACTCAAGGTTTTGCCCTATTCAGGCCTGTTTTGTGGGTTTATTGCCCATGTTTTGGTGTCCTGGGACGTCTCCGAAGCACGGGGTGATCCTATGGGACCGTCCCCAAGACTCATAGTTTTGGCCAATTGGGCCCGTTTTGTGAGCTATTGCTCACGTTTTTGTGTCCCGGGACGTCTCCGGACCAAGGGGTGATCTATGGGAATGTCCCAAAGACTCGTGGTTTTGGCCGATTCAGGCCCGTTTTGTGGGTTTATTGCCCATGCTTTGGTGTTCCGGGACGTCTCCGAAGCACGGGGTGATCTTATGGGACCGTCCCCATGAGTCACAGTTTTGGCCAATTGGGCCCGTTTTGTGAGCTATTACTCATGTTTTGGTGTCCCGAGACGTCTCTGGACCACGGGGTGATCTATGGGAACGTCCCCAAGACTCACAATTTTGGTTGATACGAGCTCGTTTCAAGGGATATTGCTCACGTTTCGGTGTCTCGGGCCGTCTCCGAAGCACGGGGTGATCTTATGGAAACGTCCCCAAGACTCGTGGTTTTGGCCGAGTCAGGCCCGTTTTGTGGGTTTATTGCCCATGTTTTGGTGTCTCGAGACGTCTCCGAAGCACGGGGTGATCTTATGGGACCGTCCCCAAGAGTCACAGTTTTGGCCAATTGGGGCTCATTTTGTGAGCTATTGCTCACGTTTTGGTGTCCCGGGACGTCTCCAGACCATGGGGTGATCTCATGGGAACGTCCCGAGGACTCGTGGTTTTGGCCGATTCAGGCCCGTTTTGTGCGTTTATTGCCCATGTTTTGGTGTCCCGGGACATCTCCGAAGCACGGGTTGATCTTATGGGACCGCCCCCAAGACTCGTAGTTTTGGCCAAATGGGGCCCGTTTTGTGAGCTATTGCTCACGTTTTGGTGTCCCGGGACGTCTCCGGACAATGGGGTGATCTTATGGGAACGTCCCCAGGACTCGTGGTTCTGGCCGATTCAGGCCTGTTTTCTGGGTTTATTGCCCATGTTTTGGTGTCCCGAGACGTCTCCGAAGCACGGGGTGATCTTATGGGACCGTCCCCTAGACTCGCAGGTTTGGCCAATTGGGGCCCGTTTTGTGAGCTATTACTCACGTTTTGGTGTGTCGGGACGTCTCCGGACCAAGGGGTGATCTTATCGGAACGTCCCTAGGACTCGTGGTTTTGGCCAACTCAGGCCCGTTTTGTGGGTTTATTTCCCATGTTTTAGTGTCCCGGGACGTCTTCGAAGCACGGGGTGATCTTATGGGACCGTCCCCAAGAGTCACAGTTTTGGCCAATTGGGACCCGTTTTGTGAGGTATTGCTCATGTTATGGTGTCCCGGGACGTCTCCGGACGACTGGGTGATCTATGGGAACGTCCCCAACACTCAAGGTTTTGCCCTATTCAGGCCTGTTTTGTGGGTTTATTGCCCATGTTTTGGTGTCCTGGGACGTCTCCGAAGCACGGGGTGATCCTATGGGACCGTCCCCAAGACTCATAGTTTTGGCCAATTGGGCCCGTTTTGTGAGCTATTGCTCACGTTTTTGTGTCCCGGGACGTCTCCGGACCAAGGGGTGATCTATGGGAATGTCCCAAAGACTCGTGGTTTTGGCCGATTCAGGCCCGTTTTGTGGGTTTATTGCCCATGCTTTGGTGTTCCGGGACGTCTCCGAAGCACGGGGTGATCTTATGGGACCGTCCCCATGAGTCACAGTTTTGGCCAATTGGGCCCGTTTTGTGAGCTATTACTCATGTTTTGGTGTCCCGAGACGTCTCTGGACCACGGGGTGATCTATGGGAACGTCCCCAAGACTCACAATTTTGGTTGATACGAGCTCGTTTCAAGGGATATTGCTCACGTTTCGGTGTCTCGGGACGTCTCCGAAGCACGGGGTGATCTTATGGAAACGTCCCCAAGACTCGTGGTTTTGGCCGAGTAAGGCCCGTTTTGTGGGTTTATTGCCCATGTTTTGGTGTCTCGAGACGTCTCCGAAGCACGGGGTGATCTTATGGGACCGTCCCCAAGAGTCACAGTTTTGGCCAATTGGGGCTCATTTTGTGAGCTATTGCTCACGTTTTGGTGTCCCGGGACGTCTCCAGACCATGGGGTGATCTCATGGGAACGTCCCGAGGACTCGTGGTTTTGGCCGATTCAGGCCCGTTTTGTGCGTCTATTGCCCATGTTTTGGTGTCCCGGGACATCTCCGAAGCACGGGTTGATCTTATGGGACCGCCCCCAAGACTCGTAGTTTTGGCCAAATGGGGCCCGTTTTGTGAGCTATTGCTCACGTTTTGGTGTCCCGGGACGTCTCCGGACAATGGGGTCATCTTATGGGAACGTCCCCAGGACTCGTGGTTCTGGCCGATTCAGGCCTGTTTTCTGGGTTTATTGCCCATGTTTTGGTGTCCCGAGACGTCTCCGAAGCACGGGGTGATCTTATGGGACCGTCCCCTAGACTCGCAGGTTTGGCCAATTGGGGCCCGTTTTGTGAGCTATTACTCACGTTTTGGTGTGTCGGGACGTCTCCGGACCAAGGGGTGATCTTATCGGAACGTCCCTAGGACTCGTGGTTTTGGCCAATTCAGGCCCGTTTTGTGGGTTTATTTCCCATGTTTTAGTGTCCCGGGACGTCTTCGAAGCACGGGGTGATCTTATGGGACCGTCCCCAAGAGTCACAGTTTTGGCCAATTGGGACCCGTTTTGTGAGGTATTGCTCATGTTATGGTGTCCCGGGACGTCTCCGGACGACTGGGTGATCTATGGGAACGTCCCCAACACTCAAGGTTTTGCCCTATTCAGGCCTGTTTTGTGGGTTTATTGCCCATGTTTTGGTGTCCTGGGACGTCTCCGAAGCACGGGGTGATCCTATGGGACCGTCCCCAAGACTCATAGTTTTGGCCAATTGGGCCCGTTTTGTGAGCTATTGCTCACGTTTTTGTGTCCCGGGACGTCTCCGGACCAAGGGGTGATCTATGGGAATGTCCCAAAGACTCGTGGTTTTGGCCGATTCAGGCCCGTTTTGTGGGTTTATTGCCCATGCTTTGGTGTTCCGGGACGTCTCCGAAGCACGGGGTGATCTTATGGGACCGTCCCCATGAGTCACAGTTTTGGCCAATTGGGCCCGTTTTGTGAGCTATTACTCATGTTTTGGTGTCCCGAGACGTCTCTGGACCACGGGGTGATCTATGGGAACGTCCCCAAGACTCACAATTTTGGTTGATACGAGCTCGTTTCAAGGGATATTGCTCACGTTTCGGTGTCTCGGGACGTCTCCGAAGCACGGGGTGATCTTATGGAAACGTCCCCAAGACTCGTGGTTTTGGCCGAGTCAGGCCCGTTTTGTGGGTTTATTGCCCATGTTTTGGTGTCTCGAGACGTCTCCGAAGCACGGGGTGATCTTATGGGACCGTCCCCAAGAGTCACAGTTTTGGCCAATTGGGGCTCATTTTGTGAGCTATTGCTCACGTTTTGGTGTCCCGGGACGTCTCCAGACCATGGGGTGATCTCATGGGAACGTCCCGAGGACTCGTGGTTTTGGCCGATTCAGGCCCGTTTTGTGCGTCTATTGCCCATGTTTTGGTGTCCCGGGACATCTCCGAAGCACGGGTTGATCTTATGGGACCGCCCCCAAGACTCGTAGTTTTGGCCAAATGGGGCCCGTTTTGTGAGCTATTGCTCACGTTTTGGTGTCCCGGGACGTCTCCGGACAATGGGGTGATCTTATGGGAACGTCCCCAGGACTCGTGGTTCTGGCCGATTCAGGCCTGTTTTCTGGGTTTATTGCCCATGTTTTGGTGTCCCGAGACGTCTCCGAAGCACGGGGTGATCTTATGGGACCGTCCCCTAGACTCGCAGGTTTGGCCAATTGGGGCCCGTTTTGTGAGCTATTACTCACGTTTTGGTGTGTCGGGACGTCTCCGGACCAAGGGGTGATCTTATCGGAACGTCCCTAGGACTCGTGGTTTTGGCCAATTCAGGCCCGTTTTGTGGGTTTATTTCCCATGTTTTAGTGTCCCGGGACGTCTTCGAAGCACGGGGTGATCTTATGGGACCGTCCCCAAGAGTCACAGTTTTGGCCAATTGGGACCCGTTTTGTGAGGTATTGCTCATGTTATGGTGTCCCGGGACGTCTCCGGACGACTGGGTGATCTATGGGAACGTCCCCAACACTCAAGGTTTTGCCCTATTCAGGCCTGTTTTGTGGGTTTATTGCCCATGTTTTGGTGTCCTGGGACGTCTCCGAAGCACGGGGTGATCCTATGGGACCGTCCCCAAGACTCATAGTTTTGGCCAATTGGGCCCGTTTTGTGAGCTATTGCTCACGTTTTTGTGTCCCGGGACGTCTCCGGACCAAGGGGTGATCTATGGGAATGTCCCAAAGACTCGTGGTTTTGGCCGATTCAGGCCCGTTTTGTGGGTTTATTGCCCATGCTTTGGTGTTCCGGGACGTCTCCGAAGCACGGGGTGATCTTATGGGACCGTCCCCATGAGTCACAGTTTTGGCCAATTGGGCCCGTTTTGTGAGCTATTACTCATGTTTTGGTGTCCCGAGACGTCTCTGGACCACGGGGTGATCTATGGGAACGTCCCCAAGACTCACAATTTTGGTTGATACGAGCTCGTTTCAAGGGATATTGCTCACGTTTCGGTGTCTCGGGACGTCTCCGAAGCACGGGGTGATCTTATGGAAACGTCCCCAAGACTCGTGGTTTTGGCCGAGTCAGGCCCGTTTTGTGGGTTTATTGCCCATGTTTTGGTGTCTCGAGACGTCTCCGAAGCACGGGGTGATCTTATGGGACCGTCCCCAAGAGTCACAGTTTTGGCCAATTGGGGCTCATTTTGTGAGCTATTGCTCACGTTTTGGTGTCCCGGGACGTCTCCAGACCATGGGGTGATCTCATGGGAACGTCCCGAGGACTCGTGGTTTTGGCCGATTCAGGCCCGTTTTGTGCGTTTATTGCCCATGTTTTGGTGTCCCGGGACATCTCCGAAGCACGGGTTGATCTTATGGGACCGCCCCCAAGACTCGTAGTTTTGGCCAAATGGGGCCCGTTTTGTGAGCTATTGCTCACGTTTTGGTGTCCCGGGACGTCTCCGGACAATGGGGTGATCTTATGGGAACGTCCCCAGGACTCGTGGTTCTGGCCGATTCAGGCCTGTTTTCTGGGTTTATTGCCCATGTTTTGGTGTCCCGAGACGTCTCCGAAGCACGGGGTGATCTTATGGGACCGTCCCCTAGACTCGCAGGTTTGGCCAATTGGGGCCCGTTTTGTGAGCTATTACTCACGTTTTGGTGTGTCGGGACGTCTCCGGACCAAGGGGTGATCTTATCGGAACGTCCCTAGGACTCGTGGTTTTGGCCAATTCAGGCCCGTTTTGTGGGTTTATTTCCCATGTTTTAGTGTCCCGGGACGTCTTGGAAGCACGGGGTGATCTTATGGGACCGTCCCCAAGAGTCACAGTTTTGGCCAATTGGGACCCGTTTTGTGAGGTATTGCTCATGTTATGGTGTCCCGGGACGTCTCCGGACGACTGGGTGATCTATGGGAACGTCCCCAACACTCAAGGTTTTGCCCTATTCAGGCCTGTTTTGTGGGTTTATTGCCCATGTTTTGGTGTCCTGGGACGTCTCCGAAGCACGGGGTGATCCTATGGGACCGTCCCCAAGACTCATAGTTTTGGCCAATTGGGCCCGTTTTGTGAGCTATTGCTCACGTTTTTGTGTCCCGGGACGTCTCCGGACCAAGGGGTGATCTATGGGAATGTCCCAAAGACTCGTGGTTTTGGCCGATTCAGGCCCGTTTTGTGGGTTTATTGCCCATGCTTTGGTGTTCCGGGACGTCTCCGAAGCACGGGGTGATCTTATGGGACCGTCCCCATGAGTCACAGTTTTGGCCAATTGGGCCCGTTTTGTGAGCTATTACTCATGTTTTGGTGTCCCGAGACGTCTCTGGACCACGGGGTGATCTATGGGAACGTCCCCAAGACTCACAATTTTGGTTGATACGAGCTCGTTTCAAGGGATATTGCTCACGTTTCGGTGTCTCGGGACGTCTCCGAAGCACGGGGTGATCTTATGGAAACGTCCCCAAGACTCGTGGTTTTGGCCGAGTCAGGCCCGTTTTGTGGGTTTATTGCCCATGTTTTGGTGTCTCGAGACGTCTCCGAAGCACGGGGTGATCTTATGGGACCGTCCCCAAGAGTCACAGTTTTGGCCAATTGGGGCTCATTTTGTGAGCTATTGCTCACGTTTTGGTGTCCCGGGACGTCTCCAGACCATGGGGTGATCTCATGGGAACGTCCCGAGGACTCGTGGTTTTGGCCGATTCAGGCCCGTTTTGTGCGTTTATTGCCCATGTTTTGGTGTCCCGGGACATCTCCGAAGCACGGGTTGATCTTATGGGACCGCCCCCAAGACTCGTAGTTTTGGCCAAATGGGGCCCGTTTTGTGAGCTATTGCTCACGTTTTGGTGTCCCGGGACGTCTCCGGACAATGGGGTGATCTTATGGGAACATCCCCAGGACTCGTGGTTCTGGCCGATTCAGGCCTGTTTTCTGGGTTTATTGCCCATGTTTTGGTGTCCCGAGACGTCTCCGAAGCACGGGGTGATCTTATGGGACCGTCCCCTAGACTCGCAGGTTTGGCCAATTGGGGCCCGTTTTGTGAGCTATTACTCACGTTTTGGTGTGTCGGGACGTCTCCGGACCAAGGGGTGATCTTATCGGAACGTCCCTAGGACTCGTGGTTTTGGCCAATTCAGGCCCGTTTTGTGGGTTTATTTCCCATGTTTTAGTGTCCCGGGACGTCTTCGAAGCACGGGGTGATCTTATGGGACCGTCCCCAAGAGTCACAGTTTTGGCCAATTGGGACCCGTTTTGTGAGGTATTGCTCATGTTATGGTGTCCCGGGACGTCTCCGGACGACTGGGTGATCTATGGGAACGTCCCCAACACTCAAGGTTTTGCCCTATTCAGGCCTGTTTTGTGGGTTTATTGCCCATGTTTTGGTGTCCTGGGACGTCTCCGAAGCACGGGGTGATCCTATGGGACCGTCCCCAAGACTCATAGTTTTGGCCAATTGGGCCCGTTTTGTGAGCTATTGCTCACGTTTTTGTGTCCCGGGACGTCTCCGGACCAAGGGGTGATCTATGGGAATGTCCCAAAGACTCGTGGTTTTGGCCGATTCAGGCCCGTTTTGTGGGTTTATTGCCCATGCTTTGGTGTTCCGGGACGTCTCCGAAGCACGGGGTGATCTTATGGGACCGTCCCCATGAGTCACAGTTTTGGCCAATTGGGCCCGTTTTGTGAGCTATTACTCATGTTTTGGTGTCCCGAGACGTCTCTGGACCACGGGGTGATCTATGGGAACGTCCCCAAGACTCACAATTTTGGTTGATACGAGCTCGTTTCAAGGGATATTGCTCACGTTTCGGTGTCTCGGGACGTCTCCGAAGCACGGGGTGATCTTATGGAAACGTCCCCAAGACTCGTGGTTTTGGCCGAGTCAGGCCCGTTTTGTGGGTTTATTGCCCATGTTTTGGTGTCTCGAGACGTCTCCGAAGCACGGGGTGATCTTATGGGACCGTCCCCAAGAGTCACAGTTTTGGCCAATTGGGGCTCATTTTGTGAGCTATTGCTCACGTTTTGGTGTCCCGGGACGTCTCCAGACCATGGGGTGATCTCATGGGAACGTCCCGAGGACTCGTGGTTTTGGCCGATTCAGGCCCGTTTTGTGCGTTTATTGCCCATGTTTTGGTGTCCCGGGACATCTCCGAAGCACGGGTTGATCTTATGGGACCGCCCCCAAGACTCGTAGTTTTGGCCAAATGGGGCCCGTTTTGTGAGCTATTGCTCACGTTTTGGTGTCCCGGGACGTCTCCGGACAATGGGGTGATCTTATGGGAACGTCCCCAGGACTCGTGGTTCTGGCCGATTCAGGCCTGTTTTCTGGGTTTATTGCCCATGTTTTGGTGTCCCGAGACGTCTCCGAAGCACGGGGTGATCTTATGGGACCGTCCCCTAGACTCGCAGGTTTGGCCAATTGGGGCCCGTTTTGTGAGCTATTACTCACGTTTTGGTGTGCCGGGACGTCTCCGGACCAAGGGGTGATCTTATCGGAACGTCCCTAGGACTCGTGGTTTTGGCCAATTCAGGCCCGTTTTGTGGGTTTATTTCCCATGTTTTAGTGTCCCGGGACGTCTTGGAAGCACGGGGTGATCTTATGGGACCGTCCCCAAGAGTCACAGTTTTGGCCAATTGGGACCCGTTTTGTGAGGTATTGCTCATGTTATGGTGTCCCGGGACGTCTCCGGACGACTGGGTGATCTATGGGAACGTCCCCAACACTCAAGGTTTTGCCCTATTCAGGCCTGTTTTGTGGGTTTATTGCCCATGTTTTGGTGTCCTGGGACGTCTCCGAAGCACGGGGTGATCCTATGGGACCGTCCCCAAGACTCATAGTTTTGGCCAATTGGGCCCGTTTTGTGAGCTATTGCTCACGTTTTTGTGTCCCGGGACGTCTCCGGACCAAGGGGTGATCTATGGGAATGTCCCAAAGACTCGTGGTTTTGGCCGATTCAGGCCCGTTTTGTGGGTTTATTGCCCATGCTTTGGTGTTCCGGGACGTCTCCGAAGCACGGGGTGATCTTATGGGACCGTCCCCATGAGTCACAGTTTTGGCCAATTGGGCCCGTTTTGTGAGCTATTACTCATGTTTTGGTGTCCCGAGACGTCTCTGGACCACGGGGTGATCTATGGGAACGTCCCCAAGACTCACAATTTTGGTTGATACGAGCTCGTTTCAAGGGATATTGCTCACGTTTCGGTGTCTCGGGACGTCTCCGAAGCACGGGGTGATCTTATGGAAACGTCCCCAAGACTCGTGGTTTTGGCCGAGTCAGGCCCGTTTTGTGGGTTTATTGCCCATGTTTTGGTGTCTCGAGACGTCTCCGAAGCACGGGGTGATCTTATGGGACCGTCCCCAAGAGTCACAGTTTTGGCCAATTGGGGCTCATTTTGTGAGCTATTGCTCACGTTTTGGTGTCCCGGGACGTCTCCAGACCATGGGGTGATCTCATGGGAACGTCCCGAGGACTCGTGGTTTTGGCCGATTCAGGCCCGTTTTGTGCGTTTATTGCCCATGTTTTGGTGTCCCGGGACATCTCCGAAGCACGGGTTGATCTTATGGGACCGCCCCCAAGACTCGTAGTTTTGGCCAAATGGGGCCCGTTTTGTGAGCTATTGCTCACGTTTTGGTGTCCCGGGACGTCTCCGGACAATGGGGTGATCTTATGGGAACATCCCCAGGACTCGTGGTTCTGGCCGATTCAGGCCTGTTTTCTGGGTTTATTGCCCATGTTTTGGTGTCCCGAGACGTCTCCGAAGCACGGGGTGATCTTATGGGACCGTCCCCTAGACTCGCAGGTTTGGCCAATTGGGGCCCGTTTTGTGAGCTATTACTCACGTTTTGGTGTGTCGGGACGTCTCCGGACCAAGGGGTGATCTTATCGGAACGTCCCTAGGACTCGTGGTTTTGGCCAATTCAGGCCCGTTTTGTGGGTTTATTTCCCATGTTTTAGTGTCCCGGGACGTCTTCGAAGCACGGGGTGATCTTATGGGACCGTCCCCAAGAGTCACAGTTTTGGCCAATTGGGACCCGTTTTGTGAGGTATTGCTCATGTTATGGTGTCCCGGGACGTCTCCGGACGACTGGGTGATCTATGGGAACGTCCCCAACACTCAAGGTTTTGCCCTATTCAGGCCTGTTTTGTGGGTTTATTGCCCATGTTTTGGTGTCCTGGGACGTCTCCGAAGCACGGGGTGATCCTATGGGACCGTCCCCAAGACTCATAGTTTTGGCCAATTGGGCCCGTTTTGTGAGCTATTGCTCACGTTTTTGTGTCCCGGGACGTCTCCGGACCAAGGGGTGATCTATGGGAATGTCCCAAAGACTCGTGGTTTTGGCCGATTCAGGCCCGTTTTGTGGGTTTATTGCCCATGCTTTGGTGTTCCGGGACGTCTCCGAAGCACGGGGTGATCTTATGGGACCGTCCCCATGAGTCACAGTTTTGGCCAATTGGGCCCGTTTTGTGAGCTATTACTCATGTTTTGGTGTCCCGAGACGTCTCTGGACCACGGGGTGATCTATGGGAACGTCCCCAAGACTCACAATTTTGGTTGATACGAGCTCGTTTCAAGGGATATTGCTCACGTTTCGGTGTCTCGGGACGTCTCCGAAGCACGGGGTGATCTTATGGAAACGTCCCCAAGACTCGTGGTTTTGGCCGAGTCAGGCCCGTTTTGTGGGTTTATTGCCCATGTTTTGGTGTCTCGAGACGTCTCCGAAGCACGGGGTGATCTTATGGGACCGTCCCCAAGAGTCACAGTTTTGGCCAATTGGGGCTCATTTTGTGAGCTATTGCTCACGTTTTGGTGTCCCGGGACGTCTCCAGACCATGGGGTGATCTCATGGGAACGTCCCGAGGACTCGTGGTTTTGGCCGATTCAGGCCCGTTTTGTGCGTTTATTGCCCATGTTTTGGTGTCCCGGGACATCTCCGAAGCACGGGTTGATCTTATGGGACCGCCCCCAAGACTCGTAGTTTTGGCCAAATGGGGCCCGTTTTGTGAGCTATTGCTCACGTTTTGGTGTCCCGGGACGTCTCCGGACAATGGGGTGATCTTATGGGAACGTCCCCAGGACTCGTGGTTCTGGCCGATTCAGGCCTGTTTTCTGGGTTTATTGCCCATGTTTTGGTGTCCCGAGACGTCTCCGAAGCACGGGGTGATCTTATGGGACCGTCCCCTAGACTCGCAGGTTTGGCCAATTGGGGCCCGTTTTGTGAGCTATTACTCACGTTTTGGTGTGCCGGGACGTCTCCGGACCAAGGGGTGATCTTATCGGAACGTCCCTAGGACTCGTGGTTTTGGCCAATTCAGGCCCGTTTTGTGGGTTTATTTCCCATGTTTTAGTGTCCCGGGACGTCTTCGAAGCACGGGGTGATCTTATGGGACCGTCCCCAAGAGTCACAGTTTTGGCCAATTGGGACCCGTTTTGTGAGGTATTGCTCATGTTATGGTGTCCCGGGACGTCTCCGGACGACTGGGTGATCTATGGGAACGTCCCCAACACTCAAGGTTTTGCCCTATTCAGGCCTGTTTTGTGGGTTTATTGCCCATGTTTTGGTGTCCTGGGACGTCTCCGAAGCACGGGGTGATCCTATGGGACCGTCCCCAAGACTCATAGTTTTGGCCAATTGGGCCCGTTTTGTGAGCTATTGCTCACGTTTTTGTGTCCCGGGACGTCTCCGGACCAAGGGGTGATCTATGGGAATGTCCCAAAGACTCGTGGTTTTGGCCGATTCAGGCCCGTTTTGTGGGTTTATTGCCCATGCTTTGGTGTTCCGGGACGTCTCCGAAGCACGGGGTGATCTTATGGGACCGTCCCCATGAGTCACAGTTTTGGCCAATTGGGCCCGTTTTGTGAGCTATTACTCATGTTTTGGTGTCCCGAGACGTCTCTGGACCACGGGGTGATCTATGGGAACGTCCCCAAGACTCACAATTTTGGTTGATACGAGCTCGTTTCAAGGGATATTGCTCACGTTTCGGTGTCTCGGGACGTCTCCGAAGCACGGGGTGATCTTATGGAAACGTCCCCAAGACTCGTGGTTTTGGCCGAGTCAGGCCCGTTTTGTGGGTTTATTGCCCATGTTTTGGTGTCTCGAGACGTCTCCGAAGCACGGGGTGATCTTATGGGACCGTCCCCAAGAGTCACAGTTTTGGCCAATTGGGGCTCATTTTGTGAGCTATTGCTCACGTTTTGGTGTCCCGGGACGTCTCCAGACCATGGGGTGATCTCATGGGAACGTCCCGAGGACTCGTGGTTTTGGCCGATTCAGGCCCGTTTTGTGCGTTTATTGCCCATGTTTTGGTGTCCCGGGACATCTCCGAAGCACGGGTTGATCTTATGGGACCGCCCCCAAGACTCGTAGTTTTGGCCAAATGGGGCCCGTTTTGTGAGCTATTGCTCACGTTTTGGTGTCCCGGGACGTCTCCGGACAATGGGGTGATCTTATGGGAACGTCCCCAGGACTCGTGGTTCTGGCCGATTCAGGCCTGTTTTCTGGGTTTATTGCCCATGTTTTGGTGTCCCGAGACGTCTCCGAAGCACGGGGTGATCTTATGGGACCGTCCCCTAGACTCGCAGGTTTGGCCAATTGGGGCCCGTTTTGTGAGCTATTACTCACGTTTTGGTGTGCCGGAACGTCTCCGGACCAAGGGGTGATCTTATCGGAACGTCCCTAGGACTCGTGGTTTTGGCCAATTCAGGCCCGTTTTGTGGGTTTATTTCCCATGTTTTAGTGTCCCGGGACGTCTTCGAAGCACGGGGTGATCTTATGGGACCGTCCCCAAGAGTCACAGTTTTGGCCAATTGGGACCCGTTTTGTGAGGTATTGCTCATGTTATGGTGTCCCGGGACGTCTCCGGACGACTGGGTGATCTATGGGAACGTCCCCAACACTCAAGGTTTTGCCCTATTCAGGCCTGTTTTGTGGGTTTATTGCCCATGTTTTGGTGTCCTGGGACGTCTCCGAAGCACGGGGTGATCCTATGGGACCGTCCCCAAGACTCATAGTTTTGGCCAATTGGGCCCGTTTTGTGAGCTATTGCTCACGTTTTTGTGTCCCGGGACGTCTCCGGACCAAGGGGTGATCTATGGGAATGTCCCAAAGACTCGTGGTTTTGGCCGATTCAGGCCCGTTTTGTGGGTTTATTGCCCATGCTTTGGTGTTCCGGGACGTCTCCGAAGCACGGGGTGATCTTATGGGACCGTCCCCATGAGTCACAGTTTTGGCCAATTGGGCCCGTTTTGTGAGCTATTACTCATGTTTTGGTGTCCCGAGACGTCTCTGGACCACGGGGTGATCTATGGGAAAGTCCCCAAGACTCACAATTTTGGTTGATACGAGCTCGTTTCAAGGGATATTGCTCACGTTTCGGTGTCTCGGGACGTCTCCGAAGCACGGGGTGATCTTATGGAAACGTCCCCAAGACTCGTGGTTTTGGCCGAGTCAGGCCCGTTTTGTGGGTTTATTGCCCATGTTTTGGTGTCTCGAGACGTCTCCGAAGCACGGGGTGATCTTATGGGACCGTCCCCAAGAGTCACAGTTTTGGCCAATTGGGGCTCATTTTGTGAGCTATTGCTCACGTTTTGGTGTCCCGGGACGTCTCCAGACCATGGGGTGATCTCATGGGAACGTCCCGAGGACTCGTGGTTTTGGCCGATTCAGGCCCGTTTTGTGCGTTTATTGCCCATGTTTTGGTGTCCCGGGACATCTCCGAAGCACGGGTTGATCTTATGGGACCGCCCCCAAGACTCGTAGTTTTGGCCAAATGGGGCCCGTTTTGTGAGCTATTGCTCACGTTTTGGTGTCCCGGGACGTCTCCGGACAATGGGGTGATCTTATGGGAACGTCCCCAGGACTCGTGGTTCTGGCCGATTCAGGCCTGTTTTCTGGGTTTATTGCCCATGTTTTGGTGTCCCGAGACGTCTCCGAAGCACGGGGTGATCTTATGGGACCGTCCCCTAGACTCGCAGGTTTGGCCAATTGGGGCCCGTTTTGTGAGCTATTACTCACGTTTTGGTGTGCCGGAACGTCTCCGGACCAAGGGGTGATCTTATCGGAACGTCCCTAGGACTCGTGGTTTTGGCCAATTCAGGCCCGTTTTGTGGGTTTATTTCCCATGTTTTAGTGTCCCGGGACGTCTTCGAAGCACGGGGTGATCTTATGGGACCGTCCCCAAGAGTCACAGTTTTGGCCAATTGGGACCCGTTTTGTGAGGTATTGCTCATGTTATGGTGTCCCGGGACGTCTCCGGACGACTGGGTGATCTATGGGAACGTCCCCAACACTCAAGGTTTTGCCCTATTCAGGCCTGTTTTGTGGGTTTATTGCCCATGTTTTGGTGTCCTGGGACGTCTCCGAAGCACGGGGTGATCCTATGGGACCGTCCCCAAGACTCATAGTTTTGGCCAATTGGGCCCGTTTTGTGAGCTATTGCTCACGTTTTTGTGTCCCGGGACGTCTCCGGACCAAGGGGTGATCTATGGGAATGTCCCAAAGACTCGTGGTTTTGGCCGATTCAGGCCCGTTTTGTGGGTTTATTGCCCATGCTTTGGTGTTCCGGGACGTCTCCGAAGCACGGGGTGATCTTATGGGACCGTCCCCATGAGTCACAGTTTTGGCCAATTGGGCCCGTTTTGTGAGCTATTACTCATGTTTTGGTGTCCCGAGACGTCTCTGGACCACGGGGTGATCTATGGGAAAGTCCCCAAGACTCACAATTTTGGTTGATACGAGCTCGTTTCAAGGGATATTGCTCACGTTTCGGTGTCTCGGGACGTCTCCGAAGCACGGGGTGATCTTATGGAAACGTCCCCAAGACTCGTGGTTTTGGCCGAGTCAGGCCCGTTTTGTGGGTTTATTGCCCATGTTTTGGTGTCTCGAGACGTCTCCGAAGCACGGGGTGATCTTATGGGACCGTCCCCAAGAGTCACAGTTTTGGCCAATTGGGGCTCATTTTGTGAGCTATTGCTCACGTTTTGGTGTCCCGGGACGTCTCCAGACCATGGGGTGATCTCATGGGAACGTCCCGAGGACTCGTGGTTTTGGCCGATTCAGGCCCGTTTTGTGCGTTTATTGCCCATGTTTTGGTGTCCCGGGACATCTCCGAAGCACGGGTTGATCTTATGGGACCGCCCCCAAGACTCGTAGTTTTGGCCAAATGGGGCCCGTTTTGTGAGCTATTGCTCACGTTTTGGTGTCCCGGGACGTCTCCGGACAATGGGGTGATCTTATGGGAACGTCCCCAGGACTCGTGGTTCTGGCCGATTCAGGCCTGTTTTCTGGGTTTATTGCCCATGTTTTGGTGTCCCGAGACGTCTCCGAAGCACGGGGTGATCTTATGGGACCGTCCCCTAGACTCGCAGGTTTGGCCAATTGGGGCCCGTTTTGTGAGCTATTACTCACGTTTTGGTGTGTCGGGACGTCTCCGGACCAAGGGGTGATCTTATCGGAACGTCCCTAGGACTCGTGGTTTTGGCCAATTCAGGCCCGTTTTGTGGGTTTATTTCCCATGTTTTAGTGTCCCGGGACGTCTTCGAAGCACGGGGTGATCTTATGGGACCGTCCCCAAGAGTCACAGTTTTGGCCAATTGGGACCCGTTTTGTGAGGTATTGCTCATGTTATGGTGTCCCGGGACGTCTCCGGACGACTGGGTGATCTATGGGAACGTCCCCAACACTCAAGGTTTTGCCCTATTCAGGCCTGTTTTGTGGGTTTATTGCCCATGTTTTGGTGTCCTGGGACGTCTCCGAAGCACGGGGTGATCCTATGGGACCGTCCCCAAGACTCATAGTTTTGGCCAATTGGGCCCGTTTTGTGAGCTATTGCTCACGTTTTTGTGTCCCGGGACGTCTCCGGACCAAGGGGTGATCTATGGGAATGTCCCAAAGACTCGTGGTTTTGGCCGATTCAGGCCCGTTTTGTGGGTTTATTGCCCATGCTTTGGTGTTCCGGGACGTCTCCGAAGCACGGGGTGATCTTATGGGACCGTCCCCATGAGTCACAGTTTTGGCCAATTGGGCCCGTTTTGTGAGCTATTACTCATGTTTTGGTGTCCCGAGACGTCTCTGGACCACGGGGTGATCTATGGGAACGTCCCCAAGACTCACAATTTTGGTTGATACGAGCTCGTTTCAAGGGATATTGCTCACGTTTCGGTGTCTCGGGACGTCTCCGAAGCACGGGGTGATCTTATGGAAACGTCCCCAAGACTCGTGGTTTTGGCCGAGTCAGGCCCGTTTTGTGGGTTTATTGCCCATGTTTTGGTGTCTCGAGACGTCTCCGAAGCACGGGGTGATCTTATGGGACCGTCCCCAAGAGTCACAGTTTTGGCCAATTGGGGCTCATTTTGTGAGCTATTGCTCACGTTTTGGTGTCCCGGGACGTCTCCAGACCATGGGGTGATCTCATGGGAACGTCCCGAGGACTCGTGGTTTTGGCCGATTCAGGCCCGTTTTGTGCGTCTATTGCCCATGTTTTGGTGTCCCGGGACATCTCCGAAGCACGGGTTGATCTTATGGGACCGCCCCCAAGACTCGTAGTTTTGGCCAAATGGGGCCCGTTTTGTGAGCTATTGCTCACGTTTTGGTGTCCCGGGACGTCTCCGGACAATGGGGTGATCTTATGGGAACGTCCCCAGGACTCGTGGTTCTGGCCGATTCAGGCCTGTTTTCTGGGTTTATTGCCCATGTTTTGGTGTCCCGAGACGTCTCCGAAGCACGGGGTGATCTTATGGGACCGTCCCCTAGACTCGCAGGTTTGGCCAATTGGGGCCCGTTTTGTGAGCTATTACTCACGTTTTGGTGTGTCGGGACGTCTCCGGACCAAGGGGTGATCTTATCGGAACGTCCCTAGGACTCGTGGTTTTGGCCAATTCAGGCCCGTTTTGTGGGTTTATTTCCCATGTTTTAGTGTCCCGGGACGTCTTCGAAGCACGGGGTGATCTTATGGGACCGTCCCCAAGAGTCACAGTTTTGGCCAATTGGGACCCGTTTTGTGAGGTATTGCTCATGTTATGGTGTCCCGGGACGTCTCCGGACGACTGGGTGATCTATGGGAACGTCCCCAACACTCAAGGTTTTGCCCTATTCAGGCCTGTTTTGTGGGTTTATTGCCCATGTTTTGGTGTCCTGGGACGTCTCCGAAGCACGGGGTGATCCTATGGGACCGTCCCCAAGACTCATAGTTTTGGCCAATTGGGCCCGTTTTGTGAGCTATTGCTCACGTTTTTGTGTCCCGGGACGTCTCCGGACCAAGGGGTGATCTATGGGAATGTCCCAAAGACTCGTGGTTTTGGCCGATTCAGGCCCGTTTTGTGGGTTTATTGCCCATGCTTTGGTGTTCCGGGACGTCTCCGAAGCACGGGGTGATCTTATGGGACCGTCCCCATGAGTCACAGTTTTGGCCAATTGGGCCCGTTTTGTGAGCTATTACTCATGTTTTGGTGTCCCGAGACGTCTCTGGACCACGGGGTGATCTATGGGAACGTCCCCAAGACTCACAATTTTGGTTGATACGAGCTCGTTTCAAGGGATATTGCTCACGTTTCGGTGTCTCGGGACGTCTCCGAAGCACGGGGTGATCTTATGGAAACGTCCCCAAGACTCGTGGTTTTGGCCGAGTCAGGCCCGTTTTGTGGGTTTATTGCCCATGTTTTGGTGTCTCGAGACGTCTCCGAAGCACGGGGTGATCTTATGGGACCGTCCCCAAGAGTCACAGTTTTGGCCAATTGGGGCTCATTTTGTGAGCTATTGCTCACGTTTTGGTGTCCCGGGACGTCTCCAGACCATGGGGTGATCTCATGGGAACGTCCCGAGGACTCGTGGTTTTGGCCGATTCAGGCCCGTTTTGTGCGTTTATTGCCCATGTTTTGGTGTCCCGGGACATCTCCGAAGCACGGGTTGATCTTATGGGACCGCCCCCAAGACTCGTAGTTTTGGCCAAATGGGGCCCGTTTTGTGAGCTATTGCTCACGTTTTGGTGTCCCGGGACGTCTCCGGACAATGGGGTGATCTTATGGGAACGTCCCCAGGACTCGTGGTTCTGGCCGATTCAGGCCTGTTTTCTGGGTTTATTGCCCATGTTTTGGTGTCCCGAGACGTCTCCGAAGCACGGGGTGATCTTATGGGACCGTCCCCTAGACTCGCAGGTTTGGCCAATTGGGGCCCGTTTTGTGAGCTATTACTCACGTTTTGGTGTGTCGGGACGTCTCCGGACCAAGGGGTGATCTTATCGGAACGTCCCTAGGACTCGTGGTTTTGGCCAATTCAGGCCCGTTTTGTGGGTTTATTTCCCATGTTTTAGTGTCCCGGGACGTCTTCGAAGCACGGGGTGATCTTATGGGACCGTCCCCAAGAGTCACAGTTTTGGCCAATTGGGACCCGTTTTGTGAGGTATTGCTCATGTTATGGTGTCCCGGGACGTCTCCGGACGACTGGGTGATCTATGGGAACGTCCCCAACACTCAAGGTTTTGCCCTATTCAGGCCTGTTTTGTGGGTTTATTGCCCATGTTTTGGTGTCCTGGGACGTCTCCGAAGCACGGGGTGATCCTATGGGACCGTCCCCAAGACTCATAGTTTTGGCCAATTGGGCCCGTTTTGTGAGCTATTGCTCACGTTTTTGTGTCCCGGGACGTCTCCGGACCAAGGGGTGATCTATGGGAATGTCCCAAAGACTCGTGGTTTTGGCCGATTCAGGCCCGTTTTGTGGGTTTATTGCCCATGCTTTGGTGTTCCGGGACGTCTCCGAAGCACGGGGTGATCTTATGGGACCGTCCCCATGAGTCACAGTTTTGGCCAATTGGGCCCGTTTTGTGAGCTATTACTCATGTTTTGGTGTCCCGAGACGTCTCTGGACCACGGGGTGATCTATGGGAACGTCCCCAAGACTCACAATTTTGGTTGATACGAGCTCGTTTCAAGGGATATTGCTCACGTTTCGGTGTCTCGGGACGTCTCCGAAGCACGGGGTGATCTTATGGAAACGTCCCCAAGACTCGTGGTTTTGGCCGAGTCAGGCCCGTTTTGTGGGTTTATTGCCCATGTTTTGGTGTCTCGAGACGTCTCCGAAGCACGGGGTGATCTTATGGGACCGTCCCCAAGAGTCACAGTTTTGGCCAATTGGGGCTCATTTTGTGAGCTATTGCTCACGTTTTGGTGTCCCGGGACGTCTCCAGACCATGGGGTGATCTCATGGGAACGTCCCGAGGACTCGTGGTTTTGGCCGATTCAGGCCCGTTTTGTGCGTTTATTGCCCATGTTTTGGTGTCCCGGGACATCTCCGAAGCACGGGTTGATCTTATGGGACCGCCCCCAAGACTCGTAGTTTTGGCCAAATGGGGCCCGTTTTGTGAGCTATTGCTCACGTTTTGGTGTCCCGGGACGTCTCCGGACAATGGGGTGATCTTATGGGAACGTCCCCAGGACTCGTGGTTCTGGCCGATTCAGGCCTGTTTTCTGGGTTTATTGCCCATGTTTTGGTGTCCCGAGACGTCTCCGAAGCACGGGGTGATCTTATGGGACCGTCCCCTAGACTCGCAGGTTTGGCCAATTGGGGCCCGTTTTGTGAGCTATTACTCACGTTTTGGTGTGTCGGGACGTCTCCGGACCAAGGGGTGATCTTATCGGAACGTCCCTAGGACTCGTGGTTTTGGCCAATTCAGGCCCGTTTTGTGGGTTTATTTCCCATGTTTTAGTGTCCCGGGACGTCTTCGAAGCACGGGGTGATCTTATGGGACCGTCCCCAAGAGTCACAGTTTTGGCCAATTGGGACCCGTTTTGTGAGGTATTGCTCATGTTATGGTGTCCCGGGACGTCTCCGGACGACTGGGTGATCTATGGGAACGTCCCCAACACTCAAGGTTTTGCCCTATTCAGGCCTGTTTTGTGGGTTTATTGCCCATGTTTTGGTGTCCTGGGACGTCTCCGAAGCACGGGGTGATCCTATGGGACCGTCCCCAAGACTCATAGTTTTGGCCAATTGGGCCCGTTTTGTGAGCTATTGCTCACGTTTTTGTGTCCCGGGACGTCTCCGGACCAAGGGGTGATCTATGGGAATGTCCCAAAGACTCGTGGTTTTGGCCGATTCAGGCCCGTTTTGTGGGTTTATTGCCCATGCTTTGGTGTTCCGGGACGTCTCCGAAGCACGGGGTGATCTTATGGGACCGTCCCCATGAGTCACAGTTTTGGCCAATTGGGCCCGTTTTGTGAGCTATTACTCATGTTTTGGTGTCCCGAGACGTCTCTGGACCACGGGGTGATCTATGGGAACGTCCCCAAGACTCACAATTTTGGTTGATACGAGCTCGTTTCAAGGGATATTGCTCACGTTTCGGTGTCTCGGGACGTCTCCGAAGCACGGGGTGATCTTATGGAAACGTCCCCAAGACTCGTGGTTTTGGCCGAGTCAGGCCCGTTTGGTGGGTTTATTGCCCATGTTTTGGTGTCTCGAGACGTCTCCGAAGCACGGGGTGATCTTATGGGACCGTCCCCAAGAGTCACAGTTTTGGCCAATTGGGGCTCATTTTGTGAGCTATTGCTCACGTTTTGGTGTCCCGGGACGTCTCCAGACCATGGGGTGATCTCATGGGAACGTCCCGAGGACTCGTGGTTTTGGCCGATTCAGGCCCGTTTTGTGCGTTTATTGCCCATGTTTTGGTGTCCCGGGACATCTCCGAAGCACGGGTTGATCTTATGGGACCGCCCCCAAGACTCGTAGTTTTGGCCAAATGGGGCCCGTTTTGTGAGCTATTGCTCACGTTTTGGTGTCCCGGGACGTCTCCGGACAATGGGGTGATCTTATGGGAACATCCCCAGGACTCGTGGTTCTGGCCGATTCAGGCCTGTTTTCTGGGTTTATTGCCCATGTTTTGGTGTCCCGAGACGTCTCCGAAGCACGGGGTGATCTTATGGGACCGTCCCCTAGACTCGCAGGTTTGGCCAATTGGGGCCCGTTTTGTGAGCTATTACTCACGTTTTGGTGTGTCGGGACGTCTCCGGACCAAGGGGTGATCTTATCGGAACGTCCCTAGGACTCGTGGTTTTGGCCAATTCAGGCCCGTTTTGTGGGTTTATTTCCCATGTTTTAGTGTCCCGGGACGTCTTCGAAGCACGGGGTGATCTTATGGGACCGTCCCCAAGAGTCACAGTTTTGGCCAATTGGGACCCGTTTTGTGAGGTATTGCTCATGTTATGGTGTCCCGGGACGTCTCCGGACGACTGGGTGATCTATGGGAACGTCCCCAACACTCAAGGTTTTGCCCTATTCAGGCCTGTTTTGTGGGTTTATTGCCCATGTTTTGGTGTCCTGGGACGTCTCCGAAGCACGGGGTGATCCTATGGGACCGTCCCCAAGACTCATAGTTTTGGCCAATTGGGCCCGTTTTGTGAGCTATTGCTCACGTTTTTGTGTCCCGGGACGTCTCCGGACCAAGGGGTGATCTATGGGAATGTCCCAAAGACTCGTGGTTTTGGCCGATTCAGGCCCGTTTTGTGGGTTTATTGCCCATGCTTTGGTGTTCCGGGACGTCTCCGAAGCACGGGGTGATCTTATGGGACCGTCCCCATGAGTCACAGTTTTGGCCAATTGGGCCCGTTTTGTGAGCTATTACTCATGTTTTGGTGTCCCGAGACGTCTCTGGACCACGGGGTGATCTATGGGAACGTCCCCAAGACTCACAATTTTGGTTGATACGAGCTCGTTTCAAGGGATATTGCTCACGTTTCGGTGTCTCGGGACGTCTCCGAAGCACGGGGTGATCTTATGGAAACGTCCCCAAGACTCGTGGTTTTGGCCGAGTCAGGCCCGTTTTGTGGGTTTATTGCCCATGTTTTGGTGTCTCGAGACGTCTCCGAAGCACGGGGTGATCTTATGGGACCGTCCCCAAGAGTCACAGTTTTGGCCAATTGGGGCTCATTTTGTGAGCTATTGCTCACGTTTTGGTGTCCCGGGACGTCTCCAGACCATGGGGTGATCTCATGGGAACGTCCCGAGGACTCGTGGTTTTGGCCGATTCAGGCCCGTTTTGTGCGTTTATTGCCCATGTTTTGGTGTCCCGGGACATCTCCGAAGCACGGGTTGATCTTATGGGACCGCCCCCAAGACTCGTAGTTTTGGCCAAATGGGGCCCGTTTTGTGAGCTATTGCTCACGTTTTGGTGTCCCGGGACGTCTCCGGACAATGGGGTGATCTTATGGGAACGTCCCCAGGACTCGTGGTTCTGGCCGATTCAGGCCTGTTTTCTGGGTTTATTGCCCATGTTTTGGTGTCCCGAGACGTCTCCGAAGCACGGGGTGATCTTATGGGACCGTCCCCTAGACTCGCAGGTTTGGCCAATTGGGGCCCGTTTTGTGAGCTATTACTCACGTTTTGGTGTGCCGGGACGTCTCCGGACCAAGGGGTGATCTTATCGGAACGTCCCTAGGACTCGTGGTTTTGGCCAATTCAGGCCCGTTTTGTGGGTTTATTTCCCATGTTTTAGTGTCCCGGGACGTCTTCGAAGCACGGGGTGATCTTATGGGACCGTCCCCAAGAGTCACAGTTTTGGCCAATTGGGACCCGTTTTGTGAGGTATTGCTCATGTTATGGTGTCCCGGGACGTCTCCGGACGACTGGGTGATCTATGGGAACGTCCCCAACACTCAAGGTTTTGCCCTATTCAGGCCTGTTTTGTGGGTTTATTGCCCATGTTTTGGTGTCCTGGGACGTCTCCGAAGCACGGGGTGATCCTATGGGACCGTCCCCAAGACTCATAGTTTTGGCCAATTGGGCCCGTTTTGTGAGCTATTGCTCACGTTTTTGTGTCCCGGGACGTCTCCGGACCAAGGGGTGATCTATGGGAATGTCCCAAAGACTCGTGGTTTTGGCCGATTCAGGCCCGTTTTGTGGGTTTATTGCCCATGCTTTGGTGTTCCGGGACGTCTCCGAAGCACGGGGTGATCTTATGGGACCGTCCCCATGAGTCACAGTTTTGGCCAATTGGGCCCGTTTTGTGAGCTATTACTCATGTTTTGGTGTCCCGAGACGTCTCTGGACCACGGGGTGATCTATGGGAACGTCCCCAAGACTCACAATTTTGGTTGATACGAGCTCGTTTCAAGGGATATTGCTCACGTTTCGGTGTCTCGGGACGTCTCCGAAGCACGGGGTGATCTTATGGAAACGTCCCCAAGACTCGTGGTTTTGGCCGAGTCAGGCCCGTTTTGTGGGTTTATTGCCCATGTTTTGGTGTCTCGAGACGTCTCCGAAGCACGGGGTGATCTTATGGGACCGTCCCCAAGAGTCACAGTTTTGGCCAATTGGGGCTCATTTTGTGAGCTATTGCTCACGTTTTGGTGTCCCGGGACGTCTCCAGACCATGGGGTGATCTCATGGGAACGTCCCGAGGACTCGTGGTTTTGGCCGATTCAGGCCCGTTTTGTGCGTTTATTGCCCATGTTTTGGTGTCCCGGGACATCTCCGAAGCACGGGTTGATCTTATGGGACCGCCCCCAAGACTCGTAGTTTTGGCCAAATGGGGCCCGTTTTGTGAGCTATTGCTCACGTTTTGGTGTCCCGGGACGTCTCCGGACAATGGGGTGATCTTATGGGAACGTCCCCAGGACTCGTGGTTCTGGCCGATTCAGGCCTGTTTTCTGGGTTTATTGCCCATGTTTTGGTGTCCCGAGACGTCTCCGAAGCACGGGGTGATCTTATGGGACCGTCCCCTAGACTCGCAGGTTTGGCCAATTGGGGCCCGTTTTGTGAGCTATTACTCACGTTTTGGTGTGCCGGGACGTCTCCGGACCAAGGGGTGATCTTATCGGAACGTCCCTAGGACTCGTGGTTTTGGCCAATTCAGGCCCGTTTTGTGGGTTTATTTCCCATGTTTTAGTGTCCCGGGACGTCTTCGAAGCACGGGGTGATCTTATGGGACCGTCCCCAAGAGTCACAGTTTTGGCCAATTGGGACCCGTTTTGTGAGGTATTGCTCATGTTATGGTGTCCCGGGACGTCTCCGGACGACTGGGTGATCTATGGGAACGTCCCCAACACTCAAGGTTTTGCCCTATTCAGGCCTGTTTTGTGGGTTTATTGCCCATGTTTTGGTGTCCTGGGACGTCTCCGAAGCACGGGGTGATCCTATGGGACCGTCCCCAAGACTCATAGTTTTGGCCAATTGGGCCCGTTTTGTGAGCTATTGCTCACGTTTTTGTGTCCCGGGACGTCTCCGGACCAAGGGGTGATCTATGGGAATGTCCCAAAGACTCGTGGTTTTGGCCGATTCAGGCCCGTTTTGTGGGTTTATTGCCCATGCTTTGGTGTTCCGGGACGTCTCCGAAGCACGGGGTGATCTTATGGGACCGTCCCCATGAGTCACAGTTTTGGCCAATTGGGCCCGTTTTGTGAGCTATTACTCATGTTTTGGTGTCCCGAGACGTCTCTGGACCACGGGGTGATCTATGGGAACGTCCCCAAGACTCACAATTTTGGTTGATACGAGCTCGTTTCAAGGGATATTGCTCACGTTTCGGTGTCTCGGGACGTCTCCGAAGCACGGGGTGATCTTATGGAAACGTCCCCAAGACTCGTGGTTTTGGCCGAGTCAGGCCCGTTTTGTGGGTTTATTGCCCATGTTTTGGTGTCTCGAGACGTCTCCGAAGCACGGGGTGATCTTATGGGACCGTCCCCAAGAGTCACAGTTTTGGCCAATTGGGGCTCATTTTGTGAGCTATTGCTCACGTTTTGGTGTCCCGGGACGTCTCCAGACCATGGGGTGATCTCATGGGAACGTCCCGAGGACTCGTGGTTTTGGCCGATTCAGGCCCGTTTTGTGCGTTTATTGCCCATGTTTTGGTGTCCCGGGACATCTCCGAAGCACGGGTTGATCTTATGGGACCGCCCCCAAGACTCGTAGTTTTGGCCAAATGGGGCCCGTTTTGTGAGCTATTGCTCACGTTTTGGTGTCCCGGGACGTCTCCGGACAATGGGGTGATCTTATGGGAACGTCCCCAGGACTCGTGGTTCTGGCCGATTCAGGCCTGTTTTCTGGGTTTATTGCCCATGTTTTGGTGTCCCGAGACGTCTCCGAAGCACGGGGTGATCTTATGGGACCGTCCCCTAGACTCGCAGGTTTGGCCAATTGGGGCCCGTTTTGTGAGCTATTACTCACGTTTTGGTGTGCCGGGACGTCTCCGGACCAAGGGGTGGATCTTATCGGAACGTCCCTAGGACTCGTGGTTTTGGCCAATTCAGGCCCGTTTTGTGGGTTTATTTCCCATGTTTTAGTGTCCCGGGACGTCTTCGAAGCACGGGGTGATCTTATGGGACCGTCCCCAAGAGTCACAGTTTTGGCCAATTGGGACCCGTTTTGTGAGGTATTGCTCATGTTATGGTGTCCCGGGACGTCTCCGGACGACTGGGTGATCTATGGGAACGTCCCCAACACTCAAGGTTTTGCCCTATTCAGGCCTGTTTTGTGGGTTTATTGCCCATGTTTTGGTGTCCTGGGACGTCTCCGAAGCACGGGGTGATCCTATGGGACCGTCCCCAAGACTCATAGTTTTGGCCAATTGGGCCCGTTTTGTGAGCTATTGCTCACATTTTTGTGTCCCGGGACGTCTCCGGACCAAGGGGTGATCTATGGGAATGTCCCAAAGACTCGTGGTTTTGGCCGATTCAGGCCCGTTTTGTGGGTTTATTGCCCATGCTTTGGTGTTCCGGGACGTCTCCGAAGCACGGGGTGATCTTATGGGACCGTCCCCATGAGTCACAGTTTTGGCCAATTGGGCCCGTTTTGTGAGCTATTACTCATGTTTTGGTGTCCCGAGACGTCTCTGGACCACGGGGTGATCTATGGGAACGTCCCCAAGACTCACAATTTTGGTTGATACGAGCTCGTTTCAAGGGATATTGCTCACGTTTCGGTGTCTCGGGACGTCTCCGAAGCACGGGGTGATCTTATGGAAACGTCCCCAAGACTCGTGGTTTTGGCCGAGTCAGGCCCGTTTTGTGGGTTTATTGCCCATGTTTTGGTGTCTCGAGACGTCTCCGAAGCACGGGGTGATCTTATGGGACCGTCCCCAAGAGTCACAGTTTTGGCCAATTGGGGCTCATTTTGTGAGCTATTGCTCACGTTTTGGTGTCCCGGGACGTCTCCAGACCATGGGGTGATCTCATGGGAACGTCCCGAGGACTCGTGGTTTTGGCCGATTCAGGCCCGTTTTGTGCGTTTATTGCCCATGTTTTGGTGTCCCGGGACATCTCCGAAGCACGGGTTGATCTTATGGGACCGCCCCCAAGACTCGTAGTTTTGGCCAAATGGGGCCCGTTTTGTGAGCTATTGCTCACGTTTTGGTGTCCCGGGACGTCTCCGGACAATGGGGTGATCTTATGGGAACGTCCCCAGGACTCGTGGTTCTGGCCGATTCAGGCCTGTTTTCTGGGTTTATTGCCCATGTTTTGGTGTCCCGAGACGTCTCCGAAGCACGGGGTGATCTTATGGGACCGTCCCCTAGACTCGCAGGTTTGGCCAATTGGGGCCCGTTTTGTGAGCTATTACTCACGTTTTGGTGTGCCGGGACGTCTCCGGACCAAGGGGTGATCTTATCGGAACGTCCCTAGGACTCGTGGTTTTGGCCAATTCAGGCCCGTTTTGTGGGTTTATTTCCCATGTTTTAGTGTCCCGGGACGTCTTCGAAGCACGGGGTGATCTTATGGGACCGTCCCCAAGAGTCACAGTTTTGGCCAATTGGGACCCGTTTTGTGAGGTATTGCTCATGTTATGGTGTCCCGGGACGTCTCCGGACGACTGGGTGATCTATGGGAACGTCCCCAACACTCAAGGTTTTGCCCTATTCAGGCCTGTTTTGTGGGTTTATTGCCCATGTTTTGGTGTCCTGGGACGTCTCCGAAGCACGGGGTGATCCTATGGGACCGTCCCCAAGACTCATAGTTTTGGCCAATTGGGCCCGTTTTGTGAGCTATTGCTCACGTTTTTGTGTCCCGGGACGTCTCCGGACCAAGGGGTGATCTATGGGAATGTCCCAAAGACTCGTGGTTTTGGCCGATTCAGGCCCGTTTTGTGGGTTTATTGCCCATGCTTTGGTGTTCCGGGACGTCTCCGAAGCACGGGGTGATCTTATGGGACCGTCCCCATGAGTCACAGTTTTGGCCAATTGGGCCCGTTTTGTGAGCTATTACTCATGTTTTGGTGTCCCGAGACGTCTCTGGACCACGGGGTGATCTATGGGAACGTCCCCAAGACTCACAATTTTGGTTGATACGAGCTCGTTTCAAGGGATATTGCTCACGTTTCGGTGTCTCGGGACGTCTCCGAAGCACGGGGTGATCTTATGGAAACGTCCCCAAGACTCGTGGTTTTGGCCGAGTCAGGCCCGTTTTGTGGGTTTATTGCCCATGTTTTGGTGTCTCGAGACGTCTCCGAAGCACGGGGTGATCTTATGGGACCGTCCCCATGAGTCACAGTTTTGGCCAATTGGGCCCGTTTTGTGAGCTATTACTCATGTTTTGGTGTCCCGAGACGTCTCTGGACCACGGGGTGATCTATGGGAACGTCCCCAAGACTCACAATTTTGGTTGATACGAGCTCGTTTCAAGGGATATTGCTCACGTTTCGGTGTCTCGGGACGTCTCCGAAGCACGGGGTGATCTTATGGAAACGTCCCCAAGACTCGTGGTTTTGGCCGAGTCAGGCCCGTTTTGTGGGTTTATTGCCCATGTTTTGGTGTCTCGAGACGTCTCCGAAGCACGGGGTGATCTTATGGGACCGTCCCCAAGAGTCACAGTTTTGGCCAATTGGGGCTCATTTTGTGAGCTATTGCTCACGTTTTGGTGTCCCGGGACGTCTCCAGACCATGGGGTGATCTCATGGGAACGTCCCGAGGACTCGTGGTTTTGGCCGATTCAGGCCCGTTTTGTGCGTTTATTGCCCATGTTTTGGTGTCCCGGGACATCTCCGAAGCACGGGTTGATCTTATGGGACCGCCCCCAAGACTCGTAGTTTTGGCCAAATGGGGCCCGTTTTGTGAGCTATTGCTCACGTTTTGGTGTCCCGGGACGTCTCCGGACAATGGGGTGATCTTATGGGAACATCCCCAGGACTCGTGGTTCTGGCCGATTCAGGCCTGTTTTCTGGGTTTATTGCCCATGTTTTGGTGTCCCGAGACGTCTCCGAAGCACGGGGTGATCTTATGGGACCGTCCCCTAGACTCGCAGGTTTGGCCAATTGGGGCCCGTTTTGTGAGCTATTACTCACGTTTTGGTGTGTCGGGACGTCTCCGGACCAAGGGGTGATCTTATCGGAACGTCCCTAGGACTCGTGGTTTTGGCCAATTCAGGCCCGTTTTGTGGGTTTATTTCCCATGTTTTAGTGTCCCGGGACGTCTTCGAAGCACGGGGTGATCTTATGGGACCGTCCCCAAGAGTCACAGTTTTGGCCAATTGGGACCCGTTTTGTGAGGTATTGCTCATGTTATGGTGTCCCGGGACGTCTCCGGACGACTGGGTGATCTATGGGAACGTCCCCAACACTCAAGGTTTTGCCCTATTCAGGCCTGTTTTGTGGGTTTATTGCCCATGTTTTGGTGTCCTGGGACGTCTCCGAAGCACGGGGTGATCCTATGGGACCGTCCCCAAGACTCATAGTTTTGGCCAATTGGGCCCGTTTTGTGAGCTATTGCTCACGTTTTTGTGTCCCGGGACGTCTCCGGACCAAGGGGTGATCTATGGGAATGTCCCAAAGACTCGTGGTTTTGGCCGATTCAGGCCCGTTTTGTGGGTTTATTGCCCATGCTTTGGTGTTCCGGGACGTCTCCGAAGCACGGGGTGATCTTATGGGACCGTCCCCATGAGTCACAGTTTTGGCCAATTGGGCCCGTTTTGTGAGCTATTACTCATGTTTTGGTGTCCCGAGACGTCTCTGGACCACGGGGTGATCTATGGGAACGTCCCCAAGACTCACAATTTTGGTTGATACGAGCTCGTTTCAAGGGATATTGCTCACGTTTCGGTGTCTCGGGACGTCTCCGAAGCACGGGGTGATCTTATGGAAACGTCCCCAAGACTCGTGGTTTTGGCCGAGTCAGGCCCGTTTTGTGGGTTTATTGCCCATGTTTTGGTGTCTCGAGACGTCTCCGAAGCACGGGGTGATCTTATGGGACCGTCCCCAAGAGTCACAGTTTTGGCCAATTGGGGCTCATTTTGTGAGCTATTGCTCACGTTTTGGTGTCCCGGGACGTCTCCAGACCATGGGGTGATCTCATGGGAACGTCCCGAGGACTCGTGGTTTTGGCCGATTCAGGCCCGTTTTGTGCGTTTATTGCCCATGTTTTGGTGTCCCGGGACATCTCCGAAGCACGGGTTGATCTTATGGGACCGCCCCCAAGACTCGTAGTTTTGGCCAAATGGGGCCCGTTTTGTGAGCTATTGCTCACGTTTTGGTGTCCCGGGACGTCTCCGGACAATGGGGTGATCTTATGGGAACGTCCCCAGGACTCGTGGTTCTGGCCGATTCAGGCCTGTTTTCTGGGTTTATTGCCCATGTTTTGGTGTCCCGAGACGTCTCCGAAGCACGGGGTGATCTTATGGGACCGTCCCCTAGACTCGCAGGTTTGGCCAATTGGGGCCCGTTTTGTGAGCTATTACTCACGTTTTGGTGTGCCGGGACGTCTCCGGACCAAGGGGTGATCTTATCGGAACGTCCCTAGGACTCGTGGTTTTGGCCAATTCAGGCCCGTTTTGTGGGTTTATTTCCCATGTTTTAGTGTCCCGGGACGTCTTCGAAGCACGGGGTGATCTTATGGGACCGTCCCCAAGAGTCACAGTTTTGGCCAATTGGGACCCGTTTTGTGAGGTATTGCTCATGTTATGGTGTCCCGGGACGTCTCCGGACGACTGGGTGATCTATGGGAACGTCCCCAACACTCAAGGTTTTGCCCTATTCAGGCCTGTTTTGTGGGTTTATTGCCCATGTTTTGGTGTCCTGGGACGTCTCCGAAGCACGGGGTGATCCTATGGGACCGTCCCCAAGACTCATAGTTTTGGCCAATTGGGCCCGTTTTGTGAGCTATTGCTCACGTTTTTGTGTCCCGGGACGTCTCCGGACCAAGGGGTGATCTATGGGAATGTCCCAAAGACTCGTGGTTTTGGCCGATTCAGGCCCGTTTTGTGGGTTTATTGCCCATGCTTTGGTGTTCCGGGACGTCTCCGAAGCACGGGGTGATCTTATGGGACCGTCCCCATGAGTCACAGTTTTGGCCAATTGGGCCCGTTTTGTGAGCTATTACTCATGTTTTGGTGTCCCGAGACGTCTCTGGACCACGGGGTGATCTATGGGAACGTCCCCAAGACTCACAATTTTGGTTGATACGAGCTCGTTTCAAGGGATATTGCTCACGTTTCGGTGTCTCGGGACGTCTCCGAAGCACGGGGTGATCTTATGGAAACGTCCCCAAGACTCGTGGTTTTGGCCGAGTCAGGCCCGTTTTGTGGGTTTATTGCCCATGTTTTGGTGTCTCGAGACGTCTCCGAAGCACGGGGTGATCTTATGGGACCGTCCCCAAGAGTCACAGTTTTGGCCAATTGGGGCTCATTTTGTGAGCTATTGCTCACGTTTTGGTGTCCCGGGACGTCTCCAGACCATGGGGTGATCTCATGGGAACGTCCCGAGGACTCGTGGTTTTGGCCGATTCAGGCCCGTTTTGTGCGTTTATTGCCCATGTTTTGGTGTCCCGGGACATCTCCGAAGCACGGGTTGATCTTATGGGACCGCCCCCAAGACTCGTAGTTTTGGCCAAATGGGGCCCGTTTTGTGAGCTATTGCTCACGTTTTGGTGTCCCGGGACGTCTCCGGACAATGGGGTGATCTTATGGGAACGTCCCCAGGACTCGTGGTTCTGGCCGATTCAGGCCTGTTTTCTGGGTTTATTGCCCATGTTTTGGTGTCCCGAGACGTCTCCGAAGCACGGGGTGATCTTATGGGACCGTCCCCTAGACTCGCAGGTTTGGCCAATTGGGGCCCGTTTTGTGAGCTATTACTCACGTTTTGGTGTGCCGGGACGTCTCCGGACCAAGGGGTGATCTTATCGGAACGTCCCTAGGACTCGTGGTTTTGGCCAATTCAGGCCCGTTTTGTGGGTTTATTTCCCATGTTTTAGTGTCCCGGGACGTCTTCGAAGCACGGGGTGATCTTATGGGACCGTCCCCAAGAGTCACAGTTTTGGCCAATTGGGACCCGTTTTGTGAGGTATTGCTCATGTTATGGTGTCCCGGGACGTCTCCGGACGACTGGGTGATCTATGGGAACGTCCCCAACACTCAAGGTTTTGCCCTATTCAGGCCTGTTTTGTGGGTTTATTGCCCATGTTTTGGTGTCCTGGGACGTCTCCGAAGCACGGGGTGATCCTATGGGACCGTCCCCAAGACTCATAGTTTTGGCCAATTGGGCCCGTTTTGTGAGCTATTGCTCACGTTTTTGTGTCCCGGAACGTCTCCGGACCAAGGGGTGATCTATGGGAATGTCCCAAAGACTCGTGGTTTTGGCCGATTCAGGCCCGTTTTGTGGGTTTATTGCCCATGCTTTGGTGTTCCGGGACGTCTCCGAAGCACGGGGTGATCTTATGGGACCGTCCCCATGAGTCACAGTTTTGGCCAATTGGGCCCGTTTTGTGAGCTATTACTCATGTTTTGGTGTCCCGAGACGTCTCTGGACCACGGGGTGATCTATGGGAACGTCCCCAAGACTCACAATTTTGGTTGATACGAGCTCGTTTCAAGGGATATTGCTCACGTTTCGGTGTCTCGGGACGTCTCCGAAGCACGGGGTGATCTTATGGAAACGTCCCCAAGACTCGTGGTTTTGGCCGAGTCAGGCCCGTTTTGTGGGTTTATTGCCCATGTTTTGGTGTCTCGAGACGTCTCCGAAGCACGGGGTGATCTTATGGGACCGTCCCCAAGAGTCACAGTTTTGGCCAATTGGGGCTCATTTTGTGAGCTATTGCTCACGTTTTGGTGTCCCGGGACGTCTCCAGACCATGGGGTGATCTCATGGGAACGTCCCGAGGACTCGTGGTTTTGGCCGATTCAGGCCCGTTTTGTGCGTTTATTGCCCATGTTTTGGTGTCCCGGGACATCTCCGAAGCACGGGTTGATCTTATGGGACCGCCCCCAAGACTCGTAGTTTTGGCCAAATGGGGCCCGTTTTGTGAGCTATTGCTCACGTTTTGGTGTCCCGGGACGTCTCCGGACAATGGGGTGATCTTATGGGAACGTCCCCAGGACTCGTGGTTCTGGCCGATTCAGGCCTGTTTTCTGGGTTTATTGCCCATGTTTTGGTGTCCCGAGACGTCTCCGAAGCACGGGGTGATCTTATGGGACCGTCCCCTAGACTCGCAGGTTTGGCCAATTGGGGCCCGTTTTGTGAGCTATTACTCACGTTTTGGTGTGCCGGGACGTCTCCGGACCAAGGGGTGATCTTATCGGAACGTCCCTAGGACTCGTGGTTTTGGCCAATTCAGGCCCGTTTTGTGGGTTTATTTCCCATGTTTTAGTGTCCCGGGACGTCTTCGAAGCACGGGGTGATCTTATGGGACCGTCCCCAAGAGTCACAGTTTTGGCCAATTGGGACCCGTTTTGTGAGGTATTGCTCATGTTATGGTGTCCCGGGACGTCTCCGGACGACTGGGTGATCTATGGGAACGTCCCCAACACTCAAGGTTTTGCCCTATTCAGGCCTGTTTTGTGGGTTTATTGCCCATGTTTTGGTGTCCTGGGACGTCTCCGAAGCACGGGGTGATCCTATGGGACCGTCCCCAAGACTCATAGTTTTGGCCAATTGGGCCCGTTTTGTGAGCTATTGCTCACGTTTTTGTGTCCCGGGACGTCTCCGGACCAAGGGGTGATCTATGGGAATGTCCCAAAGACTCGTGGTTTTGGCCGATTCAAGCCCGTTTTGTGGGTTTATTGCCCATGCTTTGGTGTTCCGGGACGTCTCCGAAGCACGGGGTGATCTTATGGGACCGTCCCCATGAGTCACAGTTTTGGCCAATTGGGCCCGTTTTGTGAGCTATTACTCATGTTTTGGTGTCCCGAGACGTCTCTGGACCACGGGGTGATCTATGGGAACGTCCCCAAGACTCACAATTTTGGTTGATACGAGCTCGTTTCAAGGGATATTGCTCACGTTTCGGTGTCTCGGGACGTCTCCGAAGCACGGGGTGATCTTATGGAAACGTCCCCAAGACTCGTGGTTTTGGCCGAGTCAGGCCCGTTTTGTGGGTTTATTGCCCATGTTTTGGTGTCTCGAGACGTCTCCGAAGCACGGGGTGATCTTATGGGACCGTCCCCAAGAGTCACAGTTTTGGCCAATTGGGGCTCATTTTGTGAGCTATTGCTCACGTTTTGGTGTCCCGGGACGTCTCCAGACCATGGGGTGATCTCATGGGAACGTCCCGAGGACTCGTGGTTTTGGCCGATTCAGGCCCGTTTTGTGCGTTTATTGCCCATGTTTTGGTGTCCCGGGACATCTCCGAAGCACGGGTTGATCTTATGGGACCGCCCCCAAGACTCGTAGTTTTGGCCAAATGGGGCCCGTTTTGTGAGCTATTGCTCACGTTTTGGTGTCCCGGGACGTCTCCGGACAATGGGGTGATCTTATGGGAACGTCCCCAGGACTCGTGGTTCTGGCCGATTCAGGCCTGTTTTCTGGGTTTATTGCCCATGTTTTGGTGTCCCGAGACGTCTCCGAAGCACGGGGTGATCTTATGGGACCGTCCCCTAGACTCGCAGGTTTGGCCAATTGGGGCCCGTTTTGTGAGCTATTACTCACGTTTTGGTGTGCCGGGACGTCTCCGGACCAAGGGGTGATCTTATCGGAACGTCCCTAGGACTCGTGGTTTTGGCCAATTCAGGCCCGTTTTGTGGGTTTATTTCCCATGTTTTAGTGTCCCGGGACGTCTTCGAAGCACGGGGTGATCTTATGGGACCGTCCCCAAGAGTCACAGTTTTGGCCAATTGGGACCCGTTTTGTGAGGTATTGCTCATGTTATGGTGTCCCGGGACGTCTCCGGACGACTGGGTGATCTATGGGAACGTCCCCAACACTCAAGGTTTTGCCCTATTCAGGCCTGTTTTGTGGGTTTATTGCCCATGTTTTGGTGTCCTGGGACGTCTCCGAAGCACGGGGTGATCCTATGGGACCGTCCCCAAGACTCATAGTTTTGGCCAATTGGGCCCGTTTTGTGAGCTATTGCTCACGTTTTTGTGTCCCGGGACGTCTCCGGACCAAGGGGTGATCTATGGGAATGTCCCAAAGACTCGTGGTTTTGGCCGATTCAGGCCCGTTTTGTGGGTTTATTGCCCATGCTTTGGTGTTCCGGGACGTCTCCGAAGCACGGGGTGATCTTATGGGACCGTCCCCATGAGTCACAGTTTTGGCCAATTGGGCCCGTTTTGTGAGCTATTACTCATGTTTTGGTGTCCCGAGACGTCTCTGGACCACGGGGTGATCTATGGGAACGTCCCCAAGACTCACAATTTTGGTTGATACGAGCTCGTTTCAAGGGATATTGCTCACGTTTCGGTGTCTCGGGACGTCTCCGAAGCACGGGGTGATCTTATGGAAACGTCCCCAAGACTCGTGGTTTTGGCCGAGTCAGGCCCGTTTTGTGGGTTTATTGCCCATGTTTTGGTGTCTCGAGACGTCTCCGAAGCACGGGGTGATCTTATGGGACCGTCCCCAAGAGTCACAGTTTTGGCCAATTGGGGCTCATTTTGTGAGCTATTGCTCACGTTTTGGTGTCCCGGGACGTCTCCAGACCATGGGGTGATCTCATGGGAACGTCCCGAGGACTCGTGGTTTTGGCCGATTCAGGCCCGTTTTGTGCGTTTATTGCCCATGTTTTGGTGTCCCGGGACATCTCCGAAGCACGGGTTGATCTTATGGGACCGCCCCCAAGACTCGTAGTTTTGGCCAAATGGGGCCCGTTTTGTGAGCTATTGCTCACGTTTTGGTGTCCCGGGACGTCTCCGGACAATGGGGTGATCTTATGGGAACGTCCCCAGGACTCGTGGTTCTGGCCGATTCAGGCCTGTTTTCTGGGTTTATTGCCCATGTTTTGGTGTCCCGAGACGTCTCCGAAGCACGGGGTGATCTTATGGGACCGTCCCCTAGACTCGCAGGTTTGGCCAATTGGGGCCCGTTTTGTGAGCTATTACTCACGTTTTGGTGTGCCGGGACGTCTCCGGACCAAGGGGTGATCTTATCGGAACGTCCCTAGGACTCGTGGTTTTGGCCAATTCAGGCCCGTTTTGTGGGTTTATTTCCCATGTTTTAGTGTCCCGGGACGTCTTCGAAGCACGGGGTGATCTTATGGGACCGTCCCCAAGAGTCACAGTTTTGGCCAATTGGGACCCGTTTTGTGAGGTATTGCTCATGTTATGGTGTCCCGGGACGTCTCCGGACGACTGGGTGATCTATGGGAACGTCCCCAACACTCAAGGTTTTGCCCTATTCAGGCCTGTTTTGTGGGTTTATTGCCCATGTTTTGGTGTCCTGGGACGTCTCCGAAGCACGGGGTGATCCTATGGGACCGTCCCCAAGACTCATAGTTTTGGCCAATTGGGCCCGTTTTGTGAGCTATTGCTCACGTTTTTGTGTCCCGGGACGTCTCCGGACCAAGGGGTGATCTATGGGAATGTCCCAAAGACTCGTGGTTTTGGCCGATTCAGGCCCGTTTTGTGGGTTTATTGCCCATGCTTTGGTGTTCCGGGACGTCTCCGAAGCACGGGGTGATCTTATGGGACCGTCCCCATGAGTCACAGTTTTGGCCAATTGGGCCCGTTTTGTGAGCTATTACTCATGTTTTGGTGTCCCGAGACGTCTCTGGACCACGGGGTGATCTATGGGAACGTCCCCAAGACTCACAATTTTGGTTGATACGAGCTCGTTTCAAGGGATATTGCTCACGTTTCGGTGTCTCGGGACGTCTCCGAAGCACGGGGTGATCTTATGGAAACGTCCCCAAGATTCGTGGTTTTGGCCGAGTCAGGCCCGTTTTGTGGGTTTATTGCCCATGTTTTGGTGTCTCGAGACGTCTCCGAAGCACGGGGTGATCTTATGGGACCGTCCCCAAGAGTCACAGTTTTGGCCAATTGGGGCTCATTTTGTGAGCTATTGCTCACGTTTTGGTGTCCCGGGACGTCTCCAGACCATGGGGTGATCTCATGGGAACGTCCCGAGGACTCGTGGTTTTGGCCGATTCAGGCCCGTTTTGTGCGTTTATTGCCCATGTTTTGGTGTCCCGGGACATCTCCGAAGCACGGGTTGATCTTATGGGACCGCCCCCAAGACTCGTAGTTTTGGCCAAATGGGGCCCGTTTTGTGAGCTATTGCTCACGTTTTGGTGTCCCGGGACGTCTCCGGACAATGGGGTGATCTTATGGGAACGTCCCCAGGACTCGTGGTTCTGGCCGATTCAGGCCTGTTTTCTGGGTTTATTGCCCATGTTTTGGTGTCCCGAGACGTCTCCGAAGCACGGGGTGATCTTATGGGACCGTCCCCTAGACTCGCAGGTTTGGCCAATTGGGGCCCGTTTTGTGAGCTATTACTCACGTTTTGGTGTGCCGGGACGTCTCCGGACCAAGGGGTGATCTTATCGGAACGTCCCTAGGACTCGTGGTTTTGGCCAATTCAGGCCCGTTTTGTGGGTTTATTTCCCATGTTTTAGTGTCCCGGGACGTCTTCGAAGCACGGGGTGATCTTATGGGACCGTCCCCAAGAGTCACAGTTTTGGCCAATTGGGACCCGTTTTGTGAGGTATTGCTCATGTTATGGTGTCCCGGGACGTCTCCGGACGACTGGGTGATCTATGGGAACGTCCCCAACACTCAAGGTTTTGCCCTATTCAGGCCTGTTTTGTGGGTTTATTGCCCATGTTTTGGTGTCCTGGGACGTCTCCGAAGCACGGGGTGATCCTATGGGACCGTCCCCAAGACTCATAGTTTTGGCCAATTGGGCCCGTTTTGTGAGCTATTGCTCACGTTTTTGTGTCCCGGGACGTCTCCGGACCAAGGGGTGATCTATGGGAATGTCCCAAAGACTCGTGGTTTTGGCCGATTCAGGCCCGTTTTGTGGGTTTATTGCCCATGCTTTGGTGTTCCGGGACGTCTCCGAAGCACGGGGTGATCTTATGGGACCGTCCCCATGAGTCACAGTTTTGGCCAATTGGGCCCGTTTTGTGAGCTATTACTCATGTTTTGGTGTCCCGAGACGTCTCTGGACCACGGGGTGATCTATGGGAACGTCCCCAAGACTCACAATTTTGGTTGATACGAGCTCGTTTCAAGGGATATTGCTCACGTTTCGGTGTCTCGGGACGTCTCCGAAGCACGGGGTGATCTTATGCAAACGTCCCCAAGACTCGTGGTTTTGGCCGAGTCAGGCCCGTTTTGTGGGTTTATTGCCCATGTTTTGGTGTCTCGAGACGTCTCCGAAGCACGGGGTGATCTTATGGGACCGTCCCCAAGAGTCACAGTTTTGGCCAATTGGGGCTCATTTTGTGAGCTATTGCTCACGTTTTGGTGTCCCGGGACGTCTCCAGACCATGGGGTGATCTCATGGGAACGTCCCGAGGACTCGTGGTTTTGGCCGATTCAGGCCCGTTTTGTGCGTTTATTGCCCATGTTTTGGTGTCCCGGGACATCTCCGAAGCACGGGTTGATCTTATGGGACCGCCCCCAAGACTCGTAGTTTTGGCCAAATGGGGCCCGTTTTGTGAGCTATTGCTCACGTTTTGGTGTCCCGGGACGTCTCCGGACAATGGGGTGATCTTATGGGAACATCCCCAGGACTCGTGGTTCTGGCCGATTCAGGCCTGTTTTCTGGGTTTATTGCCCATGTTTTGGTGTCCCGAGACGTCTCCGAAGCACGGGGTGATCTTATGGGACCGTCCCCTAGACTCGCAGGTTTGGCCAATTGGGGCCCGTTTTGTGAGCTATTACTCACGTTTTGGTGTGTCGGGACGTCTCCGGACCAAGGGGTGATCTTATCGGAACGTCCCTAGGACTCGTGGTTTTGGCCAATTCAGGCCCGTTTTGTGGGTTTATTTCCCATGTTTTAGTGTCCCGGGACGTCTTCGAAGCACGGGGTGATCTTATGGGACCGTCCCCAAGAGTCACAGTTTTGGCCAATTGGGACCCGTTTTGTGAGGTATTGCTCATGTTATGGTGTCCCGGGACGTCTCCGGACGACTGGGTGATCTATGGGAACGTCCCCAACACTCAAGGTTTTGCCCTATTCAGGCCTGTTTTGTGGGTTTATTGCCCATGTTTTGGTGTCCTGGGACATCTCCGAAGCACGGGGTGATCCTATGGGACCGTCCCCAAGACTCATAGTTTTGGCCAATTGGGCCCGTTTTGTGAGCTATTGCTCACGTTTTTGTGTCCCGGGACGTCTCCGGACCAAGGGGTGATCTATGGGAATGTCCCAAAGACTCGTGGTTTTGGCCGATTCAGGCCCGTTTTGTGGGTTTATTGCCCATGCTTTGGTGTTCCGGGACGTCTCCGAAGCACGGGGTGATCTTATGGGACCGTCCCCATGAGTCACAGTTTTGGCCAATTGGGCCCGTTTTGTGAGCTATTACTCATGTTTTGGTGTCCCGAGACGTCTCTGGACCACGGGGTGATCTATGGGAACGTCCCCAAGACTCACAATTTTGGTTGATACGAGCTCGTTTCAAGGGATATTGCTCACGTTTCGGTGTCTCGGGACGTCTCCGAAGCACGGGGTGATCTTATGGAAACGTCCCCAAGACTCGTGGTTTTGGCCGAGTCAGGCCCGTTTTGTGGGTTTATTGCCCATGTTTTGGTGTCTCGAGACGTCTCCGAAGCACGGGGTGATCTTATGGGACCGTCCCCAAGAGTCACAGTTTTGGCCAATTGGGGCTCATTTTGTGAGCTATTGCTCACGTTTTGGTGTCCCGGGACGTCTCCAGACCATGGGGTGATCTCATGGGAACGTCCCGAGGACTCGTGGTTTTGGCCGATTCAGGCCCGTTTTGTGCGTTTATTGCCCATGTTTTGGTGTCCCGGGACATCTCCGAAGCACGGGTTGATCTTATGGGACCGCCCCCAAGACTCGTAGTTTTGGCCAAATGGGGCCCGTTTTGTGAGCTATTGCTCACGTTTTGGTGTCCCGGGACGTCTCCGGACAATGGGGTGATCTTATGGGAACGTCCCCAGGACTCGTGGTTCTGGCCGATTCAGGCCTGTTTTCTGGGTTTATTGCCCATGTTTTGGTGTCCCGAGACGTCTCCGAAGCACGGGGTGATCTTATGGGACCGTCCCCTAGACTCGCAGGTTTGGCCAATTGGGGCCCGTTTTGTGAGCTATTACTCACGTTTTGGTGTGTCGGGACGTCTCCGGACCAAGGGGTGATCTTATCGGAACGTCCCTAGGACTCGTGGTTTTGGCCAATTCAGGCCCGTTTTGTGGGTTTATTTCCCATGTTTTAGTGTCCCGGGACGTCTTCGAAGCACGGGGTGATCTTATGGGACCGTCCCCAAGAGTCACAGTTTTGGCCAATTGGGACCCGTTTTGTGAGGTATTACTCATGTTATGGTGTCCCGGGACGTCTCCGGACGACTGGGTGATCTATGGGAACGTCCCCAACACTCAAGGTTTTGCCCTATTCAGGCCTGTTTTGTGGGTTTATTGCCCATGTTTTGGTGTCCTGGGACGTCTCCGAAGCACGGGGTGATCCTATGGGACCGTCCCCAAGACTCATAGTTTTGGCCAATTGGGCCCGTTTTGTGAGCTATTGCTCACGTTTTTGTGTCCCGGGACGTCTCCGGACCAAGGGGTGATCTATGGGAATGTCCCAAAGACTCGTGGTTTTGGCCGATTCAGGCCCGTTTTGTGGGTTTATTGCCCATGCTTTGGTGTTCCGGGACGTCTCCGAAGCACGGGGTGATCTTATGGGACCGTCCCCATGAGTCACAGTTTTGGCCAATTGGGCCCGTTTTGTGAGCTATTACTCATGTTTTGGTGTCCCGAGACGTCTCTGGACCACGGGGTGATCTATGGGAACGTCCCCAAGACTCACAATTTTGGTTGATACGAGCTCGTTTCAAGGGATATTGCTCACGTTTCGGTGTCTCGGGACGTCTCCGAAGCACGGGGTGATCTTATGGAAACGTCCCCAAGACTCGTGGTTTTGGCCGAGTCAGGCCCGTTTTGTGGGTTTATTGCCCATGTTTTGGTGTCTCGAGACGTCTCCGAAGCACGGGGTGATCTTATGGGACCGTCCCCAAGAGTCACAGTTTTGGCCAATTGGGGCTCATTTTGTGAGCTATTGCTCACGTTTTGGTGTCCCGGGACGTCTCCAGACCATGGGGTGATCTCATGGGAACGTCCCGAGGACTCGTGGTTTTGGCCGATTCAGGCCCGTTTTGTGCGTTTATTGCCCATGTTTTGGTGTCCCGGGACATCTCCGAAGCACGGGTTGATCTTATGGGACCGCCCCCAAGACTAGTAGTTTTGGCCAAATGGGGCCCGTTTTGTGAGCTATTGCTCACGTTTTGGTGTCCCGGGACGTCTCCGGACAATGGGGTGATCTTATGGGAACGTCCCCAGGACTCGTGGTTCTGGCCGATTCAGGCCTGTTTTCTGGGTTTATTGCCCATGTTTTGGTGTCCCGAGACGTCTCCGAAGCACGGGGTGATCTTATGGGACCGTCCCCTAGACTCGCAGGTTTGGCCAATTGGGGCCCGTTTTGTGAGCTATTACTCACGTTTTGGTGTGCCGGGACGTCTCCGGACCAAGGGGTGATCTTATCGGAACGTCCCTAGGACTCGTGGTTTTGGCCAATTCAGGCCCGTTTTGTGGGTTTATTTCCCATGTTTTAGTGTCCCGGGACGTCTTCGAAGCACGGGGTGATCTTATGGGACCGTCCCCAAGAGTCACAGTTTTGGCCAATTGGGACCCGTTTTGTGAGGTATTGCTCATGTTATGGTGTCCCGGGACGTCTCCGGACGACTGGGTGATCTATGGGAACGTCCCCAACACTCAAGGTTTTGCCCTATTCAGGCCTGTTTTGTGGGTTTATTGCCCATGTTTTGGTGTCCTGGGACGTCTCCGAAGCACGGGGTGATCCTATGGGACCGTCCCCAAGACTCATAGTTTTGGCCAATTGGGCCCGTTTTGTGAGCTATTGCTCACGTTTTTGTGTCCCGGGACGTCTCCGGACCAAGGGGTGATCTATGGGAATGTCCCAAAGACTCGTGGTTTTGGCCGATTCAGGCCCGTTTTGTGGGTTTATTGCCCATGCTTTGGTGTTCCGGGACGTCTCCGAAGCACGGGGTGATCTTATGGGACCGTCCCCATGAGTCACAGTTTTGGCCAATTGGGCCCGTTTTGTGAGCTATTACTCATGTTTTGGTGTCCCGAGACGTCTCTGGACCACGGGGTGATCTATGGGAACGTCCCCAAGACTCACAATTTTGGTTGATACGAGCTCGTTTCAAGGGATATTGCTCACGTTTCGGTGTCTCGGGACGTCTCCGAAGCACGGGGTGATCTTATGGAAACGTCCCCAAGACTCGTGGTTTTGGCCGAGTCAGGCCCGTTTTGTGGGTTTATTGCCCATGTTTTGGTGTCTCGAGACGTCTCCGAAGCACGGGGTGATCTTATGGGACCGTCCCCAAGAGTCACAGTTTTGGCCAATTGGGGCTCATTTTGTGAGCTATTGCTCACGTTTTGGTGTCCCGGGACGTCTCCAGACCATGGGGTGATCTCATGGGAACGTCCCGAGGACTCGTGGTTTTGGCCGATTCAGGCCCGTTTTGTGCGTTTATTGCCCATGTTTTGGTGTCCCGGGACATCTCTGAAGCACGGGTTGATCTTATGGGACCGCCCCCAAGACTCGTAGTTTTGGCCAAATGGGGCCCGTTTTGTGAGCTATTGCTCACGTTTTGGTGTCCCGGGACGTCTCCGGACAATGGGGTGATCTTATGGGAACGTCCCCAGGACTCGTGGTTCTGGCCGATTCAGGCCTGTTTTCTGGGTTTATTGCCCATGTTTTGGTGTCCCGAGACGTCTCCGAAGCACGGGGTGATCTTATGGGACCGTCCCCTAGACTCGCAGGTTTGGCCAATTGGGGCCCGTTTTGTGAGCTATTACTCACGTTTTGGTGTGCCGGGACGTCTCCGGACCAAGGGGTGATCTTATCGGAACGTCCCTAGGACTCGTGGTTTTGGCCAATTCAGGCCCGTTTTGTGGGTTTATTTCCCATGTTTTAGTGTCCCGGGACGTCTTCGAAGCACGGGGTGATCTTATGGGACCGTCCCCAAGAGTCACAGTTTTGGCCAATTGGGACCCGTTTTGTGAGGTATTGCTCATGTTATGGTGTCCCGGGACGTCTCCGGACGACTGGGTGATCTATGGGAACGTCCCCAACACTCAAGGTTTTGCCCTATTCAGGCCTGTTTTGTGGGTTTATTGCCCATGTTTTGGTGTCCTGGGACGTCTCCGAAGCACGGGGTGATCCTATGGGACCGTCCCCAAGACTCATAGTTTTGGCCAATTGGGCCCGTTTTGTGAGCTATTGCTCACGTTTTTGTGTCCCGGGACGTCTCCGGACCAAGGGGTGATCTATGGGAATGTCCCAAAGACTCGTGGTTTTGGCCGATTCAGGCCCGTTTTGTGGGTTTATTGCCCATGCTTTGGTGTTCCGGGACGTCTCCGAAGCACGGGGTGATCTTATGGGACCGTCCCCATGAGTCACAGTTTTGGCCAATTGGGCCCGTTTTGTGAGCTATTACTCATGTTTTGGTGTCCCGAGACGTCTCTGGACCACGGGGTGATCTATGGGAACGTCCCCAAGACTCACAATTTTGGTTGATACGAGCTCGTTTCAAGGGATATTGCTCACGTTTCGGTGTCTCGGGACGTCTCCGAAGCACGGGGTGATCTTATGGAAACGTCCCCAAGACTCGTGGTTTTGGCCGAGTCAGGCCCGTTTTGTGGGTTTATTGCCCATGTTTTGGTGTCTCGAGACGTCTCCGAAGCACGGGGTGATCTTATGGGACCGTCCCCAAGAGTCACAGTTTTGGCCAATTGGGGCTCATTTTGTGAGCTATTGCTCACGTTTTGGTGTCCCGGGACGTCTCCAGACCATGGGGTGATCTCATTGGAACGTCCCGAGGACTCGTGGTTTTGGCCGATTCAGGCCCGTTTTGTGCGTTTATTGCCCATGTTTTGGTGTCCCGGGACATCTCCGAAGCACGGGTTGATCTTATGGGACCGCCCCCAAGACTCGTAGTTTTGGCCAAATGGGGCCCGTTTTGTGAGCTATTGCTCACGTTTTGGTGTCCCGGGACGTCTCCGGACAATGGGGTGATCTTATGGGAACGTCCCCAGGACTCGTGGTTCTGGCCGATTCAGGCCTGTTTTCTGGGTTTATTGCCCATGTTTTGGTGTCCCGAGACGTCTCCGAAGCACGGGGTGATCTTATGGGACCGTCCCCTAGACTCGCAGGTTTGGCCAATTGGGGCCCGTTTTGTGAGCTATTACTCACGTTTTGGTGTGCCGGGACGTCTCCGGACCAAGGGGTGATCTTATCGGAACGTCCCTAGGACTCGTGGTTTTGGCCAATTCAGGCCCGTTTTGTGGGTTTATTTCCCATGTTTTAGTGTCCCGGGACGTCTTCGAAGCACGGGGTGATCTTATGGGACCGTCCCCAAGAGTCACAGTTTTGGCCAATTGGGACCCGTTTTGTGAGGTATTGCTCATGTTATGGTGTCCCGGGACGTCTCCGGACGACTGGGTGATCTATGGGAACGTCCCCAACACTCAAGGTTTTGCCCTATTCAGGCCTGTTTTGTGGGTTTATTGCCCATGTTTTGGTGTCCTGGGACGTCTCCGAAGCACGGGGTGATCCTATGGGACCGTCCCCAAGACTCATAGTTTTGGCCAATTGGGCCCGTTTTGTGAGCTATTGCTCACGTTTTTGTGTCCCGGGACGTCTCCGGACCAAGGGGTGATCTATGGGAATGTCCCAAAGACTCGTGGTTTTGGCCGATTCAGGCCCGTGTTGTGGGTTTATTGCCCATGCTTTGGTGTTCCGGGACGTCTCCGAAGCACGGGGTGATCTTATGGGACCGTCCCCATGAGTCACAGTTTTGGCCAATTGGGCCCGTTTTGTGAGCTATTACTCATGTTTTGGTGTCCCGAGACGTCTCCGGACCACGGGGTGATCTATGGGAACGTCCCCAAGACTCACAATTTTGGTTGATACGAGCTCGTTTCAAGGGATATTTCTCACGTTTCGGTGTCTCGGGACGTCTCCGAAGCACGGGGTGATCTTATGGAAACGTCCCCAAGACTCGTGGTTTTGGCCGAGTCAGGCCCGTTTTGTGGGTTTATTGCCCATGTTTTGGTGTCTCGAGACGTCTCCGAAGCACGGGGTGATCTTATGGGACCGTCCCCAAGAGTCACAGTTTTGGCCAATTGGGGCTCATTTTGTGAGCTATTGCTCACGTTTTGGTGTCCCGGGACGTCTCCAGACCATGGGGTGATCTCATGGGAACGTCCCGAGGACTCGTGGTTTTGGCCGATTCAGGCCCGTTTTGTGCGTTTATTGCCCATGTTTTGGTGTCCCGGGACATCTCCGAAGCACGGGTTGATCTTATGGGACCGCCCCCAAGACTCGTAGTTTTGGCCAAATGGGGCCCGCTTTGTGAGCTATTGCTCATGTTTTGGTGTCCCGGGACGTCTCCGGACAATGGGGTGATCTTATGGGAACGTCCCCAGGACTCGTGGTTCTGGCCGATTCAGGCCTGTTTTCTGGGTTTATTGCCCATGTTTTGGTGTCCCGAGACGTCTCAGAAGCACGGGGTGATCTTATGGGACCGTCCCCTAGACTCGCAGGTTTGGCCAATTGGGGCCCGTTTTGTGAGCTATTACTCACGTTTTGGTGTGTCGGGACGTCTCCGGACCAAGGGGTGATCTTATCGGAACGTCCCTAGGACTCGTGGTTTTGGCCAATTCAGGCCCGTTTTGTGGGTTTATTGCCCATGTTTTAGTGTCCCGGGACGTCTTCGAAGCACGAGGTGATCTTATGGGACCGTCCCCAAGAGTCACAGTTTTGGCCAATTGGGACCCGTTTTGTGAGGTATTGCTTAAGTTATGGTGTCCCGGGACGTCTCCGGACGACTGGGTGATCTATGGGAACGTCCCCAACACTCAAGGTTTTGCCCTATTCAGGCCTGTTTTGTGGGTTTATTGCCCATGTTTTGGTGTCCTGGGACGTCTCCGAAGCACGGGGTGATCCTATGGGACTGTCCCCAAGACTCATAGTTTTGGCCAATTGGGCCCGTTTTGTGAGCTATTGCTCACGTTTTTGTGTCCCGGGACGTCTCCGGACCAAGGGGTGATCTATGGGAATGTCCCAAAGAATCGTGGTTTTGGCCGATTCAGGCCCGTTTTGTGGGCTTATTGCCCATGCTTTGGTGTTCCGGGACGTCTCCGAAGCACGGGGTGATCTTATGGGACCGTCCCCATGAGTCACAGTTTTGGCCAATTGGGCCCGTTTTGTGAGCTATTACTCATGTTTTGGTGTCCCGAGACGTCTCCGGACCACGGGGTGATCTATGGGAACGTCCCCAAGACTCACAATTTTGGTTGATACGAGCTCGTTTCAAGGGATATTGCTCACGTTTCGGTGTCTCGGGACGTCTCCGAAGCACGGGGTGATCTTATGGAAACGTCCCCAAGACTCGTGGTTTTGGCCGAGTCAGGCCCGTTTTGTGGGTTTATTGCCCATGTTTTGGTGTCTCGAGACGTCTCCGAAGCACGGGGTGATCTTATGGGACCGTCCCCAAGAGTCACAGTTTTGGCCAATTGGGGCTCATTTTGTGAGCTATTGCTCACGTTTTGGTGTCCCGGGACGTCTCCAGACCATGGGGTGATCTCATGGGAACGTCCCGAGGACTCGTGGTTTTGGCCGATTCAGGCCCGTTTTGTGCGTTTATTGCCCATGTTTTGGTGTCCCGGGACATCTCCGAAGCACGGGTTGATCTTATGGGACCGCCCCCAAGACTCGTAGTTTTGGCCAAATGGGGCCCGCTTTGTGAGCTATTGCTCACGTTTTGGTGTCCCGGGACGTCTCCGGACAATGGGGTGATCTTATGGGAACGTCCCCAGGACTCGTGGTTCTGGCCGATTCAGGCCTGTTTTCTGGGTTTATTGCCCATGTTTTGGTGTCCCGAGACGTCTCCGAAGCACGGGGTGATCTTATGGGACCGTCCCCTAGACTCGCAGGTTTGGCCAATTGGGGCCCGTTTTGTGAGCTATTACTCACGTTTTGGTGTGTCGGGACGTCTCCGGACCAAGGGGTGATCTTATCGGAACGTCCCTAGGACTCGTGCTTTTGGCCAATTCAGGCCCGTTTTGTGGGTTTATTGCCCATGTTTTAGTGTCCCGGGACGTCTTCGAAGCACGGGGTGATCTTATGGGACCGTCCCCAAGAGTCACAGTTTTGGCCAATTGGGACCCGTTTTGTGAGGTATTGCTCATGTTATGGTGTCCCGGGACGTCTCCGGACGACTGGGTGATCTATGGGAACGTCCCCAACACTCAAGGTTTTGCCCTATTCAGGCCTGTTTTGTGGGTTTATTGCCCATGTTTTGGTGTCCTGGGACGTCTCCGAAGCACGGAGTGATCCTATGGGACCGTCCCCAAGACTCACAGTTTTGGCCAATTGGGCCCGTTTTGTGAGCTATTGCTCACGTTTTTGTGTCCCGGGACGTCTCCGGACCAAGGGGTGATCTATGGGAATGTCCCAAAGACTCGTGGTTTTGGCCGATTCAGGCCCGTTTTGTGGGTTTATTGCCCATGCTTTGGTGTCCCGGGATGTCTCCGAAGCACGGGGTGATCTTATGGGACCGTCCCCATGAGTCACAGTTTTGGCCAATTGGGCCCGTTTTGTGAGCTATTACTCATGTTTTGGTGTCCCGAGACGTCTCCGGACCACGGGGTGATCTACGGGAACATCCCCAAGACTCACAATTTTGGTTGATACGAGCTCGTTTCAAGGGATATTGCTCACGTTTCGGTGTCTCGGGACGTCTCCGAAGCACGGGGTGATCTTATGGAAACGTCCCCAAGACTCGTGGTTTTGGCCGAGTCAGGCCCGTTTTGTGGGTTTATTGCCCATGTTTTGGTGTCTCGAGACGTCTCCGAAGCACGGGGTGATCTTATGGGACCGTCCCCAAGAGTCACAGTTTTGGCCAATTGGGGCTCATTTTGTGAGCTATTGCTCACGTTTTGGTGTCCCGGGACGTCTCCAGACCATGGGGTGATCTCATGGGAACGTCCCGAGGACTCGTAGTTTTGGCCGATTCAGGCCCGTTTTGTGCGTTTATTGCCCATGTTTTGGTGTCCCGGGACATCTCCGAAGCACGGGTTGATCTTATGGGACCGCCCCCAAGACTCGTAGTTTTGGCCAAATGGGGCCCGTTTTGTGAGCTATTGCTCACGTTTTGGTGTCCCGGGACGTCTCCGGACAATGGGGTGATCTTATGGGAATGTCCCCAGGACTCGTGGTTCTGGCCGATTCAGGCCCGTTTTCTGGGTTTATTGCCCATGTTTTGGTGTCCCGAGACGTCTTCGAAGCACGGGGTGATCTTATGGGACCGTCCCCAAGAGTCACAGTTTTTGCCAATTGGGACCCGTTTTGTGAGGTATTGCTCATGTTATGGTGTCCCGGGACGTCTCCGGACGACTGGGTGATCTATGGGAACGTCCCCAACACTCAAGGTTTTGCCCTATTCAGGCCTGTTTTGTGGGTTTATTGCCCATGTTTTGGTATCCTGGGACGTCTCCGAAGCACGGGGTGATCCTATGGGACCGTCCCCAAGACTCACAGTTTTGGCCAATTGGGCCCGTTTTGTGAGCTATTGCTCACGTTTTTGTGTCCCGGGACGTCTCCGGACCAAGGGGTGATCTATGGGAATGTCCCAAAGACTCGTGGTTTTGGCCGATTCAGGCCCGTTTTGTGGGTTTATTGCCCATGCTTTGGTGTCCCGGGACGTCTCCGAAGCACGGGGTGATCTTATGGGACCGTCCCCATGAGTCACAGTTTTGGCCAATTGGGCCCGTTTTGTGAGCTATTACTCATGTTTTGGTGTCCCGAGACGTCTCCGGACCACAGGGTGATCTACGGGAACATCCCCAAGACTCACAATTTTGGTTGATACGAGCTCGTTTCAAGGGATATTGCTCACGTTTCGGTGTCTCGGGACGTCTCCGAAGCACGGGGTGATCTTATGGAAACGTCCCCAAGACTCGTGGTTTTGGCCGAGTCAGGCCCGTTTTGTGGGTTTATTGCCCATGTTTTGGTGTCTCGAGACGTCTCCGAAGCACGGGGTGATCTTATGGGACCGTCCCCAAGAGTCACAGTTTTGGCCAATTGGGGCTCATTTTGTGAGCTATTGCTCACGTTTTGGTGTCCCGGGACGTCTCCAGACCATGGGGTGATCTCATGGGAACGTCCCGAGGACTCGTGGTTTTGGCCGATTCAGGCCCGTTTCGTGCGTTTATTCCCCATGTTTTGGTGTCCCGGGACATCTCCGAAGCACGGGTTGATCTTATGGGACCACCCCCAAGACTCGTAGTTTTGGCCAAATGGGGCCCGTTTTGTGAGCTATTGCTCACGTTTTGGTGTCCCGGGACGTCTCCGGACAATGGGGTGATCTTATGGGAACGTCCCCAGGACTCGTGGATCTGGCCGATTCAGGCCCGTTTTCTGGGTTTATTGCCCATGTTTTGGTGTCCCGAGACGTCTCCGAAGCACGGGGTGATCTTATGGGACCGTCCCCTAGACTCGCAGGTTTGGCAAATTGGGGCCCGTTTTGTGAGCTATTACTCACGTTTTGGTGTGCCGGGACGTCTCCGGACCAAGGGGTGATCTTATCGGAACGTCCCTAGGACTCGTGCTTTTGGCCAATTCAGGCCCGTTTTGTGGGTTTATTGCCCATGTTTTAGTGTCCCGGGACGTCTTCGAAGCACGGGGTGATCTTATGGGACCGTCCCCAAGAGTCACAGTTTTGGCCAATTGGGACCCGTTTTGTGAGGTATTGCTCATGTTATGGTGTCCCGGGACGTCTCCGGACGACTGGGTGATCTATGGGAACGTCCCCAACACTCAAGGTTTTGCCCTATTCAGGCCTGTTTTGTGGGTTTATTGCCCATGTTTTGGTGTCCTGGGACGTCTCCGAAGCACGGAGTGATCCTATGGGACCGTCCCCAAGACTCACAGTTTTGGCCAATTGGGCCCGTTTTGTGAGCTATTGCTCACGTTTTTGTGTCCCGGGACGTCTCCGGACCAAGGGGTGATCTATGGGAATGTCCCAAAGACTCGTGGTTTTGGCCGATTCAGGCCCGTTTTGTGGGTTTATTGCCCATGCTTTGGTGTCCCGGGATGTCTCCGAAGCACGGGGTGATCTTATGGGACCGTCCCCATGAGTCACAGTTTTGGCCAATTGGGCCCGTTTTGTGAGCTATTACTCATGTTTTGGTGTCCCGAGACGTCTCCGGACCACGGGGTGATCTACGGGAACATCCCCAAGACTCACAATTTTGGTTGATACGAGCTCGTTTCAAGGGATATTGCTCACGTTTCGGTGTCTCGGGACGTCTCCGAAGCACGGGGTGATCTTATGGAAACGTCCCCAAGACTCGTGGTTTTGGCCGAGTCAGGCCCGTTTTGTGGGTTTATTGCCCATGTTTTGGTGTCTCGAGACGTCTCCGAAGCACGGGGTGATCTTATGGGACCGTCCCCAAGAGTCACAGTTTTGGCCAATTGGGGCTCATTTTGTGAGCTATTGCTCACGTTTTGGTGTCCCGGGACGTCTCCAGACCATGGGGTGATCTCATGGGAACGTCCCGAGGACTCGTAGTTTTGGCCGATTCAGGCCCGTTTTGTGCGTTTATTGCCCATGTTTTGGTGTCCCGGGACATCTCCGAAGCACGGGTTGATCTTATGGGACCGCCCCCAAGACTCGTAGTTTTGGCCAAATGGGGCCCGTTTTGTGAGCTATTGCTCACGTTTTGGTGTCCCGGGACGTCTCCGGACAATGGGGTGATCTTATGGGAATGTCCCCAGGACTCGTGGTTCTGGCCGATTCAGGCCCGTTTTCTGGGTTTATTGCCCATGTTTTGGTGTCCCGAGACGTCTTCGAAGCACGGGGTGATCTTATGGGACCGTCCCCAAGAGTCACAGTTTTGGCCAATTGGGACCCGTTTTGTGAGGTATTGCTCATGTTATGGTGTCCCGGGACGTCTCCGGACGACTGGGTGATCTATGGGAACGTCCCCAACACTCAAGGTTTTGCCCTATTCAGGCCTGTTTTGTGGGTTTATTGCCCATGTTTTGGTATCCTGGGACGTCTCCGAAGCACGGGGTGATCCTATGGGACCGTCCCCAAGACTCACAGTTTTGGCCAATTGGGCCCGTTTTGTGAGCTATTGCTCACGTTTTTGTGTCCCGGGACGTCTCCGGACCAAGGGGTGATCTATGGGAATGTCCCAAAGACTAGTGGTTTTGGCCGATTCAGGCCCGTTTTGTGGGTTTATTGCCCATGCTTTGGTGTCCCGGGACGTCTCCGAAGCACGGGGTGATCTTATGGGACCGTCCCCATGAGTCACAGTTTTGGCCAATTGGGCCCGTTTTGTGAGCTATTACTCATGTTTTGGTGTCCCGAGACGTCTCCGGACCACGGGGTGATCTACGGGAACATCCCCAAGACTCACAATTTTGGTTGATACGAGCTCGTTTCAAGGGATATTGCTCACGTTTCGGTGTCTCGGGACGTCTCCGAAGCACGGGGTGATCTTATGGAAACGTCCCCAAGACTCGTGGTTTTGGCCGAGTCAGGCCCGTTTTGTGGGTTTATTGCCCATGTTTTGGTGTCTCGAGACGTCTCCGAAGCACGGGGTGATCTTATGGGACCGTCCCCAAGAGTCACAGTTTTGGCCAATTGGGGCTCATTTTGTGAGCTATTGCTCACGTTTTGGTGTCCCGGGACGTCTCCAGACCATGGGGTGATCTCATGGGAACGTCCCGAGGACTCGTGGTTTTGGCCGATTCAGGCCCGTTTCGTGTGTTTATTCCCCATGTTTTGGTGTCCCGGGACATCTCCGAAGCACGGGTTGATCTTATGGGACCACCCCCAAGACTCGTAGTTTTGGCCAAATGGGGCCCGTTTTGTGAGCTATTGCTCACGTTTTGGTGTCCCGGGACGTCTCCGGACAATGGGGTGATCTTATGGGAACGTCCCCAGGACTCGTGGATCTGGCCAATTCAGGCCCGTTTTCTGGGTTTATTGCCCATGTTTTGGTGTCCCGAGACGTCTCCGAAGCACGGGGTGATCTTATGGGACCGTCCCCTAGACTCGCAGGTTTGGCAAATTGGGGCCCGTTTTGTGAGCTATTACTCACGTTTTGGTGTGCCGGGACGTCTCCGGACCAAGGGGTGATCTTATCGGAACGTCCCTAGGACTCGTGCTTTTGGCCAATTCAGGCCCGTTTTGTGGGTTTATTGCCCATGTTTTAGTGTCCCGGGACGTCTTCGAAGCACGGGGTGATCTTATGGGACCGTCCCCAAGAGTCACAATTTTGGCCAATTGGGACCCGTTTTGTGAGGTATTGCTCATGTTATGGTGTCCCGGGACGTCTCCGGACGACTGGGTGATCTATGGGAACGTCCCCAACACTCAAGGTTTTGCCCTATTCAGGCCTGTTTTGTGGGTTTATTGCCCATGTTTTGGTGTCCTGGGACGTCTCCGAAGCACGGGGTGATCCTATGGGACCGTCCCCAAGACTCACAGTTTTGGCCAATTGGGCCCGTTTTGTGAGCTATTGCTCACGTTTTTGTGTCCCGGGACGTCTCCGGACCAAGGGGTGATCTATGGGAATGTCCCAAAGACTCGTGGTTTTGGCCGATTCAGGCCCGTTTTGTGGGTTTATTGCCCATGCTTTGGTGTCCCGGGATGTCTCCGAAGCACGGGGTGATCTTATGGGACCGTCCCCATGAGTCACAGTTTTGGCCAATTGGGCCCGTTTTGTGAGCTATTACTCATGTTTTGGTGTCCCGAGACGTCTCCGGACCACGGGGTGATCTACGGGAACATCCCCAAGACTCACAATTTTGGTTGATACGAGCTCGTTTCAAGGGATATTGCTCACGTTTCGGTGTCTCGGGACGTCTCCGAAGCACGGGGTGATCTTATGGAAACGTCCCCAAGACTCGTGGTTTTGGCCGAGTCAGGCCCGTTTTGTGGGTTTATTGCCCATGTTTTGGTGTCTCGAGACGTCTCCGAAGCACGGGGTGATCTTATGGGACCACCCCCAAGACTCGTAGTTTTGGCCAAATGGGGCCCGTTTTGTGAGCTATTGCTCACGTTTTGGTGTCCCGGGACGTCTCCGGACAATGGGGTGATCTTATGGGAACGTCCCCAGGACTCGTGGTTCTGGCCGATTCAGGCCTATTTTCTGGGCTTATTGCCCATGTTTTGGTGTCCCGAGACGTCTCCGAAGCACGGGGTGATCTTATGGGACCGTCCCCTAGACTCGCAGGTTTGGCCAATTGGGGCCCGTTTTGTGAGCTATTACTCACGTTTTGGTGTGCCGGGACGTCTCCGGACCAAGGGGTGATCTTATCGGAACGTCCCTAGGACTCGTGCTTTTGGCCAATTCAGGCCCGTTTTGTGGGTTTATTGCCCATGTTTTAGTGTCCCGGGACGTCTTCGAAGCACGGGGTGATCTTATGGGACCGTCCCCAAGAGTCACAGTTTTGGCCAATTGGGACCCGTTTTGTGAGGTATTGCTCATGTTATGGTGTCCCGGGACGTCTCCGGACGACTGGGTGATCTATGGGAACGTCCCCAACAGTCAAGGTTTTGCCCTATTCAGGCCTGTTTGGTGGGTTTATTGCCCATGTTTTGGTGTCCTGGGACGTCTCCGAAGCATGGGGTGATCCTATGGGACCGTCCCCAAGACTCGTAGTTTTGGCCAATTGGGCCCGTTTTGTGAGCTATTGCTCACGTTTTGGTGTCCCGGGACGTCTCCGGACCAAGGGGTGATCTATGGGAATGTCCCAAAGACTCGTGATTTTGGCCGATTCAGGCCCGTTTTGTGGGTTTATTGCCCATGCTTTGGTGTCCCGGGACGTCTCCGAAGCACGGGGTGATCTTATGGGACCGTCCCCATGATTCACAGTTTTGGCCAATTGGGCCCGTTTTGTGAGCTACTACTCATGTTTTGGTGTCCCGAGACGTCTCCCGAGCACGGGGTGATCTATGGGAACGTCCCCAAGACTCACAATTTTGGTTGATACGAGCTCGTTTCAAGGGATATTGCTCACGTTTCGGTGTCTCGGGACGTCTCCGAAGCACGGGGTGATCTTATGGAAACGTCCCCAAGACTCGTGGTTTTGGCCGAGTCAGGCCCGTTTTGTGGGTTTATTGCCCATGTTTTGGTGTCTCGAGACGTCTCCGAAGCACGGGGTGATCTTATGGGACCGTCCCCAAGAGTCACAGTTTTGGCCAATTGGGGCTCATTTTGTGAGCTATTGCTCACGTTTTGGTGTCCCGGGACGTCTCCAGACCATGGGGTGATCTCATGGGAACGTCCCGAGGACTCGTGGTTTTGGCCGATTCAGGCCCGTTTTGTGCGTTTATTCCCCATGTTTTGGTGTCCCGGGACATCTCCGAATCACGGGTTGATCTTATGGGACCGCCCCCTAGACTCGTAGTTTTGGCCAAATTGGGCCCGTTTTGTGAGCTATTGCTCACGTTTTGGTGTCCCGGGACGTCTCCGGACAATGGGGTGATCTTATGGGAACGTCCCCAGGACTCGTGGTTCTGGCTGATTCAGGCCCGTTTTCTGGGTTTATTGCCCATGTTTTGGTGTCCTGAGACGTCTCCGAAGCACGGGGTGATCTTATGGGACCGTCCCCTAGACTCGCAGGTTTGGCCAATTGGGGCCCGTTTTGTGAGCTATTACTCACGTTTTGGTGTGCCGGGACGTCTCCGGACCAAGGGGTGATCTTATCGGAACGTCCCTAGGACTCGTGCTTTTGGCCAATTCAGGCCCGTTTTGTGGGTTTATTGCCCATGTTTTAGTGTCCCGGGACGTCTTCGAAGCACGGGGTGATCTTATGGGACCGTACCCAAGAGTCACAGTTTTGGCCAATTGGGACCCGTTTTGTGAGGTATTGCTCATGTTATGGTGTCCCGGGACGTCTCCGGACGACTGGGTGATCTATGGGAACGTCCCCAACACTCAAGGTTTTGCCCTATTCAGGCCTGTTTTGTGGGTTTATTGCCCATGTTTTGGTGTCCTGGGACGTCTCCGAAGCACGGGGTGATCCTATGGGACCGTCCCCAAGACACACAGTTTTGGCCAATTGGGCCCGTTTTGTGAAGCTATTGCTCACGTTTTGGTGTCCCGGGACGTCTCCGGACCAAGGGGTGATCTATGGGAATGTCCCAAAGACTCGTGGTTTTGGCCGATTCAGGCCCGTTTTGTGGGTTTATTGCCCATGCTTTGGTGTCCCGGGACGTCTCCGAAGCACGGGGTGATCTTATGGGACCGTCCCCATGAGTCACAGTTTTGGCCAATTGGGCCCGTTTTGTGAGCTATTACTCATGTTTTGGTGTCCCGAGACGTCTCCGGACCACGGGGTGATCTATGGGAACGTCCCCAAGACTCACAATTTTGGTTGATACGAGCTCGTTTCAAGGGATATTGCTCACGTTTCGGTGTCTCGGGACGTCTCCGAAGCACGGGGTGATCTTTTGGAAACGTCCCCAAGACTCGTGGTTTTGGCCGAGTCAGGCCCGTTTTGTGGGTTTATTGCCCATGTTTTGGTGTCTCGAGACGTCTCCGAAGCACGGGGTGATCATATGGGACCGTCCCCAAGAGTCACAGTTTTGGCCAATTGGGGCTCATTTTGTGAGCTATTGCTCACGTTTTGGTGTCCCGGGACGTCTCCAGACCATGGGGTGATCTCATGGGAACGTCCCGAGGACTCGTGGTTTTGGCCGATTCAGGCCCGTTTTGTGCGTTTATTGCCCATGTTTTGGTGTCCCGGGACATCTCCGAAGCACGGGTTGATCTTATGGGACCGCCCCCAAGACTCGTAGTTTTGGCCAAATGGGGCCCGTTTTGTGAGCTATTGCTCACGTTTTGGTGTCCCGGGACGTCTCCGGGCAATGGGGTGATCTTATGGGAACGTCCCCAGGACTCGTGGTTCTGGCCGATTCAGGCCCGTTTTCTGGGTTTATTGCCCATGTTTTGGTGTCCCGAGACGTCTCCGAAGCACGGGGTGATCTTATGGGACCGTCCCCTAGACTCGCAGGTTTGGCCAATTGGGGCCCGTTTTGTGAGCTATTACTCACGTTTTGGTGTGCCGGGACGTCTCCGGACCAAGGGGTGATCTTATCGGAACGTCCCTAGGACTCGTGCTTTTGGCCAATTCAGGCCCGTTTTGTGGGTTTATTGCCCATGTTTTAGTGTCCCGGGACGTCTTCGAAGCACGGGGTGATCTTATGGGACCGTACCCAAGAGTCACAGTTTGGGCCAATTGGGACCCGTTTTGTGAGGTATTGCTCATGTTATGGTGTCCCGGGACGTCTCCGGACGACTGGGTGATCTATGGGAACGTCCCCAACACTCAAGGTTTTGCCCTATTCAGGCCTGTTTTGTGGGTTTATTGCCCATGTTTTGGTGTCCTGGGACGTCTCCGAAGCACAGGGTGATCCTATGGGACCGTCCCCAAGACTCACAGTTTTGGCCAATTGGGCCCGTTTTGTGAGCTATTGCTCACGTTTTGGTGTCCCGGGACGTCTCCGGACCAAGGGGTGATCTATGGGAATGTCCCAAAGACTCGTGGTTTTGGCCGATTCAGGCCCGTTTTGTGGGTTTATTGCCCATACTTTGGTGTCCCGGGACGTCTCCGAAGCACGGGGTGATCTTATGGGACCGTCCCCATGAGTCACAGTTTTGGCCAATTGGGCCCGTTTTGTGAGCTATTACTCATGTTTTGGTGTCCCGAGACGTCTCCGGACCACGGGGTGATCTATGGGAACGTCCCCAAGACTCACATTTTTGGTTGATACGAGCTCGTTTCAAGGGATATTGCTCACGTTTCGGTGTCTCGGGACGTCTCCGAAGCACGGGGTGATCTTATGGAAACGTCCCCAAGACTCGTGGTTTTGGCCGAGTCAGGCCCGTTTTGTGGGTTTATTGCCCATGTTTTCGTGTCTCGAGACGTCTCCGAAGCACGGGGTGATCTTATGGGACCGTCCCCAAGAGTCACAGTTTTGGCCAATTGGGGCTCATTTTGTGAGCTATTGCTCACGTTTTGGTGTCCCGGGACGTCTCCAGACCATGGGGCGATCTGATGGGAACGTCCCGAGGACTCGTGGTTTTGGCCGATTCAGGCCCGTTTTGTGCGTTTATTGCCCATGTTTTGGTGTCCCGGGACATCTCCGAAGCACGGGTTGATCTTATGGGACCGCCCCCTAGACTCGTAGTTTTGGCCAAATGGGGCCCGTTTTGTGAGCTATTGCTCACGTTTTGGTGTCCCGGGACGTCTCCGGACAATGGGGTGATCTTATGGGAACGTCCCCAGGACTCGTGGTTCAGGCCGATTCAGGCCCGTTTTCTGGGTTTATTGCCCATGTTTTGGTGTCCCGAGACGTCTCCGAAGCACGGGGTGATCTTATGGGACCGTCCCCTAGACTCGCAGGTTTGGCCAATTGGGGCCCGTTTTGTGAGCTATTACTCACGTTTTGGTGTGCCGGGACGTCTCCGGACCAAGGGGTGATCTTATCGGAACGTCCCTAGGACTCGTGCTTTTGGCCAATTCAGGCCCGTTTTGTGGGTTTATTGCCCATGTTTGAGTGTCCCGGGACGTCTTCGAAGCACGGGGTGATCTTATGGGACCGTACCCAAGAGTCACAGTTTTGGCCAATTGGGACCCGTTTTGTGAGGTATTGCTCATGTTATGGTGTCCCGGGACGTCTCCGGACGACTGGGTGATCTATGGGAACGTCCCCAACACTCAAGGTTTTGCCCTATTCAGGCCTGTTTTGTGGGTTTATTGCCCATGTTTTGGTGTCCTGGGACGTCTCCGAAGCACAGGGTGATCCTATGGGACCGTCCCCAAGACACACAGTTTTGGCCAATTGGGCCCGTTTTGTGAAGCTATTGCTCACGTTTTGGTGTCCCGGGACGTCTCCGGACCAAGGGGTGATCTATGGGAATGTCCCAAAGACTCGTGGTTTTGGCCGATTCAGGCCCGTTTTGTGGGTTTATTGCCCATGCTTTGGTGTCCCGGGACGTCTCCGAAGCACGGGGTGATCTTATGGGACCGTCCCCATGAGTCACAGTTTTGGCCAATTGGGCCCGTTTTGTGAGCTATTACTCATGTTTTGGTGTCCCGAGACGTCTCCGGACCACGGGGTGATCTATGGGAACGTCCCCAAGACTCACAATTTTGGTTGATACGAGCTCGTTTCAAGGGATATTGCTCACGTTTCGGTGTCTCGGGACGTCTCCGAAGCACGGGGTGATCTTTTGGAAACGTCCCCAAGACTCGTGGTTTTGGCCGAGTCAGGCCCGTTTTGTGGGTTTATTGCCCATGTTTTGGTGTCTCGAGACGTCTCCGAAGCACGGGGTGATCATATGGGACCGTCCCCAAGAGTCACAGTTTTGGCCAATTGGGGCTCATTTTGTGAGCTATTGCTCACGTTTTGGTGTCCCGGGACGTCTCCAGACCATGGGGTGATCTCATGGGAACGTCCCGAGGACTCGTGGTTTTGGCCGATTCAGGCCCGTTTTGTGCGTTTATTGCCCATGTTTTGGTGTCCCGGGACATCTCCGAAGCACGGGTTGATCTTATGGGACCGCCCCCAAGACTCGTAGTTTTGGCCAAATGGGGCCCGTTTTGTGAGCTATTGCTCACGTTTTGGTGTCCCGGGACGTCTCCGGGCAATGGGGTGATCTTATGGGAACGTCCCCAGGACTCGTGGTTCTGGCCGATTCAGGCCCGTTTTCTGGGTTTATTGCCCATGTTTTGGTGTCCCGAGACGTCTCCGAAGCACGGGGTGATCTTATGGGACCGTCCCCTAGACTCGCAGGTTTGGCCAATTGGGGCCCGTTTTGTGAGCTATTACTCACGTTTTGGTGTGCCGGGACGTCTCCGGACCAAGGGGTGATCTTATCGGAACGTCCCTAGGACTCGTGCTTTTGGCCAATTCAGGCCCGTTTTGTGGGTTTATTGCCCATGTTTTAGTGTCCCGGGACGTCTTCGAAGCACGGGGTGATCTTATGGGACCGTACCCAAGAGTCACAGTTTGGGCCAATTGGGACCCGTTTTGTGAGGTATTGCTCATGTTATGGTGTCCCGGGACGTCTCCGGACGACTGGGTGATCTATGGGAACGTCCCCAACACTCAAGGTTTTGCCCTATTCAGGCCTGTTTTGTGGGTTTATTGCCCATGTTTTGGTGTCCTGGGACGTCTCCGAAGCACAGGGTGATCCTATGGGACCGTCCCCAAGACTCACAGTTTTGGCCAATTGGGCCCGTTTTGTGAGCTATTGCTCACGTTTTGGTGTCCCGGGACGTCTCCGGACCAAGGGGTGATCTATGGGAATGTCCCAAAGACTCGTGGTTTTGGCCGATTCAGGCCCGTTTTGTGGGTTTATTGCCCATACTTTGGTGTCCCGGGACGTCTCCGAAGCACGGGGTGATCTTATGGGACCGTCCCCATGAGTCACAGTTTTGGCCAATTGGGCCCGTTTTGTGAGCTATTACTCATGTTTTGGTGTCCCGAGACGTCTCCGGACCACGGGGTGATCTATGGGAACGTCCCCAAGACTCACATTTTTGGTTGATACGAGCTCGTTTCAAGGGATATTGCTCACGTTTCGGTGTCTCGGGACGTCTCCGAAGCACGGGGTGATCTTATGGAAACGTCCCCAAGACTCGTGGTTTTGGCCGAGTCAGGCCCGTTTTGTGGGTTTATTGCCCATGTTTTCGTGTCTCGAGACGTCTCCGAAGCACGGGGTGATCTTATGGGACCGTCCCCAAGAGTCACAGTTTTGGCCAATTGGGGCTCATTTTGTGAGCTATTGCTCACGTTTTGGTGTCCCGGGACGTCTCCAGACCATGGGGCGATCTGATGGGAACGTCCCGAGGACTCGTGGTTTTGGCCGATTCAGGCCCGTTTTGTGCGTTTATTGCCCATGTTTTGGTGTCCCGGGACATCTCCGAAGCACGGGTTGATCTTATGGGACCGCCCCCTAGACTCGTAGTTTTGGCCAAATGGGGCCCGTTTTGTGAGCTATTGCTCACGTTTTGGTGTCCCGGGACGTCTCCGGACAATGGGGTGATCTTATGGGAACGTCCCCAGGACTCGTGGTTCAGGCCGATTCAGGCCCGTTTTCTGGGTTTATTGCCCATGTTTTGGTGTCCCGAGACGTCTCCGAAGCACGGGGTGATCTTATGGGACCGTCCCCTAGACTCGCAGGTTTGGCCAATTGGGGCCCGTTTTGTGAGCTATTACTCACGTTTTGGTGTGCCGGGACGTCTCCGGACCAAGGGGTGATCTTATCGGAACGTCCCTAGGACTCGTGCTTTTGGCCAATTCAGGCCCGTTTTGTGGGTTTATTGCCCATGTTTGAGTGTCCCGGGACGTCTTCGAAGCACGGGGTGATCTTATGGGACCGTACCCAAGAGTCACAGTTTTGGCCAATTGGGACCCGTTTTGTGAGGTATTGCTCATGTTATGGTGTCCCGGGACGTCTCCGGACGACTGGGTGATCTATGGGAACGTCCCCAACACTCAAGGTTTTGCCCTATTCAGGCCTGTTTTGTGGGTTTATTGCCCATGTTTTGGTGTCCTGGGACGTCTCCGAAGCACAGGGTGATCCTATGGGACCGTCCCCAAGACTCACAGTTTTGGCCAATTGGGCCCGTTTTGTGAGCTATTGCTCACATTTTGGTGTCCCGGGACGTCTCCGGACCAAGGGGTGATCTATGGGAATGTCCCAAAGACTCGTGGTTTTGGCCGATTCAGGCCCGTTTTGTGGGTTTATTGCCCATACTTTGGTGTCCCGGGACGTCTCCGAAGCACGGGGTGATCTTATGGGACCGTCCCCATGAGTCACAGTTTTGGCTAATTGTGCCCGTTTTGTGAGCTATTACTCATGTTTTGGTGTCCCGAGACGTCTCCGGACCACGGGGTGATCTATGGGAACGTCCCCAAGACTCACAATTTTGGTTGATACGAGCTCGTTTCAAGGGATATTGCTCACGTTTCGGTGTCTCGGGACGTCTCCGAAGCACGGGGTGATCTTATGGAAACGTCCCCAAGACTCGTGGTTTTGGCCGAGTCAGGCCCGTTTTGTGGGTTTATTGCCCATGTTTTGGTGTCTCGAGACGTCTCCGAAGCACGGGGTGATCTTATGGGACCGTCCCCAAGAGTCACAGTTTTGGCCAATTGGGGCTCATTTTGTGAGCTATTGCTCACGTTTTGGTGTCCCGGGACGTCTCCAGACCATGGGGTGATCTCATGGGAACGTCCCGAGGACTCGTGGTTTTGGCCGATTCAGGCCCGTTTTGTGCGTTTATTGCCCATGTTTTGGTGTCCCGGGACATCTCCGAAGCACGGGTTGATCTTATGGGACCGCCCCCAAGACTCGTAGTTTTGGCCAAATGGGGCCCGTTTTGTGAGCTATTGCTCACGTTTTGGTGTCCCGGGACGTCTCCGGACAATGGGGTGATCTTATGGGAACGTCCCCAGGACTCGTGGTTCTGGCCGATTCAGGCCCGTTTTCTGGGTTTATTGCCCATGTTTTGGTGTCCCGAGACGTCTCCGAAGCACGGGGTGATCTTATGGGACCGTCCCCTAGACTCGCAGGTTTGGCCAATTGGGGCCCGTTTTGTGAGCTATTACTCACGTTTTGGTGTGCCTGGACGTCTCCGGACCAAGGGGTGATCTTATCGGAACGTCCCTAGGACTCGTGCTTTTGGCCAATTCAGGCCCGTTTTGTGGGTTTATTGCCCATGTTTTAGTGTCCCGGGACGTCTTCGAAGCACGGGGTGATCTTATGGGACCGTACCGAAGAGTCACAGTTTTGGCCAATTGGGACCCGTTTTGTGAGGTATTGCTCATGTTATGGTGTCCCGGGACGTCTCCGGACGACTGGGTGATCTATGGGAACGTCCCCAACACTCAAGGTTTTGCCCTATTCAGGCCTGTTTTGTGGGTTTATTGCCCATGTTTTGGTGTCCTGGGACGTCTCCGAAGCACAGGGTGATCCTATGGGACCGTCCCCAAGACTCACAGTTTTGGCCAATTGGGCCCGTTTTGTGAGCTATTGCTCACGTTTTGGTGTCCCGGGACGTCTCCGGACCAAGGGGTGATCTATGGGAATGTCCCAAAGACTCGTGGTTTTGGCCGATTCAGGCCCGTTTTGTGGGTTTATTGCCCATACTTTGGTGTCCCGGGACGTCTCCGAAGCACGGGGTGATCTTATGGGACCGTCCCCATGAGTCACAGTTTTGGCCAATTGGGCCCGTTTTGTGAGCTATTACTCATGTTTTGGTGTCCCGAGACGTCTCCGGACCACGGGGTCATCTATGGGAACGTCCCCAAGACTCACATTTTTGGTTGATACGAGCTCGTTTCAAGGGATATTGCTCACGTTTCGGTGTCTCGGGACGTCTCCGAAGCACGGGGTGATCTTATGGAAACGTCCCCAAGACTCGTGGTTTTGGCCGAGTCAGGCCCGTTTTGTGGGTTTATTGCCCATGTTTTGGTGTCTCGAGACGTCTCCGAAGCACGGGGTGATCTTATGGGACCGTCCCCAAGAGTCACAGTTTTGGCCAATTGGGGCTCATTTTGTGAGCTATTGCTCACGTTTTGGTGTCCCGGGACGTCTCCAGACCATGGGGCGATCTCATGGGAACGTCCCGAGGACTCGTGGTTTTGGCCGATTCAGGGCCGTTTTGTGCGTTTATTGCCCATGTTTTGGTGTCCCGGGACATCTCCGAAGCACGGGTTGATCTTATGGGACCGCCCCCTAGACTCGTAGTTTTGGCCAAATGGGGCCCGTTTTGTGAGCTATTGCTCACGTTTTGGTGTCCCGGGACGTCTCCGGACAATGGGGTGATCTTATGGGAACGTCCCCAGGACTCGTGGTTCAGGCCGATTCAGGCCCGTTTTCTGGGTTTATTGCCCATGTTTTGGTGTCCCGAGACGTCTCCGAAGCACGGGGTGATCTTATGGGACCGTCCCCTAGACTCGCAGGTTTGGCCAATTGGGGCCCGTTTTGTGAGCTATTACTCACGTTTTGGTGTGCCGGGACGTCTCCGGACCAAGGGGTGATCTTATCGGAACGTCCCTAGGACTCGTGCTTTTGGCCAATTCAGGCCCGTTTTGTGGGTTTATTGCCCATGTTTGAGTGTCCCGGGACGTCTTCGAAGCACGGGGTGATCTTATGGGACCGTACCCAAGAGTCACAGTTTTGGCCAATTGGGACCCGTTTTGTGAGGTATTGCTCATGTTATGGTGTCCCGGGACGTCTCCGGACGACTGGGTGATCTATGGGAACGTCCCCAACACTCAAGGTTTTGCCCTATTCAGGCCTGTTTTGTGGGTTTATTGCCCATGTTTTGGTGTCCTGGGACGTCTCCGAAGCACAGGGTGATCCTATGGGACCGTCCCCAAGACTCACAGTTTTGGCCAATTGGGCCCATTTTGTGAGCTATTGCTCACATTTTGGTGTCCCGGGACGTCTCCGGACCAAGGGGTGATCTATGGGAATGTCCCAAAGACTCGTGGTTTTGGCCGATTCAGGCCCGTTTTGTGGGTTTATTGCCCATACTTTGGTGTCCCGGGACGTCTCCGAAGCACGGGGTGATCTTATGGGACCGTCCCCATGAGTCACAGTTTTGGCTAATTGGGCCCGTTTTGTGAGCTATTACTCATGTTTTGGTGTCCCGAGACGTCTCCGGACCACGGGGTGATCTATGGGAACGTCCCCAAGACTCACAATTTTGGTTGATACGAGCTCATTTCAAGGGATATTGCTCACGTTTCGGTGTCTCGGGACGTCTCCGAAGCACGGGGTGATCTTATGGAAACGTCCCCAAGACTCGTGGTTTTGGCCGAGTCAGGCCCGTTTTGTGGGTTTATTGCCCATGTTTTGGTGTCTCGAGACGTCTCCGAAGCACGGGGTGATCTTATGGGACCGTCCCCAAGAGTCACAGTTTTGGCCAATTGGGGCTCATTTTGTGAGCTATTGCTCACGTTTTGGTGTCCCGGGACGTCTCCAGACCATGGGGTGATCTCATGGGAACGTCCCGAGGACTCGTGGTTTTGGCCGATTCAGGCCCGTTTTGTGCGTTTATTGCCCATGTTTTGGTGTCCCGGGACATCTCCGAAGCACGGGTTGATCTTATGGGACCGCCCCCAAGACTCGTTGTTTTGGCCAAATGGGGCCCGTTTTGTGAGCTATTGCTCACGTTTTGGTGTCCCGGGACGTCTCCGGACAATGGGGTGATCTTATGGGAACGTCCCCAGGACTCGTGGTTCTGGCCGATTCAGGCCCGTTTTCTGGGTTTATTGCCCATGTTTTGGTGTCCCGAGACGTCTCCGAAGCACGGGGTGATCTTATGGGACCGTCCCCTAGACTCGCAGGTTTGGCCAATTGGGGCCCGTTTTGTGAGCTATTACTCACGTTTTGGTGTGCCGGGACGTCTCCGGACCAAGGGGTGATCTTATCGGAACGTCCCTAGGACTCGTGCTTTTGGCCAATTCAGGCCCGTTTTGTGGGTTTATTGCCCATGTTTTAGTGTCCCGGGACGTCTTCGAAGCACGGGGTGATCTTATGGGACCGTACCCAAGAGTCACAGTTTTGGCCAATTGGGACCCGTTTTGTGAGGTATTGCTCATGTTATGGTGTCCCGGGACGTCTCCGGACGACTGGGTGATCTATGGGAACGTCCCCAACACTCAAGGTTTTGCCCTATTCAGGCCTGTTTTGTGGGTTTATTGCCCATGTTTTGGTGTCCTGGGACGTCTCCGAAGCACAGGGTGATCCTATGGGACCGTCCACAAGACTCACAGTTTTGGCCAATTGGGCCCGTTTTGTGAGCTATTGCTCACGTTTTGGTGTCCCGGGACGTCTCCGGACCAAGGGGTGATCTATGGGAATGTCCCAAAGACTCGTGGTTTTGGCCGATTCAGGCCCGTTTTGTGGGTTTATTGCCCATACTTTGGTGTCCCGGGACGTCTCCGAAGCACGGGGTGATCTTATGGGACCGTCCCCATGAGTCACAGTTTTGGCCAATTGGGCCCGTTTTGTGAGCTATTACTCATGTTTTGGTGTCCCGAGACGTCTCCGGACCACGGGGTCATCTATGGGAACGTCCCCAAGACTCACATTTTTGGTTGATACGAGCTCGTTTCAAGGGATATTGCTCACGTTTCGGTGTCTCGGGACGTCTCCGAAGCACGGGGTGATCTTATGGAAACGTCCCCAAGACTCGTGGTTTTGGCCGAGTCAGGCCCGTTTTGTGGGTTTATTGCCCATGTTTTGGTGTCTCGAGACGTCTCCGAAGCACGGGGTGATCTTATGGGACCGTCCCCAAGAGTCACAGTCTTGGCCAATTGGGGCTCATTTTGTGAGCTATTGCTCACGTTTTGGTGTCCCGGGACGTCTCCAGACCATGGGGCGATCTCATGGGAACGTCCCGAGGACTCGTGGTTCTGGCCGATTCAGGGCCGTTTTGTGCGTTTATTGCCCATGTTTTGGTGTCCCGGGACATCTCCGAAGCACGGGTTGATCTTATGGGACCGCCCCCTAGACTCGTAGTTTTGGCCAAATGGGGCCCGTTTTGTGAGCTATTGCTCACGTTTTGGTGTCCCGGGACGTCTCCGGACAATGGGGTGATCTTATGGGAACGTCCCCAGGACTCGTGGTTCAGGCCGATTCAGGCCCGTTTTCTGGGTTTATTGCCCATGTTTTGGTGTCCCGAGACGTCTCCGAAGCACGGGGTGATCTTATGGGACCGTCCCCTAGACTCGCAGGTTTGGCCAATTGGGGCCCGTTTTGTGAGCTATTACTCACGTTTTGGTGTGCCGGGACGTCTCCGGACCAAGGGGTGATCTTATCGGAACGTCCCTAGGACTCGTGCTTTTGGCCAATTCAGGCCCGTTTTGTGGGTTTATTGCCCATGTTTGAGTGTCCCGGGACGTCTTCGAAGCACGGGGTGATCTTATGGGACCGTACCCAAGAGTCACAGTTTTGGCCAATTGGGACCCGTTTTGTGAGGTATTGCTCATGTTATGGTGTCCCGGGACGTCTCCGGACGACTGGGTGATCTATGGGAACGTCCCCAACACTCAAGGTTTTGCCCTATTCAGGCCTGTTTTGTGGGTTTATTGCCCATGTTTTGGTGTCCTGGGACGTCTCCGAAGCACAGGGTGATCCTATGGGACCGTCCCCAAGACTCACAGTTTTGGCCAATTGGGCCCGTTTTGTGAGCTATTGCTCACATTTTGGTGTCCCGGGACGTCTCCGGACCAAGGGGTGATCTATGGGAATGTCCCAAAGACTCGTGGTTTTGGCCGATTCAGGCCCGTTTTGTGGGTTTATTTCCCATACTTTGGTGTCCCGGGACGTCTCCGAAGCACGGGGTGATCTTATGGGACCGTCCGCATGAGTCACAGTTTTGGCTAATTGGGCCCGTTTTGTGAGCTATTACTCATGTTTTGGTGTCCCGAGACGTCTCCGGACCACGGGGTGATCTATGGGAACGTCCCCAAGACTCACAATTTTGGTTGATACGAGCTCGTTTCAAGGGATATTGCTCACGTTTCGGTGTCTCGGGACGTCTCCGAAGCACGGGGTGATCTTATGGAAACGTCCCCAAGACTCGTGGTTTTGGCCGAGTCAGGCCCGTTTTGTGGGTTTATTGCCCATGTTTTGGTGTCTCGAGACGTCTCCGAAGCACGGGGTGATCTTATGGGACCGTCCCCAAGAGTCACAGTTTTGGCCAATTGGGGCTCATTTTGTGAGCTATTGCTCACGTTTTGGTGTCCCGGGACGTCTCCAGACCATGGGGTGATCTCATGGGAACGTCCCGAGGACTCGTGGTTTTGGCCGATTCAGGCCCGTTTTGTGCGTTTATTGCCCATGTTTTGGTGTCCCGGGACATCTCCGAAGCACGGGTTGATCTTATGGGACCGCCCCCAAGACTCGTAGTTTTGGCCAAATGGGGCCCGTTTTGTGAGCTATTGCTCACGTTTTGGTGTCCCGGGACGTCTCCGGACAATGGGGTGATCTTATGGGAACGTCCCCAGGACTCGTGGTTCTGGCCGATTCAGGCCCGTTTTCTGGGTTTATTGCCCATGTTTTGGTGTCCCGAGACGTCTCCGAAGCACGGGGTGATCTTATGGGACCGTCCCCTAGACTCGCAGGTTTGGCCAATTGGGGCCCGTTTTGTGAGCTATTACTCACGTTTTGGTGTGCCGGGACGTCTCCGGACCAAGGGGTGATCTTATCGGAACGTCCCTAGGACTCGTGCTTTTGGCCAATTCAGGCCCGTTTTGTGGGTTTATTGCCCATGTTTTAGTGTCCCGGGACGTCTTCGAAGCACGGGGTGATCTTATGGGACCGTACCCAAGAGTCACAGTTTTGGCCAATTGGGACCCGTTTTGTGAGGTATTGCTCATGTTATGGTGTCCCGGGACGTCTCCGGACGACTGGGTGATCTATGGGAACGTCCCCAACACTCAAGGTTTTGCCCTATTCAGGCCTGTTTTGTGGGTTTATTGCCCATGTTTTGGTGTGCTGGGACGTCTCCGAAGCACAGGGTGATCCTATGGGACCGTCCCCAAGACTCACAGTTTTGGCCAATTGGGCCCGTTTTGTGAGCTATTGCTCACGTTTTGGTGTCCCGGGACGTCTCCGGACCAAGGGGTGATTTATGGGAATGTCCCAAAGACTCGTGGTTTTGGCCGATTCAGGCCCGTTTTGTGGGTTTATTGCCCATACTTTGGTGTCCCGGGACGTCTCCGAAGCACGGGGTGATCTTATGGGACCGTCCCCATGAGTCACAGTTTTGGCCAATTGGGCCCGTTTTGTGAGCTATTACTCATGTTTTGGTGTCCCGAGACGTCTCCGGACCACGGGGTCATCTATGGGAACGTCCCCAAGACTCACATTTTTGGTTGATACGAGCTCGTTTCAAGGGATATTGCTCACGTTTCGGTGTCTCGGGACGTCTCCGAAGCACGGGGTGATCTTATGGAAACGTCCCCAAGACTCGTGGTTTTGGCCGAGTCAGGCCCGTTTTGTGGGTTTATTGCCCATGTTTTGGTGTCTCGAGACGTCTCCGAAGCACGGGGTGATCTTATGGGACCGTCCCCAAGAGTCACAGTTTTGGCCAATTGGGGCTCATTTTGTGAGCTATTGCTCACGTTTTGGTGTCCCGGGACGTCTCCAGACCATGGGGCGATCTCATGGGAACGTCCCGAGGACTCGTGGTTTTGGCCGATTCAGGGCCGTTTTGTGCGTTTATTGCCCATGTTTTGGTGTCCCGGGACATCTCCGAAGCACGGGTTGATCTTATGGGACCGCCCCCTAGACTCGTAGTTTTGGCCAAATGGGGCCCGTTTTGTGAGCTATTGCTCACGTTTTGGTGTCCCGGGATGTCTCCGGACAATGGGGTGATCTTATGGGAACGTCCCCAGGACTCGTGGTTCAGGCCGATTCAGGCCCGTTTTCTGGGTTTATTGCCCATGTTTTGGTGTCCCGAGACGTCTCCGAAGCACGGGGTGATCTTATGGGACCGTCCCCTAGACTCGCAGGTTTGGCCAATTGGGGCCCGTTTTGTGAGCTATTACTCACGTTTTGGTGTGCCGGGACGTCTCCGGACCAAGGGGTGATCTTATCGGAACGTCCCTAGGACTCGTGCTTTTGGCCAATTCAGGCCCGTTTTGTGGGTTTATTGCCCATGTTTGAGTGTCCCGGGACGTCTTCGAAGCACGGGGTGATCTTATGGGACCGTACCAAAGAGTCACAGTTTTGGCCAATTGGGACCCGTTTTGTGAGGTATTGCTCATGTTATGGTGTCCCGGGACGTCTCCGGACGACTGGGTGATCTATGGGAACGTCCCCAACACTCAAGGTTTTGCCCTATTCAGGCCTGTTTTGTGGGTTTATTGCCCATGTTTTGGTGTCCTGGGACGTCTCCGAAGCACAGGGTGATCCTATGGGACCGTCCCCAAGACTCACAGTTTTGGCCAATTGGGCCCATTTTGTGAGCTATTGCTCACATTTTGGTGTCCCGGGACGTCTCCGGACCAAGGGGTGATCTATGGGAATGTCCCAAAGACTCGTGGTTTTGGCCGATTCAGGCCCGTTTTGTGGGTTTATTGCCCATACTTTGGTGTCCCGGGACGTCTCCGAAGCACGGGGTGATCTTATGGGACCGTCCCCATGAGTCACAGTTTTGGCTAATTGGGCCCGTTTTGTGAGCTATTACTCATGTTTTGGTGTCCCGAGACGTCTCCGGACCACGGGGTGATCTATGGGAACGTCCCCAAGACTCACAATTTTGGTTGATACGAGCTCATTTCAAGGGATATTGCTCACGTTTCGGTGTCTCGGGACGTCTCCGAAGCACGGGGTGATCTTATGGAAACGTCCCCAAGACTCGTGGTTTTGGCCGAGTCAGGCCCGTTTTGTGGGTTTATTGCCCATGTTTTGGTGTCTCGAGACGTCTCCGAAGCACGGGGTGATCTTATGGGACCGTCCCCAAGAGTCACAGTTTTGGCCAATTGGGGCTCATTTTGTGAGCTATTGCTCACGTTTTGGTGTCCCGGGACGTCTCCAGACCATGGGGTGATCTCATGGGAACGTCCCGAGGACTCGTGGTTTTGGCCGATTCAGGCCCGTTTTGTGCGTTTATTGCCCATGTTTTGGTGTCCCGGGACATCTCCGAAGCACGGGTTGATCTTATGGGACCGCCCCCAAGACTCGTTGTTTTGGCCAAATGGGGCCCGTTTTGTGAGCTATTGCTCACGTTTTGGTGTCCCGGGACGTCTCCGGACAATGGGGTGATCTTATGGGAACGTCCCCAGGACTCGTGGTTCTGGCCGATTCAGGCCCGTTTTCTGGGTTTATTGCCCATGTTTTGGTGTCTCGAGACGTCTCCGAAGCACGGGGTGATCTTATGGGACCGTCCCCTAGACTCGCAGGTTTGGCCAATTGGGGCCCGTTTTGTGAGCTATTACTCACGTTTTGGTGTGCCGGGACGTCTCCGGACCAAGGGGTGATCTTATCGGAACGTCCCTAGGACTCGTGCTTTTGGCCAATTCAGGCCCGTTTTGTGGGTTTATTGCCCATGTTTTAGTGTCCCGGGACGTCTTCGAAGCACGGGGTGATCTTATGGGACCGTACCCAAGAGTCACAGTTTTGGCCAATTGGGACCCGTTTTGTGAGGTATTGCTCATGTTATGGTGTCCCGGGACGTCTCCGGACGACTGGGTGATCTATGGGAACGTCCCCAACACTCAAGGTTTTGCCCTATTCAGGCCTGTTTTGTGGGTTTATTGCCCATGTTTTGGTGTCCTGGGACGTCTCCGAAGCACAGGGTGATCCTATGGGACCGTCCACAAGACTCACAGTTTTGGCCAATTGGGCCCGTTTTGTGAGCTATTGCTCACGTTTTGGTGTCCCGGGACGTCTCCGGACCAAGGGGTGATCTATGGGAATGTCCCAAAGACTCGTGGTTTTGGCCGATTCAGGCCCGTTTTGTGGGTTTATTGCCCATACTTTGGTGTCCCGGGACGTCTCCGAAGCACGGGGTGATCTTATGGGACCGTCCCCATGAGTCACAGTTTTGGCCAATTGGGCCCGTTTTGTGAGCTATTACTCATGTTTTGGTGTCCCGAGACGTCTCCGGACCACGGGGTCATCTATGGGAACGTCCCCAAGACTCACATTTTTGGTTGATACGAGCTCGTTTCAAGGGATATTGCTCACGTTTCGGTGTCTCGGGACGTCTCCGAAGCACGGGGTGATCTTATGGAAACGTCCCCAAGACTCGTGGTTTTGGCCGAGTCAGGCCCGTTTTGTGGGTTTATTGCCCATGTTTTGGTGTCTCGAGACGTCTCCGAAGCACGGGGTGATCTTATGGGACCGTCCCCAAGAGTCACAGTCTTGGCCAATTGGGGCTCATTTTGTGAGCTATTGCTCACGTTTTGGTGTCCCGGGACGTCTCCAGACCATGGGGCGATCTCATGGGAACGTCCCGAGGACTCGTGGTTCTGGCCGATTCAGGGCCGTTTTGTGCGTTTATTGCCCATGTTTTGGTGTCCCGGGACATCTCCGAAGCACGGGTTGATCTTATGGGACCGCCCCCTAGACTCGTAGTTTTGGCCAAATGGGGCCCGTTTTGTGAGCTATTGCTCACGTTTTGGTGTCCCGGGACGTCTCCGGACAATGGGGTGATCTTATGGGAACGTCCCCAGGACTCGTGGTTCAGGCCGATTCAGGCCCGTTTTCTGGGTTTATTGCCCATGTTTTGGTGTCCCGAGACGTCTCCGAAGCACGGGGTGATCTTATGGGACCGTCCCCTAGACTCGCAGGTTTGGCCAATTGGGGCCCGTTTTGTGAGCTATTACTCACGTTTTGGTGTGCCGGGACGTCTCCGGACCAAGGGGTGATCTTATCGGAACGTCCCTAGGACTCGTGCTTTTGGCCAATTCAGGCCCGTTTTGTGGGTTTATTGCCCATGTTTGAGTGTCCCGGGACGTCTTCGAAGCACGGGGTGATCTTATGGGACCGTACCCAAGAGTCACAGTTTTGGCCAATTGGGACCCGTTTTGTGAGGTATTGCTCATGTTATGGTGTCCCGGGACGTCTCCGGACGACTGGGTGATCTATGGGAACGTCCCCAACACTCAAGGTTTTGCCCTATTCAGGCCTGTTTTGTGGGTTTATTGCCCATGTTTTGGTGTCCTGGGACGTCTCCGAAGCACAGGGTGATCCTATGGGACCGTCCCCAAGACTCACAGTTTTGGCCAATTGGGCCCGTTTTGTGAGCTATTGCTCACATTTTGGTGTCCCGGGACGTCTCCGGACCAAGGGGTGATCTATGGGAATGTCCCAAAGACTCGTGGTTTTGGCCGATTCAGGCCCGTTTTGTGGGTTTATTTCCCATACTTTGGTGTCCCGGGACGTCTCCGAAGCACGGGGTGATCTTATGGGACCGTCCGCATGAGTCACAGTTTTGGCTAATTGGGCCCGTTTTGTGAGCTATTACTCATGTTTTGGTGTCCCGAGACGTCTCCGGACCACGGGGTGATCTATGGGAACGTCCCCAAGACTCACAATTTTGGTTGATACGAGCTCGTTTCAAGGGATATTGCTCACGTTTCGGTGTCTCGGGACGTCTCCGAAGCACGGGGTGATCTTATGGAAACGTCCCCAAGACTCGTGGTTTTGGCCGAGTCAGGCCCGTTTTGTGGGTTTATTGCCCATGTTTTGGTGTCTCGAGACGTCTCCGAAGCACGGGGTGATCTTATGGGACCGTCCCCAAGAGTCACAGTTTTGGCCAATTGGGGCTCATTTTGTGAGCTATTGCTCACGTTTTGGTGTCCCGGGACGTCTCCAGACCATGGGGTGATCTCATGGGAACGTCCCGAGGACTCGTGGTTTTGGCCGATTCAGGCCCGTTTTGTGCGTTTATTGCCCATGTTTTGGTGTCCCGGCACATCTCCGAAGCACGGGTTGATCTTATGGGACCGCCCCCAAGACTCGTAGTTTTGGCCAAATGGGGCCCGTTTTGTGAGCTATTGCTCACGTTTTGGTGTCCCGGGACGTCTCCGGACAATGGGGTGATCTTATGGGAACGTCCCCAGGACTCGTGGTTCTGGCCGATTCAGGCCCGTTTTCTGGGTTTATTGCCCATGTTTTGGTGTCCCGAGACGTCTCCGAAGCACGGGGTGATCTTATGGGACCGTCCCCTAGACTCGCAGGTTTGGCCAATTGGGGCCCGTTTTGTGAGCTATTACTCACGTTTTGGTGTGCCGGGACGTCTCCGGACCAAGGGGTGATCTTATCGGAACGTCCCTAGGACTCGTGCTTTTGGCCAATTCAGGCCCGTTTTGTGGGTTTATTGCCCATGTTTTAGTGTCCCGGGACGTCTTCGAAGCACGGGGTGATCTTATGGGACCGTACCCAAGAGTCACAGTTTTGGCCAATTGGGACCCGTTTTGTGAGGTATTGCTCATGTTATGGTGTCCCGGGACGTCTCCGGACGACTGGGTGATCTATGGGAACGTCCCCAACACTCAAGGTTTTGCCCTATTCAGGCCTGTTTTGTGGGTTTATTGCCCATGTTTTGGTGTGCTGGGACGTCTCCGAAGCACAGGGTGATCCTATGGGACCGTCCCCAAGACTCACAGTTTTGGCCAATTGGGCCCGTTTTGTGAGCTATTGCTCACGTTTTGGTGTCCCGGGACGTCTCCGGACCAAGGGGTGATTTATGGGAATGTCCCAAAGACTCGTGGTTTTGGCCGATTCAGGCCCGTTTTGTGGGTTTATTGCCCATACTTTGGTGTCCCGGGACGTCTCCGAAGCACGGGGTGATCTTATGGGACCGTCCCCATGAGTCACAGTTTTGGCCAATTGGGCCCGTTTTGTGAGCTATTACTCATGTTTTGGTGTCCCGAGACGTCTCCGGACCACGGGGTCATCTATGGGAACGTCCCCAAGACTCACATTTTTGGTTGATACGAGCTCGTTTCAAGGGATATTGCTCACGTTTCGGTGTCTCGGGACGTCTCCGAAGCACGGGGTGATCTTATGGAAACGTCCCCAAGACTCGTGGTTTTGGCCGAGTCAGGCCCGTTTTGTGGGTTTATTGCCCATGTTTTGGTGTCTCGAGACGTCTCCGAAGCACGGGGTGATCTTATGGGACCGTCCCCAAGAGTCACAGTTTTGGCCAATTGGGGCTCATTTTGTGAGCTATTGCTCACGTTTTGGTGTCCCGGGACGTCTCCAGACCATGGGGCGATCTCATGGGAACGTCCCGAGGACTCGTGGTTTTGGCCGATTCAGGGCCGTTTTGTGCGTTTATTGCCCATGTTTTGGTGTCCCGGGACATCTCCGAAGCACGGGTTGATCTTATGGGACCGCCCCCTAGACTCGTAGTTTTGGCCAAATGGGGCCCGTTTTGTGAGCTATTGCTCACGTTTTGGTGTCCCGGGACGTCTCCGGACAATGGGGTGATCTTATGGGAACGTCCCCAGGACTCGTGGTTCAGGCCGATTCAGGCCCGTTTTCTGGGTTTATTGCCCATGTTTTGGTGTCCCGAGACGTCTCCGAAGCACGGGGTGATCTTATGGGACCGTCCCCTAGACTCGCAGGTTTGGCCAATTGGGGCCCGTTTTGTGAGCTATTACTCACGTTTTGGTGTGCCGGGACGTCTCCGGACCAAGGGGTGATCTTATCGGAACGTCCCTAGGACTCGTGCTTTTGGCCAATTCAGGCCCGTTTTGTGGGTTTATTGCCCATGTTTGAGTGTCCCGGGACGTCTTCGAAGCACGGGGTGATCTTATGGGACCGTACCCAAGAGTCACAATTTTGGCCAATTGGGACCCGTTTTGTGAGGTATTGCTCATGTTATGGTGTCCCGGGACGTCTCCGGACGACTGGGTGATCTATGGGAACGTCCCCAACACTCAAGGTTTTGCCCTATTCAGGCCTGTTTTGTGGGTTTATTGCCCATGTTTTGGTGTCCTGGGACGTCTCCGAAGCACAGGGTGATCCTATGGGATCGTCCCCAAGACTCACAGTTTTGGCCAATTGGGCCCGTTTTGTGAGCTATTGCTCACATTTTGGTGTCCCGGGACGTCTCCGGACCAAGGGGTGATCTATGGGAATGTCCCAAAGACTCGTGGTTTTGGCCGATTCAGGCCCGTTTTGTGGGTTTATTGCCCATACTTTGGTGTCCCGGGACGTCTCCGAAGCACGGGGTGATCTTATGGGACCGTCCCCATGAGTCACGGTTTTGGCTAATTGGGCCCGTTTTGTGAGCTATTACTCATGTTTTGGTGTCCCGAGACGTCTCCGGACCACGGGGTGATCTATGGGAACGTCCCCAAGACTCACAATTTTGGTTGATACGAGCTCGTTTCAAGGGATATTGCTCACGTTTCGGTGTCTCGGGACGTCTCCGAAGCACGGGGTGATCTTATGGAAACGTCCCCAAGACTCGTGGTTTTGGCCGAGTCAGGCCCGTTTTGTGGGTTTATTGCCCATGTTTTGGTGTCTCGAGACGTCTCCGAAGCACGGGGTGATCTTATGTGACCGTCCCCAAGAGTCATGGTTTTGGCCAATTGGGGCTCATTTTGTGAGCTATTGCTCACGTTTTGGTGTCCCGGGACGTCTCCAGACCATGGGGTGATCTCATGGGAACGTCCCGAGGACTCATGGTTTTGGCCGATTCAGGCCCGTTTTGTGCGTTTATTGCCCATGTTTTGGTGTCCCGGGATATCTCCGAAGCACGGGTTGATCTTATGGGACCGCCCCCAAGACTCGTAGTTTTGGCCAAATGGGTCCCGTTTTGTGAGCTATTGCTCACGTTTTGGTGTCCCGGGACGTCTCCGGACAATGGGGTGATCTTATGGGAACGTCCCCAGGACTCGTGGTTCTGGCCGATTCAGGCCCGTTTTCTGGGTTTATTGCCCATGTTTTGGTGTCCCGAGACGTCTCCGAAGCACGGGGTGATCTTATGGGACCGTCCCCTAGACTCGCAGCTTTGGCCAATTGGGGCCCGTTTTGTGAGCTATTACTCACGTTTTGGTGTGCCGGGACGTCTCCGGACCAAGGGGTGATCTTATCGGAACGTCCCTAGGACTCGTGCTTTTGGCCAATTCAGGCCCGTTTTGTGGGTTTATTGCCCATGTTTTAGTGTCCCGGGACGTCTTCGAAGCACGGGGTGATCTTATGGGACCGTACCCAAGAGTCACAGTTTTGGCCAATTGGGACCCGTTTTGTGAGGTATTGCTTATGTTATGGTGTCCCGGGACGTCTCCGGACGACTGGGTGATCTATGGGAACGTCCCCAACACTCAAGGTTTTGCCCTATTCAGGCCTGTTTTGTGGGTTTATTGCCCATGTTTTGGTGTCCTGGGACGTCTCCGAAGCACAGGGTGATCCTATGGGACCGTCCCCAAGACTCACAGTTTTGGCCAATTGGGCCCGTTTTGTGAGCTATTGCTCACGTTTTGGTGTCCCGGGACGTCTCCGGACCAAGGGGTGATCTATGGGAATGTCCTAAAGACTCGTGGTTTTGGCCGATTCAGGCCCGTTTTGTGGGTTTATTGCCCATACTTTGGTGTCCCGGGACGTCTCCGAAGCACGGGGTGATCTTATGGGACCGTCCCCATAAGTCACAGTTTTGGCCAATTGGGCCCGTTTTGTGAGCTATTACTCATGTTTTGGTGTCCCGAGACGTCTCCGGACCACGGGGTGATCTATGGGAACGTCCCCAAGACTCACATTTTTGGTTGATACGAGCTCGTTTCAAGGGATATTGCTCACGTTTCGGTGTCTCGGGACGTCTCCGAAGCACGGGGTGATCTTATGGAAACGTCCCCAAGACTCGTGGTTTTGGCCGAGTCAGGCCCGTTTTGTGGGTTTATTGCCCATGTTTTGGTGTCTCGAGACGTCTCCGAAGCACGGGGTGATCTTATGGGACCGTCCCCAAGAGTCACAGTTTTGGCCAATTGGGGCTCATTTTGTGAGCTATTGCTCACGTTTTGGTGTCCCGGGACGTCTCCAGACCATGGGGCGATCTCATGGGAACGTCCCGAGGACTCGTGGTTCTGGCCGATTCAGGCCCGTTTTCTGGGTTTATTGCCCATGTTTTGGTGTCCCGAGACGTCTCCGAAGCACGGGGTGATCTTATGGGACCGTCCCCTAGACTCGCAGCTTTGGCCAATTGGGGCCCGTTTTGTGAGCTATTACTCACGTTTTGGTGTGCCGGGACGTCTCCGGACCAAGGGGTGATCTTATCGGAACGTCCCTAGGACTCGTGCTTTTGGCCAATTCAGGCCCGTTTTGTGGGTTTATTGCCCATGTTTTAGTGTCCCGGGACGTCTTCGAAGCACGGGGTGATCTTATGGGACCGTACCCAAGAGTCACAGTTTTGGCCAATTGGGACCCGTTTTGTGAGGTATTGCTCATGTTATGGTGTCCCGGGACGTCTCCGGACGACTGGGTGATCTATGGGAACGTCCCCAACACTCAAGGTTTTGCCCTATTCAGGCCTGTTTTGTGGGTTTATTGCCCATGTTTTGGTGTCCTGGGACGTCTCCGAAGCACAGGGTGATCCTATGGGACCGTCCCCAAGACTCACAGTTTTGGCCAATTGGGCCCGTTTTGTGAGCTATTGCTCACGTTTTGGTGTCCCGGGACGTCTCCGGACCAAGGGGTGATCTATGGGAATGTCCTAAAGACTCGTGGTTTTGGCCGATTCAGGCCCGTTTTGTGGGTTTATTGCCCATACTTTGGTGTCCCGGGACGTCTCCGAAGCACGGGGTGATCTTATGGGACCGTCCCCATAAGTCACAGTTTTGGCCAATTGGGCCCGTTTTGTGAGCTATTACTCATGTTTTGGTGTCCCGAGACGTCTCCGGACCACGGGGTGATCTATGGGAACGTCCCCAAGACTCACATTTTTGGTTGATACGAGCTCGTTTCAAGGGATATTGCTCACGTTTCGGTGTCTCGGGACGTCTCCGAAGCACGGGGTGATCTTATGGAAACGTCCCCAAGACTCGTGGTTTTGGCCGAGTCAGGCCCGTTTTGTGGGTTTATTGCCCATGTTTTGGTGTCTCGAGACGTCTCCGAAGCACGGGGTGATCTTATGGGACCGTCCCCAAGAGTCACAGTTTTGGCCAATTGGGGCTCATTTTGTGAGCTATTGCTCACGTTTTGGTGTCCCGGGACGTCTCCAGACCATGGGGCGATCTCATGGGAACGTCCCGAGGACTCGTGGTTTTGGCCGATTCAGGGCCGTTTTGTGCGTCTATTGCCCATGTTTTGGTGTCCCGGGACATCTCCGAAGCACGGGTTGATCTTATGGGACCGCCCCCAAGACTCGTAGTTTTGGCCAAATGGGGCCCGTTTTGTGAGCTATTGCTCACGTTTTGGTGTCCCGGGACGTCTCCGGACAATGGGGTGATCTTATGGGAACGTCCCCAGGACTCGTGGTTCTGGCCGATTCAGGCCCGTTTTCTTGGTTTATTGCCCATGTTTTGGTGTCCCGAGACGTCTCCGAAGCACGGGGTGATCTTATGGGACCGTCCCCTAGACTCGCAGGTTTGGCCAATTGGGGCCCGTTTTGTGAGCTATTACTCACGTTTTGGTGTGCCGGGACGTCTCCGGACCAAGGGGTGATCTTATCGGAACGTCCCTAGGACTCGTGGTTTTGGCCAATTCAGGCCCGTTTTGTGGGTTTATTGCCCATGTTTTAGTGTCCCGGGACGTCTTCGAAGCATGGGGTGATCTTATGGGACCGTACCCAAGAGTCACAGTTTTGGCCAATTGGGACCCGTTTTGTGAGGTATTGCTCATGTTATGGTGTCCCGGGACGTCTCCGGACGACTGGGTGATCTATGGGAACGTCCCCAACACTCAAGGTTTTGCCCTATTCAGGCCTGTTTTGTGGGTTTATTGCCCATGTTTTGGTGTCCTGGGACGTCTCCGAAGCACAGGGTGATCCTATGGGACCGTCCCCAAGACTCACAGTTTTGGCCAATTGGGCCCGTTTTGTGAGCTATTGCTCACATTTTGGTGTCCCGGGACGTCTCCGGACCAAGGGGTGATCTATGGGAATGTCCCAAAGACTCGTGGTTTTGGCCGATTCAGGCCCGTTTTGTGGGTTTATTGCCCATACTTTGGTGTCCCGGGACGTCTCCGAAGCACGGGGTGATCTTATGGGACCGTCCCCATGAGTCACAGTTTTGGCTAATTGGGCCCGTTTTGTGAGCTATTACTCATGTTTTGGTGTCCCGAGACGTCTCCGGACCACGGGGTGATCTATGGGAACGTCCCCAAGACTCACAATTTTGGTTGATACGAGCTCGTTTCAAGGGATATTGCTCACGTTTCGGTGTCTCGGGACGTCTCCGAAGCATGGGGTGATCTTATGGAAACGTCCCCAAGACTCGTGGTTTTGGCCGAGTCAGGCCCGTTTTGTGGGTTTATTGCCCATGTTTTGGTGTCTCGAGACGTCTCCGAAGCACGGGGTGATCTTATGGGACCGTCCCCAAGAGTCACAGTTTTGGCCAATTGGGGCTCATTTTGTGAGCTATTGCTCACGTTTTGGTGTCCCGGGACGTCTCCAGACCATGGGGTGATCTCATGGGAACGTCCCGAGGACTCGTGGTTTTGGCCGATTCAGGCCCGTTTTGTGCGTCTATTGCCCATGTTTTGGTGTCCCGGGACATCTCCGAAGCACGGGTTGATCTTATGGGACCGCCCCCAAGACTCGTAGTTTTGGCCAAATGGGGCCCGTTTTGTGAGCTATTGCTCACGTTTTGGTGTCCCGGGACGTCTCCGGACAATGGGGTGATCTTATGGGAACGTCCCCAGGACTCGTGGTTCTGGCCGATTCAGGCCCGTTTTCTTGGTTTATTGCCCATGTTTTGGTGTCCCGAGACGTCTCTGAAGCACGGGGTGATCTTATGGGACCGTTCCCTAGACTCGCAGGTTTGGCCAATTGGGGCCCGTTTTGTGAGCTATTACTCACGTTTTGGTGTGCCGGGACGTCTCCGGACCAAGGGGTGATCTTATCGGAACGTCCCTAGGACTCGTGCTTTTGGCCAATTCAGGCCCGTTTTGTGGGTTTATTGCCCATGTTTTAGTGTCCCGGGACGTCTTCGAAGCACGGGGTGATCTTATGGGACCGTACCCAAGAGTCACAGTTTTGGCCAATTGGGACCCGTTTTGTGAGGTATTGCTCATGTTATGGTGTCCCGGGACGTCTCCGGACGACTGGGTGATCTATGGGAACGTCCCCAACACTCAAGGTTTTGCCCTATTCAGGCCTGTTTTGTGGGTTTATTGCCCATGTTTTGGTGTCCTGGGACGTCTCCGAAGCACAGGGTGATCCTATGGGACCGTCCCCAAGACTCACAGTTTTGGCCAATTGGGCCCGTTTTGTGAGCTATTGCTCACATTTTGGTGTCCCGGGACGTCTCCGGACCAAGGGGTGATCTATGGGAATGTCCCAAAGACTCGTGGTTTTGGCCGATTCAGGCCCGTTTTGTGGGTTTATTGCCCATACTTTGGTGTCCCGGGACGTCTCCGAAGCACGGGGTGATCTTATGGGACCGTCCCCATGAGTCACAGTTTTGGCTAATTGGGCCCGTTTTGTGAGCTATTACTCATGTTTTGGTGTCCCGAGACGTCTCCGGACCACGGGGTGATCTATGGGAACGTCCCCAAGACTCACAATTTTGGTTGATACGAGCTCGTTTCAAGGGATATTGCTCACGTTTCGGTGTCTCGGGACGTCTCCGAAGCATGGGGTGATCTTATGGAAACGTCCCCAAGACTCGTGGTTTTGGCCGAGTCAGGCCCGTTTTGTGGGTTTATTGCCCATGTTTTGGTGTCTCGAGACGTCTCCGAAGCACGGGGTGATCTTATGGGACCGTCCCCAAGAGTCACAGTTTTGGCCAATTGGGGCTCATTTTGTGAGCTATTGCTCACGTTTTGGTGTCCCAGGACGTCTCCAGACCATGGGGTGATCTCATGGGAACGTCCCGAGGACTCGTGGTTTTGGCCGATTCAGGCCCGTTTTGTGCGTTTATTGCCCATGTTTTGGTGTCCCGGGACATCTCCGAAGCACGGGTTGATCTTATGGGACCGCCCCCAAGACTCGTAGTTTTGGCCAAATGGGGCCCGTTTTGTGAGCTATTGCTCACGTTTTGGTGTCCCGGGACGTCTCCGGACAATGGGGTGATCTTATGGGAACGTCCCCAGGACTCGTGGTTCTGGCCGATTCAGGCCCGTTTTCTGGGTTTATTGCCCATGTTTTGGTGTCCCGAGACGTCTCCGAAGCACGGGGTGATCTTATGGGACCGTCCCCTAGACTCGCAGGTTTGTCCAATTGGGGCCCGTTTTGTGAGCTATTACTCACGTTTTGGTGTGCCGGGACGTCTCCGGACCAAGGGGTGATCTTATCGGAACGTCCCTAGGACTCGTGCTTTTGGCCAATTCAGGCCCGTTTTGTGGGTTTATTGCCCATGTTTTAGTGTCCCGGGACGTCTTCGAAGCACGGGGTGATCTTATGGGACCGTACCCAAGAGTCACAGTTTTGGCCAATTGGGACCCGTTTTGTGAGGTATTGCTCATGTTATGGTGTCCCGGGACGTCTCCGGACGACTGGGTGATCTATGGGAACGTCCCCAACACTCAAGGTTTTGCCCTATTCAGGCCTGTTTTGTGGGTTTATTGCCCATGTTTTGGTGTCCTGGGACGTCTCCGAAGCACAGGGTGATCCTATGGGACCGTCCCCAAGACTCACAGTTTTGGCCAATTGGGCCCGTTTTGTGAGCTATTGCTCACGTTTTGGTGTCCCGGGACGTCTCCGGACCAAGGGGTGATCTATGGGAATGTCCCAAAGACTCGTGGTTTTGGCCGATTCAGGCCCGTTTTGTGGGTTTATTGCCCATACTTTGGTGTCCCGGGACGTCTCCGAAGCACGGGGTGATCTTATGGGACCGTCCCCATGAGTCACAGTTTTGGCCAATTGGGCCCGTTTTGTGAGCTATTACTCATGTTTTGGTGTCCCGAGACGTCTCCGGACCACGGGGTGATCTATGGGAACGTCCCCAAGACTCACATTTTTGGTTGATACGAGCTCGTTTCAAGGGATATTGCTCACGTTTCGGTGTCTCGGGACGTCTCCGAAGCACGGGGTGATCTTATGGAAACGTCCCCAAGACTCGTGGTTTTGGCCGAGTCAGGCCCGTTTTGTGGGTTTATTGCCCATGTTTTGGTGTCTCGAGACGTCTCCGAAGCATGGGGTGATCTTATGGGACCGTCCCCAAGAGTCACAGTTTTGGCCAATTGGGGCTCATTTTGTGAGCTATTGCTCACGTTTTGGTGTCCCGGGACGTCTCCAGACCATGGGGCGATCTCATGGGAACGTCCCGAGGACTCGTGGTTTTGGCCGATTCAGGCCCGTTTTGTGCGTTTATTGCCCATGTTTTGGTGTCCCGGGACATCTCCGAAGCACGGGTTGATCTTATGGGACCGCCCCCAAGACTCGTAGTTTTGGCCAAATGGGGCCCGTTTTGTGAGCTATTGCTCACGTTTTGGTGTCCCGGGACGTCTCCGGACAATGGGGTGATCTTACGGGAAGGTCCCTAGGACTCGTGGTTCTGGCCGATTCAGGCCCGTTTTCTTGGTTTATTGCCCATGTTTTGGTGTCCCGAGACGTGTCCGAAGCACGGGGTGATCTTATGGGACCGTTCCCTAGACTCGCAGGTTTGGCCAATTGGGGCCCGTTTTGTGAGCTATTACTCACGTTTTGGTGTGCCGGGACGTCTCCGGACCAAGGGGTGATCTTATCGGAACGTCCCTAGGACTCGTGGTTTTGGCCAATTCAGGCCCGTTTTGTGGGTTTATTGCCCATGTTTTAGTGTCCCGGGACGTCTTCGAAGCACGGGGTGATCTTATGGGACCGTACCCAAGAGTCACAGTTTTGGCCAATTGGGACCCGTTTTGTGAGGTATTGCTCATGTTATGGTGTCCCGGGACGTCTCCGGACGACTGGGTGATCTATGGGAACGTCCCCAACACTCAAGGTTTTGCCCTATTCAGGCCTGTTTTGTGGGTTTATTGCCCATGTTTTGGTGTCCTGGGACGTCTCCGAAGCACAGGGTGATCCTATGGGACCGTCCCCAAGACTCACAGTTTTGGCCAATTGGGCCCGTTTTGTGAGCTATTGCTCACGTTTTGGTGTCCCGGGACGTCTCCGGACCAAGGGGTGATCTATGGGAATGTCCCAAAGACTCGTGGTTTTGGCCGATTCAGGCCCGTTTTGTGGGTTTATTGCCCATACTTTGGTGTCCCGGGACGTCTCCGAAGCACGGGGTGATCTTATGGGACCGTCCCCATGAGTCACAGTTTTGGCCAATTGGGCCCGTTTTGTGAGCTATTACTCATGTTTTGGTGTCCCGAGACGTCTCCGGACCACGGGGTGATCTATGGGAACGTCCCCAAGACTCACATTTTTGGTTGATACGAGCTCGTTTCAAGGGATATTGCTCACGTTTCGGTGTCTCGGGACGTCTCCGAAGCACGGGGTGATCTTATGGAAACGTCCCCAAGACTCGTGGTTTTGGCCGAGTCAGGCCCGTTTTGTGGGTTTATTGCCCATGTTTTGGTGTCTCGAGACGTCTCCGAAGCATGGGGTGATCTTATGGGACCGTCCCCAAGAGTCACAGTTTTGGCCAATTGGGGCTCATTTTGTGAGCTATTGCTCACGTTTTGGTGTCCCGGGACGTCTCCAGACCATGGGGCGATCTCATGGGAACGTCCCGAGGACTCGTGGTTTTGGCCGATTCAGGCCCGTTTTGTGCGTTTATTGCCCATGTTTTGGTGTCCCGGGACATCTCCGAAGCACGGGTTGATCTTATGGGACCGCCCCCAAGACTCGTAGTTTTGGCCAAATGGGGCCCGTTTTGTGAGCTATTGCTCACGTTTTGGTGTCCCGGGACGTCTCCGGACAATGGGGTGATCTTATGGGAACGTCCCCAGGACTCGTGGTTCTGGCCGATTCAGGCCCGTTTTCTTGGTTTATTGCCCATGTTTTGGTGTCCCGAGACGTCTCCGAAGCACGGGGTGATCTTATGGGACCGTTCCCTAGACTCGCAGGTTTGGCCAATTGGGGCCCGTTTTGTGAGCTATTACTCACGTTTTGGTGTGCCGGGACGTCTCCGGACCAAGGGGTGATCTTATCGGAACGTCCCTAGGACTCGTGGTTTTGGCCAATTCAGGCCCGTTTTGTGGGTTTATTGCCCATGTTTTAGTGTCCCGGGACGTCTTCGAAGCACGGGGTGATCTTATGGGACCGTACCCAAGAGTCACAGTTTTGGCCAATTGGGACCCGTTTTGTGAGGTATTGCTCATGTTATGGTGTCCCGGGACGTCTCCGGACGACTGGGTGATCTATGGGAACGTCCCCAACACTCAAGGTTTTGCCCTATTCAGGCCTGTTTTGTGGGTTTATTGCCCATGTTTTGGTGTCCTGGGACGTCTCCGAAGCACAGGGTGATCCTATGGGACCGTCCCCAAGACTCACAGTTTTGGCCAATTGGGCCCGTTTTGTGAGCTATTGCTCACGTTTTGGTGTCCCGGGACGTCTCCGGACCAAGGGGTGATCTATGGGAATGTCCCAAAGACTCGTGGTTTTGGCCGATTCAGGCCCGTTTTGTGGGTTTATTGCCCATACTTTGGTGTCCCGGGACGTCTCCGAAGCACGGGGTGATCTTATGGGACCGTCCCCATGAGTCACAGTTTTGGCCAATTGGGCCCGTTTTGTGAGCTATTACTCATGTTTTGGTGTCCCGAGACGTCTCCGGACCACGGGGTGATCTATGGGAACGTCCCCAAGACTCACATTTTTGGTTGATACGAGCTCGTTTCAAGGGATATTGCTCACGTTTCGGTGTCTCGGGACGTCTCCGAAGCACGGGGTGATCTTATGGAAACGTCCCCAAGACTCGTGGTTTTGGCCGAGTCAGGCCCGTTTTGTGGGTTTATTGCCCATGTTTTGGTGTCTCGAGACGTCTCCGAAGCATGGGGTGATCTTATGGGACCGTCCCCAAGAGTCACAGTTTTGGCCAATTGGGGCTCATTTTGTGAGCTATTGCTCACGTTTTGGTGTCCCGGGACGTCTCCAGACCATGGGGCGATCTCATGGGAACGTCCCGAGGACTCGTGGTTTTGGCCGATTCAGGCCCGTTTTGTGCGTTTATTGCCCATGTTTTGGTGTCCCGGGACATCTCCGAAGCACGGGTTGATCTTATGGGACCGCCCCCAAGACTCGTAGTTTTGGCCAAATGGGGCCCGTTTTGTGAGCTATTGCTCACGTTTTGGTGTCCCGGGACGTCTCCGGACAATGGGGTGATCTTATGGGAACGTCCCCAGGACTCGTGGTTCTGGCCGATTCAGGCCCGTTTTCTTGGTTTATTGCCCATGTTTTGGTGTCCCGAGACGTCTCCGAAGCACGGGGTGATCTTATGGGACCGTTCCCTAGACTCGCAGGTTTGGCCAATTGGGGCCCGTTTTGTGAGCTATTACTCACGTTTTGGTGTGCCGGGACGTCTCCGGACCAAGGGCTGATCTTATCGGAACGTCCCTAGGACTCGTGGTTTTGGCCAATTCAGGCCCGTTTTGTGGGTTTATTGCCCATGTTTTAGTGTCCCGGGACGTCTTCGAAGCACGGGGTGATCTTATGGGACCGTACCCAAGAGTCACAGTTTTGGCCAATTGGGACCCGTTTTGTGAGGTATTGCTCATGTTATGGTGTCCCGGGACGTCTCCGGACGACTGGGTGATCTATGGGAACGTCCCCAACACTCAAGGTTTTGCCCTATTCAGGCCTGTTTTGTGGGTTTATTGCCCATGTTTTGGTGTCCTGGGACGTCTCCGAAGCACAGGGTGATCCTATGGGACCGTCCCCAAGACTCACAGTTTTGGCCAATTGGGCCCGTTTTGTGAGCTATTGCTCACGTTTTGGTGTCCCGGGACGTCTCCGGACCAAGGGGTGATCTATGGGAATGTCCCAAAGACTCGTGGTTTTGGCCGATTCAGGCCCGTTTTGTGGGTTTATTGCCCATACTTTGGTGTCCCGGGACGTCTCCGAAGCACGGGGTGATCTTATGGGACCGTCCCCATGAGTCACAGTTTTGGCCAATTGGCCCCGTTTTGTGAGCTATTACTCATGTTTTGGTGTCCCGAGACGTCTCCGGACCACGGGGTGATCTATGGGAACGTCCCCAAGACTCACAATTTTGGTTGATACGAGCTCGTTTCAAGGGATATTGCTCACGTTTCGGTGTCTCGGGACGTCTCCGAAGCACGGGGTGATCTTATGGAAACGTCCCCAAGACTCGTGGTTTTGGCCGAGTCAGGCCCGTTTTGTGGGTTTATTGCCCATGTTTTGGTGTCTCGAGACGTCTCCGAAGCACGGGGTGATCTTATGGGACCGTCCCCAAGAGTCACAGTTTTGGCCAATTGGGGCTCATTTTGTGAGCTATTGCTCACGTTTTGGTGTCCCGGGACGTCTCCAGACCATGGGGCGATCTCATGGGAACGTCCCGAGGACTCGTGGTTTTGGCCGATTCAGGCCCGTTTTGTGCGTTTATTGCCCATGTTTTGGTGTCCCGGGACATCTCCGAAGCACGGGTTGATCTTATGGGACCGCCCCCAAGACTCGTAGTTTTGGCCAAATGGGGCCCGTTTTGTGAGCTATTGCTCACGTTTTGGTGTCCCGGGACGTCTCCGGACAATGGGGTGATCTTATGGGAACGTCCCCAGGACTCGTGGTTCTGGCCGATTCAGGCCCGTTTTCTTGGTTTATTGCCCATGTTTTGGTGTCCCGAGACGTCTCCGAAGCACGGGGTGATCTTATGGGACCGTTCCCTAGACTCGCAGGTTTGGCCAATTGGGGCCCGTTTTGTGAGCTATTACTCACGTTTTGGTGTGCCGGGACGTCTCCGGACCAAGGGGTGATCTTATCGGAACGTCCCTAGGACTCGTGGTTTTGGCCAATTCAGGCCCGTTTTGTGGGTTTATTGCCCATGTTTTAGTGTCCCGGGACGTCTTCGAAGCACGGGGTGATCTTATGGGACCGTACCCAAGAGTCACAGTTTTGGCCAATTGGGACCCGTTTTGTGAGGTATTGCTCATGTTATGGTGTCCCGGGACGTCTCCGGACGACTGGGTGATCTATGGGAACGTCCCCAACACTCAAGGTTTTGCCCTATTCAGGCCTGTTTTGTGGGTTTATTGCCCATGTTTTGGTGTCCTGGGACGTCTCCGAAGCACAGGGTGATCCTATGGGACCGTCCCCAAGACTCACAGTTTTGGCCAATTGGGCCCGTTTTGTGAGCTATTGCTCACGTTTTGGTGTCCCGGGACGTCTCCGGACCAAGGGGTGATCTATGGGAATGTCCCAAAGACTCGTGGTTTTGGCCGATTCAGGCCCGTTTTGTGGGTTTATTGCCCATACTTTGGTGTCCCGGGACGTCTCCGAAGCACGGGGTGATCTTATGGGACCGTCCCCATGAGTCACAGTTTTGGCCAATTGGCCCCGTTTTGTGAGCTATTACTCATGTTTTGGTGTCCCGAGACGTCTCCGGACCACGGGGTGATCTATGGGAACGTCCCCAAGACTCACAATTTTGGTTGATACGAGCTCGTTTCAAGGGATATTGCTCACGTTTCGGTGTCTCGGGACGTCTCCGAAGCACGGGGTGATCTTATGGAAACGTCCCCAAGACTCGTGGTTTTGGCCGAGTCAGGCCCGTTTTGTGGGTTTATTGCCCATGTTTTGGTGTCTCGAGACGTCTCCGAAGCACGGGGTGATCTTATGGGACCGTCCCCAAGAGTCACAGTTTTGGCCAATTGGGGCTCATTTTGTGAGCTATTGCTCACGTTTTGGTGTCCCGGGACGTCTCCAGACCATGGGGCGATCTCATGGGAACGTCCCGAGGACTCGTGGTTTTGGCCGATTCAGGCCCGTTTTGTGCGTTTATTGCCCATGTTTTGGTGTCCCGGGACATCTCCGAAGCACGGGTTGATCTTATGGGACCGCCCCCAAGACTCGTAGTTTTGGCCAAATGGGGCCCGTTTTGTGAGCTATTGCTCACGTTTTGGTGTCCCGGGACGTCTCCGGACAATGGGGTGATCTTATGGGAACGTCCCCAGGACTCGTGGTTCTGGCCGATTCAGGCCCGTTTTCTTGGTTTATTGCCCATGTTTTGGTGTCCCGAGACGTCTCCGAAGCACGGGGTGATCTTATGGGACCGTTCCCTAGACTCGCAGGTTTGGCCAATTGGGGCCCGTTTTGTGAGCTATTACTCACGTTTTGGTGTGCCGGGACGTCTCCGGACCAAGGGGTGATCTTATCGGAACGTCCCTAGGACTCGTGGTTTTGGCCAATTCAGGCCCGTTTTGTGGGTTTATTGCCCATGTTTTAGTGTCCCGGGACGTCTTCGAAGCACGGGGTGATCTTATGGGACCGTACCCAAGAGTCACAGTTTTGGCCAATTGGGACCCGTTTTGTGAGGTATTGCTCATGTTATGGTGTCCCGGGACGTCTCCGGACGACTGGGTGATCTATGGGAACGTCCCCAACACTCAAGGTTTTGCCCTATTCAGGCCTGTTTTGTGGGTTTATTGCCCATGTTTTGGTGTCCTGGGACGTCTCCGAAGCACAGGGTGATCCTATGGGACCGTCCCCAAGACTCACAGTTTTGGCCAATTGGGCCCGTTTTGTGAGCTATTGCTCACGTTTTGGTGTCCCGGGACGTCTCCGGACCAAGGGGTGATCTATGGGAATGTCCCAAAGACTCGTGGTTTTGGCCGATTCAGGCCCGTTTTGTGGGTTTATTGCCCATACTTTGGTGTCCCGGGACGTCTCCGAAGCACGGGGTGATCTTATGGGACCGTCCCCATGAGTCACAGTTTTGGCCAATTGGCCCCGTTTTGTGAGCTATTACTCATGTTTTGGTGTCCCGAGACGTCTCCGGACCACGGGGTGATCTATGGGAACGTCCCCAAGACTCACAATTTTGGTTGATACGAGCTCGTTTCAAGGGATATTGCTCACGTTTCGGTGTCTCGGGACGTCTCCGAAGCACGGGGTGATCTTATGGAAACGTCCCCAAGACTCGTGGTTTTGGCCGAGTCAGGCCCGTTTTGTGGGTTTATTGCCCATGTTTTGGTGTCTCGAGACGTCTCTGAAGCACGGGGTGATCTTATGGGACCGTCCCCAAGAGTCACAGTTTTGGCCAATTGGGGCTCATTTTGTGAGCTATTGCTCACGTTTTGGTGTCCCGGGACGTCTCCAGACCATGGGGCGATCTCATGGGAACGTCCCGAGGACTCGTGGTTTTGGCCGATTCAGGCCCGTTTTGTGCGTTTATTGCCCATGTTTTGGTGTCCCGGGACATCTCCGAAGCACGGGTTGATCTTATGGGACCGCCCCCAAGACTCGTAGTTTTGGCCAAATGGGGCCCGTTTTGTGAGCTATTGCTCACGTTTTGGTGTCCCGGGACGTCTCCGGACAATGGGGTGATCTTATGGGAACGTCCCCAGGACTCGTGGTTCTGGCCGATTCAGGCCCGTTTTCTTGGTTTATTGCCCATGTTTTGGTGTCCCGAGACGTCTCCGAAGCACGGGGTGATCTTATGGGACCGTTCCCTAGACTCGCAGGTTTGGCCAATTGGGGCCCGTTTTGTGAGCTATTACTCACGTTTTGGTGTGCCGGGACGTCTCCGGACCAAGGGGTGATCTTATCGGAACGTCCCTAGGACTCGTGGTTTTGGCCAATTCAGGCCCGTTTTGTGGGTTTATTGCCCATGTTTTAGTGTCCCGGGACGTCTTCGAAGCACGGGGTGATCTTATGGGACCGTACCCAAGAGTCACAGTTTTGGCCAATTGGGACCCGTTTTGTGAGGTATTGCTCATGTTATGGTGTCCCGGGACGTCTCCGGACGACTGGGTGATCTATGGGAACGTCCCCAACACTCAAGGTTTTGCCCTATTCAGGCCTGTTTTGTGGGTTTATTGCCCATGTTTTGGTGTCCTGGGACGTCTCCGAAGCACAGGGTGATCCTATGGGACCGTCCCCAAGACTCACAGTTTTGGCCAATTGGGCCCGTTTTGTGAGCTATTGCTCACGTTTTGGTGTCCCGGGACGTCTCCGGACCAAGGGGTGATCTATGGGAATGTCCCAAAGACTCGTGGTTTTGGCCGATTCAGGCCCGTTTTGTGGGTTTATTGCCCATACTTTGGTGTCCCGGGACGTCTCCGAAGCACGGGGTGATCTTATGGGACCGTCCCCATGAGTCACAGTTTTGGCCAATTGGCCCCGTTTTGTGAGCTATTACTCATGTTTTGGTGTCCCGAGACGTCTCCGGACCACGGGGTGATCTATGGGAACGTCCCCAAGACTCACAATTTTGGTTGATACGAGCTCGTTTCAAGGGATATTGCTCACGTTTCGGTGTCTCGGGACGTCTCCGAAGCACGGGGTGATCTTATGGAAACGTCCCCAAGACTCGTGGTTTTGGCCGAGTCAGGCCCGTTTTGTGGGTTTATTGCCCATGTTTTGGTGTCTCGAGACGTCTCCGAAGCACGGGGTGATCTTATGGGACCGTCCCCAAGAGTCACAGTTTTGGCCAATTGGGGCTCATTTTGTGAGCTATTGCTCACGTTTTGGTGTCCCGGGACGTCTCCAGACCATGGGGCGATCTCATGGGAACGTCCCGAGGACTCGTGGTTTTGGCCGATTCAGGCCCGTTTTGTGCGTTTATTGCCCATGTTTTGGTGTCCCGGGACATCTCCGAAGCACGGGTTGATCTTATGGGACCGCCCCCAAGACTCGTAGTTTTGGCCAAATGGGGCCCGTTTTGTGAGCTATTGCTCACGTTTTGGTGTCCCGGGACGTCTCCGGACAATGGGGTGATCTTATGGGAACGTCCCCAGGACTCGTGGTTCTGGCCGATTCAGGCCCGTTTTCTTGGTTTATTGCCCATGTTTTGGTGTCCCGAGACGTCTCCGAAGCACGGGGTGATCTTATGGGACCGTTCCCTAGACTCGCAGGTTTGGCCAATTGGGGCCCGTTTTGTGAGCTATTACTCACGTTTTGGTGTGCCGGGACGTCTCCGGACCAAGGGGTGATCTTATCGGAACGTCCCTAGGACTCGTGGTTTTGGCCAATTCAGGCCCGTTTTGTGGGTTTATTGCCCATGTTTTAGTGTCCCGGGACGTCTTCGAAGCACGGGGTGATCTTATGGGACCGTACCCAAGAGTCACAGTTTTGGCCAATTGGGACCCGTTTTGTGAGGTATTGCTCATGTTATGGTGTCCCGGGACGTCTCCGGACGACTGGGTGATCTATGGGAACGTCCCCAACACTCAAGGTTTTGCCCTATTCAGGCCTGTTTTGTGGGTTTATTGCCCATGTTTTGGTGTCCTGGGACGTCTCCGAAGCACAGGGTGATCCTATGGGACCGTCCCCAAGACTCACAGTTTTGGCCAATTGGGCCCGTTTTGTGAGCTATTGCTCACGTTTTGGTGTCCCGGGACGTCTCCGGACCAAGGGGTGATCTATGGGAATGTCCCAAAGACTCGTGGTTTTGGCCGATTCAGGCCCGTTTTGTGGGTTTATTGCCCATACTTTGGTGTCCCGGGACGTCTCCGAAGCACGGGGTGATCTTATGGGACCGTCCCCATGAGTCACAGTTTTGGCCAATTGGCCCCGTTTTGTGAGCTATTACTCATGTTTTGGTGTCCCGAGACGTCTCCGGACCACGGGGTGATCTATGGGAACGTCCCCAAGACTCACAATTTTGGTTGATACGAGCTCGTTTCAAGGGATATTGCTCACGTTTCGGTGTCTCGGGACGTCTCCGAAGCACGGGGTGATCTTATGGAAACGTCCCCAAGACTCGTGGTTTTGGCCGAGTCAGGCCCGTTTTGTGGGTTTATTGCCCATGTTTTGGTGTCTCGAGACGTCTCCGAAGCACGGGGTGATCTTATGGGACCGTCCCCAAGAGTCACAGTTTTGGCCAATTGGGGCTCATTTTGTGAGCTATTGCTCACGTTTTGGTGTCCCGGGACGTCTCCAAACCATGGGGCGATCTCATGGGAACGTCCCGAGGACTCGTGGTTTTGGCCGATTCAGGCCCGTTTTGTGCGTTTATTGCCCATGTTTTGGTGTCCCGGGACATCTCCGAAGCACGGGTTGATCTTATGGGACCGCCCCCAAGACTCGTAGTTTTGGCCAAATGGGGCCCGTTTTGTGAGCTATTGCTCACGTTTTGGTGTCCCGGGACGTCTCCGGACAATGGGGTGATCTTATGGGAACGTCCCCAGGACTCGTGGTTCTGGCCGATTCAGGCCCGTTTTCTTGGTTTATTGCCCATGTTTTGGTGTCCCGAGACGTCTCCGAAGCACGGGGTGATCTTATGGGACCGTTCCCTAGACTCGCAGGTTTGGCCAATTGGGGCCCGTTTTGTGAGCTATTACTCACGTTTTGGTGTGCCGGGACGTCTCCGGACCAAGGGGTGATCTTATCGGAACGTCCCTAGGACTCGTGGTTTTGGCCAATTCAGGCCCGTTTTGTGGGTTTATTGCCCATGTTTTAGTGTCCCGGGACGTCTTCGAAGCACGGGGTGATCTTATGGGACCGTACCCAAGAGTCACAGTTTTGGCCAATTGGGACCCGTTTTGTGAGGTATTGCTCATGTTATGGTGTCCCGGGACGTCTCCGGACGACTGGGTGATCTATGGGAACGTCCCCAACACTCAAGGTTTTGCCCTATTCAGGCCTGTTTTGTGGGTTTATTGCCCATGTTTTGGTGTCCTGGGACGTCTCCGAAGCACAGGGTGATCCTATGGGACCGTCCCCAAGACTCACAGTTTTGGCCAATTGGGCCCGTTTTGTGAGCTATTGCTCACGTTTTGGTGTCCCGGGACGTCTCCGGACCAAGGGGTGATCTATGGGAATGTCCCAAAGACTCGTGGTTTTGGCCGATTCAGGCCCGTTTTGTGGGTTTATTGCCCATACTTTGGTGTCCCGGGACGTCTCCGAAGCACGGGGTGATCTTATGGGACCGTCCCCATGAGTCACAGTTTTGGCCAATTGGGCCCGTTTTGTGAGCTATTACTCATGTTTTGGTGTCCCGAGACGTCTCCGGACCACGGGGTGATCTATGGGAACGTCCCCAAGACTCACAATTTTGGTTGATACGAGCTCGTTTCAAGGGATATTGCTCACGTTTCGGTGTCTCGGGACGTCTCCGAAGCACGGGGTGATCTTATGGAAACGTCCCCAAGACTCGTGGTTTTGGCCGAGTCAGGCCCGTTTTGTGGGTTTATTGCCCATGTTTTGGTGTCTCGAGACGTCTCCGAAGCACGGGGTGATCTTATGGGACCGTCCCCAAGAGTCACAGTTTTGGCCAATTGGGGCTCATTTTGTGAGCTATTGCTCACGTTTTGGTGTCCCGGGACGTCTCCAGACCATGGGGCGATCTCATGGGAACGTCCCGAGGACTCGTGGTTTTGGCCGATTCAGGCCCGTTTTGTGCGTTTATTGCCCATGTTTTGGTGTCCCGGGACATCTCCGAAGCACGGGTTGATCTTATGGGACCGCCCCCAAGACTCGTAGTTTTGGCCAAATGGGGCCCGTTTTGTGAGCTATTGCTCACGTTTTGGTGTCCCGGGACGTCTCCGGACAATGGGGTGATCTTATGGGAACGTCCCCAGGACTCGTGGTTCTGGCCGATTCAGGCCCGTTTTCTTGGTTTATTGCCCATGTTTTGGTGTCCCGAGACGTCTCCGAAGCACGGGGTGATCTTATGGGACCGTTCCCTAGACTCGCAGGTTTGGCCAATTGGGGCCCGTTTTGTGAGCTATTACTCACGTTTTGGTGTGCCGGGACGTCTCCGGACCAAGGGGTGATCTTATCGGAACGTCCCTAGGACTCGTGGTTTTGGCCAATTCAGGCCCGTTTTGTGGGTTTATTGCCCATGTTTTAGTGTCCCGGGACGTCTTCGAAGCACGGGGTGATCTTATGGGACCGTACCCAAGAGTCACAGTTTTGGCCAATTGGGACCCGTTTTGTGAGGTATTGCTCATGTTATGGTGTCCCGGGACGTCTCCGGACGACTGGGTGATCTATGGGAGGATCCCCAACACTCAAGGTTTTGCCCTATTCAGGCCTGTTTTGTGGGTTTATTGCCCATGTTTTGGTGTCCTGGGACGTCTCCGAAGCACAGGGTGATCCTATGGGACCGTCCCCAAGACTCACAGTTTTGGCCAATTGGGCCCGTTTTGTGAGCTATTGCTCACGTTTTGGTGTCCCGGGACGTCTCCGGACCAAGGGGTGATCTATGGGAATGTCCCAAAGACTCGTGGTTTTGGCCGATTCAGGCCCGTTTTGTGGGTTTATTGCCCATACTTTGGTGTCCCGGGACGTCTCCGAAGCACGGGGTGATCTTATGGGACCGTCCCCATGAGTCACAGTTTTGGCCAATTGGGCCTGTTTTGTGAGCTATTACTCATGTTTTGGTGTCCCGAGACGTCTCCGGACCACGGGGTGATCTATGGGAACGTCCCCAAGACTCACAATTTTGGTTGATACGAGCTCGTTTCAAGGGATATTGCTCACGTTTCGGTGTCTCGGGACGTCTCCGAAGCACGGGGTGATCTTATGGAAACGTCCCCAAGACTCGTGGTTTTGGCCGAGTCAGGCCCGTTTTGTGGGTTTATTGCCCATGTTTTGGTGTCTCGAGACGTCTCCGAAGCACGGGGTGATCTTATGGGACCGTCCCCAAGAGTCACAGTTTTGGCCAATTGGGGCTCATTTTGTGAGCTATTGCTCACGTTTTGGTGTCCCGGGACGTCTCCAGACCATGGGGCGATCTCATGGGAACGTCCCGAGGACTCGTGGTTTTGGCCGATTCAGGCCCGTTTTGTGCGTTTATTGCCCATGTTTTGGTGTCCCGGGACATCTCCGAAGCACGGGTTGATCTTATGGGACCGCCCCCAAGACTCGTAGTTTTGGCCAAATGGGGCCCGTTTTGTGAGCTATTGCTCACGTTTTGGTGTCCCGGGACGTCTCCGGACAATGGGGTGATCTTATGGGAACGTCCCCAGGACTCGTGGTTCTGGCCGATTCAGGCCCGTTTTCTTGGTTTATTGCCCATGTTTTGGTGTCCCGAGACGTCTCCGAAGCACGGGGTGATCTTATGGGACCGTTCCCTAGACTCGCAGGTTTGGCCAATTGGGGCCCGTTTTGTGAGCTATTACTCACGTTTTGGTGTGCCGGGACGTCTCCGGACCAAGGGCTGATCTTATCGGAACGTCCCTAGGACTCGTGGTTTTGGCCAATTCAGGCCCGTTTTGTGGGTTTATTGCCCATGTTTTAGTGTCCCGGGACGTCTTCGAAGCACGGGGTGATCTTATGGGACCGTACCCAAGAGTCACAGTTTTGGCCAATTGGGACCCGTTTTGTGAGGTATTGCTCATGTTATGGTGTCCCGGGACGTCTCCGGACGACTGGGTGATCTATGGGAACGTCCCCAACACTCAAGGTTTTGCCCTATTCAGGCCTGTTTTGTGGGTTTATTGCCCATGTTTTGGTGTCCTGGGACGTCTCCGAAGCACAGGGTGATCCTATGGGACCGTCCCCAAGACTCACAGTTTTGGCCAATTGGGCCCGTTTTGTGAGCTATTGCTCACGTTTTGGTGTCCCGGGACGTCTCCGGACCAAGGGGTGATCTATGGGAATGTCCCAAAGACTCGTGGTTTTGGCCGATTCAGGCCCGTTTTGTGGGTTTATTGCCCATACTTTGGTGTCCCGGGACGTCTCCGAAGCACGGGGTGATCTTATGGGACCGTCCCCATGAGTCACAGTTTTGGCCAATTGGCCCCGTTTTGTGAGCTATTACTCATGTTTTGGTGTCCCGAGACGTCTCCGGACCACGGGGTGATCTATGGGAACGTCCCCAAGACTCACAATTTTGGTTGATACGAGCTCGTTTCAAGGGATATTGCTCACGTTTCGGTGTCTCGGGACGTCTCCGAAGCACGGGGTGATCTTATGGAAACGTCCCCAAGACTCGTGGTTTTGGCCGAGTCAGGCCCGTTTTGTGGGTTTATTGCCCATGTTTTGGTGTCTCGAGACGTCTCCGAAGCACGGGGTGATCTTATGGGACCGTCCCCAAGAGTCACAGTTTTGGCCAATTGGGGCTCATTTTGTGAGCTATTGCTCACGTTTTGGTGTCCCGGGACGTCTCCAGACCATGGGGCGATCTCATGGGAACGTCCCGAGGACTCGTGGTTTTGGCCGATTCAGGCCCGTTTTGTGCGTTTATTGCCCATGTTTTGGTGTCCCGGGACATCTCCGAAGCACGGGTTGATCTTATGGGACCGCCCCCAAGACTCGTAGTTTTGGCCAAATGGGGCCCGTTTTGTGAGCTATTGCTCACGTTTTGGTGTCCCGGGACGTCTCCGGACAATGGGGTGATCTTATGGGAACGTCCCCAGGACTCGTGGTTCTGGCCGATTCAGGCCCGTTTTCTTGGTTTATTGCCCATGTTTTGGTGTCCCGAGACGTCTCCGAAGCACGGGGTGATCTTATGGGACCGTTCCCTAGACTCGCAGGTTTGGCCAATTGGGGCCCGTTTTGTGAGCTATTACTCACGTTTTGGTGTGCCGGGACGTCTCCGGACCAAGGGGTGATCTTATCGGAACGTCCCTAGGACTCGTGGTTTTGGCCAATTCAGGCCCGTTTTGTGGGTTTATTGCCCATGTTTTAGTGTCCCGGGACGTCTTCGAAGCACGGGGTGATCTTATGGGACCGTACCCAAGAGTCACAGTTTTGGCCAATTGGGACCCGTTTTGTGAGGTATTGCTCATGTTATGGTGTCCCGGGACGTCTCCGGACGACTGGGTGATCTATGGGAACGTCCCCAACACTCAAGGTTTTGCCCTATTCAGGCCTGTTTTGTGGGTTTATTGCCCATGTTTTGGTGTCCTGGGACGTCTCCGAAGCACAGGGTGATCCTATGGGACCGTCCCCAAGACTCACAGTTTTGGCCAATTGGGCCCGTTTTGTGAGCTATTGCTCACGTTTTGGTGTCCCGGGACGTCTCCGGACCAAGGGGTGATCTATGGGAATGTCCCAAAGACTCGTGGTTTTGGCCGATTCAGGCCCGTTTTGTGGGTTTATTGCCCATACTTTGGTGTCCCGGGACGTCTCCGAAGCACGGGGTGATCTTATGGGACCGTCCCCATGAGTCACAGTTTTGGCCAATTGGCCCCGTTTTGTGAGCTATTACTCATGTTTTGGTGTCCCGAGACGTCTCCGGACCACGGGGTGATCTATGGGAACGTCCCCAAGACTCACAATTTTGGTTGATACGAGCTCGTTTCAAGGGATATTGCTCACGTTTCGGTGTCTCGGGACGTCTCCGAAGCACGGGGTGATCTTATGGAAACGTCCCCAAGACTCGTGGTTTTGGCCGAGTCAGGCCCGTTTTGTGGGTTTATTGCCCATGTTTTGGTGTCTCGAGACGTCTCCGAAGCACGGGGTGATCTTATGGGACCGTCCCCAAGAGTCACAGTTTTGGCCAATTGGGGCTCATTTTGTGAGCTATTGCTCACGTTTTGGTGTCCCGGGACGTCTCCAGACCATGGGGCGATCTCATGGGAACGTCCCGAGGACTCGTGGTTTTGGCCGATTCAGGCCCGTTTTGTGCGTTTATTGCCCATGTTTTGGTGTCCCGGGACATCTCCGAAGCACGGGTTGATCTTATGGGACCGCCCCCAAGACTCGTAGTTTTGGCCAAATGGGGCCCGTTTTGTGAGCTATTGCTCACGTTTTGGTGTCCCGGGACGTCTCCGGACAATGGGGTGATCTTATGGGAACGTCCCCAGGACTCGTGGTTCTGGCCGATTCAGGCCCGTTTTCTTGGTTTATTGCCCATGTTTTGGTGTCCCGAGACGTCTCCGAAGCACGGGGTGATCTTATGGGACCGTTCCCTAGACTCGCAGGTTTGGCCAATTGGGGCCCGTTTTGTGAGCTATTACTCACGTTTTGGTGTGCCGGGACGTCTCCGGACCAAGGGGTGATCTTATCGGAACGTCCCTAGGACTCGTGGTTTTGGCCAATTCAGGCCCGTTTTGTGGGTTTATTGCCCATGTTTTAGTGTCCCGGGACGTCTTCGAAGCACGGGGTGATCTTATGGGACCGTACCCAAGAGTCACAGTTTTGGCCAATTGGGACCCGTTTTGTGAGGTATTGCTCATGTTATGGTGTCCCGGGACGTCTCCGGACGACTGGGTGATCTATGGGAACGTCCCCAACACTCAAGGTTTTGCCCTATTCAGGCCTGTTTTGTGGGTTTATTGCCCATGTTTTGGTGTCCTGGGACGTCTCCGAAGCACAGGGTGATCCTATGGGACCGTCCCCAAGACTCACAGTTTTGGCCAATTGGGCCCGTTTTGTGAGCTATTGCTCACGTTTTGGTGTCCCGGGACGTCTCCGGACCAAGGGGTGATCTATGGGAATGTCCCAAAGACTCGTGGTTTTGGCCGATTCAGGCCCGTTTTGTGGGTTTATTGCCCATACTTTGGTGTCCCGGGACGTCTCCGAAGCACGGGGTGATCTTATGGGACCGTCCCCATGAGTCACAGTTTTGGCCAATTGGGCCCGTTTTGTGAGCTATTACTCATGTTTTGGTGTCCCGAGACGTCTCCGGACCACGGGGTGATCTATGGGAACGTCCCCAAGACTCACAATTTTGGTTGATACGAGCTCGTTTCAAGGGATATTGCTCACGTTTCGGTGTCTCGGGACGTCTCCGAAGCACGGGGTGATCTTATGGAAACGTCCCCAAGACTCGTGGTTTTGGCCGAGTCAGGCCCGTTTTGTGGGTTTATTGCCCATGTTTTGGTGTCTCGAGACGTCTCCGAAGCACGGGGTGATCTTATGGGACCGTCCCCAAGAGTCACAGTTTTGGCCAATTGGGGCTCATTTTGTGAGCTATTGCTCACGTTTTGGTGTCCCGGGACGTCTCCAGACCATGGGGCGATCTCATGGGAACGTCCCGAGGACTCGTGGTTTTGGCCGATTCAGGCCCGTTTTGTGCGTTTATTGCCCATGTTTTGGTGTCCCGGGACATCTCCGAAGCACGGGTTGATCTTATGGGACCGCCCCCAAGACTCGTAGTTTTGGCCAAATGGGGCCCGTTTTGTGAGCTATTGCTCACGTTTTGGTGTCCCGGGACGTCTCCGGACAATGGGGTGATCTTATGGGAACGTCCCCAGGACTCGTGGTTCTGGCCGATTCAGGCCCGTTTTCTTGGTTTATTGCCCATGTTTTGGTGTCCCGAGACGTCTCCGAAGCACGGGGTGATCTTATGGGACCGTTCCCTAGACTCGCAGGTTTGGCCAATTGGGGCCCGTTTTGTGAGCTATTACTCACGTTTTGGTGTGCCGGGACGTCTCCGGACCAAGGGGTGATCTTATCGGAACGTCCCTAGGACTCGTGGTTTTGGCCAATTCAGGCCCGTTTTGTGGGTTTATTGCCCATGTTTTAATGTCCCGGGACGTCTTCGAAGCACGGGGTGATCTTATGGGAACGTCCCCAACACTCAACGTTTTGCCCTATTCAGGCCTGTTTTGTGGGTTTATTGCCCATGTTTTGGTGTCCTGGGACGTCTCCGAAGCACGGGGTGATCCTATGGGACCGTCCCCAAGACTCACAGTTTAGGCCAATTGGGCCCGTTTTGTGAGCTATTGCTCACGTTTTTGTGTCCCGGGACGTCTCCGGACCAAGGGGTGATCTATGGGAATAACCCAAAGACTCGTGGTTTTGGCCGATTCAGGCCCGTTTTGTGGGTTTATTGCCCATGCTTTGGTGTCCCGGGACGTCTCCGAAGCACGGGGTGTTCTTATGGGACCGTCCCCATGAGTCACAGTTTTGGCCAATTGGGCCCGTTTTGTGAGCTATTACTCATGTTTTGGTGTCCCGAGACGTCTCCGGACCACGGGGTGATCTACGGGAACATCCCCAAGACTCACAATTTTGGTTGATACGAGCTCGTTTCAAGGGATATTGCTCACGTTTCGGTGTCTCGGGACGTCTCCGAAGCACGGGGTGATCTTATGGAAACGTCCCCAAGACTCGTGGTTTTGGCCGAGTCAGGCCCGTTTTGTGGGTTTATTGCCCATGTTTTGGTGTCTCGAGACGTCTCCGAAGCACGGGGTGATCTTATGGGACCCTCCCCAAGAGTCACAGTTTTGGCCAATTGGGGCTCATTTTGTGAGCTATTGCTCACGTTTTGGTGTCCCGGGACGTCTCCAGACCATGGGGTGATCTCATGGGAACGTCCCGAGGACTCGTGGTTTTGGCCGATTCAGGCCCGTTTTGTGCGTTTATTGCCCATGTTTTGGTGTCCCGGGACATCTCCGAAGCACGGGTTGATCTTATGGGACCGCCCCCTAGACTCGTAGTTTTGGCCAAATTGGGCCCGTTTTGTGAGCTATTGCTCACGTTTTGGTGTCCCGGGACGTCTCTGGACAATGGGGTGATCTTATGGGAACGTCCGCAGGACTCGTGGTTCTGGCCGATTCAGGCCCGTTTTCTGGGTTTATTGCCCATGTTTTGGTGTCCTGAGACGTCTCCGAAGCACGGGGTGATCTTATGGGACCGTCCCCTAGACTCGCATGTTTGGCCAATTGGGGCCCGTTTTGTGAGCTATTACTCACGTTTTGGTGTGCCGGGACATCTCCGGACCAAGGGGTGATCTTATCGGAACGTCCCTAGGACTCGTGCTTTTGGCCAATTCAGGCCCGTTTTGTGGGTTTAATGCCCATGTTTTAGTGTCCCGGGACGTCTTCGAAGCACGGGGTGATCTTATGGGACCGTACCCAAGAGTCACAGTTTTGGCCAATTGGGACCCGTTTTGTGAGGTATTGCTCATGTTATGCTGTCCTGGGACGTCTCCGGACGATTGGGTGATCTATGGGAACGTCCCCAACACTCAAGGTTTTGCCCTATTCAGGCCTGTTTTGTGGGTTTATTGCCCATGTTTTGGTGTCCTGGGACGTCTCCGAAGCACGGGGTGATCCTATGGGACCGTCCCCAAGACTCACAGTTTTGGCCAATTGGGCCCGTTTTGTGAGCTATTGCTCACGTTTTGGTGTCCCGGGACGTCTCCGGACCAAGGGGTGATCTATGGGAATGTCCCAAAGACTCGTGGTTTTGGCCGATTCAGGCCCGTTTTGTGGGTTTATTGCCCATGCTTTGGTGTCCCGGGACGTCTCCGAAGCACGGGGTGATCTTATGGGACCGTCCCCACGAGTCACAGTTTTGGCCAATTGGGCCCGTTTTGTGAGCTATTACTCATGTTTTGGTGTCCCGAGACGTTTCCGGACCACGGGGTGATCTATGGGAACGTCCCCAAGACTCACAATTTTGGTTGATACGAGCTCGTTTCAAGGGATATTGCTCACGTTTCGGTGTCTCGGGACGTCTCCGAAGCACGGGGTGATCTTATGGAAACGTCCCCAAGACTCGTGGTTTTGGCCGAGTCAGGCCCGTTTTGTGGGTTTATTGCCCATGTTTTGGTGTCTCGAGACGTCTCCGAAGCACGGGGTGATCTTATGGGACCGTCCCCAAGAGTCACAGTTTTGGCCAATTGGGGCTCATTTTGTGAGCTATTGCTCACGTTTTGGTGTCCCGGGACGTCTCCAGACCATGGGGTGATCTCATGGGAACGTCCCGAGGACTCGTGGTTTTGGCCGATTCAGGCCCGTTTTGTGCGTTTATTGCCCATGTTTTGGTGTCCCGGGACATCTCCGAAGCACGGGTTGATCTTATGGGACCGCCCCCAAGACTCGTAGTTTTGGCCAAATGGGGCCCGTTTTGTGAGCTATTGCTCACGTTTTGGTGTCCCGGGACGTCTCCGGACAATGGGGTGATCTTATGGGAACGTCCCCAGGACTCGTGGTTCTGGCCGATTCAGGCCCGTTTTTTGGGTTTATTGCCCATATATTGGTGTCCCGAGACGTCTCCGAAGCACGGGGTGATCTTATGGGACCGTCCCCTAGACTCGCAGGTTTGGCCAATTGGGGCCCGTTTTGTGAGCTATTACTCACGTTTTGGTGTGCCGGGACGTCTCCGGACCAAGGGGTGATCTTATCGGAACGTCCCTAGGACTCGTGCTTTTGGCCAATTCAGGCCCGTTTTGTGGGTTTATTGCCCATGTTTTAGTGTCCCGGGACGTCTTCGAAGCACGGGGTGATCTTATGGGACCGTACCCAAGAGTCACAGTTTTGGCCAATTGGGACCCGTTTTGTGAGGTATTGCTCATGTTATTGTGTCCCGGGACGTCTCCGGACGACTGGGTGATCTATGGGAACGTCCCCAACACTCAAGGTTTTGCCCTATTCAGGCCTGTTTTGTGGGTTTATTGCCCATGTTTTGGTGTCCTGGGACGTCTCCGAAGCACAGGGTGATCCTATGGGACCGTCCCCAAGACTCACAGTTTTGGCCAATTGGGCCCGTTTTGTGAGCTATTGCTCACGTTTTGGTGTCCCGGGACGTCTCCGGACCAAGGGGTGATCTATGGGAATGTCCCAAAGACTCGTGGTTTTGGCCGATTCAGGCCCGTTTTGTGGGTTTATTGCCCATGCTTTGGTGTCCCGGGACGTCTCCGAAGCACGGGGTGATCTTATGGGACCGTCCCCATGAGTCACAGTTTTGGCCAATTGGGCCCGTTTTGTGAGCTATTACTCATGTTTTGGTGTCCCGAGACGTCTCCGGACCATGGGGTGATCTATGGGAACGTCCCCAAGACTCACAATTTTGGTTGATACGAGCTCGTTTCAAGGGATATTGCTCACGTTTCGGTGTCTCGGGACGTCTCCGAAGCACGGGGTGATCTTATGGAAACGTCCCCAAGACTCGTGGTTTTGGCCGAGTCAGGCCCGTTTTGTGGGTTTATTGCCCATGTTTTGGTGTCTCGAGACGTCTCCGAAGCACGGGGTGATCTTATGGGACCGTCCCCAAGAGTCACAGTTTTGGCCAATTGGGGCTCATTTTGTGAGCTATTGCTCACGTTTTGGTGTCCCGGGACGTCTCCAGACCATGGGGTAATCTCATGGGAACGTCCCGAGGACTCGTGGTTTTGGCCGATTCAGGCCCGTTTTGTGCGTTTATTGCCCATGTTTTGGTGTCCCGGGACATCTCCGAAGCACGGGTTGATCTTATGGGACCGCCCCCTAGACTCGTAGTTTTGGCCAAATTGGGCCCGTTTTGTGAGCTATTGCTCACGTTTTGGTGTCCCGGGACGTCTCTGGACAATGGGGTGATCTTATGGGAACGTCCGCAGGACTCGTGGTTCTGGCCGATTCAGGCCCGTTTTCTGGGTTTATTGCCCATGTTTTGGTGTCCTGAGACGTCTCCGAAGCACGGGGTGATCTTATGGGACCGTCCCCTAGACTCGCATGTTTGGCCAATTGGGGCCCGTTTTGTGAGCTATTACTCACGTTTTGGTGTGCCGGGACATCTCCGGACCAAGGGGTGATCTTATCGGAACGTCCCTAGGACTCGTGCTTTTGGCCAATTCAGGCCCGTTTTGTGGGTTTAATGCCCATGTTTTAGTGTCCCGGGACGTCTTCGAAGCACGGGGTGATCTTATGGGACCGTACCCAAGAGTCACAGTTTTGGCCAATTGGGACCCGTTTTGTGAGGTATTGCTCATGTTATGCTGTCCTGGGACGTCTCCGGACGATTGGGTGATCTATGGGAACGTCCCCAACACTCAAGGTTTTGCCCTATTCAGGCCTGTTTTGTGGGTTTATTGCCCATGTTTTGGTGTCCTGGGACGTCTCCGAAGCACGGGGTGATCCTATGGGACCGTCCCCAAGACTCACAGTTTTGGCCAATTGGGCCCGTTTTGTGAGCTATTGCTCACGTTTTGGTGTCCCGGGACGTCTCCGGACCAAGGGGTGATCTATGGGAATGTCCCAAAGACTCGTGGTTTTGGCCGATTCAGGCCCGTTTTGTGGGTTTATTGCCCATGCTTTGGTGTCCCGGGACGTCTCCGAAGCACGGGGTGATCTTATGGGACCGTCCCCACGAGTCACAGTTTTGGCCAATTGGGCCCGTTTTGTGAGCTATTACTCATGTTTTGGTGTCCCGAGACGTTTCCGGACCACGGGGTGATCTATGGGAACGTCCCCAAGACTCACAATTTTGGTTGATACGAGCTCGTTTCAAGGGATATTGCTCACGTTTCGGTGTCTCGGGACGTCTCCGAAGCACGGGGTGATCTTATGGAAACGTCCCCAAGACTCGTGGTTTTGGCCGAGTCAGGCCCGTTTTGTGGGTTTATTGCCCATGTTTTGGTGTCTCGAGACGTCTCCGAAGCACGGGGTGATCTTATGGGACCGTCCCCAAGAGTCACAGTTTTGGCCAATTGGGGCTCATTTTGTGAGCTATTGCTCACGTTTTGGTGTCCCGGGACGTCTCCAGACCATGGGGTGATCTCATGGGAACGTCCCGAGGACTCGTGGTTTTGGCCGATTCAGGCCCGTTTTGTGCGTTTATTGCCCATGTTTTGGTGTCCCGGGACATCTCCGAAGCACGGGTTGATCTTATGGGACCGCCCCCAAGACTCGTAGTTTTGTCCAAATTGGGCCCGTTTTGTGAGCTATTGCTCACGTTTTGGTGTCCCGGGACGTCTCCGGACAATGGGGTGATCTTATGGGAACGTCCCCAGGACTCGTGGTTCTAGCCGATTCAGGCCCGTTTTGTGGGTTTATTGCCCATGTTTTAGTGTCCCGGGACGTCTTCGAAGCACGGGGTGATCTTATGGGACCGTACCCAAGAGTCACAGTTTTGGCCAATTGGGACCCGTTTTGTGAGGTATTGCTCATGTTATTGTGTCCCGGGACGTCTCCGGACGACTGGGTGATCTATGGGAACGTCCCCAACACTCAAGGTTTTGCCCTATTCAGGCCTGTTTTGTGGGTTTATTGCCCATGTTTTGGTGTCCTGGGACGTCTCCGAAGCACAGGGTGATCCTATGGGACCGTCCCCAAGACTCACAGTTTTGGCCAATTGGGCCCGTTTTGTGAGCTATTGCTCACGTTTTGGTGTCCCGGGACGTCTCCGGACCAAGGGGTGATCTATGGGAATGTCCCAAAGACTCGTGGTTTTGGCCGATTCAGGCCCGTTTTGTGGGTTTATTGCCCATGCTTTGGTGTCCCGGGACGTCTCCGAAGCACGGGGTGATCTTATGGGACCGTCCCCATGAGTCACAGTTTTGGCCAATTGGGCCCGTTTTGTGAGCTATTACTCATGTTTTGGTGTCCCGAGACGTCTCCGGACCATGGGGTGATCTATGGGAACGTCCCCAAGACTCACAATTTTGGTTGATACGAGCTCGTTTCAAGGGATATTGCTCACGTTTCGGTGTCTCGGGACGTCTCCGAAGCACGGGGTGATCTTATGGAAACGTCCCCAAGACTCGTGGTTTTGGCCGAGTCAGGCCCGTTTTGTGGGTTTATTGCCCATGTTTTGGTGTCTCGAGACGTCTCCGAAGCACGGGGTGATCTTATGGGACCGTCCCCAAGAGTCACAGTTTTGGCCAATTGGGGCTCATTTTGTGAGCTATTGCTCACGTTTTGGTGTCCCGGGACGTCTCCAGACCATGGGGTAATCTCATGGGAACGTCCCGAGGACTCGTGGTTTTGGCCGATTCAGGCCCGTTTTGTGCGTTTATTGCCCATGTTTTGGTGTCCCGGGACATCTCCGAAGCACGGGTTGATCTTATGGGACCGCCCCCTAGACTCGTAGTTTTGGCCAAATTGGGCCCGTTTTGTGAGCTATTGCTCACGTTTTGGTGTCCCGGGACGTCTCTGGACAATGGGGTGATCTTATGGGAACGTCCGCAGGACTCGTGGTTCTGGCCGATTCAGGCCCGTTTTCTGGGTTTATTGCCCATGTTTTGGTGTCCTGAGACGTCTCCGAAGCACGGGGTGATCTTATGGGACCGTCCCCTAGACTCGCATGTTTGGCCAATTGGGGCCCGTTTTGTGAGCTATTACTCACGTTTTGGTGTGCCGGGACATCTCCGGACCAAGGGGTGATCTTATCGGAACGTCCCTAGGACTCGTGCTTTTGGCCAATTCAGGCCCGTTTTGTGGGTTTAATGCCCATGTTTTAGTGTCCCGGGACGTCTTCGAAGCACGGGGTGATCTTATGGGACCGTACCCAAGAGTCACAGTTTTGGCCAATTGGGACCCGTTTTGTGAGGTATTGCTCATGTTATGCTGTCCTGGGACGTCTCCGGACGATTGGGTGATCTATGGGAACGTCCCCAACACTCAAGGTTTTGCCCTATTCAGGCCTGTTTTGTGGGTTTATTGCCCATGTTTTGGTGTCCTGGGACGTCTCCGAAGCACGGGGTGATCCTATGGGACCGTCCCCAAGACTCACAGTTTTGGCCAATTGGGCCCGTTTTGTGAGCTATTGCTCACGTTTTGGTGTCCCGGGACGTCTCCGGACCAAGGGGTGATCTATGGGAATGTCCCAAAGACTCGTGGTTTTGGCCGATTCAGGCCCGTTTTGTGGGTTTATTGCCCATGCTTTGGTGTCCCGGGACGTCTCCGAAGCACGGGGTGATCTTATGGGACCGTCCCCACGAGTCACAGTTTTGGCCAATTGGGCCCGTTTTGTGAGCTATTACTCATGTTTTGGTGTCCCGAGACGTTTCCGGACCACGGGGTGATCTATGGGAACGTCCCCAAGACTCACAATTTTGGTTGATACGAGCTCGTTTCAAGGGATATTGCTCACGTTTCGGTGTCTCGGGACGTCTCCGAAGCACGGGGTGATCTTATGGAAACGTCCCCAAGACTCGTGGTTTTGGCCGAGTCAGGCCCGTTTTGTGGGTTTATTGCCCATGTTTTGGTGTCTCGAGACGTCTCCGAAGCACGGGGTGATCTTATGGGACCGTCCCCAAGAGTCACAGTTTTGGCCAATTGGGGCTCATTTTGTGAGCTATTGCTCACGTTTTGGTGTCCCGGGACGTCTCCAGACCATGGGGTGATCTCATGGGAACGTCCCGAGGACTCGTGGTTTTGGCCGATTCAGGCCCGTTTTGTGCGTTTATTGCCCATGTTTTGGTGTCCCGGGACATCTCCGAAGCACGGGTTGATCTTATGGGACCGCCCCCAAGACTCGTAGTTTTGGCCAAATGGGGCCCGTTTTGTGAGCTATTGCTCACGTTTTGGTGTCCCGGGACGTCTCCGGACAATGGGGTGATCTTATGGGAACGTCCCCAGGACTCGTGGTTCTGGCCGATTCAGGCCCGTTTTTTGGGTTTATTGCCCATATATTGGTGTCCCGAGACGTCTCCGAAGCACGGGGTGATCTTATGGGACCGTCCCCTAGACTCGCAGGTTTGGCCAATTGGGGCCCGTTTTGTGAGCTATTACTCAAGTTTTGGTGTGCCGGGACGTCTCCGGACCAAGGGGTGATCTTATCGGAACGTCCCTAGGACTCGTGCTTTTGGCCAATTCAGGCCCGTTTTGTGGGTTTATTGCCCATGTTTTAGTGTCCCGGGACGTCTTCGAAGCACGGGGTGATCTTATGGGACCGTACCCAAGAGTCACAGTTTTGGCCAATTGGGACCCGTTTTGTGAGGTATTGCTCATGTTATTGTGTCCCGGGACGTCTCCGGACGACTGGGTGATCTATGGGAACGTCCCCAACACTCAAGGTTTTGCCCTATTCAGGCCTGTTTTGTGGGTTTATTGCCCATGTTTTGGTGTCCTGGGACGTCTCCGAAGCACAGGGTGATCCTATGGGACCGTCCCCAAGACTCACAGTTTTGGCCAATTGGGCCCGTTTTGTGAGCTATTGCTCACGTTTTGGTGTCCCGGGACGTCTCCGGACCAAGGGGTGATCTATGGGAATGTCCCAAAGACTCGTGGTTTTGGCCGATTCAGGCCCGTTTTGTGGGTTTATTGCCCATGCTTTGGTGTCCCGGGACGTCTCCGAAGCACGGGGTGATCTTATGGGACCGTCCCCATGAGTCACAGTTTTGGCCAATTGGGCCCGTTTTGTGAGCTATTACTCATGTTTTGGTGTCCCGAGACGTCTCCGGACCATGGGGTGATCTATGGGAACGTCCCCAAGACTCACAATTTTGGTTGATACGAGCTCGTTTCAAGGGATATTGCTCACGTTTCGGTGTCTCGGGACGTCTCCGAAGCACGGGGTGATCTTATGGAAACGTCCCCAAGACTCGTGGTTTTGGCCGAGTCAGGCCCGTTTTGTGGGTTTATTGCCCATGTTTTGGTGTCTCGAGACGTCTCCGAAGCACGGGGTGATCTTATGGGACCGTCCCCAAGAGTCACAGTTTTGGCCAATTGGGGCTCATTTTGTGAGCTATTGCTCACGTTTTGGTGTCCCGGGACGTCTCCAGACCATGGGGTAATCTCATGGGAACGTCCCGAGGACTCGTGGTTTTGGCCGATTCAGGCCCGTTTTGTGCGTTTATTGCCCATGTTTTGGTGTCCCGGGACATCTCCGAAGCACGGGTTGATCTTATGGGACCGCCCCCAAGACTCGTAGTTTTGGCCAAATGGGGCCCGTTTTGTGAGCTATTGCTCACGTTTTGGTGTCCCGGGACGTCTCCGGACAATGGGGTGATCTTATGGGAACGTCCCCAGGACTCGTGGTTCTGGCCGATTCAGGCCCGTTTTCTGGGTTTATTGCCCATATTTTGGTGTCCCGAGACGTCTCCGAAGCACGGGGTGATCTTATGGGACCGTCCCCTAGACTCGCAGGTTTGGCCAATTGGGGCCCGTTTTGTGAGCTATTACTCACGTTTTGGTGTGCCGGGACGTCTCCGGACCAAGGGGTGATCTTATCGGAACGTCCCTAGGACTCGTGCTTTTGGCCAATTCAGGCCCGTTTTGTGGGTTTATTGCCCATGTTTTAGTGTCCCGGGACGTCTTCGAAGCACGGGGTGATCTTATGGGACCGTACCCAAGAGTCACAGTTTTGGCCAATTGGGACCCGTTTTGTGAGGTATTGCTCATGTTATTGTGTCCCGGGACGTCTCCGGACGACTGGGTGATCTATGGGAACGTCCCCAACACTCAAGGTTTTGCCCTATTCAGGCCTGTTTTGTGGGTTTATTGCCCATGTTTTGGTGTCCTGGGACGTCTCCGAAGCACAGGGTGATCCTATGGGACCGTCCCCAAGACTCACAGTTTTGGCCAATTGGGCCCGTTTTGTGAGCTATTGCTCACGTTTTGGTGTCCCGGGACGTCTCCGGACCAAGGGGTGATCTATGGGAATGTCCCAAAGACTCGTGGTTTTGGCCGATTCAGGCCCGTTTTGTGGGTTTATTGCCCATGCTTTGGTGTCCCGGGACAGCTCCGAAGCACGGGGTGATCTTATGGGACCGTCCCCATGAGTCACAGTTTTGGCCAATTGGGCCCGTTTTGTGAGCTATTACTCATGTTTTGGTGTCCCGAGACGTCTCCGGACCACGGGGTGATCTATGGGAACGTCCCCAAGACTCACAATTTTGGTTGATACGAGCTCGTTTCAAGGGATATTGCTCACGTTTCGGTGTCTCGGGACGTCTCCGAAGCACGGGGTGATCTTATGGAAACGTCCCCAAGACTCGTGGTTTTGGCCGAGTCAGGCCCGTTTTGTGGGTTTATTGCCCATGTTTTGGTGTCTCGAGACGTCTCCGAAGCACGGGGTGATCTTATGGGACCGTCCCCAAGAGTCACAGTTTTGGCCAATTGGGGCTCATTTTGTGAGCTATTGCTCACGTTTTGGTGTCCCGGGACGTCTCCAGACCATGGGGTAATCTCATGGGAACGTCCCGAGGACTCGTGGTTTTGGCCGATTCAGGCCCGTTTTGTGCGTTTATTGCCCATGTTTTGGTGTCCCGGGACATCTCCGAAGCACGGGTTGATCTTATGGGACCGCCCCCAAGACTCGTAGTTTTGGCCAAATGGGGCCCGTTTTGTGAGCTATTGCTCGCGTTTTGGTGTCCCGGGACGTCTCCGGACAATGGGGTGATCTTATGGGAACGTCCCCAGGACTCGTGGTTCTGGCCGATTCAGGCCTGTTTTCTGGGTTTATTGCCCATATTTTGGTGTCCCGAGACGTCTCCGAAGCACGGGGTGATCTTATGGGACCGTCCCCTAGACTCGCAGGTTTGGCCAATTGGGGCCCGTTTTGTGAGCTATTACTCACGTTTTGGTGTGCCGGGACGTCTCCGGACCAAGGGGTGATCTTATCGGAACGTCCCTAGGACTCGTGCTTTTGGCCAATTCAGGCCCGTTTTGTGGGTTTATTGCCCATGTTTTAGTGTCCCGGGACGTCTTCGAAGCACGGGGTGATCTTATGGGACCGTACCCAAGAGTCACAGTTTTGGCCAATTGGGACCCGTTTTGTGAGGTATTGCTCATGTTATTGTGTCCCGGGACGTCTCCGGACGACTGGGTGATCTATGGGAACGTCCCCAACACTCAAGGTTTTGCCCTATTCAGGCCTGTTTTGTGGGTTTATTGCCCATGTTTTGGTGTCCTGGGACGTCTCCGAAGCACAGGGTGATCCTATGGGACCGTCCCCAAGACTCACAGTTTTGGCCAATTGGGCCCGTTTTGTGAGCTATTGCTCACGTTTTGGTGTCCCGGGACGTCTCCGGACCAAGGGGTGATCTATGGGAATGTCCCAAAGACTCGTGGTTTTGGCCGATTCAGGCCCGTTTTGTGGGTTTATTGCCCATGCTTTGGTGTCCCGGGACGTCTCCGAAGCACGGGGTGATCTTATGGGACCGTCCCCATGAGTCACAGTTTTGGCCAATTGGGCCCGTTTTGTGAGCTATTACTCATGTTTTGGTGTCCCGAGACGTCTCCGGACCACGGGGTGATCTATGGGAACGTCCCCAAGACTCACAATTTTGGTTGATACGAGCTCGTTTCAAGGGATATTGCTCACGTTTCGGTGTCTCGGGACGTCTCCGAAGCACGGGGTGATCTTATGGAAACGTCCCCAAGACTCGTGGTTTTGGCCGAGTCAGGCCCGTTTTGTGGGTTTATTGCCCATGTTTTGGTGTCTCGAGACGTCTCCGAAGCACGGGGTGATCTTATGGGACCGTCCCCAAGAGTCACAGTTTTGGCCAATTGGGGCTCATTTTGTGAGCTATTGCTCACGTTTTGGTGTCCCGGGACGTCTCCAGACCATGGGGTGATCTCAAGGGAACGTCCCGAGGACTCGTGGTTTTGGCCGATTCAGGCCCGTTTTGTGCGTTTATTGCCCATGTTTTGGTGTCCCGGGACATCTCCGAAGCACGGGTTGATCTTATGGGACCGCCCCCAAGACTCGTAGTTTTGGCCAAATGGGGCCCGTTTTGTGAGCTATTGCTCACGTTTTGGTGTCCCGGGACGTCTCCGGACAATGGGGTGATCTTATGGGAACGTCCCCAGGACTCGTGGTTCTGGCCGATTCAGGCCCGTTTTCTGGGTTTATTGCCCATGTTTTGGTGTCCCGAGACGTCTCCGAAGCACGGGGTGATCTTATGGGACCGTCCCCTAGACTCGCAGGTTTGGCCAATTGGGGCCCGTTTTGTGAGCTATTACTCACGTTTTGGTGTGCCGGGACGTCTCCGGACCAAGGGGTGATCTTATCAGAACGTCCCTAGGACTCGTGCTTTTGGACAATTCAGGCCCGTTTTGTGGGTTTATTGCCCATGTTTTAGTGTCCCGGGACGTCTTCGAAGCACGGGGTGATCTTATGGGACCGTCCCCAAGAGTCACAGTTTTGGCCAATTGGGACCCGTTTTGTGAGGTATTGCTCATGTTATGGTGTCCCGGGACGTCTCCGGACGACTGGGTGATCTATGGGAACGTCCCCAACACTCAAGGTTTTGCCCTATTCAGGCCTGTTTTGTGGGTTTATTGCCCATGTTTTGGTGTCCTGGGACGTCTCCGAAGCACGGGGTGATCCTATGGGACCGTCCCCAAGACTCACAGTTTTGGCCAATTGGGCCCGTTTTGTGAGCTATTGCTCACGTTTTGGTGTCCCGGGACGTCTCCGGACCAAGGGGTGATCTATGGGAATGTCCCAAAGACTCGTGCTTTTGGCCAATTCAGGCCCGTTTTGTGGGTTTATTGCCCATGTTTTAGTGTCCCGGGACGTCTTCGAAGCACGGGGTGATCTTATGGGACCGTACCCAAGAGTCACAGTTTTGGCCAATTGGGACCCGTTTTGTGAGGTATTGCTTATGTTATGGTGTCCCGGGACGTCTCCGGACGACTGGGTGATCTATGGGAACGTCCCCAACACTCAAGGTTTTGGCCGATTCAGGCCCGTTTTGTGGGTTTATTGCCCATGCTTTGGTGTCCCGGGACGTCTCCGAAGCACGGGGTGTTCTTATGGGACCGTCCCCATGAGTCACAGTTTTGGCCAATTGGGCCCGTTTTGTGAGCTATTACTCATGTTTTGGTGTCCCGAGACGTCTCCGGACCACGGGGTGATCTACGGGAACATCCCCAAGACTCACAATTTTGGTTGATACGAGCTCGTTTCAAGGGATATTGCTCACGTTTCGGTGTCTCGGGACGTCTCCGAAGCACGGGGTGATCTTATGGAAACGTCCCCAAGACTCGTGGTTTTGGCCGAGTCAGGCCCGTTTTGTGGGTTTATTGCCCATGTTTTGGTGTCTCGAGACGTCTCCGAAGCACGGGGTGATCTTATGGGACCCTCCCCAAGAGTCACAGTTTTGGCCAATTGGGGCTCATTTTGTGAGCTATTGCTCACGTTTTGGTGTCCCGGGACGTCTCCAGACCATGGGGTGATCTCATGGGAACGTCCCGAGGACTCGTGGTTTTGGCCGATTCAGGCCCGTTTTGTGCGTTTATTGCCCATGTTTTGGTGTCCCGGGACATCTCCGAAGCACGGGTTGATCTTATGGGACCGCCCCCTAGACTCGTAGTTTTGGCCAAATTGGGCCCGTTTTGTGAGCTATTGCTCACGTTTTGGTGTCCCGGGACGTCTCTGGACAATGGGGTGATCTTATGGGAACGTCCGCAGGACTCGTGGTTCTGGCCGATTCAGGCCCGTTTTCTGGGTTTATTGCCCATGTTTTGGTGTCCTGAGACGTCTCCGAAGCACGGGGTGATCTTATGGGACCGTCCCCTAGACTCGCATGTTTGGCCAATTGGGGCCCGTTTTGTGAGCTATTACTCACGTTTTGGTGTGCCGGGACATCTCCGGACCAAGGGGTGATCTTATCGGAACGTCCCTAGGACTCGTGCTTTTGGCCAATTCAGGCCCGTTTTGTGGGTTTAATGCCCATGTTTTAGTGTCCCGGGACGTCTTCGAAGCACGGGGTGATCTTATGGGACCGTACCCAAGAGTCACAGTTTTGGCCAATTGGGACCCGTTTTGTGAGGTATTGCTCATGTTATGGTGTCCTGGGACGTCTCCGGACGATTGGGTGATCTATGGGAACGTCCCCAACACTCAAGGTTTTGCCCTATTCAGGCCTGTTTTGTGGGTTTATTGCCCATGTTTTGGTGTCCTGGGACGTCTCCGAAGCACGGGGTAATCCTATGGGACCGTCCCCAAGACTCACAGTTTTGGCCAATTGGGCCCGTTTTGTGAGCTATTGCTCACGTTTTGGTGTCCCGGGACGTCTCCGGACCAAGGGGTGATCTATGGGAATGTCCCAAAGACTCGTGGTTTTGGCCGATTCAGGCCCATTTTGTGGGTTTATTGCCCATGCTTTGGTGTCCCGGGACGTCTCCGAAGCACGGGGTGATCTTATGGGACCGTCCCCATGAGTCACAGTTTTGGCCAATTGGGCCCGTTTTGTGAGCTATTACTCATGTTTTGGTGTCCCGAGACGTTTCCGGACCACGGGGTGATCTATGGGAACGTCCCCAAGACTCACAATTTTGGTTGATACGAGCTCGTTTCAAGGGATATTGCTCACGTTTCGGTGTCTCGGGACGTCTCCGAAGCACGGGGTGATCTTATGGAAACGTCCCCAAGACTCGTGGTTTTGGCCGAGTCAGGCCCGTTTTGTGGGTTTATTGCCCATGTTTTGGTGTCTCGAGACGTCTCCGAAGCACGGGGTGATCTTATGGGACCGTCCCCAAGAGTCACAGTTTTGGCCAATTGGGGCTCATTTTGTGAGCTATTGCTCACGTTTTGGTGTCCCGGGACGTCTCCAGACCATGGGGTGATCTCATGGGAACGTCCCGAGGACTCGTGGTTTTGGCCGATTCAGGCCCGTTTTGTGCGTTTATTGCCCATGTTTTGGTGTCCCGGGAAATCTCCGAAGCACGGGTTGATCTTATGGGACCGCCCCCAAGACTCGTAGTTTTGGCCAAATGGGGCCCGTTTTGTGAGCTATTGCTCACGTTTTGGTGTCCCGGGACGTCTCCGGACAATGGGGTGATCTTATGGGAACGTCCCCAGGACTCGTGGTTCTGGCCGATTCAGGCCCGTTTTCTGGGTTTATTGCCCATATATTGGTGTCCCGAGACGTCTCCGAAGCACGGGGTGATCTTATGGGACCGTCCCCTAGACTCGCAGGTTTGGCCAATTGGGGCCCGTTTTGTGAGCTATTACTCACGTTTTGGTGTGCCGGGACGTCTCCGGACCAAGGGGTGATCTTATCGGAACGTCCCTAGGACTCGTGCTTTTGGCCAATTCAGGCCCGTTTTGTGGGTTTATTGCCCATGTTTTAGTGTCCCGGGACGTCTTCGAAGCACGGGGTGATCTTATGGGACCGTACCCAAGAGTCACAGTTTTGGCCAATTGGGACCCGTTTTGTGAGGTATTGCTCATGTTATTGTGTCCCGGGACGTCTCCGGACGACTGGGTGATCTATGGGAACGTCCCCAACACTCAAGGTTTTGCCCTATTCAGGCCTGTTTTGTGGGTTTATTGCCCATGTTTTGGTGTCCTGGGACGTCTCCGAAGCACAGGGTGATCCTATGGGACCGTCCCCAAGACTCACAGTTTTGGCCAATTGGGCCCGTTTTGTGAGCTATTGCTCACGTTTTGGTGTCCCGGGACGTCTCCGGACCAAGGGGTGATCTATGGGAATGTCCCAAAGACTCGTGGTTTTGGCCGATTCAGGCCCGTTTTGTGGGTTTATTGCCCATGCTTTGGTGTCCCGGGACGTCTCCGAAGCACGGGGTGATCTTATGGGACCGTCCCCATGAGTCACAGTTTTGGCCAATTGGGCCCGTTTTGTGAGCTATTACTCATGTTTTGGTGTCCCGAGACGTCTCCGGACCATGGGGTGATCTATGGGAACGTCCCCAAGACTCACAATTTTGGTTGATACGAGCTCGTTTCAAGGGATATTGCTCACGTTTCGGTGTCTCGGGACGTCTCCGAAGCACGGGGTGATCTTATGGAAACGTCCCCAAGACTCGTGGTTTTGGCCGAGTCAGGCCCGTTTTGTGGGTTTATTGCCCATGTTTTGGTGTCTCGAGACGTCTCCGAAGCACGGGGTGATCTTATGGGACCGTCCCCAAGAGTCACAGTTTTGGCCAATTGGGGCTCATTTTGTGAGCTATTGCTCACGTTTTGGTGTCCCGGGACGTCTCCAGACCATGGGGTAATCTCATGGGAACGTCCCGAGGACTCGTGGTTTTGGCCGATTCAGGCCCGTTTTGTGCGTTTATTGCCCATGTTTTGGTGTCCCGGGACATCTCCGAAGCACGGGTTGATCTTATGGGACCGCCCCCAAGACTCGTAGTTTTGGCCAAATGGGGCCCGTTTTGTGAGCTATTGCTCACGTTTTGGTGTCCCGGGACGTCTCCGGACAATGGGGTGATCTTATGGGAACGTCCCCAGGACTCGTGGTTCTGGCCGATTCAGGCCCGTTTTCTGGGTTTATTGCCCATATTTTGGTGTCCCGAGACGTCTCCGAAGCACGGGGTGATCTTATGGGACCGTCCCCTAGACTCGCAGGTTTGGCCAATTGGGGCCCGTTTTGTGAGCTATTACTCACGTTTTGGTGTGCCGGGACGTCTCCGGACCAAGGGGTGATCTTATCGGAACGTCCCTAGGACTCGTGCTTTTGGCCAATTCAGGCCCGTTTTGTGGGTTTATTGCCCATGTTTTAGTGTCCCGGGACGTCTTCGAAGCACGGGGTGATCTTATGGGACCGTACCCAAGAGTCACAGTTTTGGCCAATTGGGACCCGTTTTGTGAGGTATTGCTCATGTTATTGTGTCCCGGGACGTCTCCGGACGACTGGGTGATCTATGGGAACGTCCCCAACACTCAAGGTTTTGCCCTATTCAGGCCTGTTTTGTGGGTTTATTGCCCATGTTTTGGTGTCCTGGGACGTCTCCGAAGCACAGGGTGATCCTATGGGACCGTCCCCAAGACTCACAGTTTTGGCCAATTGGGCCCGTTTTGTGAGCTATTGCTCACGTTTTGGTGTCCCGGGACGTCTCCGGACCAAGGGGTGATCTATGGGAATGTCCCAAAGACTCGTGGTTTTGGCCGATTCAGGCCCGTTTTGTGGGTTTATTGCCCATGCTTTGGTGTCCCGGGACGTCTCCGAAGCACGGGGTGATCTTATGGGACCGTCCCCATGAGTCACAGTTTTGGCCAATTGGGCCCGTTTTGTGAGCTATTACTCATGTTTTGGTGTCCCGAGACGTCTCCGGACCACGGGGTGATCTATGGGAACGTCCCCAAGACTCACAATTTTGGTTGATACGAGCTCGTTTCAAGGGATATTGCTCACGTTTCGGTGTCTCGGGACGTCTCCGAAGCACGGGGTGATCTTATGGAAACGTCCCCAAGACTCGTGGTTTTGGCCGAGTCAGGCCCGTTTTGTGGGTTTATTGCCCATGTTTTGGTGTCTCGAGACGTCTCCGAAGCACGGGGTGATCTTATGGGACCGTCCCCAAGAGTCACAGTTTTGGCCAATTGGGGCTCATTTTGTGAGCTATTGCTCACGTTTTGGTGTCCCGGGACGTCTCCAGACCATGGGGTAATCTCATGGGAACGTCCCGAGGACTCGTGGTTTTGGCCGATTCAGGCCCGTTTTGTGCGTTTATTGCCCATGTTTTGGTGTCCCGGGACATCTCCGAAGCACGGGTTGATCTTATGGGACCGCCCCCAAGACTCGTAGTTTTGGCCAAATGGGGCCCGTTTTGTGAGCTATTGCTCACGTTTTGGTGTCCCGGGACGTCTCCGGACAATGGGGTGATCTTATGGGAACGTCCCCAGGACTCGTGGTTCTGGCCGATTCAGGCCTGTTTTCTGGGTTTATTGCCCATATTTTGGTGTCCCGAGACGTCTCCGAAGCACGGGGTGATCTTATGGGACCGTCCCCTAGACTCGCAGGTTTGGCCAATTGGGGCCCGTTTTGTGAGCTATTACTCACGTTTTGGTGTGCCGGGACGTCTCCGGACCAAGGGGTGATCTTATCGGAACGTCCCTAGGACTCGTGCTTTTGGCCAATTCAGGCCCGTTTTGTGGGTTTATTGCCCATGTTTTAGTGTCCCGGGACGTCTTCGAAGCACGGGGTGATCTTATGGGACCGTACCCAAGAGTCACAGTTTTGGCCAATTGGGACCCGTTTTGTGAGGTATTGCTCATGTTATTGTGTCCCGGGACGTCTCCGGACGACTGGGTGATCTATGGGAACGTCCCCAACACTCAAGGTTTTGCCCTATTCAGGCCTGTTTTGTGGGTTTATTGCCCATGTTTTGGTGTCCTGGGACGTCTCCGAAGCACAGGGTGATCCTATGGGACCGTCCCCAAGACTCACAGTTTTGGCCAATTGGGCCCGTTTTGTGAGCTATTGCTCACGTTTTGGTGTCCCGGGACGTCTCCGGACCAAGGGGTGATCTATGGGAATGTCCCAAAGACTCGTGGTTTTGGCCGATTCAGGCCCGTTTTGTGGGTTTATTGCCCATGCTTTGGTGTCCCGGGACGTCTCCGAAGCACGGGGTGATCTTATGGGACCGTCCCCATGAGTCACAGTTTTGGCCAATTGGGCCCGTTTTGTGAGCTATTACTCATGTTTTGGTGTCCCGAGACGTCTCCGGACCACGGGGTGATCTATGGGAACGTCCCCAAGACTCACAATTTTGGTTGATACGAGCTCGTTTCAAGGGATATTGCTCACGTTTCGGTGTCTCGGGACGTCTCCGAAGCACGGGGTGATCTTATGGAAACGTCCCCAAGACTCGTGGTTTTGGCCGAGTCAGGCCCGTTTTGTGGGTTTATTGCCCATGTTTTGGTGTCTCGAGACGTCTCCGAAGCACGGGGTGATCTTATGGGACCGTCCCCAAGAGTCACAGTTTTGGCCAATTGGGGCTCATTTTGTGAGCTATTGCTCACGTTTTGGTGTCCCGGGACGTCTCCAGACCATGGGGTGATCTCAAGGGAACGTCCCGAGGACTCGTGGTTTTGGCCGATTCAGGCCCGTTTTGTGCGTTTATTGCCCATGTTTTGGTGTCCCGGGACATCTCCGAAGCACGGGTTGATCTTATGGGACCGCCCCCAAGACTCGTAGTTTTGGCCAAATGGGGCCCGTTTTGTGAGCTATTGCTCACGTTTTGGTGTCCCGGGACGTCTCCGGACAATGGGGTGATCTTATGGGAACGTCCCCAGGACTCGTGGTTCTGGCCGATTCAGGCCCGTTTTCTGGGTTTATTGCCCATGTTTTGGTGTCCCGAGACGTCTCCGAAGCACGGGGTGATCTTATGGGACCGTCCCCTAGACTCGCAGGTTTGGCCAATTGGGGCCCGTTTTGTGAGCTATTACTCACGTTTTGGTGTGCCGGGACGTCTCCGGACCAAGGGGTGATCTTATCAGAACGTCCCTAGGACTCGTGCTTTTGGACAATTCAGGCCCGTTTTGTGGGTTTATTGCCCATGTTTTAGTGTCCCGGGACGTCTTCGAAGCACGGGGTGATCTTATGGGACCGTCCCCAAGAGTCACAGTTTTGGCCAATTGGGACCCGTTTTGTGAGGTATTGCTCATGTTATGGTGTCCCGGGACGTCTCCGGACGACTGGGTGATCTATGGGAACGTCCCCAACACTCAAGGTTTTGCCCTATTCAGGCCTGTTTTGTGGGTTTATTGCCCATGTTTTGGTGTCCTGGGACGTCTCCGAAGCACGGGGTGATCCTATGGGACCGTCCCCAAGACTCACAGTTTTGGCCAATTGGGCCCGTTTTGTGAGCTATTGCTCACGTTTTGGTGTCCCGGGACGTCTCCGGACCAAGGGGTGATCTATGGGAATGTCCCAAAGACTCGTGCTTTTGGCCAATTCAGGCCCGTTTTGTGGGTTTATTGCCCATGTTTTAGTGTCCCGGGACGTCTTCGAAGCACGGGGTGATCTTATGGGACCGTACCCAAGAGTCACAGTTTTGGCCAATTGGGACCCGTTTTGTGAGGTATTGCTTATGTTATGGTGTCCCGGGACGTCTCCGGACGACTGGGTGATCTATGGGAACGTCCCCAACACTCAAGGTTTTGCCCTATTCAGGCCTGTTTTGTGGGTTTATTGCCCATGTTTTGGTGTCCTGGGACGTCTCCGAAGCACGGGGTGATCCTATGGGACCGTCCCCAAGACTCGCAGTTTTGGCCAATTGGGCCCGTTTTGTGAGCTATTGCTCACGTTTTGGTGTCCCGGGACGTCTCCGGACCAAGGGGTGATCTATGGGATTGTCCCAAAGACTCGTGGTTTTGGCCGATTCAGGCCCGTTTTGTGGGTTTATTGCCCATGCTTTGGTGTCCCGGGACGTCTCCGAAGCACGGGGTGATCTTATGGGACCGTCCCCATGAGTCACAGTTTTGGCCAATTGGGCCCGTTTTGTGAGCTATTACTCATGTTTTGGTGTCCCGAGACGTCTCCGGACCACGGGGTGATCTATGGGAACGTCCCCAAGACTCACAATTTTGGTTGATACGAGCTCGTTTCAAGGGATATTGCTCACGTTTCGGTGTCTCGGGACGTCTCCGAAGCACGGGGTGATCTTATGGAAACGTCCCCAAGACTCGTGGTTTTGGCCGAGTCAGGCCCGTTTTGTGGGTTTATTGCCCATGTTTTGGTGTCTCGAGACGTCTCCGAAGCACGGGGTGATCTTATGGGACCGTCCCCAAGAGTCACAGTTTTGGCCAATTGGGGCTCATTTTGTGAGCTATTGCTCACGTTTTGGTGTCCCGGGACGTCTCCAGACCATGGGGTGATCTCAAGGGAACGTCCCGAGGACTGGTGGTTTTGGCCTATTCAGGCCCGTTTTGTGCGTTTATTGCCCATGTTTTGGTGTCCCGGGACATCTCCGAAGCACGGGTTGATCTTATGGGACCGCCCCCAAGACTCGTAGTTTTGGCCAAATGGGGCCCGTTTTGTGAGCTATTGCTCACGTTTTGGTGTCCCGGGACGTCTCCGGACAATGGGGTGATCTTATGGGAACGTCCCCAGGACTCGTGGTTCTGGCCGATTCAGGCCTGTTTTCTGGGTTTATTGCCCATGTTTTGGTGTCCCGAGACGTCTCCGAAGCACGGGGTGATCTTATGGGACCGTCCCCTAGACTCGCAGGTTTGGCCAATTGGGGCCCGTTTTGTGAGCTATTACTCACGTTTTGGTGTGCCGGGACGTCTCCGGACCAAGGGGTGATCTTATCGGAACGTCCCTAGGACTCGTGCTTTTGGCCAATTCAGGCCCGTTTTGTGGGTTTATTGCCCATGTTTTAGTGTCCCGGGACGTCTTCGAAGCACGGGGTGATCTTATGGGACCGTACCCAAGAGTCACAGTTTTGGCCAATTGGGACCCGTTTTGTGAGGTATTGCTCATGTTATTGTGTCCCGGGACGTCTCCGGACGACTGGGTGATCTATGGGAACGTCCCCAACACTCAAGGTTTTGCCCTATTCAGGCCTGTTTTGTGGGTTTATTGCCCATGTTTTGGTGTCCTGGGACGTCTCCGAAGCACAGGGTGATCCTATGGGACCGTCCCCAAGACTCACAGTTTTGGCCAATTGGGCCCGTTTTGTGAGCTATTGCTCACGTTTTGGTGTCCCGGGACGTCTCCGGACCAAGGGGTGATCTATGGGAATGTCCCAAAGACTCGTGGTTTTGGCCGATTCAGGCCCGTTTTGTGGGTTTATTGCCCATGCTTTGGTGTCCCGGGACGTCTCCGAAGCACGGGGTGATCTTATGGGACCGTCCCCATGAGTCACAGTTTTGGCCAATTGGGCCCGTTTTGTGAGCTATTACTCATGTTTTGGTGTCCCGAGACGTCTCCGGACCACGGGGTGATCTATGGGAACGTCCCCAAGACTCACAATTTTGGTTGATACGAGCTCGTTTCAAGGGATATTGCTCACGTTTCGGTGTCTCGGGACGTCTCCGAAGCACGGGGTGATCTTATGGAAACGTCCCCAAGACTCGTGGTTTTGGCCGAGTCAGGCCCGTTTTGTGGGTTTATTGCCCATGTTTTGGTGTCTCGAGACGTCTCCGAAGCACGGGGTGATCTTATGGGACCGTCCCCAAGAGTCACAGTTTTGGCCAATTGGGGCTCATTTTGTGAGCTATTGCTCACGTTTTGGTGTCCCGGGACGTCTCCAGACCATGGGGTGATCTCAAGGGAACGTCCCGAGGACTCGTGGTTTTGGCCGATTCAGGCCCGTTTTGTGCGTTTATTGCCCATGTTTTGGTGTCCCGGGACATCTCCGAAGCACGGGTTGATCTTATGGGACCGCCCCCAAGACTCGTAGTTTTGGCCAAATGGGGCCCGTTTTGTGAGCTATTGCTCACGTTTTGGTGTCCCGGGACGTCTCCGGACAATGGGGTGATCTTATGGGAACGTCCCCAGGACTCGTGGTTCTGGCCGATTCAGGCCCGTTTTCTGGGTTTATTGCCCATGTTTTGGTGTCCCGAGACGTCTCCGAAGCACGGGGTGATCTTATGGGACCGTCCCCTAGACTCGCAGGTTTGGCCAATTGGGGCCCGTTTTGTGAGCTATTACTCACGTTTTGGTGTGCCGGGACGTCTCCGGACCAAGGGGTGATCTTATCAGAACGTCCCTAGGACTCGTGCTTTTGGACAATTCAGGCCCGTTTTGTGGGTTTATTGCCCATGTTTTAGTGTCCCGGGACGTCTTCGAAGCACGGGGTGATCTTATGGGACCGTCCCCAAGAGTCACAGTTTTGGCCAATTGGGACCCGTTTTGTGAGGTATTGCTCATGTTATGGTGTCCCGGGACGTCTCCGGACGACTGGGTGATCTATGGGAACGTCCCCAACACTCAAGGTTTTGCCCTATTCAGGCCTGTTTTGTGGGTTTATTGCCCATGTTTTGGTGTCCTGGGACGTCTCCGAAGCACGGGGTGATCCTATGGGACCGTCCCCAAGACTCACAGTTTTGGCCAATTGGGCCCGTTTTGTGAGCTATTGCTCACGTTTTGGTGTCCCGGGACGTCTCCGGACCAAGGGGTGATCTATGGGAATGTCCCAAAGACTCGTGCTTTTGGCCAATTCAGGCCCGTTTTGTGGGTTTATTGCCCATGTTTTAGTGTCCCGGGACGTCTTCGAAGCACGGGGTGATCTTATGGGACCGTACCCAAGAGTCACAGTTTTGGCCAATTGGGACCCGTTTTGTGAGGTATTGCTTATGTTATGGTGTCCCGGGACGTCTCCGGACGACTGGGTGATCTATGGGAACGTCCCCAACACTCAAGGTTTTGCCCTATTCAGGCCTGTTTTGTGGGTTTATTGCCCATGTTTTGGTGTCCTGGGACGTCTCCGAAGCACGGGGTGATCCTATGGGACCGTCCCCAAGACTCGCAGTTTTGGCCAATTGGGCCCGTTTTGTGAGCTATTGCTCACGTTTTGGTGTCCCGGGACGTCTCCGGACCAAGGGGTGATCTATGGGATTGTCCCAAAGACTCGTGGTTTTGGCCGATTCAGGCCCGTTTTGTGGGTTTATTGCCCATGCTTTGGTGTCCCGGGACGTCTCCGAAGCACGGGGTGATCTTATGGGACCGTCCCCATGAGTCACAGTTTTGGCCAATTGGGCCCGTTTTGTGAGCTATTACTCATGTTTTGGTGTCCCGAGACGTCTCCGGACCACGGGGTGATCTATGGGAACGTCCCCAAGACTCACAATTTTGGTTGATACGAGCTCGTTTCAAGGGATATTGCTCACGTTTCGGTGTCTCGGGACGTCTCCGAAGCACGGGGTGATCTTATGGAAACGTCCCCAAGACTCGTGGTTTTGGCCGAGTCAGGCCCGTTTTGTGGGTTTATTGCCCATGTTTTGGTGTCTCGAGACGTCTCCGAAGCACGGGGTGATCTTATGGGACCGTCCCCAAGAGTCACAGTTTTGGCCAATTGGGGCTCATTTTGTGAGCTATTGCTCACGTTTTGGTGTCCCGGGACGTCTCCAGACCATGGGGTGATCTCAAGGGAACGTCCCGAGGACTGGTGGTTTTGGCCTATTCAGGCCCGTTTTGTGCGTTTATTGCCCATGTTTTGGTGTCCCGGGACATCTCCGAAGCACGGGTTGATCTTATGGGACCGCCCCCAAGACTCGTAGTTTTGGCCAAATGGGGCCCGTTTTGTGAGCTATTGCTCACGTTTTGGTGTCCCGGGACGTCTCCGGACAATGGGGTGATCTTATGGGAACGTCCCCAGGACTCGTGGTTCTGGCCGATTCAGGCCTGTTTTCTGGGTTTATTGCCCATGTTTTGGTGTCCCGAGACGTCTCCGAAGCACGGGGTGATCTTATGGGACCGTCCCCTAGACTCGCAGGTTTGGCCAATTGGGGCCCGTTTTGTGAGCTATTACTCACGTTTTGGTGTGCCGGGACGTCTCCGGACCAAGGGGTGATCTTATCGGAACGTCCCTAGGACTCGTGCTTTTGGCCAATTCAGGCCCGTTTTGTGGGTTTATTGCCCATGTTTTAGTGTCCCGGGACGTCTTCGAAGCACGGGGTGATCTTATGGGACCGTACCCAAGAGTCACAGTTTTGGCCAATTGGGACCCGTTTTGTGAGGTATTGCTCATGTTATTGTGTCCCGGGACGTCTCCGGACGACTGGGTGATCTATGGGAACGTCCCCAACACTCAAGGTTTTGCCCTATTCAGGCCTGTTTTGTGGGTTTATTGCCCATGTTTTGGTGTCCTGGGACGTCTCCGAAGCACAGGGTGATCCTATGGGACCGTCCCCAAGACTCACAGTTTTGGCCAATTGGGCCCGTTTTGTGAGCTATTGCTCACGTTTTGGTGTCCCGGGACGTCTCCGGACCAAGGGGTGATCTATGGGAATGTCCCAAAGACTCGTGGTTTTGGCCGATTCAGGCCCGTTTTGTGGGTTTATTGCCCATGCTTTGGTGTCCCGGGACGTCTCCGAAGCACGGGGTGATCTTATGGGACCGTCCCCATGAGTCACAGTTTTGGCCAATTGGGCCCGTTTTGTGAGCTATTACTCATGTTTTGGTGTCCCGAGACGTCTCCGGACCACGGGGTGATCTATGGGAACGTCCCCAAGACTCACAATTTTGGTTGATACGAGCTCGTTTCAAGGGATATTGCTCACGTTTCGGTGTCTCGGGACGTCTCCGAAGCACGGGGTGATCTTATGGAAACGTCCCCAAGACTCGTGGTTTTGGCCGAGTCAGGCCCGTTTTGTGGGTTTATTGCCCATGTTTTGGTGTCTCGAGACGTCTCCGAAGCACGGGGTGATCTTATGGGACCGTCCCCAAGAGTCACAGTTTTGGCCAATTGGGGCTCATTTTGTGAGCTATTGCTCACGTTTTGGTGTCCCGGGACGTCTCCAGACCATGGGGTGATCTCAAGGGAACGTCCCGAGGACTCGTGGTTTTGGCCGATTCAGGCCCGTTTTGTGCGTTTATTGCCCATGTTTTGGTGTCCCGGGACATCTCCGAAGCACGGGTTGATCTTATGGGACCGCCCCCAAGACTCGTAGTTTTGGCCAAATGGGGCCCGTTTTGTGAGCTATTGCTCACGTTTTGGTGTCCCGGGACGTCTCCGGACAATGGGGTGATCTTATGGGAACGTCCCCAGGACTCGTGGTTCTGGCCGATTCAGGCCCGTTTTCTGGGTTTATTGCCCATGTTTTGGTGTCCCGAGACGTCTCCGAAGCACGGGGTGATCTTATGGGACCGTCCCCTAGACTCGCAGGTTTGGCCAATTGGGGCCCGTTTTGTGAGCTATTACTCACGTTTTGGTGTGCCGGGACGTCTCCGGACCAAGGGGTGATCTTATCAGAACGTCCCTAGGACTCGTGCTTTTGGACAATTCAGGCCCGTTTTGTGGGTTTATTGCCCATGTTTTAGTGTCCCGGGACGTCTTCGAAGCACGGGGTGATCTTATGGGACCGTCCCCAAGAGTCACAGTTTTGGCCAATTGGGACCCGTTTTGTGAGGTATTGCTCATGTTATGGTGTCCCGGGACGTCTCCGGACGACTGGGTGATCTATGGGAACGTCCCCAACACTCAAGGTTTTGCCCTATTCAGGCCTGTTTTGTGGGTTTATTGCCCATGTTTTGGTGTCCTGGGACGTCTCCGAAGCACGGGGTGATCCTATGGGACCGTCCCCAAGACTCACAGTTTTGGCCAATTGGGCCCGTTTTGTGAGCTATTGCTCACGTTTTGGTGTCCCGGGACGTCTCCGGACCAAGGGGTGATCTATGGGAATGTCCCAAAGACTCGTGCTTTTGGCCAATTCAGGCCCGTTTTGTGGGTTTATTGCCCATGTTTTAGTGTCCCGGGACGTCTTCGAAGCACGGGGTGATCTTATGGGACCGTACCCAAGAGTCACAGTTTTGGCCAATTGGGACCCGTTTTGTGAGGTATTGCTTATGTTATGGTGTCCCGGGACGTCTCCGGACGACTGGGTGATCTATGGGAACGTCCCCAACACTCAAGGTTTTGCCCTATTCAGGCCTGTTTTGTGGGTTTATTGCCCATGTTTTGGTGTCCTGGGACGTCTCCGAAGCACGGGGTGATCCTATGGGACCGTCCCCAAGACTCGCAGTTTTGGCCAATTGGGCCCGTTTTGTGAGCTATTGCTCACGTTTTGGTGTCCCGGGACGTCTCCGGACCAAGGGGTGATCTATGGGATTGTCCCAAAGACTCGTGGTTTTGGCCGATTCAGGCCCGTTTTGTGGGTTTATTGCCCATGCTTTGGTGTCCCGGGACGTCTCCGAAGCACGGGGTGATCTTATGGGACCGTCCCCATGAGTCACAGTTTTGGCCAATTGGGCCCGTTTTGTGAGCTATTACTCATGTTTTGGTGTCCCGAGACGTCTCCGGACCACGGGGTGATCTATGGGAACGTCCCCAAGACTCACAATTTTGGTTGATACGAGCTCGTTTCAAGGGATATTGCTCACGTTTCGGTGTCTCGGGACGTCTCCGAAGCACGGGGTGATCTTATGGAAACGTCCATAAGACTCGTGGTTTTGGCCGAGTCAGGCCCGTTTTGTGGGTTTATTGCCCATGTTTTGGTGTCTCGAGACGTCTCCGAAGCACGGGGTGATCTTATGGGACCGTCCCCAAGAGTCACAGTTTTGGCCAATTGGGGCTCATTTTGTGAGCTATTGCTCACGTTTTGGTGTCCCGGGACGTCTCCAGACCATGGGGTGATCTTATCGGAACGTCCCTAGGACTCGTGCTTTTGGCCAATTCAGGCCCGTTTTGTGGGTTTATTGCCCATGTTTTAGTGTCCCGGGACGTCTTCGAAGCACGGGGTGATCTTATGGGACCGTACCCAAGAGTCACAGTTTTGGCCAATTGGGACCCGTTTTGTGAGGTATTGCTCATGTTATTGTGTCTCGGGACGTCTCCGGACGACTGGGTGATCTATGGGAACGTCCCCAACACTCAAGGTTTTGCCCTATTCAGGCCTGTTTTGTGGGTTTATTGCCCATGTTTTGGTGTCCTGGGACGTCTCCGAAGCACAGGGTGATCCTATGGGACCGTCCCCAAGACTCACAGTTTTGGCCAATTGGGCCCGTTTTGTGAGCTATTGCTCACGTTTTGGTGTCCCGGGACGTCTCCGGACCAAGGGGTGATCTATGGGAATGTCCCAAAGACTCGTGGTTTTGGCCGATTCAGGCCCGTTTTGTGGGTTTATTGCCCATGCTTTGGTGTCCCGGGACGTCTCCGAAGCACGGGGTGATCTTATGGGACCGTCCCCATGAGTCACAGTTTTGGCCAATTGGGACCCGTTTTGTGAGGTATTGCTTATGTTATGGTGTCCCGGGACGTCTCCGGACGACTGGGTGATCTATGGGAACGTCCCCAACACTCAAGGTTTTGCCCTATTCAGGCCTGTTTTGTGGGTTTATTGCCCATGTTTTGGTGTCCTGGGACGTCTCCGAAGCACGGGGTGATCCTATGGGACCGTCCCCAAGACTCGCAGTTTTGGCCAATTGGGCCCGTTTTGTGAGCTATTGCTCACGTTTTGGTGTCCCGGGACGTCTCCGGACCAAGGGGTGATCTATGGGATTGTCCCAAAGACTCGTGGTTTTGGCCGATTCAGGCCCGTTTTGTGGGTTTATTGCCCATGCTTTGGTGTCCCGGGACGTCTCCGAAGCACGGGGTGATCTTATGGGACCGTCCCCATGAGTCACAGTTTTGGCCAATTGGGCCCGTTTTGTGAGCTATTACTCATGTTTTGGTGTCCCGAGACGTCTCCGGACCACGGGGTGATCTATGGGAACGTCCCCAAGACTCACAATTTTGGTTGATACGAGCTCGTTTCAAGGGATATTGCTCACGTTTCGGTGTCTCGGGACGTCTCCGAAGCACGGGGTGATCTTATGGAAACGTCCCCAAGACTCGTGGTTTTGGCCGAGTCAGGCCCGTTTTGTGGGTTTATTGCCCATGTTTTGGTGTCTCGAGACGTCTCCGAAGCACGGGGTGATCTTATGGGACCGTCCCCAAGAGTCACAGTTTTGGCCAATTGGGGCTCATTTTGTGAGCTATTGCTCACGTTTTGGTGTCCCGGGACGTCTCCAGACCATGGGGTGATCTCAAGGGAACGTCCCGAGGACTCGTGGTTTTGGCCGATTCAGGCCCGTTTTGTGCGTTTATTGCCCATGTTTTGGTGTCCCGGGACATCTCCGAAGCACGGGTTGATCTTATGGGACCGCCCCCAAGACTCGTAGTTTTGGCCAAATGGGGCCCGTTTTGTGAGCTATTGCTCACGTTTTGGTGTCCCGGGACGTCTCCGGACAATGGGGTGATCTTATGGGAACGTCCCCAGGACTCGTGGTTCTGGCCGATTCAGGCCCGTTTTCTGGGTTTATTGCCCATGTTTTGGTGTCCCGAGACGTCTCCGAAGCACGGGGTGATCTTATGGGACCGTCCCCTAGACTCGCAGGTTTGGCCAATTGGGGCCCGTTTTGTGAGCTATTACTCACGTTTTGGTGTGCCGGGACGTCTCCGGACCAAGGGGTGATCTTATCAGAACGTCCCTAGGACTCGTGCTTTTGGACAATTCAGGCCCGTTTTGTGGGTTTATTGCCCATGTTTTAGTGTCCTGGGACGTCTTCGAAGCACGGGGTGATCTTATGGGACCGTCCCCAAGAGTCACAGTTTTGGCCAATTGGGACCCGTTTTGTGAGGTATTGCTCATGTTATGGTGTCCCGGGACGTCTCCGGATGACTGGGTGATCTATGGGAACGTCCCCAACACTCAAGGTTTTGCCCTATTCAGGCCTGTTTTGTGGGTTTATTGCCCATGTTTTGGTGTCCTGGGACGTCTCCGAAGCACGGGGTGATCCTATGGGACCGTCCCCAAGACTCACAGTTTTGGCCAATTGGGCCCGTTTTGTGAGCTATTGCTCACGTTTTGGTGTCCCGGGACGTCTCCGGACCAAGGGGTGATCTATGGGAATGTCCCAAAGACTCGTGCTTTTGGCCAATTCAGGCCCGTTTTGTGGGTTTATTGCCCATGTTTTAGTGTCCCGGGACGTCTTCGAAGCACGGGGTGATCTTATGGGACCGTACCCAAGAGTCACAGTTTTGGCCAATTGGGACCCGTTTTGTGAGGTATTGCTTATGTTATGGTGTCCCGGGACGTCTCCGGACGACTGGGTGATCTATGGGAACGTCCCCAACACTCAAGGTTTTGCCCTATTCAGGCCTGTTTTGTGGGTTTATTGCCCATGTTTTGGTGTCCTGGGACGTCTCCGAAGCACGGGGTGATCCTATGGGACCGTCCCCAAGACTCGCAGTTTTGGCCAATTGGGCCCGTTTTGTGAGCTATTGCTCACGTTTTGGTGTCCCGGGACGTCTCCGGACCAAGGGGTGATCTATGGGATTGTCCCAAAGACTCGTGGTTTTGGCCGATTCAGGCCCGTTTTGTGGGTTTATTGCCCATGCTTTGGTGTCCCGGGACGTCTCCGAAGCACGGGGTGATCTTATGGGACCGTCCCCATGAGTCACAGTTTTGGCCAATTGGGCCCGTTTTGTGAGCTATTACTCATGTTTTGGTGTCCCGAGACGTCTCCGGACCACGGGGTGATCTATGGGAACGTCCCCAAGACTCACAATTTTGGTTGATACGAGCTCGTTTCAAGGGATATTGCTCACGTTTCGGTGTCTCGGGACGTCTCCGAAGCACGGGGTGATCTTATGGAAACGTCCCCAAGACTCGTGGTTTTGGCCGAGTCAGGCCCGTTTTGTGGGTTTATTGCCCATGTTTTGGTGTCTCGAGACGTCTCCGAAGCACGGGGTGATCTTATGGGACCGTCCCCAAGATTCACAGTTTTGGCCAATTGGGGCTCATTTTGTGAGCTATTGCTCACGTTTTGGTGTCCCGGGACGTCTCCAGACCATGGGGTGATCTCAAGGGAACGTCCCGAGGACTCGTGGTTTTGGCCGATTCAGGCCCGTTTTGTGCGTTTATTGCCCATGTTTTGGTGTCCCGGGACATCTCCGAAGCACGGGTTGATCTTATGGGACCGCCCCCAAGACTCGTAGTTTTGGCCAAATGGGGCCCGTTTTGTGAGCTATTGCTCACGTTTTGGTGTCCCGGGACGTCTCCGGACAATGGGGTGATCTTATGGGAACGTCCCCAGGACTCGTGGTTCTGGCCGATTCAGGCCCGTTTTCTGGGTTTATTGCCCATGTTTTGGTGTCCCGAGACGTCTCCGAAGCACGGGGTGATCTTATGGGACCGTCCCCTAGACTCGCAGGTTTGGCCAATTGGGGCCCGTTTTGTGAGCTATTACTCACGTTTTGGTGTGCCGGGACGTCTCCGGACCAAGGGGTGATCTTATCAGAACGTCCCTAGGACTCGTGCTTTTGGACAATTCAGGCCCGTTTTGTGGGTTTATTGCCCATGTTTTAGTGTCCCGGGACGTCTTCGAAGCACGGGGTGATCTTATGGGTCCGTCCCCAAGAGTCACAGTTTTGGCCAATTGGGACCCGTTTTGTGAGGTATTGCTCATGTTATGGTGTCCCGGGACGTCTCCGGACGACTGGGTGATCTATGGGAACGTCCCCAACACTCAAGGTTTTGCCCTATTCAGGCCTGTTTTGTGGGTTTATTGCCCATGTTTTGGTGTCCTGGGACGTCTCCGAAGCACGGGGTGATCCTATGGGACCGTCCCCAAGACTCACAGTTTTGGCCAATTGGGCCCGTTTTGTGAGCTATTGCTCACGTTTTGGTGTCCCGGGACGTCTCCGGACCAAGGGGTGATCTATGGGAATGTCCCAAAGACTCGTGCTTTTGGCCAATTCAGGCCCGTTTTGTGGGTTTATTTCCCATGTTTTAGTGTCCCGGGACGTCTTCGAAGCACGGGGTGATCTTATGGGACCGTACCCAAGAGTCACAGTTTTGGCCAATTGGGACCCGTTTTGTGAGGTATTGCTTATGTTATGGTGTCCCGGGACGTCTCCGGACGACTGGGTGATCTATGGGAACGTCCCCAACACTCAAGGTTTTGCCCTATTCAGGCCTGTTTTGTGGGTTTATTGCCCATGTTTTGGTGTCCTGGGACGTCTCCGAAGCACGGGGTGATCCTATGGGACCGTCCCCAAGACTCGCAGTTTTGGCCAATTGGGCCCGTTTTGTGAGCTATTGCTCACGTTTTGGTGTCCCGGGACGTCTCCGGACCAAGGGGTGATCTATGGGATTGTCCCAAAGACTCGTGGTTTTGGCCGATTCAGGCCCGTTTTGTGCGTTTATTGCCCATGTTTTGGTGTCCCGGGACATCTCCGAAGCACGGGTTGATCTTATGGGACCGCCCCCAAGACTCGTAGTTTTGGCCAAATGGGGCCCGTTTTGTGAGCTATTGCTCACGTTTTGGTGTCCCGGGACGTCTCCGGACAATGGGGTGATCTTATGGGAACGTCCCCAGGACTCGTGGTTCTGGCCGATTCAGGCCCGTTTTCTGGGTTTATTGCCCATGTTTTGGTGTCCCGAGACGTCTCCGAAGCACGGGGTGATCTTATGGGACCGTCCCCTAGACTCGCAGGTTTGGCCAATTGGGGCCCGTTTTGTGAGCTATTACTCACGTTTTGGTGTGCCGGGACGTCTCCGGACCAAGGGGTGATCTTATCAGAACGTCCCTAGGACTCGTGCTTTTGGACAATTCAGGCCCGTTTTGTGGGTTTATTGCCCATGTTTTAGTGTCCCGGGACGTCTTCGAAGCACGGGGTGATCTTATGGGACCGTCCCCAAGAGTCACAGTTTTGGCCAATTGGGACCCGTTTTGTGAGGTATTGCTCATGTTATGGTGTCCCGGGACGTCTCCGGACGACTGGGTGATCTATGGGAACGTCCCCAACACTCAAGGTTTTGCCCTATTCAGGCCTGTTTTGTGGGTTTATTGCCCATGTTTTGGTGTCCTGGGACGTCTCCGAAGCACGGGGTGATCCTATGGGACCGTCCCCAAGACTCACAGTTTTGGCCAATTGGGCCCGTTTTGTGAGCTATTGCTCACGTTTTGGTGTCCCGGGACGTCTCCGGACCAAGGGGTGATCTATGGGAATGTCCCAAAGACTCGTGCTTTTGGCCAATTCTGGCCCGTTTTGTGGGTTTATTGCCCATGTTTTAGTGTCCCGGGACGTCTTCGAAGCACGGGGTGATCTTATGGGACCGTACCCAAGAGTCACAGTTTTGGCCAATTGGGACCCGTTTTGTGAGGTATTGCTTATGTTATGGTGTCCCGGGACGTCTCCGGACGACTGGGTGATCTATGGGAACGTACCCAACACTCAAGGTTTTGCCCTATTCAGGCCTGTTTTGTGGGTTTATTGCCCATGTTTTGGTGTCCTGGGACGTCTCCGAAGCACGGGGTGATCCTATGGGACCGTCCCCAAGACTCGCAGTTTTGGCCAATTGGGCCCGTTTTGTGAGCTATTGCTCACGTTTTGGTGTCCCGGGACGTCTCCGGACCAAGGGGTGATCTATGGGAATGTCCCAAAGACTCGTGGTTTTGGCCGATTCAGGCCCGTTTTGTGGGTTTATTGCCCATGCTTTGGTGTCCCGGGACGTCTCCGAAGCACGGGGTGATCTTATGGGATCGTCCCCATGAGTCACAGTTTTGGCCAATTGGGCCCGTTTTGTGAGCTATTACTCATGTTTTGGTGTCCCGAGACGTCTCCGGACCACGGGGTGATCTATGGGAACGTCCCCAAGACTCACAATTTTGGTTGATACGAGCTCGTTTCAAGGGATATTGCTCACGTTTCGGTGTCTCGGGACGTCTCCGAAGCACGGGGTGATCTTATGGAAACGTCCCCAAGACTCGTGGTTTTGGCCGAGTCAGGCCCGTTTTGTGGGTTTATTGCCCATGTTTTGGTGTCTCGAGACGTCTCCGAAGCACGGGGTGATCTTATGGGACCGTCCCCAAGAGTCACAGTTTTGGCCAATTGGGGCTCATTTTGTGAGCTATTGCTCACGTTTTGGTGTCCCGGGACGTCTCCAGACCATGGGGTGATCTCATGGGAATGTCCCGAGGACTCGTGGTTTTGGCCGATTCAGGCCCGTTTTGTGCGTTTATTGCCCATGTTTTGCTGTCCCGGGACATCTCCGAAGGACGGGTTGATCTTATGGGACCGCCCCCAAGACTCGTAGTTTTGGCCAAATGGGGCCCGTTTTGTGAGCTATTGCTCACGTTTTGGTGTCCCGGGACGTCTCCGGACAATGGGGTGATCTTATGGGAACGTCCCCAGGACTCGTGGTTCTGGCCGATTCAGGCCCGTTTTCTGGGTTTATTGCCCATATTTTGGTGTCCCGAGACGTCTCCGAAGCACGGGGTGATCTTATGGGACCGTCCCCTAGACTCGTAGGTTTGGCCAATTGGGGCCCGTTTTGTGAGCTATTACTCACGTTTTGGTGTCCCGGGACGTCTCCGGACCAAGGGGTGATCTATGGGAATGTCCCAAAGACTCGTGGTTTTGGCCGATTCAGGCCCGTTTTGTGGGTTTATTGCCCATGCTTTGGTTTCCCGGGACGTCTCCGAAGCACGGGGTGATCTTATGGGACCGTCCCCATGAGTCACAGTTTTGGCCAATTGGGCCCGTTTTGTGAGCTATTACTCATGTTTTGGTGTCCCGAGACGTCTCCGGACCACGGGGTGATCTATGGGAACGTCCCCAAGACTCACAATTTTGGTTGATACGAGCTCGTTTCAAGGGATATTGCTCACGTTTCGGTGTCTCGGGACGTCTCCGAAGCACGGGGTGATCTTATGGAAACGTCCCCAAGACTCGTGGTTTTGGCCGAGTCAGGCCCATTTTGCGGGTTTATTGCCCATGTTTTGGTGTCTCGAGACGTCTCCGAAGCACGGGGTGATCTTATGGGACCGTCCCCAAGAGTCACAGTTTTGGCCAATTGGGGCTCATTTTGTGAGCTATTGCTCACGTTTTGGTGTCCCGGGACTTCTCCAGACCATGGGGTGATCTCATGGGAACGTCCCGAGGACTCGTGGTTTTGGCCGATTCAGGCCCGTTTTGTGCGTTTATTGCCCATGTTTTGGTGTCCCGGGACATCTCCGAAGGACGGGTTGATCTTATGGGACCGCCCCAAAGACTCGTAGTTTTGGCCAAATGGGGCCCGTTTTGTGAGCTATTGCTCACGTTTTGGTGTCCCGGGACGTCTCCGGACAATGGGGTGATCTTATGGGAACGTCCCCAGGACTCGTGGTTCTGGCCGATTCAGGCCCGTTTTCTGGGTTTATTGCCCATATTTTGGTGTCCCGAGACGTCTCCGAAGCACGGGGTGATCTTATGGGACCGTCCCCTAGACTCGCAGGTTTGGCCAATTGGGGCCCGTTTTGTGAGCTATTACTCACGTTTTGGTGTCCCGGGACGTCTCCGGACCAAGGGGTGATCTATGGGAATGTCCCAAAGACTCGTGCTTTTGGCCAATTCAGGCCCGTTTTGTGGGTTTATTGCCCATGTTTTAGTGTCCCGGGACGTCTTCGAAGCACGGGGTGATCTTATGGGACCGTACCCAAGAGTCACAGTTTTGGCCAATTGGGACCCGTTTTGTGAGGTATTGCTTATGTTATGGTGTCCCGGGACGTCTCCGGACGACTGGGTGATCTATGGGAACGTCCCCAACACTCAAGGTTTTGCCCTATTCAGGCCTGTTTTGTGGGTTTATTGCCCATGTTTTGGTGTCCTGGGACGTCTCCGAAGCACGGGGTGATCCTATGGGACCGTCCCCAAGACTCACAGTTTTGGCCAATTGGGCCCGTTTTGTGAGCTATTGCTCACGTTTTGGTGTCCCGGGACGTCTCCGGACCAAGGGGTGATCTATGGGAATGTCCCAAAGACTCGTGGTTTTGGCCAATTCAGGCCCGTTTTGTGGGTTTATTGCCCATGCTTTGGTGTCCCGGGACGTCTCCGAAGCACGGGGTGATCTTATGGGACCGTCCCCATGAGTCACAGTTTTGGCCAATTGGGCCCGTTTTGTGAGCTATTACTCATGTTTTGGTGTCCCGAGACGTCTCCGGACCACGGGGTGATCTATGGGAACGTCCCCAAGACTCACAATTTTGGTTGATACGAGCTCGTTTCAAGGGATATTGCTCACGTTTCGGTGTCTCGGGACGTCTCCGAAGCACGGGGTGATCTTATGGAAACGTCCCCAAGACTCGTGGTTTTGGCCGAGTCAGGCCCATTTTGCGGGTTTATTGCCCATGTTTTGGTGTCTCGAGACGTCTCCGAAGCACGGGGTGATCTTATGGGACCGTCCCCAAGAGTCACAGTTTTGGCCAATTGGGGCTCATTTTGTGAGCTATTGCTCACGTTTTGGTGTCCCGGGACGTCTCCAGACCATGGGGTGATCTCATGGGAACGTCCCGAGGACTCGTGGTTTTGGCCGATTCAGGCCCGTTTTGTGCGTTTATTGCCCATGTTTTGGTGTCCCGGGACATCTCCGAAGGACGGGTTGATCTTATGGGACCGACCCCAAGACTCGTAGTTTTGGCCAAATGGGGCCCGTTTTGTGAGCTATTGCTCACGTTTTGGTGTCCCGGGACGTCTCCGGACAATGGGGTGATCTTATGGGAACGTCCCCAGGACTCGTGGTTCTGGCCGATTCAGGCCCGTTTTCTGGGTTTATTGCCCATATTTTGGTGTCCCGAGACGTCTCCGAAGCACGGGGTGATCTTATGGGACCGTCCCCTAGACTCGCAGGTTTGGCCAATTGGGGCCCGTTTTGTGAGCTATTACTCACGTTTTGGTGTGCCGGTACGTCTCCGGACCAAGGGGTGATCTTATCGGAACGTCCCTAGGACTCGTGCTTTTGGCCAATTCAGGCCCGTTTTGTGGGTTTATTGCCCATGTTTTAGTGTCCCGGGACGTCTTCGAAGCACGGGGTGATCTTATGGGACCGTACCCAAGAGTCACAGTTTTGGCCAATTGGGACCCGTTTTGTGAGGTATTGCTCATGTTATTGTGTCCCGGGACGTCTCCGGACGACTGGGTGATCTATGGGAACGTCCCCAACACTCAAGGTTTTGCCCTATTCAGGCCTGTTTTGTGGGTTTATTGCCCATGTTTTGGTGTCCTGGGACGTCTCCGAAGCACGGGGTGATCCTATGGGACCGTCCCCAAGACTCACAGTTTTGGCCAATTGGGCCCGTTTTGTGAGCTATTGCTCACGTTTTGGTGTCCCGGGACGTCTCCGGACCAAGGGGTGATCTATGGGAATGTCCCAAAGACTCGTGGTTTTGGCCGATTCAGGCCCGTTTTGTGGGTTTATTGCCCATGCTTTGGTGTCCCGGGACGTCTCCGAAGCACGGGGTGATCTTATGGGACCGTCCCCATGAGTCACAGTTTTGGCCAATTGGGCCCGTTTTGTGAGCTATTACTCATGTTTTGGTGTCCCGAGACGTCTCCGGACCACGGGGTGATCTATGGGAACGTCCCCAAGACTCACAATTTTGGTTGATACGAGCTCGTTTCAAGGGATATTGCTCACGTTTCGGTGTCTCGGGACGTCTCCGAAGCACGGGGTGATCTTATGGAAACGTCCCCAAGACTCGTGGTTTTGGCCGAGTCAGGCCCGTTTTGTGGGTTTATTGCCCATGTTTTGGTGTCTCGAGACGTCTCCGAAGCACGGGGTGATCTTATGGGACCGTCCCCAAGAGTCACAGTTTTGGCCAATTGGGGCTCATTTTGTGAGCTATTGCTCACGTTTTGGTGTCCCCGGACGTCTCCAGACCATGGGGTGATCTCATGGGAACGTCCCGAGGACTCGTGGTTTTGGCCGATTCAGGCCCGTTTTGTGCGTTTATTGCCCATGTTTTGGTGTCCCGGGACATCTCCGAAGCACGGGTTGATCTTATGGGACCGCCCCCAAGACTCGTAGTTTTGGCCAAATGGGGCCCGTTTTGTGAGCTATTGCTCACGTTTTGGTGTCCCGGGACGTCTCCGGACAATGGGGTGATCTTATGGGAACGTCCCCAGGACTCGTGGTTCTGGCCGATTCAGGCCCGTTTTCTGGGTTTATTGCCCATGTTTTGGTGTCCCGAGACGTCTCCGAAGCACGGGGTGATCTTATGGGACCGTCCCCTAGACTCGCAGGTTTGGCCAATTGGGGCCCGTTTTGTGAGCTATTACTCACGTTTTGGTGTGCCGGGACGTCTCCGAACCAAGGGGTGATCTTATCGGAACGTCCCTAGGACTCGTGGTTTTGGCCAATTCAGGCCCGTCTTGTGGGTTTATTGCCCATGTTTTAGTGTCCCGGGACGTCTTCGAAGCACGGGGTGATCTTATGGGACCGTCCCCAAGAGTCACAGTTTTGGCCAATTGGGACCCGTTTTGTGAGGTATTGCTCATGTTATGGTGTCCCGGGACGTCTCCGGACGACTGGGTGATCTATGGGAACGTCCCCAACACTCAAGGTTTTGCCCTATTCAGGCCTGTTTTGTGGGTTTATTGCCCATGTTTTGGTGTCCTGGGACGTCTCCGAAGCACGCGGTGATCCTATGGGACCGTCCCCAAGACTCGCAGTTTTGGCCAATTGGGCCCGTTTTGTGAGCTATTGCTCACGTTTTGGTGTCCCGGGACGTCTCCGGACCAAGGGGTGATCTATGGGAATGTCCCAAAGACTCGTGGTTTTGGCCGATTCAGGCCCGTTTTGTGGGTTTATTGCCCATGCTTTGGTGTCCCGGGACGTCTCCGAAGCACGGGGTGATCTTATGGGACCGTCCCCATGAGTCACAGTTTTGGCCAATTGGGCCCGTTTTGTGAGCTATTACTCATGTTTTGGTGTCCCGAGACGTCTCCGGACCACGGGGTGATCTATGGGAACGTCCCCAAGACTCACAATTTTGGTTGATACGAGCTCGTTTCAAGGGATATTGCTCACGTTTCGGTGTCTCGGGACGTGTCCGAAGCACGGGGTGATCTTATGGAAACGTCCCCAAGACTCGTGGTTTTGGCCGAGTCAGGCCCGTTTTGTGGGTTTATTGCCCATGTTTTGGTGTCTCGAGACGTCTCCGAAGCACGGGGTGATCTTATGGGACCGTCCCCAAGAGTCACAGTTTTGGCCAATTGGGGCTCATTTTGTGAGCTATTGCTCACGTTTTGGTGTCCCGGGACGTCTCCAGACCATGGGGTGATCTCATGGGAACGTCCCGAGGACTCGTGGTTTTGGCCGATTCAGGCCCGTTTTGTGCGTTTATTGCCCATGTTTTGGTGTCCCGGGACATCTCCGAAGCACGGGTTGATCTTATGGGACCGCCCCCAAGACTCGTAGTTTTGGCCAAATGGGGCCCGTTTTGTGAGCTATTGCTCACGTTTTGGTGTCCCGGGACGTCTCCGGACAATGGGGTGATCTTATGGGAACGTCCCCAGGACTCGTGGTTCTGGCCGATTCAGGCCCGTTTTCTGGGTTTATTGCCCATGTTTTGGTGTCCCGAGACGTCTCCGAAGCACGGGGTGATCTTATGGGACCGTCCCCTAGACTCGCAGGTTTGGCCAATTGGGGCCCGTTTTGTGAGCTATTACTCACGTTTTGGTGTGCCGGGACGTCTCCGGACCAAGGGGTGATCTTATCGGAACGTCCCTAGGACTCGTGGTTTTGGCCAATTCAGGCCCGTTTTATGGGTTTATTGCCCATGTTTTAGTGTCCCGGGACGTCTTCGAAGCACGGGGTGATCTTATGGGACCGTCCCCAAGAGTCACAGTTTTGGCCAATTGGGACCCGTTTTGTGAGGTACTGCTCATGTTATGGTGTCCCGGGACGTCTCCGGACGACTGGGTGATCTATGGGAACGTCCCCAACACTCAAGGTTTTGCCCTATTCAGGCCTGTTTTGTGGGTTTATTGCCCATGTTTTGGTGTCCTGGGACGTCTCCGAAGCACAGGGTGATCCTATGGGACCGTCCCCAAGACTCACAGTTTTGGCCAATTGGGCCCGTTTTGTGAGCTATTGCTCACGTTTTGGTGTCCCGGGACGTCTCCGGACCAAGGGGTGATCTATGGGAATGTCCCAAAGACTCGTGGTTTTGGCCGATTCAGGCCCGTTTTGTGGGTTTATTGCCCATGCTTTGGTGTCCCGGGACGTCTCCGAAGCACGGGGTGATCTTATGGGACCGTCCCCATGAGTCACAGTTTTGGCCAATTGGGCCCGTTTTGTGAGCTATTACTCATGTTTTGGTGTCCCGAGACGTCTCCGGACCACGGGGTGATCTATGGGAACGTCCCCAAGACTCACAATTTTGGTTGATACGAGCTCGTTTCAAGGGATATTGCTCACGTTTCGGTGTCTCGGGACGTCTCCGAAGCACGGGGTGATCTTATGGAAACGTCCCCAAGACTCATGGTTTTGGCCGAGTCAGGCCCGTTTTGTGGGTTTATTGCCCATGTTTTGGTGTCTCGAGACGTCTCCGAAGCACGGGGTGATCTTATGGGACCGTCCCCAAGAGTCACAGTTTTGGCCAATTGGGGCTCATTTTGTGAGCTATTGCTCACGTTTTGGTGTCCCGGGACGTCTCCAGACCATGGGGTGATCTCATGGGAACGTCCCGAGGACTCGTGGTTTTGGCCGATTCAGGCCCGTTTTGTGCGTTTATTGCCCATGTTTTGGTGTCCCGGGACATCTCCGAAGCACGGGTTGATCTTATGGGACCGCCCCCAAGACTCGTAGTTTTGGCCAAATGGGGCCCGTTTTGTGAGCTATTGCTAACGTTTTGGTGTCCCGGGACGTCTCCGGACAATGGGGTGATCTTATGGGAACGTCCCCAGGACTCGTGGTTCTGGCCGATTCAGGCCCGTTTTCTGGGTTTATTGCCCATGTTTTGGTGTCCCGAGACGTCTCCGAAGCACGGGGTGATCTTATGGGACCGTCCCCTAGACTCGCAGGTTTGGCCAATTGGGGCCCGTTTTGTGAGCTATTACTCACGTTTTGGTGTGCCGGGACGTCTCCGGACCAAGGGGTGATCTTATCGGAACGTCCCTAGGACTCGTGGTTTTGGCCAATTCAGGCCCGTTTTGTGGGTTTATTGCCCATGTTTTAGTGTCCCGGGACGTCTTCGAAGCACGGGGTGATCTTATGGGAACGTCCCCAACACTCAACGTTTTGCCCTATTCAGGCCTGTTTTGTGGGTTTATTGCCCATGTTTTGGTGTCCTGGGACGTCTCCGAAGCACGGGGTGATCCTATGGGACCGTCCCCAAGACTCACAGTTTTGGCCAATTGGGCCCGTTTTGTGAGCTATTGCTCACGTTTTTGTGTCCCGGGACGTCTCCGGACGAAGGGGTGATCTATGGGAATGTCCCAAAGACTCGTGGTTTTGGCCGATTCAGGCCCGTTTTGTGGGTTTATTGCCCATGCTTTGGTGTCCCGGGACGTCTCCGAAGCACGGGGTGTTCTTATGGGACCGTCCCCGTGAGTCACAGTTTTGGCCAATTGGGCCCGTTTTGTGAGCTATTACTCATGTTTTGGTGTCCCGAGACGTCTCCGGACCACGGGGTGATCTACGGGAACATCCCCAAGACTCACAATTTTGGTTGATACGAGCTCGTTTCAAGGGATATTGCTCACGTTTCGGTGTCTCGGGACGTCTCCGAAGCACGGGGTGATCTTATGGAAACGTCCCCAAGACTCGTGGTTTTGGCCGAGTCAGGCCCGTTTTGTGGGTTTATTGCCCATGTTTTGGTGTCTCGAGACGTCTCCGAAGCACGCGGTGATCTTATGGGACCGTCCCCAAGAGTCACAGTTTTGGCCAATTGGGGCTCATTTTGTGAGCTATTGCTCACGTTTTGGTGTCCCGGGACGTCTCCAGACCATGGGGTGATCTCATGGGAACGTCCCGAGGACTCGTGGTTTTGGCCGATTCAGGCCCGTTTTGTGCGTTAATTGCCCATGTTTTGGTGTCCCGGGACATCTCCGAAGCACGGGTTGATCTTATGGGACCGCCCCCTAGACTCGTAGTTTTGGCCAAATTGGGCCCGTTTTGTGAGCTATTGCTCACGTTTTGGTGTCCCGGGACGTCTCCGGACAATGGGGTGATCTTATGGGAACGTCCCCAGGACTCGTGGTTCTGGCCGATTCAGGCCCGTTTTCTGGGTTTATTGCCCATGTTTTGGTGTCCTGGGACGTCTCCGAAGCACGGGGTGATCTTATGGGACCGTCCCCAAGACTCACAGTTTTGGCCAATTGGGCCCGTTTTGTGAGCTATTGCTCACGTTTTGGTGTCCCGGGACGTCTCCGGACCAAGGGGTGATCTATGGGAATGTCCCAAAGACTCGTGGTTTTGGCCGATTCAGGCCCGTTTTGTGGGTTTATTGCCCATGCTTTGGTGTCCCGGGACGTCTCCGAAGCACGGGGTGATCTTATGGGACCGTCCCCATGAGTCACAGTTTTGGCCAATTGGGGCCGTTTTGTGAGCTATTACTCATGTTTTGGTGTCCCGAGACGTCTCTGGACCACGGGGTGATCTATGGGAACGTCCCCAAGACTCACAATTTTGGTTGATACGAGCTCGTTTCAAGGGATATTGCTCACGTTTCGGTGTCTCGGGACGTCTCCGAAGCACGGGGTGCTCTTATGGAAACGTCCCCAAGACTCGTGGTTTTGGCCGAGTCAGGCCCGTTTTGTGGGTTTATTGCCCATGTTTTGGTGTCTTGAGACGTCTCCGAAGCACGGGGTGATCTTATGGGACCGTCCCCAAGAATCACAGTTTTGGCCAATTGGGGCTCATTTTGTGAGCTATTGCTCACGTTTTGGTGTCCCGGGACGTCTCCAGACCATGGGGTGATCTCATGGGAACGTCCCGAGGACTCGTGGTTTTGGCCGATTCAGGCCCGTTTTGTGCGTTTATTGCCCATGTTTTGGTGTCCCGGGACATCTCCGAAGCACGGGTTGATCTTATGGTACCGCCCCCAAGACTCGTAGTTTTGGCCAAATGGGGCCCGTTTTGTGAGCTATTGCTCACGTTTTGGTGTCCCGGGACGTCTCCGGACAATGGGGTGATCTTATGGGAACGTCCCCAGGACTCGTGGTTCTGGCCGATTCAGGCCCGTTTTCTGGGTTTATTGCCCATGTTTTGGTGTCCCGAGACGTCTCCGAAGCACGGGGTGATCTTATGGGACCGTCCCCTAGACTCGCAGGTTTGGCCAATTGGGGCCCGTTTTGTGAGCTATTACTCATGTTTTGGTGTGCCGGGACGTCTCCGGACCAAGGGGTGATCTTATCGGAACGTCCCTAGGACTCGTGGTTTTGGCCAATTCAGGCCCGTTTTGTGGGTTTATTGCCCATGTTTTAGTGTCCCGGGACGTGTTCGAAGCACGGGGTGATCTTATGGGACCGTCCCCAAGAGTCACAGTTTTGGCCAATTGGGACCCGTTTTGTGAGGTATTGCTCATGTTATGGTGTCCCGGGACGTCTTCGAAGCACGGGGTGATCTTATGGGAACGTCCCCAACACTCAACGTTTTGCCCTATTCAGGCCTGTTTTGTGGGTTTATTGCCCATGTTTTGGTGTCCTGGGACGTCTCCGAAGCACGGGGTGATCCTATGGGACCGTCCCCAAGACTCACAGTTTTGGCCAATTGGGCCCGTTTTGTGAGCTATTGCTCACGTTTTTGTGTCCCGGGACGCCTCCGGACCAAGGGGTGATCTATGGGAATGTCCCAAAGACTCGTGGTTTTGGCCGATTCAGGCCCGTTTTGTGGGTTTATTGCCCATGCTTTGGTGTCCCGGGACGTCTCCGAAGCACGGGGTGATCTTATGGGACCGTCCCCATGAGTCACAGTTTTGGCCAATTGGGCCCGTTTTGTGAGCTATTACTCATGTTTTGGTGTCCCGAGACGTCTCCGGACCACGGGGTGATCTATGGGAACATCCCCAAGACTCACAATTTTGGTTGATACGAGCTTGTTTCAAGGGATATTGCTCACGTTTCGGTGTCTCGGGACGTCTCCGAAGCACGGGGTGATCTTATGGAAACGTCCCCAAGACTCGTGGTTTTGGCCGAGTCAGGCCCGTTTTGTGGGTTTATTGCCCATGTTTTGGTGTCTCGAGACGTCTCCGAAGCACGGGGTGATCTTATGGGACCGTCCCCAAGAGTCACAGTTTTGGCCAATTGGGGCTCATTTTGTGAGCTATTGCTCACGTTTTGGTGTCCCGGGACGTCTCCAGACCATGGGGTGATCTCATGGGAACGTCCCGAGGACTCGTGGTTTTGGCCGATTCAGGCCCGTTTTGTGCGTTTATTGCCCATGTTTTGGTGTCCCGGGACATCTCCGAAGCACGGGTTGATCTTATGGGACCGCCCCCAAGACTCGTAGTTTTGGCCAAATGGGGCCCGTTTTGTGAGCTATTGCTAACGTTTTGGTGTCCCGGGACGTCTCCGGACAATGGGGTGATCTTATGGGAACGTCCCCAGGACTCGTGGTTCTGGCCGATTCAGGCCCGTTTTCTGGGTTTATTGCCCATGTTTTGGTGTCCCGAGACGTCTCCGAAGCACGGGGTGATCTTATGGGACCGTCCCCTAGACTCGCAGGTTTGGCCAATTGGGGCCCGTTTTGTGAGCTATTACTCACGTTTTGGTGTGCCGGGACGTCTCCGGACCAAGGGGTGATCTTATCGGAACGTCCCTAGGACTCGTGGTTTTGGCCAATTCTGGCCCGTTTTGTGGGTTTATTGCCCATGTTTTAGTGTCCCGGGACGTCTTCGAAGCACGGGGTGATCTTATGGGAACGTCCCCAACACTCAACGTTTTGCCCTATTCAGGCCTGTTTTGTGGGTTTATTGCCCATGTTTTGGTGTCCTGGGACGTCTCCGAAGCACGGGGTGATCCTATGGGACCGTCCCCAAGACTCACAGTTTTGGCCAATTGGGCCCGTTTTGTGAGCTATTGCTCACGTTTTTGTGTCCCGGGACGTCTCCGGACCAAGGGGTGATCTATGGGAATGTCCCAAAGACTCGTGGTTTTGGCCGATTCAGGCCCGTTTTGTGGGTTTATTGCCCATGCTTTGGTGTCCCGGGACGTCTCCGAAGCACGGGGTGTTCTTATGGGACCGTCCCCGTGAGTCACAGTTTTGGCCAATTGGGCCCGTTTTGTGAGCTATTACTCATGTTTTGATGTCCCGAGACGTCTCCGGACCACGGGGTGATCTACGGGAACATCCCCAAGACTCACAATTTTGGTTGATACGAGCTCGTTTCAAGGGATATTGCTCACGTTTCGGTGTCTCGGGACGTCTCCGAAGCACGGGGTGATCTTATGGAAACGTCCCCAAGACTCGTGGTTTTGGCCGAGTCAGGCCCGTTTTGTGGGTTTATTGCCCATGTTTTGGTGTCTCGAGACGTCTCCGAAGCACGCGGTGATCTTATGGGACCGTCCCCAAGAGTCACAGTTTTGGCCAATTGGGGCTCATTTTGTGAGCTATTGCTCACGTTTTGGTGTCCCGGGACGTCTCCAGACCATGGGGTGATCTCATGGGAACGTCCCGAGGACTCGTGGTTTTGGCCGATTCAGGCCCGTTCTGTGCGTTAATTGCCCATGTTTTGGTGTCCCGGGACATCTCCGAAGCACGGGTTGATCTTATGGGACCGCCCCCTAGACTCGTAGTTTTGGCCAAATTGGGCCCGTTTTGTGAGCTATTGCTCACGTTTTGGTGTCCCGGGACGTCTCCGGACAATGGGGTGATCTTATGGGAACGTCCCCAGGACTCGTGGTTCTGGCCGATTCAGGCCCGTTTTCTGGGTTTATTGCCCATGTTTTGGTGTCCTGGGACGTCTCCGAAGCATGGGTGATCTTATGGGACCGTCCCCAAGACTCACAGTTTTGGCCAATTGGGCCCGTTTTGTGAGCTATTGCTCACGTTTTGGTGTCCCGGGACGTCTCCGGACCAAGGGGTGATCTATGGGAATGTCCCAAAGACTCGTGGTTTTGGCCGATTCAGGCCCGTTTTGTGGGTTTATTGCCCATGCTTTGGTGTCCCGGGACGTCTCCGAAGCACGGGGTGATCTTATGGGACCGTCCCCATGAGTCACAGTTTTGGCCAATTGGGCCCGTTTTGTGAGCTATTACTCATGTTTTGGTGTCCCGAGACGTCTCTGGACCACGGGGTGATCTATGGGAACGTCCCCAAGACTCACAATTTTGGTTGATACGAGCTCGTTTCAAGGGATATTGCTCACGTTTCGGTGTCTCGGGACGTCTCCGAAGCACGGGGTGCTCTTATGGAAACGTCCCCAAGACTCGTGGTTTTGGCCGAGTCAGGCCCGTTTTGTGGGTTTATTGCCCATGTTTTGGTGTCTTGAGACGTCTCCGAAGCACGGGGTGATCTTATGGGACCGTCCCCAAGAATCACAGTTTTGGCCAATTGGGGCTCATTTTGTGAGCTATTGCTCACGTTTTGGTGTCCCGAGACGTCTCCAGACCATGGGGTGATCTCATGGGAACGTCCCGAGGACTCGTGGTTTTGGCCGATTCAGGCCCGTTTTGTGCGTTTATTGCCCATGTTTTGGTGTCCCGGGACATCTCCGAAGCACGGGTTGATCTTATGGTACCGCCCCCAAGACTCGTAGTTTTGGCCAAATGGGGCCCGTTTTGTGAGCTATTGCTCACGTTTTGGTGTCCCGGGACGTCTCCGGACAATGGGGTGATCTTATGGGAACGTCCCCAGGACTCGTGGTTCTGGCCGATTCAGGCCCGTTTTCTGGGTTTATTGCCCATGTTTTGGTGTCCCGAGACGTCTCCGAAGCACGGGGTGATCTTATGGGACCGTCCCCTAGACTCGCAGGTTTGGCCAATTGGGGCCCGTTTTGTGAGCTATTACTCATGTTTTGGTGTGCCGGGACGTCTCCGGACCAAGGGGTGATCTTATCGGAACGTCCCTAGGACTCGTGGTTTTGGCCAATTCAGGCCCGTTTTGTGGGTTTATTGCCCATGTTTTAGTGTCCCGGGACGTCTTCGAAGCACGGGGTGATCTTATGGGAACGTCCCCAACACTCAACGTTTTGCCCTATTCAGGCCTGTTTTGTGGGTTTATTGCCCATGTTTTGGTGTCCTGGGACGTCTCCGAAGCACGGGGTGATCCTATGGGACCGTCCCCAAGACTCACAGTTTTGGCCAATTGGGCCCGTTTTGTGAGCTATTGCTCACGTTTTTGTGTCCCGGGACGTCTCCGGACCAAGGGGTGATCTATGGGAATGTCCCAAAGACTCGTGGTTTTGGCCGATTCAGGCCCGTTTTGTGGGTTTATTGCCCATGCTTTGGTGTCCCGGGACGTCTCCGAAGCACGGGGTGTTCTTATGGGACCGTCCCCATGAGTCACAGTTTTGGCCAATTGGGCCCATTTTGTGAGCTATTACTCATGTTTTGGTGTCCCGAGACGTCTCCGGACCACGGGGTGATCTACGGGAACATCCCCAAGACTCACAATTTTGGTTGATACGAGCTCCTTTCAAGGGATATTGCTCACGTTTCGGTGTCTCGGGACGTCTCCGAAGCACGGGGTGATCTTATGGAAACGTCCCCAAGACTCGTGGTTTTGGCCGAGTCAGGCCCGTTTTGTGGGTTTATTGCCCATGTTTTGGTGTCTCGAGACGTCTCCGAAGCACGCGGTGATCTTATGGGACCGTCCCCAAGAGTCACAGTTTTGGCCAATTGGGGCTCATTTTGTGAGCTATTGCTCACGTTTTGGTGTCCCGGGACGTCTCCAGACCATGGGGTGATCTCATGGGAACGTCCCGAGGACTCGTGGTTTTGGCCGATTCAGGCCCGTTTTGTGCGTTTATTGCCCATGTTTTGGTGTCCCGGGACATCTCCGAAGCACGGGTTGATCTTATGGGACCGCCCCCTAGACTCGTAGTTTTGGCCAAATTGGGCCCGTTTTGTGAGCTATTGCTCACGTTTTGGTGTCCCGGGACGTCTCCGGACAATGGGGTGATCTTATGGGAACGTCCCCAGGACTCGTGGTTCTGGCCGATTCAGGCCCGTTTTCTGGGTTTATTGCCCATGTTTTGGTGTCCTGGGACGTCTCCGAAGCACGCGGTGATCTTATGGGACCGTCCCCACGACTCACAGTTTTGGCCAATTGGGCCCGTTTTGTGAGCTATTGCTCACGTTTTGGTGTCCCGGGACGTCTCCGGACCAAGGGGTGATCTATGGGAATGTCCCAAAGACTCGTGGTTTTGGCCGATTCAGGCCCGTTTTGTGGGTTTATTGCCCATGCTTTGGTGTCCCGGGACGTCTCCGAAGCACGGGGTGATCTTATGGGACCGTCCCCATGAGTCACAGTTTTGGCCAATTGGGCCCGTTTTGTGAGCTATTACTCATGTTTTGGTGTCCCGAGACGTCTCTGGACCACGGGGTGATCTATGGGAACGTCCCCAAGACTCACAATTTTGGTTGATACGAGCTCGTTTCAAGGGATATTGCTCACGTTTCGGTGTCTCGGGACGTCTCCGAAGCACGGGGTGCTCTTATGGAAACGTCCCCAAGACTCGTGGTTTTGGCCGAGTCAGGCCCGTTTTGTGGGTTTATTGCCCATGTTTTGGTGTCTTGAGACGTCTCCGAAGCACGGGGTGATCTTATGGGACCGTCCCCAAGAATCACAGTTTTGGCCAATTGGGGCTCATTTTGTGAGCTATTGCTCACGTTTTGGTGTCCCGAGACGTCTCCAGACCATGGGGTGATCTCATGGGAACGTCCCGAGGACTCGTGGTTTTGGCCGATTCAGGCCCGTTTTGTGCGTTTATTGCCCATGTTTTGGTGTCCCGGGACATCTCCGAAGCACGGGTTGATCTTATGGTACCGCCCCCAAGACTCGTAGTTTTGGCCAAATGGGGCCCGTTTTGTGAGCTATTGCTCACGTTTTGGTGTCCCGGGACGTCTCCGGACAATGGGGTGATCTTATGGGAACGTCCCCAGGACTCGTGGTTCTGGCCGATTCAGGCCCGTTTTCTGGGTTTATTGCCCATGTTTTGGTGTCCCGAGACGTCTCCGAAGCACGGGGTGATCTTATGGGACCGTCCCCTAGACTCGCAGGTTTGGCCAATTGGGGCCCGTTTTGTGAGCTATTACTCATGTTTTGGTGTGCCGGGACGTCTCCGGACCAAGGGGTGATCTTATCGGAACGTCCCTAGGACTCGTGGTTTTGGCCAATTCAGGCCCGTTTTGTGGGTTTATTGCCCATGTTTTAGTGTCCCGGGACGTCTTCGAAGCACGGGGTGATCTTATGGGAACGTCCCCAACACTCAACGTTTTGCCCTATTCAGGCCTGTTTTGTGGGTTTATTGCCCATGTTTTGGTGTCCTGGGACGTCTCCGAAGCACGGGATGATCCTATGGGACCGTCCCCAAGACTCACAGTTTTGGCCAATTGGGCCCGTTTTGTGAGCTATTGCTCACGTTTTTGTGTCCCGGGACGTCTCCGGACCAAGGGGTGATCTATGGGAATGTCCCAAAGACTCGTGGTTTTGGCCGATTCAGGCCCGTTTTGTGGGTTTATTGCCCATGCTTTGGTGTCCCGGGACGTCTCCGAAGCACGGGGTGTTCTTATGGGACCGTCCCCATGAGTCACAGTTTTGGCCAATTGGGCCCATTTTGTGAGCTATTACTCATGTTTTGGTGTCCCGAGACGTCTCCGGACCACGGGGTGATCTACGGGAACATCCCCAAGACTCACAATTTTGGTTGATACGAGCTCGTTTCAAGGGATATTGCTCACGTTTCGGTGTCTCGGGACGTCTCCGAAGCACGGGGTGATCTTATGGAAACGTCCCCAAGACTCGTGGTTTTGGCCGAGTCAGGCCCGTTTTGTGGGTTTATTGCCCATGTTTTGGTGTCTCGAGACGTCTCCGAAGCACGCGGTGATCTTATGGGACCGTCCCCAAGAGTCACAGTTTTGGCCAATTGGGGCTCATTTTGTGAGCTATTGCTCACGTTTTGGTGTCCCGGGACGTCTCCAGACCATGGGGTGATCTCATGGGAACGTCCCGAGGACTCGTGGTTTTGGCCGATTCAGGCCCGTTTTGTGCGTTTATTGCCCATGTTTTGGTGTCCCGGGACATCTCCGAAGCACGGGTTGATCTTATGGGACCGCCCCCTAGACTCGTAGTTTTGGCCAAATTGGGCCCGTTTTGTGAGCTATTGCTCACGTTTTGGTGTCCCGGGACGTCTCCGGACAATGGGGTGATCTTATGGGAACGTCCCCAGGACTCGTGGTTCTGGCCGATTCAGGCCCGTTTTCTGGGTTTATTGCCCATGTTTTGGTGTCCTGGGACGTCTCCGAAGCACGGGGTGATCTTATGGGACCGTCCCCACGACTCACAGTTTTGGCCAATTGGGCCCGTTTTGTGAGCTATTGCTCACGTTTTGGTGTCCCGGGACGTCTCCGGACCAAGGGGTGATCTATGGGAATGTCCCAAAGACTCGTGGTTTTGGCCGATTCAGGCCCGTTTTGTGGGTTTATTGCCCATGCTTTGGTGTCCCGGGACGTCTCCGAAGCACGGGGTGATCTTATGGGACCGTCCCCATGAGTCACAGTTTTGGCCAATTGGGCCCGTTTTGTGAGCTATTACTCATGTTTTGGTGTCCCGAGACGTCTCTGGACCACGGGGTGATCTATGGGAACGTCCCCAAGACTCACAATTTTGGTTGATACGAGCTCGTTTCAAGGGATATTGCTCACGTTTCGGTGTCTCGGGACGTCTCCGAAGCACGGGGTGCTCTTATGGAAACGTCCCCAAGACTCGTGGTTTTGGCCGAGTCAGGCCCGTTTTGTGGGTTTATTGCCCATGTTTTGGTGTCTTGAGACGTCTCCGAAGCACGGGGTGATCTTATGGGACCGTCCCCAAGAATCACAGTTTTGGCCAATTGGGGCTCATTTTGTGAGCTATTGCTCACGTTTTGGTGTCCCGAGACGTCTCCAGACCATGGGGTGATCTCATGGGAACGTCCCGAGGACTCGTGGTTTTGGCCGATTCAGGCCCGTTTTGTGCGTTTATTGCCCATGTTTTGGTGTCCCGGGACATCTCCGAAGCACGGGTTGATCTTATGGTACCGCCCCCAAGACTCGTAGTTTTGGCCAAATGGGGCCCGTTTTGTGAGCTATTGCTCACGTTTTGGTGTCCCGGGACGTCTCCGGACAATGGGGTGATCTTATGGGAACGTCCCCAGGACTCGTGGTTCTGGCCGATTCAGGCCCGTTTTCTGGGTTTATTGCCCATGTTTTGGTGTCCTGGGACGTCTCCGAAGCACGGGGTGATCTTATGGGACCGTCCCCAAGACTCACAGTTTTGGCCAATTGGGCCCGTTTTGTGAGCTATTGCTCACGTTTTGGTGTCCCGGGACGTCTCCGGACCAAGGGGTGATCTATGGGAATGTCCCAAAGACTCGTGGTTTTGGCCGATTCAGGGCCGTTTTGTGGGTTTATTGCCCATGCTTTGGTGTCCCGGGACGTCTCCGAAGCACGGGGTGATCTTATGGGACCGTCCCCATGAGTCACAGTTTTGGCCAATTGGGCCCGTTTTGTGAGCTATTACTCATGTTTTGGTGTCCCGAGACGTCTCTGGACCACGGGGTGATCTATGGGAACGTCCCCAAGACTCACAATTTTGGTTGATACGAGCTCGTTTCAAGGGATATTGCTCACGTTTCGGTGTCTCGGGACGTCTCCGAAGCACGGGGTGCTCTTATGGAAACGTCCCCAAGACTCGTGGTTTTGGCCGAGTCAGGCCCGTTTTGTGGGTTTATTGCCCATGTTTTGGTGTCTTGAGACGTCTCCGAAGCACGGGGTGATCTTATGGGACCGTCCCCAAGAATCACAGTTTTGGCCAATTGGGGCTCATTTTGTGAGCTATTGCTCACGTTTTGGTGTCCCGAGACGTCTCCAGACCATGGGGTGATCTCATGGGAACGTCCCGAGGACTCGTGGTTTTGGCCGATTCAGGCCCGTTTTGTGCGTTTATTGCCCATGTTTTGGTGTCCCGGGACATCTCCGAAGCACGGGTTGATCTTATGGTACCGCCCCCAAGACTCGTAGTTTTGGCCAAATGGGGCCCGTTTTGTGAGCTATTGCTCACGTTTTGGTGTCCCGGGACGTCTCCGGACAATGGGGTGATCTTATGGGAACGTCCCCAGGACTCGTGGTTCTGGCCGATTCAGGCCCGTTTTCTGGGTTTATTGCCCATGTTTTGGTGTCCTGGGACGTCTCCGAAGCACGGGGTGATCTTATGGGACCGTCCCCAAGACTCACAGTTTTGGCCAATTGGGCCCGTTTTGTGAGCTATTGCTCACGTTTTGGTGTCCCGGGACGTCTCCGGACCAAGGGGTGATCTATGGGAATGTCCCAAAGACTCATGGTTTTGGCCGATTCAGGGCCGTTTTGTGGGTTTATTGCCCATGCTTTGGTGTCCCGGGACGTCTCCGAAGCACGGGGTGATCTTATGGGACCGTCCCCATGAGTCACAGTTTTGGCCAATTGGGCCCGTTTTGTGAGCTATTACTCATGTTTTGGTGTCCCGAGACGTCTCTGGACCACGGGGTGATCTATGGGAACGTCCCCAAGACTCACAATTTTGGTTGATACGAGCTCGTTTCAAGGGATATTGCTCACGTTTCGGTGTCTCGGGACGTCTCCGAAGCACGGGGTGCTCTTATGGAAACGTCCCCAAGACTCGTGGTTTTGGCCGAGTCAGGCCCGTTTTGTGGGTTTATTGCCCATGTTTTGGTGTCTTGAGACGTCTCCGAAGCACGGGGTGATCTTATGGGACCGTCCCCAAGAATCACAGTTTTGGCCAATTGGGGCTCATTTTGTGAGCTATTGCTCACGTTTTGGTGTCCCGAGACGTCTCCAGACCATGGGGTGATCTCATGGGAACGTCCCGAGGACTCGTGGTTTTGGCCGATTCAGGCCCGTTTTGTGCGTTTATTGCCCATGTTTTGGTGTCCCGGGACATCTCCGAAGCACGGGTTGATCTTATGGTACCGCCCCCAAGACTCGTAGTTTTGGCCAAATGGGGCCCGTTTTGTGAGCTATTGCTCACGTTTTGGTGTCCCGGGACGTCTCCGGACAATGGGGTGATCTTATGGGAACGTCCCCAGGACTCGTGGTTCTGGCCGATTCAGGCCCGTTTTCTGGGTTTATTGCCCATGTTTTGGTGTCCCGAGACGTCTCCGAAGCACGGGGTGATCTTATGGGACCGTCCCCTAGACTCGCAGGTTTGGCCAATTGGGGCCCGTTTTGTGAGCTATTACTCATGTTTTGGTGTGCCGGGACGTCTCCGAACCAAGGGGTGATCTTATCGGAACGTCCCTAGGACTCGTGGTTTTGGCCAATTCAGGCCCGTTTTGTGGGTTTATTGCCCATGTTTTAGTGTCCCGGGACGTCTTCGAAGCACGGGGTGATCTTATGGGAACGTCCCCAACACTCAACGTTTTGCCCTATTCAGGCCTGTTTTGTGGGTTTATTGCCCATGTTTTGGTGTCCTGGGACGTCTCCGAAGCACGGGGTGATCCTATGGGACCGTCCCCAAGACTCACAGTTTTGGCCAATTGGGCCCGTTTTGTGAGCTATTGCTCACGTTTTTGTGTCCCGGGACGTCTCCGGACCAAGGGGTGATCTATGGGAATGTCCCAAAGACTCGTGGTTTTGGCCGATTCAGGCCCGTTTTGTGGGTTTATTGCCCATGCTTTGGTGTCCCGGGACGTCTCCGAAGCACGGGGTGTTCTTATGGGACCGTCCCCATGAGTCACAGTTTTGGCCAATTGGGCCCATTTTGTGAGCTATTACTCATGTTTTGGTGTCCCGAGACGTCTCCGGACCACGGGGTGATCTACGGGAACATCCCCAAGACTCACAATTTTGGTTGATACGAGCTCGTTTCAAGGGATATTGCTCACGTTTCGGTGTCTCGGGACGTCTCCGAAGCACGGGGTGATCTTATGGAAACGTCCCCAAGACTCGTGGTTTTGGCCGAGTCAGGCCCGTTTTGTGGGTTTATTGCCCATGTTTTGGTGTCTCGAGACGTCTCCGAAGCACGCGGTGATCTTATGGGACCGTCCCCAAGAGTCACAGTTTTGGCCAATTGGGGCTCATTTTGTGAGCTATTGCTCACGTTTTGGTGTCCCGGGACGTCTCCAGACCATGGGGTGATCTCATGGGAACGTCCCGAGGACTCGTGGTTTTGGCCGATTCAGGCCCGTTTTGTGCGTTTATTGCCCATGTTTTGGTGTCCCGGGACATCTCCGAAGCACGGGTTGATCTTATGGGACCGCCCCCTAGACTCGTAGTTTTGGCCAAATTGGGCCCGTTTTGTGAGCTATTGCTCACGTTTTGGTGTCCCGGGACGTCTCCGGACAATGGGGTGATCTTATGGGAACGTCCCCAGGACTCGTGGTTCTGGCCGATTCAGGCCCGTTTTCTGGGTTTATTGCCCATGTTTTGGTGTCCTGGGACGTCTCCGAAGCACGGGGTGATCTTATGGGACCGTCCCCACGACTCACAGTTTTGGCCAATTGGGCCCGTTTTGTGAGCTATTGCTCACGTTTTGGTGTCCCAGGACGTCTCCGGACCAAGGGGTGATCTATGGGAATGTCCCAAAGACTCGTGGTTTTGGCCGATTCAGGCCCGTTTTGTGGGTTTATTGCCCATGCTTTGGTGTCCCGGGACGTCTCCGAAGCACTGGGTGATCTTATGGGACCGTCCCCATGAGTCACAGTTTTGGCCAATTGGGCCCGTTTTGTGAGCTATTACTCATGTTTTGGTGTCCCGAGACGTCTCTGGACCACGGGGTGATCTATGGGAACGTCCCCAAGACTCACAATTTTGGTTGATACGAGCTCGTTTCAAGGGATATTGCTCACGTTTCGGTGTCTCGGGACGTCTCCGAAGCACGGGGTGCTCTTATGGAAACGTCCCCAAGACTCGTGGTTTTGGCCGAGTCAGGCCCGTTTTGTGGGTTTATTGCCCATGTTTTGGTGTCTTGAGACGTCTCCGAAGCACGGGGTGATCTTATGGGACCGTCCCCAAGAATCACAGTTTTGGCCAATTGGGGCTCATTTTGTGAGCTATTGCTCACGTTTTGGTGTCCCGAGACGTCTCCAGACCATGGGGTGATCTCATGGGAACGTCCCGAGGACTCGTGGTTTTGGCCGATTCAGGCCCGTTTTGTGCGTTTATTGCCCATGTTTTGGTGTCCCGGGACATCTCCGAAGCACGGGTTGATCTTATGGTACCGCCCCCAAGACTCGTAGTTTTGGCCAAATGGGGCCCGTTTTGTGAGCTATTGCTCACGTTTTGGTGTCCCGGGACGTCTCCGGACAATGGGGTGATCTTATGGGAACGTCCCCAGGACTCGTGGTTCTGGCCGATTCAGGCCCGTTTTCTGGGTTTATTGCCCATGTTTTGGTGTCCCGAGACGTCTCCGAAGCACGGGGTGATCTTATGGGACCGTCCCCTAGACTCGCAGGTTTGGCCAATTGGGGCCCGTTTTGTGAGCTATTACTCATGTTTTGGTGTGCCGGGACGTCTCCGGACCAAGGGGTGATCTTATCGGAACGTCCCTAGGACTCGTGGTTTTGGCCAATTCAGGCCCGTTTTGTGGGTTTATTGCCCATGTTTTAGTGTCCCGGGACGTCTTCGAAGCACGGGGTGATCTTATGGGAACGTCCCCAACACTCAACGTTTTGCCCTATTCAGGCCTGTTTTGTGGGTTTATTGCCCATGTTTTGGTGTCCTGGGACGTCTCCGAAGCACGGGGTGATCCTATGGGACCGTCCCCAAGACTCACAGTTTTGGCCAATTGGGCCCGTTTTGTGAGCTATTGCTCACGTTTTTGTGTCCCGGGACGTCTCCGGACCAAGGGGTGATCTATGGGAATGTCCCAAAGACTCGTGCTTTTGGCCGATTCAGGCCCGTTTTGTGGGTTTATTGCCCATGCTTTGGTGTCCCGGGACGTCTCCGAAGCACGTGGTGTTCTTATGGGACCGTCCCCATGAGTCACAGTTTTGGCCAATTGGGCCCGTTTTGTGAGCTATTACTCATGTTTTGGTGTCCCGAGACGTCTCCGGACCACGGGGTGATCTACGGGAACATCCCCAAGACTCACAATTTTGGTTGATACGAGCTCGTTTCAAGGGATATTGCTCACGTTTCGGTGTCTCGGGACGTCTCCGAAGCACGGGGTGATCTTATGGAAACGTCCCCAAGACTCGTGGTTTTGGCCGAGTCAGGCCCGTTTTGTGGGTTTATTGCCCATGTTTTGGTGTCTCGAGACGTCTCCGAAGCACGGGGTGATCTTATGGGACCGTCCCCAAGAGTCACAGTTTTGGCCAATTGGGGCTCATTTTGTGAGCTATTGCTCACGTTTTGGTGTCCCGGGACGTCTCCAGACCATGGGGTGATCTCATGGGAACGTCCCGAGGACTCGTGGTTTTGGCCGATTCAGGCCCGTTTTGTGCGTTTATTGCCCATGTTTTGGTGTCCCGGGACATCTCCGAAGCACGGGTTGATCTTATGGTACCGCCCCCAAGACTCGTAGTTTTGGCCAAATGGGGCCCGTTTTGTGAGCTATTGCTCACGTTTTGGTGTCCCGGGACGTCTCCGGACAATGGGGTGATCTTATGGGAACGTCCCCAGGACTCGTGGTTCTGGCCGATTCAGGCCCGTTTTCTGGGTTTATTGCCCATGTTTTGGTGTCCCGAGACGTCTCCGAAGCACGGGGTGATCTTATGGGACCGTCCCCTAGACTCGCAGGTTTGGCCAATTGGGGCCCGTTTTGTGAGCTATTACTCATGTTTTGGTGTGCCGGGACGTCTCCGGACCAAGGGGTGATCTTATCGGAACGTCCCTAGGACTCGTGGTTTTGGCCAATTCAGGCCCGTTTTGTGGGTTTATTGCCCATGTTTTAGTGTCCCGGGACGTCTTCGAAGCACGGGGTGATCTTATGGGAACGTCCCCAACACTCAACGTTTTGCCGTATTCAGGCCTGTTTTGTGGGTTTATTGCCCATGTTTTGGTGTCCTGGGACGTCTCCGAAGCACGGGGTGATCCTATGGGACCGTCCCCAAGACTCACAGTTTTGGCCAATTGGGCCCGTTTTGTGAGCTATTGCTCACGTTTTTGTGTCCCGGGACGTCTCCGGACCAAGGGGTGATCTATGGGAATGTCCCAAAGACTCGTGGTTTTGGCCGATTCAGGCCCGTTTTGTGGGTTTATTGCCCATGCTTTGGTGTCCCGGGACGTCTCCGAAGCACGGGGTGTTCTTATGGGACCGTCCCCATGAGTCACAGTTTTGGCCAATTGGGCCCATTTTGTGAGCTATTACTCATGTTTTGGTGTCCCGAGACGTCTTCGGACCACGGGGTGATCTACGGGAACATCCCCAAGACTCACAATTTTGGTTGATACGAGCTCGTTTCAAGGGATATTGCTCACGTTTCGGTGTCTCGGGACGTCTCCGAAGCACGGGGTGATCTTATGGAAACGTCCCCAAGACTCGTGGTTTTGGCCGAGTCAGGCCCGTTTTGTGGGTTTATTGCCCATGTTTTGGTGTCTCGAGACGTCTTCGAAGCACGCGGTGATCTTATGGGACCGTCCCCAAGAGTCACAGTTTTGGCCAATTGGGGCTCATTTTGTGAGCTATTGCTCACGTTTTGGTGTCCCGGGACGTCTCCAGACCATGGGGTGATCTCATGGGAACGTCCCGAGGACTCGTGGTTTTGGCCGATTCAGGCCCGTTTTGTGCGTTTATTGCCCATGTTTTGGTGTCCCGGGACATCTCCGAAGCACGGGTTGATCTTACGGGACCGCCCCCTAGACTCGTAGTTTTGGCCAAATTGGGCCCGTTTTGTGAGCTATTGCTCACGTTTTGGTGTCCCGGGACGTCTCCGGACAATGGGGTGATCTTATGGGAACGTCCCCAGGACTCGTGGTTCTGGCCGATTCAGGCCCGTTTCTGGGTTTATTGCCCATGTTTTGGTGTCCTGGGACGTCTCCGAAGCACGGGGTGATCTTATGGGACCGTCCCCACGACTCACAGTTTTGGCCAATTGGGCCCGTTTTGTGAGCTATTGCTCACGTTTTGGTGTCCCGGGACGTCTCCGGACCAAGGGGTGATCTATGGGAATGTCCCAAAGACTCGTGGTTTTGGCCGATTCAGGCCCGTTTTGTGGGTTTATTGCCCATGCTTTGGTGTCCCGGGACGTCTCCGAAGCACGGGGTGATCTTATGGGACCGTCCCCATGAGTCACAGTTTTGGCAAATTGGGCCCGTTTTGTGAGCTATTACTCATGTTTTGGTGTCCCGAGACGTCTCCGGACCACGAGGTGATCTATGGGAACGTCCCCAAGACTCACAATTTTGGTTGATACGAGCTCGTTTCAAGGGATATTGCTCACGTTTCGGTGTCTCGGGACGTCTCCGAAGCACGGGGTGATCTTATGGAAACGTCCCCAAGACTCGTGGTTTTGGCCGAGTCAGGCCCGTTTTGTGGGTTTATTGCCCATGTTTTGGTGTCTCGAGACGTCTCCGAAGCACGGGGTGATCTTATGGGACCGTCCCCAAGAGTCACAGTTTTGGCCAATTGGGGCTCATTTTGTGAGCTATTGCTCACGTTTTGGTGTCCCGGGACGTCTCCAGGCCATGGGGTGATCTCATGGGAACGTCCCGAGGACTCGTGGTTTTGGCCGATTCAGGCCCGTTTTGTGCGTTTATTGCCCATGTTTTGGTGTCCCGGGACATCTCCGAAGCACGGGTTGATCTTATGGTACCGCCCCCAAGACTCGTAGTTTTGGCCAAATGGGGCCCGTTTTGTGAGCTATTGCTCACGTTTTGGTGTCCCGGGACGTCTCCGGACAATGGGGTGATCTTATGGGAACGTCCCCAGGACTCGTGGTTCTGGCCGATTCAGGCCCGTTTTCTGGGTTTATTGCCCATGTTTTGGTGTCCCGAGACGTCTCCGAAGCACGGGGTGATCTTATGGGACCGTCCCCTAGACTCGTAGGTTTGGCCAATTGGGGCCCGTTTTGTGAGCTATTACTCATGTTTTGGTGTGCCGGGACGTCTCCGGACCAAGGGGTGATCTTATCGGAACGTCCCTAGGACTCGTGGTTTTGGCCAATTCAGGCCCGTTTTGTGGGTTTATTGCCCATGTTTTAGTGTCCCGGGACGTCTTCGAAGCACGGGGTGATCTTATGGGAACGTCCCCAACACTCAACGTTTTGCCGTATTCAGGCCTGTTTTGTGGGTTTATTGCCCATGTTTTGGTGTCCTGGGACGTCTCCGAAGCACGGGGTGATCCTATGGGACCGTCCCCAAGACTCACAGTTTTGGCCAATTGGGCCCGTTTTGTGAGCTATTGCTCACGTTTTTGTGTCCCGGGACGTCTCCGGACCAAGGGGTGATCTATGGGAATGTCCCAAAGACTCGTGGTTTTGGCCGATTCAGGCCCGTTTTGTGGGTTTATTGCCCATGCTTTGGTGTCCCGGGACGTCTCCGAAGCACGGGGTGTTCTTATGGGACCGTCCCCATGAGTCACAGTTTTGGCCAATTGGGCCCATTTTGTGAGCTATTACTCATGTTTTGGTGTCCCGAGACGTCTTCGGACCACGGGGTGATCTACGGGAACATCCCCAAGACTCACAATTTTGGTTGATACGAGCTCGTTTCAAGGGATATTGCTCACGTTTCGGTGTCTCGGGACGTCTCCGAAGCACGGGGTGATCTTATGGAAACGTCCCCAAGACTCGTGGTTTTGGCCGAGTCAGGCCCGTTTTGTGGGTTTATTGCCCATGTTTTGGTGTCTCGAGACGTCTTCGAAGCACGCGGTGATCTTATGGGACCGTCCCCAAGAGTCACAGTTTTGGCCAATTGGGGCTCATTTTGTGAGCTATTGCTCACGTTTTGGTGTCCCGGGACGTCTCCAGACCATGGGGTGATCTCATGGGAACGTCCCGAGGACTCGTGGTTTTGGCCGATTCAGGCCCGTTTTGTGCGTTTATTGCCCATGTTTTGGTGTCCCGGGACATCTCCGAAGCACGGGTTGATCTTACGGGACCGCCCCCTAGACTCGTAGTTTTGGCCAAATTGGGCCCGTTTTGTGAGCTATTGCTCACGTTTTGGTGTCCCGGGACGTCTCCGGACAATGGGGTGATCTTATGGGAACGTCCCCAGGACTCGTGGTTCTGGCCGATTCAGGCCCGTTTCTGGGTTTATTGCCCATGTTTTGGTGTCCTGGGACGTCTCCGAAGCACGGGGTGATCTTATGGGACCGTCCCCACGACTCACAGTTTTGGCCAATTGGGCCCGTTTTGTGAGCTATTGCTCACGTTTTGGTGTCCCGGGACGTCTCCGGACCAAGGGGTGATCTATGGGAATGTCCCAAAGACTCGTGGTTTTGGCCGATTCAGGCCCGTTTTGTGGGTTTATTGCCCATGCTTTGGTGTCCCGGGACGTCTCCGAAGCACGGGGTGATCTTATGGGACCGTCCCCATGAGTCACAGTTTTGGCAAATTGGGCCCGTTTTGTGAGCTATTACTCATGTTTTGGTGTCCCGAGACGTCTCCGGACCACGAGGTGATCTATGGGAACGTCCCCAAGACTCACAATTTTGGTTGATACGAGCTCGTTTCAAGGGATATTGCTCACGTTTCGGTGTCTCGGGACGTCTCCGAAGCACGGGGTGATCTTATGGAAACGTCCCCAAGACTCGTGGTTTTGGCCGAGTCAGGCCCGTTTTGTGGGTTTATTGCCCATGTTTTGGTGTCTCGAGACGTCTCCGAAGCATGGGGTGATCTTATGGGACCGTCCCCAAGAGTCACAGTTTTGGCCAATTGGGGCTCATTTTGTGAGCTATTGCTCACGTTTTGGTGTCCCGGGACGTCTCCAGGCCATGGGGTGATCTCATGGGAACGTCCCGAGGACTCGTGGTTTTGGCCGATTCAGGCCCGTTTTGTGCGTTTATTGCCCATGTTTTGGTGTCCCGGGACATCTCCGAAGCACGGGTTGATCTTATGGTACCGCCCCCAAGACTCGTAGTTTTGGCCAAATGGGGCCCGTTTTGTGAGCTATTGCTCACGTTTTGGTGTCCCGGGACGTCTCCGGACAATGGGGTGATCTTATGGGAACGTCCCCAGGACTCGTGGTTCTGGCCGATTCAGGCCCGTTTTCTGGGTTTATTGCCCATGTTTTGGTGTCCCGAGACGTCTCCGAAGCACGGGGTGATCTTATGGGACCGTCCCCTAGACTCGCAGGTTTGGCCAATTGGGGCCCGTTTTGTGAGCTATTACTCATGTTTTGGTGTGCCGGGACGTCTCCGGACCAAGGGGTGATCTTATCGGAACGTCCCTAGGACTCGTGGTTTTGGCCAATTCAGGCCCGTTTTGTGGGTTTATTGCCCATGTTTTAGTGTCCCGGGACGTCTTCGAAGCACGGGGTGATCTTATGGGAACGTCCCCAACACTCAACGTTTTGCCGTATTCAGGCCTGTTTTGTGGGTTTATTGCCCATGTTTTGGTGTCCTGGGACGTCTCCGAAGCACGGGGTGATCCTATGGGACCGTCCCCAAGACTCACAGTTTTGGCCAATTGGGCCCGTTTTGTGAGCTATTGCTCACGTTTTTGTGTCCCGGGACGTCTCCGGACCAAGGGGTGATCTATGGGAATGTCCCAAAGACTCGTGGTTTTGGCCGATTCAGGCCCGTTTTGTGGGTTTATTGCCCATGCTTTGGTGTCCCGGGACGTCTCCGAAGCACGGGGTGTTCTTATGGGACCGTCCCCATGAGTCACAGTTTTGGCCAATTGGGCCCATTTTGTGAGCTATTACTCATGTTTTGGTGTCCCGAGACGTCTTCGGACCACGGGGTGATCTACGGGAACATCCCCAAGACTCACAATTTTGGTTGATACGAGCTCGTTTCAAGGGATATTGCTCACGTTTCGGTGTCTCGGGACGTCTCCGAAGCACGGGGTGATCTTATGGAAACGTCCCCAAGACTCGTGGTTTTGGCCGAGTCAGGCCCGTTTTGTGGGTTTATTGCCCATGTTTTGGTGTCTCGAGACGTCTTCGAAGCACGCGGTGATCTTATGGGACCGTCCCCAAGAGTCACAGTTTTGGCCAATTGGGGCTCATTTTGTGAGCTATTGCTCACGTTTTGGTGTCCCGGGACGTCTCCAGACCATGGGGTGATCTCATGGGAACGTCCCGAGGACTCGTGGTTTTGGCCGATTCAGGCCCGTTTTGTGCGTTTATTGCCCATGTTTTGGTGTCCCGGGACATCTCCGAAGCACGGGTTGATCTTACGGGACCGCCCCCTAGACTCGTAGTTTTGGCCAAATTGGGCCCGTTTTGTGAGCTATTGCTCACGTTTTGGTGTCCCGGGACGTCTCCGGACAATGGGGTGATCTTATGGGAACGTCCCCAGGACTCGTGGTTCTGGCCGATTCAGGCCCGTTTCTGGGTTTATTGCCCATGTTTTGGTGTCCTGGGACGTCTCCGAAGCACGGGGTGATCTTATGGGACCGTCCCCACGACTCACAGTTTTGGCCAATTGGGCCCGTTTTGTGAGCTATTGCTCACGTTTTGGTGTCCCGGGACGTCTCCGGACCAAGGGGTGATCTATGGGAATGTCCCAAAGACTCGTGGTTTTGGCCGATTCAGGCCCGTTTTGTGGGTTTATTGCCCATGCTTTGGTGTCCCGGGACGTCTCCGAAGCACGGGGTGATCTTATGGGACCGTCCCCATGAGTCACAGTTTTGGCAAATTGGGCCCGTTTTGTGAGCTATTACTCATGTTTTGGTGTCCCGAGACGTCTCCGGACCACGAGGTGATCTATGGGAACGTCCCCAAGACTCACAATTTTGGTTGATACGAGCTCGTTTCAAGGGATATTGCTCACGTTTCGGTGTCTCGGGACGTCTCCGAAGCACGGGGTGATCTTATGGAAACGTCCCCAAGACTCGTGGTTTTGGCCGAGTCAGGCCCGTTTTGTGGGTTTATTGCCCATGTTTTGGTGTCTCGAGACGTCTCCGAAGCACGGGGTGATCTTATGGGACCGTCCCCAAGAGTCACAGTTTTGGCCAATTGGGGCTCATTTTGTGAGCTATTGCTCACGTTTTGGTGTCCCGGGACGTCTCCAGGCCATGGGGTGATCTCATGGGAACGTCCCGAGGACTCGTGGTTTTGGCCGATTCAGGCCCGTTTTGTGCGTTTATTGCCCATGTTTTGGTGTCCCGGGACATCTCCGAAGCACGGGTTGATCTTATGGTACCGCCCCCAAGACTCGTAGTTTTGGCCAAATGGGGCCCGTTTTGTGAGCTATTGCTCACGTTTTGGTGTCCCGGGACGTCTCCGGACAATGGGGTGATCTTATGGGAACGTCCCCAGGACTCGTGGTTCTGGCCGATTCAGGCCCGTTTTCTGGGTTTATTGCCCATGTTTTGGTGTCCCGAGACGTCTCCGAAGCACGGGGTGATCTTATGGGACCGTCCCCTAGACTCGCAGGTTTGGCCAATTGGGGCCCGTTTTGTGAGCTATTACTCATGTTTTGGTGTGCCGGGACGTCTCCGGACCAAGGGGTGATCTTATCGGAACGTCCCTAGGACTCGTGGTTTTGGCCAATTCAGGCCCGTTTTGTGGGTTTATTGCCCATGTTTTAGTGTCCCGGGACGTCTTCGAAGCACGGGGTGATCTTATGGGAACGTCCCCAACACTCAACGTTTTGCCCTATTCAGGCCTGTTTTGTGGGTTTATTGCCCATGTTTTGGTGTCCTGGGACGTCTCCGAAGCACGGGGTGATCCTATGGGACCGTCCCCAAGACTCACAGTTTTGGCCAATTGGGCCCGTTTTGTGAGCTATTGCTCACGTTTTTGTGTCCCGGGACGTCTCCGGACCAAGGGGTGATCTATGGGAATGTCCCAAAGACTCGTGGTTTTGGCCGATTCAGGCCCGTTTTGTGGGTTTATTGCCCATGCTTTGGTGTCCCGGGACGTCTCCGAAGCACGGGGTGTTCTTATGGGACCGTCCCCATGAGTCACAGTTTTGGCCAATTGGGCCCGTTTTGTGAGCTATTACTCATGTTTTGGTGTCCCGAGACGTCTCCGGACCACGGGGTGATCTACGGGAACATCCCCAAGACTCACAATTTTGGTTGATACGAGCTCGTTTCAAGGGATATTGCTCACATTTCGGTGTCTCGGGACGTCTCCGAAGCACGGGGTGATCTTATGGAAACGTCCCCAAGACTCGTGGTTTTGGCCGAGTCAGGCCCGTTTTGTGGGTTTATTGCCCATGTTTTGGTGTCTCGAGACGTCTCCGAAGCACGCGGTGATCTTATTGGACCGTCCCCAAGAGTCACAGTTTTGGCCAATTGGGGCTCATTTTGTGAGCTATTGCTCACGTTTTGGTGTCCCGGGACGTCTCCAGACCATGGGGTGATCTCATGGGAACGTCCCGAGGACTCGTGGTTTTGGCCGATTCAGGCCCGTTTTGTGCGTTTATTGCCCATGTTTTGGTGTCCCGGGACATCTCCGAAGCACGGGTTGATCTTATGGGACCGCCCCCTAGACTCGTAGTTTTGGCCAAATTGGGCCCGTTTTGTGAGCTATTGCTCACGTTTTGCTGTCCCGGGACGTCTCCGGACAATGGGGTGATCTTATGGGAACGTCCCCAGGACTCGTGGTTCTGGCCGATTCAGGCCCGTTTTCTGGGTTTATTGCCCATGTTTTGGTGTCCCGAGACGTCTCCGAAGCACGGGGTGATCTTATGGGACCGTCCCCTAGACTCGCAGGTTTGGCCAATTGGGGCCCGTTTTGTGAGCTATTACTCACGTTTTGGTGTGCCGGGACGTCTCCGGACCAAGGGGTGATCTTATCGGAACGTCCCTAGGACTCGTGCTTTTGGCCAATTCAGGCCCGTTTTGTGGGTTTATTGCCCATGTTTTAGTGTCCCGGGACGTCTTCGAAGCACGGGGTGATCTTATGGGACCGTACCCAAGAGTCACAGTTTTGGCCAATTGGGACCCGTTTTGTGAGGTATTGCTCATGTTATGGTGTCCCGGGACGTCTCCGGACGACTGGGTGATCTATGGGAACGTCCCCAACACTCAAGGTTTTGCCCTATTCAGGCCTGTTTTGTGGGTTTATTGCCCATGTTTCGGTGTCCTGGGACGTCTCCGAAGCACGGGGTGATCCTATGGGACCGTCCCCAAGACTCACAGTTTTGGCCAATTGGGCCCGTTTTGTGAGCTATTGCTCACGTTTTGGTGTCCCGGGACGTCTCCGGACCAAGGGGCGACCTATGGGAATGTCCCAAAGACTCGTGGTTTTGGCCGATTCAGGCCCGTTTTGTGGGTTTATTGCCCATGCTTTGGTGTCCCGGGACGTCTCCGAAGCACGGGGTGATCTTATGGGACCGTCCCCATGAGTCACAGTTTTGGCCAATTGGGCCCGTTTTGTGAGCTATTACTCATGTTTTGGTGTCCCGAGACGTCTCCGGACCACGGGGTGATCTATGGGAACGTCCCCAAGACTCACAATTTTGGTTGATACGAGCTCGTTTCAAGGGATATTGCTCACGTTTCGGTGTCTCGGGACGTCTCCGAAGCACGGGGTGATCTTATGGAAACGTCCCCAAGACTCGTGGTTTTGGCCGAGTCAGGCCCGTTTTGTGGGTTTATTGCCCATGTTTTGGTGTCTCGAGACGTCTCCGAAGCACGGGGTGATCTTATGGGACCGTCCCCAAGAGTCATAGTTTTGGCCAATTGGGGCTCAATTTGTGAGCTATTGCTCACGTTTTGGTGTCCCGGGACGTCTCCAGACCATGGGGTGATCTCATGGGAACGTCCCGAGGACTCGTGGTTTTGGCCGATTCTGGCCCGTTTTGTGCGTTTATTGCCCATGTTTTGGTGTCCCGGGACATCTCCGAAGCACGGGTTGATCTTATGGGACCGCCCCCTAGACTCGTAGTTTTGGCCAAATTGGGCCCGTTTTGTGAGCTATTGCTCACGTTTTGGTGTCCCGGGACGTCTCCGGACAATGGGGTGATCTTATGGGAACGTCCCCAGGACTCGTGGTTCTGGCCGATTCAGGCCCATTTTCTGGGTTTATTGCCCATGTTTTGGTGTCCCGAGACGTCTCCGAAGCACGGGGTGATCTTATGGGACCGTCCCCTAGACTCGCAGGTTTGGCCAATTGGGGCCCGTTTTGTGAGCTATTACTCACGTTTTGGTGTGCCGGGACGTCTCCGGACCAAGGGGTGATCTTATCGGAACGTCCCTAGGACTCGTGCTTTTGGCCAATTCAGGCCCGTTTTGTGGGTTTATTGCCCATGTTTTAGTGTCCCGGGACGTCTTCGAAGCACGGGGTGATCTTATGGGACCGTCCCCAAGAGTCACAGTTTTGGCCAATTGGGACCCGTTTTGTGAGGTATTGCTCATGTTATGGTGTCCCGGGACGTCTCCGGACGACTGGGTGATCTATGGGAACGTCCCCAACACTCAAGGTTTTGCCCTATTCAGGCCTGTTTTGTGGGTTTATTGCCCATGTTTTGGTGTCCTGGGATGTCTCCGAAGCACGGGGTGATCCTATGGGACCGTCCCCAAGACTCACAGTTTTGGCCAATTGGGCCCGTTTTGTGAGCTATTGCTCACGTTTTTGTGTCCCGGGACGTCTCCGGACCAAGGGGTGATCTATGGGAATGTCCCAAAGACTCGTGGTTTTGGTCGATTCAGGCCCGTTTTGTGGGTTTATTGCCCATGCTTTGGTGTCCCGGGACGTCTCCGAAGCACGGGGTGTTCTTATGGGACCGTCCCCATGAGTCACAGTTTTGGCCAATTGGGCCCGTTTTGTGAGCTATTACTCATGTTTTGGTGTCCCGAGACGTCTCCGGACCACGGGGTGATCTACGGGAACGTCCCCAAGACTCACAATTTTGGTTGATACGAGCTCGTTTCAAGGGATATTGCTCACGTTTCGGTGTCTCGGGACGTCTCCGAAGCACGGGGTGATCTTATGGAAACGTCCCCAAGACTCGTGGTTTTGGCCGAGTCAGGCCCGTTTTGTGGGTTTATTGCCCATGTTTTGGTGTCTGAGAGACGTCTCCGAAGCACGGGGTGATCTTATGGGACCGTCCCCAAGAGTCACAGTTTTGGCCAATTGGGGCTCATTTTGTGAGCTATTGCTCACGTTTTGGTGTCCCGGGACGTCTCCAGACCATGGGGTGATCTCATGGGAACGTCCCGAGGACTCGTGGTTTTGGCCGATTCAGGCCCGTTTTGTGCGTTTATTGCCCATGTTTTGGTGTCCCGGGACATCTCCGAAGCACGGGTTGATCTTATGGGACCGCCCCCTAGACTCGTAGTTTTGGCCAAATGGGGCCCGTTTTGTGAGCTATTGCTCACGTTTTGGTGTCCCGGGACGTCTCCGGACAATGGGGTGATCTTATGGGAACGTCCCCAGGACTCGTGGTTCTGGCCGATTCAGGCCCGTTTTCTGGGTTTATTGCCCATGTTTTGGTGTCCCGAGACGTCTCCGAAGCACGGGGTGATCTTATGGGATGGTCCCCTAGACTCGCAGGTTTGGCCAATTGGGGCCCGTTTTGTGAGCTATTACTCACGTTTTGGTGTGCCGGGACGTCTCCGGACCAAGGGGTGACATTATCGGAACGTCCCCAGGACTCGTGCTTTTGGCCAATTCAGGCCCTTTTTGTGGGTTTATTGCCCATGTTTTAGTGTCCCGGGACGTCTTCGAAGCACGGGGTGATCTTATGGGACCGTCCCCAAGAGTCACAGTTTTGGCCAATTGGGACCCGTTTTGTGAGGTATTGCTCATGTTATGGTGTCCCGGGACGTCTCCGGACGACTGGGTGATCTATGGGAACGTCCCCAACACTCAAGGTTTTGCCCTATTCAGGCCTGTTTTGTGGGTTTATTGCCCATGTTTTGGTGTCCTTGGACGTCTCCGAAGCACGGGGTGATCCTATGGGACCGTCCCCAAGACTCACAGTTTTGGCCAATTGGGCCCGTTTTGTGAGCTATTGCTCACGTTTTGGTGTCCCGGGACGTCTCCGGACCAAGGGGTGATCTATGGGAATGTCCCAAAGACTCGTGGTTTTGGCCGATTCAGGCCCGTTTTGTGGGTTTATTGCCCATGCTTTGGTGTCCCGGGACGTCTCCGAAGCACGGGGTGTTCTTATGGGACCGTCCCCATGAGTCACAGTTTTGGCCAATTGGGCCCGTTTTGTGAGCTATTACTCATGTTTTGGTGTCCCGAGACGTCTCCGGACCACGGGGTGATCTACGGGAACGTCCCCAAGACTCACAATTTTGGTTGATACGAGCTCGTTTCAAGGGATATTGCTCACGTTTCGGTGTCTCGGGACGTCTCCGAAGCACGGGGTGATCTTATGGAAACGTCCCCAAGACTCGTGGTTTTGGCCGAGTCAGGCCCGTTTTGTGGGTTTATTGCCCATGTTTTGGTGTCTCGAGACGTCTCCGAAGCACGGGGTGATCTTATGGGACCGTCCCCAAGAGTCACAGTTTTGGCCAATTGGGGCTCATTTTGTGAGCTATTGCTCACGTTTTGGTGTCCCGGGACGTCTCCAGACCATGGGGTGATCTCATGGGAACGTCCCGAGGACTCGTGGTTTTGGCCGATTCAGGCCCGTTTTGTGCGTTTATTGCCCATGTTTTGGTGTCCCGGGACATCTCCGAAGCACGGGTTGATCTTATGGGACCGCCCCCTAGACTCGTAGTTTTGGCCAAATGGGGCCCGTTTTGTGAGCTATTGCTCACGTTTTGGTGTCCCGGGACGTCTCCGGACAATGGGGTGATCTTATGGGAACGTCCCCAGGACTCGTGGTTCTGGCCGATTCAGGCCCGTTTTCTGGGTTTATTGCCCATGTTTTGGTGTCCCGAGACGTCTCCGAAGCACGGGGTGATCTTATGGGATGGTCCCCTAGACTCGCAGGTTTGGCCAATTGGGGCCCGTTTTGTGAGCTATTACTCACGTTTTGGTGTGCCGGGACGTCTCCGGACCAAGGGGTGACATTATCGGAACGTCCCCAGGACTCGTGCTTTTGGCCAATTCAGGCCCTTTTTGTGGGTTTATTGCCCATGTTTTAGTGTCCCGGGACGTCTTCGAAGCACGGGGTGATCTTATGGGACCGTCCCCAAGAGTCACAGTTTTGGCCAATTGGGACCCGTTTTGTGAGGTATTGCTCATGTTATGGTGTCCCGGGACGTCTCCGGACGACTGGGTGATCTATGGGAACGTCCCCAACACTCAAGGTTTTGCCCTATTCAGGCCTGTTTTGTGGGTTTATTGCCCATGTTTTGGTGTCCTAGGACGTCTCCGAAGCACGGGGTGATCCTATGGGACCGTCCCCAAGACTCACAGTTTTGGCCAATTGGGCCCGTTTTGTGAGCTATTGCTCACGTTTTGGTGTCCCGGGACGTCTCCGGACCAAGGGGTGATCTATGGGAATGTCCCAAAGACTCGTGGTTTTGGCCGATTCAGGCCCGTTTTGTGGGTTTATTGCCCATGCTTTGGTGTCCCGGGACGTCTCCGAAGCACGGGGTGATCTTATGGGACCGTCCCCATTAGTCACAGTTTTGGCCAATTGGGCCCGTTTTGTGAGCTATTACTCATGTTTTGGTGTCCCGAGACGTCTCCGGACCACGGGGTGATCTATGGGAACGTCCCCAAGACTCTCAATTTTGGTTGATACGAGCTCGTTTCAAGGGATATTGCTCACGTTTCGGTGTCTCGGGACGTCTCCGAAGCACGGGGTGATCTTATGGAAACGTCCCCAAGACTCGTGGTTTTGGCCGAGTCAGGCCCGTTTTGTGGGTTTATTGCCCATGTTTTGGTGTCTCGAGACGTCTCCGAAGCACGGGGTGATCTTATGGGACCGTCCCCAAGAGTCACAGTTTTGGCCAATTGGGGCTCATTTTGTGAGCTATTGCTCACGTTTTGGTGTCCCGGGACGTCTCCAGACCATGGGGTGATCTCATGGGAACATCCCGAGGACTCGTGGTTTTGGCCGATTCAGGACCGTTTTGTCCGTTTATTGCCCATGTTTTGGTGTCCCGGGACTTCTCCGAAGCACGGGTTGATCTTATGGGACCGCCCCTAAGACTCGTAGTTTTGGCCAAATGGAGCCCGTTTTGTGAGCTATTGCTCACGTTTTGGTGTCCCGGGACGTCTCCGGACAATGGGGTGATCTTATGGGAACGTCCCCAGGACTCGTGGTTCTGGCCGATTCAGGCTCGTTTTCTGGGTTTATTGCCCATGTTTTGGTGTCCCGAGACGTCTCCGAAGCACGGGGTGATCTTATGGGACCGTCCACTAGACACGCAGGTTTGGCCAATTGGGGCCCGTTTTGTGAGCTATTACTCACGTTTTGGTGTGCCAGGACGTCTCCGAACCAAGGGGTGATCTTATCGGAACGTCCCTAGGACTCGTGGTTTTGGCCAATTCAGGCCCGTTTTGTGGGTTTATTGCCCATGTTTTAGTGTCCCGGGACGTCTTCGAAGCACGGGGTGATCTTATGGGACCGTCCCCAAGAGTCACAGTTTTGGCCAATTGGGACCCGTTTTGTGAGGTATTGCTCATGTTATGGTGTCCCGGGACGTCTCCGGACGACTGGGTGATCTATGGGAACGTCCCCAACACTCAAGGTTTTGCCCTATTCAGGCCTGTTTTGTGGGTTTATTGCCCATGTTTTGGTGTCCTGGGACGGCTCCGAAGCATGGGGTGATCCTATGGGACCGTCCCCAAGACTCGCAGTTTTGGCCAATTGGGGCCCGTTTTGTGAGCTATTACTCACGTTTTGGTGTGCCGGGACGTCTCTGGACCAAGGGGTGATCTTATCGGAACGTCCCTAGGACTCGTGGTTTTGGCCAATTCAGGCCCGTTTTGTGGGTTTATTGTCCATGCTTTGGTGTCCCGGGACGTCTCCGAAGCACGGGGTGATCTTATGGGACCGTCCCCATGAGTCACAGTTTTGGCCAATTGGGCCCGTTTTGTGAGCTATTACTCATGTTTTGGTGTCCCGAGACGTCTCCGGACCACGGGGTGATCTATGGGAACGTCCCCAAGACTCACAATTTTGGTTGATACGAGCTCGTTTCAAGGGATATTGCTCACGTTTCGGTGTCTCGGGACGTCTCCGAAGCACGGGGTGATCTTATGGAAACGTCCCCAAGACTCGTGGTTTTGGCCGAGTCAGGCCCGTTTTGTGGGTTTATTGCCCATGTTTTGGTGTCTCGAGACGTCTCCGAAGCACGGGGTGATCTTATGGGACCGTCCCCAAGAGTCACAGTTTTGGCCAATTGGGGCTCATTTTGTGAGCTATTGCTCACGTTTTGGTGTCCCGGGACGTCTCCGGACCAAGGGGTGATCTATGGGAACGTCCCAAAGACTCGTGGTTTTGGCCGATTCAGGCCCGTTTTGTGGGTTTATTGCCCATGCTTTGGTGTCCCGGGACGTCTCCGAAGCACGGGGTGATCTTATGGGACCGTCCCCATTAGTCACAGTTTTGGCCAATTGGGCCCGTTTTGTGAGCTATTACTCACGTTTTGGTGTGCCGGGACGTCTCCGGACCAAGGGGTGATCTTATCGGAACGTCCCTAGGACTCGTGCTTTTGGCCAATTCAGGCCCTTTTTGTGGGTTTATTGCCCATGTTTTAGTGTCCCGGGACGTCTTCGAAGCACGGGGTGATCTTATGGGACCGTCCCCAAGAGTCACAGTTTTGGCCAATTGGGACCCGTTTTGTGAGGTATTGCTCATGTTATGGTGTCCCGGGACGTCTCCGGACGACTGGGTGATCTATGGGAACGTCCCCAACACTCAAGGTTTTGCCCTATTCAGGCCTGTTTTGTGGGTTTATTGCCCATGTTTTGGTGTCCTAGGACGTCTCCGAAGCACGGGGTGATCCTATGGGACCGTCCCCAAGACTCACAGTTTTGGCCAATTGGGCCCGTTTTGTGAGCTATTGCTCACGTTTTGGTGTCCCGGGACGTCTCCGGACCAAGGGGTGATCTATGGGAATGTCCCAAAGACTCGTGGTTTTGGCCGATTCAGGCCCGTTCTGTGGGTTTATTGCCCATGCTTTGGTGTCCCGGGACGTCTCCGAAGCACGGGGTGATCTTATGGGACCGTCCCCATTAGTCACAGTTTTGGCCAATTGGGCCCGTTTTGTGAGCTATTACTCATGTTTTGGTGTCCCGAGACGTCTCCGGACCACGGGGTGATCTATGGGAACGTCCCCAAGACTCTCAATTTTGGTTGATACGAGCTCGTTTCAAGGGATATTGCTCACGTTTCGGTCTCTCGGGACGTCTCCGAAGCACGGGGTGATCTTATGGAAACGTCCCCAAGACTCGTGGTTTTGGCCGAGTCAGGCCCGTTTTGTGGGTTTATTGCCCATGTTTTGGTGTCTCGAGACGTCTCCGAAGCACGGGGTGATCTTATGGGACCGTCCCCAAGAGTCACAGTTTTGGCCAATTGGGGCTCATTTTGTGAGCTATTGCTCACGTTTTGGTGTCCCGGGACGTCTCCAGACCATGGGGTGATCTCATGGGAACGTCCCGAGGACTCGTGGTTTTGGCCGATTCAGGCCTGTTTTGTGCGTTTATTGCCCATGTTTTGGTGTCCCGGGACTTCTCCGAAGCACGGGTTGATCTTATGGGACCGCCCCCAAGACTCGTAGTTTTGGCCAAATGGAGCCCGTTTTGTGAGCTATTGCTCACGTTTTGGTGTCCCGGGACGTCTCCGGACAATGGGGTGATCTTATGGGAACGTCCCCAGGACTCGTGGTTCTGGCCGATTCAGGCCCGTTTTCTGGGTTTATTGCCCATGTTTTTGTGTCCCGAGACGTCTCCGAAGCACGGGGTGATCTTATGGGACCGTCCCCTAGACACGCAGGTTTGGCCAATTGGGGCCCGTTTTGTGAGCTATTACTCACGTTTTGGTGTGCCAGGACGTCTCCGAACCAAGGGGTGATCTTATCGGAACGTCCCTAGGACTCGTGGTTTTGGCCAATTCAGGCCCGTTTTGTGGGTTTATTGCCCATGTTTTAGTGTCCCGGGACGTGTTCGAAGCACGGGGTGATCTTATGGGACCGTCCCCAAGAGTCACAGTTTTGGCCAATTGGGACCCGTTTTGTGAGGTATTGCTCATGTTATGGTGTCCCGGGACGTCTCCGGACGACTGGGTGATCTATGGGAACGTCCCCAACACTCAAGGTTTTGCCCTATTCAGGCCTGTTTTGTGGGTTTATTGCCCATGTTTTGGTGTCCTGGGACGGCTCCGAAGCATGGGGTGATCCTATGGGACCGTCCCCAAGACTCGCAGTTTTGGCCAATTGGGGCCCGTTTTGTGAGCTATTACTCACGTTTTGGTGTGCCGGGACGTCTCCGGACCAAGGGGTGATCTTATCGGAACATCCCTAGGACTCGTGGTTTTGGCCAATTCAGGCCCGTTTTGTGGGTTTATTGTCCATGCTTTGGTGTCCCGGGACGTCTCCGAAGCACGGGGTGATCTTATGGGACCGTCCCCATGAGTCACAGTTTTGGCCAATTGGGCCCGTTTTGTGAGCTATTACTCATGTTTTGGTGTCCCGAGACGTCTCCGGACCACGGGGTGATCTATGGGAACGTCCCCAAGACTCACAATTTTGGTTGATACGAGCTCGTTTCAAGGGATATTGCTCACGTTTCGGTGTCTCGGGACGTCTCCGAAGCACGGGGTGATCTTATGGAAACGTCCCCAAGACTCGTGGTTTTGGCCGAGTCAGGCCCGTTTTGTGGGTTTATTGCCCATGTTTTGGTGTCTCGAGACGTCTCCGAAGCACGGGGTGATCTTATGGGACCATCCCCAAGAGTCACAGTTTTGGCCAATTGGGGCTCATTTTGTGAGCTATTGCTCACGTTTTGGTGTCCCGGGACGTCTCCGGACCAAGGGGTGATCTATGGGAACGTCCCAAAGACTCGTGGTTTTGGCCGATTCAGGCCCGTTTTGTGGGTTTATTGCCCATGCTTTGGTGTCCCGGGACGTCTCCGAAGCACGGGGTGATCTTATGGGACCGTCCCCATTAGTCACAGTTTTGGCCAATTGGGCCCGTTTTGTGAGCTATTACTCACGTTTTGGTGTGCCGGGACGTCTCCGGACCAAGGGGTGATCTTATCGGAACGTCCCTAGGACTCGTGCTTTTGGCCAATTCAGGCCCTTTTTGTGGGTTTATTGCCCATGTTTTAGTGTCCCGGGACGTCTTCGAAGCACGGGGTGATCTTATGAGACCGTCCCCAAGAGTCACAGTTTTGGCCAATTGGGACCCGTTTTGTGAGGTATTGCTCATGTTATGGTGTCCCGGGACGTCTCCGGACGACTGGGTGATCTATGGGAACGTCCCCAACACTCAAGGTTTTGCCCTATTCAGGCCTGTTTTGTGGGTTTATTGCCCATGTTTTGGTGTCCTAGGACGTCTCCGAAGCACGGGGTGATCCTATGGGACCGTCCCCAAGACTCACAGTTTTGGCCAATTGGGCCCGTTTTGTGAGCTATTGCTCACGTTTTGGTGTCCCGGGACGTCTCCGGACCAAGGGGTGATCTATGGGAATGTCCCAAAGACTCGTGGTTTTGGCCGATTCAGGCCCGTTCTGTGGGTTTATTGCCCATGCTTTGGTGTCCCGGGACGTCTCCGAAGCACGGGGTGATCTTATGGGACCGTCCCCATTAGTCACAGTTTTGGCCAATTGGGCCCGTTTTGTGAGCTATTACTCATGTTTTGGTGTCCCGAGACGTCTCCGGACCACGGGGTGATCTATGGGAACGTCCCCAAGACTCTCAATTTTGGTTGATACGAGCTCGTTTCAAGGGATATTGCTCACGTTTCGGTCTCTCGGGACGTCTCCGAAGCACGGGGTGATCTTATGGAAACGTCCCCAAGACTCGTGGTTTTGGCCGAGTCAGGCCCGTTTTGTGGGTTTATTGCCCATGTTTTGGTGTCTCGAGACGTCTCCGAAGCACGGGGTGATCTTATGGGACCGTCCCCAAGAGTCACAGTTTTGGCCAATTGGGGCTCATTTTGTGAGCTATTGCTCACGTTTTGGTGTCCCGGGACGTCTCCAGACCATGGGGTGATCTCATGGGAACGTCCCGAGGACTCGTGGTTTTGGCCGATTCAGGCCCGTTTTGTGCGTTTATTGCCCATGTTTTGGTGTCCCGGGACTTCTCCGAAGCACGGGTTGATCTTATGGGACCGCCCCCAAGACTCGTAGTTTTGGCCAAATGGAGCCCGTTTTGTGAGCTATTGCTCACGTTTTGGTGTCCCGGGACGTCTCCGGACAATGGGGTGATCTTATGGGAACGTCCCAGGACTCGTGGTTCTGGCCGATTCAGGCCCGTTTTCTGGGTTTATTGCCCATGTTTTTGTGTCCCGAGACGTCTCCGAAGCACGGGGTGATCTTATGGGACCGTCCCCTAGACACGCAGGTTTGGCCAATTGGGGCCCGTTTTGTGAGCTATTACTCACGTTTTGGTGTGCCAGGACGTCTCCGAACCAAGGGGTGATCTTATCGGAACGTCCCTAGGACTCGTGGTTTTGGCCAATTCAGGCCCGTTTTGTGGGTTTATTGCCCATGTTTTAGTGTCCCGGGACGTGTTCGAAGCACGGGGTGATCTTATGGGACCGTCCCCAAGAGTCACAGTTTTGGCCAATTGGGACCCGTTTTGTGAGGTATTGCTCATGTTATGGTGTCCCGGGACGTCTCCGGACGACTGGGTGATCTATGGGAACGTCCCCAACACTCAAGGTTTTGCCCTATTCAGGCCTGTTTTGTGGGTTTATTGCCCATGTTTTGGTGTCCTGGGACGGCTCCGAAGCATGGGGTGATCCTATGGGACCGTCCCCAAGACTCGCAGTTTTGGCCAATTGGGGCCCGTTTTGTGAGCTATTACTCACGTTTTGGTGTGCCGGGACGTCTCCGGACCAAGGGGTGATCTTATCGGAACATCCCTAGGACTCGTGGTTTTGGCCAATTCAGGCCCGTTTTGTGGGTTTATTGTCCATGCTTTGGTGTCCCGGGACGTCTCCGAAGCACGGGGTGATCTTATGGGACCGTCCCCATGAGTCACAGTTTTGGCCAATTGGGCCCGTTTTGTGAGCTATTACTCATGTTTTGGTGTCCCGAGACGTCTACGGACCACGGGGTGATCTATGGGAACGTCCCCAAGACTCACAATTTTGGTTGATACGAGCTCGTTTCAAGGGATATTGCTCACGTTTCGGTGTCTCGGGACGTCTCCGAAGCACGGGGTGATCTTATGGAAACGTCCCCAAGACTCGTGGTTTTGGCCGAGTCAGGCCCGTTTTGTGGGTTTATTGCCCATGTTTTGGTGTCTCGAGACGTCTCCGATGCACGGGGTGATCTTATGGGACCGTCCCCAAGAGTCACAGTTTTGGCCAATTGGGGCTCATTTTGTGAGCTATTGCTCACGTTTTGGTGTCCCGGGACGTCTCCAGACCATGGGGTGATCTCATGGGAACGTCCCGAGGACTCGTAGTTTTGGCCGATTTAGGCCCGTTTTGTGCGTTTATTGCCCATGTTTTGGTGTCCCGGGACATCTCCGAAGCACGGGTTGATCTTATGGGACCGCCCCCAAGACTCGTAGTTTTGGCCAAATGGGGCCCGTTTTGTGAGTTATTGCTCACGTTTTGGTGTCCCGGGACGTCTCCGGACCAAGGGGTGATCTATGGGAATGTCCCAAAGACTCGTGGTTTTGGCCGATTCAGGCCCGTTTTCTGGGTTTATTGCCCATGTTTTGGTGTCCCGAGACGTCTCCGAAGCACGGGGTGATCTTATGGGATGGTCCCCTAGACTCGCAGGTTTGGCCAATTGGGGCCCGTTTTGTGAGCTATTACTCACGTTTTGGTGTGCCGGGACGTCTCCGGACCAAGGGGTGATCTTATCGGAACGTCCCTAGGACTCGTGCTTTTGGCCAATTCAGGCCCTTTTTGTGGGTTTATTGCCCATGTTTTAGTGTCCCGGGACGTCTTCGAAGCACGGGGTGATCTTATGGGACCGTCCCCAAGAGTCACAGTTTTGGCCAATTGGGACCCGTTTTGTGAGGTATTGCTCATGTTATGGTGTCCCGGGACGTCTCCGGACGACTGGGTGATCTATGGGAACGTCCCCAACACTCAAGGTTTTGCCCTATTTAGGCCTGTTTTGTGGGTTTATTGCCCATGTTTTGGTGTCCTAGGACGTCTCCGAAGCACGGGGTGATCCTATGGGACCGTCCCCAAGACTCACAGTTTTGGCCAATTGGGCCCGTTTTGTGAGCTATTGCTCACGTTTTGGTGTCCCGGGACGTCTCCGGACCAAGGGGTGATCTATGGGAATGTCCCAAAGACTCATGGTTTTGGCCGATTCAGGCCCGTTTTGTGGGTTTATTGCCCATGCTTTGGTGTCCCGGGACGTCTCCGAAGCACGGGGTGATCTTATGGGACCGTCCCCATGAGTCACAGTTTTGGCCAATTGGGCCCGTTTTGTGAGCTATTACTCATGTTTTGGTGTCCCGAGACGTCTCCGGACCACGGGGTGATCTATGGGAACGTCTCCAAGACTCTCAATTTTGTTTGATACGAGCTCGTTTCAAGGGATATTGCTCACGTTTTGGTGTCTCGGGACGTCTCCGAAGCACGGGGTGATCTTATGGAAACGTCCCCAAGACTCGTGGTTTTGGCCGAGTCAGGCCCGTTTTGTGGGTTTATTACCCATGTTTTGGTGTCTCGAGACGTCTCCGAAGCACGGGGTGATCTTATGGGACCGTCCCCAAGAGTCACAGTTTTGGCCAATTGGGGCTCATTTTGTGAGCTATTGCTCACGTTTTGGTGTCCCGGGACGTCTCCAGACCATGGGGTGATCTCATGGGAACGTCCCGAGGACTCGTGGTTTTGGCCGATTCAGGCTCGTTTTGTGCGTTTATTGCCCATGTTTTGGTGTCCCGGGACTTCTCCGAAGCACGGGTTGATGTTATGGGACCGCCCCCAAGACTCGTAGTTTTGGCCAAATGGAGCCCGTTTTGTGAGCTATTGCTCACGTTTTGGTGTCCCGGGACGTCTCCGGACAATGGGGTGATCTTATGGGAACGTCCCCAGGACTCGTGGTTCTGGCCGATTCAGGCTCGTTTTCTGGGTTTATTGCCCATGTTTTGGTGTCCCGAGACGTCTCCGAAGCACGGGGTGATCTTATGGGACCGTCCCCTAGACACGCAGGTTTGGCCAATTGGGGCCCGTTTTGTGAGCTATTACTCACGTTTTGGTGTGCCAGGACGTCTCCGAACCAAGGGGTGATCTTATCGGAACGTCCCTAGGACTCGTGGTTTTGGCCAATTCAGGCCCGTTTTGTGGGTTTATTGCCCATGTTTTAGTGTCCCGGGACGTCTTCGAAGCACGGGGTGATCTTATGGGACCGTCCCCAAGAGTCACAGTTTTGGCCAATTGGGACCCGTTTTGTGAGGTATTGCTCATGTTATGGTGTCCCGGGACGTCTCCGGACGACTGGGTGATCTATGGGAACGTCCCCAACACTCAACGTTTTGCCCTATTCAGGCCTGTTTTGTGGGTTTATTGCCCATGTTTTGGTGTCCTGGGACGGCTCCGAAGCATGGGGTGATCCTATGGGACCGTCCCCAAGACTCGCAGTTTTGGCCAATTGGGGCCCGTTTTGTGAGCTATTACTCACGTTTTGGTGTGCCGGGACGTCTCCGGACCAAGGGGTGATCTTATCGGAACATCCCTAGGACTCGTGGTTTTGGCCAATTCAGGCCCGTTTTGTGGGTTTATTGTCCATGCTTTGGTGTCCCGGGACGTCTCCGAAGCACGGGGTGATCTTATGGGACCGTCCCCATGAGTCACAGTTTTGGCCAATTGGGCCCGTTTTGTGAGCTATTACTCATGTTTTGGTGTCCCGAGACGTCTACGGACCACGGGGTGATCTATGGGAACGTCCCCAAGACTCACAATTTTGGTTGATACGAGCTCGTTTCAAGGGATATTGCTCACGTTTCGGTGTCTCGGGACGTCTCCGAAGCACGGGGTGATCTTATGGAAACGTCCCCAAGACTCGTGGTTTTGGCCGAGTCAGGCCCGTTTTGTGGGTTTATTGCCCATGTTTTGGTGTCTCGAGACGTCTCCGATGCACGGGGTGATCTTATGGGACCGTCCCCAAGAGTCACAGTTTTGGCCAATTGGGGCTCATTTTGTGAGCTATTGCTCACGTTTTGGTGTCCCGGGACGTCTCCAGACCATGGGGTGATCTCATGGGAACGTCCCGAGGACTCGTAGTTTTGGCCGATTTAGGCCCGTTTTGTGCGTTTATTGCCCATGTTTTGGTGTCCCGGGACATCTCCGAAGCACGGGTTGATCTTATGGGACCGCCCCCAAGACTCGTAGTTTTGGCCAAATGGGGCCCGTTTTGTGAGTTATTGCTCACGTTTTGGTGTCCCGGGACGTCTCCGGACCAAGGGGTGATCTATGGGAATGTCCCAAAGACTCGTGGTTTTGGCCGATTCAGGCCCGTTTTCTGGGTTTATTGCCCATGTTTTGGTGTCCCGAGACGTCTCCGAAGCACGGGGTGATCTTATGGGATGGTCCCCTAGACTCGCAGGTTTGGCCAATTGGGGCCCGTTTTGTGAGCTATTACTCACGTTTTGGTGTGCCGGGACGTCTCCGGACCAAGGGGTGATCTTATCGGAACGTCCCTAGGACTCGTGCTTTTGGCCAATTCAGGCCCTTTTTGTGGGTTTATTGCCCATGTTTTAGTGTCCCGGGACGTCTTCGAAGCACGGGGTGATCTTATGGGACCGTCCCCAAGAGTCACAGTTTTGGCCAATTGGGACCCGTTTTGTGAGGTATTGCTCATGTTATGGTGTCCCGGGACGTCTCCGGACGACTGGGTGATCTATGGGAACGTCCCCAACACTCAAGGTTTTGCCCTATTTAGGCCTGTTTTGTGGGTTTATTGCCCATGTTTTGGTGTCCTAGGACGTCTCCGAAGCACGGGGTGATCCTATGGGACCGTCCCCAAGACTCACAGTTTTGGCCAATTGGGCCCGTTTTGTGAGCTATTGCTCACGTTTTGGTGTCCCGGGACGTCTCCGGACCAAGGGGTGATCTATGGGAATGTCCCAAAGACTCGTGGTTTTGGCCGATTCAGGCCCGTTTTGTGGGTTTATTGCCCATGCTTTGGTGTCCCGGGACGTCTCCGAAGCACGGGGTGATCTTATGGGACCGTCCCCATGAGTCACAGTTTTGGCCAATTGGGCCCGTTTTGTGAGCTATTACTCATGTTTTGGTGTGCCGGGACGTCTCCGGACCAAGGGGTGATCTTATCGGAACATCCCTAGGACTCGTGGTTTTGGCCAATTCAGGCCCGTTTTGTGGGTTTATTGTCCATGCTTTGGTGTCCCGGGACGTCTCCGAAGCACGGGGTGATCTTATGGGACCGTCCCCATGAGTCACAGTTTTGGCCAATTGGGCCCGTTTTGTGAGCTATTACTCATGTTTTGGTGTCCCGAGACGTCTACGGACCACGGGGTGATCTATGGGAACGTCCCCAAGACTCACAATTTTGGTTGATACGAGCTCGTTTCAAGGGATATTGCTCACGTTTCGGTGTCTCGGGACGTCTCCGAAGCACGGGGTGATCTTATGGAAACGTCCCCAAGACTCGTGGTTTTGGCCGAGTCAGGCCCGTTTTGTGGGTTTATTGCCCATGTTTTGGTGTCTCGAGACGTCTCCGATGCACGGGGTGATCTTATGGGACCGTCCCCAAGAGTCACAGTTTTGGCCAATTGGGGCTCATTTTGTGAGCTATTGCTCACGTTTTGGTGTCCCGGGACGTCTCCAGACCATGGGGTGATCTCATGGGAACGTCCCGAGGACTCGTAGTTTTGGCCGATTTAGGCCCGTTTTGTGCGTTTATTGCTCATGTTTTGGTGTCCCGGGACATCTCCGAAGCACGGGTTGATCTTATGGGACCGCCCCCAAGACTCGTAGTTTTGGCCAAATGGGGCCCGTTTTGTGAGTTATTGCTCACGTTTTGGTGTCCCGGGACGTCTCCGGACCAAGGGGTGATCTATGGGAATGTCCCAAAGACTCGTGGTTTTGGCCGATTCAGGCCCGTTTTCTGGGTTTATTGCCCATGTTTTGGTGTCCCGAGACGTCTCCGAAGCACGGGGTGATCTTATGGGATGGTCCCCTAGACTCGCAGGTTTGGCCAATTGGGGCCCGTTTTGTGAGCTATTACTCACGTTTTGGTGTGCCGGGACGTCTCCGGACCAAGGGGTGATCTTATCGGAACGTCCCTAGGACTCGTGCTTTTGGCCAATTCAGGCCCTTTTTGTGGGTTTATTGCCCATGTTTTAGTGTCCCGGGACGTCTTCGAAGCACGGGGTGATCTTATGGGACCGTCCCCAAGAGTCACAGTTTTGGCCAATTGGGACCCGTTTTGTGAGGTATTGCTCATGTTATGGTGTCCCGGGACGTCTCCGGACGACTGGGTGATCTATGGGAACGTCCCCAACACTCAAGGTTTTGCCCTATTTAGGCCTGTTTTGTGGGTTTATTGCCCATGTTTTGGTGTCCTAGGACGTCTCCGAAGCACGGGGTGATCCTATGGGACCGTCCCCAAGACTCACAGTTTTGGCCAATTGGGCCCGTTTTGTGAGCTATTGCTCACGTTTTGGTGTCCCGGGACGTCTCCGGACCAAGGGGTGATCTATGGGAATGTCCCAAAGACTCGTGGTTTTGGCCGATTCAGGCCCGTTTTGTGGGTTTATTGCCCATGCTTTGGTGTCCCGGGACGTCTCCGAAGCACGGGGTGATCTTATGGGACCGTCCCCATGAGTCACAGTTTTGGCCAATTGGGCCCGTTTTGTGAGCTATTACTCATGTTTTGGTGTCCCGAGACGTCTCCGGACCACGGGGTGATCTATGGGAACGTCTCCAAGACTCTCAATTTTGGTTGATACGAGCTCGTTTCAAGGGATATTGCTCACGTTTCGGTGTCTCGGGACGTCTCCGAAGCACGGGGTGATCTTATGGAAACGTCCCCAAGACTCGTGGTTTTGGCCGAGTCAGGCCCGTTTTGTGGGTTTATTACCCATGTTTTGGTGTCTCGAGACGTCTCCGAAGCACGGGGTGATCTTATGGGACCGTCCCCAAGAGTCACAGTTTTGGCCAATTGGGGCTCATTTTGTGAGCTATTGCTCACGTTTTGGTGTCCCGGGACGTCTCCAGACCATGGGGTGATCTCATGGGAACGTCCCGAGGACTCGTGGTTTTGGCCGATTCAGGCTCGTTTTGTGCGTTTATTGCCCATGTTTTGGTGTCCCGGGACTTCTCCGAAGCACGGGTTGATGTTATGGGACCGCCCCCAAGACTCGTAGTTTTGGCCAAATGGAGCCCGTTTTGTGAGCTATTGCTCACGTTTTGGTGTCCCGGGACGTCTCCGGACAATGGGGTGATCTTATGGGAACGTCCCCAGGACTCGTGGTTCCGGCCGATTCAGGCTCGTTTTCTGGGTTTATTGCCCATGTTTTGGTGTCCCGAGACGTCTCCGAAGCACGGGGTGATCTTATGGGACCGTCCCCTAGACACGCAGGTTTGGCCAATTGGGGCCCGTTTTGTGAGCTATTACTCACGTTTTGGTGTGCCAGGACGTCTCCGAACCAAGGGGTGATCTTATCGGAACGTCCCTAGGACTCGTGGTTTTGGCCAATTCAGGCCCGTTTTGTGGGTTTATTGCCCATGTTTTAGTGTCCCGGGACGTCTTCGAAGCACGGGGTGATCTTATGGGACCGTCCCCAAGAGTCACAGTTTTGGCCAATTGGGACCCGTTTTGTGAGGTATTGCTCATGTTATGGTGTCCCGGGACGTCTCCGGACGACTGGGTGATCTATGGGAACGTCCCCAACACTCAACGTTTTGCCCTATTCAGGCCTGTTTTGTGGGTTTATTGCCCATGTTTTGGTGTCCTGGGACGGCTCCGAAGCATGGGGTGATCCTATGGGACCGTCCCCAAGACTCGCAGTTTTGGCCAATTGGGGCCCGTTTTGTGAGCTATTACTCACGTTTTGGTGTGCCGGGACGTCTCTGGACCAAGGGGTGATCTTATCGGAACGTCCCTAGGACTCGTGCTTTTGGCCAATTCAGGCCCGTTTTGTGGGTTTATTGCCCATGTTTTAGTGTCCCGGGACGTCTTCGAAGCACGGGGTGATCTTATGGGACCGTCCCCAAGAGTCACAGTTTTGGCCAATTGGGACCCGTTTTGTTAGGTATTGCTCATGTTATGGTGTCCCGGGACGTCTCCGGACGACTGAGTGATCTATGGGAACGTCCCCAACACTCAAGGTTTTGCCCTATTCAGGCCTGTTTTGTGGGTTTATTGCCCATGTTTTGGTGTCCTGGGACGTCTCCGAAGCATGGGGTGATCCTATGGGACCGTCCCCAAGACTCGCAGTTTTGGCCAATTGGGGCCCGTTTTGTGAGCTATTACTCACGTTTTGGTGTGCCGGGACGTCTCCGGACCAAGGGGTGATCTTATCGGAACGTCCCAAAGACTCGTGGTTTTGGCCAATTCAGGCCCGTTTTGTGGGTTTATTGCCCATGCTTTGGTGTCCCGGGACGTCTCCGAAGCACGGGGTGATCTTATGGGACCGTCCCCATGAGTCACAGTTTTGGCCAATTGGGCCCGTTTTGTGAGCTATTACTCATGTTTTGGTGTCCCGAGACGTCTCCGGAGCACGGGGTGATCTATGGGAACGTCCCCAAGACTCACAATTTTGGTTGATACGAGCTCGTTTCAACGGATATTGCTCACGTTTCGGTGTCTCGGGACGTCTCCGAAGCACGGGGTGATCTTATGGAAACGTCCCCAAGACTCGTGGTTTTGGCCGAGTCAGGCCCGTTTTGTGGGTTTATTGCCCATGTTTTGGTGTCTCGAGACGTCTCCGAAGCACGGGGTGATCTTATGGGACCGCCCCCAAGAGTCACAGTTTTGGCCAATTGGGGCTCATTTTGTGAGCTATTGCTCACGTTTTGGTGTCCCGGGACGTCTCCAGACCATGGGGTGATCTCATGGGAACGTCCCGAGGACTCGTTGTTTTGGCCGATTCAGGCCCGTTTTGTGCGTTTATTGCCCATGTTTTGGTGTCCCGGGGACATCTCCGAAGCACGGGTTGATCTTATGGGACCGCCCCCAAGACTCGTAGTTTTGGCCAAATGGGGCCCGTTTTGTGAGCTATTGCTCACGTTTTGGTGTCCCGGGACGTCTCCGGACAATGGGGTGATCTTATGGGAACGTCCCCAGGACTCGTGGTTCTGGCCGATTTAGGCCCGTTTTCTGGGTTTATTGCCCATGTTTTGGTGTCCCGAGACGTCTCCGAAGCACGGGGTGATCTTATGGGAGCGTCCCCTAGACTCGCAGGTTTGGCCTATTGGGGCCCGTTTTGTGAGCTATTACTCACGTTTTGGTGTGCCGGGACGTCTCCGGACCAAGGGGTGATCTTATCGGAACGTCCCTAGGACTCGTGCTTTTGGCCAATTCAGGCCCGTTTTGTGGGTTTATTGCCCATGTTTTAGTGTCCCGGGACGTCTTCGAAGCACGGGGTGATCTTATGGGACCGTCCCCAAGAGTCACAGTTTTGGCCAATTGGGACCCGTTTTGTGAGGTATTGCCCGTGTTATGGTGTCCCGGGACGTCTCCGGACGACTGGGTGATCTATGGGAACGTCCCCAACACTCAAGGTTTTGCCCTATTCAGGCCTGTTTTGTGGGTTTATTGCCCCTGTTTTGGTGTCCTGGGACGTCTCCGAAGCACGGGGTGATCCTATGGGACCGTCCCCAAGATTCACAGTTTTGGCCAATTGGGCCCGTTTTGTGAGCTATTGCTCACGTTTTTGTGTCCCGGGACGTCTCCGGACCAAGGGGTGATCTTATGGGAACGTCCCCAGGACTCGTGGTTCTGGCCGATTCAGGCCTATTTTCTAGGCTTATTGCCCATGTTTTGGTGTCCCGAGACGTCTCCGAAGCACGGGGTGATCTTATGGGACCGTCCCCTAGACTCGCAGGTTTGGCCAATTGGGGCCCGTTTTGTGAGCTATTACTCACGTTTTGGTGTGCCGGGACGTCTCCGGACCAAGGGGTGATCTTATCGGAACGTCCCTAGGACTCGTGCTTTTGGCCAATTCAGGCCCGTTTTGTGGGTTTATTGCCCATGTTTTAGTGTCCCGGGACGTCTTCGAAGCACGGGGTGATCTTATGGGACCGTCCCCAAGAGTCACTGTTTTGGCCAATTGGGACCCGTTTTGTGAGGTATTGCTCATGTTATGGTGTCCCGGGACGTCTCCGGACGACTGGGTGATCTATGGGAACGTCCCCAACACTCAAGGTTTTGCCCTATTCAGGCCTGTTTTGTGGGTTTATTGCCCATGTTTTGGTGTCCTGGGACGTCTCCGAAGCACGGGGTGATCCTATGGGACCGTCCATAAGACTCACAGTTTTGGCCAATTGGGCCCGTTTTGTGAGCTATTGCTCACGTTTTTGTGTCCCGGGACGTCTCCGGACCAAGGGGTGATCTATGGGAATGTCCCAAAGACTCGTGGTTTTGGCCGATTCAGGCCCGTTTTGTGGGTTTATTGCCCATGCTTTGGTGTCCCGGGACGTCTCCGAAGCACGGGGTGATCTTATGGGACCGTCCCCATGAGTCACAGTTTTGGCCAATTGGGCCCGTTTTGTGAGCTATTACTCATGTTTTGGTGTCCCGAGACGTCTCCGGACCACGGGGTGATCTTATGGAAACGTCCCCAAGACTCGTGGTTTTGGCCGAGTCAGGCCCGTTTTGTGGGTTTTTTGCCCATGTTTTGGTGTCTCGAGACGTCTTCGAAGCACGGGGTGATCTTATGGGACCGTCCCCAAGAGTCACAGTTTTGGCCAATTGGGGCTCATTTTGTGAGCTATTGCTCACGTTTTGGTGTCCCGGGACGTCTCCAGACCATGGGGTGATCTCATGGGAACGTCCCGAGGACTCGTTGTTTTGGCCGATTCAGGCCCGTTTTGTGCGTTTATTGCCCATGTTTTGGTGTCCCGGGACATCTCCGAAGCACGGGTTAATCTTATGGGACCGCCCCCAAGACTCGTTGTTTTGGCCAAATGGGGCCCGTTTTGTGAGCTATTGCTCACGTTTTGGTGTCCCGGGACGTCTCCGGACAATGGGGTGATCTTATGGGAACGTCCCCAGGACTCGTGGTTCTGGCCGATTTAGGCCCGTTTTCTGGGTTTATTGCCCATGTTTTGGTGTCCCGAGACGTCTCCGAAGCACGGGTTGATCTTATGGGACCGTCCCCTAGACTCGCAGGTTTGGCCTATTGGGGCCCGTTTTGTGAGCTATTACTCACGTTTTGGTGTGCCGGGACGTCTCCGGACCAAGGGGTGATCTTATCGGAACGTCCCTAGGACTCGTGCTTTTGGCCAATTCAGGCCCGTTTTGTGGGTTTATTGCCCATGTTTTAGTGTCCCGGGACGTCTTCGAAGCACGGGGTGATCTTATGGGACCGTCCCCAAGAGTCACAGTTTTGGCCAATTGGGACCCGTTTTGTGAGGTATTGCTCATGTTATGGTGTCCCGGGACGTCTCCGGACGACTGGGTGATCTATGGGAACGTCCCCAACACTCAAGGTTTTGCCCTATTCAGGCCTGTTTTGTGGGTTTATTGCCCATGTTTTGGTGTCCTGGGACGTCTCCGAAGCACGGGGTGATCCTATGGGACCGTCCATAAGACTCACAGTTTTGGCCAATTGGGCCCGTTTTGTGAGCTATTGCTCACGTTTTTGTGTCCCGGGACGTCTCCGGACCAAGGGGTGATCTATGGGAATGTCCCAAAGACTCGTGGTTTTGGCCGATTCAGGCCCGTTTTGTGGGTTTATTGCCCATGCTTTGGTGTCCCGGGACGTCTCCGAAGCACGGGGTGATCTTATGGGACCGTCCCCATGAGTCACAGTTTTGGCCAATTGGGCCCGTTTTGTGAGCTATTACTCATGTTTTGGTGTCCCGAGACGTCTCCGGACCACGGGGTGATCTTATGGAAACGTCCCCAAGACTCGTGGTTTTGGCCGAGTCAGGCCCGTTTTGTGGGTTTTTTGCCCATGTTTTGGTGTCTCGAGACGTCTTCGAAGCACGGGGTGATCTTATGGGACCGTCCCCAAGAGTCACAGTTTTGGCCAATTGGGGCTCATTTTGTGAGCTATTGCTCACGTTTTGGTGTCCCGGGACGTCTCCAGACCATGGGGTGATCTCATGGGAACGTCCCGAGGACTCGTTGTTTTGGCCGATTCAGGCCCGTTTTGTGCGTTTATTGCCCATGTTTTGGTGTCCCGGGACATCTCCGAAGCACGGGTTAATCTTATGGGACCGCCCCCAAGACTCGTAGTTTTGGCCAAATGGGGCCCGTTTTGTGAGCTATTGCTCACGTTTTGGTGTCCCGGGACGTCTCCGGACAATGGGGTGATCTTATGGGAACGTCCCCAGGACTCGTGGTTCTGGCCGATTTAGGCCCGTTTTCTGGGTTTATTGCCCATGTTTTGGTGTCCCGAGACGTCTCCGAAGCACGGGTTGATCTTATGGGACCGTCCCCTAGACTCGCAGGTTTGGCCTATTGGGGCCCGTTTTGTGAGCTATTACTCACGTTTTGGTGTGCCGGGACGTCTCCGGACCAAGGGGTGATCTTATCGGAACGTCCCTAGGACTCGTGCTTTTGCCCAATTCAGGCCCGTTTTGTGGGTTTATTGCCCATGTTTTAGTGTCCCGGGACGTCTTCGAAGCACGGGGTGATCTTATGGGACCGTCCCCAAGAGTCACAGTTTTGGCCAATTGGGACCCGTTTTGTGAGGTATTGCTCATGTTATGGTGTCCCGGGACGTCTCCGGACGACTGGGTGATCTATGGGAACGTCCCCAACACTCAAGGTTTTGCCCTATTCAGGCCTGTTTTGTGGGTTTATTGCCCATGTTTTGGTGTCCTGGGACGTCTCCGAAGCACGGGGTGATCCTATGGGACCGTCCCCAAGACTCACAGTTTTGGCCAATTGGGCCCGTTTTGTGAGCTATTGCTCACGTTTTTGTGTCCCGGGACGTCTACGGGCCAAGGGGTGATCTATGGGAATGTCCCAAAGACTCGTGGTTTTGGCCGATTCAGGCCCGTTTTGTGGGTTTATTGCCCATGCTTTGGTGTCCCGGGACGTCTCCGAAGCACGGGGTGATCTTATGGGACCGTCCCCATGAGTCACAGTTTTGGCCAATTGGGCCCGTTTTGTGAGCTATTACTCATGTTTTGGTGTCCCGAGACGTCTCCGGACCACGGGGTGATCTATGGGAACGTCTCCAAGACTCACAATTTTGGTTGATACGAGCTCGTTTCAAGGGATATTGCTCACGTTTCGGTGTCTCGGGACGTCTCCGAAGCACGGGGTGATCTTATGGAAACGTCCCCAAGACTCGTGGTTTTGGCCGAGTCAGGCCCGTTTTGTGGGTTTATTGCCCATGTTTTGGTGTCTCGAGACGTCTCCGAAGCACGGGGTGATCTTATGGGACCGTCCCCAAGAGTCACAGTTTTGGCCAATTGGGGCTCATTTTGTGAGCTATTGCTCACGTTTTGGTGTCCCGGGACGTCTCCAGACCATGGGGTGATCTCATGGGAACGTCCCGAGGACTCGTGGTTTTGGCCGATTCAGGCCCGTTTTGTGCGTTTATTGCCCATGTTTTGGTGTCCCGGGACATCTCCGAAGCACGGGTTGATCTTATGGGACCGCCCCCAAGACTCGCAGGTTTGGCCAATTGGGGCCCGTTTTGTGAGCTATTGCTCACGTTTTGGTGTGCCGGGACGTCTCCGGACCAAGGGGTGATCTTATCGGAACGTCCCAAAGACTCGTGGTTTTGGCCAATTCAGGCCCGTTTTGTGGGTTTATTGCCCATGCTTTGGTGTCCCGGGACGTCTCCGAAGCACGGGGTGATCTTATGGGACCGTCCCCATGAGTCATAGTTTTGGCCAATTGGGCCCGTTTTGTGAGCTATTACTCATGTTTTGGTGTCCCGAGACGTCTCCGGAGCACGGGGTGATCTATGGGAACGTCCCCAAGACTCACAATTTTGGTTGATACGAGCTCGTTTCAACGGATATTGCTCACGTTTCGGTGTCTCGGGACGTCTCCGAAGCACGGGGTGATCTTATGGAAACGTCCCCAAGACTCGTGGTTTTGGCCGAGTCAGACCCGTTTTGTGGGTTTATTGCCCATGTTTTGGTGTCTCGAGACGTCTCCGAAGCACGGGGTGATCTTATGGGACCGCCCCCAAGAGTCACAGTTTTGGCCAATTGGGGCTCATTTTGTGAGCTATTGCTCACGTTTTGGTGTCCCGGGACGTCTCCAGACCATGGGGTGATCTCATGGGAACGTCCCGAGGACTCGTTGTTTTGGCCGATTCAGGCCCGTTTTGTGCGTTTATTGCCCATGTTTTGGTGTCCCGGGACATCTCCGAAGCACGGGTTGATCTTATGGGACCGCCCCCAAGACTCGTAGTTTTGGCCAAATGGGGCCCGTTTTGTGAGCTATTGCTCACGTTTTGGTGTCCCAGGACGTCTCCGGACAATGGGGTGATCTTATGGGAACGTCCCCAGGACTCGTGGTTCTGGCCGATTCAGGCCCGTTTTCTGGGTTTATTGCCCATGTTTTGGTGTCCCGAGACGTCTCCGAAGCACGGGGTGATCTTATGGGAGCGTCCCCTAGACTCGCAGGTTTGGCCTATTGGGGCCCGTTTTGTGAGCTATTACTCACGTTTTGGTGTGCCGGGACGTCTCCGGACCAAGGGGTGATCTTATCGGAACGTCCCTAGGACTCGTGCTTTTGGCCAATTCAGGCCCGTTTTGTGGGTTTATTGCCCATGTTTTAGTGTCCCGGGACGTCTTCGAAGCACGGGGTGATCTTATGGGACCGTCCCCAAGAGTCACAGTTTTGGCCAATTGGGACCCGTTTTGTGAGGTATTGCCCGTGTTATAGTGTCCCGGGACGTCTCCGGACGACTGGGTGATCTATGGGAACGTCCCCAACACTCAAGGTTTTGCCCTATTCAGGCCTGTTTTGTGGGTTTATTGCCCATGTTTTGGTGTCCTGGGACGTCTCCGAAGCACGGGGTGATCCTATGGGACCGTCCCCAAGACTCACAGTTTTGGCCAATTGGGCCCGTTTTGTGAGCTATTGCTCACGTTTTTGTGTCCCGGGACGTCTCCGGACCAAGGGGTGATCTGTGGGAATGTCCCAAAGACTCGTGGTTTTGGCCGATTCAGGCCCGTTTTGTGGGTTTATTGCCCATGCTTTGGTGTCCCGGGACGTCTCCGAAGCACGGGGTGATCTTATGGGACCGTCCCCATGAGTCACAGTTTTGGCCAATTGGGCCCGTTTTGTGAGCTATTACTCATGTTTTGGTGTCCCGAGACGTCTCCGGACCACGGGGTGATCTATGGGAACGTCCCCAAGACTCACAATTTTGGTTGATACGAGCTCGTTTCAAGGGATATTGCTCACGTTTCGGTGTCTCGGGACGTCTCCGAAGCACGGGGTGATCTTATGGAAACGTCCCCAAGACTCGTGGTTTTGGCCGAGTCAGGCCCGTTTTGTGGGTTTATTGCCCATGTTTTGGTGTCTCGAGACGTCTCCGAAGCACGGGGTGATCTTATGGGACCGCCCCCAAGAGTCACAGTTTTGGCCAATTGGGGCTCATTTTGTGAGTTATTGCTCACGTTTTGGTGTCCCGGGACGTCTCCACACCATGGGGTGATCTCATGGGAACGTCCCGAGGACTCGTGGTTTTGGCCGATTCAGGCCCGTTTTGTGCGTTTATTGCCCATGTTTTGGTGTCCCGGGACATCTCCGAAGCACGGGTTGATCTTATGGGACCGCCCCCAAGACTCGTAGTTTTGGCCAAATGGGGCCCGTTTTGTGAGCTATTGCTCACGTTTTGGTGTCCCGGGACGTCTCCGGACAATGGGGTGATCTTATGGGAACGTCCCCAGGACTCGTGGTTCTGGCCGATTCAGGCCCGTTTTCTGGGTTTATTGCCCATGTTTTGGTGTCCCGAGACGTCTCCGAAGCACGGGGTGATCTTATGGGACCGTCCCCTAGACTCGCAGGTTTGGCCAATTGGGGCCCGTTTTGTGAGCTATTACTCACGTTTTGGTGTGCCGGGACGTCTCCGGACCAAGGGGTGATCTTATCGGAACGTCCCTAGGACTCGTGCTTTTGGCCAATTCAGGCCCGTTTTGTGGGTTTATTGCCCATGTTTTAGTGTCCCGGGACGTCTTCGAAGCACGGGGTGATCTTATGGGACCGTCCCCAAGAGTCACAGTTTTGGCCAATTGGGACCCGTTTTGTGAGGTATTGCTCATGTTATGGTGTCCCGGGACGTCTCCGGACGACTGGGTGATCTATGGGAACGTCCCCAACACTCAAGGTTTTGCCCTATTCAGGCCTGTTTTGTGGGTTTATTGCCCATGTTTTGGTGTCCTGGGACGTCTCCGAAGCACGGGGTGATCCTATGGGACCGTCCATAAGACTCACAGTTTTGGCCAATTGGGCCCGTTTTGTGAGCTATTGCTCACGTTTTTGTGTCCCGGGACGTCTCCGGACCAAGGGGTGATCTATGGGAATGTCCCAAAGACTCGTGGTTTTGGCCGATTCAGGCCCGTTTTGTGGGTTTATTGCCCATGCTTTGGTGTCCCGGGACGTCTCCGAAGCACGGGGTGATCTTATGGGACCGTCCCCATGAGTCACAGTTTTGGCCAATTGGGCCCGTTTTGTGAGCTATAACTCATGTTTTGGTGTCCCGAGACGTCTCCGGACCACGGGGAGATCTTATGGAAACGTCCCCAAGACTCGTGGTTTTGGCCGAGTCAGGCCCGTTTTGTGGGTTTTTTGCCCATGTTTTGGTGTCTCGAGACGTCTTCGAAGCACGGGGTGATCTTATGGGACCGTCCCCAAGAGTCACAGTTTTGGCCAATTGGGCTCATTTTGTGAGCTATTGCTCACGTTTTGGTGTCCCGGGACGTCTCCAGACCATGGGGTGATCTCATGGGAACGTCCCGAGGACTCGTTGTTTTGGCCGATTCAGGCCCGTTTTGTGCGTTTATTGCCCATGTTTTGGTGTCCCGGGACATCTCCGAAGCACGGGTTAATCTTATGGGACCGCCCCCAAGACTCGTAGTTTTGGCCAAATGGGGCCCGTTTTGTGAGCTATTGCTCACGTTTTGGTGTCCCGGGACGTCTCCGGACAATGGGGTGATCTTATGGGAACGTCCCCAGGACTCGTGGTTCTGGCCGATTTAGGCCCGTTTTCTGGGTTTATTGCCCATGTTTTGGTGTCCCGAGACGTCTCCGAAGCACGGGTTGATCTTATGGGACCGTCCCCTAGACTCGCAGGTTTGGCCTATTGGGGCCCGTTTTGTGAGCTATTACTCACGTTTTGGTGTGCCGGGACGTCTCCGGACCAAGGGGTGATCTTATCGGAACGTCCCTAGGACTCGTGCTTTTGGCCAATTCAGGCCCGTTTTGTGGGTTTATTGCCCATGTTTTAGTGTCCCGGGACGTCTTCGAAGCACGGGGTGATCTTATGGGACCGTCCCCAAGAGTCACAGTTTTGGCCAATTGGGACCCGTTTTGTGAGGTATTGCTCATGTTATGGTGTCCCGGGACGTCTCCGGACGACTGGGTGATCTATGGGAACGTCCCCAACACTCAAGGTTTTGCCCTATTCAGGCCTGTTTTGTGGGTTTATTGCCCATGTTTTGGTGTCCTGGGACGTCTCCGAAGCACGGGGTGATCCTATGGGACCGTCCCCAAGACTCACAGTTTTGGCCAATTGGGCCCGTTTTGTGAGCTATTGCTCACGTTTTTGTGTCCCGGGACGTCTACGGGCCAAGGGGTGATCTATGGGAATGTCCCAAAGACTCGTGGTTTTGGCCGATTCAGGCCCGTTTTGTGGGTTTATTGCCCATGCTTTGGTGTCCCGGGACGTCTCCGAAGCACGGGGTGATCTTATGGGACCGTCCCCATGAGTCACAGTTTTGGCCAATTGGGCCCGTTTTGTGAGCTATTACTCATGTTTTGGTGTCCCGAGACGTCTCCGGACCACGGGGTGATCTATGGGAACGTCTCCAAGACTCACAATTTTGGTTGATACGAGCTCGTTTCAAGGGATATTGCTCACGTTTCGGTGTCTCGGGACGTCTCCGAAGCACGGGGTGATCTTAGGGAAACGTCCCCAAGACTCGTGGTTTTGGCCGAGTCAGGCCCGTTTTGTGGGTTTATTGCCCATGTTTTGGTGTCTCGAGACGTCTCCGAAGCACGGGGTGATCTTATGGGACCGTCCCCAAGAGTCACAGTTTTGGCCAATTGGGGCTCATTTTGTGAGCTATTGCTCACGTTTTGGTGTCCCGGGACGTCTCCAGACCATGGGGTGATCTCATGGGAACGTCCCGAGGACTCGTGGTTTTGGCCGATTCAGGCCCGTTTTGTGCGTTTATTGCCCATGTTTTGGTGTCCCGGGACATCTCCGAAGCACGGGTTGATCTTATGGGACCGCCCCCAAGACTCGCAGGTTTGGCCAATTGGGGCCCGTTTTGTGCGTTTATTGCCCATGTTTTGGTGTCCCGAGACGTCTCCGAAGCACGGGGTGATCTTATGGGACCGTCCCCTAGACTCGCAGGTTTGGCCTATTGGGGCCCGTTTTGTGAGCTATTACTCACGTTTTGGTGTGCCGGGACGTCTCCGGACCAAGGGGTGATCTTATCGGAACGTCCCTAGGACTCGTGCTTTTGGCCAATTCAGGCCCGTTTTGTGGGTTTATTGCCCATGTTTTAGTGTCCCGGGACGTCTTCGAAGCACGGGGTGATCTTATGGGACCGTCCCCAAGAGTCACAGTTTTGGCCAATTGGGACCCGTTTTGTGAGGTATTGCCCGTGTTATGGTGTCCCGGGACGTCTCCGGACGACTGGGTGATCTATGGGAACGTCCCCAACACTCAAGGTTTTGCCCTATTCAGGCCTGTTTTGTGGGTTTATTGCCCATGTTTTGGTGTCCTGGGACGTCTCCGAAGCACGGGGTGATCCTATGGGACCGTCCCCAAGACTCACAGTTTTGGCCAATTGGGCCCGTTTTGTGAGCTATTGCTCACGTTTTTGTGTCCCGGGACGTCTACGGGCCAAGGGGTGATCTGTGGGAATGTCCCAAAGACTCGTGGTTTTGGCCGATTCAGGCCCGTTTTGTGGGTTTATTGCCCATGCTTTGGTGTCCCGGGACGTCTCCGAAGCACGGGGTGATCTTATGGGACCGTCCCCATGAGTCACAGTTTTGGCCAATTGGGCCCGTTTTGTGAGCTATTACTCATGTTTTGGTGTCCCGAGACGTCTCCGGACCACGGGGTGATCTATGGGAACGTCTCCAAGACTCACAATTTTGGTTGATACGAGCTCGTTTCAAGGGATATTGCTCACGTTTCGGTGTCTCGGGACGTCTCCGAAGCACGGGGTGATCTTATGGAAACGTCCCCAAGACTCGTGGTTTTGGACGAGTCAGGCCCGTTTTGTGGGTTTATTGCCCATGTTTTGGTGTCTCGAGACGTCTCCGAAGCACGGGGTGATCTTATGGGACCGCCCCCAAGACTCGTAGTTTTGGCCAAATGGGGCCCGTTTTGTGAGCTATTGCTCACGTTTTGGTGTCCCGGGACGTCTCCGGACAATGGGGTGATCTTATGGGAACGTCCCCAGGACTCGTGGTTCTGGCCGATTCAGGCCCGTTTTCTGGGTTTATTGCCCATGTTTTGGTGTCCCGAGACGTCTCCGAAGCACGGGGTGATCTTATGGGACCGTCCCCTAGACTCGCAGGTTTGGCCAATTGGGGCCCGTTTTGTGAGCTATTACTCACGTTTTGGTGTGCCGGGACGTCTCCGGACCAAGGGGTGATCTTATCGGAACGTCCCTAGGACTCGTGCTTTTGGCCAATTCAGGCCCGTTTTGTGGGTTTATTGCCCATGTTTTAGTGTCCCGGGACATCTCCGAAGCACGGGGTGATCTTATGGGACCGTCCCCAAGAGTCACAGTTTTGGCCAATTGGGACCCGTTTTGTGAGGTATTGCTCATGTTATGGTGTCCCGGGACGTCTCCGGACGACTGGGTGATCTATGGGAACGTCCCCAACACTCAAGGTTTTGCCCTATTCAGGCCTGTTTTGTGGGTTTATTGCCCATGTTTTGGTGTCCTGGGACGTCTCCGAAGCACGGGGTGATCCTATGGGACCGTCCATAAGACTCACAGTTTTGGCCAATTGGGCCCGTTTTGTGAGCTATTGCTCACGTTTTTGTGTCCCGGGACGTCTCCGGACCAAGGGGTGATCTATGGGAATGTCCCAAAGACTCGTGGTTTTGGCCGATTCAGGCCCGTTTTGTGGGTTTATTGCCCATGCTTTGGTGTCCCGGGACGTCTCCGAAGCACGGGGTGATCTTATGGGACCGTCCCCATGAGTCACAGTTTTGGCCAATTGGGCCCGTTTTGTGAGCTATTACTCATGTTTTGGTGTCCCGAGACGTCTCCGGACCACGGGGTGATCTTATGGAAACGTCCCCAAGACTCGTGGTTTTGGCCGAGTCAGGCCCGTTTTGTGGGTTTTTTGCCCATGTTTTGGTGTCTCGAGACGTCTTCGAAGCACGGGGTGATCTTATGGGACCGTCCCCAAGAGTCACAGTTTTGGCCAATTGGGGCTCATTTTGTGAGCTATTGCTCACGTTTTGGTGTCCCGGGACGTCTCCAGACCATGGGGTGATCTCATGGGAACGTCCCGAGGACTCGTTGTTTTGGCCGATTCAGGCCCGTTTTGTGCGTTTATTGCCCATGTTTTGGTGTCCCGGGACATCTCCGAAGCACGGGTTAATCTTATGGGACCGCCCTCAAGACTCGTAGTTTTGGCCAAATGGGGCCCGTTTTGTGAGCTATTGCTCACGTTTTGGTGTCCCGGGACGTCTCCGGACAATGGGGTGATCTTATGGGAACGTCCCCAGGACTCGTGGTTCTGGCCGATTTAGGCCCGTTTTCTGGGTTTATTGCCCATGTTTTGGTGTCCCGAGACGTCTCCGAAGCACGGGTTGATCTTATGGGACCGTCCCCTAGACTCGCAGGTTTGTTCTATTGGGGCCCGTTTTGTGAGCTATTACTCACGTTTTGGTGTGCCGGGACGTCTCCGGACCAAGGGGTGATCTTATCGGAACGTCCCTAGGACTCGTGCTTTTGGCCAATTCAGGCCCGTTTTGTGGGTTTATTGCCCATGTTTTAGTGTCCCGGGACGTCTTCGAAGCACGGGGTGATCTTATGGGACCGTCCCCAAGAGTCACAGTTTTGGCCAATTGGGACCCGTTTTGTGAGGTATTGCTCATGTTATGGTGTCCCGGGACGTCTCCGGACGACTGGGTGATCTATGGGAACGTCCCCAACACTCAAGGTTTTGCCCTATTCAGGCCTGTTTTGTGGGTTTATTGCCCATGTTTTGGTGTCCTGGGACGTCTCCGAAGCACGGGGTGATCCTATGGGACCGTCCCCAAGACTCACAGTTTTGGCCAATTGGGCCCGTTTTGTGAGCTATTGCTCTCGTTTTTGTGTCCCGGGACGTCTACGGGCCAAGGGGTGATCTATGGGAATGTCCCAAAGACTCGTGGTTTTGGCCGATTCAGGCCCGTTTTGTGGGTTTATTGCCCATGCTTTGGTGTCCCGGGACGTCTCCGAAGCACGGGGTGATCTTATGGGACCGTCCCCATGAGTCACAGTTTTGGCCAATTGGGCCCGTTTTGTGAGCTATTACTCATGTTTTGGTGTCCCGAGACGTCTCCGGACCACGGGGTGATCTATGGGAACGTCTCCAAGACTCACAATTTTGGTTGATACGAGCTCGTTTCAAGGGATATTGCTCACGTTTCGGTGTCTCGGGACGTCTCCGAAGCACGGGGTGATCTTATGGAAACGTCCCCAAGACTCGTGGTTTTGGCCGAGTCAGGCCCGTTTTGTGGGTTTATTGCCCATGTTTTGGTGTCTCGAGACGTCTCCGAAGCACGGGGTGATCTTATGGGACCGTCCCCAAGAGTCACAGTTTTGGCCAATTGGGGCTCATTTTGTGAGCTATTGCTCACGTTTTGGTGTCACGGGACGTCTCCAGACCATGGGGTGATCTCATGGGAACGTCCCGAGGACTCGTGGTTTTGGCCGATTCAGGCCCGTTTTGTGCGTTTATTGCCCATGTTTTGGTGTCCCGGGACATCTCCGAAGCACGGGTTGATCTTATGGGACCGCCCCCAAGACTCGTAGTTTTGGCCAAATGGGGCCCGTTTTGTGAGCTATTGCTCACGTTTTGGTGTCCCGGGACGTCTCCGGACAATGGGGTGATCTTATGGGAACGTCCCCAGGACTCGTGGTTCTGGCCGATTCAGGCCCGTTTTCTGGGTTTATTGCCCATGTTCTGGTGTCCCGAGACGTCTCCGAAGCACGGGGTGATCTTATGGGACCGTCCCCTAGACTCGCAGGTTTGGCCAATTGGGGCCCGTTTTGTGAGCTATTACTCACGTTTTGGTGTGCCGGGACGTCTCCGGACCAAGGGGTGATCTTATCGGAACGTCCCTAGGACTCGTGCTTTTGGCCAATTCAGGCCCGTTTTGTGGGTTTATTGCCCATGTTTTAGTGTCCCGGGACGTCTTCGAAGCACGGGGTGATCTTATGGGACCGTCCCCAAGAGTCACAGTTTTGGCCAATTGGGACCCGTTTTGTGAGGTATTGCTCATGTTATGGTGTCCCGGGACGTCTCCGGACGACTGGGTGATCTATGGGAACGTCCCCAACACTCAAGGTTTTGCCCTATTCAGGCCTGTTTTGTGTGTTTATTGCCCATGTTTTGGTGTCCTGGGACGTCTCCGAAGCACGGGGTGATCCTATGGGACCATCCCCAAGACTCACAGTTTTGGCCAATTGGGCCCGTTTTGTGAGCTATTGTTCACGTTTTTGTGTCCCGGGACGTCTCCGGACCAAGGGGTGATCTATGGGAATGTCCCAAAGACTCGTGGTTTTGGCCGATTCAGGCCCGTTTTGTGGGTTTATTGCCCCTGCTTTGGTGTCCCGGGACGTCTCCGAAGCACGGGGTGATCTTATGGGACCATCCCCATGAGTCACAGTTTTGGCCAATTGGGCCCGTTTTGTGAGCTATTACTCATGTTTTGGTGTCCCGAGACGTCTCCAGACCACGGGGTGATCTTATGGAAACGTCCCCAAGACTCGTGGTTTTGGCCGAGTCAGGCCCGTTTTGTGGGTTTATTGCCCATGTTTTGGTGTCTCGAGACGTCTCCGAAGCACGGGGTGATCTTATGGGACCGTCCCCAAGAGTCACAGTTTTGGCCAATTGGGGCTCATTTTGTGAGCTATTGCTCACGTTTTGGTGTCCCGGGACGTTTCCAGACCATGGGGTGATCTCATGGGAACGTCCCGAGGACTCTTGGTTTTGGCCGATTCAGGCCCGTTTTGTCCGTTTATTGCCCATGTTTTGGTGTCCCGGGACATCTCCGAAGCACGGGTTGATCTTATGGGACCGCCCCCTAGACTCGTAGTTTTGGCCAAATGGGGCCCGTTTTGTGAGCTATTGCTCACGTTTTGGTGTCCCGGACGTCTCCGGACAATGGGGTGATCTTATGGGAACGTCCCCAGGACTCGTGGTTCTGGCCGATTCAGGCCCGTTTTCTGGGTTTATTGCCCATGTTTTGGTGTCCCGAGACGTCTCCGAAGCACGGGGTGATGTTATGGGACCGTCCCCTAGACTCGCAGGTTTGGCCAATTGGGGCCCGTTTTGTGAGCTATTACTCACGTTTTGGTGTGCCGGGACGTCTCCGGACCAAGGGGTGATCTTCTCGGAACGTCCCTAGGACTCGTGCTTTTGGCCAATTCAGGCCCGTTTTGTGGGTTTATTGCCCATGTTTTATTGTCCCGGGACGTCTTCGAAGCACGGGGTGATCTTATGGGACCGTCCCCAAGAGTCACAGTTTTGGCCAATTGGGACCCGTTTTGTGAGGTATTGCTCATGTTATGGTGTCCCGGGACGTCTCCGGATGACTGGGTGATCTATGGGAACGTCCCCAACACTCAAGGTTTTGCCCTATTCAGGCCTGTTTTGTGGGTTTATTGCCCATGTTTTGGTGTCCTGGGACGTCTCCGAAGCACGGGGTGATCGTATGGGACAGTCCCCAAGACTCACAGTTTTGGCCAATTGGGCCCGTTTTGTGAGCTATTGCTCACGTTTTTGTGTCCCGGGACGTCTCCGGACCAAGGGGTGATCTATGGGAATGTCCCAAAGACTCGTGGTTTTGGCCGATTCAGGCCCGTTTTGTGGGTTTATTGCCCATGCTTTGGTGTCCCGGGACGTCTCCGAAGCACGGGGTGATCTTATGGGACCATCCCCATGAGTCACAGTTTTGGCCAATTGGGCCCGTTTTGTGAGCTATTACTCATGTTTTGGTGTCCCGAGACGTCTCCGGACCACGGGGTGATCTTATGGAAACGTCCCCAAGACTCGTGGTTTTGGCCGAGTCAGCCCCGTTTTGTGGGTTTATTGCCCATGTTTTGGTGTCTCGAGACGTCTCCGAAGCACGGGGTGATCTTATGGGACCGTCCCCAAGAGTCACAGTTTTGGCCAATTGGGGCTCATTTTGTGAGCTATTGCTCACGTTTTGGTGTCCCGGGACGTCTCCAGACCATGGGGTGATCTCATGGGAACGTCCCGAGGACTCTTGGTTTTGGCCGATTCAGGCCCGTTTTGTGCGTTTATTGCCCATGTTTTGGTGTCCCGGGACATCTCCGAAGCACGGGTTGATCTTATGGGACCGCCCCCTAGACTCGTAGTTTTGGCCAAATGGGGCCCGTTTTGTGAGCTATTGCTCACGTTTTGGTGTCCCGGGACGTCTCCGGACAATGGGGTGATCTTATGGGAACGTCCCCAGGACTCGTGGCTCTGGCCGATTCAGGCCCGTTTTCTGGGTTTATTGCCCATGTTTTGGTGTCCCGAGACGTCTCCGAAGCACGGGGTGATCTTATGGGACCGTCCCCTAGACTCGCAGGTTTGGCCAATTGGGGCCCGTTTTGTGAGCTATTACTCACGTTTTGGTGTGCCGGGACGTCTCCGGACCAAGGGGTGATCTTATCGGAACGTCCCTAGTTCTCGTGCTTTTGGCCAATTCAGGCCCGTTTTGTGGGTTTATTGCCCATGTTTTAGTGTCCCGGGACGTCTTCGAAGCACGGGGTGATCTTATGGGACCGTCCCCAAGAGTCACAGTTTTGGCCAATTGGGACCCGTTTTGTGAGGTATTGCTCATGTTATGTTGTCCCGGGACGTCTCCGGACGACTGGGTGATCTATGGGAACGTCCCCAACACTCAAGGTTTTGCCCTATTCAGGCCGGTTTTGTGGGTTTATTGCCCATGTTTTGGTGTCCTGGGACGTCTCGGAAGCACGGGGTGATCCTATGGGACCGTCCCCAAGACTCACAGTTTTGGCCAATTGGGCCCGTTTTGTGAGCTATTGCTCACGTTTTTGTGTCCCGGGACGTCTCCGGACCAAGGGTTGATCTATGGGAATGTCCCAAAGACTCGTGGTTTTGGCCGATTCAGGCCCGTTTTGTGGGTTTATTGCCCATGCTTTGGTGTCCCGGGACGTCTCCGAAGCACGGGGTGATCTTATGGGACCGTCCCCATGAGTCACAGTTTTGGCCAATTGGGCCCGTTTTGTGAGCTATTACTCATGTTTTGGTGTCCCGAGACGTCTCCGGACCACGGGGTGATCTATGGGAACGTCCCCAAGACTCACAATTTTGGTTGATACGAGCTCGTTTCAAGGGATATTGCTCACGTTTCGGTGTCTCGGGACGTCTCCGAAGCACGGGGTGATCTTATGGAAACGTCCCCAAGACTCGTGGTTTTGGACGAGTCAGGCCCGTTTTGTGGGTTTATTGCCCATGTTTTGGTGTCTCGAGACGTCTCCGAAGCACGGGGTGATCTTATGGGACCGCCCCCAAGAGTCACAGTTTTGGCCAATTGGGGCTCATTTTGTGAGCTATTGCTCACGTTTTGGTGTCCCGGGACGTCTCCAGACCATGGGGTGATCTCATGGGAACGTCCCGAGGACTCGTGGTTTTGGCCGATTCAGGCCCGTTTTGTGCGTTTATTGCCCATGTTTTGGTGTCCCGGGACATCTCCGAAGCACGGGTTGATCTTATGGGACCGCCCCCAAGACTCGTAGTTTTGGCCAAATGGGGCCCGTTTTGTGAGCTATTGCTCACGTTTTGGTGTCCCGGGACGTCTCCGGACAATGGGGTGATCTTATGGGAACGTCCCCAGGACTCGTGGTTCTGGCCGATTCAGGCCCGTTTTCTGGGTTTATTGCCCATGTTTTGGTGTCCCGAGACGTCTCCGAAGCACGGGGTGATCTTATGGGACCGTCCCCTAGACTCGCAGGTTTGGCCAATTGGGGCCCGTTTTGTGAGCTATTACTCACGTTTTGGTGTGCCGGGACGTCTCCGGACCAAGGGGTGATCTTATCGGAACGTCCCTAGGACTCGTGCTTTTGGCCAATTCAGGCCCGTTTTGTGGGTTTATTGCCCATGTTTTAGTGTCCCGGGACATCTCCGAAACACGGGGTGATCTTATGGGACCGTCCCCAAGAGTCACAGTTTTGGCCAATTGGGACCCGTTTTGTGAGGTATTGCTCATGTTATGGTGTCCCGGGACGTCTCCGGACGACTGGGTGATCTATGGGAACGTCCCCAACACTCAAGGTTTTGCCCTATTCAGGCCTGTTTTGTGGGTTTATTGCCCATGTTTTGGTGTCCTGGGACGTCTCCGAAGCACGGGGTGATCCTATGGGACCGTCCATAAGACTCACAGTTTTGGCCAATTGGGCCCGTTTTGTGAGCTATTGCTCACGTTTTTGTGTCCCGGGACGTCTCCGGACCAAGGGGTGATCTATGGGAATGTCCCAAAGACTCGTGGTTTTGGCCGATTCAGGCCCGTTTTGTGGGTTTATTGCCCATGCTTTGGTGTCCCGGGACGTCTCCGAAGCACGGGGTGATCTTATGGGACCGTCCCCATGAGTCACAGTTTTGGCCAATTGGGCCCGTTTTGTGAGCTATTACTCATGTTTTGGTGTCCCGAGACGTCTCCGGACCACGGGGTGATCTTATGGAAACGTCCCCAAGACTCGTGGTTTTGGCCGAGTCAGGCCCGTTTTGTGGGTTTTTTGCCCATGTTTTGGTGTCTCGAGACGTCTTCGAAGCACGGGGTGATCTTATGGGACCGTCCCCAAGAGTCACAGTTTTGGCCAATTGGGGCTCATTTTGTGAGCTATTGCTCACGTTTTGGTGTCCCGGGACGTCTCCAGACCATGGGGTGATCTCATGGGAACGTCCCGAGGACTCGTTGTTTTGGCCGATTCAGGCCCGTTTTGTGCGTTTATTGCCCATGTTTTGGTGTCCCGGGACATCTCCGAAGCACGGGTTGATCTTATGGGACCGCCCCCAAGACTCGTAGTTTTGGCCAAATGGGGCCCGTTTTGTGAGCTATTGCTCACGTTTTGGTGTCCCGGGACGTCTCCGGACAATGGGGTGATCTTATGGGAACGTCCCCAGGACTCGTGGTTCTGGCCGATTCAGGCCCGTTTTCTGGGTTTATTGCCCATGTTTTGGTGTCCCGAGACGTCTCCGAAGCACGGGGTGATCTTATGGGACCGTCCCCTAGACTCGCAGGTTTGGCCAATTGGGGCCCGTTTTGTGAGCTATTACTCACGTTTTGGTGTGCCGGGACGTCTCCGGACCAAGGGGTGATCTTATCGGAACGTCCCTAGGACTCGTGCTTTTGGCCAATTCAGGCCCGTTTTGTGGGTTTATTGCCCATGTTTTAGTGTCCCGGGACATCTCCAAAACACGGGGTGATCTTATGGGACCGTCCCCAAGAGTCACAGTTTTGGCCAATTGGGACCCGTTTTGTGAGGTATTGCTCATGTTATGGTGTCCCGGGACGTCTCCGGACGACTGGGTGATCTATGGGAACGTCCCCAACACTCAAGGTTTTGCCCTATTCAGGCCTGTTTTGTGGGTTTATTGCCCATGTTTTGGTGTCCTGGGACGTCTCCGAAGCACGGGGTGATCCTATGGGACCGTCCATAAGACTCACAGTTTTGGCCAATTGGGCCCGTTTTGTGAGCTATTGCTCACGTTTTTGTGTCCCGGGACGTCTCCGGACCAAGGGGTGATCTATGGGAATGTCCCAAAGACTCGTGGTTTTGGCCGATTCAGGCCCGTTTTGTGGGTTTATTGCCCATGCTTTGGTGTCCCGGGACGTCTCCGAAGCACGGGGTGATCTTATGGGACCGTCCCCATGAGTCACAGTTTTGGCCAATTGGGCCCGTTTTGTGAGCTATTACTCATGTTTTGGTGTCCCGAGACGTCTCCGGACCACGGGGTGATCTTATGGAAACGTCCCCAAGACTCGTGGTTTTGGCCGAGTCAGGCCCGTTTTGTGGGTTTTTTGCCCATGTTTTGGTGTCTCGAGACGTCTTCGAAGCACGGGGTGATCTTATGGGACCGTCCCCAAGAGTCACAGTTTTGGCCAATTGGGGCTCATTTTGTGAGCTATTGCTCACGTTTTGGTGTCCCGGGACGTCTCCAGACCATGGGGTGATCTCATGGGAACGTCCCGAGGACTCGTTGTTTTGGCCGATTCAGGCCCGTTTTGTGCGTTTATTGCCCATGTTTTGGTGTCCCGGGACATCTCCGAAGCACGGGTTAATCTTATGGGACCGCCCTCAAGACTCGTAGTTTTGGCCAAATGGGGCCCGTTTTGTGAGCTATTGCTCACGTTTTGGTGTCCCGGGACGTCTCCGGACAATGGGGTGATCTTATGGGAACGTCCCCAGGACTCGTGGTTCTGGCCGATTTAGGCCCGTTTTCTGGGTTTATTGCCCATGTTTTGGTGTCCCGAGACGTCTCCGAAGCACGGGTTGATCTTATGGGACCGTCCCCTAGACTCGCAGGTTTGTTCTATTGGGGCCCGTTTTGTGAGCTATTACTCACGTTTTGGTGTGCCGGGACGTCTCCGGACCAAGGGGTGATCTTATCGGAACGTCCCTAGGACTCGTGCTTTTGGCCAATTCAGGCCCGTTTTGTGGGTTTATTGCCCATGTTTTAGTGTCCCGGGACGTCTTCGAAGCACGGGGTGATCTTATGGGACCGTCCCCAAGAGTCACAGTTTTGGCCAATTGGGACCCGTTTTGTGAGGTATTGCTCATGTTATGGTGTCCCGGGACGTCTCCGGACGACTGGGTGATCTATGGGAACGTCCCCAACACTCAAGGTTTTGCCCTATTCAGGCCTGTTTTGTGGGTTTATTGCCCATGTTTTGGTGTCCTGGGACGTCTCCGAAGCACGGGGTGATCCTATGGGACCGTCCCCAAGACTCACAGTTTTGGCCAATTGGGCCCGTTTTGTGAGCTATTGCTCACGTTTTTGTGTCCCGAGACGTCTACGGGCCAAGGGGTGATCTATGGGAATGTCCCAAAGACTCGTGGTTTTGGCCGATTCAGGCCCGTTTTGTTGGTTTATTGCCCATGCTTTGGTGTCCCGGGACGTCTCCGAAGCACGGGGTGATCTTATGGGACCGTCCCCATGAGTCACAGTTTTGGCCAATTGGGCCCGTTTTGTGAGCTATTACTCATGTTTTGGTGTCCCGAGACGTCTCCGGACCACGGGGTGATCTTATGGAAACGTCCCCAAGACTCGTGGTTTTGGCCGAGTCAGGCCCGTTTTGTGGGTTTTTTGCCCATGTTTTGGTGTCTCGAGACGTCTTCGAAGCACGGGGTGATCTTATGGGACCGTCCCCAAGAGTCACAGTTTTGGCCAATTGGGGCTCATTTTGTGAGCTATTGCTCACGTTTTGGTGTCCCGGGACGTCTCCAGACCATGGGGTGATCTCATGGGAACGTCCCGAGGACTCGTTGTTTTGGCCGATTCAGGCCCGTTTTGTGCGTTTATTGCCCATGTTTTGGTGTCCCGGGACATCTCCGAAGCACGGGTTAATCTTATGGGACCGCCCTCAAGACTCGTAGTTTTGGCCAAATGGGGCCCGTTTTGTGAGCTATTGCTCACGTTTTGGTGTCCCGGGACGTCTCCGGACAATGGGGTGATCTTATGGGAACGTCCCCAGGACTCGTGGTTCTGGCCGATTTAGGCCCGTTTTCTGGGTTTATTGCCCATGTTTTGGTGTCCCGAGACGTCTCCGAAGCACGGGTTGATCTTATGGGACCGTCCCCTAGACTCGCAGGTTTGTTCTATTGGGGCCCGTTTTGTGAGCTATTACTCACGTTTTGGTGTGCCGGGACGTCTCCGGACCAAGGGGTGATCTTATCGGAACGTCCCTAGGACTCGTGCTTTTGGCCAATTCAGGCCCGTTTTGTGGGTTTATTGCCCATGTTTTAGTGTCCCGGGACGTCTTCGAAGCACGGGGTGATCTTATGGGACCGTCCCCAAGAGTCACAGTTTTGGCCAATTGGGACCCGTTTTGTGAGGTATTGCTCATGTTATGGTGTCCCGGGACGTCTCCGGACGACTGGGTGATCTATGGGAACGTCCCCAACACTCAAGGTTTTGCCCTATTCAGGCCTGTTTTGTGGGTTTATTGCCCATGTTTTGGTGTCCTGGGACGTCTCCGAAGCACGGGGTGATCCTATGGGACCGTCCCCAAGACTCACAGTTTTGGCCAATTGGGCCCGTTTTGTGAGCTATTGCTCACGTTTTTGTGTCCCGGGACGTCTACGGGCCAAGGGGTGATCTATGGGAATGTCCCAAAGACTCGTGGTTTTGGCCGATTCAGGCCCGTTTTGTGGGTTTATTGCCCATGCTTTGGTGTCCCGGGACGTCTCCGAAGCACGGGGTGATCTTATGGGACCGTCCCCATGAGTCACAGTTTTGGCCAATTGGGCCCGTTTTGTGAGCTATTACTCATGTTTTGGTGTCCCGAGACGTCTCCGGACCACGGGGTGATCTATGGGAACGTCTCCAAGACTCACAATTTTGGTTGATACGAGCTCGTTTCAAGGGATATTGCTCACGTTTCGGTGTCTCGGGACGTCTCCGAAGCACGGGGTGATCTTATGTAAACGTCCCCAAGACTCGTGGTTTTGGCCGAGTCAGGCCCGTTTTGTGGGTTTATTGCCCATGTTTTGGTGTCTCGAGACGTCTCCGAAGCACGGGGTGATCTGATGGAACCGTCCCCAAGAGTCACAGTTTTGGCCAATTGGGGCTCATTTTGTGAGCTATTGCTCACGTTTTGGTGTTCCGGGACGTCTCCAGACCATGGGGTGATCTCATGGGAACGTCCCGAGGACTCGTGGTTTTGGCCGATTCAGGCCCGTTTTGTGCGTTTATTGCCCATGTTTTGGTGTCCCGGGACATCTCCGAAGCACGGGTTGATCTTATGGGACCGCCCCCAAGACTCGTAGTTTTGGCCAAATGGGGCCCGTTTTGTGAGCTATTGCTCACGTTTTGGTGTCCCGGGACGTCTCCGGACAATGGGGTGATCTTATGGGAACGTCCCCAGGACTCGTGGTTCTGGCCGATTCAGGCCCGTTTTCTGGGTTTATTGCCCATGTTCTGGTGTCCCGAGACGTCTCCGAAGCACGGGGTGATCTTATGGGACCGTCCCCTAGACTCGCAGGTTTGGCCAATTGGGGCCCGTTTTGTGAGCTATTACTCACGTTTTGGTGTGCCGGGACGTCTCCGGACCAAGGGGTGATCTTATCGGAACGTCCCTAGGACTCGTGCTTTTGGCCAATTCAGGCCCGTTTTGTGGGTTTATTGCCCATGTTTTAGTGTCCCGGGACGTCTTCGAAGCACGGGGTGATCTTATGGGACCGTCCCCAAGAGTCACAGTTTTGGCCAATTGGGACCCGTTTTGTGAGGTATTGCTCATGTTATGGTGTCCCGGGACGTCTCCGGACGACTGGGTGATCTATGGGAACGTCCCCAACACTCAAGGTTTTGCCCTATTCAGGCCTGTTTTGTGGGTTTATTGCCCATGTTTTGGTGTCCTGGGACGTCTCCGAAGCACGGGGTGATCCTATGGGACCGTCCCCAAGACTCACAGTTTTGGCCAATTGGGCCCGTTTTGTGAGCTATTGTTCACGTTTTTGTGTCCCTGGACGTCTCCGGACCAAGGGGTGATCTATGGGAATGTCCCAAAGACTCGTGGTTTTGGCCGATTCAGGCCCGTTTTGTGGGTTTATTGCCCCTGCTTTGGTGTCCCGGGACGTCTCCGAAGCACGGGGTGATCTTATGGGACCATCCCCATGAGTCACAGTTTTGGCCAATTGGGCCCGTTTTGTGAGCTATTACTCATGTTTTGGTGTCCCGAGACGTCTCCAGACCACGAGGTGATCTTATGGAAACGTCCCCAAGACTCGTGGTTTTGGCCGAGTCAGGCCCGTTTTGTGGGTTTATTGCCCATGTTTTGGTGTCTCGAGACGTCTCCGAAGCACGGGGTGATCTTATGGGACCGTCCCCAAGAGTCACAGTTTTGGCCAATTGGGGCTCATTTTGTGAGCTATTGCTCACGTTTTGGTGTCCCGGGACGTTTCCAGACCATGGGGTGATCTCATGGGAACGTCCCGAGGACTCTTGGTTTTGGCCGATTCAGGCCCGTTTTGTGCGTTTATTGCCCATGTTTTGGTGTCCCGGGACATCTCCGAAGCACGGGTTGATCTTATGGGACCGCCCCCTAGACTCGTAGTTTTGGCCAAATGGGGCCCGTTTTGTGAGCTATTGCTCACGTTTTGGTGTCCCGGACGTCTCCGGACAATGGGGTGATCTTATGGGAACGTCCCCAGGACTCGTGGTTCTGGCCGATTCAGGCCCGTTTTCTGGGTTTATTGCCCATGTTTTGGTGTCCCGAGACGTCTCCGAAGCACGGGGTGATCTTATGGGACCGTCCCCTAGACTCGCAGGTTTGGCCAATTGGGGCCCGTTTTGTGAGCTATTACTCACGTTTTGGTGTGCCGGGACGTCTCCGGACCAAGGGGTGATCTTCTCGGAACGTCCCTAGGACTCGTGCTTTTGGCCAATTCAGGCCCGTTTTGTGGGTTTATTGCCCATGTTTTATTGTCCCGGGACGTCTTCGAAGCACGGGGTGATCTTATGGGACCGTCCCCAAGAGTCACAGTTTTGGCCAATTGGGACCCGTTTTGTGAGGTATTGCTCATGTTATGGTGTCCCGGGACGTCTCCGGACGACTGGGTGATCTATGGGAACGTCCCCAACACTCAAGGTTTTGCCCTATTCAGGCCTGTTTTGTGGGTTTATTGCCCATGTTTTGGTGTCCTGGGACGTCTCCGAAGCACGGGGTGATCCTATGGGACCGTCCATAAGACTCACAGTTTTGGCCAATTGGGCCCGTTTTGTGAGCTATTGCTCACGTTTTTGTGTCCCGGGACGTCTCCGGACCAAGGGGTGATCTATGGGAATGTCCCAAAGACTCGTGGTTTTGGCCGATTCAGGCCCGTTTTGTGGGTTTATTGCCCATGCTTTGGTGTCCCGGGACGTCTCCGAAGCACGGGGTGATCTTATGGGACCGTCCCCATGAGTCACAGTTTTGGCCAATTGGGCCCGTTTTGTGAGCTATTACTCATGTTTTGGTGTCCCGAGACGTCTCCGGACCACGGGGTGATCTTATGGAAACGTCCCCAAGACTCGTGGTTTTGGCCGAGTCAGGCCCGTTTTGTGGGTTTTTTGCCCATGTTTTGGTGTCTCGAGACGTCTTCGAAGCACGGGGTGATCTTATGGGACCGTCCCCAAGAGTCACAGTTTTGGCCAATTGGGGCTCATTTTGTGAGCTATTGCTCACGTTTTGGTGTCCCGGGACGTCTCCAGACCATGGGGTGATCTCATGGGAACGTCCCGAGGACTCGTTGTTTTGGCCGATTCAGGCCCGTTTTGTGCGTTTATTGCCCATGTTTTGGTGTCCCGGGACATCTCCGAAGCACGGGTTAATCTTATGGGACCGCCCTCAAGACTCGTAGTTTTGGCCAAATGGGGCCCGTTTTGTGAGCTATTGCTCACGTTTTGGTGTCCCGGGACGTCTCCGGACAATGGGGTGATCTTATGGGAACGTCCCCAGGACTCGTGGTTCTGGCCGATTTAGGCCCGTTTTCTGGGTTTATTGCCCATGTTTTGGTGTCCCGAGACGTCTCCGAAGCACGGGTTGATCTTATGGGACCGTCCCCTAGACTCGCAGGTTTGTTCTATTGGGGCCCGTTTTGTGAGCTATTACTCACGTTTTGGTGTGCCGGGACGTCTCCGGACCAAGGGGTGATCTTATCGGAACGTCCCTAGGACTCGTGCTTTTGGCCAATTCAGGCCCGTTTTGTGGGTTTATTGCCCATGTTTTAGTGTCCCGGGACGTCTTCGAAGCACGGGGTGATCTTATGGGACCGTCCCCAAGAGTCACAGTTTTGGCCAATTGGGACCCGTTTTGTGAGGTATTGCTCATGTTATGGTGTCCCGGGACGTCTCCGGACGACTGGGTGATCTATGGGAACGTCCCCAACACTCAAGGTTTTGCCCTATTCAGGCCTGTTTTGTGGGTTTATTGCCCATGTTTTGGTGTCCTGGGACGTCTCCGAAGCACGGGGTGATCCTATGGGACCGTCCCCAAGACTCACAGTTTTGGCCAATTGGGCCCGTTTTGTGAGCTATTGCTCACGTTTTTGTGTCCCGGGACGTCTACGGGCCAAGGGGTGATCTATGGGAATGTCCCAAAGACTCGTGGTTTTGGCCGATTCAGGCCCGTTTTGTGGGTTTATTGCCCATGCTTTGGTGTCCCGGGACGTCTCCGAAGCACGGGGTGATCTTATGGGACCGTCCCCATGAGTCACAGTTTTGGCCAATTGGGCCCGTTTTGTGAGCTATTACTCATGTTTTGGTGTCCCGAGACGTCTCCGGACCACGGGGTGATCTATGGGAACGTCTCCAAGACTCACAATTTTGGTTGATACGAGCTCGTTTCAAGGGATATTGCTCACGTTTCGGTGTCTCGGGACGTCTCCGAAGCACGGGGTGATCTTATGGAAACGTCCCCAAGACTCGTGGTTTTGGCCGAGTCAGGCCCGTTTTGTGGGTTTATTGCCCATGTTTTGGTGTCTCGAGACGTCTCCGAAGCACGGGGTGATCTTATGGGACCGTCCCCAAGAGTCACAGTTTTGGCCAATTGGGGCTCATTTTGTGAGCTATTGCTCACGTTTTGGTGTCCCGGGACGTCTCCAGACCATGGGGTGATCTCATGGGAACGTCCCGAGGACTCGTGGTTTTGGCCGATTCAGGCCCGTTTTGTGCGTTTATTGCCCATGTTTTGGTGTCCCGGGACATCTCCGAAGCACGGGTTGATCTTATGGGACCGCCCCCAAGACTCGTAGTTTTGGCCAAATGGGGCCCGTTTTGTGAGCTATTGCTCACGTTTTGGTGTCCCGGGACGTCTCCGGACAATGGGGTGATCTTATGGGAACGTCCCCAGGACTCGTGGTTCTGGCCGATTCAGGCCCGTTTTCTGGGTTTATTGCCCATGTTCTGGTGTCCCGAGACGTCTCCGAAGCACGGGGTGATCTTATGGGACCGTCCCCTAGACTCGCAGGTTTGGCCAATTGGGGCCCGTTTTGTGAGCTATTACTCACGTTTTGGTGTGCCGGGACGTCTCCGGACCAAGGGGTGATCTTATCGGAACGTCCCTAGGACTCGTGCTTTTGGCCAATTCAGGCCTGTTTTGTGGGTTTATTGCCCATGTTTTAGTGTCCCGGGACGTCTTCGAAGCACGGGGTGATCTTATGGGACCGTCCCCAAGAGTCACAGTTTTGGCCAATTGGGACCCGTTTTGTGAGGTATTGCTCATGTTATGGTGTCCCGGGACGTCTCCGGACGACTGGGTGATCTATGGGAACGTCCCCAACACTCAAGGTTTTGCCCTATTCAGGCCTGTTTTGTGGGTTTATTGCCCATGTTTTGGTGTCCTGGGACGTCTCCGAAGCACGGGGTGATCCTATGGGACCGTCCCCAAGACTCACAGTTTTGGCCAATTGGGCCCGTTTTGTGAGCTATTGTTCACGTTTTTGTGTCCCGGGACGTCTCCGGACCAAGGGGTGATCTATGGGAATGTCCCAAAGACTCGTGGTTTTGGCCGATTCAGGCCCGTTTTGTGGGTTTATTGCCCCTGCTTTGGTGTCCCGGGACGTCTCCGAAGCACGGGGTGATCTTATGGGACCATCCCCATGAGTCACAGTTTTGGCCAATTGGGCCCGTTTTGTGAGCTATTACTCATGTTTTGGTGTCCCGAGACGTCTCCAGACCACGGGGTGATCTTATGGAAACGTCCCCAAGACTCGTGGTTTTGGCCGAGTCAGGCCCGTTTTGTGGGTTTATTGCCCATGTTTTGGTGTCTCGAGACGTCTCCGAAGCACGGGGTGATCTTATGGGACCGTCCCCAAGAGTCACAGTTTTGGCCAATTGGGGCTCATTTTGTGAGCTATTGCTCACGTTTTGGTGTCCCGGGACGTTTCCAGACCATGGGGTGATCTCATGGGAACGTCCCGAGGACTCTTGGTTTTGGCCGATTCAGGCCCGTTTTGTGCGTTTATTGCCCATGTTTTGGTGTCCCGGGACATCTCCGAAGCACGGGTTGATCTTATGGGACCGCCCCCTAGACTCGTAGTTTTGGCCAAATGGGGCCCGTTTTGTGAGCTATTGCTCACGTTTTGGTGTCCCGGACGTCTCCGGACAATGGGGTGATCTTATGGGAACGTCCCCAGGACTCGTGGTTCTGGCCGATTCAGGCCCGTTTTCTGGGTTTATTGCCCATGTTTTGGTGTCCCGAGACGTCTCCGAAGCACGGGGTGATCTTATGGGACCGTCCCCTAGACTCGCAGGTTTGGCCAATTGGGGCCCGTTTTGTGAGCTATTACTCACGTTTTGGTGTGCCGGGACGTCTCCGGACCAAGGGGTGATCTTCTCGGAACGTCCCTAGGACTCGTGCTTTTGGCCAATTCAGGCCCGTTTTGTGGGTTTATTGCCCATGTTTTATTGTCCCGGGACGTCTTCGAAGCACGGGGTGATCTTATGGGACCGTCCCCAAGAGTCACAGTTTTGGCCAATTGGGACCCGTTTTGTGAGGTATTGCTCATGTTATGGTGTCCCGGGACGTCTCCGGATGAGTGGGTGATCTATGGGAACGTCCCCAACACTCAAGGTTTTGCCCTATTCAGGCCTGTTTTGTGGGTTTATTGCCCATGTTTTGGTGTCCTGGGACGTCTCCGAAGCACGGGGTGATCCTATGGGACAGTCCCCAAGACTCACAGTTTTGGCCAATTGGGCCCGTTTTGTGAGCTATTGCTCACGTTTTTGTGTCCCGGGACGTCTCCGGACCAAGGGGTGATCTATGGGAATGTCCCAAAGACTCGTGGTTTTGGCCGATTCAGGCCCGTTTTGTGGGTTTATTGCCCATGCTTTGGTGTCCCGGGACGTCTCCGAAGCACGGGGTGATCTTATGGGACCATCCCCATGAGTCACAGTTTTGGCCAATTGGGCCCGTTTTGTGAGCTATTACTCATGTTTTGGTGTCCCGAGACGTCTCCGGACCACGGGGTGATCTTATGGAAACGTCCCCAAGACTCGTGGTTTTGGCCGAGTCAGCCCCGTTTTGTGGGTTTATTGCCCATGTTTTGGTGTCTCGAGACGTCTCCGAAGCACGGGGTGATCTTATGGGACCGTCCCCAAGAGTCACAGTTTTGGCCAATTGGGGCTCATTTTGTGAGCTATTGCTCACGTTTTGGTGTCCCGGGACGTCTCCAGACCATGGGGTGATCTCATGGGAACGTCCCGAGGACTCTTGGTTTTGGCCGATTCAGGCCCGTTTTGTGCGTTTATTGCCCATGTTTTGGTGTCCCGGGACATCTCCGAAGCACGGGTTGATCTTATGGGACCGCCCCCTAGACTCGTAGTTTTGGCCAAATGGGGCCCGTTTTGTGAGCTATTGCTCACGTTTTGGTGTCCCGGGACGTCTCCGGACAATGGGGTGATCTTATGGGAACGTCCCCAGGACTCGTGGCTCTGGCCGATTCAGGCCCGTTTTCTGGGTTTATTGCCCATGTTTTGGTGTCCCGAGACGTCTCCGAAGCACGGGGTGATCTTATGGGACCGTCCCCTAGACTCGCAGGTTTGGCCAATTGGGGCCCGTTTTGTGAGCTATTACTCACGTTTTGGTGTGCCGGGACGTCTCCGGACCAAGGGGTGATCTTATCGGAACGTCCCTAGTTCTCGTGCTTTTGGCCAATTCAGGCCCGTTTTGTGGGTTTATTGCCCATGTTTTAGTGTCCCGGGACGTCTTCGAAGCACGGGGTGATCTTATGGGACCGTCCCCAAGAGTCACAGTTTTGGCCAATTGGGACCCGTTTTGTGAGGTATTGCTCATGTTATGTTGTCCCGGGACGTCTCCGGACGACTGGGTGATCTATGGGAACGTCCCCAACACTCAAGGTTTTGCCCTATTCAGGCCGGTTTTGTGGGTTTATTGCCCATGTTTTGGTGTCCTGGGACGTCTCCGAAGCACGGGGTGATCCTATGGGACCGTCCCCAAGACTCACAGTTTTGGCCAATTGGGCCCGTTTTGTGAGCTATTGCTCACGTTTTTGTGTCCCGGGACGTCTCCGGACCAAGGGTTGATCTATGGGAATGTCCCAAAGACTCGTGGTTTTGGCCGATTCAGGCCCGTTTTGTGGGTTTATTGCCCATGCTTTGGTGTCCCGGGACGTCTCCGAAGCACGGGGTGATCTTATGGGACCGTCCCCATGAGTCACAGTTTTGGCCAATTGGGCCCGTTTTGTGAGCTATTACTCATGTTTTGGTGTCCCGAGACGTCTCCGGACCACGGGGTGATCTATGGGAACGTCCCCAAGACTCACAATTTTGGTTGATACGAGCTCGTTTCAAGGGATATTGCTCACGTTTCGGTGTCTCGGGACGTCTCCGAAGCACGGGGTGATCTTATGGAAACGTCCCCAAGACTCGTGGTTTTGGCCGAGTCAGGCCCGTTTTGTGGGTTTATTGCCCATGTTTTGGTGTCTCGAGACGTCTCCGAAGCACGGGGTGATCTTATGGGACCGTCCCCAAGAGTCACAGTTTTGGCCAATTGGGGCTCATTTTGTGAGCTATTGCTCACGTTTTGGTGTCCCGGGACGTCTCCAGACCATGGGGTGATCTCATGGGAACGTCCCGAGGACTCGTGGTTTTGGCCGATTCAGGCCCGTTTTGTGCGTTTATTGCCCATGTTTTGGTGTCCCGGGACATCTCCGAAGCACGGGTTGATCTTATGGGACCGCCCCCAAGACTCGTAGTTTTGGCCAAATGGGGCCCGTTTTGTGAGCTATTGCTCACGTTTTGGTGTCCCGGGACGTCTCCGGACAATGGGGTGATCTTATGGGAACGTCCCCAGGACTCGTGGTTCTGGCCGATTCAGGCCCGTTTTCTGGGTTTATTGCCCATGTTTTGGTGTCCCGAGACGTCTCCGAAGCACGGGGTGAACTTATGGGACCGTCCCCTAGACTCGCAGGTTTGGCCAATTGGGGCCCGTTTTGTGAGCTATTACTCACGTTTTGGTGTGCCGGGACGTCTCCGGACCAAGGGGTGATCTTATCGGAACGTCCCTAGGACTCGTGCTTTTGGCCAATTCAGGCCCGTTTTGTGGGTTTATTGCCCATGTTTTAGTGTCCCGGGACGTCTTCGAAGCACGGGGTGATCTTATGGGACCGTCCCCAAGAGTCACAGTTTTGGCCAATTGGGACCCGTTTTATGAGGTATTGCTCATGTTATGGTGTCCCGGGACGTCTCCGGACGACTGGGTGATCTATGGGAACGTCCCCAACACTCAAGGTTTTGCCCTATTCAGGCCTGTTTTGTGGGTTTATTGCCCATGTTTTGGTGTCCTGGGACGTCTCCGAAGCACGGGGTGATCCTATGGGACCGTCCCCAAGACTCACAGTTTTGGCCAATTGGGCCCGTTTTGTGAGCTATTGCTCACGTTTTTGTGTCCCGGGACGTCTCCGGACCAAGGGGTGATCTATGGGAATGTCCCAAAGACTCGTGGTTTTGGCCGATTCAGGCCCGTTTTGTGGGTTTATTGCCCATGCTTTGGTGTCCCGGAACGTCTCCGAAGCACGGGGTGATCTTATGGGACCATCCCCATGAGTCACAGTTTAGGCCAATTGGGCCCGTTTTGTGAGCTATTACTCATGTTTTGGTGTCCCGAGACGTCTCCAGACCACGGGGTGATCTTATGGAAACGTCCCCAAGACTCGTGGTTTTGGCCGAGTCAGGCCCGTTTTGTGGGTTTATTGCCCATGTTTTGGTGTCTCGAGACGTCTCCGAAGCACGGGGTGATCTTATGGGACCGTCCCCAAGAGTCACAGTTTTGGCCAATTGGGGCTCATTTTGTGAGCTATTGCTTACGTTTTGGTGTCCCGGGACGTTTCCAGACCATGGGGTGATCTCATGGGAACGTCCCTAGGACTCTTGGTTTTGGCCGATTCAGGCCCGTTTTGTGCGTTTATTGCCCATGTTTTGGTGTCCCGGGACATCTCCGAAGCACGGGTTGATCTTATGGGACCGCCCCCAAGACTCGTAGTTTTGGCCAAATGGGGCCCGTTTTGTGAGCTATTGCTCACGTTTTGGTGTCCCGGGACGTCTCCGGACAATGGGGTGATCTTATGGGAACGTCCCCAGGACTCGTGGTTCTGGCCGATTCAGGCCCGTTTTCTGGGTTTATTGCCCATGTTTTGGTGTCCCGAGACGTCTCCGAAGCACGGGGTGATCTTATGGGACCGTCCCCTAGACTCGCAGGTTTGGCCAATTGGGGCCCGTTTTGTGAGCTATTACTCACGTTTTGGTGTGCCGGGACGTCTCCGGACCAAGGCGTGATCTTATCGGAACGTCCCTAGGACTCGTGCTTTTGGCCAATTCAGGCCCGTTTTGTGGGTTTATTGCCCATGTTTTAGTGTCCCGGGACGTCTTCGAAGCACGGGGTGATCTTATGGGACCGTCCCCAAGAGTCACAGTTTTGGCCAATTGGGACCCGTTTTGTGAGGTATTGCTCATGTTATGGTGTCCCGGGACGTCTCCGGACGACTGGGTGATCTATGGGAACGTCCCCAACACTCGAGGTTTTGCCCTATTCAGGCCTGTTTTGTGGGTTTATTGCCCATGTTTTGGTGTCCTGGGACGTCTCCGAAGCACGGGGTGATCCTATGGGACCGTCCCCAAGACTCACAGTTTTGGCCAATTGGGCCCGTTTTGTGAGCTATTGCTCACGTTTTTGTGTCCCGGGACGTCTCCGGACCAAGGGGTGATCTATGGGAATGTCCCAAAGACTCGTGGTTTTGGCCGATTCAGGCCCGTTTTGTGGGTTTATTGCCCATGCTTTGGTGTCCCGGGACGTCTCCGAAGCACGGGGTGATCTTATGGGACCATCCCCATGAGTCACAGTTTTGGCCAATTGGGCCCGTTTTGTGAGCTATTACTCATGTTTTGGTGTCCCGAGACGTCTCCAGACCACGGGGTGATCTTATGGAAACGTCCCCAAGACTCGTGGTTTTGGCCGAGTCAGGCCCGTTTTGTGGGTTTATTGCCCATGTTTTGGTGTCTCGAGACGTCTCCGAAGCACGGGGTGATCTTATGGGACCGTCCCCAAGAGTCACAGTTTTGGCCAATTGGGGCTCATTTTGTGAGCTATTGCTCACGTTTTGGTGTCCCGGGACGTTTCCAGACCATGGGGTGATCTCATGGGAACGTCCCTAGGACTCTTGGTTTTGGCCGATTCAGGCCCGTTTTGTGCGTTTATTGCCCATGTTTTGGTGTCCCGGGACATCTCCGAAGCACGGGTTGATCTTATGGGACCGCCCCCAAGACTCGTAGTTTTGGCCAAATGGGGCCCGTTTTGTGAGCTATTGCTCACGTTTTGGTGTCCCGGGACGTCTCCGGACAATGGGGTGATCTTATGGGAACGTCCACAGGACTCGTGGTTCTGGCCGATTCAGGCCCGTTTTCTGGGTTTATTGCCCATGTTTTGGTGTCCCGAGACGTCTCCGAAGCACGGGGTGATCTTATGGGACCGTCCCCTAGACTCGCAGGTTTGGCCAATTGGGGCCCGTTTTGTGAGCTATTACTCACGTTTTGGTGTGCCGGGACGTCTCCGGACCAAGGGGTGATCTTATCGGAACGTCCCTAGGACTCGTGCTTTTGGCCAATTCAGGCCCTTTTTGTGGGTTTATTGCCCATGTTTTAGTGTCCCGGGACGTCTTCGAAGCACGGGGTGATCTTATGGGACCGTCCCCAAGAGTCACAGTTTTGGCCAATTGGGACCCGTTTTGTGAGGTATTGCTCATGTTATGGTGTCCCGGGACGTCTCCGGACGACTGGGTGATCTATGGGAACGTCCCCAACACTCAAGGTTTTGCCCTATTCAGGCCTGTTTTGTGGGTTTATTGCCCATGTTTTGGTGTCCTGGGACGTCTCCGAAGCACGGGGTGATCCTATGGGACCGTCCCCAAGACTCACAGTTTTGGCCAATTGGGCCCGTTTTGTGAGCTATTGTTCACGTTTTTGTGTCCCGGGACGTCTCCGGACCAATGGGTGATCTATGGGAATGTCCCAAAGACTCGTGGTTTTGGCCGATTCAGGCCCGTTTTGTGGGTTTATTGCCCCTGCTTTGGTGTCCCGGGACGTCTCCGAAGCACGGGGTGATCTTATGGGACCATCCCCATGAGTCACAGTTTTGGCCAATTGGGCCCGTTTTGTGAGCTATTACTCATGTTTTGGTGTCCCGAGACGTCTCCAGACCACGGGGTGATCTTATGGAAACGTCCCCAAGACTCGTGGTTTTGGCCGAGTCAGGCCCGTTTTGTGGGTTTATTGCCCATGTTTTGGTGTCTCGAGACGTCTCCGAAGCACGGGGTGATCTTATGGGACCGTCCCCAAGAGTCACAGTTTTGGCCAATTGGGGCTCATTTTGTGAGCTATTGCTCACGTTTTGGTGTCCCGGGACGTTTCCAGACCATGGGGTGATCTCATGGGAACGTCCCGAGGACTCTTGGTTTTGGCCGATTCAGGCCCGTTTTGTGCGTTTATTGCCCATGTTTTGGTGTCCCGGGACATCTCCGAAGCACGGGTTGATCTTATGGGACCGCCCCCTAGACTCGTAGTTTTGGCCAAATGGGGCCCGTTTTGTGAGCTATTGCTCACGTTTTGGTGTCCAGGACGTCTCCGGACAATGGGGTGATCTTATGGGAACGTCCCCAGGACTCGTGGTTCTGGCCGATTCAGGCCCGTTTTCTGGGTTTATTGCCCATGTTTTGGTGTCCCGAGACGTCTCCGAAGCACGGGGTGACATTATGGGACCGTCCCCTAGACTCGCAGGTTTGGCCAATTGGGGCCCGTTTTGTGAGCTATTACTCACGTTTTGGTGTGCCGGGACGTCTCCGGACCAAGGGGTGATCTTCTCGGAACGTCCCTAGGACTCGTGCTTTTGGCCAATTCAGGCCCGTTTTGTGGGTTTATTGCCCATGTTTTATTGTCCCGGGACGTCTTCGAAGCACGGGGTGATCTTATGGGACCGTCCCCAAGAGTCACAGTTTTGGCCAATTGGGACCCGTTTTGTGAGGTATTGCTCATGTTATGGTGTCCCGGGACGTCTCCGGATGAGTGGGTGATCTATGGGAACGTCCCCAACACTCAAGGTTTTGCCCTATTCAGGCCTGTTTTGTGGGTTTATTGCCCATGTTTTGGTGTCCTGGGACGTCTCCGAAGCACGGGGTGATCCTATGGGACAGTCCCCAAGACTCACAGTTTTGGCCAATTGGGCCCGTTTTGTGAGCTATTGCTCACGTTTTTGTGTCCCGGGACGTCTCCGGACCAAGGGGTGATCTATGGGAATGTCCCAAAGACTCGTGGTTTTGGCCGATTCAGGCCCGTTTTGTGGGTTTATTGCCCATGCTTTGGTGTCCCGGGACGTCTCCGAAGCACGGGGTGATCTTATGGGACCATCCCCATGAGTCACAGTTTTGGCCAATTGGGCCCGTTTTGTGAGCTATTACTCATGTTTTGGTGTCCCGAGACGTCTCCGGACCACGGGGTGATCTTATGGAAACGTCCCCAAGACTCGTGGTTTTGGCCGAGTCAGCCCCGTTTTGTGGGTTTATTGCCCATGTTTTGGTGTCTCGAGACGTCTCCGAAGCACGGGGTGATCTTATGGGACCGTCCCCAAGAGTCACAGTTTTGGCCAATTGGGGCTCATTTTGTGAGCTATTGCTCACGTTTTGGTGTCCCGGGACGTCTGCAGACCATGGGGTGATCTCATGGGAACGTCCCGAGGACTCTTGGTTTTGGCCGATTCAGGCCCGTTTTGTGCGTTTATTGCCCATGTTTTGGTGTCCCGGGACATCTCCGAAGCACGGGTTGATCTTATGGGACCGCCCCCTAGACTCGTAGTTTTGGCCAAATGGGGCCCGTTTTGTGAGCTATTGCTCACGTTTTGGTGTCCCGGGACGTCTCCGGACAATGGGGTGATCTTATGGGAACGTCCCCAGGACTCGTGGCTCTGGCCGATTCAGGCCCGTTTTCTGGGTTTATTGCCCATGTTTTGGTGTCCCGAGACGTCTCCGAAGCACGGGGTGATCTTATGGGACCGTCCCCTAGACTCGCAGGTTTGGCCAATTGGGGCCCGTTTTGTGAGCTATTACTCACGTTTTGGTGTGCCGGGACGTCTCCGGACCAAGGGGTGATCTTATCGGAACGTCCCTAGTTCTCGTGCTTTTGGCCAATTCAGGCCCGTTTTGTGGGTTTATTGCCCATGTTTTAGTGTCCCGGGACGTCTTCGAAGCACGGGGTGATCTTATGGGACCGTCCCCAAGAGTCACAGTTTTGGCCAATTGGGACCCGTTTTGTGAGGTATTGCTCATGTTATGTTGTCCCGGGACGTCTCCGGACGACTGGGTGATCTATGGGAACGTCCCCAACACTCAAGGTTTTGCCCTATTCAGGCCGGTTTTGTGGGTTTATTGCCCATGTTTTGGTGTCCTGGGACGTCTCCGAAGCACGGGGTGATCCTATGGGACCGTCCCCAAGACTCACAGTTTTGGCCAATTGGGCCCGTTTTGTGAGCTATTGCTCACGTTTTTGTGTCCCGGGACGTCTCCGGACCAAGGGTTGATCTATGGGAATGTCCCAAAGACTCGTGGTTTTGGCCGATTCAGGCCCGTTTTGTGGGTTTATTGCCCATGCTTTGGTGTCCCGGGACGTCTCCGAAGCACGGGGTGATCTTATGGGACCGTCCCCATGAGTCACAGTTTTGGCCAATTGGGCCCGTTTTGTGAGCTATTACTCATGTTTTGGTGTCCCGAGACGTCTCCGGACCACGGGGTGATCTATGGGAACGTCCCCAAGACTCACAATTTTGGTTGATACGAGCTCGTTTCAAGGGATATTGCTCACGTTTCGGTGTCTCGGGACGTCTCCGAAGCACGGGGTGATCTTATGGAAACGTCCCCAAGACTCGTGGTTTTGGCCGAGTCAGGCCCGTTTTGTGGGTTTATTGCCCATGTTTTGGTGTCTCGAGACGTCTCCGAAGCACGGGGTGATCTTATGGGACCGTCCCCAAGAGTCACAGTTTTGGCCAATTGGGGCTCATTTTGTGAGCTATTGCTCACGTTTTGGTGTCCCGGGACGTCTCCAGACCATGGGGTGATCTCATGGGAACGTCCCGAGGACTCGTGGTTTTGGCCGATTCAGGCCCGTTTTGTGCGTTTATTGCCCATGTTTTGGTGTCCCGGGACATCTCCGAAGCACGGGTTGATCTTATGGGACCGCCCCCAAGACTCGTAGTTTTGGCCAAATGGGGCCCGTTTTGTGAGCTATTGCTCACGTTTTGGTGTCCCGGGACGTCTCCGGACAATGGGGTGATCTTATGGGAACGTCCCCAGGACTCGTGGTTCTGGCCGATTCAGGCCCGTTTTCTGGGTTTATTGCCCATGTTTTGGTGTCCCGAGACGTCTCCGAAGCACGGGGTGAACTTATGGGACCGTCCCCTAGACTCGCAGGTTTGGCCAATTGGGGCCCGTTTTGTGAGCTATTACTCACGTTTTGGTGTGCCGGGACGTCTCCGGACCAAGGGGTGATCTTATCGGAACGTCCCTAGGACTCGTGCTTTTGGCCAATTCAGGCCCGTTTTGTGGGTTTATTGCCCATGTTTTAGTGTCCCGGGACGTCTTCGAAGCACGGGGTGATCTTATGGGACCGTCCCCAAGAGTCACAGTTTTGGCCAATTGGGACCCGTTTTATGAGGTATTGCTCATGTTATGGTGTCCCGGGACGTCTCCGGACGACTGGGTGATCTATGGGAACGTCCCCAACACTCAAGGTTTTGCCCTATTCAGGCCTGTTTTGTGGGTTTATTGCCCATGTTTTGGTGTCCTGGGACGTCTCCGAAGCACGGGGTGATCCTATGGGACCGTCCCCAAGACTCACAGTTTTGGCCAATTGGGCCCGTTTTGTGAGCTATTGCTCACGTTTTTGTGTCCCGGGACGTCTCCGGACCAAGGGGTGATCTATGGGAATGTCCCAAAGACTCGTGGTTTTGGCCGATTCAGGCCCGTTTTGTGGGTTTATTGCCCATGCTTTGGTGTCCCGGGACGTCTCCGAAGCACGGGGTGATCTTATGGGACCATCCCCATGAGTCACAGTTTTGGCCAATTGGGCCCGTTTTGTGAGCTATTACTCATGTTTTGGTGTCCCGAGACGTCTCCAGACCACGGGGTGATCTTATGGAAACGTCCCCAAGACTCGTGGTTTTGGCCGAGTCAGGCCCGTTTTGTGGGTTTATTGCCCATGTTTTGGTGTCTCGAGACGTCTCCGAAGCACGGGGTGATCTTATGGGACCGTCCCCAAGAGTCACAGTTTTGGCCAATTGGGGCTCATTTTGTGAGCTATTGCTTACGTTTTGGTGTCCCGGGACGTTTCCAGACCATGGGGTGATCTCATGGGAACGTCCCTAGGACTCTTGGTTTTGGCCGATTCAGGCCCGTTTTGTGCGTTTATTGCCCATGTTTTGGTGTCCCGGGACATCTCCGAAGCACGGGTTGATCTTATGGGACCGCCCCCAAGACTCGTAGTTTTGGCCAAATGGGGCCCGTTTTGTGAGCTATTGCTCACGTTTTGGTGTCCCGGGACGTCTCCGGACAATGGGGTGATCTTATGGGAACGTCCCCAGGACTCGTGGTTCTGGCCGATTCAGGCCCGTTTTCTGGGTTTATTGCCCATGTTTTGGTGTCCCGAGACGTCTCCGAAGCACGGGGTGATCTTATGGGACCGTCCCCTAGACTCGCAGGTTTGGCCAATTGGGGCCCGTTTTGTGAGCTATTACTCACGTTTTGGTGTGCCGGGACGTCTCCGGACCAAGGGGTGATCTTCTCGGAACGTCCCTAGGACTCGTGCTTTTGGCCAATTCAGGCCCGTTTTGTGGGTTTATTGCCCATGTTTTATTGTCCCGGGACGTCTTCGAAGCACGGGGTGATCTTATGGGACCGTCCCCAAGAGTCACAGTTTTGGCCAATTGGGACCCGTTTTGTGAGGTATTGCTCATGTTATGGTGTCCCGGGACGTCTCCGGACGACTGGGTGATCTATGGGAACGTCCCCAACACTCAAGGTTTTGCCCTATTCAGGCCTGTTTTGTGGGTTTATTGCCCATGTTTTGGTGTCCTGGGACGTCTCCGAAGCACGGGGTGATCCTATGGGACCGTCCATAAGACTCACAGTTTTGGCCAATTGGGCCCGTTTTGTGAGCTATTGCTCACGTTTTTGTGTCCCGGGACGTCTCCGGACCAAGGGGTGATCTATGGGAATGTCCCAAAGACTCGTGGTTTTGGCCGATTCAGGCCCGTTTTGTGGGTTTATTGCCCATGCTTTGGTGTCCCGGGACGTCTCCGAAGCACGGGGTGATCTTATGGGACCGTCCCCATGAGTCACAGTTTTGGCCAATTGGGCCCGTTTTGTGAGCTATTACTCATGTTTTGGTGTCCCGAGACGTCTCCGGACCACGGGGTGATCTTATGGAAACGTCCCCAAGACTCGTGGTTTTGGCCGAGTCAGGCCCGTTTTGTGGGTTTTTTGCCCATGTTTTGGTGTCTCGAGACGTCTTCGAAGCACGGGGTGATCTTATGGGACCGTCCCCAAGAGTCACAGTTTTGGCCAATTGGGGCTCATTTTGTGAGCTATTGCTCACGTTTTGGTGTCCCGGGACGTCTCCAGACCATGGGGTGATCTCATGGGAACGTCCCGAGGACTCGTTGTTTTGGCCGATTCATGCCCGTTTTGTGCGTTTATTGCCCATGTTTTGGTGTCCCGGGACATCTCCGAAGCACGGGTTAATCTTATGGGACCGCCCTCAAGACTCGTAGTTTTGGCCAAATGGGGCCCGTTTTGTGAGCTATTGCTCACGTTTTGGTGTCCCGGGACGTCTCCGGACAATGGGGTGATCTTATGGGAACGTCCCCAGGACTCGTGGTTCTGACCGATTTAGGCCCGTTTTCTGGGTTTATTGCCCATGTTTTGGTGTCCCGAGACGTCTCCGAAGCACGGGTTGATCTTATGGGACCGTCCCCTAGACTCGCAGGTTTGTTCTATTGGGGCCCGTTTTGTGAGCTATTACTCACGTTTTGGTGTGCCGGGACGTCTCCGGACCAAGGGGTGATCTTATCGGAACGTCCCTAGGACTCGTGCTTTTGGCCAATTCAGGCCCGTTTTGTGGGTTTATTGCCCATGTTTTAGTGTCCCGGGACGTCTTCGAAGCACGGGGTGATCTTATGGGACCGTCCCCAAGAGTCACAGTTTTGGCCAATTGGGACCCGTTTTGTGAGGTATTGCTCATGTTATGGTGTCCCGGGACGTCTCCGGACGACTGGGTGATCTATGGGAACGTCCCCAACACTCAAGGTTTTGCCCTATTCAGGCCTGTTTTGTGGGTTTATTGCCCATGTTTTGGTGTCCTGGGACGTCTCCGAAGCACGGGGTGATCCTATGGGACCGTCCCCAAGACTCACAGTTTTGGCCAATTGGGCCCGTTTTGTGAGCTATTGCTCACGTTTTTGTGTCCCGGGACGTCTACGGGCCAAGGGGTGATCTATGGGAATGTCCCAAAGACTCGTGGTTTTGGCCGATTCAGGCCCGTTTTGTGGGTTTATTGCCCATGCTTTGGTGTCCCGGGACGTCTCCGAAGCACGGGGTGATCTTATGGGACCGTCCCCATGAGTCACAGTTTTGGCCAATTGGGCCCGTTTTGTGAGCTATTACTCATGTTTTGGTGTCCCGAGACGTCTCCGGACCACGGGGTGATCTATGGGAACGTCTCCAAGACTCACAATTTTGGTTGATACGAGCTCGTTTCAAGGGATATTGCTCACGTTTCGGTGTCTCGGGACGTCTCCGAAGCACGGGGTGATCTTATGGAAACGTCCCCAAGACTCGTGGTTTTGGCCGAGTCAGGCCCGTTTTGTGGGTTTATTGCCCATGTTTTGGTGTCTCGAGACGTCTCCGAAGCACGGGGTGATCTTATGGGACCGTCCCCAAGAGTCACAGTTTTGGCCAATTGGGGCTCATTTTGTGAGCTATTGCTCACGTTTTGGTGTCCCGGGACGTCTCCAGACCATGGGGTGATCTCATGGGAACGTCCCGAGGACTCGTGGTTTTGGCCGATTCAGGCCCGTTTTGTGCGTTTATTGCCCATGTTTTGGTGTCCCGGGACATCTCCGAAGCACGGGTTGATCTTATGAGACCGCCCCCAAGACTCGTAGTTTTGGCCAAATGGGGCCCGTTTTGTGAGCTATTGCTCACGTTTTGGTGTCCCGGGACGTCTCCGGACAATGGGGTGATCTTATGGGAACGTCCCCAGGACTCGTGGTTCTGGCCGATTCAGGCCCGTTTTCTGGGTTTATTGCCCATGTTCTGGTGTCCCGAGACGTCTCCGAAGCACGGGGTGATCTTATGGGACCGTCCCCTAGACTCGCAGGTTTGGCCAATTGGGGCCCGTTTTGTGAGCTATTACTCACGTTTTGGTGTGCCGGGACGTCTCCGGACCAAGGGGTGATCTTATCGGAACGTCCCTAGGACTCGTGCTTTTGGCCAATTCAGGCCCGTTTTGTGGGTTTATTGCCCATGTTTTAGTGTCCCGGGACGTCTTCGAAGCACGGGGTGATCTTATGGGACCGTCCCCAAGAGTCACAGTTTTGGCCAATTGGGACCCGTTTTGTGAGGTATTGCTCATGTTATGGTGTCCCGGGACGTCTCCGGACGACTGGGTGATCTATGGGAACGTCCCCAACACTCAAGGTTTTGCCCTATTCAGGCCTGTTTTGTGGGTTTATTGCCCATGTTTTGGTGTCCTGGGACGTCTCCGAAGCACGGGGTGATCCTATGGGACCGTCCCCAAGACTCACAGTTTTGGCCAATTGGGCCCGTTTTGTGAGCTATTGTTCACGTTTTTGTGTCCCGGGACGTCTCCGGACCAAGGGGTGATCTATGGGAATGTCCCAAAGACTCGTGGTTTTGGCCGATTCAGGCCCGTTTTGTGGGTTTATTGCCCCTGCTTTGGTGTCCCGGGACGTCTCCGAAGCACGGGGTGATCTTATGGGACCATCCCCATGAGTCACAGTTTTGGCCAATTGGGCCCGTTTTGTGAGCTATTACTCATGTTTTGGTGTCCCGAGACGTCTCCAGACCACGGGGTGATCTTATGGAAACGTCCCCAAGACTCGTGGTTTTGGCCGAGTCAGGCCCGTTTTGTGGGTTTATTGCCCATGTTTTGGTGTCTCGAGACGTCTCCGAAGCACGGGGTGATCTTATGGGACCGTCCCCAAGAGTCACAGTTTTGGCCAATTGGGGCTCATTTTGTGAGCTATTGCTCACGTTTTGGTGTCCCGGGACGTTTCCAGACCATGGGGTGATCTCATGGGAACGTCCCGAGGACTCTTGGTTTTGGCCGATTCAGGCCCGTTTTGTGCGTTTATTGCCCATGTTTTGGTGTCCCGGGACATCTCCGAAGCACGGGTTGATCTTATGGGACCGCCCCCTAGACTCGTAGTTTTGGCCAAATGGGGCCCGTTTTGTGAGCTATTGCTCACGTTTTGGTGTCCCGGACGTCTCCGGACAATGGGGTGATCTTATGGGAACGTCCCCAGGACTCGTGGTTCTGGCCGATTCAGGCCCGTTTTCTGGGTTTATTGCCCATGTTTTGGTGTCCCGAGACGTCTCCGAAGCACGGGGTGATCTTATGGGACCGTCCCCTAGACTCGCAGGTTTGGCCAATTGGGGCCCGTTTTGTGAGCTATTACTCACGTTTTGGTGTGCCGGGACGTCTCCGGACCAAGGGGTGATCTTCTCGGAACGTCCCTAGGACTCGTGCTTTTGGCCAATTCAGGCCCGTTTTGTGGGTTTATTGCCCATGTTTTATTGTCCCGGGACGTCTTCGAAGCACGGGGTGATCTTATGGGACCGTCCCCAAGAGTCACAGTTTTGGCCAATTGGGACCCGTTTTGTGAGGTATTGCTCATGTTATGGTGTCCCGGGACGTCTCCGGATGAGTGGGTGATCTATGGGAACGTCCCCAACACTCAAGGTTTTGCCCTATTCAGGCCTGTTTTGTGGGTTTATTGCCCATGTTTTGGTGTCCTGGGACGTCTCCGAAGCACGGGGTGATCCTATGGGACAGTCCCCAAGACTCACAGTTTTGGCCAATTGGGCCCGTTTTGTGAGCTATTGCTCACGTTTTTGTGTCCCGGGACGTCTCCGGACCAAGGGGTGATCTATGGGAATGTCCCAAAGACTCGTGGTTTTGGCCGATTCAGGCCCGTTTTGTGGGTTTATTGCCCATGCTTTGGTGTCCCGGGACGTCTCCGAAGCACGGGGTGATCTTATGGGACCATCCCCATGAGTCACAGTTTTGGCCAATTGGGCCCGTTTTGTGAGCTATTACTCATGTTTTGGTGTCCCGAGACGTCTCCGGACCACGGGGTGATCTTATGGAAACGTCCCCAAGACTCGTGGTTTTGGCCGAGTCAGCCCCGTTTTGTGGGTTTATTGCCCATGTTTTGGTGTCTCGAGACGTCTCCGAAGCACGGGGTGATCTTATGGGACCGTCCCCAAGAGTCACAGTTTTGGCCAATTGGGGCTCATTTTGTGAGCTATTGCTCACGTTTTGGTGTCCCGGGACGTCTCCAGACCATGGGGTGATCTCATGGGAACGTCCCGAGGACTCTTGGTTTTGGCCGATTCAGGCCCGTTTTGTGCGTTTATTGCCCATGTTTTGGTGTCCCGGGACATCTCCGAAGCACGGGTTCATCTTATGGGACCGCCCCCTAGACTCGTAGTTTTGGCCAAATGGGGCCCGTTTTGTGAGCTATTGCTCACGTTTTGGTGTCCCGGGACGTCTCCGGACAATGGGGTGATCTTATGGGAACGTCCCCAGGACTCGTGGCTCTGGCCGATTCAGGCCCGTTTTCTGGGTTTATTGCCCATGTTTTGGTGTCCCGAGACGTCTCCGAAGCACGGGGTGATCTTATGGGACCGTCCCCTAGACTCGCAGGTTTGGCCAATTGGGGCCCGTTTTGTGAGCTATTACTCACGTTTTGGTGTGCCGGGACGTCTCCGGACCAAGGGGTGATCTTATCGGAACGTCCCTAGGACTCGTGCTTTTGGCCAATTCAGGCCCGTTTTGTGGGTTTATTGCCCATGTTTTAGTGTCCCGGGACGTCTTCGAAGCACGGGGTGATCTTATGGGACCGTCCCCAAGAGTCACAGTTTTGGCCAATTGGGACCCGTTTTGTGAGGTATTGCTCATGTTATGTTGTCCCGGGACGTCTCCGGACGACTGGGTGATCTATGGGAACGTCCCCAACACTCAAGGTTTTGCCCTATTCAGGCCGGTTTTGTGGGTTTATTGCCCATGTTTTGGTGTCCTGGGACGTCTCCGAAGCACGGGGTGATCCTATGGGACCGTCCCCAAGACTCACAGTTTTGGCCAATTGGGCCCGTTTTGTGAGCTATTGCTCACGTTTTTGTGTCCCGGGACGTCTCCGGACCAAGGGTTGATCTATGGGAATGTCCCAAAGACTCGTGGTTTTGGCCGATTCAGGCCCGTTTTGTGGGTTTATTGCCCATGCTTTGGTGTCCCGGGACGTCTCCGAAGCACGGGGTGATCTTATGGGACCGTCCCCATGAGTCACAGTTTTGGCCAATTGGGCCCGTTTTGTGAGCTATTACTCATGTTTTGGTGTCCCGAGACGTCTCCGGACCACGGGGTGATCTATGGGAACGTCCCCAAGACTCACAATTTTGGTTGATACGAGCTCGTTTCAAGGGATATTGCTCACGTTTCGGTGTCTCGGGACGTCTCCGAAGCACGGGGTGATCTTATGGAAACGTCCCCAAGACTCGTGGTTTTGGCCGAGTCAGGCCCGTTTTGTGGGTTTATTGCCCATGTTTTGGTGTCTCGAGACGTCTCCGAAGCACGGGGTGATCTTATGGGACCGTCCCCAAGAGTCACAGTTTTGGCCAATTGGGGCTCATTTTGTGAGCTATTGCTCACGTTTTGGTGTCCCGGGACGTCTCCAGACCATGGGGTGATCTCATGGGAACGTCCCGAGGACTCGTGGTTTTGGCCGATTCAGGCCCGTTTTGTGCGTTTATTGCCCATGTTTTGGTGTCCCGGGACATCTCCGAAGCACGGGTTGATCTTATGGGACCGCCCCCAAGACTCGTAGTTTTGGCCAAATGGGGCCCGTTTTGTGAGCTATTGCTCACGTTTTGGTGTCCCGGGACGTCTCCGGACAATGGGGTGATCTTATGGGAACGTCCCCAGGACTCGTGGTTCTGGCCGATTCAGGCCCGTTTTCTGGGTTTATTGCCCATGTTTTGGTGTCCCGAGACGTCTCCGAAGCACGGGGTGAACTTATGGGACCGTCCCCTAGACTCGCAGGTTTGGCCAATTGGGGCCCGTTTTGTGAGCTATTACTCACGTTTTGGTGTGCCGGGACGTCTCCGGACCAAGGGGTGATCTTATCGGAACGTCCCTAGGACTCGTGCTTTTGGCCAATTCAGGCCCGTTTTGTGGGTTTATTGCCCATGTTTTAGTGTCCCGGGACGTCTTCGAAGCACGGGGTGATCTTATGGGACCGTCCCCAAGAGTCACAGTTTTGGCCAATTGGGACCCGTTTTATGAGGTATTGCTCATGTTATGGTGTCCCGGGACGTCTCCGGACGACTGGGTGATCTATGGGAACGTCCCCAACACTCAAGGTTTTGCCCTATTCAGGCCTGTTTTGTGGGTTTATTGCCCATGTTTTGGTGTCCTGGGACGTCTCCGAAGCACGGGGTGATCCTATGGGACCGTCCCCAAGACTCACAGTTTTGGCCAATTGGGCCCGTTTTGTGAGCTATTGCTCACGTTTTTGTGTCCCGGGACGTCTCCGGACCAAGGGGTGATCTATGGGAATGTCCCAAAGACTCGTGGTTTTGGCCGATTCAGGCCCGTTTTGTGGGTTTATTGCCCATGCTTTGGTGTCCCGGGACGTCTCCGAAGCACGGGGTGATCTTATGGGACCATCCCCATGAGTCACAGTTTTGGCCAATTGGGCCCGTTTTGTGAGCTATTACTCATGTTTTGGTGTCCCGAGACGTCTCCAGACCACGGGGTGATCTTATGGAAACGTCCCCAAGACTCGTGGTTTTGGCCGAGTCAGGTCCGTTTTGTGGGTTTATTGCCCATGTTTTGGTGTCTCGAGACGTCTCCGAAGCACGGGGTGATCTTATGGGACCGTCCCCAAGAGTCACAGTTTTGGCCAATTGGGGCTCATTTTGTGAGCTATTGCTTACGTTTTGGTGTCCCGGGACGTTTCCAGACCATGGGGTGATCTCATGGGAACGTCCCTAGGACTCTTGGTTTTGGCCGATTCAGGCCCGTTTTGTGCGTTTATTGCCCATGTTTTGGTGTCCCGGGACATCTCCGAAGCACGGGTTGATCTTATGGGACCGCCCCCAAGACTCGTAGTTTTGGCCAAATGGGGCCCGTTTTGTGAGCTATTGCTCACGTTTTGGTGTCCCGGGACGTCTCCGGACAATGGGGTGATCTTATGGGAACGTCCCCAGGACTCGTGGTTCTGGCCGATTCAGGCCCGTTTTCTGGGTTTATTGCCCATGTTTTGGTGTCCCGAGACGTCTCCGAAGCACGGGGTGATCTTATGGGACCGTCCCCTAGACTCGCAGGTTTGGCCAATTGGGGCCCGTTTTGTGAGCTATTACTCACGTTTTGGTGTGCCGGGACGTCTCCGGACCAAGGCGTGATCTTATCGGAACGTCCCTAGGACTCGTGCTTTTGGCCAATTCAGGCCCGTTTTGTGGGTTTATTGCCCATGTTTTAGTGTCCCGGGACGTCTTCGAAGCACGGGGTGATCTTATGGGACCGTCCCCAAGAGTCACAGTTTTGGCCAATTGGGACCCGTTTTGTGAGGTATTGCTCATGTTATGGTGTCCCGGGACGTCTCCGGACGACTGGGTGATCTATGGGAACGTCCCCAACACTCAAGGTTTTGCCCTATTCAGGCCTGTTTTGTGGGTTTATTGCCCATGTTTTGGTGTCCTGGGACGTCTCCGAAGCACGGGGTGATCCTATGGGACCGTCCCCAAGACTCACAGTTTTGGCCAATTGGGCCCGTTTTGTGAGCTATTGCTCACGTTTTTGTGTCCCGGGACGTCTCCGGACCAAGGGGTGATCTATGGGAATGTCCCAAAGACTCGTGGTTTTGGCCGATTCAGGCCCGTTTTGTGGGTTTATTGCCCATGCTTTGGTGTCCCGGGACGTCTCCGAAGCACGGGGTGATCTTATGGGACCATCCCCATGAGTCACAGTTTTGGCCAATTGGGCCCGTTTTGTGAGCTATTACTCATGTTTTGGTGTCCCGAGACGTCTCCAGACCACGGGGTGATCTTATGGAAACGTCCCCAAGACTCGTGGTTTTGGCCGAGTCAGGCCCGTTTTGTGGGTTTATTGCCCATGTTTTGGTGTCTCGAGACGTCTCCGAAGCACGGGGTGATCTTATGGGACCGTCCCCAAGAGTCACAGTTTTGGCCAATTGGGGCTCATTTTGTGAGCTATTGCTCACGTTTTGGTGTCCCGGGACGTTTCCAGACCATGGGGTGATCTCATGGGAACGTCCCTAGGACTCTTGGTTTTGGCCGATTCAGGCCCGTTTTGTGCGTTTATTGCCCATGTTTTGGTGTCCCGGGACATCTCCGAAGCACGGGTTGATCTTATGGGACCGCCCCCTAGACTCGTAGTTTTGGCCAAATGGGGCCCGTTTTGTGAGCTATTGCTCACGTTTTGGTGTCCCGGACGTCTCCGGACAATGGGGTGATCTTCTGGGAACGTCCCCAGGACTCGTGGTTCTGGCCGATTCAGGCCCGTTTTCTGGGTTTATTGCCCATGTTTTGGTGTCCCGAGACGTCTCCGAAGCACGGGGTGATCTTATGGGACCGTCCCCTAGACTCGCAGGTTTGGCCAATTGGGGCCCGTTTTGTGAGCTATTACTCACGTTTTGGTGTGCCGGGACGTCTCCGGACCAAGGGGTGATCTTATCGGAACGTCCCTAGGACTCGTGCTTTTGGCCAATTCAGGCCCGTTTTGTGGGTTTATTGCCCATGTTTTAGTGTCCCGGGACGTCTTCGAAGCACGGGGTGATCTTATGGGACCGTCCCCAAGAGTCACAGTTTTGGCCAATTGGGACCCGTTTTGTGAGGTATTGCTCATGTTATGGTGTCCCGGGACGTCTCCGGACGACTGGGTGATCTATGGGAACGTCCCCAACACTCAAGGTTTTGCCCTATTCAGGCCTGTTTTGTGGGTTTATTGCCCATGTTTTGGTGTCCTGGGACGTCTCCGAAGCACGGGGTGATCCTATGGGACCGTCCCCAAGACTCACAGTTTTGGCCAATTGGGCCCGTTTTGTGAGCTATTGCTCACGTTTTTGTGTCCCGGGACGTCTCCGGACCAAGGGGTGATCTATGGGAATGTCCCAAAGACTCGTGGTTTTGGCCGATTCAGGCCCGTTTTGTGGGTTTATTGCCCATGCTTTGGTGTCCCGGGACGTCTCCGAAGCACGGGGTGATCTTATGGGACCATCCCCATGAGTCACAGTTTTGGCCAATTGGGCCCGTTTTGAGAGCTATTACTCATGTTTTGGTGTCCCGAGACGTCTCCAGACCACGGGGTGATCTTATGGAAACGTCCCCAAGACTCGTGGTTTTGGCCGAGTCAGGCCCGTTTTGTGGGTTTATTGCCCATGTTTTGGTGTCTCGAGACGTCTCCGAAGCACGGGGTGATCTTATGGGACCGTCCCCAAGAGTCACAGTTTTGGCCAATTGGGGCTCATTTTGTGAGCTATTGCTCACGTTTTGGTGTCCCGGGACGTCTCCAGACCATGGGGTGATCTCATGGGAACCTCCCGAGGACTCGTGGTTTTGGCCGATTCAGGCCCGTTTTGTGCGTTTATTGCCCATGTTTTGGTGTCCCGGGACATCTCCGAAGCATGGGTTGATCTTATGGGACCGCCCCCTAGACTCGTAGTTTTGGCCAAATGGGGCCCGTTTTGTGAGCTATTGCTCACGTTTTGGTGTCCCGGACGTGTCCGGACAATGGGGTGATCTTATGGGAACGTCCCCAGGACTCGTGGTTCTGGCCGATTCAGGCCCGTTTTCTGGGTTTATTGCCCATGTTTTGGTGTCCCGAGACGTCTCCGAAGCACGGGGTGATCTTATGGGACCGTCCCCTAGACTCGCAGGTTTGGCCAATTGGGGCCCGTTTTGTGAGCTATTACTCACGTTTTGGTGTGCCGGGACGTCTCCGGACCAAGGCGTGATCTTATCGGAACGTCCCTAGGACTCGTGCTTTTGGCCAATTCAGGCCCGTTTTGTGGGTTTATTGCCCATGTTTTAGTGTCCCGGGACGTCTTCGAAGCACGGGGTGATCTTATGGGACCGTCCCCAAGAGTCACAGTTTTGGCCAATTGGGACCCGTTTTGTGAGGTATTGCTCATGTTATGGTGTCCCGGGACGTCTCCGGACGACTGGGTGATCTATGGGAACGTCCCCAACACTCAAGGTTTTGCCCTATTCAGGCCAGTTTTGTGGGTTTATTGCCCATGTTTTGGTGTCCTGGGACGTCTCCGAAGCACGGGGTGATCCTATGGGACCGTCCCCAAGACTCACAGTTTTGGCCAATTGGGCCCGTTTTGTGAGCTATTGCTCACGTTTTTGTGTCCCGGGACGTCTCCGGACCAAGGGGTGATCTATGGGAATGTCCCAAAGACTCGTGGTTTTGGCCGATTCAGGCCCGTTTTGTGGGTTTATTGCCCATGCTTTGGTGTCCCGGGACGTCTCCGAAGCACGGGGTGATCTTATGGGACCATCCCCATGAGTCACAGTTTTGGCCAATTGGGCCCGTTTTGTGAGCTATTACTCATGTTTTGGTGTCCCGAGACGTCTCCAGACCACGGGGTGATCTTATGGAAACGTCCCCAAGACTCGTGGTTTTGGCCGAGTCAGGCCCGTTTTGTGGGTTTATTGCCCATGTTTTGGTGTCTCGAGACGTCTCCGAAGCACGGGGTGATCTTATGGGACCGTCCCCAAGAGTCACAGTTTTGGCCAATTGGGGCTCATTTTGTGAGCTATTGCTCACGTTTTGGTGTCCCGGGACGTTTCCAGACCATGGGGTGATCTCATGGGAACGTCCCTAGGACTCTTGGTTTTGGCCGATTCAGGCCCGTTTTGTGCGTTTATTGCCCATGTTTTGGTGTCCCGGGACATCTCCGAAGCACGGGTTGATCTTATGGGACCGCCCCCTAGACTCGTAGTTTTGGCCAAATGGGGCCCGTTTTGTGAGCTATTGCTCACGTTTTGGTGTCCCGGGACATCTCCGGACAATGGGGTGATCTTATGGGAACGTCCCCAGGACTCGTGGTTCTGGCCGATTCAGGCCCGTTTTCTGGGTTTATTGCCCATGTTTTGGTGTCCCGAGACGTCTCCGAAGCACGGGGTGATCTTATGGGACCGTCCCCTAGACTCGCAGGTTTGGCCAATTGGGGCCCGTTTTGTGAGCTATTACTCACGTTTTGGTGTGCCGGGACGTCTCCGGACCAAGGCGTGATCTTATCGGAACGTCCCTAGGACTCGTGCTTTTGGCCAATTCAGGCCCGTTTTGTGGGTTTATTGCCCATGTTTTAGTGTCCCGGGACGTCTTCGAAGCACGGGGTGATCTTATGGGACCGTCCCCAAGAGTCACAGTTTTGGCCAATTGGGACCCGTTTTGTGAGGTATTGCTCATGTTATGGTGTCCCGGGACGTCTCCGGACGACTGGGTGATCTATGGGAACGTCCCCAACACTCAAGGTTTTGCCCTATTCAGGCCAGTTTTGTGGGTTTATTGCCCATGTTTTGGTGTCCTGGGACGTCTCCGAAGCACGGGGTGATCCTATGGGACCGTCCCCAAGACTCACAGTTTTGGCCAATTGGGCCCGTTTTGTGAGCTATTGCTCACGTTTTTGTGTCCCGGGACGTCTCCGGACCAAGGGGTGATCTATGGGAATGTCCCAAAGACTCGTGGTTTTGGCCGATTCAGGCCCGTTTTGTGGGTTTATTGCCCATGCTTTGGTGTCCCGGGACGTCTCCGAAGCACGGGGTGATCTTATGGGACCATCCCCATGAGTCACAGTTTTGGCCAATTGGGCCCGTTTTGTGAGCTATTACTCATGTTTTGGTGTCCCGAGACGTCTCCAGACCACGGGGTGATCTTATGGAAACGTCCCCAAGACTCGTGGTTTTGGCCGAGTCAGGCCCGTTTTGTGGGTTTATTGCCCATGTTTTGGTGTCTCGAGACGTCTCCGAAGCACGGGGTGATCTTATGGGACCGTCCCCAAGAGTCACAGTTTTGTCCAATTGGGGCTCATTTTGTGAGCTATTGCTCACGTTTTGGTGTCCCGGGACGTTTCCAGACCATGGGGTGATCTCATGGGAACGTCCCTAGGACTCTTGGTTTTGGCCGATTCAGGCCCGTTTTGTGCGTTTATTGCCCATGTTTTGGTGTCCCGGGACATCTCCGAAGCACGGGTTGATCTTATGGGACCGCCCCCTAGACTCGTAGTTTTGGCCAAATGGGGCCCGTTTTGTGAGCTATTGCTCACGTTTTGGTGTCCCGGACGTCTCCGGACAATGGGGTGATCTTATGGGAACGTCCCCAGGACTCGTGGTTCTGGCCGATTCAGGCCCGTTTTCTGGGTTTATTGCCCATTTTTTGGTGTCCCGAGACGTCTCCGAAGCACGGGGTGATCTTATGGGACCGTCCCCTAGACTCGCAGGTTTGGCCAATTGGGGCCCGTTTTGTGAGCTATTACTCACGTTTTGGTGTGCCGGGACGTCTCCGGACCAAGGGGTGATCTTATCGGAACGTCCCTAGGACTCGTGCTTTTGGCCAATTCAGGCCCGTTTTGTGGGTTTATTGCCCATGTTTTAGTGTCCCGGGACGTCTTCGAAGCACGGGGTGATCTTATGGGACCGTCCCCAAGAGTCACAGTTTTGGCCAATTGGGACCCGTTTTGTGAGGTATTGCTCATGTTATGGTGTCCCCGGACGTCTCCGGACGACTGGGTGATCTATGGGAACGTCCCCAACACTCAAGGTTTTGCCCTATTCAGGCCTGTTTTGTGGGTTTATTGCCCATGTTTTGGTGTCCTGGGACGTCTCCGAAGCACGGGGTGATCCTATGGGACCGTCCCCAAGACTCACAGTTTTGGCCAATTGGGCCCGTTTTGTGAGCTATTGCTCACGTTTTTGTGTCCCGGGACGTCTCCGGACCAAGGGGTGATCTATGGGAATGTCCCAAAGACTCGTGGTTTTGGCCGATTCAGGCCCGTTTTGTGGGTTTATTGCCCATGCTTTGGTGTCCCGGGACGTCTCCGAAGCACGGGGTGATCTTATGGGACCATCCCCATGAGTCACAGTTTTGGCCAATTGGGCCCGTTTTGAGAGCTATTACTCATGTTTTGGTGTCCCGAGACGTCTCCAGACCACGGGGTGATCTTATGGAAACGTCCCCAAGACTCGTGGTTTTGGCCGAGTCAGGCCCGTTTTGTGGGTTTATTGCCCATGTTTTGGTGTCTCGAGACGTCTCCGAAGCACGGGGTGATCTTATGGGACCGTCCCCAAGAGTCACAGTTTTGGCCAATTGGGGCTCATTTTGTGAGCTATTGCTCACGTTTTGGTGTCCCGGGACGTTTCCAGACCATGGGGTGATCTCATGGGAACGTCCCGAGGACTCTTGGTTTTGGCCGATTCAGGCCCGTTTTGTGCGTTTATTGCCCATGTTTTGGTGTCCCGGGACATCTCCGAAGCACGGGTTGATCTTATGGGACCGCCCCCTAGACTCGTAGTTTTGGCCAAATGGGGCCCGTTTTGTGAGCTATTGCTCACGTTTTGGTGTCCCGGACGTCTCCGGACAATGGGGTGATCTTATGGGAACGTCCCCAGGACTCGTGGTTCTGGCCGATTCAGGCCCGTTATCTGGGTTTATTGCCCATGTTTTGGTGTCCCGAGACGTCTCCGAAGCACGGGGTGATCTTATGGGACCTTCCCCTAGACTCGCAGGTTTGGCCAATTGGGGCCCGTTTTGTGAGCTATTACTCACGTTTTGGTGTGCCGGGACGTCTCCGGACCAAGGGGTGATCTTATCGGAACGTCCCTAGGACTCGTGCTTTTGGCCAATTCAGGCCCGTTTTGTGGGTTTATTGCCCATGTTTTAGTGTCCCGGGACGTCTTCGAAGCACGGGGTGATCTTATGGGACCGTCCCCAAGAGTCACAGTTTTGGCCAATTGGGACCCGTTTTGTGAGGTATTGCTCATGTTATGGTGTCCCGGGACGTCTCCGGACGACTGGGTGATCTATGGGAACGTCCCCAACACTCAAGGTTTTGCCCTATTCAGGCCTGTTTTGTGGGTTTATTGCCCATGTTTTGGTGTCCTGGGACGTCTACGAAGCACGGGGTGATCCTATGGGACCGTCCCCAAGACTCACAGTTTTGGCCAATTGGGCCCGTTTTGTGAGCTATTGCTCACGTTTTTGTGTCCCGGGACGTCTCCGGACCAAGGGTTGATCTATGGGAATGTCCCAAAGACTCGTGGTTTTGGCCGATTCAGGCCCGTTTTGTGGGTTTATTGCCCATGCTTTGGTGTCCCGGGACGTCTCCGAAGCACGGGGTGATCTTATGGGACCGTCCCCATGAGTCACAGTTTTGGCCAATTGGGCCCGTTTTGTGAGCTATTACTCATGTTTTGGTGTCCCGAGACGTCTCCGGACCACGGGGTGATCTATGGGAACATCCCCAAGACTCACAATTTTGGTTGATACGAGCTCGTTTCAAGGGATATTGCTCACGTTTCGGTGTCTCGGGACGTCTCCGAAGCACGGGGTGATCTTATGGAAACGTCCCCAAGACTCGTGGTTTTGGCCGAGTCAGGCCCGTTTTGTGGGTTTATTGCCCATGTTTTGGTGTCTCGAGACGTCTCCGAAGCACGGGGTGATCTTATGGGACCGTCCCCAAGAGTCACAGTTTTGGCCAATTGGGGCTCATTTTGTGAGCTATTGCTCACGTTTTGGTGTCCCGGGACGTCTCCAGACCATGGGGTGATCTCATGGGAACGTCCCGAGGACTCGTGGTTTTGGCCGATTCAGGCCCGTTTTGTGCGTTTATTGCCCATGTTTTGGTGTCCCGGGACATCTCCGAAGCACGGGTTGATCTTATGGGACCGCCCCCTAGACTCGTAGTTTTGGCCAAATGGGGCCCGTTTTGTGAGCTATTGCTCACGTTTTGGTGTCCCGGGACGTCTCCGGACAATGGGGTGATCTTATGGGAACGTCCCCAGGACTCGTGGTTCTGGCCGATTCAGGCCCGTTTTCTGGGTTTATTGCCCATGTTTTGGTGTCCCGAGACGTCTCCGAAGCACGGGGTGATCTTATGGGACCGTCCCCTAGACTCGCAGGTTTGGCCAATTGGGGCCCGTTTTGTGAGCTATTACTCACGTTTTGGTGTGCCGGGACGTCTCCGGACCAAGGGGTGATCTTATCGGAACGTCCCTAGGACTCGTGCTTTTGGCCAATTCAGGCCCGTTTTGTGGGTTTATTACCCATGTTTTAGTGTCCCGGGACGTCTTCGAAGCACGGGGTGATCTTATGGGACCGTCCCCAAGAGTCACAGTTTTGGCCAATTGGGACCCGTTTTGTGAGGTATTGCTCATGTTATGGTGTCCCGGGACGTCTCCGGACGACTGGGTGATCTATGGGAACGTCCCCAACACTCAAGGTTTTGCCCTATTCAGGCTTGTTTTGTGGGTTTATTGCCCATGTTTTGGTGTCCTGGGACGTCTCCGAAGCACGGGGTGATCCTATGGGACCGTCCCCAAGACTCACAGTTTTGGCCAATTGGGCCCGTTTTGTGAGCTATTGCTCACGTTTTTGTGTCCCGGGACGTCGCCGGACCAAGGGGTGATCTATGGGAATGTCCCAAAGACTCGTGGTTTTGGCCGATTCAGGCCCGTTTTGTGGGTTTATTGCCCATGCTTTGGTGTCCCGGGACGTCTCCGAAGCACGGGGTGATCTTATGGGACCGTCCCCATGAGTCACAGTTTTGGCCAATTGGGCCCGTTTTGTGATCTATTACTCATGTTTTGGTGTCCCGAGACGTCTCCGGACCACGGGGTGATCTATGGGAACATCCCCAAGACTCACAATTTTGGTTGATACGAGCTCGTTTCAAGGGATATTGCTCACGTTTCGGTGTCTCGAGACGTCTCCGAAGCACGGGGTGATCTTATGGAAACGTCCCCAAGACTCGTGGTTTTGGCCGAGTCAGGCCCGTTTTGTGGGTTTATTGCCCATGTTTTGGTGTCTCGAGACGTCTCCGAAGCACGGGGTGATCTTATGGTACCGTCCCCAAGAGTCACAGTTTTGGCCAATTGGGGCTCATTTTGTGAGCTATTGCTCACGTTTTGGTGTCCCGGGACGTCTCCAGACCAAGGGGTGATCTCATGGGAACGTCCCGAGGACTCGTGGTTTTGGCCGATTCAGGCCCGTTTTGTGCGTTTATTGCCCATGTTTTGGTGTCCCGGGACATCTCCGAAGCACGGGTTGATCTTATGGGACCGCCCCCTAGACTCGTAGTTTTGGCCAAATGGGGCCCGTTTTGTGAGCTATTGCTCACGTTTTGGTGTCCCGGGACGTCTCCGGACAATGGGGTGATCTTATGGGAACGTCCCCAGGACTCGTGGTTCTGGCCGATTCAGGCCCGTTTTCTGGGTTTATTGCCCATGTTTTGGTGTCCCGAGACGTCTCCGAAGCACGGGGTGATCTTATGGGACCGTCCCCTAGACTCGCAGGTTTGGCCAATTGGGGCCCGTTTTGTGAGCTATTACTCACGTTTTGGTGTGCCGGGACGTCTCCGGACCAAGGGGTGATCTTATCGGAACGTCCCTAGGACTCGTGCTTTTGGCCAATTCAGGCCCGTTTTGTGGGTTTATTACCCATGTTTTAGTGTCCCGGGACGTCTTCGAAGCACGGGGTGATCTTATGGGACCGTCCCCAAGAGTCACAGTTTTGGCCAATTGGGACCCGTTTTGTGAGGTATTGCTCATGTTATGGTGTCCCGGGACGTCTCCGGACGACTGGGTGATCTATGGGAACGTCCCCAACACTCAAGGTTTTGCCCTATTCAGGCTTGTTTTGTGGGTTTATTGCCCATGTTTTGGTGTCCTGGGACGTCTCCGAAGCACGGGGTGATCCTATGGGACCGTCCCCAAGACTCACAGTTTTGGCCAATTGGGCCCGTTTTGTGAGCTATTGCTCACGTTTTTGTGTCCCGGGACGTCGCCGGACCAAGGGGTGATCTATGGGAACGTCCCCAACACTCAAGGTTTTGCCCTATTCAGGCCTGTTTTGTGGGTTTATTGCCCATGTTTTGGTGTCCTGGGACGTCTACGAAGCACGGGGTGATCCTATGGGACCGTCCCCAAGACTCACAGTTTTGGCCAATTGGGCCCGTTTTGTGAGCTATTGCTCACGTTTTTGTGTCCCGGGACGTCTCCGGACCAAGGGTTGATCTATGGGAATGTCCCAAAGACTCGTGGTTTTGGCCGATTCAGGCCCGTTTTGTGGGTTTATTGCCCATGCTTTGGTGTCCCGGGACGTCTCCGAAGCACGGGGTGATCTTATGGGACCGTCCCCATGAGTCACAGTTTTGGCCAATTGGGCCCGTTTTGTGAGCTATTACTCATGTTTTGGTGTCCCGAGACGTCTCCGGACCACGGGGTGATCTATGGGAACATCCCCAAGACTCACAATTTTGGTTGATACGAGCTCGTTTCAAGGGATATTGCTCACGTTTCGGTGTCTCGGGACGTCTCCGAAGCACGGGGTGATCTTATGGAAACGTCCCCAAGACTCGTGGTTTTGGCCGAGTCAGGCCCGTTTTGTGGGTTTATTGCCCATGTTTTGGTGTCTCGAGACGTCTCCGAAGCACGGGGTGATCTTATGGGACCGTCCCCAAGAGTCACAGTTTTGGCCAATTGGGGCTCATTTTGTGAGCTATTGCTCACGTTTTGGTGTCCCGGGACGTCTCCAGACCATGGGGTGATCTCATGGGAACGTCCCGAGGACTCGTGGTTTTGGCCGATTCAGGCCCGTTTTGTGCGTTTATTGCCCATGTTTTGGTGTCCCGGGACATCTCCGAAGCACGGGTTGATCTTATGGGACCGCCCCCTAGACTCGTAGTTTTGGCCAAATGGGGCCCGTTTTGTGAGCTATTGCTCACGTTTTGGTGTCCCGGGACGTCTCCGGACAATGGGGTGATCTTATGGGAACGTCCCCAGGACTCGTGGTTCTGGCCGATTCAGGCCCGTTTTCTGGGTTTATTGCCCATGTTTTGGTGTCCCGAGACGTCTCCGAAGCACGGGGTGATCTTATGGGACCGTCCCCTAGACTCGCAGGTTTGGCCAATTGGGGCCCGTTTTGTGAGCTATTACTCACGTTTTGGTGTGCCGGGACGTCTCCGGACCAAGGGGTGATCTTATCGGAACGTCCCTAGGACTCGTGCTTTTGGCCAATTCAGGCCCGTTTTGTGGGTTTATTACCCATGTTTTAGTGTCCCGGGACGTCTTCGAAGCACGGGGTGATCTTATGGGACCGTCCCCAAGAGTCACAGTTTTGGCCAATTGGGACCCGTTTTGTGAGGTATTGCTCATGTTATGGTGTCCCGGGACGTCTCCGGACGACTGGGTGATCTATGGGAACGTCCCCAACACTCAAGGTTTTGCCCTATTCAGGCTTGTTTTGTGGGTTTATTGCCCATGTTTTGGTGTCCTGGGACGTCTCCGAAGCACGGGGTGATCCTATGGGACCGTCCCCAAGACTCACAGTTTTGGCCAATTGGGCCCGTTTTGTGAGCTATTGCTCACGTTTTTGTGTCCCGGGACGTCGCCGGACCAAGGGGTGATCTATGGGAATGTCCCAAAGACTCGTGGTTTTGGCCGATTCAGGCCCGTTTTGTGGGTTTATTGCCCATGCTTTGGTGTCCCGGGACGTCTCCGAAGCACGGGGTGATCTTATGGGACCGTCCCCATGAGTCACAGTTTTGGCCAATTGGGCCCGTTTTGTGATCTATTACTCATGTTTTGGTGTCCCGAGACGTCTCCGGACCACGGGGTGATCTATGGGAACATCCCCAAGACTCACAATTTTGGTTGATACGAGCTCGTTTCAAGGGATATTGCTCACGTTTCGGTGTCTCGAGACGTCTCCGAAGCACGGGGTGATCTTATGGAAACGTCCCCAAGACTCGTGGTTTTGGCCGAGTCAGGCCCGTTTTGTGGGTTTATTGCCCATGTTTTGGTGTCTCGAGACGTCTCCGAAGCACGGGGTGATCTTATGGTACCGTCCCCAAGAGTCACAGTTTTGGCCAATTGGGGCTCATTTTGTGAGCTATTGCTCACGTTTTGGTGTCCCGGGACGTCTCCAGACCAAGGGGTGATCTCATGGGAACGTCCCGAGGACTCGTGGTTTTGGCCGATTCAGGCCCGTTTTGTGCGTTTATTGCCCATGTTTTGGTGTCCCGGGACATCTCCGAAGCACGGGTTGATCTTATGGGACCGCCCCCTAGACTCGTAGTTTTGGCCAAATGGGGCCCGTTTTGTGAGCTATTGCTCACGTTTTGGTGTCCCGGGACGTCTCCGGACAATGGGGTGATCTTATGGGAACGTCCCCAGGACTCGTGGTTCTGGCCGATTCAGGCCCGTTTTCTGGGTTTATTGCCCATGTTTTGGTGTCCCGAGACGTCTCCGAAGCACGGGGTGATCTTATGGGACCGTCCCCTAGACTCGCAGGTTTGGCCAATTGGGGCCCGTTTTGTGAGCTATTACTCACGTTTTGGTGTGCCGGGACGTCTCCGGACCAAGGGGTGATCTTATCGGAACGTCCCTAGGACTCGTGCTTTTGGCCAATTCAGGCCCGTTTTGTGGGTTTATTACCCATGTTTTAGTGTCCCGGGACGTCTTCGAAGCACGGGGTGATCTTATGGGACCGTCCCCAAGAGTCACAGTTTTGGCCAATTGGGACCCGTTTTGTGAGGTATTGCTCATGTTATGGTGTCCCGGGACGTCTCCGGACGACTGGGTGATCTATGGGAACGTCCCCAACACTCAAGGTTTTGCCCTATTCAGGCTTGTTTTGTGGGTTTATTGCCCATGTTTTGGTGTCCTGGGACGTCTCCGAAGCACGGGGTGATCCTATGGGACCGTCCCCAAGACTCACAGTTTTGGCCAATTGGGCCCGTTTTGTGAGCTATTGCTCACGTTTTTGTGTCCCGGGACGTCGCCGGACCAAGGGGTGATCTATGGGAATGTCCCAAAGACTCGTGGTTTTGGCCGATTCAGGCCCGTTTTGTGGGTTTATTGCCCATGCTTTGGTGTCCCGGGACGTCTCCGAAGCACGGGGTGATCTTATGGGACCGTCCCCATGAGTCACAGTTTTGGCCAATTGGGCCCGTTTTGTGATCTATTACTCATGTTTTGGTGTCCCGAGACGTCTCCGGACCACGGGGTGATCTATGGGAACATCCCCAAGACTCACAATTTTGGTTGATACGAGCTCGTTTCAAGGGATATTGCTCACGTTTCGGTGTCTCGAGACGTCTCCGAAGCACGGGGTGATCTTATGGAAACGTCCCCAAGACTCGTGGTTTTGGCCGAGTCAGGCCCGTTTTGTGGGTTTATTGCCCATGTTTTGGTGTCTCGAGACGTCTCCGAAGCACGGGGTGATCTTATGGTACCGTCCCCAAGAGTCACAGTTTTGGCCAATTGGGGCTCATTTTGTGAGCTATTGCTCACGTTTTGGTGTCCCGGGACGTCTCCAGACCAAGGGGTGATCTCATGGGAACGTCCCGAGGACTCGTGGTTTTGGCCGATTCAGGCCCGTTTTGTGCGTTTATTGCCCATGTTTTGGTGTCCCGGGACATCTCCGAAGCACGGGTTGATCTTATGGGACCGCCCCCTAGACTCGTAGTTTTGGCCAAATGGGGCCCGTTTTGTGAGCTATTGCTCACGTTTTGGTGTCCCGGGACGTCTCCGGACAATGGGGTGATCTTATGGGAACGTCCCCAGGACTCGTGGTTCTGGCCGATTCAGGCCCGTTTTCTGGGTTTATTGCCCATGTTTTGGTGTCCCGAGACGTCTCCGAAGCACGGGGTGATCTTATGGGACCGTCCCCTAGACTCGCAGGTTTGGCCAATTGGGGCCCGTTTTGTGAGCTATTACTCACGTTTTGGTGTGCCGGGACGTCTCCGGACCAAGGGGTGATCTTATCGGAACGTCCCTAGGACTCGTGCTTTTGGCCAATTCAGGCCCGTTTTGTGGGTTTATTACCCATGTTTTAGTGTCCCGGGACGTCTTCGAAGCACGGGGTGATCTTATGGGACCGTCCCCAAGAGTCACAGTTTTGGCCAATTGGGACCCGTTTTGTGAGGTATTGCTCATGTTATGGTGTCCCGGGACGTCTCCGGACGACTGGGTGATCTATGGGAACGTCCCCAACACTCAAGGTTTTGCCCTATTCAGGCTTGTTTTGTGGGTTTATTGCCCATGTTTTGGTGTCCTGGGACGTCTCCGAAGCACGGGGTGATCCTATGGGACCGTCCCCAAGACTCACAGTTTTGGCCAATTGGGCCCGTTTTGTGAGCTATTGCTCACGTTTTTGTGTCCCGGGACGTCGCCGGACCAAGGGGTGATCTATGGGAATGTCCCAAAGACTCGTGGTTTTGGCCGATTCAGGCCCGTTTTGTGGGTTTATTGCCCATGCTTTGGTGTCCCGGGACGTCTCCGAAGCACGGGGTGATCTTATGGGACCGTCCCCATGAGTCACAGTTTTGGCCAATTGGGCCCGTTTTGTGATCTATTACTCATGTTTTGGTGTCCCGAGACGTCTCCGGACCACGGGGTGATCTATGGGAACATCCCCAAGACTCACAATTTTGGTTGATACGAGCTCGTTTCAAGGGATATTGCTCACGTTTCGGTGTCTCGAGACGTCTCCGAAGCACGGGGTGATCTTATGGAAACGTCCCCAAGACTCGTGGTTTTGGCCGAGTCAGGCCCGTTTTGTGGGTTTATTGCCCATGTTTTGGTGTCTCGAGACGTCTCCGAAGCACGGGGTGATCTTATGGTACCGTCCCCAAGAGTCACAGTTTTGGCCAATTGGGGCTCATTTTGTGAGCTATTGCTCACGTTTTGGTGTCCCGGGACGTCTCCAGACCAAGGGGTGATCTCATGGGAACGTCCCGAGGACTCGTGGTTTTGGCCGATTCAGGCCCGTTTTGTGCGTTTATTGCCCATGTTTTGGTGTCCCGGGACATCTCCGAAGCACGGGTTGATCTTATGGGACCGCCCCCTAGACTCGTAGTTTTGGCCAAATGGGGCCCGTTTTGTGAGCTATTGCTCACGTTTTGGTGTCCCGGGACGTCTCCGGACAATGGGGTGATCTTATGGGAACGTCCCCAGGACTCGTGGTTCTGGCCGATTCAGGCCCGTTTTCTGGGTTTATTGCCCATGTTTTGGTGTCCCGAGACGTCTCCGAAGCACGGGGTGATCTTATGGGACCGTCCCCTAGACTCGCAGGTTTGGCCAATTGGGGCCCGTTTTGTGAGCTATTACTCACGTTTTGGTGTGCCGGGACGTCTCCGGACCAAGGGGTGATCTTATCGGAACGTCCCTAGGACTCGTGCTTTTGGCCAATTCAGGCCCGTTTTGTGGGTTTATTACCCATGTTTTAGTGTCCCGGGACGTCTTCGAAGCACGGGGTGATCTTATGGGACCGTCCCCAAGAGTCACAGTTTTGGCCAATTGGGACCCGTTTTGTGAGGTATTGCTCATGTTATGGTGTCCCGGGACGTCTCCGGACGACTGGGTGATCTATGGGAACGTCCCCAACACTCAAGGTTTTGCCCTATTCAGGCTTGTTTTGTGGGTTTATTGCCCATGTTTTGGTGTCCTGGGACGTCTCCGAAGCACGGGGTGATCCTATGGGACCGTCCCCAAGACTCACAGTTTTGGCCAATTGGGCCCGTTTTGTGAGCTATTGCTCACGTTTTTGTGTCCCGGGACGTCGCCGGACCAAGGGGTGATCTATGGGAATGTCCCAAAGACTCGTGGTTTTGGCCGATTCAGGCCCGTTTTGTGGGTTTATTGCCCATGCTTTGGTGTCCCGGGACGTCTCCGAAGCACGGGGTGATCTTATGGGACCGTCCCCATGAGTCACAGTTTTGGCCAATTGGGCCCGTTTTGTGATCTATTACTCATGTTTTGGTGTCCCGAGACGTCTCCGGACCACGGGGTGATCTATGGGAACATCCCCAAGACTCACAATTTTGGTTGATACGAGCTCGTTTCAAGGGATATTGCTCACGTTTCGGTGTCTCGAGACGTCTCCGAAGCACGGGGTGATCTTATGGAAACGTCCCCAAGACTCGTGGTTTTGGCCGAGTCAGGCCCGTTTTGTGGGTTTATTGCCCATGTTTTGGTGTCTCGAGACGTCTCCGAAGCACGGGGTGATCTTATGGTACCGTCCCCAAGAGTCACAGTTTTGGCCAATTGGGGCTCATTTTGTGAGCTATTGCTCACGTTTTGGTGTCCCGGGACGTCTCCAGACCAAGGGGTGATCTCATGGGAACGTCCCGAGGACTCGTGGTTTTGGCCGATTCAGGCCCGTTTTGTGCGTTTATTGCCCATGTTTTGGTGTCCCGGGACATCTCCGAAGCACGGATTGATCTTATGGGACCGCCCCCTAGACTCGTAGTTTTGGCCAAATGGGGCCCGTTTTGTGAGCTATTGCTCACGTTTTGGTGTCCCGGGACGTCTCCGGACAATGGGGTGATCTTATGGGAACGTCCCCAGGACTCGTGGATCTGGCCGATTCAGGCCCGTTTTCTGGGTTTATTGCCCATGTTTTGGTGTCCCGAGACGTCTCCGAAGCACGGGGTGATCTTATGGGACCGTCCCCTAGACTCGCAGGTTTGGCCAATTGGGGCCCGTTTTGTGAGCTATTACTCACGTTTTTGTGTGCCGGGACGTCTCCGGACCAAGGGGTGATCTTATCGGAACGTCCCTAGGACTCGTGCTTTTGGCCAATTCAGGCCCGTTTTGTGGGTTTATTACCCATGTTTTAGTGTCCCGGGACGTCTTCGAAGCACGGGGTGATCTTATGGGACCGTCCCCAAGAGTCACAGTTTTGGCCAATTGGGACCCGTTTTGTGAGGTATTGCTCATGTTATGGTGTCCCGGGACGTCTCCGGACGAGTGGGTGATCTATGGGAACGTCCCCAACACTCAAGGTTTTGCCCTATTCAGGCTTGTTTTGTGGGTTTATTGCCCATGTTTTGGTGTCCTGGGACGTCTCCGAAGCACGGGGTGATCCTATGGGACCGTCCCCAAGACTCACAGTTTTGGCCAATTGGGCCCGTTTTGTGAGCTATTGCTCACGTTTTTGTGTCCCGGGACGTCGCCGGACCAAGGGGTGATCTATGGGAATGTCCCAAAGACTCGTGGTTTTGGCCGATTCAGGCCCGTTTTGTGGGTTTATTGCCCATGCTTTGGTGTCCCGGGACGTCTCCGAAGCACGGGGTGATCTTATGGGACCGTCCCCATGAGTCACAGTTTTGGCCAATTGGGCCCGTTTTGTGATCTATTACTCATGTTTTGGTGTCCCGAGACGTCTCCGGACCACGGGGTGATCTATGGGAACATCCCCAAGACTCACAATTTTGGTTGATACGAGCTCGTTTCAAGGGATATTGCTCACGTTTCGGTGTCTCGAGACGTCTCCGAAGCACGGGGTGATCTTATGGAAACGTCCCCAAGACTCGTGGTTTTGGCCGAGTCAGGCCCGTTTTGTGGGTTTATTGCCCATGTTTTGGTGTCTCGAGACGTCTCCGAAGCACGGGGTGATCTTATGGTACCGTCCCCAAGAGTCACAGTTTTGGCCAATTGGGGCTCATTTTGTGAGCTATTGCTCACGTTTTGGTGTCCCGGGACGTCTCCAGACCAAGGGGTGATCTCATGGGAACGTCCCGAGGACTCGTGGTTTTGGCCGATTCAGGCCCGTTTTGTGCGTTTATTGCCCATGTTTTGGTGTCCCGGGACATCTCCGAAGCACGGGTTGATCTTATGGGACCGCCCCCTAGACTCGTAGTTTTGGCCAAATGGGGCCCGTTTTGTGAGCTATTGCTCACGTTTTGGTGTCCCGGGACGTCTCCGGACAATGGGGTGATCTTATGGGAACGTCCCCAGGACTCGTGGTTCTGGCCGATTCAGGCCCGTTTTCTGGGTTTATTGCCCATGTTTTGGTGTCCCGAGACGTCTCCGAAGCACGGGGTGATCTTATGGGACCGTCCCCTAGACTCGCAGGTTTGGCCAATTGGGGCCCGTTTTGTGAGCTATTACTCACGTTTTGGTGTGCCGGGACGTCTCCGGACCAAGGGGTGATCTTATCGGAACGTCCCTAGGACTCGTGCTTTTGGCCAATTCAGGCCCGTTTTGTGGGTTTATTACCCATGTTTTAGTGTCCCGGGACGTCTTCGAAGCACGGGGTGATCTTATGGGACCGTCCCCAAGAGTCACAGTTTTGGCCAATTGGGACCCGTTTTGTGAGGTATTGCTCATGTTATGGTGTCCCGGGACGTCTCCGGACGAGTGGGTGATCTATGGGAACGTCCCCAACACTCAAGGTTTTGCCCTATTCAGGCTTGTTTTGTGGGTTTATTGCCCATGTTTTGGTGTCCTGGGACGTCTCCGAAGCACGGGGTGATCCTATGGGACCGTCCCCAAGACTCACAGTTTTGGCCAATTGGGCCCGTTTTGTGAGCTATTGCTCACGTTTTTGTGTCCCGGGACGTCGCCGGACCAAGGGGTGATCTATGGGAATGTCCCAAAGACTCGTGGTTTTGGCCGATTCAGGCCCGTTTTGTGGGTTTATTGCCCATGCTTTGGTGTCCCGGGACGTCTCCGAAGCACGGGGTGATCTTATGGGACCGTCCCCATGAGTCACAGTTTTGGCCAATTGGGCCCGTTTTGTGAGCTATTACTCATGTTTTGGTGTCCCGAGACGTCTCCGGACCACGGGGTGATCTATGGGAACATCCCCAAGACTCACAATTTTGGTTGATACGAGCTCGTTTCAAGGGATATTGCTCACGTTTCGGTGTCTCGAGACGTCTCCGAAGCACGGGGTGATCTTATGGAAACGTCCCCAAGACTCGTGGTTTTGGCCGAGTTAGGCCCGTTTTGTGGGTTTATTGCCCATGTTTTGGTGTCTCGAGACGTCTCCGAAGCACGGGGTGATCTTATGGTACCGTCCCCAAGAGTCACAGTTTTGGCCAATTGGGGCTCATTTTGTGAGCTATTGCTCACGTTTTGGTGTCCCGGGACGTCTCCAGACCAAGGGGTGATCTCATGGGAACGTCCCGAGGACTCGTGGTTTTGGCCGATTCAGGCCCGTTTTGTGCGTTTATTGCCCATGTTTTGGTGTCCCGGGACATCTCCGAAGCACGGATTGATCTTATGGGACCGCCCCCTAGACTCGTAGTTTTGGCCAAATGGGGCCCGTTTTGTGAGCTATTGCTCACGTTTTGGTGTCCCGGGACGTCTCCGGACAATGGGGTGATCTTATGGGAACGTCCCTAGGACTCGTGGATCTGGCCGATTCAGGCCCGTTTTCTGGGTTTATTGCCCATGTTTTGGTGTCCCGAGACGTCTCCGAAGCACGGGGTGATCTTATGGGACCGTCCCCTAGACTCGCAGGTTTGGCCAATTGGGGCCCGTTTTGTGAGCTATTACTCACGTTTTTGTGTGCCGGGACGTCTCCGGACCAAGGGGTGATCTTATCGGAACGTCCCTAGGACTCGTGCTTTTGGCCAATTCAGGCCCGTTTTGTGGGTTTATTACCCATGTTTTAGTGTCCCGGGACGTCTTCGAAGCACGGGGTGATCTTATGGGACCGTCCCCAAGAGTCACAGTTTTGGCCAATTGGGACCCGTTTTGTGAGGTATTGCTCATGTTATGGTGTCCCGGGACGTCTCCGGACGAGTGGGTGATCTATGGGAACGTCCCCAACACTCAAGGTTTTGCCCTATTCAGGCTTGTTTTGTGGGTTTATTGCCCATGTTTTGGTGTCCTGGGACGTCTCCGAAGCACGGGGTGATCCTATGGGACCGTCCCCAAGACTCACAGTTTTGGCCAATTGGGCCCGTTTTGTGAGCTATTGCTCACGTTTTTGTGTCCCGGGACGTCGCCGGACCAAGGGGTGATCTATGGGAATGTCCCAAAGACTCGTGGTTTTGGCCGATTCAGGCCCGTTTTGTGGGTTTATTGCCCATGCTTTGGTGTCCCGGGACGTCTCCGAAGCACGGGGTGATCTTATGGGACCGTCCCCATGAGTCACAGTTTTGGCCAATTGGGCCCGTTTTGTGATCTATTACTCATGTTTTGGTGTCCCGAGACGTCTCCGGACCACGGGGTGATCTATGGGAACATCCCCAAGACTCACAATTTTGGTTGATACGAGCTCGTTTCAAGGGATATTGCTCACGTTTCGGTGTCTCGAGACGTCTCCGAAGCACGGGGTGATCTTATGGAAACGTCCCCAAGACTCGTGGTTTTGGCCGAGTCAGGCCCGTTTTGTGGGTTTATTGCCCATGTTTTGGTGTCTCGAGACGTCTCCGAAGCACGGGGTGATCTTATGGTACCGTCCCCAAGAGTCACAGTTTTGGCCAATTGGGGCTCATTTTGTGAGCTATTGCTCACGTTTTGGTGTCCCGGGACGTCTCCAGACCAAGGGGTGATCTCATGGGAACGTCCCGAGGACTCGTGGTTTTGGCCGATTCAGGCCCGTTTTGTGCGTTTATTGCCCATGTTTTGGTGTCCCGGGACATCTCCGAAGCACGGATTGATCTTATGGGACCGCCCCCTAGACTCGTAGTTTTGGCCAAATGGGGCCCGTTTTGTGAGCTATTGCTCACGTTTTGGTGTCCCGGGACGTCTCCGGACAATGGGGTGATCTTATGGGAACGTCCCCAGGACTCGTGGATCTGGCCGATTCAGGCCCGTTTTCTGGGTTTATTGCCCATGTTTTGGTGTCCCGAGACGTCTCCGAAGCACGGGGTGATCTTATGGGACCGTCCCCTAGACTCGCAGGTTTGGCCAATTGGGGCCCGTTTTGTGAGCTATTACTCACGTTTTGGTGTGCCGGGACGTCTCCGGACCAAGGGGTGATCTTATCGGAACGTCCCTAGGACTCGTGCTTTTGGCCAATTCAGGCCCGTTTTGTGGGTTTATTACCCATGTTTTAGTGTCCCGGGACGTCTTCGAAGCACGGGGTGATCTTATGGGACCGTCCCCAAGAGTCACAGTTTTGGCCAATTGGGACCCGTTTTGTGAGGTATTGCTCATGTTATGGTGTCCCGGGACATCTCCGGACGAGTGGGTGATCTATGGGAACGTCCCCAACACTCAAGGTTTTGCCCTATTCAGGCTTGTTTTGTGGGTTTATTGCCCATGTTTTGGTGTCCTGGGACGTCTCCGAAGCACGGGGTGATCCTATGGGACCGTCCCCAAGACTCACAGTTTTGGCCAATTGGGCCCGTTTTGTGAGCTATTGCTCACGTTTTTGTGTCCCGGGACGTCGCCGGACCAAGGGGTGATCTATGGGAATGTCCCAAAGACTCGTGGTTTTGGCCGATTCAGGCCCGTTTTGTGGGTTTATTGCCCATGCTTTGGTGTCCCGGGACGTCTCCGAAGCACGGGGTGATCTTATGGGACCATCCCCATGAGTCACAGTTTTGGCCAATTGGGCCCGTTTTGTGAGCTATTACTCATGTTTTGGTGTCCCGAGACGTCTCCAGACCACGGGGTGATCTTATGGAAACGTCCCCAAGACTCGTGGTTTTGGCCGAGTCAGGCCCGTTTTGTGGGTTTATTGCCCATGTTTTGGTGTCTCGAGACGTCTCCGAAGCACGGGGTGATCTTATGGGACCGTCCCCAAGAGTCACAGTTTTGGCCAATTGGGGCTCATTTTGTGAGCTATTGCTCACGTTTTGGTGTCCCGGGACGTTTCCAGACCATGGGGTGATCTCATGGGAACGTCCCTAGGACTCTTGGTTTTGGCCGATTCAGGCCCGTTTTGTGCGTTTATTGCCCATGTTTTGGTGTCCCGGGACATCTCCGAAGCACGGGTTGATCTTATGGGACCGCCCCCTAGACTCGTAGTTTTGGCCAAATGGGGCCCGTTTTGTGAGCTATTGCTCACGTTTTGGTGTCCCGGACGTCTCCGGACAATGGGGTGATCTTATGGGAACGTCCCCAGGACTCGTGGTTCTGGCCGATTCAGGCCCGTTTTCTGGGTTTATTGCCCATGTTTTGGTGTCCCGAGACGTCTCCGAAGCACGGGGTGATCTTATGGGACCGTCCCCTAGACTCGCAGGTTTGGCCAATTGGGGCCCGTTTTGTGAGCTATTACTCACGTTTTGGTGTGCCGGGACGTCTCCGGACCAAGGGGTGATCTTATCGGAACGTCCCTAGGACTCGTGCTTTTGGCCAATTCAGGCCCGTTTTGTGGGTTTATTGCCCATGTTTTAGTGTCCCGGGACGTCTTCGAAGCACGGGGTGATCTTATGGGACCGTCCCCAAGAGTCACAGTTTTGGCCAATTGGGACCCGTTTTGTGAGGTATTGCTCATGTTATGGTGTCCCCGGACGTCTCCGGACGACTGGGTGATCTATGGGAACGTCCCCAACACTCAAGGTTTTGCCCTATTCAGGCCTGTTTTGTGGGTTTATTGCCCATGTTTTGGTGTCCTGGGACGTCTCCGAAGCACGGGGTGATCCTATGGGACCGTCCCCAAGACTCACAGTTTTGGCCAATTGGGCCCGTTTTGTGAGCTATTGCTCACGTTTTTGTGTCCCGGGACGTCTCCGGACCAAGGGGTGATCTATGGGAATGTCCCAAAGACTCGTGGTTTTGGCCGATTCAGGCCCGTTTTGTGGGTTTATTGCCCATGCTTTGGTGTCCCGGGACGTCTCCGAAGCACGGGGTGATCTTATGGGACCATCCCCATGAGTCACAGTTTTGGCCAATTGGGCCCGTTTTGAGAGCTATTACTCATGTTTTGGTGTCCCGAGACGTCTCCAGACCACGGGGTGATCTTATGGAAACGTCCCCAAGACTCGTGGTTTTGGCCGAGTCAGGCCCGTTTTGTGGGTTTATTGCCCATGTTTTGGTGTCTCGAGACGTCTCCGAAGCACGGGGTGATCTTATGGGACCGTCCCCAAGAGTCACAGTTTTGGCCAATTGGGGCTCATTTTGTGAGCTATTGCTCACGTTTTGGTGTCCCGGGACGTTTCCAGACCATGGGGTGATCTCATGGGAACGTCCCGAGGACTCTTGGTTTTGGCCGATTCAGGCCCGTTTTGTGCGTTTATTGCCCATGTTTTGGTGTCCCGGGACATCTCCGAAGCACGGGTTGATCTTATGGGACCGCCCCCTAGACTCGTAGTTTTGGCCAAATGGGGCCCGTTTTGTGAGCTATTGCTCACGTTTTGGTGTCCCGGACGTCTCCGGACAATGGGGTGATCTTATGGGAACGTCCCCAGGACTCGTGGTTCTGGCCGATTCAGGCCCGTTTTCTGGGTTTATTGCCCATGTTTTGGTGTCCCGAGACGTCTCCGAAGCACGGGGTGATCTTATGGGACCGTCCCCTAGACTCGCAGGTTTGGCCAATTGGGGCCCGTTTTGTGAGGTATTGCTCACGTTTCGGTGTCTCGAGACGTCTCCGAAGCACGGGGTGATCTTATGGAAACGTCCCCAAGACTCGTGGTTTTGGCCGAGTCAGGCCCGTTTTGTGGGTTTATTGCCCATGTTTTGGTGTCTCGAGACGTCTCCGAAGCACGGGGTGATCTTATGGTACCGTCCCCAAGAGTCACAGTTTTGGCCAATTGGGGCTCATTTTGTGAGCTATTGCTCACGTTTTGGTGTCCCGGGACGTCTCCAGACCAAGGGGTGATCTCATGGGAACGTCCCGAGGACTCGTGGTTTTGGCCGATTCAGGCCCGTTTTGTGCGTTTATTGCCCATGTTTTGGTGTCCCGGGACATCTCCGAAGCACGGATTGATCTTATGGGACCGCCCCCTAGACTCGTAGTTTTGGCCAAATGGGGCCCGTTTTGTGAGCTATTGCTCACGTTTTGGTGTCCCGGGACGTCTCCGGACAATGGGGTGATCTTATGGGAACGTCCCCAGGACTCGTGGATCTGGCCGATTCAGGCCCGTTTTCTGGGTTTATTGCCCATGTTTTGGTGTCCCGAGACGTCTCCGAAGCACGGGGTGATCTTATGGGACCGTCCCCTAGACTCGCAGGTTTGGCCAATTGGGGCCCGTTTTGTGAGCTATTACTCACGTTTTGGTGTGCCGGGACGTCTCCGGACCAAGGGGTGATCTTATCGGAACGTCCCTAGGACTCGTGCTTTTGGCCAATTCAGGCCCGTTTTGTGGGTTTATTACCCATGTTTTAGTGTCCCGGGACGTCTTCGAAGCACGGGGTGATCTTATGGGACCGTCCCCAAGAGTCACAGTTTTGGCCAATTGGGACCCGTTTTGTGAGGTATTGCTCATGTTATGGTGTCCCGGGACATCTCCGGACGAGTGGGTGATCTATGGGAACGTCCCCAACACTCAAGGTTTTGCCCTATTCAGGCTTGTTTTGTGGGTTTATTGCCCATGTTTTGGTGTCCTGGGACGTCTCCGAAGCACGGGGTGATCCTATGGGACCGTCCCCAAGACTCACAGTTTTGGCCAATTGGGCCCGTTTTGTGAGCTATTGCTCACGTTTTTGTGTCCCGGGACGTCGCCGGACCAAGGGGTGATCTATGGGAATGTCCCAAAGACTCGTGGTTTTGGCCGATTCAGGCCCGTTTTGTGGGTTTATTGCCCATGCTTTGGTGTCCCGGGACGTCTCCGAAGCACGGGGTGATCTTATGGGACCATCCCCATGAGTCACAGTTTTGGCCAATTGGGCCCGTTTTGTGAGCTATTACTCATGTTTTGGTGTCCCGAGACGTCTCCAGACCACGGGGTGATCTTATGGAAACGTCCCCAAGACTCGTGGTTTTGGCCGAGTCAGGCCCGTTTTGTGGGTTTATTGCCCATGTTTTGGTGTCTCGAGACGTCTCCGAAGCACGGGGTGATCTTATGGGACCGTCCCCAAGAGTCACAGTTTTGGCCAATTGGGGCTCATTTTGTGAGCTATTGCTCACGTTTTGGTGTCCCGGGACGTTTCCAGACCATGGGGTGATCTCATGGGAACGTCCCTAGGACTCTTGGTTTTGGCCGATTCAGGCCCGTTTTGTGCGTTTATTGCCCATGTTTTGGTGTCCCGGGACATCTCCGAAGCACGGGTTGATCTTATGGGACCGCCCCCTAGACTCGTAGTTTTGGCCAAATGGGGCCCGTTTTGTGAGCTATTGCTCACGTTTTGGTGTCCCGGACGTCTCCGGACAATGGGGTGATCTTATGGGAACGTCCCCAGGACTCGTGGTTCTGGCCGATTCAGGCCCGTTTTCTGGGTTTATTGCCCATGTTTTGGTGTCCCGAGACGTCTCCGAAGCACGGGGTGATCTTATGGGACCGTCCCCTAGACTCGCAGGTTTGGCCAATTGGGGCCCGTTTTGTGAGCTATTACTCACGTTTTGGTGTGCCGGGACGTCTCCGGACCAAGGGGTGATCTTATCGGAACGTCCCTAGGACTCGTGCTTTTGGCCAATTCAGGCCCGTTTTGTGGGTTTATTGCCCATGTTTTAGTGTCCCGGGACGTCTTCGAAGCACGGGGTGATCTTATGGGACCGTCCCCAAGAGTCACAGTTTTGGCCAATTGGGACCCGTTTTGTGAGGTATTGCTCATGTTATGGTGTCCCCGGACGTCTCCGGACGACTGGGTGATCTATGGGAACGTCCCCAACACTCAAGGTTTTGCCCTATTCAGGCCTGTTTTGTGGGTTTATTGCCCATGTTTTGGTGTCCTGGGACGTCTCCGAAGCACGGGGTGATCCTATGGGACCGTCCCCAAGACTCACAGTTTTGGCCAATTGGGCCCGTTTTGTGAGCTATTGCTCACGTTTTTGTGTCCCGGGACGTCTCCGGACCAAGGGGTGATCTATGGGAATGTCCCAAAGACTCGTGGTTTTGGCCGATTCAGGCCCGTTTTGTGGGTTTATTGCCCATGCTTTGGTGTCCCGGGACGTCTCCGAAGCACGGGGTGATCTTATGGGACCATCCCCATGAGTCACAGTTTTGGCCAATTGGGCCCGTTTTGAGAGCTATTACTCATGTTTTGGTGTCCCGAGACGTCTCCAGACCACGGGGTGATCTTATGGAAACGTCCCCAAGACTCGTGGTTTTGGCCGAGTCAGGCCCGTTTTGTGGGTTTATTGCCCATGTTTTGGTGTCTCGAGACGTCTCCGAAGCACGGGGTGATCTTATGGGACCGTCCCCAAGAGTCACAGTTTTGGCCAATTGGGGCTCATTTTGTGAGCTATTGCTCACGTTTTGGTGTCCCGGGACGTTTCCAGACCATGGGGTGATCTCATGGGAACGTCCCGAGGACTCTTGGTTTTGGCCGATTCAGGCCCGTTTTGTGCGTTTATTGCCCATGTTTTGGTGTCCCGGGACATCTCCGAAGCACGGGTTGATCTTATGGGACCGCCCCCTAGACTCGTAGTTTTGGCCAAATGGGGCCCGTTTTGTGAGCTATTGCTCACGTTTTGGTGTCCCGGACGTCTCCGGACAATGGGGTGATCTTATGGGAACGTCCCCAGGACTCGTGGTTCTGGCCGATTCAGGCCCGTTATCTGGGTTTATTGCCCATGTTTTGGTGTCCCGAGACGTCTCCGAAGCACGGGGTGATCTTATGGGACCTTCCCCTAGACTCGCAGGTTTGGCCAATTGGGGCCCGTTTTGTGAGCTATTACTCACGTTTTGGTGTGCCGGGACGTCTCCGGACCAAGGGGTGATCTTATCGGAACGTCCCTAGGACTCGTGCTTTTGGCCAATTCAGGCCCGTTTTGTGGGTTTATTGCCCATGTTTTAGTGTCCCGGGACGTCTTCGAAGCACGGGGTGATCTTATGGGACCGTCCCCAAGAGTCACAGTTTTGGCCAATTGGGACCCGTTTTGTGAGGTATTGCTCATGTTATGGTGTCCCGGGACGTCTCCGGACGACTGGGTGATCTATGGGAACGTCCCCAACACTCAAGGTTTTGCCCTATTCAGGCCTGTTTTGTGGGTTTATTGCCCATGTTTTGGTGTCCTGGGACGTCTACGAAGCACGGGGTGATCCTATGGGACCGTCCCCAAGACTCACAGTTTTGGCCAATTGGGCCCGTTTTGTGAGCTATTGCTCACGTTTTTGTGTCCCGGGACGTCTCCGGACCAAGGGTTGATCTATGGGAATGTCCCAAAGACTCGTGGTTTTGGCCGATTCAGGCCCGTTTTGTGGGTTTATTGCCCATGCTTTGGTGTCCCGGGACGTCTCCGAAGCACGGGGTGATCTTATGGGACCGTCCCCATGAGTCACAGTTTTGGCCAATTGGGCCCGTTTTGTGAGCTATTACTCATGTTTTGGTGTCCCGAGACGTCTCCGGACCACGGGGTGATCTATGGGAACATCCCCAAGACTCACAATTTTGGTTGATACGAGCTCGTTTCAAGGGATATTGCTCACGTTTCGGTGTCTCGGGACGTCTCCGAAGCACGGGGTGATCTTATGGAAACGTCCCCAAGACTCGTGGTTTTGGCCGAGTCAGGCCCGTTTTGTGGGTTTATTGCCCATGTTTTGGTGTCTCGAGACGTCTCCGAAGCACGGGGTGATCTTATGGGACCGTCCCCAAGAGTCACAGTTTTGGCCAATTGGGGCTCATTTTGTGAGCTATTGCTCACGTTTTGGTGTCCCGGGACGTCTCCAGACCATGGGGTGATCTCATGGGAACGTCCCGAGGACTCGTGGTTTTGGCCGATTCAGGCCCGTTTTGTGCGTTTATTGCCCATGTTTTGGTGTCCCGGGACATCTCCGAAGCACGGGTTGATCTTATGGGACCGCCCCCTAGACTCGTAGTTTTGGCCAAATGGGGCCCGTTTTGTGAGCTATTGCTCACGTTTTGGTGTCCCGGGACGTCTCCGGACAATGGGGTGATCTTATGGGAACGTCCCCAGGACTCGTGGTTCTGGCCGATTCAGGCCCGTTTTCTGGGTTTATTGCCCATGTTTTGGTGTCCCGAGACGTCTCCGAAGCACGGGGTGATCTTATGGGACCGTCCCCTAGACTCGCAGGTTTGGCCAATTGGGGCCCGTTTTGTGAGCTATTACTCACGTTTTGGTGTGCCGGGACGTCTCCGGACCAAGGGGTGATCTTATCGGAACGTCCCTAGGACTCGTGCTTTTGGCCAATTCAGGCCCGTTTTGTGGGTTTATTACCCATGTTTTAGTGTCCCGGGACGTCTTCGAAGCACGGGGTGATCTTATGGGACCGTCCCCAAGAGTCACAGTTTTGGCCAATTGGGACCCGTTTTGTGAGGTATTGCTCATGTTATGGTGTCCCGGGACGTCTCCGGACGACTGGGTGATCTATGGGAACGTCCCCAACACTCAAGGTTTTGCCCTATTCAGGCTTGTTTTGTGGGTTTATTGCCCATGTTTTGGTGTCCTGGGACGTCTCCGAAGCACGGGGTGATCCTATGGGACCGTCCCCAAGACTCACAGTTTTGGCCAATTGGGCCCGTTTTGTGAGCTATTGCTCACGTTTTTGTGTCCCGGGACGTCGCCGGACCAAGGGGTGATCTATGGGAATGTCCCAAAGACTCGTGGTTTTGGCCGATTCAGGCCCGTTTTGTGGGTTTATTGCCCATGCTTTGGTGTCCCGGGACGTCTCCGAAGCACGGGGTGATCTTATGGGACCGTCCCCATGAGTCACAGTTTTGGCCAATTGGGCCCGTTTTGTGATCTATTACTCATGTTTTGGTGTCCCGAGACGTCTCCGGACCACGGGGTGATCTATGGGAACATCCCCAAGACTCACAATTTTGGTTGATACGAGCTCGTTTCAAGGGATATTGCTCACGTTTCGGTGTCTCGAGACGTCTCCGAAGCACGGGGTGATCTTATGGAAACGTCCCCAAGACTCGTGGTTTTGGCCGAGTCAGGCCCGTTTTGTGGGTTTATTGCCCATGTTTTGGTGTCTCGAGACGTCTCCGAAGCACGGGGTGATCTTATGGTACCGTCCCCAAGAGTCACAGTTTTGGCCAATTGGGGCTCATTTTGTGAGCTATTGCTCACGTTTTGGTGTCCCGGGACGTCTCCAGACCAAGGGGTGATCTCATGGGAACGTCCCGAGGACTCGTGGTTTTGGCCGATTCAGGCCCGTTTTGTGCGTTTATTGCCCATGTTTTGGTGTCCCGGGACATCTCCGAAGCACGGGTTGATCTTATGGGACCGCCCCCTAGACTCGTAGTTTTGGCCAAATGGGGCCCGTTTTGTGAGCTATTGCTCACGTTTTGGTGTCCCGGGACGTCTCCGGACAATGGGGTGATCTTATGGGAACGTCCCCAGGACTCGTGGTTCTGGCCGATTCAGGCCCGTTTTCTGGGTTTATTGCCCATGTTTTGGTGTCCCGAGACGTCTCCGAAGCACGGGGTGATCTTATGGGACCGTCCCCTAGACTCGCAGGTTTGGCCAATTGGGGCCCGTTTTGTGAGCTATTAGTCACGTTTTGGTGTGCCGGGACGTCTCCGGACCAAGGGGTGATCTTATCGGAACGTCCCTAGGACTCGTGCTTTTGGCCAATTCAGGCCCGTTTTGTGGGTTTATTACCCATGTTTTAGTGTCCCGGGACGTCTTCGAAGCACGGGGTGATCTTATGGGACCGTCCCCAAGAGTCACAGTTTTGGCCAATTGGGACCCGTTTTGTGAGGTATTGCTCATGTTATGGTGTCCCGGGACGTCTCCGGACGACTGGGTGATCTATGGGAACGTCCCCAACACTCAAGGTTTTGCCCTATTCAGGCTTGTTTTGTGGGTTTATTGCCCATGTTTTGGTGTCCTGGGACGTCTCCGAAGCACGGGGTGATCCTATGGGACCGTCCCCAAGACTCACAGTTTTGGCCAATTGGGCCCGTTTTGTGAGCTATTGCTCACGTTTTTGTGTCCCGGGACGTCGCCGGACCAAGGGGTGATCTATGGGAATGTCCCAAAGACTCGTGGTTTTGGCCGATTCAGGCCCGTTTTGTGGGTTTATTGCCCATGCTTTGGTGTCCCGGGACGTCTCCGAAGCACGGGGTGATCTTATGGGACCGTCCCCATGAGTCACAGTTTTGGCCAATTGGGCCCGTTTTGTGATCTATTACTCATGTTTTGGTGTCCCGAGACGTCTCCGGACCACGGGGTGATCTATGGGAACATCCCCAAGACTCACAATTTTGGTTGATACGAGCTCGTTTCAAGGGATATTGCTCACGTTTCGGTGTCTCGAGACGTCTCCGAAGCACGGGGTGATCTTATGGAAACGTCCCCAAGACTCGTGGTTTTGGCCGAGTCAGGCCCGTTTTGTGGGTTTATTGCCCATGTTTTGGTGTCTCGAGACGTCTCCGAAGCACGGGGTGATCTTATGGTACCGTCCCCAAGAGTCACAGTTTTGGCCAATTGGGGCTCATTTTGTGAGCTATTGCTCACGTTTTGGTGTCCCGGGACGTCTCCAGACCAAGGGGTGATCTCATGGGAACGTCCCGAGGACTCGTGGTTTTGGCCGATTCAGGCCCGTTTTGTGCGTTTATTGCCCATGTTTTGGTGTCCCGGGACATCTCCGAAGCACGGATTGATCTTATGGGACCGCCCCCTAGACTCGTAGTTTTGGCCAAATGGGGCCCGTTTTGTGAGCTATTGCTCACGTTTTGGTGTCCCGGGACGTCTCCGGACAATGGGGTGATCTTATGGGAACGTCCCTAGGACTCGTGGATCTGGCCGATTCAGGCCCGTTTTCTGGGTTTATTGCCCATGTTTTGGTGTCCCGAGACGTCTCCGAAGCACGGGGTGATCTTATGGGACCGTCCCCTAGACTCGCAGGTTTGGCCAATTGGGGCCCGTTTTGTGAGCTATTACTCACGTTTTGGTGTGCCGGGACGTCTCCGGACCAAGGGGTGATCTTATCGGAACGTCCCTAGGACTCGTGCTTTTGGCCAATTCAGGCCCGTTTTGTGGGTTTATTACCCATGTTTTAGTGTCCCGGGACGTCTTCGAAGCACGGGGTGATCTTATGGGACCGTCCCCAAGAGTCACAGTTTTGGCCAATTGGGACCCGTTTTGTGAGGTATTGCTCATGTTATGGTGTCCCGGGACGTCTCCGGACGAGTGGGTGATCTATGGGAACGTCCCCAACACTCAAGGTTTTGCCCTATTCAGGCTTGTTTTGTGGGTTTATTGCCCATGTTTTGGTGTCCTGGGACGTCTCCGAAGCACGGGGTGATCCTATGGGACCGTCCCCAAGACTCACAGTTTTGGCCAATTGGGCCCGTTTTGTGAGCTATTGCTCACGTTTTTGTGTCCCGGGACGTCGCCGGACCAAGGGGTGATCTATGGGAATGTCCCAAAGACTCGTGGTTTTGGCCGATTCAGGCCCGTTTTGTGGGTTTATTGCCCATGCTTTGGTGTCCCGGGACGTCTCCGAAGCACGGGGTGATCTTATGGGACCGTCCCCATGAGTCACAGTTTTGGCCAATTGGGCCCGTTTTGTGATCTATTACTCATGTTTTGGTGTCCCGAGACGTCTCCGGACCACGGGGTGATCTATGGGAACATCCCCAAGACTCACAATTTTGGTTGATACGAGCTCGTTTCAAGGGATATTGCTCACGTTTCGGTGTCTCGGGACGTCTCCGAAGCACGGGGTGATCTTATGGAAACGTCCCCAAGACTCGTGGTTTTGGCCGAGTCAGGCCCGTTTTGTGGGTTTATTGCCCATGTTTTGGTGTCTCGAGACGTCTCCGAAGCACGGGGTGATCTTATGGGACCGTCCCCAAGAGTCACAGTTTTGGCCAATTGGGGCTCATTTTGTGAGCTATTGCTCACGTTTTGGTGTCCCGGGACGTCTCCAGACCAAGGGGTGATCTCATGGGAACGTCCCGAGGACTCGTGGTTTTGGCCGATTCAGGCCCGTTTTGTGCGTTTATTGCCCATGTTTTGGTGTCCCGGGACATCTCCGAAGCACGGGTTGATCTTATGGGACCGCCCCCTAGACTCGTAGTTTTGGCCAAATGGGGCCCGTTTTGTGAGCTATTGCTCACGTTTTGGTGTCCCGGGACGTCTCCGGACAATGGGGTGATCTTATGGGAACGTCCCCAGGACTCGTGGTTCTGGCCGATTCAGGCCCGTTTTCTGGGTTTATTGCCCATGTTTTGGTGTCCCGAGACGTCTCCGAAGCACGGGGTGATCTTATGGGACCTTCCCCTAGACTCGCAGGTTTGGCCAATTGGGGCCCGTTTTGTGAGCTATTACTCACGTTTTGGTGTGCCGGGACGTCTCCGGACCAAGGGGTGATCTTATCGGAACGTCCCTAGGACTCGTGCTTTTGGCCAATTCAGGCCCGTTTTGTGGGTTTATTGCCCATGTTTTAGTGTCCCGGGACGTCTTCGAAGCACGGGGTGATCTTATGGGACCGTCCCCAAGAGTCACAGTTTTGGCCAATTGGGACCCGTTTTGTGAGGTATTGCTCATGTTATGGTGTCCCGGGACGTCTCCGGACGACTGGGTGATCTATGGGAACGTCCCCAACACTCAAGGTTTTGCCCTATTCAGGCCTGTTTTGTGGGTTTATTGCCCATGTTTTGGTGTCCTGGGACGTCTACGAAGCACGGGGTGATCCTATGGGACCGTCCCCAAGACTCACAGTTTTGGCCAATTGGGCCCGTTTTGTGAGCTATTGCTCACGTTTTTGTGTCCCGGGACGTCTCCGGACCAAGGGTTGATCTATGGGAATGTCCCAAAGACTCGTGGTTTTGGCCGATTCAGGCCCGTTTTGTGGGTTTATTGCCCATGCTTTGGTGTCCCGGGACGTCTCCGAAGCACGGGGTGATCTTATGGGACCGTCCCCATGAGTCACAGTTTTGGCCAATTGGGCCCGTTTTGTGATCTATTACTCATGTTTTGGTGTCCCGAGACGTCTCCGGACCACGGGGTGATCTATGGGAACATCCCCAAGACTCACAATTTTGGTTGATACGAGCTCGTTTCAAGGGATATTGCTCACGTTTCGGTGTCTCGAGACGTCTCCGAAGCACGGGGTGATCTTATGGAAACGTCCCCAAGACTCGTGGTTTTGGCCGAGTCAGGCCCGTTTTGTGGGTTTATTGCCCATGTTTTGGTGTCTCGAGACGTCTCCGAAGCACGGGGTGATCTTATGGTACCGTCCCCAAGAGTCACAGTTTTGGCCAATTGGGGCTCATTTTGTGAGCTATTGCTCACGTTTTGGTGTCCCGGGACGTCTCCAGACCAAGGGGTGATCTCATGGGAACGTCCCGAGGACTCGTGGTTTTGGCCGATTCAGGCCCGTTTTGTGCGTTTATTGCCCATGTTTTGGTGTCCCGGGACATCTCCGAAGCACGGGTTGATCTTATGGGACCGCCCCCTAGACTCGTAGTTTTGGCCAAATGGGGCCCGTTTTGTGAGCTATTGCTCACGTTTTGGTGTCCCGGGACGTCTCCGGACAATGGGGTGATCTTATGGGAACGTCCCCAGGACTCGTGGTTCTGGCCGATTCAGGCCCGTTTTCTGGGTTTATTGCCCATGTTTTGGTGTCCCGAGACGTCTCCGAAGCACGGGGTGATCTTATGGGACCGTCCCCTAGACTCGCAGGTTTGGCCAATTGGGGCCCGTTTTGTGAGCTATTAGTCACGTTTTGGTGTGCCGGGACGTCTCCGGACCAAGGGGTGATCTTATCGGAACGTCCCTAGGACTCGTGCTTTTGGCCAATTCAGGCCCGTTTTGTGGGTTTATTACCCATGTTTTAGTGTCCCGGGACGTCTTCGAAGCACGGGGTGATCTTATGGGACCGTCCCCAAGAGTCACAGTTTTGGCCAATTGGGACCCGTTTTGTGAGGTATTGCTCATGTTATGGTGTCCCGGGACGTCTCCGGACGACTGGGTGATCTATGGGAACGTCCCCAACACTCAAGGTTTTGCCCTATTCAGGCTTGTTTTGTGGGTTTATTGCCCATGTTTTGGTGTCCTGGGACGTCTCCGAAGCACGGGGTGATCCTATGGGACCGTCCCCAAGACTCACAGTTTTGGCCAATTGGGCCCGTTTTGTGAGCTATTGCTCACGTTTTTGTGTCCCGGGACGTCGCCGGACCAAGGGGTGATCTATGGGAATGTCCCAAAGACTCGTGGTTTTGGCCGATTCAGGCCCGTTTTGTGGGTTTATTGCCCATGCTTTGGTGTCCCGGGACGTCTCCGAAGCACGGGGTGATCTTATGGGACCGTCCCCATGAGTCACAGTTTTGGCCAATTGGGCCCGTTTTGTGATCTATTACTCATGTTTTGGTGTCCCGAGACGTCTCCGGACCACGGGGTGATCTATGGGAACATCCCCAAGACTCACAATTTTGGTTGATACGAGCTCGTTTCAAGGGATATTGCTCACGTTTCGGTGTCTCGAGACGTCTCCGAAGCACGGGGTGATCTTATGGAAACGTCCCCAAGACTCGTGGTTTTGGCCGAGTCAGGCCCGTTTTGTGGGTTTATTGCCCATGTTTTGGTGTCTCGAGACGTCTCCGAAGCACGGGGTGATCTTATGGTACCGTCCCCAAGAGTCACAGTTTTGGCCAATTGGGGCTCATTTTGTGAGCTATTGCTCACGTTTTGGTGTCCCGGGACGTCTCCAGACCAAGGGGTGATCTCATGGGAACGTCCCGAGGACTCGTGGTTTTGGCCGATTCAGGCCCGTTTTGTGCGTTTATTGCCCATGTTTTGGTGTCCCGGGACATCTCCGAAGCACGGATTGATCTTATGGGACCGCCCCCTAGACTCGTAGTTTTGGCCAAATGGGGCCCGTTTTGTGAGCTATTGCTCACGTTTTGGTGTCCCGGGACGTCTCCGGACAATGGGGTGATCTTATGGGAACGTCCCCAGGACTCGTGGATCTGGCCGATTCAGGCCCGTTTTCTGGGTTTATTGCCCATGTTTTGGTGTCCCGAGACGTCTCCGAAGCACGGGGTGATCTTATGGGACCGTCCCCTAGACTCGCAGGTTTGGCCAATTGGGGCCCGTTTTGTGAGCTATTACTCACGTTTTGGTGTGCCGGGACGTCTCCGGACCAAGGGGTGATCTTATCGGAACGTCCCTAGGACTCGTGCTTTTGGCCAATTCAGGCCCGTTTTGTGGGTTTATTGCCCATGTTTTAGTGTCCCGGGACGTCTTCGAAGCACGGGGTGATCTTATGGGACCGTCCCCAAGAGTCACAGTTTTGGCCAATTGGGACCCGTTTTGTGAGGTATTGCTCATGGTATGGTGTCCCGGGACGTCTCCGGACGACTGGGTGATCTATGGGAACGTCCCCAACACTCAAGGTTTTGCCCTATTCAGGCCTGTTTTGTGGGTTTATTGCCCATGTTTTGGTGTCCTGGGACGTCTACGAAGCACGGGGTGATCCTATGGGACCGTCCCCAAGACTCACAGTTTTGGCCAATTGGGCCCGTTTTGTGAGCTATTGCTCACGTTTTTGTGTCCCGGGACGTCTCCGGACCAAGGGTTGATCTATGGGAATGTCCCAAAGACTCGTGGTTTTGGCCGATTCAGGCCCGTTTTGTGGGTTTATTGCCCATGCTTTGGTGTCCCGGGACGTCTCCGAAGCACGGGGTGATCTTATGGGACCGTCCCCATGAGTCACAGTTTTGGCCAATTGGGCCCGTTTTGTGAGCTATTACTCATGTTTTGGTGTCCCGAGACGTCTCCGGACCACGGGGTGATCTATGGGAACATCCCCAAGACTCACAATTTTGGTTGATACGAGCTCGTTTCAAGGGATATTGCTCACGTTTCGGTGTCTCGGGACGTCTCCGAAGCACGGGGTGATCTTATGGAAACGTCCCCAAGACTCGTGGTTTTGGCCGAGTCAGGCCCGTTTTGTGGGTTTATTGCCCATGTTTTGGTGTCTCGAGACGTCTCCGAAGCACGGGGTGATCTTATGGGACCGTCCCCAAGAGTCACAGTTTTGGCCAATTGGGGCTCATTTTGTGAGCTATTGCTCACGTTTTGGTGTCCCGGGACGTCTCCAGACCATGGGGTGATCTCATGGGAACGTCCCGAGGACTCGTGGTTTTGGCCGATTCAGGCCCGTTTTGTGCGTTTATTGCCCATGTTTTGGTGTCCCGGGACATCTCCGAAGCACGGGTTGATCTTATGGGACCGCCCCCTAGACTCGTAGTTTTGGCCAAATGGGGCCCGTTTTGTGAGCTATTGCTCACGTTTTGGTGTCCCGGGACGTCTCCGGACAATGGGGTGATCTTATGGGAACGTCCCCAGGACTCGTGGTTCTGGCCGATTCAGGCCCGTTTTCTGGGTTTATTGCCCATGTTTTGGTGTCCCGAGACGTCTCCGAAGCACGGGGTGATCTTATGGGACCGTCCCCTAGACTCGCAGGTTTGGCCAATTGGGGCCCGTTTTGTGAGCTATTACTCACGTTTTGGTGTGCCGGGACGTCTCCGGACCAAGGGGTGATCTTATCGGAACGTCCCTAGGACTCGTGCTTTTGGCCAATTCAGGCCCGTTTTGTGGGTTTATTACCCATGTTTTAGTGTCCCGGGACGTCTTCGAAGCACGGGGTGATCTTATGGGACCGTCCCCAAGAGTCACAGTTTTGGCCAATTGGGACCCGTTTTGTGAGGTATTGCTCATGTTATGGTGTCCCGGGACGTCTCCGGACGACTGGGTGATCTATGGGAACGTCCCCAACACTCAAGGTTTTGCCCTATTCAGGCTTGTTTTGTGGGTTTATTGCCCATGTTTTGGTGTCCTGGGACGTCTCCGAAGCACGGGGTGATCCTATGGGACCGTCCCCAAGACTCACAGTTTTGGCCAATTGGGCCCGTTTTGTGAGCTATTGCTCACGTTTTTGTGTCCCGGGACGTCGCCGGACCAAGGGGTGATCTATGGGAATGTCCCAAAGACTCGTGGTTTTGGCCGATTCAGGCCCGTTTTGTGGGTTTATTGCCCATGCTTTGGTGTCCCGGGACGTCTCCGAAGCACGGGGTGATCTTATGGGACCGTCCCCATGAGTCACAGTTTTGGCCAATTGGGCCCGTTTTGTGATCTATTACTCATGTTTTGGTGTCCCGAGACGTCTCCGGACCACGGGGTGATCTATGGGAACATCCCCAAGACTCACAATTTTGGTTGATACGAGCTCGTTTCAAGGGATATTGCTCACGTTTCGGTGTCTCGAGACGTCTCCGAAGCACGGGGTGATCTTATGGAAACGTCCCCAAGACTCGTGGTTTTGGCCGAGTCAGGCCCGTTTTGTGGGTTTATTGCCCATGTTTTGGTGTCTCGAGACGTCTCCGAAGCACGGGGTGATCTTATGGGACCGTCCCCAAGAGTCACAGTTTTGGCCAATTGGGGCTCATTTTGTGAGCTATTGCTCACGTTTTGGTGTCCCGGGACGTCTCCAGACCATGGGGTGATCTCATGGGAACGTCCCGAGGACTCGTGGTTTTGGCCGATTCAGGCCCGTTTTGTGCGTTTATTGCCCATGTTTTGGTGTCCCGGGACATCTCCGAAGCACGGGTTGATCTTATGGGACCGCCCCCTAGACTCGTAGTTTTGGCCAAATGGGGCCCGTTTTGTGAGCTATTGCTCACGTTTTGGTGTCCCGGGACGTCTCCGGACAATGGGGTGATCTTATGGGAACGTCCCCAGGACTCGTGGTTCTGGCCGATTCAGGCCCGTTTTCTGGGTTTATTGCCCATGTTTTGGTGTCCCGAGACGTCTCCGAAGCACGGGGTGATCTTATGGGACCGTCCCCTAGACTCGCAGGTTTGGCCAATTGGGGCCCGTTTTGTGAGCTATTACTCACGTTTTGGTGTGCCGGGACGTCTCCGGACCAAGGGGTGATCTTATCGGAACGTCCCTAGGACTCGTGCTTTTGGCCAATTCAGGCCCGTTTTGTGGGTTTATTACCCATGTTTTAGTGTCCCGGGACGTCTTCGAAGCACGGGGTGATCTTATGGGACCGTCCCCAAGAGTCACAGTTTTGGCCAATTGGGACCCGTTTTGTGAGGTATTGCTCATGTTATGGTGTCCCGGGACGTCTCCGGACGACTGGGTGATCTATGGGAACGTCCCCAACACTCAAGGTTTTGCCCTATTCAGGCTTGTTTTGTGGGTTTATTGCCCATGTTTTGGTGTCCTGGGACGTCTCCGAAGCACGGGGTGATCCTATGGGACCGTCCCCAAGACTCACAGTTTTGGCCAATTGGGCCCGTTTTGTGAGCTATTGCTCACGTTTTTGTGTCCCGGGACGTCGCCGGACCAAGGGGTGATCTATGGGAATGTCCCAAAGACTCGTGGTTTTGGCCGATTCAGGCCCGTTTTGTGGGTTTATTGCCCATGCTTTGGTGTCCCGGGACGTCTCCGAAGCACGGGGTGATCTTATGGGACCGTCCCCATGAGTCACAGTTTTGGCCAATTGGGCCCGTTTTGTGATCTATTACTCATGTTTTGGTGTCCCGAGACGTCTCCGGACCACGGGGTGATCTATGGGAACATCCCCAAGACTCACAATTTTGGTTGATACGAGCTCGTTTCAAGGGATATTGCTCACGTTTCGGTGTCTCGAGACGTCTCCGAAGCACGGGGTGATCTTATGGAAACGTCCCCAAGACTCGTGGTTTTGGCCGAGTCAGGCCCGTTTTGTGGGTTTATTGCCCATGTTTTGGTGTCTCGAGACGTCTCCGAAGCACGGGGTGATCTTATGGTACCGTCCCCAAGAGTCACAGTTTTGGCCAATTGGGGCTCATTTTGTGAGCTATTGCTCACGTTTTGGTGTCCCGGGACGTCTCCAGACCATGGGGTGATCTCATGGGAACGTCCCGAGGACTCGTGGTTTTGGCCGATTCAGGCCCGTTTTGTGCGTTTATTGCCCATGTTTTGGTGTCCCGGGACATCTCCGAAGCACGGGTTGATCTTATGGGACCGCCCCCTAGACTCGTAGTTTTGGCCAAATGGGGCCCGTTTTGTGAGCTATTGCTCACGTTTTGGTGTCCCGGGACGTCTCCGGACAATGGGGTGATCTTATGGGAACGTCCCCAGGACTCGTGGTTCTGGCCGATTCAGGCCCGTTTTCTGGGTTTATTGCCCATGTTTTGGTGTCCCGAGACGTCTCCGAAGCACGGGGTGATCTTATGGGACCGTCCCCTAGACTCGCAGGTTTGGCCAATTGGGGCCCGTTTTGTGAGCTATTACTCACGTTTTGGTGTGCCGGGACGTCTCCGGACCAAGGGGTGATCTTATCGGAACGTCCCTAGGACTCGTGCTTTTGGCCAATTCAGGCCCGTTTTGTGGGTTTATTACCCATGTTTTAGTGTCCCGGGACGTCTTCGAAGCACGGGGTGATCTTATGGGACCGTCCCCAAGAGTCACAGTTTTGGCCAATTGGGACCCGTTTTGTGAGGTATTGCTCATGTTATGGTGTCCCGGGACGTCTCCGGACGACTGGGTGATCTATGGGAACGTCCCCAACACTCAAGGTTTTGCCCTATTCAGGCTTGTTTTGTGGGTTTATTGCCCATGTTTTGGTGTCCTGGGACGTCTCCGAAGCACGGGGTGATCCTATGGGACCGTCCCCAAGACTCACAGTTTTGGCCAATTGGGCCCGTTTTGTGAGCTATTGCTCACGTTTTTGTGTCCCGGGACGTCGCCGGACCAAGGGGTGATCTATGGGAATGTCCCAAAGACTCGTGGTTTTGGCCGATTCAGGCCCGTTTTGTGGGTTTATTGCCCATGCTTTGGTGTCCCGGGACGTCTCCGAAGCACGGGGTGATCTTATGGGACCGTCCCCATGAGTCACAGTTTTGGCCAATTGGGCCCGTTTTGTGATCTATTACTCATGTTTTGGTGTCCCGAGACGTCTCCGGACCACGGGGTGATCTATGGGAACATCCCCAAGACTCACAATTTTGGTTGATACGAGCTCGTTTCAAGGGATATTGCTCACGTTTCGGTGTCTCGAGACGTCTCCGAAGCACGGGGTGATCTTATGGAAACGTCCCCAAGACTCGTGGTTTTGGCCGAGTCAGGCCCGTTTTGTGGGTTTATTGCCCATGTTTTGGTGTCTCGAGACGTCTCCGAAGCACGGGGTGATCTTATGGGACCGTCCCCAAGAGTCACAGTTTTGGCCAATTGGGGCTCATTTTGTGAGCTATTGCTCACGTTTTGGTGTCCCGGGACGTCTCCAGACCATGGGGTGATCTCATGGGAACGTCCCGAGGACTCGTGGTTTTGGCCGATTCAGGCCCGTTTTGTGCGTTTATTGCCCATGTTTTGGTGTCCCGGGACATCTCCGAAGCACGGGTTGATCTTATGGGACCGCCCCCTAGACTCGTAGTTTTGGCCAAATGGGGCCCGTTTTGTGAGCTATTGCTCACGTTTTGGTGTCCCGGGACGTCTCCGGACAATGGGGTGATCTTATGGGAACGTCCCCAGGACTCGTGGTTCTGGCCGATTCAGGCCCGTTTTCTGGGTTTATTGCCCATGTTTTGGTGTCCCGAGACGTCTCCGAAGCACGGGGTGATCTTATGGGACCGTCCCCTAGACTCGCAGGTTTGGCCAATTGGGGCCCGTTTTGTGAGCTATTACTCACGTTTTGGTGTGCCGGGACGTCTCCGGACCAAGGGGTGATCTTATCGGAACGTCCCTAGGACTCGTGCTTTTGGCCAATTCAGGCCCGTTTTGTGGGTTTATTACCCATGTTTTAGTGTCCCGGGACGTCTTCGAAGCACGGGGTGATCTTATGGGACCGTCCCCAAGAGTCACAGTTTTGGCCAATTGGGACCCGTTTTGTGAGGTATTGCTCATGTTATGGTGTCCCGGGACGTCTCCGGACGACTGGGTGATCTATGGGAACGTCCCCAACACTCAAGGTTTTGCCCTATTCAGGCTTGTTTTGTGGGTTTATTGCCCATGTTTTGGTGTCCTGGGACGTCTCCGAAGCACGGGGTGATCCTATGGGACCGTCCCCAAGACTCACAGTTTTGGCCAATTGGGCCCGTTTTGTGAGCTATTGCTCACGTTTTTGTGTCCCGGGACGTCGCCGGACCAAGGGGTGATCTATGGGAATGTCCCAAAGACTCGTGGTTTTGGCCGATTCAGGCCCGTTTTGTGGGTTTATTGCCCATGCTTTGGTGTCCCGGGACGTCTCCGAAGCACGGGGTGATCTTATGGGACCGTCCCCATGAGTCACAGTTTTGGCCAATTGGGCCCGTTTTGTGATCTATTACTCATGTTTTGGTGTCCCGAGACGTCTCCGGACCACGGGGTGATCTATGGGAACATCCCCAAGACTCACAATTTTGGTTGATACGAGCTCGTTTCAAGGGATATTGCTCACGTTTCGGTGTCTCGAGACGTCTCCGAAGCACGGGGTGATCTTATGGAAACGTCCCCAAGACTCGTGGTTTTGGCCGAGTCAGGCCCGTTTTGTGGGTTTATTGCCCATGTTTTGGTGTCTCGAGACGTCTCCGAAGCACGGGGTGATCTTATGGTACCGTCCCCAAGAGTCACAGTTTTGGCCAATTGGGGCTCATTTTGTGAGCTATTGCTCACGTTTTGGTGTCCCGGGACGTCTCCAGACCAAGGGGTGATCTCATGGGAACGTCCCGAGGACTCGTGGTTTTGGCCGATTCAGGCCCGTTTTGTGCGTTTATTGCCCATGTTTTGGTGTCCCGGGACATCTCCGAAGCACGGGTTGATCTAATGGGACCGCCCCCTAGACTCGTAGTTTTGGCCAAATGGGGCCCGTTTTGTGAGCTATTGCTCACGTTTTGGTGTCCCGGGACGTCTCCGGACAATGGGGTGATCTTATGGGAACGTCCCCAGGACTCGTGGTTCTGGCCGATTCAGGCCCGTTTTCTGGGTTTATTGCCCATGTTTTGGTGTCCCGAGACGTCTCCGAAGCACGGGGTGATCTTATGGGACCGTCCCCTAGACTCGCAGGTTTGGCCAATTGGGGCCCGTTTTGTGAGCTATTACTCACGTTTTGGTGTGCCGGGACGTCTCCGGACCAAGGGGTGATCTTATCGGAACGTCCCTAGGACTCGTGCTTTTGGCCAATTCAGGCCCGTTTTGTGGGTTTATTGCCCATGTTTTAGTGTCCCGGGACGTCTTCGAAGCACGGGGTGATCTTATGGGACCGTCCCCAAGAGTCACAGTTTTGGCCAATTGGGACCCGTTTTGTGAGGTATTGCTCATGTTATGGTGTCCCGAGACGTCTCCGGACGACTGGGTGATCTATGGGAACGTCCCCAACACTCAAGGTTTTGCCCTATTCAGGCCTGTTTTGTGGGTTTATTGCCCATGTTTTGGTGTCCTGGGACGTCTCCGAAGCACGGGGTGATCCTATGGGACCGTCCCCTAGACTCACAGTTTTGGCCAATTGGGCCCGTTTTGTGAGCTATTGCTCACGTTTTTGTGTCCCGGGACGTCTCCGGACCAAGGGGTGATCTATGGGAATGTCCCAAAGACTCGTGGTTTTGGCCGATTCAGGCCCGTTTTGTGGGTTTATTGCCCATGCTTTGGTGTCCCGGGACGTCTTCGAAGCGCGGGGTGATCTTATGGGACCGTCCCCATGAGTCACAGTTTTGGCCAATTGGGCCCGTTTTGTGAGCTATTACTCATGTTTTGGTGTCCCGAGACGTCTCCGGACCACGGGGTGATCTATGGGAACATCCCAAAGACTCATAATTTTGGTTGATACGAGCTCGTTTCAAGGGATATTGCTCACGTTTCGGTGTCTCGGGACGTCTCCGAAGCACGGGGTGATCTTATGGAAACGTCCCCAAGACTCGTGGTTTTGGCCGAGTCAGGCCCGTTTTGTGGGTTTATTGCCCATGTTTTGGTGTCTCGAGACGTCTCCGAAGCACGGGGTGATCTTATGGGACCGTCCCCAAGAGTCACAGTTTTGGCCAATTGGGGCTCTTTTTGTGAGCTATTGCTCATGTTTTGGTGTCCCGGGACGTCTCCAGACCATGGGGTGATCTCATGGGAACGTCCCGAGGACTCGTGGTTTTGGCCGATTCAGGCCCGTTTTGTGCGTTTATTGCCCATGTTTTGGTGTCCCGGGACATCTCCGAAGCACGGGTTGATCTTATGGGACCGCCCCCAAGACTCGTAGTTTTGGCCAAATGGGCCCCGTTTTGTGAGCTATTGCTCACGTTTTGGTGTCCCGGGACGTCTCCGGACAATGGGGTGATCTTATGGGAACGTCCCCAGGACTCGTGGTTCTGGCCGATTCAGGCCCGTTTTCTGGGTTTATTGCCCATGTTTTGGTGTCCCGAGACGTCTCCGAAGCACGGGGTGATCTTATGGGACCGTCCCCTAGACTCGCAGGTTTGGCCAATTGGGGCCCGTTTTGTGAGCTATTACTCACGTTTTGGTGTGCCGGGACGTCTCCGGACCAAGGGGTGATCTTATCGGAACGTCCCTAGGACTCGTGCTTTTGGCCAATTCAGGCCCTTTTTGTGGGTTTATTGCCCATGTTTTAGTGTCCCGGGACATCTTCGAAGCACGGGGTGATCTTATGGGACCGTCCCCAAGAGTCACAGTTTTGGCCAATTGGGACCCGTTTTGTGAGGTATTGCTCATGTTATGGTGTCCCGGGACGTCTCCGGACGACTGGGTGATCTATGGGAACGTCCCCAACACTCAAGGTTTTGCCCTATTCAGGCCTGTTTTGTGGGTTTATTGCCCATGTTTTTGTGTCCTGGGACGTCTCCGAAGCACGGGCTGATCCTATGGGACCGTCCCCAAGACTCACAGTTTTGGCCAATTGGGCCCGTTTTGTGAGCTATTGCTCACGTTTTGGTGTCCCGGGACGTCTCCGGACCAAGGGGTGATCTATGGGAATGTCCCAAAGACTCGTGGTTTTGGCCGATTCAGGCCCGTTTTGTGGGTTTATTGCCCATGCTTTGGTGTCCCGGGACGTCTCCGAAGCACGGGGTGATCTTATGGGACCGTCACCATGAGTCATAGTTTTGGCCAATTGGGCCCGTTTTGTGAGCTATTACTCATGTTTTGGTTTCCCGAGACGTCTCTGGAGCACGGGGTGATCTATGGGAACGTCCCCAAGACTCACAATTTTGGTTGATACGAGCTCGTTTCAAGGGATATTGCTCACGTTTCGGTGTCTCGGGACGTCTCCGAAGCACGGGGTGATCTTATGGAAACGTCCCCAAGACTCGTGGTTTTGGCCGAGTCAGGCCCGTTTTGTGGGTTTATTGCCCATGTTTTGGTGTCTCGAGACGTCTCCGAAGCACGGGGTGATCTTATGGGACCGTCCCCAAGAGTCACAGTTTTGGCCAATTGGGGCTCATTTTGTGAGCTATTGCTCACGTTTTGGTGTCCCGGGACGTCTCCAGACCATGGGGTGATCTCATGGGAACGTCCCGAGGACTCGTGGTTTTGGCCGATTCAGGCCCGTTTTGTGCGTTTATTGCCCATGTTTTGGTGTCCCGGGACATCTCCGAAGCACGGGTTGATCTTATGGGACCGCCCCCAAGACTCGTAGTTTTGGCCAAATGGGGCCCGTTTTGTGAGCTATTGCTCACGTTTTGGTGTCCCGGGACGTCTCCGGACAATGGGGTGATCTTATGGGAACGTCTCCAGGACTCGTGGTTCTGGCCGATTCAGGCCCGTTTTCTGGATTTATTGCCCATGTTTTGGTGTCCCGAGACGTCTCCGAAGCACGGGGTGATCTTATGGGACCGTCCCCTAGACTCGCAGGTTTGGCCAATTGGGGCCCGTTTTGTGAGCTATTACTCACGTTTTGGTGTGCCGGGACGTCTTCGGACCAAGGGGTGATCTTATCGGAACGTCCCTAGGACTCGTGCTTTTGGCCAATTCAGGCCCTTTTTGTGGGTTTATTGCCCATGTTTTAGTGTCCCGGGACGTCTTCGAAGCAAGGGGTGATCTTATGGGACCGTCCCCAAGAGTCACAGTTTTGGCCAATTGGGACCCGTTTTGTGAGGTATTGCTCATGTTATGGTGTCCCGGGACGTCTCCGGACGACTGGCTGATCTATGGGAACGACCCCAACACTCAAGGTTTTGCCCTATTCAGGCCTGTTTTGTGGGTTTATTGCCCATGTTTTGGTGTCCTGGGACGTCTCCGAAGCACGGGGTGATCCTATGGGACCGTCCCCAAGACTCACAGTTTTGGCCAATTGGGCCCGTTTTGTGAGCTATTGCTCACGTTTTGGTGTCCCGGGACGTCTCCGGACCAAGGGGTGATCTATGGGAATGTCCCAAAGACTCGTGGTTTTGGCCGATTCAGGCCCGTTTTGTGGGTTTATTGCCCATGCTTTGGTGTCCCGGGACGTCTCCGAAGCACGGGGTGATCTTATGGGACCGTCTCCATGAGTCACAGTTTTGGCCAATTGGGCCCGTTTTGTGAGCTATTACTCATGTTTTGGTGTCCCGAGACGTCTCCGGAGCACGGGGTGATCTATGGGAACGTCCCCAAGACTCACAATTTTGGTTGATACGAGCTCGTTTCAAGGGATATTGCTCACGTTTCGGTGTCTCGGGACGCCTCCGAAGCACGGGGTGATCTTATGGAAACGTCCCCAAGACTCGTGGTTTTGGCCGAGTCAGGCCCGTTTTGTGGGTTTATTGCCCATGTTTTGGTGTCTCGAGACGTCTCCGAAGCACGGGGTGATCTTATGGGACCGTCCCCAAGAGTCACAGTTTTGGCCAATTGGGGCTCATTTTGTGAGCTATTGCTCACGTTTTGGTGTCCCGGGACGTCTCCAGACCATGGGGTGATCTCATGGGAACGTCCCGAGGACTCGTGGTTTTGGCCGATTCAGGCCCGTTTTGTGCGTTTATTGCCCATGTTTTGGTGTCCCGGGACATCTCCGAAGCACGGGTTGATCTTATGGGACCGCCCCCAAGACTCGTAGTTTTGGCCAAATGGGGCCCGTTTTGTGAGCTATTGCTCACGTTTTGGTGTCCCGGGACGTCTCCGGACAATGGGGTGATCTTATGGGAACGTCCCCAGGACTCGTGGTTCTGGCCGATTCAGGCCCGTTTTCTGGATTTATTGCCCATGTTTTGGTGTCCCGAGACGTCTCCGAAGCACGGGGTGATCTTATGGGACCGTCCCCTAGACTCGCAGGTTTGGCCAATTGGGGCCCGTTTTGTGAGCTATTACTCACGTTTTGGTGTGCCGGGACGTCTCCGGACCAAGGGCTGATCTTATCGGAACGTCCCTAGGACTCGTGCTTTTGGCCAATTCAGGCCCTTTTTGTGGGTTTATTGCCCATGTTTTAGTGTCCCGGGACGTCTTCGAAGCACGGGGTGATCTTATGGGACCGTCCCCAAGAGTCACAGTTTTGGCCAATTGGGACCCGTTTTTTGAGGTATTGCTCATGTTATGGTGTCCCGGGACGTCTCCGGACGACTGGGTGATCTATGGGAACGACCCCAACACTCAAGGTTTTGCCCTATTCAGGCCTGTTTTGTGGGTTTATTGCCCATGTTTTGGTGTCCTGGGACGTCTCCGAAGCACGGGGTGATCCTATGGGACCGTCCCCAAGACTCACAGTTTTGGCCAATTGGGCCCGTTTTGTGAGCTATTGCTCACGTTTTTGTGTCCCGGGACGTCTCCGGACCAAGGGGTGATCTATGGGAATGTCCCAAAGACTCGTGGTTTTGGCCGATTCAGGCCCGTTTTGTGGGTTTATTGCCCATGCTTTGGTGTCCCGGGACGTCTCCGAAGCACGGGGTGATCTTATGGGACCGTCCCCATGAGTCACAGTTTTGGCCAATTGGGCCCGTTTTGTGAGCTATTACTCATGTTTTGGTGTCCCGAGACGTCTCCGGACCACGGGGTGATCTACGGGAACATCCCCAAGACTCACAATTTTGGTTGATACGAGCTCGTTGCAAGGGATATTGCTCACGTTTCGGTGTCTCGGGACGTCTCCGAAGCACGGGGTGATCTTATGGAAACGTCCCCAAGACTCGTGGTTTTGGCCGAGTCAGGCCCGTTTTGTGGGTTTATTGCCCATGTTTTGGTGTCTCGAGACGTCTCCGAAGCACGGGGTGATCTTATGGGACCGTCCCCAAGAGTCACAGTTTTGGCCAATTGGGGCTCATTTTGTGAGCTATTGCTCACGTTTTGGTGTCCCGGGACGTCTCCAGACCATGGGGTGATCTCATGGGAACGTCCCGAGGACTCGTTGTTTTGGCCGATTCAGGCCCGTTTTGTGCGTTTATTGCCCATGTTTTGGTGTCCCGGGACATCTCCGAAGCACGGGTTGATCTTATGGGACCGCCCCCTAGACTCGTTGTTTTGGCCAAATGGGGCCCGTTTTGTGAGCTATTGCTCACGTTTTGGTGTCCCGGGACGTCTCCGGACAATGGGGTGATCTTATGGGAACGTCCCCATGACTCGTGGTTCTGGCCGATTTAGGCCCGTTTTCTGGGTTTATTCCCCATGTTTTGGTGTCCCGAGACGTCTCCGAAGCACGGGGTGATCTTATGGGACCGTCCCCTAGACTCGCAGGTTTGGCCTATTGGGGCCCGTTTTGTGAGCTATTACTCACGTTTTGGTGTGCCGGGACGTCTCCGGACCAAGGGGTGATCTTATCGGAACGTCCCTAGGACTCGTGGTTTTGGCCAATTCAGGCCTGTTTTGTGGGTTTATTGCCCATGTTTTACTGTCCCGGGACGTCTTCGAAGCACGGGTTGATCTTATGGGACCGCCCCCTAGACTCGTTGTTTTGGCCAAATGGGGCCCGTTTTGTGAGCTATTGCTCACGTTTTGGTGTCCCGGGACGTCTCCGGACAATGGGGTGATCTTATGGGAACGTCCCCAGGACTCATGGTTCTGGCCGATTCAGGCCCGTTTTCTGGGTTTATTGCCCATGTTTTGGTGTCCCGAGACGTCTCCGAAGCACGGGGTGATCTTATGGGACCGTCCCCTAGACTCGCAGGTTTGGCCAATTGGGGCCCGTTTTGTGAGCTATTACTCACGTTTTGGTGTGCCGGGACGTCTCCGGACCAAGGGGTGATCTTATCGGAACGTCCCTAGGACTCGTGGTTTTGGCCAATTCAGGCCTGTTTTGTGGGTTTATTGCCCATGTTTTACTGTCCCGGGACGTCTTCGAAGCACGGGGTGATCTTATGGGACCGTCCCCAAGAGTCACAGTTTTTGCCAATTGGGACCCGTTTTGTGAGGTATTGCTCATGTTATGGTGTCCCGGGACGTCTCCGGACGACTGGGTGATCTATGGGAACGTCCCCAACACTCAAGGTTTTGCCCTATTCAGGCCTGTTTTGTGGGTTTATTGCCCATGTTTTGGTGTCCTGGGACGTCTCCGAAGCACGGGGTGATCCTATGGGACCGTCCCCAAGACTCACAGTTTTGGCCAATTGGGCCCGTTTTGTGAGCTATTGCTCACGTTTTTGTGTCCCGGGACGTCTCCGGACCAAGGGGTGATCTATGGGAATGTCCCAAAGACTCGTGGTTTTGGCCGATTCAGGCCCGTTTTGTGGGTTTATTGCCCATGCTTTGGTGTCCCGGGACGTCTCCGAAGCACGGGGTGATCTTATGGGACCGTCCCCATGAGTCACAGTTTTGGCCAATTGGGCCCGTTTTGTGAGCTATTACTCATGTTTTGGTGTCCCGAGACGTCTCCGGACCACGGGGTGATCTACGGGAACATCCCCAAGACTCACAATTTTGGTTGATACGAGCTCGTTTCAAGGGATATTGCTCACGTTTCGGTGTCTCGGGACGTCTCCGAAGCACGGGGTGATCTTATGGAAACGTCCCCAAGACTCGTGGTTTTGGCCGAGTCAGGCCCGTTTTGTGGGTTTATTGCCCATGTTTTGGTGTCTCGAGACGTCTCCGAAGCACGGGGTGATCTTATGGGACCGTCCCCAAGAGTCACAGTTTTGGCTAATTGGGGCTCATTTTGTGAGCTATTGCTCACGTTTTGGTGTCCCGGGACGTCTCCAGACCATGGGGTGATCTCATGGGAACGTCCCGAGGACTCGTGGTTTTGGCCGATTCAGGCCCGTTTTGTGCGTTTATTGCCCATGTTTTGGTGTCCCGGGACATCTCCGAAGCACGGGTTGATCTTATGGGACCGCCCCCTAGACTCGTTGTTTTGGCCAAATGGGGCCCGTTTTGTGAGCTATTGCTCATGTTTTGGTGTCCCGGGACGTCTCCGGACAATGGGGTGATCTTATGGGAACGTCCCCAGGACTCGTGGTTCTGGCCGATTTAGGCCCGTTTTCTGGGTTTATTGCCCATGTTTTGGTGTCCCGAGACGTCTCCGAAGCACGGGGTGATCTTATGGGACCGTCCCCTAGACTCGCAGGTTTGGCCTATTGGGGCCCGTTTTGTGAGCTATTACTCACGCTTTGGTGTGCCGGGACGTCTCCGGACCAAGGAGTGATCTTATCGGAACGTCCCTAGGACTCGTGGTTTTGGCCAATTCAGGCCCGTTTTGTGGGTTTATTGCCCATGTTTTACTGTCCCGGGACGTCTTCGAAGCACGGGGTGATCTTATGGGACCGTCCCCAAGAGTCACAGTTTTGGCCAATTGGGACCCGTTTTGTGAGGTATTGCTCATGTTATGGTGTCCCGGGACGTCTCCGGATGACTGGGTGATCTATGGGAACGTCCCCAACACTCAAGGTTTTGCCCTATTCAGGCCTGTTTTGTGGGTTTATTGCCCATGTTTTGGTGTCCTGGGACGTCTCCGAAGCACGGGGTGATCCTATGGGACCATCCCCAAGACTCACAGTTTTGGCCAATTGGGCCCGTTTTGTGAGCTATTGCTCACGTTTTTGTGTCCCGGGACGTCTCCGGACCAAGGGGTGATCTATGGGAATGTCCCAAAGACTCGTGGTTTTGGCCGATTCAGGCCCGTTTTGTGGGTTTATTGCCCATGCTTTGGTGTCCCGGGACGTCTCCGAAGCACGGGGTGATCTTATGGGACCGTCCCCATGAGTCACAGTTTTGGCCAATTGGGCCCGTTTTGTGAGCTATTACTCATGTTTTGGTGTCCCGAGACGTCTCCGGAGCACGGGGTGATCTATGGGAACGTCCCCAAGACTCACAATTTTGGTTGATACGTGCTCGTTTCAAGGGATATTGCTCACGTTTCGGTGTCTCGGGACGTCTCCGAAGCACGGGGTGATCTTATGGAAACGTCCCCAAGACTCGTGGTTTTGGCCGAGTCAGGCCCGTTTTGTGGGTTTATTGCCCATGTTTTGGTGTCTCGAGACGTCTCCGAAGCACGGGGTGATCTTATGGGACCGTCCCCAAGAGTCACAGTTTTGGCCAATTGGGGCTCATTTTGTGAGCTATTGCTCACGTTTTGGTGTCCCGGGACGTCTCCAGACCATGGGGTGATCTCATGGGAACGTCCCGAGGACTTGTGGTTTTGGCCGATTCAGACCCGTTTTGTGCGTTTATTGCCCATGTTTTGGTGTCCCGGGACATCTCCGAAGCACGGGTTGATCTTATGGGACCGTCCCCTAGACTCGTTGTTTTGGCCAAATGGGGCCCGTTTTGTGAGCTATTGCTCACGTTTTGGTGTCCCGGGACGTCTCCGGACAATGGGGTGATCTTATGGGAACGTCCCCACGACTCGTGGTTCTGGCCGATTCAGGCCCGTTTTCTGGGTTTATTGCCCATGTCTTGGTGTCCCGAGACGTCTCCGAAGCACGGGGTGATCTTATGGGACCGTCCCCTAGACTCGCAGGTTTGGCCAATTCGGGCCCGTTTTGTGAGCTATTACTCACGTTTTGGTGTGCCGGGACGTCTCCGGACCAAGGGGTGATCTTATCGGAACGTCCCTAGGACTCGTGCTTTTGGCCAATTCAGGCCCGTTTTGTGGGTTTATTGCCCATGTTTTAGTGTCCCGGGACGTCTTCGAAGCACGGGGTGATCTTATGGGACCGTCCCCAAGAGTCACAGTTTTGGCCAATTGGGACCCGTTTTGTGAGGTATTGCTCATGTTATGGTGTCCCGGGACGTCTCCGGACGACTGGGTGATCTATGGGAACGTCCCCAACACTCAAGGTTTTGCCCTATTCAGGCCTGTTTTGTGGGTTTATTGCCCATGTTTTGGTGTCCTGGGACGTCTCCGAAGCACGGGGTGATCCTATGGGACCGTCCCCATGAGTCACAGTTTTGGCCAATTGGGCCCGTTTTGTGAGCTATTACTCATGTTTTGGTGTCCCGAGACGTCTCCGGACCACGGGGTGATCTATGGGAACATCCCCAAGACTCACAATTTTGGTTGATACGAGCTCGTTTCAAGGGATATTGCTCACGTTTCGGTGTCTCGGGACGTCTCCGAAGCACGGGGTGATCTTATGGAAACGTCCCCAAGACTCGTGGTTTTGGCCGAGTCAGGCCCGTTTTGTGGGTTTATTGCCCCTGTTTTGGTGTCTCGAGACGTCTCCGAAGCACGGGGTGATCTTATGGGACCGTCCCCAAGAGTCACAGTTTTGGCCAATTGGGGCTCATTTTGTGAGCTATTGCTCACGTTTTGGTGTCCCGGGACGTCTCCAGACCATGGGGTGATCTCAGGGGAACGTCCCGAGGACTCGTGGTTTTGGCCGATTCAGGCCCGTTTTGTGCGTTTATTGCCCATGTTTTGGTGTCCCGGGACATCTCCGAAGCACGGGTTGATCTTATGGGACCGCCCCCAAGACTCGTAGTTTTGGCCAAATGGGGCCCGTTTTGTGACCTATTGCTCACGTTTTGGTGTCCCGGGACGTCTCCGGACAATGGGGTGATCTTATGGGAACGTCCCCAGGACTCGTGGTTCTGGCCGATTCAGGCCCGTCTTCTGGGTTTATTGCCCATGTTTTGGTGTCCCGAGACGTCTCCGAAGCACGGGGTGATCTTATGGGACCGTCCCCTACACTCGCAGGTTTGGCCAATTGGGGCCCGTTTTGTGAGCTATTACTCACGTTTTGGTGTGCCGGGACGTCTCCGAACCAAGGGGTGATCTTATCGGAACGTCCCTAGGACTCGTGGTTTTGGCCAATTCAGGCCCGTTTTGTGGGTTTATTGCCCATGTTTTAGTGTCTCGGGACGTCTTCGAAGCACGGGGTGATCTTATGGGACCGTCCCCAAGAGTCACAGTTTTGGCCAATTGGGACCCGTTTTGTGAGGTATTGCTCATGTTATGGTGTCCCGGGACGTCTCCGGACGACTGGGTGATCTATGGGAACGTCCCCAACACTCAAGGTTTTGCCCTATTCAGGCCTGTTTTGTGGGTTTATTGCCCATGTTCTGGTGTCCTGGGACGTCTCCGAAGCACGGGGTGATCCTATGGGACCGTCCCCAAGACTCACAGTTTTGGCCAATTGGGCCCGTTTTGTGAGCTATTGCTCACGTTTTGGTGTCCCGGGACGTCTCCGGACCAAGGGGTGATCTATGGGAATGTCCCAAAGACTCGTGGTTTTGGCCGATTCAGGCCCGTTTTGTGGGTTTATTGCCCCTGTTTTGGTGTCTCGAGACGTCTCCGAAGCACGGGGTGATCTTATGGGACCGTCCCCAAGAGTCACAGTTTTGGCCAATTGGGGCTCATTTTGTGAGCTATTGCTCACGTTTTGGTGTCCCGGGACGTCTCCAGACCATGGGGTGATCTCATGGGAACGTCCCGAGGACTCGTGGTTTTGGCCGATTCAGGCCCGTTTTGTGCGTTTATTGCCCATGTTTTGGTGTCCCGGGACATCTCCGAAGCACGGGTTGATCTTATGGGACCGCCCCCAAGACTCGTAGTTTTGGCCAAATGGGGCCCGTTTTGTGACCTATTGCTCACGTTTTGGTGTCCCGGGACGTCTCCGGACAATGGGGTGATCTTATGGGAACGTCCCCAGGACTCGTGGTTCTGGCCGATTCAGGCCCGTCTTCTGGGTTTATTGCCCATGTTTTGGTGTCCCGAGACGTCTCCGAAGCACGGGGTGATCTTATGGGACCGTCCCCTACACTCGCAGGTTTGGCCAATTGGGGCCCGTTTTGTGAGCTATTACTCACGTTTTGGTGTGCCGGGACGTCTCCGAACCAAGGGGTGATCTTATCGGAACGTCCCTAGGACTCGTGGTTTTGGCCAATTCAGGCCCGTTTTGTGGGTTTATTGCCCATGTTTTAGTGTCTCGGGACGTCTTCGAAGCACGGGGTGATCTTATGGGACCGTCCCCAAGAGTCACAGTTTTGGCCAATTGGGACCCGTTTTGTGAGGTATTGCTCATGTTATGGTGTCCCGGGACGTCTCCGGACGACTGGGTGATCTATGGGAACGTCCCCAACACTCAAGGTTTTGCCCTATTCAGGCCTGTTTTGTGGGTTTATTGCCCATGTTCTGGTGTCCTGGGACGTCTCCGAAGCACGGGGTGATCCTATGGGACCGTCCCCAAGACTCACAGTTTTGGCCAATTGGGCCCGTTTTGTGAGCTATTGCTCACGTTTTGGTGTCCCGGGACGTCTCCGGACCAAGGGGTGATCTATGGGAATGTCCCAAAGACTCGTGGTTTTGGCCGATTCAGGCCCGTTTTGTGGGTTTATTGCCCATGCTTTGGTGTCCCGGGACGTCTCCGAAGCACGGGGTGATCTTATGGGACCGTCCCCATGAGTCACAGTTTTGGCCAATTGGGCCCGTTTTGTGAGCTATTACTCATGTTTTGGTGTCCCGAGACGTCTCTGGAGCACGGGGTGATCTATGGGAACGTCCCCAAGACTCACAATTTTGGTTGATACGAGCTCGTTTCAAGGGATATTGGTCACGTTTCGGTGTCTCGGGACGTCTCCGAAGCACGGGGTGATCTTATGGAAACGTCCCCAAGACTCGTGGTTTTGGCCGAGTCAGGCCCGTTTTGTGGGTTTATTGCCCATGTTTTGGTGTCTCGAGACGTCTCCGAAGCACGGGGTGATCTTATGGGACCGTCCCCAAGAGTCACAGTTTTGGCCAATTGGGGCTCATTTTGTGAGCTATTGCTCACGTTTTGGTGTCCCGGGACGTCTCCAGACAATGGGGTGATCTCATGGGAACGTCCCGAGGACTCGTGGTTTTGGCCGATTCAGGCCCGTTTTGTGCGTTTATTGCCCATGTTTTGGTGTCCCGGGACATCTCCGAAGCACGGGTTGATCTTATGGGACCGCCCCCAAGACTCGTAGTTTTGGCCAAATGGGGCCCGTTTTGTGAGATATTGCTCATGTTTTGGTGTCCCGGGACGTCTCCGGACAATGGGGTGATCTTATGGGAACGTCCCCAGGACTCGTGGTTCTGGCCGATTCAGGCCCGTTTTCTGGGTTTATTGCCCATGTTTTGGTGTCCCGAGACGTCTCCGAAGCACGGGGTGATCTTATGGGACCGTCCCCTAGACTCGCAGGTTTGGCCAATTGGGGCCCGTTTTGTGAGCTATTACTCACGTTTTGGTGTGCCGGGACGTCTCCGGACCAAGGGGTGATCTTATCGGAACGTCCCTAGGACTCGTGGTTTTGGCCAATTCAAGCCCGTTTTGTGGGTTTATTGCCCATGTTTTACTGTCCCGGGACGTCTTCGAAGCACGGGGTGATCTTATGGGACCGTCCCCAAGAGTCACAGTTTTGGCCAATTGGGACCCGTTTTGTGAGGTATTGCTCATGTTATGGTGTCCCGGGACGTCTCCGGACGACTGGGTGATCTATGGGAACGTCCCCAACACTCAAGGTTTTGCCCTATTCAGGCCTGTTTTGTGGGTTTATTGCCCATGTTTTGGTGTGCTGGGACGTCTCCGAAGCACGGGGTGATCCTATGGGACCGTCCCCATGAGTCACAGTTTTGGCCAATTGGGCCCGTTTTGTGAGCTATTACTCATGTTTTGGTGTCCCGGGACGTCTCCGGACCACGGGGTGATCTATGGGAACATCCCCAAGACTCACAATTTTGGTTGATACGAGCTCATTTCAAGGGATATTGCTCACGTTTCGGTGTCTCGGGACGTCTCCGAAGCACGGGGTGATCTTATGGAAACGTCCCCAAGACTCGTGGTTTTGGCCGAGTCAGGCCCGTTTTGTGGGTTTATTGCCCCTGTTTTGGTGTCTCGAGACGTCTCCGAAGCACGGGGTGATCTTATGGGACCGTCCCCAAGAGTCACAGTTTTGGCCAATTGGGGCTCATTTTGTGAGCTATTGCTCACGTTTTGGTGTCCCGGGACGTCTCCAGACCATGGGGTGATCTCATGGGAACGTCCCGAGGACTCGTGGTTTTGGCCGATTCAGGCCCGTTTTGTGCGTTTATTGCCCATGTTTTGGTGTCCCGGGACATCTCCGAAGCACGGGTTGATCTTATGGGACCGCCCCCAAGACTCGTAGTTTTGGCCAAATGGGGCCCGTTTTGTGACCTATTGCTCACGTTTTGGTGTCCCGGGACGTCTCCGGACAATGGGGTGATCTTATGGGAACGTCCCCAGGACTCGTGGTTCTGGCCGATTCAGGCCCGTCTTCTGGGTTTATTGCCCATGTTTTGGTGTCCCGAGACGTCTCCGAAGCACGGGGTGATCTTATGGGACCGTCCCCTACACTCGCAGGTTTGGCCAATTGGGGCCCGTTTTGTGAGCTATTACTCACGTTTTGGTGTGCCGGGACGTCTCCGAACCAAGGGGTGATCTTATCGGAACGTCCCTAGGACTCGTGGTTTTGGCCAATTCAGGCCCGTTTTGTGGGTTTATTGCCCATGTTTTAGTGTCTCGGGACGTCTTCGAAGCACGGGGTGATCTTATGGGACCGTCCCCAAGAGTCACAGTTTTGGCCAATTGGGACCCGTTTTGTGAGGTATTGCTCATGTTATGGTGTCCCGGGACGTCTCCGGACGACTGGGTGATCTATGGGAACGTCCCCAACACTCAAGGTTTTGCCCTATTCAGGCCTGTTTTGTGGGTTTATTGCCCATGTTCTGGTGTCCTGGGACGTCTCCGAAGCACGGGGTGATCCTATGGGACCGTCCCCAAGACTCACAGTTTTGGCCAATTGGGCCCGTTTTGTGAGCTATTGCTCACGTTTTCGTGTCCCGGGACGTCTCCGGACCAAGGGGTGATCTATGGGAATGTCCCAAAGACTCGTGGTTTTGGCCGATTCAGGCCCGTTTTGTGGGTTTATTGCCCATGCTTTGGTGTCCCGGGACGTCTCCGAAGCACGGGGTGATCTTATGGGACCGTCCCCATGAGTCACAGTTTTGGCCAATTGGGCCCGTTTTGTGAGCTATTACTCATGTTTTGGTGTCCCAAGACGTCTCCGGAGCACGGGGTGATCTATGGGAACGTCCCCAAGACTCACAATTTTGGTTGATACGAGCTCGTTTCAAGGGATATTGGTCACGTTTCGGTGTCTCGGGACGTCTCCGAAGCACGGGGTGATCTTATGGAAACGTCCCCAAGACTCGTGGTTTTGGCCGAGTCAGGCCCGTTTTGTGGGTTTATTGCCCATGTTTTGGTGTCTCGAGACGTCTCCGAAGCACGGGGTGATCTTATGGGACCGTCCCCAAGAGTCACAGTTTTGGCCAATTGGGGCTCATTTTGTGAGCTATTGCTCACGTTTTGGTGTCCCGGGACGTCTCCAGACCATGGGGTGATCTCATGGGAACGTCCCGAGGACTCGTGGTTTTGGCCGATTCAGGCCCGTTTTGTGCGTTTATTGCCCATGTTTTGGTGTCCCGGGACATCTCCGAAGCACGGGTTGATCTTATGGGACCGCCCCCAAGACTCGTAGTTTTGGCCAAATGGGGCCCGTTTTGTGACCTATTGCTCACGTTTTGGTGTCCCGGGACGTCTCCGGACAATGGGGTGATCTTATGGGAACGTCCCCAGGACTCGTGGTTCTGGCCGATTCAGGCCCGTCTTCTGGGTTTATTGCCCATGTTTTGGTGTCCCGAGACGTCTCCGAAGCACGGGGTGATCTTATGGGACCGTCCCCTAGACTCGCAGGTTTCGCCAATTGGGGCCCGTTTTGTGAGCTATTACTCACGTTTTGGTGTGCCGGGACGTCTCCGAACCAAGGGGTGATCTTATCGGAACGTCCCTAGGACTCGTGGTTTTGGCCAATTCAGGCCCGTTTTGTGGGTTTATTGCCCATGTTTTAGTGTCTCGGGACGTCTTCGAAGCACGGGGTGATCTTATGGGACCGTCCCCAAGAGTCACAGTTTTGGCCAATTGGGACCCGTTTTGTGAGGTATTGCTCATGTTATGGTGTCCCGGGACGTCTCCGGACGACTGGGTGATCTATGGGAACGTCCCCAACACTCAAGGTTTTGCCCTATTCAGGCCTGTTTTGTGGGTTTATTGCCCATGTTTTGGTGTGCTGGGACGTCTCCGAAGCACGGGGTGATCCTATGGGACCGTCCCCATGAGTCACAGTTTTGGCCAATTGGGCCCGTTTTGTGAGCTATTACTCATGTTTTGGTGTCCCGGGACGTCTCCGGACCACGGGGTGATCTATGGGAACATCCCCAAGACTCACAATTTTGGTTGATACGAGCTCATTTCAAGGGATATTGCTCACGTTTCGGTGTCTCGGGACGTCTCCGAAGCACGGGGTGATCTTATGGAAACGTCCCCAAGACTCGTGGTTTTGGCCGAGTCAGGCCCGTTTTGTGGGTTTATTGCCCCTGTTTTGGTGTCTCGAGACGTCTCCGAAGCACGGGGTGATCTTATGGGACCGTCCCCAAGAGTCACAGTTTTGGCCAATTGGGGCTCATTTTGTGAGCTATTGCTCACGTTTTGGTGTCCCGGGACGTCTCCAGACCATGGGGTGATCTCATGGGAACGTCCCGAGGACTCGTGGTTTTGGCCGATTCAGGCCCGTTTTGTGCGTTTATTGCCCATGTTTTGGTGTCCCGGGACATCTCCGAAGCACGGGTTGATCTTATGGGACCGCCCCCAAGACTCGTAGTTTTGGCCAAATGGGGCCCGTTTTGTGACCTATTGCTCACGTTTTGGTGTCCCGGGACGTCTCCGGACAATGGGGTGATCTTATGGGAACGTCCCCAGGACTCGTGGTTCTGGCCGATTCAGGCCCGTCTTCTGGGTTTATTGCCCATGTTTTGGTGTCCCGAGACGTCTCCGAAGCACGGGGTGATCTTATGGGACCGTCCCCTAGACTCGCAGGTTTCGCCAATTGGGGCCCGTTTTGTGAGCTATTACTCACGTTTTGGTGTGCCGGGACGTCTCCGAACCAAGGGGTGATCTTATCGGAACGTCCCTAGGACTCGTGGTTTTGGCCAATTCAGGCCCGTTTTGTGGGTTTATTGCCCATGTTTTAGTGTCTCGGGACGTCTTCGAAGCACGGGGTGATCTTATGGGACCGTCCCCAAGAGTCACAGTTTTGGCCAATTGGGACCCGTTTTGTGAGGTATTGCTCATGTTATGGTGTCCCGGGACGTCTCCGGACGACTGGGTGATCTATGGGAACGTCCCCAACACTCAAGGTTTTGCCCTATTCAGGCCTGTTTTGTGGGTTTATTGCCCATGTTTTGGTGTGCTGGGACGTCTCCGAAGCACGGGGTGATCCTATGGGACCGTCCCCATGAGTCACAGTTTTGGCCAATTGGGCCCGTTTTGTGAGCTATTACTCATGTTTTGGTGTCCCGGGACGTCTCCGGACCACGGGGTGATCTATGGGAACATCCCCAAGACTCACAATTTTGGTTGATACGAGCTCATTTCAAGGGATATTGCTCACGTTTCGGTGTCTCGGGACGTCTCCGAAGCACGGGGTGATCTTATGGAAACGTCCCCAAGACTCGTGGTTTTGGCCGAGTCAGGCCCGTTTTGTGGGTTTATTGCCCCTGTTTTGGTGTCTCGAGACGTCTCCGAAGCACGGGGTGATCTTATGGGACCGTCCCCAAGAGTCACAGTTTTGGCCAATTGGGGCTCATTTTGTGAGCTATTGCTCACGTTTTGGTGTCCCGGGACGTCTCCAGACCATGGGGTGATCTCATGGGAACGTCCCGAGGACTCGTGGTTTTGGCCGATTCAGGCCCGTTTTGTGCGTTTATTGCCCATGTTTTGGTGTCCCGGGACATCTCCGAAGCACGGGTTGATCTTATGGGACCGCCCCCAAGACTCGTAGTTTTGGCCAAATGGGGCCCGTTTTGTGACCTATTGCTCACGTTTTGGTGTCCCGGGACGTCTCCGGACAATGGGGTGATCTTATGGGAACGTCCCCAGGACTCGTGGTTCTGGCCGATTCAGGCCCGTCTTCTGGGTTTATTGCCCATGTTTTGGTGTCCCGAGACGTCTCCGAAGCACGGGGTGATCTTATGGGACCGTCCCCTACACTCGCAGGTTTGGCCAATTGGGGCCCGTTTTGTGAGCTATTACTCACGTTTTGGTGTGCCGGGACGTCTCCGAACCAAGGGGTGATCTTATCGGAACGTCCCTAGGACTCGTGGTTTTGGCCAATTCAGGCCCGTTTTGTGGGTTTATTGCCCATGTTTTAGTGTCTCGGGACGTCTTCGAAGCACGGGGTGATCTTATGGGACCGTCCCCAAGAGTCACAGTTTTGGCCAATTGGGACCCGTTTTGTGAGGTATTGCTCATGTTATGGTGTCCCGGGACGTCTCCGGACGACTGGGTGATCTATGGGAACGTCCCCAACACTCAAGGTTTTGCCCTATTCAGGCCTGTTTTGTGGGTTTATTGCCCATGTTCTGGTGTCCTGGGACGTCTCCGAAGCACGGGGTGATCCTATGGGACCGTCCCCAAGACTCACAGTTTTGGCCAATTGGGCCCGTTTTGTGAGCTATTGCTCACGTTTTCGTGTCCCGGGACGTCTCCGGACCAAGGGGTGATCTATGGGAATGTCCCAAAGACTCGTGGTTTTGGCCGATTCAGGCCCGTTTTGTGGGTTTATTGCCCATGCTTTGGTGTCCCGGGACGTCTCCGAAGCACGGGGTGATCTTATGGGACCGTCCCCATGAGTCACAGTTTTGGCCAATTGGGCCCGTTTTGTGAGCTATTACTCATGTTTTGGTGTCCCAAGACGTCTCCGGAGCACGGGGTGATCTATGGGAACGTCCCCAAGACTCACAATTTTGGTTGATACGAGCTCGTTTCAAGGGATATTGGTCACGTTTCGGTGTCTCGGGACGTCTCCGAAGCACGGGGTGATCTTATGGAAACGTCCCCAAGACTCGTGGTTTTGGCCAAGTCAGGCCCGTTTTGTGGGTTTATTGCCCATGTTTTGGTGTCTCGAGACGTCTCCGAAGCACGGGGTGATCTTATGGGACCGTCCCCAAGAGTCACAGTTTTGGCCAATTGGGGCTCATTTTGTGAGCTATTGCTCACGTTTTGGTGTCCCGGGACGTCTCCAGACCATGGGGTGATCTCATGGGAACGTCCCGAGGACTCGTGGTTTTGGCCGATTCAGGCCCGTTTTGTGCGTTTATTGCCCATGTTTTGGTGTCCCGGGACATCTCCGAAGCACGGGTTGATCTTATGGGACCGCCCCCAAGACTCGTAGTTTTGGCCAAATGGGGCCCGTTTTGTGACCTATTGCTCACGTTTTGGTGTCCCGGGACGTCTCCGGACAATGGGGTGATCTTATGGGAACGTCCCCAGGACTCGTGGTTCTGGCCGATTCAGGCCCGTCTTCTGGGTTTATTGCCCATGTTTTGGTGTCCCGAGACGTCTCCGAAGCACGGGGTGATCTTATGGGACCGTCCCCTAGACTCGCAGGTTTCGCCAATTGGGGCCCGTTTTGTGAGCTATTACTCACGTTTTGGTGTGCCGGGACGTCTCCGAACCAAGGGGTGATCTTATCGGAACGTCCCTAGGACTCGTGGTTTTGGCCAATTCAGGCCCGTTTTGTGGGTTTATTGCCCATGTTTTAGTGTCTCGGGACGTCTTCGAAGCACGGGGTGATCTTATGGGACCGTCCCCAAGAGTCACAGTTTTGGCCAATTGGGACCCGTTTTGTGAGGTATTGCTCATGTTATGGTGTCCCGGGACGTCTCCGGACGACTGGGTGATCTATGGGAACGTCCCCAACACTCAAGGTTTTGCCCTATTCAGGCCTGTTTTGTGGGTTTATTGCCCATGTTTTGGTGTGCTGGGACGTCTCCGAAGCACGGGGTGATCCTATGGGACCGTCCCCATGAGTCACAGTTTTGGCCAATTGGGCCCGTTTTGTGAGCTATTACTCATGTTTTGGTGTCCCGGGACGTCTCCGGACCACGGGGTGATCTATGGGAACATCCCCAAGACTCACAATTTTGGTTGATACGAGCTCATTTCAAGGGATATTGCTCACGTTTCGGTGTCTCGGGACGTCTCCGAAGCACGGGGTGATCTTATGGAAACGTCCCCAAGACTCGTGGTTTTGGCCGAGTCAGGCCCGTTTTGTGGGTTTATTGCCCCTGTTTTGGTGTCTCGAGACGTCTCCGAAGCACGGGGTGATCTTATGGGACCGTCCCCAAGAGTCACAGTTTTGGCCAATTGGGGCTCATTTTGTGAGCTATTGCTCACGTTTTGGTGTCCCGGGACGTCTCCAGACCATGGGGTGATCTCATGGGAACGTCCCGAGGACTCGTGGTTTTGGCCGATTCAGGCCCGTTTTGTGCGTTTATTGCCCATGTTTTGGTGTCCCGGGACATCTCCGAAGCACGGGTTGATCTTATGGGACCGCCCCCAAGACTCGTAGTTTTGGCCAAATGGGGCCCGTTTTGTGACCTATTGCTCACGTTTTGGTGTCCCGGGACGTCTCCGGACAATGGGGTGATCTTATGGGAACGTCCCCAGGACTCGTGGTTCTGGCCGATTCAGGCCCGTCTTCTGGGTTTATTGCCCATGTTTTGGTGTCCCGAGACGTCTCCGAAGCACGGGGTGATCTTATGGGACCGTCCCCTAGACTCGCAGGTTTCGCCAATTGGGGCCCGTTTTGTGAGCTATTACTCACGTTTTGGTGTGCCGGGACGTCTCCGAACCAAGGGGTGATCTTATCGGAACGTCCCTAGGACTCGTGGTTTTGGCCAATTCAGGCCCGTTTTGTGGGTTTATTGCCCATGTTTTAGTGTCTCGGGACGTCTTCGAAGCACGGGGTGATCTTATGGGACCGTCCCCAAGAGTCACAGTTTTGGCCAATTGGGACCCGTTTTGTGAGGTATTGCTCATGTTATGGTGTCCCGGGACGTCTCCGGACGACTGGGTGATCTATGGGAACGTCCCCAACACTCAAGGTTTTGCCCTATTCAGGCCTGTTTTGTGGGTTTATTGCCCATGTTCTGGTGTCCTGGGACGTCTCCGAAGCACGGGGTGATCCTATGGGACCGTCCCCAAGACTCACAGTTTTGGCCAATTGGGCCCGTTTTGTGAGCTATTGCTCACGTTTTCGTGTCCCGGGACGTCTCCGGACCAAGGGGTGATCTATGGGAATGTCCCAAAGACTCGTGGTTTTGGCCGATTCAGGCCCGTTTTGTGGGTTTATTGCCCATGCTTTGGTGTCCCGGGACGTCTCCGAAGCACGGGGTGATCTTATGGGACCGTCCCCATGAGTCACAGTTTTGGCCAATTGGGCCCGTTTTGTGAGCTATTACTCATGTTTTGGTGTCCCAAGACGTCTCCGGAGCACGGGGTGATCTATGGGAACGTCCCCAAGACTCACAATTTTGGTTGATACGAGCTCGTTTCAAGGGATATTGGTCACGTTTCGGTGTCTCGGGACGTCTCCGAAGCACGGGGTGATCTTATGGAAACGTCCCCAAGACTCGTGGTTTTGGCCGAGTCAGGCCCGTTTTGTGGGTTTATTGCCCATGTTTTGGTGTCTCGAGACGTCTCCGAAGCACGGGGTGATCTTATGGGACCGTCCCCAAGAGTCACAGTTTTGGCCAATTGGGGCTCATTTTGTGAGCTATTGCTCACGTTTTGGTGTCCCGGGACGTCTCCAGACAATGGGGTGATCTCAGGGGAACGTCCCGAGGACTCGTGGTTTTGGCCGATTCAGGCCCGTTTTGTGCGTTTATTGCCCATGTTTTGGTGTCCCGGGACATCTCCGAAGCACGGGTTGATCTTATGGGACCGCCCCCAAGACTCGTAGTTTTGGCCAAATGGGGCCCGTTTTGTGAGATATTGCTCATGTTTTGGTGTCCCGGGACGTCTCCGGACAATGGGGTGATCTTATGGGAACGTCCCCAGGACTCGTGGTTCTGGCCGATTCAGGCCCGTTTTCTGGGTTTATTGCCCATGTTTTGGTGTCCCGAGACGTCTCCGAAGCACGGGGTGATCTTATGGGACCGTCCCCTAGACTCGCAGGTTTGGCCAATTGGGGCCCGTTTTGTGAGCTATTACTCACGTTTTGGTGTGCCGGGACGTCTCCGGACCAAGGGGTGATCTTATCGGAACGTCCCTAGGACTCGTGGTTTTGGCCAATTCAGGCTTGTTTTGTGGGTTTATTGCCCATGTTTTACTGTCCCGGGACGTCTTCGAAGCACGGGGTGATCTTATGGGACCGTCCCCAAGAGTCACAGTTTTGGCCAATTGGGACCCGTTTTGTGAGGTATTGGTCATGTTATGGTGTCCCGGGACGTCTCCGGACGACTGGGTGATCTATGGGAACGTCCCCAACATTCAAGGTTTTGCCCTATTCAGGCCTGTTTTGTGGGTTTATTGCCCATGTTTTGGTGTCCTGGGACGTCTCCGAAGCACGGGGTGATCCTATGGGACCGTCCCCAAGACTCACAGTTTTGGCCAATTGGGCCCGTTTTGTGAGCTATTGCTCATGTTTTTGTGTCCCGGGACGTCTCCGGACCAAGGGGTGATCTTTGGGAATGTCCCAAAGACTCGTGGTTTTGGCCGATTCAGGCCCGTTTTGTGGGTTTATTGCCCATGCTTTGGTGTCCCGGGACGTCTCCGAAGCACGGGGTGATCTTATGGGACCGTCCCCATGAGTCACAGTTTTGGCCAATTGGGCCCGTTTTGTGAGCTATTACTCATGTTTTGGTGTCCCGAGACGTCTCCGGACCACGGGGTGATCTATGGGAACGTCCCCAAGACTCACAATTTTGGTTGATACGAGCTCGTTTCAAGGGATATTGGTCACGTTTCGGTGTCTCGGGACGTCTCCGAAGCACGGGGTGATCTTATGGAAACGTCCCCAAGACTCGTGGTTTTGGCCGAGTCAGGCCCGTTTTGTGGGTTTATTGCCCATGTTTTGGTGTCTCGAGACGTCTCCGAAGCACGGGGTGATCTTATGGGACCGTCCCCAAGAGTCACAGTTTTGGCCAATTGGGGCTCATTTTGTGAGCTATTGCTCACGTTTTGGTGTCCCGGGACGTCTCCAGACAATGGGGTGATCTCATGGGAACGTCCCGAGGACTCGTGGTTTTGGCCGATTCAGGCCCGTTTTGTGCGTTTATTGCCCATGTTTTGGTGTCCCGGGACATCTCCGAAGCACGGGTTGATCTTATGGGACCGCCCCCAAGACTCGTAGTTTTGGCCAAATGGGGCCCGTTTTGTGAGATATTGCTCATGTTTTGGTGTCCCGGGACGTCTCCGGACAATGGGGTGATCTTATGGGAACGTCCCCAGGACTCGTGGTTCTGGCCGATTCAGGCCCGTTTTCTGGGTTTATTGCCCATGTTTTGGTGTCCCGAGACGTCTCCGAAGCACGGGGTGATCTTATGGGACCGTCCCCTAGACTCGCAGGTTTGGCCAATTGGGGCCCGTTTTGTGAGCTATTACTCACGTTTTGGTGTGCCGGGACGTCTCCGGACCAAGGGGTGATCTTATCGGAACGTCCCTAGGACTCGTGGTTTTGGCCAATTCAGGCTTGTTTTGTGGGTTTATTGCCCATGTTTTACTGTCCCGGGACGTCTTCGAAGCACGGGGTGATCTTATGGGACCGTCCCCAAGAGTCACAGTTTTGGCCAATTGGGACCCGTTTTGTGAGGTATTGGTCATGTTATGGTGTCCCGGGACGTCTCCGGACGACTGGGTGATCTATGGGAACGTCCCCAACATTCAAGGTTTTGCCCTATTCAGGCCTGTTTTGTGGGTTTATTGCCCATGTTTTGGTGTCCTGGGACGTCTCCGAAGCACGGGGTGATCCTATGGGACCGTCCCCAAGACTCACAGTTTTGGCCAATTGGGCCCGTTTTGTGAGCTATTGCTCATGTTTTTGTGTCCCGGGACGTCTCCGGACCAAGGGGTGATCTTTGGGAATGTCCCAAAGACTCGTGGTTTTGGCCGATTCAGGCCCGTTTTGTGGGTTTATTGCCCATGCTTTGGTGTCCCGGGACGTCTCCGAAGCACGGGGTGATCTTATGGGACCGTCCCCATGAGTCACAGTTTTGGCCAATTGGGCCCGTTTTGTGAGCTATTACTCATGTTTTGGTGTCCCGAGACGTCTCCGGACCACGGGGTGATCTATGGGAACGTCCCCAAGACTCACAATTTTGGTTGATACGAGCTCGTTTCAAGGGATATTGCTCACGTTTCGGTGTCTCGGGACGTCTCCGAAGCACGGGGTGATCTTAAGGAAACGTCCCCAAGACTCGTGGTTTTGGCCGAGTCAGGCCCGTTTTGTGGGTTTATTGCCCATGTTTTGGTGTCTCGAGACGTCTCCGAAGCACGGGGTGATCTTATGGGACCGTCCCCAAGAGTCACAGTTTTGGCCAATTGGGGCTCATTTTGTGAGCTATTGCTCACGTTTTGGTGTCCCGGGACGTCTCCAGACCATGGGGTGATCTCATGGGAACGTCCCGAGGACTCGTGGTTTTGGCCGATTCAGGCCTGTTTTGTGCGTTTATTGCCCATGTTTTGGTGTCCCGGGACATCTCCGAAGCACGGGTTGATCTTATGGGACCGCCCCCTAGACTCGTAGTTTTGGCCAAATGGGACCCGTTTTGTGAGCTATTGCTCACGTTTTGGTGTCCCGGGACGTCTCCGGACAATGGGGTGATCTTATGGGAACGTCCCCATGAGTCACAGTTTTGGCCAATTGGGCCCGTTTTGTGAGCTATTACTCATGTTTTGGTGTCCCGAGACGTCTCCGGACCACGGGGTGATCTATGGGAACGTCCCCAAGACTCACAATTTTGGTTGATACGAGCTCGTTTCAAGGGATATTGCTCACGTTTCGGTGTCTCGGGACGTCTCCGAAGCACGGGGTGATCTTATGGAAACGTCCCCAAGACTCGTGGTTTTGGCCGAGTCAGGCCCGTTTTGTGGGTTTATTGCCCATGTTTTGGTGTCTCGAGACGTCTTCGAAGCACGGGGTGATCTTATGGGACCGTCCCCAAGAGTCACAGTTTTGGCCAATTGGGGCTCATTTTGTGAGCTATTGCTCACGTTTTGGTGTCCCGGGACGTCTCCAGACCATGGGGTGATCTCATGGTAACGTCCCGAGGACTCGTGGTTTTGGCCGATTCAGGCCCGTTTTGTGCGTTTATTGCCCATGTTTTGGTGTCCCGGGACATCTCCGAAGCACGGGTTGATCTTATGGGACCGCCCCCAAGACTCGTAGTTTTGGCCAAATGGGGCCCGTTTTGTGAGCTATTGCTCACGTTTTGGTGTCCCGGGACGTCTCCGGACAATGGGGTGATCTTATGGGAACGTCCCCAGGACTCGTGGTTCTGGCCGATTCAGGCCCGTTTTCTGGGTTTATTGCCCATGTTTTGGTGTCCCGAGACATCTCCGAAGCACGGGGTGATCTTATGGGACCGTCCCCTAGACTCGCAGGTTTGGCCAATTGGGGCCCGTTTTGTGAGCTATTACTCACGTTTTGGTGTGCCGGGACGTCTCCGGACCAAGGGATGATCTTATCGGAACGTCCCTAGGACTCGTGGTTTTGGCCAATTCAGGCCTGTTTTGTGGGTTTATTGCCCATGTTTTACTGTCCCGGGACGTCTTCGAAGCACGGGGTGATCTTATGGGACCGTCCCCAAGAGTCACAGTTTTGGCCAATTGGGACCCGTTTTGTGAGGTATTGCTCATGTTATGGTGTCCCGGGACGTCTCCGGACGACTGGGTGATCAATGGGAACGTCCCCAACACTCAAGGTTTTGCCCTATTCAGGCCTGTTTTGTGGGTTTATTGCCCATGTTTTGGTGTCCTGGGACGTCTTCGAACCACGGGGTGATCCTATGGGACCGTCCCCAAGACTCACAGTTTTGGCCAATTGGGCCCGTTTTGTGAGCTATTACTCACGTTTTTGTGTCCCGGGACGTCTCCGGACCAAGGGGTGATCTATGGGAATGTCCCAAAGACTCGTGGTTTTGGCCGATTCAGGCCCGTTTTGTGGGTTTATTGCCCATGCTTTGGTGTCCCGGGACGTCTCCGAAGCACGGGGTAATCTTACGGGACCGTCCCCATGAGTCACAGTTTTGGCCAATTGGGCCCGTTTTGTGAGCTATTACTCATGTTTTGGTGTCCCGAGACGTCTCCGGACCACGGGGTGATCTATGGGAACGTCCCCAAGACTCACAATTTTGGTTGATACGAGCTCGTTTCAAGGGATATTGCTCACGTTTCGGTGTCTCGGGACGTCTCCGAAGCACGGGGTGATCTTATGGAAACGTCCCCAAGACTCGTGGTTTTGGCCGAGTCAGGCCCGTTTTGTGGGTTTATTGCCCATGTTTTGGTGTCTCGAGACGTCTTCGAAGCACGGGGTGATCTTATGGGACCGTCCCCAAGAGTCACAGTTTTGGCCAATTGGGGCTCATTTTGTGAGCTATTGCTCACGTTTTGGTGTCCCGGGACGTCTCCAGACCATGGGGTGATCTTATGGGAACGTCCCGAGGACTCGTGGTTTTGGCCGATTCAGGCCCGTTTTGTGCGTTTATTGCCCATGTTTTGGTGTCCCGGGACATCTCCGAAGCACGGGTTGATCTTATGGGACCGCCGCCAAGACTCGTAGTTTTGGCCAAATGGGGCCCGTTTTGTGAGCTATTGCTCACGTTTTGGTGTCCCGGGACGTCTCCGGACAATGGGGTGATCTTATGGGAACGTCCCCAGGACTCGTGGTTCTGGCCGATTCAGGCCCGTTTTCTGGGTTTATTGCCCATGTTTTGGTGTCCCGAGACATCTCCGAAGCACGGGGTGATCTTATGGGACCGTCCCCTAGACTCGCAGGTTTGGCCAATTGGGGCCCGTTTTGTGAGCTATTACTCACGTTTCGGTGTGCCGGGACGTCTCCGGACCAAGGGGTGATCTTATCGGAACGTCCCTAGGACTCGTGCTTTTGGCCAATTCAGGCCCGTTTTGTGGGTTTATTGCCCATGTTTTAGTGTCCCGGGACGTCTTCGAAGCACGGGGTGATCTTATGGGACCGTCCCCAAGAGTCACAGTTTTGGCCAATTGGGACCCGTTTTGTGAGGTATTGCTCATGTTATGGTGTCCCGGGACGTCTCCGGACGACTGGGTGATCTATGGGAACGTCCCCAACACTCAAGGTTTTGCCCTATTCAGGCCTGTTTTGTGGGTTTATTGCCCATGTTTTGGTGTCCTGGGACGTCTCCGAAGCACGGGGTGATCCTATGGGACCGTCCCCAAGACTCCCAGTTTTGGCCAATTGGGCCCGTTTTGTGAGCTATTGCTCACGTTTTGGTGTCCCGGGACGTCTCCGGACCAAGGGGTGATCTATGGGAATGTCCCAAAGACTCGTGGTTTTGGCCGATTCAGGCCCGTTTTGTGGGTTTATTGCCCATGCTTTGGTGTCCCGGGACGTCTCCGAAGCACGGGGTGATCTTATGGGACCGTCCCCATGAGTCACAGTTTTGGCCAATTGGGCCCGTTTTGTGAGCTATTACTCATGTTTTGGTGTCCCGAGACGTCTCCGGACCACGGGGTGATCTATGGGAACGTCCCCAAGACTCACAATTTTGGTTGATACGAGCTCGTTTCAAGGGATATTGCTCACGTTTCGGTGTCTCGGGACGTCTCCGAAGCACGGGGTGATCTTATGGAAACGTCCCCAAGACTCGTGGTTTTGGCCGAGTCAGGCCCGTTTTGTGGGTTTATTGCCCATGTTTTGGTGTCTCGAGACGTCTCCGAAGCACGGGGTGATCTTATGGGACCGTCCCCAAGAGTCACAGTTTTGGCCAATTGGGGCTCATTTTGTGTGCTATTGCTCACGTTTTGGTGTCCCGGGATGTCTCCAGACCATGGGGTGATCTCATGGGAACGTCCCGAGGACTCGTGGTTTTGGCCGATTCAGGCCCGTTTTGTGCGTTTATTGCCCATGTTTTGGTGTCCCGGGACATCTCCGAAGCAAGGGTTGATCTTATGGGACCGCCCCCAAGACTCGTAGTTTTGGCCAAATGGGGCCCGTTTTGTGAGCTATTGCTCACGTTTTGGTGTCCCGGGACGTCTCCGGACAATGGGGTGATCTTATGGGAACGTCCCCAGGACTCGTGGTTCTGGCCGATTCAGGCCCGTTTTCTGGGTTTATTGCCCATGTTTTGGTGTCCCGAGACGTCTCCGAAGCACGGGGTGATCTTATGGGACCGTCCCCTAGACTCGCAGGTTTGGCCAATTGGGGCCCGTTTTGTGAGCTATTACTCACGTTTTGGTGTGCCGGGACGTCTCCGGACCAAGGGGTGATCTTATCGGAACGTCCCTAGGACTCGTGCTTTTGGCCAATTCAGGCCCGTTGTGTGGGTTTATTGCCCATGTTTTAGTGTCCCGGGACGTCTTCGAAGCACGGGGTGATCTTATGGGACCGTCCCCAAGAGTCACAGTTTTGGCCAATTGGGACCCGTTTTGTGAGGTATTGCTCATGTTATGGTGTCCCGGGACGTCTCCGGACGACTGGGTGATCTATGGGAACGTCCCCAACACTCAAGGTTTTGCCCTATTCAGGCCTGTTTTGTGGGTTTATTGCCCATGTTTTGGTGTCCTGGGACGTCTCCGAAGCACGGGGTGATCCTATGGGACCGTCCCCAAGACTCACAGTTTTGGCCAATTGGGCCCGTTTTGTGAGCTATTGCTCACGTTTTGGTGTCCCGGGACGTCTCCGGACCAAGGGGTGATCTATGGGAATGTCCCAAAGACTCGTGGTTTTGGCCGATTCAGGCCCGTTTTGTGGGTTTATTGCCCATGCTTTGGTGTCCCGGGACGTCTCCGAAGCACGGGGTGATCTTATGGGACCGTCCCCATGAGTCACAGTTTTGGCCAATTGGGCCCGTTTTGTGAGCTATTACTCATGTTTTGGTGTCCCGAGACGTCTCCGGACCACGGGGTGATCTATGGGAACGTCCCCAAGACTCACAATTTTGGTTGATACGAGCTCGTTTCAAGGGATATTGCTCACGTTTCGGTGTCTCGGGACGTCTCCGAAGCACGGGGTGATCTTATGGAAACGTCCCCAAGACTCGTGGTTTTGGCCGAGTCAGGCCCGTTTTGTGGGTTTATTGCCCATGTTTTGGTGTCTCGAGACGTCTCCGAAGCACGGGGTGATCTTATGGGACCGTCCCCAAGAGTCACAGTTTTGGCCAATTGGGGCTCATTTTGTGTGCTATTGCTCACGTTTTGGTGTCCCGGGATGTCTCCAGACCATGGGGTGATCTCATGGGAACGTCCCGAGGACTCGTGGTTTTGGCCGATTCAGGCCCGTTTTGTGCGTTTATTGCCCATGTTTTGGTGTCCCGGGACATCTCCGAAGCAAGGGTTGATCTTATGGGACCGCCCCCAAGACTCGTAGTTTTGGCCAAATGGGGCCCGTTTTGTGAGCTATTGCTCACGTTTTGGTGTCCCGGGACGTCTCCGGACAATGGGGTGATCTTATGGGAACGTCCCCAGGACTCGTGGTTCTGGCCGATTCAGGCCCGTTTTCTGGGTTTATTGCCCATGTTTTGGTGTCCCGAGACGTCTCCGAAGCACGGGGTGATCTTATGGGACCGTCCCCTAGACTCGCAGGTTTGGCCAATTGGGGCCCGTTTTGTGAGCTATTACTCACGTTTTGGTGTGCCGGGACGTCTCCGGACCAAGGGGTGATCTTATCGGAACGTCCCTAGGACTCGTGCTTTTGGCCAATTCAGGCCCGTTGTGTGGGTTTATTGCCCATGTTTTAGTGTCCCGGGACGTCTTCGAAGCACGGGGTGATCTTATGGGACCGTCCCCAAGAGTCACAGTTTTGGCCAATTGGGACCCGTTTTGTGAGGTATTGCTCATGTTATGGTGTCCCGGGACGTCTCCGGACGACTGGGTGATCTATGGGAACGTCCCCAACACTCAAGGTTTTGCCCTATTCAGGCCTGTTTTGTGGGTTTATTGCCCATGTTTTGGTGTCCTGGGACGTCTCCGAAGCACGGGGTGATCCTATGGGACCGTCCCCAAGACTCACAGTTTTGGCCAATTGGGCCCGTTTTGTGAGCTATTGCTCACGTTTTGGTGTCCCGGGACGTCTCCGGACCAAGGGGTGATCTATGGGAATGTCCCAAAGACTCGTGGTTTTGGCCGATTCAGGCCCGTTTTGTGGGTTTATTGCCCATGCTTTGGTGTCCCGGGACGTCTCCGAAGCACGGGGTGATCTTATGGGACCGTCCCCATGAGTCACAGTTTTGGCCAATTGGGCCCGTTTTGTGAGCTATTACTCATGTTTTGGTGTCCCGAGACGTCTCCGGACCACGGGGTGATCTATGGGAACGTCCCCAAGACTCACAATTTTGGTTGATACGAGCTCGTTTCAAGGGATATTGCTCACGTTTCGGTGTCTCGGGACGTCTCCGAAGCACGGGGTGATCTTATGGAAACGTCCCCAAGACTCGTGGTTTTGGCCGAGTCAGGCCCGTTTTGTGGGTTTATTGCCCATGTTTTGGTGTCTCGAGACGTCTCCGAAGCACGGGGTGATCTTATGGGACCGTCCCCAAGAGTCACAGTTTTGGCCAATTGGGGCTCATTTTGTGTGCTATTGCTCACGTTTTGGTGTCCCGGGATGTCTCCAGACCATGGGGTGATCTCATGGGAACGTCCCGAGGACTCGTGGTTTTGGCCGATTCAGGCCCGTTTTGTGCGTTTATTGCCCATGTTTTGGTGTCCCGGGACATCTCCGAAGCAAGGGTTGATCTTATGGGACCGCCCCCAAGACTCGTAGTTTTGGCCAAATGGGGCCCGTTTTGTGAGCTATTGCTCACGTTTTGGTGTCCCGGGACGTCTCCGGACAATGGGGTGATCTTATGGGAACGTCCCCAGGACTCGTGGTTCTGGCCGATTCAGGCCCGTTTTCTGGGTTTATTGCCCATGTTTTGGTGTCCCGAGACGTCTCCGAAGCACGGGGTGATCTTATGGGACCGTCCCCTAGACTCGCAGGTTTGGCCAATTGGGGCCCGTTTTGTGAGCTATTACTCACGTTTTGGTGTGCCGGGACGTCTCCGGACCAAGGGGTGATCTTATCGGAACGTCCCTAGGACTCGTGCTTTTGGCCAATTCAGGCCCGTTTTGTGGGTTTATTGCCCATGTTTTAGTGTCCCGGGACGTCTTCGAAGCACGGGGTGATCTTATGGGACCGTCCCCAAGAGTCACAGTTTTGGCCAATTGGGACCCGTTTTGTGAGGTATTGCTCATGTTATGGTGTCCCGGGACGTCTCCGGACGACTGGGTGATCTATGGGAACGTCCCCAACACTCAAGGTTTTGCCCTATTCAGGCCTGTTTTGTGGGTTTATTGCCCATGTTTTGGTGTCCTGGGACGTCTCCGAAGCACGGGGTGATCCTATGGGACCGTCCCCAAGACTCCCAGTTTTGGCCAATTGGGCCCGTTTTGTGAGCTATTGCTCACGTTTTGGTGTCCCGGGACGTCTCCGGACCAAGGGGTGATCTATGGGAATGTCCCAAAGACTCGTGGTTTTGACCGATTCAGGCCCGTTTTGTGGGTTTATTGCCCATGCTTTGGTGTCCCGGGACGTCTCCGAAGCACGGGGTGATCTTATGGGACCGTCCCCATGAGTCACAGTTTTGGCCAATTGGGCCCGTTTTGTGAGCTATTACTCATGTTTTGGTGTCCCGAGACGTCTCCGGACCACGGGGTGATCTATGGGAACGTCCCCAAGACTCACAATTTTGGTTGATACGAGCTCGTTTCAAGGGATATTGCTCACGTTTCGGTGTCTCGGGACGTCTCCGAAGCACGGGGTGATCTTATGGAAACGTCCCCAAGACTCGTGGTTTTGGCCGAGTCAGGCCCGTTTTGTGGGTTTATTGCCCATGTTTTGGTGTCTCGAGACGTCTCCGAAGCACGGGGTGATCTTATGGGACCGTCCCCAAGAGTCACAGTTTTGGCCAATTGGGGCTCATTTTGTGTGCTATTGCTCACGTTTTGGTGTCCCGGGATGTCTCCAGACCATGGGGTGATCTCATGGGAACGTCCCGAGGACTCGTGGTTTTGGCCGATTCAGGCCCGTTTTGTGCGTTTATTGCCCATGTTTTGGTGTCCCGGGACATCTCCGAAGCAAGGGTTGATCTTATGGGACCGCCCCCAAGACTCGTAGTTTTGGCCAAATGGGGCCCGTTTTGTGAGCTATTGCTCACGTTTTGGTGTCCCGGGACGTCTCCGGACAATGGGGTGATCTTATGGGAACGTCCCCGGGACTCGTGGTTCTGGCCGATTCAGGCCCGTTTTCTGGGTTTATTGCCCATGTTTTGGTGTCCCGAGACGTCTCCGAAGCACGGGGTGATCTTATGGGACCGTCCCCTAGACTCGCAGGTTTGGCCAATTGGGGCCCGTTTTGTGAGCTATTACTCACGTTTTGGTGTGCCGGGACGTCTCCGGACCAAGGGGTGATCTTATCGGAACGTCCCTAGGACTCGTGCTTTTGGCCAATTCAGGCCCGTTTTGTGGGTTTATTGCCCATGTTTTAGTGTCCCGGGACGTCTTCGAAGCACGGGGTGATCTTATGGGACCGTCCCCAAGAGTCACAGTTTTGGCCAATTGGGACCCGTTTTGTGAGGTATTGCTCATGTTATGGTGTCCCGGGACGTCTCCGGACGACTGGGTGATCTATGGGAACGTCCCCAACACTCAAGGTTTTGCCCTATTCAGGCCTGTTTTGTGGGTTTATTGCCCATGTTTTGGTGTCCTGGGACGTCTCCGAAGCACGGGGTGATCCTATGGGACCGTCCCCAAGACTCCCAGTTTTGGCCAATTGGGCCCGTTTTGTGAGCTATTGCTCACGTTTTGGTGTCCCGGGACGTCTCCGGACCAAGGGGTGATCTATGGGAATGTCCCAAAGACTCGTGGTTTTGGCCGATTCAGGCCCGTTTTGTGGGTTTATTGCCCATGCTTTGGTGTCCCGGGACGTCTCCGAAGCACGGGGTGATCTTATGGGACCGTCCCCATGAGTCACAGTTTTGGCCAATTGGGCCCGTTTTGTGAGCTATTACTCATGTTTTGGTGTCCCGAGACGTCTCCGGACCACGGGGTGATCTATGGGAACGTCCCCAAGACTCACAATTTTGGTTGATACGAGCTCGTTTCAAGGGATATTGCTCACGTTTCGGTGTCTCGGGACGTCTCCGAAGCACGGGGTGATCTTATGGAAACGTCCCCAAGACTCGTGGTTTTGGCCGAGTCAGGCCCGTTTTGTGGGTTTATTGCCCATGTTTTGGTGTCTCGAGACGTCTCCGAAGCACGGGGTGATCTTATGGGACCGTCCCCAAGAGTCACAGTTTTGGCCAATTGGGGCTCATTTTGTGTGCTATTGCTCACGTTTTGGTGTCCCGGGATGTCTCCAGACCATGGGGTGATCTCATGGGAACGTCCCGAGGACTCGTGGTTTTGGCCGATTCAGGCCCGTTTTGTGCGTTTATTGCCCATGTTTTGGTGTCCCGGGACATCTCCGAAGCAAGGGTTGATCTTATGGGACCGCCCCCAAGACTCGTAGTTTTGGCCAAATGGGGCCCGTTTTGTGAGCTATTGCTCACGTTTTGGTGTCCCGGGACGTCTCCGGACAATGGGGTGATCTTATGGGAACGTCCCCAGGACTCGTGGTTCTGGCCGATTCAGGCCCGTTTTCTGGGTTTATTGCCCATGTTTTGGTGTCCCGAGACGTCTCCGAAGCATGGGGTGATCTTATGGGACCGTCCCCTAGACTCGCAGGTTTGGCCAATTGGGGCCCGTTTTGTGAGCTATTACTCACGTTTTGTTGTGCCGGGACGTCTCCGGACCAAGGGGTGATCTTATCGGAACGTCCCTAGGACTCGTGCTTTTGGCCAATTCAGGCCCGTTTTGTGGGTTTATTGCCCATGTTTTAGTGTCCCGGGACGTCTTCGAAGCACGGGGTGATCTTATGGGACCGTCCCCAAGAGTCACAGTTTTGGCCAATTGGGACCCGTTTTGTGAGGTATTGCTCATGTTATGGTGTCCCGGGACGTCTCCGGACGACTGGGTGATCTATGGGAACGTCCCCAACACTCAAGGTTTTGCGCTATTCAGGCCTGTTTTGTGGGTTTATTGCCCATGTTTTGGTGTCCTGGGACGTCTCCGAAGCACGGGGTGATCCTATGGGACCGTCCCCAAGACTCCCAGTTTTGGCCAATTGGGCCCGTTTTGTGAGCTATTGCTCACGTTTTGGTGTCCCGGGACGTCTCCGGACCAAGGGGTGATCTATGGGAATGTCCCAAAGACTCGTGGTTTTGGCCGATTCAGGCCCGTTTTGTTGGTTTATTGCCCATGCTTTGGTGTCCCGGGACGTCTCCGAAGCACGGGGTGATCTTATGGGACCGTCCCCATGAGTCACAGTTTTGGCCAATTGGGCCCGTTTTGTGAGCTATTACTCATGTTTTGGTGTCCCGAGACGTCTCCGGACCACGGGGTGATCTATGGGAACGTCCCCAAGACTCACAATTTTGGTTGATACGAGCTCGTTTCAAGGGATATTGCTCACGTTTCGGTGTCTCGGGACGTCTCCGAAGCACGGGGTGATCTTATGGAAACGTCCCCAAGACTCGTGGTTTTGGCCGAGTCAGGCCCGTTTTGTGGGTTTATTGCCCATGTTTTGGTGTCTCGAGACGTCTCCGAAGCACGGGGTGATCTTATGGGACCGTCCCCAAGAGTCACAGTTTTGGCCAATTGGGGCTCATTTTGTGTGCTATTGCTCACGTTTTGGTGTCCCGGGATGTCTCCAGACCATGGGGTGATCTCATGGGAACGTCCCGAGGACTCGTGGTTTTGGCCGATTCAGGCCCGTTTTGTGCGTTTATTGCCCATGTTTTGGTGTCCCGGGACATCTCCGAAGCAAGGGTTGATCTTATGGGACCGCCCCCAAGACTCGTAGTTTTGGCCAAATGGGGCCCGTTTTGTGAGCTATTGCTCACGTTTTGGTGTCCCGGGACGTCTCCGGACAATGGGGTGATCTTATGGGAACGTCCCCAGGACTCGTGGTTCTGGCCGATTCAGGCCCGTTTTCTGGGTTTATTGCCCATGTTTTGGTGTCCCGAGACGTCTCCGAAGCACGGGGTGATCTTATGGGACCGTCCCCTAGACTCGCAGGTTTGGCCAATTGGGGCCCGTTTTGTGAGCTATTACTCACGTTTTGGTGTGCCGGGACGTCTCCGGACCAAGGGGTGATCTTATCGGAACGTCCCTAGGACTCGTGGTTTTGGCCAATTCAGGCCTGTTTTGTGGGTTTATTGCCCATGTTTTACTGTCCCGGGACGTCTTCCAAGCACGGGGTGATCTTATGGGACCGTCCCCAAGAGTCACAGTTTTGGCCAATTGGGACCCGTTTTGTGAGGTATTGCTCATGTTATGGTGTCCCGGGACGTCTCCGGACGACTGGGTGATCTATGGGAACGTCCCCAACACTCAAGGTTTTGCCCTATTCAGGCCTGTTTTGTGGGTTTATTGCCCATGTTTTGGTGTCCTGGGACGTCTCCGAAGCACGGGGTGATCCTATGGGACCGTCCCCAAGACTCACAGTTTTGGCCAATTGGGCCCGTTTTGTGAGCTATTGCTCACGTTTTTGTGTCCCGGGACGTCTCCGGACCAAGGGCTGATCTATGGGAATGTCCCAAAGACTCGTGGTTTTGGCCGATTCAGGCCCGTTTTGTGGGTTGATTGCCCATGCTTTGGTGTCCCGGGACGTCTCCGAAGCACGGGGTGATCTTATGGGACCGTCCCCATGAGTCACAGTTTTGGCCAATTGGGCCCGTTTTGTGAGCTATTACTCATGTTTTGGTGTCCCGAGACGTCTCCGGACCACGGGGTGATCTACGGGAACATCCCCAAGACTCACAATTTTGGTTGATACGAGCTCGTTTCAAGGGATATTGCACACGTTTCGGTGTCTCGGGACGTCTCCGAAGCACGGGGTGATCTTAAGGAAACGTCCCCAAGACTCGTGGTTTTGGCCGAGTCAGGCCCGTTTTGTGGGTTTATTGCCCCTGTTTTGGTGTCTCGAGACGTCTCCGAAGCACGGGGTGATCTTATGGGACCGTCCCCAAGAGTCACAGTTTTGGCCAATTGGGGCTCATTTTGTGAGCTATTGCTCACGTTTTGGTGTCCCGGGACGTCTCCAGACCATGGGGTGATCTCATGGGAACGTCCCGAGGACTCGTGGTTTTGGCCGATTCAGGCCCGTTTTGTGCGTTTATTGCCCATGTTTTGGTGTCCCGGGACATCTCCGAAGCACGGGTTGATCTTATGGGACCGCCCCCTAGACTCGTAGTTTTGGCCAATTGGGGCTCATTTTGTGAGCTATTGCTCACGTTTTGGTGTCCCGGGACGTCTCCAGACCATGGGGTGATCTCATGGGAACGTCACGAGGACTCGTGGTTTTGGCCGATTCAGGCCCGTTTTGTGCGTTTATTGCCCATGTTTTGGTGTCCCGGGACATCTCCGAAGCACGGGTTGATCTTATGGGACCGCCCCCAAGACTCGTAGTGTTGGCCAAATGGGGCCCGTTTTGTGAGATATTGCTCACGTTTTGGTGTCCCGGGACGTCTCCGGACAATGGGGTGATCTTATGGGAACGACCCCAGGACTCGTGGTTCTGGCCGATTCAGGCCCGTTTTCTGGGTTTATTGCCCATGTTTTGGTGTCCCAAGACGTCTCCGAAGCACGGGGTGATCTTATGGGACCGTCCCCTAGACTCGCAGGTTTGGCCAATTGGGGCCCGTTTTGTGAGCTATTACTCACGTTTTGGTGTGCCGGGACGTCTCCGGACCAAGGGGTGATCTATGGGAATGTCCCAAAGACTCGTGGTTTTGGCCGATTCAGGCCCGTTTTGTGGGTTTATTGCCCATGCTTTGGTGTCCCGGGACGTCTCCGAAGCACGGGGTGATCTTATGGGACCGTCCCCATGAGTCACAGTTTTGGCCAATTGGGCCCGTTTTGTGAGCTATTACTCATGTTTTGGTGTCCCGAGACGTCTCCGGACCACGGGGTGATCTATGGGAACGTCCCCAAGACTCACAATTTTGGTTGATACGAGCTCGTTTCAAGGGATATTGCTCACGTTTCGGTGTCTCGGGACGTCTCCGAAGCACGGGGTGATCTTATGGAAACGTCCCCAAGACTCGTGGTTTTGGCCGAGTCAGGCCCGTTTTGTGGGTTTATTGCCCATGTTTTGGTGTCTCGAGACGTCTCCGAAGCACGGGGTGATCTTATGGGACCGTCCCCAAGAGTCACAGTTTTGGCCAATTGGGGCTCATTTTGTGTGCTATTGCTCACGTTTTGGTGTCCCGGGATGTCTCCAGACCATGGGGTGATCTCATGGGAACGTCCCGAGGACTCGTGGTTTTGGCCGATTCAGGCCCGTTTTGTGCGTTTATTGCCCATGTTTTGGTGTCCCGGGACATCTCCGAAGCAAGGGTTGATCTTATGGGACCGCCCCCAAGACTCGTAGTTTTGGCCAAATGGGGCCCGTTTTGTGAGCTATTGCTCACGTTTTGGTGTCCCGGGACGTCTCCGGACAATGGGGTGATCTTATGGGAACGTCCCCAGGACTCGTGGTTCTGGCCGATTCAGGCCCGTTTTCTGGGTTTATTGCCCATGTTTTGGTGTCCCGAGACGTCTCCGAAGCATGGGGTGATCTTATGGGACCGTCCCCTAGACTCGCAGGTTTGGCCAATTGGGGCCCGTTTTGTGAGCTATTACTCACGTTTTGTTGTGCCGGGACGTCTCCGGACCAAGGGGTGATCTTATCGGAACGTCCCTAGGACTCGTGCTTTTGGCCAATTCAGGCCCGTTTTGTGGGTTTATTGCCCATGTTTTAGTGTCCCGGGACGTCTTCGAAGCACGGGGTGATCTTATGGGACCGTCCCCAAGAGTCACAGTTTTGGCCAATTGGGACCCGTTTTGTGAGGTATTGCTCATGTTATGGTGTCCCGGGACGTCTCCGGACGACTGGGTGATCTATGGGAACGTCCCCAACACTCAAGGTTTTGCGCTATTCAGGCCTGTTTTGTGGGTTCATTGCCCATGTTTTGGTGTCCTGGGACGTCTCCGAAGCACGGGGTGATCCTATGGGACCGTCCCCAAGACTCCCAGTTTTGGCCAATTGGGCCCGTTTTGTGAGCTATTGCTCACGTTTTGGTGTCCCGGGACGTCTCCGGACCAAGGGGTGATCTATGGGAATGTCCCAAAGACTCGTGGTTTTGGCCGATTCAGGCCCGTTTTGTTGGTTTATTGCCCATGCTTTGGTGTCCCGGGACGTCTCCGAAGCACGGGGTGATCTTATGGGACCGTCCCCATGAGTCACAGTTTTGGCCAATTGGGCCCGTTTTGTGAGCTATTACTCATGTTTTGGTGTCCCGAGACGTCTCCGGACCACGGGGTGATCTATGGGAACGTCCCCAAGACTCACAATTTTGGTTGATACGAGCTCGTTTCAAGGGATATTGCTCACGTTTCGGTGTCTCGGGACGTCTCCGAAGCACGGGGTGATCTTATGGAAACGTCCCCAAGACTCGTGGTTTTGGCCGAGTCAGGCCCGTTTTGTGGGTTTATTGCCCATGTTTTGGTGTCTCGAGACGTCTCCGAAGCACGGGGTGATCTTATGGGACCGTCCCCAAGAGTCACAGTTTTGGCCAATTGGGGCTCATTTTGTGTGCTATTGCTCACGTTTTGGTGTCCCGGGATGTCTCCAGACCATGGGGTGATCTCATGGGAACGTCCCGAGGACTCGTGGTTTTGGCCGATTCAGGCCCGTTTTGTGCGTTTATTGCCCATGTTTTGGTGTCCCGGGACATCTCCGAAGCAAGGGTTGATCTTATGGGACCGCCCCCAAGACTCGTAGTTTTGGCCAAATGGGGCCCGTTTTGTGAGCTATTGCTCACGTTTTGGTGTCCCGGGACGTCTCCGGACAATGGGGTGATCTTATGGGAACGTCCCCAGGACTCGTGGTTCTGGCCGATTCAGGCCCGTTTTCTGGGTTTATTGCCCATGTTTTGGTGTCCCGAGACGTCTCCGAAGCACGGGGTGATCTTATGGGACCGTCCCCTAGACTCGCAGGTTTGGCCAATTGGGGCCCGTTTTGTGAGCTATTACTCACGTTTTGGTGTGCCGGGACGTCTCCGGACCAAGGGGTGATCTTATCGGAACGTCCCTAGGACTCGTGGTTTTGGCCAATTCAGGCCTGTTTTGTGGGTTTATTGCCCATGTTTTACTGTCCCGGGACGTCTTCCAAGCACGGGGTGATCTTATGGGACCGTCCCCAAGAGTCACAGTTTTGGCCAATTGGGACCCGTTTTGTGAGGTATTGCTCATGTTATGGTGTCCCGGGACGTCTCCGGACGACTGGGTGATCTATGGGAACGTCCCCAACACTCAAGGTTTTGCCCTATTCAGGCCTGTTTTGTGGGTTTATTGCCCATGTTTTGGTGTCCTGGGACGTCTCCGAAGCACGGGGTGATCCTATGGGACCGTCCCCAAGACTCACAGTTTTGGCCAATTGGGCCCGTTTTGTGAGCTATTGCCCACGTTTTTGTGTCCCGGGACGTCTCCGGACCAAGGGCTGATCTATGGGAATGTCCCAAAGACTCGTGGTTTTGGCCGATTCAGGCCCGTTTTGTGGGTTGATTGCCCATGCTTTGGTGTCCCGGGACGTCTCCGAAGCACGGGGTGATCTTATGGGACCGTCCCCATGAGTCACAGTTTTGGCCAATTGGGCCCGTTTTGTGAGCTATTACTCATGTTTTGGTGTCCCGAGACGTCTCCGGACCACGGGGTGATCTACGGGAACATCCCCAAGACTCACAATTTTGGTTGATACGAGCTCGTTTCAAGGGATATTGCACACGTTTCGGTGTCTCGGGACGTCTCCGAAGCACGGGGTGATCTTAAGGAAACGTCCCCAAGACTCGTGGTTTTGGCCGAGTCAGGCCCGTTTTGTGGGTTTATTGCCCCTGTTTTGGTGTCTCGAGACGTCTCCGAAGCACGGGGTGATCTTATGGGACCGTCCCCAAGAGTCACAGTTTTGGCCAATTGGGGCTCATTTTGTGAGCTATTGCTCACGTTTTGGTGTCCCGGGACGTCTCCAGACCATGGGGTGATCTCATGGGAACGTCCCGAGGACTCGTGGTTTTGGCCGATTCAGGCCCGTTTTGTGCGTTTATTGCCCATGTTTTGGTGTCCCGGGACATCTCCGAAGCACGGGTTGATCTTATGGGACCGCCCCCTAGACTCGTAGTTTTGGCCAATTGGGGCTCATTTTGTGAGCTATTGCTCACGTTTTGGTGTCCCGGGACGTCTCCAGACCATGGGGTGATCTCATGGGAACGTCACGAGGACTCGTGGTTTTGGCCGATTCAGGCCCGTTTTGTGCGTTTATTGCCCATGTTTTGGTGTCCCGGGACATCTCCGAAGCACGGGTTGATCTTATGGGACCGCCCCCAAGACTCGTAGTGTTGGCCAAATGGGGCCCGTTTTGTGAGATATTGCTCACGTTTTGGTGTCCCGGGACGTCTCCGGACAATGGGGTGATCTTATGGGAACGACCCCAGGACTCGTGGTTCTGGCCGATTCAGGCCCGTTTTCTGGGTTTATTGCCCATGTTTTGGTGTCCCAAGACGTCTCCGAAGCACGGGGTGATCTTATGGGACCGTCCCCTAGACTCGCAGGTTTGGCCAATTGGGGCCCGTTTTGTGAGCTATTACTCACGTTTTGGTGTGCCGGGACGTCTCCGGACCAAGGGGTGATCTTATCGGAACGTCCCTAGGACTCGTGGTTTTGGCCAATTCAGGCCTGTTTTGTGGGTTTATTGCCCATGTTTTACTGTCCCGGGACGTCTTCGAAGCACGGGGTGATCTTATGGGACCGTCCCCAAGAGTCACAGTTTTGGCCAATTGGGACCCGTTTTGTGAGGTATTGCTCATGTTATGGTGTCCCGGGACGTCTCCGGACGACTGGGTGATCTATGGGAACGTCCCCAACACTAAAGGTTTTGCCCTATTCAGGCCTGTTTTGTGGGTTTATTGCCCATGTTTTGGTGTCCTGGGACGTCTCCGAAGCACGGGGTGATCTTATGGGACCGTCCCCTAGACTCGCAGGTTTGGCCAATTGGGGCCCGTTTTGTGAGCTATTACTCACGTTTTGGTGTGCCGGGACGTCTCCGGACCAAGGGGTGATCTTATCGGAACGTCCCTAGGACTCGTGGTTTTGGCCAATTCAGGCCTGTTTTGTGGGTTTATTGCCCATGTTTTACTGTCCCGGGACGTCTTCGAAGCACGGGGTGATCTTATGGGACCGTCCCCAAGAGTCACAGTTTTGGCCAATTGGGACCCGTTTTGTGAGGTATTGCTCATGGTATGGTGTCCCGGGACGTCTCCGGACGACTGGGTGATCTATGGGAACGTCCCCAACACTCAAGGTTTTGCCCTATTCAGGCCTGTTTTGTGGGTTTATTGCCCATGTTTTGGTGTCCTGGGACGTCTCCGAAGCACGGGGTGATCCTATGGGACCGTCCCCAAGACTCACAGTTTTGGCCAATTGGGCCCGTTTTGTGAGCTATTGCTCACGTTTTTGTGTCCCGGGACGTCTCCGGACCAAGGGCTGATCTATGGGAATGTCCCAAAGACTCGTGGTTTTGGCCGATTCAGGCCCGTTTTGTGGGTTGATTGCCCATGCTTTGGTGTCCCGGGACGTCTCCGAAGCACGGGGTGATCTTATGGGACCGTCCCCATGAGTCACAGTTTTGGCCAATTGGGCCCGTTTTGTGAGCTATTACTCATGTTTTGGTGTCCCGAGACGTCTCCGGACCACGGGGTGATCTACGGGAACATCCCCAAGACTCACAATTTTGGTTGATACGAGCTCGTTTCAAGGGATATTGCTCACGTTTTGGTGTCTCGGGACGTCTCCGAAGCACGGGGTGATCTTAAGGAAACGTCCCCAAGACTCGTGGTTTTGGCCGAGTCAGGCCCGTTTTGTGGGTTTATTGCCCCTGTTTTGGTGTCTCGAGACGTCTCCGAAGCACGGGGTGATCTTATGGGACCGTCCCCAAGAGTCACAGTTTTGGCCAATTGGGGCTCATTTTGTGAGCTATTGCTCACGTTTTGGTGTCCCGGGACGTCTCCAGACCATGGGGTGATCTCATGGGAACGTCCCGAGGACTCGTGGTTTTGGCCGATTCAGGCCCGTTTTGTGCGTTTATTGCCCATGTTTTGGTGTCCCGGGACATCTCCGAAGCACGGGTTGATCTTATGGGACCGCCCCCTAGACTCGTAGTTTTGGCCAATTGGGGCTCATTTTGTGAGCTATTGCTCACGTTTTGGTGTCCCGGGACGTCTCCAGACCATGGGGTGATCTCATGGGAACGTCACGAGGACTCGTGGTTTTGGCCGATTCAGGCCCGTTTTGTGCGTTTATTGCCCATGTTTTGGTGTCCCGGGACATCTCCGAAGCACGGGTTGATCTTATGGGACCGCCCCCAAGACTCGTAGTGTTGGCCAAATGGGGCCCGTTTTGTGAGATATTGCTCACGTTTTGGTGTCCCGGGACGTCTCCGGACAATGGGGTGATCTTATGGGAACGACCCCAGGACTCGTGGTTCTGGCCGATTCAGGCCCGTTTTCTGGGTTTATTGCCCATGTTTTGGTGTCCCAAGACGTCTCCGAAGCACGGGGTGATCTTATGGGACCGTCCCCTAGACTCGCAGGTTTGGCCAATTGGGGCCCGTTTTGTGAGCTATTACTCACGTTTTGGTGTGCCGGGACGTCTCCGGACCAAGGGGTGATCTTATCGGAACGTCCCTAGGACTCGTGGTTTTGGCCAATTCAGGCCTGTTTTGTGGGTTTATTGCCCATGTTTTACTGTCCCGGGACGTCTTCGAAGCACGGGGTGATCTTATGGGACCGTCCCCAAGAGTCACAGTTTTGGCCAATTGGGACCCGTTTTGTGAGGTATTGCTCATGTTATGGTGTCCCGGGACGTCTCCGGACGACTGGGTGATCTATGGGAACGTCCCCAACACTAAAGGTTTTGCCCTATTCAGGCCTGTTTTGTGGGTTTATTGCCCATGTTTTGGTGTCCTGGGACGTCTCCGAAGCACGGGGTGATCTTATGGGACCGTCCCCTAGACTCGCAGGTTTGGCCAATTGGGGCCCGTTTTGTGAGCTATTACTCACGTTTTGGTGTGCCGGGACGTCTCCGGACCAAGGGGTGATCTTATCGGAACGTCCCTAGGACTCGTGGTTTTGGCCAATTCAGGCCTGTTTTGTGGGTTTATTGCCCATGTTTTACTGTCCCGGGACGTCTTCGAAGCACGGGGTGATCTTATGGGACCGTCCCCAAGAGTCACAGTTTTGGCCAATTGGGACCCGTTTTGTGAGGTATTGCTCATGGTATGGTGTCCCGGGACGACTGGGTGATCTATGGGAACGTCCCCAACACTCAAGGTTTTGCCCTATTCAGGCCTGTTTTGTGGGTTTATTGCCCATGTTTTGGTGTCCTGGGACGTCTCCGAAGCACGGGGTGATCCTATGGGACCGTCCCCAAGACTCACAGTTTTGGCCAATTGGGCCCGTTTTGTGAGCTATTGCTCACGTTTTTGTGTCCCGGGACGTCTCCGGACCAAGGGCTGATCTATGGGAATGTCCCAAAGACTCGTGGTTTTGGCCGATTCAGGCCCGTTTTGTGGGTTGATTGCCCATGCTTTGGTGTCCCGGGACGTCTCCGAAGCACGGGGTGATCTTATGGGACCGTCCCCATGAGTCACAGTTTTGGCCAATTGGGCCCGTTTTGTGAGCTATTACTCATGTTTTGGTGTCCCGAGACGTCTCCGGACCACGGGGTGATCTACGGGAACATCCCCAAGACTCACAATTTTGGTTGATACGAGCTCGTTTCAAGGGATATTGCTCACGTTTCGGTGTCTCGGGACGTCTCCGAAGCACGGGGTGATCTTAAGGAAACGTCCCCAAGACTCGTGGTTTTGGCCGAGTCAGGCCCGTTTTGTGGGTTTATTGCCCCTGTTTTGGTGTCTCGAGACGTCTCCGAAGCACGGGGTGATCTTATGGGACCGTCCCCAAGAGTCACAGTTTTGGCCAATTGGGGCTCATTTTGTGAGCTATTGCTCACGTTTTGGTGTCCCGGGACGTCTCCAGACCATGGGGTGATCTCATGGGAACGTCCCGAGGACTCGTGGTTTTGGCCGATTCAGGCCCGTTTTGTGCGTTTATTGCCCATGTTTTGGTGTCCCGGGACATCTCCGAAGCACGGGTTGATCTTATGGGACCGCACCCTAGACTCGTAGTTTTGGCCAAATGGGACCCATTTTGTGAGCTATTGCTCACGTTTTGGTGTCCCGGGACGTCTCCGGACAATGGGGTGATCTTATGGGAACGTCCCCAGGACTCGTGGTTCTAGCCGATTCAGGCCCGTTTTCTGGATTTATTGCCCATGTTTTGGTGTCCCGAGACGTCTCCGAAGCACGGGGTGATCTTATGGGACCGTCCCCTAGACTCGCAGGTTTGGCCAATTGGGGCCCGTTTTGTGAGCTATTACTCACGTTTTGGTGTGCCGGGACGTCTCCGGACCAAGGGGTGATCTTATCGGAACGTCCCTAGGACTCGTGCTTTTGGCCAATTCAGGCCCGTTTTGTGGGTTTATTGCCCATGTTTTAGTGTCCCGGGACGTCTTCGAAGCACGGGGTGATCTTATGGGACCGTCCCCAAGAGTCACAGTTTTGGCCAATTGGGACCCGTTTTGTGAGGTATTGCTCATGTTATGGTGCCCCGGGACGTCTCCGGACGACTGGGTGATCTATGGGAACGTCCCCAACACTCAAGGTTTTGCCCTATTCAGGCCTGTTTTGTGGGTTTATTGCCCATGTTTTGGTGTCCTGGGACGTCTCCGAAGCACGGGGTGATCCTATGGGACCGTCCCCAAGACTCACAGTTTTGGCCAATTGGGCCCGTTTTGTGAGCTATTGCTCACGTTTTGGTGTCCCGGGACGTCTCCGGACCAAGGGGTGATCTATGGGAATGTCCCAAAGACTCGTGGTTTTGGCCGATTCAGGCCCGTTTTGTGGGTTTATTGCCCATGCTTTGGTGTCCCGGGACATCTCCGAAGCACGGGTTGATCTTATGGGACCGTCCCCATGAGTCACAGTTTTGGCCAATTGGGCCCGTTTTGTGAGCTATTACTCATGTTTTGGTGTCCCGAGACGTCTCCGGAGCACGGGGTGATCTATGGGAACGTCCCCAAGACTCACAATTTTGGTTGATACGAGCTCGTTTCAAGGGATATTGCTCACGTTTCGGTGTCTCGGGACGTCTCCGAAGCACGGGGTGATCTTATGGAAACGTCCCCAAGACTCGTGGTTTTGGCCGAGTCAGGCCCGTTTTGTGGGTTTATTGCCCATGTTTTGGTGTCTCGAGACGTCTTCGAAGCACGGGGTGATCTTATGGGACCGTCCCCAAGAGTCACAGTTTTGGCCAATTGGGGCTCATTTTGTGAGCTATTGCTCACGTTTTGGTGTCCCGGGACGTCTCCAGACCATGGGGTGATCTCATGGGAACGTCCCGAGGACTCGTGGTTTTGGCCGATTCAGGCCCGTTTTGTGCGTTTATTGCCCATGTTTTGGTGTCCCGGGACATCTCCGAAGCACGGGTTGATCTTATGGGACCGCCCCCAAGACTCGTAGTTTTGGCCAAATGGGGCCCGTTTTGTGAGATATTGCTCACGTTTTGGTGTCCCGGGACGTCTTCGGACAATGGGGTGATCTTATGGGAACGTCCCCAGGGCTCGTGGTTCTGGCCGATTCAGGCCCGTTTTCTGGGTTTATTGCCCATGTTTTGGTGTCCCGAGACGTCTCCGAAGCACGGGGTAATCTTATGGGACCGTCCCCTAGACTCGCAGGTTTGGCCAATTGGGGCCCGTTTTGTGAGCTATTACTCACGTTTTGGTGTGCCGGGACGTCTCCGGACCAAGGGGTGATCTTATCGGAACGTCCCTAGGACTCGTGCTTTTGGCCAATTCAGGCCCGTTTTGTGGGTTTATTGCCCATGTTTTAGTGTCCCGGGACGTCTTCGAAGCACGGGGTGATCTTATGGGACCGTCCCCAAGAGTCACAGTTTTGGCCAATTGGGACCCGTTTTGTGAGGTATTGCTCATGTTATGGTGTCCCGGGACGTCTCCGGACGACTGGGTGATCTATGGGAACGTCCCCAACACTCAAGGTTTTGCCCTATTCAGGCCTGTTTTGTGGGTTTATTGCCCATGTTTTGGTGTCCTGGGACGTCTCCGAAGCACGGGGTGATCCTATGGGACCGTCCCCAAGACTCACAGTTTTGGCCAATTGGGCCCGTTTTGTGAGCTATTGCTCACGTTTTGGTGTCCCGGGACGTCTCCGGACCAAGGGGTGATCTATGGGAATGTCCCAAAGACTCGTGGTTTTGGCCGATTCAGGCCCGTTTTGTGGGTTTACTGCCCATGCTTTGGTGTCCCGGGACGTCTCCGAAGCACGGGGTGATCTTATGGGACCGTCCCCATGAGTCACAGTTTTGGCCAATTGGGCCCGTTTTGTGAGCTATTACTCATGTTTTGGTGTCCCGAGACGTCTCCGGAGCACGGGGTGATCTATGGGAACGTCCCCAAGACTCACAATTTTGGTTGATACGAGCTCGTTTCAAGGGATATTGCTCACGTTTCGGTGTCTCGGGACGTCTCCGAAGCACGGGGTGATCTTATGGAAACGTCCCCAAGACTCGTGGTTTTGGCCGAGTCAGGCCCGTTTTGTGGGTTTATTGCCCATGTTTTGGTGTCTCGAGACGTCTCCGAAGCATGGGGTGATCTTATGGGACCGTCCCCAAGAGTCACAGTTTTGGCCAATTGGGGCTCATTTTGTGAGCTATTGCTCACGTTTTGGTGTCCCGGGACGTCTCCAGACCATGGGGTGATCTCATGGGAACGTCACGAGGACTCGTGGTTTTGGCCGATTCAGGCCCGTTTTGTGCGTTTATTGCCCATGTTTTGGTGTCCCGGGACATCTCCGAAGCACGGGTTGATCTTATGGGACCGCCCCCAAGACTCGTAGTGTTGGCCAAATGGGGCCCGTTTTGTGAGATATTGCTCACGTTTTGGTGTCCCGGGACGTCTCCGGACAATGGGGTGATCTTATGGGAACGACCCCAGGACTCGTGGTTCTGGCCGATTCAGGCCCGTTTTCTGGGTTTATTGCCCATGTTTTGGTGTCCCAAGACGTCTCCGAAGCACGGGGTGATCTTATGGGACCGTCCCCTAGACTCGCAGGTTTGGCCAATTGGGGCCCGTTTTGTGAGCTATTACTCACGTTTTGGTGTGCCGGGACGTCTCCGGACCAAGGGGTGATCTTATCGGAACGTCCCTAGGACTCGTGGTTTTGGCCAATTCAGGCCTGTTTTGTGGGTTTATTGCCCATGTTTTACTGTCCCGGGACGTCTTCGAAGCACGGGGTGATCTTATGGGACCGTCCCCAAGAGTCACAGTTTTGGCCAATTGGGACCCGTTTTGTGAGGTATTGCTCATGTTATGGTGTCCCGGGACGTCTCCGGACGACTGGGTGATCTATGGGAACGTCCCCAACACTAAAGGTTTTGCCCTATTCAGGCCTGTTTTGTGGGTTTATTGCCCATGTTTTGGTGTCCTGGGACGTCTCCGAAGCACGGGGTGATCCTATGGGACCGTCCCCAAGACTCACAGTTTTGGCCAATTGGGCCCGTTTTGTGAGCTATTGCTCACGTTTTGGTGTCCCGGGACGTCTCCGGACCAAGGGGTGATCTATGGGAATGTCCCAAAGACTCGTGGTTTTGGCCGATTCAGGCCCGTTTTGTGGGTTTATTGCCCATGCTTTGGTGTCCCGGGACGTCTCCGAAGCACGGGGTAATCTTATGGGACCGTCCCCATGAGTCACTGTTTTGGCCAATTGGGCCCGTTTTGTGAGCTATTACTCATGTTTTGGTGTCCCGAGACGTCTCCGGAGCACGGGGTGATCAATGGGAACGTCCCCAAGACTCACAATTTTGGTTGATACGAGCTCGTTTCAAGGGATATTGCTCACGTTTCGGTGTCTCGGGACGTCTCCGAAGCACGGGGTGATCTTATGGAAACGTCCCCAAGACTCGTGGTTTTGGCCGAGTCAGGCCCGTTTTGTGGGTTTATTGCCCATGTTTTGGTGTCTCGAGACGTCTTCGAAGCACGGGGTGATCTTATGGGACCGTCCCCAAGAGTCACAGTTTTGGCCAATTGGGGCTCATTTTGTGAGCTATTGCTCACGTTTTGGTGTCCCGGGACGTCTCCAGACCATGGGGTGATCTCATGGGAACGTCCCGAGGACTCGTGGTTTTGGCCGATTCAGGCCCGTTTTGTGCGTTTATTGCCCATGTTTTGTTGTCCCGGGACATCTCCGAAGCACGGGTTGATCTTATGGGACCGCCCCCAAGACTCGTAGTTTTGGCCAAATGGGGCCCGTTTTGTGAGATATTGCTCACGTTTTGGTGTCCCGGGACGTCTCCGGACAATGGGGTGATCTTATGGGAACGTCCCCAGGACTCGTGGTTCTGGCCGATTCAGGCCCGTTTTCTGGGTTTATTGCCCATGTTTTGGTGTCCCGAGACGTCTCCGAAGCACGGGGTGATCTTATGGGACCGTCCCCTAGACTCGCAGGTTTGGCCAATTGGGGCCCGTTTTGTGAGCTATTACTCACGTTTTGGTGTGCCGGGACGTCTCCGGACCAAGGGGTGATCTTATCGGAACGTCCCTAGGACTCGTGCTTTTGGCCAATTCAGGCCCGTTTTGTGGGTTTATTGCCCATGTTTTAGTGTCCCGGGACGTCTTCGAAGCACGGGGTGATCTTATGGGACCGTCCCCAAGAGTCACAGTTTTGGCCAATTGGGACCCGTTTTGTGAGGTATTGCTCATGTTATGGTGTCCCGGGACGTCTCCGGACAACTGGGTGATCTATGGGAACGTCCCCAACACTCAAGGTTTTGCCCTATTCAGGCCTGTTTTGTGGGTTTATTGCCCATGTTTTGGTGTCCTGGGACGTCTCCGAAGCACGGGGTGATCCTATGGGACCGTCCCCAAGACTCACAGTTTTGGCCAATTGGGCCCGTTTTGTGAGCTATTGCTCACGTTTTGGTGTCCCGGGACGTCTCCGGACCAAGGGGTGATCTATGGGAATGTCCCAAAGACTCGTGGTTTTGGCCGATTCAGGCCCGTTTTGTGGGTTTATTGCCCATGCTTTGGTGTCCCGGGACGTCTCCGAAGCACGGGGTGATCTTATGGGACCGTCCCAATGAGTCACAGTTTTGGCCAATTGGGCCCGTTTTGTGAGCTATTACTCATGTTTTGGTGTCCCGAGACGTCTCCGGACCACGGGGTGATCTATGGGAACGTCCCCAAGACCCACAATTTTGGTTGATACGAGCTCGTTTCAAGGGATATTGCTCACGTTTCGGTGTCTCGGGACGTCTCCGAAGCACGGGGTGATCTTATGGGACCGTCCCCATGAGTCACAGTTTTGGCCAATTGGGCCCGTTTTGTGAGCTATTACTCATGTTTTGGTGTCCCGAGACGTCTCCGGACCACGGGGTGATCTATGGGAACGTCCCCAAGACCCACAATTTTGGTTGATACGAGCTCGTTTCAAGGGATATTGCTCACGTTTCGGTGTCTCGGGACGTTTCCGAAGCACGGGGTGATCTTATGGAAACGTCCCCAAGACTCGTGGTTTTGGCCGAGTCAGGCCCGTTTTGTGGGTTTATTGCCCATGTTTTGGTGTCTCGAGACGTCTCCGAAGCACGGGGTGATCTTATGGGACCGTCCCCAAGAGTCACAGTTTTGGCCAATTGAGGCTCATTTTGTGAGCTATTGCTCACGTTTTGGTGTCCCGGGACATCTCCAGACCATGGGGTGATCTCATGGGAACGTCCCGAGGACTCGTGGTTTTGGCCGATTCAGGCCCGTTTTGTGCGTTTATTGCCCATGTTTTGGTGTCCCGGGACATCTCCGAAGCACGGGTTGATCTTATGGGACCGCCCCCAAGACTCGTAGTTTTGGCCAAATGGGGCCCGTTTTGTGAGCTATTGCTCACGTTTTGGTGTCCCGGGACGTCTCCGGACAATGGGGTGATCTTATGGGAACGTCCCCAGGACTCGTGGTTCTGGCCGATTCAGGCCCGTTTTCTGGGTTTATTGCCCATGTTTTGGTGTCCCGAGACGTCTCCGAAGCACGGGGTGATCTTATGGGACCGTCCCCTAGACTCGCAGGTTTGGCCAATTGGGGCCCGTTTTGTGAGCTATTACTCACGTTTTGGTGTGCCGGGACGTCTCCGGACCAAGGGGTGATCTTATCGGAACGTCCCTAGGACTCGTGGTTTTGGCCAATTCAGGCCTGTTTTGTGGGTTTATTGCCCGGCCATGTTTTACTGTCCCGGGACGTCTTCGAAGCACGGGGTGATCTTATGGGACCGTCCCCAAGAGTCACAGTTTTGGCCAATTGGGACCCGTTTTGTGAGGTATTGCTCATGTTATGGTGTCCCGGGACGTCTCCGGACGACTGGGTGATCTATGGGAACGTCCCCAACACTCAAGGTTTTGCCCTATTCAGGCCTGTTTTGTGGGTTTATTGCCCATGTTTTGGTGTCCTGGGACGTCTCCGAAGCACGGGGTGATCCTATGGGACCGTCCCCAAGACTCACAGTTTTGGCCAATTGGGCCCGTTTTGTGAGCTATTGCTCACGTTTTTGTGTCCCGGGACGTCTCCGGACCAAGGGCTGATCTATGGGAATGTCCCAAAGACTCGTGGTTTTGGCCGATTCAGGCCCGTTTTGTGGGTTTATTGCCCATGCTTTGGTGTCCCGGGACGTCTCCGAAGCACGGGGTGATCTTATGGGACCGTCCCCATGAGTCACAGTTTTGGCCAATTGGGCCCGTTTTGTGAGCTATTACTCATGTTTTGGTGTCCCGAGACGTCTCCGGACCACGGGGTGATCTACGGGAACATCCCCAAGACTCACAATTTTGGTTGATACGAGCTCGTTTCAAGGGATATTGCTCACGTTTCGGTGTCTCGGGACGTCTCCGAAGCACGGGGTGATCTTAAGGAAACGTCCCCAAGACTCGTGGTTTTGGCCGAGTCAGGCCCGTTTTGTGGGTTTATTGCCCCTGTTTTGGTGTCTCGAGACGTCTCCGAAGCACGGGGTGATCTTATGGGACCGTCCCCAAGAGTCACAGTTTTGGCCAATTGGGGCTCATTTTGTGAGCTATTGCTCACGTTTTGGTGTCCCGGGACGTCTCCAGACCATGGGGTGATCTCATGGGAACGTCCCGAGGACTCGTGGTTTTGGCCGATTCAGGCCCGTTTTGTGCGTTTATTGCCCATGTTTTGGTGTCCCGGGACATCTCCGAAGCACGGGTTGATCTTATGGGACCGCCCCCTAGACTCGTAGTTTTGGCCAAATGGGACCCATTTTGTGAGCTATTGCTCACGTTTTGGTGTCCCGGGACGTCTCCGGACAATGGGGTGATCTTATGGGAACGTCCCCAGGACTCGTGGTTCTGGCCGATTCAGGCCCGTTTTCTGGATTTATTGCCCATGTTTTGGTGTCCCGAGACGTCTCCGAAGCACGGGGTGATCTTATGGGACCGTCCCCTAGACTCGCAGGTTTGGCCAATTGGGGCCCGTTTTGTGAGCTATTACTCACGTTTTGGTGTGCCGGGACGTCTCCGGACCAAGGGGTGATCTTATCGGAACGTCCCTAGGACTCGTGGTTTTGGCCAATTCAGGCCTGTTTTGTGGGTTTATTGCCCATGTTTTACTGTCCCGGGACGTCTTCGAAGCACGGGGTGATCTTATGGGACCGTCCCCAAGAGTCACAGTTTTGGCCAATTGGGACCCGTTTTGTGAGGTATTGCTCATGTTATGGTGTCCCGGGACGTCTCCGGACGACTGGGTGATCTATGGGAACGTCCCCAACACTCAAGGTTTTGCCCTATTCAGGCCTGTTTTGTGGGTTTATTGCCCATGTTTTGGTGTCCTGGGACGTCTCCGAAGCACGGGGTGATCCTATGGGACCGTCCCCAAGACTCACAGTTTTGGCCAATTGGGCCCGTTTTGTGAGCTATTGCTCACGTTTTTGTGTCCCGGGACGTCTCCGGACCAAGGGCTGATCTATGGGAATGTCCCAAAGACTCGTGGTTTTGGCCGATTCAGGCCCGTTTTGTGGGTTTATTGCCCATGCTTTGGTGTCCCGGGACGTCTCCGAAGCACGGGGTGATCTTATGGGACCGTCCCCATGAGTCACAGTTTTGGCCAATTGGGCCCGTTTTGTGAGCTATTACTCATGTTTTGGTGTCCCGAGACGTCTCCGGACCACGGGGTGATCTACGGGAACATCCCCAAGACTCACAATTTTGGTTGATACGAGCTCGTTTCAAGGGATATTGCTCACGTTTCGGTGTCTCGGGACGTCTCCGAAGCACGGGGTGATCTTAAGGAAACGTCCCCAAGACTCGTGGTTTTGGCCTAGTCAGGCCCGTTTTGTGGGTTTATTGCCCCTGTTTTGGTGTCTCGAGACGTCTCCGAAGCACGGGTGATCTTATGGGACCGTCCCCAAGAGTCACAGTTTTGGCCAATTGGGGCTCATTTTGTGAGCTATTGCTCACGTTTTGGTGTCCCGGGACGTCTCCAGACCATGGGGTGATCTCATGGGAACGTCCCGAGGACTCGTGGTTTTGGCCGATTCAGGCCCGTTTTGTGCATTTATTGCCCATGTTTTTGTGTCCCGGGACATCTCCGAAGCACGGGTTGATCTTATGGGACCGCCCCCTAGACTCGTAGTTTTGGCCAAATGGGACCCATTTTGTGAGCTATTGCTCACGTTTTGGTGTCCCGGGACGTCTCCGGACAATGGGGTGATCTTATGGGAACGTCCCCAGGACTCGTGGTTCTGGCCGATTCAGGCCCGTTTTCTGGATTTATTGCCCATGTTTTGGTGTCCCGAGACGTCTCCAAAGCACGGGGTGATCTTATGGGACCGTCCCCTAGACTCGCAGGTTTGGCCAATTGGGGCCCGTTTTGTGAGCTATTACTCACGTTTTGGTTTGCCGGGACGTCTCCGGACCAAGGGGTGATCTTATCGGAACGTCCCTAGGACTCGTGCTTTTGGCCAATTCAGGCCCGTTTTGTGGGTTTATTGCCCATGTTTTAGTGTCCCGGGACGTCTTCGAAGCACGGGGTGATCTTATGGGACCGTCCCCAAGAGTCACAGTTTTGGCCAATTGGGACCCGTTTTGTGAGGTATTGCTCATGTTATGGTGCCCCGGGACGTCTCCGGACGACTGGGTGATCTATGGGAACGTCCCCAACACTCAAGGTTTTGCCCTATTCAGGCCTGTTTTGTGGGTTTATTGCCCATGTTTTGGTGTCCTGGGACGTCTCCGAAGCACGGGGTGATCCTATGGGACCGTCCCCAAGACTCACAGTTTTGGCCAATTGGGCCCGTTTTGTGAACTATTGCTGACGTTTTGGTGTCCCGGGACGTCTCCGGACCAAGGGGTGATCTATGGGAATGTCCCAAAGACTCGTGGTTTTGGCCGATTCAGGCCCGTTTTGTGGGTTTATTGCCCATGCTTTGGTGTCCCGGGACGTCTCCGAAGCACGGGGTGATCTTATGGGACCGTCCCCATGAGTCACAGTTTTGGCCAATTGGGCCCGTTTTGTGAGCTATTACTCATGTTTTGGTGTCCCGAGACGTCTCCGGACCACGGGGTGATCTACGGGAACATCCCCAAGACTCACAATTTTGGTTGATACGAGCTCGTTTCAAGGGATATTGCTCACGTTTCGGTGTCTCGGGACGTCTCCGAAGCACGGGGTGATCTTAAGGAAACGTCCCCAAGACTCGTGGTTTTGGCCGAGTCAGGCCCGTTTTGTGGGTTTATTGCCCCTGTTTTGGTGTCTCGAGACGTCTCCGAAGCACGGGGTGATCTTATGGGACCGTCCCCAAGAGTCACAGTTTTGGCCAATTGGGGCTCATTTTGTGAGCTATTGCTCACGTTTTGGTGTCCCGGGACGTCTCCAGACCATGGGGTGATCTCATGGGAACGTCCCGAGGACTCGTGGTTTTGGCCGATTCAGGCCCGTTTTGTGCGTTTATTGCCCATGTTTTGGTGTCCCGGGACATCTCCGAAGCACGGGTTGATCTTATGGGACCGCCCCCTAGACTCGTAGTTTTGGCCAAATGGGACCCATTTTGTGAGCTATTGCTCACGTTTTGGTGTCCCGGGACGTCTCCGGACAATGGGGAGATCTTATGGGAACGTCCCCAGGACTCGTGGTTCTGGCCGATTCAGGCCCGTTTTCTGGATTTATTGCCCATGTTTTGGTGTCCCGAGACGTCTCCGAAGCACGGGGTGATCTTATGGGACCGTCCCCTAGACTCGCAGGTTTGGCCAATTGGGGCCCGTTTTGTGAGCTATTACTCACGTTTTGGTGTGCCGGGACGTCTCCGGACCAAGGGGTGATCTTATCGGAACGTCCCTAGGACTCGTGGTTTTGGCCAATTCAGGCCTGTTTTGTGGGTTTATTGCCCATGTTTTACTGTCCCGGGACGTCTTCGAAGCACGGGGTGATCTTATGGGACCGTCCCCAAGAGTCACAGTTTTGGCCAATTGGGACCCGTTTTGTGAGGTATTGCTCATGTTATGGTGTCCCGGGACGTCTCCGGACGACTGGGTGATCTATGGGAACGTCCCCAACACTCAAGGTTTTGCCCTATTCAGGCCTGTTTTGTGGGTTTATTGCCCATGTTTTGGTGTCCTGGGACGTCTCCGAAGCACGGGGTGATCCTATGGGACCGTCCCCAAGACTCACAGTTTTGGCCAATTGGGCCCGTTTTGTGAGCTATTGCTCACGTTTTTGTGTCCCGGGACGTCTCCGGACCAAGGGCTGATCTATGGGAATGTCCCAAAGACTCGTGGTTTTGGCCGATTCAGGCCCGTTTTGTGGGTTTATTGCCCATGCTTTGGTGTCCCGGGACGTCTCCGAAGCACGGGGTGATCTTATGGGACCGTCCCCATGAGTCACAGTTTTGGCCAATTGGGCCCGTTTTGTGAGCTATTACTCATGTTTTGGTGTCCCGAGACGTCTCCGGACCACGGGGTGATCTACGGGAACATCCCCAAGACTCACAATTTTGGTTGATACGAGCTCGTTTCAAGGGATATTGCTCACGTTTCGGTGTCTCGGGACGTCTCCGAAGCACGGGGTGATCTTAAGGAAACGTCCCCAAGACTCGTGGTTTTGGCCTAGTCAGGCCCGTTTTGTGGGTTTATTGCCCCTGTTTTGGTGTCTCGAGACGTCTCCGAAGCACGGGTGATCTTATGGGACCGTCCCCAAGAGTCACAGTTTTGGCCAATTGGGGCTCATTTTGTGAGCTATTGCTCACGTTTTGGTGTCCCGGGACGTCTCCAGACCATGGGGTGATCTCATGGGAACGTCCCGAGGACTCGTGGTTTTGGCCGATTCAGGCCCGTTTTGTGCATTTATTGCCCATGTTTTTGTGTCCCGGGACATCTCCGAAGCACGGGTTGATCTTATGGGACCGCCCCCTAGACTCGTAGTTTTGGCCAAATGGGACCCATTTTGTGAGCTATTGCTCACGTTTTGGTGTCCCGGGACGTCTCCGGACAATGGGGTGATCTTATGGGAACGTCCCCAGGACTCGTGGTTCTGGCCGATTCAGGCCCGTTTTCTGGATTTATTGCCCATGTTTTGGTGTCCCGAGACGTCTCCAAAGCACGGGGTGATCTTATGGGACCGTCCCCTAGACTCGCAGGTTTGGCCAATTGGGGCCCGTTTTGTGAGCTATTACTCACGTTTTGGTTTGCCGGGACGTCTCCGGACCAAGGGGTGATCTTATCGGAACGTCCCTAGGACTCGTGCTTTTGGCCAATTCAGGCCCGTTTTGTGGGTTTATTGCCCATGTTTTAGTGTCCCGGGACGTCTTCGAAGCACGGGGTGATCTTATGGGACCGTCCCCAAGAGTCACAGTTTTGGCCAATTGGGACCCGTTTTGTGAGGTATTGCTCATGTTATGGTGCCCCGGGACGTCTCCGGACGACTGGGTGATCTATGGGAACGTCCCCAACACTCAAGGTTTTGCCCTATTCAGGCCTGTTTTGTGGGTTTATTGCCCATGTTTTGGTGTCCTGGGACGTCTCCGAAGCACGGGGTGATCCTATGGGACCGTCCCCAAGACTCACAGTTTTGGCCAATTGGGCCCGTTTTGTGAACTATTGCTCACGTTTTGGTGTCCCGGGACGTCTCCGGACCAAGGGGTGATCTATGGGAATGTCCCAAAGACTCGTGGTTTTGGCCGATTCAGGCCCGTTTTGTGGGTTTATTGCCCATGCTTTGGTGTCCCGGGACGTCTCCGAAGCACGGGGTGATCTTATGGGACCGTCCCCATGAGTCACAGTTTTGGCCAATTGGGCCCGTTTTGTGAGCTATTACTCATGTTTTGGTGTCCCGAGACGTCTCCGGAGCACGGGGTGATCTATGGGAACGTCCCCAAGACTCACAATTTTGGTTGATACGAGCTCGTTTCAAGGGATATTGCTCACGTTTCGGTGTCTCGGGACGTCTCCGAAGCACGGGGTGATCTTATGGAAACGTCCCCAAGACTCGTGGTTTTGGCCGAGTCAGGCCCGTTTTGTGGGTTTATTGCCCATGTTTTGGTGTCTCGAGACGTCTCCGAAGCACGGGGTGATCTTATGGGACCGTCCCCAAGAGTCACAGTTTTGGCCAATGGGGGCTCATTTTGTGAGCTATTGCTCACGTTTTGGTGTCCCGGGACGTCTCCAGACCATGGGGTGATCTCATGGGAACGTCACGAGGACTCGTGGTTTTGGCCGATTCAGGCCCGTTTTGTGCGTTTGTTGCCCATGTTTTGGTGTCCCGGGACATCTCCGAAGCACGGGTTGATCTTATGGGACCGCCCCCAAGACTCGTAGTGTTGGCCAAATGGGGCCCGTTTTGTGAGATATTGCTCACGTTTTGGTGTCCCGGGACGTCTCCGGACAATGGGGTGATCTTATGGGAACGACCCCAGGACTCGTGGTTCTGGCCGATTCAGGCCCGTTTTCTGGGTTTATTGCCCATGTTTTGGTGTCCCAAGACGTCTCCGAAGCACGGGGTGATCTTATGGGACCGTCCCCTAGACTCGCAGGTTTGGCCAATTGGGGCCCGTTTTGTGAGCTATTACTCACGTTTTGGTGTGCCGGGACGTCTCCGGACCAAGGGGTGATCTTATCGGAACGTCCCTAGGACTCGTGCTTTTGGCCAATTCAGGCCCGTTGTGTGGGTTTATTGCCCATGTTTTAGTGTCCCGGGACGTCTTCGAAGCACGGGGTGATCTTATGGGACCGTCCCCAAGAGTCACAGTTTTGGCCAATTGGGACCCGTTTTGTGAGGTATTGCTCATGTTATGGTGTCCCGGGACGTCTCCGGACGACTGGGTGATCTATGGGAACGTCCCCAACACTCAAGGTTTTGCCCTATTCAGGCCTGTTTTGTGGGTTTATTGCCCATGTTTTGGTGTCCTGGGACGTCTCCGAAGCACGGGGTGATCCTATGGGACCGTCCCCAAGACTCACAGTTTTGGCCAATTGGGCCCGTTTTGTGAGCTATTGCTCACGTTTTGGTGTCCCGGGACGTCTCCGGACCAAGGGGTGATCTATGGGAATGTCCCAAAGACTCGTGGTTTTGGCCGATTCAGGCCCGTTTTGTGGGTTTATTGCCCATGCTTTGGTGTCCCGGGACGTCTCCGAAGCACGGGGTAATCTTATGGGACCGTCCCCATGAGTCACAGTTTTGGCCAATTGGGCCCGTTTTGTGAGCTATTACTCATGTTTTGGTGTCCCGAGACGTCTCCGGAGCACGGGGTGATCTATGGGAACGTCCCCAAGACTCACAATTTTGGTTGATACGAGCTCGTTTCAAGGGATATTGCTCACGTTTCGGTGTCTCGGGACGTCTCCGAAGCACGGGGTGATCTTATGGAAACGTCCCCAAGACTCGTGGTTTTGGCCGAGTCAGGCCCGTTTTGTGGGTTTATTGCCCATGTTTTGGTGTCTCGAGACGTCTCCGAAGCACGGGGTGATCTTATGGGACCGTCCCCAAGAGTCACAGTTTTGGCCAATGGGGGCTCATTTTGTGAGCTATTGCTCACGTTTTGGTGTCCCGGGACGTCTCCAGACCATGGGGTGATCTCATGGGAACGTCACGAGGACTCGTGGTTTTGGCCGATTCAGGCCCGTTTTGTGCGTTTGTTGCCCATGTTTTGGTGTCCCGGGACATCTCCGAAGCACGGGTTGATCTTATGGGACCGCCCCCAAGACTCGTAGTGTTGGCCAAATGGGGCCCGTTTTGTGAGATATTGCTCACGTTTTGGTGTCCCGGGACGTCTCCGGACAATGGGGTGATCTTATGGGAACGACCCCAGGACTCGTGGTTCTGGCCGATTCAGGCCCGTTTTCTGGGTTTATTGCCCATGTTTTGGTGTCCCAAGACGTCTCCGAAGCACGGGGTGATCTTATGGGACCGTCCCCTAGACTCGCAGGTTTGGCCAATTGGGGCCCGTTTTGTGAGCTATTACTCACGTTTTGGTGTGCCGGGACGTCTCCGGACCAAGGGGTGATCTTATCGGAACGTCCCTAGGACTCGTGCTTTTGGCCAATTCAGGCCCGTTGTTTGGGTTTATTGCCCATGTTTTAGTGTCCCGGGACGTCTTCGAAGCACGGGGTGATCTTATGGGACCGTCCCCAAGAGTCACAGTTTTGGCCAATTGGGACCCGTTTTGTGAGGTATTGCTCATGTTATGGTGTCCCGGGACGTCTCCGGACGACTGGGTGATCTATGGGAACGTCCCCAACACTCAAGGTTTTGCCCTATTCAGGCCTGTTTTGTGGGTTTATTGCCCATGTTTTGGTGTCCTGGGACGTCTCCGAAGCACGGGGTGATCCTATGGGACCGTCCCCAAGACTCACAGTTTTGGCCAATTGGGCCCGTTTTGTGAGCTATTGCTCACGTTTTGGTGTCCCGGGACGTCTCCGGACCAAGGGGTGATCTATGGGAATGTCCCAAAGACTCGTGGTTTTGGCCGATTCAGGCCCGTTTTGTGGGTTTATTGCCCATGCTTTGGTGTCCCGGGACGTCTCCGAAGCACGGGGTAATCTTATGGGACCGTCCCCATGAGTCACAGTTTTGGCCAATTGGGCCCGTTTTGTGAGCTATTACTCATGTTTTGGTGTCCCGAGACGTCTCCGGAGCACGGGGTGATCTATGGGAACGTCCCCAAGACTCACAATTTTGGTTGATACGAGCTCGTTTCAAGGGATATTGCTCACGTTTTGGTGTCTCGGGACGTCTCCGAAGCACGGGGTGATCTTATGGAAACGTCCCCAAGACTCGTGGTTTTGGCCGAGTCAGGCCCGTTTTGTGGGTTTATTGCCCATGTTTTGGTGTCTCGAGACGTCTTCGAAGCACGGGGTGATCTTATGGGACCGTCCCCAAGAGTCACAGTTTTGGCCAATTGGGGCTCATTTTGTGAGTTATTGCTCACGTTTTGGTGTCCCGGGACGTCTCCAGACCATGGGGTGATCTCATGGGAACGTCCCGAGGACTCGTGGTTTTGGCCGATTCAGGCCCGTTTTGTGCGTTTATTGCCCATGTTTTGGTGTCCCGGGACATCTCCGAAGCACGGGTTGATCTTATGGGACCGCCCCCAAGACTCGTAGTTTTGGCCAAATGGGGCCCGTTTTGTGAGATATTGCTCACGTTTTGGTGTCCCGGGACGTCTCCGGACAATGGGGTGATCTTATGGGAACGTCCCCAGGACTCGTGGTTCTGGCCGATTCAGGCCCGTTTTCTGGGTTTATTGCCCATGTTTTGGTGTCCCGAGACGTCTCCGAAGCACGGGGTGATCTTATGGGACCGTCCCCTAGACTCGCAGGTTTGGCCAATTGGGGCCCGTTTTGTGAGCTATTACTCACGTTTTGGTGTGCCGGGACGTCTCCGGACCAAGGGGTGATCTTATCGGAACGTCCCTAGGACTCGTGCTTTTGGCCAATTCAGGCCCGTTTTGTGGGTTTATTGGCCATGTTTTAGTGTCCCGGGACGTCTTCGAAGCACGGGGTGATCTTATGGGACCGTCCCCAAGAGTCACAGTTTTGGCCAATTGGGACCCGTTTTGTGAGGTATTGCTCATGTTATGGTGTCCCGGGACGTCTCCGGACGACTGGGTGATCTATGGGAACGTCCCCAACACTCAAGGTTTTTCCCTATTCAGGCCTGTTTTGTGGGTTTATTGCCCATGTTTTGGTGTCCTGGGACGTCTCCGAAGCACGGGGTGATCCTATGGGACCGTCCCCAAGACTCACAGTTTTGGCCAATTGGGCCCGTTTTGTGAGCTATTGCTCACATTTTTGTGTCCCGGGACGTCTCCGGACCAAGGGGTGATCTATGGGAATGTCCCAAAGACTCACAGTTTTGGCCAATTGGGCCCGTTTTGTGAGCTATTGCTCACGTTTTGGTGTCCCGGGACGTCTCCGGACCAAGGGGTGATCTATGGGAATGTCCCAAAGACTCGTGGTTTTGGCCGATTCAGGCCCGTTTTGTGGGTTTATTGCCCATGCTTTGGTGTCCCGGGACGTCTCCGAAGCACGGGGTAATCTTATGGGACCGTCCCCATGAGTCACAGTTTTGGCCAATTGGGCCCGTTTTGTGAGCTATTACTCATGTTTTGGTGTCCCGAGACGTCTCCGGAGCACGGGGTGATCTATGGGAACGTCCCCAAGACTCACAATTTTGGTTGATACGAGCTCGTTTCAAGGGATATTGCTCACGTTTTGGTGTCTCGGGACGTCTCCGAAGCACGGGGTGATCTTATGGAAACGTCCCCAAGACTCGTGGTTTTGGCCGAGTCAGGCCCGTTTTGTGGGTTTATTGCCCATGTTTTGGTGTCTCGAGACGTCTTCGAAGCACGGGGTGATCTTATGGGACCGTCCCCAAGAGTCACAGTTTTGGCCAATTGGGGCTCATTTTGTGAGTTATTGCTCACGTTTTGGTGTCCCGGGACGTCTCCAGACCATGGGGTGATCTCATGGGAACGTCCCGAGGACTCGTGGTTTTGGCCGATTCAGGCCCGTTTTGTGCGTTTATTGCCCATGTTTTGGTGTCCCGGGACATCTCCGAAGCACGGGTTGATCTTATGGGACCGCCCCCAAGACTCGTAGTTTTGGCCAAATGGGGCCCGTTTTGTGAGATATTGCTCACGTTTTGGTGTCCCGGGACGTCTCCGGACAATGGGGTGATCTTATGGGAACGTCCCCAGGACTCGTGGTTCTGGCCGATTCAGGCCCGTTTTCTGGGTTTATTGCCCATGTTTTGGTGTCCCGAGACGTCTCCGAAGCACGGGGTGATCTTATGGGACCGTCCCCTAGACTCGCAGGTTTGGCCAATTGGGGCCCGTTTTGTGAGCTATTACTCACGTTTTGGTGTGCCGGGACGTCTCCGGACCAAGGGGTGATCTTATCGGAACGTCCCTAGGACTCGTGCTTTTGGCCAATTCAGGCCCGTTTTGTGGGTTTATTGGCCATGTTTTAGTGTCCCGGGACGTCTTCGAAGCACGGGGTGATCTTATGGGACCGTCCCCAAGAGTCACAGTTTTGGCCAATTGGGACCCGTTTTGTGAGGTATTGCTCATGTTATGGTGTCCCGGGACGTCTCCGGACGACTGGGTGATCTATGGGAACGTCCCCAACACTCAAGGTTTTTCCCTATTCAGGCCTGTTTTGTGGGTTTATTGCCCATGTTTTGGTGTCCTGGGACGTCTCCGAAGCACGGGGTGATCCTATGGGACCGTCCCCAAGACTCACAGTTTTGGCCAATTGGGCCCGTTTTGTGAGCTATTGCTCACATTTTTGTGTCCCGGGACGTCTCCGGACCAAGGGGTGATCTATGGGAATGTCCCAAAGACTCACAGTTTTGGCCAATTGGGCCCGTTTTGTGAGCTATTGCTCACGTTTTGGTGTCCCGGGACGTCTCCGGACCAAGGGGTGATCTATGGGAATGTCCCAAAGACTCGTGGTTTTGGCCGATTCAGGCCCGTTTTGTGGGTTTATTGCCCATGCTTTGGTGTCCCGGGACGTCTCCGAAGCACGGGGTAATCTTATGGGACCGTCCCCATGAGTCACAGTTTTGGCCAATTGGGCCCGTTTTGTGAGCTATTACTCATGTTTTGGTGTCCCGAGACGTCTCCGGAGCACGGGGTGATCTATGGGAACGTCCCCAAGACTCACAATTTTGGTTGATACGAGCTCGTTTCAAGGGATATTGCTCACGTTTTGGTGTCTCGGGACGTCTCCGAAGCACGGGGTGATCTTATGGAAACGTCCCCAAGACTCGTGGTTTTGGCCGAGTCAGGCCCGTTTTGTGGGTTTATTGCCCATGTTTTGGTGTCTCGAGACGTCTTCGAAGCACGGGGTGATCTTATGGGACCGTCCCCAAGAGTCACAGTTTTGGCCAATTGGGGCTCATTTTGTGAGTTATTGCTCACGTTTTGGTGTCCCGGGACGTCTCCAGACCATGGGGTGATCTCATGGGAACGTCCCGAGGACTCGTGGTTTTGGCCGATTCAGGCCCGTTTTGTGCGTTTATTGCCCATGTTTTGGTGTCCCGGGACATCTCCGAAGCACGGGTTGATCTTATGGGACCGCCCCCAAGACTCGTAGTTTTGGCCAAATGGGGCCCGTTTTGTGAGATATTGCTCACGTTTTGGTGTCCCGGGACGTCTCCGGACAATGGGGTGATCTTATGGGAACGTCCCCAGGACTCGTGGTTCTGGCCGATTCAGGCCCGTTTTCTGGGTTTATTGCCCATGTTTTGGTGTCCCGAGACGTCTCCGAAGCACGGGGTGATCTTATGGGACCGTCCCCTAGACTCGCAGGTTTGGCCAATTGGGGCCCGTTTTGTGAGCTATTACTCACGTTTTGGTGTGCCGGGACGTCTCCGGACCAAGGGGTGATCTTATCGGAACGTCCCTAGGACTCGTGCTTTTGGCCAATTCAGGCCCGTTTTGTGGGTTTATTGGCCATGTTTTAGTGTCCCGGGACGTCTTCGAAGCACGGGGTGATCTTATGGGACCGTCCCCAAGAGTCACAGTTTTGGCCAATTGGGACCCGTTTTGTGAGGTATTGCTCATGTTATGGTGTCCCGGGACGTCTCCGGACGACTGGGTGATCTATGGGAACGTCCCCAACACTCAAGGTTTTTCCCTATTCAGGCCTGTTTTGTGGGTTTATTGCCCATGTTTTGGTGTCCTGGGACGTCTCCGAAGCACGGGGTGATCCTATGGGACCGTCCCCAAGACTCACAGTTTTGGCCAATTGGGCCCGTTTTGTGAGCTATTGCTCACATTTTTGTGTCCCGGGACGTCTCCGGACCAAGGGGTGATCTATGGGAATGTCCCAAAGACTCGTGGTTTTGGCCGATTCAGGCCCGTTTTGTGGGTTTATTGCCCATGCTTTGGTGTCCCGGGACGTCTCCGAAGCACGGGGTGATCTTATGGGACCGTCCCCATGAGTCACAGTTTTGGCCAATTAGGCCCGTTTTGTGAGCTATTACTCATGTTTTGGTGTCCCGAGACGTCTCCGGACCACGGGGTGATCTATGGGAACATCCCCAAGGCTCACAATTTTGGTTGATACGAGCTCGTTTCAAGGGATATTGCTCACGTTTCGGTGTCTCGGGACGTCTCCGAAGCACGGGGTGATCTTATGGAAACGTCCCCAAGACTCATGGTTTTGGCCGAGTCAGGCCCGTTTTGTGGGTTTATTGCCCATGTTTTGGTGTCTCGAGACGTCTCCGAAGCACGGGGTGATCTTATGGGACCGTCCCCAAGAGTCACAGTTTTGGCCAATTGGGGCTCATTTTGTGAGCTATTGCTCACGTTTTGGTGTCCCGGGACGTCTCCAGACCATGGGGTGATCTCATGGGAACGTCCCGAGGACTCGTGGTTTTGCCTGATTCAGGCCCGTTTTGTGCGTTTATTGCCCATGTTTTGGTGTCCCGGGACATCTCCGAAGCACGGGTTGATCTTATGGGACCGCCCCCAAGACTCGTAGTTTTGGCCAAATGGGGCCCGTTTTGTGAGCTATTGCTCACGTTTTGGTGTCCCGGGACGTCTCCGGACAATGGGGTGATCTTATGGGAACGTCCACAGGACTCGTGGTTCTGGCCGATTCAGGCCTGTTTTCTGGGTTTATTGCCCATGTTTTGGTGTCCCGAGACGTCTCCGAAGCACGGGGTGATCTTATGGGACCGTCCCCTAGACTCGCAGGTTTGGCCAATTGGGGCCCGTTTTGTGAGCTATTACTCACGTTTTGGTGTGCCGGGACGTCTCCGGACCAAGGGGTGATCTTATCGGAACGTCCCTAGGACTCGTGCTTTTGGCCAATTCAGGCCCGTTTTGTGGGTTTATTGCCCATGTTTTAGTGTCCCGGGACGTCTTCGAAGCACGGGGTGATCTTATGGGACCGTCCCCAAGAGTCACAGTTTTGGCCAATTGGGACCCGTTTTGTGAGGTATTGCTCATGTTATGGTGTCCCGGGACGTCTCCGGACGACTGGGTGATCTATGGGAACGTCCCCAACACTCAAGGTTTTGCCCTATTCAGGCCTGTTTTGTGGGTTTATTGCCCATGTTTTGGTGTCCTGGGACGTCTCCGAAGCACGGGGTGATCCTATGGGACCGTCCGCAAGACTCACAGTTTTGGCCAATTGGGCCCGTTTTGTGAGCTATTGCTCACGTTTTGGTGTCCCGGGACGTCTCCGGACCAAGGGGTGATCTATGGGAATGTCCCAAAGACTCGTGGTTTTGGCCGATTCAGGCCCGTTTTGTGGGTTTATTGCCCATGCTTTGGTGTCCCGAGACGTCTCCGAAGCACGGGGTGATCTTATGGGACCGTCCCCATGAGTCACAGTTTTGGCCAATTGGGCCCGTTTTGTGAGCTATTACTCATGTTTGGGTGTCCCGAGACGTCTCCGGACCACGGGGTGATCTACGGGAACATCCCCAAGACTCACAATTTTGGTTGATACGAGCTCGTTTCAAGGGATATTGCTCACGTTTCGGTGTCCCGGGACGTCTTCGAAGCACGGGGTGATCTTATGGGACCGTCCCCAAGAGTCACAGTTTTGGCCAATTGGGACCCGTTTTGTGAGGTATTGCTCATGTTATGGTGTCCCTGGACGTCTCCGGACGACTGGGTGATCTATGGGAACATCCCCAACACTCAAGGTTTTGCCCTATTCAGGCCTGTTTTGTGGGTTTATTGCCCATGTTTTGGTGTCCTGGGACGTCTCCGAAGCACGGGGTGATCCTATGGGACCGTCCCCAAGACTCACAGTTTTGGCCAATTGGGCCCGTTTTGTGAGCTATTGCTCACGTTTTGGTGTCCCGGGACGTCTCCGGACCAAGGGGTGATCTATGGGAATGTCCCAAAGACTCGTGGTTTTGGCCGATTCAGGCCCGTTTTGTGGTTTTATTGCCCATGCTTTGGTGTCCCGGGACGTCTCCGAAGCACGGGGTGATCTTATGGGACCGTCCCCATGAGTCACAGTTTTGGCCAATTGGGCCCGTTTTGTGAGCTATTACTCATGTTTTGGTGTCCCGAGACGTCTCCGGACCACGGGGTGATCTATGGGAACGTCCCCAAGACTCACAATTTTGGTTGATACGAGCTCGTTTCAAGGGATATTGCTCACGTTTCGGTGTCTCGGGACGTCTCCGAAGCACGGGGTGATCTTATGGAAACGTCCCCAAGACTCGTGGTTTTGGCCGAGTCAGGCCCGTTTTGTGGGTTTATTGCCCATGTTTTGGTGTCTCGAGACGTCTCCGAAGCACGGGGTGATCTTATGGGACCGTCCCCAAGAGTCACAGTTTTGGCCAATTGGGGCTCATTTTGTGAGCTATTGCTCACGTTTTGGTGTCCCGGGACGTCTCCAGACCATGGGGTGATCTCATGGGAACGTCCCGAGGACTCGTGGTTTTGGCCGATTCAGGCCCGTTTTGTGCGTTTATTGCCCATGTTTTGGTGTCCCGGGACATCTCCGAAGCACGGGTTGATCTTATGGGACCGCCCCCAAGACTCGTAGTTTTGGCCAAATGGGGCCCGTTTTGTGAGCTATTGCTCACGTTTTGGTGTCCCGGGACGTCTCCGGACAATGGGGTGATCTTATGGGAACGTCCACAGGACTCGTGGTTCTGGCCGATTCAGGCCCGTTTTCTGGGTTTATTGCCCATGTTTTGGTGTCCCGAGACGTCTCTGAAGCACGGGGTGATCTTATGGGACCGTCCCCTAGACTCGCAGGTTTGGCCAATTGGGGCCCGTTTTGTGAGCTATTACTCACGTTTTGGTGTGCCGGGACGTCTCCGGACCAAGGGGTGATCTTATCGGAACGTCCCTAGGACTCGTGCTTTTGGCCAATTCAGTCCCTTTTTGTGGGTTTATTGCCTATGTTTTAGTGTCCCGGGACGTCTTCGAAGCACGGGGTGATCTTATGGGACCGTCCCCAAGAGTCACAGTTTTGGCCAATTGGGACCCGTTTTGTGAGGTATTGCTCATGTTATGGTGTCCCGGGACGTCTTCGGACGACTGGGTGATCTATGGGAACGTCCCCAACACTCAAGGTTTTGCCCTATTCAGGCCTGTTTTGTGGGTTTATTGCCCATGTTTTGGTGTCCTGGGACGTCTCCGAAGCACGGGGTGATCCTATGGGACCGTCCGCAAGACTCACAGTTTTGGCCAATTGGGCCCGTTTTGTGAGCTATTGCTCACGTTTTGGTGTCCCGGGACGTCTCCGGACCAAGGGGTGATCTATGGGAATGTCCCAAAGACTCGTGGTTTTGGCCGATTCAGGCCCGTTTTGTGGTTTTATTGCCCATGCTTTGGTGTCCCGGGACGTCTCCGAAGCACGGGGTGATCTTATGGGACCGTCCCCATGAGTCACAGTTTTGGCCAATTGGGCCCGTTTTGTGAGCTATTACTCATGTTTTGGTGTCCCGAGACGTCTCCGGACCACGGGGTGATCTATGGGAACGTCCCCAAGACTCACAATTTTGGTTGATACGAGCTCGTTTCAAGGGATATTGCTCACGTTTCGGTGTCTCGGGACGTCTCCGAAGCACGGGGTGATCTTATGGAAACGTCCCCAAGACTCGTGGTTTTGGCCGAGTCAGGCCCGTTTTGTGGGTTTATTGCCCATGTTTTGGTGTCTCGAGACGTCTCCGAAGCACGTTGTGATCTTATGGGACCGTCCCCAAGAGTCACAGTTTTGGCCAATTGGGGCTCATTTTGTGAGCTATTGCTCACGTTTTGGTGTCCCGGGACGTCTCCAGACCATGGGGTGATCTCATGGGAACGTCCCGAGGACTCGTGGTTTTGGCCGATTCAGGCCCGTTTTGTGCGTTTATTGCCCATGTTTTGGTGTCCCGGGACATCTCCGAAGCACGGGTTGATCTTATGGGACCGCCCCCAAGACTCGTAGTTTTGGCCAAATGGGGCCCGTTTTGTGAGCTATTGCTCACGTTTTGGTGTCCCGGGACGTCTCCGGACAATGGGGTGATCTTATGGGAACGTCCACAGGACTCGTGGTTCTGGCCGATTCAGGCCCGTTTTCTGGGTTTATTGCCCATGTTTTGGTGTCCCGAGACGTCTCCGAAGCACGGGGTGATCTTATGGGACCGTCCCCTAGACTCGCAGGTTTGGCCAATTGGGGCCCGTTTTGTGAGCTATTACTCACGTTTTGGTGTGCCGGGACGTCTCCGGACCAAGGGGTGATCTTATCGGAACGTCCCTAGGACTCGTGCTTTTGGCCAATTCAGGCCCTTTTTGTGGGTTTATTGCCCATGTTTTAGTGTCCCGGGACGTCTTCGAAGCACGGGGTGATCTTATGGGACCGTCCCCAAGAGTCACAGTTTTGGCCAATTGGGACCCGTTTTGTGAGGTATTGCTCATGTTATGGTGTCCCGGGACGTCTCCGGACGACTGGGTGATCTATGGGAACGTCCCCAACACTCAAGGTTTTGCCCTATTCAGGCCTGTTTTGTGGGTTTATTGCCCATGTTTTGGTGTCCTGGGACGTCTCCGAAGCACGGGGTGATCCTATGGGACCGTCCGCAAGACTCACAGTTTTGGCCAATTGGGCCCGTTTTGTGAGCTATTGCTCACGTTTTGGTGTCCCGGGACGTCTCCGGACCAAGGGGTGATCTATGGGAATGTCCCAAAGACTCGTGGTTTTGGCCGATTCAGGCCCGTTTTGTGGGTTTATTGCCCATGCTTTGGTGTCCCGAGACGTCTCCGAAGCACGGGGTGATCTTATGGGACCGTCCCCATGAGTCACAGTTTTGGCCAATTGGGCCCGTTTTGTGAGCTATTACTCATGTTTGGGTGTCCCGAGACGTCTCCGGACCACGGGGTGATCTACGGGAACATCCCCAAGACTCACAATTTTGGTTGATACGAGCTCGTTTCAAGGGATATTGCTCACGTTTCGGTGTCCCGGGACGTCTTCGAAGCACGGGGTGATCTTATGGGACCGTCCCCAAGAGTCACAGTTTTGGCCAATTGGGACCCGTTTTGTGAGGTATTGCTCATGTTATGGTGTCCCTGGACGTCTCCGGACGACTGGGTGATCTATGGGAACATCCCCAACACTCAAGGTTTTGCCCTATTCAGGCCTGTTTTGTGGGTTTATTGCCCATGTTTTGGTGTCCTGGGACGTCTCCGAAGCACGGGGTGATCCTATGGGACCGTCCCCAAGACTCACAGTTTTGGCCAATTGGGCCCGTTTTGTGAGCTATTGCTCACGTTTTGGTGTCCCGGGACGTCTCCGGACCAAGGGGTGATCTATGGGAATGTCCCAAAGACTCGTGGTTTTGGCCGATTCAGGCCCGTTTTGTGGTTTTATTGCCCATGCTTTGGTGTCCCGGGACGTCTCCGAAGCACGGGGTGATCTTATGGGACCGTCCCCATGAGTCACAGTTTTGGCCAATTGGGCCCGTTTTGTGAGCTATTACTCATGTTTTGGTGTCCCGAGACGTCTCCGGACCACGGGGTGATCTATGGGAACGTCCCCAAGACTCACAATTTTGGTTGATACGAGCTCGTTTCAAGGGATATTGCTCACGTTTCGGTGTCTCGGGACGTCTCCGAAGCACGGGGTGATCTTATGGAAACGTCCCCAAGACTCGTGGTTTTGGCCGAGTCAGGCCCGTTTTGTGGGTTTATTGCCCATGTTTTGGTGTCTCGAGACGTCTCCGAAGCACGGGGTGATCTTATGGGACCGTCCCCAAGAGTCACAGTTTTGGCCAATTGGGGCTCATTTTGTGAGCTATTGCTCACGTTTTGGTGTCCCGGGACGTCTCCAGACCATGGGGTGATCTCATGGGAACGTCCCGAGGACTCGTGGTTTTGGCCGATTCAGGCCCGTTTTGTGCGTTTATTGCCCATGTTTTGGTGTCCCGGGACATCTCCGAAGCACGGGTTGATCTTATGGGACCGCCCCCAAGACTCGTAGTTTTGGCCAAATGGGGCCCGTTTTGTGAGCTATTGCTCACGTTTTGGTGTCCCGGGACGTCTCCGGACAATGGGGTGATCTTATGGGAACGTCCACAGGACTCGTGGTTCTGGCCGATTCAGGCCCGTTTTCTGGGTTTATTGCCCATGTTTTGGTGTCCCGAGACGTCTCTGAAGCACGGGGTGATCTTATGGGACCGTCCCCTAGACTCGCAGGTTTGGCCAATTGGGGCCCGTTTTGTGAGCTATTACTCACGTTTTGGTGTGCCGGGACGTCTCCGGACCAAGGGGTGATCTTATCGGAACGTCCCTAGGACTCGTGCTTTTGGCCAATTCAGTCCCTTTTTGTGGGTTTATTGCCTATGTTTTAGTGTCCCGGGACGTCTTCGAAGCACGGGGTGATCTTATGGGACCGTCCCCAAGAGTCACAGTTTTGGCCAATTGGGACCCGTTTTGTGAGGTATTGCTCATGTTATGGTGTCCCGGGACGTCTCCGGACGACTGGGTGATCTATGGGAACGTCCCCAACACTCAAGGTTTTGCCCTATTCAGGCCTGTTTTGTGGGTTTATTGCCCATGTTTTGGTGTCCTGGGACGTCTCCGAAGCACGGGGTGATCCTATGGGACCGTCCGCAAGACTCACAGTTTTGGCCAATTGGGCCCGTTTTGTGAGCTATTGCTCACGTTTTGGTGTCCCGGGACGTCTCCGGACCAAGGGGTGATCTATGGGAATGTCCCAAAGACTCGTGGTTTTGGCCGATTCAGGCCCGTTTTGTGGGTTTATTGCCCATGCTTTGGTGTCCCGAGACGTCTCCGAAGCACGGGGTGATCTTATGCGACCGTCCCCATGAGTCACAGTTTTGGCCAATTGGGTCCGTTTTGTGAGCTATTACTCATGTTTGGGTGTCCCGAGACGTCTCCGGACCACGGGGTGATCTACGGGAACATCCCCAAGACTCACAATTTTGGTTGATACGAGCTCGTTTCAAGGGATATTGCTCACGTTTCGGTGTCTCGGGACGTCTCCGAAGCACGGGGTGATCTTATGGAAACGTCCCCAAGACTCGTGGTTTTGGCCGAGTCAGGCCCGTTTTGTGGGTTTATTGCCCATGTTTTGGTGTCTCGAGACGTCTCCGAAGCACGGGGTGATCTTATGGGACCGTCCCCAAGAGTCACAGTTTTGGCCAATTGGGCCTCATTTTGTGAGCTATTGCTCACGTTTTGGTGTCCCGGGACGTCTCCAGACCATGGGGTGATCTCATGGGAACGTCCCGAGGACTCGTGGTTTTGGCCGATTCAGGCCCGTTTTGTGCGTTTATTGCCCATGTTTTGGTGTCCCGGGACATCTCCGAAGCACGGGTTGATCTTATGGGACCGCCCCCAAGACTCGTAGTTTTGGCCAAATGGGGCCCGTTTTGTGAGCTATTGCTCACGTTTTGGTGTCCCGGGACGTCTCCGGACAATGGGGTGATCTTATGGGAACGTCCACAGGACTCGTGGTTCTGGCCGATTCAGGCCCGTTTTCTGGGTTTATTGCCCATGTTTTGGTGTCCCGAGACGTCTCTGAAGCACGGGGTGATCTTATGGGACCGTCCCCTAGACTCGCAGGTTTGGCCAATTGGGGCCCGTTTTGTGAGCTATTACTCACGTTTTGGTGTGCCGGGACGTCTCCGGACCAAGGGGTGATCTTATCGGAACGTCCCTAGGACTCGTGCTTTTGGCCAATTCAGTCCCTTTTTGTGGGTTTATTGCCTATGTTTTAGTGTCCCGGGACGTCTTCGAAGCACGGGGTGATCTTATGGGACCGTCCCCAAGAGTCACAGTTTTGGCCAATTGGGACCCGTTTTGTGAGGTATTGCTCATGTTATGGTGTCCCGGGACGTCTCCGGACGACTGGGTGATCTATGGGAACGTCCCCAACACTCAAGGTTTTGCCCTATTCAGGCCTGTTTTGTGGGTTTATTGCCCATGTTTTGGTGTCCTGGGACGTCTCCGAAGCACGGGGTGATCCTATGGGACCGTCCGCAAGACTCACAGTTTTGGCCAATTGGGCCCGTTTTGTGAGCTATTGCTCACGTTTTGGTGTCCCGGGACGTCTCCGGACCAAGGGGTGATCTATGGGAATGTCCCAAAGACTCGTGGTTTTGGCCGATTCAGGCCCGTTTTGTGGGTTTATTGCCCATGCTTTGGTGTCCCGAGACGTCTCCGAAGCACGGGGTGATCTTATGCGACCGTCCCCATGAGTCACAGTTTTGGCCAATTGGGCCCGTTTTGTGAGCTATTACTCATGTTTGGGTGTCCCGAGACGTCTCCGGACCACGGGGTGATCTACGGGAACATCCCCAAGACTCACAATTTTGGTTGATACGAGCTCGTTTCAAGGGATATTGCTCACGTTTCGGTGTCTCGGGACGTCTCCGAAGCACGGGGTGATCTTATGGAAACGTCCCCAAGACTCGTGGTTTTGGCCGAGTCAGGCCCGTTTTGTGGGTTTATTGCCCATGTTTTGGTGTCTCGAGACGTCTCCGAAGCACGGGGTGATCTTATGGGACCGTCCCCAAGAGTCACAGTTTTGGCCAATTGGGCCTCATTTTGTGAGCTATTGCTCACGTTTTGGTGTCCCGGGACGTCTCCAGACCATGGGGTGATCTCATGGGAACGTCCCGAGGACTCGTGGTTTTGGCCGATTCAGGCCCGTTTTGTGCGTTTATTGCCCATGTTTTGGTGTCCCGGGACATCTCCGAAGCACGGGTTGATCTTATGGGACCGCCCCCAAGACTCGTAGTTTTGGCCAAATGGGGCCCGTTTTGTGAGCTATTGCTCACGTTTTGGTGTCCCGGGACGTCTCCGGACAATGGGGTGATCTTATGGGAACGTCCACAGGACTCGTGGTTCTGGCCGATTCAGGCCCGTTTTCTGGGTTTATTGCCCATGTTTTGGTGTCCCGAGACGTCTCCGAAGCACGGGGTGATCTTATGGGACCGTCCCCTAGACTCGCAGGTTTGGCCAATTGGGGCCCGTTTTGTGAGCTATTACTCACGTTTTGGTGTGCCGGGACGTCTCCGGACCAAGGGGTGATCTTATCGGAACGTCCCTAGGACTCGTGCTTTTGGCCAATTCAGGCCCTTTTTGTGGGTTTATTGCCCATGTTTTAGTGTCCCGGGACGTCTTCGAAGCACGGGGTGATCTTATGGGACCGTCCCCAAGAGTCACAGTTTTGGCCAATTGGGACCCGTTTTGTGAGGTATTGCTCATGTTATGGTGTCCCGGGACGTCTCCGGACGACTGGGTGATCTATGGGAACGTCCCCAACACTCAAGGTTTTGCCCTATTCAGGCCTGTTTTGTGGGTTTATTGCCCATGTTTTGGTGTCCTGGGACGTCTCCGAAGCACGGGGTGATCCTATGGGACCGTCCGCAAGACTCACAGTTTTGGCCAATTGGGCCCGTTTTGTGAGCTATTGCTCACGTTTTGGTGTCCCGGGACGTCTCCGGACCAAGGGGTGATCTATGGGAATGTCCCAAAGACTCGTGGTTTTGGCCGATTCAGGCCCGTTTTGTGGGTTTATTGCCCATGCTTTGGTGTCCCGGGACGTCTCCGAAGCACGGGGTGATCTTATGGGACCGTCCCCATGAGTCACAGTTTTGGCCAATTGGGCCCGTTTTGTGAGCTATTACTCATGTTTGGGTCTCCCGAGACGTCTCCGGACCACGGGGTGATCTACGGGAACATCCCCAAGACTCACAATTTTGGTTGATACGAGCTCGTTTCAAGGGATATTGCTCACGTTTCGGTGTCTCGGGACGTCTCCGAAGCACGGGGTGATCTTATGGAAACGTCCCCAAGACTCGTGGTTTTGGCCGAGTCAGGCCCGTTTTGTGGGTTTATTGCCCATGTTTTGGTGTCTCGAGACGTCTCCGAAGCACGGGGTGATCTTATGGGACCGTCCCCAAGAGTCACAGTTTTGGCCAATTGGGCCTCATTTTGTGAGCTATTGCTCACGTTTTGGTGTCCCGGGACGTCTCCAGACCATGGGGTGATCTCATGGGAACATCCCGAGGACTCGTGGTTTTGGCCGATTCAGGCCCGTTTTGTGCGTTTATTGCCCATGTTTTGGTGTCCCGGGACATCTCCGAAGCACGGGTTGATCTTATGGGACCGCCCCCAAGACTCGTAGTTTTGGCCAAATGGGGCCCGTTTTGTGAGCTATTGCTCACGTTTTGGTGTCCCGGGACGTCTCCGGACAATGGGGTGATCTTATGGGAACGTCCACAGGACTCGTGGTTCTGGCCGATTCAGGCCCGTTTTCTGGGTTTATTGCCCATGTTTTGGTGTCCCGAGACGTCTCCGAAGCACGGGGTGATCTTATGGGACCGTCCCCTAGACTCGCAGGTTTGGCCAATTGGGGCCCGTTTTGTGAGCTATTACTCACGTTTTGGTGTGCCGGGACGTCTCCGGACCAAGGGGTGATCTTATCGGAACGTCCCTAGGACTCGTGCTTTTGGCCAATTCAGGCCCTTTTTGTGGGTTTATTGCCCATGTTTTAGTGTCCCGGGACGTCTTCGAAGCACGGGGTGATCTTATGGGACCGTCCCCAAGAGTCACAGTTTTGGCCAATTGGGACCCGTTTTGTGAGGTATTGCTCATGTTATGGTGTCCCGGGACGTCTCCGGACGACTGGGTGATCTATGGGAACGTCCCCAACACTCAAGGTTTTGCCCTATTCAGGCCTGTTTTGTGGGTTTATTGCCCATGTTTTGGTGTCCTGGGACGTCTCCGAAGCACGGGGTGATCCTATGGGACCGTCCCCAAGACTCACAGTTTTGGCCAATTGGGCCCGTTTTGTGAGCTATTGCTCACGTTTTGGTGTCCCGGGACGTCTCCGGACCAAGGGGTGATCTATGGGAATGTCCCAAAGACTCGTGGTTTTGGCCGATTCAGGCCCGTTTTGTGGGTTTATTGCCCATGCTTTGGTGTCCCGAGACGTCTCCGAAGCACGGGGTGATCTTATGGGACCGTCCCCATGAGTCACAGTTTTGGCCAATTGGGCCCGTTTTGTGAGCTATTACTCATGTTTGGGTGTCCCGAGACGTCTCCGGACCACGGGGTGATCTACGGGAACATCCCCAAGACTCACATTTTTGGTTGATACGAGCTCGTTTCAAGGGATATTGCTCACGTTTCGGTGTCTCGGGACGTCTCCGAAGCACGGGGTGATCTTATGGAAACGTCCCCAAGACTCGTGGTTTTGGCCGAGTCAGGCCCGTTTTGTGGGTTTATTGCCCATGTTTTGGTGTCTCGAGACGTCTCCGAAGCACGGGGTGATCTTATGGGACCGTCCCCAAGAGTCACAGTTTTGGCCAATTGGGCCTCATTTTGTGAGCTATTGCTCACGTTTTGGTGTCCCGGGACGTCTCTAGACCATGGGGTGATCTCATGGGAACATCCCGAGGACTCGTGGTTTTGGCCGATTCAGGCCCGTTTTGTGCGTTTATTGCCCATGTTTTGGTGTCCCGGGACATCTCCGAAGCACGGGTTGATCTTATGGGACCGCCCCCAAGACTCGTAGTTTTGGCCAAATGGGGCCCGTTTTGTGAGCTATTGCTCACGTTTTGGTGTCCCGGGACGTCTCCGGACAATGGGGTGATCTTATGGGAACGTCCACAGGACTCGTGGTTCTGGCCGATTCAGGCCCGTTTTCTGGGTTTATTGCCCATGTTTTGGTGTCCCGAGACGTCTCCGAAGCACGGGGTGATCTTATGGGACCGTCCCCTAGACTCGCAGGTTTGGCCAATTGGGGCCCGTTTTGTGAGCTATTACTCACGTTTTGGTGTGCCGGGACGTCTCCGGACCAAGGGGTGATCTTATCGGAACGTCCCTAGGACTCGTGCTTTTGGCCAATTCAGGCCCTTTTTGTGGGTTTATTGCCCATGTTTTAGTGTCCCGGGACGTCTTCGAAGCACGGGGTGATCTTATGGGACCGTCCCCAAGAGTCACAGTTTTGGCCAATTGGGACCCGTTTTGTGAGGTATTGCTCATGTTATGGTGTCCCGGGACGTCTCCGGACGACTGGGTGATCTATGGGAACGTCCCCAACACTCAAGGTTTTGCCCTATTCAGGCCTGTTTTGTGGGTTTATTGCCCATGTTTTGGTGTCCTGGGACGTCTCCGAAGCACGGGGTGATCCTATGGGACCGTCCGCAAGACTCACAGTTTTGGCCAATTGGGCCCGTTTTGTGAGCTATTGCTCACGTTTTGGTGTCCCGGGACGTCTCCGGACCAAGGGGTGATCTATGGGAATGTCCGAAAGACTCGTGGTTTTGGCCGATTCAGGCCCGTTTTGTGGGTTTATTGCCCATGCTTTGGTGTCCCGGGACGTCTCCGAAGCACGGGGTGATCTTATGGGACCGTCCCCATGAGTCACAGTTTTGGCCAATTGGGCCCGTTTTGTGAGCTATTACTCATGTTTGGGTGTCCCGAGACGTCTCCGGACCACGGGGTGATCTACGGGAACATCCCCAAGACTCACATTTTTGGTTGATACGAGCTCGTTTCAAGGGATATTGCTCACGTTTCGGTGTCTCGGGACGTCTCCGAAGCACGGGGTGATCTTATGGAAACGTCCCCAAGACTCGTGGTTTTGGCCGAGTCAGGCCCGTTTTGTGGGTTTATTGCCCATGTTTTGGTGTCTCGAGACGTCTCCGAAGCACGGGGTGATCTTATGGGACCGTCCCCAAGAGTCACAGTTTTGGCCAATTGGGCCTCATTTTGTGAGCTATTGCTCACGTTTTGGTGTCCCGGGACGTCTCCAGACCATGGGGTGATCTCATGGGAACATCCCGAGGACTCGATGTTTTGGCCGATTCAGGCCCGTTTTGTGCGTTTATTGCCCATGTTTTGGTGTCCCGGGACATCTCCGAAGCACGGGTTGATCTTATGGGACCGCCCCCAAGACTCGTAGTTTTGGCCAAATGGGGCCCGTTTTGTGAGCTATTGCTCACGTTTTGGTGTCCCGGGACGTCTCCGGACAATGGGGTGATCTTATGGGAACGTCCACAGGACTCGTGGTTCTGGCCGATTCAGGCCCGTTTTCTGGGTTTATTGCCCATGTTTTGGTGTCCCGAGACGTCTCCGAAGCACGGGGTGATCTTATGGGACCGTCCCCTAGACTCGCAGGTTTGGCCAATTGGGGCCCGTTTTGTGAGCTATTACTCACGTTTTGGTGTGCCGGGACGTCTCCGGACCAAGGGGTGATCTTATCGGAACGTCCCTAGGACTCGTGCTTTTGGCCAATTCAGGCCCTTTTTGTGGGTTTATTGCCCATGTTTTAGTGTCCCGGGACGTCTTCGAAGCACGGGGTGATCTTATGGGACCGTCCCCAAGAGTCACAGTTTTGGCCAATTGGGACCCGTTTTGTGAGGTATTGCTCATGTTATGGTGTCCCGGGACGTCTCCGGACGACTGGGTGATCTATGGGAACGTCCCCAACACTCAAGGTTTTGCCCTATTCAGGCCTGTTTTGTGGGTTTATTGCCCATGTTTTGGTGTCCTGGGACGTCTCCGAAGCACGGGGTGATCCTATGGGACCGTCCGCAAGACTCACAGTTTTGGCCAATTGGGCCCGTTTTGTGAGCTATTGCTCACGTTTTGGTGTCCCGGGACGTCTCCGGACCAAGGGGTGATCTATGGGAATGTCCCAAAGACTCGTGGTTTTGGCCGATTCAGGCCCGTTTTGTGGGTTTATTGCCCATGCTTTGGTGTCCCGGGACGTCTCCGAAGCACGGGGTGATCTTATGGGACCGTCCCCATGAGTCACAGTTTTGGCCAATTGGGCCCGTTTTGTGAGCTATTACTCATGTTTGGGTGTCCCGAGACGTCTCCGGACCACGGGGTGATCTACGGGAACATCCCCAAGACTCACATTTTTGGTTGATACGAGCTCGTTTCAAGGGATATTGCTCACGTTTCGGTGTCTCGGGACGTCTCCGAAGCACGGGGTGATCTTATGGAAACGTCCCCAAGACTCGTGGTTTTGGCCGAGTCAGGCCCGTTTTGTGGGTTTATTGCCCATGTTTTGGTGTCTCGAGACGTCTCCGAAGCACGGGGTGATCTTATGGGACCGTCCCCAAGAGTCACAGTTTTGGCCAATTGGGCCTCATTTTGTGAGCTATTGCTCACGTTTTGGTGTCCCGGGACGTCTCCAGACCATGGGGTGATCTCATGGGAACATCCCGAGGACTCGAGGTTTTGGCCGATTCAGGCCCGTTTTGTGCGTTTATTGCCCATGTTTTGGTGTCCCGGGACATCTCCGAAGCACGGGTTGATCTTATGGGACCGCCCCCAAGACTCGTAGTTTTGGCCAAATGGGGCCCGTTTTGTGAGCTATTGCTCACGTTTTGGTGTCCCGGGACGTCTCCGGACAATGGGGTGATCTTATGGGAACGTCCACAGGACTCGTGGTTCTGGCCGATTCAGGCCCGTTTTCTGGGTTGATTGCCCATGTTTTGGTGTCCCGAGACGTCTCCGAAGCACGGGGTGATCTTATGGGACCGTCCCCTAGACTCGCAGGTTTGGCCAATTGGGGCCCGTTTTGTGAGCTATTACTCACGTTTTGGTGTGCCGGGACGTCTTCGGACCAAGGGGTGATCTTATCGGAACGTCCCTAGGACTCGTGCTTTTGGCCAATTCAGGCCCTTTTTGTGGGTTTATTGCCCATGTTTTAGTGTCCCGGGACGTCTTCGAAGCACGGGGTGATCTTATGGGACCGTCCCCAAGAGTCACAGTTTTGGCCAATTGGGACCCGTTTTGTGAGGTATTGCTCATGTTATGGTGTCCCGGGACGTCTCCGGACGACTGGGTGATCTATGGGAACGTCCCCAACACTCAAGGTTTTGCCCTATTCAGGCCCGTTTTGTGGGTTTATTGCCCATGCTTTGGTGTCCCGAGACGTCTCCGAAGCACGGGGTGATCTTATGGGACCGTCCCCATGAGTCACAGTTTTGGCCAATTGGGCCCGTTTTGTGAGCTATTACTCATGTTTGGGTGTCCCGAGACGTCTCCGGACCACGGGGTGATCTACGGGAACATCCCCAAGACTCACAATTTTGGTTGATACGAGCTCGTTTCAAGGGATATTGCTCACGTTTCGGTGTCTCGGGACGTCTCCGAAGCACGGGGTGATCTTATGGAAACGTCCCCAAGACTCGTGGTTTTGGCCGAGTCAGGCCCGTTTTGTGGGTTTATTGCCCATGTTTTGGTGTCTCGAGACGTCTCCGAAGCACGGGGTGATCTTATGGGACCGTCCCCAAGAGTCACAGTTTTGGCCAATTGGGCCTCATTTTGTGAGCTATTGCTCACGTTTTGGTGTCCCGGGACGTCTCCAGACCATGGGGTGATCTCATGGGAACGTCCCGAGGACTCGTGGTTTTGGCCGATTCAGGCTCGTTTTGTGCGTTTATTGCCCATGTTTTGGTGTCCCGGGACATCTCCGAAGCACGGGTTGATCTTATGGGACCGCCCCCAAGACTCGTAGTTTTGGCCAAATGGGGCCCGTTTTGTGAGCTATTGCTCACGTTTTGGTGTCCCGGGACGTCTCCGGACAATGGGGTGATCTTATGGGAACGTCCACAGGACTCGTGGTTCTGGCCGATTCAGGCCCGTTTTCTGGGTTTATTGCCCATGTTTTGGTGTCCCGAGACGTCTCCGAAGCACGGGGTGATCTTATGGGACCGTCCCCTAGACTCGCAGGTTTGGCCAATTGGGGCCCGTTTTGTGAGCTATTACTCACGTTTTGGTGTGCCGGGACGTCTCCGGACCAAGGGGTGATCTTATCGGAACGTCCCTAGGACTCGTGCTTTTGGCCAATTCAGGCCCTTTTTGTGGGTTTATTGCCCATGTTTTAGTGTCCCGGGACGTCTTCGAAGCACGGGGTGATCTTATGGGACCGTCCCCAAGAGTCACAGTTTTGGCCAATTGGGACCCGTTTTGTGAGGTATTGCTCATGTTATGGTGTCCCGGGACGTCTCCGGACGACTGGGTGATCTATGGGAACGTCCCCAACACTCAAGGTTTTGCCCTATTCAGGCCTGTTTTGTGGGTTTATTGCCCATGTTTTGGTGTCCTGGGACGTCTCCGAAGCACGGGGTGATCCTATGGGACCGTCCGCAAGACTCACAGTTTTGGCCAATTGGGCCCGTTTTGTGAGCTATTGCTCACGTTTTGGTGTCCCGGGACGTCTCCGGACCAAGGGGTGATCTATGGGAATGTCCCAAAGACTCGTGGTTTTGGCCGATTCAGGCCCGTTTTGTGGGTTTATTGCCCATGCTTTGGTGTCCCGGGACGTCTCCGAAGCACGGGGTGATCTTATGGGACCGTCCCCATGAGTCACAGTTTTGGCCAATTGGGCCCGTTTTGTGAGCTATTACTCATGTTTGGGTGTCCCGAGACGTCTCCGGACCACGGGGTGATCTACGGGAACATCCCCAAGACTCACATTTTTGGTTGATACGAGCTCGTTTCAAGGGATATTGCTCACGTTTCGGTGTCTCGGGACGTCTCCGAAGCACGGGGTGATCTTATGGAAACGTCCCCAAGACTCGTGGTTTTGGCCGAGTCAGGCCCGTTTTGTGGGTTTATTGCCCATGTTTTGGTGTCTCGAGACGTCTCCGAAGCACGGGGTGATCTTATGGGACCGTCCCCAAGAGTCACAGTTTTGGCCAATTGGGCCTCATTTTGTGAGCTATTGCTCACGTTTTGGTGTCCCGGGACGTCTCCAGACCATGGGGTGATCTCATGGGAACATCCCGAGGACTCGTGGTTTTGGCCGATTCAGGCCCGTTTTGTGCGTTTATTGCCCATGTTTTGGTGTCCCGGGACATCTCCGAAGCACGGGTTGATCTTATGGGACCGCCCCCAAGACTCGTAGTTTTGGCCAAATGGGGCCCGTTTTGTGAGCTATTGCTCACGTTTTGGTGTCCCGGGACGTCTCCGGACAATGGGGTGATCTTATGGGAACGTCCACAGGACTCGTGGTTCTGGCCGATTCAGGCCCGTTTTCTGGGTTTATTGCCCATGTTTTGGTGTCCCGAGACGTCTCCGAAGCACGGGGTGATCTTATGGGACCGTCCCCTAGACTCGCAGGTTTGGCCAATTGGGGCCCGTTTTGTGAGCTATTACTCACGTTTTGGTGTGCCGGGACGTCTCCGGACCAAGGGGTGATCTTATCGGAACGTCCCTAGGACTCGTGCTTTTGGCCAATTCAGGCCCTTTTTGTGGGTTTATTGCCCATGTTTTAGTGTCCCGGGACGTCTTCGAAGCACGGGGTGATCTTATGGGACCGTCCCCAAGAGTCACAGTTTTGGCCAATTGGGACCCGTTTTGTGAGGTATTGCTCATGTTATGGTGTCCCGGGACATCTCCGGACGACTGGGTGATCTATGGGAACGTCCCCAACACTCAAGGTTTTGCCCTATTCAGGCCTGTTTTGTGGGTTTATTGCCCATGTTTTGGTGTCCTGGGACGTCTCCGAAGCACGGGGTGATCCTATGGGACCGTCCGCAAGACTCACAGTTTTGGCCAATTGGGCCCGTTTTGTGAGCTATTGCTCACGTTTTGGTGTCCCAGGACGTCTCCGGACCAAGGGGTGATCTATGGGAATGTCCCAAAGACTCGTGGTTTTGGCCGATTCAGGCCCGTTTTGTGGGTTTATTGCCCATGCTTTGGTGTCCCGAGACGTCTCCGAAGCACGGGGTGATCTTATGGGACCGTCCCCATGAGTCACAGTTTTGGCCAATTGGGCCCGTTTTGTGAGCTATTACTCATGTTTGGGTGTCCCGAGACGTCTCCGGACCACGGGGTGATCTACGGGAACATCCCCAAGACTCACAATTTTGGTTGATACGAGCTCGTTTCAAGGGATATTGCTCACGTTTCGGTGTCTCGGGACGTCTCCGAAGCACGGGGTGATCTTATGGAAACGTCCCCAAGACTCGTGGTTTTGGCCGAGTCAGGCCCGTTTTGTGGGTTTATTGCCCATGTTTTGGTGTCTCGAGACGTCTCCGAAGCACGGGGTGATCTTATGGGACCGTCCCCAAGAGTCACAGTTTTGGCCAATTGGGCCTCATTTTGTGAGCTATTGCTCACGTTTTGGTGTCCCGGGACGTCTCCAGACCATGGGGTGATCTCATGGGAACGTCCCGAGGACTCGTGGTTTTGGCCGATTCAGGCCCGTTTTGTGCGTTTATTGCCCATGTTTTGGTGTCCCGGGACATCTCCGAAGCACGGGTTGATCTTATGGGACCGCCCCCAAGACTCGTAGTTTTGGCCAAATGGGGCCCGTTTTGTGAGCTATTGCTCACGTTTTGGTGTCCCGGGACGTCTCCGGACAATGGGGTGATCTTATGGGAACGTCCACAGGACTCGTGGTTCTGGCCGATTCAGGCCCGTTTTCTGGGTTTATTGCCCATGTTTTGGTGTCCCGAGACGTCTCCGAAGCACGGGGTGATCTTATGGGACCGTCCCCTAGACTCGCAGGTTTGGCCAATTGGGGCCCGTTTTGTGAGCTATTACTCACGTTTTGGTGTGCCGGGACGTCTCCGGACCAAGGGGTGATCTTATCGGAACGTCCCTAGGACTCGTGCTTTTGGCCAATTCAGGCCCTTTTTGTGGGTTTATTGCCCATGTTTTAGTGTCCCGGGACGTCTTCGAAGCACGGGGTGATCTTATGGGACCGTCCCCAAGAGTCACAGTTTTGGCCAATTGGGACCCGTTTTGTGAGGTATTGCTCATGTTATGGTGTCCCGGGACGTCTCCGGACGACTGGGTGATCTATGGGAACGTCCCCAACACTCAAGGTTTTGCCCTATTCAGGCCTGTTTTGTGGGTTTATTGCCCATGTTTTGGTGTCCTGGGACGTCTCCGAAGCACGGGGTGATCCTATGGGACCGTCCGCAAGACTCACAGTTTTGGCCAATTGGGCCCGTTTTGTGAGCTATTGCTCACGTTTTGGTGTCCCGGGACGTCTCTGGACCAAGGGGTGATCTATGGGAATGTCCCAAAGACTCGTGGTTTTGGCCGATTCAGGCCCGTTTTGTGGGTTTATTGCCCATGCTTTGGTGTCCCGGGACGTCTCCGAAGCACGGGGTGATCTTATGGGACCGTCCCCATGAGTCACAGTTTTGGCCAATTGGGCCCGTTTTGTGAGCTATTACTCATGTTTGGGTGTCCCGAGACGTCTCCGGACCACGGGGTGATCTACGGGAACATCCCCAAGACTCACAATTTTGGTTGATACGAGCTCGTTTCAAGGGATATTGCTCACGTTTCGGTGTCTCGGGACGTCTCCGAAGCACGGGGTGATCTTATGGAAACGTCCCCAAGACTCGTGGTTTTGGCCGAGTCAGGCCCGTTTTGTGGGTTTATTGCCCATGTTTTGGTGTCTCGAGACGTCTCCGAAGCACGGGGTGATCTTATGGGACCGTCCCCAAGAGTCACAGTTTTGGCCAATTGGGGCTCATTTTGTGAGCTATTGCTCACGTTTTGGTGTCCCGGGACGTCTCCAGACCATGGGGTGATCTCATGGGAACATCCCGAGGACTCGTGGTTTTGGCCGATTCAGGCCCGTTTTGTGCGTTTATTGCCCATGTTTTGGTGTCCCGGGACATCTCCGAAGCACGGGTTGATCTTATGGGACCGCCCCCAAGACTCGTAGTTTTGGCCAAATGGGGCCCGTTTTGTGAGCTATTGCTCACGTTTTGGTGTCCCGGGACGTCTCCGGACAATGGGGTGATCTTATGGGAACGTCCACAGAACTCGTGGTTCTGGCCGATTCAGGCCCGTTTTCTAGGTTTATTGCCCATGTTTTGGTGTCCCGAGACGTCTCGGAAGCACGGGGTGATCTTATGGGACCGTCCCCTAGACTCGCAGGTTTGGCCAATTGGGGCCCGTTTTGTGAGCTATTACTCACGTTTTGGTGTGCCGGGACATCTCCGGACCAAGGGGTGATCTTATCGGAACGTCCCTAGGACTCGTGCTTTTGGCCAATTCAGGCCCTTTTTGTGGGTTTATTGCCCATGTTTTAGTGTCCCGGGACGTCTTCGAAGCACGGGGTGATCTTATGGGACCGTCCCCAAGAGTCACAGTTTTGGCCAATTGGGACCCGTTTTGTGAGGTATTGCTCATGTTATGGTGTCCCGGGACGTCTCCGGACGACTGGGTGATCTATGGGAACGTCCCCAACACTCAAGGTTTTGCCCTATTCAGGCCTGTTTTGTGGGTTTATTGCCCATGTTTTGGTGTCCTGGGACGTCTCCGAAGCACGGGGTGATCCTATGGGACCGTCCGCAAGACTCACAGTTTTGGCCAATTGGGCCCGTTTTGGTGTCCCGGGACGTCTCCGGACCAAGGGGTGATCTATGGGAATGTCCCAAAGACTCGTGGTTTTGGCCGATTCAGGCCCGTTTTGTGGGTTTATTGCCCATGCTTTGGTGTCCCGGGACGTCTCCGAAGCACGGGGTGATCTTATGGGACCGTCCCCATGAGTCACAGTTTTGGCCAATTGGGCCCGTTTTGTGAGCTATTACTCATGTTTGGGTGTCCCGAGACGTCTCCGGACCACGGGGTGATCTACGGGAACATCCCCAAGACTCACAATTTTGGTTGATACGAGCTCGTTTCAAGGGATATTGCTCACGTTTCGGTGTCTCGGGACGTCTCCGAAGCACGGGGTGATCTTATGGAAACGTCCCCAAGACTCGTGGTTTTGGCCGAGTCAGGCCCGTTTTGTGGGTTTATTGCCCATGTTTTGGTGTCTCGAGACGTCTCCGAAGCACGGGGTGATCTTATGGGACCGTCCCCAAGAGTCACAGTTTTGGCCAATTGGGCCTCATTTTGTGAGCTATTGCTCACGTTTTGGTGTCCCGGGACGTCTCCAGACCATGGGGTGATCTCATGGGAACATCCCGAGGACTCGTGGTTTTGGCCGATTCAGGCCCGTTTTGTGCGTTTATTGCCCATGTTTTGGTGTCCCGGGACATCTCCGAAGCACGGGTTGATCTTATGGGACCGCCCCCAAGACTCGTAGTTTTGGCCAAATGGGGCCCGTTTTGTGAGCTATTGCTCACGTTTTGGTGTCCCGGGACGTCTCCGGACAATGGGGTGATCTTATGGGAACGTCCACAGGACTCGTGGTTCTGGCCGATTCAGGCCCGTTTTCTGGGTTTATTGCCCATGTTTTGGTGTCCCGAGACGTCTCCGAAGCACGGGGTGATCTTATGGGACCGTCCCCTAGACTCGCAGGTTTGGCCAATTGGGGCCCGTTTTGTGAGCTATTACTCACGTTTTGCTGTGCCGGGACGTCTCCGGACCAAGGGGTGATCTTATCGGAACGTCCCTAGGACTCGTGCTTTTGGCCAATTCAGGCCCTTTTTGTGGGTTTATTGCCCATGTTTTAGTGTCCCGGGACGTCTTCGAAGCACGGGGTGATCTTATGGGACCGTCCCCAAGAGTCACAGTTTTGGCCAATTGGGACCCGTTTTGTGAGGTATTGCTCATGTTATGGTGTCCCGGGACATCTCCGGACGACTGGGTGATCTATGGGAACGTCCCCAACACTCAAGGTTTTGCCCTATTCAGGCCTGTTTTGTGGGTTTATTGCCCATGTTTTGGTGTCCTGGGACGTCTCCGAAGCACGGGGTGATCCTATGGGACCGTCCGCAAGACTCACAGTTTTGGCCAATTGGGCCCGTTTTGTGAGCTATTGCTCACGTTTTGGTGTCCCAGGACGTCTCCGGACCAAGGGGTGATCTATGGGAATGTCCCAAAGACTCGTGGTTTTGGCCGATTCAGGCCCGTTTTGTGGGTTTATTGCCCATGCTTTGGTGTCCCGGGACGTCTCCGAAGCACGGGGTGATCTTATGGGACCGTCCCCATGAGTCACAGTTTTGGCCAATTGGGCCCGTTTTGTGAGCTATTACTCATGTTTGGGTGTCCCGAGACGTCTCCGGACCACGGGGTGATCTACGGGAACATCCCCAAGACTCACAATTTTGGTTGATACGAGCTCGTTTCAAGGGATATTGCTCACGTTTCGGTGTCTCGGGACGTCTCCGAAGCACGGGGTGATCTTATGGAAACGTCCCCAAGACTCGTGGTTTTGGCCGAGTCAGGCCCGTTTTGTGGGTTTATTGCCCATGTTTTGGTGTCTCGAGACGTCTCCGAAGCACGGGGTGATCTTATGGGACCGTCCCCAAGAGTCACAGTTTTGGCCAATTGGGGCTCATTTTGTGAGCTATTGCTCACGTTTTGGTGTCCCGGGACGTCTCCAGACCATGGGGTGATCTCATGGGAACATCCCGAGGACTCGTGGTTTTGGCCGATTCAGGCCCGTTTTGTGCGTTTATTGCCCATGTTTTGGTGTCCCGGGACATCTCCGAAGCACGGGTTGATCTTATGGGACCGCCCCCAAGACTCGTAGTTTTGGCCAAATGGGGCCCGTTTTGTGAGCTATTGCTCACGTTTTGGTGTCCCGGGACGTCTCCGGACAATGGGGTGATCTTATGGGAACGTCCACAGAACTCGTGGTTCTGGCCGATTCAGGCCCGTTTTCTAGGTTTATTGCCCATGTTTTGGTGTCCCGAGACATCTCGGAAGCACGGGGTGATCTTATGGGACCGTCCCCTAGACTCGCAGGTTTGGCCAATTGGGGCCCGTTTTGTGAGCTATTACTCACGTTTTGGTGTGCCGGGACGTCTCCGGACCAAGGGGTGATCTTATCGGAACGTCCCTAGGACTCGTGCTTTTGGCCAATTCAGGCCCTTTTTGTGGGTTTATTGCCCATGTTTTAGTGTCCCGGGACGTCTTCGAAGCACGGGGTGATCTTATGGGACCGTCCCCAAGAGTCACAGTTTTGGCCAATTGGGACCCGTTTTGTGAGGTATTGCTCATGTTATGGTGTCCCGGGACGTCTCCGGACGACTGGGTGATCTATGGGAACGTCCCCAACACTCAAGGTTTTGCCCTATTCAGGCCTGTTTTGTGGGTTTATTGCCCATGTTTTGGTGTCCTGGGACGTCTCCGAAGCACGGGGTGATCCTATGGGAACGTCCGCAAGACTCACAGTTTTGGCCAATTGGGCCCGTTTTGTGAGCTATTGCTCACGTTTTGGTGTCCCGGGACGTCTCCGGACCAAGGGGTGATCTATGGGAATGTCCCAAAGACTCGTGGTTTTGGCCGATTCAGGCCCGTTTTGTGGGTTTATTGCCCATGCTTTGGTGTCCCGGGACACCAAAACGTGAGTAATAGCTCACAAAACGGGCCCCAATTGGCCAAACCTGCGAGTCTAGGGGACGGTCCCATAAGATCACCCCGTGCTTCCGAGACGTCTCGGGACACCAAAACATGGGCAATAAACCTAGAAAACGGGCCTGAATCGGCCAGAACCACGAGTTCTGTGGACGTTCCCATAAGATCACCCCATTGTCCGGAGACGTCCCGGGACACCAAAACGTGAGCAATAGCTCACAAAACGGGCCCCATTTGGCCAAAACTACGAGTCTTGGGGGCGGTCCCATAAGATCAACCCGTGCTTCGGAGATGTCCCGGGACACCAAAACATGGGCAATAAACGCACAAAACGGGCCTGAATCGGCCAAAACCACGAGTCCTCGGGATGTTCCCATGAGATCACCCCATGGTCTGGAGACGTCCCGGGACACCAAAATGTGAGCAATAGCTCACAAAATGAGCCCCAATTGGCCAAAACTGTGACTCTTGGGGACGGTCCCATAAGATCACCCCGTGCTTCGGAGACGTCTCGAGACACCAAAACATGGGCAATAAACCCACAAAACGGGCCTGACTCGGCCAAAACCACGAGTCTTGGGGACGTTTCCATAAGATCACCCCGTGCTTCGGAGACGTCCCGAGACACCGAAACGTGAGCAATATCCCTTGAAACGAGCTCGTATCAACCAAAATTGTGAGTCTTGGGGACGTTCCCATAGATCACCCCGTGGTCCGGAGACGTCTCGGGACACCAAAACATGAGTAATAGCTCACAAAACGGGCCCAATTGGCCAAAACTGTGACTCATGGGGACGGTCCCATAAGATCACCCCGTGCTTCGGAGACGTCCCGGGACACCAAAGCATGGGCAATAAACCCACAAAACGGGCCTGAATTGGCCAAAACCACGAGTCGTTGGGACGTTCCGATAAGATCACCCCTTGGTCCGGAGACGTCCCGGCACACCAAAACGTGAGTAATAGCTCACAAAACGGGCCCCAATTGGCCAAAACTGCGAGTCTTGGGGACGGTCCCATAGGATCACCCCATGCTTCGGAGACGTCCCAGGACACCAAAACATGGGCAATAAACCCACAAAACAGGCCTGAATAGGGCAAAACCTTGAGTGTTGGGGACGTTCCCATAGATCACCCAGTCGTCCGGAGACGTCCCGGGACACCATAACATGAGCAATACCTCACAAAACGGGTCCCAATTGGCCAAAACTGTGACTCTTGGGGACGGTCCCATAAGATCACCCCGTGCTTCGAAGACGTCCCGGGACACTAAAACATGGGCAATAAACCCACAAAACGGGCCTGAATTGGCCAAAACCACGAGTCCTAGGGACGTTCCGATAAGATCACCCCTTGGTTCGGAGACGTCCTGGCACACCAAAACGTGAGTAATAGCTCACAAAACGGGCCCCAATTGGCCAAACCTGCGTGTCTAGGGGACGGTCCCATAAGATCACCCCGTGCTTCGGAGACGCATCGGGACACCAAAACATGGGCAATAAACCCAGAAAACGGGCCTGAATCGGCCAGAACCACGAGTCCTGGGGACGTTCCCATAAGATCACCCCATTGTCCGGAGACGTCCCGGGACACCAAAACGTGAGCAATAGCTCACAAAACGGGCTCCATTTGGCCAAAACTACGAGTCTTGGGGGCGGTCCCATAAGATCAACCCGTGCTTCGGAGATGTCCCGGGACACCAAACCATGGGCAATAAACGCACAAAACGGGCCTGAATCGGCCAAAACTACGAGTCCTCGGGATGTTCCCATGAGATCACCCCATGGTCTGGAGACGTCCCGGGACACCAAAACGTGAGCAATAGCTCACAAAATGAGCCCCAATTGGCCAAAACTGTGACTCTTGGGGACGGTCCCATAAGATCACCCCGTGCTTCGGAGACGTCTCGAGACACCAAAACATGGGCAATAAACCCACAAAACGGGCCTGACTCGGCCAAAACCACGAGTCTTGGGGACATTTCCATAAGATCACCCCGTGCTTCGGAGACGTGCCGAGACACCGAAATGTGAGCAATATCCCTTGAAACGAGCTCGTATCAACCAAAATTGTGAGTCTTGGGGATGTTCCCGTAGATCACCCCGTGGTCCAGAGACGTCTCGGGACACCCAAACATGAGTAATAGCTCACAAAACGGGCCCAATTGGCCAAAACTGTGACTCATGGGGACGGTCCCATAAGATCACCCCGTGCTTCGGAGACGTCCCGGGACACCAAAGCATGGGCAATAAACCCACAAAACGGGCCTGAATCGGCCAAAACCACGTGTCCGAAGACGTCCCGGGACACCAAAACGTGAGCAATAGCTCACAAAACGGGCCCAATTGGCCAAAACTGTGAGTCTTGCGGACGTTCCCATAGGATCACCCCGTGCTTCGGAGACGTCCCAGGACACCAAAACATGGGCAATAAACCCACAAAACAGGCCTGAATAGGGCAAAACCTTGAGTGTTGGGGACGTTCCCATAGATCACCCAGTCGTCCGGAGACGTCCCGGGACACCATAACATGAGCAATACCTCACAAAACGGGTCCCAATTGGCCAAAACTGTGACTCTTGGGGACGGTCCCATAAGATCACCCCGTGCTTCGAAGACGTCCCGGGACACTAAAACATGGGCAATAAACCCACAAAACGGGCCTGAATTGGCCAAAACCACGAGTCCTAGGGACGTTCCGATAAGATCACCCCTTGGTTCGGAGACGTCCTGGCACACCAAAACGTGAGTAATAGCTCACAAAACGGGCCCCAATTGGCCAAACCTGCGTGTCTAGGGGACGGTCCCATAAGATCACCCCGTGCTTCGGAGACGCATCGGGACACCAAAACATGGGCAATAAACCCATGGGAACGTCCGCAAGACTCACAGTTTTGGCCAATTGGGCCCGTTTTGTGAGCTATTGCTCACGTTTTGGTGTCCCGGGACGTCTCCGGACCAAGGGGTGATCTATGGGAATGTCCCAAAGACTCGTGGTTTTGGCCGATTCAGGCCCGTTTTGTGGGTTTATTGCCCATGCTTTGGTGTCCCGGGACGTCTCCGAAGCACGGGGTGATCTTATGGGACCGTCCCCATGAGTCACAGTTTTGGCCAATTGGGCCCGTTTTGTGAGCTATTACTCATGTTTTGGTGTCCCGAGACGTCTCCGGACCACGGGGTGATCTATGGGAACGTCCCCAAGACTCACAATTTTGGTTGATACGAGCTCGTTTCAAGGGATATTGCTCACGTTTCGGTGTCTCGGGACGTCTCCGAAGCACGGGGTGATCTTATGGAAACGTCCCCAAGACTCGGTGTTTTGGCCGAGTCAGGCCCGTTTTGTGGGTTTATTGCCCATGTTTTGGTGTCTCGAGATGTCTCCGAAGCACGGGGTGATCTTATGGGACCGTCCCCAAGAGTCACAGTTTTGGCCGATTGGGGCTCATTTTGTGAGCTATTGCTCACATTTTGGTGTCCCGGGACGTCTCCAGACCATGGGGTGATCTCATGGGAACATCCCGAGGACTCGTGGTTTTGGCCGATTCAGGCCCGTTTTGTGCATTTATTGCCCATGTTTTGGTATCCCGGGACATCTCCGAAGCACGGGTTGATCTTATGGGACCGCCCCCAAGACTCGTAGTTTTGGCCAAATGGGGCCCGTTTTGTGAGCTATTGCTCACGTTTTGGTGTCCCGGGACGTCTCCGGACAATGGGGTGATCTTATGGGAACGTCCACAGGACTCGTGGTTCTGGCCGATTCAGGCCCGTTTTCTGGGTTTATTGCCCATGTTTTGGTGTCCCGAGACGTCTCCGAAGCACGGGGTGATCTTATGGGACCGTCCCCTAGACTCGCAGGTTTGGCCAATTGGGGCCCGTTTTGTGAGCTATTACTCACGTTTTGGTGTGCCGGGACGTCTCCGGACCAAGGGGTGATCTTATCGGAACGTCCCTAGGACTCGTGCTTTTGGCCAATTCAGGCCCTTTTTGTGGGTTTATTGCCCATGTTTTAGTGTCCCGGGACGTCTTCGAAGCACGGGGTGATCTTATGGGACCGTCCCCAAGAGTCACAGTTTTGGCCAATTGGGACCCGTTTTGTGAGGTATTGCTCATGTTATGGTGTCCCGGGACGTCTCCGGACGACTGGGTGATCTATGGGAACGTCCCCAACACTCAAGGTTTTGCCCTATTCAGGCCTGTTTTGTGGGTTTATTGCCCATGTTTTGGTGTCCTGGGACGTCTCCGAAGCACGGGGTGATCCTATGGCACCGTCCGCAGGACTCACAGTTTTGGCCAATTGGGCCCGTTTTGTGAGCTATTGCTCACGTTTTGGTGTCCCGGGACGTCTCCGGACCAAGGGGTGATCTATGGGAATGTCCCAAAGACTCGTGGTTTTGGCCGATTCAGGCCCGTTTTGTGGGTTTATTGCCCATGCTTTGGTGTCCCGGGACGTCTCCGAAGCACGGGGTGATCTTATGGGACCGTCCCCATGAGTCACAGTTTTGGCCAATTGGGCCCGTTTTGTGAGCTATTACTCATGTTTGGGTGTCCCGAGACGTCTCCGGACCACGGGGTGATCTACGGGAACATCCCCAAGACTCACAATTTTGGTTGATACGAGCTCGTTTCAAGGGATATTGCTCACGTTTCGGTGTCTCGGGACGTCTCCGAAGCACGGGGTGATCTTATGGAAACGTCCCCAAGACTCGGTGTTTTGGCCGAGTCAGGCCCGTTTTGTGGGTGTATTGCCCATGTTTTGGTGTCTCGAGATGTCTCCGAAGCACGGGGTGATCTTATGGGACCGTCCCCAAGAGTCACAGTTTTGGCCGATTGGGGCTCATTTTGTGAGCTATTGCTCACATTTTGGTGTCCCGGGACGTCTCCAGACCATGGGGTGATCTCATGGGAACATCCCGAGGACTCGTGGTTTTGGCCGATTCAGGCCCGTTTTGTGCGTTTATTGCCCATGTTTTGGTATCCCGGGACATCTCCGAAGCACGGGTTGATCTTATGGGACCGCCCCCAAGACTCGTAGTTTTGGCCAAATGGGGCCCGTTTTGTGAGCTATTGCTCACGTTTTGGTGTCCCGGGACGTCTCCGGACAATGGGGTGATCTTATGGGAACGTCCACAGGACTCGTGGTTCTGGCCGATTCAGGCCCGTTTTCTGGGTTTATTGCCCATGTTTTGGTGTCCCGAGACGTCTCCGAAGCACGGGGTGATCTTATGGGACCGTCCCCTAGACTCGCAGGTTTGGCCAATTGGGGCCCGTTTTGTGAGCTATTACTCACGTTTTGGTGTGCCGGGACGTCTCCGGACCAAGGGGTGATCTTATCGGAACGTCCCTAGGACTCGTGCTTTTGGCCAATTCAGGCCCTTTTTGTGGGTTTATTGCCCATGTTTTAGTGTCCCGGGACGTCTTCGAAGCACGGGGTGATCTTATGGGACCGTCCCCAAGAGTCACAGTTTTGGCCAATTGGGACCCGTTTTGTGAGGTATTGCTCATGTTATGGTGTCCCGGGACGTCTCCGGACGACTGGGTGATCTATGGGAACGTCCCCAACACTCAAGGTTTTGCCCTATTCAGGCCTGTTTTGTGGGTTTATTGCCCATGTTTTGGTGTCCTGGGACGTCTCCGAAGCACGGGGTGATCCTATGGCACCGTCCGCAAGACTCACAGTTTTGGCCAATTGGGCCCGTTTTGTGAGCTATTGCTCACGTTTTGGTGTCCCGGGACGTCTCCGGACCAAGGGGTGATCTATGGGAATGTCCCAAAGACTCGTGGTTTTGGCCGATTCAGGCCCGTTTTGTGGGTTTATTGCCCATGCTTTGGTGTCCCGGGACGTCTCCGAAGCACGGGGTGATCTTATGGGACCGTCCCCATGAGTCACAGTTTTGGCCAATTGGGCCCGTTTTGTGAGCTATTACTCATGTTTGGGTGTCCCGAGACGTCTCCGGACCACGGGGTGATCTACGGGAACATCCCCAAGACTCACAATTTTGGTTGATACGAGCTCGTTTCAAGGGATATTGCTCACGTTTCGGTGTCTCGGGACGTCTCCGAAGCACGGGGTGATCTTATGGAAATGTCCCCAAGACTCGTGGTTTTGGCCGAGTCAGGCCCGTTTTGTGGGTTTATTGCCCATGTTTTGGTGTCTCGAGACGTCTCCGAAGCACGGGGTGATCTTATGGGACCGTCCCCAAGAGTCACAGTTTTGGCCAATTGGGGCTCATTTTGTGAGCTATTGCTCACGTTTTGGTGTCCCGGGACGTCTCCAGACCATGGGGTGATCTCATGGGAACATCCCGAGGACTCGTAGTTTTGGCCGATTCAGGCCCGTTTTGTGCGTTTATTGCCCATGGTTTGGTGTCCCGGGACATCTCCGAAGCACGGGTTGATCTTATGGGACCGCCCCCAAGACTCGTAGTTTTGGCCAAATGGAGCCCGTTTTGTGAGCTATTGCTCACGTTTTGGTGTCCCGGGACGTCTCCGGACAATGGGGTGATCTTATGGGAACGTCCCCAGGACTCGTGGTTCTGGCCGATTCAGGCCCGTTTTCTGGGTTTATTGCCCATGTTTTGGTGTCCCGATGTGTCTCCGAAGCACGGGGTGATCTTATGGGACCGTCCCCTAGACACGCAGGTTTGGCCAATTGGGGCCCGTTTTGTGAGCTATTACTCACGTTTTGGTGTGCCAGGACGTCTCCGAACCAAGGGGTGATCTTATCGGAACGTCCCTAGGACTCGTGGTTTTGGCCAATTCAGGCCCGTTTTGTGGGTTTATTGCCCATGTTTTAGTGTCCCGGGACGTCTTCGAAGCACGGGGTGATCTTATGGGACCGTCCCCAAGAGTCACAGTTTTGGCCAATTGGGACCCGTTTTGTGAGGTATTGCTCATGTTATGGTGTCCCGGGACGTCTCCGGACGACTGGGTGATCTATGGGAACGTCCCCAACACTCAAGGTTTTGCCCTATTCAGGCCTGTTTTGTGGGTTTATTGCCCATGTTTTGGTGTCCTGGGACGTCTCCGAAGCATGGGGTGATCCTATGGGACCGTCCCCAAGACTCATAGTTTTGGCCATTTGGGCCCGTTTTGTGAGCTATTCCTCACCCCTTGGTCCGGAGACGTCCCGGGACACCAAAACGTGAGCAATAGCTCACAAAACGGGCCCAATTGGCCAAAACTGTGAGTCTTGCGGACGTTCCCATGGGTTTATTGCCCATGTTTTGGTGTCCCGATGCGTCTCCGAAGCACGGGGTGATCTTATGGGACCGTCCCCTAGACACGCAGGTTTGGCCAATTGGGGCCCGTTTTGTGAGCTATTACTCACGTTTTGGTGTGCCGGGACGTCTCCGGACCAAGGGGTGATCTTATCGGAACGTCCCAAAGACTCGTGGTTTTGGCCAATTCAGGCCCGTTTTGTGGGTTTATTGCCCATGCTTTGGTGTCCCGGGACGTCTCCGAAGCACGGGGTGATCTTATGGGACCGTCCCCATGAGTCACAGTTTTGGCCAATTGGGCCCGTTTTGTGAGCTATTACTCATGTTTTGGTGTCCCGAGACGTCTCCGGACCACGGGGTGATCTATGGGAACGTCCCCAAGACTCGGTGTTTTGGCCGAGTCAGGCCCGTTTTGTGGGTTTATTGCCCATGTTTTGGTGTCTCGAGATGTCTCCGAAGCACGGGGTGATCTTATGGGACCGTCCCCAAGAGTCACAGTTTTGGCCAATTGAGGCTCATTTTGTGAGCTATTGCTCACATTTTGGTGTCCCGGGACGTCTCCAGACCATGGGGTGATCTCATGGGAACATCCCGAGGACTCGTGGTTTTGGCCGATTCAGGCCCGTTTTGTGCGTTTATTGCCCATGTTTTGGTATCCCGGGACATCTCCGAAGCACGGGTTGATCTTATGGGACCGCCCCCAAGACTCGTAGTTTTGGCCAAATGGGGCCCGTTTTGTGAGCTATTGCTCACGTTTTGGTGTCCCGGGACGTCTCCGGACAATGGGGTGATCTTATGGGAACGTCCACAGGACTCGTGGTTCTGGCCGATTCAGGCCCGTTTTCTGGGTTTATTGCCCATGTTTTGGTGTCCCGAGACGTCTCCGAAGCACGGGGTGATCTTATGGGACCGTCCCCTAGACTCGCAGGTTTGTCCAATTGGGGCCCGTTTTGTGAGCTATTACTCACGTTTTGGTGTGCCGGGACGTCTCCGGACCAAGGGGTGATCTTATCGGAACGTCCCAAAGACTCGTGGTTTTGGCCAATTCAGGCCCGTTTTGTGGGTTTATTGCCCATGCTTTGGTGTCCCGGGACGTCTCCGAAGCACGGGGTGATCTTATGGGACCGTCCCCATGAGTCACAGTTTTGGCCAATTGGGCCCGTTTTGTGAGCTATTACTCATGTTTTGGTGTCCCGAGACGTCTCCGGACCACGGGGTGATCTATGGGAACGTCCCCAAGACTCACAATTTTGGTTGATACGAGCTCGTTTCAAGGGATATTGCTCACGTTTCGGTGTCTCGGGACGTCTCCGAAGCACGGGGTGATCTTATGGAAACGTCCCCAAGACTCGGTGTTTTGGCCGAGTCAGGCCCGTTTTGTGGGTTTATTGCCCATGTTTTGGTGTCTCGAGATGTCTCCGAAGCACGGGGTGATCTTATGGGACCGTCCCCAAGAGTCACAGTTTTGGCCAATTGGGGCTCATTTTGTGAGCTATTGCTCACATTTTGGTGTCCCGGGACGTCTCCAGACCATGGGGTGATCTCATGGGAACATCCCGAGGACTCGTGGTTTTGGCCGATTCAGGCCCGTTTTGTGCGTTTATTGCCCATGTTTTGGTATCCCGGGACATCTCCGAAGCACGGGTTGATCTTATGGGACCGCCCCCAAGACTCGTAGTTTTGGCCAAATGGGGCCCGTTTTGTGAGCTATTGCTCACGTTTTGGTGTCCCGGGACGTCTCCGGACAATGGGGTGATCTTATGGGAACGTCCACAGGACTCGTGGTTCTGGCCGATTCAGGCCCGTTTTCTGGGTTTATTGCCCATGTTTTGGTGTCCCGAGACGTCTCCGAAGCACGGGGTGATCTTATGGGACCGTCCCCTAGACTCGCAGGTTTGGCCAATTGGGGCCCGTTTTGTGAGCTATTACTCACGTTTTGGTGTGCCGGGACGTCTCCGGACCAAGGGGTGATCTTATCGGAACGTCCCTAGGACTCGTGCTTTTGGCCAATTCAGGCCCTTTTTGTGGGTTTATTGCCCATGTTTTGGTGTCCCGGGACATCTCCGAAGCACGGGTTGATCTTATGGGACCGCCCCCAAGACTCGTAGTTTTGGCCAAATGGGGCCCGTTTTGTGAGCTATTGCTCACGTTTTGGTGTCCCGGGACGTCTCCGGACAATGGGGTGATCTTATGGGAACGTCCACAGAACTCGTGGTTCTGGCCGATTCAGGCCCGTTTTCTAGGTTTATTGCCCATGTTTTGGTGTCCCGAGACGTCTCGGAAGCACGGGGTGATCTTATGGGACCGTCCCCTAGACTCGCAGGTTTGGCCAATTGGGGCCCGTTTTGTGAGCTATTACTCACGTTTTGGTGTGCCGGGACGTCTCCGGACCAAGGGGTGATCTTATCGGAACGTCCCTAGGACTCGTGCTTTTGGCCAATTCAGGCCCTTTTTGTGGGTTTATTGCCCATGTTTTAGTGTCCCGGGACGTCTTCGAAGCACGGGGTGATCTTATGGGACCGTCCCCAAGAGTCACAGTTTTGGCCAATTGGGACCCGTTTTGTGAGGTATTGCTCATGTTATGGTGTCCCGGGACGTTTCCGGACGACTGGGTGATCTATGGGAACGTCCCCAACACTCAAGGTTTTGCCCTATTCAGGCCTGTTTTGTGGGTTTATTGCCCATGTTTTGGTGTCCTGGGACGTCTCCGAAGCACGGGGTGATCCTATGGGAACGTCCGCAAGACTCACAGTTTTGGCCAATTGGGCCCGTTTTGTGAGCAATTGCTCACGTTTTGGTGTCCCGGGACGTCTCCGGACCAAGGGGTGATCTATGGGAATGTCCCAAAGACTCGTGGTTTTGGCCGATTCAGGCCCGTTTTGTGGGTTTATTGCCCATGCTTTGGTGTCCCGGGACGTCTCCGAAGCACGGGGTGATCTTATGGGACCGTACCCATGAGTCACAGTTTTGGCCAATTGGGCCCGTTTTGTGAGCTATTACTCATGTTTGGGTGTCCCGAGACGTCTCCGGACCACGGGGTGAACTACGGGAACATCCCCAAGACTCACAATTTTGGTTGATACGAGCTCGTTTCAAGGGATATTGCTCACGTTTCGGTGTCTCGGGACGTCTCCGAAGCACGGGGTGATCTTATGGAAATGTCCCCAAGACTCGTGGTTTTGGCCGAGTCAGGCCCGTTTTGTGGGTTTATTGCCCATGTTTTGGTGTCTCGAGACGTCTCCGAAGCACGGGGTGATCTTATGGGACCGTCCCCAAGAGTCACAGTTTTGGCCAATTGGGGCTCATTTTGTGAGCTATTGCTCACGTTTTGGTGTCCCGGGACGTCTCCAGACCATGGGGTGATCTCATGGGAACATCCCGAGGACTCGTAGTTTTGGCCGATTCAGGCCCGTTTTGTGCGTTTATTGCCCATGGTTTGGTGTCCCGGGACATCTCCGAAGCACGGGTTGATCTTATGGGACCGCCCCCAAGACTCGTAGTTTTGGCCAAATGGAGCCCGTTTTGTGAGCTATTGCTCACGTTTTGGTGTCCCGGGACGTCTCCGGACAATGGGGTGATCTTATGGGAACGTCCCCAGGACTCGTGGTTCTGGCCGATTCAGGCCCGTTTTCTGGGTTTATTGCCCATGTTTTGGTGTCCCGATGCGTCTCCGAAGCAAGGGGTGATCTTATGTGACCGTCCCCTAGACACGCAGGTTTGGCCAATTGGGGCCCGTTTTGTGAGCTATTACTCACGTTTTGGTGTGCCAGGACGTCTCCGAACCAAGGGGTGATCTTATCGGAACGTCCCTAGGACTCGTGGTTTTGGCCAATTCAGGCCCGTTTTGTGGGTTTATTGCCCATGTTTTAGTGTCCCGGGACGTCTTCGAAGCACGGGGTGATCTTATGGGACCGTCCCCAAGAGTCACAGTTTTGGCCAATTGGGACCCGTTTTGTGAGGTATTGCTCATGTTATGGTGTCCCGGGACGTCTCCGGACGACTGGGTGATCTATGGGAACGTCCCCAACACTCAAGGTTTTGCCCTATTCAGGCCTGTTTTGTGGGTTTATTGCCCATGTTTTGGTGTCCTGGGACGTCTCCGAAGCATGGGGTGATCCTATGGGACCGTCCCCAAGACTCACAATTTTGGATGATACGAGCTCGTTTCAAGGGATATTGCTCACGTTTCGGTGTCTCGGGACGTCTCCGAAGCACGGGGTGATCTTATGGAAACGTCCCCAAGACTCGTGGTTTTGGACGAGTCAGGCCCGTTTTGTGGGTTTATTGCCCATGTTTTGGTGTCTCGAGACGTCTCCGAAGCACGGGGTGATCTTATGGGACCGTCCCCAAGAGTCACAGTTTTGGCCAATTGGGGCTCATTTTGTGAGCTATTGCTCACGTTTTGGTGTCCCGGGACGTCTCCAGACCATGGGGTGATCTCATGGGAACGTCCCGAGGACTCGTGGTTTTGGCCGATTCAGGCCCGTTTTGTGCGTTTATTGCCCATGTTTTGGTGTCCCGGGACATCTCCAAAGCACGGGTTGATCTTATGGGACCGCCCCCAAGACTCGTAGTTTTGGCCAAATGGGGCCCGTTTTGTGAGCTATTGCTCACGTTTTGGTGTCCCGGGACGTCTCCGGACAATGGGGTGATCTTATGGGAACGTCCCCAGGACTCGTGGTTCTGGCCGATTCAGGCCCGTTTTCTGGGTTTATTGCCCATGTTTTGGTGTCCCGAGACGTCTCCGAAGCACGGGGTGATCTTATGGGACCGTCCCCTAGACTCGCAGGTTTGGCCAATTGGGGCCCGTTTTGTGAGCTATTACTCACGTTTTGGTGTGCCGGGACGTCTCCGGACCAAGGGGTGATCTTATCGGAACGTCCCTAGGACTCGTGCTTTTGGCCAATTCAGGCCCTTTTTGTGGGTTTATTGCCCATGTTTTAGTGTCCCGGGACGTCTTCGAAGCACGGGGTGATCTTATGGGACCGTCCCCAAGAGTCACAGTTTTGGCCAATTGGGACCCGTTTTGTGAGGTATTGCTCATGTTATGGTGTCCCGGGACGTCTCCGGACGACTGGGTGATCTATGGGAACGTCCCCAACACTCAAGGTTTTGCCCTATTCAGGCCTGTTTTGTGGGTTTATTGCCCATGTTTTGGTGTCCTGGGACGTCTCCGAAGCACGGGGTCATCCTATGGGACCGTCCCCAAGACTCATAGTTTTGGCCAATTGGGCCCGTTTTGTGAGCTATTGCTCACGTTTTGGTGTCCCGGGACGTCTTCGGACCAAGGGGTGATCTATGGGAATGTCCCAAAGACTCGTGGTTTTGGCCGATTCAGGCCCGTTTTGTGGGTTTATTGCCCATGCTTTGGTGTCCCGGGACGTCTCCGAAGCACGGGGTGATCTTATGGGACCGTCCCCATGAGTCACAGTTTTGGCCAATAGGGCCCGTTTTGTGAGCTATTACTCATGTTTTGGTGTCCCGAGACGTCTCCGGACCACGGGGTGATCTATGGGAACGTCCCCAAGACTCACAATTTTGGTTGATACGAGCTCGTTTCAAGGGATATTGCTCACGTTTCGGTGTCTCGGGACGTCTCCGAAGCACGGGGTGATCTTATGGAAACGTCCCCAAGACTCGTGGTTTTGGCCGAGTCAGGCCCGTTTTGTGGGTTTATTGCCCATGTTTTGGTGTCTCGAGACGTCTCCGAAGCACGGGGTGATCCTATGGGACCGTCCCCAAGAGTCACAGTTTTGGCTAATTGGGGCTCATTTTGTGAGCTATTGCTCACGTTTTGGTGTCCCGGGACGTCTCCAAACCATGGGGTGATCTCATGGGAACGTCCCGAGGACTCGTGGTTTTGGCCGATTCAGGCCCGTTTTGTGCGTTTATTGCCCATGTTTTGGTGTCCCGGGACATCTCCGAAGCACGGGTTGATCTTATGGGACCGCCCCCAAGACTCGTAGTTTTGGCCAAATGGGGCCCGTTTTGTGAGCTATTGCTCACGTTTTGGTGTCCCGGGACGTCTCCGGACAATGGGGTGATCTTATGGGAACGTCCCCAGGACTCGTGGTTCTGGCCGATTCAGGCCCGTTTTCTAGGTTTATTGCCCATGTTTTGGTGTCCCGAGACGTCTCCGAAGCACGGGGTGATCTTATGGGACCGTCCCCTAGACTCGCAGGTTTGGCCAATTGGGGCCCGTTTTGTGAGCTATTACTCACGTTTTGGTGTGCCGGGACGTCTCCGGACCAAGGGGTGATCTTATCGGAACGTCCCTAGGACTCGTGCTTTTGGCCAATTCAGGCCGTTTTTGTGGGTTTATTGCCCATGTTTTAGTGTCCCGGGACGTCTTCGAAGCACGGGGTGATCTTATGGGACCGTCCCCAAGAGTCACAGTTTTGGCCAATTGGGACCCGTTTTGTGAGGTATTGCTCATGTTATGGTGTCCCGGGACGTCTCCGGACGACTGGGTGATCTATGGGAACGTCCCCAACACTCAAGGTTTTGCCCTATTCAGGCCTGTTTTGTGGGATTTATTGCCCATGTTTTGGTGTCCTGGGACGTCTCCGAAGCACGGGGTCATCCTATGGGACCGTCCCCAAGACTCATAGTTTTGGCCAATTGGGCCCGTTTTGTGAGCTATTGCTCACGTTTTGGTGTCCCGGGACGTCTCCGGACCAAGGGGTGATCTATGGGAATGTCCCAAAGACTCGTGGTTTTGGCCGATTCAGGCCCGTTTTGTGGGTTTATTGCCCATGCTTTGGTGTCCCGGGACGTCTCCGAAGCACGGGGTGATCTTATGGGACCGTCCCCATGAGTCACAGTTTTGGCCAATAGGGCCCGTTTTGTGAGCTATTACTCAAGTTTTGGTGTCCCGAGACGTCTCCGGACCACGGGGTGATCTATGGGAACGTCCCCAAGACTCACAATTTTGGTTGATACGAGCTCGTTTCAAGGGATATTGCTCACGTTTCGGTGTCTCGGGACGTCTCCGAAGCACCGGGTGATCTTATGGAAACGTCCCCAAGACTCGTGGTTTTGGCCGAGTCAGGCCCGTTTTGTGGGTTTATTGCCCATGTTTTGGTGTCTCGAGACGTCTCCGAGGCACGGGGTGATCTTACGGGACCGTCCCCAAGAGTCACAGTTTTGGCTAATTGGGGCTTATTTTGTGAGCTATTGCTCACGTTTTGGTGTCCCGGGACGTCTCCAGACCATGGGGTTATCTCAAGGGAACGTCCCGAGGACTCGTGGTTTTGGCCGATTCAGGCCCGTTTTGTGCGTTTATTGCCCATGTTTTGGTGTCCCGGGACATCTCCGAAGCACGGGTTGATCTTATGGGACCGCCCCCAAGACTCGTAGTTTTGGCCAAATGGGGCCCGTTTTGTGAGCTATTGCTCACATTTTGGTGTCCCGGGACGTCTCCGGACAATGGGGTGATCTTATGGGAACGTCCCCAGGACTCGTGGTTCTGGCCGATTCAGGCCCGTTTTCTGGGTTTATTGCCCATGTTTTGGTGTCCCGAGACGTCTCCGAAGCACGGGGTGATCTTACGGGACCGTCCCATAGACTCGCAGGTTTGGCCAATTGGGGCCCGTTTTGTGAGCTATTACTCACGTTTTGGTGTGCCGGGACGTCTCCGGACCAAGGGGTGATCTTATCGGAACGTCCCTAGGACTCGTGCTTTTGGCCAATTCAGGCCCTTTTTGTGTGTTTATTGCCCATGTTTTAGTGTCCCGGGACGTCTTCGAAGCACGGGGTGATCTTATGGGACCGTCCCCAAGAGTCACAGTTTTGCCCAATTGGGACCCGTTTTGTGAGGTATTGCTCATGTTATGGTGTCCCGGGACGTCTCCGGACGACTGGGTGATCTATGGGAACGTCCCCAACACTCAAGGTTTTGCCCTATTCAGGCCTGTTTTGTGGGTTTATTGCCCATGTTTTGGTGTCCTGGGACGTCTCCGAAGCACGGGGTCATCCTATGGGACCGTCCCCAAGACTCATAGTTTTGGCCAATTGGGCCCGTTTTGTGAGCTATTGCTCACGTTTTGGTGTCCCGGGACGTCTTCGGACCAAGGGGTGATCTATGGGAATGTCCCAAAGACTCGTGGTTTTGGCCGATTCAGGCCCGTTTTGTGGGTTTATTGCCCATGCTTTGGTGTCCCGGGACGTCTCCGAAGCACGGGGTGATCTTATGGGACCGTCCCCATGAGTCACAGTTTTGGCCAATAGGGCCCGTTTTGTGAGCTATTACTCATGTTTTGGTGTCCCGAGACGTCTCCGGACCACGGGGTGATCTATGGGAACGTCCCCAAGACTCACAATTTTGGTTGATACGAGCTCGTTTCAAGGGATATTGCTCACGTTTCGGTGTCTCGGGACGTCTCCGAAGCACGGGGTGATCTTATGGAAACGTCCCCAAGACTCGTGGTTTTGGCCGAGTCAGGCCCGTTTTGTGGGTTTATTGCCCATGTTTTGGTGTCTCGAGACGTCTCCGAAGCACGGGGTGATCTTATGGGACCGTCCCCAAGAGTCACAGTTTTGGCTAATTGGGGCTCATTTTGTGAGCTATTGCTCACGTTTTGGTGTCCCGGGACGTCTCCAAACCATGGGGTGATCTCATGGGAACGTCCCGAGGACTCGTGGTTTTGGCCGATTCAGGCCCGTTTTGTGCGTTTATTGCCCATGTTTTGGTGTCCCGGGACATCTCCGAAGCACGGGTTGATCTTATGGGACCGCCCCCAAGACTCGTAGTTTTGGCCAAATGGGGCCCGTTTTGTGAGCTATTGCTCACGTTTTGGTGTCCCGGGACGTCTCCGGACAATGGGGTGATCTTATGGGAACGTCCCCAGGACTCGTGGTTCTGGCCGATTCAGGCCCGTTTTCTAGGTTTATTGCCCATGTTTTGGTGTCCCGAGACGTCTCCGAAGCACGGGGTGATCTTATGGGACCGTCCCCTAGACTCGCAGGTTTGGCCAATTGGGGCCCGTTTTGTGAGCTATTACTCACGTTTTGGTGTGCCGGGACGTCTCCGGACCAAGGGGTGATCTTATCGGAACGTCCCTAGGACTCGTGCTTTTGGCCAATTCAGGCCCTTTTTGTGGGTTTATTGCCCATGTTTTAGTGTCCCGGGACGTCTTCGAAGCACGGGGTGATCTTATGGGACCGTCCCCAAGAGTCACAGTTTTGGCCAATTGGGACCCGTTTTGTGAGGTATTGCTCATGTTATGGTGTCCCGGGACGTCTCCGGACGACTGGGTGATCTATGGGAACGTCCCCAACACTCAAGGTTTTGCCCTATTCAGGCCTGTTTTGTGGGATTTATTGCCCATGTTTTGGTGTCCTGGGACGTCTCCGAAGCACGGGGTCATCCTATGGGACCGTCCCCAAGACTCATAGTTTTGGCCAATTGGGCCCGTTTTGTGAGCTATTGCTCACGTTTTGGTGTCCCGGGACGTCTCCGGACCAAGGAGTGATCTATGGGAATGTCCCAAAGACTCGTGGTTTTGGCCGATTCAGGCCCGTTTTGTGGGTTTATTGCCCATGCTTTGGTGTCCCGGGACGTCTCCAAAGCACGGGGTGATCTTATGGGACCGTCCCCATGAGTCACAGTTTTGGCCAATAGGGCCCGTTTTGTGAGCTATTACTCAAGTTTTGGTGTCCCGAGACGTCTCCGGACCACGGGGTGATCTATGGGAACGTCCCCAAGACTCACAATTTTGGTTGATACGAGCTCGTTTCAAGGGATATTGCTCACGTTTCGGTGTCTCGGGACGTCTCCGAAGCACCGGGTGATCTTATGGAAACGTCCCCAAGACTCGTGGTTTTGGCCGAGTCAGGCCCGTTTTGTGGGTTTATTGCCCATGTTTTGGTGTCTCGAGACGTCTCCGAGGCACGGGGTGATCTTACGGGACCGTCCCCAAGAGTCACAGTTTTGGCTAATTGGGGCTTATTTTGTGAGCTATTGCTCACGTTTTGGTGTCCCGGGACGTCTCCAGACCATGGGGTTATCTCAAGGGAACGTCCCGAGGACTCGTGGTTTTGGCCGATTCAGGCCCGTTTTGTGCGTTTATTGCCCATGTTTTGGTGTCCCGGGACATCTCCGAAGCACGGGTTGATCTTATGGGACCGCCCCCAAGACTCGTAGTTTTGGCCAAATGGGGCCCGTTTTGTGAGCTATTGCTCACATTTTGGTGTCCCGGGACGTCTCCGGACAATGGGGTGATCTTATGGGAACGTCCCCAGGACTCGTGGTTCTGGCCGATTCAGGCCCGTTTTCTGGGTTTATTGCCCATGTTTTGGTGTCCCGAGACGTCTCCGAAGCACGGGGTGATCTTACGGGACCGTCCCATAGACTCGCAGGTTTGGCCAATTGGGGCCCGTTTTGTGAGCTATTACTCACGTTTTGGTGTGCCGGGACGTCTCCGGACCAAGGGGTGATCTTATCGGAACGTCCCTAGGACTCGTGCTTTTGGCCAATTCAGGCCCTTTTTGTGTGTTTATTGCCCATGTTTTAGTGTCCCGGGACGTCTTCGAAGCACGGGGTGATCTTATGGGACCGTCCCCAAGAGTCACAGTTTTGCCCAATTGGGACCCGTTTTGTGAGGTATTGCTCATGTTATGGTGTCCCGGGACGTCTCCGGACGACTGGGTGATCTATGGGAACGTCCCCAACACTCAAGGTTTTGCCCTATTCAGGCCTGTTTTGTGGGTTTATTGCCCATGTTTTGGTGTCCTGGGACGTCTCCGAAGCACGGGGTCATCCTATGGGACCGTCCCCAAGACTCATAGTTTTGGCCAATTGGGCCCGTTTTGTGAGCTATTGCTCACGTTTTGGTGTCCCGGGACGTCTTCGGACCAAGGGGTGATCTATGGGAATGTCCCAAAGACTCGTGGTTTTGGCCGATTCAGGCCCGTTTTGTGGGTTTATTGCCCATGCTTTGGTGTCCCGGGACGTCTCCGAAGCACGGGGTGATCTTATGGGACCGTCCCCATGAGTCACAGTTTTGGCCAATAGGGCCCGTTTTGTGAGCTATTACTCATGTTTTGGTGTCCCGAGACGTCTCCGGACCACGGGGTGATCTATGGGAACGTCCCCAAGACTCACAATTTTGGTTGATACGAGCTCGTTTCAAGGGATATTGCTCACGTTTCGGTGTCTCGGGACGTCTCCGAAGCACGGGGTGATCTTATGGAAACGTCCCCAAGACTCGTGCTTTTGGCCAATTCAGGCCCTTTTTGTGGGTTTATTGCCCATGTTTTAGTGTCCCGGGACGTCTTCGAAGCACGGGGTGATCTTATGGGACCGTCCCCAAGAGTCACAGTTTTGGCCAATTGGGACCCGTTTTGTGAGGTATTGCTCATGTTATGGTGTCCCGGGACGTCTCCGGACGACTGGGTGATCTATGGGAACGTCCCCAACACTCAAGGTTTTGCCCTATTCAGGCCTGTTTTGTGGGATTTATTGCCCATGTTTTGGTGTCCTGGGACGTCTCCGAAGCACGGGGTCATCCTATGGGACCGTCCCCAAGACTCATAGTTTTGGCCAATTGGGCCCGTTTTGTGAGCTATTGCTCACGTTTTGGTGTCCCGGGACGTCTCCGGACCAAGGGGTGATCTATGGGAATGTCCCAAAGACTCGTGGTTTTGGCCGATTCAGGCCCGTTTTGTGGGTTTATTGCCCATGCTTTGGTGTCCCGGGACGTCTCCGAAGCACGGGGTGATCTTATGGGACCGTCCCCATGAGTCACAGTTTTGGCCAATAGGGCCCGTTTTGTGAGCTATTACTCAAGTTTTGGTGTCCCGAGACGTCTCCGGACCACGGGGTGATCTATGGGAACGTCCCCAAGACTCACAATTTTGGTTGATACGAGCTCGTTTCAAGGGATATTGCTCACGTTTCGGTGTCTCGGGACGTCTCCGAAGCACCGGGTGATCTTATGGAAACGTCCCCAAGACTCGTGGTTTTGGCCGAGTCAGGCCCGTTTTGTGGGTTTATTGCCCATGTTTTGGTGTCTCGAGACGTCTCCGAGGCACGGGGTGATCTTACGGGACCGTCCCCAAGAGTCACAGTTTTGGCTAATTGGGGCTTATTTTGTGAGCTATTGCTCACGTTTTGGTGTCCCGGGACGTCTCCAGACCATGGGGTTATCTCAAGGGAACGTCCCGAGGACTCGTGGTTTTGGCCGATTCAGGCCCGTTTTGTGCGTTTATTGCCCATGTTTTGGTGTCCCGGGACATCTCCGAAGCACGGGTTGATCTTATGGGACCGCCCCCAAGACTCGTAGTTTTGGCCAAATGGGGCCCGTTTTGTGAGCTATTGCTCACATTTTGGTGTCCCGGGACGTCTCCGGACAATGGGGTGATCTTATGGGAACGTCCCCAGGACTCGTGGTTCTGGCCGATTCAGGCCCGTTTTCTGGGTTTATTGCCCATGTTTTGGTGTCCCGAGACATCTCCGAAGCACGGGGTGATCTTATGGGACCGTCCCATAGACTCGCAGGTTTGGCCAATTGGGGCCCGTTTTGTGAGCTATTACTCACGTTTTGGTGTGCCGGGACGTCTCCGGACCAAGGGGTGATCTTATCGGAACGTCCCTAGGACTCGTGCTTTTGGCCAATTCAGGCCCTTTTTGTGTGTTTATTACCCATGTTTTAGTGTCCCGGGACGTCTTCGAAGCACGGGGTGATCTTATGGGACCGTCCCCAAGAGTCACAGTTTTGCCCAATTGGGACCCGTTTTGTGAGGTATTGCTCATGTTATGGTGTCCCGGGACGTCTCCGGACGACTGGGTGATCTATGGGAACGTCCCCAACACTCAAGGTTTTGCCCTATTCAGGCCTGTTTTGTGGGTTTATTGCCCATGTTTTGGTGTCCTGGGACGTCTCCGAAGCACGGGGTCATCCTATGGGACCGTCCCCAAGACTCATAGTTTTGGCCAATTGGGCCCGTTTTGTGAGCTATTGCTCACGTTTTGGTGTCCCGGGACGTCTCCGGACCAAGGGGTGATCTATGGGAATGTCCCAAAGACTCGTGGTTTTGGCCGATTCAGGCCCGTTTTGTGGGTTTATTGCCCATGCTTTGGTGTCCCGGGACGTCTCCGAAGCACGGGGTGATCTTATGGGACCGTCCCCATGAGTCACAGTTTTGGCCAATTGTGCCTGTTTTGTGAGCTATTACTCATGTTTTGGTGTCCCGAGACGTCTCCGGACCACGGGGTGATCTATGGGAACGTCCCCAAGACTCACAATTTTGGTTGATACGAGCTCGTTTCAAGGGATATTGCTCACGTTTCGGTGTCTCGGGACGTCTCCGAAGCACGGGGTGATCTTATGGAAACGTCCCCAAGACTCGTGGTTTTGGACGACTCAGGCCCGTTTTGTGGGTTTATTGCCCATGTTTTGGTGTCTCGAGACGTCTCCGAAGCACGGGGTGATCTTATGGGACCGTCCCCAAGAGTCACAGTTTTGGCCAATTGGGGCTCATTTTGTGAGGTATTGCTCACGTTTTGGTGTCCCGGGACGTCTCCAGACCATGGGGTGATCTCATGGGAACGTCCCGAGGACTCGTGGTTTTGGCCGATTCAGGCCCGTTTTGTGCGTTTATTGCCCATGTTTTCGTGTCCCGGGACATCTCCAAAGCACGGGTTGATCTTATGGGACCGCCCCCAAGACTCGTAGTTTTGGCCAAATGGGGCCCGTTTTGTGAGCTATTGCTCACGTTTTGGTGTCCCGGGACATCTCCGGACAATGGGGTGATCTTATGGGAACGTCCCCAGGACTCGTGGTTCTGGCCGATTCAGGCCCGTTTTCTGGGTTTATTGCCCATGTTTTGGTGTCCCGAGACGTCTTCGAAGCACGGGGTGATCTTATGGGACCGTCCCCATGAGTCACAGTTTTGGCCAATAGGGCCCGTTTTGTGAGCTATTACTCAAGTTTTGGTGTCCCGAGACGTCTCCGGACCACGGGGTGATCTATGGGAACGTCCCCAAGACTCACAATTTTGGTTGATACGAGCTCGTTTCAAGGGATATTGCTCACGTTTCGGTGTCTCGGGACGTCTCCGAAGCACCGGGTGATCTTATGGGAACGTCCCCAAGACTCACAATTTTGGTTGATACGAGCTCGTTTCAAGGGATATTGCTCACGTTTCGGTGTCTCGGGACGTCTCCGAAGCACCGGGTGATCTTATGGAAACGTCCCCAAGACTCGTGGTTTTGGCCGAGTCAGGCCCGTTTTGTGGGTTTATTGCCCATGTTTTGGTGTCTCGAGACGTCTCCGAGGCACGGGGTGATCTTACGGGACCGTCCCCAAGAGTCACAGTTTTGGCTAATTGGGGCTTATTTTGTGAGCTATTGCTCACGTTTTGGTGTCCCGGGACGTCTCCAGACCATGGGGTTATCTCAAGGGAACGTCCCGAGGACTCGTGGTTTTGGCCGATTCAGGCCCGTTTTGTGCGTTTATTGCCCATGTTTTGGTGTCCCGGGACATCTCCGAAGCACGGGTTGATCTTATGGGACCGCCCCCAAGACTCGTAGTTTTGGCCAAATGGGGCCCGTTTTGTGAGCTATTGCTCACATTTTGGTGTCCCGGGACGTCTCCGGACAATGGGGTGATCTTATGGGAACGTCCCCAGGACTCGTGGTTCTGGCCGATTCAGGCCCGTTTTCTGGGTTTATTGCCCATGTTTTGGTGTCCCGAGACATCTCCGAAGCACGGGGTGATCTTATGGGACCGTCCCATAGACTCGCAGGTTTGGCCAATTGGGGCCCGTTTTGTGAGCTATTACTCACGTTTTGGTGTGCCGGGACGTCTCCGGACCAAGGGGTGATCTTATCGGAACGTCCCTAGGACTCGTGCTTTTGGCCAATTCAGGCCCTTTTTGTGTGTTTATTACCCATGTTTTAGTGTCCCGGGACGTCTTCGAAGCACGGGGTGATCTTATGGGACCGTCCCCAAGAGTCACAGTTTTGCCCAATTGGGACCCGTTTTGTGAGGTATTGCTCATGTTATGGTGTCCCGGGACGTCTCCGGACGACTGGGTGATCTATGGGAACGTCCCCAACACTCAAGGTTTTGCCCTATTCAGGCCTGTTTTGTGGGTTTATTGCCCATGTTTTGGTGTCCTGGGACGTCTCCGAAGCACGGGGTCATCCTATGGGACCGTCCCCAAGACTCATAGTTTTGGCCAATTGGGCCCGTTTTGTGAGCTATTGCTCACGTTTTGGTGTCCCGGGACGTCTCCGGACCAAGGGGTGATCTATGGGAATGTCCCAAAGACTCGTGGTTTTGGCCGATTCAGGCCCGTTTTGTGGGTTTATTGCCCATGCTTTGGTGTCCCGGGACGTCTCCGAAGCACGGGGTGATCTTATGGGACCGTCCCCATGAGTCACAGTTTTGGCCAATTGTGCCTGTTTTGTGAGCTATTACTCATGTTTTGGTGTCCCGAGACGTCTCCGGACCACGGGGTGATCTATGGGAACGTCCCCAAGACTCACAATTTTGGTTGATACGAGCTCGTTTCAAGGGATATTGCTCACGTTTCGGTGTCTCGGGACGTCTCCGAAGCACGGGGTGATCTTATGGAAACGTCCCCAAGACTCGTGGTTTTGGACGAGTCAGGCCCGTTTTGTGGGTTTATTGCCCATGTTTTGGTGTCTCGAGACGTCTCCGAAGCACGGGGTGATCTTATGGGACCGTCCCCAAGAGTCACAGTTTTGGCCAATTGGGGCTCATTTTGTGAGGTATTGCTCACGTTTTGGTGTCCCGGGACGTCTCCAGACCATGGGGTGATCTCATGGGAACGTCCCGAGGACTCGTGGTTTTGGCCGATTCAGGCCCGTTTTGTGCGTTTATTGCCCATGTTTTCGTGTCCCGGGACATCTCCAAAGCACGGGTTGATCTTATGGGACCGCCCCCAAGACTCGTAGTTTTGGCCAAATGGGGCCCGTTTTGTGAGCTATTGCTCACGTTTTGGTGTCCCGGGACATCTCCGGACAATGGGGTGATCTTATGGGAACGTCCCCAGGACTCGTGGTTCTGGCCGATTCAGGCCCGTTTTCTGGGTTTATTGCCCATGTTTTGGTGTCCCGAGACGTCTTCGAAGCACGGGGTGATCTTATGGGACCGTCCCCTAGACTCGCAGGTTTGGCCAATTGGGGCCCGTTTTGTGAGCTATTACTCACGTTTTGGTGTGCCGGGACGTCTCCGGACCAAGGGGTGATCTTATCGGAACGTCCCTAGGACTCGTGCTTTTGGCCAATTCAGGCCCTTTTTGTGGGTTTATTTCCCATGTTTTAGTGACCCGGGACGTCTTCGAAGCACGGGGTGATCTTATGGGACCGTCCCCAAGAGTCACAGTTTTGGCCAATTGGGACCCGTTTTGTGAGGTATTGCTCATGTTATGGTGTCCCGGGACGTCTCCGGACGACTGGGTGATCTATGGGAACGTCCCCAACACTCAAGGTTTTGCCCTATTCAGGCCTGTTTTGTGGGTTTATTGCCCATGTTTTGGTGTCCTGGGACGTCTCCGAAGCACGGGGTCATCCTATGGGACCGTCCCCAAGACTCATAGTTTTGGCCAATTGGGCCCATTTTGTGAGCTATTGCTCACGTTTTGGTGTCCCGGGACGTCTTCGGACCAAGGGGTGATCTATGGGAATGTCCCAAAGACTCTTGGTTTTGGCCGATTCAGGCCCGTTTTGTGGGTTTATTGCCCATGCTTTGGTGTCCCGGGACGTCTCCGAAGCACGGGGTGATCTTATGGGACCGTCCCCATGAGTCACAGTTTTGGCCAATAGGGCCCGTTTTGTGAGCTATTACTCATGCTTTGGTGTCCCGAGACGTCTCCGGACCACGGGGTGATCTATGGGAACGTCCCCAAGACTCACAATTTTGGTTGATACGAGCTCGTTTCAAGGGATATTGCTCACGTTTCGGTGTCTCGGGACGTCTCCGAAGCACGGGGTGATCTTATGGAAACGTCCCCAAGACTCATGGTTTTGGCCGAGTCAGGCCCGTTTTGTGTGTTTATTGCCCATGTTTTGGTGTCTCGAGACGTCTCCGAAGCACGGGGTGATCTTATGGGACCGTCCCCAAGAGTCACAGTTTTGGCTAATTGGGGCTCATTTTGTGAGCTATTGCTCACGTTTTGGTGTCCCGGGACGTCTCCAAACCATGGGGTGATCTCATGGGAACGTCCCGAGGACTCGTGGTTTTGGCCGATTCAGGCCCGTTTTGTGCGTTTATTGCCCATGTTTTGGTGTCCCGGGACATCTCCGAAGCACGGGTTGATCTTATGGGACCGCCCCCAAGACTCGTAGTTTTGGCCAAATGGGGCCCGTTTTGTGAGCTATTGCTCACGTTTTGGTGTCCCGGGACGTCTCCGGACAATGGGGTGATCTTATGGGAACGTCCCCAGGACTCGTGGTTCTGGCCGATTCAGGCCCGTTTTCTGGGTTTATTGCCCATGTTTTGGTGTCCCGAGACGTCTCCGAAGCACGGGGTGATCTTATGGGACCGTCCCCTAGACTCGCAGGTTTGGCCAATTGGGGCCCGTTTTGTGAGCTATTACTCACGTTTTGGTGTGCCGGGACGTCTCCGGACCAAGGGGTGATCTTATCGGAACGTCCCTAGGACTCGTGCTTTTGGCCAATTCAGGCCCGTTTTGTGGGTTTATTGCCCATGTTTTAGTGTCCCGGGACGTCTTCGAAGCACGGGGTGATCTTATGGGACCGTCCCCAAGAGTCACAGTTTTGGCCAATTGGGACCCGTTTTGTGAGGTATTGCTCATGTTATGGTGTCCCGGGACGTCTCCGGACGACTGGGTGATCTATGGGAACGTCCCCAACACTCAAGGTTTTGCCCTATTCAGGACTGTTTTGTGGGTTTATTGCCCATGTTTTGGTGTCCTGGGACGTCTCCGAAGCACGGGGTCATCCTATGGGACCGTCCCCAAGACTCATAGTTTTGGCCAATTGGGCCCGTTTTGTGAGCTATTGCTCACGTTTTGGTGTCCCGGGACGTCTCCGGACCAAGGGGTGATCTATGGGAATGTCCCAAAGACTCGTGGTTTTGGCCGATTCAGGCCCGTTTTGTGGGTTTATTGCCCATGCTTTGGTGTCCCGGGACGTCTCCGAAGCACGGGGTGATCTTATGGGACCGTCCCCATGAGTCACAGTTTTGGCCAATTGGGCCCGTTTTGTGAGCTATTACTCATGTTTTGGTGTCCCGAGACGTCTCCGGACCACGGGGTGATCTATGGGAACGTCCCCAAGACTCACAATTTTGGTTGATACGAGCTCGTTTCAAGGGATATTGCTCACGTTTCGGTGTCTCGGGACGTCTCCGAAGCACGGGGTGATCTTATGGAAACGTCCCCAAGACTCGTGGTTTTGGACGAGTCAGGCCCGTTTTGTGGGTTTATTGCCCATGTTTTGGTGTCTCGAGACGTCTCCGAAGCACGGGGTGATCTTATGGGACCGTCCCCAAGAGTCACAGTTTTGGCCAATTGGGGCTCATTTTGTGAGCTATTGCTCACGTTTTGGTGTCCCAGGACGTCTCCAGACCATGGGGTGATCTCATGGGAACGTCCCGAGGACTCGTGGTTTTGGCCGATTCAGGCCCGTTTTGTGCGTTTATTGCCCATGTTTTGGTGTCCCGGGACATCTCCGAAGCACGGGTTGATCTTATGGGACCGCCCCCAAGACTCGTAGTTTTGGCCAAATGGGGCCCGTTTTGTGAGCTATTGCTCACATTTTGGTGTCCCGGGACGTCTCCGGACAATGGGGTGATCTTATGGGAACGTCCCCAGGACTCGTGGTTCTGGCCGATTCAGGCCCGTTTTCTGGGTTTATTGCCCATGTTTTGGTGTCCCGAGACATCTCCGAAGCACGGGGTGATCTTATGGGACCGTCCCATAGACTCGCAGGTTTGGCCAATTGGGGCCCGTTTTGTGAGCTATTACTCACGTTTTGGTGTGCCGGGACGTCTCCGGACCAAGGGGTGATCTTATCGGAACGTCCCTAGGACTCGTGCTTTTGGCCAATTCAGGCCCTTTTTGTGTGTTTATTACCCATGTTTTAGTGTCCCGGGACGTCTTCGAAGCATGGGGTGATCTTATGGGACCGTCCCCAAGAGTCACAGTTTTGCCCAATTGGGACCCGTTTTGTGAGGTATTGCTCATGTTATGGTGTCCCGGGACGTCTCCGGACGACTGGGTGATCTATGGGAACGTCCCCAACACTCAAGGTTTTGCCCTATTCAGGCCTGTTTTGTGGGTTTATTGCCCATGTTTTGGTGTCCTGGGACGTCTCCGAAGCACGGGGTCATCCTATGGGACCGTCCCCAAGACTCATAGTTTTGGCCAATTGGGCCCGTTTTGTGAGCTATTGCTCACGTTTTGGTGTCCCGGGACGTCTCCGGACCAAGGGGTGATCTATGGGAATGTCCCAAAGACTCGTGGTTTTGGCCGATTCAGGCCCGTTTTGTGGGTTTATTGCCCATGCTTTGGTGTCCCGGGACGTCTCCGAAGCACGGGGTGATCTTATGGGACCGTCCCCATGAGTCACAGTTTTGGCCAATTGTGCCTGTTTTGTGAGCTATTACTCATGTTTTGGTGTCCCGAGACGTCTCCGGACCACGGGGTGATCTATGGGAACGTCCCCAAGACTCACAATTTTGGTTGATACGAGCTCGTTTCAAGGGATATTGCTCACGTTTCGGTGTCTCGGGACGTCTCCGAAGCACGGGGTGATCTTATGGAAACGTCCCCAAGACTCGTGGTTTTGGACGAGTCAGGCCCGTTTTGTGGGTTTATTGCCCATGTTTTGGTGTCTCGAGACGTCTCCGAAGCACGGGGTGATCTTATGGGACCGTCCCCAAGAGTCACAGTTTTGGCCAATTGGGGCTCATTTTGTGAGGTATTGCTCACGTTTTGGTGTCCCGGGACGTCTCCAGACCATGGGGTGATCTCATGGGAACGTCCCGAGGACTCGTGGTTTTGGCCGATTCAGGCCCGTTTTGTGCGTTTATTGCCCATGTTTTCGTGTCCCGGGACATCTCCAAAGCACGGGTTGATCTTATGGGACCGCCCCCAAGACTCGTAGTTTTGGCCAAATGGGGCCCGTTTTGTGAGCTATTGCTCACGTTTTGGTGTCCCGGGACATCTCCGGACAATGGGGTGATCTTATGGGAACGTCCCCAGGACTCGTGGTTCTGGCCGATTCAGGCCCGTTTTCTGGGTTTATTGCCCATGTTTTGGTGTCCCGAGACGTCTTCGAAGCACGGGGTGATCTTATGGGACCGTCCCCTAGACTCGCAGGTTTGGCCAATTGGGGCCCGTTTTGTGAGCTATTACTCACGTTTTGGTGTGCCGGGACGTCTCCGGACCAAGGGGTGATCTTATCGGAACGTCCCTAGGACTCGTGCTTTTGGCCAATTCAGGCCCTTTTTGTGGGTTTATTTCCCATGTTTTAGTGACCCGGGACGTCTTCGAAGCACGGGGTGATCTTATGGGACCGTCCCCAAGAGTCACAGTTTTGGCCAATTGGGACCCGTTTTGTGAGGTATTGCTCATGTTATGGTGTCCCGGGACGTCTCCGGACGACTGGGTGATCTATGGGAACGTCCCCAACACTCAAGGTTTTGCCCTATTCAGGCCTGTTTTGTGGGTTTATTGCCCATGTTTTGGTGTCCTGGGACGTCTCCGAAGCACGGGGTCATCCTATGGGACCGTCCCCAAGACTCATAGTTTTGGCCAATTGGGCCCATTTTGTGAGCTATTGCTCACGTTTTGGTGTCCCGGGACGTCTTCGGACCAAGGGGTGATCTATGGGAATGTCCCAAAGACTCTTGGTTTTGGCCGATTCAGGCCCGTTTTGTGGGTTTATTGCCCATGCTTTGGTGTCCCGGGACGTCTCCGAAGCACGGGGTGATCTTATGGGACCGTCCCCATGAGTCACAGTTTTGGCCAATAGGGCCCGTTTTGTGAGCTATTACTCATGCTTTGGTGTCCCGAGACGTCTCCGGACCACGGGGTGATCTATGGGAACGTCCCCAAGACTCACAATTTTGGTTGATACGAGCTCGTTTCAAGGGATATTGCTCACGTTTCGGTGTCTCGGGACGTCTCCGAAGCACGGGGTGATCTTATGGAAACGTCCCCAAGACTCATGGTTTTGGCCGAGTCAGGCCCGTTTTGTGTGTTTATTGCCCATGTTTTGGTGTCTCGAGACGTCTCCGAAGCACGGGGTGATCTTATGGGACCGTCCCCAAGAGTCACAGTTTTGGCTAATTGGGGCTCATTTTGTGAGCTATTGCTCACGTTTTGGTGTCCCGGGACGTCTCCAAACCATGGGGTGATCTCATGGGAACGTCCCGAGGACTCGTGGTTTTGGCCGATTCAGGCCCGTTTTGTGCGTTTATTGCCCATGTTTTGGTGTCCCGGGACATCTCCGAAGCACGGGTTGATCTTATGGGACCGCCCCCAAGACTCGTAGTTTTGGCCAAATGGGGCCCGTTTTGTGAGCTATTGCTCACGTTTTGGTGTCCCGGGACGTCTCCGGACAATGGGGTGATCTTATGGGAACGTCCCCAGGACTCGTGGTTCTGGCCGATTCAGGCCCGTTTTCTGGGTTTATTGCCCATGTTTTGGTGTCCCGAGACGTCTCCGAAGCACGGGGTGATCTTATGGGACCGTCCCCTAGACTCGCAGGTTTGGCCAATTGGGGCCCGTTTTGTGAGCTATTACTCACGTTTTGGTGTGCCGGGACGTCTCCGGACCAAGGGGTGATCTTATCGGAACGTCCCTAGGACTCGTGCTTTTGGCCAATTCAGGCCCGTTTTGTGGGTTTATTGCCCATGTTTTAGTGTCCCGGGACGTCTTCGAAGCACGGGGTGATCTTATGGGACCGTCCCCAAGAGTCACAGTTTTGGCCAATTGGGACCCGTTTTGTGAGGTATTGCTCATGTTATGGTGTCCCGGGACGTCTCCGGACGACTGGGTGATCTATGGGAACGTCCCCAACACTCAAGGTTTTGCCCTATTCAGGACTGTTTTGTGGGTTTATTGCCCATGTTTTGGTGTCCTGGGACGTCTCCGAAGCACGGGGTCATCCTATGGGACCGTCCCCAAGACTCATAGTTTTGGCCAATTGGGCCCGTTTTGTGAGCTATTGCTCACGTTTTGGTGTCCCGGGACGTCTCCGGACCAAGGGGTGATCTATGGGAATGTCCCAAAGACTCGTGGTTTTGGCCGATTCAGGCCCGTTTTGTGGGTTTATTGCCCATGCTTTGGTGTCCCGGGACGTCTCCGAAGCACGGGGTGATCTTATGGGACCGTCCCCATGAGTCACAGTTTTGGCCAATTGGGCCCGTTTTGTGAGCTATTACTCATGTTTTGGTGTCCCGAGACGTCTCCGGACCACGGGGTGATCTATGGGAACGTCCCCAAGACTCACAATTTTGGTTGATACGAGCTCGTTTCAAGGGATATTGCTCACGTTTCGGTGTCTCGGGACGTCTCCGAAGCACGGGGTGATCTTATGGAAACGTCCCCAAGACTCGTGGTTTTGGACGAGTCAGGCCCGTTTTGTGGGTTTATTGCCCATGTTTTGGTGTCTCGAGACGTCTCCGAAGCACGGGGTGATCTTATGGGACCGTCCCCAAGAGTCACAGTTTTGGCCAATTGGGGCTCATTTTGTGAGCTATTGCTCACGTTTTGGTGTCCCAGGACGTCTCCAGACCATGGGGTGATCTCATGGGAACGTCCCGAGGACTCGTGGTTTTGGCCGATTCAGGCCCGTTTTGTGCGTTTATTGCCCATGTTTTGGTGTCCCGGGACATCTCCAAAGCACGGGTTGATCTTATGGGACCGCCCCCAAGAGTCGTAGTTTTGGTCAATTGGGGCCCGTTTTGTGAGCTATTGCTCACGTTTTGGTGTCCCGGGACGTCTCCGGACAATGGGGTGATCTTATGGGAACGTCCCCAGGACTCGTGGTTCTGGCCGATTCAGGCCCGTTTTCTGGGTTTATTGCCCTTGTTTTGGTGTCCCGAGACGTCTCCGAAGCACGGGGTGATCTTATGGGACCGTCCCCTAGACTCGCAGGTTTGGCCAATTGGGGCCCGTTTTGTGAGCTATTACTCACGTTTTGGTGTGCCGGGACGTCTCCGGACCAAGGGGTGATCTTATCGGAACGTCCCTAGGACTCGTGCTTTTGGCCAATTCAGGCCCGTTTTGTGGGTTTATTGCCCATGTTTTAGTGTCCCGGGACGTCTTCGAAGCACGGGGTGATCTTATGGGACCGTCCCCAAGAGTCACAGTTTTGGCCAATTGGGACCCGTTTTGTGAGGTATTGCTCATGTTATGGTGTCCCGGGACGTCTCCGGACGACTGGGTGATCTATGGGAACGTCCCCAACACTCAAGGTTTTGCCCTATTCAGGACTGTTTTGTGGGTTTATTGCCCATGTTTTGGTGTCCTGGGATGTCTCCGAAGCACGGGGTCATCCTATGGGACCGTCCCCAAGACTCATAGTTTTGGCCAATTGGGCCCGTTTTGTGAGCTATTGCTCACGTTTTGGTGTCCCGGGACGTCTCCGGACCAAGGGGTGATCTATGGGAATGTCCCAAAGACTCGTGGTTTTGGCCGATTCAGGCCCGTTTTGTGGGTTTATTGCCCATGCTTTGGTGTCCCGGGACGTCTCCGAAGCACGGGGTGATCTTATGGGACCGTCCCCATGAGTCACAGTTTTGGCCAATTGGGCCCGTTTTGTGAGCTATTACTCATGTTTTGGTGTCCCGAGACGTCTCCGGACCACGGGGTGATCTATGGGAACGTCCCCAAGACTCACAATTTTGGTTGATACGAGCTCGTTTCAAGGGATATTGCTCACGTTTCGGTGTCTCGGGACGTCTCCGAAGCACGGGGTGATCTTCTGGAAACGTCCCCAAGACTCGTGGTTTTGGACGAGTCAGGCCCGTTTTGTGGGTTTATTGCCCATGTTTTGGTGTCTCGAGACGTCTCCGAAGCACGGGGTGATCTTATGGGACCGTCCCCAAGAGTCACAGTTTTGGCCAATTGGGGCTCATTTTGTGAGCTATTGCTCACGTTTTGGTGTCCCGGGACGTCTCCAGACCATGGGGTGATCTCATGGGAACGTCCCGAGGACTCGTGGTTTTGGCCGATTCAGGCCCGTTTTGTGCGTTTATTGCCCATGTTTTGGTGTCCCGGGACATCTCCAAAGCACGGGTTGATCTTATGGGACCGCCCCCAAGACTCGTAGTTTTGGCCAAAAGGGGCCCGTTTTGTGAGCTATTGCTCACGTTTTGGTGTCCCGGGACGTCTCCGGACAATGGGGTGATCTTATGGGAACGTCCCCAGGACTCGTGGTTCTGGCCGATTCAGGCCCGTTTTCTGGGTTTATTGCCCATGTTTTGGTGTCCCGAGACGTCTCCGAAGCACGGGGTGATCTTATGGGACCGTCCCCTAGACTCGCAGGTTTGGCCAATTGGGGCCCGTTTTGTGAGCTATTACTCACGTTTTGGTGTGCCGGGACGTCTCCGGACCAAGGGGTGATCTTATCGGAACGTCCCTAGGACTCGTGCTTTTGGCCAATTCAGGCCCTTTTTGTGGGTTTATTGCCCATGTTTTAGTGACCCGGGACGTCTTCGAAGCACGGGGTGATCTTATGGGACCGTCCCCAAGAGTCACAGTTTTGGCCAATTGGGACCCGTTTTGTGAGGTATTGCTCATGTTATGGTGTCCCGGGACGTCTCCGGACGACTGGGTGATCTATGGGAACGTCCCCAACACTCAAGGTTTTGCCCTATTCAGGCCTGTTTTGTGGGTTTATTGCCCATGTTTTGGTGTCCTGGGACGTCTCCGAAGCACGGGGTCATCCTATGGGACCGTCCCCAAGACTCATAGTTTTGGCCATTTGGGCCCGTTTTGTGAGCTATTCCTCACGTTTTGGTGTCCCGGGACGTCTTCGGACCAAGGGGTGATCTATGGGAATGTCCCAAAGACTCGTGGTTTTGGCCGATTCAGGCCCGTTTTGTGGGTTTATTGCCCATGCTTTGGTGTCCCGGGACGTCTCCAAAGCACGGGGTGATCTTATGGGACCGTCCCCATGTGTCACAGTTTTGGCCAATAGGGCCCGTTTTGTGAGCTATTACTCATGCTTTGGTGTCCCGAGACGTCTCCGGACCACGGGGTGATCTATGGGAACGTCCCCAAGACTCACAATTTTGGTTGATACGAGCTCGTTTCAAGGGATATTGCTCACGTTTCGGTGTCTCGGGACGTCTCCGAAGCACGGGGTGATCTTATGGAAACGTCCCCAAGACTCATGGTTTTGGCCGAGTCAGGCCCGTTTTGTGGGTTTATTGCCCATGTTTTGGTGTCTCGAGACGTCTCCGAAGCACGGGGTGATCTTATGGGACCGTCCCCAAGAGTCACAGTTTTGGCTAATTGGGGCTCATTTTGTGAGCTATTGCTCACGTTTTGGTGTCCCGGGACGTCTCCAAACCATGGGGTGATCTCATGGGAACGTCCCGAGGACTCGTGGTTTTGGCCGATTCAGGCCCGTTTTGTGCGTTTATTGCCCATGTTTTGGTGTCCCGGGACATCTCCGAAGCACGGGTTGATCTTATGGGACCGCCCCCAAGACTCGTAGTTTTGGCCAAATGGGGCCCGTTGTGTGAGCTATTGCTCACGTTTTGGTGTCCCGGGATGTCTCCGGACAATGGGGTGATCTTATGGGAACGTCCCCAGGACTCGTGGTTCTGGCCGATTCAGGCCCGTTTTGTGGGTTTATTGCCCATGTTTTGGTGTCCCGAGACGTCTTCGAAGCACGGGGTGATCTTATGGGACCGTCCCCTAGACTCGCAGGTTTGGCCAATTGGGGCCCGTTTTGTGAGCTATTACTCACGTTTTGGTGTGCCGGGACGTCTCCGGACCAAGGGGTGATCTTATCGGAACGTCCCTAGGACTCGTGCTTTTGGCCAATTCAGGCCCGTTTTGTGGGTTTATTGCCCATGTTTTAGTGTCCCGGGACGTCTTCGAAGCACGGGGTGATCTTATGGGACCGTCCCCAAGAGTCACAGTTTTGGCCAATTGGGACCCGTTTTGTGAGGTATTGCTCATGTTATGGTGTCCCGGGACGTCTCCGGACGACTGGGTGATCTATGGGAACGTCCCCAACACTCAAGGTTTTGCCCTATTCAGGCCTGTTTTGTGGGTTTATTGCCCATGTTTTGGTGTCCTGGGACGTCTCCGAAGCATGGGGTGATCCTATGGGACCGTCCCCAAGACTCGCAGTTTTGGCCAACTGCGGCCCGTTTTGTGAGCTATTACTCACGTTTTGGTGTGCCGGGACGTCTCCGGACCAAGGGGTGATCTTATCGGAACGTCCCAAAGACTCGTGGTTTTGGCCGATTCAGGCCCGTTTTGTGGGTTTATTGCCCATGCTTTGGTGTCCCGGGACGTCTCCGAAGCACGGGGTGATCTTATGGGACCGTCCCCATGAGTCACAGTTTTGGCCAATTGGGCCCGTTTTGTGAGCTATTACTCATGTTTTGGTGTCCCGAGACGTCTCCGGACCACGGGGTGATCTATGGGAACGTCCCCAAGACTCACAATTTTGGTTGATACGAGCTCGTTTCAAGGGATATTGCTCACGTTTCGGTGTCTCGGGACGTCTCCGAAGCACGGGGTGATCTTATGGAAACGTCCCCAAGACTCGTGGTTTTGGACGAGTCAGGCCCGTTTTGTGGGTTTATTGCCCATGTTTTGGTGTCTCGAGACGTCTCCGAAGCACGGGGTGATCTTATGGGACCGTCCCCAAGAGTCACAGTTTTGGCTAATTGGGGCTCATTTTGTGAGCTATTGCTCACGTTTTGGTGTCCCGGGACGTCTCCAAACCATGGGGTGATCTCATGGGAACGTCCCGAGGACTCGTGGTTTTGGCCGATTCAGGCCCGTTTTGTGCGTTTATTGCCCATGTTTTGGTGTCCCGGGACATCTCCGAAGCACGGGTTGATCTTATGGGACCGCCCCCAAGACTCGTAGTTTTGGCCAAATGGGGCCCGTTGTGTGAGCTATTGCTCACGTTTTGGTGTCCCGGGATGTCTCCGGACAATGGGGTGATCTTATGGGAACGTCCCCAGGACTCGTGGTTCTGGCCGATTCAGGCCCGTTTTCTGGGTTTATTGCCCATGTTTTGGTGTCCCGAGACGTCTCCGAAGCACGGGGTGATCTTATGGGACCGTCCCCTAGACTCGCAGGTTTGGCCAATTGGGGCCCGTTTTGTGAGCTATTACTCACGTTTTGGTGTGCCGGGACGTCTCCGGACCAAGGGGTGATCTTATCGGAACGTCCCTAGGACTCGTGCTTTTGGCCAATTCAGGCCCTTTTTGTGGGTTTATTGCCCATGTTTTAGTGTCCCGGGACGTCTTCGAAGCACGGGGTGATCTTATGGGACCGTCCCCAAGAGTCACAGTTTTGGCCAATTGGGACCCGTTTTGTGAGGTATTGCTCATGTTATGGTGTCCCGGGACGTCTCCGGACGACTGGGTGATCTATGGGAACGTCCCCAACACTCAAGGTTTTGCCCTATTCAGGCCTGTTTTGTGGGTTTATTGCCCATGTTTTGGTGTCCTGGGACGTCTCCGAAGCACGGGGTCATCCTATGAGACCGTCCCCAAGACTCATAGTTTTGGCCAATTGGGCCCGTTTTGTGAGCTATTGCTCACGTTTTGGTGTCCCGGGACGTCTTCGGACCAAGGGGTGATCTATGGGAATGTCCCAAAGACTCGTGGTTTTGGCCGATTCAGGCCCGTTTTGTGGGTTTATTGCCCATGCTTTGGTGTCCCGGGACGTCTCCGAAGCACGGGGTGATCTTATGGGACCGTCCCCATGAATCACAGTTTTGGCCAATAGGGCCCGTTTTGTGAGCTATTACTCATGTTTTGGTGTCCCGAGACGTCTCCGGACCACGGGGTGATCTATGGGAACGTCCCCAAGACTCACAATTTTGGTTGATACGAGCTCGTTTCAAGGGATATTGCTCACGTTTCGGTGTCTCGGGACGTCTCCGAAGCACGGGGTGATCTTATGGAAACGTCCCCAAGACTCGTGGTTTTGGACGAGTCAGGCCCGTTTTGTGGGTTTATTGCCCATGTTTTGGTGTCTCGAGACGTCTCCGAAGCACGGGGTGATCTTATGGGACCGTCCCCAAGAGTCACAGTTTTGGCCAATTGGGGCTCATTTTGTGAGCTATTGCTCACGTTTTGGTGTCCCAGGACGTCTCCAGACCATGGGGTGATCTCATGGGAACGTCCCGAGGACTCGTGGTTTTGGCCGATTCAGGCCCGTTTTGTGCGTTTATTGCCCATGTTTTGGTGTCCCGGGACATCTCCAAAGCACGGGTTGATCTTATGGGACCGCCCCCAAGAGTCGTAGTTTTGGTCAATTGGGGCCCGTTTTGTGAGCTATTGCTCACGTTTTGGTGTCCCGGGACGTCTCCGGACAATGGGGTGATCTTATGGGAACGTCCCCAGGACTCGTGGTTCTGGCCGATTCAGGCCCGTTTTCTGGGTTTATTGCCCTTGTTTTGGTGTCCCGAGACGTCTCCGAAGCACGGGGTGATCTTATGGGACCGTCCCCTAGACTCGCAGGTTTGGCCAATTGGGGCCCGTTTTGTGAGCTATTACTCACGTTTTGGTGTGCCGGGACGTCTCCGGACCAAGGGGTGATCTTATCGGAACGTCCCTAGGACTCGTGCTTTTGGCCAATTCAGGCCCGTTTTGTGGGTTTATTGCCCATGTTTTAGTGTCCCGGGACGTCTTCGAAGCACGGGGTGATCTTATGGGACCGTCCCCAAGAGTCACAGTTTTGGCCAATTGGGACCCGTTTTGTGAGGTATTGCTCATGTTATGGTGTCCCGGGACGTCTCCGGACGACTGGGTGATCTATGGGAACGTCCCCAACACTCAAGGTTTTGCCCTATTCAGGACTGTTTTGTGGGTTTATTGCCCATGTTTTGGTGTCCTGGGACGTCTCCGAAGCACGGGGTCATCCTATGGGACCGTCCCCAAGACTCATAGTTTTGGCCAATTGGGCCCGTTTTGTGAGCTATTGCTCACGTTTTGGTGTCCCGGGACGTCTCCGGACCAAGGGGTGATCTATGGGAATGTCCCAAAGACTCGTGGTTTTGGCCGATTCAGGCCCGTTTTGTGGGTTTATTGCCCATGCTTTGGTGTCCCGGGACGTCTCCGAAGCACGGGGTGATCTTATGGGACCGTCCCCATGAGTCACAGTTTTGGCCAATTGGGCCCGTTTTGTGAGCTATTACTCATGTTTTGGTGTCCCGAGACGTCTCCGGACCACGGGGTGATCTATGGGAACGTCCCCAAGACTCACAATTTTGGTTGATACGAGCTCGTTTCAAGGGATATTGCTCACGTTTCGGTGTCTCGGGACGTCTCCGAAGCACGGGGTGATCTTCTGGAAACGTCCCCAAGACTCGTGGTTTTGGACGAGTCAGGCCCGTTTTGTGGGTTTATTGCCCATGTTTTGGTGTCTCGAGACGTCTCCGAAGCACGGGGTGATCTTATGGGACCGTCCCCAAGAGTCACAGTTTTGGCCAATTGGGGCTCATTTTGTGAGCTATTGCTCACGTTTTGGTGTCCCGGGACGTCTCCAGACCATGGGGTGATCTCATGGGAACGTCCCGAGGACTCGTGGTTTTGGCCGATTCAGGCCCGTTTTGTGCGTTTATTGCCCATGTTTTGGTGTCCCGGGACATCTCCAAAGCACGGGTTGATCTTATGGGACCGCCCCCAAGACTCGTAGTTTTGGCCAAAAGGGGCCCGTTTTGTGAGCTATTGCTCACGTTTTGGTGTCCCGGGACGTCTCCGGACAATGGGGTGATCTTATGGGAACGTCCCCAGGACTCGTGGTTCTGGCCGATTCAGGCCCGTTTTCTGGGTTTATTGCCCTTGTTTTGGTGTCCCGAGACGTCTCCGAAGCACGGGGTGATCTTATGGGACCGTCCCCTAGACTCGCAGGTTTGGCCAATTGGGGCCCGTTTTGTGAGCTATTACTCACGTTTTGGTGTGCCGGGACGTCTCCGGACCAAGGGGTGATCTTATCGGAACGTCCCTAGGACTCGTGCTTTTGGCCAATTCAGGCCCGTTTTGTGGGTTTATTGCCCATGTTTTAGTGTCCCGGGACGTCTTCGAAGCACGGGGTGATCTTATGGGACCGTCCCCAAGAGTCACAGTTTTGGCCAATTGGGACCCGTTTTGTGAGGTATTGCTCATGTTATGGTGTCCCGGGACGTCTCCGGACGACTGGGTGATCTATGGGAACGTCCCCAACACTCAAGGTTTTGCCCTATTCAGGACTGTTTTGTGGGTTTATTGCCCATGTTTTGGTGTCCTGGGACGTCTCCGAAGCACGGGGTCATCCTATGGGACCGTCCCCAAGACTCATAGTTTTGGCCAATTGGGCCCGTTTTGTGAGCTATTGCTCACGTTTTGGTGTCCCGGGACGTCTCCGGACCAAGGGGTGATCTATGGGAATGTCCCAAAGACTCGTGGTTTTGGCCGATTCAGGCCCGTTTTGTGGGTTTATTGCCCATGCTTTGGTGTCCCGGGACGTCTCCGAAGCACGGGGTGATCTTATGGGACCGTCCCCATGAGTCACAGTTTTGGCCAATTGGGCCCGTTTTGTGAGCTATTACTCATGTTTTGGTGTCCCGAGACGTCTCCGGACCACGGGGTGATCTATGGGAACGTCCCCAAGACTCACAATTTTGGTTGATACGAGCTCGTTTCAAGGGATATTGCTCACGTTTCGGTGTCTCGGGACGTCTCCGAAGCACGGGGTGATCTTCTGGAAACGTCCCCAAGACTCGTGGTTTTGGACGAGTCAGGCCCGTTTTGTGGGTTTATTGCCCATGTTTTGGTGTCTCGAGACGTCTCCGAAGCACGGGGTGATCTTATGGGACCGTCCCCAAGAGTCACAGTTTTGGCCAATTGGGGCTCATTTTGTGAGCTATTGCTCACGTTTTGGTGTCCCGGGACGTCTCCAGACCATGGGGTGATCTCATGGGAACGTCCCGAGGACTCGTGGTTTTGGCCGATTCAGGCCCGTTTTGTGCGTTTATTGCCCATGTTTTGGTGTCCCGGGACATCTCCAAAGCACGGGTTGATCTTATGGGACCGCCCCCAAGACTCGTAGTTTTGGCCAAAAGGGGCCCGTTTTGTGAGCTATTGCTCACGTTTTGGTGTCCCGGGACGTCTCCGGACAATGGGGTGATCTTATGGGAACGTCCCCAGGACTCGTGGTTCTGGCCGATTCAGGCCCGTTTTCTGGGTTTATTGCCCATGTTTTGGTGTCCCGAGACGTCTCCGAAGCACGGGGTGATCTTATGGGACCGTCCCCTAGACTCGCAGGTTTGGCCAATTGGGGCCCGTTTTGTGAGCTATTACTCACGTTTTGGTGTGCCGGGACGTCTCCGGACCAAGGGGTGATCTTATCGGAACGTCCCTAGGACTCGTGCTTTTGGCCAATTCAGGCCCTTTTTGTGGGTTTATTGCCCATGTTTTAGTGACCCGGGACGTCTTCGAAGCACGGGGTGATCTTATGGGACCGTCCCCAAGAGTCACAGTTTTGGCCAATTGGGACCCGTTTTGTGAGGTATTGCTCATGTTATGGTGTCCCGGGACGTCTCCGGACGACTGGGTGATCTATGGGAACGTCCCCAACACTCAAGGTTTTGCCCTATTCAGGCCTGTTTTGTGGGTTTATTGCCCATGTTTTGGTGTCCTGGGACGTCTCCGAAGCACGGGGTCATCCTATGGGACCGTCCCCAAGACTCATAGTTTTGGCCATTTGGGCCCGTTTTGTGAGCTATTCCTCACGTTTTGGTGTCCCGGGACGTCTTCGGACCAAGGGGTGATCTATGGGAATGTCCCAAAGACTCGTGGTTTTGGCCGATTCAGGCCCGTTTTGTGGGTTTATTGCCCATGCTTTGGTGTCCCGGGACGTCTCCAAAGCACGGGGTGATCTTATGGGACCGTCCCCATGTGTCACAGTTTTGGCCAATAGGGCCCGTTTTGTGAGCTATTACTCATGCTTTGGTGTCCCGAGACGTCTCCGGACCACGGGGTGATCTATGGGAACGTCCCCAAGACTCACAATTTTGGTTGATACGAGCTCGTTTCAAGGGATATTGCTCACGTTTCGGTGTCTCGGGACGTCTCCGAAGCACGGGGTGATCTTATGGAAACGTCCCCAAGACTCATGGTTTTGGCCGAGTCAGGCCCGTTTTGTGGGTTTATTGCCCATGTTTTGGTGTCTCGAGACGTCTCCGAAGCACGGGGTGATCTTATGGGACCGTCCCCAAGAGTCACAGTTTTGGCTAATTGGGGCTCATTTTGTGAGCTATTGCTCACGTTTTGGTGTCCCGGGACGTCTCCAAACCATGGGGTGATCTCATGGGAACGTCCCGAGGACTCGTGGTTTTGGCCGATTCAGGCCCGTTTTGTGCGTTTATTGCCCATGTTTTGGTGTCCCGGGACATCTCCGAAGCACGGGTTGATCTTATGGGACCGCCCCCAAGACTCGTAGTTTTGGCCAAATGGGGCCCGTTGTGTGAGCTATTGCTCACGTTTTGGTGTCCCGGGATGTCTCCGGACAATGGGGTGATCTTATGGGAACGTCCCCAGGACTCGTGGTTCTGGCCGATTCAGGCCCGTTTTCTGGGTTTATTGCCCATGTTTTGGTGTCCCGAGACGTCTTCGAAGCACGGGGTGATCTTATGGGACCGTCCCCTAGACTCGCAGGTTTGGCCAATTGGGGCCCGTTTTGTGAGCTATTACTCACGTTTTGGTGTGCCGGGACGTCTCCGGACCAAGGGGTGATCTTATCGGAACGTCCCTAGGACTCGTGCTTTTGGCCAATTCAGGCCCGTTTTGTGGGTTTATTGCCCATGTTTTAGTGTCCCGGGACGTCTTCGAAGCACGGGGTGATCTTATGGGACCGTCCCCAAGAGTCACAGTTTTGGCCAATTGGGACCCGTTTTGTGAGGTATTGCTCATGTTATGGTGTCCCGGGACGTCTCCGGACGACTGGGTGATCTATGGGAACGTCCCCAACACTCAAGGTTTTGCCCTATTCAGGCCTGTTTTGTGGGTTTATTGCCCATGTTTTGGTGTCCTGGGACGTCTCCGAAGCATGGGGTGATCCTATGGGACCGTCCCCAAGACTCGCAGTTTTGGCCAATTGCGGCCCGTTTTGTGAGCTATTACTCACGTTTTGGTGTGCCGGGACGTCTCCGGACCAAGGGGTGATCTTATCGGAACGTCCCAAAGACTCGTGGTTTTGGCCAATTCAGGCCCGTTTTGTGGGTTTATTGCCCATGCTTTGGTGTCCCGGGACGTCTCCGAAGCACGGGGTGATCTTATGGGACCGTCCCCATGAGTCACAGTTTTGGCCAATTGGGCCCGTTTTGTGAGCTATTACTCATGTTTTGGTGTCCCGAGACGTCTCCGGACCACGGGGTGATCTATGGGAACGTCCCCAAGACTCACAATTTTGGTTGATACGAGCTCGTTTCAAGGGATATTGCTCACGTTTCGGTGTCTCGGGACGTCTCCGAAGCACGGGGTGATCTTATGGAAACGTCCCCAAGACTCGTGGTTTTGGATGAGTCAGGCCCGTTTTGTGGGTTTATTGCCCATGTTTTGGTGTCTCGAGACGTCTCCGAAGCACGGGGTGATCTTATGGGACCGTCCCCAAGAGTCACAGTTTTGGCCAATTGGGGCTCATTTTGTGAGCTATTGCTCACGTTTTGGTGTCCCGGGACGTCTCCAGACCATGGGGTGATCTCATGGGAACGTCCCGAGGACTCGTGGTTTTGCCCGATTCAGGCCCGTTTTGTGCGTTTATTGCCCATGTTTTGGTGTCCCGGGACATCTCCAAAGCACGGGTTGATCTTATGGGACCGTCCCCAAGAGTCACAGTTTTGGCCAATTGGGGCTCATTTTGTGAGCTATTGCTCACGTTTTGGTGTCCCGGGACGTCTCCGGACAATGGGGTGATCTTATGGGAACGTCCCCAGGACTCGTGGTTCTGGCCGATTCAGGCCCGTTTTCTGGGTTTATTGCCCATGTTTTGGTGTCCCGAGACGTCTCCGAAGCACGGGGTGATCTTATGGGACCGTCCCCTAGACTCGCAGGTTTGGCCAATTGGGGCCCGTTTTGTGAGCTATTACTCACGTTTTGGTGTGCCGGGACGTCTCCGGACCAAGGGGTGATCTTATCGGAACGTCCCTAGGACTCGTGCTTTTGGCCAATTCAGGCCCTTTTTGTGGGTTTATTGCCCATGTTTTAGTGTCCCGGGACGTCTTCGAAGCACGGGGTGATCTTATGGGACCGTCCCCAAGAGTCACAGTTTTGGCCAATTGGGACCCGTTTTGAGAGGTATTGCTCATGTTATGGTGTCCCGGGACGTCTCCGGACGACTGGGTGATCTATGGGAACGTCCCCAACACTCAAGGTTTTGCCCTATTCAGGCCTGTTTTGTGGGTTTATTGCCCATGTTTTGGTGTCCTGGGACGTCTCCGAAGCACGGGGTCATCCTATGGGACCGTCCCCAAGACTCATAGTTTTGGCCAATTGGGCCCGTTTTGTGAGCTATTGCTCACGTTTTGGTGTCCCGGGACGTCTTCGGACCAAGGGGTGATCTATGGGAATGTCCCAAAGACTCGTGGTTTTGGCCGATTCAGGCCCGTTTTGTGGGTTTATTGCCCATGCTTTGGTGTCCCGGGACGTCTCCGAAGCACGGGGTGATCTTATGGGACCGTCCCCATGAATCACAGTTTTGGCCAATAGGGCCCGTTTTGTGAGCTATTACTCATGTTTTGGTGTCCCGAGACGTCTCCGGACCACGGGGTGATCTATGGGAACGTCCCCAAGACTCACAATTTTGGTTGATACGAGCTCGTTTCAAGGGATATTGCTCACGTTTCGGTGTCTCGGGACGTCTCCGAAGCACGGGGTGATCTTATGGAAACGTCCCCAAGACTCGTGGTTTTGGCCGAGTCAGGCCCGTTTTGTGGGTTTATTGCCCATGTTTTGGTGTCTCGAGACGTCTCCGAAGCACGGGGTGATCTTATGGGACCGTCCCCAAGAGTCACAGTTTTGGCTAATTGGGGCTCATTTTGTGAGCTATTGCTCACGTTTTGGTGTCCCGGGACGTCTCCAAACCATGGGGTGATCTCATGGGAACGTCCCGAGGACTCGTGGTTTTGGCCGATTCAGGCCCGTTTTGTGCGTTTATTGCCCATGTTTTGGTGTCCCGGTACATCTCCGAAGCACGGGTTGATCTTATGGGACCGCCCCCAAGACTCGTAGTTTTGGCCAAATGGGGCCCGTTTTGTGAGCTATTGCTCACGTTTTGGTGTCCCGGGACGTCTCCGGACAATGGGGTGATCTTATGGGAACGTCCCCAGGACTCGTGGTTCTGGCCGATTCAGGCCCGTTTTCTGGGTTTATTGCCCATGTTTTGGTGTCCCGAGACGTCTCCGAAGCACGGGGTGATCTTATGGGACCGTCCCCTAGACTCGCAGGTTTGGCCAATTGGGGCCCGTTTTGTGAGCTATTACTCACGTTTTGGTGTGCCGGGACGTCTCCGGACCAAGGGGTGATCTTATCGGAACGTCCCTAGGACTCGTGCTTTTGGCCAATTCAGGCCCTTTTTGTGGGTTTATTGCCCATGTTTTAGTGTCCCGGGACGTCTTCGAAGCACGGGGTGATCTTATGGGACCGTCCCCAAGAGTCACAGTTTTGGCCAATTGGGACCCGTTTTGTGAGGTATTGCTCATGTTATGGTGTCCCGGGACGTCTCCGGACGACTGGGTGATCTATGGGAACGTCCCCAACACTCAAGGTTTTGCCCTATTCAGGCCTGTTTTGTGGGTTTATTGCCCATGTTTTGGTGTCCTGGGACGTCTCCGAAGCACGGGGTCATCCTATGGGACCGTCCCCAAGACTCGTAGTTTTGGCCAATTGGGCCCGTTTTGTGAGCTATTGCTCACGTTTTGGTGTCCCGGGACGTCTCCGGACCAAGGGGTGATCTATGGGAATGTCCCAAAGACTCGTGGTTTTGGCCGATTCAGGCCCGTTTTGTGGGTTTATTGCCATGCTTTGGTGTCCCGGGACGTCTCCGAAGCATGGGGTGATCTTATGGGACCGTCCCCATGAGTCACAGTTTTGGCCAATAGGGCCCGTTTTGTGAGCTATTACTCAAGTTTTGGTGTCCCGAGACGTCTCCGGACCACGGGGTGATCTATGGGAACGTCCCCAAGACTCACAATTTTGGTTGATACGAGCTCGTTTCAAGGGATATTGCTCACGTTTCGGTGTCTCGGGACGTCTCCGAAGCACCGGGTGATCTTATGGAAACGTCCCCAAGACTCGTGGTTTTGGCCGAGTCAGGCCCGTTTTGTGGGTTTATTGCCCATGTTTTGGTGTCTCGAGACGTCTCCGAGGCACGGGGTGATCTTATGGGACCGTCCCCAAGAGTCACAGTTTTGGCTAATTGGGGCTTATTTTGTGAGCTATTGCTCACGTTTTGGTGTCCCGGGACGTCTCCAGACCATGGGGTTATCTCAAGGGAACGTCCCGAGGACTCGTGGTTTTGGCCGATTCAGGCCCGTTTTGTGCGTTTATTGCCCATGTTTTGGTGTCCCGGGACATCTCCGAAGCACGGGTTGATCTTATGGGACCGCCCCCAAGACTCGTAGTTTTGGCCAAATGGAGCCCGTTTTGTGAGCTATTGCTCACGTTTTGGTGTCCCGGGACGTCTCCGGACAATGGGGTGATCTTATGGGAACGTCCCCAGGACTCGTGGTTCTGGCCGATTCAGGCCCGTTTTCTGGGTTTATTGCCCATGTTTTGGTGTCCCGATGCGTCTCCGAAGCACGGGGTGATCTTATGGGACCGTCCCCTAGACACGCAGGTTTGGCCAATTGGGGCCCGTTTTGTGAGCTATTACTCACGTTTTGGTGTGCCAGGACGTCTCCGAACCAAGGGGTGATCTTATCGGAACGTCCCTAGGACTCGTGGTTTTGGCCAATTCAGGCCCGTTTTGTGGGTTTATTGCCCATGTTTTAGTGTCCCGGGACGTCTTCGAAGCACGGGGTGATCTTATGGGACCGTCCCCAAGAGTCACAGTTTTGGCCAATTGGGACCCGTTTTGTGAGGTATTGCTCATGTTATGGTGTCCCGGGACATCTCCGGATGACTGGGTGATCTATGGGAACGTCCCCAACACTCAAGGTTTTGCCCTATTCAGGCCTGTTTTGTGGGTTTATTGCCCATGTTTTGGTGTCCTGGGACGTCTCCGAAGCATGGGGTGATCCTATGGGACCGTCCCCAAGACTCGCAGTTTTGGCCAATTGCGGCCCGTTTTGTGAGCTATTACTCACGTTTTGGTGTGCCGGGACGTCTCCGGACCAAGGGGTGATCTTATCGGAACGTCCCAAAGACTCGTGGTTTTGGCCAATTCAGGCCCGTTTTGTGGGTTTATTGCCCATGCTTTGGTGTCCCGGGACGTCTCCGAAGCACGGGGTGATCTTATGGGACCGTCCCCATGAGTCACAGTTTTGGCCAATTGGGCCCGTTTTGTGAGCTATTACTCATGTTTTGGTGTCCCGAGACGTCTCCGGACCACGGGGTGATCTATGGGAACGTCCCCAAGACTCACAATTTTGGTTGATACGAGCTCGTTTCAAGGGATATTGCTCACGTTTCGGTGTCTCGGGACGTCTCCGAAGCACGGGGTGATCTTATGGAAACGTCCCCAAGACTCGTGGTTTTGGACGAGTCAGGCCCGTTTTGTGGGTTTATTGCCCATGTTTTGGTGTCTCGAGACGTCTCCGAAGCACGGGGTGATCTTATGGGACCGTCCCCAAGAGTCACAGTTTTGGCCAATTGGGGCTCATTTTGTGAGCTATTACTCATGTTTTGGTGTCCCGGGACGTCTCCAGACCATGGGGTGATCTCATGGGAACGTCCCGAGGACTCGTGGTTTTGGCCGATTCAGGCCCGTTTTGTGCGTTTATTGCCCATGTTTTGGTGTCCCGGGACATCTCCAAAGCACGGGTTGATCTTATGGGACCGCCCCCAAGACTCGTAGTTTTGGCCAAATGGGGCCCGTTTTGTGAGCTATTGCTCACGTTTTGGTGTCCCGGGACGTCTCCGGACAATGGGGTGATCTTATGGGAACGTCCCCAGGACTCGTGGTTCTGGCCGATTCAGGCCCGTTTTCTGGGTTTATTGCCCATGTTTTGGTGTCCCGAGACGTCTCCGAAGCACGGGGTGATCTTATGGGACCGTCCCCTAGACTCGCAGGTTTGGCCAATTGGGGCCCGTTTTGTGAGCTATTACTCACGTTTTGGTGTGCCGGGACGTCTCCGGACCAAGGGGTGATCTTATCGGAACGTCCCTAGGACTCGTGCTTTTGGCCAATTCAGGCCCTTTTTGTGGGTTTATTGCCCATGTTTTAGTGTCCCGGGACGTCTTCGAAGCACGGGGTGATCTTATGGGACCGTCCCCAAGAGTCACAGTTTTGGCCAATTGGGACCCGTTTTGTGAGGTATTGCTCATGTTATGGTGTCCCGGGACGTCTCCGGACGACTGGGTGATCTATGGGAACGTCCCCAACACTCAAGGTTTTGCCCTATTCAGGCCTGTTTTGTGGGTTTATTGCCCATGTTTTGGTGTCCTGGGACGTCTCCGAAGCACGGGGTCATCCTATGGGACCGTCCCCAAGACTCATAGTTTTGGCCAATTGGGCCTGTTTTGTGAGCTATTGCTCACGTTTTGGTGTCCCGGGACGTCTTCGGACCAAGGGGTGATCTATGGGAATGTCCCAAAGACTCGTGGTTTTGGCCGATTTAGGCCCGTTTTGTGGGTTTATTGCCCATGCTTTGGTGTCCCGGGACGTCTCCGAAGCACGGGGTGATCTTATGGGACCGTCCCCATGAGTCACAGTTTTGGCCAATAGGGCCCGTTTTGTGAGCTATTACTCATGCTTTGGTGTCCCGAGACGTCTCCGGACCACGGGGTGATCTATGGGAACGTCCCCAAGACTCACAATTTTGGTTGATACGAGCTCGTTTCAAGGGATATTGCTCACGTTTCGGTGTCTCGGGACGTCTCCGAAGCACGGGGTGATCTTATGGAAACGTCCCCAAGACTCATGGTTTTGGCCGAGTCAGGCCCGTTTTGTGGGTTTATTGCCCATGTTTTGGTGTCTCGAGACGTCTCCGAAGCACGGGGTGATCTTATGGGACCGTCCCCAAGAGTCACAGTTTTGGCTAATTGGGGCTCATTTTGTGAGCTATTGCTCACGTTTTGGTGTCCCGGGACGTCTCCAAACCATGGGGTGATCTCATGGGAACGTGTCGAGGACTCGTGGTTTTGGCCGATTCAGGCCCGTTTTGTGCGTTTATTGCCCTTGTTTTGGTGTCCCGGGACATCTCCGAAGCACGGGTTGATCTTATGGGACTGCCCCCAAGACTCGTAGTTTTGGCCAAATGGGGCCCGTTTTGTGAGCTATTGCTCACGTTTTGGTGTCCCGGGACGTCTCCGGACAATGAGGTGATCTTATGGGAACGTCCCCAGGACTCGTGGTTCTGGCCGATTCAGGCCCGTTTTCTGGGTTTATTGCCCATGTTTTGGTGTCCCGAGACGTCTCCGAAGCACGGGGTGATCTTATGGGACCGTCCCCTAGACTCGCAGGTTTGGCCAATTGGGGCCCGTTTTGTGAGCTATTACTCACGTTTTGGTGTGCCGGAACGTCTCCGGACCAAGGGGTGATCTTATCGGAACGTCCCTAGGACTCGTGCTTTTGGCCAATTCAGGCCCGTTTTGTGGGTTTATTGCCCATGTTTTAGTGTCCCGGGACGTCTTCGAAGCACGGGGTGATCTTATGGGACCGTCCCCAAGAGTCACAGTTTTGGCCAATTGGGACCAGTTTTGTGAGGTATTGCTCATGTTATGGTGTCCCGGGACGTCTCCGAACGACTGGGTGATCTATGGGAACGTCCCCAACACTCAAGGTTTTGCCCTATTCAGGCCTGTTTTGTGGGTTTATTGCCCATGTTTTGGTGTCCTGGGACGTCTCCGAAGCATGGGGTGATCCTATGGGACCGTCCCCAAGACTCGCAGTTTTGGCCAATTGCGGCCCGTTTTGTGAGCTATTACTCACGTTTTGGTGTGCCGGGACGTCTCCGGACCAAGGGGTGATCTTATCGGAACGTCCCAAAGACTCGTGGTTTTGGCCAATTCAGGCCCGTTTTGTGGGTTTATTGCCCATGCTTTGGTGTCCCGGGACGTCTCCGAAGCACGGGGTGATCTTATGGGACCGTCCCCATGAGTCACAGTTTTGGCCAATAGGGCCCGTTTTGTGAGCTATTACTCATGCTTTGGTGTCCCGAGACGTCTCCGGACCACGGGGTGATCTATGGGAACGTCCCCAAGACTCACAATTTTGGTTGATACGAGCTCGTTTCAAGGGATATTGCTCACGTTTCGGTGTCTCGGGACGTCTCCGAAGCACGGGGTGATCTTATGGAAACGTCCCCAAGACTCATGGTTTTGGCCGAGTCAGGCCCGTTTTGTGGGTTTATTGCCCATGTTTTGGTGTCTCGAGACGTCTCCGAAGCACGGGGTGATCTTATGGGACCGTCCCCAAGAGTCACAGTTTTGGCTAATTGGGGCTCATTTTGTGAGCTATTGCTCACGTTTTGGTGTCCCGGGACGTCTCCAAACCATGGGGTGATCTCATGGGAACGTCCCGAGGACTCGTGGTTTTGGCCGATTCAGGCCCGTTTTGTGCGTTTATTGCCCTTGTTTTGGTGTCCCGGGACATCTCCGAAGCACGGGTTGATCTTATGGGACCGCCCCCAAGACTCGTAGTTTTGGCCAAATGGGGCCCGTTTTGTGAGCTATTGCTCACGTTTTGGTGTCCCGGGACGTCTCCGGACAATGGGGTGATCTTATGGGAACGTCCCCAGGACTCGTGGTTCTGGCCGATTCAGGCCCGTTTTCTGGGTTTATTGCCCATGTTTTGGTGTCCCGAGACGTCTCCGAAGCACGGGGTGATCTTATGGGACCGTCCCCTAGACTCGCAGGTTTGGCCAATTGGGGCCCGTTTTGTGAGCTATTACTCACGTTTTGGTGTGCCGGAACGTCTCCGGACCAAGGGGTGATCTTATCGGAACGTCCCTAGGACTCGTGCTTTTGGCCAATTCAGGCCCGTTTTGTGGGTTTATTGCCCATGTTTTAGTGTCCCGGGACGTCTTCGAAGCACGGGGTGATCTTATGGGACCGTCCCCAAGAGTCACAGTTTTGGCCAATTGGGACCAGTTTTGTGAGGTATTGCTCATGTTATGGTGTCCCGGGACGTCTCCGAACGACTGGGTGATCTATGGGAACGTCCCCAACACTCAAGGTTTTGCCCTATTCAGGCCTGTTTTGTGGGTTTATTGCCCATGTTTTGGTGTCCTGGGACGTCTCCGAAGCATGGGGTGATCCTATGGGACCGTCCCCAAGACTCGCAGTTTTGGCCAATTGCGGCCCGTTTTGTGAGCTATTACTCACGTTTTGGTGTGCCGGGACGTCTCCGGACCAAGGGGTGATCTTATCGGAATGTCCCAAAGACTCGTGGTTTTGGCCAATTCAGGCCCGTTTTGTGGGTTTATTGCCCATGCTTTGGTGTCCCGGGACGTCTCCGAAGCACGGGGTGATCTTATGGGACCGTCCCCATGAGTCACAGTTTTGGCCAATTGGGCCCGTTTTGTGAGCTATTACTCATGTTTTGGTGTCCCGAGACGTCTCCGGACCACGGGGTGATCTATGGGAACGTCCCCAAGACTCACAATTTTGGTTGATACGAGCTCGTTTCAAGGGATATTGCTCACGTTTCGGTGTCTCGGGACGTCTCCGAAGCACGGGGTGATCTTATGGAAACGTCCCCAAGACTCGTGGTTTTGGACGAGTCAGGCCCGTTTTGTGGGTTTATTGCCCATGTTTTGGTGTCTCGAGACGTCTCCGAAGCACGGGGTGATCTTATGGGACCGTCCCCAAGAGTCACAGTTTTGGCCAATTGGGGCTCATTTTGTGAGCTATTGCTCACGTTTTGGTGTCCCGGGACGTCTCCAGACCATGGGGTGATCTCATGGGAACGTCCCGAGGACTCGTGGTTTTGGCCGATTCAGGCCCGTTTTGTGCGTTTATTGCCCATGTTTTGGTGTCCCGGGACATCTCCAAAGCACGGGTTGATCTTATGGGACCGCCCCCAAGACTCGTAGTTTTGGCCAAATGGGGCACGTTTTGTGAGCTATTGCTCACGTTTTGGTGTCCCGGGACGTCTCCGGACAATGGGGTGATCTTATGGGAACGTCCCCAGGACTCGTGGTTCTGGCCGATTCAGGCCCGTTTTCTGGGTTTATTGCCCATGTTTTGGTGTCCCGAGACGTCTCCGAAGCACGGGGTGATCTTATGGGACCGTCCCCTAGACTCGCAGGTTTGGCCAATTGGGGCCCGTTTTGTGAGCTATTACTCACGTTTTGGTGTGCCGGGACGTCTCCGGACCAAGGGGTGATCTTATCGGAACTTCCCTAGGACTCGTGCTTTTGGCCAATTCAGGCCCTTTTTGTGGGTTTATTGCCCATGTTTTAGTGTCCCGGGACGTCTTCGAAGCACGGGGTGATCTTATGGGACCGTCCCCAAGAGTCACAGTTTTGGCCAATTGGGACCCGTTTTGTGAGGTATTGCTCATGTTATGGTGTCCCGGGACGTCTCCGGACGACTGGGTGATCTATGGGAACGTCCCCAACACTCAAGGTTTTGCCCTATTCAGGCCTGTTTTGTGGGTTTATTGCCCATGTTTTGGTGTCCTGGGACGTCTCCGAAGCACGGGGTCGTCCTATGGGACCGTCCCCAAGACTCATAGTTTTGGCCAATTGGGCCCGTTTTGTGAGCTATTGCTCACGTTTTGGTGTCCCGGGACGTCTTCGGACCAAGGGGTGATCTATGGGAATGTCCCAAAGACTCGTGGTTTTGGCCGATTCAGGCCCGTTTTGTGGGTTTATTGCCCATGCTTTGGTGTCCCGGGACGTCTCCGAAGCACGGGGTGATCTTATGGGACCGTCCCCATGAATCACAGTTTTGGCCAATAGGGCCCGTTTTGTGAGCTATTACTCATGTTTTGGTGTCCCGAGACGTCTCCGGACCACGGGGTGATCTATGGGAACGTCCCCAAGACTCACAATTTTGGTTGATACGAGCTCGTTTCAAGGGATATTGCTCACGTTTCGGTGTCTCGGGACGTCTCCGAAGCACGGGGTGATCTTATGGAAACGTCCCAAAGACTCGTGGTTTTGGCCGAGTCAGGCCCGTTTTGTGGGTTTATTGCCCATGTTTTGGTGTCTCGAGACGTCTCCGAAGCACGGGGTGATCTTATGGGACCGTCCCCAAGAGTCACAGTTTTGGCTAATTGGGGCTCATTTTGTGAGCTATTGCTCACGTTTTGGTGTCCCGGGACGTCTCCAAACCATGGGGTGATCTCATGGGAACGTCCCGAGGACTCGTGGTTTTGGCCGATTCAGGCCCGTTTTGTGCGTTTATTGCCCATGTTTTGGTGTCCCGGGACATCTCCGAAGCACGGGTTGATCTTATGGGACCGCCCCCAAGACTCGTAGTTTTGGCCAAATGGGGCCCGTTTTGTGAGCTATTGCTCACATTTTGGTGTCCCGGGACGTCTCCGGACAATGGGGTGATCTTATGGGAACGTCCCCAGGACTCGTGGTTCTGGCCGATTCAGGCCCGTTTTCTGGGTTTATTGCCCATGTTTTGGTGTCCCGAGACGTCTCCGAAGCACGGGGTGATCTTATGGGACCGTCCCCTAGACTCGCAGGTTTGGCCAATTGGGGCCCGTTTTGTGAGCTATTACTCACGTTTTGGTGTGCCGGGACGTCTCCGGACCAAGGGATGATCTTATCGGAACGTCCCTAGGACTCGTGCTTTTGGCCAATTCAGGCCCTTTTTGTGGGTTTATTGCCCATGTTTTAGTGTCCCGGGACGTCTTCGAAGCACGGGGTGATCTTATGGGACCGTCCCCAAGAGTCACAGTTTTGGCCAATTGGGACCCGTTTTGTGAGGTATTGCTCATGTTATGGTGTCCCGGGACGTCTCCGGACGACTAGGTGATCTATGGGAACGTCCCCAACACTCAAGGTTTTGCCCTATTCAGGCCTTTTTTGTGGGTTTATTGCCCATGTTTTGGTGTCCTGGGACGTCTCCGAAGCACGGGGTCATCCTATGGGACCGTCCCCAAGAATCATAGTTTTGGCCAATTGGGCCCGTTTTGTGAGCTATTGCTCACGTTTTGGTGTCCCGGGACGTCTCCGGACCAAGGGGTGATCTATGGGAATGTCCCAAAGACTCGTGGTTTTGGCCGATTCAGGCCCGTTTTGTGGGTTTATTGCCCATGCTTTGGTGTCCCGGGACGTCTCCGAAGCACGGGGTGATCTTATGGGACCGTCCCCATGAGTCACAGTTTTGGCCAATAGGGCCCGTTTTGTGAGCTATTACTCAAGTTTTGGTGTCCCGAGACGTCTCCGGACCACGGGGTGATCTATGGGAACGTCCCCAAGACTCACAATTTTGGTTGATACGAGCTCGTTTCAAGGGATATTGCTCACGTTTCGGTGTCTCGGGACGTCTCCGAAGCACCGGGTGATCTTATGGAAACGTCCCCAAGACTCGTGGTTTTGGCCGAGTCAGGCCCGTTTTGTGGGTTTATTGCCCATGTTTTGGTGTCTCGAGACGTCTCCGAGGCACGGGGTGATCTTATGGGACCGTCCCCAAGAGTCACAGTTTTGGCTAATTGGGGCTTATTTTGTGAGCTATTGCTCACGTTTTGGTGTCCCGGGACGTCTCCAGACCATGGGGTTATCTCAAGGGAACGTCCCGAGGACTCGTGGTTTTGGCCGATTCAGGCCCGTTTTGTGCGTTTATTGCCCATGTTTTGGTGTCCCGGGACATCTCCGAAGCACGGGTTGATCTTATGGGACCGCCGCCAAGACTCGTAGTTTTGGCCAAATGGGGCCCGTTTTGTGAGCTATTGCTCACATTTTGGTGTCCCGGGACGTCTCCGGACAATGGGGTGATCTTATGGGAACGTCCCCAGGACTCGTGGTTCTGGCCGATTCAGGCCCGTTTTCTGGGTTTATTGCCCATGTTTTGGTGTCCCGAGACGTCTCCGAAGCACGGGGTGATCTTATGGGACCGTCCCCTAGACTCGCAGGTTTGGCCAATTGGGGCCCGTTTTGTGAGCTATTACTCACGTTTTGGTGTGCCGGGACGTCTCCGGACCAAGGGGTGATCTTATCAGAACGTCCCTAGGACTCGTGCTTTTGGACAATTCAGGCCCGTTTTGTGGGTTTATTGCCCATGTTTTAGTGTCCCGGGACGTCTTCGAAGCACGGGGTGATCTTATGGGACCGTCCCCAAGAGTCACAGTTTTGGCCAATTGGGACCCGTTTTGTGAGGTATTGCTCATGTTATGGTGTCCCGGGACGTCTCCGGACGACTGGGTGATCTATGGGAACGTCCCCAACACTCAAGGTTTTGCCCTATTCAGGCCTGTTTTGTGGGTTTATTGCCCATGTTTTGGTGTCCTGGGACGTCTCCGAAGCACGGGGTCGTCCTATGGGACCGTCCCCAAGACTCATAGTTTTGGCCAATTGGGCCCGTTTTGTGAGCTATTGCTCACGTTTTGGTGTCCCGGGACGTCTTCGGACCAAGGGGTGATCTATGGGAATGTTCCAAAGACTCGTGGTTTTGGCCGATTCAGGCCCGTTTTGTGGGTTTATTGCCCATGCTTTGGTGTCCCGGGACGTCTCCGAAGCACGGGGTGATCTTATGGGACCGTCCCCATGAATCACAGTTTTGGCCAATAGGGCCCGTTTTGTGAGCTATTACTCATGTTTTGGTGTCCCGAGACGTCTCCGGACCACGGGGTGATCTATGGGAACGTCCCCAAGACTCACAATTTTGGTTGATACGAGCTCGTTTCAAGGGATATTGCTCACGTTTCGGTGTCTCGGGACGTCTCCGAAGCACGGGGTGATCTTATGGAAACGTCCCAAAGACTCGTGGTTTTGGCCGAGTCAGGCCCGTTTTGTGGGTTTATTGCCCATGTTTTGGTGTCTCGAGACGTCTCCGAAGCACGGGGTGATCTTATGGGACCGTCCCCAAGAGTCACAGTTTTGGCTAATTGGGGCTCATTTTGTGAGCTATTGCTCACGTTTTGGTGTCCCGGGACGTCTCCAAACCATGGGGTGATCTCATGGGAACGTCCCGAGGACTCGTGGTTTTGGCCGATTCAGGCCCGTTTTGTGCGTTTATTGCCCATGTTTTGGTGTCCCGGGACATCTCCGAAGCACGGGTTGATCTTATGGGACCGCCCCCAAGACTCGTAGTTTTGGCCAAATGGGGCCCGTTTTGTGAGCTATTGCTCACATTTTGGTGTCCCTGGACGTCTCCGGACAATGGGGTGATCTTATGGGAACGTCCCCAGGACTCGTGGTTCTGGCCGATTCAGGCCCGTTTTCTGGGTTTATTGCCCATGTTTTGGTGTCCCGAGACGTCTCCGAAGCACGGGGTGATCTTATGGGACCGTCCCCTAGACTCGCAGGTTTGGCCAATTGGGGCCCGTTTTGTGAGCTATTACTCACGTTTTGGTGTGCCGGGACGTCTCCGGACCAAGGGATGATCTTATCGGAACGTCCCTAGGACTCGTGCTTTTGGCCAATTCAGGCCCTTTTTGTGGGTTTATTGCCCATGTTTTAGTGTCCCGGGACGTCTTCGAAGCACGGGGTGATCTTATGGGACCGTCCCCAAGAGTCACAGTTTTGGCCAATTGGGACCCGTTTTGTGAGGTATTGCTCATGTTATGGTGTCCCGGGACGTCTCCGGACGACTAGGTGATCTATGGGAACGTCCCCAACACTCAAGGTTTTGCCCTATTCAGGCCTTTTTTGTGGGTTTATTGCCCATGTTTTGGTGTCCTGGGACGTCTCCGAAGCACGGGGTCATCCTATGGGACCGTCCCCAAGAATCATAGTTTTGGCCAATTGGGCCCGTTTTGTGAGCTATTGCTCACGTTTTGGTGTCCCGGGACGTCTCCGGACCAAGGGGTGATCTATGGGAATGTCCCAAAGACTCGTGGTTTTGGCCGATTCAGGCCCGTTTTGTGGGTTTATTGCCCATGCTTTGGTGTCCCGGGACGTCTCCGAAGCACGGGGTGATCTTATGGGACCGTCCCCATGAGTCACAGTTTTGGCCAATAGGGCCCGTTTTGTGAGCTATTACTCAAGTTTTGGTGTCCCGAGACGTCTCCGGACCACGGGGTGATCTATGGGAACGTCCCCAAGACTCACAATTTTGGTTGATACGAGCTCGTTTCAAGGGATATTGCTCACGTTTCGGTGTCTCGGGACGTCTCCGAAGCACCGGGTGATCTTATGGAAACGTCCCCAAGACTCGTGGTTTTGGCCGAGTCAGGCCCGTTTTGTGGGTTTATTGCCCATGTTTTGGTGTCTCGAGACGTCTCCGAGGCACGGGGTGATCTTATGGGACCGTCCCCAAGAGTCACAGTTTTGGCTAATTGGGGCTTATTTTGTGAGCTATTGCTCACGTTTTGGTGTCCCGGGACGTCTCCAGACCATGGGGTTATCTCAAGGGAACGTCCCGAGGACTCGTGGTTTTGGCCGATTCAGGCCCGTTTTGTGCGTTTATTGCCCATGTTTTGGTGTCCCGGGACATCTCCGAAGCACGGGTTGATCTTATGGGACCGCCGCCAAGACTCGTAGTTTTGGCCAAATGGGGCCCGTTTTGTGAGCTATTGCTCACATTTTGGTGTCCCGGGACGTCTCCGGACAATGGGGTGATCTTATGGGAACGTCCCCAGGACTCGTGGTTCTGGCCGATTCAGGCCCGTTTTCTGGGTTTATTGCCCATGTTTTGGTGTCCCGAGACGTCTCCGAAGCACGGGGTGATCTTATGGGACCGTCCCCTAGACTCGCAGGTTTGGCCAATTGGGGCCCGTTTTGTGAGCTATTACTCACGTTTTGGTGTGCCGGGACGTCTCCGGACCAAGGGGTGATCTTATCAGAACGTCCCTAGGACTCGTGCTTTTGGACAATTCAGGCCCGTTTTGTGGGTTTATTGCCCATGTTTTAGTGTCCCGGGACGTCTTCGAAGCACGGGGTGATCTTATGGGACCGTCCCCAAGAGTCACAGTTTTGGCCAATTGGGACCCGTTTTGTGAGGTATTGCTCATGTTATGGTGTCCCGGGACGTCTCCGGACGACTGGGTGACCTATGGGAACGTCCCCAACACTCAAGGTTTTGCCCTATTCAGGCCTGTTTTGTGGGTTTATTGCCCATGTTTTGGTGTCCTAGGACGTCTCCGAAGCACGGGGTCATCCTATGGGACCGTCCCCAAGACTCATAGTTTTGGCCAATTGGGCCCGTTTTGTGAGCTATTGCTCTCGTTTTGGTGTCCCGGGACGTCTCCGGACCAAGGGGTGATCTATGGGAATGTCCCAAAGACTCGTGGTTTTGGCCGATTCAGGCCCGTTTTGTGGGTTTATTGCCCATGCTTTGGTGTCCCGGGACGTCTCCGAAGCACGGGGTGATCTTATGGGACCGTCCCCATGAGTCACAGTTTTGGCCAATAGGGCCCGTTTTGTGAGCTATTACTCAAGTTTTGGTGTCCCGAGACGTCTCCGGACCACGGGGTGATCTATGGGAACGTCCCCAAGACTCACAATTTTGGTTGATACGAGCTCGTTTCAAGGGATATTGCTCACGTTTCGGTGTCTCGGGACGTCTCCGAAGCACCGGGTGATCTTATGGAAACGTCCCCAAGACTCGTGGTTTTGGCCGAGTCAGGCCCGTTTTGTGGGTTTATTGCCCATGTTTTGGTGTCTCGAGACGTCTCCGAGGCACGGGGTGATCTTATGGGACCGTCCCCAAGAGTCACAGTTTTGGCTAATTGGGGCTTATTTTGTGAGCTATTGCTCACGTTTTGGTGTCCCGGGACGTCTCCAGACCATGGGGTTATCTCAAGGGAACGTCCCGAGGACTCGTGGTTTTGGCCGATTCAGGCCCGTTTTGTGCGTTTATTGCCCATGTTTTGGTGTCCCAGGACATCTCCGAAGCACGGGTTGATCTTATGGGACCGCCGCCAAGACTCGTAGTTTTGGCCAAATGGGGCCCGTTTTGTGAGCTATTGCTCACATTTTGGTGTCCCGGGACGTCTCCGGACAATGGGGTGATCTTATGGGAACGTCCCCAGGACTCGTGGTTCTGGCCGATTCAGGCCCGTTTTCTGGGTTTATTGCCCATGTTTTGGTGTCCCGAGACGTCTCCGAAGCACGGGGTGATCTTATGGGACCGTCCCCTAGACTCGCAGGTTTGGCCAATTGGGGCCCGTTTTGTGAGCTATTACTCACGTTTTGGTGTGCCGGGACGTCTCCGGACCAAGGGGTGATCTTATCAGAACGTCCCTAGGACTCGTGCTTTTGGACAATTCAGGCCCGTTTTGTGGGTTTATTGCCCATGTTTTAGTGTCCCGGGACGTCTTCGAAGCACGGGGTGATCTTATGGGACCGTCCCCAAGAGTCACAGTTTTGGCCAATTGGGACCCGTTTTGTGAGGTATTGCTCATGTTATGGTGTCCCGGGACGTCTCCGGACGACTGGGTGACCTATGGGAACGTCCCCAACACTCAAGGTTTTGCCCTATTCAGGCCTGTTTTGTGGGTTTATTGCCCATGTTTTGGTGTCCTAGGACGTCTCCGAAGCACGGGGTCATCCTATGGGACCGTCCCCAAGACTCATAGTTTTGGCCAATTGGGCCCGTTTTGTGAGCTATTGCTCTCGTTTTGGTGTCCCGGGACGTCTCCGGACCAAGGGGTGATCTATGGGAATGTCCCAAAGACTCGTGGTTTTGGCCGATTCAGGCCCGTTTTGTGGGTTTATTGCCCATGCTTTGGTGTCCCGGGACGTCTCCGAAGCACGGGGTGATCTTATGGGACCGTCCCCATGAGTCACAGTTTTGGCCAATAGGGCCCGTTTTGTGAGCTATTACTCAAGTTTTGGTGTCCCGAGACGTCTCCGGACCACGGGGTGATCTATGGGAACGTCCCCAAGACTCACAATTTTGGTTGATACGAGCTCGTTTCAAGGGATATTGCTCACGTTTCGGTGTCTCGGGACGTCTCCGAAGCACCGGGTGATCTTATGGAAACGTCCCCAAGACTCGTGGTTTTGGCCGAGTCAGGCCCGTTTTGTGGGTTTATTGCCCATGTTTTGGTGTCTCGAGACGTCTCCGAGGCACGGGGTGATCTTATGGGACCGTCCCCAAGAGTCACAGTTTTGGCTAATTGGGGCTTATTTTGTGAGCTATTGCTCACGTTTTGGTGTCCCGGGACGTCTCCAGACCATGGGGTTATCTCAAGGGAACGTCCCGAGGACTCGTGGTTTTGGCCGATTCAGGCCCGTTTTGTGCGTTTATTGCCCATGTTTTGGTGTCCCGGGACATCTCCGAAGCACGGGTTGATCTTATGGGACCGCCCCCAAGACTCGTAGTTTTGGCCAAATGGGGCCCGTTTTGTGAGCTATTGCTCACATTTTGGTGTCCCGGGACGTCTCCGGACAATGGGGTGATCTTATGGGAACGTCCCCAGGACTCGTGGTTCTGGCCGATTCAGGCCCGTTTTCTGGGTTTATTGCCCATGTTTTGGTGTCCCGAGACGTCTCCGAAGCACGGGGTGATCTTATGGGACCGTCCCATAGACTCGCAGGTTTGGCCAATTGGGGCCCGTTTTGTGAGCTATTACTCACGTTTTGGTGTGCCGGGACGTCTCCGGACCAAGGGGTGATCTTATCGGAACGTCCCTAGGACTCGTGCTTTTGGCCAATTCAGGCCCTTTTTGTGGGTTTATTGCCCATGTTTTAGTGTCCCGGGACGTCTTCGAAGCACGGGGTGATCTTATGGGACCGTCCCCAAGAGTCACAGTTTTGGCCAATTGGGACCCGTTTTGTGAGGTATTGCTCATGTTATGGTGTCCCGGGACGTCTCCGGACGACTGGGTGATCTATGGGAACGTCCCCAACACTCAAGGTTTTGCCCTATTCAGGCCTGTTTTGTGGGTTTATTACCCATGTTTTGGTGTCCTGGGACGTCTCCGAAGCACGGGGTCATCCTATGGGACCGTCCCCAAGACTCATAGTTTTGGCCAATTGGGCCCGTTTTGTGAGCTATTGCTCACGTTTTGGTGTCCCGGGACGTCTCCGGACCAAGGGGTGATCTATGGGAATGTCCCAAAGACTCGTGGTTTTGGCCGATTCAGGCCCGTTTTGTGGGTTTATTGCCCATGCTTTGGTGTCCCGGGACGTCTCCGAAGCACGGGGTGATCTTATGGGACCGTCCCCATGAGTCACAGTTTTGGCCAATAGGGCCCGTTTTGTGAGCTATTACTCAAGTTTTGGTGTCCCGAGACGTCTCCGGACCACGGGGTGATCTATGGGAACGTCCCCAAGACTCACAATTTTGGTTGATACGAGCTCGTTTCAAGGGATATTGCTCACGTTTCGGTGTCTCGGGACGTCTCCGAAGCACCGGGTGATCTTATGGAAACGTCCCCAAGACTCGTGGTTTTGGCCGAGTCAGGCCCGTTTTGTGGGTTTATTGCCCATGTTTTGGTGTCTCGAGACGTCTCCGAGGCACGGGGTGATCTTATGGGACCGTCCCCAAGAGTCACAGTTTTGGCTAATTGGGGCTTATTTTGTGAGCTATTGCTCACGTTTTGGTGTCCCGGGACGTCTCCAGACCATGGGGTTATCTCAAGGGAACGTCCCGAGGACTCGTGGTTTTGGCCGATTCAGGCCCGTTTTGTGCGTTTATTGCCCATGTTTTGGTGTCCCGGGACATCTCCGAAGCACGGGTTGATCTTATGGGACCGCCGCCAAGACTCGTAGTTTTGGCCAAATGGGGCCCGTTTTGTGAGCTATTGCTCACATTTTGGTGTCCCGGGACGTCTCCGGACAATGGGGTGATCTTATGGGAACGTCCCCAGGACTCGTGGTTCTGGCCGATTCAGGCCCGTTTTCTGGGTTTATTGCCCATGTTTTGGTGTCCCGAGACGTCTCCGAAGCACGGGGTGATCTTATGGGACCGTCCCCTAGACTCGCAGGTTTGGCCAATTGGGGCCCGTTTTGTGAGCTATTACTCACGTTTTGGTGTGCCGGGACGTCTCCGGACCAAGGGGTGATCTTATCAGAACGTCCCTAGGACTCGTGCTTTTGGACAATTCAGGCCCGTTTTGTGGGTTTATTGCCCATGTTTTAGTGTCCCGGGACGTCTTCGAAGCACGGGGTGATCTTATGGGACCGTCCCCAAGAGTCACAGTTTTGGCCAATTGGGACCCGTTTTGTGAGGTATTGCTCATGTTATGGTGTCCCGGGACGTCTCCGGACGACTGGGTGATCTATGGGAACGTCCCCAACACTCAAGGTTTTGCCCTATTCAGGCCTGTTTTGTGGGTTTATTGCCCATGTTTTGGTGTCCTGGGACGTCTCCGAAGCACGGGGTCATCCTATGGGACCGTCCCCAAGACTCATAGTTTTGGCCAATTGGGCCCGTTTTGTGAGCTATTGCTCTCGTTTTGGTGTCCCGGGACGTCTCCGGACCAAGGGGTGATCTATGGGAATGTCCCAAAGACTCGTGGTTTTGGCCGATTCAGGCCCGTTTTGTGGGTTTATTGCCCATGCTTTGGTGTCCCGGGACGTCTCCGAAGCACGGGGTGATCTTATGGGACCGTCCCCATGAGTCACAGTTTTGGCCAATAGGGCCCGTTTTGTGAGCTATTACTCAAGTTTTGGTGTCCCGAGACGTCTCCGGACCACGGGGTGATCTATGGGAACGTCCCCAAGACTCACAATTTTGGTTGATACGAGCTCGTTTCAAGGGATATTGCTCACGTTTCGGTGTCTCGGGACGTCTCCGAAGCACCGGGTGATCTTATGGAAACGTCCCCAAGACTCGTGGTTTTGGCCGAGTCAGGCCCGTTTTGTGGGTTTATTGCCCATGTTTTGGTGTCTCGAGACGTCTCCGAGGCACGGGGTGATCTTATGGGACCGTCCCCAAGAGTCACAGTTTTGGCTAATTGGGGCTTATTTTGTGAGCTATTGCTCACGTTTTGGTGTCCCGGGACGTCTCCAGACCATGGGGTTATCTCAAGGGAACGTCCCGAGGACTCGTGGTTTTGGCCGATTCAGGCCCGTTTTGTGCGTTTATTGCCCATGTTTTGGTGTCCCGGGACATCTCCGAAGCACGGGTTGATCTTATGGGACCGCCGCCAAGACTCGTAGTTTTGGCCAAATGGGGCCCGTTTTGTGAGCTATTGCTCACATTTTGGTGTCCCGGGACGTCTCCGGACAATGGGGTGATCTTATGGGAACGTCCCCAGGACTCGTGGTTCTGGCCGATTCAGGCCCGTTTTCTGGGTTTATTGCCCATGTTTTGGTGTCCCGAGACGTCTCCGAAGCACGGGGTGATCTTATGGGACCGTCCCCTAGACTCGCAGGTTTGGCCAATTGGGGCCCGTTTTGTGAGCTATTACTCACGTTTTGGTGTGCCGGGACGTCTCCGGACCAAGGGGTGATCTTATCAGAACGTCCCTAGGACTCGTGCTTTTGGACAATTCAGGCCCGTTTTGTGGGTTTATTGCCCATGTTTTAGTGTCCCGGGACGTCTTCGAAGCACGGGGTGATCTTATGGGACCGTCCCCAAGAGTCACAGTTTTGGCCAATTGGGACCCGTTTTGTGAGGTATTGCTCATGTTATGGTGTCCCGGGACGTCTCCGGACGACTGGGTGATCTATGGGAACGTCCCCAACACTCAAGGTTTTGCCCTATTCAGGCCTGTTTTGTGGGTTTATTGCCCATGTTTTGGTGTCCTGGGACGTCTCCGAAGCACGGGGTCATCCTATGGGACCGTCCCCATGAGTCACAGTTTTGGCCAATAGGGCCCGTTTTGTGAGCTATTACTCAAGTTTTGGTGTCCCGAGACGTCTCCGGACCACGGGGTGATCTATGGGAACGTCCCCAAGACTCACAATTTTGGTTGATACGAGCTCGTTTCAAGGGATATTGCTCACGTTTCGGTGTCTCGGGACGTCTCCGAAGCACCGGGTGATCTTTTGGAAACGTCCCCAAGACTCGTGGTTTTGGCCGAGTCAGGCCCGTTTTGTGGGTTTATTGCCCATGTTTTGGTGTCTCGAGACGTCTCCGAGGCACGGGGTGATCTTATGGGACCGTCCCCAAGAGTCACAGTTTTGGCTAATTGGGGCTTATTTTGTGAGCTATTGCTCACGTTTTGGTGTCCCGGGACGTCTCCAGACCATGGGGTTATCTCAAGGGAACGTCCCGAGGACTCGTGGTTTTGGCCGATTCAGGCCCGTTTTGTGCGTTTATTGCCCATGTTTTGGTGTCCCGGGACATCTCCGAAGCACGGGTTGATCTTATGGGACCGCCGCCAAGACTCGTAGTTTTGGCCAAATGGGGCCCGTTTTGTGAGCTATTGCTCACATTTTGGTGTCCCGGGACGTCTCCGGACAATGGGGTGATCTTATGGGAACGTCCCCAGGACTCGTGGTTCTGGCCGATTCAGGCCCGTTTTCTGGGTTTATTGCCCATGTTTTGGTGTCCCGAGACGTCTCCGAAGCACGGGGTGATCTTATGGGACCGTCCCCTAGACTCGCAGGTTTGGCCAATTGGGGCCCGTTTTGTGAGCTATTACTCACGTTTTGGTGTGCCGGGACGTCTCCGGACCAAGGGGTGATCTTATCAGAACGTCCCTAGGACTCGTGCTTTTGGACAATTCAGGCCCGTTTTGTGGGTTTATTGCCCATGTTTTAGTGTCCCGGGACGTCTTCGAAGCACGGGGTGATCTTATGGGACCGTCCCCAAGAGTCACAGTTTTGGCCAATTGGGACCCGTTTTGTGAGGTATTGCTCATGTTATGGTGTCCCGGGACGTCTCCGGACGACTGGGTGATCTATGGGAACGTCCCCAACACTCAAGGTTTTGCCCTATTCAGGCCTGTTTTGTGGGTTTATTGCCCATGTTTTGGTGTCCTGGGACGTCTCCGAAGCACGGGGTCATCCTATGGGACCGTCCCCATGAGTCACAGTTTTGGCCAATAGGGCCCGTTTTGTGAGCTATTACTCAAGTTTTGGTGTCCCGAGACGTCTCCGGACCACGGGGTGATCTATGGGAACGTCCCCAAGACTCACAATTTTGGTTGATACGAGCTCGTTTCAAGGGATATTGCTCACGTTTCGGTGTCTCGGGACGTCTCCGAAGCACCGGGTGATCTTTTGGAAACGTCCCCAAGACTCGTGGTTTTGGCCGAGTCAGGCCCGTTTTGTGGGTTTATTGCCCATGTTTTGGTGTCTCGAGACGTCTCCGAGGCACGGGGTGATCTTATGGGACCGTCCCCAAGAGTCACAGTTTTGGCTAATTGGGGCTTATTTTGTGAGCTATTGCTCACGTTTTGGTGTCCCGGGACGTCTCCAGACCATGGGGTTATCTCAAGGGAACGTCCCGAGGACTCGTGGTTTTGGCCGATTCAGGCCCGTTTTGTGCGTTTATTGCCCATGTTTTGGTGTCCCGGGACATCTCCGAAGCACGGGTTGATCTTATGGGACCGCCGCCAAGACTCGTAGTTTTGGCCAAATGGGGCCCGTTTTGTGAGCTATTGCTCACATTTTGGTGTCCCGGGACGTCTCCGGACAATGGGGTGATCTTATGGGAACGTCCCCAGGACTCGTGGTTCTGGCCGATTCAGGCCCGTTTTCTGGGTTTATTGCCCATGTTTTGGTGTCCCGAGACGTCTCCGAAGCACGGGGTGATCTTATGGGACCGTCCCCTAGACTCGCAGGTTTGGCCAATTGGGGCCCGTTTTGTGAGCTATTACTCACGTTTTGGTGTGCCGGGACGTCTCCGGACCAAGGGGTGATCTTATCAGAACGTCCCTAGGACTCGTGCTTTTGGACAATTCAGGCCCGTTTTGTGGGTTTATTGCCCATGTTTTAGTGTCCCGGGACGTCTTCGAAGCACGGGGTGATCTTATGGGACCGTCCCCAAGAGTCACAGTTTTGGCCAATTGGGACCCGTTTTGTGAGGTATTGCTCATGTTATGGTGTCCCGGGACGTCTCCGGACGACTGGGTGATCTATGGGAACGTCCCCAACACTCAAGGTTTTGCCCTATTCAGGCCTGTTTTGTGGGTTTATTGCCCATGTTTTGGTGTCCTGGGACGTCTCCGAAGCACGGGGTCATCCTATGGGACCGTCCCCATGAGTCACAGTTTTGGCCAATAGGGCCCGTTTTGTGAGCTATTACTCAAGTTTTGGTGTCCCGAGACGTCTCCGGACCACGGGGTGATCTATGGGAACGTCCCCAAGACTCACAATTTTGGTTGATACGAGCTCGTTTCAAGGGATATTGCTCACGTTTCGGTGTCTCGGGACGTCTCCGAAGCACCGGGTGATCTTATGGAAACGTCCCCAAGACTCGTGGTTTTGGCCGAGTCAGGCCCGTTTTGTGGGTTTATTGCCCATGTTTTGGTGTCTCGAGACGTCTCCGAGGCACGGGGTGATCTTATGGGACCGTCCCCAAGAGTCACAGTTTTGGCTAATTGGGGCTTATTTTGTGAGCTATTGCTCACGTTTTGGTGTCCCGGGACGTCTCCAGACCATGGGGTTATCTCAAGGGAACGTCCCGAGGACTCGTGGTTTTGGCCGATTCAGGCCCGTTTTGTGCGTTTATTGCCCATGTTTTGGTGTCCCGGGACATCTCCGAAGCACGGGTTGATCTTATGGGACCGCCGCCAAGACTCGTAGTTTTGGCCAAATGGGGCCCGTTTTGTGAGCTATTGCTCACATTTTGGTGTCCCGGGACGTCTCCGGACAATGGGGTGATCTTATGGGAACGTCCCCAGGACTCGTGGTTCTGGCCGATTCAGGCCCGTTTTCTGGGTTTATTGCCCATGTTTTGGTGTCCCGAGACGTCTCCGAAGCACGGGGTGATCTTATGGGACCGTCCCCTAGACTCGCAGGTTTGGCCAATTGGGGCCCGTTTTGTGAGCTATTACTCACGTTTTGGTGTGCCGGGACGTCTCCGGACCAAGGGGTGATCTTATCAGAACGTCCCTAGGACTCGTGCTTTTGGACAATTCAGGCCCGTTTTGTGGGTTTATTGCCCATGTTTTAGTGTCCCGGGACGTCTTCGAAGCACGGGGTGATCTTATGGGACCGTCCCCAAGAGTCACAGTTTTGGCCAATTGGGACCCGTTTTGTGAGGTATTGCTCATGTTATGGTGTCCCGGGACGTCTCCGGACGACTGGGTGATCTATGGGAACGTCCCCAACACTCAAGGTTTTGCCCTATTCAGGCCTGTTTTGTGGGTTTATTGCCCATGTTTTGGTGTCCTGGGACGTCTCCGAAGCACGGGGTCATCCTATGGGACCGTCCCCAAGACTCATAGTTTTGGCCAATTGGGCCCGTTTTGTGAGCTATTGCTCTCGTTTTGGTGTCCCGGGACGTCTCCGGACCAAGGGGTGATCTATGGGAATGTCCTAAAGACTCGTGGTTTTGGCCGATTCAGGCCCGTTTTGTGGGTTTATTGCCCATGCTTTGGTGTCCCGGGACGTCTCCGAAGCACGGGGTGATCTTATGGGACCGTCCCCATGAGTCACAGTTTTGGCCAATAGGGCCCGTTTTGTGAGCTATTACTCAAGTTTTGGTGTCCCGAGACGTCTCCGGACCACGGGGTGATCTATGGGAACGTCCCCAAGACTCACAATTTTGGTTGATACGAGCTCGTTTCAAGGGATATTGCTCACGTTTCGGTGTCTCGGGACGTCTCCGAAGCACCGGGTGATCTTATGGAAACGTCCCCAAGACTCGTGGTTTTGGCCGAGTCAGGCCCGTTTTGTGGGTTTATTGCCCATGTTTTGGTGTCTCGAGACGTCTCCGAGGCACGGGGTGATCTTATGGGACCGTCCCCAAGAGTCACAGTTTTGGCTAATTGGGGCTTATTTTGTGAGCTATTGCTCACGTTTTGGTGTCCCGGGACGTCTCCAGACCATGGGGTTATCTCAAGGGAACGTCCCGAGGACTCGTGGTTTTGGCCGATTCAGGCCCGTTTTGTGCGTTTATTGCCCATGTTTTGGTGTCCCGGGACATCTCCGAAGCACGGGTTGATCTTATGGGACCGCCGCCAAGACTCGTAGTTTTGGCCAAATGGGGCCCGTTTTGTGAGCTATTGCTCACATTTTGGTGTCCCGGGACGTCTCCGGACAATGGGGTGATCTTATGGGAACGTCCCCTGGACTCGTGGTTCTGGCCGATTCAGGCCCGTTTTCTGGGTTTATTGCCCATGTTTTGGTGTCCCGAGACGTCTCCGAAGCACGGGGTGATCTTATGGGACCGTCCCATAGACTCGCAGGTTTGGCCAATTGGGGCCCGTTTTGTGAGCTATTACTCACGTTTTGGTGTGCCGGGACGTCTCCGGACCAAGGGGTGATCTTATCGGAACGTCCCTAGGACTCGTGCTTTTGGCCAATTCAGGCCCTTTTTGTGGGTTTATTGCCCATGTTTTAGTGTCCCGGGACGTCTTCGAAGCACGGGGTGATCTTATGGGACCGTCCCCAAGAGTCACAGTTTTGGCCAATTGGGACCCGTTTTGTGAGGTATTGCTCATGTTATGGTGTCCCGGGACGTCTCCGGACGACTGGGTGATCTATGGGAACGTCCCCAACACTCAAGGTTTTGCCCTATTCAGGCCTGTTTTGTGGGTTTATTACCCATGTTTTGGTGTCCTGGGACGTCTCCGAAGCACGGGGTCATCCTATGGGACCGTCCCCAAGACTCATAGTTTTGGCCAATTGGGCCCGTTTTGTGAGCTATTGCTCACGTTTTGGTGTCCCGGGACGTCTCCGGACCAAGGGGTGATCTATGGGAATGTCCCAAAGACTCGTGGTTTTGGCCGATTCAGGCCCGTTTTGTGGGTTTATTGCCCACGCTTTGGTGTCCCGGGACGTCTCCGAAGCACGGGGTGATCTTATGGGACCGTCCCCATGAGTCACAGTTTTGGCCAATAGGGCCCGTTTTGTGAGCTATTACTCAAGTTTTGGTGTCCCGAGACGTCTCCGGACCACGGGGTGATCTATGGGAACGTCCCCAAGACTCACAATTTTGGTTGATACGAGCTCGTTTCAAGGGATATTGCTCACGTTTCGGTGTCTCGGGACGTCTCCGAAGCACCGGGTGATCTTATGGAAACGTCCCCAAGACTCGTGGTTTTGGCCGAGTCAGGCCCGTTTTGTGGGTTTATTGCCCATGTTTTGGTGTCTCGAGACGTCTCCGAGGCACGGGGTGATCTTATGGGACCGTCCCCAAGAGTCACAGTTTTGGCTAATTGGGGCTTATTTTGTGAGCTATTGCTCACGTTTTGGTGTCCCGGGACGTCTCCAGACCATGGGGTTATCTCAAGGGAACGTCCCGAGGACTCGTGGTTTTGGCCGATTCAGGCCCGTTTTGTGCGTTTATTGCCCATGTTTTGGTGTCCCGGGACATCTCCGAAGCACGGGTTGATCTTATGGGACCGCCCCCAAGACTCGTAGTTTTGGCCAAATGGGGCCCGTTTTGTGAGCTATTGCTCACATTTTGGTGTCCCGGGACGTCTCCGGACAATGGGGTGATCTTATGGGAACGTCCCCAGGACTCGTGGTTCTGGCCGATTCAGGCCCGTTTTCTGGGTTTATTGCCCATGTTTTGGTGTCCCGAGACGTCTCCGAAGCACGGGGTGATCTTATGGGACCGTCCCATAGACTCGCAGGTTTGGCCAATTGGGGCCCGTTTTGTGAGCTATTACTCACGTTTTGGTGTGCCGGGACGTCTCCGGACCAAGGGGTGATCTTATCGGAACGTCCCTAGGACTCGTGCTTTTGGCCAATTCCGGCCCTTTTTGTGGGTTTATTGCCCATGTTTTAGTGTCCCGGGACGTCTTCGAAGCACGGGGTGATCTTATGGGACCGTCCCCAAGAGTCACAGTTTTGGCCAATTGGGACCCGTTTTGTGAGGTATTGCTCATGTTATGGTGTCCCGGGACGTCTCCGGACGACTGGGTGATCTATGGGAACGTCCCCAACACTCAAGGTTTTGCCCTATTCAGGCCTGTTTTGTGGGTTTATTGCCCATGTTTTGGTGTCCTGGGACGTCTCCGAAGCACGGGGTCATCCTATGGGACCGTCCCCAAGACTCGCAGTTTTGGCAAATTGGGCCCGTTTTGTGTGCTATTGCTCACGTTTTGGTGTCCCGGGACGTCTCCGGACCAACGGGTGATCTATGGGAATGTCCCAAAGACTCGTGGTTTTGGCCGATTCAGGCCCGTTTTGTGGGTTTATTGCCCATGCTTTGGTGTCCCGGGACGTCTCCGAAGCACGGGGTGATCTTATGGGACCGTCCCCATGAGTCACAGTTTTGGCCAATTGGGCCCGTTTTGTGAGCTATTTCTCATGTTTTGGTGTCCCGAGACGTCTCCGGACCACGGGGTGATCTATGGGAACATCCCCAAGACTCACAATTTTGGTTGATACGAGCTGGTTTCAAGGGATATTGCTCACGTTTCGGTGTCTCGGGACGTCTCCGAAGCACGGGGTGATCTTATGGAAACGTCCCAAAGACTCGTGGTTTTGGCCGAGTCAGGCCCGTTTTGTGGGTTTATTGCCCATGTTTTGGTGTCTCGAGACGTCTCCGAAGCACGGGGTGATCTTATGGGACCGTCCACAAGAGTCACAGTTTTGGCCAATTGGGGCTCATTTTGTGAGCTATTGCTCACGTTTTGGTGTCCCGGGACGTCTCCAGACCATGGGGTGATCTCATGGGAACGTCCCGAGGACTCGTGGTTTTGGCCGATTCAGGCCCGTTTTGTGCGTTTATTGCCCATGTTTTGGTGTCCCGGGACATCTCCGAAGCACGGGTTGACCTTATGGGACCGCCCCCAAGACTCGTAGTTTTGGCCAAATGGAGCCCGTTTTGTGAGCTACTGGTCACGTTTTGGTGTCCCGGGACGTCTCCGGACAATGGGGTGATCTTATGGGAACGTCCCCAGGACTCGTGGTTCTGGCCGATTCAGGCCCGTTTTGTGGGTTTATTGCCCATGTTTTGGTGTCCCGAGACGTCTCCGAAGCACGGGGTGATCTTATGGGACCGTCCCCTAGACTCGCAGGTTTGGCCAATTGGGGCCCGTTTTGTGAGCTATTACTAACGTTTTGGTGTGCCGGGACGTCTCCGGACCAAGGGGTGATCTTATCGGAACGTCCCTAGGACTCGTGCTTTTGGCCAATTCTGGCCCGTTTTGTGGGTTTATTGCCCATGTTTTAGTGTCCCGGGACGTCTTCGAAGCACGGGGTGATCTTATGGGACCGTCCCCAAGAGTCACAGTTTTGGCCAATTGGGACCCGTTTTGTGAGGTATTGCTCATGTTATGGTGTCCCGGGACGTCTCCGGACGACTGGGTGATCTATGGGAACGTCCCCAACACTCAAGGTTTTGCCCTATTCAGGCCTGTTTTGTGGGTTTATTGCCCATGTTTTGGTGTCCTGGGACGTCTCCGAAGCATGGGGTGATCCTATGGGACCGTCCCCAAGACTCGCAGTTTTGGCAAATTGGGCCCGTTTTGTGAGCTATTGCTCACGTTTTGGTGTCCCGGGACGTCTCCGGACCAACGGGTGATCTATGGGAATGTCCCAAAGACTCGTGGTTTTGGCCGATTCAGGCCCGTTTTGTGGGTTTATTGCCCATGCTTTGGTGTCCCGGGACGTCTCCGAAGCACGGGGTGATCTTATGGGACCGTCCCCATGAGTCACAGTTTTGGCCAATTGGGCCCGTTTTGTGAGCTATTTCTCATGTTTTGGTGTCCCGAGACGTCTCCGGACCACGGGGTGATCTATGGGAACATCCCCAAGACTCACAATTTTGGTTGATACGAGCTGGTTTCAAGGGATATTGCTCACGTTTCGGTGTCTCGGGACGTCTCCGAAGCACGGGGTGATCTTATGGAAACGTCCCCAAGACTAGTGGTTTTGGCCGAGTCAGGCCCGTTTTGTGGGTTTATTGCCCATGTTTTGGTGTCTCGAGACGTCTCCGAAGCACGGGGTGATCTTATGGGACCGTCCCCAAGAGTCACAGTTTTGGCCAATTGGGGCTCATTTTGTGAGCTATTGCTCACGTTTTGGTGTCCCGGGACGTCTCCAGACCATGGGGTGATCTCATGGGAACGTCCCGAGGACTCGTGGTTTTGGCCGATTCAGGCCCGTTTTGTGCGTTTATTGCCCATGTTTTGGTGTCCCGGGACATCTCCGAAGCACGGGTTGACCTTATGGGACCGCCCCCAAGACTCGTAGTTTTGGCCAAATGGAGCCCGTTTTGTGAGCTATTGCTCACGTTTTGGTGTCCCGGGACGTCTCCGGACAATGGGGTGATCTTATGGGAACGTCCCCAGGACTCGTGGTTCTGGCCGATTCAGGCCCGTTTTGTGGGTTTATTGCCCATGTTTTGGTGTCCCGAGACGTCTCCGAAGCACGGGGTGATCTTATGGGACCGTCCCCTAGACTCGCAGGTTTGGCCAATTGGGGCCCGTTTTGTGAGCTATTACTAACGTTTTGGTGTGCCGGGACGTCTCCGGACCAAGGGGTGATCTTATCGGAACGTCCCTAGGACTCGTGCTTTTGGCCAATTCTGGCCCGTTTTGTGGGTTTATTGCCCATGTTTTAGTGTCCCGGGACGTCTTCGAAGCACGGGGTGATCTTATGGGACCGTCCCCAAGAGTCACAGTTTTGGCCAATTGGGACCCGTTTTGTGAGGTATTGCTCATGTTATGGTGTCCCGGGACGTCTCCGGACGACTGGGTGATCTATGGGAACGTCCCCAACACTCAAGGTTTTGCCCTATTCAGGCCTGTTTTGTGGGTTTATTGCCCATGTTTTGGTGTCCTGGGACGTCTCCGAAGCATGGGGTGATCCTATGGGACCGTCCCCAAGACTCGCAGTTTTGGCAAATAGGGCCCGTTTTGTGAGCTATTGCTCACGTTTTGGTGTCCCGGGACGTCTCCGGACCAACGGGTGATCTATGGGAATGTCCCAAAGACTCGTGGTTTTGGCCGATTCAGGCCCGTTTTGTGGGTTTATTGCCCATGCTTTGGTGTCCCGGGACGTCTCCGAAGCACGGGGTGATCTTATGGGACCGTCCCCATGAGTCACAGTTTTGGCCAATTGGGCCCGTTTTGTGAGCTATTTCTCATGTTTTGGTGTCCCGAGACGTCTCCGGACCACGGGGTGATCTATGGGAACATCCCCAAGACTCACAATTTTGCTTGATACGAGCTGGTTTCAAGGGATATTGCTCACGTTTCGGTGTCTCGGGACGTCTCCGAAGCACGGGGTGATCTTATGGAAACGTCCCCAAGACTCGTGGTTTTGGCCGAGTCAGGCCCGTTTTGTGGGTTTATTGCCCATGTTTTGGTGTCTCGAGACGTCTCCGAAGCACGGGGTGATCTTATGGGACCGTCCCCAAGAGTCACAGTTTTGGCCAATTGGGGCTCATTTTGTGAGCTATTGCTCACGTTTTGGTGTCCCGGGACGTCTCCAGACCATGGGGTGATCTCATGGGAACGTCCCGAGGACTCATGGTTTTGGCCGATTCAGGCCCGTTTTGTGCGTTTATTGCCCATGTTTTGGTGTCCCGGGACATCTCCGAAGCACGGGTTGACCTTATGGGACCGCCCCCAAGACTCGTAGTTTTGGCCAAATGGAGCCCGTTTTGTGAGCTATTGCTCACGTTTTGGTGTCCCGGGACGTCTCCGGACAATGGGGTGATCTTATGGGAACGTCCCCAGGACTCGTGGTTCTGGCCGATTCAGGCCCGTTTTGTGGGTTTATTGCCCATGTTTTGGTGTCCCGAGACGTCTCCGAAGCACGGGGTGATCTTATGGGACCGTCCCCTAGACTCGCAGGTTTGGCCAATTGGGGCCCGTTTTGTGAGCTATTACTAACGTTTTGGTGTGCCGGGACGTCTCCGGACCAAGGGGTGATCTTATCGGAACGTCCCTAGGACTCGTGCTTTTGGCCAATTCTGGCCCGTTTTGTGGGTTTATTGCCCATGTTTTAGTGTCCCGGGACGTCTTCGTAGCACGGGGTGATCTTATGGGACCGTCCCCAAGAGTCACAGTTTTGGCCAATTGGGACCCGTTTTGTGAGGTATTGCTCATGTTATGGTGTCCCGGGACGTCTCCGGACGACTGGGTGATCTATGGGAACGTCCCCAACACTCAAGGTTTTGCCCTATTCAGGCCTGTTTTGTGGGTTTATTGCCCATGTTTTGGTGTCCTGGGACGTCTCCGAAGCATGGGGTGATCCTATGGGACCGTCCCCAAGACTCGCAGTTTTGGCAAATTGGGCCCGTTTTGTGAGCTATTGCTCACGTTTTGGTGTCCCGGGACGTCTCCGGACCAACGGGTGATCTATGGGAATGTCCCAAAGACTCGTGGTTTTGGCCGATTCAGGCCCGTTTTGTGGGTTTATTGCCCATGCTTTGGTGTCCCGGGACGTCTCCGAAGCACGGGGTGATCTTATGGGACCGTCCCCATGAGTCACAGTTTTGGCCAATTGGGCCCGTTTTGTGAGCTATTTCTCATGTTTTGGTGTCCCGAGACGTCTCCGGACCACGGGGTGATCTATGGGAACATCCCCAAGACTCACAATTTTGGTTGATACGAGCTGGTTTCAAGGGATATTGCTCACGTTTCGGTGTCTCGGGACGTCTCCGAAGCACGGGGTGATCTTATGGAAACGTCCCCAAGACTCGTGGTTTTGGCCGAGTCAGGCCCGTTTTGTGGGTTTATTGCCCATGTTTTGGTGTCTCGAGACGTCTCCGAAGCACGGGGTGATCTTATGGGACCGTCCCCAAGAGTCACAGTTTTGGCCAATTGGGGCTCATTTTGTGAGCTATTGCTCACGTTTTGGTGTCCCGGGACGTCTCCAGACCATGGGGTGATCTCATGGGAACGTCCCGAGGACTCGTGGTTTTGGCCGATTCAGGCCCGTTTTGTGCGTTTATTGCCCATGTTTTGGTGTCCCGGGACATCTCCGAAGCACGGGTTGACCTTATGGGACCGCCCCCAAGACTCGTAGTTTTGGCCAAATGGAGCCCGTTTTGTGAGCTATTGCTCACGTTTTGGTGTCCCGGGACGTCTCCGGACAATGGGGTGATCTTATGGGAACGTCCCCAGGACTCGTGGTTCTGGCCGATTCAGGCCCGTTTTGTGGGTTTATTGCCCATGTTTTGGTGTCCCGAGACGTCTCCGAAGCAAGGGGTGATCTTATGGGACCGTCCCCTAGACTCGCAGGTTTGGCCAATTGGGGCCCGTTTTGTGAGCTATTACTAACGTTTTGGTGTGCCGGGACGTCTCCGGACCAAGGGGTGATCTTATCGGAACGTCCCTAGGACTCGTGCTTTTGGCCAATTCTGGCCCGTTTTGTGGGTTTATTGCCCATGTTTTAGTGTCCCGGGACGTCTTCGAAGCACGGAGTGATCTTATGGGACCGTCCCCAAGAGTCACAGTTTTGGCCAATTGGGACCCGTTTTGTGAGGTATTGCTCATGTTATGGTGTCCCGGGACGTCTCCGGACGACTGGGTGATCTATGGGAACGTCCCCAACACTCAAGGTTTTGCCCTATTCAGGCCTGTTTTGTGGGTTTATTGCCCATGTTTTGGTGTCCTGGGACGTCTCCGAAGCATGGGGTGATCCTATGGGACCGTCCCCAAGACTCGCAGTTTTGGCAAATTGGGCCCGTTTTGTGAGCTATTGCTCACGTTTTGGTGTCCCGGGATGTCTCCGGACCAACGGGTGATCTATGGGAATGTCCCAAAGACTCGTGGTTTTGGCCGATTCAGGCCCGTTTTGTGGGTTTATTGCCCATGCTTTGGTGTCCCGGGACGTCTCCGAAGCACGGGGTGATCTTATGGGACCGTCCCCATGAGTCACAGTTTTGGCCAATTGGGCCCGTTTTGTGAGCTATTTCTCATGTTTTGGTGTCCCGAGACGTCTCCGGACCACGGGGTGATCTATGGGAACATCCCCAAGACTCACAATTTTGCTTGATACGAGCTGGTTTCAAGGGATATTGCTCACGTTTCGGTGTCTCGGGACGTCTCCGAAGCACGGGGTGATCTTATGGAAACGTCCCCAAGACTCGTGGTTTTGGCCGAGTCAGGCCCGTTTTGTGGGTTTATTGCCCATGTTTTGGTGTCTCGAGACGTCTCCGAAGCAAGGGGTGATCTTATGGGACCGTCCCCAAGAGTCACAGTTTTGGCCAATTGGGGCTCATTTTGTGAGCTATTGCTCACGTTTTGGTGTCCCGGGACGTCTCCAGACCATGGGGTGATCTCATGGGAACGTCCCGAGGACTCGTGGTTTTGGCCGATTCAGGCCCGTTTTGTGCGTTTATTGCCCATGTTTTGGTGTCCCGGGACATCTCCGAAGCACGGGTTGACCTTATGGGACCGCCCCCAAGACTCGTAGTTTTGGCCAAATGGAGCCCGTTTTGTGAGCTATTGCTCACGTTTTGGTGTCCCGGGACGTCTCCGGACAATGGGGTGATCTTATGGGAACGTCCCCAGGACTCGTGGTTCTGGCCGATTCAGGCCCGTTTTGTGGGTTTATTGCCCATGTTTTGGTGTCCCGAGACGTCTCCGAAGCACGGGGTGATCTTATGGGACCGTCCCCTAGACTCGCAGGTTTGGCCAATTGGGGCCCGTTTTGTGAGCTATTACTAACGTTTTGGTGTGCCGGGACGTCTCCGGACCAAGGGGTGATCTTATCGGAACGTCCCTAGGACTCGTGCTTTTGGCCAATTCTGGCCCGTTTTGTGGGTTTATTGCCCATGTTTTAGTGTCCTGGGACGTCTTCGTAGCACGGGGTGATCTTATGGGACCGTCCCCAAGAGTCACAGTTTTGGCCAATTGGGACCCGTTTTGTGAGGTATTGCTCATGTTATGGTGTCCCGGGACGTCTCCGGACGACTGGGTGATCTATGGGAACGTCCCCAACACTCAAGGTTTTGCCCTATTCAGGCCTGTTTTGTGGGTTTATTGCCCATGTTTTGGTGTCCTGGGACGTCTCCGAAGCATGGGGTGATCCTATGGGACCGTCCCCAAGACTCGCAGTTTTGGCAAATTGGGCCCGTTTTGTGAGCTATTGCTCACGTTTTGGTGTCCCGGGACGTCTCCGGACCAACGGGTGATCTATGGGAATGTCCCAAAGACTCGTGGTTTTGGCCGATTCAGGCCCGTTTTGTGGGTTTATTGCCCATGCTTTGGTGTCCCGGGACGTCTCCGAAGCACGGGGTGATCTTATGGGACCGTCCCCATGAGTCACAGTTTTGGCCAATTGGGCCCGTTTTGTGAGCTATTTCTCATGTTTTGGTGTCCCGAGACGTCTCCGGACCACGGGGTGATCTATGGGAACATCCCCAAGACTCACAATTTTGGTTGATACGAGCTGGTTTCAAGGGATATTGCTCACGTTTCGGTGTCTCGGGACGTCTCCGAAGCACGGGGTGATCTTATGGAAACGTCCCCAAGACTCGTGGTTTTGGCCGAGTCAGGCCCGTTTTGTGGGTTTATTGCCCATGTTTTGGTGTCTCGAGACGTCTCCGAAGCACGGGGTGATCTTATGGGACCGTCCCCAAGAGTCACAGTTTTGGCCAATTGGGGCTCATTTTGTGAGCTATTGCTCACGTTTTGGTGTCCCGGGACGTCTCCAGACCATGGGGTGATCTCATGGGAACGTCCCGAGGACTCGTGGTTTTGGCCGATTCAGGCCCGTTTTGTGCGTTTATTGCCCATGTTTTGGTGTCCCGGGACATCTCCGAAGCACGGGTTGGCCTTATGGGACCGCCCCCAAGACTCGTAGTTTTGGCCAAATGGAGCCCGTTTTGTGAGCTATTGCTCACGTTTTGGTGTCCCGGGACGTCTCCGGACAATGGGGTGATCTTATGGGAACGTCCCCAGGACTCGTGGTTCTGGCCGATTCAGGCCCGTTTTGTGGGTTTATTGCCCATGTTTTGGTGTCCCGAGACGTCTCCGAAGCACGGGGTGATCTTATGGGACCGTCCCCTAGACTCGCAGGTTTGGCCAATTGGGGCCCGTTTTGTGAGCTATTACTAACGTTTTGGTGTGCCGGGACGTCTCCGGACCAAGGGGTGATCTTATCGGAACGTCCCTAGGACTCGTGCTTTTGGCCAATTTTGGCCCGTTTTGTGGGTTTATTGCCCATGTTTTAGTGTCCCGGGACGTCTTCGTAGCACGGGGTGATCTTATGGGACCGTCCCCAAGAGTCACAGTTTTGGCCAATTGGGACCCGTTTTGTGAGGTATTGCTCATGTTATGGTGTCCCGGGACGTCTCCGGACGACTGGGTGATCTATGGGAACGTCCCCAACACTCAAGGTTTTGCCCTATTCAGGCCTGTTTTGTGGGTTTATTGCCCATGTTTTGGTGTCCTGGGACGTCTCCGAAGCATGGGGTGATCCTATGGGACCGTCCCCAAGACTCGCAGTTTTGGCAAATTGGGCCCGTTTTGTGAGCTATTGCTCACGTTTTGGTGTCCCGGGACGTCTCCGGACCAACGGGTGATCTATGGGAATGTCCCAAAGACTCGTGGTTTTGGCCGATTCAGGCCCGTTTTGTGGGTTTATTGCCCATGCTTTGGTGTCCCGGGACGTCTCCGAAGCACGGGGTGATCTTATGGGACCGTCCCCATGAGTCACAGTTTTGGCCAATTGGGCCCGTTTTGTGAGCTATTTCTCATGTTTTGGTGTCCCGAGACGTCTCCGGACCACGGGGTGATCTATGGGAACATCCCCAAGACTCACAATTTTGGTTGATACGAGCTGGTTTCAAGGGATATTGCTCACGTTTCGGTGTCTCGGGACGTCTCCGAAGCACGGGGTGATCTTATGGAAACGTCCCCAAGACTCGTGGTTTTGGCCGAGTCAGGCCCGTTTTGTGGGTTTATTGCCCATGTTTTGGTGTCTCGAGACGTCTCCGAAGCACGGGGTGATCTTATGGGACCGTCCCCAAGAGTCACAGTTTTGGCCAATTGGGGCTCATTTTGTGAGCTATTGCTCACGTTTTGGTGTCCCGGGACGTCTCCAGACCATGGGGTGATCTCATGGGAACGTCCCGAGGACTCGTGGTTTTGGCCGATTCAGGCCCGTTTTGTGCGTTTATTGCCCATGTATTGGTGTCCCGGGACATCTCCGAAGCACGGGTTGACCTTATGGGACCGCCCCCAAGACTCGTAGTTTTGGCCAAATGGAGCCCGTTTTGTGAGCTATTGCTCACGTTTTGGTGTCCCGGGACGTCTCCGGACAATGGGGTGATCTTATGGGAACGTCCCCAGGACTCGTGGTTCTGGCCGATTCAGGCCCGTTTTGTGGGTTTATTGCCCATGTTTTGGTGTCCCGAGACGTCTCCGAAGCACGGGGTGATCTTATGGGACCGTCCCCTAGACTCGCAGGTTTGGCCAATTGGGGCCCGTTTTGTGAGCTATTACTAACGTTTTGGTGTGCCGGGACGTCTCCGGACCAAGGGGTGATCTTATCGGAACGTCCCTAGGACTCGTGTTTTTGGCCAATTCTGGCCCGTTTTGTGGGTTTATTGCCCATGTTTTAGTGTCCCGGGACGTCTTCGAAGCACGGGGTGATCTTATGGGACCGTCCCCAAGAGTCACAGTTTTGGCCAATTGGGACCCGTTCTGTGAGGTATTGCTCATGTTATGGTGTCCCGGGACGTCTCCGGACGACTGGGTGATCTATGGGAACGTCCCCAACACTCAAGGTTTTGCCCTATTCAGGCCTGTTTTGTGGGTTTATTGCCCATGTTTTGGTGTCCTGGGACGTCTCCGAAGCATGGGGTGATCCTATGGGACCGTCCCCAAGACTCGCAGTTTTGGCAAATTGGGCCCGTTTTGTGAGCTATTGCTCACGTTTTGGTGTCCCGGGACGTCTCCGGACCAACGGGTGATCTATGGGAATGTCCCAAAGACTCGTGGTTTTGGCCGATTCAGGCCCGTTTTGTGGGTTTATTGCCCATGCTTTGGTGTCCCGGGACGTCTCCGAAGCACGGGGTGATCTTATGGGACCGTCCCCATGAGTCACAGTTTTGGCCAATTGGGCCCGTTTTGTGAGCTATTTCTCATGTTTTGGTGTCCCGAGACGTCTCCGGACCACGGGGTGATCTATGGGAACATCCCCAAGACTCACAATTTTGGTTGATACGAGCTGGTTTCAAGGGATATTGCTCACGTTTCGGTGTCTCGGGACGTCTCCGAAGCACGGGGTGATCTTATGGAAACGTCCCCAAGACTCGTGGTTTTGGCCGAGTCAGGCCCGTTTTGTGGGTTTATTGCCCATGTTTTGGTGTCTCGAGACGTCTCCGAAGCACGGGGTGATCTTATGGGACCGTCCCCAAGAGTCACAGTTTTGGCCAATTGGGGCTCATTTTGTGAGCTATTGCTCACGTTTTGGTGTCCCGGGACGTCTCCAGACCATGGGGTGATCTCATGGGAACGTCCCGAGGACTCGTGGTTTTGGCCGATTCAGGCCCGTTTTGTGCGTTTATTGCCCATGTTTTGGTGTCCCGGGACATCTCCGAAGCACGGGTTGACCTTATGGGACCGCCCCCAAGACTCGTAGTTTTGGCCAAATGGAGCCCGTTTTGTGAGCTATTGCTCACGTTTTGGTGTCCCGGGACGTCTCCGGACAATGGGGTGATCTTATGGGAACGTCCCCAAGACTCGTGGTTCTGGCCGATTCAGGCCCGTTTTGTGGGTTTATTGCCCATGTTTTGGTGTCCCGAGACGTCTCCGAAGCACGGGGTGATCTTATGGGACCGTCCCCTAGACTCGCAGGTTTGGCCAATTGGGGCCCGTTTTGTGAGCTATTACTAAAGTTTTGGTGTGCCGGGACGTCTCCGGACCAAGGGGTGATCTTATCGGAACGTCCCTAGGACTCGTGCTTTTGGCCAATTCTGGCCCGTTTTGTGGGTTTATTGCCCATGTTTTAGTGTCCCGGGACGTCTTCGAAGCACGGGGTGATCTTATGGGACCGTCCCCAAGAGTCACAGTTTTGGCCAATTGGGACCCGTTTTGTGAGGTATTGCTCATGTTATGGTGTCCCGGGACGTCTCCGGACGACTGGGTGATCTATGGGAACGTCCCCAACACTCAAGGTTTTGCCCTATTCAGGCCTGTTTTGTGGGTTTATTGCCCATGTTTTGGTGTCCTGGGACGTCTCCGAAGCACGGGGTGATCCTATGGGACCGTCCCCAAGACTCACAGTTTTGGCCAATTGGGCCCGTTTTGTGAGCTATTGCTCACGTTTTTGTGTCCCGGGACGTCTCCGGACCAAGGGGTGATCTATGGCAATGTTCCAAAGACTCGTGGTTTTGGCCGATTCAGGCCCGTTTTGTGGGTTTATTGCCCATGCTTTGGTGTCCCGGGACGTCTCCGAAGCATGGGGTGATCTTATGGGACCGTCCCCATGAGTCACAGTTTTGGCCAATTGGGCCCGTTTTGTGAGCTATTACTCATGTTTTGGTGTCCCGAGACGTCTCCGGACCACGGGGTGATCTACGGGAACATCCCCAAGACTCACAATTTTGGTTGATACGAGCTCGTTTCAAGGGATATTGCTCACGTTTCGGTGTCTCGGGACGTCTCCGAAGCACGGGGTGATCTTATGGAAACGTCCCCAAGACTCGTGGTTTTGGCCGAGTCAGGCCCGTTTTGTGGGTTTATTGCCCATGTTTTGGTGTCTCGAGACGTCTCCGAAGCACGGGGTGATCTTATGGGACCGTCCCCAAGAGTCACAGTTTTGACCAATTGGGGCTCATTTTGTGAGCTATTGCTCACGTTTTGGTGTCCCGGGACGTCTCCAGACCATGGGGTGATCTCATGGGAACGTCCCGAGGACTCGTGGTTTTGGCCGATTCAGGCCCGTTTTGTGCGTTTATTGCCCATGTTTTGGTGTCCCGGGACATCTCCGAAGCACGGGTTGATCTTATGGGACCGCCCCCAAGACTCGTAGTTTTGGCCAAATGGAGCCCGTTTTGTGAGCTATTGCTCACGTTTTGGTGTCCCGGGACGTCTCCGGACAATGGGGTGATCTTATGGGAACGTCCCCAGGACTCGTGGTTTTGGCCGATTCAGGCCCGTTTTCTGGGTTTATTGCCCATGTTTTGGTGTCCCGAGACGTCTCCGAAGCACGGGGTGATCTTATGGGACCGTCCCCTAGACTCGCAGTTTTGGCCAATTGGGGCCCGTTTTGTGAGCTATTACTCACGTTTTGGTGTGCCGGGACGTCTCCGGACCAAGGGGTGATCTTATCGGAACGTCCCTAGGACTCGTGCTTTTGGCCAATTCAGGCCCGTTTTGTGGGTTTATTGCCCATGTTTTAGTGTCCCGGGACGTCTTCGAAGCACGGGGTGATCTTATGGGACCGTCCCCAAGAGTCACAGTTTTGGCCAATTGGGACCCGTTTTGTGAGGTATTGCTCATGTTATGGTGTCCTGGGACGTCTCCGGACGACTGGGTGATCTATGGGAGCGTCCCCAACACTCAAGGTTTTGCCCTATTCAGGCCTGTTTTGTGGGTTTATTGCCCATGTTTTGGTGTCCTGGGACGTCTCCGAAGCACGGGGTGATCCTATGGGACCGTCCCCAAGACTCACAGTTTTGCCCAATTGGGCCCGTTTTGTGAGCTATTGCTCACGTTTTTGTGTCCCGGGACGTCTCCGGACCAAGGGGTGGTCTATGGGAATGTCCCAAAGACTCGTGGTTTTGGCCGATTCAGGCCCGTTTTGTGGGTTTATTGCCCATGCTTTGGTGTCCCGGGACGTCTCCGAAGCACGGGGTGATCTTATGGGACCGTCCCCATGAGTCACAGTTTTGGCCAATTGCCCGTTTTGTGAGCTATTACTCATGTTTTGGTGTCCCGAGACGTCTCCGGACCACGGGGTGATCTATGGGAACATCCCCAAGACTCACAATTTTGGTTGATACGAGCTCGTTTCAAGGGATATTGCTCACGTTTCGGTGTCTCGGGACGTCTCCGGAGCACGGGGTGATCTTATGGAAACGTCCCCAAGAGTCACAGTTTTGGCCAATTGGGGCTCATTTTGTGGGTTTATTGCCCATGTTTTAGTGTCCCGGGACGTCTTCGAAGCACGGGGTGATCTTATGGGACCGTCCCCAAGAGTCACAGTTTTGGCCAATTGGGACCCGTTTTGTGAGGTATTGCTCATGTTATGGTGTCCCGGGACGTCTCCGGACGACTGGGTGATCTATGGGAACGTCCCCAACACTCAAGGTTTTGCCCTATTCAGGCCTGTTTTGTGGGTTTATTGCCCATGTTTTGGTGTCCTGGGACGTCTCCGAAGCACGGGGTGATCCTATGGGACCGTCCCCAAGACTCACAGTTTTGCCCAATTGGGCCCGTTTTGTGAGCTATTGCTCACGTTTTTGTGTCCCGGGACGTCTCCGGACCAAGGGGTGGTCTATGGGAATGTCCCAAAGACTCGTGGTTTTGGCCGATTCAGGCCCGTTTTGTGGGTTTATTGCCCATGCTTTGGTGTCCCGGGACGTCTCCGAAGCACGGGGTGATCTTATGGGACCGTCCCCATGAGTCACAGTTTTGGCCAATTGCCCGTTTTGTGAGCTATTACTCATGTTTTGGTGTCCCGAGACGTCTCCGGACCACGGGGTGATCTATGGGAACATCCCCAAGACTCACAATTTTGGTTGATACGAGCTCGTTTCAAGGGATATTGCTCACGTTTCGGTGTCTCGGGACGTCTCCGGAGCACGGGGTGATCTTATGGAAACGTCCCCAAGAGTCACAGTTTTGGCCAATTGGGGCTCATTTTGTGGGTTTATTGCCCATGTTTTAGTGTCCCGGGACGTCTTCGAAGCACGGGGTGATCTTATGGGACCGTCCCCAAGAGTCACAGTTTTGGCCAATTGGGACCCGTTTTGTGAGGTATTGCTCATGTTATGGTGTCCCGGGACGTCTCCGGACGACTGGGTGATCTATGGGAACGTCCCCAACACTCAAGGTTTTGCCCTATTCAGGCCTGTTTTGTGGGTTTATTGCCCATGTTTTGGTGTCCTGGGACGTCTCCGAAGCACGGGGTGATCCTATGGGACCGTCCCCAAGACTCGCAGTTTTGGCCAATTGGGCCCGTTTTGTGAGCTATTGCTCACGTTTTTGTGTCCCGGGACGTCTCCGGACCAAGGGGTGATCTATGGGAATGTTCCAAAGACTCGTGGTTTTGGCCGATTCAGGCCCGTTTTGTGGGTTTATTGCCCATGCTTTGGTGTCCCGGGACGTCTCCGAAGCATGGGGTGATCTTATGGGACCGTCCCCATGAGTCACAGTTTTGGCCAATTGGGCCCGTTTTGTGAGCTATTACTCATGTTTTGGTGTCCCGAGACGTCTCCGGACCACGGGGTGATCTACGGGAACATCCCCAAGACTCACAATTTTGGTTGATACGAGCTCGTTTCAAGGGATATTGCTCACGTTTCGGTGTCTCGGGACGTCTCCGAAGCACGGGGTGATCTTATGGAAACGTCCCCAAGACTCGTGGTTTTGGCCGAGTCAGGCCCGTTTTGTGGGTTTATTGCCCATGTTTTGGTGTCTCGAGACGTCTCCGAAGCACGGGGTGATCTTATGGGACCGTCCCCAAGAGTCGCAGTTTTGACCAATTGGGGCTCATTTTGTGAGCTATTGCTCACGTTTTGGTGTCCCGGGACGTCTCCAGACCATGGGGTGATCTCATGGGAACGTCCCGAGGACTCGTGGTTTTGGCCGATTCAGGCCCGTTTTCTGGGTTTATTGCCCATGTTTTGGTGTCCCGAGACGTCTCCGAAGCACGGGGTGATCTTATGGGACCGTCCCCTAGACTCGCAGGTTTGGCCAATTGGGGCCCGTTTTGTGAGCTATTACTCACGTTTTGGTGTGCCGGGACGTCTCCGGACCAAGGGGTGATCTTATCGGAACGTCCCTAGGACTCGTGCTTTTGGCCAATTCAGGCCCGTTTTGTGGGTTTATTGCCCATGTTTTAGTGTCCCGGGACGTCTTCGAAGCACGGGGTGATCTTATGGGACCGTCCCCAAGAGTCACAGTTTTGGCCAATTGGGACCCGTTTTGTGAGGTATTGCTCATGTTATGGTGTCCCGGGATGTCTCCGGACGACTGGGTGATCTATGGGAACGTCCCCAACACTCAAGGTTTTGCCCTATTCAGGCCTGTTTTGTGGGTTTATTGCCCATGTTTTGGTGTCCTGGGACGTCTCCGAAGCACGGGGTGATCCTATGGGACCGTCCCCAAGACTCACAGTTTTGCCCAATTGGGCCCGTTTTGTGAGCTATTGCTCACGTTTTTGTGTCCCGGGACGTCTCCGGACCAAGGGGTGGTCTATGGGAATGTCCCAAAGACTCGTGGTTTTGGCCGATTCAGGCCCGTTTTGTGGGTTTATTGCCCATGCTTTGGTGTCCCGGGACGTCTCCGAAGCACGGGGTGATCTTATGGGACCGTCCCCATGAGTCACAGTTTTGGCCAATTGCCCATTTTGTGAGCTATTACTCATGTTTTGGTGTCCCGAGACGTCTCCGGACCACGGGGTGATCTATGGGAACATCCCCAAGACTCACAATTTTGGTTGATACGAGCTCGTTTCAAGGGATATTGCTCACGTTTCGGTGTCTCGGGACGTCTCCGGAGCACGGGGTGATCTTATGGAAACGTCCCCAAGAGTCACAGTTTTGGCCAATTGGGGCTCATTTTGTGACCTATTGCTCACGTTTTGGTGTCCCGGGACGTCTCCAGACCATGGGGTGATCTCATGGGAACGTCCCGAGGAATCGTGGTTTTGGCCGATTCAGGCCCGTTTTGTGCGTTTATTGCCCATGTTCTGGTGTCCCGGGACATCTCCGAAGCACGGGTTGATCTTATGGGACCACCCTCAAGACTCGTAGTTTTGGCCAAATGGGGCCCATTTTGTGAGCTATTGCTCACGTTTTGGTGACCCGGGACGTCTCCGGACAATGGGGTGATCTTATGGGAACGTCCCCAGGACTCGTGGTTCTGGCCGATTCAGGCCCGTTTTCTGGGTTTATTGCCCATGTTTTGGTGTCCCGAGACGTCTCCGAAGCACGGGGTGATCTTATGGGACCGTCCCCTAGACTCGCAGGTTTGGCCAATTGGGGCCCGTTTTGTGAGCTATTACTCATGTTTTGGTGTGCCGGGACGTCTCCGGACCAAGGGGTGATCTTATCGGAACGTCCCTAGGACTCGTGCTTTTGGCCAATTCAGGCCCTTTTTGTGGGTTTATTGCCCATGTTTTAGTGTCCAGGGACGTCTTCGAAGCACGGGGTGATCTTATGGGACCGTCCCCAAGAGTCACAGTTTTGGCCAATTGGGACCCGTTTTGTGAGGTATTGCTCATGTTATGGTGTCCCGAGACGTCTCCGGACGACTGGGTGATCTATGGGAACGTCCCCAACACTCAAGGTTTTGCCCTATTCAGGCCTGTTTTGTGTGTTTATTGCCCATGTTTTGGTGTCCTGGGACGTCTCCGAAGCACGGGGTGATCCTATGGGACCGTCCCCAAGACTCACAGTTTTGCCCAATTGGGCCCGTTTTGTGAGCTATTGCTCACGTTTTTGTGTCCCGGGACGTCTCCGGATCAAGGGGTGGTCTATGGGAATGTCCCAAAGACTCGTGGTTTTGGCCGATTCAGGCCCGTTTTGTGGGTTTATTGCCCATGCTTTGGTGTCCCGGGACGTCTCCGAAGCACGGGGTGATCTTATGGGACCGTCCCCATGAGTCACAGTTTTGGCCAATTGCCCGTTTTGTGAGCTATTACTCATGTTTTGGTGTCCCGAGACGTCTCCGGACCACGGGGTGATCTATGGGAACATCCCCAAGACTCACAATTTTGGTTGATACGAGCTCGTTTCAAGGGATATTGCTCACGTTTCGGTGTCTCGGGACGTCTCCGGAGCACGGGGTGATCTTATGGAAACGTCCCCAAGAGTCACAGTTTTGGCCAATTGGGGCTCATTTTGTGACCTATTGCTCACGTTTTGGTGTCCCGGGACGTCTCCAGACCATGGGGTGATCTCATGGGAACGTCCCGAGGAATCGTGGTTTTGGCCGATTCAGGCCCGTTTTGTGCGTTTATTGCCCATGTTCTGGTGTCCCGGGACATCTCCGAAGCACGGGTTGATCTTATGGGACCACCCTCAAGACTCGTTATTTTGGCCAAATGGGGCCCATTTTGTGAGCTATTGCTCACGTTTTGGTGTCGCGGGACGTCTCCGGACAATGGGGTGATCTTATGGGAACGTCCCCAGGACTCGTGGTTCTGGCCGATTCAGGCCCGTTTTCTGGGTTTATTGCCCATGTTTTGGTGTCCCGAGACATCTCCGAAGCACGGGGTGATCTTATGGGACCGTCCCCTAGACTCGCAGGTTTGGCCAATTGGGGCCCGTTTTGTGAGCTATTACTCATGTTTTGGTGTGCCGGGACGTCTCTGGACCAAGGGGTGATCTTATCGGAACGTCCCTAGGACTCGTGCTTTTGGCCAATTCAGGCCCTTTTTGTGGGTTTATTGCCCATGTTTTACTGTCCCGGGACGTCTTCGAAGCACGGGGTGATCTTATGGGACCGTCCCCAAGAGTCACAGTTTTGGCCAATTGGGACCCGTTTTGTGAGGTATTGCTCATGTTATGGTGTCCCCGGACGTCTCCGGACGACTGGGTGATCTATGGGAACGTCCCCAACACTCAAGGTTTTGCCCTATTCAGGCCTGTTTTGTGGGTTTATTGCCCATGTTTTGGTGTCCTGGGACGTCTCCGAAGCACAGGGTGATCCTATGGGACCGTCCCCAAGACTCACAGTTTTGGCTAATTGGGCCCGTTTTGTGAGCTATTGCTCACGTTTTGGTGTCCCGGGACGTCTCCGGACCATGGGGTGATCTATGGGAATGTCCCAAAGACTCGTGGTTTTGGCCGATTCAGGCCCGTTTTGTGGGTTTATTGCCCATGCTTTGGTGTCCCGGGACGTCTCCGAAGCACGGGGTGATCTTATGGGACCGTCCCCATGAGTCACAGTTTTGGCCAATTGGGCCCGTTTTGTGAGCTATTACTCATGTTTACGTGTCCCGAGACGTCTCCGGACCACGGGGTGATCTATGGGAACATCCCCAAGACTCACAATTTTGGTTGATACGAGCTCGTTTCAAGGGATATTGCTCACGTTTCGGTGTCTCGGGACGTCTCCGGAGCACGGGGTGATCTTATGGAAACGTCCCCAAGAGTCACAGTTTTGGCCAATTGGGGCTCATTTTGTGACCTATTGCTCACGTTTTGGTGTCCCGGGACGTCTCCAGACCATGGGGTGATCTCATGGGAACGTCCTGAGGAATCGTGGTTTTGGCCGATTCAGGCCCGTTTTGTGCGTTTATTGCCCATGTTCTGGTGTCCCGGGACATCTCCGAAGCACGGGTTGATCTTATGGGACCACCCTCAAGACTCGTAGTTTTGGCCAAATGGGGCCCATTTTGTGAGCTATTGCTCACGTTTTGGTGTCCCGGGACGTCTCCGGACAATGGGGTGATCTTATGGGAACGTCCCCAGGACTCGTGGTTCTGGCCGATTCAGGCCCGTTTTCTGGGTTTATTGCCCATGTTTTGGTGTCCCGAGACATCTCCGAAGCACGGGGTGATCTTATGGGACCGTCCCCTAGACTCGCAGGTTTGGCCAATTGGGGCCCGTTTTGTGAGCTATTACTCATGTTTTGGTGTGCCGGGACGTCTCCGGACCAAGGGGTGATCTTATCGGAACGTCCCTAGGACTCGTGCTTTTGGCCAATTCAGGCCCTTTTTGTGGGTTTATTGCCCATGTTTTAGTGTCCAGGGACGTCTTCGAAGCACGGGGTGATCTTATGGGACCGTCCCCAAGAGTCACAGTTTTGGCCAATTGGGACCCGTTTTGTGAGGTATTGCTCATGTTATGGTGTCCCGAGACGTCTCCGGACGACTGGGTGATCTATGGGAACGTCCCCAACACTCAAGGTTTTGCCCTATTCAGGCCTGTTTTGTGTGTTTATTGCCCATGTTTTGGTGTCCTGGGACGTCTCCGAAGCACGGGGTGATCCTATGGGACCGTCCCCAAGACTCACAGTTTTGCCCAATTGGGCCCGTTTTGTGAGCTATTGCTCACGTTTTTGTGTCCCGGGACGTCTCCGGATCAAGGGGTGGTCTATGGGAATGTCCCAAAGACTCGTGGTTTTGGCCGATTCAGGCCCGTTTTGTGGGTTTATTGCCCATGCTTTGGTGTCCCGGGACGTCTCCGAAGCACGGGGTGATCTTATGGGACCGTCCCCATGAGTCACAGTTTTGGCCAATTGCCCGTTTTGTGAGCTATTACTCATGTTTTGGTGTCCCGAGACGTCTCCGGACCACGGGGTGATCTATGGGAACATCCCCAAGACTCACAATTTTGGTTGATACGAGCTCGTTTCAAGGGATATTGCTCACGTTTCGGTGTCTCGGGACGTCTCCGGAGCACGGGGTGATCTTATGGAAACGTCCCCAAGAGTCACAGTTTTGGCCAATTGGGGCTCATTTTGTGACCTATTGCTCACGTTTTGGTGTCCCGGGACGTCTCCAGACCATGGGGTGATCTCATGGGAACGTCCCGAGGAATCGTGGTTTTGGCCGATTCAGGCCCGTTTTGTGCGTTTATTGCCCATGTTCTGGTGTCCCGGGACATCTCCGAAGCACGGGTTGATCTTATGGGACCACCCTCAAGACTCGTTATTTTGGCCAAATGGGGCCCATTTTGTGAGCTATTGCTCACGTTTTGGTGTCGCGGGACGTCTCCGGACAATGGGGTGATCTTATGGGAACGTCCCCAGGACTCGTGGTTCTGGCCGATTCAGGCCCGTTTTCTGGGTTTATTGCCCATGTTTTGGTGTCCCGAGACATCTCCGAAGCACGGGGTGATCTTATGGGACCGTCCCCTAGACTCGCAGGTTTGGCCAATTGGGGCCCGTTTTGTGAGCTATTACTCATGTTTTGGTGTGCCGGGACGTCTCTGGACCAAGGGGTGATCTTATCGGAACGTCCCTAGGACTCGTGCTTTTGGCCAATTCAGGCCCTTTTTGTGGGTTTATTGCCCATGTTTTACTGTCCCGGGACGTCTTCGAAGCACGGGGTGATCTTATGGGACCGTCCCCAAGAGTCACAGTTTTGGCCAATTGGGACCCGTTTTGTGAGGTATTGCTCATGTTATGGTGTCCCCGGACGTCTCCGGACGACTGGGTGATCTATGGGAACGTCCCCAACACTCAAGGTTTTGCCCTATTCAGGCCTGTTTTGTGGGTTTATTGCCCATGTTTTGGTGTCCTGGGACGTCTCCGAAGCACAGGGTGATCCTATGGGACCGTCCCCAAGACTCACAGTTTTGGCTAATTGGGCCCGTTTTGTGAGCTATTGCTCACGTTTTGGTGTCCCGGGACGTCTCCGGACCATGGGGTGATCTATGGGAATGTCCCAAAGACTCGTGGTTTTGGCCGATTCAGGCCCGTTTTGTGGGTTTATTGCCCATGCTTTGGTGTCCCGGGACGTCTCCGAAGCACGGGGTGATCTTATGGGACCGTCCCCATGAGTCACAGTTTTGGCCAATTGGGCCCGTTTTGTGAGCTATTACTCATGTTTACGTGTCCCGAGACGTCTCCGGACCACGGGGTGATCTATGGGAACATCCCCAAGACTCACAATTTTGGTTGATACGAGCTCGTTTCAAGGGATATTGCTCACGTTTCGGTGTCTCGGGACGTCTCCGGAGCACGGGGTGATCTTATGGAAACGTCCCCAAGAGTCACAGTTTTGGCCAATTGGGGCTCATTTTGTGACCTATTGCTCACGTTTTGGTGTCCCGGGACGTCTCCAGACCATGGGGTGATCTCATGGGAACGTCCTGAGGAATCGTGGTTTTGGCCGATTCAGGCCCGTTTTGTGCGTTTATTGCCCATGTTCTGGTGTCCCGGGACATCTCCGAAGCACGGGTTGATCTTATGGGACCACCCTCAAGACTCGTAGTTTTGGCCAAATGGGGCCCATTTTGTGAGCTATTGCTCACGTTTTGGTGTCCCGGGACGTCTCCGGACAATGGGGTGATCTTATGGGAACGTCCCCAGGACTCGTGGTTCTGGCCGATTCAGGCCCGTTTTCTGGGTTTATTGCCCATGTTTTGGTGTCCCGAGACATCTCCGAAGCACGGGGTGATCTTATGGGACCGTCCCCTAGACTCGCAGGTTTGGCCAATTGGGGCCCGTTTTGTGAGCTATTACTCATGTTTTGGTGTGCCGGGACGTCTCCGGACCAAGGGGTGATCTTATCGGAACGTCCCTAGGACTCGTGCTTTTGGCCAATTCAGGCCCTTTTTGTGGGTTTATTGCCCATGTTTTACTGTCCCGGGACGTCTTCGAAGCACGGGGTGATCTTATGGGACCGTCCCCAAGAGTCACAGTTTTGGCCAATTGGGACCCGTTTTGTGAGGTATTGCTCATGTTATGGTGTCCCCGGACGTCTCCGGACGACTGGGTGATCTATGGGAACGTCCCCAACACTCAAGGTTTTGCCCTATTCAGGCCTGTTTTGTGGGTTTATTGCCCATGTTTTGGTGTCCTGGGACGTCTCCGAAGCACAGGGTGATCCTATGGGACCGTCCCCAAGACTCACAGTTTTGGCTAATTGGGCCCGTTTTGTGAGCTATTGCTCACGTTTTGGTGTCCCGGGACGTCTCCGGACCATGGGGTGATCTATGGGAATGTCCCAAAGACTCGTGGTTTTGGCCGATTCAGGCCCGTTTTGTGGGTTTATTGCCCATGCTTTGGTGTCCCGGGACGTCTCCGAAGCACGGGGTGATCTTATGGGACCGTCCCCATGAGTCACAGTTTTGGCCAATTGGGCCCGTTTTGTGAGCTATTACTCATGTTTACGTGTCCCGAGACGTCTCCGGACCACGGGGTGATCTATGGGAACATCCCCAAGACTCACAATTTTGGTTGATACGAGCTCGTTTCAAGGGATATTGCTCACGTTTCGGTGTCTCGGGACGTCTCCGGAGCACGGGGTGATCTTATGGAAACGTCCCCAAGAGTCACAGTTTTGGCCAAATGGGGCTCATTTTGTGACCTATTGCTCACGTTTTGGTGTCCCGGGACGTCTCCAGACCATGGGGTGATCTCATGGGAACGTCCTGAGGAATCGTGGTTTTGGCCGATTCAGCCCGTTTTGTGCGTTTATTGCCCATGTTCTGGTGTCCCGGGACATCTCCGAAGCACGGGTTGATCTTATGGGACCACCCTCAAGACTCGTAGTTTTGGCCAAATGGGGCCCATTTTGTGAGCTATTGCTCACGTTTTGGTGTCCCGGGACGTCTCCGGACAATGGGGTGATCTTATGGGAACGTCCCCAGGACTCGTGGTTCTGGCCGATTCAGGCCCGTTTTCTGGGTTTATTGCCCATGTTTTGGTGTCCCGAGACATCTCCGAAGCACGGGGTGATCTTATGGGACCGTCCCCTAGACTCGCAGGTTTGGCCAATTGGGGCCCGTTTTGTGAGCTATAACTCATGTTTTGGTGTGCCGGGACGTCTCCGGACCAAGGGGTGATCTTATCGGAACGTCCCTAGGACTCGTGCTTTTGGCCAATTCAGGCCCTTTTTGTGGGTTTATTGCCCATGTTTTACTGTCCCGGGACGTCTTCGAAGCACGGGGTGATCTTATGGGACCGTCCCCAAGAGTCACAGTTTTGGCCAATTGGGACCCGTTTTGTGAGGTATTGCTCATGTTATGGTGTCCCCGGACGTCTCCGGACGACTGGGTGATCTATGGGAACGTCCCCAACACTCAAGGTTTTGCCCTATTCAGGCCTGTTTTGTGGGTTTATTGCCCATGTTTTGGTGTCCTGGGACGTCTCCGAAGCACAGGGTGATCCTATGGGACCGTCCCCAAGACTCACAGTTTTGGCTAATTGGGCCCGTTTTGTGAGCTATTGCTCACGTTTTGGTGTCCCGGGACGTCTCCGGACCATGGGGTGATCTATGGGAATGTCCCAAAGACTCGTGGTTTTGGCCGATTCAGGCCCGTTTTGTGGGTTTATTGCCCATGCTTTGGTGTCCCGGGACGTCTCCGAAGCACGGGGTGATCTTATGGGACCGTCCCCATGAGTCACAGTTTTGGCCAATTGGGCCCGTTTTGTGAGCTATTACTCATGTTTTGGTGTCCCGAGACGTCTCCGGACCACGGGGTGATCTATGGGAACATCCCAAAGACTCACATTTTTGGTTGATACGAGCTCGTTTCAAGGGATATTGCTCACGTTTCGGTGTCTCGGGACGTCTCCGAAGCACGGGGTGATCTTATGGAAACGTCCCCAAGACTCGTGGTTTTGGCCGAGTCAGGCCCGTTTTGTGGGTTTATTGCCCATGTTTTGGTGTCTCGAGACGTCTCCGAAGCACGGGGTGATCTTATGGGACCGTCCCCAAGAGTCACAGTTTTGGCCAATTGGGGCTCATTTTGTGAGCTATTGCTCACGTTTTGGTGTCCCGGGACGTCTCCAGACCATGGGGTGATCTCATGGGAACGTCCCGAGGACTCGTGGTTTTGGCCGATTCAGGCCCGTTTTGTGCGTTTATTGCCCATGTTTTGGTGTCCCGGGACATCTCAGAAGCACGGGTTGATCTTATGGGACCGCCCCCAAGACTCGTAGTTTTGGCCAAATGGAGCCCGTTTTGTGAGCTATTGCTCACGTTTTGGTGTCCCGGGACGTCTCCGGACAATGGGGTGATCTTATGGGAACGTCCCCAGGACTCGTGGTTCTGGCCGATTCAGGCCCGTTTTCTGGGTTTATTGCCCATGTTTTGGTGTCCCGAGACGTCTCCGAAGCACGGGGTGATCTTATGGGACCGTCCCCAAGAGTCACAGTTTTGGCCAATTGGGGCTCATTTTGTGAGCTATTGCTCACGTTTTGGTGTCCCGGGACGTCTCCAGACCATGGGGTGATCTCATGGGAACGTCCCGGGGACTCCTGGTTTTGGCCGATTCAGACCCGTTTTGTGCGTTTATTGCCCATGTTTTGGTGTCCCGGGACATCTCCGAAGCACGGGTTGATCTTATGGGACCGCCCCCAAGACTCGTAGTTTTGGCCAAATGGAGCCCGTTTTGTGAGCTATTGCTCACGTTTTGGTGTCCCGGGACGTCTCTGGACAATGGGGTGATCTTATGGGAACGTCCCCAGGACTCGTGGTTCTGGCCGATTCAGGCCCGTTTTGTGGGTTTATTGCCCATGTTTTGGTGTCCCGAGACGTCTTCGAAGCACGGGGTGATCTTATGGGACCGTCCCCTAGACTCGCAGGTTCGGCCAATTGGGGCCCGTTTTGTGAGCTATTACTCACGGTTTGTTGTGCCGGGATGTCTCCGGACAAAGGGGTGATCTTATCGGAACGTCCCTAGGACGCGTGGTTTTGGCCAATTCAGGCCCGTTTTGTGGGTTTATTGCCCATGTTTTGGTGTCTCGAGACATCTCCGAAGCACGGGGTGATCTTATGGGACCGTCCCCAAGAGTCACAGTCTTGGCCAATTGGGGCTCATTTTATGAGCTATTGCTCGCGTTTTGGTGTCCCGGGACGTCTCCAGACCATGGGGTGATCTCATGGGAACGTCCCGAGGACTCGTGGTTTTGGCCGATTCAGGCCCGTTTTGTGCGTTTATTGCCCATGTTTTGGTGTCCCGGGACATCTCCGAAGCACGGGTTGATCTTATGGGACCGCCCCCAAGACTCGTAGTTTTGGCCAAATGGAGCCCGTTTTGTGAGCTATTGCTCACGTTTTGGTGTCCAGGGACGTCTCCGGACAATGGGGTGATCTTATGGGAACGTCCCCAGGATTCGTGGTTCTGGCCGATTCAGGCCCGTTTTCTGGGTTTATTGCCCATGTTTTGGTGTCCCGAGACGTCTCCGAAGCACGGGGTGATCTTATGGGACCGTCCCCACGAGTCACAGTTTTGGCCAATTGGGGCGCATTTTGTGAGCTATTGCTCACGTTTTGGTGTCCCGGGACGTCTCCAGACCATGGGGTGATCTCATGGGAACGTCCCGAGGACTCGTGGTTTTGGCCGATTCAGGCCCGTTTTGTGCGTTTATTGCCCATGTTTTGGTGTCCCGGGACATCTCCGAAGCACGGGTTGATCTTATGGGACCGCCCCCAAGACTCGTAGTTTTGGCCAAATGGAGCCCGTTTTGTGAGCTATTGCTCACGTTTTGGTGTCCCGGGACGTCTCCAGACCATGGGGTGATCTCATGGGAACGTCCCGAGGACTCGTGGTTTTGGCCGATTCAGGCCCGTTTTGTGCGTTTATTGCCCATGTTTTGGTGTCCCGGGACATCTCCGAAGCACGGGTTGATCTTATGGGACCGCCCCCAAGACTCGTAGTTTTGGCCAAATGGAGCCCGTTTTGTGAGCTATTGCTCACGTTTTGGTGTCCCGGGACGCCTCCGGACAATGGGGTGATCTTATGGGAACGTCCCCAGGACTCGTGGTTCTGGCCGATTCAGGCCCGTTTTCTGGGTTTATTGCCCATGTTTTGGTGTCCCGAGACGTCTCCGAAGCACGGGGTGATCTTATGGGACCGTCCCCTAGACTCACAGGTTCGGCCAATTGGGGCCCGTTTTGTGAGCTATTACTCACGTTTTGGTGTGCCGGGATGTCTCCGGACCAAGGGGTGATCTTATCGGAACGTCCCTAGGACTCGTGGTTTTGGCCAATTCAGGCCCGTTTTGTGGGTTTATTGCCCATGTTTTGGTGTCTCGAGACGTCTCCGAAGCACGGGGTGATCTTATGGGACCGTCCCCAAGAGTCACAGTTTTGGCCAATTGGGGCTCATTTTGTGAGCTATTGCTCACGTTTTGGTGTCCCGGGACGTCTCCAGACCATGGGGTGATCTCATGGGAACGTCCCGAGGACTCATGGTTTTGGCCGATTCAGGCCCGTTTTGTGCGTTTATTGCCCATGTTTTGGTGTCCCGGGACATCTCCGAAGCACGGGTTGATCTTATGGGACCGCCCCCAAGACTCGTAGTTTTGGCCAAATGGAGCCCGTTTTGTGAGCTATTGCTGACGTTTTGGTGTCCCGGGACGTCTCCGGACAATGGGGTGATCTTATGGGAACGTCCCCAGGACTCGTGGTTTTGGCCGATTCAGGCCCGTTTTCTGGGTTTATTGCCCATGTTTTGGTGTCCCGAGACGTCTCCGAAGCAAGGGGTGATCTTATGGGACGGTCCCCATGAGTCACAGTTTTGGCCAATTGGGCCCGTTTTGTGAGCTATTACTCATGTTTTGGTGTCCCGAGACGTCTCCGGACCACGGGGTGATCTATGGGAACATCCCCAAGACTCACAATTTTGGTTGATACGAGCTCGTTTCAAGGGATATTGCTCACGTTTCGGTGTCTCGGGACGTCTCCGAAGCACGGGGTGATCTTATGGAAACGTCCCCAAGACTCGTGGTTTTGGCCGAGTCAGGCCCGTTTTGTGGGTTTATTGCCCATGTTTTGGTGTCTCGAGACGTCTCCGAAGCACGGGGTGATCTTATGGGACCGTCCCCAAGAGTCACAGTTTTGGCCAATTGGGGCTCATTTTGTGAGCTATTGCTCACGTTTTGGTGTCCCGGGACGTCTCCAGACCATGGGGTGATCTCATGGGAACGTCCCGAGGACTCGTGGTTTTGGCCGATTCAGGCCCGTTTTGTGCGTTTATTACCCATGTTTTGGTGTCCCGGGACATCTCCGAAGCACGGGTTGATCTTATGGGACCGCCCCCAAGACTCGTAGTTTTGGCCAAATGGAGCCCGTTTTGTGAGCTATTGCTCACGTTTTGGTGTCCCGGGACGCCTCCGGACAATGGGGTGATCTTATGGGAACGTCCCCAGGACTCGTGGTTCTGGCCGATTCAGGCCCGTTTTCTGGGTTTATTGCCCATGTTTTGGTGTCCCGAGACGTCTCCGAAGCACGGGGTGATCTTATGGGACCGTCCCCTAGACTCACAGGTTCGGCCAATTGGGGCCCGTTTTGTGAGCTATTACTCACGTTTTGGTGTGCCGGGATGTCTCCGGACCAAGGGGTGATCTTATCGGAACGTCCCTAGGACTCGTGGTTTTGGCCAATTCAGGCCCGTTTTGTGGGTTTATTGCCCATGTTTTGGTGTCTCGAGACGTCTCCGAAGCACGGGGTGATCTTATGGGACCGTCCCAAAGAGTCACAGTTTTGGCCAATTGGGGCTCATTTTGTGAGCTATTGCTCACGTTTTGGTGTCCCGGGACGTCTCCAGACCATGGGGTGATCTCATGGGAACGTCCCGAGGACTCATGGTTTTGGCCGATTCAGGCCCGTTTTGTGCGTTTATTGCCCATGTTTTGGTGTCCCGGGACATCTCCGAAGCACGGGTTGATCTTATGGGACCGCCCCCAAGACTCGTAGTTTTGGCCAAATGGAGCCCGTTTTGTGAGCTATTGCTCACGTTTTGGTGTCCCGGGACGTCTCCGGACAATGGGGTGATCTTATGGGAACGTCCCCAGGACTCGTGGTTCTGGCCGATTCAGGCCCGTTTTCTGGGTTTATTGCCCATGTTTTGGTGTCCCGAGACGTCTCCGAAGCAAGGGGTGATCTTATGGGACGGTCCCCATGAGTCACAGTTTTGGCCAATTGGGCCCGTTTTGTGAGCTATTACTCATGTTTTGGTGTCCCGAGACGTCTCCGGACCACGGGGTGATCTATGGGAACATCCCCAAGACTCACAATTTTGGTTGATACGAGCTCGTTTCAAGGGATATTGCTCACGTTTCGGTGTCTCGGGACGTCTCCGAAGCACGGGGTGATCTTATGGAAACGTCCCCAAGACTCGTGGTTTTGGCCGAGTCAGGCCCGTTTTGTGGGTTTATTGCCCATGTTTTGGTGTCTCGAGACGTCTCCGAAGCACGGGGTGAGCTTATGGGACCGTCCCCAAGAGTCACAGTTTTGGCCAATTGGGGCTCATTTTGTGAGCTATTGCTCACGTTTTGGTGTCCCGGGACGTCTCCAGACCATGGGGTGATCTCATGGGAACGTCCCGAGGACTCGTGGTTTTGGCCGATTCAGGCCCGTTTTGTGCGTTTATTACCCATGTTTTGGTGTCCCGGGACATCTCCGAAGCACGGGTTGATCTTATGGGACCGCCCCCAAGACTCGTAGTTTTGGCCAAATGGAGCCCGTTTTGTGAGCTATTGCTCACGTTTTGGTGTCCCGGGACGTCTCCGGACAATGGGGTGATCTTATGGGAACGTCCCCAGGACTCGTGGTTCTGGCCGATTCAGGCCCGTTTTCTGGGTTTATTGCCCATGTTTTGGTGTCCCGAGACGTCTCCGAAGCACGGGGTGATCTTATGGGACCGTCCCCTAGACTCGCAGGTTTGGCCAATTGGGGCCCGTTTTGTGAGCTATTACTCACGTTTTGGCGTGCCGGGATGTCTCCGGACCAAGGGGTGATCTTATCGGAACGTCCCTAGGACTCGTGGTTTTGGCCAATTCAGGCCCGTTTTGTGGGTTTATTGCCCATGTTTTAGTGTCCCGGGACGTCTTCGAAGCACGGGGTGATCTTATGGGACCGTCCCCAAGTGTCACAGTTTTGGCCAATTGGGACCCGTTTTTTGAGGTATTGCTCACGTTATGGTGTCCCGGGACGTCTCCGGACGACTGGGTGATCTATGGGAACGTCCCCAACACTCAAGGTTTTTCCCTATTCAGGCCTGTTTTGTGGGTTTATTGCCCATGTTTTGGTGTCCTGGGACGTCTTCGAAGCACGGGGTGATCCTATGGGACCGTCCCCAAGACTCACAGTTTTTGCCAATTGGGCCCGTTTTGTGAGCTATTGCTCACGTTTTTGTGTCCCGGGATGTCTCCGGACCAAGGGGTGATCTATGGGAATGTCCCAAAGACTCGTGGTTTTGGCCGATTCAGGCCCGTTTTGTGAGCTATTGCTCACGTTTTGGTGTCCCGGGACGTCTCCGGACAATGGGGTGATCTTATGGGAACGTCCCCAGGACTCGTGGTTCTGGCCGATTCAGGCCCGTTTTGTGGGTTTATTGCCCATGTTTTGGTGTCCCGAGACGTCTCCGAAGCACGGGGTGATCTTATGGGACCGTCCCCTAGACTCGCAGGTTCGGCCAATTGGGGCCCGTTTTGTGAGCTATTACTCACGTTTTGGTGTGCCGGGATGTCTCCGGACCAAGGGGTGATCTTATCGGAACGTCCCTAGGACGCGTGGTTTTGGCCAATTCAGGCCCGTTTTGTGGGTTTATTGCCCATGTTTTGGTGTCTCGAGACGTCTCCGAAGCACGGGGTGATCTTATGGGACCGTCCCCAAGAGTCACAGTCTTGGCCAATTGGGGCTCATTTTATGAGCTATTGCTCGCGTTTTGGTGTCCCGGGACGTCTCCAGACCATGGGGTGATCTCATGGGAACGTCCCGAGGACTCGTGGTTTTGGCCGATTCAGGCCCGTTTTGTGCGTTTATTGCCCATGTTTTGGTGTCCCGGGACATCTCCGAAGCACGGGTTGATCTTATGGGACCGCCCCCAAGACTCGTAGTTTTGGCCAAATGGAGCCCGTTTTGTGAGCTATTGCTCACGTTTTGGTGTCCAGGGACGTCTCCGGACAATGGGGTGATCTTATGGGAACGTCCCCAGGATTCGTGGTTCTGGCCGATTCAGGCCCGTTTTCTGGGTTTATTGCCCATGTTTTGGTGTCCCGAGACGTCTCCGAAGCACGGGGTGATCTTATGGGACCGTCCCCACGAGTCACAGTTTTGGCCAATTGGGGCGCATTTTGTGAGCTATTGCTCACGTTTTGGTGTCCCGGGACGTCTCCAGACCATGGGGTGATCTCATGGGAACGTCCCGAGGACTCGTGGTTTTGGCCGATTCAGGCCCGTTTTGTGCGTTTATTGCCCATGTTTTGGTGTCCCGGGACATCTCCGAAGCACGGGTTGATCTTATGGGACCGCCCCCAAGACTCGTAGTTTTGGCCAAATGGAGCCCGTTTTGTGAGCTATTGCTCACGTTTTGGTGTCCCGGGACGTCTCCAGACCATGGGGTGATCTCATGGGAACGTCCCGAGGACTCGTGGTTTTGGCCGATTCAGGCCCGTTTTGTGCGTTTATTGCCCATGTTTTGGTGTCCCGGGACATCTCCGAAGCACGGGTTGATCTTATGGGACCGCCCCCAAGACTCGTAGTTTTGGCCAAATGGAGCCCGTTTTGTGAGCTATTGCTCACGTTTTGGTGTCTCGGGACGCCTCCGGACAATGGGGTGATCTTATGGGAACGTCCCCAGGACTCGTGGTTCTGGCCGATTCAGGCCCGTTTTCTGGGTTTATTGCCCATGTTTTGGTGTCCCGAGACGTCTCCGAAGCACGGGGTGATCTTATGGGACCGTCCCCTAGACTCACAGGTTCGGCCAATTGGGGCCCGTTTTGTGAGCTATTACTCACGTTTTGGTGTGCCGGGATGTCTCCGGACCAAGGGGTGATCTTATCGGAACGTCCCTAGGACTCGTGGTTTTGGCCAATTCAGGCCCGTTTTGTGGGTTTATTGCCCATGTTTTGGTGTCTCGAGACGTCTCCGAAGCACGGGGTGATCTTATGGGACCGTCCCCAAGAGTCACAGTTTTGGCCAATTGGGGCTCATTTTGTGAGCTATTGCTCACGTTTTGGTGTCCCGGGACGTCTCCAGACCATGGGGTGATCTCATGGGAACGTCCCGAGGACTCATGGTTTTGGCCGATTCAGGCCCGTTTTGTGCGTTTATTGCCCATGTTTTGGTGTCCCGGGACATCTCCGAAGCACGGGTTGATCTTATGGGACCGCCCCCAAGACTCGTAGTTTTGGCCAAATGGAGCCCGTTTTGTGAGCTATTGCTGACGTTTTGGTGTCCCGGGACGTCTCCGGACAATGGGGTGATCTTATGGGAACGTCCCCAGGACTCGTGGTTCTGGCCGATTCAGGCCCGTTTTCTGGGTTTATTGCCCATGTTTTGGTGTCCCGAGACGTCTCCGAAGCAAGGGGTGATCTTATGGGACGGTCCCCATGAGTCACAGTTTTGGCCAATTGGGCCCGTTTTGTGAGCTATTACTCATGTTTTGGTGTCCCGAGACGTCTCCGGACCACGGGGTGATCTATGGGAACATCCCCAAGACTCACAATTTTGGTTGATACGAGCTCGTTTCAAGGGATATTGCTCACGTTTCGGTGTCTCGGGACGTCTCCGAAGCACGGGGTGATCTTATGGAAACGTCCCCAAGACTCGTGGTTTTGGCCGAGTCAGGCCCGTTTTGTGGGTTTATTGCCCATGTTTTGGTGTCTCGAGACGTCTCCGAAGCACGGGGTGATCTTATGGGACCGTCCCCAAGAGTCACAGTTTTGGCCAATTGGGGCTCATTTTGTGAGCTATTGCTCACGTTTTGGTGTCCCGGGACGTCTCCAGACCATGGGGTGATCTCATGGGAACGTCCCGAGGACTCATGGTTTTGGCCGATTCAGGCCCGTTTTGTGCGTTTATTGCCCATGTTTTGGTGTCCCGGGACATCTCCGAAGCACGGGTTGATCTTATGGGACCGCCCCCAAGACTCGTAGTTTTGGCCAAATGGAGCCCGTTTTGTGAGCTATTGCTCACGTTTTGGTGTCCCGGGACGTCTCCGGACAATGGGGTGATCTTATGGGAACGTCCCCAGGACTCGTGGTTCTGGCCGATTCAGGCCCGTTTTCTGGGTTTATTGCCCATGTTTTGGTGTCCCGAGACGTCTCCGAAGCAAGGGGTGATCTTATGGGACGGTCCCCATGAGTCACAGTTTTGGCCAATTGGGCCCGTTTTGTGAGCTATTACTCATGTTTTGGTGTCCCGAGACGTCTCCGGACCACGGGGTGATCTATGGGAACATCCCCAAGACTCACAATTTTGGTTGATACGAGCTCGTTTCAAGGGATATTGCTCACGTTTCGGTGTCTCGGGACGTCTCCGAAGCACGGGGTGATCTTATGGAAACGTCCCCAAGACTCGTGGTTTTGGCCGAGTCAGGCCCGTTTTGTGGGTTTATTGCCCATGTTTTGGTGTCTCGAGACGTCTCCGAAGCACGGGGTGATCTTATGGGACCGTCCCCAAGAGTCACAGTTTTGGCCAATTGGGGCTCATTTTGTGAGCTATTGCTCACGTTTTGGTGTCCCGGGACGTCTCCAGACCATGGGGTGATCTCATGGGAACGTCCCGAGGACTCGTGGTTTTGGCCGATTCAGGCCCGTTTTGTGCGTTTATTACCCATGTTTTGGTGTCCCGGGACATCTCCGAAGCACGGGTTGATCTTATGGGACCGCCCCCAAGACTCGTAGTTTTGGCCAAATGGAGCCCGTTTTGTGAGCTATTGCTCACGTTTTGGTGTCCCGGGACGTCTCCGGACAATGGGGTGATCTTATGGGAACGTCCCCAGGACTCGTGGTTCTGGCCGATTCAGGCCCGTTTTCTGGGTTTATTGCCCATGTTTTGGTGTCCCGAGACGTCTCCGAAGCACGGGGTGATCTTATGGGACCGTCCCCTAGACTCGCAGGTTTGGCCAATTGGGGCCCGTTTTGTGAGCTATTACTCACGTTTTGGCGTGCCGGGATGTCTCCGGACCAAGGGGTGATCTTATCGGAACGTCCCTAGGACTCGTGGTTTTTGCCAATTCAGGCCCGTTTTGTGGGTTTATTGCCCATGTTTTAGTGTCCCGGGACGTCTTCGAAGCACGGGGTGATCTTATGGGACCGTCCCCAAGTGTCACAGTTTTGGCCAATTGGGACCCGTTTTTTGAGGTATTGCTCACGTTATGGTGTCCCGGGACGTCTCCGGACGACTGGGTGATCTATGGGAACGTCCCCAACACTCAAGGTTTTTCCCTATTCAGGCCTGTTTTGTGGGTTTATTGCCCATGTTTTGGTGTCCTGGGACGTCTTCGAAGCACGGGGTGATCCTATGGGACCGTCCCCAAGACTCACAGTTTTTGCCAATTGGGCCCGTTTTGTGAGCTATTGCTCACGTTTTTGTGTCCCGGGATGTCTCCGGACCAAGGGGTGATCTATGGGAATGTCCCAAAGACTCGTGGTTTTGGCCGATTCAGGCCCGTTTTGTGAGCTATTGCTCACGTTTTGGTGTCCCGGGACGTCTCCGGACAATGGGGTGATCTTATGGGAACGTCCCCAGGACTCGTGGTTCTGGCCGATTCAGGCCCGTTTTGTGGGTTTATTGCCCATGTTTTGGTGTCCCGAGACGTCTCCGAAGCACGGGGTGATCTTATGGGACCGTCCCCTAGACTCGCAGGTTCGGCCAATTGGGGCCCGTTTTGTGAGCTATTACTCACGTTTTGGTGTGCCGGGATGTCTCCGGACCAAGGGGTGATCTTATCGGAACGTCCCTAGGACGCGTGGTTTTGGCCAATTCAGGCCCGTTTTGTGGGTTTATTGCCCATGTTTTGGTGTCTCGAGACGTCTCCGAAGCACGGGGTGATCTTATGGGACCGTCCCCAAGAGTCACAGTCTTGGCCAATTGGGGCTCATTTTATGAGCTATTGCTCGCGTTTTGGTGTCCCGGGACGTCTCCAGACCATGGGGTGATCTCATGGGAACGTCCCGAGGACTCGTGGTTTTGGCCGATTCAGGCCCGTTTTGTGCGTTTATTGCCCATGTTTTGGTGTCCCGGGACATCTCCGAAGCACGGGTTGATCTTATGGGACCGCCCCCAAGACTCGTAGTTTTGGCCAAATGGAGCCCGTTTTGTGAGCTATTGCTCACGTTTTGGTGTCTCGGGACGTCTCCAGACCATGGGGTGATCTCATGGGAACGTCCCGAGGACTCGTGGTTTTGGCCGATTCAGGCCCGTTTTGTGCGTTTATTGCCCATGTTTTGGTGTCCCGGGACATCTCCGAAGCACGGGTTGATCTTATGGGACCGCCCCCAAGACTCGTAGTTTTGGCCAAATGGAGCCCGTTTTGTGAGCTATTGCTCACGTTTTGGTGTCTCGGGACGTCTCCAGACCATGGGGTGATCTCATGGGAACGTCCCGAGGACTCGTGGTTTTGGCCGATTCAGGCCCGTTTTGTGCGTTTATTGCCCATGTTTTGGTGTCCCGGGACATCTCCGAAGCACGGGTTGATCTTATGGGACCGCCCCCAAGACTCGTAGTTTTGGCCAAATGGAGCCCGTTTTGTGAGCTATTGCTCACGTTTTGGTGTCCCGGGACGCCTCCGGACAATGGGGTGATCTTATGGGAACGTCCCCAGGACTCGTGGTTCTGGCCGATTCAGGCCCGTTTTCTGGGTTTATTGCCCATGTTTTGGTGTCCCGAGACGTCTCCGAAGCACGGGGTGATCTTATGGGACCGTCCCCTAGACTCACAGGTTCGGCCAATTGGGGCCCGTTTTGTGAGCTATTACTCACGTTTTGGTGTGCCGGGATGTCTCCGGACCAAGGGGTGATCTTATCGGAACGTCCCTAGGACTCGTGGTTTTGGCTAATTCAGGCCCGTTTTGTGGGTTTATTGCCCATGTTTTGGTGTCTCGAGACGTCTCCGAAGCACGGGGTGATCTTATGGGACCGTCCCCAAGAGTCACAGTTTTGGCCAATTGGGGCTCATTTTGTGAGCTATTGCTCACGTTTTGGTGTCCCGGGACGTCTCCAGACCATGGGGTGATCTCATGGGAACGTCCCGAGGACTCATGGTTTTGGCCGATTCAGGCCCGTTTTGTGCGTTTATTGCCCATGTTTTGGTGTCCCGGGACATCTCCGAAGCACGGGTTGATCTTATGGGACCGCCCCCAAGACTCGTAGTTTTGGCCAAATGGAGCCCGTTTTGTGAGCTATTGCTCACGTTTTGGTGTCCCGGGACGTCTCCGGACAATGGGGTGATCTTATGGGAACGTCCCCAGGACTCGTGGTTCTGGCCGATTCAGGCCCGTTTTCTGGGTTTATTGCCCATGTTTTGGTGTCCCGAGACGTCTCCGAAGCAAGGGGTGATCTTATGGGACGGTCCCCATGAGTCACAGTTTTGGCCAATTGGGCCCGTTTTGTGAGCTATTACTCATGTTTTGGTGTCCCGAGACGTCTCCGGACCACGGGGTGATCTATGGGAACATCCCCAAGACTCACAATTTTGGTTGATACGAGCTCGTTTCAAGGGATATTGCTCACGTTTCGGTGTCTCGGGACGTCTCCGAAGCACGGGGTGATCTTATGGAAACGTCCCCAAGACTCGTGGTTTTGGCCGAGTCAGGCCCGTTTTGTGGGTTTATTGCCCATGTTTTGGTGTCTCGAGACGTCTCCGAAGCACGGGGTGATCTTATGGGACCGTCCCCAAGAGTCACAGTTTTGGCCAATTGGGGCTCATTTTGTGAGCTATTGCTCACGTTTTGGTGTCCCGGGACGTCTCCAGACCATGGGGTGATCTCATGGGAACGTCCCGAGGACTCGTGGTTTTGGCCGATTCGGGCCCGTTTTGTGCGTTTATTGCCCATGTTTTGGTGTCCCGGGACATCTCCGAAGCACGGGTTGATCTTATGGGACCGCCCCCAAGACTCGTAGTTTTGGCCAAATGGGGCCCGTTTTGTGAGCTATTGCTCACGTTTTGGTGTCCCGGGACGTCTCCGGACAATGGGGTGATGTTATGGGAACGTCCCCAGGACTCGTGGTTCTGGCCGATTCAGGCCCGTTTTCTGGGTTTATTGCCCATGTTTTGGTGTCCCGAGACGTCTCCGAAGCACGGGGTGATCTTATGGGACCGTCCCCTAGACTCGCAGGTTTGGCCAATTGGGGCCCGTTTTGTGAGCTATTACTCACGTTTTGGCGTGCCGGGATGTCTCCGGACCAAGGGGTGATCTTATCGGAACGTCCCTAGGACTCGTGGTTTTGGCCAATTCAGGCCCGTTTTGTGGGTTTATTGCCCATGTTTTAGTGTCCCGGGACGTCTTCGAAGCACGGGGTGATCTTATGGGACCGTCCCCAAGTGTCACAGTTTTGGCCAATTGGGACCCGTTTTTTGAGGTATTGCTCACGTTATGGTGTCCCGGGACGTCTCCGGACGACTGGGTGATCTATGGGAACGTCCCCAACACTCAAGGTTTTTCCCTATTCAGGCCTGTTTTGTGGGTTTATTGCCCATGTTTTGGTGTCCTGGGACGTCTTCGAAGCACGGGGTGATCCTATGGGACCGTCCCCAAGACTCACAGTTTTTGCCAATTGGGCCCGTTTTGTGAGCTATTGCTCACGTTTTTGTGTCCCGGGACGTCTCCGGACCAAGGGGTGATCTATGGGAATGTCCCAAAGACTCGTGGTTTTGGCCGATTCAGGCCCGTTTTGTGAGCTATTGCTCACGTTTTGGTGTCCCGGGACGTCTCCGGACAATGGGGTGATCTTATGGGAACGTCCCCAACACTCAAGGTTTTTCCCTATTCAGGCCTGTTTTGTGGGTTTATTGCCCATGTTTTGGTGTCCTGGGACGTCTTCGAAGCACGGGGTGATCCTATGGGACCGTCCCCAAGACTCACAGTTTTTGCCAATTGGGCCCGTTTTGTGAGCTATTGCTCACGTTTTTGTGTCCCGGGATGTCTCCGGACCAAGGGGTGATCTATGGGAATGTCCCAAAGACTCGTGGTTTTGGCCGATTCAGGCCCGTTTTGTGAGCTATTGCTCACGTTTTGGTGTCCCGGGACGTCTCCGGACAATGGGGTGATCTTATGGGAACGTCCCCAGGACTCGTGGTTCTGGCCGATTCAGGCCCGTTTTGTGGGTTTATTGCCCATGTTTTGGTGTCCCGAGACGTCTCCGAAGCACGGGGTGATCTTATGGGACCGTCCCCTAGACTCGCAGGTTCGGCCAATTGGGGCCCGTTTTGTGAGCTATTACTCACGTTTTGGTGTGCCGGGATGTCTCCGGACCAAGGGGTGATCTTATCGGAACGTCCCTAGGACGCGTGGTTTTGGCCAATTCAGGCCCGTTTTGTGGGTTTATTGCCCATGTTTTGGTGTCTCGAGACGTCTCCGAAGCACGGGGTGATCTTATGGGACCGTCCCCAAGAGTCACAGTCTTGGCCAATTGGGGCTCATTTTATGAGCTATTGCTCGCGTTTTGGTGTCCCGGGACGTCTCCAGACCATGGGGTGATCTCATGGGAACGTCCCGAGGACTCGTGGTTTTGGCCGATTCAGGCCCGTTTTGTGCGTTTATTGCCCATGTTTTGGTGTCCCGGGACATCTCCGAAGCACGGGTTGATCTTATGGGACCGCCCCCAAGACTCGTAGTTTTGGCCAAATGGAGCCCGTTTTGTGAGCTATTGCTCACGTTTTGGTGTCTCGGGACGTCTCCAGACCATGGGGTGATCTCATGGGAACGTCCCGAGGACTCGTGGTTTTGGCCGATTCAGGCCCGTTTTGTGCGTTTATTGCCCATGTTTTGGTGTCCCGGGACATCTCCGAAGCACGGGTTGATCTTATGGGACCGCCCCCAAGACTCGTAGTTTTGGCCAAATGGAGCCCGTTTTGTGAGCTATTGCTCACGTTTTGGTGTCTCGGGACGTCTCCAGACCATGGGGTGATCTCATGGGAACGTCCCGAGGACTCGTGGTTTTGGCCGATTCAGGCCCGTTTTGTGCGTTTATTGCCCATGTTTTGGTGTCCCGGGACATCTCCGAAGCACGGGTTGATCTTATGGGACCGCCCCCAAGACTCGTAGTTTTGGCCAAATGGAGCCCGTTTTGTGAGCTATTGCTCACGTTTTGGTGTCCCGGGACGCCTCCGGACAATGGGGTGATCTTATGGGAACGTCCCCAGGACTCGTGGTTCTGGCCGATTCAGGCCCGTTTTCTGGGTTTATTGCCCATGTTTTGGTGTCCCGAGACGTCTCCGAAGCACGGGGTGATCTTATGGGACCGTCCCCTAGACTCACAGGTTCGGCCAATTGGGGCCCGTTTTGTGAGCTATTACTCACGTTTTGGTGTGCCGGGATGTCTCCGGACCAAGGGGTGATCTTATCGGAACGTCCCTAGGACTCGTGGTTTTGGCTAATTCAGGCCCGTTTTGTGGGTTTATTGCCCATGTTTTGGTGTCTCGAGACGTCTCCGAAGCACGGGGTGATCTTATGGGACCGTCCCCAAGAGTCACAGTTTTGGCCAATTGGGGCTCATTTTGTGAGCTATTGCTCACGTTTTGGTGTCCCGGGACGTCTCCAGACCATGGGGTGATCTCATGGGAACGTCCCGAGGACTCATGGTTTTGGCCGATTCAGGCCCGTTTTGTGCGTTTATTGCCCATGTTTTGGTGTCCCGGGACATCTCCGAAGCACGGGTTGATCTTATGGGACCGCCCCCAAGACTCGTAGTTTTGGCCAAATGGAGCCCGTTTTGTGAGCTATTGCTCACGTTTTGGTGTCCCGGGACGTCTCCGGACAATGGGGTGATCTTATGGGAACGTCCCCAGGACTCGTGGTTCTGGCCGATTCAGGCCCGTTTTCTGGGTTTATTGCCCATGTTTTGGTGTCCCGAGACGTCTCCGAAGCAAGGGGTGATCTTATGGGACGGTCCCCATGAGTCACAGTTTTGGCCAATTGGGCCCGTTTTGTGAGCTATTACTCATGTTTTGGTGTCCCGAGACGTCTCCGGACCACGGGGTGATCTATGGGAACATCCCCAAGACTCACAATTTTGGTTGATACGAGCTCGTTTCAAGGGATATTGCTCACGTTTCGGTGTCTCGGGACGTCTCCGAAGCACGGGGTGATCTTATGGAAACGTCCCCAAGACTCGTGGTTTTGGCCGAGTCAGGCCCGTTTTGTGGGTTTATTGCCCATGTTTTGGTGTCTCGAGACGTCTCCGAAGCACGGGGTGATCTTATGGGACCGTCCCCAAGAGTCACAGTTTTGGCCAATTGGGGCTCATTTTGTGAGCTATTGCTCACGTTTTGGTGTCCCGGGACGTCTCCAGACCATGGGGTGATCTCATGGGAACGTCCCGAGGACTCGTGGTTTTGGCCGATTCGGGCCCGTTTTGTGCGTTTATTGCCCATGTTTTGGTGTCCCGGGACATCTCCGAAGCACGGGTTGATCTTATGGGACCGCCCCCAAGACTCGTAGTTTTGGCCAAATGGGGCCCGTTTTGTGAGCTATTGCTCACGTTTTGGTGTCCCGGGACGTCTCCGGACAATGGGGTGATGTTATGGGAACGTCCCCAGGACTCGTGGTTCTGGCCGATTCAGGCCCGTTTTCTGGGTTTATTGCCCATGTTTTGGTGTCCCGAGACGTCTCCGAAGCACGGGGTGATCTTATGGGACCGTCCCCTAGACTCGCAGGTTTGGCCAATTGGGGCCCGTTTTGTGAGCTATTACTCACGTTTTGGCGTGCCGGGATGTCTCCGGACCAAGGGGTGATCTTATCGGAACGTCCCTAGGACTCGTGGTTTTGGCCAATTCAGGCCCGTTTTGTGGGTTTATTGCCCATGTTTTAGTGTCCCGGGACGTCTTCGAAGCACGGGGTGATCTTATGGGACCGTCCCCAAGTGTCACAGTTTTGGCCAATTGGGACCCGTTTTTTGAGGTATTGCTCACGTTATGGTGTCCCGGGACGTCTCCGGACGACTGGGTGATCTATGGGAACGTCCCCAACACTCAAGGTTTTTCCCTATTCAGGCCTGTTTTGTGGGTTTATTGCCCATGTTTTGGTGTCCTGGGACGTCTTCGAAGCACGGGGTGATCCTATGGGACCGTCCCCAAGACTCACAGTTTTTGCCAATTGGGCCCGTTTTGTGAGCTATTGCTCACGTTTTTGTGTCCCGGGACGTCTCCGGACCAAGGGGTGATCTATGGGAATGTCCCAAAGACTCGTGGTTTTGGCCGATTCAGGCCCGTTTTGTGAGCTATTGCTCACGTTTTGGTGTCCCGGGACGTCTCCGGACAATGGGGTGATCTTATGGGAACGTCCCGAGGACTCATGGTTCTGGCCGATTCAGGCCCGTTTTGTGGGTTTATTGCCCATGTTTTGGTGTCCCGAGACGTCTCCGAAGCACGGGGTGATCTTATGGGACCGTCCCCTAGACTCGCAGGTTCGGCCAATTGGGGCCCGTTTTGTGAGCTATTACTCACGTTTTGGTGTCCCGGGACGTCTCCGGACAATGGGGTGATCTTATGGGAACGTCCCCAGGACTCGTGGTTCTGGCCGATTCAGGCCCGTTTTCTGGGTTTATTGCCCATGTTTTGGTGTCCCGAGACGTCTCCGAAGCACGGGGTGATCTTATGGGACCGTCCCCACGAGTCACAGTTTTGGCCAATTGGGGCGCATTTTGTGAGCTATTGCTCACGTTTTGGTGTCTCGGGACGTCTCCAGACCATGGGGTGATCTCATGGGAACGTCCCGAGGACTCGTGGTTTTGGCCGATTCAGGCCCGTTTTGTGCGTTTATTGCCCATGTTTTGGTGTCCCGGGACATCTCCGAAGCACGGGTTGATCTTATGGGACCGCCCCCAAGACTCGTAGTTTTGGCCAAATGGAGCCCGTTTTGTGAGCTATTGCTCACGTTTTGGTGTCCCGGGACGTCTCCAGACCATGGGGTGATCTCATGGGAACGTCCCGAGGACTCGTGGTTTTGGCCGATTCAGGCCCTTTTTGTGCGTTTATTGCCCATGTTTTGGTGTCCCGGGACATCTCCGAAGCACGGGTTGATCTTATGGGACCGCCCCCAAGACTCGTAGTTTTGGCCAAATGGGGCCCGTTTTGTGAGCTATTGCTCACGTTTTGGTGTCCCGGGACGTCTCCGGACAATGGGGTGATCTTATGGGAACGTCCCCAGGACTCGTGGTTCTGGCCGATTCAGGCCTGTTTTCTGGGTTTATTGCCCATGTTTTGGTGTCCCGAGACGTCTCCGAAGCACGGGGTGATCTTATGGGACCGTCCCCTAGACTCACAGGTTCGGCCAATTGGGGCCCGTTTTGTGAGCTATTACTCACGTTTTGGTGTGCCGGGATGTCTCCGGACCAAGGGGTGATCTTATCGGAACGTCCCTAGGACTCGTGGTTTTGGCCAATTCAGGCCCGTTTTGTGGGTTTATTGCCCATGTTTTGGTGTCTCGAGACGTCTCCGAAGCACGGGGTGATCTTATGGGACCGTCCCCAAGAGTCACAGTTTTGGCCAATTGGGGCTCATTTTGTGAGCTATTGCTCACGTTTTGGTGTCCCGGGACGTCTCCAGACCATGGGGTGATCTCATGGGAACGTCCCGAGGACTCATGGTTTTGGCCGATTCAGGCCCGTTTTGTGCGTTTATTGCCCATGTTTTGGTGTCCCGGGACATCTCCGAAGCACGGGTTGATCTTATGGGACCGCCCCCAAGACTCGTAGTTTTGGCCAAATGGAGCCCGTTTTGTGAGCTATTGCTCACGTTTTGGTGTCCCGGGACGTCTCCGGACAATGGGGTGATCTTATGGGAACGTCCCCAGGACTCGTGGTTCTGGCCGATTCAGGCCCGTTTTCTGGGTTTATTGCCCATGTTTTGGTGTCCCGAGACGTCTCCGAAGCAAGGGGTGATCTTATGGGACGGTCCCCATGAGTCACAGTTTTGGCCAATTGGGCCCGTTTTGTGAGCTATTACTCATGTTTTGGTGTCCCGAGACGTCTCCGGACCACGGGGTGATCTATGGGAACATCCCCAAGACTCACAATTTTGGTTGATACGAGCTCGTTTCAAGGGATATTGCTCACGTTTCGGTGTCTCGGGACGTCTCCGAAGCACGGGGTGATCTTATGGAAACGTCCCCAAGACTCGTGGTTTTGGCCGATTCAGGCCCGTTTTGTGCGTTTATTACCCATGTTTTGGTGTCCCGGGACATCTCCGAAGCACGGGTTGATCTTATGGGACCGCCCCCAAGACTCGTAGTTTTGGCCAAATGGAGCCCGTTTTGTGAGCTATTGCTCACGTTTTGGTGTCCCGGGACGTCTCCGGACAATGGGGTGATCTTATGGGAACGTCCCCAGGACTCGTGGTTCTGGCCGATTCAGGCCCGTTTTCTGGGTTTATTGCCCATGTTTTGGTGTCCCGAGACGTCTCCGAAGCACGGGGTGATCTTATGGGACCGTCCCCTAGACTCGCAGGTTTGGCCAATTGGGGCCCGTTTTGTGAGCTATTACTCACGTTTTGGCGTGCCGGGATGTCTCCGGACCAAGGGGTGATCTTATCGGAACGTCCCTAGGACTCGTGGTTTTGGCCAATTCAGGCCCGTTTTGTGGGTTTATTGCCCATGTTTTAGTGTCCCGGGACGTCTTCGAAGCACGGGGTGATCTTATGGGACCGTCCCCAAGTGTCACAGTTTTGGCCAATTGGGACCCGTTTTTTGAGGTATTGCTCACGTTATGGTGTCCCGGGACGTCTCCGGACGACTGGGTGATCTATGGGAACGTCCCCAACACTCAAGGTTTTTCCCTATTCAGGCCTGTTTTGTGGGTTTATTGCCCATGTTTTGGTGTCCTGGGACGTCTTCGAAGCACGGGGTGATCCTATGGGACCGTCCCCAAGACTCACAGTTTTTGCCAATTGGGCCCGTTTTGTGAGCTATTGCTCACGTTTTTGTGTCCCGGGACGTCTCCGGACCAAGGGGTGATCTATGGGAATGTCCCAAAGACTCGTGGTTTTGGCCGATTCAGGCCCGTTTTGTGAGCTATTGCTCACGTTTTGGTGTCCCGGGACGTCTCCGGACAATGGGGTGATCTTATGGGAACGTCCCCAGGACTCGTGGTTCTGGCCGATTCAGGCCCGTTTTCTGGGTTTATTGCCCATGTTTTGGTGTCCCGAGACGTCTCCGAAGCACGGGGTGATCTTATGGGACCGTCCCCACGAGTCACAGTTTTGGCCAATTGGGGCGCATTTTGTGAGCTATTGCTCACGTTTTGGTGTCTCGGGACGTCTCCAGACCATGGGGTGATCTCATGGGAACGTCCCGAGGACTCGTGGTTTTGGCCGATTCAGGCCCGTTTTGTGCGTTTATTGCCCATGTTTTGGTGTCCCGGGACATCTCCGAAGCACGGGTTGATCTTATGGGACCGCCCCCAAGACTCGTAGTTTTGGCCAAATGGAGCCCGTTTTGTGAGCTATTGCTCACGTTTTGGTGTCCCGGGACGTCTCCAGACCATGGGGTGATCTCATGGGAACGTCCCGAGGACTCGTGGTTTTGGCCGATTCAGGCCCTTTTTGTGCGTTTATTGCCCATGTTTTGGTGTCCCGGGACATCTCCGAAGCACGGGTTGATCTTATGGGACCGCCCCCAAGACTCGTAGTTTTGGCCAAATGGGGCCCGTTTTGTGAGCTATTGCTCACGTTTTGGTGTCCCGGGACGTCTCCGGACAATGGGGTGATCTTATGGGAACGTCCCCAGGACTCGTGGTTCTGGCCGATTCAGGCCTGTTTTCTGGGTTTATTGCCCATGTTTTGGTGTCCCGAGACGTCTCCGAAGCACGGGGTGATCTTATGGGACCGTCCCCTAGACTCACAGGTTCGGCCAATTGGGGCCCGTTTTGTGAGCTATTACTCACGTTTTGGTGTGCCGGGATGTCTCCGGACCAAGGGGTGATCTTATCGGAACGTCCCTAGGACTCGTGGTTTTGGCCAATTCAGGCCCGTTTTGTGGGTTTATTGCCCATGTTTTGGTGTCTCGAGACGTCTCCGAAGCACGGGGTGATCTTATGGGACCGTCCCCAAGAGTCACAGTTTTGGCCAATTGGGGCTCATTTTGTGAGCTATTGCTCACGTTTTGGTGTCCCGGGACGTCTCCAGACCATGGGGTGATCTCATGGGAACGTCCCGAGGACTCATGGTTTTGGCCGATTCAGGCCCGTTTTGTGCGTTTATTGCCCATGTTTTGGTGTCCCGGGACATCTCCGAAGCACGGGTTGATCTTATGGGACCGCCCCCAAGACTCGTAGTTTTGGCCAAATGGAGCCCGTTTTGTGAGCTATTGCTCACGTTTTGGTGTCCCGGGACGTCTCCGGACAATGGGGTGATCTTATGGGAACGTCCCCAGGACTCGTGGTTCTGGCCGATTCAGGCCCGTTTTCTGGGTTTATTGCCCATGTTTTGGTGTCCCGAGACGTCTCCGAAGCAAGGGGTGATCTTATGGGACGGTCCCCATGAGTCACAGTTTTGGCCAATTGGGCCCGTTTTGTGAGCTATTACTCATGTTTTGGTGTCCCGAGACGTCTCCGGACCACGGGGTGATCTATGGGAACATCCCCAAGACTCACAATTTTGGTTGATACGAGCTCGTTTCAAGGGATATTGCTCACGTTTCGGTGTCTCGGGACGTCTCCGAAGCACGGGGTGATCTTATGGAAACGTCCCCAAGACTCGTGGTTTTGGCCGAGTCAGGCCCGTTTTGTGGGTTTATTGCCCATGTTTTGGTGTCTCGAGACGTCTCCGAAGCACGGGGTGATCTTATGGGACCGTCCCCAAGAGTCACAGTTTTGGCCAATTGGGGCTCATTTTGTGAGCTATTGCTCACGTTTTGGTGTCCCGGGACGTCTCCAGACCATGGGGTGATCTCATGGGAACGTCCCGAGGACTCATGGTTTTGGCCGATTCAGGCCCGTTTTGTGCGTTTATTGCCCATGTTTTGGTGTCCCGGGACATCTCCGAAGCACGGGTTGATCTTATGGGACCGCCCCCAAGACTCGTAGTTTTGGCCAAATGGAGCCCGTTTTGTGAGCTATTGCTCACGTTTTGGTGTCCCGGGACGTCTCCGGACAATGGGGTGATCTTATGGGAACGTCCCCAGGACTCGTGGTTCTGGCCGATTCAGGCCCGTTTTCTGGGTTTATTGCCCATGTTTTGGTGTCCCGAGACGTCTCCGAAGCAAGGGGTGATCTTATGGGACGGTCCCCATGAGTCACAGTTTTGGCCAATTGGGCCCGTTTTGTGAGCTATTACTCATGTTTTGGTGTCCCGAGACGTCTCCGGACCACGGGGTGATCTATGGGAACATCCCCAAGACTCACAATTTTGGTTGATACGAGCTCGTTTCAAGGGATATTGCTCACGTTTCGGTGTCTCGGGACGTCTCCGAAGCACGGGGTGATCTTATGGAAACGTCCCCAAGACTCGTGGTTTTGGCCGATTCAGGCCCGTTTTGTGCGTTTATTACCCATGTTTTGGTGTCCCGGGACATCTCCGAAGCACGGGTTGATCTTATGGGACCGCCCCCAAGACTCGTAGTTTTGGCCAAATGGAGCCCGTTTTGTGAGCTATTGCTCACGTTTTGGTGTCCCGGGACGTCTCCGGACAATGGGGTGATCTTATGGGAACGTCCCCAGGACTCGTGGTTCTGGCCGATTCAGGCCCGTTTTCTGGGTTTATTGCCCATGTTTTGGTGTCCCGAGACGTCTCCGAAGCACGGGGTGATCTTATGGGACCGTCCCCTAGACTCGCAGGTTTGGCCAATTGGGGCCCGTTTTGTGAGCTATTACTCACGTTTTGGCGTGCCGGGATGTCTCCGGACCAAGGGGTGATCTTATCGGAACGTCCCTAGGACTCGTGGTTTTGGCCAATTCAGGCCCGTTTTGTGGGTTTATTGCCCATGTTTTAGTGTCCCGGGACGTCTTCGAAGCACGGGGTGATCTTATGGGACCGTCCCCAAGTGTCACAGTTTTGGCCAATTGGGACCCGTTTTTTGAGGTATTGCTCACGTTATGGTGTCCCGGGACGTCTCCGGACGACTGGGTGATCTATGGGAACGTCCCCAACACTCAAGGTTTTTCCCTATTCAGGCCTGTTTTGTGGGTTTATTGCCCATGTTTTGGTGTCCTGGGACGTCTTCGAAGCACGGGGTGATCCTATGGGACCGTCCCCAAGACTCACAGTTTTTGCCAATTGGGCCCGTTTTGTGAGCTATTGCTCACGTTTTTGTGTCCCGGGACGTCTCCGGACCAAGGGGTGATCTATGGGAATGTCCCAAAGACTCGTGGTTTTGGCCGATTCAGGCCCGTTTTGTGAGCTATTGCTCACGTTTTGGTGTCCCGGGACGTCTCCGGACAATGGGGTGATCTTATGGGAACGTCCCCAGGACTCGTGGTTCTGGCCGATTCAGGCCCGTTTTCTGGGTTTATTGCCCATGTTTTGGTGTCCCGAGACGTCTCCGAAGCACGGGGTGATCTTATGGGACCGTCCCCACGAGTCACAGTTTTGGCCAATTGGGGCGCATTTTGTGAGCTATTGCTCACGTTTTGGTGTCTCGGGACGTCTCCAGACCATGGGGTGATCTCATGGGAACGTCCCGAGGACTCGTGGTTTTGGCCGATTCAGGCCCGTTTTGTGCGTTTATTGCCCATGTTTTGGTGTCCCGGGACATCTCCGAAGCACGGGTTGATCTTATGGGACCGCCCCCAAGACTCGTAGTTTTGGCCAAATGGAGCCCGTTTTGTGAGCTATTGCTCACGTTTTGGTGTCCCGGGACGTCTCCAGACCATGGGGTGATCTCATGGGAACGTCCCGAGGACTCGTGGTTTTGGCCGATTCAGGCCCTTTTTGTGCGTTTATTGCCCATGTTTTGGTGTCCCGGGACATCTCCGAAGCACGGGTTGATCTTATGGGACCGCCCCCAAGACTCGTAGTTTTGGCCAAATGGGGCCCGTTTTGTGAGCTATTGCTCACGTTTTGGTGTCCCGGGACGTCTCCGGACAATGGGGTGATCTTATGGGAACGTCCCCAGGACTCGTGGTTCTGGCCGATTCAGGCCTGTTTTCTGGGTTTATTGCCCATGTTTTGGTGTCCCGAGACGTCTCCGAAGCACGGGGTGATCTTATGGGACCGTCCCCTAGACTCACAGGTTCGGCCAATTGGGGCCCGTTTTGTGAGCTATTACTCACGTTTTGGTGTGCCGGGATGTCTCCGGACCAAGGGGTGATCTTATCGGAACGTCCCTAGGACTCGTGGTTTTGGCCAATTCAGGCCCGTTTTGTGGGTTTATTGCCCATGTTTTGGTGTCTCGAGACGTCTCCGAAGCACGGGGTGATCTTATGGGACCGTCCCCAAGAGTCACAGTTTTGGCCAATTGGGGCTCATTTTGTGAGCTATTGCTCACGTTTTGGTGTCCCGGGACGTCTCCAGACCATGGGGTGATCTCATGGGAACGTCCCGAGGACTCATGGTTTTGGCCGATTCAGGCCCGTTTTGTGCGTTTATTGCCCATGTTTTGGTGTCCCGGGACATCTCCGAAGCACGGGTTGATCTTATGGGACCGCCCCCAAGACTCGTAGTTTTGGCCAAATGGAGCCCGTTTTGTGAGCTATTGCTCACGTTTTGGTGTCCCGGGACGTCTCCGGACAATGGGGTGATCTTATGGGAACGTCCCCAGGACTCGTGGTTCTGGCCGATTCAGGCCCGTTTTCTGGGTTTATTGCCCATGTTTTGGTGTCCCGAGACGTCTCCGAAGCAAGGGGTGATCTTATGGGACGGTCCCCATGAGTCACAGTTTTGGCCAATTGTGCCCGTTTTGTGAGCTATTACTCATGTTTTGGTGTCCCGAGACGTCTCCGGACCACGGGGTGATCTATGGGAACATCCCCAAGACTCACAATTTTGGTTGATACGAGCTCGTTTCAAGGGATATTGCTCACGTTTCGGTGTCTCGGGACGTCTCCGAAGCACGGGGTGATCTTATGGAAACGTCCCCAAGACTCGTGGTTTTGGCCGAGTCAGGCCCGTTTTGTGGGTTTATTGCCCATGTTTTGGTGTCTCGAGACGTCTCCGAAGCACGGGGTGATCTTATGGGACCGTCCCCAAGAGTCACAGTTTTGGCCAATTGGGGCTCATTTTGTGAGCTATTGCTCACGTTTTGGTGTCCCGGGACGTCTCCAGACCATGGGGTGATCTCATGGGAACGTCCCGAGGACTCGTGGTTTTGGCCGATTCAGGCCCGTTTTGTGCGTTTATTACCCATGTTTTGGTGTCCCGGGACATCTCCGAAGCACGGGTTGATCTTATGGGACCGCCCCCAAGACTCGTAGTTTTGGCCAAATGGAGCCCGTTTTGTGAGCTATTGCTCACGTTTTGGTGTCCCGGGACGTCTCCGGACAATGGGGTGATCTTATGGGAACGTCCCCAGGACTCGTGGTTCTGGCCGATTCAGGCCCGTTTTCTGGGTTTATTGCCCATGTTTTGGTGTCCCGAGACGTCTCCGAAGCACGGGGTGATCTTATGGGACCGTCCCCTAGACTCGCAGGTTTGGCCAATTGGGGCCCGTTTTGTGAGCTATTACTCACGTTTTGGCGTGCCGGGATGTCTCCGGACCAAGGGGTGATCTTATCGGAACGTCCCTAGGACTCGTGGTTTTGGCCAATTCAGGCCCGTTTTGTGGGTTTATTGCCCATGTTTTAGTGTCCCGGGACGTCTTCGAAGCACGGGGTGATCTTATGTGACCGTCCCCAAGTGTCACAGTTTTGGCCAATTGGGACCCGTTTTTTGAGGTATTGCTCACGTTATGGTGTCCCGGGACGTCTCCGGACGACTGGGTGATCTATGGGAACGTCCCCAACACTCAAGGTTTTTCCCTATTCAGGCCTGTTTTGTGGGTTTATTGCCCATGTTTTGGTGTCCTGGGACGTCTTCGAAGCACGGGGTGATCCTATGGGACCGTCCCCAAGACTCACAGTTTTTGCCAATTGGGCCCGTTTTGTGAGCTATTGCTCACGTTTTTGTGTCCCGGGACGTCTCCGGACCAAGGGGTGATCTATGGGAATGTCCCAAAGACTCGTGGTTTTGGCCGATTCAGGCCCGTTTTGTGAGCTATTGCTCACGTTTTGGTGTCCCGGGACGTCTCCGGACAATGGGGTGATCTTATGGGAACGTCCCCAGGACTCGTGGTTCTGGCCGATTCAGGCCCGTTTTGTGGGTTTATTGCCCATGTTTTGGTGTCCCGAGACGTCTCCGAAGCACGGGGTGATCTTATGGGACCGTCCCCTAGACTCGCAGGTTCGGCCAATTGGGGCCCGTTTTGTGAGCTATTACTCACGTTTTGGTGTGCCGGGATGTCTCCGGACCAAGGGGTGATCTTATCGGAACGTCCCTAGGACGCGTGGTTTTGGCCAATTCAGGCCCGTTTTGTGGGTTTATTGCCCATGTTTTGGTGTCTCGAGACGTCTCCGAAGCACGGGGTGATCTTATGGGACCGTCCCCAAGAGTCACAGTCTTGGCCAATTGGGGCTCATTTTATGAGCTATTGCTCGCGTTTTGGTGTCCCGGGACGTCTCCAGACCATGGGGTGATCTCATGGGAACGTCCCGAGGACTCGTGGTTTTGGCCGATTCAGGCCCGTTTTGTGCGTTTATTGCCCATGTTTTGGTGTCCCGGGACATCTCCGAAGCACGGGTTGATCTTATGGGACCGCCCCCAAGACTCGTAGTTTTGGCCAAATGGAGCCCGTTTTGTGAGCTATTGCTCACGTTTTGGTGTCCCGGGACGTCTCCGGACAATGGGGTGATCTTATGGGAACGTCCCCAGGACTCGTGGTTCTGGCCGATTCAGGCCCGTTTTCTGGGTTTATTGCCCATGTTTTGGTGTCCCGAGACGTCTCCGAAGCACGGGGTGATCTTATGGGACCGTCCCCACGAGTCACAGTTTTGGCCAATTGGGGCGCATTTTGTGAGCTATTGCTCACGTTTTGGTGTCTCGGGACGTCTCCAGACCATGGGGTGATCTCATGGGAACGTCCCGAGGACTCGTGGTTTTGGCCGATTCAGGCCCGTTTTGTGCGTTTATTGCCCATGTTTTGGTGTCCCGGGACATCTCCGAAGCACGGGTTGATCTTATGGGACCGCCCCCAAGACTCGTAGTTTTGGCCAAATGGAGCCCGTTTTGTGAGCTATTGCTCACGTTTTGGTGTCCCGGGACGTCTCCAGACCATGGGGTGATCTCATGGGAACGTCCCGAGGACTCGTGGTTTTGGCCGATTCAGGCCCGTTTTGTGCGTTTATTGCCCATGTTTTGGTGTCCCGGGACATCTCCGAAGCACGGGTTGATCTTATGGGACCGCCCCCAAGACTCGTAGTTTTGGCCAAATGGAGCCCGTTTTGTGAGCTATTGCTCACGTTTTGGTGTCCCGGGACGCCTCCGGACAATGGGGTGATCTTATGGGAACGTCCCCAGGACTCGTGGTTCTGGCCGATTCAGGCCCGTTTTCTGGGTTTATTGCCCATGTTTTGGTGTCCCGAGACGTCTCCGAAGCACGGGGTGATCTTATGGGACCGTCCCCTAGACTCACAGGTTCGGCCAATTGGGGCCCGTTTTGTGAGCTATTACTCACGTTTTGGTGTGCCGGGATGTCTCCGGACCAAGGGGTGATCTTATCGGAACGTCCCTAGGACTCGTGGTTTTGGCCAATTCAGGCCCGTTTTGTGGGTTTATTGCCCATGTTTTGGTGTCTCGAGACGTCTCCGAAGCACGGGGTGATCTTATGGGACCGTCCCCAAGAGTCACAGTTTTGGCCAATTGGGGCTCATTTTGTGAGCTATTGCTCACGTTTTGGTGTCCCGGGACGCCTCCGGACAATGGGGTGATCTTATGGGAACGTCCCCAGGACTCGTGGTTCTGGCCGATTCAGGCCCGTTTTCTGGGTTTATTGCCCATGTTTTGGTGTCCCGAGACGTCTCCGAAGCACGGGGTGATCTTATGGGACCGTCCCCTAGACTCACAGGTTCGGCCAATTGGGGCCCGTTTTGTGAGCTATTACTCACGTTTTGGTGTGCCGGGATGTCTCCGGACCAAGGGGTGATCTTATCGGAACGTCCCTAGGACTCGTGGTTTTGGCCAATTCAGGCCCGTTTTGTGGGTTTATTGCCCATGTTTTGGTGTCTCGAGACGTCTCCGAAGCACGGGGTGATCTTATGGGACCGTCCCCAAGAGTCACAGTTTTGGCCAATTGGGGCTCATTTTGTGAGCTATTGCTCACGTTTTGGTGTCCCGGGACGTCTCCAGACCATGGGGTGATCTCATGGGAACGTCCCGAGGACTCATGGTTTTGGCCGATTCAGGCCCGTTTTGTGCGTTTATTGCCCATGTTTTGGTGTCCCGGGACATCTCCGAAGCACGGGTTGATCTTATGGGACCGCCCCCAAGACTCGTAGTTTTGGCCAAATGGAGCCCGTTTTGTGAGCTATTACTCACGTTTTGGTGTCCCGGGACGTCTCCGGACAATGGGGTGATCTTATGGGAACGTCCCCAGGACTCGTGGTTCTGGCCGATTCAGGCCCGTTTTCTGGGTTTATTGCCCATGTTTTGGTGTCCCGAGACGTCTCCGAAGCAAGGGGTGATCTTATGGGACGGTCCCCATGAGTCACAGTTTTGGCCAATTGGGCCCGTTTTGTGAGCTATTACTCATGGTTTGGTGTCCCGAGACGTCTCCGGACCACGGGGTGATCTATGGGAACATCCCCAAGACTCACAATTTTGGTTGATACGAGCTCGTTTCAAGGGATATTGCTCACGTTTCGGTGTCTCGGGACGTCTCCGAAGCACGGGGTGATCTTATGGAAACGTCCCCAAGACTCGTGGTTTTGGCCGAGTCAGGCCCGTTTTGTGGGTTTATTGCCCATGTTTTGGTGTCTCGAGACGTCTCCGAAGCACGGGGTGATCTTATGGGACCGTCCCCAAGAGTCACAGTTTTGGCCAATTGGGGCTCATTTTGTGAGCTATTGCTCACGTTTTGGTGTCCCGGGACGTCTCCAGACCATGGGGTGATCTCATGGGAACGTCCCGAGGACTCGTGGTTTTGGCCGATTCAGGCCCGTTTTGTGCGTTTATTACCCATGTTTTGGTGTCCCGGGACATCTCCGAAGCACGGGTTGATCTTATGGGACCGCCCCCAAGACTCGTAGTTTTGGCCAAATGGAGCCCGTTTTGTGAGCTATTGCTCACGTTTTGGTGTCCCGGGACGTCTCCGGACAATGGGGTGATCTTATGGGAACGTCCCCAGGACTCGTGGTTCTGGCCGATTCAGGCCCGTTTTCTGGGTTTATTGCCCATGTTTTGGTGTCCCGAGACGTCTCCGAAGCACGGGGTGATCTTATGGGACCGTCCCCTAGACTCGCAGGTTTGGCCAATTGGGGCCCGTTTTGTGAGCTATTACTCACGTTTTGGCGTGCCGGGATGTCTCCGGACCAAGGGGTGATCTTATCGGAACGTCCCTAGGACTCGTGGTTTTGGCCAATTCAGGCCCGTTTTGTGGGTTTATTGCCCATGTTTTAGTGTCCCGGGACGTCTTCGAAGCACGGGGTGATCTTATGGGACCGTCCCCAAGTGTCACAGTTTTGGCCAATTGGGACCCGTTTTTTGAGGTATTACTCACGTTATGGTGTCCCGGGACGTCTCCGGACGACTGGGTGATCTATGGGAACGTCCCCAACACTCAAGGTTTTTCCCTATTCAGGCCTGTTTTGTGGGTTTATTGCCCATGTTTTGGTGTCCTGGGACGTCTTCGAAGCACGGGGTGATCCTATGGGACCGTCCCCAAGACTCACAGTTTTTGCCAATTGGGCCCGTTTTGTGAGCTATTGCTCACGTTTTTGTGTCCCGGGACGTCTCCGGACCAAGGGGTGATCTATGGGAATGTCCCAAAGACTCGTGGTTTTGGCCGATTCAGGCCCGTTTTGTGAGCTATTGCTCACGTTTTGGTGTCCCGGGACGTCTCCGGACAATGGGGTGATCTTATGGGAACGTCGCCAGGACTCGTGGTTCTGGCCGATTCAGGCCCGTTTTGTGGGTTTATTGCCCATGTTTTGGTGTCCCGAGACGTCTCCGAAGCACGGGGTGATCTTATGGGACCGTCCCCTAGACTCGCAGGTTCGGCCAATTGGGGCCCGTTTTGTGAGCTATTACTCACGTTTTGGTGTGCCGGGATGTCTCCGGACCAAGGGGTGATCTTATCGGAACGTCCCTAGGACGCGTGGTTTTGGCCAATTCAGGCCCGTTTTGTGGGTTTATTGCCCATGTTTTGGTGTCTCGAGACGTCTCCGAAGCACGGGGTGATCTTATGGGACCGTCCCCAAGAGTCACAGTCTTGGCCAATTGGGGCTCATTTTATGAGCTATTGCTCGCGTTTTGGTGTCCCGGGACGTCTCCAGACCATGGGGTGATCTCATGGGAACGTCCCGAGGACTCGTGGTTTTGGCCGATTCAGGCCCGTTTTGTGCGTTTATTGCCCATGTTTTGGTGTCCCGGGACATCTCCGAAGCACGGGTTGATCTTATGGGACCGCCCCCAAGACTCGTAGTTTTGGCCAAATGGAGCCCGTTTTGTGAGCTATTGCTCACGTTTTGGTGTCCCGGGACGTCTCCGGACAATGGGGTGATCTTATGGGAACGTCCCCAGGACTCGTGGTTCTGGCCGATTCAGGCCCGTTTTCTGGGTTTATTGCCCATGTTTTGGTGTCCCGAGACGTCTCCGAAGCACGGGGTGATCTTATGGGACCGTCCCCTAGACTCGCAGGTTTGGCCAATTGGGGCCCGTTTTGTGAGCTATTACTCACGTTTTGGCGTGCCGGGATGTCTCCGGACCAAGGGGTGATCTTATCGGAACGTCCCTAGGACTCGTGGTTTTGGCCAATTCAGGCCCGTTTTGTGGGTTTATTGCCCATGTTTTAGTGTCCCGGGACGTCTTCGAAGCACGGGGTGATCTTATGGGACCGTCCCCAAGTGTCACAGTTTTGGCCAATTGGGACCCGTTTTTTGAGGTATTGCTCACGTTATGGTGTCCCGGGACGTCTCCGGACGACTGGGTGATCTATGGGAACGTCCCCAACACTCAAGGTTTTTCCCTATTCAGGCCTGTTTTGTGGGTTTATTGCCCATGTTTTGGTGTCCTGGGACGTCTTCGAAGCACGGGGTGATCCTATGGGACCGTCCCCAAGACTCACAGTTTTTGCCAATTGGGCCCGTTTTGTGAGCTATTGCTCACGTTTTTGTGTCCCGGGACGTCTCCGGACCAAGGGGTGATCTATGGGAATGTCCCAAAGACTCGTGGTTTTGGCCGATTCAGGCCCGTTTTGTGAGCTATTGCTCACGTTTTGGTGTCCCGGGACGTCTCCGGACAATGGGGTGATCTTATGGGAACGTCCCCAGGACTCGTGGTTCTGGCCGATTCAGTCCCGTTTTGTGGGTTTATTGCCCATGTTTTGGTGTCCCGAGACGTCTCCGAAGCACGGGGTGATCTTATGGGACCGTCCCCTAGACTCGCAGGTTCGGCCAATTGGGGCCCGTTTTGTGAGCTATTACTCACGTTTTGGTGTGCCGGGATGTCTCCAGACCAAGGGGTGATCTTATCGGAACGTCCCTAGGACGCGTGGTTTTGGCCAATTCAGGCCCGTTTTGTGGGTTTATTGCCCATGTTTTGGTGTCTGGAGACGTCTCCGAAGCACGGGGTGATCTTATGGGACCGTCCCCAAGAGTCACAGTCTTGGCCAATTGGGGCTCATTTTATGAGCTATTGCTCGCGTTTTGGTGTCCCGGGACGTCTCCAGACCATGGGGTGATCTCATGGGAACGTCCCGAGGACTCGTGGTTTTGGCCGATTCAGGCCCGTTTTGTGCGTTTATTGCCCATGTTTTGGTGTCCCGGGACATCTCCGAAGCACGGGTTGATCTTATGGGACCGCCCCCAAGACTCGTAGTTTTGGCCAAATGGAGCCCGTTTTGTGAGCTATTGCTCACGTTTTGGTGTCCCGGGACGTCTCCGGACAATGGGGTGATCTTATGGGAACGTCCCCAGGACTCGTGGATCTGGCCGTTTCAGGCCCGTTTTCTGGGTTTATTGCCCATGTTTTGGTGTCCCGAGACGTCTCCGAAGCACGGGGTGATCTTATGGGACCGTCCCCACGAGTCACAGTTTTGGCCAATTGGGGCGCATTTTGTGAGCTATTGCTCACGTTTTGGTGTCTCGGGACGTCTCCCGACCATGGGGTGATCTCATGGGAACGTCCCGAGGACTCGTGGTTTTGGCCGATTCAGGCCCGTTTTGTGCGTTTATTGCCCATGTTTTGGTGTCCCGGGACATCTCCGAAGCACGGGTTGATCTTATGGGACCGCCCCCAAGACTCGTAGTTTTGGCCAAATGGAGCCCGTTTTGTGAGCTATTGCTCACGTTTTGGTGTCCCGGGACGTCTCCAGACCATGGGGTGATCTCATGGGAACGTCCCGAGGACTCGTGGTTTTGGCCGATTCAGGCCCGTTTTGTGCGTTTATTGCCCATGTTTTGGTGTCCCGGGACATCTCCGAAGCACGGGTTGATCTTATGGGACCGCCCCCAAGACTCGTAGTTTTGGCCAAATGGAGCCCGTTTTGTGAGCTATTGCTCACGTTTTGGTGTCCCGGGACGCCTCCGGACAATGGGGTGATCTTATGGGAACGTCCCCAGGACTCGTGGTTCTGGCCGATTCAGGCCCGTTTTCTGGGTTTATTGCCCATGTTTTGGTGTCCCGAGACGTCTCCGAAGCACGGGGTGATCTTATGGGACCGTCCCCTAGACTCACAGGTTCGGCCAATTGGGGCCCGTTTTGTGAGCTATTACTCACGTTTTGGTGTGCCGGGATGTCTCCGGACCAAGGGGTGATCTTATCGGAACGTCCCTAGGACTCGTGGTTTTGGCCAATTCAGGCCCGTTTTGTGGGTTTATTGCCCATGTTTTGGTGTCTCGAGACGTCTCCGAAGCACGGGGTGATCTTATGGGACCGTCCCCAAGAGTCACAGTTTTGGCCAATTGGGGCTCATTTTGTGAGCTATTGCTCACGTTTTGGTGTCCCGGGACGTCTCCAGACCATGGGGTGATCTCATGGGAACGTCCCGAGGACTCATGGTTTTGGCCGATTCAGGCCCGTTTTGTGCGTTTATTGCCCATGTTTTGGTGTCCCGGGACATCTCCGAAGCACGGGTTGATCTTATGGGACCGCCCCCAAGACTCGTAGTTTTGGCCAAATGGAGCCCGTTTTGTGAGCTATTGCTCACGTTTTGGTGTCCCGGGACGTCTCCGGACAATGGGGTGATCTTATGGGAACGTCCCCAGGACTCGTGGTTCTGGCCGATTCAGGCCCGTTTTCTGGGTTTATTGCCCATGTTTTGGTGTCCCGAGACGTCTCCGAAGCACGGGGTGATCTTATGGGACCGTCCCCTAGACTCGCAGGTTTGGCCAATTGGGGCCCGTTTTGTGAGCTATTACTCACGTTTTGGCGTGCCGGGATGTCTCCGGACCAAGGGGTGATCTTATCGGAACGTCCCTAGGACTCGTGGTTTTGGCCAATTCAGGCCCGTTTTGTGGGTTTATTGCCCATGTTTTAGTGTCCCGGGACGTCTTCGAAGCACGGGGTGATCTTATGGGACCGTCCCCAAGTGTCACAGTTTTGGCCAATTGGGACCCGTTTTTTGAGGTATTGCTCACGTTATGGTGTCCCGGGACGTCTCCGGACGACTGGGTGATCTATGGGAACGTCCCCAACACTCAAGGTTTTTCCCTATTCAGGCCTGTTTTGTGGGTTTATTGCCCATGTTTTGGTGTCCTGGGACGTCTTCGAAGCACGGGGTGATCCTATGGGACCGTCCCCAAGACTCACAGTTTTTGCCAATTGGGCCCGTTTTGTGAGCTATTGCTCACGTTTTTGTGTCCCGGGACGTCTCCGGACCAAGGGGTGATCTATGGGAATGTCCCAAAGACTCGTGGTTTTGGCCGATTCAGGCCCGTTTTGTGAGCTATTGCTCACGTTTTGGTGTCCCGGGACGTCTCCGGACAATGGGGTGATCTTATGGGAACGTCCCCAGGACTCGTGGTTCTGGCCGATTCAGTCCCGTTTTGTGGGTTTATTGCCCATGTTTTGGTGTCCCGAGACGTCTCCGAAGCACGGGGTGATCTTATGGGACCGTCCCCTAGACTCGCAGGTTCGGCCAATTGGGGCCCGTTTTGTGAGCTATTACTCACGTTTTGGTGTGCCGGGATGTCTCCGGACCAAGGGGTGATCTTATCGGAACGTCCCTAGGACGCGTGGTTTTGGCCAATTCAGGCCCGTTTTGTGGGTTTATTGCCCATGTTTTGGTGTCTCGAGACGTCTCCGAAGCACGGGGTGATCTTATGGGACCGTCCCCAAGAGTCACAGTCTTGGCCAATTGGGGCTCATTTTATGAGCTATTGCTCGCGTTTTGGTGTCCCGGGACGTCTCCAGACCATGGGGTGATCTCATGGGAACGTCCCGAGGACTCGTGGTTTTGGCCGATTCAGGCCCGTTTTGTGCGTTTATTGCCCATGTTTTGGTGTCCCGGGACATCTCCGAAGCACGGGTTGATCTTATGGGACCGCCCCCAAGACTCGTAGTTTTGGCCAAATGGAGCCCGTTTTGTGAGCTATTGCTCACGTTTTGGTGTCCCGGGACGTCTCCGGACAATGGGGTGATCTTATGGGAACGTCCCCAGGACTCGTGGTTCTGGCCGTTTCAGGCCCGTTTTCTGGGTTGATTGCCCATGTTTTGGTATCCCGAGACGTCTCCGAAGCACGGGGTGATCTTATGGGACCGTCCCCACGAGTCACAGTTTTGGCCAATTGGGGCGCATTTTGTGAGCTATTGCTCACGTTTTGGTGTCTCGGGACGTCTCCCGACCATGGGGTGATCTCATGGGAACGTCCCGAGGACTCGTGGTTTTGGCCGATTCAGGCCCGTTTTGTGCGTTTATTGCCCATGTTTTGGTGTCCCGGGACATCTCCGAAGCACGGGTTGATCTTATGGGACCGCCCCCAAGACTCGTAGTTTTGGCCAAATGGAGCCCGTTTTGTGAGCTATTGCTCACGTTTTGGTGTCCCGGGACGTCTCCAGACCATGGGGTGATCTCATGGGAACGTCCCGAGGACTCGTGGTTTTGGCCGATTCAGGCCCGTTTTGTGCGTTTATTGCCCATGTTTTGGTGTCCCGGGACATCTCCGAAGCACGGGTTGATCTTATGGGACCGCCCCCAAGACTCGTAGTTTTGGCCAAATGGAGCCCGTTTTGTGAGCTATTGCTCACGTTTTGGTGTCCCGGGACGCCTCCGGACAATGGGGTGATCTTATGGGAACGTCCCCAGGACTCGTGGTTCTGGCCGATTCAGGCCCGTTTTCTGGGTTTATTGCCCATGTTTTGGTGTCCCGAGACGTCTCCGAAGCACGGGGTGATCTTATGGGACCGTCCCCTAGACTCACAGGTTCGGCCAATTGGGGCCCGTTTTGTGAGCTATTACTCACGTTTTGGTGTGCCGGGATGTCTCCGGACCAAGGGGTGATCTTATCGGAACGTCCCTAGGACTCGTGGTTTTGGCCAATTCAGGCCCGTTTTGTGGGTTTATTGCCCATGTTTTGGTGTCTCGAGACGTCTCCGAAGCACGGGGTGATCTTATGGGACCGTCCCCAAGAGTCACAGTTTTGGCCAATTGGGGCTCATTTTGTGAGCTATTGCTCACGTTTTGGTGTCCCGGGACGTCTCCAGACCATGGGGTGATCTCATGGGAACGTCCCGAGGACTCATGGTTTTGGCCGATTCAGGCCCGTTTTGTGCGTTTATTGCCCATGTTTTGGTGTCCCGGGACATCTCCGAAGCACGGGTTGATCTTATGGGACCGCCCCCAAGACTCGTAGTTTTGGCCAAATGGAGCCCGTTTTGTGAGCTATTGCTCACGTTTTGGTGTCCCGGGACGTCTCCGGACAATGGGGTGATCTTATGGGAACGTCCCCAGGACTCGTGGTTCTGGCCGATTCAGGCCCGTTTTCTGGGTTTATTGCCCATGTTTTGGTGTCCCGAGACGTCTCCGAAGCAAGGGGTGATCTTATGGGACGGTCCCCATGAGTCACAGTTTTGGCCAATTGGGCCCGTTTTGTGAGCTATTACTCATGTTTTGGTGTCCCGAGACGTCTCCGGACCACGGGGTGATCTATGGGAACATCCCCAAGACTCACAATTTTGGTTGATACGAGCTCGTTTCAAGGGATATTGCTCACGTTTCGGTGTCTCGGGACGTCTCCGAAGCACGGGGTGATCTTATGGAAACGTCCCCAAGACTCGTGGTTTTGGCCGAGTCAGGCCCGTTTTGTGGGTTTATTGCCCATGTTTTGGTGTCTCGAGACGTCTCCGAAGCACGGGGTGATCTTATGGGACCGTCCCCAAGAGTCACAGTTTTGGCCAATTGGGGCTCATTTTGTGAGCTATTGCTCACGTTTTGGTGTCCCGGGACGTCTCCAGACCATGGGGTGATCTCATGGGAACGTCCCGAGGACTCGTGGTTTTGGCCGATTCGGGCCCGTTTTGTGCGTTTATTGCCCATGTTTTGGTGTCCCGGGACATCTCCGAAGCACGGGTTGATCTTATGGGACCGCCCCCAAGACTCGTAGTTTTGGCCAAATGGGGCCCGTTTTGTGAGCTATTGCTCACGTTTTGGTGTCCCGGGACGTCTCCGGACAATGGGGTGATGTTATGGGAACGTCCCCAGGACTCGTGGTTCTGGCCGATTCAGGCCCGTTTTCTGGGTTTATTGCCCATGTTTTGGTGTCCCGAGACGTCTCCGAAGCACGGGGTGATCTTATGGGACCGTCCCCTAGACTCACAGGTTCGGCCAATTGGGGCCCGTTTTGTGAGCTATTACTCACGTTTTGGTGTGCCGGGATGTCTCCGGACCAAGGGGTGATCTTATCGGAACGTCCCTAGGACTCGTGGTTTTGGCCAATTCAGGCCCGTTTTGTGGGTTTATTGCCCATGTTTTGGTGTCTCGAGACGTCTCCGAAGCACGGGGTGATCTTATGGGACCGTCCCCAAGAGTCACAGTTTTGGCCAATTGGGGCTCATTTTGTGAGCTATTGCTCACGTTTTGGTGTCCCGGGACGTCTCCAGACCATGGGGTGATCTCATGGGAACGTCCCGAGGACTCATGGTTTTGGCCGATTCAGGCCCGTTTTGTGCGTTTATTGCCCATGTTTTGGTGTCCCGGGACATCTCCGAAGCACGGGTTGATCTTATGGGACCGCCCCCAAGACTCGTAGTTTTGGCCAAATGGAGCCCGTTTTGTGAGCTATTGCTCACGTTTTGGTGTCCCGGGACGTCTCCGGACAATGGGGTGATCTTATGGGAACGTCCCCAGGACTCGTGGTTCTGGCCGATTCAGGCCCGTTTTCTGGGTTTATTGCCCATGTTTTGGTGTCCCGAGACGTCTCCGAAGCAAGGGGTGATCTTATGGGACGGTCCCCATGAGTCACAGTTTTGGCCAATTGGGCCCGTTTTGTGAGCTATTACTCATGTTTTGGTGTCCCGAGACGTCTCCGGACCACGGGGTGATCTATGGGAACATCCCCAAGACTCACAATTTTGGTTGATACGAGCTCGTTTCAAGGGATATTGCTCACGTTTCGGTGTCTCGGGACGTCTCCGAAGCACGGGGTGATCTTATGGAAACGTCCCCAAGACTCGTGGTTTTGGCCGAGTCAGGCCCGTTTTGTGGGTTTATTGCCCATGTTTTGGTGTCTCGAGACGTCTCCGAAGCACGGGGTGATCTTATGGGACCGTCCCCAAGAGTCACAGTTTTGGCCAATTGGGGCTCATTTTGTGAGCTATTGCTCACGTTTTGGTGTCCCGGGACGTCTCCAGACCATGGGGTGATCTCATGGGAACGTCCCGAGGACTCGTGGTTTTGGCCGATTCGGGCCCGTTTTGTGCGTTTATTGCCCATGTTTTGGTGTCCCGGGACATCTCCGAAGCACGGGTTGATCTTATGGGACCGCCCCCAAGACTCGTAGTTTTGGCCAAATGGGGCCCGTTTTGTGAGCTATTGCTCACGTTTTGGTGTCCCGGGACGTCTCCGGACAATGGGGTGATGTTATGGGAACGTCCCCAGGACTCGTGGTTCTGGCCGATTCAGGCCCGTTTTCTGGGTTTATTGCCCATGTTTTGGTGTCCCGAGACGTCTCCGAAGCACGGGGTGATCTTATGGGACCGTCCCCTAGACTCGCAGGTTTGGCCAATTGGGGCCCGTTTTGTGAGCTATTACTCACGTTTTGGCGTGCCGGGATGTCTCCGGACCAAGGGGTGATCTTATCGGAACGTCCCTAGGACTCGTGGTTTTGGCCAATTCAGGCCCGTTTTGTGGGTTTATTGCCCATGTTTTAGTGTCCCGGGACGTCTTCGAAGCACGGGGTGATCTTATGGGACCGTCCCCAAGTGTCACAGTTTTGGCCAATTGGGACCCGTTTTTTGAGGTATTGCTCACGTTATGGTGTCCCGGGACGTCTCCGGACGACTGGGTGATCTATGGGAACGTCCCCAACACTCAAGGTTTTTCCCTATTCAGGCCTGTTTTGTGGGTTTATTGCCCATGTTTTGGTGTCCTGGGACGTCTTCGAAGCACGGGGTGATCCTATGGGACCGTCCCCAAGACTCACAGTTTTTGCCAATTGGGCCCGTTTTGTGAGCTATTGCTCACGTTTTTGTGTCCCGGGACGTCTCCGGACCAAGGGGTGATCTATGGGAATGTCCCAAAGACTCGTGGTTTTGGCCGATTCAGGCCCGTTTTGTGAGCTATTGCTCACGTTTTGGTGTCCCGGGACGTCTCCGGACAATGGGGTGATCTTATGGGAACGTCCCCAGGACTCGTGGTTCTGGCCGATTCAGGCCCGTTTTGTGGGTTTATTGCCCATGTTTTGGTGTCCCGAGACGTCTCCGAAGCACGGGGTGATCTTATGGGACCGTCCCCTAGACTCGCAGGTTCGGCCAATTGGGGCCCGTTTTGTGAGCTATTACTCACGTTTTGGTGTGCCGGGATGTCTCCGGACCAAGGGGAGATCTTATCGGAACGTCCCTAGGACGCGTGGTTTTGGCCAATTCAGGCCCGTTTTGTGGGTTTATTGCCCATGTTTTGGTGTCTCGAGACGTCTCCGAAGCACGGGGTGATCTTATGGGACCGTCCCCAAGAGTCACAGTCTTGGCCAATTGGGGCTCATTTTATGAGCTATTGCTCGCGTTTTGGTGTCCCGGGACGTCTCCAGACCATGGGGTGATCTCATGGGAACGTCCCGAGGACTCATGGTTTTGGCCGATTCAGGCCCGTTTTGTGCGTTTATTGCCCATGTTTTGGTGTCCCGGGACATCTCCGAAGCACGGGTTGATCTTATGGGACCGCCCCCAAGACTCGTAGTTTTGGCCAAATGGAGCCCGTTTTGTGAGCTATTGCTCACGTTTTGGTGTCCCGGGACGTCTCCGGACAATGGGGTGATCTTATGGGAACGTCCCCAGGACTCGTGGTTCTGGCCGATTCAGGCCCGTTTTCTGGGTTTATTGCCCATGTTTTGGTGTCCCGAGACGTCTCCGAAGCAAGGGGTGATCTTATGGGACGGTCCCCATGAGTCACAGTTTTGGCCAATTGGGCCCGTTTTGTGAGCTATTACTCATGTTTTGGTGTCCCGAGACGTCTCCGGACCACGGGGTGATCTATGGGAACATCCCCAAGACTCACAATTTTGGTTGATACGAGCTCGTTTCAAGGGATATTGCTCACGTTTCGGTGTCTCGGGACGTCTCCGAAGCACGGGGTGATCTTATGGAAACGTCCCCAAGACTCGTGGTTTTGGCCGAGTCAGGCCCGTTTTGTGGGTTTATTGCCCATGTTTTGGTGTCTCGAGACGTCTCCGAAGCACGGGGTGATCTTATGGGACCGTCCCCAAGAGTCACAGTTTTGGCCAATTGGGGCTCATTTTGTGAGCTATTGCTCACGTTTTGGTGTCCCGGGACGTCTCCAGACCATGGGGTGATCTCATGGGAACGTCCCGAGGACTCGTGGTTTTGGCCGATTCGGGCCCGTTTTGTGCGTTTATTGCCCATGTTTTGGTGTCCCGGGACATCTCCGAAGCACGGGTTGATCTTATGGGACCGCCCCCAAGACTCGTAGTTTTGGCCAAATGGGGCCCGTTTTGTGAGCTATTGCTCACGTTTTGGTGTCCCGGGACGTCTCCGGACAATGGGGTGATGTTATGGGAACGTCCCCAGGACTCGTGGTTCTGGCCGATTCAGGCCCGTTTTCTGGGTTTATTGCCCATGTTTTGGTGTCCCGAGACGTCTCCGAAGCACGGGGTGATCTTATGGGACCGTCCCCTAGACTCGCAGGTTTGGCCAATTGGGGCCCGTTTTGTGAGCTATTACTCACGTTTTGGCGTGCCGGGATGTCTCCGGACCAAGGGGTGATCTTATCGGAACGTCCCTAGGACTCGTGGTTTTGGCCAATTCAGGCCCGTTTTGTGGGTTTATTGCCCATGTTTTAGTGTCCCGGGACGTCTTCGAAGCACGGGGTGATCTTATGGGACCGTCCCCAAGTGTCACAGTTTTGGCCAATTGGGACCCGTTTTTTGAGGTATTGCTCACGTTATGGTGTCCCGGGACGTCTCCGGACGACTGGGTGATCTATGGGAACGTCCCCAACACTCAAGGTTTTTCCCTATTCAGGCCTGTTTTGTGGGTTTATTGCCCATGTTTTGGTGTCCTGGGACGTCTTCGAAGCACGGGGTGATCCTATGGGACCGTCCCCAAGACTCACAGTTTTTGCCAATTGGGCCCGTTTTGTGAGCTATTGCTCACGTTTTTGTGTCCCGGGACGTCTCCGGACCAAGGGGTGATCTATGGGAATGTCCCAAAGACTCGTGGTTTTGGCCGATTCAGGCCCGTTTTGTGAGCTATTGCTCACGTTTTGGTGTCCCGGGACGTCTCCGGACAATGGGGTGATCTTATGGGAACGTCCCCAGGACTCGTGGTTCTGGCCGATTCAGGCCCGTTTTGTGGGTTTATTGCCCATGTTTTGGTGTCCCGAGACGTCTCCGAAGCACGGGGTGATCTTATGGGACCGTCCCCTAGACTCGCAGGTTCGGCCAATTGGGGCCCGTTTTGTGAGCTATTACTCACGTTTTGGTGTGCCGGGATGTCTCCGGACCAAGGGGAGATCTTATCGGAACGTCCCTAGGACGCGTGGTTTTGGCCAATTCAGGCCCGTTTTGTGGGTTTATTGCCCATGTTTTGGTGTCTCGAGACGTCTCCGAAGCACGGGGTGATCTTATGGGACCGTCCCCAAGAGTCACAGTCTTGGCCAATTGGGGCTCATTTTATGAGCTATTGCTCGCGTTTTGGTGTCCCGGGACGTCTCCAGACCATGGGGTGATCTCATGGGAACGTCCCGAGGACTCATGGTTTTGGCCGATTCAGGCCCGTTTTGTGCGTTTATTGCCCATGTTTTGGTGTCCCGGGACATCTCCGAAGCACGGGTTGATCTTATGGGACCGCCCCCAAGACTCGTAGTTTTGGCCAAATGGAGCCCGTTTTGTGAGCTATTGCTCACGTTTTGGTGTCCCGGGACGTCTCCGGACAATGGGGTGATCTTATGGGAACGTCCCCAGGACTCGTGGTTCTGGCCGATTCAGGCCCGTTTTCTGGGTTTATTGCCCATGTTTTGGTGTCCCGAGACGTCTCCGAAGCAAGGGGTGATCTTATGGGACGGTCCCCATGAGTCACAGTTTTGGCCAATTGGGCCCGTTTTGTGAGCTATTACTCATGTTTTGGTGTCCCGAGACGTCTCCGGACCACGGGGTGATCTATGGGAACATCCCCAAGACTCACAATTTTGGTTGATACGAGCTCGTTTCAAGGGATATTGCTCACGTTTCGGTGTCTCGGGACGTCTCCGAAGCACGGGGTGATCTTATGGAAACGTCCCCAAGACTCGTGGTTTTGGCCGAGTCAGGCCCGTTTTGTGGGTTTATTGCCCATGTTTTGGTGTCTCGAGACGTCTCCGAAGCACGGGGTGATCTTATGGGACCGTCCCCAAGAGTCACAGTTTTGGCCAATTGGGGCTCATTTTGTGAGCTATTGCTCACGTTTTGGTGTCCCGGGACGTCTCCAGACCATGGGGTGATCTCATGGGAACGTCCCGAGGACTCGTGGTTTTGGCCGATTCGGGCCCGTTTTGTGCGTTTATTGCCCATGTTTTGGTGTCCCGGGACATCTCCGAAGCACGGGTTGATCTTATGGGACCGCCCCCAAGACTCGTAGTTTTGGCCAAATGGGGCCCGTTTTGTGAGCTATTGCTCACGTTTTGGTGTCCCGGGACGTCTCCGGACAATGGGGTGATGTTATGGGAACGTCCCCAGGACTCGTGGTTCTGGCCGATTCAGGCCCGTTTTCTGGGTTTATTGCCCATGTTTTGGTGTCCCGAGACGTCTCCGAAGCACGGGGTGATCTTATGGGACCGTCCCCTAGACTCGCAGGTTTGGCCAATTGGGGCCCGTTTTGTGAGCTATTACTCACGTTTTGGCGTGCCGGGATGTCTCCGGACCAAGGGGTGATCTTATCGGAACGTCCCTAGGACTCGTGGTTTTGGCCAATTCAGGCCCGTTTTGTGGGTTTATTGCCCATGTTTTAGTGTCCCGGGACGTCTTCGAAGCACGGGGTGATCTTATGGGACCGTCCCCAAGTGTCACAGTTTTGGCCAATTGGGACCCGTTTTTTGAGGTATTGCTCACGTTATGGTGTCCCGGGACGTCTCCGGACGACTGGGTGATCTATGGGAACGTCCCCAACACTCAAGGTTTTTCCCTATTCAGGCCTGTTTTGTGGGTTTATTGCCCATGTTTTGGTGTCCTGGGACGTCTTCGAAGCACGGGGTGATCCTATGGGACCGTCCCCAAGACTCACAGTTTTTGCCAATTGGGCCCGTTTTGTGAGCTATTGCTCACGTTTTTGTGTCCCGGGACGTCTCCGGACCAAGGGGTGATCTATGGGAATGTCCCAAAGACTCGTGGTTTTGGCCGATTCAGGCCCGTTTTGTGAGCTATTGCTCACGTTTTGGTGTCCCGGGACGTCTCCGGACAATGGGGTGATCTTATGGGAACGTCCCCAGGACTCGTGGTTCTGGCCGATTCAGGCCCGTTTTGTGGGTTTATTGCCCATGTTTTGGTGTCCCGAGACGTCTCCGAAGCACGGGGTGATCTTATGGGACCGTCCCCTAGACTCGCAGGTTCGGCCAATTGGGGCCCGTTTTGTGAGCTATTACTCACGTTTTGGTGTGCCGGGATGTCTCCGGACCAAGGGGAGATCTTATCGGAACGTCCCTAGGACGCGTGGTTTTGGCCAATTCAGGCCCGTTTTGTGGGTTTATTGCCCATGTTTTGGTGTCTCGAGACGTCTCCGAAGCACGGGGTGATCTTATGGGACCGTCCCCAAGAGTCACAGTCTTGGCCAATTGGGGCTCATTTTATGAGCTATTGCTCGCGTTTTGGTGTCCCGGGACGTCTCCAGACCATGGGGTGATCTCATGGGAACGTCCCGAGGACTCGTGGTTTTGGCCGATTCAGGCCCGTTTTGTGCGTTTATTGCCCATGTTTTGGTGTCCCGGGACATCTCCGAAGCACGGGTTGATCTTATGGGACCGCCCCCAAGACTCGTAGTTTTGGCCAAATGGAGCCCGTTTTGTGAGCTATTGCTCACGTTTTGGTGTCCCGGGACGTCTCCGGACAATGGGGTGATCTTATGGGAACGTCCCCAGGACTCGTGGTTCTGGCCGATTCAGGCCCGTTTTCTGGGTTTATTGCCCATGTTTTGGTGTCCCGAGACGTCTCCGAAGCACGGGGTGATCTTATGGGACCGTCCCCACGAGTCACAGTTTTGGCCAATTGGGGCGCATTTTGTGAGCTATTGCTCACGTTTTGGTGTCTCGGGACGTCTCCAGACCATGGGGTGATCTCATGGGAACGTCCCGAGGACTCGTGGTTTTGGCCGATTCAGGCCCGTTTTGTGCGTTTATTGCCCATGTTTTGGTGTCCCGGGACATCTCCGAAGCACGGGTTGATCTTATGGGACCGCCCCCAAGACTCGTAGTTTTGGCCAAATGGAGCCCGTTTTGTGAGCTATTGCTCACGTTTTGGTGTCCCGGGACGTCTCCAGACCATGGGGTGATCTCATGGGAACGTCCCGAGGACTCGTGGTTTTGGCCGATTCAGGCCCTTTTTGTGCGTTTATTGCCCATGTTTTGGTGTCCCGGGACATCTCCGAAGCAAGGGTTGATCTTATGGGACCGCCCCCAAGACTCGTAGTTTTGGCCAAATGGGGCCCGTTTTGTGAGCTATTGCTCACGTTTTGGTGTCCCGGGACGTCTCCAGACCATGGGGTGATCTCATGGGAACGTCCCGAGGACTCGTGGTTTTGGCCGATTCAGGCCCTTTTTGTGCGTTTATTGCCCATGTTTTGGTGTCCCGGGACATCTCCGAAGCAAGGGTTGATCTTATGGGACCGCCCCCAAGACTCGTAGTTTTGGCCAAATGGGGCCCGTTTTGTGAGCTATTGCTCACGTTTTGGTGTCCCGGGACGTCTCCGGACAATGGGGTGATCTTATGGGAACGTCCCCAGGACTCGTGGTTCTGGCCGATTCAGGCCTGTTTTCTGGGTTTATTGCCCATGTTTTGGTGTCCCGAGACGTCTCCGAAGCACGGGGTGATCTTATGGGACCGTCCCCTAGACTCACAGGTTCGGCCAATTGGGGCCCGTTTTGTGAGCTATTACTCACGTTTTGGTGTGCCGGGATGTCTCCGGACCAAGGGGTGATCTTATCGGAACGTCCCTAGGACTCGTGGTTTTGGCCAATTCAGGCCCGTTTTGTGGGTTTATTGCCCATGTTTTGGTGTCTCGAGACGTCTCCGAAGCACGGGGTGATCTTATGGGACCGTCCCCAAGAGTCACAGTTTTGGCCAATTGGGGCTCATTTTGTGAGCTATTGCTCACGTTTTGGTGTCCCGGGACGTCTCCAGACCATGGGGTGATCTCATGGGAACGTCCCGAGGACTCATGGTTTTGGCCGATTCAGGCCCGTTTTGTGCGTTTATTGCCCATGTTTTGGTGTCCCGGGACATCTCCGAAGCACGGGTTGATCTTATGGGACCGCCCCCAAGACTCGTAGTTTTGGCCAAATGGAGCCCGTTTTGTGAGCTATTGCTCACGTTTTGGTGTCCCGGGACGTCTCCGGACAATGGGGTGATCTTATGGGAACGTCCCCAGGACTCGTGGTTCTGGCCGATTCAGGCCCGTTTTCTGGGTTTATTGCCCATGTTTTGGTGTCCCGAGACGTCTCCGAAGCAAGGGGTGATCTTATGGGACGGTCCCCATGAGTCACAGTTTTGGCCAATTGGGCCCGTTTTGTGAGCTATTACTCATGTTTTGGTGTCCCGAGACGTCTCCGGACCACGGGGTGATCTATGGGAACATCCCCAAGACTCACAATTTTGGTTGATACGAGCTCGTTTCAAGGGATATTGCTCACGTTTCGGTGTCTCGGGACGTCTCCGAAGCACGGGGTGATCTTATGGAAACGTCCCCAAGACTCGTGGTTTTGGCCGAGTCAGGCCCGTTTTGTGGGTTTATTGCCCATGTTTTGGTGTCTCGAGACGTCTCCGAAGCACGGGGTGATCTTATGGGACCGTCCCCAAGAGTCACAGTTTTGGCCAATTGGGGCTCATTTTGTGAGCTATTGCTCACGTTTTGGTGTCCCGGGACGTCTCCAGACCATGGGGTGATCTCATGGGAACGTCCCGAGGACTCGTGGTTTTGGCCGATTCAGGCCCGTTTTGTGCGTTTATTACCCATGTTTTGGTGTCCCGGGACATCTCCGAAGCACGGGTTGATCTTATGGGACCGCCCCCAAGACTCGTAGTTTTGGCCAAATGGAGCCCGTTTTGTGAGCTATTGCTCACGTTTTGGTGTCCCGGGACGTCTCCGGACAATGGGGTGATCTTATGGGAACGTCCCCAGGACTCGTGGTTCTGGCCGATTCAGGCCCGTTTTCTGGGTTTATTGCCCATGTTTTGGTGTCCCGAGACGTCTCCGAAGCACGGGGTGATCTTATGGGACCGTCCCCTAGACTCGCAGGTTTGGCCAATTGGGGCCCGTTTTGTGAGCTATTACTCACGTTTTGGCGTGCCGGGATGTCTCCGGACCAAGGGGTGATCTTATCGGAACGTCCCTAGGACTCGTGGTTTTGGCCAATTCAGGCCCGTTTTGTGGGTTTATTGCCCATGTTTTAGTGTCCCGGGACGTCTTCGAAGCACGGGGTGATCTTATGGGACCGTCCCCAAGTGTCACAGTTTTGGCCAATTGGGACCCGTTTTTTGAGGTATTGCTCACGTTATGGTGTCCCGGGACGTCTCCGGACGACTGGGTGATCTATGGGAACGTCCCCAACACTCAAGGTTTTTCCCTATTCAGGCCTGTTTTGTGGGTTTATTGCCCATGTTTTGGTGTCCTGGGACGTCTTCGAAGCACGCGGTGATCCTATGGGACCGTCCCCAAGACTCACAGTTTTTGCCAAATGGGCCCGTTTTGTGAGCTATTGCTCACGTTTTTGTGTCCCGGGACGTCTCCGGACCAAGGGGTGATCTATGGGAATGTCCCAAAGACTCGTGGTTTTGGCCGATTCAGGCCCGTTTTGTGAGCTATTGCTCACGTTTTGGTGTCCCGGGACGTCTCCGGACAATGGGGTGATCTTATGGGAACGTCCCCAGGACTCGTGGTTCTGGCCGAATCAGGCCCGTTTTGTGGGTTTATTGCCCATGTTTTGGTGTCCCGAGACGTCTCCGAAGCACGGGGTGATCTTATGGGACCGTCCCCTAGACTCGCAGGTTCGGCCAATTGGGGCCCGTTTTGTGAGCTATTACTCACGTTTTGGTGTGCCGGGATGTCTCCGGACCAAGGGGTGATCTTATCGGAACGTCCCTAGGACGCGTGGTTTTGGCCAATTCAGGCCCGTTTTGTGGGTTTATTGCCCATGTTTTGGTGTCTCGAGACGTCTCCGAAGCACGGGGTGATCTTATGGGACCGTCCCCAAGAGTCACAGTCTTGGCCAATTGGGGCTCATTTTATGAGCTATTGCTCGCGTTTTGGTGTCCCGGGACGTCTCCAGACCATGGGGTGATCTCATGGGAACGTCCCGAGGACTCGTGGTTTTGGCCGATTCAGGCCCGTTTTGTGCGTTTATTGCCCATGTTTTGGTGTCCCGGGACATCTCCGAAGCACGGGTTGATCTTATGGGACCGCCCCCAAGACTCGTAGTTTTGGCCAAATGGAGCCCGTTTTGTGAGCTATTGCTCACGTTTTGGTGTCCCGGGACGTCTCCGGACAATGGGGTGATCTTATGGGAACGTCCCCAGGACTCGTGGTTCTGGCCGATTCAGGCCCGTTTTCTGGGTTTATTGCCCATGTTTTGGTGTCCCGAGACGTCTCCGAAGCACGGGGTGATCTTATGGGACCGTCCCCACGAGTCACAGTTTTGGCCAATTGGGGCGCATTTTGTGAGCTATTGCTCACGTTTTGGTGTCTCGGGACGTCTCCAGACCATGGGGTGATCTCATGGGAACGTCCCGAGGACTCGTGGTTTTGGCCGATTCAGGCCCGTTTTGTGCGTTTATTGCCCATGTTTTGGTGTCCCGGGACATCTCCGAAGCACGGGTTGATCTTATGGGACCGCCCCCAAGACTCGTAGTTTTGGCCAAATGGAGCCCGTTTTGTGAGCTATTGCTCACGTTTTGGTGTCCCGGGACGTCTCCAGACCATGGGGTGATCTCATGGGAACGTCCCGAGGACTCGTGGTTTTGGCCGATTCAGGCCCGTTTTGTGCGTTTATTGCCCATGTTTTGGTGTCCCGGGACATCTCCGAAGCACGGGTTGATCTTATGGGACCGCCCCCAAGACTCGTAGTTTTGGCCAAATGGAGCCCGTTTTGTGAGCTATTGCTCACGTTTTGGTGTCCCGGGACGCCTCCGGACAATGGGGTGATCTTATGGGAACGTCCCCAGGACTCGTGGTTCTGGCCGATTCAGGCCCGTTTTCTGGGTTTATTGCCCATGTTTTGGTGTCCCGAGACGTCTCCGAAGCACGGGGTGATCTTATGGGACCGTCCCCTAGACTCACAGGTTCGGCCAATTGGGGCCCGTTTTGTGAGCTATTACTCACGTTTTGGTGTGCCGGGATGTCTCCGGACCAAGGGGTGATCTTATCGGAACGTCCCTAGGACTCGTGGTTTTGGCCAATTCAGGCCCGTTTTGTGGGTTTATTGCCCATGTTTTGGTGTCTCGAGACGTCTCCGAAGCACGGGGTGATCTTATGGGACCGTCCCCAAGAGTCACAGTTTTGGCCAATTGGGGCTCATTTTGTGAGCTATTGCTCACGTTTTGGTGTCCCGGGACGTCTCCAGACCATGGGGTGATCTCATGGGAACGTCCCGAGGACTCATGGTTTTGGCCGATTCAGGCCCGTTTTGTGCGTTTATTGCCCATGTTTTGGTGTCCCGGGACATCTCCGAAGCACGGGTTGATCTTATGGGACCGCCCCCAAGACTCGTAGTTTTGGCCAAATGGAGCCCGTTTTGTGAGCTATTGCTCACGTTTTGGTGTCCCGGGACGTCTCCAGACCATGGGGTGATCTCATGGGAACGTCCCGAGGACTCGTGGTTTTGGCCGATTCAGGCCCGTTTTGTGCGTTTATTGCCCATGTTTTGGTGTCCCGGGACATCTCCGAAGCATGGGTTGATCTTATGGGACCGCCCCCAAGACTCGTAGTTTTGGCCAAATGGAGCCCGTTTTGTGAGCTATTGCTCACGTTTTGGTGTCCCGGGACGCCTCCGGACAATGGGGTGATCTTATGGGAACGTCCCCAGGACTCGTGGTTCTGGCCGATTCAGGCCCGTTTTCTGGGTTTATTGCCCATGTTTTGGTGTCCCGAGACGTCTCCGAAGCACGGGGTGATCTTATGGGACCGTCCCCTAGACTCACAGGTTCGGCCAATTGGGGCCCGTTTTGTGAGCTATTACTCACGTTTTGGTGTGCCGGGATGTCTCCGGACCAAGGGGTGATCTTATCGGAACGTCCCTAGGACTCGTGGTTTTGGCCAATTCAGGCCCGTTTTGTGGGTTTATTGCCCATGTTTTGGTGTCTCGAGACGTCTCCGAAGCACGGGGTGATCTTATGGGACCGTCCCCAAGAGTCACAGTTTTGGCCAATTGGGGCTCATTTTGTGAGCTATTGCTCACGTTTTGGTGTCCCGGGACGTCTCCAGACCATGGGGTGATCTCATGGGAACGTCCCGAGGACTCATGGTTTTGGCCGATTCAGGCCCGTTTTGTGCGTTTATTGCCCATGTTTTGGTGTCCCGGGACATCTCCGAAGCACGGGTTGATCTTATGGGACCGCCCCCAAGACTCGTAGTTTTGGCCAAATGGAGCACGTTTTGTGAGCTATTGCTCACGTTTTGGTGTCCCGGGACGTCTCTGGACAATGGGGTGATCTTATGGGAACGTCCCCAGGACTCGTGGTTCTGGCCGATTCAGGCCCGTTTTCTGGGTTTATTGCCCATGTTTTGGTGTCCCGAGACGTCTCCGAAGCACGGGGTGATCTTATGGGACCGTCCCCACGAGTCACAGTTTTGGCCAATTGGGGCGCATTTTGTGAGCTATTGCTCACGTTTTGGTGTCTCGGGACGTCTCCAGACCATGGGGTGATCTCATGGGAACGTCCCGAGGACTCGTGGTTTTGGCCGATTCAGGCCCGTTTTGTGCGTTTATTGCCCATGTTTTGGTGTCCCGGGACATCTCCGAAGCACGGGTTGATCTTATGGGACCGCCCCCAAGACTCGTAGTTTTGGCCAAATGGAGCCCGTTTTGTGAGCTATTGCTCACGTTTTGGTGTCCCGGGACGTCTCCAGACCATGGGGTGATCTCATGGGAACGTCCCGAGGACTCGTGGTTTTGGCCGATTCAGGCCCGTTTTGTGCGTTTATTGCCCATGTTTTGGTGTCCCGGGACATCTCCGAAGCACGGGTTGATCTTATGGGACCGCCCCCAAGACTCGTAGTTTTGGCCAATTGGGGCCCGTTTTGTGAGCTATTGCTCACGTTTTGGTGTCCCGGGACGCCTCCGGACAATGGGGTGATCTTATGGGAACGTCCCCAGGACTCGTGGTTCTGGCCGATTCAGGCCCGTTTTCTGGGTTTATTGCCCATGTTTTGGTGTCCCGAGACGTCTCCGAAGCACGGGGTGATCTTATGGAACCGTCCCCTAGACTCACAGGTTCGGCCAATTGGGGCCCGTTTTGTGAGCTATTACTCACGTTTTGGTGTGCCGGGATGTCTCCGGACCAAGGGGTGATCTTATCGGAACGTCCCTAGGACTCGTGGTTTTGGCCAATTCAGGCCCGTTTTGTGGGTTTATTGCCCATGTTTTGGTGTCCCGGGACATCTCCGAAGCACGGGTTGATCTTATGGGACCGCCCCCAAGACTCGTAGTTTTGGCCAAATGGAGCCCGTTTTGTGAGCTATTGCTCACGTTTTGGTGTCCCGGGACGTCTCCAGACCATGGGGTGATCTCATGGGAACGTCCCGAGGACTCATGGTTTTGGCCGATTCAGGCCCGTTTTGTGCGTTTATTGCCCATGTTTTGGTGTCCCGGGACATCTCCGAAGCACGGGTTGATCTTATGGGACCGCCCCCAAGACTCGTAGTTTTGGCCAAATGGAGCACGTTTTGTGAGCTATTGCTCACGTTTTGGTGTCCCGGGACGTCTCCGGACAATGGGGTGATCTTATGGGAACGTCCCCAGGACTCGTGGTTCTGGCCGATTCAGGCCCGTTTTCTGGGTTTATTGCCCATGTTTTGGTGTCCCGAGACGTCTCCGAAGCACGGGGTGATCTTATGGGACCGTCCCCACGAGTCACAGTTTTGGCCAATTGGGGCGCATTTTGTGAGCTATTGCTCACGTTTTGGTGTCTCGGGACGTCTCCAGACCATGGGGTGATCTCATGGGAACGTCCCGAGGACTCGTGGTTTTGGCCGATTCAGGCCCGTTTTGTGCGTTTATTGCCCATGTTTTGGTGTCCCGGGACATCTCCGAAGCACGGGTTGATCTTATGGGACCGCCCCCAAGACTCGTAGTTTTGGCCAAATGGAGCCCGTTTTGTGAGCTATTGCTCACGTTTTGGTGTCCCGGGACGTCTCCAGACCATGGGGTGATCTCATGGGAACGTCCCGAGGACTCGTGGTTTTGGCCGATTCAGGCCCGTTTTGTGCGTTTATTGCCCATGTTTTGGTGTCCCGGGACATCTCCGAAGCACGGGTTGATCTTATGGGACCGCCCCCAAGACTCGTAGTTTTGGCCAAATGGAGCCCGTTTTGTGAGCTATTGCTCACGTTTTGGTGTCCCGGGACGCCTCCGGACAATGGGGTGATCTTATGGGAACGTCCCCAGGACTCGTGGTTCTGGCCGATTCAGGCCCGTTTTCTGGGTTTATTGCCCATGTTTTGGTGTCCCGAGACGTCTCCGAAGCACGGGGTGATCTTATGGGACCGTCCCCTAGACTCACAGGTTCGGCCAATTGGGGCCCGTTTTGTGAGCTATTACTCACGTTTTGGTGTGCCGGGATGTCTCCGGACCAAGGGGTGATCTTATCGGAACGTCCCTAGGACTCGTGGTTTTGGCCAATTCAGGCCCGTTTTGTGGGTTTATTGCCCATGTTTTGGTGTCTCGAGACGTCTCCGAAGCACGGGGTGATCTTATGGGACCGTCCCCAAGAGTCACAGTTTTGGCCAATTGGGGCTCATTTTGTGAGCTATTGCTCACGTTTTGGTGTCCCGGGACGTCTCCAGACCATGGGGTGATCTCATGGGAACGTCCCGAGGACTCATGGTTTTGGCCGATTCAGGCCCGTTTTGTGCGTTTATTGCCCATGTTTTGGTGTCCCGGGACATCTCCGAAGCACGGGTTGATCTTATGGGACCGCCCCCAAGACTCGTAGTTTTGGCCAAATGGAGCCCGTTTTGTGAGCTATTGCTCACGTTTTGGTGTCCCGGGACGTCTCCAGACCATGGGGTGATCTCATGGGAACGTCCCGAGGACTCGTGGTTTTGGCCGATTCAGGCCCGTTTTGTGCGTTTATTGCCCATGTTTTGGTGTCCCGGGACATCTCCGAAGCACGGGTTGATCTTATGGGACCGCCCCCAAGACTCGTAGTTTTGGCCAAATGGAGCCCGTTTTGTGAGCTATTGCTCACGTTTTGGTGTCCCGGGACGCCTCCGGACAATGGGGTGATCTTATGGGAACGTCCCCAGGACTCGTGGTTCTGGCCGATTCAGGCCCGTTTTCTGGGTTTATTGCCCATGTTTTGGTGTCCCGAGACGTCTCCGAAGCACGGGGTGATCTTATGGGACCGTCCCCTAGACTCACAGGTTCGGCCAATTGGGGCCCGTTTTGTGAGCTATTACTCACGTTTTGGTGTGCCGGGATGTCTCCGGACCAAGGGGTGATCTTATCGGAACGTCCCTAGGACTCGTGGTTTTGGCCAATTCAGGCCCGTTTTGTGGGTTTATTGCCCATGTTTTGGTGTCTCGAGACGTCTCCGAAGCACGGGGTGATCTTATGGGACCGTCCCCAAGAGTCACAGTTTTGGCCAATTGGGGCTCATTTTGTGAGCTATTGCTCACGTTTTGGTGTCCCGGGACGTCTCCAGACCATGGGGTGATCTCATGGGAACGTCCCGAGGACTCATGGTTTTGGCCGATTCAGGCCCGTTTTGTGCGTTTATTGCCCATGTTTTGGTGTCCCGGGACATCTCCGAAGCACGGATTGATCTTATGGGACCGCCCCCAAGACTCGTAGTTTTGGCCAAATGGAGCCCGTTTTGTGAGCTATTGCTCACGTTTTGGTGTCCCGGGACGTCTCCGGACAATGGGGTGATCTTATGGGAACGTCCCCAGGACTCGTGGTTCTGGCCGATTCAGGCCCGTTTTCTGGGTTTATTGCCCATGTTTTGGTGTCCCGAGACGTCTCCGAAGCAAGGGGTGATCTTATGGGACGGTCCCCATGAGTCACAGTTTTGGCCAATTGGGCCCGTTTTGTGAGCTATTACTCATGTTTTGGTGTCCCGAGACGTCTCCGGACCACGGGGTGATCTATGGGAACATCCCCAAGACTCACAATTTTGGTTGATACGAGCTCGTTTCATGGGATATTGCTCACGTTTCGGTGTCTCGGGACGTCTCCGAAGCACGGGGTGATCTTATGGAAACGTCCCCAAGACTCGTGGTTTTGGCCGAGTCAGGCCCGTTTTGTGGGTTTATTGCCCATGTTTTGGTGTCTCGAGACGTCTCCGAAGCACGGGGTGATCTTATGGGACCGTCCCCAAGAGTCACAGTTTTGGCCAATTGGGGCTCATTTTGTGAGCTATTGCTCACGTTTTGGTGTCCCGGGACGTCTCCAGACCATGGGGTGATCTCATGGGAACGTCCCGAGGACTCGTGGTTTTGGCCGATTCAGGCCCGTTTTGTGCGTTTATTACCCATGTTTTGGTGTCCCGGGACATCTCCGAAGCACGGGGTGATCTCATGGGAACGTTCCGAGAACTCGTGGTTTTGGCCGATTCAGGCCCGTTTTGTGCGTTTATTACCCATGTTTTGGTGTCCCGGGACATCTCCGAAGCACGGGTTGATCTTATGGGACCGCCCCCAAGACTCGTAGTTTTGGCCAAATGGAGCCCGTTTTGTGAGCTATTGCTCACGTTTTGGTGTCCCGGGACGTCTCCGGACAATGGGGTGATCTTATGGGAACGTCCCCAGGACTCGTGGTTCTGGCCGATTCAGGCCCGTTTTCTGGGTTTATTGCCCATGTTTTGGTGTCCCGAGACGTCTCCGAAGCACGGGGTGATCTTATGGGACCGTCCCTTAGACTCGCAGGTTTGGCCAATTGGGGCCCGTTTTGTGAGCTATTACTCACGTTTTGGCGTGCCGGGATGTCTCCGGACCAAGGGGTGATCTTATCGGAACGTCCCTAGGACTCGTGGTTTTGGCCAATTCAGGCCCGTTTTGTGGGTTTATTGCCCATGTTTTAGTGTCCCGGGACGTCTTCGAAGCACGGGGTGATCTTATGGGACCGTCCCCAAGTGTCACAGTTTTGGCCAATTGGGACCCGTTTTTTGAGGTATTGCTCACGTTATGGTGTCCCGGGACGTCTCCGGACGACTGGGTGATCTATGGGAACGTCCCCAACACTCAAGGTTTTTCCCTATTCAGGCCTGTTTTGTGGGTTTATTGCCCATGTTTTGGTGTCCTGGGACGTCTTCGAAGCACGGGGTGATCCTATGGGACCGTCCCCAAGACTCACAGTTTTTGCCAATTGGGCCCGTTTTGTGAGCTATTGCTCACGTTTTTGTGTCCCGGGACGTCTCCGGACCAAGGGGTGATCTATGGGAATGTCCCAAAGACTCGTGGTTTTGGCCGATTCAGGCCCGTTTTGTGGGTTTATTGCCCATGCTTTGGTGTCCCGAGACGTCTCCGAAGCACGGGGTGGTCTTATGGGACCGTCCCCATGAGTCACAGTTTTGGCCAATTGGGCCCGTTTTGTGAGCTATTACTCATGTTTTGGTGTCCCGAGACGTCTCCGGACCACGGGGTGATCTATGGGAACATCCCCAAGACTCACAATTTTGGTTGATACGAGCTCGTTTCAAGGGATATTGCTCACGTTTCGGTGTCTCGGGACGTCTCCGAAGCACGGGGTGATCTTATGGAAACGTCCCCAAGACTCGTGGTTTTGGCCGAGTCAGGCCCGTTTTGTGGGTTTATTGCCCATGTTTTGGTGTCTCGAGACGTCTCCGAAGCACGGGGTGATCTTATGGGACCGTCCCCAAGAGTCACAGTTTTGGCCAATTGGGGCTCATTTTGTGAGCTATTGCTCACGTTTTGGTGTCCCGGGACGTCTCCAGACCATGGGGTGATCTCATGGGAATGTCCCGAGGACTCGTGGTTTTGGCCGATTCAGGCCCGTTTTGTGCATTTATTGCCCATGTTTTGGTGTCCCGGGACATCTCCGAAGCACTGGTTGATCTTATGGGACCACCCCCAAGACTCGTAGTTTTGGCCAAATGGGGCCCATTTTGTGAGCTATTGCTCACGTTTTGGTGTCCCGGGACGTCTCCGGACAATGGGGTGATCTTATGGGAACGTCCCTAGGACTCGTGGTTCTGGCCGATTCAGGCAAGTTTTCTGGGTTTATTGCCCATGTTTTGGTGTCCCGAGACGTCTCCGAAGCATGGGGTGATCTTATGGGACCGTCCCCTAGACTCGCAGGTTTGGCCAATTGGGGCCCGTTTTGTGAGCTATTACTCACGTTTTGGTGTGCCGGGATGTCTCCGGACCAAGGGGTGATCTTATCGGAACGTCCCTAGGACTCGTGGTTTTGGCCAATTCAGGCCCGTTTTGAGGGTTTATTGCCCATGTTTTAGTGTCCCGGGACGTCTTCGAAGCACGGGGTGATCTTATGGGACCGTCCCCAAGAGTCACAGTTTTGGCCAATTGGGACCCGTTTTGTGAGGTATTGCTCACGTTATGGTGTCTCGAGACGTCTCCGAAGCACGGGGTGATCTTATGGGACCGTCCCCAAGAGTCACAGTTTTGGCCAATTGGGGCTCATTTTGTGAGCTATTGCTCACGTTTTGGTGTCCCGGGACGTCTCCAGACCATGGGGTGATCTCATGGGAACGTCCCGAGGACTCGTGGTTTTGGCCGATTCAGGCCCGTTTTGTGCGTTTATTGCCCATGTTTTGGTGTCCCGGGACATCTCTGAAGCACGGGTTGATCTTATGGGACCGCCCCCAAGACATGTAGTTTTGGCCAAATGGAGCCCGTTTTGTGAGCTATTGCTCACGTTTTGGTGTCCCGGGACGTCTCCGGACAATGGGGTGATCTTATGGGAACGTCCCCTGGACTCGTGGTTCTGGCCGATTCAGGCCCGTTTTCTGGGTTTATTGCCCATGTTTTGGTGTCCCGAGACGTCTCCGAAGCACGGGGTGATCTTATGGGACCGTCCCCTAGACTCGCAGGTTTGGCCAATTGGGGCCCGTTTTGTGAGCTATTACTCACGTTTTGGTGTGCCGGGATGTCTCCGGACCAAGGGGTGATCTTATCGGAACGTCCCTAGGACTCGTGGTTTTGGCCAATTCAGGCCCGTTTTGTGGGTTTATTGCCCATGTTTTAGTGTCCCGGGACGTCTTCGAAGCACGGGGTGATCTTATGGGACCGTCCCCAAGAGTCACAGTTTTGGCCAATTGGGACCCGTTTTGTGAGGTATTGCTCACGTTATGGTGTCCCGGGACGTCTCCGGACGACTGGGTGATCTATGGGAACGTCCCCAACACTCATGGTTTTTCCCTATTCAGGCCTGTTTTGTGGGTTTATTGCCCATGTTTTGGTGTCCTGGGACGTCTCCGAAGCACGGGGTGATCCTATGGGACCGTCCCCAAGACTCACAGTTTTTGCCAATTGGGCCCGTTTTGTGAGCTATTGCTCACGTTTTTGTGTCCCGGGACGTCTCCGGACCAAGGGGTGATCTATGGGAATGTCCCAAAGACTCGTGGTTTTGGCCGATTCAGGCCCGTTTTGTGGGTTTATTGCCCATGCTTTGGTGTCCCGCGACGTCTCCGAAGCACGGGGTGATCTTATGGGACGGTCCCCATGAGTCACAGTTTTGGCCAATTGGGCCCGTTTTGTGAGCTATTACTCATGTTTTGGTGTCCCGAGACGTCTCCGGACCACGGGGTGATCTATGGGAACATCCCCAAGACTCACAATTTTGGTTGATACGAGCTCGTTTCAAGGGATATTGCTCACGTTTTGGTGTCTCGGGACGTCTCCGAAGCACGGGGTGATCTTATGGAAACGTCCCCTAGACTCGTGGTTTTGGCCGAGTCAGGCCCGTTTTGTGGGTTTATTGCCCATGTTTTGGTGTCTCGAGACGTCTCCGAAGCACGGGGTGATCTTATGGGACCGTCCCCAAGAGTCACTGTTTTGGCCAATTGGGGCTCATTTTGTGAGCTATTGCTCAGGTTTTGGTGTCCCGGGACGTCTCCAGACCATGGGGTGATCTCATGGGAACGTCCCGAGGACTCGTGGTTTTGGCCGATTCAGGCCCGTTTTGTGCGTCTATTGCCCATGTTTTGGTGTCCCGGGACATCTCCGAAGCACTGGTTGATCTTATGGGACCACCCCCAAGACTCGTAGTTTTGGCCAAATGGGGCCCATTTTGTGAGCTATTGCTCACATTTTGGTGTCCCGGGACGTCTCCGGACAATGGGGTGATCTTATGGGAACGTCCCTAGGACTCGTGGTTCTGGCCGATTCAGGCAAGTTTTCTGGGTTTATTGCCCATGTTTTGGTGTCCCGAGACGTCTCCGAAGCATGGGGTGATCTTATGGGACCGTCCCCTAGACTCGCAGGTTTGGCCAATTGGGGCCCGTTTTGTGAGCTATTACTCACGTTTTGGTGTGCCGGGATGTCTCCGGACCAAGGGGTGATCTTATCGGAACGTCCCTAGGACTCGTGGTTTTGGCCAATTCAGGCCCGTTTTGTGGGTTTATTGCCCATGTTTTAGTGTCCCGGGACGTCTTCGAAGCACGGGGTGATCTTATGGGACCGTCCCCAAGAGTCACAGTTTTGGCCAATTGGGACCCGTTTTGTGAGGTATTGCTCACGTTATGGTGTCTCGAGACGTCTCCGAAGCACGGGGTGATCTTATGGGACCGTCCCCAAGAGTCACAGTTTTGGCCAATTGGGGCTCATTTTGTGAGCTATTGCTCACGTTTTGGTGTCCCGGGACGTCTCCAGACCATGGGGTGATCTCATGGGAACGTCCCGAGGACTCGTGGTTTTGGCCGATTCAGGCCCGTTTTGTGCGTTTATTGCCCATGTTTTGGTGTCCCGGGACATCTCTGAAGCACGGGTTGATCTTATGGGACCGCCCCCAAGACATGTAGTTTTGGCCAAATGGAGCCCGTTTTGTGAGCTATTGCTCACGTTTTGGTGTCCCGGGACGTCTCCGGACAATGGGGTGATCTTATGGGAACGTCCCCTGGACTCGTGGTTCTGGCCGATTCAGGCCCGTTTTCTGGGTTTATTGCCCATGTTTTGGTGTCCCGAGACGTCTCCGAAGCACGGGGTGATCTTATGGGACCGTCCCCTAGACTCGCAGGTTTGGCCAATTGGGGCCCGTTTTGTGAGCTATTACTCACGTTTTGGTGTGCCGGGATGTCTCCGGACCAAGGGGTGATCTTATCGGAACGTCCCTAGGACTCGTGGTTTTGGCCAATTCAGGCCCGTTTTGTGGGTTTATTGCCCATGTTTTAGTGTCCCGGGACGTCTTCGAAGCACGGGGTGATCTTATGGGACCGTCCCCAAGAGTCACAGTTTTGGCCAATTGGGACCCGTTTTGTGAGGTATTGCTCACGTTATGGTGTCCCGGGACGTCTCCGGACGACTGGGTGATCTATGGGAACGTCCCCAACACTCATGGTTTTTCCCTATTCAGGCCTGTTTTGTGGGTTTATTGCCCATGTTTTGGTGTCCTGGGACGTCTCCGAAGCACGGGGTGATCCTATGGGACCGTCCCCAAGACTCACAGTTTTTGCCAATTGGGCCCGTTTTGTGAGCTATTGCTCACGTTTTTGTGTCCCGGGACGTCTCCGGACCAAGGGGTGATCTATGGGAATGTCCCAAAGACTCGTGGTTTTGGCCGATTCAGGCCCGTTTTGTGGGTTTATTGCCCATGCTTTGGTGTCCCGCGACGTCTCCGAAGCACGGGGTGATCTTATGGGACGGTCCCCATGAGTCACAGTTTTGGCCAATTGGGCCCGTTTTGTGAGCTATTACTCATGTTTTGGTGTCCCGAGACGTCTCCGGACCACGGGGTGATCTATGGGAACATCCCCAAGACTCACAATTTTGGTTGATACGAGCTCGTTTCAAGGGATATTGCTCACGTTTTGGTGTCTCGGGACGTCTCCGAAGCACGGGGTGATCTTATGGAAACGTCCCCTAGACTCGTGGTTTTGGCCGAGTCAGGCCCGTTTTGTGGGTTTATTGCCCATGTTTTGGTGTCTCGAGACGTCTCCGAAGCACGGGGTGATCTTATGGGACCGTCCCCAAGAGTCACTGTTTTGGCCAATTGGGGCTCATTTTGTGAGCTATTGCTCAGGTTTTGGTGTCCCGGGACGTCTCCAGACCATGGGGTGATCTCATGGGAACGTCCCGAGGACTCGTGGTTTTGGCCGATTCAGGCCCGTTTTGTGCGTCTATTGCCCATGTTTTGGTGTCCCGGGACATCTCCGAAGCACTGGTTGATCTTATGGGACCACCCCCAAGACTCGTAGTTTTGGCCAAATGGGGCCCATTTTGTGAGCTATTGCTCACATTTTGGTGTCCCGGGACGTCTCCGGACAATGGGGTGATCTTATGGGAACGTCCCTAGGACTCGTGGTTCTGGCCGATTCAGGCCCGTTTTCTGGGTTTATTGCCCATGTTTTGGTGTCCCGAGACGTCTCCGAAGCACGGGGTGATCTTATGGGACCGTCCCCTAGACTCGCAGGTTTGGCCAATTGGGGCCCGTTTTGTGAGCTATTACTCATGTTTTGGTGTGCCGGGACGTCTCCGGACCAAGGGGTGATCTTATCGGAACGTCCCTAGGACTCGTGCTTTTGGCCAATTCAGGCCCTTTTTGTGGGTTTATTGCCCATGTTTTAGTGTCCCGGGACGTCTTCGAAGCATGGGGTGATCTTATGGGACCGTCCCCAAGAGTCACAGTTTTGGCCAATTGGGACCCGCTTTGTGAGGTATTGCTCATGTTATGGTGTCCCGGGACGTCTCCGGACGACTGGGTGATCTATGGGAACGTCCGCAACACTCAAGGTTTTGCCCTATTCCGGCCTGTTTTGTGCGTTTATTGCCCATGTTTTGGTGTCCTGGGACGTCTCCGAAGCACGGGGTGATCCTATGGGACCGTCCCCAAGATTCACAGTTTTGGCCAATTGGGCCCGTTTTGTGAGCTATTGCTCACGTTTTGGTGTCCCGGGACGTCTCCGGACCAAGGGGTGATCTATGGGAATGTCCCAAAGACTCGTGGTTTTGGCCGATTCAGGCCCGTTTTGTGGGTTTATTGCCCATGCTTTGGTGTCCCGGGACGTCTCCGAAGCAAGGGGTGATCTTATGGGACCGTCCCCATGAGTCACAGTTTTGGCCAATTGGGCCCGTTTTGTGAGCTATTACTCATGTTTTGGTGTCACGAGACGTCTCCGGACCACGGGGTGATCTATGGGAACATCCCCAAGACTCACAATTTTGGTTGATACGAGCTCGTTTCAAGGGATATTGCTCACGTTTCGGTGTCTCGGGACGTCTCCGAAGCACGGGGTGATCTTATGGAAACGTCCCCAAGACTCGTGGTTTTGGCCGAGTCAGGCCCGTTTTGTGGGTTTATTGCCCATGTTTTGGTGTCTCGAGACGTCTCCGAAGCACGGGGTGATCTTATGGGACCGTCCCCAAGAGTCACAGTTTTGGCCAATTGGGGCTCATTTTGTGAGCTATTGCTCACGTTTTGGTGTCCCGGGACGTCTCCAGACCATGGGGTGATCTCATGGGAACGTCCCGAGGACTCGTGGTTTTGGCCGATTCGGGCCCGTTTTGTGCGTTTATTGCCCATGTTTTGGTGTCCCGGGACATCTCCGAAGCACGGGTTGATCTTATGGGACCGCCCCCAAGACTCGTAGTTTTGGCCAAATGGGGCCCGTTTTGTGAGCTATTGCTCACGTTTTGGTGTCCCGGGACGTCTCCGGACAATGGGGTGATGTTATGGGAACGTCCCCAGGACTCGTGGTTCTGGCCGATTCAGGCCCGTTTTCTGGGTTTATTGCCCATGTTTTGGTGTCCCGAGACGTCTCCGAAGCGCGAGGTGATCTTATGGGACCGTCCCCTAGACTCGCAGGTTTGGCCAATTGGGGCCCGTTTTGTGAGCTATTACTCACGTTTTGGTGTGCCGGGACGTCTCCGGACCAAGGGGTGATCTTATCGGAACGTCCCTAGGACTCGTGGTTTTGGCCAATTCAGGCCCGTTTTGTGGGTTTATTGCCCATGTTTTAGTGTCCCGGGACGTCTTCGAAGCACGGGGTGATCTTATGGGACCGTCCCCAAGAGTCACAGTTTTGCCCAATTGGGACCCGTTTTGTGAGGTATTGCTCATGTTATGGTGTCCCGGGACGTCTCCGGACGACTGGGTGATCTATGGGAACGTCCCCAACACTCAAGGTTTTGCCCTATTCAGGCCTGTTTTGTGGGTTTATTGCCCATGTTTTGGTGTCCTGGGACGTCTCCGAAGCATGGGGTGATCCTATGGGACCGTCCCCAAGACTCGCAGTTTTGGCCAATTGGGCCCGTTTTGTGAGCTATTGCTCACGTTTTGGTGTCCCGGGACGTCTCCGGAGCAAGGGGTGATCTATGGGAATGTCCCAAAGACTCGTGGTTTTGGCCGATTCAGGCCCGTTTTGTGGGTTTATTTCCCATGCTTTGGTGTCCCGGGACGTCTCCGAAGCACGGGGTGATCTTATGGGACCGTCCCCATGAGTCACAGGTTTGGCCAATTGGGCCCGTTTTGTGAGCTATTACTCATGTTTTGGTGTCCCGAGACGTCTCCGGACCACGGGGTGATCTATGGGAACGTCCCCAAGACTCACAATTTTGGTTGATACGAGCTCGTTTCAAGGGATATTGCACACGTTTCGGTGTCTCGGGACGTCTCCGAAGCACGGGGTGATCTTATGGAAACGTCCCCAACACTCGTGGTTTTGCCCGATTCTTTCCCGTTTAGTGGGTTTATTATTGCCCATGTTTTGGTGTCCCGGGACGTCTGTGAAGCACGGGGCGATCTTATGGGACAGTCCCCAAGACTCGTAGTTTTGGCCAAATGGGGCCCGTTTTGTGAGCTATTGCTCATGTTTTGGTGTCCCGGGACGTCTCCAGACCATGGGGTGATCTCATGGGAACGTCCCGAGGACTAGTGGTTTTGACCGTTTCAGGCCCGTTTTGTGCGTTTATTGCCCATGTTTTGGTGTCCCGGGACATCTCCGAAGGACAGGTTGATCTTATGGGACCGCCCCCAAGACTCGTAGTTTTGGCCAAATGGGGCCCGTTTTGTGAGCTATTGCTCACGTTTTGGTGTCCCGGGACGTCTCCGGACAATGGGGTGATCTTATGGGAACGTCCCCAGGACTCGTGGTTCTGGCCGATTCAGGCCCGTTTTCTGGGTTTATTGCCCATGTTTTGGTGTCCCGAGACGTCTCCGAAGCACGGGGTGATCTTATGGGACCGTCCCCTAGACTCGCAGGTTTGGCCAATTGGGGCCCGTTTTGTGAGCTATTACTCACGTTTTGGTGTGCCGGGACGTCTCCGGACCAAGGGGTGATCTTATCGGAACGTCCCTAGGACTCGTGGTTTGGGCCAATTCAGGCCCGTTTTGTGGGTTTATTGCCCATGTTTTAGTGTCCCGGGACGTCTTCGAAGCACGGGGTGATCTTATGGGACCGTCCCCAAGAGTCACAGTTTTGGCCAATTGGGACCCGTTTTGTGAGGTATTGCTCATGTTATGGTGTCCCGGGACGTCTCCGGACGACTGGGTGATCTATGGGAACGTCCCCAACACTCAAGGTTTTGCCCTATTCAGGCCTGTTTTCTGGGTTTATTGCCCATGTTTTGGTGTCCTGGGACGTCTCCGAAGCATGGGGTGATCCTATGGGACCGTCCCCAAGACTCGCAGTTTTGGCAAATTGGGCCCGTTTTGTGAGCTATTGCTCACGTTTTGGTGTCCCGGGACGTCTCCGGACCAAGGGGTGATCTATGGGCATGTCCCAAAGACTCGTGGTTTTGGACGATTCAGGCCCGTTTTGTGGGTTTATTGCCCATCCTTTGGTGTCCCGGGACGTCTCCGAAGCACGGGGTGATCTTATGGGACCGTCCCCATGAGTCACAGTTTTGGCCAATTGGGCCCGTTTTGTGAGCTATTACTCATGTTTTGGTGTCCCGAGACGTCTCCGGACCACGGGGTGATCTATGGGAACGTCCCCAAGACTCACAATTTTGGTTGATACGAGCTCGTTTCAAGGGATATTGCACACGTTTCGGTGTCTCGGGACGTCTCCGAAGCACGGGGTGATCTTATGGAAACGTCCCCAACACTCGTGGTTTTGGCCGAGTCAGGCCCGTTTTGTGGGTTTATTGCCCATGTTTTGGTGTCCCGAGACGTCTCCGAAGCACGGGGTGATCTTATGGGACCGTCCCCATGAGTCACAGTTTTGGCCAATTGGGGCTCATTTTGTGAGCTATTGCTCACGTTTTGGTGTCCCGGGACGTCTCCAGACCATGGGGTGATCTCATGGGAACGTCCCGAGGACTCGTGGTTTTGGCCGATTCGGGCCCGTTTTGTGCGTTTATTGCCCATGTTTTGGTGTCCCGGGACATCTCCGAAGCACGGGTTGATCTTATGGGACCGCCCCCAAGACTCGTAGTTTTGGCCAAATGGGGCCCGTTTTGTGAGCTATTGCTCACGTTTTGGTGTCCCGGGACGTCTCCGGACAATGGGGTGATGTTATGGGAACGTCCCCAGGACTCGTGGTTCTGGCCGATTCAGGCCCGTTTTCTGGGTTTATTGCCCATGTTTTGGTGTCCCGAGACGTCTCCGAAGCACGGGGTGATCTTATGGGACCGTCCCCTAGACTCGCAGGTTTGGCCAATTGGGGCCCGTTTTGTGAGCTATTACTCACGTTTTGGTGTGCCGGGACGTCTCCGGACCAAGGGGTGATCTTATCGGAACGTCCCTAGGACTCGTGGTTTGGGCCAATTCAGGCCCGTTTTGTGGTTTTATTGCCCATGTTTTAGTGTCCCGGGACGTCTTCGAAGCACGGGGTGATCTTATGGGACCGTCCCCAAGAGTCACAGTTTTGGCCAATTGGGACCCGTTTTGTGAGGTATTGCTCATGTTATGGTGTCCCGGGACGTCTCCGGACGACTGGGTGATCTATGGGAACGTCCCCAACACTCAAGGTTTTGCCCTATTCAGGCCTATTTTCTGGGTTTATTGCCCATGTTTTGGTGTCCTGGGACGTCTCCGAAGCATGGGGTGATCCTATGGGACCGTCCCCAAGACTCGCAGTTTTGGCAAATTGGGCCCGTTTTGTGAGCTATTGCTCACGTTTTGGTGTCCCGGGACGTCTCCGGACCAAGGGGTGATCTATGGGCATGTCCCAAAGACTCGTGGTTTTGGACGATTCAGGCCCGTTTTGTGGGTTTATTGCCCATCCTTTGGTGTCCCGGGACGTCTCCGAAGCACGGGGTGATCTTATGGGACCGTCCCCATGAGTCACAGTTTTGGCCAATTGGGCCCGTTTTGTGAGCTATTACTCATGTTTTGGTGTCCCGAGACGTCTCCGGACCACGGGGTGATCTATGGGAACGTCCCCAAGACTCACAATTTTGGTTGATACGAGCTCGTTTCAAGGGATATTGCACACGTTTCGGTGTCTCGGGACGTCTCCGAAGCACGGGGTGATCTTATGGAAACGTCCCCAACACTCGTGGTTTTGGCCGAGTCAGGCCCGTTTTGTGGGTTTATTGCCCATGTTTTGGTGTCCCGAGACGTCTCCGAAGCACGGGGTGATCTTATGGGACCGTCCCCATGAGTCACAGTTTTGGCCAATTGGGGCTCATTTTGTGAGCTATTGCTCACGTTTTGGTGTCCCGGGACGTCTCCAGACCATGGGGTGATCTCATGGGAACGTCCCGAGGACTCGTGGTTTTGGCCGATTCGGGCCCGTTTTGTGCGTTTATTGCCCATGTTTTGGTGTCCCGGGACATCTCCGAAGCACGGGTTGATCTTATGGGACCGCCCCCAAGACTCGTAGTTTTGGCCAAATGGGGCCCGTTTTGTGAGCTATTGCTCACGTTTTGGTGTCCCGGGACGTCTCCGGACAATGGGGTGATGTTATGGGAATGTCCCCAGGACTCGTGGTTCTGGCCGATTCAGGCCCGTTTTCTGGGTTTATTGCCCATGTTTTGGTGTCCCGAGACGTCTCCGAAGCACGGGGTGATCTTATGGGACCGTCCCCTAGACTCGCAGGTTTGGCCAATTGGGGCCCGTTTTGTGAGCTATTACTCACGTTTTGGTGTGCCGGGACGTCTCCGGACCAAGGGGTGATCTTATCGGAACGTCCCTAGGACTCGTGGTTTTGGCCAATTCAGGCCCGTTTTGTGGGTTTATTGCCCATGTTTTAGTGTCCCGGGACGTCTTCGAAGCACGGGGTGATCTTATGGGACCGTCCCCAAGAGTCACAGTTTTGGCCAATTGGGACCCGTTTTGTGAGGTATTGCTCATGTTATGGTGTCCCGGGACGTCTCCGGACGACAGGGTGATCTATGGGAACGTCCCCAACACTCAAGGTTTTGCCCTATTCAGGCCTGTTTTGTGGGTTTATTGCCCATGTTTTGGTGTCCTGGGACGTCTCCGAAGCATGGGGTGATCCTATGGGACCGTCCCCAAGACTCGCAGTTTTGGCCAATTGGGCCCGTTTTGTGAGCTATTGCTCACGTTTTGGTGTCCCGGGACGTCTCCGGAGCAAGGGGTGATCTATGGGAATGTCCCAAAGACTCGTGGTTTTGGCCGATTCAGGCCCGTTTTGTGGGTTTATTGCCCATGCTTTGGTGTCCCGGGACGTCTCCGAAGCACGGGGTGATCTTATGGGACCGTCCCCATGAGTCACAGGTTTGGCCAATTGGGCCCGTTTTGTGAGCTATTACTCATGTTTTGGTGTCCCGAGACGTCTCCGGACCACGGGGTGATCTATGGGAACGTCCCCAAGACTCACAATTTTGGTTGATACGAGCTCGTTTCAAGGGATATTGCACACGTTTCGGTGTCTCGGGACGTCTCCGAAGCACGGGGTGATCTTATGGAAACGTCCCCAACACTCGTGGTTTTGCCCGATTCTTTCCCGTTTAGTGGGTTTATTATTGCCCATGTTTTGGTGTCCCGGGACGTCTGTGAAGCACGGGGCGATCTTATGGGACAGTCCCCAAGACTCGTAGTTTTGGCCAAATGGGGCCCGTTTTGTGAGCTATTGCTCATGTTTTGGTGTCCCGGGACGTCTCCAGACCATGGGGTGATCTCATGGGAACGTCCCGAGGACTCGTGGTTTTGACCGTTTCAGGCCCGTTTTGTGCGTTTATTGCCCATGTTTTGGTGTCCCGGGACATCTCCGAAGGACAGGTTGATCTTATGGGACCGCCCCCAAGACTCGTAGTTTTGGCCAAATGGGGCCCGTTTTGTGAGCTATTGCTCACGTTTTGGTGTCCCGGGACGTCTCCGGACAATGGGGTGATCTTATGGGAACGTCCCCAGGACTCGTGGTTCTGGCCGATTCAGGCCCGTTTTCTGGGTTTGTTGCCCATGTTTTGGTGTCCCGAGACGTCTCCGAAGCACGGGGTGATCTTATGGGACCGTCCCCTAGACTCGCAGGTTTGGCCAATTGGGGCCCGTTTTGTGAGCTATTACTCACGTTTTGGTGTGCCGGGACGTCTCCGGACCAAGGGGTGATCTTATCGGAACGTCCCTAGGACTCGTGGTCTGGGCCAATTCAGGCCCGTTTTGTGGGTTTATTGCCCATGTTTTAGTGTCCCGGGACGTCTTCGAAGCACGGGGTGATCTTATGGGACCGTCCCCAAGAGTCACAGTTTTGGCCAATTGGGACCCGTTTTATGAGGTATTGCTCATGTTATGGTGTCCCGGGACGTCTCCGGACGACTGGGTGATCTATGGGAACGTCCCCAACACTCAAGGTTTTGCCCTATTCAGGCCTGTTTTGTGGGTTTATTGCCCATGTTTTGGTGTCCTGGGACGTCTCCGAAGCATGGGGTGATCCTATGGGACCGTCCCCAAGACTCGCAGTTTTGGCAAATTGGGCCCGTTTTGTGAGCTATTGCTCACGTTTTGGTGTCCCGGGACGTCTCCGGACCAAGGGGTGATCTATGGGCATGTCCCAAAGACTCGTGGTTTTGGCCGATTCAGGCCCGTTTCGTGGGTTTATTGCCCATGCTTTGGTGTCCCGGGACGTCTCCGAAGCACGGGGTGATCTTATGGGACCGTCCCCATGAGTCACAGGTTTGGCCAATTGGGCCCGTTTTGTGAGCTATTACTCATGTGTTGGTGTCCCGAGACGTCTCCGGACCACGGGGTGATCTATGGGAACGTCCCCAAGACTCACAATTTTGGTTGATACGAGCTCGTTTCAAGGGATATTGCACACGTTTCGGTGTCTCGGGACGTCTCCGAAGCACGGGGTGATCTTATGGAAACGTCCCCAACACTCGTGGTTTTGCCCGATTCTTTCCCGTTTAGTGGGTTTATTATTGCCCATGTTTTGGTGTCCCGGGACGTCTGTGAAGCACGGGGCGATCTTATGGGACAGTCCCCAAGACTCGTAGTTTTGGCCAAATGGGGCCCGTTTTGTGAGCTATTGCTCATGTTTTGGTGTCCCGGGACGTCTCCAGACCATGGGGTGATCTCATGGGAACGTCCCGAGGACTCGTGGTTTTGACCGTTTCAGGCCCGTTTTGTGCGTTTATTGCCCATGTTTTGGTGTCCCGGGACATCTCCGAAGGACAGGTTGATCTTATGGGACCGCCCCCAAGACTCGTAGTTTTGGCCAAATGGGGCCCGTTTTGTGAGCTATTGCTCACGTTTTGGTGTCCCGGGACGTCTCCGGACAATGGGGTGATCTTATGGGAACGTCCCCAGGACTCGTGGTTCTGGCCGATTCAGGCCCGTTTTCTGGGTTTATTGCCCATGTTTTGGTGTCCCGAGACGTCTCCGAAGCACGGGGTGATCTTATGGGACCGTCCCCTAGACTCGCAGGTTTGGCCAATTGGGGCCCGTTTTGTGAGCTATTACTCACGTTTTGGTGTGCCGGGACGTCTCCGGACCAAGGGGTGATCTTATCGGAACGTCCCTAGGACTCGTGGTCTGGGCCAATTCAGGCCCGTTTTGTGGGTTTATTGCCCATGTTTTAGTGTCCCGGGACGTCTTCGAAGCACGGGGTGATCTTATGGGACCGTCCCCAAGAGTCACAGTTTTGGCCAATTGGGACCCGTTTTATGAGGTATTGCTCATGTTATGGTGTCCCGGGACGTCTCCGGACGACTGGGTGATCTATGGGAACGTCCCCAACACTCAAGGTTTTGCCCTATTCAGGCCTGTTTTCTGGGTTTATTGCCCATGTTTTGGTGTCCTGGGACGTCTCCGAAGCATGGGGTGATCCTATGGGACCGTCCCCAAGACTCGCAGTTTTGGCAAATTGGGCCCGTTTTGTGAGCTATTGCTCACGTTTTGGTGTCCCGGGACGTCTCCGGACCAAGGGGTGATCTATGGGCATGTCCCAAAGACTCGTGGTTTTGGACGATTCAGGCCCGTTTCGTGGGTTTATTGCCCATGCTTTGGTGTCCCGGGACGTCTCCGAAGCACGGGGTGATCTTATGGGACCGTCCCCATGAGTCACAGTTTTGGCCAATTGGGCCCGTTTTGTGAGCTATTACTCATGTTTTGGTGTCCCGAGACGTCTCCGGACCACGGGGTGATCTATGGGAACGTCCCCAAGACTCACAATTTTGGTTGATACGAGCTCGTTTCAAGGGATATTGCACACGTTTCGGTGTCTCGGGACGTCTCCGAAGCACAGGGTGATCTTATGGAAACGTCCCCAACACTCGTGGTTTTGCCCGATTCTTTCCCGTTTAGTGGGTTTATTATTGCCCATGTTTTGGTGTCCCGGGACGTCTGTGAAGCACGGGGCGATCTTATGGGACAGTCCCCAAGACTCGTAGTTTTGGCCAAATGGGGCCCGTTTTGTGAGCTATTGCTCATGTTTTGGTGTCCCGGGACGTCTCCAGACCATGGGGTGATCTCATGGGAACGTCCCGAGTTCTCGTAGTTTTGGCCGATTCAGGCCCGTTTTGTGCGTTTATTGCCCATGTTTTGGTGTCCCGGGACATCTCCGAAGCACCGGTTGATCTTATGGGACCGCCCCCAAGACTCGTAGTTTTGGCCAAATGGGGCCCGTTTTGTGAGCTATTGCTCACGTTTTGGTGTCCCGGGACGTCTCCGGACAATGGGGTGATCTTATGGGAACGTCCCCAGGACTCGTGGTTCTGGCCGATTCAGGCCCGTTTTCTGGGTTTATTGCCCATGTTTTGGTGTCCCGAGACGTCTCCGAAGCACGGGGTGATCTTATGGGACCGTCCCCTAGACTCGCAGGTTTGGCCAATTGGGGCCCGTTTTGTGAGCTATTACTCACGTTTTGGTGTGCCGGGACGTCTCCGGACCAAGGGGTGATCTTATCGGAACGTCCCTAGGACTCGTGGTTTGGGCCAATTCAGGTCCGTTTTGTGGGTTTATTGCCCATGTTTTAGTGTCCCGGGACGTCTTCGAAGCACGGGGTGATCTTATGGGACCGTCCCCAAGAGTCACAGTTTTGGCCAATTGGGACCCGTTTTGTGAGGTATTGCTCATGTTATGGTGTCCCGGGACGTCTCCGGACGACTGGGTGATCTATGGGAACGTCCCCAACACTCAAGGTTTTGCCCTATTCAGGCCTGTTTTGTGGGTTTATTGCCCATGTTTTGGTGTCCTGGGACGTCTCCGAAGCATGGGGTGATCCTATGGGACCGTCCCCAAGACTCGCAGTTTTGGCCAATTGGGCCCGTTTTGTGAGCTATTGCTCACGTTTTGGTGTCCCGGGACGTCTCCGGAGCAAGGGGTGATCTATGGGAATGTCCCAAAGACTCGTGGTTTTGGCCGATTCAGGCCCGTTTTGTGGGTTTATTGCCCATGCTTTGGTGTCCCGGGACGTCTCCGAAGCACGGGGTGATCTTATGGGACCGTCCCCATGAGTCACAGTTTTGGCCAATTGGGCCCGTTTTGTGAGCTATTACTCATGTTTTGGTGTCCCGAGACGTCTCCGGACCACGGGGTGATCTATGGGAACGTCCCCAAGACTCACAATTTTGGTTGATACGAGCTCGTTTCAAGGGATATTGCACACGTTTCGGTGTCTCGGGACGTCTCCGAAGCACGGGGTGATCTTATGGAAACGTCCCCAACACTCGTGGTTTTGCCCGATTCTTTCCCGTTTAGTGGGTTTATTATTGCCCATGTTTTGGTGTCCCGGGACGTCTGTGAAGCACGGGGCGATCTTATGGGACAGTCCCCAAGACTCGTAGTTTTGGCCAAATGGGGCCCGTTTTGTGAGCTATTGCTCATGTTTTGGTGTCCCGGGACGTCTCCAGACCATGGGGTGATCTCATGGGAACGTCCCGAGGACTCGTGGTTTTGACCGTTTCAGGCCCGTTTTGTGCGTTTATTGCCCATGTTTTGGTGTCCCGGGACATCTCCGAAGGACAGGTTGATCTTATGGGACCGCCCCCAAGACTCGTAGTTTTGGCCAAATGGGGCCCGTTTTGTGAGCTATTGCTCACGTTTTGGTGTCCCGGGACGTCTCCGGACAATGGGGTGATCTTATGGGAACGTCCCCAGGACTCGTGGTTCTGGCCGATTCAGGCCCGTTTTCTGGGTTTATTGCCCATGTTTTGGTGTCCCGAGACGTCTCCGAAGCACGGGGTGATCTTATGGGACCGTCCCCTAGACTCGCAGGTTTGGCCAATTGGGGCCCGTTTTGTGAGCTATTACTCACGTTTTGGTGTGCCGGGACGTCTCCGAACCAAGGGGTGATCTTATCGGAACGTCCCTAGGACTCGTGGTTTTGGCCAATTCAGGCCCGTTTTGTGGGTTTATTGCCCATGTTTTAGTGTCCCGGGACGTCTTCGAAGCACGGGGTGATCTTATGGGACCGTCCCCAAGAGTCACAGTTTTGGCCAATTGGGACCCGTTTTGTGAGGTATTGCTCATGTTATGGTGTCCCGGGACGTCTCCGGACGACTGGGTGATCTATGGGAACGTCCCCAACACTCAAGGTTTTGCCCTATTCAGGCCTGTTTTGTGGGTTTATTGCCCATGTTTTGGTGTCCTGGGACGTCTCCGAAGCATGGGGTGATCCTATGGGACCGTCCCCAAGACTCGCAGTTTTGGCCAATTGGGCCCGTTTTGTGAGCTATTGCTCACGTTTTGGTGTCCCGGGACGTCTCCGGACCAAGGGGTGATCTATGGGAATGTCCCAAAGACTCGTGGTTTTGGCCGATTCAGGCCCGTTTTGTGGGTTTATTGCCCATGCTTTGGTGTCCCGGGACGTCTCCGAAGCACGGGGTGATCTTATGGGACCGTCCCCATGAGTCACGGTTTTGGCCAATTGGGCCCGTTTTGTGAGCTATTACTCATGTTTTGGTGTCCCGAGACGTCTCCGGACCACGGGGTGATCTATGGGAACGTCCCCAAGACTCACAATTTTGGTTGATACGAGCTCGTTTCAAGGGATATTGCACACGTTTCGGTGTCTCGGGACGTCTCCGAAGCACGGGGTGATCTTATGGAAACGTCCCCAACACTCGTGGTTTTGCCCGATTCTTTCCCGTTTAGTGGGTTTATTATTGCCCATGTTTTGGTGTCCCGGGACGTCTGTGAAGCACGGGGCGATCTTATGGGACAGTCCCCAAGACTCGTAGTTTTGGCCAAATGGGGCCCGTTTTGTGAGCTATTGCTCATGTTTTGGTGTCCCGGGACGTCTCCAGACCATGGGGTGATCTCATGGGAACGTCCCGAGTTCTCGTAGTTTTGGCCGATTCAGCCCCATTTTGTGCGTTTATTGCCCATGTTTTGGTGTCCCGGGACATCTCTGAAGCACCGGTTGATCTTATGGGACCGCCCCCAAGACTCGTAGTTTTGGCCAAATGGGGCCCGTTTTGTGAGCTATTGCTCACGTTTTGGTGTCCCGGGACGTCTCCGGACAATGGGGTGATCTTATGGGAACGTCCCCAGGACTCGTGGTTCTGGCCGATTCAGGCCCGTTTTCTGGGTTTATTGCCCATGTTTTGGTGTCCCGAGACGTCTCCGAAGCACGGGGTGATCTTATGGGACCGTCCCCTAGACTCGCAGGTTTGGCCAATTGGGGCCCGTTTTGTGAGCTATTACTCACGTTTTGGTGTGCCGGGACGTCTCCGGACCAAGGGGTGATCTTATCGGAACGTCCCTAGGACTCGTGGTTTGGGCCAATTCAGGTCCGTTTTGTGGGTTTATTGCCCATGTTTTAGTGTCCCGGGACGTCTTCGAAGCACGGGGTGATCTTATGGGACCGTCCCCAAGAGTCACAGTTTTGGCCAATTGGGACCCGTTTTGTGAGGTATTGCTCATGTTATGGTGTCCCGGGACGTCTCCGGACGACTGGGTGATCTATGGGAACGTCCCCAACACTCAAGGTTTTGCCCTATTCAGGCCTGTTTTGTGGGTTTATTGCCCATGTTTTGGTGTCCTGGGACGTCTCCGAAGCATGGGGTGATCCTATGGGACCGTCCCCAAGACTCGCAGTTTTGGCCAATTGGGCCCGTTTTGTGAGCTATTGCTCACGTTTTGGTGTCCCGGGACGTCTCCGGAGCAAGGGGTGATCTATGGGAATGTCCCAAAGACTCGTGGTTTTGGCCGATTCAGGCCCGTTTTGTGGGTTTATTGCCCATGCTTTGGTGTCCCGGGACGTCTCCGAAGCACGGGGTGATCTTATGGGACCGTCCCCATGAGTCACAGTTTTGGCCAATTGGGCCCGTTTTGTGAGCTATTACTCATGTTTTGGTGTCCCGAGACGTCTCCGGACCACGGGGTGATCTATGGGAACGTCCCCAAGACTCACAATTTTGGTTGATACGAGCTCGTTTCAAGGGATATTGCACACGTTTCGGTGTCTCGGGACGTCTCCGAAGCACGGGGTGATCTTATGGAAACGTCCCCAACACTCGTGGTTTTGCCCGATTCTTTCCCGTTTAGTGGGTTTATTATTGCCCATGTTTTGGTGTCCCGGGACGTCTGTGAAGCACGGGGCGATCTTATGGGACAGTCCCCAAGACTCGTAGTTTTGGCCAAATGGGGCCCGTTTTGTGAGCTATTGCTCATGTTTTGGTGTCCCGGGACGTCTCCAGACCATGGGGTGATCTCATGGGAACGTCCCGAGGACTCGTGGTTTTGACCGTTTCAGGCCCGTTTTGTGCGTTTATTGCCCATGTTTTGGTGTCCCGGGACATCTCCGAAGGACAGGTTGATCTTATGGGACCGCCCCCAAGACTCGTAGTTTTGGCCAAATGGGGCCCGTTTTGTGAGCTATTGCTCACGTTTTGGTGTCCCGGGACGTCTCCGGACAATGGGGTGATCTTATGGGAACGTCCCCAGGACTCGTGGTTCTGGCCGATTCAGGCCCGTTTTCTGGGTTTATTGCCCATGTTTTGGTGTCCCGAGACGTCTCCGAAGCACGGGGTGATCTTATGGGACCGTCCCCTAGACTCGCAGGTTTGGCCAATTGGGGCCCGTTTTGTGAGCTATTACTCACGTTTTGGTGTGCCGGGACGTCTCCGAACCAAGGGGTGATCTTATCGGAACGTCCCTAGGACTCGTGGTTTTGGCCAATTCAGGCCCGTTTTGTGGGTTTATTGCCCATGTTTTAGTGTCCCGGGACGTCTTCGAAGCACGGGGTGATCTTATGGGACCGTCCCCAAGAGTCACAGTTTTGGCCAATTGGGACCCGTTTTGTGAGGTATTGCTCATGTTATGGTGTCCCGGGACGTCTCCGGACGACTGGGTGATCTATGGGAACGTCCCCAACACTCAAGGTTTTGCCCTATTCAGGCCTGTTTTGTGGGTTTATTGCCCATGTTTTGGTGTCCTGGGACGTCTCCGAAGCATGGGGTGATCCTATGGGACCGTCCCCAAGACTCGCAGTTTTGGCCAATTGGGCCCGTTTTGTGAGCTATTGCTCACGTTTTGGTGTCCCGGGACGTCTCCGGAGCAAGGGGTGATCTATGGGAATGTCCCAAAGACTCGTGGTTTTGGCCGATTCAGGCCCGTTTTGTGGGTTTATTGCCCATGCTTTGGTGTCCCGGGACGTCTCCGAAGCACGGGGTGATCTTATGGGACCGTCCCCATGAGTCACAGTTTTGGCCAATTGGGCCCGTTTTGTGAGCTATTACTCATGTTTTGGTGTCCCGAGACGTCTCCGGACCACGGGGTGATCTATGGGAACGTCCCCAAGACTCACAATTTTGGTTGATACGAGCTCGTTTCAAGGGATATTGCACACGTTTCGGTGTCTCGGGACGTCTCCGAAGCACGGGGTGATCTTATGGAAACGTCCCCAACACTCGTGGTTTTGCCCGATTCTTTCCCGTTTAGTGGGTTTATTATTGCCCATGTTTTGGTGTCCCGGGACGTCTGTGAAGCACGGGGCGATCTTATGGGACAGTCCCCAAGACTCGTAGTTTTGGCCAAATGGGGCCCGTTTTGTGAGCTATTGCTCATGTTTTGGTGTCCCGGGACGTCTCCAGACCATGGGGTGATCTCATGGGAACGTCCCGAGGACTCGTGGTTTTGACCGTTTCAGGCCCGTTTTGTGCGTTTATTGCCCATGTTTTGGTGTCCCGGGACATCTCCGAAGGACAGGTTGATCTTATGGGACCGCCCCCAAGACTCGTAGTTTTGGCCAAATGGGGCCCGTTTTGTGAGCTATTGCTCACGTTTTGGTGTCCCGGGACGTCTCCGGACAATGGGGTGATCTTATGGGAACGTCCCCAGGACTCGTGGTTCTGGCCGATTCAGGCCCGTTTTCTGGGTTTATTGCCCATGTTTTGGTGTCCCGAGACGTCTCCGAAGCACGGGGTGATCTTATGGGACCGTCCCCTAGACTCGCAGGTTTGGCCAATTGGGGCCCGTTTTGTGAGCTATTACTCACGTTTTGGTGTGCCGGGACGTCTCCGAACCAAGGGGTGATCTTATCGGAACGTCCCTAGGACTCGTGGTTTTGGCCAATTCAGGCCCGTTTTGTGGGTTTATTGCCCATGTTTTAGTGTCCCGGGACGTCTTCGAAGCACGGGGTGATCTTATGGGACCGTCCCCAAGAGTCACAGTTTTGGCCAATTGGGACCCGTTTTGTGAGGTATTGCTCATGTTATGGTGTCCCGGGACGTCTCCGGACGACTGGGTGATCTATGGGAACGTCCCCAACACTCAAGGTTTTGCCCTATTCAGGCCTGTTTTGTGGGTTTATTGCCCATGTTTTGGTGTCCTGGGACGTCTCCGAAGCATGGGGTGATCCTATGGGACCGTCCCCAAGACTCGCAGTTTTGGCCAATTGGGCCCGTTTTGTGAGCTATTGCTCACGTTTTGGTGTCCCGGGACGTCTCCGGACCAAGGGGTGATCTATGGGAATGTCCCAAAGACTCGTGGTTTTGGCCGATTCAGGCCCGTTTTGTGGGTTTATTGCCCATGCTTTGGTGTCCCGGGACGTCTCCGAAGCACGGGGTGATCTTATGGGACCGTCCCCATGAGTCACGGTTTTGGCCAATTGGGCCCGTTTTGTGAGCTATTACTCATGTTTTGGTGTCCCGAGACGTCTCCGGACCACGGGGTGATCTATGGGAACGTCCCCAAGACTCACAATTTTGGTTGATACGAGCTCGTTTCAAGGGATATTGCACACGTTTCGGTGTCTCGGGACGTCTCCGAAGCACGGGGTGATCTTATGGAAACGTCCCCAACACTCGTGGTTTTGCCCGATTCTTTCCCGTTTAGTGGGTTTATTATTGCCCATGTTTTGGTGTCCCGGGACGTCTGTGAAGCACGGGGCGATCTTATGGGACAGTCCCCAAGACTCGTAGTTTTGGCCAAATGGGGCCCGTTTTGTGAGCTATTGCTCATGTTTTGGTGTCCCGGGACGTCTCCAGACCATGGGGTGATCTCATGGGAACGTCCCGAGGACTCGTGGTTTTGACCGTTTCAGGCCCGTTTTGTGCGTTTATTGCCCATGTTTTGGTGTCCCGGGACATCTCCGAAGGACAGGTTGATCTTATGGGACCGCCCCCAAGACTCGTAGTTTTGGCCAAATGGGGCCCGTTTTGTGAGCTATTGCTCACGTTTTGGTGTCCCGGGACGTCTCCGGACAATGGGGTGATCTTATGGGAACGTCCCCAGGACTCGTGGTTCTGGCCGATTCAGGCCCGTTTTCTGGGTTTATTGCCCATGTTTTGGTGTCCCGAGACGTCTCCGAAGCACGGGGTGATCTTATGGGACCGTCCCCTAGACTCGCAGGTTTGGCCAATTGGGGCCCGTTTTGTGAGCTATTACTCACGTTTTGGTGTGCCGGGACGTCTCCGAACCAAGGGGTGATCTTATCGGAACGTCCCTAGGACTCGTGGTTTTGGCCAATTCAGGCCCGTTTTGTGGGTTTATTGCCCATGTTTTAGTGTCCCGGGACGTCTTCGAAGCACGGGGTGATCTTATGGGACCGTCCCCAAGAGTCACAGTTTTGGCCAATTGGGACCCGTTTTGTGAGGTATTGCTCATGTTATGGTGTCCCGGGACGTCTCCGGACGACTGGGTGATCTATGGGAACGTCCCCAACACTCAAGGTTTTGCCCTATTCAGGCCTGTTTTGTGGGTTTATTGCCCATGTTTTGGTGTCCTGGGACGTCTCCGAAGCATGGGGTGATCCTATGGGACCGTCCCCAAGACTCGCAGTTTTGGCCAATTGGGCCCGTTTTGTGAGCTATTGCTCACGTTTTGGTGTCCCGGGACGTCTCCGGACCAAGGGGTGATCTATGGGAATGTCCCAAAGACTCGTGGTTTTGGCCGATTCAGGCCCGTTTTGTGGGTTTATTGCCCATGCTTTGGTGTCCCGGGACGTCTCCGAAGCACGGGGTGATCTTATGGGACCGTCCCCATGAGTCACGGTTTTGGCCAATTGGGCCCGTTTTGTGAGCTATTACTCATGTTTTGGTGTCCCGAGACGTCTCCGGACCACGGGGTGATCTATGGGAACGTCCCCAAGACTCACAATTTTGGTTGATACGAGCTCGTTTCAAGGGATATTGCACACGTTTCGGTGTCTCGGGACGTCTCCGAAGCACGGGGTGATCTTATGGAAACGTCCCCAACACTCGTGGTTTTGCCCGATTCTTTCCCGTTTAGTGGGTTTATTATTGCCCATGTTTTGGTGTCCCGGGACGTCTGTGAAGCACGGGGCGATCTTATGGGACAGTCCCCAAGACTCGTAGTTTTGGCCAAATGGGGCCCGTTTTGTGAGCTATTGCTCATGTTTTGGTGTCCCGGGACGTCTCCAGACCATGGGGTGATCTCATGGGAACGTCCCGAGGACTCGTGGTTTTGACCGTTTCAGGCCCGTTTTGTGCGTTTATTGCCCATGTTTTGGTGTCCCGGGACATCTCCGAAGGACAGGTTGATCTTATGGGACCGCCCCCAAGACTCGTAGTTTTGGCCAAATGGGGCCCGTTTTGTGAGCTATTGCTCACGTTTTGGTGTCCCGGGACGTCTCCGGACAATGGGGTGATCTTATGGGAACGTCCCCAGGACTCGTGGTTCTGGCCGATTCAGGCCCGTTTTCTGGGTTTATTGCCCATGTTTTGGTGTCCCGAGACGTCTCCGAAGCACGGGGTGATCTTATGGGACCGTCCCCTAGACTCGCAGGTTTGGCCAATTGGGGCCCGTTTTGTGAGCTATTACTCACGTTTTGGTGTGCCGGGACGTCTCCGAACCAAGGGGTGATCTTATCGGAACGTCCCTAGGACTCGTGGTTTTGGCCAATTCAGGCCCGTTTTGTGGGTTTATTGCCCATGTTTTAGTGTCCCGGGACGTCTTCGAAGCACGGGGTGATCTTATGGGACCGTCCCCAAGAGTCACAGTTTTGGCCAATTGGGACCCGTTTTGTGAGGTATTGCTCATGTTATGGTGTCCCGGGACGTCTCCGGACGACTGGGTGATCTATGGGAACGTCCCCAACACTCAAGGTTTTGCCCTATTCAGGCCTGTTTTGTGGGTTTATTGCCCATGTTTTGGTGTCCTGGGACGTCTCCGAAGCATGGGGTGATCCTATGGGACCGTCCCCAAGACTCGCAGTTTTGGCCAATTGGGCCCGTTTTGTGAGCTATTGCTCACGTTTTGGTGTCCCGGGACGTCTCCGGACCAAGGGGTGATCTATGGGAATGTCCCAAAGACTCGTGGTTTTGGCCGATTCAGGCCCGTTTTGTGGGTTTATTGCCCATGCTTTGGTGTCCCGGGACGTCTCCGAAGCACGGGGTGATCTTATGGGACCGTCCCCATGAGTCACGGTTTTGGCCAATTGGGCCCGTTTTGTGAGCTATTACTCATGTTTTGGTGTCCCGAGACGTCTCCGGACCACGGGGTGATCTATGGGAACGTCCCCAAGACTCACAATTTTGGTTGATACGAGCTCGTTTCAAGGGATATTGCACACGTTTCGGTGTCTCGGGACGTCTCCGAAGCACGGGGTGATCTTATGGAAACGTCCCCAACACTCGTGGTTTTGCCCGATTCTTTCCCGTTTAGTGGGTTTATTATTGCCCATGTTTTGGTGTCCCGGGACGTCTGTGAAGCACGGGGCGATCTTATGGGACAGTCCCCAAGACTCGTAGTTTTGGCCAAATGGGGCCCGTTTTGTGAGCTATTGCTCATGTTTTGGTGTCCCGGGACGTCTCCAGACCATGGGGTGATCTCATGGGAACGTCCCGAGGACTCGTGGTTTTGACCGTTTCAGGCCCGTTTTGTGCGTTTATTGCCCATGTTTTGGTGTCCCGGGACATCTCCGAAGGACAGGTTGATCTTATGGGACCGCCCCCAAGACTCGTAGTTTTGGCCAAATGGGGCCCGTTTTGTGAGCTATTGCTCACGTTTTGGTGTCCCGGGACGTCTCCGGACAATGGGGTGATCTTATGGGAACGTCCCCAGGACTCGTGGTTCTGGCCGATTCAGGCCCGTTTTCTGGGTTTATTGCCCATGTTTTGGTGTCCCGAGACGTCTCCGAAGCACGGGGTGATCTTATGGGACCGTCCCCTAGACTCGCAGGTTTGGCCAATTGGGGCCCGTTTTGTGAGCTATTACTCACGTTTTGGTGTGCCGGGACGTCTCCGAACCAAGGGGTGATCTTATCGGAACGTCCCTAGGACTCGTGGTTTTGGCCAATTCAGGCCCGTTTTGTGGGTTTATTGCCCATGTTTTAGTGTCCCGGGACGTCTTCGAAGCACGGGGTGATCTTATGGGACCGTCCCCAAGAGTCACAGTTTTGGCCAATTGGGACCCGTTTTGTGAGGTATTGCTCATGTTATGGTGTCCCGGGACGTCTCCGGACGACTGGGTGATCTATGGGAACGTCCCCAACACTCAAGGTTTTGCCCTATTCAGGCCTGTTTTGTGGGTTTATTGCCCATGTTTTGGTGTCCTGGGACGTCTCCGAAGCATGGGGTGATCCTATGGGACCGTCCCCAAGACTCGCAGTTTTGGCCAATTGGGCCCGTTTTGTGAGCTATTGCTCACGTTTTGGTGTCCCGGGACGTCTCCGGACCAAGGGGTGATCTATGGGAATGTCCCAAAGACTCGTGGTTTTGGCCGATTCAGGCCCGTTTTGTGGGTTTATTGCCCATGCTTTGGTGTCCCGGGACGTCTCCGAAGCACGGGGTGATCTTATGGGACCGTCCCCATGAGTCACGGTTTTGGCCAATTGGGCCCGTTTTGTGAGCTATTACTCATGTTTTGGTGTCCCGAGACGTCTCCGGACCACGGGGTGATCTATGGGAACGTCCCCAAGACTCACAATTTTGGTTGATACGAGCTCGTTTCAAGGGATATTGCACACGTTTCGGTGTCTCGGGACGTCTCCGAAGCACGGGGTGATCTTATGGAAACGTCCCCAACACTCGTGGTTTTGCCCGATTCTTTCCCGTTTAGTGGGTTTATTATTGCCCATGTTTTGGTGTCCCGGGACGTCTGTGAAGCACGGGGCGATCTTATGGGACAGTCCCCAAGACTCGTAGTTTTGGCCAAATGGGGCCCGTTTTGTGAGCTATTGCTCATGTTTTGGTGTCCCGGGACGTCTCCAGACCATGGGGTGATCTCATGGGAACGTCCCGAGGACTCGTGGTTTTGACCGTTTCAGGCCCGTTTTGTGCGTTTATTGCCCATGTTTTGGTGTCCCGGGACATCTCCGAAGGACAGGTTGATCTTATGGGACCGCCCCCAAGACTCGTAGTTTTGGCCAAATGGGGCCCGTTTTGTGAGCTATTGCTCACGTTTTGGTGTCCCGGGACGTCTCCGGACAATGGGGTGATCTTATGGGAACGTCCCCAGGACTCGTGGTTCTGGCCGATTCAGGCCCGTTTTCTGGGTTTATTGCCCATGTTTTGGTGTCCCGAGACGTCTCCGAAGCACGGGGTGATCTTATGGGACCGTCCCCTAGACTCGCAGGTTTGGCCAATTGGGGCCCGTTTTGTGAGCTATTACTCACGTTTTGGTGTGCCGGGACGTCTCCGAACCAAGGGGTGATCTTATCGGAACGTCCCTAGGACTCGTGGTTTGGGCCAATTCAGGCCCGTTTTGTGGGTTTATTGCCCATGTTTTAGTGTCCCGGGACGTCTTCGAAGCACGGGGTGATCTTATGGGACCGTCCCCAAGAGTCACAGTTTTGGCCAATTGGGACCCGTTTTGTGAGGTATTGCTCATGTTATGGTGTCCCGGGACGTCTCCGGACGACTGGGTGATCTATGGGAACGTCCCCAACACTCAAGGTTTTGCCCTATTCAGGCCTGTTTTCTGGGTTTATTGCCCATGTTTTGGTGTCCTGGGACGTCTCCGAAGCATGGGGTGATCCTATGGGACCGTCCCCAAGACTCGCAGTTTTGGCAAATTGGGCCCGTTTTGTGAGCTATTGCTCACGTTTTGGTGTCCCGGGACGTCTGCGGACCAAGGGGTGATCTATGGGAATGTCCCAAAGACTCGTGGTTTTGGCCGATTCAGGCCCGTTTTGTGGGTTTATTGCCCATGCTTTGGTGTCCCGGGACGTCTCCGAAGCACGGGGTGATCTTATGGGACCGTCCCCATGAGTCACGGTTTTGGCCAATTGGGCCCGTTTTGTGAGCTATTACTCATGTTTTGGTGTCCCGAGACGTCTCCGGACCACGGGGTGATCTATGGGAACGTCCCCAAGACTCACAATTTTGGTTTATGCGAGCTCGTTTCAAGGGATATTGCTCACGTTTCGGTGTCTCGGGACGTCTCCGAAGCACGGGGTGATCTTATGGAAACGTCCCCAAGACTCGTGGTTTTGGCCGAGTCAGGCCCGTTTTGTGGGTTTATTGCCCATGTTTTGGTGTCCCGAGATGTCTCCGAAGCACGGGGTGATCTTATGGGACCGTCCCCATGAGTCACAGTTTTGGCCAATTGGGGCTCATTTTGTGAGCTATTGCTCACGTTTTGGTGTCCCGGGACGTCTCCAGACCATGGGGTGATCTCATGGGAACGTCCCGAGGACTCGTGGTTTTGGCCGATTCGGGCCCGTTTTGTGCGTTTATTGCCCATGTTTTGGTGTCCCGGGACATCTCCGAAGCACGGGTTGATCTTATGGGACCGCCCCCAAGACTCGTAGTTTTGGCCAAATGGGGCCCGTTTTGTGAGCTATTGCTCACGTTTTGGTGTCCCGGGACGTCTCCGGACAATGGGGTGATGTTATGGGAACGTCCCCTGGACTCGTGGTTCTGGCCGATTCAGGCCCGTTTTCTGGGTTTATTGCCCATGTTTTGGTGTCCCGAGACGTCTCCGAAGCACGGGGTGATCTTATGGGACCGTCCCCTAGACTCGCAGGTTTGGCCAATTGGGGCCCGTTTTGTGAGCTATTACTCACGTTTTGGTGTGCCGGGACGTCTCCGGACCAAGGGGTGATCTTATCGGAACGTCCCTAGGACTCGTGGTTTTGGCCAATTCAGGCCCGTTTTGTGGGTTTATTGCCCATGTTTTAGTGTCCCGGGACGTCTTCGAAGCACGGGGTGATCTTATGGGACCGTCCCCAAGAGTCACAGTTTTGGCCAATTGGGACCCGTTTTGTGAGGTATTGCTCATGTTATGGTGTCCCGGGACGTCTCCGGACGACTGGGTGATCTATGGGAACGTCCCCAACACTCAAGGTTTTGCCCTATTCAGGCCTGTTTTGTGGGTTTATTGCCCATGTTTTGGTGTCCTGGGACGTCTCCGAAGCATGGGGTGATCCTATGGGACCGTCCCCAAGACTCGCAGTTTTGGCCAATTGGGCCCGTTTTGTGAGCTATTGCTCACGTTTTGGTGTCCCGGGACGTCTCCGGAGCAAGGGGTGATCTATGGGAATGTCCCAAAGACTCGTGGTTTTGGACGATTCAGGCCCGTTTTGTGGGTTTATTGCCCATGCTTTGGTGTCCCGGGACGTCTCCGAAGCACGGGGTGATCTTATGGGACCGTCCCCATGAGTCACAGTTTTGGCCAATTGGGCCCGTTTTGTGAGCTATTACTCATGTTTTGGTGTCCCGAGACGTCTCCGGACCACGGGGTGATCTATGGGAACGTCCCCAAGACTCACAATTTTGGTTGATACGAGCTCGTTTCAAGGGATATTGCACACGTTTCGGTGTCTCGGGACGTCTCCGAAGCACGGGGTGATCTTATGGAAACGTCCCCAACACTCGTGGTTTTGCCCGATTCTTTCCCGTTTAGTGGGTTTATTATTGTCCATGTTTTGGTGTCCCGGGACGTCTGTGAAGCACGGGGCGATCTTATGGGACAGTCCCCAAGACTCGTAGTTTTGGCCAAATGGGGCCCGTTTTGTGAGCTATTGCTCATGTTTTGGTGTCCCGGGACGTCTCCAGACCATGGGGTGATCTCATGGGAACGTCCCGAGGACTCGTGGTTTTGACCGTTTCAGGCCCGTTTTGTGCGTTTATTGCCCATGTTTTGGTGTCCCGGGACATCTCCGAAGCACGGGTTGGTCTTATGGGACCGCCCCCAAGACTCGTAGTTTTGGCCAAATGGGGCCCGTTTTGTGAGCTATTGCTCACGTTTTGGTGTCCCGGGACGTCTCCGGACAATGGGGTGATCTTATGGGAACGTCCCCAGAACTCGTGGTTCTGGCCGATTCAGGCCCGTTTTCTGGGTTTATTGCCCATGTTTTGGTGTCCCGAGACGTCTCCAAAGCACGGGGTGATCTTATGGGACCGTCCCCTAGACTCGCAGGTTTGGCCAATTGGGGCCCGTTTTGTGAGCTATTACTCACGTTTTGGTGTGCCGGGACGTCTCCGGACCAAGGGGTGATCTTATCGGAACGTCCCTAGGACTCGTGGTTTGGGCCAATTCAGGTCCGTTTTGTGGGTTTATTGCCCATGTTTTAGTGTCCCGGGACGTCTTCGAAGCACGGGGTGATCTTATGGGACCGTCCCCAAGAGTCACAGTTTTGGCCAATTGGGACCCGTTTTGTGAGGTATTGCTCATGTTATGGTGTCCCGGGACGTCTCCGGACGACTGGGTGATCTATGGGAACGTCCCCAACACTCAAGGTTTTGCCCTATTCAGGCCTGTTTTGTGGGTTTATTGCCCATGTTTTGGTGTCCTGGGACGTCTCCGAAGCATGGGGTGATCCTATGGGACCGTCCCCAAGACTCGCAGTTTTGGCCAATTGGGCCCGTTTTGTGAGCTATTGCTCACGTTTTGGTGTCCCGGGACGTCTCCGGAGCAAGGGGTGATCTATGGGAATGTCCCAAAGACTCGTGGTTTTGGCCGATTCAGGCCCGTTTTGTGGGTTTATTGCCCATGCTTTGGTGTCCCGGGACGTCTCCGAAGCACGGGGTGATCTTATGGGACCGTCCCCATGAGTCACAGTTTTGGCCAATTGGGCCCGTTTTGTGAGTATTACTCATGTTTTGGTGTCCCGAGACGTCTCCGGACCACGGGGTGATCTATGGGAACGTCCCCAAGACTCACAATTTTGGTTGATACGAGCTCGTTTCAAGGGATATTGCACACGTTTCGGTGTCTCGGGACGTCTCCGAAGCACGGGGTGATCTTATGGAAACGTCCCCAACACTCGTGGTTTTGCCCGATTCTTTCCCGTTTAGTGGGTTTATTATTGCCCATGTTTTGGTGTCCCGGGACGTCTGTGAAGCACGGGGCGATCTTATGGGACAGTCCCCAAGACTCGTAGTTTTGGCCAAATGGGGCCCGTTTTGTGAGCTATTGCTCATGTTTTGGTGTCCCGGGACGTCTCCAGACCATGGGGTGATCTCATGGGAACGTCCCGAGGACTCGTGGTTTTGGCCGATTCGGGCCCGTTTTGTGCGTTTATTGCCCATGTTTTGGTGTCCCGGGACATCTCCGAAGCACGGGTTGATCTTATGGGACCGCCCCCAAGACTCGTAGTTTTGGCCAAATGGGGCCCGTTTTGTGAGCTATTGCTCACGTTTTGGTGTCCCGGGACGTCTCCGGACAATGGGGTGATGTTATGGGAACGTCCCCAGGACTCGTGGTTCTGGCCGATTCAGGCCCGTTTTCTGGGTTTATTGCCCATGTTTTGGTGTCCCGAGACGTCTCCGAAGCACGGGGTGATCTTATGGGACCGTCCCCTAGACTCGCAGGTTTGGCCAATTGGGGCCCGTTTTGTGAGCTATTACTCACGTTTTGGTGTGCCGGGACGTCTCCGAACCAAGGGGTGATCTTATCGGAACGTCCCTAGGACTCGTGGTTTTGGCCAATTCAGGCCCGTTTTGTGGGTTTATTGCCCATGTTTTAGTGTCCCGGGACGTCTTCGAAGCACGGGGTGATCTTATGGGACCGTCCCCAAGAGTCACAGTTTTGGCCAATTGGGACCCGTTTTGTGAGGTATTGCTCATGTTATGGTGTCCCGGGACGTCTCCGGACGACTGGGTGATCTATGGGAACGTCCCCAACACTCAAGGTTTTGCCCTATTCAGGCCTGTTTTGTGGGTTTATTGCCCATGTTTTGGTGTCCTGGGACGTCTCCGAAGCATGGGGTGATCCTATGGGACCGTCCCCAAGACTCGCAGTTTTGGCCAATTGGGCCCGTTTTGTGAGCTATTGCTCACGTTTTGGTGTCCCGGGACGTCTCCGGACCAAGGGGTGATCTATGGGAATGTCCCAAAGACTCGTGGTTTTGGCCGATTCAGGCCCGTTTTGTGGGTTTATTGCCCATGCTTTGGTGTCCCGGGACGTCTCCGAAGCACGGGGTGATCTTATGGGACCGTCCCCATGAGTCACGGTTTTGGCCAATTGGGCCCGTTTTGTGAGCTATTACTCATGTTTTGGTGTCCCGAGACGTCTCCGGACCACGGGGTGATCTATGGGAACGTCCCCAAGACTCACAATTTTGGTTGATACGAGCTCTTTTCAAGGGATATTGCACACGTTTCGGTGTCTCGGGACGTCTCCGAAGCACGGGGTGATCTTATGGAAACGTCCCCAACACTCGTGGTTTTGCCCGATTCTTTCCCGTTTAGTGGGTTTATTATTGCCCATGTTTTGGTGTCCCGGGACGTCTGTGAAGCACGGGGCGATCTTATGGGACAGTCCCCAAGACTCGTAGTTTTGGCCAAATGGGGCCCGTTTTGTGAGCTATTGCTCATGTTTTGGTGTCCCGGGACGTCTCCAGACCATGGGGTGATCTCATGGGAACGTCCCGAGGACTCGTGGTTTTGACCGTTTCAGGCCCGTTTTGTGCGTTTATTGCCCATGTTTTGGTGTCCCGAGATGTCTCCGAAGCACGGGGTGATCTTATGGGACCGTCCCCATGAGTCACAGTTTTGGCCAATTGGGGCTCATTTTGTGAGCTATTGCTCACGTTTTGGTGTCCCGGGACGTCTCCAGACCATGGGGTGATCTCATGGGAACGTCCCGAGGACTCGTGGTTTTGGCCGATTCGGGCCCGTTTTGTGCGTTTATTGCCCATGTTTTGGTGTCCCGGGACATCTCCGAAGCACGGGTTGATCTTATGGGACCGCCCCCAAGACTCGTAGTTTTGGCCAAATGGGGCCCGTTTTGTGAGCTATTGCTCACGTTTTGGTGTCCCGGGACGTCTCCGGACAATGGGGTGATGTTATGGGAACGTCCCCTGGACTCGTGGTTCTGGCCGATTCAGGCCCGTTTTCTGGGTTTATTGCCCATGTTTTGGTGTCCCGAGACGTCTCCGAAGCACGGGGTGATCTTATGGGACCGTCCCCTAGACTCGCAGGTTTGGCCAATTGGGGCCCGTTTTGTGAGCTATTACTCACGTTTTGGTGTGCCGGGACGTCTCCGGACCAAGGGGTGATCTTATCGGAACGTCCCTAGGACTCGTGGTTTTGGCCAATTCAGGCCCGTTTTGTGGGTTTATTGCCCATGTTTTAGTGTCCCGGGACGTCTTCGAAGCACGGGGTGATCTTATGGGACCGTCCCCAAGAGTCACAGTTTTGGCCAATTGGGACCCGTTTTGTGAGGTATTGCTCATGTTATGGTGTCCCGGGACGTCTCCGGACGACTGGGTGATCTATGGGAACGTCCCCAACACTCAAGGTTTTGCCCTATTCAGGCCTGTTTTGTGGGTTTATTGCCCATGTTTTGGTGTCCTGGGACGTCTCCGAAGCATGGGGTGATCCTATGGGACCGTCCCCAAGACTCGCAGTTTTGGCCAATTGGGCCCGTTTTGTGAGCTATTGCTCACGTTTTGGTGTCCCGGGACGTCTCCGGAGCAAGGGGTGATCTATGGGAATGTCCCAAAGACTCGTGGTTTTGGACGATTCAGGCCCGTTTTGTGGGTTTATTGCCCATGCTTTGGTGTCCCGGGACGTCTCCGAAGCACGGGGTGATCTTATGGGACCGTCCCCATGAGTCACAGTTTTGGCCAATTGGGCCCGTTTTGTGAGCTATTACTCATGTTTTGGTGTCCCGAGACGTCTCCGGACCACGGGGTGATCTATGGGAACGTCCCCAAGACTCACAATTTTGGTTGATACGAGCTCGTTTCAAGGGATATTGCACACGTTTCGGTGTCTCGGGACGTCTCCGAAGCACGGGGTGATCTTATGGAAACGTCCCCAACACTCGTGGTTTTGCCCGATTCTTTCCCGTTTAGTGGGTTTATTATTGTCCATGTTTTGGTGTCCCGGGACGTCTGTGAAGCACGGGGCGATCTTATGGGACAGTCCCCAAGACTCGTAGTTTTGGCCAAATGGGGCCCGTTTTGTGAGCTATTGCTCATGTTTTGGTGTCCCGGGACGTCTCCAGACCATGGGGTGATCTCATGGGAACGTCCCGAGGACTCGTGGTTTTGACCGTTTCAGGCCCGTTTTGTGCGTTTATTGCCCATGTTTTGGTGTCCCGGGACATCTCCGAAGCACGGGTTGGTCTTATGGGACCGCCCCCAAGACTCGTAGTTTTGGCCAAATGGGGCCCGTTTTGTGAGCTATTGCTCACGTTTTGGTGTCCCGGGACGTCTCCGGACAATGGGGTGATCTTATGGGAACGTCCCCAGGACTCGTGGTTCTGGCCGATTCAGGCCCGTTTTCTGGGTTTATTGCCCATGTTTTGGTGTCCCGAGACGTCTCCAAAGCACGGGGTGATCTTATGGGACCGTCCCCTAGACTCGCAGGTTTGGCCAATTGGGGCCCGTTTTGTGAGCTATTACTCACGTTTTGGTGTGCCGGGACGTCTCCGGACCAAGGGGTGATCTTATCGGAACGTCCCTAGGACTCGTGGTTTGGGCCAATTCAGGTCCGTTTTGTGGGTTTATTGCCCATGTTTTAGTGTCCCGGGACGTCTTCGAAGCACGGGGTGATCTTATGGGACCGTCCCCAAGAGTCACAGTTTTGGCCAATTGGGACCCGTTTTGTGAGGTATTGCTCATGTTATGGTGTCCCGGGACGTCTCCGGACGACTGGGTGATCTATGGGAACGTCCCCAACACTCAAGGTTTTGCCCTATTCAGGCCTGTTTTGTGGGTTTATTGCCCATGTTTTGGTGTCCTGGGACGTCTCCGAAGCATGGGGTGATCCTATGGGACCGTCCCCAAGACTCGCAGTTTTGGCCAATTGGGCCCGTTTTGTGAGCTATTGCTCACGTTTTGGTGTCCCGGGACGTCTCCGGAGCAAGGGGTGATCTATGGGAATGTCCCAAAGACTCGTGGTTTTGGCCGATTCAGGCCCGTTTTGTGGGTTTATTGCCCATGCTTTGGTGTCCCGGGACGTCTCCGAAGCACGGGGTGATCTTATGGGACCGTCCCCATGAGTCACAGTTTTGGCCAATTGGGCCCGTTTTGTGAGTATTACTCATGTTTTGGTGTCCCGAGACGTCTCCGGACCACGGGGTGATCTATGGGAACGTCCCCAAGACTCACAATTTTGGTTGATACGAGCTCGTTTCAAGGGATATTGCACACGTTTCGGTGTCTCGGGACGTCTCCGAAGCACGGGGTGATCTTATGGAAACGTCCCCAACACTCGTGGTTTTGCCCGATTCTTTCCCGTTTAGTGGGTTTATTATTGCCCATGTTTTGGTGTCCCGGGACGTCTGTGAAGCACGGGGCGATCTTATGGGACAGTCCCCAAGACTCGTAGTTTTGGCCAAATGGGGCCCGTTTTGTGAGCTATTGCTCATGTTTTGGTGTCCCGGGACGTCTCCAGACCATGGGGTGATCTCATGGGAACGTCCCGAGGACTCGTGGTTTTGGCCGATTCGGGCCCGTTTTGTGCGTTTATTGCCCATGTTTTGGTGTCCCGGGACATCTCCGAAGCACGGGTTGATCTTATGGGACCGCCCCCAAGACTCGTAGTTTTGGCCAAATGGGGCCCGTTTTGTGAGCTATTGCTCACGTTTTGGTGTCCCGGGACGTCTCCGGACAATGGGGTGATGTTATGGGAACGTCCCCAGGACTCGTGGTTCTGGCCGATTCAGGCCAGTTTTCTGGGTTTATTGCCCATGTTTTGGTGTCCCGAGACGTCTCCGAAGCACGGGGTGATCTTATGGGACCGTCCCCTAGACTCGCAGGTTTGGCCAATTGGGGCCCGTTTTGTGAGCTATTACTCACGTTTTGGTGTGCCGGGACGTCTCCGAACCAAGGGGTGATCTTATCGGAACGTCCCTAGGACTCGTGGTTTGGGCCAATTCAGGCCCGTTTTGTGGGTTTATTGCCCATGTTTTAGTGTCCCGGGACGTCTTCGAAGCACGGGGTGATCTTATGGGACCGTCCCCAAGAGTCACAGTTTTGGCCAATTGGGACCCGTTTTGTGAGGTATTGCTCATGTTATGGTGTCCCGGGACGTCTCCGGACGACTGGGTGATCTATGGGAACGTCCCCAACACTCAAGGTTTTGCCCTATTCAGGCCTGTTTTCTGGGTTTATTGCCCATGTTTTGGTGTCCTGGGACGTCTCCGAAGCATGGGGTGATCCTATGGGACCGTCCCCAAGACTCGCAGTTTTGGCAAATTGGGCCCGTTTTGTGAGCTATTGGTCACGTTTTGGTGTCCCGGGACGTCTCCGGACCGAGGGGTGATCTATGGGAATGTCCCAAAGACTCGTGGTTTTGGCCGATTCAGGCCCGTTTTGTGGGTTTATTGCCCATGCTTTGGTGTCCCGGGACGTCTCCGAAGCACGGGGTGATCTTATGGGACCGTCCCCATGAGTCACGGTTTTGGCCAATTGGGCCCGTTTTGTGAGCTATTACTCATGTTTTGGTGTCCCGAGACGTCTCCGGACCACGGGGTGATCTATGGGAACGTCCCCAAGACTCACAATTTTGGTTTATGCGAGCTCGTTTCAAGGGATATTGCTCACGTTTCGGTGTCTCGGGACGTCTCCGAAGCACGGGGTGATCTTATGGAAACGTCCCCAAGACTCGTGGTTTTGGCCGAGTCAGGCCCGTTTTGTGGGTTTATTGCCCATGTTTTGGTGTCCCGAGATGTCTCCGAAGCACGGGGTGATCTTATGGGACCGTCCCCATGAGTCACAGTTTTGGCCAATTGGGGCTCATTTTGTGAGCTATTGCTCACGTTTTGGTGTCCCGGGACGTCTCCAGACCATGGGGTGATCTCATGGGAACGTCCCGAGGACTCGTGGTTTTGGCCGATTCGGGCCCGTTTTGTGCGTTTATTGCCCATGTTTTGGTGTCCCGGGACATCTCCGAAGCACGGGTTGATCTTATGGGACCGCCCCCAAGACTCGTAGTTTTGGCCAAATGGGGCCCGTTTTGTGAGCTATTGCTCACGTTTTGGTGTCCCGGGACGTCTCCGGACAATGGGGTGATGTTATGGGAACGTCCCCAGGACTCGTGGTTCTGGCCGATTCAGGCCCGTTTTCTGGGTTTATTGCCCATGTTTTGGTGTCCCGAGACGTCTCCGAAGCACGGGGTGATCTTATGGGACCGTCCCCTAGACTCGCAGGTTTGGCCAATTGGGGCCCGTTTTGTGAGCTATTACTCACGTTTTGGTGTGCCGGGACGTCTCCGGACCAAGGGGTGATCTTATCGGAACGTCCCTAGGACTCGTGGTTTTGGCCAATTCAGGCCCGTTTTGTGGGTTTATTGCCCATGTTTTAGTGTCCCGGGACGTCTTCGAAGCACGGGGTGATCTTATGGGACCGTCCCCAAGAGTCACAGTTTTGGCCAATTGGGACCCGTTTTGTGAGGTATTGCTCATGTTATGGTGTCCCGGGACGTCTCCGGACGACTGGGTGATCTATGGGAACGTCCCCAACACTCAAGGTTTTGCCCTATTCAGGCCTGTTTTGTGGGTTTATTGCCCATGTTTTGGTGTCCTGGGACGTCTCCGAAGCATGGGGTGATCCTATGGGACCGTCCCCAAGACTCGCAGTTTTGGCCAATTGGGCCCGTTTTGTGAGCTATTGCTCACGTTTTGGTGTCCCGGGACGTCTCCGGAGCAAGGGGTGATCTATGGGAATGTCCCAAAGACTCGTGGTTTTGGACGATTCAGGCCCGTTTTGTGGGTTTATTGCCCATGCTTTGGTGTCCCGGGACGTCTCCGAAGCACGGGGTGATCTTATGGGACCGTCCCCATGAGTCACAGTTTTGGCCAATTGGGCCCGTTTTGTGAGCTATTACTCATGTTTTGGTGTCCCGAGACGTCTCCGGACCACGGGGTGATCTATGGGAACGTCCCCAAGACTCACAATTTTGGTTGATACGAGCTCGTTTCAAGGGATATTGCACATGTTTCGGTGTCTCGGGACGTCTCCGAAGCACGGGGTGATCTTATGGAAACGTCCCCAACACTCGTGGTTTTGCCCGATTCTTTCCCGTTTAGTGGGTTTATTATTGCCCATGTTTTGGTGTCCCGGGACGTCTGTGAAGCACGGGGCGATCTTATGGGACAGTCCCCAAGACTCGTAGTTTTGGCCAAATGGGGCCCGTTTTGTGAGCTATTGCTCATGTTTTGGTGTCCCGGGACGTCTCCAGACCATGGGGTGATCTCATGGGAACGTCCCGAGGACTCGTGGTTTTGACCGTTTCAGGCCCGTTTTGTGCGTTTATTGCCCATGTTTTGGTGTCCCGGGACATCTCCGAAGGACAGGTTGATCTTATGGGACCGCCCCCAAGACTCGTAGTTTTGGCCAAATGGGGCCCGTTTTGTGAGCTATTGCTCACGTTTTGGTGTCCCGGGACGTCTCCGGACAATGGGGTGATCTTATGGGAACGTCCCCAGGACTCGTGGTTCTGGCCGATTCAGGCCCGTTTTCTGGGTTTATTGCCCATGTTTTGGTGTCCCGAGACGTCTCCGAAGCACGGGGTGATCTTATGGGACCGTCCCCTAGACTCGCAGGTTTGGCCAATTGGGGCCCGTTTTGTGAGCTATTACTCACGTTTTGGTGTGCCGGGACGTCTCCGAACCAAGGGGTGATCTTATCGGAACGTCCCTAGGACTCGTGGTTTGGGCCAATTCAGGCCCGTTTTGTGGGTTTATTGCCCATGTTTTAGTGTCCCGGGACGTCTTCGAAGCACGGGGTGATCTTATGGGACCGTCCCCAAGAGTCACAGTTTTGGCCAATTGGGACCCGTTTTGTGAGGTATTGCTCATGTTATGGTGTCCCGGGACGTCTCCGGACGACTGGGTGATCTATGGGAACGTCCCCAACACTCAAGGTTTTGCCCTATTCAGGCCTGTTTTCTGGGTTTATTGCCCATGTTTTGGTGTCCTGGGACGTCTCCGAAGCATGGGGTGATCCTATGGGACCGTCCCCAAGACTCGCAGTTTTGGCCAATTGGGCCCGTTTTGTGAGCTATTGCTCACGTTTTGGTGTCCCGGGACGTCTCCGGAGCAAGGGGTGATCTATGGGAATGTCCCAAAGACTCGTGGTTTTGGACGATTCAGGCCCGTTTTGTGGGTTTATTGCCCATGCTTTGGTGTCCCGGGACGTCTCCGAAGCACGGGGTGATCTTATGGGACCGTCCCCATGAGTCACAGTTTTGGCCAATTGGGCCCGTTTTGTGAGCTATTACTCATGTTTTGGTGTCCCGAGACGTCTCCGGACCACGGGGTGATCTATGGGAACGTCCCCAAGACTCACAATTTTGGTTGATACGAGCTCGTTTCAAGGGATATTGCACACGTTTCGGTGTCTCGGGACGTCTCCGAAGCACGGGGTGATCTTATGGAAACGTCCCCAACACTCGTGGTTTTGCCCGATTCTTTCCCGTTTAGTGGGTTTATTATTGTCCATGTTTTGGTGTCCCGGGACGTCTGTGAAGCACGGGGCGATCTTATGGGACAGTCCCCAAGACTCGTAGTTTTGGCCAAATGGGGCCCGTTTTGTGAGCTATTGCTCATGTTTTGGTGTCCCGGGACGTCTCCAGACCATGGGGTGATCTCATGGGAACGTCCCGAGGACTCGTGGTTTTGACCGTTTCAGGCCCGTTTTGTGCGTTTATTGCCCATGTTTTGGTGTCCCGGGACATCTCCGAAGCACGGGTTGATCTTATGGGACCGCCCCCAAGACTCGTAGTTTTGGCCAAATGGGGCCCGTTTTGTGAGCTATTGCTCACGTTTTGGTGTCCCGGGACGTCTCCGGACAATGGGGTGATCTTATGGGAACGTCCCCAGGACTCGTGGTTCTGGCCGATTCAGGCCCGTTTTCTGGGTTTATTGCCCATGTTTTGGTGTCCCGAGACGTCTCCGAAGCACGGGGTGATCTTATGGGACCGTCCCCTAGACTCGCAGGTTTGGCCAATTGGGGCCCGTTTTGTGAGCTATTACTCACGTTTTGGTGTGCCGGGACGTCTCCGGACCAAGGGGTGATCTTATCGGAACGTCCCTAGGACTCGTGGTTTGGGCCAATTCAGGCCCGTTTTGTGGGTTTATTGCCCATGTTTTAGTGTCCCGGGACGTCTTCGAAGCACGGGGTGATCTTATGGGACCGTCCCCAAGAGTCACAGTTTTGGCCAATTGGGACCCGTTTTGTGAGGTATTGCTCATGTTATGGTGTCCCGGGACGTCTCCGGACGACTGGGTGATCTATGGGAACGTCCCCAACACTCAAGGTTTTGCCCTATTCAGGCCTGTTTTCTGGGTTTATTGCCCATGTTTTGGTGTCCTGGGACGTCTCCGAAGCATGGGGTGATCCTATGGGACCGTCCCCAAGACTCGCAGTTTTGGCCAATTGGGCCCGTTTTGTGAGCTATTGCTCACGTTTTGGTGTCCCGGGACGTCTCCGGAGCAAGGGGTGATCTATGGGAATGTCCCAAAGACTCGTGGTTTTGGACGATTCAGGCCCGTTTTGTGGGTTTATTGCCCATGCTTTGGTGTCCCGGGACGTCTCCGAAGCACGGGGTGATCTTATGGGACCGTCCCCATGAGTCACAGTTTTGGCCAATTGGGCCCGTTTTGTGAGCTATTACTCATGTTTTGGTGTCCCGAGACGTCTCCGGACCACGGGGTGATCTATGGGAACGTCCCCAAGACTCACAATTTTGGTTGATACGAGCTCGTTTCAAGGGATATTGCACACGTTTCGGTGTCTCGGGACGTCTCCGAAGCACGGGGTGATCTTATGGAAACGTCCCCAACACTCGTGGTTTTGCCCGATTCTTTCCCGTTTAGTGGGTTTATTATTGCCCATGTTTTGGTGTCCCGGGACGTCTGTGAAGCACGGGGCGATCTTATGGGACAGTCCCCAAGACTCGTAGTTTTGGCCAAATGGGGCCCGTTTTGTGAGCTATTGCTCATGTTTTGGTGTCCCGGGACGTCTCCAGACCATGGGGTGATCTCATGGGAACGTCCCGAGGACTCGTGGTTTTGACCGTTTCAGGCCCGTTTTGTGCGTTTATTGCCCATGTTTTGGTGTCCCGGGACATCTCCGAAGGACAGGTTGATCTTATGGGACCGCCCCCAAGACTCGTAGTTTTGGCCAAATGGGGCCCGTTTTGTGAGCTATTGCTCACGTTTTGGTGTCCCGGGACGTCTCCGGACAATGGGGTGATCTTATGGGAACGTCCCCAGGACTCGTGGTTCTGGCCGATTCAGGCCCGTTTTCTGGGTTTATTGCCCATGTTTTGGTGTCCCGAGACGTCTCCGAAGCACGGGGTGATCTTATGGGACCGTCCCCTAGACTCGCAGGTTTGGCCAATTGGGGCCCGTTTTGTGAGCTATTACTCACGTTTTGGTGTGCCGGGACGTCTCCGAACCAAGGGGTGATCTTATCGGAACGTCCCTAGGACTCGTGGTTTGGGCCAATTCAGGCCCGTTTTGTGGGTTTATTGCCCATGTTTTAGTGTCCCGGGACGTCTTCGAAGCACGGGGTGATCTTATGGGACCGTCCCCAAGAGTCACAGTTTTGGCCAATTGGGACCCGTTTTGTGAGGTATTGCTCATGTTATGGTGTCCCGGGACGTCTCCGGACGACTGGGTGATCTATGGGAACGTCCCCAACACTCAAGGTTTTGCCCTATTCAGGCCTATTTTCTGGGTTTATTGCCCATGTTTTGGTGTCCTGGGACGTCTCCGAAGCATGGGGTGATCCTATGGGACCGTCCCCAAGACTCGCAGTTTTGGCAAATTGGGCCCGTTTTGTGAGCTATTGCTCACGTTTTGGTGTCCCGGGACGTCTCCGGACCAAGGGGTGATCTATGGGAATGTCCCAAAGACTCGTGGTTTTGGCCGATTCAGGCCCGTTTTGTGGGTTTATTGCCCATGCTTTGGTGTCCCGGGACGTCTCCGAAGCACGGGGTGATCTTATGGGACCGTCCCCATGAGTCACAGTTTTGGCCAATTGGGGCTCATTTTGTGAGCTATTGCTCACGTTTTGGTGTCCCGGGACGTCTCCAGACCATGGGGTGATCTCATGGGAACGTCCCGAGGACTCGTGGTTTTGGCCGATTCGGGCCCGTTTTGTGCGTTTATTGCCCATGTTTTGGTGTCCCGGGACATCTCCGAAGCACGGGTTGATCTTATGGGACCGCCCCCAAGACTCGTAGTTTTGGCCAAATGGGGCCCGTTTTGTGAGCTATTGCTCACGTTTTGGTGTCCCGGGACGTCTCCGGACAATGGGGTGATGTTATGGGAACGTCCCCAGGACTCGTGGTTCTGGCCGATTCAGGCCCGTTTTCTGGGTTTATTGCCCATGTTTTGGTGTCCCGAGACGTCTCCGAAGCACGGGGTGATCTTATGGGACCGTCCCCTAGACTCGCAGGTTTGGCCAATTGGGGCCCGTTTTGTGAGCTATTACTCACGTTTTGGTGTGCCGGGACGTCTCCGGACCAAGGGGTGATCTTATCGGAACGTCCCTAGGACTCGTGGTTTTGGCCAATTCAGGCCCGTTTTGTGGGTTTATTGCCCATGTTTTAGTGTCCCGGGACGTCTTCGAAGCACGGGGTGATCTTATGGGACCGTCCCCAAGAGTCACAGTTTTGGCCAATTGGGACCCGTTTTGTGAGGTATTGCTCATGTTATGGTGTCCCGGGACGTCTCCGGACGACTGGGTGATCTATGGGAACGTCCCCAACACTCAAGGTTTTGCCCTATTCAGGCCTGTTTTGTGGGTTTATTGCCCATGTTTTGGTGTCCTGGGACGTCTCCGAAGCATGGGGTGATCCTATGGGACCGTCCCCAAGACTCGCAGTTTTGGCCAATTGGGCCCGTTTTGTGAGCTATTGCTCACGTTTTGGTGTCCCGGGACGTCTCCGGAGCAAGGGGTGATCTATGGGAATGTCCCAAAGACTCGTGGTTTTGGACGATTCAGGCCCGTTTTGTGGGTTTATTGCCCATGCTTTGGTGTCCCGGGACGTCTCCGAAGCACGGGGTGATCTTATGGGACCGTCCCCATGAGTCACAGTTTTGGCCAATTGGGCCCGTTTTGTGAGCTATTACTCATGTTTTGGTGTCCCGAGACGTCTCCGGACCACGGGGTGATCTATGGGAACGTCCCCAAGACTCACAATTTTGGTTGATACGAGCTCGTTTCAAGGGATATTGCACACGTTTCGGTGTCTCGGGACGTCTCCGAAGCACGGGGTGATCTTATGGAAACGTCCCCAACACTCGTGGTTTTGCCCGATTCTTTCCCGTTTAGTGGGTTTATTATTGCCCATGTTTTGGTGTCCCGGGACGTCTGTGAAGCACGGGGCGATCTTATGGGACAGTCCCCATGACTCGTAGTTTTGGCCAAATGGGGCCCGTTTTGTGAGCTATTGCTCATGTTTTGGTGTCCCGGGACGTCTCCAGACCATGGGGTGATCTCATGGGAACGTCCCGAGGACTCGTGGTTTTGACCGTTTCAGACCCGTTTTGTGCGTTTATTGCCCATGTTTTGGTGTCCCGGGACATCTCCGAAGGACAGGTTGATCTTATGGGACCGCCCCCAAGACTCGTAGTTTTGGCCAAATGGGGCCCGTTTTGTGAGCTATTGCTCACGTTTTGGTGTCCCGGGACGTCTCCGGACAATGGGGTGATCTTATGGGAACGTCCCCAGGACTCGTGGTTCTGGCCGATTCAGGCCCGTTTTCTGGGTTTATTGCCCATGTTTTGGTGTCCCGAGACGTCTCCGAAGCACGGGGTGATCTTATGGGACCGTCCCCTAGACTCGCAGGTTTGGCCAATTGGGGCCCGTTTTGTGAGCTATTACTCACGTTTTGGTGTGCCGGGACGTCTCCGAACCAAGGGGTGATCTTATCGGAACGTCCCTAGGACTCGTGGTTTGGGCCAATTCAGGCCCGTTTTGTGGGTTTATTGCCCATGTTTTAGTGTCCCGGGACGTCTTCGAAGCACGGGGTGATCTTATGGGACCGTCCCCAAGAGTCACAGTTTTGGCCAATTGGGACCCGTTTTGTGAGGTATTGCTCATGTTATGGTGTCCCGGGACGTCTCCGGACGACTGGGTGATCTATGGGAACGTCCCCAACACTCAAGGTTTTGCCCTATTCAGGCCTGTTTTCTGGGTTTATTGCCCATGTTTTGGTGTCCTGGGACGTCTCCGAAGCATGGGGTGATCCTATGGGACCGTCCCCAAGACTCGCAGTTTTGGCAAATTGGGCCCGTTTTGTGAGCTATTGCTCACGTTTTGGTGTCCCGGGACGTCTCCGGACCAAGGGGTGATCTATGGGAATGTCCCAAAGACTCGTGGTTTTGGCCGATTCAGGCCCGTTTTGTGGGTTTATTGCCCATGCTTTGGTGTCCCGGGACATCTCCGAAGCACGGGGTGATCTTATGGGACCGTCCCCATGAGTCACAGTTTTGGCCAATTGGGCCCGTTTTGTGAGCTATTACTCATGTTTTGGTGTCCCGAGACGTCTCCGGACCACGGGGTGATCTATGGGAACGTCCCCAAGACTCACAATTTTGGTTTATACGAGCTCGTTTCAAGGGATATTGCTCACGTTTCGGTGTCTCGGGACGTCTCCGAAGCACGGGGTGATCTTATGGAAACGTCCCCAAGACTCGTGGTTTTGGCCGAGTCAGGCCCGTTTTGTGGGTTTATTGCCCATGTTTTGGTGTCCCGAGACGTCTCCGAAGCACGGGGTGATCTTATGGGACCGTCCCCATGAGTCACAGTTTTGGCCAATTGGGGCTCATTTTGTGAGCTATTGCTCACGTTTTGGTGTCCCGGGACGTCTCCAGACCATGGGGTGATCTCATGGGAACGTCCCGAGGACTCGTGGTTTTGGCCGATTCGGGCCCGTTTTGTGCGTTTATTGCCCATGTTTTGGTGTCCCGGGACATCTCCGAAGCACGGGTTGTTCTTATGGGACCGCCCCCAAGACTCGTAGTTTTGGCCAAATGGGGCCCGTTTTGTGAGCTATTGCTCACGTTTTGGTGTCCCGGGACGTCTCCGGACAATGGGGTGATGTTATGGGAACGTCCCCAGGACTCGTGGTTCTGGCCGATTCAGGCCCGTTTTCTGGGTTTATTGCCCATGTTTTGGTGTCCCGAGACGTCTCCGAAGCACGGGGTGATCTTATGGGACCGTCCCCTAGACTCGCAGGTTTGGCCAATTGGGGCCCGTTTTGTGAGCTATTACTCACGTTTTGGTGTGCCGGGACGTCTCCGGACCAAGGGGTGATCTTATCGGAACGTCCCTAGGACTCGTGGTTTTGGCCAATTCAGGCCCGTTTTGTGGGTTTATTGCCCATGTTTTAGTGTCCCGGGACGTCTTCGAAGCACGGGGTGATCTTATGGGACCGTCCCCAAGAGTCACAGTTTTGGCCAATTGGGACCCGTTTTGTGAGGTATTGCTCATGTTATGGTGTCCCGGGACGTCTCCGGACGACTGGGTGATCTATGGGAACGTCCCCAACACTCAAGGTTTTGCCCTATTCAGGCCTGTTTTGTGGGTTTATTGCCCATGTTTTGGTGTCCTGGGACGTCTCCGAAGCATGGGGTGATCCTATGGGACCGTCCCCAAGACTCGCAGTTTTGGCCAATTGGGCCCGTTTTGTGAGCTATTGCTCACGTTTTGGTGTCCCGGGACGTCTCCGGAGCAAGGGGTGATCTATGGGAATGTCCCAAAGACTCGTGGTTTTGGACGATTCAGGCCCGTTTTGTGGGTTTATTGCCCATGCTTTGGTGTCCCGGGACGTCTCCGAAGCACGGGGTGATCTTATGGGACCGTCCCCATGAGTCACAGTTTTGGCCAATTGGGCCCGTTTTGTGAGCTATTACTCATGTTTTGGTGTCCCGAGACGTCTCCGGACCACGGGGTGATCTATGGGAACGTCCCCAAGACTCACAATTTTGGTTGATACGAGCTCGTTTCAAGGGATATTGCACACGTTTCGGTGTCTCGGGACGTCTCCGAAGCACGGGGTGATCTTATGGAAACGTCCCCAACACTCGTGGTTTTGCCCGATTCTTTCCCGTTTAGTGGGTTTATTATTGCCCATGTTTTGGTGTCCCGGGACGTCTGTGAAGCACGGGGCGATCTTATGGGACAGTCCCCATGACTCGTAGTTTTGGCCAAATGGGGCCCGTTTTGTGAGCTATTGCTCATGTTTTGGTGTCCCGGGACGTCTCCAGACCATGGGGTGATCTCATGGGAACGTCCCGAGGACTCGTGGTTTTGACCGTTTCAGACCCGTTTTGTGCGTTTATTGCCCATGTTTTGGTGTCCCGGGACATCTCCGAAGGACAGGTTGATCTTATGGGACCGCCCCCAAGACTCGTAGTTTTGGCCAAATGGGGCCCGTTTTGTGAGCTATTGCTCACGTTTTGGTGTCCCGGGACGTCTCCGGACAATGGGGTGATCTTATGGGAACGTCCCCAGGACTCGTGGTTCTGGCCGATTCAGGCCCGTTTTCTGGGTTTATTGCCCATGTTTTGGTGTCCCGAGACGTCTCCGAAGCACGGGGTGATCTTATGGGACCGTCCCCTAGACTCGCAGGTTTGGCCAATTGGGGCCCGTTTTGTGAGCTATTACTCACGTTTTGGTGTGCCGGGACGTCTCCGAACCAAGGGGTGATCTTATCGGAACGTCCCTAGGACTCGTGGTTTGGGCCAATTCAGGCCCGTTTTGTGGGTTTATTGCCCATGTTTTAGTGTCCCGGGACGTCTTCGAAGCACGGGGTGATCTTATGGGACCGTCCCCAAGAGTCACAGTTTTGGCCAATTGGGACCCGTTTTGTGAGGTATTGCTCATGTTATGGTGTCCCGGGACGTCTCCGGACGACTGGGTGATCTATGGGAACGTCCCCAACACTCAAGGTTTTGCCCTATTCAGGCCTGTTTTCTGGGTTTATTGCCCATGTTTTGGTGTCCTGGGACGTCTCCGAAGCATGGGGTGATCCTATGGGACCGTCCCCAAGACTCGCAGTTTTGGCAAATTGGGCCCGTTTTGTGAGCTATTGCTCACGTTTTGGTGTCCCGGGACGTCTCCGGACCAAGGGGTGATCTATGGGAATGTCCCAAAGACTCGTGGTTTTGGCCGATTCAGGCCCGTTTTGTGGGTTTATTGCCCATGCTTTGGTGTCCCGGGACATCTCCGAAGCACGGGGTGATCTTATGGGACCGTCCCCATGAGTCACAGTTTTGGCCAATTGGGCCCGTTTTGTGAGCTATTACTCATGTTTTGGTGTCCCGAGACGTCTCCGGACCACGGGGTGATCTATGGGAACGTCCCCAAGACTCACAATTTTGGTTTATACGAGCTCGTTTCAAGGGATATTGCTCACGTTTCGGTGTCTCGGGACGTCTCCGAAGCACGGGGTGATCTTATGGAAACGTCCCCAAGACTCGTGGTTTTGGCCGAGTCAGGCCCGTTTTGTGGGTTTATTGCCCATGTTTTGGTGTCCCGAGACGTCTCCGAAGCACGGGGTGATCTTATGGGACCGTCCCCATGAGTCACAGTTTTGGCCAATTGGGGCTCATTTTGTGAGCTATTGCTCACGTTTTGGTGTCCCGGGACGTCTCCAGACCATGGGGTGATCTCATGGGAACGTCCCGAGGACTCGTGGTTTTGGCCGATTCGGGCCCGTTTTGTGCGTTTATTGCCCATGTTTTGGTGTCCCGGGACATCTCCGAAGCACGGGTTGTTCTTATGGGACCGCCCCCAAGACTCGTAGTTTTGGCCAAATGGGGCCCGTTTTGTGAGCTATTGCTCACGTTTTGGTGTCCCGGGACGTCTCCGGACAATGGGGTGATGCTATGGGAACGTCCCCAGGACTCGTGGTTCTGGCCGATTCAGGCCCGTTTTCTGGGTTTATTGCCCATGTTTTGGTGTCCCGAGACGTCTCCGAAGCACGGGGTGATCTTATGGGACCGTCCCCTAGACTCGCAGGTTTGGCCAATTGGGGCCCGTTTTGTGAGCTATTACTCACGTTTTGGTGTGCCGGGACGTCTCCGGACCAAGGGGTGATCTTATCGGAACGTCCCTAGGACTCGTGGTTTTGGCCAATTCAGGCCCGTTTTGTGGGTTTATTGCCCATGTTTTAGTGTCCCGGGACGTCTTCGAAGCACGGGGTGATCTTATGGGACCGTCCCCAAGAGTCACAGTTTTGGCCAATTGGGACCCGTTTTGTGAGGTATTGCTCATGTTATGGTGTCCCGGGACGTCTCCGGACGACTGGGTGATCTATGGGAACGTCCCCAACACTCAAGGTTTTGCCCTATTCAGGCCTGTTTTGTGGGTTTATTGCCCATGTTTTGGTGTCCTGGGACGTCTCCGAAGCATGGGGTGATCCTATGGGACCGTCCCCAAGACTCGCAGTTTTGGCCAATTGGGCCCGTTTTGTGAGCTATTGCTCACGTTTTGGTGTCCCGGGACGTCTCCGGAGCAAGGGGTGATCTATGGGAATGTCCCAAAGACTCGTGGTTTTGGACGATTCAGGCCCGTTTTGTGGGTTTATTGCCCATGCTTTGGTGTCCCGGGACGTCTCCCAAGCACGGGGTGATCTTATGGGACCGTCCCCATGAGTCACAGTTTTGGCCAATTGGGCCCGTTTTGTGAGCTATTACTCATGTTTTGGTGTCCCGAGACGTCTCCGGACCACGGGGTGATCTATGGGAACGTCCCCAAGACTCACAATTTTGGTTGATACGAGCTCGTTTCAAGGGATATTGCACACGTTTCGGTGTCTCGGGACGTCTCCGAAGCACGGGGTGATCTTATGGAAACGTCCCCAACACTCGTGGTTTTGCCCGATTGTTTCCCGTTTAGTGGGTTTATTATTGCCCATGTTTTGGTGTCCCGGGACGTCTGTGAAGCACGGGGCGATCTTATGGGACAGTCCCCAAGACTCGTAGTTTTGGCCAAATGGGGCCCGTTTTGTGAGCTATTGCTCATGTTTTGGTGTCCCGGGACGTCTCCAGACCATGGGGTGATCTCATGGGAACGTCCCGAGTTCTCGTAGTTTTGGCCGATTCAGGCCCGTTTTGTGCGTTTATTGCCCATGTTTTGGTGTCCCGGGACATCTCCGAAGCACGGGTTGATCTTATGGGACCGCCCCCAAGACTCGTAGTTTTGGCCAAATGGGGCCCGTTTTGTGAGCTATTGCTCACGTTTTGGTGTCCCGGGACGTCTCCGGACAATGGGGTGATCTTATGGGAACGTCCCCAGGACTCGTGGTTCTGGCCGATTCAGGCCCGTTTTCTGGGTTTATTGCCCATGTTTTGGTGTCCCGAGACGTCTCCGAAGCACGGGGTGATCTTATGGGACCGTCCCCTAGACTCGCAGGTTTGGCCAATTGGGGCCCGTTTTGTGAGCTATTACTCACGTTTTGGTGTGCCGGGACGTCTCGGGACCAAGGGGTGATCTTATCGGAACGTCCCTAGGACTCGTGGTTTGGGCCAATTCAGGCCCGTTTTGTGGGTTTATTGCCCATGTTTTAGTGTCCCGGGACGTCTTCGAAGCACGGGGTGATCTTATGGGACCGTCCCCAAGAGTCACAGTTTTGGCCAATTGGGACCCGTTTTGTGAGGTATTGCTCATGTTATGGTGTCCCGGGACGTCTCCGGACGACTGGGTGATCTATGGGAACGTCCCCAACACTCAAGGTTTTGCCCTATTCAGGCCTGTTTTCTGGGTTTATTGCCCATGTTTTGGTGTCCTGGGACGTCTCCGAAGCATGGGGTGATCCTATGGGACCGTCCCCAAGACTCGCAGTTTTGGCAAATTGGGCCCGTTTTGTGAGCTATTGCTCACGTTTTGGTGTCCCGGGACGTCTCCGGACCAAGGGGTGATCTATGGGAATGTCCCAAAGACTCGTGGTTTTGGCCGATTCAGGCCCGTTTTGTGGGTTTATTGCCCATGCTTTGGTGTCCCGGGACATCTCCGAAGCACGGGGTGATCTTATGGGACCGTCCCCATGAGTCACAGTTTTGGCCAATTGGGCCCGTTTTGTGAGCTATTACTCATGTTTTGGTGTCCCGAGACGTCTCCGGACCACGGGGTGATCTATGGGAACGTCCCCAAGACTCACAATTTTGGTTTATACGAGCTCGTTTCAAGGGATATTGCTCACGTTTCGGTGTCTCGGGACGTCTCCGAAGCACGGGGTGATCTTATGGAAACGTCCCCAAGACTCGTGGTTTTGGCCGAGTCAGGCCCGTTTTGTGGGTTTATTGCCCATGTTTTGGTGTCCCGAGACGTCTCCGAAGCACGGGGTGATCTTATGGGACCGTCCCCATGAGTCACAGTTTTGGCCAATTGGGGCTCATTTTGTGAGCTATTGCTCACGTTTTGGTGTCCCGGGACGTCTCCAGACCATGGGGTGATCTCATGGGAACGTCCCGAGGACTCGTGGTTTTGGCCGATTCGGGCCCGTTTTGTGCGTTTATTGCCCATGTTTTGGTGTCCCGGGACATCTCCGAAGCACGGGTTGTTCTTATGGGACCGCCCCCAAGACTCGTAGTTTTGGCCAAATGGGGCCCGTTTTGTGAGCTATTGCTCACGTTTTGGTGTCCCGGGACGTCTCCGGACAATGGGGTGATGCTATGGGAACGTCCCCAGGACTCGTGGTTCTGGCCGATTCAGGCCCGTTTTCTGGGTTTATTGCCCATGTTTTGGTGTCCCGAGACGTCTCCGAAGCACGGGGTGATCTTATGGGACCGTCCCCTAGACTCGCAGGTTTGGCCAATTGGGGCCCGTTTTGTGAGCTATTACTCACGTTTTGGTGTGCCGGGACGTCTCCGGACCAAGGGGTGATCTTATCGGAACGTCCCTAGGACTCGTGGTTTTGGCCAATTCAGGCCCGTTTTGTGGGTTTATTGCCCATGTTTTAGTGTCCCGGGACGTCTTCGAAGCACGGGGTGATCTTATGGGACCGTCCCCAAGAGTCACAGTTTTGGCCAATTGGGACCCGTTTTGTGAGGTATTGCTCATGTTATGGTGTCCCGGGACGTCTCCGGACGACTGGGTGATCTATGGGAACGTCCCCAACACTCAAGGTTTTGCCCTATTCAGGCCTGTTTTGTGGGTTTATTGCCCATGTTTTGGTGTCCTGGGACGTCTCCGAAGCATGGGGTGATCCTATGGGACCGTCCCCAAGACTCGCAGTTTTGGCCAATTGGGCCCGTTTTGTGAGCTATTGCTCACGTTTTGGTGTCCCGGGACGTCTCCGGAGCAAGGGGTGATCTATGGGAATGTCCCAAAGACTCGTGGTTTTGGACGATTCAGGCCCGTTTTGTGGGTTTATTGCCCATGCTTTGGTGTCCCGGGACGTCTCCCAAGCACGGGGTGATCTTATGGGACCGTCCCCATGAGTCACAGTTTTGGCCAATTGGGCCCGTTTTGTGAGCTATTACTCATGTTTTGGTGTCCCGAGACGTCTCCGGACCACGGGGTGATCTATGGGAACGTCCCCAAGACTCACAATTTTGGTTGATACGAGCTCGTTTCAAGGGATATTGCACACGTTTCGGTGTCTCGGGACGTCTCCGAAGCACGGGGTGATCTTATGGAAACGTCCCCAACACTCGTGGTTTTGCCCGATTGTTTCCCGTTTAGTGGGTTTATTATTGCCCATGTTTTGGTGTCCCGGGACGTCTGTGAAGCACGGGGCGATCTTATGGGACAGTCCCCAAGACTCGTAGTTTTGGCCAAATGGGGCCCGTTTTGTGAGCTATTGCTCATGTTTTGGTGTCCCGGGACGTCTCCAGACAATGGGGTGATCTTATGGGAACGTCCCCAGGACTCGTGGTTCTGGCCGATTCAGGCCCGTTTTCTGGGTTTATTGCCCATGTTTTGGTGTCCCGAGACGTCTCCGAAGCACGGGGTGATCTTATGGGACCGTCCCCTAGACTCGCAGGTTTGGCCAATTGGGGCCCGTTTTGTGAGCTATTACTCACGTTTTGGTGTGCCGGGACGTCTCGGGACCAAGGGGTGATCTTATCGGAACGTCCCTAGGACTCGTGGTTTGGGCCAATTCAGGCCCGTTTTGTGGGTTTATTGCCCATGTTTTAGTGTCCCGGGACGTCTTCGAAGCACGGGGTGATCTTATGGGACCGTCCCCAAGAGTCACAGTTTTGGCCAATTGGGACCCGTTTTGTGAGGTATTGCTCATGTTATGGTGTCCCGGGACGTCTCCGGACGACTGGGTGATCTATGGGAACGTCCCCAACACTCAAGGTTTTGCCCTATTCAGGCCTGTTTTCTGGGTTTATTGCCCATGTTTTGGTGTCCTGGGACGTCTCCGAAGCATGGGGTGATCCTATGGGACCGTCCCCAAGACTCGCAGTTTTGGCAAATTGGGCCCGTTTTGTGAGCTATTGCTCAGGTTTTGGTGTCCCGGGACGTCTCTGGACCAAGGGGTGATCTATGGGAATGTCCCAAAGACTCGTGGTTTTGGCCGATTCAGGCCCGTTTTGTGGGTTTATTGCCCATGCTTTGGTGTCCCGGGACGTCTCCGAAGCACGGGGTGATCTTATGGGACCGTCCCCATGAGTCACAGTTTTGGCCAATTGGGCCCGTTTTGTGAGCTATTACTCATGTTTTGGTGTCCCGAGACGTCTCCGGACCACGGGGTGATCTATGGGAACGTCCCCAAGACTCACAATTTTGGTTGATACGAGCTCGTTTCAAGGGATATTGCACACGTTTCGGTGTCTCGGGACGTCTCCGAAGCACGGGGTGATCTTATGGAAACGTCCCCAACACTCGTGGTTTTGCCCGATTCTTTCCCGTTTAGTGGGTTTATTATTGCCCATGTTTTGGTGTCCCGGGACGTCTGTGAAGCACGGGGCGATCTTATGGGACAGTCCCCAAGACTCGTAGTTTTGGCCAAATGGGGCCCGTTTTGTGAGCTATTGCTCATGTTTTGGTGTCCCGGGACGTCTCCAGACCATGGGGTGATCTCATGGGAATGTCCCGAGGACTCGTGGTTTTGGCCGTTTCAGGCCCGTTTTGTGCGTTTATTGCCCATGTTTTGGTGTCCCGGGACATCTCCGAAGCACGGGTTGATCTTATGGGACCGCCCCCAAGACTCGTAGTTTTGGCCAAATGGGGCCCGTTTTGTGAGCTATTGCTCACGTTTTGGTGTCCCGGGACGTCTCCGGACAATGGGGTGATCTTATGGGAACGTCCCCAGGACTCGTGGTTCTGGCCGATTCAGGCCCGTTTTCTGGGTTTATTGCCCATGTTTTGGTGTCCCGAGACGTCTCCGAAGCACGGGGTGATCTTATGGGACCGTCCCCTAGACTCGCAGGTTTGGCCAATTGGGGCCCGTTTTGTGAGCTATTACTCACGTTTTGGTGTGCCGGGACGTCTCCGGACCAAGGGGTGATCTTATCGGAACGTCCCTAGGACTCGTGGTTTGGGCCAATTCAGGCCCGTTTTGTGGGTTTATTGCCCATGTTTTAGTGTCCCGGGACGTCTTCGACGCACGGGGTGATCTTATGGGACCGTCCCCAAGAGTCACAGTTTTGGCCAATTGGGACCCGTTTTGTGAGGTATTGCTCATGTTATGGTGTCCCGGGACGTCTCCGGACGACTGGGTGATCTATGGGAACGTCCCCAACACTCAAGGTTTTGCCCTATTCAGGCCTGTTTTCTGGGTTTATTGCCCATGTTTTGGTGTCCTGGGACGTCTCCGAAGCATGGGGTGATCCTATGGGACCGTCCCCAAGACTCGCAGTTTTGGCAAATTGGGCCCGTTTTGTGAGCTATTGCTCAGGTTTTGGTGTCCCGGGACGTCTCCGGACCAAGGGGTGATCTATGGGAATGTCCCAAAGACTCGTGGTTTTGGCCGATTCAGGCCCGTTTTGTGGGTTTATTGCCCATGCTTTGGTGTCCCGGGACGTCTCCGAAGCACGGGGTGATCTTATGGGACTGTCCCCATGAGTCACAGTTTTGGCCAATTGGGCCCGTTTTGTGAGCTATTACTCATGTTTTGGTGTCCCGAGACGTCTCCGGACCACGGGGTGATCTATGGGAACGTCCCCAAGACTCACAATTTTGGTTGATACGAGCTCGTTTCAAGGGATATTGCACACGTTTCGGTGTCTCGGGACGTCTCCGAAGCACGGGGTGATCTTATGGAAACGTCCCCAACACTCGTGGTTTTGCCCGATTCTTTCCCGTTTAGTGGGTTTATTATTGCCCATGTTTTGGTGTCCCGGGACGTCTGTGAAGCACGGGGCGATCTTATGGGACAGTCCCCAAGACTCGTAGTTTTGGCCAAATGGGGCCCGTTTTGTGAGCTATTGCTCATGTTTTGGTGTCCCGGGACGTCTCCAGACCATGGGGTGATCTCATGGGAATGTCCCGAGGACTCGTGGTTTTGGCCGTTTCAGGCCCGTTTTGTGCGTTTATTGCCCATGTTTTGGTGTCCCGGGACATCTCCGAAGCACGGGTTGATCTTATGGGACCGCCCCCAAGACTCGTAGTTTTGGCCAAATGGGGCCCGTTTTGTGAGCTATTGCTCACGTTTTGGTGTCCCGGGACGTCTCCGGACAATGGGGTGATCTTATGGGAACGTCCCCAGGACTCGTGGTTCTGGCCGATTCAGGCCCGTTTTCTGGGTTTATTGCCCATGTTTTGGTGTCCCGAGACGTCTCCGAAGCACGGGGTGATCTTATGGGACCGTCCCCTAGACTCGCAGGTTTGGCCAATTGGGGCCCGTTTTGTGAGCTATTACTCACGTTTTGGTGTGCCGGGACGTCTCCGGACCAAGGGGTGATCTTATCGGAACGTCCCTAGGACTCGTGGTTTGGGCCAATTCAGGCCCGTTTTGTGGGTTTATTGCCCATGTTTTAGTGTCCCGGGACGTCTTCGACGCACGGGGTGATCTTATGGGACCGTCCCCAAGAGTCACAGTTTTGGCCAATTGGGACCCGTTTTGTGAGGTATTGCTCATGTTATGGTGTCCCGGGACGTCTCCGGACGACTGGGTGATCTATGGGAACGTCCCCAACACTCAAGGTTTTGCCCTATTCAGGCCTGTTTTCTGGGTTTATTGCCCATGTTTTGGTGTCCTGGGACGTCTCCGAAGCATGGGGTGATCCTATGGGACCGTCCCCAAGACTCGCAGTTTTGGCAAATTGGGCCCGTTTTGTGAGCTATTGCTCAGGTTTTGGTGTCCCGGGACGTCTCCGGACCAAGGGGTGATCTATGGGAATGTCCCAAAGACTCGTGGTTTTGGCCGATTCAGGCCCGTTTTGTGGGTTTATTGCCCATGCTTTGGTGTCCCGGGACGTCTCCGAAGCACGGGGTGATCTTATGGGACCGTCCCCATGAGTCACAGTTTTGGCCAATTGGGCCCGTTTTGTGAGCTATTACTCATGTTTTGGTGTCCCGAGACGTCTCCGGACCACGGGGTGATCTATGGGAACGTCCCCAAGACTCACAATTTTGGTTGATACGAGCTCGTTTCAAGGGATATTGCACACGTTTCGGTGTCTCGGGACGTCTCCGAAGCACGGGGTGATCTTATGGAAACGTCCCCAACACTCGTGGTTTTGCCCGATTCTTTCCCGTTTAGTGGGTTTATTATTGCCCATGTTTTGGTGTCCCGGGACGTCTGTGAAGCACGGGGCGATCTTATGGGACAGTCCCCAAGACTCGTAGTTTTGGCCAAATGGGGCCCGTTTTGTGAGCTATTGCTCATGTTTTGGTGTCCCGGGACGTCTCCAGACCATGGGGTGATCTCATGGGAATGTCCCGAGGACTCGTGGTTTTGGCCGTTTCAGGCCCGTTTTGTGCGTTTATTGCCCATGTTTTGGTGTCCCGGGACATCTCCGAAGCACGGGTTGATCTTATGGGACCGCCCCCAAGACTCGTAGTTTTGGCCAAATGGGGCCCGTTTTGTGAGCTATTGCTCACGTTTTGGTGTCCCGGGACGTCTCCGGACAATGGGGTGATCTTATGGGAACGTCCCCAGGACTCGTGGTTCTGGCCGATTCAGGCCCGTTTTCTGGGTTTATTGCCCATGTTTTGGTGTCCCGAGACGTCTCCGAAGCACGGGGTGATCTTATGGGACCGTCACCTAGACTCGCAGGTTTGGCCAATTGGGGCCCGTTTTGTGAGCTATTACTCACGTTTTGGTGTGCCGGGACGTCTCCGGACCAAGGGGTGATCTTATCGGAACGTCCCTAGGACTCGTGGTTTGGGCCAATTCAGGCCCGTTTTGTGGGTTTATTGCCCATGTTTTAGTGTCCCGGGACGTCTTCGAAGCACGGGGTGATCTTATGGGACCGTCCCCAAGAGTCACAGTTTTGGCCAATTGGGACCCGTTTTGTGAGGTATTGCTCATGTTATGGTGTCCCGGGACGTCTCCGGACGACTGGGTGATCTATGGGAACGTCCCCAACACTCAAGGTTTTGCCCTATTCAGGCCTGTTTTCTGGGTTTATTGCCCATGTTTTGGTGTCCTGGGACGTCTCCGAAGCATGGGGTGATCCTATGGGACCGTCCCCAAGACTCGCAGTTTTGGCAAATTGGGCCCGTTTTGTGAGCTATTGCTCAGGTTTTGGTGTCCCGGGACGTCTCCGGACCAAGGGGTGATCTATGGGAATGTCCCAAAGACTCGTGGTTTTGGCCGATTCAGGCCCGTTTTGTGGGTTTATTGCCCATGCTTTGGTGTCCCGGGACGTCTCCGAAGCACGGGGTGATCTTATGGGACCGTCCCCATGAGTCACAGTTTTGGCCAATTGGGCCCGTTTTGTGAGCTATTACTCATGTTTTGGTGTCCCGAGACGTCTCCGGACCACGGGGTGATCTATGGGAACGTCCCCAAGACTCACAATTTTGGTTGATACGAGCTCGTTTCAAGGGATATTGCACACGTTTCGGTGTCTCGGGACGTCTCCGAAGCACGGGGTGATCTTATGGAAACGTCCCCAACACTCGTGGTTTTGCCCGATTCTTTCCCGTTTAGTGGGTTTATTATTGCCCATGTTTTGGTGTCCCGGGACGTCTGTGAAGCACGGGGCGATCTTATGGGACAGTCCCCAAGACTCGTAGTTTTGGCCAAATGGGGCCCGTTTTGTGAGCTATTGCTCATGTTTTGGTGTCCCGGGACGTCTCCAGACCATGGGGTGATCTCATGGGAATGTCCCGAGGACTCGTGGTTTTGGCCGTTTCAGGCCCGTTTTGTGCGTTTATTGCCCATGTTTTGGTGTCCCGGGACATCTCCGAAGCACGGGTTGATCTTATGGGACCGCCCCCAAGACTCGTAGTTTTGGCCAAATGGGGCCCGTTTTGTGAGCTATTGCTCACGTTTTGGTGTCCCGGGACGTCTCCGGACAATGGGGTGATCTTATGGGAACGTCCCCAGGACTCGTGGTTCTGGCCGATTCAGGCCCGTTTTCTGGGTTTATTGCCCATGTTTTGGTGTCCCGAGACGTCTCCGAAGCACGGGGTGATCTTATGGGACCGTCCCCTAGACTCGCAGGTTTGGCCAATTGGGGCCCGTTTTGTGAGCTATTACTCACGTTTTGGTGTGCCGGGACGTCTCCGGACCAAGGGGTGATCTTATCGGAACGTCCCTAGGACTCGTGGTTTGGGCCAATTCAGGCCCGTTTTGTGGGTTTATTGCCCATGTTTTAGTGTCCCGGGACGTCTTCGAAGCACGGGGTGATCTTATGGGACCGTCCCCAAGAGTCACAGTTTTGGCCAATTGGGACCCGTTTTGTGAGGTATTGCTCATGTTATGGTGTCCCGGGACGTCTCCGGACGACTGGGTGATCTATGGGAACGTCCCCAACACTCAAGGTTTTGCCCTATTCAGGCCTGTTTTCTGGGTTTATTGCCCATGTTTTGGTGTCCTGGGACGTCTCCGAAGCATGGGGTGATCCTATGGGACCGTCCCCAAGACTCGCAGTTTTGGCAAATTGGGCCCGTTTTGTGAGCTATTGCTCAGGTTTTGGTGTCCCGGGACGTCTCCGGACCAAGGGGTGATCTATGGGAATGTCCCAAAGACTCGTGGTTTTGGCCGATTCAGGCCCGTTTTGTGGGTTTATTGCCCATGCTTTGGTGTCCCGGGACGTATCCGAAGCACGGGGTGATCTTATGGGACCGTCCCCATGAGTCACAGTTTTGGCCAATTGGGCCCGTTTTGTGAGCTATTACTCATGTTTTGGTGTCCCGAGACGTCTCCGGACCACGGGGTGATCTATGGGAACGTCCCCAAGACTCACAATTTTGGTTGATACGAGCTCGTTTCAAGGGATATTGCACACGTTTCGGTGTCTCGGGACGTCCCCGAAGCACGGGGTGATCTTATGGAAACGTCCCCAACACTCGTGGTTTTGCCCGATTCTTTCCCGTTTAGTGGGTTTTTTATTGCCCATGTTTTGGTGTCCCGGGACGTCTGTGAAGCACGGGGCGATCTTATGGGACAGTCCCCAAGACTCGTAGTTTTGGCCAAATGGGGCCCGTTTTGTGAGCTATTGCTCATGTTTTGGTGTCCCGGGACGTCTCCGGACAATGGGGTGATCTTATGGGAACGTCCCCAGGACTCGTGGTTCTGGCCGATTCAGGCCCGTTTTCTGGGTTTATTGCCCATGTTTTGGTGTCCCGAGACGTCTCCGAAGCACGGGGTGATCTTATGGGACTGTCCCCTAGACTCGCAGGTTTGGCCAATTGGGGCCCGTTTTGTGAGCTATTACTCACGTTTTGGTGTGCCGGGACGTCTCCGGACCAAGGGGTGATCTTATCGGAACGTCCCTAGGACTCGTGGTTTGGGCCAATTCAGGCCCGTTTTGTGGGTTTATTGCCCATGTTTTAGTGTCCCGGGACGTCTTCGAAGCACGGGGTGATCTTATGGGACCGTCCCCAAGAGTCACAGTTTTGGCCAATTGGGACCCGTTTTGTGAGGTATTGCTCATGTTATGGTGTCCCGGGACGTCTCCGGACGACTGGGTGATCTATGGGAACGTCCCCAACACTCAAGGTTTTGCCCTATTCAGGCCTGTTTTGTGGGTTTATTGCCCATGTTTTGGTGTCCTGGGACGTCTCCGAAGCATGGGGTGATCCTATGGGACCATCCCCAAGACTCGCAGTTTTGGCCAATTGGGCCCGTTTTGTGAGCTATTGCTCACGTTTTGGTGTCCCGGGACGTCTCTGGACCAAGGGGTGATCTATGGGAATGTCCCAAAGACTCGTGGTTTTGGCCGATTCAGGCCCGTTTTGTGGGTTTATTGCCCATGCTTTGGTGTCCCGGGACGTCTCCGAAGCACGGGGTGATCTTATGGGACCGTCCCCATGAGTCACAGTTTTGGCCAATTGGGTCCTTTTTGTGAGCTATTACTCATGTTTTGGTGTCCCGAGACGTCTCCGGACCACGGGGTGATCTATGGGAACGTCCCCAAGACTCACAATTTTGGTTGATACGAGCTCGTTTCAAGGGATATTGCTCACGTTTCGGTGTCTCGGGACGTCTCCGAAGCACGGGGTGATCTAATGGAAACGTCCCCAACACTCGTGGTTTTGCCCGATTCTTTCCCGTTTAGTGGGTTTATTATTGCCCATGTTTTGGTGTCCCGGGACGTCTGTGAAGCACGGGGCGATCTTATGGGACAGTCCCCAAGACTCGTAGTTTTGGCCAAATGGGGCCCGTTTTGTGAGCTATTGCTCATGTTTTGGTGTCCCGGGACGTCTCCAGACCATGGGGTGATCTCATGGGAATGTCCCGAGGACTCGTGGTTTTGGCCGTTTCAGGCCCGTTTTGTGCGTTTATTGCCCATGTTTTGGTGTCCCGGGACATCTCCGAAGCACGGGTTGATATTATGGGACCGCCCCCAAGACTCGTAGTTTTGGCCAAATGGGGCCCGTTTTGTGAGCTATTGCTCACGTTTTGGTGTCCCGGGACGTCTCCGGACAATGGGGTGATCTTATGGGAACGTCCCCAGGACTCGTGGTTCTGGCCGATTCAGGCCCGTTTTCTGGGTTTATTGCCCATGTTTTGGTGTCCCGAGACGTCTCCGAAGCACGGGGTGATCTTATGGGACCGTCCCCTAGACTCGCAGGTTTGGCCAATTGGGGCCCGTTTTGTGAGCTATTACTCACGTTTTGGTGTGCCGGGACGTCTCCGGACCAAGGGGTGATCTTATCGGAACGTCCCTAGGACTCGTGGTTTGGGCCAATTCAGGCCCGTTTTGTGGGTTTATTGCCCATGTTTTAGTGTCCCGGGACGTCTTCGAAGCACGGGGTGATCTTATGGGACCGTCCCCAAGAGTCACAGTTTTGGCCAATTGGGACCCGTTTTGTGAGGTATTGCTCATGTTATGGTGTCCCGGGACGTCTCCGGACGACTGGGTGATCTATGGGAACGTCCCCAACACTCAAGGTTTTGCCCTATTCAGGCCTGTTTTGTGGGTTTATTGCCCATGTTTTGGTGTCCTGGGACGTCTCCGAAGCATGGGGTGATCCTATGGGACCGTCCCCAAGACTCGCAGTTTTGGCCAATTGGGCCCGTTTTGTGAGCTATTGCTCACGTTTTGGTGTCCCGGGACGTCTCTGGACCAAGGGGTGATCTATGGGAATGTCCCAAAGACTCGTGGTTTTGGCCGATTCAGGCCCGTTTTGTGGGTTTATTGACCATGCTTTGGTGTCCCGGGACGTCTCCGAAGCACGGGGTGATCTTATGGGACCGTCCCCATGAGTCACAGTTTTGGCCAATTGGGCCCGTTTTGTGAGCTATTACTCATGTTTTGGTGTCCCGAGACGTCTCCGGACCACGGGGTGATCTATGGGAACGTCCCCAAGACTCACAATTTTGGTTGATACGAGCTCGTTTCAAGGGATATTGCACACGTTTCGGTGTCTCGGGACGTCTCCGAAGCACGGGGTGATCTTATGGAAACGTCCCCAACACTCGTGGTTTTGCCCGATTCTTTCCCGTTTAGTGGGTTTATTATTGCCCATGTTTTGGTGTCCCGGGACGTCTGTGAAGCACGGGGCGATCTTATGGGACAGTCCCCAAGACTCGTAGTTTTGGCCAAATGGGGCCCGTTTTGTGAGCTATTGCTCATGTTTTGGTGTCCCGGGACGTCTCCGGACAATGGGGTGATCTTATGGGAACGTCCCCAGGACTCGTGGTTCTGGCCGATTCAGGCCCGTTTTCTGGGTTTATTGCCCATGTTTTGGTGTCCCGAGACGTCTCCGAAGCACGGGGTGATCTTATGGGACCGTCCCCTAGACTCGCAGGTTTGGCCAATTGGGGCCCGTTTTGTGAGCTATTACTCACGTTTTGGTGTGCCGGGACGTCTCCGGACCAAGGGGTGATCTTATCGGAACGTCCCTAGGACTCGTGGTTTGGGCCAATTCAGGCCCGTTTTGTGGGTTTATTGCCCATGTTTTAGTGTCCCGGGACGTCTTCGAAGCACGGGGTGATCTTATGGGACCGTCCCCAAGAGTCACAGTTTTGGCCAATTGGGACCCGTTTTGTGAGGTATTGCTCATGTTATGGTGTCCCGGGACGTCTCCGGACGACTGGGTGATCTATGGGAACGTCCCCAACACTCAAGGTTTTGCCCTATTCAGGCCTGTTTTGTGGGTTTATTGCCCATGTTTTGGTGTCCTTGGACGTCTCCGAAGCATGGGGTGATCCTATGGGACCGTCCCCAAGACTCGCAGTTTTGGCCAATTGGGCCCGTTTTGTGAGCTATTGCTCACGTTTTGGTGTCCCGGGACGTCTCTGGACCAAGGGGTGATCTATGGGAATGTCCCAAAGACTCGTGGTTTTGGCCGATTCAGGCCCGTTTTGTGGGTTTATTGCCCATGCTTTGGTGTCCCGGGACGTCTCCGAAGCACGGGGTGATCTTATGGGACCATCCCCATGAGTCACAGTTTTGGCCAATTGGGCCCGTTTTGTGAGCTATTACTCATGTTTTGGTGTCCCGAGACGTCTCCGGACCACGGGGTGATCTATGGGAACGTCCCCAAGACTCACAATTTTGGTTGATACGAGCTCGTTTCAAGGGATATTGCTCACGTTTCGGTGTCTCGGGACGTCTCCGAAGCACGGGGTGATCTTATGGAAACGTCCCCAACACTCGTGGTTTTGCCCGATTCTTTCCCGTTTAGTGGGTTTATTATTGCCCATGTTTTGGTGTCCCGGGACGTCTGTGAAGCACGGGGCGATCTTATGGGACAGTCCCCAAGACTCGTAGTTTTGGCCAAATGGGGCCCGTTTTGTGAGCTATTGCTCATGTTTTGGTGTCCCGGGACGTCTCCAGACATTGGGGTGATCTCATGGGAATGTCCCGAGGACTCGTGGTTTTGGCCGTTTCAGGCCCGTTTTGTGCGTTTATTGCCCATGTTTTGGTGTCCCGGGACATCTCCGAAGCACGGGTTGATATTATGGGACCGCCCCCAAGACTCGTAGTTTTGGCCAAATGGGGCCCGTTTTGTGAGCTATTGCTCACGTTTTGGTGTCCCGGGACGTCTCCGGACAATGGGGTGATCTTATGGGAACGTCCCCAGGACTCGTGGTTCTGGCCGATTCAGGTCCGTTTTCTGGGTTTATTGCCCATGTTTTGGTGTCCCGAGACGTCTTCGAAGCACGGGGTGATCTTATGGGACCGTCCCCTAGACTCGCAGGTTTGGCCAATTGGGGCCCGTTTGGTGAGCTATTACTCACGTTTTGGTGTGCCGGGACGTCTCCGGACCAAGGGGTGATCTTATCGGAACGTCCCTAGGACTCGTGGTTTGGGCCAATTCAGGCCCGTTTTGTGGGTTTATTGCCCATGTTTTAGTGTCCCGGGACGTCTTCGAAGCACGGGGTGATCTTATGGGACCGTCCCCAAGAGTCACAGTTTTGGCCAATTGGGACCCGTTTTGTGAGGTATTGCTCATGTTATGGTGTCCCGGGACGTCTCCGGACGACTGGGTGATCTATGGGAACGTCCCCAACACTCAAGGTTTTGCCCTATTCAGGCCTGTTTTGTGGGTTTATTGCCCAAGTTTTGGTGTCCTGGGACGTCTCCGAAGCATGGGGTGATCCTATGGGACCGTCCCCAAGACTCGCAGTTTTGGCCAATTGGGCCCGTTTTGTGAGCTATTGCTCACGTTTTGGTGTCCCGGGACGTCTCTGGACCAAGGGGTGATCTATGGGAATGTCCCAAAGACTCGTGGTTTTGGCCGATTCAGGCCCGTTTTGTGGGTTTATTGCCCATGCTTTGGTGTCCCGGGACGTCTCCGAAGCACGGGGTGATCTTATGGGACCGTCCCCATGAGTCACAGTTTTGGCCAATTGGGTCCGTTTTGTGAGCTATTACTCATGTTTTGGTGTCCCGAGACGTCTCCGGACCACGGGGTGATCTATGGGAACGTCCCCAAGACTCACAATTTTGGTTGATACGAGCTCGTTTCAAGGGATATTGCTCACGTTTCGGTGTCTCGGGACGTCTCCGAAGCACGGGGTGATCTAATGGAAACGTCCCCAACACTCGTGGTTTTGCCCGATTCTTTCCCGTTTAGTGGGTTTATTATTGCCCATGTTTTGGTGTCCCGGGACGTCTGTGAAGCACGGGGCGATCTTATGGGACAGTCCCCAAGACTCGTAGTTTTGGCCAAATGGGGCCCGTTTTGTGAGCTATTGCTCATGTTTTGGTGTCCCGGGACGTCTCCTGACCATGGGGTGACCTCATGGGAATGTCCCGAGGACTCGTGGTTTTGGCCGTTTCAGGCCCGTTTTGTGCGTTTATTGCCCATGTTTTGGTGTCCCGGGACATCTCCGAAGCACGGGTTGATATTATGGGACCGCCCCCAAGACTCGTAGTTTTGGCCAAATGGGGCCCGTTTTGTGAGCTATTGCTCACGTTTTGGTGTCCCGGGACGTCTCCGGACAATGGGGTGATCTTATGGGAACGTCCCCAGGACTCGTGGTTCTGGCCGATTCAGGCCCGTTTTCTGGGTTTATTGCCCATGTTTTGGTGTCCCGAGACGTCTCCGAAGCACGGGGTGATCTTATGGGACCGTCCCCTAGACTCGCAGGTTTGGCCAATTGGGGCCCGTTTTGTGAGCTATTACTCACGTTTTGGTGTGCCGGGACGTCTCCGGACCAAGGGGTGATCTTATCGGAACGTCCCTAGGACTCGTGGTTTGGGCCAATTCAGGCCCGTTTTGTGGGTTTATTGCCCATGTTTTAGTGTCCCGGGACGTCTTCGAAGCACGGGGTGATCTTATGGGACCGTCCCCAAGAGTCACAGTTTTGGCCAATTGGGACCCGTTTTGTGAGGTATTGCTCATGTTATGGTGTCCCGGGACGTCTCCGGACGACTGGGTGATCTATGGGAACGTCCCCAACACTCAAGGTTTTGCCCTATTCAGGCCTGTTTTGTGGGTTTATTGCCCATGTTTTGGTGTCCTGGGACGTCTCCGAAGCATGGGGTGATCCTATGGGACCGTCCCCAAGACTCGCAGTTTTGGCCAATTGGGCCCGTTTTGTGAGCTATTGCTCACGTTTTGGTGTCCCGGGACGTCTCTGGACCAAGGGGTGATCTATGGGAATGTCCCAAAGACTCGTGGTTTTGGCCGATTCAGGCCCGTTTTGTGGGTTTATTGACCATGCTTTGGTGTCCCGGGACGTCTCCAAAGCACGGGGTGATCTTATGGGACCGTCCCCATGAGTCACAGTTTTGGCCAATTGGGCCCGTTTTGTGAGCTATTACTCATGTTTTGGTGTCCCGAGACGTCTCCGGACCACGGGGTGATCTATGGGAACGTCCCCAAGACTCACAATTTTGGTTGATACGAGCTCGTTTCAAGGGATATTGCACACGTTTCGGTGTCTCGGGACGTCTCCGAAGCACGGGGTGATCTTATGGAAACGTCCCCAACACTCGTGGTTTTGCCCGATTCTTTCCCGTTTAGTGGGTTTATTATTGCCCATGTTTTGGTGTCCCGGGACGTCTGTGAAGCACGGGGCGATCTTATGGGACAGTCCCCAAGACTCGTAGTTTTGGCCAAATGGGGCCCGTTTTGTGAGCTATTGCTCATGTTTTGGTGTCCCGGGACGTCTCCGGACAATGGGGTGATCTTATGGGAACGTCCCCAGGACTCGTGGTTCTGGCCGATTCAGGCCCGTTTTCTGGGTTTATTGCCCATGTTTTGGTGTCCCGAGACGTCTCCGAAGCACGGGGTGATCTTATGGGACCGTCCCCTAGACTCGCAGGTTTGGCCAATTGGGGCCCGTTTTGTGAGCTATTACTCACGTTTTGGTGTGCCGGGACGTCTCCGGACCAAGGGGTGATCTTATCGGAACGTCCCTAGGACTCGTGGTTTGGGCCAATTCAGGCCCGTTTTGTGGGTTTATTGCCCATGTTTTAGTGTCCCGGGACGTCTTCGAAGCACGGGGTGATCTTATGGGACCGTCCCCAAGAGTCACAGTTTTGGCCAATTGGGACCCGTTTTGTGAGGTATTGCTCATGTTATGGTGTCCCGGGACGTCTCCGGACGACTGGGTGATCTATGGGAACGTCCCCAACACTCAAGGTTTTGCCCTATTCAGGCCTGTTTTGTGGGTTTATTGCCCATGTTTTGGTGTCCTGGGACGTCTCCGAAGCATGGGGTGATCCTATGGGACCGTCCCCAAGACTCGCAGTTTTGGCCAATTGGGCCCGTTTTGTGAGCTATTGCTCACGTTTTGGTGTCCCGGGACGTCTCTGGACCAAGGGGTGATCTATGGGAATGTCCCAAAGACTCGTGGTTTTGGCCGATTCAGGCCCGTTTTGTGGGTTTATTGACCATGCTTTGGTGTCCCGGGACGTCTCCGAAGCACGGGGTGATCTTATGGGACCGTCCCCATGAGTCACAGTTTTGGCCAATTGGGCCCGTTTTGTGAGCTATTACTCATGTTTTGGTGTCCCGAGACGTCTCCGGACCACGGGGTGATCTATGGGAACGTCCCCAAGACTCACAATTTTGGTTGATACGAGCTCGTTTCAAGGGATATTGCTCACGTTTCGGTGTCTCGGGACGTCTCCGAAGCACGGGGTGATCTTATGGAAACATCCCCATGACTCGTGGTTTTGGCCGAGTCAGGCCCGTTTTGTGGGTTTATTGCCCATGTTTTGGTGTCTCGAGACGTCTCCGAAGCACGGGGTGATCTTATGGGACCGTCCCCAAGAGTCACAGTTTTGGCCAATTGAGGCTCATTTTGTGAGCTATTGCTCACGTTTTGGTGTCCCGGGACGTCTCCAGACCATGGGGTGATCTCATGGGAACGTCCCGAGGACTCGTGGTTTTGGCCGATTCAGGCCCGTTTTGTGCGTTTATTGCCCATGTTTTGGTGTCCCGGGACATCTCCGAAGCACGGGTTGATCTTATGGGACCGCCCCCAAGACTCGTAGTTTTGGCCAAATGGGGCCCGTTTTGTGAGCTATTGCTCACGTTTTGGTGTCCCGGGACGTCTCCGGACAATGGGGTGATCTTATGGGAACGTCCCGAGGACTCGTGGTTCTGGCCGATTCAGGCCCGTTTTCTGGGTTTATTGCCCATGTTTTGGTGTCCCGAGACGTCTCCGAACCACGGGGTGATCTTATGGGACCGTCCCCTAGACTCGCAGGTTTGGCCAATTGGGGCCCGTTTTGTGAGCTATTACTCACGTTTTGGTGTGCCGGGACGTCTCCGGACCAAGGGGTGATCTTATCGGAACGTCCCTAGGACTCGTGGTTTGGGCCAATTCAGGCCCGTTTTGTGGGTTTATTGCCCATGTTGTAGTGTCCCGGGACGTCTTCGAAGCACGGGGTGATCTTATGGGACCGTCCCCAAGAGTCACAGTTTTGGCCAATTGGGACCCGTTTTGTGAGGTATTGCTCATGTTATGGTGTCCCGGGACGTCTCCGGACGACTGGGTGATCTATGGGAACGTCCCCAACACTCAAGGTTTTGCCCTATTCAGGCCTGTTTTGTGGGTTTATTGCCCAAGTTTTGGTGTCCTGGGACGTCTCCGAAGCATGGGGTGATCCTATGGGACCGTCCCCAAGACTCGCAGTTTTGGCCAATTGGGCCCGTTTTGTGAGCTATTGCTCACGTTTTGGTGTCCCGGGACGTCTCTGGACCAAGGGGTGATCTATGGGAATGTCCCAAAGACTCGTGGTTTTGGCCGATTCAGGCCCGTTTTGTGGGTTTATTGACCATGCTTTGGTGTCCCGGGACGTCTCCGAAGCACGGGGTGATCTTATGGGACCGTCCCCATGAGTCACAGTTTTGGCCAATTGGGCCCGTTTTGTGAGCTATTACTCATGTTTTGGTGTCCCGAGACGTCTCCGGACCACGGGGTGATCTATGGGAACGTCCCCAAGACTCACAATTTTGGTTGATACGAGCTCGTTTCAAGGGATATTGCTCACGTTTCGGTGTCTCGGGACGTCTCCGAAGCACGGGGTGATCTTATGGAAACATCCCCAAGACTCGTGGTTTTGGCCGAGTCAGGCCCGTTTTGTGGGTTTATTGCCCATGTTTTGGTGTCTCGAGACGTCTCCGAAGCACGGGGTGATCTTATGGGACCGTCCCCAAGAGTCACAGTTTTGGCCAATTGGGGCTCATTTTGTGAGCTATTGCTCACGTTTTGGTGTCCCGGGACGTCTCCAGACCATGGGGTGATCTCATGGGAACGTCCCGAGGACTCGTGGTTTTGGCCGATTCAGGCCCGTTTTGTGCGTTTATTGCCCATGTTTTGGTGTCCCGGGACATCTCCGAAGCACGGGTTGATCTTATGGGACCGCCCCCAAGACTCGTAGTTTTGGCCAAATGGGGCCCGTTTTGTGAGCTATTGCTCACGTTTTGGTGTCCCGGGACGTCTCCGGACAATGGGGTGATCTTATGGGAACGTCCCGAGGACTCGTGGTTCTGGCCGATTCAGGCCCGTTTTCTGGGTTTATTGCCCATGTTTTGGTGTCCCGAGACGTCTCCGAACCACGGGGTGATCTTATGGGACCGTCCCCTAGACTCGCAGGTTTGGCCAATTGGGGCCCGTTTTGTGAGCTATTACTCACGTTTTGGTGTGCCGGGACGTCTCCGGACCAAGGGGTGATCTTATCGGAACGTCCCTAGGACTCGTGGTTTGGGCCAATTCAGGCCCGTTTTGTGGGTTTATTGCCCATGTTGTAGTGTCCCGGGACGTCTTCGAAGCACGGGGTGATCTTATGGGACCGTCCCCAAGAGTCACAGTTTTGGCCAATTGGGACCCGTTTTGTGAGGTATTGCTCACGTTATGGTGTCCCGGGACGTCTCCGGACGACTGGGTGATCTATGGGAACGTCCCCAACACTCAAGGTTTTGCCCTATTCAGGCCTGTTTTGTGGGTTTATTGCCCATGTTTTGGTGTCCTGGGACGTCTCCGAAGCACGGGGTGATCTTATGGTACCGTCCCCAAGACTCGCAGTTTTGGCCAATTGGGCCCGTTTTGTGAGCTATTGCTCACGTTTTGGTGTCCCGGGACGTCTCCGGACCAAGGGGTGATCTATGGGAATGTCCCAAAGACTCGTGGTTTTGGCCGATTCAGGCCCGTTTTGTGGGTTTATTCCCCATGCTTTGGTGTCCCGGGACATCTCCGAAGCACGGGGTGATCTTATGGGACCGTCCCCATGAGTCACAGTTTTGGCCAATTGGGCCCGTTTTGTGAGCTATTACTCATGTTTTGGTGTCCCGAGACGTCTCCGGACCACGGGGTGATCTATGGGAACGTCCCCAAGACTCACAATTTTGGTTGATACGAGCTCGTTTCAAGGGATATTGCTCACGTTTCGGTGTCTCGGGGCGTCTCCGAAGCACGGGGTGATCTTATGGAAACGTCCCCAAGACTCGTGGTTTTGGCCGAGTCAGGCCCGTTTTGTGGGTTTATTGCCCATGTTTTGGTGTCCCGAGACGTCTCCGAAGCACGGGGTGATCTTATGGGACCGTCCCCATGAGTCACAGTTTTGGCCAATTGGGGCTCATTTTGTGAGCTATTGCTCACGTTTTGGTGTCCCGGGATGTCTCCAGACCATGGGGTGATCTCATGGGAACGTCCCGAGGACTCGTGGTTTTGGCCAATTCAGGCCCGTTTTGTGCGTTTATTGCCCATGTTTTGGTGTCCCGGGACATCTCCGAAGCACGGGTTGATCTTACGGGACCGCCCGCAAGACTCGTAGTTTTGGCCAAATGGGGCCCGTTTTGTGAGCTATTGCTCACGTTTTGGTGTCCCGGGACGTCTCCGGACAATGTGGTGATCTTATGGGAACGTCCCCAGGACTCGTGGTTCTGGCCGATTCAGGCCCGTTTTCTGGGTTTATTGCCCATGTTTTGGTGTCCCGAGACGTCTCCGAAGCACGGGGTGATCTTATGGGACCGTCCCCTAGACTCGTAGGTTTGGCCAATTGGGGCCCGTTTTGTGAGCTATTACTCACGTTTTGGTGTGCCGGGACGTCTCCGGACCAAGGGGTGATCTTATCGGAACGTCCCTAGGACTCGTGGTTTTGGCCAATTCAGGTCCGTTTTGTGGGTTTATTGCCCATGTTTTAGTGTCCCGGGACGTCTTCGAAGCACGGGGTGATCTTACGGGACCGTCCCCAAGAGTCACAGTTTTGGCCAATTGGGACCCGTTTTGTGAGGTATTGCTCACGTTATGGTGTCCCGGGACGTCTCCGGACGACTGGGTGATCTATGGGAACGTCCCCAACACTCAAGGTTTTGCCCGATTCAGGCCCGTTTTCTGGGTTTATTGCCCATGTTTTGGTGTCCCGAGACGTCTCCGAAGCACGGGGTGATCTTATGGGACCGTCCCCTAGACTCGTAGGTTTGGCCAATTGGGGCCCGTTTTGTGAGCTATTACTCACGTTTTGGTGTGCCGGGACGTCTCCGGACCAAGGGGTGATCTTATCGGAACGTCCCTAGGACTCGTGGTTTTGGCCAATTCAGGTCCGTTTTGTGGGTTTATTGCCCATGTTTTAGTGTCCCGGGACGTCTTCGAAGCACGGGGTGATCTTACGGGACCGTCCCCAAGAGTCACAGTTTTGGCCTATTGGGACCCGTTTTGTGAGGTATTGCTCACGTTATGGTGTCCCGGGACGTCTCCGGACGACTGGGTGATCTATGGGAACGTCCCCAACACTCAAGGTTTTGCCCTATTCAGGCCTGTTTTGTGGGTTTATTGCCCATGTTTTGGTGTCCTGGGACGTCTCCGAAGCACGGGGTGATCTTATGGGACCGTCCCCAAGACTCGCAGTTTTGGCCAATTGGGCCCGTTTTGTGAGCTATTGCTCACGTTTTGGTGTCCCGGGACGTCTCCGGACCAAGGGGTGATCTATGGGAATGTCCCAAAGACTCGTGGTTTTGGCCGATTCAGGCCCGTTTTGTGGGTTTATTCCCCATGCTTTGGTGTCCCGAGACATCTCCGAAGCACGGGGTGATCTTATGGGACCGTCCCCATGAGTCACAGTTTTGGCCAATTGGGCCCGTTTTGTGAGCTATTACTCATGTTTTGGTGTCCCGAGACGTCTCCGGACCACGGGGTGATCTATGGGAACGTCCCCAAGACTCACAATTTTGGTTGATACGAGCTCGTTTCAAGGGATATTGCTCACGTTTCGGTGTCTCGGGGCGTCTCCGAAGCACGGGGTGATCTTATGGAAACGTCCCCAAGACTCGTGGTTTTGGCCGAGTCAGGCCCGTTTTGTGGGTTTATTGCCCATGTTTTGGTGTCCCGAGACGTCTCCGAAGCACGGGGTGATCTTATGGGACCGTCCCCATGAGTCACAGTTTTGGCCAATTGGGGCTCATTTTGTGAGCTATTGCTCACGTTTTGGTGTCCCGGGATGTCTCCAGACCATGGGGTGATCTCATGGGAACGTCCCGAGGACTCGTGGTTTTGGCCGATTCAGGCCCGTTTTGTGCGTTTATTGCCCATGTTTTGGTGTCCCGGGACATCTCCGAAGCACGGGTTGATCTTACGGGACCGCCCGCAAGACTCGTAGTTTTGGCCAAATGGGGCCCGTTTTGTGAGCTATTGCTCACGTTTTGGTGTCCCGGGACGTCTCCGGACAATGGGGTGATCTTATGGGAACGTCCCCAGGACTCGTGGTTCTGGCCGATTCAGGCCCGTTTTCTGGGTTTATTGCCCATGTTTTGGTGTCCCGAGACGTCTCCGAAGCACGGGGTGATCTTATGGGACCGTCCCCTAGACTCGTAGGTTTGGCCAATTGGGGCCCGTTTTGTGAGCTATTACTCACGTTTTGGTGTGCCGGGACGTCTCCGGACCAAGGGGTGATCTTATCGGAACGTCCCTAGGACTCGTGGTTTTGGCCAATTCAGGCCCGTTTTGTGGGTTTATTGCCCATGTTTTAGTGTCCCGGGACGTCTTCGAAGCACGGGGTGATCTTACGGGACCGTCCCCAAGAGTCACAGTTTTGGCCAATTGGGACCCGTTTTGTGAGGTATTGCTCACGTTATGGTGTCCCGGGACGTCTCCGGACGATTAGGTGATCTATGGGAACGTCCCCAACACTCAAGGTTTTGCCCTATTCAGGCCTGCTTTGTGGGTTTATTGCCCATGTTTTGGTGTCCTGGGACGTCTCCGAAGCACGGGGTGATCCTATGGGACCGTCCCCAAGACACGCAGTTTTGGCCAATTGGGCCCGTTTTGTGAGCTATTGCTCACGTTTTGGTGTCCCGGGACGTCTCCGGACCAAGGGGTGATCTTATCGGAACGTCCCTAGGACTCGTGGTTTTGGCCAATTCAGGCCCGTTTTGTGGGTTTATTGCCCATGTTTTAGTGTCCCGGGACGTCTTCGAAGCACGGGGTGATCTTATGGGACCGTCCCCAAGAGTCACAGTTTTGGCCAATTGGGACCCGTTTTGTGAGCTATTGCTCACGTTATGGTGTCCCGGGACGTCTCCGGACGACTGGGTGATCTATGGGAACGTCCCCAAGACTCACAATTTTGGTTGATACGAGCTCGTTTCAAGGGATATTGCTCACGTTTCGGTGTCTCGGGGCGTCTCCGAAGCACGGGGTGATCTTATGGAAACGTCCCCAAGACTCGTGGTTTTGGCCGAGTCAGGCCCGTTTTGTGGGTTTATTGCCCATGTTTTGGTGTCCCGAGACGTCTCCGAAGCACGGGGTGATCTTATGGGACTGTCCCCATGAGTCACAGTTTTGGCCAATTGGGGCTCATTTTGTGAGCTATTGCTCACGTTTTGGTGTCCCGGGATGTCTCCAGACCATGGGGTGATCTCATGGGAACGTCCCGAGGACTCGCGGTTTTGGCCGATTCAGGCCCGTTTTGTGCGTTTATTGCCCATGTTTTGGTGTCCCGGGACATCTCCGAAGCACGGGTTGATCTTACGGGACCGCCCGCAAGACTCGTAGTTTTGGCCAAATGGGGCCCGTTTTGTGAGCTATTGCTCACGTTTTGGTGTCCCGGGACGTCTCCGGACAATGGGGTGATCTTATGGGAACGTCCCCAGGACTCGTGGTTCTGGCCGATTCAGGCCCGTTTTCTGGGTTTATTGCCCATGTTTTGGTGTCCCGAGACGTCTCCGAAGCAAGGGGTGATCTTATGGGACCGTCCCCTAGACTCGTAGGTTTGGCGAATTGGGGCCCGTTTTGTGAGCTATTACTCACGTTTTGGTGTGCCGGGACGTCTCCGGACCAAGGGGTGATCTTATCGGAACGTCCCTAGGACTCGTGGTTTTGGCCAATTCAGGTCCGTTTTGTGGGTTTATTGCCCATGTTTTAGTGTCCCGGGACGTCTTCGAAGCACGGGGTGATCTTACGGGACCGTCCCCAAGAGTCACAGTTTTGGCCAATTGGGACCCGTTTTGTGAGGTATTGCTCACGTTATGGTGTCCCGGGACGTCTCCGGACGATTAGGTGATCTATGGGAACGTCCCCAACACTCAAGGTTTTGCCCTATTCAGGCCTGCTTTGTGGGTTTATTGCCCATGTTTTGGTGTCCTCGGACGTCTCCGAAGCACGGGGTGATCCTATGGGACCGTCCCCAAGACACGCAGTTTTGGCCAATTGGGCCCGTTTTGTGAGCTATTGCTCACGTTTTGGTGTCCCGGGACGTCTCCGGACCAAGGGGTGATCTTATCGGAACGTCCCTAGGACTCGTGGTTTTGGCCAATTCAGGCCCGTTTTGTGGGTTTATTGCCCATGTTTTAGTGTCCCGGGACGTCTTCGAAGCACGGGGTGATCTTATGGGACCGTCCCCAAGAGTCACAGTTTTGGCCAATTGGGACCCGTTTTGTGAGGTATTGCTCACGTTATGGTGTCCCGGGATGTCTCCGGACGACTGGGTGATCTATGGGAACGTCCCCAACACTCAAGGTTTTGCCCTATTCAGGCCTGTTTTGTGGGTTTATTGCCCATGTTTTGGTGTCCTGGGACGTCTCTGAAGCACGGGGTGATCCTATGGGACCGTCCCCAAGACTCGCAGTTTTGGCCAATTGGGCCCGTTTTGTGAGCTATTGCTCACGTTTTGGTGTCCCGGGACGTCTCCGGACCAAGGGGTGATCTATGGGAATGTCCCAAAGACTCGTGGTTTTGGCCGATTCAGGCCCGTTTTGTGGGTTTATTGCCCATGCTTTGGTGTCCCGGGACGTCTCCGAAGCACGGGGTGATCTTATGGGACCGTCCCCATGAGTCACAGTTTTGGCCAATTGGGCCCGTTTTGTGAGCTATTACTCATGTTTTGGTGTCCCGAGGCGTCTCCGTACCACGGGGTGATCTATGGGAACTTCCCCAAGACTCACAATTTTGGTTGATACGAGCTCGTTTCAAGGGATATTGCTCACGTTTCGGTGTCTCGGGACGTCTCCGAAGCACGGGTTGATCTTATGGAAACGTCCCCAAGACTCGTGGTTTTGGCCGAGTCAGGCCCGTTTTGTGGGTTTATTGCCCATGTTTTGGTGTCCCGAGACGTCTCCGAAGCACGGGGTGATCTTATGGGACCGTCCCCAAGAGTCACAGTTTTGGCCAATTGGGGCTCATTTTGTGAGCTATTGCTCACGTTTTGGTGTCCCGAGACGTCTCCAGACCATGGGGTGATCTCATGGGAACGTCCCGAGGACTCGTGGTTTTGGCCGATTCAGGCCTGTTTTGTGCGTTTATTGCCCATGTTTTGGTGTCCCGGGACATCTCCGAAGCACGGGTTGATCTTACGGGACCGCCCGCAAGACTCGTAGTTTTGGCCAAATGGGGCCCGTTTTGTGAGCTATTGCTCACGTTTTGGTGTCCCGGGACGTCTCCGGACAATGGGGTGATCTTATGGGAACGTCCCCAGGACTCGTGGTTCTGGCCGATTCAGGCCCGTTTTCTGGGTTTATTGCCCATGTTTTGGTGTCCCGAGACGTCTCCGAAGCACGGGGTGTTCTTATGGGACCGTCCCCTAGACTCGCAGGTTTGGCCAATTGGGGCCCGTTTTGTGAGCTATTACTCACGTTTTGGTGTGCCGGGACGTCTCCGGACCAAGGGGTGATCTTATCGGAACGTGCCTAGGACTCGTGGTTTTGGCCAATTCAGGCCCGTTTTGTGGGTTTATTGCCCATGTTTTAGTGTCCCGGGACATCTTCGAAGGACGGGGTGATCTTATGGGACCGTCCCCAAGAGTCACAGTTTTGGCCAACTGGGACCCGTTTTGTGAGGTATTGCTCACGTTATGGTGTCCCGGGACGTCTCCGGACGATTAGGTGATCTATGGGAACGTCCCCAACACTCAAGGTTTTTCCCTATTCAGGCCTGCTTTGTGGGTTTATTGCCCATGTTTTGGTGTCCTGGGACGTCTCCGAAGCACGGGGTGATCCTATGGGACCGTCCCCAAAACTCGCAGGTTTGGCCAATTGGGGCCCGTTTTGTGAGCTATTACTCACGTTTTGGTGTCTCGGGACGTCTCCGAAGCAAGGGGTGATCTTATCGGAACGTCCCTAGGACTCGTGGTTATGGCCAATTCAGGCCCGTTTTGTGGGTTTATTGCCCATGTTTTAGTGTCCCGGGACGTCTTCGAAGCACGGGGTGATCTTATGGGACCGTCCCCAAGAGTCACAGTTTTGGCCAATTGGGGCTCATTTTGTGAGCTATTGCTCACGTTTTGGTGTCCCGGGACGTCTCCAGACCATGGGGTGATCTCATGGGAACGTCCCGAGGACTCGTAGTTTTGGCCGATTCAGGCCCGTTTTGTGCGTTTATTGCCCATGTTTTGGTGTCCCGGGACATCTCCAAAGCACGGGTTGATCTTATGGGACCGCCCCCAAGACTCGTAGTTTTGGCCAAATGGGGCCCGTTTTGTGAGCTATTGCTCACGTTTTGGTGTCCCGGGACGTCTCCGGACAATGGGGTGATCTTATGGGAACGTCCCCAGGACTCGTGGTTCTGGCCGATTCAGGCCCGTTTTCTGGGTTTATTGCCCATGTTTTGGTGTCCCGAGACGTCTCCGAAGCACGGTTTGATCTTATGGGACCGTCCCCTAGACTCGTAGGTTTGGCCAATTGGGGCCCGTTTTGTGAGCTATTACTCACGTTTTGGTGTGCCGGGACGTCTCCGGACCAAGGGGTGATCTTATCGGAACGTCCCTAGGACTCGTGGTTTTGGCCAATTCAGTCCCGTTTTGTGGGTTTATTGCCCATGTTTTAGTGTCCCGGGACGTGTTCGAAGCACGGGGTGATCTTATGGGACCGTCCCCAAGAGTCACAGTTTTGGCCAATTGGGACCCGTTTTGTGAGGTATTGCTCACGTTATGGTGTCCCGGGACGTCTCCGGACGACTGGGTGATCTATGGGAACGTCCCCAACACTCAAGGTTTTGCCCTATTCAGGCCTGTTTTCTGGGTTTATTGCCCATGTTTCGGTGTCCTGGGACGTCTCCGAAGCACGGGGTGATCCTATGGGACCGTCCCCAAGACACGCAGTTTTGGCCAATTGGGCCCGTTTTGTGAGCTATTGCTCACGTTTTGGTGTCCCGGGACGTCTCCGGACCAAGGGGTGATCTTATCGGAACGTCCCTAGGACACGTGGTTTTGGCCAATTCAGGCCCGTTTTGTGGGTTTATTGCCCATGTTTTAGTGTCCCGGGACGTCTTCGAAGCACGGGGTGATCTTATGGGACCGTCCCCAAGAGTCACAGTTTTGGCCAATTGGGACCCGTTTTGTGAGGTATTGCTCACGTTATGGTGTCCCGGGACGTCTCCGTCGACTGGGTGATCTATGGGAACGTCCCCAACACTCAAGGTTTTGCCCTATTCAGGCCTGTTTTGTGGGTTTATTGCCCATGTTTTGGTGTCCCGGGACATCTCCAAAGCACGGGTTGATCTTATGGGACCGCCCCCAAGACTCGTAGTTTTGGCCAAATGGGGCCCGTTTTGTGAGCTATTGCTCACGTTTTGGTGTCCCGGGACGTCTCCGGACAATGGGGTGATCTTATGGGAACGTCCCCAGGACTCGTGGTTCTGGCCGATTCAGGCCCGTTTTCTGGGTTTATTGCCCATGTTTTGGTGTCCCGAGACGTCTCCGAAGCACGGTTTGATCTTATGGGACCGTCCCCTAGACTCGTAGGTTTGGCCAATTGGGGCCCGTTTTGTGAGCTATTACTCACGTTTTGGTGTGCCGGGACGTCTCCGGACCAAGGGGTGATCTTATCGGAACGTCCCTAGGACTCGTGGTTTTGGCCAATTCAGTCCCGTTTTGTGGGTTTATTGCCCATGTTTTAGTGTCCCGGGACGTGTTCGAAGCACGGGGTGATCTTATGGGACCGTCCCCAAGAGTCACAGTTTTGGCCAATTGGGACCCGTTTTGTGAGGTATTGCTCACGTTATGGTGTCCCGGGACGTCTCCGGACGACTGGGTGATCTATGGGAACGTCCCCAACACTCAAGGTTTTGCCCTATTCAGGCCTGTTTTCTGGGTTTATTGCCCATGTTTCGGTGTCCTGGGACGTCTCCGAAGCACGGGGTGATCCTATGGGACCGTCCCCAAGACACGCAGTTTTGGCCAATTGGGCCCGTTTTGTGAGCTATTGCTCACGTTTTGGTGTCCCGGGACGTCTCCGGACCAAGGGGTGATCTTATCGGAACGTCCCTAGGACACGTGGTTTTGGCCAATTCAGGCCCGTTTTGTGGGTTTATTGCCCATGTTTTAGTGTCCCGGGACGTCTTCGAAGCACGGGGTGATCTTATGGGACCGTCCCCAAGAGTCACAGTTTTGGCCAATTGGGACCCGTTTTGTGAGGTATTGCTCACGTTATGGTGTCCCGGGACGTCTCCGTCGACTGGGTGATCTATGGGAACGTCCCCAACACTCAAGGTTTTGCCCTATTCAGGCCTGTTTTGTGGGTTTATTGCCCATGTTTTGGTGTCCTGGGACGTCTCCGAAGCACGGGGTGATCCTATGGGACCGTCCCCAAGACTCGCAGTTTTGGCCAATTGGGCCCGTTTTGTGAGCTATTGCTCACGTTTTGGTGTCCCGGGACGTCTCCGGACCAAGGGGTGATCTATGGGAATGTCCCAAAGACTCGTGGTTTTGGCCGATTCAGGCCCGTTTTGTGGGTTTATTGCCCATGCTTTGGTGTCTCGGGACGTCTCCGAAGCACGGGGTGATCTTATGGAAACGTCCCCAAGACTCGTGGTTTTGGCCGAGTCAGGCCCGTTTTGTGGATTTATTGCCCATGTTTTGGTGTCTCGAGACGTCTCCGAAGCACGGGGTGATCTTATGGGACCGTCCCCAAGAGTCACAGTTTTGGCCAATTGGGGCTCATTTTGTGAGCTATTGCTCACGTTTTGGTGTCCCGGGACGTCTCCAGACCATGGGGTGATCTCATGGGAACGTCCCGAGGACTCGTGGTTTTGGCCGATTCAGGCCCGTTTTGTGCGTTTATTGCCCATGTTTTCGTCTCCCGGGACATCTCCGAAGCACGGGTTGATCTTATGGGACCGCCCCCAAGACTCGTAGTTTTGGCCAAATGGGGCCCGTTTTGTGAGCTATTGCTCACGTTTTGGTGTCCCGGGACGTCTCCGGACAATGGGGTGATCTTATGGGAACGTCCCCAGGACTCGTGGTTCTGGCCGATTCAGGCCCGTTTTCTGGGTTTATTGCCCATGTTTTGGTGTCCCGAGACGTCTCCGAAGCACGGGGTGTTCTTATGGGACCGTCCCCTAGACTCGCAGGTTTGGCCAATTGGGGCCCGTTTTGTGAGCTATTACTCACGTTTTGGTGTGCCGGGACGTCTCCGGACCAAGGGGTGATCTTATCGGAACGTGCCTAGGACTCGTGGTTTTGGCCAATTCAGGCCCGTTTTGTGGGTTTATTGCCCATGTTTTAGTGTCCCGGGACATCTTCGAAGGACGGGGTGATCTTATGGGACCGTCCCCAAGAGTCACAGTTTTGGCCAACTGGGACCCGTTTTGTGAGGTATTGCTCACGTTATGGTGTCCCGGGACGTCTCCGGACGATTAGGTGATCTATGGGAACGTCCCCAACACTCAAGGTTTTTCCCTATTCAGGCCTGCTTTGTGGGTTTATTGCCCATGTTTTGGTGTCCTGGGACGTCTCCGAAGCACGGGGTGATCCTATGGGACCGTCCCCAAAACTCGCAGGTTTGGCCAATTGGGGCCCGTTTTGTGAGCTATTACTCACGTTTTGGTGTCTCGGGACGTCTCCGAAGCAAGGGGTGATCTTATCGGAACGTCCCTAGGACTCGTGGTTATGGCCAATTCAGGCCCGTTTTGTGGGTTTATTGCCCATGTTTTAGTGTCCCGGGACGTCTTCGAAGCACGGGGTGATCTTATGGGACCGTCCCCAAGAGTCACAGTTTTGGCCAATTGGGGCTCATTTTGTGAGCTATTGCTCACGTTTTGGTGTCCCGGGACGTCTCCAGACCATGGGGTGATCTCATGGGAACGTCCCGAGGACTCGTAGTTTTGGCCGATTCAGGCCCGTTTTGTGCGTTTATTGCCCATGTTTTGGTGTCCCGGGACATCTCCAAAGCACGGGTTGATCTTATGGGACCGCCCCCAAGACTCGTAGTTTTGGCCAAATGGGGCCCGTTTTGTGAGCTATTGCTCACGTTTTGGTGTCCCGGGACGTCTCCGGACAATGGGGTGATCTTATGGGAACGTCCCCAGGACTCGTGGTTCTGGCCGATTCAGGCCCGTTTTCTGGGTTTATTGCCCATGTTTTGGTGTCCCGAGACGTCTCCGAAGCACGGTTTGATCTTATGGGACCGTCCCCTAGACTCGTAGGTTTGGCCAATTGGGGCCCGTTTTGTGAGCTATTACTCACGTTTTGGTGTGCCGGGACGTCTCCGGACCAAGGGGTGATCTTATCGGAACGTCCCTAGGACTCGTGGTTTTGGCCAATTCAGTCCCGTTTTGTGGGTTTATTGCCCATGTTTTAGTGTCCCGGGACGTGTTCGAAGCACGGGGTGATCTTATGGGACCGTCCCCAAGAGTCACAGTTTTGGCCAATTGGGACCCGTTTTGTGAGGTATTGCTCACGTTATGGTGTCCCGGGACGTCTCCGGACGACTGGGTGATCTATGGGAACGTCCCCAACACTCAAGGTTTTGCCCTATTCAGGCCTGTTTTCTGGGTTTATTGCCCATGTTTCGGTGTCCTGGGACGTCTCCGAAGCACGGGGTGATCCTATGGGACCGTCCCCAAGACACGCAGTTTTGGCCAATTGGGCCCGTTTTGTGAGCTATTGCTCACGTTTTGGTGTCCCGGGACGTCTCCGGACCAAGGGGTGATCTTATCGGAACGTCCCTAGGACACGTGGTTTTGGCCAATTCAGGCCCGTTTTGTGGGTTTATTGCCCATGTTTTAGTGTCCCGGGACGTCTTCGAAGCACGGGGTGATCTTATGGGACCGTCCCCAAGAGTCACAGTTTTGGCCAATTGGGACCCGTTTTGTGAGGTATTGCTCACGTTATGGTGTCCCGGGACGTCTCCGTCGACTGGGTGATCTATGGGAACGTCCCCAACACTCAAGGTTTTGCCCTATTCAGGCCTGTTTTGTGGGTTTATTGCCCATGTTTTGGTGTCCTGGGACGTCTCCGAAGCACGGGGTGATCCTATGGGACCGTCCCCAAGACTCGCAGTTTTGGCCAATTGGGCCCGTTTTGTGAGCTATTGCTCACGTTTTGGTGTCCCGGGACGTCTCCGGACCAAGGGGTGATCTATGGGAATGTCCCAAAGACTCGTGGTTTTGGCCGATTCAGGCCCGTTTTGTGGGTTTATTGCCCATGCTTTGGTGTCTCGGGACGTCTCCGAAGCACGGGGTGATCTTATGGAAACGTCCCCAAGACTCGTGGTTTTGGCCGAGTCAGGCCCGTTTTGTGGATTTATTGCCCATGTTTTGGTGTCTCGAGACGTCTCCGAAGCACGGGGTGATCTTATGGGACCGTCCCCAAGAGTCACAGTTTTGGCCAATTGGGGCTCATTTTGTGAGCTATTGCTCACGTTTTGGTGTCCCGGGACGTCTCCAGACCATGGGGTGATCTCATGGGAACGTCCCGAGGACTCGTGGTTTTGGCCGATTCAGGCCCGTTTTGTGCGTTTATTGCCCATGTTTTCGTCTCCCGGGACATCTCCGAAGCACGGGTTGATCTTATGGGACCGCCCCCAAGACTCGTAGTTTTGGCCAAATGGGGCCCGTTTTGTGAGCTATTGCTCACGTTTTGGTGTCCCGGGACGTCTCCGGACAATGGGGTGATCTTATGGGAACGTCCCCAGGACTCGTGGTTCTGGCCGATTCAGGCCCGTTTTCTGGGTTTATTGCCCATGTTTTGGTGTCCCGAGACGTCTCCGAAGCACGGTTTGATCTTTTGGGACCGTCCCCTAGACTCGTAGGTTTGGCCAATTGGGGCCCGTTTTGTGAGCTATTACTCACGTTTTGGTGTGCCGGGACGTCTCCGGACCAAGGGGTGATCTTATCGGAACGTCCCTAGGACTCGTGGTTTTGGCCAATTCAGGCCCGTTTTGTGGGTTTATTGCCCATGTTTTAGTGTCCCGGGACGTCTTCGAAGCACGGGGTGATCTTATGGGACCGTCCCCAAGAGTCATAGTTTTGGCCAATTGGGACCCGTTTTGTGAGGTATTGCTCACGTTATGGTGTCCCGGGACGTCTCCGGACGACTGGGTGATCTATGGGAACGTCCCCAACACTCAAGGTTTTGCCCTATTCAGGCATGTTTTGTGGGTTTATTGCCCATGTTTTGGTGTCCTGGGACGTCTCCGAAGCACGGGGTGATCCTATGGGACCGTCCCCAAGACACGCAGTTTTGGCCAATTGGGCCCGTTTTGTGAGCTATTGCTCACGTTTTGGTGTCCCGGGACGTCTCCGGACCAAGGGGTGATCTTATCGGAACGTCCCTAGGACTCGTGGTTTTGGCCAATTCAGGCCCGTTTTGTGGGTTTATTGCCCATGTTTTAGTGTCCCGGGACGTCTTCGAAGCACGGGGTGATCTTATGGGACCGTCCCCAAGAGTCATAGTTTTGGCCAATTGGGACCCGTTTTGTGAGGTATTGCTCACGTTATGGTGTCCCGGGACGTCTCCGGACGACTGGGTGATCTATGGGAACGTCCCCAACACTCAAGGTTTTGCCCTATTCAGGCATGTTTTGTGGGTTTATTGCCCATGTTTTGGTGTCCTGGGACGTCTCCGAAGCACGGGGTGATCCTATGGGACCGTCCCCAAGACACGCAGTTTTGGCCAATTGGGCCCGTTTTGTGAGCTATTGCTCACGTTTTGGTGTCCCGGGACGTCTCCGGACCAAGGGGTGATCTTATCGGAACGTCCCTAGGACTCGTGGTTTTGGCCAATTCAGGCCCGTTTTGTGGGTTTATTGCCCATGTTTTAGTGTCCCGGGACGTCTTCGAAGCACGGGGTGATCTTATGGGACCGTCCCCAAGAGTCACAGTTTTGGCCAATTGGGACCCGTTTTGTGAGGTATTGCTCACGTTATGGTGTCCCGGGACGTCTCCGTCGACTGGGTGATCTATGGGAACATCCCCAACACTCAAGGTTTTGCCCTATTCAGGCCTGTTTTGTGGGTTTATTGCCCATGTTTTGGTGTCCTGGGACGTCTCCGAAGCACGGGGTGATCCTATGGGACCGTCCCCAAGACTCGCAGTTTTGGCCAATTGGGCCCGTTTTGTGAGCTATTGCTCACGTTTTGGTGTCCTGGGACGTCTCCGGACCAAGGGGTGATCTATGGGAATGTCCCAAAGACTCGTGGTTTTGGCCGATTCAGGCCCGTTTTGTGGGTTTATTGCCCATGCTTTGGTGTCCCGGGACGTCTCCGAAGCACGGGGTGATCTTATGGGACCGTCCCCATGAGTCACAATTTTGGCCAATTGGGCCCGTTTTGTGACCTATTACTCATGTTTTGGTGTCCCGAGACGTCTCCGGACCACGGGGTGATCTATGGGAACATCCCCAAGACTCACAATTTTGGTTGATACGAGCTCGTGTCAAGGGATATTGCTCACGTTTCGGTGTCTCGGGGCGTCTCCGATGCACGGGGTGATCTTATGGAAACGTCCCCAAGACTCGTTGTTTTGGCCGAGTCAGGCCCGTTTTGTGGGTTTATTGCCCATGTTTTGGTGTCCCGAGACGTCTCCGAAGCACGGGGTGATCTTATGGGACCGTCCCCATGAGTCACAGTTTTGGCCAATTGGGGCTCATTTTGTGAGCTATTGCTCACGTTTTGGTGTCCCGGGACGTCTCCAGACCATGGGGTGATCTCATGGGAACGTCCCGAGGACTCGTGGTTTTGGCCGATTCAGGCCCGTTTTGTGCGTTTATTGCCCATGTTTTCGTCTCCCGGGACATCTCCGAAGCACAGGTTGATCTTATGGGACCGCCCCCAAGACTCGTAGTTTTGGCCAAATGGGGCCCGTTTTGTGAGCTATTGCTCACGTTTTGGTGTCCCGGGACGTCTCCGGACAATGGGGTGATCTTATGGGAACGTCCCCAGGACTCGTGGTTCTGGCCGATTCAGGCCCGTTTTCTGGGTTTATTGCCCATGTTTTGGTGTCCCGAGACGTCTCCGAAGCACGGTTTGATCTTATGGGACCGTCCCCTAGACTCGTAGGTTTGGCCAATTGGGGCCCGTTTTGTGAGCTATTACTCACGTTTTGGTGTGCCGGGACGTCTCCGGACCAAGGGGTGATCTTATCGGAACGTCCCTAGGACTCGTGGTTTTGGCCAATTCAGGCCCGTTTTGTGGGTTTATTGCCCATGTTTTAGTGTCCCGGGACGTCTTCGAAGCACGGGGTGATCTTATGGGACCGTCCCCAAGAGTCATAGTTTTGGCCAATTGGGACCCGTTTTGTGAGGTATTGCTCACGTTATGGTGTCCCGGGACGTCTCCGGACGACTGGGTGATCTATGGGAACGTCCCCAACACTCAAGGTTTTGCCCTATTCAGGCATGTTTTGTGGGTTTATTGCCCATGTTTTGGTGTCCTGGGACGTCTCCGAAGCACGGGGTGATCCTATGGGACCGTCCCCAAGACACGCAGTTTTGGCCAATTGGGCCCGTTTTGTGAGCTATTGCTCACGTTTTGGTGTCCCGGGACGTCTCCGGACCAAGGGGTGATCTTATCGGAACGTCCCTAGGACTCGTGGTTTTGGCCAATTCAGGCCCGTTTTGTGGGTTTATTGCCCATGTTTTAGTGTCCCGGGACGTCTTCGAAGCACGGGGTGATCTTATGGGACCGTCCCCAAGAGTCACAGTTTTGGCCAATTGGGACCCGTTTTGTGAGGTATTGCTCACGTTATGGTGTCCCGGGACGTCTCCGGACGACTGGGTGATCTATGGGAACGTCCCCAACACTCAAGGTTTTGCCCTATTCAGGCCTGTTTTCTGGGTTTATTGCCCATGTTTTGGTGTCCTGGGACGTCTCCGAAGCACGGGGTGATCCTATGGGACCGTCCCCAAGACACGCAGTTTTGGCCAATTGGGCCCGTTTTGTGAGCTATTGCTCACGTTTTGGTGTCCCGGGACGTCTCCGGACCAAGGGGTGATCTTATCGGAACGTCCCTAGGACTCGTGGTTTTGGCCAATTCAGGCCCGTTTTGTGGGTTTATTGCCCATGTTTTAGTGTCCCGGGACGTCTTCGAAGCACGGGGTGATCTTATGGGACCGTCCCCAAGAGTCACAGTTTTGGCCAATTGGGACCCGTTTTGTGAGGTATTGCTCACGTTATGGTGTCCCGGGACGTCTCCGTCGACTGGGTGATCTATGGGAACGTCCCCAACACTCAAGGTTTTGCCCTATTCAGGCCTGTTTTGTGGGTTTATTGCCCATGTTTTGGTGTCCTGGGACGTCTCCGAAGCACGGGGTGATCCTATGGGACCGTCCCCAAGACTCGCAGTTTTGGCCAATTGGGCCCGTTTTGTGAGCTATTGCTCACGTTTTGGTGTCCCGGGACGTCTCCGGACCAAGGGGTGATCTATGGGAATGTCCCAAAGACTCGTGGTTTTGGCCGATTCAGGCCCGTTTTGTGGGTTTATTGCCCATGCTTTGGTGTCCCGGGACGTCTCCGAAGCACGGGGTGATCTTATGGGACCGTCCCCATGAGTCACAATTTTGGCCAATTGGGCCCGTTTTGTGACCTATTACTCATGTTTTGGTGTCCCGAGACGTCTCCGGACCACGGGGTGATCTATGGGAACGTCCCCAAGACTCACAATTTTGGTTGATACGAGCTCGTGTCAAGGGATATTGCTCACGTTTCGGTGTCTCGGGGCGTCTCCGAAGCACGGGGTGATCTTATGGAAACGTCCCCAAGACTCGTGGTTTTGGCCGAGTCAGGCCCGTTTTGTGGGTTTATTGCCCATGTTTTGGTGTCCCGAGACGTCTCCGAAGCACGGGGTGATCTTATGGGACCGTCCCCATGAGTCACAGTTTTGGCCAATTGGGGCTCATTTTGTGAGCTATTGCTCACGTTTTGGTGTCCCGGGACGTCTCCAGACCATGGGGTGATCTCATGGGAACGTCCCGAGGACTCGTGGTTTTGGCCGATTCAGGCCCGTTTTGTGCGTTTATTGCCCATGTTTTGGTGTCCCGGGACATCTCCGAAGCACGGGTTGATCTTATGGGACCGCCCCCAAGACTCGTAGTTTTGGCCAAATGGGGCCCGTTTTGTGAGCTATTGCTCACGTTTTGGTGTCCCGGGACGTCTCCGGACAATGGGGTGATCTTATGGGAACGTCCCCAGGACTCGTGGTTCTGGCCGATTCAGGCCCGTTTTCTGGGTTTATTGCCCATGTTTTGGTGTCCCGAGACGTCTCCGAAGCACGGTTTGATCTTATGGGACCGTCCCCTAGACTCGTAGGTTTGGCCAATTGGGGCCCGTTTTGTGAGCTATTACTCACGTTTTGGTGTGCCGGGACGTCTCCGGACCAAGGGGTGATCTTATCGGAACGTCCCTAGGACTCGTGGTTTTGGCCAATTCAGGCCCGTTTTGTGGGTTTATTGCCCATGTTTTGGTGTCCCGAGACGTCTCCGAAGCACGGGGTGATCTTATGGGACCGTCCCCATGAGTCACAGTTTTGGCCAATTGGGGCTCATTTTGTGAGCTATTGCTCACGTTTTGGTGTCCCGGGACGTCTCCAGACCATGGGGTGATCTCATGGGAACGTCCCGAGGACTCGTGGTTTTGGCCGATTCAGGCCCGTTTTGTGCGTTTATTGCCCATGTTTTGGTGTCCCGGGACATCTCCGAAGCACGGGTTGATCTTATGGGACCGCCCCCAAGACTCGTAGTTTTGGCCAAATGGGGCCCGTTTTGTGAGCTATTGCTCACGTTTTGGTGTCCCGGGACGTCTCCGGACAATGGGGTGATCTTATGGGAACGTCCCCAGGACTCGTGGTTCTGACCGATTCAGGCCCGTTTTCTGGGTTTATTGCCCATGTTTTGGTGTCCCGAGACGTCTCCGAAGCACGGTTTGATCTTATGGGACCGTCCCCTAGACTCGTAGGTTTGGCCAATTGGGGCCCGTTTTGTGAGCTATTACTCACGTTTTGGTGTGCCGGGACGTCTCCGGACCAAGGGGTGATCTTATCGGAACGTCCCTAGGACTCGTGGTTTTGGCCAATTCAGGCCCGTTTTGTGGGTTTATTGCCCATGTTTTAGTGTCCCAGGACGTCTTCGAAGCACGGGGTGATCTTATGGGACCGTCCCCAAGAGTCACAGTTTTGGCCAATTGGGACCCGTTTTGTGAGGTATTGCTCACGTTATGGTGTCCCGGGACGTCTCCGGACGACTGGGTGATCTATGGGAACGTCCCCAACACTCAAGGTTTTGCCCTATTCGGGCCTGTTTTGTGGGTTTATTGCCCATGTTTTGGTGTCCTGGGATGTCTCCGAAGCACGGGGTGATCCTATGGGACAGTCCCCAAGACTCGCAGTTTTGGCCAATTGGGCCCGTTTTGTGAGCTATTGCTCACGTTTTGGTGTCCCGGGACGTCTCCGGACCAAGGGGTGATCTTATCGGAACGTCCCTAGGACTCATGGTTTTGGCCAATTCAGGCCCGTTTTGTGGGTTTATTGCCCATGTTGTAGTGTCCCGGGACGTCTTCGAAGCACGGGGTGATCTTATGGGACCGTCCCCAAGAGTCACAGTTTTGGCCAATTGGGACCCGTTTTGTGAGGTATTGCTCACGTTATGGTGTCCCGGGACGTCTCCGGACGACTGGGTGATCTATGGGAACGTCCCCAACACTCAAGGTTTTGCCCTATTCAGGCCTGTTTTGTGGGTTTATTGCCCATGTTTTGGTGTCCTGGGACGTCTCTGAAGCACGGGGTGATCCTATGGGACCGTCCCCAAGACTCGCAGTTTTGGCCAATTCGGCCCGTTTTGTGAGCTATTGCTCACGTTTTGGTGTCCCGGGACGTCTCCGGACCAAGGGGTGATCTATGGGAATGTCCCAAAGACTCGTGGTTTTGGCCGATTCAGGCCCGTTTTGTGGGTTTATTGCCCATGCTTTGGTGTCCCGGGACGTCTCCGAAGCACGGGGTGATCTTATGGGACCGTCCCCATGAGTCACAGTTTTGGCCAATTGGGCCCGTTTTGTGAGCTATTACTCATGTTTTGGTGTCCCGAGGCGTCTCCGTACCACGGGGTGATCTATGGGAACTTCCCCAAGTCTCACAATTTTGGTTGATACGAGCTCGTTTCAAGGGATATTGCTCACGTTTCGGTGTCTCGGGACGTCTCCGAAGCACGGGGTGATCTTATCTAAACGTCCCCAAGACTCGTGGTTTTGGCCGAGTCAGGCCCGTTTTGTGGGTTTATTGCCCATGTTTTGGTGTCCCGAGACGTCTCCGAAGCACGGGGTGATCTTATGGGACCGTCCCCAAGAGTCACAGTTTTGGCCAATTGGGGCTCATTTTGTGAGCTATTGCTCACGTTTTGGTGTCCCGGGACGTCTCCAGACCATGGGGTGATCTCATGGGAACGTCCCGAGGACTCGTGGTTTTGGCCGATTCAGGCCCATTTTGTGCGTTTATTGCCCATGTTTTGGTGTCCCGGGACATCTCCGAAGCACGGGTTGATCTTACGGGACCGCCCGCAAGACTCGTAGTTTTGGCCAAATGGGGCCCGTTTTGTGAGCTATTGCTCACGTTTTGGTGTCCCGGGACGTCTCCGGACAATGGGGTGATCTTATGGGAACGTCCCCAGGACTCGTGGTTCTGGCCGATTCAGGCCCGTTTTCTGGGTTTATTGCCCATGTTTTGGTGTCCCGAGACGTCTCCGAAGCACGGGGTGATCTTATGGGACCGTCCCCTAGACTCGTAGGTTTGGTCAGTTGGGGCCCGTTTTGTGAGCTATTACTCACGTTTTGGTGTGCCAGGACGTCTCCGGACCAAGGGGTGGTCTTATCGGAACGTCCCTAGGACTCGTGGTTTTGGCCAATTCAGGCCCGTTTTGTGGGTTTATTGCCAATGTTTTAGTGTCCCAGGACGTCTTCGAAGCACGGGGTGATCTTATGGGACCGTCCCCAAGAGTCACAGTTTTGGCCAATTGGGACCCGTTTTGTGAGGTATTGCTCACGTTATGGTGTCCCGGGACGTCTCCGGACGACTGGGTGATCTATGGGAACGTCCCCAACACTCAAGGTTTTGCCCTATTCGGGCCTGTTTTGTGGGTTTATTGCCCATGTTTTGGTGTCCTGGGACGTCTCCGAAGCACGGGGTGATCCTATGGGACCGTCCCCAAGACTCGCAGTTTTGGCCAATTGGGCCCGTTTTGTGAGCTATTGCTCACGTTTTGGTGTCCCGGGACGTCTCCGGACCAAGGGGTGATCTTATCAGAACGTCCCTAGGACTCGTGGTTTTGGCCAATTCAGGCCCGTTTTGTGGGTTTATTGCCCATGTTTTAGTGTCCCAGGACGTCTTCGAAGCACGGGGTGATCTTATGGGACCGTCCCCAAGAGTCACAGTTTTGGCCAATTGGGACCCGTTTTGTGAGGTATTGCTCACGTTATGGTGTCCCGGGACGTCTCCGGACGACTGGGTGATCTATGGGAACGTCCCCAACACTCAAGGTTTTGCCCTATTCGGGCCTGTTTTGTGGGTTTATTGCCCATGTTTTGGTGTCCTGGGACGTCTCCGAAGCACGGGGTGATCCTATGGGACCGTCCCCAAGACTCGCAGTTTTGGCCAATTGGGCCCGTTTTGTGAGCTATTGCTCACGTTTTGGTGTCCCGGGACGTCTCCGGACCAAGGGGTGATCTTATCGGAACGTCCCTAGGACTCGTGGTTTTGGCCAATTCAGGCCCGTTTTGTGGGTTTATTGCCCATGTTGTAGTGTCCCGGGATGTCTTCGAAGCACGGGGTGATCTTATGGGACCGTCCCCAAGAGTCACAGTTTTGGCCAATTGGGACCCGTTTTGTGAGGTATTGCTCACGTTATGGTGTCCCGGGACGTCTCCGGACGACTGGGTGATCTATGGGAACGTCCCCAACACTCAAGGTTTTGCCCTATTCAGGCCTGTTTTGTGGGTTTATTGCCCATGTTCTGGTGTCCTGGGACGTCTCTGAAGCACGGGGTGATCCTATGGGACCGTCCCCAAGACTCGCAGTTTTGGCAAATTGGGCCCGTTTTGTGAGCTATTGCTCACGTTTTGGTGTCCCGGGACGTCTCCGGACCAAGGGGTGATCTATGGGAATGTCCCAAAGACTCGTGGTTTTGGCCGATTCAGGCCCGTTTTGTGGGTTTATTCCCATGCTTTGGTGTCCCGGGACGTCTCCGAAGCACGGGGTGATCTTATGGGACCGTCCCCATGAGTCACAGTTTTGGCCAATTGGGCCCGTTTTGTGAGCTATTACTCATGTCTTGGTGTCCCGAGGCGTCTCCGTACCACGGGGTGATCTATGGGAACTTTCCCAAGACTCACAATTTTGGTTGATACGAGCTCGTTTCAAGGGATATTGCTCACGTTTCGGTGTCTCGGGACGTCTCCGAAGCACGGGGTGATCTTATGGAAACGTCCCCAAGACCCGTGGTTTTGGCCGAGTCAGGCCCGTTTTGTGGGTTTATTGCCCATGTTTTGGTGTCCCGAGACGTCTCCGAAGCACGGGGTGATCTTATGGGACCGTCCCCAAGAGTCACAGTTTTGGCCAATTGGGGCTCATTTTGTGAGCTATTGCTCAAGTTTTGGTGTCCCGGGACGTCTCCAGACCATGGGGTGATCTCATGGGAACGTCCCGAGGACTCGTGGTTTTGGCCGATTCAGGCCCGTTTTGTGCGTTTATTGCCCATGTTTTGGTGTCCCGGGACATCTCCGAAGCACGGGTTGATCTTACGGGACCGCCCGCAAGACTCGTAGTTTTGGCCAAATGGGGCCCGTTTTGTGAGCTATTGCTCACGTTTTGGTGTCCCGGGACGTCTCCGGACAATGGGGTGATCTTATGGGAACGTCCCCAGGACTCGTGGTTCTGGCCGATTCAGGCCCATTTTCTGGGTTTATTGCCCATGTTTTGGTGTCCCGAGACGTCTCCGAAGCACGGGGTGATCTTATGGGACCGTCCCCTAGACTCGCAGGTTTGGCCAATTGGGGCCCGTTTTGTGCGCTATTACTCACGTTTTGGTGTGCCGGGACGTCTCCGGACCAAGGGGTGATCTTATCGGAACGTCCCTAGGACTCGTGGTTTTGGCCAATTCAGGCCCGTTTTGTGGGTTTATTGCCCATGTTTTAGTGTCCCGGGACGTCTTCGAAGCACGGGGTGATCTTATGCGACCGTCCCCAAGAGTCACAGTTTTGGCCAATTGGGACCCGTTTTGTGAGGTATTGCTCACGTTATGGTGTCCCGGGACGTCTCCGGACGACTGGGTGATCTATGGGAACGTCCCCAACACTCAAGGTTTTGCCCTATTCGGGCCTGTTTTGTGGGTTTATTGCCCATGTTTTGGTGTCCTGGGACGTCTCCGAAGCACGGGGTGATCCTATGGGACCGTCCCCAAGACTCGCAGTTTTGGCCAATTGGGCCCGTTTTGTGAGCTATTGCTCACGTTTTGGTGTCCCGGGACGTCTCCGGACCAAGGGGTGATCTTATCGGAACGTCCCTAGGACTCGTGGTTTTGGCCAATTCAGGCCCGTTTTGTGGGTTTATTGCCCATGTTGTAGTGTCCCGGGATGTCTTCGAAGCACGGGGTGATCTTATGGGACCGTCCCCAAGAGTCACAGTTTTGGCCAATTGGGACCCGTTTTGTGAGGTATTGCTCACGTTATGGTGTCCCGGGACGTCTCCGGACGACTGGGTGATCTATGGGAACGTCCCCAACACTCAAGGTTTTGCCCTATTCAGGCCTGTTCTGTGGGTTTATTGCCCATGTTTTGGTGTCCTGGGACGTCTCTGAAGCACGGGGTGATCCTATGGGACCGTCCCCAAGACTCGCAGTTTTGGCAAATTGGGCCCGTTTTGTGAGCTATTGCTCACGTTTTGGTGTCCCGGGACGTCTCCGGACCAAGGGGTGATCTATGGGAATGTCCCAAAGACTCGTGGTTTTGGCCGATTCAGGCCCGTTTTGTGGGTTTATTCCCATGCTTTGGTGTCCCGGGACGTCTCCGAAGCACGGGGTGATCTTATGGGACCGTCCCCATGAGTCACAAATTTGGCCAATTGGGCCCGTTTTGTGAGCTATTACTCATGTCTTGGTGTCCCGAGGCGTCTCCGTACCACGGGGTGATCTATGGGAACTTTCCCAAGACTCACAATTTTGGTTGATACGAGCTCGTTTCAAGGGATATTGCTCACGTTTCGGTGTCTCGGGACGTCTCCGAAGCACGGGGTGATCTTATGGAAACGTCCCCAAGACTCGTGGTTTTGGCCGAGTCAGGCCCGTTTTGTGGGTTTATTGCCCATGTTTTGGTGTCCCGAGACGTCTCCGAAGCACGGGGTGATCTTATGGGACCGTCCCCAAGAGTCACAGTTTTGGCCAATTGGGGCTCATTTTGTGAGCTATTGCTCACGTTTTGGTGTCCCGGGACGTCTCCAGACCATGGGGTGATCTCATGGGAACGTCCCGAGGACTCGTGGTTTTGGCCGATTCAGGCCCGTTTTGTGCGTTTATTGCCCATGTTTTGGTGTCCCGGGACATCTCCGAAGCACGGGTTGATCTTACGGGACCGCCCGCAAGACTCGTAGTTTTGGCCAAATGGGGCCCGTTTTGTGAGCTATTGCTCACGTTTTGGTGTCCCGGGACGTCTCCGGACAATGGGGTGATCTTATGGGAACATCCCCAGGACTCGTGGTTCTGGCCGATTCAGGCCCGTTTTCTGGGTTTATTGCCCATGTTTTGGTGTCCCGAGACGTCTCCGAAGCACGGGGTGTTCTTATGGGACCGTCCCCTAGACTCGCAGGTTTGGCCAATTGGGGCCCGTTTTGTGAGCTATTACTCACGTTTTGGTGTGCCGGGACGTCTCCGTACCAAGGGGTGATCTTATCGGAACGTGCCTAGGACTCGTGGTTTTGGCCAATTCAGGCCCGTTTTGTGAGTTTATTGCCCATGTTTTAGTGTCCCGGGACATCTTCGAAGGACGGGGTGATCTTATGGGACCGTCCCCAAGAGTCACAGTTTTGGCCAATTGGGACCCGTTTTGTGAGGTATTGCTCACGTTATGGTGTCCCGGGACGTCTCCGGACGATTAGGTGATCTATGGGAACGTCCCCAACACTCAAGGTTTTGCCCTATTCAGGCCTGCTTTGTGGGTTTATTGCCCATGTTTTGGTGTCCTGGGACGTCTCCGAAGCACGGGGTGATCCTATGGGACCGTCCCCAAAACTCGCAGGTTTGACCAATTGGGGCCCGTTTTGTGAGCTATTACTCACGTTTTGGTGTCTCGGGACGTCTCCGAAGCAAGGGGTGATCTTATCGGAACGTCCCTAGGACTCGTGGTTATGGCCAATTCAGGCCCGTTTTGTGGGTTTATTGCCCATGTTTTAGTGTCCCGGGACGTCTTCGAAGCACGGGGTGATCTTATGGGACCGTCCCCAAGAGTCACAATTTTGGCCAATTGGGGCTCATTTTGTGAGCTATTGCTCACGTTTTGGTGTCCCGGGACGTCTCCAGACCATGGGGTGATCTCATGGGAACGTCCCGAGGACTCGTAGTTTTGGCCGATTCAGGCCCGTTTTGTGCGTTTATTGCTCACGTTTTGGTGTCCCGGGACGTCTCTGGACAATGGGGTGATCTTATGGGAATGTCCCCAGGACTCGTGGTTCTGGCCGATTCAGGCCCGTTTTTTGGGTTTATTGCCCATGTTTTGGTGTCCCGAGACGTCTCCGAAGCACGGTTTGATCTTATGGGACCGTCCCCTAGACTCGTAGGTTTGGCCAATTGGGGCCCGTTTTGTGAGCTATTACTCACGTTTTGGTGTGCCGGGACGTCTCCGGACCAAGGGGTGATCTTATCGGAACGTCCCTAGGACTCGTGGTTTTGGCCAATTCAGGCCCGTTTTGTGGGTTTATTGCCCATGTTTTAGTGTCCCGGGACGTCTTCGAAGCACGGGGTGATCTTATGGGACCGTCCCCAAGAGTCATAGTTTTGGCCAATTGGGACCCGTTTTGTGAGCTATTGCTCACGTTTTGGTGTCCCGGGACGTCTCCGGACAATGGGGTGATCTTATGGGAACATCCCCAGGACTCGTGGTTCTGGCCGATTCAGGCCCGTTTTCTGGGTTTATTGCCCATGTTTTGGTGTCGCGAGACGTCTCCGAAGCACGGGGTGTTCTTATGGGACCGTCCCCTAGACTCGCAGGTTAGGCCAATTGGGGCCCGTTTTGTGAGCTATTACTCACGTTTTGGTGTGCCGGGACGTCTCCGTACCAAGGGATGATCTTATCGGAACGTGCCTAGGACTCGTGGTTTTGGCCAATTCAGGCCCGTTTTGTGGGTTTATTGCCCACGTTTTAGTGTCCCGGGACATCTTCGAAGGACGGGGTGATCTTATGGGACCGTCCCCAAGAGTCACAGTTTTGGCCAATTGGGACCCGTTTTGTGAGGTATTGCTCACGTTATGGTGTCCCGGGACGTCTCCGGACGATTAGGTGATCTATGGGAACGTCCCCAACACTCAAGGTTTTGCCCTATTCAGGCCTGCTTTGTGGGTTTATTGCCCATGTTTTGGTGTCCTGGGACGTCTCCGAAGCACGGGGTGATCCTATGGGACCGTCCCCAAAACTCGCAGGTTTGGCCAATTGGGGCCCGTTTTGTGAGCTATTACTCACGTTTTGGTGTCTCGGGACGTCTCCGAAGCAAGGGGTGATCTTATCGGAACGTCCCTAGGACTCGTGGTTATGGCCAATTCAGGCCCGTTTTGTGGGTTTATTGCCCATGTTTTAGTGTCCCGGGACGTCTTCGAAGCACGGGGTGATCTTATGGGACCGTCCCCAAGAGTCACAATTTTGGCCAATTGGGGCTCATTTTGTGAGCTATTGCTCACGTTTTGGTGTCCCGGGACGTCTCCAGACCATGGGGTGATCTCATGGGAACGTCCCGAGGACTCGTAGTTTTGGCCGATTCAGGCCCGTTTTGTGCGTTTATTGCCCATGTTTTGGTGTCCCGGGACATCTCCGAAGCACGGGTTGATCTTATGGGACCGCCCCCAAGACTCGTAGTTTTGGCCAAATGGGGCCCGTTTTGTGAGCTATTGCTCACGTTTTGGTGTCCCGGGACGTCTCCGGACAATGGGGTGATCTTATGGGAACGTCCCCAGGACTCGTGGTTCTGGCCGATTCAGGCCCGTTTTCTGGGTTTATTGCCCATGTTTTGGTGTCCCGAGACGTCTCCGAAGCACGGTTTGATCTTATGGGACCGTCCCCTAGACTCGTAGGTTTGGCCAATTGGGGCCCGTTTTGTGAGCTATTACTCACGTTTTGGTGTGCCGGGACGTCTCCGGACCAAGGGGTGATCTTATCGGAACGTCCCTAGGACTCGTGGTTTTGGCCAATTCAGGCCCGTTTTGTGGGTTTATTGCCCATGTTTTAGTGTCCCGGGACGTCTTCGAAGCACGGGGTGATCTTATGGGACCGTCCCCAAGAGTCATAGTTTTGGCCAATTGGGACCCGTTTTGTGAGGTATTGCTCACGTTATGGTGTCCCGGGACGTCTCCGGACGACTGGGTGATCTATGGGAACGTCCCCAACACTCAAGGTTTTGCCCTATTCAGGCCTGTTTTGTGGGTTTATTGCCCATGTTTTGGTGTCCTGGGACGTCTCCGAAGCACGGGGTGATCCTATGGGACCGTCCCCAAGACACGCAGTTTTGGCCAATTGGGCCCGTTTTGTGAGCTATTGCTCACGTTTTGGTGTCCCGGGACGTCTCCGGACCAAGGGGTGATCTTATCGGAACGTCCCTAGGACTCGTGGTTTTGGCCAATTCAGGCCCGTTTTGTGGGTTTATTGCCCATGTTTTAGTGTCCCGGGACGTCTTCGAAGCACGGGGTGATCTTATGGGACCGTCCCCAAGAGTCACAGTTTTGGCCAATTGGGACCCGTTTTGTGAGGTATTGCTCACGTTATGGTGTCCCGGGACGTCTCCGGACGACTGGGTGATCTATGGGAACGTCCCCAACACTCAAGGTTTTGCCCTATTCAGGCCTGTTTTCTGGGTTTATTGCCCATGTTTTGGTGTCCTGGGACGTCTCCGAAGCACGGGGTGATCCTATGGGACCGTCCCCAAGACACGCAGTTTTGGCCAATTGGGCCCGTTTTGTGAGCTATTGCTCACGTTTTGGTGTCCCGGGACGTCTCCGGACCAAGGGGTGATCTTATCGGAACGTCCCTAGGACTCGTGGTTTTGGCCAATTCAGGCCCGTTTTGTGGGTTTGTTGCCCATGTTGTAGTGTCCCGGGACGTCTTCGAAGCACGGGGTGATCTTATGGGACCGTCCCCAAGAGTCACAGTTTTGGCCAATTGGGACCCGTTTTGTGAGGTATTGCTCACGTTATGGTGTCCCGGGACGTCTCCGGACGACTGGGTGATCTATGGGAACGTCCCCAACACTCAAGGTTTTGCCCTATTCAGGCCTGTTTTGTGGGTTTATTGCCCATGTTTTGGTGTCCTGGGACGTCTCTGAAGCACGGGGTGATCCTATGGGACCGTCCCCAAGACTCGCAGTTTTGGCCAATTGGGCCCGTTTTGTGAGCTATTGCTCACGTTTTGGTGTCCCGGGACGTCTCCGGACCAAGGGGTGATCTATGGGAATGTCCCAAAGACTCGTGGTTTTGGCCGATTCAGGCCCGTTTTGTGGGTTTATTGCCCATGCTTTGGTGTCCCGGGACGTCTCCGAAGCACGGGGTGATCTTATGGGACCGTCCCCATGAGTCACAGTTTTGGCCAATTGGGCCCGTTTTGTGAGCTATTACTCATGTTTTGGTGTCCCGAGGCGTCTCCGTACCACCGGGTGATCTATGGGAACTTCCCCAAGACTCACAATTTTGGTTGATACGAGCTCGTTTCTAGGGATATTGCTCACGTTTCGGTGTCTCGGGACGTCTCCGAAGCACGGGGTGATCTTATGGAAACGTCCCCAAGACTCGTGGTTTTGGCCGAGTCAGGCCCGTTTTGTGGGTTTATTGCCCATGTTTTGGTGTCCCGAGACATCTCCGAAGCACGGGGTGATCTTATGGGACCGTCCCCAAGAGTCACAGTTTTGGGCAATTGGGGCTCATTTTGTGAGCTATTGCTCACGTTGTGGTGTCCCGGGACGTCTCCAGACCATGGGGTGATCTCATGGGAACGTCCCGAGGACTCGTGGTTTTGGCCGATTCAGGCCCGTTTTGTGCGTTTATTGCCCATGTTTTGGTGTCCCGGGACATCTCCGAAGCACGGGTTGATCTTACGGGACCGCCCGCAAGACTCGTAGTTTTGGCCAAATGGGGCCCGTTTTGTGAGCTATTGCTCACGTTTTGGTGTCCCGGGACGTCTCCGGACAATGGGGTGATCTTATGGGAACGTCCCCAGGACTCGTGGTTCTGGCCGATTCAGGCCCATTTTCTGGGTTTAGTGCCCATGTTTTGGTGTCCCGAGACGTCTCCGAAGCACGGGGTGATCTTATGGGACCGTCCCCTAGACTCGCAGGTTTGGCCAATTGGGGCCCGTTTTGTGCGCTATTACTCACGTTTTGGTGTGCCGGGACGTCTCCGGACCAAGGGGTGATCTTATCGGAACGTCCCTAGGACTCGTGGTTTTGGCCAATTCAGGCCCGTTTTGTGGGTTTATTGCCCATGTTTTAGTGTCCCAGGACGTCTTCGAAGCACGGGGTGATCTTATGGGACCGTCCCCAAGAGTCACAGTTTTGGCCAATTGGGACCCGTTTTGTGAGGTATTGCTCACGTTATGGTGTCCCGGGACGTCTCCGGACGACTGGGTGATCTATGGGAACATCCCCAACACTCAAGGTTTTGCCCTATTCGGGCCTGTTTTGTGGGTTTATTGCCCATGTTTTGGTGTCCTGGGACGTCTCCGAAGCACGGGGTGATCCTATGGGACCGTCCCCAAGACTCGCAGTTTTGGCCAATTGGGCCCGTTTTGTGAGCTATTGCTCACGTTTTGGTGTCCCGGGACGTCTCCGGACCAAGGGGTGATCTTATCGGAACGTCCCTAGGACTCGTGGTTTTGGCCAATTCAGGCCCGTTTTGTGGGTTTGTTGCCCATGTTGTAGTGTCCCGGGACGTCTTCGAAGCACGGGGTGATCTTATGGGACCGTCCCCAAGAGTCACAGTTTTGGCCAATTGGGACCCGTTTTGTGAGGTATTGCTCACGTTATGGTGTCCCGGGACGTCTCCGGACGATTAGGTGATCTATGGGAACGTCCCCAACACTCAAGGTTTTGCCCTATTCAGGCCTGCTTTGTGGGTTTATTGCCCATGTTTTGGTGTCCTGGGACGTCTCCGAAGCACGGGGTGATCCTATGGGACCGTCCCCAAAACTCGCAGGTTTGGCCAATTGGGGCCCGTTTTGTGAGCTATTACTCACGTTTTGGTGTCTCGGGACGTCTCCGAAGCAAGGGGTGATCTTATCGGAACGTCCCTAGGACTCGTGGTTATGGCCAATTCAGGCCCGTTTTGTGGGTTTATTGCCCATGTTTTAGTGTCCCGGGACGTCTTCGAAGCACGGGGTGATCTTATGGGACCGTCCCCAAGAGTCACAATTTTGGCCAATTGGGGCTCATTTTGTGAGCTATTGCTCACGTTTTGGTGTCCCGGGACGTCTCCAGACCATGGGGTGATCTCATGGGAACGTCCCGAGGACTCGTAGTTTTGGCCGATTCAGGCCCGTTTTGTGCGTTTATTGCCCATGTTTTGGTGTCCCGGGACATCTCCGAAGCACGGGTTGATCTTATGGGACCGCCCCCAAGACTCGTAGTTTTGGCCAAATGGGGCCCGTTTTGTGAGCTATTGCTCACGTTTTGGTGTCCCGGGACGTCTCCGGACAATGGGGTGATCTTATGGGAACGTCCCCAGGACTCGTGGTTCTGGCCGATTCAGGCCCGTTTTCTGGGTTTATTGCCCATGTTTTGGTGTCCCGAGACGTCTCCGAAGCACGGTTTGATCTTATGGGACCGTCCCCTAGACTCGTAGGTTTGGCCAATTGGGGCCCGTTTTGTGAGCTATTACTCACGTTTTGGTGTGCCGGGACGTCTCCGGACCAAGGGGTGATCTTATCGGAACGTCCCTAGGACTCGTGGTTTTGGCCAATTCAGGCCCGTTTTGTGGGTTTATTGCCCATGTTTTAGTGTCCCGGGACGTCTTCGAAGCACGGGGTGATCTTATGGGACCGTCCCCAAGAGTCATAGTTTTGGCCAATTGGGACCCGTTTTGTGAGGTATTGCTCACGTTATGGTGTCCCGGGACGTCTCCGGACGACTGGGTGATCTTATGGGAACGTCCCCAGGACTCGTGGTTCTGGCCGATTCAGGCCCGTTTTCTGGGTTTATTGCCCATGTTTTGGTGTCCCGAGACGTCTCCGAAGCACGGGGTGATCTTATGGGACCGTCCCCTAGACTCGTAGGTTTGGCCAATTGGGGCCCGTTTTGTGAGCTATTACTCACGTTTTGGTGTGCCGGGACGTCTCCGGACCAAGGGGTGATCTTATCGGAACGTCCCTAGGACTCGTGGTTTTGGCCAATTCAGGCCCGTTTTGTGGGTTTATTGCCCATGTTTTAGTGTCCCGGGACGTCTTCGAAGCACGGGGTGATCTTATGGGACCGTCCCCAAGAGTCATAGTTTTGGCCAATTGGGACCCGTTTTGTGAGGTATTGCTCACGTTATGGTGTCCCGGGACGTCTCCGGACGACTGGGTGATCTATGGGAACGTCCCCAACACTCAAGGTTTTGCCCTATTCAGGCCTGTTTTCTGGGTTTATTGCCCATGTTTTGGTGTCCTGGGACGTCTCCGAAGCACGGGGTGATCCTATGGGACCGTCCCCAAGACACGCAGTTTTGGCCAATTGGGCCCGTTTTGTGAGCTATTGCTCACGTTTTGGTGTCCCGGGACGTCTCCGGACCAAGGGGTGATCTTATCGGAACGTCCCTAGGACTCGTGGTTTTGGCCAATTCAGGCCCGTTTTGTGGGTTTATTGCCCATGTTTTAGTGTCCCGGGACGTCTTCGAAGCACGGGGTGATCTTATGGGACCGTCCCCAAGAGTCACAGTTTTGGCCAATTGGGACCCGTTTTGTGAGGTATTGCTCACGTTATGGTGTCCCGGGACGTCTCCGGACGACTGGGTGATCTATGGGAACGTCCCCAACACTCAAGGTTTTGCCCTATTCAGGCCTGTTTTCTGGGTTTATTGCCCATGTTTTGGTGTCCTGGGACGTCTCCGAAGCACGGGGTGATCCTATGGGACCGTCCCCAAGACACGCAGTTTTGGCCAATTGGGCCCGTTTTGTGAGCTATTGCTCACGTTTTGGTGTCCCGGGACGTCTCCGGACCAAGGGGTGATCTTATCGGAACGTCCCTAGGACTCGTGGTTTTGGCCAATTCAGGCCCGTTTTGTGGGTTTGTTGCCCATGTTGTAGTGTCCCGGGACGTCTTCGAAGCACGGGGTGATCTTATGGGACCGTCCCCAAGAGTCACAGTTTTGGCCAATTGGGACCCGTTTTGTGAGGTATTGCTCACGTTATGGTGTCCCGGGACGTCTCCGGACGACTGGGTGATCTATGGGAACGTCCCCAACACTCAAGGTTTTGCCCTATTCAGGCCTGTTTTGTGGGTTTATTGCCCATGTTTTGGTGTCCTGGGACGTCTCTGAAGCACGGGGTGATCCTATGGGACCGTCCCCAAGACTCGCAGTTTTGGCCAATTGGGCCCGTTTTGTGAGCTATTGCTCACGTTTTGGTGTCCCGGGACGTCTCCGGACCAAGGGGTGATCTATGGGAATGTCCCAAAGACTCGTGGTTTTGGCCGATTCAGGCCCGTTTTGTGGGTTTATTGCCCATGCTTTGGTGTCCCGGGACGTCTCCGAAGCACGGGGTGATCTTATGGGACCGTCCCCATGAGTCACAGTTTTGGCCAATTGGGCCCGTTTTGTGAGCTATTACTCATGTTTTGGTGTCCCGAGGCGTCTCCGTACCACCGGGTGATCTATGGGAACTTCCCCAAGACTCACAATTTTGGTTGATACGAGCTCGTTTCTAGGGATATTGCTCACGTTTCGGTGTCTCGGGACGTCTCCGAAGCACGGGGTGATCTTATGGAAACGTCCCCAAGACTCGTGGTTTTGGCCGAGTCAGGCCCGTTTTGTGGGTTTATTGCCCATGTTTTGGTGTCCCGAGACATCTCCGAAGCACGGGGTGATCTTATGGGACCGTCCCCAAGAGTCACAGTTTTGGCCAATTGGGGCTCATTTTGTGAGCTATTGCTCACGTTGTGGTGTCCCGGGACGTCTCCAGACCATGGGGTGATCTCATGGGAACGTCCCGAGGACTCGTGGTTTTGGCCGATTCAGGCCCGTTTTGTGCGTTTATTGCCCATGTTTTGGTGTCCCGGGACATCTCCGAAGCACGGGTTGATCTTACGGGACCGCCCGCAAGACTCGTAGTTTTGGCCAAATGGGGCCCGTTTTGTGAGCTATTGCTCACGTTTTGGTGTCCCGGGACGTCTCCGGACAATGGGGTGATCTTATGGGAACGTCCCCAGGACTCGTGGTTCTGGCCGATTCAGGCCCATTTTCTGGGTTTAGTGCCCATGTTTTGGTGTCCCGAGACGTCTCCGAAGCACGGGGTGATCTTATGGGACCGTCCCCTAGACTCGCAGGTTTGGCCAATTGGGGCCCGTTTTGTGCGCTATTACTCACGTTTTGGTGTGCCTGGACGTCTCCGGACCAAGGGGTGATCTTATCGGAACGTCCCTAGGACTCGTGGTTTTGGCCAATTCAGGCCCGTTTTGTGGGTTTATTGCCCATGTTTTAGTGTCCCAGGACGTCTTCGAAGCACGGGGTGATCTTATGGGACCGTCCCCAAGAGTCACAGTTTTGGCCAATTGGGACCCGTTTTGTGAGGTATTGCTCACGTTATGGTGTCCCGGGACGTCTCCGGACGACTGGGTGATCTATGGGAACATCCCCAACACTCAAGGTTTTGCCCTATTCGGGCCTGTTTTGTGGGTTTATTGCCCATGTTTTGGTGTCCTGGGACGTCTCCGAAGCACGGGGTGATCCTATGGGACCGTCCCCAAGACTCGCAGTTTTGGCCAATTGGGCCCGTTTTGTGAGCTATTGCTCACGTTTTGGTGTCCCGGGACGTCTCCGGACCAAGGGGTGATCTTATCGGAACGTCCCTAGGACTCGTGGTTTTGGCCAATTCAGGCCCGTTTTGTGGGTTTATTGCCCATGTTGTAGTGTCCCGGGACGTCTTCGAAGCACGGGGTGATCTTATGGGACCGTCCCCAAGAGTCACAGTTTTGGCCAATTGGGACCCGTTTTGTGAGGTATTGCTCACGTTATGGTGTCCCGGGACGTCTCCGGACGACTGGGTGATCTATGGGAACGTCCCCAACACTCAAGGTTTTGCCCTATTCAGGCCTGTTTTGTGGGTTTATTGCCCATGTTTTGGTGTCCTGGGACGTCTCTGAAGCACGGGGTGATCCTATGGGACCGTCCCCAAGACTCGCAGTTTTGGCCAATTGGGCCCGTTTTGTGAGCTATTGCTCACGTTTTGGTGTCCCGGGACGTCTCCGGACCAAGGGGTGATCTATGGGAATGTCCCAAAGACTCGTGGTTTTGGCCGATTCAGGCCCGTTTTGTGGGTTTATTGCCCATGCTTTGGTGTCCCGGGACGTCTCCGAAGCACGGGGTGATCTTATGGGACCGTCCCCATGAGTCACAGTTTTGGCCAATTGGGCCCGTTTTGTGAGCTATTACTCATGTTTTGGTGTCCCGAGGCGTCTCCGTACCACCGGGTGATCTATGGGAACTTCCCCAACACTCACAATTTTGGTTGATACGAGCTCGTTTCTAGGGATATTGCTCACGTTTCGGTGTCTCGGGACGTCTCCGAAGCACGGGGTGATCTTATGGAAACGTCCCCAAGACTCGTGGTTTTGGCCGAGTCAGGCCCGTTTTGTGGGTTTATTGCCCATGTTTTGGTGTCCCGAGACATCTCCGAAGCACGGGGTGATCTTATGGGACCGTCCCCAAGAGTCACAGTTTTGGCCAATTGGGGCTCATTTTGTGAGCTATTGCTCACGTTGTGGTGTCCCGGGACGTCTCCAGACCATGGGGTGATCTCATGGGAACGTCCCGAGGACTCGTGGTTTTGGCCGATTCAGGCCCGTTTTGTGCGTTTATTGCCCATGTTTTGGTGTCCCGGGACATCTCCGAAGCACGGGTTGATCTTACGGGACCGCCCGCAAGACTCGTAGTTTTGGCCAAATGGGGCCCGTTTTGTGAGCTATTGCTCACGTTTTGGTGTCCCGGGACGTCTCCGGACAATGGGGTGATCTTATGGGAACGTCCCCAGGACTCGTGGTTCTGGCCGATTCAGGCCCATTTTCTGGGTTTAGTGCCCATGTTTTGGTGTCCCGAGACGTCTCCGAAGCACGGGGTGATCTTATGGGACCGTCCCCTAGACTCGCAGGTTTGGCCAATTGGGGCCCGTTTTGTGCGCTATTACTCACGTTTTGGTGTGCCTGGACGTCTCCGGACCAAGGGGTGATCTTATCGGAACGTCCCTAGGACTCGTGGTTTTGGCCAATTCAGGCCCGTTTTGTGGGTTTATTGCCCATGTTTTAGTGTCCCAGGACGTCTTCGAAGCACGGGGTGATCTTATGGGACCGTCCCCAAGAGTCACAGTTTTGGCCAATTGGGACCCGTTTTGTGAGGTATTGCTCACGTTATGGTGTCCCGGGACGTCTCCGGACGACTGGGTGATCTATGGGAACATCCCCAACACTCAAGGTTTTGCCCTATTCGGGCCTGTTTTGTGGGTTTATTGCCCATGTTTTGGTGTCCTGGGACGTCTCCGAAGCACGGGGTGATCCTATGGGACCGTCCCCAAGACTCGCAGTTTTGGCCAATTGGGCCCGTTTTGTGAGCTATTGCTCACGTTTTGGTGTCCCGGGACGTCTCCGGACCAAGGGGTGATCTTATCGGAACGTCCCTAGGACTCGTGGTTTTGGCCAATTCAGGCCCGTTTTGTGGGTTTATTGCCCATGTTGTAGTGTCCCGGGACGTCTTCGAAGCACGGGGTGATCTTATGGGACCGTCCCCAAGAGTCACAGTTTTGGCCAATTGGGACCCGTTTTGTGAGGTATTGCTCACGTTATGGTGTCCCGGGACGTCTCCGGACGACTAGGTGATCTATGGGAACGTCCCCAACACTCAAGGTTTTGCCCTATTCAGGCCTGTTTTGTGGGTTTATTGCCCATGTTTTGGTGTCCTGGGACGTCTCTGAAGCACGGGGTGATCCTATGGGACCGTCCCCAAGACTCGCAGTTTTGGCCAATTGGGCCCGTTTTGTGAGCTATTGCTCACGTTTTGGTGTCCCGGGACGTCTCCGGACCAAGGGGTGATCTATGGGAATGTCCCAAAGACTCGTGGTTTTGGCCGATTCAGGCCCGTTTTGTGGGTTTATTGCCCATGCTTTGGTGTCCCGGGACGTCTCCGAAGCACGGGGTGATCTTATGGGACCGTCCCCATGAGTCACAGTTTTGGCCAATTGGGCCCGTTTTGTGAGCTATTACTCATGTTTTGGTGTCCCGAGGCGTCTCCGTACCACCGGGTGATCTATGGGAACTTCCCCAACACTCACAATTTTGGTTGATACGAGCTCGTTTCTAGGGATATTGCTCACGTTTCGGTGTCTCGGGACGTCTCCGAAGCACGGGGTGATCTTATGGAAACGTCCCCAAGACTCGTGGTTTTGGCCGAGTCAGGCCCGTTTTGTGGGTTTATTGCCCATGTTTTGGTGTCCCGAGACATCTCCGAAGCACGGGGTGATCTTATGGGACCGTCCCCAAGAGTCACAGTTTTGGCCAATTGGGGCTCATTTTGTGAGCTATTGCTCACGTTGTGGTGTCCCGGGACGTCTCCAGACCATGGGGTGATCTCATGGGAACGTCCCGAGGACTCGTGGTTTTGGCCGATTCAGGCCCGTTTTGTGCGTTTATTGCCCATGTTTTGGTGTCCCGGGACATCTCCGAAGCACGGGTTGATCTTATGGGACCGCCCGCAAGACTCGTAGTTTTGGCCAAATGGGGCCCGTTTTGTGAGCTATTGCTCACGTTTTGGTGTCCCGGGACGTCTCCGGACAATGGGGTGATCTTATGGGAACGTCCCCAGGACTCGTGGTTCTGGCCGATTCAGGCCCGTTTTCTGGGTTTATTGCCCATGTTTTGGTGTCCCGAGACGTCTCCGAAGCACGGTTTGATCTTATGGGACCGTCCCCTAGACTCGTAGGTTTGGCCAATTGGGGCCCGTTTTGTGAGCTATTACTCACGTTTTGGTGTGCCGGGACGTCTCCGGACCAAGGGGTGATCTTATCGGAACGTCCCTAGGACTCGTGGTTTTGGCCAATTCAGGCCCGTTTTGTGGGTTTATTGCCCATGTTTTAGTGTCCCGGGACGTCTTCGAAGCACGGGGTGATCTTATGGGACCGTCCCCAAGAGTCATAGTTTTGGCCAATTGGGACCCGTTTTGTGAGGTATTGCTCACGTTATGGTGTCCCGGGACGTCTCCGGACGACTGGGTGATCTTATGGGAACGTCCCCAGGACTCGTGGTTCTGGCCGATTCAGGCCCGTTTTCTGGGTTTATTGCCCATGTTTTGGTGTCCCGAGACGTCTCCGAAGCACGGGGTGATCTTATGGGACCGTCCCCTAGACTCGTAGGTTTGGCCAATTGGGGCCCGTTTTGTGAGCTATTACTCACGTTTTGGTGTGCCGGGACGTCTCCGGACCAAGGGGTGATCTTATCGGAACGTCCCTAGGACTCGTGGTTTTGGCCAATTCAGGCCCGTTTTGTGGGTTTATTGCCCATGTTTTAGTGTCCCGGGACGTCTTCGAAGCACGGGGTGATCTTATGGGACCGTCCCCAAGAGTCATAGTTTTGGCCAATTGGGACCCGTTTTGTGAGGTATTGCTCACGTTATGGTGTCCCGGGACGTCTCCGGACGACTGGGTGATCTATGGGAACGTCCCCAACACTCAAGGTTTTGCCCTATTCAGGCCTGTTTTCTGGGTTTATTGCCCATGTTTTGGTGTCCTGGGACGTCTCCGAAGCACGGGGTGATCCTATGGGACCGTCCCCAAGACACGCAGTTTTGGCCAATTGGGCCCGTTTTGTGAGCTATTGCTCACGTTTTGGTGTCCCGGGACGTCTCCGGACCAAGGGGTGATCTTATCGGAACGTCCCTAGGACTCGTGGTTTTGGCCAATTCAGGCCCGTTTTGTGGGTTTATTGCCCATGTTTTAGTGTCCCGGGACGTCTTCGAAGCACGGGGTGATCTTATGGGACCGTCCCCAAGAGTCACAGTTTTGGCCAATTGGGACCCGTTTTGTGAGGTATTGCTCACGTTATGGTGTCCCGGGACGTCTCCGGACGACTGGGTGATCTATGGGAACGTCCCCAACACTCAAGGTTTTGCCCTATTCAGGCCTGTTTTCTGGGTTTATTGCCCATGTTTTGGTGTCCTGGGACGTCTCCGAAGCACGGGGTGATCCTATGGGACCGTCCCCAAGACACGCAGTTTTGGCCAATTGGGCCCGTTTTGTGAGCTATTGCTCACGTTTTGGTGTCCCGGGACGTCTCCGGACCAAGGGGTGATCTTATCGGAACGTCCCTAGGACTCGTGGTTTTGGCCAATTCAGGCCCGTTTTGTGGGTTTGTTGCCCATGTTGTAGTGTCCCGGGACGTCTTCGAAGCACGGGGTGATCTTATGGGACCGTCCCCAAGAGTCACAGTTTTGGCCAATTGGGACCCGTTTTGTGAGGTATTGCTCACGTTATGGTGTCCCGGGACGTCTCCGGACGACTGGGTGATCTATGGGAACGTCCCCAACACTCAAGGTTTTGCCCTATTCAGGCCTGTTTTGTGGGTTTATTGCCCATGTTTTGGTGTCCTGGGACGTCTCTGAAGCACGGGGTGATCCTATGGGACCGTCCCCAAGACTCGCAGTTTTGGCCAATTGGGCCCGTTTTGTGAGCTATTGCTCACGTTTTGGTGTCCCGGGACGTCTCCGGACCAAGGGGTGATCTATGGGAATGTCCCAAAGACTCGTGGTTTTGGCCGATTCAGGCCCGTTTTGTGGGTTTATTGCCCATGCTTTGGTGTCTCGGGACGTCTCCGAAGCACGGGGTGATCTTATGGAAACGTCCCCAAGACTCGTGGTTTTGGCCGAGTCAGGCCCGTTTTGTGGATTTATTGCCCATGTTTTGGTGTCTCGAGACGTCTCCGAAGCACGGGGTGATCTTATGGGACCGTCCCCAGGACTCGTGGTTCTGGCCGATTCAGGCCCGTTTTGTGGGTTTATTGCCCATGCTTTGGTGTCCCGGGACGTCTCCGAAGCACGGGGTGATCTTATGGGACCGTCCCCATGAGTCACAGTTTTGGCCAATTGGGCCCGTTTTGTGAGCTATTACTCATGTTTTGGTGTCCCGAGGCGTCTCCGTACCACCGGGTGATCTATGGGAACTTCCCCAAGACTCACAATTTTGGTTGATACGAGCTCGTTTCTAGGGATATTGCTCACGTTTCGGTGTCTCGGGACGTCTCCGAAGCACGGGGTGATCTTATGGAAACGTCCCCAAGACTCGTGGTTCTGGCCGATTGGGACCCGTTTTGTGAGGTATTGCTCACGTTATGGTGTCCCGGGACGTCTCCGGACGACTGGGTGATCTATGGGAACATCCCCAACACTCAAGGTTTTGCCCTATTCGGGCCTGTTTTGTGGGTTTATTGCCCATGTTTTGGTGTCCTGGGACGTCTCCGAAGCACGGGGTGATCCTATGGGACCGTCCCCAAGACTCGCAGTTTTGGCCAATTGGGCCCGTTTTGTGAGCTATTGCTCACGTTTTGGTGTCCCGGGACGTCTCCGGACCAAGGGGTGATCTTATCGGAACGTCCCTAGGACTCGTGGTTTTGGCCAATTCAGGCCCGTTTTGTGGGTTTATTGCCCATGTTTTAGTGTCCCGGGACGTCTTCGAAGCACGGGGTGATCTTATGGGACCGTCCCCAAGAGTCACAGTTTTGGCCAATTGGGACCCGTTTTGTGAGGTATTGCTCACGTTATGGTGTCCCGGGACGTCTCCGGACGACTGGGTGATCTATGGGAACGTCCCCAACACTCAAGGTTTTGCCCTATTCAGGCCTGTTTTGTGGGTTTATTGCCCATGTTTTGGTGTCCTGGGACGTCTCTGAAGCACGGGGTGATCCTATGGGACCGTCCCCAAGACTCGCAGTTTTGGCCAATTGGGCCCGTTTTGTGAGCTATTGCTCACGTTTTGGTGTCCCGGGACGTCTCCGGACCAAGGGGTGATCTATGGGAATGTCCCAAAGACTCGTGGTTTTGGCCGATTCAGGCCCGTTTTGTGGGTTTATTGCCCATGCTTTGGTGTCCCGGGACGTCTCCGAAGCACGGGGTGATCTTATGGGACCGTCCCCATGAGTCACAGTTTTGGCCAATTGGGCCCGTTTTGTGAGCTATTACTCATGTTTTGGTGTCCCGAGGCGTCTCCGTACCACCGGGTGATCTATGGGAACTTCCCCAAGACTCACAATTTTGGTTGATACGAGCTCGTTTCTAGGGATATTGCTCACGTTTCGGTGTCTCGGGACGTCTCCGAAGCACGGGGTGATCTTATGGAAACGTCCCCAAGACTCGTGGTTTTGGCCGAGTCAGGCCCGTTTTGTGGGTTTATTGCCCATGTTTTGGTGTCCCGAGACATCTCCGAAGCACGGGGTGATCTTATGGGACCGTCCCCAAGAGTCACAGTTTTGGCCAATTGGGGCTCATTTTGTGAGCTATTGCTCACGTTGTGGTGTCCCGGGACGTCTCCAGACCTTGGGGTGATCTCATGGGAACGTCCCGAGGACTCGTGGTTTTGGCCGATTCAGGCCCGTTTTGTGCGTTTATTGCCCATGTTTTGGTGTCCCGGGACATCTCCGAAGCACGGGTTGATCTTACGGGACCGCCCGCAAGACTCGTAGTTTTGGCCAAATGGGGCCCGTTTTGTGAGCTATTGCTCACGTTTTGGTGTCCCGGGACGTCTCCGGACAATGGGGTGATCTTATGGGAACGTCCCCAGGACTCGTGGTTCTGGCCGATTCAGGCCCATTTTCTGGGTTTAGTGCCCATGTTTTGGTGTCCCGAGACGTCTCCGAAGCACGGGGTGATCTTATGGGACCGTCCCCTAGACTCGCAGGTTTGGCCAATTGGGGCCCGTTTTGTGCGCTATTACTCACGTTTTGGTGTGCCGGGACGTCTCCGGACCAAGGGGTGATCTTATCGGAACGTCCCTAGGACTCGTGGTTTTGGCCAATTCAGGCCCGTTTTGTGGGTTTATTGCCCATGTTTTAGTGTCCCAGGACGTCTTCGAAGCACGGGGTGATCTTATGGGACCGTCCCCAAGAGTCACAGTTTTGGCCAATTGGGACCCGTTTTGTGAGGTATTGCTCACGTTATGGTGTCCCGGGACGTCTCCGGACGACTGGGTGATCTATGGGAACATCCCCAACACTCAAGGTTTTGCCCTATTCGGGCCTGTTTTGTGGGTTTATTGCCCATGTTTTGGTGTCCTGGGACGTCTCCGAAGCACGGGGTGATCCTATGGGACCGTCCCCAAGACTCGCAGTTTTGGCCAATTGGGCCCGTTTTGTGAGCTATTGCTCACGTTTTGGTGTCCCGGGACGTCTCCGGACCAAGGGGTGATCTTATCGGAACGTCCCTAGGACTCGTGGTTTTGGCCAATTCAGGCCCGTTTTGTGGGTTTATTGCCCATGTTGTAGTGTCCCGGGACGTCTTCGAAGCACGGGGTGATCTTATGGGACCGTCCCCAAGAGTCACAGTTTTGGCCAATTGGGACCCGTTTTGTGAGGTATTGCTCACGTTATGGTGTCCCGGGACGTCTCCGGACGACTGGGTGATCTATGGGAACGTCCCCAACACTCAAGGTTTTGCCCTATTCAGGCCTGTTTTGTGGGTTTATTGCCCATGTTTTGGTGTCATGGGACGTCTCTGAAGCACGGGGTGATCCTACGGGACCGTCCCCAAGACTCGCAGTTTTGGCCAATTGGGCCCGTTTTGTGAGCTATTGCTCACGTTTTGGTGTCCCGGGACGTCTCCGGACCAAGGGGTGATCTATGGGAATGTCCCAAAGACTCGTGGTTTTGGCCGATTCAGGCCCGTTTTGTGGGTTTATTGCCCATGCTTTGGTGTCCCGGGACGTCTCCGAAGCACGGGGTGATCTTATGGGACCGTCCCCATGAGTCACAGTTTTGGCCAATTGGGCCCGTTTTGTGAGCTATTACTCATGTCTTGGTGTCCCGAGGCGTCTCCGTACCACGGGGTGATCTATGGGAACTTCCCCAAGACTCACAATTTTGGTTGATACGAGCTCGTTTCAAGGGATATTGCTCACGTTTCGGTGTCTCGGGACGTCTCCGAATCACGGGGTGATCTTATGGAAACGTCCCCAAGACTCGTGGTTTTGGCCGAGTCAGGCCCGTTTTGTGGGTTTATTGCCCATGTTTTGGTGTCCCGAGACGTCTCCGAAGCACGGGGTGATCTTATGGGACCGTCCCCAAGAGTCACAGTTTTGGCCAATTGGGGCTCATTTTGTGAGCTATTGCTCACGTTTTGGTGTCCCGGGACGTCTCCAGACCATGGGGTGATCTCATGGGAACGTCCCGAGGACTCGTGGTTTTGGCCGATTCAGGCCCGTTTTGTGCGTTTATTGCCCATGTTTTGGTGTCCCGGGACATCTCCGAAGCACGGGTTGATCTTACGGGACCGCCCGCAAGACTCGTAGTTTTGGCCAAATGGGGCCCGTTTTGTGAGCTATTGCTCACGTTTTGGTGTCCCGGGACGTCTCCGGATAATGGGGTGATCTTATGGGAACGTCCCCAGGACTCGTGGTTCTGGCCGATTCAGGCCCATTTTCTGGGTTTAGTGCCCATGTTTTGGTGTCCCGAGACGTCTCCGAAGCACGGGGTGATCTTATGGGACCGTCCCCTAGACTCGCAGGTTTGGCCAATTGGGGCCCGTTTTGTGCGCTATTACTCACGTTTTGGTGTGCCGGGACGTCTCCGGACCAAGGGGTGATCTTATCGGAACGTCCCTAGGACTCGTGGTTTTGGCCAATTCAGGCCCGTTTTGTGGGTTTATTGCCCATGTTTTAGTGTCCCGGGACGTCTTCGAAGGACGGGTTGATCTTATGGGACCGTCCCCAAGAGTCACAGTTTTGGCCAATTGGGACCCGTTTTGTGAGGTATTGCTCACGTTATGGTGTCCCGGGACGTCTCCGGACGACTAGGTGATCTATGGGAACGTCCCCAACACTCAAGGTTTTGCCCTATTCAGGCCTGTTTTGTGGGTTTATTGCCCATGTTTTGGTGTCCTGGGACGTCTCCGAAGCATGGGGTGATCCTATGGGACCGTCCCCAAAACTCGCAGGTTTGGCCAATTGGGGCCCGTTTTGTGAGCTATTACTCACGTTTTTGTGTCTCGGGACGTCTCCGAAGCACAGGGTGATCTTATCGGAACGTCCCTAGGACTCGCGGTTTTGGCCAATTCAGGCCCGTTTTGTGCGTTTATTGCCCATGTTTTAGTGCACCGGGACTTCTTCGAAGCACGGGGTGATCTTATGGGACCGTCCCCAAGATTCATAGTTTTGGCCAATTGGGGCTCATTTTGTGAGCTATTGCTCACGTTTTGGTGTCCCGGGACGTCTCCAGACCATGGGGTGATCTCATGGGAACGTCCCGAGGACTAGTGGTTTTGACCGTTTCAGGCCCGTTTTGTGCGTTTATTGCCCATGTTTTGGTGTCCCGGGACATCTCCGAAGGACAGGTTGATCTTATGGGACCGCCCCCAAGACTCGTAGTTTTGGCCAAATGGGGCCCGTTTTGTGAGCTATTGCTCACGTTTTGGTGTCCCGGGACGTCTCCGGACAATGGGGTGATCTTATGGGAACGTCCCCAGGACTCGTGGTTCTGGCCGATTCAGGCCCGTTTTCTGGGTTTATTGCCCATGTTTTGGTGTCCCGAGACGTCTCCGAAGCACGGGGTGATCTTATGGGACCGTCCCCGAGACTCGTAGGTTTGGCCAATTGGGGCCCGTTTTGTGAGCTATTACTCACGTTTTGGTGTGCCAGGACGTCTCCGGACCAAGGGGTGATCTTATCGGAACGTCCCTAGGACTCGTGGTTTTGGCCAATTCAGGCCCGTTTTGTGGGTTTATTGCCCATGTTTTAGTGTCCCAGGACGTCTTCGAAGGACGGGGTGATCTTATGGGACCGTCCCCAAGAGTCACAGTTTTGGCCAATTGGGACCCGTTTTGTGAGGTATTGCTCACGTTATGGTGTCCCGGGACGTCTCCGGACGACTGGGTGATCTATGGGAACATCCCCAACACTCAAGGTTTTGCCCTATTCGGGCCTGTTTTGTGGGTTTATTGCCCATGTTTTGGTGTCCTGGGACGTCTCCGAAGCACAGGGTGATCTTATCGGAACGTCCCTAGGACTCGCGGTTTTGGCCAATTCAGGCCCGTTTTGTGCGTTTATTGCCCATGTTTTAGTGCACCGGGACTTCTTCGAAGCACGGGGTGATCTTATGGGACCGTCCCCAAGATTCATAGTTTTGGCCAATTGGGGCTCATTTTGTGAGCTATTGCTCACGTTTTGGTGTCCCGGGACGTCTCCAGACCATGGGGTGATCTCATGGGAACGTCCCGAGGACTCGCGGTTTTGGCCGATTCAGGCCCGTTTTGTGGGTTTATTGCCCATGTTTTAGTGCACCGGGACTTCTTCGAAGCACGGGGTGATCTTATGGCACCGTTCCCAAGAGTCACAGTTTTGGCCAATTGGGGCTCATTTTGTGAGCTATTGCTCACGTTTTGGTGTCCCGGGACGTCTCCAGACCATGGGGTGATCTCATGGGAACGTCCCGAGGACTCGTGGTTTTGGCCGATTCAGGCCCGTTTTGTGCGTTTATTGCCCATGTTTTGGTGTCCCAGGACATCTCCGAAGCACGGGTTGATCTTATGGGACCGCCCCCAAGACTCGTAGTTTTGGCCAAATGGGGCCCGTTTTGTGAGCTCTTGCTCACGTTTTGGTGTCCCGGGACATCTCCGGACAATGGGGTGATCTTATGGGAACGTCCCCAGGACTCGTGGTTCTGGCCGATTCAGGCCCGTTTTCTGGGTTTATTGCCCATATTTTGGTGTCCCGAGACGTCTCCGAAGCATGGGGTGATCTTATGGGACCGTCCCCTAGACTCGCAGGTTTGGCCAATTGGGGCCCGTTTTGTGAGCTATTACTCACGTTTTGGTGTGCCGGGATGTCTCCGGACCAAGGGGTGATCTTATCGGAACGTCCCTAGGACTCGTGGTTTTGGACAATTCAGGCCCGTTTTGTGGGTTTATTGCCCATGTTTTAGTGTCCCGGGACGTCTTCGAAGCACGGGGTGATCTTATGGGACCGTCCCCAAGAGTCACAGTTTTGGCCAATTGGGACCCGTTTTGTGAGGTATTGCTCACGTTATGGTGTCCCGGGACGTCTCCGGACGACTGGGTGATCTATGGGAACGTCCCCAACACTCAAGGTTTTGCCCTATTCAGGCCTGTTTTGTGGGTTTATTGCCCATGTTTTGGTGTCCTGGGACGTCTCCGAAGCACGGGGTGATCCTATGGGACCGTCCCCAAAACTCGCAGGTTTGGCCAATTGGGGCCCGTTTTGTGAGCTATTACTCACGTTTTGGTGTCTCGGGACGTCTCCGAAGCACGGGGTGATCTTATCGGAACGTCCCTAGGACTCGTGGTTTTGGCCAATTCAGGCCCGTTTTGTGGGTTTATTGCCCATGTTTTAGTGTCCCGGGACGTCTTCGAAGCACGGGGTGATCTTATGGGACTGTCCCCAAGAGTCACAGTTTTGGCCAATTGGGGCTCATTTTGTGAGCTATTGCTCACGTTTTGGTGTCCCGGGACGTCTCCAGACCATGGGGTGATCTCATGGGAACGTCCCGAGGACTCGTGGGTTTGGCCGATTCAGGCCCGTTTTGTGCGTTTATTGCCAATGTTTTGGTGTCCCGGGACATCTCCGAAGCACGGGTTGATCTTATGGGACCGCCCCCAAGACTCGTAGTTTTGGCCAAATGGGGCCCGTTTTGTGAGCTATTGCTCACGTTTTGGTGTCCCGGGACGTCTCCGGACAATGGGGTGATCTTATGGGAACGTCCCCAGGACTCGTGGTTCTGGCCGATTCAGGCCCGTTTTCTGGGTTTATTGCCCATGTTTTGGTGTCCCGAGACGTCTCCGAAGCACGGGGTGATCTTATGGGACCGTCCCCTAGACTCGCAGGTTTGGCCAATTGGGGTCCGTTTTGTGAGCTATTACTCACGTTTTGGTGTGCCGGGATGTCTCCGGACCAAGGGGTGATCTTATCGGAACGTCCCTAGGACTCGTAGTTTTGGCGAATTCAGGCCCGTTTTGTGGGTTTATTGCCCATGTTTTAGTGTCCCGGGACGTCTTCGAAGCACGGGGTGATCTTATGGGACCGTCCCCAAGAGTCACAGTTTTGGCCAATTGGGACCCGTTTTGTGAGGTATTGCTCACATTATGGTGTCCCGGGACGTCTCCGGACGACTTGGTGATCTATGGGAACGTCCCCAACACTCAAGGTTTTGCCCTATTCAGGCCTGTTTTGTGGGTTTATTGCCCATGTTTTGGTGTCCTGGGACGTCTCCGAAGCACGGGCTGATCCTATGGGACTGTCCCCAAGACTCGCAGGTTTGGCCAATTGGGGCCCGTTTTGTGAGCTATTACTCACGTTTTGGTGTGCCGGGACGTCTCCGGACCAAGGGGTGATCTTATCGGAACGTCCCTAGGACTCGTGGTTTTGGCCAATTCAGGCCCGTTTTGTGGGTTTATTGCCCATGTTTTAGTGTCCCGGGACGTCTTCGAAGCACGGGGTGATCTTATGGGACCGTCCCCAAAAGTCACAGTTTTGGCCAATTGGGGCTCATTTTGTGAGCTATTGCTCACGTTTGGGTGTCCCGGGACGTCTCCAGACCATAGGGTGTTCTCATGGGAACGTCCCGAGGACTCGTGGTTTTGGTCGATTCAGGCCCGTTTTGTGCGTTTATTGCCCATGTTTTGGTGTCCCGGGACATCTCCGAAGCACGGGGTGATCTTATGGGACCGCCCCCAAGAGTCGTAGTTTTGGCCAAATGGGGCCCATTTTGTGAGTTATTGCTTACGTTTTGGTGTCCCGGGACGTCTCCGGACAATGGGGTGATCTTATGGGAACGTCCCCAGGACTCGTGGTTCTGGCCGATTCAGGCCCGTTTTCTGGGTTTATTGCCCATGTTTTGGTGTCCCGAGACGTCTCCGAAGCACGGGGTGATCTTATGGGACCGTCCCCTAGACTCGCAGGTTTGGCCAATTGGGGCCCGTTTTGTGAGCTATTACTCACGTTTTGGTGTGCCGGGACGTCTCCGGACCAAGGGGTGATCTTATCGGAACGTCCCTAGGACTCGTGGTTTTGGCCAATTCAGGCCCGTTTTGTGGGTTTATTGCCCATGTTTTAGTGTCCCAGGACGTCTTCGAAGCACGGGGTGATCTTATGGGACCGTCCCCAAGAGTCACAGTTTTGGCCAATTGGGACCCGTTTTGTGAGGTATTGCTCACGTTATGGTGTCCCGGGACGTCTCCGGACGACTGGGTGATCTATGGGAACATCCCCAACACTCAAGGTTTTGCCCTATTCGGGCCTGTTTTGTGGGTTTATTGCCCATGTTTTGGTGTCCTGGGACGTCTCCGAAGCACGGGGTGATCCTATGGGACCGTCCCCAAGACTCCCAGTTTTGGCCAATTGGGCCCGTTTTGTGAGCTATTGCTCACGTTTTGGTGTCCCGGGACGTCTCCGGACCAAGGGGTGATCTTATCGGAACGTCCCTAGGACTCGTGGTTTTGGCCAATTCAGGCCCGTTTTGTGGGTTTATTGCCCATGTTGTAGTGTCCCGGGACGTCTTCGAAGCACGGGGTGATCTTATGGGACCGTCCCCAAGAGTCACAGTTTTGGCCAATTGGGACCCGTTTTGTGAGGTATTGCTCACGTTATGGTGTCCCGGGACGTCTCCGGACGACTGGGTGATCTATGGGAACGTCCCCAACACTCAAGGTTTTGCCCTATTCAGGCCTGTTTTGTGGGTTTATTGCCCATGTTTTGGTGTCCTGGGACGTCTCTGAAGCATGGGGTGATCCTACGGGACCGTCCCCAAGACTCGCAGTTTTGGCCAATTGGGCCCGTTTTGTGAGCTATTGCTCACGTTTTGGTGTCCCGGGACGTCTCCGGACCAAGGGGTGATCTATGGGAATGTCCCAAAGACTCGTGGTTTTGGCCGATTCAGGCCCGTTTTGTGGGTTTATTGCCCATGCTTTGGTGTCCCGGGACGTCTCCGAAGCACGGGGTGATCTTATGGGACCGTCCCCATGAGTCACAGTTTTGGCCAATTGGGCCCGTTTTGTGAGCTATTACTCATGTCTTGGTGTCCCGAGGCGTCTCCGTACCACGGGGTGATCTATGGGAACTTCCCCAAGACTCACAATTTTGGTTGATACGAGCTCGTTTCAAGGGATATTGCTCACGTTTCGGTGTCTCGGGACGTCTCCGAAGCACGGGGTGATCTTATGGAAACGTCCCCAAGACTCGTGGTTTTGGCCGAGTCAGGCCCGTTTTGTGGGTTTATTGCCCATGTTTTGGTGTCCCGAGACGTCTCCGAAGCACGGGGTGATCTTATGGGACCGTCCCCAAGAGTCACAGTTTTGGCCAATTGGGGCTCATTTTGTGAGCTATTGCTCACGTTTTGGTGTCCCGGGACGTCTCCAGACCATGGGGTGATCTCATGGGAACGTCCCGAGGACTCGTGGTTTTGGCCGATTCAGGCCCGTTTTGTGTGTTTATTGCCCATGTTTTGGTGTCCCGGGACATCTCCGAAACACGGGTTGATCTTACGGGACCGCCCGCAAGACTCGTAGTTTTGGCCAAATGGGGCCCGTTTTGTGAGCTATTGCTCACGTTTTGGTGTCCCGGGACGTCTCCGGACAATGGGGTGATCTTATGGAAACGTCCCCAGGACTCGTGGTTCTGGCCGATTCAGGCCCATTTTCTGGGTTTATTGCCCATGTTTTGGTGTCCCGAGACGTCTCCGAAGCACGGGGTGATCTTATGGGACCGTCCCCTAGACTCGCAGGTTTGGCCAATTGGGGCCCGTTTTGTGCGCTATTACTCACGTTTTGGTGTGCCGGGACGTCTCCGGACCAAGGGGTGATCTTATCGGAACGTCCCTAGGACTCGTGGTTTTGGCCAATTCAGGCCCGTTTTGTGGGTTTATTGCCCATGTTTTAGTGTCCCGGGACGTCTTCGAAGGACGGGTTGATCTTATGGGACCGTCCCCAAGAGTCACAGTTTTGGCCAATTGGGACCCGTTTTGTGAGGTATTGCTCACGTTATGGTGTCCCGGGACGTCTCCGGACGACTAGGTGATCTATGGGAACGTCCCCAACACTCAAGGTTTTGCCCTATTCAGGCCTGTTTTGTGGGTTTATTGCCCATATTTTGGTGTCCTGGGACGTCTCCGAAGCACGGGGTGATCCTATGGGGCCGTCCCCAAAACTCGCAGGTTTGGCCAATTGGGGCCCGTTTTGTGAGCTATTACTCACGTTTTGGTGTCTCGGGACGTCTCCGAAGCACAGGGTGATCTTATCGGAACGTCCCTAGGACTCGCGGTTTTGGCCAATTCAGGCCCGTTTTGTGGGTTTATTGCCCATGTTTTAGTGCACCGGGACTTCTTCGAAGCACGGGGTGATCTTATGGGACCGTCCCCAAGATTCATAGTTTTGGCCAATTGGGGCTCATTTTGTGAGCTATTGCTCACGTTTTGGTGTCCCGGGACGTCTCCAGACCATGGGGTGATCTCATGGGAACGTCCCGAGGACTCGTGGGTTTGGCCGATTCAGGCCCGTTTTGTGCGTTTATTGCCCATGTTTTAGTGTCCCAGGACATCTCCGAAGCACGGGTTGATCTTATGGGACCGCCCCCAAGACTCGTAGTTTTGGCCAAATGGGGCCCGTTTTGTGAGCTCTTGCTCACGTTTTGGTGTCCCGGGACGTCTCCGGACAATGGGGTGATCTTATGGGAACGTCCCCAGGACTCGTGGTTCTGGCCGATTCAGGCCCGTTTTCTGGGTTTATTGCCCATATTTTGGTGTCCCGAGACGTCTCCGAAGCATGGGGTGATCTTATGGGACCGTCCCCTAGACTCGCAGGTTTGGCCAATTGGGGCCCGTTTTGTGAGCTATTACTCACGTTTTGGTGTGCCGGGATGTCTCCGGACCAAGGGGTGATCTTATCGGAACGTCCCTAGGACTCGTGGTTTTGGACAATTCAGGCCCGTTTTGCGGGTTTATTGCCCATGTTTTAGTGTCCCGGGACGTCTTCGAAGCACGGGGTGATCTTATGGGACCGTCCCCAAGAGTCACAGTTTTGGCCAATTGGGACCCGTTTTGTGAGGTATTGCTCACGTTATGGTGTCCCGGGACGTCTCCGGACGACTGGGTGATCTATGGGAACGTCCCCAACACTCAAGGTTTTGCCCTATTCAGGCCTGTTTTGTGGGTTTATTGCCCATGTTTTGGTGTCCTGGCACGTCTCCGAAGCACGGGGTGATCCTATGGGACCGTCCCCAAAACTCGCAGGTTTGGCCAATTAGGGCCCGTTTTGTGAGCTATTACTCACGTTTTGGTGTCTCGGGACGTCTCCGAAGCACAGGGTGATCTTATGGGACCGTCCCCAAGAGTCACAGTTTTGGCCAATTGGGACCCGTTTTGTGAGGTATTGCTCACGTTATGGTGTCCCGGGACGTCTCCGGACGACTAGGTGATCTATGGGAACGTCCCCAACACTCAAGGTTTTGCCCTATTCAGGCCTGTTTTGTGGGTTTATTGCCCATATTTTGGTGTCCTGGGACGTCTCCGAAGCACGGGGTGATCCTATGGGGCCGTCCCCAAAACTCGCAGGTTTGGCCAATTGGGGCCCGTTTTGTGAGCTATTACTCACGTTTTGGTGTCTCGGGACGTCTCCGAAGCACAGGGTGATCTTATCGGAACGTCCCTAGGACTCGCGGTTTTGGCCAATTCAGGCCCGTTTTGTGGGTTTATTGCCCATGTTTTAGTGCACCGGGACTTCTTCGAAGCACGGGGTGATCTTATGGGACCGTCCCCAAGATTCATAGTTTTGGCCAATTGGGGCTCATTTTGTGAGCTATTGCTCACGTTTTGGTGTCCCGGGACGTCTCCAGACCATGGGGTGATCTCATGGGAACGTCCCGAGGACTCGTGGGTTTGGCCGATTCAGGCCCGTTTTGTGCGTTTATTGCCCATGTTTTAGTGTCCCAGGACATCTCCGAAGCACGGGTTGATCTTATGGGACCGCCCCCAAGACTCGTAGTTTTGGCCAAATGGGGCCCGTTTTGTGAGCTCTTGCTCACGTTTTGGTGTCCCGGGACGTCTCCGGACAATGGGGTGATCTTATGGGAACGTCCCCAGGACTCGTGGTTCTGGCCGATTCAGGCCCGTTTTCTGGGTTTATTGCCCATATTTTGGTGTCCCGAGACGTCTCCGAAGCATGGGGTGATCTTATGGGACCGTCCCCTAGACTCGCAGGTTTGGCCAATTGGGGCCCGTTTTGTGAGCTATTACTCACGTTTTGGTGTGCCGGGATGTCTCCGGACCAAGGGGTGATCTTATCGGAACGTCCCTAGGACTCGTGGTTTTGGACAATTCAGGCCCGTTTTGCGGGTTTATTGCCCATGTTTTAGTGTCCCGGGACGTCTTCGAAGCACGGGGTGATCTTATGGGACCGTCCCCAAGAGTCACAGTTTTGGCCAATTGGGACCCGTTTTGTGAGGTATTGCTCACGTTATGGTGTCCCGGGACGTCTCCGGACGACTGGGTGATCTATGGGAACGTCCCCAACACTCAAGGTTTTGCCCTATTCAGGCCTGTTTTGTCGGTTTATTGCCCATGTTTTGGTGTCCTGGCACGTCTCCGAAGCACGGGGTGATCCTATGGGACCGTCCCCAAAACTCGCAGGTTTGGCCAATTAGGGCCCGTTTTGTGAGCTATTACTCACGTTTTGGTGTCTCGGGACGTCTCCGAAGCACGGGGTGATCTTATCGGAACGTCCCTAGGACTCGTGGTTTTGGCCAATTCAGGCCCGTTTTGTGGGTTTATTGCCCATGTTTTAGTGTCCCGGGACGTCTTCGAAGCACGGGGTGATCTTATGGGACTGTCCCCAAGAGTCACAGTTTTGGCCAATTGGGGCTCATTTTGTGAGCTATTGCTCACGTTTTGGTGTCCCGGGACGTCTCCAGACCATGGGGTGATCTCATGGGAACGTCCCGAGGACTCATGGGTTTGGCCGATTCAGGCCCGTTTTGTGCGTTTATTGCCCATGTTTTGGTGTCCCGGGACATCTCCGAAGCACGGGTTGATCTTATGGGACCGCCCCCAAGACTCGTAGTTTTGGCCAAATGGGGCCCGTTTTGTGAGCTATTGCTCACGTTTTGGTGTCCCGGGACGTCTCCGGACAATGGGGTGATCTTATGGGAACGTCCCCAGGACTCGTGGTTCTGGCCGATTCAGGCCCGTTTTCTGGGTTTATTGCCCATGTTTTGGTGTCCCGAGACATCTCCGAAGCACGGGGTGATCTTATGGGACCGTCCCCTAGACTCGCAGGTTTGGCCAATTGGGGTCCGTTTTGTGAGCTATTACTCACGTTTTGGTGTGCCGGGATGTCTCCGGACCAAGGGGTGATCTTATCGGAACGTCCCTAGGACTCGTAATTTTGGCGAATTCAGGCCCGTTTTGTGGGTTTATTGCCCATGTTTTAGTGTCCCGGGACGTCTTCGAAGCACGGGGTGATCTTATGGGACCGTCCCCAAGAGTCACAGTTTTGGCCAATTGGGACCCGTTTTGTGAGGTATTGCTCACATTATGGTGTCCCGGGACGTCTCCGGACGACTTGGTGATCTATGGGAACGTCCCCAACACTCAAGGTTTTGCCCTATTCAGGCCTGTTTTGTGGGTTTATTGCCCATGTTTTGGTGTCCTGGGACGTCTCCGAAGCACGGGCTGATCCTATGGGACTGTCCCCAAGACTCGCAGGTTTGGCCAATTGGGGCCCGTTTTGTGAGCTAATACTCACGTTTTGGTGTGCCGGGACGTCTCCGGACCAAGGGGTGATCTTATCGGAACGTCCCTAGGACTCGTGGTTTTGGCCAATTCAGGCCCGTTTTGTGGGTTTATTGCCCATGTTTTAGTGTCCCGGGACGTCTTCGAAGCACGGGGTGATCTTATGGGACCGTCCCCAAAAGTCACAGTTTTGGCCAATTGGGGCTCATTTTGTGAGCTATTGCTCACGTTTGGGTGTCCCGGGACGTCTCCAGACCATAGGGTGATCTCATGGGAACGTCCCAAGGACTCGTGGTTTTGGTCGATTCAGGCCCGTTTTGTGCGTTTATTGCCCATGTTTTGGTGTCCCGGGACATCTCCGAAGCACGGGGTGATCTTATGGGACCGCCCCCAAGAGTCATAGTTTTGGCCAAATGGGGCCCATTTTGTGAGTTATTGCTCACGTTTTGGTGTCCCGGGACGTCTCCGGACAATGGGGTGATCTTATGGGAACGTCCCCAGGACTCGTGGTTCTGGCCGATTCAGGCCCGTTTTCTGGGTTTATTGCCCATGTTTTGGTGTCCCGAGACGTCTCCGAAGCACGGGGTGATCTTATGGGACCGTCCCCTAGACTCGCAGGTTTGGCCAATTGGGGCCCGTTTTGTGAGCTATTACTCACGTTTTGGTGTGCCGGGACGTATCCGGACCAAGGGGTGATCTTATCGGAACGTCCCTAGGACTCGTGGTTTTGGCCAATTCAGGCCCGTTTTGTGGGTTTATTGCCCATGTTGTAGTGTCCCGGGACGTCTTCGAAGCACGGGGTGATCTTATGGGACCGTCCCCAAGAGTCACAGTTTTGGCCAATTGGGACCCGTTTTGTGAGGTATTGCTCACGTTATGGTGTCCCGGGACGTCTCCGGACGACTGGGTGATCTATGGGAACGTCCCCAACACTCAAGGTTTTGCCCTATTCAGGCCTGTTTTGTGGGTTTATTGCCCATGTTTTGGTGTCCTGGGACGTCTCCGAAGCACGGGCTGATCCTATGGGACTGTCCCCAAGACTCGCAGGTTTGGCCAATTGGGGCCCGTTTTGTGAGCTATTACTCACGTTTTGGTGTGCCGGGACGTCTCCGGACCAAGGGGTGATCTTATCGGAACGTCCCTAGGACTCGTGGTTTTGGCCAATTCAGGCCCGTTGTGTGGGTTTATTGCCCATGTTTTAGTGTCCCGGGACGTCTTCGAAGCACGGGGTGATCTTATGGGACCGTCCCCAAAAGTCACAGTTTTGGCCAATTGGGGCTCATTTTGTGAGCTATTGCTCACGTTTGGGTGTCCCGGGACGTCTCCAGACCATAGGGTGATCTCATGGGAACGTCCCGAGGACTCGTGGTTTTGGTCGATTCAGGCCCGTTTTGTGCGTTTATTGCCCATGTTTTGGTGTCCCGGGACATCTCCGAAGCACGGGGTGATCTTATGGGACCGCCCCCAAGAGTCGTAGTTTTGGCCAAATGGGGCCCATTTTGTGAGTTATTGCTCACGTTTTGGTGTCCCGGGACGTCTCCGGACAATGGGGTGATCTTATGGGAACGTCCCCAGGACTCGTGGTTCTGGCCGATTCAGGCCCGTTTTCTGGGTTTATTGCCCATGTTTTGGTGTCCCGAGACGTCTCCGAAGCACGGGGTGATCTTATGGGACCGTCCCCTAGACTCGCAGGTTTGGCCAATTGGGGCCCGTTTTGTGAGCTATTACTCACGTTTTGGTGTGCCGGGACGTCTCCGGACCAAGGGGTGATCTTATCGGAACGTCCCTAGGACTCGTGGTTTTGGCCAATTCAGGCCCGTTTTGTGGGTTTATTGCCCATGTTGTAGTGTCCCGGGACGTCTTCGAAGCACGGGGTGATCTTATGGGACCGTCCCCAAGAGTCACAGTTTTGGCCAATTGGGACCCGTTTTGTGAGGTATTGCTCACGTTATGGTGTCCCGGGACGTCTCCGGACGACTGGGTGATCTATGGGAACGTCCCCAACACTCAAGGTTTTGCCCTATTCAGGCCTGTTTTGTGGGTTTATTGCCCATGTTTTGGTGTCCTGGGACGTCTCCGAAGCACGGGCTGATCCTATGGGACTGTCCCCAAGACTCGCAGGTTTGGCCAATTGGGGCCCGTTTTGTGAGCTATTACTCACGTTTTGGTGTGCCGGGACGTCTCCGGACCAAGGGGTGATCTTATCGGAACGTCCCTAGGACTCGTGGTTTTGGCCAATTCAGGCCCGTTTTGTGGGTTTATTGCCCATGTTTTAGTGTCCCGGGACGTCTTCGAAGCACGGGGTGATCTTATGGGACCGTCCCCAAAAGTCACAGTTTTGGCCAATTGGGGCTCATTTTGTGAGCTATTGCTCACGTTTGGGTGTCCCGGGACGTCTCCAGACCATAGGGTGATCTCATGGGAACGTCCCGAGGACTCGTGGTTTTGGTCGATTCAGGCCCGTTTTGTGCGTTTATTGCCCATGTTTTGGTGTCCCGGGACATCTCCGAAGCACGGGGTGATCTTATGGGACCGCCCCCAAGAGTCGTAGTTTTGGCCAAATGGGGCCCATTTTGTGAGTTATTGCTCACGTTTTGGTGTCCCGGGACGTCTCCGGACAATGGGGTGATCTTATGGGAACGTCCCCAGGACTCGTGGTTCTGGCCGATTCAGGCCCGTTTTCTGGGTTTATTGCCCATGTTTTGGTGTCCCGAGACGTCTCCGAAGCACGGGGTGATCTTATGGGACCGTCCCCTAGACTCGTAGGTTTGGCCAATTGGGGCCCGTTTTGTGAGCTATTACTCACGTTTTGGTGTGCCGGGACGTCTCCGGACCAAGGGGTGATCTTATCGGAACGTCCCTAGGACTCGTGGTTTTGGCCAATTCAGGCCCGTTTTGTGGGTTTATTGCCCATGTTGTAGTGTCCCGGGACGTCTTCGAAGCACGGGGTGATCTTATGGGACCGTCCCCAAGAGTCACAGTTTTGGCCAATTGGGACCCGTTTTGTGAGGTATTGCTCACGTTATGGTGTCCCGGGACGTCTCCGGACGACTGGGTGATCTATGGGAACGTCCCCAACACTCAAGGTTTTGCCCTATTCAGGCCTGTTTTGTGGGTTTATTGCCCATGTTTTGGTGTCCTGGGACGTCTCTGAAGCACGGGGTGATCCTACGGGACCGTCCCCAAGACTCGCAGTTTTGGCCAATTGGGCCCGTTTTGTGAGCTATTGCTCACGTTTTGGTGTCCCGGGACGTCTCCGGACCAAGGGGTGATCTATGGGAATGTCCCAAAGACTCGTGGTTTTGGCCGATTCAGGCCCGTTTTGTGGGTTTATTGCCCATGCTTTGGTGTCCCGGGACGTCTCCGAAGCACGGGGTGATCTTATGGGACCGTCCCCATGAGTCACAGTTTTGGCCAATTGGGCCCGTTTTGTGAGCTATTACTCGTGTTTTGGTGTCCCGAGACGTCTCCGGACCACGGGGTGATCTATGGGAACGTCCCCAAGACTCACAATTTTGGCTGATACGAGCTCGTTTCAAGGGATATTGCTCACGTTTCGGTATCTCGGGACGTCTCCGAAGCACGGGGTGATCTTATGGAAACCTCCCCAAGACTCGTGGTTTTGGCCGAGTCAGGCCCGTTTTGTGGGTTTATTGCCCATGTTTTGGTGTCCCGAGACGTCTCCGAAGCACGGGGAGATCTTTTGGGACCGTCCCCAAGAGTCACAGTTTTGGCCAACTGGGGCTCATTTTGTGAGCTATTGCTCACGTTTTGGTGTCCCGGGACGTCTCCTGACCATGGGTTGATCTCATGGGAACGTCCCTAGGACTCGTAGTTTTGTGGGTTTATTGCCCATGTTTTGGTGTCCTGGGACGTCTCCGAAGCTCGGGGTGATCTTTTGGGACCGTCCCCCAGAGTCACAGTTTTGGCCAACTGGGGCTCATTTTGTGAGCTATTGCTCACGTTTTGGTGTCCCGGGACGTCTCCAGACCATGGGTTGATCTCATGGGAATGTCCCGAGGACTCGTGGTTTTGGCCGATTCAGGCCCGTTTTCTGGGTTTATTGCCCATGTTTTGGTGTCCCGAGACGTGTCCGAAGCACGGGGTGATCTTATGGGCCCGTCCCCTAGACTCGCAGGTTTGGCCAATTGGGGCCCGTTTTGTGAGCTATTCTCACGTTTTGGTGTGCCGGGACGTCTCCGGACCAAGGGGTGATCTTATCGGAACGTCCCTAGGACTCGTGGTTTTGGCCAATTCAGGCCCGTTTTGTGGGTTTATTGCCCATGTTTTAGTGTCCCGGGACGTCTTCGAAGCACAGGGTGATCCTATGGGACCGTCCCCAAGACTCGCAGTTTTGGCCAATTGGGCCCGTTTTGTGAGCTATTGCTCACGTTATGGTGTCCCGGGACGTCTCCGGACGACTGGGTGATCTATGGGAACGTCCCCAACACTCAAGGTTTTGCCCTATTCAGCCCTGTTTTGTGGGTTTATTGCCCATGTTTTGGTGTCCAGGGACGTCTTCGAAGCACGGGGTGATCCTATGGGACCGTCCCCAAGACTCGCAGTTTTGGCCAATTGGGCCCGTTTTGTGAGCTATTGCTCACGTTTTGGTGTCCCGGGACGTCTCCGGACCAAGGGGTGATCTATGGGAACGTCCCCAAGACTCACAATTTTGGTTCTTACGAGCTCGTTTCACGGGATATTGCTCACGTTTCGGTGTCTCGGTACGTCTCCGAAGCACGGGGTGATCTTATGGAAACGTCCCCAAGACTCGTGGTTTTGGCCGAGTCAGGCCCGTTTTGTGGGTTTATTGCCCATGTTTAGGTGTCCCGAGACGTCTCCGAAGCACGGGGTGATCTTATGGGACAGTCCCCAAGAGTCCCAGTTTTGGCCAATTGGGGCTCATTTTGTGAGCTATTGCTCACGTTTTGGTGTCCCGGGACGTCTCCAGACCATGGGGTGATCTCATGGGAACGTCCCGAGGACTCGTGGTTTTGGCCGATTCAGGCCCGTTTTGTGCGTTTATTGCCCATGTTTTGGTGTCCTGGGACATCTCCGAAGCACGGGTTGATCTTATGGGACCGCCCCCAAGAGTCGTAGTTTTGGCCAAATGGGGCCCGTTTTGTGAGGTATTGCTCACGTTTTGGTGTCCCGGGACGTCTCCGGACAATGGGGTGATCTTATGGGAACGTCCCCAGGACTCGTGGTTCTGGCCGATTCAGGCCCGTTTTCTGGGTTTATTGCCCATGTGCTGGTGTCCCGAGACGTCTCCGAAGCACGGGGTGATCTTATGGGACCGTCCCCTAGACTCGCACGTTTGGCCAATTGGGGCCCGTTTTGTGAGCTATTACTCACGTTTTGGTGTGCCGGGACGTCTCCGGACCAAGGGGTGATCTTATCAGAACGTCCCTAGGACTCGTGGTTTTGGCCAATTCAGGCCCGTTTTGTGGGTTTATTGCCCATGTTTTAGTGTCCCGGGACGTCTTCGAAGCACAGGGTGATCTTATGGGACCGTCCCCAAGAGTCACAGTTTTGGCCAATTGGGACCCGTTTTGTGAGGTATTGCTCACGTTATGGTGTCCCGTGACGTCTCCGGACGACTGGGTGATCTATGGGAACGTCCCCAACACTCAAGGTTTTGCCCTATTCAGCCCTGTTTTGTGGGTTTATTGCCCATGTTTTGGTGTCCAGGGACGTCTTCGAAGCACGGGGTGATCCTATGGGACCGTCCCCAAGACTCGCAGTTTTGGCCAATTGGGCCCGTTTTGTGAGCTATTGCTCACGTTTTGGTGTCCCGGGACGTCTCCGGACCAAGGGGTGATCTATGGGAACGTCCCCAAGACTGAAAATTTTGGTTCTTACGAGCTCGTTTCACGGGATATTGCTCACGTTTCGGTGTCTCGGTACGTCTCCGAAGCACGGGGTGATCTTATGGAAACGTCCCCAAGACTCGTGGTTTTGGCCGAGTCAGGCCCGTTTTGTGGGTTTATTGCCCATGTTTTGGTGTCCCGAGACGTCTCCGAAGCACGGGGTGATCTTATGGGACAGTCCCCAAGAGTCCCAGTTTTGGCCAATTGGGGCTCATTTTGTGAGCTATTGCTCACGTTTTGGTGTCCCGGGACGTCTCCAGACCATGGGGTGATCTCATGGGAACGTCCCGAGGACTCGTGGTTTTGGCCGATTCAGGCCCGTTTTGTGCGTTTATTGCCCATGTTTTGGTGTCCTGGGACATCTCCGAAGCACGGGTTGATCTTATGGGACCGCCCCCAAGAGTCGTAGTTTTGGCCAAATGGGGCCCGTTTTGTGAGGTATTGCTCACGTTTTGGTGTCCCGGGACGTCTCCGGACAATGGGGTGATCTTATGGGAACGTCCCCAGGACTCGTGGTTCTGGCCGATTCAGGCCCGTTTTCTGGGTTTATTGCCCATGTGCTGGTGTCCCGAGACGTCTCCGAAGCACGGGGTGATCTTATGGGACCGTCCCCTAGACTCGCACGTTTGGCCAATTGGGGCCCGTTTTGTGAGCTATTACTCACGTTTTGGTGTGCCGGGACGTCTCCGGACCAAGGGGTGATCTTATCAGAACGTCCCTAGGACTCGTGGTTTTGGCCAATTCAGGCCCGTTTTGTGGGTTTATTGCCCATGTTTTAGTGTCCCGGGACGTCTTCGAAGCACAGGGTGATCTTATGGGACCGTCCCCAAGAGTCACAGTTTTGGCCAATTGGGACCCGTTTTGTGAGGTATTGCTCACGTTATGGTGTCCCGTGACGTCTCCGGACGACTGGGTGATCTATGGGAACGTCCCCAACACTCAAGGTTTTGCCCTATTCAGCCCTGTTTTGTGGGTTTATTGCCCATGTTTTGGTGTCCAGGGACGTCTTCGAAGCACGGGGTGATCCTATGGGACCGTCCCCAAGACTCGCAGTTTTGGCCAATTGGGCCCGTTTTGTGAGCTATTGCTCACGTTTTGGTGTCCCGGGACGTCTCCGGACCAAGGGGTGATCTATGGGAACGTCCCCAAGACTGAAAATTTTGGTTCTTACGAGCTCGTTTCACGGGATATTGCTCACGTTTCGGTGTCTCGGTACGTCTCCGAAGCACGGGGTGATCTTATGGAAACGTCCCCAAGACTCGTGGTTTTGGCCGAGTCAGGCCCGTTTTGTGGGTTTATTGCCCATGTTTTGGTGTCCCGAGACGTCTCCGAAGCACGGGGTGATCTTATGGGACAGTCCCCAAGAGTCACAGTTTTGGCCAATTGGGGCTCATTTTGTGAGCTATTGCTCGCGTTTTGGTGTCCCGGGACGTCTCCAGACCATGGGGTGATCTCATGGGAACGTCCCGAGGACTCGTGGTTTTGGCCGATTCAGGCCCGTTTTGTGCGTTTATTGCCCATGTTTTGGTGTCCCGGGACATCTCCGAAGCACGGGTTGATCTTATGGGACCGCCCCCAAGAGTCGTAGTTTTGGCCAAATGGGGCCCGTTTTGTGAGGTATTGCTCACGTTTTGGTGTCCCGGGACGTCTCCGGACAATGGGGTGATCTTATGGGAACGTCCCCAGGACTCGTGGTTCTGGCCGATTCAGGCCCGTTTTCTGGGTTTATTGCCCATGTGCTGGTGTCCCGAGACGTCTCCGAAGCACGGGGTGATCTTATGGGACCGTCCCCTAGACTCGCACGTTTGGCCAATTGGGGCCCGTTTTGTGAGCTATTACTCACGTTTTGGTGTGCCGGGACGTCTCCGGACCAAGGGGTGATCTTATCGGAACATCCCTAGGACTCATGGTTTTGGCCAATTCAGGCCCGTTTTGTGGGTTTATTGCCCATGTTTTAGTGTCCCGGGACGTCTTCGAAGCACAGGGTGATCTTATGGGACCGTCCCCAAGAGTCACAGTTTTGGCCAATTGGGACCCGTTTTGTGAGGTATTGCTCACGTTATGGTGTCCCGTGACGTCTCCGGACGACTGGGTGATCTATGGGAACGTCCCCAACACTCAAGGTTTTGCCCTATTCAGGCCTGTTTTGTGGGTTGATTGCCCATGTTTTGATGTCCTGGGACGTCTCCGAAGCACGGGGTGATCTTATGGGACCGTCCCCAAGACTCGCAGTTTTGGCCAATTGGGCCCGTTTTGTGAGCTATTGCTCACGTTTTGGTGTCCCGGGACGTCTCCGGACCAAGGGGTGATCTATGGAATGTCCCAAAGACTCGTGGTTTTGGCCGATTCAAGCCCGTTTTGTGGGTTTATTGCCCATGCTTTGGTGTCCCGGGACGTCTCCGAAGCACGGGGTGATCTTATGGGACCGTCCCCATGAGTCACAGTTTTGGCCAATTGGGCCCGTTTTGTGAGCTATTACTCATGTTTTGGTGTCCCGAGACGTCTCCGGACCACGGGGTGATCTATGGGAACGTCCCCAAGACTCACAATTTTGGCTGATACGAGCTCGTTTCAAGGGATATTGCTCACGTTTCGGTGTCTCGGTACGTCTCCGAAGCACGGGGTGATCTTATGGAAACCTCCCCAAGACTCGTGGTTTTGGCCGAGTCAGGCCCGTTTTGTGGGTTTATTGCCCATGTTTTGGTGTCCCGAGACGTCTCCGAAGCACGGGGAGATCTTTTGGGACCGTCCCCAAGAGTCACAGTTTTGGCCAACTGGGGCTCATTTTGTGAGCTATTGCTCACGTTTTGGTGTCCCGGGACGTCTCCTGACCATGGGTTGATCTCATGGGAACGTCCCTAGGACTCGTAGTTTTGGCCAAATGGGGCCTGTTTTGTGGGTTGATTGCCCATGTTTTGGTGTCCTGGGACGTCTCCGAAGCACAGGGTGATCCTATGGGACCGTCCCCAAGACTCGCAGTTTTGGCCAATTGGGCCCGTTTTGTGAGCTATTGCTCACGTTATGGTGTCCCGGGACGTCTCCGGACGACTGGGTGATCTATGGGAACGTCCCCAACACTCAAGGGTTTGCCCTATTCAGCCCTGTTTTGTGGGTTTATTGCCCATGTTTTGGTGTCCAGGGACGTCTCCGAAGCACGGGGTGATCCTATGGGACCGTCCCCAAGACTCGCAGTTTTGGCCAATTGGGCCCGTTTTGTGAGCTATTGCTCACGTTTTGGTGTCCCGGGACGTCTCCGGACCAAGGGGTGATCTATGGAATGTCCCAAAGACTCGTGGTTTTGGCCGATTCAAGCCCGTTTTGTGGGTTTATTGCCCATGCTTTGGTGTCCCGGGACGTCTCCGAAGCACGGGGTGATCTTATGGGACCGTCCCCATGAGTCACAGTTTTGGCCAATTGGGCCCGTTTTGTGAGCTATTACTCATGTTTTGGTGTCCCGCGACGTCTCCGGACCACGGGGTGATCTATGGGAACGTCCCCAAGACTCACAATTTTGGCTGATACGAGCTCGTTTCAAGGGATATTGCTCACGTTTCGGTGTCTCGGTACGTCTCCGAAGCACGGGGTGATCTTATGGAAACCTCCCCAAGACTCATGGTTTTGGCCGAGTCAGGCCCGTTTTGTGGGTTTATTGCCCATGTTTTGGTGTCCCGAGACGTCTCCGAAGCACGGGGAGATCTTTTGGGACCGTCCCCAAGAGTCACAGTTTTGGCCAACTGGGGCTCATTTTGTGAGCTACTGCTCACGTTTTGGTGTCCCGGGACGTCTCCAGACCATGGGTTGATCTCATGGGAACGTCCCTAGGACTCGTAGTTTTGGCCAAATGGGGCCTGTTTTGTGGGTTGATTGCCCATGTTTTGGTGTCCTGGGACGTCTCCGAAGCACAGGGTGATCCTATGGGACCGTCCCCAAGACTCGCAGTTTTGGCCAATTGGGCCCGTTTTGTGAGCTATTGCTCACGTTATGGTGTCCCGGGACGTCTCCGGACGACTGGGTGATCTATGGGAACGTCCCCAACACTCAAGGTTTTGCCCTATTCAGCCCTGTTTTGTGGGTTTATTGCCCATGTTTTGGTGTCCAGGGACGTCTTCGAAGCACGGGGTGATCCTATGGGACCGTCCCCAAGACTCGCAGTTTTGGCCAATTGGGCCCGTTTTGTGAGCTATTGCTCACGTTTTGGTGTCCCGGGACGTCTCCGGACCAAGGGGTGATCTATGGGAACGTCCCCAAGACTCACAATTTTGGTTCTTACGAGCTCGTTTCACGGGATATTGCTCACGTTTCGGTGTCTCGGTACGTCTCCGAAGCACGGGGTGATCTTATGGAAACGTCCCCAAGACTCGTGGTTTTGGCCGAGTCAGGCCCGTTTTGTGGGTTTATTGCCCATGTTTTGGTGTCCCGAGACGTCTCCGAAGCACGGGGTGATCTTATGGGACCGTCCCCAAGAGTCACAGTTTTGGCCAATTGGGGCTCATTTTGTGAGCTATTGCTCACGTTTTGGTGTCCCGGGACGTCTCCAGACCATGGGGTGATCTCATGGGAACGTCCCGAGGACTCGTGGTTTTGGCCGATTCATGCCCGTTTTGTGCGTTTATTGCCCATGTTTTGGTGTCCCGAGACATCTCCGAAGCACGGGTTGATCTTATGGGACCGCCCCCAAGAGTCGTAGTTTTGGCCAAATGGGGGCCGTTTTGTGAGGTATTGCTCACGTTTTGGTGTCCCGGGACGTCTCCGGACAATGGGGTGATCTTATGGGAACGTCCCCAGGACTCGTGGTTCTGGCCGATTCAGGCCCGTTTTATGGGTTTATTGCCCATGTGCTGGTGTCCCGAGACGTCTCCGAAGCACGGGGTGATCTTATGGGACCGTCCCCTAGACTCGCACGTTTGGCCAATTGGGGCCCGTTTTGTGAGCTATTACTCACGTTTTGGTGTGCCGGGACGTCTCCGGACCAAGGGGTGATCTTATCGGAACGTCCCTAGGACTCGTGGTTTTGGCCAATTCAGGCCCGTTTTGTGGGTTTATTGCCCATGTTTTAGTGTCCCGGGACGTCTTCGAAGCACGGGGTGATCTTATGGGACCGTCCCCAAGAGTCACAGTTTTGGCCAATTGGGCCCGTTTTGTGAGCTATTACTCATGTTTTGGTGTCCCGAGACGTCTCCGGACCACGGGGTGATCTATGGGAACGTCCCCAAGACTCACAATTTTGGCTGATACGAGCTCGTTTCAAGGGATATTGCTCACGTTTCGGTGTCTCGGTACGTCTCCGAAGCACGGGGTGATCTTATGGAAACCTCCCCAAGACTCATGGTTTTGGCCGAGTCAGGCCCGTTTTGTGGGTTTATTGCCCATGTTTTGGTGTCCCGAGACGTCTCCGAAGCACGGGGAGATCTTTTGGGACCGTCCCCAAGAGTCACAGTTTTGGCCAACTGGGGCTCATTTTGTGAGCTACTGCTCACGTTTTGGTGTCCCGGGACGTCTCCAGACCATGGGTTGATCTCATGGGAACGTCCCTAGGACTCGTAGTTTTGGCCAAATGGGGCCTGTTTTGTGGGTTGATTGCCCATGTTTTGGTGTCCTGGGACGTCTCCGAAGCACAGGGTGATCCTATGGGACCATCCCCAAGACTCGCAGTTTTGGCCAATTGGGCCCGTTTTGTGAGCTATTGCTCACGTTATGGTGTCCCGGGACGTCTCCGGACGACTGGGTGATCTATGGGAACGTCCCCAACACTCAAGGTTTTGCCCTATTCAGCCCTGTTTTGTGGGTTTATTGCCCATGTTTTGGTGTCCAGGGACGTCTTCGAAGCACGGGGTGATCCTATGGGACCGTCCCCAAGACTCGCAGTTTTGGCCAATTGGGCCCGTTTTGTGAGCTATTGCTCACGTTTTGGTGTCCCGGGACGTCTCCGGACCAAGGGGTGATCTATGGGAACGTCCCCAAGACTCACAATTTTGGTTCTTACGAGCTCGTTTCACGGGATATTGCTCACGTTTCGGTGTCTCGGTACGTCTCCGAAGCACGGGGTGATCTTATGGAAACGTCCCCAAGACTCGTGGTTTTGGCCGAGTCAGGCCCGTTTTGTGGGTTTATTGCCCATGTTTTGGTGTCCCGAGACGTCTCCGAAGCACGGGGTGATCTTATGGGACCGTCCCCAAGAGTCACAGTTTTGGCCAATTGGGGCTCATTTTGTGAGCTATTGCTCACGTTTTGGTGTCCCGGGACGTCTCCAGACCATGGGGTGATCTCATGGGAACGTCCCGAGGACTCGTGGTTTTGGCCGATTCATGCCCGTTTTGTGCGTTTATTGCCCATGTTTTGGTGTCCCGAGACATCTCCGAAGCACGGGTTGATCTTATGGGACCGCCCCCAAGAGTCGTAGTTTTGGCCAAATGGGGGCCGTTTTGTGAGGTATTGCTCACGTTTTGGTGTCCCGGGACGTCTCCGGACAATGGGGTGATCTTATGGGAACGTCCCCAGGACTCGTGGTTCTGGCCGATTCAGGCCCGTTTTATGGGTTTATTGCCCATGTGCTGGTGTCCCGAGACGTCTCCGAAGCACGGGGTGATCTTATGGGACCGTCCCCTAGACTCGCACGTTTGGCCAATTGGGGCCCGTTTTGTGAGCTATTACTCACGTTTTGGTGTGCCGGGACGTCTCCGGACCAAGGGGTGATCTTATCGGAACGTCCCTAGGACTCGTGGTTTTGGCCAATTCAGGCCCGTTTTGTGGGTTTATTGCCCATGTTTTAGTGTCCCGGGACGTCTTCGAAGCACGGGGTGATCTTATGGGACCGTCCCCAAGAGTCACAGTTTTGGCCAATTGGGGCCCGTTTTGTGAGGTATTGCTCACGTTATGGAGTCCCGGGACGTCTCCGTACGACTGGGTGATCTATGGGAACGTCCCCAACACTCAAGGTTTTGCCCTATTCAGGCCTGTTTTGTGGGTTTATTGCCCATATTTGGTGTCCTGGGACGTCTCCGAAGCACGGGGTGATCTTATGGGACAGTCCCCAAGACTCGTAGTTTTGGCCAAATGGGGCCCGTTTTGTGAGCTATTGCTCACGTTTTGGTGTCCCGGGACGTCTCCAGACCATGGGGTGATCTCATGGGAACGGCCCGAGGACTCGTGGTTTTGGCCGATTCAGGCCCGTTTTGTGCGTTTATTGCCCATGTTTTGGTGTCCCGGGACATCTCCGAAGCACGGGTTGATCTTATGGGACCGCCCCCAAGAGTCGTAGTTTTGGTCAATTGGGGCCCGTTTTGTGAGCTATTGCTCACGTTTTGGTGTCCCGGGACGTCTCCGGACAATGGGGTGCTCTTATGGGAACGTCCCCAGGACTCGTGGTTCTGGCCGATTCATCCCGTTTTCTAGGGTTATTGCCCATGTTTTGGTGTCCCGGGACGTCTTCGAAGCACAGGATGATCTTATGGGACCGTCCCCAAGAGTCACAGTTTTGGCCAATTGGGACAATTTTGTGAGCTATTGCTCCTGTTTTGGTGTCCCGGGACGTCTCCGGAAAACGGGGTGATCTTATCGGAACGTCCCCAATAATCGTGGTTTTGCCCGATTCAGGCTCGGTTTGTGGGTTTATTGCCCATGTTTTGGTGTCCCAGGACGTCCTCGAAGCACGGGGTGATCTTATAGGACCATCCCCAAGAGTCATAGTTTTGGCCAATTGGGGCCCGTTTTGTGAGGTATTGCTAACGTTTTGGTGTCCCTGGACGTCTCCGGGCCATGGGGTGATCTATGGGAACGTCCCCAACACTCGTGGTTTTGCCCGATTCAGGCCCGTTTTGTGGGTTTATTGCCCATGTTTTGGTGTCCCGGGATGTCTCTGAAGCACATGGTGATCTTATGGGACCGTCCCCAAGAGTCGGAGTTTTGGCCAACTGGGGCCCGTTTTGTGAGCTATTGCTCATGTTTTGGTGTCCCGGGACGTCTCCGGACCACGGGGTGATCTTATGGGAACGTCCCCAAGACTCATGGTTTTGCCCGATTCAAGCCCGTTTTGTGGGTTTATTGCCCATGTTTTGGAGTCCCGGAACGTGTCGGAAGCACGGGGTGATCTTAAGGGACCATCCCCAAGAGTCACAGTTTTGGCCAATTGGGGCCCGTTTTGTGAGGTATTGCTCACGTTATGGTGTCCCGGGACGTCTCCGGACGACTGGGTGATCTATGGGAACGTCCCCAACACTCAAGGTTTTGCCCTATTCAGGCCTGTTTTGTGGGTTTATTGCCCATGTTTTGGTGTCCTGGGACGTCTCCGAAGCACGGGGTGATCTTATGGGACAGTCCCCAAGACTCGTAGTTTTGGCCAAATGGGGCCCGTTTTGTGAGCTATTGCTCACGTTTTGGTGTCCCGGGACGTCTCCAGACCATGGGGTGATCTCATGGGAACGTCCCGAGAACTCGTGGTTTTGGCCGATTCAGGCCCGTTTTGTGCGTTTATTGCCCATGGTTAGGTGTCCCGGGACATCTCCGAAGCACGGGTTGTTCTTATGGGACCGCCCCCAAGAGTCGTAGTTTTGGTCAATTGGGGCCCGTTTTGTGACCTATTGCTCACGTTTTGGTGTCCCGGGACGTCTCCGGACAATGGGGTGATCTTATGGGAACGTACCCAGGACTCACTATTTTGGTTGATACGAGCTCGTTTCCTGGGATATTGCTCACGTTTCGGTGTCTCGGGACGTCTCCGATGCACGGGGTGATCTTATGGAAACGTCCCCAAGACTCGTGGTTTTGGCCGAGTCAGGCCCGTTTTGTGGGTATATTGCCCATGTTTTGGTGTCCCGAGACGTCTTCGAAGCACAGGATGATCTTGTGGGACCGTCCCCAAGAGTCACAGTTTTGGCCAATTGGGGCCACTTTTGTGAGCTATTGCTCCTGTTTGGGTGTCCCGGGACGTCTCCGGAAAACGGGGTGATCTTATCGGAACGTCCCCAATAATCGTGGTTTTGCCCGATTCAGGCTCGGTTTGTGGGTTTATTGCCCATGTTTTGGTGTCCCAGGACGTCTCCGAAGCACAGGGTGATCTTATAAGACCGTCCCCAAGAGTCACAGTTTTGGCCAATTGGGGCCCGTTTTGTGAGCTATTGCTCATGTTTTGGTTGTCCCGGGACGTCTCCGGACCAAGGGGTGATCTTATCGGAACGCCCCTAGGACTCGTGGTTTTGGCCAATTCAGGCCCATTTTGTGGGTTTATTGCCCATGTTTTAGTGTCCCGGGACGTCTTCGAAGCACGGGGTGATCTTATGGGACCGTCCCCAAGAGTCACAGTTTTGGCCAATTGGGACCCGTTTTGTGAGGTAGTGCACACGTTATGGTGTCCCGGGACGTCTCCAGACCATGGGGTGATCTCATGGGAACGTCCCGATGACTCGTGGTTTTGGCCGATTCCGGCCCGTTTCGTGCGTTTATTGCCCATGTTTTGGTGTCCCGTGACGTCTCCGAAGCACGGGGTGATCTCATGGGACCATCCCCAAGAATCACAGTTTTGGCCAATTGGGCCCGTTTTGTGAGCTATTGCTTACGTTTGGGTGTCCCGGGACGTCTCCAGACCAAGGGGTGATCTTATCGAAATGTCCCGAGGACACGTAGTTTTGCCCGATGCAGGCCTGTTTTGTGGGTTTATTGCCCATATTTTGGTGTCCCGGGACGTCTCCGAAGCACAGGGTGATCTTATGGAACATCCCCAAGACACGTAGTTTTGGCCAAATGGGGCCCGTTTTGTGAGCTATTGCTCACGTTTTGGTGTCCCGGGACGTCTCCAGACCATGGGGTGATCTCATGGGAACGTCCCGAGGACTCGTGGTTTTGGCCGATTCAGGCCCGTTTTGTGCGTTTATTGCCCATGTTTTGGTGTCCCGGGACATCTCCGAAGCCCGGGTTGATCTTATGGGACCGCCCCCAAGAGTCGTAGTTTTGTCAATTGGGGCCCGTTTTGTGAGCTATTGCTCACGTTTTGGTGTCCCGGGACGTCTCCGGACAATGGGGTGATCTTATGGGAACGTGCCCAGGACTCGTGGTTCTGGCCGATTCAGGCCCGTTTTCTGGGTTTATTGCCCATGTTTTGGTGTCCCTGGACGTCTTCGAAGCACAGAATGATCTTATGGGACCGTCCCCAAGAGTCACAGTTTTGTCCAATTGGGGCCAGTTTTGTGAGCTATTGCTCCTTTTTTGGTGTCCCGGGACGTCTCCGGAAAACGGGGTGATCTTATCGGAACGTCCCCAATAATCGTGGTTTTGCCCGATTCAGGCTCGGTTTGTGGGTTTATTGCCCATGTTTTGGTGTCCCAGGACGTCTCCGAAGCACAGGGTGATCTTATAAGACCGTCCCCAAGAGTCACAGTTTTGGCCAATTGGGGCCCTTTTGGTGAGCTATTGCTCATGTTTTGGTTGTCCCGGGACGTCTCCGGACCAAGGGGTGATCTTATCGGAACGCCCCTAGGACTCGTGGTTTTGGCCAATTCAGGCCCATTTTGTGGGTTTATTGCCCATGTTTTAGTGTCCCGGGACGTCTTCGAAGCACGGGGTGATCTTATGGGACCGTCCCCAAGAGTCACAGTTTTGGCCAATTGGGACCCGTTTTGTGAGGTAGTGCACACGTTATGGTGTCCCGGGACGTCTCCAGACCATGGGGTGATCTCATGGGAACGTCCCGATGACTCGTGGTTTTGGCCGATTCCGGCCCGTTTCGTGCGTTTATTGCCCATGTTTTGGTGTCCCGTGACGTCTCCGAAGCACGGGGTGATCTTATGGGACCATCCCCAAGAATCACAGTTTTGGCCAATTGGGCCCGTTTTGTGAGCTATTGCTTACGTTTGGGTGTCCCGGGACGTCTCCAGACCAAGGGGTGATCTTATCGAAATGTCCCGAGGACTCGTAGTTTTGCCCGATGCAGGCCTGTTTTGTGGGTTTATTGCCCATATTTTGGTGTCCCGGGACGTCTCCGAAGCACAGGGTGATCTTATGGAACATCCCCAAGACACGTAGTTTTGGCCAAATGGGGCCCGTTTTGTGAGCTATTGCTCACGTTTTGGTGTCCCGGGACGTCTCCAGACCATGGGGTGATCTCATGGGAACGTCCCGAGGACTCGTGGTTTTGGCCGATTCAGGCCCGTTTTGTGCGTTTATTGCCCATGTTTTGGTGTCCCGGGACATCTCCGAAGCCCGGGTTGATCTTATGGGACCGCCCCCAAGAGTCGTAGTTTTGTCAATTGGGGCCCGTTTTGTGAGCTATTGCTCACGTTTTGGTGTCCCGGGACGTCTCCGGACAATGGGGTGATCTTATGGGAACGTGCCCAGGACTCGTGGTTCTGGCCGATTCAGGCCCGTTTTCTGGGTTTATTGCCCATGTTTTGGTGTCCCTGGACGTCTTCGAAGCACAGAATGATCTTATGGGACCGTCCCCAAGAGTCACAGTTTTGTCCAATTGGGGCCAGTTTTGTGAGCTATTGCTCCTTTTTTGGTGTCCCGGGACGTCTCCGGAAAACGGGGTGATCTTATCGGAACGTCCCCAATAATCGTGGTTTTGCCCGATTCAGGCTCGGTTTGTGGGTTTATTGCCCATGTTTTGGTGTCCCAGGACGTCTCCGAAGCACAGGGTGATCTTATAAGACCGTCCCCAAGAGTCACAGTTTTGGCCAATTGGGGCCCTTTTGGTGAGCTATTGCTCATGTTTTGGTTGTCCCGGGACGTCTCCGGACCAAGGGGTGATCTTATCGGAACGCCCCTAGGACTCGTGGTTTTGGCCAATTCAGGCCCATTTTGTGGGTTTATTGCCCATGTTTTAGTGTCCCGGGACGTCTTCGAAGCACGGGGTGATCTTATGGGACCGTCCCCAAGAGTCACAGTTTTGGCCAATTGGGACCCGTTTTGTGAGGTAGTGCACACGTTATGGTGTCCCGGGACGTCTCCAGACCATGGGGTGATCTCATGGGAACGTCCCGATGACTCGTGGTTTTGGCCGATTCCGGCCCGTTTCGTGCGTTTATTGCCCATGTTTTGGTGTCCCGTGACGTCTCCGAAGCACGGGGTGATCTTATGGGACCATCCCCAAGAATCACAGTTTTGGCCAATTGGGCCCGTTTTGTGAGCTATTGCTTACGTTTGGGTGTCCCGGGACGTCTCCAGACCAAGCGGTGATCTTATCGAAATGTCCCGAGGACTCGTAGTTTTGCCCGATGCAGGCCTGTTTTGTGGGTTTATTGCCCATATTTTGGTGTCCCGGGACGTCTCCGAAGCACAGGGTGATCTTATGGAACATCCCCAAGACACGTAGTTTTGGCCAAATGGGGCCCGTTTTGTGAGCTATTGCTCACGTTTTGGTGTCCCGGGACGTCTCCAGACCATGGGGTGATCTCATGGGAACGTCCCGAGGACTCGTGGTTTTGGCCGATTCAGGCCCGTTTTGTGCGTTTATTGCCCATGTTTTGGTGTCCCGGGACATCTCCGAAGCCCGGGTTGATCTTATGGGACCGCCCCCAAGAGTCGTAGTTTTGTCAATTGGGGCCCGTTTTGTGAGCTATTGCTCACGTTTTGGTGTCCCGGGACGTCTCCGGACAATGGGGTGATCTTATGGGAACGTGCCCAGGACTCGTGGTTCTGGCCGATTCAGGCCCGTTTTCTGGGTTTATTGCCCATGTTTTGGTGTCCCTGGACGTCTTCGAAGCACAGAATGATCTTATGGGACCGTCCCCAAGAGTCACAGTTTTGTCCAATTGGGGCCAGTTTTGTGAGCTATTGCTCCTTTTTTGGTGTCCCGGGACGTCTCCGGAAAACGGGGTGATCTTATCGGAACGTCCCCAATAATCGTGGTTTTGCCCGATTCAGGCTCGGTTTGTGGGTTTATTGCCCATGTTTTGGTGTCCCAGGACGTCTCCGAAGCACAGGGTGATCTTATAAGACCGTCCCCAAGAGTCACAGTTTTGGCCAATTGGGGCCCTTTTGGTGAGCTATTGCTCATGTTTTGGTTGTCCCGGGACGTCTCCGGACCAAGGGGTGATCTTATCGGAACGCCCCTAGGACTCGTGGTTTTGGCCAATTCAGGCCCATTTTGTGGGTTTATTGCCCATGTTTTAGTGTCCCGGGACGTCTTCGAAGCACGGGGTGATCTTATGGGACCGTCCCCAAGAGTCACAGTTTTGGCCAATTGGGACCCGTTTTGTGAGGTAGTGCACACGTTATGGTGTCCCGGGACGTCTCCAGACCATGGGGTGATCTCATGGGAACGTCCCGATGACTCGTGGTTTTGGCCGATTCCGGCCCGTTTCGTGCGTTTATTGCCCATGTTTTGGTGTCCCGTGACGTCTCCGAAGCACGGGGTGATCTTATGGGACCATCCCCAAGAATCACAGTTTTGGCCAATTGGGCCCGTTTTGTGAGCTATTGCTTACGTTTGGGTGTCCCGGGACGTCTCCAGACCAAGCGGTGATCTTATCGAAATGTCCCGAGGACTCGTAGTTTTGCCCGATGCAGGCCTGTTTTGTGGGTTTATTGCCCATATTTTGGTGTCCCGGGACGTCTCCGAAGCACAGGGTGATCTTATGGAACATCCCCAAGACACGTAGTTTTGGCCAAATGGGGCCCGTTTTGTGAGCTATTGCTCACGTTTTGGTGTCCCGGGACGTCTCCAGACCATGGGGTGATCTCATGGGAACGTCCCGAGGACTCGTGGTTTTGGCCGATTCAGGCCCGTTTTGTGCGTTTATTGCCCATGTTTTGGTGTCCCGGGACATCTCCGAAGCCCGGGTTGATCTTATGGGACCGCCCCCAAGAGTCGTAGTTTTGTCAATTGGGGCCCGTTTTGTGAGCTATTGCTCACGTTTTGGTGTCCCGGGACGTCTCCGGACAATGGGGTGATCTTATGGGAACGTGCCCAGGACTCGTGGTTCTGGCCGATTCAGGCCCGTTTTCTGGGTTTATTGCCCATGTTTTGGTGTCCCTGGACGTCTTCGAAGCACAGAATGATCTTATGGGACCGTCCCCAAGAGTCACAGTTTTGTCCAATTGGGGCCAGTTTTGTGAGCTATTGCTCCTTTTTTGGTGTCCCGGGACGTCTCCGGAAAACGGGGTGATCTTATCGGAACGTCCCCAATAATCGTGGTTTTGCCCGATTCAGGCTCGGTTTGTGGGTTTATTGCCCATGTTTTGGTGTCCCAGGACGTCTCCGAAGCACAGGGTGATCTTATAAGACCGTCCCCAAGAGTCACAGTTTTGGCCAATTGGGGCCCTTTTGGTGAGCTATTGCTCATGTTTTGGTTGTCCCGGGACGTCTCCGGACCAAGGGGTGATCTTATCGGAACGTCCCTAGGACTCGTGGTTTTGGCCAATTCAGGCCCGTTTTGTGGGTTTATTGCCCATGTTTTAGTGTCCCGGGACGTCTTCGAAGCACGGGGTGATCTTATGGGACCGTCACCAAGAGTCACAGTTTTGGCCAATTGGGACCCGTTTTGTGAGGTAGTGCTCACGTTATGGTGTCCCGGGACGTCTCCAGACCATGGGGTGATCTCATGGGAACGTCCCGAGGACTCGTGGTTTTGGCCGATTCCGGCCCGTTTCGTGCGTTTATTGCCCATGTTTTGGTGTCCCGTGACGTCTCCGAAGCATGGGGTGATCTTATCGGACCATCCCCAAGACTCATAGTTTTGGCCAATTGGGCCCATTTTGTGAGCTATTGCTTATGTTTGGGTGTCCCGGGACGTCTCCAGACCAAGGGGTGATCTTATCGAAACGTCCCGAGGACTCATAGTTTTGCCCGATGCAGGCCTGTTTTGTGGGTTTATTGCCCATATTTTGGTGTCCCGGGACGTCTCCGAAGCACAGGGTGATCTTATGGAACATCCCCAAGACACGTAGTTTTGGCCAAATGGGGCCCGTTTTGTGAGCTATTGCTCACATTTTGGTGTCCCGGGACGTCTCCAGACCATGGGGTGATCTCATGGGAACGTCCCTAGGACTCGTGGTTTTGGCCGATTCAGGCCCGTTTTGTGCGTTTATTGCCCATGTTTTGGTGTCCCGGGACATCTCCGAAGCACGGGTTGATCTTATGGGACCGCCCCCAAGAGTCGTAGTTTTGGTCAATTGGGGCCCGTTTTGTGAGGTATTGCTCACGTTTTGGTGTCCCGGGACGTCTCCGGACAATGGCGTGATCTTATGGGAACGTCCCCAGGACTCGTGGTTCTGGCCGATTCAGGCCCGTTTTCTGGGTTTATTGCCCATGTTTTGGTGTCCCTGGACGTCTTCGAAGCACAGGATGATCTTATGGGACCGTCCCCAAGAGTCACAGTTTTGGCCAATTGGGGCCAGTTTTGTGAGCTATTACTCCTTTTTTGGTGTCCCGGGACGTCTCCGGAAAACGGGGTGATCTTATCGGAACGTCCCCAATAATCGTGGTTTTGCCCGATTCAGGCTCGGTTTGTGGGTTTATTGCCCATGTTTTGGTGTCCCAGGACGTCTCCGAAGCACAGGGTGATCTTATAAGACCGTCCCCAAGAGTCACAGTTTTGGCCAATTGGGGCCCGTTTTGTGAGCTATTGCTCATGTTTTGGTTGTCCCGGGACGTCTCCGGACCAAGGGGTGATCTTATCGGAACGCCCCTAGGACTCGTGGTTTTGGCCAATTCAGGCCCATTTTGTGGGTTTATTGCCCATGTTTTAGTGTCCCGGGACGTCTTCGAAGCACGGGGTGATCTTATGGGACCATCCCCAAGAGTCACAGTTTTGGCCAATTGGGACCCGTTTTGTGAGGTAGTGCACACGTTATGGTGTCCCGGGACGTCTCCAGACCATGGGGTGATCTCATGGGAACGTCCCGATGACTCGTGGTTTTGGCCGATTCCGGCCCGTTTCGTGCGTTTATTGCCCATGTTTTGGTGTCCCGTGACGTCTCCGAAGCACGGGGTGATCTTATGGGACCATCCCCAAGAATCACAGTTTTGGCCAATTGGGCCCGTTTTGTGAGCTATTGCTTACGTTTGGGTGTCCCGGGACGTCTCCAGACCAAGGGGTGATCTTATCGAAATGTCCCGAGGACTCGTAGTTTTGCCCGATGCAGGCCTGTTTTGTGGGTTTATTGCCCATATTTTGGTGTCCCGGGACGTCTCCGAAGCACAGGGTGATCTTATGGAACATCCCCAAGACACGTAGTTTTGGCCAAATGGGGCCCGTTTTGTGAGCTATTGCTCACGTTTTGGTGTCCCGGGACGTCTCCAGACCATGGGGTGATCTCATGGGAACGTCCCGAGGACTCGTGGTTTTGGCCGATTCAGGCCCGTTTTGTGCGTTTATTGCCCATGTTTTGGTGTCCCGGGACATCTCCGAAGCCCGGGTTGATCTTATGGGACCGCCCCCAAGAGTCGTAGTTTTGTCAATTGGGGCCCGTTTTGTGAGCTATTGCTCACGTTTTGGTGTCCCGGGACGTCTCCGGACAATGGGGTGATCTTATGGGAACGTGCCCAGGACTCGTGGTTCTGGCCGATTCAGGCCCGTTTTCTGGGTTTATTGCCCATGTTTTGGTGTCCCTGGACGTCTTCGAAGCACAGAATGATCTTATGGGACCGTCCCCAAGAGTCACAGTTTTGTCCAATTGGGGCCAGTTTTGTGAGCTATTGCTCCTTTTTTGGTGTCCCGGGACGTCTCCGGAAAACGGGGTGATCTTATCGGAACGTCCCCAATAATCGTGGTTTTGCCCGATTCAGGCTCGGTTTGTGGGTTTATTGCCCATGTTTTGGTGTCCCAGGACGTCTCCGAAGCACAGGGTGATCTTATAAGACCGTCCCCAAGAGTCACAGTTTTGGCCAATTGGGGCCCTTTTGGTGAGCTATTGCTCATGTTTTGGTTGTCCCGGGACGTCTCCGGACCAAGGGGTGATCTTATCGGAACGTCCCTAGGACTCGTGGTTTTGGCCAATTCAGGCCCGTTTTGTGGGTTTATTGCCCATGTTTTAGTGTCCCGGGACGTCTTCGAAGCACGGGGTGATCTTATGGGACCGTCACCAAGAGTCACAGTTTTGGCCAATTGGGACCCGTTTTGTGAGGTAGTGCTCACGTTATGGTGTCCCGGGACGTCTCCAGACCATGGGGTGATCTCATGGGAACGTCCCGAGGACTCGTGGTTTTGGCCGATTCCGGCCCGTTTCGTGCGTTTATTGCCCATGTTTTGGTGTCCCGTGACGTCTCCGAAGCACGGGGTGATCTTATCGGACCATCCCCAAGACTCATAGTTTTGGCCAATTGGGCCCATTTTGTGAGCTATTGCTTATGTTTGGGTGTCCCGGGACGTCTCCAGACCAAGGGGTGATCTTATCGAAACGTCCCGAGGACTCATAGTTTTGCCCGATGCAGGCCTGTTTTGTGGGTTTATTGCCCATATTTTGGTGTCCCGGGACGTCTCCGAAGCACAGGGTGATCTTATGGAACATCCCCAAGACACGTAGTTTTGGCCAAATGGGGCCCGTTTTGTGAGCTATTGCTCACATTTTGGTGTCCCGGGACGTCTCCAGACCATGGGGTGATCTCATGGGAACGTCCCTAGGACTCGTGGTTTTGGCCGATTCAGGCCCGTTTTGTGCGTTTATTGCCCATGTTTTGGTGTCCCGGGACATCTCCGAAGCACGGGTTGATCTTATGGGACCGCCCCCAAGAGTCGTAGTTTTGGTCAATTGGGGCCCGTTTTGTGAGGTATTGCTCACGTTTTGGTGTCCCGGGACGTCTCCGGACAATGGCGTGATCTTATGGGAACGTCCCCAGGACTCGTGGTTCTGGCCGATTCAGGCCCGTTTTCTGGGTTTATTGCCCATGTTTTGGTGTCCCTGGACGTCTTCGAAGCACAGGATGATCTTATGGGACCGTCCCCAAGAGTCACAGTTTTGGCCAATTGGGGCCAGTTTTGTGAGCTATTACTCCTTTTTTGGTGTCCCGGGATGTCTCCGGAAAACGGGGTGATCTTATCGGAACGTCCCCAATAATCGTGGTTTTGCCCGATTCAGGCTCGGTTTGTGGGTTTATTGCCCATGTTTTGGTGTCCCAGGACGTCTCCGAAGCACAGGGTGATCTTATAAGACCGTCCCCAAGAGTCACAGTTTTGGCCAATTGGGGCCCGTTTTGTGAGCTATTGCTCATGTTTTGGTTGTCCCGGGACGTCTCCGGACCATGGGGTGATCTCATGGGAACGTCCCGAGGACTCGTGGTTTTGGCCGATTCAGGCCCGTTTCGTGCGTTTATTGCCCATGTTTTGGTGTCCCGTGACGTCTCCGAAGCACGGGGTGATCTTATGGGACCATCCCCAAGACTCACAGTTTTGGCCAATTGGGCCCGTTTTGTGAGCTATTGCTTACGTTTGGGTGTCCCGGGACGTCTCCAGACCAAGGGGTGATCTTATCGAAATGTCCCGAGGACTCGTAGTTTTGCCCGATGCAGGCCTGTTTTGTGGGTTTATTGCCCATATTTTGGTGTCCTGGGACGTCTCCGAAGCACAGGGTGATCTTATGGGACCATCCCCAAGAATCACAGTTTTGGCCAATTGGGGCCCGTTTTGTGAGCTATTGGTCATGTTTTGGTGTCCCGGGACGTCTCCGGACCACAAGGTGATCTTATGGAACATCCCCAAGACACGTGGTTTTGGCCAAATGGGGCCCGTTTTGTGAGCTATTGCTCACGTTTTGGTGTCCCGGGACGTCTCCAGACCATGGGGTGATCTCATGGGAACGTCCCGAGGACTAGTGGTTTTGGCCGATTCAGGCCCGTTTTGTGCGTTTATTACCCATGTTTTGGTGTCCCGGGACATCTCCGAAGCACGGGTTGATCTTATGGGACCGCCCCCAAGAGTCGTAGTTTTGGTCAATTGGGGCCCGTTTGGTGAGCTATTGCTCACGTTTTGGTGTCCCGGGACGTCTCCGGACAATGGGGTGATCTTATGGGAACGTCCCCAGGACTCGTGGTTCTGGCCGATTCAGGCCCGTTTTTTGGGTTTATTGCCCATGTTTTGGTGTCCCTGGACGTCTTCGAAGCACAGGATGATCTTATGGGACCGTCCCCAAGAGTCACAGTTTTGGCCAATTGGGGCTAGTTTTGTGAGCTATTGCTCCTTTTTTGGTGTCCCGGGACGTCTCCGGAAAACGGGGTGACCTTATCGGAACGTCCCCAATAATCGTGGTTTTGCCCGATTCAGGCTCGGTTTGTGGGTTTATTGCCCATGTTTTGGTGTCCCAGGATGTCCCCGAAGCTCACGGTGATCTTATAGGACCGTCCCCAAGAGTCACAGTTTTGGCCAATTGGGGCCCGTTTTGTGAGCTATTTCTCATGTTCTGGTTGTCCCGGGACGTCTCCGGACCACGGGGTGATCTTATAGGAACGTCCCCAAGACTCATGGTTTTGCCCGATTCAAGCCCGTTTTGTGGGTTTATTGCCCATGTTTTGGTGTCCCGGGACGTGTCGGAATCACGGGGTGGTCTTATGGGACCGTCCCCAAGACTCGCAGGTTTGGCCAATTGGGGCCCGTTTTGTGAGCTATTACTCACGTTTTGGTGTGCCGGGACGTCTCAAGACCAAGGGGTGATCTTATCGGAACGTCCCTAGGACTCGTGGTTTTGGCCAATTCAGGCCCGTTTTGTGGGTTTATTGCCCATGTTTTAGTGTCCCGGGACGTCTTCGAAGCACGGGGTGATCTTATGGGACCATCCCCAAGAGTCACAGTTTTTGCCCATTGGGACCCGTTTTGTGAGGTAGTGCTCACGTTATGGTGTCCCGGGACGTCTCCGGACGACTGGTTGATCTATGGGAACGTCCCCAACACTCAAGGTTTTGCCCTATTCAGGCCTGTTTTGTGGGTTTATTGCCCATGTTTTGGTGTCCTGGGACGTCTCCGAAGCACGGGGTGATCCTATGGGACCGTCCCCAAGATTCGCAGTTTTGGCCAATTGGGCCCGTTTTGTGAGCTATTGCTCACGTTATGGTGTCCCGGGACGTCTCCGGACGACTGGGTGATCTATGGGAACGTCCCCAACACTCAAGGTTTTGGCCTATTCAGCCCTGTTTTGTGGGTTTATTGCCCATGTTTTGGTGTCCTGGGACGTCTCCGAAGCACGGGGTGATCCTATGGGACCGTCCCCAAGACTCGCAGTTTTGGCCAATTGGGCCCATTTTGTGAGCTATTGCTCACGTTTTGGTGTCCCGGGACGTCTCCGGACCAAGGGGTGATCTATGGGAACGTCCCCAAGACTCACAATTTTGGTTGATACGAGCTCGTTTCACGGGATATTGCTCACGTTTCGGTGTCTCGGGACGTCTCCGAAGCACGGGGTGATCTTATGGAAACGTCCCCAAGACTCGTGGTTTTGACCGAGTCAGGCCCGTTTTGTGGGTTTATTGCCCATGTTTTGGTGTCCCGAGACGTCTCCGAAGCACGGGGTGATCTTATGGGACCGTCCCCAAGAGTCACAGTTTTGGCCAATTGGGGCTCATTTTGTGAGCTATTGCTCACGTTTTCGTGTCCCGGGACGTCTCCAGACCATGGGGTGATCTCATGGGAACGTCCCGAGGACTCGTGGTTTTGGCCGATTCAGGCCCGTTTTGTGCGTTTATTGCCCATGTTTTGGTGTCCCGGGACATCTCCGAAGCACGGGTTGATCTTATGGGACCACCCCCAAGAGTCGTAGTTTTGGCCAAATGGGGCCCGTTTTGTGAGGTATTGCTCACGTTTTGGTGTCCCGGGACGTCTCCGGACAATGGGGTGATCTTATGGGAACGTCCCCAGGACTCGAGGTTCTGGCCGATTCAGGCCCGTTTTCTGGGTTTATTGCCCATGTTTTGGTGTCCCGAGACGTCTCCGAAACACGGGGTGATCTTATGGGACCGTCCGCTAGACTCGCAGGTTTGGCCAATTGGGGCCCGTTTTGTGAGCTATTACTCACGTTTTGGTGTGCCGGGACGTCTCCGGACCAAGGTGTGATCTTATCGGAACGTCCCAAGGACTCGTGGTTTTGGCCAATTTAGGCCCGTTTTGTGGGTTTATTGCCCATGTTTTAGTGTCCCGGGACGTCTTCGAAGCACGGGGTGATCTTATGGAACATCCCCAAAACACGTAGTTTTGGCCAAATGGGGCCCGTTTTGTGAGCTATTGCTCACATTTTGGTGTCCCGGGACGTCTCCAGACCATGGGGTGATCTCATGGGAACGTCCCTAGGACTCGTGGTTTTGGCCGATTCAGGCCCGTTTTGTGCGTTTATTGCCCATGTTTTAGTGTCCCGGGACGTCTTCGAAGCACGGGTTGATCTTATGGGACCGTCCCCAAGAGTCACAGTTTTGGTCAATTGGGGCCCGTTTTGTGAGCTATTGCTCACGTTTTGGTGTCCCGGGACGTCTCCGGACAATGGCGTGATCTTATGGGAACGTCCCCAGGACTCGTGGTTCTGGCCGATTCAGGCCCGTTTTCTGGGTTTATTGCCCATGTTTTGGTGTCCCTGGACGTCTTCGAAGCACAGGATGATCTTATGGGACCGTCCCCAAGAGTCACAGTTTTGGCCAATTGGGGCCAGTTTTGTGAGCTATTACTCCTTTTTTGGTGTCCCGGGACGTCTCCGGAAAACGGGGTGATCTTATCGGAACGTCCCCAATAATCGTGGTTTTGCCCGATTCAGGCTCGGTTTGTGGGTTTATTGCCCATGTTTTGGTGTCCCAGGACGTCTCCGAAGCACAGGGTGATCTTATAAGACCGTCCCCAAGAGTCACAGTTTTGGCCAATTGGGGCCCGTTTTGTGAGCTATTGCTCATGTTTTGGTTGTCCCGGGACGTCTCCGGACCATGGGGTGATCTCATGGGAACGTCCCGAGGACTCGTGGTTTTGGCCGATTCAGGCCCGTTTCGTGCGTTTATTGCCCATGTTTTGGTGTCCCGTGACGTCTCCGAAGCACGGGGTGATCTTATGGGACCATCCCCAAGACTCACAGTTTTGGCCAATTGGGCCCGTTTTGTGAGCTATTGCTTACGTTTGGGTGTCCCGGGACGTCTCCAGACCAAGGGGTGATCTTATCGAAATGTCCCGAGGACTCGTAGTTTTGCCCGATGCAGGCCTGTTTTGTGGGTTTATTGCCCATATTTTGGTGTCCTGGGACGTCTCCGAAGCACAGGGTGATCTTATGGGACCATCCCCAAGAATCACAGTTTTGGCCAATTGGGGCCCGTTTTGTGAGCTATTGGTCATGTTTTGGTGTCCCGGGACGTCTCCGGACCACAAGGTCATCTTATGGAACATCCCCAAGACACGTGGTTTTGGCCAAACGGGGCCCGTTTTGTGAGCTATTGCTCACGTTTTGGTGTCCCGGGACGTCTCCAGACCATGGGGTGATCTCATGGGAACGTCCCGAGGACTAGTGGTTTTGGCCGATTCAGGCCCGTTTTGTGCGTTTATTGCCCATGTTTTGGTGTCCCGGGACATCTCCGAAGCACGGGTTGATCTTATGGGACCGCCCCCAAGAGTCGTAGTTTTGGTCAATTGGGGCCCGTTTGGTGAGCTATTGCTCACGTTTTGGTGTCCCGGGACGTCTACGGACAATGGCGTGATCTTATGGGAACGTCCCCAGGACTCGTGGTTCTGGCCGATTCAGGCCCGTTTTCTGGGTTTATTGCCCATGTTTTGGTGTCCCTGGACGTCTTCGAAGCACAGGATGATCTTATGGGACCGTCCCCAAGAGTCACAGTTTTGGCCAATTGGGGCCAGTTTTGTGAGCTATTACTCCTTTTTTGGTGTCCCGGGACGTCTCCGGAAAACGGGGTGATCTTATCGGAACGTCCCCAATAATCGTGGTTTTGCCCGATTCAGGCTCGGTTTGTGGGTTTATTGCCCATGTTTTGGTGTCCCAGGACGTCTCCGAAGCACAGGGTGATCTTATAAGACCGTCCCCAAGAGTCACAGTTTTGGCCAATTGGGGCCCGTTTTGTGAGCTATTGCTCATGTTTTGCTTGTCCCGGGACGTCTCCGGACCATGGGGTGATCTCATGGGAACGTCCCGAGGACTCGTGGTTTTGGCCGATTCAGGCCCGTTTCGTGCGTTTATTGCCCATGTTTTGGTGTCCCGTGACGTCTCCGAAGCACGGGGTGATCTTATGGGACCATCCCCAAGACTCACAGTTTTGGCCAATTGGGCCCGTTTTGTGAGCTATTGCTTACGTTTGGGTGTCCCGGGACGTCTCCAGACCAAGGGGTGATCTTATCGAAATGTCCCGAGGACTCGTAGTTTTGCCCGATGCAGGCCTGTTTTGTGGGTTTATTGCCCATATTTTGGTGTCCTGGGACGTCTCCGAAGCACAGGGTGATCTTATGGGACCATCCCCAAGAATCACAGTTTTGGCCAATTGGGGCCCGTTTTGTGAGCTATTGGTCATGTTTTGGTGTCCCGGGACGTCTCCGGACCACAAGGTCATCTTATGGAACATCCCCAAGACACGTGGTTTTGGCCAAATGGGGCCCGTTTTGTGAGCTATTGCTCACGTTTTGGTGTCCCGGGACGTCTCCAGACCATGGGGTGATCTCATGGGAACGTCCCGAGGACTAGTGGTTTTGGCCGATTCAGGCCCGTTTTGTGCGTTTATTGCCCATGTTTTGGTGTCCCGGGACATCTCCGAAGCACGGGTTGATCTTATGGGACCGCCCCCAAGAGTCGTAGTTTTGGTCAATTGGGGCCCGTTTGGTGAGCTATTGCTCACGTTTTGGTGTCCCGGGACGTCTCCGGACAATGGGGTGATCTTATGGGAACGTCCCCAGGACTCGTGGTTCTGGCCGATTCAGGCCCGTTTTCTGGGTTTATTGCCCATGTTTTGGTGTCCCTGGACGTCTTCGAAGCACAGGATGATCTTATGGGACCGTCCCCAAGAGTCACAGTTTTGGCCAATTGGGGCCAGTTTTGTGAGCTATTGCTCCTTTTTTGGTGTCCCGGGACGTCTCCGGAAAACGGGGTGATCTTATCGGAACGTCCCCAATAATCGTGGTTTTGCCCGATTCAGGCTCGGTTTGTGGGTTTATTGCCCATGTTTTGGTGTCCCAGGATGTCCCCGAAGCTCACGGTGATCTTATAGGACCGTCCCCAAGAGTCACAGTTTTGGCCAATTGGGGCCCGTTTTGTGAGCTATTGCTCATGTTCTGGTTGTCCCGGGACGTCTCCGGACCACGGGGTGATCTTATAGGAACGTCCCCAAGACTCATGGTTTTGCCCGATTCAAGCCCGTTTTGTGGGTTTATTGCCCATGTTTTGGTGTCCCGGGACGTGTCGTAATCACGGGGTGGTCTTATGGGACCGTCCCCAAGACTCGCAGGTTTGGCCAATTGGGGCCCGTTTTGTGAGCTATTACTCACGTTTTGGTGTGCCGGGACGTCTCCGGACAAAGGGGTGATCTTATCGGAACGTCCCTAGGACTCGTGGTTTTGGCCAATTCAGGCCCGTTTTGTGGGTTTATTGCCCATGTTTTTGTGTCCCGGGACGTCTTCGAAGCACGGGGTGATCTTATGGGACCATCCCCAAGAGTCACAGTTTTGGCCAATTGGGACCCGTTTTGTGAGGTATTGCTCACGTTATGGTGTCCCGGGACGTCTCCGGACGACTGGTTGATCTATGGGAACGTCCCCAACACTCAAGGTTTTGCCCTATTCAGGCCTGTTTTGTGGGTTTATTGCCCATGTTTTGGTGTCCTGGGACGTCTCCGAAGCACGGGGTGATCCTATGGGACCGTCCCCAAGACTTGCAGTTTTGGCCAATTGGGCCCGTTTTGTGAGCTATTGCTCACGTTATGGTGTCCCGGGACGTCTCCGGACGACTGGGTGATCTATGGGAACGTCCCCAACACTCAAGGTTTTGGCCTATTCAGCCCTGTTTTGTGGGTTTATTGCCCATGTTTTGGTGTCCTGGGACGTCTCCGAAGCACGGGGTGATCCTATGGGACCGTCCCCAAGACTCGCAGTTTTGGCCAATTGGGCCCATTTTGTGAGCTATTGCTCACGTTTTGGTGTCCCGGGACGTCTCCGGACCAAGGGGTGATCTATGGGAACGTCCCCAAGACTCACAATTTTGGTTGATACGAGCTCGTTTCACGGGATATTGCTCACGTTTCGGTGTCTCGGGACGTCTCCGAAGCACGGGGTGATCTTATGGAAACGTCCCCAAGACTCGTGGTTTTGGCCGAGTCAGGCCCGTTTTGTGGGTTTATTGCCCATGTTTTGGTGTCCCGAGACGTCTCCGAAGCACGGGGTGATCTTATGGGACCGTCCCCAAGAGTCACAGTTTTGGCCAATTGGGGCTCATTTTGTGAGCTATTGCTCACGTTTTCGTGTCCCGGGACGTCTCCAGACCATGGGGTGATCTCATGGGAACGTCCCGAGGACTCGTGGTTTTGGCCGATTCAGGCCCGTTTTGTGCGTTTATTGCCCATGTTTTGGTGTCCCGGGACATCTCCGAAGCACGGGTTGATCTTATGGGACCACCCCCAAGAGTCGTAGTTTTGGCCAAATGGGGCCCGTTTTGTGAGGTATTGCTCACGTTTTGGTGTCCCGGGACGTCTCCGGACAATGGGGTGATCTTATGGGAACGTCCCCAGGACTCGAGGTTCTGGCCGATTCAGGCCCGTTTTCTGGGTTTATTGCCCATGTTTTGGTGTCCCGAGATGTCTCCGAAACACGGGGTGATCTTATGGGACCGTCCGCTAGACTCGCAGGTTTGGCCAATTGGGGCCCGTTTTGTGAGCTATTACTCACGTTTTGGTGTGCCGGGACGTCTCCGGACCAAGGTGTGATCTTATCGGAACGTCCCAAGGACTCGTCGTTTTGGCCAATTTAGGCCCGTTTTGTGGGTTTATTGCCCATGTTTTAGTGTCCCGGGACGTCTTCGAAGCACGGGGTGATCTTATGGAACATCCCCAAAACACGTAGTTTTGGCGAAATGGGGCCCGTTTTGTGAGCTATTGCTCACATTTTGTTGTCCCGGGACGTCTCCAGACCATGGGGTGATCTCATGGGAACGTCCCTAGGACTCGTGGTTTTGGCCGATTCAGGCCCGTTTTGTGCGTTTATTGCCCATGTTTTGGTGTCCCGGGACATCTCCGAAGCACGGGTTGATCTTATGGGACCGCCCCCAAGAGTCGTAGTTTTGGTCAATTGGGGCCCGTTTTGTGAGCTATTGCTCACGTTTTGGTGTCCCGGGACGTCTCCGGACAATGGCGTGATCTTATGGGAACGTCCCCAGGACTCGTGGTTCTGGCCGATTCAGGCCCGTTTTCTGGGTTTATTGCCCATGTTTTGGTGTCCCTGGACGTCTTCGAAGCACAGGATGATCTTATGGGACCGTCCCCAAGAGTCACAGTTTTGGCCAATTGGGGCCAGTTTTGTGAGCTATTACTCCTTTTTTGGTGTCCCGGGACGTCTCCGGAAAACGGGGTGATCTTATCGGAACGTCCCCAATAATCGTGGTTTTGCCCGATTCAGGCTCGGTTTGTGGGTTTATTGCCCATGTTTTGGTGTCCCAGGACGTCTCCGAAGCACAGGGTGATCTTATAAGACCGTCCCCAAGAGTCACAGTTTTGGCCAATTGGGGCCCGTTTTGTGAGCTATTGCTCATGTTTTGCTTGTCCCGGGACGTCTCCGGACCATGGGGTGATCTCATGGGAACGTCCCGAGGACTCGTGGTTTTGGCCGATTCAGGCCCGTTTCGTGCGTTTATTGCCCATGTTTTGGTGTCCCGTGACGTCTCCGAAGCACGGGGTGATCTTATGGGACCATCCCCAAGACTCACAGTTTTGGCCAATTGGGCCCGTTTTGTGAGCTATTGCTTACGTTTGGGTGTCCCGGGACGTCTCCAGACCAAGGGGTGATCTTATCGAAATGTCCCGAGGACTCGTAGTTTTGCCCGATGCAGGCCTGTTTTGTGGGTTTATTGCCCATATTTTGGTGTCCTGGGACGTCTCCGAAGCACAGGGTGATCTTATGGGACCATCCCCAAGAATCACAGTTTTGGCCAATTGGGGCCCGTTTTGTGAGCTATTGGTCATGTTTTGGTGTCCCGGGACGTCTCCGGACCACAAGGTCATCTTATGGAACATCCCCAAGACACGTGGTTTTGGCCAAATGGGGCCCGTTTTGTGAGCTATTGCTCACGTTTTGGTGTCCCGGGACGTCTCCAGACCATGGGGTGATCTCATGGGAACGTCCCGAGGACTAGTGGTTTTGGCCGATTCAGGCCCGTTTTGTGCGTTTATTGCCCATGTTTTGGTGTCCCGGGACATCTCCGAAGCACGGGTTGATCTTATGGGACCGCCCCCAAGAGTCGTAGTTTTGGTCAATTGGGGCCCGTTTGGTGAGCTATTGCTCACGTTTTGGTGTCCCGGGACGTCTCCGGACAATGGGGTGATCTTATGGGAACGTCCCCAGGACTCGTGGTTCTGGCCGATTCAGGCCCGTTTTCTGGGTTTATTGCCCATGTTTTGGTGTCCCTGGACGTCTTCGAAGCACAGGATGATCTTATGGGACCGTCCCCAAGAGTCACAGTTTTGGCCAATTGGGGCCAGTTTTGTGAGCTATTGCTCCTTTTTTGGTGTCCCGGGACGTCTACGGAAAACGGGGTGATCTTATCGGAACGTCCCCAATAATCGTGGTTTTGCCCGATTCAGGCTCGGTTTGTGGGTTTATTGCCCATATTTTGGTGTCCCAGGATGTCCCCGAAGCTCACGGTGATCTTATAGGACCGTCCCCAAGAGTCACAGTTTTGGCCAATTGGGGCCCGTTTTGTGAGCTATTGCTCATGTTCTGGTTGTCCCGGGACGTCTCCGGACCACGGGGTGATCTTATAGGAACGTCCCCAAGACTCATGGTTTTGCCCGATTCAAGCCCGTTTTGTGGGTTTATTGCCCATGTTTTGGTGTCCCGGGACGTGTCGTAATCACGGGGTGGTCTTATGGGACCGTCCCCAAGACTCGCAGGTTTGGCCAATTGGGGCCCGTTTTGTGAGCTATTACTCACGTTTTGGTGTGCCGGGACGTCTCCGGACAAAGGGGTGATCTTATCGGAACGTCCCTAGGACTCGTGGTTTTGGCCAATTCAGGCCCGTTTTGTGGGTTTATTGCCCATGTTTTTGTGTCCCGGGACGTCTTCGAAGCACGGGGTGATCTTATGGGACCATCCCCAAGAGTCACAGTTTTGGCCAATTGGGACCCGTTTTGTGAGGTATTGCTCACGTTATGGTGTCCCGGGACGTCTCCGGACGACTGGTTGATCTATGGGAACGTCCCCAACACTCAAGGTTTTGCCCTATTCAGGCCTGTTTTGTGGGTTTATTGCCCATGTTTTGGTGTCCTGGGACGTCTCCGAAGCACGGGGTGATCCTATGGGACCGTCCCCAAGACTCACAGTTTTTGCCAATTGGGCCCGTTTTGTGAGCTATTGCTCACGTTTTTGTGTCCCGGGACGTCTCCGGACCAAGGGGTGATCTATGGGAACGTCCCCAAGACTCACAATTTTGGTTGATACGAGCTCGTTTCACGGGATATTGCTCACGTTTCGGTGTCTCGGGACGTCTCCGAAGCACGGGGTGATCTTATGGAAACGTCCCCAAGACTCGTGGTTTTGGCCGAGTCAGGCCCGTTTTGTGGGTTTATTGCCCATGTTTTGGTGTCCCGAGACGTCTCCGAAGCACGGGGTGATCTTATGGGACCGTCCCCAAGAGTCACAGTTTTGGCCAATTGGGGCTCATTTTGTGAGCTATTGCTCACGTTTTCGTGTCCCGGGACGTCTCCAGACCATGGGGTGATCTCATGGGAACGTCCCGAGGACTCGTGGTTTTGGCCGATTCAGGCCCGTTTTGTGCGTTTATTGCCCATGTTTTGGTGTCCCGGGACATCTCCGAAGCACGGGTTGATCTTATGGGACCACCCCCAAGAGTCGTAGTTTTGGCCAAATGGGCCCCGTTTTGTGAGGTATTGCTCACGTTTTGGTGTCCCGGGACGTCTCCGGACAATGGGGTGATCTTATGGGAACGTCCCCAGGACTCGAGGTTCTGGCCGATTCAGGCCCGTTTTCTGGGTTTATTGCCCATGTTTTGGTGTCCCGAGACGTCTCCGAAACACGGGGTGATCTTATGGGACCGTCCGCTAGACTCGCAGGTTTGGCCAATTGGGGCCCGTTTTGTGAGCTATTACTCACGTTTTGGTGTGCCGGGACGTCTCCGGACCAAGGTGTGATCTTATCGGAACGTCCCAAGGACTCGTCGTTTTGGCCAATTTAGGCCCGTTTTGTGGGTTTATTGCCCATGTTTTAGTGTCCCGGGACGTCTTCGAAGCACGGGGTGATCTTATGGAACATCCCCAAAACACGTAGTTTTGGCCAAATGGGGCCCGTTTTGTGAGCTATTGCTCACATTTTGTTGTCCCGGGACGTCTCCAGACCATGGGGTGATCTCATGGGAACGTCCCTAGGACTCGTGGTTTTGGCCGATTCAGGCCCGTTTTGTGCGTTTATTGCCCATGTTTTGGTGTCCCGGGACATCTCCGAAGCACGGGTTGATCTTATGGGACCGCCCCCAAGAGTCGTAGTTTTGGTCAATTGGGGCCCGTTTTGTGAGCTATTGCTCACGTTTTGGTGTCCCGGGACGTCTCCGGACAATGGCGTGATCTTATGGGAACGTCCCCAGGACTCGTGGTTCTGGCCGATTCAGGCCCGTTTTCTGGGTTTATTGCCCATGTTTTGGTGTCCCTGGACGTCTTCGAAGCACAGGATGATCTTATGGGACCGTCCCCAAGAGTCACAGTTTTGGCCAATTGGGGCCAGTTTTGTGAGCTATTGCTCCTTTTTTGGTGTCCCGGGACGTCTCCGGAAAACGGGGTGATCTTATCGGAACGTCCCCAATAATCGTGGTTTTGCCCGATTCAGGCTCGGTTTGTGGGTTTATTGCCCATGTTTTGGTGTCCCAGGATGTCCCCGAAGCTCACGGTGATCTTATAGGACCGTCCCCAAGAGTCACAGTTTTGGCCAATTGGGGCCCGTTTTGTGAGCTATTGCTCATATTCTGGTTGTCCCGGGACGTCTCCGGACCACGGGGTGATCTTATAGGAACGTCCCCAAGACTCATGGTTTTGCCCGATTCAAGCCCGTTTTGTGGGTTTATTGCCCATGTTTTGGTGTCCCGGGACGTGTCGTAATCACGGGGTGGTCTTATGGGACCGTCCCCAAGACTCGCAGGTCTGGCCAATTGGGGCCCGTTTTGTGAGCTATTACTCACGTTTTGGTGTGCCGGGACGTCTCCGGACAAAGGGGTGATCTTATCGGAACGTCCCTAGGACTCGTGGTTTTGGCCAATTCAGGCCCGTTTTGTGGGTTTATTGCCCATGTTTTTGTGTCCCGGGACGTCTTCGAAGCACGGGGTGATCTTATGGGACCATCCCCAAGAGTCACAGTTTTGGCCAATTGGGACCCGTTTTGTGAGGTATTGCTCACGTTATGGTGTCCCGGGACGTCTCCGGACGACTGGTTGATCTATGGGAACGTCCCCAACACTCAAGGTTTTGCCCTATTCAGGCCTGTTTTGTGGGTTTATTGCCCATGTTTTGGTGTCCTGGGACGTCTCCGAAGCACGGGGTGATCCTATGGGACCGTCCCCAAGACTCGCAGTTTTGGCCAATTGGGCCCGTTTTGTGAGCTATTGCTCACGTTATGGTGTCCCGGGACGTCTCCGGACGACTGGGTGATCTATGGGAACGTCCCCAACACTCAAGGTTTTGGCCTATTCAGCCCTGTTTTGTGGGTTTATTGCCCATGTTTTGGTGTCCTGGGACGTCTCCGAAGCACGGGGTGATCCTATGGGACCGTCCCCAAGACTCGCAGTTTTGGCCAATTGGGCCCATTTTGTGAGCTATTGCTCACGTTTTGGTGTCCCGGGACGTCTCCGGACCAAGGGGTGATCTATGGGAACGTCCCCAAGACTCACAATTTTGGTTGATACGAGCTCGTTTCACGGGATATTGCTCACGTTTCGGTGTCTCGGGACGTCTCCGAAGCACGGGGTGATCTTATGGAAACGTCCCCAAGACTCGTGGTTTTGGCCGAGTCAGGCCCGTTTTGTGGGTTTATTGCCCATGTTTTGGTGTCCCGAGACGTCTCCGAAGCACGGGGTGATCTTATGGGACCGTCCCCAAGAGTCACAGTTTTGGCCAATTGGGGCTCATTTTGTGAGCTATTGCTCACGTTTTCGTGTCCCGGGACGTCTCCAGACCATGGGGTGATCTCATGGGAACGTCCCGAGGACTCGTGGTTTTGGCCGATTCAGGCCCGTTTTGTGCGTTTATTGCCCATGTTTTGGTGTCCCGGGACATCTCCGAAGCACGGGTTGATCTTATGGGACCACCCCCAAGAGTCGTAGTTTTGGCCAAATGGGGCCCGTTTTGTGAGGTATTGCTCACGTTTTGGTGTCCCGGGACGTCTCCGGACAATGGGGTGATCTTATGGGAACGTCCCCAGGACTCGAGGTTCTGGCCGATTCAGGCCCGTTTTCTGGGTTTATTGCCCATGTTTTGGTGTCCCGAGACGTCTCCGAAACACGGGGTGATCTTATGGGACCGTCCGCTAGACTCGCAGGTTTGGCCAATTGGGGCCCGTTTTGTGAGCTATTACTCACGTTTTGGTGTGCCGGGACGTCTCCGGACCAAGGTGTGATCTTATCGGAACGTCCCAAGGACTCGTCGTTTTGGCCAATTTAGGCCCGTTTTGTGGGTTTATTGCCCATGTTTTAGTGTCCCGGGACGTCTTCGAAGCACGGGGTGATCTTATGGAACATCCCCAAAACACGTAGTTTTGGCCAAATGGGGCCCGTTTTGTGAGCTATTGCTCACATTTTGTTGTCCCGGGACGTCTCCAGACCATGGGGTGATCTCATGGGAACGTCCCTAGGACTCGTGGTTTTGGCCGATTCAGGCCCGTTTTGTGCGTTTATTGCCCATGTTTTGGTGTCCCGGGACATCTCCGAAGCACGGGTTGATCTTATGGGACCGCCCCCAAGAGTCGTAGTTTTGGTCAATTGGGGCCCGTTTTGTGAGCTATTGCTCACGTTTTGGTGTCCCGGGACGTCTCCGGACAATGGCGTGATCTTATGGGAACGTCCCCAGGACTCGTGGTTCTGGCCGATTCAGGCCCGTTTTCTGGGTTTATTGCCCATGTTTTGGTGTCCCTGGACGTCTTCGAAGCACAGGATGATCTTATGGGACCGTCCCCAAGAGTCACAGTTTTGGCCAATTGGGGCCAGTTTTGTGAGCTATTGCTCCTTTTTTGGTGTCCCGGGACGTCTCCGGAAAACGGGGTGATCTTATCGGAACGTCCCCAATAATCGTGGTTTTGCCCGATTCAGGCTCGGTTTGTGGGTTTATTGCCCATGTTTTGGTGTCCCAGGATGTCCCCGAAGCTCACGGTGATCTTATAGGACCGTCCCCAAGAGTCACAGTTTTGGCCAATTGGGGCCCGTTTTGTGAGCTATTGCTCATATTCTGGTTGTCCCGGGACGTCTCCGGACCACGGGGTGATCTTATAGGAACGTCCCCAAGACTCATGGTTTTGCCCGATTCAAGCCCGTTTTGTGGGTTTATTGCCCATGTTTTGGTGTCCCGGGACGTGTCGTAATCACGGGGTGGTCTTATGGGACCGTCCCCAAGACTCGCAGGTCTGGCCAATTGGGGCCCGTTTTGTGAGCTATTACTCACGTTTTGGTGTGCCGGGACGTCTCCGGACAAAGGGGTGATCTTATCGGAACGTCCCTAGGACTCGTGGTTTTGGCCAATTCAGGCCCGTTTTGTGGGTTTATTGCCCATGTTTTTGTGTCCCGGGACGTCCTCGAAGCACGGGGTGATCTTATGGGACCATCCCCAAGAGTCACAGTTTTGGCCAATTGGGACCCGTTTTGTGAGGTATTGCTCACGTTATGGTGTCCCGGGACGTCTCCGGACGACTGGTTGATCTATGGGAACGTCCCCAACACTCAAGGTTTTGCCCTATTCAGGCCTGTTTTGTGGGTTTATTGCCCATGTTTTGGTGTCCTGGGACGTCTCCGAAGCACGGGGTGATCCTATGGGACCGTCCCCAAGACTCGCAGTTTTGGCCAATTGGGCCCGTTTTGTGAGCTATTGCTCACGTTATGGTGTCCCGGGACGTCTCCGGACGACTGGGTGATCTATGGGAACGTCCCCAACACTCAAGGTTTTGGCCTATTCAGCCCTGTTTTGTGGGTTTATTGCCCATGTTTTGGTGTCCTGGGACGTCTCCGAAGCACGGGGTGATCCTATGGGACCGTCCCCAAGACTCGCAGTTTTGGCCAATTGGGCCCATTTTGTGAGCTATTGCTCACGTTTTGGTGTCCCGGGACGTCTCCGGACCAAGGGGTGATCTATGGGAACGTCCCCAAGACTCACAATTTTGGTTGATACGAGCTCGTTTCACGGGATATTGCTCACGTTTCGGTGTCTCGGGACGTCTCCGAAGCACGGGGTGATCTTATGGAAACGTCCCCAAGACTCGTGGTTTTGGCCGAGTCAGGCCCGTTTTGTGGGTTTATTGCCCATGTTTTGGTGTCCCGAGACGTCTCCGAAGCACGGGGTGATCTTATGGGACCGTCCCCAAGAGTCACAGTTTTGGCCAATTGGGGCTCATTTTGTGAGCTATTGCTCACGTTTTCGTGTCCCGGGACGTCTCCAGACCATGGGGTGATCTCATGGGAACGTCCCGAGGACTCGTGGTTTTGGCCGATTCAGGCCCGTTTTGTGCGTTTATTGCCCATGTTTTGGTGTCCCGGGACATCTCCGAAGCACGGGTTGATCTTATGGGACCACCCCCAAGAGTCGTAGTTTTGGCCAAATGGGGCCCGTTTTGTGAGGTATTGCTCACGTTTTGGTGTCCCGGGACGTCTCCGGACAATGGGGTGATCTTATGGGAACGTCCCCAGGACTCGAGGTTCTGGCCGATTCAGGCCCGTTTTCTGGGTTTATTGCCCATGTTTTGGTGTCCCGAGACGTCTCCGAAACACGGGGTGATCTTATGGGATCGTCCGCTAGACTCGCAGGTTTGGCCAATTGGGGCCCGTTTTGTGAGCTATTACTCACGTTTTGGTGTGCCGGGACGTCTCCGGACCAAGGTGTGATCTTATCGGAACGTCCCAAGGACTCGTCGTTTTGGCCAATTTAGGCCCGTTTTGTGGGTTTATTGCCCATGTTTTAGTGTCCCGGGACGTCTTCGAAGCACGGGGTGATCTTATGGAACATCCCCAAAACACGTAGTTTTGGCCAAATGGGGCCCGTTTTGTGAGCTATTGCTCACATTTTGTTGTCCCGGGACGTCTCCAGACCATGGGGTGATCTCATGGGAACGTCCCTAGGACTCGTGGTTTTGGCCGATTCAGGCCCGTTTTGTGCGTTTATTGCCCATGTTTTGGTGTCCCGGGACATCTCCGAAGCACGGGTTGATCTTATGGGACCGCCCCCAAGAGTCGTAGTTTTGGTCAATTGGGGCCCGTTTTGTGAGCTATTGCTCACGTTTTGGTGTCCCGGGACGTTTCCGGACAATGGCGTGATCTTATGGGAACGTCCCCAGGACTCGTGGTTCTGGCCGATTCAGGCCCGTTTTCTGGGTTTATTGCCCATGTTTTGGTGTCCCTGGACGTCTTCGAAGCACAGGATGATCTTATGGGACCGTCCCCAAGAGTCACAGTTTTGGCCAATTGGGGCCAGTTTTGTGAGCTATTACTCCTTTTTTGGTGTCCCGGGACGTCTCCGGAAAACGGGGTGATCTTATCGGAACGTCCCCAATAATCGTGGTTTTGCCCGATTCAGGCTCGGTTTGTGGGTTTATTGCCCATGTTTTGGTGTCCCAGGACGTCTCCGAAGCACAGGGTGATCTTATAAGACCGTCCCCAAGAGTCACAGTTTTGGCCAATTGGGGCCCGTTTTGTGAGCTATTGCTCATGTTTTGGTTGTCCCGGGACGTCTCCGGACCATGGGGTGATCTCATGGGAACATCCCGAGGACTCGTGGTTTTGGCCGATTCAGGCCCGTTTCGTGCGTTTATTGCCCATGTTTTGGTGTCCCGTGACGTCTCCGAAGCACGGGGTGATCTTATGGGACCATCCCCAAGACTCACAGTTTTGGCCAATTGGGCCCGTTTTGTGAGCTATTGCTTACGTTTGGGTGTCCCGGGACATCTCCACACCAAGGGGTGATCTTATCGAAATGTCCCGAGGACTCGTAGTTTTGCCCGATGCAGGCCTGTTTTGTGGGTTTATTGCCCATATTTTGGTGTCCTGGGACGTCTCCGAAGCACAGGGTGATCTTATGGGACCATCCCCAAGAATCACAGTTTTGGCCAATTGGGGCCCGTTTTGTGAGCTATTGGTCATGTTTTGGTGTCCCGGGACGTCTCCGGACCACAAGGTGATCTTATGGAACATCCCCAAGACACGTGGTTTTGGCCAAATGGGGCCCGTTTTGTGAGCTATTGCTCACGTTTTGGTGTCCCGGGACGTCTCCAGACCATGGGGTGATCTCATGGGAACGTCCCGAGGACTAGTGGTTTTGGCCGATTCAGGCCCGTTTTGTGCGTTTATTGCCCATGTTTTGGTGTCCCGGGACATCTCCGAAGCACGGGTTGATCTTATGGGACCGCCCCCAAGAGTCGTAGTTTTGGTCAATTGGGGCCCGTTTGGTGAGCTATTGCTCTTGTTTTGGTGTCCCGGGACGTCTCCGGACAATGGGGTGATCTTATGGGAACGTCCCCAGGACTCGTGGTTCTGGCCGATTCAGGCCCGTTTTCTGGGTTTATTGCCCATGTTTTGGTGTCCCTGGACGTCTTCGAAGCACAGGATGATCTTATGGGACCGTCCCCAAGAGTCACAGTTTTGGCCAATTGGGGCCAGTTTTGTGAGCTATTGCTCCTTTTTTGGTGTCCCGGGACGTCTCCGGAAAACGGGGTGATCTTATCGGAACGTCCCCAATAATCGTGGTTTTGCCCGATTCAGGCTCGGTTTGTGGGTTTATTGCCCATGTTTTGGTGTCCCAGGATGTCCCCGAAGCTCACGGTGATCTTATAGGACCGTCCCCAAGAGTCACAGTTTTGGCCAATTGGGGCCCGTTTTGTGAGCTATTGCTCATGTTCTGGTTGTCCCGGGACGTCTCCGGACCACGGGGTGATCTTATAGGAACGTCCCCAAGACTCATGGTTTTGCCCGATTCAAGCCCGTTTTGTGGGTTTATTGCCCATGTTTTGGTGTCCCGGGACGTGTCGTAATCACGGGGTGGTCTTATGGGACCGTCCCCAAGACTCGCAGGTTTGGCCAATTGGGGCCCGTTTTGTGAGCTATTACTCACGTTTTGGTGTGCCGGGACGTCTCCGGACCAAGGGGTGATCTTATCGGAACGTCCCTAGGACTCGTGGTTTTGGCCAATTCAGGCCCGTTTTGTGGGTTTATTGCCCATGTTTTTGTGTCCCGGGACGTCTTCGAAGCACGGGGTGATCTTATGGGACCATCCCCAAGAGTCACAGTTTTGGCCAATTGGGACCCGTTTTGTGAGGTATTGCTCACGTTATGGTGTCCCGGGACGTCTCCGGACGACTGGTTGATCTATGGGAACGTCCCCAACACTCAAGGTTTTGCCCTATTCAGGCCTGTTTTGTGGGTTTATTGCCCATGTTTTGGTGTCCTGGGACGTCTCCGAAGCACGGGGTGATCCTATGGGACCGTCCCCAAGACTCGCAGTTTTGGCCAATTGGGCCCGTTTTGTGAGCTATTGCTCACGTTATGGTGTCCCGGGACGTCTCCGGACGACTGGGTGATCTATGGGAACGTCCCCAACACTCAAGGTTTTGGCCTATTCAGCCCTGTTTTGTGGGTTTATTGCCCATGTTTTGGTGTCCTGGGACGTCTCCGAAGCACGGGGTGATCCTATGGGACCGTCCCCAAGACTCGCAGTTTTGGCCAATTGGGCCCATTTTGTGAGCTATTGCTCACGTTTTGGTGTCCCGGGACGTCTCCGGACCAAGGGGTGATCTATGGGAACGTCCCCAAGACTCACAATTTTGGTTGATACGAGCTCGTTTCACGGGATATTGCTCACGTTTCGGTGTCTCGGGACGTCTCCGAAGCACGGGGTGATCTTATGGAAACGTCCCCAAGACTCGTGGTTTTGGCCGAGTCAGGCCCGTTTTGTGGGTTTATTGCCCATGTTTTGGTGTCCCGAGACGTCTCCGAAGCACGGGGTGATCTTATGGGACCGTCCCCAAGAGTCACAGTTTTGGCCAATTGGGGCTCATTTTGTGAGCTATTGCTCACGTTTTCGTGTCCCGGGACGTCTCCAGACCATGGGGTGATCTCATGGGAACGTCCCGAGGACTCGTGGTTTTGGCCGATTCAGGCCCGTTTTGTGCGTTTATTGCCCATGTTTTGGTGTCCCGGGACATCTCCGAAGCACGGGTTGATCTTATGGGACCACCCCCAAGAGTCGTAGTTTTGGCCAAATGGGGCCCGTTTTGTGAGCTATTACTCACGTTTTGGTGTGCCGGGACGTCTCCGGACCAAGGGGTGATCTTATCGGAACGTCCCAAGGACTCGTGGTTTTGGCCAATTCAGGCCCGTTTTGTGGGTTTATTGCCCATGTTTTAGTGTCCTGGGACGTCTTCGAAGCACGGGGTGATCTTATGGGACCGTCCCCAAGAGTCACGGTTTTGGCCAATTGGGGCCCGTTTTGTGAGGTATTGCTCACGTTATGGAGTCCCGGGACGTCTCCGGACGACTGGGTGATCTATGGAATCGTCCCCAACACTCAAGGTTTTGCCCTATTCAGGCCTGTTTTGTGGGTTTATTGCCCATGTTTTGGTGTCCTGGGACGTCTCCGAAGCACGGGGTGATCTTATGGGACAGTCCCCAAGACTCGCAGTTTTGGCCAATTGGGCCCGTTTTGTGAGCTATTACTCACGTTTTGGTGTGCCGGGATGTCTCCGAACCAAGGGGTGATCTTATGGGACCGTCCCCAAGAGTCACAGTTTTGGCCAATTGGGGCCCGTTTTGTGAGGTATTGCTCACGTTATGGAGTCCCGGGACGTCTCCGGACGACTGGGTGATCTATGGAATCGTCCCCAACACTCAAGGTTTTGCCCTATTCAGGCCTGTTTTGTGGGTTTATTGCCCATGTTTTGGTGTCCTGGGACGTCTCCGAAGCACGGGGTGATCTTATGGGACAGTCCCCAAGACTCGTAGTTTTGGCCAAATGGGGCCCGTTTTGTGAGCTATTGCTCACGTTTTGGTGTCCCAGGACGTCTCCAGACCATGGGGTGATCTCATGGGAACGTCCCGAGGACTCGTTGTTTTGGCCGATTCAGGCCCGTTTTGTGCGTTTATTGCCCATGTTTTGGTGTCCCGGGACATCTCCGAAGCACGGGTTGATCTTATGGGACCGCCCCCAAGAGTCGTAGTTTTGGTCAATTGGGGCCCGTTTTGTGAGCTATTGCTCACGTTTTGGTGTCCCGGGACGTCTCCGGACAATGGGGTGCTCTTATGGGAACGTCCCCAGGACTCATGGTTCTGGCCGATTCAGCCCGTTTTCTAGGGTTATTGCCCATGTTTTGGTGTCCCGGGACGTCTTCGAAGCACAGGATGATCTTATGGGACCGTCCCCAAGAGTCACAGTTTTGGCCAATTGGGGCCAGTTTTGTGAGCTATTGCTCCTGTTTTGGTGTCCCGGGACGTCTCCGGAAAATGGGGTGATCTTATCGGAACGTCCCCAATAATCGTGGTTTTGCCCGATTCAGGCCCGTTTTGTGGGTTTATTGCCCATGTTTTTGTGTCCCGGGACGTCTCCGAAGCACCGGGTGATCTTAAGGGACCGTCCCCAAGACTCGTAGTTTTGGCCAATTGGGGCATGTTTTGTGAGCTATTGCTCACGTTTTGGTGTCCCGGGACGTCTCCGAACCATGGGGTGATCTTATGGGAAGGTCCCCAGGTCTCCTGGTTTTGCCCGATTCAGGACCGTTTTCTGGGTTTATTGCCCATGTTTTGGTGTCCCGGGACGTCTCTGAAGCACATGGTGATCTTATGGGACCGTCCCCAAGAGTCGTAGTTTTGGCCAAATGGGGCCCGTTTTGTGAGCTATTGCTCACGTTTTGGTGTCCCGGGACGTCTCCAGACCATGGGGTGATCTCATGGGAACGTCCCGAGAACTCGTGGTTTTGGCCGATTCAGGCCCGTTTTGTGCGTTTATTGCCCAAGGTTTGGTGTCCCTGGACATCTCCGAAGCACGGGTTGATCTTATGGGACCGCCCCCAAGAGTCGTAGTTTTGGTCAATTGGGGCCCGTTTTGTGACCTATTGCTCACGTTTTGGTGTTCCGGGACGTCTCCGGACAATGGGGTGATCTTATGGGAACGTCCCCAGTTCTCACTATTTTGGTTGATACGAGCTCGTTTCCTGGGATATTGCTCACGTTTCGGTGTCTCGGGACGTCTCCGATGCACGGGGTGATCTTATGGAAACGTCCCCAAGACTCGTGGTTTTGGCCGAGTCAGGCCCGTTTTGTGGGTTTATTGCCCGTGTTTTGGTGTCCCGAGACGTCTTCGAAGCACAGAATGATCTTGTGGGACCATCCCCAAGAGTCACAGTTTTGGCCAATTGGGGCCAGTTTTGTGAGCTATTGCTCCTGTTTGGGTGTCCCGGGACGTCTCCGGAAAAAGGGGTGATCTTATCGGAACGTCCCCAATAATCGTGGTTTTGCCCGATTCAGGCTCGGTTTGTGGGTTTATTGCCCATGTTTTGGTGTCCCAGGACGTCTCCGAAGCACAGGGTGATCTTATAAGACCGTCCCCAAGAGTCACAGTTTTGGCCAATTGGGGCCCGTTTTGTGAGCTATTGCTCATGTTTTGGTTGTCCCGGGACGTCTCCGGACCAAGGGGTGATCTTATCGGAACGTCCCTAGGACTCGTGGTTTTGGCCAATTCAGGCCCGTTTTGTGGGTTTATTGCCCATGTTTTAGTGTCCCGGGACGTCTTCGAAGCACGGGGTGATCTTATGGGACCGTCCCCAAGAGTCACAGTTTTGGCCAATTGGGACCCGTTTTGTGAGGTAGTGCTCACGTTATGGTGTCCCGGGAGGTGTCCAGACCATGGGGTGATCTCATGGGAACGTCCCGAGGACTCGTGGTTTTGGCCGATTCCGGCCCGTTTCGTGCGTTTATTGCCCATGTTTTGGTGTCCCGTGACGTCTCCGAAGCACGGGGTGATCTTATGGGACCATCCCCAAGACTCATAGTTTTGGCAAATTGGGCCCGTTTTGTGAGCTATTGCTTACGTTTGGGTGTCCCGGGACGTCTCCAGACCAAGGGGTGATCTTATCGAAACGTCCCGAGGACTCGTAGTTTTGCCCGATGCAGGCCTGTTTTGTGGGTTTATTGCCCATATTTTGGTGTCCCGGGACGTCTCCGAAGCACAGGGTGATCTTATGGAACATCCCCAAGACACGTAGTTTTGGCCAAATGGGGCCCGTTTTGTGAGCTATTGCTCACGTTTTGGTGTCCCGGGACGTCTCCAGACCATGGGGTGATCTCATGGGAACGTCCCGAGGACTCGTGGTTTTGGCCGATTCAGGCCCGTTTTGTGCGTTTATTGCCCATGTTTTGGTGTCCCGGGACATCTCCGAAGCACGGGTTGATCTTATGGGACCGCCCCCAAGAGTCGTAGTTTTGGTCAATTGGGGCCCGTTTTGTGAGCTATTGCTCACGTTTTGGTGTCCCGGGACGTCTCCGGACAATGGGGTGATCTTATGGGAACGTCCCCAGGACTCGTGGTTCTGGCCGATTCAGGCCCGTTTTCTGGGTTTATTGCCCATGTTTTGGTGTCCCTGGACGTCTTCGAAGCACAGGATGATCTTATGGGACCGTCCCCAAGAGTCACAGTTTTGGCCAATTGGGGCCAGTTTTGTGAGCTATTGCTCCTTTTTTGGTGTCCCGGGACGTCTCCGGAAAACGGGGTGATCTTATCGGAACGTCCCCAATAATCGTGGTTTTGCCCGATTCAGGCTCGGTTTGTGGGTTTATTGCCCATGTTTTGGTGTCCCAGGACGTCTTCGAAGCACAGGGTGATCTTATAAGACCGTCCCCAAGAGTCACAGTTTTGGCCAATTGGGGCCCGTTTTGTGAGCTATTGCTCATGTTTTGGTTGTCCCGGGACGTCTCCGGACCAAGGGGTGATCTTATCGGAATGTCCCTAGGACTCGTGGTTTTGGCCAATTCAGGCCCGTTTTGTGGGTTTATTGCCCATGTTTTAGTGTCCCGGGACGTCTTCGAAGCACGGGGTGATCTTATGGGACCGTCCCCAAGAGTCACAGTTTTGGCCAATTGGGACCCGTTTTGTGAGGTAGTGCTCACGTTATGGTGTCCCGGGACGTCTCCAGACCAAGGGGTGATCTTATCAAAACGTCCCGAGGACTCGTAGTTTTGCCCGATGCAGGCCTGTTTTGTGGGTTTATTGCCCATATTTTGGTGTCCCGGGACGTCTCCGAAGCACAGGGTGATCTTATGGAACATCCCCAAGACACGTAGTTTTGGCCAAATGGGGCCCGTTTTGTGAGCTATTGCTCACGTTTTGGTGTCCCGGGACGTCTCCAGACCATGGGGTGATCTCATGGGAACGTCCCGAGGACTCGTGGTTTTGGCCGATTCAGGCCCGTTTTGTGCGTTTATTGCCCATGTTTTGGTGTCCCGGGACATCTCCGAAGCACGGGTTGATCTTATGGGACCGCCCCCAAGAGTCGTAGTTTTGGTCAATTGGGGCCCGTTTTGTGAGCTATTGCTCACGTTTTGGTGTCCCGGGACGTCTCCGGACAATGGGGTGATCTTATGGGAACGTCCCCAGGACTCGTGGTTCTGGCCGATTCAGGCCCGTTTTCTGGGTTTATTGCCCATGTTTTGGTGTCCCTGGACGTCTTCGAAGCACAGGATGATCTTATGGGACCGTCCCCAAGAGTCACAGTTTTGGCCAATTGGGGCCAGTTTTGTGAGCTATTGCTCCTTTTTTGGTGTCCCGGCACGTCTCCGGAAAACGGGGTGATCTTATCGGAACGTCCCCAATAATCGTGGTTTTGCCCGATCCAGGCTCGGTTTGTGGGTTTATTGCCCATGTTTTGGTGTCCCAGGACGTCTCCGAAGCACGTGGTGATCTTATAAGACCGTCCCCAAGAGTCACAGTTTTGGCCAATTGGGGCCCGTTTTGTGAGCTATTGCTCATGTTTTGGTTGTCCCGGGACGTCTCCGGACCAAGGGGTGATCTTATCGGAACGTCCCTAGGACTCGTGGTTTTGGCCAATTCAGGCCCGTTTTGTTGGTTTATTGCCCATGTTTTAGTGTCCCGGGACGTCTTCGAAGCACGGGGTGATCTTATGGGACCGTCCCCAAGAGTCACAGTTTTGGCCAATTGGGACCCGTTTTGTGAGGTAGTGCTCACGTTATGGTGTCCCGGGACGTCTCCAGACCATGGGGTGATCTCATGGGAACGTCCCGAGGACTCGTGGTTTTGGCCGATTCCGGCCCGTTTCGTGCGTTTATTGCCCATGTTTTGGTGTCCCGTGACGTCTCCGAAGCACGGGGTGATCTTATGGGACCATCCCCAAGACTCATAGTTTTGGCCAATTGGGCCCGTTTTGTGAGCTATTGCTTACGTTTGGGTGTCCCGGGACGTCTCCAGACCAAGGGGTAATCTTGTCAAAACGTCCCGAGGACTCGTAGTTTTGCCCGATGCAGGCCTGTTTTGTTTGTTTATTGCCCATATTTTGGTGTCCCGGGACGTCTCCGAAGCACAGGGTGATCTTATGGAACATCCCCAAGACACGTAGTTTTGGCCAAATGGGGCCCGTTTTGTGAGCTATTGCTCACGTTTTGGTGTCCCGGGACGTCTCCAGACCATGGGGTGATCTCATGGGAACGTCCCGAGGACTCGTGGTTTTGGCCGATTCAGGCCCGTTTTGTGCGTTTATTGCCCATGTTTTGGTGTCCCGGGACATCTCCGAAGCACGGGTTGATCTTATGGGACCGCCCCCAAGAGTCGTAGTTTTGGTCAATTGGGGCCCGTTTTGTGAGCTATTGCTCACGTTTTGGTGTCCCGGGACGTCTCCGGACAATGGGGTGATCTTATGGGAACGTCCCCAGGACTCGTGGTTCTGGCCGATTCAGGCCCGTTTTCTGGGTTTATTGCCCATGTTTTGGTGTCCCTGGACGTCTTCGAAGCACAGGATGATCTTATGGGACCGTCCCCAAGAGTCACAGTTTTGGCCAATTGGGGCCAGTTTTGTGAGCTATTGCTCCTTTTTTGGTGTCCCGGGACGTCTCCGGAAAACGGGGTGATCTTATCGGAACGTCCCCAATAATCGTGGTTTTGCCCGATTCAGGCTCGGTTTGTGGGTTTATTGCCCATGTTTTGGTGTCCCAGGACGTCTTCGAAGCACAGGGTGATCTTATAAGACCGTCCCCAAGAGTCACAGTTTTGGCCAATTGGGGCCCGTTTTGTGAGCTATTGCTCATGTTTTGGTTGTCCCGGGACGTCTCCGGACCAAGGGGTGATCTTATCGGAATGTCCCTAGGACTCGTGGTTTTGGCCAATTCAGGCCCGTTTTGTGGGTTTATTGCCCATGTTTTAGTGTCCCGGGACGTCTTCGAAGCACGGGGTGATCTTATGGGACCGTCCCCAAGAGTCACAGTTTTGGCCAATTGGGACCCGTTTTGTGAGGTAGTGCTCACGTTATGGTGTCCCGGGACGTCTCCAGACCAAGGGGTGATCTTATCAAAACGTCCCGAGGACTCGTAGTTTTGCCCGATGCAGGCCTGTTTTGTGGGTTTATTGCCCATATTTTGGTGTCCCGGGACGTCTCCGAAGCACAGGGTGATCTTATGGAACATCCCCAAGACACGTAGTTTTGGCCAAATGGGGCCCGTTTTGTGAGCTATTGCTCACGTTTTGGTGTCCCGGGACGTCTCCAGACCATGGGGTGATCTCATGGGAACGTCCCGAGGACTCGTGGTTTTGGCCGATTCAGGCCCGTTTTGTGCGTTTATTGCCCATGTTTTGGTGTCCCGGGACATCTCCGAAGCACGGGTTGATCTTATGGGACCGCCCCCAAGAGTCGTAGTTTTGGTCAATTGGGGCCCGTTTTGTGAGCTATTGCTCACGTTTTGGTGTCCCGGGACGTCTCCGGACAATGGGGTGATCTTATGGGAACGTCCCCAGGACTCGTGGTTCTGGCCGATTCAGGCCCGTTTTCTGGGTTTATTGCCCATGTTTTGGTGTCCCTGGACGTCTTCGAAGCACAGGATGATCTTATGGGACCGTCCCCAAGAGTCACAGTTTTGGCCAATTTGGGCCAGTTTTGTGAGCTATTGCTCCTTTTTTGGTGTCCCGGGACGTCTCCGGAAAACGGGGTGATCTTATCGGAACGTCCCCAATAATCGTGGTTTTGCCCGATTCAGGCTCGGTTTGTGGGTTTATTGCCCATGTTTTGGTGTCCCAGGACGTCTTCGAAGCACAGGGTGATCTTATAAGACCGTCCCCAAGAGTCACAGTTTTGGCCAATTGGGGCCCGTTTTGTGAGCTATTGCTCATGTTTTGGTTGTCCCGGGACGTCTCCGGACCAAGGGGTGATCTTATCGGAATGTCCCTAGGACTCGTGGTTTTGGCCAATTCAGGCCCGTTTTGTGGGTTTATTGCCCATGTTTTAGTGTCCCGGGACGTCTTCGAAGCACGGGGTGATCTTATGGGACCGTCCCCAAGAGTCACAGTTTTGGCCAATTGGGACCCGTTTTGTGAGGTAGTGCTCACGTTATGGTGTCCCGGGACGTCTCCAGACCAAGGGGTGATCTTATCAAAACGTCCCGAGGACTCGTAGTTTTGCCCGATGCAGGCCTGTTTTGTGGGTTTATTGCCCATATTTTGGTGTCCCGGGACGTCTCCGAAGCACAGGGTGATCTTATGGAACATCCCCAAGACACGTAGTTTTGGCCAAATGGGGCCCGTTTTGTGAGCTATTGCTCACGTTTTGGTGTCCCGGGACGTCTCCAGACCATGGGGTGATCTCATGGGAACGTCCCGAGGACTCGTGGTTTTGGCCGATTCAGGCCCGTTTTGTGCGTTTATTGCCCATGTTTTGGTGTCCCGGGACATCTCCGAAGCACGGGTTGATCTTATGGGACCGCCCCCAAGAGTCGTAGTTTTGGTCAATTGGGGCCCGTTTTGTGAGCTATTGCTCACGTTTTGGTGTCCCGGGACGTCTCCGGACAATGGGGTGATCTTATGGGAACGTCCCCAGGACTCGTGGTTCTGGCCGATTCAGGCCCGTTTTCTGGGTTTATTGCCCATGTTTTGGTGTCCCTGGACGTCTTCGAAGCACAGGATGATCTTATGGGACCGTCCCCAAGAGTCACAGTTTTGGCCAATTGGGGCCAGTTTTGTGAGCTATTGCTCCTTTTTTGGTGTCCCGGCACGTCTCCGGAAAACGGGGTGATCTTATCGGAACGTCCCCAATAATCGTGGTTTTGCCCGATCCAGGCTCGGTTTGTGGGTTTATTGCCCATGTTTTGGTGTCCCAGGACGTCTCCGAAGCACGTGGTGATCTTATAAGACCGTCCCCAAGAGTCACAGTTTTGGCCAATTGGGGCCCGTTTTGTGAGCTATTGCTCATGTTTTGGTTGTCCCGGGACGTCTCCGGACCAAGGGGTGATCTTATCGGAACGTCCCTAGGACTCGTGGTTTTGGCCAATTCAGGCCCGTTTTGTTGGTTTATTGCCCATGTTTTAGTGTCCCGGGACGTCTTCGAAGCACGGGGTGATCTTATGGGACCGTCCCCAAGAGTCACAGTTTTGGCCAATTGGGACCCGTTTTGTGAGGTAGTGCTCACGTTATGGTGTCCCGGGACGTCTCCAGACCATGGGGTGATCTCATGGGAACGTCCCGAGGACTCGTGGTTTTGGCCGATTCCGGCCCGTTTCGTGCGTTTATTGCCCATGTTTTGGTGTCCCGTGACGTCTCCGAAGCACGGGGTGATCTTATGGGACCATCCCCAAGACTCATAGTTTTGGCCAATTGGGCCCGTTTTGTGAGCTATTGCTTACGTTTGGGTGTCCCGGGACGTCTCCAGACCAAGGGGTAATCTTGTCAAAACGTCCCAAGGACTCGTAGTTTTGCCCGATGCAGGCCTGTTTTGTTTGTTTATTGCCCATATTTTGGTGTCCCGGGACGTCTCCGAAGCACAGGGTGATCTTATGGAACATCCCCAAGACACGTAGTTTTGGCCAAATGGGGCCCGTTTTGTGAGCTATTGCTCACGTTTTGGTGTCCCGGGACGTCTCCAGACCATGGGGTGATCTCATGGGAACGTCCCGAGGACTCGTGGTTTTGGCCGATTCAGGCCCGTTTTGTGCGTTTATTGCCCATGTTTTGGTGTCCCGGGACATCTCCGAAGCACGGGTTGATCTTATGGGACCGCCCCCAAGAGTCGTAGTTTTGGTCAATTGGGGCCCGTTTTGTGAGCTATTGCTCACGTTTTGGTGTCCCGGGACGTCTCCGGACAATGGGGTGATCTTATGGGAACGTCCCCAGGACTCGTGGTTCTGGCCGATTCAGGCCCGTTTTCTGGGTTTATTGCCCATGTTTTGGTGTCCCTGGACGTCTTCGAAGCACAGGATGATCTTATGGGACCGTCCCCAAGAGTCACAGTTTTGGCCAATTGGGGCCAGTTTTGTGAGCTATTGCTCCTTTTTTGGTGTCCCGGGACGTCTCCGGAAAACGGGGTGATCTTATCGGAACGTCCCCAATAATCGTGGTTTTGCCCGATTCAGGCTCGGTTTGTGGGTTTATTGCCCATGTTTTGGTGTCCCAGGACGTCTTCGAAGCACAGGGTGATCTTATAAGACCGTCCCCAAGAGTCACAGTTTTGGCCAATTGGGGCCCGTTTTGTGAGCTATTGCTCATGTTTTGGTTGTCCCGGGACGTCTCCGGACCAAGGGGTGATCTTATCGGAATGTCCCTAGGACTCGTGGTTTTGGCCAATTCAGGCCCGTTTTGTGGGTTTATTGCCCATGTTTTAGTGTCCCGGGACGTCTTCGAAGCACGGGGTGATCTTATGGGACCGTCCCCAAGAGTCACAGTTTTGGCCAATTGGGACCCGTTTTGTGAGGTAGTGCTCACGTTATGGTGTCCCGGGACGTCTCCAGACCAAGGGGTGATCTTATCAAAACGTCCCGAGGACTCGTAGTTTTGCCCGATGCAGGCCTGTTTTGTGGGTTTATTGCCCATATTTTGGTGTCCCGGGACGTCTCCGAAGCACAGGGTGATCTTATGGAACATCCCCAAGACACGTAGTTTTGGCCAAATGGGGCCCGTTTTGTGAGCTATTGCTCACGTTTTGGTGTCCCGGGACGTCTCCAGACCATGGGGTGATCTCATGGGAACGTCCCGAGGACTCGTGGTTTTGGCCGATTCAGGCCCGTTTTGTGCGTTTATTGCCCATGTTTTGGTGTCCCGGGACATCTCCGAAGCAAGGGTTGATCTTATGGGACCGCCCCCAAGAGTCGTAGTTTTGGTCAATTGGGGCCCGTTTTGTGAGCTATTGCTCACATTTTGGTGTCCCGGGACGTCTCCGGACAATGGGGTGATCTTATGGGAACGTCCCCAGGACTCGTGGTTCTGGCCGATTCAGGCCCGTTTTCTGGGTTTATTGCCCATGTTTTGGTGTCCCTAGACGTCTTCGAAGCACAGGATGATCTTATGGGACCGTCCCCAAGAGTCACAGTTTTGGCCAATTGGGGCCAGTTTTGTGAGCTATTGCTCCTTTTTTGGTGTCCCGGGACGTCTCCGGAAAACGGGGTGATCTTATCGGAACGTCCCCAATAATCGTGGTTTTGCCCGATCCAGGCTCGGTTTGTGGGTTTATTGCCCATGTTTTGGTGTCCCAGGACGTCTCCGAAGCACGTGGTGATCTTATAAGACCGTCCCCAAGAGTCACAGTTTTGGCCAATTGGGGCCCGTTTTGTGAGCTATTGCTCATGTTTTGGTTGTCCCGGGACGTCTCCGGACCAAGGGGTGATCTTATCGGAACGTCCCTAGGACTCGTGGTTTTGGCCAATTCAGGCCCGTTTTGTTGGTTTATTGCCCATGTTTTAGTGTCCCGGGACGTCTTCGAAGCACGGGGTGATCTTATGGGACCGTCCCCAAGAGTCACAGTTTTGGCCAATTGGGACCCGTTTTGTGAGGTAGTGCTCACGTTATGGTGTCCCGGGACGTCTCCAGACCATGGGGTGATCTCATGGGAACGTCCCGAGGACTCGTGGTTTTGGCCGATTCCGGCCCGTTTCGTGCGTTTATTGCCCATGTTTTGGTGTCCCGTGACGTCTCCGAAGCACGGGGTGATCTTATGGGACCATCCCCAAGACTCATAGTTTTGGCCAATTGGGCCCGTTTTGTGAGCTATTGCTTACGTTTGGGTGTCCCGGGACGTCTCCAGACCAAGGGGTGATCTTGTCAAAACGTCCCGAGGACTCGTAGTTTTGCCCGATGCAGGCCTGTTTTGTGGGTTTATTGCCCATATTTTGGTGTCCCGGGACGTCTCCGAAGCACAGGGTGATCTTATGGAACATCCCCAAGACACGTAGTTTTGGCCAAATGGGGCCCGTTTTGTGAGCTATTGCTCACGTTTTGGTGTCCCGGGACGTCTCCAGACCATGGGGTGATCTCATGGGAACGTCCCGAGGACTCGTGGTTTTGGCCGATTCAGGCCCGTTTTGTGCGTTTATTGCCCATGTTTTGGTGTCCCGGGACATCTCCGAAGCACGGGTTGATCTTATGGGACCGCCCCCAAGAGTCGTAGTTTTGGTCAATTGGGGCCCGTTTTGTGAGCTATTGCTCACATTTTGGTGTCCCGGGACGTCTCCGGACAATGGGGTGATCTTATGGGAACGTCCCCAGGACTCGTGGTTCTGGCCGATTCAGGCCCGTTTTCTGGGTTTATTGCCCATGTTTTGGTGTCCCTAGACGTCTTCGAAGCACAGGATGATCTTATGGGACCGTCCCCAAGAGTCACAGTTTTGGCCAATTGGGGCCAGTTTTGTGAGCTATTGCTCCTTTTTTGGTGTCCCGGGACGTCTCCGGAAAACGGGGTGATCTTATCGGAACGTCCCCAATAATCGTGGTTTTGCCCGATTCAGGCTCGGTTTGTGGGTTTATTGCCCATGTTTTGGTGTCCCAGGACGTCTCCGAAGCACGTGGTGATCTTATAAGACCGTCCCCAAGAGTCACAGTTTTGGCCAATTGGGGCCCGTTTTGTGAGCTATTGCTCATGTTTTGGTTGTCCCGGGACGTCTCCGGACCAAGTGGTGATCTTATCGGAACGTCCCTAGGACTCGTGGTTTTGGCCAATTCAGGCCCGTTTTGTTGGTTTATTGCCCATGTTTTAGTGTCCCGGGACGTCTTCGAAGCACGGGGTGATCTTATGGGACCGTCCCCAAGAGTCACAGTTTTGGCCAATTGGGACCCGTTTTGTGAGGTAGTGCTCACGTTATGGTGTCCCGGGACGTCTCCAGACCATGGGGTGATCTCATGGGAACGTCCCGAGGACTCGTGGTTTTGGCCGATTCCGGCCCGTTTCGTGCGTTTATTGCCCATGTTTTGGTGTCCCGTGACGTCTCCGAAGCACGGGGTGATCTTATGGGACCATCCCCAAGACTCATAGTTTTGGCCAATCGGGCCCGTTTTGTGAGCTATTGCTTACGTTTGGGTGTCCCGGGACATCTCCAGACCAAGGGGTGACCTTGTCAAAACGTCCCGAGGACTCGTAGTTTTGCCCGATGCAGGCCTGTTTTGTGGGTTTATTGCCCATATTTTGGTGTCCCGGGACGTCTCCGAAGCACAGGGTGATCTTATGGAACATCCCCAAGACACATAGTTTTGGCCAAATGGGGCCCGTTTTGTGAGCTATTGCTCACGTTTTGGTGTCCCGGGACGTCTCCAGACCATGGGGTGATCTCATGGGAACGTCCCGAGGACTCGTGGTTTTGGCCGATTCAGGCCCGTTTTGTGCGTTTATTGCCCATGTTTTGGTGTCCCGGGACATCTCCGAAGCACGGGTTGATCTTATGGGACCGCCCCCAAGAGTCGTAGTTTTGGTCAATTGGGGCCCGTTTTGTGAGCTATTGCTCACATTTTGGTGTCCCGGGACGTCTCCGGACAATGGGGTGATCTTATGGGAACGTCCCCAGGACTCGTGGTTCTGGCCGATTCAGGCCCGTTTTCTGGGTTTATTGCCCATGTTTTGGTGTCCCTAGACGTCTTCGAAGCACAGGATGATCTTATGGGACCGTCCCCAAGAGTCACAGTTTTGGCCAATTGGGGCCAGTTTTGTGAGCTATTGCTCCTTTTTTGGTGTCCCGGCACGTCTCCGGAAAACGGGGTGATCTTATCGGAACGTCCCCAATAATCGTGGTTTTGCCCGATCCAGGCTCGGTTTGTGGGTTTATTGCCCATGTTTTGGTGTCCCAGGACGTCTCCGAAGCACGTGGTGATCTTATAAGACCGTCCCCAAGAGTCACAGTTTTGGCCAATTGGGGCCCGTTTTGTGAGCTATTGCTCATGTTTTGGTTGTCCCGGGACGTCTCCGGACCAAGGGGTGATCTTATCGGAACGTCCCTAGGACTCGTGGTTTTGGCCAATTCAGGCCCGTTTTGTTGGTTTATTGCCCATGTTTTAGTGTCCCGGGACGTCTTCGAAGCACGGGGTGATCTTATGGGACCGTCCCCAAGAGTCACAGTTTTGGCCAATTGGGACCCGTTTTGTGAGGTAGTGCTCACGTTATGGTGTCCCGGGACGTCTCCAGACCATGGGGTGATCTCATGGGAACGTCCCGAGGACTCGTGGTTTTGGCCGATTCCGGCCCGTTTCGTGCGTTTATTGCCCATGTTTTGGTGTCCCGTGACGTCTCCGAAGCACGGGGTGATCTTATGGGACCATCCCCAAGACTCATAGTTTTGGCCAATCGGGCCCGTTTTGTGAGCTATTGCTTACGTTTGGGTGTCCCGGGACGTCTCCAGACCAAGGGGTGATCTTGTCAAAACGTCCCGAGGACTCGTAGTTTTGCCCGATGCAGGCCTGTTTTGTTTGTTTATTGCCCATATTTTGGTGTCCCGGGACGTCTCCGAAGCACAGGGTGATCTTATGGAACATCCCCAAGACACGTAGTTTTGGCCAAATGGGGCCCGTTTTGTGAGCTATTGCTCACGTTTTGGTGTCCCGGGACGTCTCCAGACCATGGGGTGATCTCATGGGAACGTCCCGAGGACTCGTGGTTTTGGCCGATTCAGGCCCGTTTTGTGCGTTTATTGCCCATGTTTTGGTGTCCCGGGACATCTCCGAAGCACGGGTTGATCTTATGGGACCGCCCCCAAGAGTCGTAGTTTTGGTCAATTGGGGCCCGTTTTGTGAGCTATTGCTCACATTTTGGTGTCCCGGGACGTCTCCGGACAATGGGGTGATCTTATGGGAACGTCCCCAGGACTCGTGGTTCTGGCCGATTCAGGCCCGTTTTCTGGGTTTATTGCCCATGTTTTGGTGTCCCTAGACGTCTTCGAAGCACAGGATGATCTTATGGGACCGTCCCCAAGAGTCACAGTTTTGGCCAATTGGGGCCAGTTTTGTGAGCTATTGCTCCTTTTTTGGTGTCCCGGCACGTCTCCGGAAAACGGGGTGATCTTATCGGAACGTCCCCAATAATCGTGGTTTTGCCCGATTCAGGCTCGGTTTGTGGGTTTATTGCCCATGTTTTGGTGTCCCAGGACGTCTCCGAAGCACGTGGTGATCTTATAAGACCGTCCCCAAGAGTCACAGTTTTGGCCAATTGGGGCCCGTTTTGTGAGCTATTGCTCATGTTTTGGTTGTCCCGGGACGTCTCCGGACCAAGGGGTGATCTTATCGGAACGTCCCTAGGACTCGTGGTTTTGGCCAATTCAGGCCCGTTTTGTTGGTTTATTGCCCATGTTTTAGTGTCCCGGGACGTCTTCGAAGCACGGGGTGATCTTATGGGACCGTCCCCAAGAGTCACAGTTTTGGCCAATTGGGACCCGTTTTGTGAGGTAGTGCTCACGTTATGGTGTCCCGGGACGTCTCCAGACCATGGGGTGATCTCATGGGAACGTCCCGAGGACTCGTGGTTTTGGCCGATTCCGGCCCGTTTCGTGCGTTTATTGCCCATGTTTTGGTGTCCCGTGACGTCTCCGAAGCACGGGGTGATCTTATGGGACCATCCCCAAGACTCATAGTTTTGGCCAATTGGGCCCGTTTTGTGAGCTATTGCTTACGTTTGGGTGTCCCGGGACGTCTCCAGACCAAGGGGTGATCTTGTCAAAACGTCCCGAGGACTCGTAGTTTTGCCCGATGCAGGCCTGTTTTGTTTGTTTATTGCCCATATTTTGGTGTCCCGGGACGTCTCCGAAGCACAGGGTGATCTTATGGAACATCCCCAAGACACGTAGTTTTGGCCAAATGGGGCCCGTTTTGTGAGCTATTGCTCACGTTTTGGTGTCCCGGGACGTCTCCAGACCATGGGGTGATCTCATGGGAACGTCCCGAGGACTCGTGGTTTTGGCCGATTCAGGCCCGTTTTGTGCGTTTATTGCCCATGTTTTGGTGTCCCGGGACATCTCCGAAGCACGGGTTGATCTTATGGGACCGCCCCCAAGAGTCGTAGTTTTGGTCAATTGGGGCCCGTTTTGTGAGCTATTGCTCACATTTTGGTGTCCCGGGACGTCTCCGGACAATGGGGTGATCTTATGGGAACGTCCCCAGGACTCGTGGTTCTGGCCGATTCAGGCCCGTTTTCTGGGTTTATTGCCCATGTTTTGGTGTCCCTAGACGTCTTCGAAGCACAGGATGATCTTATGGGACCGTCCCCAAGAGTCACAGTTTTGGCCAATTGGGGCCAGTTTTGTGAGCTATTGCTCCTTTTTTGGTGTCCCGGGACGTCTCCGGAAAACGGGGTGATCTTATCGGAACGTCCCCAATAATCGTGGTTTTGCCCGATTCAGGCTCGGTTTGTGGGTTTATTGCCCATGTTTTGGTGTCCCAGGACGTCTCCGAAGCACGGGGTGATCTTATAAGACCGTCCCCAAGAGTCACAGTTTTGGCCAATTGGGGCCCGTTTTGTGAGCTATTGCTCATGTTTTGGTTGTCCCGGGACGTCTCCGGACCAAGTGGTGATCTTATCGGAACGTCCCTAGGACTCGTGGTTTTGGCCAATTCAGGCCCGTTTTGTTGGTTTATTGCCCATGTTTTAGTGTCCCGGGACGTCTTCGAAGCACGGGGTGATCTTATGGGACCGTCCCCAAGAGTCACAGTTTTGGCCAATTGGGACCCGTTTTGTGAGGTAGTGCTCACGTTATGGTGTCCCGGGACGTCTCCAGACCATGGGGTGATCTCATGGGAACGTCCCGAGGACTCGTGGTTTTGGCCGATTCCGGCCCGTTTCGTGCGTTTATTGCCCATGTTTTGGTGTCCCGTGACGTCTCCGAAGCACGGGGTGATCTTATGGGACCATCCCCAAGACTCATAGTTTTGGCCAATCGGGCCCGTTTTGTGAGCTATTGCTTACGTTTGGGTGTCCCGGGACGTCTCCAGACCAAGGGGTGATCTTGTCAAACCGTCCCGAGGACTCGTAGTTTTGCCCGATGCAGGCCTGTTTTGTGGGTTTATTGCCCATATTTTGGTGTCCCGGGACGTCTCTGAAGCACAGGGTGATCTTATGGAACATCCCCAAGACACGTAGTTTTGGCCAAATGGGGCCCGTTTTGTGAGCTATTGCTCACGTTTTGGTGTCCCGGGACGTCTCCAGACCATGGGGTGATCTCATGGGAACGTCCCGAGGACTCGTGGTTTTGGCCGATTCAGGCCCGTTTTGTGCGTTTATTGCCCATGTTTTGGTGTCCCGGGACATCTCCGAAGCACGGGTTGATCTTATGGGACCGCCCCCAAGAGTCGTAGTTTTGGTCAATTGGGGCCCGTTTTGTGAGCTATTGCTCACATTTTGGTGTCCCGGGACGTCTCCGGACAATGGGGTGATCTTATGGGAACGTCCCCAGGACTCGTGGTTCTGGCCGATTCAGGCCCGTTTTCTGGGTTTATTGCCCAGGTTTTGGTGTCCCTAGACGTCTTCGAAGCACAGGATGATCTTATGGGACCGTCCCCAAGAGTCACAGTTTTGGCCAATTGGGGCCAGTTTTGTGAGCTATTGCTCCTTTTTTGGTGTCCCGGGACGTCTCCGGAAAACGGGGTGATCTTATCGGAACGTCCCCAATAATCGTGGTTTTGCCCGATTCAGGCTCGGTTTGTGGGTTTATTGCCCATGTTTTGGTGTCCCAGGACGTCTCCGAAGCACGTGGTGATCTTATAAGACCGTCCCCAAGAGTCACAGTTTTGGCCAATTGGGGCCCGTTTTGTGAGCTATTGCTCATGTTTTGGTTGTCCCGGGACGTCTCCGGACCAAGTGGTGATCTTATCGGAACGTCCCTAGGACTCGTGGTTTTGGCCAATTCAGGCCCGTTTTGTTGGTTTATTGCCCATGTTTTAGTGTCCCGGGACGTCTTCGAAGCACGGGGTGATCTTATGGGACCGTCCCCAAGAGTCACAGTTTTGGCCAATTGGGACCCGTTTTGTGAGGTAGTGCTCACGTTATGGTGTCCCGGGACGTCTCCAGACCATGGGGTGATCTCATGGGAACGTCCCGAGGACTCGTGGTTTTGGCCGATTCCGGCCCGTTTCGTGCGTTTATTGCCCATGTTTTGGTGTCCCGTGACGTCTCCGAAGCACGGGGTGATCTTATGGGACCATCCCCAAGACTCATAGTTTTGGCCAATCGGGCCCGTTTTGTGAGCTATTGCTTACGTTTGGGTGTCCCGGGACGTCTCCAGACCAAGGGGTGACCTTGTCAAAACGTCCCGAGGACTCGTAGTTTTGCCCGATGCAGGCCTGTTTTGTGGGTTTATTGCCCCTATTTTGGTGTCCCGGGACGTCTCCGAAGCACAGGGTGATCTTATGGAACATCCCCAAGACACGTAGTTTTGGCCAAATGGGGCCCGTTTTGTGAGCTATTGCTCACGTTTTGGTGTCCCGGGACGTCTCCAGACCATGGGGTGATCTCATGGGAACGTCCCGAGGACTCGTGGTTTTGGCCGATTCAGGCCCGTTTTGTGCGTTTATTGCCCATGTTTTGGTGTCCCGGGACATCTCCGAAGCACGGGTTGATCTTATGGGACCGCCCCCAAGAGTCGTAGTTTTGGTCAATTGGGGCCCGTTTTGTGAGCTATTGCTCACGTTTTGGTGTCCCGGGACGTCTCCGGACAATGGGGTGATCTTATGGGAACGTCCCCAGGACTCGTGGTTCTGGCCGATTCAGGCCCGTTTTCTGGGTTTATTGCCCATGTTTTGGTGTCCCTGGACGTCTTCGAAGCACAGGATGATCTTATGGGACCGTCCCCAAGAGTCACAGTTTTGGCCAATTGGGACCAGTTTTGTGAGCTATTGCTCCTTTTTTGGTGTCCCGGCACGTCTCCGGAAAACGGGGTGATCTTATCGGAACGTCCCCAATAATCGTGGTTTTGCCCGATCCAGGCTCGGTTTGTGGGTTTATTGCCCATGTTTTGGTGTCCCAGGACGTCTCCGAAGCACGTGGTGATCTTATAAGACCGTCCCCAAGAGTCACAGTTTTGGCCAATTGGGGCCCGTTTTGTGAGCTATTGCTCATGTTTTGGTTGTCCCGGGACGTCTCCGGACCAAGGGGTGATCTTATCGGAACGTCCCTAGGACTCGTGGTTTTGGCCAATTCAGGCCCGTTTTGTTGGTTTATTGCCCATGTTTTAGTGTCCCGGGACGTCTTCGAAGCACGGGGTGATCTTATGGGACCGTCCCCAAGAGTCACAGTTTTGGCCAATTGGGACCCGTTTTGTGAGGTAGTGCTCACGTTATGGTGTCCCGGGACGTCTCCAGACCATGGGGTGATCTCATGGGAACGTCCCGAGGACTCGTGGTTTTGGCCGATTCCGGCCCGTTTCGTGCGTTTATTGCCCATGTTTTGGTGTCCCGTGACGTCTCCGAAGCACGGGGTGATCTTATGGGACCATCCCCAAGACTCATAGTTTTGGCCAATCGGGCCCGTTTTGTGAGCTATTGCTTACGTTTGGGTGTCCCGGGACGTCTCCAGACCAAGGGGTGATCTTGTCAAAACGTCCCGAGGACTCGTAGTTTTGCCCGATGCAGGCCTGTTTTGTTTGTTTATTGCCCATATTTTGGTGTCCCGGGACGTCTCCGAAGCACAGGGTGATCTTATGGAACATCCCCAAGACACGTAGTTTTGGCCAAACGGGGCCCGTTTTGTGAGCTATTGCTCACGTTTTGGTGTCCCGGGACGTCTCCAGACCATGGGGTGATCTCATGGGAACGTCCCGAGGACTCGTGGTTTTGGCCGATTCAGGCCCGTTTTGTGCGTTTATTGCCCATGTTTTGGTGTCCCGGGACATCTCCGAAGCACGGGTTGATCTTATGGGACCGCCCCCAAGAGTCGTAGTTTTGGTCAATTGGGGCCCGTTTTGTGAGCTATTGCTCACGTTTTGGTGTCCCGGGACGTCTCCGGACAATGGGGTGATCTTATGGGAACGTCCCCAGGACTCGTGGTTCTGGCCGATTCAGGCCCGTTTTCTGGGTTTATTGCCCATGTTTTGGTGTCCCTGGACGTCTTCGAAGCACAGGATGATCTTATGGGACCGTCCCCAAGAGTCACAGTTTTGGCCAATTGGGGCCAGTTTTGTGAGCTATTGCTCCTTTTTTGGTGTCCCGGCACGTCTCCGGAAAACGGGGTGATCTTATCGGAACGTCCCCAATAATCGTGGTTTTGCCCGATCCAGGCTCGGTTTGTGGGTTTATTGCCCATGTTTTGGTGTCCCAGGACGTCTCCGAAGCACGTGGTGATCTTATAAGACCGTCCCCAAGAGTCACAGTTTTGGCCAATTGGGGCCCGTTTTGTGAGCTATTGCTCATGTTTTGGTTGTCCCGGGACGTCTCCGGACCAAGGGGTGATCTTATCGGAACGTCCCTAGGACTCGTGGTTTTGGCCAATTCAGGCCCGTTTTGTTGGTTTATTGCCCATGTTTTAGTGTCCCGGGACGTCTTCGAAGCACGGGGTGATCTTATGGGACCGTCCCCAAGAGTCACAGTTTTGGCCAATTGGGACCCGTTTTGTGAGGTAGTGCTCACGTTATGGTGTCCCGGGACGTCTCCAGACCATGGGGTGATCTCATGGGAACGTCCCGAGGACTCGTGGTTTTGGCCAATTCCGGCCCGTTTCGTGCGTTTATTGCCCATGTTTTGGTATCCCGTGACGTCTCCGAAGCACGGGGTGATCTTATGGGACCATCGCCAAGACTCATAGTTTTGGCCAATTGGGCCCGTTTTGTGAGCTATTGCTTACGTTTGGGTGTCCCGGGACGTCTCCAGACCAAGGGGTGATCTTATCGAAACGTCCCGAGGACTCGTAGTTTTGCCCGATGCAGGCCTGTTTTGTGGGTTTATTTCCCATATTTTGGTGTCCCGGGACGTCTCCGAAGCACAGGGTGATCTTATGGAACATCCCCAAGACACGTAGTTTTGGCCAAATGGGGCCCGTTTTGTGAGCTATTGCTCACGTTTTGGTGTCCCGGGACGTCTCCAGACCATGGGGTGATCTCATGGGAACGTCCCGAGGACTCGTGGTTTTGGCCGATTCAGGCCCGTTTTGTGCGTTTATTGCCCATGTTTTGGTGTCCCGGGACATCTCCGAAGCACGGGTTGATCTTATGGGACCGCCCCCAAGAGTCGTAGTTTTGGTCAATTGGGGCCCGTTTTGTGAGCTATTGCTCACGTTTTGGTGTCCCGGGACGTCTCCGGACAATGGGGTGATCTTATGGGAACGTCCCCAGGACTCGTGGTTCTGGCCGATTCAGGCCCGTTTTCTGGGTTTATTGCCCATGTTTTGGTGTCCCTGGACGTCTTCGAAGCACAGGATGATCTTATGGGACCGTCCCCAAGAGTCACAGTTTTGGCCAATTGGGGCCAGTTTTGTGAGCTATTGCTCCTTTTTTGGTGTCCCGGGACGTCTCCGGAAAACGGGGTGATCTTATCGGAACGTCCCCAATAATCGTGGTTTTGCCCGATTCAGGCTCGGTTTGTGGGTTTATTGCCCATGTTTTGGTGTCCCAGGACGTCTCCGAAGCACGGGGTGATCTTATAAGACCGTCCCCAAGAGTCACAGTTTTGGCCAATTGGGGCCCGTTTTGTGAGCTATTGCTCATGTTTTGGTTGTCCCGGGACGTCTCCGGACCAAGTGGTGATCTTATCGGAACGTCCCTAGGACTCGTGGTTTTGGCCAATTCAGGCCCGTTTTGTTGGTTTATTGCCCATGTTTTAGTGTCCCGGGACGTCTTCGAAGCACGGGGTGATCTTATGGGACCGTCCCCAAGAGTCACAGTTTTGGCCAATTGGGACCCGTTTTGTGAGGTAGTGCTCACGTTATGGTGTCCCGGGACGTCTCCAGACCATGGGGTGATCTCATGGGAACGTCCCGAGGACTCGTGGTTTTGGCCAATTCCTGCCCGTTTCGTGCGTTTATTGCCCATGTTTTGGTGTCCCGTGACGTCTCCGAAGCACGGGGTGATCTTATGGGACCATCCCCAAGACTCATAGTTTTGGCCAATCGGGCCCGTTTTGTGAGCTATTGCTTACGTTTGGGTGTCCCGGGACGTCTCCAGACCAAGGGGTGATCTTATCAAAACGTCCCGAGGACTCGTAGTTTTGCCCGATGCAGGCCTGTTTTGTGGGTTTATTGCCCATATTTTGGTGTCCCGGGACGTCTCCGAAGCACAGGGTGATCTTATGGAACATCCCCAAGACACGTAGTTTTGGCCAAATGGGGCCCGTTTTGTGAGCTATTGCTCACGTTTTGGTGTCCCGGGACGTCTCCAGACCATGGGGTGATCTCATGGGAACGTCCCGAGGACTCGTGGTTTTGGCCGATTCAGGCCCGTTTTGTGCGTTTATTGCCCATGTTTTGGTGTCCCGGGACATCTCCGAAGCACGGGTTGATCTTATGGGACCGCCCCCAAGAGTCGTAGTTTTGGTCAATTGGGGCCCGTTTTGTGAGCTATTGCTCACGTTTTGGTGTCCCGGGACGTCTCCGGACAATGGGGTGATCTTATGGGAACGTCCCCAGGACTCGTGGTTCTGGCCGATTCAGGCCCGTTTTCTGGGTTTATTGCCCATGTTTTGGTGTCCCTGGACGTCTTCGAAGCACAGGATGATCTTATGGGACAGTCCCCAAGAGTCACAGTTTTGGCCAATTGGGGCCAGTTTTGTGAGCTATTGCTCCTTTTTTGGTGTCCCGGGACGTCTCCGGAAAACGGGGTGATCTTATCGGAACGTCCCCAATAATCGTGGTTTTGCCCGATTCAGGCTCGGTTTGTGGGTTTATTGCCCATGTTTTGGTGTCCCAGGACGTCTCCGAAGCACGGGGTGATCTTATAAGACCGTCCCCAAGAGTCACAGTTTTGGCCAATTGGGGCCCGTTTTGTGAGCTATTGCTCATGTTTTGGTTGTCCCGGGACGTCTCCGGACCAAGTGGTGATCTTATCGGAACGTCCCTAGGACTCGTGGTTTTGGCCAATTCAGGCCCGTTTTGTTGGTTTATTGCCCATGTTTTAGTGTCCCGGGACGTCTTCGAAGCACGGGGTGATCTTATGGGACCGTCCCCAAGAGTCACAGTTTTGGCCAATTGGGACCCGTTTTGTGAGGTAGTGCTCACGTTATGGTGTCCCGGGACGTCTCCAGACCATGGGGTGATCTCATGGGAACGTCCCGAGGACTCGTGGTTTTGGCCAATTCCTGCCCGTTTCGTGCGTTTATTGCCCATGTTTTGGTGTCCCGTGACGTCTCCGAAGCACGGGGTGATCTTATGGGACCATCCCCAAGACTCATAGTTTTGGCCAATCGGGCCCGTTTTGTGAGCTATTGCTTACGTTTGGGTGTCCCGGGACGTCTCCAGACCAAGGGGTGATCTTATCAAAATGTCCCGAGGACTCGTAGTTTTGCCCGATGCAGGCCTGTTTTGTGGGTTTATTGCCCATATTTTGGTGTCCCGGGACGTCTCCGAAGCACAGGGTGATCTTATGGAACATCCCCAAGACACGTAGTTTTGGCCAAATGGGGCCCGTTTTGTGAGCTATTGCTCACGTTTTGGTGTCCCGGGACGTCTCCAGACCATGGGGTGATCTCATGGGAACGTCCCGAGGACTCGTGGTTTTGGCCGATTCAGGCCCGTTTTGTGCGTTTATTGCCCATGTTTTGGTGTCCCGGGACATCTCCGAAGCACGGGTTGATCTTATGGGACCGCCCCCAAGAGTCGTAGTTTTGGTCAATTGGGGCCCGTTTTGTGAGCTATTGCTCACGTTTTGGTGTCCCGGGACGTCTCCGGACAATGGGGTGATCTTATGGGAACGTCCCCAGGACTCGTGGTTCTGGAAGATTCAGGCCCGTTTTCTGGGTTTATTGCCCATGTTTTGGTGTCCCTGGACGTCTTCGAAGCACAGGATGATCTTATGGGACCGTCCCCAAGAGTCACAGTTTTGGCCAATTGGGGCCAGTTTTGTGAGCTATTGCTCCTTTTTTGGTGTCCCGGGACGTCTCCGGAAAACGGGGTGATCTTATCGGAACGTCCCCAATAATCGTGGTTTTGCCCGATTCAGGCTCGGTTTGTGGGTTTATTGCCCATGTTTTGGTGTCCCAGGACGTCTCCGAAGCACAGGGTGATCTTATAAGACCGTCCCCAAGAGTCACAGTTTTGGCCAATTGGGGCCCGTTTTGTGAGCTATTGCTCATGTTTTGGTTGTCCCGGGACGTCTCCGGACCAAGGGGTGATCTTATCGGAACGTCCCTAGGACTCGTGGTTTTGGCCAATTCAGGCCCGTTTTGTGGGTTTATTGCCCATGTTTTAGTGTCCCGGGACGTCTTCGAAGCACGGGGTGATCTTATGGGACCGTCCCCAAGAGTCACAGTTTTGGCCAATTGGGACCCGTTTTGTGAGGTAGTGCTCACGTTATGGTGTCCCGGGACGTCTCCAGACCATGGGGTGATCTCATGGGAACGTCCCGAGGACTCGTGGTTTTGGCCAATTCCGGCCCGTTTCGTGCGTTTATTGCCCATGTTTTGGTATCCCGTGACGTCTCCGAAGCACGGGGTGATCTTATGGGACCATCCCCAAGACTCATAGTTTTGGCCAATTGGGCCCGTTTTGTGAGCTATTGCTTACGTTTGGGTGTCCCGGGACGTCTCCAGACCAAGGGGTGATCTTATCGAAACGTCCCGAGGACTCGTAGTTTTGCCCGATGCAGGCCTGTTTTGTGGGTTTATTGCCCATATTTTGGTGTCCCGGGACGTCTCCGAAGCACTGGGTGATCTTATGGAACATCCCCAAGACACGTAGTTTTGGCCAAATGGGGCCCGTTTTGTGAGCTATTGCTCACGTTTTGTTGTCCCGGGACGTCTCCAGACCATGGGGTGATCTCATGGGAACGTCCCGAGGACTCGTGGTTTTGGCCGATTCAGGCCCGTTTTGTGCGTTTATTGCCCATGTTTTGGTGTCCCGGGACATCTCCGAAGCACGGGTTGATCTTATGGGACCGCCCCCAAGAGTCGTAGTTTTGGTCAATTGGGTCCCGTTTTGTGAGCTATTGCTCACGTTTTGGTGTCCCGGGACGTCTCCGGACAATGGGGTGATCTTATGGGAACGTCCCCAGGACTCGTGGTTCTGGCCGATTCAGGCCCGTTTTCTGGGTTTATTTCCCATGTTTTGGTGTCCCTGGACGTCTTCGAAGCACAGGATGATCTTATGGGACCGTCCCCAAGAGTCACAGTTTTGGCCAATTGGGGCCAGTTTTGTGAGCTATTGCTCCTTTTTTGGTGTCCCGGGACGTCTCCGGAAAACGGGGTGATCTTATCGGAACGTCCCCAATAATCGTGGTTTTGCCCGATTCAGGCTCGGTTTGTGGGTTTATTGCCCATGTTTTGGGGTCCCAGGACGTCTCCGAAGCACAGGGTGATCTTATAAGACCGTCCCCAAGAGTCACAGTTTTGGCCAATTGGGGCCCGTTTTGTGAGCTATTGCTCATGTTTTGGTTGTCCCGGGACGTCTCCGGACCAAGGGGTGATCTTATCGGAACGTCCCTAGGACTCGTGGTTTTGGCCAATTCAGGCCCGTTTTGTTGGTTTATTGCCCATGTTTTAGTGTCCCGGGACGTCTTCGAAGCACGGGGTGATCTTATGGGACCGTCCCCAAGAGTCACAGTTTTGGCCAATTGGGACCCGTTTTGTGAGGTAGTGCTCACGTTATGGTGTCCCGGGACGTCTAAAGACCATGGGGTGATCTCATGGGAACGTCCCGAGGACTCGTGGTTTTGGCCGATTCCGGCCCGTTTCGTGCGTTTATTGCCCATGTTTTGGTGTCCCGTGACGTCTCCGAAGCACGGGGTGATCTTATGGGACCATCCCCAAGACTCATAGTTTTCGCCAATCGGGCCCGTTTTGTGAGCTATTGCTTACGTTTGGGTGTCCCGGGACGTCTCCAGACCAAGGGGTGATCTTGTCAAACCGTCCCGAGGACTCGTAGTTTTGCCCGATGCAGGCCTGTTTTGTGGGTTTATTGCCCATATTTTGGTGTCCCGGGACGTCTCCGAAGCACAGGGTGATCTTATGGAACATCCCCAAGACACGTAGTTTTGGCCAAATGGGGCCCGTTTTGTGAGCTATTGCTCACGTTTTGGTGTCCCGGGACGTCTCCAGACCATGGGGTGATCTCATGGGAACGTCCCGAGGACTCGTGGTTTTGGCCGATTCAGGCCCGTTTTGTGCGTTTATTGCCCATGTTTTGGTGTCCCGGGACATCTCCGAAGCACGGGTTGATCTTATGGGACCGCCCCCAAGAGTCGTAGTTTTGGTCAATTGGGGCCCGTTTTGTGAGCTATTGCTCACGTTTTGGTGTCCCGGGACGTCTCCGGACAATGGGGTGATCTTATGGGAACGTCCCCAGGACTCGTGGTTCTGGCCGATTCAGGCCCGTTTTCTGGGTTTATTGCCCATGTTTTGGTGTCCCTGGACGTCTTCGAAGCACAGGATGATCTTATGGGACCGTCCCCAAGAGTCACAGTTTTGGCCAATTGGGACCAGTTTTGTGAGCTATTGCTCCTTTTTTGGTGTCCCGGGACGTCTCCGGAAAACGGGGTGATCTTATCGGAACGTCCCCAATAATCGTGGTTTTGCCCGATTCAGGCTCGGTTTGTGGGTTTATTGCCCATGTTTTGGTGTCCCAGGACGTCTCCGAAGCACGGGGTGATCTTATAAGACCGTCCCCAAGAGTCACAGTTTTGGCCAATTGGGGCCCGTTTTGTGAGCTATTGCTCATGTTTTGGTTGTCCCGGGACGTCTCCAGACCAAGGGGTGATCTTATCGGAACGTCCCTAGGACTCGTGGTTTTGGCCAATTCAGGCCCGTTTTGTGGGTTTATTGCCCATGTTTTAGTGTCCCGGGACGTCTTCGAAGCACGGGGTGATCTTATGGGACCGTCCCCAAGAGTCACAGTTTTGGCCAATTGGGACCCGTTTTGTGAGGTAGTGCTCACGTTATGGTGTCCCGGGACGTCTCCAGACCATGGGGTGATCTCATGGGAACGTCCCGAGGACTCGTGGTTTTGGCCAATTCCGGCCCGTTTCGTGCGTTTATTGCCCATGTTTTGGTATCCCGTGACGTCTCCGAAGCACGGGGTGATCTTATGGGACCATCGCCAAGACTCATAGTTTTGGCCAATTGGGCCCGTTTTGTGAGCTATTGCTTACGTTTGGGTGTCCCGGGACGTCTCCAGACCAAGGGGTGATCTTATCGAAACGTCCCGAGGACTCGTAGTTTTGCCCGATGCAGGCCTGTTTTGTGGGTTTATTTCCCATATTTTGGTGTCCCGGGACGTCTCCGAAGCACAGGGTGATCTTATGGAACATCCCCAAGACACGTAGTTTTGGCCAAATGGGGCCCGTTTTGTGAGCTATTGCTCACGTTTTGGTGTCCCGGGACGTCTCCAGACCATGGGGTGATCTCATGGGAACGTCCCGAGGACTCGTGGTTTTGGCCGATTCAGGCCCGTTTTGTGCGTTTATTGCCCATGTTTTGGTGTCCCGGGACATCTCCGAAGCACGGGTTGATCTTATGGGACCGCCCCCAAGAGTCGTAGTTTTGGTCAATTGGGGCCCGTTTTGTGAGCTATTGCTCACGTTTTGGTGTCCCGGGACGTCTCCGGACAATGGGGTGATCTTATGGGAACGTCCCCAGGACTCGTGGTTCTGGCCGATTCAGGCCCGTTTTCTGGGTTTATTGCCCATGTTTTGGTGTCCCTGGACGTCTTCGAAGCACAGGATGATCTTATGGGACCGTCCCCAAGAGTCACAGTTTTGGCCAATTGGGACCAGTTTTGTGAGCTATTGCTCCTTTTTTGGTGTCCCGGGACGTCTCCGGAAAACGGGGTGATCTTATCGGAACGTCCCCAATAATCGTGGTTTTGCCCGATTCAGGCTCGGTTTGTGGGTTTATTGCCCATGTTTTGGTGTCCCAGGACGTCTCCGAAGCACGGGGTGATCTTATAAGACCGTCCCCAAGAGTCACAGTTTTGGCCAATTGGGGCCCGTTTTGTGAGCTATTGCTCATGTTTTGGTTGTCCCGGGACGTCTCCACACCAAGGGGTGATCTTATCGGAACGTCCCTAGGACTCGTGGTTTTGGCCAATTCAGGCCCGTTTTGTGGGTTTATTGCCCATGTTTTAGTGTCCCGGGACGTCTTCGAAGCACGGGGTGATCTTATGGGACCGTCCCCAAGAGTCACAGTTTTGGCCAATTGGGACCCGTTTTGTGAGGTAGTGCTCACGTTATGGTGTCCCGGGACGTCTCCAGACCATGGGGTAATCTCATGGGAACGTCCCGAGGACTCGTGGTTTTGGCCAATTCCTTCCCGTTTCGTGCGTTTATTGCCCATGTTTTGGTATCCCGTGACGTCTCCGAAGCACGGGGTGATCTTATGGGACCATCGCCAAGACTCATAGTTTTGGCCAATTGGGCCCGTTTTGTGAGCTATTGCTTACGTTTGGGTGTCCCGGGACGTCTCCAGACCAAGGGGTGATCTTATCAAAACGTCCCGAGGACTCGTAGTTTTGCCCGATGCAGGCCTGTTTTGTGGGTTTATTGCCCATATTTTGGTGTCCCGGGACGTCTCCGAAGCACAGGGTGATCTTATGGAACATCCCCAAGACACGTAGTTTTGGCCAAATGGGGCCCGTTTTGTGAGCTATTGCTCACGTTTTGTTGTCCCGGGACGTCTCCAGACCATGGGGTGATCTCATGGGAACGTCCCGAGGACTCGTGGTTTTGGCCGATTCAGGCCCGTTTTGTGCGTTTATTGCCCATGTTTTGGTGTCCCGGGACATCTCCGAAGCACGGGTTGATCTTATGGGACCGCCCCCAAGAGTCGTAGTTTTGGTCAATTGGGGCCCGTTTTGTGAGCTATTGCTCACGTTTTGGTGTCCCGGTACGTCTCCGGACAATGGGGTGATCTTATGGGAACGTCCCCAGGACTCGTGGTTCTGGCCGATTCAGGCCCGTTTTCTGGGTTTATTGCCCATGTTTTGGTGTCCCTGGACGTCTTCGAAGCACAGGATGATCTTATGGGACCGTCCCCAAGAGTCACAGTTTTGGCCAATTGGGGCCAGTTTTGTGAGCTATTGCTCCTTTTTTGGTGTCCCGGGACGTCTCCGGAAAACGGGGTGATCTTATCGGAACGTCCCCAATAATCGTGGTTTTGCCCGATTCAGGCTCGGTTTGTGGGTTTATTGCCCATGTTTTGGTGTCCCAGGACGTCTCCGAAGCACAGGGTGATCTTATAAGACCGTCCCCAAGAGTCACAGTTTTGGCCAATTGGGGCCCGTTTTGTGAGCTATTGCTCATGTTTTGGTTGTCCCGGGACGTCTCCGGACCAAGGGGTGATCTTATCGGAACGTCCCTAGGACTCGTGGTTTTGGCCAATTCAGGCCCGTTTTGTGGGTTTATTGCCCATGTTTTAGTGTCCCGGGACGTCTTCGAAGCACGGGGTGATCTTATGGGACCGTCCCCAAGAGTCACAGTTTTGGCCAATTGGGACCCGTTTTGTGAGGTAGTGCTCACGTTATGGTGTCCCGGGACGTCTCCAGACCATGGGGTGATCTCATGGGAACGTCCCGAGGACTCGTGGTTTTGGCCAATTCCGGCCCGTTTCGTGCGTTTATTGCCCATGTTTTGGTATCCCGTGACGTCTCCGAAGCACGGGGTGATCTTATGGGACCATCCCCAAGACTCATAGTTTTGGCCAATTGGGCCCGTTTTGTGAGCTATTGCTTACGTTTGGGTGTCCCGGGACGTCTCCAGACCAAGGGGTGATCTTATCGAAACGTCCCGAGGACTCGTAGTTTTGCCCGATGCAGGCCTGTTTTGTGGGTTTATTGCCCATATTTTGGTGTCCCGGGACGTCTCCGAAGCACTGGGTGATCTTATGGAACATCCCCAAGACACGTAGTTTTGGCCAAATGGGGCCCGTTTTGTGAGCTATTGCTCACGTTTTGTTGTCCCGGGACGTCTCCAGACCATGGGGTGATCTCATGGGAACGTCCCGAGGACTCGTGGTTTTGGCCGATTCAGGCCCGTTTTGTGCGTTTATTGCCCATGTTTTGGTGTCCCGGGACATCTCCGAAGCACGGGTTGATCTTATGGGACTGCCCCCAAGAGTCGTAGTTTTGGTCAATTGGGTCCCGTTTTGTGAGCTATTGCTCACGTTTTGGTGTCCCGGGACGTCTCCGGACAATGGGGTGATCTTATGGGAACGTCCCCAGGACTCGTGGTTCTGGCCGATTCAGGCCCGTTTTCTGGGTTTATTTCCCATGTTTTGGTGTCCCTGGACGTCTTCGAAGCACAGGATGATCTTATGGGACCGTCCCCAAGAGTCACAGTTTTGGCCAATTGGGGCCAGTTTTGTGAGCTATTGCTCCTTTTTTGGTGTCCCGGGACGTCTCCGGAAAACGGGGTGATCTTATCGGAACGTCCCCAATAATTGTGGTTTTGCCCGATTCAGGCTCGGTTTGTGGGTTTATTGCCCATGTTTTGGGGTCCCAGGACGTCTCCGAAGCACAGGGTGATCTTATAAGACCGTCCCCAAGAGTCACAGTTTTGGCCAATTGGGGCCCGTTTTGTGAGCTATTGCTCATGTTTTGGTTGTCCCGGGACGTCTCCGGACCAAGGGGTGATCTTATCGGAACGTCCCTAGGACTCGTGGTTTTGGCCAATTCAGGCCCGTTTTGTGGGTTTATTGCCCATGTTTTAGTGTCCCGGGACGTCTTCGAAGCACGGGGTGATCTTATGGGACCGTCCCCAAGAGTCACAGTTTTGGCCAATTGGGACCCGTTTTGTGAGGTAGTGCTCACGTTATGGTGTCCCGGGACATCTCCAGACCATGGGGTGATCTCATGGGAACGTCCCGAGGACTCGTGGTTTTGGCCAATTCCGGCCCGTTTCGTGCGTTTATTGCCCATGTTTTGGTATCCCGTGACGTCTCCGAAGCACGGGGTGATCTTATGGGACCATCCCCAAGACTCATAGTTTTGGCCAATTGGGCCCGTTTTGTGAGCTATTGCTTACGTTTGGGTGTCCCGGGACGTCTCCAGACCAAGGGGTGATCTTATCGAAACGTCCCGAGGACTCGTAGTTTTGCCCGATGCAGGCCTGTTTTGTGGGTTTATTGCCCATATTTTGGTGTCCCGGGACGTCTCCGAAGCACAGGGTGATCTTATGGAACATCCCCAAGACACGTAGTTTTGGCCAAATGGGGCCCGTTTTGTGAGCTATTGCTCACGTTTTGTTGTCCCGGGACGTCTCCAGACCATGGGGTGATCTCATGGGAACGTCCCGAGGACTCGTGGTTTTGGCCGATTCAGGCCCGTTTTGTGCGTTTATTGCCCATGTTTTGGTGTCCCGGGACATCTCCGAAGCACGGGTTGATCTTATGGGACCGCCCCCAAGAGTCGTAGTTTTGGTCAATTGGGGCCCGTTTTGTGAGCTATTGCTCACGTTTTGGTGTCCCGGGACGTCTCCGGACAATGGGGTGATCTTATGGGAACGTCCCCAGGACTCGTGGTTCTGGCCGATTCAGGCCCGTTTTCTGGGTTTATTTCCCATGTTTTGGTGTCCCTGGACGTCTTCGAAGCACAGGATGATCTTATGGGACCGTCCCCAAGAGTCACAGTTTTGGCCAATTGGGGCCAGTTTTGTGAGCTATTGCTCCTTTTTTGGTGTCCCGGGACGTCTCCGGAAAACGGGGTGATCTTATCGGAACGTCCCCAATAATCGTGGTTTTGCCCGATTCAGGCTCGGTTTGTGGGTTTATTGCCCATGTTTTGGTGTCCCAGGACGTCTCCGAAGCACAGGGTGATCTTATAAGACCGTCCCCAAGAGTCACAGTTTTGGCCAATTGGGGCCCGTTTTGTGAGCTATTGCTCATGTTTTGGTTGTCCCGGGACGTCTCCGGACCAAGGGGTGATCTTATCGGAACGTCCCTAGGACTCGTGGTTTTGGCCAATTCAGGCCCGTTTTGTGGGTTTATTGCCCATGTTTTAGTGTCCCGGGACGTCTTCGAAGCACGGGATGATCTTATGGGACCGTCCCCAAGAGTCACAGTTTTGGCCAATTGGGACCCGTTTTGTGAGGTAGTGCTCACGTTATGGTGTCCCGGGACGTCTCCAGAGCATGGGGTGATCTCATGGGAACGTCCCGAGGACTCGTGGTTATGGCCAATTCTGGCCCGTTTCGTGCGTTTATTGCCCATGTTTTGGTATCCCGTGACGTCTCCGAAGCACGGGGTGATCTTATGGGACCATCCCCAAGACTCATAGTTTTGGCCAATTGGGCCCGTTTTGTGAGCTATTGCTTACGTTTGGGTGTCCCGGGACGTCTCCAGACCAAGGGGTGATCTTATCGAAACGTCCCGAGGACTCGTAGTTTTGCCCGATGCAGGCCTGTTTTGTGGGTTTATTGCCCATATTTTGGTGTCCCGGGACGTCTCCGAAGCACAGGGTGATCTTATGGAACATCCCCAAGACACGTAGTTTTGGCCAAATGGGGCCCGTTTTGTGAGCTATTGCTCTCGTTTTGGTGTCCCGGGACGTCTCTAGACCATGGGTGATCTCATGGGAACGTCCCGAGGACTCGTGGTTTTGGCCGATTCAGGCCCGTTTTGTGCGTTTATTGCCCATGTTTTGGTGTCCCGGGACATCTCCGAAGCACGGGTTGATCTTATGGGACCGCCCCCAAGAGTCGTAGTTTTGGTCAATTGGGGCCCGTTTTGTGAGCTATTGCTCACGTTTTGGTGTCCCGGTACGTCTCCGGACAATGGGGTGATCTTATGGGAACGTCCCCAGGACTCGTGGTTCTGGCCGATTCAGGCCCGTTTTCTGGGTTTATTGCCCATGTTTTGGTGTCCCTGGACGTCTTCGAAGCACAGGATGATCTTATGGGACCGTCCCCTAAAGTCACAGTTTTGGCCAATTGGGGCCAGTTTTGTGAGCTATTGCTCCTTTTTTGGTGTCCCGGGACGTCTCCGGAAAACGGGCTGATCTTATCGGAACGTCCCCAATAATCTTGGTTTTGCCCGATTCAGGCTCGGTTTGTGGGTTTATTGCCCATGTTTTGGTGTCCCAGGACGTCTCCGAAGCACAGGGTGATCTTATAAGACCGTCCCCAAGAGTCACAGTTTTGGCCAATTGGGGCCCGTTTTGTGAGCTATTGCTCATGTTTTGGTTGTCCCGGGACGTCTCCGGACCAAGGGGTGATCTTATCGGAACGTCCCTAGGACTCGTGGTTTTGGCCAATTCAGGCCCGTTTTGTGGGTTTATTGCCCATGTTTTAGTGTCCCGGGACGTCTTCGAAGCACGGGGTGATCTTATGGGACCGTCCCCAAGAGTCACAGTTTTGGCCAATTGGGACCCGTTTTGTGAGGTAGTGCTCACGTTATGGTGTCCCGGGACGTCTCCAGACCATGGGGTGATCTCATGGGAACGTCCCGAGGACTCGTGGTTTTGGCCAATTCCGGCCCGTTTCGTGCGTTTATTGCCCATGTTTTGGTATCCCGTGACGTCTCCGAAGCACGGGGTGATCTTATGGGACCATCCCCAAGACTCATAGTTTTGGCCAATTGGGCCCGTTTTGTGAGCTATTGCTTACGTTTGGGTGTCCCGGGACGTCTCCAGACCAAGGGGTGATCTTATCGAAACGTCCCGAGGACTCGTAGTTTTGCCCGATGCAGGCCTGTTTTGTGGGTTTATTGCCCATATTTTGGTGTCCCGGGACGTCTCCGAAGCACAGGGTGATCTTATGGAACATCCCCAAGACACGTAGTTTTGGCCAAATGGGGCCCGTTTTGTGAGCTATTGCTCACGTTTTGTTGTCCCGGGACGTCTCCAGACCATGGGGTGATCTCATGGGAACGTCCCGAGGACTCGTGGTTTTGGCCGATTCAGGCCCGTTTTGTGCGTTTATTGCCCATGTTTTGGTGTCCCGGGACATCTCCGAAGCACGGGTTGATCTTATGGGACCGCCCCCAAGAGTCGTAGTTTTGGTCAATTGGGGCCCGTTTTGTGAGCTATTGCTCACGTTTTGGTGTCCCGGTACGTCTCCGGACAATGGGGTGATCTTATGGGAACGTCCCCAGGACTCGTGGTTCTGGCCGATTCAGGCCCGTTTTCTGGGTTTATTGCCCATGTTTTGGTGTCCCTGGACGTCTTCGAAGCACAGGATGATCTTATGGGACCGTCCCCTAAAGTCACAGTTTTGGCCAATTGGGGCCAGTTTTGTGAGCTATTGCTCCTTTTTTGGTGTCCCGGGACGTCTCCGGAAAACGGGCTGATCTTATCGGAACGTCCCCAATAATCTTGGTTTTGCCCGATTCAGGCTCGGTTTGTGGGTTTATTGCCCATGTTTTGGTGTCCCAGGACGTCTCCGAAGCACAGGGTGATCTTATAAGACCGTCCCCAAGAGTCACAGTTTTGGCCAATTGGGGCCCGTTTTGTGAGCTATTGCTCATGTTTTGGTTGTCCCGGGACGTCTCCGGACCAAGGGGTGATCTTATCGGAACGTCCCTAGGACTCGTGGTTTTGGCCAATTCAGGCCCGTTTTGTGGGTTTATTGCCCATGTTTTAGTGTCCCGGGACGTCTTCGAAGCACGGGGTGATCTTATGGGACCGTCCCCAAGAGTCACAGTTTTGGCCAATTGGGACCCGTTTTGTGAGGTAGTGCTCACGTTATGGTGTCCCGGGACGTCTCCAGACCATGGGGTGATCTCATGGGAACGTCCCGAGGACTCGTGGTTTTGGCCAATTCCGGCCCGTTTCGTGCGTTTATTGCCCATGTTTTGGTATCCCGTGACGTCTCCGAAGCACGGGGTGATCTTATGGGACCATCCCCAAGACTCATAGTTTTGGCCAATTGGGCCCGTTTTGTGAGCTATTGCTTACGTTTGGGTGTCCCGGGACGTCTCCAGACCAAGGGGTGATCTTATCGAAACGTCCCGAGGACTCGTAGTTTTGCCCGATGCAGGCCTGTTTTGTGGGTTTATTGCCCATATTTTGGTGTCCCGGGACGTCTCCGAAGCACAGGGTGATCTTATGGAACATCCCCAAGACACGTAGTTTTGGCCAAATGGGGCCCGTTTTGTGAGCTATTGCTCACGTTTTGTTGTCCCGGGACGTCTCCAGACCATGGGGTGATCTCATGGGAACGTCCCGAGGACTCGTGGTTTTGGCCGATTCAGGCCCGTTTTGTGCGTTTATTGCCCATGTTTTGGTGTCCCGGGACATCTCCGAAGCACGGGTTGATCTTATGGGACCGCCCCCAAGAGTCGTAGTTTTGGTCAATTGGGGCCCGTTTTGTGAGCTATTGCTCACGTTTTGGTGTCCCGGGACGTCTCCGGACAATGGGGTGATCTTATGGGAACGTCCCCAGGACTCGTGGTTCTGGCCGATTCAGGCCCGTTTTCTGGGTTTATTTCCCATGTTTTGGTGTCCCTGGACGTCTTCGAAGCACAGCATGATCTTATGGGACCGTCCCCAAGAGTCACAGTTTTGGCCAATTGGGGCCAGTTTTGTGAGCTATTGCTCCTTTTTTGGTGTCCCGGGACGTCTCCGGAAAACGGGGTGATCTTATCGGAACGTCCCCAATAATCGTGGTTTTGCCCGATTCAGGCTCGGTTTGTGGGTTTATTGCCCATGTTTTGGTGTCCCAGGACGTCTCCGAAGCACACGGTGATCTTATAAGACCGTCCCCAAGAGTCACAGTTTTGGCCAATTGGGGCCCGTTTTGTGAGCTATTGCTCATGTTTTGGTTGTCCCGGGACGTCTCCGGACCAAGGGGTGATCTTATCGGAACGTCCCTAGGACTCGTGGTTTTGGCCAATTCAGGCCCGTTTTGTGGGTTTATTGCCCATGTTTTAGTGTCCCGGGACGTCTTCGAAGCACGGGGTGATCTTATGGGACCGTCCCCAAGAGTCACAGTTTTGGCCAATTGGGACCCGTTTTGTGAGGTAGTGCTCACGTTATGGTGTCCCGGGACGTCTCCAGACCATGGGGTGATCTCATGGGAACGTCCCGAGGACTCGTGGTTTTGGCCAATTCCGGCCCGTTTCGTGCGTTTATTGCCCATGTTTTGGTATCCCGTGACGTCTCCGAAGCACGGGGTGATCTTATGGGACCATCCCCAAGACTCATAGTTTTGGCCAATTGGGCCCGTTTTGTGAGCTATTGCTTACGTTTGGGTGTCCCGGGACGTCTCCAGACCAAGGGGTGATCTTATCGAAACGTCCCGAGGACTCGTAGTTTTGCCCGATGCAGGCCTGTTTTGTGGGTTTATTGCCCATATTTTGGTGTCCCGGGACGTCTCCGAAGCACAGGGTGATCTTATGGAACATCCCCAAGACACGTAGTTTTGGCCAAATGGGGCCCGTTTTGTGAGCTATTGCTCACGTTTTGTTGTCCCGGGACGTCTCCAGACCATGGGGTGATCTCATGGGAACGTCCCGAGGACTCGTGGTTTTGGCCGATTCAGGCCCGTTTTGTGCGTTTATTGCCCATGTTTTGGTGTCCCGGGACATCTCCGAAGCACGGGTTGATCTTATGGGACCACCCCCAAGAGTCGTAGTTTTGGTCAATTGGGGCCCGTTTTGTGAGCTATTGCTCACGTTTTGGTGTCCCGGGACGTCTCCGGACAATGGGGTGATCTTATGGGAACGTCCCCAGGACTCGTGGTTCTGGCCGATTCAGGCCCGTTTTCTGGGTTTATTTCCCATGTTTTGGTGTCCCTGGACGTCTTCGAAGCACAGCATGATCTTATGGGACCGTCCCCAAGAGTCACAGTTTTGGCCAATTGGGGCCAGTTTTGTGAGCTATTGCTCCTTTTTTGGTGTCCCGGGACGTCTCCGGAAAACGGGGTGATCTTATCGGAACGTCCCCAATAATCGTGGTTTTGCCCGATTCAGGCTCGGTTTGTGGGTTTATTGCCCATGTTTTGGTGTCCCAGGACGTCTCCGAAGCACACGGTGATCTTATAAGACCGTCCCCAAGAGTCACAGTTTTGGCCAATTGGGGCCCGTTTTGTGAGCTATTGCTCATGTTTTGGTTGTCCCGGGACGTCTCCGGACCAAGGGGTGATCTTATCGGAACGTCCCTAGGACTCGTGGTTTTGGCCAATTCAGGCCCGTTTTGTGGGTTTATTGCCCATGTTTTAGTGTCCCGGGACGTCTTCGAAGCACGGGGTGATCTTATGGGACCGTCCCCAAGAGTCACAGTTTTGGCCAATTGGGACCCGTTTTGTGAGGTAGTGCTCACGTTATGGTGTCCCGGGACGTCTCCAGACCAAGGGGTGATCTCATGGGAACGTCCCGAGGACTCGTGGTTTTGGCCAATTCCGGCCCGTTTCGTGCGTTTATTGCCCATGTTTTGGTATCCCGTGACGTCTCCGAAGCACGGGGTGATCTTATGGGACCATCCCCAAGACTCATAGTTTTGGCCAATTGGGCCCGTTTTGTGAGCTATTGCTTACGTTTGGGTGTCCCGGGACGTCTCCAGACCAAGGGGTGATCTTATCGAAACGTCCCGAGGACTCGTAGTTTTGCCCGATGCAGGCCTGTTTTGTGGGTTTATTGCCCATATTTTGGTGTCCCGGGACGTCTCCGAAGCACAGGGTGATCTTATGGAACATCCCCAAGACACGTAGTTTTGGCCAAATGGGGCCCGTTTTGTGAGCTATTGCTCACGTTTTGTTGTCCCGGGACGTCTCCAGACCATGGGGTGATCTCATGGGAACGTCCCGAGGACTCGTGGTTTTGGCCGATTCAGGCCCGTTTTGTGCGTTTATTGCCCATGTTTTGGTGTCCCGGGACATCTCCGAAGCACGGGTTGATCTTATGGGACCGCCCCCAAGAGTCGTAGTTTTGGTCAATTGGGGCCCGTTTTGTGAGCTATTGCTCACGTTTTGGTGTCCCGGGACGTCTCCGGACAATGGGGTGATCTTATGGGAACGTCCCCAGGACTCGTGGTTCTGGCCGATTCAGGCCCGTTTTCTGGGTTTATTTCCCATGTTTTGGTGTCCCTGGACGTCTTCGAAGCACAGCATGATCTTATGGGACCGTCCCCAAGAGTCACAGTTTTGGCCAATTGGGGCCAGTTTTGTGAGCTATTGCTCCTTTTTTGGTGTCCCGGGACGTCTCCGGAAAACGGGGTGATCTTATCGGAACGTCCCCAATAATCGTGGTTTTGCCCGATTCAGGCTCGGTTTGTGGGTTTATTGCCCATGTTTTGGTGTCCCAGGACATCTCCGAAGCACACGGTGATCTTATAAGACCGTCCCCAAGAGTCACAGTTTTGGCCAATTGGGGCCCGTTTTGTGAGCTATTGCTCATGTTTTGGTTGTCCCGGGACGTCTCCGGACCAAGGGGTGATCTTATCGGAACGTCCCTAGGACTCGTGGTTTTGGCCAATTCAGGCCGGTTTTGTGGGTTTATTGCCCATGTTTTAGTGTCCCGGGACGTCTTCGAAGCACGGGGTGATCTTATGGGACCGTCCCCAAGAGTCACAGTTTTGGCCAATTGGGACCCGTTTTGTGAGGTAGTGCTCACGTTATGGTGTCCCGGGACGTCTCCAGACCATGGGGTGATCTCATGGGAACGTCCCGAGGACTCGTGGTTTTGGCCAATTCCGGCCCGTTTCGTGCGTTTATTGCCCATGTTTTGGTATCCCGTGACGTCTCCGAAGCACGGGGTGATCTTATGGGACCATCCCCAAGACTCATAGTTTTGGCCAATTGGGCCCGTTTTGTGAGCTATTGCTTACGTTTGGGTGTCCCGGGACGTCTCCAGACCAAGGGGTGATCTTATCGAAACGTCCCGAGGACTCGTAGTTTTGCCCGATGCAGGCCTGTTTTGTGGGTTTATTGCCCATATTTTGGTGTCCCGGGACGTCTCCGAAGCACAGGGTGATCTTATGGAACATCCCCAAGACACGTAGTTTTGGCCAAATGGGGCCCGTTTTGTGAGCTATTGCTCACGTTTTGGTGTCCCGGGACGTCTCTAGACCATGGGGTGATCTCATGGGAACGTCCCGAGGACTCGTGGTTTTGGCCGATTCAGGCCCGTTTTGTGCGTTTATTGCCCATGTTTTGGTGTCCCGGGACATCTCCGAAGCACGGGTTGATCTTATGGGACCGCCCCCAAGAGTCGTAGTTTTGGTCAATTGGGGCCCGTTTTGTGAGCTATTGCTCACGTTTTGGTGTCCCGGGACGTCTCCGGACAATGGGGTGATCTTATGGGAACGTCCCCAGGACTCGTGGTTCTGGCCGATTCAGGCCCGTTTTCTGGGTTTATTGCCCATGTTTTGGTGTCCCTGGACGTCTTCGAAGCACAGGATGATCTTATGGGACCGTCCCCTAGAGTCACAGTTTTGGCCAATTGGGGCCAGTTTTGTGAGCTATTGCTCCTTTTTTGGTGTCCCGGGACGTCTCCGGAAAACGGGCTGATCTTATCGGAACGTCCCCAATAATCTTGGTTTTGCCCGATTCAGGCTCGGTTTGTGGGTTTATTTCCCATGTTTTGGTGTCCCAGGACGTCTCCGAAGCACAGGGTGATCTTATAAGACCGTCCCCAAGAGTCACAGTTTTGGCCAATTGGGGCCCGTTTTGTGAGCTATTGCTCATGTTTTGGTTGTCCCGGGACGTCTCCGGACCAAGGGGTGATCTTATCGGAACGTCCCTAGGACTCGTGGTTTTGGCCAATTCAGGCCCGTTTTGTGGGTTTATTGCCCATGTTTTAGTGTCCCGGGACGTCTTCGAAGCACGGGGTGATCTTATGGGACCGTCCCCAAGAGTCACAGTTTTGGCCAATTGGGACCCGTTTTGTGAGGTAGTGCTCACGTTATGGTGTCCCGGGACGTCTCCAGACCATGGGGTGATCTCATGGGAACGTCCCGAGGACTCGTGGTTTTGGCCAATTCCGGCCCGTTTCCTGCGTTTATTGCCCATGTTTTGGTATCCCGTGACGTCTCCGAAGCACGGGGTGATCTTATGGGACCATCCCCAAGACTCATAGTTTTGGCCAATTGGGCCCGTTTTGTGAGCTATTGCTTACGTTTGGGTGTCCCGGGACGTCTCCAGACCAAGGGGTGATCTTATCGAAACGTCCCGAGGACTCGTAGTTTTGCCCGATGCAAGCCTGTTTTGTGGGTTTATTGCCCATATTTTGGTGTCCCGGGACGTCTCCGAAGCACAGGGTGATCTTATGGAACATCCCCAAGACACGTAGTTTTGGCCAAATGGGGCCCGTTTTGTGAGCTATTGCTCACGTTTTGGTGTCCCGGGACGTCTCTAGACCATGGGGTGATCTCATGGGAACGTCCCGAGGACTCGTGGTTTTGGCCGATTCAGGCCCGTTTTGTGCGTTTATTGCCCATGTTTTGGTGTCCCGGGACATCTCCGAAGCACGGGTTGATCTTATGGGACCGCCCCCAAGAGTCGTAGTTTTGGTCAATTGGGGCCCGTTTTGTGAGCTATTGCTCACGTTTTGGTGTCCCGGGACGTCTCCGGACAATGGGGTGATCTTATGGGAACGTCCCCAGGACTCGTGGTTCTGGCCGATTCAGGCCCGTTTTCTGGGTTTATTGCCCATGTTTTGGTGTCCCTGGACGTCTTCGAAGCACAGGATGATCTTATGGGACCGTCCCCTAGAGTCACAGTTTTGGCCAATTGGGGCCAGTTTTGTGAGCTATTGCTCCTTTTTTGGTGTCCCGGGACGTCTCCGGAAAACGGGCTGATCTTATCGGAACGTCCCCAATAATCTTGGTTTTGCCCGATTCAGGCTCGGTTTGTGGGTTTATTGCCCATGTTTTGGTGTCCCAGGACGTCTCCGAAGCACAGGGTGATCTTATAAGACCGTCCCCAAGAGTCACAGTTTTGGCCAATTGGGGCCCGTTTTGTGAGCTATTGCTCATGTTTTGGTTGTCCCGGGACGTCTCCGGACCAAGGGGTGATCTTATCGGAACGTCCCTAGGACTCGTGGTTTTGGCCAATTCAGGCCCGTTTTGTGGGTTTATTGCCCATGTTTTAGTGTCCCGGGACGTCTTCGAAGCACGGGGTGATCTTATGGGACCGTCCCCAAGAGTCACAGTTTTGGCCAATTGGGACCCGTTTTGTGAGGTAGTGCTCACGTTATGGTGTCCCGGGACGTCTCCAGACCACGGGGTGATCTCATGGGAACGTCCCGAGGACTCGTGGTTTTGGCCAATTCCGGCCCGTTTCGTGCGTTTATTGCCCATGTTTTGGTATCCCGTGACGTCTCCGAAGCACGGGGTGATCTTATGGGACCATCCCCAAGACTCATAGTTTTGGCCAATTGGGCCCGTTTTGTGAGCTATTGCTTACGTTTGGGTATCCCGGGACGTCTCCAGACCAAGGGGTGATCTTATCGAAACGTCCCGAGGACTCGTAGTTTTGCCCGATGCAGGCCTGTTTTGTGGGTTTATTGCCCATATTTTGGTGTCCCGGGACGTCTCCGAAGCACAGGGTGATCTTATGGAACATCCCCAAGACACGTAGTTTTGGCCAAATGGGGCCCGTTTTGTGAGCTATTGCTCACGTTTTGGTGTCCCGGGACGTCTCTAGACCATGGGGTGATCTCATGGGAACGTCCCGAGGACTCGTGGTTTTGGCCGATTCAGGCCCGTTTTGTGCGTTTATTGCCCATGTTTTGGTGTCCCGGGACATCTCCGAAGCACGGGTTGATCTTATGGGACCGCCCCCAAGAGTCGTAGTTTTGGTCAATTGGGGCCCGTTTTGTGAGCTATTGCTCACGTTTTGGTGTCCCGGGACGTCTCCGGACAATGGGGTGATCTTATGGGAACGTCCCCAGGACTCGTGGTTCTGGCCGATTCAGGCCCGTTTTCTGGGTTTATTGCCCATGTTTTGGTGTCCCTGGACGTCTTCGAAGCACAGGATGATCTTATGGGACCGTCCCCTAGAGTCACAGTTTTGGCCAATTGGGGCCAGTTTTGTGAGCTATTGCTCCTTTTTTGGTGTCCCGGGACGTCTCCGGAAAACGGGCTGATCTTATCGGAACGTCCCCAATAATCTTGGTTTTGCCCGATTCAGGCTCGGTTTGTGGGTTTATTTCCCATGTTTTGGTGTCCCAGGACGTCTCCGAAGCACAGGGTGATCTTATAAGACCGTCCCCAAGAGTCACAGTTTTGGCCAATTGGGGCCCGTTTTGTGAGCTATTGCTCATGTTTTGGTTGTCCCGGGACGTCTCCGGACCAAGGGGTGATCTTATCGGAACGTCCCTAGGACTCGTGGTTTTGGCCAATTCAGGCCCGTTTTGTGGGTTTATTGCCCATGTTTTAGTGTCCCGGGACGTCTTCGAAGCACGGGGTGATCTTATGGGACCGTCCCCAAGAGTCACAGTTTTGGCCAATTGGGACCCGTTTTGTGAGGTAGTGCTCACGTTATGGTGTCCCGGGACGTCTCCAGACCATGGGGTGATCTCATGGGAACGTCCCGAGGACTCGTGGTTTTGGCCAATTCCGGCCCGTTTCGTGCGTTTATTGCCCATGTTTTGGTATCCCGTGACGTCTCCGAAGCACGGGGTGATCTTATGGGACCATCCCCAAGACTCATAGTTTTGGCCAATTGGGCCCGTTTTGTGAGCTATTGCTTACGTTTGGGTGTCCCGGGACGTCTCCAGACCAAGGGGTGATCTTATCGAAACGTCCCGAGGAGTCGTAGTTTTGCCCGATGCAGGCCTGTTTTGTGGGTTTATTGCCCATATTTTGGTGTCCCGGGACGTCTCCGAAGCACAGGGTGATCTTATGGAACATCCCCAAGACACGTAGTTTTGGCCAAATGGGGCCCGTTTTGTGAGCTATTGCTCACGTTTTGGTGTCCCGGGACGTCTCTAGACCATGGGGTGTTCTCATGGGAACGTCCCGAGGACTCGTGGTTTTGGCCGATTCAGGCCCGTTTTGTGCGTTTATTGCCCATGTTTTGGTGTCCCGGGACATCTCCGAAGCACGGGTTGATCTTATGGGACCGCCCCCAAGAGTCGTAGTTTTGGTCAATTGGGGCCCGTTTTGTGAGCTATTGCTCACGTTTTGGTGTCCCGGGACGTCTCCGGACAATGGGGTGATCTTATGGGAACGTCCCCAGGACTCGTGGTTCTGGCCGATTCAGGCCCGTTTTCTGGGTTTATTGCCCATGTTTTGGTGTCCCTGGACGTCTTCGAAGCACAGGATGATCTTATGGGACCGTCCCCTAGAGTCACAGTTTTGGCCAATTGGGGCCAGTTTTGTGAGCTATTGCTCCTTTTTTGGTGTCCCGGGACGTCTCCGGAAAACGGGGTGATCTTATCGGAACGTCCCCAATAATCTTGGTTTTGCCCGATTCAGGCTCGGTTTGTGGGTTTATTGCCCATGTTTTGGTGTCCCAGGACGTCTCCGAAGCACAGGGTGATCTTATAAGACCGTCCCCAAGAGTCACAGTTTTGGCCAATTGGGGCCCGTTTTGTGAGCTATTGCTCATGTTTTGGTTGTCCCGGGACGTCTCCGGACCAAGGGGTGATCTTATCGGAACGTCCCTAGGACTCGTGGTTTTGGACGATTCAGGCCCGTTTTGTGGGTTTATTGCCCATGTTTTAGTGTCCCGGGACGTCTTCGAAGCACGGGGTGATCTTATGGGACCGTCCCCAAGAGTCATAGTTTTGGCCAATTGGGACCCGTTTTGTGAGGTAGTGCTCACGTTATGGTGTCCCGGGACGTCTCCAGACCATGGGGTGATCTCATGGGAACGTCCCGAGGACTCGTGGTTTTGGCCAATTCCGGCCCGTTTCGTGCGTTTATTGCCCATGTTTTGGTATCCCGTGACGTCTCCGAAGCACGGGGTGATCTTATGGGACCATCCCCAAGACTCATAGTTTTGGCCAATTGGGCCCGTTTTGTGAGCTATTGCTTACGTTTGGGTGTCCCGGGACGTCTCCAGACCAAGGGGTGATCTTATCGAAACGTCCCGAGGAGTCGTAGTTTTGCCCGATGCAGGCCTGTTTTGTGGGTTTATTGCCCATATTTTGGTGTCCCGGGACGTCTCCGAAGCACAGGGTGATCTTATGGAACATCCCCAAGACACGTAGTTTTGGCCAAATGGGGCCCGTTTTGTGAGCTATTGCTCACGTTTTGGTGTCCCGGGACGTCTCTAGACCATGGGGTGTTCTCATGGGAACGTCCCGAGGACTCGTGGTTTTGGCCGATTCAGGCCCGTTTTGTGCGTTTATTGCCCATGTTTTGGTGTCCCGGGACATCTCCGAAGCACGGGTTGATCTTATGGGACCGCCCCCAAGAGTCGTAGTTTTGGTCAATTGGGGCCCGTTTTGTGAGCTATTGCTCACGTTTTGGTGTCCCGGGACGTCTCCGGACAATGGGGTGATCTTATGGGAACGTCCCCAGGACTCGTGGTTCTGGCCGATTCAGGCCCGTTTTCTGGGTTTATTGCCCATGTTTTGGTGTCCCTAGACGTCTTCGAAGCACAGGATGATCTTATGGGACCGTCCCCTAGAGTCACAGTTTTGGCCAATTGGGGCCAGTTTTGTGAGCTATTGCTCCTTTTTTGGTGTCCCGGGACGTCTCCGGAAAACGGGCTGATCTTATCGGAACGTCCCCAATAATCTTGGTTTTGCCCGATTCAGGCTCGGTTTGTGGGTTTATTGCCCATGTTTTGGTGTCCCAGGACGTCTCCGAAGCACAGGGTGATCTTATAAGACCGTCCCCAAGAGTCACAGTTTTGGCCAATTGGGGCCCGTTTTGTGAGCTATTGCTCATGTTTTGGTTGTCCCGGGACGTCTCCGGACCAAGGGGTGATCTTATCGGAACGTCCCTAGGACTCGTGGTTTTGGCCAATTCAGGCCCGTTTTGTGGGTTTATTGCCCATGTTTTAGTGTCCCGGGACGTCTTCGAAGCACGGGGTGATCTTATGGGACCGTCCCCAAGAGTCACAGTTTTGGCCAATTGGGACCCGTTTTGTGAGGTAGTGCTCACGTTATGGTGTCCCGGGACGTCTCCAGACCATGGGGTGATCTCATGGGAACGTCCCGAGGACTCGTGGTTTTGGCCAATTCCGGCCCGTTTCGTGCGTTTATTGCCCATGTTTTGGTATCCCGTGACGTCTCCGAAGCACGGGGTGATCTTATGGGACCATCCCCAAGACTCATAGTTTTGGCCAATTGGGCCCGTTTTGTGTGCTATTGCTTACGTTTGGGTGTCCCGGGACGTCTCCAGACCAAGGGGTGATCTTATCGAAACGTCCCGAGGACTCGTAGTTTTGCCCGATGCAGGCCTGTTTTGTGGGTTTATTGCCCATATTTTGGTGTCCCGGGATGTCTCCGAAGCACAGGGTGATCTTATGGAACATCCCCAAGACAAGTAGTTTTGGCCAAATGGGGCCCGTTTTGTGAGCTATTGCTCACGTTTTGGTGTCCCGGGACGTCTCCAGACCATGGGGTGATCTCATGGGAACGTCCCGAGGAGTCGTGGTTTTGGCCGATTCAGGCCCGTTTTGTGCGTTTATTGCCCATGTTTTGGTGTCCCGGGACATCTCCTAAGCACGGGTTGATCTTATGGGACCGCCCCCAAGAGTCGTAGTTTTGGTCAATTGGGGCCCGTTTCGTGAGCTATTGCTCACGTTTTGGTGTCCCGGGACGTCTCCGGACAATGGGGTGATCTTATGGGAACGTCCCCAGGACTCGTGGTTCTGGCCGATTCAGGCCCGTTTTCTGGGTTTATTGCCCATGTTTTGGTGTCCCTGGACGTCTTCGAAGCACAGGATGATCTAATGGGACCGTCCCCAAGAGTCACAGTTTTGGCCAATTGGGGCCAGTTTTGTGAGCTATTGCTCCTTTTTTGGTGTCCCGGGACGTCTCCGGAAAACGGGGTGATCTTATCGGAACGTCCCCAATAATCGTGGTTTTGCCCGATTCAGGCTCGGTTTGTGGGTTTATTGCCCATGTTTTGGTGTCCCAGGACGTCTCCGAAGCACAGGGTGATCTTATAAGACCGTCCCCAAGAGTCACAGTTTTGGCCAATTGGGGCCCGTTTTGTGAGCTATTGCTCATGTTTTGGTTGTCCCGGGACGTCTCCGGACCAAGGGGTGATCTTATCGGAACGTCCCTAGGACTCGTGGTTTTGGCCAATTCAGGCCCGTTTTGTGGGGTTATTGCCCATGTTTTAGTGTCCCGGGACGTCTTCGAAGCACGGGGTGATCTTATGGGACCGTCCCCAAGAGTCACAGTTTTGGCCAATTGGGACCCGTTTTGTGAGGTAGTGCTCACGTTATGGTGTCCCGGGACATCTCCAGACCATGGGGTGATCTCATGGGAACGTCCCGAGGACTCGTGGTTTTGGCCAATTCCGGCCCGTTTCGTGCGTTTATTGCCCATGTTTTGGTATCCCGTGACGTCTCCGAAGCACGGGGTGATCTTATGGGACCATCCCCAAGACTCATAGTTTTGGCCAATTGGGCCCGTTTTGTGAGCTATTGCTTACGTTTGGGTGTCCCGGGACGTCTCGAGACCAAGGGGTGATCTTATCGAAACGTCCCGAGGACTCGTAGTTTTGCCCGATGCAGGCCTGTTTTGTGGGTTTATTGCCCATATTTTGGTGTCCCGGGACGTCTCCGATGCACAGGGTGATCTTATGGAACATCCCCAAGACACGTAGTTTTGGCCAAATGGGGCCCGTTTTGTGAGCTATTGCTCACGTTTTGGTGTCCCGGGACGTCTCCAGACCATGGGGTGATCTCATGGGAACGTCCCGAGGACTCGTGGTTTTGGCCGATTCAGGCCCGTTTTGTGCGTTTATTGCCCATGTTTTGGTGTCCCGGGACATCTCCGAAGCACGGGTTGATCTTATGGGACCGCCCCCAAGAGTCGTAGTTTTGGTCAATTGGGGCCCGTTTTGTGAGCTATTGCTCACGTTTTGGTGTCCCGGGACGTCTCCGGACAATGGGGTGATCTTATGGGAACGTCCCCAGGACTCGTGGTTCTGGCCGATTCAGGCCCGTTTTCTGGGTTTATTGCCCATGTTTTGGTGTCCCTGGACGTCTTCGAAGCACAGGATGATCTTATGGGACCGTCCCCTAGAGTCACAGTTTTGGCCAATTGGGGCCAGTTTTGTGAGCTATTGCTCCTTTTTTGGTGTCCCGGGACGTCTCCGGAGAACGGGGTGATCTTATCTGAACGTCCCCAATAATCTTGGTTTTGCCCGATTCAGGCTCGGTTTGTGGGTTTATTGCCCATGTTTTGGTGTCCCAGGACGTCTCCGAAGCACAGGGTGATCTTATAAGACCGTCCCCAAGAGTCACAGTTTTGGCCAATTGGGGCCCGTTTTGTGAGCTATTGCTCATGTTTTGGTTGTCTCGGGACGTCTCCGGACCATGGGGTGATCTCATGGGAACGTCCCGAGGACTCGTGGATTTGGCCGATTCAGGCCCGTTTCGTGCGTTTATTGCCCATGTTTTGGTGTCCCGTGACGTCTCCGAAGCACGGGGTGATCTTATGGGACCATCCCCAAGACTCACAGTTTTGGCCAATTGGGCCCGTTTTGTGAGCTATTGCTTACGTTTGGGTGTCCCGGGACGTCTCCAGACCAAGGGGTGATCTTATCGAAACGTCCCGAGGACTCGTAGTTTTGCCCGATGCAGGCCTGTTTTGTGGGTTTATTGCCCATATTTTGGTGTCCCGGGACGTCTCCGAAGCACAGGGTGATCTTACGGGACCATCCCCAAGAATCGCAGTTTTGGCCAATTGGGCCCGTTTTGTGAGCTATTGCTCATGTTTTCGTGTCCCGGGACGTCTCCGGACCACAGGGTGATCTTATGGAACATCCCCAAGACACGTGGTTTTGGCCAAATGGGGCCCGTTTTGTGAGCTATTGCTCACGTTTTGGTGTCCCGGGATGTCTCCAGACCATGGGGTGATCTCATGGGAACGTCCCGAGGACTCGTGGTTTTGGCCGATTCTGGCCCGTTTTGTGCGTTTATTGCCATGTTTTGGTGTCCCGGGACATCTCCGAAGCACGGGTTAATCTTATGGGACCGCCCCCAAGAGTCGTAGTTTTGGTCAATTGGGGCCCGTTTTGTGAGCTATTGCTCACGTTTTGGTGTCCCGGGACGTCTCCGGACAATGGGGTGATCTTATGGGAACGTCCCCAGGACTCGTGGTTCTGGCCGATTCAGTCCTGTTTTCTGGGTTTATTGCCCATGTTTTGGTGTCCCTGGACGTCTTCGAAGCACAGGATGATCTTATGGGACCGTCCCCAAGAGTCACAGTTTTGGCCAATTGGGACCAGTTTTGTGAGCTATTGCTCCTTTTTTGGTGTCCCGGGACGTCTCCGGAAAACGGGGTGATCTTATCGGAACGTCCCCAATAATCGTGGTTTTGCCCGATTCAGGCTCGGTTTGTGGGTTTATTGCCCATGTTTTGGTGTCCCAGGACGTCTCCGAAGCACAGGGTGATCTTATAAGACCGTCCCCAAGAGTCACAGTTTTGGCCAATTGGGGCCCGTTTTGTGAGCTATTGCTCATGTTTTGGTTGTCCCGGGACGTCTCCGGACCATGGGGTGATCTCATGGGAACGTCCCGAGGACTCGTGGTTTTGGACGATTCAGGCCCGTTTGGTGCGTTTATTGCCCATGTTTTGGTGTCCCGGGACATCTCCGAAGCACGGGTTGATCTTATGGGACCGCCCCCAAGACTCATAGTTTTGGCCAAATGGGGCCCGTTTTGTGAGCTATTGCTCACGTTTTGGTGTCCCGGGACGTCTCCAGACCATGGGGTGATCTCATGGGAACGTCCCGAGGACTCGTGGTTTTGGCCGATTCCGGGACACCAAATGGGGCCCGTTTTGTGAGCTATTGCTCATGTTTTCGTGTCCCGGGACGTCTCCGGACCACAGGGTGATCTTATGGAACATCCCCAAGACACGTGGTTTTGGCCAAATGGGGCCCGTTTTGTGAGCTATTGCTCACGTTTTGGTGTCCCGGGACGTCTCCAGACCATGGGGTGATCTCATGGGAACGTCCCGAGGACTCGTGGTTTTGGCCGATTCTGGCCCGTTTTGTGCGTTTATTGCCATGTTTTGGTGTCCCGGGACATCTCCGAAGCACGGGTTAATCTTATGGGACCGCCCCCAAGAGTCGTAGTTTTGGTCAATTGGGCCCGTTTTGTGAGCTATTGCTTACGTTTGGGTGTCCCGGGACGTCTCCAGACCAAGGGGTGATCTTATCGAAACGTCCCGAGGACTCGTAGTTTTGCCCGATGCAGGCCTGTTTTGTGGGTTTATTGCCCATATTTTGGTGTCCCGGGACGTCTCCGAAGCACAGGGTGATCTTACGGGACCATCCCCAAGAATCGCAGTTTTGGCCAATTGGGCCCGTTTTGTGAGCTATTGCTCATGTTTTCGTGTCCCGGGACGTCTCCGGACCACAGGGTGATCTTATGGAACATCCCCAAGACACGTGGTTTTGGCCAAATGGGGCCCGTTTTGTGAGCTATTGCTCACGTTTTGGTGTCCCGGGACGTCTCCAGACCATGGGGTGATCTCATGGGAACGTCCCGAGGACTCGTGGTTTTGGCCGATTCTGGCCCGTTTTGTGCGTTTATTGCCATGTTTTGGTGTCCCGGGACATCTCCGAAGCACGGGTTAATCTTATGGGACCGCCCCCAAGAGTCGTAGTTTTGGTCAATTGGGGCCCGTTTTGTGAGCTATTGCTCACGTTTTGGTGTCCCGGGACGTCTCCGGACAATGGGGTGATCTTATGGGAACGTCCCCAGGACTCGTGGTTCTGGCCGATTCAGTCCTGTTTTCTGGGTTTATTGCCCATGTTTTGGTGTCCCTGGACGTCTTCGAAGCACAGGATGATCTTATGGGACCGTCCCCAAGAGTCACAGTTTTGGCCAATTGGGACCAGTTTTGTGAGCTATTGCTCCTTTTTTGGTGTCCCGGGACGTCTCCGGAAAACGGGGTGATCTTATCGGAACGTCCCCAATAATCGTGGTTTTGCCCGATTCAGGCTCGGTTTGTGGGTTTATTGCCCATGTTTTGGTGTCCCAGGACGTCTCCGAAGCACAGGGTGATCTTATAAGACCGTCCCCAAGAGTCACAGTTTTGGCCAATTGGGGCCCGTTTTGTGAGCTATTGCTCATGTTTTGGTTGTCCCGGGACGTCTCCGGACCATGGGGTGATCTCATGGGAACGTCCCGAGGACTCGTGGTTTTGGACGATTCAGGCCCGTTTGGTGCGTTTATTGCCCATGTTTTGGTGTCCCGGGACATCTCCGAAGCACGGGTTGATCTTATGGGACCGCCCCCAAGACTCATAGTTTTGGCCAAATGGGGCCCGTTTTGTGAGCTATTGCTCACGTTTTGGTGTCCCGGGACGTCTCCAGACCATGGGGTGATCTCATGGGAACGTCCCGAGGACTCGTGGTTTTGGCCGATTCCGGGACACCAAATGGGGCCCGTTTTGTGAGCTATTGCTCATGTTTTCGTGTCCCGGGACGTCTCCGGACCACAGGGTGATCTTATGGAACATCCCCAAGACACGTGGTTTTGGCCAAATGGGGCCCGTTTTGTGAGCTATTGCTCACGTTTTGGTGTCCCGGGACGTCTCCAGACCATGGGGTGATCTCATGGGAACGTCCCGAGGACTCGTGGTTTTGGCCGATTCTGGCCCGTTTTGTGCGTTTATTGCCATGTTTTGGTGTCCCGGGACATCTCCGAAGCACGGGTTAATCTTATGGGACCGCCCCCAAGAGTCGTAGTTTTGGTCAATTGGGCCCGTTTTGTGAGCTATTGCTTACGTTTGGGTGTCCCGGGACGTCTCCAGACCAAGGGGTGATCTTATCGAAACGTCCCGAGGACTCGTAGTTTTGCCCGATGCAGGCCTGTTTTGTGGGTTTATTGCCCATATTTTGGTGTCCCGGGACGTCTCCGAAGCACAGGGTGATCTTACGGGACCATCCCCAAGAATCGCAGTTTTGGCCAATTGGGCCCGTTTTGTGAGCTATTGCTCATGTTTTCGTGTCCCGGGACGTCTCCGGACCACAGGGTGATCTTATGGAACATCCCCAAGACACGTGGTTTTGGCCAAATGGGGCCCGTTTTGTGAGCTATTGCTCACGTTTTGGTGTCCCGGGACGTCTCCAGACCATGGGGTGATCTCATGGGAACGTCCCGAGGACTCGTGGTTTTGGCCGATTCTGGCCCGTTTTGTGCGTTTATTGCCATGTTTTGGTGTCCCGGGACATCTCCGAAGCACGGGTTAATCTTATGGGACCGCCCCCAAGAGTCGTAGTTTTGGTCAATTGGGGCCCGTTTTGTGAGCTATTGCTCACGTTTTGGTGTCCCGGGACGTCTCCGGACAATGGGGTGATCTTATGGGAACGTCCCCAGGACTCGTGGTTCTGGCCGATTCAGTCCTGTTTTCTGGGTTTATTGCCCATGTTTTGGTGTCCCTGGACGTCTTCGAAGCACAGGATGATCTTATGGGACCGTCCCCAAGAGTCACAGTTTTGGCCAATTGGGACCAGTTTTGTGAGCTATTGCTCCTTTTTTGGTGTCCCGGGACGTCTCCGGAAAACGGGGTGATCTTATCGGAACGTCCCCAATAATCGTGGTTTTGCCCGATTCAGGCTCGGTTTGTGGGTTTATTGCCCATGTTTTGGTGTCCCAGGACGTCTCCGAAGCACAGGGTGATCTTATAAGACCGTCCCCAAGAGTCACAGTTTTGGCCAATTGGGGCCCGTTTTGTGAGCTATTGCTCATGTTTTGGTTGTCCCGGGACGTCTCCGGACCATGGGGTGATCTCATGGGAACGTCCCGAGGACTCGTGGTTTTGGACGATTCAGGCCCGTTTGGTGCGTTTATTGCCCATGTTTTGGTGTCCCGGGACATCTCCGAAGCACGGGTTGATCTTATGGGACCGCCCCCAAGACTCATAGTTTTGGCCAAATGGGGCCCGTTTTGTGAGCTATTGCTCACGTTTTGGTGTCCCGGGACGTCTCCAGACCATGGGGTGATCTCATGGGAACGTCCCGAGGACTCGTGGTTTTGGCCGATTCCGGGACACCAAATGGGGCCCGTTTTGTGAGCTATTGCTCATGTTTTCGTGTCCCGGGACGTCTCCGGACCACAGGGTGATCTTATGGAACATCCCCAAGACACGTGGTTTTGGCCAAATGGGGCCCGTTTTGTGAGCTATTGCTCACGTTTTGGTGTCCCGGGACGTCTCCAGACCATGGGGTGATCTCATGGGAACGTCCCGAGGACTCGTGGTTTTGGCCGATTCTGGCCCGTTTTGTGCGTTTATTGCCATGTTTTGGTGTCCCGGGACATCTCCGAAGCACGGGTTAATCTTATGGGACCGCCCCCAAGAGTCGTAGTTTTGGTCAATTGGGCCCGTTTTGTGAGCTATTGCTTACGTTTGGGTGTCCCGGGACGTCTCCAGACCAAGGGGTGATCTTATCGAAACGTCCCGAGGACTCGTAGTTTTGCCCGATGCAGGCCTGTTTTGTGGGTTTATTGCCCATATTTTGGTGTCCCGGGACGTCTCCGAAGCACAGGGTGATCTTACGGGACCATCCCCAAGAATCGCAGTTTTGGCCAATTGGGCCCGTTTTGTGAGCTATTGCTCATGTTTTCGTGTCCCGGGACGTCTCCGGACCACAGGGTGATCTTATGGAACATCCCCAAGACACGTGGTTTTGGCCAAATGGGGCCCGTTTTGTGAGCTATTGCTCACGTTTTGGTGTCCCGGGACGTCTCCAGACCATGGGGTGATCTCATGGGAACGTCCCGAGGACTCGTGGTTTTGGCCGATTCTGGCCCGTTTTGTGCGTTTATTGCCATGTTTTGGTGTCCCGGGACATCTCCGAAGCACGGGTTAATCTTATGGGACCGCCCCCAAGAGTCGTAGTTTTGGTCAATTGGGGCCCGTTTTGTGAGCTATTGCTCACGTTTTGGTGTCCCGGGACGTCTCCGGACAATGGGGTGATCTTATGGGAACGTCCCCAGGACTCGTGGTTCTGGCCGATTCAGTCCTGTTTTCTGGGTTTATTGCCCATGTTTTGGTGTCCCTGGACGTCTTCGAAGCACAGGATGATCTTATGGGACCGTCCCCAAGAGTCACAGTTTTGGCCAATTGGGACCAGTTTTGTGAGCTATTGCTCCTTTTTTGGTGTCCCGGGACGTCTCCGGAAAACGGGGTGATCTTATCGGAACGTCCCCAATAATCGTGGTTTTGCCCGATTCAGGCTCGGTTTGTGGGTTTATTGCCCATGTTTTGGTGTCCCAGGACGTCTCCGAAGCACAGGGTGATCTTATAAGACCGTCCCCAAGAGTCACAGTTTTGGCCAATTGGGGCCCGTTTTGTGAGCTATTGCTCATGTTTTGGTTGTCCCGGGACGTCTCCGGACCATGGGGTGATCTCATGGGAACGTCCCGAGGACTCGTGGTTTTGGACGATTCAGGCCCGTTTGGTGCGTTTATTGCCCATGTTTTGGTGTCCCGGGACATCTCCGAAGCACGGGTTGATCTTATGGGACCGCCCCCAAGACTCATAGTTTTGGCCAAATGGGGCCCGTTTTGTGAGCTATTGCTCACGTTTTGGTGTCCCGGGACGTCTCCAGACCATGGGGTGATCTCATGGGAACGTCCCGAGGACTCGTGGTTTTGGCCGATTCCGGGACACCAAATGGGGCCCGTTTTGTGAGCTATTGCTCATGTTTTCGTGTCCCGGGACGTCTCCGGACCACAGGGTGATCTTATGGAACATCCCCAAGACACGTGGTTTTGGCCAAATGGGGCCCGTTTTGTGAGCTATTGCTCACGTTTTGGTGTCCCGGGACGTCTCCAGACCATGGGGTGATCTCATGGGAACGTCCCGAGGACTCGTGGTTTTGGCCGATTCTGGCCCGTTTTGTGCGTTTATTGCCATGTTTTGGTGTCCCGGGACATCTCCGAAGCACGGGTTAATCTTATGGGACCGCCCCCAAGAGTCGTAGTTTTGGTCAATTGGGGCCCGTTTTGTGAGCTATTGCTCACGTTTTGGTGTCCCGGGACGTCTCCGGACAATGGGGTGATCTTATGGGAACGTCCCCAGGACTCGTGGTTCTGGCCGATTCAGTCCTGTTTTCTGGGTTTATTGCCCATGTTTTGGTGTCCCTGGACGTCTTCGAAGCACAGGATGATCTTATGGGACCGTCCCCAAGAGTCACAGTTTTGGCCAATTGGGACCGGTTTTGTGAGCTATTGCTCCTTTTTTGGTGTCCCGGGACGTCTCCGGAAAACGGGGTGATCTTATCGGAACGTCCCCAATAATCGTGGTTTTGCCCGATTCAGGCTCGGTTTGTGGGTTTATTGCCCATGTTTTGGTGTCCCAGGACGTCTCCGAAGCACAGGGTGATCTTATAAGACCGTCCCCAAGAGTCACAGTTTTGGCCAATTGGGGCCCGTTTTGTGAGCTATTGCTCATGTTTTGGTTGTCCCGGGACGTCTCCGGACCATGGGGTGATCTCATGGGAACGTCCCGAGGACTCGTGGTTTTGGACGATTCAGGCCCGTTTGGTGCGTTTATTGCCCATGTTTTGGTGTCCCGGGACATCTCCGAAGCACGGGTTGATCTTATGGGACCGCCCCCAAGACTCGTAGTTTTGGCCAAATGGGGCCCGTTTTGTGAGCTATTGCTCACGTTTTGGTGTCCCGGGACGTCTCCAGACCATGGGGTGATCTCATGGGAACGTCCCGAGGACTCGTGGTTTTGGCCGATTCCGGGACACCAAATGGGGCCCGTTTTGTGAGCTATTGCTCATGTTTTCGTGTCCCGGGACGTCTCCGGACCACAGGGTGATCTTATGGAACATCCCCAAGACACGTGGTTTTGGCCAAATGGGGCCCGTTTTGTGAGCTATTGCTCACGTTTTGGTGTCCCGGGACGTCTCCAGACCATGGGGTGATCTCATGGGAACGTCCCGAGGACTCGTGGTTTTGGCCGATTCTGGCCCGTTTTGTGCGTTTATTGCCATGTTTTGGTGTCCCGGGACATCTCCGAAGCACGGGTTAATCTTATGGGACCGCCCCCAAGAGTCGTAGTTTTGGTCAATTGGGGCCCGTTTTGTGAGCTATTGCTCACGTTTTGGTGTCCCGGGACGTCTCCGGACAATGGGGTGATCTTATGGGAACGTCCCCAGGACTCGTGGTTCTGGCCGATTCAGTCCTGTTTTCTGGGTTTATTGCCCATGTTTTGGTGTCCCTGGACGTCTTCGAAGCACAGGATGATCTTATGGGACCGTCCCCAAGAGTCACAGTTTTGGCCAATTGGGACCGGTTTTGTGAGCTATTGCTCCTTTTTTGGTGTCCCGGGACGTCTCCGGAAAACGGGGTGATCTTATCGGAACGTCCCCAATAATCGTGGTTTTGCCCGATTCAGGCTCGGTTTGTGGGTTTATTGCCCATGTTTTGGTGTCCCAGGACGTCTCCGAAGCACAGGGTGATCTTATAAGACCGTCCCCAAGAGTCACAGTTTTGGCCAATTGGGGCCCGTTTTGTGAGCTATTGCTCATGTTTTGGTTGTCCCGGGACGTCTCCGGACCATGGGGTGATCTCATGGGAACGTCCCGAGGACTCGTGGTTTTGGACGATTCAGGCCCGTTTGGTGCGTTTATTGCCCATGTTTTGGTGTCCCGGGACATCTCCGAAGCACGGGTTGATCTTATGGGACCGCCCCCAAGACTCGTAGTTTTGGCCAAATGGGGCCCGTTTTGTGAGCTATTGCTCACGTTTTGGTGTCCCGGGACGTCTCCAGACCATGGGGTGATCTCATGGGAACGTCCCGAGGACTCGTGGTTTTGGCCGATTCCGGGACACCAAATGGGGCCCGTTTTGTGAGCTATTGCTCATGTTTTCGTGTCCCGGGACGTCTCCGGACCACAGGGTGATCTTATGGAACATCCCCAAGACACGTGGTTTTGGCCAAATGGGGCCCGTTTTGTGAGCTATTGCTCACGTTTTGGTGTCCCGGGACGTCTCCAGACCATGGGGTGATCTCATGGGAACGTCCCGAGGACTCGTGGTTTTGGCCGATTCTGGCCCGTTTTGTGCGTTTATTGCCATGTTTTGGTGTCCCGGGACATCTCCGAAGCACGGGTTAATCTTATGGGACCACCCCCAAGAGTCGTAGTTTTGGTCAATTGGGGCCCGTTTTGTGAGCTATTGCTCACGTTTTGGTGTCCCGGGACGTCTCCGGACAATGGGGTGATCTTATGGGAACGTCCCCAGGACTCGTGGTTCTGGCCGATTCAGTCCTGTTTTCTGGGTTTATTGCCCATGTTTTGGTGTCCCTGGACGTCTTCGAAGCACAGGATGATCTTATGGGACCGTCCCCAAGAGTCACAGTTTTGGCCAATTGGGACCAGTTTTGTGAGCTATTGCTCCTTTTTTGGTGTCCCGGGACGTCTCCGGAAAACGGGGTGATCTTATCGGAACGTCCCCAATAATCGTGGTTTTGCCCGATTCAGGCTCGGTTTGTGGGTTTATTGCCCATGTTTTGGTGTCCCAGGACGTCTCCGAAGCACAGGGTGATCTTATAAGACCGTCCCCAAGAGTCACAGTTTTGGCCAATTGGGGCCCGTTTTGTGAGCTATTGCTCATGTTTTGGTTGTCCCGGGACGTCTCCGGACCATGGGGTGATCTCATGGGAACGTCCCGAGGACTCGTGGTTTTGGACGATTCAGGCCCGTTTTCTGGGTTTATTGCCCATGTTTTGGTGTCCCGAGACGTCTCCGAAGCACGGGGTTATCTTATGGGACCGTCCCCTAGACTCGCAGGTTTGGCCAATTGGGGCCCGTTTTGTGAGCTATTACTCACGTTTTGGTGTGCCGGGACGTCTCCGGACCAAGGGTTGATCTTATCGGAACATCCCTAGGACCCGTGGTTTTGGCCAATTCAGGCCCGTTTTGTGGGTCTATTGCCCATGTTTTAGTGTCCCGGGACGTCTTCGAAGCACGGGGTGATCTTATGGGACCGTCCCCAAGAGTCACAGTTTTGGCCAATTGGGACCCGTTTTGTGAGGTATTGCTTACGTTATGGTGTCCCGGGACGTCTCCAGACCTTGGGGTGATCTCATGGGAACGTCCCGAGGACTCGTGGTTTTGCCCGATTCAGGCCCGTTTCATGCGTTTATTGCCCATGTTTTGGTGTCCCGTGACGTCTCCGAAGCACGGGGTGATCTTATGGGGCCATCCCCAAGACTCATAGTTTTGGCCAGTTGGGCCCGTTTTGTGAGCTATTGCTTACGTTTGGGTGTCCCGGGACGTCTCCAGACCAAGGGGTGATCTTATCGAAACGTCCCGAGGACTCGTAGTTTTGCCCGATGCAGGCCTGTTTTGTGGGTTTATTGCCCATATTTTGGTGTCCCGGGACGTCTCCGAAGCACAGGGTGATCTTATGGAACATCCCCAAGACACGTAGTTTTGGCCAATTGGGGCCCGTTTTGTGAGCTATTGCTCACGTTTTGGTGTCCCGGGACGTCTCCGGACAATGGGGTGATCTTATGGGAACGTCCCCAGGACTCGTGGTTCTGGCCGATTCAGGCCCGTTTTCTGGGTTTATTGCCCATGTTTTGGTGTCCCTGGACGTCTTCGAAGCACAGGATGATCTTATGGGACCGTCCCCTAGAGTCACAGTTTTGGCCAATTGGGGCCAGTTTTGTGAGCTATTGCTCCTTTTTTGGTGTCCCGGGACGTCTCCGGAAAACGGGCTGATCTTATCGGAACGTCCCCAATAATCTTGGTTTTGCCCGATTCAGGCTCGGTTTGTGGGTTTATTGCCCATGTTTTGGTGTCCCAGGACGTCTCCGAAGCACAGGGTGATCTTATAAGACCGTCCCCAAGAGTCACAGTTTTGGCCAATTGGGGCCCGTTTTGTGAGCTATTGCTCATGTTTTGGTTGTCCCGGGACGTCTCCGGACCATGGGGTGATCTCATGGGAACGTCCCGAGGACTCGTGGTTTTGGCCGATTCAGGCCCGTTTCGTGCGTTTATTGCCCATGTTTTGGTGTCCCGTGACGTCTCCGAAGCACGGGGTGATCTTATGGGACCATCCCCAAGACTCACAGTTTTGGCCAATTGGGCCCGTTTTGTGAGCTATTGCTTACGTTTGGGTGTCCCGGGACGTCTCCAGACCAAGGGGTGATCTTATCGAAACGTCCCGAGGACTCGTAGTTTTGCCCGATGCAGGCCTGTTTTGTGGGTTTATTGCCCATATTTTGGTGTCCTGGGACGTCTCCGAAGCACAGGGTGATCTTATGGGACCATCCCCAAGAATCGCAGTTTTGGCCAATTGGGGCCCGTTTTGTGAGCTATTGCTCATGTTTTGGTGTCCCGGGACGTCTCCGGACCACAGGGTGATCTTATGGAACATCCCCAAGACACGTGGTTTTGGCCAAATGGGGCCCGTTTTGTGAGCTATTGCTCACGTTTTGGTGTCCCGGGACGTCTCCAGACCATGGGGTGATCTCATGGGAACGTCCCGAGGACTCGTGGTTTTGGCCGATTCAGGCCCGTTTTGTGCGTTTATTGCCCATGTTTTGGTGTCCCGGGACATCTCCGAAGCACGGGTTGATCTTATGGGACCGCCCCCAAGAGTCGTAGTTTTGGTCAATTGGGGCCCGTTTGGTGAGCTATTGCTCACGTTTTGGTGTCCCGGGACGTCTCCGGACAATGGGGTGATCTTATGGGAACGTCCCCAGGACTCATGGTTCTGGCCGATTCAGGCCCGTTTTCTGGGTTTATTGCCCATGTTTTGGTGTCCCTGGACGTCTTCGAAGCACAGGATAATCATATGGGACCGTCCCCAAGAGTCACAGTTTTGGCCAATTGGGACCAGTTTTGTGAGCTATTGCTCCTTTTTTGGTGTCCCGGGACGTCTCCGGAAAACGGGGTGATCTTATCGGAACGTCCCCAATAATCGTGGTTTTGCCCGATTCAGGCTCGGTTTGTGGGTTTATTGCCCATGTTTTGGTGTCCCAGGACGTCTCCGAAGCACAGGGTGATCTTATAAGACCGTCCCCAAGAGTCACAGTTTTGGCCAATTGGGGCCCGTTTTGTGAGCTATTGCTCATGTTTTGGTTGTCCCGGGACGTCTCCGGACCATGGGGTGATCTCATGGGAACGTCCCGAGGACTCGTGGTTTTGGACGATTCAGGCCCGTTTTCTGGGTTTATTGCCCATGTTTTGGTGTCCCGAGACGTCTCCGAAGCACGGGGTGATCTTATGGGACCGTCCCCTAGACTCGCAGGTTTGGCCAATTGGGGCCCGTTTTGTGAGCTATTACTCACGTTTTGGTGTGCCGGGACGTCTCCGGACCAAGGGTTGATCTTATCGGAACGTCCCTAGGACCCGTGGTTTTGGCCAATTCAGGCCCGTTTTGTGGGTTTATTGCCCATGTTTTAGTGTCCCGGGACGTCTTCGAAGCACGGGGTGATCTTATGGGACCGTCCCCAAGAGTCACAGTTTTGGCCAATTGGGACCCGTTTTGTGAGGTATTGCTTACGTTATGGTGTCCCGGGACGTCTCCAGACCATGGGGTGATCTCATGGGAACGTCCCGAGGACTCGTGGTTTTGCCCGATTCAGGCCCGTTTCATGCGTTTATTGCCCATGTTTTGGTGTCCCGTGACGTCTCCGAAGCACGGGGTGATCTTATGGGGCCATCCCCAAGACTCACAGTTTTGGCCAGTTGGGCCCGTTTTGTGAGCTATTGCTTACGTTTGGGTGTCCCGGGACGTGTCCAGACCAAGGGGTGATCTTATCGAAACGTCCCGAGGACTCGTAGTTTTGCCCGATGCAGGCCTGTTTTGTGGGTTTATTGCCCATATTTTGGTGTCCTGGGACGTCTCGGAAGCACAGGGTGATCTTATGGGACCATCCCCAAGAGTCGCAGTTTTGGCCAATTGGGGCCCGTTTTGTGAGCTATTGCTCATGTTTTGGTGTCCCGGGACGTCTCCGGACCACAGGGTGATCTTATGGAACATCCCCAAGACACGTGGTTTTGGCCAAATGGGGCCCGTTTTGTGAGCTATTGCTCACGTTTTGGTGTCCCGGGACGTCTCCAGACCATGGGGTGATCTCATGGGAACGTCCCGAGGACTCGTGGTTTTGGCCGATTCAGGCCCGTTTTGTGCATTTATTGCCCATGTTTTGGTGTCCCGGGACATCTCCGAAGCACGGGTTGATCTTATGGGACCGCCCCCAAGAGTCGTAGTTTTGGTCAATTGGGGCCCGTTTGGTGAGTTATTGCTCACATTTTGGTGTCCCGGGACGTCTCCGGACAATGGGGTGATCTTATGGGAACGTCCCCAGGACTCGTGGTTCTGGCCGATTCAGGCCCGTTTTCTGGGTTTATTGCCCATGTTTTGGTGTCCCTGGACGTCTTCGAAGCACAGGATGATCTTATGGGACCGTCCCCAAGAGTCACAGTTTTGGCCAATTGGGGCCAGTTTTGTGAGCTATTGCTCCGTTTTTGGTGTCCCGGGACGTCTCCGGAAAACGGGGTGATCTTATCTGAACGTCCCCAATAATCGTGGTTTTGCCCGATTCAGGCTCGGTTTGTGGGTTTATTGCCCATGTTTTGGTGTCCCAGGACGTCTCCGAAGCACAGGGTGATATTATAAGACCGTCCCCAAGAGTCACAGTTTTGGCCAATTGGGGCCCGTTTTGTGAGCTACTGCTCATGTTTTGGTTGTCTCGGGACGTCTCCGGACCATGGGGTGATCTCATGGGAACGTCCCGAGGACTCGTGGATTTGGACGATTCAGGCCCGTTTCGTGCGTTTATTGCCCATGTTTTGGTGTCCCATGACGTCTCCGAAGCACGGGGTGATCTTATGGGACCATCCCCAAGACTCACAGTTTTGGCCAATTGGGCCCGTTTTGTGAGCTATTGCTTACGTTTGGGTGTCCCGGGACGTCTCCAGACCAAGGGGTGATCTTATCGAAACGTCCCGAGGACTCGTAGTTTTGCCCGATGCAGGCCTGTTTTGTGGGTTTATTGCCCATATTTTGGTGTCCCGGGACGTCTCCGAAGCACAGGGTGATCTTACGGGACCATCCCCAAGAATCGCAGTTTTGGCCAATTGGGCCCGTTTTGTGAGCTATTGCTCATGTTTTCGTGTCCCGGGACGTCTCCGGACCACATGGTGATCTTATGGAACATCCCCAAGACACGTGGTTTTGGCCAAATGGGGCCCGTTTTGTGAGCTATTGCTCACGTTTTGGTGTCCCGGGACGTCTCCAGACCATGGGGTGATCTCATGGGAACGTCCCGAGGACTCGTGGTTTTGGCCGATTCTGGCCCGTTTTGTGCGTTTATTGCCATGTTTTGGTGTCCCGGGACATCTCCGAAGCACGGGTTAATCTTATGGGACCGCCCCCAAGAGTCGTAGTTTTGGTCAATTGGGGCCCGTTTTGTGAGCTATTGCTCACGTTTTGGTGTCCCGGGACGTCTCCGGACAATGGGGTGATCTTATGGGAACGTCCCCAGGACTCGTGGTTCTGGCCGATTCAGGCCCGTTTTCTGGGTTTATTGCCCATGTTTTGGTGTCCCTGGACGTCTTCGAAGCACAGGATGATCTTATGGGACCGTCCCCAAGAGTCACAGTTTTGGCCAATTGGGGCCAGTTTTGTGAGCTATTGCTCCGTTTTTGGTGTCCCGGGACGTCTCCGGAAAACGGGGTGATCTTATCTGAACGTCCCCAATAATCGTGGTTTTGCCCGATTCAGGCTCGGTTTGTGGGTTTATTGCCCATGTTTTGGTGTCCCAGGACGTCTCCGAAGCACAGGGTGATATTATAAGACCGTCCCCAAGAGTCACAGTTTTGGCCAATTGGGGCCCGTTTTGTGAGCTACTGCTCATGTTTTGGTTGTCTCGGGACGTCTCCGGACCATGGGGTGATCTCATGGGAACGTCCCGAGGACTCGTGGATTTGGCCGATTCAGGCCCGTTTCGTGCGTTTATTGCCCATGTTTTGGTGTCCCGTGACGTCTCCGAAGCACGGGGTGATCTTATGGGACCATCCCCAAGACTCACAGTTTTGGCCAATTGGGCCCGTTTTGTGAGCTATTGCTTACGTTTGGGTGTCCCGGGACGTCTCCAGACCAAGGGGTGATCTTATCGAAACGTCCCGAGGACTCGTAGTTTTGCCCGATGCAGGCCTGTTTTGTGGGTTTATTGCCCATATTTTGGTGTCCCGGGACGTCTCCGAAGCACAGGGTGATCTTACGGGACCATCCCCAAGAATCGCAGTTTTGGCCAATTGGGCCCGTTTTGTGAGCTATTGCTCATGTTTTCGTGTCCCGGGACGTCTCCGGACCACAGGGTGATCTTATGGAACATCCCCAAGACACGTGGTTTTGGCCAAATGGGGCCCGTTTTGTGAGCTATTGCTCACGTTTTGGTGTCCCGGGACGTCTCCAGACCATGGGGTGATCTCATGGGAACGTCCCGAGGACTCGTGGTTCTGGCCGATTCAGGCCCGTTTTCTGGGTTTATTGCCCATGTTTTGGTGTCCCTGGACGTCTTTGAAGCACAGGATGATCTTATGGGACCGTCCCCAAGAGTCACAGTTTTCACCAATTGGGGCCAGTTTTGTGAGCTATTGCTCCTTTTTTGGTGTCTCGGGACGTCTCCGGAAAACGGGGTGATCTTATCGGAACGTCCCCAATAATCGTGGTTTTGCCCGATCCAGGCTCGGTTTGTGGGTTTATTGCCCATGTTTTGGTGTCCCAGGACGTCTCCGAAGCACAGGGTGATCTTATAAGACCGTCCCCAAGAGTCACAGTTTTGGCCAATTGGGGCCCGTTTTGTGAGCTATTGCTCATGTTTTGGTTGTCCCGGGACGTCTCCGGACCATGGGGTGATCTCATGGGAACGTCCCGAGGACTCGTGGTTTTGGACGATTCAGGCCCGTTTGGTGCGTTTATTGCCCATGTTTTGGTGTCCCGGGACATCTCCGAAGCACGGGTTGATCTTATGGGACCGCCCCCAAGACTCGTAGTTTTGGCCAAATGGGGCCCGTTTTGTGAGCTATTGCTCACGTTTTGGTGTCCCGGGACGTCTCCAGACCATGGGGTGATCTCATGGGAACGTCCCGAGGACTCATGGTTTTGGCCGATTCAGGCCCGTTTTGTGCGTTTATTGCCCATGTTTTGGTGTCCCGTGACATCTCCGAAGCACGGGTTGATCTTATGGGACCGCCCCCAAGACTCGTAGTTTTGGCCAAATGGGGCCCGTTTTGTGAGCTATTGCTCACGTTTTGGTGTCCCGGGACGTCTCCGGACAATGGCGTTATCTTATGGGAACGTCCCCAGGACTCGTGGTTCTGGCCGATTCATGCCCGTTTTCTGGGTTTATTGCCCATGTTTTGGTGTCCCGAGACGTCTCCGAAGCACGGGGTGATCTTATGGGACCGTCCCCTAGACTCGCAGGTTTGGCCAATTGGGGCCCGTTTTGTGAGCTATTACTCACGTTTTGGTGTGCCGGGACGTCTCCGGACCAAGGGTTGATCTTATCGGAACGTCCCTAGGACCCGTGGTTTTGGCCAATTCAGGCCCGTTTTGTGGGTTTATTGCCCATGTTTTAGTGTCCCGGGACGTCTTCGAAGCACGGGGTGATCTTATGGGACCGTCCCCAAGAGTCACAGTTTTGGCCAATTGGGACCCGTTTTGTGAGGTATTGCTTACGTTATGGTGTCCCGGGACGTCTCCAGACCATGGGGTGATCTCATGGGAACGTCCCGAGGACTCGTGGTTTTGCCCGATTCAGGCCCGTTTCATGCGTTTATTGCCCATGTTTTGGTGTCCCGTGACGTCTCCGAAGCACGGGGTGATCTTATGGGGCCATCCCCAAGACTCACAGTTTTGGCCAGTTGGGCCCGTTTTGTGAGCTATTGCTTACGTTTGGGTGTCCCGGGACGTGTCCAGACCAAGGGGTGATCTTATCGAAACGTCCCGAGGACTCGTAGTTTTGCCCGATGCAGGCCTGTTTTGTGGGTTTATTGCCCATATTTTGGTGTCCCGGGACGTCTCCGAAGCACAGGGTGATCTTATGGGACCATCCCCAAGAGTCGCAGTTTTGGCCAATTGGGGCCCGTTTTGTGAGCTATTGCTCATGTTTTGGTGTCCCGGGACGTCTCCGGACCACAGGGTGATCTTATGGAACATCCCCAAGACACGTGGTTTTGCCCGATTCAGGCCTGTTTTGTGGGTTTTATTGCCCATATTTTGGTGTCCCGGGATGTCTCCGAAGGATGGGGTGATATTACGGGACCGTCCCCAAGAGTCACAGTTTTGCCCAATTGGGCCCCGTTTTGTGAGGTATTCCTCACGTTTTGGTGTCTCGGGACGTCTCCGGACCACGGGGTGATCTATGGGAACGTCCGCAACACTCGTGGTTTGCCCCGATTCAGGCCCGTTTTGTGCGTTTATTGCCCATGTTTTGGTGTCCCGGAACATCTCCGAAGCACGGGTTGATCTTATGGGACCGCCCCCAAGAGTCGTAGTTTTGGTCAATTGGGGTCCGTTTTGTGAGGTATTGCTCGCGTTTTGGTGTCCCGGGACGTCTCTGGACCATGGGCTAATCTTATGGGAAGGTCCCCAGGTCTCGTGGTTTTGCCCGATTCAGGACCGTTTTCTGGGTTTATTGCCCATGTTTTGGTGTCCCGGGACGTCTCTGAAGCACAAGGTGATCTTATGGGACCGTCCCCAAGAGTCGCAGTTTTGGCCAATTGGGGCCCGTTTTGTGAGTTATTGTTCATGTTTTGGTGTCCCGGGACGTCTGCGGACCACGGGGTGATCTTATGGGAACGTCCCCAAGACTCATGGTTTTGCCTGATTCAAGCCCGTTTTGTGGGTTTATTGCCCATGTTTTTGTGTCCCGGGACGTGTCGGAAGCACGGGGTGATCTTAAGGGACCGTCCCCAAGAGTCACAGTTTTGGCCAATTGGGGCCCGTTTTGTGAGGTATTGCTCACGTTATGGTGTCCCGGGACGTCTCCGGACGACTGGGTGATCTATGGGAACGTCCCCAACACTCAAGGTTTTGCCCTATTCAGGCCTGTTTTGTGGGTTCATTGCCCATGTTTTGGTGTCCTGGGACGTCTCCGAAGCACGGGGTGATCTTATGGGACAGCCCCCAAGACTCTTAGTTTTGGCCAAATGGGGCCCGTTTTGTGAGCTATTGCCCACGTTTTGGTGTCCCGGGACGTCTCCAGACCATGGGGTGATCTCATGGGAACGTCCCGAGGACTCGTGGTTTTGGCCGATTCAGGCCCGTTTTGTGCGTTTATTGCCCATGTTTTGGTGTCCCGGGACATCTCCGAAGCACGGGTTGATCTTATGGGACCGCCCCCAAGAGTCGTAGGTTTGGTCAATTGAGGCCCGTTTTGTGAGCTATTGCTCACGTTTTGGTGTCCCGGGACGTCTCCGGACAATGGGGTGATCTTATGGGAACGTCCCCAGGACTCGTGGTTTTGCCCGATTCAGGCTTGTTTTCTGGGTTTATTGCCCATGTTTTGGTGTCCCTGGACGTCTTCGAAGCACAGGATGATCTTATGGGACCGTCCCCAAGAGTCACAGTTTTGGCAAATTGGGGCATGTTTTGTGAGCTATTGCTCACGTTTTGGTGTCCCGGGACGTCTCCGAACCATGGGGTGATCTTATGGGATGGTCCCCAGGTCTCGTGGTTTTGCCCGATTCAGGACCGTTTTCTGGGTTTATTGCCCATGTTTTGGTGTCCCGGGACGTCTCTGAAGCACATGGTGATCTTATGGGACCGTCCCCAAGAGTCGCAGTTTGGGCCAACTGGGGCCCGTTTTGTGAGCTATTGCTCATGTTTTGGTGTCCCGGGACGTCTCCGGACCACGGGGTGATCTTATGGGAACGTCCCCAAGACTCATGGTTTTGCCCGATTCAAGCCCGTTTTGTGGGTTTATTGCCCATGTTTTGGTGTCCCGGGACGTGTCGGTAGCACGGGGTGATCTAAAGGGACCATCCCCAAGAGTCACAGTTTTGGCCAATTGCGGCCCGTTTTGTGAGGTATTGCTCACGTTATGGTGTCCCGGGACGTCTCCGGACGACTGGGTGATCTATGGGAACGTCCCCAACACTCAAGGTTTTGCCCTATTCAGGCCTGTTTTTTGGGTTTATTGCCCATGTTTTGGTGTCCTGGGACGTGTCGGAAGCACGGGGTGATCTTATGGGACAGTCCCCAAGACTCGTAGTTTTGGCCAAATGGGGCCCGTTTTGTGAGCTATTGCTGACGTTTTGGTGTCCCGGGACGTCTCCAGACCATGGGGTGATCTCAAGGGAACGTCCCGAGAACTCGTGGTTTTGGCCGATTCAGGCCCGTTTTGTGCGTTTATTGCCCATGGTTTGGTGTCCCGGGACATCTCCGAAGCACGGGGTGATCTTATGGGACCGTCCCCAAGAGTCACAGTTTTGGCCAATTGGGGCTCATTTTGTGAGGTATTGCTCACGTCTTGGTGTCCCGGGACGTCTCCGTACCATGGGGTGATCTATGGGAACGTCCCCAGGTCTCGTGGTTTTGTCCGATTCAGGCCCGTTTTCTGGGTTTATTGCCCATGTTTTGGTGTCCCGGGACGTCTCCGAAGCACAGGGTGATCTTATAAGACCGTCCCCAAGAGTCACAGTTTTGGCCAATTGGGACCCGTTTTGTGAGCTATTGCTCATGTTTTGGTTGTCCCGGGACGTCTCCGGACCACGGGGTGATCTTATGGGAACGTCCCCAAGACTCATGGTTTTGCCCGATTCAAGCCCGTTTTGTGGGTTTATTGCCCATGTTTTGGTGTCCCGGGACGTGTCGGAATCACTGGGTGGTCTTATGGGACCGTCCCCAAGACTCGCAGGTTTGGCCAATTGGGGCCCGTTTTGTGAGCTATTACTCATGTTTTGGTGTGCCGGGACGTCTCCGGACCAAGGGGTGATCTTATCGGAACGTCCCTAGGACTCGTGGTTTTGGCCAATTCAGGCCCGTTTTGTGGGTTTATTGCCCATGTTTTAGTGTCCCGGGACGTCTTCGAAGCACGGGGTGATCTTATGGGACCGTCCCCAAGAGTCATAGTTTTGGCCAATTGGGACCCGTTTTGTGAGGTATTGCTCACGTTATGGTGTCCCGGGACGTCTCCAGACCATGGGGTGATCTCACGGGAACGTCCCGAGGACTCGTGGTTTTGGCCGAGTCAGGCCTGTTTTGTGGGTTTATTGCCCATGTTTTGGTGTCCCGAGACGTCTCCGAAGCACGGGGTGATCTCATGGGACCGTCCCCAAGAGTCACAGTTTTGGCCAATTGGGGCTAATTTTGTGAGGTATTGCTCACGTTTTGGTGTCCCTGGACGTCTCCGTACCATGGGGTGATCTATGGGAACGTCCCCAGGTCTCGTGGTTTTGTCCGATTTAGGCCCGTTTTCTGGGTTTATTGCCCATGTTCTGGTGTCCCGGGACGTCTCCGAAGCACAGGGTGATCTTATAAGACTGTCCCCAAGAGTCACAGTTTTGGCCAATTGGGGACCGTTTTGTGAGCTATTGCTCATGTTTTGGTTGTCCCGGGACGTCTCCGGACCACGGGGTGATCTTATGGGAACGTCCCCAGGACTCGTGGTTCTGGCCGATTCAGGCCGTTTTGTGGGTTTATTGCCCATGTTTTGGTGTCCCTGGACGTCCCCGAAGCACGGGGTGATCTTATAGGACCGTCCCCAAGAGTCACAGTTTTGGCCAATTGGGGCCCGTTTTGTGAGGTATTGCTCACGTTTTGGTGTCCCTGGACGTCTCCGGGCCATGGGGTGATCTATGGGAACGTCCCCAACACTCGTGGTTTTGCCCGATTCAGGCCCGTTTTGTGGGTTTATTACCCATGTTTTTGTGTCCCGGGACGTCTCCGAAGCACGGGGTGATCTTAAGGGACCGTCCCCAAGACTCGTAGTTTTGGCTAATTGGGGCATGTTTTGTGAGCTATTGCTCACGTTTTGGTGTCCCGGGACGTCTCCGAACCATGGGGTGATCTTATGGGATGGTCCCCAGGTCTCGTGGTTTTGCCCGATTCAGGACCGTTTTCTGGGTTTATTGCCCATGTTTTGGTGTCCCGGGACGTCTCTGAAGCACATTGTGATCTTATGGGACCGTCCCCAAGAGTCGCAGTTTTGGCCAACTGGGGCCCGTTTTGTGAGCTATTGCTCATGTTTTGGTGTCCCGGGACGTCTCCGGACCACCGGGTGATCTTATGGGAACGTCCCCAGGAATCGTGGTTCTGCCGATTCAGGCCCGTTTTCTGGGTTTATTGCCCATGTTTTGGTGTCCCGGGACGTGTCGGAAGCACGGGGTGATCTTATGGGACCGTCCCCAAGAGTCGCAGTTTTGGCCAATTGGGGCCAGTTTTGTGCGCTATTGCTCCTGTTTTGGTGTCCCGGGACGTCTTCGGAAAACGGGGTGATCTTATCGGAACGTCCCCAATAATCGTGGTTTTGCCCGATTCAGGCTCGGTTTGTGGGTTTATTGCCTAGGTTTTGGTGTCCCAGGACGTCCCTGAAGCACGGGGTGATCTTATAGGACCGTCCCCAGGAGTCACAGTTTTGGCCAATTGGGGGCCGTTTTGTGAGGTATTGCTCACGTTTCGGTGTCCCTGGACGTCTCCGGGCCATGGGGTGATCTATGGGAACGTCCCCAACACTCGTGGTTTTGCCCGATTCAGGCCCGTTTTGTGGGTTTATTACCCATGTTTTTTTGTCCCGGGACGTCTCCGAAGCACGGGGTGATCTTAAGGGACCGTCCCCAAGACTCGTAGTTTTGGCCAATTGGGGCATGTTTTGTGAGCTATTGCTCACGTTTTGGTGTCCCGGGACGTCTCCGAACCATGGGGTGATCTTATGGGATGGTCCCCAGGTCTCGTGGTTTTGCCCGATTCAGGACCGTTTTCTGGGTTTATTGCCCATGTTTTGGTGTCCCGGGACGTCTCTGAAGCACATGGTGATCTTATGGGACCGTCCCCAAGAGTCGCAGTTTGGGCCAACTGGGGCCCGTTTTGTGAGCTATTGCTCATGTTTTGGTGTCCCGGGACGTCTCCGGACCACGGGGTGATCTTATGGGAACGTCCCCAAGACTCATGGTTTTGCCCGATTCAAGCCCGTTTTGTGGGTTTATTGCCCATGTTTTGGTGTCCCGGGACGTGTCGGTAGCACGGGGTGATCTAAAGGGACCATCCCCAAGAGTCACAGTTTTGGCCAATTGCGGCCCGTTTTGTGAGGTATTGCTCACGTTATGGTGTCCCGGGACGTCTCCGGACGACTGGGTGATCTATGGGAACGTCCCCAACACTCAAGGTTTTGCCCTATTCAGGCCTGTTTTTTGGGTTTATTGCCCATGTTTTGGTGTCCTGGGACGTGTCGGAAGCACGGGGTGATCTTATGGGACAGTCCCCAAGACTCGTAGTTTTGGCCAAATGGGGCCCGTTTTGTGAGCTATTGCTCACGTTTTGGTGTCCCGGGACGTCTCCAGACCATGGGGTGATCTCAAGGGAACGTCCCGAGAACTCGTGGTTTTGGCCGATTCAGGCCCGTTTTGTGCGTTTATTGCCCATGGTTTGGTGTCCCGGGACATCTCCGAAGCACGGGGTGATCTTATGGGACCGTCCCCAAGAGTCACAGTTTTGGCCAATTGGGGCTCATTTTGTGAGGTATTGCTCACGTCTTGGTGTCCCGGGACGTCTCCGTACCATGGGGTGATCTATGGGAACGTCCCCAGGTCTCGTGGTTTTGTCCGATTCAGGCCCGTTTTCTGGGTTTATTGCCCATGTTTTGGTGTCCCGGGACGTCTCCGAAGCACAGGGTGATCTTATAAGACCGTCCCCAAGAGTCACAGTTTTGGCCAATTGGGACCCGTTTTGTGAGCTATTGCTCATGTTTTGGTTGTCCCGGGACGTCTCCGGACCACGGGGTGATCTTATGGGAACGTCCCCAAGACTCATGGTTTTGCCCGATTCAAGCCCGTTTTGTGGGTTTATTGCCCATGTTTTGGTGTCCCGGGACGTGTCGGAATCACTGGGTGGTCTTATGGGACCGTCCCCAAGACTCGCAGGTTTGGCCAATTGGGGCCCGTTTTGTGAGCTATTACTCATGTTTTGGTGTGCCGGGACGTCTCCGGACCAAGGGGTGATCTTATCGGAACGTCCCTAGGACTCGTGGTTTTGGCCAATTCAGGCCCGTTTTGTGGGTTTATTGCCCATGTTTTAGTGTCCCGGGACGTCTTCGAAGCACGGGGTGATCTTATGGGACCGTCCCCAAGAGTCATAGTTTTGGCCAATTGGGACCCGTTTTGTGAGGTATTGCTCACGTTATGGTGTCCCGGGACGTCTCCAGACCATGGGGTGATCTCACGGGAACGTCCCGAGGACTCGTGGTTTTGGCCGAGTCAGGCCTGTTTTGTGGGTTTATTGCCCATGTTTTGGTGTCCCGAGACGTCTCCGAAGCACGGGGTGATCTCATGGGACCGTCCCCAAGAGTCACAGTTTTGGCCAATTGGGGCTCATTTTGTGAGGTATTGCTCACGTTTTGGTGTCCCTGGACGTCTCCGTACCATGGGGTGATCTATGGGAACGTCCCCAGGTCTCGTGGTTTTGTCCGATTCAGGCCCGTTTTCTGGGTTTATTGCCCATGTTTAAGTGTCCCGGGACGTCTCCGAAGCACAGGGTGATCTTATAAGACTGTCCCCAAGAGTCACAGTTTTGGCCAATTGGGGCCCGTTTTGTGAGCTATTGCTCATGTTTTGGTTGTCCCGGGACGTCTCCGGACCACGGGGTGATCTTATGGGAACGTCCCCAGGACTCGTGGTTCTGGCCGATTCAGGCCCGTTTTCTGGGTTTATTGCCCATGTTTTGGTGTCCCTGGACGTCTTCGAAGCACAGGATGATCTTCTGGGACCGTCCCCAAGAGTCACAGTTTCGGCCAATTGGGGCCAGTTTTGTGAGCTATTGCTCCTGTTTTGGTGTCCCGGGACGTCTCCGGAAAACGGGGTGATCTTATCGGAACGTCCCCAATAATCATGGTTTTGCCCGATTCAGCCTCGGTTTGTGGGTTTATTGCCCATGTTTTGGTGTCCCAGGACGTCCCCGAAGCACGGGGTGATCTTATAGGACCGTCCCCAAGAGTCACAGTTTTGGCCAATTGGGGCCCGTTTTGTGAGGTATTGCTCACGTTTTGGTGTCTCTGGACGTCTCCGGGCCATGGGGTGATCTATGGGAACGTCCCCAACACTCGTGGTTTTGCCCGATTCAGGCCCGTTTTGTGGGTTTATTACCCATGTTTTTGTGTCCCGGGACGTCTCCGAAGCACGGGGTGATCTTAAGGGACCGTCCCCAAGACTTGTAGTTTTGGCTAATTGGGGCATGTTTTGTGAGCTATTGCTCACGTTTTGGTGTCCCGGGACGTCTCCGAACCATGGGGTGATCTTATGGGATGGTCCCCAGGTCTCGTGGTTTTGCCCGATTCAGGACCGTTTTCTGGGTTTATTGCCCATGTTTTGGTGTCCCGGGACGTCTCTGAAGCACATGGTGATCTTATGGGACCGTCCCCAAGAGTCGCAGTTTTGGCCAACTGGGGCCCGTTTTGTGAGCTATTGCTCATGTTTTGGTGTCCCGGGACGTCTCCGGACCACGGGGTGATCTTATGGGAACGTCCCCAGGACTCGTGGTTCTGCCGATTCAGGCCCGTTTTCTGGGTTTATTGCCCATGTTTTGGTGTCCCTGCACGTCTTCGAAGCACAGGATGATCTTATGGGACAGTCCCCAAGAGTCACAGTTTTGGCCAATTGGGGCCAGTTTTGTGCGCTATTGCTCCTGTTTTGGTGTCCCGGGACGTCTCCGGAAAACGGGGTGATCTTATCGGAACGTCCCCAATAATCGTGGTTTTGCCCGATTCAGGCTCGGTTTGTGGGTTTATTGCCTAGGTTTTGGTGTCCCAGGACGTCCCCGAAGCACGGGGTGATCTTATAGGACCGTCCCCAGGAGTCACAGTTTTGGCCAATTGGGGGCCGTTTTGTGAGGTATTGCTCACGTTTCGGTGTCCCTGGACGTCTCCGGGCCATGGGTGATCTATGGGAACGTCCCCAACACTCGTGGTTTTGCCCGATTCAGGCCCGTTTTGTGGGTTTATTACCCATGTTTTTTGTCCCGGGACGTCTCCGAAGCACGGGGTGATCTTAAGGGACCGTCCCCAAGACTCGTAGTTTTGGCCAATTGGGGCATGTTTTGTGAGCTATTGCTCACGTTTTGGTGTCCCGGGACGTCTCCGAACCATGGGGTGATCTTATGGGATGGTCCCCAGGTCTCGTGGTTTTGCCCGATTCAGGACCGTTTTCTGGGTTTATTGCCCATGTTTTGGTGTCCCGGGACGTCTCTGAAGCACATGGTGATCTTATGGGACCGTCCCCAAGAGTCGCAGTTTGGGCCAACTGGGGCCCGATTTGTGAGCTATTGCTCATGTTTTGGTGTCCCGGGACGTCTCCGGACCACGGGGTGATCTTATGGGAACGTCCCCAAGACTCATGGTTTTGCCCGATTCAAGCCCGTTTTGTGGGTTTATTGCCCATGTTTTGGTGTCCCGGGACGTGTCGGAAGCACGGGCTGATCTAAAGGGACCATCCCCAAGAGTCACAGTTTTGGCCAATTGGGGCCCGTTTTGTGAGGTATTGCTCACGTTATGGTGTCCCGGGACGTCTCCGGACGACTGGGTGATCTATGGGAACGTCCCCAACACTCAAGGTTTTGCCCTATTCAGGCCTGTTTTTTGGGTTTATTGCCCATGTTTTGGTGTCCTGGGACGTGTCGGAAGCACGGGGTGATCTTATGGGACAGTCCCCAAGACTCGTAGTTTTGGCCAAATGGGGCCCGTTTTGTGAGCTATTGCTCACGTTTTGGTGTCCCGGGACGTCTCAAGACCATGGGGTGATCTTATGGGATGGTCCCCAGGTCTCGTGGTTTTGTCCGATTCAGGCCCGTTTTCTGGGTTTATTGCCCATGTTTTGGTGTCCCGGGACGTCTCCGAAGCACAGGGTGATCTTATAAGACCGTCCCCAAGAGTCACAGTTTTGGCCAATTGGGACCCGTTTTGTGAGCTATTGCTCATGTTTTGGTTGTCCCGGGACGTCTCCGGACCACGGGGTGATCTTATGGGAACGTCCCCAAGACTCATGGTTTTGCCCGATTCAAGCCCGTTTTGTGGGTTTATTGCCCATGTTTTGGTGTCCCGGGACGTGTCGGAATCACTGGATGGTCTTATGGGACCGTCCCCAAGACTCGCAGGTTTGGCCAATTGGGGCCCGTTTTGTGAGCTATTACTCATGTTTTGGTGTGCCGGGACGTCTCCGGACCAAGGGGTGATCTTATCGGAACGTCCCTAGGACTCGTGGTTTTGGCCAATTCAGGCCCGTTTTGTGGGTTTTTTGCCCATGTTTTAGTGTCCCGGGACGTCTTCGAAGCACGGGGTGATCTTATGGGACCGTCCCCAAGAGTCATAGTTTTGGCCAATTGGGACCCGTTTTGTGAGGTATTGCTCACGTTATGGTGTCCCGGGACGTCTCCGGACGACTGGGTGATCTATGGGAACGTCCCCAACACTCAAGGTTTTGCCCTATTCAGGCCTGTTTTGTGGGTTTATTGCCCATGTTTTGGTGTCCGGGGACGTGTCGGAAGCACGGGGTGATCTTATGGGACTGTCCCCAAGACTCGTAGTTTTGGCCAAATGGGGCCCGTTTTGTGAGCTATTGCTCACGTTTTGGTGTCCCGGGACGTCTCCAGACCATGGGGTGATCTCATGGGAACGTCCCGAGAACTCGTGGTTTTGGCCGATTCAGGCCCGTTTTGTGCGTTTATTGCCCATGGTTTGGTGTCCCGGGACATCTCCGAAGCACGGGGTGATCTTATGGGACCGTCCCCAAGAGTCACACTTTTGGCCAATTGGGGCTCATTTTGTGAGGTATTGCTCACGTCTTGGTGTCCCGGGACGTCTCCGTACCATGGGGTGATCTATGGGAACGTCCCCAGGTCTCGTGGTTTTGTCCGATTCAGGCCCGTTTTCTGGGTTTATTGCCCATGTTTTGGTGTCCCGGGACGTCTCCGAAGCACAGGGTGATCTTATAAGACCGTCCCCAAGAGTCACAGTTTTGGCCAATTGGGACCCGTTTTGTGAGCTATTGCTCATGTTTTGGTTGTCCCGGGACGTCTCCGGACCACGGGGTGATCTTATGGGAACGTCCCCAAGACTCATGGTTTTGCCCGATTCAAGCCCGTTTTGTGGGTTTATTGCCCATGTTTTGGTGTCCCGGGACGTGTCGGAATCACTGGGTGGTCTTATGGGACCGTCCCCAAGACTCGCAGGTTTGGCCAATTGGGGCCCGTTTTGTGAGCTATTACTCATGTTTTGGTGTGCCGGGACGTCTCCGGACCAAGGGGTGATCTTATCGGAACGTCCCTTGGACTCGTGGTTTTGGCCAATTCAGGCCCGTTTTGTGGGTTTATTGTCCATGTTTTAGTGTCCCGGGACGTCTTCGAAGCACGGGGTGATCTTATGGGACCGTCCCCAAGAGTCATAGTTTTGGGCAATTGGGACCCGTTTTGTGAGGTATTGCTCACGTTATGGTGTCCCGGGACGTCTCCAGACCATGGGGTGATCTCAAGGGAACGTCCCGAGGACTCGTGGTTTTGGCCGAGTCAGGCCTGTTTTGTGGGTTTATTGCCCATGTTTTGGTGTCCCGAGACGTCTCCGAAGCACGGGGTGATCTCATGGGACCGTCCCCAAGAGTCACAGTTTTGGCCAATTGGGGCTCATTTTGTGAGGTATTGCTCACGTTTTGGTGTCCCTGGACGTCTCCGTACCATGGGGTGATCTATGGGAACGTCCCCAGGTCTCGTGGTTTTGTCCGATTCAGGCCCGTTTTCTGGGTTTATTGCCCATGTTTAAGTGTCCCGGGACGTCTCCGAAGCACAGGGTGATCTTATAAGACTGTCCCCAAGAGTCACAGTTTTGGCCAATTGGGGCCCGTTTTGTGAGCTATTGCTCATGTTTTGGTTGTCCCGGGACGTCTCCAGACCACGGGGTGATCTTATGGGAACGTCCCCAGGACTCGTGGTTCTGGCCGATTCAGGCCCGTTTTCTGGGTTTATTGCCCATGTTTTGGTGTCCCTGGACGTCTTCGAAGCACAGGATGATCTTCTGGGACCGTCTCCAAGAGTCACAGTTTCGGCCAATTGGGGCCAGTTTTGTGAGCTATTGCTCCTGTTTTGGTGTCCCGGGACGTCTTCGGAAAATGGGGTGATCTTATCGGAACGTCCCCAATAATCATGGTTTTGCCCGATTCAGCCTCGGTTTGTGGGTTTATTGCCCATGTTTTGGTGTCCCAGGACGTCCCCGAAGCACGGGGTGATCTTATAGGACCGTCCCCAAGAGTCACAGTTTTGGCCAATTGGGGCCCGTTTTGTGAGGTATTGCTCACGTTTTGGTGTCCCTGGACGTCTCCGGGCCATGGGGTGATTTATGGGAACGTCCCCAACACTCGTGGTTTTGCCCGATTCAGGCCCGTTTTGTGGGTTTATTACCCATGTTTTTTGTCCCGGGACGTCTCCGAAGCACGGGGTGATCTTAAGGGACCGTCCCCAAGACTCGTAGTTTTGGCCAATTGGGGCATGTTTTGTGAGCTATTGCTCACGTTTTGGTGTCCCGGGACGTCTCCGAACCATGGGGTGATCTTATGGGATGGTCCCCAGGTCTCGTGGTTTTGCCCGATTCAGGACCGTTTTCTGGGTTTATTGCCCATGTTTTGGTCTCCCGGGACGTCTCTGAAGCACATGGTGATCTTATGGGACCGTCCCCAAGAGTCGCAGTTTGGGCCAACTGGGGCCCGTTTTGTGAGCTATTGCTCATGTTTTGGTGTCCCGGGACGTCTCCGGACCACGGGGTGATCTTATGGGAACGTCCCCAAGACTCATGGTTTTGCCCGATTCAAGCCCGTTTTGTGGGTTTATTGCCCATGTTTTGGTGTCCCGGGACGTGTCGGAAGCACGGGGTGATCTAAAGGGACCATCCCCAAGAGTCACAGTTTTGGCCAATTGGGGCGCGTTTTGTGAGGTATTGCTCACGTTATGGTGTCCCGGGACGTCTCCGGACGACTGGGTGATCTATGGGAACGTCCCCAACACTCAAGGTTTTGCCCTATTCAGGCCTGTTTTTTGGGTTTATTGCCCATGTTTTGGTGTCCTGGGACGTGTCGGAAGCACGGGGTGATCTTATGGGACAGTCCCCAAGACTCGTAGTTTTGGCCAAATGGGGCCCGTTTTGTGAGCTATTGCTCACGTTTTGGTGTCCCGGGACGTCTCAAGACCATGGGGTGATCTTATGGGATGGTCCCCAGGTCTCGTGGTTTTGTCCGATTCAGGCCCGTTTTCTGGGTTTATTGCCCATGTTTTGGTGTCCCGGGACGTCTCCGAAGCACAGGGTGATCTTATAAGACCGTCCCCAAGAGTCACAGTTTTGGCCAATTGGGACCCGTTTTGTGAGCTATTGCTCATGTTTTGGTTGTCCCGGGACGTCTCCGGACCACGGGGTGATCTTATGGGAACGTCCCCAAGACTCATGGTTTTGCCCGATTCAAGCCCGTTTTGTGGGTTTATTGCCCATGTTTTGGTGTCCCGGGACGTGTCGGAATCACTGGGTGGTCTTATGGGACCGTCCCCAAGACTCGCAGGTTTGGCCAATTGGGGCCCGTTTTGTGAGCTATTACTCATGTTTTGGTGTGCCGGGACGTCTCCGGACCAAGGGGTGATCTTATCGGAACGTCCCTAGGACTCGTGGTTTTGGCCAATTCAGGCCCGTTTTGTGGGTTTTTTGCCCATGTTTTAGTGTCCCGGGACGTCTTCGAAGCACGGGGTGATCTTATGGGACCGTCCCCAAGAGTCATAGTTTTGGCCAATTGGGACCCGTTTTGTGAGGTATTGCTCACGTTATGGTGTCCCGGGACGTCTCCGGACGACTGGGTGATCTATGGGAACGTCCCCAACACTCAAGGTTTTGCCCTATTCAGGCCTGTTTTGTGGGTTTATTGCCCATGTTTTGGTGTCCGGGGACGTGTCGGATGCACGGGGTGATCTTATGGGACTGTCCCCAAGACTCGTAGTTTTGGCCAAATGGGGCCCGTTTTGTGAGCTATTGCTCACGTTTTGGTGTCCCGGGACGTCTCCAGACCATGGGGTGATCTCATGGGAACGTCCCGAGAACTCGTGGTTTTGGCCGATTCAGGCCCGTTTTGTGCGTTTATTGCCCATGGTTTGGTGTCCCGGGACATCTCCGAAGCACGGGGTGATCTTATGGGACCGTCCCCAAGAGTCACACTTTTGGCCAATTGGGGCTCATTTTGTGAGGTATTGCTCACGTCTTGGTGTCCCGGGACGTCTCCGTACCATGGGGTGATCTATGGGAACGTCCCCAGGTCTCGTGGTTTTGTCCGATTCAGGCCCGTTTTCTGGGTTTATTGCCCATGTTTTGGTGTCCCGGGACGTCTCCGAAGCACAGGGTGATCTTATAAGACCGTCCCCAAGAGTCACAGTTTTGGCCAATTGGGACCCGTTTTGTGAGCTATTGCTCATGTTTTGGTTGTCCCGGGACGTCTCCGGACCACGGGGTGATCTTATGGGAACGTCCCCAAGACTCATGGTTTTGCCCGATTCAAGCCCGTTTTGTGGGTTTATTGCCCATGTTTTGGTGTCCCGGGACGTGTCGGAATCACTGGGTGGTCTTATGGGACCGTCCCCAAGACTCGCAGGTTTGGCCAATTGGGGCCCGTTTTGTGAGCTATTACTCATGTTTTGGTGTGCCGGGACGTCTCCGGACCAAGGGGTGATCTTATCGGAACGTCCCTTGGACTCGTGGTTTTGGCCAATTCAGGCCCGTTTTGTGGGTTTATTGCCCATGTTTTAGTGTCCCGGGACGTCTTCGAAGCACGGGGTGATCTTATGGGACCGTCCCCAAGAGTCATAGTTTTGGCCAATTGGGACCCGTTTTGTGAGGTATTGCTCATGTTATGGTGTCCCGGGACGTCTCCTGACCATGGGGTGATCTCAAGGGAACGTCCCGAGGACTCGTGGTTTTGGCCGAGTCAGGCCTGTTTTGTGGGTTTATTGCCCATGTTTTGGTGTCCCGAGACGTCTCCGAAGCACGGGGTGATCTCATGGGACCGTCCCCAAGAGTCAAAGTTTTGGCCAATTGGGGCTCATTTTGTGAGGTATTGCTCACGTTTTGGTGTCCCTGGACGTCTCCGTACCATGGGGTGATCTATGGGAACGTCCCCAGGTCTCGTGGTTTTGTCCGATTCAGGCCCGTTTTCTGGGTTTATTGCCCATGTTTAAGTGTCCCGGGACGTCTCCGAAGCACAGGGTGATCTTATAAGACTGTCCCCAAGAGTCACAGTTTTGGCCAATTGGGGCCCGTTTTGTGAGCTATTGCTCATGTTTTGGTTGTCCCGGGACGTCTCCAGACCACGGGGTGATCTTATGGGAACGTCCCCAGGACTCGTGGTTCTGGCCGATTCAGGCCCGTTTTCTGGGTTTATTGCCCATGTTTTGGTGTCCCTGGACGTCTTCGAAGCACAGGATGATCTTCTGGGACCGTCTCCAAGAGTCACAGTTTCGGCCAATTGGGGCCAGTTTTGTGAGCTATTGCTCCTGTTTTGGTGTCCCGGGACGTCTTCGGAAAATGGGGTGATCTTATCGGAACGTCCCCAATAATCATGGTTTTGCCCGATTCAGCCTCGGTTTGTGGGTTTATTGCCCATGTTTTGGTGTCCCAGGACGTCCCCGAAGCACGGGGTGATCTTATAGGACCGTCCCCAAGAGTCACAGTTTTGGCCAATTGGGGCCCGTTTTGTGAGGTATTGCTCACGTTTTGGTGTCCCTGGACGTCTCCGGGCCATGGGGTGATTTATGGGAACGTCCCCAACACTCGTGGTTTTGCCCGATTCAGGCCCGTTTTGTGGGTTTATTACCCATGTTTTTTGTCCCGGGACGTCTCCGAAGCACGGGGTGATCTTAAGGGACCGTCCCCAAGACTCGTAGTTTTGGCCAATTGGGGCATGTTTTGTGAGCTATTGCTCACGTTTTGGTGTCCCGGGACGTCTCCGAACCATGGGGTGATCTTATGGGATGGTCCCCAGGTCTCGTGGTTTTGCCCGATTCAGGACCGTTTTCTGGGTTTATTGCCCATGTTTTGGTCTCCCGGGACGTCTCTGAAGCACATGGTGATCTTATGGGACCGTCCCCAAGAGTCGCAGTTTGGGCCAACTGGGGCCCGTTTTGTGAGCTATTGCTCATGTTTTGGTGTCCCGGGACGTCTCCGGACCACGGGGTGATCTTATGGGAACGTCCCCAAGACTCATGGTTTTGCCCGATTCAAGCCCGTTTTGTGGGTTTATTGCCCATGTTTTGGTGTCCCGGGACGTGTCGGAAGCACGGGGTGATCTAAAGGGACCATCCCCAAGAGTCACAGTTTTGGCCAATTGGGGCCCGTTTTGTGAGGTATTGCTCACGTTATGGTGTCCCGGGACGTCTCCGGACGACTGGGTGATCTATGGGAACGTCCCCAACACTCAAGGTTTTGCCCTATTCAGGCCTGTTTTTTGGGTTTATTGCCCATGTTTTGGTGTCCTGGGACGTGTCGGAAGCACGGGGTGATCTTATGGGACAGTCCCCAAGACTCGTAGTTTTGGCCAAATGGGGCCCGTTTTGTGAGCTATTGCTCACGTTTTGGTGTCCCGGGACGTCTCAAGACCATGGGGTGATCTTATGGGATGGTCCCCAGGTCTCGTGGTTTTGTCCGATTCAGGCCCGTTTTCTGGGTTTATTGCCCATGTTTTGGTGTCCCGGGACGTCTCCGAAGCACAGGGTGATCTTATAAGACCGTCCCCAAGAGTCACAGTTTTGGCCAATTGGGACCCGTTTTGTGAGCTATTGCTCATGTTTTGGTTGTCCCGGGACGTCTCCGGACCACGGGGTGATCTTATGGGAACGTCCCCAAGACTCATGGTTTTGCCCGATTCAAGCCCGTTTTGTGGGTTTATTGCCCATGTTTTGGTGTCCCGGGACGTGTCGGAATCACTGGGTGGTCTTATGGGACCGTCCCCAAGACTCGCAGGTTTGGCCAATTGGGGCCCGTTTTGTGAGCTATTACTCATGTTTTGGTGTGCCGGGACGTCTCCGGACCAAGGGGTGATCTTATCGGAACGTCCGTAGGACTCGTGGTTTTGGCCAATTCAGGCCCGTTTTGTGGGTTTTTTGCCCATGTTTTAGTGTCCCGGGACGTCTTCGAAGCACGGGGTGATCTTATGGGACCGTCCCCAAGAGTCATAGTTTTGGCCAATTGGGACCCGTTTTGTGAGGTATTGCTCACGTTATGGTGTCCCGGGACGTCTCCGGACGACTGGGTGATCTATGGGAACGTCCCCAACACTCAAGGTTTTGCCCTATTCAGGCCTGTTTTGTGGGTTTATTGCCCATGTTTTGGTGTCCGGGGACGTGTCGGATGCACGGGGTGATCTTATGGGACTGTCCCCAAGACTCGTAGTTTTGGCCAAATGGGGCCCGTTTTGTGAGCTATTGCTCACGTTTTGGTGTCCCGGGACGTCTCCAGACCATGGGGTGATCTCATGGGAACGTCCCGAGAACTCGTGGTTTTGGCCGATTCAGGCCCGTTTTGTGCGTTTATTGCCCATGGTTTGGTGTCCCGGGACATCTCCGAAGCACGGGGTGATCTTATGGGACCGTCCCCAAGAGTCACACTTTTGGCCAATTGGGGCTCATTTTGTGAGGTATTGCTCACGTCTTGGTGTCCCGGGACGTCTCCGTACCATGGGGTGATCTATGGGAACGTCCCCAGGTCTCGTGGTTTTGTCCGATTCAGGCCCGTTTTCTGGGTTTATTGCCCATGTTTTGGTGTCCCGGGACGTCTCCGAAGCACAGGGTGATCTTATAAGACCGTCCCCAAGAGTCACAGTTTTGGCCAATTGGGACCCGTTTTGTGAGCTATTGCTCATGTTTTGGTTGTCCCGGGACGTCTCCGGACCACGGGGTGATCTTATGGGAACGTCCCCAAGACTCATGGTTTTGCCCGATTCAAGCCCGTTTTGTGGGTTTATTGCCCATGTTTTGGTGTCCCGGGACGTGTCGGAATCACTGGGTGGTCTTATGGGACCGTCCCCAAGACTCGCAGGTTTGGCCAATTGGGGCCCGTTTTGTGAGCTATTACTCATGTTTTGGTGTGCCGGGACGTCTCCGGACCAAGGGGTGATCTTATCGGAACGTCCCTTGTACTCGTGGTTTTGGCCAATTCAGGCCCGTTTTGTGGGTTTATTGCCCATGTTTTAGTGTCCCGGGACGTCTTCGAAGCACGGGGTGATCTTATGGGACCGTCCCCAAGAGTCATAGTTTTGGCCAATTGGGACCCGTTTTGTGAGGTATTGCTCATGTTATGGTGTCCCGGGACGTCTCCAGACCATGGGGTGATCTCAAGGGAACGTCCCGAGGACTCGTGGTTTTGGCCGAGTCAGGCCTGTTTTGTGGGTTTATTGCCCATGTTTTGGTGTCCCGAGACGTCTCCGAAGCACGGGGTGATCTCATGGGACCGTCCCCAAGAGTCAAAGTTTTGGCCAATTGGGGCTCATTTTGTGAGGTATTGCTCACGTTTTGGTGTCCCTGGACGTCTCCGTACCATGGGGTGATCTATGGGAACGTCCCCAGGTCTCGTGGTTTTGTCCGATTCAGGCCCGTTTTCTGGGTTTATTGCCCATGTTTAAGTGTCCCGGGACGTCTCCGAAGCACAGGGTGATCTTATAAGACTGTCCCCAAGAGTCACAGTTTTGGCCAATTGGGGCCCGTTTTGTGAGCTATTGCTCATGTTTTGGTTGTCCCGGGACGTCTCCAGACCACGGGGTGATCTTATGGGAACGTCCCCAGGACTCGTGGTTCTGGCCGATTCAGGCCCGTTTTCTGGGTTTATTGCCCATGTTTTGGTGTCCCTGGACGTCTTCGAAGCACAGGATGATCTTCTGGGACCGTCTCCAAGAGTCACAGTTTCGGCCAATTGGGGCCAGTTTTGTGAGCTATTGCTCCTGTTTTGGTGTCCCGGGACGTCTTCGGAAAATGGGGTGATCTTATCGGAACGTCCCCAATAATCATGGTTTTGCCCGATTCAGCTCGGTTTGTGGGTTTATTGCCCATGTTTTGGTGTCCCAGGACGTCCCCGATGCACGGGGTGATCTTATAGGACCGTCCCCAAGAGTCACAGTTTTGGCCAATTGGGGCCCGTTTTGTGAGGTATTGCTCACGTTTTGGTGTCCCTGGACGTCTCCGGGCCATGGGGTGATCTATGGGAACGTCCCCAACACTCGTGGTTTTGCCCGATTCAGGCCCGTTTTGTGGGTTTATTACCCATGTTTTTGTGTCCCGGGACGTCTCCGAAGCACGGGGTGATCTTAAGGGACCGTCCCCAAGACTCGTAGTTTTGGCTAATTGGGGCATGTTTTGTGAGCTATTGCTCACGTTTTGGTGTCCCGGGACGTCTCCGAACCATGGGGTGATCTTATGGGATGGTCCCCAGGTCTCGTGGTTTTGCCCGATTCAGGACCGTTTTCTGGGTTTATTGCCCATGTTTTGGTGTCCCGGGACGTCTCTGAAGCACATGGTGATCTTATGGGACCGTCCCCAAGAGTCGCAGTTTTGGCCAACTGGGGCCCGTTTTGTGAGCTATTGCTCATGTTTTGGTGTCCCGGGACGTCTCCGGACCACGGGGTGATCTTATGGGAACGTCCCCAGGACTCGTGGTTCTGCCGATTCAGGCCCGTTTTCTGGGTTTATTGCCCATGTTTTGGTGTCCCTGGACGTCTTCGAAGCACAGGATGATCTTATGGGACAGTCCCCAAGAGTCACAGTTTTGGCCAATTGGGGCTAGTTTTGTGCGCTATTGCTCCTGTTTTGGTGTCCCGGGACGTCTCCGGAAAACGGGGTGATCTTATCGGAACGTCCCCAATAATCGTGGTTTTTGCCCGATTCAGGCTCGGTTTGTGGGTTTATGGCCTAGGTTTTGGTGTCCCAGGACGTCCCCGAAGCACGGGGTGATCTTATAGGACCGTCCCCAGGAGTCACAGTTTTGGCCAATTGGGGGCCGTTTTGTGAGGTATTGCTCACGTTTCGGTGTCCCTGGACGTCTCCGGGCCATGGGGTGATTTATGGGAACGTCCCCAACACTCGTGGTTTTGCCCGATTCAGGCCCGTTTTGTGGGTTTATTACCCATGTTTTTTTGTCCCGGGACGTCTCCGAAGCACGGGGTGATCTTAAGGGACCGTCCCCAAGACTCGTAGTTTTGGCCAATTGGGGCATGTTTTGTGAGCTGTTGCTCACGTTTTGGTGTCCCGGGACGTCTCCGAACCATGGGGTGATCTTATGGGATGGTCCCCAGGTCTCGTGGTTTTGCCCGATTCAGGACCGTTTTCTGGGTTTATTGCCCATGTTTTGGTGTCCCGGGACGTCTCTGAAGCACATGGTGATCTTATGGGACCGTCCCCAAGAGTCGCAGTTTTGGCCAACTGGGGCCCGTTTTGTGAGCTATTGCTCATGTTTTGGTGTCCCGGGACGTCTCCGGACCACGGGGTGATCTTATGGGAACGTCCCCAAGACTCATGGTTTTGCCCGATTCAAGCCCGTTTTCTGGGTTTATTGCCCATGTTTTGGTGTCCCTGGACGTCTTCGAAGCACAGGATGATCTTCTGGGACCGTCCCCAAGAGTCACAGTTTCGGCCAATTGGGGCCAGTTTTGTGAGCTATTGCTCCTGTTTTGGTGTCCCGGGACGTCTCCGGAAAACGGGGTGATCTTATCGGAACGTCCCCAATAATCATGGTTTTGCCCGATTCAAGCCCGTTTTGTGGGTTTATTGCCCATGTTTTGGTGTCCCGGGACGTGTCGGAAGCACGGGGTGATCTAAAGGGACAATCCCCAAGAGTCACAGTTTTGGCCAATTGGGGCCCGTTTTGTGAGGTATTGCTCACGTTATGGTGTCCCGGGACGTCTCCGGACGACTGGGTGATCTATGGGAACGTCCCCAACACTCAAGGTTTTGCCCTATTCAGGCCTGTTTTGTGGGTTTATTGCCCATGTTTTGGTGTCCGGGGACGTGTCGGAAGCACGGGGTGATCTTATGGGACTGTCCCCAAGACTCGTAGTTTTGGCCCAATGGGGCCCGTTTTGTGAGCTATTGCTCACGTTTTGGTGTCCCGGGACGTCTCCAGACCATGGGGTGATCTCATGGGAACGTCCCGAGAACTCGTGGTTTTGGCCGATTCAGGCCCGTTTTGTGCGTTTATTGCCCATGGTTTGGTGTCCCGGGACATCTCCGAAGCACGGGGTGATCTTATGGGACCGTCCCCAAGAGTCACAGTTTTGGCCAATTGGGGCTCATTTTGTGAGGTATTGCTCACGTCTTGGTGTCCCGGGACGTCTCCGTACCATGGGGTGATCTATGGGAACGTCCCCAGGTCTCGTGGTTTTGTCCGATTCAGGCCCGTTTTCTGGGTTTATTGCCCATGTTTTGGTGTCCCGGGACGTCTCCGAAGCACAGGGTGATCTTATAAGACCGTCCCCAAGAGTCACAGTTTTGGCCAATTGGGACCCGTTTTGTGAGCTATTGCTCATGTTTTGGTTGTCCCGGGACGTCTCCGGACCACGGGGTGATCTTATGGGAACGTCCCCAAGACTCATGGTTTTGCCCGATTCAAGCCCGTTTTGTGGGTTTATTGCCCATGTTTTGGTGTCCCGGGACGTGTCGGAATCACTGGGTGGTCTTATGGGACCGTCCCCAAGACTCGCAGGTTTGGCCAATTGGGGCCCGTTTTGTGAGCTATTACTCATGTTTTGGTGTGCCGGGACGTCTCCGGACCAAGGGGTGATCTTATCGGAACGTCCCTTGGACCAATTGGTTTTGGCCAATTCAGGCCCGTTTTGTGGGTTTATTGCCCATGTTTTAGTGTCCCGGGACGTCTTCGAAGCACGGGGTGATCTTATGGGACCGTCCCCAAGAGTCATAGTTTTGGCCAATTGGGACCCGTTTTGTGAGGTATTGCTCACGTTATGGTGTCCCGGGACGTCTCCAGACCATGGGGTGATCTCACGGGAACGTCCCGAGGACTCGTGGTTTTGGCCGAGTCAGGCCTGTTTTGTGGGTTTATTGCCCATGTTTTGGTGTCCCGAGACGTCTCCGAAGCACGGGGTGATCTCATGGGACCGTCCCCAAGAGTCACAGTTTTGGCCAATTGGGGCTCATTTTGTGAGGTATTGCTCACGTTTTGGTGTCCCTGGACGTCTCCGTACCATGGGGTGATCTATGGGAACGTCCCCAGGTCTCGTGGTTTTGTCCGATTCAGGCCCGTTTTCTGGGTTTATTGCCCATGTTTAAGTGTCCCGGGACGTCTCCGAAGCACAGGGTGATCTTATAAGACTGTCCCCAAGAGTCACAGTTTTGGCCAATTGGGGCCCGTTTTGTGAGCTATTGCTCATGTTTTGGTTGTCCCGGGACGTCTCCGGACCACGGGGTGATCTTATGGGAACGTCCCCAGGACTCGTGGTTCTGGCCGATTCAGGCCCGTTTTCTGGGTTTATTGCCCATGTTTTGGTGTCCCTGGACGTCTTCGAAGCACAGGATGATCTTCTGGGACCGTCCCCAAGAGTCACAGTTTCGGCCAATTGGGGCCAGTTTTGTGAGCTATTGCTCCTGTTTTGGTGTCCCGGGACGTCTTCGGAAAATGGGGTGATCTTATCGGAACGTCCCCAATAATCATGGTTTTGCCCGATTCAGCCTCGGTTTGTGGGTTTATTGCCCATGTTTTGGTGTCCCAGGACGTCCCCGAAGCACGGGGTGATCTTATAGGACCGTCCCCAAGAGTCACAGTTTTGGCCAATTGGGGCCCGTTTTGTGAGGTATTGCTCACGTTTTGGTCTCCCTGGACGTCTCCGGGCCATGGGGTGATCTATGGGAACGTCCCCAACACTCGTGGTTTTGCCCGATTCAGGCCCGTTTTGTGGGTTTATTACCCATGTTTTTGTGTCCCGGGACGTCTCCGAAGCACGGGGTGATCTTAAGGGACCGTCCCCAAGACTCGTAGTTTTGGCTAATTGGGGCATGTTTTGTGAGCTATTGCTCACGTTTTGGTGTCCCGGGACGTCTCCGAACCATGGGGTGATCTTATGGGATGGTCCCCAGGTCTCGTGGTATTGCCCGATTCAGGACCGTTTTCTGGGTTTATTGCCCATGTTTTGGTGTCCCGGGACGTCTCTGAAGCACATGGTGATCTTATGGGACCGTCCCCAAGAGTCGCAGTTTTGGCCAACTGGGGCCCGTTTTGTGAGCTATTGCTCATGTTTTGGTGTCCCGGGACGTCTCCGGACCACGGGGTGATCTTATGGGAACGTCCCCAGGACTCGTGGTTCTGCCGATTCAGGCCCGTTTTCTGGGTTTATTGCCCATGTTTTGGTGTCCCTGGACGTCTTCGAAGCACAGGATGATCTTATGGGACAGTCCCCAAGAGTCACAGTTTTGGCCAATTGGGGCTAGTTTTGTGCGCTATTGCTCCTGTTTTGGTGTCCCGGGACGTCTCCGGAAAACGGGGTGATCTTATCGGAACGTCCCCAATAATCGTGGTTTTTGCCCGATTCAGGCTCGGTTTGTGGGTTTATTGCCTAGGTTTTGGTGTCCCAGGACGTCCCCGAAGCACGGGGTGATCTTATAGGACCGTCCCCAGGAGTCACAGTTTTGGCCAATTGGGGGCCGTTTTGTGAGGTATTGCTCACGTTTCGGTGTCCCTGGACGTCTCCGGGCCATGGGGTGATCTATGGGAACGTCCCAACACTCGTGGTTTTGCCCGATTCAGGCCCGTTTTGTGGGTTTATTACCCATGTTTTTTTGTCCCGGGACGTCTCCGAAGCACGGGGTGATCTTAAGGGACCGTCCCCAAGACTCGTAGTTTTGGCCAATTGGGGCATGTTTTGTGAGCTGTTGCTCACGTTTTGGTGTCCCGGGACGTCTCCGAACCATGGGGTGATCTTATGGGATGGTCCCCAGGTCTCGTGGTTTTGCCCGATTCAGGACCGTTTTCTGGGTTTATTGCCCATGTTTTGGTGTCCCGGGACGTCTCTGAAGCACATGGTGATCTTATGGGACCGTCCCCAAGAGTCGCAGTTTTGGCCAACTGGGGCCCGTTTTGTGAGCTATTGCTCATGTTTTGGTGTCCCGGGACGTCTCCGGACCACGGGGTGATCTTATGGGAACGTCCCCAAGACTCATGGTTTTGCCCGATTCAAGCCCGTTTTGTGGGTTTATTGCCCATGTTTTGGTGTCCCGGGACGTGTCGGAAGCACGGGGTGATCTAAAGGGACCATCCCCAAGAGTCACAGTTTTGGCCAATTGGGGCCCGTTTTGTGAGGTATTGCTCACGTTATGGTGTCCCGGGACGTCTCCGGACGACTGGGTGATCTATGGGAACGTCCCCAACACTCAAGGTTTTGCCCTATTCAGGCCTGTTTTGTGGGTTTTTTGCCCATGTTTTGGTGTCCGGGGACGTGTCGGAAGCACGGGGTGATCTTATGGGACAGTCCCCAAGACTCGTAGTTTTGGCCAAATGGGGCCCGTTTTGTGAGCTATTGCTCACGTTTTGGTGTCCCGGGACGTCTCCAGACCATGGGGTGATCTCATGGGAACGTCCCGAGAACTCGTGGTTTTGGCCGATTCAGGCCCGTTTTGTGCGTTTATTGCCCATGGTTTGGTGTCCCGTGACATCTCCGAAGCACGGGATGATCTTATGGGACCGTCCCCAAGAGTCACAGTTTTGGCCAATTGGGGCTCATTTTGTGAGGTATTGCTCACGTCTTGGTGTCCCGGGACGTCTCCGTACCATGGGGTGATCTATGGGAACGTCCCCAGGTCTCGTGGTTTTGTCCGATTCAGGCCCGTTTTCTGGGTTTATTGCCCATGTTTTGGTGTCCCGGGACGTCTCCGAAGCACAGGGTGATCTTATAAGACCGTCCCCAAGAGTCACAGTTTTGGCCAATTGGGACCCGTTTTGTGAGCTATTGCTCATGTTTTGGTTGTCCCGGGACGTCTCCGGACCACGGGGTGATCTTATGGGAACGTCCCCAAGACTCATGGTTTTGCCCGATTCAAGCCCGTTTTGTGGGTTTATTGCCCATGTTTTGGTGTCCCGGGACGTGTCGGAATCACTGGGTGGTCTTATGGGACCGTCCCCAAGACTCGCAGGTTTGGCCAATTGGGGCCCGTTTTGTGAGCTATTACTCATGTTTTGGTGTGCCGGGACGTCTCCGGACCAAGGGGTGATCTTATCGGAACGTCCCTTGGACCAATTGGTTTTGGCCAATTCAGGCCCGTTTTGTGGGTTTATTGCCCATGTTTTAGTGTCCCGGGACGTCTTCGAAGCACGGGGTGATCTTATGGGACCGTCCCCAAGAGTCATAGTTTTGGCCAATTGGGACCCGTTTTGTGAGGTATTGCTCACGTTATGGTGTCCCGGGACGTCTCCAGACCATGGGGTGATCTCACGGGAACGTCCCGAGGACTCGTGGTTTTGGCCGAGTCAGGCCTGTTTTGTGTATTTATTGCCCATGTTTTGGTGTCCCGAGACGTCTCCGAAGCACGGGGTGATCTCATGGGACCGTCCCCAAGAGTCACAGTTTTGGCCAATTGGGGCTCATTTTGTGAGGTATTGCTCACGTTTTGGTGTCCCTGGACGTCTCCGTACCATGGGGTGATCTATGGGAACGTCCCCAGGTCTCGTGGTTTTGTCCGATTCAGGCCCGTTTTCTGGGTTTATTGCCCATGTTTAAGTGTCCCGGGACGTCTCCGAAGCACAGGGTGATCTTATAAGACTGTCCCCAAGAGTCACAGTTTTGGCCAATTGGGGCCCGTTTTGTGAGCTATTGCTCATGTTTTGGTTGTCCCGGGACGTCTCCGGACCACGGGGTGATCTTATGGGAACGTCCCCAGGACTCGTGGTTCTGGCCGATTCAGGCCCGTTTTCTGGGTTTATTGCCCATGTTTTGGTGTCCCTGGACGTCTTCGAAGCACAGGATGATCTTCTGGGACCGTCCCCAAGAGTCACAGTTTCGGCCAATTGGGGCCAGTTTTGTGAGCTATTGCTCCTGTTTTGGTGTCCCGGGACGTCTTCGGAAAATGGGGTGATCTTATCGGAACGTCCCCAATAATCATGGTTTTGCCCGATTCAGCCTCGGTTTGTGGGTTTATTGCCCATGTTTTGGTGTCCCAGGACGTCCCCGAAGCACGGGGTGATCTTATAGGACCGTCCCCAAGAGTCACAGTTTTGGCCAATTGGGGCCCGTTTTGTGAGGTATTGCTCACGTTTTGGTCTCCCTGGACGTCTCCGGGCCATGGGGTGATCTATGGGAACGTCCCCAACACTCGTGGTTTTGCCCGATTCAGGCCCGTTTTGTGGGTTTATTACCCATGTTTTTGTGTCCCGGGACGTCTCCGAAGCACGGGGTGATCTTAAGGGACCGTCCCCAAGACTCGTAGTTTTGGCTAATTGGGGCATGTTTTGTGAGCTATTGCTCACGTTTTGGTGTCCCGGGACGTCTCCGAACCATGGGGTGATCTTATGGGATGGTCCCCAGGTCTCGTGGTTTTGCCCGATTCAGGACCGTTTTCTGGGTTTATTGCCCATGTTTTGGTGTCCCGGGACGTCTCTGAAGCACATGGTGATCTTATGGGACCGTCCCCAAGAGTCGCAGTTTTGGCCAACTGGGGCCCGTTTTGTGAGCTATTGCTCATGTTTTGGTGTCCCGGGACGTCTCCGGACCACGGGGTGATCTTATGGGAACGTCCCCAGGACTCGTGGTTCTGCCGATTCAGGCCCGTTTTCTGGGTTTATTGCCCATGTTTTGGTGTCCCTGGACGTCTTCGAAGCACAGGATGATCTTATGGGACAGTCCCCAAGAGTCACAGTTTTGGCCAATTGGGGCTAGTTTTGTGCGCTATTGCTCCTGTTTTGGTGTCCCGGGACGTCTCCGGAAAACGGGGTGATCTTATCGGAACGTCCCCAATAATCGTGGTTTTTGCCCGATTCAGGCTCGGTTTGTGGGTTTATTGCCTAGGTTTTGGTGTCCCAGGACGTCCCCGAAGCACGGGGTGATCTTATAGGACCGTCCCCAGGAGTCACAGTTTTGGCCAATTGGGGGCCGTTTTGTGAGGTATTGCTCACGTTTCGGTGTCCCTGGACGTCTCCGGGCCATGGGGTGATCTATGGGAACGTCCCCAACACTCGTGGTTTTGCCCGATTCAGGCCCGTTTTGTGGGTTTATTACCCATGTTTTTTTGTCCCGGGACGTCTCCGAAGCACGGGGTGATCTTAAGGGACCGTCCCCAAGACTCGTAGTTTTGGCCAATTGGGGCATGTTTTGTGAGCTGTTGCTCACGTTTTGGTGTCCCGGGACGTCTCCGAACCATGGGGTGATCTTATGGGATGGTCCCCAGGTCTCGTGGTTTTGCCCGATTCAGGACCGTTTTCTGGGTTTATTGCCCATGTTTTGGTGTCCCGGGACGTCTCTGAAGCACATGGTGATCTTATGGGACCGTCCCCAAGAGTCGCAGTTTTGGCCAACTGGGGCCCGTTTTGTGAGCTATTGCTCATGTTTTGGTGTCCCGGGACGTCTCCGGACCACGGGGTGATCTTATGGGAACGTCCCCAAGACTCATGGTTTTGCCCGATTCAAGCCCGTTTTGTGGGTTTATTGCCCATGTTTTGGTGTCCCGGGACGTGTCGGAAGCACGGGGTGATCTAAAGGGACCATCCCCAAGAGTCACAGTTTTGGCCAATTGGGGCCCGTTTTGTGAGGTATTGCTCACGTTATGGTGTCCCGGGACGTCTCCGGACGACTGGGTGATCTATGGGAACGTCCCCAACACTCAAGGTTTTGCCCTATTCAGGCCTGTTTTGTGGGTTTATTGCCCATGTTTTGGTGTCCGGGGACGTGTCGGAAGCACGGGGTGATCTTATGGGACAGTCCCCAAGACTCGTAGTTTTGGCCAAATGGGGCCCGTTTTGTGAGCTATTGCTCACGTTTTGGTGTCCCGGGACGTCTCCAGACCATGGGGTGATCTCATGGGAACGTCCCGAGAACTCGTGGTTTTGGCCGATTCAGGCCCGTTTTGTGCGTTTATTGCCCATGGTTTGGTGTCCCGGGACATCTCCGAAGCACGGGGTGATCTTATGGGACCGTCCCCAAGAGTCACAGTTTTGGCCAATTGGGGCTCATTTTGTGAGGTATTGCTCACGTCTTGGTGTCCCGGGACGTCTCCGTACCATGGGGTGATCTATGGGAACGTCCCCAGGTCTCGTGGTTTTGTCCGATTCAGGCCCGTTTTCTGGGTTTATTGCCCATGTTTTGGTGTCCCGGGACGTCTCCGAAGCACAGGGTGATCTTATAAGACCGTCCCCAAGAGTCACAGTTTTGGCCAATTGGGACCCGTTTTGTGAGCTATTGCTCATGTTTTGGTTGTCCCGGGACGTCTCCGGACCACGGGGTGATCTTATGGGAACGTCCCCAAGACTCATGGTTTTGCCCGATTCAAGCCCGTTTTGTGGGTTTATTGCCCATGTTTTGGTGTCCCGGGACGTGTCGGAATCACTGGGTGGTCTTATGGGACCGTCCCCAAGACTCGCAGGTTTGGCCAATTGGGGCCCGTTTTGTGAGCTATTACTCATGTTTTGGTGTGCCGGGACGTCTCCGGACCAAGGGGTGATCTTATCGGAACGTCCCTTGGACTCGTAGTTTTGGCCAATTCAGGCCCGTTTTGTGGGTTTATTGCCCATGTTTTAGTGTCCCGGGACGTCTTCGAAGCACGGGGTGATCTTATGGGACCGTCCCCAAGAGTCATAGTTTTGGCCAATTGGGACCCGTTTTGTGAGGTATTGCTCACGTTATGGTGTCCCGGGACGTCTCCAGACCATGGGGTGATCTCACGGGAACGTCCCGAGGACTCGTGGTTTTGGCCGAGTCAGGCCTGTTTTGTGGGTTTATTACCCATGTTTTGGTGTCCCGAGACGTCTCCGAAGCACGGGGTGATCTCATGGGACCGTCCCCAAGAGTCACAGTTTTGGCCAATTGGGGCTCATTTTTTGAGGTATTGCTCACGTTTTGGTGTCCCTGGACGTCTCCGTACCATGGGGTGATCTATGGGAACGTCCCCAGGTCTCGTGGTTTTGTCCGATTCAGGCCCGTTTTCTGGGTTTATTGCCCATGTTTAAGTGTCCCGGGACGTCTCCGAAGCACAGGGTGATCTTATAAGACTGTCCCCAAGAGTCACAGTTTTGGCCAATTGGGGCCCGTTTTGTGAGCTATTGCTCATGTTTTGGTTGTCCCGGGACGTCTCCGGACCACGGGGTGATCTTATGGGAACGTCCCCAGGACTCGTGGTTCTGGCCGATTCAGGCACGTTTTCTGGGTTTATTGCCCATGTTTTGGTGTCCCTGGACGTCTTCGAAGCACAGGATGATCTTCTGGGACCGTCCCCAAGAGTCACAGTTTCGGCCAATTGGGGCCAGTTTTGTGAGCTATTGCTCCTGTTTTGGTGTCCCGGGACGTCTCCGGAAAACGGGGTGATCTTATCGGAACGTCCCCAATAATCATGGTTTTGCCCGATTCAGCCTCGGTTTGTGGGTTTATTGCCCATGTTTTGGTGTCCCAGGACGTCCCCGAAGCACGGGGTGATCTTATAGGACCGTCCCCAAGAGTCAAAGTTTTGGCCAATTGGGGCCCGTTTTGTGAGGTATTGCTCACGTTTTGGTGTCCCTGGACGTCTCCGGGCCATGGGGTGATCTATGGGAACGTCCCCAACACTCGTGGTTTTGCCCGATTCAGGCCCGTTTTGTGGGTTTATTACCCATGTTTTTTTGTCCCGGGACGTCTCCGAAGCACGGGGTGATCTTAAGGGACCGTCCCCAACACTCGTAGTTTTGGCTAATTGGGGCATGTTTTGTGAGCTATTGCTCACGTTTTGGTGTCCCGGGACGTCTCCGAACCATGGGGTGATCTTATGGGATGGTCCCCAGGTCTCGTGGTTTTGCCCGATTCAGGACCGTTTTGTGGGTTTATTGCCCATGTTTTGGTGTCCCGGGACGTCTCTGAAGCACATGGTGATCTTATGGGACCGTCCCCAAGAGTCGCAGTTTTGGCCAACTGGGGCCCGTTTTGTGAGCTATTGCTCATGTTTTGGTGTCCCGGGACGTCTCCGGACCACGGGGTGATCTTATGGGAACGTCCCCAGGACTCGTGGTTCTGGCCGATTCAGGCCCGTTTTCTGGGTTTATTGCCCATGTTTTGGTGTCCCTGGACGTCTTCGAAGCACAGGATGATCTTCTGGGACCGTCCCCAAGAGTCACAGTTTCGGCCAATTGGGGCCAGTTTTGTGAGCTATTGCTCCTGTTTTGGTGTCCCGGGACGTCTCCGGAAAACGGGGTGATCTTATCGGAACGTCCCCAATAATCATGGTTTTGCCCGATTCAGCCTCGGTTTGTGGGTTTATTGCCCATGTTTTGGTGTCCCAGGACGTCCCCGAAGCACGGGGTGATCTTATAGGACCGTCCCCAAGAGTCACAGTTTTGGCCAATTGGGGCCCGTTTTGTGAGGTATTGCTCACGTTTTGGTGTCCCTGGACGTCTCCGGGCCATGGGGTGATCTATGGGAACGTCCCCAACACTCGTGGTTTTGCCCGATTCAGGCCCGTTTTGTGGGTTTATTACCCATGTTTTTTTGTCCCGGGACGTCTCCGAAGCACGGGGTGATTTAAGGGACCGTCCCCAACACTCGTAGTTTTGGCTAATTGGGGCATGTTTTGTGAGCTATTGCTCACGTTTTGGTGTCCCGGGACGTCTCCGAACCATGGGGTGATCTTATGGGATGGTCCCCAGGTCTCGTGGTTTTGCCCGATTCAGGACCGTTTTGTGGGTTTATTGCCCATGTTTTGGTGTCCCGGGACGTCTCTGAAGCACATGGTGATCTTATGGGACCGTCCCCAAGAGTCGCAGTTTTGGCCAACTGGGGCCCGTTTTGTGAGCTATTGCTCATGTTTTGGTGTCCCGGGACGTCTCCGGACCACGGGGTGATCTTATGGGAACGTCCCCAGGACTCGTGGTTCTGGCCGATTCAGGCCCGTTTTCTGGGTTTATTGCCCATGTTTTGGTGTCCCTGGACGTCTTCGAAGCACAGGATGATCTTATGGGACAGTCCCCAAGAGTCACAGTTTTGGCCAATTGGGGCCAGTTTTGTGCGCTATTGCTCCTGTTTTGGTGTCCCGGGACGTCTCCGGAAAACGGGGTGATCTTATCGGAACGTCCCCAATAATCGTGGTTTTGCCAGATTCAGGCTCGGTTTGTGGGTTTATTGCCTAGGTTTTGGTGTCCCAGGACGTCCCCGAAGCACGGGGTGATCTTATAGGACCGTCCCCAGGAGTCACAGTTTTGGCCAATTGGGGGCCGTTTTGTGAGGTATTGCTCACGTTTCGGTGTCCCTGGACGTCTCCGGGCCATGGGGTGATCTATGGGAACGTCCCCAACACTCGTGGTTTTGCCCGATTCAGGCCCGTTTTGTGGGTTTATTACCCATGTTTTTTTGTCCCGGGACGTCTCCGAAGCACGGGGTGATCTTAAGGGACCGTCCCCAAGACTCGTAGTTTTGGCCAATTGGGGCATGTTTTGTGAGCTATTGCTCACGTTTTGGTGTCCCGGGACGTCTCCGAACCATGGGGTGATCTTATGGGATGGTCCCCAGGTCTCGTGGTTTTGCCCGATTCAGGACCGTTTTCTGGGTTTATTGCCCATGTTTTGGTGTCCCGGGACGTCTCTGAAGCACATGGTGATCTTATGGGACCGTCCCCAAGAGTCGCAGTTTTGGCCAACTGGGGCCCGTTTTGTGAGCTATTGCTCATGTTGTGGTGTCCCGGGACGTCTCTTGACCACGGGGTGATCTTATGGGAACGTCCCCAAGACTCATGGTTTTGCCCGATTCAAGCCCGTTTTGTGGGTTTATTGCCCATGTTTTGGTGTCCCGGGACGTGTCGGAAGCACGGGGTGATCTAAAGGGACCATCCCCAAGAGTCACAGTTTTGGCCAATTGGGGCCCATTTTGTGAGGTATTGCTCACGTTATGGTGTCCCGGGACGTCTCCGGACGACTGGGTGATCTATGGGAACGTCCCCAACACTCAAGGTTTTGCCCTATTCAGGCCTGTTTTGTGGGTTTATTGCCCATGTTTTGGTGTCCGGGGACGTGTCGGAAGCACGGGGTGATCTTATGGGACAGTCCCCAAGACTCGTAGTTTTGGCCAAATGGGGCCCGTTTTGTGAGCTATTGCTCACGTTTTGGTGTCCCGGGACGTCTCCAGACCATGGGGTGATCTCATGGGAACGTCCCGAGAACTCGTGGTTTTGGCCGATTCAGGCCCGTTTTGTGCGTTTATTGCCCATGGTTTGGTGTCCCGGGACATCTCCGAAGCACGGGGTGATCTTATGGGACCGTCCCCAAGAGTCACAGTTTTGGCCAATTGGGGCTCATTTTGTGAGGTATTGCTCAAGTCTTGGTGTCCCGGGACGTCTCCGTACCATGGGGTGATCTATGGGAACGTCCCCAGGTCTCGTGGTTTTGTCCGATTCAGGCCCATTTTCTGGGTTTATTGCCCATGTTTTGGTGTCCCGGGACGTCTCCGAAGCACAGGGTGATCTTATAAGACCGTCCCCAAGAGTCACAGTTTTGGCCAATTGGGACCCGTTTTGTGAGCTATTGCTCATGTTTTGGTTGTCCCGGGACGTCTCCGGACCACGGGGTGATCTTATGGGAACGTCCCCAAGACTCATGGTTTTGCCCGATTCAAGCCCGTTTTGTGGGTTTATTGCCCATGTTTTGGTGTCCCGGGACGTGTCGGAATCACTGGGTGGTCTTATGGGACCGTCCCCAAGACTCGCAGGTTTGGCCAATTGGGGCCCGTTTTGTGAGCTATTACTCATGTTTTGGTGTGCCGGGACGTCTCCGGACCAAGGGGTGATCTTATCGGAACGTCCCTAGGACTCGTGGTTTTTGGCCAATTCAGGCCCGTTTTGTGGGTTTATTGCCCATGTTTTAGTGTCCCGGGACGTCTTCGAAGCACGGGGTGATCTTATGGGACCGTCCCCAAGAGTCATAGTTTTGGCCAATTGGGACCCGTTTTGTGAGGTATTGCTCACGTTATGGTGTCCCGGGACGTCTCCAGACCATGGGGTGATCTCACGGGAACGTCCCGAGGACTCGTGGTTTTGGCCGAGTCAGGCCTGTTTTGTGGGTTTATTACCCATGTTTTGGTGTCCCGAGACGTCTCCGAAGCACGGGGTGATCTCATGGGACCGTCCCCAAGAGTCACAGTTTTGGCCAATTGGGGCTCATTTTTTGAGGTATTGCTCACGTTTTGGTGTCCCTGGACGTCTCCGTACCATGGGGTGATCTATGGGAACGTCCCCAGGTCTCGTGGTTTTGTCCGATTCAGGCCCGTTTTCTGGGTTTATTGCCCATGTTTAAGTGTCCCGGGACGTCTCCGAAGCACAGGGTGATCTTATAAGACTGTCCCCAAGAGTCACAGTTTTGGCCAATTGGGGCCCGTTTTGTGAGCTATTGCTCATGTTTTGGTTGTCCCGGGACGTCTCCGGACCACGGGGTGATCTTATGGGAACGTCCCCAGGACTCGTGGTTCTGGCCGATTCAGGCCCGTTTTCTTGGTTTATTGCCCATGTTTTGGTGTCCCTGGACGTCTTCGAAGCACAGGATGATCTTATGGGACAGTCCCCAAGAGTCACAGTTTTGGCCAATTGGGGCCAGTTTTGTGCGCTATTGCTCCTGTTTTGGTGTCCCGGGACGTCTCCGGAAAACGGGGTGATCTTATCGGAACGTCCCCAATAATCGTGGTTTTGCCAGATTCAGGCTCGGTTTGTGGGTTTATTGCCTAGGTTTTGGTGTCCCAGGACGTCCCCGAAGCACGGGGTGATCTTATAGGACCGTCCCCAGGAGTCACAGTTTTGGCCAATTGGGGGCCGTTTTGTGAGGTATTGCTCACGTTTCGGTGTCCCTGGACGTCTCCGGGCCATGGGGTGATCTATGGGAACGTCCCCAACACTCGTGGTTTTGCCCGATTCAGGCCCGTTTTGTGGGTTTATTACCCATGTTTTTTTGTCCCGGGACGTCTCCGAAGCACGGGGTGATCTTAAGGGACCGTCCCCAAGACTCGTAGTTTTGGCCAATTGGGGCATGTTTTGTGAGCTATTGCTCACGTTTTGGTGTCCCGGGACGTCTCCGAACCATGGGGTGATCTTATGGGATGGTCCCCAGGTCTCGTGGTTTTGCCCGATTCAGGACCGTTTTCTGGGTTTATTGCCCATGTTTTGGTGTCCCGGGACGTCTCTGAAGCACATGGTGATCTTATGGGACCGTCCCCAAGAGTCGCAGTTTTGGCCAACTGGGGCCCGTTTTGTGAGCTATTGCTCATGTTGTGGTGTCCCGGGACGTCTCTTGACCACGGGGTGATCTTATGGGAACGTCCCCAAGACTCATGGTTTTGCCCGATTCAAGCCCGTTTTGTGGGTTTATTGCCCATGTTTTGGTGTCCCGGGACGTGTCGGAAGCACGGGGTGATCTAAAGGGACCATCCCCAAGAGTCACAGTTTTGGCCAATTGGGGCCCATTTTGTGAGGTATTGCTCACGTTATGGTGTCCCGGGACGTCTCCGGACGACTGGGTGATCTATGGGAACGTCCCCAACACTCAAGGTTTTGCCCTATTCAGGCCTGTTTTGTGGGTTTATTGCCCATGTTTTGGTGTCCGGGGACGTGTCGGAAGCACGGGGTGATCTTATGGGACAGTCCCCAAGACTCGTAGTTTTGGCCAAATGGGGCCCGTTTTGTGAGCTATTGCTCACGTTTTGGTGTCCCGGGACGTCTCCAGACCATGGGGTGATCTCATGGGAACGTCCCGAGAACTCGTGGTTTTGGCCGATTCAGGCCCGTTTTGTGCGTTTATTGCCCATGGTTTGGTGTCCCGGGACATCTCCGAAGCACGGGGTGATCTTATGGGACCGTCCCCAAGAGTCACAGTTTTGGCCAATTGGGGCTCATTTTGTGAGGTATTGCTCAAGTCTTGGTGTCCCGGGACGTCTCCGTACCATGGGGTGATCTATGGGAACGTCCCCAGGTCTCGTGGTTTTGTCCGATTCAGGCCCATTTTCTGGGTTTATTGCCCATGTTTTGGTGTCCCGGGACGTCTCCGAAGCACAGGGTGATCTTATAAGACCGTCCCCAAGAGTCACAGTTTTGGCCAATTGGGACCCGTTTTGTGAGCTATTGCTCATGTTTTGGTTGTCCCGGGACGTCTCCGGACCACGGGGTGATCTTATGGGAACGTCCCCAAGACTCATGGTTTTGCCCGATTCAAGCCCGTTTTGTGGGTTTATTGCCCATGTTTTGGTGTCCCGGGACGTGTCGGAATCACTGGGTGGTCTTATGGGACCGTCCCCAAGACTCGCAGGTTTGGCCAATTGGGGCCCGTTTTGTGAGCTATTACTCATGTTTTGGTGTGCCGGGACGTCTCCGGACCAAGGGGTGATCTTATCGGAACGTCCCTAGGACTCGTGGTTTTGGCCAATTCAGGCCCGTTTTGTGGGTTTATTGCCCATGTTTTAGTGTCCCGGGACGTCTTCGAAGCACGGGGTGATCTTATGGGACCGTCCCCAAGAGTCATAGTTTTGGCCAATTGGGACCCGTTTTGTGAGGTATTGCTCACGTTATGGTGTCCCGGGACGTCTCCAGACCATGGGGTGATCTCACGGGAACGTCCCGAGGACTCGTGGTTTTGGCCGAGTCAGGCCTGTTTTGTGGGTTTATTACCCATGTTTTGGTGTCCCGAGACGTCTCCGAAGCACGGGGTGATCTCATGGGACCGTCCCCAAGAGTCACAGTTTTGGCCAATTGGGGCTCATTTTTTGAGGTATTGCTCACGTTTTGGTGTCCCGGGACGTCTCCGAAGCACGGGGTGATCTTAAGGGACCGTCCCCAAGACTCGTAGTTTTGGCCAAATGGGGCCCGTTTTGTGAGCTATTGCTCACGTTTTGGTGTCCCGGGACGTCTCCAGACCATGGGGTGATCTCATGGGAACGTCCCGAGAACTCGTGGTTTTGGCCGATTCAGGCCCGTTTTGTGCGTTTATTGCCCATGGTTTGGTGTCCCGGGACATCTCCGAAGCACGGGGTGATCTTATGGGACCGTCCCCAAGAGTCACAGTTTTGGCCAATTGGGGCTCATTTTGTGAGGTATTGCTCAAGTCTTGGTGTCCCGGGACGTCTCCGTACCATGGGGTGATCTATGGGAACGTCCCCAGGTCTCGTGGTTTTGTCCGATTCAGGCCCGTTTTCTGGGTTTATTGCCCATGTTTTGGTGTCCCGGGACGTCTCCGAAGCACAGGGTGATCTTATAAGACCGTCCCCAAGAGTCACAGTTTTGGCCAATTGGGACCCGTTTTGTGAGCTATTGCTCATGTTTTGGTTGTCCCGGGACGTCTCCGGACCACGGGGTGATCTTATGGGAACGTCCCCAAGACTCATGGTTTTGCCCGATTCAAGCCCGTTTTGTGGGTTTATTGCCCATGTTTTGGTGTCCCGGGACGTGTCGGAATCACTGGGTGGTCTTATGGGACCGTCCCCAAGACTCGCAGGTTTGGCCAATTGGGGCCCGTTTTGTGAGCTATTACTCATGTTTTGGTGTGCCGGGACGTCTCCGGACCAAGGGGTGATCTTATCGGAACGTCCCTAGGACTCGTGGTTTTGGCCAATTCAGGCCCGTTTTGTGGGTTTATTGCCCATGTTTTAGTGTCCCGGGACGTCTTCGAAGCACGGGGTGATCTTATGGGACCGTCCCCAAGAGTCATAGTTTTGGCCAATTGGGACCCGTTTTGTGAGGTATTGCTCACGTTATGGTGTCCCGGGACGTCTCCAGACCATGGGGTGATCTCACGGGAACGTCCCGAGGACTCGTGGTTTTGGCCGAGTCAGGCCTGTTTTGTGGGTTTATTACCCATGTTTTGGTGTCCCGAGACGTCTCCGAAGCACGGGGTGATCTCATGGGACCGTCCCCAAGAGTCACAGTTTTGGCCAATTGGGGCTCATTTTTTGAGGTATTGCTCACGTTTTGGTGTCCCTGGACGTCTCCGTACCATGGGGTGATCTATGGGAACGTCCCCAGGTCTCGTGGTTTTGTCCGATTCAGGCCCGTTTTCTGGGTTTATTGCCCATGTTTAAGTGTCCCGGGACGTCTCCGAAGCACAGGGTGATCTTATAAGACTGTCCCCAAGAGTCACAGTTTTGGCCAATTGGGGCCCGTTTTGTGAGCTATTGCTCATGTTTTGGTTGTCCCGGGACGTCTCCGGACCACGGGGTGATCTTATGGGAACGTCCCCAGGACTCGTGGTTCTGGCCGATTCAGGCCCGTTTTCTTGGTTTATTGCCCATGTTTTGGTGTCCCTGGACGTCTTCGAAGCACAGGATGATCTTATGGGACAGTCCCCAAGAGTCACAGTTTTGGCCAATTGGGGCCAGTTTTGTGCGCTATTGCTCCTGTTTTGGTGTCCCGGGACGTCTCCGGAAAACGGGGTGATCTTATCGGAACGTCCCCAATAATCGTGGTTTTGCCCGATTCAGGCTCGGTTTGTGGGTTTGTTGCCTAGGTTTTGGTGTCCCAGGACGTCCCCGAAGCACGGGGTGATCTTATAGGACCGTCCCCAGGAGTCACAGTTTTGGCCAATTGGGGGCCGTTTTGTGAGGTATTGCTCACGTTTCGGTGTCCCTGGACGTCTCCGGGCCATGGGGTGATCTATGGGAACGTCCCCAACACTCGTGGTTTTGCCCGATTCAGGCCCGTTTTGTGGGTTTATTACCCATGTTTTTTTGTCCCGGGACGTCTCCGAAGCACGGGGTGATCTTAAGGGACCGTCCCCAAGACTCGTAGTTTTGGCCAATTGGGGCATGTTTTGTGAGCTATTGCTCACGTTTTGGTGTCCCGGGACGTCTCCGAACCATGGGGTGATCTTATGGGATGGTCCCCAGGTCTCGTGGTTTTGCCCGATTCAGGACCGTTTTCTGGGTTTATTGCCCATGTTTTGGTGTCCCGGGACGTCTCTGAAGCACATGGTGATCTTATGGGACCGTCCCCAAGAGTCGCAGTTTTGGCCAACTGGGGCCCGTTTTGTGAGCTATTGCTCATGTTTTGGTGTCCCGGGACGTCTCCGGACCACGGGGTGATCTTATGGGAACGTCCCCAGGACTCGTGGTTCTGCCGATTCAGGCCCGTTTTCTGGGTTTATTGCCCATGTTTTGGTGTCCCTGGACGTCTTCGAAGCACAGGATGATCTTATGGGACAGTCCCCAAGAGTCACAGTTTTGGCCAATTGGGGCCAGTTTTGTGCGCTATTGCTCCTGTTTTGGTGTCCCGGGACGTCTCCGGAAAACGGGGTGATCTTATCGGAACGTCCCCAATAATCGTGGTTTTGCCCGATTCAGGCTCGGTTTGTGGGTTTATTGCCTAGGATTTGGTGTCCCAGGACGTCCCCGAAGCACGGGGTGATCTTATAGGACCGTCCCCAGGAGTCACAGTTTTGGCCAATTGGGGGCCGTTTTGTGAGGTATTGCTCACGTTTCGGTGTCCCTGGACGTCTCCGGGCCATGGGGTGATCTATGGGAACGTCCCCAACACTCGTGGTTTTGCCCGATTCAGGCCCGTTTTGTGGGTTTATTACCCATGTTTTTTTGTCCCGGGACGTCTCCGAAGCACGGGGTGATCTTAAGGGACCGTCCCCAAGACTCGTAGTTTTGGCCAAATGGGGCCCGTTTTGTGAGCTATTGCTCACGTTTTGGTGTCCCGGGACGTCTCCAGACCATGGGGTGATCTCATGGGAACGTCCCGAGAACTCGTGGTTTTGGCCGATTCAGGCCCGTTTTGTGCGTTTATTGCCCATGGTTTGGTGTCCCGGGACATCTCCGAAGCACGGGGTGATCTTATGGGACCGTCCCCAAGAGTCACAGTTTTGGCCAATTGGGGCTCATTTTGTGAGGTATTGCTCAAGTCTTGGTGTCCCGGGACGTCTCCGTACCATGGGGTGATCTATGGGAACGTCCCCAGGTCTCGTGGTTTTGTCCGATTCAGGCCCGTTTTCTGGGTTTATTGCCCATGTTTTGGTGTCCCGGGACGTCTCCGAAGCACAGGGTGATCTTATAAGACCGTCCCCAAGAGTCACAGTTTTGGCCAATTGGGACCCGTTTTGTGAGCTATTGCTCATGTTTTGGTTGTCCCGGGACGTCTCCGGACCACGGGGTGATCTTATGGGAACGTCCCCAAGACTCATGGTTTTGCCCGATTCAAGCCCGTTTTGTGGGTTTATTGCCCATGTTTTGGTGTCCCGGGACGTGTCGGAATCACTGGGTGGTCTTATGGGACCGTCCCCAAGACTCGCAGGTTTGGCCAATTGGGGCCCGTTTTGTGAGCTATTACTCATGTTTTGGTGTGCCGGGACGTCTCCGGACCAAGGGGTGATCTTATCGGAACGTCCCTAGGACTCGTGGTTTTGGCCAATTCAGGCCCGTTTTGTGGGTTTATTGCCCATGTTTTAGTGTCCCGGGACGTCTTCGAAGCACGGGGTGATCTTATGGGACCGTCCCCAAGAGTCATAGTTTTGGCCAATTGGGACCCGTTTTGTGAGGTATTGCTCACGTTATGGTGTCCCGGGACGTCTCCAGACCATGGGGTGATCTCACGGGAACGTCCCGAGGACTCGTGGTTTTGGCCGAGTCAGGCCTGTTTTGTGGGTTTATTACCCATGTTTTGGTGTCCCGAGACGTCTCCGAAGCACGGGGTGATCTCATGGGACCGTCCCCAAGAGTCACAGTTTTGGCCAATTGGGGCTCATTTTTTGAGGTATTGCTCACGTTTTGGTGTCCCTGGACGTCTCCGTACCATGGGGTGATCTATGGGAACGTCCCCAGGTCTCGTGGTTTTGTCCGATTCAGGCCCGTTTTCTGGGTTTATTGCCCATGTTTAAGTGTCCCGGGACGTCTCCGAAGCACAGGGTGATCTTATAAGACTGTCCCCAAGAGTCACAGTTTTGGCCAATTGGGGCCCGTTTTGTGAGCTATTGCTCATGTTTTGGTTGTCCCGGGACGTCTCCGGACCACGGGGTGATCTTATGGGAACGTCCCCAGGACTCGTGGTTCTCGCCGATTCAGGCCCGTTTTCTTGGTTTATTGCCCATGTTTTGGTGTCCCTGGACGTCTTCGAAGCACAGGATGATCTTATGGGACAGTCCCCAAGAGTCACAGTTTTGGCCAATTGGGGCCAGTTTTGTGCGCTATTGCTCCTGTTTTGGTGTCCCGGGACGTCTCCGGAAAACGGGGTGATCTTATCGGAACGTCCCCAATAATCGTGGTTTTGCCCGATTCAGGCTCGGTTTGTGGGTTTGTTGCCTAGGTTTTGGTGTCCCAGGACGTCCCCGAAGCACGGGGTGATCTTATAGGACCGTCCCCAGGAGTCACAGTTTTGGCCAATTGGGGGCCGTTTTGTGAGGTATTGCTCACGTTTCGGTGTCCCTGGACGTCTCCGGGCCATGGGGTGATCTATGGGAACGTCCCCAACACTCGTGGTTTTGCCCGATTCAGGCCCGTTTTGTGGGTTTATTACCCATGTTTTTTTGTCCCGGGACGTCTCCGAAGCACGGGGTGATCTTAAGGGACCGTCCCCAAGACTCGTAGTTTTGGCCAATTGGGGCATGTTTTGTGAGCTATTGCTCACGTTTTGGTGTCCCGGGACGTCTCCGAACCATGGGGTGATCTTATGGGATGGTCCCCAGGTCTCGTGGTTTTGCCCGATTCAGGACCGTTTTCTGGGTTTATTGCCCATGTTTTGGTGTCCCGGGACGTCTCTGAAGCACATGGTGATCTTATGGGACCGTCCCCAAGAGTCGCAGTTTTGGCCAACTGGGGCCCGTTTTGTGAGCTATTGCTCATGTTTTGGTGTCCCGGGACGTCTCCGGACCACGGGGTGATCTTATGGGAACGTCCCCAGGACTCGTGGTTCTGCCGATTCAGGCCCGTTTTCTGGGTTTATTGCCCATGTTTTGGTGTCCCTGGACGTCTTCGAAGCACAGGATGATCTTATGGGACAGTCCCCAAGAGTCACAGTTTTGGCCAATTGGGGCCAGTTTTGTGCGCTATTGCTCCTGTTTTGGTGTCCCGGGACGTCTCCGGAAAACGGGGTGATCTTATCGGAACGTCCCCAATAATCGTGGTTTTGCCCGATTCAGGCTCGGTTTGTGGGTTTGTTGCCTAGGTTTTGGTGTCCCAGGACGTCCCCGAAGCACGGGGTGATCTTATAGGACCGTCCCCAGGAGTCACAGTTTTGGCCAATTGGGGGCCGTTTTGTGAGGTATTGCTCACGTTTCGGTGTCCCTGGACGTCTCCGGGCCATGGGGTGATCTATGGGAACGTCCCCAACACTCGTGGTTTTGCCCGATTCAGGCCCGTTTTGTGGGTTTATTACCCATGTTTTTTTGTCCCGGGACGTCTCCGAAGCACGGGGTGATCTTAAGGGACCGTCCCCAAGACTCGTAGTTTTGGCCAAATGGGGCCCGTTTTGTGAGCTATTGCTCACGTTTTGGTGTCCCGGGACGTCTCCAGACCATGGGGTGATCTCATGGGAACGTCCCGAGAACTCGTGGTTTTGGCCGATTCAGGCCCGTTTTGTGCGTTTATTGCCCATGGTTTGGTGTCCCGGGACATCTCCGAAGCACGGGGTGATCTTATGGGACCGTCCCCAAGAGTCACAGTTTTGGCCAATTGGGGCTCATTTTGTGAGGTATTGCTCAAGTCTTGGTGTCCCGGGACGTCTCCGTACCATGGGGTGATCTATGGGAACGTCCCCAGGTCTCGTGGTTTTGTCCGATTCAGGCCCGTTTTCTGGGTTTATTGCCCATGTTTTGGTGTCCCGGGACGTCTCCGAAGCACAGGGTGATCTTATAAGACCGTCCCCAAGAGTCACAGTTTTGGCCAATTGGGACCCGTTTTGTGAGCTATTGCTCATGTTTTGGTTGTCCCGGGACGTCTCCGGACCACGGGGTGATCTTATGGGAACGTCCCCAAGACTCATGGTTTTGCCCGATTCAAGCCCGTTTTGTGGGTTTATTGCCCATGTTTTGGTGTCCCGGGACGTGTCGGAATCACTGGGTGGTCTTATGGGACCGTCCCCAAGACTCGCAGGTTTGGCCAATTGGGGCCCGTTTTGTGAGCTATTACTCATGTTTTGGTGTGCCGGGACGTCTCCGGACCAAGGGGTGATCTTATCGGAACGTCCCTAGGACTCGTGGTTTTGGCCAATTCAGGCCCGTTTTGTGGGTTTATTGCCCATGTTTTAGTGTCCCGGGACGTCTTCGAAGCACGGGGTGATCTTATGGGACCGTCCCCAAGAGTCATAGTTTTGGCCAATTGGGACCCGTTTTGTGAGGTATTGCTCACGTTATGGTGTCCCGGGACGTCTCCAGACCATGGGGTGATCTCACGGGAACGTCCCGAGGACTCGTGGTTTTGGCCGAGTCAGGCCTGTTTTGTGGGTTTATTACCCATGTTTTGGTGTCCCGAGACGTCTCCGAAGCACGGGGTGATCTCATGGGACCGTCCCCAAGAGTCACAGTTTTGGCCAATTGGGGCTCATTTTTTGAGGTATTGCTCACGTTTTGGTGTCCCTGGACGTCTCCGTACCATGGGGTGATCTATGGGAACGTCCCCAGGTCTCGTGGTTTTGTCCGATTCAGGCCCGTTTTCTGGGTTTATTGCCCATGTTTAAGTGTCCCGGGACGTCTCCGAAGCACAGGGTGATCTTATAAGACTGTCCCCAAGAGTCACAGTTTTGGCCAATTGGGGCCCGTTTTGTGAGCTATTGCTCATGTTTTGGTTGTCCCGGGACGTCTCCGGACCACGGGGTGATCTTATGGGAACGTCCCCAGGACTCGTGGTTCTCGCCGATTCAGGCCCGTTTTCTTGGTTTATTGCCCATGTTTTGGTGTCCCTGGACGTCTTCGAAGCACAGGATGATCTTATGGGACAGTCCCCAAGAGTCACAGTTTTGGCCAATTGGGGCCAGTTTTGTGCGCTATTGCTCCTGTTTTGGTGTCCCGGGACGTCTCCGGAAAACGGGGTGATCTTATCGGAACGTCCCCAATAATCGTGGTTTTGCCCGATTCAGGCTCGGTTTGTGGGTTTGTTGCCTAGGTTTTGGTGTCCCAGGACGTCCCCGAAGCACGGGGTGATCTTATAGGACCGTCCCCAGGAGTCACAGTTTTGGCCAATTGGGGGCCGTTTTGTGAGGTATTGCTCACGTTTCGGTGTCCCTGGACGTCTCCGGGCCATGGGGTGATCTATGGGAACGTCCCCAACACTCGTGGTTTTGCCCGATTCAGGCCCGTTTTGTGGGTTTATTACCCATGTTTTTTTGTCCCGGGACGTCTCCGAAGCACGGGGTGATCTTAAGGGACCGTCCCCAAGACTCGTAGTTTTGGCCAATTGGGGCATGTTTTGTGAGCTATTGCTCACGTTTTGGTGTCCCGGGACGTCTCCGAACCATGGGGTGATCTTATGGGATGGTCCCCAGGTCTCGTGGTTTTGCCCGATTCAGGACCGTTTTCTGGGTTTATTGCCCATGTTTTGGTGTCCCGGGACGTCTCTGAAGCACATGGTGATCTTATGGGACCGTCCCCAAGAGTCGCAGTTTTGGCCAACTGGGGCCCGTTTTGTGAGCTATTGCTCATGTTGTGGTGTCCCGGGACGTCTCCTGACCACGGGGTGATCTTATGGGAACGTCCCCAAGACTCATGGTTTTGCCCGATTCAAGCCCGTTTTGTGGGTTTATTGCCCATGTTTTGGTGTCCCGGGACGTGTCGGAAGCACGGGGTGATCTAAAGGGACCATCCCCAAGAGTCACAGTTTTGGCCAATTGGGGCCCATTTTGTGAGGTATTGCTCACGTTATGGTGTCCCGGGACGTCTCCGGACGACTGGGTGATCTATGGGAACGTCCCCAACACTCAAGGTTTTGCCCTATTCAGGCCTGTTTTGTGGGTTTATTGCCCATGTTTTGGTGTCCGGGGACGTGTCGGAAGCACGGGGTGATCTTATGGGACAGTCCCCAAGACTCGTAGTTTTGGCCAAATGGGGCCCGTTTTGTGAGCTATTGCTCACGTTTTGGTGTCCCGGGACGTCTCCAGACCATGGGGTGATCTCATGGGAACGTCCCGAGAACTCGTGGTTTTGGCCGATTCAGGCCCGTTTTGTGCGTTTATTGCCCATGGTTTGGTGTCCCGGGACATCTCCGAAGCACGGGGTGATCTTATGGGACCGTCCCCAAGAGTCACAGTTTTGGCCAATTGGGGCTCATTTTGTGAGGTATTGCTCAAGTCTTGGTGTCCCGGGACGTCTCCGTACCATGGGGTGATCTATGGGAACGTCCCCAGGTCTCGTGGTTTTGTCCGATTCAGGCCCGTTTTCTGGGTTTATTGCCCATGTTTTGGTGTCCCGGGACGTCTCCGAAGCACAGGGTGATCTTATAAGACCGTCCCCAAGAGTCACAGTTTTGGCCAATTGGGACCCGTTTTGTGAGCTATTGCTCATGTTTTGGTTGTCCCGGGACGTCTCCGGACCACGGGGTGATCTTATGGGAACGTCCCCAAGACTCATGGTTTTGCCCGATTCAAGCCCGTTTTGTGGGTTTATTGCCCATGTTTTGGTGTCCCGGGACGTGTCGGAATCACTGGGTGGTCTTATGGGACCGTCCCCAAGACTCGCAGGTTTGGCCAATTGGGGCCCGTTTTGTGAGCTATTACTCATGTTTTGGTGTGCCGGGACGTCTCCGGACCAAGGGGTGATCTTATCGGAACGTCCCTAGGACTCGTGGTTTTGGCCAATTCAGGCCCGTTTTGTGGGTTTATTGCCCATGTTTTAGTGTCCCGGGACGTCTTCGAAGCACGGGGTGATCTTATGGGACCGTCCCCAAGAGTCATAGTTTTGGCCAATTGGGACCCGTTTTGTGAGGTATTGCTCACGTTATGGTGTCCCGGGACGTCTCCAGACCATGGGGTGATCTCACGGGAACGTCCCGAGGACTCGTGGTTTTGGCCGAGTCAGGCCTGTTTTGTGGGTTTATTACCCATGTTTTGGTGTCCCGAGACGTCTCCGAAGCACGGGGTGATCTCATGGGACCGTCCCCAAGAGTCACAGTTTTGGCCAATTGGGGCTCATTTTTTGAGGTATTGCTCACGTTTTGGTGTCCCTGGACGTCTCCGTACCATGGGGTGATCTATGGGAACGTCCCCAGGTCTCGTGGTTTTGTCCGATTCAGGCCCGTTTTCTGGGTTTATTGCCCATGTTTAAGTGTCCCGGGACGTCTCCGAAGCACAGGGTGATCTTATAAGACTGTCCCCAAGAGTCACAGTTTTGGCCAATTGGGGCCCGTTTTGTGAGCTATTGCTCATGTTTTGGTTGTCCCGGGACGTCTCCGGACCACGGGGTGATCTTATGGGAACGTCCCCAAGACTCGTGGTTCTGGCCGATTCAGGCCCGTTTTCTTGGTTTATTGCCCATGTTTTGGTGTCCCTGGACGTCTTCGAAGCACAGGATGATCTTATGGGACAGTCCCCAAGAGTCACAGTTTTGGCCAATTGGGGCCAGTTTTGTGCGCTATTGCTCCTGTTTTGGTGTCCCGGGACGTCTCCGGAAAACGGGGTGATCTTATCGGAACGTCCCCAATAATCGTGGTTTTGCCCGATTCAGGCTCGGTTTGTGGGTTTGTTGCCTAGGTTTTGGTGTCCCAGGACGTCCCCGAAGCACGGGGTGATCTTATAGGACCGTCCCCAGGAGTCACAGTTTTGGCCAATTGGGGGCCGTTTTGTGAGGTATTGCTCACGTTTCGGTGTCCCTGGACGTCTCCGGGCCATGGGGTGATCTATGGGAACGTCCCCAACACTCGTGGTTTTGCCCGATTCAGGCCCGTTTTGTGGGTTTATTACCCATGTTTTTTTGTCCCGGGACGTCTCCGAAGCACGGGGTGATCTTAAGGGACCGTCCCCAAGACTCGTAGTTTTGGCCAATTGGGGCATGTTTTGTGAGCTATTGCTCACGTTTTGGTGTCCCGGGACGTCTCCGAACCATGGGGTGATCTTATGGGATGGTCCCCAGGTCTCGTGGTTTTGCCCGATTCAGGACCGTTTTCTGGGTTTATTGCCCATGTTTTGGTGTCCCGGGACGTCTCTGAAGCACATGGTGATCTTATGGGACCGTCCCCAAGAGTCGCAGTTTTGGCCAACTGGGGCCCGTTTTGTGAGCTATTGCTCATGTTGTGGTGTCCCGGGACGTCTCCTGACCACGAGGTGATCTTATGGGAACGTCCCCAAGACTCATGGTTTTGCCCGATTCAAGCCCGTTTTGTGGGTTTATTGCCCATGTTTTGGTGTCCCGGGACGTGTCGGAAGCACGGGGTGATCTAAAGGGACCATCCCCAAGAGTCACAGTTTTGGCCAATTGGGGCCCATTTTGTGAGGTATTGCTCACGTTATGGTGTCCCGGGACGTCTCCGGACGACTGGGTGATCTATGGGAACGTCCCCAACACTCAAGGTTTTGCCCTATTCAGGCCTGTTTTGTGGGTTTATTGCCCATGTTTTGGTGTCCGGGGACGTGTCGGAAGCACGGGGTGATCTTATGGGACAGTCCCCAAGACTCGTAGTTTTGGCCAAATGGGGCCCGTTTTGTGAGCTATTGCTCACGTTTTGGTGTCCCGGGACGTCTCCAGACCATGGGGTGATCTCATGGGAACGTCCCGAGAACTCGTGGTTTTGGCCGATTCAGGCCCGTTTTGTGCGTTTATTGCCCATGGTTTGGTGTCCCGGGACATCTCCGAAGCACGGGGTGATCTTATGGGACCGTCCCCAAGAGTCACAGTTTTGGCCAATTGGGGCTCATTTTGTGAGGTATTGCTCAAGTCTTGGTGTCCCGGGACGTCTCCGTACCATGGGGTGATCTATGGGAACGTCCCCAGGTCTCGTGGTTTTGTCCGATTCAGGCCAGTTTTCTGGGTTTATTGCCCATGTTTTGGTGTCCCGGGACGTCTCCGAAGCACAGGGTGATCTTATAAGACCGTCCCCAAGAGTCACAGTTTTGGCCAATTGGGACCCGTTTTGTGAGCTATTGCTCATGTTTTGGTTGTCCCGGGACGTCTCCGGACCACGGGGTGATCTTATGGGAACGTCCCCAAGACTCATGGTTTTGCCCGATTCAAGCCCGTTTTGTGGGTTTATTGCCCATGTTTTGGTGTCCCGGGACGTGTCGGAATCACTGGGTGGTCTTATGGGACCATCCCCAAGACTCGCAGGTTTGGCCAATTGGGGCCCGTTTTGTGAGCAATTACTCATGTTTTGGTGTGCCGGGACGTCTCCGGACCAAGGGGTGATCTTATCGGAACGTCCCTAGGACTCGTGGTTTTGGCCAATTCAGGCCCGTTTTGTGGGTTTATTGCCCATGTTTTAGTGTCCCGGGACGTCTTCGAAGCACGGGGTGATCTTATGGGACCGTCCCCAAGAGTCATAGTTTTGGCCAATTGGGACCCGTTTTGTGAGGTATTGCTCACGTTATGGTGTCCCGGGACGTCTCCAGACCATGGGGTGATCTCACGGGAACGTCCCGAGGACTCGTGGTTTTGGCCGAGTCAGGCCTGTTTTGTGGGTTTATTACCCATGTTTTGGTGTCCCGAGACGTCTCCGAAGCACGGGGTGATCTCATGGGACCGTCCCCAAGAGTCACAGTTTTGGCCAATTGGGGCTCATTTTTTGAGGTATTGCTCACGTTTTGGTGTCCCTGGACGTCTCCGTACCATGGGGTGATCTATGGGAACGTCCCCAGGTCTCGTGGTTTTGTCCGATTCAGGCCCGTTTTCTGGGTTTATTGCCCATGTTTAAGTGTCCCGGGACGTCTCCGAAGCACAGGGTGATCTTATAAGACTGTCCCCAAGAGTCACAGTTTTGGCCAATTGGGGCCCGTTTTGTGAGCTATTGCTCATGTTTTGGTTGTCCCGGGACGTCTCCGGACCACGGGGTGATCTTATGGGAACGTCCCCAGGACTCGTGGTTCTGGCCGATTCAGGCCCGTTTTCTTGGTTTATTGCCCATGTTTTGGTGTCCCTGGACGTCTTCGAAGCACAGGATGATCTTATGGGACAGTCCCCAAGAGTCACAGTTTTGGCCAATTGGGGCCAGTTTTGTGCGCTATTGCTCCTGTTTTGGTGTCCCGGGACGTCTCCGGAAAACGGGGTGATCTTATCGGAACGTCCCCAATAATCGTGGTTTTGCCCGATTCAGGCTCGGTTTGTGGGTTTGTTGCCTAGGTTTTGGTGTCCCAGGACGTCCCCGAAGCACGGGGTGATCTTATAGGACCGTCCCCAGGAGTCACAGTTTTGGCCAATTGGGGGCCGTTTTGTGAGGTATTGCTCACGTTTCGGTGTCCCTGGACGTCTCCGGGCCATGGGGTGATCTATGGGAACGTCCCCAACACTCGTGGTTTTGCCCGATTCAGGCCCGTTTTGTGGGTTTATTACCCATGTTTTTTTGTCCCGGGACGTCTCCGAAGCACGGGGTGATCTTAAGGGACCGTCCCCAAGACTCGTAGTTTTGGCCAATTGGGGCATGTTTTGTGAGCTATTGCTCACGTTTTGGTGTCCCGGGACGTCTCCGAACCATGGGGTGATCTTATGGGATGGTCCCCAGGTCTCGTGGTTTTGCCCGATTCAGGACCGTTTTCTGGGTTTATTGCCCATGTTTTGGTGTCCCGGGACGTCTCTGAAGCACATGGTGATCTTATGGGACCGTCCCCAAGAGTCGCAGTTTTGGCCAACTGGGGCCCGTTTTGTGAGCTATTGCTCATGTTTTGGTGTCCCGGGACGTCTCCGGACCACGGGGTGATCTTATGGGAACGTCCCCAGGACTCGTGGTTCTGCCGATTCAGGCCCGTTTTCTGGGTTTATTGCCCATGTTTTGGTGTCCCTGGACGTCTTCGAAGCACAGGATGATCTTATGGGACAGTCCCCAAGAGTCACAGTTTTGGCCAATTGGGGCCTGTTTTGTGCGCTATTGCTCCTGTTTTGGTGTCCCGGGACGTCTCCGGAAAACGGGGTGATCTTATCGGAACGTCCCCAATAATCGTGGTTTTGCCCGATTCAGGCTCGGTTTGTGGGTTTATTGCCTAGGATTTGGTGTCCCAGGACGTCCCCGAAGCACGGGGTGATCTTATAGGACCGTCCCCAGGAGTCACAGTTTTGGCCAATTGGGGGCCGTTTTGTGAGGTATTGCTCACGTTTCGGTGTCCCTGGACGTCTCCGGGCCATGGGGTGATCTATGGGAACGTCCCCAACACTCGTGGTTTTGCCCGATTCAGGCCCGTTTTGTGGGTTTATTACCCATGTTTTTTTGTCCCGGGACGTCTCCGAAGCACGGGGTGATCTTAAGGGACCGTCCCCAAGACTCGTAGTTTTGGCCAAATGGGGCCCGTTTTGTGAGCTATTGCTCACGTTTTGGTGTCCCGGGACGTCTCCGGACCATGGGGTGATCTCATGGGAACGTCCCGAGAACTCGTGGTTTTGGCCGATTCAGGCCCGTTTTCTGGGTTTATTGCCCATGTTTTGGTGTCCCGGGACGTCTCCGAAGCACGGGGTGATCTTATGGGACCGTCCCCAAGAGTCACAGTTTTGGCCAATTGGGGCCCGTTTTGTGAGGTATTGCTCACGTCTTGGTGTCCCGGGACGTCTCCGTACCATGGGGTGATCTATGGGAACGTCCCCAAGACTCATGGTTTTGTCCGATTCAGGCCCGTTTTGTGGGTTTATTGCCCATGTTTTGGTGTCCCGGGACGTGTCGGAAGCACGGGGTGATCTTATAAGACCATCCCCAAGAGTCACAGTTTTGGCCAATTGGGGCCCGTTTTGTGAGGTATTGCTCACGTTTTGGTGTCCCGGGACGTCTCCGGACGACTGGGTGATCTATGGGAACGTCCCCAACACTCAAGGTTTTGCCCTATTCAGGCCTGTTTTGTGGGTTTATTGCCCATGTTTTGGTGTCCGGGGACGTGTCGGAAGCACGGGGTGATCTTATGGGACAGTCCCCAAGACTCGTAGTTTTGGCCAAATGGGGCCCGTTTTGTGAGCTATTGCTCACGTTTTGGTGTCCCGGGACGTCTCCAGACCATGGGGTGATCTCATGGGAACGTCCCGAGAACTCGTGGTTTTGGCCGATTCAGGCCCGTTTTGTGCGTTTATTGCCCATGGTTTGGTGTCCCGGGACATCTCCGAAGCACGGGGTGATCTTATGGGACCGTCCCCAAGAGTCACAGTTTTGGCCAATTGGGGCTCATTTTGTGAGGTATTGCTCACGTCTTGGTGTCCCGGGGCGTCTCCGTACCATGGGGTGATCTATGGGAACGTCCCCAGGTCTCGTGGTTTTGTCCGATTCAGGCCCGTTTTCTGGGTTTATTGCCCATGTTTTGGTGTCCCGGGACGTCTCCGAAGCACTGGGTGATCTTATAAGACCGTCCCCAAGAGTCACAGTTTTGGCCAATTGGGACCCGTTTTGTGAGCTATTGCTCATGTTTTGGTTGTCCCGGGACGTCTCCGGACCACGGGGTGATCTATGGGAACGTCCCCAAGACTCATGGTTTTGTCCGATTCAGGCCCGTTTTCTGGGTTTATTGCCCATGTTTTGGTGTCCCGGGACGTCTCCGAAGCACAGGGTGATCTTATAAGACTGTCCCCAAGACTCGCAGTTTTGGCCAATTGGGGCCCGCTTTGTGAGCTATTGCTCATGTTTTGGTTGTCCCGGGACGTCTCCGGACCACGGGGTGATCTTATGGGAACGTCCCCAGGACTCGTGGTTCTGGCCGATTCAGGCCCGTTTTCTGGGTTTATTGCCCATGTTTTGGTGTCCCTGGACGTCTTCGAAGCACAGGATGATCTTCTGGGACCGTCCCCAAGAGTCACAGTTTCGGCCAATTGGGGCCAGTTTTGTGAGCTATTGCTCCTGTTTTGGTGTCCCGGGACGTCTCCGGAAAACGGGGTGATCTTATCGGAACGTCCCCAATAATCATGGTTTTGCCCGATTCAGCCTCGGTTTGTGGGTTTATTGCCCATGTTTTGGTGTCCCAGGACGTCCCCGAAGCACGGGGTGATCTTATAGGACCGTCCCCAAGAGTCACTGTTTTGGCCAATTGGGGCCCGTTTTGTGAGGTATTGCTCACGTTTTGGTGTCCCTGGACGTCTCCGGGCCATGGGGTGATCTATGGGAACGTCCCCAACACTCGTGGTTTTGCCCGATTCAGGCCCGTTTTGTGGGTTTATTACCCATGTTTTTGTGTCCCGGGACGTCTCCGAAGCACGGGGTGATCTTAAGGGACCGTCCCCAAGACTCGTAGTTTTGGCTAATTGGGGCATGTTTTGTGAGCTATTGCTCACGTTTTGGTGTCCCGGGACGTCTCCGAACCATGGGGTGATCTTATGGGATGGTCCCCAGGTCTCGTGGTTTTGCCCGATTCAGGACCGTTTTCTGGGTTTATTGCCCATGTTTTGGTGTCCCGGGACGTCTCTGAAGCACATGGTGATCTTATGGGACCGTCCCCAAGAGTCGCAGTTTTGGCCAACTGGGGCCCGTTCTGTGAGCTATTGCTCATGTTTTGGTGTCCCGGGACGTCTCCGGACCACGGGGTGATCTTATGGGAACGTCCCCAGGACTCGTGGTTCTGGCCGATTCAGGCCCGTTTTCTGGGTTTATTGCCCATGTTTTGGTGTCCCTGGACGTCTTCGAAGCACAGGATGATCTTATGGGACAGTCCCCAAGAGTCACAGTTTTGGCCAATTGGGGCCAGTTTTGTGCGCTATTGCTCCTGTTTTGGTGTCCCGGGACGTCTCCGGAAAACGGGGTGATCTTATCGGAACGTCCCCAATAATCGTGGTTTTGCCCGATTCAGGCTCGGTTTGTGGGTTTGTTGCCTAGGTTTTGGTGTCCCAGGACGTCCCCGAAGCACGGGGTGATCTTATAGGACCGTCCCCAGGAGTCACAGTTTTGGCCAATTGGGGGCCGTTTTGTGAGGTATTGCTCACGTTTCGGTGTCCCTGGACGTCTCCGGGCCATGGGGTGATCTATGGGAACGTCCCCAACACTCGTGGTTTTGCCCGATTCAGGCCCGTTTTGTGGGTTTATTACCCATGTTTTTTTGTCCCGGGACGTCTCCGAAGCACGGGGTGATCTTAAGGGACCGTCCCCAAGACTCGTAGTTTTGGCCAATTGGGGCATGTTTTGTGAGCTATTGCTCACGTTTTGGTGTCCCGGGACGTCTCCGAACCATGGGGTGATCTTATGGGATGGTCCCCAGGTCTCGTGGTTTTGCCCGATTCAGGACCGTTTTCTGGGTTTATTGCCCATGTTTTGGTGTCCCGGGACGTCTCTGAAGCACATGGTGATCTTATGGGACCGTCCCCAAGAGTCGCAGTTTTGGCCAACTGGGGCCCGTTTTCTGAGCTATTGCTCATGTTTTGGTGTCCCGGGACGTCTCCGGACCACGGGGTGATCTTATGGGAACGTCCCCAGGACTCGTGGTTCTGCCGATTCAGGCCCGTTTTCTGGGTTTATTGCCCATGTTTTGGTGTCCCTGGACGTCTTCGAAGCACAGGATGATCTTATGGGACAGTCCCCAAGAGTCACAGTTTTGGCCAATTGGGGCCTGTTTTGTGCGCTATTGCTCCTGTTTTGGTGTCCCGGGACGTCTCCGGAAAACGGGGTGATCTTATCGGAACGTCCCCAATAATCGTGGTTTTGCCCGATTCAGGCTCGGTTTGTGGGTTTATTGCCTAGGATTTGGTGTCCCAGGACGTCCCCGAAGCACGGGGTGATCTTATAGGACCGTCCCCAGGAGTCACAGTTTTGGCCAATTGGGGGCCGTTTTGTGAGGTATTGCTCACGTTTCGGTGTCCCTGGACGTCTCCGGGCCATGGGGTGATCTATGGGAACGTCCCCAACACTCGTGGTTTTGCCCGATTCAGGCCCGTTTTGTGGGTTTATTACCCATGTTTTTTTGTCCCGGGACGTCTCCGAAGCACGGGGTGATCTTAAGGGACCGTCCCCAAGACTCGTAGTTTTGGCCAAATGGGGCCCGTTTTGTGAGCTATTGCTCACGTTTTGGTGTCCCGGGACGTCTCCGGACCATGGGGTGATCTCATGGGAACGTCCCGAGAACTCGTGGTTTTGGCCGATTCAGGCCCGTTTTCTGGGTTTATTGCCCATGTTTTGGTGTCCCGGGACGTCTCCGAAGCACGGGGTGATCTTATGGGACCGTCCCCAAGAGTCACAGTTTTGGCCAATTGGGGCCCGTTTTGTGAGGTATTGCTCACGTCTTGGTGTCCCGGGACGTCTCCGTACCATGGGGTGATCTATGGGAACGTCCCCAAGACTCATGGTTTTGTCCGATTCAGGCCCGTTTTGTGGGTTTATTGCCCATGTTTTGGTGTCCCGGGACGTGTCGGAAGCACGGGGTGATCTTATAAGACCATCCCCAAGAGTCACAGTTTTGGCCAATTGGGGCCCGTTTTGTGAGGTATTGCTCACGTTTTGGTGTCCCGGGACGTCTCCGGACGACTGGGTGATCTATGGGAACGTCCCCAACACTCAAGGTTTTGCCCTATTCAGGCCTGTTTTGTGGGTTTATTGCCCATGTTTTGGTGTCCGGGGACGTGTCGGAAGCACGGGGTGATCTTATGGGACAGTCCCCAAGACTCGTAGTTTTGGCCAAATGGGGCCCGTTTTGTGAGCTATTGCTCACGTTTTGGTGTCCCGGGACGTCTCCAGACCATGGGGTGATCTCATGGGAACGTCCCGAGAACTCGTGGTTTTGGTCGATTCAGGCCCGTTTTGTGCGTTTATTGCCCATGGTTTGGTGTCCCGGGACATCTCCGAAGCACGGGGTGATCTTATGGGCCCGTCCCCAAGAGTCACAGTTTTGGCCAATTGGGGCTCATTTTGTGAGGTATTGCTCACGTCTTGGTGTCCCGGGGCGTCTCCGTACCATGGGGTGATCTATGGGAACGTCCCCAGGTCTCGTGGTTTTGTCCGATTCAGGCCCGTTTTCTGGGTTTATTGCCCATGTTTTGGTGTCCCGGGACGTCTCCGAAGCACAGGGTGATCTTATAAGACCGTCCCCAAGAGTCACAGTTTTGGCCAATTGGGACCCGTTTTGTGAGCTATTGCTCATGTTTTGGTTGTCCCGGGACGTCTCCGGACCACGGGGTGATCTATGGGAACGTCCCCAAGACTCATGGTTTTGTCCGATTCAGGCCCGTTTTCTGGGTTTATTGCCCATGTTTTGGTGTCCCGGGACGTCTCCGAAGCACAGGGTGATCTTATAAGACTGTCCCCAAGACTCGCAGTTTTGGCCAATTGGGGCCCGCTTTGTGAGCTATTGCTCATGTTTTGGTTGTCCCGGGACGTCTCCGGACCACGGGGTGATCTTATGGGAACGTCCCCAGGACTCGTGGTTCTGGCCGATTCAGGCCCGTTTTCTGGGTTTATTGCCCATGTTTTGGTGTGCCTGGACGTCTTCGAAGCACAGGATGATCTTCTGGGACCGTCCCCAAGAGTCACAGTTTCGGCCAATTGGGGCCAGTTTTGTGAGCTATTGCTCCTGTTTTGGTGTCCCGGGACGTCTCCGGAAAACGGGGTGATCTTATCGGAACGTCCCCAATAATCATGGTTTTGCCCGATTCAGCCTCGGTTTGTGGGTTTATTGCCCATGTTTTGGTGTCCCAGGACGTCCCCGAAGCACGGGGTGATCTTATAGGACCGTCCCCAAGAGTCACTGTTTTGGCCAATTGGGGCCCGTTTTGTGAGGTATTGCTCACGTTTTGGTGTCCCTGGACGTCTCCGGGCCATGGGGTGATCTATGGGAACGTCCCCAACACTCGTGGTTTTGCCCGATTCAGGCCCGTTTTGTGGGTTTATTACCCATGTTTTTGTGTCCCGGGACGTCTCTGAAGCACGGGGTGATCTTAAGGGACCGTCCCCAAGACTCGTAGTTTTGGCTAATTGGGGCATGTTTTGTGAGCTATTGCTCACGTTTTGGTGTCCCGGGACGTCTCCGAACCATGGGGTGATCTTATGGGATGGTCCCCAGGTCTCGTGGTTTTGCCCGATTCAGGACCGTTTTCTGGGTTTATTGCCCATGTTTTGGTGTCCCGGGACGTCTCTGAAGCACATGGTGATCTTATGGGACCGTCCCCAAGAGTCGCAGTTTTGGCCAACTGGGGCCCGTTCTGTGAGCTATTGCTCATGTTTTGGTGTCCCGGGACGTCTCCGGACCACGGGGTGATCTTATGGGAACGTCCCCAGGACTCGTGGTTCTGGCCGATTCAGGCCCGTTTTCTGGGTTTATTGCCCATGTTTTGGTGTCCCTGGACGTCTTCGAAGCACAGGATGATCTTATGGGACAGTCCCCAAGAGTCACAGTTTTGGCCAATTGGGGCCAGTTTTGTGCGCTATTGCTCCTGTTTTGGTGTCCCGGGACGTCTCCGGAAAACGGGGTGATCTTATCGGAACGTCCCCAATAATCGTGGTTTTGCCCGATTCAGGCTCGGTTTGTGGGTTTATTGCCTAGGTTTTGGTGTCCCAGGACGTCCCCGAAGCACGGGGTGATCTTATAGGACCGTCCCCAGGAGTCACAGTTTTGGCCAATTGGGGGCCGTTTTGTGAGGTATTGCTCACGTTTCGGTGTCCCTGGACGTCTCCGGGCCATGGGGTGATCTATGGGAACGTCCCCAACACTCGTGGTTTTGCCCGATTCAGGCCCGTTTTGTGGGTTTATTACCCATGTTTTTTTGTCCCGGGACGTCTCCGAAGCACGGGGTGATCTTAAGGGACCGTCCCCAAGACTCGTAGTTTTGGCCAAATGGGGCCCGTTTTGTGAGCTATTGCTCACGTTTTGGTGTCCCGGGACGTCTCCGGGCCATGGGGTGATCTCATGGGAACGTCCCGAGAACTCGTGGTTTTGGCCGATTCAGGCCCGTTTTCTGGGTTTATTGCCCATGTTTTGGTGTCCCGGGACGTCTCCGAAGCACGGGGTGATCTTATGGGACCGTCCCCAAGAGTCACAGTTTTGGCCAATTGGGGCCCGTTTTGTGAGGTATTGCTCACGTCTTGGTGTCCCGGGACGTCTCCGTACCATGGGGTGATCTATGGGAACGTCCCCAAGACTCATGGTTTTGTCCGATTCAGGCCCGTTTTGTGGGTTTATTGCCCATGTTTTGGTGTCCCGGGACGTGTCGGAAGCACGGGGTGATCTTATAAGACCATCCCCAAGAGTCACAGTTTTGGCCAATTGGGGCCCGTTTTGTGAGGTATTGCTCACGTTTTGGTGTCCCGGGACGTCTCCGGACGACTGGGTGATCTATGGGAACGTCCCCAACACTCAAGGTTTTGCCCTATTCAGGCCTGTTTTGTGGGTTTATTGCCCATGTTTTGGTGTCCGGGGACGTGTCGGAAGCACGGGGTGATCTTATGGGACAGTCCCCAAGACTCGTAGTTTTGGCCAAATGGGGCCCGTTTTGTGAGCTATTGCTCACGTTTTGGTGTCCCGGGACGTCTCCAGACCATGGGGTGATCTCATGGGAACGTCCCGAGAACTCGTGGTTTTGGCCGATTCAGGCCCGTTTTGTGCGTTTATTGCCCATGGTTTGGTGTCCCGGGACATCTCCGAAGCACGGGGTGATCTTATGGGACCGTCCCCAAGAGTCACAGTTTTGGCCAATTGGGGCTCATTTTGTGAGGTATTGCTCACGTCTTGGTGTCCCGGGGCGTCTCCGTACCATGGGGTGATCTATGGGAACGTCCCCAGGTCTCGTGGTTTTGTCCGATTCAGGCCCGTTTTCTGGGTTTATTGCCCATGTTTTGGTGTCCCGGGACGTCTCCGAAGCACAGGGTGATCTTATAAGACCGTCCCCAAGAGTCACAGTTTTGGCCAATTGGGACCCGTTTTGTGAGCTATTGCTCATGTTTTGGTTGTCCCGGGACGTCTCCGGACCACGGGGTGATCTATGGGAACGTCCCCAAGACTCATGGTTTTGTCCGATTCAGGCCCGTTTTCTGGGTTTATTGCCCATGTTTTGGTGTCCCGGGACGTCTCCGAAGCACAGGGTGATCTTATAAGACTGTCCCCAAGACTCGCAGTTTTGGCCAATTGGGGCCCGCTTTGTGAGCTATTGCTCATGTTTTGGTTGTCCCGGGACGTCTCCGGACCACGGGGTGATCTTATGGGAACGTCCCCAGGACTCGTGGTTCTGGCCGATTCAGGCCCGTTTTCTGGGTTTATTGCCCATGTTTTGGTGTCCCTGGACGTCTTCGAAGCACAGGATGATCTTCTGGGACCGTCCCCAAGAGTCACAGTTTCGGCCAATTGGGGCCAGTTTTGTGAGCTATTGCTCCTGTTTTGGTGTCCCGGGACGTCTCCGGAAAACGGGGTGATCTTATCGGAACGTCCCCAATAATCATGGTTTTGCCCGATTCAGCCTCGGTTTGTGGGTTTATTGCCCATGCTTTGGTGTCCCAGGACGTCCCCGAAGCACGGGGTGATCTTATAGGACCGTCCCCAAGAGTCACTGTTTTGGCCAATTGGGGCCCGTTTTGTGAGGTATTGCTCACGTTTTGGTGTCCCTGGACGTCTCCGGGCCATGGGGTGATCTATGGGAACGTCCCCAACACTCGTGGTTTTGCCCGATTCAGGCCCGTTTTGTGGGTTTATTACCCATGTTTTTGTGTCCCGGGACGTCTCCGAAGCACGGGGTGATCTTAAGGGACCGTCCCCAAGACTCGTAGTTTTGGCTAATTGGGGCATGTTTTGTGAGCTATTGCTCACGTTTTGGTGTCCCGGGACGTCTCCGAACCATGGGGTGATCTTATGGGATGATCCCCAGGTCTCGTGGTTTTGCCCGATTCAGGACCGTTTTCTGGGTTTATTGCCCATGTTTTGGTGTCCCGGGACGTCTCTGAAGCACATGGTGATCTTATGGGACCGTCCCCAAGAGTCGCAGTTTTGGCCAACTGGGGCCCGTTCTGTGAGCTATTGCTCATGTTTTGGTGTCCCGGGACGTCTCCGGACCACGGGGTGATCTTATGGGAACGTCCCCAGGACTCGTGGTTCTGGCCGATTCAGGCCCGTTTTCTGGGTTTATTGCCCATGTTTTGGTGTCCCTGGACGTCTTCGAAGCACAGGATGATCTTATGGGACAGTCCCCAAGAGTCACAGTTTTGGCCAATTGGGGCCAGTTTTGTGCGCTATTGCTCCTGTTTTGGTGTCCCGGGACGTCTCCGGAAAACGGGGTGATCTTATCGGAACGTCCCCAATAATCGTGGTTTTGCCCGATTCAGGCTCGGTTTGTGGGTTTATTGCCTAGGTTTTGGTGTCCCAGGACGTCCCCGAAGCACGGGGTGATCTTATAGGACCGTCCCCAGGAGTCACAGTTTTGGCCAATTGGGGGCCGTTTTGTGAGGTATTGCTCACGTTTCGGTGTCCCTGGACGTCTCCGGGCCATGGGGTGATCTATGGGAACGTCCCCAACACTCGTGGTTTTGCCCGATTCAGGCCCGTTTTGTGGGTTTATTACCCATGTTTTTTTGTCCCGGGACGTCTCCGAAGCACGGGGTGATCTTAAGGGACCGTCCCCAAGACTCGTAGTTTTGGCCAATTGGGGCATGTTTTGTGAGCTATTGCTCACGTTTTGGTGTCCCGGGACGTCTCCGAACCATGGGGTGATCTTATGGGATGGTCCCCAGGTCTCGTGGTTTTGCCCGATTCAGGACCGTTTTCTGGGTTTATTGCCCATGTTTTGGTGTCCCGGGACGTCTCTGAAGCACATGGTGATCTTATGGGACCGTCCCCAAGAGTCGCAGTTTTGGCCAACTGGGGCCCGTTTTCTGAGCTATTGCTCATGTTTTGGTGTCCCGGGACGTCTCCGGACCACGGGGTGATCTTATGGGAACGTCCCCAGGACTCGTGGTTCTGCCGATTCAGGCCCGTTTTCTGGGTTTATTGCCCATGTTTTGGTGTCCCTGGACGTCTTCGAAGCACAGGATGATCTTATGGGACAGTCCCCAAGAGTCACAGTTTTGGCCAATTGGGGCCTGTTTTGTGCGCTATTGCTCCTGTTTTGGTGTCCCGGGACGTCTCCGGAAAACGGGGTGATCTTATCGGAACGTCCCCAATAATCGTGGTTTTGCCCGATTCAGGCTCGGTTTGTGGGTTTATTGCCTAGGATTTGGTGTCCCAGGACGTCCCCGAAGCACGGGGTGATCTTATAGGACCGTCCCCAGGAGTCACAGTTTTGGCCAATTGGGGGCCGTTTTGTGAGGTATTGCTCACGTTTCGGTGTCCCTGGACGTCTCCGGGCCATGGGGTGATCTATGGGAACGTCCCCAACACTCGTGGTTTTGCCCGATTCAGGCCCGTTTTGTGGGTTTATTACCCATGTTTTTTTGTCCCGGGACGTCTCCGAAGCACGGGGTGATCTTAAGGGACCGTCCCCAAGACTCGTAGTTTTGGCCAAATGGGGCCCGTTTTGTGAGCTATTGCTCACGTTTTGGTGTCCCGGGACGTCTCCGGACCATGGGGTGATCTCATGGGAACGTCCCGAGAACTCGTGGTTTTGGCCGATTCAGGCCCGTTTTCTGGGTTTATTGCCCATGTTTTGGTGTCCCGGGACGTCTCCGAAGCACGGGGTGATCTTATGGGACCGTCCCCAAGAGTCACAGTTTTGGCCAATTGGGGCCCGTTTTGTGAGGTATTGCTCACGTCTTGGTGTCCCGGGACGTCTCCGTACCATGGGGTGATCTATGGGAACGTCCCCAAGACTCATGGTTTTGTCCGATTCAGGCCCGTTTTGTGGGTTTATTGCCCATGTTTTGGTGTCCCGGGACGTGTCGGAAGCACGGGGTGATCTTATAAGACCATCCCCAAGAGTCACAGTTTTGGCCAATTGGGGCCCGTTTTGTGAGGTATTGCTCACGTTTTGGTGTCCCGGGACGTCTCCGGACGACTGGGTGATCTATGGGAACGTCCCCAACACTCAAGGTTTTGCCCTATTCAGGCCTGTTTTGTGGGTTTATTGCCCATGTTTTGGTGTCCGGGGACGTGTCGGAAGCACGGGGTGATCTTATGGGACAGTCCCCAAGACTCGTAGTTTTGGCCAAATGGGGCCCGTTTTGTGAGCTATTGCTCACGTTTTGGTGTCCCGGGACGTCTCCAGACCATGGGGTGATCTCATGGGAACGTCCCGAGAACTCGTGGTTTTGGTCGATTCAGGCCCGTTTTGTGCGTTTATTGCCCATGGTTTGGTGTCCCGGGACATCTCCGAAGCACGGGGTGATCTTATGGGACCGTCCCCAAGAGTCACAGTTTTGGCCAATTGGGGCTCATTTTGTGAGGTATTGCTCACGTCTTGGTGTCCCGGGGCGTCTCCGTACCATGGGGTGATCTATGGGAACGTCCCCAGGTCTCGTGGTTTTGTCCGATTCAGGCCCGTTTTCTGGGTTTATTGCCCATGTTTTGGTGTCCCGGGACGTCTCCGAAGCACAGGGTGATCTTATAAGACCGTCCCCAAGAGTCACAGTTTTGGCCAATTGGGACCCGTTTTGTGAGCTATTGCTCATGTTTTGGTTGTCCCGGGACGTCTCCGGACCACGGGGTGATCTATGGGAACGTCCCCAAGACTCATGGTTTTGTCCGATTCAGGCCCGTTTTCTGGGTTTATTGCCCATGTTTTGGTGTCCCGGGACGTCTCCGAAGCACAGGGTGATCTTATAAGACTGTCCCCAAGACTCGCAGTTTTGGCCAATTGGGGCCCGCTTTGTGAGCTATTGCTCATGTTTTGGTTGTCCCGGGACGTCTCCGGACCACGGGGTGATCTTATGGGAACGTCCCCAGGACTCGTGGTTCTGGCCGATTCAGGCCCGTTTTCTGGGTTTATTGCCCATGTTTTGGTGTGCCTGGACGTCTTCGAAGCACAGGATGATCTTCTGGGACCGTCCCCAAGAGTCACAGTTTCGGCCAATTGGGGCCAGTTTTGTGAGCTATTGCTCCTGTTTTGGTGTCCCGGGACGTCTCCGGAAAACGGGGTGATCTTATCGGAACGTCCCCAATAATCATGGTTTTGCCCGATTCAGCCTCGGTTTGTGGGTTTATTGCCCATGTTTTGGTGTCCCAGGACGTCCCCGAAGCACGGGGTGATCTTATAGGACCGTCCCCAAGAGTCACTGTTTTGGCCAATTGGGGCCCGTTTTGTGAGGTATTGCTCACGTTTTGGTGTCCCTGGACGTCTCCGGGCCATGGGGTGATCTATGGGAACGTCCCCAACACTCGTGGTTTTGCCCGATTCAGGCCCGTTTTGTGGGTTTATTACCCATGTTTTTGTGTCCCGGGACGTCTCTGAAGCACGGGGTGATCTTAAGGGACCGTCCCCAAGACTCGTAGTTTTGGCTAATTGGGGCATGTTTTGTGAGCTATTGCTCACGTTTTGGTGTCCCGGGACGTCTCCGAACCATGGGGTGATCTTATGGGATGGTCCCCAGGTCTCGTGGTTTTGCCCGATTCAGGACCGTTTTCTGGGTTTATTGCCCATGTTTTGGTGTCCCGGGACGTCTCTGAAGCACATGGTGATCTTATGGGACCGTCCCCAAGAGTCGCAGTTTTGGCCAACTGGGGCCCGTTCTGTGAGCTATTGCTCATGTTTTGGTGTCCCGGGACGTCTCCGGACCACGGGGTGATCTTATGGGAACGTCCCCAGGACTCGTGGTTCTGGCCGATTCAGGCCCGTTTTCTGGGTTTATTGCCCATGTTTTGGTGTCCCTGGACGTCTTCGAAGCACAGGATGATCTTATGGGACAGTCCCCAAGAGTCACAGTTTTGGCCAATTGGGGCCAGTTTTGTGCGCTATTGCTCCTGTTTTGGTGTCCCGGGACGTCTCCGGAAAACGGGGTGATCTTATCGGAACGTCCCCAATAATCGTGGTTTTGCCCGATTCAGGCTCGGTTTGTGGGTTTATTGCCTAGGTTTTGGTGTCCCAGGACGTCCCCGAAGCACGGGGTGATCTTATAGGACCGTCCCCAGGAGTCACAGTTTTGGCCAATTGGGGGCCGTTTTGTGAGGTATTGCTCACGTTTCGGTGTCCCTGGACGTCTCCGGGCCATGGGGTGATCTATGGGAACGTCCCCAACACTCGTGGTTTTGCCCGATTCAGGCCCGTTTTGTGGGTTTATTACCCATGTTTTTTTGTCCCGGGACGTCTCCGAAGCACGGGGTGATCTTAAGGGACCGTCCCCAAGACTCGTAGTTTTGGCCAAATGGGGCCCGTTTTGTGAGCTATTGCTCACGTTTTGGTGTCCCGGGACGTCTCCGGACCATGGGGTGATCTCATGGGAACGTCCCGAGAACTCGTGGTTTTGGCCGATTCAGGCCCGTTTTCTGGGTTTATTGCCCATGTTTTGGTGTCCCGGGACGTCTCCGAAGCACGGGGTGATCTTATGGGACCGTCCCCAAGAGTCACAGTTTTGGCCAATTGGGGCCCGTTTTGTGAGGTATTGCTCACGTCTTGGTGTCCCGGGACGTCTCCGTACCATGGGGTGATCTATGGGAACGTCCCCAAGACTCATGGTTTTGTCCGATTCAGGCCCGTTTTGTGGGTTTATTGCCCATGTTTTGGTGTCCCGGGACGTGTCGGAAGCACGGGGTGATCTTATAAGACCATCCCCAAGAGTCACAGTTTTGGCCAATTGGGGCCCGTTTTGTGAGGTATTGCTCACGTTTTGGTGTCCCGGGACGTCTCCGGACGACTGGGTGATCTATGGGAACGTCCCCAACACTCAAGGTTTTGCCCTATTCAGGCCTGTTTTGTGGGTTTATTGCCCATGTTTTGGTGTCCGGGGACGTGTCGGAAGCACGGGGTGATCTTATGGGACAGTCCCCAAGACTCGTAGTTTTGGCCAAATGGGGCCCGTTTTGTGAGCTATTGCTCACGTTTTGGTGTCCCGGGACGTCTCCAGACCATGGGGTGATCTCATGGGAACGTCCCGAGAACTCGTGGTTTTGGCCGATTCAGGCCCGTTTTGTGCGTTTATTGCCCATGGTTTGGTGTCCCGGGACATCTCCGAAGCACGGGGTGATCTTATGGGACCGTCCCCAAGAGTCACAGTTTTGGCCAATTGGGGCTCATTTTGTGAGGTATTGCTCACGTCTTGGTGTCCCGGGGCGTCTCCGTACCATGGGGTGATCTATGGGAACGTCCCCAGGTCTCGTGGTTTTGTCCGATTCAGGCCCGTTTTCTGGGTTTATTGCCCATGTTTTGGTGTCCCGGGACGTCTCCGAAGCACAGGGTGATCTTATAAGACCGTCCCCAAGAGTCACAGTTTTGGCCAATTGGGACCCGTTTTGTGAGCTATTGCTCATGTTTTGGTTGTCCCGGGACGTCTCCGGACCACGGGGTGATCTATGGGAACGTCCCCAAGACTCATGGTTTTGTCCGATTCAGGCCCGTTTTCTGGGTTTATTGCCCATGTTTTGGTGTCCCGGGACGTCTCCGAAGCACAGGGTGATCTTATAAGACTGTCCCCAAGACTCGCAGTTTTGGCCAATTGGGGCCCGCTTTGTGAGCTATTGCTCATGTTTTGGTTGTCCCGGGACGTCTCCGGACCACGGGGTGATCTTATGGGAACGTCCCCAGGACTCGTGGTTCTGGCCGATTCAGGCCCGTTTTCTGGGTTTATTGCCCATGTTTTGGTGTCCCTGGACGTCTTCGAAGCACAGGATGATCTTCTGGGACCGTCCCCAAGAGTCACAGTTTCGGCCAATTGGGGCCAGTTTTGTGAGCTATTGCTCCTGTTTTGGTGTCCCGGGACGTCTCCGGAAAACGGGGTGATCTTATCGGAACGTCCCCAATAATCATGGTTTTGCCCGATTCAGCCTCGGTTTGTGGGTTTATTGCCCATGCTTTGGTGTCCCAGGACGTCCCCGAAGCACGGGGTGATCTTATAGGACCGTCCCCAAGAGTCACTGTTTTGGCCAATTGGGGCCCGTTTTGTGAGGTATTGCTCACGTTTTGGTGTCCCTGGACGTCTCCGGGCCATGGGGTGATCTATGGGAACGTCCCCAACACTCGTGGTTTTGCCCGATTCAGGCCCGTTTTGTGGGTTTATTACCCATGTTTTTGTGTCCCGGGACGTCTCCGAAGCACGGGGTGATCTTAAGGGACCGTCCCCAAGACTCGTAGTTTTGGCTAATTGGGGCATGTTTTGTGAGCTATTGCTCACGTTTTGGTGTCCCGGGACGTCTCCGAACCATGGGGTGATCTTATGGGATGGTCCCCAGGTCTCGTGGTTTTGCCCGATTCAGGACCGTTTTCTGGGTTTATTGCCCATGTTTTGGTGTCCCGGGACGTCTCTGAAGCACATGGTGATCTTATGGGACCGTCCCCAAGAGTCGCAGTTTTGGCCAACTGGGGCCCGTTCTGTGAGCTATTGCTCATGTTTTGGTGTCCCGGGACGTCTCCGGACCACGGGGTGATCTTATGGGAACGTCCCCAGGACTCGTGGTTCTGGCCGATTCAGGCCCGTTTTCTGGGTTTATTGCCCATGTTTTGGTGTCCCTGGACGTCTTCGAAGCACAGGATGATCTTATGGGACAGTCCCCAAGAGTCACAGTTTTGGCCAATTGGGGCCAGTTTTGTGCGCTATTGCTCCTGTTTTGGTGTCCCGGGACGTCTCCGGAAAACGGGGTGATCTTATCGGAACGTCCCCAATAATCGTGGTTTTGCCCGATTCAGGCTCGGTTTGTGGGTTTATTGCCTAGGTTTTGGTGTCCCAGGACGTCCCCGAAGCACGGGGTGATCTTATAGGACCGTCCCCAGGAGTCACAGTTTTGGCCAATTGGGGGCCGTTTTGTGAGGTATTGCTCACGTTTCGGTGTCCCTGGACGTCTCCGGGCCATGGGGTGATCTATGGGAACGTCCCCAACACTCGTGGTTTTGCCCGATTCAGGCCCGTTTTGTGGGTTTATTACCCATGTTTTTTTGTCCCGGGACGTCTCCGAAGCACGGGGTGATCTTAAGGGACCGTCCCCAAGACTCGTAGTTTTGGCCAATTGGGGCATGTTTTGTGAGCTATTGCTCACGTTTTGGTGTCCCGGGACGTCTCCGAACCTTGGGGTGATCTTATGGGATGGTCCCCAGGTCTCGTGGTTTTGCCCGATTCAGGACCGTTTTCTGGGTTTATTGCCCATGTTTTGGTGTCCGGGGACGTGTCGGAAGCACGGGGTGATCTTATGGGACAGTCCCCAAGACTCGTAGTTTTGGCCAAATGGGGCCCGTTTTGTGAGCTATTGCTCACGTTTTGGTGTCCCGGGACGTCTCCAGACCATGGGGTGATCTCATGGGAACGTCCCGAGAACTCGTGGTTTTGGCCGATTCAGGCCCGTTTTGTGCGTTTATTGCCCATGGTTTGGTGTCCCGGGACATCTCCGAAGCACGGGGTGATCTTATGGGACCGTCCCCAAGAGTCACAGTTTTGGCCAATTCGGGCTCATTTTGTGAGGTATTGCTCACGTCTTGGTGTCCCGGGACGTCTCCGTACCATGGGGTGATCTATGGGAACGTCCCCAGGTCTCGTGGTTTTGTCCGATTCAGGCCCGTTTTCTGGGTTTATTGCCCATGTTTTGGTGTCCCGGGACGTCTCCGAAGCACAGGGTGATCTTATAAGACCGTCCCCAAGAGTCACAGTTTTGGCCAATTGGGACCCGTTTTGTGAGCTATTGCTCATGTTTTGGTTGTCCCGGGACGTCTCCGGACCACGGGGTGATCTTATGGGAACGTCCCCAAGACTCATGGTTTTGCCCGATTCAAGCCCGTTTTGTGGGTTTATTGCCCATGGTTTGGTGTCCCGGGACGTGTCGGAATCACTGGGTGGTCTTATGGGACCGTCCCCAAGACTCGCAGGTTTGGCCAATTGGGGCCCGTTTTGTGAGCTATTACTCATGTTTTGGTGTGCCGGGACGTCTCCGGACCAAGGGGTGATCTTATCGGAACGTCCCTAGGACTCGTGGTTTTGGCCAATTCAGGCCCGTTTTGTGGGTTTATTGCCCATGTTTTGGTGTCCCGGGACGTCTGCGAAGCACGGGGTGATCTTATGGGACCGTCCCCAAGAGTCATAGTTTTGGCCAATTGCGACCCGTTTGGTGAGGTATTGCTCACGTTATGGTGTCCCGGGACGTCTCCAGACCATGGGGTGATCTCACGGGAACGTCCCGAGGACTCGTGGTTTTGGCCGAGTCAGGCCTGTTTTGTGGGTTTATTGCCCATGTTTTGGTGTGCCGAGACGTCTCCGAAGCACGGGGTGATCTCATGGGACCGTCCCCAAGAGTCACAGTTTTGGCCAATTGGGGCTCATTTTGTGAGGTATTGCTCACGTTTTGGTGTCCCTGGACGTCTCCGTACCATGGGGTGATCTATGGGAACGTCCCCAGGTCTCGTGGTTTTGTCCGATTCAGGCCCGTTTTCTGGGTTTATTGCCCATGTTTAAGTGTCCCGGGACGTCTCCGAAGCACAGGGTGATCTTATAAGACTGTCCCCAAGAGTCACAATTTTGGCCAATTGGGGCCAGTTTTGTGAGCTATTGCTCCTGTTTTGGTGTCCCGGGACGTCTCCGGAAAACGGGGTGATCTTATCGGAACGTCCCCAATAATCATGGTTTTGCCCGATTCAGCCTCGGTTTGTGGGTTTATTGCCCATGTTTTGGTGTCCCAGGACGTCCCCGAAGCACGGGGTGATCTTATAGGACCGTCCCCAAGAGTCACAGTTTTGGCCAATTGGGGCCCGTTTTGTGAGGTATTGCTCACGTTTTGGTGTCCCTGGACGTCTCCGGGCCATGGGGTGATCTATGGGAACGTCCCCAACACTCGTGGTTTTGCCCGATTCAGGCCCGTTTTGTGGGTTTATTACCCATGTTTTTGTGTCCCGGGACGTCTCCGAAGCACGGGGTGATCTTAAGGGACCGTCCCCAAGACTCGTAGTTTTGGCTAATTGGGGCATGTTTTGTGAGCTATTGCTCACGTTTTGGTGTCCCGGGACGTCTCCGAACCATGGGGTGATCTTATGGGATGGTCCCCAGGTCTCGTGGTTTTGCCCGATTCAGGACCGTTTTCTGGGTTTATTGCCCATGTTTTGGTGTCCCGGGACGTCTCTGAAGCACATGGTGATCTTATGGGACCGTCCCCAAGAGTCGCAGTTTTGGCCAACTGGGGCCCGTTTTGTGAGCTATTGCTCATGTTTTGGTGTCCCGGGACGTCTCCGGACCACGGGGTGATCTTATGGGAACGTCCCCAAGACTCATGGTTTTGCCCGATTCAAGCCCGTTTTGTGGGCTTATTGCCCATGTTTTGGTGTCCCGGGACGTGTCGGAAGCACGGGGTAATCTAAAGGGACCGTCCCCAAGGGTCACAGTTTTGGCCAATTGGGGCCCGTTTTGTGAGGTATTGCTCACGTTATGGTGTCCCGGGACGTCTCAGGACGACTGGGTGATCTATGGGAACGTCCCCAACACTCAAGGTTTTGCCCTATTCAGGCCTGTTTTGTGGGTTTATTGCCCATGTTTTGGTGTCCTGGAACGTGTCGGAAGCACGGGGTGATCTCATGGGAACGTTCCGAGAACTCGTGGTTTTGGCCGATTCAGGCACGTTTTGTGCGTTTATTGCCCATGCTTTGGTGTCCCGGGACATCTCCGAAGCACGGGGTGATCTTATGGGACCGTCCCCAAGAGTAACAGTTTTGGCCAATTGGGGCTCATTTTGTGAGGTATTGCTCACGTTTTGGTGTCCCTGGACGTCTCCGTACCATGGGGTGATCTATGGGAACGTCCCCAGGTCTCGTGGTTTTGTCCGATTCAGGCCCGTTTTCTGGGTTTATTGCCCATGTTTTGGTGTCCCGGGACGTCTCCGAAGCACAGGGTGATCTTATAAGACCGTCCCCAAGAGTCACAGTTTTGGCCAATTTTGACCCGTTTTGTGAGCTATTGCTCATGTTTTGGTTGTCCCGGGACGTCTCCGGACCACGGGGTGATCTTATGGGAACGTCCCCAAGACTCATGGTTTTGCCCGATTCAAGCCCGTTTTGTGGGTTTATTGCCCATGTTTTGGTGTCCCGGGACGTGTCGGAATCACGGGGTGGTCTTATGGAACCGTCCCCAAGACTCGCAGGTTTGGCCAATTGGGGCCCGTTTTGTGAGCTATTACTCATGTTTTGGTGTGCCGGGACGTCTCCGGACCAAGGGGTGATCTTATCGGAACGTCCCTAGGACTCGTGGTTTTGGCCAATTCAGGCCCGTTTTGTGGGTTTATTGCCCATGTCTTAGTGTCCTGGGACGTCTTCGAAGCACGGGGTGATCTTATGGGACCGTCCCCAAGAGTCATAGTTTTGGCCAATTGGGACTCGTTTTGTGAGGTATTGCTCACGTTATGGTGTCCCGGGACGTCTCCAGACCATGGGGTGATCTCATGGGAACGTCCCGAGGACTCGTGGTATTGGCCGATTCAGGCCCGTTTCGTGCGTTTATTGCCCATGTTTTGGTCTCCCGTGACGTCTCCGAAGCACGGGGTGATCTTATGGGACCATCCCCAAGACTCACAGTTTTGGCCAATTGGGCCCGTTTTGTGAGCTATTGCTTACGTTTGGGTGTCCCGGGACGTCTCCAGACCAAGGGTTGATCTTATCGAAACGTCCCCAGGACTCGTAGTTTTGCCCGATTCAGGCCTGTTTTGTGGGCTTATTGCCCATATTTTGGTGTCCCGGGACGTCTCTAAAGCACAGGGTGATGTTATGGGACCATCCCCAAGAGTCGCAGTTTTGGCCAATTGGGGCCCATTTTGTGAGCTATTGCTCATGTTTTGGTGTCCCGGGACGTCTCCGGACCACAGGGTGATCTTATGGAACATCCATAAGACACGTGGTTTTGCCCGATTCAGGCCTGTTTTGTGGGTTTTATTGCCCATGTTTTGGTGTCTCGGGATGTCTCCGAAGGATGGGGTGATGTTACGGGACCGTCCCCAAGAGTCACAGTTTTGGCAATTGGGCCCCGTTTTGTGAGGTATTGCTCACGTTCTGGTGTCTCGGGACGTCTCCGGACCACGGGGTGATCTAAGGGAACGTCCGCAACACTCGTGGTTTTGCCCGATTCAGGCCCGTTTAGTGGGTTTATTGCCCAAGTTTTGGTGTCCCGGGACGTCTGCGAAGCACGGGGCGATCTTATGGGACAGTCCCCAAGACTCGTAGTTTTGGCCAAATGCGGCCCGTTTTGTGAGCTATTGCTCATGTTTTGGTGTCCCGGGACGTCTCCAGACCATGGGGTGATCTCATCGGAACGTCCCGAGGACTCGTGGTTTTGGCCGATTCAGGCCCGTTTTGTGCGTTTATTGCCCATGTTTTGGTGTCCCGGGACATCTCCGAAGCACGGGTTGATCTTACTGGACCGCCCCCAAGAGTAGTAGTTTTGGTCAATTGGGGCCCATTTTGTGAGGTATTGCTCGCGTTTTGGTGTCCCGGGACGTCTCTGGACCATGGGGTAATCTTATGGTAAGGTCCCCAGGTCTCGTGGTTTTGCCCGATTCAGGACCGTTTTTTGGGTTTATTGCCCATGTTTTGGTGTCCCGGGACGTCTCTGAAGCACAGGGTGATCTTATGGGACGGTCCCCAAGAGTCGCAGTTTTGGTGTCCTGGGACGTCTCCGGACAATGGGGTGATCTTATGGGAACGTCCCCAGGACTCACAATTTTGGTTGATACGAGCTCGTTTCCTGGGATATTGCTCACGTTTCGGTGTCTCGGGACGTCTCCGATGCACGGGGTGATCTTATGGAAACGTCCCCAAGAATCGTGGATTTGGCCGAGTCAGGCCTGTTTTGTGGGTCTATTGCCCATGTTTTGGTGTCCCGAGACGTCTCCGAAGCACGGGGTGATCTTATGGGACCGTCCCCAAGAGTCACAGTTTTGGCCAATTGGGGCTCATTTTGTGAGGTATTGCTCACGTTTTGGTGTCCCTGGACGTCTCCGTACCATGGGGTGATCTATGGGAACGTCCCCAGGTCTCATGGTTTTGTCCGATTCAGGCCCGTTTTCTGGGTTTATTGCCCATGTTTTGGTGTCCCGGGACGTCTCCGAAGCACAGGGTGATCTTATAAGACTGTCCCCAAGAGTCACAGTTTTGGCCAATTGGTGCCCGTTTTGTGAGCTATTGCTCATGTTTTGGTTGTCCCGGGACGTCTCCGGACAACGGGGTGATCTTATGGGAACGTCCCCAGGACTCGTGGTTCCGGCCGATTCAGGCCCATTTTCTGGGTTTATTGCCCATGTTTTGGTGTCCCTGGACGTCTTCGAAGCACAGGATGATCTTATGGGACCGTCCCCAAGAGTCACACTTTCGGCCAATTGGGGCCAGTTTTGTGAGCTATTGCTCCTGTTTTGGTGTCCCGGGACGTCTCCGGAAAACGGGGTGATCTTATCGGAACGTCCCCAATAATCATGGTTTTGCCCGATTCAGGCTCGGTTTGTGGGTTTATTGCCCATGTTTTGGTGTCCCAGGACGTCCCCGAAGCACGGGGTGATCTTATAGGACCGTCCCCAAGAGTCACAATTTTGGCCAATTGGGGCCCGTTTTGTGAGGTATTGCTCACGTTTTGGTGTCCCTGGACGTCTCCGGGCCATGGGGTGATCTATAGGAACGTCCCCAACACTCGTGGTTTTGCCCGATTCAGGCCCGTTTTGTGGGTTTATTACCCATGTTTTTGTGTCCCGGGACGTCTCCGAAGCACGGGGTGATCTTAAGGGACCGTCCCCAAGACTCGTAGTTTTGGCCAATTGGGGCATGTTTTGTGAGCTATTGCTCACGTTTTGGTGTCCCGGGACGTCTCCGAACCATGGGGTGATCTTATGGGATGGTCCCCAGGTCTCGTGGTTTTGCCCGATTCAGGACCGTTTTCTGGGTTTATTGCCCATGTTTTGGTGTCCCGGGACGTCTCTGAAGCACATGGTGATCTTATGGGACCGTCCCCAAGAGTCGCAGTTTTGGCCAACTGGGGCCCGTTTTGTGTGCTATTGCTCATGTTTTGGTGTCCCGGGACGTCTCCGGACCACGGGGTGATCTTATGGGAACGTCCCCAAGACTCATGGTTTTGCCCGATTCAAGCCCGTTTTGTGTGTTTATTGCCCATGTTTTGGTGTCCCGGGACGTGTCGAAAGCACGGGGTAATCTAAAGGGACCGTCCCCAAGAGTCACAGTTTTGGCCAATTGGGGCCCGTTTTGTGAGGTATTGCTCACGTTATGGTGTCCCGGGACGTCTCCGGACGACTGGGTGATCTATGGGAACGTCCCCAACACTCAAGGTTTTGACCTATTCAGGCCTGTTTTGTGGGTTTATTGCCCATGTTTTGGTGTCCTGGGACGTGTCGGAAGCACGGGGTGATCTTATGGGACAGTCCCCAAGACTCGTAGTTTTGGCCAAATGGGGCCCGTTTTGTGAGCTATTGCTCACGTTTTGGTGTCCCGGGACGTCTCCAGACCATGGGGTGATCTCATGGGAACGTCCCGAGAACTCGTGGTTTTGGCCGATTCAGGCCCGTTTTGTGCGTTTATTGCCCATGGTTTGGTGTCCCGGGACATCTCCGAAGCACGGGGTGATCTTATGGGACCGTCCCCAAGAGTCACAGTTTTGGCCAATTGGGGCTCATTTTGTGAGGTATTGCTCACGTTTTGGTGTCCCTGGACGTCTCCGTACCATGGGGTGATCTATGGGAACGTCCCCAGGTCTCGTGGTTTTGTCCGATTCAGGCCCATTTTCTGGGTTTATTGCCCATGTTTTGGTGTCCCGGGACGTCTCCGAAGCATAGGGTGATCTTATAAGACCGTCCCCAAGAGTCACAGTTTTGGCCAATTGGGACCCGTTTTGTGAGCTATTGCTCATGTTTTGGTTGTCCCAGGACGTCTCCGGACCACGGGGTGATCTTATGGGAACGTCCCCAAGACTCAAGGTTTTGCCCGATTCAATCCCGTTTTGTGGGTTTATTGCCCATGTTTTGGTGTCCCGGGACGTGTCGGAATCACAGGGTGGTCTTATGGGACCGTCCCCAAGACTCGCAGGTTTGGCCAATTGGGGCCCGTTTTGTGAGCTATTACTCATGTTTTGGTGTGCCGGGACGTCTCCGGACCAAGGGGTGATCTTATCGGAACGTCCCTAGGACTCGTGGTTTTGGCAAATTCAGGCCCGTTTTGTGGGTTTATTGCCCTTGTTTTAGTGTCCCGGGACGTCTTCGAAGCACGGGGTGATCTTATGGGACCGTCCCCAAGAGTCATAGTTTTGGCCAATTGGGACCCGTTTTGTGAGGTATTGCTCACGTTATGGTGTCCCGGGACGTCTCCAGACCATGGGGTGATCTCATGGGAACGTCCCGAGGACTCGTGGTTTTGGCCGATTCAGGCCCGTTTCGTGCGTTTATTGCCCATGTTTTGGTGTCCCGTGACGTCTCCGAAGCACGGGGTGATCTTATGGGACCATCCCCAAGACTCACAGTTTTGGCCAATTGGGCCCGTTTTGTGAGCTATTGCTTACGTTTGGGTGTCCCGGGACGTCTCCAGACCAAGGGTTGATCTTATCGAAACGTCCCCAGGACTCGTAGTTTTGCCCGATTCAGGCCTGTTTTGTGGGCTTATTGCCCATATTTTGGTGTCCCGGGACGTCTCTGTAGCACAGGGTGATCTTATGGGACCATCCCCAAGAGTCGCAGTTTTGGCCAATTGGGGCCCATTTTGTGAGCTATTGCTCATGTTTTGGTGTCCCGGGACGTCTCCGAACCACTGGGTGATCTTATGGAACATCCATAAGACACGTGGTTTTGCCCGATTCAGGCCTGTTTTGTGGGTTTTATTGGCCATGTTTTGGTGTCCCGGGATGTCTCCGAAGGATGGGGTAATGTTACGGGACCGTCCCCAAGAGTCACAGTTTTGGCCAATTGGGCCCCGTTTTGTGAGGTATTGCTCACGTTTTGGTGTCTCGGGACGTCTCCGGACCACGGGGTGATCTAAGGGAACGTCCGCAACACTCGTGGTTTTGCCCGATTCAGGCCCGTTTAGTGGGTTTATTGCCTAAGTTTTGGTGTCCCGGGACGTCTGCGAAGCACGGGGCGATCTTATGGGACAGTCCCCAAGACTTGTAGTTTTGGCCAAATGGGGCCCGTTTTGTGAGCTATTGCTCATGTTTTGGTGTCCCGGGACGTCTCCAGACCATGGGGTGATCTCATCGGAACGTCCCGAGGACTCGTGGTTTTGGCCGATTCAGGCCCGTTTTGTGCGTTTATTGCCCATGTTTTGGTGTCCCGGGACATCTCCGAAGCACGGGTTGATCTTATGGGACCGCCCCCAAGAGTCGTAGTTTTGGTCAATTGGGGCCCATTTTGTGAGGTATTGCTCGCGTTTTGGTGTCCCGGGACGTCTCTGGACCATGGGGTAATCTTATGGTAAGGTCCCCAGGTCTCGTGGTTTTGCCCGATTCAGGACCGTTTTTTGGTTTTATTGCCCATGTTTTGGTGTCCCGGGACGTCTCTGAAGCACAGGGTGATCTTATGGGACGGTCCCCAAGAGTCGCAGTTTTGGTGTCCTGGGACGTCTCCGGACAATGGGGTGATCTTATGGGAACGTCCCCAGGACTCACAATTTTGGTTGATACGAGCTCGTTTCCTGGGATATTGCTCACGTTTCGGTGTCTCCGGACGTCTCCGATGCACGGGGTGATCTTATGGAAACGTCCCCAAGAATCGTGGATTTGGCCGAGTCAGGCCTGTTTTGTGGGTTTATTGCCCATGTTTTTGTGTCCCGAGACGTCTCCGAAGCACGGGGTGATCTTATGGGACCGTCCCCAAGAGTCACAGTTTTGGCCAATTGGGGCTCATTTTGTGAGGTATTGCTCACGTTTTGGTGTCCCTGGACGTCTCCGTACCATGGGGTGATCTATGGGAACGTCCCCAGGTCTCATGGTTTTGTCCGATTCAGGCCCGTTTTCTGGGTTTATTGCCCATGTTTTGGTGTCCCGGGACGTCTCCGAAGCACAGGGTGATCTTATAAGACTGTCCCCAAGAGTCACAGTTTTGGCCAATTGGGGCCCGTTTTGTGAGCTATTGCTCATGTTTTGGTTGTCCCGGGACGTCTCCGGACCACGGGGTGATCTTATGGGAACGTCCCCAGGACTCGTGGTTCTGGCCGATTCAGGCCCATTTTCTGGGTTTATTGCCCATGTTTTGGTGTCCCTGGACGTCTTCGAAGCACAGGATGATCTTATGGGACCGTCCCCAAGAGTCACAGTTTCGGCCAATTGGGGCCAGTTTTGTGAGCTATTGCTCCTGTTTTGGTGTCCCGGGACGTCTCCGGAAAACGGGGTGATCTTATCGGAACGTCCCCAATAATCATGGTTTTGCCCGATTCAGGCTCGGTTTGTGGGTTTATTGCCCATGTTTTGGTGTCCCAGGACGTCCCTGAAGCACGGGGTGATCTTATAGGACCGTCCCCAAGAGTCACAGTTTTGGCCAATTGGGGCCCGTTTTGTGAGGTATTGCTCACGTTTTGGTGTCCCTGGACGTCTCCGGGCCATGGGGTGATCTATGGGAACGTCCCCAACACTCGTGGTTTTACCCGATTCAGGCCCGTTTTGTGGGTTTATTACCCATGTTTTTGTGTCCCGGGACGTCTCCGAAGCACGGGGTGATCTTAAGGGACCGTCCCCAAGACTCGTAGTTTTGGCCAATTGGGGCATGTTTTGTGAGCTATTGCTCACGTTTTGGTGTCCCGGGACGTCTTCGAACCATGGGGTGATCTTATGGGATGGTCCCCAGGTCTCGTGGTTTTGCCCGATTCAGGACCGTTTTCTGGGTTTATTGCCCATGTTTTGGTGTCCCGGGACGTCTCTGAAGCACATGGTGATCTTATGGGACCGTCCCCAAGAGTCGCAGTTTTGGCCAACTGGGGCCCGTTTTGTGTGCTATTGCTCATGTTTTGGTGTCCCGGGACGTCTCCGGACCACGGGGTGATCTTATGGGAACGTCCCCAAGACTCATGGTTTTGCCCGATTCAAGCCCGTTTTGTGTGTTTATTGTGCATGTTTTGGTGTCCCGGGACGTGTCGAAAGCACGGGGTAATCTAAAGGGACCGTCCCCAAGAGTCACAGTTTTGGCCAATTGGGGCCCGTTTTGTGAGGTATTGCTCACGTTATGGTGTCCCGGGACGTCTCCGGACGACTGGGTGATCTATGGGAACGTCCCCAACACTCAAGGTTTTGACCTATTCAGGCCTGTTTTGTGGGTTTATTGCCCATGTTTTGGTGTCCTGGGACGTGTCGGAAGCACGGGGTGATCTTATGGGACAGTCCCCAAGACTCGTAGTTTTGGCCAAATGGGGCCCGTTTTGTGAGCTATTGCTCACGTTTTGGTGTCCCGGGACGTCTCCAGACCATGGGGTGATCTCATGGGAACGTCCCGAGAACTCGTGGTTTTGGCCGATTCAGGCCCGTTTTGTGCGTTTATTGCCCATGGTTTGGTGTCCCGGGACATCTCCGAAGCACGGGGTGATCTTATGGGACCATCCCCAAGAGTCACAGTTTTGGCCAATTGGGGCTCATTTTGTGAGGTATTGCTCACGTTTTGGTGTCCCTGGACGTCTCCGTACCATGGGGTGATCTATGGGAATGTCCCCAGGTCTGGTGGTTTTGTCCGATTCAGGCCCGTTTTCTGGGTTTATTGCCCATGTTTTGGTGTCCCGGGACGTCTCCGAAGCACAGGGTGATCTTATAAGACCGTCCCCAAGAGTCACAGTTTTGGCCAATTGGGACCCGTTTTGTGAGCTATTGCTCATGTTTTGGTTGTCCCGGGACGTCTCCGGACCACGGGGTGATCTTATGGGAACGTCCCCAAGACTCAAGGTTTTGCCCGATTCAAGCCCGTTTTGTGGGTTTATTGCCCATGTTTTGGTGTCCCGGGACGTGTCGGAATCACAGGGTGGTCTTATGGGACCGTCCCCAAGACTCGCAGGTTTGGCCAATTGGGGCCCGTTTTGTGAGCTATTACTCATGTTTTGGTGTGCCGGGACGTCTCCGGACCAAGGGGTGATCTTATCGGAACGTCCCTAGGACTCGTGGTTTTGGCAAATTCAGGCCCGTTTTGTGGGTTTATTGCCCTTGTTTTAGTGTCCCGGGACGTCTTCGAAGCACGGGGTGATCTTATGGGACCGTCCCCAAGAGTCATAGTTTTGGCCAATTGGGACCCGTTTTGTGAGGTATTGCTCACGTTATGGTGTCCCGGGACGTCTCCAGACCATGGGGTGATCTCATGGGAACGTCCCGAGGACTCGTGGTTTTGGCCGATTCAGGCCCGTTTCGTGCGTTTATTGCCCATGTTTTGGTGTCCCGTGACGTCTCCGAAGCACGGGGTGATCTTATGGGACCATCCCCAAGACTCACAGTTTTGGCCAATTGGGCCCGTTTTGTGAGCTATTGCTTACGTTTGGGTGTCCCGGGACGTCTCCAGACCAAGGGTTGATCTTATCGAAACGTCCCCAGGACTCGTAGTTTTGCCCGATTCAGGCCTGTTTTGTGGGCTTATTGCCCATATTTTGGTGTCCCGGGACGTCTCTGTAGCACAGGGTGATCTTATGGGACCATCCCCAAGAGTCGCAGTTTTGGCCAATTGGGGCCCATTTTGTGAGCTATTGCTCATGTTTTGGTGTCCCGGGACGTCTCCGAACCACTGGGTGATCTTATGGAACATCCATAAGACACGTGGTTTTGCCCGATTCAGGCCTGTTTTGTGGGTTTTATTGGCCATGTTTTGGTGTCCCGGGATGTCTCCGAAGGATGGGGTAATGTTACGGGACCGTCCCCAAGAGTCACAGTTTTGGCCAATTGGGCCCTGTTTTGTGAGGTATTGCTCACGTTTTGGTGTCTCGGGACGTCTCCGGACCACGGGGTGATCTAAGGGAACGTCCGCAACACTCGTGGTTTTGCCCGATTCAGGCCCGTTTAGTGGGTTTATTGCCTAAGTTTTGGTGTCCCGGGACGTCTGCGAAGCACGGGGCGATCTTATGGGACAGTCCCCAAGACTCGTAGTTTTGGCCAAATGGGGCCCGTTTTGTGAGCTATTGCTCATGTTTTGGTGTCCCGGGACGTCTCCAGACCATGGGGTGATCTCATCGGAACGTCCCGAGGACTCGTGGTTTTGGCCGATTCAGGCCCGTTTTGTGCGTTTATTGCCCATGTTTTGGTGTCCCGGGACATCTCCGAAGCACGGGTTGATCTTATGGGACCGCCCCCAAGAGTCGTAGTTTTGGTCAATTGGGGCCCATTTTGTGAGGTATTGCTCGCGTTTTGGTGTCCCGGGACGTCTCTGGACCATGGGGTAATCTTATGGTAAGGTCCCCAGGTCTCGTGGTTTTGCCCGATTCAGGACCGTTTTTTGGTTTTATTGCCCATGTTTTGGTGTCCCGGGACGTCTCTGAAGCACAGGGTGATCTTATGGGACGGTCCCCAAGAGTCGCAGTTTTGGTGTCCTGGGACGTCTCCGGACAATGGGGTGATCTTATGGGAACGTCCCCAGGACTCACAATTTTGGTTGATACGAGCTCGTTTCCTGGGATATTGCTCACGTTTCGGTGTCTCCGGACGTCTCCGATGCACGGGGTGATCTTATGGAAACGTCCCCAAGAATCGTGGATTTGGCCGAGTCAGGCCTGTTTTGTGGGTTTATTGCCCATGTTTTTGTGTCCCGAGACGTCTCCGAAGCACGGGGTGATCTTATGGGACCGTCCCCAAGAGTCACAGTTTTGGCCAATTGGGGCTCATTTTGTGAGGTATTGCTCACGTTTTGGTGTCCCTGGACGTCTCCGTACCATGGGGTGATCTATGGGAACGTCCCCAGGTCTCATGGTTTTGTCCGATTCAGGCCCGTTTTCTGGGTTTATTGCCCATGTTTTGGTGTCCCGGGACGTCTCCGAAGCACAGGGTGATCTTATAAGACTGTCCCCAAGAGTCACAGTTTTGGCCAATTGGGGCCCGTTTTGTGAGCTATTGCTCATGTTTTGGTTGTCCCGGGACGTCTCCGGACCACGGGGTGATCTTATGGGAACGTCCCCAGGACTCGTGGTTCTGGCCGATTCAGGCCCATTTTCTGGGTTTATTGCCCATGTTTTGGTGTCCCTGGACGTCTTCGAAGCACAGGATGATCTTATGGGACCGTCCCCAAGAGTCACAGTTTCGGCCAATTGGGGCCAGTTTTGTGAGCTATTGCTCCTGTTTTGGTGTCCCGGGACGTCTCCGGAAAACGGGGTGATCTTATCGGAACGTCCCCAATAATCATGGTTTTGCCCGATTCAGGCTCGGTTTGTGGGTTTATTGCCCATGTTTTGGTGTCCCAGGACGTCCCTGAAGCACGGGGTGATCTTATAGGACCGTCCCCAAGAGTCACAGTTTTGGCCAATTGGGGCCCGTTTTGTGAGGTATTGCTCACGTTTTGGTGTCCCTGGACGTCTCCGGGCCATGGGGTGATCTATGGGAACGTCCCCAACACTCGTGGTTTTACCCGATTCAGGCCCGTTTTGTGGGTTTATTACCCATGTTTTTGTGTCCCGGGACGTCTCCGAAGCACGGGGTGATCTTAAGGGACCGTCCCCAAGACTCGTAGTTTTGGCCAATTGGGGCATGTTTTGTGAGCTATTGCTCACGTTTTGGTGTCCCGGGACGTCTCCGAACCATGGGGTGATCTTATGGGATGGTCCCCAGGTCTCGTGGTTTTGCCCGATTCAGGACCGTTTTCTGGGTTTATTGCCCATGTTTTGGTGTCCCGGGACGTCTCTGAAGCACATGGTGATCTTATGGGACCGTCCCCCAGAGTCGCAGTTTTGGCCAACTGGGGCCCGTTTTGTGTGCTATTGCTCATGTTTTGGTGTCCCGGGACGTCTCCGGACCACGGGGTGATCTTATGGGAACGTCCCCAAGACTCATGGTTTTGCCCGATTCAAGCCCGTTTTGTGTGTTTATTGTGCATGTTTTGGTGTCCCGGGACGTGTCGAAAGCACGGGGTAATCTAAAGGGACCGTCCCCAAGAGTCACAGTTTTGGCCAATTGGGGCCCGTTTTGTGAGGTATTGCTCACGTTATGGTGTCCCGGGACGTCTCCGGACGACTGGGTGATCTATGGGAACGTCCCCAACACTCAAGGTTTTGACCTATTCAGGCCTGTTTTGTGGGTTTATTGCCCATGTTTTGGTGTCCTGGGACGTGTCGGAAGCACGGGGTGATCTTATGGGACAGTCCCCAAGACTCGTAGTTTTGGCCAAATGGGGCCCGTTTTGTGAGCTATTGCTCACGTTTTGGTGTCTCGGGACGTCTCCAGACCATGGGGTGATCTCATGGGAACGTCCCGAGAACTCGTGGTTTTGGCCGATTCAGGCCCGTTTTGTGCGTTTATTGCCCATGGTTTGGTGTCCCGGGACATCTCCGAAGCACGGGGTGATCTTATGGGACCATCCCCAAGAGTCACAGTTTTGGCCAATTGGGGCTCATTTTGTGAGGTATTGCTCACGTTTTGGTGTCCCTGGACGTCTCCGTACCATGGGGTGATCTATGGGAATGTCCCCAGGTCTGGTGGTTTTGTCCGATTCAGGCCCGTTTTCTGGGTTTATTGCCCATGTTTTGGTGTCCCGGGACGTCTCCGAAGCACAGGGTGATCTTATAAGACCGTCCCCAAGAGTCACAGTTTTGGCCAATTGGGACCCGTTTTGTGAGCTATTGCTCATGTTTTGGTTGTCCCGGGACGTCTCCGGACCACGGGGTGATCTTATGGGAACGTCCCCAAGACTCAAGGTTTTGCCCGATTCAAGCCCGTTTTGTGGGTTTATTGCCCATGTTTTGGTGTCCCGGGACGTGTCGGAATCACAGGGTGGTCTTATGCGACCGTCCCCAAGACTCGCAGGTTTGGCCAATTGGGGCCCGTTTTGTGAGCTATTACTCATGTTTTGGTGTGCCGGGACGTCTCCGGACCAAGGGGTGATCTTATCGGAACGTCCCTAGGACTCGTGGTTTTGGCAAATTCAGGCCCGTTTTGTGGGTTTATTGCCCTTGTTTTAGTGTCCCGGGACGTCTTCGAAGCACGGGGTGATCTTATGGGACCGTCCCCAAGAGTCATAGTTTTGGCCAATTGGGACCCGTTTTGTGAGGTATTGCTCACGTTATGGTGTCCCGGGACGTCTCCAGACCATGGGGTGATCTCATGGGAACGTCCCGAGGACTCGTGGTTTTGGCCGATTCAGGCCCGTTTCGTGCGTTTATTGCCCATGTTTTGGTGTCCCGTGACGTCTCCGAAGCACGGGGTGATCTTATGGGACCATCCCCAAGACTCACAGTTTTGGCCAATTGGGCCCGTTTTGTGAGCTATTGCTTACGTTTGGGTGTCCCGGGACGTCTCCAGACCAAGGGTTGATCTTATCGAAACGTCCCCAGGACTCGTAGTTTTGCCCGATTCAGGCCTGTTTTGTGGGCTTATTGCCCATATTTTGGTGTCCCGGGACGTCTCTGAAGCACAGGGTGATCTTATGGGACCATCCCCAAGAGTCGCAGTTTTGGCCAATTGGGGCCCGTTTTGTGAGCTATTGTTCATGTTTTGGTGTCCCGGGACGTCTCCGGACCACAGGGTGATCTTATGGAACATCCATAAGACACGTGGTTTTGCCCGATTCAGGCCTGTTTTGTGGGTTTTATTGCCCATGTTTTGGTGTCCCGGGATGTCTCCGATGGATGGGGTGATGTTACGGGACCGTCCCCAAGAGTCACAGTTTTGGCCAATTGGGCCCCGTTTTGTGAGGTATTGCTCACGTTTTGGTGTCTCGGGACGTCTCCGGACCACGGGGTGATCTATGTGAACGTCCGCAACACTCGTGGTTTTGCCCGATTCAGGCCCGTTTAGTGGGTTTATTGCCCATGTTTTGGTGTCCCGGGACGTCTGCGAAGCACGGGGCGATCTTATGGGACAGTCCCCAAGACTCGTAGTTTTGGCCAAATGGGGCCCGTTTTGTGAGCTATTGCTCATGTTTTGGTGTCCCGGGACGTCTCCAGACCATGGGGTGATCTCATCGGAAAGTCCCGAAGACTCGTGGTTTTGGCCGATTCAGGCCCGTTTTGTGCGTTTATTGCCCATGTTTTGGTGTCCCGGGACATCTCCGAAGCACGGGTTGATGTTATGGGACCGCCCCCAAGAGTCGTAGTTTTGGTCAATTCGGGCCCGTTTTGTGAGGTATTGCTCGCGTTTTGGTGTCCCGGGACGTCTCTGGACCATGGGGTAATCTTATGGGAAGGTCCCCAGGTCTCGTGGTTTTGCCCGATTCAGGACCGTTTTCTGGGTTTATTGCTAATGTTTTGGTGTCCCGGGACGTCTCTGAAGCACAGGGTGATCTTATGGGACGGTCCAAAAGAGTCGCAGTTTTGGTGTCCTGGGACGTCTCCGGACAATGGGGTGATCTTATGGGAACGTCCCCAGGACTCACAATTTTGGTTGATACGAGCTCGTTTCCTGGGATATTGCTCACGTTTCGGTGTCTCGGGACGTCTCCGATGCACGGGGTGATCTTATGGAAACGTCCCCAAGAATCGTGGTTTTGGCCGAGTCAGGCCTGTTTTGTGGGTTTATTGCCCATGTTTTGGTGTCCCGAGACGTCTCCGAAGCACGGGGTGATCTTATGGGACCGTCCCCAAGAGTCACAGTTTTGGCCAATTGGGGCTAATTTTGTGAGGTATTGCTCACGTTTTGGTGTCCCTGGACGTCTCCGTACCATGGGGTGATCTATGGGAACGTCCCCAGGGCTCGTGGTTTTGTCCGATTCAGGCCCGTTTTCTGGGTTTATTGCCCATGTTTTGGTGTCCCGGGACGTCTCCGAAGCACAGGGTGATCTTATAAGACTGTCCCCAAGAGTCACAGTTTTGGCCAATTGGGGCCCGTTTTGTGAGCTATTGCTCATGTTTTGGTTGTCCCGGGACGTCTCCGGACCACGGGGTGATCTTATGGGAACGTCCCCAGGACTCGTGGTTCTGGCCGATTCAGGCCGTTTTGTGGGTTTATTGCCCGTGTTTTGGTTTCCCTGGACGTCCCCGAAGCTCGGGGTGATCTTATAGGACCGTCCCCAAGAGTCACAGTTTTGGCCAATTGGGGCCCGTTTTGTGAGGTATTGCTCACGTTTTGGTGTCCCTGGACGTCTCCGGGCCATGGGGTGATCTATGGGAACGTCCCCAACACTCGTGGTTTTGCCCGATTCAGGCCCGTTTTGTGGGTTTATTTCCCATGTTTTTGTGTCCCGGGACGTCTCCGAAGCACGGGGTGATCTTAAGGGACCGTCCCCAAGACTCGTAGTTTTGGCCAATTGGCGCATGTTTTGTGAGCTATTGCTCACGTTTTGGTGTCCCGGGACGTCTCCGAACCATGGGGTGATCTTATGGGATGGTCCCCAGGTCTCGTGGTTTTGCCCGATTCAGGACCGTATTCTAGGTTTATTGCCCATGTTTTGGTGTCTCGGGACGTCTTTGAAGCACATGGTGATCTTATGGGACCGTCCCCAAGAGTCGCATTTTTGGCCAACTAGGGCCCGTTTTGTGAGCTATTGCTCATGTTTTGGTGTCCCGGGACGTCTCTGAAGCACAGGGTGATCTTATGGGACGGTCCCCAAGAGTCGCAGTTTTGGTGTCCTGGGACGTCTCCGGACAATGGGGTGATCTTATGGGAACGTCCCCAGGACTCACAATTTTGGTTGATACGAGCTCGTTTCCTGGGATATTGCTCACGTTTCGGTGTCTCGGGACGTCTCCGATGCACGGGGTGATCTTATGGAAACGTCCCCAAGACTCGTGGTTTTGGCCGAGTCAGGCCTGTTTTGTGGGTTTATTGCCCATGTTTTGGTGTCCCGAGACGTCTCCGAAGCACGGGGTGATCTTATGGGACCGTCCCCAAGAGTCACAGTTTTGGCCAATTGGGGCTAATTTTGTGAGGTATTGCTCACGTTTTGGTGTCCCTGGACGTCTCCGTACCATGGGGTGATCTATGGGAACGTCCCCAGGGCTCGTGGTTTTGTCAGATTCAGGCCCGTTTTCTGGGTTTATTGCCCATGTTTTGGTGTCCCGGGACGTCTCCGAAGCACAGGGTGATCTTATAAGACTGTCCCCAAGAGTCACAGTTTTGGCCAATTGGGGCCCGTTTTGTGAGCTATTGCTCATGTTTTGGTTGTCCCGGGACGTCTCCGGACCACGGGGTGATCTTATGGGAACGTCCCCAGGACTCGTGGTTCTGGCCGATTCAGGCCGTTTTGTGGGTTTATTGCCCATGTTTTGGTTTCCCTGGACGTCCCCGAAGCTCGGGGTGATCTTATAGGACCATCCCCAAGACTCACAGTTTTGGCCAATTGGGCCCGTTTTGTGAGCTATTGCTTACGTTTGGGTGTCCCGGGACGTCTCCAGACCAAGGGTTGATCTTATCGAAACGTCCCCAGGACTCGTAGTTTTGCCCGATTCAGGCCTGTTTTGTGGGCTTATTGCCCATATTTTGGTGTCCCGGGACGTCTCTGTAGCACAGGGTGATCTTATGGGACCATCCCCAAGAGTCGCAGTTTTGGCCAATTGGGGCCCATTTTGTGAGCTATTGCTCATGTTTTGGTGTCCCGGGACGTCTCCGAACCACTGGGTGATCTTATGGAACATCCATAAGACACGTGGTTTTGCCCGATTCAGGCCTGTTTTGTGGGTTTTATTGGCCATGTTTTGGTGTCCCGGGATGTCTCCGAAGGATGGGGTAATGTTACGGGACCGTCCCCAAGAGTCACAGTTTTGGCCAATTGGGCCCTGTTTTGTGAGGTATTGCTCACGTTTTGGTGTCTCGGGACGTCTCCGGACCACGGGGTGATCTAAGGGAACGTCCGCAACACTCGTGGTTTTGCCCGATTCAGGCCCGTTTAGTGGGTTTATTGCCTAAGTTTTGGTGTCCCGGGACGTCTGCGAAGCACGGGGCGATCTTATGGGACAGTCCCCAAGACTCGTAGTTTTGGCCAAATGGGGCCCGTTTTGTGAGCTATTGCTCATGTTTTGGTGTCCCGGGACGTCTCCAGACCATGGGGTGATCTCATCGGAACGTCCCGAGGACTCGTGGTTTTGGCCGATTCAGGCCCGTTTTGTGCGTTTATTGCCCATGTTTTGGTGTCCCGGGACATCTCCGAAGCACGGGTTGATCTTATGGGACCGCCCCCAAGAGTCGTAGTTTTGGTCAATTGGGGCCCATTTTGTGAGGTATTGCTCGCGTTTTGGTGTCCCGGGACGTCTCTGGACCATGGGGTAATCTTATGGTAAGGTCCCCAGGTCTCGTGGTTTTGCCCGATTCAGGACCGTTTTTTGGTTTTATTGCCCATGTTTTGGTGTCCCGGGACGTCTCTGAAGCACAGGGTGATCTTATGGGACGGTCCCCAAGAGTCGCAGTTTTGGTGTCCTGGGACGTCTCCGGACAATGGGGTGATCTTATGGGAACGTCCCCAGGACTCACAATTTTGGTTGATACGAGCTCGTTTCCTGGGATATTGCTCACGTTTCGGTGTCTCCGGACGTCTCCGATGCACGGGGTGATCTTATGGAAACGTCCCCAAGAATCGTGGATTTGGCCGAGTCAGGCCTGTTTTGTGGGTTTATTGCCCATGTTTTTGTGTCCCGAGACGTCTCCGAAGCACGGGGTGATCTTATGGGACCGTCCCCAAGAGTCACAGTTTTGGCCAATTGGGGCTCATTTTGTGAGGTATTGCTCACGTTTTGGTGTCCCTGGACGTCTCCGTACCATGGGGTGATCTATGGGAACGTCCCCAGGTCTCATGGTTTTGTCCGATTCAGGCCCGTTTTCTGGGTTTATTGCCCATGTTTTGGTGTCCCGGGACGTCTCCGAAGCACAGGGTGATCTTATAAGACTGTCCCCAAGAGTCACAGTTTTGGCCAATTGGGGCCCGTTTTGTGAGCTATTGCTCATGTTTTGGTTGTCCCGGGACGTCTCCGGACCACGGGGTGATCTTATGGGAACGTCCCCAGGACTCGTGGTTCTGGCCGATTCAGGCCCATTTTCTGGGTTTATTGCCCATGTTTTGGTGTCCCTGGACGTCTTCGAAGCACAGGATGATCTTATGGGACCGTCCCCAAGAGTCACAGTTTCGGCCAATTGGGGCCAGTTTTGTGAGCTATTGCTCCTGTTTTGGTGTCCCGGGACGTCTCCGGAAAACGGGGTGATCTTATCGGAACGTCCCCAATAATCATGGTTTTGCCCGATTCAGGCTCGGTTTGTGGGTTTATTGCCCATGTTTTGGTGTCCCAGGACGTCCCTGAAGCACGGGGTGATCTTATAGGACCGTCCCCAAGAGTCACAGTTTTGGCCAATTGGGGCCCGTTTTGTGAGGTATTGCTCACGTTTTGGTGTCCCTGGACGTCTCCGGGCCATGGGGTGATCTATGGGAACGTCCCCAACACTCGTGGTTTTACCCGATTCAGGCCCGTTTTGTGGGTTTATTACCCATGTTTTTGTGTCCCGGGACGTCTCCGAAGCACGGGGTGATCTTAAGGGACCGTCCCCAAGACTCGTAGTTTTGGCCAATTGGGGCATGTTTTGTGAGCTATTGCTCACGTTTTGGTGTCCCGGGACGTCTCCGAACCATGGGGTGATCTTATGGGATGGTCCCCAGGTCTCGTGGTTTTGCCCGATTCAGGACCGTTTTCTGGGTTTATTGCCCATGTTTTGGTGTCCCGGGACGTCTCTGAAGCACATGGTGATCTTATGGGACCGTCCCCAAGAGTCGCAGTTTTGGCCAACTGGGGCCCGTTTTGTGTGCTATTGCTCATGTTTTGGTGTCCCGGGACGTCTCCGGACCACGGGGTGATCTTATGGGAACGTCCCCAAGACTCATGGTTTTGCCCGATTCAAGCCCGTTTTGTGTGTTTATTGTGCATGTTTTGGTGTCCCGGGACGTGTCGAAAGCACTGGGTAATCTAAAGGGACCGTCCCCAAGAGTCACAGTTTTGGCCAATTGGGGCCCGTTTTGTGAGGTATTGCTCACGTTATGGTGTCCCGGGACGTCTCCGGACGACTGGGTGATCTATGGGAACGTCCCCAACACTCAAGGTTTTGACCTATTCAGGCCTGTTTTGTGGGTTTATTGCCCATGTTTTGGTGTCCTGGGACGTGTCGGAAGCACGGGGTGATCTTATGGGACAGTCCCCAAGACTCGTAGTTTTGGCCAAATGGGGCCCGTTTTGTGAGCTATTGCTCACGTTTTGGTGTCCCGGGACGTCTCCAGACCATGGGGTGATCTCATGGGAACGTCCCGAGAACTCGTGGTTTTGGCCGATTCAGGCCCGTTTTGTGCGTTTATTGCCCATGGTTTGGTGTCCCGGGACATCTCCGAAGCACGGGGTGATCTTATGGGACCATCCCCAAGAGTCACAGTTTTGGCCAATTGGGGCTCATTTTGTGAGGTATTGCTCACGTTTTGGTGTCCCTGGACGTCTCCGTACCATGGGGTGATCTATGGGAATGTCCCCAGGTCTGGTGGTTTTGTCCGATTCAGGCCCGTTTTCTGGGTTTATTGCCCATGTTTTGGTGTCCCGGGACGTCTCCGAAGCACAGGGTGATCTTATAAGACCGTCCCCAAGAGTCACAGTTTTGGCCAATTGGGACCCGTTTTGTGAGCTATTGCTCATGTTTTGGTTGTCCCGGGACGTCTCCGGACCACGGGGTGATCTTATGGGAACGTCCCCAAGACTCAAGGTTTTGCCCGATTCAAGCCCGTTTTGTGGGTTTATTGCCCATGTTTTGGTGTCCCGGGACGTGTCGGAATCACAGGGTGGTCTTATGGGACCGTCCCCAAGACTCGCAGGTTTGGCCAATTGGGGCCCGTTTTGTGAGCTATTACTCATGTTTTGGTGTGCCGGGACGTCTCCGGACCAAGGGGTGATCTTATCGGAACGTCCCTAGGACTCGTGGTTTTGGCAAATTCAGGCCCGTTTTGTGGGTTTATTGCCCTTGTTTTAGTGTCCCGGGACGTCTTCGAAGCACGGGGTGATCTTATGGGACCGTCCCCAAGAGTCATAGTTTTGGCCAATTGGGGCTAATTTTGTGAGGTATTGCTCACGTTTTGGTGTCCCTGGACGTCTCCGTACCATGGGGTGATCTATGGGAACGTCCCCAGGGCTCGTGGTTTTGTCAGATTCAGGCCCGTTTTCTGGGTTTATTGCCCATGTTTTGGTGTCCCGGGACGTCTCCGAAGCACAGGGTGATCTTATAAGACTGTCCCCAAGAGTCACAGTTTTGGCCAATTGGGGCCCGTTTTGTGAGCTATTGCTCATGTTTTGGTTGTCCCGGGACGTCTCCGGACCACGGGGTGATCTTATGGGAACGTCCCCAGGACTCGTGGTTCTGGCCGATTCAGGCCTGTTTTGTGGGCTTATTGCCCATATTTTGGTGTCCCGGGACGTCTCTGAAGCACAGGGTGATCTTATGGGACCATCCCCAAGAGTCGCAGTTTTGGCCAATTGGGGCCCGTTTTGTGAGCTATTGTTCATGTTTTGGTGTCCCGGGACGTCTCCGGACCACAGGGTGATCTTATGGAACATCCATAAGACACGTGGTTTTGCCCGATTCAGGCCTGTTTTGTGGGTTTTATTGCCCATGTTTTGGTGTCCCGGGATGTCTCCGATGGATGGGGTGATGTTACGGGACCGTCCCCAAGAGTCACAGTTTTGGCCAATTGGGCCCCGTTTTGTGAGGTATTGCTCACGTTTTGGTGTCTCGGGACGTCTCCGGACCACGGGGTGATCTATGTGAACGTCCGCAACACTCGTGGTTTTGCCCGATTCAGGCCCGTTTAGTGGGTTTATTGCCCATGTTTTGGTGTCCCGGGACGTCTGCGAAGCACGGGGCGATCTTATGGGACAGTCCCCAAGACTCGTAGTTTTGGCCAAATGGGGCCCGTTTTGTGAGCTATTGCTCATGTTTTGGTGTCCCGGGACGTCTCCAGACCATGGGGTGATCTCATCGGAAAGTCCCGAAGACTCGTGGTTTTGGCCGATTCAGGCCCGTTTTGTGCGTTTATTGCCCATGTTTTGGTGTCCCGGGACATCTCCGAAGCACGGGTTGATGTTATGGGACCGCCCCCAAGAGTCGTAGTTTTGGTCAATTGGGGCCCGTTTTGTGAGGTATTGCTCGCGTTTTGGTGTCCCGGGACGTCTCTGGACCATGGGGTAATCTTATGGGAAGGTCCCCAGGTCTCGTGGTTTTGCCCGATTCAGGACCGTTTTCTGGGTTTATTGCTAATGTTTTGGTGTCCCGGGACGTCTCTGAAGCACAGGGTGATCTTATGGGACGGTCCAAAAGAGTCGCAGTTTTGGTGTCCTGGGACGTCTCCGGACAATGGGGTGATCTTATGGGAACGTCCCCAGGACTCACAATTTTGGTTGATACGAGCTCGTTTCCTGGGATATTGCTCACGTTTCGGTGTCTCGGGACGTCTCCGATGCACGGGGTGATCTTATGGAAACGTCCCCAAGAATCGTGGTTTTGGCCGAGTCAGGCCTGTTTTGTGGGTTTATTGCCCATGTTTTGGTGTCCCGAGACGTCTCCGAAGCACGGGGTGATCTTATGTGACCGTCCCCAAGAGTCACAGTTTTGGCCAATTGGGGCTAATTTTGTGAGGTATTGCTCACGTTTTGGTGTCCCTGGACGTCTCCGTACCATGGGGTGATCTATGGGAACGTCCCCAGGGCTCGTGGTTTTGTCCGATTCAGGCCCGTTTTCTGGGTTTATTGCCCATGTTTTGGTGTCCCGGGACGTCTCCGAAGCACAGGGTGATCTTATAAGACTGTCCCCAAGAGTCACAGTTTTGGCCAATTGGGGCCCGTTTTGTGAGCTATTGCTCATGTTTTGGTTGTCCCGGGACGTCTCCGGACCACGGGGTGATCTTATGGGAACGTCCCCAGGACTCGTGGTTCTGGCCGATTCAGGCCGTTTTGTGGGTTTATTGCCCGTGTTTTGGTTTCCCTGGACGTCCCCGAAGCTCGGGGTGATCTTATAGGACCGTCCCCAAGAGTCACAGTTTTGGCCAATTGGGGCCCGTTTTGTGAGGTATTGCTCACGTTTTGGTGTCCCTGGACGTCTCCGGGCCATGGGGTGATCTATGGGAACGTCCCCAACACTCGTGGTTTTGCCCGATTCAGGCCCGTTTTGTGGGTTTATTTCCCATGTTTTTGTGTCCCGGGACGTCTCCGAAGCACGGGGTGATCTTAAGGGACCGTCCCCAAGACTCGTAGTTTTGGCCAATTGGCGCATGTTTTGTGAGCTATTGCTCACGTTTTGGTGTCCCGGGACGTCTCCGAACCATGGGGTGATCTTATGGGATGGTCCCCAGGTCTCGTGGTTTTGCCCGATTCAGGACCGTATTCTAGGTTTATTGCCCATGTTTTGGTGTCTCGGGACGTCTTTGAAGCACATGGTGATCTTATGGGACCGTCCCCAAGAGTCGCATTTTTGGCCAACTAGGGCCCGTTTTGTGAGCTATTGCTCATGTTTTGGTGTCCCGGGACGTCTCTGAAGCACAGGGTGATCTTATGGGACGGTCCCCAAGAGTCGCAGTTTTGGTGTCCTGGGACGTCTCCGGACAATGGGGTGATCTTATGGGAACGTCCCCAGGACTCACAATTTTGGTTGATACGAGCTCGTTTCCTGGGATATTGCTCACGTTTCGGTGTCTCGGGACGTCTCCGATGCACGGGGTGATCTTATGGAAACGTCCCCAAGACTCGTGGTTTTGGCCGAGTCAGGCCTGTTTTGTGGGTTTATTGCCCATGTTTTGGTGTCCCGAGACGTCTCCGAAGCACGGGGTGATCTTATGGGACCGTCCCCAAGAGTCACAGTTTTGGCCAATTGGGGCTAATTTTGTGAGGTATTGCTCACGTTTTGGTGTCCCTGGACGTCTCCGTACCATGGGGTGATCTATGGGAACGTCCCCAGGGCTCGTGGTTTTGTCAGATTCAGGCCCGTTTTCTGGGTTTATTGCCCATGTTTTGGTGTCCCGGGACGTCTCCGAAGCACAGGGTGATCTTATAAGACTGTCCCCAAGAGTCACAGTTTTGGCCAATTGGGGCCCGTTTTGTGAGCTATTGCTCATGTTTTGGTTGTCCCGGGACGTCTCCGGACCACGGGGTGATCTTATGGGAACGTCCCCAGGACTCGTGGTTCTGGCCGATTCAGGCCGTTTTGTGGGTTTATTGCCCGTGTTTTGGTTTCCCTGGACGTCCCCGAAGCTCGGGGTGATCTTATAGGACCGTCCCCAAGAGTCACAGTTTTGGCCAATTGGGGCCCGTTTTGTGAGGTATTGCTCACGTTTTGGTGTCCCTGGACGTCTCCGGGCCATGGGGTGATCTATGGGAACGTCCCCAACACTCGTGGTTTTGCCCGATTCAGGCCCGTTTTGTGGGTTTATTTCCCATGTTTTTGTGTCCCGGGACGTCTCCGAAGCACGGGGTGATCTTAAGGGACCGTCCCCAAGACTCGTAGTTTTGGCCAATTGGCGCATGTTTTGTGAGCTATTGCTCACGTTTTGGTGTCCCGGGACGTCTCCGAACCATGGGGTGATCTTATGGGATGGTCCCCAGGTCTCGTGGTTTTGCCCGATTCAGGACCGTTTTCTAGGTTTATTGCCCATGTTTTGGTGTCTCGGGACGTCTCTGAAGCACATGGTGATCTTATGGGACCGTCCCCAAGAGTCGCAGTTTTGGCCAACTAGGGCCCGTTTTGTCAGCTATTGCTCATGTTTTGGTGTCCCGGGACGTCTCCGGACCACGGGGTGATCTTAAGGGAACGTCCCCAAGACTCATGGTTTTGCCCGATTCAAGCCCGTTTTGTCGGTTTATTGCCCATGTTTTGGTGTCCCGGGACGTGTCGGAAGCACGGGGTAATCTAAAGGGACCGTCCCCAAGAGTCACAGTTTTGGCCAATTGGGGCCCGTTTTGTGAGGTATTGCTCACGTTATGGTGTCCCGGGACGTCTCCGGACGACTGGGTGATCTATGGGAACGTCCCCAACACTCAAGGTTTTGCCCTATTCAGGCCTGTTTTGTGGGTTTATTGCCCATGTTTTGGTGTCCTGGGACGTGTCGGAAGCACGGGGTGATCTTATGGGACAGTCCCCAAGACTCGTAGTTTTGGCCAAATGGGGGCCGTTTTGTGAGCTATTGCTCACGTTTTGGTTTCCCGGGACGTCTCCAGACCATGGGGTGATCTCATGGGAACGTCCTGAGAACTCGTGGTTTTGGCCGATTCAGGCCCGTTTTGTGCGTTTATTGCCCATGGTTTGGTGTCCCGGGACATCTCCGAAGCACGGGGTGATCTTATGGGAACGACCCCAAGAATCACAGTTTTGGCCAATTGGGGCTCATTTTGTGAGGTATTGCTCACGTTTTGGTGTCCCTGGACGTCTCCGTACCATGGGGTGATCTATGGGAACGTCACCAGGTCTCGTGGTTTTGTCCGATTCAGGCCCGTTTTCTGGGTTTATTGCCCATGTTTTGGTGTCCCGGGACGTCTCCGAAGCACAGGGTGATCTTATAAGACCGTCCCCAAGAGTCACAGTTTTGGCCAATTGGGACCCGTTTTGTGAGGTATTGCTCACGTTATGGTGTCTCGGGACGTCTCCGGACCACGGAGTGATCTATGGGAACGTCCGCAACACTCGTGGTTTTGCCCGATTCAGGCCCGTTTAGTGCGTTTATTGCCCATGTTTTGGTGTCCCGGGACGTCTGCGAAGCACGGGGCAATCTTATGGGACAGTCCCCAAGACTCGTAGTTTTGGCCAAATGGGGCCCGTTTTGTGAGCTATTGCTCATGTTTTGGTGTCCCGGGACGTCTCCAGACCATGGGGTGATCTCATCGGAAAGTCCCGAAGACTCGTGGTTTTGGCCGATTCAGGCCCGTTTTGTGCGTTTATTGCCCATGTTTTGGTGTCCCGGGACATCTCCGAAGCACGGGTTGATGTTATGGGACCGCCCCCAAGAGTCGTAGTTTTGGTCAATTGGGGCCCGTTTTGTGAGGTATTGCTCGCGTTTTGGTGTCCCGGGACGTCTCTGGACCATGGGGTAATCTTTTGGGAAGGTCCCCAGGTCTCGTGGTTTTGCCCGATTCAGGACCGTTTTCTGGGTTTATTGCCCATGTTTTGGTGTCCCGGGACGTCTCTGAAGCACAGGGTGATCTTATGGGACGGTCCCCAAGAGTCGCAGTTTTGGTGTCCTGGGACGTCTCCGGACAATGGGGTGATCTTATGGGAACGTCCCCAGGACTCACAATTTTGGTTGATACGAGCTCGTTTCCTGGGATATTGCTCACGTTTCGGTGTCTCGGGACGTCTCCGATGCACGGGGTGATCTTATGGAAACGTCCCCAAGACTCAGTGTTTTGGCCGAGTCAGGCCTGTTTTGTGGGTTTATTGCCCATGTTTTGGTGTCCCGAGACGTCTCCGAAGCACGGGGTGATCTTATGCACCGTCCCCAAGAGTCACAGTTTTGGCCAATTGGGGCTAATTTTGTGAGGTATTGCTCACGTTTTGGTGTCCCTGGACGTCTCCGTACCATGGGGTGATCTATGGGAACGTCCCCAGGTCTCGTGGTTTTGTCCGATTTAGGCCCGTTTTCTGGGTTTATTGCCCATGTTCTGGTGTCCCGGGACGTCTCCGAAGCACAGGGTGATCTTATAAGACTGTCCCCAAGAGTCACAGTTTTGGCCAATTGGGGACCGTTTTGTGAGCTATTGCTCATGTTTTGGTTGTCCCGGGACGTCTCCGGACCACGGGGTGATCTTATGGGAACGTCCCCAGGACTCGTGGTTCTGGCCGATTCAGGCCGTTTTGTGGGTTTATTGCCCATGTTTTGGTGTCCCTGGACGTCCCCGAAGCACGGGGTGATCTTATAGGACCGTCCCCAAGAGTCACAGTTTTGGCCAATTGGGGCCCGTTTTGTGAGGTATTGCTCACGTTTTGGTGTCCCTGGACGTCTCCGGGCCATGGGGTGATCTATGGGAACGTCCCCAACACTCGTGGTTTTGCCCGATTCAGGCCCGTTTTGTGGGTTTATTACCCATGTTTTTGTGTCCCGGGACGTCTCCGAAGCACGGGGTGATCTTAAGGGACCGTCCCCAAGACTCGTAGTTTTGGCCAATTGGCGCATGTTTTGTGAGCTATTGCTCACGTTTTGGTGTCCCGGGACGCCTCCGAACCATGGGGTGATCTTATGGGATGGTCCCCAGGTCTCGTGGTTTTGCCCGATTCAGGACCGTTTTCTAGGTTTATTGCCCATGTTTTGGTGTCCCGGGACGTCTCTGGAGCACATGGTGATCTTATGGGACCGTCCCCAAGAGTCGCAGTTTTGGCCAACTAGGGCCCGTTTTGTGAGCTATTGCTCATGTTTTGGTGTCCCGGGACGTCTCCGGACCACGGGGTGATCTTATGGGAACGTCCCCAAGACTCATGGTTTTGCCCGATTCAAGCCCGTTTTGGGGGTTTATTGCGCATGTTTTGGTGTCCCGGGACGTGTCGGAAGCACGGGGTAATCTAAAGGGACCGTCCCCAAGAGTCACAGTTTTGGCCAATTGGGGCCCGTTTTGTGAGGTATTGCTCACGTTATGGTGTCCCGGGACGTCTCCGGACGACTGGGTGATCTATGGGAACGTCCCCAACACTCAAGGTTTTTCCCTATTCAGGCCTGTTTTGTGGGTTTATTGCCCATGTTTTGGTGTCCTGGGACGTGTCGGAAGCACGGGGTGATCTTATGGGACAGTCCCCAAGACTCGTAGTTTTGGCCAAATGGGGCCCGTTTTGTGAGCTATTGCTCACGTTTTGGTGTCCCGGGACGTCTCCAGACCATGGGGTGATCTCATGGGAACGTCCCGAGAACTCGTGGTTTTGGCCGATTCAGGCCCGTTTTGTGCGTTTATTGCCCATGGTTTGGTGTCCCGGGACATCTTCGAAGCACGGGGTGATCTTATGGGACCGTCCCCAAGAGTCACAGTTTTGGCCAATTGGGGCTCATTTTGTGAGGTATTGCTCACGTTTTGGTGTCCCTGGACGTCTCCGTACCATGGGGTGATCTATGGGAACGTCCCCAGGTCTCGTGGTTTTGTCCGATTCAGGCCCGTTTTCAGGGTTTATTGCCCATGTTTTGGTGTCCCGGGACGTCTCCGAAGCACAGGGTGATCTTATAAGACCGTCCCCAAGAGTCACAGTTTTGGCCAATTGGGACCCGTTTTGTGAGCTATTGCTCATGTTTTGGTTGTCCCGGGACGTCTCCGGACCACGGGGTGATCTTATGGGAACGTCCCCAAGACTCATGGTTTTGCCCGATTCAAGCCCGTTTTGTGGGTTTATTGCCCATGTTTTGGTGTCCCGGGACGTGTCGGAATCACGGGGTGGTCTTATGGGACCGTCCCCAAGACTCGCAGGTTTGGCCAATTGGGGCCCGTTTTGTGAGCTATTACTCATGTTTTGGTGTGCCGGGACGTCTCCGGACCAAGGGGTGATCTTATCGGAACGTCCCTAGGACTCGTGGTTTTGGCCAATTCAGGCCCGTTTTCTGGGTTTATTGCCCATGTTTTAGTGTCCCGGGACGTCTTCGAAGCACGGGGTGATCTTATGGGACCGTCCCCAAGAGTCATAGTTTTGGCCAATTGGGACCCGTTTTGTGAGGTATTGCTCACGTTATGGTGTCCCGGGACGTCTCCAGACCATGGGGTGATCTCACGGGAACGTACCGAGGACTTGTGGTTTTGCCCGATTCAGGCCCGTTTCGTGCGTTTATTGCCCATGTTTTGGTGTCCAGTGACGTCTCCGAAGCACGGGGTGATCTTATGGGACCATCCCCAAGACTCACAGTTTTTGCCAATTGGGCCCGTTTTGTGAGCTATTGCTTACGTTTGGGTGTCCCGGGACGTCTCCAGACCAAGGGTTGATCTTATCGAAACGTCCCCAGGACTCGTAGTTTTGCCCGATTCAGGCCTGTTTTGTGGGCTTATTGCCCATATTTTGGTGTCCCGGGACGTCTCTGAAGCACAGGGTGATCTTATGGGACCATCCCCAAGAGTCGCAGTTTTGGCCAATTGGGGCCCGTTTTGTGAGCTATTGCTCATGTTTTGGTGTCCCGAGACGTCTCCGGACCACTGGGTGATCTTATGGAACATCCATAAGACACGTGGTTTTGCCCGATTCAGGCCTGTTTTGTGGGTTTTATTGCCCATGTTTTGGTGTCCCGGGATGTCTCCGAAGGATGGGGTGATGTTACGGGACCGTCCCCAAGGGTCACAGTTTTGGCCAATTGGGCCCCGTTTTGTGAGGTATTGCTCACGTTTTGGTGTCTCGGGACGTCTCCGGACCACGGGGTGATCTATGGGAACGTCCGCAACACTCGTGGCTTTGCCCGATTCAGGCCCGTTTAGTGGGTTTATTGCCCATGTTTTGGTGTCCCGGGACGTCTGCGAAGCACGGGGCGATCTTATGGGACAGTCCCCAAGACTCGTAGTTTTGGCCAAATGGGGCCCGTTTTGTGAGCTATTGCTCATGTTTTGGTGTCCCGGGACGTCTCCAGACCATGGGGTGATCTCATCGGAATGTCCCGAGGACTCGTGGTTTTGGCCGATTCAGGCCCGTTTTGTGCGTTTATTGCCCATGTTTTGGTGTCCCGGGACATCTCCGAAGCACGGGTTGATCTTATGGGACCGCCCCCATGAGTCGTAGTTTTGGTCAATTGGGGCCCGTTTTGTGAGGTATTGCTCGCGTTTTGGTGTCCCGGGACGTCTCTGGACCATGGGGTAATCTTATGGGAAGGTCCCCAGGTCTCGTGGTTTTGCCCGATTCAGGCCCGTTTTGTGGGTTTATTGCCCATGTTTTGGTGTCCCGGGACGTCTCTGAAGCACAGGGTGATCTTATGGGACGGTCCCCAAGAGTCGCAGTTTTGGTGTCCTGGGACATCTCCGGACAATGGGGTGATCTTATGGGAACGTCCCCAGCACTCACAATTTTGGTTGATACGAGCTCGTTTCCTGGGATATTGCTCAATTTTCGGGACGTCTCTGATGCACGGGGTGATCTTACGGAAACGTCCCCAAGACTCGTGGTTTTGGCCGAGTCAGGCCTGTTTTGTGGGTGTATTGCCCATGTTTTGGTGTCCCGAGACGTCTCCGAAGCACGGGGTGATCTTATGGGACCGTCCCCAAGAGTCACAGTTTTGGCCAATTGGGGCTCATTTTGTGAGGTATTGCTCACGTTTTGGTGTCCCTGGACGTCTCCGTACCATGGGGTGATCTATGGTAACGTCCCCAGGTCTCGTGGTTTTGTCCGATTCAGGCCCGTTTTCTGGGTTTATTGCCCATTTTTTGGTGTCCCGGGACGTCTCCGAAGCACAGGGTGATCTTATAAGACTGTCCCAAGGAGTCACAGTTTTGGCCAATTGGGGCCCGTTTTGTGAGCTATTGCTCATGTTTTGGTTGTCCCGGGACATCTCCGGACCACGGGGTGATCTTTTGGGAACGTCCCCAGGACTCGTGGTTCTGGCCGATTCAGGCCCGTTTTCTGGGTTTATTGCCCATGTTTTGGTGTCCCTGGACGTCTTCGAAGCACAGGATGATCTTATGGGACCGTCCCCAAGAGTCACAGTTTTGGCCAATTGAGGCCAGTTTTGTGAGCTATTGCTCCTGTTTTGGTGTCCCGGGACGTCTCCGGAAAACGGGGTGATCTTATCGAAACGTCCCCAGTAATCATGGTTTTGCCCGATTCAGGCTCGGTGTGTGGGTTTATTGCCCATGTTTTGGTATCCCAGGACGTCCCCGAAGCACGGGGTGATCTTATAGGACCGTCCCCAAGAATCACAGTTTTGGCCAATTGGGGCCCGTTTTGTGAGGTATTGCTCACGTTTTGGTGTCCCTGGACGTCTCCGGGCCATGGGGTGATCTATGGAACGTCCCCAACACTCGTGGTTTTGCCCGATTCAGGCCCGTTTTGTGGGTTTATTACCCATGTTTTTGTGTCCCGGGACGTCTCCGAAGCACGGGGTGATCTTAAGGGACCGTCCCCAAGACTCGTAGTTTTGGCCAATTGGGGCATGTTTTGTGAGCTATTGCTCACGTTTTGGTGTCCCGGGACGTCTCCGAACCATGGGGTGATCTTATGGGATGGTCCCCAGGTCTCGTGGTTATGCCCGATTCAGGACCGTTTTCTGGGTTTATTGCCCATGTTTTGGTGTCCCGGGACGTCTCTGAAGCACATGGTGATCTTATGGGACCGTCCCCAAGAGTCGCAGTTTTGGCCAACTGGGCCCGTTTTGTGAGCTATTGCTCATGTTTTGGTGTCCCGGGACGTCTCCGGACCACGGGGTGATCTTATGGGAACGTCCCCAAGACTCATGGTTTTGCCCGATTCAAGCCCGTTTTGTGGGTTTATTGCCCATGTTTTGGTGTCCCGGGACGTGCCGGAAGCACGGGGTAATCCAAAGGGACCGTCCCCAAGAGTCACAGTTTTGGCCAATTGGGGCCCGTTTTGTGAGGTATTGCTCACGTTATGGTGTCCCGGGACGTCTCCGGACGACTGGGTGATCTATGGGAACGTCCCCAACACTCAAGGTTTTGCCCTATTCAGGCCTGTTTTGTGGGTTTATTGCCCATGTTTTGGTGTCCTGGGACGTGTCGGAAGCACGGGGTGATCTTATGGGACAGTCCCCAAGACTCGTAGTTTTGGCCAAATGGGGCCCGTTTTGTGAGCTATTGCTCACGTTTTGGTGTCCCGGGACGTCTCCAGACCATGGGGTGATCTTATGGGAACGTCCCGAGAACTCGTGGTTTTGGCCGATTCAGGCCCGTTTTGTGCGTTTATTGCCCATGGTTTGGTGTCCCGGGACATCTCCGAAGCACGGGGTGATCTTATGGGAACGTCCCCAAGAGTCACAGTTTTGGCCAATTGGGGCTCATTTTGTGAGGTATTGCTCACGTTTTGGTGTCCCTGGACGTCTCCGTACCATGGGGTGATCTATGGGAACGTCACCAGGTCTCGTGGTTTTGTCCGATTCAGGCCCGTTTTCTGGGTTTATTGCCCATGTTTTGGTGTCCCGGGACGTCTCCGAAGCACAGGGTGATCTTATAAGACCGTCCCCAAGAGTCACAGTTTTGGCCAATTGGGACCCGTTTTGTGAGGTATTGCTCACGTTTTGGTGTCTCGGGACGTCTCCGGACCACGGGGTGATCTATGGGAACGTCCGCAACACTCGTGGTTTTGCTCGATTCAGGCCCGTTTAGTGGGTTTATTGCCCATGTTTTGCTGTCCCGGGACGTCTGCGAAGCACGGGGCGATCTTATGGGACAGTCCCCAAGACTCGTAGTTTTGGCCAAATGGGGCCCGTTTTGTGAGCTATTGCTCATGTTTTGGTGTCCCGGGACGTCTCCAGACCATGGGGTGATCTCATCGGAACGTCCCAAGGACTCGTGGTTTTGGCCGATTCAGGCCTGTTTTGTGCGTTTATTGCCCATGTTTTGGTGTCCCGGGACATCTCCGAAGCACGGGTTGATCTTATGGGACCGCCCCCAAGAGTCGTAGTTTTGGTCAATTGGGGCCCGTTTTGTGAGGTATTGCTCGCGTTTTGGTGTGCCGGGACGTCTCTGGACCATGGGGTAATCTTATGGGAAGGTCCCCAGGTCTCGTGGTTTTGCCCGATTCAGGACCGTTTTCTGGGTTTATTGCCCATGTTTTGGTGTCCCGGGACGTCTCTGAAGAACTGGGTGATCTTATGGGACAGTCCCCAAGAGTCGCAGTTTTGGTGTCCTGGGACGTCTCCGGACAATGGGGTGATCTTATGGGAACGTCCCCAGGACTCACAATTTTGGTTGATACGAGCTCGTTTCCTGGGATATTGCTCATGTTTCGGTGTCTCGGGACGTCTCCGATGCACGGGGTGATCTTATGGAAACGTCCCCAAAACTCGTGGTTTTGGCCGAGTCAGGCCTGTTTTGTGGGTTTATTGTCCATGTTTTGGTGTCCCGAGACGTCTCCGAAGCACGGGGTGATCTTATGGGACCGTCCCCAAGAGTCACAGTTTTGGCCAATTGGGGCTCATTTTGTGAGGTATTGCTCACGTTTTGGTGTCCCTGGACGTCTCCGTACCATGGGGTGATCTATGGGAACGTCCCCAGGTCTCGTGGTTTTGTCCGATTCAGGCCCGTTTTCTGGGTTTATTGCCCATGTTTTGGTGTCCCGGGACGTCTCCGAAGCACAGGGTGATCTTATAAGACTGTCCCCAAGAGTCACAGTTTTGGCCAATTGGGGCCCGTTTTGTGAGCTATTGCTCATGTTTTGGTTGTCCCGGGACGTCTCCGGACCACGGGGTGATCTTATGGGAACGTCCCCAGGACTCGTGGTTCTGGCCGATTCAGGCCCGTTTTCTGGGTTTATTGCCCATGTTTTGGTGTCCCTGGACGTCTTCGAAGCACAGGATGATCTTATGGGACAGTCCCCGAGAGTCACAGTTTTGGCCAATTGGGGCCAGTTTTGTGCGCTATTGCTCCTGTTTTGGTGTCCCGGGACGTCTCCAGAAAACGGGGTGATCTTATCGGAACGTCCCCAGTAATCATGGTTTTGCCCGATTCAGGCTCGGTGTGTGGGTTTATTGCCCATGTTTTGGTGTCCCAGGACGTCCCCGAAGCACGGGGTGATCTTATAGGACCGTCCCCAAGAATCACAGTTTTGGCCAATTGGGGCCCGTTTTGTGAGGTATTGCTCACGTTTTGGTGTCCCTGGACGTCTCCGGGCCATGGGGTGATCTATGGGAACGTCCCCAACACTCGTGGTTTTGCCCGATTCAGGCCCGTTTTGTGGGTTTATTACCCATGTTTTTGTATCCCGGGACGTCTCCGAAGCACGGGGTGATCTTAAGGGACCGTCCCCAAGACTCGTAGTTTTGGCCAATTGGGGCATGTTTTGTGAGCTATTGCTCACGTTTTGGTGTCCCGGGACGTCTCCGAACCATGGGGTGATCTTATGGGATGGTCCCCAGGTCTCGTGGTTATGCCCGATTCAGGACCGTTTTCTGGGTTTATTGCCCATGTTTTGGTGTCCCGGGACGTCTCTGAAGCACATGGTGATCTTATGGGACCGTCCCCAAGAGTCGCAGTTTTGGCCAACTGGGCCCGTTTTGTGAGCTATTGCTCATGTTTTGGTGTCCCGGGACGTCTCCGGACCACGGGGTGATCTTATGGGAACGTCCCCAAGACTCATGGTTTTGCCCGATTCAAGCCCGTTTTGTGGGTTTATTGCCCATGTTTTGGTGTCCCGGGACGTGTCGGAAGCACGGGGTAATCCAAAGGGACCGTCCCCAAGAGTCACAGTTTTGGCCAATTGGGGCCCGTTTTGTGAGGTATTGCTCACGTTATGGTGTCCCGGGACGTCTCCGGACGACTGGGTGATCTATGGGAACGTCCCCAACACTCAAGGTTTTGCCCTATTCAGGCCTGTTTTGTGGGTTTATTGCCCATGTTTTGGTGTCCTGGGACGTGTCGGAAGCACGGGGTGATCTTATGGGACAGTCCCCAAGACTCGTAGTTTTGGCCAAATGGGGCCCGTTTTGTGAGCTATTGCTCACGTTTTGGTGTCCCGGGACGTCTCCAGACCATGGGGTGATCTTATGGGAACGTCCCGAGAACTCGTGGTTTTGGTCGATTCAGGCCCGTTTTGTGCGTTTATTGCCCATGGTTTGGTGTCCCGGGACATCTCCGAAGCACGGGGTGATCTTATGGGAACGTCCCCAAGAGTCACAGTTTTGGCCAATTGGGGCTCATTTTGTGAGGTATTGCTCACGTTTTGGTGTCCCTGGACGTCTCCGTACCATAGGGTGATCTATGGGAACGTCACCAGGTCTCGTGGTTTTGTCCAATTCAGGCCCGTTTTCTGGGTTTATTGCCCATGTTTTGGTGTCCCGGGACGTCTCCGAAGCACAGGGTGATCTTATAAGACCGTCCCCAAGAGTCACAGTTTTGGCCAATTGGGACCCGTTTTGTGAGGTATTGCTCACGTTTTGGTGTCTCGGGACGTCTCCGGACCACGGGGTGATCTATGGGAACGTCCGCAACACTCGTGGTTTTGCCCGATTCAGGCCCGTTTAGTGGGTTTATTGCCCATGTTTTGCTGTCCCGGGACGTCTGCGAAGCACGGGGCGATCTTATGGGACAGTCCCCAAGACTCGTAGTTTTGGCCAAATGGGGCCCGTTTTGTGAGCTATTGCTCATGTTTTGGTGTCCCGGGACGTCTCCAGACCATGGGGTGATCTCATCGGAACGTCCCAAGGACTCGTGGTTTTGGCCGATTCAGGCGCATTTTGTGCGTTTATTGCCCATGTTTTGGTGTCCCGGGACATCTCCGAAGCACGGGTTGATCTTATGGGACCGCCCCCAAGAGTCGTAGTTTTGGTCAATTGGGGCCCGTTTTGTGAGGTATTGCTCGCGTTTTGGTGTCCCGGGACGTCTCTGGACCATGGGGTAATCTTATGGGAAGGTCCCCAGGTCTCGTGGTTTTGCCCGATTCAGGACCGTTTTCTGGGTTTATTGCCCATGTTTTGGTGTCCCGGGACGTCTCTGAAGAACAGGGTGATCTTATGGGACGGTCCCCAAGAGTCGCAGTTTTGGTGTCCTGGGACGTCTCCGGACAATGGGGTGATCTTATGGGAACGTCCCCAGGACTCACAATTTTGGTTGATACGAGCTCGTTTCCTGGGATATTGCTCATGTTTCGGTGTCTCGGGACGTCTCCGATGCACGGGGTGATCTTATGGAAACGTCCCCAAGACTCGTGGTTTTGGCCGAGTCAGGCCTGTTTTGTGGGTTTATTGCCCATGTTTTGGTGTCCCGAGACGCCTCCGAAGCACGGGGTGATCTTATGGGACCGTCCCCAAGAGTCACAGTTTTGGCCAATTGGGGCTCATTTTGTGAGGTATTGCTCACGTTTTGGTGTCCCTGGACGTCTCCGTACCATGGGGTGATATATGGGAACGTCCCCAGGTCTCGTGGTTTTGTCCGATTCAGGCCCGTTTTCTGGGTTTATTGCCCATGTTTTGGTGTCCCGGGACGTCTCCGAAGCACAGGGTGATCTTATAAGACTATCCCCAAGAGTCACAGTTTTGGCCAATTGGGGCCCGTTTTGTGAGCTATTGCTCATGTTTTGGTTGTCCCGGGACGTCTCCGGACCACGGGGTGATCCTATGGGAACGTCCCCAGGACTCGTGGTTCTGGCCGATTCAGGCCCGTTTTCTGGGTTTATTGCCCATGTTTTGGTGTCCCTGGACGTCTTCGAAGCACAGGATGATCTGATGGGACAGTCCCCGAGAGTCACAGTTTTGGCCAATTGGGGCCAGTTTTGTGCGCTATTGCTCCTGTTTTGGTGTCCCGGGACGTCTCCGGAAAACGGGGTGATCTTCTCGGAACGTCCCCAGTAATCATGGTTTTGCCCGATTCAGGCTCGGTGTGTGGGTTTATTGCCCATGTTTTGGTGTCCCAGGACGTCCCCGAAGCACGGGGTGATCTTATAGGACCGTCCCCAAGAATCACAGTTTTGGCCAATTGGGGCCCGTTTTGTGAGGTATTGCTCACGTTTTGGTGTCCCTGGACGTCTCCGGGCCATGGGGTGATCTATGGGAACGTCCCCAACACTCGTGGTTTTGCCCGATTCAGGCCCGTTTTGTGGGTTTATTACCCATGTTTTTGTGTCCCGGGACGTCTCCGAAGCACGGGGTGATCTTAAGGGACCGTCCCCAAGACTCGTAGTTTTGGCCAATTGGGGCATGTTTTGTGAGCTATTGCTCACGTTTTGGTGTCCCGGGACGTCTCCGAACCATGGGGTGATCTTATGGGATGGTCCCCAGGTCTCGTGGTTATGCCCGATTCAGGACCGTTTTCTGGGTTTATTGCCCATGTTTTGGTGTCCCGGGACGTCTCTGAAGCACATGGTGATCTTATGGGACCGTCCCCAAGAGTCGCAGTTTTGGCCAACTGGGCCCGTTTTGTGAGCTATTGCTCATGTTTTGGTGTCCCGGGACGTCTCCGGACCACGGGGTGATCTTATGGGAACGTCCCCAAGACTCATGGTTTTGCCCGATTCAAGCCCGTTTTGTGGGTTTATTGCCCATGTTTTGGTGTCCCGGGACGTGTCGGAAGCACGGGGTAATCCAAAGGGACCGTCCCCAAGAGTCACAGTTTTGGCCAATTGGGGCCCGTTTTGTGAGGTATTGCTCACGTTATGGTGTCCCGGGACGTCTCCGGACGACTGGGTGATCTATGGGAACGTCCCCAACACTCAAGGTTTTGCCCTATTCAGGCCTGTTTTGTGGGTTTATTGCCCATGTTTTGGTGTCCTGGGACGTGTCGGAAGCACGGGGTGATCTTATGGGACAGTCCCCAAGACTCGTAGTTTTGGCCAAATGGGGCCCGTTTTGTGAGCTATTGCTCACGTTTTGGTGTCCCGGGACGTCTCCAGACCATGGGGTGATCTTATGGGAACGTCCCGAGAACTCGTGGTTTTGGTCGATTCAGGCCCGTTTTGTGCGTTTATTGCCCATGGTTTGGTGTCCCGGGACATCTCCGAAGCACGGGGTGATCTTATGGGAACGTCCCCAAGAGTCACAGTTTTGGCCAATTGGGGCTCATTTTGTGAGGTATTGCTCACGTTTTGGTGTCCCTGGACGTCTCCGTACCATAGGGTGATCTATGGGAACGTCACCAGGTCTCGTGGTTTTGTCCAATTCAGGCCCGTTTTCTGGGTTTATTGCCCATGTTTTGGTGTCCCGGGACGTCTCCGAAGCACAGGGTGATCTTATAAGACCGTCCCCAAGAGTCACAGTTTTGGCCAATTGGGCCCCGTTTTGTGAGGTATTGCTCACGTTTTGGTGTCTCGGGACGTCTCCGGACCACGGGGTGATCTATGGGAACGTCCGCAACACTCGTGGTTTTGCCCGATTCAGGCCCGTTTAGTGGGTTTATTGCCCATGTTTTGCTGTCCCGGGACGTCTGCGAAGCACGGGGCGATCTTATGGGACAGTCCCCAAGACTCGTAGTTTTGGCCAAATGGGGCCCGTTTTGTGAGCTATTGCTCATGTTTTGGTGTCCCGGGACGTCTCCAGACCATGGGGTGATCTCATCGGAACGTCCCAAGGACTCGTGGTTTTGGCCGATTCAGGCGCGTTTTGTGCGTTTATTGCCCATGTTTTGGTGTCCCGGGACATCTCCGAAGCACGGGTTGATCTTATGGGACCGCCCCCAAGAGTCGTAGTTTTGGTCAATTGGGGCCCGTTTTGTGAGGTATTGCTCGCGTTTTGGTGTCCCGGGACGTCTCTGGACCATGGGGTAATCTTATGGGAAGGTCCCCAGGTCTCGTGGTTTTGCCCGATTCAGGACCGTTTTCTGGGTTTATTGCCCATGTTTTGGTGTCCCGGGACGTCTCTGAAGAACAGGGTGATCTTATGGGACGGTCCCCAAGAGTCGCAGTTTTGGTTCCTGGGACGTCTCCGGACAATGGGGTGATCTTATGGGAACGTCCCCAGGACTCACAATTTTGGTTGATACGAGCTCGTTTCCTGGGATATTGCTCATGTTTCGGTGTCTCGGGACGTCTCCGATGCACGGGGTGATCTTATGGAAACGTCCCCAAGACTCGTGGTTTTGGCCGAGTCAGGCCTGTTTTGTGGGTTTATTGCCCATGTTTTGGTGTCCCGAGACGCCTCCGAAGCACGGGGTGATCTTATGGGACCGTCCCCACGAGTCACAGTTTTGGCCAATTGGGGCTCATTTTGTGAGGTATTGCTCACGTTTTGGTGTCCCTGGACGTCTCCGTACCATGGGGTGATATATGGGAACGTCCCCAGGTCTCGTGGTTTTGTCCGATTCAGGCCCGTTTTCTGGGTTTATTGCCCATGTTTTGGTGTCCCGGGACGTCTCCGAAGCACAGGGTGATCTTATAAGACTGTCCCCAAGATTCACAGTTTTGGCCAATTGGGGCCCGTTTTGTGAGCTATTGCTCATGTTTTGGTTGTCCCGGGACGTCTCCGGACCACGGGGTGATCTTATGGGAACGTCTCCAGGACTCGTGGTTCTGGCCGATTCAGGCCCGTTTTCTGGGTTTATTGCCCATGTTTTGGTGTCCCTGGACGTCTTCGAAGCACAGGATGATCTTATGGGACCGTCCCCAAGAGTCACAGTTTTGGCCAATTGGGGCCAGTTTTGTGCGCTATTGCTCCTGTTTTGGTGTCCCGGGACGTCTTCGGAAAACGGGGTGATCTTATCGGAACGTCCCCAGTAATCATGGTTTTGCCCGATTCAGGCTCGGTTTGTGGGTTTATTGCCCATGGTTTGGTGTCCCAGGACGTCCCCGAAGCACAGGGTGATCTTATAGGACCGTCCCCAAGAGTCACAGTTTTGGCCAATTGGGGCCCGTTTTGTGAGGTATTGCTCACGTTTTGGTGTCCCTGGACGTCTCCGGGCCATGGGGTGATCTATGGGAACGTCCCCAACACTCGTGGTTTTGCCCGATTCAGGCCCGTTTTGTGGGTTTATTACCCATGTTTTTGTGTCCCGGGACGTCTCCGAAGCACGGGGTGATCTTAAGGGACCGTCCCCAAGACTCGTAGTTTTGGCCAATTGGGGCATGTTTTGTGAGCTATTGCTCACGTTTTGGTGTCCCGGGACGTCTCCGAACCATGGGGTGATCTTATGGGATGGTCCCCAGGTCTCGTGGTTATGCCCGATTCAGGACCGTTTTCTGGGTTTATTGCCCATGTTTTGGTGTCCCGGGACGTCTCTGAAGCACATGGTGATCTTATGGGACCGTCCCCAAGAGTCGCAGTTTTGGCCAACTGGGCCCGTTTTGTGAGCTATTGCTCATGTTTTGGTGTCCCGGGACGTCTCCGGACCACGGGGTGATCTTATGGGAACGTCCCCAAGACTCATGGTTTTGCCCGATTCAAGCCCGTTTTGTGGGTTTATTGCCCATGTTTTGGTGTCCCGGGACGTGTCGGAAGCACGGGGTAATCCAAAGGGACCGTCCCCAAGAGTCACAGTTTTGGCCAATTGGGGCCCGTTTTGTGAGGTATTGCTCACGTTATGGTGTCCCGGGACGTCTCCGGACGACTGGGTGATCTATGGGAACGTCCCCAACACTCAAGGTTTTGCCCTATTCAGGCCTGTTTTGTGGGTTTACTGCCCATGTTTTGGTGTCCTGGGACGTGTCGGAAGCACGGGGTGATCTTATGGGACAGTCCCCAAGACTCGTAGTTTTGGCCAAATGGGGCCCGTTTTGTGGGCTATTGCTCACGTTTTGGTGTCCCGGGACGTCTCCAGACCATGGGGTGATCTTATGGGAACGTCCCGAGAACTCGTGGTTTTGGACGATTCAGGCCCGTTTTGTGCGTTTATTGCCCATGGTTTGGTGTCCCGGGACATCTCCGAAGCACGGGGTGATCTTATGGGAACGTCCCCAAGAGTCACAGTTTTGGCCAATTGGGGCTCATTTTGTGAGGTATTGCTCACGTTTTGGTGTCCCTGGACGTCTCCGTACCATGGGGTGATCTATGGGAACGTCACCAGGTCTCGTGGTTTTGTCCGATTCAGGCCCGTTTTCTGGGTTTATTGCCCATGTTTTGGTGTCCCGGGACGTCTCCGAAGCACAGGGTGATCTTATAAGACCGTCCCCAAGAGTCACAGTTTTGGCCAAATGGGCCCCGTTTTGTGAGGTATTGCTCACGTTTTGGTGTCTCGGGACGTCTCCGGACCACGGGGTGATCTATGGGAACGTCCGCAACACTCGTGGTTTTGCCCGATTCAGGCCCGTTTAGTGGGTTTATTGCCCATGTTTTGCAGTCCCGGGACGTCTGCGAAGCACGGGGCGATCTTATGGGACAGTCCCCAAGACTCGTAGTTTTGGCCAAATGGGGCCCGTTTTGTGAGCTATTGCTCATGTTTTGGTGTCCCGGGACGTCTCCAGACCATGGGGTGATCTCATCGGAACGTCCCAAGGACTCGTGGTTTTGGCCGATTCAGGCCCGTTTTGTGCGTTTATTGCCCATGTTTTGGTGTCCCGGGACATCTCCGAAGCACGGGTTGATCTTATGGGACCGCCCCCAAGAGTCGTAGTTTTGGTCAATTGGGGCCCGTTTTGTGAGGTATTGCTCGCGTTTTGGTGTCCCGGGACGTCTCTGGACCATGGGGTAATCTTATGGGAAGGTCCCCAGGTCTCGTGGTTTTGCCCGATTCAGGACCGTTTTCTGGGTTTATTGCCCATGTTTTGGTGTCCCGGGACGTCTCTGAAGAACAGGGTGATCTTATGGGACGGTCCCCAAGAGTCGCAGTTTTGGTGTCCTGGGACGTCTCCGGACAATGGGGTGATCTTATGGGAACGTCCCCAGGACTCACAATTTTGGTTGATACGAGCTCGTTTCCTGGGATATTGCTCACGTTTCGGTGTCTCGGGACGTCTCCGATGCACGGGGTGATCTTATGGAAACGTCCCCAAGACTCGTGGTTTTGGCCGAGTCAGGCCTGTTTTGTGGGTTTATTGCCCATGTTTTGGTGTCCCGAGACGTCTCCGAAGCACGGGGTGATCTTATGGGACCGTCCCCAAGAGTCACAGTTTTGGCCAATTGGGGCTCATTTTGTGAGGTATTGCTCACGTTTTGGTGTCCCTGGACGTCTCCGTACCATGGGGTGATCTATGGGAACGTCCCCAGGTCTCGTGGTTTTGTCCGATTCAGGCCCGTTTTCTGGGTTTATTGCCCATGTTTTGGTGTCCCGGGACGTCTCCGAAGCACAGGGTGATCTTATAAGATTGTCCCCAAGAGTCACAGTTTTGGCCAATTGGGGCCCGTTTTGTGAGCTATTGCTCATGTTTTGGTTGTCCCGGGACGTCTCCGGACCACGGGGTGATCTTATGGGAACGTCTCCAGGACTCGTGGTTCTGGCCGATTCAGGCCCGTTTTCTGGGTTTATTGCCCATGTTTTGGTGTCCCTGGACGTCTTCGAAGCACAGGATGATCTTATGGGACCGTCCCCAAGAGTCACAGTTTTGGCCAATTGGGGCCAGTTTTGTGCGCTATTGCTCCTGTTTTGGTTTCCCGGGACGTCTTCGGAAAACGGGGTGATCTTATCGGAACGTCCCCAATAATCATGGTTTTGCCCGATTCAGGCTCGGTTTGTGGGTTTATTGCCCATGGTTTGGTGTCCCAGGACGTCCCCGAAGCACAGGGTGATCTTATAGGACCGTCCCCAAGAGTCACAGTTTTGGCCAATTGGGGCCCGTTTTGTGAGGTATTGCTCACGTTTTGGTGTCCCTAGACGTCTCCGGGCCATGGGGTGATCTATGGGAACGTCCCCAACACTCGTGGTTTTGCCCGATTCAGGCCCGTTTTGTGGGTTTATTACCCATGTTTTTGTGTCCCGGGACGTCTCCGAAGCACGGGGTGATCTTAAGGGACCGTCCCCAAGACTCGTAGTTTTGGCCAATTGGGGCATGTTTTGTGAGCTATTGCTCACGTTTTGGTGTCCCGGGACGTCTCCGAACCATGGGGTGATCTTATGGGATGGTCCCCAGGTCTCGTGGTTTTGCCCGATTCAGGACCGTTTTCTGGGTTTATTGCCCATGTTTTGGTGTCCCGGGACGTCTCTGAAGCACATGGTGATCTTATGGGACCGTCCCCAAGAGTCGCAGTTTTGGCCAACTGGGCCCGTTTTGTGAGCTATTGCTCATGTTTTGGTGTCCCGGGACGTCTCCGGACCACGGGGTGATCTTATGGGAACGTCCCCAAGACTCATGGTTTTGCCCGATTCAAGCCCGTTTTGTGGGTTTATTGCCCATGTTTTGGTGTCCCGGGACGTGTCGGAAGCACGGGGTAATCCAAAGGGACCGTCCCCAAGAGTCAAAGTTTTGGCCAATTGGGGCCCGTTTTGTGAGGTATTGCTCACGTTATGGTGTCCCGGGACGTCTCCGGACGACTGGGTGATCTATGGGAACGTCCCCAACACTCAAGGTTTTGCCCTATTCAGGCCTGTTTTTTGGGTTTATTGCCCATGTTTTGGTGTCCTGGGACGTGTCGGAAGCACGGGGTGATCTTATGGGACAGTCCCCAAGACTCGTAGTTTTGGCCAAATGGGGCCCGTTTTGTGAGCTATTGCTCACGTTTTGGTGTCTCGGGACGTCTCCGATGCACGGGGTGATCTTATGGAAACATCCCCAAGACTCGTGGTTTTGGCCGAGTCAGGCCTGTTTTGTGGGTTTATTGCCCATGTTTTGGTGTCCCGAGACGTCTCCGAAGCACGGGGTGATCTTATGGGACCGTCCCCAAGAGTCACAGTTTTGGCCAATTGGGGCTCATTTTGTGAGGTATTGCTCACGTTTTGGTGTCCCTGGACGTCTCCGTACCATAGGGTGATCTATGGGAACGTCACCAGGTCTCGTGGTTTTGTCCGATTCAGGCCCGTTTTCTAGGTTTATTGCCCATGTTTTGGTGTCCCGGGACGTCTCCGAAGCACAGGGTGATCTTATAAGACCGTCCCCAAGAGTCACAGTTTTGGCCAATTGGGCCCCGTTTTGTGAGGTATTACTCACGTTTTGGTGTCTCGGGACGTCTCCGGACCACGGGGTGATCTATGGGAACGTCCGCAACACTCGTGGTTTTGCCCGATTCAGGCCCGTTTAGTGGGTTTATTGCCCATGTTTTGCTGTCCCGGGACGTCTGCGAAGCACGGGGCGATCTTATGGGACAGTCCCCAAGACTCGTAGTTTTGGCCAAATGGGGCCCGTTTTGTGAGCTATTGCTCATGTTTTGGTGTCCCGGGACGTCTCCAGACCATGGGGTGATCTCATCGGAACGTCCCAAGGACTCGTGGTTTTGGCCGATTCAGGCCCGTTTTGTGCGTTTATTGCCCATGATTTGGTGTCCCGGGACATCTCCGAAGCACGGGTTGATCTTATGGGACCGCCCCCAAGAGTCGTAGTTTTGGTCAATTGGGGCCCGTTTTGTGAGGTATTGCTCGCGTTTTGGTGTCCCGGGACGTCTCTGGACCATGGGGTAATCTTATGGGAAGGTCCCCAGGTCTCGTGGTTTTGCCCGATTCAGGACCGTTTTCTGGGTTTATTGCCCATGTTTTGGTGTCCCGGGACGTCTCTGAAGAACAGGGTGATCTTATGGGACGGTCCCCAAGAGACGCAGTTTTGGTGTCCTGGGACGTCTCCGGACAATGGGGTGATCTTATGGGAACATCCCCAGGACTCACAATTTTGGTTGATACGAGCTCGTTTCCTGGGATATTGCTCATGTTTCGGTGTCTCGGGACGTCTCCGATGCATGGGGTGATCTTATGGAAACATCCCCAAGACTCGTGGTTTTGGCCGAGTCAGGCCTGTTTTGTGGGTTTATTGCCCATGTTTTGGTGTCCCGAGACGTCTCCGAAGCACGGTGTGATCTTATGGGACCGTCCCCAAGAGTCACAGTTTTGGCCAATTGGGGCCCGTTTTGTGAGCTATTGCTCATGTTTTGGTTGTCCCGGGACGTCTCCGGCCCAAGGGGTGATCTTATCGGAACGTCCCTAGGACTCGTGGTTTTGGCCAATTCAGGCCCGTTTTGTGGGTTTATTTCCCATGTTTTCGTGTCCCAGGACGTCTTCGAAGCACGGGGTGATCTTATGGGAACGTCCCCAAGAGTCACAGTTTTGGCCAATTGGGGCTCATTTTGTGAGGTATTGCTCACGTTTTGGTGTCCCTGGACGTCTCCGTACCATAGGGTGATCTATGGGAACGTCACCAGGTCTCGTGGTTTTGTCCGATTCAGGCCCGTTTTCTGGGTTTATTGCCCATGTTTTGGTGTCCCGGGACGTCTCCGAAGCACAGGGTGATCTTATAAGACCGTCCCCAAGAGTCACAGTTTTGGCCAATTGGGCCCCGTTTTGTGAGGTATTGCTCACGTTTTGGTGTCTCGGGACGTCTCCGGACCACAGGGTGATCTATGGGAACGTCCGCAACACTCGTGGTTTTGCCCGATTCAGGCCCGTTTAGTGGGTTTATTGCCCATGTTTTGCTGTCCCGGGACGTCTGCGAAGCACGGGGCGATCTTATGGGACAGTCCCCAAGACTCGTAGTTTTGGCCAAATGGGGCCCGTTTTGTGAGCTATTGCTCATGTTTTGGTGTCCCGGGACGTCTCCAGACCATGGGGTGATCTCATCGGAACGTCCCAAGGACTCGTGGTTTTGGCCGATTCAGGCCCGTTTTGTGCGTTTATTGCCCATGTTTTGGTGTCCCGGGACATCTCCGAAGCACGGGTTGATCTTATGGGACCGCCCCCAAGAGTCGTAGTTTTGGTCAATTGGGGCCCGTTTTGTGAGGTATTGCTCGCGTTTTGGTGTCCCGGGACGTCTCTGGACCATGGGGTAATCTTATGGGAAGGTCCCCAGGTCTCGTGGTTTTGCCCGATTCAGGACCGTTTTCTGGGTTTATTGCCCATGTTTTGGTGTCCCGGGACGTCTCTGAAGAACAGGGTGATCTTATGGGACGGTCCCCAAGAGTCGCAGTTTTGGTGTCCTGGGACGTCTCCGGACAATGGGGTGATCTTATGGGAACGTCCCCAGGACTCACAATTTTGGTTGATACGAGCTCGTTTCCTGGGATATTGCTCACGTTTCGGTGTCTCGGGACGTCTCCGATGCACGGGGTGATCTTATGGAAACGTCCCCAAGACTCGTGGTTTTGGCCGAGTCAGGCCTGTTTTGTGGGTTTATTGCCCATGTTTTGGTGTCCCGAGACGTCTCCGAAGCACGGGGTGATCTTATGGGACCGTCCCCAAGAGTCACAGTTTTGGCCAATTGGGGCTCATTTTGTGAGGTATTGCTCACGTTTTGGTGTCCCTGGACGTCTCCGTACCATAGGGTGATCTATGGGAACGTCACCAGGTCTCGTGGTTTTGTCCGATTCAGGCCCGTTTTCTAGGTTTATTGCCCATGTTTTGGTGTCCCGGGACGTCTCCGAAGCACAGGGTGATCTTATAAGACCGTCCCCAAGAGTCACAGTTTTGGCCAATTGGGCCCCGTTTTGTGAGGTATTACTCACGTTTTGGTGTCTCGGGACGTCTCCGGACCACGGGGTGATCTATGGGAACGTCCGCAACACTCGTGGTTTTGCCCGATTCAGGCCCGTTTAGTGGGTTTATTGCCCATGTTTTGCTGTCCCGGGACGTCTGCGAAGCACGGGGCGATCTTATGGGACAGTCCCCAAGACTCGTAGTTTTGGCCAAATGGGGCCCGTTTTGTGAGCTATTGCTCATGTTTTGGTGTCCCGGGACGTCTCCAGACCATGGGGTGATCTCATCGGAACGTCCCAAGGACTCGTGGTTTTGGCCGATTCAGGCCCGTTTTGTGCGTTTATTGCCCATGATTTGGTGTCCCGGGACATCTCCGAAGCACGGGTTGATCTTATGGGACCGCCCCCAAGAGTCGTAGTTTTGGTCAATTGGGGCCCGTTTTGTGAGGTATTGCTCGCGTTTTGGTGTCCCGGGACGTCTCTGGACCATGGGGTAATCTTATGGGAAGGTCCCCAGGTCTCGTGGTTTTGCCCGATTCAGGACCGTTTTCTGGGTTTATTGCCCATGTTTTGGTGTCCCGGGACGTCTCTGAAGAACAGGGTGATCTTATGGGACGGTCCCCAAGAGACGCAGTTTTGGTGTCCTGGGACGTCTCCGGACAATGGGGTGATCTTATGGGAACATCCCCAGGACTCACAATTTTGGTTGATACGAGCTCGTTTCCTGGGATATTGCTCATGTTTCGGTGTCTCGGGACGTCTCCGATGCATGGGGTGATCTTATGGAAACATCCCCAAGACTCGTGGTTTTGGCCGAGTCAGGCCTGTTTTGTGGGTTTATTGCCCATGTTTTGGTGTCCCGAGACGTCTCCGAAGCACGGTGTGATCTTATGGGACCGTCCCCAAGAGTCACAGTTTTGGCCAATTGGGGCCCGTTTTGTGAGCTATTGCTCATGTTTTGGTTGTCCCGGGACGTCTCCGGCCCAAGGGGTGATCTTATCGGAACGTCCCTAGGACTCGTGGTTTTGGCCAATTCAGGCCCGTTTTGTGGGTTTATTTCCCATGTTTTCGTGTCCCAGGACGTCTTCGAAGCACGGGGTGATCTTATGGGAACGTCCCCAAGAGTCACAGTTTTGGCCAATTGGGGCTCATTTTGTGAGGTATTGCTCACGTTTTGGTGTCCCTGGACGTCTCCGTACCATAGGGTGATCTATGGGAACGTCACCAGGTCTCGTGGTTTTGTCCGATTCAGGCCCGTTTTCTGGGTTTATTGCCCATGTTTTGGTGTCCCGGGACGTCTCCGAAGCACAGGGTGATCTTATAAGACCGTCCCCAAGAGTCACAGTTTTGGCCAATTGGGCCCCGTTTTGTGAGGTATTGCTCACGTTTTGGTGTCTCGGGACGTCTCCGGACCACAGGGTGATCTATGGGAACGTCCGCAACACTCGTGGTTTTGCCCGATTCAGGCCCGTTTAGTGGGTTTATTGCCCATGTTTTGCTGTCCCGGGACGTCTGCGAAGCACGGGGCGATCTTATGGGACAGTCCCCAAGACTCGTAGTTTTGGCCAAATGGGGCCCGTTTTGTGAGCTATTGCTCATGTTTTGGTGTCCCGGGACGTCTCCAGACCATGGGGTGATCTCATCGGAACGTCCCAAGGACTCGTGGTTTTGGCCGATTCAGGCCCGTTTTGTGCGTTTATTGCCCATGTTTTGGTGTCCCGGGACATCTCCGAAGCACGGGTTGATCTTATGGGACCGCCCCCAAGAGTCGTAGTTTTGGTCAATTGGGGCCCGTTTTGTGAGGTATTGCTCGCGTTTTGGTGTCCCGGGACGTCTCTGGACCATGGGGTAATCTTATGGGAAGGTCCCCAGGTCTCGTGGTTTTGCCCGATTCAGGACCGTTTTCTGGGTTTATTGCCCATGTTTTGGTGTCCCGGGACGTCTCTGAAGAACAGGGTGATCTTATGGGACGGTCCCCAAGAGTCGCAGTTTTGGTGTCCTGGGACGTCTCCGGACAATGGGGTGATCTTATGGGAACGTCCCCAGGACTCACAATTTTGGTTGATACGAGCTCGTTTCCTGGGATATTGCTCACGTTTCGGTGTCTCGGGACGTCTCCGATGCACGGGGTGATCTTATGGAAACGTCCCCAAGACTCGTGGTTTTGGCCGAGTCAGGCCTGTTTTGTGGGTTTATTGCCCATGTTTTGGTGTCCCGAGACGTCTCCGAAGCACGGGGTGATCTTATGGGACCGTCCCCAAGAGTCACAGTTTTGGCCAATTGGGGCTCATTTTGTGAGGTATTGCTCACGTTTTGGTGTCCCTGGACGTCTCCGTACCATGGGGTGATCTATGGGAACGTCCCCAGGTCTCGTGGTTTTGTCCGATTCAGGCCCGTTTTCTGGGTTTATTGCCCATGTTTTGGTGTCCCGGGACGTCTCCGAAGCACAGGGTGATCTTATAAGATTGTCCCCAAGAGTCACAGTTTTGGCCAATTGGGGCCCGTTTTGTGAGCTATTGCTCATGTTTTGGTTGTCCCGGGACGTCTCCGGACCACGGGGTGATCTTATGGGAACGTCCCCAGGACTCGTGGTTCTGGCCGATTCAGGCCCGTTTTCTGGGTTTATTGCCCATGTTTTGGTGTCCCTGGACGTCTTCGAAGCACAGGATGATCTTATGGGACAGTCCTCGAGAGTCACAGTTTTGGCCAATTGGGGCCAGTTTTGTGCGCTATTGCTCCTGTTTTGGTGTCCCGGGACGTCTCCGGAAAACGGCGTGATCTTATCGGAACGTCCCCAGTAATCATGGTTTTGCCCGATTCAGGCTCGGTTTGTGGGTTTATTGCCCATGTTTTGGTGTCCCAGGACGTCCCCGAAGCACGGGGTGATCTTATAGGACCGTCCCCAAGAGTCACAGTTTTGGCCAATTGGGGCCCGTTTTGTGAGGTATTGCTCACGTTTTGGTGTCCCTAGACGTCTCCGGGCCATGGGGTGATCTATGGGAACGTCCCCAACACTCGTGGTTTTGCCCGATTCAGGCCCGTTTTGTGGGTTTATTACCCATGTTTTTGTGTCCCGGGACGTCTCCGAAGCACGGGGTGATCTTAAGGGACCGTCCCCAAGACTCGTAGTTTTGGCCAATTGGGGCATGTTTTGTGAGCTATTGCTCACGTTTTGGTGTCCCGGGACGTCTCCGAACCATGGGGTGATCTTTTGGGATGGTCCCCAGGTCTCGTGGTTTTGCCCGATTCAGGACCGTTTTCTGGGTTTATTGCCCATGTTTTGGTGTCCCGAGACGTCTCTGAAGCACATGGTGATCTTATGGGACCGTCCCCAAGAGTCGCAGTTTTGGCCAACTGGGCCCGTTTTGTGAGCTATTGCTCATGTTTTGGTGTCCCGGGACGTCTCCGTACCATGGGGTGATCTTATGCGAACGTCCCCAAGACTCATGGTTTTGCCCGATTCAAGCCCGTTTTGTGGATTTATTGCCCATGTTTTGGTGTCCCGGGACGTGTCGGAAGCACGGGGTAATCCAAAGGGACCGTCCCCAAGAGTCACAGTTTTGGCCAATTGGGGCCCGTTTTGTGAGGTATTGCTCACGTTATGGTGTCCCGGGACGTCTCCGGACGACTGGGTGATCTATGGGAACGTCCCCAACACTCAAGGTTTTGCCCTATTCAGGCCTGTTTTTTGGGTTTAGTGCCCATGTTTTGGTGTCCTGGGACGTGTCGGAAGCACGGGGTGATCTTATGGGACAGTCCCCAAGACTCGTAGTTTTGGCCAAATGGGGCCCGTTTTGTGAGCTATTGCTCACGTTTTGGTGTCCCGGGACGTCTCCAGACCATGGGGTGATCTTATGGGAACGTCCCGAGAACTCGTGGTTTTGGTCGATTCAGGCCCGTTTTGTGCGTTTATTGCCCATGGTTTGGTGTCCCGGGACATCTCCGAAGCACGGGGTGATCTTATGGGAACGTCCCCAAGAGTCACAGTTTTGGCCAATTGGGGCTCATTTTGTGAGGTATTGCTCACGTTTTGGTGTCCCTGGACGTCTCCGTACCATAGGGTGATCTATGGGAACGTCACCAGGTCTCGTGGTTTTGTCCGATTCAGGCCCGTTTTCTGGGTTTATTGCCCATGTTTTGGTGTCCCGGGACGTCTCCGAAGCACAGGGTGATCTTATAAGACCGTCCCCAAGAGTCACAGTTTTGGCCAATTGGGCCCCGTTTTGTGAGGTATTGCTCACGTTTTGGTGTCTCGGGACGTCTCCGGACCACAGGGTGATCTATGGGAACGTCCGCAACACTCGTGGTTTTGCCCGATTCAGGCCCGTTTAGTGGGTTTATTGCCCATGTTTTGCTGTCCCGGGACGTCTGCGAAGCACGGGGCGATCTTATGGGACAGTCCCCAAGACTCGTAGTTTTGGCCAAATGGGGCCCGTTTTGTGAGCTATTGCTCATGTTTTGGTGTTCCGGGACGTCTCCAGACCATGGGGTGATCTCATCGGAACGTCCCAAGGACTCGTGGTTTTGGCCGATTCAGGCCCGTTTTGTGCGTTTATTGCCCATGTTTTGGTGTCCCGGGACATCTCCGAAGCACGGGTTCATCTTATGGGACCGCCCCCAAGAGTCGTAGTTTTGGTCAATTGGGGCCCGTTTTGTGAGGTATTGCTCGCGTTTTGGTGTCCCGGGACGTCTCTGGACCATGGGGTAATCTTATGGGAAGGTCCCCAGGTCTCGTGGTTTTGCCCGATTCAGGACCGTTTTCTGGGTTTATTGCCCATGTTTTGGTGTCCCGGGACGTCTCTGAAGAACAGGGTGATCTTATGGGACGGTCCCCAAGAGTCGCAGTTTTGGTGTCCTGGGACGTCTCCGGACAATGGGGTAATCTTATGGGAACGTCCCCAGGACTCACAATTTTGGTTGATACGAGCTCGTTTCCTGGGATATTGCTCATGTTTCGGTGTCTCGGGACGTCTCCGATGCATGGGGTGATCTTATGGAAACATCCCCAAGACTCGTGGTTTTGGCCGAGTCAGGCCTGTTTTGTGGGTTTATTGCCCATGTTTTGGTGTCCCGAGACGTCTCCGAAGCACGGGGTGATCTTATGGGACCGTCCCCAAGAGTCACAGTTTTGGCCAATTGGGGCCCGTTTTGTGAGCTATTGCTCATGTTTTGGTTGTCCCGGGACGTCTCCGGCCCAAGGGGTGATCTTATCGGAACGTCCCTAGGACTCGTGGTTTTGGCCAATTCAGGCCCGTTTTGTGGGTTTATTTCCCATGTTTTCGTGTCCCAGGACGTCTTCGAAGCACGGGGTGATCTTATGGGAACGTCCCCAAGAGTCACAGTTTTGGCCAATTGGGGCTCATTTTGTGAGGTATTGCTCACGTCTTGGTGTCCCTGGACGTCTCCGTACCATAGGGTGATCTATGGGAACGTCACCAGGTCTCGTGGTTTTGTCCGATTCAGGCCCGTTTTCTGGGTTTATTGGCCATGTTTTGGTGTCCCGGGACGTCTCCGAAGCACAGGGTGATCTTATAAGACCGTCCCCAAGAGTCACAGTTTTGGCCAATTGGGCCCCGTTTTGTGAGGTATTGCTCACGTTTTGGTGTCTCGGGACGTCTCCGGACCACAGGGTGATCTATGGGAACGTCCGCAACACTCGTGGTTTTGCCCGATTCAGGCCCGTTTAGTGGGTTTATTGCCCATGTTTTGCTGTCCCGGGACGTCTGCGAAGCACGGGGCGATCTTATGGGACAGTCCCCAAGACTCGTAGTTTTGGCCAAATGGGGCCCGTTTTGTGAGCTATTGCTCATGTTTTGGTGTCCCGGGACGTCTCCAGACCATGGGGTGATCTCATCGGAACGTCCCAAGGACTCGTGGTTTTGGCCGATTCAGGCCCGTTTTGTGCGTTTATTGCCCATGTTTTGGTGTCCCAGGACATCTCCGAAGCACGGGTTGATCTTATGGGACCGCCCCCAAGAGTCGTAGTTTTGGTCAATTGGGGCCCGTTTTGTGAGGTATTGCTCGCGTTTTGGTGTCCCGGGACGTCTCTGGACCATGGGGTAATCTTATGGGAAGGTCCCCAGGTCTCGTGGTTTTGCCCGATTCAGGACCGTTTTCTGGGTTTATTGCCCATGTTTTGGTGTCCCGGGACGTCTCTGAAGAACAGGGTGATCTTATGGGACGGTCCCCAAGAGTCGCAGTTTTGGTGTCCTGGGACGTCTCCGGACAATGGGGTGATCTTATGGGAACGTCCCCAGGACTCACAATTTTGGTTGATACGAGCTCGTTTCCTGGGATATTGCTCACGTTTCGGTGTCTCGGGACGTCTCCGATGCACGGGGTGATCTTATGGAAACGTCCCCAAGACTCGTGGTTTTGGCCGAGTCAGGCCTGTTTTGTGGGTTTATTGCCCATGTTTTGGTGTCCCGAGACGTCTCCGAAGCACGGGGTGATCTTATGGGACCGTCCCCAAGAGTCACAGTTTTGGCCAATTGGGGCTCATTTTGTGAGGTATTGCTCACGTTTTGGTGTCCCTGGACGTCTCCGTACCATGGGGTGATCTATGGGAACGTCCCCAGGTCTCGTGGTTTTGTCCGATTCAGGCCCGTTTTCTGGGTTTATTGCCCATGTTTTGGTGTCCCGGGACGTCTCCGAAGCACAGGGTGATCTTATAAGATTGTACCCAAGAGTCACAGTTTTGGCCAATTGGGGCCCGTTTTGTGAGCTATTGCTCATGTTTTGGTTGTCCCGGGACGTCTCCGGACCACGGGGTGATCTTATGGGAACGTCCCCAGGACTCGTGGTTCTGGCCGATTCAGGCCCGTTTTCTGGGTTTATTGCCCATGTTTTGGTGTCCCTGGACGTCTTCGAAGCACAGGATGATCTTATGGGACAGTCCCCGAGAGTCACAGTTTTGGCCAATTGGGGCCAGTTTTGTGCGCTATTGCTCCTGTTTTGGTGTCCCGGGACGTCTCCGGAAAACGGCGTGATCTTATCGGAACGTCCCCAGTAATCATGGTTTTGCCCGATTCAGGCTCGGTTTGTGGGTTTATTGCCCATGTTTTGGTGTCCCAGGACGTCCCCGAAGCACGGGGTGATCTTATAGGACCGTCCCCAAGAGTCACAGTTTTGGCCAATTGGGGCCCGTTTTGTGAGGTATTGCTCACGTTTTGGTGTCCCTAGACGTCTCCGGGCCATGGGGTGATCTATGGGAACGTCCCCAACACTCGTGGTTTTGCCCGATTCAGGCCCGTTTTGTGGGTTTATTACCCATGTTTTTGTGTCCCGGGACGTCTCCGAAGCACGGGGTGATCTTAAGGGACCGTCCCCAAGACTCGTAGTTTTGGCCAATTGGGGCATGTTTTGTGAGCTATTGCTCACGTTTTGGTGTCCCGGGACGTCTCCGAACCATGGGGTGATCTTTTGGGATGGTCCCCAGGTCTCGTGGTTTTGCCCGATTCAGGACCGTTTTCTGGGTTTATTGCCCATGTTTTGGTGTCCCGAGACGTCTCTGAAGCACATGGTGATCTTATGGGACCGTCCCCAAGAGTCGCAGTTTTGGCCAACTGGGCCCGTTTTGTGAGCTATTGCTCATGTTTTGGTGTCCCGGGACGTCTCCGTACCATGGGGTGATCTTATGCGAACGTCCCCAAGACTCATGGTTTTGCCCGATTCAAGCCCGTTTTGTGGATTTATTGCCCATGTTTTGGTGTCCCGGGACGTGTCGGAAGCACGGGGTAATCCAAAGGGACCGTCCCCAAGAGTCACAGTTTTGGCCAATTGGGGCCCGTTTTGTGAGGTATTGCTCACGTTATGGTGTCCCGGGACGTCTCCGGACGACTGGGTGATCTATGGGAACGTCCCCAACACTCAAGGTTTTGCCCTATTCAGGCCTGTTTTTTGGGTTTAGTGCCCATGTTTTGGTGTCCTGGGACGTGTCGGAAGCACGGGGTGATCTTATGGGACAGTCCCCAAGACTCGTAGTTTTGGCCAAATGGGGCCCGTTTTGTGAGCTATTGCTCACGTTTTGGTGTCCCGGGACGTCTCCAGACCATGGGGTGATCTTATGGGAACGTCCCGAGAACTCGTGGTTTTGGTCGATTCAGGCCCGTTTTGTGCGTTTATTGCCCATGGTTTGGTGTCCCGGGACATCTCCGAAGCACGGGGTGATCTTATGGGAACGTCCCCAAGAGTCACAGTTTTGGCCAATTGGGGCTCATTTTGTGAGGTATTGCTCACGTTTTGGTGTCCCTGGACGTCTCCGTACCATAGGGTGATCTATGGGAACGTCACCAGGTCTCGTGGTTTTGTCCGATTCAGGCCCGTTTTCTGGGTTTATTGCCCATGTTTTGGTGTCCCGGGACGTCTCCGAAGCACAGGGTGATCTTATAAGACCGTCCCCAAGAGTCACAGTTTTGGCCAATTGGGCCCCGTTTTGTGAGGTATTGCTCACGTTTTGGTGTCTCGGGACGTCTCCGGACCACAGGGTGATCTATGGGAACGTCCGCAACACTCGTGGTTTTGGCCGATTCAGGCCCGTTTAGTGGGTTTATTGCCCATGTTTTGCTGTCCCGGGACGTCTGCGAAGCATGGGGCGATCTTATGGGACAGTCCCCAAGACTCGTAGTTTTGGCCAAATGGGGCCCGTTTTGTGAGCTATTGCTCATGTTTTGGTGTCCCGGGACGTCTCCAGACCATGGGGTGATCTCATCGGAACGTCCCAAGGACTCGTGGTTTTGGCCGATTCAGGCCCGTTTTGTGCGTTTATTGCCCATGTTTTGGTGTCCCGGGACATCTCCGAAGCACGGGTTGATCTTATGGGACCGCCCCCAAGAGTCGTAGTTTTGGTCAATTGGGGCCCGTTTTGTGAGGTATTGCTCGCGTTTTGGTGTCCCGGGACGTCTCTGGACCATGGGGTAATCTTATGGGAAGGTCCCCAGGTCTCGTGGTTTTGCCCGATTCAGGACCGTTTTCTGGGTTTATTGCCCATGTTTTGGTGTCCCGGGACGTCTCTGAAGAACAGGGTGATCTTATGGGACGGTCCCCAAGAGTCGCAGTTTTGGTGTCCTGGGACGTCTCCGGACAATGGGGTAATCTTATGGGAACGTCCCCAGGACTCACAATTTTGGTTGATACGAGCTCGTTTCCTGGGATATTGCTCATGTTTCGGTGTCTCGGGACGTCTCCGATGCATGGGGTGATCTTATGGAAACATCCCCAAGACTCGTGGTTTTGGCCGAGTCAGGCCTGTTTTGTGGGTTTATTGCCCATGTTTTGGTGTCCCGAGACGTCTCCGAAGCACGGGGTGATCTTATGGGACCGTCCCCAAGAGTCACAGTTTTGGCCAATTGGGGCCCGTTTTGTGAGCTATTGCTCATGTTTTGGTTGTCCCGGGACGTCTCCGGCCCAAGGGGTGATCTTATCGGAACGTCCCTAGGACTCGTGGTTTTGGCCAATTCAGGCCCGTTTTGTGGGTTTATTTCCCATGTTTTCGTGTCCCAGGACGTCTTCGAAGCACGGGGTGATCTTATGGGAACGTCCCCAAGAGTCACAGTTTTGGCCAATTGGGGCTCATTTTGTGAGGTATTGCTCACGTCTTGGTGTCCCTGGACGTCTCCGTACCATAGGGTGATCTATGGGAACGTCACCAGGTCTCGTGGTTTTGTCCGATTCAGGCCCGTTTTCTGGGTTTATTGGCCATGTTTTGGTGTCCCGGGACGTCTCCGAAGCACAGGGTGATCTTATAAGACCGTCCCCAAGAGTCACAGTTTTGGCCAATTGGGCCCCGTTTTGTGAGGTATTGCTCACGTTTTGGTGTCTCGGGACGTCTCCGGACCACAGGGTGATCTATGGGAACGTCCGCAACACTCGTGGTTTTGCCCGATTCAGGCCCGTTTAGTGGGTTTATTGCCCATGTTTTGCTGTCCCGGGACGTCTGCGAAGCACGGGGCGATCTTATGGGACAGTCCCCAAGACTCGTAGTTTTGGCCAAATGGGGCCCGTTTTGTGAGCTATTGCTCATGTTTTGGTGTCCCGGGACGTCTCCAGACCATGGGGTGATCTCATCGGAACGTCCCAAGGACTCGTGGTTTTGGCCGATTCAGGCCCGTTTTGTGCGTTTATTGCCCATGTTTTGGTGTCCCAGGACATCTCCGAAGCACGGGTTGATCTTATGGGACCGCCCCCAAGAGTCGTAGTTTTGGTCAATTGGGGCCCGTTTTGTGAGGTATTGCTCGCGTTTTGGTGTCCCGGGACGTCTCTGGACCATGGGGTAATCTTATGGGAAGGTCCCCAGGTCTCGTGGTTTTGCCCGATTCAGGACCGTTTTCTGGGTTTATTGCCCATGTTTTGGTGTCCCGGGACGTCTCTGAAGAACAGGGTGATCTTATGGGACGGTCCCCAAGAGTCGCAGTTTTGGTGTCCTGGGACGTCTCCGGACAATGGGGTGATCTTATGGGAACGTCCCCAGGACTCACAATTTTGGTTGATACGAGCTCGTTTCCTGGGATATTGCTCACGTTTCGGTGTCTCGGGACGTCTCCGATGCACGGGGTGATCTTATGGAAACGTCCCCAAGACTCGTGGTTTTGGCCGAGTCAGGCCTGTTTTGTGGGTTTATTGCCCATGTTTTGGTGTCCCGAGACGTCTCCGAAGCACGGGGTGATCTTATGGGACCGTCCCCAAGAGTCACAGTTTTGGCCAATTGGGGCTCATTTTGTGAGGTATTGCTCACGTTTTGGTGTCCCTGGACGTCTCCGTACCATGGGGTGATCTATGGGAACGTCCCCAGGTCTCGTGGTTTTGTCCGATTCAGGCCCGTTTTCTGGGTTTATTGCCCATGTTTTGGTGTCCCGGGACGTCTCCGAAGCACAGGGTGATCTTATAAGATTGTACCCAAGAGTCACAGTTTTGGCCAATTGGGGCCCGTTTTGTGAGCTATTGCTCATGTTTTGGTTGTCCCGGGACGTCTCCGGACCACGGGGTGATCTTATGGGAACGTCCCCAGGACTCGTGGTTCTGGCCGATTCAGGCCCGTTTTCTGGGTTTATTGCCCATGTTTTGGTGTCCCTGGACGTCTTCGAAGCACAGGATGATCTTATGGGACAGTCCCCGAGAGTCACAGTTTTGGCCAATTGGGGCCAGTTTTGTGCGCTATTGCTCCTGTTTTGGTGTCCCGGGACGTCTCCGGAAAACGGCGTGATCTTATCGGAACGTCCCCAGTAATCATGGTTTTGCCCGATTCAGGCTCGGTTTGTGGGTTTATTGCCCATGTTTTGGTGTCCCAGGACGTCCCCGAAGCACGGGGTGATCTTATAGGACCGTCCCCAAGAGTCACAGTTTTGGCCAATTGGGGCCCGTTTTGTGAGGTATTGCTCACGTTTTGGTGTCCCTAGACGTCTCCGGGCCATGGGGTGATCTATGGGAACGTCCCCAACACTCGTGGTTTTGCCCGATTCAGGCCCGTTTTGTGGGTTTATTACCCATGTTTTTGTGTCCCGGGACGTCTCCGAAGCACGGGGTGATCTTAAGGGACCGTCCCCAAGACTCGTAGTTTTGGCCAATTGGGGCATGTTTTGTGAGCTATTGCTCACGTTTTGGTGTCCCGGGACGTCTCCGAACCATGGGGTGATCTTTTGGGATGGTCCCCAGGTCTCGTGGTTTTGCCCGATTCAGGACCGTTTTCTGGGTTTATTGCCCATGTTTTGGTGTCCCGAGACGTCTCTGAAGCACATGGTGATCTTATGGGACCGTCCCCAAGAGTCGCAGTTTTGGCCAACTGGGCCCGTTTTGTGAGCTATTGCTCATGTTTTGGTGTCCCGGGACGTCTCCGTACCATGGGGTGATCTTATGCGAACGTCCCCAAGACTCATGGTTTTGCCCGATTCAAGCCCGTTTTGTGGATTTATTGCCCATGTTTTGGTGTCCCGGGACGTGTCGGAAGCACGGGGTAATCCAAAGGGACCGTCCCCAAGAGTCACAGTTTTGGCCAATTGGGGCCCGTTTTGTGAGGTATTGCTCACGTTATGGTGTCCCGGGACGTCTCCGGACGACTGGGTGATCTATGGGAACGTCCCCAACACTCAAGGTTTTGCCCTATTCAGGCCTGTTTTTTGGGTTTAGTGCCCATGTTTTGGTGTCCTGGGACGTGTCGGAAGCACGGGGTGATCTTATGGGACAGTCCCCAAGACTCGTAGTTTTGGCCAAATGGGGCCCGTTTTGTGAGCTATTGCTCACGTTTTGGTGTCCCGGGACGTCTCCAGACCATGGGGTGATCTTATGGGAACGTCCCGAGAACTCGTGGTTTTGGTCGATTCAGGCCCGTTTTGTGCGTTTATTGCCCATGGTTTGGTGTCCCGGGACATCTCCGAAGCACGGGGTGATCTTATGGGAACGTCCCCAAGAGTCACAGTTTTGGCCAATTGGGGCTCATTTTGTGAGGTATTGCTCACGTTTTGGTGTCCCTGGACGTCTCCGTACCATAGGGTGATCTATGGGAACGTCACCAGGTCTCGTGGTTTTGTCCGATTCAGGCCCGTTTTCTGGGTTTATTGCCCATGTTTTGGTGTCCCGGGACGTCTCCGAAGCACAGGGTGATCTTATAAGACCGTCCCCAAGAGTCACAGTTTTGGCCAATTGGGCCCCGTTTTGTGAGGTATTGCTCACGTTTTGGTGTCTCGGGACGTCTCCGGACCACAGGGTGATCTATGGGAACGTCCGCAACACTCGTGGTTTTGGCCGATTCAGGCCCGTTTAGTGGGTTTATTGCCCATGTTTTGCTGTCCCGGGACGTCTGCGAAGCATGGGGCGATCTTATGGGACAGTCCCCAAGACTCGTAGTTTTGGCCAAATGGGGCCCGTTTTGTGAGCTATTGCTCATGTTTTGGTGTCCCGGGACGTCTCCAGACCATGGGGTGATCTCATCGGAACGTCCCAAGGACTCGTGGTTTTGGCCGATTCAGGCCCGTTTTGTGCGTTTATTGCCCATGTTTTGGTGTCCCGGGACATCTCCGAAGCACGGGTTGATCTTATGGGACCGCCCCCAAGAGTCGTAGTTTTGGTCAATTGGGGCCCGTTTTGTGAGGTATTGCTCGCGTTTTGGTGTCCCGGGACGTCTCTGGACCATGGGGTAATCTTATGGGAAGGTCCCCAGGTCTCGTGGTTTTGCCCGATTCAGGACCGTTTTCTGGGTTTATTGCCCATGTTTTGGTGTCCCGGGACGTCTCTGAAGAACAGGGTGATCTTATGGGACGGTCCCCAAGAGTCGCAGTTTTGGTGTCCGGGGACGTCTCCGGACAATGGGGTAATCTTATGGGAACGTCCCCAGGACTCACAATTTTGGTTGATACGAGCTCGTTTCCTGGGATATTGCTCACGTTTCGGTGTCTCGGGACGTCTCCGATGCACGGGGTGATCTTATGGAAACGTACCCAAGACTCGTGGTTTTGGCCGAGTCAGGCCTGTTTTGTGGGTTTATTGCCCATGTTTTGGTGTCCCGAGACGTCTCCGAAGCACGGGGTGATCTTATGGGACCGTCCCCAAGAGTCACAGTTTTGGCCAATTGGGGCTCATTTTGTGAGGTATTGCTCACGTTTTGGTGTCCCTGGACGTCTCCGTACCATGGGGTGATCTATGGGAACGTCCCCAGGTCTCGTGGTTTTGTCCGATTCAGGCCCGTTTTCTGGGTTTATTGCCCATGTTTTGGTGTCCCGGGACGTCTCCGAAGCACAGGGTGATCTTATAAGATTGTCCCCTAGAGTCACAGTTTTGGCCAATTGGGGCCCGTTTTGTGAGCTATTGCTCATGTTTTGGTTGTCCCGGGACGTCTCCGGACCACGGGGTGATCTTATGGGAACGTCTCCAGGACTCGTTGTTCTGGCCGATTCAGGCCCGTTTTCTGGGTTTATTGCCCATGTTTTGGTGTCCCTGGACGTCTTCGAAGCACAGGATGATCTTATGGGACCGTCCCCAAGAGTCACAGTTTTGGCCAATTGGGGCCAGTTTTGTGCGCTATTGCTCCTGTTTTGGTTTCCCGGGACGTCTTCGGAAAACGGGGTGATCTTATCGGAACGTCCCCAATAATCATGGTTTTGCCCGATTCAGGCTCGGTTTGTGGGTTTATTGCCCATGGTTTGGTGTCCCAGGACGTCCCCGAAGCACAGGGTGATCTTATAGGACCGTCCCCAAGAGTCACAGTTTTGGCCAATTGGGGCCCGTTTTGTGAGGTATTGCTCACGTTTTGGTGTCCCTAGACGTCTCCGGGCCATGGGGTGATCTATGGGAACGTCCCCAACACTCGTGGTTTTGCCCGATTCAGGCCCGTTTTGTGGGTTTATTACCCATGTTTTTGTGTCCCGGGACGTCTCCGAAGCACGGGGTGATCTTAAGGGACCGTCCCCAAGACTCGTAGTTTTGGCCAATTGGGGCATGTTTTGTGAGCTATTGCTCACGTTTTGGTGTCCCGGGACGTCTCCGAACCATGGGGTGATCTTATGGGATGGTCCCCAGGTCTCGTGGTTTTGCCCGATTCAAGACCGTTTTCTGGGTTTATTGCCCATGTTTTGGTGTCCCGGGACGTCTCTGAAGCACATGGTGATCTTATGGGACCGTCCCCAAGAGTCGCAGTTTTGGCCAACTGGGCCCGTTTTGTGAGCTATTGCTCATGTTTTGGTGTCCCGGGACGTCTCCGGACCACGGGGTGATCTTATGGGAACGTCCCCAAGACTCATGGTTTTGCCCGATTCAAGCCCGTTTTGTGGGTTTATTGCCCATGTTTTGGTGTCCCGGGACGTGTCGGAAGCACGGGGTAATCCAAAGGGACCGTCCCCAAGAGTCACAGTTTTGGCCAATTGGGGCCCGTTTTGTGAGGTATTGCTCACGTTATGGTGTCCCGGGACGTCTCCGGACGACTGGGTGATCTATGGGAACGTCCCCAACACTCAAGGTTTTGCCCTATTCAGGCCTGTTTTTTGGGTTTATTGCCCATGTTTTGGTGTCCTGGGACGTGTCGGAAGCACGGGGTGATCTTATGGGACAGTCCCCAAGACTCGTAGTTTTGGCCAAATGGGGCCCGTTTTGTGAGCTATTGCTCACGTTTTGGTGTCCCGGGACGTCTCCAGACCATGGGGTGATCTTATGGGAACGTCCCGAGAACTCGTGGTTTTGGTCGATTCAGGCCCGTTTTGTGCGTTTATTGCCCATGGTTTGGTGTCCCGGGACATCTCCGAAGCACGGGGTGATCTTATGGGAACGTCCCCAAGAGTCACAGTTTTGGCCAATTGGGGCTCATTTTGTGAGGTATTGCTCACGTTTTGGTGTCCCTGGACGTCTCCGTACCATAGGGTGATCTATGGGAACGTCACCAGGTCTCGTGGTTTTGTCCGATTCAGGCCCGTTTTCTAGGTTTATTGCCCATGTTTTGGTGTCCCGGGACGTCTCCGAAGCACAGGGTGATCTTATAAGACCGTCCCCAAGAGTCACAGTTTTGGCCAATTGGGCCCCGTTTTGTGAGGTATTGCTCACGTTTTGGTGTCTCGGGACGTCTCCGGACCACGGGGTGATCTATGGGAACGTCCGCAACACTCGTGGTTTTGCCCGATTCAGGCCCGTTTAGTTGGTTTATTGCCCATGTTTTGCTGTCCCGGGACGTCTCCGAAGCACGGTGCGATCTTATGGGACCGTCCCCAAGACTCGTAGTTTTGGCCAATTGGGGCATGTTTTGTGAGCTATTGCTCACGTTTTGGTGTCCCGGGACGTCTCCGAACCATGGGGTGATCTTATGGGATGGTCCCCAGGTCTCGTGGTTTTGCCCGATTCAGGACCGTTTTCTGGGTTTATTGCCCATGTTTTGGTGTCCCGGGACGTCTCTGAAGCACATGGTGATCTTATGGGACCGTCCCCAAGAGTCGCAGTTTTGGCCAACTGGGCCCGTTTTGTGAGCTATTGCTCATGTTTTGGTGTCCCGGGACGTCTCCGGACCACGGGGTGATCTTATGGGAACGTCCCCAAGACTCATGGTTTTGCCCGATTCAAGCCCGTTTTGTGGGTTTATTGCCCATGTTTTGGTGTCCCGGGACGTGTCGGAAGCACGGGGTAATCCAAAGGGACCGTCCCCAAGAGTCACAGTTTTGGCCAATTGGGGCCCGTTTTGTGAGGTATTGCTCACGTTATGGTGTCCCGGGACGTCTCCGGACGACTGGGTGATCTATGGGAACGTCCCCAACACTCAAGGTTTTGCCCTATTCAGGCCTGTTTTTTGGGTTTATTGCCCATGTTTTGGTGTCCTGGGACGTGTCGGAAGCACGGGGTGATCTTATGGGACAGTCCCCAAGACTCGTAGTTTTGGCCAAATGGGGCCCGTTTTGTGAGCTATTGCTCACGTTTTGGTGTCCCGGGACGTCTCCAGACCATGGGGTGATCTTATGGGAACGTCCCGAGAACTCGTGGTTTTGGTCGATTCAGGCCCGTTTTGTGCGTTTATTGCCCATGGTTTGGTGTCCCGGGACATCTTCGAAGCACGGGGTGATCTTATGGGAACGTCCCCAAGAGTCACAGTTTTGGCCAATTGGGGCTCATTTTGTGAGGTATTGCTCACGTTTTGGTGTCCCTGGACGTCTCCGTACCATAGGGTGATCTATGGGAACGTCACCAGGTCTCGTGGTTTTGTCCGATTCAGGCCCGTTTTCTAGGTTTATTGCCCATGTTTTGGTGTCCCGGGACGTCTCCGAAGCACAGGGTGATCTTATAAGACCGTCCCCAAGAGTCACAGTTTTGGCCAATTGGGCCCCGTTTTGTGAGGTATTGCTCACGTTTTGGTGTCTCGGGACGTCTCCGGACCACGGGGTGATCTATGGGAACGTCCGCAACACTCGTGGTTTTGCCCGATTCAGGCCCGTTTAGTGGGTTTATTGCCCATGTTTTGCTGTCCCGGGACGTCTCCGAAGCACGGGGCGATCTTATGGGACCGTCCCCAAGACTCGTAGTTTTGGCCAATTGGGGCATGTTTTGTGAGCTATTGCTCACGTTTTGGTGTCCCGGGACGTCTCCGAACCATGGGGTGATCTTATGGGATGGTCCCCAGGTCTCGTGGTTTTGCCCGATTCAGGACCGTTTTCTGGGTTTATTGCCCATGTTTTGGTGTCCCGGGACGTCTCTGAAGCACATGGTGATCTTATGGGACCGTCCCCAAGAGTCGCAGTTTTGGCCAACTGGGCCCGTTTTGTGAGCTATTGCTCATGTTTTGGTGTCCCGGGACGTCTCCGGACCACGGGGTGATCTTATGGGAACGTCCCCAAGACTCATGGTTTTGCCCGATTCAAGCCCGTTTTGTGGGTTTATTGCCCATGTTTTGGTGTCCCGGAACGTGTCGGAAGCACGGGGTAATCCAAAGGGACCGTCCCCAAGAGTCACAGTTTTGGCCAATTGGGGCCCGTTTTGTGAGGTATTGCTCACGTTATGGTGTCCCGGGACGTCTCCGGACGACTGGGTGATCTATGGGAACGTCCCCAACACTCAAGGTTTTGCCCTATTCAGGCCTGTTTTTTGGGTTTATTGCCCATGTTTTGGTGTCCTGGGACGTGTCGGAAGCACGGGGTGATCTTATGGGACAGTCCCCAAGACTCGTAGTTTTGGCCAAATGGGGCCCGTTTTGTGAGCTATTGCTCACGTTTTGGTGTCCCGGGACGTCTCCAGACCATGGGGTGATCTTATGGGAACGTCCCGAGAACTCGTGGTTTTGGTCGATTCAGGCCCGTTTTGTGCGTTTATTGCCCATGGTTTGGTGTCCCGGGACATCTCCGAAGCACGGGGTGATCTTATGGGAACGTCCCCAAGAGTCACAGTTTTGGCCAATTGGGGCTCATTTTGTGAGGTATTGCTCACGTTTTGGTGTCCCTGGACGTCTCCGTACCATAGGGTGATCTATGGGAACGTCACCAGGTCTCGTGGTTTTGTCCGATTCAGGCCCGTTTTCTAGGTTTATTGCCCATGTTTTAGTGTCCCGGGACGTCTTCGAAGCACGGGGTGATCTTATGGGACCGTCCCCAAGAGTCATAGTTTTGGCCAATTGGGACCCGTTTTGTGAGGTATTGCTCACGTTATGGTGTCCCGGGACGTCTCCAGACCATGGGGTGATCTCACGGGAACGTCCCGAGGACTCGTGGTTTTGGCCGAGTCAGGCCTGTTTTGTGGGTTTATTGCCCATGTTTTGGTGTCCCGAGACGTCTCCGAAGCACGGGGTGATCTCATGGGACCGTCCCCAAGAGTCACAGTTTTGGCCAATTGGGGCTCATTTTGTGAGGTATTGCTCACGTTTTGGTGTCCCTGGACGTCTCCGTACCATGGGGTGATCTATGGGAACGTCCCCAGGTCTCGTGGTTTTGTCCGATTCAGGCCCGTTTTCTGGGTTTATTGCCCATGTTTTGGTGTCCCGGGACGTCTCCGAAGCACAGGGTGATCTTATAAGATTGTCCCCAAGAGTCACAGTTTTGGCCAATTGGGGCCCGTTTTGTGAGCTATTGCTCATGTTTTGGTTGTCCCGGGACGTCTCCGGACCACGGGGTGATCTTATGGGAACGTCCCCAGGACTCGTGGTTCTGGCCGATTCAGGACCGTTTTCTGGGTTTATTGCCCATGTTTTGGTGTCCCGGGACGTCTCTGAAGCACATGGTGATCTTATGGGACCGTCCCCAAGAGTCGCAGTTTTGGCCAACTGGGGCCCGTTTTGTGAGCTATTGCTCATGTTTTGGTGTACCGGGACGTCTCCGGACCACGGGGTGATCTTATGGGAATGTCCCCAAGACTCATGGTTTTGCCCGATTCAAGCCCGTTTTGTGGGTTTATTGCCCATGTTTTGGTGTCCCGGGACGTGTCGGAAGCACGGGGTAATCTAAAGGGACCGTCCCCAAGAGTCACAGTTTTGGCCAATTGGGGCCCGTTTTGTGAGGTATTGCTCACGTTATGGTGTCCCGGGACGTCTCCGAAGCCCAGGTCTCGTGGTTTTGCCCGATTCAGGACCGTTTTCTGGGTTTATTGCCCATGTTTTGGTGTCCCGGGACGTCTCTGAAGCACATGGTGATCTTATGGGACCGTCCCCAAGAGTCGCAGTTTTGGCCAACTGGGGCCCGTTTTGTGAGCTATTGCTCATGTTTTGGTGTACCGGGACGTCTCCGGACCACGGGGTGATCTTATGGGAACGTCCCCAAGACTCATGGTTTTGCCCGATTCAAGCCCGTTTTTTGGGTTTATTGCCCATGTTTTGGTGTCCCGGGACGTGTCGGAAGCACGGGGTAATCTAAAGGGACCGTCCCCAAGAGTCACAGTTTTGGCCAATTGGGGCCCGTTTTGTGAGGTATTGCTCACGTTATGGTGTCCCGGGACGTCTCCGGACGACTGGGTGATCTATGGGAACGTCCCCAACACTCAAGGTTTTGCCCTATTCAGGCCTGTTTTTTGGGTTTATTGCCCATGTTTTGGTGTCCTGGGACGTGTCGGAAGCACGGGGAGATCTTATGGGACAGTCCCCAAGACTCGTAGTTTTGGCCAAATGGGGCCCGTTTTGTGAGCTATTGCTCACGTTTTGGTGTCCCGGGACGTCTCCAGACCATGGGGTGATCTTATGGGAACGTCCCGAGAACTCGTGGTTTTGGTCGATTCAGGCCCGTTTTGTGCGTTTATTGCCCATGTTTTGGTGTCCCGGGACATCTCCGAAGCACGGGTTGATCTTATGGGACCGCCCCCAAGAGTCGTAGTTTTGCTCAATTGGGGCCCGTTTTGCGAGCTATTGCTCACGTTTTGGTGTCCCGGGACGTCTCCGGACAATGGGGTGATCTTATGGGAACGTCCCCAGGACTCGTGGTTCTGGCCGATTCAGGCCCGTTTTCTGGGTTTATTGCCCATGTTTTGGTGTCCCTGGACGTCTTCGAAGCACAGGGTGATCTTATGGGACCGTCCATAAGAGTTACAGATTTGGCCAATTGGGGCCAGTTTTGTGAGCTATTGCTCCTGTTTTGGTGTCCCGGGACGTCTCCAGAAAACGGGGTGATCTTATCGGAACGTCCCCAAGAATCGTTGTTTTGCCCGATTCAGGCTCGGTTTGTGGGTTTATTGCCCATGTTTTGGTGTCCCAGAACGTCCCCGAAGCACGGGGTGATCTTATAGGACCGTCCCCAAGAGTCACAGTTTTGGCCAATTGGGGCCCGTTTTGTGAGGTATTGCTCACGTTTTGGTGTCCCTGGACGTCTCCGGGCCTTGGGGTGATCTATGGGAACGTCCCCAACACTCGTGGTTTTGCCCGATTCAGGCCCGTTTTGTGGGTTTATTACCCATGTTTTTGTGTCCCGGGACGTCTCCGAAGCATGGGGTGATTGTCAGGACCGGATTTCCGGGATATAAATTTCCCAGCAATTTGTCCTTGTGCTCACCAGCCCCAGGATTACTGTTAGCTGGTGAGGCACAATCTTGATACAGAAATTCCAAGCAAATACAAAATATGTAGTACAAGACCATTCTGGTCTATGAGTACAACAAAACGTTTCTAGTGGTTGATGGCGGAAGCGGTTCGGGGTCATCAGCGTCTATGGGACTCCATTTCCCACAGGAACAGCTGACCTGGATAACTCCTATCTTCGCGCGGCTGCTATCTTCAGTGCCTAGGTTCCGGGGCTGTCGTCATTGCGCTCCTCTCCAAGCAAGAAATCTGGCCAAGACAATAGCCAGGGACAAGCCAGTGAGTACTTTGAATGTACTCGCAAACATCATGAAAACAGGTACAATATAGCAGGTGATAAACATGTACTGAAACAATCCACGATCGCTTAGTCAGTCTCAAAATAAAATTCATGATGCACGCAACCAGGTCATTCATATTAAACAGAAATAAGCAATCAGAGAATAAAAATAAAATAAACCAATCGGGTGTCTGAAGCGACGCCTCGAAAGGATAATAATATAAAGTATGCCTCAGCCGGGCGTCTGAGCGACGCCACATAAAGGGCTTATAAGGAAATAAATAACAAGCATGCCACAGTCGGGCGTCTGAGCGACACCACATAAAGGGCTTATAAGGAAAATCAATAACAAGCATGCCACAGTCGGGCGTCTGAGCGACACCACATAAAGGGCTTATAAGGAAAATAAATAACAAGCATGCCACAGTCGGGCGTCTGAGCGACACCACATAAAGGGCTTATAAGGAAAATAAATAACAAGCATGCCACAGTCGGGCGTCTGAGCGACACCACATAAAGGGCTTATAAGAAAAATAAATAACAAGCATGCCACAGTCGGGCGTCTGAGCGACACCACATAAAGGGCTTATAAGAAAAATAAATAACAAGCATGCCACAGTCGGGCGTTTGAGCGACACCACATAAAGGGCTTATATGAGAGTAATCACAATGAATATCCAGGAGGTAGAACCATCCCAGGGATACTCAATAATTCAAATAATATAAATGGTTAGTCCACAATAATAATAATCATAATTATCATTTGTCACATGTCATGATCAATGTTCCGGTTTAGAAGTTTTCCTCCGAAGACCGACACTAAGACCGACACTTGACCCATCCCAGACTGTAGTCCTTAACCGCGGAGACGGCTATTCGAATAGATATAAACTCTGCAGAGGGTGTACTCTTTACCCACAAGTAACGGATTCCTTTAGTCCACCGGGACTAATTCCGCTTACGGTCTTTTAATTGAAAACACACCTGACCCGCACACACCAGCTTAACTTACCGATGTCTGGAATCACCCATGACACTCGTTAAGCAAAACTCTAAGTGGGGAGGCTCCAACCTCGATTAGCATGGGATCGAATTTATATTCGCGCGCTCTAAGGGGTGCCCCCCTCTCGGTCCCGGACCGGAAACACCCATGCCCCCGGACCAGGTGGCCTGCCTACCGGATGCACCCGGTATCTTCCACCATGGCCTCTCTGTACGGTGTGTGCCAAAAAAGGGGTTGACAACTTACTGAACCGTACCCTACCTGCGGCAGGGACGAGTGGTAGTACGAAACAAGTATGGGGGTTACTGGAAAAAGACTCGATCTATGGTCGACTCAGGAGGCTTATGTGTTCCCTGCATGGTTAGCACAACAAATATTTTTCACGGCATCAGACAGAAATCACCGTTCTTCATACCCCCTCATGCCTTTCTGACCATTCTCGCTCCAACGAGATGTCAGCACCAAGCTCGTGTCTACCCGAGACAGAGACTTCTCCGGATTCCTTCCGGTAGGCATGTGAGGTATAAGAGGGCGAATACTGTCACCAGTATTTTAGTATCAACAGCAAAGAATGCACTCCAAGGCATGATCACAACATCACATGAAATAACGAATGTTTCCAAAACACCTCGGTGTTGTAGTCACGTCAAACAACACACAATAAACATTTGACCGGGTTTCAGGATGCTTGCCTTCAAGGTGCAGAAGTGCAGGGTGCACCACAAAATTTTTGAAAGCTTTCTTCCCTCTCCGATTCCTATTTCGAAAAGTATTTGAATTAACACGTAATTCAAAAACAGTACAAAAAGTTGTCTTGGAAAATTTTCAAATAAATATGAAAATAAACTAGATGAGATTCCAGAGAAGTAGGAAAAAGAATCAATTCATTTGGAGTTTTATTTAAAAAGATATGTCCAGTCAAAGGTTCAGTCAAACTCTGTTTTTTAAATAAAACAGAAAATAGAAAACGGTTCGCAGTGAAAACGCTTTCGGAAGAAGAAAACGTACTTCGGGGGTTTTACGCTTTCTGAAAACTGTCGCGCACTTCCTGGAATACGATTCCTCTTGAAGAAAATGCATTCTGGGTTAAGACGCCAACAGGCCAGGGCTTGTCTCGCCGACAGGCGGGGCCCGCCTGTCGGGTTCCTCTTCTTTCTCCCGCGCACAGGAGGCAGAACCAGAGGCGAGCTTCCGGCGGCGATTGCCGGTGCCAGGAGGCACCTCTCCCGGAGCTGTGCACACCGGCGTGCTCAGAAGGGAGGGTCCCATCCTCTGGAGGGCAAAGGAATCACCGGGGAGCTCGGGGGTGAGCACCCTTTCCTCCGAGGCGGACCGAGAGCTCCGGCGAGCACGGTGTCGGCCTACTGCTGCTACGGCTCAAATTAACAGGGGGAATGGAATTGCGGGGTCGAGAGGAAGCTACGGGTGAGGAAAGAATGGGACGGGAGGCTCTGGCTGCGGAGAAGTTAACAGGAGGGTGGCGGCGGCTGGCTCGGCCGGAGATGGGGGAGGAAGGTTCCTCCGGTCGAATTGGAGCTAGGGGGGTTCACAGGGGGCTGCAGGTTTGCGGTGAGGGCGACAGAGAGCTTGAGGGGTCCTATTTATAGCGCGACGAGGTCGGTACCGAGGCGGCCATGGATAAGATCGCCGGAGAACCGACGTTCTGTTGCTGCAGGGCGACGTGGCGGCGACTAGCGGTGTTGGCAGGGCGAGAGGATGAGGACGGCCTGTTCCAGGGGCAGCTGGCGGGCTGAGAGAGCTTGGGCGGTGCCGTGCGCGGCAAGCTCTGGGGCGGCAGTGGCTGGTTGCGGGGGCGGCGCTGCGGCGAGTCAGGGAGCGGCTTGGCTGGTCTTGGCGCGTCGCGGCATAGTCAGGAGACAGGGGAGATGAACTGGAGCTAGCGGGGGAGGCGCTACTGGTCGCGGCGGCTCGGGCGCGGCACGAGCAAAACGTGCGCTCTGGGCGCGCCCAGAGCACGCACGGCGCCTGCTCGACGGAATGCTAGGGGGGCTAATCATGCTTGGATGCAAATGAAAATTAACAGGTTTCGGTTAAATACAATGGAAGGTTTAGGGGACATGGTGGTTTGGCAATTAGAACAAGCTCACAGTGCAATTTTAAAACCATGCCAAAATCTGGACATGCACTACAGATGCTCGACAAAATGCCAGGGGCATCTAGGCATCTGCTATGGCCACCAAAATTTCTAGATGAGAGTCTCTTTAGATGTAGGTGATAATGGTAAAGTTAGTTTGGGAGAAACAGAAACTTGTTAATGCAATATTTGGTGAAAAGCAATTCTGGACAGAAACTGTAGACTATAATTTCATGTGTCCAAGTTATTCTAATGGGTCCAAAATTCTGGACTTAAGGGTTTTATAGGATGTACTATGAGTAGGAAAAATCTTAAGAGCAATGGGGCAAGATAAAATAAGGTTGTAGTACAAACTACCAATCTGGACCAGAATAAAGATGAGGATAGTTTGCTCAAATATTCCAAATAACCCAAGTGGATTTTTACATAAACAAGAGTTATATACTCCTACTGACATCCCAGAATTTTTGTAGAATTTTTAAAGGAATATTTAAATAGGTTGAAGTGTAGACTGCAAATTGAACCAGATTTAAAAACTTGAAGTGGTGCTCAAATTTTACAATTGACAAAGCTGGGTTTTTGCATAAAAGTGATGCAGGGACATCACATGACTCCTACAAATTTTTGTGGAATTTATAGATGAAGTTATAAAATAGTTGCAGTGCAAATGGGGCTTTGAAAGGAGTTAAAATGCTATTAAATGAATTAAATCTTGGCCAAATTTTATTATAAAAATTATTCCACTGGTTTTTAATGAATGCAATAAAATTCAAGCCATACAACAAACTCAAAAGTTTCAAGACAGAACAAAAGAATTTTTGAAATTCTGGCAAAAAGGAGTGGCTCTGTGATCACAAGAAAATCCAGAAAGGAAAATTTCTAATCCCTGGCAAAATTTTAATTAACAAAACATGGTGAAATTTTTGGGGTGTTACAGTGATCTTAAGGGACCGTCCCCAAGACTCGTAGTTTTGGCCAATTGGGCCATGTTTTGTGAGCTATTGCTCACGTTTTGGTGTCCCGGGACGTCTCCGAACCATGGGGTGATCTTATGGGAACGTCCCCAGATCTCGTGGTTTTGCCCGATTCAGGACCGTTTTCTGGGTTTATTGCCCATGTTTTGGTGTCCCGGGACGTCTCTGAAGCACATGGTGATCTTATGGGACCGTCCCCAAGAGTCGTAGTTTTGGCCAACTGGGGCCCGTTTTGTGAGCTATTGCTCATGTTTTGGTGTCCCGAGACGTCTCCGGACCACGAGGTGATCTTATGGGAACGTCCCCAAGACTCATGGTTTTGCCCGATTCAAGCCCGTTTTGTGGGTTTATTTCCCATGTTTTGGTGTCCCGGGACGTGTCGGAAGCACGAGGTGATCTTAAGGGACCGTCCCCAAGAATCACAGTTTTGGCCAATTGGGGCCCGTTTTGTGAGGTATTGCTCACGTTATGGTGTCTCGGGACGTCTCCGGACGACTGGGTGATTTATGGGAACGTCCCCAACACTCAAGGTTTTGCCCTATTCAGGCCCGTTTTGTGGGTTTATTGCCCATGTTTTGGTGTCCCGGGACGTCTCCGAAGCACGGGGTGCTCTTATGGGACCGTCCCCAAGACTCGCAGTTTTGGCCAATTGGGCCCGTTTTGTGAGCTATTGCTCACGTTTTGGTGTCCCGGGACGTCTCCGGACCAAGGGGTGAACTATGGGAATGTCCCATAGACTCGTGGTTTTGGCCGATTCAGGCCCGTTTTGTGGGTTTATTGCCCATGCTTTGGTGTCCCGGAACGTCTCCGAAGCACGGGGTGATCTTATGGGACCGTCCCCTAGAGTCACAGTTTTGGCCAATTGGGCCCGTTTTGTGAGCTATTACTCATGTTTTGGTGTCCCGAGACGTCTCCGGACCACGGGGTGATCTATGGGAACGTCCCCTAGACTCACAATTTTGGTTGATACGAGCTCGTTTCAAGGGATATTGCTCATGTTTCGGTGTCTCGGGACGTCTCCGAAGCACGGGGTGATCTTATGGATACGTCTCCAAGACTCGTGGTTTTGGCCGAGTCAGGCCCGTTTTGTGGGTTTATTGCCCATATTTTGGTGTCCCGAGACGTCTCCGAAGCACGGGGTGATCTTATGGGACCGTCCCCAAGAGTCACAGTTTTGGCCAATTGGGGCTCATTTTGTGAGGTATTGCTCACGTTTTGGTGTCCCTGGACGTCTCCGTACCATGGGGTGATCTATGGGAACGTCCCCAGGTCTCGTGGTTTTGTCCGATTCAGGCCCATTTTCTGGGTTTATTGCCCATGTTTTGGTGTCCCGGGACGTCTCCGAAGCACAGGGTGATCTTATAAGACCGTCCCCAAGAGTCAAAGTTTTGGCCAATTGGGGCCCGTTTTGTGAGCTATTGCTCATGTTTTGGGTTCCCGAGACGTCTCCGGACCACGGGGTGATCTTATGGGAACGTCCCCAAGACACATGGTTTTGCCCGATTCAAGCCCGTTTTGTGGGTTTATTGCCCATGTTTTGGTGTCCCGGGACGTGTCGGAAGCGATCTTAAGGGACCGTCCCCAAGAGTCACAGATTTGGCCAATTGGGGCCCGTTTAGTGAGGTATTGCTCACGTTATGGTGTCCCGGGATGTCTCCGGACGACTGGGGTGATCTATGGGAACGTCGCCAACACTCAAGGTTTTGCCCTATTCAGGCCCGTTTTGTGGGTTTATTGCCCATGTTTTGGTGTCCCGGGACGTCTCCGAAGCATGGGGTGATCTTATGGGACCGTCCCCAAGACTCGCAGTTTTGGCCAATTGGGCCCGTTTTGTGAGCTATTGCTCACGTTTTGGTGTCCCGGGACGTCTCCGGACCAAGGGGTGATCTATGGGAATGTCCAAAGACTCGTGGTTTTGGCCGATTCAGGCCCGTTTTGTGGGTTTATTGCCCATGCTTTGGTGTCCCGGGACGTCTCCGAAGCACGGGGTGATCTTATGGGACCGTCCCCAAGAGTCACAGTTTTGGCCAATTGGGCCCGTTTTGTGAGCTATTACTCATGTTTTGGTGTCCCGAGACGTCTCCGGACCACGGGGTGATCTATGGGAACGTCCCCTAGACTCACAATTTTGGTTGATACGAGCTCGTTTCAAGTGATATTGCTCATGTTTCGGTGTCTCGGGACGTCTCCGAAGCACGGGGTGATCTTATGGATACGTCTCCAAGACTCGTGGTTTTGGCCGAGTCAGGCACGTTTTGTGGGTTTATTGCGCATGTTTTGGTGTCCCGAGACGTCTCCGAAGCACGGGGTGATCTTATGGGACCGTCCCCAAGAGTCACAGTTTTGGCCAATTGGGGCTCATTTTGTGACGTATTGCTCACGTTTTGGTGTCCCTGGACGTCTCCGTACCATGGGGTGATCTATGGGAACGTCCCCAGGTCTCGTGGTTTTGTCCGATTCAGGCCCGTTTTCTGGGTTTATTGCCCATGTTTTGGTGTCCCGGGACGTCTCCGAAGCACAGGGTGATCTTATAAGACCGTCCCCAAGAGTCAAAGTTTTGGCCAATTGGGGCCCGTTTTGTGAGGTATTGCTCGCGTTTTGGTGTCCCGGGACGTCTCTGGACCATGGGGTAATCTTATGGGAAGGTCCCCAGGTCTCGTAGTTTTGCCCGATTCAGGACCGTTTTCTGGGTTTATTGCCCATGTTTTGGAGTCCCGGGACGTCTCTGAAGCACAGGGTGATCTTATGGGACCGTCCCCAAGAGTCACAGTTTTGGCCAATTGGGGCCCGTTTTGAGAGTTATTGTTCATGTTTTGGTGTCCCGGGATGTCTCCGGACCACGGGGTGATCTTATGGGAACGTCCCCAAGACTCATGGTTTTGCCCGATTCAAGCCCGTTTTGTGGGTTTATTGCCCATGTTTTTGTGTCCCGGGACGTGTCCGAAGCACGGGGTGATCTTAAGGGACCGTCCCCAAGAGTCACAGTTTTGGCCAATTGCGGCCCGTTTTGTGAGGTATTGCTCACGTTATGGTGTCCCGGGACGTCTCCGGACGACTGGGTAATCTATATGAACGTCCCGAACACTCAAGGTTTTGCCCTATTCAGGCCTGTTTTGTGGGTTCATTGCCCTTGTTTTTGTGTCCTGGGACGTCTCCGAAGCACGGGGTGATCTTATGGGACAGTCCCCAAGACTCGTAGTTTTGGCCAAATGGGGCCCGTTTTGTGAGCTATTGCTCACATTTTGGTGTCCCGGGACGTCTCCAGACCATGGGGTGATCTCATGGGAACGTCCCGAGGACTCGTTGTTTTGGCCGATTCAGGCCCGTTTTGTGCGTTTATTGCCCATGTTTTGGTGTCCCGGGACATCTCCGAAGCACGAGTTGATCTTATGGGACCGCCCCCAAGAGTCGTAGTTTTGGTCAATTGGGGCCCGTTTTGTGAGCTATTGCTCACGTTTTGGTGTCCCGGGACGTCTCCGGACAATGGGGTGATCTTATGGGAACGTCCCCGGGACTCGTGGTTCTGGCCGATTCAGGCCCGTTTTCTGGGTTTATTGCCCATGTTTTGGTGTCCCTGGACGTATTCGAAGCACAGGATGATCTTATGGGACCGTCGCCAAGAGTCACAGTTTTGGCCAATTGGGGCCAGTTTTGTGAGCTATTGCTCATGTTTTGGTGTCCCGGGACGTCTCCGGACCACGGGGTGATCTTATGGGAACGTCCCGAAGACTCATGGTTTTGCCCGATTCAAGCCCGTTTTGTGGGTTTATTGCCCATGTTTTGGTGTCCCGGGACGTGTCGGCAGCACGGGGTGATCTTAAGGGACCGTCCCCAAGAGTCACAGTTTTGGCCAATTGGGGCCCGTTTTGTGAGGTATTGCTCACGTTATGGTGTCCCGGGACGTCTCCGGATGACTGGGTGATCTATGGGAACGTCCCCAACACTCAAGGTTTTGCCCTATTCAGGCCTGTTTTGTGGGTAAATTGCCCATGTTTTGGTGTCCTGGGACGTCTCCGAAGCACGGGGTTGATCTTATGGGACAGTCCCCAAGACTCGTAGTTTTGGCCAAATGGGGCCCGTTTTGTGAGCTATTGCTCACGTTTTGGTGTCCCGGGACGTCTCCAGACCATGGGGTGATCTCATGGGAACGTCCCGAGGACTCGTTGTTTTGGCCGATTCAGGCCCGTTTTGTGCGTTTATTGCCCATGTTTTGGTGTCCCGGGACATCTCCGAAGCACGAGTTGATCTTATGGGACCGCCCCCAAGAGTCGTAGTTTTGGTCAATTGGGGCCCGTTTTGTGAGCTATTGCTCACGTTTTGGTGTCCCGGGACGTCTCCGGACAATGGGGTGATCTTATGGGAACGTCCCCGGGACTCGTGGTTCTGGCCGATTCAGGCCCGTTTTCTGGGTTTATTGCCCATGTTTTGGTGTCCCTGGACGTATTCGAAGCACAGGATGATCTTATGGGACCGTCGCCAAGAGTCACAGTTTTGGCCAATTGGGGCCAGTTTTGTGAGCTATTGCTCATGTTTTGGTGTCCCGGGACGTCTCCGGACCACGGGGTGATCTTATGGGAACGTCCCGAAGACTCATGGTTTTGCCCGATTCAAGCCCGTTTTGTGGGTTTATTGCCCATGTTTTGGTGTCCCGGGACGTGTCGGCAGCACGGGGTGATCTTAAGGGACCGTCCCCAAGAGTCACAGTTTTGGCCAATTGGGGCCCGTTTTGTGAGGTATTGCTCACGTTATGGTGTCCCGGGACGTCTCCGGATGACTGGGTGATCTATGGGAACGTCCCCAACACTCAAGGTTTTGCCCTATTCAGGCCTGTTTTGTGGGTAAATTGCCCATGTTTTGGTGTCCTGGGACGTCTCCGAAGCACGGGGTTGATCTTATGGGACAGTCCCCAAGACTCGTAGTTTTGGCCAAATGGGGCCCGTTTTGTGAGCTATTGCTCACGTTTTGGTGTCCCGGGACGTCTCTAGACCATGGGGTGATCTCATGGGAACGTCCCGAGAACTCGTGGTTTTGGCCGATTCAGGCCCGTTTTGTGCGTTTATTGCCCATGGTTTGGTGTCCCGGGACATCTCCGAAGCACGGGTTGATCTTATGGGACCGCCCCCAAGAGTCGTAGTTTTGGTCAATTGGGGCCGTTTTGTGAGCTATTGCTCACGTTTTGGTGTCCCGGGACGTCTCCGGACAATGGGGTGATCTTATGGGAACGTCCCCAGGACTCACAATTTTTGTTGATACGAGTTTGTTTCCTGGGATATTGCTCACGTTTCGGTGTCTCGGGACGTCTCCGATGCACGGGGTGATCTTATGGAAACGTCCCCAAGACTCGTGGTTTTGGCCGAGTCAGGCCCGTTTTGGTGTCCCGAGACGTCTTCGAAGCACAGGATGATCTTATGGGACCGTCCCCAAGAGTCACAGTTTTGGCCAATTGGGGCCAGTTTTGTGGGCTATTGCTCCTGTTTTGGTGTCCCGGGACGTCTCCGGAAAACGGGGTGATCTTATCGGAACGTCCCCAATAATCGTGGTTTTGCCCGATTCAGGCTCGGTTTGTGGGTTTATTGCCCATGTTTTGGTGTCCCAGGACGTCTCCGAAGCACAGGGTGATCTTATAAGACCGTCCCCAAGAGTCACAGTTTTGGCCAATTGGGGCCCGTTTTGTGAGCTATTGCTCATGTTTTGGTTGTCCCGGGACGTCTCCGGCCCAAGGGGTGATCTTATCGGAACGTCCCTAGGACTCGTGGTTTTGGCCAATTCAGGCCCGTTTTGTGGGTTTATTTCCCATGTTTTCGTGTCCCAGGACGTCTTCGAAGCACGGGGTGATCTTATGGGACCGTCCCCAAGAGTCACAGTTTTGGCCAATTGGGACCCGTTTTGTGAGGTATTGCTCACGTTATGGTGTCCCGGGACGTCTCCAGACCATGGGGTGATCTCATGGGAACGTCCCGAGGACTCGTGGTTTTGGCCGATTCAGGCCCGTTTCGTGCGTTTATTGCCCATGTTTTGGTGTCCCGTGACGTCTCCGAAGCACGGGGTGATCTTATGGGACCATCCCCAAGACTCACAGTTTTGGCCAATTGGGCCCGTTTTGTGAGCTATTGCTTACGTTTGGGTGTCCCGGGACGTCTCCAGACCAAGGGGTGATCTTATCGAAACGTCCCGAGGACTCGTAGTTTTGCCCGATGCAGGCCTGTTTTGTGGGTTTATTGCCCATATTTTGGTGTCCCGGGACGTCTCCGAAGCACAGGGTGATCTTATGGGACCATCCCCAAGAGTCGCAGTTTTGGCCAATTGGGGCCCGTTTTGTGAGCTATTGCTCATGTTTTGGTGTCCCGGGACGTCTCCGGGCCACAGGGTGATCTTATGGAACATCCCCAAGACACGTGGTTTTGGCCAAATGGGGCCCGTTTTGTGAGCTATTGCTCACGTTTTGGTGTCCCGGGACGTCTCCAGACCATGGGGTGATCTCATGGGAACATCCCGAGGACTCGTGGTTTTGGCCGATTCAGGCCCGTTTTGTGCGTTTATTGCCCATGTTTTGGTGTCCCGGGACATCTCCGAAGCACGGGTTGATCTTATGGGACCGCCCCCAAGAGTCGTAGTTTTGGTCAATTGGGGCCCGTTTTGTGAGCTATTGCTCACGTTTTGGTGTCCCGGGACGTCTCCAGAGCATGGGGTGATCTCATGGGAACGTCCCGAGGACTCGTGGTTTTCGCCGATTCAGGCCCGTTTTGTGCGTTTATTGCCCATGTTTTGGTGTCCCGGGACATCTCCGAAGCACGGGTTGATCTTATGGGACCGCCCCCAAGACTCGTAGTTTTGGCCAAATGGGGCCCGTTTTGTGAACTATTGCTCACGTTTTGGTGTCCCGGGACGTCTCCGGAAAACGGGGTGATCTTATCGGAACGTCCCCAATAATCGTGGTTTTGCCCGATTCAGGCTCGGTTTGTGGGTTTATTGCCCATGTTTTGGTGTCCCAGGACGTCTCCGAAGCACAGGGTGATCTTATGGGAACGTCCCCAGGACTCGCAGGTTTGGCCAATTGGGGCCCGTTTTGTGAGCTATTACTCACGTTTTGGTGTGCCGGGACGTCTCCGGACCAAGGGGTGATCTTATCGGAACGTCCCTAGGACTCGTGGTTTTGGCCAATTCAGGCCCGTTTTGTGGGTTTATTGCCCATGTTTTAGTGTCCCGGGACGTCTTCGAAGCACGGGGCGATCTTATGGGACCGTCCCCAAGAGTCACAGTTTTGGCCAATTGGGGCCCGTTTTGTGAGGTATTGCTCATGTTATGGTGTCCCGGGACGTCTCCGGATGACTGGGTGATCTATGGGAACGTCCCCAACACTCAAGGTTTTGCCCGATTCAGGACTGTTCCATGCGTTTATTGCCCATGTTTTGGTGTCCCATGACGTCTCCGAAGCACGGGGTGATCTTATGGGGCCATCCCCAAGACTCACAGTTTTGGCCAATTGGGCCCGTTTCGTGAGCTATTGCTTACGTTTGGGTGTCCCGGGACGTCTCCAGACCAAAGGGGTGATCTTATCGAAACGTCCCGAGGACTCGTAGTTTTGCCCGATGCAGGCCTGGTTTGTGGGTTTATTGCCCATATTTTGGTGTCCCGGGACGTCTCCGAAGCACAGGGTGATCTTATGGTACCATCCCCAAGAGTCGCAGTTTCTGCCAATTGAGGCCCGTTTTGTGAGCTATTGCTCATGTTTTGGTGTCCCGGGACGTCTCCGGACCACAGGGTGATCTTATGGAACATCCCCAAGACACGTGGTTTTGCCCGATTCAGGCCTGTTTTGTGGGTTTTATTGCCCATGTTTTGGTGTCCCGGGATATCTCCGAAGGATGGGGTGATGTTACGGGACCGTCCCCAAGAGTCACAGTTTTGGCCAATTAGGCCCCGTTTTGTGAGGTATTGCTCACGTTTTGGTGTCTCGGGACGTCTCCGGACCACGGGGTGATCTATGGGAACGTCCGCAACACTCGTGGTTTTGCCCGATTCAGGCCCGTTTAGTGGGTTTATTGCCCATGTTTTGGTGTCCCGGGACGTCTCTGAAGCACAGGGTGATCTTATGAGACCGTCCCCAAGAGTCGCAGTTTTGGCCAATTGGGGCCCGTTTTGTGAGTTATTGTTCATGTTTTGGTGTCCCGGGACGTCTGCGGACCACGGGGTGATCTTATGGGAACGTCCCCAAGACTCATGGTTTTGCCCGATTCAAGCCCGTTTTGTGGGTTTATTGCCCATGTTTTTGTGTCCCGGGACGTGTCGGAAGCACGGGGTGATCTTAAGGGACCGTCCCCAAGAGTCACAGTTTTGGCCAATTGGGGCCCGTTTTGTGAGGTATTGCTCATGTTATGGTGTCCCGGGACGTCTCCGGATGACTGGGTGATCTATGGGAACGTCCCCAACACTCAAGGTTTTGCCCTATTCAGGCATGTTTTGTGGGTTTATTGCCCATGTTTTGGTGTCCTGGGACGTCTCCGAAGCACGGGGTGATCTTATGGGACAGTCCCCAAGACTCGTAGTTTTGGCCAAATGGGGCCCGTTTTGTGAGCTATTGCTCACGTTTTGGTGTCTCGGGACGTCTCCAGACCATGGGGTGATCTCATGGGAACGTCCCGAGGACTCGTGGTTTTGGCCGAGTCAGGCCCGTTTTGTGGGTTTATTGCCCATGTTTTGGTGTCCCGAGACGTCTCCGAAGCACGGGGTGATCTTATGGGACCGTCCCCAAGAGTCACAGTTTTGGCCAATTGGGGCTCATTTTGTGAGGTATTGCTCACGTTTTGGTGTCCCTGGACGTCTCCGTACCATGGGGTGATCTATGGGAACGTCCCCAAGTCTCGTGGTTTTGTCCGATTCAGGCCCGTTTTCTGGGTTTATTGCCCATGTTTTGGTGTCCCGGGACGTCTCCGAAGCACAGGGTGATCTTATAAGACCGTCCCCAAGAGTCAAAGTTTTGGCCAATTGGGGCCCGTTTTGTGAGCTATTGCTCATGTTTTGGGTTCCCGAGACGTCTCCGGACCACGGGGTGATCTTATGGGAACGTCCCCAAGACTCATGGTTTTGCCCGATTCAAGCCCGTTTTGTGGGTTTATTGCCCATGTTTTGGTGTCCCGGGATGTGTCGGAAGCGATCTTAAGGGACCGTCCCCAAGAGTCACAGATTTGGCCAATTGGGGCCCGTTTAGTGAGGTATTGCTCACGTTATGGTGTCCCGGGATGTCTCCGGACGACTGGGGTGATCTATGGGAACGTCGCCAACACTCAAGGTTTTGCCCTATTCAGGCCCGTTTTGTGGGTTTATTGCCCATGTTTTGGTGTCCCGGGACGTCTCCGAAGCATGGGGTGATCTTATGGGACCGTCCCCAAGACTCGCAGTTTTGGCCAATTGGGCCCGTTTTGTGAGCTATTGCTCACGTTTTGGTGTCCCGGGACGTCTCCGGACCAAGGGGTGATCTATGGGAATGTCCAAAGACTCGTGGTTTTGGCCGATTCAGGCCCGTTTTGTGGGTTTATTGCCCATGCTTTGGTGTCCCGGGACGTCTCCGAAGCACGGGGTGATCTTATGGGACCGTCCCCAAGAGTCACAGTTTTGGCCAATTGGGCCCGTTTTGTGAGCTATTACTCATGTTTTGGTGTCCCGAGACGTCTCCGGACCACGGGGTGATCTATGGGAACGTCCCCTAGACTCACAATTTTGGTTGTTACGAGCTCGTTTCAAGGGATATTGCTCATGTTTCGGTGTCTCGGGACGTCTCCGAAGCACGGGGTGATCTTATGGATACGTCTCCAAGACTCGTGGTTTTGGCCGAGTCAGGCCCGTTTTGTGGGTTTATTGCCCATGTTTTGGTGTCCCGAGACGTCTCCGAAGCACGGGGTGATCTTATGGGACCGTCCCCAAGAGTCACAGTTTTGGCCAATTGGGGCTCATTTTGTGAGGTATTGCTCACGTTTTGGTGTCCCTGGACGTCTCCGTACCATGGGGTGATCTATGGGAACGTCCCCAGGTCTCGTGGTTTTGTCCGATTCAGGCCCGTTTTCTGGGTTTATTGCCCATGTTTTGGTGTCCCGGGACGTCTCCGAAGCACAGGGTGATCTTATAAGACCGTCCCCAAGAGTCAAAGTTTTGGCCAATTGGGGCCCGTTTTGTGAGGTATTGCTCGCGTTTTGGTGTCCCGGGACGTCTCTGGACCATGGGGTAATCTTATGGGAAGGTCCCCAGGTCTCGTAGTTTTGCCTGATTCAGGACCGTTTTCTGGGTTTATTGCCCATGTTTTGGTGTCCCGGGACGTCTCTGAAGCACAGGGTGATCTTATGGGACCGTCCCCAAGAGTCGTAGTTTTGGCCAATTGGGGCCCATTTTGTGAGTTATAGTTCATGTTTTGGTGTCCCGGGACGTCTCCGGACCACGGGGTGATCTTATGGGAACGTCCCCAAGACTCATGGTTTTGCCCGATTCAAGCCCGTTTTGTGGGTTTATTGCCCATGTTTTTGTGTCCCGGGACGTGTCCGAAGCACGGGGTGATCTTAAGGGACCGTCCCCAAGAGTCACAGTTTTGGCCAATTGCGGCCCGTTTTGTGACGTATTGCTCACGTTATGGTGTCCCGGGACGTCTCCGGACGACTGGGTGATCTATAGGAACGTCCCGAACACTCAAGGTTTTGCCCTATTCAGGCCTGTTTTGTGGGTTCATTGCCCTTGTTTTTGTGTCCTGGGACGTCTCCGAAGCACGGGGTGATCTTATGGGACAGTCCCCAAGACTCGCAGTATTGGCCAAATGGGGCCCGTTTTGTGAGCTATTGCTCACATTTTGGTGTCCCGGGACGTCTCCAGACCATGGGGTGATCTCATGGGAACGTCCCGAGGACTCGTTGTTTTGGCCGATTCAGGCCCGTTTTGTGCGTTTATTGCCCATGTTTTGGTGTCCCGGGACATCTCCGAAGCACGAGTTGATCTTATGGGACCGCCCCCAAGAGTCGTAGTTTTGGTCAATTGGGGCCCGTTTTGTGAGCTATTGCTCACGTTTTGGTGTCCCGGGACGTCTCCGGACAATGGGGTGATCTTATGGGAACGTCCCCGGGACTCGTGGTTCTGGCCGATTCAGGCCCGTTTTCTGGGTTTATTGCCCATGTTTTGGTGTCCCTGGACGTCTTCGAAGCACAGGATGATCTTATGGGACCGTCCCCAAGAGTCACAGTTTTGGCCAATTGGGGCCATTTTTAAGAGCTATTGCTCCTGTTTTGGTGTCCCGGGACGTCTCCGGACAATGGGGTGATCTTATGGGAACGTCCCCAGGACTCGTGGTTCTGGCCGATTCAGGCCCGTTTTCTGGGTTTATTGCCCATGTTTTAGTGTCCCGAGACGTCTCCGAAGCACGGGGTGATCTTATGGGACCGTCCGCTAGACTCGCAGGTTTGGCCAATTGGGGCCCGTTTTGTGAGGTATTGCTCACGTTTTGGTGTCCCTGGACGTCTCCGGGCCATGGGGTGATCTATGGGAACGTCCCCAACACTCGTGGTTTTGCCCGATTCAGGCCCGTTTTGTGGGTTTATTACCCATGTTTTTGTGTCCCAGGACGTCTCCGAAGCACGGGGTGATCTTAAGGGACCGTCCCCAAGACTCGTAGTTTTGGCCAATTGGGGCATGTTTTGTGAGCTATTGCTCACGTTTTGGTGTCCCGGGACGTCTCCGAACCATGGGGTGATCTTATGGGAAGGTCCCCAGGTCTCGTGGTTTTGCCCGATTCAGGACCGTTTTCTGGGTTTATTGCCCATGTTTTGGTGTCCCGGGACGTCTCCGAAGCACATGGTGATCTTATGGGACCGTCCCCAAGAGTCGCAGTTTTGGCCAACTGGGGCCCGTTTTGTGAGCTATTGCTCATGTTTTGGTGTCCCGGGACGTCTCCGGACCACGGGGTGATCTTATGGGAACGTCCCGAAGACTCATGGTTTTGCCCGATTCAAGCCCGTTTTGTGGGTTTATTGCCCATGTTTTGGTGTCCCGGGACGTGTCGGCAGCACGGGGTGATCTTAAGGGACCGTCCCCAAGAGTCACAGTTTTGGCCAATTGGGGCCCGTTTTGTGAGGTATTGCTCACGTTATGGTGTCCCGGGACGTCTCCGGACGACTGGGTGATCTATGGGAACGTCCCCAACACTCAAGGTTTTGCCCTATTCAGGCCTGTTTTGTGGGTAAATTGCCCATGTTTTGGTGTCCTGGGACGTCTCCGAAGCACGGGGTTGATCTTATGGGACAGTCCCCAAGACTCGTAGTTTTGGCCAAATGGGGCCCGTTTTGTGAGCTATTGCTCACGTTTTGGTGTCCCGGGACGTCTCCAGACCATGGGGTGATCTCAAGGGAATGTCCCGAGAACTCGTGGTTTTGGTCGATTCAGGCCCGTTTTGTGCGTTTATTGCCCATGGTTTGGTGTCCCGGGACATCTCCGAAGCACGGGTTGATCTTATGGGACCGCCCCCAAGAGTCGTAGTTTTGGTCAATTGGGGCCGTTTTGTGAGCTATTGCTCACGTTTTGGTGTCCCGGGACGTCTCCGGACAATGGGGTGATCTTATGGGAACGTCCCCAGGACTCACAATTTTTGTTGATACGAGTTTGTTTCCTGGGATATTGCTCACGTTTCGGTGTCTCGGGATGTCTCCGATGCACGGGGTGATCTTATGGAAACGTCCCCAAGACTCGTGGTTTTGGCCGAGTCAGGCCCGTTTTGGTGTCCCGAGACGTCTTCGAAGCACAGGATGATCTTATGGCACCGTCCCCAAGAGTCACAGTTTTGGCCAATTGGGGCCAGTTTTGTGGGCTATTGCTCCTGTTTTGGTGTCCCGGGACGTCTCCGGAAAACGGGGTGATTTTATCGGAACGTCCCCAATAATCGTGGTTTTGCCCGATTCAGGCTCGGTTTGTGGGTTTATTGCCCATGTTTTGGTGTCCCAGGACGTCTCCGAAGCACAGGGTGATCTTATAAGACCGTCCCCAAGAGTCACAGTTTTGGCCAATTGGGGCCCGTTTTGTGAGCTATTGCTCATGTTTTGGTTGTCCCGGGACGTCTCCGGACCAAGGGGTGATCTTATCGGAACGTCCCTAGGACTCGTGGTTTTGGCCAATTCAGGCCCGTTTTGTGGGTTTATTGCCCATGTTTTGGTGTCCCGGAACGTCTCCGAAGCACGGGGTGATCTTATGGGACCGTCCCCAAGACTCGCAGTTTTGGCCAATTGGGCCCGTTTTGTGAGCTATTGCTCACGTTTTGGTGTCCCGGGACGTCTCCGGACCAAGGGGTGATCTATGGGAATGTCCAAAGACTCGTGGTTTTGGCCGATTCAGGCCCGTTTTGTGGGTTTATTGCCCATGCTTTGGTGTCCCGGGACGTCTCCGAAGCACGGGGTGATCTTATGGGACCGTCCCCAAGAGTCACAGTTTTGACCAATTGGGCCCGTTTTGTGAGCTATTACTCATGTTTTGGTGTCCCGAGACGTCTCCGGACCACGGGGTGATCTATGGGAACGTCCCCTAGACTCACAATTTTGGTTGTTACGAGCTCGTTTCAAGGGATATTGCTCATGTTTCGGTGTCTCGGGACGTCTCCGAAGCACGGGGTGATCTTATGGATACGTCTCCAAGACTCGTGGTTTTGGCCGAGTCAGGCCCGTTTTGTGGGTTTATTGCCCATGTTTTGGTGTCCCGAGACGTCTCCGAAGCACGGGGTGATCTTATGGGACCGTCCCCAAGAGTCACAGTTTTGGCCAATTGGGGCTCATTTTGTGAGGTATTGCTCACGTTTTGGTGTCCCTGGACGTCTCCGTACCATGGGGTGATCTATGGGAACGTCCCCAGGTCTCGTGGTTTTGTCCGATTCAGGCCCGTTTTCTGGGTTTATTGCCCATGTTTTGGTGTCCCGGGACGTCTCCGAAGCACAGGGTGATCTTATAAGACCGTCCCCAAGAGTCAAAGTTTTGGCCAATTGGGGCCCGTTTTGTGAGGTATTGCTCGCGTTTTGGTGTCCCGGGACGTCTCTGGACCATGGGGTAATCTTATGGGAAGGTCCCCAGGTCTCGTAGTTTTGCCTGATTCAGGACCGTTTTCTGGGTTTATTGCCCATGTTTTGGTGTCCCGGGACGTCTCTGAAGCACAGGGTGATCTTATGGGACCGTCCCCAAGAGTCGTAGTTTTGGCCAATTGGGGCCCATTTTGTGAGTTATAGTTCATGTTTTGGTGTCCCGGGACGTCTCCGGACCACGGGGTGATCTTATGGGAACGTCCCCAAGACTCATGGTTTTGCCCGATTCAAGCCCGTTTTGTGGGTTTATTGCCCATGTTTTTGTGTCCCGGGACGTGTCCGAAGCACGGGGTGATCTTAAGGGACCGTCCCCAAGAGTCACAGTTTTGGCCAATTGCGGCCCGTTTTGTGACGTATTGCTCACGTTATGGTGTCCCGGGACGTCTCCGGACGACTGGGTGATCTATAGGAACGTCCCGAACACTCAAGGTTTTGCCCTATTCAGGCCTGTTTTGTGGGTTCATTGCCCTTGTTTTTGTGTCCTGGGACGTCTCCGAAGCACGGGGTGATCTTATGGGACAGTCCCCAAGACTCGCAGTATTGGCCAAATGGGGCCCGTTTTGTGAGCTATTGCTCACATTTTGGTGTCCCGGGACGTCTCCAGACCATGGGGTGATCTCATGGGAACGTCCCGAGGACTCGTTGTTTTGGCCGATTCAGGCCCGTTTTGTGCGTTTATTGCCCATGTTTTGGTGTCCCGGGACATCTCCGAAGCACGAGTTGATCTTATGGGACCGCCCCCAAGAGTCGTAGTTTTGGTCAATTGGGGCCCGTTTTGTGAGCTATTGCTCACGTTTTGGTGTCCCGGGACGTCTCCGGACAATGGGGTGATCTTATGGGAACGTCCCCGGGACTCGTGGTTCTGGCCGATTCAGGCCCGTTTTCTGGGTTTATTGCCCATGTTTTGGTGTCCCTGGACGTCTTCGAAGCACAGGATGATCTTATGGGACCGTCCCCAAGAGTCACAGTTTTGGCCAATTGGGGCCATTTTTAAGAGCTATTGCTCCTGTTTTGGTGTCCCGGGACGTCTCCGGACAATGGGGTGATCTTATGGGAACGTCCCCAGGACTCGTGGTTCTGGCCGATTCAGGCCCGTTTTCTGGGTTTATTGCCCATGTTTTAGTGTCCCGAGACGTCTCCGAAGCACGGGGTGATCTTATGGGACCGTCCGCTAGACTCGCAGGTTTGGCCAATTGGGGCCCGTTTTGTGAGGTATTGCTCACGTTTTGGTGTCCCTGGACGTCTCCGGGCCATGGGGTGATCTATGGGAACGTCCCCAACACTCGTGGTTTTGCCCGATTCAGGCCCGTTTTGTGGGTTTATTACCCATGTTTTTGTGTCCCAGGACGTCTCCGAAGCACGGGGTGATCTTAAGGGACCGTCCCCAAGACTCGTAGTTTTGGCCAATTGGGGCATGTTTTGTGAGCTATTGCTCACGTTTTGGTGTCCCGGGACGTCTCCGAACCATGGGGTGATCTTATGGGAAGGTCCCCAGGTCTCGTGGTTTTGCCCGATTCAGGACCGTTTTCTGGGTTTATTGCCCATGTTTTGGTGTCCCGGGACGTCTCCGAAGCACATGGTGATCTTATGGGACCGTCCCCAAGAGTCGCAGTTTTGGCCAACTGGGGCCCGTTTTGTGAGCTATTGCTCATGTTTTGTTGTCCCGGGACGTCTCCGGACCACGGGGTGATCTTATGGGAACGTCCCGAAGACTCATGGTTTTGCCCGATTCAAGCCCGTTTTGTGGGTTTATTGCCCATGTTTTGGTGTCCCGGGACGGGTCGGCAGCATGGGGTGATCTTAAGGGACCGTCCCCAAGAGTCACAGTTTTGGCCAATTGGGGCCCGTTTTGTGAGGTATTGCTCACGTTATGGTGTCCCGGGACGTCTCCGGACGACTGGGTGATCTATGGGAACGTCCCCAACACTCAAGGTTTTGCCCTATTCAGGCCTGTTTTTTGGGTAAATTGCCCATGTTTTGGTGTCCTGGGACGTCTCCGAAGCACGGGGTTGATCTTATGGGACAGTCCCCAAGACTCGTAGTTTTGGCCAAATGGGGCCCGTTTTGTGAGCTATTGCTCACGTTTTGGTGTCCCGGGACGTCTCCAGACCATGGGGTGATCTCATGGGAACGTCCCGAGAACTCGTGGTTTTGGTCGATTCAGGCCCGTTTTGTGCGTTTATTGCCCATGGTTTGGTGTCCCGGGACATCTCCGAAGCACGGGTTGATCTTATGGGACCGCCCCCAAGAGTCGTAGTTTTGGTCAATTGGGGCCGTTTTGTGAGCTATTGCTCACGTTTTGGTGTCCCGGGACGTCTCCGGACAATGGGGTGATCTTATGGGAACGTCCCCAGGACTCACAATTTTTGTTGATACGAGTTTGTTTCCTGGGATATTGCTCACGTTTCGGTGTCTCGGGACGTCTCCGATGCACGGGGTGATCTTATGGAAACGTCCCCAAGACTCGTGGTTTTGGCCGAGTCAGGCCCGTTTTGGTGTCCCGAGACGTCTTCGAAGCACAGGATGATCTTATGGGACCGTCCCCAAGAGTCACAGTTTTGGCCAATTGGGGCCAGTTTTGTGGGCTATTGCTCCTGTTTTGGTGTCCCGGGACGTCTCCGGAAAACGGGGTGATCTTATCGGAACGTCCCCAATAATCGTGGTTTTGCCCGATTCAGGCTCGGTTTGTGGGTTTATTGCCCATGTTTTGGTGTCCCAGGACGTCTCCGAAGCACAGGGTGATCTTATAAGACCGTCCCCAAGAGTCACAGTTTTGGCCAATTGGGGCCCGTTTTGTGAGCTATTGCTCATGTTTTGGTTGTCCCGGGACGTCTCCGGACCAAGGGGTGATCTTATCGGAACGTCCCTAGGACTCGTGGTTTTGGCCAATTCAGGCCCGTTTTGTGGGTTTATTGCCCATGTTTTCGTGTCCCAGGACGTCTTCGAAGCACGGGGTGATCTTATGGGACCGTCCCCAAGAGTCACAGTTTTGGCTAATTGGGACCCGTTTTGTGAGGTATTGCTCACGTTATGGTGTCCCGGGACGTCTCCAGACCATGGGGTGATCTCATGGGAACGTCCCGAGGACTCGTGGTTTTGGCCGATTCAGGCCCGTTTCGTGTGTTTATTGCCCATGTTTTGGTGTCCCGTGACGTCTCCGAAGCACGGGGTGATCTTGTGGGACCATCCCCAAGACTCACAGTTTTGGCCAATTGGGCCCGTTTTGTGAGCTATTGCTTACGTTTGGGTGTCCCGGGACGTCTCCAGACCAAGGGGTGATCTTATCGAAACGTCCCGAGGACTCGTAGTTTTGCCCGATGCAGGCCTGTTTTCTGGGTTTATTGCCCATATTTTGGTGTCCCGGGACGTCTCCGAAGCACAGGGTGATCTTATGGGACCATCCCCAAGAGTCGCAGTTTTGGCCAATTGGGGCCCGTTTTGTGAGCTATTGCTCATGTTTTGGTGTCCCGGGACGTCTCCGGGCCACAGGGTGATCTTATGGAACATCCCCAAGACACGTGGTTTTGGCCAAATGGGGCTCGTTTTGTGAGCTATTGCTCACGTTTTGGTGTCCCGAGACGTCTCCAGACCATGGGGTGATCTCATGGGAACGTCCCGAGGACTCGTGGTTTTGGCCGATTCAGGCCCGTTTTGTGCGTTTATTGCCCATGTTTTGGTGTCCCGGGACATCTCCGAAGCACGGGTTGATCTTATGGGACCGCCCCCAAGAGTCGTAGTTTTGGTCAATTGGGGCCCTGTTTGTGAGCTATTGCTCACGTTTTGGTGTCCCGGGACGTCTCCAGACCATGGGGTGATCTCATGGGAACGTCCCGAGGACTCGTGGTTTTGGCCGATTCAGGCCCGTTTTGTGTGTTTATTGCCCATGTTTTGGTGTCCCGGGACATCTCCGAAGCACGGGTTGATCTTATGGGACCGCCCCCAAGACTCGTAGTTTTGGCCAAATGGGGCCCGTTTTGTGAGCTATTGCTCACGTTTTGGTGTCCCGAGACGTCTCCGGAAAACGGGGTGATCTTATCGGAACGTCCCCAATAATCGTGGTTTTGCCCGATTCAGGCTCGGTTTGTGGGTTTATTGCCCATGTTTTGGTGTCCCAGGACGTCTCCGAAGCACAGGGTGATCTTATGGGAACGTCCCCAGGACTCGCAGGTTTGGCCAATTGGGGCCCGTTTTGTGAGCTATTACTCACGTTTTGGTGTGCCGGGACGTCTCCGGACCAAGGGGTGATCTTATCGGAACCTCCCTAGGACTCGTGGTTTTGGCCAATTCAGGCCCGTTTTGTGGGTTTATTGCCCATGTTTTAGTGTCCCGGGACGTCTTCGAAGCACGGGGTGATCTTATGGGACCGTCCCCAAGAGTCACAGTTTTGGCCAATTGGGGCCCGTTTTGTGAGGTATTGCTCATGTTATGGTGTCCCGGGACGTCTCCGGATGACTGGGTGATCTATGGGAACGTCCCCAACACTCAAAGTTTTGCCCGATTCAGGCCCGTTCCATGCGTTTATTGCCCATGTTTTGGTGTCCCGTGACGTCTCCGAAGCACGGGGTGATCTTATGGGGCCATCCCCAAGACTCACAGTTTTGGCCAATTGGGCCCGTTTTGTGAGCTATTGCTTACGTTTGGGTGCCCGGGACGTCTCCAGACCAAAGGGGTGATCTTATCGAAACGCCCCGAGGACTCGTAGTTTTGCCCGATGCAGGCCTGTTTTGTGGGTTTATTGCCCATATTTTGGTGTCCCGGGACGTCTCCGAAGCACAGGGTGATCTTATGGTACCATCCCCAAGAGTCGCAGTTTCTGCCAATTGAGGCCCGTTTTGTGAGCTATTGCTCATGTTTTGGTGTCCCGGGACGTCTCCGGACCACAGGGTGATCTTATGGAACGTCCCCAAGACACGTGGTTTTGCCCGATTCAGGCCTGTTTTGTGGGTTTTATTGCCCATGTTTTGGTGTCCCGGGATATCTCCGAAGGATGGGGTGATGTTACGGGACCGTCCCCAAGAGTCACAGTTTTGGCCAATTAGGCCCCGTTTTGTGAGGTATTGCTCACGTTTTGGTGTCTCGGGACGTCTCCAGACCACGGGGTGATCTATGGGAACGTCCGCAACACTCGTGGTTTTGCCCGATTCAGGCCCGTTTAGTGGGTTTATTGCCCATGTTTTGGTGTCCCGGGACGTCTCTGAAGCACAGGGTGATCTTATGGGACCGTCCCCAAGAGTCGCAGTTTTGGCCAATTGGGGCCCGTTTTGTGAGTTATTGTTCATGTTTTGGTGTCCAGGGACGTCTGCGGACCACGGGGTGATCTTATGGGAACGTCCCCAAGACTCATGGTTTTGCCCGATTCAAGCCCGTTTTGTGGGTTTATTGCCCATGTTTTTGTGTCCCGGGACGTGTCGGAAGCACGGGGTGATCTTAATGGACCGTCCCCAAGAGTCACAGTTTTGGCCAATTGGGGCCCGTTTTGTGAGGTATTGCTCATGTTATGGTGTCCCGGGACGTCTCCGGATGACTGGGTGATCTATGGGAACGTCCCCAACACTCAAGGTTTTGCCCTATTCAGGCCTGTTTTGTGGGTTTATTGCCCATGTTTTGGTGTCCTGGGACGTCTCCGAAGCACGGGGTGATCTTATGGGACAGTCCCCAAGACTCGTAGTTTTGGCCAAATGGGGCCCGTTTTGTGAGCTATTGCTCACGTTTCGGTGTCCCGGGACGTCTCCAGACCATGGGGTGATCTCATGGGAACGTCCCGAGGACTCGTGGTTTTGGCCGATTCAGGCCCGTTTTGTGCGTTTATTGCCCATGTTTTGGTGTCCCGGGACATCTCCGAAGCACGGGTTGATCTTATGGGACCGCCCCCAAGAGTCGTAGTTTTGGTCAATTGGGGCCCGTTTTGTGAGCTATTGCTCACGTTTTGGTGTCCCGGGACGTCTCCGGACAATGGGGTGATCTTATGGGAACGTCCCCAGGACTCGTGGTTCTGGCCGATTCAGGCCCGTTTTCTGGGTTTATTGGCCATGTTTTGGTGTCCCTGGACGTCTTCGAAGCACAGGATGATCTTATGGGACCGTCCCCAAGAGTCACAGTTTTGGCCAATTGGGGCCAGTTTTGTGAGCTATTGCTCATGTTTTGGTGTCCCAGGACGTCTCCGGACCACAGGGTGATCTTATGGAACATCCATAAGACACGTGGTTTTGCCCGATTCAGGCCTGTTTTGTGGGTTTTATTGCCCATGTTTTGGTGTCCCGGGATGTCTCCGATGGATGGGGTGATGTTACGGGACCGTCCCCAAGAGTCACAGTTTTGGCCAATTGGGCCCCGTTTTATGAGCTATTACTCACATTTTGGTGTGCCGGGACGTCTCCGGACCAAGGGGTGATCTTATCGGAACGTCCCTAGGACTCGTGGTTTTGGCCAATTCAGGCCCGTTTTGTGGGTTTATTGCCCATGTTTTAGTGTCCCGGGACATCTTCGAAGCACGGGGTGATCTTATGGGACCGTCCCCAAGAGTCACAGTTTTGGCCAATTGGGACCCATTTTGTGAGGTATTGTTCACGTTATGGTGTCCCGGGACGTCTCCAGACCATGGGGTGATCTCATGGGAACGTCCCGAGGACTCGTGGTGTTGGCCGATTCAGGCCCGTTTCGTGCGTTTATTGCCCAAGTTTTGGTGTCCCGGGACGTGTCAGAAGCACGGGGTGATCTTAAGGGACCGTCCCCAAGAGTCACAGTTTTGGCCAATTGGGGCCCGTTTTGTGAGGTATTGCTCACGTTATGGTGTCCCGGGACGTCTCCGGACGACTGGGTGATCTATGGGAACGTCCCCAACACTCAAGGTTTTGCCCTATTCAGGCCTGTTTTGTGGGTTTATTGCCCATGTTTTGGTGTCCTGGGACGTGTCGGAAGCACGGGGTGATCTTATGGGACAGTCCCCAAGACTCGTAGTTTTGGCCAAATGGGGCCCGTTTTGTGAGCTATTGCTCACGTTTTGGTGTCCCGGGACATCTCCAGACCATGGGGTGATCTCATGGGAACGTCCCGAGAACTCGTGGTTTTGGCCGATTCAGGCCCGTTTTGTGCGTTTATTGCCCATGGTTTGGTGTCCCGGGACATCTCCGAAGCACGGGGTGATCTTATGGGACCGTCCCCAAGAGTCACAGTTTTGGCCAATTGGGGCTCCTTTTGTGAGGTATTGCTCACGTTTTGGTGTCCCTGGACGTCTCCGTACCATGGGGTGATCTATGGGAACGTCCCCAGGTCTTGTGGTTTTGTCCGATTCGGGCCCGTTTTCTGGGTTTATTGCCCATGTTTTGGTGTCCCGCGACGTCTCCGAAGCACAGGGTGATCTTATAAGACCGTCCCCAAGAGTCACAGTTTTGGCCAATTGGGGCCCGTTTTGTGAGCTATTGCTCATGTTTTGGTTGTCCCGGGACGTCTCCGGACCACGGGGTGATCTTATGGGAACGTCCCCAAGACTCATGGTTTTGCCCGATTCAAGCCCGTTTTGTGGGTTTATTGCCCAGGTTTTGGTGTCCCGGGACGTGTCGGAATCACGGGGTGGTCTTATGGGACCGTCCCCAAGACTCGCAGGTTTGGCCAATTGGGGCCCGTTTTGTGAGCTATTACTCATGTTTTGGTGTGCCGGGACGTCTCCGGACCAAGGGGTGATCTTATCGGAACGTCCCTAGGACTCGAGGTTTTGGCCAATTCAGGCCCGTTTTGTCGGTTTATTGCCCATGTTTTAGTGTCCCGGGACGTCTTCGAAGCACGGGGTGATCTTATGGGACCGTCCCCAAGAGTCATAGTTTTGGCCAATTGGGACCCGTTTTGTGAGGTATTGCTCACGTTATGGTGTCCCGGGGCGTCTCCAGACCATGGGGTGATCACATGGGAACGTCCCGAGGACTCGTGGTTTTGGCCGATTCAGGCCCGTTTCGTGCGTTTATTGCCCATGTTTTGGTGTCCCGTGACGTCTCCGAAGCACGGGGTGATCTTATGGGACCATCCCCAAGACTCACAGTTTTGGCCAATTGGGCCCGTTTTGTGAGCTATTGCTTACGTTTGGGTGTCCCGAGACGTCTCCAGACCAAGGGTTGATCTTATCGAAACGTCCCCAGGACTCGTAGTTTTGCCCGATTCAGGCCTGTTTTGTGGGCTTATTGCCCATATTTTGGTGTCCCGGGACGTCTCTGAAGCACAGGGTGATCTTATGGGACCATCCCCAAGAGTCGCGGTTTTGGCCAATTGGGGCCCGTTTTGTGAGCTATTGCTCATGTTTTGGTGTCCCAGGACGTCTCCGGACCACAGGGTGATCTTATGGAACATCCATAAGACACGTGGTTTTGCCCGATTCAGGCCTGTTTTGTGGGTTTTATTGCCCATGTTTTGGTGTCCCGGGATGTCTCCGATGGATGGGGTGATGTTACGGGACCGTCCCCAAGAGTCACAGTTTTGGCCAATTGGGCCCCGTTTTGTGAGGTATTGCTCACGTTTTGGTGTCTCGGGACGTCTCCGGACCACGGGGTGATCTATGGGAACGTCCACAACACTCGTGGTTTTGCCCGATTCAGGCCCGTTTAGTGGGTTTATTGCCCATGTTTTGGTGTCCCGGGACGTCTGCGAAGCACGGGGCGATCTTATGGGACAGTCCCCAAGACTCGTAGTTTTGGCCAAATGGGGCCCGTTTTGTGAGCTATTGCTCATGTTTTGGTGTCCCGGGACGTCTCCAGACCATGGGGTGATCTCATCGGAACGTCCCGAGGACTCGTGGTTTTGGCCGATTCAGGCCCGTTTTGTGCGTTTATTGCCCATGTTTTGGTGTCCCGGGACATCTCCGAAGCACGGGTTGATCTTATGGGACCGCCCCCAAGAGTCGTAGTTTTGGTCAATTGGGGCCCGTTTTGTGAGGTATTGCTCGCGTTTTGGTGTCCCGGGACGTCTCTGGACCATGGGGTAATCTTATGGGAAGGTCCCCAGGTCTCGTGGTTTTGCCCGATTCAGGACCGTTTTCTGGGTTTATTGCCCATGTTTTAGTGTCCCGGGACGTCTCTGAAGCACAGGGTGATCTTATGGGACGGTCCCCAAGAGTCGCAGTTTTGGTGTCTTGGGACGTCTCCGGACAATGGGGTGATCTTATGGAAACGTCCCCAAGACTCGTGGTTTTGGCCGAGTCAGGCCTGTTTTGTTGGATTATTGCCCATGTTTTGGTGTCCCGAGACGTCTCCGAAGGACGGGGTGATCTTATGGGACCGTCCCCAAGAGTCACAGTTTTGGCCAATTGGGGCTCATTTTGTGAGGTATTGCTCACGTTTTGGTGTCCCTGGACGTCACCGTACCATGGGGTGATCTATGGGAACTTCCCCAGGTCTCGTGGTTTTGTCCGATTCAGGCCCGTTTTCTGGGTTTATTGCCCAAGTTTTGGTGTCCCGGGACGTCTCCGAAGCACAGGGTGATCTTATAAGACCGTCCCCAAGAGTCACAGTTTTGGCCAATTGGGGCCCGTTTTGTGAGCTATTGCTCATGTTTTGGTTGTCCCGGGACGTCTCCGGACCATGGGGTGATCTTATGGGAACGTCCCCAGGACTCGTGGTTCTGGCCGATTCAGGCCCGTTTTCTGGGTTTATGGCCCATGTTTTGGTGTCCCTGGACGTCTTCGAAGCACAGGATGATCTTATGGGACCGTCCCCAAGAGTCACAGTTTTGGCCAATTGGGGCCAGTTTTGTGAGCTATTGCTCCTGTTTTGGTGTCCCGGGACGTCTCCGGAAAACGGGGTGATCTTATCGGAACGTCCCCAATAATCATGGTTTTGCCCGATTCAGGCTCGGTTTGTGGGTTTATTGCCCATGTTTTGGTGTCCTAGGACGTCCCCGAAGCACGGGGTGATCTTATAGGACCGTCCCCAAGAGTCACAGTTTTGGCCAATTGGGGCCCGTTTTCTGAGGTTTTGCTCACGTTTTGGTGTCCCTGGACGTCTCCGGGCCATGGGGTGATCTATGGGAACGTCCCCAACACTCGTGATTTTGCCCGATTCAGGCCCGTTTTGTGGGTTTATTACCCATGTTTTTGTGTCCCGGGACGTCTCCGAAGCACGGGGTGATCTTAAGGGACCGTCCCCAAAACTCGTAGTTTTGGCCAATTGGGGCATGTTTTGTGAGCTATTGCTCACGTTTTGGTGTCCCGGGACGTCTCCGAGCCATGGGGTGATCTTATGGGACCGTCCCCAAGACTCATGGTTTTGCCCGATTCAAGCCCGTTTTGTGGGTTTATTGCCCATGTTTTGGTGTCCCGGGACGTGTCGGAAGCACGAGGTGATCTTAAGGGAACGTCCCCAAGAGTCACAGTTTTGGCCAATTGGGGCCCGTTTTGTGAGGTATTGCTCACGTTATGGTGTCCCGGGACGTCTCCGGACGACTGGTTGATCTATGGGAACGTCCCCAACACTCAAGGTTTTGCCCTATTCAGGCCCGTTTTGTGGGTTTATTGCCCATGTTTTGGTGTCCCGGGACGTCTCCGAAGCACGGGGTGCTCTTATGGGACCGTCCCCAAGACTCGCAGTATTGGCCAATTGGGCCCGTTTTGTGAGCTATTGCTAACGTATTGGTGTCCCGGGACGTCTCCGGACCAAGGGGTGAACTATGGGAATGTCCCAAAGACTCGTGGTTTTGGCCGATTCAGGCCCGTTTTGTGGGTTATTGCCCATGCTTTGGTGTCCCGGAATGTCTCCGAAGCACGGGGTGATCTTATGGGACCGTCCCCTAGAGTCACAGTTTTGGCCAATTGGGCCCGTTTTGTGAGCTATTACTCATGTTTTGGTGTCCCGGGACGTCTCCGGACCACGGGGTGATCTACGGGAACGTCCCCAAGACTCACAATTTTGGTTGATATGAGCTCGTTTCCTGGGATATTGCTCACGTTTCGGTGTCTCGGGATATCTCCGAAGCACGGGGTGATCTTGTGGGAACGTCCCCAAGACTCGTGGTTTTGGCCGAGTCAGGCCCGTTTTGTGGGTTTATTGCCCATGTTTTGGTGTCCCGAGACGTCTCCGAAGCACAGGGTGATCTTATGGGACCGTCCCCAAGAGTCACAGTTTTGGCCAATTGGGGCTCATTTTGTCAGGTATTGCTCACCTTTTGGTGTCCCTGGACGTCTCCGTACCATGGGGTGATCTTATGGGAACGTCCCCAGGACTCGTGGTTCTGGCCGATTCAGGCCCGTTTTCTGGGTTTATTGCCCATGTTTTGGTGTCCCTGGACGTCTTCGAAGCACAGGGTGATCTTATGGGACCGTCCCCAAGAGTCACAGTTTTGGCCAATTGGGGCCGGTTTAGTGAGCTATTGCTCCTGTTTTGGTGTCCCGGGACGTCTCCGAAGCACGGGGTGATCTTATGGGACCGTCCCCAAGAGTCACAGTTTTGGCCAATTGGGGCTCATTTTGTGAGGTATTGCTCACGTTTTGGTGTCCCTGGACATCTCCGTACCATGGGGTGATCTATGGGAACGTCCCCAGGTCTCGTGGTTTTGTCCGATTCAGGCCCGTTTTCTGGGTTTATTGCCCATGTTTTGGTGTCCCGGGACGTCTCCGAAGCCCAGGGTGATCTTATAAGACCGTCCCCAAGAGTCACAGTTTTGGCCAATTGGGGCCCGTTTTGTGAGCTATTGCTCCTGTTTTGGTTATCCCGGGACGTCTCCGGACCACGGGGTGATCTTATGGGAACGTCCCCAAGACTCATGGTTTTGCCCGATTCTAGCCCGTTTTGTGGGTTTCTTGCTCATGTTTTGGTGTCCCGGGACGTGTCGGAAGCACGGGGTGATCTTAAGGGACCGTCCCCAAGAGTCACAGTTTTGGCCAATTTGGCCCCGTTTTGTGAGGTATTGCTCATGTTATGGTGTCCCGGGACGTCTCCGGACGACTGGGTGATCTATGGGAACGTCACCAACACTCAAGGTTTTGCCCTATTCAGGCCCGTTTTGTGGGTTTATTGCCCATGTTTTGGTGTCCCGGGACGTCTCCGAAGCACGGGGTGATCTTATGGGACAGTCCCGAAGACTCGTAGCTTGGGCCAAATGGGGCCCGTTTTGTGAGCTATTGCTCAAGGTTTGGTGTCCCGGGACGTCTCCACACCATGGGGTGATCTCATGGGAACGCCCCGAGGACTCGTGGTTTTGGCCGATTCAGGCCCGTTTTGTGCGTTTATTGCCCATCTTTTGGTGTCCCGGGACATCTCCGAAGCACGGGGTGATCTGATGGGACCGCCCCCAAGAGTCGTTGTTTTGGTCAATTGGGGCTCGTTTTGTGAGGTATTGCTCACGTTTTGGTGTCCCGGGACGTCTCCGGACCATGGGGTGATCTTATGGGAACGTCCCCAGGACTCTTGGTTCTGGCCAATTCAGGCCCGTTTTCTGGGTTTGTTGCCCATGTTTTGGTGTCCCTGGACGTCTTCGAAGCACAGGGTGATTTTATGGGACCGTCCCCAAGAGTCACAGTTTTGACCAATTGGGGCCAGTTTTGTGAGCTATTGTTCCTGTTTTGGTGTCCCGGGACGTCTCCGGAAAACGGGGTGATCTTATGGGAACGTCCCCAAGAATCGTGGTTTTGCCCGATTCAAGCCCGTTTTGTGGGTTTATTGCCCATGTTTTGGTGTCCCAGGACGTCCCCGAAGCACGGGGTGATCTTATAGGACCGTCCCCAGGAGTCACACTTTTGGCCAATTGGGGCCCGTTTTGTGAGGCATTGCTCACGTTTTGGTGTCCCTGTTCGTCTCCGGATCATGGGGTGATCTATGGGAACGTCCCCAATACTCGTGGTTTTGCTCGATTCAGGCCCGTTTTGTGGGTTTATTACCCATGTTTTTGTGTCCCGGGACGTCTTCGAAGCACGGGGTGATCTTAAGGGACCATCCCCAAGACTCGTAGTTTTGGCCAATTGGGGCATGTTTTGTGAGCTATTGCTCATGTTTTCGTGTCCCGGGACGTCTCCGGACCATGGGGTGATCTTATGGGAAGGTCCCCAGGTCTCGTGGTTTTGCCCGATTCAGGACCGTTTTCTGGGTTCATTGCCCATGTTTTGGTGTCCCGGGACGTCTCCCGAAGAACAGGGTGATCTTATGGGACCGTCCCAAAGAGTCGCAGTTTTGGCCAATTGGGGCCCGTTTTGTGAGCTATTGCTCATGTTTTGTGTTCCCGAGACGTCTCCGGACCACGGGGTGATCTTATGGGAACGTCCCCAGGACTCATGGTTTTGCCCGATTCAAACCCGTTTTGTGGGTTAATTGCCCATGTTTTGGTGTCCCGGGACGAGTCGGAAGCGATCTTAAGGGACCGTCCCCAAGAGTCACAGATTTGGCCAATTGGGGCCCGTTTTGTGAGGTATTGCTCACGTTATGGTGTCCCGGGATGTCTCCGGACGACTGGGGTGATCTATGGGAACATCGCCAACACTCAAGGTTTTGCCCTATTCAGTCCCGTTTTGTGGGTTTATTGCCCATGTTTTGGTGTCCCGGGACGTCTCCGAAGCACGGGGTGATCTTATGGGACCGTCCCCAAGACTCGCAGTTTTGGCCAATTGGGCCCATTTTGTGAGCTATTGCTCACGTTTTGGTGTCCCGGGACGTCTCCGGACCAAGGGGTGATCTACGGGAATGTCCAAAGACTCGTGGTTTTGGCCGATTCAGGCCCGTTTTGTGGGTTTATTGCCCATGCTATGGTGTCCCGGGACGTCTCCGAAGCACGGGGTGATCTTATGGGCCGTCCCCAAGAGTCACAGTTTTGGCCAATTGGGCCCGTTTTGTGAGCTATTACTCATGTTTTGGTGTCCCGACACGTCTCCGGACCACGGGGTGATCTATGGGAACGTCCCCTAGACTCACAATTTTGGTTGATACGAGGTCGTTTAAAGGGATATTGCTCATGTTTCGGTGTATCGAGACGTCTCCGAAGCACTGGGTGATGTTATGGAAACGTCTCCAAGACTCGTGGTTTTGGCCGAGTCAGGCCCGTTTTGTGGGTTTAATGCCCATGTTTTGGTGTCCCAAGACGTCTCCGAAGTACGGGGTGATCTTATGGGACCGTCCCCAAGAGTCACAGTTTTGGCCAATTGGGGCTCATTTTGTGAGGTATTGCTCATGTTTTGATGTCCCTGGACGTCTCCGTACCATGGGGTGATCTATGGGAACGTCCCCTGGTCTCGTGGTTTTGTCCGATTCAGGCCCGTTTTCTGGGTTTATTGCCCATGTTTTGGTGTCCCGGGACGTCTCCGAAGCACAGGGTGATCTTATAAGACTGTCCCCAAGAGTCAAAGTTTTGGCCAATTGGGGCCCGTTTTGTGAGCTATTGCTCATGTTTTGGTTGTCCCGGGACGTCTCCGGACCACGGGGTGATCTTATGGGAACGTCCCCAAGACTCATGGTTTTGCCCGATTCAAGCCCGTTTTGTGGGTTTATTGCCCATGTTTTGGTGTCCCGGGACGTGTCCGAATCACGGGGTGATCTTATGGGACCGTCCCCTAGACTCGCAGGTTTGGCCAATTGGGACCCGTTTTGTGAGCTATTACTCACGTTTTGGTGTGCCGGGACGTCTCCGGACCAAGGGGTGATCTTCTCGGAACGTCCCTAGGACTCGTGGTTTTGGCCAATTCAGGCCCGTTTTGTGGGTTTATTGCCCATGTTTTAGTGTCCCGGGACGTCTTCGAAGCACGGGGTGATCTTATGGGACCGTCCCCAAGAGTCATAGTTTTGGCCAATTGGGACCCGTTTTGTGAGGTATTGCTCACGTTATGGTGTCCCGGGACGTCTCCAGACCATGGGGTGATCTCATGGGAACGTCCCGAGGACTCGTGGTTTTGGCCGATTCAGGCCCGTTTTGTGCGTTTATTGCCCATGTTTTGGTGTCCCGGCACGTCTTCGAAGCACGGGGTGATCTTAAGGGACCGTCCCCAAGAGTCACAGTTTTGGCCAATTGGGGCCCGTTTTGTGAGGTATTGCTCACGTTATGGTGTCCCGGGACGTCTCCGGACGACTGGGTGATATATGGGAACGTCCCGAACACTCAAGGTTTTGCCCTATTCAGGCCTGTTTTGTGGGTTTATTGCCCATGTTTTGGTGTCCTGGGACGTCTCCGAAGCACGGGGTGATCTTATGGGACAGTCCCCAAGACTCGTAGTTTTGGCCAAATGGGGCCCGTTTTGTGAGCTATTGCTCACGTTTTGGTGTCCCGGGACGTCTCCAGACCATGGTGTGATCTCATGGGAACGTCCCGAGAACTCGTGGTTTTGGCCGATTCAGGCCCGTTTTGTGCGTTTATTGCCCATGTTTTGGTGTCCCGGGACATCTCCGAAGCACGGGTTGATCTTATGGGACCGCCCCCCAGAGTCGTAGTTTTGCTCAATTGGGGCCCGTTTTGTGAGCTATTGCTCACGTTTTGGTGTCCCGGGACGTCTCCGGACAATGGGGTGATCTTATGGGAACGTCCCCAGGATTCGTGGTTCTGGCCGATTCAGGCCCGTTTTCTGGGTTTATTGCCCATGTTTTGGTGTCCCTGGACGTCTTCGAAGCACAGGGTGATCTTATGGGACAGTCCATAAGAGTCACAGTTTTGGCCAATTGGGGCCAGTTTTGTGAGCTATTGCTCCTGTTTTGGTGTCCCGGGACGTCTCCAGAAAACGGGGTGATCTTATCGGAACGTCCCCAAGAATCGTTGTTTTGCCCGATTCAGGCTCGGTTTGTGGGTTTATTGCCCATGTTTTGGTGTCCCGGAACGTCCCCGAAGCACGGGGTGATCTTATAGGACCGTCCCCAAGAGTCACAGTTTTGGCCAATTGGGGCCCGTTTTGTGAGGTATTGCTCACGTTTTGGTGTCCCTGGACGTCTCCGGGCCATGGGGTGATCTATGGGAACGTCCCCAACACTCGTGGTTTTGCCCGATTCAGTCCCGTTTTGTGGGATTATTACCCATGTTTTTGTGTCCCGGGACGTCTCCGAAGCATGGGGAGATCTTAAGGGACCGTCCCCAAGACTCGTAGTTTTGGCCAATTGGGGCATGTTTTGTGAGCTATTGCTCACGTTTTGGTGTCCCGGGACGTCTCCGAACCATGGGGTGATCTTATGGGAAGGTCCCCAGATCTCGTGGTTTTGCCCGATTCAGGACCGTTTTCTGGGTTTATTGCCCATGTTTTGGTGTCCCGGGACGTCTCTGAAGCACATGGTGATCTTATGGGACCGTCCCCAAGAGTCGCAGTTTTGGCCAACTGGGGCCCGTTTTGTGAGCTATTGCTCATGTTTTGGTGTCCCGGGACGTCTCCGGACCACGAGGTGATCTTATGGGAACGTCCCCAAGACTCATGGTTTTGCCCGATTCAAGCCCGTTTTGTGGGTTTATTGCCCATGTTTTGGTGTCCCAGGACGTGTCGGAAGCACGAGGTGATCTTAAGGGACCGTCCCCAAGAGTCACAGTTTTGGCCAATTGGGGCCCGTTTTGTGAGGTATTGCTCACGTTATGGTGTCCCGGGACGTCTCCGGACGACTGGGTGATCTATCGGAACGTCCCCAACACTCAAGGTATTGCTCACCTTTTGGTGTCCCTGGACGTCTCCGTACCATGGGGTGATCTTATGGGAACGTCCCCAGGACTCGTGGTTCTGGCCGATTCAGGCCCAATTTCTGGGTTTATTGCCCATGTTTTGGTGTCCCTGGACGTCTTCGAAGCACAGGGTGATCTTATGGGACCGTCCCCAAGAGTCACAGTTTTGGCCAATTGGGGCCAGTTTTGTGGGCTATTGCTCCTGTTTTGGTGTCCCGGGACGTCTCCGGAAAACGGGGTGATCTTATGGGAACGTCCCCAAGAATCATGGTTTTGCCCGATTCAGGCCCGTTTTGTGGGTTTATTGCCCATGTTTTGGTGTCCCAGGACGTCCCCGAAGCACAGGGTGATCTTATAGGACTGTCCCCAAGAGTCACCATTTTGGCCAATTGGGGCCTGTTTTGTGAGGTATTGCTCACGTTTTGGTGTCCCTGGACATCTCCGGACCATTGGGTGATCTATGGGAACGTCCCCAACACTCGTGGTTTTGCCCGATTCATTCCCGTTTTGTGGGTTTATTGCCCATGTTTTTGTGTCCCGAGACGTCTTCGAAGCACGGGGTGATCTTAAGGTATCGTCCCCAAGACTCGTTGTTTTGTCCAATTGGGGCCTGTTTTGTGAGCTATTGCTCACGTTTGGGTGTCCCGGGACGTCTCCGGACCACGGGGTGATCTTATGGGAACGTCCCCAAGACTCATGGTTTTGCCCGATTCTAGCCCGTTTTGTGGGTTTCTTGCTCATGTTTTGATGTCCCGGGACGTGTCGGAAGCACGGGGTGATCTTAAGGGACCGTCCCCAAGAGTCACAGTTTTGGCCAATTTGGCCCCGTTTTTTGAGGTATTGCTCACGTTATGGTGTCCCGGGACGTCTCCGGACGACTGGGTGATCTATGGGAACGTCCCCAACACTCAAGGTTTTGCCCTATTCAGGCCCGTTTTGTGGGTTTATTGCCCATGTTTTGGTGTCCCGGGACGTCTCCGAAGCACGGGGTGATCTTATGGGACAGTCCCCAAGACTCGTAGTTTTGGCCAAATGGGGCCCGTTTTGTGAGCTATTGCTCAAGGTTTGGTGTCCCGGGACGTCTCCAGACCATGGGGTGATCTCATGGGAACGCCCCGAGGACTCGTGGTTTTGGCCGATTCAGGCCCGTTTTGTGCGTTTATTGCCCATCTTTTGGTGTCCCGGGACATCTCCGAAGCACGGGGTGATCTTATGGGACCGCCCCCAAGAGTCATTGTTTTGGTCAATTGGGGCCCGTTTTGTGAGCTAGTGCTCACGTTTTGGTGTCCCGGGACGTCTCCGGACCATGGGGTGATCTTATGGGAACGTCCCCAGGACTCGTGGTTCTGGCCGATTCAGGCCCGTTTTCTGGGTTTGTTGCCCATGTTTTGGTGTCCCTGGATGTCTTCGAAGCACAGGGTGATCTTATGGGACCGTCCCCAAGAGTCACAGTTTTGACCAATTGGGGCCAGTTTTGTGAGCTATTGCTCCTGTTTTGGTGTCCCGGGACGTCTCCGGAAAACGGGGTGATCTTATGGGAACGTCCCCAAGAATCATGGTTTTGCCTGATTCAGGCCCGTTTTGTGGGTTTATTGCCCATGTTTTGGTGTCCCAGGACGTCCCCGAAGCACAGGGTGATCTTATAGGACCGTCCCCAAGAGTCACCATTTTGGCCAATTGGGGCCTGTTTTGTGAGGTATTGCTCACGTTTTGGTGTCCCTGGACATCTCCGGACCATGGGGTGATCTATGGGAACGTCCCCAACACTCGTGGTTTTGCCCGATTCATTCCCGTTTTGTGGGTTTATTGCCCATGTTTTTGTGTCCCGAGACGTCTTCGAAGCACGGGGTGATCTTAAGGTATCGTCCCCAAGACTCGTTGTTTTGTCCAATTGGGGCCTGTTTTGTGAGCTATTGCTCACGTTTTGGTGTCCCGGGACGTCTCCGGACCACGGGGTGATCTTATGGGAACGTCCCCAAGACTCATGGTTTTGCCCGATTCTAGCCCGTTTTGTGGGTTTCTTGCTCATGTTTTGATGTCCCGGGACGTGTCGGAAGCACGGGGTGATCTTAAGGGACCGTCCCCAAGAGTCACAGTTTTGGCCAATTTGGCCCCGTTTTGTGAGGTATTGCTCACGTTATGGTGTCCCGGGACGTCTCCGGACGACTGGGTGATCTATGGGAACGTCCCCAACACTCAAGGTTATGCCCTATTCAGGCCCGTTTTGTGGGTTTATTGCCCATGTTTTGGTGTCCCGGGACGTCTCCGAAGCACGGGGTGATTTTATGGGACAGTCCCCAAGACTCGTAGTTTTGGCCAAATGGGGCCCGTTTTGTGAGCTATTGCTCAAGGTTTGGTGTCCCGGGACGTCTCCAGACCATGGGGTGATCTCATGGGAACGCCCCGAGGACTCGTGGTTTTGGCCGATTCAGGCCCGTTTTGTGCGTTTATTGCCCATCTTTTGGTCTCCCGGGACATCTCCGAAGCACGGGGTGATCTTATGGGACCGCCCCCAAGAGTCGTTGTTTTGGTCAATTGGGGCCCGTTTTGTGAGCTATTGCTCACGTTTTGGTGTCCCGGGACGTCTCCGGACCATGGGGTGATCTTATGGGAACGTCCCCAGGACTCGTGGTTCTGGCCGATTCAGGCCCGTTTTCTGGGTTTGTTGCCCATGTTTTGGTGTCCCGGGACGTCTCCGAAGCACGGGGTGATCTTATGGGACAGTCCCCAAGACTCGTAGTTTTGGCCAAATGGGGCCCGTTTTGTGAGCTATTGCTCAAGGTTTGGTGTCCCGGGACGTCTCCAGACCATGGGGTGATCTCATGGGAACGCCCCGAGGACTCGTGGTTTTGCCCGATTCAAGCCCGTTTTGTGGGTTTATTGCCCATGTTTTGGTGTCCCAGGACGTCCCCGAAGCACGGGGTGATCTTATAGGACCGTCCCCAGGAGTCACGATTTTGGCCAATTGGGGCCCGTTTTGTGAGGTATTGCTCACGTTTTGGTGTCCCTGTTCGTCTCCGGATCATGGGGTGATCTATGGGAACGTCCCCAATACTCGTGGTTTTGCTCGATTCAGGCCCGTTTTGTGGGTTTATTACCCATGTTTTTGTGTCCCGAGACGTCTTCGAAGCACGGGGTGATCTTAAGGTACCGTCCCCAAGACTCGTTGTTTTGTCCAATTGGGGCCTGTTTTGTGAGCTATTGCTCACGTTTTGGTGTCCCGGGACGTCTCCGGACCACGGGGTGATCTTATGGGAACGTCCCCAAGACTCATGGTTTTGCCCGATTCTAGCCCGTTTTGTGGGTTTCTTGCTCATGTTTTGATGTCCCGGGACGTGTCGGAAGCACGGGGTGATCTTAAGGGACCGTCCCCAAGAGTCACAGTTTTGGCCAATTTGGCCCCGTTTTGTGAGGTATTGCTCACGTTATGGTGTCCCGGGACGTCTCCGGACGACTGGGTGATCTATGGGAACGTCCCCAACACTCAAGGTTTTGCCCTATTCAGGCCCGTTTTGTGGTTTTATTGCCCATGTTTTGGTGTCCCGGGACGTCTCCGAAGCACGGGGTGATCTTATGGGACAGTCCCCAAGACTCGTAGTTTTGGCCAAATGGGGCCCGTTTTGTGAGCTATTGCTCAAGGTTTGGTGTCCCGGGACGTCTCCAGACCATGGGGTGATCTCATGGGAATGCCCCGAGGACTCGTGGTTTTGGCCGATTCAGGCCCGTTTTGTGCGTTTATTGCCCATCTTTTGGTGTCCCGGGACATCTCCGAAGCACGGGGTGATCTTATGGGACCGCCCCCAAGAGTCGTTGTTTTGGTCAATTGGGGCCCGTTTTGTGAGCTATTGCTCACGTTTTGGTGTCCCGGGACGTCTCCGGACCATGGGGTGATCTTATGGGAACATCCCCAGGACTCGTGGTTCTGGCCGATTCAGGCCCGTTTTCTGGGTTTGTTGCCCATGTTTTGGTGTCCCTGGACGTCTTCGAAGCACAGGGTGATCTTATGGGACCGTCCCCAAGAGTCACAGTTTTGACCAATTGGGGCCAGTTTTGTGAGCTATTGCTCCTGTTTTGGTGTCCCGGGACGTCTCCGGAAAACGGGGTGATCTTATGGGAACGTCCCCAAGAATCGTGGTTTTGCCCGATTCAAGCCCGTTTTGTGGGTTTATTGCCCATGTTTTGGTGTCCCAGGACGTCCCCGAAGCACGGGGTGATCTTATAGGACCGTCCCCAGGAGTCACAATTTTGGCCAATTGGGGCCCGTTTTGTGAGGTATTGCTCACGTTTTGGTGTCCCTGTTCGTCTCCGGATCATGGGGTGGTCTATGGGAACGTCCCCAATACTCGTGGTTTTGCTCGATTCAGGCCCGTTTTGTGGGTTTATTACCCATGTTTTTGTGTCCCGAGACGTCTTCGAAGCACGGGGTGATCTTAAGGTACCGTCCCCAAGACTCGTTGTTTTGTCCAATTGGGGCCTGTTTTGTGAGCTATTGCTCACGTTTTGGTGTCCCGGGACGTCTCCGGACCACGGGGTGATCTTATGGGAACGTCCCCAAGACTCATGGTTTTGCCCGATTCTAGCCCGTTTTGTGGGTTTCTTGCTCATGTTTTGATGTCCCGGGACGTGTCGGAAGCACGGGGTGATCTTAAGGGACCGTCCCCAAGAGTCACAGTTTTGGCCAATTTGGCCCCGTTTTGTGAGGTATTGCTCACGTTATGGTGTCCCGGGACGTCTCCGGACGACTGGGTGATCTATGGGAACGTCCCCAACACTCAAGGTTTTGCCCTATTCCGGCCCGTTTTGTGGGTTTATTGCCCATGTTTTGGTGTCCCGGGACGTTTCCGAAGCACGGGGTGATCTTATGGGACAGTCCCCAAGACTCGTAGTTTTGGCCAAATGGGGCCCGTTTTGTGAGCTATTGCTCAAGGTTTGGTGTCCCGGGACGTCTCCAGACCATGGGGTGATCTCATGGGAACGCCCCGAGGACTCGTGGTTTTGGCCGATTCAGGCCCGTTTTGTGCGTTTATTGCCCATCTTTTGGTGTCCCGGGACATCTCCGAAGCACGGGGTGATCTTATGGGACCGCCCCCAAGAGTCGTTGTTTTGGTCAATTGGGGCCCGTTTTGTGAGCTATTGCTCACGTTTTGGTGTCCCGGGACGTCTCCGGACCATGGGGTGATCTTATGGGAACGTCCCCAGGACTCGTGGTTCTGGCCGATTCAGGCCCGTTTTCTGGGTTTGTTGCCCATGTTTTGGTGTCCCTGGACGTCTTCGAAGCACAGGGTGATCTTATGGGACCGTCCCCAAGAGTCACAGTTTTGACCAATTGGGGCCAGTTTTGTGAGCTATTGCTCCTGTTTTGGTGTCCCGGGACGTCTCCGGAAAACGAGGTGATCTTATGGGAACGTCCCCAAGAATCGTGGTTTTGCCCGATTCAAGCCCGTTTTGTGGGTTTATTGCCCATGTTTTGGTGTCCCAAGACGTCCCCGAAGCACGGGGTGATCTTATAGGACCGTCCCCAGGAGTCACAATTTTGGCCAATTGGGGCCCGTTTTGTGAGGTATTGCTCACGTTTTGGTGTCCCTGTTCGTCTCCGGATCATGGGGTGGTCTATGGGAACGTCCCCAATACTCGTGGTTTTGCTCGATTCAGGCCCGTTTTGTGGGTTTATTACCCATGTTTTTGTGTCCCGAGACGTCTTCGAAGCACGGGGTGATCTTAACGTACCGTCCCCAAGACTCGTTGTTTTGTCCAATTGGGGCCTGTTTTGTGAGCTATTGCTCACGTTTTGGTGTCCCGGGACGTCTCCGGACCACGGGGTGATCTTATGGGAACGTCCCCAAGACTCATGGTTTTGCCCGATTCTAGCCCGTTTTGTGGGTTTCTTGCTCATGTTTTGATGTCCCGGGACGTGTCGGAAGCACGGGGTGATCTTAAGGGACCGTCCCCAAGAGTCACAGTTTTGGCCAATTTGGCCCCGTTTTGTGAGGTATTGCTCACGTTATGGTGTCCCGGGACGTCTCCGGACGACTGGGTGATCTATGGGAACGTCCCCAACACTCAAGGTTTTGCCCTATTCAGGCCCGTTTTGTGGGTTTATTGCCCATGTTTTGGTGTCCCGGGACGTTTCCGAAGCACGGGGTGATCTTATGGGACAGTCCCCAAGACTCATAGTTTTGGCCAAATGGGGCCCGTTTTGTGAGCTATTGCTCAAGGTTTGGTGTCCCGGGACGTCTCCAGACCATGGGGTGATCTCATGGGAACGCCCCGAGGACTCGTGGTTTTGGCCGATTCAGGCCCGTTTTGTGCGTTTATTGCCCATCTTTTGGTGTCCCGGGACATCTCCGAAGCACGGGGTGATCTTATGGGACCGCCCCCAAGAGTCGTTGTTTTGGTCAATTGGGGCCCGTTTTGTGAGCTATTGCTCACGTTTTGGTGTCCCGGGACGTCTCCGGACCATGGGGTGATCTTATGGGAACGTCCCCAGGACTCGTGGTTCTGGCCGATTCAGGCCCGTTTTCTGGGTTTGTTGCCCATGTTTTGGTGTCCCTGGACGTCTTCGAAGCACAGGGTGATCTTATGGGACCGTCCCCAAGAGTCACAGTTTTGACCAATTGGGGCCAGTTTTGTGAGCTATTGCTCCTGTTTTGGTGTCCCGGGACGTCTCCGGAAAACGGGGTGATCTTATGGGAACGTCCCCAAGAATCGTGGTTTTGCCCGATTCAAGCCCGTTTTGTGGGTTTATTGCCCATGTTTTGGTGTCCCAGGACGTCCCCGAAGCACGGGGTGATCTTATAGGACCGTCCCCAGGAGTCACAATTTTGGCCAATTGGGGCCCGTTTTGTGAGGTATTGCTCACGTTTTGGTGTCCCTGTTCGTCTCCGGATCATGGGGTGGTCTATGGGAACGTCCCCAATACTCGTGGTTTTGCTCGATTCAGGCCCGTTTTGTGGGTTTATTACCCATGTTTTTGTGTCCCGAGACGTCTTCGAAGCACGGGGTGATCTTAAGGTACCGTCCCCAAGACTCATTGTTTTGTCCAATTGGGGCCTGTTTTGTGAGCTATTGCTCACGTTTTGGTGTCCCGGGACGTCTCCGGACCACGGGGTGATCTTATGGGAACGTCCCCAAGACTCATGGTTTTGCCCGATTCTAGCCCGTTTTCTGGGTTTCTTGCTCATGTTTTGATGTCCCGGGACGTGTCGGAAGCACGGGGTGATCTTAAGGGACCGTCCCCAAGAGTCACAGTTTTGGCCAATTTGGCCCCGTTTTGTGAGGTATTGCTCACGTTATGGTGTCCCGGGACGTCTCCGGACGACTGGGTGATCTATGGGAACGTCCCCAACACTCAAGGTTTTGCCCTATTCAGGCCCGTTTTGTGGGTTTATTGCCCATGTTTTGGTGTCCCGGGACGTTTCCGAAGCACGGGGTGATCTTATGGGACAGTCCCCAAGACTCATAGTTTTGGCCAAATGGGGCCCGTTTTGTGAGCTATTGCTCAAGGTTTGGTGTCCCGGGACGTCTCCAGACCATGGGGTGATCTCATGGGAACGCCCCGAGGACTCGTGGTTTTGGCCGATTCAGGCCCGTTTTGTGCGTTTATTGCCCATCTTTTGGTGTCCCGGGACATCTCCGAAGCACAGGGTGATCTTATGGGACCGCCCCCAAGAGTCGTTGTTTTGGTCAATTGGGGCCCGTTTTGTGAGCTATTGCTCACGTTTTGGTGTCCCGGGACGTCTCCGGACCATGGGGTGATCTTATGGGAACGTCCCCAGGACTCGTGGTTCTGGCCGATTCAGGCCCGTTTTCTGGGTTTGTTGCCCATGTTTTGGTGTCCCTGGACGTCTTCGAAGCACAGGGTGATCTTATGGGACCGTCCCCAAGAGTCACAGTTTTGACCAATTGGGGCCAGTTTTGTGAGCTATTGCTCCTGTTTTGGTGTCCCGGGACGTCTCCGGAAAACGGGGTGATCTTATGGGAACGTCCCCAAGAATCGTGGTTTTGCCCGATTCAAGCCCGTTTTGTGGGTTTATTGCCCATGTTTTGGTGTCCCAGGACGTCCCCGAAGCACGGGGTGATCTTATAGGACCGTCCCCAGGAGTCACAATTTTGGCCAATTGGGGCCCGTTTTGTGAGGTATTGCTCACGTTTTGGTGTCCCTGTTCGTCTCCGGATCATGGGGTGGTCTATGGGAACGTCCCCAATACTCGTGGTTTTGCTCGATTCAGGCCCGTTTTGTGGGTTTATTACCCATGTTTTTGTGTCCCGAGACGTCTTCGAAGCACGGGGTGATCTTAAGGTACCGTCCCCAAGACTCGTTGTTTTGTCCAATTGGGGCCTGTTTTGTGAGCTATTGCTCACGTTTTGGTGTCCCGGGACGTCTCCGGACCACGGGGTGATCTTATGGGAACGTCCCCAAGACTCATGGTTTTGCCCGATTCTAGCCCGTTTTCTGGGTTTCTTGCTCATGTTTTGATGTCCCGGGACGTGTCGGAAGCACGGGGTGATCTTAAGGGACCGTCCCCAAGAGTCACAGTTTTGGCCAATTTGGCCCCGTTTTGTGAGGTATTGCTCACGTTATGGTGTCCCGGGACGTCTCCGGACGACTGGGTGATCTATGGGAACGTCCCCAACACTCAAGGTTTTGCCCTATTCCGGCCCGTTTTGTGGGTTTATTGCCCATGTTTTGGTGTCCCGGGACGTTTCCGAAGCACGGGGTGTTCTTATGGGACAGTCCCCAAGACTCATAGTTTTGGCCAAATGGGGCCCGTTTTGTGAGCTATTGCTCAAGGTTTGGTGTCCCGGGACGTCTCCAGACCATGGGGTGATCTCATGGGAACGCCCCGAAGACTCGTGGTTTTGGCCGATTCAGGCCCGTTTTGTGCGTTTATTGCCCATCTTTTGGTGTCCCGGGACATCTCCGAAGCACGGGGTGATCTTATGGGACCGCCCCCAAGAGTCGTTGTTTTGGTCAATTGGGGCCCGTTTTGTGAGCTATTGCTCACGTTTTGGTGTCCCGGGACGTCTCCGGACCATGGGGTGATCTTATGGGAACGTCCCCAGGACTCGTGGTTCTGGCCGATTCAGGCCCGTTTTCTGGGTTTGTTGCCCATGTTTTGGTGTCCCTGGACGTCTTCGAAGCACAGGGTGATCTTATGGGACCGTCCCCAAGAGTCACAGTTTTGACCAATTGGGGCCAGTTTTGTGAGCTATTGCTCCTGTTTTGGTGTCCCGGGACGTCTCCGGAAAACGGGGTGATCTTATGGGAACGTCCCCAAGAATCGTGGTTTTGCCCGATTCAAGCCCGTTTTGTGGGTTTATTGCCCATGTTTTGGTGTCCCAGGACGTCCCCGAAGCACGGGGTGATCTTATAGGACCGTCCCCAGGAGTCACAATTTTGGCCAATTGGGGCCCGTTTTGTGAGGTATTGCTCACGTTTTGGTGTCCCTGTTCGTCTCCGGATCATGGGGTGGTCTATGGGAACGTCCCCAATACTCGTGGTTTTGCTCGATTCAGGCCCGTTTTGTGGGTTTATTACCCATGTTTTTGTGTCCCGAGACGTCTTCGAAGCACGGGGTGATCTTAAGGTACCGTCCCCAAGACTCGTTGTTTTGTCCAATTGGGGCCTGTTTTGTGAGCTATTGCTCACGTTTTGGTGTCCCGGGACGTCTCCGGACCACGGGGTGATCTTATGGGAACGTCCCCAAGACTCATGGTTTTGCCCGATTCTAGCCCGTTTTCTGGGTTTCTTGCTCATGTTTTGATGTCCCGGGACGTGTCGGAAGCACGGGGTGATCTTAAGGGACCGTCCCCAAGAGTCACAGTTTTGGCCAATTTGGCCCCGTTTTGTGAGGTATTGCTCACGTTATGGTGTCCCGGGACGTCTCCGGACGACTGGGTGATCTATGGGAACGTCCCCAACACTCAAGGTTTTGCCCTATTCAGGCCCGTTTTGTGGGTTTATTGCCCATGTTTTGGTGTCCCGGGACGTTTCCGAAGCACGGGGTGATCTTATGGGACAGTCCCCAAGACTCATAGTTTTGGCCAAATGGGGCCCGTTTTGTGAGCTATTGCTCAAGGTTTGGTGTCCCGGGACGTCTCCAGACCATGGGGTGATCTCATGGGAACGCCCCGAGGACTCGTGGTTTTGGCCGATTCAGGCCCGTTTTGTGCGTTTATTGCCCATCTTTTGGTGTCCCGGGACATCTCCGAAGCACGGGGTGATCTTATGGGACCGCCCCCAAGAGTCGTTGTTTTGGTCAATTGGGGCCCGTTTTGTGAGCTATTGCTCACGTTTTGGTGTCCCGGGACGTCTCCGGACCATGGGGTGATCTTATGGGAACGTCCCCAGGACTCGTGGTTCTGGCCGATTCAGGCCCGTTTTCTGGGTTTGTTGCCCATGTTTTGGTGTCCCTGGACGTCTTCGAAGCACAGGGTGATCTTATGGGACCGTCCCCAAGAGTCACAGTTTTGACCAATTGGGGCCAGTTTTGTGAGCTATTGCTCCTGTTTTGGTGTCCCGGGACGTCTCCGGAAAACGGGGTGATCTTATGGGAACGTCCCCAAGAATCGTGGTTTTGCCCGATTCAAGCCCGTTTTGTGGGTTTATTGCCCATGTTTTGGTGTCCCAAGACGTCCCCGAAGCACGGGGTGATCTTATAGGACCGTCCCCAGGAGTCACAATTTTGGCCAATTGGGGCCCGTTTTGTGAGGTATTGCTCACGTTTTGGTGTCCCTGTTCGTCTCCGGATCATGGGGTGGTCTATGGGAACGTCCCCAATACTCGTGGTTTTGCTCGATTCAGGCCCGTTTTGTGGGTTTATTACCCATGTTTTTGTGTCCCGAGACGTCTTCGAAGCACGGGGTGATCTTAAGGTACCGTCCCCAAGACTCGTTGTTTTGTCCAATTGGGGCCTGTTTTGTGAGCTATTGCTCACGTTTTGGTGTCCCGGGACGTCTCCGGACCACGGGGTGATCTTATGGGAACGTCCCCAAGACTCATGGTTTTGCCCGATTCTAGCCCGTTTTCTGGGTTTCTTGCTCATGTTTTGATGTCCCGGGACGTGTCGGAAGCACGGGGTGATCTTAAGGGACCGTCCCCAAGAGTCACAGTTTTGGCCAATTTGGCCCCGTTTTGTGAGGTATTGCTCACGTTATGGTGTCCCGGGACGTCTCCGGACGACTGGGTGATCTATGGGAACGTCCCCAACACTCAAGGTTTTGCCCTATTCAGGCCCGTTTTGTGGGTTTATTGCCCATGTTTTGGTGTCCCGGGACGTTTCCGAAGCACGGGGTGATCTTATGGGACAGTCCCCAAGACTCGTAGTTTTGGCCAAATGGGGCCCGTTTTGTGAGCTATTGCTCAAGGTTTGGTGTCCCGGGACGTCTCCAGACCATGGGGTGATCTCATGGGAACGCCCCGAGGACTCGTGGTTTTGGCCGATTCAGGCCCGTTTTGTGCGTTTATTGCCCATCTTTTGGTGTCCCGGGACATCTCCGAAGCACGGGGTGATCTTATGGGACCGCCCCCAAGAGTCGTTGTTTTGGTCAATTGGGGCCCGTTTTGTGAGCTATTGCTCACGTTTTGGTGTCCCGGGACGTCTCCGGACCATGGGGTGATCTTATGGGAACGTCCCCAGGACTCGTGGTTCTGGCCGATTCAGGCCCGTTTTCTGGGTTTGTTGCCCATGTTTTGGTGTCCCTGGACGTCTTCGAAGCACAGGGTGATCTTATGGGACCGTCCCCAAGAGTCACAGTTTTGACCAATTGGGGCCAGTTTTGTGAGCTATTGCTCCTGTTTTGGTGTCCCGGGACGTCTCCGGAAAACGGGGTGATCTTATGGGAACGTCCCCAAGAATCGTGGTTTTGCCCGATTCAAGCCCGTTTTGTGGGTTTATTGCCCATGTTTTGGTGTCCCAAGACGTCCCCGAAGCACGGGGTGATCTTATAGGACCGTCCCCAGGAGTCACAATTTTGGCCAATTGGGGCCCGTTTTGTGAGGTATTGCTCACGTTTTGGTGTCCCTGTTCGTCTCCGGATCATGGGGTGGTCTATGGGAACGTCCCCAATACTCGTGGTTTTGCTCGATTCAGGCCCGTTTTGTGGGTTTATTACCCATGTTTTTGTGTCCCGAGACGTCTTCGAAGCACGGGGTGATCTTAACGTACCGTCCCCAAGACTCGTTGTTTTGTCCAATTGGGGCCTGTTTTGTGAGCTATTGCTCACGTTTTGGTGTCCCGGGACGTCTCCGGACCACGGGGTGATCTTATGGGAACGTCCCCAAGACTCATGGTTTTGCCCGATTCTAGCCCGTTTTCTGGGTTTCTTGCTCATGTTTTGATGTCCCGGGACGTGTCGGAAGCACGGGGTGATCTTAAGGGACCGTCCCCAAGAGTCACAGTTTTGGCCAATTTGGCCCCGTTTTGTGAGGTATTGCTCACGTTATGGTGTCCCGGGACGTCTCCGGACGACTGGGTGATCTATGGGAACGTCCCCAACACTCAAGGTTTTGCCCTATTCATGCCCGTTTTGTGGGTTTATTGCCCATGTTTTGGTGTCCCGGGACGTTTCCGAAGCACGGGGTGATCTTATGGGACAGTCCCCAAGACTCGTAGTTTTGGCCAAATGGGGCCCGTTTTGTGAGCTATTGCTCAAGGTTTGGTGTCCCGGGACGTCTCCAGACCATGGGGTGATCTCATGGGAACGCCCCGAGGACTCGTGGTTTTGGCCGATTCAGGCCCGTTTTGTGCGTTTATTGCCCATCTTTTGGTGTCCCGGGACATCTCCGAAGCACGGGGTGATCTTATGGGACCGCCCCCAAGAGTCGTTGTTTTGGTCAATTGGGGCCCGTTTTGTGAGCTATTGCTCACGTTTTGGTGTCCCGGGACGTCTCCGGACCATGGGGTGATCTTATGGGAACGTCCCCAGGACTCGTGGTTCTGGCCGATTCAGGCCCGTTTTCTGGGTTTGTTGCCCATGTTTTGGTGTCCCTGGACGTCTTCGAAGCACAGGGTGATCTTATGGGACCGTCCCCAAGAGTCACAGTTTTGACCAATTGGGGCCAGTTTTGTGAGCTATTGCTCCTGTTTTGGTGTCCCGGGACGTCTCCGGAAAACGGGGTGATCTTATGGGAACGTCCCCAAGAATCGTGGTTTTGCCCGATTCAAGCCCGTTTTGTGGGTTTATTGCCCATGTTTTGGTGTCCCGGGACGTCCCCGAAGCACGGGGTGATCTTATATGACCGTCCCCAGGAGTCACAATTTTGGCCAATTGGGGCCCGTTTTGTGAGGTATTGCACACGTTTTGGTGTCCCTGTTCGTCTCCGGATCATGGGGTGATCTATGGGAACGTCCCCAATACTCGTGGTTTTGCTCGATTCAGGCCCGTTTTGTGGGTTTATTACCCATGTTTTTGTGTCCCGAGACGTCTTCGAAGCACGGGGTGATCTTAAGGTACCGTCCCCAAGACTCGTTGTTTTGTCCAATTGGGGCCTGTTTTGTGAGCTATTGCTCACGTTTTGGTGTCCCGGGACGTCTCCGGACCACGGGGTGATCTTATGGGAACGTCCCCAAGACTCATGGTTTTGCCCGATTCTAGCCCGTTTTCTGGGTTTCTTGCTCATGTTTTGATGTCCCGGGACGTGTCGGAAGCACGGGGTGATCTTAAGGGACCGTCCCCAAGAGTCACAGTTTTGGCCAATTTGGCCCCGTTTTGTGAGGTATTGCTCACGTTATGGTGTCCCGGGACGTCTCCGGACGACTGGGTGATCTATGGGAACGTCCCCAACACTCAAGGTTTTGCCCTATTCAGGCCCGTTTTGTGGGTTTATTGCCCATGTTTTGGTGTCCCGGGACGTTTCCGAAGCACGGGGTGATCTTATGGGACAGTCCCCAAGACTCGTAGTTTTGGCCAAATGGGGCCCGTTTTGTGAGCTATTGCTCAAGGTTTGGTGTCCCGGGACGTCTCCAGACCATGGGGTGATCTCATGGGAACGCCCCGAGGACTCGTGGTTTTGGCCGATTCAGGCCCGTTTTGTGCGTTTATTGCCCATCTTTTGGTGTCCCGGGACATCTCCGAAGCACGGGGTGATCTTATGGGACCGCCCCCAAGAGTCGTTGTTTTGGTCAATTGGGGCCCGTTTTGTGAGCTATTGCTCACGTTTTGGTGTCCCGGGACGTCTCCGGACCATGGGGTGATCTTATGGGAACGTCCCCAGGACTCGTGGTTCTGGCCGATTCAGGCCCGTTTTCTGGGTTTGTTGCCCATGTTTTGGTGTCCCTGGACGTCTTCGAAGCACAGGGTGATCTTATGGGACCGTCCCCAAGAGTCACAGTTTTGACCAATTGGGGCCAGTTTTGTGAGCTATTGCTCCTGTTTTGGTGTCCCGGGACGTCTCCGGAAAACGAGGTGATCTTATGGGAACGTCCCCAAGAATCGTGGTTTTGCCCGATTCAAGCCCGTTTTGTGGGTTTATTGCCCATGTTTTGGTGTCCCAAGACGTCCCCGAAGCACGGGGTGATCTTATAGGACCGTCCCCAGGAGTCACAATTTTGGCCAATTGGGGCCCGTTTTGTGAGGTATTGCTCACGTTTTGGTGTCCCTGTTCGTCTCCGGATCATGGGGTGGTCTATGGGAACGTCCCCAATACTCGTGGTTTTGCTCGATTCAGGCCCGTTTTGTGGGTTTATTACCCATGTTTTTGTGTCCCGAGACGTCTTCGAAGCACGGGGTGATCTTAACGTACCGTCCCCAAGACTCGTTGTTTTGTCCAATTGGGGCCTGTTTTGTGAGCTATTGCTCACGTTTTGGTGTCCCGGGACGTCTCCGGACCACGGGGTGATCTTATGGGAACGTCCCCAAGACTCATGGTTTTGCCCGATTCTAGCCCGTTTTGTGGGTTTCTTGCTCATGTTTTGATGTCCCGGGACGTGTCGGAAGCACGGGGTGATCTTAAGGGACCGTCCCCAAGAGTCACAGTTTTGGCCAATTTGGCCCCGTTTTGTGAGGTATTGCTCACGTTATGGTGTCCCGGGACGTCTCCGGACGACTGGGTGATCTATGGGAACGTCCCCAACACTCAAGGTTTTGCCCTATTCAGGCCCGTTTTGTGGGTTTATTGCCCATGTTTTGGTGTCCCGGGACGTTTCCGAAGCACGGGGTGATCTTATGGGACAGTCCCCAAGACTTGTAGTTTTGGCCAAATGGGGCCCGTTTTGTGAGCTATTGCTCAAGGTTTGGTGTCCCGGGACGTCTCCAGATCATGGGGTGATCTCATGGGAACGCCCCGAGGACTCGTGGTTTTGGCCGATTCAGGCCCGTTTTGTGCGTTTATTGCCCATCTTTTGGTGTCCCGGGACATCTCCGAAGCACGGGGTGATCTTATGGGACCGCCCCCAAGAGTCGTTGTTTTGGTCAATTGGGGCCCGTTTTGTGAGCTATTGCTCACGTTTTGGTGTCCCGGGACGTCTCCGGACCATGGGGTGATCTTATGGGAACGTCCCCAGGACTCGTGGTTCTGGCCGATTCAGGCCCGTTTTCTGGGTTTGTTGCCCATGTTTTGGTGTCCCTGGACGTCTTCGAAGCACAGGGTGATCTTATGGGACCGTCCCCAAGAGTCACAGTTTTGACCAATTGGGGCCAGTTTTGTGAGCTATTGCTCCTGTTTTGGTGTCCCGGGACGTCTCCGGAAAACGGGGTGATCTTATGGGAACGTCCCCAAGAATCGTGGTTTTGCCCGATTCAAGCCCGTTTTGTGGGTTTATTGCCCATGTTTTGGTGTCCCGGGACGTCCCCGAAGCACGGGGTGATCTTATATGACCGTCCCCAGGAGTCACAATTTTGGCCAATTGGGGCCCGTTTTGTGAGGTATTGCTCACGTTTTGGTGTCCCTGTTCGTCTCCGGATCATGGGGTGATCTATGGGAACGTCCCCAATACTCGTGGTTTTGCTCGATTCAGGCCCGTTTTGTGGGTTTATTACCCATGTTTTTGTGTCCCGAGACGTCTTCGAAGCACGGGGTGATCTTAAGGTACCGTCCCCAAGACTCGTTGTTTTGTCCAATTGGGGCCTGTTTTGTGAGCTATTGCTCACGTTTTGGTGTCCCGGGACGTCTCCGGACCACGGGGTGATCTTATGGGAACGTCCCCAAGACTCATGGTTTTGCCCGATTCTAGCCCGTTTTCTGGGTTTCTTGCTCATGTTTTGATGTCCCGGGACGTGTCGGAAGCACGGGGTGATCTTAAGGGACCGTCCCCAAGAGTCACAGTTTTGGCCAATTTGGCCCCGTTTTGTGAGGTATTGCTCACGTTATGGTGTCCCGGGACGTCTCCGGACGACTGGGTGATCTATGGGAACGTCCCCAACACTCAAGGTTTTGCCCTATTCAGGCCCGTTTTGTGGGTTTATTGCCCATGTTTTGGTGTCCCGGGACGTCTCCGAAGCACGGGGTGATCTTATGGGACAGTCCCCAAGACTCGTAGTTTTGGCCAAATGGGGCCCGTTTTGTGAGCTATTGCTCAAGGTTTGGTGTCCCGGGACGTCTCCAGACCATGGGGTGATCTCATGGGAACGCCCCGAGGACTCGTGGTTTTGGCCGATTCAGGCCCGTTTTGTGCGTTTATTGCCCATCTTTTGGTGTCCCGGGACATCTCCGAAGCACGGGGTGATCTTATGGGACCGCCCCCAAGAGTCGTTGTTTTGGTCAATTGGGGCCCGATTTGTGAGCTATTGCTCACGTTTTGGTGTCCCGGGACGTCTCCGGACCATGGGGTGATCTTATGGGAACGTCCCCAGGACTCGTGGTTCTGGCCGATTCAGGCCCGTTTTCTGGGTTTGTTGCCCATGTTTTGGTGTCCCTGGACGTCTTCGAATCACCGGATGATCTTATGGGACCGTCCCCAAGAGTCACAGTTTTGACCAATTGGGGCCAGTTTTGTGAGCTATTGTTCCTGTTTTGGTGTCCCGGGACGTCTCCGGAAAACGGGGTGATCTTATGGGAACGTCCCCAAGAATCGTGGTTTTGCCCGATTCAAGCCCGTTTTGTGGGTTTATTGCCCATGTTTTGGTGTCCCGGGACGTCTCCGAAGCACAGGGTGATCTTATAAGACCGTCCCCAAGAGTCAAAGTTTTGGCCAATTGGGGCCCGTTTTGTGAGCTATTGCTCATGTTTTGGTTGTCCCGGGACGTCTCCGGACCACGGGGTGATCTTATGGGAACGTCCCCAAGACTCATGGTTTTGCCCGATTCAAGCCCGTTTTGTGGGTTTATTGCCCATGTTTTGGTGTCCCGGGACGTGTCCGAATCACGGGGTGATATTATGGGACCGTCCCCTAGACTCGCAGGTTTGGCCAATTGGGACCCGTTTTGTGAGCTATTACTCACGTTTTGGTGTGCCGGGACGTCTCCGGACCAAGGGGTGATCTTATCGGAACGTCCCTAGGACTCGTGGTTTTGGCCAATTCAGGCCCGTTTAGTGGGTTTATTGCCCATGTTTTGGTGTCCCGGGACGTCTGCGAAGCACGGGGCGATCTTATGGGACAGTCCCCAAGACTCGTAGTTTTGGCCAAATGGGGCCCGTTTTGTGAGCTATTGCTCATGTTTTGGTGTCCCGGGACGTCTCCAGACCATGGGGTGATCTCATCGGAACGTCCCGAGGACTCGTGGTTTTGGCCGATTCAGGCCCGTTTTGTGCGTTTATTGCCCATGTTTTGGTGTCCCGGGACATCTCCGAAGCACGGGTTGATCTTATGGGACCGCCCCCAAGAGTCGTAGTTTTGGTCAATTGGGGCCCGTTTTGTGAGGTATTGCTCGCGTTTTGGTGTCCCGGGACGTCTCTGGACCATGGGGTAATCTTATGGGAAGGTCCCCAGGTCTCGTGGTTTTGCCCGATTCAGGACCGTTTTCTGGGTTTATTGCCCATGTTTTGGTGTCCCGGGACGTCTCTGAAGCACAGGGTGATCTTATGGGACGGTCCCCAAGAGCCGCGGTTTTGGTGTCCTGGGACGTCTCCGGACAATGGGGTGATCTTATGGGAACGTCCCCAGGACTCACAATTTTGGTTGATACGAGCTCGTTTCCTGGGATATTGCTCACGTTTCGGTGTCTCGGGACGTCTCCGATGCACGGGGTGATCTTATGGAAACGTCCCCAAGACTCGTGGTTTTGGCCGAGTCAGGCCTGTTTTGTGGGATTATTGCCCATGTTTTGGTGTCCCGAGACGTCTCCGAAGGACGGGGTGATCTTATGGGACCGTCCCCAAGAGTCACAGTTTTGGCCAATTGGGGCTCATTTTGTGAGGTATTGCTCACGTTTTGGTGTCCCTGGACGTCACCGTACCATGGGGTGATCTATGGGAACTTCCCCAGGTCTCGTGGTTTTGTCCGATTCAGGCCCGTTTTCTGGGTTTATTGCCCAAGTTTTGGTGTCCCGGGACGTCTCCGAAGCACAGGGTGATCTTATAAGACCGTCCCCAAGAGTCACAGTTTTGGCCAATTGGGGCCCGTTTTGTGAGCTATTGCTCATGTTTTGGTTGTCCCGGGACGTCTCCGGACCATGGGGTGATCTTATGGGAACGTCCCCAGGACTCGTGGTTCTGGCCGATTCAGGCCCGTTTTCTGGGTTTATGGCCCATGTTTTGGTGTCCCTGGACGTCTTCGAAGCACAGGATGATCTTATGGGACCGTCCCCAAGAGTCACAGTTTTGGCCAATTGGGGCCAGTTTTGTGAGCTATTGCTCCTGTTTGGTGTCCCGGGACGTCTCCGGAAAACGGGGTGATCTTATCGGAACGTCCCCAATAATCATGGTTTTGCCCGATTCAGGCTCGGTTTGTGGGTTTATTGCTCATGTTTCGGTGTCTCGGGACGTCTCCGATGCATGGGGTGATCTTATGGAAACGTCCCCAAGACTCGTGGTTTTGGCCGAGTCAGGCCTGTTTTGTGGGTTTATTGCCCATGTATTGGTGTCCCGAGACGTCTCCGAAGCACGGGGTGATCTTATGGGACCGTCCCCAAGAGTCACAGTTTTGGCCAATTGGGGCTCATTTTGTGAGGTATTGCTCACGTTTTGGTGTCCCTGGACGTCTCCGGGCCATGGGGTGATCTATGGGAACGTCCCCAACACTCGTGGTTTTGCCCGATTCAGGCCCGTTTTGTGGGTTTATTACCCATGTTTTTGTGTCCCGGGACGTCTCCGAAGCACGGGGTGATCTTAAGGGACCGTCCCCAAGACTCGTAGTTTTGGCCAATTGGGGCATGTTTTGTGAGCTATTGCTCACGTTTTGGTGTCCCGGGACGTCTCCGAACCATGGGGTGATCTTATGGGAAGGTCCCCAGGTCTCGTGGTTTTGCCCGATTCAGGACCGTTTTCTGGGTTTATTGCCCATGTTTTGGTGTCCCGGGACGTCTCTGAAGCACATGGTGATCTTATGGGACCGTCCCCAAGAGTCGCAGTTTTGGCCAACTGGGGCCCGTTTTGTGAGCTATTGCTCATGTTTTGGTGTCCCGGGACGTCTCCGGACCACGGGCTGATCTTATGGGAACGTCCCCAAGACTCATGGTTTTGCCCGATTCAATCCCGTTTTGTGGGTTTATTGCCCATGTTTTGGTGTCCCGGGACGTGTCGGAAGCACGGGGTAATCTAAAGGGACCGTCCCCAAGAGTCACAGTTTTGGCCAATTGGGGCCCGTTTTGTGAGGTATTGCTCACGTTATGGTGTCCCGGGACGTCTCCGGACGACTGGGTGATCTATGGGAACGTCCCCAACACTCAAGGTTTTGCCCTATTCAGGCCTGTTTTGTGGGTTTATTGCCCATGTTTTGGTGTCCTGGGACGTCTCCGAAGCACGGGGTGATCTTATGGGACAGTCCCCAAGACTCGTAGTTTTGGCCAAATGGGGCCCGTTTTGTGAGCTATTGCTCACGTTTTGGTGTCCCGGGACGTCTCCAGACCATGGGGTGATCTCATGGGAACGTCCCGAGAACTCGTGGTTTTGGCCGATTCAGGCCCGTTTTGTGCGTTTATTGCACATATTTTGGTGTCCCGGGACATCTCCGAAGCAGGGGTTGATCTTATGGGACCGCCCCCAAGAGTCGTAGTTTTGCTCAATTGGGGCCCGTTTTGTGAGCTATTGCTCACGTTTTGGTGTCCCGGGACGTCTCCGGACAATGGGGTGATCTTATGGGAACGTCCCCAGGACTCGTGGTTCTGGCCGATTCAGGCCCGTTTTCTGGGTTTATTGCCCATGTTTTGGTGTCCCTGGACGTCTTCGAAGCACAGGGTGATCTTATGGGACCGTCCATAAGAGTCACAGTTTTGGCCAATTGGGGCCAGTTTTGTGAGCTATTGCTCCTGTTTTGGTGTCCCGGGACGTCTGCAGAAAACGGGGTGATCTTATCGGAACGTCCCCAAGAATCGTTGTTTTGCCCGATTCAGGCTCGGTTTGTGGGTTTATTGCCCATGTTTTGGTGTCCCAGAACGTCCCCGAAGCACGGGGTGATCTTATAGGACCGTCCCCAGGAGTCACAAATTTGGCCAATTGGGGCCCGTTTTGTGAGGTATTGCTCACGTTTTGGTGTCCCTGTTCGTCTCCGGATCATGGGGTGGTCTATGGGAACGTCCCCAATACTCGTGGTTTTGCTCGATTCAGGCCCATTTTGTGGGTTTATTACCCATGTTTTTGTGTCCCGAGACGTCTTCGAAGCACGGGGTGATCTTAAGGTACCGTCCCCAAGACTCGTTGTTTTGTCCAATTGGGGCCTGTTTTGTGAGCTATTGCTCACGTTTTGGTGTCCCGGGACGTCTCCGGACCACGGGGTGATCTTATGGGAACGTCCCCAAGACTCATGGTTTTGCCCGATTCTAGCCCGTTTTCTGGGTTTCTTGCTCATGTTTTGATGTCCCGGGACGTGTCGGAAGCACGGGGTGATCTTAAGGGACCGTCCCCAAGAGTCACAGTTTTGGCCAATTTGGCCCCGTTTTGTGAGGTATTGCTCACGTTATGGTGTCCCGGGACGTCTCCGGACGACTGGGTGATCTATGGGAACGTCCCCAACACTCAAGGTTTTGCCCTATTCAGGCCCGTTTTGTGGGTTTATTACCCATGTTTTTGGGTCCCGGGACGTCTCCGAAGCATGGGGTGATCTTAAGGGACCGTCCCCAAGACTCGTAGTTTTGGCCAATTGGGGCATGTTTTGTGAGCTATTGCTCACGTTTTGGTGTCCCGGGACGTCTCCGAACCATGGGGTGATCTTATGGGAAGGTCCCCAGGTCTCGTGGTTTTGCCCGATTCAGGACCGTTTTCTCGGTTTATTGCCCATGTTTTGGTGTCCCGGGACGTCTTTGAAGCACATGGTGATCTTATGGGACCGTCCCCAAGAGTCGCAGTATTGGCCAACTGGGGCCCGTTTTGTGAGCTATTGCTCATGTTTTGGTGTCCCGGGACATCCCCGGACCACGAGGTGATCTTATGGGAACGTCCCCAAGACTCATGGTTTTGCCCGATTCTAGCCCGTTTTGTGGGTTTATTGCCCATGTTTTGGTGTCCCGGGACGTGTCGGAAGCACGAGGTGATCTTAAGGGACCGTCCCCAAGAGTCACAGTTTTGGCCACTTGGGGCCCGTTTTGTGAGGTATTGCTCACGTTATGGTGTCCCGGGACGTCTCCAGACGACCGGTTGATCTATGGGAACGTCCCCAACACTCAAGGTTTTGCCCTATTCAGGCCCGTTTTGTGGGTTTATTGCCCATGTTTTGGTGTCCCGAGACGTCTCGAAAGCACGGGGTGCTCTTATGGGACCGTCCCCAAGACTCGCAGTATTGGCCAATTGGGCCCGTTTTGTGAGCTATTGCTCATGTTTTCGTGTCCCGGGACGTCTCCGGACCAAGGGGTGAACTATGGGAATGTCCCAAAGACTCGTGGTTTTGGCCGATTCAGGCCCGTTTAGTGGGTTATTGCCCATGCTTTGGTGTCCCGGAACGTCTCCGAAGCACGGGGTGATCTTATGGGACCGTCCCCTAGAGTCACAGTTTTGGCCAATTGGGACCGTTTTGTGAGCTATTACTCATGTTTTGGTGTCCCGGGACGTCTCCAGACCACGGGGTGATCTACGAGAACGTCCCCAAGACTCACAATTTTGGTTGATATGAGCTCGTTTCCTGGGATATTGCTCACGTTTCGGTGTCTCAGGACATCTCCGAAGCACGGGGTGATCTTGTGGGAACGTCCCCAAGACTCGTGGTTTTGGCCGAGTCAGGCCCGTTTTGTGGGTTTATTGCCCATGTTTTGGTGTCCCGAGACGTCTCCGAAGCACGGGGTGATCTTATGGGACCGTCCCCAAGAGTCACAGTTTTGGCCAATTGGGGCTCATTTTGTCAGGTATTGCTCACCTTTTGGTCTCCCTGGACGTCTCCGTACCATGGGGTGATCTTATGGGAACGTCCCCAGGACTCGTGGTTCTGGCCGATTCAGGCCCGTTTTCTGGGTTTATTGCCCATGTTTTGGTGTCCCTGGACGTCTTCGAAGCACAGGGTGATCTTATGGGACCGTCCCCAAGAGTCACAGTTTTGGCCAATTGGGGCCAGTTTAGTGAGCTATTGCTCCTGTTTTGGTGTCCCGGGACGTCTCCGATGCACGGGGTGATCTTATGGAAACGTCCCCAAGACTCGTGGTTTTGGCCGAGTCAGGCCTGTTTTGTGGGTTTATTGCCCATGTTTTGTTGTCCCGAGACGTCTCCGAAGCACGGGGTGATCTTATGGGACCGTCCCCAAGAGTCACAATTTTGGCCAATTGGGGCTCATTTTGTGAGGTATTGCTCACGTTTTGGTGTCCCTGGACGTCTCCGTACCATGGGGTGATCTATGGGAACGTCCCCAGGTCTCGTGGTTTTGTCCGATTCAGGCCCGTTTTCTGGGTTTATTGCCCATGTTTTGGTGTCCCGGGACGTCTCCGAAGCCCAGGGTGATCTTATAAGACCGTCCCCAAGAGTCACAGTTTTGGCCAATTGGGGCCCGTTTTGTGAGCTATTGCTCTTGTTTTGGTTGTCCCGGGACGTCTCCGGACCACGGGGTGATCTTATGGGAACGTCCCCAAGACTCATGGTTTTGCCCGATTCTAGCCCGTTTTGTGGGTTTCTTGCTCATGTTTTGGTGTCCCGGGACGTGTCGGAAGCACGGGGTGATCTTAAGGGACCGTCCCCAAGAGTCACAGTTTTGGCCAATTTGGCCCCGTTTTGTGAGGTATTGCTCATGTTATGGTGTCCCGGGACGTCTCCGGACGACTGGGTGATCTATGGGAACGTCACCAACACTCAAGGTTTTGCCCTATTCAGGCCCGTTTTGTGGGTTTATTGCCCATGTTTTGGTGTCCCGGGACGTCTCCGAAGCACGGGGTGATCTTATGGGACAGTCCCGAAGACTCGTAGTTTGGGCCAAATGGGGCCCGTTTTGTGAGCTATTGCTCAAGGTTTGGTGTCCCGGGACGTCTCCACACCATGGGGTGATCTCATGGGAACGCCCCGAGGACTCGTGGTTTTGGCCGATTCAGGCCCGTTTTGTGCGTTTATTGCCCATCTTTTGGTGTCCCGGGACATCTCCGAAGCACGGGGTGATCTGATGGGACCGCCCCCAAGAGTCGTTGTTTTGGTCAATTGGGGCCCGTTTTGTGAGGTATTGCTCACGTTTTGGTGTCCCGGGACGTCTCCGGACCATGGGTGATCTTATGGGAACGTCCCCAGGACTCATGGTTATGGCCAATTCAGGCCCGTTTTCTGGGTTTGTTGCCCATGTTTTGGTGTCCCTGGACGTCTTCGAAGCACAGGGTGATTTTATGGGACCGTCCCCAAGAGTCACAGTTTTGACCAATTGGGGCCAGTTTTGTGAGCTATTGTTCCTGTTTTGGTGTCCCGGGACGTCTCCGGAAAACGGGGTGATCTTATGGGAACGTCCCCAAGAATCGTGGTTTTGCCCGATTCAAGCCCGTTTTGTGGGTTTATTGCCCATGTTTTGGTGTCCCAGGACGTCCCCGAAGCACGGGGTGATCTTATAGGACCGTCCCCAGGAGTCACAATTTTGGCCAATTGGGGCCCGTTTTGTGAGGCATTGCTCACGTTTTGGTGTCCCTGTTCGTCTCCGGATCATGGGGTGATCTATGGGAACGTCCCCAATACTCGTGGTTTTGCTCGATTCAGGCCCGTTTTATGGGTTTATTACCCATGTTTTTGTGTCCCGGGACGTCTTCGAAGCACGGGGTGATCTTAAGGGACCATCCCCAAGACTCGTACTTTTGGCCAATTGGGGCATGTTTTGTGAGCTATTGCTCATGTTTTCGTGTCCCGGGACGTCTCCGGACCATGGGGTGATCTTATGGGAAGGTCCCCAGGTCTCGTGGTTTTGCCCGATTCAGGACCGTTTTCTGGGTTCTTTGCCCATGTTTTGGTGTCCCAGGACGTCTCCCGAAGAACAGGGTGATCTTATGGGACCGTCCCCAAGAGTCGCAGTTTTGGCCAATTGGGGCCCGTTTTGTGAGCTATTGCTCATGTTTTGGGTTCCCGAGACGTCTCCGGACCACGGGGTGATCTTATGGGAACGTCCCCAAGACTCATGGTTTTGCCCGATTCAAATCCGTTTTGTGGGTTTATTGCCCATGTTTTGGTGTCCCGGGACGTGTCGGAAGCGATCTTAAGGGACCGTCCCCAAGAGTCACAGATTTGGCCAATTGGGGCCCGTTTTGTGAGGTATTGCTCACGTTATGGTGTCCCGGGATGTCTCCGGACGACTGGGGTGATCTATGGGAACGTCGCCAACACTCAAGGTTTTGCCCTATTCAGTCCCGTTTTGTGGGTTTATTGCCCATGTTTTGGTGTCCCGGGACGTCTCCGAAGCACGGGGTGATCTTATGGGACCGACCCCAAGACTCGCAGTTTTGGCAAATTGGGCCCATTTTGTGAGCTATTGCTCACGTTTTGGTGTCCCGGGACGTCTCCGGACCAAGGGGTGATCTACGGGAATGTCCAAAGACTCGTGGTTTTGGCCGATTCAGGCCCGTTTTGTGGGTTTATTGCCCATGCTATGGTGTCCCGGGACGTCTCCGAAGCACGGGGTGATCTTATGGGCCGTCCCCAAGAGTCACAGTTTTGGCCAATTGGGCCCGTTTTGTGAGCTATTACTCATGTTTTGGTGTCCCGACACGTCTCCGGACCACGGGGTGATCTATGGGAACGTCCCCTAGACTCACAATTTTGGTTGATACGAGGTCGTTTCAAGGGATATTGCTCATGTTTCGGTGTATCGAGACGTCTCCGAAGCACGTGGTGATCTTATGGAAACGTCTCCAAGACTCGTGGTTTTGGCCGAGTCAGGCCCGTTTTGTGGGTTTATTGCCCATGTTTTGGTGTCCCAAGACGTCTCCGAAGTACGGGGTGATCTTATGGGACCGTCCCCAAGAGTCACAGTTTTGGCCAATTGGGGCTCATTTTGTGAGGTATTGCTCATGTTTTGGTGTCCCTGGACGTCTTCGTACCATGGGGTGATCTATGGGAACGTCCCCAGGTCTCGTGGTTTTGTCCGATTCAGGCCCGTTTTCTGGGTTTATTGCCCATGTTTTGGTGTCCCGGGACGTCTCCGAAGCACAGGGTGATCTTATAAGACCGTCCCCAAGAGTCAAAGTTTTGGCCAATTGGGGCCCGTTTTGTGAGCTATTGCTCATGTTTTGGTTGTCCCGGGACGTCTCCGGACCACGGGGTGATCTTATGGGAACGTCCCCAAGACTCATGGTTTTGCCCGATTCAAGCCCGTTTTGTGGGTTTATTGCCCATGTTTTGGTGTCCCGGGACGTGTCCGAATCACGGGGTGATCTTATGGGACCGTCCCCTAGACTCGCAGGTTTGGCCAATTGGGACCCGTTTTGTGAGCTATTACTCATGTTTTGGTGTGCCGGGACGTCTCCGGACCAAGGGGTGATCTTCTCGGAACGTCCCTAGGACTCGTGGTTTTGGCCAATTCAGGCCCGTTTTGTGGGTTTATTGCCCATGTTTTAGTGTCCCGGGACGTCTTCGAAGCACGGGGTGATCTTATGGGACCGTCCCCAAGAGTCACAGTTTTGGCCAATTGGGACCCGTTTTGTGAGGTATTGCTCACGTTATGGTGTCCCGGGACGTCTCCAGACCATGGGGTGATCTCATGGGAACGTCCCGAGGACTTGTGGTTTTGGCCGATTCAGGCCCGTTTTGTGCGTTTATTGCCCATGTTTTGGTGTCCCGGCACGTCTTCGAAGCACGGGGTGATCTTAAGGGACCGTCCCCAAGAGTCACAGTTTTGGCCAATTGGGGCCCGTTTTGTGAGGTATTGCTCACGTTATGGTGTCCCGGGACGTCTCCGGACGACTGGGTGATCTATGGGAACGTCCCGAACACTCAAGGTTTTGCCCTATTCAGGCCTGTTTTGTGGGTTTATTGCCCATGTTTTGGTGTCCCAGGACGTCCCCGAAGCACAGGGTGATCTTATGGGACCGTCCCCAAGAGTCACAGTTTTGGCCAATTGGGACCCGTTTTGTGAGGTATTGCTCACGTTATGGTGTCCCGGGACGTCTCCAGACCATGGGGTGATCTCATGGGAACGTCCCGAGGACTTGTGGTTTTGGCCGATTCAGGCCCGTTTTGTGCGTTTATTGCCCATGTTTTGGTGTCCCGGCACGTCTTCGAAGCACGGGGTGATCTTAAGGGACCGTCCCCAAGAGTCACAGTTTTGGCCAATTGGGGCCCGTTTTGTGAGGTATTGCTCACGTTATGGTGTCCCGGGACGTCTCCGGACGACTGGGTGATCTATGGGAACGTCCCGAACACTCAAGGTTTTGCCCTATTCAGGCCTGTTTTGTGGGTTTATTGCCCATGTTTTGGTGTCCTGGGACGTCTCCGAAGCACGGGGTGATCTTATGGGACAGTCCCCAAGACTCGTAGTTTTGGCCAAATGGGGCCCGTTTTGTGAGCTATTGCTCACGTTTTCGTGTCCCGGGACGTCTCCAGACCATGGGGTGATCTCATGGGAACGTCCCGAGAACTCGTGGTTTTGGCCGATTCAGGCCCGTTTTGTGCGTTTATTGCCCATGTTTTGGTGTCCCGGGACATCTCCGAAGCACGGGTTGATCTTATGGGACCGCCCCCCAGAGTCGTAGTTTTGCTCAATTGGGGCCCGTTTTGTGAGCTATTGCTCACGTTTTGGTGTCCCGGGACGTCTCCGGACAATGGGGTGATCTTATGGGAACGTCCCCAGGATTCGTGGTTCTGGCCGATTCAGGCCCGTTTTCTGGGTTTATTGCCCATGTTTTGGTGTCCCTGGACGTCTTCGAAGCACAGGGTGATCTTATGGGACCGTCCATAAGAGTCACAGTTTTGGCCAATTGGGGCCAGTTTTGTGAGCTATTGCTCCTGTTTTGGTGTCCCGGGACGTCTCCAGAAAACGGGGTGATCTTATCGGAACGTCCCCAAGAATCGTTGTTTTGCCCGATTCAGGCTCGGTTTGTGGGTTTATTGCCCATGTTTTGGTGTCCCGGGACGTGTCGGAAGCACGAGGTGATCTTAAGGGACCGTCCCCAAGAGTCACAGTTTTGGCCAGTTGGGGCCCGTTTTGTGAGGTATTGCTCACGTTATGGTGTCCCGGGACGTCTCCGGACGACTGGGTGATCTATCGGAACGTCCCCAACACTCAAGGTATTGCTCACCTTTTGGTGTCCCTGGACGTCTCCGTACCATGGGGTGATCTTATGGGAACGTCCCCAGGACTCGTGGTTCTGGCCGATTCAGGCCCAATTTCTGGGTTTATTGCCCATGTTTTGGTGTCCCTGGACGTCTTCGAAGCACAGGGTGATCTTATGGGACCGTCCCCAAGAGTCACAGTTTTGGCCAATTGGGGCCAGTTTTGTGAGCTATTGCTCCTGTTTTGGTGTCCCGGGACGTCTCCGGAAAACAGGGTGATCTTATGGGAACGTCCCCAAGAATCATGGTTTTGCCCGATTCAGGCCCGTTTTGTGGGTTTATTGCCCATGTTTTGGTGTCCCAGGACGTCCCCGAAGCACAGGGTGATCTTATAGGACCGTCCCCAAGAGTCACCATTTTGGCCAATTGGGGCCTGTTTTGTGAGGTATTGCTCACGTTTTGGTGTCCCTGGACGTCTCCGGACCATGGGGTGATCTATGGGAACGTCCCCAACACTCGTGGTTTTGCCCGATTCATTCCCGTTTTGTGGGTTTATTGCCCATGTTTTTGTGTCCCGAGACGTCTTCGAAGCACGGGGTGATCTTAAGGTATCGTCCCCAAGACTCGTTGTTTTGTCCAATTGGGGCCTGTTTTGTGAGCTATTGCTCACGTTTTGGTGTCCCGGGACGTCTCCGGACCACGGGGTGATCTTATGAGAACGTCCCCAAGACTCTCGGTTTTGCCCGATTCTAGCCCGTTTTGTGGGTTTCTTGCTCATGTTTTGATGTCCCGGGACGTGTCGGAAGCACGGGGTGATCTTAAGGGACCGTCCCCAAGAGTCACAGTTTTGGCCAATTTGGCCCCGTTTTGTGAGGTATTGCTCATGTTATGGTGTCCCGGGACGTCTCCGGACGACTGGGTGATCTATGGGAACGTCCCCAACACTCAAGGTTTTGCCCTATTCAGGCCCGTTTTGTGGGTTTATTGCCCATGTTTTGGTGTCCCGGGACGTCTCCGAAGCACGGGGTGATCTTATGGGACAGTCCCCAAGACTCGTAGTTTTGGCCAAATGGGGCCCGTTTTGTGAGCTATTGCTCAAGGTTTGGTGTCCCGGGACGTCTCCAGACCATGGGGTGATCTCATGGGAACGCCCCGAGGACTCGTGGTTTTGGCCGATTCAGGTCCGTTTTGTGCGTTTATTGCCCATCTTTTGGTGTCCCGGGACATCTCCGAAGCACGGGGTGATCTTATGGGACCGCCCCCAAGAGTCGTTGTTTTGGTCAATTGGGGCCCGTTTTGTGAGCTATTGCTCACGTTTTGGTGTCCCGGGACGTCTCCGGACCATGGGGTGATCTTATGGGAACGTCCCCAGGACTCGTGGTTCTGGCCGATTCAGGCCCGTTTTCTGGGTTTGTTGCCCATGTTTTGGTGTCCCTGGACGTCTTCGAAGCACAGGGTGATCTTATGGGACCGTCCCCAAGAGTCACAGTTTTGACCAATTGGGGCCAGTTTTGTGAGCTATTGCTCCTGTTTTGGTGTCCCGGGACGTCTCCGGAAAACGGGGTGATCTTATGGGAACGTCCCCAAGAATCGTGGTTTTGCCCGATTCAAGCCCGTTTTGTGGGTTTATTGCCCATGTTTTGGTGTCCCGGGACGTCCCCGAAGCACGGGGTGATCTTATAGGACCGTCCCCAGGAGTCACAATTTTGGCCAATTGGGGCCCGTTTTGTGAGGTATTGCTCACGTTTTGGTGTCCCTGTTCGTCTTCGGATCATGGGGTGATCTATGGGAACGTCCCCAATACTCGTGGTTTTGCTCGATTCAGGCCCGTTTTGTGGGTTTATTACCCATGTTTTTGTGTCCCGAGACGTCTTCGAAGCACGGGGTGATCTTAAGGTACCGTCCCCAAGACTCGTTGTTTGGTCCAATTGGGGCCTGTTTTGTGAGCTATTGCTCACGTTTTGGTGTCCCGGGACGTCTCCGGACCACGGGGTAATCTTAAGGGACCGTCCCCAAGAGTCACAGTTTTGGCCAATTTGGCCCCGTTTTGTGAGGTATTGCTCACGTTATGGTGTCCCGGGACGTCTCCGGACGACTGGGTGATCTATGGGAACGTCCCCAACACTCAAGGTTTTGCCCTATTCAGGCCCGTTTTGTGGGTTTATTGCCCATTTTTTGGTGTCCCGGGACGTCTCCGAAGCACGGGGTGATCTTATGGGACAGTCCCCAAGACTCGTAGTTTTGGCCAAATGGGGCCCGTTTTGTGAGCTATTGCTCAAGGTTTGGTGTCCCGGGACGTCTCCAGACCATGGGGTGATCTCATGGGAACGCCCCGAGGACTCGTGGTTTTGGCCGATTCAGGCCCGTTTTGTGCGTTTATTGCCCATCTTTTGGTGTCCCGGGACATCTCCGAAGCACGGGGTGATCTTATGGGACCGCCCCCAAGAGTCGTTGTTTTGGTCAATTGGGGCCCGTTTTGTGAGCTATTGCTCACGTTTTGGTGTCCCGGGACGTCTCCGGACCATGGGGTGATCTTATGGGAACGTCCCCAGGACTCGTGGTTCTGGCCGATTCAGGCCCGTTTTCTGGGTTTGTTGCCCATGTTTTGGTGTCCCTGGACGTCTTCGAAGCACAGGGTGATCTTATGGGACCGTCCCCAAGAGTCACAGTTTTGACCAATTGGGGCCAGTTTTGTGAGCTATTGCTCCTGTTTTGGTGTCCCGGGACGTCTCCGGAAAACGGGGTGATCTTATGGGAACGTCCCCAAGAATCGTGGTTTTGCCCGATTCAAGCCCGTTTTGTGGGTTTATTGCCCATGTTTTGGTGTCCCGGGACGTCCCCGAAGCACGGGGTGATCTTATAGGACCGTCCCCAGGAGTCACAATTTTGGCCAATTGGGGCCCGTTTTGTGAGGTATTGCTCACGTTTTGGTGTCCCTGTTCGTCTTCGGATCATGGGGTGATCTATGGGAACGTCCCCAATACTCGTGGTTTTGCTCGATTCAGGCCCGTTTTGTGGGTTTATTACCCATGTTTTTGTGTCCCGAGACGTCTTCGAAGCACGGGGTGATCTTAAGGTACCGTCCCCAAGACTCGTTGTTTGGTCCAATTGGGGCCTGTTTTGTGAGCTATTGCTCACGTTTTGGTGTCCCGGGACGTCTCCGGACCACGGGGTAATCTTAAGGGACCGTCCCCAAGAGTCACAGTTTTGGCCAATTTGGCCCCGTTTTGTGAGGTATTGCTCACGTTATGGTGTCCCGGGACGTCTCCGGACGACTGGGTGATCTATGGGAACGTCCCCAACACTCAAGGTTTTGCCCTATTCAGGCCCGTTTTGTGGGTTTATTGCCCATTTTTTGGTGTCCCGGGACGTCTCCGAAGCACGGGGTGATCTTATGGGACAGTCCCCAAGACTCGTAGTTTTGGCCAAATGGGGCCCGTTTTGTGAGCTATTGCTCAAGGTTTGGTGTCCCGGGACGTCTCCAGACCATGGGGTGATCTCATGGGAACGCCCCGAGGACTCGTGGTTTTGGCCGATTCAGGCCCGTTTTGTGCGTTTATTGCCCATCTTTTGGTGTCCCGGGACATCTCCGAAGCACGGGGTGATCTTATGGGACCGCCCCCAAGAGTCGTTGTTTTGGTCAATTGGGGCCCGTTTTGTGAGCTATTGCTCACGTTTTGGTGTCCCGGGACGTCTCCGGACCATGGGGTGATCTTATGGGAACGTCCCCAGGACTCGTGGTTCTGGCCGATTCAGGCCCGTTTTCTGGGTTTGTTGCCCATGTTTTGGTGTCCCTGGACGTCTTCGAAGCACAGGGTGATCTTATGGGACCGTCCCCAAGAGTCACAGTTTTGACCAATTGGGGCCAGTTTTGTGAGCTATTGCTCCTGTTTTGGTGTCCCGGGACGTCTCCGGAAAACGGGGTGATCTTATGGGAACGTCCCCAAGAATCGTGGTTTTGCCCGATTCAAGCCCGTTTTGTGGGTTTATTGCCCATGTTTTGGTGTCCCAGGACGTCCCCGAAGCACGGGGTGATCTTATAGGACCGTCCCCAGGAGTCACAATTTTGGCCAATTGGGGCCCGTTTTGTGAGGTATTGCTCACGTTTTGGTGTCCCTGTTCGTCTCCGGATCATGGGGTGATCTATGGGAACGTCCCCAATACTCGTGGTTTTGCTCGATTCAGGCCCGTTTTGTGGGTTTATTACCCATGTTTTTGTGTCCCGAGACGTCTTCGAAGCACGGGGTGATCTTAAGGTACCGTCCCCAAGACTCGTTGTTTTGTCCAATTGGGGCCTGTTTTGTGAGCTATTGCTCACGTTTTGGTGTCCCGGGACGTCTCCGGACCACGGGGTGATCTTATGGGAACGTCCCCAAGACTCATGGTTTTGCCCGATTCTAGCCCGTTTTGTGGGTTTCTTGCTCATGTTTTGATGTCCCGGGACGTGTCGGAAGCACGGGGTGATCTTAAGGGACCGTCCCCAAGAGTCACAGTTTTGGCCAATTTGGCCCCGTTTTGTGAGGTATTGCTCACGTTATGGTGTCCCGGGACGTCTCCGGACGACTGGGTGATCTATGGGAACGTCCCCAACACTCAAGGTTTTGCCCTATTCAGGCCCGTTTTGTGGGTTTATTGCCCATGTTTTGGTGTCCCGGGACGTCTCCGAAGCACGGGGTGATCTTATGGGACAGTCCCCAAGACTCGTAGTTTTGGCCAAATGGGGCCCGTTTTGTGAGCTATTGCTCAAGGTTTGGTGTCCCGGGACGTCTCCAGACCATGGGGTGATCTCATGGGAACGCCCCGAGGACTCGTGGTTTTGGCCGATTCAGGCCCGTTTTGTGCGTTTATTGCCCATCTTTTGGTGTCCCGGGACATCTCCGAAGCACGGGGTGATCTTATGGGACCGCCCCCAAGAGTCGTTGTTTTGGTCAATTGGGGCCCGTTTTGTGAGCTATTGCTCACGTTTTGGTGTCCCGGGACGTCTCCGGACCATGGGTTGATCTTATGGGAACGTCCCCAGGACTCGTGGTTCTAGCCGATTCAGGCCCGTTTTCTGGGTTTGTTGCCCATGTTTTGGTGTCCCTGGACGTCTTCGAAGCACAGGGTGATCTTATGGGGCCGTCCCCAAGAGTCACAGTTTTGACCAATTGGGGCCAGTTTTGTGAGCTATTGCTCCTGTTTTGGTGTCCCGGGACGTCTCCGGAAAACGGGGTGATCTTATGGGAACGTCCCCAAGAATCGTGGTTTTGCCCGATTCAAGCCCGTTTTGTGGGTTTATTGCCCATGTTTTGGTGTCCCAGGACGTCCCCGAAGCACGGGGTGATCTTATAGGACCGTCCCCAGGAGTCACAATTTTGGCCAATTGGGGCCCGTTTTGTGAGGTATTGCTCACGTTTTGGTGTCCCTGTTCGTCTCCGGATCATGGGGTGATCTATGGGAACGTCCCCAATACTCGTGGTTTTGCTCGATTCAGGCCCGTTTTGTGGGTTTATTACCCATGTTTTTGTGTCCCGAGACGTCTTCGAAGCACGGGGTGATCTTAAGGTACCGTCCCCAAGACTCGTTGTTTTGTCCAATTGGGGCCTGTTTTGTGAGCTATTGCTCACGTTTTGGTGTCCCGGGACGTCTCCGGACCACGGGGTGATCTTATGGGAACGTCCCCAAGACTCATGGTTTTGCCCGATTCTAGCCCGTTTTGTGGGTTTCTTGCTCATGTTTTGATGTCCTGGGACGTGTCGGAAGCACGGGGTGATCTTAAGGGACCGTCCCCAAGAGTCACAGTTTTGGCCAATTTGGCCCCGTTTTGTGAGGTATTGCTCACGTTATGGTGTCCCGGGACGTCTCCGGACGACTGGGTGATCTATGGGAACGTCCCCAACACTCAAGGTTTTGCCCTATTCAGGCCCGTTTTGTGGGTTTGTTGCCCATGTTTTGGTGTCCCGGGACGTCTCCGAAGCACGGGGTGATCTTATGGGACAGTCCCCAAGACTCGTAGTTTTGGCCAAATGGGGCCCGTTTTGTGAGCTATTGCTCAAGGTTTGGTGTCCCGGGACGTCTCCAGACCATGGGGTGATCTCATGGGAACGCCCCGAGGACTCGTGGTTTTGGCCGATTCAGGCCCGTTTTGTGCGTTTATTGCCCATCTTTTGGTGTCCCGGGACATCTCCGAAGCACGGGGTGATCTTATGGGACCGCCCCCAAGAGTCGTTCTTTTGGTCAATTGGGGCCCGTTTTGTGAGCTATTGCTCACGTTTTGGTGTCCCGGGACGTCTCCGGACCATGGGGTGATCTTATGGGAACGTCCCCAGGACTCGTGGTTCTGGCCGATTCAGGCCCGTTTTCTGGGTTTGTTGCCCATGTTTTGGTGTCCCTGGAAGTCTTCGAAGCACAGGGTGATCTTATGGGACCGTCCCCAAGAGTCACAGTTTTGACCAATTGGGGCCAGTTTTGTGAGCTATTGCTCCTGTTTTGGTGTCCCGGGACGTCTCCGGAAAACGGGGTGATCTTATGGGAACGTCCCCAAGAATCGTGGTTTTGCCCGATTCAAGCCCGTTTTGTGGGTTTATTGCCCATGTTTTGGTGTCCCAGGACGTCCCCGAAGCACGGGGTGATCTTATAGCACCGTCCCCAGGAGTCACAATTTTGGCCAATTGGGGCCCGTTTTGTGAGGTATTGCTCACGTTTTGGTGTCCCTGTTCGTCTCCGGATCATGGGGTGATCTATGGGAACGTCCCCAATACTCGTGGTTTTGCTCGATTCAGGCCCGTTTTGTGGGTTTATTACCCATGTTTTTGTGTCCCGAGACGTCTTCGAAGCACGGGGTGATCTTAAGGTACCGTCCCCAAGACTCGTTGTTTTGTCCAATTGGGGCCTGTTTTGTGAGCTATTGCTCACGTTTTGGTGTCCCGGGACGTCTCCGGACCACGGGGTGATCTTATGGGAACGTCCCCAAGACTCATGGTTTTGCCCGATTCTAGCCCGTTTTGTGGGTTTCTTGCTCATGTTTTGATGTCCTGGGACGTGTCGGAAGCACGGGGTGATCTTAAGGGACCGTCCCCAAGAGTCACAGTTTTGGCCAATTTGGCCCCGTTTTGTGAGGTATTGCTCACGTTATGGTGTCCCGGGACGTCTCCGGACGACTGGGTGATCTATGGGAACGTCCCCAACACTCAAGGTTTTGCCCTATTCAGGCCCGTTTTGTGGGTTTGTTGCCCATGTTTTGGTGTCCCGGGACGTCTCCGAAGCACGGGGTGATCTTATGGGACAGTCCCCAAGACTCGTAGTTTTGGCCAAATGGGGCCCGTTTTGTGAGCTATTGCTCAAGGTTTGGTGTCCCGGGACGTCTCCAGACCATGGGGTGATCTCATGGGAACGCCCCGAGGACTCGTGGTTTTGGCCGATTCAGGCCCGTTTTGTGCGTTTATTGCCCATCTTTTGGTGTCCCGGGACATCTCCGAAGCACGGGGTGATCTTATGGGACCGCCCCCAAGAGTCGTTCTTTTGGTCAATTGGGGCCCGTTTTGTGAGCTATTGCTCACGTTTTTGGTGTCCCGGGACGTCTCCGGACCATGGGGTGATCTTATGGGAACGTCCCCAGGACTCGTGGTTCTGGCCGATTCAGGCCCGTTTTCTGGGTTTGTTGCCCATGTTTTGGTGTCCCTGGAAGTCTTCGAAGCACAGGGTGATCTTATGGGACCGTCCCCAAGAGTCACAGTTTTGACCTATTGGGGCCAGTTTTGTGAGCTATTGCTCCTGTTTTGGTGTCCCGGGACGTCTCCGGAAAACGGGGTGATCTTATGGGAACGTCCCCAAGAATCGTGGTTTTGCCCGATTCAAGCCCGTTTTGTGGGTTTATTGCCCATGTTTTGGTGTCCCAGGACGTCCCCGAAGCACGGGGTGATCTTATAGCACCGTCCCCAGGAGTCACAATTTTGGCCAATTGGGGCCCGTTTTGTGAGGTATTGCTCACGTTTTGGTGTCCCTGTTCGTCTCCGGATCATGGGGTGATCTATGGGAACGTCCCCAATACTCGTGGTGTTGCTCGATTCAGGCCCGTTTTGTGGGTTTATTACCCATGTTTTTGTGTCCCGAGACGTCTTCGAAGCACGGGGTGATCTTAAGGTACCGTCCCCAAGACTCGTTGTTTTGTCCAATTGGGGCCTGTTTTGTGAGCTATTGCTCACGTTTTGGTGTCCCGGGACGTCTCCGGACCACGGGGTGATCTTATGGGAACGTCCCCAAGACTCATGGTTTTGCCCGATTCTAGCCCGTTTTGTGGGTTTCTTGCTCATGTTTTGATGTCCCGGGACGTGTCGGAAGCACGGGGTGATCTTAAGGGACCGTCCCCAAGAGTCACAGTTTTGGCCAATTTGGCCCCGTTTTGTGAGGTATTGCTCACGTTATGGTGTCCCGGGACGTCTCCGGACGACTGGGTGATCTATGGGAACGTCCCCAACACTCAAGGTTTTGCCCTATTCAGGCCCGTTTTGTGGGTTTATTGCCCATGTTTTGGTGTCCCGGGACGTCTCCGAAGCACGGGGTGATCTTATGGGACAGTCCCCAAGACTCGTAGTTTTGGCCAAATGGGGCCCGTTTTGTGAGCTATTGCTCAAGGTTTGGTGTCCCGGGACGTCTCCAGACCATGGGGTGATCTCATGGGAACGCCCCGAGGACTCGTGGTTTTGGCCGATTCAGGCCCGTTTTGTGCGTTTATTGCCCATGTTTTGGTGTCCCGGGACATCTCCGAAGCACGGGGTGATCTTATGGGACCGCCCCCAAGAGTCGTTGTTTTGGTCAATTGGGGCCCGTTTTGTGAGCTATTGCTCACGTTTTGGTGTCCCGGGACGTCTCCGGACCATGGGGTGATCTTATGGGAACGTCCCCAGGACTCGTGGTTCTAGCCGATTCAGGCCCGTTTTCTGGGTTTGTTGCCCATGTTTTGGTGTCCCTGGACGTCTTCGAAGCACAGGGTGATCTTATGGGGCCGTCCCCAAGAGTCACAGTTTTGACCAATTGGGGCCAGTTTTGTGAGCTATTGCTCCTGTTTTGGTGTCCCGGGACGTCTCCGGAAAACGGGGTGATCTTATGGGAACGTCCCCAAGAATCGTGGTTTTGCCCGATTCAAGCCCGTTTTGTGGGTTTATTGCCCATGTTTTGGTGTCCCAGGACGTCCCCGAAGCACGGGGTGATCTTATAGGACCGTCCCCAGGAGTCACAATTTTGGCCAATTGGGGCCCGTTTTGTGAGGTATTGCTCACGTTTTGGTGTCCCTGTTCGTCTCCGGATCATGGGGTGATCTATGGGAACGTCCCCAATACTCGTGGTTTTGCTCGATTCAGGCCCGTTTTGTGGGTTTATTACCCATGTTTTTGTGTCCCGAGACGTCTTCGAAGCACGGGGTGATCTTAAGGTACCGTCCCCAAGACTCGTTGTTTTGTCCAATTGGGGCCTGTTTTGTGAGCTATTGCTCACGTTTTGGTGTCCCGGGACGTGTCCGGACCACGGGGTGATCTTATGGGAACGTCCCCAAGACTCATGGTTTTGCCCGATTCTAGCCCGTTTTGTGGGTTTCTTGCTCATGTTTTGATGTCCCGGGACGTGTCGGAAGCACGGGGTGATCTTAAGGGACCGTCCCCAAGAGTCACAGTTTTGGCCAATTTGGCCCCGTTTTGTGAGGTATTGCTCACGTTATGGTGTCCCGGGACGTCTCCGGACGACTGGGTGATCTATGGGAACGTCCCCAACACTCAAGGTTTTGCCCTATTCAGGCCCGTTTTGTGGGTTTGTTGCCCATGTTTTGGTGTCCCGGGACGTCTCCGAAGCACGGGGTGATCTTATGGGACAGTCCCCAAGACTCGTAGTTTTGGCCAAATGGGGCCCGTTTTGTGAGCTATTGCTCAAGGTTTGGTGTCCCGGGACGTCTCCAGACCATGGGGTGATCTCATGGGAACGCCCCGAGGACTCGTGGTTTTGGCCGATTCAGGCCCGTTTTGTGCGTTTATTGCCCATCTTTTGGTGTCCCGGGACATCTCCGAAGCACGGGGTGATCTTATGGGACCGCCCCCAAGAGTCGTTCTTTTGGTCAATTGGGGCCCGTTTTGTGAGCTATTGCTCACGTTTTGGTGTCCCGGGACGTCTCCGGACCATGGGGTGATCTTATGGGAACGTCCCCAGGACTCGTGGTTCTGGCCGATTCAGGCCCGTTTTCTGGGTTTGTTGCCCATGTTTTGGTGTCCCTGGACGTCTTCGAAGCACAGGGTGATCTTATGGGACCGTCCCCAAGAGTCACAGTTTTGACCAATTGGGGCCAGTTTTGTGAGCTATTGCTCCTGTTTTGGTGTCCCGGGACGTCTCCGGAAAACGGGGTGATCTTATGGGAACGTCCCCAAGAATCGTGGTTTTGCCCGATTCAAGCCCGTTTTGTGGGTTTATTGCCCATGTTTTGGTGTCCCAGGACGTCCCCGAAGCACGGGGTGATCTTATAGCACCGTCCCCAGGAGTCACAATTTTGGCCAATTGGGGCCCGTTTTGTGAGGTATTCCTCACGTTTTGGTGTCCCTGTTCGTCTCCGGATCATGGGGTGATCTATGGGAACGTCCCCAATACTCGTGGTGTTGCTCGATTCAGGCCCGTTTTGTGGGTTTATTACCCATGTTTTTGTGTCCCGAGACGTCTTCGAAGCACGGGGTGATCTTAAGGTACCGTCCCCAAGACTCGTTGTTTTGTCCAATTGGGGCCTGTTTTGTGAGCTATTGCTCACGTTTTGGTGTCCCGGGACGTCTCCGGACCACGGGGTGATCTTATGGGAACGTCCCCAAGACTCATGGTTTTGCCCGATTCTAGCCCGTTTTCTGGGTTTCTTGCTCATGTTTTGATGTCCCGGGACGTGTCGGAAGCACGGGGTGATCTTAAGGGACCGTCCCCAAGAGTCACAGTTTTGGCCAATTTGGCCCCGTTTTGTGAGGTATTGCTCACGTTATGGTGTCCCGGGACGTCTCCGGACGACTGGGTGATCTATGGGAACGTCCCCAACACTCAAGGTTTTGCCCTATTCAGGCCCGTTTTGTGGGTTTATTGCCCATGTTTTGGTGTCCCGGGACGTCTCCGAAGCACGGGGTGATCTTATGGGACAGTCCCCAAGACTCGTAGTTTTGGCCAAATGGGGCCCGTTTTGTGAGCTATTGCTCAAGGTTTGGTGTCCCGGGATGTCTCCAGACCATGGGGTGATCTCATGGGAACGCCCCGAGGACTCGTGGTTTTGGCCGATTCAGGCCCGTTTTGTGCGTTTATTGCCCGTCTTTTGGTGTCCCGGGACATCTCCGAAGCACGGGGTGATCTTATGGGACCGCCCCCAAGAGTCGTTGTTTTGGTCAATTGGGGCCCGTTTTGTGAGCTATTGCTCACGTTTTGGTGTCCCGGGACGTCTCCGGACCATGGGGTGATCTTATGGGAACGTCCCCAGGACTCGTGGTTCTGGCCGATTCAGGCCCGTTTTCTGGGTTTGTTGCCCATGTTTTGGTGTCCCTGGACGTCTTCGAAGCACAGGGTGATCTTATGGGGCCGTCCCCAAGAGTCACAGTTTTGACCAATTGGGGCCAGTTTTGTGAGCTATTGCTCCTGTTTTGGTGTCCCGGGACGTCTCCGGAAAACGGGGTGATCTTATGGGAACGTCCCCAAGAATCGTGGTTTTGCCCGATTCAAGCCCGTTTTGTGGGTTTATTGCCCATGTTTTGGTGTCCCAGGACGTCCCCGAAGCACGGGGTGATCTTATAGGACCGTCCCCAGGAGTCACAATTTTGGCCAATTGGGGCCCGTTTTGTGAGGTATTGCTCACGTTTTGGTGTCCCTGTTCGTCTCCGGATCATGGGGTGATCTATGGGAACGTCCCCAATACTCGTGGTTTTGCTCGATTCAGGCCCGTTTTGTGGGTTTATTACCCATGTTTTTGTGTCCCGAGACGTCTTCGAAGCACGGGGTGATCTTAAGGTACCGTCCCCAAGACTCGTTGTTTTGTCCAATTGGGGCCTGTTTTGTGAGCTATTGCTCACGTTTTGGTGTCCCGGGACGTCTCCGGACCACGGGGTGATCTTATGGGAACGTCCCCAAGACTCATGGTTTTGCCCGATTCTAGCCCGTTTTCTGGGTTTCTTGCTCATGTTTTGATGTCCCGGGACGTGTCGGAAGCACGGGGTGATCTTAAGGGACCGTCCCCAAGAGTCACAGTTTTGGCCAATTTGGCCCCGTTTTGTGAGGTATTGCTCACGTTATGGTGTCCCGGGACGTCTCCGGACGACTGGGTGATCTATGGGAACGTCCCCAACACTCAAGGTTTTGCCCTATTCAGGCCCGTTTTGTGGGTTTGTTGCCCATGTTTTGGTGTCCCGGGACGTCTCCGAAGCACGGGGTGATCTTATGGGACAGTCCCCAAGACTCGTAGTTTTGGCCAAATGGGGCCCGTTTTGTGAGCTATTGCTCAAGGTTTGGTGTCCCGGGACGTCTCCAGACCATGGGGTGATCTCATGGGAACGCCCCGAGGACTCGTGGTTTTGGCCGATTCAGGCCCGTTTTGTGCGTTTATTGCCCATCTTTTGGTGTCCCGGGACATCTCCGAAGCACGGGGTGATCTTATGGGACCGCCCCCAAGAGTCGTTGTTTTGGTCAATTGGGGCCCGTTTTGTGAGCTATTGCTCACGTTTTGGTGTCCCGGGACGTCTCCGGACCATGGGGTGATCTTATGGGAACGTCCCCAGGACTCGTGGTTCTGGCCGATTCAGGCCCGTTTTCTGGGTTTGTTGCCCATGTTTTGGTGTCCCTGGACGTCTTCGAAGCACAGGGTGATCTTATGGGACCGTCCCCAAGAGTCACAGTTTTGACCAATTGGGGCCAGTTTTGTGAGCTATTGCTCCTGTTTTGGTGTCCCGGGACGTCTCCGGAAAACGGGGTGATCTTATGGGAACGTCCCCAAGAATCGTGGTTTTGCCCGATTCAAGCCCGTTTTGTGGGTTTATTGCCCATGTTTTGGTGTCCCAGGACGTCCCCGAAGCACGGGGTGATCTTATAGGACCGTCCCCAGGAGTCACAATTTTGGCCAATTGGGGCCCGTTTTGTGAGGTATTGCTCACGTTTTGGTGTCCCTGTTCGTCTCCGGATCATGGGGTGATCTATGGGAACGTCCCCAATACTCGTGGTTTTGCTCGATTCAGGCCCGTTTTGTGGGTTTATTACCCATGTTTTTGTGTCCCGAGACGTCTTCGAAGCACGGGGTGATCTTAAGGTACCGTCCCCAAGACTCGTTGTTTTGTCCAATTGGGGCCTGTTTTGTGAGCTATTGCTCACGTTTTGGTGTCCCGGGACGTCTCCGGACCACGGGGTGATCTTATGGGAACGTCCCCAAGACTCATGGTTTTGCCCGATTCTAGCCCGTTTTGTGGGTTTCTTGCTCATGTTTTGATGTCCCGGGACGTGTCGGAAGCACGGGGTGATCTTAAGGGACCGTCCCCAAGAGTCACAGTTTTTGCCAATTTGGCCCCGTTTTGTGAGGTATTGCTCACGTTATGGTGTCCCGGGACGTCTCCGGCCGACTGGGTGATCTATGGGAACGTCCCCAACACTCAAGGTTTTGCCCTATTCAGGCCCGTTTTGTGGGTTTATTGCCCATGTTTTGGTGTCCCGGGACGTCTCCGAAGCACGGGGTGATCTTATGGGACAGTCCCCAAGACTCGTAGTTTTGGCCAAATGGGGCCCGTTTTGTGAGCTATTGCTCAAGGTTTGGTGTCCCGGGACGTCTCCAGACCATGGGGTGATCTCATGGGAACGCCCCGAGGACTCGTGGTTTTGGCCGATTCAGGCCCGTTTTGTGCGTTTATTGCCCATCTTTTGGTGTCCCGGGACATCTCCGAAGCACGGGGTGATCTTATGGGACCGCCCCCAAGAGTCGTTGTTTTGGTCAATTGGGGCCCGTTTTGTGAGCTATTGCTCACGTTTTGGTGTCCCGGGACGTCTCCGGACCATGGGGTGATCTTATGGGAACGTCCCCAGGACTCGTGGTTCTGGCCGATTCAGGCCCGTTTTCTGGGTTTGTTGCCCATGTTTTGGTGTCCCTGGACGTCTTCGAAGCACAGGGTGATCTTATGGGACCGTCCCCAAGAGTCACAGTTTTGACCAATTGGGGCCAGTTTTGTGAGCTATTGCTCCTGTTTTGGTGTCCCGGGACGTCTCCGGAAAACGGGGTGATCTTATGGGAACGTCCCCAAGAATCGTGGTTTTGCCCGATTCAAGCCCGTTTTGTGGGTTTATTGCCCATGTTTTGGTGTCCCGGGACGTCCCCGAAGCACGGGGTGATCTTATAGGACCGTCCCCAGGAGTCACAATTTTGGCCAATTGGGGCCCGTTTTGTGAGGTATTGCTCACGTTTTGGTGTCCCTGTTCGTCTCCGGATCATGGGGTGATCTATGGGAACGTCCCCAATACTCGTGGTTTTGCTCGATTCAGGCCCGTTTTGTGGGTTTATTACCCATGTTTTTGTGTCCCGAGACGTCTTCGAAGCACGGGGTGATCTTAAGGTACCGTCCCCAAGACTCGTTGTTTTGTCCAATTGGGGCCTGTTTTGTGAGCTATTGCTCACGTTTTGGTGTCCCGGGACGTCTCCGGACCACGGGGTGATCTTATGGGAACGTCCCCAAGACTCATGGTTTTGCCCGATTCTAGCCCGTTTTCTGGGTTTCTTGCTCATGTTTTGATGTCCCGGGACGTGTCGGAAGCACGGGGTGATCTTAAGGGACCGTCCCCAAGAGTCACAGTTTTGGCCAATTTGGCCCCGTTTTGTGAGGTATTGCTCACGTTATGGTGTCCCGGGACGTCTCCGGACGACTGGGTGATCTATGGGAACGTCCCCAACACTCAAGGTTTTGCCCTATTCAGGCCCGTTTTGTGGGTTTATTGCCCATGTTTTGGTGTCCCGGGACGTCTCCGAAGCACGGGGTGATCTTATGGGACAGTCCCCAAGACTCGTAGTTTTGGCCAAATGGGGCCCGTTTTGTGAGCTATTGCTCAAGGTTTGGTGTCCCGGGACGTCTCCAGACCATGGGGTGATCTCATGGGAACGCCCCGAGGACTCGTGGTTTTGGCCGATTCAGGCCCGTTTTGTGCGTTTATTGCCCATCTTTTGGTGTCCCGGGACATCTCCGAAGCACGGGGTGATCTTATGGGACCGCCCCCAAGAGTCGTTGTTTTGGTCAATTGGGGCCCGTTTTGTGAGCTATTGCTCACGTTTTGGTGTCCCGGGACGTCTCCGGACCATGGGGTGATCTTATGGGAACGTCCCCAGGACTCGTGGTTCTGGCCGATTCAGGCCCGTTTTCTGGGTTTGTTGCCCATGTTTTGGTGTCCCTGGACGTCTTCGAAGCACAGGGTGATCTTATGGGACCGTCCCCAAGAGTCACAGTTTTGACCAATTGGGGCCAGTTTTGTGAGCTATTGCTCCTGTTTTGGTGTCCCGGGACGTCTCCGGAAAACGGGGTGATCTTATGGGAACGTCCCCAAGAATCGTGGTTTTGCCCGATTCAAGCCCGTTTTGTGGGTTTATTGCCCATGTTTTGGTGTCCCAGGACGTCCCCGAAGCACGGGGTGATCTTATAGGACCGTCCCCAGGAGTCACAATTTTGGCCAATTGGGGCCCGTTTTGTGAGGTATTGCTCACGTTTTGGTGTCCCTGTTCGTCTCCGGATCATGGGGTGATCTATGGGAACGTCCCCAATACTCGTGGTTTTGCTCGATTCAGGCCCGTTTTGTGGGTTTATTACCCATGTTTTTGTGTCCCGAGACGTCTTCGAAGCACGGGGTGATCTTAAGGTACCGTCCCCAAGACTCGTTGTTTTGTCCAATTGGGGCCTGTTTTGTGAGCTATTGCTCACGTTTTGGTGTCCCGGGACGTCTCCGGACCACGGGGTGATCTTATGGGAACGTCCCCAAGACTCATGGTTTTGCCCGATTCTAGCCCGTTTTGTGGGTTTCTTGCTCATGTTTTGATGTCCCGGGACGTGTCGGAAGCACGGGGTGATCTTAAGGGACCGTCCCCAAGAGTCACAGTTTTTGCCAATTTGGCCCCGTTTTGTGAGGTATTGCTCACGTTATGGTGTCCCGGGACGTCTCCGGCCGACTGGGTGATCTATGGGAACGTCCCCAACACTCAAGGTTTTGCCCTATTCAGGCCCGTTTTGTGGGTTTATTGCCCATGTTTTGGTGTCCCGGGACGTCTCCGAAGCACGGGGTGATCTTATGGGACAGTCCCCAAGACTCGTAGTTTTGGCCAAATGGGGCCCGTTTTGTGAGCTATTGCTCAAGGTTTGGTGTCCCGGGACGTCTCCAGACCATGGGGTGATCTCATGGGAACGCCCCGAGGACTCGTGGTTTTGGCCGATTCAGGCCCGTTTTGTGCGTTTATTGCCCATCTTTTGGTGTCCCGGGACATCTCCGAAGCACGGGGTGATCTTATGGGACCGCCCCCAAGAGTCGTTGTTTTGGTCAATTGGGGCCCGTTTTGTGAGCTATTGCTCACGTTTTGGTGTCCCGGGACGTCTCCGGACCATGGGGTGATCTTATGGGAACGTCCCCAGGACTCGTGGTTCTGGCCGATTCAGGCCCGTTTTCTGGGTTTGTTGCCCATGTTTTGGTGTCCCTGGACGTCTTCGAAGCACAGGGTGATCTTATGGGACCGTCCCCAAGAGTCACAGTTTTGACCAATTGGGGCCAGTTTTGTGAGCTATTGCTCCTGTTTTGGTGTCCCGGGACGTCTCCGGAAAACGGGGTGATCTTATGGGAACGTCCCCAAGAATCGTGGTTTTGCCCGATTCAAGCCCGTTTTGTGGGTTTATTGCCCATGTTTTGGTGTCCCGGGACGTCCCCGAAGCACGGGGTGATCTTATAGGACCGTCCCCAGGAGTCACAATTTTGGCCAATTGGGGCCCGTTTTGTGAGGTATTGCTCACGTTTTGGTGTCCCTGTTCGTCTCCGGATCATGGGGTGATCTATGGGAACGTCCCCAATACTCGTGGTTTTGCTCGATTCAGGCCCGTTTTGTGGGTTTATTACCCATGTTTTTGTGTCCCGAGACGTCTTCGAAGCACGGGGTGATCTTAAGGTACCGTCCCCAAGACTCGTTGTTTTGTCCAATTGGGGCCTGTTTTGTGAGCTATTGCTCACGTTTTGGTGTCCCGGGACGTCTCCGGACCACGGGGTGATCTTATGGGAACGTCCCCAAGACTCATGGTTTTGCCCGATTCTAGCCCGTTTTCTGGGTTTCTTGCTCATGTTTTGATGTCCCGGGACGTGTCGGAAGCACGGGGTGATCTTAAGGGACCGTCCCCAAGAGTCACAGTTTTGGCCAATTTGGCCCCGTTTTGTGAGGTATTGCTCACGTTATGGTGTCCCGGGACGTCTCCGGACGACTGGGTGATCTATGGGAACGTCCCCAACACTCAAGGTTTTGCCCTATTCAGGCCCGTTTTGTGGGTTTATTGCCCATGTTTTGGTGTCCCGGGACGTCTCCGAAGCACGGGGTGATCTTATGGGACAGTCCCCAAGACTCGTAGTTTTGGCCAAATGGGGCCCGTTTTGTGAGCTATTGCTCAAGGTTTGGTGTCCCGGGACGTCTCCAGACCATGGGGTGATCTCATGGGAACGCCCCGAGGACTCGTGGTTTTGGCCGATTCAGGCCCGTTTTGTGCGTTTATTGCCCATCTTTTGGTGTCCCGGGACATCTCCGAAGCACGGGGTGATCTTATGGGACCGCCCCCAAGAGTCGTTGTTTTGGTCAATTGGGGCCCGTTTTGTGAGCTATTGCTCACGTTTTGGTGTCCCGGGACGTCTCCGGACCATGGGGTGATCTTATGGGAACGTCCCCAGGACTCGTGGTTCTGGCCGATTCAGGCCCGTTTTCTGGGTTTGTTGCCCATGTTTTGGTGTCCCTGGACGTCTTCGAAGCACAGGGTGATCTTATGGGACCGTCCCCAAGAGTCACAGTTTTGACCAATTGGGGCCAGTTTTGTGAGCTATTGCTCCTGTTTTGGTGTCCCGGGACGTCTCCGGAAAACGGGGTGATCTTATGGGAACGTCCCCAAGAATCGTGGTTTTGCCCGATTCAAGCCCGTTTTGTGGGTTTATTGCCCATGTTTTGGTGTCCCAGGACGTCCCCGAAGCACGGGGTGATCTTATAGGACCGTCCCCAGGAGTCACAATTTTGGCCAATTGGGGCCCGTTTTGTGAGGTATTGCTCACGTTTTGGTGTCCCTGTTCGTCTCCGGATCATGGGGTGATCTATGGGAACGTCCCCAATACTCGTGGTTTTGCTCGATTCAGGCCCGTTTTGTGGGTTTATTACCCATGTTTTTGTGTCCCGAGACGTCTTCGAAGCACGGGGTGATCTTAAGGTACCGTCCCCAAGACTCGTTGTTTTGTCCAATTGGGGCCTGTTTTGTGAGCTATTGCTCACGTTTTGGTGTCCCGGGACGTGTCCGGACCACGGGGTGATCTTATGGGAACGTCCCCAAGACTCATGGTTTTGCCCGATTCTAGCCCGTTTTGTGGGTTTCTTGCTCATGTTTTGATGTCCCGGGACGTGTCGGAAGCACGGGGTGATCTTAAGGGACCGTCCCCAAGAGTCACAGTTTTGGCCAATTTGGCCCCGTTTTGTGAGGTATTGCTCACGTTATGGTGTCCCGGGACGTCTCCGGACGACTGGGTGATCTATGGGAACGTCCCCAACACTCAAGGTTTTGCCCTATTCAGGCCCGTTTTGTGGGTTTGTTGCCCATGTTTTGGTGTCCCGGGACGTCTCCGAAGCACGGGGTGATCTTATGGGACAGTCCCCAAGACTCGTAGTTTTGGCCAAATGGGGCCCGTTTTGTGAGCTATTGCTCAAGGTTTGGTGTCCCGGGACGTCTCCAGACCATGGGGTGATCTCATGGGAACGCCCCGAGGACTCGTGGTTTTGGCCGATTCAGGCCCGTTTTGTGCGTTTATTGCCCATCTTTTGGTGTCCCGGGACATCTCCGAAGCACGGGGTGATCTTATGGGACCGCCCCCAAGAGTCGTTCTTTTGGTCAATTGGGGCCCGTTTTGTGAGCTATTGCTCACGTTTTGGTGTCCCGGGACGTCTCCGGACCATGGGGTGATCTTATGGGAACGTCCCCAGGACTCGTGGTTCTGGCCGATTCAGGCCCGTTTTCTGGGTTTGTTGCCCATGTTTTGGTGTCCCTGGACGTCTTCGAAGCACAGGGTGATCTTATGGGACCGTCCCCAAGAGTCACAGTTTTGACCAATTGGGGCCAGTTTTGTGAGCTATTGCTCCTGTTTTGGTGTCCCGGGACGTCTCCGGAAAACGGGGTGATCTTATGGGAACGTCCCCAAGAATCGTGGTTTTGCCCGATTCAAGCCCGTTTTGTGGGTTTATTGCCCATGTTTTGGTGTCCCAGGACGTCCCCGAAGCACGGGGTGATCTTATAGCACCGTCCCCAGGAGTCACAATTTTGGCCAATTGGGGCCCGTTTTGTGAGGTATTGCTCACGTTTTGGTGTCCCTGTTCGTCTCCGGATCATGGGGTGATCTATGGGAACGTCCCCAATACTCGTGGTGTTGCTCGATTCAGGCCCGTTTTGTGGGTTTATTACCCATGTTTTTGTGTCCCGAGACGTCTTCGAAGCACGGGGTGATCTTAAGGTACCGTCCCCAAGACTCGTTGTTTTGTCCAATTGGGGCCTGTTTTGTGAGCTATTGCTCACGTTTTGGTGTCCCGGGACGTCTCCGGACCACGGGGTGATCTTATGGGAACGTCCCCAAGACTCATGGTTTTGCCCGATTCTAGCCCGTTTTCTGGGTTTCTTGCTCATGTTTTGATGTCCCGGGACGTGTCGGAAGCACGGGGTGATCTTAAGGGACCGTCCCCAAGAGTCACAGTTTTGGCCAATTTGGCCCCGTTTTGTGAGGTATTGCTCACGTTATGGTGTCCCGGGACGTCTCCGGACGACTGGGTGATCTATGGGAACGTCCCCAACACTCAAGGTTTTGCCCTATTCAGGCCCGTTTTGTGGGTTTGTTGCCCATGTTTTGGTGTCCCGGGACGTCTCCGAAGCACGGGGTGATCTTATGGGACAGTCCCCAAGACTCGTAGTTTTGGCCAAATGGGGCCCGTTTTGTGAGCTATTGCTCAAGGTTTGGTGTCCCGGGACGTCTCCAGACCATGGGGTGATCTCATGGGAACGCCCCGAGGACTCGTGGTTTTGGCCGATTCAGGCCCGTTTTGTGCGTTTATTGCCCATCTTTTGGTGTCCCGGGACATCTCCGAAGCACGGGGTGATCTTATGGGACCGCCCCCAAGAGTCGTTCTTTTGGTCAATTGGGGCCCGTTTTGTGAGCTATTGCTCACGTTTTGGTGTCCCGGGACGTCTCCGGACCATGGGGTGATCTTATGGGAACGTCCCCAGGACTCGTGGTTCTGGCCGATTCAGGCCCGTTTTCTGGGTTTGTTGCCCATGTTTTGGTGTCCCTGGACGTCTTCGAAGCACAGGGTGATCTTATGGGACCGTCCCCAAGAGTCACAGTTTTGACCAATTGGGGCCAGTTTTGTGAGCTATTGCTCCTGTTTTGGTGTCCCGGGACGTCTCCGGAAAACGGGGTGATCTTATGGGAACGTCCCCAAGAATCGTGGTTTTGCCCGATTCAAGCCCGTTTTGTGGGTTTATTGCCCATGTTTTGGTGTCCCAGGACGTCCCCGAAGCACGGGGTGATCTTATAGCACCGTCCCCAGGAGTCACAATTTTGGCCAATTGGGGCCCGTTTTGTGAGGTATTGCTCACGTTTTGGTGTCCCTGTTCGTCTCCGGATCATGGGGTGATCTATGGGAACGTCCCCAATACTCGTGGTGTTGCTCGATTCAGGCCCGTTTTGTGGGTTTATTACCCATGTTTTTGTGTCCCGAGACGTCTTCGAAGCACGGGGTGATCTTAAGGTACCGTCCCCAAGACTCGTTGTTTTGTCCAATTGGGGCCTGTTTTGTGAGCTATTGCTCACGTTTTGGTGTCCCGGGACGTCTCCGGACCACGGGGTGATCTTATGGGAACGTCCCCAAGACTCATGGTTTTGCCCGATTCTAGCCCGTTTTCTGGGTTTCTTGCTCATGTTTTGATGTCCCGGGACGTGTCGGAAGCACGGGGTGATCTTAAGGGACCGTCCCCAAGAGTCACAGTTTTGGCCAATTTGGCCCCGTTTTGTGAGGTATTGCTCACGTTATGGTGTCCCGGGACGTCTCCGGACGACTGGGTGATCTATGGGAACGTCCCCAACACTCAAGGTTTTGCCCTATTCAGGCCCGTTTTGTGGGTTTGTTGCCCATGTTTTGGTGTCCCGGGACGTCTCCGAAGCACGGGGTGATCTTATGGGACAGTCCCCAAGACTCGTAGTTTTGGCCAAATGGGGCCCGTTTTGTGAGCTATTGCTCAAGGTTTGGTGTCCCGGGACGTCTCCAGACCATGGGGTGATCTCATGGGAACGCCCCGAGGACTCGTGGTTTTGGCCGATTCAGGCCCGTTTTGTGCGTTTATTGCCCATCTTTTGGTGTCCCGGGACATCTCCGAAGCACGGGGTGATCTTATGGGACCGCCCCCAAGAGTCGTTGTTTTGGTCAATTGGGGCCCGTTTTGTGAGCTATTGCTCACGTTTTGGTGTCCCGGGACGTCTCCGGACCATGGGGTGATCTTATGGGAACGTCCCCAGGACTCGTGGTTCTGGCCGATTCAGGCCCGTTTTCTGGGTTTGTTGCCCATGTTTTGGTGTCCCTGGACGTCTTCGAAGCACAGGGTGATCTTATGGGGCCGTCCCCAAGAGTCACAGTTTTGACCAATTGGGGCCAGTTTTGTGAGCTATTGCTCCTGTTTTGGTGTCCCGGGACGTCTCCGGAAAACGGGGTGATCTTATGGGAACGTCCCCAAGAATCGTGGTTTTGCCCGATTCAAGCCCGTTTTGTGGGTTTATTGCCCATGTTTTGGTGTCCCAGGACGTCCCCGAAGCACGGGGTGATCTTATAGGACCGTCCCCAGGAGTCACAATTTTGGCCAATTGGGGCCCGTTTTGTGAGGTATTGCTCACGTTTTGGTGTCCCTGTTCGTCTCCGGATCATGGGGTGATCTATGGGAACGTCCCCAATACTCGTGGTTTTGCTCGATTCAGGCCCGTTTTGTGGGTTTATTACCCATGTTTTTGTGTCCCGAGACGTCTTCGAAGCACGGGGTGATCTTAAGGTACCGTCCCCAAGACTCGTTGTTTTGTCCAATTGGGGCCTGTTTTGTGAGCTATTGCTCACGTTTTGGTGTCCCGGGACGTCTCCGGACCACGGGGTGATCTTATGGGAACGTCCCCAAGACTCATGGTTTTGCCCGATTCTAGCCCGTTTTCTGGGTTTCTTGCTCATGTTTTGATGTCCCGGGACGTGTCGGAAGCACGGGGTGATCTTAAGGGACCGTCCCCAAGAGTCACAGTTTTGGCCAATTTGGCCCCGTTTTGTGAGGTATTGCTCACGTTATGGTGTCCCGGGACGTCTCCGGACGACTGGGTGATCTATGGGAACGTCCCCAACACTCAAGGTTTTGCCCTATTCAGGCCCGTTTTGTGGGTTTGTTGCCCATGTTTTGGTGTCCCGGGACGTCTCCGAAGCACGGGGTGATCTTATGGGACAGTCCCCAAGACTCGTAGTTTTGGCCAAATGGGGCCCGTTTTGTGAGCTATTGCTCAAGGTTTGGTGTCCCGGGACGTCTCCAGACCATGGGGTGATCTCATGGGAACGCCCCGAGGACTCGTGGTTTTGGCCGATTCAGGCCCGTTTTGTGCGTTTATTGCCCATCTTTTGGTGTCCCGGGACATCTCCGAAGCACGGGGTGATCTTATGGGACCGCCCCCAAGAGTCGTTGTTTTGGTCAATTGGGGCCCGTTTTGTGAGCTATTGCTCACGTTTTGGTGTCCCGGGACGTCTCCGGACCATGGGGTGATCTTATGGGAACGTCCCCAGGACTCGTGGTTCTGGCCGATTCAGGCCCGTTTTCTGGGTTTGTTGCCCATGTTTTGGTGTCCCTGGACGTCTTCGAAGCACAGGGTGATCTTATGGGACCGTCCCCAAGAGTCACAGTTTTGACCAATTGGGGCCAGTTTTGTGAGCTATTGCTCCTGTTTTGGTGTCTCGGGACGTCTCCGGAAAACGGGGTGATCTTATGGGAACGTCCCCAAGAATCGTGGTTTTGCCCGATTCAAGCCCGTTTTGTGGGTTTATTGCCCATGTTTTGGTGTCCCAGGACGTCCCCGAAGCACGGGGTGATCTTATAGGACCGTCCCCAGGAGTCACAATTTTGGCCAATTGGGGCCCGTTTTGTGAGGTATTGCTCACGTTTTGGTGTCCCTGTTCGTCTCCGGATCATGGGGTGATCTATGGGAACGTCCCCAATACTCGTGGTTTTGCTCGATTCAGGCCCGTTTTGTGGGTTTATTACCCATGTTTTTGTGTCCCGAGACGTCTTCGAAGCACGGGGTGATCTTAAGGTACCGTCCCCAAGACTCGTTGTTTTGTCCAATTGGGGCCTGTTTTGTGAGCTATTGCTCACGTTTTGGTGTCCCGGGACGTCTCCGGACCACGGGGTGATCTTATGGGAACGTCCCCAAGACTCATGGTTTTGCCCGATTCTAGCCCGTTTTGTGGGTTTCTTGCTCATGTTTTGATGTCCCGGGACGTGTCGGAAGCACGGGGTGATCTTAAGGGACCGTCCCCAAGAGTCACAGTTTTTGCCAATTTGGCCCCGTTTTGTGAGGTATTGCTCACGTTATGGTGTCCCGGGACGTCTCCGGCCGACTGGGTGATCTATGGGAACGTCCCCAACACTCAAGGTTTTGCCCTATTCAGGCCCGTTTTGTGGGTTTATTGCCCATGTTTTGGTGTCCCGGGACGTCTCCGAAGCACGTGGTGATCTTATGGGACAGTCCCCAAGACTCGTAGTTTTGGCCAAATGGGGCCCGTTTTGTGAGCTATTGCTCAAGGTTTGGTGTCCCGGGACGTCTCCAGACCATGGGGTGATCTCATGGGAACGCCCCGAGGACTCGTGGTTTTGGCCGATTCAGGCCCGTTTTGTGCGTTTATTGCCCATCTTTTGGTGTCCCGGGACATCTCCGAAGCACGGGGTGATCTTATGGGACCGCCCCCAAGAGTCGTTGTTTTGGTCAATTGGGGCCCGTTTTGTGAGCTATTGCTCACGTTTTGGTGTCCCGGGACGTCTCCGGACCATGGGGTGATCTTATGGGAACGTCCCCAGGACTCGTGGTTCTGGCCGATTCAGGCCCGTTTTCTGGGTTTGTTGCCCATGTTTTGGTGTCCCTGGACGTCTTCGAAGCACAGGGTGATCTTATGGGACCGTCCCCAAGAGTCACAGTTTTGACCAATTGGGGCCAGTTTTGTGAGCTATTGCTCCTGTTTTGGTGTCCCGGGACGTCTCCGGAAAACGGGGTGATCTTATGGGAACGTCCCCAAGAATCGTGGTTTTGCCCGATTCAAGCCCGTTTTGTGGGTTTATTGCCCATGTTTTGGTGTCCCGGGACGTCCCCGAAGCACGGGGTGATCTTATAGGACCGTCCCCAGGAGTCACAATTTTGGCCAATTGGGGCCCGTTTTGTGAGGTATTGCTCACGTTTTGGTGTCCCTGTTCGTCTCCGGATCATGGGGTGATCTATGGGAACGTCCCCAATACTCGTGGTTTTGCTCGATTCAGGCCCGTTTTGTGGGTTTATTACCCATGTTTTTGTGTCCCGAGACGTCTTCGAAGCACGGGGTGATCTTAAGGTACCGTCCCCAAGACTCGTTGTTTTGTCCAATTGGGGCCTGTTTTGTGAGCTATTGCTCACGTTTTGGTGTCCCGGGACGTCTCCGGACCACGGGGTGATCTTATGGGAACGTCCCCAAGACTCATGGTTTTGCCCGATTCTAGCCCGTTTTCTGGGTTTCTTGCTCATGTTTTGATGTCCCGGGACGTGTCGGAAGCACGGGGTGATCTTAAGGGACCGTCCCCAAGAGTCACAGTTTTGGCCAATTTGGCCCCGTTTTGTGAGGTATTGCTCACGTTATGGTGTCCCGGGACGTCTCCGGACGACTGGGTGATCTATGGGAACGTCCCCAACACTCAAGGTTTTGCCCTATTCAGGCCCGTTTTGTGGGTTTATTGCCCATGTTTTGGTGTCCCGGGACGTCTCCGAAGCACGGGGTGATCTTATGGGACAGTCCCCAAGACTCGTAGTTTTGGCCAAATGGGGCCCGTTTTGTGAGCTATTGCTCAAGGTTTGGTGTCCCGGGACGTCTCCAGACCATGGGGTGATCTCATGGGAACGCCCCGAGGACTCGTGGTTTTGGCCGATTCAGGCCCGTTTTGTGCGTTTATTGCCCATCTTTTGGTGTCCCGGGACATCTCCGAAGCACGGGGTGATCTTATGGGACCGCCCCCAAGAGTCGTTGTTTTGGTCAATTGGGGCCCGTTTTGTGAGCTATTGCTCACGTTTTGGTGTCCCGGGACGTCTCCGGACCATGGGGTGATCTTATGGGAACGTCCCCAGGACTCGTGGTTCTGGCCGATTCAGGCCCGTTTTCTGGGTTTGTTGCCCATGTTTTGGTGTCCCTGGACGTCTTCGAAGCACAGGGTGATCTTATGGGACCGTCCCCAAGAGTCACAGTTTTGACCAATTGGGGCCAGTTTTGTGAGCTATTGTTCCTGTTTTGGTGTCCCGGGACGTCTCCGGAAAACGGGGTGATCTTATGGGAACGTCCCCAAGAATCGTGGTTTTGCCCGATTCAAGCCCGTTTTGTGGGTTTATTGCCCATGTTTTGGTGTCCCAGGACGTCCCCGAAGCACGGGGTGATCTTATAGGACCGTCCCCAGGAGTCACAATTTTGGCCAATTGGGGCCCGTTTTGTGAGGTATTGCTCACGTTTTGGTGTCCCTGTTCGTCTCCGGATCATGGGGTGATCTATGGGAACGTCCCCAATACTCGTGGTTTTGCTCGATTCAGGCCCGTTTTGTGGGTTTATTACCCATGTTTTTGTGTCCCGAGACGTCTTCGAAGCACGGGGTGATCTTAAGGTACCGTCCCCAAGACTCGTTGTTTTGTCCAATTGGGGCCTGTTTTGTGAGCTATTGCTCACGTTTTGGTGTCCCGGGACGTCTCCGGACCACGGGGTGATCTTATGGGAACGTCCCCAAGACTCATGGTTTTGCCCGATTCTAGCCCGTTTTGTGGGTTTCTTGCTCATGTTTTGATGTCCCGGGACGTGTCGGAAGCACGGGGTGATCTTAAGGGACCGTCCCCAAGAGTCACAGTTTTTGCCAATTTGGCCCCGTTTTGTGAGGTATTGCTCACGTTATGGTGTCCCGGGACGTCTCCGGCCGACTGGGTGATCTATGGGAACGTCCCCAACACTCAAGGTTTTGCCCTATTCAGGCCCGTTTTGTGGGTTTATTGCCCATGTTTTGGTGTCCCGGGACGTCTCCGAAGCACGGGGTGATCTTATGGGACAGTCCCCAAGACTCGTAGTTTTGGCCAAATGGGGCCCGTTTTGTGAGCTATTGCTCAAGGTTTGGTGTCCCGGGACGTCTCCAGACCATGGGGTGATCTCATGGGAACGCCCCGAGGACTCATGGTTTTGGCCGATTCAGGCCCGTTTTGTGCGTTTATTGCCCATCTTTTGGTGTCCCGGGACATCTCCGAAGCACGGGGTGATCTTATGGGACCGCCCCCAAGAGTCGTTGTTTTGGTCAATTGGGGCCCGTTTTGTGAGCTATTGCTCACGTTTTGGTGTCCCGGGACGTCTCCGGACCATGGGGTGATCTTATGGGAACGTCCCCAGGACTCGTGGTTCTGGCCGATTCAGGCCCGTTTTCTGGGTTTGTTGCCCATGTTTTGGTGTCCCTGGACGTCTTCGAAGCACAGGGTGATCTTATGGGACCGTCCCCAAGAGTCACAGTTTTGACCAATTGGGGCCAGTTTTGTGAGCTATTGCTCCTGTTTTGGTGTCCCGGGACGTCTCCGGAAAACGGGGTGATCTTATGGGAACGTCCCCAAGAATCGTGGTTTTGCCCGATTCAAGCCCGTTTTGTGGGTTTATTGCCCATGTTTTGGTGTCCCGGGACGTCCCCGAAGCACGGGGTGATCTTATAGGACCGTCCCCAGGAGTCACAATTTTGGCCAATTGGGGCCCGTTTTGTGAGGTATTGCTCACGTTTTGGTGTCCCTGTTCGTCTCCGGATCATGGGGTGATCTATGGGAACGTCCCCAATACTCGTGGTTTTGCTCGATTCAGGCCCGTTTTGTGGGTTTATTACCCATGTTTTTGTGTCCCGAGACGTCTTCGAAGCACGGGGTGATCTTAAGGTACCGTCCCCAAGACTCGTTGTTTTGTCCAATTGGGGCCTGTTTTGTGAGCTATTGCTCACGTTTTGGTGTCCCGGGACGTCTCCGGACCACGGGGTGATCTTATGGGAACGTCCCCAAGACTCATGGTTTTGCCCGATTCTAGCCCGTTTTCTGGGTTTCTTGCTCATGTTTTGATGTCCCGGGACGTGTCGGAAGCACGGGGTGATCTTAAGGGACCGTCCCCAAGAGTCACAGTTTTGGCCAATTTGGCCCCGTTTTGTGAGGTATTGCTCACGTTATGGTGTCCCGGGACGTCTCCGGACGACTGGGTGATCTATGGGAACGTCCCCAACACTCAAGGTTTTGCCCTATTCAGGCCCGTTTTGTGGGTTTATTGCCCATGTTTTGGTGTCCCGGGACGTCTCCGAAGCACGGGGTGATCTTATGGGACAGTCCCCAAGACTCGTAGTTTTGGCCAAATGGGGCCCGTTTTGTGAGCTATTGCTCAAGGTTTGGTGTCCCGGGACGTCTCCAGACCATGGGGTGATCTCATGGGAACGCCCCGAGGACTCGTGGTTTTGGCCGATTCAGGCCCGTTTTGTGCGTTTATTGCCCATCTTTTGGTGTCCCGGGACATCTCCGAAGCACGGGGTGATCTTATGGGACCGCCCCCAAGAGTCGTTGTTTTGGTCAATTGGGGCCCGTTTTGTGAGCTATTGCTCACGTTTTGGTGTCCCGGGACGTCTCCGGACCATGGGGTGATCTTATGGGAACGTCCCCAGGACTCGTGGTTCTGGCCGATTCAGGCCCGTTTTCTGGGTTTGTTGCCCATGTTTTGGTGTCCCTAGACGTCTTCGAAGCACAGGGTGATCTTATGGGACCGTCCCCAAGTGTCACAGTTTTGACCAATTGGGGCCAGTTTTGTGAGCTATTGTTCCTGTTTTGGTGTCCCGGGACGTCTCCGGAAAACGGGGTGATCTTATGGGAACGTCCCCAAGAATCGTGGTTTTGCCCGATTCAAGCCCGTTTTGTGGGTTTATTGCCCATGTTTTGGTGTCCCAGGACGTCCCCGAAGCACGCGGTGATCTTATAGGACCGTCCCCAGGAGTCACAATTTTGGCCAATTGGGGCCCGTTTTGTGAGGTATTGCTCACATTTTGGTGTCCCTGTTCGTCTCCGGATCATGGGGTGATCTATGGGAACGTCCCCAATACTCGTGGTTTTGCTCAATTCAGGCCCGTTTTGTGGGTTTATTACCCATGTTTTTGTGTCCCGGGACGTCTTCGAAGCACGGGGTGATCTTAAGGGACCATCCCCAAGACTCGTAGTTTTGGCCAATTGGGGCATGTTTTGTGAGCTATTGCTCATGTTTTGGTGTCCCGGGACGTCTCCGGACCATGGGGTGATCTTATGGGAAGGTCCCCAGGTCTCGTGGTTTTGCCCGATTCAGGACCGTTTTCTGGGTTTATTGCCCATGTTTTGGTGTCCCGGGACGAATCCCGAAGCACAGGGTGATCTTATGGGACCGTCCCCAAGAGTCGCAGTTTTGGCCAATTGGGGCCCGTTTTGTGAGCTATTGCTCATGTTTTGGGTTCCCGAGACGTCTCCGGACCACGGGGTGATCTTATGGGAACGTCCCCAAGACTCATGGTTTTGCCCGAATCAAGCCCGTTTTGTGGGTTTATTGCCCATGTTTTGGTGTCCCGGGACGTGTCGGAAGCGATCTTAAGGGACCGTCCCCAAGAGTCACAGATTTGGCCAATTGGGGCCCGTTTTGTGTGGTATTGCTCACGTTATGGTGTCCCGGGATGTCTCCGGGCGACTGGGGTGATCTATGGGAACGTCGCCAACACTCAAGGTTTTGCCCTATTCAGGCCCGTTTTGTGGGTTTATTGCCCATGTTTTGGTGTCCCGGAACGTCTCCGAAGCACGGGGTGATCTTATGGGACCGTCCCCAAGACTCGCAGTTTTGGCCAATTGGGCCCGTTTTGTGAGCTATTGCTCACGTTTTGGTGTCCCGGGACGTCTCCGGACCAAGGGGTGATCTATGGGAATGTCCAAAGACTCGTGGTTTTGGCCGATCCAGGCCCGTTTTGTGGGTTTATTGCCCATGCTTTGGTGTCCCGGGACGTCTCCGAAGCACGGGGTGATCTTATGGGACCGTCCCCAAGAGTCACAGTTTTGGCCAATTGGGCCCGTTTTGTGAGCTATTACTCATGTTTTGGTGTCCCGAGACGTCTCCGGACCACGGGGTGATCTATGGGAACGTCCCCTAGACTCACAATTTTGGTTGATACGAGCTCGTTTCAAGGGATATTGCTCATGTTTCGGTGTCTCGGGACGTCTCCGAAGCACGGGGTGATCTTATGGAAACGTCTACAAGACTCGTGGTTTTGGCCGAGTCAGGCCCGTTTTGTGGGTTTATTGCCCATGTTTTGGTGTCCCGAGACGTCTCCGAAGCACGGGGTGATCTTATGGGACCGTCCCCAAGAGTCACAGTTTTGGCCAATTGGGGCTCATTTTGTGAGGTATTGCTCACGTTTTGGTGTCCCTGGACGTCTCCGTACCATGGGGTGATCTATGGGAACGTCCCCAGGTCTCGTGGTTTTGTCCGATTCAGGCCCGTTTTCTGGGTTTATTGCCCATGTTTTGGTGTCCCGGGACGTCTCCGAAGCACAGGGTGATCTTATAAGACCGTCCCCAAGAGTCAAAGTTTTGGCCAATTGGGGCCCGTTTTGTGAGCTATTGCTCATGTTTTGGTTGTCCCGGGACGTCTCCGGACCACGGGGTGATCTTATGGGAACGTCCCCAAGACTCATGGTTTTGCCCGATTCAAGCCCGTTTTGTGGGTTTATTGCCCATGTTTTGGTGTCCCGGGACGTGTCCGAATCACGGGGTGATCTTATGGGACCGTCCCCTAGACTCGCAGGTTTGGCCAATTGGGACCCGTTTTGTGAGCTATTACTCACGTTTTGGTGTGCCGGGACGTCTCCGGACCAAGGGGTGATCTTATCGGAACGTCCCTAGGACTCGTGGTTTTGGCCAATTCAGGCCCGTTTTGTGGGTTTATTGCCCATGTTTTAGTGTCCCGGGACGTCTTCGAAGCACGGGGTGATCTTATGGGACCGTCCCCAAGAGTCACAGTTTTGGCCAATTGGGACCCGTTTTGTGAGGTATTGCTCACGTTATGGTGTCCCGGGACGTCTCCAGACCATGGGGTGATCTCATGGGAACGTCCCGAGGACTCGTGGTTTTGGCCGATTCAGGCCCGTTTTGTGCGTTTATTGCCCATGTTTTGATGTCCCGGGACGTCTTCGAAGCACGGGGTGATCTTATGGGACCATCCCCAAGACTCACAGTTTTGGCCAATTGGGCCCGTTTTGTGAGCTTTTGCTTACGTTTGGGTGTTCCGGGACGTCTCCAGACCAAGGGGTAATCTTATCGAAACGTCCCCAGGACTCGTAGTTTTGCCCTATTCAGGCCTGTTTTGTGGGTTTATTGCCCATATTTTGGTGTCCCGGGACGTCTCCGAAGCACAGGGTGATCTTATGGGACCATCCCAAGAGTCGCAGTTTTGGTCAATTGGGACCCGTTTTGTGAGCTATTGCTCATGTTTTGGTGTCCCGGGACGTCTCCGGACCACAGGGTGATCTTATGGAACATCCCAAGACACGTGGTTTTGCCCGATTCAGGCCTGTTTTGTGGGTTTTATTGCCCATGTTTTGGTGTCTCGGGATGTCTCCGAAGGATGGGGTGATCTTATGAAACCGTCCCAAGAGTCATAGTTTTGGCCAATTGGCCCCGTTTTGTGAGGTATTATCTGTCACCAGCTGCCACATGGTATAGTGGCCAGCAGCACGTGTTTGCTCCTGCTACATCGCGAGTTCGAACCTAGCGACCGCGATTCTTTTTTGCGATTTTCTCCGCTATATTTGGGCCGGCCCAGTTGGGGACGCTCCTGTGCGTCAGGCCGACTGTTTGCCGCAGTCTGCGTCGTATAGGAGCTCCCCCCGAACTCGGCTGGGGAGTCGGGCTGAGAAGTTGAGGATTTGAGGAGCCAGACTTGGCGGAGAGATCCAGGAAGATGGGGCTCAAGGGGAACAAGCGCTTCGGCGGCGGCGGCGGCGGCCAGCCGCCGGCCAAGCGCCAGGCGTCCGGGAAGGACGGTCCCTCCGAGGAAACCGACGACGGCATCGTCGTTGCCCAGGTGCTGGCTCCGTACACCCGACCAACCTACCGCTCCCTCTCAAAAGGCAGATCCCTAAAACCCTAGACCCGTGGATTTTTTTCATTCTTGCTCTTCAGATATCGAAGAACAAGAGGGTGGCTGTGAGGAGCTGGAACGGCAAGGTCATGGTCGACATGCGCGAGTTCTACGTCAAGGACGGCAAGAGCCTCCCGACCCGCAAAGGTATCCTGGCATTTCTTTCTTGTTCCGTATTATGTTCGAAACCTGAATGTTTGCCTGTGCGCTTGCGTATTGTATTACTATCCTGCCATAATCCATGTGGATCTGAAATATGTTATTATCTGAATGTCAGCACATTGCATTTCTTTCGCCTACGTGGAAGGAACACATGTTAAATCTTGGGGACACCTGATGCATCTATTGGTCAACTACATAACATGTGGCCCGTAATTGCTTTTTATTGTTTGTACTTGGTAATGGTACTTTGTTAAGTGTAAAGCACTCTATTAAGTGAATGATTTAGACTCACGTATGGTTTCTTTTCTTAAATGAAATGGAACCGTGGGGAGGCCCCTGATTATCGAACAAATTAAGTCAATGATTTATGAATGAGCCAGTAGGAAGTGCAATCACAAATTCTTCCCTTTAACAATTAGTTGGATTACACCAATGAAACGAGTTCAGCTTTGATACGACTTCCCCACCCACTGACATAATATATGGGCGTCCATATCTTGAAATAGGCATGCAAAACGAGCATCGTTGTGTAATCTTTAGCGCGCTATGCTGTAAGCTCAAGTAGGTGATGAACATGACATTCTGCAAAATACTTATCATAGCTGTAGGTAGAGAACTTGTTGAAGGCGAATCTACCCCCATTTAATCTGTATCTTGCATGTTGACGTTAATCCTTTGACTACCTTTTGTCTCTGCACTTCTTGGATCAGTTGAAAATGCAGTATTTGGTCAAATGAGGAAGCAGGGGTTCATACTTCCGATTACAAATATTTCATTACCCTAGTTGGCTAGTTGATAGATATAAATGAGCTATAATCTAGTTTTTAGATTTCGTGAGAGTATAATAAACTTCTGACTGTGCACCTATGCAGCTGACTTCATTTTTAAACCCTGAACACGGTTCCATTTTCTACTCGTTCAGTATCAGAAAATACCAGTTGCCAGAAATGATACCTCAAGTGTGGGTGCATTCTATTGGAATTTGGACGTCCATATGGTGGAATTTTTTTGCTTATTTCCCTCCAGCTTAAGTATTATCTGTATTGTTTTCTCCCTTGTGTCTTACCAAGGACTGAGTTCCCACTTGTGGCGAAAAAAAAAGTCTACCATCCCACCCGGCCTAACCCGGGGGGTTAAGGTTCCTCTCGGAGACTGCCAGTCTACAAGAAGCTGGCAGAGCTTTAGCCATTGGACCACATCCATCCATCCTCCTACCTAAAGACGCCTTTTCTTGTTCGTTCTTCGAATTACGCTAGTGGAGACTAATTCCTTCCGGCTAATGAAGATACTACCCCAGTCTTCCCATTCATTCCCAGTGGATCCTTCTTATCCCTTTTCATTGAACGAACCAAGTTCACCTATACGAGAGTGAGGAATAGAAATAAGAAGAATTTACTATCTGTGATAATTGTTCAAGATGATGTATAGCTTCTCTGCTTATTATTTCGTTTCCCTTTTTTCAGGTATATCGCTCTCAATGGATCAGGTGAGATGCATTTCTACATTTGTTTGTATCATATACGCATAAAGCAGATCTGTTGCCCTGAAAAGATAGATCATGATCTGTTTTAAAACATGAATGCTGCATTAGAATATCTAGTAGCCCGCGTCAAAATTTCTTGGCAAGCTTTGACATTCTTTTTTGACATGAAGATATCACAAACACATCAGAAGATACCCCCTACCTTAAAGCTGAATAATTTTAGTTTCAGTACCCATCTCTCATGCTGTCTGTTACAGGAACATGAATACATGATCACAAGTATCTTAATATGTTAAATCATCGTGCATGGAACGTCAAATTCAAGCCTATTATCACATATTACCTCTGCCCCAAAATTCTTGTCTTGTATGTTGTATCTAACACTAAAACGTGACTAGATACATCCGTATTTAGACAAATCTAAGACAAGAATTTTGGGACGGATGGAGTATATGCCATGATTGTCTTTGTTGGCTGCGATTGACTTCCTGTATAGGTGGTACTCTGGTAGCAACCATTGTGATCTTTTACTTGGGTTTGCAGGAGCAAGTCATCGCTTCCTTCCTATAACAGCTCACTTGTTTTTTACATGTGCAGTGGAAAATACTGAGGGATAACATCGAAGCTATAGACGAGGCCATCAAGGAGAACACTTGATCGGAAAAGCGGTTAAGTAGATATTACTGGGCAAAGTGTTGCTCATTCGCTGCTTAAGTATGCTAGTAGTCTAGGGCTGTTTCTAGTCACACCTTACCTGTAATGTCGCACTTATGGTGGACTGTAACTACTGTTGTCGTGAAGGTGACCAAATGCTAATGGTAGAATGGTTTATTTTGGTACCTTTTCTGCCCTTTGTGTACTCTTTAGTGTGCCTTATCCTATCAACGTGGCATTGCTCTTCGTTTTAGCTCAAAAACTGATTAGTTTGTTGCTTTTTCCAATCATTCTGGACCATGATTTTTTAGTGAAAATTCAAGCCCCATAAGGCCATAACTCCATAAGGTATCATCCAGTTAGCCCCTACCTGGTAGCGATCGGGTCCAAATCCCAGCTGGACCCTATGGTTTCACCCTGGCTGGGGTTTGATCCTGGTTAAACCTGGTCAGGATATAACCCTGGCCTAACCCATTCCAAATTCCTGCTTTCCACCGTAGTAAAATCATCTCCTCTCAGTGTCAAAAAGAAAGAAAATCTCCTCCCACCCTTTGAAACAAATTCCATGGGATGCTGTCTAGAGGACTCTAGAGAGGCGTTCAGTGGTATTTGTTCCCTTTTTCTTTTTCTTGTACCGTTTCAAAGGGTGGAGGACATGACTTTACCCTGGTGGAACTCGGATGTGGATGGAAAATTATTAATCATACTAGTGGGTATGCGCGCTTCGCCACGCCGGTAATATTTGGACTCGATATGTGGGCGAAAGGTGGACACATAATCTTTTGTTAGGTCGGATGCATGTGTATTACTCCAAAGTTAGCACATGAAATATTTTGTATAATAGTCAAGAACGCCAGTCACTGAAGTCTTCTTGCCGTGGATGAAGACGCTCTGGGACTGTATGCGGGTTCAGAGTTCAAGTTGATAGTTTCAGACGTCTTTGGCCCAGTAGAATACATACATGCTCATGGCAAGTAAAAGCATATAGAAATTAAGGTGCTGGCCATCAAGCAAGCTAATTTATACTGTGAACGGTCACAAACTCGACCAGGAACATGCCTCCAAATTTGTGAGCAATGCGAAGGAATCGAGATCCTATGCCATCTATTCATTATCACCAGCAAGCCAGCAAGATATACAAATCGAAGCAAATGTTAATAATACAGCCCTCAAAATAAACATAAAACTCCCTCATGATCCATAGCTGTAGGGAATATGTGAGTCTACAGTACAGCGGAATCTGGACTGCTCCCAGTAGAGGACCGTCTCAGAGCTCGTGGCGCGCGCCCAGTTCTTGGTCGGGAGGTGCTGGAGGAACATGATCTTGAAAATCCAACTTCTGTAGCTTCTCTGACTACTAAGAAAGAGGGAAAGAAACTTCACCATCTGAGGCTTAGGCATAGTATGTACGCCACAAATGTTATAATCGATACAGTTACTAAGCTCCCAGGGATCGAAGCCCTGGGAGAGCTCGACCCGTTTTTCCACAACTGAAACACGTTAGTGAGGGGAAAAATCAATCGCAACCGACGTAGCTTTTTTTTGGGAAACGTTTGCTGCCGGGACGCCGGCCGAAGCGTTGCGCCGGAGGCATGCGGGCCTGGCGATCGCTCGATCGTGCGACGGGAGCACCCCTAGAAAAAAGCAACGGGACCACTCTTTTTCCAATCGTTTTTTTCTCATCTCCTTCTTCCCCACGAACGCCGACGCCAGGGGCACCCGCACCACCAGGCACCAGGAACCAGCCCCCGCCCGCGCCGCCAGCACACACGCCTCCGGCCGCGACCGCGGCACCCTCCGCCATGCGCGCGCCCCCTCACCCCCATTCGCAGCTCCCATTCGTCTCCTGCTGGAAGCAGCTCATGTTCCTGACGGTTGAAGCTTTTTCCACCAAGGTTGAAGCTGTTTTTCCGCCACGATTGCAGCATCTGCGTGATGGATCACGCCGGTTCCAAAGCGCACCGGTCATGGATCGAGGTCGAAGCTCCCCGTCGCCGCACCGCTCGTAGCACAAGGTCACCGGGGTGGTAGAAAAAAGCGCACCGGTGGTAGCAAATCCTAGGCGCCGTGGTCACCCATGTCACCGCTCGTCGCACCACCGCACGCCGGTTGCACCACCGCATACCAGTTGCAGCAAATTCAGTCGCTGGTGGTAGCTTTTTCCACTGCCGGTTGCAACAAATTTGCAACCCGTCGTCGCCGGCCACACTTCGTCGTCTTACTGGTTGTAGCAAAAATGGCCACTGGTTGTAGCTTTTCTCGTGCTGTTTGCAGCAAAAAATCGTGGATAAAAGCTTCAACCACAAAAAATACTTTCGAGCGGCGCGGGAAAAGCTTCAATCGGTGTGTGAAAAAGCTTCAACCGGTTTGTGAAAAGCTTCAACCTTGAAAAAAAGCTTCAATGGCCATGGAAAAAAAGCTTCAACCCGGCATGGCGGTTGACGGCATGACGGTGCTGCATCGCCACCGAGCTACAGCCATCGCTACGCGGAGCTGCAACCAGAGAGGTGCAGCTGTTGCATGGGTGGAGCCGGGGCCGAGGAGATGCAGATGGCGACCGGCGACGTGGACGGCCGGCGAGGGCGCCGACTAGCGACGAGGATGCCGCGGTGGTGCTTCAAGCTCCGTTTTTCTCGCGGAGGTATGGCGAGGTGTCGGCGGCGCTTGAGGGCGTTGCAATTTTTATCCCGGAGAGGTGGGTGGGTGTGGGGAACGACTGCGAGGAGGACGAAGTGGGGTTCAGATCTGACGGCCTTAATCGCTGTATCGGGCGGCTAGGGCTCGACCGGCCCAACTGTTGGGCCGGCGCGCGGGCGCCTATCAGCCCCCCTTTTTTTTAGGCAAGCAAAACCGATGTAGCTATTTGCCGCCGTTGTCTACTGCCAGATGGGTCCACTGGGTAAACTACGTGGGCGTCTGCTATTCTATTGTCTGTTACCCATCCCTTTGCATTTCCCTTCCCCGATTGATTACACCGCCCGCTCCTGTACTCCCTCCGTTCTTATTTACTCCGCATATTAATTAGCTTTGGTCAAAGTCAAACTTTGTAAATTTTGACAAAGTTTATAGACAAAAATATTAACATATACAATAATAAATCAATACAATTAGATTCATTATTGAATATACTTTCACATCATATAGATTTGTTATTGTAAATGCTAATACTATTTTCTATAAACTTGGTCAAACTTTATGAAGTTTGACTTCAGTCAAATCTAATATGGAGAGTAAATAAAAACGGAGGGAGTATCTAAAAGAAAAGAGACTGTGCCTCTCACCGCCTTTCCCTTGAACATCGGCGGGGATAGATTTTTTTTTTTTTTGCGTGTGACGGCTAGATCTATAGTAGAGATATTGAGCTTCCATTATTTGAAACGTTGTGGTGCTTTGGGGACTGTGGGGTTGCTGAGAGCCCCACATGTAAGGTTGTATGTTGTTTAGTTTTATTCTCTCTTTTTTCACATTTAATTCATGAGCGTTTGTTAAAATTTGAGAATATTAAGAAGCAAATATTTTTGAAACATACTTTTCTAGATTCATTAATATTTATTAAATTCGTAGATATTTAAAAGTTCACGATCAATCTTAAAGTTTGTGAATATTTTAATATTTGAAGATTTATTTAATTTGCAAACATTTTTTGAAATCCATGAATATAATTTAGATTCATGGATGTTTACTAAAATTCATGAGTTTTAAATTTATAATATTTTTAAAATCCTTGAGCATCTTTTAGTTAAACTACTTTTTCAAATAAATAAAAAAGAGCCACTTTTTCTGAGCTAGCAGTGGGGCGAGCGGTTTTAATTGAACTATTTTTTTCAAATAAAAAAAGAGCCACTTTTTTTAGCTAGCAGTGGGGCGAGCGGGAAAAAAAAGCTAAGTGGACGAGAAGAGGAAGGAGCCAAGATGAGTGAGCGAGAGCTTTGTGGGCTGCCTCGTGACTGTTATAGCAGCAATTCCACTATTTCAGTGTGGAATAGGAGCTCACAAAAGGTTCAAACAAACACCATCGGCTGACACCGAGGTCGAAACGTGTAAGACACCAAACCACACATCAAGCTACTCTACTCTACTCTCGGAAAAAATATTGTCTCCAACAATAACCTGACACAATATACGAATGTTAAAAAACACCATCAAACCATAATTAAAACACAAGCCAAGACAGATAAAATTCAAACAAAACAATCGATCTTAATAATCTAATATATAGATATAAAAGAGTTAATCACACGAGTGAAGAGCGGCGCGGCAAAGCGCGCGTTAGCCTCTAGTCATTTCTATGTGGCACTGTTACCTGAGGCTTAGGCATACTGAATTAGTGAATTTGGTAATCCTTGCGGAATCTGTTACTCTCTTCTCCAGGTCCTTGCTTTATGGCAAGAATAAGTTGCACTTAAACAGAATCAGCAATCGCTGCAGGTAGTAGGTGGAGCAGAAGAATAAACACTAACATGTGCAGCAAAAGTGTGTGTGTTTTTGCCACCAGAGAGCATGAGACTGCATAGATAGATAGCCTCGCCAGTGGACAGAGAAGGCATCTTCCAACAATGCATAGATCTGCCTTGTCTGGGGTGTAACTCATGGAGCCAACCATTTCACTCCATGAAGCTGAAACCCAGCTCTTTCTTCGCTCCCTTCTCCACCATCATCTGCCGAATGGCTCTTGCATCCTCCCATCGACCATTGACTGCATACAAGTTAAACAGAACAGCATAACGTCCACCATGTTGTGGCTCTAGCTCAATGAGCCGCTTCCCTACACGTTCGCCGACAGTAATATCGTTATGCATCCGGCATGACGACATCAGCGCACCCCATTGCGACGCATGTGGCTCCATTGGCATATCCAACAAGACAGTCTCAGCCTCCTCAACGCGTCCTGCACGCCCAAGGAGATCAGCTAGGCACCCATAGTGCTCTCTCTGTGGCTCGATCCCGTGCTGCCGCATCGACTGGAAAATTTTCCTCCCTTCGTCCAGACGACCTGTGTGGGTGCACGCGCACAAAGCAGCAACAAACGTTGACTGATTTGGCACAAAGCCGTTTCCAAGCATCCTCTGGAACAACTCGAGTGCGCGCTCGCCATGGCCATTCATCGCAAGCCCTCCTATCATTGAATTCCACAGCACAACGTCACGGCAGCGAACAGAGTCGAAAGCACGCCACGCCTCCTCCATGCACCCACACTTGCAGTACATGTCCACCAGCGCGGTCTCAGCCATGACATTCCTTTGCGTCCCTGCAAACCCCTCTGTCTCCATATACCGATGGACCCACCGACCCCTCTCGATGGCGCCGAGATGGGCGCACGCCTTGAGCACGCTCACCAGCACCACCACATCCGGCTTGAAACCCTCCCCCATCATCCGATCAAACACCCGCAACGCCTCGTCGAACTCCGCTGCACGCACAAGCGCGTCGACCATGGCGCTCCAAGACACCAGGTTCCGCCCGGGCATTCTGCCGAACACCTCCCAAGCTGCTGCTAGGTCGCCGCTCTTGCCATAGCCGGACACCATGGTGTTCCAGGAGGCGGCGTCCAGAGCGGCGCCCGAGTCGAACATCCTGCGCGCGTGGGGCAGGAGGCCGAGTGCGCAGTAGAGCTTGAGGAGGGAGTTGGTGACGACGGGGTGCGCGAGCGCGCCGCACTTGAGCGCGTGCGCGTGGGCGACGGGCGCGGCCAGGCTTGTGCAGCCGCCGGAGGCGGACGAGGCGAGGGCGACGAGGAGGAGGGAGAAGGTGTAGGGGGTGGGCGGCGTGACGGCGCGGATGCGAGAATAGAGGGCGAGCGAGGCGGCCGCCGGGACGCCGCGGCGCGCGAGCTCGGCGTGGAGCGGGCATCCGTGGGAGGGCGCTGTGGAGAAGAAGGCGACGACGACGAGTCTGCGGAGGCGGCGGGGCGCGGCAGCCAGCGGCCACCACGCCATTTGGTCTGGGGGCGTCACTGAGGTAGAGCCACAACATGGTGGCACCATGCATGAGGTGGTGGGTTAGAGCAATCTCAGATCCCGTATACCCGTCCACAAAAATCGGTTTAAAGGATACCTCAAAACATTTTTTTCGCATTTTTTACAATATAACTTTTGTTCCGGCAAAACAGATCCTATAAAAATATTTCATTGTCCCGGTAAAATTGCACAGACTCCCCTAAAAACGTCCGTTAAATTACAATTGGATCCGTCTCGGCCGCTCCCAAGAGCCGAATTGGATTTCCGGATCCAACTATTCTTCTCATCAACAAAGATCAAGATTTGGTGTTTTTGGTAGAATCCAATTACTCTTCTCATCAACAAATATCAGCGAAATGTACGCAACTAATGACCTGTCGAGTGCTCAAGTCCAACACGAGATTATAACGGCAGCCAAACACTGTCATAGAAGTCTTGATATCTTTGTTGCGGATAGACATTCTATAGTGTCTATAACACATTGCACATGGTGTGGGACTAGGCCTGCATTTGCGTGCAAGTTCAGACAAACAGTTTCAGAAAGAAAGTTTCGTCTATGAACTCTAAAGAACTCAACCACAAAATGGCCACCAGCTTTGAAAAGAATACGGTAATTGCATCAAAAACCGATGAGATATATTCATTATCACCGAGACGGTAGTTTCACAGCGAGATATACAAATCGGAGCAGATATTAATAATACAGCACTCAAATTAAACATGAAACTCCCCCATTGTTCCTCCCCGAAGGGTATATGTGAGCCTACATTACAACGGAAGCTGGACTGCTCCGCCGCCTGCTCCCAGGCATGATCAACAGCCGCATAGTCCTCCTAGCTGGCGAGATGGCTGGGCGAGCTCTTGAACATGGTGTGCCACATGTACGCCCTGGAGAGGACCATCTCGAGCTCATGGTGAGCCCAGTTCCTGGTCGGGAGGTGCTGGAGGAACATGACCATCTCCTGGAAATCCAGCTTCTGCAGCTTCTCTGACCACTGGGGAAGAAAGAGCCAACGGAAACATCACTCTGAATCCAAATCTTTAGTGGAAATCCGTAAGCTGGATTGCACACAATGAAAACAGGGAACATGCTAAACAGCCACAAATTAGTACAGGGCAAGGAGTACTTTCACTTACTGTTAACAAAAAGCTAGCTGATATGTACACGAGAAAATCTGGTAGATAATCTCCTTCAGCAAGATAGGTATCCCACAAGCGTGTCACGAGATGAAAAGGAACCTGCAATGATGTGCGACATTAAGGGACATGAATGTGCAGATCACATATATACAACGCCCATTGACTAGACTAACCTCACGTATCAAAAGACAGTTGAACCAACGGAAGGCAAACTGAAGGAACTCCAATCCTTGTTCCTCTATGTGCTTGGATAAAGGTTCTGTATACATGGAAGATGATCGAGGACAATATCAGTATTTCAAGTATTAGTCAAAACTGTTATCTAGTACCAGCAGATCCCATGGCATGCCAAATTAATGAGAAGGTACTTAACACGATGTTTCTCTATAAAATTGTTATTATTACTATTCCTTCAATCCTAATTTCCTATAATTCCTTAAACTTCCTTTATCATGCTATACTTAATTATTTATAGTAGGAAGGGCCATCATATATATATCCATCGAAGGAACGTTACCATCTATTCGGTGAACCAACTCTTTCAACCTGAATACAAGGCGTTGTATTCCTGGTTGTGCAAAGGTGTAATGGTCCTGCATGCCATCAAGAAACTTTGAGAGACACCAATAGCAGTCTGCTTCTATGTTAGAAACGTCCTGCAAAGAAAGGTTTTCCATGGACCAAGTGTCCAGATTGCCTTCTAAGTGCTCTGATAAGAACACAATCAAGAACGGTGTAACAAGGTCGTTTATTCCTTGGACGTAGCCACTTGCAGGGTGCCGGATGGCCCTGAAAATGAGGAGGCATCATTGTGTCAAGAAATACTGGAGAAAAGCAAAGCACAATCATTATTTTGGCAGCATCAGAGGTCAGGTTTCATGAAAAACTCCACCCATCTAATAACATTTTCCCCCAGAATGCATCAAGCAGTGCAATGCCTAACTATGAGGTAAACAAAAGCTAGTACTTTCAGCAGAACCAATCAGAATGCAAGTTTAAAAAATTTATTAGGTGTATATTTATTGATGAATCAACCAACTGCAGTGCCTCACCAGGTATATAAAATGCGCTCCAAGGATTTCTGAATCTGAGGATCCTGGAAAAATGTAACATCCGGCACAGTTCTTGGGCAATCAACAGCAATCTACAAGACAGTGGGTGAGTAAATATTGATGTATTCTATGAAAAATGGGGCAGACCTGGTGATGCGAATTCAGGCCTGAAACGTTACCTGGCGAAGCATGGTGATCTCTTCATCTGAGCGTTCAGTATCCGGAATATCATAGTATTGAGAAACACATTCTACATACTCAAGTCTTTTTCTCGTTAAAACACCTTCTCTTCTATCCGCATTGGGTGGTGCATATCCCTGTAGCCAACTGATATTAAATTCAATACTGAAACACCACACTAGAAAGAGGTCACATTATCTCACAATAAACATGTTATACGTCTACTCACCAAAAGAAGCCTCCATATGTTAGGTCGCATATAAGGTGGCACGCCACTCCAAGATAATTCGCGCAATTTATCTACATAATCAAGTAAGAACAGTGGATGACAACTGAATTCTGGACAAGCTATGAAAATTAAACAGAAAAACAATATTGTATAAGTATACAACTACCGTAAAATCCAATCAGAATTAAACCTGAAACTAGAAATATATGGTGCCCTTTAACCAGTACAGGATTAATAAACTGATTTTCTCTAAAAAATAATGCCACAAGTTCAGTAAGTATAAAATTCAAATTTATTAACGACTCAGTATTACAACCAATTTTCCATGGTTAAATTTTTAAACTGAGAACATCACCACAAATGAGAAAAATAGCTGTCACTGGAAACAACTCACCACATTTAGATTGCCACTCTAGCTAAAATTTGCATTCTTTTCCATTTGGGTTGCAATCAAAATGATCAAATAGAAGCTAGATATAAATAATAAATTTCCAAACCAAAAAATAACTTCAATGCTGATTTCAAAATTCAAATTCCTGCATACATAATAACTCATTGAATCAATCCTATATAGAAATTGAGCATACCTAATATAACAGCTGGCCTAGAGAGTTCATTTGTGAATTTGGTAATCCTTGCGGAATCTGTTGCTCTAGCCCCAGAAACTAATCCTTGGGCATCTGGTAATGAATTGACGCTACTTGTCGATGGTGAAATTGATTTCTTAGAACTAATGTTGTCAGTTGTGTTTCCAGATGCTTGCCTTTCTACCTGAACAAGTAGAGTATCATCAGTTATAATCTGGGCCGTTCATATGTCACAAAGCAATGCTGAGAAATGACACCCTACCTCCTGTGAGCCTTCATTTTGTTCATATTCATAGCGATCGTTCTCAGAGCGTGGGGAGTACTCAGGAGGTGAAAGAGGCTCAGATCTTCGGGTTAGCATCACCTTCCCAGGAAAGCTCCGTCCTTTGAGCATTCTGGCAAAGAATTGGGTAAAAATAGCAACAAGCTCTTTCTGTAAGGTTACATACAAGCAGAAAGACTTTGCAATACTAGCAAATAGTAAGTGGTATCTCTAATTATTGATCATAGAGTAAAATTTAGACAGGAACACTACGTAAGTGGACAGTAGCCAACAACGTTTAAACTAAAAATGTACTCCAAAAGGCTGAAATACTGAAATATTCCTATTTCATATATCAAACTCTATATTCCTAACTGTTAAATCATGATACTCCTTTGTGAGGGGTGTACTATTACTGACGGCACCCATTCAGAAAAAAGAAACACATAGTAGGGGAGTTGTGCGATATGGAGGGGACTGACCCTTGCACGTTGCGGAGTGTCTGGTTGAAGCGCCATTCCGAGTTGTTGGGGCTTCCTCCGCCGCCGCTGCTCATCGCCGGGAGTGGCGGTGGAGAGCAACCGATCAGGAGTTGCTCTTCGCTGGATCTTGCCACCTAGCCCCCGATTCGGCCCTGCATGCACTCGCTTCTCATTCCCCGAAGTATCCACATCTATATGTGCCGGAGCGTCCACGCACCAAGCAGCTTAGGGCCACGTACCTCGAAGCGCAACCTGTAGCGATCGCCGCGTGCCTGGTGCGGCAGCGCAGCAGGAAGTCCGGGAAGCAGGTCGCCGGCGCGGTCCAACGCTCGCGGACGCGAGCCCCAAGAACCGTGCGGCGGAGCTTTGGGGCTGCGGATCGGCTGGCCACACCAACCCAACCCTACCCGCAATGCGGATCGCCGAAATCAGTAAACAGCACCGGGCGGGGAGATGGGTAGAGGAGGTACCGCAGATAGCGCGGCGGCGGCGAGAGGAGGTGGCCGGGGAGGAGGCGGCGCAGTATAAGTTTTTTTTTTTCTTGGACGGGAATGGGGATCTGAGGAGAGAGGTGGGAGTGGGGATCGCTGGGCGAGGAGACGAGAGGTGGGAGACGACGAGGGGTGAGGTGGCACGCCGCACGAACGGCCAGATGAATGACACCTGGCCTAATGGACGGGCGACGTTCTGCTGTGGTGCTGTGTCACTGTAGCGTATTGGAGGTCTCGGAAACAAAGGGATTTGTGGAAAAAACATACAGTATCTTGTTTGCCCTCCTGAAAACAATTGGAACACATTGTTTCTTAAAATTCTGAGGGCAACATGGTCATCCACGCATATGTATACACACCAAGGCTCTACCCCGCAAAAAAAAAAAAATACACACCAAGGCTCATGAAACATCAATGATTAAGTCATCATAGGCGCCCCGCTGATCCCGCGAAGGCCGTCTTTCACCAAGGAAACAAATTCTTTTTAAAAAAGACAGACAAGACGTCAAATATGATACTCCATCCGATTCATATTAATTATCGCAGTTTTAGTACAACTTTAAAGTATATGATTCCTGATAGGTTATGGTACCCTAACCAAATAACCAACGGTTCTTACATTATGGTTTTACTTAACTTCGGATGTGTGATTGCCAAGGAGGCAATGAAAACGTAGACTAGTTATAAACGGTAGCAAGAGTAGCTACTGAAGACAAGGTGTAAGACAAAAAACAAGAGTGATGTGAAAGGGCAAATCGGTGACAGTGATGGTTACAAAGAGGAAAAAAGAAAGCAGGAGACAATAAAACATAGTCATCGACGGGTTAACTGAGCTCATATTTTGACCAGGAGTGTGACAATGTGATCAAGCATTTTGATATATACTGAAAAATAACCGACGCGATGTCACAAAAACCCATGCTAAAGATTAGTAGGATGATGATATGGATAAATTATGAGGATTAACCATGATGAGATGGTATGTTGATGATGTAGAAAATATGCATGACTTATTGATGTAGATGAGTTGCATGGATAAGAAAAAATAGGTAGTAGGTGGAGCATGCAACTGAAAAGTAGGGGAAATGATTTTATGAGGTGACATGTGTGATGAGGTGGCATGTGCGTATGTTGAGAGAAATAAAAGTAGTGTGGATAAACTATTTAGGTATACTACATAACACCTGCGAAAATTTATAGCAATGAAATTGTAAAAAAAAATAAAAAAATATGAGAATAATACCATGCCACGGTTTCACCATATGAACGGTAGCAAACCTAAAGGTAAATAGATGATGGATGTGTGTTATATTGCCTTTTGACATCCAGGCTTCATTATTTGTTGTTGAAAAAGTTAAATATGAATGATGTGGAAGACTTGCATATGCTTAATAATGTGAGTGGCGTGTATGCAGGGCAGAGCTACATGGGGACAAACCAAGGTTGTGGCCCGCCCAGCCCACGAGAAAACACAACCCAAAAAGCCTACCGAGCTAGCCTAGCCAAATTCTTCTTTTTTTTTGCTCTTCTTTGGGCTTGGCATGCCCAAATTGTGCAGTAGCTCCAACTCTGCTTGTATGTGCATTTAAATGGGATCGTTTACTTAGATATATATAGAGTAGGATATAATATGGTCGATAGCCAAATTATGTAACCGACAAATATTGATCGTCATTCGTTGCACCGTTGACAAAGTTTGATAGTGGTGTAACATCTACTCCCTCCATTCCACAATGTAGTGCGTCCGCGCTTCCCGAGATCTCGTTAGAAGCGCGGGCGCACTACATTGTGGAATGGAGGGAGTATTATATTTTGGGAATGGTGGCGTAATGTTTGACATTTGTAAGATGTTGCTAAGAAATATAGAACTGTGGAGTGAAACTGAAATTGTTTTCAAGCAACATGTACTTAGAAGCGAACACGCATCTTGTCGTGCCGCTTTTTATTTTGAGGTCCACTTTATTATTATTTTAGTTGATTATATTGTTAGTGTTTGTTGAACGCTATGCAATGTTTTTTTTAACTTTTGTCGGCTTTTAGATGTACTGAGCTTGGATTTTTCCTTCATGATGGTGGCATCCTGCCGAAATCTAAGAATATTCTTGAATTTCAAGGCAAGATGGGAAACCATACAAACAAACCAAGTGCTGGCACACACCTATACACAGTGACCATCACCAGCATTGGCCCAAAAAGAGGCAACCCAACCCACCCGACGGACTAATCCGACAAAGGGACTCACACTCAAGATGAAAAGAACCAACATCATTCGAACCGATGACAGCACATAAGACCACCCAAACACACCAGAACAGCAGAGCCCCACAATCTCCACTGACACATCCCTAGTACCACAATGGATGCAACAACCAAAGCAACATCAAGTAAAAGAAAGAAGGATGAAAATAAGTCATCGAACGGAGCCGAGGAAGACTGGCGTGCACCCAACAGTCGAATGGACCCCTTCTCTTAGCAAGTTGAATGAAATTAGGTGACACGGAGCAGAGGACAACCACCTGCGCAATGAATCCCTCCCCTCACAAATCAACCGGCGCCCCCCTTCTCGGCCACACCCACAACGCCACCAAAAATCAACAGAGAAATCAGTGTATCCTCGTTCGCCCACGCATCGATCACAATACGAATCCCCCTACCCCTCAATGGTACACACCACACAAGCATGGACTAATGCCCCACAAAAACAAACACCATCTGATATCTGAATCCCATGTGGTACGCTAGCCTCGATGCATGAGAGGGCTCCCTCTGTAGGGAGCTTAATAGCTGTAAATACGAGTTCACCTCAGAGGGTATACTATCCTTTTAAAAAATAAAATAAAAAATGAGTCGCATAAAGTCGAAGAATGAACGTGTGTCTGTCCTGGACTCTGTGCGGTCAGCGTAGAAACTACTGGTTGAGAATGTGCTGGGTGATAAAGCTATAACCAGCTGCTCTGTTGCTGCCCCGGGCGAGGTTTGGAAAGCGTTGTGGAAACTCAAATGTTTTGCCGAAAGTCAGGATTTGTTTTGTTGGCGGGTACTGAAGAACATGCTTCCTTGTTTTGATGAACTCATTTGTGGTCATATTGCAAAAAACTCAAAGTGCACACTCTGCGGATACACAAATGAAAGTCTTTTATCATGTGATGATCACTTGTGGCCATAGAAAACAGTTCGGGAAGGCGCTTCTGCGGCAGAGAGGCATGAAGCTCCCACGGCTGCATCATGCGGTCGGGGTTGGGGATGTTCTTGCCTCAGACCTAATCAAGAAAGAAGATGTTAGGGTGTTTGTTACCATGATGTGGTGCATTTGGTCGAGCAAGAACAAGTTCACTCGTGGGGAAGAAGGCTTCCAGCTGATACGATCTATTGTACTGGCTGATGAGATCGTGGCGACCCTTGAGCTCCCTTCGTGCCAGGATGATCCAGGAGGGAGTCGCCAGCACCACTGTTGGCCACCTCCACTGGAAGGTTGTGTTGTAGTCAATGTTGACGGCGCCCTCGACGTCCAGAACCGAGTGTCTAGCTCAGGCCATGACGTTAGGGACTACCTTGGTACCTTTATTGAGGCATGTATGAGTCAACATAAGGACATCGATGATCCGTTCATTAGTGAGCTCTTTGCTTGCCGGGATGGTATTGATGCAGCTATCAGAATGGGAGTTCAACAGGTCATTGTGTACATAGACTGCTCTAATATAGTATACCTGTGGCATGATATTGGTGCCCTCCGGGTAAATGGTGCACCTATGATGAAGGAAATCAAGCAGATGTCCGAGTCTTTCCAGGGTTTCAAGCTTCTTTGGATTCGTCGTGAAGCAACTGGGCGACACACATTTGCGCTAAAGAAACTCTTAGTTTCTCTTCTTGTACATGCTTTGATGTAATTTTTGGATTCTCTGACTAGAACCATTCAGTTAGATTGTAATCTCTTGTCAGTTTAGTAAAGCGAGGGGTTAATGTCCAAACAAAAAAGTTGAGCATTGTGGTCTTGTGGATCACTTCACTCAACCGTGTCTGAATATCTGGTCAACACGTTCCCGTAGGACCCCAATAGCCAGCGGCTAAGAGTGATGACATTTGTGAATGTTTTTTACGGCATTTTGTGCGAGCGAGCATGGCGATTTTAGTTAGCGAGCATGCAACTCTGCCGCAGTTCTGTTTTCGCCGAAAATTGCCGTCCTCGTGAACTGCGGCGGATGTTTGCTGATTATGATTACCGTTCCCGTAACTTTTTTTGCAAGGACAGTGAAGCAAACGCAACAACGACAAAGCAAAGTCTTAACACTCGTGAATAAACAGTCACAGCAAGCTTGGCACATATTTGCATGGATGACCATCATCGCAGTCGCATCTCATCATCGACTAGCAGAGCTGCTGCCTGGACGCCGGCCTCCAAGAGCAGCAGCAGCAGCGCACCAGCATCAGCACCCACTCAAAACTGCACCCACAACACACACGAAGCTAGTTAGTGAGACCTCCCTGCCCGGCGACGTGATTTAACTACTAATGCGAAGTCCAAATGAACACGACAATGGTAGTTGCTCGAAACGCTTGTCCGTTAGGCACTTACCACCATGCTCCGAGATCGAACCGTCTTCTCGGCGTCTGCTCCCGACGAGCGGACGCGGCGGCGTCCATGGAGAAGGCGGAGTAGTGAACCAGCCGCGGCTCGGACCGCACCGCCCGCTGTGCTAGCAGCGGCGACGGCGACGGCGAGGCGTCGAAGTCACGCGAAGAGAAGGGCGGCGACGCGGACGGGGACGGCGTGAAGACATATGGCCGGCGTCCCGGGCCGACGCTGACGGGCAGCGGGGACGGCGGCGTCAGCGGCGGAGAGGAGGAGGAGGAGGCCGCGCTGCTGCTCATGGTCACCCGACCCGGCCGGCCACGTCGCGTACGCGCGGTCGCAGTGTCCGGGGATTGTGGGAAGCGCTGGGTTAATCGAGCCTTGCATGTGTAAGCTCGGGCCAACCACGGGTCAAACAGGCGTCTGGTGGCGAGATCGGAGACTCGCAGATAGCCGGCCGTTAGTCGACCATGACAGTGCGAAATTAACTTTCCGTTTGCCGGCCGACGCGGTGGTGGTGGAGAAAAACAGTCGGTTTTTTCCAATAAACCAGCAAGAGTTTGTACATCATCGTGTATGCACGCACGGGCTACAATGTCGAACGGCGGGCATTTAGTCGACCATGCGTGCCCGTGCGACAAGTCTCTCTCGATCCCCTGTGCGCGCACTTCTCCTAGCAATCGCGGTACGTGCCGCTGCCGTTACGTAGCTCGCATACACCACCGCCGCCTGTACCGACACGACGCGCATGTCACGCGAAGCCTTGCAGGTAGCGGTACCTGCCGCCGAAGCACCCGAGCAAGGAGGACCGGTGGTGGAGGTGGCCGTGCCCGTACGCGCGCGCGCGCGGCAGGGGCCTCCGCGTCCACCCGCGCCGCGCCCTGCCCAGCCCCGCCCCGAGCCACGACCGCGCACGGGACGCCGCACCAGCGGCCGAGGCCCTGCCGGCTACCCACGCCCGGCACGCCGCACGCGCAGCCGCGGCCCTCCCGGCGACCCTGGCCTCGCGCAGCAGACGCGCCGCCAGCCCGCGGAGCCCCGTGGCCGCCGCCTCCTCCTCGTCGTCCTCGCCGGGCGCGGACAGCCGGTAGGTCTGCAGGAACAGCGCCCGCCGCGCCGCGTACTCCTCGCGCTGCCGGTAGCGCGCGGCGTGCTCGCCCTGGCGCGGCCACCCGGTCCCCGCGGGCGCTGGCAGCGGCATACCTGGTGCTGGTACGTGGGGGTGAGTCCGTGAGTGTGCGGCCGTGTCAGTGGGATCGAGTGAGAGTTATATGGAGGAGGTGAGTGAGAGTGCAGGAGCAAGGGCAGTAGCTGAACCAGAACTGGTAAAGCAACGGCTCTGTTTGTTTGGTGCCGACGGTTGCACCAGGACGCACCAACCCGGCCCAGGATATGCCACTAGGCAGTAGCTGGTTGGTTGCTCCAGAAGGATCATTAGGGCATGTCCAATGCGAGGCGCTAAGGTAAGGCGCCAGGATTGATTTCCTGGTCGACCGGCAGTTATGCGATCAAATCCTGATGCCTGGCCCGGCATCGACGCAAAGTTGGGAACCGAGCGCTTGGCTGTTTTTTTGCTGTGTGAGATGAAGCGTCAAGTGCGGAGGTCGATCCTTTTAGCGCCCATTATTAGCATGTACGGTTGGAGCAGGAGGCGCTATGGTTAGTTTTTTATTCTACAATATTTATTTTAATTGCCTAAGCGCCTGTACAAGCTTCTCCCATTGAAGATGCCCTTACAAGTTTAGAACCAGACGAACAACAATACTTCAGATAAAAATGTTGCAGCGTCTACTGATCGAGGTGACTGAGTTTAACAACAACATGCAATTTAGACTGTCCATTCCCTCTAAAATGCCCACCGGCACTGTCCACATAGTACCCGAGTGTTAATAATTCAACAAGGAGTTAACAACAAGCGAGAGGCAGATTAATTTCGTAGGAGTAGACTTCCTCTCGTTTTCCTTCCCTAACCCTAGGCGGCTAGGACAAACCCTCCCCTCCAGGCTTCACCGACGAGCCCGTGGATTCACCTCCCCTCTGTCTGCCGCTCCGGTGACCGGTGACGGGGAGGGGAATCTCGATGCCTTCACTCTTGTCAGTAGTTTAGATTAGGGTTTTTTAGTCCTCGTAGTTGTGGCGCTCAAGCGGATGGCGGCGCTTCTTCTTCGAGTTTATCTTTCGGACTCCGATCTTCCTCGAGTTCGTCCGTCTAGACGTAGTCCTACCGTCTCCTTGGTGCGGTGAGGTTAGGTTTCTCGTCATGTGGCGAGATTTGGTGTCAGATGCTTCAGATCTATACAAGGGTTCAACAACAACGACTGCGGCTTCAGGGCGTTGGTCCTTAGGGGCACGTGCACGAAGACTTTCTGGCTGTCATCGATGAGGTCAAGCCGGCTCCGGTAGAGGAGCGGCGGCAGTAGTGGTTGTTCTGTGGTCTCGGAATCTCGATGTAATTTTTATTACATTTAAGGTGCTTTGTACTTCCGGTGAACTTTTATAATTGATCTTATCCTTTTTGGAAAAAAAAGTTAACAAGAAGCTCCCCAGCCAAAAAAAAGGGTAGTCCATAACTGGATGCACGCAAAAATGCAAATGTTCTACCTGGCCAAAAGGCCCAAAATCAAAGACTCAACCTGAAATTCTCAACGACCCAGCCATTTTCCTTCAACTACACTGTCAGCACCAGTTCTCATCATCCAAGCTGTTTTTAACTGACGCTGAGGCAAACTGTAGTGCTGCAATTTCAAAGCATCGTCGTCTCCACCCTAGGCAACACCAAAAAGTTGCAGACTCCTGATGACTTGTCATCAACTTCACCAGGAAGAAAGAAGCTTAAGTAACAAATTGCTAGTACTCATATGATTCCCTTTGCGGGCAGTAAAAAAAAGGACAAAGTTTACAGAAAAAGATTGATGTCCACGATAATGATATGGTGTATAGAGTAGACTAGATGCAGATAGGTTATTTTATCATCACTTGACATGGTCAAGTTCCTCTTAAACGGGTAGTCAGATTGCAAACAGCTGACAGATCTTCTATGTGATGTACTACTATATGCATCGACATGAACTGCTATCTATGGCTATCACGAATGCTGTGCATCAGGTATTTTGAAATGTACAGTGTAGAAAAGACCACCTTCCTGCTTAAAGAAAAGCCTGTTGGAACTGTCCAACAGTATTTTCATTCTGAAATGAAAATACGTACATGGATGAAACACAGTAATGCCAGAGGCAAACATGTTGTGAAACATTCTGATGCGTCCTCCATGGACGTATCCTCGAAAAGAAAAACATGTTGTGAAACAGTTCCGAGAGAGAGAAATGCAGGCATATCACAGAAGGCTGGCTATCTGAACTCTATGGAAGGCGATGGACGCTGCACATGATGAGCAGGTAAAGGCGAAGCCAGCCACAGCCAGCTTGATTTGGGCGGAATTTGATGCAAAGCCACAGAAAGCGTAAGTAATTGGAAACGAACCGATAAGATTCAGCATCGTGCACAAATAGGAATCAACTGAGCAGGAGATTGCATCTGATTTGAGGGGTGAAACGATACAGCAAATTTGCTGATTCCATTCCATTCTTGGTACTAGTACATCGATTCCAACATCAAGCAGAAACAGAGCAAGAGTCGGCCAGCTCTACTTGGGGAAAAGTTTGAAACAGTCACAGAATGGGGAATTCGGAACGCAATGATAAGATTCAGCATCACGCACGAATCAATATTAACTGAGCAAGAGATTGCAGGTGAATTCAGGGGTAAACGACAATGCAATTTCATAGTTCCATCGCATTCTTGCATACATCTACATCAAGCAGAAACAGAGCAGAGAAAGAACAACGAACACCACCACGAACCCTGACATTCAAGGAGCTACTACTAGTAAGTAATCTGCTGGTTGCTGGCTGGAGGATCCCGGCGTTGGTGGCCTAGCCGCCGAAGCCGTAGAGGGTGCGGCCCTGGCGCTTGAGCGCGTAGACGACGTCCATGGCGGTGACGGTCTTGCGGCGGGCGTGCTCGGTGTAGGTGACGGCGTCGCGGATGACGTTCTCGAGGAAGATCTTGAGCACGCCGCGGGTCTCCTCGTAGATGAGCCCCGAGATGCGCTTCACGCCGCCCCGCCGCGCCAGCCGCCGGATCGCCGGCTTGGTGATCCCCTGGATGTTGTCGCGGAGGACCTTGCGGTGGCGCTTGGCGCCGCCCTTCCCCAGCCCCTTGCCGCCCTTGCCCCTCCCAGACATCTTCGCCGCCGCTGCTTCTTTCTCTCCGGCGGGATTGAGTTGCGTTGGTAGTGGTGGCTGTGGCGGAGGATGGTGGTGGACTTTGGGGGCGAGGTTGGTTATATAGCCGCGGTGTTCGGGGAGCTGGCGAGAGGCCGCGATCCGCGTGACGCGTGATTTCCTCCGTTGGATGAAGGATGGATGGTGGGATGTGGGCGAGGAGGGGTGCCGCGGATCGGTGACGTGGCGGGGGGGGGTGTAGTCAGGGGTGGGCGCGGAATGGTTTTCGATGGCGGGGATTTGCGCGCGTGAGACTTTTCGGTTGCGTTTCTGCGGTCAAAAACTTGTACAGACGCGTATGAGCTGGGCAATGGGCATCCTCGGGCCGGGCTTTTGCAAAGCCCGCACCTGAGATGTCATCAGGTCCGATGAGCCTGGTCTTATTTATTTATTTATTATGTCTCAAAAAAAAATATTTATTTATTTATTTTCAAAAGGAGAGGCAAAGTTTGCTAACAAAAAAAAAGGCAAAAGATTTGACTCATCGATTAATTAAGCGGAAGATAATTGCCCAGATAGAAACCGAACGAAAACCGTTACAACACGACAACCTGCGGACTACTCGCAAAGCATGAATCTCCACAACCACCCCAGCAGACGAACAAACGCCCCACCCGCTACAAGCATAACCTCGCGGCCTATGGAAACACAACAACGCAAAGGAGCCCCATCGAAAGCACATCGACAAAGACATCAGGTGCAACAACCCGAAAAGAAGATAACCATCTATCAAGCAGTCGCAAATGCCTTTCCTATAACGCCACTCTTCTTGCTTTTGCTCCCAAATGATTTCTCCTTCGAAATGCCGAAACGATGGCTAGCGCACACCCTCTTGCTCTTGTCCCCTTCTCCTTTAGGAGGCAACCAAACCGTCTTGCTAGATCCAGGGCTAGCAATCTCCAATCTGGCAATCAATTCTTGAAACTTTCTAGCGAATATAGCCTCGGAAATAGGTGCGAATGCACCAGATGCCACAACCTCGTCACTCCCAGGAACCACCTGGCTGAAGGGCTCAAGCGAGTGGTAAGCAACAATGCCCAAACCTCCACGCTCCATGGTGACGAGAGCATGACTGGTCTCCGACGGTGGTGTTGTGGGTGGCGGCAAATCCACAGTCGAGGCCACAAAGCAAGTTCACATGTACCATCGACAGACGCAAAGCGTGCTTCCCACCCATCATCTGTAGCTCGGGCATGATCCACAACACCGGAGCCGCAACCTCGGTGATGTCCGCGCACCTAGAGGCAGCCGACACATCGAGACAGCGGTGACGGGCAGGGCCTAACACGAGGGGAGAACCACCAAAGAGGTTTGCTTCCCCTCCACTCACGAAATCAACCGCATCAGGAGGGTGTGACGTCAGAGTGGTCTACAACATAGCCGGCACAAGGGAGAGTCCACTTAGTGCAACCTCCGCTTGCTCCAAAAAGCTCCCAACCCGCGCCAGACAGCCTCGCAGCAGTGCAATCTGCAGCCAGAGCGGGTTGCAAGACTACTTCGGACGGGGTTGCCGAGACAGTGGTAGCAGAGACGCCAGACGCCCAAGACCGACGATGAAGCGCCTTGGAAGGGAGCGGGGATGCCATCAGACCCTCACATGAAGCTTAAGTCATATGATGCACGGTGCCGAGACGGGACATAGGCGGCCGACCAGGCTTGCCATCAAGCTCATGGGACGCCACGGATTGAGGTATCTGCGAGCCTGGTTTTATGAAACATTTACACGATCACATTCAAAATAAGGAAACATTTACACCATAATTTTCCCCCAAATTTTGATATACTTGTTGATGAATGATTTTTTGCCGAGCTTGTGATGAGGGGTTGAGATAGTAGAGAGGGTGGGTTTCGGAATCGAATGGTGTTGAGTGACATGAGATATATTGGGATACGAAAACTTTGCCAGGCTATTTTCTTTTTATGGCTCGTGAGCACTCATCAACGGACATCACCCCAGACATCATATAGGATGCATATAAATTCTAATGACTTTCACCACAGAAGTAAATGATAGTCTAAATCTCTAATCAAAACGTGACTTGTTCATCACCTTATTCCTTGACCATGCCTCAAAGTGCGAGCCACCCCACCATCATATCTTCTTTTCCCAAACGATAAGTGCCACTCGTCACGTGCGTGGCACTCCGGCCCTGACTTTTTCGATTGCAATTCCAGTCACGCAATGATGGCAATTTCTAGTAACAGACGGCAAGTTTCTATCAAAAAAATGAAGCACTAAAGTTGTCTTGCTTGGCAACTAAAGTTGACATCCTCGCGTCACTAAACTTGCCATCGAAAACGTTCAGGGTTGCCATGTGCTCGCACCTAACGTGTGACACTTATCAGGGTCCCTTCTTTTCTGGTTTTTTTTTAACAAGATGAGGCGCTCGAAGCGCCAAACTTTTCATATCAGCTCAGTAACAATGTACATCATGGATTACAAAGCCCTGGAACTGAAAATGAGAGAGGAGATAAACTACAGGGCAAGACATATTCCTGTGAGCTGAAGCAAAACAACATATGTCAGGTTCAACAGCAGATCTAAGAAACCAATGAGCTACATTGTGAGCAATTCCATTTATCTCCCTAGAAATATGAAACACCTGAGAATTAAGATCTAGTGGAAGAAACCAGCCAAAGCTTTCCTGATAGTGTAAGGAGTAGAAGTCTTTGTAATCCTCCTGTTTGTCGCAAACGAAGCCAAAGCAAGACAATATGTGAGGGGAGTGGGGTGGGTAATGTGCAGACGTTTGGCCACTTTTGCAGCCAGAAGAAGGGCAAGAGCCTTAGCTTGCAAAGGTGTACTTGTAATGAAAGTGAAAGCCTGAATCTGCACATTTACTTCCATCTGGTCCCGTGGCAAAGAAAGGTAAACTCCAACTCCAGTGGTTGCCGCTCCCTGTGATAAACCTGGATTTTTTTTGCACTTAAAAGCTGCATCAGAGTAAACTTTTGGTCCGGCAACAACACGATCAGACTTGAGTGTTTGGCCTGCAGGGGAACTTAGTTAATGGGAGTTGAGTTACGGATGGGGTTTTGAGGCTGGAGGTGTTGAGAATTAGTAACAAGGTCATAAGATTCAGTAGATAGAGCATTTGCAGCAAAATTAACATGGCAAGGAGAGATTTTTTTCCTGTCAAAAATATAATCGTTTCTAGCTTTCCAAAGAAACCACAACAAATTGAGAATATTAATAGCAGAAGCATGTGGATGATTCATGTTAAGCAGAGCAATGATAATGTTGTGCATGTTGGAATAGCTCTGAACTAAAACATCTGGTCTAATAAACCAAGGATGGGAAAACCAAGCAGCTATAGCAAAATCACAAAGGAAAAACAGATGAATCTCATCCTCCCGTTGACCACATCTACAACAAAGTTGAGAAATATGAATAGAGAAGCGGCCAGCCCTCAAACCTGTGGGAAGAGCTTTCCGAAGGAGTCTCCAAGCAAAAGTTTGAACTCCGGGAATCATCAACTTTTGCTTCCAAATCAGCTTGAGAAGATTTTTAACCTGCAAGGAAACTTGAGAAGGAGCATTTCTCGGATTGGCATGAATATCCTGCAAACACAATTTATAAGTGGATTTGGAAGAAAAAATTCCATTAGGAGTAAGATCCCAACATAGAATGTCTGGGCAATCTTCATGAAAAAATTCATTCTGGATAATAGAAGAAGCGAAAGGCCGCTGAAAGAGAGAGTTAATGAGATTATTATTCCAGACTTTCTGACCCGGAAGCCAAAGATCTTTAACAAGGGAAGGATATATGTATCCTGGAGGCTGGATAATGAGATTATCATGAACATAAGTCCAATGAGAACACTAGGGAGTACTCCAGAGAGATATATTACCTTGTGTGAGCTAGTAGAAAGAATGAGCTTTGAGCTTAGGCAACATTTTTAAAACGGAGGACCAGAAAGCTGATTTCGGAGTGTTTGGATAAGCTGTCCAAATAGAGGCATCATGGAAATATTTGGATTTAAGCACAAGATGTAAATGGGAAAATGGGGCTTTAGCAAGTCTCAAAGCCGTTGCAAGAATCAGACACTCATTTACGGCTTGCAAATTCCTTATACCAAGTCCACCTTCCTGCTTAGAATTACAAATGTGTGACGCCCCCGACTCGACCGTGCACTAATCATTCACGCAAATGCGCACGATCAAGCCCAGGGACTCACGGGAAGATATCACAACACAACTCTAGACACAAAATAAAATAATACAAGCTTTATATTACAAGCCAGGGGCCTCGAGGGCTCGAATACATAAGCTCGAGTTACACAAACGTCAGCGGAAGCATCAGCATCTGAGTACAGACATAGTTAGACAAGGATGCCTTAAGAAGACTGAGCAAAACAACGTCAACTAGACCGAAAAGGCGCAGGCCTCCTGCCTGGGAGCCTCCTGACTACTCCTGGTCGTCGGTCTCCACGTAGTAGTAAGCTCCGTCGGGGTAGTAGTAGTTGTCGACGGGATCAGCTGGCTCCGGGGCTTCGTCATCTGATCGCAGCAATCGGGTATGGGGAAAAAAAGAGGTAGCAAAGCAACCGTGAGTACTCATCCAAAGTACTCGCAAGACTTACAGCAGATCTATGCTAAACATGCATCGGTATCAAAGGGAAAGGCTATATCTGTGGTCTAGACTGTAGAAATGCCAGAACAGGGGGGAAGACCTAGCCTATCGAAGACTAGCATCTTTAGCGTCTTGCAGCATTAGAAGAGTGCAGATTAGCATTTATATCAAAACAATAGTTGTTTAATAGCAAGGCCCAGAGATCCTTCCTCGACTCCCTGCGAGAAAGCGATCCCGAAGCCAACATATTATTAAGCATCACAGTTCAAGTTGTAGTAGATCGGGATACAACACTGAGCGTCCTGTTACCGTGGACACGGCTATTCGAATAGATAAACTTCTCTGCAGGGGTGCACTACTGTTACCCAGCACGCTCGATTACCTCTGGCCGGACACACTTGCTGGGTAATGCCCGGCCTCGGATAACCAACACGACGCAGTCCTACCTAGGCTCAGCAGAGAGGTCCCCGCCGGTCTACATCCTAAGCGCTCAGGGGTCTTGGGCCCATCGCCCTTTGCACTCCGGGTCATTGTGCCGCGGATCGGAGTACAAGCACCACCTCTGTCCTGGATGGCACCTAACCCGACCGGCTCACAATGCTGAACTGGACGTCTGACAAAGCTTTCGGCTGATACATACGACGCAGAGGGCCCCATAAACCATTATCCCGCGCGGTGGTAGTGCGTATAGGCCAGTGGCCAACTCAGATCAAATACCTGATACGTCTCCAACGTATTTATAATTTTTGATTGTTCCATGCTATTATAGTATCAATCTTGGATGTTTTATATTCAATTACAAGCAACTTTATATCATTTTTTGGGACTAACCTATTAACTTAGTGCCCAGTGCCAGTTGCTATTTTTTGCCTGTTTTTGGTTTTCCAGGATATCAGTACCAAATGAAGTCCAAATGCCACGAAACTTTTTGGAGATTTTTTTCTGGACATAAGAGACACTAGAAGCTTCGGGAGAAGACCAGACGCCAGAAGGGGTGGGCACAAGCCACCAGGGCGCGCCCCAGGGGCCAGGCGTGCCCTGGTGCCTTGTGGCCCCACCTCTCCTCCGTTTGACCTAATTCCACCTCTATAAATTCTCTAAAATCAGGGAACCAACCAGGGAGTCCACGAAATACTTTTTCCACCGCCGCAAGTTTCTGTTCCAGAGAGATCCCATCTGGAGGCCTTTTCCGGTACTCCGCCGGAGGGGGAATCGATCACGGAGGGGTTCTACATCAACCTTGATGCCCTTCCGATGATGCGTGAGTAGTTTACCACAGACCTTCGGGTCCATAGTTAGTAGCTAGATGGCTTCTTCTCTCTCTTTGATCTTCAATACAATGTTCTCCTCGATGTTCTTGGAGTTCTATCCGATGTAATCACTTTTTGCGGTGTGTTTGTTGGGATCCGATGAATTGTGAGTTTATGATCAGATTATCCATGAATATTATGTGAGTTTCTTCTGATCTCTTTTATGCATGATTATTATAGCCTCGTATTTCTTCTTCGATCTATTGATTTGGTTTGGCCAACTAGATTGATTTATCTTGCCATGGGAAGAGGTGCTTTGTAATGGGTTCGATCTTGCGGTGCTCAATCCCAGTGACAGAAAGGGACATGACACGTATGTATCATTGCTCTTAAGGATAAAAAGATGGGGTTTATTCATACGTGAGTTTATCTTGTCTACATCATGTCATCTTGCTTAAGGCGTTACCCCGTTCTTTATGAACTTAATACTCTAGATGCATGTTGGATAGCGGTCGATGGGTGGAGTAATAGTAGTAGATGCAGGCAGGAGTCGGTCTACTTGTCTCGGACGTGATGCCTATATACATGATCATTGCCTTGGATATCGTCATGATTATTTGCTTTTCTATCAATTGCCCAACAGTAATTTGTCTACCCACCGTATGCTATTTTCAAGAGAGAAGCCTCTAGTGAAAACTATGGCCCCCGGGTCTATCTTTATCAATTACTAAAACCCTAAAAATAGTTGCTGCAATCTTATCTTATTTATTTTAGTTTGATCTATCTATCTATCACATACAATTTAATCTTGCACTTTACCGTCGAGGGATTGACAACCCCTCATTCGCGTTGGGTGTGAGGATTTGTTGTTGTGTGTGCAGGTGCTGTTAACGAGGTGTTGTGTGATTCTCCTATTGGTTCGATAACCTTGGTTTCATAACTGAGGGAAATACTTATCTCTACTGTGCTGCATCATCCCTTCCTCTTCGGGGAAAATACCAACGCAAGCTACAAGTGGCAGGAAGAATTTCTGGCGCCGTTGCCGGGGAGACATCATCAACATCTATCAAGTACCTACACATAAAACTTCATCTCCTCGCATTTAATTTATTTGCCTTTGCCTCTCGTTTTCATCTCCCCCACTTCTAAAAAGTTTTTACAAAAATCCAAAAATATTTTTCGTTTGCCTTTTTCTTGTTTGCTTGCTTGCTTTTATTGCCTTCATGTCGAACACACCAGAACAGAAAGTAAAAGCAAAAATATAAGATACTATGGATCCACTTAAAGTTTACTACTTGGGTCATCTTCGATCCATTTGTGCTCGTGCTGAAACCCCAACTAGTTTAGTTGAGCGAAAATCATTAGATGAGCATGCTCATTTTGTGCGTCACCGTTTGTCTCAAAAGGGGAGACTCTTATGGAGGCAAATAAATTGTTTGCTATGCTATGCTTGGAATCTATGCAAAATTTATGATTTTACTTGTTGCTCTAAGAACCCTAAAAAACACCTTCCCTATCTTTGTGAGTATAATGATAATGAAATCTCATCTTCTTATGAAAAGGGTGTTTATAGTTACTATGATATCGAACAAATTGAAGAATTTGTTGCTTTTAAGGGTGCTTATGAAGTTGCTTCTTTTATTGAAAAATATGATATTACTCTCTACAAATCTGAAAATTTTGACATACTTAAATATTGCTATGAAAATTATGCTCATAATGCCTATGTTAAAGAATTTATTGAGAGAATGTATGCTGCTTTGGAAGAGAATAATGATATGCATGAATCTATAGATAACTATGATTCCGTTGATTCGATTGAAATATCCCCTCTTGATGAACATGATGCTTGCTATTCTTCTGGCCATGATGCCAATATTTGTTATGCTTATGGAGATGAACTTGCTATAGTTCCTTATGTTAAAAATGAAATTATTACTATTGCACCCATACTTGATAGCTCCTTGAATGAAAAGCATGATGGCAATGATGTTATTATAAATTCTATTAATGTCAATTGTGTTAATGATATGCAAAACCCCAAGCTTGGGGATGATAATTTTGTTATGTCTACTATTTATTGCAATGATCATGATTGGGGTGATAATGCTTCTTATAATCTTGAAAATTTATTTAAGCCTCATGATGAATATGCTATTGATAATAATGTTTGCAATAATATTGAAAGTGGGTTTGGAAGAGTATCAACTTTAGGAAAAAAGAACCCCACATATTTGGAGAGTGTTCAGTCTTATGAAATTATTGATAAAAGTGGGTTTGGAGAGGTCATGTCTTTAGTTAATGTTAATCCCACTATTTCGGAAGATTATAAAAAATGTATGCATGTGGATCATAAAGAGAATATTGTTTATGATAGCTACATTGTTGAATTTGATTATGATCCTACATGTAATTATTATGAGAGAGGAAAATATGGTTGTAAAAATTTTCATGTTACTAAATTACCTCTTGTTATGTTGAGATTGTCGATGTTTTATTCCTCTCCTTTGCATATGCTAGATATTTCTTGTCTTGATAATTTGTTTGCTTATAAAATTCCTATGCATAGGAAGTATGTTAGACTTAAAGGTGTTTGTCACATGTTTTATGATGCTCTCTTTGTGTTTCAATTATTATCTTTCATGAGAGCATCATTGAAATCTCAAGCCTATCTTAATGGCTATAAAGAAAGAGCTTGTTGGGAGACAACCCAATAAATAAAATAAGTTCGTGTGTTAGCATAGTTAAAGTTACTGTTATGATTGTCTTTTTATGTTTTAATTAGTGTTTGTGCCAAGTAAAGCCTTTGGGATGATTTGGATGATAGTTGATTTGATTCTGTGCAAAAACAGAAACTTTTACGTCCAGTACAGAAAATTCTAAAAATCACTGGAGCGACAAAAAATTCTGAATTTTTTACACAGTATTGATATATGAATTGCCCACATTGTCCTAATTTTCAGAATTTTTGGAGTTACAGAAGTATGGCTTTTAAATAGATTGCTACAGACTGTTCTGTTTTTGGCAGATTCTGTTTTCGATGCATTGTTTTGCTTGTTTTGATGGAACTATGGATTGTATCGGGGGGTATAAGCCATGGAGAAGTTAGAATACAGTAGGTATAATGCAAAATAAAATATGAATGGGTTTGCAACAGTACCTAAGGTAGTGATTTGTTTTGTTATACTAACGGATCTCACGAAGGTTTTGTTGAGTTTTGTGTGATTGAAGTTTTCAAGTTTTGGGTGAGATCACGATGGATGAAGGAATAAGGAGTGGCAAGAGCCTAAGCTTGGGGATGCCCAAGGCACCCCAAGGTAATATTCAAGGAAGACTCAAGCGTCTAAGCTTGGGGATGCCCCGGAAGGCATCCCCTCTTTCTTCTACCAACCATCGGTAATTTTACTTGGAGCTATATTTTTATTCGTCACATGATATGTGTTTTGCTTGGAGCGTCGTGTATTATATGAGTCTTTGCTTTGTTTGCTTTTTAGTTTGTCACAATCATCCCTACTGGACACACTTATTTTAGAGAGCCACACGATCATCATAATTTGTTAGAATGCTCTATGTGCTTCACTTAAAAATTTTGAGCTAGGCAGTTGCTCTAGTGCTTCACTTAAATCTTTTTGAGCACGGCGGTGGTTATATTTTAAAGAAATAAACTCTCATGCTTCACTTATATTATTTTGAGAGTTGATAAAATTTTGAAGAAATACTTGTGCTCTCATGCTTCACTTAAATCTTTTTGAGAGTTGATAATAGTAATGGTAATTTGCACAAGACATGAATTTGGTCCCAAAGTGATGAATATTCAAGAGGGATATAATAAAAACTTTCATATAGATCATTGGATATGGTGAGTTTGATTCCTTGCAATAGTTTTGCGATATGGAGATGATAATATGTGAGCCATGTTAGTGAGTAATTGTGGTTTAGTAAGAATATTGGTGTTAAGGTTTTTGATTCCCTATGCATGCATGTTAAGTCAATAGTTATGCAATGAAATTATATCCTACTTATGGTGCATTATTCGGTGTTAGTTATGTTCAATGCATGTTTATGACCGTTTTCGTCTTTTGGTTGGTTGTTTCTCAATCTATTTGCTAGCCTTCATTTGTACTAAGCGGAAATACTGCTTGTGCATCCAAACTCCTTAAACCCAAGTTGTGCCAAGTGAGTCCACCATATCTACCTATATGCGGTATTTCCATGCCGTTCCAAGTAAATTTGTGTGTGCCAACTCTAATTTTCAAAATAATTTTTCTGTTTTGTGTGCTCGTACCGCTCATGAAGCGGAAGGGGGTGGCCAATATTTTCCATGATAGGTGTGTTATTCTCACGATGAGTGTTTATTCACTTGTCATTGCACGAGAGTGTGGTTGGCAATAGGGATGCCCAGTCCCACATTGAAATCAAAAATTAATAACAACAAAATTCCTTGGAAAGTGATGGTATGGAGGGCACCCGTGGATACGGCTAGCCATGGATTGTGAAAGAATGGTGGAAAGGAAATAAACTTTACTTTCTGTTTGGGAACCGCCTATGATGTATCTAGCATGGAAAATATTGGGAATTCTCGTTCGTTTTCGTTGACAGGAAAAGCATGCCTCCTAAAATATTTTTATCTCTCTAAATTTAAGCTTTGAGCTCTGGCACATTTGACAAATCTCTGCTTCCCTCTGCGAAGGGCCTATCTATTTACTTTTATGCAATTTTTATTTGTACTTTGCGTCTCCATCTTCTCTTATAAAGCACCAACTGGACAGCACTATTGTCATACTTGTGCATTGGATGTAGCTAATACTCGAGTGTGTTTCATGAATGGATCAATGATTGATCATAATGGGCTAGGGATAACTTTCTTTAGTGTTGATATTTTGAAAGACAAGGTTGCTTGTTAGCATGCTTGAGTATTTATATTTTTATGTCAAATTATAGACTATTGCTTTGAATCATTCAAGTCCGAATGTCCATGCTACAAAGAAAAGATAATATGATGAATCATTCCATGCTACAAAGAAAATATTATATGATGAATATGATGGGTAGCATTCCACATCAAAAATTCTGTTTTTATCATTTACCTACTCGAGGACGAGCAGGAATTAAGCTTGGGGATGCTGATACGTCTCCAACGTATCTATAATTTTTTATTGTTCCATGCTATTATAGTATCAATCTTGGATGTTTTATATTCAATTACAAGCAACTTTAAATCATTTTTTGGGACTAACCTATTAACTTAGTGCCCAGTGCCAGTTGCTGTTTTTTGCCTGTTTTTGGTTTTCCATTATATCAGTACCAAATGAAGTCCAAATGCCACAAAACTTTTTGGAGATTTTTTTCTGGACATAAGAGACAGTAGAAGCTTTGGGAGAAGACCAGACGCCAGAAGGGGTGGGCACAAGCCACCAGGGCGCGCCCTGGTGCCTTGTGGCCCCACCTCTCCTCCGTTTGACCTAATTCCACCTCTATAAATTCTCTAAAATCAAGAAACCAACCAAGGAGTCCACGAAATACTTTTTCCGCCGCCGCAAGTTTCTGTTCCAGAGAGATCCCATCTGGAGGCCTTTTCCGGTACTCCGCCGGAGGGGGAATCGATCACGGAGGGGTTCTACATCAACCTTGCTGCCCTTCCGATGATGCGTGAGTAGTTTACCACAGACCTTCGGGTCCATAGTTAGTAGCTAGATGGCTTCTTCTCTCTCTTTGATCTTCAATACAATGTTCTTCTTGATGTTCTTGGAGTTCTATCCGATGTAATCACTTTTTGCGGTGTGTTTGTTGGGATCCGATGAATTGTGAGTTTATGATCAGATTATCCATGAATATTATTTGAGTTTCTTCTGATCTCTTTTATGCATGATTATTATAGCCTCGTATTTCTTCTTCGATCTATTGATTTGGTTTGGCCAACTAGATTGATTTATCTTGCCATGGGAAGAGGTGCTTTGTAATGGGTTCGATCTTGCGGTGCTCAATCCCAGTGACAGAAAGGGATATGACAGGTATGTATCATTGCTATTAAGGGTAAAAAGATGGGGTTTATTCATACGTGAGTTTATCTTGTCTACATCATGTCATCTTGCTTAAGGCGTTACTCAGTTCTTTATGAACTTAATACTCTACATGCATGCTGGATAGCGGTCGATGGGTGGAGTAATAGTAGTAGATGCAGGCAGGAGTCGGTCTACTTGTCTCGGACGTGATGCCTATATACATGATCATTGCCTTGGCTATCGTCATGATTATTTCCTTTTCTATCAATTGCCCAATAGTAATTTGTCTACCCACCGTATGCTATTTTCAAGAGAGAAGCCTCTAGTGAAAACTATGGCCCCCGGGTCTATCTTTATCAATTACTAAAACCCTAAAAATAGTTGCTGCAATCTTATCTTATTTATTTTATTTTGTATTTTAGTTTGATCTATTTATCTATCACATACAATTTAATCTTGCACTTTACCGTCGAGGGATTGACAACCCCGCGTTCGCGTTGGGTGTGAGGATTTGTTGTTGTGTGTGCAGGTGCTGTTAACGAGGTGTTGTGTGATTCTCCTATTGGTTCGATAATCTTGGTTTCTTAACTGAGGGAAATACTTATCTCTACTGTGCTGCATCATCCCTTCCTCTTCGGGGAAAATACCAACGCAAGCTACAAGTAGCAATACCCAAATCCGTTAAGCGTGTTATTAGGAGCTCGCGGAGACAAGCAATGATCCATGATCTGTGGTCCCGTCGCCCCGTCTCGAGGACTTACGGCAAGGGCCAGGCTTCCCTCTCCTGGGGCAGTCTGCCTGCCCGGCCGTGCCTCGTAATTATCTCGCGGGTACCCTCACGGTCAACCCGACTTCCGATATCTCGCGGGTACCCTTCGGGGTCGACCCGACTTCAACAAGGGGCTGAGGTAAAATCATGGTAATCGTGTGTCCATAACACCAAGGGGGAATCCGAGGAATCACCCTTGTTGGATTCCTACTCGATTTAACCGTCAAGGTGAACTCGAAGGAATCACCCTCGATGGGTTCACACTTGAGGGGTTGCATGACAGAGGCATCATCGGAGGTGGTGAAAGAGGAATCACCCTCAATAACCCACAACCGACTAGCTATGCTACAGAGATATCATCAGAAGTGCGGTAAGAGGTATCACCCTCGGCACTCGATAGTAGCTCTGTAGAGTCGTACAATTTAGGGGGATGTGCGGTGATGTGATCGGTCTCTGCCCGTCGATCACATTGATCGAGGCATCGGTAACAAAGCGGGGCAACAACGACAAGGGTGAGGGGTCACTGATGGATCACTAACCAATCTATACTAAGCATTTAGGATAGGAGGTAAAGTATCAATAGCAGGTTACAAAATCATGCTATGCATCAGAATAGGAGCAATCAATTACAGTAGCAAAATCTAATGCAAGCACGGCGGAGAAAGAATGGGCGATATAGGAATGATCAAGGGGGGTTGCTTGCCTAGAAGCTCTGCTGAAAAAGGAAGAAGGGTCGTCGGTGTCGTAGTCGTACTCAGGATCAGCGTCCGTCTCGGTGTATACCGGAGAGAAGAGGGGGAAGAAACAATAAATATTAAGCAAACAAATGCCCACAGATTCTAGGCATGGCAATAGGCTGCTCTAGGGTGCCCTAACGCAGTGCTAAGCGTTACAGACGAAGCGGGAAAAATATCTGGGAATATTTTCCCGGCTTTAGGTGATTATCGGTATATGGATCCGGAGGGGAAGGTTCCATGTTCATGTAGTTAGGAGTGATGGTCAAGCATTTTGACCACATATTCGGATTCGTCTTATTTTTCTGATCATTTTTCATATATAAATTATTTTCATCCGAGTTACGGTTTATTTTATATGATTTTTCAAAGTTTTAAATATTTTCTGGAATTTCTGGAATTAATTTAATTATTAAATTCGCATTATCCAGAACAGTGTACTGATGACGTCAAGATGACGTCAGTGGTCAACCCCAGCTGTTCCAGGTCAAACCTGACAGCTGGATCCCACATGTCATACACAGGAGCTAATCTAGTGATTAAATTAAACTAAACAGAGATTAATTAGAGGGTGGGTCCTACTGTCAGTGACTGCTAATCTAGTGATTTATTTTTTTAAATGTTTTAATTAGTGCGGGGCCCGCATGTCAGTGACTGTGCGAGCCCAGTCAGCAGGGTTGACTTGGTCAACCGAGTCAACGGACCCACTGGGCCCACTGTCAGCGACCCAGAGGGGGTCCACGTGGCGGCCACGTTGGCCGGCCGACGTTTAAACGCCGGCGCGCGCGCGACAGCGAGGCAGGGGAAGGGGATGACCTCCTGGTGGGCTGGGCTGTGCACTGTGCACTCGCAGCCCAAGTGCACAGTAGCCGCTTCTCTTTTCCCCTTTTCTTTTCTGCCCTTTTATTTCTTTTTTGTTTTGCAAAATGTTAGGCCCCAAATTGACTTTTGTAAAATATGTGACTTTGCCACATAAATGCAAGGCAATATCTAGCACTGCCATAAAAAGGTTTGGAGACAAAATGATTTCATTTGAATTTTATTAAATGAAAATGGATTAAAGTGGCTGTTTTTGCTACTGTTTTTGGTTGTTAGGGTCATCTAGGAAATTTAGGTGATGTTGTTTTCCTGAACAAAATTAGTTATGGATTATTTGCTAAATTATGAACAATTTAGTTTCCAAATTGGAACAACTTTTATTTTCACTTCATATTAGAATTTCAATTTGAGTTGGAATTTGAAATGAGATATGAACCAAAGATGATCAAGACTTATTAACCATGATGACTTGGCATTATCAACAGGGTGATCACTGTGCTTAATTACACGGGGATGTTACAATTCTCCTCCTCTAAAAGAAATTCTCGTCCCGAGAATTAAGAGGTAGGCTGAAAGAGAGTGGGATATTCTTCACGAAGATGATCCTCGCGTTCCCAAGTGGCTTCATCTTCAGAATGATTCGACCACTGAACTTTAAGGAACTTGATTGCCTTCTGACGGGTTCTACGTTCAACTTATTCAAGAATGCGGATCAAATACTCTTGATAGGAAAGATCCTCTTGCAGCTCAAGCATTTCATGATCCACTGCTCGGATAGGATCCTTGAAGCAGCGACGGAGTTGCGACACGTGGAAGACATCATGAACCTGAGAAAGGTTCAGCGGCAATTCCAATTGGTATGCCACTTCTCCACGTCTAGCGAGAATACGGAATGGGCCAATGTAGCGAGGAGCTAACTTGCCCTTGATCCCAAAATGATGAATGCCCTTCATCGGAGTGACATGAAGGTAAGCTTGTTCGCCAGGCTGATAGACCATTAACTGGTGTTTTCGGTCATAATTGCTCTTCTGACGAGACTGAGCAGTTTTCAAATGTTCACGGACAATACGGACTTGTTCTTCAGCATGTTGGATAATGTCCGGACCGAAGAGTGACCGTTCCCCAATGTCTGACCAATTCAAAGGAGTTTGGCACTTACGTCCATAAAGAACTTCAAATGGTGCCATCTTCAGACTAGCTTGATAGATATTATTGTAAGAGAATTCAGCATACGGGAGAGATTCCTCCCATTTCTTACCGAATGAGATGACACACGTGCGAAGCATATCTTCAAGCACTTGGTTGACTCGTTCAACTTGTCCCAGGGACTGGGGGTGAAAAGCGGTGCTAAAGGACAAATGAGTTCCCATAGCTTCTTGGAAACTTTCCCAGAACCTTGAGGTAAAGAGGCTGCCACGGTCTGAACTGATGTAACACCCCGATTTTTTGGCCCTTTCTTTTTCTTTTGGATTTCTTCGAAATTTTATTTGGAGTTCCTTTTTCCGTGGCTATGTGGTCTTGAAACCTGGGGAGACCATCTCTTCTTCCTCTCCCTAGTGGCTTTTTATTCCCAAATATTTCCCCAGGCCATGTCATTTCCATCTTAGCCCAACTCCAAATTCTTTTTCTTGGGAATATTCCTTTTTCTATTAAAGGAATAACCCTGTTTGCTCTAGGTTGTGAAGCAACCTATATTTCTGTCTTCCACAAAAATCCCACAAAATTCTCATAAATTATTTGGATCATATCTTTCACTAATATGTTAAAACCCATCCTTGCCTAGGCCAAAAATAATTCAGGAATATTCATTTCCTATTCTGTCCAACAGGGCACTTTGAGAAGGAAGTGCTATTTATATTTTCCTGATTGCCTTCAAAAAATTTGGGCACTCTTTCATATCCAAATAATTGCAACATGCCAAAATTCAACTTCATTTGCCTAGTAAATCTTCCTCAGCAAATTTCCAAAGTTTCTGACCAGAGAGAAGCTTTGTGAAGGAAGTACTAGCTAGGCTAATCCAAATGAGTTGAAATTTTGGTAGATCATCCATATGACCAAATCATTACTGTCCACCAAATTTCAGATCCATCCAGCGATCTATGTGAGCACACCTTCAAATTCTTGCTTCTGGCCATAATTTCAGGTTGTGAAGCAACTATATTTTATATTGCTTCATAAAATCTGAAATTAATCCAGAACCTAAATATCCCTATATCCTTTGAGTATGCCAAGATTCACATCATTTTTCCAATCCATTTTCTCCACAAAACCCCCCCAAGTTTCTGTCCAGCAGAAAGCATTGTGAAGGAAGTACCATTTATATTTATCGAAATGGTATGAAAATTTTATGGTACCTTCATATGCTCAAATAATCATCCTACACCAAATTTCAGACCTATCCAACACACCATGTGAGTGCTACTTCATTATCTAGCTTCTGGACCAGATTGGGCAGTTGTAAAGCAACTGTGATGAATATTGGTCCAAATCTTTTCAAAATCCACAGGACTGTAGTCCCTCCTACCCTAAACCTCTGTGACATCCTGGTTAACCCTTACCCCATCCCATTTGATCACTACTTCATGCATAAGCTTGATGCAGCAAACTTTATCTGAGCTCTCCCATCAGTTAACAGTGGATTTCTTCGAGCTATCTCATCAGTGGGACTGTATGTTGGAGGGACAACACGTTTGACAACTTTTGGCAAGCAGACGTGCCCTCCTCTCGCCATTGCACGCGGTGACCACGTCGTTGGCATGCGTTTGGCGCGCTCTGCGCGTCGGCTAGCTTCGGGCACTCCTCTGCTCGCCATCTCCGCATGTCCTAGCTTGTCCCAGAGCTTCGTGGCAGCCTCGCGCTTACTCTCCCGCACTGCCCCCCTCCCCCTTCGCCCTCCTCGTGCCACGGCGACCTTGCCCGCGTAAGCACAGTGTCTCGGTGGCTGACCGAACACCGCACCGCCCGCGTCTGCACATCCACTACCCCTCTCCAGTCACCGTTCGAGCCAGTCCGCGTGCGCACGCGTACGCGGCCGCGTCAGTTCACCACCCCCGAGTGCCCGTGGCGGCATCCGGTGAGGGCATCTTCCCCGCGGCTATTTAAGCCACCCCCGAGTCTCCCCGACCTCATCAGCAGCCTCTCCTCCCTCCTAGCAGCCTCCCAAGATCCCCAGTTCGTCGCCGGACTAGCTCCTGCCCTCCAATGGCCGCCATGGCCGTAGCCCTCTCCCTCCTAAATTCGCTCAATGCCGAGCTCTTCCCTCCCCTCCTCCACCACCAGAAGACTTCCTAGATCCCGCCGTAGCTCCTCCGCCCTTCGCCCTCTCCTCTGGTGGCCGGTAGCTACCGCGCCCATCGGCGCCCGACGCCAGCCGTCCGCCATGGCCAAGGGCGCACGTGCTCCGGCCCTCCTCGGCACCCGTGTCCGGCAGGGATGGACGCGGCTTGGTCCCCTGACCACGCCGGTGGGTCGGGCGGCGCCAACGGTGGCCTACAGCGCCGGCGGTCGTCGCCGGACTCGGCCTCTGCCTCGGCCGAGCGCGAGCACACGACGGGAGGAAGGAGACGAAGACCTCCAGCCAGCCGTGGGCCCCGTGGCCCCACCAGTCAGCCTAACCAGCGAAGTCAACCCCGGGCCCGCGCGACTTAAGTGGAGACGGATTGCAGAAAATACGTTTTCCCTTTTTGAAAACGTAATTCAGTGCTTCTTCGGGCAGAAGTACGCTTTCACTTCTCTGAAAGCGCATTCCCAAAAAGTACGCTTTCTGTTTCTCCGCCGGCCGAAACGGTTATATTGCGGGCGTTCGCCCGTTAGCAGCAGAAATGAATATTTTTATTTAAATTTCTGCCTAACGAACGAACGGCCGTATCTCGACAACCGTAATTCCGAATCAGGTGATTCAAAAGCCCACGATCTCAGTTCGTCGAGCCCGTTCTGTTGGTATCATTTTCATCATGTGGTAACATTCTGAAAATGACCATTTTGCCCCTGCCCTTATTCAGCCCCCTCCGAGAGGGAAACGTTTCCGGCAAATTTTTCCGCGAGTGCTCCGCACTTCTCCCCGGTGAATCCTTCATCCCCAGGCAAGCCACAACAGCCACTTGCATGTTGGCATTGCAGTAGCCATGGTTTCCACTTGAATATTTAATATTTGTTTGTTCATTTAACTGATTTTGTTAATACTTTGAGTGTGTTTGTGAATCCATGCTCATTGCTTATGCCATGTTCATTTTCATCTAGTAAGTGATATGATTAATTGCTAGGGATATTCTTATCATGTTTTTATTCCTGTAATCATTTCAGATGCTAGGGGTAATGATATGCTCACATGCATAGTGATGGTTGGTTATGCAAATACTTGTGATATTTATGATCCTCGTTATGCCATGCTCATTTGCATCCCGCAAAATAAATTATTTATCCTTGTTGATGCCATGTTGTTAAATGGTTATGTTGCCCATCCATGTTTATGTTGATATCATGCTCATATGCATTGTCATTTTATTATGACTCAGCTCATCACCATTCAAGTTGAACCTGACATTAATCGAACTTCAACAAATCTGTTGGCTGAGTCATGGTGCCACCGAATCGAGCTAACCAGTGCAGCCACACTTGCCTTATGGGAGGCCCTAATGCGGTCTATTGTCATGCCTCTCGCCGGTGCCTCCTACGAGGGAAGGTTATGGGTGCGCGCTACCCTGATCAGGTAGGCTACCATAGCCTTGAGGACCCAAGTTTTATGGTATACCGAGGTCCCCGTTTGGGACGATGTTTTTGTTTGGCCACGACGGTGGCGGCCACAAAGGTGGCGGATGTCATGAGTTGGCATCGGGGTCACCCAGGACATAGCCCAAAGGGGAGTTTGTCGGAGTGGCCGGGAGAGTGTCGTGCAATAGACTGGTTTTGTCGGAATGTCGTTGGTCCACCTGAATGGGAGCACGAGGCCATGAGTTCCGTGGTGTGGGTACAGTGTACTAACCTCTGCAGAGTGTATAATCTATCGATAGCCGCGTCCTCGGTCATGGACACAGTTCGTAGTAGGTCACACTATGGGTCAACAGAAATAATAACTTGAATAACTAACAATCCCGGTTCCATGAGGAAAGAAGTTGGTTGATCTTTATGTGGTCACGAGATGATCACGATGATATTCTTGATGATGATAAGGTGATCTTGTGATGATCACTATGGTAAGTAAAATTGATACCTATGGTGGTTACGAGATAACCTCCGAGCAGAGTAAGTTGGTCCATGAGACCTTAAATGTCGACCCCCCCCCCCTTGCATGCTAGTGCTAATATCATCCTGTTCATACCATGAATTATATGTACATACCATGCTCATGTTGTGGCCATGCTCATGTTGTTCTAGTAGTATCATGTTCATCTTTGTTGATTAACCTGTAAATGCCATGCTGTTGTATGTCTTGATTGCTTTGGTTGCTGTGAGCTTGCAAGTACATTCAAAGTACTCACCTGGCGTGTCATGCCAGATTGCAGGTGATGCCGTGATTGCTTGTTTGTCGAGGATCCCGTTGTTGCGCTCTAGGATGCGTCCCAGCCAGAGTCCCTGTGGAGTGGAGTTCATCACCGTCGTCGTTGTTCCGCTGCTAGAAGTTATTCCGATATGAGATGTTCCGCTGCTAGCATAGAGTTACCTTAGCAGGCGTAGTGTCGCCGTGCCGATGTAATTCTTTGTAATATCGGACCCTTGTACCCCGATTATTTGTAATAAAAAGCTGAGTTGTTCTATGCCAAGTAGTGCCGTATTCCAGAAGACTTGATCTCTGGGCTGGAATACGGGGTGTTCCGGTTTCTCTGAGCCGGGATACCACAGCGATTGGTATCACAGCAGGTCTGGCTGTAGGACGCCCTAGTCAGCGCGAGCATTAGAAACCGGTAGTTCAGAGTCTAGCTTGCTCGTTGCATTTGGTTGTTGCATTTGTTTGCTGCATAGCATGCATATAGACTTATTATCTTGTCGCTAACGATCCTATCTTGTGAGTGTAGGTGGCATCGGTTTCGATCCACTACCTGCACCCTCCAGTTTTGCATACCCGCCCTTTGGTGTTCGGTGTCATCTCTGTCCAGCGGAGTGATGCCGAGGTACCCTGTGGTGTCGATCACTTGCAGGATTGATGCACAGGTACCGCACCAATATTTTCTCTTCAGTCACACCTATTGTTTCGGTGGTAGACATGTTTCTATCCCGGATCTTGCCATGCAACCCGCCGCTTTGGCAACCCTTACTGGTCGTTGTTACCAGCAAAGGGCAATGCCAGCAGGCCCTGTTTTCCATCACTATCCCACCTTAGCACCCATTCCCTGGACGAGTACGGTTTCCTTCCGTACGCTTGATGATGATGTGGTCATGACATCCGTGTCTCGCTACATGATCACCAAGTCTGTCCTCACCGCTAAGCCCGTCCAGATGAAACCGGTGCTGAGCCAGCATTTGGTGTAGCTCTGTTTACACCAACCGCTCCACACGCTGATTCATTTTCGTGCACACCGCCACAGCATATTAGATCGTAGTACCGGAGTTCCCTCGAGAATTGTGTGCTTAATGTTGGAAATATGCCCTAGAGGAAATAATAAAATGGTTATTATTATATTTCCTTGTTCATGGTAATCGTTTATTATCCATGCTATAATTGTATTGGTTGGAAACACAAATACATGTGTGGATACATAGACAACAACATGTCCCTAGTGAGCCTCTACCGGACTAGCTCGTTGATCAAAGATGGCCATGGTTTCCTGGTCATAGACATGAGTTGTCATTTGATAACGGGATCACATCATTAGGAGAATGATGTGATGGACAAGACCCAAACTATGAACGTAGCATATGATCGTGTCAAGTTTTTTGCTATCGTTTTCTGCATGTCAAGTATCTGTTCCTATGACCATGAGCTCATGCAACTCACTGACACCGGAGGAGTACCTTGTGTGTATCAAACGTCGCAACGTAACTGGGTGACTATAAAGATGCTCTACAGGTATCTCCGAGGGTGTCTGTTGAGTTGGCATGGATCAAGACTGGGATTTGTCACTCCGTATGACGGAGAGGTATCTCAGGGCCCACTCGGTAATACAGCATCACAATGAGCTTGCAAGCAATGTGACTAATGAGTTAGCCACGGGATCTTGTATTACGGAACAAGTAAAGAGACTTGCCGGTAACGAGATTGAACTAGGTATGGAGATACCGACGATCGAATCTCTGGCAAGTAACATACCGATGGACAAAGGGAACTGCATACGGGATTGACTGAATCCTTGACATCGAGGTTCAACCGATAAAGATCTTCGTTGGACATGTGGGAATCAATATGGGTATCCAGATCCCGCTATTGATTATTGACCGGAGAAGTGTCTCGGTCGTGTCTACATGTTCCCGAACCCATAGGGTCGCACGCTTAAAGTTCGGTAGCGCTAGGGTAGTAATGAGATATTAACAGTGGAAAGTCCGAAGGTTGTTCGGAGTCCTGGATGGGATCCAGGATATCACGAGGAGCTCCGGAATGGTCCGGAGGTAAAGATTTATATATGGGAAGTCATATTTTGGGTTCCGGAAAAAGTTTGATTTTTTTCGGTATTGTACCGGGAAGCTTCCAGAAGGTTCCGGAGGGTTTCGGAGGTGTCCCGAAGTCCACAGAGGGTCCACATGGACTCTAAAGGGGGCGCACCACCCCTTCATGGGCCAGGCGCAGCAGCCCCCTTGGCCCATGCGGCTGCCCCAAAGGATAAGATCAAATCCCTTTAAATTAGGAGATAAGATGGAAGGAGGAGGCTTTACTTGGGAAAAGGGAATTGCTGTTCACATGGTACTGTTCATGCATGTACTATTCACGTGGTACTGTTCACACAGCACTATTCCTCCTCCTCCAAGTTTCCTCCTCTATATATAGTGGGGAGGGGCGCGGGGGAAGCTTCCTTCGACCCTTGGCTGCCCCTCCCTCTCTTCCTCCTCCACGTTCCGTCAGTGCTTGGCGAAGCCCTGCCGGATTTCCGCTGCCACCACCACCACCTCACCGCCGTACTAGTTTCGATCTCATCTACCTCCTCTCCCTTGCTTGCTGGATCAAGAAGGAGAGGACGCCATCGAGCTGAACGTGTGCTAATCTCGGAGGTGCCGTCCGTTCGGCACTAGATCGGATTAGATCGCGATTGGATCGTGAAGAGTACGACTACATCAACCGCGTTTCTTAACGCTTCCGCTTAGCGATCTACAAGGGTATGTAGATGCAATCTCTCCTCTCGTAGATGTTCATCTCCTAGATCGATCTTGGTGAGCGTAGGAAATTTTTTGTTTCCCATGCAACGTTCCCCAACAGTGGCATCATGAGCTAGGTCTTTGCGTAGATGTCATCACGAGTAGAACACAAAGGAGTTTGTGGGCGTTGATATTCAGATTGCTTCCTTCCTTGATCTTTTCTTGATTCAGCGGTATTGTGGGATTAAGCGGCCCGAACCAACTTTACATGTCAACGTACATGAGACCGGTTCCATCGACTGACATGCGACTATGTTGCATAAGATGGCTGGCGGGTGTCTGTCTCTCCCACCTTAGTTGAATCGGATTCGACGAAGGCGGTCCTTGTAGAAGGTTAAATAGCAACTTGCATATCACCGTTGTGGTTTTGCGTAGGTAAGAATCGGTCTTGCTAGATACCCATAGCAGCCACGTAAAACATGCAACAACAAATTAGAGGACGTCTAACTTGTTTTTGCAGGGTATGTTGTGATATGATATGGCCAAAGACATGATGAAATATATTTGATGTATGAGATGATCATGTTTTGTAATAGTTTATCTCGACTTGCATGTCGATGAATACGGCAACCGGCAGGAGCCATAGGGTTGTCTTTAATTATTGTATGACCTGCGTGTCAATCATTAAGCGCTATGTAATGCTTTACTTTATCGCTAAACGGTAGCAATAGTAGTAGAAGCATGGTTGGCGTGACAACCCCGATGGCGACGCGATGATGGTGATCATGATGATGGAGATCATGGTGTCATGCCGGTGACGATGGAGATCATGTCGGTGCTTTGGAGATGGAGATCAAAAGCACAAGATGATGGCCATATCATGTCACTTATGATTTGCATGTGATGTTAATCCTTTTATGCATCTTATTTTGCTTAGGACGACAGTAGCATTATAAGGTGATCCCTCACTAAATTTTCAAGATAAAATTGTGTTCTCCCCAAGTGTGCACCGTTGCGAAAGTTCATCGTTTCGAAGCACCACGTGATGATCGGGTGTGATAGACTCTACGTTCACATACAACGAGTGCAAGCCAGTTTTGCACATGCGGAACACTTGGGTTAAACTTGACGAGCCTAGCATGTACAGACATGGCCTCGGAACACAAGAGACCGAAAGGTCGAACATGAGTCATATAGTAGATATGATCAACATGGAGATGTTCACCATTGAAGCCACCTCATCTCACGTGATGATCGGACTTGGGTTGGTGAATTTGGATCATGTTACACTCGGACGACCGGAGGGATGTCGATTTGAGTGGGAGTTTTTAAGTAATATGATTAACTAAACTCATTATCTTGAACAATAGTCTAAGTTGTCTTTGCAAATTTATGGTGTAGATCAATGGCTCGCGCAGTAGCTCCCCTGAATTTCAATGCGTTCCTAGAGAAAACCAAGCTGAAAGATGATGGAAGTAACTTTGTAGACTGGGCCCGTAATATGAGGATTATCCTCACGGCTGCCCAAAAGGCTTATGTCCTTGATGCACCGCTTGGTGAGCAACCACCTCCAGCGTCTGTGGACGTTATGAACACCTGGCAGACGCGTGTTGATGACTACTCAATAGTTCAATGCGCCATGTTGTATGGCTTAGAACCGGGACTTCAAAGGCGTTTTGAACGTCATGGAGCATATGAGATGTTCCAGGAGTTGAAGTTTATTTTTGAGAAGAATGCCCGGATCGAGAGGTATGAGACCTCCGATAAGTTCTATGCTTGCAAGATGGAGGAGAACGGGTCTGTTAGTGAACACATACTCAGAATGTCTGGGTATTACAACCGTCTGGCTGAGTTGGGAGTTGTGCTCCCGCCAGAGGCGATCACTGACAGAGTTCTTCAATCGCTACCACCTAGCTACAAGAGCTTTGTGTTGAACTATAACATGCAAGGGATGAACAAGTCAGTCGCCGAGCTGTTTGCGATGCTGAAAGTCGCTGAGTCAGACATCCAGAAGGAGCATCAAGTGTTGATGGTCAATAAAACCACTAGTTTCAAGAAGAATGGCAAGGGCAAGAAGGGTAACTCCAAGAAGAGTGGCAAAGCAGTTGCCCCTCCCGTGAAGAAACCCAAGGCTGGGTCCAAGCCGGAAACTGAGTGTTTCTATTGCAAGGGAACCGGCCACTGGAAGCGGAATTGCCCCAAGTATCTGGCCGACAAGAAGGGGGCCAACGCCAAATAAGGTATATATGATATACATGTTATTGATGTGTACCTTACCAGCTCTCGTTGTAGTGCCTGGGTATTTGATACCGGTGCGGTTGCTCACATTTGCAACTCTAAACAGGAACTACGGAATAGACGGAGGCTGGCGAAGGACGAAGTGACGATGCGCGTGGGAAATGGTTCCAAGGTTGATGTGATCGCCGTCGGCACGCTCGCTCTTCGATTATCATCGGGATTAGTGATAAACTTGAATAATTGTTATTTAGTGCCTGCGTTGAGCATGAACATTATATCTGGATCTTGTTTAATGCGAGACGGTTACTCATTTAAATCAGAGAATAATGGTTGTTCTATTTATATGGGTAATATCTTTTATGGTCATGCACCCATTGTGAGGGGTTTATTCTTATTGAATCTCGATAGTGATGATACACATGTTCATAACATTGATGCCAAAAGATGTAGAGTTGATAATGATAGTACCACTTTCTTGTGGCACTGCCGCTTAGGTCATATTGGTGTAAAGCGCATGAAGAAACTCCATGCTGATGGACTTTTGGAGTCACTTGATTTTGAATCACTTGACACATGCGAACCATGCCTCATGGGAAAGATGACTAAGACCCCGTTCTCTGGAACAATGGAACGGGCAAGTGACTTGTTGGAAATCATACATACTGATGTGTGCGGTCCGATGAGCATTGAGGCGCGCGGTGGATATCGTTACTTTCTCACCTTCACCGACGATTTGAGTAGATATGGGTATATTTACTTAATGAAACACAAGTCTGAAACGTTTGAAAAGTTCAAGCAATTTCAGAGTGAAGTTGAGAATCATCGTAACAAGAAGATCAAATTCCTACGATCTGATTGAGGGGGAGAATATCTGAGTTATGAGTTTGGCAGTCACTTAAGACAATGTGGAATTGTTTCACAGTTGACGCCACCTGGAACACCACAGCGTAATGGTGTGTCCGAACGTCGTAATCGAACCTTATTGGATATGGTGCGTTCTATGATGTCTCTTGCCGATCTGCCACTATCATTTTGGGGTTATGCGTTAGAGACAGCTGCATTCACTTTAAATAGGGCACCATCTAAGTCCGTTGAGACGACACCGTATGAACTGTGGTTTGGCAAGAAACCAAAGTTGTCGTTTCTTAAAGTTTGGGGATGCGATGCTTATGTCAAAAGGCTTCAGCCAGAAAAGCTTGAACCCAAAGCGGACAAATGCGTCTTCATAGGATACCCAAAAGAGACGGTTGGGTATACCTTCTATCTCAGATCCGAAGGCAAAGTGTTTGTCGCTAAGAACGGGTCCTTTCTCGAGAAAGAGTTTCTCTCGAAAGAATTGAGTGGGAGGAAGATAGAACTTGATGAGGTTGTTGAACCTTTACTTCAACCAGAGAGTAGCACTGCACAGAAAGATGTTTCTGTGGAACCTACGTCAGTTGAAGAGGAAGCTGATGATGGTGATCATGAAGCTTCGGATCAAGTTACTATCGAACCTCGTAGGTCGACAAGGATACGTACTACTCCTGAGTGGTACGGTAACCCTGTCTTAGAGGTCATGTTGTTGGACAACGATGAACCTACGAGCTATGGAGAAGCGATGGTGGGCCCGGATTCCAACAAATGGTTAGAGGCCATGAAATCCGAGATGGGATCCATGTATGAAAACAAAGTATGGACTTTGGAAGTATTACCTGAAGGGCGAAAGGCCATTCAGAATAAATGGATCTTCAAGAAGAAGACGGACGCGGACGGTAATGTCACCGTCTATAAAGCTCGACTTGTGGCAAAGGGTTTTTCACAAGTTCAAGGAGTTGACTACGATGAGACTTTCTCACCCGTAGCGATGCTTAAGTCTGTCAGAATCATGTTAGCAATAGCTGCATTTTTCGATTATGAAATTTGGCAGATGGATGTCAAAACAGCGTTCCTTAACGGTTTCCTTAAGGAAGAGTTGTATATGATGCAACCTGAAGGTTTTGTCGATCCAGAGAATGCTGACAAAGTTTGCAAACTCCAGCGGTCCATTTATGGATTGGTGCAAGCGTCTCGGAGTTGGAATCTTCGCTTTGATGAGGTGATCAAAGCGTTTGGGTTTATACAAGTTTACGGAGAAGCTTGTATTTACAAGAAAGTGAGTGGGAGCTCTATAGCGTTTCTAATATTATATGTGGATGACATATTGCTGATTGGAAACAATATAGAACTTTTGGGAAGCGTGAAGGAATATTTGAACAAGAGTTTTTCAATGAAGGGCCTAGGAGAAGCTGCTTTCATATTAGGCATCAAGATCTATAGAGATAGATCGAGACGCTTAATAGGACTTTCACAGAGCACATACCTTGATAAAATTTTGAAGAAGTTCAAAATGGATCAGTCCAAGAAGGGGTTCTTGCCTGTTTTGCAAGGTGTGAAGTTGAGTAAGACTCAATGCCCAGCGACTACAGAGGATAGAGTAAGGATGAGTTGTAGGAGATATGCCCTAGAGGCAATAGTAAATGCTATTCTTTATCTCCGTGTTTGTAATTATGTTTATGTTCCATGCTATAACTGCTACGGTTCTCGAGTCTGCAATAACACGAGGCTTGGAGGAAGACTCATATGCACGTGTGGAATAATAAACGGTAAAATGTATTCCTAGTCTTGCCTCTAAGACTAGCTCAAGTGTTGCATGATGGTCCTGTTTTCCTGATCATGGGCATGTCTATGCCGGCAACTTTGAGGGCACAATGTTAGGAGAACACTTGTGTTGAATCGACCCGATTGATGTTATGCTATGAGATACTTTCGTCACTAGTTAATGGTTAATAACACAGAGAAGTTGATGTTTGCATAATTCCTTAGACCATGAGAGTGTCGAGTTTCTTCATGCTTGCTTCATGAACTTTGGGGTTTGTTAAACATCATCCGTAAATGGGTGGCTATTACGGCGGCTTACGGGTTCATGGAAAAGTATGTCAAGGGACTTGATAGCTCAAGATTGGGAATTGCTCCTCCGACGATGGAGAGATATCTCTGGGCCCTCTCGGTGTTACGGTATCCATCATCGTCTGGCCAGACACAATGTGATTTGATCACGGGGATGCCGGAACACGGGAACGAGAAAAGAGAACAATGCCGGTAACGAGGTAACTGGCATAGTGAACATATCGCGGGGATACCAACAAATCTCACCTCAAGTTTTGTAACATATCGCGAAGCAATAGGAATAGCACACGACAACTGGAGGTTCACTCGAATATTCATTCGTGTGGGTATAGGGGTCAATATGGGTGTCCACGGCTCCGATGTTGATCATTGATCGGAAAGAGTTCCGGTCATGTCTATACTTCACCGAACCTATAGGGTCACACGCTTAAGGGTCATCTATCTGCTGAATACTAGACAGGGAGTCTGAGAGAAAATCACCGAAAAAGTTTCGGACGAAACAGAAACGTTCCGGAGAGATCACCGGATGAGTTCCGGTGAAACTGAAAAGTTGTTTCAGAGGATACCATAAAGTCAAATTGGTTTTGGCACATGCCTGATAATTCTTGGAGGGTGCCAGAATCATTCTGGAAACTTTCTGGAATTTTCCGGGATGAAAACCGGAAATGTTCCGGAGCTGCCGAAACCGCTTCAGATGCTTTTCGCAGATGAAAATCACTAAACCGGAATTGTTCCGGAACATGTTGAAAATTATTTTAGTGGGTACTGGAAATTTTCTAAGCCCACATAAATATTTTCAGTTCGAACGGACGCTGAAAAATGTCGTCATGAATAGTGAAAGTGCTTTTTGGATTACTTTTTGGAAAGCCATTCTTTTGGGCTTTTGCTTGAAAGATCTTGGGGTGTGACATGGATGGATAGGAACCCTTTTGGGGGAACCCACTAGGGGGTGGCCGGCCACATGAGGGCTCCCTCCATGGAGCCCCTCTTGTTCCTTGGTTTCACCTTTATGCCCTTGTGGAAGGACTTCCTTCATGTGCACTTTGGGTTTTATTGTAAAACCACCCTACCCCTTGGTTTTCCTATAAATAGGAGGTGAGGGGGATGCCCAAACCTCATCCTTGCTCTCACATACACATGCCATTTGACTTGTCTGGCTTCTCTCTCCCTCCCACGAAAAGAGTTTCGTAGAGCCGAAAGGTTGTCTGGGTTCCGGTGGGAACTAGTTCTGGACGGCGAAGCCCTGCCGGATAGATGACACCGTATGTGTGCAACTCTGTAGAGAGATTGTAGTTTCAGTCTTAGTTCGAGAGTGCCTCCCGAAGGGCTGTCCGAGTTACAGTTTGAGTTTCGGGTGTCCTCCCGAAGGGCTGTTCGAGTGACCGTTCGAGTTTCAAGGGTCCTCCCGAAGGGCTGTCCGCGACATTGTCCGGGGGATTGTCTGACTGCCTCCCGGAGGGCTGTCCGAGGGGCAGATGATGGAGTACATCCTCGCGGTTGGGAGGTTGTAAAATCCTAGCTGCGGGGATCTGCACCGCCGATCGTCATCGACTCTACTCCCGCTGCGCTACGAGTCGGTAACGAAAAGATCAAACCTTGTATGCAGTCTCCATAGTGATCCTGGGCGTGCTCGTAGTACGGAATTTTTTTGTTTTCTACTGTGTTCCCCTACAGTGGCATCATGAGCCGTGCTATGCGTAGATGCAGGTTGCGATCTAGAATACATAGAGATGTATGGGTGTTGCACAAAATAATTAGGTAGTAGAAGAGTTCTATTACTGAAAATTATTTGTGCGGGTAGCAGATGAAATCTATTACCTGATGTTCTTGTTGCTTCCCTGGAATTTGCATATTTCTGATCTCGAGACAGCATGGTGGAATTTGACAAAGTTCTGGCAATCCATGATCCTGATTGATCATGGAAGTGCTAACAGTTCTTTGGGTTCCGCCATAGTCAAAAGAAAGATGAAATTCGCAGACGAAAGGGCAATGCAGATATGATCTGCACGGGGGTCATGCGTATGACGAAGTTTAGTATGGGGCTCGAGATTTTATTATCTCGTGTTTCATACACCCGCATGTTAATCTAGCGACTTGAATTATCATGCTTGATGATGAACGTTGGCAGCTGCGGTTTGGTTGAAACCTTAGAAGCCACGTAAAATAAAATTTTGCATAAACCGATTAGAGGCGTCTAACTTGGTTTTGCAGGATGACATAAGATGTACATGAGATGTGCATAAGATGTGGTATAGTCTTCATCGTATTAATTTAATTATGTATGAGATGACTTTATAATGTAAATTAACATGACCTGTGTGTCATGATTCGGCATGATGGCTGGAGCCATATGATTGTCACTTTAATGACCTGCGTGTCAACCTTATGTAATGCACTTATTTTATTAGCTATAGAGATAGCAATATTATCTGGTGCATCGACAAGGTGGTGGCAATCTTCACGAAGGTGAACACCGACGCGAATGCCGAAGACGAAGAAATGAAAGACTTCTCCGTCAGAAAGGGCTATACCATATCATGCTATTATGAATTGCCTGAGATGTTTATCCCTTATGATGCACCCTTTTTGATTGCGTGGTAGTCGCTTTTATTAGGGTGATCTCTCACAAAAATATCAAGTAGTTAGTGTTCTCCCAAGTGTAGCACCGTCACGGCACCTATCTTTTCGGGGTGCGCCATGGTTGCATGGGTATGAACGATTAGAGAAGTGTGAGGTGGGTGAGGTCAGACCTCGTAGCAAGATCACTTGGTTGTCTTGACGTTCATGGCAGGATCGTCCTGAGCTCGGAACACACGCATCGAAAGATGAACAAGAGTCACATAGAGATGTGATCGGCAAGTTGGCCTACCGATTAAAATTCCCGTCATGAGATGATGATTCTATGGCGATGAATTGAAGTCTGGATCTTGTATCACTCGCAATCAATTTTGAGAGATATTGATTTGAGTGGGAGCGCACTGTAGAATTGACTTGTTTAATTCTCAGTGCAATTAATTATGAACATTGTCTAAGTGAAATTTGCATAATAGTTGTAGAAGAATGGCTCGCGTTTCCACCTTCCCTATTAAAATTGAATAAGCTGTTAAATATCTGGTTAAAACTTTACGGTTGGTAACGTAATGTGAGGATTGTCCTCAAGAGTGCCGAGAAGGACTTTGTCCTATCGCATGCCTTCGGTATTCTCCCGCTATTGCTATGGATGATGAGACTCTCGTCCTTTGATCCAAAAGCTAGAATTCCGTTACAGTCAAGTGCAATATGTTTGCTTCCATGAGACCTGAACTTCAAAAGTTTTGGGATAGCTATGTGATATTCATGGAACTGAAAATCATTTTCAGACACAAACAAAGGCTAAAAGATATGAGATATCGAAAGCAATGTTTGTTTTGCAAACTATTAGTAAAGTGTTTACTGGGCATTTGACTGATGAGAAAGGGATTCGGAAGAACGCCTGTCATATGATGAAGTTAGGTGCTTCTTCTGAGAGTAGGAGAAATACTGAAAGTAAAACTGTTAGAAGTATAAAGGCAAAAAGAAAGAAAACTGGAATGTCCAGCTCGTGTATGAAAGTCATACAAGTTATTGATGTTTGGAAGGCTGGTCAAAAAAATAGTTTTTGGGAATTGTGATTAATTTGTTAGTCACTAATTTTTGGGTATTGTGATTGATCACAAAAATACCCGCTCGATTGCACTCTGTTGTGACTCGATGCAAGAACTACTGCGGCCTAAAGGACTTGCTGAAATGAGGTTTAGATACGCGCTGGGAACATAGTAAAAGTTACTATACCTTCCATCGGTGTATTCCCTATGTATTTATTTTCATAATTCATTTTAGAGTTTTACACACTCTAGCCCATTGCATAAGGTATCTTGCAAGAAGGTTGTTCATAAGAGAACTTTTTATGTTCGGTGTTATGAATAACATAAGGGGCCATACTTTCATTTAGAATGAAATGTGTGTTATGAATATTGATAATAATACATTACCTCTGTGTTTACTTTCATAAATCATTTTAGAGTTTTACACACTCTAGCCCATTGCATAAGGAATCTTGCAAGAAGGTTGTTCATAAGAGAACTTTTAATGTTCGGTGTTATGAATAACATAAGGGGGCCATACTTTCATCTAGAATGAGATGTATGTTATGAATATTGATGGTAATATGATATATCCATAACACTGATGCTAAATGTCGCAAGACTAAGAGAATACCACACATGTGTGGCACTGCATTTGGTCACATTGGAGAAACCCGCATGGAAAATTCCATTATGATGGATTTTGAAGTCGTTTGATTTTGAATCATCTGACACTTGCAACTTTCCTCCGAAAAGTGAAGTGACTGAAATACCGTTCACAGGCCATAAGGAACGAGCAACGAACTTATTGGTGATCATACATTATGATGTGTGTAGTCCGATAAATGTTGTTGCAAGCAGTGGATTTTTCTATCTTCAAAAATTGACTCAAGTAGATATATGGATATTTGCTTGATGAGACGTAAGTCTGGATCTTTTGAAATCATTCAAAAGGCTCTCAATATGAAGTAGAAATTATTGTAACAAGAAAATTATGTTTCTGCAATTAGATTGCTGAAAGGAATATTTGAGTTACAAGTTTAGCGAATGTCTGATGAGTTGTGAAAAGAATTTCATAACTTGCACCTCCCGGAACACCACTACGAGTGGAATGACCGTGAAGATGTAATCAAACCATTTTTGACATGGTAAGATCAAAGATGACATAAATCAATTTGCCATTATCCCTTTTAAAGTAATGCTTTAGAGACTGCGGCTTTTACACTGAAAAGAGCTCCATCGGGTCTGTTGAAATGACGCCATGGTATGGTATGCCGAACCATGTTATATCTTTTCTTAAACATTTGGAATATGGGGCTTGTGTAAAATATTTACAAACCTATTCCAAATCAGACAAGTGCTACTTTGTAGGTTATCCCAAGTAATTGGGCATTCCCCCACCACTATACCGAGGCAAAAGGTTTTGCCACAAGAACGGTATGCTTTTAAAGAGAATTGTTCTTACAAAAAGGTGAGTGGGAGGACAGTGCAACTCGACGAGATAAGCAGTATCTTCATCATCAGATCAAAGGAAAGGAACCTTGGAAGTGATTCCAGGGTTTTCTACTGCGACTGATGCGGAAGCCTCTACATGAGATGTATGGACTTCGTTCGAACTTGCAGCTGAACAACGTAGGAAAAGCTCGTGCAAACCTATCAGGTGCGCAAACGAGATATTGTTGTTAGACAACAGTATACCTATGATACACAAGGAAGCGTTGATGGGCCCTGACTCCGGAATTGGCTAAATGCCAATACAATCCGAGATAGTTTCCATATAAGTGATTCAAGATTAAAATCTTGATACACCTTTCGGAAGACTTAGAGTCTAACGAATATTTATGGAACTATAACTGATGTGGATAAAATGTTTTATCCATAAAGCTCGACTTGTTGAAATAACAAGTTGAAGGAGTTGACTACGATGAGTTCGTCTCACCGTAGCGATGCTTAAAGTCAGATCGGGTTAAAACTAGCAATTAATACATATTTCAATCATGAGATATGATACATGGATAATAAAAGGATTCCCATGAGATGGAAATACAACCTAGGACTTGCATGTGTTACAGTCCAAGGTATTTTGTCAATCCAGAGGATGCTAGTGAATGTGCAAACTTCAAAGTTCCAGCAATGGACAGAAGAGAGCAAAATGGAGTTGGAATCTTCGTTTTTGATGAAATAATCAAAAGAGTTTGATTTCATCAATGGATAGCGAAGATGCTTGTGGAGACAAGAAATTAAGTGGGAGCAAAATGATATTTCTAAAAACCTTGTGTGCTTGACACATTATTGATTGGAAATAACATAAATTTCTTGACACGAATTAGGACTTCATGGAAAACAGTTTTTCAATGAAGTACTTGGGCTAAGTAGCCTTGATATTAGGATTTTTATCTTCAGAGATAGAATTTCCTAATAGGCTAAGCCAAAAATACATATTGACAAGATGCTAAAACTTTTTAGCATAAAACCGCCAAGGAGTGATTCTTGCCGAAGTCACATGGAAAGAGTTTTGCAAGACTCGGTGTCTCAAAACACTGATGAGCAAAATACATGATGAAGATTCCACACACCATTGTGTTTGGATTAATCATGTATTCCATGGTATGTAAAACAACCAGATATGTCCAGTACTCCAAAGGAGTTGCGAGTACAGATACCAAAGTGATCAAAAGTACTGATCATGGGACAACAGTGAAAGATGTCATTGAGTACTAGAGTAGCACTGATGACATGTTTTCTCGCAAGCGGAGATTATGAAGAATTCGTTGTAAAAGGTTACATCGATACAGTCTTCATCAATGCTCCATGCGATTTTCGATTTAAGTTAAGGGTTTTGTGTCATACATGATATGGTGGCACGGTGTTTGGAAATTGTTCCAAACAGGTTACTGTGGCGAATTCTATAACAAAGGCTAAGTATGTTGACGCTTTAGAAGCGACAAAGAAGATGTTGAATCATATAGTTCATTCATGAACTTAGTATGGTTCCAAGAAGGCTTTGGTCAATGGGACACTATTGCAGATAGTTGCTCCATAGCTTAGTCTGAGGAATTAGGTTTCGACCAATGATTCACATATATACAAAGCCAAGTCCACACAAAATATGAATTTTGTGAAAGCGTGAAAATGCGAGGATATGCAGTGATACACACGGAACTGAAGTTGTCAGATCCGTTGGACATCAGACTATACCACAAGCGAAGCATGTTTTACACCGGTATGCCATAGGTGTAAAATGCTTTAGCATTGACTAGATTTTTGACTCTAGTGCAAGAGGGAGTCTGTAGGAGATATGCCCTAGAGGCAATAGTAAATGCTATTCTTTATCTCCGTGTTTGTAATTATGTTTATGTTCCATGCTATAACTGCTATGGTTCTCGAGTCTGCAATAACATGAGGCTCGGAGGAAGACTCATATGCACGTGTGGAATAATAAACGGTAAAATGTATTCCCAGTCTTGCCTCTAAGACTATCTCAAGTGTTGCATGATGGTCCTGTTTTCCTGATCATGGGCATTTCTATGCCGACAACTGGGCACAATGTTAGGAGAACACTTGTGTTGAATCGACCCGATTGATGTTATGCTATGAGATACTTTCATCACTAGTTAATAACACAGAGAAGTTGATGTTTGCATAATTCCTTAGACCATGCGAGTGTCGAGTTTCTTCATGCTTGCTTCATGAACTTTGGGGTTTGTTAAACGTCATCCGTAAATGGGTGGCTATTACGGCGGCTTACGGGTTCATGGAAAAGTATGTCAAGGGACTTGATAGCTCAAGATTGGGAATTGCTCCTCCGACGATGGAGAGATATCTCTGGGCCCTCTCGGTGTTACGGTATCCATCATCGTCTGGCCAGACACAATGTGATTTGATCACGGGGATGCCGGAACACGGGAACGAGAAAAGAGAACAATGCCGGTAACGAGGTAACTGGCATAGTGAACATATCGCGGGGATACCAACAAATCTCACCTCAAGTTTTGTAACATATCGCGAAGCAATAGGAATAGCACACGGCAACTGGAGGTTCACTCGAATATTCATTCGTGTGGGTATAGGGGTCAATATGGGTGTCCACGGCTCCGATGTTGATCATTGATCGGAAAGAGTTCCGGTCATGTCTATACTTCACCGAACCTATAGGGTCACACGCTTAAGGGTCATCTATCTGCTGAATACTAGACAGGGAGTCTGAGAGAAAATCACCGAAAAAGTTTCGGACGAAACGGAAACGTTCCGGAGAGATCACCGGATGAGTTCCGGTGAAACTGAAAAGTTGTTTCAGAGGATACCATAAAGTCAAATTGGTTTTGGCACATGCCTGATAATTCTTGGAGGGTGCCAGAATCATTCTGGAAACTTTCTGGAATTTTCTGGGATGAAAACCGGAAATGTTCCGGAGCTGCCGAAACCGCTTCAGATGCTTTTCGCAGATGAAAATCACTAAACCGGAATTGTTCCGGAACGCGTTGAAAATTATTTTAGTGGGTACTGGAAATGTTCTAAGCCCACATAAATATTTTCAGTTCGAACGGACGCTGAAAAATGTCGTCATGAATAGTGAAAGTGCTTTTTGGAAAGCCATTCTTTTGGGCTTTTGCTTGAAAGATCTTGGGGTGTGACATGGATGGATAGGAACCCTTTTGGGGGAACCCACTAGGGTGTGGCCGGCCACATGAGGGCTCCCTCCATGGAGCCCCTCTTGTTCCTTGGTTTCACCTTTATGCCCTTGTGGAAGGACTTCATTCATGTGCACTTTGGGTTTTATTGTAAAACCACCCTACCCCTTGGTTTTCCTATAAATAGGAGGTGAGGGGGCTGCCCAAACCTCATCCTTGCTCTCACATACACATGCGATTTGACTTGTCTGGCTTCTCTCTCCCTCCCACGAAAAGAGTTTCGTAGAGCCGAAAGGCTGTCTGGGTTCCGGTGGGAACTAGTTCTGGACGGCGAAGCCCTACCGGATAGATGACACCGTATGTGTGCAACTCTGTAGAGAGATCGTAGTTTCGGTCTTAGTTCGAGAGTGCCTCCCGAAGGGCTGTCCGAGTTACAGTTTGAGTTTCGGGTGTCCTCCCGAAGGGCTGTCCGAGTGACCGTTCGAGTTTCGAGGGTCCTCCCGAAGGGCTGTCCGCGACATCGTCCGGGGGACTGTCTGACTGCCTCCCGGAGGGCTGTCCGAGGGGCAGACGAGGGAGTACATCCTCGCGGTTGGGAAGTTGTAAAATCCTAGCTGCGGGGATCTGCACCGCCGATCGTCATCGACTCTACTTCCGCTGCGCTACGAGTCGGTAACGAAAAGATCAAACTTTGTATGCAGTCTCCATAGTGATCCTGGGCGTGCTCGTAGTACGGAAAATTTTTGTTTTCTGCTGCGTTCCCCTACATGAGTGTCATCCCCTATGCTTCTGCCATAGGCTCTATCATGTATGCGATGCTGTGCACAAGACCTGATTTCAGCCTTGCCATAAGTATGGCCGGAAGGTTTCAAAGTGATCCAGGAGTGGAACACTGGACAGCTGTCAAGAATATCCTTAAGTACCTGAAAAGGACTAAGGAAATGTTTCTCATTTATGGAGGTGATCAAGAGCTCGTCGTAAAGGTTTATGTCGATGCAAGCTTTGACACTGATCCGGATGACTCTAAGTCTCAAACCGGATACGTATATATTCTAAATGGGGGGGGGCGGTAAGCTGGTGCAGTTCCAAGCAAAGCGTGGTAGCTGATTCTACATGCGAAGCGGAGTACATAGCTGCCTCGGAGGCGGCGAAGGAAGGTGTCTGGATGAAGCAGTTCATGACAGATCTTGGAGTTGTGCCCAGTGCACTGGACCCGATGACTCTGTTCTGTGACAACACTGGTGCCATTGCTCTAGCCAAGGAACCAAGGTTTCACAAGAGGACCAGACACATAAAACGATGCTTCAATTCCATCCGCGATGTGATCAAGAAGGAGGACATAAACATTTGCAAAGTGCACACGGATCTGAATGTTGCAGATCCGTTGACTAAACCTCTTCCACGGGCAAAACATGATCAACACCAGAACTCTATGGGTGTTAGATTCATAACCATGTAATGCTAGATTATTGACTCTAGTGCAAGTGGGAGACTGTTGGAAATATGCCCTAGAGGCAATAATAAAATGGTTATTATTATATTTCCTTGTTCATGGTAATCGTTTATTATCCATGCTATAATTGTATTGGTTGGAAACACAAATACATGTGTGGATACATAGACAACAACATGTCCCTAGTGAGCCTCTACCGGACTAGCTCGTTGATCAAAGATGGCCATGGTTTCCTGGTCATAGACATGAGTTGTCATTTGATAACGGGATCACATCATTAGGAGAATGATGTGATGGACAAGACCCAAACTATGAACGTAGCATATGATCGTGTCAAGTTTTTTGCTATCGTTTTCTGCATGTCAAGTATCTGTTCCTATGACCATGAGATCATGCAACTCACTGACACCGGAGGAGTACCTTGTGTGTATCAAACGTCGCAACGTAACTGGGTGACTATAAAGATGCTCTATAGGTATCTCCGAGGGTGTCTGTTGAGTTGGCATGGATCAAGACTGGGATTTGTCACTCCGTATGACGGAGAGGTATCTCAGGGCCCACTCGGTAATACAACATCACAATGAGCTTGCAAGCAATGTGACTAATGAGTTAGCCACGGGATCTTGTATTACGGAACAAGTAAAGAGACTTACCGGTAACGAGATTGAACTAGGTATGGAGATACCGACGATCGAATCTCTGGCAAGTAACATACCGATGGACAAAGGGAACTGCATACGGGATTGACTGAATCCTTGACATCGAGGTTCAACCGATAAAGATCTTCGTTGGACATGTGGGAATCAATATGGGTATCCAGATCCCGCTATTGATTATTGACCGGAGAAGTGTCTCGGTCGTGTCTACATGTTCCCGAACCCATAGGGTCGCACGCTTAAAGTTCGGTAGCGCTAGGGTAGTAATGAGATATTAACAGTGGAAAGTCCGAAGGTTGTTCGGAGTCCTGGATGGGATCCAGGATATCACGAGGAGCTCCGGAATGGTCCGGAGGTAAAGATTTATATATGGGAAGTCATATTTTGGGTTCCGGAAAAAGTTTGATTTTTTTCGGTATTGTACCGGGAAGCTTCCAGAAGGTTCCGGAGGGTTTCGGAGGTGTCCCGAAGTCCACAGAGGGTCCACATGGACTCTAAAGGGGGCGCACCACCCCTTCATGGGCCAGGCGCAGCAGCCCCCTTGGCCCATGCGGCTGCCCCAAAGGATAAGATCAAATCCCTTTAAATTAGGAGATAAGATGGAAGGAGGAGGCTTTACTTGGGAAAAGGGAATTGCTGTTCACATGGTACTGTTCATGCATGTACTATTCACGTGGTACTGTTCACACAGCACTATTCCTCCTCCTCCAAGTTTCCTCCTCTATATATAGTGGGGAGGGGCGCGGGGGAAGCTTCCTTCGACCCTTGGCCGCCCCTCCCTCTCTTCCTCCTCCACATTCCGTCAGTGCTTGGCGAAGCCCTGCCGGATTTCCGCTGCCACCACCACCACCTCACCGCCGTGCTGGTTCCGATCTCATCTACCTCCTCTCCCTTGCTTGCTGGATCAAGAAGGAGAGGACGCCATTGAGCTGAACGTGTGCTAATCTCAGAGGTGCCGTCCGTTCTGCACTAGATCGCGATTGGATCGTGAAGAGTACGACTACATCAACCGCGTTTCTTAACGCTTCCGCTTAGCGATCTACAAGGGTATGTAGATGCAATCTCTCCTCTTGTAGATGTTCATCTCCTAGATCGATCTTGGTGAGCGTAGGATTTTTTTTGTTTCCCATGCAACGTTCCCCAACACTTAAGTAGGCATGCATAGTGAGGTGAATAGCTGTAAAATGTGATGTTGCTTGTGTGTAATCTTAATGATGTGTGTGCTTTTGTTTGAGTCATTTCTTTTGCTTCTTTCTTTGGGCCCTTGGTGTTACCTTATTTCCCCTTATGAAAGTTGCTCATCAACCGACACCGGACTCAAAGAATCAGTGAGGATTTCAAATATTTTGAAGCGCAGCTAAACAGTATGGAATTATCAGTGGACTGCATTGTATTGGGAATATCTGATCTGAATGCAAATGCTACCCTAGATTGACTATCAGCATCAAGTTTACATCAGTGTGCAACCATCCCAATCGTAATGAACCAGCTGGAAGACAAATTATGTGCAAGACAACAATACATTTCCGGTCAAGGGAATATCCAGGATATATATATGGCATTCAGTCCAGGAAGAAGCTTCTGGTATAAGCAACCCGGTCTTCCTCCGCAAGCTACCAGAGAAGCTTATGATGCAAGGCTCCTCAATCTTCATCAGTACGATATGTGGATAGCTTCCAGCATAAGATACCCAGTCTTCTTCAACACGCTATCCCGACAAAAGCTTCGGACGTAAGCTATTCAGTCTTCCTCAGCACGCTACTCTCGATGGCTTCCAAAACAAGCTATCCAGTCCTCGTTAGTACAACACTACAAACAGTCATCGGCATTGGTACAAGTAATTGCACAGTGAGTGGGCAGCACATCTCAAGAGTCAAGCTCACAACCGGTTGGTCAGAAACACGAGCTACTCAGGACCCAAGTGTCTGCCCTGGGAATCAAATGTTCAGCCACACATACTTCCATATTTATTGCGAGCATGCTACCAAGGTCATGCAAGTCACTCGTACAATGATGCAAGCATAGTGAGAAACCGACAACCACATGAGTGATGTAAGAGGAAGAAAGCCAGTGATACACCTCAGTGTGATGCAAGGACTGACAAGCTATGAAGCAAGACAACATTGGGACAACGATTCTTGACAGTGGATATCAAGGCCAGTTTCCTCACGCCCGACAAAGTGATACCATCAACCTGAGACACTGTCATGTATGATTGACCACAACAGTGAGCTCTATACAAATAACTGTGAACCTGGTATATGATCCTGATGAATCCTTGCTTACCTTTTCTTGGTAACGGCACCACGCATGTGTTCTGAGCTGCTTTCGGCCGTCCAGGGTGGATGCCGACGTTATATTTCTCTTTTCAACAATTGACCCGTGTTCTGAGCTGCTTTCCGGCCGTCTCGGGCAGCTGTTGAGTTTCTTTTTGTAGCAGCGACCCTATGCTCTGAGCTGTTCTTCGGCCGTCTTAGGGAACTGCTACATTCTTCTTATCAACACTGCCTCATGCTCTGAGCTGCTTTTCAGCCGCCATGAGACATGGTTGAGTTATTCCAGTAATGTCCCAGATCTGAGTTGTAAAGACCATTCTGGTGGCTACTGATTTAGTTGCCGATTTTATGCAAAGGTTCGGAGGATCATTGCCCTACAGTTAGAGCTTGTGAGATGACGAACTTGCCAGCAAGCGTTGTTGCACGGTCATAAGATAAGGATAAGGATAAGGTATGCCTGCCGGAATATTGCGCCTGACAATACCTATGGTCACACGAAGAATTAAGGGTATATTTGGCCAAGCTCTTTCAGCAAAAGATTCAGAAAAAGAGAACGATAATGAAGGAGCAAGACCGGCAATACAGGTATGATAATTGTTGCCCAAACAACACGGTACGGGTACCCAAGACAGTGGAGTCAGCCAAGATAATCTAGAAATCCCTGCAAGCAGTCAGATTCCGCCAAGAGAACGATTATGATTCTCAGCATTGTTTTGAACCCAGATGACATGCAACTACTCGAGTAACCCGATGCAATGATTAATGTCCACCGAGGAAATTTTTACACAACTCCATTGACTACTATCGGTGCTGGATAGAAGAATGTCACGTCGAATGGAAGTCACTCCCGGACTTATGGAAAATTCCAGTCATGATAATATCAGATAAGCCAGCAGATATGAAAGAATTGAAGTCAGAGCAAGCATGAACATATGAAGGAAGACCTGTCAGAATATGGGATACGGTGAAGCAAACCACCCCAGAGCAAGGCAGTCCGTCAGATGCAATTCAGTGGGAACAATTTATAAAGGAAAAGGATACCCGAGTTGGAAACGGTTTCCTTAAAGCAGAATATTCATACTTGTTCCCGGAGCAACCAAATCTCGAGGACGAGATTTATTGTAAGGGGGGTAGGTTTGTAACACCCCGATTTTTTGGCCCTTTCTTTTTCTTTTGGATTTCTTCGAAATTTTATTTGGAGTTCCTTTTTCCGTGGCTATGTGGTCTTGAAACCTGGGGAGACCATCTCTTCTTCCTTTCCCTAGTGGCTTGTCACTCCCAAATATTTCCCAAGGCCATGTCATTTCCATCTTAGCCCAACTCCAAATTCTTTTTCTTGGGAATATTCCTTTTTCTATTAAAGGAATAACCCTGTTTGCTCTAGGTTGTGAAGCAACCTATATTTTTGTCTTCCACAAAAATCCCACAAAATTCTCATAAATTATTTGGATCATATATTCCACTAATATGTCAAAACCCATCCTTGCCTAGGCCAAAAATAATTCAGGAATATTCATTTCCTATTCTGTCCAGCAGGGCACTTTGAGAAGGAAGTGCTATTTATATTTTCCTGATTGCCTTAAAAAATTTTGGGCACTCTTTTATATCCAAATAATTTCCACATGCCAAAATTCAACTTCATTTGCCTAGTAAATCTTCCTCAGCAAATTTCCAAAGTTTCTGACCAGAGAGAAGCTTTGTGAAGGAAGTACTAGCTAGGCTAATCCAAATGAGTTGAAATTTTGGTAGATCATCCATATGATCAAAGCATTACTGTCCACCAAATTTCAGATCCATCCAGTGATCTATGTGAGCACACCTTCAAATTCTTGCTTCTGGCCATAATTTCAGGTTGTGAAGCAACTATATTTTATATTGCTTCATAAAATCTGAAATTAATCCAGAACCTAAATATCCCTATATCCTTTGAGCATGCCAAGATTCACATCATTTTTCCAATCCATTTTCCCCACAAAATTCCCCCAAGTTTCTGTCCAGCAGAAAGCATTGTGAAGGAAGTACCATTTATATTTATCGAAATGGTATGAAATTTCTATGGTACCTTCATATGCTCAAATAATCATCCTACACCAAATTTCATACGTATCCAACACACCATGTGAGTGCTACTTCATTATCTAGCTTCTGGACCAGATTGGGCAGTTGTAAAGCAACTGTGATGAATATTGGTCCAAATCTTTTCAAAATCCACAGGACTATAGTCCCTCCTACCCTAAACCTCTGTGACATCCTGGTTAACCCTTACCCCATCCCATTTGATCACTACTTCATGCATAAGCTTGATGCAGCAAACTTTATCTGAGCTCTCCCATCAGTTAACAGTGGATTTCTTCGAGCTATCTCGTCAGTGGGACTGTATGTTGGAGGGACAACACGTTTAACAACTTTTGGCAGGCAGACGTGCCCTCCTCTCGCCATTGCACGCGGTGACCACGCCGTTGGCATGCGTTTGGCGCGCTCTGCGCGTCGGCTAGCTTCGGTCACTCCTCTGCTCGCCGTCTCCACATGTCCCAGCTTGTCCCAGAGCTTCGTGGCAGCCTCGCGCTTACTCTCCCGCACTGCCCCCCTCCCCCTTTGCCCTCCTCACGCCACGGTGACCTTGCCCGCGTAAGCACAGTGTCTCGGTGGCCGACCGAACACCGCACCGCCCGCGTCTGTACCTCCACTACCCCTCTCCAGTCGCCTTCCGAGCCAGTCCGCGTGTGCACGCGTACGCGGCCGTGTCAGTGCACCCCCCCCGAGCGCCCGTGGCGGCATCCGGTGAGGGCATCTTCCCCGCGGCTATTTAAGCCACCCCCGAGTCTCCCCGACCTCATCAGCAGCCTCTCCTCCCTCCTAGCAGCCTCCCAAGATCCTCAGTTTGTCGCCGGAGTAGCTCCTGCCCTCCAATGGCCGCCATGGCCGTAGCCCTCTCCCTCCTAAATTCGCTCAATGCCGAGCTCTCCCCTCCTCCACCACCAGAAGACTTCCTAGATCCCGCCGTAGCTCCTCCGCCCTTCGCCCTCTCCTCTGGTGGCCGGTAGCTACCGCGCCCATCGGCGCCCGACGCCAGCCGTCCGCCATGGCCAAGGGCGCACGTGCTCCGGCCCTCCTCGGCACCCGCGTCCGGCAGGGATGGACGCGGCTCGGTCCCCTGACCACGCCGGTGGGTCGGGCGGCGCCAACGGTGGCCTACAACGCCGGCGGTCGTCGCCGGACTCGGCCTCTGCCTCGGCCGAGCGCGAGCACACGACGGAAGGAAGTAGACGAAGACTTCCAGCCAGCCGTGGGCCCCGTGTGGCCCCACCAGTCAGCCTAACCAGCGAAGTCAACCCCGGGCCCGCGCGACTTAAGTGGAGACGGATTGCAGAAAATACGTTTTCCCTTTTTGAAAACGTAATTCAGTGCTTCTTCGTGCAGAAGTACGCTTTCACTTCTCTGAAAGCGCATTCCCAAAAAGTACGCTTTCTGTTTTTCTCCGCCGGCCGAAACGGTTATATTGCGTGCATTCGCCCGTTAGCAGCAGAAATAAATACTTTTATTTAAATTTCTGCCTAACGAACGAACGGCCGTATCTCGACAACCGTAACTCCGAATCAGGTGATTCAAAAGCCCACGATCTCAGTTCATCGAGCCCGTTCTGTTGGTATCATTTTCACCATGTGGTAACATTCTGAAAATGACCATTTTGCCCCTGCCCTTATTCAGCCCCCTCCGAGAGGGAAACGTTTCTGGCAAATTTTTCCACGAGTGCTCCGCACTTCTTCCCGGTGAATCCTTCATCCCCAGGCAAGCCACAACAGCCACTTGCATGATGGCATTGCAGTAGCCATGGTTTCCACTTGAATATTTAATATTTGTTTGTTCATTTAACTGATTTTGTTAATACTTCGAGTGTGTTTGTGAATCCATGCTCATTGCTTATGCCATGTTCATTTTCATCTAGTAAGTGATATGATTAATTGCTAGGGATATTCTTATCATGTTTTTATTCCTGTAATCATTTCAGATGCTAGTGGTAATGATATGCTCACATGCATAGTGATGGTTGGTTATGCAAATACTTGTGATATTTATGATCCTCGTTATGCCATGCTCATTTGCATCCCGCAAAATAAATTATTTATCCTTGTTGATGCCATGTTGTTAAATGGTTATGTTGCCCATCCATGTTTATGTTGATATCATGCTCATATGCATTGTCATTTTATTATGACTCGGCTCATCACCATTCAAGTTGAACCTGACATTAATCGAACTTGAACAAATCTGTTGGCTGAGTCATGGTGCCACCGAATCAAGCTAACCAGTGCAGCCACACTTGCCTTATGGGAGGCCCTAATGCAGTCTATTGTTATGCCTCTCGCCGGTGCCTCCTACGAGGGAAGTTTATGGGTGCGCGCTACCCTGATTAGGTAGGCTACCGTAGCCTTGAGGACCCAAGTTTTATGGTATACCGAGGTCCCCGTTTGGGACGATGTTTTTGTTTGGCCACGACGGTGGCGGCCACAAAGGTGGCGGATGTCACGAGTTGGCATCGGGGTCACCCAGGACATAGCCCAAAGGGGAGTTTGTCGGAGTGGCCGAGAGAGTGTCGTGCAATAGACTGATTTTGTCGGAATGTCGTTGGTCCGCCCGAATGGGAGCACGAGGCCATGAGTTCCGTGGTGTGGGTACAGTGTACTAACCTCTGCAGAGTGTATAATCTATCGATAGCCGCGTCCTTGGTCATGGACACAGTTCGTAGTAGGTCACACTATGGGTCAACAGAAATAATAACTTGAATAACTAACAACCCCGGTTCCATGAGGAAAGAAGTTGGTTGATCTTTATGTGGTCACGAGATGATCACGATGATATTCTTGATGATGATAAGTTGATCTTGTGATGATCACTATGGTAAGTAAAATTGATACCTATGGTGGTTACGAGATAACCTTCGAGCAGAGTAAGTTGGTCCATGAGACCTTAAATGTCGACCCCCCCTTGCATGCTAGTGCTAATATCATCCTGTTCATATCATGAATTATATGTACATACCATGCTCATGTTGTGGCCATGCTCATGTTGTTCTAGTAGTATCATGTTCATCTTTGTTGATTAACCTGTAAATTTCATGCTATTGTATGTCTTGATTGCTTTGGTTGCTGTGAGCTTGCGAGTACATTCAAAGTACTCACCTGGCGTGTCATGCCAGATTGCAGGTGATGCCTTGATTGCTTGTTTGTCGAGGATCCCGTTGTTGCGCTCTAGGATGCGTCCCAGCCAGAGTCCCTGTGGAGTGGAGTTCATCACCGTCGTCGTTGTTCCGCTGCTAGAAGTTATTCCGATATGAGATGTTCCGCTGCTAGCATAGAGTTACCTTAGCAGGCGTAGTGTCGCCGTGCCGATGTAATTCTTTGTAATATCGGACCCTTGTACCCCGATTATTTGTAATAAAAAGCTGAGTTGTTCTATGCCAAGCAGTGTCGTATTCCAGAAGACTTGATCTCTGGGCTGGAATACGGGGTGTTTCGGTTTCTCTGAGCCGGGGTGCCACAACTGATCTCCAACGGAACACCGTGGAGTGACACGATTCTGGAAACATACAAGTCTGCTAACTGACTAGCAGTGATTGTCTCCTTGACTGGTAGGAAATGAGCAACCTTTGAGAATCGGTCAATGACGACAAGAATAGCATCATGACCCTTCTGTGATCTGGGAAATCCAGTGATAAAGTCCATTTCAACTTTGTCCCATTTCCATTCGGGAATAGCAAGAGGTTGCAGAGTTCCAGCAGGTCTTTGATGTTCTGCTTTGATGCGACGGCAAATGTCACATTCAGCCACGTAACGAGCAATGTCTTGCTTCATGTTAGACCACCAGAATCTCTGACGAATGTCTTGGTACATCTTTGTGCTACCGGGGTGAATTGAGAGGGGCGTATCATGAGCCTCTTTCATAATGTCCTCTGGCATATCCTTGAACTTAGGCACGACAAGACGGTCTTGGAAGAACAAAGCTCCATCATCATGGAGAGAGAAGGCTGAGGGCTTGCCAGTTGCAAGATAGCGCTTAATCTTGTCGACTTCAGTGTCATACTTCTGCATGTTTCTGATGGTACGCTCGAGATTTGGTTCAACCACCAAGGTATTCACATAACCCTGAGGAACAATCTCGTATTCAGCTTTCGAAGCTCTTCATAAAGAAGTGGTTGCTGTAGCTGCACCTCAAGTTCACAACAGTAGGATTTATGGCTCAAAGCATCAGCCATTACATTTGCCTTGCCAGGGGTGTAAGAAATACCACAATCATAGTTTGAAATGGCCTCCATCCATCTTTGCTGACGGATGTTCAAGTCTGGTTGAGTAAACAGATACTTCAGACTTTGATGGTCAGTGTAGATCTCGCAATGATTACCAAGGAGGTAATGTCGCCATAATTTCAGAGCATAAATAACTGTTGCAAGTTCGAGATCATGTGTTGGATAATTCTCTTCGTGAGGATGCAACTGTCGAGAGCCATAAGCGATCACTTTGCGCTCTTGCATTAGGACACAACCTAATCCTTGATGAGATGCGTCGCAATAGATCACAAAGTCCTTGCGAGTATCTGGGGTGCAAGCACTGGGGCAGACGTCAATTTATCTTTGAGTGTCTGAAAACTTTCTTGACATTGCGGTGTCCACTCAAACTTCTTGTCTTTGTGGAGCAGGTCAGTCAATGGCTTCGCAATCTTGGAAAAGTTCTCAACAAATCGACGGCAATAGCTGGCGAGTCCGAGAAAACTTCTGACTTGCTTGACATTCTGTGGAGGATTCCATTCCAGAATAGCCTGAACTCGTTCTGGGTTAACAGCAATGCCATCTTTGGAAATCACGTGGCCGAGATACGTCACTTCAGATAACCAGAACTCACACTTGGAATACTTAGCATACTGTTGATGTTCACGCAACTTCTCTAGTACAAGCCGAAGATGTTCGGCGTGTTCTTCTTCATTCTTCGAATAGACCAGAATATCATCGAGATAAACCACGACGAACTTGTCAAGGTAGTCCATGAAGATGTAGTTCATCAGTCGGGAGAAGGTTGCTGGAGCATTGGTTAAGCCGAAAGACATGACGGTGTACTCGTAAGATCCATATCGAGTAACGAAGGTTGTCTTCGGAATGTCTTCTTTACGAACTCGGATCTGGTGGTATCCCAATCTCAAATCAAGTTTAGAGAATATTGAGGAACCAGCAAGTTGATCATACAGATCATTGATTCTGGGAAGCGGATACTTGTTCTGAATTGTTGCCTGGTTGATAGGTCGGTAATCTTGGACCAAACGATTCGTTCCATCTTTCTTCTTAACAAAGAGAGAAGGAGCTTCCCAAGCAGAAGAACTGGGGCGAATGAAACCCTTACGAAGTGACTTGTCAATTTCCTCCTTTAGCTCGAGGAGTTCATGCGGCGACATCTTGTAGGGGCGCTTGGCAATAGGAGTGGTGCCTGGTTTCAAGTCGATGACGAATTCGACAGCTCTAGCAGGTGGTACTCCTGGGAGTTCCTCGAGAAAGACATATTGAAAGTCGTGAACGACTGGAACGTTCTCTATTCCCTCAAGCGGTGAAGCGTTCAAAGCATTCAGAGCATATATCTGGCTTTCGGCATTCTGGACTATCTGGGCTGAATACTTGATCATCTGGCCAGAAAGATGTGTGAGCTGGACCGTCTTAGCGACACAGTCGATCAAAGCATTATGAGCTGTCAACCAATCCATACCAAGAATAACATCTATGTTAGAAGCCTTGAGACCAATGAGCGGCGCAGAGAATAGTAACCCTCCAATTTTGATCTGGTTGTTATGACTTATCGTAGCCGTGTTCCATCTCCCACCGGGGGAATGAACCGATAAGGGGGTGTGCATCTCTTCAAACTGCATTTCGTGCATGCGTGCAAATGCTTCAGACAAGAATGAATGCGATGCCCCTGAATCAAAGAGAACAGTGGCTGGTACAGAATTGACAGGAAGGGTTCCCATCACAATTTTGGTGTCCTGTCGAGCTTCTTCAATCTTGACATGATTGACATGACCACGGCCAATTGCGGGCGGTCTGCATTAACGGTTATGGGCTGACGAGCTGGTGCATTCGGGGGCTGAATTGAGTGACAATTTATAGCACGGTGCCCTGGCTGTCCACACTTAAAACAATTTCCATCATTGGGGCGAGGAGCCATAACATTGGGCTGCCCACCTTGATCACTGAGCTGTCTTGGAGGTGCTGGAAGACGAGGCGCAACATAGGAAGGCCTCGGGACTGGAGCGGGTCGGTGATGGATATTATGAGGAATCCACACCCGTCGTTTCTGATCAGGCTGGCCCGAGGATGAGCCAACCTCACGAGTACGCTTGAGCGACTCCTAGTACTCAGTCAGACCCGTTTCAGCCCGGAAAGCTTGACTGACAAGCGTTGCAAAGTCTGTGCATTCGTGGATACAAAGTGCAAGCTTCAGATCTGGATGCAGTCCTTCCCGGAACTTCTCCTGCTGGCATGCGTCAGTGCAGACGTCATCTTCAGCATAGCGGGATAAATCAAGGAATTTCCTCTGATATTCATCCACAGTCATTTTGCCCTGTGTGAGTTTGCGGAACTCCTTCTTCTTCTGGTCCATCAGACCTTGAGGAATGTGCCGTGCACGGAAGGCTGTCTGAAATTCCTGCCAAGTGGTTACGGTTTCAACAGGCAACACACGCCTGTGGCTTTCCCACCATTGAGCAGCTGGACCCTTCAGGTGAAATGTCGCAAAGGTGAGGTAACTGGCAGGGACAACATTAGCTGACTCCATCTCAAACAGAATGTCACGGAGCCAATCATCAGCATCCATAGGATTGGTGGAGTTGCGAAAAACGGACGGACTGAGGCGCACGAACTCTTGAAGTGAGATCGGACCAAGCTCCTGACGAGCATTGTTGTTGGCTAAGCTGTCCACTAGACTTCCCAATTGCTGCATCAAAGCTGCGACATAGGGTGGAGGTGGAGAATTTTCAGCCATCCTGCTAAAACAACAGGGGGTAGTTTAGCAAGAACAGCTGCAGTTGTATGGGGTCATTCATGATGTAACATGAGCAAAGAACAAGAAGTGTAATAGATACATATTAGTAGTCATTAAAGACATACAAATCCATGCACGGAGTTGGATACAAACGGGCAGCATGAGTTCGGAAACACACGCAGCTAGACAACTAGACGGTGGAGAGATACAACAACGAGACATAGCAAAGGCTACATCGACGTCGGAGAAAACCAATGGAGGGAGGAATCTGCAGGGACGACGCATGGTGTCCTCGATAAAAGGATCCTGCGGCCCGTGAACATTGTGCAGCAGATCCTGACCCTCAACTCGAAGAAAGGGGGGTTAATTCAGAACTCCGGGTGGATGTGATCACGAGAACCTAATGTTAGCGTTAGTAAAATCTTTAACCCGAAAAGAAGAGAGATCAGAATCCCAGAGTAAAGGAGAGGAATAAAAGATCCTAACCCATCCATTGGCGACGTGGGCCCGTAAGCCACACAGCCATGTTAGTAAAACAGTTTTCAGAAACTAGACTCAACTTCGTCTAAGGAATTGGAAAGGGGCTTCCTACAGGCAGTCTGCTCTGATACCAGCTTGTGACGCCCCCGACTCGACCGTGCACTAATCATTCACGCAAATGCGCACGATCAAGCCCAGGGACTCACGGGAAGATATCACAACACAACTCTAGACACAAAATAAAATAATACAAGCTTTATATTACAAGCCAGGGGCCTCGAGGGCTCGAATACATAAGCTCGAGTTACACAAGCGTCCGCGGAAGCATCAGCATCTGAGTACAGACATAGTTAGACAAGGATGCCTTAAGAAGACTGAGCAAAACAACGTCAACTAGATCGAAAAGGCGCAGGCCTCCTGCCTGGGAGCCTCCTAACTACTCCTGGTCGTCGGTCTCCACGTAGTAGTAAGCTCCATCGGGGTAGTAGTAGTCGTCGACGGGATCAGCTGGCTCCGGGGCTCCGTCATCTGATCGCAGCAATCGGGTATGGGGAAAAAAGAGGTAGCAAAGCAACCGTGAGTACTCATCCAAAGTACTCGCAAGACTTACATCAGATCTATGCTAAATATGCATCGGTATCAAAGGGAAAGGCTGTATCTGTGGTCTAGACTGCAGAAATGCCAGAACAGGGGGGAAGACCTAGCCTATCGAAGACTAGCATCTTCAGCGTCTTGCAGCATTAGAAGAGTGCAGATTAGCATATATATCAAAACAATAGTTGTTTAATAGCAAGGCCCAGAGATCCTTCCTCGACTCCCTGCGAGAACGCGATCCTGGAGCCAACATATTATTAAGCATCACAGTTCAAGTTGTAGTAGATCGGGATACAACACTGAGCGTCCTGTTACCGTGGACACGGCTATTCGAATAGATAAACTTCCCTGCAGGGGTGCACTACTGTTACCCAGCACACTCGATTACCTTTGGCCGGACACACTTGCTGGGTAATGCCCAGCCTCGGATAACCAACACGACGCAGTCCTACCTAGGCTCAGCAGAGAGGTCCCCGCCGGTCTACATCCTAAGCGCTCAGGGGTCTTGGGCCCATCGCCCTTTGCACTCCGGGTCGTTGTGCCGCGGATCGGAGTACAAGCACCACCTCTGTCCTGGATGGCACCTGACTCGACCGGCTCACAATGCTGAATTGGACGTCTGACAAAGCTTTCGGCTGATACATACGACGCAGAGGGCCCCATAAACCATTATCCCGCGCGGTGGTAGTGTGTATAGGCCAGTGGCCAACTCAGATTTTACCCAAATCCGTTAAGCGTGTTATTAGGAGCTCGCGGAGACGAGCAGTGATCCACGATCTGTGGTCCCGTCGCCCCGTCTCGAGGACTTACGGCAAGGGCCAGGCTTCCCTCTCCTGGGGCAGTCTGCCTGCCCGGCCGTGCCTCGTAATTATCTCGCGGGTACCCTCACGGTCAACCCGACTTCCCATATCTCACGGGTACCCTTCGGGGTCGACCCGACTTCAACAAGGGGCTGAGGTAAAATCATGGTAACCGTGTGTCCATAACACCAAGGGGGAATCCGAGGAATCACCCTCGTTGGATTCCTACTCGATGTAACCGTCAAGGTGAACTCGGAGGAATCACCCTCGATGGGTTCATACTTGAGGGGTTGCACGACAGAGGCATCATCGGAGGTGGTGAAAGAGGAATCACCCTCGATAACCCACAACCGACTAGCTATGCTACAGAGATATCATCAGAAGTGCGGTAAGAGGTATCACCCTCGGCACTCGATAGTAGCTCTGTAGAGTCGTACAACTTAGGGGGATGTGCGGTGATGTGATCGGTCTTTGCCCGTCGATCACATTGCTCGAGGCACCGGTAACAAAGCGGGGCAACAGCGACAAGGGTGAGGGGTCACTGATGGATCACTAACCAATCTATACTAAGCATTTAGGATAGGAGGTAAAGTATCAATAGCAGGTTACAAAATCATGGTATGCATCAGAATAGGAGCAATCAATTACAGTAGCAAAATCTAATGCAAGCACGGGGGAGAAAGAATGGGCGATATAGGAATGATCAAGGGGGTTTGCTTGCCTGGAAGCTCTGCTGAAAAAGGAAGAAGGGTCGTCGGTGTCGTAGTCGTACTCAGGATCAGCGTCCGTCTCGGTGTCTACCGGAGAGAAGAGGGGGAAGAAACAATAAATATTAAGCAAACAAATGCCCACAGATGCTAGGCATGGCAATAGGCTGCTCTAGGGTGCCCTAACGCAGTGCTAAGCGTTACAAACGAAGCGGGAAAATATCTGGGAATATTTTCCCGGCTTTAGGTGATTATCGGTATATGGATCCGGAGGGGAAGGTTCCATGTTCACGTAGTTAGGAGTGATGGTCAAGCATTTTGACCACATATTTGGATTCGTCTTATTTTTCTGATCATTTTTCATATATAAATTATTTTCATCCGAGTTACGGTTTATTTTATATGATTTTTCAAAGTTTTAAATATTTTCTAGAATTTCTGGAATTAATTTAATTGTTAAATTCGCATTATCCAGAACAGTGTACTAATGACGTTAGCATGACATCATGATGACGTCAGTGGTCAACCCCAGCTGTTCCAGGTCAAACCTGACAGCTGGGTCCCACATGTCATACACAGGAGCTAATCTAGTGATTAAATTAAACTAAACAGAGATTAATTAGAGGGTGGGTCCTACTGTCAGTGACTGTTAATTAACAGATTTGATTAACAGATTAATTAATGATTTATTTATTTTTTAAAATGTTTTAATTAGTGCGGGGCCCGCATGTCAGTGACTGTGCGAGCCCAGTCAGCAGGGTTGACTTGGTCAACCGGGTCAACGGACCCACTGGGCCCACTGTCAGCGACCCAGAGGGGGTCCACGTGGCGGCCACGTCGGCCGGCCGGCGTTTAAACGCCGGCGCGCGCTCCGGCGACCACCGGAGACGGCGGCGACGCGCAGAAACGGCGCACAGGGGGCCATTTGGCCCGGGGTTTGGTCCTACGGGACGGGCGCGACGCGCCGCCTCTGATGGTGGCCGTGGATGGCACGGGGGTGGCCGAAGTCGACCACTACGACGACGGCGAGCGGCGGCGCGCTCGGGTGGTGCTCGGACTCGTCGCTAGAGCGTGCGGGCAAGCGCGAGAAGTGGCCAGGGGTGATCTACGTGCGCGTGCGAGCTCAACGGACAACGGCGTGTGACCATTTGGTCACCGGACGGCTGCCGACGACGAGCTAGGCGGGATCGGCTTCGTTGGGGACGGCGGCTACGGGCACGGCGCTACGAGGAGAAGAGAGTGGAGGGGACGCGGTGCTCACGGCGAGGTCGTAGGGGATGGCAGCGGGCTCGGGGAGGACTCGGAGGCGGTGGGTTCCGGCGACGGGGACGGCGATGCAGAAGAGGAAGGCGGCTCGATCCCGACGCGGTGGTGGCTCCCGGGTCGCGATCGTCGATGTCGAGGGCGTAGCCGAGCACTGCGGAGCGGCTGGACACGGCGACGAGGCGAGTGGGGCTCGGTGGCCGCGAACTTACGGCGGTGAGGCCATGGCGGCGCTCGGGAGGGAGTGGAGAGCGAGGGGGAGAGGGGGAATGAGGGCTAGGGTTCGCCCTGGGGTCCGTGGAGATGCTCTTATCCACCCCACGGCGGCAGCGGCGCCGGGGGATGGCCGACAGCTGGCCATTGCCGGCTCGGATGCGCGCGCACGCGACAGCGAGGCAGAGGAAGGGGATGACCTCCTGGTGGGCTGGACTGTGCACTGTGCACTCGCAGCCCAAGTGCACAGTAGCCGCTTCTCTTTTTCCCTTTTCTTTTCTGCCCTTTTATTTCTTTTCTGTTTTGCAAAATGTTAGGCCTCAAATTGACTTTTGTAAAATATGTGACTTAGCCACATAAATGCAAGGCAATATCTAGCACTGCCATAAAAAGGTTTGGAGACAAAATGATTTCATTTGAATTTTATTAAATGAAAATGGATTAAAGTGGCTGTTTTTGCTACTGTTTTTGGTTGTTAGGGTCATCTAGGAAATTTAGGTGATGTTGTTTTCCTGAACAAAATTAGTTATGGATTATTTGCTAAATTATGAACAATTTAGTTTCCAAATTGGAACAACTTTTATTTTCATTTCATATTTGAATTTCAATTTGAGTTGGAATTTGAAATGAGATATGAACCAAAGATGATCAAGACTTATTAACCATGATGACTTGGCATTATCAACAGGGTGATCACTGTGCTTAATTACATGGGGATGTTACAAAATGTCCCTCCAAGCCCTAAGGCAAAGGCTCTTGCTTGAATTATTCTCTCTAATTTCCGTTCACCAAAAATTTCTGATAATAGCAGTGAGTTTGGCTATAAATTTCTTAATAAACAAAATGTTAGCCATGTAGTACACGGGAATAGGAGAGAATACATATCTAATGAGTTCAAGCCTAGCAGCATGAGAGAGCATATTAGCTTTGTAAGCAGGCAACTTGTTCATAAATTTATCCAAAACAAAATTATACGCAACAACTCTATTTTTCGCAGGAAGGATGGGAGGATGGCCTAAATGAGTGAAAGTACTATCCATGTTAGAAACAGGAAAATTTTGTTTTATGTCATGAATAACAACGTGACTAACATGCGTACTGAAGAGAATAGCAGATTTGGCCAAATTTGGTGTTTGACCTGAAATAGAGCAAAAGTGATGAATGATTTGAGCCATGGAAGCAGCTTCCTGCACAGTGGCTTTACCGCAAACAAGTAAATCATTTGCAAACAAAAGAGAGTGAATGGGAGGGCAATTTGGTCCAAGTAAGATCCCCTGTAGATGGTGAGCAGAAAGAGCATTAAGAGCCAGAGATAATTCATTAATTGCAAGGATAAAAAAATATGGCGACATGGGACATCCTTGAGGGATACCTCTATAGCTCTTAAATTTGTGAGAAGGTTGACCACTAATGATGACAGAGAACGTTGGAGAGGAAATGCAACCATAGATCAAATTTATGAAATGACCATGCAACCCTTTACGTGTAGGAGCAAAAACTATAAAACTCCATTCTAAACGGTCAAAATCCTTAGCAAGATCTATTTTTAGCATGAAGGCATGATGTTTCCAAGATTTGAGAGCAAAAGTATGAGTAATCTCTTGAGCAATGATGATGTTGTCACTAATCCTTCTACCCTCTATAAAAGCCTCCTGAGCAGGATCAATATAATCAGGAAGGTGAGGTTTAAGTCTATTAGCCAGAGATTTAGCAACGATTTTGTAAACCACATTACAGAGACTAAATAGGCCTATAGTCAGTAGGGACCTGAGGAACCGAAAAGTGCCCGCAGCTACCGAGCTCCATGGCTCTTGGTATTTGAAATTTTTGAAAAACACACTTCGGGTGCTCAAAAAAATCTCAAAACAAATACGTGAATACATACACATATTCCTAAGGCCCGGTAAAAATCTGAAAAAGAAATACTTTGTATTTTGGGAAATACAAAAAAAGAGAAATTTCTGACAGAAATGGCACCCTTTTTCTCTTATACACTGTCAGAAATTTGTTTTTTCCTATAGCCCTAAACAAAACGAGATTTCTACCGAAACTTGCCACGGGTATTCGGAATGTGTATATGTATCCCCGGGAAAATTTTCACATTTTTTTGAAACTTCGAAAACACGAATTTCAAAATGTTCAAATATAGAGAGCACTGGAGCTCGGGTGCTGCAAATCTGCGTTCCCTGAGGAACAAGCTTCTTTGGAATGAGAGCAATATTGGTATCACTAATGTGAGGTGGTAATATCCCTCTTTTATAGAAGTTAACCACCAATTGAGTGACTTCATCTCCTAGCCATTCCCATGTAGCAAGATAAAACTCCACATTAAAACCATCAGGACCAGGAGAGGCATTAAGCTTCATGTCCTTCAAAATCTGTAAAATCTCATTCTTGTCTGGAAGAGAATAAGTAGGATCCTCGGAATTTTCTGGCAAATGAGTACCAAGAAAGGGTCTGCCCATATTAACATTAGTAGAAGAAAAGATGAATCTGAAGTAATTAACATAAGTATTTGCAATGAGACTGGGTTTAAAATGGATAACATCATTCTCATCTTTAACAGAGCATATAGTATTTCTTTTTCTCCTTTTTAGAACAGCTTGATGAAAAAATCTAGTGTTTCTATCACCATCTTCAACCCAGCCCTTCTTACTCCTTTGCTTGTAATACTGATTAAGTTTAGAAAGGGTATGATCATACCTGAGAATTAAGGAGTTTTCCAAGGAATGATCCTGCTGGTGCACAGGGAGCATTTGGATCTGATTGATGCTATTCTCCAACTGCTGCAACTCCTGCTGTAATGGCTTTTTTTTTCCTACACCATTTTTTCAGAGAACAAATTTTGCGAATGAAAAAGAAACCGATATAGCAGTATTCCAAGCAGATTGATGCTATTCTCTTTTTCTATTGGCTGTGAGGTGTTGCGCCAATGGAATGGGAGTGTGGCTGGAATTTTTACGAAGGAGACAGGAGGTGCACCTGGCTGTTGTCTACCATGGGTTGAGTTGAGTCGATTAATTGGGTTGAGGTGTCATGAAATGTTGTTTTTTAAAAAAAAAAAACAGTGTCATGAAATGTTGTTACTTAAGGTAAAAGATATATATTGCGATGTATTAACGAGCAAAAATAATGACTGGTTCAATCTATTAAGAAGCGAGATATGAGTTTAACGAGCCAAACTATAAGTGCTCATGAAACTCACGAGCTACGGGCCTTTTGTCGATCAAACTAATCTGAATTTCTTCCTTTTGAGTAATGGGGCTCCTCGCCCACAGCCTTTCAAAGGAGAAAGGGCCTTTACTTTTCTCCTCGAGGGTAGGAAAATCATCCCTTAAAACTTTGGATGGGTTTGCAGAGAAAATAGGAGCATGCATCACCAGTTCCCGAGCACCTGCAAAATGCTCATTGGAACCGAAGGACAACGTGGTAACAAATAAAATGGTTCCAGCACTAGCAGTCATGCAATTAGCCTGTTCATTTCCTCTAACATGCCCAACGGGCAAACCCATCAGTGCCTGAGTTTAAGTTAACAACAACAACAACATGGAGTATGCCCATATAACTGGACGCAACAATGCATCTTCTACCGGACCAAAACCAAAAGGTTCAACCTAGAATTCCCAAAGTGTCTTCCTTCAACAACTACAGACAAACGCCTCCCGCGACACTGTCAACACTTGTGATCGATCGTCCCAACTGTTCAACCGAAACTAAAAAAGCCAACACAAAAGCCACTACACCTGCGCATCACCATCATCATCTTGGGACCTAGTTGTTTCAGATGCCGCCGCCTCCCGACGACTTCCCGTCGCCCCACATTGGCCCTTTCATCTTGAGGTCACGCGCCGTCTGCTGGAACTGCTGTGCCTGCAGCGGGTGCAGTGGCTGCTGCTGCTGGTGGTGGTGCTGAGGGCGCATCGGCTGTTGCTGCTGCTGGGGCTGTTGGTGGAGCTGGAGCTGGTGCAGCTGGTGCGTCGCTAGTAGAGATTGCATGGACTGGTTGTTGTGGAACATCTGCTGGTTGCTTCCGAATTGGTGTGGCGCCTGTGACATGCCGCCGTAGTTCATCAGCATCCCCCCACCGTTGCCCATCTGGCCTGTTGCCACCTTCAGCCGCTGAACCTCCGTTTTCAGGGTGTCATTTAGAGCTGCACCAGAGGAAAAAGGAATGTTAAGAAAACAATAATACTCTGATATTCCCTCGTGCACGTGCATAATAGGCATGAATGAGAATAAAGGTGTAAGCAGAGAGATAAAACTGAAAGAAACGTGTTTTTTTACAGAAAAAATCGATGTTCATGGTATGGTTGGCGTACAGTATAGACTAGATGCACAAAGTTTTTTCTTATCATCATTGACATCGTAAAGTTCCTTTTAAACAGGTACTCAGATTGCAAACAATTGACTATCTTCTAACCCACAACTGACAGATCTTCTAACCCTGCTTCTATTATATGCATCAACATGACCTGCAAAGTCTTATTACTTATGCTGTACACCTAATAACGCCTAGTTTTAAAAACTAGAATCAAGCGAATTTAGGGGTCAGAAATATGTGTATTACCATCTTGTAGGTGGACTTGCTGCTCCATGTTCTGCAGACGTAGCTTCAATTCACTGTTCTCACTTGTTAGCCCACTGGTATCTCTCTGGCATAGGAACATAATGAGAAGAATGGTCATTAGCCATCTGAACTAAACGTACGATTTATCACTACATAATAAATAGAGCATGGGCATAGAAATCAAGTATGTTCATCCCGAAAAATATATTTGGTTGATATTCAATGTTTTGATGGATAATGAGATGTGAATGCAGTAAATTTGACTGACGGCAAGTTGAGGGCAAATCCAGTTGCTAGAAGGCAGAAAGACCATGTTATAGCCTTAACAGTTATAGGTTTGACCAGAAGGAGCTTCAATGCATTAAAAAATCAACGTGCCAAACTACTGTACGTTGGCACACATTCCACACATGGTTTGCACTGTTTTTATCATCCATTTAGAATATGATATACAGTATAAAAAAGTCTACCTTCATGCACACAGAAAATGCATGTAGTACTAGTATGGACATTCTAAAGATACATGGATGAAACCCCGTAATACCAACAGCCAAAAACTGCATCACGAATAGGCAGCACTAGCTCTCTTTCTCAGATCACAATGCATGGTATTTCTTCCTGTTCATGTAATAGTTGCTACCTTCCTTGGTACACCACATTTTCTTTTCCTTTCTATAAACTTCTATAGTACAACCATGATGATTTATGTTACGTTTTAGAACTTGGCAATGACTAGTAGCCGGTCAATCCAAGTTTGGGAAATGCCTAAAGATCTTCTGACATACAATGCTCTTATCTACCAGAAAGGCTTATGATTATGAAAAAACACTTGCATTTTGATTCAACTTAAGCTTCTCGACTGGGAAACCAGAAACACAAGCAGTCAAGCACAAAATATTGCAAAAGTACTTTAAGCAAGGTTTAATTATCACACAGATCGTTGCCCATGGGCCACAGGTGAGAAGTGGTCAGATGCATTAGGTATTTATTGAATATTGATATTATGTTTATTATGATATTGCTTGAAGTGTGCTCCATACCATCTCTATTTTTAGTGTGTCTATAATGGATATAGCTTGAGACCTGCCAACTAGCCCACCAACAAGTGGTACCTCAATATTATTACTCCGTTCCAAAATGCACATGGCATAGCAATACGACAAAATTTCGTTATTAGTTTCAAAAACAGGGAGACAAGATATTGCATCTTGTAACATACAACATGATGCTTCTGACAGCATCATCACTATGTGGCTGTACTCAATGCCACTTGTGCTAATTATATACCAGAACTTCCATCCTTAAAATGGCTTTTCTTTAAAACATTCAATGCTATGTAAATATGACAGAAGATCTCCACGTCATCTTCAGGAAACCACCTTACACCAAATGGCTTTTCTTGAAAACATTCAATGCTATGAAATTATTCAACCAATTCCTAAGCTCCAATGATTTCAGATAGAATACATCCCTACGCGCCAGTTTAACACATATATCAATCTAACTTGAGATAATGAAGTCATGTGTGGAATTTCCTTAGCCGCATCCAAAATGATCTCATAAATGGATTAAAACTTTATAAGCAGAAAAACTCCAAAGATAATGCATACCTGTAGCAATGACAACTGGGCTGACAATGTTGTTGCTTCTGTCTGCAGGGTTTGCACCTTGCGCTCAAGTTCACCAATATAGCGCATTTTTCTTTCCTTCGATCTTGCTGCGGATTGTCTATTAGCCCAAATCCTGTCAAATCATCCGAATCACAAATCAGCATATGCTCATGTGTACCACATACAAAAACAGATGACCTTCATCTTCAACAAAAATGCTATCTAAAGAATGTAAACATAAGGGTGCTGAACATGAGGTATCTGATTCCAATCACACTTTTGTCCAACAAATGGATCTCTTTCCTCACGCTCTAACTGTCTAACCTATCTTTTTTCGACAAAGAGCATATATTAATATCGCGGAGATACCAATTACACCCAGCCTCTGCAACAACGCAATGCCCTAGCGACATTACGGATGCACACAGCCAAAAAAAGAAAGAAGAATTACGAAAAAGAAAAGTCCCGCTGCAATGATCTATTCCCTGAAACAGCAGCACTAACACCACCAAGACCGCACCAGAAGTCCAGCTTCTCCAAAAGCGACGCCTCCATTAAGGGAACAGTGCACAAACACCGTCGTCGCCCGATCATCGATCTTAGGTTTTCACCCTGAAGAAAGTCCTCGCTCTCAAAAACAATGCCTTCAACAAGGCCATTGCCAGGCACAACCAATTAAGGCCAGACCTTGGATTTTCATCCTGAAAGAAAGACTTTGGACTTCTCCTGTGCAGTCGCCCCCACTAGCATGCCGCTGCTCCAAGTCACGAATCACCAAGCCAATTCCTCATCGCCACAGAGACTCGAATCACCATTGCTAGTCCTCAGATCTCAGCTTCCATGACATTCTCCGCCAGCTGACTTCACCATGGAACGAGAAAGCATACCCCATGATGGTAACAGCCAGCAGAGCTTCGCAGCGCTCCCTCTGAAACCAAACGGTCAGAGAAAAACACGGGTGCGCACGACCGAATCCCACCCGATCCAGCAATCTCCAGGCATGAATCGCCCAAGGGAGTTCCCGGCGGAGCCTTCCGGAACACGACACTGCAGCCAGATCGATGGGGACATGCATCCGGTTGATCAAAATCTCGGCGCGAGTTGGAACCCTAGGACCGCCGCCGGAGGAGATCGGATCAGGGCCGGGGGCCCCAGATCCACCGCCGCCAGCCCCCAAGACCGGGCCCCAGATCCCCCAAGGTGCACGCACAGCCAGGAGATCCGGTGCCATCCACCTCCATGCCGCCTAGAGATCGGGGCCGAAGCCGCCGCCCCTCCAAGGCGCAGACCACCGCGCCGATCCGCCCCTCAACTGTCTAACCTATCTGAGATCTATCTCTTCTCAGTTCGTGCAAGCATAGCATTTTACACCCCCTCATGTGAAGTAGTGTACTAAATCCTCCCATAGCTAATAATCTCACAAGTGGATGAAGCAAATACTTGATGTGAAATACCGTTGAAGAAAAAAATGCAGGCATTTCACAAAAGGCTACCTGAACTCTATAGAAGATGATGGACGTTACACAATAGTAGCAATTAAAGGAGAAATCGAACCTTTTTGCCCTCTTGGGGTCGACAAGAGCAAGCTCGGCCAGCTTCGCCGCGGACACCGCCTTCTTGGCCTCCACAGTGGACATCCCCTCCATCCCCGGCGCCCCCACCAGGTCCTCGGCTTTGATCGACATCGACTCGTCCATGGACTGGCTGTGCTGGTGCTTTGGCCTCATCACGTGGCCCACCCTGGCCGCCTCGCCCCCGCCGGCAGCAGCGGCTGAAGACGACTCCGCCTGGTCCGACGACGGCCCGCACGACGAGTTGAGTTTGTCCACGTCGAGGAACATGGAGAAGAGCTCCTCGTCGTTCTCGTCCGACAGCGAGGGCCCGTCGCCGCCCCCGGGCGCGCAGAGGTCGAGGTCGTCGGGGAGGCTGAGGATCTCGGAGTGCGCGCGCCGGTGGCCCGGGTTCCTGGTGGGGAAGTCCGGCATGCGGCTGATGTCGTACTCCGGCGGGGGAGTCGCCGAGCGGCGCGAGGGCTGCGGCGGCAGGCCGTCGCCGCCGCCACCGTCCGCCGAGATCCGGGACCTGTCCTTGTTCATCTTTCCGGCACCAGGGCCCCGCCGAATCTCCTAAAACGCGACGCCTTTTTGCAAGTCCACGGAGCTAATCAAGCTTCAGCCAAGAAAACAACACACACGGCTCAGAACTCAAGATTATGCGTACTACAGCAAAAGAATCGGGAGAAATTCTTGGCCGGAAGAACAGCGACCAGAGCGCGGAAATCGGGTGGAAATTCTTGCGAGGGAAAGGGGGAGGAAGATCTAGGAGCCGGGCTGCAAGAACACGGAGCTGAGCAAGGGGAGGGAGAGGGAATGGGAGCGAGAGGCGAGGGTGGTTTGGGCTGTCTCACCTGAGATTCGAGCGGCGTTCGGCTCTTGCTGATCTATCACCCTCACGCCTGCTGCTTATCACTTCTTGGCATCATTTGCACGAGGAGGCAGATGACATGATGATACAACTCAACACATGAAGGAGATTTATTTATAACAGTTTTTTATATATTTACTTTTTTTATTGGAAGGAAAATATGTGACAAGGCTGCTTCATTCATTCCTTGTGAGTAGGAGGGGACCAGCTATGCTAGGGCGTGTTTACAAAACACCTGTGAAGTGAGAAAAATCTGCTTCCTCTTGTAGAGAATTTTAGGAGTGTTGTCAAAAATATTTTTATGATGATTAGTTTCCTCTCTTTAGTGAAATTCTTGTTGTGTCACTGAATTCCGTAATTTGATTTTGCTCCCCTTATAGATAATGTTGGGTTGTTTGAATCATTTGGTATATCCACCAACAAGAAATGTTTCACTCACCAAGGGAGATGAAGGCCGTGGAGACACACCGGAACTACGACTTACTTGTCGAGGATGAAACATTTTTGGCCATGATTGTTAGAAGCGACAATGTTAGCACGAAGGATGGTTTCGCCTCTACCATCGATACCGATGCTAGTGGATGCTTGCCATCACGGGGACAGAGCGGGAAATGGTCCTTGAAGGCTAACATAAGACGACGGTGACATGGTTGAGTTGTGGCAAGGACGATGAAGTGGGCATTCCGAAGGAGGAAGATGATAGGTTGCGGTTGTGTTTTGGCGCGCATTGCGCGGGAGAAGTTGGAGAAGTTGCTACTATCCAACGTGTTATCATGGAAAAAAAATACATGTTCACATATACTTCCCTTTGAAATCAGTAAGTATTGCTTTCTGCCAAAAGATTGTATTGTTGTTTGAGGCGATTAATTAACTATAATCATTATTTGTTGTCAAAAGAAATTATAATCATTATTTAGCATGTACGTGATTAGAATACATTAAAGGATAACAAATTTGGATACGAGTTCTTTCTCTTTAAGGCTTCCTATATAGTGCATATGCTTTATTTATTTCTTCAAGCGATTCGTGAACAAGACAATTCCTATGACTATGGCCAATTTGGGACGGTTTAAAAAAAGTTCCATTGAAGTGACTACCGTGGAACTTGCTACCCAACAAAAAACAAGTTCATTGGTACTTCTCTATAGGAGCAATGTTGCTATTTTTAGCTAACAAAACTTTTAGTTTTATTTAGCATCTGCATGATTGGAATACATAGGGCATTTTCAAGGGCACATGCAAAATCTTAGCCCATCATATGTCCACGGACAACAAAAGGCTGAGCCCCATTTGTCTTCTTTACAAACAGTGTTTCCCAATGTATCACCCAGTTGTTTGGACATGTGCATACGATCGGATGGAGAGAGAGAGAGAGAGAGAGAGAGAGAGAGGTCCGGGTGGATTAGAGCCGACGTGGCGGATATGTCCGGACAACCGCATTTCTCCGCATGTACGGGGCGGGTTTGGGGAAGTCTGAACCATCCGGACTTGTAGGGCAGGTCTGGGGAAGCTCATTGGGTGGTCACGACATAAAATTGGATTCATTAGTTGTTTGTCGTTTAGGCTTCCTTTAGATGCTTTATTGTTTTTATGTTCATGAACAATATTACATTGTTGGTGAACAAAATTAAATTGTTGGTTTATTCCTACTAGCTCTTAAGATAGTTTCACAAACCAAATTGGGAGTTGGGACCCAAAATCATGAAACCATCTCTCTGTGTGTGTGTGTGTGTGTGTGTGTTGATATGTGTATTTGCATCACAATTTCATAAGATAAAGTGCTCGTTTACAATGCTTATCCAACTATCATTTTAAAGAATATTCAAATATCATAGAACTACTTTATCACTATTCTCTGTCTTATTGCAAGGTTGTACCGAGAGGGGGGACGAAAAAGTTGACAAAGTCAAAAATGAAGGTTTCACGAGGGAAAACACTTTTTCAAAACAAGAAAAAATAAAGCAAAAATACAATAGTTGTTTTTGGAGGAAAATACAACCAAAGTCACAAGATGGACTCGGGATAGCATGTAGGCCCCACACACCTTCGCCATGTGCCCTATGCCCAAGACGTCACACCAGGATGCGTGGAACCCACACGGCTCCCAACTACATATGTGTGTCATCTACCCCTTAAAAATCATCAGATTTTCATTGTAATCTTATGTCGCCCGGGGGGCATTGAACCCTACTTTTATTCCTTAGAGGATCAATTATGCCGAATCTGTCACCTCCTATCGGGAGAATGCAAAGTCATCGTCATCACCAACACCAGCGCATCATTGGGAGCATCTTCATCCACACCATCATCACCATCTCTATCCATAACACCAATGCTCATCCCCATCTACATCACCCTATGAGCAATTGGTATAGATCGGTTACTGATATCTATGACGCACTTCTATTCCTGTAGACCTTATTGGGCCTCCAAGCGCAGAGGTTTGTAGGACATCAACAAATTTCCTTCAAGTGGGTGAAATGAGGTTTATCAATCTGCGGTAGGTGTAGGATGATTGTATTCTCCTCTCAAGTAACCCTGCAAAAAGATACAATAAGTCTCTTGTCCCCAACACACCTAGTTAGTCATCAATTGTATAGGTGTACTAGTTCAGCGAAGAGATTGATTTGATGATAGATAGATAATACGAAAAGTTGAAATATTTTTGTATTTTTTGAATAATTAAAAATAGAAAGGTAACAAGATGGAAACTTGACTGAAATGAGGTTTGCAATTATTGGAAACAAGGCCTAGGGTGTGTAGGTTCACTACTATCAACACTCAACATGGTAACTTCATTAAAATACATGATGTAACCTGGCATAGTTCTTTTTTATTGGACCAATTCCGGACGAGATCTCGTAGGTGTGCAAAGTGCAAACCACCTCAAAGTTGTCTTTCTAATCTTATTCTATTGAGACACCCCAATGTCACCTCGGGCAGCCCCAAAAATTATGCTACGACAACACCATATGATCTTTATCATTCTAATCTTTGTATAATGGGTCATCCAATGTCACCTTGGGTGTCTCCAGGGATTATACTAGATATGTGCTACTTGTGAGCTGCGTTGGGATTTTCCCCGAAGAGGAAGGGTGAAACAATATAGTAGTGGATAGTATTTCCCTCAGTGAGAACCAAGGTTATCGAACCAATACGAGAACCAAGCAAATCCTAGTCAAGCAGTACCTACACACACAAGAGCAAATACTTGCACCCAACGCGGGCAAGAGGGTTGTCAATCCCCTTGAACTCGTTATTTGCAAGGATCAAATCTGGTAATGATAGATATATAAATTGAAAAGTCAATAAAAAGTAAAATAATTGCAGCAAGATAATTTAGGTTTTTCTAATATAATTAAAGTAGACCCATGGGCCATAGTTTTCACTAGAAGCTTCTCTCTTGAAACATAGCATACGGTGGGTAAACAAATTACTGTTGGGCAATTGATAGAAAAACGCATAGTTATGATGTTATTCATGGCAATAATCATGTATATAAGCATCACGTCCGTGACAGTAGAACAAAACGATTCTGCATCTATTACTATTACTCCACTTCGAGAGCACTTCTATGCTTGCCTCTCTACGTATTAAGTTCATAACAAACAGAGTAATGCATGAAGTATGATGACATGATGTAGACAGAATAAACACAAGCAATATGAATAAACCCCGTCGTTTTACCCTTAATGGCAACAATACAAATATGTGCCTCGCTACCCCTTCTGTCACTGGGTGAGGACACCGCAAGATTGAACCCATCACAAAGCACCTCTCCCACTGAAGATAAATCAATCTAGTTGGCCAAACCAAACGGATAGATCGGAGAGAAATACAAAGCTATAACAATCATGCATAATAAAGTTCAGAAAAGACTCAGTTACTTTCAATGAATAATCTGATCATAAACCCACAATTCATCGGATCCCAACAAACACACCGCAAAAGAAGATTACATCGGATAGAACTCCATGAAGATCATGGAGAACTATGTATTGAAGATCAAAGAGAGAGAAGAAGCCATCTAGCTACTAGCTATGGACCCATAGGTCTGTGGTAAACTACTCACACATCATTGGAAGGGCAGCAAGGTTGATGTAGAAGCCCTCCGTGATCGATTCCCCCTCCGGCAGATCACCAGAAAAGGCCTCTAGATGGGATCGCGGAAGAACAGAAGCTTGAGGCGGCGGAAAAGTTATTTCGGGTGGCTCTCTGTTGGTTTTGGGATTTATGGGAATTTATAGATGTGGAATTAGGTCAAACGGAGCTGCGTGGGACCCACGAGCTCAGGTGGTGCGCCCCCCAGGGGCGCGCCAGGTTAGCTCGTGGCTCTCCCGTAGGGCTTCTGGCCTCCTCCTGAACGTTCTAGGGTCCCTTCTGGTCCAGAAAAAATCATCGTAAAGTTTTATCATGTTTGGACTTCGTTTGGTACTGATTTTCTGAAAAGCCAAAAACATGCAAAAAAAAACAACAACTGGCACTGGGCACTGAATTAATAGATTAGTTCCCAAAAATGATATAAAATTGCATATAAAGAATATAAAGTATCCAAGATTGATAATATAATAGCATGAAACAATCAAAAATTATCGATACGTTGGAGACGTATCACTATGCATCATGTAATCTCATTAACTCCCAAAGCTCAAGAATATAACATGAACAAGATTCAATCCATAAAGGTACTCATCATGAGAGGTACATCATACAATTCAACAAACATCAATGCCCAAGATCATAATCATGGTGGAAATTCATAAGATCAAGAAAGAGAGGTACATGACACATAGGTACTACCACAAAACCTCAACCTTGAAGGTGGACTACTCCCGCATCACCATGGGAGCAGCAAGGATTAATGTAGAGATTGAAGATGAAGGTTCTCTACTTCCAGCAGAGTGGCCAATCAGGGCTAAAAACGAAGATCGCCTCGAAAGAGGGAGTGGCGGCGGCGTGAAAAATCCTTCAAAAATTAGGGGTGACTTTAGAGGTATATATAAGCCATCGGGAACCAGAGGTAGATGAGAGGCGCCCAGGGGCCACAGACCCCCTCCTCTAGGCGCCCTAGGGCCGAGGGCTCCTCCACAGGGCGCCTACGACCCCTAGGTCTCTACTGGTGTTGGGCCTTGGTCCCCTGGTCTTCTTTCGGCATTAAAATTGCCTCCAAATTTCTTGGAATTGTTTTGTGGACTTTTGGTATGGTGATTTCCTGAAATTCCGAAAACAGAGAAAACAGGAACCGCGCTAGGCACTAAATTAATAGGTTAGTCCCTCAAAAAGCTTTAAAATGTTGCATGATTAAAGGATAATAGGCATGAAACATACAAAATTTATAGATATGTTAGGGGCGTATCAGTTACCATGATCCTCTTTCTAGTGTTAATTGCTTCTTAGTAGTTGATGCTTTGTGTTTTATTAGTGGAAGATTTATACTTTCAGATTGTCATCTGTATTCATCTCCCAATGCCCGTGTTCATTATGATGTCTTGTGAGTAGTTCCATCACATTCTTGAGTACATGGGAGAAAGCCCGTTGTTAAGAGGCATATGAATTTGCAATAAAGTTTGATGCTTGATTATATATTATGGTGTAATTCTCTAGTGGTGACGTACGGATGTGATTGTATGTCACTTCACCATTATGGGCTTAGAGTAGAGCATTGTGTTACAATAAGCCTACGAGGGGAGGCCGGAGTGACATAATATAATTCCGTAAGTTTACGAGTTATAGCGTGAGGGTTGAACAGGAACTCATATCTTAGAGCTATGGTTAAACTTTGTCTTAATTATTCTCACTAGTTGCGGATGCTTGCTAAGGGTATAGTCATAAGTATATGTAGGTCAATGATTTTGCAGCACATAACCTTAGGTTCTATCCACATGACGGATACGTCTCAAATATATCTACTCCCCCGTTCCTTTTTTCTTTGTGTATAAATTTTTCCCATTTTTCTCTAATTAGTCTGCGCTCTCCCCCTCTTATCCACTGGTTTCCAAGTTTGCCCTATCCCCCAGCCTCGGCAACACTAATTGTGTCGGGCGTAGAAAAGGCGTGCATGCATGCAGGGACGGGCTGTTCAAATCTTGCATGCAGGGGATGCATGTTTCATATTTAAATGTTGGGAGGGAAACGAGGAGAGAAGAGCCAATCAAAAGCTACTACAATTTATAGATGGGCAATGCAGTTCAAGCACGCTATGAGGTAAAATTGTCCAGATTTTTTAGACCTTAGTTGTCCTTGGTATGCGGGGTTGAAGTTACACGCAGAGAAAAAGAAACAGAGGTAATATATTTTTTACTATGTTCATTCATGCTACTTTCACACCATTATTGCATCACTTTGGCACAATTTATATTGATTTATTGGACTAACCTACTAATTCAGTGCCCAGTACCAGTTGCTTGTTTCTACCTATTTTTGGAATTTACATAAAAAATCTTTTCTGGACCAAAAAATAAAAAAAATCGTGAAGATTCAAGTCAGGACGGATCCATGGGCACAAGAGCGAACAGAGGAGACCCTGTGGGCCCCACATGATAGGCTGATAATCCTAAAGTGTAGGGGTCAATTGTAGATATTTTTGATAAATAGAGTGTCAAACTCAACGAGGAGGAGAAGGAATTGGCTGATGGAAAATAGCAAGGAATCACTGCAAAGACTGTTTGGTTGTTTGTTTGATCAAGAGAGAAATTGCAAGAATTTAATTTGCAGCAAAAGTATAACGGTGTAGCAAGTGGCTAAATCCTTAATTGTGCCAAGGACAAGCTGGTTGTATTACTTATATGGATCAAATCTTCTCGAGGATGGCGGGAATTTCACTTAGTACGATTGATTTTAACTTCCATTGCTTTGATAACTGTTGTGTAGTGGAGCCTAAACTTATGTACTGTTCCTACTTGAACAAAATACATACTTATTGTTATACCCTCCATGCAAGCATCCTGCAAATACAAGAGAATAATAAAGTTAATATCTAACAACAATATTAAACTTTGGTGGTCCCAAATTACTCCTCATGCAATAATTCACAAACTCAAGGCACGATAATATTTTGGTCACTCCAGCCACCCATCCTAAGCAAACTTATCACATAATGCTCTACTCTAGGGCCATAAAGGTCAAGAATATGTTGTCGGCGTTCACACATCACCACTAGATAATTAAAACACAACATAATATCAAAACATTAAACTTTACTCAATTTCACATGGTTACTAACAACAAGGTTTCTCCTTAGTCCTCAAGAACGCAACGACTACTCACAAGACATCATACAAATCATAATTACCGGGTCCACCTGGACCTCTAACGTTCCAAAACAGACCTACCGTTGGATTTCCCTTTTAGGTACGCGATCATAAAAGCATGGTTATTTTTTGTTTGCCATAGAGTCCACTTTTTTACCAGTATGATCAATATTTCCTCTATCAATCTTAGGATTGTAATAAGCCCCCCCCCCATTATAACCAGATGCACAAACCACAAATAGTTTCCAAACAAAAATTGTCCTTAGTTTTAAACACAACTATCAAACATCATTGTTTGGCAAAGAAACCTATAACTTCAAACATGCCAGGCTTAAAGGTGTTCTAAAATACCCCTTGAAGTATTAGCAATAGGTAAGTAGGACCATGTAAAAGCGAAAGCACCAGCAAGCCGTTTTAACAGGAATCTGGGGTAATATCTTTCCTGGTTTCTTGCGGACCAACAAAGTGAGGGCTCATTTGGTCTGCAGGATCTCCAAATAAGAGGAATAGGAAATTTAGAGGATTATGATGCCCTGAAAACTCCAGTCCTCAACAATTTTCCATGAGGTCTCACATAATGACAAGAATCCTATGGAATCATGTCAATATGGACACAATCCTAAGGAATTTGAACACCTCTATTACTGTGAAAAAAATGCTACACACAGAGGATGAAAATCCTCCACAAAAACTAGAGTTGCATAGAATCGTAAGGAATCATGTCAATATGGACAAATCAGACCCATAGGAAAATTACAGGATTATGATGCATCAGCAACTCCAGTCCCCAGTAACTTTCCATGAGGTGTCGCCTACTGCTAAGAATCAGAAGGAATCGTGTCAATATGGACACAATCACAAGGAATTGAATACCACTATTCTTGTGAAACAAATGCTACACATGAGGGATCATTTGGCCCGCAGGATTTTCAAATCAGAGGAATAGGAAAATTAGAGGATTATTATGCCCCAACAACTACCACTACTAGGAAAAGGGCTATAGATGATATGGCCACTAATGGCGCACCAGACACTTGGTGCGCCACTACTATATAGTAATGGCGCACCATGACTTGGTGCGCCACACGGTGCGCCATTAGTGACAAATGTTTTTTTTTTCATTTTTCCAAAAATACTAATGGCGCACCAGGGAAGAGTGCGCCATTACTAGTTTAACTAGTAATGGCGCACCTCCAACACAGTGCGCCACTACTATATATCTACTATATATAAATTTTTTTTTACAAAACTACTAATGGCGCACCTCAAGCTGGTGCGCCATTAGTAACCAGGGTTACTAATGGCGCATTTGTGGGTGGTGCGCCATTAGTAACCGCCTTTTCAGTTTTACCTAGTTTCCACCAAATGCACCCCCCCCCCCCGTGGACCGTCTTTTCAGTTTTAAAAAAAATAAAAGAAAATGATAGAAATGTCAAAAAAATAAAAAATAATAAGATTCCCATATGATTTGTGGTCTAGTTGTTAGCAAAATTTACAAACATGAATTTCGACTTTTTTTGCAAAATCTCTCGAGAATTTGTAAAATGGGCATAACTTTTGCATACGAACTCGGATGAAAAAGTTTTTTATATGAAAAATCATCTACTCGAAAAGTTCTATCCGAATTCAACCGGGGGAACCCCGTTGAAGATTTTTAGAATCCTCAAAAACCTAACAGAAAAAACGTTACGGGGCTTTCAAGATCTGGAGGCAAAAAAATTCAAAAAAATATCTAACTTAGTAATGGCGCACGGTTTGCTAGGTGCGCCATTACTATCTTCCCGCCTTCCAAATTCAAAATAAGTAAAAAAAATAAAAAAAAAGTTAGTAATGGCGCACCAGCCCACGGTGCGCCATTACTATCTTCCCGCCTTCCAAATTCAAAACAAATCAAAAAAATAAAAAAAAGTTAGTAATGGCGCACCAGCCCACGGTGCGCCATTACTATGCCGTATATATAGGGCTGGCCGGCCTCTCTCCTCCTCTCTTCTTCATTTTTCTCCTCCACTCCACCTCCTCCTCTCCCCCACTCCATCTCCTCCACCATACTCCCCTCCTCCTCTCCGGCTGCCTCCTCTCCGGCGACCTCCTCCTCTTCGGTGACCTCCTCCCACTCCTCTTCGGTGACCTCCTCCCACTCCTCTCCGGCGACCTCCTCCTCCTCTCCGGCGACCTACCATTCCTCTCCGGCGATGTAGGTGAGCTCCTCTCCGGTGACCTTCTCCTCCTCCCTCCTCTCCTCTCCTCCCCTCACGGTTTCTCCTCCTCTCCGGTGAGCTCCTCCTCCCTCCTCCCTCCTCTCCTCCACACGGTCTCTCCTTCCTCCTCTCCGCCGAAATGCTCTCCGGTGAACTCCTCTCCGGCGAGCTCCTCTCCGGCCACATCTGGAGCTCGGCAAAAAGAACGTACAAGATCCAAAAATGAGAACGAAATTTGAAAAAATATCGAGCAAAAACTAGGCAAAAAAAGAGCAAAAAAAACGAGCAAAAAAATCACGATCCAGATCCAGATTCAAAATTCAAAATAGTAATGGCGCACCGTGGAGGTTAGAATATGCGCCATTACTATTTTCCCGCCTTCCAAAATTCAAAAAAAATAAAAAAAGGGTAAATATGGCCCCCTGGGAGGCATACTAATGGCGCACCGTGTGATATACTAATGGCGCACTGCGTGGTGCGCCATTAGTATACCAGATACTAATGGCGCACCCGTGGTGCGCCATTAGTAAAAAATTCTAATGGCGTGATGCTAGTGGCGCACCTGTAGTGCGCCATTAGTAGCCAAAACAGGTGCGCCACTAGCAGGCCTTTTCCTAGTAGTGTACAATCCTTGGCAGAGGAACCTATAACTTCAGCTAGTTTAGATTAAAAGTCTTCTAAAATGACCCTCTCACAACGCTATTGTTTTAAAACATGAATTTACCATAATCTCTTTTCTAGTTCGTGCAGACCAACAAAGTTTGGCAGAGGAACCTATAGCTTCAGCCAGTTCAGCTTAAAAGTTTTCTAAAATACCCCAGCGCTATTAGTTTAAACATGAATCTACCATAATATCTTTCCACGTTATTGCAGACCAACAAAGTTTGGCAGAGGAACAAGAGGAACCTGTAACTCTAACCAGTTCAGGATAAAAGTCTTATAAAATAAGGACTTTTACATTTGTGCCCTTAACTCAAACCCACTACTCAGATTTACCCCTAATTTCGAAGTGTGCTCAAGTTTGCCCCTCTGCCGTTAGGTGCACTTATAGAAATGCCCTTTTGTGTCATTTTCGTCCGGTCAAAGGGCTTTGACCGTCTACTAGACGTTTTCTGGAGATATTTGCCCTTCTATGCACATGTCACTTACACGTGGGACCTACCCCAGAGTAAAAAAGAAAAAGAAAAACTCTCTCTCTCTCTCATCCTCTCTCACTTACACATGGGACCTATCGTAGAGTTTAGAAAGAAGAAAAAAATCTCTCCCAGCCTTTCTCTCACTTACAAGTGGACCCCAACCAAAAAAAAAATTCCCTCACACAACCCCTCTCTCCCTCCCTAACATGTGGGCCATGGGATCCACACTCAGGGTCAACACCGATCCACACCTGTTCATTGCGAGACTTGGTGGCTCGGCCGGTGGCCGTCGCCGGCGAGGGGCAGCACGCCTCGCATGAGGACCACGGGGGCATGCTCGGGGTGTTCTGGCGGAGGGGGTGGAGGTTGAGGCGGATGGTGGCATACGGCGACACCATGGACGGGGAAGACATGGTTCCAGCATAACGTCGCCACCCGCAGCTATCATCGGAGCCGACGCTCCCGTGCCTCTTCAATGATTCCGATGAGCGTATCGTGGTCTAGGAGATCCCCTGGTCAATTCGGCCCACTCACCAAGCCTCCTCGTGCCCTATAGCGCATTGCTTGAAGTACGCCTGAGAGCGCTTTAGAACTCTGCCAAGGACGTCGTTGCTAGCCACCGCGGCCGGAGGCCAGATAGATCAGTAAGAGCATGTCCATGAGCTTTGTAGGGCGCCTCTCCTCCACCCTAAGCGGTGAATCTGGCCTGGGGACGCCCATAGATGACACCCGGGATCTCGACCTCCGCCACGGTCGTCGCTCTTCCGCTCCTAAATTCGGCCGCCCCGAGCCACCGTTGACCTACCCGACCACCGTGCCGTCGTCGCAGAAAGCTTTCTCCCCTTCTCCATTCTTCCCCCGTCGCGATTCCATGCCCGGAGCCCTCTGCCCGAAGCCGGCCGCCATGACCGACCTTGGCTCGATAGGTCGTGCGCACGCCCACCTACCATTGCCGCGCCCAGCGTGTCTGGCGCGCCTCACGCAGCTACACAGCGTACCTCGTCCCCTCCTCTCATGGTCCCCGCTCCCTATGGCGAGCAAGCGCAGCCGTTCACAGCCAGCCACGCGTGGACCATAGTTGACCCTGGCAGTGGGTCCCATGGCCCACATGCCAGGGAGAGAGAGAGTGGGTTGTGAGAGAGAAAAGTTTTTTTTACTTTTATTATTTTGGTTTGGCCCCACATGTAAGTGCATGAGAGAGAGAGGGGGGAGAGAATGAGTTTTTTTCCTTTTATTTGTTTGAACGGGTCCCGCATGTCAATGACATAAGGAGGCAGGGGCAACAATGTCCAGAAAACGTCTAGTAGACAGTCAAAGCCCTTTGACCGGACGGAAATGGCACAAAAGGGCATTTCTATAAGTGCACCTAACGGCAGAGGGGCAAATTTGAGCAAACTTCGAAATTAGGGGTAAATTTGAGTAGTGGGTTCGAGTTAAGGGCACAAATGCAAAAGTCCCTATAAAATAACCCCCAACCAAGCGCTATTAGTTTAAAACATGAATCTGCCATGATCTATTTCCTGGTTCTTGCAGGCCAACAAAGTTTGGCAGGGGAACCTATAACTTCAACCCGTTCAGCTTAAAAGTTTTCTAAAATAAACCCAACGCTATTAGTTCAAACATTAATCTACCATCATCTCTTTCCTGGTTATTACAGACCAACAAAGTTTGGTAGAGGAAGCTATAACTTCAACCGGTTCAGCTTAAAAGTCTTCTAAAATACACCTCCCCACGATATTAGCTTAAAACATTAATCTACAATAATCTCTTTCCTGGTTTTTGCAGACTAACAAAGTTTGGCAGAGGAACCTATAACTTCAACCAGTTTAGATTAAGTCTTCTAAAATAACACTCTCACATCGCTATTAGTTTAAAACATGAATCTACCATAATCTATTTTCTAGTTCATGCAAACCAACAAAGTTTGACAGAGAAACCTATAACTTCAGCCAGTTCACTTAAAAGTCTTCTAAAATACCCCCCAGCGCTATTAGTTTGAAACATGAATCTACCATAATCTCTTTCTTGGTTCTTGCAGACCAACAAAGTTGGCAGAGGAACCTATAATTTCGACCAGTTCAGCTTAAAAGTCTTCTAAACTACCCCAGCGCTATTAGTTTAAACATGAATCTACCATGAATACCTTACCACATTCTTGCAGACCAACAAAGTTTGGCAGAGGAACCTGTAACTTTAACCAGTTCAGCATAAAAGTCTTATAAAATAACGCCGACCCGATCGCTATTAGTTTAAAACATGAATCTGCCATGATCTCTTTCCTGGTTCTTGCAGGCCAACAAAGTTTGGCAGAGGAACCTATAACTTCAACCAGTTCAGCCTAAAGTCTTCTAAAATACACCCCCAGCGCTATTAGTTCAAACATGAATCTATCATAATATCTTTCCTGGTTATTACGGACCAACAAAGTTTGGCAGTAGAACCTATAACTTTAACCAGTTCAACTTAAAAGTCTTCTAAAATATGCCCCCTCAGTGCTATTAGTTTAAAAACTCAATATACCATAATCTCTTTCGTGGTTCTTGCATACCCACAAAGTTTGGCAGAGAAACCTATAACTTGAACCAGCTCTGCATAAAAGTCATCTAAAATACCCCCCACCCAACACAATTAGTTTAAAACATGACTACCATAATCTCTTTCATGATTCTTGTAGACCAACAAAGTTTGGCAGAGGAACCGACAACTTCAATCTGTTCAGCTTAAAAGTCTTCTAAAATAACCCCACCCGAGCGCTATTAGTTTAAAACATGAATCTGCCAGGATCTCTTTCCTTGTTCTTAAAGGCAACAATGTTTTGCAGTGGAACCTATAACTTCCACCAATTCAGCTTAAAAGTCATCTAAAATACCCCCCAACGCTATTAGTTTAAAGACAAATCTACCATAATCTCTTTCCTAGTTATTACGGACCAAAAAAGTTTGGCAAATGAACCTATGACTTCAACCAATTCAACTTAAAAGTCTTCTAAAATACACCCCTCCCCCCTAAGCGCTATTAGTTTAAAACATGAAAACATGAATATACCATAATCTTTTCCCTGGTTCTTGCAGACCAAGAAAGTTTGGCAGAGAAACCTATAACTTCAACCAGTTCAGCATAAAAGTCGTCTAAAATACCCCCACCCAACACAATTAGTTTAAAACATGACTACCATAATCTATTTCCTGGTTCTTGTAGACCAACAAAGTTTGGCAGAGGAACATATGAGTTCAACCTGTTCAGCTTAAAAGTCTTCTAAAATAACCACCACCCGAGCGCTATTAGTTTAAAACATGAATCTGCCATGATCTCTTTCCTTATTCTTAAAGGCCAACAAAGTTTGGCTGAGGAACCTATAACTTCCACCATTTCAGCTTAAAAGTCTTCTAAAATACCCCTAACGCTATTAGTTTAAAGATGAATCTACCATAATCTCTTTCCTGGTTATTATAGACCAACAAAGTTTGGCGGAGGAACCTATAACTTCAACCAGTTCAGCTTAAAAGTCTTCAAAAATACGCCCCTCCCCCCTCAGCGCTATTAGTTTAAAACTTTAATATACCATAATCTCTTTCCTGGTTCTTGCAGACCAAGAAAGTTTGGCAGAGAAACCTATAACTTCAACTAGTTCAGCATAAAAGTCTTCTAAAATACCCCCTAACGCAATTAGTTTAAACATGAATCTACCATAATCTCTTTTCCTGATTCTTGCGGACCAACAAAGTTCGGCAGAGAAACGTATAACTTCAACCAGTTCAACTTACAAGTCTTCTAAAATATGCCCCCCTTAGCGCTGTAAGCATAAAACATGAATATACCATAATCTCTTTCCTGGTTCTTGCAGACCAAAAAAGTTTGGCAGAGAAACCTGTAACTTCAACTAGTTCAACATAAAAGTCTTCTAAAATGCCCCCACCCAACGCTATTAGTTTAAAACACGAATCTACCATAATATCTTTCATGGTTCTTGTAGACCAACAAAGTTTGGCAGAGGAACATATGACTTCAACCTGTTCAGCTTAAAAGTCTTCTAAAATAACCCCCACCCGAGCGCTGTTAGTTTAAAACATGAATCTGCCATGATCTCTTTCCTTGTTCTTGCAGGTCAACAAGGTTAGGCAGAGGAACCTATAACTTCCACCAATTTAGCTTAAAAGTCTTCTAAAATACCCCCCAACGCTATTAGTTTAAAGACGAATCTACCATAATCTCTTTTCTGATTATTGCAGACCAGCAAAGTTGGACAGAGGAACCTATAACTTCAACCAGTTCAACTTAAAAGTCTTCTAAAATATGCCCCCCCCCCTCAGTGGTAGTAGTTTAAAACATGAATATACCATAACCTCTTTCTTGGTTCTTGCAGAACCAAGAAATTTTGGCAGAGAAACCTATAACTTCAACAAGTTCAACTTAAATGTCTTCTAAAATACGCCCCTCCCCCCTCAGTGCTATAAGTTTAAAACCTGAATATACCATAATCTTTTTCCTGGTTCTTGCAGACCAAGAAAGTTTGGCAGAGAAACCTATAACTTCAACCAGTTCGGCATAAAAGTCTTCTAAAATACCCCCCACCTAGCGCTATTAGTTTAAAACATGAATCTACCATATTTTCTTTCAAGCTTTTTGCAGGCCAACAAAGTTTGGCAGAGAAACCTATAACTTCAACATGTTCAACTTGAATGTCTTCTAAAATAACCCCCAACCCAATAAAACATGAATCTGGCATAATCTCTTCCAACAAAGTTTAACAGAGGGACCTATATATAACTTCAACCAGTTCAGCTTGAAAGCCTAAAATAAACACCCCCCCAAACGCTATTAGCTTAAAACATGGATCTACCATAATCTCTTTCCTAGCTTTTGCAGACCAATAAAGCTTGGCAGAGGACCAACAAAGTTCGGCAAAGAAACATATAACTTCAACCAGTTCAACTTACAAGTCTTCTAAAATACGCCCCCTCAGCGCTATAAGCTTAAAACATGAATATACCGTAATCTCTTTCCTGGTTCTTGCAGACCAAAAAAGTTTGGCAGAGAAACCTGTAACTTCAACTAGTTCAACATAAAAGTCTTCTAAAATGCCCCCACCCAACGCTATTAGTTTAAAACACGAATCTACCATAATATCTTTCATGGTTCTTGTAGACCAACAAAGTTTGGCAGAGGAACATATGAGTTCAACCTGTTCAGCTTAAAAGTCTTCTAAAATAACCCCCACCCGAGCGCTGTTAGTTTAAAACATGAATCTGCCATGATCTCTTTCCTTGTTCTTGTAGGTCAACAAAGTTAAGCAGAAGAACATATAACTTCCACCAGTTCAGCTTAAAAGTCTTCTAAAATACCCCCCAACGCTATTAGTTTAAAGACGAATCTACCATAATCTCTTTTCTGATTATTGCAGACCAACAAAGTTTGACAGAGGAACCTATAACTTCAACCAGTTCAACTTAAAAATCTTCTAAAATATGCCCCTCCCCCCCTCAGTGCTAGTAGTTTAAAACATGAATATACCATAACCTCTTTCTTGGTTCTTGCAGAACCAAGAAAGTTTGGCAGAGAAACCTATAACTTCAACCAGTTCAACTTAAAAGTCTTCTAAAATATGCCCCCTCCCCCTCAGTGCTATAAGTTTAAAACATGAATATACCATAATCTTTTTCCTGTTTCTTGCAGACCAAGAAAGTTTGGCAGAGAAACCTATAACTTCAACCAGTTCGGCATAAAAGTCTTCTAAAATACCACCCCCAGCGCTATTAGTTTAAAACATGAATCTACCATATTCTCTTTCTTGCTTTTTGCAGGCCAACAAAGTTTGGCAGAGGAACCTATAACTTCAACATGTTCAACTTGAATGTCTTCTAAAATAACCCCCAGCCCAATAAAACATGAATCTAGCATAATCTCTTCCAACAAAGTTTGACAGAGGGACCTATAACTTCAACCAGTTCAGCTTGAAAGCCTAAAATACCCCCCCCCCTCCATACGCTATTAGCTTAAAACATGGATCTACCACAATCTCTTTCCTAGCTTTTGCAGACCAATAAAGCTTGGCGGAGGACCAACAAAGTTCGGCAGAGAAACATATAACTTCAACCAGTTCAACTTACAAGTCTTCTAAAATACGCCCCCTCAGCGCTATAAGCTTAAAACATGAATATACCATAATCTCTTTCCTGGTTCTTGCAGACCAAAAAAGTTTGGCAGAGAAACCTGTAACTTCAACCAGTTCAACATAAAAGTCTTCTAAAATGCCCCCACCCAACGCTAATAGTTTAAAACACGAATGTACCATAATATCTTTCATGGTTCTTGTAGACCAACAAAGTTTGGCAGAGGAACATATGAGTTCAACCTGTTCAGCTTAAAAGTCTTCTAAAATAACCCCCACCTGAGCGCTGTTAGTTTAAAACATGAATCTGCCATGATCTCTTTCCTTGTTCTTGCAGGTCAACAAAGTTAGGCAGAGGAACCTATAACTTCCACCAGTTCAACTTAAAAGTCTTCTAAAATACCCCCCAACGCTATTAGTTTAAAGACGAATCTACCATAATCTCTTTTCTGATTATTGCAGACCAACAAAGTTTGATCGAGGAACCTATAACTTCAACCAGTTCAACTTAAAAGTCTTCTAAAATATGCCCCTCCCCCCTCAGTGCTAGTAGTTTAAAACATGAATATACCATAACCTCTTTCAGAACCAAGAAAGTTCGGCAGAGAAACCTACAACTTCAACCAGTTCAACTTAAAAGTCTTCTAAAATACGCCCCCTCCCCCCTCAGTGCTATAAGTTTAAAACATGAATATACCATAATCTTTTTCCTGGTTCTTGCAGACCAAGAAAGTTTGGCAGAGAAACCTATAAGTTCAACCAGTTCGGCATAAAAGTCTTCTAAAATAGCCCCCACCCAGCGCTATTAGTTTAAAACATGAATCTACCATATTCTCTTTCATGCTTTTTGCAGGCCAACAAAGTTTGGCAGAGGAACCTATAACTTCAACATGTTCAACTTGAAAGTCTTCTAAAATAACCCCCAACCCAATAAAACATGAATCTAGCATAATCTCTTCCAACAAAGTTTGACAGAGGGACCTATAACTTCAACCAGTTCAGCTTGAAAGCCTAAAATACCCCCCCCCCCCCTCCTCCAAACGCTATTAGCTTAAAACATGGATCTACCATAATCTCTTTCCTAGCTTTTGCAGACCAATAAAGCTTGGCAGAGGAACCCCCCCCCCCCCCCCCTCTTCCCCGGGGGCGTACTATTAACTTAAAACATGAATCTACAATAATTTCTTCCCTGTTTCTTGCAATCAACAAAGATTGACAGAGGAACCTATAACTTCAACCAGCTCAGCAAAAAAAAAAACTAAGTCACACATGAACTCAGAACAGAACAAGAACAAGTTTTTAATCCATGTCAAAACCGAGAAAACCAAACAAGTACCACATGTCATGCCAAGGAGGCCGCATAGACAAACAGACGCTCATAATGTTCAAAGCTGAAAACATCTGACACCCAAAAAGCAGTACACGAATGCATAAGGAGATATTTGAGTTTTCCCTTTCTGAAAAGTCTGAGGCAGGGAAGCTACTAGTGCAGTTGACGCTTGATTGTTTGTCCCTCTCCGGTAGGTAGCAACCGATTCCACGTCAGGGTGAAGATAACCGCCAGCACACCACCATGGGCCGAGATTCTGTTCCGTTGCAGGCGAGGAGATCGAGCAAGCCGTCGAGAGAGTACCTACACAGCACACGTTTCCGTCAGGTACCAAGTTGTTGTAGGTGTGTTTTGTTCAGGAAGAGTCGCACAAATCGGAATAATACGATGTTCGTTTGTACGAGCAAAGATCAGAGGCATGTATCGCCGGATGCTTCGTCGTACTACCATGTACTCGCTGACTCGACTCATAAAATAATTACATTGTTTGTTGCGCCTACGTAGCAGCGTCATTTCTTTATTTTATTTGGCAAAGAAAAGTCAGCATGTGGCTGTGGCTTTGCGTAACCGTATGCGTGAAGCTGGATCGGAGGTAAACCGGGAATCTGGGAGGCAAAATCAGTTGGACTGACAGCGAGCTTTTCCTCCAGACAGAAGTAGAGCTGACAGACGATAACCTACTGTTCAGACGATAAGTTACAGTAACTTTTTTTTTTCTCACAGACGGTAGAAAAAAGTGAGAAGCTCCAACGCAAGAACGAACATGTTGTCAGGTGTCAGCGCACCTTGATGGTACAGTAATTTGTCACTGACATCTAGCGCCAGATTTTGTTCATCTAGATCATCTTTTACATCGCCTGCTCCTTTTCCCGTTAAAAGAGCAAACATATATTCTACTAACTACTCCATAGTGGGGTAATTAGTGGAGGTGAAGTGCCGTTGCAACCACCACGTGCATATAATAATTAGGAGTATGAAACAGACGGCACGCTGAGAGAGAAATAGGACAAGCATAACGAACGAAACAGATGTGGGGAGGCAGACAGAGGGAAGGAGACAGGATGAGGTTGAAGTTAACTAAAGCGTCCTCGTTACGATTTGGTGCGTCGTGTGGCAGGACATTTGCAGGGCACGTATATAGAGTATTTAAACAAAGAAGAGCATCTAATCAACGAGGAGAGCCATGTTACCTACTCCCTCCGTCCTATAATATAAGATCATTTTTTACGCTCTTATATTATGGGACGAAGGGAGTAGCTTATTATTCTTTGCGTGGCCGTCCCACTGCACCACGTTCCGTGGTAAGATTTATGTGTAAGGTTGAGGGCACCTGGTTCGTTACTGCATCTTGCAAGTTCCCTAAGTACGTGCTACTAATAAAACCTGTACCGCCCAGGATTAAGAGGTTGAGAGCGTACCAAACTTTTGCAGGCCGTCTTTCAAGCGATATTTAGGAGCGAGAGCATCCGGCGGGATGAAGGGACGTTGCCTTGAGCGGACAAGGATCTACTTCCACTTTGATATAGTAAAAAAAGCAAGGCAACGAACCCAACGGAAGGGAAAGAGAGGATGCGTGTCCTAAATGCCAGTGGCCATCGCCAGGCAGCAGCCCCGGAGGAGCAAATCTAAACTACTCCCTTCGCAAAGAAACTAGTGATCTAAACGCTCTTATATTTCTTTACAGAGGGAGTACGTATTTGGACGAGAAAACAACAATCGCAAAATTGAGCGGACGTGTGCTCCGATTTAAACGACGCAACTACAAATGTGTGATGAGAATGAATCCGGCGTTTCCAAGAAAGCGCGCACGGGAATTCTGGCGCTTCATATAATGGACAGAAGACACTATGAAGCTATGCATCGTCTTGTGCCCCCAAAATAGAGATGCATCTATTCAGAAGTTAAGGTGAGATCTTTCACACATTCTGCAGGAGCTAGGGCTTCGAACAGCCCTTTCGCACCCATCACCACGTATGTCGAATGTTTCTCGGGTCAAGACGATCCTGATGGCCACTAGGTGGCAACGTATGCTACACGAGGTTTCGCAGGGATGAGGCATCAGCAGTGTCCGCGAAGGAAAGCAAAGCACCATGCTGAAATCGTCTCATCGTAGCATGAGAAAGGTATAGTCTCGATGTACCACGAGAACTGCAGACTTGCAACTTAAATGCAAGTGAATAATGGTTTTTGCTTTGTTTCAAATCACCAGTTTGGATTCAACAAGGCCAGCCATTACATGAAAGATGTTCATACATTTATATATCAATCAAAAAACTAATAATGCCTCTAGCAAGCTATGCAACATTCTACCATGAATCTTAAGCTACTGCAGTCAAAACTACAACAGACCCTATGTAGAACAGAACTCCAGAATTCAATCAAGATAGAATGCACAGATATCAATTTTATTATGCAAGCAAAAAATATCAACAGATAATGCACATAAAACTATGAAGCTAATCAAAAGAATACATGTGTGAATTTGTTAGATATACTTTAGTATCTAAGCCACTAGTTCTGATCCGCTTAATTGTTCCCGTATTTGCACAACCACATATCCACCGCGCACATAATGCAACATTCATCTGCAGCACCTATCCTAATCTATACCATGACTTGTCAATTGATTACAGGATAGCTGCAAGGTTTTCTGTCAGTATATTAGTGCGATTAGGATATGCTAGGTGTGACTTCTGTCTCACATTCTAAGTTTTATGCTTATTTTAGCACTATCCAGGATGATTGGCAGTAATCAATATTTCAGGTAACAACCGCAATTGTTTAGCTTTTGTCAATTATTCCTTGAAACCAACACCCCAGGAAACTTATGCTCCTGGATTTATCCGTGCAAAAATGCGTTCGATCCTCTAAAGTTAGCTAAATCTATTACTATATCCATAATTTTAGCACAAAAGATATAGCAAACAAAATAACACACTAGGTGCAGAGGTGAGCTTACCTGAAGCAGTACTAAATATCAAGATTGATTTCCAGATCCACGTTGTAGCTGCAGCAATAAATTGTGAGCAAACTGGAGTGTTGCCTGGTACTTCTTGTTCTTATCCGCCTCTTCAGGAGCTTGAGCAGAACCAGAAGCAACATTTTGTTGCTGTTGTACCTGAGAGGAGAAATCCAGGTTTACCCTATCAGTGGGGAATGGCGTTGACTGATGGAGCTGCACCAAATTCCCCATCTGGTTATTTGCTGCCAGTCCATCATTCATTTGGTGTGGGGGAGGGACTGGGAGGTTGGTATTGCTGGACTGGAAGTTAGACTGGCTAACTGTTCCTAAGGAACCGTAATTGTTTTGAGGAGCGTAATAGTGTTCTGGTTGATACTGCTGCTGTGTAGGGAGAGCAGACACGGGTCCTTGTGTAGGGAGAGGAGGTGGTGGAGGCAAGCTTAAGGTAACCTCAGGGTTGTAAGCAGTATGTGTTGGGTGCTGCTCCTGAGCACTGACCATGCCCCCATAGCTTACTGGAGCTTGCCTGCCGAACTGCTGACCGGATTGCTGAAGATTACCCACCTGCTCAAAGGATAAATAAGAGGTCAGTGTTAGATTTTCATCTTTCCATACGATAGGAAAAGTAGATGCATCATGCAACAGTGATGCCACAGATCTTCCTGTGGAACTCAGGGTTACCTGACTATTTGCTGGAACTGTTGACTGCACATTTGGCATAAGTTTAGCTAATGTGGCCATAATATCAGGCTTGAGTGACTGTCCTTGCTGTCCTGCTATTTGGCTCATGGGAAAGCTTGATACACCTGACTGAACTGCTTCCTCACGAAAAGATCCCCGATAATCAGCATCCTGATGATGGTTGTCATTAGCAGAGCCCATATTGTAATTTCTTTGCATCGCTAGCATGTTATCACCACCATCATAATAAGCTTGTGACTCTGGTCCAGTTAGTACCGGTCTCTGGACAGCAGCATTGGACATCTGTGGAATGTGCAGTACCACGCCATAAAGGCGCTCTGGACCATCAACTTGCAGAACGTTCGTCAGGAAATCCGATGGCGGAACCAAAAACAAAGTGGTTCCTGCATCAACCTTAACAACCCCTGCGCGACTTTTTGAGCCCAAGTACCGCAGAAATTCTGTGTAAGACACAAAATCATCTTCACTGTCTGGTAAGAAGAAGACAATTTCAAAACCCGAAGCATCTCCATAGTGTTTTGCCAGCATATCTAATCCTGTTCTAGCAGAGATATTAACAATGTCCGGTCTGCAAAGAGAAATGGAATATATGCAAGGTCAATAAACTATACAAGAAACTTTAGAATAAAGTTGAAGTGGTTTGTACTCACAAAGGTATCTCAATGCCCCTCCTTATAGGCAAGCACCGAGCACGACAAACAGGAGATCCACCTTTGGCAATACTGCCACGCCAGAAGTGCCCAAGGCATGACGTTTGGTGTACCGTGCCCTGGATCCGAATAACAGAGCTTAAGCTCTCGTCAGCAACCGGCTGACGACCCTCACTGCCTGCCCTTACATGGTAAGGGTCCATGCCAGCATCCAACCTCACCCTTTTGGCTTCTCTCGGATCAAGCGCATTATGAGCAGAATGTCCAGTCAACAAAGATGAGCCAGCTTCAGGTGCTGGAAGGATACCACCAGTGATTGGCATTGCACCATAGTCCAAGTATCTTGATCTTCCACGTCGAGGATCATACCCTTGTGATGTGCCATGACTACTGCGACCAGCACCAAAATAATCAGGTGCGGCATATGGACTATCATTGTACATCTCTGATCTAGGGAACCCAGCAGGCGGTGTTAGGTTATCAAGTTTACTGGGCGCAAGCCCACTGCTGGAGAAAAGAACATGAATCCTGGTATCATTGAAAAGACGTCCATCTAGAAGATTTTTAGCATTAGAAGCTCCTTCAATGGTTGCAAACTCCACAAAAGCATACTGCCTTTCTGGAAAAACTTTGATGTTTGTAACCACACCATGTGCTGCCATAGCCCGCCTTAGTGCTTCCTCGTTAACTTTATGTGTATTGGGTAAACCCACCCAGAGAACATTGGTAGGATTTTTTGCCTCTCGCATTCGTACTCCAGCAGAACCCTGACAAACAGAACATGATATGACAGTAAGCAACCCGCAGATCAAAGAGGACAGTACAACAGCAAGAACCAAGACAAGTAAACAGCAGTACCTTTGCATGTCCAACTCCCATTTCACCGGGTGGCAATGATCCTCTACTGTTGAAGTTGCCTGCTTCCGCCCGTTCCTATCCAAATCAGTACAAATAACTAGCAATAAGACAGCGTCCCTTCAAAAACTGCAGCCTAGAAATACTATTCACAAACTCAGTCAACAATAATAGATGCATACCGCTCTGCCTCTGGACCTCTGGAAATCAACACACAATTCCTTGCCCCCTAAATCTGTCCCATTCAAGGCTCTATGGGCAGAAATGGCATCTTCCAGCTTCTCAAAGTCGATGTATGCAGAAGTTTGATCATGGGAAAATGCAACACCTTCAATCTTTCCAAACTTTCGAAACTCCTCCTCTACCTCCTGCTTTGAAATAGACGGACTGATTCCTCCAACCCATAGGTTCCTAACAGCTCTAGCCTGTAAAAACCAATAAACAAACACAAGCCATCAGAAGGCATACTGTTTCTGTAATGAAATACTAGAAGAATAAAAATCATCATCCAAGCAGTCCTAGCAACAAAAACTTGAGATAGCTGTGAATTTACTCGGTCTAACTTAAAGTGAAACAGATCAAAGATAACATGCACTGCATAGTTCAATCAAATCACAGCTTGAATAACATCAAACTGCGTCATTTGTGCACAAATCATTACATAACGCAGCACATGAATGGAGCAATTTCACTCGAGAAATAAACAACTACCACTAACCAAGGATCATTCATTATTAGTACACCATTCGAACTTAAACCAAACCGGACAAGATATTGACCTGTTCCATAGCAAATTCAAAGCTGGAATAACACCAGTAAGCATCATGAGGGCATAAATCTTTACACAACACCAGCATATCAATTTCACCCTAGACCAAGGAACAATCACCAATCTAGGAGTATTTCTATACCTACTAATAAAGGATGATGTTAAAAAAAAACAGAATGCCACAGCTTAGAGCAATGGGCACTTAAGCGCGATTTAAGCGCGCTTGAGCGTTTTTTAAACTTGGCCAGAATTTGACTGTTTTGAATAATATGCACAGGAAAATAGGAAACATAGCACATGGGTAGTTGAAATAGCATCTAAAATGCACTTCACAACATAGCAAATACACATCAGGTTTCACACAGCAAGCAAAATAACAACTAAAATGCAGTTCAGTTCAAATAGACATAGCCAAATGAAGATCATGTGGCCATGATTTGGCCAGAATCTGAAGGAAACAGTTCCCGTAATGACCCTAATAATAAGATAAATGACATATTGCCATTATTGCGCAAGCAGCTAAGCAGAAGCAGTTCAAAAACAGCCAAATTCTGGCCAATTTTTTTTAAAAAGCTTAATCTACCGCTTAGGGCCAAAGCGAAGCGTTTTGCCATCGCTCAGGGCTTAAGCATCGCTTAAAAACGATTTCTTGAGCACTGATAAAGGGATTCGTGCTTTGCCCCTCAAGTTGCAAACCCACCACTGCCATCCATAAGTGGTAGAAAGCGATTCGCTAAAGATCCGGATAAAAAAAGAGCTTCCTGACCCAACCCTTGTTCCCCAATCCGGAAAACGATTTGCTAAAGATCCGGGAAAAAAAACTGCCCAACCCCGACCCTTCTTCCCCCAATCCAGACGACCCGCAGTTAAAAAGAAAATCCGGACGGCCCGGCCTCCCCGCGCGCCGCCACCGACCCGCCCAGGAACCCACTGCCACTGCTTCCTGCTAGGCCATTCACCGGTGTCAAGGTTTCCCGTCGCCATCGGCTCCCCACGTGCCCATCCACCATCTCAAGGGCCTCGCCCGCCGCGCTGCCCTGGACCCTGAGCACCGCCGCCCCCAGCCACCTCTGCGAGCCTCCGCCAGACCACCCCGTCGCCGCTGATTGCGCCGCCGCTCGAATGACTACATATATCAGAGCTGCTGGAGGCCTCAGCCCACACCGCCTAAATAAACCGCAAATCACAAGCACCGAAGTCCTAATTACCAGAAAATTCACATGCGAACTGCAGCCAGATCCCCAGGGGATCCAAGGTGGGAGCGGATCCGAGTGGGGGGGGGGGGGGGGGGGGGGCAGGGGGGTTGAGAAATTACCGGCCGGGCGAACTCGACCCGGATGAAGGCGCCCTTGACCTTGGACCCGCGGAGCGCCTCGAGGGCGGCCCGGGACTCGGCGACGGAGCGGAAGAGGACGAACGCGTAGCTGCGGGAGCCGGTGCGCGTGACGACGCAGTCGAGCGCCTCGTGCGGGGCGAAGGCCGCCATGACGTCGTCCTCGCCCGCGTGCGCGGGCAGGTTGCCGACCCACAGCGCGTTCGTCTCGTGGACGGCCCCTGGCGCGGCGCCGGCGGGCTCCGATTCCTTCGGCGGGGAGGCCGACGGCCTGGCGGCCTCCGCGGCCTCGGTTGGCTCCGCGGGCGGCGGCTCCGACGACATCGGCGGCGGCGGGAATCAGGGCAGGGAGAGATCGCGAGCTAGGGTTAGGATTTGGGGATTCGGCTGTCTGACGGGGAACGGAACGGGGGTGAGGTGAACGGGCCCGCGGGCCGGGCAGTATATACTGCGGGCAGGGCTGCGCCGAGTCCGTGGGCGGCACCGTTCCAACGTGAGACCCTCTCCAGCGCCTGACACCTGGAGACGCGAATCTTAAAGCAATCGTGAACCCTGTTTTTATTCCTGACCCGCAGCCGCACTACTGAATCCCTTCTTCATTCGCAGCTGTCGCCCACGCTCGTCCGTCGTCGTAGCCGTCGCCGCCGCCGCCGCCGCTGCAACTCTTATGACCGCTCTGTCCCACAAGCACCGGAGCCCCTTCCCCGCTGCTCTTCCCTGCCGTCCACGACCATGCTCCTCGGCGCCCTGGCAGCTCGGCCATGGAGGCTCAAATTCGTTAAGGCCACATCTTTGCATGAGAACAAATTCAGAAGGAAAAGAGTTGCCTTTGTTCGGTTTTTTTACAGCTCGTAGTCAAGCACCAACAATATACAGAGAAAATACTGATTGAGTCATCTAGTGAACCAAGGCGAGGAGACGAATGCGTTCCATGTTTGGTGGGCGATGGCTCTCTCCTCCTTCTCGGGAACCGCGCCATCGGCGAGTCAAAATCTCCACTCTCCTCACCTCCCCACCTACCCCCGCATTACTGCGAGCCCACCCCTCCCCCGAACATCATCTACTTGCTCTCATGGCTGGGGGGCGCCGCCGCTGGGTTCGGGTTCGTCGGCTGGCACCGGCGACGAGGGTGGCGGAGCCGGTGGCGCTTTCGCCTCCCGGAGCGATTCCGCCGCCTCAGATCGACGCGAACTCGCTGGAGGCCCGCAGGGAGATGCGTCGGGTGGTGTGGGAAAGGTTTCCCGGTCGCGACGAGTGGGCGGATATCCACATCAACATCATCCGCTACGCGACCTTCAAAGAGCGCGCACGCTTCATCGACGACGAAGGGTGCATGGATGTGGAGCTCCTTTTCTGGGCGATCCAGGAGGCCGAATCGCCGGATCCAGTTCAAGCGGCGAGGTGGGCGTACTACCGGACGGCGACTCCTTCGTGGCTCAACATCAGGACGCCGCGGGTGGATGCGCTGGCCAATATACCACCAGAGTTCCTGCCTCCGGGGGTGCGCCCTCCGAGTCGCCGGCCTTGATTCCTCCCCCTGTGGTCCAGATGCAGCGTCGAGCCGTTGAACCTCCTCCATGGCCTGGCGATGGAGGTATGTCTTCGATTCGACTCCCTGCATCATTACGTGGTCGATTGCTTGCGTTCCGTGAGCGTGGTGCTAGATTTCATAATTTGTCCTCCCTGCATGTTTCTGGTGATGGGGAAGACGGGTCGAGGGTTCTCCCTCCGTGTGCGCATCCGGTTAGATGTGGTGACGCCGCTTCTGTGGATAGCAACTTATTGGAGAAATCCATGCCTGTGGTGAGGTCCCCGCCAGCTGGTGGTTCGCCGGCCGGTGAGGTCAGTTTAGGCGAGGATGGGGATCAGGCACCACGGCCCCCGCCCTCACTGCCGGTGGGACCCTCCTTCAGAGCCCGTGTTGTTAAGGGGAAGACGGGAAGTAGGTTTACGTGTTCTCACGAAGAAGAAACCCTAGAAATAGAGGAGCACTTTGGGCAGCTCTGGCTCATTCCCTCTCCTCCCCGCCGCCGCCCTCCCACTTCCCCCTTCCTCCACGACAAGGTGCTTCCTCCCAGGGTTCCTTTGCTGGATTCGAAAGGATCTCGTCGAGTGTGGTTCTTTCACAACTGCTGATTGTTATCCTGCTGCTCGCCGAGTTTTCGATCCTTCCCCAAAGACCATCAAATTGTCTCGTGAATGTCTTGGGCCGGGATCCCTGTTCTTTGCGAAGGTGGTCAGGCGAGGAGCGAAGATGTCTGACCGCCGGGGTGGTAGCAATTCAGGTGCGGCTGGCTAGTCCAAGGCGGCCGTGCAGAAATCCAACTCTGGGGGGGGGCGGCGGAGGGCGCAAGCAGCCATCTACTCCGCCTGCAAAAGACCCCGCTCCTGCCCAGAGACCAACCAAATCTACGGCGTCCACCGCGACCTCCTCTCAGGTACAATCGTCTCAAAGCTGCTGAGGTGGAATTGGAGCAAGTCCTAGATCCTAGATACAAAGATATGATCTGCTTCAATTGTGGTGGCCCTGGACACTATGTTGGTAACTATATCGAGCCTAAAGCCTGTTTCATCTGCCAACAAAATCATAATGTGAACAACTGTGCTGCCTGGTCTAAGGTACAACCCACTGCTGCTTTCTTTGGCAGTGGTGCTCGGGGGCTTGGTTTCTACCATGTGGACATACCAGTGGCTAATGAATCAAACTGGCTCAACTTTCAGAACTATGCTGTTGTGAACATCCTGAAAGGTGAGGTGGATAATGCAAAACTGATGGGTCTTCTGACTGCTACCTTTTGCAAAACTAAACCATGGCCATGGCAGATTAGGGGATTGTCCAATAAAACTTTCTTGGTTAGGTTTCCTCCCTGGAAGAAAGTGGAAGATCTTATTGAGCTCCCTGGTTTCTGACTGCCACAAGATGTGTCTGTGAAAATGGCTGAATGGAAAGGTGCATGTGACCCTTTTGGGAGTTAGTTGAGGCTTGGGTGTTGATTGAGGGGATTCCCCCTAAGTGGTGTACTTGGAAAGTGTTTGCCCAAATAGCTTCTATGTTTGGTGTGCTGACAGATGTGGGTTGGAATGGTATGTTTAGGACATTCTTTGAAAATGTGAGGGTTAAGATTGCTTGTAGAGATCCTACTAAATTCCCTTTTGAAAGATTGATTGAGATGAAGAAAAAATTATTTCTACTAGGTTTTACAGTGGAGGGGTTTGAACAGGCTGGTGGTGTTGACTCTGTGATTGACATAGATGATGACGATGAAGATGGTGATGCAAATGGAGGTGATGAGGGACAGGAGAACAATGATCCTTCTAAGGATGATTTGAATGATGACTTGATTGATGATGAGCTAGCCATTGATGAACTGGATAAGGCCAATCTGGCTTCTCAAAAGGGAGCTGGTGGATCTACTAGCAAAAGTAAAGGTTGTACCTCAATGGTTCTATGCTCAGACTCTGATCATGAGAACTTCATTGTGGAGTGTGCTTCTGCTAAGCAGCCTTCCCATGATCCCTCTCCTATTGAGATGATCATTCCTGATGGTGTGAGGGTGATGTCCCCTGGTGTTGTTGAGGAGATGAATGTGGAGGATGGGGTTTCTACCCCCAAGAGGGACTATATGAAACATGTTTTTGGAGGTGATAAAACTGCCAGCATGGATTACTGTGAAGATCTACTGAAATCTGTTGACATGGTTGAGTCTGATGAGGACAAAAGTGATGATGGTGAGGAGTTGGGGGTTCTCCCCCTTGAGACTATTCGACTCCTGCAATCCAATGGTCTCAAACGTTCTCTGATGGAGTCACTAAACCAAGCACAGGTGGATAACAAAAAAACTCCCAAGAATTCAAAATGGGGGCCAGTTTTGGCTTAGAAGCACTTTACCAGACAGCATGGGAATGTGAACATGATTGAGAAAGCTGCTGCTTACAAGATGAAGAAAAATCTGGAGATTCCAAAAACTTTCAAAGGTAAATCGTTTTCCACTGTTGACCCCATTTCTCTTGCTGATCAGGCTAGTCAGGTTAATTTAAAACTTGGTGGGGATGGGATTAGCAAGTTTGATATCATTGAGGATTTGGTTACTAGGGAGCAAGAGAATTGTTTGGCTTTTGCCAATAGTCATCCAGAAATTGTCTTACCTGCTACTATTAACATCACACATGATGATATAGTTAGGACTCTTGCTAGGGTCTCTTCCTTTACTTCAGTTGGCACTGTTGATGTTTTGGAAAAGTCTCCTGCTATCCTCACTAAGGTTAAGCCTTGTGGCTTGTCTCACCCTTTTAGAATACCTTAAAATATGATGGGGCTTATTTGGAATATTAGAGGTTTAGGACAACTTGGTAAAGTTCAGTGCCTTTGTGATGTGATTGCTAAAACTAATCCTGATTTCATTGGGTTTCAAGAGACTAAGAGAGAGATTATTACTGAGGGTTTCCTCAAAGCCTTGGACAAGTGGGGTAATTTCACCTGGCAATTTTTGCCTGCTGTGGGTACTGCTGGTGGGATTTTGGTTGGTCTTAAGAAAGAGTTGTTTTGATGTGGTTGGTTTTATGAATAATAGAATTTCTATTAAAGCTACTGTTAGAAATAAAAGTGATGGTTTTTTGTGGCACTTGGTTGTGGTTTATGGGTCTGCCTATCCTGAATTTAAAATGGATTTTATTGCTGAATTGCATGATGTTTTTGGTTCTGCCACCTATCCTATCCTAGTGTGTGGAGATTTTAATCTGATTAGAGGGAGTGATGATAAAAGTAGTGGTCTTGTTGATCATCAAAGCACTTTGTTGTTTAATGATTGGATTAATAGATGGGGACTCATGGAGATTTCTATTTCTAATAGAAAATATACCTGGTCTAATAATCAGGGGGACCCTGTTTTTGCTGTCTTGGATAGTGTTCACTTCTGTGGACTGGGATGCTCATTTTCCTCTGTCCTCTCTCAATGCTCTTCCCAGGGTGGGTAGTGATCATGCCCCCCTGGTGTTGGACACTGGGGCTAGAAGATGCACTGGCCCTAAGATGTTCAGATTTGAAAATTGGTGGCTCTCTCAACCTGGATTTGAGCAGGTGGTTAGGGATGCTTGGAACTTAGTGTCTTCCAATGTATCTTCTATTGAAAATTGGATGCTTAAAACTAGAGTTCTTAGGAAAAAAACTAAAGGATGGAGTATTAACCTGGAAGCTACTATAAAAAAAAGCCCTCCTTATGGAGTATGACATCTTGGATGTTTTATCTGAGACACAGCAGCTGGGTGTTGCAGATTTTGATAGGATGAAAACTATCAAAAAAGATTTAGATGATATTTGGAAGAAAAAGGAAACTGCCTTGTGGCAGAGATCTAGAGATAGGAAAATTCTTGAGGGTGATAGAAATAATGCCTATTTTCATGCACTAGCTAATCACAGGCACAGGAAAAGCCATCTCTCTGAGCTGGATGGGCCTGAGGGTGTAGTGACCTCCACTTCTGAGATGTTGGATGTTGCTACATCTTTTTATAAAAACCTTTTGCTTTTGAACCCAAACCTGATATCCATCTGGATTCTGACTTCTGGTCTGAGAATGAAATGGTTTCTGAGGCAGAGAGGCTTGATCTAGAAAAACCCTTCTCTGAGGAGGAAATTAAACAAGCTATCATGAGTTCCTATGCCAGTGGGGCTCCTGGTCTTGATGGTTTATCTTTTCTTTTCTATCAGACATTTTGGGATCTTATTAAAAAATACTTTATGTGGTTGGTGAAAGATTTTGAGAATGGGGTACTGGATGTGCATAGACTTAACTTTGCTCTTATTACACTTATTCCTAAGGTTCCTCTTGCTAGAGATATGAAAAATTTCAGACCCATCAGCCTGAGCAATTGTGCTGTTAAGATCTTTTCTAAGGCTATGACTACTAGGGTCTCTCCTTTGTGTGATAAACTGATTTCTTCTAATCAAACAGCTTTTATCAAAGGCAGATTCATCCTAGAGAGCGTGGTGATGGCTCATAAAGTTATTCATGAGGTGCACAGGACTGGCACTAGTGGTTTGATTTTGAAACTTGATTATTAGAAGGCTTATGATAGAGTGAGTTGGGAATTCCTCAAAGAGATGCTCCTTTCTAGGGGCTTTGGGGATAAGTGGGTGAACTGGATTTATAGTACTTTGTATCAAGGGACTTTCCAAGTTAGAATTAATGAAACTAATGGCCCCCACTTTGTTGGGGGGAAAGGGCTTAAGCAGGGTGACCCTCACTCACCTTTGTTGTTTAATTTGGTTGCTGATGTTTTTTCAAAAATGCTTTCTAAAGCTGCTAGTCATGGGCTGATTGCTGATTTACTTCCACAAGTTGTTCCTGGAGGGGTCATCAGTTTGCAATATGCTGATGACACCATCCTATTTCTTCAAGACTCCCTAGATTATGTCAGGAACTTGAAATGGCTTCTTACATCTTCTTCTTACATGTTTTGAGAAATTATCTGGTTTGAAAATCAACTTTCATAAGAGCAATTTACACACACTGCATGTCTCTGATGATATGTCTAGAGAATTTGCTCAGATTTTCTGTTGCCAGTTTGGGGATTTCCCTTTTAAATATCTTGGGGTGCCTCTCCATTTCAAAAAATTAAGAAGGGAGGACATCCAATCTATCATTGATAGGATTATTAAAAACATTGCTGGCTGGTTGGGTAAGAATTTGTCTTACAGGGGTAAATTTATCCTACTGTCTACTTGCATTGCTAGCATACCTACCTATCTCATGTCCATCATGAAGTTCCCTAAGTGGGCCATTGATGCCATTTCCTCACAAATGTCCCATTTCTTTTGGGGCAATTTGGGTGAGGTTCACAAGTACCACCTAGCTAATTGGGGGTTGATCTCCAGGAAAAAAGAATTTGGAGGGATGGGGGTACCCAATCTTAGGGATTTTAACATGGCTCTTCTTGCCTCTTGGGGGAGAAGATTTCATGATGGTATAGACAATGTCTGGAAGAAAATCATTAGTTATAAATATGCTATTGATAAACCCAATATTTTCTGGGGCAAACCTGCTTTGGGCTCTCCTTTTTGGAAAAGTCTGACTTGGGCACTAGATGCTGCCAGGAATTTCATTAGTTGGTCCCCTGGGGGTGGGAAAAACATTGCCTTCTGGCATGATGTGTGGGTTGGGGATTACTCTTTAAAAACCAGATTCTGGGATTTGTTTGAAATCTGCCATCAACAAGATGCCACCCTTGCCCAGGTCTGGGATGGTACTACCTTGTATCTCACATTCAGGAGATGTGTAGATGATTCTATCATGAACAGCTGGCGTAGTTTGATTGATGTGGTCAAAACTTTCACTCCCAGTACAGATGTTGATACTCCCAGGTGGACGCTTGAACCTTCTGGTCAATGTACTGTGAAGTCTTTTTATAAAATGATTAATTTGGGGGGGTATCTTCTGATATCCAAGACTCTATTTGGAAAATCAAAGTTCCCCCCAATATTCATGTTTTTCTTTGGTTGGTTTTCTATAACAAGTGCCTTACTAGAGATAATCTAGCTAAGAGGAGACATGTGGAAGATCCCACATGTGTGTTTTATGGGGAACCTGAATCTGTTCAACACTTGTTTTTTGAAAGTATTGTTGTTGTGCAAATTTGGTCTGTAGTTGCTGAGGGGGTGGGTATTTCTGTACCTGTTTCTTTTCATTCATTATCTCCCTTATGGAAACAGAAAAAGTCGCGAGAAGCGACTAATGTTGTTACATCTGCTACCTTGTGGGGCTTATGGCTTCTGCGAAATGATTTTGTCTTTCAGGGGCGAAAATGGCGAAACGTTCGATGTATCATGGACCTGGTGGGGGCATTGATCAGGCAGTGGAAGATCTTATGTTCGGACGTCCAGGGTGCGCTACTTCTCCGGTGCTTAAGGCTTTTGGATCGTCGAAGAGGGGAATTGCTTAGGATTGCATGGCGTGCTTAATTTTGGGCAAATAATGAAGTGTTGTTTTTGTGGGCTATTTTGATATCTATTAATTTGCACTTCTTCTTTGTTCCTTGTAAGGTGAGCAAGATGTAATAGGGCTAGATGAAACCCTTTGTGAGTCTGTGACAGCTACTTTGGCTGTCGCTGAGAGCTGTTAAACAGTCTGGATGTGATGCTTTGCCTTGGCTTTAATAAAAGTTGGGGCGGGGAGGGACCCCTATCTTTTCAAAAAAGGCGACGAGACGGAGCGAGCTTAGCAGCGCACCGTCGGCGAGAAGCTTGGCTTCAGGCAAGGGGTGCGTACAGCCTGCGTAGCGAGCCGCCGACGGTGCCACAAGTAGAGGCGCCCAGGAGCATCGCGGCGGCCGGCAAAGCACACTGGCGGCGATGTGGAGAGACTGAACTGGGTTGGATTCGATGGAGATTTGGTTTCAACAACGCATTTGGTGTTAAAAGTGAAGGTTTGAGTGGTGGTCTGGTCCTCTACTGGAATAATGATTCGTTGGTGTCATTGAAATCTTTCAGTACTACACACATTGATGTCTTGATTCGAAATGAGAGTCTGGGTGAGGTAGAATGGAGGTTTAGTGGTTTTTATGCTGAACCGAAGAGATCTAAGAGGAAGAGGAGCTGGGATCTTTTGAAGTTTATGAGAATGGAATACAACAATCTGTGGCTTTGTGCAGGTGATTTTAATGAAGTGTTGTATGCATCTAAACAATTTGGTGGCAATGCTAGAGAGGAGTGGAAGATGGAGGGGTTCAGTGAAATGGTGGACTACTGCAGATTTGATGATCTGGGATACTACGGATTGCCATACACCTGGGACAATAGACAGTAGGGTGGAAGGAACATTAAAGTCAGGCTTGATGGAGGCCTCAGTGATGATAAATTTCTAGAATGCTTTCATAATACAACGGTGAATCATACCCAATGCACGGCGTCGGATCATTGTGCTCTACTGATTGCAGTAAGGCCATCAGACTGGATGGATGAGGGTCGTTTAATCAGACCATTTTGGTTTGAAAATGCATGGATAAGACATGATAGGTATAACCAGGTGGTTCATGAGGCATGGACGCCAGGTTGTCATGATTTGGCTAGTTTGTATGGAGCTTTGGGGGTTGTCCGCAACCGCCTGCGAAACTGGAGTAAGTCTGCATTTGGGTCAGTCAAAAAACAAATTCGAGCTATGCGAGAAAAGCTTGAGAGATTAAGGCAAAACTCTCTTTGGTTTGGTCCAACCAGGGCTGAGCGTGATCTCATGAGGAGAATATCTGAGCTCTTGGATCATGAAGAGGTGATGGCGAGGCAGAGGTCAAGAGTTCTATGGCTGAGAGCGGGAGATCGCAACACCGAGTTTTTTCATGCAAGGATGAGAGAAAGACATCGAGCAAATAAAATCATGGCACTAAAGAGAGCAGATGGGTAGCACGCAGGACGCCCCCGCTTAGCCGACAAACGTCCAGGTGGCGAACACGGCAGGTGGTCTGGGAGGCTGCCTCCCCGATCGACCAGACCGTTCCTGTTCAAGAGCTGGTAGAGCCGGGCAAAGCCTCTTCTTCGACTACGATGACCCCTTCTACACCGACCGCTACGACACCGACATTCACGTCTTCGACTGTTGCTGTTGTGGAGAGGGGATTTCTACATCACCGACATCCCCTCCGTCGGCAGCCACGCACACGCAACAACCATCGTCTGAGGTAACGCCGGTCCCTGACACGCTTCTGACGGCGACCTCGTCGCTAGAGCCGGCGGTTGAGACTGTCGGGGAGGGGGTTGCTATTTCACCGTCATCCCCTCCTTCGACAGCAGAGCCGGCGTCACGACCACAATTGGGGGTGACTCCTACACGCCGAAGTTGTCGGCATACGGTTGCCGAAGATGGTTCTACAGACACAGATGAGGATTCCTTGGCCAAGGCTATGCGGCGTAAAGCAGCACACAACCACGACAGCCAAGGTATTACGTCGTCATCCAAATCCTTTTTAGCTTTTTCCAATACCGCCATCGTTTCTAAGTTGAATAATGTGGGTGTTAGTATTGGAAAGAATCAGAAGGATATTTCTATTTCGACTAACGCTTTGAAACATTTGGAATATGGCCGATTAAAAGTTACTCCACGTGTTTCTAGCAAGTCTTATGCCTCCCATACTGATGAGGAGGAGCTGCATGCCACATCAGATGGTTAGCTACTCTCTCATTTAGTAGGGGCAGTTTCGGACGTGGGTCTAGATGAACCCGGGCTTAGTTCATTGATTGAGCTTACAACATCCGGATGTAAATCAAAGACCGCACATTCGAAAAAAGATAGTAAATCCCATAAGAGGGCGAAGTGTTCTAAATCTCCTATTGTTTCCTCATGAATGGAATGTTTTTTAATAACAGAGGTCTTCGTGACTTGGCTAAACATTTATTCATTGCGGAATGTAATAGGGAATACAATTTAGATTTTTTGGCTATCTCTAAAACGGGGAGACGTGATTTCTCAGTAAGTCTGCTTAACTGTATTTTTCGCGGGATAGACTTTACTTGGGTTTCATGACCGCCTAGAGGTCGTTCTGGGGGCATTTTACTTGGCATAAATATAGGGACTATGGATGTTTTGGCTAGTTCGAATGGTGAGTTTCACGTTAAACTCCATATTCGCAACAAGGCCGACAACTTCACATGGACCCTCGTCGTCTTGTATGGGGCAGCCCAGGATGAGTTCAAGGCCGATTTTCTCCGTGAATTGGTTAATCTGGCGAAAGATAATCCCTATCCCATTCTTATAGGTGGGGATTTCAACTTGCTTCCATTTCCAAATGAGAAAAGCTGCGGTAGGTTTGATAATCATTGGCCTTTCCTTTTCAATGCTGTCATCGACAGTCTAGATTTGCGAGAGGTTTCTATGATTGGAAGACAATTCACTTGGGCGAACAGTCTTCCGGAACCGACATATGAGAAACTAGATCGCGTTTTAATGGATACCGACTGGGAATCAAAATTTCCTATGGTGTCTGTTCATGCTCTACCTCGTATCGAGGCTATATCAGACCACGCACCCATTCTCCTAACTACTGGGTTGCCACGACCACAACATAGACGCAAGTTCAAGTTCGAACTTGGGTGGTTGCTTCGGGATGGCTTCCATGACATGGTCAAGGAGGTGTGGGAGAAACCGATCGCCGGGCCTACCCCAATACACAGATGGAATAACAAAATGCGTGCGTTATGTAAATTCCTTGGTGGTTGGGCTAGGCATACGGTGGGTATCCTCAAAAAGGAGAAGCTTCGTCTTTCGTCTATCATTGATGAATTAGAAGCTTTGGCAGAGGTTAGACCTCTATCTGAGCATGAAATCGAGATCAAGAATCATTCGAATGCACAGATAGCTAACATGCTGCGTGAAGAGGAACTCAAATGATACCAACATTCTAACTCTCAATTTATCCTGAAAGGTGATTCGAATACTAGATATTTCCATGGAGTCGCCAATGGCAGACACCGAAAGAAAATTATTCATTCCCTACAACAGGATGAGGGCGCGATTGAGGGGCATGAGCAACTTAAATCTTATATCACTAATTATTATAAAAATCTGTTTGGAGCCTCAGAGGAAGGAAACTTCTCAATGGATGAGTCCCGAATAGGTGACATCCCCCAGGTCTCTGATGAGGAAAACAACCTTCTAACAGCCCCATACTCCGAGGAGGAAGTTAGAAAGGCGGTTTTCCTAATGGAGCATAACAAAGCCCCGGGTCCGGATGGTTTTCCCGCTGAGTTCTATCAAAAATTCTGGGAAGTCATCAAACCGGATCTCCTACTTTTGTTTACCGACCTACATGCTGGTCAACTAGAATTGTTTCGCTTAAACTTCGGTGAGATTATTTTATTACCTAAGGTTAATGAGGCTGAACGGATACAACAATATAGACCTGTTTGCCTCCTTAATGTTAGTTTTAAAATATTCATGAAGGTTGCGACTATTAGGCTAAACTCGGTTGCTGAACATGTGGTTCGGCCTTCACAGACAGCTTTTATCTAAGGCAGACACATCCTAGATGGAGTTGTTATCCTTCATGAAACAGTCCATGAATTACGCCGAAAAAAGTTGAATGGGGTGGTACTCAAAATAGACTTTGAAAAGGCTTATGATAAAGTCAATTGTCCCTTTCTTCAACAGACTCTCAGAATGAAAGGATTTTCTGCAGAGTGGCGTGCTATGATCCATAGCTTCGTTTCTGGAGGTAGTGTTGCCATTAAGGTCAATGATGACATTGGGCACTATTTTCAAACGAAGAAGGGATTGCGACAAGGTGACTCGTTATCGCCCATGCTATTCAATATAGTGGCGGATATGCTAGCGGTCATGATTGAGCGTGCCAAGGTTGATGGCCAAATTGATGGGGTAGTAAATCATCTAGTTGATGGTGGTCTCTCTATACTTCAATATGCCGATGATATGATTCTCTTCATGGATCATGACCTCGAGAAAGTGAGAAATCTGAAACTGATTTTATCAGCATTCGAGCAACTCTCGGGTCTTAAGATCAATTTTCATAAAAGTGAATTGTTTTGCTTTGGCGAGGCTCAAGACGAGGCCCACCTGTACGCTGAACTGTTCGGATGCGGGTTGGGCCAGTTTTCGATCACATATTTGGGGATACCGATACATTATCGGAGACTCACAAATGCTGAATGGAAACACGTCGAGGAGAGACTACAAAAAAGATTTAGCAGTTGGAAAGGTAAACTGCTGTCTCTGGGTGGAAGATTGGTCCTCATAAATTCAGTACTAAGTAATATGGTACTATATATGATTTCCTTCTTCCAGTTGCCGAAAGGAGTTTTACATAGATTGGATTACTTCCGATCAAGATTCTTTTGGCAAGGAAATAGCGAGAGAAAGAAATATCGACTGGCTAAATGGAGTGTGGTTTGCCGTCCCAAAGACCAAGGCGGGTTGGACATTCATGACCTTGAGGTTAAGAATAGGGCCCTCCTCGGCAAATGGTTATTTAAATTACTAACGGAAGATGGTGCATGGCAAACCCTCCTAAGGAGGAAATATGTGGGTTCCAAGGCGGTATCTCAAGTGTACTGGAAGCGGGGATTCCCACTTTTGGGTGGTTCTAATGGCCACGAAGAAATATTTCTTCTGCTATGGATCCTTCTCGATTAAGGACGGCTCGGAAATTAGATTCTGGGAGGACAAGTGGCTAGGAAGTGCCACACTCCGGGAACAATATCCGACTCTATACAACATTGTGCGCCACAAAGGTGATACTATCGCCATGGTAATGGAATAATTTCCGCCAAATGTGACGTTTAGAAGAGATTTAATTGGACCCAGACTCCAATCGTGGAACATCCTGCTCCAGCGGTTGTCCACGGTGCAATTGTCACATGGGTCTGATGTATTCCGATGGAACCTCCATGGGAATGGACAATTCTCAGTGGAGTTTATGTATAGAGCGTTAATCCAGTTTGGTGTGCCAGTTGTTAATAACAAGAAGATCTGGAAGATGAAGATACCTCTTAAGAATAAAATCTTTGCATGGTATCTTCGTCGCGGAGTCATTCTTACTAAAGATAACCTTATTAAGAGGAATTGGCATGGAAGTCCACAATGTGTCTTTTGTCACCATGAGGAGACTATAAAACATTTATTCTTCCAATGCAAATTGGCTCGTTCTATATGGTGAGTCATCCAAATAGCTTCTGGCTTGTATCCTCCCTGTAGTGTTGCTAATGTATTTGGCAACTGGTTACATGGGATTGATCACAGGTTTAGAACTCTTCTCAGGGTGGGAGCGCTTGCCATTATTTGGTCGCTTTGGCTATGTAGAAATGATAAGGTTTTAAACGATAAAAGTACTTCTTTGTTGCAGGTTATCTACAGATGTACCGGGACTCTTCGTTTATGGTCCTCTCTACAACGTGGAGAATCGAGACCTGTTTACGGAGGTGTGTACATGATTGGAGGCTACGGCGAGGGATACTTTTACCCAACATGGGTGGCAGCATGATCTAAGGATTGGCCCCCCTCCGCTTTAGGCGTTATACGGACTCTACATGCACTACAAAAAAAAACACTTCCGTGATGATACGTCTTTGTCACAGTAGGTCACATTTTCTGTCATGCATGTACATCCGTAATGATTTTATGACAGAATCAAGATAGTCATACCTGTGCTATCGTAGAAGTGTTCCATGACAATACTGAAATTATCATCATGGAAGTGTCCACTTCCATGACGATAAATGTCGCATCATGGAAGTGTTTTCGTCAAGGGTAACCGACACGTGGCATCCACCGTAACGGGTCGCCGTTAAGCTATCGGGTTTCGGTTTGGATCCGATAACCCGTTAACAGCCCTAACCAATGGGGATTTTCCATGTGTAAAATTTTGAATTGGCCAACTGATCCACGTGTCAGGTCGGCGTTGCGACAGATGTCGTTCATTCATTGCACGAGACGCGCCTATGGAACAGCGACACGTGGCACGGCCCAACAGTTGCCCATTTAGGTTATAAAGGCTGGCCCGTTTGACTTGGTCAAAAGTTAATGGGCCGGCCCATGGAAAGCCTGTTACCGGCCTATTCGCATACAACCCATTTACGGCCCGGGTACTCACGACCCGTTATGGCCTTTAAAAATTCGGCCCAGTAGCGTCATGTGGGCCGTCCCATATGATTCCAGCCCATTGTCACTTTCGGCCCATTTATGGCCCGTGAAGTCTTTAGGCCTTTTGCATCTCTGGGCCCATTGACGGCCCGTGGTGAATCAGGCCCATCATGAATAGTAAACTGCTTTGAGCCCATTAACGGCCCATGATTTAGTTGGGCCGTTTCCAGCCCGTGTTTTCTTTCGGCCTTCTAAGGGCCCATATATTCTTGGGCTCATTTCCGGCCCCCGATTACTTACGGTCCGTTACTGGCCTGTTATGCTAATGGGCCAAATTCAGCCCGTGGTAACAATCGATCCGTTTGTGGCCCGTTAACACGTTGGGCCGTTTTCATCCTGTCCCGCAATCCGGCCCATTAACGACCCGTCATGCCTGTTGATAGAATTAATCCTGTGCTGCCTTCCGGCCTGTTAACGGCCCATTATGGTCTGGGCCCACAAACGGACGGCACTGATTTAGCCCTGTTTACGGTCCATATTGAGTTCTGGTTTTGGCCCACGAACAGTAAGCCCATGGATCCTACGGCGCGTACGAGGCCCATGGATCCTACGGCCCTTAGGAGGCCCATGAATCCTACGGCCTGTAGGAGGCCCATCGTTACCACGGCCCGTATGTGGCCCATGGTTATTACGGCCACTAGCAAACCGAGGAAAAAGAACTGCAGTGACTACAAGCAAACAAATAAACAAGACTATAAGTAAATAAATAAGAAAGCAACTAACGCTAGGCTATTACGGCGATTACACAGATTGCATCCACTGGGCATCAAAGTTCGCTACCAGTGCAAATATTAGGGAACAACAAAGCAGCATATTACATACACCGGGCGTCTAAATTGGCCACCAGTGCAAATAAACGCGGCAGCAAAACAAGTCCAGAACTGAAACCACTTCAGAAGAGCTCAAGAAACGATACCATGGGCACCCACCATGCTGGCAAGAAGCTTAGCAAGCTTATTAGCTTTCTCTTGTTTGGCGCTAAAATCCTCCAACTCTTGCTGTTTCTCCAGAAAGTATGCATCTGAATTCTGCAGGGAGTTCCTCAGTCCTTCGGCTTCTTGTCGCAGCACAGCTGATCGTTGTCTTTCAACTTGCAGTTGAGACTCAAGAAGCCGAACTGATTCAGGCAGCGAGTTTGAAGAGGTTGTGCCAGCAGTAGTGGCCAGTAACTCGAACACTACATCAAGGCAGGACTTTGGGGTTGTCTCACTGTCTTGAAGATAGTTTTTATCAGCTTTCTTGGAGACCAACAGGGTTGTCTCACTATCTTGAACCTTGTCTGCATTACTTCCATTACCGTTGCATAATGTGGTACTCTTCTCCAATATTCCGCCGGCATTCTAAAAGAGGAACAAGCAGACACAACACAGGTTTAGCATGTAGTATATGAAACTCATTTTGGTAAACCAGTTCATTAGTAATGTTGATAGGATAACAACATGAAACAAACATATATTTATGTACTATGGTCACTGTATTGTCTATATCATCCTAGTTTATGTTGGCAAATCAAGATAGAGACGCAGTTCAAATCATATATGTTTAAGACAAAGCGGCATAGACTGAATATAAGTGTGGGAAACTAACAGCACTAACAACACTTGTAATGTGCATGACATGAGAACATAAATGTTTATACAATTGAAACTGAAATCAACATAGAGCAAGAAGTTACAACAGTAAACCAGTTAAAGAAACAGGTTTAAAACATACCTGCTATGCCATTGGAGTTTCAATTGGATCCTTCAAATTTGAAATAGTTGGTATGAGTAAATACAGTGATGCAAGAGCAAAGGAGTATGCACGATAGCTACGGAATCTGACCTGAGAACAACTATTCTTCTGCTTGAAGCGTTGAGTTGGGGTTCGCAGTGCTGGTCCTCGTGCTTTGGGCACTGCAGTTGCCTTACAAACTGCTCGTGTTTGGGAGCTCTGTGGTGGAGATGGTGTTGTGTCAAATGGAACTGAGTTACTATCTGCTGGGGTTGGGGTTAGATGGGGTGTAGCTGGTTCTCTGTCCAACTGGGTAGGGGTACAATCTGCGAGAGTCTGGGTTATGTGTGGTGGGGCTGGTTCTTGGGCAAGTACAACCGTGGTTCTATCTGCATCGACGGTAGCACTGTCTTTTCTGAAGACCGTGTTTTTACTCCCTTAGATACTGCCATCACCCCCTCCAATTCAAATGGCTGATAAACAAGAAAAGTAATTGAATGTACAGACATTGTATGATAGACAGGTGCAATGGATAGTGGGGAATAAAAGAGGGCATGAAATAATTCACATATATGTTGTCTAACCAAACAGGATAGCATGACACAATTTCACATATATGATGGCTAACTAAATAGGATATCATGACACAATTTCACATATATGATGGCTAACTAAACAGGATAGAATGACATAATTCAGATATGATGTCTTTATTAAATAGGTTGGCATGCCATAATTCACATACATGCTGTCTATGGAAACATGATGGCATGATATAATTCACGGATAGAATGACATAATTCAAAATATGATGACTATGTAAACAGGATGAGATGATATAACTACATGATGTCTTTATTAAATAGGTTGGCATGCCATAATTCACATACATGTTGTCTATGTAAACATGATGGCATGATATAATTCACATATATGATTTAAGCAAGTAAGCAGATGGCAATCGCATATATGATGTCTAAACTAAGCAGATGGCATTCAATATTGTGTATATGATGACTAAACTAAGCAATTTAAAACAACATATGCATGATATGAGTAATATAACCCTGCCAAGTTTGAGCATACACCTCAGGGGGAAAATAGGACTGGTCATCTGTCTCTGAATCCTTCTCTGAGGAGCTATCTGTAACCAGCAAGATATCTGCTTCAGCAGGTAGCATTGTCTGCTCTGAAGACCTTGTTTTCACTCCAGATTTTTCAATCACCGATTCAAATGGCTGATGCACAGGAAGAGTAGTTGAATAAACAAACATTGTCAACAAATGGAATACGTAATACAAAAAAAGGATGGCATGATATAATTCACACATATGATGCCTAGCTAAACAGCATGGCATTGCATAATTCACATATATAATGCCTTGCAACAAGATGGCATTGCATAATTCACATATATGGTAATTAGACACTAAACAGGTGGCATTCACACAAAGCATGTCTAAACTAAGCAAATGACATAGCAATGCAAGACACCATATGCATGATATGAGCAATATAACCCTGCCAAGTTAGAGCATAGACCTTGGGGGGGAAATACGACTGGTCATCTGTCTCTGAATCCTCCTCTGAGGAGCTATCTGTAACCGGCAAGATGTGCGCTTCGTCAGATAGCACTGTCTGCTCAGAAGACCTTGTTTTCACTCCAGATTTTTCCATCACCGTGTCAAATGGCTGATGCACATGAAGAGTAGTTGAATGTACTAACATTGTTGCAAATGTAATGCATAATGAAAAAAAGGATGGCATGATATAATTCACATATATGATGACTAGCTAAACAGGATGGAATTGCAAAATTCCCATATATGATGCCTGGCTAAACAAGATGGCATTGCATAATTCACATATATGATATAGAAACTAAACAGATGGCATTCACACAAAACATGTCTAAACTAAGCAGATAACATATATGATGTGTAAAGTAAGCAATGCAAGGCGCCATATGCATGATATGACCAACATCAGCATGCCAAGTGAGAGCAAAGACCTCGGGGGGTAAATAGGAGTGGTCTGCTCCCTCTGAATCCCCCTCTGAACAGTTATCTTCCTCTTGATTACAATCTGGAATGGGGGGAAGGGGGGCTGCCATTGCGGCCACCATGGAGCGATGTCTGCATGACATTATATTGCCACGCAAGGCTCTTCTCTTTTGCTCTACATGTTCAGTACCATTGTGTACAATAACTGACATGCATAGTAATAAAACATAGTGAGATTATGTAAGGAATGCATGCAGAAATCCAGAGTGATGGTAGCAACCAGTAGATAGACCCAAACCAATGATAGCAGGCAAATAATAGCTTCAGTTAAAAAATACAGGTAATGGCTCCTTTACAGTTTATTTCCCACCCAACATGAAACACATAGTAGACACCCGAGATTAAGCAGATAGTAGATAGAGATACTATTCATTGCTGCCCCAATTTGTACCCCACAACCATTTAAAAACTCAAGTTTGATTATTAGTTTGGACCTGACTCGGAGTCTAAGAGGTGAACAGGACGATAAAGTAGCAGGTAATATTAAGCGATGCATAACGTAAGCAGACACGAAAGAGTGCAACCTCTCTTGCGGACCCGTGTAGTCCTCAAGGTCATCTCCTTAGTTGATGAAGGTAATGCAGTGGTGGTGGTGGCTGTTGGCAGCGGGGAAGAAGATCTGAGGTGGCGAAAGACGGTCTGGAGGGGGGATCTCTGCTGCGGTGGACGCTTCCATTGTTGGAGCAGCTCAGTTGGGGCGGACGATGGCGCGGCAGGAGAGGGACAAACCACACAAAGTTTTCTTTAACACCTATCTGTATCAGTAGTAATTCTGTAAAGGCTCATTTGAATTGGATGATTCTAACAACGCGGGGATAGGAAATACACATAAATAGGATAGGAATGCACGTGCAAAACAGAGCATTTGCTAACACAGGATTTCTGTCAAGCTGGGTGTTTGGTTCACAGGAATTGGAAGATCACAGAAATGCAAAGAAGCATGGTCATATTAAAGTCAAACCACATGAAAATGTACAGTTATAATGCTATTATGCTACTATCACTTAGTCTTGTTCTTCATGAATAGGAATTTGAAAAGGAGGGCCAAGTGGATATTAAAATTCCTACGGTTTTTTTCTTCTGAAAGAGACACTAAAGGAAAAAATCCTATAGTTTTCCCTTGCTCCATTCCTTTGAACCAAATGCATGAATAGTAGTACCATAGGAAACTTTCCAATTCCTATGCCTTTCCTTCACTTTTCCTTTCAACCAGTGGTGATTCTAGTAGGCAGGCTTGGAACAGGCAAAAGCCTACACTCCAAGAATGTTTTTGTACTACTTCTACTACTTTGGACCCAGCCCACTGCCCTACTAGCTCAACTCCCAGGCCCATCTACACATGCACAGCTCCAACGCGCAGAAATAAATAATGATGGCTTTCGAGAGAGTCCATCACGGATAGCTAACTTGCCTAGTACCTCACTGCTTGTCGTATTTCTCATTACTAGGTGTGCTCAGTGGACAATATATATTACATGTAGAGTAAAAGCGATGCGACAAGTGTACAACCTCTTTGGCGAAGCCATGTCAATCTCAGCATCATTGGGTTGGTCGCTGAGGATGCTGCGGCTGATGTGGCTATCGGAGGCGGGGAAGAAGATCTTAGGCGTCTGGAGATGGAGCTGAGGGTACTGCTCCGCTGTGATGGACGGTTTTGTCGTTGGAGCAGCTCAGGTAAGGTGTACGATGGCGAGGCTGAAGCAGGACAAGAGAGACAACGTTAACCTGAAGTGGGATTCTAATAGCATCTCCAATAGATGATGTAAAATACATCACCAAAAGTGCTAGATGTAAAAGACATCAGCCGCTCGTCTCTGAACTTAACTGTCGAAACTGAATTTTACTGTCGAAACTGAAATGTACTCTCGAAACTGAATTTTACTGTCGGAACTGAACACAGCAGTAGCAGAGAAGCAATGCACTGGTAGTTTTGGCCGCTCGAGCACTAGTGGCAGAGAAGCAGTGATCTAAATCGGCAGCCGCTCCAGCAGGGAACGTACTACCAGAGAGCAGACGGGGTAGTTGGTCGTGCAGCAGTAGCAGCGCCCGGAGCATCAGCGCGTGCGAGAGCCATAGCAGCAGCAGGAGCGCGAGCGAGTGCCGGAGCTGCTGCTCGTGCAGCAGCAGTGCGAGCAAGAGTAGAGCAGCAGCACGAGCAAGAGCAAGAGCAGAGCAGCAGCGCGAGCGAGAGCCGGAGCAGCAGCAGCACGGCTAGCGACAGCCAGAGCCGCCGCAGCAGCAACTCCTGCTTATGTGGGCGTCGCCGCCGAGGGAGCAACGCCATGGCAGAGAGACGCCGTGGAGGAAGTGGCCGGTAACGCCGCCGTCGACGGAGCCGCGCCATGGCGGCTCGGGAACGAGCAGCGGCAGCACCGTGAGATCAAATAAAGGAGAAAATGCAGCGATTAGTGTAGAACCTCTTTGGTGGCGCCGACTAGGCCTAGCTTCATCCGAGGAATCGGTGATGGTGCTATGGTTCCGGTGGTGCAGGTGAAGATGGCGCTGTGGGAATGGAGGTGGCGCGATAGACGAGGCGAATGTCAGGGTAGCTCCTTGGAGGTGGAGGACGGGGCGGCTGAACCGGCGGGACGATGAGATCGACGGCGGATCCTCATCCGGTGCGGTGGATGAGGGACATCGAGCTGTTGCGGCGGACGATGTTGTCGGCGAAGAGGCTCCGGCTAGGAGGCGGTCGGGTGGCGGACGGAGGAGCGTGGGGTTTCACGGGTTTTGGCGGCCTCGGTGTACGAATGGGGGGGCGGAGGGGGTGGGAGGGGGAACCATGGCTTAGGGACGCGCTTGTCCGAAATGTGGGGTAAGTTACGAAAGTACCCCTACCCGTTTGGACCATGGGACGTCGAGGCGGGGTTTTTGGCTGAGGGATAGAAGGGGGATTTCGCGTGTCGGGGCGGCGCGACCGATTTCAGAGGAGGGGGGACTTTTCGCATGCGTTGAAATTTCGGGATAACAAGGCGTGGGTAAAAGGGGCGGGAGTTTCGCAGCACAAGAGACAAAGAGATAGCTTGAAATTTCGGGATAACAAGGCGCGGCTTGAAATTTTGGGAGAACAAGCTTAACGTGTAAAAAAACAAAAACAAAAAACAATTCGCACCACACAAGAGAGAGCCATGTCCCGTTTTACTATATGAATTACTGCAAATGCCATTCAAAAACAACAATGAAGAGCTTAAAAATTCGGGAGAACAAGCTTACCGTGTACGGTACCAAATCAATTCGTACTTCCCTCAACAGCAAAAAAAAACAATTTGTACCATCTACCGTATGGACTAAAATTGAGTCCATTTTCCGTATTTGAATAGGATTGTTGTCAGGTTAGTTATACCATCATCTAAATATTATCTTCACAACACACGACATGAATATAGTACTAAATTCCCATTTAAATATAAACTACATGTACCATATGATCTCTAATTCAAATATGTGTATCCATTTTATGTTGAATTCAAATCATAGTACATGTGTGCTCTAGCTAGATATTCAGAATCTAAACGATGTTTGATATGTATAATGTGTTTAATACACAACACACACACACAACATTTAGATGTTAGCTGCCAAAGCCACCCATTATCTCCAATTTGAATAGTTCTGTCCATGCACGGATGAAATGTGGTCAAACGATGGCTACCAATGGTATATCAAATTCAAATCAATTGGCCTTGTTCGATGTGTATATAGTATAGCATGCCCGATTCAAAACCACACCACATATCTCCATTATATCATGCATGCATGGGTTTCAAACATCATGATCTCTTATTCAAATATTTGAATTCACTTTTATATTTTGGGATAACAAGGAGCGGTTTGAAGAGGCAGGAGTTTCGCACCACAAGAGAAAAAGAGATACTCTAGTTTGAAAATTTCACGATAACAAGGCGCGGCTTCGAATTTCGGGAGAACAAGCTTAACGTGTACAAAAAAAAAGACAATTCGTATAAGACAAGAGAGAGTCATGTCCCGTTTTACTATATTACTACAAATGCCATGCAAAACCAACAACAAATAACTAAAAAATTCGGTAGAACAAGCTTAGCGTGTACAGTACCAAATCAATTCGCACTTCCCTCAGCAACAACAACAAAAAAAATCAAAACACTCCCGCAAAATAAAATAAAATCAAAACACTGTCGTCTACCATATTGACTCAATTTGAATCAATTTTCCCTATTTGAATACGACTGTTGTCAAGTTATGCCATAATTTTAATATTATCTTCATAACACAATACATGCATATAGTAGTAATCCTATTTAAATATGAACTACATGTGCCATACGATCTCCAATTCAAATATTTGTATCCATTTTATGTTGAATTCAAATCACAGTACATTTCATGCTCTAGCTAGACGTTCGGAATGATTTAAACCCTTAACACACACAATGCATGCTTCCCCACACACACAACATTTAGATGTTAGCTGCGAAAGCCACACATTTTCATATGTATGTAGGCCTCTCTTTGAGACAAACATATGTATAGAAGAGGTGCACGCACGCACGCACTCCTTCCCTCATACACACACACGGGTACACGGTGGAGCACATTTCTATAAGAAGAGGCAGCCCACGTGATTGATAATTTGACGCGTGTAGAAAGGCCCGCCGCGTTCGCGTCGCACCAACACATAGTCGGTCCGGCCCACCGCTCACAGAAGGCACGCGCATCGGCTTGGTGCGTCACTGACATGTGCAATCGCAAGTGAGCAGTAGCACGAATAGACGGTCGGTCCGGCCCGCCGCTCACTGAAGAGACACGCATCGGTTTGATACATCACTGACATGTACGACCGCATGTGAGGAGTAGCAAACCGACAGTGTCGTGGTTTTGACACGGCAGATGTCCTTGTGAAAGGACTTAGGGATGAAGCCATCGCACAAAGGGGGAAGCTTAGCGGGGTTGATCAAGAACGAGAAGACACGAGATTACCCAGGTTCGGCCCCTCACGGTGGAGGTAAAAGCCTACGTCCTGCTTGATTATATTGCTTGGATCTCGATTACAAGGGTGCAAACTTGCTAACCTAGCTTTCGAGGGATTGTAACTTAGTCTTTCTGACCCAGGCGCTCCCCTTTATATAACAGGTAGAGCCCTGATATTACATGAGAGTCCGGGTCATCATCTTAACCTGTCTCCTACTCTTATTCTACTTATTCTCCAAGGCAATCCCCATGCCATGTGTTTTCTTCTCAAGCCGGCCCACATCCGGAACCGCCTTGTACCATCGGGGCATCCATTTAAGCCGGCCCACTAGGTGTCTTCTAGGCCCAGCAGTGGGATGACCCGCTGAGCCTTACAGCTCTTTGGCCGGGTCATCCTCCTGCCGGGTCTACACACTGGGAAATATCCCCAACATTAGCCCTCAGTTTGACTTGGACTTATCCATGTTAAACTCCAACCTGAAAAACAAAGTAAATGAAGTATATCCCGATAATACTGCATTCTGAAGTCATTTCTGTTAAGCCGGCTTTTTCAACATCCTTCACCATCAGGCCTCTTTTCCGGCTTGACAGCTTGCCGGGTTATTCCTCATTCATGAACTTGGAACTTTCCATCGTCTTATTTCATGACGTCACGCTCCTATTCCGCAAAATCCGGGATGACATCACAACGAATCTTTGAGTGGATTTGTATTGTCTTGTCAGGCGTGAAAATCGAGGAGCCTTTTTAGCCACTATTCACTGCACCGCCTAGGGCTTCGCGCATGCCGTTTTGGGTTCCGCCATGCCTATAAATAGACCGGCGCCTTTCCCCTTTCCTTTTCCACTGACCTCTGCTTCTCCAACACCGCCGCGCCCTTTCGAACTCGCCGGAGCCACCGAAGACCACGTCGTCCGGGCCTTCTCCCCTTCGCCGGAGCGCATCTGGTCCTGCTCGCGCGGCCGCCTCCGCCGTACTTGAAGACCGCAAGACTCCCCATTGGAATCTGTAAGTACCTTGTCTCTTTTCGCCATTGCCGCTTGTTCCTCCACTGTTCTTCGTAGTTCATCACAATAGCTATCCGTAGATCCAAGAACACCTGCAGGATTCTACCTCGCGGTTCGTAGAATCGGTCCACCACATTTCCGCACATTGTAGATCTTATTTACTCTATTCCAAATAAATCCCCAATGCGGTTCATCTCTTACCACGAAGAACCGTCCTAGGTTTACTCTTTATTTTAGGCCATTTTTTAGATCTGCTGAATTTCTTAATCCATACGAAACTTGTTTGCCGACTCACAGATCAGATCACTTTCCAACACTTATAATTTTTGTATTTTACAAATGCCGGCTTATTTTATGCGTGAAGTCTTGACCCGGAATATGCTTGCCTTCCTGTGATCTGGAATATGCTTTATGTTAACCCGGAAAATCTTTGAATTACCGGCTTATGATATTGTCTCATCTTCCTTGCAGTTAATCCCATGGCTCCGAAAGTTAAGTATGTCAACTGGGCAAAGTCTAACATGTCAGAGCTCAGGTTACAAGCCTTGGTAGAATCCGGGTTATTACCACCTAAGGAAGAAATTGAATGGCGTGCCCCAAAAGAAGAAATTCACCCACAGCCGGATCAGAATGAGATTATTTTATTTGCTAATCATCTGGACCGAGGATTCCGTCCCCCCGGCTCAAAATTCTTCTGGGATGTGCTTCATTTTTTCAACATCAGACCTCAAGACATAGGTCCCAATTCTGTTCACAACCTGTGCCAGTTCCAAGTGTTCTGTGAAATTTATCTGCAGCTCGAGCCGTCCATCAGCCTGTTCTAAGAATTTTTCTACTTGAATCATCAGACGGAACACAAAGATGGACCAAGCCTAGAACTGGGTGGAGTCACCATCCAACGAAGGAAAAACACAACCTTTCCTGATGCTAAGCCGGCAAGCCACCCTAATGGATGGTACAGAACTTGGTTCTACTTCAAAGATACCTCTCCCGACGGGCAGCATCCACTTCCGGGTTATCGCTCAAACCGGCTTGATGCCACCATCGTCTTCCCGGGCTTCGCCTCTAAGGAAGAGAGAGAGGCTCTGGCACCCTTATACTCCAAAATAAACGCCTTGACTGCTCATGGCCTTACTGGTATGGACCTGACCCGGACCTGGGTAGAATGGCGCATCTAGCCTCTGGGCTTCCGGAACCGGCTCTTGCACACTTATTCCGGTGAGCCAGAAGACCCACTTCGATTTAGCCGGGTCAACCTTCAGGAGAAAGATGTCTTGAAATTCGCCAAGAAATTACTTGGTGAAACTAAGGATGATATCAAGATCGTGGGACTTGCTCCCTTTTATGCAAACAACCCGGCACCCTTGGTGAGCCGCCGTCCTTACTATTACCCTTCAGCTTGTTCATACTGTATTTCCTTTGTTGTATTTTCATCAACCCGTCATTGTACCGGAAAACTCTGATTGGTGGAAGGTCGAAATTCAAGACCCCACCCCTCCCCGAGAAGACAGAGAAGAAGATCCAGAAGATGATGAAGACCAAGAGGTAGATCTCGACTCCCTTGGTCGCCTATTTAACCAACTTGCTGACACCACCTCTTCTCAGGAACAGGTTGAAACTAGCCACGTCGGCGCGCCAGAGGTAACTTTGATCTCCTCCGATTCTGACTCACCGAAACCCGTTCTAAAGAAATTCCGGGCTGCTGTCCGAAAAGTTCCATTTTCACACTGAGATGCTCATTTAGACCCACAATTTTCGTTGAAGAAGGCACAACACGCAGGAACTTCCAAAAGGAAGACCCGGAGCAGTGAGGGAGAGCTCAGCGGCAGGTTACCGGATGAGCCGCCTGCTCGAAGAACTTGTTCCGAAGTCCCCCGCAGCCTGACCTCCTTACGTCCTCAAGCCGGCCGTTTCAAGGAGCCATTGCACTTGAATGACTCAGCGTATCAAACGTCTCCCTCGTCAGATGGATCAAGCGCCACTCAAGCGCCAGCCTTTAACATCAATCCGGGGTAAACAATCTGACTACTTGCTTTTACACGAAAAATTCTTGCTCTTATCCCTTAACCGAATGGTTCCTCTGTTCCTTGCACAGTGCAAAGGCCATTAAGAAGAAGTCTGCCGCCGGGTCACCAGACCCTGTCATTCAGACAGGTTCCCAAGAGGACGTAGCAGCTAACCCACATACTCTGGATGAGCCGGCTTTTCTGAACGACCCTCCGCCTCAAGACTCTACTGCGAGCCTGGCTCATGCCTCTACTCCTCCTGTAATTCTGGAGAAGGAAGATGTAATTGAAGAGCAACCTGCTGAGAAGGCCGAGGACGAAGTAACGGTGACTGGTGAACAGCTAAATGATCCACCAGAAAACTCTACTGCCCTAGCAAAGATCCCTGCCAAGGTTGAGCCGCCCATCAAGAATAAAGGGAAGGCGACTCTCAATATCCAATCTTTTGAAGAGCAAGACATCAACATGCTGCATTAGTCTGTGATAACCCGGCTTTCTGAGAGCCGGGACACAGAAATTGCCATGGTGACTTCCCTTAAACGGATGTATGAGGTAACCTTCTGTCTCCTGACTTAATATGCCCATATTGTATGTAGCCCCCAAGGGCCAGGTCATTATACCATGATGATCTGGGACTTGTATGTTTGATCAATCTGTAGCCCCCAAAGGCCGGCTCATCATGATATGATATGCCGGGTCTTTGCATGTAGTGACATAGAACAAACTATGCATTAGCCCCCAAGTGCCATGCGGAATGCCCGCATCCTCATGGGACTTTGTTGTATTTAAGAAAAGGCTGATAAGTGTAGCCCCCAAGGGCCGGGTCGACAAGAATGGCAGCTCAGGACTTATGATATACTGTCTGACTCTGTGCTGCTATGCAGGACATGCTGAACTATGGCACCCCGGCTCAGAGGACCGGTTTACCCAGTGTTTCCAACCCAGAGATCATGTCTTCTGGAAACACACAACAGCTTGGAACAGAACAAAACTGAACTTTATTGATATATCTCGAGTACAAGCTCATAATTTACATCGATATCGAGGCCGGAAGCACATTATGTGCTATGACAATATCTACATTATTTATGAAACAGAGCAGGGCCTCGGAACTACTAGGTGACTCTATGGCGTAGCGGAACATCACGTGGGAACTCCATCCCAAGGGACACTGCTGGGACACGACCTAGTTAGCGTAGCACGAACCATCGGGTCCTCCATCCTCGATTTCTCCTGCATCTGGCATGATACGCCAGGTGAGTACTTGGAATGTACTCGCAAGCTCACGGCAACCAACACAATGCAGCAAACAATAGCATGGCAATGATCATACAAGTATTTAAGTTGTTTACTATTTACCGAATACCAACTTACTCTCTTCAGGGTTGTCCCACAACCCTCAGAATACTCGGGAGCCACTGAGTATTTCCGAGCATAAGACAAGTTCTTCCATCATTATTATCATTACTGCGGTTGATCACTTAATGTGGCCTAGTGCGGACTATCCAATACCGTGGACGCGGCTATTCGAATAGATTCTTACACTCTGCAGAGGTTGCGCACTTTACCCACACCATGGAGCTCCTGGTCCCGTACCTCGGTACACTTCCCTCTTGGGTGGACCGGTGTTGCTCCAACGAAACTTGACTAACCCATGACTCCTCCATCATACCACCGACAATCATACCCTCCCAGGGTCATGTCCTAGGTGGCCCTTGTGTCGCCCCATGACACCTGCCACCGTCGTGGCTAACTAAACTGTCCCAAACGGGGATGCCGGCAAAACAACTCAACCGGGCTCACAGAATTATCGTCGTCTACCTGATCAGGGTAGCACACACGGATAACCCTCCCTCTTTGGTGGTACCGATAAAAGAGCACGAAGCCAGACCAAGTCAAGGCCGTCCCATACCGGCAAATGTGGCTGCACGGATAAGTCTGGATAGGTGGAACTTGATCAACCAATTAAGTTTAGTCTTAACAAGTATGTAACAAACATGGATATTCATCATGGATAACTTAGCATGGCAGTAACTATGCATCCAAATAACTTTACTATGAATTATCACAAATTAAATAATGCATATAATTCAATTAAACAACCAACACTATTGAAATGCTTCATGAAATGGATGACATGGCTTGCCTTGCTCTGTTGGGTTGTCCACAAACTCCTGGGCTTCAAAGTCAAAAGGATTTCCCTCTGAAAACATTTTAAAATAACAAAGGAAAATGTCACATAACACTGTTCTGCTCACCAGAAATTCTGCACATGTGAGAAAAATACCAAAATTTACCAGAAAATAGAGGAGCTCAAGACAAACCCAATGCAAAAAAGAATCAATTGATTTGGACTTATGGATAAAAAGTTATTGATGGTCAAAGCTACTGGTCAAATCTGGATTAAAAACAGAAATTAGAAAAACTGACAGAGGGCCACGTCGAAGACGTAAAGTGGAGAGGCGCCTCCACTTACCGCTTCGGCGCGCACGGCTGAGCCGCTGACGTGAGGGCCCCACGGTTGGATTTAAACGGGAGGGAGAGAGAGAACAGAGAGAAGCGGGACTCCGGCGATGGTCGCCGGCGATGTAGTCGGCGGCGAGGTCGGGAGAGAGCAGGGATGGGACGGGCTCACGGAGGCGAACACGCACGTACCAGCAGCGAGACGAGAGATGGCCGGACGAAGTCGTCCCCTTCCTCTCCGGCGGTGGTGCTTCTCGGGTGCCATCGGAGACGGCGTTTCTTGCGGAGTTTCGGTCGGGCAGGGGTTCAGGCGGGGTCAGGAGAACGAGTAGAGCTCGATGGAGGAGTTAGTGGAGGTCGGGGTGGAGTGGAACGACGAGGTGGTGGAGCTCGGGTGGCGGCGGATCTCCGGCGAATGGCGAGGCCAGAGGGCCTCTCGGCCTTGGCTCAATGCTTGGGAGCCCGATTGGGTGGTGGTGAGTGGCGATGATGAGCTAGGGAGGGGCTGGGCATGGCCTTTTATAGGCGGAGTCGAGCTCTCTGGAAGCGGCGGGGCTCGAGCCACGTCGCCAGCGCAAGGACGCCGCGCTGGCTGGCCGGGCATGGGCGACGGGATAGGAGAGAGAATAGGAGTTAAGGCGGACCGTGGCGGCTAGCGGAGGCAGAAGACGAGCAGCAGAGCCACTGTGGCCGCACGGGTGCCACAGTGCCCGTGTGCGTGGCGGCCGCCGGGGACGATTCCGGCGAGGGGAGAGTTCGGGAGTGAGGTACGTGGACGGCATCGACGACGTCGGCACCTCCGGACACCGAATGACAGTACGGGACGGCCGGAATGACCACACCCGTCGCGGGCGAGGTGCAGAGCACGCGGACTGGCATGCCAGTGCCGTGCTCACCACGTTGTCTGGCACCTAGAGGCCGCGCAAGTCCAGCGCACCACGTCCAGCACCTTCTCTTTTGATCATTTTGTCCCTCTGTGCCTCTGGTTGGGCTAGATACAGACTGAATCGAAGTGTAGCCTCAGCTATAGTTTCTGACAGAAACTTTGGGAGGGATCTGGAGGAGAGGTGAGCTGGAGATGGAGCCAGAAGAGATGTCTGGAGTGATCTACTATGGAAGGACTCTAAACTGGCCAAATTTGAGAGGTTTTCATCAAGATTTGAGGGTAGTTCATGTACAACTGCTGTTTCTGGACCAGAAGCAAGATGAGCTTGATGCACTCATATGGTTGATCTGCTGGAGCTGGAATTTGGTGTGTGGGAGTTGTTTGGTGAATAGAAGATGTCATAAAAATTTCAGCTCAATTGGATACCTCTAGATGGTACTTCCTTCACAGAGGTTGCAAATGAGCAGAAACTTGGCAGAATTTTGCTGCTAAAAATTTGTACTGGACAAGATGATATTTTAGGATATTGTGGCAAGATAGGTTCCCTAATATGTCAGGGAATTATTTGAGATTCTTCTGAGTTGGGAAAATATGAGTTGCTTCACAAATGACCAGTGCTGTCCAGAAGATAAATGGAATTTTCTGGGTAAAATTCCATAATAAACTATGAAAGTTTTTTGGATATTGTGGGAGTAGATGATGACAAGAAGATATGGGATTAATTTGGGATTTTCCTGATCACCAGAACTATAGGTTACTTCACAACCCATAGTGCTGACTCATTTTCCTAAAGGAAGAAAATGAGTTATTGGGAAAGATTGAGAATTGAATTTTGATCTAGTAGGTGTGTGGCAAGGTTTTTGCAAGATGTTGAAGGCTTTGGGTCACTTGGAGAAAGATTCAAGAATTTCACAAGTCCAAAGTCAACTGAAAAAGGTTCAAAAACCAACCAAATTGCAAATAAAGCCAGAAAGATTTGAAAAGAAAAAGTTGCCAAAAACCAGGGTGTCACAAACCTACCCCCCTTAGAATGAATCTCGTCCTCGAGATTTGGTTGATTAGGGAACAAGTGTGGATATGCTGATCTCAGAAAATCCTCTCTTTCCCAGGTAGCTTCTTCCTCGGTATGATGCTCCCACAATACTTTGTAAAATCTGATTACTTTACTTCTGGTAATTCTTTCCATTTCATCCAATATTCTGACAGGTCTTTCCTCGTAGGTCAGATCTTTAGTCAACTCTAGCTCACTCATATTTGCCTGTTTGATCGGAGGTGCAATGCACTTTCTTAGCTGTGATATGTGGAAGACATCGTGAACGTCAGACAATTCCGGTGGTAACTCTAATTGATATGCCACTCTGCCTCATCTAGCAATTACTGGAAAGGGGCTGATATATCTCGGTGCAAGCTTTCCTCGGGTATGGAACCTTTTTACTCCCTTCACGGGGGTAACTCGGAGATAGGCATACTCTCCGGGCTCAAAAGTTACTTCTCAGTGCCTCGGATCATAGTAACTCTTTTGACGGGACTTGGCTGCTCGAAGACGCTCCTGAATATCCTTGACTTGTTTCTCAGCCTTAAGCATCAAATCCGTGCCGAAGATACAGCTGTCTCCTGTCTGAGACCAATTTAAGGGAGTGCGACATTTTCGTCCATACAGGGCTTCAAATGGTGACATCTTGAGACTTGACTGATAGTTGTTATTATAAGAGAATTCTGCATAGGGTAGACTATCTTCCCATTTGGGTCCATAGGTGAGAGTACAGGATCAAAGAATATCTTCCAGTATCTGATTCACTCGTTCGGTCTGTCCATCTGTCTGTGGATGATATGCCGTACTATACTTTAGCACGGTTCCCAAGGCTTGGTGCAGTCGCAGCCAGAATGCTGAAGTGAACAAGGATCCTCTATCCGATGTGATAGACTTGGGTACTCCGTGAAGGCTGACTATCCGGGACGTGTAGAGCTGTGCAAGTTGAATAGCTTTGAAGGTGGTCTTTACCGGAATAAAGTGAGCCACTTTCGTAAGTATATCCACAATGACCCAGATAGCATCATGGCCTCTCATTGACTTGGGTAGTCCAACAATGAAGTCCATGCATATGTCATCCCATTTCCACTGGGGAACTGGTAAAGGTTGCAGTAGCCCAGCGGGTTTTTGGTGTTCAGCCTTGACTCTGTTACAAATGTCACAACAGGTGACATAATATGCAATGTCCCTTCGCATTCCTGGCCACCAAAAGGTTTCTCGCAAGTCCTGGTACATTTTTGTTCCTCCTGGATGAATAGAGTATGCGGACTCATGTGCCTCTCTGAGTATTTGCTGCCTCAAGTTTTCTTGGTCAGGCACACATATTCGGTTTTCAAACCATAAGGTGTCCTGGTCATCCACATGGAAGGACTTGGCCTTTCCTCGCAGAATATTCTCCTTGATTTCTTGTATGCCTTTATCTGCTTTCTGAGTTGCTTTAATTTCTGTCATAAGTGTCGGAGTAATTTCCATTGTACCCGGGTTCATTAGGCCGCACAACACCATATTGAGTTTGGCAAACTCTTCTTGTAGCCTTGGATGGATACCCTCAGTTAGTGCAGTTATGATGCCTTGTTTTCTGCTGAGAGCGTCGGCGACCACATTGGCTTTTCCCGGATGATAATTAATTCCAATGTCATAGTCCTTGACTAGTTCAAGCCATCTTCTCTGCCTGAGATTAAGGTCAGGTTGGGTGAAAATATACTTGAGACTCTTATGGTCTGTGTATATTTCACATCGCTGCCCAATGAGATAATGCCTCCAAATCTTTAATGCATGAACCACGGCTGCCAATTCCAAATCACGAGTGGGGTAGTTCTCCTCATGGGGTCGTAACTGTCTGGACGCATAAGCTACAACCTTTCCCTCTTGCATTAGGACGCAGCCGATTCCACGCTTGGAAGCATCACAATATATATCAACGCTCTTGTGAATATCTGGAAGAACTAAGATAGGTGCCGTAGTTAGCCTCGTCTTTAACTCCATGAAACTGCTATCGCATTCTTCTGTCCAGGCAAATTTGTGGTTCTTTTTCAGCAGCTCTGTCAGTGGCTTGGCTATTTTTGAGAAGCCTTCAATGAAACGACGGTAGTAGCCTGCCAATCCCAGGAAGCTACGGACTTCAGTTACTGTAGCTGGTGTCCTCCAATTTAATACCACTGTCACTTTGCTGGGGTCGACGGCCACATCCTGTTCTGACAGAACATGTCCCAGAAAGCCCACCTCTTTTAGCCAGAATTCACATTTACTGAACTTGGCATACAAGCGATGGGTCCTTAGTCTTTCCAGAACAGTACGAAGATGTTGCGTGTGTTCTTCTTCATTTTTGGAATAGATGAGAATATCATCAATAAATACTATCACAAATTTGTCCAGGAAGTCCATGAAGACCTTGTTCATCATGCTCATAAAATATGCTGGAGCATTTGTCAGCCCAAATGACATGACTGTAAATTCATACAGACCATATCTAGTAGTGAAAGCTGTCTTGGGGATATCCTCTTTCCTGATTTTTAACTGATGATACCCAGTTCGGAGATCAATCTTGGAGAATACCCAGGCCCCGTTTAACTGATCAAACAGATCATCAATGCGAGGGAGTGGATATTTATTTTTAATGGTGACCTCATTCAACTGGCGATAGTCTACGCACATTCGTAAGCTGCCATCTTTCTTCTTGACAAACAACACAGGTGATCCCCATGGTGAAGTGCTTGGACAAATGTACCCTTTCTGCAATAATTCATCCAACTGTCTCTTTAGTTCCACCAACTCTGGGGAAAGCATGCGGTAGTACTTCTTATAAATCGGAGCGGTTCCGGGAACAACGTCAATAGTGAACTCTAGTTCCCGATCAGGTGGCATTCCTGGTAATTCTTCCGGAAATACGTCCAGGAACTCACTGACTACTGGAATCAGATTTAAATCTGTAGCAGTGGCTTTGAAGGCCATTCCTTTCTTTGACATCATTCTGCTGGTAGCGAATTGCACTGTTTGACCTACCGGGTTAACCAATGTCACCGTCCTGGTGGCACAGTTGATACACACTTGATGTGGTGTCAACCAATCCATCCCCAATATTATATCCAGTCCAGGGGATTCAATGGCAACAAGAGTAGCTGGAAACTTGACGCCATGTATCGAAATTTCCAGATCTTTGTATATCACATTCGTTCTGAGCATGGAGCCAGGGGATTGCACCACCATGATTTTGTCCAAAATAGAAGGGGAAAATTTGGGCAAGGTGGCAAAACTCTGTGAAATAAACGAATGAGAAGCCCCAGAATCAAATAAAATTATTGCAGGTATGTCGTTAACAGAAAACATACCAAGGACTACGTCTGGTGCTTCGCGGGCTTCCTCAGTGAAGATATGATGGACTTGGCCGCGATAGAAGTTCTGAGGAGGGCGGCGTCCAACACTGTTGACTTGTGGCTTGTAGTCGGATGGCGGCTTCCCATTTCTTGTAGGGCACTGCCTGGAATAATGCCCGCTCTGGCCGCAAGTAAAGCAAGTGTTGTTGCGGCGGCAGTCCTCCAGCACTGGCTGTTTGCCAAAGGTCTTGTTCTGACTGACGAACTTATTGTTGTTATTGTTGTTGCCATTGTTCCAGGCAGGCTGGTACTCAGATGGACCTGGTTGCCAGATGCGTGGCTTCTGCACAAACTGATCATGATTGTCCTTCTTGGGTTCAAACTTCCGCTTGCGATCATCAAATCCTGACTTATGCTCTCGCTCGGCTATGAAAGCCTTGTTTACCAGAGTCTGGAAGTCCGGAAAGTCAAGCATACAAAGTTGGCAACGGAGGGTATGATTCAGCGCTCCTAGGAATCGGTCGATCTTTCTTTCTTCTGTAGACACATCGTAGGTGGAGTAGCGTGCCAGATTGTTAAACTCGTTCAGATACTCACCCACTGACATATTCCCTTGTGTAAGAGCAAGAAATTCCCTCTGCTTCACCTTCATTATACCAGTAGGAATATGATACTTGCGGAATACCTCTTTGAATTTTTCCCAAGAGATATCTTCTCCAGAAGGCCACATGATTTTTGCATTGTCCCACCATATAGCTGCTGGTCCCTCCAGATAATGAGTCACAAAAGGAACCTTGTCTGCTTCATCACAACGGGCTATTTCCAGCTTCTTTTCCATAGTCCTTAGCCAATCATCGGCTTCCATAGGATCCACAGCTTGACCAAAACTGGGTGACTTGGTACGCTGAAAATCAGACAATTTGGAGTGTGTCCCATTATTGTTATTCTGACCCACCATAGTCTGCATACTTTTCAGAAATTCCATGAGATCTTGATTTCTTTTCTCTTCAAACATTCTCATGATTTGATCAGTGGTTGGTGACTGTGGTGGTGGAGGTGGCAAATCTTCTGGTGACTGTCCTGCTTGTCTGGCGGATCGACGAACGGGAGTTCCATCGCCGCCTTGATTATTGCACCTCTTCATCCTAAATTTGTTCCCATTGCAAAATACCGAATCGATGAGCAACATCCATAAGGGAGAGCACGATAGCATGACACCAGAAAAAAAACCCAATAAAAGAAAGAAGATACGGAAAACAACATAATTATACAAGGGAACCCAACATCATACATGACAAGCTAGCAGGGGGATTATCATGACTGGACTGCTCATACGGCAGTTGACATATGCAGGGATGCTACGATGCACACGCTGAAACTCAAGCCTCCACTCTAGTAGCGCCGGTGGCACGAGCACTGGTAAACTGAAGACTCCTCGTCATCTGACCCTGTCTCGGAATCTGAGCTGATGATGTGAATCTCGGTCTGCGGATCAAAGGTAACACGACGACGCTGTCGGGAAGGCTCCGCCTCCGAAGGAGAAGAAGCACGACGCCTCAGCATCGGAGCAGCTGGAGTAGCTAGAAGTGAGGCCCACTCTGCTAGGGTCTCACGTCGGTTACCAGACGAAAAGCCTGGCGGTCCGAACGAGCTAGAAGGAGTCTCAGAAGGTGGCACGGGTGGAGTATACACTTGTGAAAACGGAGGTGGAGGAGGAGACTGTGCTGCTGCAACAGCTGCAAGTGCCTCTCGGGCCTAGGTCAGCTCCTGAGCTAGTGAAGTGATCATACGGTAACTGGCATTCAGATAACGAGATAACACACCAGTAGCACGATCACTCGCCGGGTCAACAGGTGCGAAAAGGACTCGCCCTGTCGCAGGCGACAGGGTGGGGTAGTGGAAGAAACCTGGATGAGTCTGCATCTCAACCTCGTGGAAGCGCAGGTCAGTGAGAGCCTCCATCGCAGCAAACTGGATCGCCAGCTCCGGAGTAGAAGCAGTCCCGCCCTTGGAAGAACGAGAGTAACTACCAATATCTGAACTCGCAGTAAGAAAGGCCTCTGCGTGATACTCGTACACTGAACCAGCAAGCTTCTCTCGGAACACCTGGTACACTGGGTCTTCGCCGTTGGGATACAGCCGAAGCCAGACACTACGGAGCAGTACTGGAAAAGTGAACGGTGCCGGTTCATGATTGTAGTGGTACGGAACTGGTGCCATCTACACTCACAAGACCAACGGTTAGCACAATAACAAACTATATGCATGCCATGAAGCAATCAAATGCAACAAGCAAGACACATCCCAAGACTCTAAACTAATCGCGGTTCTAGCGCAGGGCTAACTAGGGTGTCCTACAGTCAGCGCTGCTCTGATACCAAGCGTTGTGGCACCCCGGCTCAGAGGACCGGTTTACCCAGTGTTTCCAACCCAGAGATCATGTCTTCTGGAAACACACAACAACTTGGAACAGAACTGAACTGAACTTTATTGATATATCTCGAGTACAAGCTCATAATTTACATCGATAGCGAGGCCGGAAGCACATTATGTGCTATGACAATATCTACATTATTTATGAAACAGAGCAGGGCCTCGAAACTACTAGGTGACTCTATGGCGTAGCGGAACATCACGTGGGAACTCCATCCCAAGGGACACTGCTGGGACACGGCCTAGTTAGCGTAGCACGAACCATCGGGTCCTCCATCCTCGATTTCTCCTGCATCTGGCATGATATGCCAGGTGAGTACTTGGAATGTACTCGCAAGCTCATGGCAACCAACACAATGCAGCAAACAATAGCATGGCAATGATCATACAAGTATTTAAGTTGTTTACTATTTACCGAATACCAACTTACTCTCTTCAGGGTTGTCCCACAACCCTCAGAATACTCGGGAGCCACTGAGTATTTCTGAGCATAAGACAAGTTCTTCCATCATTATTATCATTGCTGCGGTTGATCACTTAATGTGGCCTAGTGCGGACTATCCAATACCGTGGGCGCGGCTATTCGAATAGATTCTTACCATCTGCAGAGGTTGCGCACTTTACCCACACCATGGAGCTCCTGGTCCCGTACCTCGGTACACTTCCCTCTTGGGTGGACCGGTGTTGCTCCAACGAAACTTGACTAACCCGTGACTCCTCCATCGTACCACCGACAATCATACCCTCCCAGGGTCATGTCCTGGGTGGCCCCTGTGTCGCCCCGTGACACCTGCCACCGTCGTGGCTAACTAAACTGTCCCAAATGGGGACGCCGGCAAAACAACTCAACTGGGCTCACAGGATTATCATCGTCTACCTGATCAGGGTAGCACACACGGATAACCCTCCCTCTTTGGTGGTACCGATAAAAGAGCACGAAGCCAGACCAAGTCAAGGCCGTCCCATACCGGCAAATGTGGTTGCACGGATAAGTCCGGATAGGTGGCACTTGATTAACCAATTAAGTTTAGTCTTAACAAGTATGTAACAAACATGGATATTCATCATGGATAACTTAGCATGGCAGTAACTATGCATCCAAATAACTTTACTATGAATTATCACAAATTAAATAATGCATATAATTCAATTAAACAACCAACACTATTGAAATGCTTCATGAAATGGATGACATGGCTTGCCTTGCTCTGTTGGGTTGTCCACAAACTCCTGGGCTTCAAAGTCAAAAGGATTTCCCTCTGAAAACATTTTAAAATAACAAAGGCAAATGTCACATAACACTGTTCTGCTCACCAGAAATTCTGCACATGTGAGAAAAATACCAAAATTTACTAGAAAATAGAGGAGCTCAAGACAAACCCAATGCAAAAAATAATCAATTGATTTGGACTTATGGATAAAAAGTTATTGATGGTCAAAGCTACTGGTCAAATCTGGATTAAAAACAGAAATTAGAAAAATTGATAGAGGGCCACGTCAAAGACGTAAAGTGGAGAGGCGCCTCCACTTACCGCTTCAGCGCGCACGGCTGAGCCGCTGACGTGCGGGCCCCGCGGTTGGATTTAAACGGGAGGGAGAGAGAGAACAGAGAGAAGCGGGACTCCGGCGATGGTCGCCGGCGATGTAGTCGGCGACGAGGTCGGGAGAGAGCAGGGATGGGACGGGCTCACAGAGGCGAACACGCACGTACCAGCAGCGAGACGAGAGATGGCTGGACGAAGTCGTCCCGTTCCTCTCCGGCGGCGGTGCTTCTCGGGTGCCGTCGGAGACGGCGTTTCCGGCGGAGTTTCGGTCGGGCAGGGGTTCAGGCGGGGCCAGGAGAAGGAGTAGAGCTCGATGGAGGAGTTAGTGGAGGTCGGAGTGGAGTGGAACGGCGAGGTGGTGGAGCTCGGGTGGCGGCGGATCTCCGGCGAATGGCGAGGCCAGAGGGCCTCTCGGCCTTGGCTCAATGCTTGGGAGCCCGATTGGGTGGTGGTGAGTGGCGATGATGAGCTAGGGAGGGGCTGGACATGGCCTTTTATAGGCGGAGTCGAGCTCTCTGGAAGCGGCGGGGCTCGAGCCATGTCGCCGGCGCAAGGACGCCACGCTGGCTGGCCGGGCATGGGCGACGGGATAGGAGAGAGCAGAGGAGTTAAGGCGGACGGTGACGGCTAGCGGACGAAGAAGACGAGCAGCAGAGCCACTGTGGCCGCATGGGTGCCACAGTGCCCGTGTGCGTGGCGGCCGCCGGGGACGATTTCGGCGAGGGAAGAGTTCGGGAGTGAGGTACGTGGACGGCATCGACGACGTCGGCACCTCCGGACACCGAATGACAGTACGGGACGGCCGGAATGACCACACCCGTCGTGGGCGGGGTGCAGAGCACGCGGACTGGCATGCAAGTGCCGTGCTCACCACGTTGTCTGGCACCTGGAGGCCGCGCAATTCCAGCGCACCACGTCCAGCACCTTCTCCTTTGATCATTTAGTCCCTCTGTGCCTCTGGTTGGGCTAGATACAGACTGAATCGAAGTGTAGCCTCAGCTATAGTTTCTGACAGAAACTTTGGGAGGGATCTGGAGGAGAGGTGAGCTGGAGATGGAGCCAGAAGAGATGTCTGGAGTGATCTACTATGGAAGGACTCTAAACTGGCCAAATTTGAGAGGTTTTCATCAAGATTTGAGGGTAGTTCATGTACAACTGCTGTTTCTGGACCAGAAGCAAGATGAGCTTGATGCACTCATATGGTTGATCTGCTGGAGCTGGAATTTGGTGTGTGGGAGTTGTTTGGTGAATAGAAGATGTCATAAAAATTTCAGCTCAATTGGATACCTCTAGATGGTACTTCCTTCATAGAGGTTGCAAATGAGCAGAAACTTGGCAGAATTTTGCTACTGAAAATTTGTACTGGACAAGATGATATTTTTGGATATTGTGGCAAGATAGGTTCCCTAATATGTCAAGAAATTATTTGACATTCTTCGAGTTGGGAAAATATGAGTTGCTTCACAAATGACCAGTGCTGTCCAGAAGATAAATGGAGTTTTCTGGGTAAAATTCCATAATAAACTATGAAAGGTTTTTGGATATTGTGGGAGTAGATGATGACAAGAAGATGTGGGATTAATTTGGGATTTTCCTGATCACCAGAACTATAGGTTACTTCACAACCCATAGTGCTGACAGATTTTCCCAAAGGAAGAAAATGAATTATTGGGAAAGATTGAGAATTGAATTTTGATCTAGTAGGTGTGTGGCAAGGTTTTGGCAAGATGTTGAAGGCTTTGGATCACTTGGAGAAAGATTCAAGAATTTCACAAGTCCAAAGTCAACTGAAAAAGGTTCAAAAACCAACCAAATTGCAAATAAAGCCAGAAAGATTTGAAAAGAAAAAGTTGCCAAAAACCAGGGTGTCACATGAACCATGCTGAGACACAAGCAGCCTACTTCCGAAGGGAAGCAAAGAAAGAGAAGAAACTTCGTGAAAGTGCTGAAGAATCATCTTCAGAAGCCAACAAGTCTTTACGCCTTGTGAGAAGCACACTGAAGAAAGCTGATGCAGAAAGAGACGCCTTGGTCAAGCGTGCAGAAGAGGCAGAAGCAAAACTTAAGCCAGCAGCCCAAGAATTGGCCACATTGAAAAATCATATCACCAGCATGTGCAACACCATCTTTGGTATGGAGTAAACTCATAAGCCGCCACACATGCCGTTTTGTAAAATACCATGCCACTCGAACTAACTTGATCTGTCTCCGTGCAGGCGGGAAAACTCATAACCAAGATGAACGGCCATTGGTGAAGCTGAAAGCCATCTACACTCTGGCCGAGCAATTATATATAGGCAGTGCACACTGCATCATGGCTGTAAAAAATACCAAGGCCCCGCCCCACTTGATCGCAGATATGTTAAAGGAACTATCAGTAGTTCCCAAATGGTTTGAGGAGTGGAAGAAGGCGGCTTGCTGTGCTGGGGCCCTGACAGTGTTTGCGTGCACCAAAGCATATGTGCCGAAATTGGATCCGGCTCAAGTCATCGGCGGATATCCAGAGTTTAATGTAGATGATTCCCCTTTCACCAAGGACTTCCAACGATGCATAAAGGAAACCCGGGTTGCTGCCACTGCGATTGCAGAAGAGATGAATCTGTCCAAATATCAAGCCGGATATTCTGAAGACAATGAGCGGATTGAGCCGCCTAATCCTCAGCCAGTTGCTCTTACTCATGCGCGTAAGCCATCCTTTGCCCCTGACGTTGACCCTTCTTCTGTGATAACCGCCGATGCAATGTTTGAAGCCTTGCGCTCAATCCAGTGGTCGACCAGCAAATCAACAAGTCAGAAAGAGGCGGAGGATGACGACCATCGTGCAGAGCCGGGACATGGCGCTCCTTCAACCTCCGGCGCCAATCCTAACCCGGCAACATAAAACACCGGCTCTTCATTTATTGCAGTAGAATTTGGAGGAACATCAGTTGTGTCCGCAACCCGATGGGCGGCTTGTAATAGCTTAGCGTCCAGAAACTGTTGCTGGTGCAAGTGCCATCGTGCACTTTGCTGCTTTTATGATAGCGTAGCATCCAGAAACTGTTGCAAGTGCTATCATGCACGTGTTGCTTTTGCCTGTACAAACCTTGTTTATTCTGCTTGGAATGACAAGTTTTCTGTTGCTTCACAAAGAAGAGCATGGAACCAACTTCGGTATTTACGATCTCACACCAGTGGTGTTGAAGAAAAAATAACCCGGCAATGCTTGATACCAGATGAAGAAAAACAAATTTAAATGCAGAATGTATGAAAACACTAATTTATATGCATGCATGCAAGAGGTAAGAATAATGCAAAACATGAATTGTAAATTGCCGGCTTACGCAACACGACATAAAGACTGGCCTTTGAGGCACAAGTCTAAATTGCTTTCATGAAGCGGGCGCTTTTGGCCTTTTTGGTTTATCCTAGCTTTCTAAAAGCCGGCTCTCACGTGACCAACAAGCATTTTAACTCTGATGAATTCAGGGTCACATTTGTGATTGACTCATCAGGCGTACGCCGGGTCACCTTTTCGGAGTAGCATCTTGCTAACAGGCAGGTTTAACCAAGTGTTGGCGTTTGCCGGGTTGAAGGGTTTTGTAAGCTAAACTCAATGAGTTGGAAGCCCCCAAGTAACTGATGATCAACCAATAAAGACTCAACATAGAATTTTGAGGCGAAATGACAAACTCTCTTATACAGAGCTGCCTGTCTTTATTTCATTGATCAAAATATGTATATACATAATATAAGGTATGTACAAAAGATATTACCCAGTCTATGACTTAGGTGTAGTATGGCCGGAGATGGGCAATGTTCCAAGGCCTGCTTCCCTCCTCTTTAGAGGTACGTGATTTATCTGCCTCACGTATATCAACTAGGTAATATGACCCGTTGTTCAGATTCTTGCTGACAATGAAGGGCCCTTCCCAAGGAGGCGAAAGCTTATGCATGCCTGTCTGGTCTTGTATCAGACGGAACACTAAGTCACCTTCCTGAAAGGTATGGGTTCGAACTCTACAGCTATGATAGCGACGTAGGTCTTGTTGATAAATTGCTGATATGGACGCGGCAAGTTCATGTTCTTCCTCCAGAGCATCAAGCGCGTCTTGGCGAGCTTGCTCATTATCTGCTTCCACATAAGCCGCCACTCGAGGGGAGTCATGATGAATATCGCTTGGAAGTACAGCTTCGGCACCATAGACCAGGAAGAACGGCGTATAGCCTGTTGACCTGTTAGGAGTAGTCCGTATGCTCCACAATACTGATGGTAACTCCTCTTCCCAGCAACCCGGCGTGCGTTGCAAAGGCACCATGAGCCGGGGTTTTATTCCTCGCAGCAACTCCTGGTTAGCTCGTTCTGCTTGCCCGTTGGACTGAGGATGCACAACCGATGCTAGATCAAGCCAGATGTGCTCCTGTTGACAGAACTGCCTCATGACTCCCTTGGAAAGATTGGTCCCATTGTCTGTGATGATACTGTGCGGATAACCGAAATGGTAGATCAATTTTTTCAAAAACTTAACAGCCGTAGCAGCATCACAACGGCTGACTGGCTCTGCTTCAACCCACTTGGTGAATTTGCCAATAGCCACCAACAAGTGAGTGTGCTTATTCTTGGATCTCTTGAAGGGTCCGACCATATCAAGCCCCCAGACTGCAAAAGGCCAAGCTATTGGAATCATCCTCAGCTCTTGAGCCGGCACGTGGGCCTGACGGGCATATTTTTGGCAACCATCACACTTGCGCACAATATCCTCAGCATCTGCATGAGCTGTAAGCCAGTAAAATCCGTGCGGAAAAGCTTTCGCAACCAAGGATCTTGAGCTGGCATGATGTCCGCAGTCACCGGAATGTATTTCATTGAGAATTGCACGGCCTTCCTCAGGTGAAACACAACGCTGAAAGACACCTGTGACGCTCCGTTGATGTAACTCGCCATTGACTATGGTCATGGACTTGGAACGCCCGATGATCTGTCGAGCGATGATCTCCTCCACTGGAAGCTCTCCCCGGCTTAGATAAGCCAGGTAAGGAATTGTCCAATCAGGTGTAGCATGAACAGCAGCCACTAGAGCCGCCTCTGGGTCAGGAACAGCCAAGTCTTCCTCCGTTGGCAACTTGACAGACGGATTATGCAAGACATCCAGAAAAACATTGGGCGGCACCGGCTTCTGCTGAGAACCCAAGCGAGACAGTGCATCCGCCGCCTCGTTCTGCGGGCGATCAATGTGATCAACTTGATAACCCTTGAAGTGTCCAGCAATATTAGTGACCGCGTGCCGATAAGCCGCCATAAGGGGATCCTTGGAGTCCCATGTGCCAGAAACCTGTTGGGCCACCAAATCTGAGTCGCCCAAGCACCGAACCCGGCTCAAGTTCATCTCCTTGGCCATTCTGAGCCCATGAAGCAATGCCTCATATTCTGCTGCATTGTTAGTACAGGGGAACATAAGTCGTAAAACATAACATAACTTATCTCCGCGCGGGGAAGTTATCACAACTCTAGCCCCCGAGCCTTCAAGCTGTCTCGAGCCATCAAAGTGTATGGACCAGTACATCGTATCCGGCTTCTCTTCGGGAGCCTGCAACTCTGTCCAATCATTGATGAAGTCCACCAAAGCTTGAGATTTGATTGCAGTGCGAGGCACGTATTTGAGATGATGTGGGCCAAGTTCAATAGCCCATTTAGCAACCCGGCCTGTGGCCTCCCTGTTCTGGATAATATCGCCAAGAGGTGCTGAACTGACCACAGTGATTGGGTGCTCCTGGAAATAGTGCTTCAACTTCCGGCTTGCCATGAACACGCCATAGATTAGTTTCTGCCAGTGCGGATACCGTTGCTTGGATTCTGTCAAGACTTCGCTGATGTAATATACTGGGCGCTGGACGGGATATTCCTTGCCTTCTTCCTTGCGCTCAACTACGACAGCAACACTAACAGCCCTGTTGTTTGCTGTGATGTATAATAACATAGGCTCCTTCTCCTGAGGGGCAGCAAGGATAGGCGGCCTAGACAACTATTTTTTGAGGGCCTCAAAAGCTTGATCTGCAGCGTCTCCCCAAACAAATTTGTCTGATTTCCTGAGCAATTGATATAATGGAATTACCTTCTCTCCAAGCCGGCTTATGAACCGACTCAACGCCGCAACCCGCGCAGCCAGCTTCTGCACGGCATTAAGATTTGCCGGCTTAGTCAGGGTCGTGATTGCCTTGATCTTTTCTGGGTTGGCTTCAATACCACGCTCAGAAACAAGAAAACCCAGTAGCTTTCCTGCAAGGACACCAAAAACACACTTCTTCGGGTTAAGCTTCATCTGGTAAACACGGAGATTATCGAATGTTTCTTTGAGATCCTCTAACAAGGTTTCCTTCTTGCGGGATTTGACCACAATGCCATCAACATATGCATGGACGTTTCGCCCAATCTACTTGTGAAAACAACTTTGGACACAATGCTGATAAGTCGCCTATGCACACTTCAGACCAAACGGCATGGTCGTATAACAGAAAGCTCCGAAGGGCGTGATAAAAGTCGTCTTTTCCTGGTCCTCTTGCTTCATCTTGATCTGATGATAACCAGAGTAAGCATCCAGAAAACATAAACACTCACAACCCGCCGTGGCATCACTGATCTGGTCGATACGGGGCAAGGCAAAGGGGTCACTAGGACAAGCTTTATTCAGGTCCGTGTAATCCACACACATTCGCCAAGTCCTGTTTTTCTTCAGAACAAGCACCGGGTTAGCCAGCCACTCTGGATGAAAAACTTCCACAATGAATCTCGCAGCAAGGAGACGGGCTACTTCTTCACCAATAGCTTTCCGCGTTTCTTCATTAAAACGACGGCGATACTGGCGAACGGGTTTGAACTTAGGATCCACATTAAGGGAGTGCTCAGCGAGTTCTCTCGGCACACCTGGCATGTCAGAAGGTTTCCATGCAAAAATGTCCCGGTTCTCACGGATGAACTCGATGAGCGCGCTTTCCTATTTAGGATCCATATTTGCTCCGATGGTAAACTGCTTAGAGGAATTACCCAGGGTAAAGTCAACCTGCTTGGTGTCTCTGGCTGATTTGAATTTGAGCAATAGGTCAGACTCGGTTGTTGGCTTCTTGAGGGAAGTCCGGTCAGCCGGGTCAACATTGTCTATGTAGTACTTGAGCTCTTCGGCCGCACAAGCCGACTCAGCGTATGCTACATCTCCCTCCTCGCACTCAAGCGCAATTTTTCGATTGCCTTCAACTGTGATGGTCCCCTTTGGCCCTGACATCTTTAACTTCAAATAAACGTAGCATGGCCGTGCCATGAACCGTGCATAAGCCGGCCTACCGAACAGAGCGTGGTATGGACTTTTCAGTTTGACCACCTCAAAGGACAGAAACTCAGAACGATAGTTATCCTCTGAGCCAAAGGCCACTTCTAGGGAGATTCGCCCCACAGGATAGGCTGACTTGCCAGGAACGATGCCGTGGAACACTGTGGAGGATGGAGTCAACTGCTTATCAGACAGATTCATCTGTCTGAAAGTATCATAATACAGTATGTTGATGCTGCTGCCACCATCCATGAGCACTTTTGTTAATGTGTAACCGCCGACTTGAGGTGCCACTACCAATGCTAGATGACCAGGGTGATCAAGGAGTACTGGATGGTCTGCCCGGCTCCATGTGACCGGCTGTTCTGACCAATTGAGATAGTACGGGGCTGCCGGCTCAACCAAGTTGGCGGCTCGCCGCTGCACCTTCCTATCACGCTTGCAGGTACTAGTGGTGAAGACATGATACTGTCCACTATTCAACTACTTGGGATTGCTGTAGAACCCTGACTGACCGGCTTGATGCTGATTTCCCTGGTTGTTCCACTGATTGCTGCCTCCTGCATTGCCAGCCCCCTGAAACCTGGCATTCTGGCCGCTGTTCCCCTGAAACCCAGGGCCTGCAAAGGGCCCCTGTGAGCCGGCTCCTAAGAAATTGGATCCCTGGTTGCCGGGTTGTCCACCATTGCCACCGCTGTTGTGGTGATTCTGGAAGATTCGTTTGGAGAACTCTTGCATGATGTAGCAATTTTCCCAGGAGTGGCTGGACGACTTACCATTGAAACTGTGCTTTGGACATGGACCCTTGAGAGCCTCCTCGAAGCTGAGAGGGCGATTACCAGAGGACTGTCTCCTAGAACCGTTGTTCTGGCGCTGGCTCTTATTTCCAGTGTTTGTGTTTGCCACCAGATCAGAGCCGCCATCATAACCTTTGCGTTTACCACCATTGCTGCTCTGCCCATTGCCATTGTTCTGCTGGTGACCCTTGCCACCGTTTTTCTTGCCCTTACCAGACTTCTCCTCGTCAGATGGCGGGTCTTTGGTATTATCTGATTCAGCATATCGGGTCAAGACATCCATGAGGTCGCCCATGTCTTGGGCTTTTTGCTTGAGCCGCCCTAACTTCTAAACTAGGGGCTGAAACTTACACGTTCGTTCTAGAACAAGCACTGCCTGTGCAGCTGAGATGCTATCGAAACTGTGTATGACCTCCGCAACCCGGCGAGCCCAATGGTGTGCCGACTCATCATCACGCTGAACACAGTGCTCGAGATCAACAATGGTGGTTGGTCGTTTGCAGGTCCCCTGGAAATTCTTGATGAAGCGCTCCTTCAGTTCCTGCCATGTGTTAATAGAATTCATCAGTAGATTTTTCAACCAAGTACGTGCTGGACCCTCCAGCATGAGAGGCAGATAACGTGCACACACCGCCTCACTTGCCCCTAACAGATCCATTGCCAATTCATAACTCTCAATCCACTCTGTCGGCTCCAAATTTGCTGTATAGTTAGGAACTTTACGAGGGCCTTTGAAATCTGGGGGCATGCGTGCGTCTCGTAGTGCTGGCACCAGACAAGGAGTTCCGATGATGCGACTTGATAGACCTCCAAGGCGGCCGGCTGTCTGGGTTGTGGTGGGCGGGTCATGTGCTGTGGTCTGATTATACATCGCGCGTGCATTTTCCTCTTCCAACGCTCGTAGAGCCCGCGCAGTATCCATAATCTCCTGTGCGTTCGGGATCCTGGGTCGGTGCTAATCCGCCAGTGGTTGTGCGGCCCTTCTGTGCTATGCGCTGCTGGAAACTGCCGGCGACTCAGGGCGCTGGCTCCTGGTGCGGCTCTGGTGAGGGGTCGAGTGAAGCCGATGCTGGCTATGAGAATAGTTGGCTTGCTATACTACAGCTGTCTTGAGCATCGCAATGGCGTTCCTAGCCTCCACCTGAGCCGGACCATCTCCCTCGATCGGAATTGCTGCCAAGTTGTGAGTCACCGCCAGAACATTGTCGACCAGGTTGGAATAATGTCCAATTGGGGTCTGGAACTGACGAGACGACAACTGCTGCTGCTGAACTGGCGTGTGGTGCTGAGTCGGCTCCCTCTGCTGAGTCGGCTGCTGCATCAGTGGTCCTCCTGGGGGTATGGTGCCAGCCCCCGGGTTTACCGGAGCCTGTGGATCGTTCGGTGTGGTGAACAACTGAGTTGGCTCAATATTGGCCGAAAGCCGGCTTTGATGTCGCCTCCGGTGAATGAGCTCTGATTCGGCCTGCCGGTGGCTTAAATAATGAGCCTCCTCGTCCAGGCGCTGCCTCTCCTCAGCAAGCCGGGCCTGCGTCTCAGCTGCTCGGGCGTTCTTAGCATTGATGTCCTCCTGGATCTTGGCCATCTACTCACGGTACTTAGCGATTTCCGTGTTGCGCGCGGCCGCGTTCTCTGCGGTCACCGGCTCAGCGAGCAGTGTCGTCAAAGCAGTCATCAACTCCGCGAGTGCCTGTGCCCCGGTCTTTTGTGAGCCGGTGGCGTCCGTGCCGGTTCCTCCTGGGCCGGCGATGGTGGGATTCTGCGCCGTTGCGGGATCGACGACATCGCAGACGGGATCCTGCCTACCCGCCATGTAGACCGCTGCAAAGCGAGGCGGCTCAAGGATTTCTGGAAATACTTCATCAGTGTATCCTAGCCTTCCATCGTACAGGGGACGGATCGACTCGGTTTCTCCCATTGAGGATTCACCATCAGATTGAACAAGCGTGTCATCTCCGGACAGGGAGTTCTCCGACAAGGCCAACCCTTGGGTGAACCCTACGAAGACATGCTTCCGGCCGGCTTGCGGCGGGCCGGGTCTTGCCTGGCTTGATCTGGCGCGACAAGCCGACTCGACGGGTTCGGTGCAGATGTCCGGCTTGGGCCCAGATTCGCCGATTGCGCCGATGAAGACGTGGATCTTGCCGAAGGGGACCCGGTATCCTGACTTGATTGAGTCAGCCTCGGGGCCCTAGCCTTCATCGTCGATGTAGAGCTTCCCGCGGCGGCTCTTCGTCATCAAGCCAACCGTGTACTTCCCGAACCCTGGGAGAGCTCCCGCTAAGAATTCAACTCCACCGTGCGGAGGCCCCACGGTGGGCGCCAACTGTCGTGGTTTTGACACGGCAGATGTCCTTGTGAAAGGACTTAGGGATGAAGCCATCGCACAAAGGGGGAAGCTTAGCGGGGTTGATCGGGAACGAGAAGACACGAGATTACCCAGGTTCGGCCCCTCACGGTGGAGGTAAAAGCCTACATCCTACTTGATTATATTGCTTGGATCTCGATTACAAGGGTGCAAACTTGCTAACCTAGCTTTCGAGGGATTGTAACTTAGTCTTTCTGACCCAGGCGCTCCCCTTTATATAACAGGTAGAGTCCTGATATTACATGAGAGTCCGGGTCATCATCTTAACCCGTCTCCTACTCTTATTCTACTTATTCTCCAAGGCAATCCCCATGCTGTGTGTTTTCTTCTCAAGCCGGCCCACACCCGGAACTGCCTTGTACCACCGGGCCATCCATTTAAGCCGGCCCACTAGGTGTCTTCTAGGCCCAGCAGTGGGATGACCCGCTGAGCCTTACAGCTCTTTGGCCGGGTCATCCTCCTGCCGGGTCTACATGCTGGGAAATATCCCCAACAGACAGGCCAAGATCCCCCGCCTACCGTGCGCCAAAAGCCCGGCCTGTTTAATAATAGTATAGATCGCACAAAGGAGCAGACCATGGCTTGCTCAGTTGTGAATGCTTGCATGGCAGTTTCATGTGTGGCGAGGGGCGTGGTGTGGCAGTTTTGTAAAATGCCATGGCATTTCTTTTTTTACTGCTATTTTCGACCAATAACTGGCATCGTCGGATGCAGATCTTACGGTTATTGGGGCGTTCGCCAGGAATAGCCTAGTGGCGAACTATTGACTATTTTCTTTCACACGCATTACATCGACACATATCATCTCTCTCCCTCTTTCCCACGCACACACCTACGCTCACGAGTCTCTCGGGACTTCTCGCACACACCATCTCTAGCTCTCTAGGTCGATGCCACACACATACACTTGTACTCTAGGTTTAGTACGTCGTACACGAAGAGAAGAGGTGCACGCACGCACTCATCCTCTCTCACACACGCATCTGTAGCTACGAATCGTAGTGGTCTCAACCATCCGATTCGCTCTATCAAAGGTTCACGTTGCTCCTTGGCCTTCAGATTCAATGGTTCAAAACATGGAGCCTCAGCTGGAGGCACGAGGTTTTGCTAATGTGGGTACCGCACACGGCACCAACATGACACGAGATTGGTCTGCCTGGTGCACAGTCGGGTGAGTACAAGTAGTGTCAACTCGCAGAAGTATGCAACACTTCCTTAACAAACAAACATATAAGCAGCTTATATTTAGGTTTACTTCTTACCCAAAGGATCTTATATCCAATAGACACAAAATATCCCTGGGACTGTTGGGAATTACTTCAACTGCTGATGTGATGTTGAAGTAATTGCTGCGTCACCACCAAAATCCACCATCTCTTAAGGTAAAGTAGACCAAACTAAACCCTACATTAGCATATTACTAAGATAACTAGAAGGCATTGTGGAATCATTTAGGAGGTGAGCTTGTCAATCCGAATGTGGAGGGACACCGTCCTCGACGACCCAGCCCCGACCAGCAGCTTGGGCGGCACTATCAAGAAGGTCAGCTCCTCCACGGTTACGGCGCCGGGTTCCTTGCTGCTTGTCACCTCGATTTCCACCTTGACGGCGTCGATACTGCCGTTGGGCGCTCCCGGCGGCCCGTTCGCCCACACCTCGGCCACGTAGTGCGGTGGTGGGGATGCCCCTGCTTTGATGCAGACGACCGACACGGCGATAGGCGCGCCCATGCCGAGCACGCCGCGAACCACGAAAAACACGCGACCGTCCTCCTCCACGAACAGCAAGCGCTGTGGCTCCGACACCGGCACCTGCAGCTGGAGCACCTTGCTGTACTGGATCCCGTGCACGGGCATGGGGTGCACGGTGCTGAGGTGGTTGGGGAGCGCGGGCGGTGGGCCTTCGTAGTCGCTGCCGGGCACGGGGCACTTGCACGGCACGAGCGGACACGCGCTCTGGTGATCGTCGAGCTTGTGGTAAGTGACGTAGAGCCCACAACCTTCATGCAGGCTCTCCACCCTCGCCGAGGAGAGGACGGCGTCCATCGCCGTGTTGCGCACGTCGAAGCCGCCGCCGCGCTCGCACTTCTGGCACTGCCTCTGGTTCCCGGGGCGCTCGCCGTGGCAGTCCGCGTAGGCCAGATGCCCTCCCTTGCACTGCACAAATCAATCGAACACCAACTCAATCAAGAAAACTGTGCCTTGCTCAATCAACCGAATGGACGAGATGCATTCGAACCTCGTACACCGAAGGCTTCAAGGGGCGGAGGCAGAAGGGGCAGTGGAGCATGGTGAGGTCCATAAAGATGTCCATCGTCGGGTCCTGTTCCATCGGCATGATCTCACCCTCCTCGTGCACCACCATCTCTCGCTTTAGAGCAAGTACAATAGTGGGCTTATAGCTTGCTTACATGGCAATTTTGGCTATGTGGAGGAGAGAGACATGAAAAAGTAAGGGGAGTGGGCTCTCATGCAAGAGCCTGGCTATATGCGTGCTCCAAGGCAGATGCAATAAATGTGAGCAAAGAGATAGAGAGAAGATGAGAAAAAGTACTAATCTTATAGCCAACCTTATAGCTATATTTAACAAACAAAATGTTAATGCATGTCACAAAAAATAATATCATTGAAAACTATGTTCAAATACGAATCCAACGATATAATTTTTGGTGACATGCACTAACATTTTGTTAATTAAATCAATGGTCAAAATTAAGCACAAAATACGAAGGAGACCAATAAACCAGGACGGAGGTAGTACTAATCTTATAGCCAACCTTATAGCTAGCCTTGTTGTATGAGTGACTATATGTGTTGGCTATAGATGATATGGCAACATCTTATAGCCAACAGTTGGCTGTATTATTAACCATGCTCTTAGGGCCGGGGCATTAGAAAGTTTTACCATCACATGTTCATACTTCAAGGTGCATTAAATCAACAGATGAAAGGATCAAAAGGAAACTCACGGAATGCATGCATGCATTGTAATTTATGTATCGGTAAAAATAACTTTTTGAGAAAATCGAGTGTACTCCTTTGATATGTCGCGTCAAACTCGTACAACAAGGAGAAGCTTGATTACTATGCCCTCTCCCTCCCCCATGCGCACGGTGCCTCGCAGGACGAGGAGAAGGTTTTGCTTACAACACGCTCTCCCTCCCCCACGCGGTGGACATGCAGCAGTTCATTCGTGTCAGATTCCCAGTAGTATATTGTAGTACTAGTACGACTCCCCGAAGAGGCGAAGAGCCAAGCGCAACCCGAATGTGGCAGTTGTGAACGCTCGCGTGGCAGTCTCATGTGTAGGGGAGGGGCGTGGTGTGGCAGTTTTGTAAAATGCCGTGGCATTTGTTTTTTATTGCTGTTTGCGTCCAATAGGTGCCACCGTCGGATGCTGATCTTACGGTTATTGTGGCGATCGCTAGTTATAGGCTCATGGTGAACTATTGACTAGTCTCTTTTTGACACAAATTTACAGCATTGATACGGCTTGAATGCCAACGAGGGAGAGGGTAGCGGTTCCCGAAATGTTGAATGGTCAATGATGCATCCTCATTCAATTAGCATGCAGAGGGAATTAATTGGAGAAGAAGAATGGAGCCAACACGATATGAATGCAACGCAGTTTACACTCTCATATGAAGGTGCCCCTCCACTCCAATCCATCTACCGAATCGTACGCACCTACTAGTACTACGCACCTAGTCTGCGCAACACTGCTCACTCCAATCCAAGACCAAGTGACCACAAGGCACAACCACCCATGGAGGCAATGGACGCGAGCGGTAGGCGGCTATGCCAGATGATCCACGACGCTGGCCTGCGGCCCGGCACCGAGCAGCGTCTCCACACGGTGCCGGCGACAGCCAGCGTCATAGCCCTCGGTAACGACGGCTTCGCCTCTCACATGGGCGAGATGATGGTCCGCTCCATCGGCAAGTTCACCGCCGTCAAGAAGCGCGCAGACGACCTTGCCGTACTCCTCCAGCCCGCGTGCCCAGGCTCCTCGTTGCCTGCCACCCTCATCGGCCTCCATGGCGAGGACCTCTTTCACGTACTGGTGGCCCTGCAGCTTCCCGACGTCACGACGAAGAATGTCCACCTCGAGGCCGCGCTCGCTGCACAACGCCTCGCTGAGCAAGAAACCGTTGACTTGCACATCCATGTCTACGAGGAAATCGTCTACATAGGCCACTACAGGGCCATGGACAATGCTAAGACGTTGGCCTTCTTCGACCGGCTGGAAGCCTTGGACGCCATTGTTCAGAAGCACGTTGACCTCGCCACGAAAGCCACTACTACTCAGCCGCCGTTCGGTGGGCCAGCGCCCTGAGTCGAGGAGGAGGAGGTCGTCGATGGATGAATATTTCTTCTTGCCTCCTGTAACCAGCATTGCATCGCGTCGTGGCCTTAATGTGTTACTTTATCGCATTATCATTCCAGTCGTAAATGACATGTGTGATCCCTTGCTCTCATTTGGCATTAATTATTTGTATTACTGTCTTCGCCCTGGTTTATTGGTCACCTTTCGTGTTTTGTGCCAAATATTGACTTCAGATTTAACTAACAATAAGTTAATTCATGTCACAAAAAAACAATATCGTTGGAGACTATGTTCAAATACGAATCCAACGATATATTTTTTGGTGACATGCATTAATATTTTGTTAGTTAAATCTATGGTCAAAATTTGACACAAAGGGGACCAACAAACCAGGACGGAGGTAGTACTTACCTATTGCATCAACTTCGTAATTTACGTACGATGCATGACCCAACCTACCATACTATAGTACTAGTATATATATATGGGCGCGACAACCAAACTTATAAATTCAAAACTAAGCGTTACACGTCACAAGTTCAAAATGAGAAAGTGGAACAAGTATAGCACGCATGTCCCATTCGCGTCGCAACCCACACTGTCGTTCCGGCCCGCCGCTCAGCGCGCATTGGCTTGGCATATTATCGCTGACATGTGGGCCCAATGTGAGAAAACCGACGATGCGCCAAACTGGCAAACTCCCTGGCTTATTGCGCGGGAAAATCCCCGCCCTAGCATTTTTAATCGTTGTTTCTATCTGTCTACCATGCCAAGGAGCAGAAGCATAACCAAATGTTACATTTTCTACAAGTTCAAAAGGAAAAGCCTGGCGCGTCGCGTGGCACCCCCACACGGTCGGGAGTACTAGGGTCGGTCCGGCACGCCGCTCAAGCTAGGGAACGCGTGTTGTCTAGCATTTTCACTGTCATGTGGGACCGCAGTTGAGCAAACCGACTATCGGCAAAAATCCCCACCCCGCCCGCTGCACGTCGGCTGAGTTAGAATTAGAAGAAACGAGGAGGGAGAAGAGCTAGCTGTAGCACGGACGCCGTTATCCGATGGGACTCGTGTTGATAGATTAGGAGTACTCCATACTCATTTGTACTCGTACGTACTATGACCACTCGTTGGGTGCGTGCGACCTATACTTGTCATCACTTTGCAGCTACGCTTCATAGTACATAGTATTTTTTCCACGCATTTTTCCTACCCCTACTTGCTGAGATGTACTGCTGGGCTCTGCGCTCATGGGAAATATTTCTACGTGCTTCCTTTCGCCGACATGTGGGACATAGAGCATCTTTTTTTTTAGATGAGACATAGAGCATCTTGGTCCACCAGCAAGCACTCGGGGCATCTCCAACACTGAGCGCCGACCGGTAGGGATGAGTCCTCGGACAGAATGCGGCAGCGGGCCATCCAACCATGCCGGAACCGGACGAATTACATGCAGACCCCCCGCAAAAGAATAAATAAATGAATTACTACATGCAAACCGGATGATTTTCATAGAAACCGAAGCACATTCATTACATTTTGGAGATATTTCATTGAAAAAAAAATGACCGGCCGTAAACCAGTCTAAGGTCCTCTTTGATTCCCATGATACTAAAAATGCAGGAATGGGGAAAGTATGGGACTGGAGTGCTAAATCCAATAGGATTAGCAAAGAGTGTTCAATGCCACAGGAAAAAAACAAAGGAATTGTAAAAAAAAGGTTGGAGAGGAGTACTAGCTTAAGCTGCGACGATGCTCTTGCTCCGCTGATGGCGGTAAATCGAGAGGAGGAGGAGGAAGCGGTGGCGTGTTTTTACATGCTAAGGTTGGACTGTAGTACATTGTTTTTTATCGCCATATCGCCTGCTGGTTCACTGGGCTGCCGTGTTTCGCACTCCTCCGACATATACTAGTACTCCAGTGCTAAACTAGAGTATACCGCACGGTTCCTTGCTCCTTATTACGTCGTCGACAACAATTATTCTTCCTTTCCCCGACATGTGGGACAGCCAGCATCCGGGTCGACGTGTCATGCACCAGATTAGAGTGGGGAACGGAAGGGGAGCCTCACCCGGTCGTAGCGCCGCAGTACTAATAATGACTATAAATGAGCAGTATCACAAGGCCCCACCTTTCCTATAGTAACGAGATGTCAAATCACAGTGCCACCCTTCCAGCAGTAAGTTGAATCCGCTACTCCCTCATCCTCCTCGACTCTCCAAACCAACTAGGCGAAACTGCCGCGCGTACTGCGCGGGAAAAGCCCCGCCCTCGACTTTTAAATATAATTTTGTATCGATGGATTGCGGCATGGAGCAAAACCAAAAGAAAAAGGTGGTACATGTATATAGCACGCCCGTCGCGTTTGCGTCGCAACCCCACTGTCGGTCCGCACGCCACTCACCGAATGGAACGCGCGTCGCGTTACTATTACTACAGTACTAGAAAAGAGAGACGAGCGATGGTAACATACGGCTGAGTTACTTTTTTTTAGGCAGGTTGAGTTACTACTACTACAGTAGAAAAGAGAGACGAGCGATGGTAACATACGGGCTGTAGATATGTTGAGAAATCGAAAAAATAGGTCCAGACACCGGCTATATAGTACTGTATAGTACCAATAAAATTCGAATCTATTTCGCTATGAATACAAATCTACTCCCCCCACCCTAGGCAGCTAGGGCAACCTCCCCGCTCCACGCTTCACCAGTGATCCCGTGGATTCGCCCCTCCCCTCTTCCCGCCGCTGGGGCCACAGGTGGCGGGGAGGGGAATCCCGGTGCCTCCGCTCCAGTTAGTAGTTTACATTAGGGTTTTTTAGTCCATGCACACGCAGCCCTCACTCGGATGGGCGGCACTTCTCCTTTGAGTTTGTCTTTCAGTCTCTGATCCTCCTCGAGTTCGTCCGTCTAGACATAGTGGATGGAACATGAGCGTATTGTCATGTGGCGAGATTAGGTGTCAAGTGCTTCGGATAATTACAAGGGTTCAACGACGACAAGGGTGTGTTTGGTAGGGTGTATGAAGGGTGCATGAGAGCAAAAGTTCCATTCTCGACCCACTTTTGGGTGTTTGGTAGGGTGTATGAAGGGTGCATGAGAGCAAAAGTTCCCTTCTCGACCCACTTTTGGGTGTTTGGTAGAGTGTATGAAGGGTGCATGAGTCCACACTAGCTTAACACAAATACACTAGGAGCATGCATGAAGAGGGATGCTGAGATGAGCATGCACAAAGAGGGAACAACTATGCTGAGATGAGAATGCAACCAAACACACAATACGGCTCTACGGCTCTGGTCCTTATGGGCATCTGCACGAAGACTTCTCGTTTATCGTCAAAAAGGTCAAGCGGACTCCAATAGGACAGCGGCGATATCGATCGACACATCTTCTATGAGTTAGTCTTTCGAGCTCTGATCCTCATCGGGGCATAGTCGATGGAGCTCCAACATAGATGCATGTCGTCTCCTAGCGGCGGTGAGGCTAGGGTGTCTTGTCATGTGGTGAAATATTGCGTTATATGAATTAGGTGCTTCAGATCAATTACGACTACTATGGCTCCGGGTCGCTGCTCCTTAGGGGCAAGGGCACGAACACTTCCTGGCTATCATCGATGAGGTCAAGCCAGCTCAGGTAGGATGGCGGCAATAGCGGTGCATCGGCGGCTCGTTCTGACGGTAGTAGGTTGTTCGGTGGTCTTGGAATCTCGATGTAATTTTTATTATGTTTGAGATGCTTTTGTAGTACTCATGGTGAACTTTTTATAATAGATCTGGTCATTTTCACAAAAGGGTTGCATATGTTGTAGTATGTTCAAAAGCAGAACAAAGATCGATGATGGCCCTTTACATTTTCTCTGCAAACGCTAAGATCATGAATTCAAAAATTTGATTCCACTTTATGTTGAGAACAAATACAGTTCAAGTTCTAGCTAGCGATTCAGAATGTAAACCGTGCATGTGTTTATACGTATAGGGTAGTTATCAAAGAAAATGTATGGTATTCCCCCATTTAGATGGGAACTGCAAAAGCCACGTTATGGCAACTTCAAAGTAGTGAGTCCATTGATGCAGTGTGGGCAAACAGTACCATCGATATCTCAAAGCCAAGAGTTCCAGCTTGTTTGTTCTCTCTCTCTCTCTATATATATATATATATTCACCCGTGTGGTTGTTCAATGAATGGAGAGCCGGGGTCCACAAGTGAACAATACTCCCTCCTTTTCGGTTTATTAGGCTCATCTCATTTTTTTGGTCTTTCCATTTTATAAGTCTTATTTCCACTTCTTTCCACCACATGTTCACATTCCGAGGCGCATTAAATTGATGCATGCAAGGATTAAAAGTACACCGACCAATGCATGTAACCATTCCTACTCATTTAGTGGTCATCCATGCATACACCATAGTTAATGCAGATTAAAGTTTGAATAGTTTTGTAAACTACGAGATAAATTCCTCCACTCATCATGTACTACCTTGATTGATGAGATTTCAGATTTAAGCCCTATAAACCGGAAAGGAGGGAGTACTACTAGTACTCCTGGACGCCGTGGAGTTTTGTTCACTATAGCACGTTAAATAGAGAGTTTCTTTTCTTTAATGTCACATACACAAATTGAAACGATTATTGTGGAGAGAAAAATAAAATCACTCCACTATATATATGGGCAGGAGCCTCAGCGCTTGCTTTACTAGGGTTTCTCTCTTCACTCTCTTACCCTCTCCAGATCTAAACAAGACAGCGGTGGCCACACACTCTCTCTACTCACCGCTGGTCATAGATCCGGCCGGATCCCCTCGGCCGGGGTAGGGAAGTAGATGCATCATTCACGCAGTCGTCGGCGGCTAGGGAGGAGACCCATAGCTGCCGGCGCATCCCGATCGGCTGCCCGTGCCATTCTCTCTGACACAGCACCGGCTCGGGAGGGCCTCCGACCCCTTCTTCTTCCATTCCGTATTGTGGCCAGATCCGGCCTCCCGCCGCCCTCCTAGCCACATCCCGACGACCATCAGGTATAGCTTCCTTCGAAAACGGCCTTGCTCCACTGCCCCAGCTCCCCATGTGGCTGCATGTGGATCTTTTTCTACTTCCATTAGCTGTTCCAAGGCCACCTTAATTTTTACTATTATTAGAGGTAAAGCTACTTCATGCAGTCGAATCTAGGACTTGGTTGAAACATGGAATAAAGGGGGGAAAGGTGTACTAGCATGAATCTAGGACTTGATTCAAAGAGGAAATAGAAGGGGGGAAAGTTGTAGAGACTGGCCAACCGGTCTCTTGGTTCAAAAGGGAAATAAAGGGAAAACGCAGTACAAACTGGATAAGGAACAAATCTATTATTGGTGGAGGAAGGAAAGAAAGTGGCAGCTGGGGGACAAGTCAACAGAGTATGTCTAGGATTAGATTTGCTGTCCTCACGTAGTAAAAGGTGCCTAAAGATAACTAAATTTGGGACCATCCTAGATCTTGGTTGGATGTTTGTTGCTCGGGGCAACAAACTCGGCCTCACCACATTATGCGTCCTTGTAGGTACATGGTGCTGATGCGTCCACTGTCTGCATGCCCTTGTACCAACTTTTTGCTGTTGTTAATGTAATGGCGCTTGTAAAATGGATTTTTTTTCAAAACTATGACCTATTTTATAGCAAATTTGAAAACTATAGGGCCGAACGCAAAAAAATCAGAAATATGACCCCGTCGGCTTCATGTTGGCCGAAGTGGGGCCTGTCGGCCTCCTGGCGGCCGAAGAGGGGCCTGTCGGCCTTCCGTTGGCCGAAAAGCCTCAGGGGCACAAAACGTAATTAAGATGGCCTCAAATGAAAAAGTTATCAACATGAAAAATCTTCGTCTCGTCGAAACGGTTGATTTTGATATAAAAATCATCTTAATCCGAGGTCGTATACAACCTGTAGAGCCAAAACAAGGTCAGGGGCAGAAGCTGCAGAGTTACTTCGGACAGACCGAATGGATGTCAGAAAATTTTTCACGGGACACCCGGTGCACTCGGTGAGACCGTGTGGAATACCGAAGAGTACACAAGTTTGGTCACGTTGATAATAAACAAGTGCAGGCTTGATGACAAACTAAAGCTAGAATCTATAGAATAAAGATCTAAACACAAAAGAGGAAACAAGGAAATATTTTTTGGTTTTTATTAGCTTGAAACATAAAGCCAAAGAATAAAAGTAAAGCTTTTTTTCCTCCCTTTCTTTTTTCTTTTTGTAAACCAAAAATGCCGCAAGACTCAAATGAAAAGAAAATCTTTTTGTGGTGTTTTCTTTATAAAGCAAGACATGAATAAGAACCATAACAATGAATAAAGCAAAATATTTTTGTTCTTTTCTAAAATCTTTTGCAAAGGAGCAAGTAAAAACAGCAACGAGACACAAAGGAAATATTTTTGGCTTTTTGATTTTTCAAAGGAAAATGGAAGAAGACATCAAACAAAACAAGCAAAGAAATACAAGAAAATATTTTTGTTGTTTTCTAAAATCATAAGAATCAAAATAAAAGGCAAAGAAGAATGAACAAACAAGAATGAACATCAAACAAAAAAGCAAATAAAATAAAAATAAAAAGAACCAAAAAAAGAAGGCCAAGAAATAAAGCAAAAAGAAAGAGCAAATCCTTTTGTGTTTTTCAAAAAAATTAAATTGGTCAAAAGAAAGTGAAAAGAAACGAACAAAGAAGGTGTAACGAATCATGACCTACATATGATCAATGTTGAGGATATCGCTTACGTGACCAAACTTGTGTACTCTTCTGTATTCCACACGGTCTCACCGAATGCACCGGGTGTCCCGTGACAAATTTTCTGACATCCATTCGGTTTGTCCGAAGTAACTCTGCAGCTTCTGCCCCTGACCTTGTTTTGGCTCTACAGGTTGCATACGACCTCGGATTAAGACGATTTTTATATCAAAATCAACCGTTTTGACGAGACGAAGATTTTTCATGTTGATAACTTTTTCATTTGAGGCCATCTTAATTACGTTTTGTGCCCGTGAGGCTTTTCGGCCAACGGGAGGCCGACAGGCCCCTCTTCGGCCGCCAGGAGGCCGACGAGCCACTCTTCGGCCAACGGGAAGCCGACGGGGTCATATTTTTGATTTTTTTTGCGTTCGGCCTTATAGTTTTCAAATTTGCTATAAAATAGGTCATAGTTTTGAAAAAAAAGCAATCGCACTGTTAAAGCAAGGACATGTCTAACCAATGTTGTTGTTAATCTAATGCCTCCAGTAATATGATGCAATTAAACTGTTTTACAAATGCTACTCTCCTGCTAGATTTCCCCTTATGATAATTAAGTTGCTTTTTTACGCTGGTGAATGTCCCGGTGTCCCCACTGTCCCATGCACTTATATCAACTATTTAGCTGCTGTTAATCAAATGTAGCTGGTAAAACGAATCAATGCCACCATTAATGTAATGTCATATTTGACCGATGTCATTGTTGATCATAATGCTTCGAGTCATATGAAGCAATGCTGCCGTTTTAAAATTTCTACCGTCCTTGCATGATTGCCATGAAGATATATGCTTCTTTTCATTTCGTGTATGTTTCATATTTTGTTATTGACCAGTAACTGTTTTCTTTGTATCTTTTTGTGCAGATAGGGATATCCATTTCACCTCGTTGCTATTGTGACCTTTTGGTGAACTGCACAAAATACTTTGTTTTTTTTGAAAGAGTGTCTTGTGCAGTTCTACTAAAATGTCACATGGGCAATGTCTCTCGATTTTAGTGGAACTGCACAAAGGGTGATTGGAGTTCCTAACATCTTCGTCTAACTCTGCCGATAATCTCGTGCAACAGTTTATTAACCTTTGCAAGATTAGCCGTCACCGTCACCACAATGGCACTTGATTTTAGTGGAACTGCACAAAAGGATAAGCAAATTATAGTTGCACCTTCCATGAGCATGACAACCAACCTTGACGTTGCTCAAATTTTAGTGCAACTAATGAAGGAGAAGCTACCAGCTCGTGGGACCAAGTACATCTTGCTAGCTGCATGATGCAAACATTGCATGAATTGAATCATCCATGTTGGTGACTGGTGTCAACCCGTCTACAATGGCCTTGACTGCAGTTATGGTTCCCATGACCGGGTATGTTCCTTTTTGGTTGATTTTGACTCTGCATTCAGCTAGTGATCTTGTGCTACTGTTTTCACACTGCTATGAGAAAGCAATAATGATATTGTTTTTGCATCTTAATGTAATGCCACTAATAATTTGAGGCAATGTTTTGGCACCGCTAGTGCCACTGATAAAATGAAGTAATAATACAGTTATAATAGAGCTACTGTCTTAACTATCATCTCATTTCCAATGTAGATAACTTGCTGAAGGCGTATCCGGGAGAATTGAGTCCATTTGCACTGCATCAACCACATAGCATGTGCACTGAACTAGTTGAGTCCATGAGGCGTACCGTCGAGGTGGCGCGGGCCCCCTCTCTCCCTCGCAGCATGGCGAGCGCCATAATTTTAGTTGAACTGCACAAAAAAAGAGATTGGAATGACTCAAGGCCCCTCCTTCTACTGCCACACTGAAGTTGTTGATAGATGTCAACGAATTGCCATCATGGCAAGATACGGGACCTGAAGAACAACTTGATCTCACAAAGTCATCTCACACTGGTTAGTACTGTCCTTCATCCACATGATCGTGCTTTGTCATACTGTGCTAGCGTTGTATTTTTTATATATAAAGATATTGTATCGCAATTTTTTTCCCATAAAGAAAATAAAGTTGCTACAATTAGTGCCACTATTATAGTAATCATGCTTTTTCATTATCTGTGCAAACAGGAATACTCAACTACAGATGTTGGGATGGTCAAAGCATTCGCCAAGTTCTTGGTGCTGGACAGTGTTCTTTCCCTTGAACTTGTGGAAATTCTTCTGCACCACATTGGCGCTAGAAGAACCCTCTGCCCCTTTCGTGTGTGAGTCCTTTGCTCTTGAGTTCTGCTCAACACTTAGATGACGGATGGCATCCTCAACAGAGAATTCATGCCTCAAGTGCTTGAGAGAAGTAGCAAAGTTCCTCCATGAAGGAGGGAGTTTTGCAATAATGCAACCCGCGACAAACTTGTCCGGCAACTCACACTTTAGGAGCTCCAGCTCCTTAGCGATGCACTGTATCTCATGAGGCTGGTCCAACACAGGAGGACCCGCTTACGCAGATATTGGAAGTGCTAGTGCCACGAGTTATCCAGAAAATGTTCATCTGCAATGTTTGACATGTGTGGCCGTAAATGGGACTGGTTTCAATGTTTCAGCAAATCCTTGAATCAAATTGCTTACATGAAGCATCGATTGATTTTATTTATTTGTTAACATTCTCACAACATTTTAGTTAAACAGTAACTATTGGGTCTAATCTATGAATCATTGAGATGCGTAGGCATCTTTGTTTTACTTATTATTTGAATCTTATGAGTTGGTTGTGAATCTTGCAAGATGTGAAACATGGCAAGATGATGCAGAGGACAGCAACCCTAACAATCTATTCAAACTTGTTAGTATTGTCTGTCTGAAAGCGCGATAAATGAGCTGTTTGCGTGCGTCCTGAGAATAATAATTCTAATTGTTTTGCTTGTTGATTTTATGGCACTGATAGAACGAACCAATGGCGTTTGAATGGGTCGAGGGGGCATGCAGCTGGCGAGGGAGGAGGCGGTAGTAATTGCTACCGCCTGTACCCATTACGTTCACCGGCGATTGCAGTTCCCCAAGAGTGGAAAAACGAACTGCTGCCACCGCCTACCCCCTACGTTCACTGGCGACAGTTCCGCAAGATTGGAAAAACGAACTGCTGCCGCCGCCCCCCAGTACCCCACTACACACCGATCCCCAGTGTAAATAAGGAGCCCTCCGCTGTCCATATCTCCCCATCGTCTTCATCTTCCCCCTGCCCCCAATCCCCACAAAACAAGAACAGCCACAACAACTCTGCGTGAGAAGAGACTCCAATGGCGATCCGAGGGGTGAGCCTGCTGGATATGGACTCCAGCAAGGAGTTCACCTTTGAGTTCGCCATTCAAACCCATGGCAGCACCAAGTTGAATGTGATGTACACCAATGATCCGGACTCGGTGAAGCTCTGCGTCGCCAAGTTCAAGCAGTACCTACAGGACGAGAAGCACAACGTCGCAGGACTAGACCTTGTGCCCATCCATCCGTCTCTTGATAGGGACCATCGGATCGCCGTCGCCCTGGTATGCATGCGGGACGAGGTTCTAGTCTACCACTACTGTAGGGCCATCATGGGTTCTGGAGCATTCGCCCATTTCATCGGCATCGCTGACTGCACCTTTGCTATGGTGGAGAGCAGGAATAACGCCACTGTGCTTTACGATTCGGCCATCTGGTCCAAGAAGCTCGTCGACATCCAGAAGCAATACAAGATCATCGGCAACGGGCAATAGGAGGACTCCGTGGTTGACCTCGCCGCGGCCATCATCGACCCCTGCTACGCCAACATGAAAGAAGACGTGGATACGAAGGACCTGAACACGTGGGAGGTACCTCTGAATCTAGTCTACATCACCTACGCGGCCAAGGACACATACGCATGCTATGACATGTACAGGCGGATCTTGGACATGAGGGCGTGTCTGCTTCCCGTGACCGAGGAGTACGCGGACAGCCGCAGCGTCATGATCAAGCGTGCCAGGAAGATCTAGATGGTGTATTTTCTCTGTTTAAACACCTTTATCATCTGAGTGTTTCATGCATTAGCCTATGTGTCGTAATTATCTGTTTTATCCGTAATATTTTGTCTAAGAACCCATGAACCTGTTTGCCTTTTTTTCCCGAGTGGCTATGAATCTGTTTGCTTATGTATGCAATAAGAGTACTCGTTCATAGGGCTGCCGTGTTTCCTTTTTTTTTGAGGTCGAGTAGGTATCAACTGGGCTGTGGCTGCCCAGCCCATGTTTCTTTTCTTAGGACATCCGTGGCCCACAACATGCTTATGGGGATCCAGCAGTTGTATCATTTTTTTTGTGCGTTTTTTTTGAAGTCTGAGTGCGGTTTTCTGTAGGTTGCACAATCATTCGTTTTGCCTAGATTATCATATAACTTCACTCAGGGTGGTCATCTTTGATCACGAACGACGAGAACAAGTTATGTTTGATACCTCTTCCATCAGTCCTTCTGGCAGCCATTAGATTAAAATCCAATGGCTGGCGTGCTTTGATTCTCCTTCCTCCCAACATATTCCCCTTCTCAGGTTGACCAACCACCTATCCATTTGTATTTCTTTATTTTTGTTCAATCTTTCATCCTCTCCCTACAGCGGCTGGCGGCGCTGCTGCGCACGCCTCGACGACCCATCCTAGCCTATGCATGGGCATGGCGCTGGCCAGGCCATCCCTCTACTCCCCCACATCTCCTTTTATTCTCCGACGGCGGCAGCTCCATCGGCCCACCCTGCACCCGAACCAGTCAACCCTTGTACTCCCCTCCGCCTGTGTCTTCCCCGGCTCTGGTTCGTTCCGGTCCAAGGTCTCGACGTCGTCCTCCGCCTTGGTGCTCTCGCCGCGGCGCCGCCGTCTGTCGTTCTCAACATGGTCAACAAACGAGAGGAATCGGGAGATGACTGTACGTGGAGAGGCTCACAGTCCGGGCCCACCAGGTCCATGGCCGTACGCAAACAAGTGCCTCCTTATATATTGCAAAAAAAATGCTTCCTCCTTATGGTATGTTGATGTTTGGGGCCCACGAGATTGTCAACGTAGTCAAGGTGGCTGTCATCCGGGACCTAGCAAGTAATCATTTTTTTTAGAGGTCGAACAAGTAACAACTGGGCTGTGGCCTGCCCAGCCTAGGTTTTGTTGTTTAACATGCACAGCCCACGACATGCTGACACGGTTGATCCAGCAGGTTTCAACTTTTTTTTGAGGTCCAGCAGGTATCAATCGGCCTCTGGGCCTCCCAGCCTAGCTTGTTTTATAACATCAGCAGCCCAACTTATGTTTGTTTCTTGAAGACAACTCATAGCTCAGTTCTATTTTTCTATACTGCTCAAAAAAAGAAGTTCTATTTTTCTATAAGAATGCCAAACTCAAATTATGTTTTCCCTTCTATAATAGTAAATATATTTATATTTTATTTCATTACATATATTCCGTTTGACCTGTCCTTCGTCGAACCTTTGTATAGACCTTCCCACTTCCTTTATTTTTGTTTTTTATTAATCCTATATCTGATTTTTCTCCCACAAGTTTTTCCTAAAACCAACTCAATTGTCCCACGTCTAGCCTAAAAAATAATAATACCCCACATCTTATTAACTCTTCAAAATAAATAACATTTTATTTGGTAAATCAATAAGTTCTTACCAAATAATAATAATTATTTAACAATAAGTTTGGCAAGTTAATTCCTGGTGATTGCGTACATAAGCTTGCTAAGGTTTTACGGACCAATGCAGTAATAGACGTGAATCATGTGTTTATGCTCCGCAAATTATGCAGTTTTATAATAAAATGCCCAGCACCGGTTTATGTTTTTATAACATTTCTCCGACCTGCCCAAAATGATATTTTCACCCTGCCCAGCAAAACCGTGTATTTTGAAAAATAATACAGATATGCTGTAAATGCTAACAAAATATATAAATGGGCTGCATACACACTACAATATTGTTTCACCCAGCCCACCAAATGGACTGGCTGACATGTGGACCAATAGGTCGAAGCCTACGCAAGGCGTTGTCAACTTAGTCAAAAAAAGTTTCTGACAACCTTATCTATTGGATGTACATCCAACGGCCGGCATTCTTCTTCAATCTCTTGTCTTCTTCCTCCAGCGCTGGCGGGACCGCCTGCTTCAGCCTCCGGCGTCCAGCAGCGCTGCTTCGCGCGCCTCGCTGCGAAATGCTACCCCACCGACGGCCAGACCATCCCTCCACTCCTCCGCACCTCCTGTTATTCTCCGCCGAGTGTAGCCCACCCCGCACCCAAACCAGTCAAGTCTCACACTCATCTCTGTTTGTGACTCAACTGCCGCGTCTTTCCCATCTCCGGGTCATTCCCGTCTGGTGCAGTGGGGCCTCGCCGTCGTCCACCGCCTTGGTGCGCTTGGCGCGGTGTGTTCAACATTGTCAACAAACGAGAGTCATCGGAAGACGACTGTATGTGGAGAGACTGACAGCTGCGACCCACGAGGTCCATGGTCACACGCAAGGAAAGTGCCTCCTTATTACGCGGAAAAAAAGTTTCCTCCCCCTGACAGCTGGAACTCACCAGCTACATCTTCGCAAGCAAGGAAGTGCCTCGTTATTATGCGAAAAATAAATGATTCCTCCCCCTGACAGCTGGGACCCACCAGCTATATCTTCGCACGGAAGGAAGTTCCTCCTTATTATGCGAAAAAATCGATTCATCCCCATGACAACTGGGACCCACCAGATTTGGAGGCTGACTTGTGGGCCTACTCAGTTGACGCGTACGCAGGGCTTTGTCAACTTAGTCAACAAACGTTTTTTTAGGAAGTCAACAAACGATTCTAGCAGCAGTGACCGTTGGATGTTCATCCAACGGCCGTGCAGCTTCTTTAATCTCTGATCTTCTTGCTCCAGCCGCCCAAACCAGCGCCGGCAGGACCGCCTGCTCCTGCCTCCCGTGGCCGGCTGTGCTGCCGCACAGGCCTCGCCGCCCCACCCTACTCCCACCGCTGGCCAGGCCTTCCCTCTACGCACCCACATCCCCTGTTATTCTCCGGCGACGGCGGCCTCACACCGCAGCCGAACCGGTCAACCCTCGTACTCCCCTCCGCGTGGGCATCCACTACCGCATCTTCCCCGGCTCTGCGTCGTCCACCGCCTTGGTACTCTCGGCGCGGCGTAGTCAACGTGGTCAATGAACGTCAGCCATCGGAAGAGGACTGTACATGGTGAGACTGACAGCTGGACCCACCAGCTACATCTTCGCACGCAAGGAAGTGCCTCCTTATTACGCGGGAAAAAAATTATCCACCCCCCTGACAGCTGGGACCCACTTGCTATATCTTCGCACGCAAGGAAGTGCCTCCCTATCCTCCCTGACAGCTCGGACCCACCCAGTCAAGGCGTATGTAGCGTTGTCTGTCTGGTCGCGAACGTGTACGTACATACTGGTCGATCGGTCTCTCTGCAACGATGAACCGTGGGCGTGTAAGGAGCAGCACGTGTCATAGTAGAGCCTCCGACGTAGCAGTTCAGGCAGCCCCGTCTAAATTGTGTACACGTGCGTATAGCCAAGCTGCAAAAAATATGGGCACGTACGTACATACGGGCGGGGTCTCGAACGCGTACTCGCGCATACGTATGGCCAGGGCTCTTGTACATGGAGAGGCGACGGTGGGGGTACGCAGCAATGGCCTCCTGTTCATCGGCAGCCAACCGGCTGGGTCGGAATGGAGGAAACAGCGTCGTGTTCATCGGGAGCCAAGCGACTGGGTCGGAACGCGTCTTGTTCATCGGGAGCCAACCAGCTTGGACGGAACAGCCGAAACGGGGTCCTGTTCATCGACTCGGGGTCTGGCGACCACAAAACGGAGTAAACGGCCTTCTGTTCGACCGCCTACGGTCGAAACGGGGTCCTTTTCATCGGCTGGGGGTCTGGCGTACCGCAAAACGGAGGAAACGGACTTCTGTTCGAGTGCCTATGGTTGAAACGGGGTCCTGTTGATCGGGAGGGGTCTGGCGTACCGCAAAATGGAGGAAACGGACTTCTCATCAAGCGCCTATGGTCGAAACGGGGGTCCTGTCATCGGGAGGGGTGTGGCGTACCGCAAAACGGGACTCCACGGGCTACTGTTCATCCACGGTCGACCTCCTCCAGCCTCCACCAGCTACTGTTCATCCACCGTCAACTTCCTCCAGCCTCCACCGGATACTGTTCATCCAGCCTCCACGGAGTCCTGTTCATCCACCCCAATCGGCTGGGGTGTGGCAGCCTCCTCGATCGGGGTCCTGTTCATCCAGCGCCAACCACCTTCATTCACATGGCCAAGGTACTGTTCATCCACAGCCAACCCACCGGCTGGGGTGGGGCGTACGAGCGGGCAGCAGCAACGGGAACTGTTCATCCACAGCCAACCAACCGGCCAGGTCAACTCACCACGTCACGCGCAATGGGCTCGATCGATGTGTCTCGACTCGTTCTAAGTATCATGCGCGCGGCAGCAATGGGCACTGTTCATCGAGAGGCAACCCAACACCGGCTACGTCTCGCACTTACGGGGGCTCGACCGGCTTTAGTTAGCAGTGAAGGAATCGCTCGGGTTCAGTTAGCAACGAAGGAATCACTCGGGTTCAGTTAGCAGTGAAGGGATCGATCGGCTTCAGTACGTAGCTAGTGCGATCGCTTGGGTTCAGTAAGCGAACGCCTCGCTCGGGTTCAGTTAGCGAACGCCTCGCACACACGCGCGCGTATGAGAGAAACGCGCAAACCACACTGCATCGCTCGGCCCCGACCACCCACCGTAACCGGGAACTCCCCGAAAATTTCCTCGCCCTCAGTTCTACCACGATTTTTTATGTCATGGACGGCCCAAAGAATGTCATGCGGGTGCGTCTCCGGCCCGCCCAGGATGAAAAGCCCATTTTCTGTCATAATTTTTTGTCATAGAAGTAGGAGCCCACCACATCTATGATGATACGTGTTTTTGTCACAATTATTGTCATAGAAGTGTCACAACCATGACAGAAAAAGTTTTCGTTCGGGCCATAATGTCACGGATGTGTATTTTTTTTGTAGTGATGTTTCTTTGTATTTCGCCTTTTTATTTTTCTTTTGTGTGAGAGGACCTTGTTTGGCTGTGTACATCTTAGTTATGCAGAGGCCGGGTGTAATGCTTAAATCTTTTAAGTAATAAAGCGCCCCTTTTCAAAAAAAAAAATAGAGCAGATGGTCGGTGGCAACAGCCCAGACCGACCTGGAATCGGAGGCAACTAACTTTTATAAATCTCTTTTTTCTGCGCAGGAGGGTACAGTTCCAGGTGTGGTCACAGAGTGGGTGCCTCGCCGGGTTGATGATGCAATGAATGGGAGGCTGTGTGCTGGGATTACAAATGAAGAGATTGAACGGGGACTGTTTATGATGCATCCAGACAAATCGCTGGGGCCGGATGGACTGACGGCGGGCTTCTATATTAAACATTGGCACTTATTGAAGGATGATGTTTGTCGTGCAGTTCGGAATTTCTTGGAAGGAGGAAACATGCCATATGTGGTAAATAGCACCATTCTTGTTTTGATTTCTAAGGTAAAATCCCCACAAGATATAACCCAATTTAGACCCATATCATTATGCAATGTCTTGTACAAGATAGCCTCGAAGGTGTTGGCACTTCGTTTGCGCCCTGAGCTTGAGGTAATTATTTCAGAAGAGCAAAGTGCTTTTGTCACGGGACGGCTCATAACAGACAATGTCCTTACCGCCTACGAGTGTACTCATTATCTAAAAAGGAAGAAAGGTAAAGCAGGAACTTGTGCAGTTAAACTTGACATGGCTAAAGCATATGATCGAGTCGAATGGTCGTACTTGAGGGCGGTCATGGTCAAGCTCGGTTTTGCAGATATTTGGATTAACCGAGTAATGTGTTGTGTGGAAACGGTGTCATTCTCAGTCAGAGTAAATGGGGTGCTCTCGGAATTTTTTAAACCATCCAAAGGTATTAGACAAGGGGACCCAATTTCGCCTTATCTTTTCCTTATTTGTTCAGAAGGCCTATCAAGTATGCTCAAGAACTATGGGGCAGCACACCTTGGCAGGGAGTTCAGGTCGGGATCCATGCCCCATGGATCTCACCCTTATTGTTTGCGGATGATTGTGTTGTTTTTACACAAGGCTCGACTGATGGTGCAATCCGGTTACAACACATCTTGGAAAACTATAGAATTGGGTCTGGACAGCTTGTCAATAAGTAGAAATCAGCGGTCTTTTTTAGTACAAATTGCTCAGCTGAGGTGAAGCATGCATTCCATCAGGCCTCAGCAATTGAAACAGAAGCGTTAGGAGAAACATACTTGGGTGTGCCAACAGCCTTGGGAAGATCCACAGATGAGCAATTCAAGCACATACTTACAATTATAAAAAAGCTGATTAGGGGCTGGTCTCCAAAGCTCCTAAATAGCGCTGGGAAAGAAGTCTTAATCAAGGCAATCGTTCAAACCATTCCAACCTATTCTATGAGCTGCTTCCGTCTCTCCAAAAATATGTGCAAAAAGATCACAAGTGCCATTGCCAGGTTTTGGTGGGGAGGAAATGAAAATATGAGCAAAATGCATTTGAAGAAATGGAAGGATATTGCTGCTCCCAAATCTATGGGTGGTATGGGCTTTAAAGACCTTGAGTTGTTCAATCAAGCAATGCCTGCTAAACAGGGTTGGCGGCTTCTCACACAACCGGATTCACTCTGCGCTAGGGTGATCAAAGGCAAGTATTTTCATGATGGTGATTTTATGATGACAACAAGGAAAAAGAATGCCTCGCATACATGGAGGGCGATTATGTATGGACGGGAAGCTCTGAATCATGGACTGATCAAACGTATTGGTGATGGTAGCAATACTAGAGTTTGGGAGGACCCTTGGATCCCCTCGAACTTGGGCTTTAAACCTCTTTTACGTCTTCAAAACTCGACTGTGAATATGGTCGAGGACTTGATCAACCCGTACAATGGAGACTGGGATAGAGAGGTTTTACAGACTAACTTCCTTCCTATTGGTGCGGCTGCTGTGCAAATGATTCCTTTGGGAAGGATGGAAGAAGATAACTAGGCATGGCATTTAGAGAGAAGTGGAAATTTCAGTGTCCGGTCAGCTTACAGGGCAATGCTTGTTGCCCAGCAGCAAATAAATAATCTAGCTAGCTCGGGAGGTGATGATAGAACATTTTGGAAGAAGCTTTGGAAGATGCCTGTACCCCCAAAGGTTCGTAATTTTTGGCGGCGTGTGATTAGGAAGTTTATCCCATCTGATCTATTCTGAAGGAAAGACATATTGAACAAATCAGCTTCTGTGAGGCTTGTGGGTGTGAAGAAACAATCAGTCATTCTTTGTTCGATTATACATGGGCCAAGCTGTTTTAGCATCAAATAAGGAACATGTTGGGTGTCAAACTTCCTCGTTTGCATCTGAACTCCTGGGCGATGGATATGATTGATGGAGGTATGGTCAGTGATAGAGATGCCACTGTCATCTTATGTGGATGTTGGTCTATGTGGTCTGAGCGCAAAGCAAAGAAGCACGGAGATAAAGGCTGGTCGATCCAAAGCTCGGTGAAGTGGACTGCTGATGTGACTATGGATTTGATAATTTCATCAAAAGAAGGAAAGAAAATGCCTACTAAGGCTGACGATAAATGGCGACCCCTGGAAACTAATTGCACTAAGCTGAATGTAGATGCAAGTGTTTCAGTTGATCATCTCCAAGGAAGTACAAGGGTAGGTGTGCGCGATCATGAAGGTAAACTCATTCGTTCCCAGGCACTATGGCATGAACATGCTGCCAATTCTTTTGTTATGGAGGCGTTGGCTATTAGAGATGGAGTCCGACTTGCAGGTAATATGGGTCTCTGGAACATCGTGGTTGAAACTGATGCTCTGGAAATTACGAAGCTCTGGAATTCCAATAACTTTGGGCGTTCGGAGATTGCTGTTGTGCTTTAGGAAATCAAAGAGTTTTTAGTTCTTTGTTTTGTCTTATGTTCCTAGAAAGGCTAATGAGCTTGCACATCTTTGTGCAAGGCAAGCTAATCTAGATAGAAAGCGTTGTATCTGGATAAATTTTATTCCTAGATTTCTAGAGGCTTGTCTGTACAAGGACTGTAACTCTCTGTCTTTTTTTGAGGGACTGTAACTCTCTGTCTTGATCAATATAGCTCTTTGAATTGCAAAAAGAAAGAACGGGTAGATGGGGAACGAGACGGCTGCTGCTTTAGGATTCGTAATCACCCGGTGTCGCATGTGGGAGAGGATCTCATGATCCGCTTTGTACGAATTGGTCGCATGGGATATTTTTCCTTTCTATCCCTGCGCCAATGTCATCCAGACACCTATTCCCATCACCGCACACTAAGAAAAAAACAAATATACCATCACCTCTCACCAAGAACAATTTGGTATGACCTTCTCAAAATACCTATCACATAGTTCAAAGTTTTGTATTGTGTTAAAAAAACATAGTTCAAAGTTTTCATTACGCCTTAATAACCAAGGACAAATAGCTCATTCATAATTCAAGTTTGCATCGCCTCAATCTATCTAGCAAAATAAGCACAAATAAATAGAAACATACATAATTCGTCGTTATCTTATTTCTCAGGAGACATAACTTTGGTCATCATGCAAGGCAGAGCAACCAGTAAAAACTAAAATGGTAAGCCTGCAATTATGCCAGCACACAACTGTGACGCCCCTGTTTATAATCGTGCACTAACCATACACGCATCATGCACGATCACGAATGGTGACTCACGTCAATATCACAACACAACTCTACGACACAAATTAAACATAAATCTTTATATTACAAGCCAGGGCCACGAGGACCCGAAATACATCAGTCATGAAAGCAAATATTATCTGAGTACAGACATAGTTAGACAAGTTTTCCTTAAGAAGGCTGAGCAAAATAATGACACTAGATCGAAAGGCGAGGCCTCCTGCTCGGGACCTCCGGACTACTCCTGGTCGTCGGTCTCCACTTAGTAAGCACCGCCGGGGTAACCTGCATCCGCGGAGCTACCAGCTGTTGCAGCAACCGGGTCGAATGAAAAGAGTAGCAAAGCAATGGCGAGTACTCATCCAAAGTACTCGCAAGAATTACATCAGATCTATACTATATATGCATCGGTATCAAAGGAATGGGGTAATATCTATGGACTAAACTGCAGAATGCCAGAATAAGGGGGAGAAGCTCATCCTATCGAAGACTACATCTTTCAGCAGTAGAAGAGAGGAGCGTATATAGTATCAACTTGCACATACATATAGCATTAACCTGCCCAGAGATCCTCTCCTTGTCTCCCTGGGGGAAAGCGATCTCCGGGGGTATCTGTCTATTATCTGGGTGTGTTCTATCAAGTATCCGGTTTTAGTTGTAAGAGGTCGGGATACAAGTCAAAGTCGTCCTGTTACCCTGGACACGGCTATTCGAATAGATTACTTCCCTGCAGGGGTGCACCACATAACCTGATACGCTCAATTACCTCTGGCCGGACACACTTTTCTGGGTAATGCCCGGCCTCGGATAATCGACACGCCGTAGTCCTACCTAGGCTCTCTAGAGAGGTCAGCAAGCCGGTCTACATCCTAAGCGTGAAGGGGTCATGGGGCCATCGCCCTAAGCACTCCTGCGTGTGTGAGGACGGTCGGGCCCAATCCTAGCTACCTCTTTATACAAAGCAGGCACTTACGGATCACCCCGGCGTGTGTCGCTCAACTGTGACGTTTGTAGAGCTTTCGGGAGAAATCGTACGACGCCGAGGGTCCCATATACCATTATCCTGCGCGGCGGTTAGTGCGTTTATGCCAATGGCAGTCTCAGATCAAATACACCGAACTCGTTAAGCGTTTTATTGTTAAGTAACCGCGGTCAACAACCAGAGTCCAGGCCCACCTCTCTCCTAGGTGGTCTCCACCTGCCCTGTCGCCCCGCCAAAGAGAATCTCTCACGGGTGCTCTCCGAGCCGACCCGACTTTAATCATAACATGTATCATGTATCGTGTATATAATGTAAAGCAGTAATAGTATTCGTCTTCGTCGGCATCTCGTTGCAGTCCATCTCGCTCCAAGTCGTAGGTCACCAAAGTCCGAGGTCCATCGAAGTAACATATATAGTATGCAGTATAAGGCATATCCGTGATCATCGCCCGAAGGGATCATGGTCCGATAGTATAGCATGGCAGACGAACAAGGATGTAGGGCCACAGATGGGACTCTAGCATATCTATACTAAGCATATAGGGTAACAGGTATGGTATCAATAGTAGTAGCAAAGATAGGCTATGCATCAGTATAGGATCTACCGATAAAGCAGTAACAGTGTCACTACTCTAATGCAAGCAATAGAGAGAAGGAATAGGTGATTTCGGAATGATCAAGGGGTTTTGCTTGCATGGAAGCTCTGCTGAGAAGGACGGGTCATCGTCAACGTAGTCGTACTCGGGGTCACAGTAGCCTCGGGTTCTACCGAAAGAGTAGAGGAGAGGGGGGAAACTGATAAATAACGGGCATACAAATGCAACACAGATGCATGTCATGGCAATGTGTGATGATGATATGCTCTATGCATCCCTAAGCATTTTAAAAGAAGAGGGAAAATGTTTTCCCAGCTCCAGGTATTATTCGGTCAGATGATCCTGATGCAAAATGTCCAGGTTCATTATGTTAGAGGGGTGTGGCAGGTATGTGGATGGTATATTCAAATTCTTCATATTTTTCTGATTATTTTTCATATATAAATTATTTCATATGAGTTACGGTTTATTTTATATGAGTTTCTAAAGTTTAAATGATTTTCTAAATTTCTGGAATTAATAGTAATTCAAACTATTAATTGGACAAATTGCTATGGGTACACAGAAGTGTATATGTCCCTTATGAAAGGAAGTGTCTCTACCACAACACAAAAATAATCATAAGTTTGAGTAAGTGTGGTAACAACATTTTTTACATCATACAAGCAGGCAAATTGTTGTTTATGTTAATGTTTTATTAAACATGTTTCATTAACCCGTATTGATTTGACCCGTCCGTCCAAACTATACGCCGAAGAGGAATGTTGCGTCATGAGGCCCCCAAAATGTCCCATTAAGGTCTTTATGGGCAGAAATGGAATCTTCCAAATTCTCAATATCGATGTATGCAGAAGTTTGATCACTGGAGAATTCAACACCTTCATTCTTTCCAATCCTTTGAAATTCTTCGTCTTCCTCCTGCATTAAAATGGATCAACTAATTCCTCCAACCCATAGGTTCCTAATAGCTCTAGCATGTAAAAACCAATCAACAAACACAAGGCATCAGAAGGAATACTATTTATGTAATGAGATCGAAGAATAAAACCTCATCCAAGCAGCCCTAGCAACAAAAACTATGAGATAGCTATGAATTTACTCGGTCTAAATTAAAGTGAAACAGACCAGAGATAACATGAACTACATAGTTATATGGAAGCACAACCTTAATCACATCAAATTTCGTTACGTGTGCACAACTCATTACACAATAATAACACAGGAATGGAGCAATTTCACTCGAGAAATAAAAAACTACCACTAACCAAGGATCATTCACTATTTGTACACCATTCAAACTTAAATCACACCAAGCCATAGAGACTAGATATTAAACTATTCCATAGCAAATTAAAGCTGTATTTACACAAGTAAGTATCATGAGGGCATAGATCTTTACACAACGACGCAGTCAAGCACCCTGTGCGGGTAGCAGGTCGTAGTGACGTCGCATCGCTCGCGTGCGTGGACAGGTTACCGAGCCACAATGTGTTCGCCTCGTGCGCTGCCCCTAGCGTGGCGTCAGCACTCTCTGTGCCAGAGGGTTCCGATTCCTTTCGGTGCGGAGGCCAATGGCCTGGCGGCCTCGGCGGTCTCCGCCGCCTCTGCGGGTGGTGGATCCAACAAAATCGACGGCGGTGGGGGTGGGAGGAGGGAGAGATCGCCGGACGCCTAGATTAGGATGCGAGGAATTCTGGCTCTCTGAGTATGGGGCCCGGAATGGGGAGAGGGGAACCAGCCCACGGACTAGACTTGTATATATTGCGGGCATGGTTGGGACGGTTGCGTCGAGTCATTGGGCGGCTCAGACCATTTGTACGCGAGGTGATTATCCTCCGCTTGAGAAAAATACTCACCAAATAATGGCCTTCATATAGTCACATTAATTTGAGATTTAGTGGATGATAACAAAAAAGATCTGGAAAAAAAGAGCTGCCCGACCCGACCCTTGTTCCCCAATTCGGAAAACGATTTGCTAAAGATCCGGAAAAACAAGTACGCACAACTGCCATCCATAAGTGGAAGAAAACGATTCGCTAAAGATCCGAAAAAATAGCTGCCCGACCCGACCCTTGTTCCCCTATATGAAAAACAATTTGCTAAAGATCCGTAAAAAAACTGCCCAACCCGACCCTTCTACCCCCAATCCAGATGACCCACAGTTAAAAAGAAAATCATGATGGCTCGACCTCCCCACGCGCCGCCGCCGCCTCCAACCGCGTCAACCTCCTCGCGGCGGCCGTCGACGCCTCCCGCCGCGTCAACCTCCCCGCAGCGGCCGCCGACACCGCCAGGAACCCACGCCATCACTTTCTGCTAGGCCATTCACCGGTGTCAAGGTTTCCCTTCGCCATCGGCTCCCTATGTGCCCATCCATCATCTAAAGGGCCTCGCCCGTGGTGCTCCTGTGGACCCTGAGCGCCGCCGCCCCCAGCCACCTGCGAGGCTACGCCAGACCACCCCATCGCCGCTGATCCCGTGTGCCGCCACTCGAATAACTAGATATATCAGAGCTGCTGGAGGCCTCAGCCCGCACCGCCTAAATAAACCGCGAATCACAAGCACCAAAGTCCTAATTACTGGAAAAAAAATCACATTGCAAACTGCAGCCAGATCTTGGGGGGATCCACGGTGGGAGCGGATCTGAGTGGGGGGGAGGAGGGGGGAGGGGGGATGAGAATATACTTGCTTGGCGAACTCGATCCGGATGAAGGCGCACTTGACTTTGGACCCGCGGAGTGCCTCGAGGGCGGCCCGGGACTCGGCAAAGGAGCGGAAAAAGATGAACACGTAGCTGCGGGAGCCGGCGTGCTTGATGACGCAGTCAAGCGCCTCATGCGGGGCGAAGGCCGCCATGACGTCGTCCTCGCCCGGTTGCGTGGGGAGGTTGCCGACACACAGCGCGTTCATCTCGTGGGCTGCCCCTGGCACGGCGGCGGCGGCAACTCCGGTGCAGGAGGACTCTGACTCCTTCGGCGGGGAGGCCGACGGCCTGGCGGCCTCAGAGGGCTCCGCGGGCGGCGGCTCCGGTGACATCGACGGTGGTGGGGATCAGGACAGGAAGAGATCGCCAGGAGCTAGGGTTTGGATGTGGGGGTTTCGACTGTCTAAGACGGAGAAGGGAATGAGGTGATGGGAAATATCCCATGGGCTGGACTGTATATACTGCGGGCGGGGCTGCGCCGAGTCCGTGAGCGGCACCGTTTCTATCCCTGCTCCAATATCATCCAGACACCTATTCCCATGACTTGGGCTAAAAAAAACCCTATTCCCTTGACCGTACACTAAAAAAAAATCCCATCACAAAGAACAGATGAGTATGACCTTTTTTTTGTGTGAAAGTTTACCCAACACATAATTCAAAGTTTTCATTACACCTTAATAACCAAGACAAATAGCTCATTCATAATTCAAGTTTGCATTGCCTCAGTCTATCTAGCAAAATAAACACAAAAATAAATAAAAACATACATAGTTAGTCATTACCTTATTTGTCGGGAGACATAAATTTGGTCATCATGCTAAGCGACCAGCAGAAACTAAAATGGCAAGCATGCAATTATGCCAGCACACAACAAAAGCATAAAATACGTATAGAAAAGGCCGAATCCACTAGTCTCTGAACTACTAATTCACATGTCTCGAACTACTATCTTCCAGAGGGGTTGAGGACTCCAATTGCATCAGCTTACATACTGATGGCTTCTGCAATCGGCACAAGAATCGACTTCTCATTGTAGATGAATTGCAGGGCCTTATTTGCAGCCAGAGCCAAGAGCTCTAACTCCTCAGGCTCCGTGCTAGGCCAAGGCTACACATGTCTGGTCCATGCTTTCACGAGCTCTTCCTTGAACTTCTTGATCTATAATTCAATCGGATTGCAGCATGCATTTTAGCTTTCATCAATTTCATGTCTGAAGAACATACACTTGATATTTTGTACTTTGAGTTGAGTACAAAAACATGGCCTTCGTAGACACCTTTTAATTTAATTCAGGGAGTTGGTTAGTAACAACTTTCCCTCTCATAAAACGTTTCAAAAAGAAGGAATGCATACATTATCTCATTGGCATAATATACTTCATTGCCTCAAATAGTAATGAAGTATATGTCCCTTATGAAAGAAAGTGTCTCTACCACAACACAAAAATAATCATAAGTTTAAGTAAGTGTGGTAACAACATTATTTACATCATACAAGCAGGAAAATTGTTGTTTATGTTAATGTTTTATTAAATATGTTTCATTAACCCGTATTGATTTGAACCGTCCCTCCAAACTATACGCTGAAGAGGAATATTGCGTCATGAGGCCCCAAAATGTCCCATTATGGTCTTTATGGGCAGAAATGGAATCTTCCAAATTCTCAATGTCGATGTATGCAAAAGTTTGATCACTGGAGAATTCAACACCTTCATTCTTTCCAATCTTTTGAAATTCTTCGTCTTCCTCCTGCATTAAAATGGATGAACTAATTCCTCCAACCCATAGGTTCCTAATAGCTCTAGCTTGTAAAAACCAAGCAACAAACACAAGGCATGAGAAGGCATACTATTTATGTAATGAGATCGAAGAATAAAACCTCATCCAAGCAGCCCTAGCAACAAAAACTATGAGATAGCTATGAATTTACTCGGTCTAAATTAAAGTGAAACAGACCAGAGATAACATGCACTACATAGTTATATGAAAGCACAACCTTAATCACATCAAATTGCGTTACGTGTGCACAACTCATTACACAATAACAACACATGAATGGAGCAAATTCACTCGAGAAATAAAAAACTACCACTAACCAAGGATCATTCAGTATTTGTACACCATACGAACTTGAATCAAACCAAGCCATAGAGACTAGATATTAACCTATTCCGTAGCAAATTAAAGATGGATTTACACAAGTAAGTATCATGTGGGCATAGATCTTTACACAACGACGCAGTCAAGCACCCTTCGCGGGAAGTAGGCCGTAGTGACGACGCATCGCTCGCGTGCGTGGGCAGGTTACCGAGCCACAATGTGTTTGCCTCGTGCGCCACCCCTAGCATGGCGTCAGCACCCCCTATGCCAGAGGGTTCCGATTCCTTTCGGTGCAGAGGCCAATGGTCTGGCGGCCTCGGCGGTCTCCGCTGCCTCTGCGGGTTGTGGATCCAACAAAATCGATGGCGGTGGGGGTGGGAGGAGGGAGAGATCGCCGGACGCCTAGATTAGGATGCAAGGAATTCTAGCTCTCTGAGTATGGGGCCCGGAATGGGGAGAGGGGAACTAGCCCACGGACTAGACTTGTATATATTGCGGGAGTGGTAGGGATGGTTTCGTCGAGTCCTTGGGCGGCTCGAACTGTTTGTATGCGAGGTGATTATCCTCTGCTTGAGAAAAATACTCACCAAATAATGGCTGTCATATAGTCACATTAATTTGAGATTTAGTGGATGATAACAAAAAAGATCCGGAAAAAAAGAGCTGCCCGACCCGACCCTTGTTCCCCAATCCGGAACAGTCTGTCAAGGATGAAGCAAGATCCATACTTATTTAACTCCAAAAATTCTGAAAATTTACCACACCATAGAAAATTTGTCATAGCTTACTGTGTCAAAATTTCAAGATTTTATCACATTCTTACTTTTCTAGAGAATTCAAGCAATATCAGCAAACTTTCTGTTTTGAAACAGCAACTCATACACTTGCAAACTGAGTATGGTAAAAGCTATACTTGACACTTTTATTGAAATAAAAGATACCAACATGATTATTAATAATAGCAAGCAAATCTCAACAAAATAAAAAGATCATCCTCATTAAACATAGCATCCCCAAGCTTAGGATAAACATTATTTTCAGCAAATAAATTCTCAAACATGTCATTCCAATCAAACATAGCATCCCCAAGCTTGTGGGTTTGCATATCATTAGCATAATCACTCTTATCATCAATGGTATGAATAGCAACAAGTTATTGCAATATTTGGACATGATTCGATCATGAAAGAGTATGCATTGGAAATTAAGATGACCAATCTTATTGCAAAGCTCACAAGTAATGGGATGAAGAGAGCATAACTTTGTAGCAAATTCATCTATCACTTTAAGCCACCAATTGGTTTTATCATGTTTATGCTTCTTACAAAATCTATCATCCCTATATGGCATGTCTTCACAAATTTTATTCACTCCACAAAAATTGACATGGTTATAAGAAACCTTTTTATCATGACTAGTGCAATCATCATTAGCATTATGGATATTCAAAGAATTCATACTAACAACATTGCAATCATGCTCATCATTCAAAGGACTCACATTAAACATCTTATTTAATTCTTCCTCTAGCAATTGAGCATAATTTTCTGAACCATCATTGTCAAGAAAGACATTATAAAGATGAAGAATTTGAGGAAACCTCAATTCCATTTTTTTGTAGTTTTCTTTTATAAAACCAAACTAGTGATAAAACAAGAAACTAAAAGATTCAATTGCAAGATCTAAAGATATACCTTCAAGCACTCACCTCCCTGGCAATGGCGCCAGAAAAGAGCTTGATGTCTACTATGCAACTTTTATTCTTGTAGACGTTGTTGGGCCTCCATGGGCAGAGTTTTGTAGGACAGTAGCAAATTTCCCTCAAGTGGATGACCTAAGGTTTATCAATCCGTGAGAGGCGTAGGATGAGCATGGTCTCTCTCAAACAACCCTGCAATCAAATACTGTCGGCCCAGTGGGAACCAGGGTACCATGGCCTGTCTGCCTCTGGCCCAGAGGACAACGCTTGGGCCGGCCCACGAAGGCGGCCCTGCCTCGGCCGCCCTCAAGGAAGCTGCCTCGCAGGGAGCGAGCCTCACGAGGCCCCTCGTCGTTAGGCCAGGCCCTGCCGAGGCCACCACGCCTCAGGTTGCCTTACGAGGCTCCCCTCGCGAGGCCTCCTCCTCCTCCTGAAGCGGGTGGTACGGCGTCAGCCATAGGGCTCCGCGCCCTGCACATGGGTGACGTCCCGTTGTCAGGATAAGGACGGCAGGGCATGACCGAACCCAGTTTCCATTTCGGTGATAAGGGAGCAGCGGCGTCTGCTCTCCTCAAAGCGAGTCCCAAAGCATTTCCTCTTTGGTGAAAGAAGATCAGGACGGGCGGTGCGCCAGGACGAAGGTCATATTTAAGCCCACCGGGACGTCAGGAGGACTACTTTACCAGGCGGAGACCGCCTTTAGTTAGGATAAGCCTGTGCGCCTGTCCCCCTTTTAATTGCCGCCCTGTGGTTACCCATTCCCGCTCATATTTTTGGGGAAGAGGACCAAGGCACTACAAAAGGGGCAGGGCCGCTTCCTTGTAAGGGGATCGATTCATTCTCCCCCTCCTCATGTACCTCGAGCCACAAGCTCTCCCTCACAGAGCAATCCAACACAAGCAGGAGTAGGGTATTACACCGCACGGTGGCCCGAACCTGGGAAGCTCGCGCGTCCCCTTCGTGTCCGGTGAGAGCCAGCGTCTCGCCATAGTTGCCGTCGTGTCGTAGGTCGCCAAACAAAGTCCCCCAGAGTTTGGACCTTGGTTCTTGGAGAAGTTTCTTGGACGCAGATCCTAGACTCCAACATTTGGCACGCCAGGTAGGGGGACTTGCCGTCTTCGTGCTCCTGACCTCGACATCAACACAGACATGGACGGCGCCGCCACTCACCGGAAGCACGCCACGCGCCGAGCTGCCGCCGGGCTCCTCCCGGCGCCCGCCGCCCGAGGTGCCCTTGGGAGGTGCCCCCGCGCCACCGCCGAGCCCATTGGGGAGTGGGCGGCCTCCTTCATCCGCCCGGCGGCGAGCGAGCGGGAGCGTGGCCGCTCCTCCACCGCGTCCTCGCCCGCGGGTCGCGGCCCTCCTGCTCCGCACGTCGCGCTGCTCATGGCACAGGGGCTGCTGCGCTGTCACCCCGCCAAGGACGGTCGCGACACCTGGCTCAGGCGCATCACCGAGCTTGTCTCCGCCGCCCGCGGTGGCCAGGCGCCCCCTCGCTCCTCGCCCTCTCCATCGCGGCGCGTCGTGCGATCCGGACGCGTCGCTCCTCCCAAGGGCAGCGCCGCCAGCGGGGGCTCCCAGGGGACCCGCGGGGTGGCCTGCATCCTGGGAGGGGCCCAAGCCCCTCCATCCATCCACCACCTCAAGCGCTTCTCGCGCGAGGTGAGCGCGGCCCTCCCGGCGCCCGAGTCCGCCGACCGCCTCAAGTGGTCCGAGTTTCCCGTCGTCTTCGACGCCAGCGATCACCCCAAGTCCACCAGGGCTGCGGGGGCTGTCCCTCTACTGTGTACTCCCACTATCGGCGGCGTGGCCATCTCCAAGACGCTGATCGATGGCGGCGCTGGCCTCAACGTGCTCTCTGTGGAGGCTTTCGAGGCGCTCCCAGCGCCAAACGGGCGCCTGACGCCCACCAGGCCCTTCTCGGGCGTCACCAATGGCTCCACTCTACCCTTGGGGCAGGTGCGCCTTCCCGTCACCTTCAGCACCCGTGAGAACTACCGTACGGAGTTCGTCGTCTTTGACGTGGATCATATCGGCCTGCCCTACAACGCCATCTTGGGCTACCCGGCGCTCTCAAAGTTCATGGCCGCGATCCACCACGCTTACGGCCTCGTCAAGATGCCCGGCAGCAGCGGCACCCTCACCATCCATTGTGATGAGAAGGGCGCAGCGCGCGCCCTCGCTCACGCCTACAAGGTGTCCGCCGCCGCATCCCGGGCCGAGGAGGACGCCCCCGAGCCTGCTGAGCCGGCGCCCGCGAAGAAGAAGCTACTGTTCTCCCAGGAGCGGGCCGAGACCAAGAAGGTGTCGTTGGATGGGAGCGGCGCGGGCCCCTTCCTCACCATTAGCAGCGGCCTTCCCCCTGAGCAGGAGGGTGCCCTCGTCGCCTTCCTCCAGGCGAATGCTGATATGTTCGGCGTGCCAAGGGAGGTGATCGAGCACCACTTGGCGCTGTGCCCCAACGCGCGCCCCGTCAAGCAGAAGGTACGGCGCCAGGCGTCTGAGAAGCAGGGTTTCGTCATTGAGGAGGTCTAGAAACTCCAAGACGCCATAATCTTCCGCGAAGTGCTCCACCCGGAGTGGATCGCCAACCCCGTTGTCGTCACCAAGCCACACGGCGACAAGCGTGTGTGCGTCGACTTCACCAACCTCAACAAGGCCTGCCCCAAGGACCACTTCCCACTGCCCAGGATCGACCAGATAGTAGATTCCACCGCCGGGTGCGACCTGCTCTGCTTCCTGGATGCTTTCTCAGGCTATCATCAGATCAAGATGGCAAGGGAGGATGAGGAGAAAACCGCCTTCATCACTCCCTGCGGAGTGTTCTGCTACGTATGGATGCCCTTTGGCCTGAAGAGCACGGGGGCTACATTCCAGAGGCTGATGCGCATCTGCCTGGGGTGCCAGATGGGGAGAAATGCGGAGGCATATGTCGGTGACATCGTCATCAAAACGCGCGAGGCGCGCACCCTCATCGAGGACCTGGAAGAGACCTTCGCCAACCTGCGCAAGGTCAACCTCAAGCTCAGCCCCGCCAAGTGCGTCTTTGGTGTCCCCTCCGGCAAGCTTCTCGGTTTCCTGGTCTCCCATCGCGGCATCGAGGCTAACCCTGAGAAGATCAAGGCCATCGAGGAAATGCAGCCGCCCCGCAACCTCAAGGAGATGCAGCGCCTGGCGGGGTGCATGGCTTCGCTCGGTCGCTTCATATCTAAGTTCGGCGAGCGGGCTCTGCCTTTCTTCAAGCTCAAGAAGAGGTCTGGCCCCTTCAAGTGGACTCCCGAGGCCGATGCTGCCTTCGAGGATCTCAAAAGATACCTCACGAGCCTTCCCATCATGGTCGCCCCGCGCCCCCGCGAGCGCCTGCTGTTGTACTTGGCAGCCACTCCCCAAACGGCTAGCGCGGCCCTCGTGGTGGAACGGGAGGAGCGAGTCGACGTCAGGAAGAAGCCCGCCAAGCCCGTGCCTGCCGATGCCGCCCCCGCGGAGGACCTCAAGGCCCTGCCGGTGCCAGTCGAGGGCCCCCCTCAGGGGGCCTCGGGGGCTCGGCCTCCGGAGGCCCCCGTGGTGCCGCCTCCGGAGGCCCCTGTGGCTCAGCGGACTGAGCTCCTCGGCGAGCATGATTTGGATACCACATTCACGCGCCTCGTCGAGCACCCTGTCTACTTCGTCAGCACGGTGCTGCGAGATGCGCACGAGCGGTACCCCATGCAGCAGAAGCTCCTCTTGGCGCTCCTCATGGCCTCCAGGAAGCTGCACCACTACTTCCAGGGCCACCCAGTCAGGGTGATCTCCTCCTATCCGTTGGAGCAAGTCCTGCGAAGCCCGAACGCCACCGGCCGCATCGCTGAGTGGAACATCGAGCTGCAGCCTTTCGAGCTAGAGTTCCTCACCACTAGGACCATCAAGGGCGCAGCCTTGGCGGACTTCGCGGCGGAGTGGACGGACCTGCTCCAGGATGAGCCCTAGGAGGTGTCTCCCTTGCTCGAGGAGGCTGCCTCCGGAGGGTGGAGCATGCACTTTGACGGGGCCTTTGTGCGCCAGGGCACGGGGGCGGGTGTGGTTCTCACTACGCCCACAGGCGACAAGCTGTACTATGCAGTGCAGCTCTGCTTCGGGCGCGCCGGCAAGGTCTCCAACAACATCGCCGAGTACGAGGGCCTCATCGCAGGACTCAAGGCCGCCATCACGCTGGGAGTCATGCGCATCATCATCAAGGGGGACTCGCAGCTCCTCGTCAACTTCTCCAACAAAAAGTACAAGCCGAAGGATGAGCACATGGCGGCCTACCTGGAGGAGGTGCACAAGCTCGAGAAGCGCTTCATGGGCATGGAGCTATAGCACATCCCTCGCAGCAACAACAGCGAGGCGGACGAGATCGCCAAGCATGCTTCTCGCCGCGAGCCCCAGAGCCCCGGCGTCTTCGAGGAGCGGCTCCTGAAGCCTTCAGCGGCACCTCTGGTCGTCAGCCCCGCGGCGCCTCATGAGGAGCTCCCTCCCGCACCACCCATGGGCGCGCCAGACTGTGGGCCACCTTCCGGTGCTCGCCTGCTGCTGGCACTCAAGCCGCAGCCTGAAAGCTGGATGACGGAGATCAAGGACTACCTGGAGGGCGGCGCCCTCCCGGCGGTCGACGCAGAGGCAGAGCGTGTGGTCCGCCAGGCCGTGCTCTACCACCTGAAGGAGGGTGATCTGTACCGCCACCGCCCAAACGGAGTGGCCTTGCGGTGCATCCCCAAGGATCAAGGGCGCGAGCTGCTTGCCGATATCCACGGAGGCGACTGCGGCCACCACTCGTCCTCGTGCACTCTCGCAGGAAAGGCATTTCGCAGCGGCTTCTACTGGCCCACAGCGCTCGAGGATGCCATGGAGCTGGTCCAGGCATGCGAGGCCTACCAGTTCCACGCCAAGCAGATCCACCAGCCAGCGCAAGGGCTCCAAACCATCCCTCTCTCGTGGCCCTTCATGGTCTGGGGGCTGGATATCCTCGGGCCCTTCCCTCGTGCGGCCGACGGCTATCGCTACCTCTACGTCGCCATCGACAAGTTCACCAAGTGGGCGGAGGTGGAGCCTGTCTGGACCATTCCGGCAGGGTCAGCGGTCAAGTTCATCAAGGGCCTGGTGTGCCGCTTCGGCGTCCCCAACCGCATCATCACCGACAATGGCACGCAGTTCACCAGCGGCCAATTCAAGACCTACTGCGCCAGCATCGGCACGCAGATCTGCTTCGCCTCCGTGGCACACCCTCGAAGCAATGGCCAGGCCGAGCGCACCAACGCAGAGGTCCTCAAGGGTCTCAAGACTAGGAGCTTCAAGAAGCAGCCCGCGGCCTGCGGCAAGGGCTGGCTGGATGAGCTCCCATCGGTGATGTGGTCCATCCGCACCACGGCGACCAAGCCCACCGGTGAGATGCCTTTCTTCCTCGTCTACGGGGCAGAAGCAGTTCTCCCAGCCGAGGTCAAACACCGGTCCCCGCGGGTCCTGGCTTTCGACAAATCTCGTCAGGGCGGCCTGCGGGAGGATGACCTTCTTTTCCTCGAAGGAGCGCTCCGCCAAGCCACCCTTCACGCGGCAAGGTACCAGCAGGCGTTGCGTCGCTATCACAACCGCAACATACGCCCCCGCACCCTCGAGGTGGGCGACCTCGTCCTGTGTCGGATCCTCTCCAGAGAGGGACTCCACAAGCTCTTACCCATGTGGGAGGGCCCTTTCAGGGTTGCGCAAATCTCCCGGCCCGGCGCGGCACTGCTGGAAACGGAGGAGGGTGTTCCGGTGCAAAACACTTGGAACATCCAACATCTCCGCAAGTTCTATCCGTGACCACATGGATACGAACGAAATGGAGCTGTACATGCTCCGGAGCTCTCTCTACCGGTGCCGCCTTCGGCACGCTGGAGCTCCCTCCCACTCTCGTGGAAGCCCCATGCTCCGCGCTGGCGGATGCCCCATGCTCAGCACTGGTGGCTGCCCCATGCTCCGCGCTGGCGGCCTACTTACTTGAGGGGCCTACCGCCCGTCACATCCTCAAGCTGACCCGTGTCAAGCACGGCAGCATGTATCTTTCCTGTGTAATGAATCTATTTCATGCATCAGTAAAGTCTACTTCCTAAAAATGACTGGTGTCCTTGCAGCTGAGTGTGCCACACGAGGCGCGCTCACGATTTCCCCCCGTGTGTCTCACGCGAGCAGGGGCTGGGCACGGTGTCTGTGCTCGGGTCAGTCCCAGCAGTGCTGCAAAACCCAAGCGACTGAGCTCTGGCTCGCGGGCCTACTCCCGTGCACGTCACCTCACCAGGTCCTTGGTACTCTTGCCTCCTCGTGTAACACCCACAGGCGGCCTCGCGAACGTGCCCCGCTACATTACTTGCGAAAACTTGGCAGTTTCCCTGGTGCAGGATACCGAAGGCTTCAGGAGCCCCCCCTGCGAGGCCTCGCGAGCGGCGTCCTGAGGGCGGGAGGCCTCACGAGAGACTGTGCCTCACAAGCCGCGCCTTGCGGAGGGCTCGCTTCGAGCAGCACGCCTTGAAGGAGCTAAGTCTAAAAGCACCCCTCGGGTTTTCTCCCTCTCGTTTCTCTCTCGTGTCACCCTGATTTCCTTGGCACAAGCCGCCTGCGCGTCAAGGGGGGGGGGGGACTCTGAGCATCGTGCCTCAGGAACTCCTACTGGCCCCAAGAGCCCTACACCCTCTGGCCTTGCTGAGCGCACGCTCCTGGCATACCAGCGACGGTCGTAGCTCACTCGGGGGCTGGGTCCCAGCGACGCAGGGCACAAGGGCATCGTAAGAAGGAAAGAAGGGTCTCGGGGAAAAGCAAGTACACAGAAAATATCAAGTACTTAGACATACGGTGCCACACAGGATATTTTTACATCCCACCAGACTACATCGATCCACTGCAGGAAAAAAGAAAAAGAAGAAAGAGGACTGGCGGCGGCGTCATCGTCCCCGGGACTCCAGCCCAGGCGCCGCCGGCGCCTAGTCGGAGTCCTCATCCTCGCTCTTAATGCGGGAGGAGCTGTCATCGCTCCCGCTTTCATCGGAGGAGGCGGCGCCGTCGTCGCTGTCGTCCTCGCTGGAGGAGTCGCTGTAGCTGTCGTCCTCGCTCTCCGCGCACCACTCCAGACGGCTGCCAGAGATCCTGAAGATCTTCATGAAGAGTGTGGCGGCCCCATCGTACTTGAACTGAAGAACGTGGCCCCGCTTCAGGCCGTGAGCGAGGGTAAACGACTTCCACCCCTGATTCAAGAACATGAAGCCCGAGGGGGTGAACTCCGTCGCCACCGAGGAGGGGCCGTTGCAGCAGCCATCTGCCTGTACCCACAGGACCAAGGGCGCGCGGTCCGCCATTGCCTCCGCGAAGGAGTCCGGAAGCCGAAGCGAGGTGCAGGGCCGGCGATGCATGTTCACTAAGAACTCGTGAGCCGCCTCAGCTGAGTGCCTCCTCGTCTGGGGAGGTAGGGCGGCCGCCCCGCCGCGGCTACCCCGGCCGCGCGCATCGCGCCCTCCACGCCCGCGGGCGGCGCCCCTTCCACGACCACTGGGACTGGCGCCGACCGCCGCCGGGGAGCACCCACGCCCCCGGGGCGGAATCCTGGATGCAGCGGCAGAAGCACGGGCTCGGCCTCTTCCCCTCGCCATCGCCGTGGAGGCCCGGCCTTTACCCCTCGCCGGCGCCGGCTTCGGCGGCTCCACCTCCTCCACCGCGTTCTTCCCTTTCTCGGCCGCGGAGAGCCTCCTCTTAGGGGCCATGGCCTTGGCGGCAAGCGGAGGTAGAGAGGTTGAAGAAGGTGGGGGGGAGCCGAGGAGGTGGTCGCAAGGAGAACCGGGGATGGAGTAAAGGCGCAGTGGTGTGCCTGCGCTCTGCACGGGCAGGTTTTATCGCCGAGACAGCGGTTATCGAGGTGTCCAGGTAAGTGGAGGCGCCGCGCCCGCAATGACCGCCACGCGTCGCCCCTGGGCCCGGCAAATCGATGGGCCCCGCGGCGTTTCGTCCCTAACGGGCGGAACGCGCACACCGCGGGCCCGGGGGCTACTGTCAGCCCAGTGGGAACCAGGGTAGCAGGTGCATTACATAAACCAAAAGGTATACGTCTGTAAGCATAAGTTCCAAAGGGACAAGTAAAGGTGGTTTTCTCTTGATCGGCTTGTGGTACGGGTATTTGAGAGAAACCAGAATATCCATCAAGAAAGCAAAAGTGTGTATGTTTGGACAATCTTTCTAGCATTTGATCAATAAAAGGCAAGGGGTAATGATCTTTTCTAGTAGCTTTGTTTAATTTTCTAAAATCAATTACCATCCTATAACCAGTTACAATTCTTTGTGGAATGAGTTCATTTTTATCGTTAGGAACAATTGTAATGCCTCCTTTCTTAGGGACACAATGAATGGGACTTACCCATCTACTATCAGCTATGGGATAGATTATACCTGCTTCCAGAAGCTTTAATATTTCAGTTCTTACCACCTCTTTCATCTTAGGATTTAATCGTCGTTGATGGTCGACAACTGGTTTAGCATCAGGTTCCATATTAATTTTGTGCTGACATAGAGTGGGACTAATGCCCTTAAGGTCATCAAGAGTATATCCAATAGCAGCATGATGCTTCCTCAGAGTTTTTAGTAATCTCTTTTCTTCATGCTCTGAAAGGTTAGCACTAATAATAATAGGATATATCTTCTTTTCATCAAGATTAGCATATTTCAAAGTATCATGCAATTGCTTCAATTCAAACTCAGGATCACCCTTAGGTGGAGGAGGATCTCCAAGAGTTTCAACAGGCAAATTGTGTTTAAGGATAGGTGGTTGATCAAAGAACATCTTATCTATTTCATTTCTTTCAATCATTTGCATATCATTTTCATGGTCTAGCAAATATTGTTCTAACGAATCAGTAGGAGGTACAGCAATAGTAGCAAGACCAATAATTTCATCTTTACTAGGCAACTCTTTATCATGAGGTTGTTTACGAAACTTGGAGAAATTAAACTCATGAGATATATCACCAAAATTAACACTGACAGTTTCTTTAGCGCAATCAATCTTAGCATTAACAGTGTTCAAGAAAGGTCTACCAAATATAATGGGACAAAAATCATCTTGTGGTGATCCAAGGACAAGAAAATCAGTAGGGTATTTGATCTATCCACACAAGACTTCTACATCTCTAACAATCCCAAGCGGTGAAATAGTATCTCTGTTTGCGAGCTTAATAGTAACATCAATATCTTCAATCTCAACGGACGGGTGCAATATCATTCATAATTTCTTGATATAAAGTAAATGGAATAGCACTCACACTAGCACCCAAATCACATAAGCCATGATAACAATGATCTCCTATTTTAACAGAGACAACAGGCATGCCAACGACAGGTTTATTCTTATCTTTAGGATCGGGCTTAGCAATTCTAGCGGCTTCACCACTAAAATAAATAACATGCCCATCTATATTATCGACCAAGAGATCCTTAACCATAGCAACATTAGGTTCAACTTTAATTTGTTCAGAGGGTCTAGGTGTTTTAATCTTACTTTTGTTAACCACAGTTGAAACTTTAGCATGTTCCTTAATCCTAACAGGGAAGGGTGGTTTCTCAATATAAGCAGTAGGCACAACTGGATCAACATTGTAAATGATAGTTTCTTCTTTAACACTAACAGGTTCTTTTTTCAATTCAATAGGTGGATGATATTTAAACCATTTCTCCTTAGGGAGATCAACATGAGTAGCAAAGGATTCACAAAAGGAGGCTACTATCTCAGAGTCAAGTCCATATTTAGTGCTAAACTTATGGAAAGCATCGGTATCCATAAAAGATTTAACACAATCAAACTTAAGTGTTATACCTGACTCATTACCTTTGTCCTTCAGAGTTGCATTTAATTCTTTCCAGAAGATTCCATCTGAATTCAATACTTTTCTTCATAAAGGAGCCAGTCGAAGAAGAATCGAGCATGGTTTGATTATCATGAGAAAGCCGAGCATAAATTTTTTGAAGAATTATTTCTCTGGGGAGCTCATGATTGGGGCATCTATGCAACATATACTTAAGCCTCCCCCAAGCTTGAGCGATGCTTTCTCCTTCACGAGGCCAAAAATTATATATATAATTCCGATCACGATGAACCAAATGCATATGATAAAATTTCTGGTGGAATTCCAGCTTCAACCGGTTCCAATCCCATGTGTCAGTATCATCACATAGCCTATACCATGTCGATGCCTTTCCCTCCAAAGATAAAGGGAATACTTTCTTCTTAGCTCTATCTCCGGATAAACCTGCAAGCTTAAATAATCCACAAATTTCATCCACATAGATCAAGTGCATATCAGGATGTACCGTTCCGTCTCCTGCATAAGGATTAGCTAGCAGTTTCTCTATCATACCCAAAGGAATTACATAACAAATATCTTCAGTAGGTTCAATAGGTTGAGGAGCAACTCTTATTGCTTCCGGTCAAGGTGAAGATACCCCGAACAAACCCCTCAAAGGATTACTTTCCATAGTGACAAGTGATAGTAAATTTCAGCACGTAATATAAATGTTTCCTTACCAAATTCCACTCACCAAAGGAGCTTCACTCCCCGGCAATGGCGCCAGAAAAGAGTCTTGATGACCCACAAGTATAGGGGATCAATCGTAGTCCTTTCGATAAGTAAGAGTGTCGAACCCAACGAGGAGCAGAAGGAAATGACAAGCGGTTTTCAGCAAGGTATTTCTGCAAGCACTGAAATTATCGGTAACGAGTAGTTTGATAGCAAGGTAATTTGTAACAAGTAACAATAGGTGCAGCAAGGTAGCCCAATCCTTTTTGTAACAAAGGATAGGCCAGAACAGTCTCTTATAATAAGCAAAGCGTTCTCGAGGACACATGGGAATTTCATCTAGTCACTTTCACCATGTTTGTTTGATTCGCGTTTGCTACTTTGATAATTTGATATGTGGGTGGACCGGTGCTTGGGTGCTATTCTTACTTGAACAAGCCTCCCACTTATGATTAACCCCTCTCGCAAGCATCCGCAACTACGAAAGAAGAATTAAGATAACTCTAACCATAGCATGAAACATATGGATCCAAATCAAACCCTTACGGAATAGCGCATAAACTAGGGTTTAAGCTTCTGTCACTCTAGCAACCCATCATCTAATTACTACTCCACGATGCATTCCCTTAGGCCCAAAGATGGTGAAGTGTCATTTAGTTGACGTTCACATAACACCACTAAGGGAATCAACAACATACACATCATCAAAATATCGAACGAATACCAAATTCATATGATTACTTATGACAAGACTTCTCCCATGTCCTCAAGAACAAAAGTAACTACTCACACATCACATTCATGTTCAAGATCAGAGGGGTATTGAATAGCATATTAGATCTGAACATATAATCTTCCACCAAATAAACCAACTAGCATCAACTACAAGATGTAATCAACACTACTAGCAACCCACAAGTACCAATCTGAGGTTTTGAGACAAAGATTGAATACAAGAGATGAACTAGGGTTTGAGATGAGATGGTGATGGTGAAGATGTTGATGAAGATTGGTCCTCCCACGATGAGAAGATCGTTGGTGATGTCGATGGCTTCGATTTCCCCCTCCCGGAGGGAAGTATCCCCAGCGGGATCGCTCCGCCGGAGAGCAAAATAGCTCCTGCCCAAGTTTTGCCTCGAGACGGCGGCGCACCGTCCCAAAAGTCTTCTCTTTATTTTTCTAGGGAAAATGGGCTTATATACCAGAAAATGGGCACCGGAGGCTAGCCAGGGGCCCCACGAGCCACCAGGGCGCGCCTGGGGGGGAGGGTGGCGCGCCCTGGTGCCTCATGGGCACCTGGGTGGTCCCCTCTGGTACTTCTTCTTGCCAATATTTTTTATTTATTCCAAAATAAATCTCCGTGAAGTTTCAACTCATTTGGAGATGTGCAGAATAGGTATATCTGACATAGCTTTCTCAGGTCCAGAATTCCAGCTGCCGGCAATCTCCCTCTTTGTGTAAACCTTGCATATTAAGAGAGAAAAGGCATTAGAATTGCTTCATGAAGTGTTATATTGATTAAAAACACCATAAATAACAGTAGGAAAACATGATGCAAAATGGACGTATCAGTGACGTCCCGTTGTCAGGATAAGGACGGCGGGGCGTGACCGAGCCCAGTTTCCATTCTGGTGATAAGGGAGCAGCGGCGTCTGCTCGCCTCAAAGCGAGTGCCAAAGCATTTCCTCTTTGGTGAAAGAAGATCAGGACAGGCGGTGCGCCAGGACGAAGGTCATCGCCAAGCCCACCAGGACGTCAGGAGGACTACTTTACCAGGTGGAGACCGCCTTTAGTCAGGATAAGCCTGTGCGCCTGCCCCCCTTTGAATTTTCGCCCTGTGGCTACCCTTTCACACTCATATTTTCGGGGAAGAGGACCAAGGCACTACAAAAGGGGCAGGGCCGCTTCCTTGTAAGGGGATCGATTCATTCTACCCCTCCTCATGTACCTCGAGCCACAAGCTCTCCCTCATAGAGCAATCCAACACAAGCAGGAGTAGGGTATTACACCGCACGGTGGCCCGAACCTGGGTAGCTCGTGCGTCCCCTTCGTGTCCGGTGAGAGCCAGCGTCCCGCCGTAGTTGCCGTCGTGTCGTAGGTCGCCAAACAAAGTCCCCCAGAGTTCGAACCTTGGTTCTTGGAGAAGTTTCTTGGACGCAGATCCTAGACTCCGACAAATACAAACAATCTCTTGTGTCCCCACCACACCAAATACAATGGTAAATTGTATAGGTGCACTAGTTTAGCGAAGAGATGGTGATACAAGTGTAGTATGGATAGTAGATATAGGTTTTTGTAATCCGAACAATGAAAAACAGCAAGGTAGCAAGTAACAAAAGTGAGCACAAACGGTATTGCAATGCTTAGAAACAAGGCCTAGGGTTCATACTTTCACTAGTGCAATCTCTCAACAATGCTAACATAATTGAATCATACAACAATCCCTCAACATGCGATAAAGAATCACTCCAAAGTTCCTATCTAGCGGAGAACATAAGATGAAATTGTTGTAGTGTACGAAACCACCTCAAAGTTATCTTTTCCGATCAATCTATTGAGCCATCCCTATAAGTGTCACAAACAGCCCTAGAGTTCGTACTAAAATAACACCATATGATACGCATCAACCAACTCTAATGTCACCTAGATACTCCAATGTCACCACAAGTATCCGTGAGTTGATTATTCGATATGCATCAAACAACTTCAGATTCATAATATTCAATCCACACAAAGAACTTCAAAGAGTACCCCAAAGTTTCTTATCAGAGAAAAGATAATGAAAACGTGCAACCAACCCCTATGCCTAGATCACCCCAAGGTCATGGGAATCCGTGAGTTGATCGCCAAAACATACATCAAGTGACTCAATAGAATACCCCATTGTCACCACGGGTATCCACATGCAAGACATACATCAAGTGTTCTCAAATCTGAAATATTCAATCCGACAATAATGAAACCTCAAAGGGAAAGATTCTATTCATCACAAGAAGATAGAGAGGGAAGAAACACCATATGATCGAACTATATTAACAAAGCTTGCGGTACATCAAGATCATGCCAAATCAAGAACACGAGAGAGAGAGAGAGAGAGAGAGAGAGAGAGAGAGAGAGATCAAACACATAGCTACTGGTACATACCCTCAGCCCCGAGGGTGAACTACTCCCTCCTCGTCATGGAGACCGCCGGGATGATGAAGATGGCCTCCGGTGATGATTCCCCCCTCCGGATGAGTTTTCTTCGGTACAGTGGCTTGCGGCGGCATGGAAGTTCTAGGTTTCTTTTCGGGATTTCCAGAATATATAGGAATATTTGGCATTGGAATCACGTCAGGGGGGTGCCCGAGGGTCCCACAAGCTCGGGGGGCACGCCCTAGGGCGAGGGGCGCCCGCAGGCTTGTGGCTCCCTCGGCCACCTCCAAGTCCATCTCCGATGCTCCGTGGGTCTCTTCTGGTCCATAAAAAATCACCGTAAATTTTGGGGTCATTCTGAGAACTTTTATTCCTGCACAAAAAACGACACCACGGTAGTTCTGCTGAAAACAGCGTCAGTCCGGGTTAGTTCCATTCAAATCAAACCGAAACCATATAAAATTGTTATAAACATGGCATGAATACTTCATAAATTATAGATACGTTGGAGATATATCAGCATCCCCAAGCTTAATTCCTGCTCGTCCTCGAGCAGGTAAATGATAAAAGAAATAATTTATGAAGTGTGAATGCTAGCATAGTGCATAAGTTTGATCAATGATAATTTAAATCACTTTTTCTAACATCATTATGTATCATAAACAGTAGCTCATCTCATAAAACTTCTCATGATCAAGTAGCAAGCTATTCACATGTTAAAGTATAGATCATAAACTTTCTTGAAAACTAACAAACTATGTTCTTAGTCATCAAACAATTGCAATTCATCTTATTTTCAGGAAGGGTCTATGTAAGAGCTTTGATTTTGCAAATTCCACATACTCAACTATCATATTGTCTTCCATGATTGCTAACACTCAAAGCATATTTTTAGAACAAACCGTTTCAGTCAAACACATAGGAAGATAGGGGCTTAATGTTTCGCCTCCCAACTTATTTATCTCATGGATAATGTCAACAATAATAACTCATGATCACTTATATTCAACTGGATATATGTGCCTGGATCATTCCCTACCACATGATGCTTGCCCACTAGAGAATAAATAGAGCGGAATAGGGATGAACATTACTGACTCTTGAATAAAAGTAAATACAGAAAAGTAAGTATAGAAAAGTAAAAGATAGGCCCTTCGCGGAGGGAAGCAGAGGTTGTCATGCGCTTTTTATTTTTGGATGTGCAAGCTCTTAATGGAAAGGAATGTCACTGCATATTGCCCCTTGTGAAGCAAGATCCATACTTATTTAACTCCAAAAATTCTGAAAATTTACCACACTATAGAAAATTTGTCATAGCTTACTGTGTCAAAATTTCAAGATTTTATCACATTCTGACCTTTCTAGAGAATTCAAGCAATAACAGAAAACTTTCTGTTTTGAAACAGCAACTCATACACTTGCAAACTGAGTATGGTAAAAGCCATACTTGACACTTTTATTGAAATAAAAGATACCAACATGATTATTAATAACAGCAAGCAAATCTCAACAAAATAAAATGATGCTCCAAGCAAAACACATATCATGTGACGAATAAAAATATAGCTCCAAGTGAGGTTACAGATAATGTTGAAGACGAAAGATGGGATGCCTTCCGGGGCATCCCCAAGATTAGACGCTTGGGTCTTCCTTGAATATTGCCTTGGGGTGCCTTGGCAATCCCCAAGCTTAGGGTCTTTCCACTCCTTATTCTCCTCATATCGATATCTCACCGAAAACTTGAAAACTTCAATCACACAAAACTTAACGGAACTTTGTGAGATAGGTTAGTATGATAAAGAGCAAATCATTCACTTTGGTACTATCAAGACAAGATCCATAATTTTTATCACATAATTCCTACTGTACTCTATCATTTCCACAATTCATATCACTCAATATAAGCTATGGAAACGCTAAAACAAGCAAACTATGCAAACAAGGCAGATTCTATCAAAAACAGAACAGTCTGTAAAGATCTGAATTATGGTCATACGTCTGTAAGTCCAAAAATTCTGGAAAATTATGAAAACGTGGGAAATTCATATTCCAATACTGTGTAAAAAATTCAGAATTTTATCACATCCCAGCAAATTATAGTAATTCAAGCACTGGGCGCAAAAGTTTCTGTTTTTGCACATAATCAAGTCAACTATCATCCACACTATCCCAAAGGCTTTACTTGGAACATTATTGAAAGAAAACATATAAAACATGATTACTATAGTAGCTTAATCATGTGGGCACACAAAAACAGTAGGTATAAGTATTGGGTTGCCTCCCAACAAGCGCTTTTCTTTAATGCCTTTTTAGCTAGGCATGATGATTTCAATGATGCTCACATAAAAGTAAAGAATTGATACACAAAGAGAGCATCATGAAGCATATGACAAGCATATTTAAGCCTAACCCACTTCCTATGCATAGGGATTTTGTGAGAAAACAATTTATGGGAGCAAGAATCAACTAGCATAGGAAGGCAAAACAAGCATGACTTCAAAACTTCCAACACATAGAGAGGAAACTTGATATTATTGCAACACCTACAAGCATATGTTTCCCTCTCATAATAATTTTCAGTAGCATCATGAATGAATTCAACAATATAGCTATCACATAAAGCATTTTTTTCATGATCCACAAGCATAGAATTTTTATTACTCTCCACATAAGCAAATTTCTTCTCATTCATAATAGTGGGAGTATCATATGAAACTTGAATACTAAAAATTGTTTCCACATTAAAAGAGTAATGTTCAGTAAAAGGGTATTCATAATTATGACAAGTATTATAATAATAATCATCACTACTTTTCATAACATAAGTATCATCACAATAATCATCATAAGTAGCAATTTTGTTCTCATCATAATCAATTGAAACCTCTTCCAAAGTAGTGGATTCAACATTAAATAAAGTCATGACCTCTCCAAATCCACTTTTATCATTATTATAAGATTGAGCACCCTCCAAAATAGTGGGATAATTATTACCTAAAGTTGACACTCTTCCAAACCCACTTTCATTTTTTTGCAATCATCATAGATAGGAGAGATGTTATCATCATAATAAATTTGCTCATCAAAAGTAGGGGGAATAAAAAGATCATCCTCATTAAACATAGCATCCCCAAGCTTTGGATAAACATTATTTTCAGCAAATAAATTCTCAAACATGTCATTCCAATCAAACATAGCATCCCCAAGCTTGTGGGTTTGCATATCATTAGCATAATCACTCTTATCATCAATAGTATGAATAACACCAATAGTATAATAATCATCAAAATTTCCCAAGTTGGTGCCAAAAAGATTTTCAATATTATAAGAAGTATCATTATCATCCCAATCATAATCATCACAACAAGCAATAGGCATAACAAAATCATCATCAAGTGTATCATCTTCCACAATTATTTTTGATTCATTCTCATGGGGCACAACAATAGGAGCAACATTATTTGGGAGATATACCTCTTTACCTCTACTTTTCCTTCTTTTCTTCTTCTTCACCACATTATGTGTGGGTTTATTTAATTTTTCTGAGCTTCTTATTGAGGAGATTGGTTGGATAGGAAGCTCCTTCTCGTCACCTATTTCATCACGAGAGACAATAGGAGGGAAAGTGGAAATCTTTACCATTTCATTAGTATTCCTTTATATTCTATTTGTTTTTCCGTCTTTCTATAGTTGGCAATATAAGCATTCTCATTGCAATTTACCACACAAAACATATAGATTTCCGTTAGATTACATTCAGTATAGTCCGTGAATATGAATGCCTCAAACCAACTATTTTTATGTGACAATTCTTCACACCCCAAAAAAATAAAAAGTTCATTATAAAGTTCAAGGGTGATGAAGTTATTGCAATATTTGGATATGATTCGATCATGAAAGAGTATGCATTGGAAATTAAGATGACCAATCTTATTGCAAAATTTACAAGTAATGGGATGAAGAGAGCATAACTTTGTAGCAAATTCATCTATCACTTTAAGCCACCAATTGGTTTTATCATGTTTATGCTTCTTACAAAATCTATCATCCCTATATGGCATGTCTTCACAAATTTTATTCACTCCACAAAAATTGACATGGTTATAAGAAACCTTTTTATCATGACTAGTGCAATCATCATTAGCATTATGGATATTCAAAGAATTCATACTAACAACATTGCAATCATGCTCATCATTCAAAGGACTGACATTAAACATTTTATTTAATTCTTCCTCTAGCAATTGAGCACAATTTTCCGAACCATCATTTTCAAGAAAGACATTATAAAGATGAAGCATTTGAGGCAACCTCAATTCCATTTTTCTTTGTAGTTTTCTTTTACAAAACCAAACTAGTGATAAAACAAGAAACTAAAATATTCAATTGCAAGGTCTAAAGATATACCTTCAAGCACTCACCTCCCCGGCAACGGCGCCAGAAAAGAGCTTGATGTCTACTACGCAACTTTTATTCTTGTAGACGTTGTTGGGCCTCCAAGTGCAGAGTTTTGTAGGACAGTAGCAAATTTCCCTCAAGTGGATGACCTAAGGTTTATTAATCCGTGGGCGGCGTAGGATGAAGATGGTCTCTGTAACACCACAAAAATTTAACCACATTTTCATCAAGTAAAATTTGGCCAGAAATAAAACTTTGAATTATAGAGTATTTTCTGTTCTCTTTTTTCCAAAATTCTTCCCTCCATATAGAAAATTTTGGAAAATATTGTGGGCATTGGAAGTTTTCGTAAATCATTTCATTTATATTTTAAATAACAGTAGGAAATATTTTCATAATAAAATTTGCCCCAAAGTAATTCTTTTAATACCATTTTCAATCCCTGAAATGCTTCTGTTGCACTGCAACTATTTTAAATATTTTTTTTTAAATTTCACAAAAATTATGGGGGATCATGTGATGCCTATAGATCACTTTTATGCAAAAACCTAACCTGGTCTTTGATACGTCTCCAATGTATCTATAATTTTTGATTGTTCCATGCTGTTATATTATCAATCTTGGATGTTTTTACAATCATATACAGCAATTATCTATCATTTTTGGAGACTAACCTATTAATCTAGTGCCTAGTGCCAGTTGCTGTTTTCTGCCCTGTTTTTGTTTTACAGAAAATCAATACCAAATGAAGGTCAAATGCCATGAAACTTTTTGGAGATTTTTTATTGGCCAAGATAAAGACTAGAAGCTTCGGGAGGAGGCCAGAAGACCCTGGTGGGGCCCACGAGCCACCAAGGCGCGCCTGGGGGGGCAGGCGCGCCCTGGTGCCTCGTGGGGCCCACCAAGCTCCGTTTGACCTAATTCCAGCACTATAAATTCAGAAAAAATCAGAAACCCTCAGGGGAGTCCACGAAATACTTTTTCCGCCGCCGCAAGTTTCTGTTCCAGAGAGATCCCATCTGGAGGCCCTCTCCAGTACTCCGCCGGAGGGGGGATCGATCACGGAGGGGCTCTACATCACCCTTGCTGCCCTTCCGATGATGCGTGAGTAGTTTACCACAGATCTCCGGGTCCATAGGCAGTTGCTAGATGGCTTCTTCTCTCTTTTTGATCTTCAATACAATGTTCTCCTTGATGTTCTTGGAGTTCTATCCGATGTAATCACTTTTTGCGGTGTGTTTGTTGGGATCCGATGAATTGTGAGTTTATGATCAGATTATCCATGAAATTATTTGAGTCTTTGCTGCACTCTTTTATGCATGATTATTATAGCCTCGTATTTCTTCTCCGATCTATTGATTTGGTTTGGCCAACTAGATTGATTTTTCTTGCCATGCGAAGAGGTGCTTTGTAGTGGGTTCGATCTTGCGGTGCTCAATCCCAGTGACAGAAAGGGACATGACACGTATGTATCATTGCTACTAAGGGTAAAAAGATGAGGTTTATTCCTACGTGAGTTTATCTTGTCTACATCATGTCATCGTTCTTAAGGCATTACTCCGTTCCTTTATGGACTTAATACACTAGATGCATGCTGGATAGCGGTCGATGTGTGGAGTAATAGTAGTAGATACAGGCAGGAGTCGGTCTACTAATCTTGGACGTGATGCCTATATACATGATCATTGCCTTCGATATCGTCATGATTATTTGCTTTTTTATCAATTGCCCAACAGTAATTTATCTACCCACCGTATGTTATTTTCTCGAGAGAAGCCTCTAGTGAAACCTATGGCCCCCGGGTCTATCTATCGCATATTACTAAAACCCTAAAAATATTGCTGCCATCTTTCTTTATTTATTTTATTTTGTATTTTTGTTTCAATCTATCAATCTATCATATACAATTTAATCTTGCAACTTACCGCCAAGGGATTGACAACCCCTTGTTTGCGTTGGGTGCAAGGATTTGTTGTTTGTGTGCAGGTGCTGCTAACAAGGTGTTGTGTGATTCTCCTACTGGTTCAATAACCTTGGTTTCATAATTGAGGGAAATACTTATCTCTACTGTGCTGCATCATCCCTTCCGATTCGGGGAAATACCAACGCAAGCTACAAGTAGCAGGAAGAATTTCTGGCGCCGTTGCCGGGGAGACATCATCAACATCTATCAAGTACCTTTGCACAAACTCTCATCTCCTTGCATTTACTTTATTTGCCATTTGCCTCTCGTTTTCATCTCCCCCACTTCTAAAACGTTTTTACAAAAATACAAAAATATTTTCCGTTTGCCTTTTTCTCGTTTGCTTGTTTGCTTGTTTGCTCGTTTTATCGTCATGGCTAGTTCTTCGCTCGTTACTATTACCCCTGAAAATGAAGTGCTTAATTTTAAACAGAGGGGAGGAGAGAATTTAAAAGATGCTTGGTATAGGATTTGTGATGCTCATAATAGATCAACTCGTAAGCAATCCTCTACCGTTCTTCTTCGCAATTTTTATGTGGGCATTACTACTTGGTATCGATTTGTGCTTGATACTATTACTGGAGGGAATTTCTTGATGTGTCCCTCCATGGATGCTTTTAATGCTATGGGAAATTTAGTGGGATCACCACCTATTGCTATTTATGTAACAACTTTAACTTTGGAACATGTTATGCAAAGGTTAGATGCTATTGAAAACAAAATGCCTACCATTGAGCATATTGAAAATTTAGATAAAAAGATTCATAATCATGTTACTCAATTTGGATCGAAGGTAGGTATCACTCTTAAGATGCTAAAAGAGAAGGAACCAACAATTAACGAAAAGGTGGAACGAAGTCCCACTAGGATCGATAAGTTGGAGGAAATTATTGATAAATTAGGTTCCACTTTTTCTTCCGCTAAAACTATTGAAAAGGTTACTCCCAGCAAGAATTGCAAGTTTATGTATGTCCCTAAAACCAATGGCACTACTTCTAGTAAGGGAAATGAGGATCTTAAAATGATTAGTGTGCACCCCAATTTCATTGGTATAATTAAGGAACCTATTCATAAAAGTAAAATTCTTGATTTTGTGCCTAGAAGTGTGATGGTGAGAAACACCTATGTTAAATCTATTAGAAAAAATGGATGTGTGATTGAGGAGTTGGAAACTAAAGATGACAATACTTGAAATTATGCATTATGGCTAGCTAGGGGCATAAAACAATAGCGCTTGTTGGGAGGCAACCCAATGAATAAAATAAATTTTTGTTATAAGTTTCTGTTATTGTGTGTTTTTACTGTCATGCTACTGGTATGATGGTGTTTTTGTGTTTTTAATTAGTGTTTGTGCCAAGTAATACCTTTGGGATGATTTGGAAGATAGTATAATTGATGCTGTTGGAAAACAGAAACTTTTACGTCTAGTACAGAAAATCCTAAAAATCACTGGAGCGACAAAAATTCTAAATTTTTTACACAGTATTGATATGTGAATTTCCCACGTTGTCCTAATTTTTCAGAATTTTTGGAGTTACAGAATTATGGCTTTTAAATAGATTGCTACAGACTGTTCTGTTTTTGACAGATTCTGTTTTTGATGCACTACTTGCTTGTTTTGATGAATCTATGGATTGTATCGGGGGGGTATAAGCCATGGTGAAGTTAGAGTACAGTAGGTTTAATGCAAAAATAAAATATGATTGGGTTTGCAACAGTACTTATAGTAGTGATTTATTTTGTTATACTAACGGATCTCACGAAGGTTTTGTTGAGTTTTGTGTGACTGAAGTTTTCAAGTTTTGGGTGAGATCACGATGGATGAAGGAATAAGGAGTAGTAAAAGCCTAAGCTTGGGGATGCCCAAGGCATCCCAAGGTAATATTCAAGGAAGACTCAAGTGTCTAAGCTTGGGGATGCCCCGGAAGGCATCCCCTCTTTCTTCTACCAACCATCGGTAATTTTACTTGGAGCTATATTTTTATTCGTCACATGATATGTGTTTTGCTTGGAGCGTCTTGTATGATATGAGTCTATGATTTGTTTGCTTTTTAGTTTGTCACAATCATCTTTGCTGAACACACCTATCTTGAGAGAGCCACATGTTTATCATCATAGTTTGTTAGAATACTCTATGTGCTTCACTTAAATTTTTTGAGCTAGGCAATTGCTCTAGTGCTTCACTTAAGTCTTTTTGAGCACGGTGGTGGCTATATTTTAGAGAAATGAGCTCTCATGCTTCACTTATATTATTTTTAGAGTTGATTAAAATTTTATAGAAATAAATTCTCATGCTTCACTTATATCATTTTGAGAATTGACTTGATTAAAATTTTATAGAAATAAATTCTCATGCTTCACTTATATCATTTTGAGAATTGACTTGATTAAAATTTTGAAGAAATGAATTCTCATGCTTCACTTATATTATTTTGAGAATTGATAAGATTGAAATTTTGAAGAAATATTTGCACTCTCATGCTTCACTTAAATCTTTTTGAGAGTTGACAATAGTAACGGTAATTTGCACAAGTTATGAAGATGGTCCCAAAGTGATGAATATTCTAGAGGGATATAATAAAAACTTTCATATAGATCATTGGATATGATAAGTGTGATTCCTTGCAATAGTTTTGCGATATGGAAATGATAATATGTGGGTCATGTTAGTGAGTAATTGTGATTTAGTAAGAATATTAGTGTTAAGGTTTGTGATTCCCTATGCATGCACATTAAGTCAATAGTTATGCAATGAAATTATATCCTACTTATGGTGCATTATTCGGTGTTAGTTATGGTCAATGCCTGTTTATGACCGTCTTCGTTTTTTGGTTGGTTGCTTCTCAATATTTTGCTAGCCTTCATTTGTACTAAGCGGAAATACTGCTTGTGCATCCAAAATCCTTAAAACCCAGTTGTGCCAAATGAGTCCACCATACCTACCTATATGCGGTATTTCCATGTCGTTCCAAGTAAATTTGCGTGTGCCAACTCTAAATTTTCCAAATAATTTTTCTGTTTTGTGTGCCCGTACCGCTCATGAGGCGGAAGGGGTGGCCAATATTTTCCATGCTAGGAGGATTATTCTCACGACGAGTGTTTATTCACTTGTCATTGCACGAGAGTGTGGCGGTATTAGGGATGCCCAGTCCTGAAATTAAATGATTTTTTTATGTGATGATAATAAGAAATTCCTTGGAAAGTGATGGTATGGAGGGCACCCGTGGATACGGCTAGCCATGTATTGTGAAAGAATGGTGGAAAAGGAATAAACTTTATTTTCTGTTTGGGAACCGCCTATAGTTGATCTAGCATGGAAGATATTGGGAATTCTCATTCATTCTCGTTGACAGGAAAAGCATGCCTCCCAAAATATTTTTATATCTCTAATTTAAGCTTTGAGCTCTGGCACATTTGACAAATCTCCGCTTCCCTCTGCGAAGGGCCTATCTATTTACTTTTATGCAATTTTTATTTTTACTTGAGTCTCCATCTTCTCTTACAAAAGCACCAACTAGAGAGCACTATTGTCATACTTGTGCATTGGATGTAGTTAATATTTGAGTGTGTTTCATGAATGGATCAATGATTGAGCATAATGGGCTAGGGATAACTTTCTTTAGCGTTGATATTTTGAAAGACATGGTTGCTTGTTAGCATGCTTGAGTATTTATGTTTTCATGTCAAACTATAGACTATTGCTTTGAAATATACAAGTCCAATGTCCATGCTACAAAGATAAAGAATATGTGATGAATATGTTAGGTAGCATTCCACATCAAAAATTCTGTTTTTATCATTTACCTACTCGAGGACGAGCAGGAATTAAGCTTGGGGATGCTGATACGTCTCCAACGTATCTATAATTTTTTATTGTTCCATGCTATTATATTATCAATCTTGGATGTTTTTACAATCATTTACAGCAATTATCTATCATTTTTGGAGACTAACCTATTAACCTAGTGCCCAGTGCCAGTTGCTGTTTTCTGCCCTGTTTTTGTTTTACAGAAAATCAATACCAAACGAAGTCCAAATGCCATGAAACTTTTTGGAGATTTTTTATTGGCCAAGATAAAGACTAGAAGCTTCGGGAGGAGGCCAGAAGACCCTGGTGGGGCCCACGAGCCACCAGGGCGTGCCTGGGGGGGCAGGCGCGCCCTGGTGCCTCATGGGGCCCACCAAGCTCCGTTTGACCTAATTCCAGCACTATAAATTCAGAAAAAATCAAAAACCCTCAGGGGAGTCCACGAAATACTTTTTCCGCCGCCGCAAGTTTCTGTTCCCGAGAGATCCCATCTGGAGGCCTTCTCCGGTACTCCGGCGGAGGGGGAATCGATCACGGAGGGGCTCTACATCAACCTTGCTGCCCTTCCGATGATGCGTGAGTAGTTTACCACAGACCTTCGGGTCCATAGGCAGTAGCTAGATGGCTTCTTCTCTCTTTTTGATCTTCAATGCAATGTTCTCCTTGATGTTCTTGAAGTTCTATCCGATGTAATCATTTTTTGCGGTGTGTTTGTTGGGATCCGATGAATTGTGAGTTTATGATCAGATTATCTATGAATTTATTTGAGTCTTTGCTGCACTCTTTTATGCATGATTATTATAGCCTCGTATTTCTTCTCCGATCTATTGATTTGGTTTGGCCAACTAGATTGATTTTTCTTGCCATGGGAAGAGGTGCTTTGTAGTGGGTTCGATCTTGCGGTGCTCAATCCCAGTGACAGAAAGGGACATGACACGTATGTATCGTTGCTACTAAGGGTAAAAAGATGGGGTTTATTCATACGTGTGTTTATCTTGTCTACATCATGTCATCGTTCTTAAGGCATTACTCCGTTCTTTTATGGACTTAATACACTAGATGCATGCTGGCTAGCGGTCGATGTGTGGAGTAATAGTAGTAGATGCAGGCAGGAGTCGGTCTACTAATCTTGGACGTGATGCCTATATACATGATCATTGCCTTGGATATCGTCATGATTATTTGCTTTTCTATCAATTGCCCAACAGTAATTTGTCTACCCACCGTATGCTATTTTCTCGAGAGAAGCCTCTAGTGAAACCTATGGCCCCCGGGTCTATCTATCGCGTATTACTAAAACCCTAAAAATATTGCTGCCATCTTTATTTATTTATTTATTTATTTTATTTTGTATTTTTGTTTCAATCTATCAATCTATCATATACAATTTAATCTTGCAACTTACCGCCAAGGGATTGACAACCCCTTGTTTGCGTTGGGTGCAAGGATTTGTTGTTTGTGTGCAGGTGCTGCTAACGAGGTGTTGTGTGATTCTCCTACTGGTTCGATAACCTTGGTTTCATAATTGAGGGAAATACTTATCTCTACTATGCTGCATCATCCCTTCCTCTTCGGGGAAATACAAACGCAAGCTACAAGTAGCAGTCTTTTGAAAATTTTGAGCACAACTTCCTTTTTTCAACTCTGTCCCATTCTTAGGTTATAACTGCAACTCTCATTTTCCTTCATCAAACAATTATGAAATTATTCCCACTTATAGTCCTTCCAACCAAACCCTTAAGTCCAGAAGATCAGCTCTATTTGCATCTTGGAAGACCTCCAAATAAATCCTCCAAGTTTCTGTCCAGAACTGAACTTCTCCAAAACTTGCACCAACAAGTTTTTATTTTTGCCAAACCAACTCCACCATCATATCCATCATCTAATGAGACATCATCCTGGTAATTTTCATAGCCAACAAAAATACCTAGATTTCCTTAGCATTTTGTCAAGCACATTGTGTGCATGACAGAATTCTGCAACTCCTTTAAACTACATATGGAACTAGCTCTTTTGACCAAACCAGCATGTCTAGTAGCCTTGCCATCTAGAGAATCCCGACCCTGCTAAGTCTCACTTGCAACAAATTCTTCTAGAGCCTCCTGGCATTCTGACGAGCACGGTGCGTGCATGTCCAGTGCGTGCACAGCGCACGAGCAGAGCGCTCGTTGTGCAGGCATCGGCATCGAACTACTGTTGCCACTGCTGCTTCTCTCGCTCGCCTCAGCCCTTCCCTAGATCATCTGACCATCCCCGCATTCTGCCCACACTTGAGCCCGGCCTCTAGTGCCGACCATCACCGTCCAGAGTCGCCACCACCGTCGTCCACATGGGCACGGCACCGCCCGCTGCACCTGGTCCTATCCGAAGCCGCCAGCTCATCCCCAGCCTTAACAACCACCTACCCAGGCTCATCCATTGCACCGGCCTCCCCACCGACCACGGCCACCGCCCACAACCACCTTGCCGGCGCAGTAATGGTGGCCGCCGCCGTGCTCATCCTCTGGAAGCAATGGGACTGACCTCCCGCGCCCATAAAAAGCCACCTCGAGCTCGCCTCTCTGCACGGCAGCCTCGCCTCACCCTCTGTAGACCTCCCCAAGCAGCTAGAACGACCAGAGATGGCCGTCTCCCTCGCCTCCGGCCGCCACAGCCACCGCCACTGCCCGGTTAAGTCCGAGCTAACCAGAGCCTCCCCATCCCCAATCTCTTCACCACTCAACTCCTAGAGCACCCGCGAGTCCAATCCATCCGTCAATTTCACCGAACGGAGCTTGAGGCCGGAGTTCCTCTTTCGCCCGCCGCCGCCGTCCGTCGGGGAAGCTCGCCGCCGGCAGCCCGTGCTCCTCGCCGACCGTGACGCCCACCGGGAGGATCGCCATGACCCCCTGGTCACGTCGGTGGCCTCAGCTCCCCGAGAGCTACCACCGTTCGCCGGCAATCACCGCCGGCAGGGCGCCCCCTCTTGTTCCCGCGTGGTTGGCCTGACCAGGGTCAAACCCGACGGGTGGGCCCCATCGTCAGTGACCGTGACCCGGGCCGCGCGGTTAAGTGGAGACGGGTTTCCGTCAAGTCATCTTCGCACGGGGGAAACATATTCCATGAATATGTCTTCGACGTCGTCAGCCTCCCGCGCGGCCGAGCGACTGTGCCTGGCCCAGTGGCGCCAGGCGGCTAAACAGCGCTCAGGGCGCGCTTCTGCCCTTTTCTCTTTTTCTTTTCCAGAAGTTTTCAAATAATCCTACAGAATTCATTTCTACACCAAATTTGATCATTCAAATTTCTGCATACTCCTAAAATCATTCTCTATTAATCCAGCTAGGGTGAACATTTTTCCTAAGCTTTGTTTCTGTTGGATCTGTTAAATAGCCCATTTCTTCATTACTTCCAGCTTAGAAATTCCCTAGGAAAATCATATGAACTCCAAATCATTTGATTCTTTTTCTGAAATTCTTTATTTTTCCTCTAGCTTATTTTAGTATTTATTTCAAAAATTTCCAAACAACTTTTTAGTACTGTTTTGGCTTTATGTGGTAATTTCAATATTTTGAAAATAGGAAAATGGAGGGAAGATAAAATTTTCAAAGTGTTGGAGTGCACCCAAGCTTTCTGCATGCTCAAGGCAAGCGTCTTGAACACTTGATATGGTGAATGCATAGTTGTTTGTTTGCAAGAATAATTGAATTATGAATATGTTGAATTCATTTAAAATTTGCATATTGATAGTTATGCATGCATGATTCCTTGACAATGTTTTATCTTCATTTAAACATGAAGTATGAGTGAATATGGTTATTTTCACATGTCACATATGCCTATGTTGGTTCGGACTAATCTGCAAGAAAGAATCAGTCACGAGAAAAGTGACCGTGAGACTGAAATCTCGTTGTGACGAGAATGATCAGTGAGGGCATGTTGGGACAGGCTAGATGGTGACCCTGTTGGGTACTACCAAGAAGATATATTGTGCTAACCACTGTAGGAAAACTTAAACCTCCTAAGTCGACCGTAGATCGAGTCTTGTTCCGGTAACCCCCATACTGGATTCGTGCTACCACAAGTCCCTGCCATAGGTAGGGTATGGTTCAGTAAGTTGCTAACCCCTTTCCTTGCACACACCATAGAGAGGGGCCATAGTGAAAGATACCATTGGCCCATGGTAGGCATGTCACTTGGTCAGGGGGCATGGGTGTCTCCGGTTGTAGCCGGAGAGGGGTAGCACCCCTTGTGATTCGCGCGCGTTATAAATTTTGTGATCCCATGCTATTCGAGATTGTAGTCTCCCCGTCTTAGAGTTTTTACATGAATGATGCCTCGGGTGATTCTGGGCATCGGGAAAGTTAAGCTGGTGTGTGCTGGTTAGGTGTGTTTGCAACCCAAAAACCGTAATGGGAATTAGTCAGCGTCTCGGTGTTGACTAAAGAAATCCTTTACTTGTGGGTAAAGAGTACAACCTCTGCAGGTTAAACCTATTCGAATAGCCATGTCCGTGGTTAAGAACTACAGTCTGGGTTGGTCAAGTGTCGGTCTTCGGAGGAAATATTTAAAATTGAGCATGGTTTATTTTGCAGGATAATTATTGTCACCACTGATGCAATTTTGAATATTATTGTTTTTATGAATATTATTGTGGACTAACCCGTTTCTTTTATATGAATTTTCTGAGTGTCACTTGGGCTGGCTAGACTACCCGTGGCACTCGATTTTATTTTCTTTTTTGAGTGTCACTTGGGCTGGCTAGACTACCCGTGGCACTCGGTTTTATTTTCTTTTCTGAGTGTCACTTGGGCTGGCTAGACTACCCGTGGCACTCAGTTTTATTTTCTTTTTTGAGTATCACTTGGGCTGGCTGGACTACCCGTGACACTCGGTTTTATCTTTTTTTCTGAGTGTCTCTTGGGATGGCTAGACTACCTGAGATACTCATCTTTATTTTTTCTGAATATCTCTTGGGATGGCTAGACTACCTGAGATATTCATTTCTTTTCAAGACCTCTCGAGGCGTTGCTTTTAGACACCCGTTTGGCATTTCTTTTCAAGACCTCTCGAGGCGTCGCATTTAGACACCCGTTTGGCATTTCTTTTCAAGACCTCTCGAGGCGTCGCTTTCAGACACCCGTTTGGCATTCTTCTTGGAATTCCTCGGGTGGTCGAACGCCTGATGTTCCATTTCATTTTCTTGAATTTATTACTAACATGATATATTTATTCTTCTGCACCGTATTAATATTTATCATGCCATGCTCTAATTCCGGTCAGCATATGCATATAAATTAGTCCATCATGATCATATGCACTCTGACACATTCGGTATATCTTTTGTTCATGATGTTTGCGAGTACATTCAAAAGTACTCACTGGCTTGTCCCTGGCTATTTAATTGGCCAGGTCAGGATTTCAATGAGGAGTACTACAACGACGTCCATGCAGACTAGGAGCCTAAGATAGCAGCCACGCGAGATAGGAATTATCCAGGTCAGCTGTTCGTGTGGTGATGGAGCCCCACCAGAGATGGAGATCCGCTACCCGCTTCCGCCATCCGCTGTTAGAAATCATTGTTGTATCATTAGACCTTTATGGTCTTGTATCCAATTCTTGTAATTGCTTGGAATTTTGTATCAAGGAAGTGTCCACCAGTAACAGTAATCCTGGGGCTAGTGCTGACACGAGGGGTCATTTGCTAGGATATTGTGTCCCGGAAATCCAGCCCCGACAGCCTTGGTATCAGAGCCCAGGCTGACCACTGGCTAATCCTATCTTAGCCTGGTCGCTATCCCTAGGTTTCCACACCATTCACAACCTTTCCTGCCCGTAGCCAAGCCCATCTCATCTGATAGCATGCACAGTGGCCAGCCAACATCTTTCGGCAGTCGGTGCCCAACCTATCAGCCCTGCCCATAGGCCGTGCACCTGTGGCCGACACCTGAGTTGTCCCATCCACAAGCGTGCGACGGAAGACTCCACTGACCTATAAAGGATGCCTTGCCCCAGCTCAGCAGATCACAGCCTCACTCTCAGTTCGATAACCAACCACCAAGATGCCTGGCCCCATTGTTCACAATGAAACCACCACAGCCGAGCTTGGAGACTTTGTAGTCATCTTCGCTAATGTCACCCGTCGAGCTTTTGGCATAGAAGAGCCCCCAGAATATGTTGTATACCAGGAGCACACGAGTGATGCCATCCACCACTTCTGGGCCATGGTGCACATCTACGGGAGGGGCACCACATCAGGACGCCCCTACCGGTTCACCGGGAGGACGACCTCCGACGAGCCCCAAGCCATCCAACTTGCAGCCCGAGAGGCTGTAGTTCATCTCCGGCATTTGTCGCCGTGGGTTAACATCCGCCCTTTCTACTACTACCCTAGTCGTGAAGGCTATGGTAGCCCGACCCAAGTCACCAATGGAGACCATGAGACGGATCCTCCTCTAGTGCATCTAGTGCGCTACCTGAGAGCGCAAGAGGCACTGTTCAATCAGGTCACCCTTGACCTGATTACGACCCGTAGGACGCTCGCTCTCCTGACCTCGGTGAGAAGTGAAGCTGCAACCGCCACCGACACCCCGATAGTGCTGCTTGGGAGGCCAATTGAGCCCCCAAGGGATGCTCCTGTTATCTACCCAGGCAATGCCTTCGCCTCCCCAAGGGAACTCCGTCGTCTCTTGGAGACCTACTCCAACGGGACTGTGACCACAACACCCCACGAGGGACACCACCGCTACCCCAGCCCTGTAGCTCCCCATCCGACCCCGGTCAGCTCCAACACCGAAGCTCACGGAGAAGCTTCGACATGTGCAAGACCCGCCGGCTAGGTGTCAACGAGGTGGACTGAGTCCACCAGAATTGTTGTAGAACCTTAGTGGCCCGGTTTCCCTGTATTTTCATAGTAGTAGTTGTATGGCGTAGTAGGGTTGTTGCTGTGTATAACGCTAGTTTACATGATGCAACCTTGTATTGCATTTTAGGGCGTATGTCATAAGTGCATTACTATGATTGCATTCTGCATATTATTGTTTGTTGTGATTTGCATTTAGTTCTTCCGCCCTTAACAAATCTCGAGGACGAGATTTTCTTAAGGGGGGTAGAGTTTGTAACACCCCAAAAATTTAAGCACATTTTCATCAAGTAAAATTTGGCCAGAAATAAAACTTTGAATTATAGAGTATTTTCTGTTCTCTTTTTTCCAAAATTCTTCCCTCCATATAGAAAATTTTGGAAAATATTGTGGGCATTGGAAGTTTTCTTAAATCATTTCATTTATATTTTAAATAACAGTAGGAAATATTTTCATAATAATATTTGCCCCAAAGTAATTCTTTTAATAGCATTTTCAATCCCTGAAATGCTTCTGTTGCACTGCAACTATTTTAAATAATTTTAAAAAAAATTCACAAAAATTATGGGGGATCATGTGATGCCTATAGATCACTTTTATGCAAAAACCTAACCTGGTCTTTTGAAAATTTTGAGCACAACTTCCTCTTTTCAACTCTGTCCCATTCTTAGGTTATAACTGCAACTCTCATTTTCCTTCATCAAACAATTCTAAAATTATTCCCACTTACAGTCCTTCCAACCAAACCCTTAAGTCCAGAAGATCAGCTTTATTTGCATCTTGGAAGACCTCCAAATAAATCCTCCAAGTTTCTGTCCAGAACTGAATTTCTCCAAAACTTGCACTAACAAGTTTTTCTTTTTGCCAAACCAACTCCACCATCATATCCATCATCTAATGAGACATCATCCTGGTAATTTTCATAGCCAACAAAAATACCTAGATTTCCTTAGCATTTTGTCAAGCACATTGTGTGCATGACATAATTCTGCAACTCCTTTAAACTACATATGGAACTAGCTCTTCTGACCAAACCAGCATGTCCAGTAGCCTTGCCATCTAGAGAATCCCCACCCTGCTAAGTCTCACTTGCAATAAATTCTTCTAGAGCCTCCTGGCATTCTGACGAGCACGTTGCGTGCATGTCCAGTGCGTGCACAGCGCACGAGTAGAGCGCTCGTTGTGCAGGCATCGACATCGAACTACTGTTGCCACTGCTGCTTCTCTCGCTTGCCTCAGCCCTTCCCTAGATCATCTGACCATCCCCGCGTTCTATCGACACCTGAGCCCGGCCTCTAGCGCCGACCATCACTGTCCAGAGTCAACGCCACCGTCGTCCACACGGGCACGGCACCGCCCGCTACACCTGGACCTATCCGAAGCCGCCAGCTCATCCCCAGCCTTAACCACCACCTACCCAGGCTCATCCGTTGCACCGGCCTCCCCACCGACCATGGCCACCGCCCACAACCACCTTGCCGGCGTAGTAATGGTGGCCGCCGCCGTGCTCATCCTCTGGAAGCAACGGGACCGACCTCCCGCGCCCATAAAAAGCCACCTCGAGCTCGCCTCTCTGCACGGCAGCCTCGCCTCACCCTCTGTAGACCTCCCCAAGCAGCTAGAACGACCAGAGATGGCCGTCTCCCTTGCCTCTGGCCGCCACGGCCACCGCCACTTCCCGGTTAAGTCCGAGCTAACCAGAGCCTCCCCATCCCCAATCTCTTCACCACTCAACTCCTAGAGCACCCGCGAGTCCAATCCATCCGTCAATTTCACCGAACGGAGCTTGACGCCGGAGTTCCTCTTTCGCCCGACGCCGCCGTCCGTCGGGGAAGCTCGCCGCCGGCAGCCTGTGCTCCCCGCCGACCGTGACGCCCACTGGGAGGATCGCCATGACCCCCTGGTCACGTCGATGGCCTCAGCTCCCCGAGAGCTGTCGCCGTTCGCCGGCGATCGCCGCCGGCAGGGCGCCCCCTCCTGTTCCCACGTGGTTGGCCTGACCAGGGTCAAACCTGACGGGTGGGGCCCACTGTCAGTGATCGTGACCCACGCCGCGCGGTTAAGTGGAGACGGGTTTCTGCCAAGTCATCTTCGCGCGGGGGAAACGTATTCCATGAATATGTCTTCGACGTCGTCAGCCTCCCGCGCGGCCGAGCGACTAGGCCTGGCCCAGAGGCGCCAGGCGGCTAAACAGCGCTCAGGGCGCGCTTCTGCCCTTTTCTCTTTTTCTTTTCCAGAAGTTTTCAAATAATCCTGTAGAATTCATTTCTACACCAAATTTGATGACTCAAATTTCTGCATACTCCTAAAATCATTCTCTATTAATCCAGCTAGGGTGAACATTTTTCCTAAGCTTTGTTTCTGTTGGATCTGTTAAATAGCCCATTTCTTCATTACTTCCAGCTTAGAAATTCCCTAGGAAAATCATATGAACTCCAAATCATTTGATTCTTTTTCTGAAATTCTTTATTTTTCCTCTAGTTTATTTTAGTATTTATTTCAAAATTTTCCAAACAAATTTTTAGTACTGTTTTGGCTTTATGTGGTAATTTCAATATTTTGAAAATAGGAAAATGGAGGGAAGATAAAATTTTCAAAGTGTTGGAGTGCACCCAAGCTTTCTGCATGCTCAAGGCAAGCATCGTGAACACTTGATATGGTGAATGCATAGTTGTTTGTTTGCAAGAATAATTGAATTATGAATATGTTGAATTCATTTAAAATTTGCATATTGATAGTTATGCATGCATGGTCCCTTGACAATGTTTTATCTTCATTTAAACATGAAGTATGAGTGAGTATGGTTATTTTCACATGTGACATATGCCTATGTTGGTTCGGACTAATCTGCGGGAAAGAATCAGTCACGAGAAAAGTGACCGTGCGACTGAAATCTCGTTGTGACGAGAATGATCAGTGAGGGCATGTTGGGACATGCTAGATGGTGACCCTGTTGGGTACTACCAAGAAGATATATTGTGCTAACCACTGCAGGAAAACTTAAACCTCCTGAGTCGACCGTAGAACGAGTCTTGTTTCGGTAACCCCCATACTGGATTCGTGCTACCACAGGTCCCTGTCACAGGTAGGGTATGGTTCAGTAAGTTGCTAACCCCTTTCCTTGCACACACCACACAGAGGGGCCATAGTGAAAGATACCATTGGCCCATGGTAGGCATGTCACTTGGTCAGGGGGCATGGGTGTCTCTGGTTGTAGCCGGAGAGGGGTAGCACCCCTTGTGATTCACGCACGTTATAAATTTTGTGATCCCATGCCATTCGAGATTGTAGTCTCCTCGTATTAGAGTTTTTACTTGAATGATGCCTCGGGTGATTCCGGGCATCGGGAAAGTTAAGCTGGTGTGTGCTAGTTTGGTGTGTTTGCAACCCAAAAACCGTAATGGGAATTAGTCAGCGTCTCGGTGTAGACTAAAGAAATCCTTTACTTGTGGGTAAAGAGTACAACCTCTGCAGAGTTAAACCTATTCGAATAGCCGTGTCCGCGGTTAAGGACTACAGTCTGGGTTGGTCAAGTGTCGGTCTTAGTGTCGGTCTTCGGAGGAAATATTTAAAATTGAGCAAGATTTATTTTGCAGGATAATTATTGTTACCACTGATGCAGTTATGTATATTATTGTTATTATGAATATTATTGTGGACTAACCCGTTTCTTTTATATGAATTTTCTGAGTGTCACTTGGGCTGGCTAGACTACCCGTGGCACTCTGTTTTATTTTCTTTTCTGAGTGTCACTTGGGCTGGCTAGACTACCCATGGCACTCGGTTTTATTTTCTTTTCTGAGTGTCACTTGGGCTGGCTAGACTACCCGTGGCACTCGGTTTTATTTTCTTTTCTGAGTGTCACTTGGGCTGGCTGGACTACCCGTGACACTCGGTTTTATCTTTTTTTTCTGAGTGTCTCTTGGGATGGCTAGACTACCTGAGATACTCATCTTTATTTTTTCTGGATATCTCTTGGGATGGCTAGACTACCTGAGATATTCATTTCTTTTCAAGACCTCTTGAGGCGTCACTTTTAGACACCCGTTTGGCATTTCTTTTCAAGACCTCTCGAGGCGTCGCATTTAGACACCCGTTTGGCATTTCTTTTCAAGACCTCTCAAGGCGTCGCTTTCAGACATCCTTGGGCGGTCCAACGCCTGATGTTCCATTTCATTTTCCTTAATTTATTACTAACATGATATATTTATTCTTGTGCACCGTAATAATATTTATCATGCCATACTCTAATTCCGGTCAGCATATGCATGTAAATTAGTCCATCATGATCATATGCACTCTGACACATTCGGTATATCTTTTGTTCATGATGTTTGCGAGTACATTCAAACATACTCACTGGCTTGTCCCTGGCTATTTAATTGGCCAGGTCAGGATTTCAACGAGGAGTACTACAACGACGTCCATGCGGACTAGGAGCCTAAGATAGCAGCCACGCGAGATAGGATTATCCAGGTCAGCTGTTCCTATGGGGATGGAGCCCCACCAGAGATGGAGATCCGCTACCCGCTTCCGCCATCCGCTGTTAGAAATCATTGTTGTATCATTAGACCTTTATGGTCTTGTATCCAATTCTTGTAATTGCTTGGAATTCTGTATCAAGAAAGTGTCCACCAGTAATAGTAATCCTGGGGCTGGTGCTGACACGAGGGGTCATTTGCTAGGATATTGTGTCCCGGAAATCCGGCCCCGACAGCCTCTCTCAAACAACCCTGCAATCAAATACAAACAATCTCTTGTGTCCCCAACACACCCAATACAATGGTAAATTGTATAGGTGCACTAGTTCGGCGAAGAGATGGTGATACAAGTGTAGTATGGATAGTAGATATAGGTTTTTGTAATCCGAACAATAAAAAACAGCAAGGTAGCAAGTAACAAAAGTGAGCACAAACGGTATTGCAATGCTTAGAAACAAGGCCTAGGGTTCATACTTTCACTAGTGCAATCTCTCAACAATGCTAACATAATTGAATCATATAACAATCCCTCAACATGCGATAAAGAATCACTCCAAAGTTCCTATCTAGCGGAGACCATAAGAAGAAATTGTTGTAGGGTACGAAACCACCTCAAAGTTATCTTTTCTGATCAATCTATTGAGCCATCCCTATAAGTGTCACAAACAGCCCTAGAGTTCGTACTAAAATAACACCATATGATATGCATCAACCAACTCTAATGTCACCTAGATACTCCAATGTCACCACAAGTATCCGTGAGTTGATTATTCGATATGCATCAAACAACTTCAGATTCATAATATTCAATCCACACAAAGAACTTCAAAGAGTACCCCAAAGTTTCTTATCGGAGAAAAGATAATGAAAACGTGCAACCAACCCCTATGCCTAGATCACCCCAAGGTCACGGGAATCCGCGAGTTGATCACCAAAACATACATCAAGTGACTCAATAGAATACCCCATTGTCACCACGGGTATCCACATGCAAGACATACATCAAGTGTTCTCAAATCTGAAATATTCAATCCGACAATAATGAAACCTCAAAGGGAAAGATTCAATTCATCACAAGAAGATAGAGAGGGAAGAAACACCATATGATCCAACTATATTAACAAAGCTCGCGGTACATCAAGATAGTGCCAAATCAAGAACACGAGAGAGAGAGATCAAACACATTGCTACTGCTACATACCCTCAGCCCCGAGGGTGAACTACTCCCTCCTCGTCATGGAGACCGCCGGGATGATGAAGATGGCCTCCGGTGATGATTCCCCGCTCCGGCAGAGTGCCGGAACAGGGCTCCGGATGAGTTTTCTTTGGCACAGAGACTTGCGGCGGCGGCGTGGAAGTTTTAGGTTTCTTTTCGGGGTTTCCAGAATATATAGGAATATTTGGTGTTGGAATCACGTCAGGGGGGCGCCCCCCCCCCAGGCTTGTGGCTCCCTCTGCCACCTCCTGGTCCATCTCTGGTGCTCCGTGGGTCTCTTCTGGTCCATAAAAAATCACCGTAAATTTTGGGGTCATTCCGAGAACTTTTATTTCTGCACAAAAAACGACACCACGGTAGTTCTGCTGAAAACAGCGTCAGTCCGGGTTAGTTCCATTCAAATCATACCGAAACCATATAAAATTGTTATAAACATGGCATGAATACTTCATAAATTATAGATACGTTGGAGACGTATCACGGCTCAACCTCCCCATGCGCCGCCGACGCCTCCAACGCGTCAACCTCCCCATGCGCCGCCGACGCCTCCAACGCGTCAACCTCCTCGCGGCGGCCGCCGACGCCTCCCGTCGCGTCAACCTTCCCGCAACGGCCGCCGACACCGCCAGGAACCCACGCCATTGCTTCCTGCTAGGCCATTCACCGGTGTCAAGGTTTCCCTTCGCCATCGGCTCCCTACGCGCCCATCCATCATCTAAAGGGCCTCGCCCGCGGCGCTTCTGTGGACCCTGAGCGCCGCCGCCCCCAGCCACCTGCGAGGCTACACCAGACCATCCCGTCGCCGCTGATCCCGTGTGCCACCGCTCGAATAACTACATATATCAGAGCTGCTGGAGGCCTCAGCCTGCACCGCCTAAATAAACCGCAAATCACAAAGCACCGAAGTCCTAATTACTAGAAAATTCACATCACGAACTGCAGCCAGATCCTGGGGGGATCCACGGTGGGAGTGGATCTGAGTGGGGGGAGGAGGGGGAGGGGGGATGAGTATTTACCTGCTGGGCGAACTCGATCCGAATGAAGGCACACTTGACCTTGGACCCGCGGAGCGCCTCGAGGGCGGCTCGGGACTCGGCAACGGAGCAAAAAAAGATGAACGCGTAGCTGCGGGAGCCGGCACGCTTGATGATGTAGTCGAGCACCTCGTGCGGGGCGAAGGCCGCCATGATGTCGTCCTCGCCCGGGTGCGCGGGGAGGTTGCCGACCCACAGCGCGTTCATCTCGTGGGCCGCTCATGGCAAGGCGGCGGCGGCAACCCCGGTGCCGGAGGGCTCTGACTCCTTCGGCGGGGAGGCCGACGGACTGGCGGCCTCAGAGGGCTCCGCGGGCGGTGGCTCCAGCGACATCGATGGTGGTGGGGATTAGGGTAGCGAGAGATCGCCGGGAGCTAGGGGAAGGATGTGGGGATTTCGGCTGTCTGAGATGGGGAACAGGACGGGTTGAGGGGAAACGTCCTGCGGGCCGGACTGTATATACTGCGGTGGGGTTGCGCAGAGTCCATGAGCAGCACCGTTTCTATCCCTGCTCCAATATCATCCAGACACCTATTCCCATGACTTTGGCTCAAAAAGCCTATTCCCATGACCGGACACTAAAAAAAATCCCATCACCAAGAACAGATGAGTATGACCTTTCTTTTGCAAAAGTTTACCCAACACATAGTTCAAAGTTTTCATTACACCTCAATAGCCAAGACAAATAGCTCATTCATAATTCAAGTTTGCATTGCCTCAATCTATCTAGCAAAATAAACAGAAATAAATAAAAACATACATAGTTATTCCTTACCTTATTTGTCGGGAGACATAACTTCGGTCATCATGCTAAGCGACAAGTAGAAACTAAAATGGCAAGCATACAATTATGCCAACACACAACAAAAGAAAACAAATATGTACAGAAAATGCCGAATCCACTAGTCTCTGAACTACTAATTCACATGTCTCGAAATACTATCTTCCACAGGGGATGAGGACTCCAATTGCATCAGCTCACGTCCTGATGGCTTCCGCAATCGGCACAAGAATCGACTTCTCAGTGTAGATGAATTGTAGGGCCCTGTCTACAGCTAGAGCCAAGAGCTCAAACTGCTCTGGCTTCGTGCCAGGCAAAGGCTACACATGTCTGGTCCATGCTTTCGGGAGCTCTTCCTTGAACTTCTTGATCTATAATTCGATCGGATTGCAGCAGGCATTTTAGCTTTCATCAATTTCATATCTAAAGAACATACACTTGATATTTTGTACTTTGAGTTGAGTACAAAAACATGGCCTTCATAGACACCTTTTAATTTAATTCAGGGAGTTGGTTAGTAACAAATTTCCCTCTCATAAAACGTTTCAAAAAGAAGGAATGCATATAATATCTCATTGGCATAATATACTTCACTGCCACAAATAGTAATGAAGTATATGTCCCTTATGAAAGAAAGTGTCTCTACCACAACACGAAAATAATCATAAGTTTAAGTAAGTGTGGTAACAACATTTTTTACATCATACAAGCATACAAATTGTTGTTTATGTTAATATTTTATTAAGTATGTTTCACTAACCCGTATGGATTTGACCCGTCCCTCCAAACAATACGTCGAAGAGGAATGTTGCATCGTGAAGCCCCCAAAATGTCCCATTAAGGTCTTTATGGGTAGAAATGGAATCTTCCAAATTCTCAATGTCAATGTATGCAGAAGTTTGATCACTGGAGAATTCAACACCTTCATTCTTTCCAATCTTTTGAAACTCTTCGTCTTCCTCCTGCATTAAAATGGATCAACTAATTCCTCCAACCCATAGGTTCCTAATAGCTCTAGCATGTAAAAACCAATCAACAAACACAAGGCTTTAGAAGGCATACTATTTATGCAATGAAATCAAAGAATAAAACCTCATCAAGCAGCATAGATCTTTAAACAACGATGCAGTCTAGCACCCTGTGTGGGTAGTAGGCCGCAGTGACGTCGCCTCGCTCACGTGTGTTGGCAGGTTACCGAGCCACAATGTGTTCACCTCGTGCGCCGCCCCTAGCGCGGTGTCAGCAACCCGTGTGCCAGAGGGTTCCGATTCCTTCGGTGGGGAGGCCGACGGCCTGGCGGCCTCGGCGGTCTCCGCTGCCTCTATGGGCAGTGGTTCCAACAAAATCGACGGCGATGGGGGTGGGAGGAGGGAGATATCGCTGGACGGCTAGATTAGGATGCGAGGAATTCTAGCTCTCTGAGTATGGGGCCCAGAATGGGGAGACGGGAACCAGCCCACGGACTAGACTTGTATATATTGCGGGCGTGGTAGGGACGGTTGCGCCGAGTCCTTGGGCGGCTCGAACCTTTTGTATGTGAGGTGATTATCCTCTGCTTGAGAAAAATAGTCACCAAATAATGGCCTTCATATTGACACATTAATTTGAGATTCAGTGAATGATAACAAAAAAGATCTGGAAAAAATAGAGCTGCCTGACCCGACCCTTGTTCCCTAATCCAGAAAATGATTTGCTAAAGATCTGGAAAAATAATTAGCCACCACTGCCATCCATAAGTGGTAGAAAACGATTCGCTAAAGATTAAAAAAAAAGAGCTGCCCAACCCAACCCTTGTTCCCCTATATGGAAAACAATTTGCTAAAGATCCGGAAAAAAACTGCCCAATCCGACCCTTCTTCCCCCAATCCAGATGACCCGCAGTTAAAGATAAAATCACGACGGCCGACCTCCCCGCACGCCGCCGATGCCTCCAACCGAGTCAACCTCCTCGTGGCGGCCGCCGACACCTCCCGCCGCTTCAACCTCCCCGCAGCGGCCGCTGACGCCGCCAGGAATCCACTGCCACCGCTTCCTGCTAGGCCATTGACCGGTGTTAAGGCTTCCCTTCCCCATCGGCTCCAAACGTGCCCATCCATCATATAAAGGGCCTTGCCCGCCGTGCTCCTGTGGACCGTGAGTGCCGCCGCCCAGCCACCTGCGAGGCTACGCCAAACCACCCCATCGCCGCTGATCCCGTGTGCCGCCGCTGGAATAACTACATATATCAGAGCTGCTGGAGGCCTCAGCCCGCACCGCCTAAATAAACCACAAATCACAAGCACCGAAGTCCTAATTACCGGAAAATTAAAATCGTGAACTGTAGCCAGATCCCGGGGGGATCCATGGTGGGAGCGGATCCGAGTGGGGGGAAGGTGGGTGGATGGGTGGATGAGAATTTACCAGCTGGGCGAACTCGATCTGGATGAAGGCGCAGTAGACCTTGGACCCGCAGAGCGCCTCGAGGGCAGCCCGGGACTCAACGACGGAGTAGAAAAAGACGAACACGTAGCTGCAGGAGCCAACGCATTTGACGACATAGTCGAGCGCCTCATGCGGGGCGAAGGCCGCCATGACATCGTCCTCGCCCACATGCGCGGGGAGGTTGCCGACCCACAACACGTTCGTCTCGTGGGCCGCCCCTGGCGTGGTAGTGTCGGCAACCCTGGTGCCGGAGGGCTCCGACGTCTTCGGCGGGGAGGCCGACGGCCTAGCGGCCTTAGAGGGCTCTGCGGGCGGCGGCTCCGGGGACATCGACGGTGCTGGGGATCAAGGCAGGGAGAGATCGCCGAGCGCTAGGGTTAGGATGTGGGGATTTTGGCTGTCTGAGACGGGGAACAGAACGAGGTGAGGAGAACCGTCCCGCGGGTCGGACTGTATATACTGCAGGCAGGGCTGCGCCGAGTCCATGGGCGGCACCGTTTCTATCCCTTATCCAATATCATCCAGACACCTATTCCCATGACTTTGGCTAAAAAAACCTATTCCCATGATCGGACACTCAAAAAAAATCCCATCACCAAGAATAGATGAGTATGACCTTTTTTTGCGAATGTTTACCCAACACATAGTTCAAAGTTTTCATTACACCTTAATAACCAAGGCAAATAGCTCATTCATAATTCAAGTTTGCATTGCCTCAATCTATCATCCAGACACCTATTCCCATGACTTTGGCTAAAAAAAACCTATTTCCGTGACCGGACACTCAAATAAAAATCCCATCTCCAAGAACAGATGAGTATGACCTTTTTTTTTGCGAAAGTTTACCCAGCACATAGTTCAAAGTTTTCATTACACCTTAATAACCAAGACAAATAGCTCATTCATAATTCAAGTTTGCATTGCCTCAATCTATCTAGCAAAATAAACACAAATAAATAAAAACATACATAGTTAGTCGTTACCTTATTTGTCGGGAGACATAACTTTGGTCATCATGCTAAGCGACGAGTAGAAACTAAAATGGCAAGCATACAATTATGCCAACACACAACAAAAGAATAAAATACGTATAGAAAGGCCGAATCCACTAGTGTCTGAACTACTAATTCACATGTCTCGAACTACTATCCTCCAGAGGGGATGAGGACTCCAATTGCATCAACTTATACTGATGGCTTCCGCAATCGGCACAAGAATCGACTTCTCGTTGTAGATGAATTGCAGGGCCCTGTTTGCAGCCAGAGCCAAGAGCTCAAACTCCTCAGGCTCCGTGCCAGGCCAAGGCTACACATGTCTGGTCCATGCTTTCGCGAGCTCTTCCTTGAACTTCTTCATCTATAATTTGATCGGATTGCAGCAGGCATTTCAACTTTCATCAATTTCATTTCTGAAGAACATACACTTGATATTTTGTACTTTGAGTTGAGTACAAAAACATGGCCTTCGTAGACACCTTTTAATTTAATTCAGGGAGTTGGTTAGTAACAACTTTCCCTCTCATACAATGTTTCAAAAAGAAGGATTGCATACAATATCTCACAATATACTTCACTGCCACAAATAGTAATGAAGTATATGTCCCTTATGAAAGAAAGTGTCTCTACCACAACACAAAAATAATCATAAGTTTAAGTAAGTGTGGTAACAATTTTTTTTACATCATACAAGCAAGCAAATTGTAGTTTATGTTAATGTTTTATTAAATATGTTTCATTAACCCATATTGATTTGACCCGTCCATCCAAACTATATGCCAAAGAGGAATGTTGCGTCATGAGGCCTCCAAAATGTCCCATTAAGGTCTTTATGGGGAGAAATGGAATCTTCCAAATTCTCAATGTCGATGTATGCAGAAGTTTGATCACTGGAGAATTCAACACCTTCATTCTTTCCAATCTTTTGAAATTCTTCGTCTTCCTCCTGCATTAAAATGGATCAACTAATTCCTTCAACCCATAGGTTCCTAATAGCTATAGCATGTAAAAACCAATCAACAAACACAAGGCATCAGAAGGCATACTATTTATGTAATGAGATCGAAGAATAAAACCTCATCCAAGCAGCCCTAGCAACAAAAACTATGAGATAGCTATGAATTTACTCGGTCTAAATTAAAGTGAAATAGACGAGAGATAACATGCACTACATAGTTATATGAAAGCACAACCTTAATCACATAAAATTGCATTACGTGTGCACAACTGATTACACAACAACAACACATGAATGGAGCAGTTTCACTTGAGAAATAGAAAACTACCACTAACCAAGGATGATTCAGTATTTGTACACCATTCAAACTTAAATCAAACCAAGCCATAGGGACTAGATATTGACCTATTCCGTAGCAAATTAAAGCTGGATTTACACAAGTAAGTATCATGATGGCATAGATCTTTACACAACGACGCAGTCAAGCACCCTGCACGGGTAGCATGCCGTAGTGATGTCGCATTGCTCGCGTGCGTGCGCAGGTTACCGAGCCACAATGTGTTCGCCTCATGCGCCGCCCCTAGCGCGGCGTCAGCACCCCCCTGTGCCAAAGGGTTCTGATTCCTTTCGGTGCGGAGGCCAATGGCCTGGCGGCCTCGGCGGTCTCCGCCGCCTCTGCGGGTGGTGGATCCAACAAAATCGACGGCGGTGGGGGTGGGAGGAGGGAGAGATCGCCGGTTGCCTAGATTAGGATGCGAGGAATTCTGACTCTCTGAGTATGGGGCCCAGAATGGGGACAGGGGAACCAGCCCATGGACTAGACTTGTATATATTGCAGGCGTGGTAGGGATGGTTGTGTCGACTCCTTGGGCGGCTCGAACCGTTCGTATGCGCGATGATTATACTCCGCTTGAGAAAAATACTCACCAAATAATGGCCTTCATATAGTCACATTAATTTGAAATTTGGTGGATGATAACAAAAAAGATCTGAAAAAAAGAGCTGCCTGACCCGAACCTTGTTCCCCAATACGGAAAATGATTTGCTAAAGATTCGGAAAAACAATTACCCACGACTGCCATCCATAAGTGGAAGAAAACGATTCGCTAAAGATCCGGAAAAAAATAGCTGCCCGACCCGACCCTTGTTCCCCTATATGGAAAACAATTTGCTAAAGATCCGGAAAAAAAACTACCCAACCCGACCCTTCTTCCCCCAATCCAGACGACCCACAGTTTAAAAGAAAACCACGACGGCTCGACCTCCCCACGCGCCGCCGACGCCTCCAACCACGTCAACCTCCTCGCGGTGGCCGCCGACGCCTCCCGCCGCGTCAACCTCCCCGGTGTGGCCGCCGACACCACCAGGAACCCACGCCATCGCTTCCTGGTAGGCCATTCACCGGTGTCAAGGTTTCCCTTTGCCATCGGCTCCCTACACGCCCATCCATCATATAAAGGGCCTCGCCCGCAGCGCTCCTGTGGACCCTGAGCGCCGCCGCCCCCAGCCACCTGCGAGGCTATGCCAGACCACCCCGTCGCCGCTGATCCCGTGTGCTGCCGCTCGAATAACTAAATATATCAGAGCTGCTAGAGGCCTCAACCAGCACCGCCTAAATAAACCGCAATTCACAAGCACCGAAGTCCTAATTACCGGAAAATTCACATCGCAAACTGCAGCCAGATCCTGGGGGGATCCACGGTTGGAGCGGATCCGAGTGGCGGAGGGGAGGAGAGGGAGGGGGGATGAGAATTTACCTGCTGGGCGAACTCGATCCGGATGAAGGCGCACTTGACCTTGGACCCGCAGAGCGCCTCGTGGGTGGCTCAGGACTCGGCAACGGAGCGAAAAAAGATGAACGCGTAGCTGCGGGAGCCGGCGCGCTTGACGACGGGCGAAGGCCGCCATGATGTCGTCCTCGCCCGCGTGTGTGGGGAAGTTGCCGACCCATAGCGCGTTCGTCTCGTGGGCCGCCCCTGGTGCGTCGGCGGCGGCAACCCCATTGCCGGAGGCCGACGGACTGGCGGCCTCAGAGGGCTCCACGGGCGGCGGCTCCGGCGACATCGATTGTGGTGGGGATCAGGGCAGGGAGAGATATCCAGGAGCTAGGGGTAGCATGTGGGGATACGGCTGTCTGAGATGGGGAACGGAACGGGTTGAGGGGAAACGTCCCACGGACCGGACTCTATATACTGCGGGCGGGGCTGTGTCGAGTCCGTGAGCGGCACCGTTTCTATCCCTGCTCCAATATCATCCAGACACCTATTCCCATGACTTTGGCTCAAAAAAACATATTCCCATGACCGGACACTCAAAAAAAATCCCATCACCAAGAACAGATGAGTATGACCTTTCTTTTGCGAAAGTTTACCCAGCACATAGTTCAAAGTTTTTATGACACCTTGATAACCAAGACAAATAGCTCATTCCTAATTCAAGTTTGCATTGCCTCAATCTATCTAGGAAAATAAACACAAATAAATAAAAACATACCTAGTTAGTCGTTACCATATTTGTCAGGAGACATAACTTTGGTCATCATGCTAAGCGACTAGTAGAAACTAAAATGGCAAGCATACAATTATGCCACCACACAACAAAAGAAAAAAATATGTACAGAAAATGTCGAATCCACTAGTCTCTGAACTACTAATTCACATGTCTCGAAATACTATCTTCCAGAGGGGATGAGGACTCCAACTGCAACAGCTTACGTCCTGATGGCTTCCGCAATCGGCACAAGAATCGACTTCTCGTTGTAGATGAATTGCAGGGCCCTGTCTATAGCCAGAGAAGAGTTCAAACTCCTCCGGCTTCGTGCCAGGCAAAGGCTACACATGTCTGGTCCATGCTTTCGCGAGCTCTTCCTTGAACTTCTTGATCTATAATTAGATCAAATTGCAGCAGGCATTCTAGCTTTCATCAATTTCATGTCTGAAAAACATACACTTGATATTTTGTACTTTGAGTTGAGTACAAAAACTTGGCCTTCGTAGACACCTTTTAATTTAATTCAGGGAGTTGGTTAGTAACAACTTTCCCTCTCATAAAATGTTTCAAAAAGAAGGAATGCATACAATATCTCATTGGCATAATATACTTCACTGCCACAAATAGTAGTGAAGTATATGTCCCTTATGAAAGAAAGTGTCTCTACCACAACACAAAAATAATCATAAGTTTAAGTAAGTGTGGTAACAATTTTTTTTACATCATACAAGCAAGCAAATTGTAGTTTATGTTAATGTTTTATTAAATATGTTTCATTAACCCATATTGATTTGACCCGTCCATCCAAACTATATGCCAAAGAGGAATGTTGCGTCATGAGGCCTCCAAAATGTCCCATTAAGGTCTTTATGGGGAGAAATGGAATCTTCCAAATTCTCAATGTCGATGTATGCAGAAGTTTGATCATTGGAGAATTCAACACCTTCATTCTTTCCAATCTTTTGAAATTCTTCGTCTTCCTCCTGCATTAAAATGGATCAACTAATTCCTTCAACCCATAGGTTCCTAATAGCTATAGCATGTAAAAACCAATCAACAAACACAAGGCATCAGAAGGCATACTATTTATGTAATGAGATCGAAGAATAAAACCTCATCCAAGCAGCCCTAGCAACAAAAACTATGAGATAGCTATGAATTTACTCGGTCTAAATTAAAGTGAAATAGACGAGAGATAACATGCACTACATAGTTATATGAAAGCACAACCTTAATCACATAAAATTGCATTACGTGTGCACAACTGATTACACAACAACAACACATGAATGGAGCAGTTTCACTTGAGAAATAGAAAACTACCACTAACCAAGGATGATTCAGTATTTGTACACCATTCAAACTTAAATCAAACCAAGCCATAGGGACTAGATATTGACCTATTCCGTAGCAAATTAAAGCTGGATTTACACAAGTAAGTATCATGATGGCATAGATCTTTACACAACGACGCAGTCAAGCACCCTGCACGGGTAGCATGCCGTAGTGATGTCGCATTGCTCGCGTGCGTGCGCAGGTTACCGAGCCACAATGTGTTCGCCTCATGCGCCGCCCCTAGCGCGGCGTCAGCACCCCCCTGTGCCAAAGGGTTCTGATTCCTTTCGGTGCGGAGGCCAATGGCCTGGCGGCCTCGGCGGTCTCCGCCGCCTCTGCGGGTGGTGGATCCAACAAAATCGACGGCGGTGGGGGTGGGAGGAGGGAGAGATCGCCGGTTGCCTAGATTAGGATGCGAGGAATTCTGACTCTCTGAGTATGGGGCCCAGAATGGGGACAGGGGAACCAGCCCATGGACTAGACTTGTATATATTGCAGGCGTGGTAGGGATGGTTGTGTCGACTCCTTGGGCGGCTCGAACCGTTCGTATGCGCGATGATTATACTCCGCTTGAGAAAAATACTCACCAAATAATGGCCTTCATATAGTCACATTAATTTGAAATTTGGTGGATGATAACAAAAAAGATCTGAAAAAAAGAGCTGCCTGACCCGAACCTTGTTCCCCAATACGGAAAATGATTTGCTAAAGATTCGGAAAAACAATTACCCACGACTGCCATCCATAAGTGGAAGAAAACGATTCGCTAAAGATCCGGAAAAAAATAGCTGCCCGACCCGACCCTTGTTCCCCTATATGGAAAACAATTTGCTAAAGATCCGGAAAAAAAACTACCCAACCCGACCCTTCTTCCCCCAATCCAGACGACCCACAGTTTAAAAGAAAACCACGACGGCTCGACCTCCCCACGCGCCGCCGACGCCTCCAACCACGTCAACCTCCTCGCGGTGGCCGCCGACGCCTCCCGCCGCGTCAACCTCCCCGGTGTGGCCGCCGACACCACCAGGAACCCACGCCATCGCTTCCTGGTAGGCCATTCACCGGTGTCAAGGTTTCCCTTTGCCATCGGCTCCCTACACGCCCATCCATCATATAAAGGGCCTCGCCCGCAGCGCTCCTGTGGACCCTGAGCGCCGCCGCCCCCAGCCACCTGCGAGGCTATGCCAGACCACCCCGTCGCCGCTGATCCCGTGTGCTGCCGCTCGAATAACTAAATATATCAGAGCTGCTAGAGGCCTCAACCAGCACCGCCTAAATAAACCGCAATTCACAAGCACCGAAGTCCTAATTACCGGAAAATTCACATCGCAAACTGCAGCCAGATCCTGGGGGGATCCACGGTTGGAGCGGATCCGAGTGGGGGGGGAGGAGAGGGAGGGGGGATGAGAATTTACCTGCTGGGCGAACTCGATCCGGATGAAGGCGCACTTGACCTTGGACCCGCAGAGCGCCTCGTGGGTGGCTCAGGACTCGGCAACGGAGCGAAAAAAGATGAATGCGTAGCTGCGGGAGCCGGCGCGCTTGACGACGGGCGAAGGCCGCCATGATGTCGTCCTCGCCCGCGTGTGTGGGGAAGTTGCCGACCCATAGCGCGTTCGTCTCGTGGGCCGCCCCTGGTGCGGCGGCGGCGGCAACCCCATTGCCGGAGGCCGACGGACTGGCGGCCTCAGAGGGCTCCACGGGCGGCGGCTCCGGCGACATCGATTGTGGTGGGGATCAGGGCAGGGAGAGATATCCAGGAGCTAGGGGTAGCATGTGGGGATACGGCTGTCTGAGATGGGGAACGGAACGGGTTGAGGGGAAACGTCCCACGGACCGGACTCTATATACTGCGGGCGGGGCTGTGTCGAGTCCGTGAGCGGCACCGTTTCTATCCCTGCTCCAATATCATCCAGACACCTATTCCCATGACTTTGGCTCAAAAAAACATATTCCCATGACCGGACACTCAAAAAAAATCCCATCACCAAGAACAGATGAGTATGACCTTTCTTTTGCGAAAGTTTACCCAGCACATAGTTCAAAGTTTTTATGACACCTTGATAACCAAGACAAATAGCTCATTCCTAATTCAAGTTTGCATTGCCTCAATCTATCTAGGAAAATAAACACAAATAAATAAAAACATACCTAGTTAGTCGTTACCATATTTGTCGGGAGACATAACTTTGGTCATCATGCTAAGCGACTAGTAGAAACTAAAATGGCAAGCATACAATTATGCCACCACACAACAAAAGAAAAAAATATGTACAGAAAATGTCGAATCCACTAGTCTCTGAACTACTAATTCACATGTCTCGAAATACTATCTTCCAGAGGGGATGAGGACTCCAACTGCAACAGCTTACGTCCTGATGGCTTCCGCAATCGGCACAAGAATCGACTTCTCGTTGTAGATGAATTGCAGGGCCCTGTCTATAGCCAGAGAAGAGCTCAAACTCCTCCGGCTTCGTGCCAGGCAAAGGCTACACATGTCTGGTCCATGCTTTCGCGAGCTCTTCCTTGAACTTCTTGATCTATAATTAGATCAAATTGCAGCAGGCATTTTAGCTTTCATCAATTTCATGTCTGAAAAACATACACTTGATATTTTGTACTTTGAGTTGAGTACAAAAACTTGGCCTTCGTAGACACCTTTTAATTTAATTCAGGGAGTTGGTTAGTAACAACTTTCCCTCTCATAAAATGTTTCAAAAAGAAGGAATGCATACAATATCTCATTGGCATAATATACTTCACTGCCACAAATAGTAACGAAGTATATGTCCCTTATGAAAGAAAGTGTCTCTACCACAACACAAAAATAATCATAAGTTTAAGTAAGTGTGGTAACAATTTTTTTTACATCATACAAGCAGGCAAATTGTAGTTTATGTTAATGTTTTATTAAATATGTTTCATTAACCCATATTGATTTGACCCGTCCATCCAAACTATATGCCAAAGAGGAATGTTGCGTCATGAGGCCTCCAAAATGTCCCATTAAGGTCTTTATGGGGAGAAATGGAATCTTCCAAATTCTCAATGTCGATGTATGCAGAAGTTTGATCACTGGAGAATTCAACACCTTCATTCTTTCCAATCTTTTGAAATTCTTCGTCTTCCTCCTGCATTAAAATGGATCAACTAATTCCTTCAACCCATAGGTTCCTAATAGCTATAGCATGTAAAAACCAATCAACAAACACAAGGCATCAGAAGGCATACTATTTATGTAATGAGATCGAAGAATAAAACCTCATCCAAGCAGCCCTAGCAACAAAAACTATGAGATAGCTATGAATTTACTCGGTCTAAATTAAAGTGAAATAGACGAGAGATAACATGCACTACATAGTTATATGAAAGCACAACCTTAATGACATAAAATTGCATTACGTGTGCACAACTGATTACACAATAACAACACATGAATGGAGCAGTTTCACTTGAGAAATAGAAAACTACCACTAACCAAGGATGATTCAGTATTTGTACACCATTCAAACTTAAATCAAACCAAGCCATAGGGACTAGATATTGACCTATTCCGTAGCAAATTAAAGCTGGATTTACACAAGTAAGTATCATGATGGCATAGATCTTTACACAACGACGCAGTCAAGCACCCTGCACGGGTAGCATGCCGTAGTGATGTCGCATCGCTCGCGTGCGTGCGCAGGTTACCGAGCCACAATGTGTTCGCCTCATGCGCCGCCCCTAGCGCGGCGTCAGCACCCCCCTGTGCCAGAGGGTTCTGATTCCTTTCGGTGCGGAGGCCAATGGCCTGGCGGCCTCGGCGGTCTCCGCCGCCTCTGCGGGTGGTGGATCCAACAAAATCGACGGCGGTGGGGGTGGGAGGAGGGAGAGATCGCCGGATGCCTAGATTAGGATGCGAGGAATTCTGACTCTCTGAGTATGGAGCCCAGAATGGGGACAGGGGAACCAGCCCATGGACTAGACTTGTATATATTGCAGGCGTGGTAGGGATGGTTGTGTCGACTCCTTGGGCGGCTCGAACCGTTCGTATGCGCGGTGATTATACTCCGCTTGAGAAAAATACTGACCAAATAATGGCCTTCATATAGTCACATTAATTTGAAATTTAGTGGATGATAACAAAAAAGATCTGAAAAAAAGAGCTGCCTGACCCGAACCTTGTTCCCCAATACGGAAAATGATTTGCTAAAGATTCGGAAAAACAATTACCCACGACTGCCATCCATAAGTGGAAGAAAACGATTCGCTAAAGATCCGGAAAAAAATAGCTGCCCGACCCGACCCTTGTTCCCCTATATGGAAAACAATTTGCTAAAGATCCGGAAAAAAACTACCCAACCCGACCCTTCTTCCCCCAATCCAGACGACCCACAGTTTAAAAGAAAACCACGACGGCTCGACCTCCCCACGCGCCGCCGACGCCTCCAACCACGTCAACCTCCTCGCGGTGGCCGCCGACGCCTCCCGCCGCGTCAACCTCCCCGGTGTGGCCGCCGACACCACCAGGAACCCACGCCATCGCTTCCTGGTAGGCCATTCACCGGTGTCAAGGTTTCCCTTTGCCATCGGCTCCCTACATGCCCATCCATCATATAAAGGGCCTCGCCCGCAGCGCTCCTGTGGACCCTGAGCGCCGCCGCCCCAGCCACCTGCGAGGCTATGCCAGACCACCCCGTCGCCGCTGATCCCGTGTGCTGCCGCTCGAATAACTAAATATATCAGAGCTGCTAGAGGCCTCAACCAGCACCGCCTAAATAAACCGCAATTCACAAGCACCGAAGTCCTAATTACCGGAAAATTCACATCGCAAACTGCAGCCAGATCCTGGGGGGATCCACGGTTGGAGCGGATCCGAGTGGGGGGGGGAGGAGAGGGAGGGGGGATGAGAATTTACCTGCTGGGCGAACTCGATCCGGATGAAGGCGCACTTGACCTTGGACCCGCAGAGCGCCTCGTGGGTGGCTCAGGACTCGGCAACGGAGCGAAAAAAGATGAACGCGTAGCTGCGGGAGCCGGCGCGCTTGACGACGCAGTTGAGCACCTCGGGCGGGGCGAAGGCCGCCATGATGTCGTCCTCGCCCGCGTGTGTGGGGAAGTTGCCGACCCATAGCGCGTTCGTCTCGTGGGCCGCCCCTGGTGCGGCGGCGGCGGCAACCCCATTGCCGGAGGCCGACGGACTGGAGGCCTCAGAGGGCTCCACGGGCGGCGGCTCCGGCGACATCGATTGTGGTGGGGATCAGGGCAGGGAGAGATATCCAGGAGCTAGGGGTAGCATGTGGGGATACGGCTGTCTGAGATGGGGAACGGAACGGGTTGAGGGGAAACGTCCCACAGACCGGACTCTATATACTGCGGGCGGGGCTGCGTCGAGTCCGTGAGCGGCACCGTTTCTATCCCTGCTCCAATATCATCCAGACACCTATTCCCATGACTTTGGCTCAAAAAAACATATTCCCATGACCGGACACTCAAAAAAAATCCCATCACCAAGAACAGATGAGTATGACCTTTCTTTTGCGAAAGTTTACCCAGCACATAGTTCAAAGTTTTTATGACACCTTGATAACCAAGACAAATAGCTCATTCCTAATTCAAGTTTGCATTGCCTCAATCTATCTAGGAAAATAAACACAAATAAATAAAAACATACATAGTTAGTCGTTACCATATTTGTCGGGAGACATAACTTTGGTCATCATGCTAAGCGACTAGTAGAAACTAAAATGGCAAGCATACAATTATGCCACCACACAACAAAAGAAAAAAATATGTACAGAAAATGTCGAATCCACTAGTCTCTGAACTACTAATTCACATGTCTCGAAATACTATCTTCCAGAGGGGATGAGGACTCCAACTGCAACAGCTTACGTCCTGATGGCTTCCGCAATCGGCACAAGAATCGACTTCTCGTTGTAGATGAATTGCAGGGCCCTGTCTATAGCCAGAGCAAGAGCTCAAACTCCTCCGGCTTCGTGCCAGGCAAAGGCTACACATGTCTGGTCCATGCTTTCGCGAGCTCTTCCTTGAACTTCTTGATCTATAATTAGATCAAATTGCAGCAGGCATTTTAGCTTTCATCAATTTCATGTCTGAAAAACATACACTTGATATTTTGTACTTTGAGTTGAGTACAAAAACTTGGCCTTCGTAGACACCTTTTAATTTAATTCAGGGAGTTGGTTAGTAACAACTTTCCCTCTCATAAAATGTTTCAAAAAGAAGAATGCATACAATATCTCATTGGCATAATATACTTCACTGCCACAAATAGTAATGAAGTATATGTCCCTTATGAAAGAAAGTGTCTCTACCACAACACAAAAATAAACATAAGTTTAAGTAAGTGTGGTAACAACATTTTTTACATCATACAACCAGGCAAATTGTTGTTTATGTTAATATTTTATTAAGTATGTTTCACTAACCCGTATGGATTTTACCCGTCCCTCCAAACTATACGTCGAAGAGGAATGTTGCGTCGTGAGTCCCCCAAAATGTCCCATTAAAGTCTTTATGGGTATAAATGGAATCTTCCAAATTCGCAATGTCGATGTATGCAGAAGTTTCATCACTGGAGAATTCAAAAGCTTCATTCTTTCCAATCTTTTGAAACTTTTCGTCTTCCTCCTGCATTAAAATGGATCAACTAATTCCTCCCACCCATAGGTTCCTAATAGCTCTAGCGTGTAAAAACCAATGAACAAACACAAGGCATTAGAAGGCATACTATTTATGCAATGAAATCGAAGAATAAAACCTCATCAAGCAGCATAGATCTTTACACAACGACGCAGTCAAGCACCTTGTGCGGGTAGCAAGCCGCAGTGACGTCGCCTCGCCTTCGTGCATGGGCAGGTTACCAAGCCACAATGTGTTCGCCTCGTGCGCCGCCCCTAGCGCGGTGTCAGCACCCCTATGGCAGAGGGTTCCGATTCCTTCGGTGGGGAGGCCGACGGCCTGGCGGGCTCGGCGGTCTCCGCCGCCTCTGCAGGCGGTGGATCCAACAAAATCGATGCCGGTGGGGATGGGAGGAGGGAGATATCGATGGACACCTAGATTAGGATGCGAGGAATTCTGGCTCTCTGAGTATGAGGCCCGGAATGGGGAGACGGGAACCAGCCCACGGACTAGACTTGTATATATTGCGGGCGTGGTAGGGACGTCTGCGCCTAGTCCTTGGGCGGCTCGAACCGTTTGTATGCGAGGTGATTATCCTCCACTTGAGAAAAATACTCACCAAATAATGGCCTTCATATAGTCACATTAATTTGAGATTTAGTGGATGATAACAAAAAAGATCCGGAAAAATAAGAGAAGCCCGACTTGACCCTTGCTCCCCTATATGGAAAACAATTTGCTAAAGATCCGGAAAAAAACTGCCCAACCCGACCCTTCTTCCCCCAATCCAGACGACCCGTGGTTAAAAAGAAAATCACGACGGCCCGACCTCCCCACGCGCCGCCGACGCCGCCAACCGCGTCAACCTCCTCGCGGCGGCCGCCGACACCTCCCGCTGCGTCAACCTCCCCACAGCGGCCGCCGACACCGCCAGGAATCCACTGCCACCGCTTCCTGCTAGGACATTCACCGGTGTCAAGGTTTCCCTTCGCCATCGGCTCCCTACATGCCCATCCATCATCTAAAGGGCCTCGCCCACCGCGCTCCCGTGGACAGTGAGTGCCGCCGCCCAACCACTTGCGAGGCTACGCCAAACCACCCCGTCGCCGCTGATCTCGTGTGCCGCCGCTCGAATAATTACATATATCAGAGTTGCTGGAGGCCTAAGCCCGCACCGCCTAAATAAATCGCAAATCACAAGCACCGAAGTCCTAATTACCGGAAAACTAACATCGCGAACTACAGCCAAATCCCGGGGGGGATCCATGGTGGGAGCGGATCCGAGTGGGGGGGATGGAGGGTGGAGGGGTGGATGAGAATTTACCGGCAGGGCGACTCAATCCGGATGAAGGCACACTTGACCTTGGACCCGTGGACTGCCTCGAAGTTGGCCCGGGACTCGGCGACGGAGCGGAAAAAGACGAAACCGTAGCTGCGGGAGCCGACGCGCTTGACGACGTAGTCGAGCGCCTCGTGCGGGGTGAAGGCCTTCATGACATCGTTCTCGCCCACGTGCGGGGGGGGGGGGGGGGTTGCCGACCCACAACACGTTCGTCTCATGGGCCACCCCTGGCGCGGCGGCGGTGGCAACACTGGTGCCGGAGGGCTCCGACTCCTTCGGTGGGAGGCCGACAGCCTAGCGGCCTCAGAGGGCTCCGTGGGCAGCGGCTCCGGCGACATCGACGGTGCTGGGATCAGGGCAGGGAGAGATCGCCGAGAGCTAAGGTTAGGATGTGGGGATTTTGGCAGTCTGAGACGGGGAATGGAACGGGGTGAGGAGAACCATCCCGCCGGCCGAACTGTATATACTGCGGGTAGGGCTGCGCTGAGTCCATGGGCGGCACCATTTCTATCCCTTCTCCAATATCATCCAGACACCTATTCCCATGACTTTGGCTAAAAAAAAACCTATTCCCATGACTGGACAGTCAAAAAAAATCCCATCACCAAGAACGGATGAGTATGACCTTTTTTTGCGAAAGTTTACCCAGCACATAGTTCAAAGTTTTCATTACACCTTAATAACCAAGACAAATAGCTCATTCATAATTCAAGTTTGCATTGCCTCAATCTATCATCCAGACACCTATTCCCAGGACTTTGGCTCAAAAAACCCTATTTCCATGACCGGACACTCAAAAAAAATCCCATCACGAAGAACAGATGAGTATGACCTTTTCTTTGCGAAAGTTTACCCAGCACATAGTTCAAAGTTTTCATTACACCTTAATAACCAAGACAAATAGCTCATTCATAATTCAAGTTTGCATTACCTCAATCTATCTAGCAAAATAAACACAAATAAATAAAAATATACATAGTTAGTCGTTACCTTATTTGTCAGGAGACATAACGTTGGTCATCATGCTAAGCGACGAGTAGAAACTAAAATGGCAAGCATACAATTATGCCAACACACAACAAAAGAATAAAATACGTATAGAAAAGGCCGAATCCACTAGTCTCTGAACTACTAGTTCACATATCTCGAACTACTATCTTCCAGCGGGGATGAGGACTCCAATTGCATCAGCTTACATATTGATGGCTTCCGCAATCGGCACAAGAATCGACCTCTCGTTGTAGATGAATTGCAGGGCCCTGTTTGCAGCCAGAGCCAAGAGCTCAAACTCCTCAGGCTCCGTGCTAGGCAAAGGCTACACATGTCTGGTCCATGCTTTCGCGAGCTCTTCCTTGAACTTCTTGATCTATAATTCGATCGGATTGCAGCAGGCATTTTAGCTTTCATCAATTTCATGTCTGAAGAACATACACTTGATATTTTGTACTTCGAGTTGAATACAAAAACATGGCCTTTGTAGACACCTTTTAATTTAATATAGGGAGTTGGTTAGTAACAACTTTCCCTCTCATAAAACATTTCAAAAAGAAGGAATGCATACAATATCTCACAATATACTTCACTGCAACAAATAGTAATGAAGTATATGTCCCTTATGAAAGAAAGTGTCTCTACCACAACACAAATATTATCATAAGTTTAAGTAAGTGTGGTAACAACATTTTTTACATCACACAAGCAGACAAATTGTTGTTTATGTTAATGTTTTATTAAATATGTTTCATTAACCCGTATTGATTTGACCCGTCCCTCCAAACTATACGCCGAAGAGGAATGTTGCGTCATGAGGCCCCAAAAATGTCCCATTAAGGTCTTTATGGGCAGAAATGGAATCTTCCAAATTCTCAATGTTGATGTATGCAGAAGTTTGATCACTGGAGAATTCAACACCTTCATTCTTTCCAATCTTTTGAAACTCTTCGTCTTCCTCCTGCACTAAAATGTATCAACTAATTCCTCCAACCCATAGGTTCCTAATAGCTCTAGCATGTAAAAACCAATCAACAAACACAAGGCATCAGATGGCGTACTATTTATGTAGTGAAATCGAAGAATAAAACTTCATCCAAGCAGCCCTAGCAACAAAAACTATGGGATAGCTATGAATTTACTGTCTAAATTAAAGTGAAACAGACCAGAGATAACATGCACTACATAGTTATATGAAAGCACAACCTTAATCACATCAAATTGTGTTACGTGTGCACAACTCATTACACAACAACAACACATGAATGGAGCAATTTCACTCATGAAATAAAAAACTACCACTAACCAAGGATCATTCAGTATTTGTACACCGTTCAAACATAAATAAAACCAAGGCATAGGGACTAGATATTGACCTATTCCATAGCAAATTAAAGCTGGAATTACAAGAGTAAGTATCACGAGGGCATAGATCTTTACACAACGACGTAGTCAAGCACCCTGTGCGGGTAGCAGGCCGTTGTGACGTCGCATCGTTCGCGTGCGTGGGCAGGTTACCGAGCCACAATGTGTTCGCCTCGTGCGCCGCCCCTAGCGCGGTGTTGGCACCCCCTATGCCAGAGGGTTCCGATTCCTTCGGTGGGGAGGCCGACGGCCTGGCGGCCTCGGCGGTCTCCGCCACCTCTGCGGGCGGTGGATCCAACAAAATCGAAGGCGGCGGGGGTGGGAGGAGGGGGAGATCGCCGGACGCCTAGATTAGGATGCGAGGAATTCTGGCTCTCTGGGTATGGGGCCCGGAATGGGGAGAGGGGAACCAGCCCACGAACAAGACTTGTATATATTGCGGGCGTGGTAGGGACGGCTGCGCCGAGTCCTTCGGCGGCTCGAACCGTTTGTATGCGAGGTGATTATTCTCCGCTTGAGAAAAATACTCACCAAATAATGGCCTTCATATAGTCACATTAATTTGAGATTTAGTGCATGATAAAAAAAATGATCCGGAAAAAAAGAGATGCCCAACCCGATCCTTGTTCCCCAATCCGGAAAACGATTTGCTAAAGATCCAGAAAACAATTACCACCACTGCCATCCATAAGTGGTAGAAAAAGATTTGCTAAAGATCCGGAAAAAATAGCTGCCCGACCCGACCCTTGTTCCCCTATATGGAAAACAATTTGCTAAAGATCCGGAAAAAACCTGCCCAACCCGACCCTTCTTCCCCCAATCCAGAGGACCCACAGTTAAAAAGAAAATCACGACGGCCCGACCTCCCCACGCGCCACCGATGCCTCCAACCGCGTCAACCTCCTCGCAGTGGCCACCGATGCCTCCCGCTACGTCAACCTCCCTACGACGGCCGCCGATGCCACCCAGGAACCCACTTCCACCGCTTCCTGCTAGGCCATTCACCGGCGTTAAGGTTTCCCTTCGCCATCGGCTCCCTACATGCCCATCCACCATCTAAAGGGCCTTGCCCACCGCGCTCCTACGAACCCTGAGCGCCGCCGCCCCCAGCCACCTGCGAGGCTACTCCAGACCAACCCGTCGCCGCTGATCCCGTGTGTCGCCGCTCGAATAACTACATATATCAGAGCTGCTGGAGGCCTCAGCACGCACCGCCTAAATAAACCACAACAAGCACCGAAGTCCTAATTATTGGAAAATTTACATCACGAACTACAGCCAGATCCCGGGGGGATCCACGATGGGAGCGGATCCGAGTGGGGGGAGGAGGGAGGATGAGAATTTACCGGCTGGGCGAACTCGATCCGGATGAAGGCACACTTGATCTTGGACCCGCGGAGCACCTCGAGGGCGGCCCAAGACTCAGTAACAGAGCGGAAAAAGACGAACGCGTAGCTGCAGGAGCCGGCGCGCTTGACGACGCAGTCGAGCACCTCGTGCGGGGCAAAGGCCGCCATAACATCGTCCTGGCTCGTGTGCGCGGGGAGGTTGCCGAACCACATTGCATTCATCTCGTGGGCCGCCCATGGTGTGACGGCGGCGGTAACCCTGGTGTGGTAACAACATTTTTTACATCATACAAGTAGGCAAATTGTTGTTTATGTTAATGTTTTATTAAATATGTTTCAGTGACCCGTCCCTCAAACTATACACCAAAGAGGAATGCTGCGTCATGAGTCCCCCAAAATGTCCCATTAAGGTCTTTATGGGCAGAAATGGAATCTTCCAAATTCTCCATGTCGATGTATGCAGAAGTTTGATCACTGAAGAATTCAACACTTCCATTCTTTCCAATCTTTTGAAACTCTTCGTCTTCCTCCTGCATTAAAATGGATCAACTAATTCCTCCAACCCATAGGTTCCTAATAGCTCTAGCATGTAAAAACCAATCAACAAACACAAGGCATCAGAAGGCATACTATTTATGTAATGAAACCGAATAATAAAACCTCATCCAAGCATCCCTAGCAACTAAAACTACGAGATAGCTATGAATTTACTCGGTCTAAATTAAAGTGAAACAGACCAGAGATAACGTGCACTAGATAGTTATATGAAAGCACAACCTTAATCACATCAAATTGCGTTACGTGTGCACAACTCATTGCACAACAACAACACATGAATGGAGCAATTTCACTCAAGAAATAAAAAACTACCACTAACCAAGGATCATTCAGTATTTGTACACCATTCAAACTTAAATCAAACCAAGCCATAGGGACTAGATATTGACCTTTTCCGTAGCAAATTAAAGCTGGAATTACACGAGTAAGTATCATGAGGGCATAGATCTTTACACAATGACGCAGTCAAGCACCCTGCGCGGGTAGCAAGCCACAGTGATCGCATCGCTCGCGTGCGTGGGCAGGTTACCGAGCCACAATGTGTTCGCCTTGTGCGCGCCCCTAGCACGGCGTCAGCACCCCCTGTGCCAGAGGGTTCCGATTCCTTCGGTGGGGAGGCCGACGGCCTAGCGGCCTCGGCGGTCTCCGCCACCTCTACTGGCGGTGGATCCAACAAAGTCGATGATGGTGGGGGTGGGAGGAGGGAGAGATCGCCGGACGCCTAGATTAGGATGCGAGGAATTCTGGTTCTCTTAGTATGAGGCGAGGAATGGGGAGAGGGGAACCAGCCCGTGGACTAGACTTGTATATATTGCGGGCGTGGTAGGGATGGCTGCGTCAAGTCCTTGGGCGGCTCAAACCGTTTGTATGCGAGGTGATTATCCTCCGCTTGAGAAAAATACTCACCAAATAATGGCCTTCATATAGTCACGGTAATTTGAGATTTTGTGGATGATAACAAAAAAGATCCGGAAAATAGAGGTGCCTGACCCGACCCTTGTTCCCCAATCCGGAAAACGATTTGCTAAAGATTTGGAAAAACAATTACCCACAACTGCCATCCATAAGTGGAAGAAAAGGATTTGCTAAAGATCCGGAAAAAATAGCTGCCCGACCCGACCCTTGTTCCCCTATATGGAAAACAATTTGCTAAAGATCCGGAAAAAAACTGCCCAATCGAACCCTTCTTCCCCTAATCCAGACGACCCGCGGTTAAAAAGAAAATCACGATGGCCCGTCCTCCCCATGCTCTGCCGATGCCTCCAACCAGGTCAACCTCCTCGCGGTGGCCACCGACGCCTCCCGCCGCGTCAACCTCCCCACAGCGGCCGCCGACGTCGCCAGGAAGCCACTGCTACCGCTTCCTGCTAGGCCATTCACCGGTGTCAAGGTTTCCTTTCGCCATCAGCTACCTACGTGCCCATCCATCATCTAAAGGGCCTCGCCCGCCGCGCTCCTGTGGACCCTGAGCACCGCCGCCCCCAGCCACCTGCGAGGCTATGCTAGACCACCCCGTCGCCGTTGATCCCGTGTGCCGCTGCTCGAATAACTACATATATCAGAGCTGCTGGAGGCCTCATCCCGCACCACCTAAATAAACCGCAAATGAGAAGCACCAAAGTCCTAATTACCTGAAAATTCACATCACAAACTACAGCCAGATCCGGGGGGATCCACGGTAGGAGCGGATCCGTGTGGGGGGGAGGAGGGGGAGGGGGATGAGAATTTACCGGCTGGGCGAACTCTATCCGGATGAAGGCGCACTTGACCTTGGACCCGCGGAGCAGCACGAGCATGGCCCGAGACTCGGCGATGGAGCGGAAAAAGACGAACGCATAGCTGCGGGAGCTGGCGCGCTTGACGACGCAGTCAAGCGCCTCGTGCGGGGCGAAGGCTGCCATGACGTCATCCTCGCCCGCGTGCGCGGGGAGGTTGCCGACCCACAACGCGTTCATCTCGTGAGCCACCCCTGGCGCGGCGGCTGTGGCAAGTGATGTCTACTACGCAACTTTTATTCTTGTAGATGTTGTTGGGCCTCCAAGTGCAGAGTTTTGTAGGACAACAGCAAATTTCCCTCAGGTGAATGACCTAAGGTTTATCAATCTGTGGGAGGCGTAGGATGAAGATGGTCTCTCTCAAACAACCCTGCAATCAAATACAAACAATTTCTTGTGTCCCCAACACACCCAATACAATGGTAAATTGTATAGGTGCACTAGTTCGGCGAAGAGATGGTGATACAAGTGTAGTATGGATAGTAGATATAGGTTTTTGTAATCTGAAATAATAAAAACAGCAAGGTAACAAGTAGCAAAAGTGAGCACAAACGGTATTGCAATGCTTAGAAACAAGGCCTAGGGTTCATACTTTCACTAGTGCAATCTCACAACAGTGCTAACATAATTGAATCATATAACAATCCCTCAACGTGCGATAAAGAATCACTCCAAAGTTCCTATTAGCGGAGAACATAAGATGAAATTGTTGTAGGGTACGAAACCACCTCAAAGTTATCCTTTCCTATCAATCTATTGAGCCATCCCTATAAGTGTCACAAATAGCCCTAGAGTTCGTACTAAAATAACACCATATGATACGCATCAACCAACTCTAATGTCACCTAGATACTCCAATGTCACCACAAGTATCCATGAGTTGATTATTCGATATGCATCAAACAATTTCAGATTCATAATATTCAATCCACACAAAGAACTTCAAAGAGTACCCCAGAGTTTCTTATCGGAGAAAAGAAGATGAAAACGTGTACCAACCCATATGCCTAGATTCCCCAAGGTCACGGGAACCCGCAAGTTGATTACCAAAATATACATCAAGTGAGTCAATAGAATACCCCATTGTCACCACGGGTATCCACATGCAAGACATACATCAAGTGTTCCCAAATCCAAAGTATTGAATCCAACAATAATGAAACCTCAAAGGGAAAGATTCGATTCATCACAACAAAGATAGAGAGGGAAGAAACACCATATGATCCAACTATATTAACAAAGCTCATGGTACATCAAGATCATGCCAAATCAAGAACACGAGAGAGAGAGAGAGAGATCAAACACATAGCTACTAGTACATACCCTCAGCCCTGAGGGTGAACTACTCCCTCGTCATGGTGGCCGCCGGGATGATGAAGATGGCCTCCGGTGATGATTCCCCCTCCGGCGGAGTGCCGGAACAGGGCTCCGGATGAGTTTTCTTTGGTACAGAGGCTTGCGGCGGCAGCGTCGAAGTTCTAGGTTTAATTCTGGGGTTTTCTATATTTATAGGAATTTTTGGCGTTGGTTTCACGTCAAGGGGGCCCATGAGGGAGCGACAAGCCTGCTAGGCGCCCCCTGGGGGGGAGGGCGCGCCCCCAGGCTTGTTGCTTCCTCGTGAGGCTTTTGGTCCTTCCTCGAAGCTTCGGGGGTCTATTTTGGTCCATAAAAAATCACCGTAAATTTTCAGCCAATTCCGAGAACTTTTATTTTTGCACAAAAAACAACACCACGGTAGTTCTGCTGAAAACAGCATCAGTCCGGGCTAGTTCCATTCAAATCATTCCAAAACCATATAAAATTGTTGTAAACATGGCATGAATACTTCATAAATTATAGATACATTGGAGACGTATCAGCATCCTGATGTCTACTACGCAACTTTATTCTTGTAGACTCGTGTTGGGCCTCCAAGCGTAGAGTTTTGTAGGACAGTAGCAAATTTCCCTCAAGTGGATGACCTAAGGTTTATCAATCCATGGGAGGCATAGGATGAAGATGGTCTCTCTCAAACAACCCTGCAATCAAATACAAGAAATCTCTTGTGTCCCCAACACACCCAATACAATGGCAAATTGTATAGGTGCACTAGTTCGGCGAAGAGATGGTGATACAAGTGTAGTATGGATAGTAGAAATAGGTTTTTGTAATCTGAAAATATAAAAATAGCAAGGTAGCAAGTGATAAAACGGAGCACAAACGGTATTGCAATGCATGAAAACAAGGCCTAGGGTTCATACTTTCACTAGTGCAATCTCTCAACAATGCTAACATAATTGGATCATATAACAATCCCTCAACGTGCGACAAAGAATAACTCCAAAGTTCCTATTAGCGGAGAACATAAGATAGAAATTGTTGTAGGGTATGAAACCACCTCAAAGTTATCCTTTTCGATCGATCTATTGAGCCATTCCTATAAGTGTCACAAATAGCTCTAGAATTTGTACTAAAATAACACCATATGATACGCATCAACCAACTCTAATGTCACCTAGATACTCCAATGTCACCACAAGTATCCATGAGTTGATTATTCGATATGCATCAAACAACTTCATAATCATAATATTCAATCCACGCAAAGAACTTCAAAGAGTGCCCCAAGATTTCTACGGGAGAAAGTAGGACGAAAACGTGCGTCAACCCCTATGCATAGATTACCCCAATGTCACCTCGAGAATCCTCGAGTTGAGTGCCAAAACATACATCAAGTGAATCAATATAATACCCCATTGTCACCACGGGTATTCATATGCAAGACATACATCAAGTGTTCTCAAATCCATAAAAGTATTCAATCCGATAATAATGAAACCTCAAAGGTAAAAACTCAATTCATCACAAGAAGATAGAGAGGGGAAAAACACCATATGATCCAACTATATTAACAAAGCTCGCGGTACATCAAGATCGTGCCAAATCAAGAACACAAGAGAGAGAGATCAAACACATAGCTACTAGTACATACCCTCAGCCTCAGGGGTGAACTACTCACACATCACCATGAGAACGGAGGAGGAGTTCGTGGTGATGGTGATGGAGGAGATGTCCCCGGCGGTGTTCCGGCGCCACCGGAGGAGAGGGGCAGGGGGCCCCTCCTTCTTCTTCTTCCTTGGCCCTCCGAGGGGGAGAGGGAGCTCTCCCCTAGATTGGATCTCTCTGTTGTCTTCTATTTCTGCGACCCTATTTCTGGTCGAAAACCGTTTCTTAAATTCCCGGAGATCCGTAACTCCGATTGGGCTGACATTTGGAGGGGATTTTTATTCGGAAATTATCTTTCTTGCGGCGAAAGAAGGGCATCAACCGAGTGTTTGGCGTCCCATCCGGCAAACTTCTCGGGTTCTTTGTATCTCAAAGTGGAATTGAAGCCAATCCCGACAAGATCAAGGCCATTGAGCAGATAGAAGCACCAAGGACCATCAAGGACGTCAGGCGTCTTGCTGGTTGTGTTGCCGCTCTGAGCAGATTCATTTCCAAGTCAGCTGAGTGCGCCTTGCCGTTTTTCAAGATTTTGAAAAAGGCAGGTCCTATGAAACGGACCCCAGAAGCGAAGGCCGCACTCCAAGACTTGAAGAAATACTTGTCTTCTCCGCCAGTTCTAGTTGCGTCGAAGCCACAAGAGCAGTTGCTGCTTTATTTAGCGGCAACCAATCAAGTGGTTAGCGTTGCACTAGTGGCGCAGAGGGAAGTTGATGAAGAGGAGGCGGCAACCATAAAGCCTGGATCCGACAAGCCAGAATTTTCTTCGGAAGGTCAGGTGCCGACAAGGCAAATCAAGGGCAGGCAAATGCAACAGAACAACAAGTCGTGCCGAAGAAGAAAGTGGTGCATGCTACTTGTGAATTGCGTTGGGATTTCCCCGAAGAGGAGAGGATGATGCAGTACAGTAGAGATAAGTATTTCCCTTAGTTAAGAACCAAGGGTATCAATCCAGTAGGAGAACCACACAAAACCTCGTTAGCAGCACCTACACACACAAAAGCAAATACTTGCACCCAACGCGAACAAGGGGGTTGTCAATCCCCTCGGCGGTTACTTGCAAGGATTAATTCTGATAGTGATAGATAGATAAAATAAAATGCAAAATAAAATAAAATTAAATAAATTGCAGCAAGGTATTTTTGGATTTTATATATGATAAAAGTAGACCCGGGGGCCATAGTTTTCACTAGAGTCTTCTCTCTCGAACGCATAGCATACGGTGGGTAAACAAATTATTGTTGGGCAATTGATAGAAAAGCGCATAGTTATGACGATATTCAAGGCAATGATCTTGTATATAGGAATCACGTCTGAGACAAGTAGACCGACTCCTGCCTGCATCTACTACTATTACCCCACCCATTGACCGCTATCCAGCATGCATCTAGGGTATTAAGTTAATGAAAACATAGTAACGCCTTAAGCAAGATGACATGATGTAGACAAAGTAAACTCAAGCAATATGATTAAACCCCATCTTTTTATCCTTAATAGCAACAATACAAATACGTGTCTTGTCCCTTTCTGTCACTGGGATATAGAACACCGCAAGATTGAACCCATCACAAAGCACCTCTCCATTGCAAGATAAATCAATATAGTTGGCCAAATCAAACGGATAGATCGGAGAGAAATACAAAGATATAACAATCATGCATAAATAAGTTCAGAAAAGACTCAAATATTTCTCATGAATAATCTGATCATAAACCCATAATTCATCGGATCCCAACAAACACCGCAAAAGAAGATTACATCGAATAGAACTCCAAGGAGATCGAGGAGAACATTGTATTAAAGATCAAAGAGAGAGAAGAAGCCATCTAGCTACTACCTATGGACCCGTAGGTCTGTGGTAAACTACTCACACATCATCGGAAGGGCGGCAAGGTTGATGTAGAAGCCCTCCGTGATCGATTCCCCCTCCGGCAAAGTACCGGAAAAGGCCTCCAGATGGGATCGCGGAAGAACAGAGGCTTGCGGCGGTGGAAAAGTTTTCTCGTCTGTCTCTCTGGTATATTGGGAATATTTGGGAATTTATAGCACTGGAATTAGGTCAAGAGGTGCCACGAGGGTCCCACAAGCCTGGGGGCGCGCCTACCCCCCAGGGCGCGCCCTCCGGGCTTGTCGCTCCCTCGTGACTCGTCTGGTCTTCTCCCAAAGCTTCTAGGGTCCCTTCTGGTCCAGAAAAGATTAATCCAAAGATTTTTCTCCGTTTGGACTCCGTTTGATATTGATTTTCTGAAAAGGCAAAAACAGGCAAAAAACAGCAACTGGCACTGGGCACTAGGTTAATAGGTTAGTCCCAAAAAATGATATATAATTGCATATAAAACATCCAAGATTGATACTATAATAGCATGGAACAATCAAAAATTATAGATACATTGGAGACGTATCAAGCATCCCCAAGCTTAATTCCTGCTCGTCCTCGAGTAGGTAAATGATAAAACAGAATTTTTGATGTGGAATGCTACCTAACATGTTTCGTCATGTAATTCTCTTTTACGGTAAGAATATTAAGATCCGAATGATTCAAAGCAATAGTCTATAATTTGATATAAAGACATCAATACTCAGGCATACTAACAAACAATCATGCCTTTCAAAATAAAAATGCTAAAGAAAGTTATCCCTACAAAATCATATAATCCTGTCATGCTCCATCTTCTTAACACAAAGTATTTATCATGCACTACCCCGATGACAAGCCGAGCAATTGGTTCATACTTTTTAACGCGCTTCAGCTTTTTCACCCCCCATGCAATACATGAGCGCAAGCCATGGATATAGCAGTATGGGTGGAATAGAATATGATGGTAGAGATTAATAAGGGGAAGTCAAAAAGAAGAAGATAGTCTCACATCGACGCGGCTAATCAACGGGCTATGGAGATGCCCATCAATTGATGTCAATGCGAGGAGTAGGGATTGCCATGCAACGGATGAACTAAGAGCTATAAGTGTATGAAAGCTCAAAATAAAAACTAAGTGGGTGTGCATCCAACTTGCTTGCTCATGAAGACCTCGGGCATTTGAGGAAGCCCATCATCGGAATATACAAGACAAGTTCTATAATGAAAAATTCCTAATAGTATATGAAAGTGACAACATAGGAGACTCTATATGAAAAACATGGTGCTACTTTGAAGCACAAGTATGGAAAATGATAGTAACACCGCCCCTTCTCTCATTTTCTCTCATTTTTTTTCATGGGATCTTTTTGGCTTATATATATATATATATATATATATATATATATCCTCACTGGGGCAATGCTCTAATAATGATGATCATCATACTTCTATTTACTTACAACTCAAAAATTACAACTCGATACTGGAACAAATATGACTCTATATGAATGCCTCTGGCAGTGTACTAGGATGTGCAATGACACTAGCGTAACATGTATGAAAATGATGACCGGTGGCTGAGCCACAAATACTATGTCAGCTATATGATCATGCAAAGCAATATGACAATGATGATGTGTGTCATATAAACGAAACAGTGGAAGTTGCATGGCAATATATCTCGGAATGGCTATGGAAATGCCATAATAGGTAGGTATGGTGGCTGTTTTGAGGAAGATATAAGGAGGCTTATGTGTGATAGAGCGTATCATATCACGAGGTTTGGATGCACCAGCGAAGTTTGCACCGACTCTCGAGGTGAGAAAGGGCAATGCACGGTACTAAAGAGGCTAGCAAATTGCGGAAAGGTGAGAGTGCGTATAATCCATGGACTCACATTAGTCATAAAGAACTCACATACTTATTGCGAAAGTTTATTAGCCCTCGAAGCAAAGTACTACTACGCATGCCCCTAGGGGGATAGATTGGTAGGGAAGACCATCGCTCGTCCCCGACTGCCACTCATAAGGTAGACAATCAATAATAAATCATGCTCCAACTTCTTAGCATAACGACAGATCATACGTGCATGCTTCGGGAATCACAAACCTTAACACCAATATTCTGACTAAACCACAATTATCTACTAGTACCTCCCCCATATTACCATCTTAATATCACAAAACTATTGCAAGGAATCAAACTTATCATATTCAGTGATCTACATGAAAGTTTTTATTATATCCCTCTTGAATACCTATCATATTAGGACCAAATTCATAACCCGTGCATATTAGCATTGCTATTTATTAGACTCTCAAAAAGATATAAGTGAAGCATGAGAGTGCAACTATTTCTTTAAAATATAACCACGGCCGTGCTCTAAAAGATATAAGTGAAGCACTAGAGCAACTGCCTAGCTCAAAAGATATAAGTGAAGCACATAGAGTATTCTAACAAATCACGAATAATGTGTGTCCCTCTCAAAAAGGTGTGTTCAGTAAAGATGATTGTGGCAAACTAAAAAGCAAACAAAGAACAGAAAACTATAGCACAAGGCACTCCAAGTAAAGCACATATCATGTGATGAATAAAAATATAGCTCCAAGTGATATACCGATAGATTGTAGACGAAAGAGGGAATGCCATCCGGGGCATCCCCAAGCTTAGATGCTTGAGTCTTCCTTGAATATTACCTTGGGGTTCCTTGGGCATCCCCAAGCTTAGGCTCTTGCCGCTCCTTATTCTTTTATCCCTCGTAGTCTCACCCAAAACTTGAAAACTTCAGCACACAAAACTCAACAGAAACCTCGTGAGATCCATTAGTATAATAAACAAATCTTAAACTTTAGGTACTATTATAAATTAATTAATATTTAATATTGGCATAATTCTACTATACTCCAACTTCCCCATGGCTTATACCCCCCGATACAATCCATAGATTCATCAAAATAAGCAAACTATGCAACAAAAACAGAATCTGTCTAAAACAGAACAGTCTGTAAAGATCTGAATTAAAGTCATACTTCTGTAACTCCAAAAATTCAGAAAAACTAGAACAACATGGGCAATTCATATGCCAATACTATGTAAAACATTCAGGATTTTATCACGCTCTAGTACAGAATGAAAATTCTAGAACTAGGCGCAAAAGTTTCTGTTTTCAAACAACATCAATTATACTATCATCCAAATCATCCCAAAGGCATTACTTGGCACAAACACTAATTAAAATATAAAAACACAATCATAACAGAGGCTACAATTGTGTAAGCACACAAAAACAGAAACTAAAACAAACATTTAAGATACATATTGGGTTGCCTCCCAACAAGCGCTATTGTTTTATGCCCCTAGCTAAGCATAATGCATAGTTTCAAGTGTTATCATCCTTAGTTTCCAAATCCTCAATTACACACCCACTCTTTCTAGGAGATTCATCAAGGGAATTTCCTATCATCACACTCCTAGGCAAAAAGTTAAGAAATTTGCTTTCATAAATAGGTTCCCTTATTATATCAATGAAATTGGGATGCACGCTAATCATTTTAAGATCCTCATTTCCCTTGCTAGAAGTGGAACCCTTAGTATTAGTAACATACATAAACTTGCAATTTTTATTGGGAGGAGTCCTATCAATAGTTTTAACGGAGGAAAAGGCGGAACCCAAGTTATTAATATTTTCCTCCAACTTATCTATTCTAGCAGGACTTTGTTCTATTCTTTCACTAACTATTGGTTCCTTTTCTTTTAACATTTTTAATGTAGTTCCTACCTTAGAACCAAATTGATTAATATGATTATGGACCTTTTTGTCTAGATTCTCAAGATGTTCAATAGTAGACATTTTATTTTCAATAACTTCCAACCTTTGCGTAACATGTTCCAAATTCAAAACTATTTCATTAATGGCAATATGTGGTGACCCTACTAAATTCCCCATACCATTGAAATCATCCAAAGGGTGACTACTCAAGAAATTCCCTCCATTAATAGTGTCTAGCACAAATCTATACCAAGTAGTGACACCCACATAAAAATTGCGAAGAAGAACGGTGGTGGATTGCTTACAAGTAGACCTATTTTGAGCGTTGCAAATCCTATGCCAAGCATCTTTTAAACTTTCTCCTCCCCTTTGTTTGAATTAAGAACTTCATTTTTAGGGGTGCAAGTAACAATTGATGAACTAGCCATAATGGCAAAGCAAGCAAACACTACAGGAATCAGAGGATTTGCCGTCTGCCATAGCAGACAGCAAAGGACCGTAAAGCGGACGGCAAAGACCTTTGCCGTCAGCCGCAGACGGCAAAACAGTCCGGCACAGTTAGTTACGGCAAAGAGCTTCTTTGCCGTCTGTTTTCAAACAGCAGACGGCAAAGACATTTGCCGTCAGCTTTCCTGGGCAAGCAGACGGCAAAGAAAGTTGACGACAAAGGATAGACGTTAGCCACGTTAGGTGTCTAACGGGAGGCTTTGCCGTCTGTCGGCTGACGGCAAATGTGCCCTTCACTTTGCCGTCTGCTTCATGACGTCATCAGAACCGTCACCCTACCCGCTCTTTGCCGTCTGCCACTGCCACCTCTTTGCCGTCTGCCACAGACGGCAAAGTGACCAAATGGGTCAGCCCCCAATGCTCCCAGGTTGCACAGGTTGCTGCCACGTGGCCACTTTGCCGTCTGCGGCAGACGGCAAAGAGCCGTTTGCCGTCGGTGGCAGACGGCAAAGAGCCTGCATTGCCTCTTTTTATTCTGTTTTTTCTTATATCCAAGCATTTTCACAGCAAATATATGATATATATATATATTTCACAGGGCAAGTTTCACAACAAACATATGAGATATCCAACACATAAGTTTCATCCATACATACATAGCAAGTTCCACATACATAGTTCCATCCATACATATTACAATAGTTTCATCCATATAGCAAGTTCCACATTGTTCAAAGGTACAAAATCAAAACAGAAAGTAAAAAAGAAGCACTCCATCAATGCAAGCTTCCGTGAAGTGAATGAAATCTGCAAAATGGGAAATAACAAAGTTAGAAGAAGAAGACTAGAAGAAGAAGAAGAAGACTAGAAGAAGAAGAAGACTAGAAGAAGAAGAAGAAGAAAGTAAAAAGAATCACTCCATCAATGCGAGCTTACCAAGGTTATCATGCCATTTATGAGCTAAGTAAGCTAAGTATATGACATTTATGAGCTTACCAAGGTTATCATGCCATTTTTGACCTAAGTAAGCTAAGTATATGACATTTATGAGCTTAGCAAGGTTATCATGTCATTTATGAGCTAAGTAAGCTAAGTATATGACATTTATGAGCTTAGCAAGGTTATCATGCCATTTATGAGCTAAGTAAGGTACTTATGTCATAAATGAACTAAATAAGCTAAGTATAGGTCATTATTGAGCTAACCTAGGTAATTATGCCATTTTTGAGTTAACTAAGCATATTATGCCATTTTTGACATAAGTAAGCTAAGTATAGGTCATTATTGAGCTAACCTACGTAACTAGCATATTAGAGCTAACTTAGAGCTAACTCATGTCATTTTGGAGCTAACTTAGGTAAAATGGATCATTTTGGAGGTAAGTAAGCTTATTATGTCATTTTGGACAAAAATAAGCTAAGTATATGACATTTATGAGGTTACCAAGGTTGTTATGCCATTTTTGACGTAAGTAAGCTAATTATGTCATTTTTGACATAAGTAAGCTAAGTATATGTCATTATTGAGCAAACCTAGGTAACTAAGCATATTAGAGCTAACTTAGCATATTAGAGCTAACTTAGGTCATTTTAGAGCTAACTTAGGTAAAATGGATCATTTTGGAGCTAAGTAAGCTTATTATGTCATTTTGGAGGAAAATAAGCTAAGTCTAGGTCATTATGGTAAGCATATTGGAGGAAATAAAGCTAAGTCTAGGTCATTATGCATTTGTTAAGCAAAACACTAGAGAAAACTTACCGTCATCACGGAGCTGAAGCACCGGGGGTGCTCGTGCCGGTAGCACCTGGAGAAGGATCGTGCGATGCTTGTCTGGAGTTACGCTGCACCAAAGATCATTTGCAATGTCTCGTTAGCATGATGACACTCAAATATTATGACTAGTAACTAATGACCATTCAAATGAAACTCACCGTGGTCCCCGGAGCAATGACTGGCATCGGCAGAGGGGTCTGACCGGTCTTTAAGTGCATGATTTGGCTAATATGCAGAAGAAACTTACCACGAGGAGGTCGTACATGGCCCGGTTCGCCATGTCAATCCGTGCCCTCTCCTCCTCCAACATCCTAGCCGTCCTCTCCTCCAACTCCCGCTCCTTCTCCGCCGCCTGCCGGTCCCTCTCCTGCAGAAGTGCCTGGGTTTTCTCTCTCTGTTTATGAATAGCAGCCTGCAACACCACTCCTCGTTAGCATTGTAATCATCGAGCAGACGCACACACAATGTAATGGAGAGGAAAGAAATCTGAGTCCGTATAACTAACCTCGATGGCGAGCTCCATTGGCCGTGGACGAGGCCTTATCTCAGGGGCGGAGCTCGTTTGGCGCGCCTTGATCTCCGGGAGAGTGCTAGGACAACGTATAAGTCCATCTCCAATGGCTATCGAGCCATGGGACCTCCCGCCACCAGATATCATCACCAGCTCTAGATCAATGGGACCCTGGCTCGGGTTAAAGTCCTCCCCTTTCCTTGCCTTCCCCTCATCTCTGTACCTCATGAGCTTGTTGTGCGAGGAGATGTTGGTGAAGCTCTTTGGATGATCGAGGTCAGACGCAGAGAATGCCTTGACCTTCTTGTACGAGGCAGTATGGGACATGGCATAGAGGTCGTACACCTCTGGCACCTCCGCCTTATTGTATCGCCCCTAAAAGAGAGGAACAGAGTAAATTAGTAATTAAAGGGCTCAAGCTAGCATGAAGAATGAATTGCATGAATCATGAAGCAAACCACATACCCAATTCCACCCGAACTGATATAAGTTGGCGCTGCCTTGATGGTGTGGCACACCTTCCATTTGGGCACGCCGGTCCTTGGCATTGTTGTGGAGGGCTAGCCATTGGTCTGAGCACCACTCATCCACCAACACCTCCCAACAATCCATCTGATCCGCACACCATCTCGGGGGCACCTAAGTTAGTAAAGAGAAACTTGAGCGCTACGCCTACGAATCAGATCAAGGAAACTAAGTACATGGCCTTAAGAATAGGTAATTACCGTCATGTACTGCTCCTTCTTCAGAAACTTTTCACGGCACGCCTGCTTGGTCTTATTAATACCACGCGAGGCGTAGTAGTCTCGAACAGCCTGCACCAGAGCCACGTGCCGTAAGTTCTGTAGTAAGCGCTTGCACTCGGCATTGATAACCTTTGCCGCGGCCTCCTCGTATCCCTCCTCACACCTGTAGAAGGTCTGCAATGAAACGAGACAACATTGATTAGTACAATAACCAGCTATTTGAAGATTTTTAATTGTGTAAAGGAGAAATTACCCAAAACTTTTTGATCACCATCTCTGCCCTCGTGTGGCACAAGACACCGTCGATCATCTCCTCCGGCGGGGCCGGGGCAGCCAAGTAGTGCTCCCAGCTCAATCCTAGCTGTGGAACCTGACCCTCACCGGGCAACGTGACAAACCCCGGGAAGTTTTGGCGGAAAAGCACACCAAGGACGGTGTTGGGCCTGCGGACATCCGGAGCATGGTCCCAACCCCTGCAGTATGACAAGGCCAACGCATTAGATATTTGAAGAAACGTGAAGGCAAAAGGTACAAAAAGAGTAAATGCACTTACCTCTCCCCATCAGGGAAAATCAACCACCTCTGCTCATGGGTCGCCGGCACGGTCGGGAGCCATGTACAACCACGCTGGTAGACGGTGGCCCCCTCAACCACCTCGCCCTCGCTATTAGCCGAATCCCCGCCACCATCAGCATGGCCACTCGGCCCCGTAGGCAGATCCGGCCAGGTACCCCATCCGGACGTCTCCTGGGACGTAGCCTGGTCCGGAGTCTCGTGGGCCGAAGTCTCATCGGCCAAAGGCCCGTCGACCCGAGGCTCGTGGACCGGAGTCCGCGTAGCCTCCTTCTCGGACGGGTCCACTCTAGCAGTCACGTGCTCGGGTGAATCAGCTGGGGGTGGCGGCGAGGAAGGCGTATGAGCCTGCCTACCTCCTCTCCCACGGCCATGTCCTGATCTACCTCCTCTCTTCTTCCCTCCCCGACCTCGTCCCCCGGTGGGCACCGACGCCGACGAAGAAGGGCCCGGCGGTGTCCCCATACTGTCCAACAACGCTCGGCGGAGAGGTACGGGTGGAATGGAACCCCTCCCACCACGCGCCGACGAAGAAGGAGCCTCGGAGTGCTCCGGACCTGCGCCCACCATCTTTCAACACCTGCCATGACAAAGAGTAAACGAAATTAGTACAACATAATTTTTTTTAATACCGACATGAATAATAAAAAATGGAATACCTAACATGAACTAATTAATAATATATATGTACATAATAATAATTGAATACCTGACATGAACTAATATTAATCTTCATCGTCTATATATGCTCCGGGGTCAATTAATGCATCATCATCATCACTATCAGTAGTGACGTGCTCATCATCATCATCAATAAATGCATCAACATGTGGAAGGCCTCCTTTACATAATTGGTCAAGCATTGACAGGTCATCCGCAGCAGTAACCTCTTCTTGTTTCGGCTCTTCTTGTTCCGGCTCAGGGGTGAAGTCGGATTCACTGTCGCTGTCTACTTCAATGTTCTGGGGTGAAGTAGAGTGGTTCTTGAAACGTTTTTTGGAAAGACGTGTTTCTTGGAAGAATTCACCTTCATATGTGTCTGGGTTAATGTGAGGTTCATAATCCTCTTCATTGGGGGGAGGTGGTCTAACATGTGGCGGCACTTCATAAATGACATCCCAACCATTGAGATTTGGATCACTTTGACAGGCCCACGGTAGATAGAAAACTTGGGTTGCCTGTTGAGCCGTAATATAGACATCGGGAACATCCAAATGGGTGCTTTGTTTGATTTCGACTAGCCCTATATGTTCATGAGTCCTTCTAGTCTCCTTCGGCTGGAACCAATAACATTTGAAGACTACGACGTTCGGTGGGTTTGCACCATAGAATAGAAGTTCATAAATTGCTTCAACTCTTCCATAATACTCGGTATCTCCTTCGCCGATAGCTGAGACACAACAATTTGTAGACTTTCGGTCGGCCATAGATAGCTCTTTGCTATAGGTACGAAAGCGATACCCGTTGATGTCGTATTTGTCAAATGAACGGACCTTATAGTCAAAACCATTAGCGACTTGTCTCAATTCGGCGTCCATAGACTCTGAATTAGCCTACAAGTTTAATATGAAAGGATTGTTGCATTAGCCGCAATTTAGACGAAGAAATGAAATGGTCTAATGGAAATTACCGTTTGTTTGAACCAAGAGATGAAACCGGGATAGCCGCCTCCATGCTTTGCCAGAAGCTCATACTCTTCGACGGAATCCTTTTGGATCACCGCTCCATACGAGAATTTGGCGACGTATCGACTGTATCAAATATCCGGGAATAAGAGCAGTTCAAAGGAATTAGAAGTTGCGACACAATGTACCGAGAAATTACTCGATGTACGGCCGCACTTCTGTTAGGTTGTTGAAGATATACAACGAAATGGTCCGCCATTCTTCGACATCCAACGGTAAGGAATTAGAAGCACTGGCTGGTGCGAGCTTCCCTTTGAATAGGCTGAGGTTGGATCCACCCTTTTTAGGGTCGCCAGCATTGTACCGAGGCTTCGGATTATGCAAATGACGATTTTTGGCTTCGTAGTGTGCTGTCACGAAGTTTGCCGCCTCCTCAGTAATGAATGCCTCGGCCATCGATGCTTCAATTCTACGTTTATTTTTACATTTTGCTCGAAGCGTCTTCTGTATCCTCTCAGTTGCGTAGCACCAACGATTCTGCACGGGCCCCCCAATCGTGCCTCGGTCGGGAGATGCAAAATCAAATGCTGCATTGGATTAAAGAAGCCCGGTGGGAAGATCTTCTCTAACTTGCAGATCAACTCTGGCGCCAACTCTTCCATTTCATCTAGCAAGCCAGGCGATAGTTCTTTCGCACAAAGAACACGGAAGAAATAGCTCAGCTCTGCCAGTACTAGCCATTCATCCTCAGGGATAAAGCCACGCAACATCACCGGCATTACCCGCTCAAGCCATATGTGCCAATCATGACTCTTGAGACCAAATATTTTCAATTTTTCAAGACTCGCCCCCCTCTTTAGATTCGCTGCATACCCATCGGGGAACATCAACTCCTTTTTCACCCACAGGATAATTTCCCTCATATCTGGCCTTCCAAGATTGAACCATGCCTTTGGCTTCGTCCAGTTCTGCTTTCCTTTCGGTTGTCGCATGTTTTGTAACGGTCTATCACATAGAGCCTCCTGATCGACTCTAGCCTTAGGATTATCCTTTGACTTCCCCTCTATGCCGAACAATGTACCAAAGAGGGCCTCGGCGACATTCTTTTCAGTGTGCATCATGTCGATGTTGTGTGGGCAAAGGAGGTCTGTGAAGTAAGGCAGATCCCACAAGCATGTCTTGTGAGTCCAGGCGTGTTCCGAATTATACCCCTTGAAATACCCTGGATGCTCTGGATCTGGCTCGAGAGCGTTTAACTGATCCAGGGTCTGTTGGCCTGTCAACGCAGGTGGTGCAGAATTTTTGACAACTCTACCTTTGATGAATTTCTTCTTGTCTTTCCTGAACTTATGGCGAGGATCCAGGAACTGTCTATGCAAGTCGAAGCAAGAACACTTGCGACCCGCATCCAGCCAACGAAACTCAAGAGCTGCCTTGCATGTGGGGCACAGGAACCTTCCATGCACACACCAGCCAACGAATAGCGCATACGCCGGCAAGTCATGCATCGAGTACATGTACCACACATGCATTAGGAAGTTTTTTTTGTAGCGGCGTCGTATGTCTTGATCCCATTATCCCAAGCTTCTTGCAATTCATCCTTAAGCGGCTGCATGTACACATTCATACTCTTCCCCGGATAGTTGGGCCCCGGAATTATCAACGTCAGGAAAATGTTCTTTCTTTGCATAATCTGTCCGGGGGGGAGATTGAGTGGAATGACAAATACAGGCCAACAACTGTATTGGGCTGCCATCATACCAAACACATTGAACCCATCCGTGCTGATGGCGACTCGAGGATGCCTTGGATCTGCCGCTTTATCATGATGTATTGCATCGAAGTGCTTCCACGCAAAAGCGTCCGATGTGTGTACCAACATCTGATTCCCATCTGCATCTAGTTCGGTTCTTTTGCCCAATTTGTGCCATGTCATCTGTCTGGCCGTCTCTTCGACCATGAAAAGACGTTGAAGTCTTGGTATGATTGGCATATACCGAAGAACATTAACTGGGATTTTTGTCTGACTCTTCTCACTCATACCGTTGTCTACCACAACATACCTGGAAGACTTGCAAATGGGACAATAGTTCAAGTCCGCATACTCAAGCCTAAATAAGGCACATCCATTCTCACAGGCATCTATCTTCTCATAGGGCATCTTAAGTACACGGAGGATTTTGTCCGACTGGTACAGGTTTGCAGGCATAACATGGCCTTTGGGTAGAAAGTGTCCAAATAGTGTCATCATCGCGTCGTAGCATTCTCTGCCCAAGTTGAATTGAGCCTTCAGAGCCATTACTTGTGCGATGGCATCCAGCTGACAAAGCTCAATGTGCTCGTGGAGAGGACGTTTTGAAGACTCCAACATATCATTTAAGGCCTTTGCAGATTCCTCCATCTCATCGTCCGAATCCCGAGCATCATCAAAGTCTTCCACCATGTCTTCGATCCCGGTACCATGCTCGTCGATGCAACGATGGCCCACCTCAGCTCTGGCACGTTGGGCAGACTCACCATGAAATGTCCACACCACTTCTGCAGGTGTTTACTCATTTGAAGCTCTGTCCTCTTATGATAGTTGTCGCACCGGACACAGGGGCACCAGGTTTTTCTCTGGCCATTTGCAAATGCGGCTCTCACAAACCCCTTGGTTTTTGTTAACCATTCATCGGTCCTGTCTTTCTGACTAGTGTGACCGGTGTACATCCACGCACGATCACTCATCTTGCCTAGCTACTGGACACACAAGAAATATATACATAATTCAGCAAACCATATTCATCAGTTAATGGAGTTTGTCAGTTTTATTACGTCCATGCAACCTAGACGCTAATAGGTAAAGATAGGTCCTAATCCCACCCGAGTATGTGTAGATTGGGTTCGTTTTCCCATGCTCTGCTCCGGATCCGATGCAAAATTTCGGCAGCACCTCCCCGCTGTTCTCCTGATACACGTCTCGGCAATAAGCAGAGAGGATGTGTACCTGGAGAACAACAGGGAGGCACTGACAAAATTCTGCATCGGATCCGGAGCAGAGCATATGGGAAAACGAACCCAATCTACACATACTCGGGCTGTCCATGGATAACGTTGGACAATTCGAAAGAATCACGGTTATAAATATGCAAATGCATGCATATTTATAGATGTAACCCTTTCGAACGGGAGACGCATAGTGGTCACGCATACTGATGATTGAAGACACCTATAGCTAGCAAGTTTCATCGGCACGAAGACCGGAACAGAGCAAATGAAGGGGGGAGGAGGAGATGTCATTTGTGCTCACCCACGAACGCAGGGGCGGAGCTCGTCGAACGCACGGGGAGGTCGTCGAACACCAGACCCTCGCAGCGACGAAACAACTGCACATTTAAATCCACCCGATCAACACAAATATGATGTTTTTTATAATAAAATCGAAAAATATATGACCTAACTCATAATTCACAAATATATGACCCCGTCGGCCTCTGGAAGGCCGAAGAGCACCTTTTCGGTCAACAGGAGGCCGAAGAGGTGTCGGGGGTCGGGGGTGTCGTGTCTGGGTGTCGTGGTGTCGGGGTGTTGTGTCGGGGTCGGGGTGTCGGGGGTGTCGTGTCTGGGTGTCGTGGTGTCGGGGTGTCGGGGTCTCGGGCTGTCGGGGTGTCGGGATGTCGTGTCGGGGTGTCGTGTCGGGGTCGGGGTGTCGGGGTGTCATTTTCTTCTTCTTCTTCTTCCTCTTCTTCTTTTTTTTCCTCTTTTTCCTTTTCTTCTTCTTCCTCTTCTTCCTTTTCTTCTTCTTCTTCTTCTTCTTCTTCTTCTTCTTCTTCTTCTTCTTCTTCTTCTTCTTCTTCTTCTTCTTCTTCTTCTTCTTCTTCTTCTTCGTCTTCTTCTTCTTTTTTCTTCTCCTCCTCCTCTTCTTCTTCTTCTTCTTCTTCTTCTTCTTCTTCTTCTCCTCCTCCTCCTCCTCCTCTTCTTCTTCTTCTTCTTCTTCTTCTTCTTCTTCTTCTTCTTCTTCTTCTTCTTCTTCTTCCTTTCCTTTTTTCCTCTTCTTCTTCTCCTCCTCTCCTCTTTCTTCTTCTTCTTCTTCTTCTTCTTCTTCTTCTTTTTTCTTCTCCTCTTCTTCTTCTTCTTCTTCTTATTATTATTTTTTTCTTCTTTTCCTTTTTCCTTTTTCCTTTTTTTCCTTCTTCTTTTCTTTTTTTTTTCTTCTAGGTTTTTTCTTTTCTTCTTTTTCTTCTAAGTTTTTTCTTCTAGGTTTTTTCTTTTCTTCTTTTTCTTCTAAGTTTTTTCTTTTCTTCTTTTCTATCTAAGTTTTTTCTATCTAATAAACTAACTAACTAATTTAACAGAAAAAAACAAAAAAGAGGGGGTGGGGCACTCACCAGGGCGGCGGGGGCGGCCGGCGGCGAGGGGCGGGGGTGAAGCTCCGGGGCGGCCGGGGGCTGCCGGCGGCGAGGAGAGGAGGCCGCCGGGCGGGGGCGGCCGGCGGCGAGGAGAGGAGGCCGCTGGGCAGAGGCGGCGGAGCGCGGGGCGCGGGGGCAGGGGCGGCGGGGCGCGGGGGCAGGGGGCAGGGGCAGGGGCGGCGGGCTGGCGGCGCGGGGCGGCGGAGCGGCGGGCCGGTGGTGGCGACGGGCGCGACGGCGGAGGGAGCGAGCGAGAGAGGGGTGCGGGGGAGGAGAGTGGGGTAGTGGGGGCAGGGCGTGCGCTGGCTAGCCGTTAAGGCACATCGCTCCTTTGCCGTCTGCTAGCAGACGGCAAAGAGGCCAGCCGTTAGGTTAGCCCACGCCGTGCTTTGGTGGGCCCCACATCCCTCCTTTGCCGTCTGCCTGGCCGTTCTTTGCCGTCTGCTAGCTGACGGCAAAAGGCCAGCAGACAGCAAAGAGGTGACCTAGCCAGCGCCGAGCCCCCCTGGGGCCCACGGGCCTCTTTGCCGTCTGCCATTGGCCTCTTTGCCGTCAGCTGGCGGATGGCAAAGCGCCAGCTGTCGGCAAAGACTCTCTTTGCCATCAGCTGGGTCTTTGCCGTCCGCTTTCCTAAAGCGGACGGCAAAGAGGTTCTTTGCCGTCAGCTGGCAGACGGCAAAGAGGGGACAGATGGCAAATTGCCAGATTCCAGTAGTGAGACTAGCAAACAAGCAAATAAAAATATTTTTGTGTTTTTGTAAAATTTGTTTTAGAAGTGGGGGAGATGAAAACGAGAGGCAAATGCAAGGCAAATGAAAATAAGAGCAAGTAGATGATAGTTTGTGCGAAGGTACTTGATAGGTTTTGGTGATGTCTCCCCGGCAACGGCGCCAGAAATTCTTCCTGCTACTTGTGAACTGCGTTGGGATTACCCCGAAGAGGAGAGGATGATGCAGTACAGTAGAGATAAGTATTTCCCTCAGTTAAGAACAAAGGTTATCAATCCAGTAGGAGAACCACATAGAACCTCGTTAGCAGCACCTACACACACAAAAGCAAATACTTGCACCCAACGCGAACAAGGGGGTTGTCAATCCCCTCGGCGGTTACTTGCAAGGATTAATTCTGATAGTGAAAGATAGATAAAATAAAATACAAAATAAAATAAAAGTAAATAAATTGCAGCAAGGTATTTTTGGATTTTATATATGATAAAAGTAGACCCGGGGGGCATAGTTTTCACTAGAGGCTTCTCTCTCGAACGCATACCATACGGTGGGTAAACAAATTACTGTTGGGCAATTGATAGAAAAGCGCATAGTTATGACGGTATTCAAGGCAATGATCATGTATATAGGCATCACGTCCGAGACAAGTAGACCTACTCCTGCCTGCATCTACTACTATTACTCCACCCATCGACCGCTATCCAGCATGCATCTAGGGTATTAAGTTAATGAAAACAGAGTAATGCCTTAAGCAAGATGACATGATGTAGACAAAGTAAACTCAAGCAATATGATTAAAACCCATCTTTTTACCCTTAATGGCAACAATACAAATACGTGTCTTGTCCCTTTCTGTCACTGGGATATAGAACACCGCAAGATTGAACCCATCACAAAGCACCTCTCCCATTGCAAGATAAATCAATATAGTTGGCTAAACCAAATGGATAGATCGGAGAGAAATACAAAGCTATAAGAATCATGCATAAATAAGTTCGGAAAAGACTCAAATATTTCTCATGAATAATCTGATCATAAACCCACAATTCATAGGATCCCAACAAGCACACCGCAAAAGAAAATTACATCGAATAGAACTCCAAGGAGATCGAGGAGAACATTGTATTGAAGATCAAAGAGAGAGAAGAAGCCATCTAGCTACTAGCTATGGACCCGTAGGTCTGTGGTAAACTACTCACACATCATCGGAAGGGCAGCAAGGTTGATGTAGAAGCCCTCCGTGATCGATTCCCCCTCCGGCAGATTACCGGAAAAGGCCTCCAGATGGGATCACGAAAGAACAGAGGCTTGCGGCGGCGGTAAAGTTTTCTCGTCTGTCTCTCTGGTATATTGGGAATATTTAGGAATTTATAGTGCTGGAATTAGGACAAGAGGTGCCACGAGGGGCCCACAAGCCCGGGGGGCGCGCCTACCCCCCTGGGCGCGCCCTCCGGGCTTGTCGCTCCCTCGTGACTCGTCTGGTCTTCTCCCGAAGCTTCTAGGGTCCCTTCTGGTCCAGAAAAAATTAATCCAAATTTTTTTCTCCGTTTGGACTTCGTTTGATATTGATTTTCTGAAAAGGCAAAAACAGGCAAAAAAAACAGCAACTGGCACTGGGCACTAGGTTAATAGGTTAGTCCCAAAAAATGATATATAATTGCATATAATTGCATATAAAACATCCAAGATTGATACTATAATAGCATGGAACAATCAAAAATTATAGATACGTTGGAGACGTATCAGTGCAGCGCCCAGTTTATTTTGTTAGCTCTCTCCTGCAGGGGGCTAGATCAAGATATTCTGGTGTGCAAAAATTGCTTTTTGGTCCTCATGGCCTCAAGGAAGCCGCATCACTACTTCCAAGCACATGATATTACCGTCGTCACTCGCTTTCCACTACAGCGCATCTTGAGAATTCCAGAAGCCATCAGCAGGATAGTGGAGTGGGCGTTGGAACTGTCAAGTTTTGATTTGAAATTTGAAAGTACTTCAACAATTCAAAGTAGAGCTTTGGCAGAATTTATTGCTGAATGGACGCCAACAAAAGACGAAGAAAAACCAGAGACAAGCCTTCCTGGCAAGGAAACTACAGAAGATTGGGTCATGTACTTTGACGGTGCCTTTTCGCTGCAAGGCGCCAGTGTCGGCGTGCTGCTTGTCGCACCCACCGGAGAGCACCTCAAGTATGTCATTCAGATGCATTTCCCCAGGGAGCAGGCCACTACCAACACTGCTAAGTACGAAGGATTTGTCGAACTCCGCATTGCAATCGACCTAGGTATCAGGAGGCTGATTATCAAAGGCGATTCGCAGCTTGTTGTGAGGCAAGTAAGCAGGGATTACGAGAGCCCTTTGATGGAGGCGTATGTTGATGAAGTGAGGAAGTTGGAGGAGCACTTTGATGGTTTGCAGCTTGAGCATGTCCCCCGTGCTCAAAATAAAGTTGCAGATCACTTGTCAAAGCTTGCCGCTGAAAGGATCCCTGTGGAACCAGGAACTTTCGTGCTACAACTGACCCAACCATCTGTTACACCGTCAGTGAGGCCGACAAAGAGGAGAAAATAAAATTCTGGTGGCTACTTTCCGGCTGAGCTACCAATAGCTGATGACAAGGTTGACGCCGCCAACAAGACCTCTCTTGCCGGTGAGCAGCAATCTCCGGAGAGCCAAGCTCTTGCCGTTGAGACATGTGCTCCCAACGAGGGGGAAGAGCCATTGCTCCTTGTCGTCGAGCCACAAGCTCCAGCATGGGCGCAGCTGATTGTCGATTACCTTCAAACAGGTGATCTTCCTAACGAACAAGAAGAAGCTAAAAGAGTAGCACGGCAGTCGAGTATGTATCAGTTTGTTAACAGCATTCTGCACAGAAAGAGGCCAAATGGTGTGAAATTGAAGTGTATATCCCGGGAAGATGGACAAGCGCTGCTGGCAGAGATACATGGAGGCATGTGTGGATCCCACATTGGGTCACGTGCCCTTGTCGGAAAAGCTTTCCGGCAAGGTTTCTATTGGCCCACTGCCCTCTAGGATGCAACTGCACTAGTAACCAAGTGTGAAGCGTGCCAGTTTCATTCGAAGAACATACACCAACCAGCTCAAGCTCTTCAGACGATCCCTCTCTCATGGTCCTTTGTGGTCTGGGGGCTGGACATTCTTGGCCCATTCCCCCGTGTGACGGGGGGGCTTTGAGTTCTTGTACATAGCAATCGACAAGTTCACAAAGTGGCCTGAGGTGGAGCCAGTAAGGAAAGTTACAACACAGTCAGCCGTCAAGTTTTTTAAGGGTCTGGTTTGCCGTTTTGGTGTACCCAACATGATCATTACCGACAACGGCACCCAGTTTACCAGCCGCACCTTCACAACATACTGCGAAGAACTTGGAAGCAAGATCTGCTACGCCTCCGTTGCTCACCCGAGAAGCAATGGACAGGCGGAGAGAGCAAATGCAGAAGTGTTGCGTGGACTCAAGACAAGAACTTTTGATAGGCTGCACAAGTGCGGAAGATGCTGGGTTGACGAGTTATCGGCAGCTCTTTGGTCACTCAAGACGACACCAAATCGAGCTACCGGTGAAACACCCTTCTCCCTTGTATATGGTGCAGAAGCGGTTCTCCCCACAGAACTCAAGTACGGATCACCTCGAGTGCAAGCTTTTGACGAAGCTGATCAAGAAGAAGCGAGGCGTGACGATGCTACGCTCCTTGAGGAGGACCATTTTCGGGCTGCCGTGTGTGCTGGTCGATACCAGCAAGCTTTGCGCTGCTACCATAGCCGCAAAGTGCACCCCCGGCAACTTGAGGAAGGTGACCTTGTCCTTAGATGGATCCAGTCCGGCAAGGGTTCGAACAAGTTGACACCAAAGTGGGAAGGCCCTTATTGGGTAGTTGAAGTTACCAGACCCGGCTTAGTCCGTCTGGCGACCGAAGATGGCATTCGCCTGCAAAACTCATGGAATATTGAGCATCTTCGCAAGTTCTATCCATAAGGTGCAGTTGTCGGGCCTTCCGGCAACACCTTTTGTACAAGTTGGCCGGCAAGGCATGTAATCCTTTGTACAGAGCCGGGTGCAGACCCCGTGCATAGTTAATAAAGCTAAGTGTTTCGCAACCTTTTGTCAAAGTACATATTTATTTATGTATGTTGCATGTATTGTTGTGTTACATTTTCCCTTGTATAAGATGATTGACGAACCATCAAGGTTCCAGCCTCCTCCTTTCTCTTGTTTCTTTTTGCTCAAAGGAATGAAGTGTTCCTCGCGTGAAAGTTTCCCGGGGAGAGTGATGGTATGGGTACCAAATGGCATTCAAGATATCATTCATGACAAGAAGTACAGCAAAGAAAAGCTAAGTTGCAAAACTTTGAAACAAAATTTCTTTGTTGTAAGCTGCTATTTTTTTCCTTGAATGATTTTAGTCTTTATATGAAAAACCTGCACGCGAAGGAACCTTATCGGAATTGCTCGCGCTCTTGCGTCTGTTTCGAGTCCGCTCAACAGTACAAGTAGCTATGACAAGTTCACTAAGTGTATCTTGCCGGGAAGCGACATCTCCGGTGAGCAGCTAAGGACCTATTCCTAAAGCGCTAACAGCAGGCTGAGCGCACCGGCAAGTTTCCGACAAGCGTAGGGAATAAAACCTATAAAGGCAGAATCGCATAAGGGAAATAGCGTACATTCATTCAAAATACACAAGTCATGTTGCATCAAAATTCAGTACAGATCTAATTTGAGATAATTTGTCTTTTACATGATCTGCTCTGAAGACAAGATGTGATGGCAAAAGTTAATTCCTGAGCTGGCCTTGCTGCCTGGAGACATGTCCAACCCTATCGGCCATTGGGGTGACAAGCTTGTCGATGGTAGTGATATCTGTGTTCTTCGGCAAGCTCGTGAATGCCCCGGAGAGATCAATGCCGGGATTGTGGTACACCAGCTTGACGAGCACCTTGTAAAGGATATCACGGGCAAGTTTTCGAGACTCGTCAGCGAAGGAAGCAGCTCGCTCTTCATTGTACGTCTCAAGTGCCTGATGAGGCCCTCGAAGAACTTGCTCAGCCTAACGCTCGCGACCTCCTTGTCATTGACAGTGAAGCTCCAGCTTTTCATATCCATGACAGCCATTTGTGCCGTGACGCGCTCAGCTATATCTATGAGCTTCTCAGTCCAAAGCACGACGGAGCTTTTTAGCTGGTTAAACTTGTTTTCATCATCCTCTAGGAAGCCCTGCTCCTTCTCAATGTTTTCCGTCAAGATTGCCTCCCTGGCCTTGGCGGCTTCGAGGTTTTTCTCCAAAGTGGCAACTTTTGTCTTCAGATCTTCCGGCATCATTGACAAGATTGAATCCTTGGCGGAATTGATACACAAGGGAATCACTTTGGCCGGCAAGTGAAACTTGCCGGTGGGCCGAAAGAGCTGATGACAGAGGCTAATGTGCTGCAATACTGTCAGATTGTTGTCGAGTCCAGTATGCAGCCACATGATGTTAGCAACATTTTGGTACTCCTAAGTGTATCGCTTCCTCTTCTGCAGTGGCGCAATGCGTCGCCAGAGGAAATCTACCCCTACCATCTCGATGGTTAGGCCGGCATCCTTGAGATGGATGATACGGTTCAGCGCTGGAGTGAGCTTGTCGTCACAAGCACTGTAATTGCTCCAATCCTTGCCGCGCACAACCTTCTTCGTCCGGGGCACAAAGAAATCCGGGAAGTCTTTCTCCTGGATCCAGCACCACTCCGCCTGCCATTCTTCCCATTTCAGATGTAGCTGGCCCGGGAAGTATGCATCCTTGGTGCCGCCTCTGGGAATCCAGGTGATGCTGCCGGAGAGCGCATCCCCTTCGATGCGAGGAATGAAAAAGTGGCAGAACAGGGAAACGTTGGGGACGACTCCGACGAAGTTCTCGCACATGTGGTCAAACACTAACATGCATGTCACAGCGTTTGGGGTGAAATCCAAGAGCCGAAACCCGTATGTCTACATCAGCTCGGAGAAGAAATCAGAAAAAGGGGGGCAATGCCCGCAGTAGAAGTATGCGCAGAAAAAGGGGAATCTGTCTGCAGAGGGCTTCAAATCAGCAGGCAGCACGACTGGGGTGATGTGGTCCTTGGTGTCCTTTCCCCACATATACGCGTACCTCTCTATGAGCACACTTTTGTTCAAGGCCGGCAGGTTGAAGACCACGTTCTGCCTCCGCCGTGCTGCTGTAGCTGCCTTCCTCCTTTCCGCCTTCGAGTCAGCGGGCTTGGCGGCTTTCTTCGCCTCGCCCTCGGCTGGATTGGCGGCCTTCTTGGGTGCCATGTCGCTCAAGAGAGAAAAGGTGGATGGACGAAGCAGTGGCGCGACGGCGGCGGCAGATTGTGTTTGGGTGCAAGGAGGAAGACGATGGAGCGGCTGCTAGATTGGGAAGACGGGGGTGAATGAGCAGCGCCCCCTCGCGATTGCCTTTTTATGGGGAAGGCGCGGGGGGCTGGCTCTTTACCGTCCGACGTGGCAGCGCTTTTTCAGGAGCACTACCACAAACGGCCGTTCCAGCCCACCTCTCCCACGTCTCGCATTAAATGCGCGTCGTGGGCATGCAAAAGAAATCATCATCATAATATTTACAGCAGTAATTCTCCACCACGTGTGTCTATGCATCTGTTTGGGCCTAGCCCAACGACGCTTCAGACGCGCGTGTGGCCCAGGCCCGGGGGCTCCTGTCGGTGTATAAAAACATGGGCATTTTTATACCCTGACTTATGCATAGACAGTGGCAACTTTTTTGGAGGCCAAGGCTTGCCGGAGGATTGCTATCAACGAGGCCCAAGACTTGGTCGACCAAACCAGGGAGAAGACCTCAAAGCAGCCCATCGAGAAGTGCTAACTTAGTACTGAAGATGGATGCAACACTTGCCGGCAAGCTACACACCGGCAAGATGAAGACTCGGCAAGCTCCGTGCCAGCAAGCCCTCACTACCTCGCCACCGCTCCAATCGGGCAGCTAGTCACTAGTCGATGAGGTGTCGAGCGGGCAGGCTGTTTGGTGAGACTTGTCGGGACACATGGCGGCACGCTGGGAAGGGAGTTAACTCTAATGACACCCATCCAGGAGGCGTGTCCAGATTATAGGGGGTAGCTGGGCGAGCGGTGCAGAAAGCTTGCCGGGGCTCCTCCTCCACATAACACCTAATGGCGCATTTAATGCGTTTGGCCTAGTCCGGCAGAGTTAGGTATGATAGCACTTAGCTGTCTAATCAACAAGTATTTACCTTTTTGCCACTGTGGTGACCCCTTAACCTATAAAAGGAGGCCCATGGCTACTGGTAGAGGGGTCGACACTTTGCACAATCTACGTGTGTAGCTACACTTCCCGCGCACCTTGCCGGCAAGTGATATGTCTCCAACGTATCTATAATTTATGAAGTATTCATGCCATGTTTATTATAGTTTTGTATGATTTGGGTGCACTTTTATATGGATTTTATATGATTTTTATGGACTAACATATTGACCTAGTGCCCAGTGCCAGTTGCTGTTTTCTGCTTGTTTTTGGTTTTCCAGAAAATCCATATCAAATGAAGTCCAAATGCAGCGAAACTTTTTGACGATTTTTTGGAAGAAAACAGACCCAGGAAACTTCGGGGGAGCAGAAGAAGACCCACAGGGGCCCCACAAGCCACCAGGGCGCGCCACCCCCCAGGCGCGCCCTGGTGCCTTGTGGGCCCCCTATGGCACATATTCGCGTGATTCCAACGCTGAAAAATCCTATATATTCAGAAACCCCCGAAAGTTAACCTAGATGAGTTTTTACGCCACCGCAAGCCTCTGTACCTCCACAATCTCATCTACAGCCCTTTTCTGGCACCCTGCCGGAGGGGGAATCATCACCGGAGGCTATCTTCATCATCCCGGCGGTCTCCACGATGAGGAGGGAGTAGTTCACCCTCGAGGCTGAGGGTATGTACTAGTAGCTATGTGTTTGATCTCTCTCTCTCTCTCTCGTGTTCTTGATTTGGCACGATCTTGATGTACCGCGAGCTTTGTTAATATAGTTGGATCATATGGTGTTTCTCCCTCTCTATCTTGTTGTGATGAATTGAGTTTTACCTTTGAGGTTTCACTATTATCGGATTGAATACTTTTATGGATTTGAGAACACTTGATGTATGTCTTGCATATGAATACCCATGGTGACAATGGGGTATTATATTGATTCACTTGATATATGTTTTGGCGCTCAACTCGCGGATTCCCGAGGTGACATTGGGGTAGTCTATGCATAGGGGTTGATGCACGTTTTCGTCCTACTTTCTCCGGTAGAAATCTTGGGGCACTCTTTGAAGTTCTTTGTGTGGATTGAATATTATGAATCTGAAGTTGTTTGATGCATATCGAATAATCAACTCACGGATACTTGTGGTGACATTGGAGTATCTAGGTGACTTTAGAGTTGGTTGATGCGTGTCATATGGTGTTATTTTAGTACGAACTCTAGGGCTGTTTGTGACACTTATAGGAATAGCTCAATAGATTGATCGGAAAGAATAACTTTGAGGTGGTTTTGTACCCTACAACAATTTCTATCTTATGTTCTCCGCTAATAGGAATTTTGGAGTGATTCTTTATTGCACATTGAGGGATTGTTATATGATCCAATTATGTTAGAATTGTTGAGAGATTGCACTAGTGAAAGTATGAACCCTAGGCCTTGTTTTCAAGCATTGCAATACCGTTTGTGCTCATGTTTATTACTTGCTACCTTGCTGTTTTTATATTTTCATATTACAAAAACCTATATCTACTATCCATACTACACTTGTATCACCATCTCTTCGCCGAACTAGTGCACCTATACAATTTACCATTGTATTGGGTGTGTTGGGGACACAAGAGATTTCTTGTATTAGATTGCAGGGTTGTTTGAGAGAGACCATCTTCATCCTATGCCTCCCACGGATTGATAAACCTTAGGTCATCCACTTGAGGGAAATTTGCTACTGTCCTACAAAACTCTGCGCTTGGAGGCCCAACACGAGTCTACAAGAATAAAGTTGCGTAGTAGACATCAAGCTCTTTTCTGGCGCCGTTGCCGGGGAGGTGAGTGCTTGAAGGTATATCTAGATCTTGCAATCGAATCTTTTAGTTTCTTGTTTTATCACTAGTTTGGTTTTATAAAAAGAAAACTACAAAAAAAATGGAATTGAGGTTGCCTCATATTATTCATCTTTATAATGTCTTTCGTGAAAATGATGGAAAGGAAAATTGTGCTCAATTGATAGAAGAAGAATTCAATAAAATGTTTGGCATAAAATCTTTGAATGATGAGCATGATTGCAATGTTGCTGGTATGAATTCTCTAAATATCCATGATGCTAGTGATATGCAAAGCCATAAGCTTGGGGATTCTATGTTTGATGAAGATAATATTTTTAGTCCCCCAAGTTTTGATGAGAAAATTTATTATGATGATAGCATGCCTCCTATTTATGATGATAATAATGATGAAAGTGGATTTGGAGAGGTCATGACTTTATTTAATGATGATTCCACTATTTTGGAAGAGGTTTCAATTGATTATGACAACAAAATTGCTATATATGATGATTATTGTGATGACATGTATGCTATAAAGAATAATGATAACTATGAAACTTGTCATCATGATTTTAATTTTCAATTGGATTATGCCAATCAAGTATCTCATGATAGTTATTTTGTTGAGGTTGCTCCCACTATTATGAATGAGAAGAAATTTGCTTATGTGGAGAGTAATAAAAATTCTATGCTTGTGGATCATGAAAAGAATGCTTTATATGATGGTATATTGTTGAATTCATACATGATGCCACTGAAAATTATTATGAGAGAGGAACATATGCTTTTAGGAGTTGCAATAATATCAAGTTCCCTCCCTTTATGTTGAAAGTTTTGAAGTTATGCTTGTTTTGCCTTCCTATGCTAGTTGATTCTTGCTCCCATAAACTATTTGCTCAAAAAATTACTATGCATAGGAAGTGGGTTAGACTTAAATGTGCTTGTCATATGCTTCATGATGCTCCCATTATGTTTCAATTCTTTACTTTTATGTGAGCATCATTAAAATCATCATGCCTAGCTAAAAAGGCATTAAAGAAAAGCGCTTGTTTGGAGACAACCCAATATTTATACCTACTGTTTTTTTTGTGTTCACATGATTAAGATACTGTAGTAATCATGTTTTATATGTTTTCTTTCAATAATGTGCCAAGTAAAGCCTTTGGGATAGTGTGGATGCTTGTTGATTTGATTCTGTGCAAAAAAAGAAACTTTTGCGTCCAGTGCTGGAATTTCTATTCTGTACTGGAGCCTGAAAAAATTCTGAAATTTTTACACAGTATTGGGTTGCAAATTTTTTACGTTGTCCTAATTTTTCAGAATTTTTTCAGGTACAGAAGTATGGTTTTTAAATCGCTCACTACAGGCTGTTCTGTTTTTGACAGATTCTGTTTTTATTGCATAGTTTGCTTGTTTTAGTGTTCCATAGCTTATATTATGAGATATAAATTGTGAAAATGATAGAGTACAGTAGGAATTATGTGAGAACAATGTCTTGACAGTACCTAAGTGGATGATTTATTTTTATCATACTAACCTGTCTCACGAAGTTCCGTTAAGTTTTGTGTGATTGAAGTTTTAAAGTTTTGGGTGAGATATCGATATGAGGAGAATAAGGAGCGGCAAGACCCTAAGCTTGGGGATGCCCAAGGCACCCCAAGGTAATATTCAAGGAATACACAAGCAACTAAGCTTGGGGATTCTTATTGGAGTTAGGGAAGTATGGATTCTTATTCACCCTTTACAGACTATTCTGTTTTGGCAGATTGCTGTTATAGTTGCATTGTTTGCATATGTTTGCTTGTTTAATATTTGTATTTGTGGATAGGAGTATTAAATATGCAGAGGCATTTAGTATGCAATGTTTAATTATAATTTTAGTGATTTTATACAGTAGAGAATGTTAAGGTTTTGAGTTGATTTATACTAACTTATCTCACAAGTTCTTGTCGAGTTTTGTGTGGATGAAGTTTTGAGATTTAGGAGAAGCCATGATATGAGAGGAATTAAGGAGACAAAAGAGCTCAAGCTTGGGGATGCCCAAGGCACCACAAGATAACATTCCAAGAAGTCTCAAGCATCTAAGCTTGGGGATGCCCCGGTAGGCATCCCACCTTTCTTCATCAACACCTATCGGTTAGCCTAAGTTTTTACTTGTTCACATGATATGTGCTATTCTTGAAGTGTCCTTTTATTTTCATTTTGTTTGCTGTTTGAATAAAATTATTAAGATCTGAAATCTTTATTGAGAGAGAGTCTTCACATAGCTACTTAATTGTTTGTCTACTCATTGATCTCCAGTTATATCTTTTTGGAGTAGTTTGTCATTTACTCTCGTGCTCCACTTATATCCTAAGAGTAAATCGTTTAATGAATTGAATATCATAAAGTTGAAATTATATGTGCTTCATATGCTTGTATCATGTCTAGTAGTAGTTTCACATTTGTGTTAGAAAGTGAAATCTATGGAAGCTTGACAATCACATTATTGGTCATACAAGCAATTCATGAATGATTAGTATAAGGAAGAGAACTTTCACATATAAATATATTATCTTGGACATCTTTTATGATTGTGAATACCCATTAATTATTTTCAAACTTGAGCAAATTAGTTGAAGTTGGACAAGGAAGACAACGTAATGAGTTATGTTTGGGTATATTTGCATAGAAGTTATATTGTTATGGATCCTCTAACATGTTGTGCTTGCATAGGATCTTTTGGTAGCCAAAAATTCGCACTAAGTAGAGATACAACTTATGCATCCAAAAACCCTTAAACCCAGTTTCTTGCCATGAGTGTCCACCATATCTACCTATGGATTGAATACGATCCTTCAAGTAAGTTGTCATAGTTGCATTTACAGACTATTCTGTTTTGGCAGATTGCTGTTATAGTTGCAGAGTATCTAGGTGACTTTAGAGTTTGTTGATGCGTGTCATATGGTGTTATTTTAGTACGAACTCTAGGGCTGTTTGTGACACTTATAGGAATAGCTCAATAGATTGATCGGAAAGAATAACTTTGAGGTGGTTTCGTACCCTACAATAATTTCTATCTTATGTTCTCCGCTAATAGGAATTTTGGAGTGATTCTTTATCGCACATTGAGGGATTGTTATATGATCCAATTATGTATATTGTTGAGAGATTGCACTAGTGAAAGTATGAACCCTAGGCCTTGTTTTCAAGAATTGCAATACCGTTTGTGCTGACATTTATTACTTGCTACCTTGCTGTTTTTATATTTTTAGATTACAAAAACCTATATCTACTATCCATACTACACTTGTATCACCATCTCTTCGCCGAACTAGTGCACCTATACAATTTACCATTGTATTGGGTGTGTTGGGGACACAAGAGATTTCTTGTATTTGATTGCAGGGTTGTTAGAGAGAGACCATCTTCATCCTACGCCTCCCACGGATTGATAAACCTTAGGTCATCCACTTGATGGAAATTTGCTACTGTCCTACAAAACTCTGCGCTTGGAGGCCCAACACGAGTCTACAAGAATAAAGTTGCGTAGTAGACATCAGCAAGCTGCGCTCCTTGTACTTGTGCTCATACACCACCAATACAACCAAAGCATGAGTAGGGTTTTACACCTCGCGGCGGCCCGAACCTGGGTAAACTTGTGTGTGTTGCTGGTTCTGCTCTTTGTGCTCGTCGATCCCCACAGCCGAACCGCAAAGGGATCTTTGCAGGTCCCATAGATTGTCTTGGTCGTACCTCGACAAACACGGGCTAAAGATGGATGGAATTGCAAATGTGATAAAATAGCTTGCAATGGAATAGGATTTTCTTTTACCTTTTCTTTTTGTTTCAAAATATAACACCAAAACTGATCCTCGAAGAACAACAACATGAAATATTATTTATGATTACTAATTAAATTAAAACCACAGATAAGATGATATAGACTTATACTTTTGCATATATTTATGCAAATTGCGGGTCAAACCTAGGGAAAACCAAGACAAATAGTATTGTAACCTTATATTTTGTAATAAATTCCCTTGTGCTTGTTGCCAATGATTTTTTTTATATCACGTACTAAGCGTCATGCCTTGCGTGATAACTATATGAACATCGTGGCACATGAATGACATATTTTAAAAATATTGGAAGACCAAGACACAAGCTAATGTTGCATATATGGACAAACTACTTATAGGCTCATCATATAGTGAGATTTTTTATAAACAACCATAAACTCTAGAAAACCCTATCAAGATATTTTGTTCAAAATGTACTCTCATTTCTATACCATAAAATATCTAGATATCGACAAATGCACCTCCATACATACCCGTGCACTTTATGTACTCACATCTACGTAAATTCAATCAATTGATGACTCTATTAAAGGGCAATGTATCAAACTAAATTGAAGAACAATGATAAATAACATAAATCTAGTTGTAGAATATGGTTCAAGGCAATGATAAATAACATAAATCTAGTTGCAAAAAATCCTGTTGAAAAATATAGTTCCAATATACATAAATATAAATGTATTAGCATTTGATAAAAACTAGAGCTCTATAAGACTAACATTATCTCTTAATAAATAATCACATTTATATGTGGTTGATGTAAATAGATATAAAAAATATATAATTATTAAGATAACCGTTTTAGGGAAATGTGTTATGCACAAGTAAAAAAGTTTAATATAAATAAATATGAGGCGCCATTTGATTTTAATAGATAAGATGATGCGATGTGGCAGCCAGTTTTTTAGAGGTAGCTATCAAGTTTTTTAAATAGGGTTTGCTATTTCTGGATGCAACTTAGAAGTTAAGAGGTCCCGAAAACAGCTAGTCAGTTTGCTATGCAGTTACCATTTTGTTTTCACATTATTATCATGTTTAGGAGAAAACAACCACCCACTTGAACTACTAGGTTTCTCAATGTAACAGGTTTTAGAAATGTCAACTAACTTTTCGAGAAACAGCTATGCAAGTGCCAAGTTCTTTATACATAGCTATACGGTCATGTAAACATCTAACAAATTGTTTCGAAACACCTAACATATAGTTTGCTATCAAATAGTGGGTTCTCTAGTTTGTGCACTATATATTTGATTACACTCATGAAGCAGGAGCCAAGCACATAAATTAATGTTGCTATTTAGTCGTCTGCTACTAGCTATCTCTTATGTAGTATGTAGTCCCAAAGATTTTAAACGGTCTTGCAACCAGTAATAAACTTGGAGCACTGTTATAATGTTAATTTGTCCACTTATAGAAACCAAATTTAGAACATTTTTTTGGCATCACCTACCAGTCTTTACACAATATAAGTAATTTTTTATATGCAAAATTCACATTTAATTTCATACATAGTCTAATGAGGGAGTGAGATCGGCACCTGCTGCGAAATCTTTCATATATACTTCAACAGGTAAGATAAGGTAGTCAAAATATGGTCTGTGACCCTCCCTTGTAGCATGAAGGATGATTTTCCAACGGTAATTTTATAGGGAGGAGCAAAATATATATGTTGTTGATCACGGCATCAACATTCACACAACCATTTTTTTTAATTTTGTGTTCATATGATGCTTGGAACTATGAATACAAGAAAATAAAACAAGATAGTCCTGAACACAAAATATGAATACAAGAAAATAAAACAAGATATACACATAATAGTGCGGTTTCCCAATGATTCAAATAAAACCGTCGCCTTTTCCCTTTTTGAATTAGAGGCCATCCATCTCCCTCAATAACCACCGAGCAACCAATGTCCTGACATAAACTTGATAACAAACATTAGTCACTCTAACCCCATTGTCATCGACACCAGATACAATTGGGGAACAATGCACTTTCAACCATCTATGACGACAAGGCCTTCGAATAAGAAGTCATGGGTAATTTTCAACTAGTTTATAATTAATTACATCAATCATCTCAAATAATTTTTTGAAACATTTCATTGTCAATGATTTTTTAAAGTTTCCATCAAAATATTCAATGCAAATTTGTTCAATTATTTTGCTGCTTACAAAAAATGACATGTTTGTTAACCTTTTGTATTATTTTTGTGAGAGATCATTGTTTGATTTTTTTTACAAAGTATTTAAATATTATTCACAAAAAAATCAATAACTTCACTCTTAATTGCAATATATTTAAAAAATAGATAGTAGTCTTAATTATTTCAATCATTTTCATAAACATTACACCTATATTTCACACAAATTTCAATTATTATAGTCACACTTGAGTCGATTTCTGAAAATTTCACGGAGATATCACACAAATTTCAATTATTTCCATCTCTTATCAAACTAAGAAATATTTGGAAAAAAAATGAACTGTCATTGGAATAATTCTTGCAAGTGTTAATGATTGTGAAACCAAATGAGTGTGAAGTTTGTTTGAAATGTATGTTGATTGTTTCTAAGAAAACATATATGACAAACATAGTTGATATTTGGGTGGAATGCCAGTTAAATGTTTCCAAAATTTATTAAATATTTCTGAATGTTCTTAAACTGATTTGAACAGGCACTGAAACTTTGTTGAGACAACAGGAAATTTCATTGAGATAAAATCTAAAATTGACAATTAGTTGGAAGATTAGTAAGATTATATTTTTAACGTATTGAAAGAAGAACTTTGGAACTTGTATTTTAAGTTTCTAAAAACATTTGTCATTGGGAAATTATTTATGCCTTAATTTTCAAGTATTTGATAGTGTTTGAAGTCCTGAAATTGATTTTTATTTTGCGCAAAAAGATATTTTGAATGTTATTGAAATGTTATTTTTGCTATTTACATGTTTGTTAATATTTTAAAAACTTAAATGTTGTAATTTGGAAATGATAGGAATACTAGGTTAGTTGGGAAGATTCCTTGTTTGTTGGTAGCTATCGATTTGTTGAGGACACTCCGCTACCCATAATCATGGTCCATTAGAGCAAATCTAGTAGAGTCATCAAAATGGCAGCTCCATGATCATTGTGGAGTGCACTCCAAAAAAATTATGGAAGCTCGAGAGATAACGCGCAAACTTAGAGTCTCCATATTTTCTACCTCCATAATCATGGAACCAGTTGACAATGGGTTATCCTTTTTCTCCAACCTCTCTGCCATCCCAAGTGAGGTGAAGGGACACCTGAAGTTTTTTTTCCGCCACATGCAGTCCACATGCAGCTGTCATATGGAGTGCGATCCAAAAGGCAACCCTGAGTCGTCAAATATGGAGGTTGTATGAAGGGTGCACCGTAAATTATGGCGATTCTCTCAAATATGGTGACACTGCTAAAGTGTTATTTTGTTTAGAATCATTATATTGGCAGTTATTATGGTGATTGAGCCAATATGACGTCTCTGCTCTAAAGTTACTCTTAGAAGTATTTTCACCCTGTAGTGCAGATAGTAATTTTTTTTAGAGAACCAGAACCACAGCTGAAAAAGAAAAGTAGAGAGAGAACCAGGCTCAGTCCAAAGGGAGTCGGATGCTCCCGCTCTTGCAACACATCCTATATACATAAGAAGTTGACCCCACTATCCTATTTATCTCAACATGCACACATGCCATCTTACCACGCATGCCACCTCATCAATTATTATTCCTTCTTTCTTAATTGTATGCTTCACCCAACTAGCATACTTAATGCACATGCAACCATGCATGCATTGAAAAATGTGTACCTCAATACACAACCATGCATGAAAAATGGGTTTTACACTATACAATAATCACATGATATTAGTAATTCACATATTTATGTTCCATGCAACCAATCTCATCAGAATATATTCAACCAGTTCCCGCCGCAACGCGCGGGGTATCATCTAGTTAAGATAGATCGTGGACACAGACTCACCAAACAGATTTTCCAATAAAAGAAACAATCAGGTCATTATATTGTACACTCAAAATTAACTGTTACATGGCCTTGCTAATTTCAAAGTGATTCTTCTCCTTGTAAAAATGTGTTAAATTATCTTAATCTTACATGCATGCATACATCCATACGCATATTAACCAGTCAAAAGTCCAATCTGATGTAGTACAACCAAGAAGCTAGCTACTGAACTTGTAATAATCTCTATATTAAACGCAAAAAAAGTACAATCTGATGTACAATCAAGGAGCTAGCTACTGAACTTGCAATAATCTCTATATTAAACGTGTGCCATCTACAACCAGCTGCCTGGTTGCTCAACTTCCGCCTAGCTTGATGACCTTTTTTGTTGCTTTATATATAAAGCGGGGCGAAAGCCTGTTTTGAGAGCTTCACGACCTTTCTCCGCTGCCCAGGGTTGATCAGGATCGATCTCACCACACCGCTCGCCCTTGGGCTCTACTGAAATCAACAGGAAGGAAATCAGATCAGCTGGGTCGAGGAATGGGCAATTTTACAACGGGCTTGCAAAAGAGATGTGATTCAGAGTCCTGGTGTACTAACCTGTTGCTACACTAGCTAGTTGTGAGACGGATTTGCACGGGTTTTCGGCACCCGACGGCGCCCGAGGTCGGCCCCCGCTCCCCTGAACGGCTCCACCGTCCGCCAGGTGCCTACGTCCATGTCTTGCTGCCCTTCCGACGTCGACGTTCGGGCCTCGGTCACCAACAGCTTCCTGGAGGAGCGGTGCGCTGCCGCCGACACCGACGACACGCTCAGCAGCAGCAGCAGAAGAACAAGAAGCATGAAGAGTGGCAGGAGAACTGCAGACTGCAGAGATCGGAATCTGGTCATTGCTGTTGACTAGCACTGTGAGCGGTCGATTCGCTGGTCAGGTGGATGTGTGTCTGTGTGAGCAAGCAGAGGATGCCAGTGGACAGTGGTTAATGGCGGAGGTTTGGCGAGGATGGATGAGAACTGGGCCAGCAGTGATCTGGATCCAAGATTAAACTGACGATCGTGTAGATTTATGCGGTTAAGTGTGGTGCCAGTTCGATAAAATAAGGTTATTTATGGCGCCCGTCGTATGCAAGTTCACATGTAACTGGTGTAGCCGATCCGATCGCTTGCTTGCCATGTGCAAGTACGCCGCGCCTAGCTATAGGTTGAGATTAATTTAGGTCAAGACAAGGAACATATCTTAGTAAAACGATCGAGTGGTCCGTTAAGTCAAAAGCTTTGTTTGTACAAATGGTCGAAGTTTTCAGCAAACTGTTGACAGGAGAAAACAACGTTTGCACGCAAAACACAAATAGAGGAGCAGGATACTTGATCATGAAACTTTCTTATACTAGTGTAATTTAAATCTCGTAACATGCAAATGCGAAGTGGTGGTGGTGTCACGCGACGCATCTTTGACTGGACTAGGCTGCGATTCAGATTTGTGAAGCATACACCTTGCTACCGGCAAATCGAGCGTCAGTGCGCTAATAGGTCGTGTTAGAGCATCTCCAATAGAAGATGCATATTTGGAGATGTAAAACAAGAGATGTAAAAATTTACATCTCCAAAAAGTGTTTTTTGCATCTCCAAAAAAGTGCCAAATCCAACAGATGATGCAAAACGGAGATGTAAAAGAGCAACTCCAACAGATGATGCAAATGGAGATGTAAAATTGTACTTCAACTAGTACTCAGGCGGCGGCGGGGTGGCGGCGGTGGGCGAGGCGGCGGGGCGGGGCAGCGGGCGGGGCTGCGGGCGGCGGTGCGGGGTTGCGGGCGGCGGTGCGGGGCTGCAGGAGGGGCAACGGGGCTGCGGGCGGCGGTGCGGGGCTGCGGGAGTGGCGACGGGGCTGCGGGAGGGGCTGCGGGGCGGGGCGGCGGTGTGGGGCTGCGGCCGGATCGAGCGGCGACGGGAGTGCGGGGCCGCGGGGCAGCGGCGGTGGTAGAATCGAGCGGTGGCGGTGCGGGGATGCGGCCGGTGATGCGGGCGGGGCGGCGGCGGTACGGGGATGCGGCCGGTGATGCGGGCGGGGCGGCGGCGGTGCGGGGATGCGGCCGGTGATGCGGGCGGGGCGGCGACGACGGTGGAATCGAGCGGCGGCGGTGGAACACCCAATTCGCGGCGTGCGGCTGCGGCCGGCGGTCGAAACCGGCGGCGGGATGCCGGAGGGGTCGGGCGGGCGGGCGGCGGCGGCGAATTTGGGCGAAATCGGCCGGCGGCGGAGTCGGGCGGGCGGACGGCGATCGCGCGGAAGCAGACGGAAGGCGGTTTGGCGGTTGGCGCGCGGCTGGCAAATTTACATTTCCGGTAGGTGAATATGCAAATTTGCACCGCGAGGTGTTGTAGTTTACATATCCGAGAGACGGAGATGTAATTTTTTTTACATCTACACCATTTGTTGGAAACGTGTTTTTGGACCTCAAAGATGCAAAAGATAGTTATTTTTGCATATACATCTTCCATTGGAGATGCTCTTAGGAGTATCATGCGACCACGTGATGGGCAGATCCATATGTTGTGGCTTATCATAGCGAGGAGTTTTTCTTTCTGCCATGCCGGTGCACGGATGAGACAACCGTAGCTGCTCCCCGGGATTGCCGCGCCGCATCTTGACCGGCCGGCGGGGCCGCCGTTTGTCGTCATCGCTGCTTCGCGTGCCCCTACCCTTGCTAATTCCATTTTATGTCAATTGTATACGACCGCTGTAGCATGTTGCACCCATGTTGGTAACTAAGAGCAACTATAGCTAGACTTAGCAAATCCGGTCCCTTAAACGTTCGCGGGTGTGTCCGCGGACAACGCCAGACGACCCCTTAATAATCATGTCGGACAGCCATGCTCCTCATATCTAAATTCTCAAATTCATGCAAATCCACGTATGTCTGCTTATATCCATTTAAACAGGAAGGAATCACTCTGCTGAGTGTATGGTGTGCCTTTGGACATCACTACTTGTCTTACTCCTTATTTAATGAGATGAGGCAAGGTTTCCAAAAAGAAAATGTACGTCCGCTATACACATGAATATCACAAGATATTGAGTAGTTCCACAATTCAAACATAGTTCAAACATAAAATTTATTGAAGTGCACAATTCGAACATTGAACTCCTTGGTTTTCATTGTGGGTCCACATATGCTCCACAAGATCATTGCGTAACTGCATGTGCACATGTTCGTCCCGGAGATTCTGATGCATTGGCATAAAATTCATAATCTGATCTTCATTTTGATCCGGGATATGGACTTGTTCTTCGTGTTTCTCAAAATTATGGGTTCAGGTTGCCACTTTATCCTCGTCCTCGACAATCATATTGTGCAAAATGACACAACATGTGTCATTAGCTACCACAAAATCTCTGATTTCATCATCATTGCAGCTCCATGAATAATTCCCCAACGAGCTTGGAGCACTCCAAATGTCCTCTCCATTCCTAGTTGCTTCTTGTATTGCTGCAAAGTGGCTTTGTTTGTTGCCATGAGGATCGGATATGGTTTTCACAAACACCGTCCACTGAGAATGGATACCATCTGTAAGGTAGTACCCCATGTTGTAGTCGTGCTCATTGACAGTGTAGTTGCACGATGGCGCTTCCCCATTCCAAAGTCTCTTGAACACGGAAGATCGCTAGAGCACATTGATGCCGTTGTGAGAATCTGGCATGCCAAAGAAAACATGTCAAATCCACAAGTCCTTTGATGGCATGGCTTCAAGTATGATGGTGGCCGATTTGGTGTGATCTTGGTACATCCCACACCAGGCTCGGTCCTACGGGGTTGCAATCTGTGCGCCCGCACAGGCCCCTAGCTTTTGGGGGGCTCATATTTTTTGTGCAGTAGTACTAGGCATTGTTATTGATAGATGGGCCTACAGATCTCTGCTCTGGGCTGCTGCTGGCTGCTCTCCTGCCCCGCCTGCGCGCATGTCCCCCGATCGCAAGGGAGCTCCTATATCGCGCGGTACACGGTTAGTGCCGATCAAACGCACACCCCTCGCTCCCCCGAGGCGCGAACTTGGGTCGGCCCAGGTGCGGGGCAAGGATCCCCTGTTTTTCTTTTTTTGTTTTTTTTGTTTTTTGTTCGTGAATTCGAAAATTGTTAACGAACTGCAAAAATTGTTCGCCAATTCAAAAAAAATTAAGAAATCACAAAAATGATGATGAAATTTTAAAAAATGTTCATGGTTTTGAAAAATGTTTGAGAAACCATAAACTATTCATAGATTAAAAAAATCATGACTTTGAAAAAACATTCACATATTCAAAAAATGTTCACGATTTTGAAAAATGTTCACATATCCACACAATGTTCATGAATTTGAACAAAATTTCACGAATTCAAATAATGTTCATGAATTTTGAAAAATGGTCACAAAAATCAAAAAATGGGTGAATTTCAAAAATTGTTCCCAAATTCAAAAAAACTTCATCGGTTCGAAAAATGTTCATGCATTTCAAAAAATTATTTTTCAAATACAAAAAAATATTCTTGAATTTCAAAAATTGTTCCCAAATTTCAAAATATGTTCACTGATTCAAAAACGGACGAGAGGGGTACGCGCTAGGACGTTAAGTGGCGACCTATGCGCAGAATAGGATTCCCCCGATCGCAACGCCTCCGCTCCTCACATCTCAGCGTACGCGTGCGCACAGCATCCAGTCGCGTACTAGCGATCGACGAATCGCGATTCACTAAAAAAAAGGGGAACAACCATCGATAGGAGCGACCGAGTGAGGGAATCGTCCCTTCTCCCTTCCCTTCGTTTCTCGTGCGGTAGCTAGGGCAAGTGTCCCAAACATTGTCTCGTGCGGCAAATCATGAGATCGTATCGATAAAAGGAGAGCAAGATCAGGAATGGTAGCCAGCAGGAAGGCAGGGAAAGTCCGTAGTGTCTCCAATTCTTAAGCGTCGTCGGCAACCGGTGATTCGATGACCCTAGACCTTGACTATGAGTTCCAATTTCTATCTCGTATATGGTTTTGCTGAAACTTTGTAGCTAATTTTATTATCTCATCCATTAGGCGTCTAGCTTTGCAAGAAGAAAATATTGGGCTCGCTGAAATTCTAAAGTTCTTAAAGCGGCATGATTGTTTTCCCAATGCAAGTATTGCATATAGAGTTCTGTTGACCATCCCTGCGACTGTTGCATCAGCGGAATTGAACTTTTCTAAATTGAAACTATTGAAGTCTTATATGCGCACTACCATGACCCAACAAATACTTACTGGTTTGGTCACAATAGCACTTGAGAGTGAAGTATTGGAGAAGATTGATTATGAGGATATTATTGAAGATTTTATTTCGAAGAACAATAAAAGAATGATGTTATTTAAGTGAAGACTTTACAACGAAGAATAGGAACGATTATTGATATTTTCCATTGCTATGTAAGATATTATGATCTTTATATTATTATAGTTATATTTATGTAGTTTTTTGCGGTATATTTATGTAGTTTTTTGCAGTGAGGTAGGGCCCATTTTAGAGTTTGGCATAGGGCCTTGGATTTTGCCGGCCCTGTCCCACACAAACCTTTGGAGCAGTTCTTCCATTGTCAATGCATGCAATCAATTGACTTGAACCGAGCGTGCCTGGAAAGCCTCTTACCGCTCCAATAGCCATCAATTTTTCTGTGTCTTGCACATTTGGTTCTCTAAGATGCTTTGCTCCAAACACCTGCACCAGGGAGCGGGCAAATCTCATAGTGGTCTTCATGCATGTGCTCACCCCATTCCGACCATCTCACCAACAGCATCGGCGGTGGTACCTAGTGCAAGGATCCTCATAGCAACCGTTTACTTCTGCTTAGCAAAGAACGAGAGTTGTCCGCAACAATCCCTGATGAGATTAAAGTAGGAATCATGTGCCTCCAATCCCTCCACCACACACAAGAACTAGGGCTTGCACATATGGAGGCGTCGACAAAATCATGTATCAGGGAATGTTGGTAGGGTTGGAAGTAGTCCTTAGAGCAACCATGCTCCAGCGACCCTATCCTGGTTCAAAATTCTTCCCCTTTGATCGAACCATTGAAGTTAAAAATATACTCCACCTCCCTCTCCATTTACTCCTAGATGCTCATCATCGTCAACATCACGACATCTACGTCGGACTCAAAAGAATCAAAGAATTCCTTTGGCATTAACTCATCAAGCTCCGTGTTCCCATACTCCTCATCAGATGAACCATATGAATCCATCATTTTCCAACAAGAGAATCACAAAAAACTGGTCGAACAATTTGTCGAATACATAGATGGCAAGGTGCAATCCAAGAATAGTCAGACGTACCACGGCGGCGTCTGGGGCGGCGATGGTGTCCGGAGCGGCGAGACGGCTGATACGTCTCCAACGTATCTATAAGTTTTTATTGTTCCATGCTATTATAGTATCAATCTTGGATGTTTTTATATGCAATTATATATCATTTTTTTGGGACTAACCTATTAACCTAGTGCCCAGTGCTAGTTGCTGTTTTCTGCTAGTTTTTGGTTTTTCAGGAAATCAGTACCAAACGAAGTCCAAATGCCACGAAACTTTTTGGAGATTTTTTTCTGGACAAAAGAGACCCTGAAGACTTGGAGAGGAGGCCAGAAGGTTCACGAAGCCTCCACAAGGCAATAGGGTGCGGTCCCAGGGGGGCGCGCCCTGATGCCTTGTGGGGCCCTCGTGGCTCCGTTTGACCTAATTCCACTTCTATAAATTCTCAAATATTGGGAAACCAACAGAGAGCCACCCCGAATAACTTTTATGCCGCCGCAAGCCTCTGTTCTTCTGCGATCCCATCTGGAGGCCTTTTTCGGTACTCTGTCGGAGGGGGAATCGATCACGGAGGGCTTCTACATCAACCTTGCTGCCCTTCCGATGATGTGTGAGTAGTTTACCACAGACCTACGGGTCCATAGCTAGTAGCTAGATGGCTTCTTCTCTCTCTTTGATCTTCAATACCATGTTCTCCTCGATGTTCTTGGAGTTCTATCCGATGTAATCTACTTTTGCGGTGTGTTTGTTGGGATCCGATGAATTGTTAGTTTATGATCAGATTATTCATGAGAAATATTTGAGTCTTCTCTGAACTCTTTTATGCATGATTATTATAGCTTTGTATTTCTCTCCAATCTATCGATTTGGTTTGGCCAACTAGATTGGTTTATCTTGCAATGGGAGAGGTACTTTGTGATGGGTTCAATCTTGCGGTGCTCAATCTCAGTGACAGAAAGGGACATGACACGTATTTGTATTGTTGCCATTAAGGATAAAAAGATGGGGTTTAATCATATTTCTTGAGTTTACTTTGTCTACATCATGTCATCTTGCCTAAGGCGTTACTCTGTTTCATACTTAATACCCTAGATGCATGCTGGATAGCGGTCGATGGGTGGAGTAATAGTAGTAGATGCAGGCAGGAGTCGGTCTACTTGTCTCGGACGTGATGCCTATATACATGATCATTGCCATGAATCCATTATAATTATTTGCTTTTCTATCAATTGCCCAACAGTAATTTGTTTACCCACCGTATGCTATGTGTTCGAGAGAGAAGCCTCTAGTGAAAACTATGGCCCCCGGGTCTACTTTTATCATATATTAAAATCAAAAATACATTGCTGCAATTTATTTACTTTTATTTTATTTAGTGTTTTAGTTTATCTATCTACCACTATCAGAATTAATCCTTGCAAATAACCGCTAAGAGGATTGACAACCCTCTTATTTGCATTGGGTGCAAGTGTTTGCTTTTGTGTGTGCAGGTGCGCTTAACGGGATTTTGCTTGGTTCTCCTACTGCATTGATAACCTTGGTTCTTAACTGAGGGGAATACTTATCTCTACTATACTGCATCATCCTCTCCTCTTCGGGGAAATACGAACGCAATCTACAAGTAGCAGGAAGAATTTCTGGCGCCGTTGCCAGGGAAACATCATCAAAATTACCAAGTACCTTCGCACAAACTATCATCCACTTGCATTTATTTTATTTTCCTTTTATTTGCATTTGCCTCTCGTTTTCATCTCCCCCACTTCTAATTTTTTTTTACAAAAAGACAAAAATATTTTTTATTTGCTTGTTTGCTTGTTTGCTTGCTTGAAGTTACTATCATGACTAAGTTTGGAAAAAATGGTAATTCTCCCACCACTAGAGTGGAGTCTTTAGACAACCCATCCGTACTTTTGAAGCTTATAAATGAAAGGATCGGTTTTCCTAAAGTTGCTAAAGAAAAATTAGATAATCTTGCCAATGATGATCCTGATAAAGAACAACCCACTATCATGCATACTAAAAAACTCCGTATAGGTAGTGGTAATATTATTGGAAAAGGTTTTATTCAGGATTTCTTTACTTGTGTTGGCACGTTACCTATGTTAGGAGGGTCAATTCTTAATAAAACTTCTAGCCTTGCGGATACCATATCTTTGCTTATAGTTGAATTTGAGAGACAATTTGTGCATATGCATCCCGCTATACAAAGAATACTCCTAGAGTTTTCAAACATTCGTAATCCTTCCGTCAAACGTGTAGCCACTTTATTCCTAGCTTATGAATTTGGCCACATCATGAAAGAGGCCCGTGAAATATTTGCTCATTAGAATATAAATAGTGGATGCCCTCCTATAGAAGAAATCCTTTACAACCAGGAGGCGATGAGGAGATTACAATCTCCAGATTATGCTGCTTACAATGAGAATCTTAGAGAAAAGGTTCCCCCATCCATTTTACTTGATAAAATTTCTGAACTTAATGATAATTTTGCTATACAAAACAATGGGTTGGGACTCGTGCTTGAGAAAAAAAATTAAAGGAGCATATTCAAAGAAACATGTATAATGAAGAGATAGTTATCACTTACAAAGGGCCAATGGAGGAATCCCCTCCTCCTAAACTTGATCTTACGGATCCTTATCCTATTAAATTTAGCCCTTTTGAGTATTTTTGCTTCCCACTTAGAAAACTTGCTGCTGAAAGAAGAGAGTACGAGATGAGCATGGATGATCTTCCTTACCTTGATGGCAACACTTGAAACTATGCATTATGCCTAGCTAGGGGCATAAAACAATAGCGCTTGTTGGGAGGCAACCCAATGAATAAAATAAATTTTTGTTTTACTTTCTGTTTTTGTGTGTTTACACAATTATAGCCTCTGTTATGATTGTGTTTTTATATTTTAATTAGTGTTTGTGCCATGTAATGCCTTTGGGATGATTTGGATGATAGTATAATTGATGTTGTTTGAAAACAGAAACTTTTACGTCCAGTGCTGGAATTTTTATTTTTCGCTGGAGAGTCAGAACCTTCTGAACTTTTTACAAAATATTGATATATGAATTTCCCACGTTGTCCTAATTTTTCAGAATTTTTTGAGTTACAGAAGTATGACGTTAATTCAGATCTTTACAGACTGTTCTGTTTTAGACAGATTCTGTTTTTGTTGCATAGTTTGCTTATTTTGATGAATCTATGGATCGTATCGGGGGGTATGAGTCATGGAGAAGTTGGAGTACAGTAGCATTATGCCAATATTAAATATGAATCAATTTACAACAGTACCTAAAGTTTAAGGTTTGTTTGTTATACTAACGGATCTCACGAGGTTTCTGTTGAGTTTTGTGTGCTGAAGTTTTCAAGTTTTGGGTGAGACTACGATGGATAAAGGAATAAGGAGAGGCAAGAGCCTAAGCTTGGGGATGCTCAAGGCACCCCAAGGTAATATTCAAGGAAGACTCAAGCGTCTAAGCTTGGGATGCCCCGGAAGGAATCCCCTCTTTCGTCTACAATCTATCGGTAACTCACTTGGAGCTATATTTTTATTCATCACATGATATATGTTTTACTTGGAGCGTCTTGTGATATAGTTTGTTTGCTTTTGTTTGCTTTTTAGTTTGTCACAATCATATTTGCTGAACACACCTTTTTGAGAGGGACACACATTATTCGTGATTTGTTAGAATACTCTATGTGCTTCACTTATATCTTTTGAGCTAGGCAGTTGCTCTAGTGCTTCATTTATATCTTTTAGAGCACGGCGGTGGTTATATTTTAAAGAAATAGTTGCACTCTCATGCTTCACTTATATATTTTTGAGAGTCTAATGAATAGCAATGGTAATATGCACGGGTTATGAATTTGGTCCTAATATGATAGGTATTCAAGAGGGATATAATAAAAACTTTCATGTAGATCACTGAATATGATAAGTTTGATTCCTTGCAATAGTTTTGCGATATTAAGATGGTAATATGTGGGAGGTGCTAGTAGATAATTGTGGTTTAGGAAGAATATTGGTGTTGAGGTTTGTGATTCCCGAAGCATGCACGTATGATCTGTCGTTATGCTAGGAAGTTGGAGCATGATTTATTCTTGATTGTCTACCTTATGAGTGGCGGTCGGGGACAAGCGATGGTCTTTTCCTACCAATTTATCCCCCAAGGCGCATGCATAGTAGTACTTTGCTTCGAGGGCTAATAAACTTTCGCAATAAGTATGTGAGTTCTTTATGACTAATGTGAGTCCATGGATTATACGCACTCTCACCTTTCCGCAATTTGCTAGCCTCTTTGGTACCGTGCATTGCCCTTTCTCACATCGAGAGTTGGTGCAAACTTCGCCGGTGCATCCAAACCCCGTGATATGATACGCTCTATCACACATAAGCCTCCTTATATCTTCCTCAAAACAGCCACCATACCTACCTATCATGGCATTTCCATAGCCATTCCGAGATATATTGCCATGCAACTTCCACCGTTCCGGTTTTATGACACACATCATCATTGTCATATTGCTTTGCATGATCATATAGCTGACATAGTATTTGTGGCTCAGCCACCGTTCATCATTTTTCATACATGTTACGCTAGTATCATTGCACATCCTGGTACACCGCTAGAGGCATTCATATAGAGTCATATTTTGTTCTAGTTTCGAGTTGTAATTTTCTTTGAGTTGTAAGTAAATAGAAGTATGATGATCATCATTATTAGAGCATTGTCCCAGTGAGGAAAAAAAAGAGGCCAAAAAGAGCCCACAAAAAAATGAGAGAAAAAGAGAGAAGGGGCAATGTTACTATCCTTTTCCATACTTGTGCTTCAAAGTAGCACCATGTTTTTCATATAGAGAGTCTCCTGTTTAGTCACTTTCATATACTAGTGGGAATTTTTCATTATATAACTTGGCTTGTATATTCCGATGATGGGCTTCCTCAAATTCCCGAGGTCTTCATGAGCAAGCAAGTTGGATGCACACCCACTTAGTTTTCATGTTGAACTTTCATACACTTATAGCTCTTAGTGCATCCGTTGCATGGCAATCCCTACTCCTCGCATTGACATCAATTGATGGGTATCTCCATAGCCCGTTGATTAGCCTCGTTGATGTGAGACTATCTTCTTATTTTTGACTTCCCCTTATTGATCTCTACCACCACACTCTATTCCACCCATAGTGCTATATCCATGGCTTGCGCTCATGTATTGCCTGGGAGTTGAAAAAGCTGAAGCGTTAAAAAGTATGAACCAATTGCTCGGCTTGTCATCAGGGTAGTGCATGATAAATATTTTGTGTTAAGAAGATGGAGCATGACAGGATTATATGATTTTGTAGGGATAACTTTCTTTAGCATTTTTATTTTGAAAGACATGATTGTTTATTAGTATGCCTGAGTATTGATGTCTTTATGTCAAACTATAGACTATTGCTTTGAATCATTCGGATCTTATTATTCATACCGTAAGAGAAATATTACATGATGAAACATGTTAGGTAGCATTCCACATCAAAAATTCTATTTTTATCATTTACCTACTCGAGGACGAGCAGGAATTAAGCTTGGGGATGCTTGATACGTCTCCAACGTATCTATAATTTTTGATTGTTCCATGCTATTATAGTATCAATCTTGGATGTTTTTATATGCAATTATATATCATTTTTTTGGGACTAACCTATTAACCTAGTGCCCAGTGCCAGTTGCTGTTTTCTGCTTGTTTTTGGTTTTTCAGGAAATCAGTACCAAATGAAGTCCAAATGCCATGAAACTTTTTGGAGATTTTTTCTGGACAAAAGAGACCCTGGATACTTGGAGAGGAGGCCAGAAGGTTCACGAAGCCTCCACAAGGCAACAGGGCGCGACCCAAGGGGGGCGCCCTGATGCCTTGTGGGGCCCTCGTGGCTCCGTTTGACCAAATTCCACTTCTATAAATTCTCAAATATTGGGAAACCAACAGAGAGCCACCCCGAATAAATTTTACGCTGCCGCAAGCCTCTGTTCTTCCGCGATCCCATCTGGAGGCCTTTTCCGGTACTCTGCCGGAGGGGGAATCGATCACGGAGGGCTTCTACATCAACCTTGCTGCCCTTCCGATGTTGTGTGAGTAGTTTACCACAGACCTACGGGTCCATAGCTAGTAGCTAGATGGCTTCTTCTCTCTCTTTGATCTTCAATACCATGTTCTCCTCGATGTTCTTGGAGTTCTATCCGATGTAATCTTCTTTTGCGGTGTGTTTGTTGGGATCCGATGAATTGTGAGTTTATGATCAGATTATTCATGAGAAATATTTGAGTCTTCTCTGAACTCTTTTATGCATGATTATTATAGCTTTGTATTTCTCTCCAATCTATCGATTTGGTTTGGCCAACTAGATTGGTTTATCTTGCAATGGGAGAGGTGCTTTGTGATGGGTTCAATCTTGCGGTGCTCAATCTCAGTGACAGAAAGGGACATGACACGTATTTGTATTGTTGCCATTAAGGATAAAAAAGATGGGGTTTAATCATATTGCTTGAGTTTACTTTGTCTACATCATGTCATCTTGCTTAAGGCGTTACTCTGTTTCATACTTAATACCCTAGATGCATGCTGGATAGCGGTCGATGGGTGGAGTAATAGTAGTAGATGCAGGCAGGAGTCGGTCTACTTGTCTCGGACGTGATGCCTATATAAATGATCATTGCCATGAATCCGTCATAATTATTTGCTTTTCTATCAATTGCCCAACAGTAATTTGTTTACCCACCGTATGCTATGTGTTCGAGAGAGAAGCCTCTAGTGAAAACTATGGCCCCCGGGTCTACTTTTATCATATATTAAAATCAAAAATACCTTGCTGCAATTTATTTACATTTATTTTATTTAGTATTTTAGTTTATCTATCTACCACTATCAGAATTAATCCTTGCAAATAACCGCTAAGAGGATTGACAACCCTCTTATTTGCGTTGGGTGCAAGTGTTTGCTTTTGTGTGTGCAGGTGCGCTTAACAGGATTTTGCTTGGTTCTCCTACTGGATTGATAACCTTGGTTCTTAGCTGAGGAAAATTCTTATCTCTACTATACTGCATCATCCTCTCCTCTTTCGGGGAAATACCAACGCAGTCTACAAGTAGCAACGGCCGGGGAGGAGGTTTGTGGCAGTGGCGACGATGCTGACTGGTCGGGATGGCTGCGGAACTTGGGTGGCGGCGAAGCTAGTGGAGGGCCTGGGCGGACGAGGGAGAAGAGAGGTGAGGGAAATGACTCGTCCGGCATGGTTGGGGGGGGGGGATTGGTGCAATTTGTGGTGGGTCCTCCCTGTCGGATCTGACGTGGCAGACGTGCCCGGGCGAGTCCGGGCCTCCTCATATCTACCCCAGATTTGGGCTGGGTATGAGGCATGCCCGTCAGCCTGGACGTATAGAGCCGCTTTGAGGAGTCCGGTTGGGTCACGTTTTTGTGACCGGTCACCGACAGGATCTCCGCCCGGATGTATGGGGGGGGGGGTTGAGAAGCCTGGCTGTAGATGCTATAATCAACTTGAGTTTTGATGATGAAACTAGGCCAACACGTAAAGCCCAGGTGCCCAATGGGATCTTAATATTGTTATAAGATTGTGCCAAATATGTATGTAGCATTATAGTTGGACTTGTAATTAATGTGCGGAGAGTGGTCTGAATCGAACACGTGTAATCCGGGAGTAATTGAAGGTGTCCCAGACTAAGGGGGTGCTAACCTGTAAGACCCACAGTCCACGGGCTAGGCTCATGGCCCGCCAATCTCTAAAGAGAAGGACCACCGAAGCTACGAACCTCGGTGTAATCAAGATGGAAACCTCCGAAGACTTGGCGTGTACTTCAAGGATTGTTCTGTAGCCGGCGTGTTGACAACCGACCATGTGTGTAACCTAGGTACCCCCGGTGCATATATAAGCCGAGGGTTTTAGTCACACAATCAAACGATCTTGAGGTAGATCATCTTGTACTCTGTACCCCATCACATCAAAACAATCAAAGTATGACGTAGGGTTTTACCTCTTCGAGAGGGCCCGAACCTGGGTAAATATCGTCTCCATTCGTCCCCTATTACCATTGTTCCTAGACCTACAGCTCGGGACCCCCTACCTGAGATCCGTCGGTTTGAGCACCGACAGTAAATATAAAGGCGCGATAGGGTAGCCAAAAGAGACAAGATGAAGCTGGTCGACTAGACACGAGATCAACGAGGGGACGGCCCGGGCGCCCTTGGCAGGGGTCTGTACCGACCATGGCGCAATGGTCGACATGTGTCTGATGGCCTTGGTGGACGTCTCATTGATATGTACTATGTCGATTTAGTCCATGGAGAGCAGCGCTCGAAGTCATGCCCCGCGAACGTAGCCCTATTGGTGAACCTCGTTAACAAATATCGTCTCTCCTATCTATTTTCTGCAATAATCTTTCACGTATTTCTAAGAGGTATTCAGAGATACAGTCTTCTTGAATTACACTATAGATACTATACCAATGATGTCTTTAAAAAGCTAAAATATTTATGCTATATGGTATCTCCAACCTTTGGTGGATAATATGTTAGCTAGGATTGCTGGTTGGAGGGGGTAGTTGCTCTCCTTTTTGGGGGAAATTATTTAGATTAAATCTCGCTTAGCTAGTACTCCTATACATATGCTTTCTTTCATTGGTTTTTCCAAGTGAGCCATTAGCTATATGAACTCTTTGATGGCTAACTGTAGAACTGCACGCACCAGCTAGTTCACCCAAAGGCTCAAGCTGATGAGGAAAGATGGGCTATGCATTTATACTTCAACACTCTGATGGGGAACGTTGCATGAAAATCAAAAAAATTCCTACGAAACACCCAAGATCTTATCTAGGAGATGCAACGAGAGGGGAGTGTGTCTACATACCCTTGTAGACCAAAAACATTAGCGTCGTAACGCGGTTGATGTAGTTGTACTCTTCACGATCCAATGGCGATCCAATCCGATCTAGTGCCGAACGGACGGCACCTCCGAGATTAGCACACGTTCAGCTCGATGGCGTCCTCTCCTTCTTGATCCAGCAAGAGAGGGGGAGGAGGTAGATGAGATCAGAACCAGCACGGCGGTATGGTGGTGGTGGCAGCAGCGGAATTCCGACAGGGCTTCGCCAAGCACGTACCGGAGGAGAGGTGGGAGGAGTTGGGAGCAACCGAGAGCAAGGGTGAAGGGTGCGGCTGCCCTCCCTCTCCCTCACTATTTATAGGGGCAAGGGGGAGGGGGCGCCAGCCCTAGCCCCTCCTCCAAGGGAGGAGGCGGCGGACTAGGGGGGAGACTTGCCCCCCAAGGCAAGTCGGGCGCCCTCCCCACTTAGGGTTTCCCCACCCTAGGCGCATGGGCCTGGTGGGGGCTGGTGCGCCTGTCCCAACTAGGCCAGGGCGCCCCCCTACAGCCCATGTGGGCCCCCAGGGCTGGTGGACCCTCGGAACCCTTCGGTGACTCCGGTACACTGCCGGCATGCCCCCGAACTCTTCCGGCGACCAAAATAGGACTTCCCATATATAAATCTTTACCTCCGGACCATTCTGGAGCTCCTCGTGATATCCAGGATCTCATCCGAGACTCCGAACAACCTTCGTACTTTCCACTGCTAATATCTCAATGCTAACCTAGCGCTACCGAACGTTAAGCGTGCGACCCTACGGGTTCGGGAACATGTAGACTTGACCGAGACACTTCTCCGGCCAATAATCAATAGCGGGATCTGGATACCCATATTGATTCCCACATGTCCAATGAAGATCTTTATCGGTTGAACCACGATGTCGAGGATTCAATTAATCCTGTATACAATTCTCTTTGTTCGGCGATATGTTACTTGCCCGAGATTCGATCGTCGGTATCTCCATACCTAGTTCAATCTCGTTACCGGCAAGTCTCTTTACTCGTTCCGTAATACAAGATCCCATGATTAACTCATTAGCCACATTGCTTGCAAGCTCTTTACGATGTTGTATTACCGAGAGGGCCTAGAGATATCTCTCCATCATATGGAGTGACAAATCCCAGTCTCGATCCATGCAACCCAACAGACACCTTCGGAGATACCTATAGAGCACCTTTATGATCACCCAGTTACGAACTGACGTTTGCTAGCACACAAAGTATTCCTCTGGTATCCGGGAGTGACATGATCTCATGGTCTAAGGAACAGATACTTGACATGAAGAAAGCTGTAGCAAATAAACTAAACGATCTGATGGTAAGCTTATGGTTGGGTCTGTCCATCACATCATTCTCCTAATGATGTGATCCCGTTATCAAATGACAACTCATGTCTATGGTTACGAAACCTTAACCATTTTGATCAACAAGCTAGTCTAGTAGAGGCTCACTAGGGACATAGTGTTGTTTATATATTCACACATGTATTTAAGTTTCCGGTCAATACAATTCTAGCATGAAATAATAAACATTTATCATGAACAAGGAAATATGATAATAACCAATTTATTATTGCCTCTAGGGCATATTTCCAACAGTCTCCCACTTGCACTAGAGTCAATAATCCAATTTACATTGTAATGAATCTAACACCCATGGAGTCCTGGTGCTGATCATGTTTTGCTCGCGGAAGAGGTTTAGTCAACGGGTCGGCCACATTCAGATCCGTATGTACTTTGCAAAGTTCTATGTCTCCATCCTTAATGTAATTACGAATGGAGTTGAACCGGCGCTTGATGTGCTTTGTCTTCTTGTGAAACCTGGGCTCCTTGGCAATGGCAATAGCTCCAGTGTTGTCACAAAAGATTGTCATTGGATCCGATGCACTAGGTATTACTCCTAGATCGGATATGAACTCCTTCATCCCGACTCCTTCTTGCGCTACTTCCGAAGCAGCTATATATTCCGCTTCACATGTAGATCCCGCTATGACGCTTTGCTTGGAACTGCACCAACTGACTGCTCCACCATTCAATATAAATACGTGTCCGGTTTGAGACTTAGAGTCATCCGGATCTGTGTCGAAGCTAGCATCGACGTAACCCTTTACGACGAGCTCTTTGTCACCTCCCTAGATGAGAAACATGTCCTTAGTCCTCTTCAGGTACTTAAGGATATTCTTGACCGCTGTCCAGTGATCTACTCCTGGATCACCTTGGTACCTCCCAGCCAGACTTATGGCAAGGCACACATCAGGTCTGGTACATAGCATGGCATACATTATAGAGCCTATGGCTGAGGCATAGGGGATGACTTTCATCTTTTCTCTTTCTTCTGTCGTGGTCGGGCTTTGAGTCTTACTCAACTTCACACCTTGCAACATAGGCAAGAACCCTTTCTTTGACTGGTCCATTTTGAACTTCTTCAAAATCTTGTCAAGGTATGTGCTTTGTGAAAGTCCTATTAGGCGTCTTGATCTATCTCTATAGATTTTAATGCCCAATATGTAAGCAGCTTCTCCCAGGTCTTTCATTGAAAAACTCTTGTTCAAATAACCTTTTATGCTTTCTAGAAATTCTATATCATTTCCAATCAACAATATGTCATCCACATATAATATTAGAAATGCTACAGAGCTCCCATTCACTTTCTTGTAAATACAAGCTTCTCCGTAAGTTTGTATAAAACCAAAAGCTTTGATCACCTCATCAAAGCGTATATTCCAACTCCGAGATGCTTGCACCAGTCCATAGATGGATCGCTAGAGCTTGCGTACCTTGTTAGCATCCTTAGGATTGACAAAACCTTCCAGCTGCATCATATACAACTCTTCCTTAAGAAACCCGTTAAGGAACGCTGTTTTGACGTCCATCTGCCAGATTTCATAATCATAAAATGCGGCAATTTCTAACATAATTCTAACAGACTTAAGCATCGTTATGGGTGAGAAAGTCTCATTGTAGTCAACCCCTTGAATTTGTCGGAAACCCTTTGCGACAAGTTGAGCTTTATAGACGGTGACATTACCATCAGCGTCTGTCTTCTTCGTAAAGATCCATTTATTCTCAATGGTCTGCCGGTCATCGGGCAAGTCCACCAAAGTCCATACTTTGTTTTCATACATGGATCCTATCTCAGATTTCATGGCCTCAAGCCATTTGTCGGAATCCGGGCTCATCATTTCTTCTTCATAGTTCGTAGGTTCGCCGTTGTCTAACAACATGACTTCCAGGACGGGATTACCGTACCACTCTGGTGCGGAACGTACCCTGGTCGACCTACGAAGTTCAGTAGTAACTTGATCCGAAGTTTCATGATCATCATCATTAGCTCCCTCTCCAGATGGTGTAGGCATCACGGGAACTTCTTTCTGTGATGTGCTACCTTCCAATTCGGGAGAAGGTACAATTACCTCATCAAGTTCTTCTTTCGAGAGAAACTCCTTCTCTAGAAAGGACCCATTCTTAGCAACAAAGATCTTGCCCTCGGATCTTTGATAGAAGGAATACCCAATGGTCTCTTTATGGTATCCTATGAAGACACACTTCTCCGCTTTGGGTTCGAGCTTATCAGGATGAAGCCTCTTGACATAAGCGTTGCATCCCCAAACTTTAAGAAACGACAGCTTAGGTTTCTTACCAAACCATAACTCATACGGTGTCGTCTCAATGGATTTAGATGGTGCCCTGTTTAAAGTGAATGCGGCTGTCTCTAATGCATAACCCCAAAATGATAGTGGCAAATTGGTAAGATACATCATAGAACGCACCATATCCAATAGAGTACGATTACGACGTTCGGACACACCATTACGCTGTGGTGTTCCGGGTGGCGTGAGCTGTGAAAAAATTCCACATTGTCTTAAATGCATACCAAACTCGTAACTCAAATATTCATCTCCACGATCAGATCGTAGAAATTTAATTTTCTTATTACGATGATTCTCTACTTCACTCTGAAACTCCTTGAACTTTTCAAATGTTTCAGACTTGTGTTTAATTAAGCAAATATATCCATATCTACTCAAATCATCTGTGAAGGTGAGAAAATAACGATATCCACCGCGTGCTTCAACACTCATCGGACCGCATACATCAGTATGTATTATTTCCAACAATTCACTTGCCCGCTCCATTGTTCTGGAAAACGGGGTTTTAGTCATCTTGCCCATGAGGCATGGTTCACATGTCTCAAATGATTCATAATCAAGAGATTCTGATACGTCCCAAATGTATCTACTTTTCCAAACACTTTTGCTCTGGTTTTGGACTCTAATTTGCATGATTTGAATGGAACTAACCCGGACTGACGCTGTTTTCAGCAGAATTGCCATGGTGTTATTTTTGTGCAGAAATAAAAGTTCTCGGATGGACCTAAAAATTTACGGAGAATTATTTCAGAATATATAAAAAATACTGGCGAAGAGATTTACCGTGTAATCGAGTCAATTTGTTAGGGCTTTGATCCCTAGTATCCACTATGTTCTGAGATTGATGTTGCTATGACTTTGCTATGCTTAATGCTTGTCCATAGAGCCCGAGTGCCATGATTTCAGATCTGAACCCTTATGTTTTCATGAATATATTTGTGTTCTTGATCCTATCTTGCAAGTTGTATGCACCTATTACGTGTTATGATCCGCATACCCCAAGGTGACAATAATTGGGATTCTTTTCGGTGATTACCGTAGTTTGAGGAGTTCATGTATTCACTATGTGTTAATGCTTTGTTCCGGTTCTCTATTAAAAGGAGGCCTTAATATCCCTTAGATTTCCTTATGGACCCCGCTGCCATGGGAGGGTAGGACAAAAGATGTCATGCAAGTTCTTACTATAAGCACGTATGACTATATACGGAATACATGCCTACATTACATTGATGAATTGGAGCTATTGTGTATCGCCCTAGGTTGTGACTGTTATATGATGAATGTCATCCAACATAATTATCCATCACTGATCCAATGCCTACGCTTTTTGCATATTGATCTTTGCTAAGTTACTTTCGTTGCTGCTGCTATTACCATCACTACAAAACTGCTACTGTTACTGTTTCTGCTCCTATTGTTATTGCTACTACTGTGCTACTAAACACTTTGCTGTAGATATTTAGTTCTCCAGGTGTGGTTGAATTGACAACTCAACTGCTAATACTCGCAAATATTCTTTGGACCCCCTTGTGTCGAATCAATAAATCTGGGTGAAATACTACCCGCGAAAACTGTTGCGATCCCCTATACTTGTAAGTTATCAAGACCTTTTTCTGGCGCCGTTGCCAGGGATCGTAGCTCTATTTGTTGAGTCACTTGGGATTTATATCTGTTGATCACTATGAAGAATCTGAAAGACGCTAAGACCAAGATCGTTCCCTCTAAGACAAGGGAGGTAAGGAACTGCCATCTAGCTCCGCACTTGATTCACCTTCTGTTTTGAGTAGGCTTGCGACACCACCACCTGCTATTCATTCTGATATGTCACAAGTTACTGATGATACTACTTCTGCTATGAATGAAACTATTGATGATGCTAGTACTATGCTTGATAATACTGTGCCACTTGGTGAATTATTTGATGAACAAATTGCTAAAGCTAAAGAAACTGAAAATGTTGAAACTCTTGAAAATTATGATTCACCTATTATGCCTAGTCCTCCTACTAGAGTTGAAATGCCTAAGACATCTGATGGTTATGTTTTTGATAGGGAGACAGCTAGGGCAATTCTTGCTTGTAATGATAGAGATGATGTTAGAAAATTGCTTGCTGAGTTGAAAGAAAAATCTATGAGGGAGAGAATGAAATATGATCCTAAGTTTGATAGCTCTCCTATCTTTGTTACTGATAAGGATTATGAATTCTCTGTCGATCCTGAGTTAATTATTTTGGTTGAATGTGATCCTTTTCATGGTTATGAAACTGAAACTGTTGTGGCACACCTTACTAAATTGAACGATATTGCCACCCTATTTGCTCATGAGGAAAAAATTCGCTACTACTATATTCTTAAGTTGTTTCCTTTCTCATTAAAGGGCGATGCTAAGAAATGGTTTAATACTCTTGCTCCTGGTTGTGTGTGTAGTCCCCAGGATATGATATATTACTGATGTCTACTACACAACTTATTCTTGTAGACTCGTGTTGGGCCTCCAAGCGTAGAGTTTTGTAGGACAGTAGCAATTTTCCCTCAAGTGGATGACCTAAGGTTTATCAATCCGTGGGAGGCGTAGGATGACGATGGTCTCTCTCAAACAATCCTACAACCAAATACAAGAAATCTCTTGTGTCCCCAACACACCCAATACAATGGAAAATTGTATAGGTGCAGTAGTTCGGCGAAGAGATGGTGATGCAAGTGTAGTATGGATAGTAGATATGGGTTTTTGTAATCTGAAAATATAAAAACAGCAAAGTAGCAAGTAACAAAAGTGAGCACAAACGGTATTGCAATGCTTGAAAACAAGGCCTAGGGTTCATACTTTCACTAGTGCAATCTCTCAACAGTGCTAACATAGTTGAATCATATAATTATCCCTCAATGTGCGACAAAGAATCACTCCAAAGTTCCTATTAGCGGAGAACATAAGATAGAAATTGTTGTAGGGTACGAAACCACCTCAAAGTTATTCTTTCCGATCAATCTATTGAGCTATTCCTATAAGTGTCACAAACAGCCCTAGAGTTCGTACTAAAATAACACCATATGACATGTATCAACCAACTCTAATGTCACCTAGATACTCCAATGTCACCACAAGTATCCGTGAGTTGATTATTCGATATGCATCAAACAACTTCATAATCATAATATTCAATCCACACAAAGAACTTCAAAGAGTACCCCAAGATTTCTACCAGAGAAAGTAGGACGAAAACATGCATCAACCCCTATGCATAGATTACCCCAATGTCACCTCGGGAATCCGCGAGTTGAGTGCCAAAACATACATCAAGTGAATCAATATAATACCCCATTGTCACCACGGGTATTCATATGCGAGACGTACATCAAGTTTTTTCTCGAATCCATAAAAGTATTCAATCCGATAATAGTGAAACATCAAAGGTAAAAACTCAATTCATCACAACAAGATAGAGAGGGGAAAACACCATATGATCCAACTATATTAACAAAGCTCGCGGTACATCAAGATCGTGCCAAATCAAGAACACGAGAGAGAGAGAGATCAAACACATAGCTACTAGTACATACCCCTAGCCTCGAGGGTGAACTACTCCCTCCTCTTCATGGAGACCGCCGGGATGATGAAGATGGCCTCCAGTGATGATACCCCCCTCCGGCAGGGTGCCGGAAAAGGGCTGTAGATGAGATCGTGGAGGTACAGAGGCTTGTGGCGGTGTAAAAACTCATCTAGGTTAACTTTTGTGGGTTTCTGAATATATAGGATTTTCAGCGTTGGAATCACGCGAAGATGTGCCATAGGGGGCCCACAAGGCACCAGGGCGCGCCTGGGGAGGGGGTGGCGCGCCCTGGTGGCTTGTGGGGCCCCTGTGGGTCTTCTGCTGCTCCCCAAAGCTTCCTTGGTCTGTTTCCTTCCAGAAAAAATCGTCAAAAAGTTTCGCTGCATTTGGACTTCATTTGATATGGATTTTTTGGAAAACCAAAAACAAGCAGAAAACAGCAACTGGCACTGGGCACTAGGTCAATATGTTAGTCCATAAAAATCATATAAAATCCATATCAAAGTGCACCCAAATCATACAAAACTATAATAAACATGGCATGAATACTTCATAAATTATAGATACGTTGGAGACGTATCAGCATCCCCAAGCTTAATTCCTGCTCGTCCTCGAGTAGGTAAATGATAAAAGAAATAATTTATGAAGTGTGAATGCTAGCACAGTGCATAAGTTTGATCAATGATAATTTCAATCACTTTTTCTAGCATCATAACAACAACTATTTCTCATAAAACTCATCATGATAAAGTAGCAATCAATTCACATGCTATGGTTCAAACAATGCAATCTCTTGAAACTTAACAACCTATGTTCTTAGTCACCAAACAATTGCAATTCAACTTAATTTCAACAAAGTCTAAGTAAGAGCTCCACATACTCAATTATCATATAGTCTTTTATGATTGCTAGTACTCAAAGCATATTTTTAGAACAAATGGCATCCATCGAACACAGAGAAAGATAGGCGCTTATTGTCTCGCCTCCCAACTTATTTATCATAGAGATAATTGTCAACAATAATAATTCATCATCAAATATATTTGACTGGCCATATGTGCTTGGATCTTTCCCCACCACATGATGCCTGCCAACTAAAGAATAATTTAGGTTGAGATGAGAAGTAATACTATTGACTCTTGCATAAAAGTAAATACATAAAAGTAAAAGATAGGCCCTTCGCAGAGGGAAGCAGAGGTTGTCATGCGCTTTTGATTTTTGGATGTGCAAGCCCTTAATGCAAAGGAACGCCACGTTATATTGCCCCTTGTGATAGCAACCTTTATTATGCAGTCCGTCGCTTTTATTTCTTTACCATCACAAGTTCGTACAACGCTTATTTTCCCTTGCAATAAAAGATCATACATATTTTAGGAGCAATTTTTATTGCTTTTTGCACCGATGACAACTTACTTGAAGGATCTTATTCAATCCATATGTAGGTATGGTGGACACTCATGGCAAGAAACTGGGTTTAAGGGTTTTTTGGATGCACAAGTAGTATCTCTACTTAGTACGAATTTTTGGCTAGCAAAAGATCCTATGCAAGCACCACATGTTAGAGGATCCATAACAATATAACTTCTATGCAAATATACCCAAACAAAACTCATTACGTTGTCTTCCTTGTCTAACTTCAACTAATTTACTCAAGTTTGAAAATAATTAATGGGTATTCACAATCATAAAAGATGTCCAAGATAATATATTTATATGTGAAAGTTCTCTTCCTTATACTAATCATTCATGAATTGCTTGTATGACCAATAATGTGATTGTCAAGCTTCAATAGATTTCACTTTCTAACCCAAATGTGAAACTACTACTAGACATGATACAAACATATGAAGCACATATAATTTTAACTTTATGATATTCAATTCTTTCAACGATTTACTCTTAGGATATAAGTGAAGCACGAGAGTAAATGACAAACTACTCCAAAAAGATATAAGTGAAGATCAATGAGTAGACAAACAATTAAGTAGCTATGTGAAGACTCTCTCTCAATAAAGATTTCAGATCTTGATAATTTTATTCAAACAGCAAACAAAATGAAAATAAAAGGACACTTCAAGAATAGCACATATCATGTGAACAAGTAAAAACTTAGGCTAACCGATAGGTGTTGATGAAGAAAGGTGGGATGCCTACCGGGGCATCCCCAAGCTTAGATGCTTGAGACTTCTTGGAATGTTATCTTGGGGTGCCTTGGGCATCCCCAAGCTTGAGCTCTTTTGTCTCCTTAATTCGTCTCATATCATGGCTTCTCCTAAATCTCAAAACTTCATCCACACAAAACTCGACAAGAACTCGTGAGATAATTAAGTTAGTATAAATCAACTCAAAACCTTAACATTCTCTACTGTAGAAAATTACTAAAATTATAATTAAACATTGCATACTAAATGCCTCTGTATATTCAATACTCCTATCCACAAATAGAAACATTAAACAAGCAAACATATGCAAAAAATGCAACTATAACAGCAATCTGCCAAAACAGAACAGTCTCTAAAGGGTGAATAAGAATTCATACTTCCCTAACTCCAAAAATTCTGAAAAATTACCACGTGACAGAGAACTCATTCATGCTAACTGTGTAAAAATTTCATATTTTTATCATGTTCTTACAATTCAGGAATATTCTGGACATAACAGAAAACTTTCTGTTTTCAAACAGCAACACATGAACTTGCAAACTGAGCATGGTAAAGGCTATAATTGGCATTTTATTGGACTAAAAGATACAAAACATGATTATTGATAACAGAAAGCAAACCCAAACAAAATAAAATGACGCTCCAAGCAAAACACATATGATGTGATGAATAAAAATATAGCTCCAAGTGAGGTTACCGATAATGTTGAAGACGAAAGAGGGGATGCCTTCCGGGGCATCCCCAAGCTTAGACGTTTGAGTATTCCTTGAGTATTACCTTGGGGTGCCTTGGGCATCCCCAAGATTAGGGTCTTGCCACTCCTTATTCTCCTCATATCGATATCTCACCCAAAATTTGAAAACTTCAATCACACAAAACTTAACGGAACTTCGTGAGATAGGTTAGTATGATAAAAATAAATCATCCACTTAGGTACTGTCAAGACATTGTTCTCACATAATGCCTACTGTAATCTATCATTTCCACAATTTATAACTCATAATAAAAGCTATGGAAACACTAAAACAAGCAAACTATGCAATAAAAAACAGAATCTGTCAAAAACAGAACAGCATGTAGTGAGAGATTTAAAAACCATACTTCTGTACGTCCAAAAATTCTGAAAAATTAGGAAAACGTAAAAAATTTGTAACCCAATACTGTGTAAAAATTTCAGAATTTTGTCACGCTCCAGTACAGAATAGATATTCCATCACTGGATGCAAAAGTTTCTGTTTTTGCACAGAATCAAATCAACAAGCATCCACAGTATCCCAAAGGCTTTACTTGGCACATTATTGAAAGAAAACATATAAAACATGATTAATACAGTAGCTTAATCATGTGAAAAAAAAAACAGTAGGTATAAATATTGGGTTGTCTCCCAACAAGCGCTTTTCTTTAATGCCTTTTTAGCTAGGCATGATGATTTTAATGATGCTCACATAAAAGATAAGAATTGAAACACGAAGAGAGCATCATGAATCGCATGGCAAGCTCATTTAAGTCTAAACCACTTCCTATGCATAGGGATTTTGTGAGCAAACAATTTTTGGGAGAAAGAATCAACTAGCATAGGAAGGCAAAACAAGTGCAACTTCAAAACTTTCAACACATAGAGAGGAACTTAATATTATTGCAACTCCTAAAAGAATATGTTCCTCTCTCATAATAATTTTTTGTAGCATCATGAATGAATTCAAAAATATAGCTATCACATAAAGCATTCTTTTCATGATCCACAAGAATAGAAATTTTGTTACTCTCCACATAAGCAAATTTCTCATTCATAATAGTGGGAGCAAACTCAACAAAATAGCTATCATGAGATACTTGATTGACATAATCAAATTAAACATTAAAATCATGATGACAAGTTTCATGGTTATCATTATTCTTTATAGCATACAAGTCATCACAATAATCATCATAGATAGCAACTTTGTTGTCACAATCAATTGGAACCTCTTCCAAAATAGTGGATTCATCACTAAATAAAGTCATGACCTCTCCAAATCGACTTTCATAATTATTATCATCATAAATAGGAGGCATGCTATCATCATAATAAATTTGCTCATCAAAACTTGGGGGACTAAAAATATCATGTTCATCAAACATAGCATCCCCAAGCTTAAGGCTTTGCATATCATTAGCATCATGTATATTCAAAGAATTCATACTAGCAACATTGAAATCATGCTTATCATTCATGGATTTTATGCCAAACATTTTATTGAATTCTTCTTCTATCAATTGAGCACAATTTTCCGCTCCATCATTTTCAAGAAAGACATTATAAAGACGAATAATATGTGGCAACCTCAATTCCATTTTTTTTCTAGTTTTCTTTTATAAAACCAAACTAGTGATAAAACAAGAAACTAAAAGATTCGATTGCAAGATCTAAAGATATACCTTCAAGCACTCACCTCCCCGGCAACGGCGCCAGAAAAGAGCTTGATATCTACTACACAACTTATTCTTGTAGACTCGTGTTGGGCCTCCAAGCGCAGAGTTTTGTAGGACAGTAACATTTTTCCCTCAAGTGGATGACCTAAGGTTTATCAATCCATGGGAGGCGTAGGATGAAGATGGTCTCTCTCAAACAATCCTGCAGCCAAATACAAGAAATCTCTTGTGTCCCCAACACACCCAATACAATGGAAAATTGTATAGGTGCAGTAGTTCGGCAAAGAGATGGTGATACAAGTGTAGTATGGATAGTAGATATGGGTTTTTGTAATCTGAAAATATAAAAATAGCAAAGTAGCAAGTAACAAAAGTGAGCACAAACGGTATTGCAATGCTTGAAAACAAGGCCTAGGGTTCATACTTTCACTAGTGCAATCTCTCAACAGTGCTAACATAGTGGAATAATATAATTATCCCTCAATGTGCGACAAAGAATCACTCCAAAGTTCCTATTAGCGGAGAACATAAGATAGAAATTGTTGTAGGGTACGAAACCACCTCAAAGTTATTCTTTCCGATCAATCTATTGAGCTATTCCTATAAGTGTCACAAACAGCCCTAGAGTTCGTACTAAAATAACACCATATGACACGCATCAACCAACTCTAATGTCACCTAGATACTCCAATGTCACCACAAGTATCCGTGAGTTTATTATTCGATATGCATCAAACAACTTCATAATCATAATATTCAATCCACACAAAGAACTTCAAAGAGTGCCCCAAGATTTCTACCGGAGAAAGTAGGCCGAAAACGTGCATCAACCCCTATGCATAGATTACCCCAATGTCACCTTGGGAATCCGCGAGTTGAGTGCCAAAACATACATCAAGTGAATCAATATAATACCCCATTGTCACCACGGGTATTCATATGCAATACATACATCAAGTGTTCTCGAATCCATAAAAGTATTCAATCCAATAATAGTGAAACCTCAAAGGTAAAAACTCAATTCGTCACAACAAGATAGAGAGGGGAAAACACCATATGATCCAACTATATTAACAAAGCTCGCAATACATGAAGATCGTGCCAAATCAAGAACACGAGAGAGAGAGAGAGATCAAACACATAGCTACTAGTACATACCCCTAGCCTCGAGGGTGAACTACTCCCTCCTCGTCATGGAGACCGCCGGGATGATGAAGATGGCCTCCGGTGATGATTCCCCCCTCCGGCAGGGTGCCGGAAAAGGGCTGTAGATGAGATCGTGGAGGTACAGAGGCTTGCGGCGGTGTAAAAACTCTTCTAGGTTAACTTTCAGGAGTTTATGAATATATAGGATTTTTCAGCGTTGGAATCACGCGAAGATGTGCCACAGGGGGCCCACAAGGCACCAGGGCACGCCTGGGAGGGGGGTGGCGTGCTCTGGTGGCTTGTGGGGCCCCTGTGGGTCTTCTACTGCTCCCCCGAAGCTTCTTGGGTCTGTTTCCTTCATTTGGACTTCATTTGATATGGATTTTCTGGAAAACCAAAAACAAGCAGATAACAACAACTGGCACTGGGCACTAGGTCAATATGTTAGTCCATAAAAATCATATAAAATCCATATAAAAGTGCACCCAAATCATACAAAACTATAATAAACATGGCTTGAATACTTCATAAATTATAGATACATTGGAGACGTATCAATTACTTCTCTGGAAAATATTTTCCTACTCATAAGAAACAAGCTGCCTTACAGGAAATATTTAACTTTGTGCAAATTGAAGAAGAGAATCTCCCTCAAGCTTGGGGGAGGCTTCTCCAACTACTTAATGCTTTGCCTGATCATCCTCTTAAGAAAAATGAAATACTTGATATCTTTTATAATGGACTAACCGATGCTTCTAGGGACTACCTAGATAGTTGTGCTGGTTGTGTTTTCAGGGAACTAACTGTTGGACAGGCTGAAGAATTATTGAATAATATATTGAGAAATGCTGATGATTGGATACTTCCTGAACCACCATCTAAGCCAACTCCGAAGAAAATAGGTATTCTATTCCTCAGTCAAGAAGATATGCAAGAAGCTAAGAAATCTATGAAAGAAAAGGGTATTAAAGCTGAAGATGTTAAGAATTTACCACCTATTGAAGAAATACATGGGCTCGACATCCCGACACAGGTAGTAGAGGTAAATTCTCTTCGTAGATTTGGTAAAAATGATATTTCCTATAGTAAGTCTGCTAGTCAATGCTTGGATGAATTTGATAACTATATTGTTAAGCAAGAATTTCAATATGCATGTTAGCAATAAATTAAAACGAAATGCCATCATGATTGAACGCTTGAGTGATTTGATGTTTAGAACTGCTAATGATGTTAAGTGCTTAAGCAAACATGCTTCTATGGTTCAGACTCAGTTAGAACAAATTGCTAAATCACAAAATGATTTGCTTGATGAAATGAATAATAAAATGAATGATCATGCTGTTAGAGTTGTTACTAGAGGAGGAAGAATGACTCAGGAGCCTCTATATCCTGAAGGTCATCCTAAAAGAATTGAACAAGATTCTCAGAGAATTAATATTGATGCACCTAGTCCATCTAAGAAGAAAAAGAAAAAGAAAAATGATAGGACTTTGCATGCTTCTAGTGAATCCTGAGATAGAAAAACCTCCTGAGAATCCTAATGATGTTTCTATTTCTGATGCTGAGACACAATCTGGTAATGAACATACACCTAGTGATAATGATAATGATAAGGATAATGATGATGTTCATGTTGATGCTCAACCAGATAATGAAGTAGAAACAAAACCTGTTGTTGATCTTGATTAGCCACCTCCTAAGAACAAAAGATATGATGAAAGAGACTTCATTGCTAGAAAACATGGGAAGGAAAGAGAACCATGGGTTCAGAAACCTATGCCTTTTCCCACTAAACCATCTAAAAACAAGGATGAGGAAGATTTTGAGCGCTTTGTTGAAATGCTTAGACCTGTCTTTTTGCGCACTCGCTTGATTGATATGTTAAAAATGTCTCCCTATGCTAAATACATGAAAGATATTGTCACAAATAAAAGAAAGGTACCTGAATCTGAAATTTCCACCATGCTTGCAAATTATTCTTTTAAGGGTGGAGTACCTAAGAAACTAGGAGATCCAGGAATACCCACTATACCATGCTCCATTAAAAGAAGTAATGTTAAAACTGCTTTATGTGATTTGGGAGCTGGTGTTAGTGTTATGCCTTTCTCTTTATATAGAAGACTTGATTTGAATAAACTCACACCTACTGAAATATCTTTGCAAATGGCTGATAAATCCACTGCTATACCCATTGGAATTTTCGAGGGTGGTCCCGTTGTAGTTGCAACTGTTACTATCTTGACAGACTTTGTTATACTTGATATGCCCGAGGACGACAACATGTCGATTATCCTTGGAAGGCCCGTTTTGAATACTGCAGGGGCTGTTATTGATTGCAACAAAAGCAAGGTTACTTTTCATGTCAACGGTAATGAGCATACGGTTTATTTTCCGAAGAAACAAAGTTCGGTGAATGGTATCAATTGTATTGAAAATGTTTCGACAATCACTATTGGAGGTTTCAAATTTCCTCTCCCTACTGTCGAAAAGAAATATGAAATTCTTATTGTTGGGGAAATGCATATCCCCATTGAGGTAACTTAGTGCTATAAGAAGATTCTTCGGTTTCATGCCATTCGGAAATAGTTTGTTAATAAGACTTGATCAACCTTATTAATGGATTCTTTTTAAGGGGTATGTGGTTGATGAATTTAGTAAGCATAACTTTATGTACCCACCTTTTGCTCTCTGTTATTTGTAGTTGAATAAAATAAAATGCCATGATTATCCTGTTTTCTAAATTTTCCGTGCAATAAAAAAATGTCCCAAAAATAAAAGTTCTCAGAATGCCTTGAAAATTTAGTATGATTTTTTATGCGATATTTAAGAATTTTTGGCACTGAACACACCCCAAGGGGGTGCACCTGTGAGCCCCAAGCTCACAGGGCGCGCCCACCCCCCTGGGCGCGCCCAGCAGGCTTGTGGATCCCACAGGGACCCACTCACTTATGTCAGCCACCCATCTCCTTCTTCCTCCTCCAGTAATAATCAAACTTGCTCCCAAGCCCGTGTTCTTGCTCATTTTGCTGTGATTTTTGATCTTCTTGCTCAAAACTCCGTTTCCAAAACTGTTTTGAGGAATTACTCCTTGGTATGTGACTTCTCCAATGCTCCAATTAGTTTTTGTTCTAGTGCTTTATACTTTGCAAATTTTTGCTGCTGTGGTGACCATGTTTATGAGCTTGCATGTTGAATTTGTATGGTCCAAAGTAGTTTTGATGCATGATATAGCCTCTAGATACTTACGGGAGTAGTTGCTATCAATTTTGTTGAGTTTTCTTCACTTTTATTTTGAATCACTAAAAATTTTAGAAAAAGAAAATGCTCAAGTGGAGGTTGAGAGGTTCTTCGAGTCGGAACCCTAAGGAGGCTCCTAAGCCCAAGTATCATCTTCCTCGTGCGGTCGTGCGAATGGCCATGCAACACGTTCTTGAGGGATGCGGGAATTTTCGATGATTTCTATTATTTGGCGAATAATGCCGACATTATCCCGTTCCTCGAAGATAAGTGTGACCAGTATCTTCTCCTCACTAATACTTTCGTGCAAAGCTTTCACTTTCATTCTAGGAGAGATATACCCACAGTGTCATTTAACTTATATGATATTCCTAAAGAGATTACACTTGAGGATTTTTGTGAGGTATGCAAACTTCCTAATGAGGGTAGCCCAGTAGAGCCACACCCCAGGGATGTCTTGGAATTCATCTCTGAGGTTACCGTGGGGGAGTCAAGGGTAGTTTCTGAGGCTAGGGTTGCTAGTTTACATTTCCCTGTTTTGCGCTATTACTCACTATTTGCTGGGAGGTGTTTGACTGGTCGGTGGGAGAGTGGAACACTCAGCTCACCTGACCTTGCTATTTTGTGCCATGCTCTTTACGCTGATAGGACATTCAGTTTGGGTGCTATGGTTGCCCGGTGGTTGCACACCAACCGTTCGAAGGGCGTTATTTATGCTTCCCGTCTCGCTAAACATTTTGAGATTCCTATTAGACACGACAAGAGGGAAGAGAGGCTTTTACCCACTATGCATCTTGATTATGATAGTATGGTTGGGCATAACTTTATTAATTCTGGAGACGTGCGTTTTAGATATAACTTGGTGTTCAGTTAGGGTACTCGTGAGATTATTACTTTGCCTGCACCTACTTTGTTTGATATTCACAGGGGCAGATATATCATCATGCCTGAGGACATTTATGCTTATTGAGGCTTGGGCCAGCCCCAAGCACCAGAGCCAGCAGCTGAGCCAGAGCCGTACCAGGAGCCCGTCTATCAGTGGGAGCCTTAGGAGGCCGTTTACCAGTGGGATCCTCAGCAGCCTCAGTACTATCCGGGAGGTGCTGATTTCGACCCATGGCCCTAGACCAACTTAGGCCAAAAGCCTAAGCTTGGGGGAGTACGTATTTCTCACCGACATTACATTCATGTTCACACACTCATTTCAGTTGTTGGTGTTCATCCTTTTTCATTTGTATATCCATGCTAGTTCTATTTTTGCTTTCTTCTTGTGTGTTTGCAAAACTTTTAAAAATCCAAAAAAAATTAGTTGTAGTTTCTTTCTTGTTTAGTTAATTCGTAGAAGTAAAAGAAAACCCAAAAAGATTTCTCGTTTCTTCTTTTGCTTGTTGGGAGCTTTCCCGTGTAAATAGTTTTTCTCGTTTTTCGTTTTCTTTCGTTAATTTGCTTTCTTCAGAAAAAACTAAAAACTCCAAAAATATTTTAGTCTGTTTGTCTGAATTTCTTTTCTTTTTGTTGAGTCGTAGTGAGGAGAAAGACCACGATGAAAATGTTGAGTGGCTCTCATATGCTTTATTGTTGAACTAACGAAGAGCCACTATTACTTTGTCTTCTCCTTTGAATAAATGTTTGCAGATTCCAGCTTTGTCCACGGCACACTTGCACCATTATTATTATTATCACATCATTCGGTCGTGCAAGTGAAAGGTAATAATGATGATATTTGATGAAGTGATTGCGGTGAAGAAAAGCTGGTATGAACTCTTCTTGTTTTTGTCTTTGTAAATATGTTTAGCTCGGTATTCATGATTCAGCATTATTATGAGTAAACATGTTTGTGATGACAACTAGAGATTATAGTTGCTCATGCCACGCTTAAATAGCTAGGAGTGGATAATGATTTATCTTGAGTGTCAACATGCATTAAAATGGTTGTGATGTGGTATGTTAGCATGGTATCTTCCTCTGAGTAATTCGAGTGGCTTGACTTGGCACATGTTCATACATGTAGTTGAATCAAAACCAACATAGCCTCCATGATATTTATGTTCAGGGTGTTGATATCCTACTCATGCTCGTGTTCAATGTTAATTATTCGCAATGCATGTCTATGACCGTTTTCGCTCTCTAGCTGGTCGCTTCTCAATCTATTTGCTAGCCTTCACCTGTACTAGGCGGGAATACTGCTTGTGCATCCAAATCCTCAAACCCAAAGTTGTTCCAGATGAGTCCACTATATCTACCTATATGCGGTATTACTCTGCCGTTCCAAGTAAATTTGCATTTTCCACCTCTAAACATTCAACCGAACATCTGTTTTGTGTGCCCGTACCACTCATGGAGCGACAAGGGGTGGTCAGTATCTTCCATGCTAAGCGGGTTATTCTCAGATGAGTGTTTATTCACTTGTCATTACATGAGAGAGGCTGGTAATTGGGATGCCCAGTCCTATGCTCAAAATTGAATTATATAATGCAAACTCCCCCGGAAAGTTGTTGGTATGGAGGGCACCCGTGGATTCGGCTAGCCATGGCTTGTGTTGGTATGGTGGAGGGGGAGTAAACTTTACCTTTCCACTTGGGAACCGCCTATAATGTGTTTAGCATGGAAGACATTGAAAATTCTCGGTCGTAACGTTGATAGGAAAGGCATACCTCTCAAAGTTATTTTCATCTCTAATTTAAGCTTCGAGCTCTGGCACCACTGCAAATCCATGCTTCCCTCTGCGAAGGGCCTATCCATTTACTTTTATGTTATTTTACTTTTATTGTTGAGTCATCACCCTCTCATTTAAGCACCAGTTGGAGAGCACTATTGTCATTTTTATGCATTGAGTATAGTTAATGTTGGGTGTGACCATGACTGGATATCCTCTACCCTGAATTACAATGTTTAGTCGCTACTTGAACCTCAGAGGTGCTCTCCATTTATGTTTTGCGGTCTCAGAAAGGGCTAGCGAGATACCATGTTATCATATTGTATCATGATTGTTTGGACAAAGTGTTGGCATCCGAGATATCTTATTATTGCTCGCTAGTTGGTTATGTTATTGCCATGAGTAAATGTAAGACCTAAGTGTTATCATTCATGTGGTTAGTTCATAATCTTTGCTGAAAACTTGGATGCTAGTTATGTTGGGGAACGTTGCATGGGAAACAAAAATTTTCCTACGCACACACAAGATCTATCCATGGTGATGAGCATCTACGAGAGGGAGAGTGAATCTACATACCCTTGTAGATCGCTAAGAGGAAGCGTTTAAGAAACGCGGTTGATGTAGTCGAACGTCTCCGCGATCCAAATCGCAAGTCGTCCCTCGATCCGATCACGAACTAGCGCCGAACGGACGGCACCTCCGCGTTCAACACACGTACGGCTTGATGACGCCTTCACCTCCTCGATCCAGCGAGCGATGATGAAGTAGTGGTCGAGTTCCAGCAGCACGACGGCGTGGTGATGGTGGTGAGGAACAATCTCTGCAGGGCTTCGCCAAGCGCTACGGAGATTATGACGGAGGAACTAGAGGGTTAGGGTTGCCGCACATGGCTTGGGGAAATCTTGATGTATCCCGTGTGCTAGCCCTGCCCCTCTATTTATATGTTGAGCCTTGGGGTCTAAACTTGGAGTAAAAGCCTCCTCCAGGTCGGTTTTGCCCGCACAAGGTCGGTTTGGCCCGCAGGAAAAGAGTCCAACTCGGATCCCTGCCGAACCGTGCACAGCCGCGCACAAGCGGTAGTACCGCTTCACACAAGCGGTAGTACCGCTTGGGCGGTAGTACCGCTTCACACAAGCGGTAGTACCGCTTCACCAAGCGGTAGTACCGCTTACGCGGCAGCAAAACTACTTTTTGCACTTTCCAATACCTCGTGGGCTTTATCCCTTTGGCCCATATAAAGTGTTGCTGTACCCGAACACTTCGGTAAACATCCGGAACCCATTCCGGTGAACTCCGGAACTCTTCCGGAGATCAAAACACTATTATCACATATATCAATCTTTACCTCCGGACTCTTCCGGAGATCCTCGTCATGTCCGGGATCTTATCCGAGACTCCGAACAACTTTCGGTCACCAACATAATAACTCAATTATACTAATCGTCACCAAACGTTAAGTGTGTAGACCCTGCGGGTTCGAGAACTATGTAGACATGACCGAGACACTTCTACGATCAATAACCAATAGCGGGACCTGGATGCCCATATTGGCTCCTACATATTCTACGAAGATCTTTTATCGGTCGAACCTCTATGTCAAGGATTCAGTTAATCCCGTATGCTATTCCCTTTGTTCTTCGGTATGTTACTTGCCCGAGATTCGATCGTCGGTATCTCTATACCTAGTTCAATTTCGTTACCGGCAAGTCTCTTTACTCGTTCCGTAATACAAGATCTCGTGGCTAACACTTTAGTCACATTGCTTGCAAGGCTCATTATGATGTTGTATTACCGAGTGGGCCCTGAGATACCTCTCCGTCACACGGAGTAACAAATCCCAGTCTTGATCCATGCCAACCCAACAGACACCCTCGGATATACCTGTAAAGCACCTTTATAGTCACCCAGTTACGTTGCGACGTTTGATACACACAAGGTACTCCTCCGATGTCAGGGAGTTGCATGATCTCATGGTCATAGGAACAGATACTTGACATGCAGAAAACAATAGCAATAAACTGACACGATCAAATGCTACGTTCTTAGTTTGGGTCTTGTCCATCACATCATTCTCCTAATGATGTGATCCCGTCATCAAATGACATCTCATGTCAATGGCTAGGAAACCTTAACCATCTTTGATCAACGAGCTAGTCAACTAGAGGCTTACTAGGGACACAGTGTTGTCTATGTACCCACACATGTATTTGAGTTTCCAATCAATACAATTATAGCATGGATAATAAACGATTATCATGAACAAGGAAATATAATAATAACCAATTTATTATTGCCTCTAGGGCATATTTCCAACAGTCTCCCACTTGCACTAGAGTCAATAATCTAGTTCACATCACTATGTGATTTACATTGTAATGAATCGAACACCCATGCAGTTCTGGTGTTGTTCATGTTTAGCCCTTGGAAGAGGTTTAGTCATCGGATCTGCAACATTTAGATCCGTGTGTACTTTGCAAATATTTATGTCGTCCTCCTTGATGTAATCGCGGATGGAATTGAAACGTCGCTTTATGTGTCTGGTCCTCTTGTGAAATCTTGGTTCCTTGGCTAGAGCAATGGCACCAGTGTTATCACAAAACAGATTCATTGGGTTAAGCGCACTAGGCACTACTCCAAGATCTGTCATGAACTCCTTCATCCAGACACCTTCCTTCGCCGCCTCCGAGGCTGCGATGTACTCCGCTTCGCATGTAGAATCAGCTACCACGCTTTGCTTGGAACTGCACCATCTAATCGCACCCCCATTAAGAATAAATACGTATCCGGTTTGAGACTTAGAGTCATCCGAATCAGTGTCAAAGCTTGCATCGACGTAACCCTTTACGACGAGCTCTTGATCACCTCCATAAACGAGAAACATGTCCTTAGTCCTTTTCAGGTACTTCAGGATATTCTTGACCGCCGTCCAGTGTTCCATTCCTGGATCACTTTGAAACCTTCCGACCATACTTATGGCAAGGCTGACATCGGGTCTTGTGCACAGCATTGCATACATGATAGAGCCTATGACCGAAGCATAGGGGATGACACTCATCTTTTCTCTATCTTCTGCAGGCACTGGGCATTGAGTCTTACTCAACTTCACACCTTGCAAAACAGGCAAGAACCCCTTCTTGGACTGATCCATTTTGAACTTCTTCAAAATCTTATCAAGGTATGTGCTTTGTGAAAGTCCTATTAAGCGTCTTGATCTATCTCTATAGATCTTGATGCCTAATATGAAAGCAGCTTCTCCTAGGTCCTTCATTGAAAAACTCTTGTTCAAATATTCCTTCACGCTTTCCAACATTTCTATATTGTTTCCAATCAGCAATATGTCATCCACATATAATATTAGAAACGCTATAGAGCTCCCACTCACTTTCTTGTAAATACAAGCTTCTCCGTAAACTTGTATAAACTCGAACGCTTTGATCACCTCATCAAAACGAAGATTCCAACTCCGAGATGCTTGCACCAGTCCATAAATGGATCGCTGGAGTTTGCAAACTTTGTCAGCATTCTCTGGATCGACAAAACCTTCTGGTTGCATCATATACAACTCTTCCTTAAGGTAACCGTTAAGGAACGCTGTTTTGACATCCATCTGCCAAATTTCATAATAAAAAAAGGCAGCTATTGCTAACATGATTCTGACGGACTTAAGCATCGCTACGGGTGAGAAGGTCTCATCGTAGTCAACTCCTTGAACTTGTGAAAAACCCTTTGCCACAAGTCGAGCTTTATAGACGGTGACATTACCGTCCGCGTCCGTCTTCCTCTTAAAGATCCATTTGTTCTGAATGGCTTTACGCCCTTCAGGTAATACTTCCAAAGTCCATACTTTGTTTTCATACATGGATCCCATCTCGGATTTCATGGCCTCTAACCACTTCTTGGAATCCGGGCCCATCATCGCTTCTCCATAGCTCGTAGGTTCATCGTTGTCTAACAACATGACCTCTAAGACAGGGTTGCCGTACCACTCGGGAGCAGTACGCGTCCTTGTCGACCTACGAGGTTCGATAGCAACTTGATCCAAAGCTTCATGATCATCATCATTAACTTCCTCTTCAGCTAATGTAGGCTCCACAGAAACAACTTTCTGCGCTGCGCTACTCTCAGGTTGAAGTAAAGGTTCAACAACCTCATCAAGTTCTATATTCCTCCCACTCAATTCTTTCGAGAGAAACTCTTTCTCAAGAAATGTTCCGTTTTTAGCGACAAACACTTTGCCTTCGGATCTGAGGTAGAAGGTATACCCAACTGTCTCTTTTGGGTATCCTATGAAGACGCATTTCTCCGCTTTGGGTTCCAGCTTTTCAGGCTGAAGCTTTTTGACATAAGCATCACATCCCCAAACTTTAAGAAACGACAGCTTTGGCTTCTTGCCAAACCAAAGTTCATATGGCGTCGTCTCAACGGATTTCGATGGTGCCCTATTTAAAGTGAATGCAGCTGTCTCTAATGCATAACCCCAAAACGATAGTGGCAAATCGGCAAGAGACATCATAGATCGCACCATATCCAATAAGGTTCGATTACGACGTTCGGACACACCATTACGCTGTGGTGTTCCAGGCGGTGTCAATTGTGAAACAATTCCACACTGTCTTAAGTGACTGCCAAACTCATAACTCAGATATTCTCCTCCTCGATCAGATCGTAGGAATTTAATCTTCTTGTTACGATGATTCTCAACTTCACTATATACGGAATACATGCCTACAATTCATTGATGAATTGGAGCTATTGTGTATCGCCCTAGGTTGTGACTGTTATATGATGAATGTCATCCAACATAATTATCCATCACTGATCCAATGCCTACGCTTTTCGCATATTGATCTTTGCTAAGTTACTTTCGTTGCTGCTGCTGTTACCATCACTACAAAACTGCTACTGTTACTGTTTCTGCTCCTATTGTTATTGCTACTACTGTGCTACTAAACACTTTGCTGCAGATATTTAGTTCTCCATGTGTGGTTGAATTGACAACTCAACTGCTAATACTCGCAAATATTCTTTGGCTCCCCTTGTGTCAAATCAACAAATCTGGTTGAAATACTACCCGCGAAAACTGTTGCGATCCCCTATACTTGTGGGTTATCAGATTCCAAAAGTCCATCAGCATGGAGTTTCTTCATGCGCTTTAGACCAATATGACCTAAGCGGCAATGCCACAAGTATGTGGTACTATCATTATTAACTTTGCATCTTTTGGCATCAATATTATGAACATGTGTATCACTACGATCGAGATTCAACAAGAATAAACCATTCACCAAGGGTGCATGACCATAAAAGATATTATTCATATAAATAGAACAACCATTATTCTCTGACTTAAATGAATAACCGTCTCGCAATAAACAAGATCCAGATATAATGTTCATGCTTAACGCAGGCACCAAATAACAATTATTCAGGTTCAAAACTAATCCCGGAGGTAAACGTAGAGGGAGCGTGCCGACAACGATCACATCAACCTTGGAACCATTTCTGACGCGCATCATCACCTCATCCTTAGCTAGTCTCCGTTTATTCCGCAGCTCCTATTTTGAGTTACAAATATTAGCAACCGAACCAGTATCAAATACCAAGACGCTACTACGAGCACTAGTAATGTACACATCAATAACATGTATATCAAATATACCTTTGTTGACGTTGCCAACCTTCTTATCTGCCAAGTACTTGGGGCAGTTCCGCTTCCAGTGACCATTCCCCTTGCAATAGAAGCACTTAGTCTTAGGTTTGGGTCCAGCCTTGGGTTTCTTCACGGGAGCGGCAACTGGCTTGCCATTCTTCTTGAAGTTCCCTTTCTTTCCCCTACCTTTCTTCTTGAAACTGGTGGTCTTGTTGACCATCAACACTTGATGTTCTTTCTTGATTTCTACCTCCGCGGCCTTAAGCATCGCGAAGAGCTCAGGGATCGTCTTCTCTGTCCCTTGCATGTTATAGTTCATCACAAAGCTCTTGTAGCTCGGTGGCAGTGACTAGAGAACTCTGTCAATCGCTACTTCATCCGGACGATTAACTCCCAACTGATTCAAGCGATTATAGTACCCCAGACATTTTGAGTACGTGCTCACTAACGGAGCTGTTCTCCTCCATCTTACAGCGAAAGAATTGGTCGGAGGTGTGATACGTCTCCAACGTATCTATAATTTTTGATTGTTCCATGCTATTATAATATCAATCTTGGATGTTTTTATTTACATTTACAGCAATTATATATCATTTTTTGGGACTAACCTATTAACTTAGTGCCCAGTGCCAGTTGCTGTTTTTTGCCTGTTTTTGGTTTTCCAGAATATCAGTACCAAACGAAGTCCAAATGCCACGAAACTTTGTGGTGATTTTTTACTGGACATAAGAGACCCTAGAAGCTTCGGGAGAGGGCCAGAAGAGGAAGGAGTGGGCCACAAGGCACCAGGGCGCGCCCCGGGGAGGTGGCGCGCCCTGGTACCTTGTGGGGCCCACGTAGCTCCGTTTGACCTAATTCCTGCACTATAAATTCTCTAAAATTGGGAAACCACCAGAGGAGTCCACGAAATACTTTTTCCGCCGCCGCAAGTTTTTGTTCCAGAGAGATCCCATCTGGAGGCCTTTTCCGGTACTCCGCCGGAGGGGGAATCGATCACGGAGGGGCTCTACATCAACCTTGCTGCCCTTCCGATGATGCATGAGTAGTTTACCACAGACCTTCGGGTCCATAGTTAGTATCTAGATGGCTTCTTCTCTCTATTTGATCTTCAATACAATGTTCTCCTCGATGTTCTTGGAGTTCTATCCGATGTAATCACTTTTTGCGGTGTGTTTGTTGGGATCCGATGAATTGTGAGTTTATGATCAGATTATCCATGAATATTATTTGAGTTTCCTCTAATATCTTTTATGCATGATTATTATAGCCTCGTATTTCTTCTCCGATCTATTGATTTGGCTTGGCCAACTAGATTGATTTATCTTGCCATGGGAAGAGGTGCTTTGTAATGGGTTCGATCTTGCGGTGCTCAATCCCAGTGACAGAAAGGGACATGACACGTATGTATCGTTGCTATTATGGGTAAAAAGATGGGGTTTATTCATACGTGAGTTTATCTTGTCTACATCATGTCATCTTGCTTAAGGCGTTACTCCGTTCTTTATGAACTTAATACTCTAGATGCATGCTGGATAGCGGTCGATGGGTGGAGTAATAGTAGTAGATGCAGGCAGGAGTCAGTCTACTTGTCTCAGATGTGATGCCTATATACATGATCATTGCCTTGGATATCGTCATGATTATTTGCTTTTCTATCAATTGCCCAACAGTAATTTGTCTACCCACCGTATGCTATTTTCAAAGAGAGAAGCCTCTAGTGAAAACTATGGCCCCCGGGTCTATCTTTATCAATTACTAAAACCCTAAAAATAGTTGCTGCAATTTTCTTTTATTTATTTTATTTTGTATTTTAGTTTGATCTATCTATCTATCACATACAATTTAATCTTGCACTTTACCATCGAGGGATTGACAACCCCTCGTTCGCGTTGGGTGTGAGGATTTGTTGTTGTGTGTGCAGGTGCTGTTAACGAGGTGTTGTGTGATTCTCCTACTGGTTCGATAACCTTGGTTTCATAACTGAGGGAAATACTTATCTCTACTGTGCTGCATCATCCCTTCCTCTTCGGGGAAAATACCAACGCAAGCTACAAGTAGCAGGAAGAATTTCTGGCGCCGTTGCCGGGGAGACATCATCAACATCTATCAGGTACCTACGCATAAAACTTCATCTCCTCACATTTACTTTATTTGCCATTTGCCTCTTGTTTTCATCTCCCCCACTTCAAAAAAGTTTTTACAAAAATACAAAAATATTTTCCGTTTGCCTTTTTGTGTGTTTTCTTGCTTGTTTGCTTGTTTGCTTGCTTTATCGCGATGGCTAGTTCTACTCCCGATATGCCTTTCCCTCCGTACCTAGGAGACGATTCAGGAATTTTTAACTTTAAATATTTGAGTGATGAATCTTTAAAAGAAGCATGGGATAGATTATTAAAAATGCAAGTAAGAGCTAGGCCCCAGTTTCACGTTAAATTGGTCCTGAAAAGTTTTTATGTTGGTCTACCTCTTGCTCATAGACGCGTCTTGGACTCTATATTTGAATACGATTTTCTTGGGAGTGGCGCCTTTGACACCTACGAAAAGATGAAAAGCATATTTGGACAACCAAAAGTTGAAACTATTGAACCTATTACTCTAGTATGCTCTCGTCAAACTGAGCTAATAAAAGAAACAAAAGCTAGTATTGATTCCAATTTTCGTGGAATATTTAATCTTGCCTCTAAAATAAATAGCAATGAGGTTTCACAAGATAGGAGGCTTGATGGTTTAGATCACAAGATCTCTCTTTATGTTTTGAAAGAAATAAAAACCCTCTGCACTAAGCTTGATCATCTAGTACACATTATTGATAATGGAAAAGAGAGTGAAATAGGGGTTGCGAGGGTTATCAAGAAAACTAAGGATGACAACACTTGAAACTATGCATTATGCCTAGCTAGAGGCATAAAACAATAGCGCTTGTTGGGAGGCAACCCAATGAATAAAATAAATTTTTGCTTTTACTTTCTGTTTTGGTGTATTTGCATAGTTATAGCTACTGTTATGATTGTGTTTTTATGTTTTAATTAGTGTTTGTGCCAAGTAATGCCTTTGGGATGATTTGAAAGATAGTATGATAGATGCTGTTGAAAAACAGAAACTTTTACGTCCAGTACAGAAAAGTCTAAAAATCACTGGAGAGACGAAAAAATCTGAATTTTTTACACAATATTGATATACAAATTGCCCACGTTTACCTAATTTTTCAGAATTTTCGGAGTTACAGAAGTATGGTCAATGTTTAGATTGCTACAGACTGTTCCGTTTTTGACAGATTCTATTTTTGATGCATTGTTTTGCTTGTTTTGATGGAACTATGGATTGTATCGGGGGGTATAAGCCATGGAGAAGTTAGAATACAGTAGGTATAATGCAAAAATAAAATATGAATGGGTTTGCAACAGTACCTACAGTAGTGATTTGCGTTGTTATACTAACGGATCTCACGAAGGTTTTGTTGAGTTTTGTGTGATTGAAGTTTTCAAGTTTTGGGTGAGATCACGATGGATGAAGGAATAAGGAGTGGCAAGAGCCTAAGCTTGGGGATGCCCGAGGCACCCCAAGTTAATATTCAAGGACTCCCAAGCAACTAAGCTTGGGGATGCCCCGGAAGGCATCCCCTCTTTCTTCTACCAACTATCGGTAATTTTACTTAGAGCTATATTTTTATTCGTCACATGATATGTGTTTTGCTTGGAGCGTCGTGTATTATATGGTCTTTGCTTTGTTTGCTTTTTAGTTTGTCACAATCATTCCTACTGGACACACTTATTTGAGAGAGCCACACGATCATCATGATTTGTTAGAATGCTCTATGTGCTTCACTTAAATTTTTTGAGCTAGGCAGTTGCTCTAGTGCTTCACTTAAATCTTTTCGAGAACGGCGGTGATTATATTTTGAAGAAATACATGCACTCTCATGCTTCACTTATATTATTTTGAGAGTTGATAAAATTTTGAAGAAATATTTGCACTCGCATACTTCACTTATATTATTTTGAGAGTTGATAAAATTTTGAAGAAATATTTGCACTCTCATGCTTCACTTATATTATTTTAAGAGTTGATAAAATTTTGAAGAAATATTTGCTCTCTCATGCTTCACTTATATCTTTTTGAGAGTTGATAATAGTAATGGTAATTTGCACAAGATATGAATTTGGTCCCAAAGTGATGAATATTCAAGAGGGATATAATAAAAACTTTCATATAGATCATTGGATATGATAAGTTTGATTCCTTGCAATAGTTTTGCGATATGGAAATGATAATATGTGAGTCATGTTAGTGAGTAATTATGGTTTAGTAAGAATATTGGTGTTAAGGTATGTGATTCCCTATGCATGCACGTTAAGTCAATAGTTATGCAACCGAATTATATCCTGCTTATGGTGCATTATTCAGTGTTAGTTATGTTCAATGCATGTTTATGACCGTTTTCATTTTTTGGTTGGTCGCTTCTCAATCTATTTGCTAGCCTTCATTTGTACTAAGCGGGAATGCTGCTTGTGCATCCAACTCCTTAAACCTAAAGTTGTGCCAAATGAGTCCACCATACCTACCTATATGCGGTATTTCCATGCCGTTCCAAGTAAATTTGCATGTGCCAACTCTAAATTTTCAAAATCAATTTTCCATTTTGTGTGCCCGTACCGCTCATGAAGCGGCGGGGGGTGGCCAATTTTTTCCATGCTAGGTGTGTTATTCTCACGATGAGTGTTTATTCACTTGTCATTGCACGAGAGAGTGGCAGGTAATAGGGATGCCCAGTCCCGAAATGCAAAAAAAATTAATATGATGTTAAACAACAAAATTCCTTGAAATTGTTGGTATGGAGGGCACCCGTGAATACGGCTAGCCATGGATTGTGAAAGAATGGTGGAAAGGAAACAAAAACTTTATTTTCTGTTTGGGAACCGCCTATGATGTGTCTAGCATGGAAAATATTGGGAATTCTCAGTCGTTTTCGTTGACAGGAAAAGCATGCCTCTCAAAATATTTTATCTCTCTAATTTAAGCCTTGAGCTCTGGCACCTCTGCAAATCAATGCTTCCCTCTGCGAAGGGCCTATCTATTTACTTTTATGCAATTTTTATTTTTACTTTGAGTCTCCATCTTCTCTTATAAAGCACCAACTAGAGAGCACTATTGTCATACTTGTGCATTGGATGTAGCTAATATTTGAGTGTGTTTCATGAATGGATCAATGATTGAGCATAATGGGCTAGGGATAACTTTCTTTAGCGTTGATATTTTGAAAGACATGGTTGCTTGTTAGTATGCTTGAGTATTTATATTTTCATGTCAAACTATAGACTATTGCTTTGAATCATTCAAGTCCAAATGTCCATGCTACAAAAGAAAAGAGTATATGATGAATATGATGGGTAGCATTCCACATCAAAAATTCTGTTTTTATCATTTACCTACTCGAGGACGAGCAGGAATTAAGCTTGGGGATGCTGATACGTCTCCAACGTATCTATAATTTTTGATTGTTCCATGCTATTATAGTATCAATCTTGGATGTTTTTATTTACATTTACAGCAATTATATATCATTTTTTGGGATTAAACTATTAACTTAGTGCCCAGTGCCAGTTGCTGTTTTTTGCTTGTTTTTGGTTTTCCAGAATATAAGTACCAAACGAAGTCCAAATGCCACGAAACTTTTTGGTGATTTTTTACTGGACATAAAAGACCCTAGAAGCTTCAGGAGAGGGCCAGAAGAGGAAGGAGTGGGCCACAAGGCACCAGGGCGCGCCCTGGGGGGGTGGCGCCCCCTGGTACCGTGTGGGGCCCACGTAGCTCTGTTTGAACTAATTCCAGCACTATAAATTCTCTAAAATTGGGAAACCACCAGAGGAGTCCACAAAATACTTTTTCCGCCACCGCAAGTTTCTATTCCAGAGAGATCCCATCTGGAGGCCTTTTCCGGTACTCCGCCGGAGGGGGAATCGATCACGGAGGGGCTCTACATCAACCTTGCTGCCCTTCCGATGATGCGTGAGTAGTTTACCACAGACCTTCGGGTCCATAGTTAGTAGCTAGATGGCTTCTTCTCTCTATTTGATCTTCAATACAATGTTCTCCTCGATGTTCTTGGAGTTCTATCCGATGTAATCACTTTTTGCGGTGTGTTTGTTGGTATCCGATGAATTGTGAGTTTATGATCAGATTATCCATGAATATTATTTGAGTGTCCTCTGATCTCTTCTATGCATGATTATTATAGCCTCGTATTTCTTCTCCGGTCTATTGATTTGGTTTGGCCAACTAGATTGATTTTATCTTGCCATGGGAAGAGGTGCTTTGTAATGGGTTCGATCTTGCGGTGCTCAATCCCAGTGACAGAAAGGGACATGACACGTATGTATCATTGCTATTAAGGGTAAAAAGATGGGGTTTATTCATACGTGAGTTTATCTTGTCTACATCATGTCATCTTGCTTAAGGCGTTACTCCAGTCTTTATGAACTTAATACTCTAGATGCATGCTGGATAGCGGTCGATGGGTGGAGTAATAGTAGTAGAAGCATGCAAGTGTCGGTCTACTTGTCTCGAACATGATGCCTATATACATGACCATTGCCTTGGATATCGTCATGATTATTTGCTTTTCTATCAATTGCCCAACAGTAATTTGTCTACCCACCGTATGCTATTTTTGAAGAGAGAAGCCTCTAGTGAAAACTATGGCCCCCGGGTCTATCTTTATCAATTACTAAAACCCTAAAAATAGTTGCTGCAATTTTCTTTTATTTATTTTATTTTGTATTTTAATTTGATCTATCTATCTATCACATACAATTTAATCTTGCACTTTACCATCGAGGGATTGACAACCCCTCGTTCACGTTGGGTGTGAGGATTTCTTGTTGTGTGTGCAGGTGCTGTTAACGAGGTGTTGTGTGATTCTCCTACTGGTTCGATAACCTTGGTTTCATAACTGAGGGAAATACTTATCTGTACTGTGCTACATCATCCCTTCCTCTTCGGGGAAAATACCAACGCAAGCTACAAGTAGCAAGGTGTCATACCTCTCAACCCGGGCATGAGCCTGAAATACCAATTTCAGCTCTTGGAACATCTCATATGCTCCGTGGTTCTCAAAATGTCTTTGGAGCTCCGGTTCTAAGCCGTAAAGCATGGCGCACTGAACTATCGTGTAGTCATCATTCCTTGTTTGCCAGACGTTCATAGCGTCCAGATTTGTGGGAGCGGGTGGATCACCTAGCAGTGCGTCAAGGACATAAACTTTCTGTGCAGCAGTGAGGATAATCCTCAGATTACCGACCCAGTCCGCATAGTTGCTACCATCATCTTTCAACTTTTCTTTCTCTAGGAATGCATTAAAATTCAGGGGAGCTACAGCGCGAGCCATTGATCTACAATATTAATTTGCAAAGACAATTAGATTAAGTTCATGATAATTGGTTCTTCTAATCAAATTACTTAAGAACTCCCACTTAAATCAACATCCCTCAAGTTGTCTAAGTGTTACATGATCCACATCAACTGACCCATGTCCGATCATCACGTGAGATGTGGCAGTCATCAATGGTGAACATCTCCATGTTGATCATATCTACTATATGACTCATGTTCGACCTTTCGGTCCTTCGTGTTCCGAGGCCATGTCTGTACATGCTAGGCTCGTCAAGTTTAACCCAAGTATTCTGCATGTGTAAAACTGGCTTACACCCGTTGTATGTGAACGTAGAGTTTATCACACCCGATCATCACATGGTGCTTCGAAACGACGAACTTTTGCAATGGTGCATACTTAGGGAGAACACTTTTATCTTGAAATTAAGTGAAGGGATCATCTTATAATGCTACCGTCGTCCTAAGCAAAATAAGATGCATAAAAAGATAAACATCACATGCAATCAATATGTGACATGATATGGCCATCATCATCTTGTGCCTTTGATCTCCATCTCCAAAGCACCGGCATGATCTCCATCATCACCGACATGACACCATGATCTCCATCATCGTGCCGTCATGCGGTTGTCTCCGCCAACTATTGCTTCTACAACTATTGCTAACGCATAGCGATAAAGTAAAGCAATTACATGGCATTTAATCATTGACATGCAGGTCATACAATAAATTAATAATCATTGACATGCAGGTCATACAATAAATTAAAGACAACCCTATGGCTCCTGCCGGTTGCCGTACTCATCGACATGCAAGTCGTGAACCTATTACAAAACATGATCATCTCATACATCAACATATATCACATCACGTTTTGGCCATACCACATCACAACATGCCCTGCAAAAACAAGTTTGACGTCCTCTACTTTGTTGTTGCAAATTTTACGTGGCTGCTATGGGCAACTAGCAAGAACCGTTCTTACCTACGCAAAGCCACAACAGTGATATACAAGTTGCCTTTTAACCTTCTACAAGGACCGCCCTCATTAAATCAGATTCAACTAAAGTGGGAGAGACAGACACCCGCAAAGCCACTTTTATGCAATACAAGTTGCATGTCAGTCAGTGCAACCGGTCTCTTGTGTGAGGACAAGTAAGGTTGATCCAAGCCGCTTCATCCCACAATACCGCCGAATCCAAATAAGACAAAGGAAGTAAGCAATTTGAACATCAACGCCCACAACTTTTTGTGTTCTACTCGTGCAAATACATCTACGCATAGACCTAGCTCATGATGCCACTAATGGGGAACGTTGCATGAAAATCAAAAAAAAATCTTACGAAACACCCAAGATCTAATCTACGAGATGAAAAGCAATGAGAGGGGAGTGTGTCTACATACCCTTGTAGACCGAAAGCGTTAGCATCGTAACGCGGTTGATGTAGTCATACTCTTCACGATCCAATCGTGATCCAATCCGATCTAGTGCTGAACGAACGGCACCTCCGAGATTAGCACACGTTCAGCTCGATGGCGTCCTCTCCTTCTTGATCCAGCAAGAGAGGGGGAGGAGGTAGATGAGATCGGAACCAGCACGGCGGTATGGTGGTGGTGGCAGCAACGGAATTCCGGCAGGGCTTCGCCAAGCGCGTACCGGAGGAGAGGTGGGAGGAGTTGGGAGCGACGGAGGGCAAGGGTGAAGGGGTGCGGCTGCCCTCCCTCTCCCTCACTATTAATAGGGGCAAGGGGGAGGGGGCGCCGGCCCTAGCCCCTCCTCCAACGGAGGGGGCGGCGGCCTATGAGCGAGACTTGCCCCACAAGGCAAGTGGGGCGCCCTCCCCACTTAGGGTTTCCCCACCCTAGGCGCATGGGCCTGGTGGGGGCTGGTGAGCCTGGCCCAACTAGGCCAGGGCATCGCCCCTACAGCCCATGTGGGCCCCCGGGGCTGGTGGACCCCCCGGTGGACCCCCGGAACCCTTCGGTGACTCTGGTACACTGCCGGCATGCCCCCGCACTACTGCAGGAATGCCTAGCAGTGGCGGGTGGGAAAAGGCCAGCAGTGGCGGGCAAGGCTCCCAGGGGCACCCGCCACCGACCTCCCGCCACTGCTATTATGGCATCAGTGGCGGGCGGGCGGCCCGCCATTGGTCGATCACTGTAGTGGCGGGCGCACGAACTTGCTCGCCACTGGTTATCTTCCTTCTGTGGCGGGCGGTGCTTTCCTGCCCGCCACTACTTGTTCATGTTACAATGGCGAGCGTTGTAGCTCGCCCGCCACTGCGGGCTTATTCATGAGAATTACAATTTTGCAGCCACGGCACCAATTGTGCTGCCATGGATGCGTTTTGCATAAATCCAATATAAAAAACAAATAAAGCACGCAATGTACGCTTAGGCACACAAGTTCACTAGGTAATTAGTACTCTTCATAACAACTAGTAACACTTCAAGTTTGTTCGAGTTAATAAACCAATATCAAAATATGACATGCATCTTAACTAAGTAACTAAGAGTTCATCGGCTTGGAGATATTTGACTGGACCTTATTTCTAAATAAGATCTACAACAACCATCATCTGGAAATTGTTGTTCCTGTTGCTCCTTATCGTGATGACCACTGCTGTGTCAACCGTTAGTCGTTGTCTCTTTCCCTTCAGGAATTCCCGCCAACCGACCTCAGAGAACGATATGCGGCCGTCTGTGTCCGTCTTGTATCGAACGCTGGTGACAGGACCTGCTGCTCCAACGCTTACTCCGGCCATGCTGGCAGTAGGGATGTCCTCGGCACAAATCATCTTCATAGGTAATTTCTATGATCCCCGCGATTAGAAACAAAATAGAGCACGCAATGTTAGACATCTTGCCATATAGTGTTATGAACAGAAAAAAAAGATACAAAACATACCATGATGTGTTTCACGATGTTGGTCTTGGTAAAACGATGCACAAATGGCCTCCCCAAGTAGTGAACACTTGATGGTAGGATCATGATGAGTGTGGCCTTCTCATCCTTATTAAGCTCTTTCATTCTTTGAGAGAAAATTGCATAATTGTATGGATCATCATCGTCATCATCTCCGCTACCCTCATCCTCATCCTCATGCTCCTGGCTGCTATCGTCATCCTCGCTAGCATCATCATCATCTTGGCTCTCATCATCATCATCATCATCCTGGGAATCCTCAGCATCATCCTCGTCAAGCTCATCCTCTTGGTCGGAGAAATACTTAATCCTTAACTTGTTGACCGCTTTCTTCAAGTAAAAGCCTATGTACTCTCCCCCGGTGAGCTTATTATTTGAAATGTACTTGTTCCATCCATCGCCTCCTATGATGCTTTTATCCTTTTGTTTACAAACATCAACTTTGTACGATTGCCCTTGACCATCCGAAAAGTTGAAACTGTCACCAATTAAATTATTGAATTGGACCCTTACGTTGCATGGGATACACTATGTAACATTTAAGAATAATGCAGTTAATAATTAATGGTATGCATAGTACAACAAGTGGTTAGAATTGAATGATGAACATTGTTACCATAGATTTTTCGAATCCATCCCTCAAGAAGAGCCCGAATTCTACTGCATGGGATAAACTATCCCTACAAGGATTTTTGCAGACATTGCAGACCTTAAGCACCATGATCCCCTCCTTCAAAAAGTTAAACACTGTTATATATATATATATATATATATATAAGCAGGTTTATCACGAAGTCACGGACATATATAGTATGCCATAGCAAGATTCATAAGTACTAGTTAACAGTTCAAACATCTGAAGCATGGAGTTATACGACTAGGCACGGTGGAGAGATCAACTCCTAATATAATCCTCGTCAGACTCCTTGGCGAGATCATCCCAGTCTATCGGGTCATCCTCGGCATCCTTCTGGTTGCGTGCGGTGATCATCAATGCCTCGTTAATGGCGTACAGATGCGGATCCTCCCGAAGATACCGTTCCACCAAGGGATCGGTGCTCTGACGTTCACGGGCCCTGATGAGCGCCTCAGCCTTCAGGTGCTCCTGCTCCTCGGCCTTGGAGACTATCCTCATGTTAGGAGGCGCTATCTCACTCGCGCGCCAAGCATCCTGAGGAAAGTTGAGGTGGGCCCTTCGCCCTTGGTACTCGAGCGCCTTGTCATCGTAAGCGCGCGCCGCTTCCTCGGTGAAGTCGAACGTGCCGAGCCATTGTTTCTTGCCAGTGACGGGGTTTTGGATTTGGGCGCCCCACTTCCCCCAGGGCCTCTGGACAACACCACGGTACCTGCCGTTGTCCGCCATTTCGGGAAAAAATGACCTAAAACGTGCAGATAAATAAATTTGGCGAAAGAACCGAAGAAATCTTCAACAACACAATCTGAATTAACAATAAACAAAAAAAAATTGGCATGACCTCTGCATAAAAATGGACACATTAAGAGCTAGAAATTTGGTGAAACGGAAATAAATCAACGTTTCGCCAAAATTTTAGCGCTTATAGTATGAATCCCTGTAAAGAAATTGAAGACATCTACCTCAGCGCAATATCAATAAAAAATAAACAAGGAAATTTGGCATGACCTCCGCATAAAAATGGACACATTAAGAGCTGGAAATTTGGCGAAACGGAAATAAATCAACGTTTCGCCAAAACTTTAGCGCTTATAGTATGAATCCCTGTAATGAAATGAAGACATCTACTACAACACAATATCAATAAAAAATAAACAAGGAAATTTGGCATGACCTCTTCGTAAAAATGGACACATTAAGTGCTAGAAATTTTGGCGAAACGGAAATAAATCAACGCTTCGCCAAAATTCTAGTATGTACCCCTGTAAAGAACTATAAACTACAACTATACAGCTGTTGATTTCATATATACGGCTAGTTTTGATTGCTACAACTATAAACTACAACTACAAAGTACAACTATCGAACTACAACTAGAAATATCAAACTACAACTATAAAGTACAACTACAATTTATTATAATGTGTGCATTACGAACTATACAACTAGAAACTACTACTATCAAACTAAAAATAGCTAGAAACTACAAATACGTACAAACTAAAAACTAAAAATACAATGATGAAACCCCTAACCCTAACCCTAGTCGAACGTGCGTGGCGGCCGTGGCGGCGGGTGGCGACGAGGACGGCCGGAAATACAAGGGGGGACGGCGACCTTATACCTGCCGGACTGGATGCGGGGCGACGGGGCGGCGGGCCGAGGGCGACGGCGGCAGGGGCAGTGGATCGAGGGTGAGGGCGACGCGGTGGAGGGCGAGGACGATGGCGGCAGCGGATGGCGACGACGGCAGCGGACGGCGACGGCGACGACGGTAGCGTACGGCGACGGCGACGTGGTAAGCGCCGTGGTGGAGGGCGACGGCGGCGACGAGAGCGAGATGTGGAGAGAGTGAGATTGAGAGTGAGAGTGTGGGGTAAGGGAGAGAGAGGGGCGCGCTTGCAAATAGTGCTAAACACCTGTGGCGGGCGCGCCATAAGACCCGCCACTGCTAATTTGGGGTGGTGGGCGGCAACCCTTCAGTTGAATTTAAATCGTGTGCCCCTAACCTACTTGTGGCGGGTAGGACATCTTGCCCGCCACAGCTATTATCTGCATTAAAAAAATGTAACCCGTTGGAGGCTTTTAACTGTGGCAAGGATATTAACTCGCCTGCCGCTGCTACCTGTAACAACAGTGGCGGGCAAGCATAGCCACTCGCCACAATAAACATTCATAACGGACCCACGCTCAGCAGTGCTTCTTTGTGGCGGGTGCTGTGTTTCGCCAGCCACTGCTATGCCTCTAGCTCTGGCGATCGTGTTTTGCCACCCGCCACTGCTACTTCTCCTAACTACCTGTGGCGGGTGCCTGGTCCCGCCCGCCACTGAATTGGGTTCACCTATAAGCCCTTTCCCAGTAGTGCCGAACTCTTCCGGCGACGAAAATAGGACTTCCCATATATAAATCTTTACCTACGGACCATTCCGGAGCTCCTCGTGATATCCGGGATCTCATCCGGAACTCCGAACAACCTTCGGACTTTCCACTGTTAATATCTCAATGCTACCCTAGCGCTACCGAACGTTAAGCGTGCGACCCTACGGGTTCGGGAACATGTAGAGATGACCGAGACACTTCTCCGGCCAATAATCAATAGCAGGATCTGGATACCCATATTGATTCCCACATGTCCAACGAAGATCTTTATCGGTTGAACCACGATGTCGAGGATTCAATTAATCCCGTATACAATTCCCTTTGTCCGGCGATATGTTACTTTCCCGAGATTCGATCGTTAGTATCTCCATACCTAGTTCAATCTCGTTACCGGCAAGTCTCTTTACTCATTCCGTAATACAAGATCCCGTGATTGACTCATTAGCCACATTGCTTGCAAGCTCTTTACGATGTTGTATTACTGAGAGGGCCCAGAGATATCTCTCCGTCATATGGAGTGACAAATCCCACTCTCGATCCATGCAACCTAACAGACACCTTCGGAGATACCTGTAGAGCACCTTTATGATCATCCAGTTACTAAGTGATGTTTAATAGCACACAAAGTATTCCTCCGGTGTCGGGGAGTGACATGATCTCATGGTCTAAGGAACAGATACTTGACATGAAGAAAGCTGTAGCAAATAAACTGAACGATCTGATGCTAAGCTTACGGTTGGGTCTATCCATCACATCATTCTCCTAATGATGTGATCCCGTTATCAAATGACAACTCATGTCTATGGTTAGGAAACCTTAACCATCTTTGATCAACGAGCTAGTCTAGTAGAGGCTCACTAGGGACATGGTGTTGTTTATATATTCACACATGTATTTAAGTTTTCGGTCAATACAATTCTAGCATGAATAATAAACATTTATCATGAACAAGGAAATATGATAATAACCAATTTATTATTGCATCTAGGGCATATTTCCAACACACTCCACCTGACATGTGGCTCCCTCGGGCCTAAACATGGACCAAAAGTGGGCAGGAATTTTTTATTTTTAAATTGCGTCAGCCGGGTCTTGAACTCAAGACCTCTTGGCTCTGATACCATATTAAATTTATGCTCCTGCCAACTCATCCAAAAGTCTAAAATATGGGAGAGGTCCGGACATTATACTCCAACACTAACTGCCCGTGGAGTGATAGTTTAGGAGAGAAAAAGGTTCAGCTAGCCAATTGACCCTTCGTATGTATGAAGAAAGAATGTGGTGGCTTGGGAATCACCAACCTGTAAGATTTGAATATCGGCTTGATTGGCTCTTGGGTCAAGAGGTATATTACAAGGGAGGGATCCTTTGGGGGAAAAAGTACTCCCTCCGATTTCTCAAAGAAAAAAGGTACTGTCCAAATTGAGTGGCTAAAGGGGCATTTCCAAACCAGTTATTAATTCCCGGTTAGTTCAACCTACATATATACCTTCCGTGTGGCAGATCAAAGTTCATCCTAGAATTCAGGGCTTCCTGTGGCTTTTTTCACAGAGCAAAATTATGACCGTGGCAACCTTTTTTCTTTGCGAGAATAACTTCTGATCTATTCATCAACTGTCAAGGTAGTACAAAGAACACCAGAAGTAAAAAAATACATCTAGATCCGTAGACCACCTAGCGACGACTACTAGCACTGGAGCGAGCCGAAGGCGTGCCGCCGTCTTCGCCCCTCCCTCATCAGAGACGGGCAAACCTTGTTGTAGTAGACAGTCGGGAAGTTGTCGTGCTAAGGTCCCATAGGACCAGCGCACCAGAATAGCATCTGCCGGCAATGAAGAGAAGCGTAGATCAGAAGGATCAAACCTGTAGACACACGAACACAGACGAACGAAGACAAGATCCACTTGGATCCACCGAAGACAAACGCTGACCGAATCCCGCGAGATCCGCCGGAGACAAACCTCCACACGCACTCCGACGATGCTAGAAACACCACCGGGACGGGGACAAGGCAGGGAGAACCTTATTCCATCTGCAGAGAGCCGCCGCCGCCTATGAACGTGGCAACCTGAGAAGGAGAGGTATTGTTATGCCTTTAGTGTGTGCATTGCACTGAGATAGAGTTTGTTTTCCACTTCTTCTTTGAATGTATTGTTGCCAGGCAGGTGTCGGCGCTTTTTAAGCAGGTTTTTGTGTGTGTGCATATCTATATCTTCGAGTCTTTCGCTAAACACTGGCTTTGCAATAAGAACTTGCATCTTAATTGGTGCAGTTCTCATACAGCCAAGCGCAACCGGCATGCAGAACGGGACGAGCACCACCTGCAGCTCTTCGCTGCACTGCGCGCATTCGAGTAGTCAATCTTCTGGGTGTCTGAGTTCAGTTTCTCCCTGTTGGCTAAGAAAACTGACGGCGCTCGTGCGATCTTCACGACAAGAATCTCAAATTAAGGCAAAGCCACCAAGGCAAATGGCCCTAATTTCCGCTTCGTAAACAACACACTAAAACAGAGTTAGTGTCAGTTTTTCTATGTATACTGACTCGACGCACGTACGTCCAGCTGTGACAGTGAGACCCATCGGCTGAAAATGGCGAGCTGCCGGCATTTGACCTTAATCGGAGCGAGCACGGCAGCAGCCCCTACGTCCTCAATGCACCTTTCCTCTTCTTCGCAGACAGCCCACTGGAACAGAATCAGTGCACCTCTGGTTTGAACCCTCTCCATGCCGATTGATCAGCACCTCAGATCACGCGCCATTGTCAACCTCACCCAACCATCAGCATACCAGGACGGCCGGCCGCCACCTCTATAAATACCCTTGTACGCGCACTGCACCAGCCAGTCCAAAAGCACAGCCAGTGCAAACTCGCACGCGTCAAGTACGTTTTCTCCAGGGTTCAGGCGTGAAGCTACACCACCTTGATCGATCTTCGCCAGCTCTGTGCACGATGGCATCGTCAGGGCAGCGCAAGCTGGCTCTCACCGTGCTCGCGGTCGTCGTTCTGGTCGCCGGGGCGGGCCTTGTTGGCGAGACTACCGGGATTACTGGCTATGCCGACGGCCACCAAATCCCGTCAGGATAGACCTATGCCGACGGTCGCCGTCGGCATAGACCCGTCGGCATCGTATACGTCGGCGTACCTGGGCCTGCCGTCGGCATAGGTACCTATGCCGACGGTGTCCGTATGGCCGTCGGCAAACTCGTACGTATGACGGCGGCAGACGGCGCCGTCGTCAAGTTACGCCCAATAAAAACACGCCACGTGTCAGCACTATAACGACGGCTAAGCCGTCGGCATATGTTCAAATCTATTGCGACGGCTTAGCCGTCGGCATGGTGCTGACACGTGGCGAATGCTGGCATTCCCTGGCGCCAGCATAAGCCGTCGGCATAGATTTGAACATATGCCGACGGCCTGGCCGTCGGCATATACTGGCGCCAGGGAGTACAGTTGCGTGACGCGTGGCACCTATGCCGACAGCCGTCGGCATAAATTTAAACATATGCCGATGGCTAAGCCGTCGGCATAGGTGCCACGTGTCGCCCACTGGTGCCTCGGCGGGTGGCTGTGCCGACAGCAAAGCCGTCGGCATAGATGCTGCCTATTTTTTTTTCTGATTTTTGTTTGAATTCATTTCAAATTCACAGCACATATACATATACATATATTCAAATTCACAGCACATATACATATAACATCATCATCACAATAACATCATCATCATCACAATAACATCATCATCACAATAAGTATCGTCATCACATAAGTATCATCATCACAATAACATCATCATCACAATAACAAAAACATAAGGAGAAGCACACAAGTCCTACGAGCATACAAAGGGCTTAAGCCCTACGAGGTCCACTACCAAGGTCCTCACCGCCCAGACGGCCAAAGCCCAGGTCGTCACTGCTTGCGGCAGCGCTACCGCCAGGACCGGCACCGGTACCGCCACCGCCACCTCGGTGGATCGGAGTGACCGGGCTCCGTGACTCGGGAGTGATGCCATCATTGGCACCACCACCAACGGATGATCCACCGGTTCCCTGGATGTTCGAAAAGACATGTTAAGGGGATATATGATTGTGTTGAATAAACGGTAAGTAGTGGTTGATGAGTTTGGGGATGTACTAACCGGAGTCTCCATGTTCTGTGCCAGAAACTCCTCAAAGGTAAGGAGCACTGGTGCAGGTCTAGCAGGTGATGGTGGTGGTTCCATTACAGGAACCGTGCCGGCCGCCATGCTCTCAAAAACGCGCAGCATGTGAATTGACCAAGCAAACATGAAGGTCAGAAGAAATGAAAGTGCAAATATGGAAGTGAAATGAAAGAGGCTAAACTAACCGTCATCATACGACTGCTGTGCTCCTGGACTGCTGCAACTCTCGCCTGCCACGCCATGGTCTCCTGGCGTGTGTACTCCATGTAGGCCTACGATATGACATGATGAACTCATAAAACATCTCAATGCGGAAAATAAAGTGAGCAAAAAGGAAGATAAGAGGGAAAATACTTACGCTGGTCTGCTGGCCTAGGAGGGAGTGTGACTGTGCACTGGTCGTGCTCGTGCGCTGGCTCAGGCTCGGGTCGGTAGCTCGGAGCCGTGTGAAGGAGATAGAAGGAGTACACACGGCATCCAGAACCGCCTGCCGACCATGAAGCTTCGGCCCTATGCCCACCACCACCCTCTCGTCCGTATCCTACTTTAAGGGGTCAGGTGTGCCAGGATTTACCCTCAGATACTCCTCCTCGTAGGCCTTCAGGTTCTCCTCGCTCTTGCCGTAGTAGTCGCCCTTGCCCTCCTTGGACTTATTCCGCGTATGGGCGATCTGCCATGCCTCTATGTTAGAGAGCGGCCGCTTCAGTTTCTCCTCCTGCACCACCAAACAAAGGTTAGTGATACATAAGAAAGTGACGGTAAATAGAAGAAGAATGTTTCATGTAAATAGATATACCTGAACTTTCTTGTGGCTAAAGTGGTTCCGGTTTCCCTGACCATGTGTTCCGTCGGTCCCTCGGTTAGCCCGGTTTTTCTTGCTCTTAGCAGCCCACTTTGCATCCTGACCGAGCCACAGATCCACCAATGCCGCCCATCCATCGTCCTTTCCATAAAACCAACCAGGACACACCTACATAATGAAAGCATAATGGCATGCCAACACAAAACGATGAAATTTACCACAACCGCCGGAATGAAAAGTCTGTTATACTTACGGCCAAGTACTCCTCCCTCTCCAAGGTAACATGCATCCTCCGCGCGTCTTCCTTGGTCATCTTCGTCTCAAGAGCGTCGTGATGATATTGCGAGATGGCCACCCAGCGCACCTCGTACTGCATCTGACGGGCCTTCTTCCTCGCTTGGCGCAGCACGATCTCATCGGCAGTGGACTTGTGCTCCTCAAGAACTCGATAGTATTTCTACAATCATTCAGAAAACTAGAATGGAAGAAGGCATGAGTTAAACCATTCGATGATAAACTACGAACGAAACTCAAGACTCGTGCTTCTGAAGAGAACTTACCCAAAAATTTGTGATCACGGCCTTAGCATACGTGGTATGGTCCGGGTGGGGGGCCGCTTCCCAGTGGTCCCAGCTCGTGGCCAAAACCCGGCGCTCAGGCTGCCTGACTGGATCCGGACGGAACAGCCCCGGCCAGTGTTCCTTCAGCAAAACGGTGATGACGCCGTTTGGAAGACGGGCCCCTTTAGGAATTATCCAGTTGCTGCAAAAGATAGAAAGAATGAAAATATGAGCATGTGTACAATCAAAAGAATGAAAATATTAGCATGTGTACAAGCAAAAGAATTAAATTATGATTAAGTGGCACTTACTCTTTCCCCTTGGGCTCAATGAGCCACTTCTGGTCGTCGGTAGCAGGAAGGGGAGGGAGCTTTGCATTACCACGCAGCCACCCCTTGTTGTGGGCAACCCCCTCGCTACCACCACCATCCTCCCCGCCACCACCATCCTCCTCGCCTGCCTTCTCCTCCTCCTCGTCCCCCTCCCCAACCTCCTCCTCCTCCTCCTCCTCCTCGCGAACCTCCTCCTCCTCCTCATCCTCCTCCTCGGCAGAGGGTACCTCACTAGAAGAGCGTAGGAGGTGAAGGTGACTTCGTAGCTCACCCTCGGCTGTAGAGGAAGTAGTCGAACAGCGGCGGGATCACGGACCAACAACTTCGACGATGATGACTCCAAAGAGATGCAACACCACAAAGCCTGTAAATTTTACTGACAAAACAACTTAGATCATCACATCAAATACCTATTTTTTAGCAAGACCATCAACATCTTCATTATTAATATGGGTCTCCCCCCTCCGTGCGTTTTTTAGCAAGTTAACATATTTTAGCCAAACGTTTTTTCTCAAATACTATTTTTTCTCGAATACTATTTTTTAGCAAGACCATCAACATCCATCTAGCAACAGCAGCATCATCATCATTCATCATTCATTAATAGTAGACCATCATCATGAATTCATCTAGTAGCAGCATGCATCATCATTCATTAACAGTAGACCATCATCATGCATTCATTAACATTTTTTAGCAAGTTAACATTAACAGCAGCAACATCATCATTCATCTACATAACATCATCATTCATCCATCTAACATCATCAATCATCATCAATACATCTAGCAAATTAGCATAAAAAAAGAGGAGGCCGAGGGATGCTCACCGTGGGCTGATGGACGGCCGGCGTTGGAGTCCGGAGGAGGCAGAGGGGTGGTCGGCGGCGTCGCTGTCCAGAGGAGGAAGAGGGACGGCGGCCGGCCGGTGGCTAGGACGTCGCCGGTGAGGCGGGTCCGGCGCGGAGGGGGCACGCGGGAGGCGCAGGGGGCGCGCGGAGGGCCGGCCACAGAGGCGCCCGACGCCGGAGGGGCCGCGTGGGAGGCGGAGCGCGGCGGGGCGGCCGACGCCGGAGGGGATGGGGCGGTAGTTGGGGTCGGGGATGCGGCGGCGCGGGGCGGTGCGGGGCTAGGACGATGGCGGCGCGGGGTGGAGAGTGGCGCGGGCGGTCGGGAAGGCGGCGGCGCGGGCGGGCCGGGGTTGGGTGGCGGCGGCGGGGCGCGGAGTGGGTGGCGGCGGCGGTTGCGGGCGCGAGAGAGAGAAAGAGGGGATCGAGAGAGAGAGCGAGAGAATGAGTGGAGGAGCCGTCGGCATAGGTTTTTTTTTTTTGCTTTTTTCTCACAATTTCTTTAGCACGTGCCACGTCATCGATCAGGGATAGATATGCCGACGGCTTTGCCGTTGGCATAGATAAAACGAAGACTCTCAGTTAGCTTTTAGTACCACCTCGCCCAGAGACAAGCAACATGACCAGTTTAAATAGTCGGATAATCCAGACGAAGTAAGCTTCGGTCTTCATTACACTCCTGTTAAGAAGATGAACCATTACTATGAATCTTCAGTGCCCGAAACTTTCCGGGCACTGAAGATTCACAGTGATAGGCCATCTTCCTAATGATGGATGCCGGTGCTTTTTATTAATTCAATTATTACTATTTTTGAGTTTGCCGTCTGTGTGAGAGCAATGATCTAACCGTTTAAATCCAATCCTCGGGAGCTGGCACGGCGTCATCACATGGCCCCTGTAGGGTGTGGTAAGATTTTAGGCACGTTTCGAATAATCCTCCTCTGAGGCCGCTTGTAAACCGCACCATCTCCGAGCTAGTCTCTGGGTATCGAGAGGGAACGTGTCCGGTTTGTGCAGGAAGTGCGGTCTCCGTGGGCCCAACCCACCAAGTGCCGGCGGCAGTGCCCTCCAGGTGACAGCGGCAGCGACGTCCGTGAGGGGGGTCACACTCCAGAGCCGCGTGCCGGGTGTTTGCACCTGCCACCACACTTCCATACGTGTAAGAGGGCCCAGCGCAAGATCTGGCGGCATTGCTACCCCCCAAGTCCCCCGTCCCGCCTAGTTGACCCGCGGATCTAGCCCTTTGACTTTCGCCGGACGGGGTTTGACCGATGGACCTTTTCAACTGGTTGTGATCGGTCAGCCCATAGGGACACTTAGGATCAAGGTCTGGGCCCAACCCACCGCAAGATTCCCTTCGTGTCGACCCGACGTGGCCGTTTACCCCCTCCAGGTGACGGCGGCAGCGACGTCCGTGAGGGGGGTCACACTCCGGAGCCGCGTGCCAGGTGTTTGCACCTGCCACCACACTTCTAGACGTGTTAGAGGGCCCAGCGCAAGATTTGGCGGCATAGCTAGCCCCCGAAGGCCCCCGTCCCGCCTAACCCTGGCCCCGTTGATCCGCAGATCTACCCCTTTGACTTTCGCCGGACGGGCTTTAACCAATGGGCCTTTTTACCTGGTTGTGATAGGCCAGCCCATGAGAACACTTCAGAACAAGGTCCGGGCCCAACCCACCGCAAGATTCCCTCCGTGTCGACCCAACGTGGCCGTTTCCCCCATCCAAGTGCTGGCGGCAGCGCCGTCCGTGAGGGGGTCACACTCCGGAGCCGCGTGCCAGGTATTTGCACCTGCCACCACACTTCCAGACGTATTAGAGGGCCCAGCGCAAGATTTGGCGGCATAGCTAGCCCCCGAAGGCCCCCGTCCCGCCTAACCCTGGCCCCGTTGACCCGTAGATCTACCCCTTTGACTTTCGCTGGACGGGCTTTGACCAATGGACCTTTTCACCTGGTTGCGATAGGTCAGCCCATGAGAACACTTCAGAACAAGGTCCGGGCCCAACCCACCGCAAGATTCCCTCCGTGTCGACCCGATGTGGCCGTTTCCCCCATTCAAGTGCTGGCGGCAGCGCCGTCCGTGAGGGGGGTCACACTTCGGAGCCGCGTGCCGGGTGTTTGCACCTGCCACCACACTTCCAGACGTGTTAGAGGGCCCAGCGCAAAATTTGGTGGCATAGCTAGCCCCCGAAGGCCCCCGTCCCGCCTAACCCTGGCCCAGTTAACCCGCGGATCTAGCCCTTTGACTTTTCACCTGGTTTGACCGATGGACCTTTTCACCTGGTTGTGATAGGCCAGCCCATAGGTACACTTCAAATCAAGGTCCGGGCCCAACCCACCGCAAGATTCCCTCCGTGTTGACCCGACGTGTCCGTTTCCCCCCTTCGTGTGACGGCGGCAACGACGTCCGTGAGGGGGGTCACACTCCGGAGCCGCGTGCCGGGTGCTTGCACCTGCCACCACACTTCCATACACAATCTGATGGATATAGATATAGAATTTGTCTCATTCGGCAAAGGAATGAAAAAAATACAAAAAAGTCAAAAGAAGAGGGTGTTTTGTGTAAATCTGAATCAAACATGATTTAAGTTTCTTCAAATTAGAGAACATATTATAGCAACAGAATCCTTTCAAGATTCTTATAAAAAACATATAAAACTTGTCAGAATAGAAGCAATTATCAATTGTTTGTGATTTTAATAAAGTATAGAGACCTATATGCAAAAGAACATGAGGTCACATTACTAACATACTCGAAAACAAATACAAACTACATATTCATAATCTATGGAAAATTCTACACCAAATCGATAAATAATTTATGTATGTTTATGTTTAGATAAGGCACATTTAAGTTAATCAAATTTTAATTTAGAAAAAAAACAGATAAAAAATAAAAAATAAAAAAACAGATAATACATAGCTATGTCGACGGCAACGCCGTCGGCATAGCTCTACCTGCGGATCGATGAGGTGTGCCCAACCGACACGCCTTGGATCGATGACGTGGCACGTGCCGCGGATCGATGACGTTGACCAGGCCTATGTCGACGTCCGCCGTTAGGGCCGTCGGCATAGATTTGGCGGCGTCAAACGCCCGTCTGCCGCCGGGTCGCCGGGCCCACGTCTATGCCGACGGCCCACCTATGCTGACGGCCACTGTAGGCATATCCCCGGATATGCCGACGGCACTACTATGCCGACGGCCCCCGTCGGCATATGTAGAGGTATGCTGACGGCTTTTTTACACCGACGGGTTGCCCTAGGCCATCGGCATACCACTATATATGCCGATGGGGGCCGTCGGCATAAGATAGGCCGTCGGGATTGAGGGTAATTCCGGTAGTGCGAGGCGTGGCCCGAGCCGGCGGAGAGAAGCGGGGACGTCTCGGCGGTGTACCCGGTGATGGTGGTGGCGGCGGACAACGCGAGGGAGACGGTGGAGATGCTCATGCCGAGGCTGCCGGCCGGTCCCAGCAACAGGGGCGCCGGCCACTAGCTACGTACGTCGCCGGCGGGCAGCTTGGATCGGTTGATCGGTTTGCAAGGCTTTGTAGACACGTACACGGAGATGGTGCTCGTTGCAAATTATTAGTACGAAGATTATACAAGTATGATGACCTAGAGCGGTGCACACGCACTTGATAATGTATTTTCTCGCTGAAACACATTAGTAAATCGAGTTGTGATTCCTTTTCAGTTTTTTTAATGATTTGCATGAAGATGACTGACCGCGCATGCCACATGGTGTGATTCGTTTTCAATTTGTTTGAACTTACTCGAGCTCTGACTCGTGTTCAATTTGTCTGAACTTACTCAAGCTGTGATTCTTCTTCGATTTGTTTGAACTTGCTCGACTTACTCGAGTTGTGATTAGTTTTTTCAATATGCATGATTAAAGTTAGAGCTTGTCAGCGAAATGGTGGAAACCATAATTGTTATGGATGACTTGTGCCCCCACGACGATCCTCGATCACTAAATCATGCACGTTCTTTTGGCCCTAGAATGTGATTGTGCCAAAAGGAAACAAATGAATGCAAAAAAGAATTGTGTACCATTGCTCGATGAACTTCTCAAGTTGCATCATTGACAATCTTAAAACAATGTTCGAGAACAACCTCATTCTATCCCTCAAAAAAAAACCTCATTCTAGGCAGGAATTTGTCACTGAGCCAACCTACACGATGATCTCCTGTGACAACAACGAGAGCAAATTAACTGCGGACAACGCATGTTCAAACACGGCGCGTACTGCTTCGCATTTAAGTTCCATTTTTTTAGGATTTCGCACTTCAGTTTTTTTAGGCATATTTCGCACTTAAGTAGCTGGGTCGGCTGGCTACACTGTGCGCTGTGCGCTAGCTGGGCTGGCTGGCAGCCTCTACCGGCTGGGCCTTTTCCTTTTCATTCTTTGTTTTGTTTTCAGAGATACAATCTTCTTGAATTACACTATAGACACTATACCAGTGATGTCTTTAAAAAGCTAAAATATTTATGCTATATGGTATCTCCAACCTTTGGTGGATAATATGTTAGCTAGGATTGCTGGTTGGAGGGGGTAGTTACTCTCCTTTTTGGGGGAAACTATTTAGATGAAATCTTGCTTAGCTAGTACTCCTATACATATGCTTTCTTTCATTGGGTTTTCCAAGTGAGCCATTAGCTTAATGAACTCTCTGATGGCTAACTGCCTATGGACTGATAGTTTAGGAGAGAAAAAGGTTCATCTAGCCAATTGGCCCTCCGTATGTATGAAGAAAGAATGTGGTGGCTTGGGAATCCCCAACCTGTAAGATTTGAATATCTACTTGATAGGCTCTTGGGTCAAGAGGTTTATTACAAGGGAGGGATCCTTGTGGGTAGTGGCGGAGCTACATTCAAAAGCATGGGCGGGCCAGTCTGAAGAGAGGCCCAATTATTTTGATAATTATGACCCAAATTTACCTTTAGCACTAGTAGAAAAAGGGGCTTATGTGAGACACATTAGTCCCGGTTTGTAACTGAACCGGCACTAACGTGACCATTAGTGCCGGTTCCAACGGCTAGGCGGGCGGCGCTCATTAGTACCGGTTCGTGGCGAACCTATAGTACCGGTTCATACCACGACCCGGTACTAAAGAGGTGGTGGCAGGCTGTTGCCAGGCTGGGGCCCCACCAGCACCTTTAGTACCGGTTGATGCCACGAACTGGGACTAGAAATGCACCTTTAGTCCCGGTTCGTATAACCAACCGGTACTAAAGATCGTCCTATATAAACCCTTCGTCCAGCCCTAGCCGAAGCGCTCTGTTTTTCCCTCCTCTCTGTTTTCTTCCCCTCTTGCTCGAGCTCACCTCCATTTTTGCCAAAATTTGTCCAAGATTTGAAGGCACCCCATCCATCCAAGTGATCACAAAGGTTAGCAACTTTGTCCTTTCATCTCTCATTGCTAGATTAGCTCTTGCAATGCTCTATAAGTATAGTGATTTGTGGGTTTTAGTTTGGGAGGAATTATATGTGGTAGTATTTGATTTATATGCAATTTGAGGTCAAAATAACTCTTAGTTTGCATATGTAGGTGTGGTTTACTTAGTGCCTTCCCGTCTCCGTCCTAAGCACCGTCGATCGCCCGCACCGTCCCGTCGCCGGCACCACCTTGTGGTGAGCCTCTTGTTCTTATCTTTTTTATATAAAAAAAATCATGTTTGTGTGATTTAGATATATAGTTACTTGTATAATTATCTTACCCGTACGTTGTTTGTTATACATAGTGCCATGGCTTTGATATCCGTCCCCGTCGGCCCTCGTCCGGGTTATGATTCGGATGTGGTATATTCTCTTTTATAACTATTTGTTGCATTTCGTGTTTATGACAAATTATGCCCATCAAGTTGACATAGATATTTTTATCTAGGAGGTATGTGAACCGGAAATTCCAACCGACCCTATTGTCGAGAGGTTAAATTTAGTTGAAAAAGAAAACGAGTATTTGAAAGAAAAATTGAAAAGAATTGAGGGGGAGAAGATGGAATTGGAGTTGCATGTTGCCGAAGTCGTCGATGATCACAAGATCAAGATGGAGAAAATGCGCTTGAAGATTAGAAAGATTAGAAAATATGCCATCGATAGTGAGGCTTGGTATCATTATGCTGTTGGATCAATTGTTACCTTAGTTGCGATCTTGATCGCATTTGTTGTTGCATTTAAATGCTTTAGCTAGAGAGTTATTTGTATGTTGTTTTATGAGAATAAGTGTTGTATGAACTTTATGTATGAACTTGTATTAATTTGGTCTTTTCGGTGCTGTGTAATGAAGATGAGCCGGCAATGGATGTACGATGACCGATGCTCTCCCCAGTTCATTAATGGCGTGCAGACTTTTCTGCTTGCGGCTGGGGCGAACAAGCGGGCGGATGGTTTTATGCCTTGTCCATGTGCTGGATGTAAGAATGATCGGAATTACTCTAAGTCAAGAACCATTCACGTCCACCTGTTTGAGTCCGGTTTCATGGCCCACTATAATGTTTGGACCAAGCACGGAGAAAGAGGGGTTATGATGGAAGACAATGAAGAAGAAGAGGACGACGACAGCTATCCTGGCCATGGGTTCCATGAATACGATGGTAGAACAATGGGGGAAGAAGCTGAGCCGGCAATGCGGGAAGAAGCTGAAGAACAGGCATCAGATGAGCCCGCTGATGATCTTGGTCGGGCCATTGCGGATGCAGAGAGAAAGTGCGCAAGTGAAAAGGAGAAGCTGAAGTTGCAGAGCATGTTAGAGGATCACAAGAAACCGTTGTACCCAAATTGCGAAGATGACAAGAAAAAGCTGGGTACCACACTGGAATTGCTGCAATGGAAGGCAGAGAATGGTGTACCTGACAAGGCATTTGAAAAGCTGCTGAAAATAATGAAGAAGAAGCTTCCAAAGGATAACGAATTGCCTGACAGTACGTACGAAGCAAAGAAGGCTGTCTGCCCTCTAGGATTAGAGGTGCAGAAGATACATGCATGCCCTAATGACTGCATCCTCTACCGCGGTGAGTACGAGGATTTGAATGCATGCCCGGTATGTTGTGCATTGCGCTATAAGATCCGCCACGATGACCCTGGTGATGTTGAGGGCGAGCGCCCCAGGAAGAAGATACCTGCCAAGGTGATGTGGTATGCTCCTATAATACCATGGTTGAAACGTTTGTTCCAAAACAAAGAGCATGCCAAGTTGATGCGATGGCACAAAGAAGACCGTAAGAAAGACGGAAAGTTGAGAGTACCCGCTGACGGATCGCAGTGGAGAAAAATCGAGAGAAGGTGGAAGAACTTTGCAGCTGACGCAAGGAACGTATGGTTTGGTTTAAGTGCAGATGGCATTAATCCTTTTGGGGAGCAGAACAACAATCATAGCACATGGCCTGTGACTCTATGTATCTATAACCTTCCTCCTTGGTTGTGCATGAAGCGAAAGTTCATTATGATGCCAGTGCTCATCGAAGGCCCCAAGCAACCCGGCAACGACATTGATGTGTACCTAAGGCCATTAGTTGAAGAACTTTTAGAGATGTGGAGCATAGAAGGTGTACGTGTGTGGGATGAGCACAAACAGCAGGAATTTGACCTGCGAGCGTTGCTGTTTGTAACCATCAATGATTGGCCTGCTCTTAGTAACCTTTCAGGATAGACAAACAAGGGATACCACGCATGCACGCACTGTTTAGATGATACGGACAGTATATATTTGGATAAATGTAAGAAGAATGTCTACCTGGGGCATCGTCGATTTCTTCAGAGCAGGCATCCCGTAAGAAAGAAAGGCAAGCATTTCAAAGGTGATCCAGATCACCGGCAGAAGCCTCCCCACCGTACTGGTGATGATATACTTGATATGGTCAAGGATTTAAAAGTAATCTTTGGAAAGGGTCCTGGCGGACAATCTGTTCCGAATGACGCTGATGGACGCACACCAATGTGGAAGAAGAAATCTATATTTTGGGACCTACCCTATTGGAAAGACCTAGAGGTCCGCTCTGCAATCGACATGATGCACGTGACTAAGAATCTTTGTGTGAACCTGCTAGGCTTCTTGGGCGTGTATGGGAAGACAAAAGATACACCGCAGGCACGAGAGGACCAGCAACGTATGCACGGAAAAGACGGCATGGATCCAAAGCAGTTCCAGGGTCATGCCAGCTACGCTCTTACCAAAGAAGAGAAGGAAATCTTCTTCGAATGCCTGCTCAGTATGAAGGTCCCGTCTGGCTTCTCGTCGAATATAAAGGGAATAATAAATATGGCAGAGAAAAAGTTCTAGAACCTAAAGTCTCATGACTGCCACGTGATTATGACGCAACTGCTTCCGGTTGCATTGAGGGGCCTTCTACCGGAAAACGTTCGATTAGCCATTGTGAAGCTATGTGCATTCCTCAATGCAATCTCGCAGAAGGTAATCGATCCAGAAATCCTACCAAGGTTAGAGAGTGATTTGGTGCAATGCCTTGTCAGTTTCGAGTTGGTGTTCCCACCATCCTTCTTCAATATCATGACGCACGTTCTAGTTCACCTAGTCGAAGAGATTGCCATTCTGGGTCCTGTATTTCTACACAATATGTTCCCCTTTGAGAGGTTCATGGGAGTCTTAAAGAAATATGTTCGTAATCGTGCTAGGCCAGAAGGAAGCATCTCCAAGGGCCATGAAAATGAGGAGGTCATTGAGTTTTGTATTGACTTTATTCCTGACCTTAAGCCGATTGGTGTTCCTGAATCGCGGCATAAGGGCAGACTGGGTGGAAATGGCACGCTAGGACCGGAACAAATAATATGTATGGACGGGCATTCTCTCACTCAAGCACACTACACAGTTCTACAAAATTCCGCCTTGGTGGCTCCGTATATGGAGGAACACAAGAATTTTCTACGCTCCAAACACCCGGAGCAGTCTGACGACTGGATTACATGTGAACAAACGGGGACTTTCACCGGTTGGTTGCAGACACGTGCCATGCATGACGCCGCTGTTGAAGATGACCTGTACTTGCTGTCCCAGTTACCATCTTCGAATATAATGACTTTCAAAGGGCACGAGATAAATGGGAATACATTTTACACGATCGCCCAAGATAAGAAGAGCACCAACCAAAACAGTGTTGTCCGCTTTGATGCAGCAACCAAGAGTGGACAGGACACATATTATGGTTACATTGAGGACATATGGGAACTTGACTATGGACGTGGTTTGAAGGTCCCTTTGTTTTGGTGCAAATGGGTCAATATGACACGAGGCGGGGTAACGAAAGACCCGCAGTACGGAATGACAACAGTGGATCTCAACAATCTTGCATACGCAGATGAACCATTCGTCCTAGCCAATGATGTGGCGCAGGTTTTCTATGTGAAGGACATGTCTACCAAGCCGAGAAAAAGAAAAGATAAGGAAGCGAATACATCATACGATGAGCCAAAGCGCCACATAGTTCTTTCAGGGAAAAGAAACATCGTGGGAGTGGATGACAAGACAGACATGTCAGAAGATTATGAAAAGTTTGATGAAATTGCTCCCTTCACAGTGAATATTGACCCGAGCATCCAGTTAAATGATGAAGATTGTCCATGGTTACGGCGCAAAGGGACACACGCGAAGAAAAAGTTTCACACCCAAAGAGCCCACTCTGGGATGTGACCGGCTTCACTGTCATCACTTTCTTCTCTAGTGAGTTTCCGGACTAATATATCTGGAAAGTCCCACTTCGGACAAACCGGAGGGAATCTTTGTAATAGTTAATTAGGGTACTTATGTGTTTTGGCATTTGAAACGCGAAGAAATATTATGTCAAAAACATTAAAATAAGTTATTACAAAAAAAGAGTGGCGCAATGCTCACCTGCACCTGCTTAGCTCCAGGCCTTAGCAACGTGCAGGTGAGCATTGCGCCTCTCCCTCATTTTTCTTCGTCTCTAGGGCTTATAAACCGCTGCGAGTCCCTCTCGCTTGGCGAGGTGGGACTAAATTTTAGCCACCGCCAAGGACAAGGCCTTTAGTCCCGGTTGGTGGCTCCAACCGCGACTAAAGGACTTCATTTGCTATTTTTCATGCATTTACTGATTTTTTTTGAGCTAAATGACCCTGAAATTGAAAAGCACTACAAATGAACTCTGAAAAGGTTGAAAGTTGGCATGGTATCATCATTTCACCCACATAGCATGTGCAAAAAAGTAGAGAGGGTTACGGGAAAAACTGGATGCACTTCGTGTACAAAATGGACAATCTCTTTCGAAGTATCAGGGTTTCGGACGAAAACTTGTCTGTTACAAAGGCATTTCATTTTTTTAAACTTATTACAACTCCAAACATTTTGTGCATTCAGTATGCACCATTCAAAGCCACGTCATCAACTTTCAACCCTTTCTGACTTCATTTGCTATTTTTCATGCATTTACTGATTTTTTTGAGCTAAATGACCCTGAAATTGAAAAGCACTACAAATGAACTCTAAAAAGGTTGAAAGTTGGCATGGTATGATCATTTCACCCACATAGCATGTGCAAAAAAGTAGAGAGGGTTACGGCAAAAACTGGATGCACTTCGTGTACAAAATGGACAATCTCTTTCGAAGTATCAGGGTTTCGGACGAAAACTCATCTGTTACAAAGGCATTTCATTTTTTTAAACTTATTACAACTCCAGACTTTTTGTGCGTTCAGTATGCACCATTCAAAGCCACGTCATCAACTTTCAACCCTTTCTGACTTCATTTGCTATTTTTCATGCATTTACAGATTTTTTTTGAGCTAAATGACCCTGAAATTGAAAAGCAGTACAAATGAACTCTGAAAAGGTTGAAAGTTGGCATGGTATCATCATTTCACCCACATAGCATGTGCAAAAAAGTACAGAGGGTTACGGCAAAAATTGGATGCACTTCGTGTACAAAATGGACAATCTCTTTCGAAGTATCAGGGTTTCGGACGAAAACTCATCTGTTACAAAGTCATTTCATTTTTTTAAATAACCTAAGTATTACCAAATTGAATATAATGATAAAACACAGTAATATTAAACATAAGAAAAAAGAATCACTGAAAAATCTAATTTTAAAGTAAATTTATTCACAAACTAGTGATTCACACAAATTTCAAATAATTCAAATTTAAACTATTTAAATTTGAAAACTACTGGCACTAACAGAAAGTTTGTAATTTTTTGTACCTAAAGCAAAAATATTCACAAAGAAACTCTAAATACAGCAAAAAACAACTCACAAATAAATAAAAGAAAATAAATAAAGAAGAAAAGAAAAAAAACAAAATAAAAAAAAGCCCGCCTACTGGGCGGCCTGCATACGACTAGAAACTCAACCTGTAGTTGGGCCAGGATGCAGGCCCGCAAGGCCCAACAGGCCCACAGGGCAGCGCAGTAGTTTAGGCCCAGAAGCCTGCTTTAGAGAGGAGCTCGAAGGAGCAGCCGCAGCTGGGTTTATAAACCAGTGCGGCTGCCCTTCGCTCGGCGAGGTGGGACTAAACTTTGTGCACCGCGGGTGGCAGCGCACCCCCTTTAGTACCGGGTCGTGGCTCCAACCGGTATTAAAGGGGGGGTCTTTAGTACCGGTTGGATCCACCAACCGGGACTAAAGGTGGTCGCTTCCCGCCGCTTCGCCTTGCCAAAACAGACCTTTAGTACCGGTTGGTGGATCCAACCGGTACTAAAGACCCCTCCTATATATACAACACTTGAAAAAATTTCAGTTTCGCTCTGTTTCTTCCTCTGTTTCTTCCTCTCCGTCGACGCACCCGCCTGCCCCGATCGACGCCGTCGCTGCCCCCATCGCGCGCCGTCCCCGTCGCTGCCCCCGCCCCCGTCGCTGCCACCGTCCCCGTCGCTGCCCCCGTCACTGTCGCCGCCCGTCGCCGCCCCCGTCGCCGCCCGTCGCCGCACCCGTCGCCGCCCGTCGCCGCACCCGTCGCCGTCCCCGTCGCCGCCCCCGTCGCCGCCCCCCGTCGCCGCCCCCTTCGCCTCGTCTCGCCGCTGTGAGCCCCTGTCGCGCCATGGCCGCACACACACACACACGCGCGCGCGCACACACATACACACAAGTTATTTTCTGTTTTATATAAATGTTAGATGAATTTTTTTAGATGAATGTTAGATGAATTTTTTAGATGAATATGTTAGATGAATTTTTTAGATGAATTTTTTAGATATATATAAATGTTAGATGAGTTTTTTAGATGAATGTTTTTTTAGTTTTTTAGATGAATGTTGGATGAATTTTTTAGATGAATGTGTTAGATGAATTTTTTAGATATATATAAATGTTAGATGAGTTTTTTAGATGAATGTTTTTTTAGTTTTTTATACTTTTAGTTATCGGAATGTTTGACGAATTTTAGATAGATAAATGTTAATTAGATGAATTTTGACATATGTCAAAGTTTGAATTTTGACATATGCAACATTTGATCATATGTCAAAGTTTGATCATATATATGTCAAAGTTTGAATTTTGACATATGCAACAATATTTGATCATATGTCAAAGTTTGACTTTTGACATAGATTTATCAAGAATGCCCCCATTATGGATGTGCACAAGTTGATCCAATTTTTTTCTGATCTCATCTATATATATATTCTTCTATATGTCACGTTGTCTGTCAAAGTATTGAAGAAATCCATGGCTTCATCATTAGCCGGAAGTAACAGGCGTATGATGCTACGAAGCTCTTCAAAGTTGTTTTGGAACGGAGTTCCGGATAGAATAATTCGCTTTTTGGTACGAATTTCAGCAAAGGCCTTCCAAATAGCGATATTCGGAAGGCTCTTGCGGAACTTCGTACCAAAAAGCTAATTATCCTATCCGGGACTCCGTTCCAAAACAATTTTGGAGAGCTTCGTACCATTATGCGCCTGTTACTTCCGGCTAATGATGAAGCCATGGTTTTCTTCAATACTTTGACACTAGACAACGTGACATATAGAAGGGTAGATGAGATCAGGAAAAATATGGACCATTTTCTGCACATCCAGAATGGCGCCATTTTGTTAAATCCCTTAAAGGTTAAGAGGATCCGTTATGATTTTGAATCCTGTTCCTATAGCCAGGGACTAAAGGTTTTCCTCGTATATAAGAAATCACAATCCAATCATTTAAAAAATGTAACATTTGCATATAGAATTTGTTCTCGACGTCAACGACGCCCGGCCCGCATCCTCGCCGTCGACCCGTTCGTGATGACGTCCTGCTTCAGAGGAGCCATGTCCGGGACTGGGCTCCGTCGGGCTGGCACTGGGAGGTGCTACCTTCAGGGGGGCGCCGCTTGGTGAGGAACCCGGCCACGGGTCCCGTCGTCGACCCGGAGCTCCTTTGGTGGCGTTCGCGTGGGCCACTTTCGGTGCGGAGGGAGCCGGCCCCGCCGGAGGTGGTACGTCGCCGTGTCAGGGAGGAGGACGAGCACGTCCGTCGCTACATGGCTGCTATGGACGTCAGGTTCTCCAATACCTGGCAGGTTCTTCGGGGATCTCACCTGAGCTATGATCCTGTGATGGTTGCTTCTCTTTGGGTGTCCACCGCCCGCACCTCAGGAACCGCGAGTGAACTAGATCATTCGATAGTATTCGATCTATATTAGCTAGCTAGTGATGTATTCGATAATATTCGAGACGATGTATTCGAGATTATATATATTATTCGATAATATTCGAGACGATGTATTCGAGATTATATTCGATGATGCATATTATCTACTATGATTCAGTTTTATCTTTCGAGATGCATATATACTATCTACTATTATTCGAGATGCATATCAATTATCTACTATTATTTGAGATGCGTACTAAATTGTTTTATATTTCTTCTGGATTAGTTAAATAAAAGCTATGGCGGACAATACCGGCAGAGAAGGAGAAGAGGCCGTGTTCGAGATCATACGCTCCCCTCGCGGGCCACATGATCAGAATGAAGAAGATGACGGCTCCCAATATCTGAACAATACCGGGGAGGGTGATATGATATTCGATCAAGATGACCGAATTGATGAAGTCCAGAACTATTATGATCTTGAAATAGCAAATACCGGCGAGGTATATTTATAGAAGCAGGCATCTGGTGATCATCATGTGTTTTAAATGTTTTTGTATATATATATATATTAACAAATCGATCTTTCTTCTTTCAGCCCTCCGGATCGAGCAAATCGTCTGCAGGCAGCAGAAAGCGAGGCCCGGCCAAAAAGTTGAAGGATGGCGTAAAGTACAACATCGATGCCATCAAACCTAATGGCGAACCAAGCGAGCCTAAGAAGAATGCGGACAAGTGGATTCGTCAGTGCGGAGTTCTTGTGAAGGACCAAATCCCGATCTCCATTCAAGAATGGAAAAAGCCAGCAAAGGAACGTCCAGATCTTACTTATGTTGACCAAAGAGCAAAAGATCGGCTTTGGGAATCTCTCATGTCACATTTCACCCTACCAGATCATTTCACAGATGCAGATGTGCAGAAAGTCAAGGACGCTGCTCTTAGGAAGATGGCGGTTGCATTCAACAACCACAAGAAAAATATATGGGCTAAGTACGGAGGAAAGAAGACTCCAGAATTCACGGGAACACTGGAGAAGCAAAGAGATCACTAGCCCGCTTTCGTGAAATTCAAGGAATCGGAATTAGCTAAGGAACGGTCGAGAATAAACAAGCTCAATGCCGAGAAAAAGGAGCATTACCATAGGCTGGGGCCAGGTGGCTACGCGGTGGCCCGGCCTAAGTGGGATAAGGCTGAGCAAGAGATGATGGATGCATACGTCATTCCAGTTACGAAGAGCTGGCCCCCCAGGTGCAGGACTTGGTTCTATGCGCATGGGGGGGCGTTGGACCCAAAGACAGGCCAGGTTTTGAAGAAGGCAAGTCTTAAAGGAGCCGACGACAAACTACTTGTTGCAATAGAAGAGGCTCGAATGGGGGTGTTCACGCCCAACAGAGAGAACGACGAGCTTACACGCGCCCTGGGAAATCCTGAACACCCGGGAAGAACACGAGGCAAAGGCATTGTTCCGTGGTATGAGGGGTTTGCGGACTGGAACGCCGACTACAGAAGCCGTGCGAGAAAGAAGATGGAGGAGGAGCAGAGGAAGCAGGAAGCAGAACTCCTTAGAGGCCTAGAATCAGCGCACGCGGAGTTGGCACTCCAATTAGAGCGGCAGCAGCAGCAGATCAACTCACTTAGCCAGGAAAGGGGGTCTCAGCAGCGGCAACAGCTAGCGGATCCAGCATTGGATAGCACCGACCCATCCATGCCGAGAAGCAGCGTGGGTTCCGCCCCGGGCAATGAGTCACTACTGCTGGATAGATACCCTGTGGATGACATCATGGATAACACTAATTGTGAGCTACACTTTAAAATGAAGAACATATCCATGAAGGTGGCGGACGGCGTTGCTTATACAAATCCCCCTGGAGCAACCTTCCATTGCAATCCGATTCCAGCTGACTATGCTCGTGTCACGGTTGATGAAGTGGTGGCACAATATTCGGGGCTACAGCTTGACATTCCTGGAGGTGACAACGAGCGCACACTGGGAGAGGCCATACATCGTATCATTCTATGGAGAAAGGATTGCATTGTCTTTCCAAGGCCACCGACACCGCGTCAGCCGACTCCTCCTCCAAGTCCGCCACCGCGTCAGCAGACTCCCGCTTCTCCAAGTCAGCCACCGCCTCAGCAGAGTCCTGCTCCTCCAAGTCCGCCAACGCGTCAGGCCACTCCTCCTCCTCCAAGTCCGGCACCGCGTCAGCCCAGTGCTCCTGCACCGCGTCAGCCGTCTCTGCCGCCTAGCCAACAGCGGAAGAGAGCCGCCGCAGCTATGGCGTCAAGCGGTACAAGTACAGGAGGCAAGAGACGAGGATACCAATTTGGTCCAAGAAGCCTGGCGCCTCTTCCGAAGAGGACTTACGACCTGACGGATGAGGAAATCGAAGCCAAATGCAGGGCGGACTTGGACGCCCATTTTGCACCGAAATCGCCACCGCCGCCAAAGGAGAAAGTGTCTGAGGATGTCGTTGAGCACTTTATTCGTATGGCTAAAGAACCAGCTCCCAAGCCTGTTGACTCAGACTATGAGCGCCAACTCAGGAAGGCACATCTAGCAAAAAAAAAGAAGGAGTCGAGCTCGAGCTCGAGCCAAGGCGCAGCTGCCAAAAAAAGCGGGAAAACGGTTCCCCAGCTAGGAGAACAGGCGGTGCAATCGATCCCCCCGCTCATTGTACCAACACATGTGAGTACCGACGCGGCCGATGAGCTGGTAATAACCGACGATCATAGAAGGATGGCTGCCGAGGCCGGTGTCACTGTTTATCAACTCCTAGGCATCGAGCCCATGGATAAGATTAGAGAGGAGGACGTAAAACGGAAATATGCCCGCGGCAAACCTCTGGTCAAGCCTGAGGAGGTCAAGAAGCTCCCAACGAGAATGTATGAATTGCATGAATGGTACATGAAAATTGCCAAGACTACCAATCGAGAGTCCCTCATGGTGAAAGTCAAGGCAGAGCATTACTTCCATGAGAATGCTCTGTATGTTGAGTTTACAGAACTGTTTCAGTTATTCAATCAAGACGCACTCGACAAATCTATCGTCAGTTGCTATTGTCTATAAGTGATTTCTTTCTGTAATTTAAGTCTCAAGCTAGCTGTAGTGCTCGTTGATCATTACCTGTAATTATCCTCACTATATTCTTTTCTGTGGTATTATGCAGGATGAAGATCTATGAAATGAATAAAGATGGACGCTATGGCATTGGGTTCATTGACCCAAATACCATTAATGAAGAGACATGGACGCATGAATGGGCTCAAGAAGACATAGAGAAAAGCTTGCTAGAGTTCTTGAAGCGCCTAAACACCAATCGAGATATACTACTTCCTTACAACTTCCAGTGAGTCACATTGTCTTGTACTACAAATTCTGTTTTTGCTTACTAGCTAGATGTTAATAAGTGTATAGGGTTTAGGGTAGTTGATGAGTGTTATGCACATGCCCGCTTAATTTATACATGCAAACGTGTGCGCATGCAGATATCACTGGATCTTGTTAGACATTCAAGTTGAAGAAGGAAAAGTTGAAGTACTGGACTCACTACTTACACCAGCTGAGGGGTACGGAATCGTGAAGGGGATGGTCAACAGGTAATTTCAATCATTATTGAACTATATGTCGGCCTATTTAGTTCGTCATTTCCTGATATCAACTAATTAATAACTCCTTTATTCATTTTCTTTGCCGGCGGGCAGGGCTTGGGCAAAGTTCATCAAAACGGTTCCAGGCCAATGGAAACAAAAGCTGTATTGGTATCGACCCAGGGTAATTAATTAATTAGTACTAGCTAGCTACCATCTCTTTAATTCTAGTTTCAATACCATTAATTATCATGCTTGATTAATTATTATCTGATTGAATTCTATTCTCGTAAAGGCCATGAGGCAGGCGCCGGGGAATGATTTATGTGCATACTACGTTTGCGAGAACATTCGCATGATGACGATCGAAAGTAGCACATCTGCTAGACAGCAATGGGTACGTTTGCCATGACACTATTCACAATTTTTACATCATTATCGATATCTAATCACACAACTAATACATGCATATTGATCTCCTTCTTAAAAGTTCAATAGGGTGCGGGATCAGCTCCTACCAACGGATCGCGTACGAGCAATTTAAGAGGAAATAGCGGGATTTTTGCTCGACCAGGTCATAGATCCCAAAGGAGTATACCATTACCCGCTACCGCAGTAATGCCTCCATGTAGGAGAAATTGTATATACCAAATTGTATATATACATGTGTATGTGTGAATGGTGGTGCGAGACATTCGATGATATATATATATATGATCGGTTCTACGAGAAATTCTATTTATATATATGCATAACGTGTACAATATGTAGTACCGTAAAATACCAGCAAATGAAAAAGAATTAAATGGAAAACACAAAATTAAAGGAAAAAGAAATCATAAACCCAAAACCCCCTAAATCTTTTAGTACCAGTTGGTGTTACCAACCGGTACTAAAGGTCTCCCACCCCCCCGGCGCTGGCTCGTGCCACGTGGTGGCCTTTAGTGGCGGTTCGTGTTGAACTGGTACTAAAGGGGGGGACCTTTAGTCCCCACCCTTTAGTGCCGGTTACAGAACCGGCACTAAAGGGCCTTACGAACCGGTGCTATAGCCCTGTTTTCTACTAGTGTAGGCCCATCGTAGCTCCGCCAGTGCTTGTGGGGAAAAAAGTACTCCCTCCGATTCCTAAAAAAAAGGTACTCTCCAAATTGAGTGGCTAAAGGGGCATTTCCAAACCAGTTATTAATTCCAGGTGAGTTCAACCTATATATATACCTTCCGTTTGGCAGATCAAAGTTCATCGCTTCTTGTGGCTTTTTTCACAGAGCAAAATTGTGACCTGTGGCAACCTGAGAAGGAGAGGTATTGTTAAGCCTTTAGTGTGTGAATTGCACTGAGATGACCTGTGGGCGCTTTTTGAGCAGGTTTTGAGTCTTTCGCTAAACACTAGCCGGCATGCAGAACGGGACGAGCACGACCTACATACAGCTCTGCGCTTCGCCTTCACTGCAGTTTGACACACTGGTCGCATTTGAGTAATAATCTTTGGGTCGGTGTCTGAGTTCAGCTTCTCCCTGTTGGCTAAGAAAACCGACGGCGCTCGTCAGGTTCGCTCGCCCACTTTATGGCCTGGACAAGGCGTCAAGGTGAGGCGATCTTCACGACAAGAATCTCAAATTAAGGCAAGGCCACCGAGGCAAACGGCCCTTAATCGGAGCTCGACACACCGAAACGGAGTTAGTGCCAGTTTTTCTATTTATACTGACTCGACACACGTACGTCCAGCTGTGACTGTGACACACATCGGCTGAAAATGGCGAGCTGCCGGCACCTAACCTTAATCGGAGCGAGCACGGCAGCAGCACCTACGTCCTCAATGCCCCTTTCCTCTTCTTCGCAGACAGCCCACTGGAACAGAATCAGTGCACCTCTGGTTTGAACCCTCTGTCTGACCTTCACTTTCTCCATGCCGATTGGTCAGCACCTCAGCTCACGCGCCATTGGCAACCTCACCCAACCATCAGCACACCAGGCCGGCCGGCCGGCCGGCCGCCACCTCTATAAATACCCTCGTACGCGCACTCACGCACACTGCACCAACCAGCCAAAAAGCACAGCCAGTGCAAACTCGCACGCGTCAAATACGTTTTCTCCAGAGTTCGGGCGCAAAGCTGCACCACCTTGATCGATCCTCGCCAGCTCTGTGCATGATGGCATCGTCAGGGTGGCGCACGGTGGCTCTCGCCGTGCTGGCGGTCGTTCTTCTGGTCGCCGGGGCGGGCCTCGTTGGCGAGGCGCGGCCGGAGACTGCGGAGAGGAGCGGGGACGGCTCGGCGGTGTACCCTGCGGTGGTGGTGGTCACGGAGAAAGCGAGGGAGACAGTGGAGATGCTCATGCCGAGGCTGCCGGCCAGTCCCAGCAACAGGGGCGCCGGCCACTAGCTACGTACGTCGCCGGCGGGCAGCTTGGATCGGTTGATCGGTTTGCAAGGTTTCGTAGACACGTACAAGGAGATGATGCGAGTTAATTAGTGGGTTCATAGACCCTTCATGTCGTACTAATTGAAGATAGAATGACTCTTTGATATCTTCCTTGCATTTCCCTTTCTCATTAGAAATTATTAGTACGAAGATCATACAAGTATGACCTCGAGCGGTGCACACGAACAGACGAACTTGTAATGTATTTTCTCGCTGAAACGCATTACTAATTTGAGTTGTGATTCCTTTTCACTTTTTTTGAACGATTTGAAGATGACTGACCGCGCATGCCACGTGGGATTCTTTTTCAATTTGTTTGAAATTACTCGAGCTGTGATTCTTGTTCAATTTGTTTGAACTTACTCAAGCTGTGATTCCTCTTCAATTTGTTTGAACTTGCTTGACTTACTCGAGCTGTGATTATTTTCTCAATATGTATGATTAAAGTTAGAGCTGGACAGCGAAATGGTTGAAATCATAATTGTTATGGATGACTTGTGCCCGCACGACGAACCTCGATCACTAAATCATGCACGTTCTATTGGCCCTAGAATGTGATTGTGCCAAAAGGAAACAAATGAATGAAAAAATTGTGTACCATTTATGCTCGATGAACTTCTCAAGTTGCATCATTGACAATCTTGAAACAATGTTTGGGAACAACCTCATTCTGGGCAGGAATTTGTCACTGAGCCAACCTACACGTTGATCCCCAGTGACAACGACGAGAGCAAATTAACTGCGCACAAGGAATGTTCATCTTGAGAGGAGATAATATCACATGGAAACCAAATTTCAAAGAAACCTTTATGGAAACCATGTTTGAAATTTTCAAAAAATTTAAAAAAATACGGGATGTTAAGAGGGTGTTGTTCTACTAGCATGCAAAATTCCAAGTTCAAACATATCAAACACAATAAGGCGCATGAGAAGGGCACTCGCTCGCGTAGTCCACCTGTCCATTTTTACTGTGCCAAAGAAAAGAAAACATTCACACCCAAAGATGTGAAGATGGGAAGATTGTGAAATAGAGAAAACATACAACAAGTGATTGTATTCGGTCTTGTATTGAGGGTTAGTCTAGAAGTGAAGGCTATGTTAATATACTTTGCATGAATGATTATCATTGTTTACCTAATAAATTTGACATTCTTTCTAATACTTTTACCATGGTGATTTGGACTTGATGCATTTGATTATCAAAGACGATATGGGAACTTCTTTTGTATGCATTGAGATAGTTCAAGATTGTTAATATTGACCTTTGCCGAACATTTATTTTATTACTTTAGACTCACCGTAAGTGTTACGACAATTGATCAAGATCATGATGGGTAGCATTCATATGAAAAAATTATCTTTTGTTGTTATCTCCATGCTCGAGGACGAGCATGGATTAAGTTTGGGGACGCTGATACGTATCAAACGTATCGATAATTTTCCCATGATTCATGCTACTTTACTATCAATTTCATAGACTTTGGGCATAATATTTATCAACTTTTATTGGACTAACATATTAATCTAGTGGCAGTTTCTGTTTTTTGGTATTTTTGGAATTTCAGGAAAACACCACAGAAAAAAGCCCCCAAAAAATCAGAAAAAAAAGGTTTGGAGTTCAAGTGTTGGGAGTGGACTAGGGGGCCAAGACCCTACCGAGGGGTCCCCCATTGCCTAGGCTCCTAGTGTAGGCACCCTGGGCCCTAGGGTACCTAGGAGGAGCCTAGGGCCTGTGGGGGTCCTCCTGGTTGCCTCCAATGCCCGATGACTTATATATACCCCCAAAACAACCGCCAATTTATCACGGATTTTTTCGCCGCCTCCACAACGTGTTTCATAGGTCATGTTCTTTCTCTCTCTGATCTGGCACTCTGCCGTAGGGGGAAACCTTCATCTTCCTGCTCCCATGGCGATTAGGGAGTAGCCCCCCTTCGAGGCTGAGGGTTTGTGGCAGTAGCTATGTGCCAAGTAGCTCCCTTCCTTGATATTATGAATTGTCATGATGATTATGATCTTAGGCATTGATGATTATTTGAATTTTATGATGTACCTCTTGTGATGAGTACCTTTATGGTTCAAATCTTGTTCCTGTTATTTTCTTGAACTTAAGGAGTTAATGAGATTATGTGATTCATATGTAGTATAATCCCTTGAGACACCCGTAGTGACATTGGGGTGACTCATTAGATAAATATTGAACGATATAGATCATGAGGTGATTGTCTAGTATACTTTTTGGGGCTGCCTGAGGTGACATTGGGGTGTTCCCTATAGATTAGAAAGACAAACTTAAAGGTGTGTCTAGCCATGCCTACGTTATCCCTTCCAGAATTAATCCAACAAAAAGAAACTTTATGAGGTTATGTCATTTATTTCAATGATGTTATCATGTTGGGCGCTGACACTAATGAAACCTATGAACCCTAGGCCTTCTTTCCAAGCATTGCAAACCACATTTCAGTCACGTTTCCATATTGTTACCATACCATTTTTAAATATCCAGAAATTACAAATATATTATTGCCATCCATATTACCTATGTACCATCAAATTTATCGATCTTTTCGCTAAACTAATGCACTTATATATTTGACAACTGTTGGGGACACAAGAGGCTTCTTATATCTTATTGTAGGGTTGCTTAAGAGGATAATACAATCATCCTACACCTCCCGCGGATTGCTAAACTTTAGGTCATTCACTCGAGGGAATTTTGCTGATGTATTACAAAACTTTTTGCTTGGAGGCCCAAAAAGGCCTACAAGAATAGAAATTGTGTAGTAGACATCACGAGGCGGGGAGGGCGTTGATACTTCCCTCCCGCACTAGCGGTTGGCCAATGGATATCAAGGCCCAAATCCTCTAAATATGAAGCCTCGTGGGTCGTATATGGAGCGCATTCCATAAGTTATGGCCACCGAGGGTCGGATGGTGACACTGCTAGAGTGGCCTTTTAGGCCAAAATCAGGATATTGGCGGTTATTATGCCGATCAAGCCTATACGACGACTCTGCTAGAGATGCTCTTAGAGAGCTCTTTGGTATAGTGATGGAATGCAAGCGATTGGAAGGTGAAGCATTGTGGACTGGCATGGCTAGTGGGGAAGTCCAGGGCGACTGTGATTGGGTTGCGGGGATCACTGAGTCTCTTAATTTTAATGTATGTTCACGTGCCTCGCATATATACTGGGCCACCTTTTGCCCTGGTTTTTTTAGGGAAACCTTTTGCCCTAGTGAGCCCAACCCAGTGGAATGGGCTAAATAGTTTGTTTCCAAGGATTTAGGCCCACGGGTGATGTGAACAGCCAGCGGGTCTGGTCCTGAGGACATGGTGTCAAGAACCTAAGAGTTACTCTACCCAATTCATTATATCGGGCCATTCTGCATAATAGCCGTCGATATGATGATTTTGGCTAAAAAGATCATTTTAACTATTGTCATATGTTCTCGGCCTGCATAATTTATGAAGCGCACTCCGTATTGAGCCAACGAGTATGGAGGCTGGGGCATTGCTATGGATCAGCCTCCATTCGTAACTGCTCACGTGAGAGGGAATTTTCAACTTTCTTCTTCTCGCGCGTAGCCCGATCTATGGCTTTGCCGTCCGTACGGATTTGAGTAATCAGTTGGTCGGCTCTATTGCCTTCTTAGGTACCTTGGATTCGTATCTTTGTTTGGGTTCTCCTGTTTGCTAAAGGGCGATGATAGGCGCGGACGACCGGCCCAAATTTGGGCCAGTCGCCGAGCAGCCAGCCGTCAGATTAGCCTCCTTCAACAACCCCCGTCCCTCTCTCGCGTCTTCCTCCTCCCATTCGCCCTCACACGCCGTTCACGCACGTCTCACGTGCTCTCGCGCTCACCGCGCCCATCCCCACTACCAGTGTGCTTTCAAGCGTGCCACCTGCGAGCTCGAAAATAAACGTTTGTGATGAATACTTCCATTCGCCGTCGGCCATGGTTGAAGCATCTTCCGCAGCCGCTCCAGCAAAAACCTGTTGTAGCATCCCCACAAACCGGTCCCAGCTTCTTCAGGTCATGGGTGTAGCGTACCCACAGTCGGCTCCAGCATATTCTGGCCGTGTTTGTAGCATCCCTGAAGACCGGTTCCAGCATTTCAGGCTGTGGTTGAAGCTCCCGCGTTCATCCGTTGCTGCTCCGTCGACACGGTTTGCAGCTTTGCCGTTGAGAAGAGAAAGTTGCACGGCCGAAAAATTGGTTGCAGCTTCTCCTATGGCTGGTTGTAGCTCTGTAAGCATACAGTTGCAACTCCAACACCGGTGGTGACCCACGGCTGCAGCTCCAATGCCGATGGTGACCGTTGGCTCCAGCTCCGTCAACAACGGTTGCAGCTCCACCAAAGGGCGATTCCTGCTTCTGCCGATGCCGGTTGTAGCATCCCCTCATGTGACAGCACCTGGTGTCCGGCAACTTGCAGCTCCCGGCCTCAACGGTTCCATGTCTCCGGCGACTTGAGGTGAAAAGCTGCATCCGCAGTTCTATGATGCAGGAACCAGGTAGTAGAAAAGTTGCAACCGTATGCCGCAGTGTTGGAACCGGGCGGCAGAAAAAGCTACAATCGCAGTCGGAGGTGCTGGAGCCATGGAGAATAAAAGCTGCAACCACATGTCGACGGTGCTGGAACCGATTGGCATAAAGCTACGACCGGCAAGGTGCTTTGCTCGACGGGAGAGTGATGTGCTGCGACTGGTGGCCGTCTTTGCTGGAACCAGTGAGCTATTTGTTGCGACCAGCTAACTGCGAGGAGGGAAGGGGCAGGGTGTGTGCAACGCTCTCCCGAGAGAGCTGGCGCGTGATGGCGGCGTGTGCAAGTAGCGACGGCCCCCGCATGAGGCAGAAAGCGAGAGGTATGGGATGACAGCGCGACATGTGGACGAGCAAGACTCTCTCGTGGATAAGGCTGAAAAACGTCTCGCGTGGAAACGAGGCGGAGACACTGCTACTTGTAGTCTGCGTTGGTATTTCCCCGAAGAGGAGAGGATGATGCAGTACAGTAGAGATAAGTATTTCCCTCAGTTAAGAACCAAGGTTATCAATCCAGTAGGAGAACCAAGCAAAATTCCGTTAAGCGCACCTGCACACACAAGAGCAAACACTTGCACCCAACGCAAATAAGAGGGTTGTCAATCCTCTTAGCGATTATTTGCAAGGATTAAATCTTATCGAGGTAAATAGATAAACTAAAATACTAATTAAAATAAAAGTAAATAAATTGCAGCAAGGTATTTTTAGGTTTTTAATATGATAAAGATAGACCCGGGGGCCATAGTTTTCACTAGAGGCTTCTCTCTCGAGCGCAGAAACATACGATGGGTAAACAAATTATTGTTGGGCAATTGATAGAAAAGCAAATAATTATGATGGATTCATGGCAATGATCATGTATATAGGCATCACGTCCGAGACAAGTAGACCGACTCCTGCCTGCATCTACTACTATTACTCCACTCATCGACCGCTATCTAGCATGCATCTAGAGTATTAAGTTAATAAAAACAGAGTAACGCCTTAAGCAAGATGACATGATGTAGAGAAGCAAATTCAAGCAATATGAATAAACCCCATCTTTTTATCCTTAATGTCAACAATAAAAATACGTGTCATGTCCCTTTCTATCACTGGGATTGAGCACCGCAAGATTGAACCCATCACAAAGCACCTCTCACATTGCAAGATAAACCAATCTAGTTGTCCAAACCAAATCGATAGATCGGAGAGAAATACGAAGCTATATTTAATCATGCATAAAAGAGTTCAGAGAAGACTCAAATATTTCTCATGAATAATCTGATCATAAATTCACAATTCATCGGATCCCAACAAACACACTGCAAAAGAAGATTATATCGGATAGAACTCCACGAACATCAAGGAGAACATGGTATTGAAGATCAAAGAGAGAGAAGAAGCCATCTAGCTACTAGCTATGGATCCGTAGGTCTGTGGTAAACTACTCACACATCATCGGAAGGGCAGCAAGGTTGATGTAGAAGCCCTCCGTGATTGATTCCCCCTCCGACAGAGTACCGAAAAAGGCCTCCAGATGGGATCGTGGAAGAACAGAGGCTTGCGGCGGCGGAAAGGTTTTCTCTTCTGGCTCTCTGATGGTTTTCGAATATTTGTGAATTTATAGGAGTGGAATTAGGTCAAACGGAGCCACGTGGGCACCACAAGGCATCAGAGCGCGCCCCCCCTGGGACCGCGCCTGATGTCTACTACGCAACTTTATTCTTGTAGACTCGTGTTGGGCCTCCAAGCGCAGAGTTTTGTAGGACAGTAGCAAATTTCCCTCAAGTGGATGACCTAAGGTTTATCAATCCATGGGAGGCATAGGATGAAGATGGTCTCTCTCAAGCAATCCTGCAATCAAATACAAGAAATCTCTTGTGTCCCCAACACACCCAATACAATGGCAAATTGTATAGGTGCACTAGTTCGGCGAAGAGATGGTGATACAAGTGTAGTATGGATAGTAGATATAGGTTTTTGTAATCTGAAAATATAAAAACAGCAAGGTAGCAAGTGATAAAAGTGAGCACAAACGATATTGCAATGCTTAAGAACAAGGCCTAGGGTTCATACTTTCACTAGTGCAATCTCTCAACAATGCTAACATAATTGGATCATATAACAATCCCTCAACGTGCGACAAAGAATCACTCCAAAGTTCCTATTAGCGGAGAACATAAGATAGAAATTGTTGTAGGGTACGAAACCACCCCAAAGTTATTCTTTCCGATCAATCTATTGAGCTATTCCTATAAGTGTCACAAACAGCCCCAGAGTTCGTACTAAAATAACACAATATGATACGCATCAACCAACTCTAATATCACCTAGATACTCCAATGTCACAACAAGTATCCGTGAGTTGATTATTCGATATGTATCAAACAACTTCAGATACATAATATTCAATCCTACACAAAGAACTTCAAAGAGTGCCCCAAGATTTCTACCGGAGAAAATAGGGCAAAAACGTGCATCAACCCCTATGCATAGATTACCCCAATGTCACCTCGGGAATCCGCGAGTTGAGTGCCCAAACATATATCAAGTGAATCAATATAATACCCCCATTGTCACCATGGGTATTCATATGCAAGACATACATCAAGTGTTCTCAAATCCATAAAAGTATTCAATCCGATAATAGTGAAACCTCAAAGGTAAAAACTCAATTCATCACAACAAGATAGAGAGGGGAAAACACCATATGATCCAACTATATTAACAAAGCTCGCGGTACATCAAGATCGTGCCAAATCAAGAACACGAGAGAGAGAGATCAAACACATAGCTACTGATACGAACCCTCAGCCCCGAGGGTGAACTACTCCCTCCTCGTCATGGAGACCGCCGGGATGATGAAGATGGCCTCCGGTGATGATTCACTAGTACAAAACAGGGCTTTGGTCCACCCTGAAAAGCCCATTAGTCCCGGTTCACTCACGAACCGGGACCCATGGGAGCATCGGTCCCGGTTCGTGAGGCCGGGGCGCCGGCCGGGCCTCGTCTGACCCCTTTGGTCCCGGTTCCAGACACGAACCGGGACTAATGCGCCTCATGGGCCATTGGTCCCGGTTTGTGGCTGGAACCGGGACCAAATGGTGAGGCTTTAGTCCCGGTTGGTAACACCAACCGGGACTAAAGGGGTTGAGGCTTTAGTCCCGGTTGGTAACACCAACCGGGACTAAAGGGGTTGAGGCTTTAGTCCCGGTTCGTGTTACCAACCGGGACTAAAGGTTGGACCTTTAGTCCCAGTTGGAGACACCAACCGGGACTAAAGGGGTTCTGAAAGTTTTTTTTCCTGTTTTTACATTTGTTTTCTGTTTTTAGTTTCTGTTTTAAATTGCTTATATCTTTTAAGATATTTGATGTTTTTGAGTGATTCTTTTTGCATTAGATTCAAAATTTTGTCTAGTTTCTGTTTGTGCCATTAGTTTTCAAATTTGAATGGTTTAAATTTGAATTTGTTCAAATTTGCTTCAAACCCTAGATTGTGAATAACTTGAGTTTACAAATAGTTTTTAATTTAATTCTTTTTACTCCTAGTCACGTGTTAGATTGTTGTCATAGTAAGATTTATTTGGTTATTTATAGAATAATTTAAATTAGGATTTTAATTAAAACAATACTGTTTTGCTTATATAGTTGTTTTAGTCATTTAATTGTTGTTTTTTATTATTTTTAGTTATTTCTTTCTGTAGATTTTAAAATGTTGTAGTATGGTGCATATTGAATGCACAAAAAGTCTGGAGTTGAAATAAGTTTAAAAAAATGAAATGCATTTGTAACAGACGAGTTTTCGTCCGAAACCTTGATACTTCGAATGAGATGGTCCAGTTTGTACACGAAGTGCATCCAGTTTTTGCCGTAACCCTCTCAACTTTTTAGCACATGCTATGTGGGTGAAATGATGATACCATGCCAACTTTCAACCTTTTCAGAGTTCATTTGTAGTGCTTTTCAATTTCAGGGTCATTTAGCTCAAAAAAATCAGTAAATGCATGAAAAAGAGCAAATGAAGTCAGAAAGGGTTGAAAAGTGATGGCGTGGCTTCGAATGGTGCACACACAAAAAGTCTGGAGTTGAAATAAGTTTAAAAAAATGAAATGTCTTTGTAACAGACGAGTTTTCGTCTGAAACCCTGATACTTCGAAGCCGACGGCCGCATACCTTTCTGACTTGGTTAACCTTAGCTGTGACTCTGGCTGGGACGGTGCTAGCAGATGTGTAGTCGACGGTATGATTCGATGGACACCAACCCAGACTAAAGGGGTTCTGAAATTTTCAAACTCTACCCCCCCCCCCCCCCGTGGATCGCCTTTTTTAGTTTTGTAGAAAATAAACAAAAATGATAAAATCTTCAAAAAATAAAATCCTTCGAGATGTAGTTAGGTTTTAGTGTCTAGTTGGTATAGAAATTTTGAAATATGAATTTTGACCTTTTTTGCAAAAAAACGAAAAAAATGTAAAACGGCCATAACTTTTGCATACGACGTCGAAAAAAAAAGTTTAATATATCAAAAAAAAACTAGAGAAAAATTGGGACTCGATTTCACCGGGGTTCACCCGGTGAAGTTTTCTCAGATTCTCAAAATTCCAAAAGTAAAAAAAGTTATTTCAAATCAAAAATAATAATTTTAATAATTTTAAAAATTAATTTTAATAATTTCACCAGGATTCCTCACATTTTTCTGATAATAATGGATATATTATTTGTCAAATTTTGATTTACAGATTTAAAGATATTAATTATGTCATATTAAATGAATAAATGGCAAAAAAATGAATAAAATAATATTATTACTTATTTTATTTTCATTGAAATTCAATATTATTAGTACTTATTTTGTTTATTTTAATAATTGTTTAGAATTCAAAACATTAAATCATGTGACATCAAGACCTAAGGGTTAACAGGATTGATAGCTTAAGATTGTCAGGAAAACAACAAGTGCAGACTTGGAAACTAGGGGAGATAAAACCTGAAAGTTAAGCGTGCTCGGGCTGGAGTAGTGAGAGGATGGGTGACCGGCCGGGAAGTTGGACGATTTGGAATGAGTGCTGATTAGAGACTCTAGAGATTAAATTCTGAAGCAGTGAGGAGGGATGATTAGAGATTAAATTGTCAAATAATTCAAAGATTTGAAATTCGGAATAAAACTTAAAAACAAATCAAAAAAATAATCAAAAAAAAATTAAAAAAAAATTCAATTTTTTTTTTCAATTTTTCCCCCCCGGCAAGGACCTTTAGTCCCGGTTGGTGTTACCAACCGGGACTAAAGGTGGAGCCTTTAGTCCCGGTTGGTAACACCAACCGGGACTAAAGGTCCTCCCTCCCCCGCCCCAGGCAGCGCCACGTGGAGGGCCTTTGGTCCCGGTTCGTAAGCAAACCGGGACTAAAGGTTTTGGGCTTTAGTCCCGACCCTTTAGTCCCGGTTCCAGAACCGGGACTAAAGGCCCTTACGAACCGGGACAAATGGCCCTTTTTCTACTAGTGATTCCCCCCTCCGGCAGGGTGCCGGAAAAGGGCTGTAGATGAGATCGTGGAGGTACATAGGCTTGCGGCGGCGGAGTCAAAGTTCTAGGGTTATTTCTGGGGGTTTTGGTATTTATAAGAATTTTTGGCGTTGGAATCACGCGAAGAAGTGCCACAGGGGCCCCACGAGGCACCAGGGTGTGCCTAGGGGGGGTGGCGCGCCCAGGTGGCTTGTGGGGCCCCTGTGGGTCTTCTGCTGCTCCTCCGAAGCTTCCTGGGTTTGTTTCCTTCCAGAAAAAATCGTTAAAAAGTTTCGCTGCATTTGGACTTCATTTGATATGGATTTTCTGGAAAACCAAAAACAAGCAGAAAACAACAACTGGCACTGGGCACTAGGTCAATATGTTAGTCCATGAAAATCATATAAAAGTGCACCAAAATCATACAAAACTATAATAAACATGGCATGAATACTTCATAAATTATAGATACGTTGGAGAGGTATCAGCATCCCCAAGCTTAATTCCTGCTCGTCCTCGAATAGGTAAATGATAAAAGAAATAATTTATGAAGTGTGAATGCTAGCATAGTGCATAAGTTTGATCACTAATAATTGCAATCACTTTTTCTAGCATCAATATATATCATAAACAATAGCTCATCTCATAAAACTTCTCATGATCAAGTAGCAAGCTATTCACATGTTTAAAGTATAGACCATAAACTTTCTTGAAAACCAACAAACTATGTTCTCAGCCATCAAACAATTACAATTCATCTTATTTTCAGGAAGGGTCTATGTAAGAGCTTTGTTTTAGCAAATTCCACATACTCAACTATCATTTAGTCTTCCATGATTGCTGACACTCAAAGCATATTTTTAGAACAAACCGTTTTAGTCAAACACATAGGAAGATAGGGGCTTAATGTTTCACCTCCCAACTTATTTATCTCAGGGATAATGTCAACAATAATAACTCATGATCACCTATATTCAACTGGATATATGTGCCTGGATCTTTCCCTACCACATGATGCTTGCCAACTAGAGAATAAATAGAGCGGAATAGGGATGAACATTACTGACTCTTGCATAAAAGTAAATACAGAAAAGTAAAAGATAGGCCCTTCGCAGAGGGAAGCAGAGGTTGTCATGCGCTTTTGATTTTTGAATGTGCAAGCCCTTAATGCAAAGGAACATCACGTTATATTGCCCCTTGTGATAGCAACCTTTATTATGCAGTCCACCGCTTTTATTTCTTTACCATCACAAGTTCGTACAACGCTTATTTTCTCTTGCAATAAAAGATCATACATATTTTAGGAGCAAGTTTTATTGCTTTTTGCACCGATGACAACTTACTTGAAGGATCTTATTCAATCCATAGGTAGATATGGTGAACACTCATGGCAAGAAACTGGGTTTAAGGGTTTTTGGATGCACAAGTAGTATCTCTACTTAGTACGAATTTTTGGCTAGCAAAAGATCCTAAGCAAGCACCACATGTTAGAGGATCCATGGCAATATAACTTCTATGTGAATATAAACAAACATAACTCATTACGTTGTCTTCCTTGTCCAACATCAACTACTTGATCAATCTTGAAAATAATTAATGGGGGCTCACAATCATAGAAGATGTCCAAGATAGTATATTTATATGTGAAATCTCTCTTCCCTCAAAATTCTTTCATGAATTGTTCAAGTGACCAATGCTGTGTTTGCTAACTTTCAATAAATTTTCCCACTTATACTTCTTATTTGTGAAGTCACTACTCCCCATGGGACAAGCATATGAAGCACATCTAATTTCACCTCTATGATATTCAATTCATTCAACAATTTACTCTTAGGATATAAGTGAAGCATGAGAGTAAATGACAATCTACTCCAAAAGATATAAGTGAAGAACAAAGAGTAGTCAAACAATTAAGTATCTATGGGAAGACTCTCTCCAAATAAAGATTTCAGCTCTTGATAATTTTATTAAAACATCAAACAAAATGAAAATAAAAGGACACTACAAGAATAGCACAACTCAAGTGAAGAAGCAAAAACTTAGTCTCAACCGAAACTAACCGATAATTGTTGATGAAGAAAGGTGGGATGCCTACCGGGGCATCCCCAAGCTTAGATGCTTGAGACTTCTTGAAATATTAATTTGGGATTCCTTGGGCATCCCCAAGCTTGATCTCTTGTGTCTTCTTAATTCCTCTCATATCACGGTTTCCCTAAATCTCAAAAAATTCATCCACACAAAACTCAACAAGAACTCGTGAGATAAGTTAGTATAAATCAACTCAAAACCTTAACATTCTCTACTGTAGAAAATCACAAAAATTATAATTAAACATTGCATACTAAATGCCTCTGCATATTTAATACTCCTATCCACAAATAGAAACATTAAACAAGCAAACATATGCAAACAATGCAACTATAACAGCAATCTGCCAAAACAGGACAGTCTGTAAAGGGTGAATAAGAATTCATACTTCCCTAACTCCAAAAATTCTGAAAAATTACCACGTGATAGAGAACTCATGCATGCTTACTATGTAAAAATTTCAGATTTTTGTCATGTTCTGACAATTCACATAAATTCAGGACATAACAGAAAACTTTCTGTTTTCAAACAGCAACACATAAACTTGCAAACTGAGCATGGTAAAGGCTATAATTGGCATTCTATTGAACTAAAAGATACAAAACATTATTATAGATAACAGCAAGCAAATCTCAACAAAATAAAATGACGCTCCAAGCAAAACACATATCATGTGACGAATAAAAATATAGCTCCAAGTGAGGTTACCGATAATGTTGAAGACGAAAGAGGGGATGCCTTCCGGGGCATCCCCAAGCTTAGACGCTTGAGTCTTCCTTCAGTATTAACTTGGGGTGCCTTGGGAATCCCCAAGCTTAGGGTCTTGCCGCTCCTTATTCTCCTCATATCGATATCTCACCCAAAACTTGAAAACTTCAATCACACAAAACTTAACGGAACTTGTGAGATAGGTTAGTATGATAAAAATAAATCATCCACATAGGTACTGTCAAGACAAGATTCATAATTGTTCTCACATAATACCTACTGTATTCTATCATTTCCATAATTTATATCTCATAATATAAGCTATGGAAACACTAAAACAAGTAAACTATGCAATAAAAACAGAATCTGTCAAAAACAGAACAACATGTAGTGGGCGAATTAAAATCCATACTTCTGTACATCCAAAAATTCTGAACAATTAGGACAACGTAAAAAATTTGTAAAGAAATACTGTGTAAAAATTTCAGAATTTTCTCATGCTCCAGTACAGAACAGAAATTCCAGCACTGGATGCAAAAGTTTCTGTTTTTGCATAGAATCAAATCAACAAGCATCCACACTATCCTAAAGGCTTTACTTGCCACATTATTGAAAGAAAACATATAAAACATGATTACTACAGTAGCTTAATCATGTGAACACACAAAAACAGTAGGGATAAATATTGGGTTGTCTCCCAACAAGCGCTTTTCTTTAATGCCTTTTTAGCTAGGCATGATGATTTCAATGATGCTCATATAAAAGTAAAGATTTGAAACATAAAGGGAGCATCATGAATCATATGTTCCTCTCTCATAATAGTTTTTAGTAGAATCATGAATGAATTCAACAATATAACTACCACATAAAGTATTCTCTTCATGATCTAGAAGCATAGAAATTTTATTACTCTCCACATAAGCATATTTGTTCTCATCATTAATAGTATGAATAGCACCAATAGTATAGCAACTATTATCATCATAATTTTCTAAGTTGGTGCCAAAAAGATTCTCAAGATTATAGGAAGTATCATTATCTTCCCAATCATAATTATCACAACAAGTAATAGGTATAATAAAATCATCCTCAATAATTCCTTAGGACATTGTGCCATAAGACAAAGAAGCAATATCATCATCAAGTGTATCATCTTCCACAATTATTTTTGATTCATTCTCATGAGGCACAACAATAATAGGAGCAACAATATTTGGGAGAGATACCTTTTTACCTCTACTTTTTCTTCTTTTCTTCTTCTTCACCACATCATGTGTGGGTTTAATCAATTTTCCTAGCTTCTTATTGATGAGATTGGTTGAATAGGGAGCTCCTCCTCGTCACCTATTTCATCATGAGAGACAATAGGAGGGAAAGTGGAAATCTTAACCCTTTCATTAGTGTTCCTTTTATATTCTATTGGTTTTCCTGTCTTTCTATAGTTGGCAATATAAGCATTCTCATTGCAATTTACCATACAAAACATATAAATTTCCTCTAAATTATTTTCAATGTATTTTGTGAGAATGAATACTTCAAACCAACTATTTTTATGTGTCAATTCTTCACACCCCAAAAATAGATAAAGCTCATTATAAAGTTCAAGGGCGGTCAAGTCATTACAATATTTAGCCACGATTCGATCATGAAAAAGTATGCATTGAAAATTAAGATGACCAACCTTATTGCAAAGTTCACAAGTAATGTGATGAAGAGAGCATAATTTCGTGGCAAATTCATCTATCACTTTGAGCAAAAAATTGGTTCTATCATGTTTATGCTTCTTACAAAATCTATCATCCCTATAAGGCATGTCTTCACAAACTTTATGCACTCCACAAAAATTAACATGCTTATAAGAAACATTTTTTTCATGACTAGTGCAATCATCTTTAGTATTTTGGATATTCATAGAATTCATACTAACAACATTGCAATCAAGCTCATCATTCAAAGATTTTATGCCAAACATTTTATTGAATTCTTCTTCTATCAATTGAGCACAATTTTCCGATCCATCGTTTTCAAGAAAGACATTATAAAGACGAATAATATGAGGCAACCTCAATTCCATTTTTTTGTAGTTTTCTTTTTATAAAACCAAACTAGTGATAAACAAGAAACTAAAAGATTCGATTGCAAGATCTAAAGATATACCTTGAAGCACTCACCTCCCCGGCAACGGCGCCAGAAAAGAGCTTGATGTCTACTACGCAACTTTATTCTTGTAGACTCGTGTTGGGCATCCAAGCACAGAGTTTTGTAGGACAGTAGCAAATTTCCCTCAAGTGGATGACTAAGGTTTATCAATCCGTGGGAGGCGTAGGATGAAGATGGTCTCTCTCGAGCAATCCTGCAATCAAATACAAGAAATCTCTTGTGTCCCCAACACACCCAATACAATGACAAATTGTATAGGTGCACTAGTTCGGCGAAGAGATGGTGATACAAGTGTAGTACAGATAGAAGATATAGGTTTTTGCTATCTGAAAATATAAAAACAGCAAGGTAGCAAGTGATAAAAGTGAGCACAAACGATATTGCAATACTTGAAAACAAGGCCTAGGGTTCATACTTTCACTAGTGCAATCTCTCAACAATGCTAACATAATTGGATCATATAACAATCCCTAAACGTGCGACAAAGAATCACTCCAAAGTTCCTATTAGCGGAGAACATAAGATAGAAATTGTTGTAGGGTATGAAACCACCTCAAAGTTATTCTTTTCGATCAATCTATTGAGCTATTCCTATAAGTGTCACAAACAACCCTAGAGTTCGTACTAAAATAACACCGTATGATACGCATCAACCAACTCTAATGTCACCTAGATACTCCAATGTCACCACAAGTATCCGTGAGTTGATTATTCGATATGTATCAAACAACTTCAGATTCATAATATTCAATCCAACACAAAGAACTTCAAAGAGTGCCCCAAGATTTCTACTGGAGAAAGTAGGACAAAAACGTGCATCAACCCCTATGCATAGATTACCCCAATGTCACCTCGGGAATCTGCGAGTTGAGTGCCAAAACATATATCAAGTGAATCAATATAATACCTGATACGTCTCCAACGTATCTATAATTTATGAAGTATTCATGCCATGTTTATTATAGTTTTGTATGATTTTGGTGCACTTTTATATGGCTTTTATATGATTTTTATGGACTAACATATTGACCTAGTGCCCAGTGCCTGTTGCTGTTTTCTGCTTGTTTTTGGTTTTCCAGAAAAGCCATATCAAATGAAGTCGAAATGCAGCGAAACTTTATGACGATTTTTTCTGGAACATAAGAGACACTAGAAGCTTCGGGAGGAGGCCAGAAGACCCACAGGGGCCCCACGAGCCACCAGGGCGCGCCACCCCCCCCCAGGCATGCCCTGGTGGCTCGTGGGCCCCCTGTGGCACCTCTTCGCGTGATTCCAACGCCAAAAAATCATATATATTCAGAAACCCCCGAAAGTTAACCTAGATGAGTTTTTACGCCGCCGCAAGCTTCTGTACCTCCACGATCTAATCTACAGCCCTTTTTCGGCACCCTGCCGAAGGGGGGAATCATCGCCGAAGGCCATCTTCATCATCCCGGCGGTCTCCATGGTGAGGAGGGAGTAGTTCACCCTTGAGGCTAGGGGTATGTACAGTAGCTATGTGTTTGATCTCTCTCTCTCGTGTTCTTGATATGGCACGATCTTGATGTACCGCGAGCTTTGTTAATATAGTTGGATCATATGGTGTTTTTGCCCTCTCTATCTTGTTGCGATGAATTGAGTTTTTACCTTTGAGGTTTCACTATTATCGGATTGAATACTTTTATGGATTTGAGAACACTTGATGTATGTCTTGCATGCGGACACCCGTGGTGACAATGGGGTGTTCTATTGATTCACTTGATGTATGTTTTGGCACTCAACTCGCGGATTCCCGAGGTGACATTGGGGTAATCTATGCATAGGGGTTGATGCACGTTTTCGTCCTACTTTCTCCGGTAGAAATCTTGGGGCACTCTTTGAAGTTCTTTGTGTGGATTGAATATTATGAATGTGAAGTTGTTTGATGCATATCGTATAATCAACTCACAGATACTTGTGGTGACATTGGAGTATCTAGGTCACATTAGGGTTGGTTGATGTGTTTCATATGGTGTTATTTTAGTACGAACTCTAGGGCTGTTTGTGACACTTATATGAATAGCTCAATAGATTGATCGGAAAGGATAACTTTGAGGTGGTTTCGTACCCTACAACAATTTCTACCTTATGTTCTCCGCTAATAGGAACTTTGGAGTGATTCTTTGTCGCACGTTGAGGGATTGTTATATGATCCAATTATGTTAGCATTGTTGAGAGATTGCACTAGTGAAAGTATGAACCCTAGGCCTTGTTTCTAAGCATTGCAATACCGTTTGTGCTCACTTTTATTACTTGCTACCTTGCTGTTTTTATATTTTCAGATTACAAAAACCTATTTCTACTATCCATACTACACTTGTATCACCATCTCTTCGCCGAACTAGTGCACCTATACAATTTACCATTGTATTTGGTGTGTTGGGGACACAAGAGATTTCTTGTATTTGATTGCAGGGTTGTTTGAGAGAGACCATCTTCATCCTACGCCTCCCACGGATTGATAAACCTTAGGTCATCCACTTGAGGGAAATTTGCTACTGTCCTACAAAACTCTGCGCTTGGAGGCCCAACACGAGTCCACAAGAACAAGTTCTGTAGTAGACATCAAGCTCTTTTCTGGCGCCGTTGCCGGGGAGGTGAGTGCTTGAAGGTATATCTTTAGATCTTGCAATTGGATCTTTTAATTTCTTGTTTATCACTAGTTTGGTTTATAAAAAGAAAACTACAAAAAATGGAATTGAGGTTGCCTCGTATTATTCGTCTTTATCATGTCTTTCTTGAAAATAAGGATTCCGAAAATTGTGCTCAATTGATAGAAGAAGAATTCAATGAAATGTTTGGCATAAAATCTTTGAATTATGAGCATGATTGCAATGTTGTTAGTATGAATTCTTTGAATATCCATGGTGCTAATGATATGCAAGGCCATAAGCTTGGGGATGCTACGTTTGATGAAGATGATATTTTTAGTCCCCCACGTTTTGATGTGCACATTTGTTATGATGGTTGCATGCCTCCTATTTATGATGATTATTGTGATGACATGTATGCTATAAAGAATAATGATAACTATGAAACTTGTCATCATGATTTTAATTTTCAATTGGATTATGCCAATCAAGTATCTCATGATAGTTATTTTGTTGAGTTTGCTCCCACTATTATGAATGAGAATAAATTTGCTTATGTGGAGAGTAATAAATATTCTATGCTTGTGCATCATGAAAAGAGTGCTGTATGTGATAGTTATATTGTTGAATTTATTCATGATGCTACTGAAAATTATTATGAGAGAGGAACTTATGATTATAGGTATCTCAATAATATCAAGTTTCCTCTCTATGTGTTGAAAGTTTTGAAGTTATAGTTGTTTTGCCTTCCTATGCTAGTTGATTCTAGTTCCCATAAATTGTTTGCTCACAAAATCCCTATGCATAGGAAGTGGGTTAGGCTTAACTGTGTTTGATATATTTCTCATGATGCTCCCTTTACGTTTCAATTCTTTACTTCTATGTGAGCATCATTAAAATCATCATGCCTAGCTAAAAAGGCATTAAAGAAAAGCGCTTGTTGGGAGACAACCCAACATTTACCCCTACTGTATTTGTGTATTCACATGATTAAGATACTGTAGTAATCATGTTTTATAGCTTTTGTTTCAATAAAGTGCCAAGTAAAGCCTTTGGGATAGTGTGGATGATAGTTGACTTGATTCTGTGCAAAAACAGAAACTTTTGCGCCCAGTTCTGGAATTACCATAAATCACTGGAGCGTAGAAAAATTCTGAATTTTTTGCACATGATTTATATACAAATTGCCTACGTTTTCCTAATTTTTCAGAATTTTTAGAGTTACATAAGTATGGTCATTGTTCAGATCATTACAGACTGTTCTGTTTTTGACAGATTCTGTTTTCAATGCATAGTTTGCTTGTTTTAATGTTTCCATAGCTTATATTATGAGATATAAATTGTGAAAATGATAGGGTACAGTAGGAATTATGTGTGAACAATTATGAATCTTTTCTTGACAGTACCTAAGTGGATGATTTATTTTTGTCATACTAACCTATCTCACGAAGTTCCGTTAAGTTTTGTGTGATTGAAGTTTTCAAGTTTTGGGTGAGATATCGATATGAGGAGAATAAGGAGTGGCAAGACCCTAAGCTTGGGGATGCACAATGCACCCCAAGGTAATATTCAAGGAAGACTCAACCGTCTAAGCTTGGGGATGCCCCGGAAGGCATCCCCTCTTTCGTCTTCAACACTATCGGTAACCTCACTCGGAGCTATATTTTTATTCGTCACATAATATGAGTTTTGCTTGGAGCGTCATTTTATTCTGTTGATATTTGCTTTCTGCTATCAATAATCATGTTTCGTATCTTTTAGTTCAATAAAATGCCAATTATAGCCTTTACCATGCTCAGTTTGCAAGTTTATGTGTTGCTGTTTGAAAACAGAAAGTTTTCTGTTATGTCCTGAATTTATGTGAATTGTCAGAACATGATAAAAATCTGAAATTTTTACACAGTAAACATGCATGAGTTCTCTGTCACGTGGTAATTTTTCAGAATTTTTGGAGTTAGGGAAGTATGAATTCTTATTCACCCTTACAGACTATTCTATTTTGGCAGATTGCTGTTATAGTTGCATTGTTTGCATATGTTTGCTTGTTTAATGTTTCTATTTGTGGATAGGAGTATTAAATATGCAGAGGCATTTAGTATGCAATGTTTAATTATAATTTTTGTGATTTTCTACAGTAAATAATGTTAGGGTTTTAAGTTGATTTATACTAACTTATCTCACGAGTTCTTGTTGAGTTTTATGTGGATGAAGTTTTAAGATTTATAGAAACCGTGATACGTGAGGAATTAAGGAGACACAAGAGCTCAAGCTTGGGGATGCCCAAGGCATCCCAAATTAATATTTCAAGAAGTCTCAAGCATCTAAACTTGGGGATGCCCCGGTAGGCATCCCACCTTTCTTCACCAACAATTATCGGTCAGTTTTGGTTGAGCCTAAGTTTTTGCTTCTTCACATGATATGTGCTATTCTTGGAATGTGATTTTATTTTGTTTTTCTTGCTGTTTGAATAAAATTATCAAGATCTGAAATCTTTATTTGGAGAGAGTCCTCACATAGCCACCTATTTACTTAACTACTCATTTGGTCTTCACTTATATCTTTTTGAGTAGTTTGTCATTTACTCTTGTTCTTCACTTATATCCTATGATGTAAATTGTTGAAATGAATTGAATATCATAAAGTTGAAATTTATATGCTTCATATGCTTGTCCCATGGGTAGTAATGACATTACATAAAGAAAAGTATAAGTGGTAAAATTTATTGGAGGTTAACAAGCATAGCATTAGTCAATGATGCAATTCATGAAAAAGTTAATAAGGGAAGAGAAGATTCACATGCAAATATACTATCTTGGACATCTTTTATGATTGTGAGCCCCCATTAAGTTTTTTATGTCAAAGTGTTGACGTTGGACAAGGAAGACAACGTAATGAATTATGTTTGTTCATATTCACATAGAAGTTATATTGTTATAGATCCTCCAACATGTGGTGCTTACCCAATATCTTTGCTAGCCAAAAATCCGCACCAAGTAGAGATACTACTTGTGCATCCAAAACCCTTAAACCCAGTTTCTTCCCATGAGTGTCCACCATATCTACCTATGGATTGAATAAGATCCTTCAAGTAAGTTGTCATCGGTGCAAAAAGCAATAAAAATTGCCTCTAAATATGTCTGAACTTTTATTGTAAGGGAAATAAGCGTTGTACGAACTTGTGATGGTAAAGAGATAAAAGCGACGGATTGCATAATAAAGGTTGCTATCACAAGGGGCAATATAACATGACGTTCCTTTGCATTAAGGGATTATGCATCCAACAACAAAAAGCGCATGACAACCTCTGCTTCCCTCTGCGAAGGGCCTATCTTTTACTTTTATGCATTTACTTTTATGAATTTATTTTTTATGCAAGAGTCAATAGTGTTCTCCTCTGCTTCTTTTTTATTTTTCTCTTTTGCAAGCATCATGTGGTGGGGAAAGATCTAGGCACATATATCCAGTTGGATATGAGTGATCATGAGTTATTATTGTTGACATTGCCCTTGAGGTGAATAAGTTGGGAGGCGCAATCACAAGCCCCTATCTTTCTATGTGTCTGGCTGAAACTTTTGCTCCATATATATGTCGTGAGTGTTAGCAATCATAGAAGACTAAATGATGGTTGAGTATGTGGACTTGCTAAAAAGCTCCTACATGAGACCCTTCCTGAAAATATGATGAATTGCAATTGCATTGTTGACTAGAATAGTTTGTTAGTTTCCAAGAAAGTTTATGGCTTATACTTCATTGTTGTGATGAATTGTTACTTGCTCATGAGAAGTTTTATGATAATAAATATTGCTGTTATAATAATGATCTTGCTTTGAATCATTCAAGTCCAATGTCCATGCTATAAAAGAAAAGATTAAATGACGATTATGACAAGTAGGATTCCACATCAAAATTTCTGTTTTTAATTGCTACTTTATCATGATGAGTTTTATGAGAAAAAGTTGCTGTTATGATGCTAGAAAAAGTGATTGAAATTATCATTGATCAAACTTAGGCACTATGCGAGCATTCACACTTCATAAATTATTTCTTTTACATTTACCTACTCGAGGACGAGCAGGAATTAAGCTTGGGGATGCTGATACGTCTCCAACGTCTCTATAATTTATGAAGTATTCATGCCATGTTTATTATAGTTTTGTATGATTTTGGTGCACTTTTATATGGCTTTTATATGATTTTTATGGACTAACATATTGACCTAGTGCCCAGTGCCAGTTGCTGTTTTCTGCTTGTTTTTTATTTTCCAGAAAATCCATATCAAATGAAGTCCAAATGCAGCGAAACTTTTTGACGATTTTTTCTGGAACATAAGAGACACTAGAAGCTTCGGGAGGAGGCCAGAAGACCCACAGGGGCCCCACGAGCCACCAGGGCACGCCACCCCCCAGGCACGCCCTGGTGCCTCGTGGGCCCCCTGTGGCACCTCTTCGCGTGATTCCTGTTGGGGAACGCAGCAGAAAACAAAAATTTTCCATACTACGAGCACACCCAGGATCACTATGGAGACTGCATACATGGTTTGATCTTTTCGTTACCGACTCGTAGCGCAGCGGAAGTAGAGTCGATGACGATCGGCGGTGCAGATCCCCGCAGCTAGGATTTTACAACCTCCCAACCGCGAGGATGTACTCCCTTGTCTGCCCCTCGGACAGCCCTCCGGGAGGCGGTCAGACAGTCCCTCGAATGATGTCGCGGACAGCCCTTCGGGAGGACCCTCAAAACTCGGACAGTCACTCGGACAGCCCATCGGGAGGACACCCGAAACTCAGACGGTCACCCGGACAGCGCTTCGGGAGGCACTCTCGTACTAAGACCGAAACTACGATCTCTCTACAGAGTTGCACACATACGGTGTCATCTATCCGGCAGGGCTTCGCCGTCCAGAACCAGTTCCCACCGGAACCCAGACAGCCTTTCGGCTCTACGAAACTCTTTTCATGGGAGGGAGAGAGAAGCCAGACAAGTCAAATGGCATGTGTATGAGAGCTTGGAGTGAGTGTGGAGAGTGGCTCTCCACCTCTATTTATAGGAAATCCCAAGGGGTAGGGTAGTTTTTCACAAAAACCCAAAGTGCACATGAAAAGAGTCCTTCCCAAGGACCTAAAAGTGAAACCAAGGGGCAAGTGGGGCTCCATGGAGGAGCCCCACATGTGGCCGGCCACTCCTAGTAGGGCCCCTTCAAAAGGGGCCTTATCCTTCCATGTCATCCTTCCCTAGATCTTTTGAGCAAAAGCCCAAAAGAGTAGCTTTCCAAAAAGTATCCAAAAAGAACTTTCACTATTCACGAAGACATTTTTCTGTGTCCGTTAAATCCTAAATTATTTCTGTGTGCCTAGAACAATTCCAGTACCCACAAAAACAATTTTGAACGCATTCCGAAACTATTCCAGAACAATGTTTTTCTTCAGCGAAAAGCTACCATAGTGGTTCCGGCTGCTCCGGAACACTTCCGGTTTTTCTCCCCGGAAAAATCCCAGAAGTTTCCAGAATGATTCTGGCACCCTCCAAGAATTTCCAGGCATGTGCCGGAACCAATTTGACTTAATGGAATACCCTGAAACAACTTTTCAGTTTTACCGAAACTATTCCGGTGTTCTCAACATCGGAGCCGTGGACACCCATATTGACCCCTATACCCACACGAATGAATATTCGAGTGAACCTCCAGTTTACGTGTGCTATTCCTGTTGCTTCGCGATATGTTACAAAACCCGAGGTGAGATTTATTGGCATCCCCGTGGATAAACAATCTTGTCCACTATGCCAGTTACCTCGTTACCGGTTTTGTTCTCTTTTCTCGTTTCCGTGTTCCGGCATCCCTGTGATCAAATCACCCTGTGTCTGGCCAGACGATGATGGATACCGTAACACCGAGAGGGCCCGAGAATATAACTCCATCGCTGGAGGAGCAAATCCCAATCTTGAGCTATCAAGTCCCTTGTCATACTTTCCCATGAACCCGTAAGCCACCGTAATAGCCACCCATTTACGGATGACGTTTAACAAACCCCAAAGTTCATGAATCAAGCATGAAGGAACTCGACACTCTCATGGTCTAAGGAATTATGCAAAAATTAACTTCTCTGTGTTATTAACCATTAACTTGTGACGAATGTATCTCATAGCATAACATCGATCGGGTCGATTCAACACAAGTGTTCTCCTAACATTGTGCCCTCAAAGTTGCCGGCATAGTCATGCCCATGATCAGGAAAACAGAACCATCATGCAACACTTGAGCTAGTCTTAGAGGCCAGACTAGGAATACATATTGCCGTTTATTATTCCACACGTGCATATGAGTCTTCCTCCGAGCCTCGTGGTTATTGCAGACTCGAGAACCATAGCAGTTATAGCATGGAACATAAACATAATTATAAACACGGAGATAAATAATAACATGTATTATTGCCTCTAGGGCATATCTCCTACAGACTCCCACTTGCACTAGAGTCAATAATCTAGTCAAAGCTGATGCACTTTACACCTATGGCATACCGGTGTAAAACATGCTTCGCTTGTGGTATAGTCTGATGTCCAGCGGATCTGACAACTTCAGTTCCGTGTGTATCTCTGCATATCCTCGCATTTTCACGCTTTCACAAAATTCATATTTTGTGTGGACTTGGCTTCGTATATATGTGAATCATTGGTCGAAACCTGATTCCTCAGACCGAGCTATGGAGCAACTATCTCATATAGTGTCCATTGACCAAAGCCATCTTGGAACCATACTAAGTTCATGAATGAACTATATGATTCAACATCTTCCATGTCGCTTTGAAAGCGGCAACATACTTAGCCTTTGTTATAGAATTCGCCACAGTAACCTGTTTGGAACAATTTCCAAACACCGTGCCACCATATCGTGTATGACACAAAACCCTTAACTTAAATCGAAAATCGCATGGAGCATTGATGAAGACTGTATCGATGTAACCTGTTAACAATGAATTCTTCATAATCTCCGCTTGCGAGAAAACATGTCATCAGTGCTACTCTAGTACTCAATGACATCTTTCACTGTTGTCCCATGATCAGTACTTTTGATCACTTTGGTATCTGTACTCGTAACTCCTTTGGAGTACTGGACATATCTGGTTGTTTTACATACCATGGAATACATGATTAATCCAAACACAAAGGTGTGTGGAATCTTCATCATGTATTTTGCTCATCAGTGTTTTGAGACACCGAGTCTTGCAAAAAAAAACTCTTTCCATGTGACTTCGGCAAGAATCACTCCTTGGCGGTTTTATGCTAAAAAGTTTTAGCATCTTGTCAATATGTATTTTTGGCTTAGCCTATTAGGCAATTCTATCTCTGAAGATAAAAATCCTAATATCAAGGCTACTTAGCCTAAGCACTTCATCGAAAAACTATTTTCCATGAAGTCCTAATTCGTGTCAAGAAATTTATGTTATTTCCAATCAACAATGTGTCAAGCACACAAGGTTTTTAGAAATATCATTTTTCTCCCACTTAATTTCTTGTGTCCACAAGCATCTTCGCTATCCATTGATGAAATCAAACTCTTTTGACTATTTCATCAAAACGAAGATTCCAACTCCATTTTGCTCTCTTCTGTCCATTGCTGGAACTTTGAAGTTTGCACATTCACTAGCATCCTCTGGATTGACAAAATACCTTGGACTGTAACACATGCAAGTCCTAGGTTGTATTTCCATCTTATGGGAATCCTTTAGTTATCCATGTATCATATCTCATGATTGAAATATGTATTAATTGCTAATTTAACCCGAACCGACTTTAAGCATCGCTACGGTGAGAAAACCTCATCGTAGTCAACTCTTTGAACTTGTTTATTGCAACAAGTAGAGCTTTATGGATAAAACATTTTATCCACATCAGTTTATAGTTCCATTCCAATTCTTTAGACTCTAAGTCTTCCGAAGGGTTTATCAAGATATAATCTTGAATCATTTGTATGGAAACTATCTTAGATTATATTGGCGTTTAGCCAATTCCGGAGTCAGGGCCCATCAACGCTTCCTTGTGTATCGTAGGTATACTGTTGCCAAGCAACAATATCTCGTCTGCACACCTGAGAGGTTTGCATGAGTTTTGCCTACGTGGTTCAGCTGCAATTTCGACCGAAGTCCATACATCTCATGTAGAGGCTTCCGTATCAGTCGTAGTAGGAAACTTTGGAATCACTTCCAAGGTTCCTTTCCTTTGATCTGATGACGAAGATACTTCTTATCTCGTCAAGTTGCACTGTCCTCCCACTCACCTTTTTGTAAGAACAATTCTCTTTAAAAGCATACCATTCTTGTGGCAAAACCTTTTGCCTCGGTATAGTGGTGGGGGAATGCCCAATTTCTTGGGATAACCTACAAAGTAGCACTTGTTTGATTTGGAATAGGTTTGTAAATATTTTACACAAGCCCCATATTCCAAATGTTTAAGAAAAGATAAAACATGGTTGGGCGTACCATACCATGGTGTCATTTCAACACACCCGATGGAGCTCTTTTCAGTGTAAAAGCTGCAGTCTCTAAAGCATTACTTTAAAAGGGATAATGGCAAATTTATGTCATCTTTGATCTTACCATGTCAAAAAATGGTTTGATTACATTTTCACGGACATTCCACTTACAGTGGTGTTCTGGGAGGTGTAAGTTATGAAACTCTTTTCACAAGTCATCAGACATTCGCTAAACTTGTAACTCAAATATTCCTTTCCGCAATCAAATTGTAGAAACATAATTTTCTTGTTACAATAATTTCTACTTCATATTGAAAACCTTTTGAATGATTTCAAAAGATCCAGACTTACGCTTCATCAAGTAAATATCCATATATCTACTTGAGTCATTTCTGAAGATAGATAAATCCACTACTAGCAACATTTATCGGACTACACACATCATAATGCATGATCATTGATAAGTTTGTTGCTCGTTCCTTATGGCCTGTGAACGGTATTTTAGTCACTTCACTTTTCGGAGGAAAGTTGCAAGGGTCAGATGATTCATAATAAAACGACTTAAAAATCCATCATTATGGAATTTCTCCATGCTTGTTTCTCCAGTGTGACCAAATGTAGTGCCACACAAATGTGGTATTTTTAGTATTGCGACATTTAGCGTCATTTTTATGGATGTATCATATTACCATCAATATTCATAACATACATCCCATCCTGATGGAAGCATGGCCCTTATGCTATTCATAATACTCAACAACAATTGTTCTATTATGAACAACCCTATTGCAACAAACTTTATGCAATGGGCTAGAGTGTAAAACTCTAAAATGAATTATGAAAGTAAATGCAAAGGTGATATACCATTTATCAATATTCATAACATACATCTCATTCACAATGAAAGTATGGTCCTTATGTTATTCATAACATCGAACATCAAAATTTCTCTTATGAACAACCTTCTTGCAAGATACTTTATGCAATGGGTTAGAGTGTAAAACTCTAAAATGAATTATGAAAATGAATACATAGGAAATACACCGATGGAAGGCATAGCAACTTTTACTATGTTCCCAACATGTATTTTAAACCTCATTACCGGCTAGTCTTTTAGGCCGTAGTAGTTCTTGCATCGAGTTGCATTAGAATGCAATCGAGCGGGTATTTTGTGATCAACTTTAACCACAATACCCAAGAATCAGTGACTAACAATTTAATCACATTTCCCAAAAACTATTTCTTTGACCAGCCTTCTAAACATCAATAACTTGTATGACTTTCATACATGAGCTGGACATTCCAGTCTTCTCTCCTTTTGCCTTTATACTTCTAACAGTTTAACTTTCAGTATTTCTCCTACTTCCAGAAGAAGCACCCAACTTCATCATATGACAGACGTTCTTCTGGATCCCTCTGTCATCAGTCAAATGCCCAGTAAACACTTTACTAATACTTTGCAAAACAAACATTGCTTTGGATATCACATATCTTTTAGCCTTTGTTTTTGTCTGAAAATGATTTTCAGTTCCATGAATATCACATAACTATCCCAAAATTTCAAAGTTCGGGTCTCATGGAAGCAAACATATTGCACTTGACCGTAATGGAATTTCTAGCTATTGGATCGAAGGACGAGAGTCACATCTTCCATAGCATCAGCGGGAGAATACCGAAAGCATGCGATAGGACAAAGTCCTTCTCGGCACTTCTTGAGGACAATCCTCACATTACGTTACCAACCGTAAAGTTTTAACCAGATATTTAACAGCTAAATCAATTTTAATAGGGAAGGTGGAAACGCGAGCCATTATTCCACAACTATTATGCAAATCACACTTAGACAATGTTCATAATTAATTGCACCGAGAATTAAACAAGTTAATTCTACAGTGCACTCCCACTCAAATCAATATCTCTCATAATTGATTGTGAGTGATTCAAGATCCACATTTCAATTCAACGCCATTGATGTGGACATCACTGATGACGAGAATTTCAATTGGTAGGCCAACTTGCCGATCACATCTCTATGTAACTCTTGTTCATCTTTCGATGGGCGCGTTCCGAACTCAGGACGATCAAGCCAGAACGTCAAGACAACCAAGTGATCTCGCTGCGAGGTCTGACCTCACCCGCCTCATACTTCTCTAATCGTTCGTACCCATGTGGACATGGCGCACCCTGAAAAGTTAGGCGCCGTGACGATGCTACACTTGGGAGAACACTAACTACTTGATATTTTTGTGAGAGATCACCCTAATAAAAAGTGACTACCGCGCAATCAAGAAGGGTGCATCATAAGGGATAAACATCTCAGGCAATTCATAATAGCATGATATGGTATAGCCCTTTCTGACGGAGAAGTCTTTCATTTCTTCGTCTTCGGCATTCGCGTCGGTGTTCACCTTCGCGAAGATTGCCACCACCTTGTCGATGCACCAGATAATATTGCTATCTCTATAGCTAATAAAATAATGCATTACAACAAGGTTGACACGTAGGTCTTTTAAAGTGCAATCATATGGCTCCAGCCATCATGCCGAATCATGACACACATGTCATGTTAATTTACATTATATAGTCATCTCATACATAATCAAGTTAAATATGATCAAGACTATACCACATCTTATGCACATCTCATGTCATCCTGCAAAACCAAGTTAGACGCCTCTAATCGGTTTATGCAAAATTTATTTTACGTGGCTTCTAAGGTTTCGAAACAAACCGAAGCTACCAACGTTCATCATCAAAGCATGATTATTCTAGTCGCTAGATTAACTTTGCGGGGTGTATGAAACACGAGATAATAAAATCTCGAGCCCCATACTGAACTTCATCATACGCATGACCCCCGTGGAGATCATATCTACATTGCCCTTTCGTCTGCGAAACATCCATCTTTCTTGAATAAAGTGGAACCCAAAGAACTGTTAGCACTTCTTTGATCTGTCAATCAGCATACTCAGGAGCAGCATGAAAGGATCGCGGATTGCCAGAACTTTGTCAGATTCCACAATGCTGTCAAGATTAGGAGTACGCAAATATAAGGGAAGCAACAGGAACATCGGGTAACAGATTTCATCTGCTACCCACACAAATAATTTTTAGCAATAGAACTCATCTACTACCTAATTATATTGTGCAACACCCATACATCTCATGTATTCTAGATCGCAACCTGCATCTACGCATAGCACGGCTCATGATGCCACTGTTGGGGAACGCAGCAGAAAACAAAAATTTTCCGTACTACGAGCACGCCCAGGATCACTATGGAGACTGCATACATGGTTTGATCTTTTCGTTACCGACTCGTAGCGCAGCGGAAGTAGAGTCGATGACGATCGGCGGTGCAGATCCCCGCAACTAGGATTTTACAACCTCCCAACCGCGAGGATGTACTCCCTTGTCTGCCCCTCGGACAGCCCTCCGGGAGGCGGTCAGACAGTCCCCCGAATGATGTCGCGGACAGCCCTTCGGGAGGACCCTCGAAACTCGGACAGTCACTCGGACAGCCCTTCGGGAGGACACCCGAAACTCAGACGGTCACCCGGACAGCCCTTCGGGAGGCACTCTCGAACTAAGACCGAAACTATGATCTCTCTACAGAGTTGCACACATACGGTGTCATCTATCCGGCCGGGCTTCGCCGTCCAGAACTAGTTCCCACCGGAACCCAGACAGCCTTTCGGCTCTACGAAACTCTTTTCGTGGGAGGGAGAGAGAAGCCAGACAAGTCAAATGGCATGTGTATGAGAGCTTGGAGTGAGTGTGGAGAGTGGCTCTCCACCTCTATTTATAGGAAATCCCAAGGGGTAGGGTAGTTTTTCACAAAAACCCAAAGTGCACATGAAAAGAGTCCTTCCCAAGGACCTAAAAGTGAAACCAAGGGGCAAGTGGGGCTCCATGGAGGAGCCCCACATGTGGCCGGCCACTCCTAGTAGGGCCCCATCAAAAGGGGCCTTATCCTTCCATGTCATCCTTCCCTAGATCTTTTGAGCAAAAGCCCAAAAGAGTGGCTTTCCAAAAAGTATCCAAAAAGCACTTTCACTATTCACGAAGACATTTTTCTGTGTCCGTTAAATCCTAAATTATTTATGTGTGCCTAGAACAATTCCAGTACCCACAAAAACAATTTTTAACGCATTCCGAAACTATTCCAGAACAATGTTTTTCTTCAGCGAAAAGCTACCATAGCGGTTCCGGCTGCTCCGGAACACTTCCGGTTTTTCTCCCCGGAAAAATCCCAGAAGTTTCCAGAATGATTCTGGCACCCTCCAAGAATTTCCAGGCATGTGCCGGAACCAATTTGACTTAATGGAATACCCTGAAACAACTTTTCAGTTTTACCGAAACTATTCCGGTGTTCTCTCCGGAACGTTTCCGTTTCATCCGAAACTTTTCCGGTGACTTTCTCTCAGACTCCCTGTCTAGTATTCAGCAGATAGATGACCCTTAAGCATGTGACCTTATAGGTTCGGTGAAGTATAGACATGACCGGAACTCTTTCCGATCAATGATCAACATTGGAGCCGTGGACACCCATATTGACCCCCTATACCCACACGAATGAATATTCGAGTGAACCTCCAGTTTACGTGTGCTATTCCTGTTGCTTCGCGATATGTTACAAAACCTGAGGTGAGATTTATTGGCATCCCCGTGGATCAACAACCTTGTCCACTATGCCAGTTACCTCGTTACCGGTTTTGTTCTCTTTTCTCGTTTCCGTGTTCCGGCATCCCTCTGATCAAATCACCCTGTGTCTGGCCAGACGATGATGGATACCATAACACCGAGAGGGCCCGAGATTATCTCTCCATCGCCGGAGGAGCAAATCCCAATCTTGAGCTATCAAGTCCCTTGTCATACTTTCCCATGAACCCGTAAGCCGCCGTAATAGCCACCCATTTACGGATGACGTTTAACAAACCCCAAAGTTCATGAATCAAGCATGAAGGAACTCGACACTCTCATGGTCTAAGGAATTATGCAAACATTAACTTCTCTGTGTTATTAACCATTAACTTGTGACGAATGTATCTCATAGCATAACATCGATCGGGTCGATTCAACACAAGTGTTCTCCTAACATTGTGCCCTCAAAGTTGCCGGCATAGTCATGCCCATGATCAGGAAAACAGAACCATCATGCAACACTTGAGCTAGTCTTAGAGGCCAGACTAGGAATACATATTACCGTTTATTATTCCACACGTGCATATGAGTCTTTCTCCGAGCCTCGTGGTTATTGCAGACTCGAGAACCATAGCAGTTATAGCATGGAACATAAACATAATTATAAACACAGAGATAAATAATAACATGTATTATTGCCTCTAGGGCATATCTCCTACAATTCCAACGCCAAAAAATCATATATATTCAAAAAACCCCGAAAGTTAACCTAGATGAGTTTTTACGCCGCCGCAAGCTTCTGTACCTTCACAATCTAATCTACAGCCCTTTTCCGGCACCCTGCCGGAGGGGAGAATCATCGCCGGAGGCCATCTTCATCATCCCGGCGGTCTCCATGATGAGGAGGGAGTAGTTCACCCTCGAGGCTAGGGGTATGTACAGTAGCTATGTGTTTGATCTCTCTCTCTCTCTCTCGTGTTCTTGATATGGCATGATCTTGATGTACCGCGAGCTTTGTTAATATAGTTGGATCATATGGTGTTTTTCCCCTCTCTATCTTGTTGCGATGAATTGAGTTTTTACCTTTGAGGTTTCATTATTATCGGATTGAATACTTTTATGGATTTGAGAACACTTGATGTATGTCTTGCATGCGGACACCCGTGGTGACAATGGGGTGTTCTATTGGTTCACTTGATGTATGTTTTGGCACTCAACTCGCGGATTCCCGAGGTGACATTGGGGTAATCTATGCATAGGGGTTGATGCACATTTTCTATCCTACTTTCTCCGGTAGAAATCTTGGGGCACTCTTTGAAGTTCTTTGTGTGGATTGAATATTATGAATCTGAAGTTGTTTGATGCATATCGTATAATGTAACACCCCAAAAATTTAACCATGTTTTTATTAATTAGAATTTGGCCAGAAATAAAATTTTGAATTACATTAGTTCTTTTATTAATTTCAGAACCTTTTCTGTTTCCCGTTTTCCAAAATTCTTCCCTCCATACAGAAATTTTTGAAAAATATTGTGGGCTTTGGTAGTTTTCCTAAATCATTTCACTTATATTTTAATAACAGTAGGAATTATTATCATAATAAAATTTGCCTCAAAATAAATTCTTTTAATAGCATTTTCAATTTTTGAAATGCTTCTGTTGCACTGCAACTATTTTAAATAATTCTTGTAAAGTTCCACAAAAATTATGAGGGGTCATGAGATGCCTATGGATCACTTTGATGCAAAAACCCAATTTGGTCTTTTGAAAAATTTGAGCAAAACATCCTCTTTTCAGTTCTGTCCTATTTTTGAGTTACAACTAGAACCTCAATTTTTCTTGCTCCAAAAATTCTGAAATTTTTCCCACCTATAGTCCTTCCAACCAAACTCTTAGGTCCGGAAGATCAGCTCCAATTGCATCATTTTAATTCACCAAATAAATGCTCCAAGATTGGGTCCAGAACTGTATTTCTTCAAAACTTGCACTTTCAAGTTTCTCCTCTGGTTTATCCAACTATAACACCTTATCCATCATTCAAAGAGGCATCATTCTGCCAATTTCCATAGTCAACAAAGTTTCCTAAATAGTCTTGGCATTTCATCAAGCACACTGTGTGCATGACAGAAATCTTGCCTCTCTCTAAACTGCACTGAACACTTGATCATCTGGCCACACTAGCATGTCCATCACTCTCACCACACCAGGTGGCGCCACCCTGCCAAAAATCAACTCAAATGGAGCTACCTAGGGCACCCTGGCATTTTGTCGAGCAGCTCATGTGCATGCTCAACGCGTGAGTAGAGCGCCCGGACTGCAGCCTCTGGCATCGATCTGCTGCTGCTCTCCGCTGCCTTCCCTGCATGTGATCCACCCCAAGTGGCTTCGTGAGCAAGCCCTGGACCTCGCCGACACCTCCTCTTGTCGCCTGGTGCCGGCCAGCGCCGACAACCACCGTCCCAAGTCGCCGCCGCCATTTCACTCGGGCACGGCACCGCCCGTGCCACCCGACCCAGCCAGCTCACCCCTGGGATAAACACGGATGGCCACCGCTCTCACCAACCTCGCCGTCCACCATCAACCCCCCCAACGGCCTCAACTACCGTAGTAATGGCCGCCGCCATCGTGACTTCTTCGGGAAGCCCCGGAACCGCCTTACCCCGCCTATATAAGTCCATCCCGAACTCACTGCGCCCTCGACCACTCCTCCTCTCCTCTCTAGGAACCACCCCAAGCACCCAATCGACCGGACGAGGTCATCTTCTTCGTTTCCGGCCGAAGCACCCGCCGCCAACTCCTCGATGATGCCCACTTCTCCAGAGCCTCCCCTCCACATTTTGTTCCACCAATAACCTCCTGGAGCACCCGCGGATCCATCCCCGCCTTTAATTTCACCGGAGATACACCGTGGGCGAAATGCCCAATTTGCGTCCGCCGGAGTTCTTCGGGTTAGCTCACCGCGGGCGACTCCGTTCCTCTCTCCGACCATGGCGAGTACTGGGAGGACCGCCGTGATCTTTTGGTCACACCGGTGGTCTCATCTCCCCTAACGGCACCGCCGTTCGCCGGCGAGCCTCGCCGGAACCCCGCCTCTGTTCTGCCGGAGAAGACGCGCGCGACCCGACCTGGTCAAACCTGACCAGTGGGCCAGGCGGGCCCACTGTCAGTGACCCAGCGCCCCGCTGACTCGGCCGTAAGTGGAGACGTATTCCTCGGATACGCCATCGACGTCATCAGCCTCCCACGCAGTCGAGCGGCTGGGCTCGGCCCAGTAGCGCCAGACAACTAAATCACGCTCAGGCGCACTTCTGCCTTTTTCCTTTTTCATTTCCAGCAGATTTCAAATATTTCCATAGTGTTCATTTCAAATCCTAATATGATGATTCAAGTTTCTACATACTTCTAAAATCATAACTCTATTATTCCAGCCTATGTGAACATTTTTTTTAAACTCTATCTCTACTGGATCAATTAAATAGTCCACTTCTTCAATTACTCCAGCTTAGAAATTCCATAGGAAAATCATCTGAACTCCAAATAATTTGATTCCTTTTCTGTAATTCCTAATTTTTCATCTAGTTTATTTTAGTATTTATTTCAAAAATTTCCAGAAAACTTTTTAGCACTGTTTTAGCTCTATGTGGTAATTTCAATAATTTTGAAAATAGGAAATGGAGGGAAGATAAATTTTTCAAAATTTTGGAGTGCACCCAACACTTCTGCATGCTCAAGGCAAGCATCTTGAACACTTGATATGGTGAATGCATGGTTGATTATTTGCATCAATAATTGAATTGAGAGTGTTGAATCCAAATAAATTTTTTGTATTGCTAGTTATGCATGGATGATCCCTTGATAATATTTTATTTCTGTTTAAACATGATTTATGAGTGAGCATGGATATTTTCACATGTCACATATGCCATGTTGGTCCAGACTAATCTGCAAGAAAGAATCAGTCACGAGAAAAGTGACCGTGAGACAGAAATCTCGTTGTGACGAGAATGATCAGTGAGGGCATGTTGGGACATGCCAGGTGGTGACCCCGTTGGGTCCTACCAAGGAAATATATTGTGCTAACCACTGCAGGAAAACTTAACCTCCTGAGTCGACCGTCGATCGAGTCTTGTTCCGGTAACCCCCAAACTTGATCCGTGCTACCACATGTCCCTGCTGCAGGTAGGGTATGGTTCAGTAAGTTGTTAACCCCTTTCTTGCACACACCGTACAGAGAGGCCATGGTGAAAGATACCAGAGGCCTCTGGTAGGCATGTCACCTGGTCCGGGGGCATGGGTGTATTTGGCTGGGCCGAGAGGGGTAGCGCCCCTGATCTTTGCGCACGTTATATATGAGATTGCGATCCCATGCTATTGGAGGCCGTTGTATGAGGCCTTCCCACTTATAGTTTTACTTTACCACTGCTTTGGGTGATTCCTGGCCCGGGAAAAGTTAAGGCTGGTGTGTGCTGGTTAGGTGTGTTTTCAACCCAAAGACTGTAATGGGAATTAGTCAGCGTCTCGGTGTTGACTAAAGAAATCCTTTACTTGTGGGTAAAGAGTACACCCTCTGCAGAGTTAAACCTATTCGAATAGCCGTGTCCGCGGTTAAGGACTACAGTCTGGGTTGGTCAAGTGTCGGTCTTAGTGTCGGTCTTCGGAGGGATTAATAATTAAATTTCAGCATGAATTATTTTGCAGGATAATTATTGTCACCCTCATGCCATCATGGATATATTTGTTATCATAAATGTTGTTGTTATAAATATTATTGTTATCATGCATATTACTATGGACTAACCCTGAGTGTCACTTGGGCTAGCTAGACTACCTGTGACACTCAGTTTTATTTAATTGCAAGCATGTATATTATTGTGGACTAACCCTGAGTGTCACTTGGGCTGGCTGGACTACCCGTGGCACTCAGTTTTATTTTTCTTTTCTGAGTATCCCTTGGGCTGGCTAGACTACCTGGGATACTCATTTATTTTCAAGACCTCTCGTGGCGTCCCTCGAGTTCTCAGGCGGTCCTGTCTCGCCCAATACTCTTGTGGATACCCGATTGGCATTTCTCTTCAAGACCTCTCGTGACGTCTCTTGAGATCACAGGCGGTTCTGTCTCGCCCAATACTCTTGTGGATACCCGATTGGCATTTCTTTTCAAGACCTCTCGTGGCGTCGCTTGAGTTCTCGGGCGGTCCTGTCTCGCCCGATTCTCTTTTAGACACCCATTTGGCATTTCTCTTCAAGACCTCCCGTGGTGTCACTTTTAGACACCCGACCGGCATTTCTTTATATTTTCTTTTGGATTCTCGGGCGGTCCCGTCTCGCCCAGTTTTCCATTAACTTTCTTTGTTTGTCACTAAATTTTATTTACTAATTCTTCTGCACATACTAATATTTAACCTGCCATGATTAAAATTTGATCAACATATGCATATCTTTTATTCTAGCATGAGCATATCATTTAACCCAGCATGAGCATATGCATTTGGTATATCTTTTGTTCATCATGTTTGCGAGTACATTCAAACGTACTCACAGGCTTGTCCCTGGCTATTTCATTGGCCAGGTCAGGATTTCAGCGGGGAGTACTACGACGACGTCCATGCGGAGCCTAGGATAGCAGCCATGCAAGATAGGAATTATCCAGGTCAGCTGTTCCTGTGGGAGTGGAGCCCCATCAGCATTGGAGAACCACGAGTCGCTTCCGTCACCCGTCACTAGAAATCATTGTTGTATCATTGGACCTTTATGGTCTTGTATCCAATTCTTGTAATTGCTTGGAATTTTGTATCAAGGGCGTGTCCACCAGTAACAGTAATCCTGGGACTGGTGACGACACGAGGGTTAGTTTCTGGGATATTATGTCCCGGAAATCCAGCCCCGACATATAATCAACTCACGGATACTTGTGGTGACATTGGAGTATCTAGGTGACATTAGGGTTGGTTGATGTGTTTCAAATGGTGTTATTTTAGTACGAACTCTAGGGCTGTTTGTGACACTTATAGGAATAGCTCAATAGATTGATCAGAAAGGATAACTTTGAGGTGGTTTCATACCCTACAACAATTTCTACCTTATGTTCTCCGCTAATAGGAACTTTGGAGTGATTCTTTGTCGCACGTCGAGGGATTGTTATATGATCCAATTATGTTAGCATTGTTGAGAGATTGCACTAGTGAAAGTATGAACCCTAGGCCTTGTTTCTAAGCGTTGCAATACCGTTTGTGCTCACTTTTGTGCTACCTTGCTGTTTTTATATTTTCAGATTACAAAAATCTATTTCTACTATCCATACTAGACTTGTATCACCATCTCTTAGCCGAACTAGTGCACCTATACAATTTACCATTGTATTTGGTGTGTTGGGGACACAAGAGATTTCTTGTATTTGATTGCAGGGTTGTTTGAGAGAGACCATCTTCATCCTACGCCTCCCACGGATTGATAAACCTTAGGTCATCCACTTGAGGGAAATTTGCTACTGTCCTACAAAACTCTGCGCTTGGAGGCCCAACACGAGTCTACAAGAACAAGTTGTGTAGTAGACATCAATACCCCATTGTCACCACAGGTATTCATATGCAAGACATACATCAAGTATTCTCAAATCCATAAAAGTATTCAATCCGATAATAGTGAAACCTCAAAGGTAAAAACTCAATTCATCACAACAAGATAGAGAGGGGAAAACACCATATGATCCAACTACATTAACAAAGCTCGCGGTACATCAAGATCGTGCCAAATCAAGAACACGAGAGAGGGAGATCAAACATATAGCTACTGGTACAAACCCTCAGCCCCGAGGGTGAACTACTCCCTCCTCGTCATGGAGACTGCCGAGATGATGAAGATGGCCTCCGATGATGATTCCCCCCTCCGGCAGGGTGCCGGAAAAGGGCTGTAGATGACATCATGGAGGTACAGAGGCTTGAGGCGGCGGAGTCAAAGTTCTAGGGTTATTTCTGGGGGTTTTGGTATTTATAAGAATTTTTGGCGTTGGAATCACGCGAAGAAGTGCCACAGGGGGCCCACGAGGCACCAGGGCGCGACTGGGGGGTGGCGCGCCCAGGTGGCTTGTGGGGCCCTGTGGGTCTTCTACTGCTCCTCCGAAGCTTCCTGGGTTTGTTTTCTTCCAGAAAAAATCATCAAAAAGTTTCGCTGCATTTGGACTTCATTTGATATGGATTTTCTGGAAAACCAAAAACAAGCAGAAAACAGCAACTAGCACTGGGCTCTAGGTCAATATGTTAGTCCATGAAAATCATATAAAAGCCATATAAAAGTGCAACAAAATCATACAAAACTATAATAAACATGGCATGAATACTTCATAAATTATAGATACGTTGGAGACGTATCAGCGCCCTGTTGCCTTGTGGAGGCTTCGCGAACCTTCTGGCCTCCTCTCCAAGTCTCCAGGGTCTCTTTTTTCCAGAAAAAATCTCCAAAAAGTTTCATGGCATTTGGACTTCGTTTGGTACTGATTCTCTGAAAAGCCAAAAACAAGCAAAAAAACAGCAACTGGCACTGGGCACTAGATTAATAGGTTAGTCCCAAAAAATGATATATAATTGCATATAAAAACATCCAAGATTGATACTATAATAGCATGGAACAATCAAAAATTATAGATACGTTGGAGACGTATCAAGCATCCCCAAGCTTAATTCCTGCTCGTCCTAGAGTAGGTAAATGATAAAAACAGAATTTTTGATGTGGAATGCTACATATCATGTTTCATCATGTAATCTCTCTCTTACGGTATGAATAATATGATCCAAATGATTCAAAGCAATAGTCTATAATTTGATATAAAGACATCAATACTCAGGCATACTAATAAACAATCATGTCTTTCAAAATAAAAATGCTAAAGAAAGTTATCCCTATAAAATCATATAATCCTGTCATGCTCCATATTCTTCACACAAAGTATTTATCATGCACTACCCCGATGTCAAGCCGAGCAATTGGTTCATACTTTTTAACGCGCTTCAGCTTTTTCAACTCCCACTCAATACATGAGAGCAAGCCATGGATATAGCACTATGGGTGGAATAGAGTGTGGTGGTAAGGATAAATAAAAGAAGTCAAAAATAAGAAGATAGTGTCACGTCAACGAGGCTAATCAACGGGCTATGGAGATGCCCATCAATTGATGTCAATGCGAGGAGTAGGGATTGCCATGCAACGGATGCACTAAGAGCTATAAGTGTATGAAAGCTCAACATGAAAACTAAGTGGGTGTGCATCCAACTTGCTTGCTCATGAAGACCTCGGACATTTGAGGAAGCCCGTCATCGGAATATACAAGCCAAGTTCTATAATGAAAAATTCCCACTAGTATATGAAAGTGACAAAATAGGAGACTCTCTATATGAAAAACATGGTGCTACTCTGAAGCACAAGTGTGGAAAAGGATAGTAACATTGCCCCTTCTCTCTTTTTCTCTAATTTTTTTTTCATGGCTCTTTTTCACCTCTTTTTTTTCGTCCGGAGTCTCATCCCGACTTGTGGCGGAACCATGGTCTCCATCATCCTTTCCTCACTGGGACAATGCTCTAATAATGATGATCATCACACCTCTATTTACTTACAACTCAATATTACAACTCGATACTAGAACAAAAAATATGACTCTATATGAATGCCTCTGGTAGTGTACCAGGATGTGCAATGATGCTAGCGTAACATGTATAAAAATGATGAACGGTGGCTGAGCCACAAATACTATGTCAGCTATATTATCATGCAAAGCAATATGACAATGATGATGTGTGTCATAAAAATGGAATGGTGGTAGTTGCATGGCAATATATCTCGGAATGGCTATGGAAATGCCAAGATAGGTAGGTATGGTGGCTGTTTTGAGGAAGATATATGGAGGCTTATGTGTGATAGAGCGTATCATATCACGGGGTTTGGATGCACCGGCGAAGTTTGCACCAACTCTCGATGTGAGAAAGGGCAATGCACGGTACCGAATAGGCTAGCAAATTGCGGAAGGGTGAGAGTGCGTATAATCCATGGACTCACATTAGTCATAAAGAACTCACATACTTATTGCGAAAGTTTATTAGCCCTTGAAGCAAAGTACTACTACGCATGCCCCTAGAGGGATAGATTGGTAGGAAAAGGTCCATCGCTCGTCCCCGACCGCCACTCATAAGGTAGACAATCAATAATAAATCATGCTCCAACTTCTTAGCATAACGACAGATCATACGTGCATGCTGCGGGAATCACAAACCTTAACACCAATATTCTTACTAAACCACAATCATCTACTAGTACCTCCCCCATATTACCATCTTAATATCACAAAACTATTGCAAGGAATCAAATTTATCATATTCAGTGATCTACATGAAAGTTTTTTATTATATCCCTCTTGAATACCTATCATATCAGGACCAAATTCATAACCCATGCATATTACCATTGCTATCATGAGACTCTTAAAAAGATATAAGTGAAGCATGAGAGTGCAACTATTTCTTTAAAATATAACCACCGCCGTGCTCTAAAAGATATAAGTGAAGCACTGGAGCAACTGCCTAGCTCAAAAGATATAAGTGAAGCACATAGAGTATTCTAACAAATCACGAATAATGTGTGTCCCTCTCAAAAAGGTGTGTTCAGTAAAGATGATTGTGACAAACTAAAAAGCAAACAAAAGCAAACAAACTATATCACAAGACGCTACAAGTAAAACAGATATCATGTGATGAATAAAAATATAGCTCCAAGTGAGTTACCGATAGATTGTAGACGAAAGAGGGGATGCCTTCCGGGGCATCCCCAAGCTTAGACGCTTGAGTCTTCCTTGAATATTACCTTGGGGTGCCTTGGGCATCCCCAAGCTTAGGCTCTTGCCGCTCCTTATTCATTTATCCATCATAGTCTCACCCAAAACTTGAAAACTTTAGCACACAAAACTCAACAGAAACCTCGTGAGATCCGTTACTATAACAAATAAATCTTTAACTTTAGGTACTGTTATAAATTGATTCATATTTAATATTGGCATAATGCTATTGTACTCCAACTTCTCCATGACTCATACCCCCCCGATACGATCCATAGATTCATCAAAATAAGCAAACTATGCAACAAAAACATAATCTGTCTAAAACAGAACAGTGTAATACTGTGTAAAAAATTATTGAACATATTGTAACAGTGTAATACTGTCTAAAACAGAACATATTGTAACTCCAAAAATTCTGAAAAATTAGGACAACGTGGGAAATTCATATATCAATACTGTGTAAAAAATGCAGAAGGTTTTGACACACGAGCGAAAATTAGAAATTCCAGCACTGGACGCAAAAGTTTCTATTTTCAAACAGCATCTATCATACTATCTTCCAAATCATCCCAAAGGCATTACTTGGCACAAACACTAGTTAAAACATAAAAACACAATCATAACAGAGGCTATAATCATGCAAACACTCAAAAACAGAAGGTAAAAGCAAAAAATTATTTTATTCATTGGGTTGCCTCCCAACAAGCGCTATTGTTTTATGCCCCTAGCTAGGCATAATGCATAGTTTCAAGTGTTGTCATCCTTCAAGTTAATTCCATAAGTGGCCCTCATAATGGATTAATAAGGTGCTTAATTCTTTTTCTAGGTAAGTGTTTTATCCCTTTCTTTAGTGGAAATTGAAATCTTATATTACCTTCTTTCATATCAATAATAGCACCAATTGTTCGAACAAAAGGCCTACCAAGTATTATGGGGCAAGAAGGATTGCATTCAATGTCAAGAACAATAAAGTCCATGGGCACATTATTTCTATTTGCAAGAATAAGCACATCATTTATTCTACCCAATGGCTTTTAATAGTGGAATCCGCAAGATGCAAATTAAGGAACAAGGATCCATGTCGGTGAGACCTAGCACATCACACAAAGACTTTGGTATAGTGGAAACGCTAGCACCAAGATCACAAAGAGAATTACATTCATAATCTTTAATTTTTACTTTAATAGCAGGTTCCCATTCATCTTGTAATTTTCTAGGAATTGATACTTCCAACTCAAGCTTTTCTTCATGTGCTTTCATCATGGCTTCTACGATATGTTTAGTGAAAGCTTTATTTTGTTCATATGCATTTGGTGAATTAATCATGGATTGCAACAAGGAAATACACTCAATTAAAGAACAACTATCATAATTAAAGTCCTTGTAATCCAAAGTAGTGGGTGCATTACTATTTAAAGTTTTGACCTCTCCAAACCCACTTTTTTCATTTTTATGATCAAGATTATCACCCTCCAAGCAAGTGGGATTTCTTCTATCTAAAGTTGACTCTTCTCCAGTTCCTTTTTCATCAAGTTTTATGTTACTAAATAACGATTCAATAGGAGTGACACCAATCATTTTAATATCTTTATCATTACTACGATAGAAACCGGGTGGAATCGCTTTTTCTAGAAATTCTCGCTTAGCTCTCAACCTAGCGGTCCTTTCTTTACTTTCATTAATGGAGAAATAGATAGCTTTAATAGACTCATTTATATCATGCTTGGATGGCAAAATTTTACTTTTGAGATTTTCCACATCATGGGCAACTCTATCCATGTTCCTAGCCAATTCATCAACTCTATTCAATTTTTCTTTTATCATAGCATTGAATTTTTTTGTGAACTAATAAATTCTCTAATATTACCTTCAAGATCAGAGGGCATCCTATTATTATTATTATTATAAGAATTACCATAAGGATTGCCATAATTATTAGAGGAATTTCCAGGAAACGGTCTAGGATTAAAATTACCCCTATAAGCATTGTTGTTGAAATTATTTCTAGAGACAAAATTCACATCAATAGCATCATTATTTTGCTCAATCAAAGTAGACAATGGCACATCATTAGGATCAATATGAGCATTTTTACTAGCAACCAATTTCAATAGAGCATCCATCTTATCACTCAAAGTATTAATTTCTTCAACAGAATTTACCTTCTTACCAGTTGTAGTTCGTTCCGTGTGCCATTGAGAATAATTTGCCATAATATTATCAAGAAGTTTTGTACCTTCTCCCAATGTAATTTCCATAAAAGTACCACCTGCGGCAGAGTCTAGGAAATTTCTAGAGACAAAGTTTAGTCCCGCATAAAAAAATTGTATGATCATCCATAAATTCAAGCCATGAGTTGGGCAATTTCTTATCATTAATTGCATTCTCTCCCAAGATTGTGAAACATGTTCATGCTCAAGTTTCTTAAAATTCATAATTTGATTTCTTAAAGAAATAATCTTAGCGGGAGGAAAATACTTGGTAATAAAAGCATCCTTACACTTATCCCAAGAATCAATACTATTTCTAGGCAAGGATGAAAACCAAGTTTTAGCACGGTCTCGTAGTGAGAACGGAAATAATTTTAATTTGACAATATAATTATCCACATCTTTCTTCTTTTGCATATCACAAAGTTCAACGAAAGTATTTAGATGGGATGCAGCATCTTCATTAGGACTACCAGAAAATTGTTCTTTCATAACAAGATTAAGCAAGGCAGCATTAATGTCACACGACTCCACACTAGTGGCGGGAGGAGCAATAGGAGTACTAATAAAATCATTATTATTAGTATTGGAAAAGTCACATAATTTTGTATTTTCTTAAGACATCGCGACAAAGCAAGCAAATTAGCAAACAAGCAAATAAAATATTTTTGTGTTTTTGTAAAAAAAATTAGAAGTGGGGGAGATGAAAACGAGAGGCAAATGCAAATGAAAAGCAAATAAAGTAAATGCAAGTGAATGATAATTTGTGCGAAGGTACTTGGTAATTTTTATGATGTCTCCCCGGCAACGGCGCAAGAAATTCTTTCTGCTACTTGTAGTCTGCGTTGGTATTTCCCTGAAGAGGAGAGGATGATGCAGTACAATAGAGATAAGTATTTCCCTCAGTTAAGAACCAAATTTATCAATCCAGTAGGAGAACCATGCAAAATTCCGTTAAGCGCACCTGCACACACAAGAGCAAACACTTGCACCCAACGCAAATAAGAGGGTTGTCAATCCTCTTAGCGGTTATTTGCAAGGATTAAATCTTATCGAGGTAAATAGATAAACTAAAATACTAATTAAAATAAAAGTAAATAAATTGCAGCAAGGTATTTTTAGGTTTTTAATATGATAAAGATTGACCCGGGGGCCATAGATTTCACTAGAGGCTTCTCTCTCGAGCGCAGAAACATACGGTGGGTAATCAAATTACTGTTGGGCAATTGATAGAAAAGCAAATAATTATGACGGATTCATGGCAATGATCATGTATATAGGCATCACGTCCAAGACAAGTAGACCGACTCCTGCCTGCATCTACTACTATTACTCCACTCATCGACCGCTATCCAGCATGCATCTAGAGTATTAAGTTAATAAAAACAGAGTAACTCCTTAAGCAAGATGACATGATGTAGAGAAGCAAATTCAAGCAATATGAATAAACCCCATCTTTTTATCCTTAATGGCAACAATACAAATATGTGTCATGTCCCTTTCTGTCACTGGGATTGAGCACCGCAAGATTGAACCTATCACAAAGCACCTCTCCCATTGCAAAATAAACCAATCTAGTTGGCCAAACCAAATCGATAGATCGGAGAGAAATACAAAGCTATATTTAATCATGCATAAAAGAGTTCAGAGAAGACTCAAATATTTCTCATGAATAATCTGATCATAAACTCACAATTCATCGGATCCCAACAAACACACCGCAAAAGAAGATTACATCGGATAGAACTCCAAGAACATCAAGGAGAACATGGTATTGAAAATCAAAGAGAGAGAAGAAGCCATCTAGCTACTAGCTATGGACCCGTAGGTCTGTGGTAAACTACTCACACATCATCGGAAGGGCAACAAGGTTGATGTAGAAGCCCTCCGTGATCAATTCCCCCTCCGGCAGAGTATCGGAAAAGGCCTCCAGATGGGATCGCGGAAGAACAAAGGCTTGCGGCGGCAGAAAGGTTTTCTCTTCTGACTCTCTGATGGTTTCCGAATATTTGTGAATTTATATGAGTGGAATTAGGTCAAACGGAGCCATGTGGGCCCCACAAGGCATCAGGGCGCCCCCCCCCCCCCCCCGGGGCCGCGCCCTGTTGCCTTGTGGAGGCTTCGTGAACCTTCTGGCCTCCTCTCCAAGTCTCCGGGGTCTCTTTTGTCCAGAAAAAAATCTCCAAAAAGTTTCGTGGCATTTGGACTTCGTTTGGTACCGATTCTCTGAAAAGCCAAAAACAAGCAGAAAACAGCAACTGGCACTGGGCACTAGGTTAATAGGTTAGTCCCAAAAAATGATATATAATTGCATATAAAAACATCCAAGATTGATACTATAATAGCATGGAACAATCAAAAACTATAGATACGTTGGAGACGTATCAGACACACGATCATACTAGATCGCACGGCTCGTGCTCGACCGGCTCAGTGTTAAGCCGGTCGGCCATCTCTGTGTCAGTCAGTTGTGCACTATTTCTGCCATCTCTGTGTGTCAACCCATTTGGATGCAGGAGGTGCTCAATGCTTATCAAACTGATTCCATGGCCATGGAGTACCTTGCACAACTGGCTGTACACGGACGAACATGGTCATGCCCGGGACCAAGGATTGATTCGCTACAATGGTCGCCTCTCAATACCCAACAACTCTGCCTTACAAACCAAATTGACCAGTGCGTTGCATTCCAGCGCAGTCAGAGGTCATTCTGGGGTCAGGGCTACGTACTATCGGGTGTCCAACCTTTTTCATTGGGTAGGTCTGAAGAAACAATTCTGGGGTCAGGGCTACGTACTGTCGGGTGTCCAACCTTTTTCATTGGGTAGGCCTGAAGAAACAAGTGGATGACTGGGTTCAACAATGCCAAGTTTGTCAGCAGGCAAAACGTGAAAGAACAGTGCTTGGTGGTCTGCTCCAGCCTCTCCCAGTTCCTGATTGCCTGTGGAAAGACATAACCATGGATTTCATTGATGGGTTACCCAAGTCAGAGGGATTTGAGGTGATTTTGGTGGTGGTCGATCGTTTTACCAAGTTCGCCCATTTTCTTCCTCTGAAACATCTGTATACAGCAAAGTCAGTGGCAGTTGTGTTCATTGATAGTATTGTCCGTCTTCATGGCGTGCCGGCCTCCATTGTTTCCGATCATGATAAAGTATTCACTAGCAGTTTTTGGAAGAACCTGTTCATGGAAATTGGCACTAAACTCTGTTACTCTACAGCCTACCACCCACAGATGGATGGCCAATCAGAGCGTGTAAACAATGCTTAGAGCAGTATCTGCGATGTGTTGTTCATGACAGTCCAGCACGATGGAAGCGCTGGTTACCAATGGCGGAATTTTGGTACAATTCCTCTTATCACACCTCACTTGGGGATTTTCTGAGAATGCTGCACGAGAACTTGCTGTGTGCTCAACAACGCATCAAGTCTCAGGCAGATAAGCATCGCAAAGATCGGGAGTTTGCTATGGTTGAGGAAGTGTTGCTCAAGTTATGCACAATCATCATTGGTCAATCGCCCATGTCGCAAACTAGCTATGAAATATTTGGGTCGTTCAGAGTTACTGCGCGGCTCGGGGCTGCGGCATATCGCCTCGATCTGCCGGACACCAGTCTGATACACCCCGTGTTTCACGTCTCTCAATTGAAGCCTTTCACGGGCAACTATTCTCTGGTCTGTGGAATTGCTAGATCCGCCTGATTTATCGGCAGTCACTCTCCAGCCGGAGGCTGTTATGGATCGTTGTATGGTGAAGAAGGACAAGACTGCAATTCCACAAATCAAAGTACAATGGCATGGTCTTTCCGCGGATCATGCAACATGGGAGGATTACTATGTGCTTCACGCTCGTTTTCCCTCGGCTGCAATCTGGAGGAGGCTCAAGCCCAAGGAGGGGAGTGTCACGGCTCCGTCGGTTACGACGTCACCAGACAACTGACAGGTGGACCCAGGGTCCACCGAGTGTCTGTATGACAGTGGGCCTAGTCTGTGCTGTGTGTGAGCCGTGGCGTGTGTGGGTTATATACCACCCCTTTGTCTGAATCTCACCCTCTGTTCTCTGTCTCGTTCCCCTTCTCTCTCGCGCTCCTCTGACCAATTCCTCCACCTCTCGTGCAAATTCTCGTGAGATCCTCCACTGGGGCCTCACAGTGGCGTTGATATGAAGCGGCCTTCATCTGCAACCTGGAAGGCAAGTTTCAACCTGACCTCTTCTTCTTGCCGTCCGTTAGATGAACAATGTGCGGTAGGGAGCACGGATGGGAGCACCCGCGCGGGAGCAGGCAAGCCCCGTCCAGGGAGGGACTGGAGTAATCAACCGGTCGGCTCTGTTGCCTTTTTAGGGACTTTGGGTTCGTATCTGAGTTCAGGTTCTGCTAAATAACACCGACCGTGGCCGTCAGATTCGCTTTCCCCGCTTCACGGGCACCACCGAGGTCGTCTTCTTCACGAATCGAATCCCAGCTGTGAGAGCTAGCGTCAGTTTTTCTACTTGGTGATTCTACAGTACACGCCCAGCTGTGAGTGTGAGACCCATCAGCTGGAAATGGCTAGCGGCGCCCGCCAGCTGCCACGTCTTAACTTGCCGGCCCAAGGAAGGAACGGTGGCCCTGGTTCGTGCGGGCAGCAGCCGGCCCTCACGTCATTTTCCATGACCTCAGCTCAGCTCCTTTCCATTCACCATCTCCATTCTTCTACACGTCAAGCTCACCGATCCGCCATCACCAGGCCTGCCGGCTGCAACCTCTATAAATACCCCTGTAGCACACACTACACCAACCAGCCAAAAAAACACAGCGGCACCGCCTACCATTCCTTAGAGATCCGGCGCTAAACTACACCACCTTTGAACTATTCTCGTCAGCTCTGTTCTGTGCATGATGGCATCGTCGGGGCAGCGCGCGGTGGCTCTCGCGTCGCTCGTGGTCGTCGTTCTGGTCGCCGGAGCAGGCCGTGCTGGCGCGGCGCGGCCGATGCCGGTGGAGAGGAGCGGGGACGGCGCGGCATACTCCGCGGTCTACCCCGGCGGCGACGGCGGAGAAGACGATGGAGATGCTCATGGCGAGGCTGCCGGCCGGGCCCAGCAACAGGGGCGCCGGCCACTAGCTGCGTGCGTAGGTCGCCCTCGACGGACAGCTTGGATCGGCTTGCAAGGTTTTGTAGACACGTACAGGGATAAATGATGTGAATTAGTTTAGTGAGTCCATAGGCCATTCACGTCGTACTAACTGCATGTAGAATGACTCCCTGTAATCTTCCTTCCTTTTCTTTGCCAGTGGAAATTGTTAGTACGTACGAAGATTGTACAAGTATGACCTAGCTAGTAATATGTTTTCTCGCTGAAACGCATTAGTAATTCGAGCTGTGATTCTTTTCCAATTTGTTTGAACTTACTCGACTTACTCGAGCTGATTCGAGCAGTCTCAAAAGAATGTTTGAGAACACCTCTTGCCGGGCCGAATTTGACAGTGAGGTCACTTGATGCACGGTGATCTCCCGTGACAACGACGAGAGCTCTTGGTCTCCCATGACCGAAACTGAAACTTATAGCTAGCTAGCGAGCTACTCGCGTTGCAGCATTCGACGATGGGAACACGTGAAAACCAAAAGCGTTTCTCAACGAGACGCCCAAGGCCTGCAGGCTCCCGGAACTTTTGTTGTCTGACGGCTGCCTGGTACTGTAACAACGACCCGGCCGGTCGTCAGATTCGTACGTGCGGCCACTCTACAGTCGGGACAGATGCCGTCTTCACGAAAAGAATCCCAGAATCGCAAAAGCGCAGGCCCTTTCCCCTCCTTCGCAAGCAACGGACCGAACATAATTAGTGCGATGTCATGTTTGCTCGCCCCCAGCTGCGAGACTAGCCGGAAACAGCGTCTGCTAGGTAGGTCTTGGGTCTTGATTTTGCCGACCAACAAGGAAAAGACTCGATTCGAGCGAGCAGCAGCACGTTCGGTCACTACACATCTACACGTCTTTTTCCATGGGCTCAGCTCAGCTCAGCTCACGCGCCATTGGAATCTTCCTTTCCACCTTACGGTCAATCTCCGAGCTCAGCAAACACGTCACCCTCTCACCGTCGCACCGACCCGTCAGGCCATCACCAGTTCACCACACCACCTCTATAAATACTCACGCTCGCGCACACTACCAACCAAACCACTCGACGCAAACTCAGGCGTGACCTAACACCCATCATAGTTGACTTCTGCAGAGTTCAGTCGCAAAACTACACCAACACCACCTTCAGTTATGGGGAGCTCTGTGATGGCATCGTCGGTCCGGCGCCTACCTCTCGCCGTGCTCGTGGTCGTCGTCGTTCTGATCAGCGGCACGAGCCTTGTCGGCGCATCGCGGCCGGAGCCGGTGGAGAGGAGCGGCGACGGTGCGGCTTACTTGGCGGTGTACCCGGCGGCAGAGAGACTGGAGATGCTCACGGCGAGGCTGCTGGCCGGGCCCAGCCGAAGGGGCGCCGGCCACTAGGTACACACGGACGGACAGCTTGGATCGGTTGATCGGGTTCAAGGTTTCGTAGACATGTGCATGAAGATGATTAGTGAATCCATAGGCCCTTCGCGTCATGCGAATTGCAGATAGAGTGATTCTTTGATATAATTCTTCTATTTCCTTTTCTCGTTGGAAGTTGTCACTAATGAGTACGGAGATTGTATAAACTACTCCCTCCGTACCACAATATAAGATCGTTTTTCAAGCTAAGTTGATGATACCGTAATATATTTTAATGAGATTTAATTGTGTGAAACAAATATTTAGATTAATAACACATGAAATGATAACGCACAAGTATAAGGACCGCAACAGTTTTCGCGGGTACTATTTTACCCAGATTTATTGATTCGATACAAGAGGAGCCAAAGAATATTTGCGAGAATTAACAGTTGAGTTGTCAATTCAACCACACCTGGAGAAGTAAATATCTGCAGCAAAGTGTTTAGTACCACAGTAGTATGATAATTTCAAAAGCAGTAGTAACACTAGTAACAGTAACAGAATCAGTTTTGTAGTAATTGTAATAGCAGCAGTAACGAAAGTAACTTAGTAAAGATCAATATGCGAAAAGCGTAGGCATTGGATCAGTGATGGATAATTATGTTGGATGACATTCATCATGTAACAGTCACAACCTAGGGCGATACACAATAGCTCCAATTCATCAATGTAATGTAGACATGTATTTCGTATATAGTCATACGTACTTATAATGAGAACTTGCATGACATCTTTTGTCCTCTCCTCCCGTGGCAGCGGGGTCCTTAAGGAAACTAAAGGATATTAAGGCCTCCTTTTAATAAAGAAACGGAACAAAGCATTAGCACATAGTGAATACATGAACTCCTCAAACTACGGCAATCACCGGAAAGAGTCACAATTATTGTCACCTTCGGGTATGCGGATCATGACACGTAACAGGTGCATATAACTTGCAAGATATGATCAAGAACTCAAATATATTCATGAAAACATAAAGGTTCAGATCTGAAATCATGGCACTCGTACCCTAGTGACAAGTATTAAGCATAGCAAAGTCATAGCAACATCAATCTCAGAACATAGTAGATACTAGGGATCAAAGCCCTACCAAATTGACTCGACTACATGGTAAATCTTGCTACTTGTAGACTGCGTTGGTATTTCGCCGAAGAGTAGAGAATGATGCAATATAGTAGAGATAAGTATTTCCTTCAGTTAAGAACCAAGATTATCAATCCAGTAGGAGAACCAAGCAAGATCCAGTGAACAACACCTACACACACAAAATCAAACACTTGCACCCAACGCGAATAAGAGGGTTGTCAATCCTCTTAACGATTACTTGCAAGGATTAACTCTGATAGAGATAAATTTATAAAGTAAATTACTAAACTAAATAAGAGTAAATAAATTGCAGCAAGGTATTTTTATATTATTTATATGATAAAGATAGACCCGGGGGCCATAGTTTTCACTAGAGGCTTCTCTCTCGAGCGCAGAAACATATGGTGGGTGAACAAATTTGGACAATTGATAGAAAAGCAAATAATTATGACGGATTCATGGCAATGATCATGTATATAGGCATCACGTCCAGACAAGTAGACCGACTCCTGCCTGTATCTACTACTATTACTCCACTCATCGACCGCTATCCAGCATGCATCTAGAGTATTAAGTGAATAAAAACAGAGTAACGCCTTAAGCAAGATGACATGATGTAGAGAATCAAATTCAAGCAATATGAATAAACCCCATCTTTTTATTCTTAATGGCAACAATACAAATACGTGTCATGTCCCTTTCTGTCACTGAGATTGAGCACCGCAAGATTGAACCCATCACAAAGCACCTCTCCCATTGCAAGATAAACCAATCTAGTTGGTCAAACCAAATCGATAGATCGGAGAAAAATACAAAGCTATATTTAATCATGCATAAAAGAGTTTAGAGAAGACTCAAATATTTCTCATGAATAATCTGATCATAAACTCACAATTCATTGGATCCCAACAAACACACCGCAAAAGAACATTACATCGGATAGAACTCCAAGAACATCAAGGAGAACATGGTATTGAAAATCAAAGAGAGAGAAGAAGCCATCTAGCTACTAGTTATGGACCCATAGGTCTGTGGTAAACTGCTCACACATCATCGGAGTGGCAGCAAGATTGATGTAGAAACCCTCCGTGATCGATTCCCCCTTCGGCAGAGTACCGGAAAAGGCCTCCAGATGGGATCGCGGAAGAACAGAGGCTTGCGGCGGCGGAAAGGTTTTCTCTTCTGACTCTCTGATGGTTTCCGAATATTTGTGAATTTATAGGAGTGGAATTAGGTCAAACGGAGCCACGAGGGCCCCACAAGGCATCAGGGCGCCCCCCTGGGGCCACGCCCTGTTGCCTTGGGGAGGCTTCGTGAACCTTCTGGCCTCCTCTCCAAGTCTCCAGGGTCTCTTTTGTCCAGAAAAAAAATCTCCAAAAAGCTTCGTGGCATTTGGACTTCGTTTGGTACTGATTCTTGAAAAGCCAGAAACAAGCAGAAAACAGCAACTGGCACTGGGCACTAGGTTAATAGGTTAGTCCCAAAAAATGATATATAATTGCATATAAAAACATCCAAGATTGATAATATAATAGCATGGAACAATAAAAAATTATAGATACGTTGGAGACGTATCAAGCATCCCCAAACTTAATTCCTGCTCGTCCTCGAGTAGGTAAATGATAAAAATAGAATTTTTGATGTGGAATGCTACCTATCATGTTTTATCATGTAATCTTTCTCTTATGGTATGAATAATAAGATCCAAATGATTCAAAGCAATAGTCTGTAATTTGATATAAAGACATCAATACTCAGACATACTAACAAACAATCATGCCTTTCAAAATAACGATGCTAAAGAAAGTTATCCCTACAAAATCATATAATCCTGTCATGCTCCATCTTCTTCACACAAAGTATCTATCATGCACTACCCCGATGACAAGCCGAGCAATTGGTTCATACTTTTTAACGCACTTCAGCTTTTTCAACTCCCACTCAATACATGAGCGCAAGCCATGGATATAGCACTATGGGTGGAATAGAGTGTGGTGGTAGAGGTAAATAAGAGAAGTCAAAAATAAGAAGATAGTCTCACATCAACGAGGCTAATCAACGGGCTATGGAGATGCCAATCAATTCATGTCAATGCGAGGAGTAGGGATTGCCATGTAACGGATGCACTAAGAGCTATAAGTGTATGAAAGCTCAACATGAAAACTAAGTGGGTGTGCATCCAACTTGCTTGCTCATGAAGACCTCGGGTATTTGAGGAAGCCCGCCATCGGAATATACAAGCCAAGTTCTATAATGAAAAATTTCCACTAGTATATGAAAGTGACAAAATAGGAGACTCTCTATATGAAAAACATGGTGCTACTCTGAAGCACAAGTGTGGAAAAGGATAGTAACATTGCCCCTTCTCTCTTTTTCTCTCATTTTATTTTTTTTTCTATTTTTTTTCATGGCTCTTTTTTGCCTCTTTTTTTCTCTTTTTTTTTACTTTTCGTCCGGAGTCTCATTCCGATTTGTGGGGGAATCATGGTCTCCATCATCCTTTCCTCACTAGGACAATGCTCTAATAATGATGATCATCACACCTCTATTTACTTACAACTCAATATTACAACTTGATACTAGAATAAAAAATATGACTCTATATGAATGCCTCTGGCAGTGTACCAGGATGTGCAATGATGCTAGCGTAACATGTATAAAAAATGATGAACGGTGGCTGAGCCACAAATACTATGTCAGCTATATGATCATGCAAAGCAATATGACAATGATGATGTTTGTCATAAAAACGGAACAGTGGAAGTTGCATGGCAATATATCTCGGAATGGCTATGGAAATACTATGATAGGTAGGTATGGAGGCTGTTTTGAGGAAGATATAAAGAGGCTTATGTGTGATAGAGCGTATCATATCACGGGGTTTGGATGCACCGGCGAAGTTTGCACCAACTCTCGATGTGAGAAAGGGCAATGCACGGTACCGAAGAGACTAGCAAATTGCGGAAGGGTGAGAGTGCGTATAATCCATCGACTCACATTAGTCATAAAGAACTCACATACTTATTGCGAAAGTTTACTAGCCCTCGAAGCAAAGTACTACTACGCATGCCCCTAGAGGGATAGATTGGTAGGACAAGGTCCATCGCTCGTCCCCGACCGCCACTCATATGGTAGACAATCAATAATAAATCATGCTCCAACTTCTTAGCATAACGACAGATCATACGTGCATGCTTCGGGAATCACAAACCTTAACACAATTATTCTTACTAAACCACAATCATCTACTAGTACCTCCCCCATATTACCATCTTAATATCACAAAACTATTGCAAGGAATCAAATTTATCATATTCAGTGATCTACATGAAAGTTTTTATTATATCCCTCTTGAATACCTATCTTATCAAGACCAAATTCATAACCCGTGCATATTACCATTGCTATCATGAGACTCTAAAAAAGATATAAGTGAAGCATGAGAGTGCAACTATTTTTTTTAAATATAACCACCGCCGTGCTCTAAAAGATATAAGTGAAGCACTAGAGTAACTGCTTAGCTCAAAAGATATAAGTGAAGCACATAGAGTATTCTAACAAATCACGAATAATGTGTGTCCCTCTCAAAAAGGTGTGTTCAGCAAAGATGATTGTGACAAACTAAAAAGCAAACAAAAGCAAACAAACTATATCACAGGACGCTCCAAGTAAAACACATATCATGTGATGAATAAAAATATAGCTCCAAGTGAGTTACCGATAGATTGTAGACGAAAGAGGGGATGCCATCCAGGGCATCCCCAAGCTTAGACGCTTGAGTATTCCTTGAATATTACCTTGGGGTGCCTTGGGCATCCCCAAGCTTAGGCTCTTGCCACTCCTTATTCCTTTATCCATCGTAGTCTCACCCAAAACTTGAAAACTTCAGCACACAAAACTCAACAGAAACCTCGTGAGATCCGTTAGTATAACAAATAAATCTTTAACTCTAGGTGTTGTAGTAAATTGATTCATATTTAATATTGGCATAATGCTACTGTACTCCAACTTCTCCATGACTCATACCCCCCGATACGATCCATAGATACATCAAAATAAGCAAACTATGCAACAAAAACAGAATCTGTCTAAAACAGAACAGTCTGTAAAGATCTGAATTATGGTCATACTTATGTAACTTCAAAAAATCTGAAAAATTACAACAACGTGGGAAATTTATATTCCAATACTGTGTAAAAAATTCAGAAGGTTCTGAGACACCAGCAAAAATTAGAAATTCTAGCACTGGACGCAAAAGTTTCTGTTTTCAAACAACATCAATCATACTATCATCCAAATCATCCCAAAGGCATTACTTGGCACAAACACTAATTTCAACATAAAATAAAATCATAATAGAGGCTATAATTGTGCAAACACTCAAAAACAGAAATAAAAAGTTTATTGGGTTGTCTCTCAACAAGCTCTTTCTTTATAGCCATTAAGATAGGCTTGAGATTTCAATGATGCTCTCATGAAAGATAATAATTGAAACACAAAGAGAGCATCATGTAACATGTGAAAAACATATTTAAGTCTAACATACTTCCTATGCATAGGCATTTTATAGAAAAACAAATTATCAAGACAAGCAATATCTAGCATATGTAAATAGGAAGAATGGAGCATTAATAATTTTAGCACAAAGAGAGGTAATTTAGTGACATGAAAGTTTTTACAACCATATTTTCCTCTCTCATAATAATTACATGTAGGATCATAATTAAATTCAACAATATAGCTATCATATACAACTTTATCTTCATGATGCACATGCATAAAAGTTTTATAATCTTCCAAGATAGTGGGATTAACATCAACTAAAGTCATGACCTTTCCAAACCCACTTTTATCAAAAATTTCATAAGATTGATAATTCTCCAAAGTAGTGGGATCATTATTACCTAAAGTTGACGTTCTTCCAAACCCACTTTTAATAGTATTGCAAACATTATTATCAATAACATATTCATCATGAGGCTTAAATAAATTTTCAAGATCATAAGAAGCATTATCACCCCAATCATGATCATTGCAATAAGTAGTGGACATAACAAAATTATCATCCCCAAGCTTGTAGTTTTGCATATTATTAGCATAATTCACATTAATAGAATTTATAGTAACATCATTGCAATCAGGCTTTTCAATCAAGGAGCTATCATGAATCACTTTATAAATTTCTTCTTCTAACACTTCATCATAAATTTCAGATTCATGATTTTCAAGCAAAACTTCATAGAGAAAATCAAGAGCACTCAAATCACTAGCAATTGGTTCATTATAATTGGATCTTTTGAAAAGATTAGCAAGTGGATGAGGATCCATAGTGATCATAAATTTTTGTTTTACTTTCTGTTCTTGTGTGTTGACACGATACTAAAAGCAAGCAAACAAATAAAATATTTTTCTGTTTTTGTAAAAAAAATTAGAAGTGAGGGAGATGAAAACGAGAGGCAAATGAAAATGAAAAGGCAAATAAAATAAATGCAAGTGATTGATAGTTTGTGCGAAGGTACTTGATAGATTTTAATGATGTCTCCCCAGCAACGGCGCCAGAAATTCTTCCTGCTACTTGTAGACTGCATTGGTATTTCCCCGAAGAGGAGAGGATGATGCAGTATAGTAGAGATAAGTATTTCCCTCAGTTAAGAACCAAGGTTATCAATCACTAGGAGAACCAAGCAAGATCCAGTGAACAACACCTACACACACAAAAGCAAACACTTGCACCCAACACGAATAAGAGGGTTGTCAATCCTCTTAGCGGTTACTTGCAAGGATTAAGTCTGATAGAGATAAATTGATAAAGTAAATTACTAAACTAAATAAGAGTAAATAAATTACAGCAAGGTATTTTTTATGTTTTTTATATGATAAAGATAGACCCGGGGGCCATAGTTTTCACTAGAGGCTTCTCTCTCGAGCGCACAAACATACGGTGGGTAAACAAATTACTGTTGGGCAATTGATAGAAAAGCAAATAATTATGACGGATTCATGGCAATGATCATGTATAGAGGCATCACGTCCGAGACAAGTAGACCGACTCCTGCCTGCATCTACTACTATTACTCCACTCATCTACCGCTATCCAGCATGCATCTGAAGTATTAAGTTAATAAAAACAGAGTAACGCCTTAAGCAAGATGACATGATGTAGAGAAGCAAATTTAAGCAATATGAATAAACCCCATCTTTTTATCCTTAATGGCAACAATACAAATACGTGTCATGTCCCTTTCTGTCACTGGGATTGAGCACCGCAAGATTGAACCCATCACAAAGCACCTCTCCCATTGCAAGATAAACCAATCTAGTTAGCCAAACCAAATCGATAGATCGGAGAGAAATACAAAGCTATATTTAATCATGCATAAAAGAGTTCAGAGAAGACTCAAATATTTCTCATGAATAATCTGATCATAAACTCACAATTCGTCGGATCCCAACAAACACATCGCAAAAGAAGATTACATCGGATAGAACTCCAAGAACATCAAGGAGAACATGGTATTGAAGATCAAAGAGAGAGAAGAAGCCATCTAGCTACTAGCTACTAGCTATGGACTCGTAGGTCTATGGTAAACTACTCACACATCATCGGAGGGGCAGCAAGGTTGATGTAAAGCCCTCCGTGATCGATTCCCCCTCCGGCAGAGTACCGGAAAAAGCCTCCAGATGGGATCGCGGAAGAACAGAGGCTTGCGGTGGCGGAAAGGTTTTCTCTTATGGCTCTCTAATGGTTTCTGAATATTTGTGAATTTATAGGAGTGGAATTAGGTCAAATGGAGCCACGAGGGCTCCATAAGGCATCAGGGCGCGCCCCCCGGGGCCGCGCCCTGTTGCCTTGTGGAGGCTTCGTGAACCTTCTGGCCTCCTCTCCAAGTCTCCAGGGTCTATTTTGTCCAGAAAAAATCTCCAAAAAGTTTCGTGGCATTTGGACTTCGTTTGGTACTGATTCTTGAAAAGCCAAAAACAAGCAGAAAACAGCAACTGGCACTGGGCACTAGGTTAATAGGTTAGTGTGACGCCCCCGACTTAATCGTGCACTAATCATACACGGAAATGCGCACGATCAAGCATAGCGACTCACGGGAAGATATCACAACACAACTCTAAACACAAATAAAAGTCATACAAGCTTTATATTACAAGCCAGGGGCTCGAGGGCTCAAATACATAAGCTCGCATACAAGAGTCAGCGGAAGCAAGCATCAGCATCTGAGTACAGACATAAAAGTAAAAAACAGATAGGCCTTAAGAAGGCGGGGCAAAACAATGACACTAGACCAAAGAGGCGCGGGCCTCCTGCCTGGGAGCCTCAGAACTACTCCTGGTCGGCGGTCTCCGCGTGGTAGTAGGCTCCGTCGTGGTAGTAGTAGTCGTCGACGTGGTCGGCTGTCTCCGGGGCTCCGTCATCTGGTCGCAGCAATCGGGTATGGGGAAAAAGAGGAGCAAAGCAACTGTGAGTACTCATCCAAAGTACTCGCAAGACTTACATCAGATCTAAACTAATTATGCGTCGGTATCAAGTGGAGAGGCTGTATCTGTGGACTAGACTGCAGAAATGCCAGAATAGAGGGGAAGGCCTAGCCTATCGAAGACTAGCAACTTGCAGCATCTTGCAGCATTAGAAGAGTGTAGATTAGTACATAAATATAGTAGTAGCAACAAGCATAATAGTAACGCCCAGAGATCCTTCCTCGACTCCCTGCGAGAAAGCGATCCCGGAGCCAACATATTATTAAACATCCAAGTATCCAGTTCTAGTTGTAGTAGATCGGGATACTCTCTGAGCGTCCGTTACCGTGGACACGGCTATTCGAATAGATATACTTCCCTGCAGGGGTGCACCATCTTACCCAACACGCTCGATTAACTCTGTCTGGACACACTCACTCGGTCCATGCCCGGCCTCTACTGATCGACACGCCGTAGTCCTACCTAGGCTCAACAGAGAGGCCAGCACGCCGGTCTACATCCTAAGCACTCAGGGGTCTTGGGCCCATCGCCCTTTGCACTCCTGCGCGTTGCGAACGCGGCCGGTGAGCAGACCTAGCCCCCTTAATACAAGCACAGGATTTCCCAGTCCAACCCGGCGCGCGCCGCTCAACTGCTGACGTCTGAAGAGTTTCAGCTGATACATACGACGCCGAGTGCCCATACTATTCCCGCGTGGTGGTTAGTGCGAAAAGGCCAGAGGCCTACTCAGATCACATATCCAAACCCATTAGTGTGTTGGGAGCTCGCGGTGACGATCAGTGCTCCTGTCGCCCCGTCTCGAGGACTTGCAGCAAGGGCCAGACCCAATCCCTCTCCTCCCTCTCCTGAGGCAATCTGCCTGCCCGGCCAGGCCTCGTAATTGTTTTGCGGGTACCCTCACAGTCAACCCGACTTCTCGACTCTCGCGGGTACCCCTCGGGGCCGACCCGACTTCAAACAGGGACTCATGTAAAGTTCATGGTAACCGTGAGTTTATCACATCAAGGGGGAATCCGAGGAATCACCCTCGTTGGATTCCCACTCGATGTATCCGTCAAGGTGAACCTGGAGGAATCACCCTCGATGGGTCCACACTTGAGGGGGTTGCACGACTGTGGCATCATCGGAAGTGGTGAAAGAGGAATCACCCTCACTAACCCACAACCGACTAGCTATACTACAGAGATATCATCAGGAGTGATATAGGAGGTATCACCCTCGGCACTCGATATTAACTCTTCAGAGTCGTACAACTAAGGGGGAATGCGCGGTGCGGTGTTGGTCTCTGCACCTCGATCACAATGACCGAGTCATCCGATAATAAGGCGGGGCAACAGGGACAAGGATGAGGGGCCACTGATGGATCACTAACCAACCTATACTAAGCATTTAGGATAACAGTTAAGGTATCAACAACAGTTACAAAAACAGGCTATGCATCAGAATAGGAGCAATCAAATCAGTAGCAATTCTAATGCAAGCATGAGGGGGAAGGAATAGGAGATATAGGAATGATCAAGGGGGTTTGCTTGCCTGGAAGCTCTGCTGAAAAGGTCTGGACGTCGGTAGCGTAGTCGTACTCAGCCACGTCAGCGTCGGTCTCGGCAGCTACCGGAGAGAAGTGGGGGGAGAAACAATAAATACAAAGCAAACAGATACATGACATGGCAATATGCTATGCATGGGTGACCTAATGCATCTCTAAACCATTTTAGGCATATTAGGATATAAGTTGGAATTATTAACCGGTAGTCAAACACTATTCACCTACCAGAAACATGCAAAAAGTTACAGGTTCTCCTACTTAGAGGAATCTAACATGAATGCAATGACATATTCGGATTCGTCTCATTTTTCTGATGAACTTTCATGTAGAAAACTTTTTGATCCGAGCTACGGTTTGTTTTCTATGATTTTCTGAAGTTTTAATCATTTTCTGAAATTTACTGGAATTATTTTAATTCAAAATTAAAAGGGAAATTGCTATGGGTACACAGAAGTGTACCCAGCAATATGCACGTGTGGCTGACAGTGGGGCCAGGGGTGTGCTAAGTCAGCAGTCAACCAGTCAAAGTTGACTAGTCAACAGGGTCAAGGGGCCCACATGTCATTGACTGAGGGCCATCCCAGTCAGCATTGACTGGTCAACTGGGTCCAGTGGGACCCAGTGATCAGTCTCTGTTAATTTAACAGTGGGTTAGTTTAATTAATCAAGCTAATTAGGAAGGTGGGGCCCAGTTAACAGTGACACAGCAGTTAGTAATTAAGTTAAATCTAATCCTAATTTCTACAGTGCGGGCCCATCAGTCAGTGGCTGATTAGAGCCGGGTTAGTGCTAACTAACTGGCAGGTGGGTCCCGCCAGCGACTAAACACAGTGGCGCGCCAGCGGCAGCCACAAAGACGGCGGTGTCGTGTGGGTTTTGCGCACACGCAGCAGATCGAGCCGCGGTTAGGCTCTACGGAACCGGCGCGACGTCGCGCACACGACGGTGCCAGCAGCTGGTGCTAGGGACGGCCGGGTCAACGCCAGCGATGAGCAGACACATGGATGCGCTAGACCGCACCTACGCAACACTATGAACTCGGTGGCGCGCTCGAATGAGCTCGAGGGGCACCTGGGCGAGGGCATGGAGCTCAGCGGCGGTGACAGAGCTACGGCAATGGTGGGAGTGGCGCGGGGAGCGAGCTATGGGGCGACAGCGCGCAAACAGAGGGAGAGGGGAGTTGCGGATGCTCACGGTGAGGCACACGGTGGCCGGTGACAGCTTAGGAGCGCAGTGAGGCGGCGGATCGAGGCGGTTAACGACGGGGGCCGGAAGTAGGAGACGGGTCGATGCCGGCGCTGTGGTGCCTCCCGGCTGGCGTGCGTGGCTGGAGAGGAGGTAGTAGTCGGCGGCGAACCTCGTAGACAAGTTTGCGGCGCTTGGGGACGACGGTGGCCGCGACTAGGGTGCGGCCATGGCGACGGTGGCGCTCGGCCGTGTTCGAGCTCAACGAGAGAGGCGATGGTAGAGGGGGAGGAGTGGTTGGGGCATCCAGGGGGAGCCCTAGCTCATCCTTATCCTCCCCGCGGCGTCCGGGGCGGCAGCTGTCGAGCTACGGCCGTGGCGGGCGCGCCCTAGCCATGGCGACACCGACACGGTGATGGGGCAGGTGGGAGAAGGACGAAGAGCATGTGGGAGCAGGTTGGGCCTCTACTGTTGCACTTGGGCCGGCAGCACTGGTGAGGTTTTCTTTTCGTTTTATTTCTTTTCTGTTTTCCTTTTTACAGAAGCTTTTGCATTTATTTTAAGCCATCATATGACTTTTGTAAAATGTGAAACTGGTGAAAACAAAAACTAGGGACTCTGGTGCACTGCCACAAAAAGTTTGGGAGGCACTTGAATCCATTTGAAATTTTCATAATTGGAATTACATTTAAATTTGCTGGAATAGCACTGTTTAAATGCTAATGCTCATTTTAGCAAATAGGTGATGTGGTTTTTCTGAACAAATATTTGTTTTGGAATATTTGCTAATTGATGAACATTTTTGCAGCAATTTTTGGGCAACTTCAAATTTCACTTACATTTTGAATTTGAATTCAGTGGTGGAATTTGAAATGAGATATTAATCCACTGTGATCATTCATTGCAAATCAAGGTGACTTGGCATTATCATGGTGATCACTGTAGCTCATTTACACAGGGGTGTTACAGTTAGTCCCAAAAAATGATATATAATTGCATATAAAAACATCCAAGATTGATACTATAATAGCATGGAACAATAAAAAATTATAGATACGTTGGAGACGTATCAAATCTCATCCAACCCATCACCGTCCAACAAGCCTATGAAGAAATTACACACACACGGCGGTGAGCATCATGAAATTGGTGATGGAGGATGGTTGATGATGACGACGGCGTCGAATCCCCCTCTCCGGAGCCCCGAATGGACTCCAGATCAGCCCTCCCGAGGAAGAACAGGAGGTGGCGGCGGCATCGTCTCATAAAACGCGATGATTCTTTCTCTCTGATTTTTTTCTCCACGAATAGGTACTTATAGCGTTGGAATTAGGGTAAACGGAGCTGCCAGGGGCCCACAAGCCTGCCAGACGCGCCCTGGGGGTGGCGGCGCCCCCCAAGCTTGTGGCGCCTGGTGGCCCCCCCTCTGATGGATCTTTGCGCCAGTATTTTTTATATATTCTGAAATAATTCTCCGTAAATTTTTAGGTCCATCCGAGAACTTTTATTTCTGCACAAAAACAACACCATGGCAATTCTGATGAAAACAGCGTCAGTCCGGGTTAGTTTCATTCAAATCATGCAAATTATAGTCCAAACTAGAGCAAAAGTGTTTGGAAAAGTAGATACGTTTGGGACGTATCAACTCCCTCAAGCTTAACTCATTGCTTGTCCTCAAGCAATTCAGTTGACAAACTGAAAGTGATAAAGAAAAACTTTTACAAACTCTTTTGTTCTTGTTGTCTGTATATATACTTAACTAGCATCCAGGTTTTCAGCAAGATTATGAACTAACCATATTGATGATAACACTTAGGTCTCACATTTACTCGTGGCAATACCATAACCAACTAGCGAGCAATAATAAGATATCTCGGATGCCAACACTTTGTCAAAACAATCATGATATAATATGATAACATGGTATCTTGCTAGCCCTTTCTGAGACCGCAAAACATAAATGCAGAGCACCTCTGAGATTCAAGCAACGACTAAACATTGTAATTCAGGGTAGAGGATATCCATTCATGGACACACCCAACATTAACTATACTCAATGCATAAAAATGACAATAGTGCTCTCCAACTGGTGCTTAAATGAGAGGGTGATGAGTCAACAATTAAAATAAAATAACATAAAAGTAAATGGATAGGCCCTTCACAGAGGGAAGCATGGATTTGCAGCGGTGCCAGAGCTCGAAGCTTAAATTAGAGATGAAAATAATTTTGGGAGGTATGCTTTTTCCTGTCAACGTCACCACCGAGAGTTTTCAATATCTTCCATGCTAGACAAATTATAGGCGGTTCCCGAGCAGAAAGGTAAAGTTTACTCCCCCTCCACCGTACCAACACAAGCCATGGCTAGCCGAATTCACGGGTGCCCTCCATACCAACAACTTTTCGGGGGAGTTTGTTTGCATTATATAACGGTTTGAGCAATAGGACTGGGCATCCCAATTACCATCCTCTCTCGTGCAATGACAAGTGAACAAACACTCATCTGAGAGTAACCCGCTTAGCATGGAAGATACTGACCGCCCCCTGTCGCTCCATGAGCGGTACGGGCACATAAAACAGATGTTCGTTTGAATATTTAGAGATGGCACTTGCAAATTTACTTGGAACGGCAGAGTAATACCGCATATAGGTAGATATAGTGGACTCATCTGGAACAACTTTGGTTTAAGAATTTGGTTGCACAAGCAGTATTCCCGCTTAGTACAGGCGAAGGCTAGCAAATAGATTGAGAAGCGACTAGCTAGAGAGCGAAAATGGTCATAGACATGCATTGTGAATAATTAACATTGAACACGAGCATGAGTAGGATATCAACACCCTGAGCATAAATATCATGGATGCTATGTTGGTTCTGATTCAACTACATGTATGAACATGTGCCAAGTCAAGCCACTCGAATTACTCAAAGGAGGATACCATGCTAACATACTACATCACAACCATTTTAATGCATGTTGACACTCAAGATAAATCATTATCCAGGACTAGCTATTTAAGCATGGCATGAGCAACTATAATCTCTAATTGTCATCACAAATATGTTTACTCATAATAACGCTGAATCATGAATACTGAGCTAAACATATTTACAAAGACAAAAACAGGAAGAGTTCATACCAGCTTTTCTTCTCCGCAATCACTTCATCAAATATCATCATTATTGCCTTTCACTTGCACGACCAAATAATGTGATAATAATAAGAATGGTGCAAGTGTGCCGTGGACTAAGCTGGAATCTACAAACATTTATTCAAAGGAGAAGACAAAGTAATAGTGGCTCTTTGTTAGATCAACAATAAAGCATATGGGAGCCACTCAACATTTTTATCGTGGTCTTCTCCTTGCGACGACTCAACGAAAAGAAAAGAAATTCAGAGAAACACACTGAAATATTTTTGGAGTTTTTGGTTTTTCTGAAGAAAGCAAATTAACGAAGGAAAACGAAAAACGAGAAAAACTATTTACACGGGAAAGCTCCCAACAAGCAAAAGAAGAAACAAGAAATCTTTTTGGGTTTTCTTTTACTACTATGAATTAACTAGACAAGAAAGAAACTACAACTAATTTTTTTGGATTTTCGAAAGCCTTTCAAACACATAAGAAGAAAGCGAAAATAAAACTAGCATGGATATATAATGAAAAAGGATGAACACCGACAACTGGAATGAATGTGTGAACATGAATGAAATGTCGGTGAGATACGTACTCCCCCAAGCTTAGGCTTTTGGCCTAAGTTGGTCTACGGCCACGGGTCGAAATCAGCACCTCCCGGATAGTGCGAAGGCTGCTAAGGATCCCACTGGTAAATGGCCTCCTGTGGCTCCCACTGATAGATGGGCTCCTGGTACGGCTCTGGTGCTGGTGCTGGCTCAGGTGCTTGGGGCTGGTCCAAGCCCCAATAAGTGTAAATGTCCTCAGGCATGATGGTGTATCTGCCCTTGTGAATATCAAACAAAGTAGGTGTAGGCAGAATAATAACCTCGCGAGTGCCCTGACTGAACACCAAGTTATATCTAAAATGAACGGGGCCCTCATCAATGAAGTCATGCCCAACCATACTGTCGTAATCGAGATGCATAACGGGTAAAAGCCTCTCTTCCCTCTCGTCGTGCCTAATAGGAATCTCGAAATGTTTAACGAGATGGGAAGCATAAATACCACCATAAATAGCACCCCTCGAACGGTTAGTGTGCAACCGCCGGGGCAACCATAGCACCCAAACTAAAGGTCCTATCAGCATAAAGTGCGTGGCGCAAAATAGCAAGGTCAGGCGAACTGAGTGTGCCACTCTCCCACCGACTAGTCAAACACCTCCCGGCAAATAATGAATAATAGCGCAAAACAGGGAAATGTAAACTAGCAACCCTAGCCTCAGAAACTCCCCTCGACTCCCCCACGGTAAGCTCAGAGATGAACTCTGAGACATCCCTGGGATGTGGTTCTAATGGGCTGCCCTCGTTGGGAAGTTTGCATACCTCGCAAAAATCCTCAAGTGTCATCTCTTTGGGAACATGATACGTCTCCATCGTATCTACTTTTCCAAACACTTTTGCTCTTGTTTTGGACTCTAATTTGCATGATTTGAATGAAACTAACCCGGACTGATGCTGTTTTCAGCAGAATTTCCATGGTGTTGTTTTTGTGCAGAAATAAAAGTTCTTGGAATTGGACGAAACTTTTTGGAGATATTTTATGGAATAAATAAAAAATAGTGGAGCCAAGATCCACTGGAGGGGGCCACCTGCTGCCCACAAGGCACCAGCGTGCGCCACCCCCCTGGCGCGCCCTGGTGGCTTGTGGGGCCCACGAGGCTCCGCTGACCCTAATCTCAGGCCTATAAATTCACAATTCCAGAGAAAAAATAGGAGAAGAAGTTTTATCACGTTTCACGATATGGAGCCGCCGCCACTGATGACCCACAAGTATAGGGGATCAATCGTAGTCCTTTCGATAAGTAAGAGTGTCGAACCCAACGAGGAGCAGAAGGAAATGACAAGCGGTTTTCAGCAAGGTATTTTCTGCAAGCACTGAAATTATCGGTAATGAGTAGTTTGATAGCAAGATAATTTGTAACAAGTGACAAGTAGCAATAGTAACAAAGAGTGCAGCAATATGGCCCAATCCTTTTGATAGCAAAGGACAGGCCGAAACGATCTCTTATAGTAAGTAAAGCGTTCTCGAGGACACATGGGAATTTCATCTAGTCACTTTCATCATGTTTGTTTGATTCGCGTTCGCTACTTTGATAATTTGATATGTGGGTGGACCGGTGCTTGGGTGCTATTCTTACTTGAACAATCCTCCCACTTATGATTACCCCCTCTCACAAGCATCCGCAACAACGAAAGAAGAATTAAGATAACTCTAACCATAGCATTAAACATATGGATCCAAATCAGCCCCTTACGGAATAGCGCATAAACTGGGGTTTAAGCTTCTGTCACTCTAGCAACCCATCATCTAATTACTATTCCACAATGCATTCCCTTAGGCCCAAAGATGGTGAAGTGTCATGTAGTCGACGTTCACATAACACCACTAAGGGAATCAACAACATACATATCATCAAAATATCGAACGAATACCAAATTCAGATGATTACTTATGACAAGACTTCTCCCATGTCCTCAAGAACAAAAGTAACTACTCACAAATCATGTTCATATCCAAGATCAGAGAGGAATTGAATAGCATAATAGATCTGAACATATAATCTTCCACCAAATAAACCAACAAGCATCAACTACACGATGTAATCAACACTACTAGTGATCCACAGGTACCAATCTGAGGTTTTGAGACGAAGATTGAATACAAGAGATGAACTAGGGTGTGAGATGAGATGGTGCTGGTGAAGATGTTGATGAAGATTGGTCCTCCCACGATGAGAGGATCGCTGGTGTTGTCGATGGCGACGATTTCCTCCTCCTGGAGGGATGTTTCTCCGGCAGAATCTCTCCGCCGGAGATCAAAAGTGCTCCTGCCCAAGTTCCGCCTCGAGACGGCGGTGCACCATCCCAAAATTCTTCTCTATAATATTTTTAGGTCAAATTTACTTATATACCAGAAAATGAAGGCCAGAAGTGGGCCAGGGGCCCCACGAGATACCAGGGCGCGCCTGGGGGGGTGGCGCGCCCTGGTGCCTCGTGGGCACCTGGGTGGCCCCCTCTGGTACTTCTTGATTCAAGTATTTTTTATATATTCCAAAATAATTTTCCGTAAAATTTCAGTTCATTTGGAGATGTGCAGAATAGGTATCTCTGACATAGCTTTTTCAGGTCCAGAATTCCAGCTGCCGGCATTCTCCCTCTTTGTGTAAATCTTGCCTATTAAGTGAGAAAAGGCATTAGAATTGCTCCACAAAGTGTTATATAGATTAAAAACACTATAAATAACAGTAGTAAAACATGATGCAAAATGGACGTATCAACTCCCCCAAGCTTAGACCTCGCTTGTCCTCAAGCGAAAGCCGATATCGATAATCATGTCCACATGTTTAGAGAGAGAGAGAGGAGTCGATAAAAACAAAATACGGACATAGCAGCATCATGATCATTATTATAACCGCAATATTTATTATCATAAACTTCCCATGAGCAAGTAACAATTCATCACAACAATGGAGTATAAGGCATAAACTTTCTTGAAAACTAACAAACTATGTTCTCAGTCAACAATGCAATTGCAATTCATCATATTTTATGGAAGGGTCTCATGTAGGAGCTATTAAGCAAGTCCACATACTCAACCATCATTTAGTCTTCTATGATTGCTAACACTCACGACATATATATGGAGCAAAAAGTTTCAGCCAGACACATAGAAAGATGGGGGCTTGTGATTTCGCCTCCCAACTCATTCACCTCAAGGGTGCTGTCTACAATAATAACTCATGATCACTCATATCCAACTGGATATATGTGTCTAGATCTTTTCCCACCACAAGATGCTTGCAAAAGACAAAAATAAAAAGGAATAGGGAAGAACACTATTGACTCTTGCATAAAAAGTAAATACATAAAAGTACAGGATAGGCCCTTCGCAGAGGGAAGCAGAGGTTGTCATGCGCTTTTTGTTTTTGGATGCAAGAGTCCTTAATGCAAAGGAACATCACTTTATATTGCCCCTTGTGATAGCAACCTTTATTATGCAGTCTGTTGCTTTTATTTCTTTACCATCACAAGTTCGTACAAAGCTTATTTCCCTTTCAATAAAAGTTCAGACATATTTAAAGGCATTTTTTATTGCTTTATGCACCGATGACAACTTACTTGAAGGATCTTATTCAATCCATAGGTAGATATGGTGGACTCTCATGACATGAAACTGGGTTTAAGGGTTTTGGATGCACAAGTAGTATCTCTACTTGGTGCGAATTTTTGGCTAGCAAACATATTGGCAAGCACCACATGTTGGAGGATCTATAACAATATAACTTCTTTGTGAATATGAACAAACATAATTCATTACGTTGTATTCCTTGTCCAACGTCAACAGTTTGACATAAAATACTTAATGGGGGTTCACAATCATAAAAGATGTCCAAGATAGTATACTTTCATGTGAATCCTCTCTTCCCTTATTAATTCTTTCTTGAATTGCATCATTGACTAATGCTATGTTTGTTAACTTACAATAAATTTTACCACTTATACTTTTCTTTATGTAATGTCATTACTTTACATAAGATTACCATATGATCTTTTTCCTTATTTTCATTGCTAGACTTGGAACATGAAAGTAAAGAAGCAAAAACTCAAACTACTCTTTATTATATAACTCTGAACTCGATTACATAGGTAGATAGATCACGAAGCTAACACTCGAAAATAGATCATACTAAACTTTTATTCAACTAGATCACGGAATTACTAAGGATCGAACTAAAAATAGGTAATGATAATAAGAGTGATGTTGATACGATACCGGGGCACCTCCCCCAAGCTTGGCGCAAGCCAAGGGGAGTGCCCATACCCATGTGATCAAATCTCCTTCTTCGGTGATGGTGGTAGTGATGAAGTGGTGGGCTTATCCTTCAGCTCAAGCAGATACATCAGTTTATGGTTGATTCTTCGAAGGGCGATGTTTTGCTCCTCCAACAAAATAATTTCACGGGTGAGCGATGTATTTTGAACACTAACTATTTCAAAAACTCTTAGGGCTTCAGTTACGGATGGGGATAGATGATCATATAAGGGTTGAAGTATATCTCCCTTCTCTGTGGTCTCCTTCATGGGGATGGCTTGCCCTTCTTCCGGAGCCTGGGCTCCGGCAACTTCCTCGACCTTCTCCTTCTTGCCATTGTCTTCTTCTCCCGACGACAACTCGTAGTAAACCTCGCTGTAAGGGCGTTTGCCCGGCGATTGTTGCACAATGCGGTGCTTGGCACAGAGCTTTTGGGGAGCCATGGCGATGTAGATCTGTCAGAAAAATAGCACGAAACAAGAACAGAAGAGATTTCCGCGATACGGTGGTCAAAACGTCTGGAAGTATATATAAAGATTTTTTATCTTGCAAAACAAGTAATCCAGAAGTAAAACGGAGTCGGGAAGGCTCACTTAGGGCCCACGAGGTACCAGGGCGTGCCTGGGGGGGCGCCCTGGTGCCTCGTGGGCACCAGGTGGGTCCCCTCGGCTGTTTCTTATTTTTGTGTTTTTCTAAATATTCCAAAAATGACAGAAAATATTTTTATGGAATTTTTGGAGTCGGTTTACTTACCGTATCACATACCTCTTCCTTTTCAGGGTTCTGGAGTGTTCCGGAAGGTTTCTCTTATGTATTCCTCCGGTGTAATTGTTTCAATAATATTAGTTTCAACATTAATAGGGGTACCTGAAATATAGTGCTTAATTCTTTGCCCATTCACCACTCTCGGATTTGTGCCTTCGGAGTTGTTTATTTTGATGGCTCCGGAGCGATAAACTTCTTCGATGATATACGGTCCTTCCCATTTAGAGAGGAGTTTTCCTGCAAAGAATCTCAAACGAGAATTGTACAATAGAACTTGCTCACCTACTTTAAATTCCCGTTTTTGGATTCTTCTATCATGCATCTTTTAACTTTTTCTTTAAACAATTTGGCATTTTCATAAGCATGGGTTCTCCATTCATCTAGTGAGCTTATGTCAAATAACCTCTTTTCACCGGCAAGTTTAAAATCATAATTTAGTTCTTTAATTGCCCAATATGCTTTATGTTCTAACTCAAGAGGTAAATGACATGCTTTTCCATAAACCATTTTATAAGGAGACATACCCATAGGATTTTTATAAGCAGTTCTATAAGCCCACAATGCATCATCAAGTTTCTTAGACCAATTCTTTCTAGATCAATTGACGGTTTTCTGCAGAATTAATTTTATTTCTCTATTGCTCAATTCAACTTGACCACTGGTTTGAGGATGATAGGGAGATGCAATTCTATGGTTGACGTCATATTTAGCAAGCAACTTACGGAATGCACCATGGATAAAATGTGAACCACCATCAGTTATTAAATATCTAGGGACTCCGAACCTTGGGAAAATAACATCTTTAAGCATTTTAATAGAAGTGTTATGATCAGCACTACTAGTTGGAATAGCTTCTACCCACTTAGTAACGTAATCAACAACAACTAAAATATGAGTATACCCATTGGATTTAGGAAAAGGTCCCATATAATCAAATCCCCAAACATCAAATGGTTCAACAGCAAGTGAATAATTCATAGGCATTTCTTGACGTCTACCAACATTACCAATTCTTTGGCATTCATCACAAGATAAGACAAACTTACGAGCATCCTTGAAAAGAGTAGGCCAATAAAAACCAGACTGTAATACCTTGTGTGCAGTTCTGTCTCCCGCATGGTGTCCTCTGTAAGCTTCGGAGTGACACTTCCGTAGGATTTGTTCCTGTTCATGCTCAGGTATACTACGTCTAATAATACCATCTATTCCTTCTTTATAGAGATGAGGGTCATCCCAGAAGTAATGTCTTAAATCAAAGAAGAACTTTTTCTTTTGTTGGTATGTGAAACTAGATGGTATGTATTTAGCAACAATGTAATTAGCATAGTCCGCATACCATGGAGTATTACGAGAAGCATTTATGACAGCTAATTGTTCATCAGGAAAATCATCATTAATAGGTAGTGGGTCATCAAGAACATTTTCCAATCTAGACAAATTGTTTGCTACCGGATTCTCAGCTCCCTTTCTATCAATAATATGCAAGTCAAATTCTTGTAGCAATAAAACCCACCTAATGAGTCTAGGTTTAGCATCTTTCTTCTAGATAAGATATTTAATAGCAGCATGATCAGTGTGAACAGTTACTTTAGAATCAAATATGTAAGATCTGAATTTATCACATGCAAACACAACTGCTAGAAATTCTTTTTCAGTAGTAGCATAATTTCTTTGGGCACTGTCTAGAGTTTTACTAGCATAATGGATAACATTTACTTTCTTATCAACTCTTTGTCCTAGAACAGCACCAACAGCATAATCACTAGCATCACACATAATTTCAAAAGGCAAGTTCCAATCAGGCGGTTGAATAATAGGTGCAGTGGTTAAGGCTTTCTTAAGTGTTTCAAAGGCTTCTAGACAATCATCATCAAAAACAAAAGGAACATCTTTTTGCAAAAGATTGGTAAGAGGCCTGGACATTTTAGAGAAGTCTTTAATAAATATCCTATAGAAACCAGCATGACCAAGGAAACTTCTTATACCTTTAATATCTTTAGGACATGCCATTTTCTCAATAGCATCAACCTTAGCTTTATCAACTTCAATACCTCTTTCAGAAATTTTATGCCCCAAGACAATGCCTTCATTCACCATAAAGTGGCACTTCTCCCAATTCAAAATAAGATTAGTTTCTTCACATCTCTGCAAAACTCGATCAAGGTTGCTTAAGCAATCATCAAAAGAATTTCCGTAAATGGAGAAATCATCCATGAAAACCTCAACAATCTTTTCACAAAAGTCAGAGAATATAGCAGTCATACATCTTTGAAAGGTAGCAGGTGCATTGCATAAACCAAAAGGCATACGTCGATAAGCATAAGTTCCAAAGGGACAAGTAAAGGTGGTTTTCTCTTGATCTGGTTGTGATACAGGTATTTGAGAAAAACCAGAATAACCATCTAGGAAACAAAAGTGTGTATGCTTAGACAATCTTTCAAACATTTGATCAATAAAAGGTAAGGGGTAATGATCTTTTCTAGTAGCTTTGTTTAATTTTCTAAAATCAACTACCATCCTATAACCAGTTACAATTCTTTGTGGAATGAGTTCATTCTTATCATTAGGCACAACCTCCTTTCTTAGGGACACAATGAATGGGACTTACCCATCTACTATCAGCTATAGGATAGATTATACCTGCTTCCAGAAGCTTTAATATTTCGGTTCTTACCACCTATTTCATCTTGGGATTTAATCGTCGTTGGTGGTCGACAACTGGTTTAGCGTCAGGCTCCATATTAATCTTGTGCTGACATAGCGTGGGACTAATGCCCATAAGGTCATCAAGAGTATATCCAATAGCAGCACGGTGCTTCCTCAGAGTTATTAGTAATCTCTTTTCTTCATGCGCTGAAAGGTTTGCACTAATAATAACAGGATATATCTTCTTTTCATCAAGATAAGCATATTTCAATGTATCAGGCAATTGCTTCAATTCAAACACAGGATCACCTTCGGTGGAGGAGGACCTCCAAGAGTTTTAACAGGCAAATTATGTTTAAGGATAGGTGGTTGATCAAAGAACATCTTATCTATTTCATTTCTTTCATTCATATGCATATCGTTTTCATGATCTAGCAAATATTGTTCTAACGGATCAGTAGGAGGTACGGCAATAGAAGCAAGACCGATAATTTCATCTTTACTAGGCAATTCTTTATCATGGGGTTGTCTACGGAACTTAGAGAAATTAAACTCATGAGACATACCACCAAAATTAACACTAACAATTTCTTTAGCGCAATCAATCTTGGCATTAACAGTGTTCAAGAAAGGTCTACCAAATATAATCGGACAAAAATCATCTTGTGGAGAACCGAGGACTAGAAAATCAGTAGGGTATTATATTTGGTAGACCTTTCTTGAACACTGTTAATGCTAAGATTGATTGCTCTAAAGAAACTGTTAGTGTTGATTTTGGTGGTGTGTCTCATGAGTTTAATTTCTCTAAGTTCCGTAGACAACCCCATGATAAAGAATTGCCTAGTAAAGATGAAATTATCGGTCTCGCTTCTATTGCTGTACCTCCTACTGATCCGTTAGAACAATATTTGCTAGACCATGAAAACGATATGCATATGAATGAAAGAAATGAAATAGATAAGATGTTCTTTGATCAACCACCTATCCTTAAACATAATTTGCCTGTTGAAACTCTTGGAGGTCCTCCTCCACCGAAAGGTGATCCTGTGTTTGAATTGAAGCAATTGCCTGATACATTGAAATATGCTTATCTTGATGAAAAGAAGATATATCCTGTTATTATCAGTGCTAACCTTTCAGCGCATGTAGAAAAGAGATTTACTATGAGTCATCGTCGGGAGAAGACGACAATGGCAAGAAGGAGAAGGTCGAGGAGGTTGCCGGAGCCCAGGCTCCGGAAGAAGGGCAAGCCATCCCCATGAAGGAGACCGCAGAGAAGGGAGATATACTTCAACCCTTATATGATCATCTCTCCCCAGCCGTAATTGAAGCTCTAAGCGTTTTTGAAATAGTTAGTGTTCAGAATACATCGCTCACTCGTGAAGTTATTTTGTTGGAGGAGCAAAACATCGCCCTTCGAAGCATCAACCGTAAACTGATGTATCTTCTTGAGCTGAAGGATAAGCCCACCACTTCATCACCACCACCATCACCGAAGAAGGAGACTTGATCACATGGGTATGGGCACTCCCCTTGGCTTGTGCCAAGCTTGGGGGAGGTGCCCCAGTATCGTATCACCATCACTTTTATTATCTTTACCTAATTTTAGTTCGATCCTTAGTGATTTCGTGATTTAGTAGAATAAAATTTTAGTATGATCTATTTTCGAGTGTTAGTTTCGTGATCCATCTATCCATGTAATCGAGTTGAGAGTTATATAATAAAGAGTAGTCCGAGTGTTTGCTTCTTTACTTTCATGTTTCAATCTTAGCAATGAAAATAATGAAAAAGATCATATGCTAATCTTATGGAGGGTAATGACATTACATAAAGAAAAGTGTAAGTGGTAAAATTTATTGGAAGTTAACAAACATAGCATTAGTCAATGATGCAATTCATGAAAGAATTAATAAGGGAAGAGAAGATTCACATGCAAATATAATATCTTGGACATCTTTTGTGATTGTGAGCCCCCATTAAGTATTTTATGTCAAATTGTTGACGTTGGACAAGGAAGACAACGTAATCAATTATGTTTGTTCATATTCACATAGAAGTTATATTGTTATAGATCCTCCATCATGTGGTGCTTGCCCAATATATTTGCTAGCCAAAAATCCGCACCAAGTAGAGATACTACTTGTGCATCAAAAACCCTTAAACCCAGTTTCTTGTCATGAGAGTCCACCATATCTACCTATGGATTGAATAAGATCCTTCAAGTAAGTTGTCATCGATGCAAAAAGCAATAAAAATTGCTCCTAAAATATGTCTGAACTTTTATTGGAAGGGAAATAAGCTTTGTACGAACTTGTGATGGTAAAGAAATAAAAGCGACAGACTGCATAATAAAGGTTGCTATCACAAGGGGCAATATAAAGTGATGTTCCTTTGCATTAAGAGCTCTTGCATCCAAAAACAAAAAGCGCTTGACAACCTCTGTTTCCCTCTGCGAAGGGCCTATCTTTTACTTTTCTATATTTACTTTTCCGTATTTACTTTTATGCAAGAGTCAATAGTGTTCTCTTCTATTCCTTTTTGATTTTTCTCTTTTGCAAGCATCATGTGGTGGGGAAAGATCTAGACACATATATCCAGTTGGATATGAGTGATCATGAGTTATCATTGTTGACCTCACCCTTGAGGTGAATAAGTTGGGAGGCAAAATTATAAGCCCCTATCTTTCTATGTGTCTGGCTGAAACTTTTTGCTCCATATATATGTCGTGAGTGTTAGCAATCATAGAAGACTAAATGATGGTTGAGTATGTGGACTTGCTGAATAGCTCCTACATGAGACCCTTCCTGAAAATATGATGAATTGCAATTGCATTGTTGACTGAGAACATAGTTTGTTAGTTTTCAAGAAAGTTTATGCCTTATACTTCGTTGTTGTGATGAATTGTTACTTTCTCATTAGAAGTTCTATGATAATGAATGTTGCTGTTATAATAATGATCATGATGCTACTATGTCCGTATTTTGTTTTATTGACACCTCTCTCTCTAAAGATGTGGACATGATTATCGATATCGGCTTTCGCTTTAAGACAAGCGAGATCTAAGCTTGGGGGAGTTGATACGTCCATTTTGCATCATGTTTTACTATTGTTATTTATAGTGTTTTTAATCAATATAACACTTTGTGGAGCAATTCTAATGCCTTTTCTCTCTTAATATGCAAGATTCACACAAGGAGGGAGAATGCCGGCAGCTGGAATTCTGGACCTGAAAAAGCCATGTCAGAGATACCTAGTCTGCACATCTCCAAATGTGCTGAAATTTCACGATGAATTATTTTGGAATATATAAAAAATATTAATGCAAGAATCAACAGAAGGGGGGCCACCCAGTGCCCACGAGGCACCAAGGCGCGCCACCCCCCCCCCCCCAGGCGCACCCTGGTACCTCGTGGGGCCCCTGGCCCACTTCTGGCCCCCATCTTCTGGTATATAAGTGCATTGTAACACCCCTTGTAATTAAGCTACAGTGATCACCTTTTGATAATGCCAAGTCAGCAAGATTAACTAGTCTTGATCATCATTGCAATCATCTCTCATTTCAAATTCCAATTCAAATTGAATTTCAAATGCAAGTGAAAAATAAAGTTGCACCAAAATTTCTGGAAAAATGTTCATCAAATAGCAAATAATCCAAAACAAATATTATTCAGAAAAACAACATCACCATCAACCTAAAATTAGCCCTAGCCCTTTAAACAGTACTATTACAACACTTTTTAATGCCAAATCATTTATGAGAAATTCAAATGAAATCTTTTTCTCTCCAAACCAATTTATAACAGTGCTAAATAATACATAGTATTTATTTGGGCAAGTCACATATTTTACAAAAGTGATTTGGTGGCCTATCAATTTGCAAACAGAAAAGAAATAAAGAAACAGAAAAGAATAAAGAAAAGGAGAAGAACCTCACTGTGCACTTGGGCCTCGAGTGCACAGTGCAGGCCCAGCCCGCCTAGCCGGTCATCGTCCTCCTCGCGCGCGCTGTCGAACGCGCGCACTGACATGGCGCCGAACGCCGCGCTGTCGGCCATCCGCGCCCTCCCCGGCATGGATAACACCTCCCCACGGCCTCCCCCTCTCTCCCCGCGAACCCTAGCCCCCCAGATCCCCCTCTCTCGCTCGCATTCCTTCCCCCCCCCCCCCCGGAAGCACCCGACGCCGTCGACATGGCCGAGCTCGCCGGCGTGGTCACAGTCCTCCCCCGTGCCTGAGACCGAGCCCGTCCGCTCCGCCTGCCTCCTCTACTTCCTCTCCGGCCACTTGATCGAGCTCTGCGCCACCACATTGCCAGATCGCCGTCGTCTTCAACCTTCAGATCGCCGGCGTTCGTCGATGTTTCCGGCTCCGTCGAGCGCTCCCCGAGCCCATTGCCCGTCCCTACAGCATCACCGTGAGCTCCCGCTCCTCCTCCCCTTCTCCGTTAGCTCGCCCGCGTCCCGTAGTCGCCACTGCCATCGCCGCCCGAGCCATGCTCCGCCGTGTAGCTTGCCGCCGTCGCGGTAGATGTTGTCATGGTCGCCCGAGCACCCGAACGTGCTCAGGACCGCTCGCTGAGGCCGCCCGTACCGCTAGATCCCCTCCCCGTGGCCTCTACCGCCGACCCCGTGTTTGCCAGAACTCCGGCGCCGCCGTGCTGCTCACCGCCGATGACTCCGGCCATTTTAGCCCGTGCCCGTGCCGTAGATCGACGCGGCTCGTTGTCCCCGTTCGAACGCGACCAACCGCCGTCGATTTGGTCGCCGGACGGCGAAACCCGAGCCTCTCCCGACGCGCGCCGCCGCGGAAATGGTCGCCGGAGCTGTTCCGACGATGGCGCCGACGTGGCCCGACAGGTGGGGCACCCTATGCCACTGACCGTTGGGCCCCACTGGCCCGTTGACTGGGTTGACCAGTCAACGGTGCTGACTGAGCAGCCCAGTCCCTGACAGCTGGGCCCCGCGCTAATTTAAATAATTTTATAAATAAATAAAATGTTAATTAATCTGTTAATTAAATTAATTACTAATTAGTCACTGACCAGTAGGCCCCACCACCTAATTAATCTTAATTTGTTTAATTAATCCCTAATTAGCCACCGTGTCACTAACCAGTGGGACCCACTGGTCAGGTTTGACTCTGGTCAGCCGCAGTTGACTGCTGACGTCACTCTGACGTCACCCTTCGCTGTTTCGGATAATTCAATTTAATTAATGCCAGAAATTCCAGAAAATGATTAAAACTTTGAAAAATCATATAAAATAAACCGTAACTCGGATGAAAATAATTTATATATGAAAAATGATCAGAAAAATATGAAGAATATGAATATGTAATAAAAATGCTTGACCATCACTTCTAACTAGCTGAACATGGAACTTTTTGCCCGATTTCGATAAATGAATAGTGCCTGACCTTAATAAAATAAATCCAGATAAATTCCTAAATTATCTAAACTGATTAGATAGACAATATAACCCACCTGCATATCATTTAGGCATGTCATGCATAGTGATTGCATTTGTTGCTGTGAATTTATTGTTTCTTCCCCCTCCTTCCCTCTCGATAGACCCCGAGACTGCCGTCGCCCCCACTGAGTATGACTACTCTCCAGACGAGCAGCCTTCAGACGACCAGCCCCTCTCAGCAGAGCTTCCAGGCAAGCAAACCCCCTTGATCATTCTGATATCGCCTATTCCTTCTCCCTCATGCTTGCATTAGAATTGCTACTGTTTTGATTGATCCTATTCTGATGCATAGCCTGATTATTGTAACCTCTGTTGATACCTTACCTGATATCCTAATTGCTTAGTATAGGTTGGGTAACAATCCATCAGAGACCCCATCCTTGTCGTTGTTGCTCCGCTTAGCTACTGGTGCCTCGATCAGTGTGATCGACGGACCGAGACCGACACATCACCGCACATCCCCTAACTTGTACGACTCCGCAGAGCCACTATCGAGCGCCGAGGGTGATACCTCCTAACTCACTTCTGATGTTGGCTCTGTAGTAAAGCCAGTCGGTTGCGTGTTCTCGACGGTGATTCCTCTTTCACACTTCCGACGATGCCTCTGTCGTGCAACCCCTCAAGTGTGAATCTATCGAGGGATATTCCTCCTAGATCACCTTGACCGACACATCGAGTGGGAATACAACGAGGGTGATTCCTCGGATTCCCTTTTTGATGTAATGGACACACGGGTACCATGACCTTCACATCAAACCATTGTAAAGACGGGTCGGCTCCGAGAGCACCCGCGAGAGGTATTGTGGCGGAATGACAGGGATCCTGTTTGTTGCCGCGAGTTACCAAGTCGAAGCAACAGGGATCCTGATCGTCTCTGCGAGTTACTAAATACGCCTAACGGATTTGGGTATTTGATCTGAGTTGGCCACTGGCCTATACGCACTACCACCACGTGGGATAATGGTTATGGGACCCTCTACTTCGTACGTTTCTCTGAAAGCTCTTCAGACGTCACAGTTCAGAGATGCGGGCTGATTGTTGGGGTGAGCTGGTTACGTCTGTGGTGTTTCCACAGTCGCACTTGGGCCCCGGCCAGTCACGCAACGTGCAGGAGTGCAAAGGGCGATGGCCCAAGACCCCTTCACACTTAGGATTTAGACCAGCGTGCTGACCTCTCTGCTGAGCCTAGGTAGGACGCTGCGTCATGTCGATTACCCGAGGCCGGGCATTACCCAGCAAGTGTGTCCGGCCAGATGTAATTGAGCATGTTGGGTAACAGTAGTGCACCCCTGCAGGGAAGTGATCTATTCGAATAGTTGTGTCCACGGTAACAGGACGCTCGGAGTTGTATCCTGATCCAATACAACTACACACTGATGTTGATAAAATGATAAACTGTTAATATTGCTCTCGGGATCGCTTTCTCGCAGGGAGTCGAGAAAGGATCTCAGGGCATTGCTAATAACATGATTGCTATTAAATATTACTTGTTCTACTCTCTTCTAATGCTGCAAGATTGCTTCAAGATGCTAGTCTTCGATAGGCTAGGCTTCTCCCCCTCTATTCTGGCATTCTGCAGTTTAGTCCAAAGATATAGCCCCATTCCTTTGATACCAATGCATAATTAGCATAGTTCTGATGTAAGTCTTGCGAGTACTTTGGATGAGTACTCGCGGCTGCTTTGCTACTTCTTTTCCCATACCTGATTGTTGCGATCAGACGACGAAGCCCCGGAGCCAGACTCCACCGCAGGAGACTACTACCAGGAGAGCCCCAGAGGCACGTACTACTGGGTTGAGCCAGCCGACCAGGAGTAGTTCGGAGGCCCTAGGCAGGAGGCCTTCGCCTTTTCGATCTGTATCGTTGTTTGTGCCAGTCTTCTTAAGGCAAACTTGACTAACTATGTCCGTACCCAGGTATTAATGGTTGTATGACTTATGTATTCGGATCCTCATGATCCCTGGTTTGTAATATGGAGATTTATGTTTAAATTTGAGTTTAGAGTTGTGTTGTGATATCTTCCCGTGAGTCACTGATCCCGAGCGTGCACGTTTGCGTGTATGATTAGTGCACGGTCGGGCAGGGGCGTCACAAGCTGGTATCAGAGCCGACTGCCTGTAAGAAGCCCCTTTCCAATTCCTTGGTCGAAGTTGAGTCTAGAACTTGAAAACTGTTTTTACTAACATGGCTGTGTGGCTTACGGGGCCACGTTGCCAAATGGGTGGTGTCAGGATCTTTTATTCCTCTTCCTTACTCTGGGACTCTGATCTCTCTTCTATTCGAGTTAAAATTTTACTAACTCTGACTCTAGGTTCTCGTGATCACATCCACCCGGAGCTTTGATTATCAATTACTTCTTTGAAGATATAATACACGATTCTTGCACTGTCATTTGACAACCTTGAATTTCCTCTATTTCAGATAGATTGTTTGTTCCCGCCGCGTCCCACGACGCAGCTTGTACTTCGGACTTGGGCTCATGATACACCTGGTTTTCCAGCTGTCTTGATCGCCCTCCTGACCAGACTGGGCTACCGCTGGTACCCCGAGTACATGGTTTACGAGGATTTCCGCGAGTTCAACCAGGAGCAGTACCATGCTGATGTTCATATCTTTGATCAGCGGGACGACTCCGTCACTGAGTTGCACACTTTTCACGGTATGGGCGTGACAATTGGTATGGCAGTCCATGACGCTGCCCACTCTGCTGTCGCACGTCTCCGTGGAGAGCATAGTCGCTTGGATGACTCCGAGTTCAGATACATTCCGTATGCTCCTGCTGGAGATGAGACTGGATACTACACAGTTGTCTGTGCCCCTTACGAGTGACGTCAATATGACCCGCAGGTTTTGATTCAGTGCACTCAGGCTCTGGATCGCACTGTTCGGGCTCTTGCCGTCGAGCTGTACGCCACTCGAGCACGTCTCTATGATGCTATGACACAGTTGCAACCAGTTGTTCCTGCAGGGATACATCCAGAGTACATCCTTAACCCGCGCAGGACTCAAATGCCTGTTGGTATCGACTGGCCTGCTGTTGGAGGTCGCACCATCGCACGTGGACCTCTTCTCCTAGTTCGAGACCGGGTTCTGCATCAGAGTAACCAGAATTGTAACACCCCTTGTAATTAAGCTACAGTGATCACCTTTTGATAATGCCAAGTCAGCAAGATTAACTAGTCTTGATCATCATTGCAATCATATCTCATTTCAAATTCCAATTCAAATTGAAATTCAAATGCAAGTGAAAAATAAAGTTGCACCAAAATTTCTGGAAAAATGTTCATCAAATAGCAAATAATCCAAAACAAATATTATTCAGAAAAACAACATCACCATCAACCTAAAATTAGCCCTAGCCCTTTAAACAGTACTATAACAACACTTTTTAATGCCAAATCATTTATGAGAAATTCAAATGAAATCTTTTTCTCTCCAAACCAATTTATAACAGTGCTAAATAATACATAGTATTTATTTGGGCAAGTCACATATTTTACAAAAGTAATTTGGTGGCCTATCAATTTGCAAACAGAATAGAAATAAAGAAACAAAAAAGAATAAAGAAAAGGAGAAGAACCTCACTGTGCACTTGGGCCTCGAGTGCACAGTGCAGGCCCAGCCCGCCTAGCCGGTCATCGTCCTCCTCGCGCGCGCTGTCGAACGCGCGCACTGACACGGCGCCGAACGCCGCGCTGTCGGCCATCCGCGCCCTCCCCGGCGTGGATAAGACCTCCCCTCGGCCTCCCCCTCTCTCCCCGCGAACCCTAGCCCCCCAGATCCCCCTCTCTCACTCGCATTCTTCCCCCCCCCCCCCCGCAAGCACCCGACGCCGTCGACATGGCCGAGCTCGCCGGTGTGGTCACAGTCTTCCCCCGCGCCTGAGACCGAGCCCGTCCGCTCCTCCTGCCTCCTCTACTTCCTCTCCGGCCACTGGATCGAGCTCTGCACCACCACATTGCCAGATCGCTGTCGTCTTCAACCTTCGGATCGCCGGCACTCGTCGATGTTTCCGGCTCCGTCGAGCCCTCCCCGAGCCCACTGCCCGTCCCTACAGCATCACCGTGAGCTCCCGCTCCTCCTCCCCTTCTCTGTTAGCCCGCCCGCGTCCCGTAGTCGCCACTGCCATCGCCGCCCGAGCCCTGCTCCGCCGTGTAGCTCGCCGCCGTCGCGGTAGATGTTGTCATGGTCGCCCGAGCACCCGAACGTGCTCAGGACCGCTCGCTGAGGCCGCCCGTACCGCTAGATCCCCTCCCCGTGGCCTCTACCGCCGACCCCGCATTTGCCAGAACTCCGGCGCCACCGCGCTGCTCACCACCGTCGACTCCGGCCATTTTAGCCCGCGCCCGTGCCGTAGATCGATGCGGTTCGTTGTCCCAGTTCGAACGCGACCAACCGCCGTTGATTTGGTCGCCGAACGGCAAAACCCGAGCCTCTCCCGACGCGCGCCACCGAGGAAATGGTCGCCCGAGCTGTTCCGGCGACGGCGCCGACGTGGCCCGACAGTTGGGGCCCCTTGTGCCACTGACCGTTCGGCCCCACTGGCCCGTTGACTGGGTTGACCAGTCAACGGTGCTGACTGGGCAGCCCAGTCACTGACAGCTGGGCCCCGCGCTAATTTAAATAATTTTATAAATAAATAAAATGTTAATTAAATTAATTACTAATTAGTCACTGACCAGTAGGCCCCACCGCCTAATTAATCTTAATTAGTTTAATTAATCCCTAATTAGCCACTGTGTCACTGACCAGTGGGACCCACTGGTCAGGTTTGACTCTGGTCAGCCGCAGTTGACTGCTGACATCACTCTGACGTCACCCTTCACTGTTTCGGATAATTCAATTTAATTAATTCCAGAAAATGATTAAAACTTTGAAAAATCATATAAAATAAACCGTAACTCGGATGAAAATAATTTATATATGAAAAATGATCAGAAAAATATGAAGAATCTGAATATGTGATCAAAATGCTTGACCATCACTCCTAACTAGCTGAACATGGAACTTTTTGCCCGATTTCGATAAATGAATTGTGCCTGACCTTAATAAAATAAATACAGATAAATTCCTAAATTATCTAAACTGATTAGATAGACAATATAACCCACCTGCATATCATTTAGGCATGTCATGCATAGTGATTGCATTTGTTGTTGTGAATTTATTGTTTCTTCCCCCTCCTTCCCTCTCGATAGACCCCGAGACTGCCGTCGCCCCCACTGAGTATGACTACTCTCCAGACGAGCAGCCTTCAGACGACCAGCCCCTCTCAGCAGAGCTTCCAGGCAAGCAAACCCCCTTGATCATTCCGATATCGCCTATTCCTTCTCCCTCATGCTTGCATTAGAATTGCTACTGTTTTTGATTGATCCTATTCTAATGCATAGCCTGATTATTGTAACCTCTGTTGATACCTTACCTGATATCCTAATTGCTTAGTATAGGTTGGGTAACAATCCATCAGTGACCCCATCCTTGTCGTTGTTGCTCCGCTTAGCTACTGGTGCCTCGATCAGTGTGATCGACGGACCGAGACCGACACATCACCGCACATCCCCTAACTTGTACGACTCTGCAGAGCCACTATCGAGCGCCGAGGGTGATACCTCCTAACTCACTTCTGATGTTGGCTCTGTAGTAAAGCCAGTCGGTTGCGTGTTCTCGAGGGTGATTCCTCTTTCACACTTCCAATGATGCCTCTGTCGTGCAACCCCTCAAGTGTGAATCTATCGATGGTGATTCCTCCTAGATCACCTTGACCGACACATCGAGTGGGAATACAACGAGGGTGATTCCTCGGATTCCCTTTTTGATGTAATGGACACACGGGTACCATGACCTTCACATCAAACCATTGTAAAGACGGGTCGGCTCCGAGAGCACCCGCGATAGGTATTGTGGCGGAACGATAGGGATCCTGTTCGTTGTCGCGAGTTACCAAGTCAGAGCGACATGGATCCTGATCGTCTCTGCGAGTTACTAAATACGCCTAACGGATTTGGGTATTTGATCTGAGTTGGCCACTGGCCTATACGCACTACCACCACGTGGGATAATGGTTATGGGACCCTCTACTTCGTACGTTTCTCCGAAAGCTCTTCAGACGTCACAGTTCAGAGATGCGGGCTGATTGTTGGGGTGAGCTGGTTACGTCTGTGGTGTTTCCACAGTCGCGCTTGGGCCCTGGTCAGTCACGCAACGTGCAGGAGTGCAAAGGGCGATGGCCCAAGACCCCTTCGCACTTAGGATTTAGACCGGCGTGCTGACCTCTCTGCTGAGCCTAGGTAGGATGCTGCGTCGTGTCGATTACCCGAGGCCGGGCGTTACCCAGCAAGTGTGTCCGGCCAGATGTAATCGAGCGTGTTGGGTAACAGTAGTGCACCCCTGCAGGGAAGTGATCTATTCGAATAGCCGTGTCCACGGTAACAGGACGCTCGGAGTTGTATCCTGATCCAATACAACTACACACTGATGTTGATACAATGATAAACTGTTAATATTGCTCTCGGGATCGCTTTCTCGCAGGGAGTCGAGAAAGGATCTCAGGGCATTGCTAATAACATGATTGTTATTAAATATTACTTGTTCTACTCTCTTCTAATGCTGCAAGATTGCTTCAAGATGCTAGTCTTCGATAGGCTAGGCTTCACCCCCTCTATTCTGGCATTCTGCAGTTTAGTCCAAAGATATAGCCCCATTCCTTTGATACCAATGCATAATTAGCATAGTTCTGATGTAAGTCTTGCGAGTACTTTGGATGAGTACTCACGGTTGCTTTGCTACTTCTTTTCCCATACCCGATTGTTACGATCAGACGTCGGAGCCCTGGAGCCAGACACGCCCGCAGGAGACTACTACCAGGAGAGCCCCGGAGGCACGTACTACTAGGTTGAGCCAGCCGACCAGGAGTAGTTCGGTGGCCCTAGGCAGGAGGCCTTCGCCTTTTCGATCTGTATCGTTGTTTGTGCTAGCCTTCTTAAGGCAAACTTGACTAACTATGTCTGTACCCAGATATTAATGGTTTGTATGACTTATGTATTCGGATCCTCTTGATCCCTGGTTTGTAATATGGAGATTTATGTTTCAATTTGAGTTTAGAGTTGTGTTGTGATATCTTCCCGTGAGTCTCTGATCCCGAGCGTGCACGTTTGCGTGTATGATTAGTGCACGGTCGGGCAGGGGCGTCACATGCATTTGACCTAAAAATAATATAGAGAAGACTTTTGGGACGGTGCGCCGCCGTCTCGAGGCGGAACTTGGGCAGGAGCTATTTTGCTCTCCGGCGGAGAGATTCTGCCGGGGATACTTCCCTCCGGGAGGGGGAAATCGTCGCCATCGACATCACCAACTATCCTCTCATCGTGGGAGGACCAATCTTCATCAACATCTTCACCAGCACCATCTCATCTCAAACCCTAGTTCATCTCTTGTATTCAATCTTTGTCTCAAAACCTCAGATTGGTATCTGTGGGTCACTAGTAGTGTTGATTACATCGTGTAGTTGATGCTTGTTGGTTTATTTGGTGGAAGATTATATGTTCAGATCTATTATGCTCTTCAATTCCTCTCTGATCTTGGATATGAACATGCTTTGTGAGTAGTTACTTTTGTTGTTGAGGACATGGGAGAAGTCTTGTCATAAGTAATCATGTGAATTTGGTATTCGTTCGATATTTTGATGATATGTATGTTGTTGATTCCCTTAGTGGTGTTATGTGAACGTCGACTACATGACAATTCACCATCTTTGGGCCTAAGGGAATGCATTGTGGAGTAGTAATTAGATGATGGGTTGCTAGAGTGACAGAAGCTTAAACCCTAGTTTATGCGCTATTCCGTAAGGGGCTGATTTGGATCCATATGTTTCATGCTATGGTTAGAGTTATCTTAATTCTTCTTTCGTAGTTGCGGATGCTTGCGAGAGGGGGTAATCATAAGTGGGAGGCTTGTTCAAGTAAGAACAGCACCCAAGCACCAGTCCACCCACATATCAAATTATCAAAGTAGCGAACGCGAATCAAACAAACATGATGAAAGTGACTAGATGAAATTCCCATGTGTCCTCGAGAACGCTTTACTTACTATAAGAGATCGTTTCGGCTTGTCCTTTGCTATCAAAAGGATTGGGCCATATTGCTGCACTCTTTGTTACTATTGCTACTTGTCACTTGTTACAAATTATCTTGCTATCAAACTACTCGTTACCGATAATTTCAGTGCTTGCAGAAAATACCTTGCTGAAAACCGCTTGTCATTTCCTTCTGCTCCTCGTTGGGTTTGACACTCTTACTTATGGAAAGCACTACGATTGATCCCCTATACTTGTGGGTCATCAAGAACCGAGGACTAGAAAATCAGTAGGGTATTTTATTTTTCCACACAAGACTTCAACATCTCTAACAATCCCAAGTGGTGTAATGGTATCTCTGTTTGCAAGCTTAATAGTAACATCAATGTCCTCTATTTCAACAGGTGCAATATCATGCATAATTTCTTGATATAAGGTAAATGGAATAGCAGTCACACTAGCACCCAAATCACATAAGCCATGATAACAATGATCTCCTATTTTAACAGAGACAACAGGCATGCCTACTATGGGTCTGTTTTTATCTTTAGGATCTGGTTTAGCAATTCTAGCTGCTTCATCACAAAAGTAAATAACATGCCCAACTATATTATCGACCAAGAGATCTTTAACCATAGCAACATTAGGTTCAACTTTAATTTGTTCGGAGGGTCTAGGTGCTCTAATATTACTTTTGTTAACCACAGTTGAAACTTTGGCATGTTCCTTAATCCTAACAGGAAAAGGTGGTTTCTCAATATAAGAAGTAGGCACAACTGTATCAACATGGTAAACAATTGTTTCTACCTTAACACTAACAGGTTCCTCAATCTTTTCTTTAATAAGGGGATGATATTTAAACCACTTCTCCTTAGGGAGATCAACATGAGTAGCAAATGATTCACAAAAGGAAGCTACTATCTCAGAGTCAAGTCCATATTTAGTGCTAAACTTATGAAAAGCATCGGTGGCCATAAAAGATTTAACACAATCGAACTCAAGTATTATACCTGACTCATTACCTTTGTTGAGTTCCCAATCTTCAGAGTTGTGTTTAATTCTATCCAGAAGATCCCATCTGAATTCAATGGTTTTCTTCATGAAGGAGCCAGTCGAAGAAGAATCGAGCAAATTTTGATTATCATGAGAAAGCCGAGCATAAAAATTATGTAAGATAATTTCTTTATAAAGCTCATGATTGGGGCATGTGTACATCATGTACTTAAGCCTCCCCCAAGCTTGAGCGATGCTTTCTCCTTCACGAGGCCAAAAATTATATATATAATTCCGATCACAATGAACCAAATGCATAGGATAAAATTTCTGATGGAATTCTAGTTTCAATCGGTTCCAGTCCCATGTATCAGTATCACCACATAGCCTATACCACATTAATGATTTTCCCTCCAAAGATAAAGGGAACACTTTCTTCTTAACTCCATATCCGGATATACCTGCAAGCTTAAACAATCCACAAATTTCATCCACATAGATCAAGTGCATATCAGGATGTACCGTTCCATCTCCTGCATAAGGATTAGCTAGCAGTTCCTCTAACATGCCCGGAGGGATCTCATAATAAATATTTTTAGTAGGTGCAGTAGGTTGAGGAGTAACTATTTGTGTTTCCGGTCGAGGTGAAGATACCCCGAACAAACCCCTCAAAGGATTACTTTCCATAGTGACAAGTGACAATAAATCTCAGCATGTAATATAACTGGTTCCTTACCAAATTCCACTCACCAAAGGTTCTTCACTCCACGGCAACGGCGCCAGAAAAGAGTCTTGATGACCCACAAGTATAGGGGATCAATCGTAGTCCTTTCGATAAGTAAGAGTGTCGAACCCAACGAGGAGCAAAAGGAAATGACAAGCGGTTTTCAGCAAGGTATTTTCTCCAAGCACTGAAATTATCGGTAACGAGTAGTTTGATAGCAAGATAATTTGTAACAAGTGACAAGTAGCAATAGTAACAAAGAGTGCAGCAATATGGCCCAATCCTTTTGATAGCAAAGGACAAGTCGAAACAATCTCTTATAGTAAGTAAAGCGTTCTCGAGGACACATGGGAATTTCATCTAGTCACTTTCATCATGTTTGTTTGATTCGCGTTCGCTACTTTGATAATTTTATATGTGGGTGGACCGGTGCTTGGGTGCTGTTCTTACTTGAACAAGCCTCCCACTTATGATTACCCCCTCTCGCAAGCATCCGCAACTACGAAAGAAGAATTAAGATAACTCTAACCATAGCATTAAACATATGGATCCAAATCAGCCCCTTACAGAATAGCGCATAAACTGGGGTTTAAGCTTCTGTCACTCTAGCAACCCATCATCTAATTACTACTCCATAATGCATTCCCTTAGGCCCAAAGATGGTGAAGTGTCATGTAGTCAACGTTCACATAACACCACTAAGGGAATCAACAACATACATATCATCAAAATATCGAACGAATACCAAATTCACATGATTACTTATGACAAGACTTCTCCCATGTCCTCAAGAACAAAAGTAACTATTCACAAATCATGTTCATATCCAAGATCAGAGAGGAATTGAATAGCATAATAGATCTGAACATATAATCTTCCACCAAATAAACCAACAAGCATCAACTACATGATGTAATCAACACTACTAGTGACCCACAGGTACCAATCTGAGGTTTTGAGACAAAGATTGAATACAAGAGATGAACTAGGGTTTGAGATGAGATGGTGCTGGTGAAGATGTTGATGAAGATTGGTCCTCCCATGATGAGAGGATCGCTGGTGTTGTCGATGGCGACGATTTCCCCCTCCCAGAGGGAAGTTTCTCCGGCAGAATCTCTCCGCCGGAGATCAAAAGTGCTCCTGCCCAAGTTCCGCCTCAAGACGGCGGCGCACCATCCCAAAAGACTTCTCTATAATATTTTTAGGTCAAATGCACTTATATACCATAAAATGGGGGCCAGAAGTGGGCCAGGGGCCCCACGAGGTACCAGGGCGCGCCTAGGGGCGGTGGCGCGTCCTGGTGCCTCGTGGGCACCTGGGTGGCCCCCTCTGGTACTTCTTGATTCCAGTATTTTTTATATATTCCAAAATAATTCTCCGTAAAATTTCAGCTCATTTGGAGATGTGCAGAATAGGTATCTCTGACATAGCTTTTTCAGGTCCAGAATTCCAGCTGCCGGCATTCTCCCTTTTTGTGTAAATCTTGCATATTAAGAGAGAAAAGGCATTAGAATTGCCCCACAAAGTGTTATATTGATTAAAAACACTATAAATAATAGTAGTAAAACATGATGCAAAATGGACGTTTCAGCCACCTCCTGTTCTTCATTGGGAGGCCATATCTGGAGTCTGTTTGGGGCTCCGGAGTGGGGGATCTTCCGGTATCGTCATCACCAACCCTTCTTCATCACCAATTTCATGATGCTCACCGTCGGGAGTGAGTAATTCCTTCGTAGGCTTGCTGGACAGTGATGGGTTGGATGACATTTATCATGTAATCGAGTTAGTTTTGTTAGGGCTTGATCCCTAGTATCCACTATGTTATGAGATTGATGTGGCTATGACTTTGCTATGGTTAATGCTTGTCACTAGGGCCCGAGTGCCATGATTTCAGATCTGAACCTTTATGTTTTCACGAATATATTTGAGTTCTTGATCTTATCCGCTCGTCATATGCAGTTGTTATTGTTCTGATCCGTAGACCCCATAGTGACAATTGTGTGGGATACTCTCCGGGGATGACTACAATTCGAGGAGTTCATGTATTCACCATATGTTAATGCTTTGTTCCGGTTCTCTATTAAAAGGAGGCCTTAATATCCCTTAGTTTCCTTATGGACCCCGCTGCCACGGGAGGGTAGGACAAAAGATGTCATGCAAGTTCTTACCGCAAGCATGTATGACTATATACGGAATACATGCCTACATTATATTGATGAATTGGAGCTAGTTCTTTGTCGCCCTAGGTTATGACTGTTACATGATGAATATCATCCAACATAATTATCATCACCGATCCAATGCCTACGAGTTCTTCACATATTGTTCTTTGCTAAAGTTACTAGTGTTGCTACTACTGTTACGATTGCTACAAAACTATTGCTGCTACCGTTACTGTTACTATTACTACTATTGCTATCGCTATCAAACTACCATATTACTGTGCTACTGATCACTCTACTGCAGATATTTAGTCTCCAGGTGTGGTTGAATTGACAACTCAACTACTAATACTTGCAAATATTCTTTAGCTCCCCTTGTGTCGAATCAATAAATTTGGGTTGAATACTCTACCCTCGAAAACTGTTGCGATCCCCTATACTTGTGGGTTATCAAGACCTTTTTCTGGCGCCGTTGCTGGGGAGCATAGCTTTATTTGCTGAGTCACTTGGGATTTATATCTGTTGATCGCTATGAAGAATCTGAAAGATGCTAAGACCAAGATCGTTCCCTCTAAGACGAGGGGGGTAAGGAACTGCCGTCTAGCTCCGCACTTGATTGTAACACCCCAAAAATTTTACCATATTTCTATTAAGTAAAATTTGGCCAGTAATAAAATTTTGAATTATGCTAGGTCTTTTATTAATTTCAGAGTATTTTCTGTTTTTTTTCCAAAATTCTTCCCTCCATATAGAAATTTTTGGAAAAATATTGTGGGCTTTGGTAGTTTTCTTAAATCATTTCATTTATATTTTAAATAACAGTAGGAAATATTTTCATAATAAAATTTTCCCAAAATAATTCTTTTAATAGCTTTTTTCAATCTCTGAAATACATCTGTTGCACTACAACCATTTTAAATAATTCTGTAATCATTCCACAAAAATTATGAGGGGTCATATGATGCCTATAGATCACTTTTATGCAAAAACCCAACTTGGTCTTTTGAAAATTTTGAGCACAACATCCTCTTTTCATTTCTGGTCCAGATTCAGCTTTGAACTACAACCCAATTTTTTGTTGCTCAAACAATTCCCAATTATTCCATCTTATAGTCCTTCCAACCAAACCCTTAAGTCCATAAGAACAGCTCCAATTGCCTCAATTTAGTTCACCAAATAAATCCTCCAAGTTGCTGTCCAGAACTGAATTTCAGTAAAACTTGCACTTTCAAGTTTCTCCTCTGGTTCATCCAACTATACCAACATCCTTACCATCTAATGAGACATCATCCTGGCAATTTTCATAGTCAACAAAAATGCCTAGATTGCCTTAGCATTTTCTCAAGCAGGTTGTGAGCATGACAGAATTATTGCACTTTTCTAAACTGCAAATACCACTTGACCTCCTGACTAAACCAACATGTCCCTCATCTCCACCAGACCAAGGGAAGGCACCATGACAAAATTCATCATCAGTAGACCTCCCTAGGGTGCAATGGCATTTCGTCGAACGCCTGGTGTGCGTGCACAGAGCGTGTCCAGAGCGCCCAAATTGCAAGCGCCGACACCGGGTCGCTGCGGCTCCTGTGCTGTTTTCCCTCCCCGTCCTGGTTCTTCTCTGGATCACCCCAACCTCCCAATAGCCCACCGACACCTTCCCGCGTCGCCTAGCATCGGCCACCACCGACCCTGCCGACCTGCGCCGTCCGCCGCTCGGGCACGGCACCGTCCAGGGGCACCTGGCCCAATCCCAATCCCCAACCACCAGCTCGCCCCGCTATTACTGCGGGCCGCCACCGTCCTCACCGACCCCGCCATCCACTACCAACCTTCCCACCGGCCAAGCTCCACCATCAATGGCCGCCCGGAGCCGTGTCGTTCTCTGTAAGCCACGTCACCGCCTCCCCCTCCCTATAAAAGGGCCCCTGAGCTCGCCCAGCTCCGGGCGATCCCTCCTCACCTCTCTGGGAGCTTCCCCAAGTAGCGGAAAGACCGGAAGGGGTCAACCTCCCCGTCTCGGACACCCACGGCCGTCGCAACCTCTCCGATCATTTCGTCGCAACCATGGCCTCCCCACCACAACTTCCTTCACCACTAGGGTCCTGGAGCAAACATCTACCCCGCATCTTAATTTTGCCAGAGCAGCACCGTAGGCGAAAGCCCTCTCCTGCCTCCGCCGGAGCTCTTCGGGTGAGCTCGCCGCCGGCGAGATGAGGCTCCTTACGTGTCATGCCGCACACCGGGAAGCTCGCCTCGGGACACTGGTCACGCCCGTGTCCTCAGCCTGGCGAGAGGTGCCGCCGTTCGCCGGTGCCGGACGCCGGAGCCGCGCCTCTGCTCTGCCACGGGAAAGAGAGGGCGCAGGCGACCAGTCAAACATGACTGGTGGGCCCGTGGGCCCCTCTGTCAGCGACTCTAGCCGCGACGAGCCGTCCGTAAGTGGAAGCGTAGTTTTAAAAATATGCTTTCGCTACTGGAAGATGTATTCCCTCGAATACATCTTCGACGTCGCCAGCCTCCCGCGCGGCCGAGCGGCTGGGCTTGGCCCAGTAGCGCCAGACGGCTAAGTTCCGCCCAGAGCGCGCTTCTGTCCTTTTTCCTCTTTCTTTCCCAGCAGTTTTCAAATAATTCTACAGAATTCATTTCCAAACCAAATTTGGTGATTCGAATTTCTACATACTCCTAAAATCATGCTCTATTAATCCAGCTAGGGTGAACATTTGTTTCCTAAGCCTTGTCTCTGTTGGAGTTATTAAATAGTCCTTTTCTTTATTTATTTCAGTTTAGAAATTATGTAGGAAAATCATATGAACTCCAAATGAATTAATTCTTTTTCTGTTATTATTTATTTTTCCTCTAGTTTATTTTTGTATTTATTTCAAATTTTTCCAAACAACTTTGTAGCACTGTTTTAGCTCTATGTGGTAATTGTGATATTTTGAAAATAGGAAAAATGGAGGGAAGAAACTTTTCAAAACTTTTGGAGTGCACCCAACACTTCTGCATGCTCAAGGCAAGCATCTTGAACACTTGATATGGTGAATGTTTGGTAGTTGCTAGCTAGAATATTTAAATCATGACTATGATGATTTTGGTTGAATTTGCATATTGTTATTTTTGCATGCATATCCATTACTATTTTGTTATCCTCACTTAAACATGAAGTATGAGTGAGTATGGTTAATTTCACATGTCACATATGTCTATGTTGATCTGGACTAATCTGCAGGAAAGAATCAGTCACGAGAAAAGTGACCGTGAGACTAAAATCTTGTTGTGACGAGAATGATCAGTGAGGGCATGTTGGGACATGCCAGGTGGTGACCCTGTTGGGTACTACCGAGGGAATATATTGTGCTAACTACTGCAGGAAAACTTAAACCTCCTTAGTCGACCGTAGATCGAGTCTTGTTCCAGTAACCCCCATACTTGTTTCGTGCTGCCACTTGTCCCTGCCACAGGTAGGGTACGGTTCAGTAAGTTGTTAACCCCTTTCATTGCACACACACCGTACAGAGAGGCCATGGTGAAAGATACCAAAGGCCTCTGGTAGGCATGTCACCTGGTCAGGGGGCATGGGTGTATTCGGTTGAAGCCAAGAGGGGTAGCGCCCCTGATCTTTGCGCACGTTATATATAAGATTGTGATCCCATGCTATTCGAGATTGTAGTCTCCCCGCCGTAGAATTTTTCTTGAACGATGCTTTGGGAGATTCCTGGCATCCGGAAAGTTAATCTGGTGTGTGCTGGTAAGGTGTGTTTTCAACACAAAGACCGTGATGGGAATTAGTCAGTTTCTCGGTGTTGGCTAAGGAAATCCTTTACTTGTGGGTAAAGAGCACACCCTCTGCAGAGTTAAACCTATTCGAATAGCCGTGTCCACGGTTAAGGACTACAGTCTGGGTTGGTCCAGTGTCGGTCTTTTGAGGAAATAATAAAAATTGAGCATGATTCATTTTGCAGGATAATTATTGCTACTACTGTTGCCATCATGAATACTACTGTTATCATGGATATTATTTGCATGAACATTATTGCATGAATATCATTGTGGACTAACCCTGAGTGTCACTTGGGCTGGCTAGACTACCTGTGGCACTCGGTCTTACTTTCTTTTCTGAGTGTCACTTGGGCTGGCTAGACTACCCGTGGCACTCGGTTTTACTTTCTTTTCTGAGTGTCACTTGGGCTGGCCAGACTACCCATGGCACTCAGTTTTATTTTCTTTTCTGAGTGTCACGTGGGCTGGCTAGACTACCCGTGGCACTCGGTTTTATTTTCTTTTCTGAGTGTCACTTGGGCTGGCTAGACTACCCGTGGCACTCGGTTTTATTTTCTTTTCTGAGTGTCACTTGGGCTGGCTAGACTACCCGTGGCACTCGGTTTTATTTTCTTTTGAGTGTCTCGTGGGATGGCTAGTCCACCTGGGATACTCATTTCTTTTCAAGACCTCTCGAGGCGTCGCTTTTAGTCACCCGTTTGGCATTTCTCTTCAAGACCTCTCGAGGCGTCACTTTTAGACACCCGTTTGGCATTCTTCTTGGAATTCCTCGGGCGGTCCAACGCCCGATGTTCCATTTTATATTTTGAATTTATTACTAACCTGATATGATTATTCATCCGCACCGTATTAATATTTATCATGCCATGCTTTAATTTCAGTCAGCATATGCATATAAATTAATCCATCATGATCATATGCACTCTATTGCATTCGGTATATCTTTTGTTCAGGATGTTTGCGAGTACATTCAAATGTACTCACAGGCTTGTCCCTGGCTATTTAATTGGCTAGGTCAGGAGTTCAACGAGGAGTAATACGACGACGTCCGTGCGGACTAGGAACCTAAGATAGCAGCCACGCGAGATAGGAGTTACCCTGGTCAGCTGTTCCTCTGGAAATGGAGCCCCACCAGAGATGGAGATTTGCTACCCGCTTCTATCATCCGCTGTTAGAAATCATTGTTGCATCATTAGACCTTTATGGTCTTGTATCCAATTCTTGTAATTGCTTGGTAATCTGTAACAAGGACGTGTCCACCAGTAACAGTAATCCTGGGGCTGGTGATGACACGAGGGGTTAATCTTTGGGATATTGTGTCCCAGAAATCCGGCCCCGACAGCCTTGGTATCAGAGCCAGGCTGACCACTGGCTAATCCTATCTTAGCCTGGTCACTATACCTAGATTTTCACACCGTCCAAATCTTTCCTTGTCCGTAGCCAAGCCCATCTCATCCGATAAGCCTACACAGAGGCCAGCCGATATCCTTTGACAGTCGGTGCCCAACCTATCAGCCTTGCCCATAGGCCGTGTGCCTATGGCCGACACCTGAGTTGTCCCATCCACAAGCGTGCGATGGAAAACTCCACTGGCCTATAAAGGAAGCCTTGCCCCAAACTCAGCACATCACAGCCTCACTCCTAGTTCGATATCCAAACATCAAGATGCCTGGCCCCATTGTTCGCAATGAGACCACCGCAGCCGAGCTTGGAGACTTTGTAGTCATCCTCGCCAATCTCGTCCGTCGTGCCTTTGGCATAGAGGAACCCCCGGAGTATGTCGTGTACCAAGAGCACACGATTGATGCCATCCATCACTTCTGGACCACGGTGCACATCTACGGGAGGGGCATCCCACCGGAACGCCCCTACCGGTTCACCGGGTGGACGACCTCTGATGAGCCCCAAGCCATCCAACTTGCAGCCCGAGAGGCTGTAGTTCATCTCCAGCATTTGTCGCCGAGGGTGAACATCCGTCCTTTCTACTACTACCCTGGTCGTGAAGGCTATGGTAGCCCGACCCAAGTCGCCAACGGAGACCATGAGACGGATCCTGCTCTAGTGCATCTGGTGCGCTACCTGAGAGCGCAAGAGGCACTGTTCGATCAGGTCACCCTTGACCTGATTATGACCCGCAGGACGCTCACTCTCCTGACCCCGGTGAGAAGTGAAGCTGCAACCGCCACCGACACCCCGATAGTGCTGATTGGGAGGCCAGATGAGCCCCCAAGGTCTGCCCCGGTTATCTACCCGGGCAATGCCTTCGCCTCCCCTGGGGAACTCCGTCGTCTCTTGGAGACCTACTCCAACGGGACTGTGGCCACGACACCCCGTGAAGGGCACCACCGCTACCCCAGCCGTGTAGCTCCCCATCCTACCCCGGCCAACTCCGACATTGAAGCCCACGGAGAAGCCTCGACATCTACAAGACGCGCCCGGCTGGATGTCAACGAGGTGGACTGAGTCCACCAGAATTGTTGTCAAGCCTTAGTGGCCCGGTTTCCCTGTATTTTCGTAGTAGCGGTTGTATGGCGTAGTAGGGTTATTACTGAGTCTAACGCTAATTTACATGATGCAACCTTTGTATTGTATTTTAGGGCGTATGCCATAAGCGCATTGCTATGATTGCATTCTGAATATTTTGTTTGTTGTGATATGCATTTAGTTCTTTAGCCCTTACAAAATCTCGAGGACGAGATTTTCTTAAGGGGGGTAGAGTTTGTAACACCCCAAAAATTTAACCATATTTTTATTAAGTAAAATTTGGCCAGTAATAAAATTTTGAATTATACTAGGTCTTTTATTAATTTCAGAGTATTTTCTGTTTTCAGTTTTCCAAAATTCTTCCCTCCATATAGAAATTTTTGGAAAAATATTGTGGGCTTTGGTAGTTTTCTTAAATCATTTCATTTATATTTTAAATAACAGTAGGCCATATTTTCATAATAAAATTTCCCCAAAATAATTCTTTTAATAGCTTTTTTCAATCTCTGAAATACATCTGTTGTACTACAACCATTTTAAATAATTCTGTAATCATTCCACAAAAATTATGAGGGGTCATATGATGCCTATAGATCACTTTTATGCAAAAACCCAACTTGGTCTTTTGAAAAATTTGAGCACAACAACCTCTTTTCATTTCTGGTCCAGATTCAGCTTTGAACTACAACCCAATTTTCTGTTGCTCAAACAATTCCCAAATTATTCCACCTTATAGTCCTTCCAACCAAACCCTTAAGTCCAGAAGAATAGCTCCAATTGCCTCATTTTAGTTCACCAAATAAATCCTCCAAGTTACTGTCCAGAACTGAATTTCAGTAAAACTTGCACTTTCAAGTTTCTCCTCTGGTTCATCCAACTATACCAACATCCTTACCATCTAATGAGACATCATCCTGGCAATTTTCATAGTCAACAAAAATGCCTAGATTGCCTTAGCATTTTCTCAAGCAGTTTGTGAGCATGACAGAATTATTGCACTTTTCTAAACTGCAAATACCACTTGACCTCCTGACTAAACCAACATGTCCCTCATCTCCACCAGACCAAGGGAAGGCACCATGACAAAATTCATCATCAGTAGACCTCCCTAGGGTGCTATGGCATTTCGTCGAACGCCTGGTGTGCGTGCACAGAGCGCGTCCAGAGCGCCCAAATTGCACGCGCCGACACCGGGTCGATGCGGCTCCTCTGTTGTTTTCCCTCCCTGTCCTGGTTCTTCTCTGGATCACCCCGACCTCCCCATAGCCCACCGACACCTCCCCGCGTCGCCTAGCACCGACCATCATCGATCCTGCCGACCTGCGCCGTCCGCCGCTTGGGCACGGCACCGTCCAGGGGCACCTGGCCCAATCCCTAACCACCAGCTCGCCCCGCTATTACTGCGGGTCGCCACCGTCCTCACCGACCCCGCCGTCCACTACCAACCTTCCCACCGGCCAAGCTCCACCATCAATGGCCGCCCGCAGAAGTGCCGTTCTCTGTAAGCCATGGCACCGCCTCCCCCTTCCTATAAAAGGGCCCCTGAGCGCGCCCAGCTCCGGGCGATCCCTCCTCACCTCTCTGGGAGCTTCCCCAAGTAGCGGAACGACCGGAAGGGGTTATCCTCCCCGTCTCCGACACCCACGGCCGCCGCAACCTCTCCGAACATTTCATCGCAACCATGGCCTCCCCACCACAACTTCCTTCACCACTACGGTCCTGGAGCAACCGCACATCCACCCCACATCTTAATTTTGCCAGAGCATCACCGTAGGCGAAAGCCCTCTCCTGCCTCTGCCGAAGCTCTTCGGGTGAGCTCGCCGCCGGCGAGATGAGGCTCCTTACGTGTCATGCCGCACACCGGGAAGCTCGCCTCGGGACACTGGTCACGCCCGTGTCCTCAGCCTGGCGAGAGGTGCCGCCGTTCGCTGGTGCCGGACGCCGGAGCCGCGCCTCCGCTCTGCCACGGGAAAGAGAGGGCGCAGGCGACCAGTCAAACATGACTGGTGGGCCCGCGGGCCCCTCTGTCAGCGACTCTAGCCGCGACGAGACGTCCGTAAGTGGAAGCCTAGTTTTAAAAATATGCTTTCGCTACTGGAAGATGTATTCCCTCGAATACGTCTTCGACGTCGTCAGCCTCCCGCGCGGCCGAGCGGCTGGGCTTGGCCCAGTAGCGCCAGATGGCTAAGTTCCGCCCAGAGCGCGCTTCTGTCCTTTTTCCTTTTTCTTTCCCAGCAGTTTTCAAATAATTCTACAGAATTCATTTCCAAACCAAATTTGGTGATTCAAATTTCTACATACTCCTAAAATCATGCTCTATTAATCCAGCTAGGGTGAACATTTTTTGCCTAAGCCTTGTCTCTGTTGGAGTTATTAAATAGTCCTTTTCTTTATTTATTTCAGTTTAGAAATTCTGTAGGAAAATCATATGAACTCCAAATGAATTGATTCTTTTTTTGTTATTATTTGTGACGAGAATGATCAGTGAGGGCATGTTGGGACATGCCAGGTGGTGACCCTGTTGGGTACTACCGAGGGAATATATTGTGCTAACTACTGCAGGAAAACTTAAACCTCCTTTGTCGACCGTAGATCGAGTCTTGTTCCGGTAACCCCCATACTTGTTTCTTGCTGCCACTTGTCCCTGCCACAGGTAGGGTACGGTTCAGTAAGTTGTTAACCCCTTTCATTGCACACACCGTACAGAGAGGCAATGGTGAAAGATACCAGAGGCCTCTGCTAGGCATGTCACCTGGTCAGGGGGCATGGGTGTATTCGGTTGAAGCCGAGAGGGGTAGCGCCCCTGATCTTTGTGCACGTTATATATAAGATTGTGATCCCATGCTATTTGAGATTGTAGTCTCCCCGCCTTAGAGTTTTTCTTGAACGATGCTTTGGGTGATTCCTGGCATCCGGAAAGTTAATCTGGTGTGTGCTGGTAAGGTGTGTTTTCAACCCAAAGACCGTGATGGGAATTAGTCAGCGTCTCGGTGTTGGCTAAGGAAATCCTTTACTTGTGGGTAAAGAGCACACCCTCTGCAGAGTTAAACCTATTCGAATAGCCGTGTCCGTGGTTAAGGACTACAGTCTGGGTTGGTCAAGTGTCGGTCTTTGTGTCGGTCTTCTCAGGAAATAATAAAAATTGAGCATGATTCATTTTGCAGGATAATTATTGCTACTACTGTTGCCATCATGAATATTATTCTTATCATGGATATTATTAGCATGAACATTATTGCATGAATATTATTGTGGACTAACCCTGAGTTTCACTTGGGCTGGCTAGACTACCCGTGGCACTCGGTCTTACTTTCTTTTCTGAGTGTCACTTGGGCTGGCTAGACTACCCATGGCACTCGGTTTTACATTCTTTTCTAAGTGTCACTTGGGCTGGCTAGACTACCCGTGGCACTCGGTTTTATTTTCTTTTCTGAGTGTCACTTGGGCTGGCTAGACTACCCGTGGCACTCAGTTTTATTTTCTTTTCTGAGTTTCACTTGGGCTGGCTAGACTACCCATGGCACTCGGTTTTATTTTATTTTCTGAGTGTCACTTGGGCTGGCTAGACTACCTGTGGCACTCGGTTTTATTTTCTTTTAAGTGTCTCGTGGGATGGCTAGTCCACCTGGGATACTCATTTCTTTTCAAGACCTCTCGAGGCGTCGCTTTTAGACACCCATTTGGCATTTCTCTTCAAGACCTCTCGAGGCGTCGCTTTTAGACACCCGTTTGGCATTCTTCTTGGAATTCCTCGGGCGGTCCAACGCCCGATGTTCCATTTTATATTTTGAATTTATTAATAACCTGATATGATTATTCATCCGCACCGTATTAATGTTTATCATGCCATGCTTTAATTTCAGTCAGCATATGCATATAAATTAATCCATCATGATCATATGCACTCTATTGCATTCGGTATACCTTTTGTTCAGGATGTTTGCGAGTACATTCAAACGTACTCACAGGCTTGTCCCTGGCTATTTAATTAGCCAGGTCAGGAGTTCAACGGGGAGTAATAGAACGACGTCCGTGCAGACTAGGAGCCTAAGATAGCAGCCACGCGAGATAGGAGTTACCCTGGTCAGCTGTTCCTGTGGAAATGGAGCCCCACCAGACATGGAGATCCGCTACCCGCTTCTGTCATCCGCTGTTAGAAATCATTGTTGCATCATTAGACCTTTATGGTCTTGTATCCAATTCTTGTAATTGCTTGGTAATCTGTAACAAGGACGTCTCCACCAGTAACAGAAATCCTGGGGCTGGTGATGACACGAGGGGTTAATCTCTGGGATATTGTGTCCCAGAAATCCGGCCCCGACATTGATTCACCTTCTGTTTTGAGTAAGCTTGCAACACCACCACCTGCTATTAATTCTGATATGTCGCAAGTTATTGATGATACTACTTCTGCTATGAATGATACTTATGATGATGCTAGTACTATGCTTGATAATACTGTGCCACAAGGTGAATTTCTTGATGAACAAATTGCTAAAGTTAAAGAAACTGAAAATGTTGAAACTCTGGAAAATTATGATTCACCCATTATGCCTAGCTCTCCTACTAGAGTTGAATCACCTAATGAACACTGCTTTGATAGAGAGACAACTAGAGCCATTCTTGCTTGTAATGATAGAGATGAAGTTATAAAATTGCTTGCTGAAATGAAAGAAAAATGTAACACCCCGATTTTTGGCCCTTTCTTTTTCTTTTGATTTTCTTTGGTTTTTGCTCTGGTCTTCTCTTTGAAGCAGTTCTGTTGACTTGAAACATGCGAGATTATCATTTCTTCTCCTCCCCTGGTTGTATATCATCCTGGTATCTTTCCCAAGATCATGATATTTCTATTCTATCCCAACCCCAAATTCTTTTTCTGGGAATATTCCTTTTTTCTATTTAAGGAATAACCCTGTCTGATTTAGGTTGTGAAGCAACCTATATTTCTGTCTACCACAATATTCTCAAATAATTCCCATAAATTCTTTGGACCATATATTCCCCAGATATGTCCAAACTTTTCCTTGCCTAGCTCCACAAATAATCCAGAAATATTCATTCCTTATTCTGTCCAGCATGGCACTTTGAGAAGGAAGTGCCATTTATACTTTCCTGATTGCCCTCAAAAATTTTGGGCACTCTTTCCTATCCAAATCATTGCCACATGACAAAATTCAGCTCCATTTGCCTAGTGAAGCTTCCTCAGCAAATTTCCAAAGCTTCTGTCCAGAGAGAGGCTTGTGAAGGAAGTACTAGCTAGGAGTATCAATTTGGACTGAAATTTTGCCAACCACTCCATGTGCTCAAATAATTGCACTCCACCAAATTTCAGCTCCATCCAAAAATCTATATGAGCACACCTTCCAATCTTTGGTTCTGGTTAAATTTTCAGGGTATGAAGCAACTACATTTTATATTGCTTCATAAATTCTGAAATTAATCCAGGATCTAAATACCACTATATCCTTTGAGCATGCCAAAATTCACCTCATTTTGCCAAACCTTTTTCTCCAAAATATTCCCCTAAGATTCTGTGCAGAGAGGACCTTGGTGAAGGAAGTACCATTTAGGTGTTTCCAAATGGCATGAAATTTTGCCAGCACCTACAGGGTCCTAACTCACAGCTCTCCACCAAATTTGAGTTCATTTCACCAAGCCAATAATTCCCAGCTTTTTTTCTAAGTTTTTGGCCAGGGGAATCCATTGTGAAGAAAGTACTATTTTGGCTTGGCCAAATGGTGTGAAATTTTTACAGCAGCTTCTTATATCCAAGTCATAACCCTATGCCAATTTTCAGTTCTATCCCATACCCCATGTGAGTGCTACTTCCTGATCAAGTTTCTGGACCAGAAATGCAGTTGCAAAGCATCCACCCTCAAACCTTGTCCATTTAGCCTCAAACTTTGCAATCATGTAGTCCTTCTAACCCCAAATCCTTGTGACAAACTCTTTTACCATTATACCTCATGATTTGACCTCAGAACTTTGCAAAAGTTTGTTGTTGCAAACTTTGGGCGATGTGCCTGATCACCCCAAAAGCTCTTTTGTTGATCTATCACCACAAAGTGTCTACACTATGGATGGACTTGTCACTGGACAGGCTTGTTTGGGCTTAGTCGCCGCGCTCGTGCTCGTGCACGCGGTGACTGCGCCACTGGCATAGCCAGTGCGCGTGCGCTGGCTGCAGTACGCGTGCTCTACGCCTCGGCCACCGCCCAAACCTCCTCCTTGTGCCACCTCTCCTTGCTGCAGTCCTCCCCCAGCTCGCCCTCGCCTCTCTGGTTCACCCTTCCCCGCTAGGAGCTCGCCGGACAGAGCCAAAGCTCGGGTGCACGCGCGTACAGTGGCCACGCGTGCCTCACTGCCCCGCCCGCGCGTGCCCTGCCTCCCTTGCTTTTCCCGCGCCATGGCCCGCTTCTTAGCCTCTTCCTCCTCTGCTGTCCGAGCTCGCTATTGCAACCGCTGGTGCTTGTCGCCTCGCCGGAGTTTGCTCTTCTGGCCGCGGCGGCAACCGGCCCGCGCTCGCCCTCCCCCGCCTATTTAAGGAGCCCCGAGCTCGCCTCTCCTCATCAGCCATCACCTCCCTCTCCCAATCACCTCCCGAGTAGAGAACTCGAGCCGAGGCCTCCTTCTTCCTCCTCTCCGGGCACGGCCCCGCCATTCGACCCCCTCCTCCTCGAGCTCGCTCCAGTACTCCTCCGCCCCAACCAAGCTCACCTGAGAGCTCCCCTCCTCTCCTTGGTCCTCCCCAGCCCCTCTCCCTAGCCTATCCTCACCGGAGTCGCCTAGCTCGCCGACGCCCGTGGCTCTGCTCCACCAGAGACGAAGGGCGTGTCTCCGTCCGGCCACCATTCACGGAGCTGCGGGTACGGACAGGTGCACCGTGGTGTGCCCGATCCATCCCCGTCGACGCCTAGCCCCTCCGTGGTCTCTACGCCGGCGAACGGCCGCCAGTGAGCCCGCCGTGCTCTGACTCTCCCTCTCTCTCTTAAACTTGGTCGAAGGGCCCCACCCGTCAGCCTCTCACCTCCTCGCCCGAAACGTTTTCAAGTGAAAACGGTTTCTGGTTTTACGTCTTCGACGTCACCCCCCAGAAGTTTTCTGGAATTTCATTTTAAAGCAGTTTAATCTATTTTAAATCCAGTTTGACCAGAACTTTGACCATGAATATCTCCTAAACTACAAGTCCAAATGAACTGATTCTTTTTGCATTATTTTTCTTTTGAGATCCTTTATTTACTGGTAGAATTTGGTATTTTTCTCTTCTGTCTAGGATTTCTGGACAGAAGTATTTGCATTATGGAATATTTATAATTGCTTGCAAAATTATTTTCAGAGTGTTTGTGGTGTGTTGGTGAAGACCAGGAGCTCTTTCCCTCTCTGTTGGAGCAAGGCAAGCCACAACCTCTATTTGCATGATTGCAATGCAATGACATGATTTAATTAAATAGTATTGCTTAAATAATGCATTAGTTAAATATGATGGATTCTTGGTATTTCTTGGAGTAATATTTGATCTTGCTACTGCCATGATGATGCTTGGATTTCTAGGACTAATGTTTGCAGATCGAGGACGGCATGTGATATTGGATTGCCCGCAATAATAATTAAGCTTTCATCATAATCATATTGAGTATTGGAGTTGATAATAATAATCTTGGCTATATTTTTCTTTGGATTATTGGTTGTTTATTGCTATGACTTGAATCACAGGTTGATATACGATATTGGAGTAACAATTTTATCTCAGATTTATTTTGGGGACAAATTCCGTCATTTTGTTGATTTGGTGCCACCGAATCGAACTCTCCAGTGCAGCCACACTTGCCTGGATGGGGAGGCCCTAATTCGGTCTATTGTCATGCCTCTCGCCGGTGCCTCCAACTAGGGAAGGTTATGTGCGCACGCTGCCCTGGCCCGGTAGGCGGTCATAACATTGTGTGCCCAAGTTGTGTTGTACCCGGGTGTCCCCGTTTGGGACAAGTCGTTTTGATGGCCACGACTGTGGTAGCCATAGAGGTGGCGGATGTCATGAGTTGACATCAAGGGCCACCCAGGACATAGCCCAAAGGGGAGTTTGTCGGGAGTGGCCGGGAGAGTGTCATGCAATAGATTGGTTTTGTCGGAACGTCGTTGGTCCACCCGAATGGGAACACGAGGCCATGAGTTCTGTGGTGTGGGTACAGTGTACTAACCTCTGCAGAGTGTACAAACTATCGATAGCCGCGTCCTCGGTCATGGACACAGTTCGTTGTAGGTCACACCGTTCAATCAACCCTCACAATGACGGAATGACTTATATGATGACTTATATGAGGTCTTCTATTTATATGTGAGCAAGTAACAGTTTGGCAAGATCCCAGTGATGATATTGGGATGATCTTGAGGATGATCATCAGACTGTGGTGTGATCACGTGGTGAGCACGAGGTTGCATTGATCACGAGGTGATATGTTGCTTGGCCGGATAGCCAAGAGTGAGATGTTTTCTTGTGACTATTATGGATGATTTATCAGTGATTCTAGTCTTGTCTTATTACTTTGAGCATATTTACTTCCACCTCATAGTAGTTGGTAATAAATTAACTTGATAATGCTATGTTGTTGTTTTGCCTTGATGCTTTTGGTTGTTGTGATCTTGCGAGTACATTCAAAGTACTCACCTGGCGTGTCATGCCAGTTTGCAGGTGATGCCGTGATTGATTGCTTGTCGAGGATTCCGTTCGTGCGAGCTAGGCCGTGTCCCAGCCAGAGTCCCTGCGGAGTGGAGTTCATCTCCGTCATCGCTGTTCCGCTGCTACGAGTTGTTCCGCTGCTAGTATAGAACTACCTTAGCAGGTGTAGTGTCGCCGTGCCCCTGTAATCTTGGTAATCGCAGACCCTTGTACTCTTATCATTTGTAATAAGAGCTGATTTGTTCTATGCCAAGCAGTGCCGTATTCCAGAAGACTTGATTTCTGGGCTGGAATACGGGGCGTTCCGGTCCCTCTGAGCCAGGGTGCCACAAAAAATCTATGAGGGAGAGAATGAAATATGATCCTAAGTTTGCTACCTCTCCCATATTTATTACCGATAAGGATTATGAATTCTCCGTCGATCCTGAGTTAATTACTTTGGTTGAATCTGATCCTTTTCATGGTTATGAAACCGAAACTGTTGTGGCACATCTTACTAAATTAAATGATATAGCCACCCTATTTGCTCATGAGGAAAAAATTCGCTATTACTATATTCTTAAGTTATTTCCTTTCTCGTTAACGAGTGATGCTAAGATATGGTATAACACTCTTGCTCCTGGTTGTGTGCGTAGTCCCCAGGATATGATATATTACTTCTCTGAAAAATACTTTCCTGCCCATAAGAAACAAGCTGCCTTACAGGAAATATTTAACTTTGTGCAAACTGAAGAAGAGAATCTCCCTCAAGCTTGGCGGAGGCTTCTCCAATTACTTAATGCTTTGCCTGATCATCCTCTTAAGAAAAATGAAATACTTGATATCTTCTATAATGGACTAACCGATGCTTCTAGGGACTACCTAGATAGTTGTGCTGGTTGTGTTTTCAGGGAACGAACTATTGAACAAGCTGAGGAACTATTGAATAATATATTGAAGAATGATAATGATTGGACACTTCCTGAACCACTGCCTAAACCCACTCTGAAGAAGAGGGGTATTTTATATCTCAGTCCTGAAGATATGCAAGAAGCAAAGAAATGTATGAAGGAAAAGGTATTAAGGCTGAAGATGTTAAGAATTTTCCACCTATTGAACAAATACATGGTCTTGACACACCGCCACAGGTAGTAGAGGTAAATTCTCTTATAAAGTTTGATGAAGGTGATATCCCTTATAATAAACCTCCTAGTCAATGCTTGTAGGAATTTGATAATTATATTATTAAGCAAGATCATTTCAATGCGAATGTTATGAAACAATTGAAACGAAATGCTTACATGATTGATCGCTTGAGTGACTTGTTGTTTAGAATTGCTAATGATGTCAAAGGTGTAAGTAAACATGCATCTATGGTTCAAACCCAGTTAGAACAAGTTGCTAAATCTTAAAGTGAATTGCTCAATGAAATGAATAACAATATGAATGATCATGATGTTAGAGTAATGACTAGAGGAGGTAGAATGACTCAGGAACCACTTTACCCTGAAGGTCACCCTAAAAGAATTGAACAAGACTCTCAAAGAATTAATATTGATGCACCTAGTCCATCTAAAAAGAAAAAGAAAAAGAAAAATGATAGGACTTTGCATACTTCTAGTGAAACTGAGGTAGAAAACCCCTCTGAGGATAATAATGATGTTTCTATTTCCGATGCTGAAACACAATCTGGTAATGAACATTCACCTAGTGATAATAATAATGATAATGATGATGCTCATATGGATACTCAACCAGATAATGAGAAAGAACCTGATAATGATGTTGAAATAGAACCTACTGTTGATCTTGATAACCCACTTTCTAAAAATAAACATTATGATAAGAGAGACTTCGTTGCTAGAAAACATGGTAAAGAAAGAGAAACATGGGTTCAAAAACCCATGCCCTTTCCTCCTAAACCATCTAAGAAAAAGGATGAGGAAGAGTTTGAACGCCTTGCTGAAATGCTTAGGCCAGTCTTTTTGCGTACTCGCTTGACAGATATTTTAAAGATGGCCCCATATGCTAAATACATGAAAGATATTGTCACTAATAAAAGAAAAATACCTGAAGCTGAAATTTCCACCATGCTTGCAAACTATTCTTTTAAGGATGGAGTACCTAAGAAATTGGGAGATCCAGGAATACCAACTATACCATGCTCCATTAAAAGAAATTATGTCAAAACTGGTTTGTGTGATTTAGGAGCCGGTGTTAGTGTTATGCCCTTCTCTTTATATAAAAGACTTGATTTGAATAAACTCACTCCCACCGAAATATCATTGCAAATGGCTGACAAATCAACTGCCATACCTATCAGTGTTTGTGAGGATGTGCCCGTTGTAGTTGCAAATGTTACTATCTTAATAGACTTTGTTATACTCGATATGCCCGAGGACGACAATATACCGATTATCCTTGGTATACCCTTTTTGAATACTGCAGGGGCTGTTATTGATTGCAACAAAAGCAAGGTCACTTTTCATATCAACGGTAATGAACATACGGTGCACTTTCCAAAGAAGCAATTTCAAGTAAATGGTATTCATGTTATTGAAAAGACTCCGACAATTATTATTGGAAGTTTTCAACTCCCTCTTCCTACTATCAAAAAGAAATATGAAACACTTATAATTGGGGAAGTGCATATCCCCATCGAGGTAACCTAGTGTTTTATGAAGATTCTTCGGTTTCATGTCACTTGAAAATGGTTTGTTAATAAGACCTGATCAACCTTATTAATGGATTCTTTTTGAGGAGCATGTGGTCGATGAATTTAGTAAGCACAACCCTCTGTACCCACTTTTTGTTTTCTGTTATTTTTAGTTAAATGCAATAAAATGCCATGATTATCCTGTTTTCTGAATTATCAGTGCAATAAAAAGGTGCTCAAAAATGAAAGTGCCCAAAATAATCTGAAATTTTTACATGAATTTTTATAGAATAATTAAGAATTTTTGGCACTGGAACCATACCAGGGGGTGCCCCAGGTGCCCACAAGGCACCAGGGCGCGCCACCCCCCCTGGCGCGCCCTGATGGCTTCTGGGCCCCACAGGGACCCCATCACTTATTCCTTCAGCCCACTTCGTCTCTTACCTCTAGAAAAAATTCCTGGTAGCTCTCTCTCTCGTGTTCTTGCTCCCAAATCAGAGATTTTCTATCTCTTTGCTCGGAGCTCCATTTCTGAAACTGTTCTGAGGGTTTGCTCCTTGGTATGTGACTCTTCCATAGCTCCAATTAGTTTTTGCTCTAGTGGATTACATTTTGCATAATTAGCTACTATTGGTGCTACTGAAAATGAGCTTGCATGTTGAATTCTTTGAGTTCCAAGTAGTTTGAATGCTTGATATAGCCTCTAGACATCCATATGAGTAGTTGCTATCAATCTTGTGAAGTTTTGTTAACATCTTTTTGCGGTCCAAAAATTTTCAGAAATTTGTGTATAGGAAGTTGAACATTTTTAGGAGGAGTTCTTCAAGGAGGAGGTCCTCCGAGGTATCATCGAATGAAGACCCAGCGCGCCAATCATATGTTGAACCAAGGGCAAGTTCGGTGCGGGGTGCTGAAGCAAAATCATGTTGATGGCCGTGCGACGAGTTCATAATAGGTGCAGGCATTAAGGAAGAATTTGACCAATATATTCACAACACCGAGCTCTCCGCCTTCATCGCAGATAAGCCACCACAGCACTACAACCTTACTCATTCATTCACTCAAAACTTTGAATATCATCCGCGCACTTCTAGAGTTTTGTTTCATCTCTATAATAAATCCTATAATATGTCTCTAGAAGAATTCTATGATGCATGCAAAATTCCATATTGGGGTTCGTTAGATGAACCACCAAAATCTGATTATGAGTTGTTTCTTAATAGCCTCTGCAACGGTGGGGATAGGGGAGTTACGCAGGCCAGAATAATTAGCATTCACTTTCCTGCTATTCGGTATTTTGCACTTTTTAATGGTAAATGCATAGTTGGTAAGCAAGACTGCAGTGTGCTTTGCGCCCCTGATCTGAGTCTTATTCATACAACTTTGACAGGTAGTAAGCGTTATAATCTTGGGGCTATTGTTGCACGTAGACTGCAGCGTAACGCGGGTAATGGTGATTTGTATGGAGGAATTTATGCCTCCCGCTTAGCTGCAAAGTTAGGGGTCTCGCCCAATTTCAATGATCCCCTCTTACCTTATAAGTATTTGAACTTCGAAGCAATGCGAGAACATAGGTTTTTAAAACGCGATGCACACGGATATGAATATAACTTAATTTTTGATAAATATCGTTCTGTGTATGTTGCTTTGCCTGCTCCTGCTCTCTTTGATTTTCAGAACAAACAGAGATATTCTCTATCAGAGAGCGAGGTGCGCGAGTACAATGCGGTAGTTGAGGCTGCCCGTCGGGCTAAGGAAGCAGCTCAGAACGCCTCTATGAGCTACCACTTCGATTATTATCCGGGACAACCATGGTGATCACCAAGCTAGGCAAAAGCCTAAGCTTGGGGGAGTACGTATTTTTCACCGACATTACATTCATGATCACACATTTCATTCCAGTTGTCGGTGTTCATGCTTTTTCATTGTATTCTCCATCCTAGTTTATTTTCTCGCTTTCTTCATGTGTGTTTGAAAAACTTTGAGAAAATCCAAAAACATTTCTTGCTTCTTTTCGGTTTTTCTTTCTAGTTTAGTTAGTTGTAGTTTTAAAAGAAAACCCAAAAAGATTTCTCTTTTCTTCTTTTGCTTGTTGGGAGTTCTCTCGTGTAAATAGTTTTTCTTGTTTTTGTTTTACCTTCTTTAATTTGCTCCCTTCAGAAAAACTAAAAAAAACTTCAAAAATATTTCAGTATGTTTCTCTAAAATTCTTCTCTTTTGTTGAGTTTCCATAGGGAGAAGACCACGATGAAAATGATGAGTGGTTCTCATATGCTTTATTGTTTATCTAACAAAGAGCCCATATTGCCTTGTCTTCTCCTTTGAATAAAATGTTTGCAGATTCCAGCTTAGTCCACGGCACTCTTGGACTATTATTATTTTCATATCATTAGGTCGTGCAAGTGAAAGGCAATAATGACGATAATTTGATGAAGCGACTGTGGCAAGGAAAAGCGGGTATGAACTCAACTTGTTTTTGTTTTTGTAAATATGTTTAACTCAGTATCCATGATTCAGCATATTATGATTAAACATGTTTTTGATGACAATTAGAGGTTATAGTTGCTCATGCCATGCTTAAGTAGCTAGGAGTGGATAATGATTTATCTTGGTTGTCAACATGCATTAAAATGATTGTGATGTAGTATGATGATATGGTATCCTCCTCTGAATGTTTCAAGTGGCTTGACATGGCACATGTTCACGCATGTAGTTGATTCAAAACCAACATAACCTCCACGATATTTATGTTCATGGTGCTTATATCCTACTCATGCTAGTATTCAATGTTGATTATTCTTAATGCATGATTATGACCGTTTTCGCTCTCTAGTTGGTCGCTTCTCAACCTAATTGCTAGCCTTCGTCTGTACTAAGCAGGAATACTGCTTGTGCATCAAAACCTTTAAACCAAAGTTATTCCAGATGAGTCCACTATATCTACCTATGTGTGGTATTACCCTGTCGTCCTAAGTAAATTTGCATGTGCCACCTCTAAATATTCAAATGAACATCTGTTTTGTGTGCCCGTACCGCTCATGGAGCGACAGGGGGCGGTCAATATCTTCCATGCTAAGCGGGTTATTCTCATGATGAGTGTTTATTCACTTGTCCTTGCACGAGAGGGGCTGGTAATCGGGATGCCCAGTCCCATGATTAAAATTGCAAAATAATAAAACAAACTCCCCCAAAAAGTTGTTGGTATGGAGGGCACCCGAGGATTCGGCTAGCCATGGCTTGTGTTTGTTGGTGGAGGGGGAGTAAACTTTACTTTATCGCTTGGGAACCGCCGCTAATTTGTTTAGCATGGAAGATATTGAAAATTCTCGGTCGTGACGTTGACAGGAAAGGCATACCTCCCAAAATTACATTTATCTCTGATTTGAGCTTTGAGCTCTGGCACCTCTGCAAATCCCTACTTCCCTCTGTGAAGGGCCCATCTATTTACTTTCATGTTATTTTATTTTTGTGAAGTCATCACCTTCTCAAATGAGCACCAGTCCTGAGAGCACTATTGTCATTCTCATGCATTGTGTATAGTTAATGTTGTGTGCATCATGACTGGATCTCTTCTACCATGAATTACAATGTTTAGTCGCTGCTTGAACTTTGGAGGTGCTCTGCATTTATGTTTTGTGGTCTCAGAAAGGGCTAGCGAGATACCATGTTGTCATATTATATCTTGATTGTTTTGACAAAGTGTTGGCATTTGAGATATCTTATTATTGCTCGCTAGTTGATTATGCCATTGATATGAGTGAATATAATTTCTAAGAGTTATCATTTGCATGGTTAGTTATCATCTTTGTTGAAAACCTGGGTATTATTTAAGCATATATATAGAAACAAGAACAAAAGGGTTCGTAAAAGTTTTTCTTTATCACTTTTAGTTTGTCAACTGAATTGCTTGAGGACAAGCAATGAGTTAAGCTTGGGGGAGTTGATACGTCTCCGTCGTATCTACTTTTCCAAACACTTTTGCTCTTGTTTTGGACTCTAATTTGCATGATTTGAATGAAACTAACCCGGACTGACGCTGTTTTCAGCAGAATTGCCATGGTGTTGTTTTTGTGCAGAAATAAAAGTTCTTGGAATTGGACGAAACTTTTTGGAGATTTTTTATGGAATAAATAAAAAATACTGGAGCCAAGATCCACTGGAAGGGGGCCACCTACTACCCACAAGGCACCAGGGCGCACCACCCCCTGGCGCGCCCTGGTGGCTTGTGGGGCCCACGAGGCTCCGCTGACCCTAATCTCAGGCCTATAAATTCACAATTCCAGAGAAAAAATAGGAGAAGAAGTTTTATCACGTTTCATGATACGGAGCCGCCGCCACCTCCTGTTCTTCATTGGGAGGCCAGATCTGGAGTCTGTTTGGGGCTCCGGAGAGGGGGATCTTCCGGCATCGTCATCACCAACCCTTCTTCATCACCAATTTCATGATGGTCACCGCCGGGAGTGAGTAATTCCTTCATAGGCTTGCTGGACGGTGATGGGTTGGATGAGATTTATCATGTAATCAAGTTAGTTTTGTTAGGGCTTGATCCCTAGTATCCACTATGTTCTGAGATTGATGTTGCTATGACTTTGCTATGCTTAATGCTTGTCACTAGGGCCCGAGTGCCATGATTTCAGATCTGAACCTTTATGTTTTCACGAGTATATTTGAGTTCTTGATCTTATCCGCTCATCATATGCACTTGTTATTGTTCTGATCCGTAGACCCCATAGTGACAATTGTGTGGGATACTCTCCGGGGATGACTGTAATTCGAGGAGTTCATGTATTCACCATATGTTAATGCTTTGTTCCGGTTCTCTATTAAAAGGGGGCCTTAATATCCCTTAGGTTCCTTATGGACCCCGCTGCCATGGGAGGGTAGGACAAAAGATGTCTTGCAAGTTCTTATCGCAAGCACGTATGACTATATAAGGAATACATGCCTATATTATATTGATGAATTGGAGCTAGTTCTGTGTCGCCCTAGGTTATGACTGTTACATGATGAATATCATCCAACATAATTATCATCACCGATCCAATGCCTACGAGTTCTTCACATATTGTTCTTTGCTAAAGTTACTACTGTTGCTACTACTGTTACGATTGCTACAAAACTATTGCTGCTACCGTTACTGTTACTGTTACTACTATTGCTATCACTATCAAACTACCATATTACTGTGCTACTGATCACTCTGCTGCAGATATTTAGTCTCCAGGTGTGGTTGAATTGACAACTCAACTGCTAATACTTGCAAATATTCTTTGGCTCCCCTTGTGTCGAATCAATAAATTTGGGTTGAATACTCTACCCTCGAAAACTGTTGCGATCCCCTATACTTGTGGGTTATCAAAACATCATATAAATTAAATGTCACAGTGGGTGTATCTCTCCTAGCATGAAAATGAAAGCTTTGCATGAAAGTATTAGTGAGGAGAAGATACTGGTCACACTTATCTTCGAGGAACGAGATAATGCCGACATTGTTTGCCAAATGATAGAAATCGTCGTAAATCCCCGCATCCCTCAAGAACTTGTCGCATGGCCATTCGCACGGCCGCACCTCGGTCGCACGAGGAAGTGTATACTTGGGCTTAGGAGCCTCCTTGGGGTTCCGGCTCGAAGAACCCCTCAACCTCCACTTGAACATTTTCTTTTTCTGAAAATTTCTGAAATTTTTAGTGAATCAAAATAAAAGTGAACGAAACTAAAATAAAATTGATACCAACTACTCCCACATGTATCTAGAAGCTATATCATGCATCAAAACTACTTTGGACCATACAAATTCAACATGCAAGCTCATAAACATGGTCACCATAGCAGAAAAAATTTGCAAAGTATAAAGCACTAGAACAAAAACTAATTGGAGCATTGGAGGAGTCACATACTGTCGGGCCCCTTTTCCGGAGTAAATCACGGAATGGCCCCGAGTCACACTAGCCCCAAGAACAACTGGCGGACTCCCTTGATATAGATAACCAGTACAAATATAATTACACAGGGTTGAGTCAGAGTGCTCAACAAATATTACAAGCTTGCCAAAATACTACGGTGGCTGAATATGACCGTGGTGGTAACACAATACTGATACAATAAAATAGAGCCAAGCGTCAGTGTGAGGCTTGACTATTTTATTGGTGTAGCGGAAGCACTGCGGATGATACATGTGGTAGACTCCAAAATCACAGGCTGTCTGACTGGGAACACCTCTAGGCGTCGGGCTCGCTAGCGCACTCGTCTCCCACAAGCTTGTCTTCCTCCAAGTCTGGCCACATTAAAAGCCAGGGACAAGCCAGTGAGTACGTTGGAATGTACTCGCAAACATTATGAACGAAAGATATACCGAATGCATATGCTCATGCTGGGCTAAATGATATGCTCATGCTGGGTTAAATGATATGCTCATGTTGACTGAAATTAAAAGATGGAATGGCTATACTAATATGGCATGGTAATATTTAATATGGCAAGATAATAATATTATGATGCAGCAGAATAAATATAACATGTTAGTGATAAATAAAGAAAGTTAAAAGAAATGCCGGTCGGGTGTCAAAAAGTGACACCACGGGAGGTCTTGAAGAGAAATGCCAATCGGGTATCCACAAGAGTATTGGCGAGACAGAACCACCTGAGAACTCGAGGGACGCCACGGAGAGGTCTTGAAAAGAAATGCCAATCGGGTATCCACAAGAGTATTGTCGAGACAGAACCGCCTGAGAACTCGAGGGACGCCACGGAGAGGTCTTGAAAATAAATGAGTATCTCAGGTAGTCTAGCCAGCCCAAGAGATACTCAGAAAAATAAGATAAGAGAAACGGGTTAGTCCACGATAATATTCATGCTTGCAATAATATTAAATAAGACTGAGTGCCACGGGTAGTCCAGCCAGCCCAAGTGACACCCAGGGTTAGTCCATAATAATATGCATGATAACAATAATATTCATGATAGCAATATCAGTGGCGAATAATATCCTGCAAAATAATTCATGCTCAATTTAATTATTTCCTCCGAAGACCGACACCGGACCGACACTTGACCCTACCCAGCTAATGTCCTTGACCGTGGACACGGCTATTCGAATAGTTATAACTCTGCAGAGGTTGTACTCTTTACCCACGTGTATGAGATTTCTTTAGTCAGCACCGTGACGCTGGCTAATTCCCATTACGGTCTTTGGGTTGGAAACACGCCTGACCAGCACACACCAGAATATCTGTCCGGATGCCAGGAATCACCCAAAGCATCGTTCAGGATAAACTCTAAGTCGAGGAGACCATCGTCTCGAGTAGCATGGGATCACTATTTATACGCGCGGATTACAAGGGGTGCCCCCCTCTCGGCCCAGCCAGAAACACCCATGCCCCCTGACCTGATGACGGGATTTAGTCCATGGCCGTGGAAACCCTCATCATGGCCCTCTATGTGGTGTGTACCCGGACAGGGGTTAGCAACTTACTAAACCGTACTTCCCTCGCGGGAAGACCCGTGGCAGCACGGTGTTTAGCTAGGTGTGACGGAACAAGACTCGATCTAGGTTGACTCAGGAGGTGTTATTATTAATATGACCGGTATACTCCAATCATGTCACCGTGACACCATCGTGCCAAAACGTGACTCGTGCCCACCGGCACGTCCAAGGCAGGAGTACACTCCTAAACTTCTCACCATGTTCCACATGTTAGCAAGATTCACCAAGTATGCAAAAATGCTCAGATGATATGACCATGCATGCATGCCCTACTACCACATATATGGTGCAATAATCAACTGATGCAACCATGATGCAATTCACCATATCCCAAGTTCAAAAATGCTTGCCTTGATCAAAGTAGTCAGAAGAAGAACCCTCGAAATTCCCGACAAAGTTTCCCTCTTCTTTTTCTGGAAAATTCAAATTCAAATTCCAATTAAAAAAATCCCATAACAGTACAAAAACTTGTCTCAAAATAATTTTAAATAAATACTAAAAAAAACTAGATAGAAAAATAAGAATTTCAAAAAAAGAATCAACTCAATCAGAGTTGTAGTTTAAAAGTTATTAAACTTTTAAACTCAGGGGTTTTTCTGTAAAAATCCAGTCCCTGTGCGTTTAAAAAGAAAACGCTTCGGGCAGAAGTACGCTTTCCAGCGTAGAAGACGTAAACCAGAGAATACGCCTTCTGTTTAAACTCTGAAAAAAAGAAAACGCTGACGGGGGGGGCACCCGTCAGGTTCAAACTCAACGCGTTCGCGCGTGAGACAGAAGAGGTGCGGCGATCGCCGGCGACGATCGCCGGGGTATCAGCAGGCGGGACTGGTCGGATCATGCTCGGGGTGGAGTACCGCATCGGTGGGTGGCGGTGGAGGTCGCCGGAGAGCAACAGAACGCCGGCGAGGTTGACGGCGGCGGACGGCGATTCGGGTGGATTTGGGACTCGCCGGAGAGAGCTTCTCGCGTCAAATTGGCGACGGGGATCGATGAGTGGGTGCAAGAGAGAGCTTATGGCAGAGTTTGAGCGGTCGTGGTGGAGTAACGGTGATGAACGGATTGTGGGCAGTGGCGGTGGAGCGGTGGTCGGAGGAGAGGAAGATGACCCTCTCAGGGTCGGGGGAGTGGCGTAGGGGACGATTGGGATGCGGTGTGGGTGGTGAGTGTAGTGAGTGGAGCTCGAGAGCTCCTATTTATAGACGATCGGAGGGGGTCAGTAGCTTACAGGCGACGCCGGAGTAATTTCCGGCCGCCGGGTTAGGTTAGGGCGGTGGCGAGGTGCGGTGCATACTTAGGGAGGAAGGTGGAGCTCTCCAGAAGCTTAGCACGGACGAGCTTGAGCTCGGGTGCCTTATCCACGGTGTGGCCACCGTACGGGCGTGGCGGCGATGGCTTACTCCGGCGACTGCCAGGAGGGTCCTGGGCGGCACGGTCAGCGCGGAGAGGAGGCGGAGAGGGTGTCGCGTGGAGGGAGAGTAGGTGAGCTGAGAGGCAGCAGCAATGAAGAAGGCGGGCGCGGTGCTGATCTGCCCGATCGCCGCGGATGAGCTCGGGCGGGTAGCTGCACCGGCCAGCTCCTGCGCCGTCGGCGACGGCCACTGACCAGAGGGGTCCTTGGAGGTTCAGTTATGGCGAGAGGAGGCGTGGAGGAGAAGGAGAGAAGGTGGAGTGTGGTGCACGGCGGCGACCTCCTCTGTCGACTGAAGAATTCAGTTAACTGAATTTCTGTCAGTTATGAACAGTGCACATACCACTCATATTATCATATGACAGAGAGTTGTAGGCATTTTAGGAATTTGTGTGGATTTTTGTGGTAAGGTATTGATGCAAAAGAGAGTGTCTGGCAAAGTTTCAGAATTTTTGGAGCTATAAAAATTGAGTTTGTATTAGAGAAATAGTTTCTGATCCAAATTTGAATTGAATGAAATTTGAAATATTTGAACTGTGGAACCCAAGGTTTTGAGTGAAATGGGTTGTGGGTACTATCTAGTTGCTGGGATAATTTTGGTGGACGCAGAAGTATTGTAGAAAATGTGGTTCCTTTGTAAACCAAAGGAATCATGAATAATATAAATTCCAACTTTGGAATTTAATAAATATGATAGAAATATTTTTGTGGAGAGGGGAGATGGTGGATACTGTCCTAGAACATGAGAATGACTTGAGGGATAATTTAGGAGTGGCAGAAAATTTATTGAGGAATTTAGGAGTGCTTGGAAGGAGTGAAGAGACCGAATTCTTGGAATAATTTTAAATACTCAAAACTTTTCTAAGAGGAAAAATTATTTTTGATGTCTCAAAATAATTACCAAATAATAAACCATCCAAAACAGAACCATTAAAAATTTTGAAACCCAATCAAAAATTGAAATTATTTTCAGACAGAAAAAGGAAAAGAAGAAGAATAGGGCCAAAATAATTCAAAGTATTTTATCTTAAAGAAAAGATTTTGAAAATTCAAAGTAAATATTTTTGGGGTGTTACACATACCAAGGAGTAATTCCTCAAAACAGTTTTGGAAATGGAGTTCCGAGCAAGGAGATCGAAAATCACAGCAAAATGAACAAGAACACGGGCTTGGGAGCAAGTTTGATTTTTTCTGAAGGAAGAAGAAGGAGATGGGTGGCTGGCATAAGTGAGTGGGTCCCTGTGGGACCCACAAGCCTACTGGGCGCGCCCAGGGGGGTGGCCACGCCATGTGGGCTTGTGGCTCACAAGTGCACCCCCCCCCTGGGGTGTGTTCAATGCCAAAAATTCTTAAATATTCTGGAAAAAAACATACTAAATTTTCATGGCATTCTGAGAACTTTTATTTTTGGGCCATTTTTTTATTGCACGGAAAATTCAGAAAACATGATAATCATGGCATTTTATTTTATTCTACTACAAATAACAGAGAGCAAAAGGTGGGTACAGAAAGTTGTGCTTACTAAATTCATCGACCACATGCTCCTCAAAAAGAATCCATTAATAAGGTTGATCAAGTCTTATTAACAAACTATTTCCGAATGGCATGAAACCGAAGAATTTTCATATAACACTAGGTTACCTCAATGGGGATATGCATCTCCCCAACAATAAGAATTTCACATTTCTTTTTGACAGTAGGAAGAGGAAATTTGAATCCCCCAATAGTGATTGTCGAAACTTTTTCAATACAATTTATACCATTCACTGAAGTCTGTTTCTTCTGGAAATAAACAGTATGCTCATTGCCATTGACATGAAAAGTGACCTTGCTTTTATTGCAATCAATAACAGCCCCTGCAGTATTCAAAAAGGGTCTTCCAAGGATAATCGACATGTTGTCGTCCTCGGGCATATCAAGTATAACAAAGTCTGTCAAGATAGTAACATTTGCAACTACAACGGGAACATCCTCGCAAATTCCAATAGGTATAGCAGTGGATTTATCAGCCATTTGCAAAGATATTTCAGTAGGTGTAAGCTTATTCAAATCAAGTCTTCTATATAAAGAGAAAGGCATAACACTAACACCGGCTCCCAAATCACATAAAGCGGTTTTGACATAACTTCTTTTAATGGAGCATGGTATAGTAGGTATTCCTGGATCTCCTAACTTCTTAGGTATTCCACCCTTAAAAGAATAATTTGCAAGCATGGTGGAAATTTCAGCTTCAGGTATCTTTCTTTTATTTGTTACAATATCTTTCATGTATTTAGCATAGGGAGACATTTCCAACATATCAATCAAGCGAGTACGCAAAAAGACAGGTCTAAGAATTTCAACAAAGCGCTCAAAATCTTCAGCATCCTTGTTTTTAGATGGTTTAGTAGGGAAAGGCATATGTTTTTGAACCCATGGTTCTCTCTCCTTTCCATGTTTTCTAGCAACAAAGTCTCTTTTATCATATCTTTTATTCTTATAAGGTGGGTTATCAAGATCAATAGCAGGTTCTATTTCTACATCATTATCTGGTTGAGCATCAACATGAACATCATCATTATCATTATCATTATCCTTATCATTATCATTATCACTAGGTGTATGTTCATTACAAGATTGTGTCTCAGCATCAGAAATAGAAGCATCATTATGATTCTCAGGAGGTTTTTCTATCTCGGGTTCACTAGGAGCAGGCAAAGTTTTATCATTTTTCTTTTTTTTTCTTAGATGGACTAGGTGCATCAATATTATTTCTTTGAGAGTCTTGTTCAATTCTTTTAGGATGACCTTCAGGATATAGAGGATCCCGAGTCATGCTACCTCCTCTAGTAACAACTCTAACAGCATGATCATTCTTTTTATTATTCATCTCATCAAGCAAATCATTTTGTGACTTAGCAATTTGTTCTAACTGAGTCTGGACCATAGAAGCATGTTTACTCAAGCATTTAACATCATTAGTAGTTCTAAACATCAAATCACTCAAGCGTTCAATCATGATGGCATTCCGTTTTAGTTGATTGCTAACATTCATATTAAAGTGTTCCTGTTTAATGATGTAATTATCAAACTCATACAGGCATTGACTAGCAGATTTATTATATGGAATATCACCTTCATCAAATCTAGTGAGAGAATTTACCTCCACTACCTGTGTCGGGATGTCGAGCCCATGTATTTCTTCAATAGGTGGTAAATTCTTAACATTTTAAGCTTTAATACCTTTTTCCTTCATAGATTTCTTAGCTTCTTGCATATCTTCTGGACTGAGGAATAGAATACCTCTCTTCTTCGGAGTTGGCTTAGGTGGTGGTTCAGGAAGTGTCCAATCATCGGCATTTCTCAATATATTATTCAATAGAACTTCAGCCTGTCCAACAGTTCGTTCCCTGAAAACACAACCAGCACAACTATCTAGGTAGTCCCTAGAAGCATCGGTTAGTCCATTATAAAAGATATCAAGTATTGCATTTTTCTTATGAGGATGATCAGGCAAAGCAGTAAGTAGTTGGAGAAGCCTCCCCCAAGCTTGAGGGAGATTCTCTTCTTCAATTTGCACAAAGTTGACTATTTCCTGTAAGGCAGCTTGTTTCTTATGAGCAGGAAAATATTTTTCAGAGAAGTAATATATCATATCCTGGGGACTACGCACACAACCAGGAGCAAGAGTATTAAACCATTTCTTAGCATCACCCTTTAATGAGAAAGGAAACAACTTAAGACTATAGTAATAGCAAAAAATTTCCTCATGAGCAAATAGGGTGGAAATATCATTCAACTTAGTAAGGTGTGCCACAACAGTTTTAGTTTCATAACCATGAAAAGGATCAGATTCAACCAAAGTAATTAACTCAGGATCGACAGAGAATTCATAATCCTTATCAGTAACAAATATGGGAGAAGTAGCAAACTTAGGATCATATTTCATTCTCTCCCTCATAGATTTTTCTTTCAATTCAGCATGCAATTTTATAACCTCATCTCTATCATTACAAGCAAGAATTGCCCTAGCTGTCTCCCTATCAAAAACATGACCATCAGATGTCTCAGGCATTTCAACCCTAGTAGGAGAGCTAGGCATAATAGGTGAATCATAATTTTCAAGAGTTTTAACATTTTCAATTTCTTTAGCTTTAGCAATTTGTTCATCAAGAAATTCACCAAGTGGCACAGTATTATCAAGCATAGTACTAGCATCATCATAAGTATCATTCATAGCAGAAGTAGTATCACCAATAACTTGCGACATATCAGAATGAATAACAGGTGGCGGTGTCGCAAGCCTACTCAAAACAGAAGGTGAATCAAGTGCAGAGTGTGATGGCAGTTCCTTACCTCCTCTAGTCATAGAGGGGAAGATCTTGGTTTTATCGTCTTTCAGAATCTTCATAGTGATCAACAGATATAAATCCCAAGTGACTCAACAAATAGGGCTATGCTCCCCGTCAACGGCGCCAGAAAAAGGTCTTGATAACCCACGAGTATAGGGGATCGCAATAGTTTTCGCGGGTAGTATTTCACTCAGATTTATTGATTCAACACAAGGGGAGCCAAAGAATATTTGCGAGTATTAGCAGTTGAGTTGTCAATTCAACCACACCTGAAGAACTAAATATTTGTAGCAAAGTGTTTAGTAGCACAGTAGTATGATAGTTTCAAGAGCAGTAGTAACAGTAGTAACAGTAACAGAAGTAGTTTTGTAGTAATTGTAACAGCAGCAGCAATGAAAGTAACTTAGCAAAGATCAATATGCGAAAAGTGTAGGCATTGGATCAGTGATGGATAATTATGTTGGATGACATTCATCATGTAACAGTCACAACCTAGGGCGATACACAATAGCTCCAATTCATCAATGTAATGTAGGCATGTATTCCGTATATAGTCATACCTGCTTATAGTGAGAACTTGCATGACATCTTTTGTCCTACCCTCCCGTGGCAGCGGGGTCCTTAAGGAAACCAAGGTATATTAAGGCCTCCTTTTAAGAGAGAACCAGAACAAAGCATTAGCACATAGTGAATACATGAACTCCTCAAACTACGGCAATCACCGGAAAGAATCTCAATTATTGTCACCTTGGGGTATGCGGATCATGACATGTAACAGATGCATATAACTTGCAAGATAGGATCAAGAACTCAAATATATTCATGAAAACATAAAGGTTCAGATCTGAAATCATGGCACTCGGGCCCTAGTGACAAGCATTAAGCATAGCAAAGTCATAGCAACATAAATCTCAGAACATAGTGGATACTAGGGCTCAAAGCCCTAATAAATTGACTCATCCAACCCATCACCGTCCAGCAAGCCTACGAAGAAATTACTCACACACGACGGTGAGCATCATGAAATTGGTAATGGAGGATGGTTGATGATGACGACGGCGTCGAATCCCCCTCTCCGAAGCCCCGAACGGACTCTAGATCAGCCCTCCCGATGAAGAACAGGAGGTGGCGGCAGCTCCGTCTCGTAAAACGCGATGATTCTTTCTCTCTAATTTTTTTCTCCACGAATAGGTACTTATAGCGTTGGAATTAGGGTAAACGGAGCTGCCAGGGGCCCACAGGCCTGCCAGGCGCGCCCTGGGGGGGTGGCCGCACCCCCCAGGCTTGTGGCGCCTGGTGGCCCCCCGTCTGGTGGATCTTTGCGCCAGTATTTTTTATATATTCTGAAATAATTCTCCATAAATTTTCAGGTCCATCCAAGAACTTTTATTTCTGCACAAAAACAACACCATGGCAATTCTGCTGAAAACAGCGTCAGTCCGGGTTAGTTCCATTCAAATCATGCAAATTAGAGTCCAAACTAGAGCAAAAGTGTTTGGAAAAGTAGATACGTTTGGGACGTATCTTGAACCAAAATAAAATAGTACACACATCTTATTATGTTTGATTATGTATGGTTGTACTGGGCAATGCTACATCTACTAAAACTTACGTTAAGTTTTACGTAAATAACCAGATGGCAAACTGTGATTGGGGGTAGGGGGAGGAGGGGCCCACCCACCCTAGAAATCAGAGGGGGGGAGAGAATGTGGTGAAGGAAAGTTAAGTAAGGCTTCGTAACTTATTCGTAGATGTAGTATTATTGGGTTGTACTATACTATCTCTGTCTCAAAATATTAGCTTTTGTAGGCTAGTTTAGCCTACAAAAAGTCTAATATTTTGTGACGCCTTATATTTTGAGACGGAGATAGTATTTATTCAATGTGAGTAAAATAATGTAATGAGAAATATTTTTTAATGCATGGTTGCATGTTGAGGTGTGCCTTATTTCATTCATAATTGTATGGTGATGTGGTATGCTTGCATGTTGACCTAAATAAGTTAGTGGAGATCACTCTCTTAGGTATATATATATATAGGATATGACGTAGAGGCTAGAGTAGTACGCATACTTTTTTTTTTGAAAAACCCGAGACCATATTAAGTATCATATGTCCTTACAAACACACCTTTACAAAAACAATAAAAATAGATTTAAATTTTAGGGGTGCCGAAGTCTTCTTACTCTCACATCCACCAACGACGCACCGTGAGCATAGCTCGATGCCCCCTCTCGGGCCTCCGCCTCGACAAAGCAAACTTTTTAAAACCCATGAGATTGTAGAAGCAGCGGCCAGCAAGTCATCGATGCAGACCAGGAGACGCCGGCGGCTGCAATCTACGAAGCAAATCGTCATACTGAAGAAAAAAAAAGTCAATAAGGGATGTCGAAACTCCAAAAACCATGTAGATAGTAAAAACAGACGAATCTAGACAGGTCCTCCGGAAACATAAACTGACCAAATCTTGGAAGTCCCGCTGGAGACACAACTCCACATGTCCTTCGCCGACAAAATCCTTGTACGTTGCATGGTGTAGTATGAAAATAAGATTGAGGTTGCAGCGACGAAAAAAATAGAGGTGATCAGGCACTGTCCGTGAACTTGCCCGGACGTCTCCGCAAACATATGAGGGGTCACTTTTTGATAAACTTTTACGACAAAGCTACCACGGAACGCATGAGTTGGAATGACCCACTAGTAGAAAACCGACCTTTCGTCCGGAGCACTAGTCCCGGTCGGGTTTGGGCCCGGGACTAATGTGAGCATTAGTCCCGGTTCCAACGGCTAGGAGCGGACGGGGGTACGGCCAGGATTAGTCCCGGTTCAAATGGGACCTCTAGTCCCGGTTGATGATACCAACCGGGACTAAAGGGGTTGTGGCAGGCTGGGGCCCCTGCGAGCCCCTTTAGTCCCGGTTGGTATCACCCACCGGGACTAAAGATAGACCTTTAGTCCTGGTTGGTATATCCAACTGGGACTAAAGTCTTCCCTATATAAAGCTGCTTCGTCCAGCCAAGAAGTTCATCCTCCATTTTCTCTCCTCTCTGTTTCCTTCCCCAAGCTCGAGTTCATCCTCCATTTTTGCCAAGATTTGTCAAGATTGGAGGCATCCCATCTATCCAAGGGTTCTAAAAGGTTAGAAACTTCATCCTTTCATCTCTCATTGCTAGTTTAGCTCGTTTCATGCTCTATAAGTATATATAGTGATTTGTGGGTTTTAGTTTGGGAGTAATTATGTGGGAGTTTATTTGATTTATATGCAATTTGAGCTCAAATTAACTTCTTAGTTTGCATATGTGTAGGTGTGGTTTACTTAGTGCCTTCCTGTCCCCGTCCTCACCGCCGTCGATCGCCCGCGACGTCCCTTCGCCGGCACCACCTTGGTGAGCCTCTTGTTCTTATCCTTTTTGTAAAAAAAAATCTTATTTGTATGATTTAGATAGTTACTTGTATAATTTTCTTACTTGTATGATTGTTTGTTATATATAGTGCCATGGTTTTGATACCCGTCCCCGTCAGCCCTCGTCCGGTTTATGATTCGGATGTGGTATATTATCTTTTATAACTATTTGTTTCATTTCGTGTTTATGACAATTATGCCCATCAAGTTGACATAGATATTTTTATCTAGGAGGTATGTGAACCGGAAATTGCAACTGACCCTCTTGTCGAGAAGTTAAATTTAGTTAAAAAAGAAAACGATTATTTGAAAGAAAAATTGAAAAGAATTGAAGAAGAGAAGATGAAATTGGAGTTGTATGTTGGCGATGTCATCGATGATCACAAGATCAAGATGGATGCAATGCGCTTGAAGATTAGAAAGATTAGAAAATATGCCATTAATAAAGAGGCTTGGTATCATTATCCTGTTGGATCAATTATTACCTTAGTTGCAATTTTGATCGCATTTATTGTTGCATTTAAATGCTTTAGATAGTTGTATGTTGTTTTATGAGAAGTATGTATGAACTTTATGTATATATTTTTGCAGTAATAACATTTGGTCACTACTACTCTACTTTGGTTTTAATGTGATGAACTTGTATTAATTTGGTCACTTCGATGTTGTGTAATGAAGATGAGCCGGCAATGGATGTACGATGACCGACGCTCTCCCGAGTTCATTAATGGCGCGCATAATTTTATGCGTGTGGCTAAGGCAAACAAGCGGAATGGTTTTATGTGTTGTCCATGTGGTGTCTGTAAGAATACTAAGGATTACTCTACCTCAAAAATCCTTCACAGCCACCTGCTTCAGTCCGGTTTCATGTCCGGCTATAACTGTTGGACCAAGCACGGAGAAAGGGGGGTTATAATGGAAGACAATGAAGAAGAAGAGGATGATGACAACTATCCTAGGTTCCCTGAATACGATGGTACTACAATGGGGGAAGCTGAAGAAGAGGCATCAGATGAGCCTGCTGATGATCTTGGTCGGGCCATTGTTGATGCAAAGAGAAACTGCGAAAGTGAAAAGGAGAGGTCGAAGTTGGAGTGCATGTTAGAGGATCACAAAAAATTGTTGTACCCTAATTGTGAAGATGACAAGAAAAAGCTGGGTACCACACTGGAATTGCTGCAATGGAAGGCAGAGAATGGTGTATCTGACAAGGGATTTGAAAAGTTGCTGAAAATAATAAAGAAGACGCTTCCAAAGGATAACGAATTGCCCGATAGTACGTACGAAGCAAAGCAGGTTGTCTGCCCTCTAGGATTAGAGGTGCAGAAGATACATGCATGCCCTAATGACTGCATCCTCTACCGCGGCGAGGAGTACGAGAATTTAAATGCATGCCCGGTATGCGGTGCATTGTGCTATAAGATCAGCCGCGATGACCCTGGTGATGTTGAGGGCGAGCGCCCCAGGAAGAGGGTTCCTGCCAAGGTGATGTGGTATGCTCCTATAATACCACGGTTGAAACATTTGTTCCAAAACAAAGAGCATGCCAAGTTGTTGCGATGGCACAAAGAAGACCGTAAGAAAGACACGATGTTGAGAGGACCCTATGATGGGTCGCAGTGGAGAAAAATCGAGAGAAAGTCCGCGGACTTTGCAGATGACGCAAGGAACTTATGGTTTGGTATAAGTACAGATGGCATGAATCCTTTTGGGGAGCAGAGCAGCAGTAATAGCACCTGGCCTGTGACTCTATGTATCTATAACCTTCCTCCTTGGTTGTGCATGAAGCGGAAGTTCATTATGATGCCAGTGCTCATCCAAGGCCCTAAGCAACCCGGCAACGACATTGATGTGTACCTCAGGCCATTAGTTGAAGAACTTTTATAGTTGTGGGATAAAAAAGGTGTACGTGTGTGGGATGAGCACAAACAGCGGGAATTTGACCTACGAGCATTGCTGTTTATAACCATCAATGATTGGCCTGCTCTTAGTAACCTTTCAGGACAGACAAACAAGGGATACAATGCATGCACGCACTGTTTAGATGAGACTGGAAGTATATATTTGGATAAATGTAAGAAGAATGTGTACCTGGGACATCGTCGATTTCTTCCGATCAGGCATCTCTTAAGAAAGAAAGGCAAGCATTTCAAAGGTGAGGCAGATCACCGGAAGAAGCCTGGCCACCGTACTGGTGATGATATATTTGATATGGTCAAGGATTTAAAAGTAATCTTTGGAAAGGGTCCTGGCGGACAATCTGTTCCGAATGACGCTAACGGACACGCACCCATGTGGAAGAAGAAATCTATATTTTGGGACCTACACTATTGGAAAGTCCTAGAGGTCCGCTCTGCAATCGACGTGATGCACGTGACGAAGAATCTTTGTGTGAACCTGCTAGGCTTCTTGGGCGTGTATGGGAAGACAAAAGATACACCGGAGGCACGGGAGGGCCAGCAACGTATGAACGAAAAAGACGGCATGCATCCAAAGCAGTATCAAGGTCCTGCCAGCTACACTCTTACCAAAGAAGAGAAGGAAATCTTTTTTGAATGCCTGAGCAGTATGAAGGTCCCGTCTGGCTTCTCATCGAATATAAAGGGAATAATAAATATGGCAGAGAAAAAAATTCCAAAACCTAAAGTCTCATGACTGCCACGTGATTATGACGCAATTACTTCCGGTTGCATTGAGGGGGCTTCTACCGGAAAATGTTCGATTAGCCATTGTGAAGCTATGTGCATTCCTCAATGCAATTTCTCAGAAGGTAATCGATCCAGAAATCCTACCAAGGTTACAGAATGATTTGGTCCAATGTCTTGTCAGTTTCGAGTTGGTGTTCCCACCATCCGTCTTCAATATTATGACGCACGTCCTAGTTCACCTAGTCGAAGAGATTACCATTCTGGGTCCTGTATTTCTACACAATATGTTCCCCTTTGAGAGGTTAATGGGAGTCTTAAAGAAATATGTTCATAACCCTGCTAGGCCAGAAGGAAGCATCTCCAAGGGCCATGAAACAGAGGAGGTTATTGAGTTTTAGGTTGACTTTATTCCTGAAATTAAGCCGATCGCGGCATGAGGGGAGACTAAGTGGAAAAGGCATGCTAGGAAAGAATTCAGTAATAAGTATGGACGGGCATTCTTTCACTCAAGCACGCTACACAGTTCTACAAAATTACACCTTGGTGGCTCCGTATATCGAGGAACACATGGATATTGTACGCTCCAAGAACCCGGAGCAGTCTGACCCCTGGATTAAACGTACACACATGGCGACTTTCGGCGGTTGGTTGCAAACATATCTCATGAATAACACCACTGTTGGAGATGAGCTGTACTTGTTGGTCGAGTCACCATCTTCGACTATATTGACTTTCAAAGGGTACGAGATTAATGGGAATACATTTTACACGATCGCCCAAGATAAAAAGAGCACCAACCAAAACAGTGGTGTCCGCTTTGATGCAACAAACAACAATAGGAAAAAGGACACATATTATGGTTACATAGAGGAGATATGGGAACTTGACTATGGACGTGATTTTAAGGTCCCTTTGTTTCGGTGCAAATGGGTCAATCTGACAGGAGGCGGGGTAAAGGTAGACCCACAGTACGGAATGACAACAGTGGATCTCAACAATCTTGGATACACAGACGAACCATTCGTCCTAGCCAATGATGTGGCTCAGGTTTTCTATGTGAAGGACATGTCTACCAAACGAGAAAAAGAAAAGATAAGGAAGCGAATACATCATACGATGAGCCAAAGTGCCACATAGTTCTTTCAGGGAAAAGAAACATCGTGGGACTGGAGGACAAGACAGACATGTCAGAAGATTATAATAAGTTTGATGAAATTCCTCCCTTCACAGTGAAGACTGACCCAAGCATCCTGTTAAATGATGAAGATTCTCCATGGTTACGGCACAATCATAAGCAAGGGACATACGCGAAGAAAAAGTTTTATACCCCAAGATCCCACTCTGGGATGTGACCAGCTTCACCGTCATCACTTTCTGTCTAGTGAGTTTCCGGACTTATAGCTGGAAAGTCCCACTTCGGACAAACCGGAGGGAATCTTTGTAAGAGTTAGGGTATATATGTGTTTTGGGTGTTCCTAGGTGGACTCCGGAGCGTCAGAATCCAACCAAAAAGCTAGGGCATTTTGGCATTTGAAACATGATTTTTGAATAATTATTTATTAAGTTATGAATTTTCAATTATTCCTGTCCTTTTAGTATTTTAATTATACAGAGGAGTTAATCAATGCAATTATGTCCAAATAAAATATGAATGTGTAGGTTATGTTAAGACAAACAATTTGACATCTTATTTGCTCCATTTGGCTTAATAGAACTGAAGATATGAATTTTTAAAGTTTAAAATAATGTCTTCAATTACTGTATTTAATTAATAAGTGCAAAATTAATTATGCAACTTCCTGTCAAAATGATACTAGTTGATAGAAATCTTCAAGATGAATCCACAGAAATTTGAATCAACTCATTTGGTTTAGTTTTCAAATTGTTATGCATTTTACACGAATTAATTTCAATCTGTAAAATTGAATCTGTCAAATAATTTCTTCAAAATGAAAATTAATTGAAAGACACTTTTAGTCCCGGTTGCAACCACCAGCCGGGACTAAAGGTTTCAGCTCCCGCGCGGAATTTTGGCCGCCGAAAAGGTTGGCCTTTAGTCCCGGTTCGTGGCTGGAGCCGGGACTAAAGGACCTTTACTCCCGGTTAGTGGCTGGAGCCGGGACTAAAGGTCGCGGGTATATAACTGTTGTCCCGGTGCCAGCCACCGCCCGGGAGAAGGAACAGAACCACGCCGCCAGGCTGCCGGATTTCACCGCCATCGCCGGTCTTCTCCGCCACGGTCGCCGTCGTCCGTCGCCAGATCTCGCTACTCTGGCCGTCCCCAACCGTCCCGCCCCCTCTCTCTCTCTCTGGCAGGCGGACCCCACCGTCCGTCCCCGATTTCCCTCGCCCGCCTTCCTCCTCCGCCGCGCTTCACTTCCCTTCGCCGGATCTCCTCGAATCGGCACCAAATCGCCGCCCCCTGCCCCAAGTTGACCGTGCCTATAAAGCCAGATCCCCTCTCCTCCGTTTTCCCCAAAACCCCTCTCTCTCTCTCTCGCATCGACGCCGCCGCCATTTCTCGCCGTAGATAGCTGCTGCCGCCGCACGCCGTTGTTCGCTCCGCCGCCCACAGCCGCTCCCGAGCCACGCCACCACCACCAACCTCACAGCCGCCCTCGGCTACGTCGTCTGCCACCCTCGCCTTCGCAGGAGCATGACCGGAACGCCGTCCCCGTCGAAGCCCGAAGCCCTGCTTCGCCCTCGACCTCGCCGCCACCGCGGTGAGCACCGGAGACCCCAGCCGCCGTCCGATCTAAATCTAGCAGCCTAGATTAGATCCAAGTTTTAGTGTAAAACTCCTGAACCGTTTTCTTTTATATTTCGGCCGTCCACCGCGTAGTTCTGCAGCGCACACCCTCTAGCCTATCAGAAGCTGACACGTGGCCACTGGCCGATCCGTAGCTTTTTTTTTCAATTCTGTTTTTCTTTTCAGAAAAATTTCTGTTTTAGAAATTCAATATCTTATAGGTTATTTAATATTTTTGAGTGATTCTTTTTGCATTAGGTTTAGAATTTTATGTAGTTTCTGTAGATGCAAAGTTTGCCCATGTTTGAAAATTTTAAATTTGAATTTGCTCAAATTTGTTTGAATCACTATTTTGGCTATAACTTGAGTTTAAAATAGATTTTAATTTAGTTCTTTTTGCTCCTAGTCACTAGTTAGATTGTTTATACAGTAGGATTTATTTTTTGGTTTTTAGATTAATTTATATTAGAGTTTTAGTGAAAACAGTACTGTTTGCAATAGAAAATTGTTTTGTTTATAACTTAGTGAATTTTATTTAGATTTAATTAATTCTTTTTGCAAACTTTTGATTGTTGTGGTATATTTCTGTTAAACTTCAGTAGCTAGTTTTTAGAATTATTTATTTTGGGGACAGGTGGCTACAAGAGAGGCGTGCCTAAATGGGAAGCAGCTGAGGCCAAGATGCTTGATGAAGGGGTCATTCCAAAAACATTGGATTGGCCCCAGAGGTCCAAGAATTGGTTTTATGCGCATGGGGGAAAGTTGGACCCAGCGACAGGGGAGATTATTGAAAAGGCAGATCTTAAAACAGCCTCGGACGCTTTACTTGAAGCAATAGAAGATGCTCGAAAGGGGTTGTTCCAGCCCGAGAGAGAGAACGACGAGCTTACACGCGCCCTCAAGAATCCTGAACACGGAGGACGAACATGAGGCAAAGGCGTTGTTCCGTGGGTTCAGGGGTTTTCGGAGTGGAACGACACTTATAGAAGCCGTCAGAGAAAAAAGAAGCAGGATGCAGACCGGCTTCATAAGGTAGAAACAAAGAACGAGGAGTTGGAACGCATTTTAAAGCGGCAGCAGGAGCAACTGGACAGAATTGATCAGCAAAGGGCGTCTCCGCGGCAGGAGCAAGCAGATCCAGCATTGGATAGTACCGTCCCATCTATGCGGAAAAGCAGCGTGGGTTCCATGGGGGTCCGGGCCGATGATGCACTGCTGACTCGCTACCCCGTGGATGATATCAAAGAGAGGACAATTTGTGAGCTACACCAGAAAATGAAGAACATATCCATGAAGGTGGCGGTCGGCTTTGCTTTACCGAATGCACCTAAAGCAACCATCCATGGCAATTCGATTCCAGCTGGCTATGCTCGTGTCGGGGTGGATGAAGTTCTGCCGGGATATGACTCACTAGAGCTTGACATTCCTGGAGGTGAAGGTGAGCAGACACTGGGAGAAGTCATACATGGTGTCATTGTATGGAGAAAGGAATGCATCGTGTTTCCAAACTCGGCGCCAAGGCCACCGACTCCTCCGAGTAGCAATACACCTCTAAGTCCACCCCACCTCGAGAGGGAGCGCAGCGCGAGTCCACCACATCGATCTCCGCCGCATCAGCCGACTCCACCCCCTATGTCCCAGCAGCAGGGCCAAAAGCGGAAGAAATCTGGAAAGAAGAAAGCCAACGACGAGCCTCCTGCCAAAAAGAAGTTAGCTTACGATATGACTGATGAGGAAACCAGAGCGGTCGTGGTTTTCAAAGTGAAGTCCCATTTTGCACCGAAACCGCCCCCGCCGCCAAAGGAGATAATACCTACGAAAACCGTAAAGCACTTTGTGGAACTTCTTGAGCGACCCCCGGCACATGTGCAGAATAGGCCATCAGACTATGACCGCTCTATTAGGAAGTCATATGAGAAACAAATGCAGCAGTCAAGACGTACAAGTAGTAATAAAAGCGGGAAAACAGTTCCCCAGCTCGGAGAACAGGCAATGCAATCGATCCCCCCGCTCAAGGTGATTACCGATAAGGTAACCGACGCTCCTAAAGAGTTTGGTATCAGTGTTGATCAACTCCTAGGCACCGAGGAAGTCCCCGTGGCTGATGTAGCATGGCGATATGTCCCCGGGAACCCTCTGGTCAGACCTGAGCAGGTCCCGCTTCTACCAACACAAATGCGAAGATTGCATGAGTGGTACATGGAAGAAGTAAAGAACGGGCGAGAGATGCTCATGGTGAAAGTCAAGGAAGAGCATTACTTCTATGAAAATGATCTATGCATTGAGCTTCGAGAAATTTTTCAGTTATACAATCAAGACGCTCTCGACAAATCTATCGTCAGTTGCTATTGTCTGTAACTGATTTCTTTATGTAATTTAAGTCTCTAGCTCAGCTCGTTCAATGCCTGTAATTATCCTCACTATATTCTTTTGTATGCTATTATGCAGAATGAAGATTCTCCAATGCAAAAGAGATGGAATCTATGACATTGGGTTCGTTGACCCATATACCATTAATGAAATTACGATACAAAACCACGCCAAAGACACAGAGGAAAACTTGATAAGGTTTATGAAGGCACTAAATACCAGAACAGAAATACTATTTCCTTACAACTTCAAGTGAGTGTTACTATCTTGTACTACAAATTCTATTTTTCTTGCTCGATGTTAAGTGTAGTTGATGAGTTATGCATGCCTGCTTATATAAACGTGCGCAGGTTCCACTGGATCATGCTAATCATTAGAGTTGACGAAGAAACTGTTGAAACCCTGGACTCACTAGATAAAGACCCTCGAGAATACACCAGCGTGGTTTTGATGCTCGACAGGTAATTTCAATCATTATCGCACTATATCGGCCTCTTTGGTTCATTTCCTGATATCAAGTAATTAATAACTCCTTTATTCATTTTCTTTGCCGGGCAGGGTTTGGAAACGGTTCATCAATGATGTTGTCGGTGAATGGAAACCGAATCTGCATTGGTGACGGCCCAAGGTAATTAAGTAGTACTAGCTAGGTCCGCGCATCTTTTTAATTCTAGTTTCAATACCATTATCATGCTTGATTATTATCTGATTGAATTCTATTCTTGCAAAGTGCATGAGGCGGAAACAGGGGACTAATTTATGTGCATACTACGTTTGCGAGAACATTCGCATGACGACTGAATGGCGCAGAGATGTAAGACAACTTGAGGTACGTAAACACTATTCACATTTTTTTTATGATGATCTAATATATATACACACACAACTAATATATTCATATTGATCTCCTTCTTTAAAGATGGAAGAGATGCGGGAGAAGCTCCTACTAGAGAACCGCATACAAGCACTTCAAGAGGAAATTGCGGGATTTTTGCTTACGGAGGTCATATCTGAAAGCGGAGAATACCATTGCCGCTAATGCCTGCATGTAATGATCTCCAAATTGTAGGAGAAATTGTATATACCAAATTGTATATATATATATGTATGGTCGTACGAGAAATTATATGATATATGTATGGTCGTACGAGAAATTATATTATATGCATAACGTGTACAGTATGTAGTAGCGTAAAATATATTTAAAATGAAAAATAATTGAATGGAAAACACAAAATGAAAAGGAAAAATAAACTATAAACCCTAAAACCCTATACCCCAACACAAAATCCTTAGTCCCGGTTGGTGACACCAACCGGGACTAAAGGTCCTCCAGCCCCCGGCGCTAGCTCGCGGCCACGTGGAGGGACTTTATGTTGGGGAACGTTGCATGGGAAACAAAAAATTTCCTACGCACACACAAGATCTATCCATGGTGATGAGCATCTACGAGAGGGAGAGTAAATCTACATACCCTTGTAGATCGCTAAGCGGAAGCGTTTAAGAAACGCGGTTGATGTAGTCGAACGTCTCCGCGATCCAAATCGCAAGTCGTCCCTCGATCCGATCACGAACTAGCGCCGAACGGACGGCACCTCCGCGTTCAACACACGTACGGCTTGATGACGCCTTCACCTCCTCGATCCAGCGAGCGATGGTGAAGTAGTGGTTGAGTTCCAGCAGCACGACGGCGTGGTGATGGTGGTGAGGAACAATCTCTGCAGAGCTTCGCCAAGCGCTACGGAGATTATGACGGAGGAACTAGAGGGTTAGGGTTGCCGCACACGGCTTGGGGAAATCTTGATGTATATCGTGTGCTAGCCCTGCCCCTCTATTTATATGTTGAGCCTTGGGGTCTAAACTTGGAGTAAAAGCCTCCTCCAGGTCGGTTTTGCCCGCACAAGGTCGGTTTGGCCCGCAGGGAAAGAGTCCAACTCGGATCCCTGCCGAACCGAGCACAGCCGCGCACAAGCGGTAGTACCGCTTCACACAAGCGGTAGTACCGCTTGGGCGGTAGTACCGCTTCATACAAGCGGTAGTACCGCTCGGGCGGTAATACCGCTTCACCAAGCGGTAGTACCGCTTACGCGGCAGCAAAACTACTTTTGCACTTTCCAATACCTCGTGGGCTTTTATCCCTTGGCCCATATAAAGTGTTGCTGCACCCGAACACTTCGGTAAACATCCGAAACTTCTTCCGGCGAATTCCGGAACCCTTCCGGAGAACTCCGGAACTCTTCCGGAGATCAAAACACTATTATCACATATATCAATCTTTACCTCCGGACTCTTCCGGAGATCCTCGTCATGTCCGGGATCTTATCCGGGACTCCGAACAACCTTCGGTCACCAACATAACTCAACTATACTAATCGTCACCAAACGTTAAGTGTGTAGACCCTGCGGGTTCGAGAACTATGTAGACATGACCGAGACACCTCTACGGCCAATAACCAATAGCGGGACCTGGATGCCCATATTGGCTCCTACATATTCTACGAAGATCTTTTATCGGTCGAACCTCTATGTCAAGGATTCAGTTAATCCCGTATGCTGTTCCCTTTGTTCTTCGGTATGTTACTTGCCCGAGATTCGATCGTCGGTATCTCCATACCTAGTTCAATCTCGTTACCGGCAAGTCTCTTTACTCGTTCCGTAATACAAGATCCTGTGGCTAACTCTTTAGTCACTTTGCTTGCAAGGCTCAATGTGATGTTGTATTACCGAGTGGGCCCTGAGATACCTCTCCGTCACACGGAGTAACAAATCCCAGTCTTGATCCATGCCAACCCAACAGACACCCTCGGAGATACCTGTAGAGCACCTTTATAGTCACCTAGTTACGTTGCGACGTTTGATACACACAAGGTACTCCTCCGGTGTCAGTGAGTTGCATGATCTCATGGTCAAAGGAACAGATACTTGACATGCAGAAAACAATAGCAATAAACTGACACGATCAAATGCTACGTTCTTAGTTTGGGTCTTGTCCATCACATCATTCTCCTAATGATGTGATCCCGTTATCAAATGACATCTCATGTCAATGGCTAGGAAACCTTAACCATCTTTGATCAACGAGCTAGTCAACTAGAGGCTTACTAGGGACACAGTGTTGTCTATGTACCCACACATGTATTTGAGTTTCCAATCAATACAATTATAGCATGGATAATAAATGATTATCATGAACAAGGAAATATAATAATAACCAATTTATTATTGCCTCTAGGGCATATTTCCAACAGTCTCCCACTTGCACTAGAGTCAATAATCTAGTTCACATCACTATGTGATTTACATTGTAATGAATCGAACACCCATGCAGTTCTGGTGTTGTTCATGTTTAGCCCTTGGAAGAGGTTTAGTCATCGGATCTGCAACATTTAGATCCGTGTGTACTTTGCAAATATATATGTCGTCCTCCTTGATGTAATCGCGGATGGAATTGAAACGTCGCTTTATGTGTCTGGTCCTCTTGTGAAATCTTGGTTCCTTGGCTAGAGCAATGGCACCAGTATTATCACAAAACAGAGTCATTGGGTTAAGCGCACTAGGCACTACTCCAAGATCTGTCATGAACTCCTTCATCCAGACACCTTCCTTCGCCGCCTCCGAGGCAGCGATGTACTCCGCTTCGCATGTAGAATCTGCTACCACGCTTTGCTTGGAACTGCACCAGCTAACCGCACCCCCATTTAGAATAAATACGTATCCGGTTTGCGACTTAGAGTCATCCGGATCAGTGTCAAAGCTTGCATCGACGTAACCCTTTACGACGAGCTCTTGATCACCTCCATAAACGAGAAACATGTCCTTAGTCCTTTTCAGGTACTTCAGGATATTCTTGACCGCCGTCCAGTGTTCCATTCCTGGATCACCTTGAAACCTTCCGACCATACTTATGGCAAGGCTGACATCGGGTCTTGTGCACAGCATTGCATACATGATAGAGCCTATGGCCGAAGCATAGGGGATGACACTCATCTTTTCTCTATCTTCTGCAGTCACTGGGCATTGAGTCTTACTCAACTTCACACCTTGCAATACAGGCAAGAACCCCTTCTTGGACTGATCCATTTTGAACTTCTTCAAAACTTTGTCAAGGTATGTGCTTTGTGAAAGTCCTATTAAGCGTCTCGATCTATCTCTATAGATCTTGATGCCTAATATGAAAGCAGCTTCTCCTAGGTCCTTCATTGAAAAACTCTTGTTCAAATATTCCTTTACGCTTTCCAGCATTTCTATATTGTTTCCAATCAGTAATATGTCATCCACATATAATATTAGAAACGCTATAGAGCTCCCACTCACTTTCTTGTAAATACAAGCTTCTCCGTAAACTTGTATAAACTCGAACGCTTTGATCACCTCATCAAAACGAAGATTCCAACTCCGAGATGCTTGCACCAGTCCATAAATGGATCGCTGGAGTTTGCAAACTTTGTCAGCATTCTCTGGATCGACAAAACCTTCTGGTTGCATCATATACAACTCTTCCTTAAGGTAACCGTTAAGGAACGCTGTTTTGACATCCATCTGCCAAATTTCATAATCGAAAAAGGCAGCTATTGCTAACATGATTCTGACGGATTTAAGCATCGCTACGGGTGAGAAGGTCTCATCGTAGTCAACTCCTTGAACTTGTGAAAAACCCTTTGCCACAAGTCGAGCTTTATAGACGGTGACATTACCGTCCGCGTCCGTCTTCCTCTTAAAGATCCATTTGTTCTGAATGGCTTTACGCCCTTCAGGTAATACTTCCAAAGTCCATACTTTGTTTTCATACATGGATCCCATCTCGGATTTCATGGCCTCTAACCACTTCTCGGAATCCGGGCCCATCATCGCTTCTCCATAGCTCGTAGGTTCATCGTTGTCTAACAACATGACCTCTAAGACAGGGTTGCCGTACCACTCGGGAGCAGTACGCGTCCTTGTCGACCTACGAGTTTCGATAGCAACTTGATCCAAAGCTTCATGATCATCATCATTAACTTCCTCTTCAGCTAATGTAGGCTCCACAGAAACAACTTTCTGCGCTGCGCTACTCTCAGGTTGAAGTAAAGGTTCAACAACCTCATCAAGTTCTATCTTCCTCCCACTCAATTCTTTCGAGAGAAACTCTTTCTCAAGAAATGTTCCGTTTTTAGCGACAAACACTTTGCCTTCGGATCTGAGGTAGAAGGTATACCCAACTGTCTCTTTTGGGTATCCTATGAAGACGCATTTCTCCGCTTTGGGTTCCAGCTTTTCAGGCTGAAGCTTTTTGACATAAGCATCACATCCCCAAACTTTAAGAAATGACAGCTTTGGCTTCTTGCCAAACCAAAGTTCATATGGCGTCGTCTCAACGGATTTCGATGGTGCCCTATTTAAAGTGAATGCAGCTGTCTCTAATGCATAACCCCAAAACGATAGTGGCAAATCGGCAAGAGACATCATAGATCGCACCATATCCAATAAGGTTCGATTACGACGTTCGGACACACCATTACGCTGTGGTGTTCCAGGCGGTGTCAATTGTGAAACAATTCCACACTGTCTTAAGTGACTGCCAAACTCATAACTCAGATATTCTCCTCCTCGATCAGATCGTAGGAATTTAATCTTCTTGTTACGATGATTCTCAACTTCACTCTGAAATTGTTTGAACTTTTCAAATGTTTCAGACTTGTGTTTCATTAAGTAAATATACCCATATCTACTTAAGTCATCAGTGAAGGTGAGAAAGTAACGATAACCACCGCGCGCCTCAATGCTCATCGGACCGCACACATCAGTATGTATGATTTCCAATAAGTCACTTGCCCGTTCCATTGTTCCAGAGAACGGCGTTTTAGTCATCTTGCCCATGAGGCATGGCTCACATGTGTCAAGTGATTCAAAATCAAGTGACTCCAAAAGTCCATCAGCATGGAGCTTCCTCATGCGTTTTATGCCAATATGACCTAAACGGCAGTGCCACAAGAAAGTGGTATTATCATTATCAATTCTACATCTTTTGGCATCAATGTTATGAACATGTGTATCATTACTATCGAGATTCAATAAGAATAAACCCCTCACATTGGGTGCATGACCATAAAAGATATTACTCATATAAATAGAACAACCATTATTCTCTGATTTAAATGAGTAACCGTCTCGCAATAAACAAGATCCAGATATAATGTTCATGCTTAACGCAGGCACCAAATAACACTTATTTAGGTTCATCACTAATCCCGACGGTAATCGAAGAGCGAGCGTGCCGACGGCGATCACATCAACCTTGGAACCATTTCCCACGCGCATCGTCACTTCGTCCTTTGCCAGCCTCCGTCTATTCCGCAGTTCCTGTTTTGAGTTGCAAATATGAGCAACCGCACCGGTATCAAATACCCAGGCACTACAACGAGGGTTGGTAAGGTACACATCAATAACATGTATATCATATATACCTTGTTTGTTGTTGGCCGCCTTCTTGTCAGCCAAATACTTGGGGCAGTTCCGCTTCCAGTGTCCAGTTCCCTTGCAATGAAAACACACAGTTTCTGGTTTGGGTCCAGCCTTGGGTTTCTTCACGAGAGGAGCAACTGTTTTGCCACTCTTCTTGGAGTTACCCTTCTTACCCTTGCCATTTTTCTTGAAACTAGTGGTTTTATTGACCATCAACACTTGATGCTCCTTCTGAATTTCAGACTCAGCGGCTTTCAGCATCGCAAACAGCTCGGCGACTGACTTGTTCATCCCGTGCATGTTATAGTTCAACACGAAGCTCTTGTAGCTAGGTGGCAATGATTGAAGAACTCTGTCAGTGATAGCCTCTGGCGGAAGGGGCATCCCTAACTCAGCCAGGAGGGTGGAGTACCCAGACATTCTGAGCACGTGATCACTGATAGACCCGTTCTCCTCCATCTTGCAAGCATAGAACTTATCGGAGATCTCATATCTCTCGATCCGGGCATTCTTCTGAAAGATAAACTTCAACTCCTGGAACATCTCATATGCTCCATGACGTTCAAAACGTCTTTGAAGTCCCGGTTCTAAGCCATACAACATTGCACATTGAACTATTGAGTAATCATCAGAACGAGACTGCCAGGCGTTCATAACGTCTAGAGACTCAACTGGAGCGGGTGGATCACCAAGCGGTGCATCAAGGACATAAGCTTTCTGGGAAGCCGTAAGGATAATCCTTAGATTACGGGCCCAGTCCACAAAGTTACTTCCATCATCTTTCAACTTAGCTTTCTCTAGGAACGCATTAAAATTCAGGGGTGCTACTGCGCGAGCCATGATCTACAACATAAATATAGCAAAGATAACTTAGACTATTATTCTAGATAATGAGTTTAGTTAATCATATTACTTAAAAACTCCCACTCAAATTGACATCCCTCCGGTCATTCGAGTGTAACATGATCCAAATCCACCAACTCAAGTCCGATCATCACGTGAGTTGAGGTGGTTTCAATGGTGAACATCTTCATGTTGATCATATCTACTATATGACTCATGTTCGACCTTTCGGTCTCTTGTGTTCCGAGGCCATGTCTGTACATGCTAGGCTCGTCAAGTTTAACCCGAGTGTTCCGCGTGTGCAACATGGCTTGCACCCGTTGTATGTGAACGTGGAGTCTATCACACCCGATCATCACGGCGTGTCTCGAAACGACGAACTTTCGCAACGGTGCACACTCGGGGAGAACACAATTTATCTTGAAATTTAAGTGAGGGATCACCTTATAATGCTACCGTCGTCCTAAGCAAAATAAGATGCATAAAAGGATTAACATCACATGCAAATCATAAGTGACATGATATGGCCATGAACTTGTGCTTTTGACCTCCATCTCCAAAGCACCGGCATGATCTCCATCGTCACCGGCATGACACCATGATCTCCATCATCTTGATCTCCATCAACGTGTCGCCATAAGGTTGTCGCGCCGACTGTTGCTTCCACGACTATTGCTAACGTTTAGCGATAAAGTAAAGCATTACATAGCGCTTAATGATTGACACGCAGGTCATACAATAATTAAAGACAACTCTATGGCTCCTGCCAGTTGCCGTACTCATCGACATGCAAGTCGTGATATTCTATACAACACATGATCATCTCATACATCACATATATCTCATCATGTAATTGGCCATATCACATCACAACATACCCTGCAAAAACAAGTTAGACGTCCTCTAATTGTTGTTGCAAATTTTACGTGGCTGCTACGGGTTTGCAAGAACCGTTCTTACCTACGCAAAACCACAACGTGGTGTAGTGATTGCTTTTTGATCTTCTAAAAGAACCCTCTTCATTGAAATCGATTCAACTAAAGTGAGAGAGACAGACACCCGCTAGCCATCTTTATGCAACGAAGTTACATGTTAGTTGAAGGAACCTGTCTCGCGTAAGTGTACGCGTAATGTCGGTCCGGGCCGCTTCATCTCACAGTACCGCCGAATCAAATATCAACTAGTAACGGCAAGCAATATGTATACACCCACGCCCACAACTCGTTTGTGTTCTACTCGAGATCTCATCTACGCATAGACCTGGCTCATGATGCCACTGTTGGGGAACGTTGCATGGGAAACAAAAAATTTCCTACGCACACACAAGATCTATCCATGGTGATGAGCATCTACGAGAGGGAGAGTAAATCTACATACCCTTGTAGATCGCTAAGCGGAAGCGTTTAAGAAACGCGGTTGATGTAGTCGAACGTCTCCGCGATCCAAATCGCAAGTCGTCCCTCGATCCGATCATGAACTAGCGCCGAACGGACGTCACCTCCGCGTTCAACACACGTACGGCTTGATGACGCCTTCACCTCCTCGATCCAGCGAGCGATGGTGAAGTAGTGGTTGAGTTCCAGCAGCACGACGGCGTGGTGATGGTGGTGAGGAACAATCTCTGCAGAGCTTCGCCAAGCGCTACGGAGATTATGACGGAGGAACTAGAGGGTTAGGGTTGCCGCACACGGCTTGGGGAAATCTTGATGTATATCGTGTGCTAGCCCTGCCCCTCTATTTATATGTTGAGCCTTGGGGTCTAAACTTGGAGTAAAAGCCTCCTCCAGGTCGGTTTTGCCCGCACAAGGTCGGTTTGGCCCGCAGGGAAAGAGTCCAACTCGGATCCCTGTCGAACCGAGCACAGCCGCGCACAAGCGGTAGTACCGCTTGGGCGGTAGTACCGCTTCATACAAGCGGTAGTACCGCTCGGGCGGTAATACCGCTTCACCAAGCGGTAGTACCGCTTACGCGGCAGCAAAACTACTTTTGCACTTTCCAATACCTCGTGGGCTTTTATCCCTTGGCCCATATAAAGTGTTGCTGCACCCGAACACTTCGGTAAACATCCGAAACTTCTTCCGGCGAATTCCGGAACCCTTCCGGAGAACTCCGGAACTCTTCCGGAGATCAAAACACTATTATCACATATATCAATCTTTACCTCCGGACTCTTCCGGAGATCCTCGTCATGTCCGGGATCTTATCCGGGACTCCGAACAACCTTCGGTCACCAACATAACTCAACTATACTAATCGTCACCAAACGTTAAGTGTGTAGACCCTGCGGGTTCGAGAACTATGTAGACATGACCGAGACACCTCTACGGCCAATAACCAATAGCGGGACCTGGATGCCCATATTGGCTCCTACATATTCTACGAAGATCTTTTATCGGTCGAACCTCTATGTCAAGGATTCAGTTAATCCCGTATGCTGTTCCCTTTGTTCTTCGGTATGTTACTTGCCCGAGATTCGATCGTCGGTATCTCCATACCTAGTTCAATCTCGTTACCGGCAAGTCTCTTTACTCGTTCCGTAATACAAGATCCTGTGGCTAACTCTTTAGTCACTTTGCTTGCAAGGCTCAATGTGATGTTGTATTACCGAGTGGGCCCTGAGATACCTCTCCGTCACACGGAGTAACAAATCCCAGTCTTGATCCATGCCAACCCAACAGACACCCTCGGAGATACCTGTAGAGCACCTTTATAGTCACCTAGTTACGTTGCGACGTTTGATACACACAAGGTACTCCTCCGGTGTCAGTGAGTTGCATGATCTCATGGTCAAAGGAACAGATACTTGACATGCAGAAAACAATAGCAATAAACTGACACGATCAAATGCTACGTTCTTAGTTTGGGTCTTGTCCATCACATCATTCTCCTAATGATGTGATCCCGTTATCAAATGACATCTCATGTCAATGGCTAGGAAACCTTAACCATCTTTGATCAACGAGCTAGTCAACTAGAGGCTTACTAGGGACACAGTGTTGTCTATGTACCCACACATGTATTTGAGTTTCCAATCAATACAATTATAGCATGGATAATAAACGATTATCATGAACAAGGAAATATAATAATAACCAATTTATTATTGCCTCTAGGGCATATTTCCAACACTTTAGTCCCGGGTTGTGGCCAACCGGGACTAAAGGGTGGGGGCCTTTAGTCCCAATTTCGTTGTCCCGGTTGGTGACCCGGGACTAAAGGCCATTGCCAACCGGGACTAAAGCCCCGTTTTCCACTAGTGACCAAAGCCCAAACAATACAAAACATACACGTGGCCCACATAGAAACCTGCCGAAGCCACGCCGAGCCTTGCACCGTGGAGAGAGAGCAGGGAGAAGACGAGGTATAACACCTCCAGAGGAAGCAAATATTAGTCAAAAATAACCAGCCCAAAACAACTCACGAAACAAAACATGGAAGAAAAAAAATACGAATCTCAAAATAGAAACCAAAGGCCAAAAAAAAAGACCCAGAATAAATTTTCAGACGACTTACATATAGCTAAAGTAATGCAAAAAAAATACCCATGTAAAATAGAAAACCCCACTAAAAATATAAAGAAAAGAAGAAAAAAAAACACATGCAATGTGTAACGGGCTTCAAGCCCAATAGAAAAATCAACTTACCCCAAAAAAGGGCAAGTCAAATTTTCAGCCTAAGAAAAAATCGACTTTCCCCAAACGAGAGTAATTTAAAAAATTCAGCCTAAGAAAAAATCCACTTACCCCAAAACAGGGACAAGTCAAAAATCAGCCTAAAAAGCCATGAACAACTCAAGGAAAAAAAAGAAAAGATCTTGACAAAAGAACCAATGGTCTGAAAATTACTTATGACGACTTACTTATAGTTAAAATGATTTTTCTCCCAACTATCGTCCCCGGGCGCATTGAACAGTCATGCCCAACTGTTAATTACTACCTTTATCTCAAAATATAAGATATTTTTATAGGATAGTTTAGCCTATAAAAATGTCTTATATTTTGAGACGGAGATAGTATTTAATTTAAATATGTGTATAATAAAAGTTAAATCTAGTCAGCAAAAGAGTTAAAGTCACAGGTGTTGTTTTTTTTTTTTGAGAAAGGAGATTGTAATGGTTGGCCTCTGCATTCAAGGATGCACACAATCATCTTTATTAAATTATTCGACAGAAGCAAAGACATGGATCAACCCAAAGCCATTTTCTTGGTGATCTTTGTCGCTACACCTACAAACTTGATGATTTGCCCTGACCTCGTAGCAACACACGATCTCACCCAGGGGCCTCGCCAAGCCGCCCAACGGCAAGTCGAGAGCACCAATCGGTCCAGTAGACCCTCAGCGTGCACCGCATGCACACGCTCTAGAATCCTCTGCCGCCAACTTCTGTCGTCCCATCTTCTCGAGGGATCAAAGCATTGACCTTGCCAGGCCCAACTGCCGTCGACGCCACCACGATGCTAGACATCGCCACCACCCTGCGCGCCTCCATCCACACACGTCCATCGCCGAGACTCCACGGCGCCGTGTCACCGAGACCCGTCGTCGTCGATGCGGTAGATCCAACACCGCACCACCTCTTGGCCCCTCCAGCCGGCACCTGCTGTAAAATGATGCCCCATAGGAGGGAAAACCGCACCAAAGGCGTCAACATCATCTGATCCGGAAGACCCAGATCTAGGGTTTCCACAGGAGCAGCCCGAGCGAGGTGACGCAGACTGCAACGACTATGCCTCGACAAGGAAACGACGTCAAAGACGCCGCCATCGTCCGCCATGACTGAAGTTGGCACGATTTTCATCGGCATTCGCGTCACCCCGACTCTGCAGCTGATTGGATCCGCGCTAAGCCACGATATGAAGATGCACGCATTCGTCGGATCGCTGATAGAGGACCTCCAGCCACCCCTCACTGACCCCTCCACGTGCCGCTGGCTGGCCAAGGGCCACACCGCGACGGATCTGAATGGGATCAAATTCACGGCCGCCGCCACCAACCATATAAAAAAAAGTCACATGTGTTTTTTTTTTTGCATGGTAAAAAAGTCACATGTGTTTTTTTTTTTGAACACAGTACAGACGCAAGCGCTCATATACACGCGCATACACTCACCCCTATGAACGCACACACGCACACCCTACCCCTATGAGCACCTCCGAGAGACTGAGCCGGCATATCATCTTGAAATTTACGAAGTCACCATAGGCGCCTCGTCGTCGACGGGAACGTCTCCTCCCACTGAATGCACATTGCCGGAAATCCTGAAATAAATTCAGGAATAAATGCGAGCACCAGGATTTGAGCCCTGATGGGCTGGGGATACCACAGTCCCTCTAACCATCCAACCACAGGTTGGTTTCTCTGTGTGTATTTCGAATTTTGATCTGAATTTTTTAGGGGTTGTCAACATACGTGTTGTGAACATCCATGATTTTTTTTCAGAATTTTTTGACATGGTTAAATTTGAATTTTCGAAGTTGGTATCATGGTACCATTTTAGGGCTGGTATCACCTGATACTTCCCCCTGAACTCACTGCTAGCTGCCTAGCTAGCGCGTTGCAGCGTTCGGCGATGGGAACATGTGAGAAGTTAAAGCGTTTCTCAGGGAGACCCGAGCACGTGGAGTACGATCCCAAGGCATACAGCAGGCTCCTGGAACTTTCGGTGTCTGGGTAACAACGACCCGGCCGGTCGTCAGATTCGTACGTGTGGCCACTTTACTTACGGTCACCACCGAAGCCATCTTCACGAAAGGAATCCCCATTTGGCCAAAAGCCTAAGCCCTTTCCTCTTCCTCGCAAACAACACAGAGAAACATAACTAGCGCACCTTCAGATTTTCCGTCAGTGATGTTAATTTGCTCACCTCCAGCCGTGAGAAGGAAAGGACTGGATTCGTCATTCGAGCGAGCAGCAGCATGTTCAATCGGTCAGCACATCTACACGTCTTTTTCCACTTCCACTTTACACATTAATTCTGCGAGCTCAGCAAAACGCGTCGCCCTCACCGTCTCACCGACCCATCCCCGGCACCATCACCTCTATAAATACGCGCTCGCACACACTCTGCGCGAGCTGAACCAACCAACAACACAACCAGCGCTGCAAACTCGCACGCCTCACGTACGTTCTCATCTGAGGTTCAGCGGCAAAGCTACGCCAACACCAGTTTCAGTTCTCGGGAGTTCTGTGATGGCATCGTCGATCCGGCGCCTGGTTCTCGCCGTGCTCGTGGTCATCGTTCTGATCGCCGGCACGAGCCTTGCCAGGACAGCGCGGCCGGAGCCGACGGAGAGGAGCGGGGACGGCGCAGCGTACTTGGCGGTGTACCCGGCGGTGGTGGTGACCGCGGACAAGGCAAAGGAGACGGTGGAGATGCTCACGGCGAGACTGCCGGCTGGGCCCAGCCGCAGGGGCGCCGGCCACTAGCTACTCCCGGACAGACATCTTGGATCAGTTGATGGGCTTGCAAGGTTTTGTAGACACACCAAGATGATTAGTGACTCCATAAGCCCTTCCCGTCATACTAATTGCAGATAGAATGATTCTTTGATATCTTCTTTCTGTTCCCTTTTCTCGTTGGAAGTTGTTACGATATATAACGGTTTTTGCTACATCTCAGATTTAACGAAGTCTCGTCACATTCGTTGTTGCTAAGATTCATGCCGTATTTTTTGTTGTTTGTTTAGTACTAGATAATTGCCCGTGCGTTGCAAGGAGGGCAAGGGCCCCAAGCTTGCTATAGTGTCACTACAGTGTCAAACAGTGCCCATGATGCTGTAGTAAACAAAGTATTTTTTTCTCACGCCCCGGGCCCAGGCCCCCATGCCTGGGTCCTGTCTCCGCCACTGAACGGGGGTATACCTGATCTAATGGTTCAACACCAACAACAATCCAAGCTTGCCACATCTGTCAATGACGCATTCGGTTGACAATCCCTCCCTCCACTCCCACTCAAACACATACTTTAATTTTCTAGGGATGACATTGCCTCATATTTGGTTTCTATTATTGGGCATTCCACCGATTCATGTCCCCGTATTATCAATGATCATATGCACATTATATTTGCTGCCACAACGGAGGGAAATAATGTCATGGAAATCGATCAACCACGGTCACATGAACCAAGTTCTAGTATAGCTTTAATTTTGAGCCATTTATTTTTCATTATCCATTTCCTTTAATCAAGTAAGAATAAGTCATTCCTTTTTAGCAGAAATGTATGGGACATCGCGTGCATAGAAGACAAGGGCCTTTATCCCTTATTAACTAAGATCTACTCCATGAGCGCTTAAGATATTCAAATACAATGTTGGGATGTTTCCTTTAGCTTCATTTAATTGTCATATTGTTTGTATAGTATAGTTTATCCAAAATTATTCTTCAATGGAATCCTATTTCATATCATTATTGTTAAAATTTTGTACTAAAAAATTGAACAAAGATTGTTAAAATTATTTTCATGAACCAAATAAATGCATAGTCATCTTACAGAACTGGTAAATAGACTGCATTGGTAAAGAAGGAAAATCTGAATTAAACATTTCTTACAGATTTACGAGTACACTGAAAAGTTCCATCTGATCACAAAGTCGTCGTACCAGCCAAGCTCCTCCACTTTCGGACTTTTTTTTTAGAGAAAAGGCTACCGATGATCCATCCACTTTCGGACTCACTGCCGATGATCCATATCCCTCTGTTCATATTTCATAGAAATAAGTACGTAGAGATCATGTTTAGCTTCTTCAAAAAAAAAAATCGACAAAGGGTGGATTTTATTGACTCAAAATGAAGCATCAAGAGGATACAAACACAATGAGCACACACCCGGCCTCTGCATAGCTAGGATGCACACAGCCAACACCGAACTCACACACGCAAATAAAAAAAAACACTGGCAAATAGCAAAGTCATATAAGACCAAAGCTATGCCTAAGCGAGGCAAAACAAAAAATCTCAAAGTGATCAAATCCGCGATCGACAAACTACAGTTATGGCCATATCCGCACCAACCATCTCATGACACCACAAGAACAACGAAATTCTTCAACAGCAACGCCTTCAGGAAGGGAGCGACGATCAAGCGCCGCCGTCACTGGATCCAACCATCAAAGGCTAGATTCTAGGTTTTCACCTGAAGAATCAGTCCAAGCATATCCGAACAATGCCTTCAACAAGGGAACGACGCAAAACGTCGCCATTGTCAGTTATAACCAACTTGGGTCAGACCTAGGCTTTCGCTCCGGAGCTCGTCGAAGTCAATCATGTGTTGTCGCCACCACTTTTCCGCGATCCCAGCAGCTACATGTGCCGGCTAGAAAACCGACCGCCGCTATTGCACAACCATACCCTTTGCGTCAAGCCGTCAGTAAATTGCATCACACCGTCAAAGACAACCACCGGATCTGGAGAAGGGAACTCTCATGAAAAAGATTTTTTAACCAAATGTCAAAGCCTAGATTTAACCATGCTACATGCACAAAAGAATGAAATTTCTCTCTCTAATACAAATGAATCATACATACATATGTTTATCAATAAAAAACACAAAAAATTTGTCTTGCTGTCGAAGGTGAATTGTTGTTTCCTGATGATTGTCACCCCAGTGGAGTTCCATACAATTGCAGGGAAAAAACATGAGATTCTTCAGTGTGAAACTCATGAGCTAGTTGTGGAGCAGTTCTAGCAGGAGTCTATATGGCAGACAATTCTTAATAGTACACAAAGCATAGTGACTAATTTTCTATTGATCGGGCGCAGTGAACGGCACGTCCCGTAGTGTCCCAGTGTGAGGAGGGAGATTTGGATGAGTGTAACAGGGAGAAGATTTTTACTGCATGTAGGAGCTGCACGACTTCTCAGGCAGTTCCCGCATAAGATCCTGATAGACATCGCCATTGCCGAAGCTTTCGCTGCGTCGCAACCTCAAACTGCCGGCCACGAGCGCCCATTTTCTGAGATGATGTCCATTGTCCTCCTAAATGACAGGACGGGCCTGCTTCCTTGGTAGGCGACGAACAGCAAGTACGGTTGATCGTGGAGAGAAGAACGAAAGTTGTAGACCACATAGGTGGCGGTGGCGACGGAAGGAGAACCGGCGAGGAAGAGGATCGGCTGCTTTGGGCCGGGGATTGCTTAGAGCATCTCCAACAGACGCGCGGTTGCGCGGCGCGCTAAACTTTTTTTGCAGCGCTGAAATAGCGTTTTAGCGCGCTGGGCTGGTGTTTTGCTTTACCAAAAGCGCAAAAACACGGCGCCCAATCCGGCGGCCCCACCCGCAGCAGCCCAGATTTTGCAGCGCGCGCGAGCGGGCGCACCAAATAAGCAGCGCGCGATGCCGTTTTCCTCCGCACGCTGAACTAACTTTACCGCGCGTGCGATTTTAGCGCGGCTGCTGGAGCGCCCGTTTCGGTCACGCGCGCGCAATAAAGCGGTTTTGTCCAGCGCGCGGCTAAGATAGCGCGCCTGTTGGAGATGCTCTTACCATATGTGAATTGATTGTGTGATGCGTTACCAAAGAAGAGGCTGATTACCATAGGTGAATTATTATTATTTTTTTGACGGGATTACCGTAGGTGAATTAATTGTGTTGCCAAAGATTAAGTGGGTTTGTTCGGCCAGATGAAAACTATTGTAAATAGAAAATCAGGAGGGGAGGAAAATCGGGGAGGGGTGGGGATACCATAAGGGGAGGGAAGGACAAAAGGGTGGGACGAAATTTTGACGTAAGATGGGAAACGGAACTCTCCCTTTCTTTTTAGGTAGTAGACAAAAACAGTTTTGCTAAGTCTCAGTCAACTGGTTATGTCTCAGTCGATGCTATATTCGTTTGATCTTGTGTGGAGATTCGTGCAAAAAAATTAGCTTTTTTTCTTTTTTCTTTTTATATACTATGTCACTTGACTAAGACTTGGTTAAATCTCAGTCGACTGAGACCTAGAAGTCGCTCATATGGGGCACGTCTATGTCTCGCTTCTTGCGAGACAGACGTACGCCTAACTGCAACAAAGCATGTAGTTGGCTGGCCCAGTAATGTTAGGTTCGTTAGCTTTGTTCGTTCCTTCGTATCATTCTTTCTTCTCCATTTGGTTTTGTAGGAACCTTTTAGTTTTATTTTCTTAACTTTTGATTATATTTTTAAATGTTCTAAATATTTATATTTTAAAACTTACTTCATCTAAATATTTAGAAATGTTTACCATAGATTAAAAATGTTCATGAAACTTAAAGATATTTCATGCAATTTAATAAAATGTTCCAACCATTCAAAAAAGAGTTTGTGGCATTTGGAAAAAGTATTCACGCGTTTAAAAATATGTCTATAAATGTAAATAATGTATTTACATAATTTATATATTTTTTTAAGATACCCACTCAAAACAATGTTCATACCGTTTACAAAATGGTCAAACATTTAAAAATGCGTTCATGATGTTTCTTAAAAATCTCCATGACATTTAGAAATTAATTCATGCAGTTTCTAAAAGTAAACATAACATATAAAATGGTTGTGACATTTCAAAAAAGTTCATAAAACACCAAAATTTTGTTTTGCATATTCTACTAAGCGTGTTCATGAAATTTTTGAAAAAGGTTCAACGTGTGATTCAAAACTGTTCATTGTGTATGCATTGTGGAGATTAGTTGCTAAGATTTTTAATGCACCCAGCATCTCATCTAAGCACCAATGCATTAAGCTGCTAGCCCGATCTCACGCACGCCTCTTATCCCGCGCCACGCACCACTTCCTCCTCTCACGTTCGCCCGCACAGGAGTGCTCCATCCCCAACCTCTCCTCTCCCGCTCGGCGCCTCACCTCCCCGATGCCCCACTGCCTCCTCCCCTCATCGTCGCCCTCCCTGGCGCCCACATCGCCGCCCCTCGCATGTCATCCGCCCCGCATGCCGCCCCTCGCTGTCGGCCCCGACCGGCCCGCCCGAAAACTCGCGGCTACCCTCCTCGCCGCCCCTCACTTTCGGCTCTGCCGCCCCTCTCTCTTGCAGCTCGCCTGGCTGCCTGCACGACCCACCATGCCCATAGGAGCCTCTCCCACGAAGTCGACCCCTCGCCCGCGTCACCCGCACGAAATCTCCCACGCCCGGCACTCGCACTAGACCAAGACAAGGATGAAGTCCAGAAGCGGCCGACGTAAGGAGGGGAACAACAGTCTGTTCATCACGGACCTGACGGTAATACACGTATTCTTCCTCAGTTCCTCTCTTCAATCAACATTTTTTAGTTCAGCAAAAAAAAATTGAAGGAGCCATGATACATATTGTAATATGTGGGAGATGGAATTGAAGAACAATATATCAGCTGATCTCATTCTATTTCATATTACAATGTGATAAATGCAGCAATTTTCAGATAAAGGGAGAGTTAAGCCTACTTAAATTCAGAGATAGCAAGGCATGAACAACTTAATGTGGGAGATGAGATTGAAGAACAATACATTATGTAGGCTCTCATTCATTGTTTGGAGCATGTCGACTATTTTCCTGATAGGCAATATTAAGTTAATTGATACCCTCGAACTCTTAATCATAAGACTATCACACAACCGTCAGTTTGTTTTATAACATTAATTATGCTCACTATACCCGATTCATTCACAAGTTTACATGTTGTACATTATCTTGTTCAGTTTTGTTCACTTACCATACCTAACTTTAAGAGTTAACTGATACACATATGTATAACTTATATTTCAGACTTAGCTTGGAGTCCCTGTAAAGTTCGTTTCCCCTAATACAGTTCAACTTCTATAAAGGTACCTTTCTGCCCTACCACTCAATCTGATATTTTTTACTCATTGGTCCAAAGTGGTGGATTTAACTTCAATTCATGATGGAACTTTTTCTGCTTGTTCACGCAGTCAATGATTATTTATGTATATTTTTGGTGGGAGTTGTTTTATCTTGTGCTGAACATAATAAGTATATAGTTCACTGAAAAAGCCAATTCATCAGTACCTATTAAGGTTTTCTAACTTCATGATGTTTTGTTTTTATTTATTTTTTAACTTCATGATGTGTTATTTTTTATTTTGAAAGCTTAAAGCTAGATCTATTTGTCTTGAAATTTGCAGTACTTGAGACAGCCGCAAGATAAGAGTGTAACATGCGCTAATTTTTCAGTAGAGGTATTTCTACTTTCTTGCTCTCAAAAGAAAACAATGGAAAAATATGCTGCTTATTCAGTTTCTTTCTATAGAATAACACATTTATAACAATATCACCGGGCTGAATATTTCTTAGTTCCAATATTTTAAATCCAGTTGACCTCATGAATTCAGATTCTTGAAGTTTGTCTTTTGAAGTTGTGATTGACTGGAACCAAGGTGTACTCTGCCAGGAATTAATTTACAATAGGAATGCATATAATGTGGATTGATGACTAAACAAGTCCACATCGCTGAAAATACAGTAGGGCAAGAATTCTTCCGGTGTTGCTCTGGAAATGAATGTCATATCTGAATGCTTGCTTAATTTAGGTGTATATGTAAGATCTAAAACTGATCCATACTGATTATAAGATCAGACTTGGGCATATAAATGGCTCTCAATTATATATAAAATTAGAAATGGATGTACCGTAGTAGCATATGTTCAGGTTGAGGATACAAATTATACCAAACGACGTGATCCCTCCTATTTTGTCATGTTTAGTAGTAATCTTTTTTTTTGCGGGTATGTTTAGTAGTAATCTTTCGAACCTTATATTTGCCATTGAATATGTGGTTACTTTTCAGGATTTCAAGTAAGGCTATACCCATGAATGAAAAGAAGTGTGAGATTTGGACTTATGGATCATACCATGTTGGCAATGAAATACTATATAATTCCACGGATGCGAGCGCGAGCCGCTGCCCCCCGCTCCTCCACTCGGCCGCTGCCGCCGCCGCCGCGTTGAGACCCTCGCAACCAAGCCGGTGAACTTGGATACAAATACAATGGAGTAACAAAGAAAAGGACTACAATTGTGCTCTATTGCTTAATATACCGAGTAAAAGTAAATACAACGACCTATAATATAGAGCTTATGTGCTTTGCATGAAACCGAATGCATGGCACTGAACATATCTAATCTCTTCTGTTATATAAGTAAGCACATAATTGGGAGGATTGACATCCATCTTGGTTAAACAAAATAAATTGGCGGCATAATTTGGGAGATGACTATCTTTTGCAGCATGGAAGTCAGATAGTCAACATGTTCTAGATCAACAAGACCCTGAGCACATCTTGACCCCTAACAGAAAAATAGAGACATCCCAAGTGATAATAGGAAAATGTAGACTCGGCTCCTCCACTCAAGCTTCTCTGAATTTATACAAGCTAAATTCAGTACATGGTTCTCTGAACTACAACCTAAATTCAGTACATGCTTCTCCGAATGTTGGCCTGCCAATTGGTATTATATTGCAGACTTCAGAGGATTGTATGCAGGTCATTTATGCCAATGGGTCGTGGTGTATCATATTTTTGCTGCGAATGAAAATCTGTTGAGGTTCCCCTCCCGACCCCCGCGTCGCTTTGCTCGGGCGGCACGGGGGAACCTAGCGCCGCCGCCTCAAGGCTCTCCTCTCCCCACTCCCCCGCATCGCCGCCGCCGGAGGGGCCGCCGGCGAAGCCCGCGCGTGCCCCGGGGAAGGTGGCGGCGGGGCGTTTTTCCCCTTCCCACGGCGATGCGCGAGCGCGCGGTGGCTGCGTCTTCCCGGAGCGCGGGCGGCCTGCAGGGCTGCGGGGACGGCGGCTGCGCGGGGAGCGGCCGGATCCTGGCCGGATCTGGCTTCTCCGCCCTCGGTGGCCGCGGCGGTGTGGCGCGCGTCGCGTCGGCGGGCCGGTGCCTGCCGGCTCCATGGTGGGGTCGTTGGCGCCGGCGAGATGACTGCGGCGGGCGGCGTGCGTCGGCGAGGCGGTGCCTCGCGGCTCCATGGTGGGGCAGAGAGCTCTGGCGGGCTTCGAGGGCTAGATTCCGGGGCGGCGGCCCCGGACGGTGGCTGATGTGCGGCGGCTGTGGAGTTCGTGCGGGCGACGCGGCGGCCGCGGTGTGCTGGTGGTGGGAGGCTCGTCTTTCCTGTTCGGGCAGCTCGGCCATGGCGGTTCTTTGGCGGGTCGCAGCTCCGGCGGCTTTGCGGTTCGGGCTGCAGCGACGGCGTTCTGTGCGGGCTTTGGGCCGCCAGATCTGGCCGGCGAGATGTTGCGGGGTGGCAGCCTGCCCTTCCCTGTCCGGAGGACGTGTGCCAGTCTTCGTGCTGGTGGCTTGCCGTGGTTGGCTCGGCAGCGAGGCGTGGTGGTGGTCCATGTGTGGTCATGGCGCGGTTGCTGTGCAGGGGTGCGCGGGTCAGTGGAGGTGCTGGTTGGCGTCGGTCGACCGCGTGGGAGTGGTCGTGTTGATGATCCGGGCGAAAGCTTGGCCGGTGCTTGCCGGCCGGCGGCGGCGGCGCCCGTGGGCGTCGCTTTCTTCCTTGGAGGCGCCGTTGAGGTGATTTGTGCATCATCAGCTCTCGGGTCAAGATCTTCGGGCGAAAGTCATGATCCTGGTTGGATCAGGCGGCAGCGGCGTCTACAACGTCGTTTTCCCTCTTGGGGGCGCCGTCTTCGAGATCTTGGTCCCATTTGTGCTTCCTGCAGGCTGGACGTGCACGGCATTGCGGTTGGCAGGTGCCCGACCGGCGATGAGGTTGGTTTGGTGTTGCGATGTGTGTGGCAACGACGATGGTGGCGTGCAGAGCCGGGTCGCGGCTTGTCCTTCTGATGTCGAAGGTCCGGTGCGCCAATGGGTGCGCCAATGCTGGTTTCTGGCTGTGACAGAGAAGTCGGAGCTGCGGGCGGCGGGGCCACTGTGGCAACGATGACTCCATGAGGGCGGTTTTCAGCGAGCGGTGCTCTCCGGGTGTTGCGCTGGACTAGGTCGGTGCGAGGCTTGCAACTTTCTCCTGTGATGCTCGTCAGCAAAATCGGAGCTGTCATGTCCTCGATGCGGCGGTCGACTATTTGGTGTTGCTTTGTTGTTCGGTGCTACCTCTCGACGGTTGTGTCGTTTGGTTGTGCCATGATCTTGTTTGTGGCCAGGTCGTCCGCGTGTGCCCCATGTGGGGTTTGTAATCTAGGTTTTCGCCCGGTTTTCCTCTAATTAACCGGGCAACTCTCTTCTTCTTAATCAATGAAAATGGCAAATCTTTTGCCTCGTTTCAAAAAAAAAATTATGCCAATGGATTCCTGCGTTTTTATGTTATTTTTTAGACTATTTGAACGTAACGACAACGTGAGTTCAATAGTTTCATTTTATCTTTGCTGTTAAATACCAACACTATCCAGACATGAAGTAGAAATAAACAAATGTATGTATCGAAAAATCAGCAAACATGAAGCAAAAAACAACAAATGTATGTACTCCCTATGTTTTTTTTTTACTCTGCATATAAGATTTTTCTGAAGTGACCAACTTTATAGGAAAAAACTTACATTCACAATATGAAATCTGTATCATTAGATGCATTATATTAAATTAATCTTCATATCGTATAACTTTAGTACTGTAATATAAATTTGATCAAACTTTGCTAAGTTTGACTTGAGACAAATCTTATACGCGGACTAAAAGAAACTAATGTGACGACGAGGAACCAAAAACCTTCTAAGGAACGGCGTACAATGGAACGTGGAGACGTACGCCACAACGAGTGCGCACCACGCCGGTGATTAGTTGACAGCACTGTCCTTGGGCAGCGTACACATCCACGCCGGCGGCAACATCCCTGTCTGCTCGTGCACTGTCGACAGAAGCGGCGGAAGCATCTTGTAGACCCCGGCCACCTGCTGCAGCGCGCTGCCGGCCGCAGCCTCTCCGCCTGCGTTCCCGGCGTCACCACCACCGTTACTCCAGATGCTGATCTTGGGCTGCATGCCGTTGACTGCTCCGGCGTTGATGCGCCATCTCCGTGTACATGCCGCCGTCGATCATGAGGTAGTCTCTGAGAGCGTGGTAGTTGCCGCCGAGCGCCTGGAGCATGGACGCCACGTACTCTGTCTTGGCCTTGCCCACCAGAGCAACGGACTCCGCCTCCTTCTGCTTCGCGTAGAGCTTCGCGTCCTCGGCCATCTTCTGCTCGAAGAACTTGGCGTCGGCCTGCGCCTTGCGCGCCTCCGCCGTCCTCATCTGCTCAAACAGGGCCGCCTCAGCTGCCTTCTGTCTGCCGTAGAACAGTGCGTTTGATTCTTGAACCTACAAGCATGCATGAGAATATATATGAGATCGGTCATCATTGGAGCTTACCCTATGAGAATATTTGAGCAGATGCATGGTATGTGACTGACGTACCTGCGTCTCGTACTGCACGGTGGCCTTGCTGAGCTGTTCGGCCTTTAGCTTCTCAGTCTAGCGCATGGCGTTCTTGCGCTCGACCTCCATCTGGAGCTCGGCCTCGCGGATGGCGACGGCCTTGGCCGCCTCAACCTCGGCCACCTTGGCCTGCTTGTCCCATCCGGCCATCTTCATGGCGAGCTCAGCCTTGGCCGCGGCGATGTCCGCCTCCCTTGCATTCTTGAACACCTCCACCTCGGCCTTCACCTTGGCCTCCTCCTTTTGCCCCTGACCCATCTGCCGCACCGACAGCACCTTGGTCTCCGCGTCCACCTTGGCGGCATTCTGCCGGGTCAGCCCCTCCCTCTCCTTGGCGCCCACCTCTCCCTTCATCCGGGCCTCCGCCACGTCCACCTTGGCCTGGTTCGCCGCGTCCTACTGCGTCTTCTGGCCGAGGTAGGAGAAGTACTCGTGCCCCGGCACGTCCACCAGCTGCTTCACGTTGGCGTTGTAGATCATGAGCCCGAACTTTCTGAGCTCCAGCTGCACCTTGTCGTAGACCTCCTTCTTGAAGGCCTTGGTCCCCTTGAAGATCTCCTCCATGGTGAGTTCGGCGGCGAGCATGCGAGTCTCGCCCTCGATGATCCCCTTGACGAGGTCATGGACATGGCTGGAGGACTCGTGCAGCGGGGCGATGAGCTTGGCGTAGAGCAGGAGCTGCGCCACGAGGTCCTTCCTGTCCGCCTCCTCGTCGCCGTCGGGGGTGATCTTGGGGCCGACGGTGAAGACGGCGGGGAGGATGAAGGGCAGCTTCTCGGCGCTCATGGCGTGCACCTCGAAATTGTAGTTGACCGGCGAGGTGCAGAACTTCTTGCATCGCTGCCCGGCGAACACCCACGCCTTCTTTGCGAGCTGGACGTCCTTGATGCCCCAGCCGGTGATGGCCAGGTACTCCGACGCGTCGGCGACACGAAAGCTCGCCATGTTCTCTCTCTTCGGCTAGCTTGTCGTCCTCGTATCAGTCAATCTTTGCAGGAAATAAGAAGCGTACGTTGTCTACCTCTCTCGGGAGAGATCGCGCGTACCCTATTTATTGATCGACGCCAATGCCTTTTTGCCGTGTCGTGTACAAGCCGTACGTGTTACATAGTCTTGAGATAAGGCGGGACACGTTGGAAAGTGCTGGATTACCCCGCGTCAAGAAATAAGTGCTAGGGCCTAGGGGTTACGTGGAGGGGGTAGATAGCACCCTTATTTAATTTCTTGCCATGCAAAAAGAGGTTGGTCCTACGTACGCGTTTAATTACTACGGTTATCATTTTTTTTTTTGCATGAATTACTACGGTCATCAGACGGCATGCCGATCCATGCAAAAAAAGAAAAAGACGGCATGCCGACGCGCGCGTTCGCTTTCCTATACGTAGGCATACGATTTTTTTGTTCTAACACATCTATGACAGGAAATTTGGGTCTGGCCTCGGGACCGACTATGGGCCAGGGCGGGAGGGGCAACCGCCTGGCCAGGCCTGAAGGGGGCCATGAGCTTATATACTTGCATGGCAAACATCCTCAACCATTAGAGAAAAAAAAATTAGAGCTTTATGGTGGGGAAGCAAACAGGGGAAGAGGAAATCCTATTGGGTATCATGGGATACGATGACTATGCCAAGATATATGGGAGGACTCGGCTTCAGAGATTGTGAATTATTTAATTTGGCATTGTTGGCACGGCAAGCTTGGAGGATACTAGTTTGTCCAGAATCTTTCAGTGCTCGTATATTAAAAGCGGCATACTTCTCTTCTTGTTCAATTCTTGAGGCCGGCCTAGGAAATCACCCATCCCAGGTGTGGCGCTCGATATTGGAAGGAAGGGATATCATGAAGCAAGGGCTTGTGCGACGGATTGGGAATGGCACTACCACAGAGATATGGAACACCAACTGGATACCTGGGCCTGAGATGATGCGGCCGATTGTATCTAGGGTTGCCGATCCACCGCACCTCGTATCTGAGTTGATGGATTCGGTGAATGCATGTTGGAACACTCAGCTAATTCAGCAAATTTTCTTGCCATATTACATATACCTATATGCTTGAGGAACATTGATGACTACTGGTCCTGGATGTATGAGAAGTCAGGGATTTTCAACGTGAGGTCAGCCTATAGGATGATCATTGAAACAAAACGGCGTCGGGAGGTGTCACCCAACTCACGCCCGCGTCGCTCCCGCGGCAGCTCGGGCGGAACCCCAGCCCGCCTCCGCCGCCGCCCCTTCCCCGCGCCTCCTCCCCCCTCGCCGCTGCCGGAGGATGCCGGCGGGCTAAGCCCTCCCGGCGGACGGCGGCGGCGGGGAGCTCCCTCGCACGCCCGCGAGCTCTTTGTTGGTGGGGGAGGCTCCTCCTCCCGATCTGCGGGCTGCCTCTCCTCGGCGCCCAGCGGCTCCTCTGGCGCGGTCCGGCGTCCTCTCCAACGGCGTGCTCCGAGGGAGCTGGCTCCGGGAGACTCGGCTGCGTCACCGCCCTCTTGGCCTCCGGATCTGGCCGGTTTGGTGCGGCGGGGCTGCGGCCTGGGGCTGCACCAGCTCGCTGGTGTGTGCCTTGCTCGCTGCTGAGGTCGGCGGCCGGCTGCTATGTCGTGGCTCTGCAGTCTCGGGAGGCTGCCGGATTCAGTAGGGCGACTGGATCTGGCCCGTCGGTGTTCGCTGGCGGGGAGATGTGCTGCTTCGTGGCTCTCTGGTGCTGCCGGCGCGGTGGCTCTGTGAGAGGTGGGCGGGCCAGTGGAGGTGCTGTGCGTGGGGTGCTGGTGGTGTAGGGTATGCTCCGGGCGAAAGCCTGCCCGGTCTTGCCGGCCGGTGACGTCGGCATCTGTGGGCGTCGTTTCACCTCCTTGGAGGCGTCGCCGTGGAGACCCATATCCTCCTGCTACCTCGGACCTTGCTCTTCGGGTGAAAACCTAAGGCCCGGTCGGGTCGGGCGACGGCGTCGACATCGTCGCTTCCCACTTTGGGGCGTCGCCTTGAAGAGCTTCGGATCCCGTTTGCACGCTTTATGGGCTGGACGCTCGCGGCATTGCGGTCGGCAGGTGTCCGTCCGGCAATGCGGATGTTTGCGTGGCTTCCTGTGTGGCAACGATGGCGGCTTCGGGCGGAGTCAGGTCTGCGGCTGTGTTCTGGTAGTAGGTCTCATCCGGCGTGTTCGAGGGGTCGCCGTGCCTCACTTTGTCTCTATGAAGTCGGAGCTGCAGAGGAGGTGTCTCCGCGGTGACGATGACACGAGACGGGTGGTCGGTTCCGGTGCCGGCTCGGCGCAGGCCCAACGCTTTTCCCCTGCAATGCTCGTCGACAGAGTCGGAGCTGCCTGGTCGTCGGCGCGTGCGGTGGACTGTTTGGCATCGGCCGACGCAGGCCTCGGCGCTTGTTTGCGGTGCGGGCTACATCGGTGGTCGTTGAGGGTGGAGTCGGAGTCGCCCTTGCGGAGGTGTGATGACGATGACACCGGATTGCAACCTCGACGGTGCTTTTTTTTTTTAATAGAAAGGGGTCTCCCCCCGCTCCACTTTTGATTAATGAAGCAGACAGAAAACAACACACCGAATCCAGGCCAAAAGGCCTTTACATCCTGAAGCATCACACTTTCCTACTGTCCTGATTTTTAGCATCGCAAAACCAAGTCTGAGAAACTAAAACAGCTAAAGCTTGCCCACGCAAGGGAGAAGTCCAACTGGAGCGAGAGCAGTTTGTCAAATATGCTACTTAGTTATTACATGCCTCCTACCAAACAACAGCATAGGGAGTTTTACTCCATGAGCGATCTAGCAGGAGGAAGAGTCATCTCCACGCAATGCGGAGTAGTTCCCCACGACGTCTGTCCAGCGCGAGGATGAATTGTCGTAGCAGCGCCGTCTGAGTGGCGTCGCAAAGCACACCCCACTGTTGAAGAAAACCTCGAAGCTTAACAAGCACGCAGCCCAGGCCTCTCCATGTACGTCCCTGGAAGCAAAAGTCATTTCTTAATCTCCACATACTCCACAAGGAGGCAGCCACAACCATATTAAGCACAGGTTTACTCTTATGCAAACGCCACACTGCATAAATATCAACAAGGCACTCAAATTGATTTATCTGAAAAAATTCAGATACCAGTTTCCATATACAATTGGCTACCACACAATCAAAAAACAAATGCTGAACTGATTCATGCTCATTACAGAAAAGGCAAGATATATCATCCAGATTTCTGCGTTTCAGTAAATTGTCCCTAGTTAGGACCTTGTTATAAACACAAAGCCACAAGAACACATGAATTTTTTGAGGACAAAGCACTTTCCAAAGGTCATCCCCCACTCCTGACACTACACCTCCAAAATTGATAGCCTCATAAAAGGATTTAACTGAATATATCCCTTTAGCTTCTAATGTCCAAATTGGGATATCAGGAGAATCAGACAAAGGGAACTGTTTAATATGTGCAATTAAGCTACACCACCTATCAAATCCAGTTCTGTCCACACATCTTCTAAACGTCATTTTCAGAGTATGACCATCCCACACCTGGGACACCACACCATCAGGTTGATTACATATCTCAAACAAGTCCCAGTATTGCACTTTGAGGGAACAATCCCCAGCCCAGGAGTCATGCCAGAATTTCACTTTATTACCATTACCAATTTTCCAAATGTAAAAGGTTTTGGAAGCATTTAAAGCCCAAGTTACACCCTTCCAGAAGGAAGAGCCACGATCAGGCTTAGCCCATAGGATGCTGGGCGAATCAGTATTATACTTAAAAGAAACGATAGTTTTCCAGTCTTTATTGCTCGGATCAAGGAACCTTTTCCCCCAAGATGCCAGCAAAGCCATGTTATAATCCTTTAAGTTAGGAACCCCTAAACCACCAAAACATTTTTTCCTGGTCACAAGGCCCCAGTTGGCCAGATGATATTTGTGCTGGTCTCCCACATTACCCCAGAAAAAGTGGGTCATCTGGGAGTTAATGGCGTTAATAGCCCATTTTGGGAACTTGACCACAGCCATAAGGTAAGCCGGAATACTAACAATGCAGGCACACAAAAGAATCAGTTTTCCTCTATAAGTCAGGTATCTCCCCAACCACCCTGAAATATTTCTGATAATCCTATCAATGATAGGTTGAAGGTCCTCCCTTCTCAATTTGTCATAATGTAGGGGGGCACCTAGATATTTAATGGGGAACTCCCCAAGCTTGCAACAAAGTCTTGACGGCGTGTGTGCTTTTCTCCTCGACGGCGTGTGTGCGTTCTTGTGTGGGCTGCCAGGTCGCCCTGTGTGCCTTGTTTTTGCGGGCGTGTTGTGACGGTTTTCGCCCGGTTTTCCGTTAATTAACTGGGCAACTCTCTTCGACCTTTTTTAATGAATCGGGGCCTAAGGGACCGCGTTTAAAAAAAACGGCGCCGGGAGGACTGGCTAGAGGAGCGCCCTGGACCCTCAAACAGAAAGGAAGAGGAGAAGGTATGGGTAAAACTGTGGAAAGTTTATGTGCCGGCAAAGTTGCGAGTTTTCTTATGGCGGTTGTCCCATCATTCCATTTCGACGGAGGACGTGAGAATGCACAGAAACATGTCAAATACGAATTGCTGCGCAGTTTGCGGGATGACAGACTCATGGCGACACAGTTTGATCAAGTGCACAATTGCTCGTTGTGTTTGGTCCCTAGTGGATCAGGAGCTCATGGAGGAGTTAGTCTCTAATACTGAAACGAATGCAAGGAACTGGTTGTTTACAATGCTTGAGCGGTTATCTAATAACAAGTTCATAAGGTTGACGGTCACACTTTGGGCAATATGGTGGGCTCGAAGGAAATTAATTCATGAAGGAATAAACCAAAGCCCGCTGTCAACATACTTGTTCATCACTCATTTTATTGCAGAACTGCGCGAGGTACAGGGCACTCAGGGTAACCGAAGTGAGAGGGGAGCAGCTCCAGTTCAAGCCAAGAGATGGATTCCACAGCCTGAAGGGCATGCTAAGCTAAATGTTGATGCGGCTGTTGCACATGGCCTGGGGACGGTTGCAGCTGTTTGCAGAGACCACCAAGGGGCGTATCTTAGCTCATCGGCATTCGTAATTCGAGGAATGACTGACCCTTCAACACTTGAAGCTATTGCGTGCCGGGAGGGACTATCACTAGCGGAAGATCTGGGCCTTCATAATTTGATGATTGCTTCCGACTGTGAGACAGTAGTAAAGCACATTAAGGAGGGAGCAGGGGTAGCTATGGAGTAGTAGTTAGAGAAATCAGAGAATGGTAAACTCTTTTTAATTCTTGCTCTTCTATTTTCCAGTCTAGAAGCTCAAACTTTGAGCCGCATATTCTGGCTAGGCATGACGTTAGGTTGGATCGAGGGCGCCACCTCTGGTTGGGGCGACCATTTGATCCCGTTGTAATTCCTATATCCATTCCACGTGATGAATAAAGCCTACCAGATTATCTACTACCCCTATAAAAGCACGAAGTGCGGAGATCCAAAACTTAATCCTACCCATCTAATCACATATGTACGGTTCAGATTAGTCACTAAAACACGTTTTGTCTAAAACAGGTGTTTAGCGACTTCCACCCACTAGGTATAAAACTGCCATACGTGACGCAACCCCCCCTGCCCACGTCCACTCGGCCCTCACCAAGGGAAAAACTGCCCCTCGCGCACGCGCGCCACCACCGCCTCTGCCATGGACGCGCACCACAGCGGCCGCCTCCAGGTACCGGGATCCACCACCGACGCCTCGCCCCTCCACTACATCGCATCGGGCCTCGGCCCCCAACGCCCGACGCCAGACGGCCGCCCTCCGCTAGATCGACACCGCCCGTCTCCACTGCTCGCTCCTGCACTGGATCGACGCCGGCAACCACTACTGCTCACCATGCTGCTCGCTCCTGCACTAGATCGACGTCGGCGACCACTACTGCTCACCAGGCTCGGATCTGGCCTCACCGCCCCCCTCTACGCACCGATCCAGCCTCTGCACGAGACCCGGCCCTCTACCCGGATCGCCGCGGAGGACCTACCGGGAATGCCGCGGGGATGACATTGGAACAGCTCCCATCCAGGGTCGCCGCCCCCGCCGTGCTGCGCGGGAAGGGCGAGGCTGAGTTCGTCGAGGAGGCGCGGACCAAGGTTTATGACTGATACTTTACTCAACTATCCTGTATAAATTGCTAATCTCACTGTCGCTGTGAGATTGGATTGGTGTTCCCTTTTCTGCACATCATTGTTCCACTTGTGATTTATCTTGTACGAATTGCTACTTGACATCCTTGATATATGATTGATTCGAGGATGGATTTCATGTATAAGCCGCTCAAGAGAAATTTAAATAAGGTTGTTACGTTTTAGCATACGATATACAAGATTTCCCGTGCAATGCTGCAATATTGTCATGTGATAACTTGTACTGATATAAGGACCCTTATCTTCAGTGCCACAGCACGTTGTTGAACCTGTTCTTGGCGTTTCTTCTGTTAGATATCTGTATGATTTAAGTACATAGAAGTTATTAATTACACGTTCATTGTGGTCGACCGACTGTCTCTCTCTTCTACAATTGGAAATCTGGTATGTTCTGGTGAGATGCTATCGTATGACTGTAATATGTAACTGCTGATGTTTTCTGTCTCATTGTTTCATATTTCGGACTGTTGATTGAACATTTTTTTCCAATACAGTAGATTTATATCGGGATTTATAGCATATGCTCTATGTGCACCTGATGAGGCTTTGAGAGATGTAAATTGGTTGCCTTCGGAAAATGAGAAGAAGGAAAGAAAGGTACCAATTGCTTTTGGTAGAAGCTCTTTTTCTGTTTTGTGTTTTGGCCGAGTCGCTGGATCTGATTAGAGCTTTTATCAGGGTGTTTCAATTGGTGGGGGGATCGGAAGCATCTCAGACATTTTAGATGCATCACAGCTGATTGCTGAAAATGTTCGTACCCACAGTCACTGCAATTTGTTTTATTCTCACTCTTTTCCTTTTTGTTGATGAAGATAAGATCGATGGTCTATCATGCATGCATGTAGGAGCAGATTGCCTAATCTGTTGGGCTAAAATGCATCATACTATACTGCTGCTGCTACTGAGACTTGCCACAATTTCTGTATCCTGTGTTACCATGAGGCTCGCAGTTCCACAATTCAGGTGGAAGGTAATCAATTTCCTAAGGCTAAACTTCATACTTGAATTCTCTAAACTCGCAGAGTATACTTGCCCTAAGTGCTATGTTTGGGAGATAGAACATGGTTTATGTATGCCTTTGCCACAAAGTGATGTTTTGGGGGCTAAAGATCTGCCAAGGACCGTGCTTAGCGATCATATGGAAGAACAACTCGGCAAAAACAGCTCAGGGAACAGAGACACGAACGGGCCATTCATGATGGGAAAAGCTTTGATGGGGTTAGTGTTCTCATCAATTTACAGAATCTTACGTCTCTTGGTTATGTCTTGGTTCCTCTTTCCTGAATATGAAATTAGTGGCTTGTGTACTTCTACAAACAGAGATGCGCTGCTCCTTCTGCATATTTTTATTCTGTGTTTAAGAATTGGCTGTATTTAAATGTGTGTTTTGCTAGATCTTTGTTTCATGCACGTGCACTTTTTTTTCCGATGAAGAGCTTTTCATTACTGAATAAGTACAGAGTTATAATCATGCTGAAGGCTGAAAACGAAGCTAGGATTCATATTTATCCAAGCACACCTTTGCTGCTCAGGCGAAGCATTTTTTGCACACAGTAATGAAAATCAACATTACCTGGTCTGTGCACAAACTTACATTGAAAACTAGAATATACTCTACTTAGCTCGTTTACTTCCTTTAGGATGGGGGCAATCCCTGATCTGTCTTCAGCATCACTGGACCAAAATATATTGCTGGTTGATGTATTGTTTTAATGAGGGTTTGGTTTACGAGTGATGCAGTATGTATAATACTAAGAGTATTGGATGGTTGTGAGTCAGCAGTATGTATTTTGAACGAAGTTTGTAGTATGTATAGGGGTGATAGGTTGGGTAGGAACTTCTGCTCTAATTACTATGGTTGTAGTTAAATTATTTTTTGGTTGAATTATGTATTTGGCACTGGTCTTAATTTACTGGATAAATTATACAATAAAGTGGTTTGTGATTTTTCAGTTTTACACTGTCCATCGTAATAAATGAACTTACTATTCGTACTTCAGATATCATGTAAATTTTTTATAATCTCTGAACTTCCCGTGTTCTGTTAATCCAAATCAATTCGAAAATCCAATAAAATTCTACATTTTCTATAATTTTTTAAAACAGGAGTGTTGCTGGTTAATCAATTGATTTACATTAATTTCTTAAAAGGGACCGCACACTTGTCCTGGTGCTAAATTTTTTTAGAAAGGAAGGGTTTGTGTAATTTTGGTATAGAAAATGTAACCCAAGTTCTTTAGTACTCCATCATATGTGAGCATATTATTTTCATTTTTTAGCTCATATGTGAGATCATGATAAAATTTGGAACGTCATGTTGCTATAACGAAATCATTCGGGATAGTAAAGTCTGCACCGGAATATTAACCAACCCCGTGGGATGCAGTTTTGTTTTATTTTGAGATGGATTGAAAATCCGAGCTACAGTGACCTCGTACAGAAGGTGTCCGAAAATGTGAGTAACATCTCCATGAAAATGAGTCTGAAAAACTATTGTACCATCTTTATTATACTGGATTTTATTCATTTTGTTCTTCTTTTTTGGTACCACTCAGTACTTTGATGTTGCCATAGGGGACATCGCTGATCAATGGACCCCACAATGAGATTACCGCCGGCGCCATCTCTGATTCTATGGATGAGCACGTACATACACCACCGGCAGCCACTTCCGCTGGGAGCGATCAGTTGACTAATGTGGTATTTCACATGCTCATCACACTTCTATTATGACCGCTTACAATTTCAACTAGCCGTTTTCACCAATTTCACTAATGAAGCAGAATAATCTTCACTTCCATTGTTTCTCCATCGAAATAGAAACGCAATCTGACCTGAAGTTACAGAGTCGTCAGGGGTGATATACAGATATGCCATGACCATCTGATAAGAAGAAAGCAGAGTATCTAAAGAAGCAACACATATTCCGCTAGCAAGAGAAAAATGCGGCGGCCAGTGAGAATATCGATGGACCTAGCTCAAAACCCCATGATTTTCTTTCTCCATATATATATTTTTCCTTCTAAAAATTAGTTATTGCCAATTGAGAGTCAATAGAATGTCCAGAAGCATGAGTATTCGACATCTGCCTTTGTTCTGATCTATAGGAGTGGAAATAAAACTTGATTTATCATTCAGTGAGAAATCACAAAAATTTCATTAAATCTCATATCTTCAGAAATTTGCAAGCAGGAGAGCAGTGACTATCGCAGCAAGCTCGCTTGGGATGGCGGAGAGCACAGAGCAGGAAGGGAACGTCAATGGGATTCGGCATTGGTATAGTGAGTGTGTCAGTTTCGGTCAGGCTGCCCACCATGTGTGTGTTTCAGCTGAAACACCATAAAGCTATTAAATTTTTCATGTTTATTTATCTTTCATTTGATCAAATTAAAAATGTCTAATCAAAATTTCGCAATCACATAGCTGGATTATATTGGGGTTTATGGATGTTAAACTTCTGGATAGGAATATTTCATTCGACTATTTTGAGCATGTATATTTCACTCAGAATCCCCACCATTGTTCTTTGTGGACTAATTCTGATTCATACTTGACAAAAGCATTTTAGACTATTCTTTTATAATTAATTCCTATTACTACATTTTGGGTAATTCTGATTACTACTACGTATTTGGCAGGAGCATAGGACACACTTCAGAACAAAATTATTTACCATTTTAGTGGTCTCAGAACTGAATGATGATATGGTGAGAAGTAGAAACTATGAAAGTGATGAACACAACGGTGAGCTCTTATATGATTTTGGACAGCCATCCTAGAAGAGGTCAAAAGACCAAACTCATCCTGCAACACAAACGCCGGCTTAATAGAAAAACTTTGACGTGCGTTGCACGTACACGCTTACTAGTCTAAAAAAAGGCAAACATCCTCACACGCCTGACTCCAACATATCAAACGCGTTTTACATTTTAATTACCCACCCTACCACTCCTAAACTCCTCCGCCTCTTTCTGAAAAACTCTCACGCACGCCTCTTATCCGGCGCCGCGCACCACTTCCTCCTCTCACGTTCGCCCGCACAGGAGCGCTCCATCCCCAACCTCTCCTCTCCCGCTCGGCGCCTCACCTCCCCGATGCCCCACCTGCCTGCTCCCCTAATCGTCGCCCTCCCTGGCGCCCACATCGCCGCCCCTCGCATGCCGTCCGCCCCGCACGCCGCCCCTCGCTGTCGGCCCCGACCGGCCCGCCCGAAAACTCGCGGCTACCCTCCTCGCCGCACATCACTTTCGGCCCTGCCGCCCCTCTCTCTTGCAACTCGCCTGGCCTGCCTGCACGACCCACCATGCCCATAGGAGCCTCTCCCACGAAGTCGACCCCTCACCCGCGTCACCCGCACGAAATCTCCCACGCCCGGCACTCGCACTAGACCAAGACGAGGATGAAGTCCAGAAGCGGCCGACGTAAGGAGGGGAACAACAGTCTGTTCATCACGGACCTGACGGTAATACACGTATTCTTCCTCAGTTCCTCTCTTCAATCAACATTTTTGAGTTCAGCGAATTTTTTTTGAAGGAGCCATGATACATATTGTAATATGTGGGAGATGGAATTGAAGAACAATATATCAGCTGATCTCATTCTATTTCATATTACAATGTGATAAATGCAGCAATTTTCAGATAAAGGGAGAGTTAAGCCTACTTAAATTCAGAGATAGCGAGGCATGAACTACTTAATGTGGGAGATGAGATTGAAGAACAATACATTATGTAGGCTCTCATTCATTGTTTGGAGCATGTCGACTATTTTCCTGATAGGCAATATTAAGTTAATTGATACCGTCGAACTCTTAATCATAAGACTATCACACAACCGTCAGTTTGTTTTATAACATTAATTATGCTCACTATACCTGATTCATTCACAAGTTTACATGTTGTACATTATCTTGTTCAGTTTTGTTCACTTACCATACCTAACTTTCAGAGTTAACTGATACACATATGTATAACTTATATTTCAGACTTAGCTTGGAGTCCCTGTGAAGTTCTTATCCCCTAATACAGTTCAACTTCTATAAAGGTACCTTTCTGCCCTACCACACAATCTGATATTTTTTACTCATTAGTCCAAAGTGGTGGATTTAACTTCAATTCATGATGGAACTTTTTCTGCTTGTTCGCGTAGTCAATGATTATTTATGTATATTTTTGGTGGGAGTTGTTTTATCTTGTGCTGAACATAATAAGTATATAGTTCACTGAAAAAGCCAATTTGAGGAAAACAAGGGGAAACTTATATTCATCAGTACCTATTAAGGTTTTCTAACTTCATGATGTTTTGTTTTTATTTATTTTTTAACTTCATGATGTGTTATTTTTTATTTTGAAAGATTAAAGCTAGATCTGTTTGTCTTGAAATTTGCAGTACTTGAGACAGCCGCAAGGTAAGATTGTAACATGCGCTAATTTTTCAGTAGAGGTATTTCTACTTTCACTAGTGAAGAAACGGCCTTTAGTCCCGGTTGGGAAGGGCCTTTAGTCCCGGTTCACCAACCGGGACTAATAAATCGGGACTAAAGGCCCCCACCCTTTAGTCCCGGTTGGTCACGACCCGGGACTAAATCCCTGCCACGTGGCCGGCAGCGCGCGCCGGGGGCTGGGAACCTTTAGTCCCGGTTGGTGACACCAACCGGGACTAAATCCCTGCCATGTGGCCGCAGCGCGCGCCGTGGGCTGGGGACCTTTAGTCCTGGTTGGTGACACCAACCGGGACTAAATCCCTGCCACGTGGCCGGCAGCGCGCGCCGTGGGCTGGGGACCTTTAGTCCCGGTTGGTGACACCAACCGGGACTAAAGGTTTAGGGGTTTAGGGTTTATTGTTTATTTTTCCTTTTCATTTTGTGTTTTCCATTTAATTCTTTTTCATTTCAAACATATTTTACGCTACTACATACTGTACACGTTATGCATATATAATAGAATTTCTTGTAGAACCAATCATATATCATATAATTTCTCGTACGACCATGCATACACATATATATATATATACAATTTGGTATGTACAATTTTTTCATGCAATTTGCAGATCATTACATGCAGGCATTAGGTGAAATGGTATTCTCCGTCGGGAGATATGACCTGCTCAAGCAAAAATCCCGCCATTTCCTCTTGAAGTGCTTGTATGCGGTCCTTTGGTAGGAGCCTATCCCGCATCTCCACCATCTTTAAAGAAGGAGATCAATATGAATATATTAGTTGTGTGTATATATATTAGATCATGATAAAAAAAATGTGAATAGTGTTTACGTACCCAAAGATGTCTTGCATCTCCGCTCCTTTCGGTCATAAAGCGAATGTTCTCGCAAACGTAGTATGCACATAAATTAGTCCCCTTTTCCTGCCTCATACACTTTACGAGAATAGAATTCAATCAGATAATAATCAAGCATGATAATAGTATTGAAACTAGAATTAAAGAGATGCGCGGACGTAGGTAGTACTACTTAACTACCTTGGACCGTCTCCATTTCAGCTGTGGTTTCCATTCACCGACAACCTCTTTGATGAACTTTTTCCAAACCCTGCCCGGCAAAGAAAATGAATAAAGGAGTTATTAATTACTTGATATCAGGAAATGAACTAAAGAGGCCGACATAGTGCGATAATGATTGAAATTACCTGTCGAGCATCAAAAACAGGCCGATGTATTCTTCAGGGTCTTTACCTAGTGAGTCCAGTACTTCAACAGTTCCCTCGTCAACTCTAATGATTAACAGGATCCAGTGAAATCTGCGCACATGTTTGTATAAGCGGGCATGCATAACTCATCAACTACACTTAATATCGAGTAAGCAAAAATAGAATTTATAGTACAAGACAGTAACACTCACCTGAAGTTGTAAGGAAAAAGTATTTCTGGTATGGAATTTAGTTTCTTCAAAAACATTAGCAAGCTATTCTCTGTGTCTTGTTTGTGGTTATTTAACACATTTTCATTAATGGTATTTGGGTCAATGAACCCAATGCCATAGACTCCATCTCTTTTCAATTCAAAAATCTTCATTCTGCATAATACCACACAAAAGAATATAGTGAGGATAATTACAGACAATGAACGAGCTGAGCTAGAGACTTAAATTACAGAAAGAAATCACTTACAGACAATAGCAAGTGACGAGAGATTTGTCGAGTGTGTCTTGATTGAATAACTGAAAAATTTCTGGAAAATCAATCCACACATCTTTTCCATGGAAGTAATGCTCTGGCTTGACTTTCACCATGAGGCTCTCTCGCCCGGCCTTTATTTCTCTCAGGTACCAGTCATGCAATCTGTGCATTTGCGTTGATAGAAGCGGGACCTCCTCAGGCTTGACCAGAGGGTTCCCGGGGACATATTTCCATGCTAGTTCCTTCGGATCCATCGTGGGGACTTCCTCGATGCCTAGGAGTTGTTCAACAGTGATACCCATCTCTCTAGCCATCTCTCTATCAGCGTCGATTACCGCTTTATCGGTACTCACCTTGAGCGGGGGGATCGATTGCACTGCCTGTTCTCCGAACTGGGGAACAGTTTTCCCGCTTTTATTACTACCTGTAAGGCTCGACTGCTTATTTTTGTGTGCATGATATGACTTGCTAATAGAGCGTTCATAGTTTGATCGCCTTTTCTCCACAGGTGCCGGTTTAGCAAGATCCACAAAGTGTTGTACGACTTTCTCAGGTATTTTCTCCTTTGGCGGCGGGGGGCGGTTTCGGTGAAAAATGGTCCTTCACTTCGGAAGCCACGACCTCGTTGGTTTCCTCGTTAGTCATCTCGTAAGCCAACTTCTTTTTGGCAGGAGGCTCGGGTTTCTTCCTTGGTGCTCTCTTCCGCTTTGGAGTCGGCTCACGCAGCAGAGATCGATATTGCGGATTCGCGCTGGGCTCCATCTCAGGGTGGGGTGGAGTCGGCTGACGCGGCGGAGATCGATATGGCGGACTCGCGCTACGCTCCGTCTTGAGGTGGGGTGGAGTCGGCTGACGCGACGGACTTGGAGGAGGAGTCGGTGGCCTTGGCTCCGAGTTTGGAAAGACGATGCATTCCTTTCTCCATACAATGAGACCACGTATGGCTTCTCCCAGTGTCTGCTCCCCTTGACCTCCAGGAAAGTCAAGCTCTAGTGAGTCATATCCCGACAGATTTTCATCCACCCCGACACGAGCATAGCCAGGTGGAATCGGATTGCCGTGGATGGTTGCTTCAGGTGCATTCGGTAAAGCAAAGCCGTCCGCCACCTTCATGGATATGTTCTTCATTTTCATGTGTAGCTCACAAGTTGTCGTCTCTTGGATATCATCCATGGGGTAGCGAGCCAGCAGTGCATCATCGGCCGGGACCCCCGTGGAACCCACGCTGCTTTTCGGCATAGATGGGACGGTACTATCCAATGCTGGATCTGCTTGCTCCTGCCGCTGAGACGCCCTTTCCTGGGTAAGTGTGTCGATCTGCTCCTACTGCCGCATTAAAATGCGTCCGAACTCCGCGTTCTGTGATTCTACCTTTTGAAGCCGGTCTTCATCCTGCTTCTTCTTTCTTGCACGGCTTCGGTAAGTGGCGTTCCAGTCCGCAAACCCCTCAACCCACGGAACAACGCCTCTGCCTCGTGTTCGTCCCGGGTGTTCGGGATTCCCGAGGGCGCGTGTAAGCTCGTCGTTCTCTCTCTCGGGCTGGAACGCCCCCGTTCGAGCCTCTATTGCCTCAATTAAAGCGTCCGAGGCTTCTTTAAGACTTGCCTGTCCAATAATCTCCCCTGTCTTTGGGTCCAACTTCCCCCCATGCGCATAAAACCAAGTCCTGCACCTGTCGGGCCAACCCACTGTTTTTGGAGTGACCCCTGCAGCAATCATCTTGGCCTCAGATTCTTCCCACTTAGGCAGGCCAGCCTTGTAGCCACCTGGCCCCAGAACATGGTGAAACTTTTTTTGGTCAGCATTTATCTTATTTATTCTCGACTGTTCCTTAGCTGCTTCCGATTCCTTGAACTGCACAAATAAGTCCCAGTGATCTTTTACCTTCTCTAGTGGTCCAGTGAATTCTGGAGTCTTCTTTTCTGCGTTGACGTAGTTGGCCCATAATCTTTTCTTCCAAGTCTGGAATTGTGTGGCCATCTTCTTAAGAGCACACTTCTTGACTTTCTCCCGTTGGAGATCTGTGAAACCCTCTGATAGGGTGAAATGTGACATGAGCGTATCCCAAAGCAGATTTTTTGCTCTTTCATCGACAAAACTAACTCCTCGATCTTCCTTTGGCTTATTCCATTCTTGAACGGTGATCGGGATTTGGTCCCTAACAATAACTCCGCATTGACGTATAAATTTGTCCGCATTCTTTTTAGGAGCAATCGGTTCGCCATCTTCTTTGATTTCATCGATGTTGTACTTTATGCCATCGGGCAACTTTTTCGCCGGGCCTCGTACCCTTGTAGAAGATTTGCTCGATCCGGAGGGCTAAAAGAAGAAAGATTCGTTAATATATATATATACAGTAAGCAATATATACATGTAATGATCACCAGAGGCCTTATATATATACCTCGCCGGTCTTTGTTAATTGAAGAACATTTCCTTCGGCATCATTGTTTGTGTGCCCTTCGTCTGTTGGTTCTACCTCAATTCCCTCACCGGAATCGTTTAGATAATATTGTGTGCCGTCATCTGATTCAATCTCTGGGTTGGAGCGTATCATGTCGAACATGATATCCTCTTGATCATGGTCGTCTCTGCCGCTATCGTCCATAGCTTAACTAATTCAGAAGAAAGATAAAACAATTTAGTATTCAAATTAGAATGCATTCAATAAGCAAAAACTGAATCATAGTAGTCAGCCGCCGACGAGAGGTTCGATCTGATGGGCGAGGGATGGCGAGGAGGATTAATTTTTTTAGCAAGATCATCATATAATATCACTAATACATCTCGAATAATCCAGTTAATGCATCATCGAATATTATCGAATATTATCACTAATACATCTCGAATATTATCATATAACATCACTAATACAGCTCGAATATTATCGAATAATCCAGTTGACTCGCGGTTCCTGAGGCGCGGGCGGTGGACACCCAAAGAGAAGGAACCATCACAGGATCATAGCTCGGGTGAGATCCCTGAAGAAACTGCCAGGTATTGGAGAACTTGACGTCCAACGCAACCATGTAGCGACGGACGTGCTCATCCTCCTCCCTGACACGGCGACGTACCACCTCCTCGGGGGCCGGCTGCCTCCGCACCGATAGTGGCCCACGCGACCGCCACCAAAGAAGCTCCAGGTCGACGACGGGAGCCCGATTCCTCACCAAGCTGCGTGCCCCGGAAGGTAGCACCTCCCAGTGCCAGCCCGGCGGAGCCCAGTCCCGGACATGGCGCCTCTCAAGCAGGTTGTCGCCGCCGAGTCGACGACGAGGATGCGGGCCGGGCATCGTCGACGTCGAGAACAAATTCTTATGAAAACAAATTCCTATGCAATAATTATCATTTTATTATGCTACTCATATTTAATAAACTTTTACAACTATAGTAGATGGGCAAATTTGAACAACATTTTATTATCCATCTAACATTCATCTACACACAAAAATACATAATAAATCCATCTAATTAACATTCATCTACACACAAAAAAATATGAACAAATTAAAAAATGAAAAAAAGATGAACAAAAGGAGGAGGAGAGGCTCACCAAGCGGGATTGTCGGGGCGGAGGGAGGCGGGGAGGACGCCAGAGACGGAGGGAGGCGCGTGGAGGAGCGGCGCCGGCGCGGGCTCGGGCCGCGGCGGCGCGTGGAGGAGCGGCGACGTCGGGCAGAGGACGGCGGTGCGGCCGGCGTCGGGCAGAGGGGGCGCGTGGAGGAGAGCGCGCAGCGCAAGGAGGAGAGCGGCGCCGGCGGGCTCGGGCGGCGCGTGGAGGCCGACGGCGGGAGCTGACGTTGAGGGCGCGGTCGGGCAGCCTGACGGCGTCGCGTGGAGGCCGGCGGCGGGAGCGGACGCGTCGAGGAGCAGCTGGTCGATCGGGCGAGGGAGAGGAAGATTTGGGGGAGAAGGGGGCAGTTTAAATACCCAGAGGCCTTTAGTCCCGGTGCGTGGCACCAACCGGGACTAAAGGGTCTTTAGTCCCGGTTGGTGCCACGCACCGGGACTAAAGGCCTCCCTTTAGTCCCGGTTGCCACCACCAACTAGGACTAAAGGTCTGTTTTCGGCGGTCCAAATTACGTGCGGGAGAAGGACCTTTAGTCCCGGTTGGTGGTGGCAACCGGGACTAAAGGTGTTTTTCATGTTTTCTGTTTTTGTTTTTTGCTTTATTTTTTTACTTTTGTTTCTACTAATTAACAGGCAATATTTAGAGTTGTTGAGTGAATCTTTTTGCTTTAGGTCACAAAAATTATAAACTTTTCGCTAGTGCCAGTAGTTTTCAAATTTGAATAGTTTAAATTTGAATTCTTTGAAATTTGTGTGAATCACTAGTTTGTGAATAACTTTAGTTTAAACTTATTTCAACTCCAGACTTTTTGTGCATTCAATATGCACCATTCAAAGCCACATCCTCAAATTTCAACCCTTTCTAACTTCATTTGCTATTTTTCATGCATTTAATGATTTTTTTGAGCTAAATGACCCTGAAATTGAAAAGCACTAAAAATGAACTCTGAAAAGGTTGAAACTTGGCATGGTATCATCATTTCACCCACATAGCATGTGCTAAAAAGTTCAGAGGGTTACGGCAAAAACTGGATGCACTTCGTGTACAAACTGGACCATCTCCTTCGAAGTATCAAGGTTTCGGACGAAAACTCATCTGTTACAAAGGCATTTTATTTTTTTAAACTTATTTCAACTCCAGACTTTTTGTGCATTCAATATGCACCATTCAAAGCCACATCCTCAAATTTCAACCCTTTCTAACTTAATTTGCTATTTTTCATGCATTTAATGATTTTTTTGAGCTAAATGACCCTGAAATTGAAAAGCACTACAAACGAACTCTGAAAAGGTTGAAACTTGGCATGGTATCATCATTTCACCCACATAGCATGTGCTAAAAAGTTGAGAGGGTTACGGCAAAAACTGGATGCACTTCGTGTACAAACTGGCCTATCTCGTCTACTCACTAGAGAAGAAAGTGATGACGGTGAAGCCGATCACATCCCAGAGTGGGATCTTGGGGTATAAAACTTTTTCTTCGCGTGTGTCCCTTTGCGCCGTAACCATGGACAATCTTCATCATTTAACAGGATGCTTGGGTCAGTCTTCACTGTGAAGGGAGGAATTTCATGAAACTTTTCATAATCTTCTGACATGTCTGACTTATCCTCCACTCCCACGATGTTTCTTTTCCCTGAAAGAACTATGTGGCTTTTTGGCTCACCGTATGATGTATTCGCTTCCTTATCTTTCCTTTTTCTCGGTTTGGTAGACATGTCCTTCACATAGAAAACCTGCGCCACATCATTGGCTAGGACGAATGGTTCGTCTGTGTACCCAAGATTGTTGAGATCCACTGTTGTCATTCCGTACTGAGGGTCTACCTTTACCCCGCCTCCTGTCAGATTGACCCATTTGCATCGAAACAAAGGGACCTTAAACTCACGTCCATAGTCAAGTTCCCATATCTCCTCTATGTAACCATAATTTGTGTCCTTTTCCCTATTGGTGTTTGTTGCATCAAAGCGGACACCACTGTTTTGGTTGGTGCTCTTTTTATCTTGGGCGATCGTGTAAAATGTATTCCCATTAATCTCGTACCCTTTGAAAGTCAATATAGTCGAAGATGGTGACTTGGCCAACAAGTACAGCTCATCTCCAACACTGTCGTCATTCATGAGATGTGTTTGCAACCAACCGCCGAAAGTCGCCATGTGTGTACGTTTAATCCAGGGGTCAGACTGCTCCGGGTTCTTGGAGCGTACAATATCCATGTGTTCCTCGATATACGGAGCCACCAAGGTGGAATTTTGTAGAACCGTGTAGTGTGCTTGGGCCCAAGAATGCCCGTCCCTACATATTACTGAATCCTTTCCTAGCGTGCCTTTTCCACTCGGTCTCCCCTCATGCCGCGATTCAGGAACACCAATCGGCTTAAGGTCAGGAATAAAGTCAACACAAAACTCAATAACCTCCTCTGTTTCATGGCCCTTGGAGATGCTTCCTTCTGGCCTAGCACGGTTATGAACATATTTCTTTAAGACTCCCATGAACCTCTCAAAGGGGAACATATTGTGTAGAAATACAGGACCCAGAATGGCAATCTCTTCGACTAGGTGAACTAGGACGTGCGTCATGATATTGAAGAAGGATGGTGGGAACACCAACTCGAAACTGACAAGACATTGCACCAAATCGTTCTGTAACCTTGGTAGGATTTCTGGATCGATTACCTTCTGGGAAATTGCATTGAGGAATGCACATAGCTTCACAATGGCTAATCGAACATTTTCCGGTAGAAGCCCCCTCAATGCCACCGGAAGTAATTGCGTCATAATCACGTGGCAGTCATGAGACTTTAGGTTTTGGAATTTTTTTCTCTGCCATATTTATTATTCCCTTTATATTCGACGAGAAGCCAGACGGGACCTTCATACTGAGCAGGCATTCAAAGAAGATTTCCTTCTCTTCTTTGGTAAGAGCGTAGCTGGCAGGACCTTGATACTGCTTTGGATGCATGCCGTCTTTTTCATGCATACGTTGCTGGTCCTCCCGTGCCTCCGGTGTATCTTTTGTCTTCCCATACACGCCCAAGAAGCCTAGCAGGTTCACGCAAAGATTCTTCGTCACGTGCATCACGTCGATTGCAGAGCGGACCTCTAGGACTTTCCAATAGGGTAGGTCCCAAATTATAGATTTCTTCTTCCACATGGGTGCGTGTCCGTCAGCGTCATTCGGAACAGATTGTCCGCCAGGACCCTTTCCAAAGATTACTTTTAAATCCTTGATCATATCAAGTATATGATCACCAGTACGGTGGTCAGTCTTCTTCCGGTGATCTGCCTCACCTTTGAAATGCTTGCCTTTCTTTCTTAAGAGATGCTTGATCGGAAGAAATCGATGATGTCCCAGGTACACATTCTTCTTACATTTATCCAAATATATACTTTCGGTCTCATCTAAACAGTGCGTGCATGCGTGGTATCCCTTGTTTGTCTGTCCTGAAAGGTTACTAAGAGCAGGCCAATCATTGATGGTTACAAACAGCAACGCTCGTAGGTCAAATTCCTGTTGTTTGTGCTCATCCCACACACGTACACCTTTTATGTCCCACAGCTGTAAAAGTTCTTCAACTAATGGCCTTAGGTACACATCAATGTCGTTGCCGGGTTGCTTAGGGCCTTGGATGAGCACTGGCATCATAATGAACTTCCGCTTCATGCACAACCAAGGAGGAAGGTTATATATACATAGAGTCACAGGCCAGGTGCTATGATTGCTGCTCTGCTCCCCAAAAGGATTAATGCCATTTGCACTTATACCAAACCATAAGTTAGTTGCGTCACCTGCAAACTCCGGCCACTTTCTCTCGATTTTTCTCCACTGCGACCCATCAGCGGGTACTCTCAACTTCCCGTCTTTCTTACGGTCTTCTTTGTGCCATCGCAACAACTTGGCATGCTATTTGTTTTGGAACAAACGTTTCAATCGTGGTATTATAGGAGCATACCACATCACCTTGGCAGGAATCCTCTTCCTGGGGCGCTCGCCCTCAACATCATCACCAGGGTCATCGCGGCTGATCTTATAGCTCAATGCACTGCATACCGGGCATGCATTCAAATTCTCGTACTCCTCACCGCGGTAGAGGATGCAGTCATTAGGGCATGCATGTATCTTGTGCACCTCTAATCCTAGAGGGCAGACAGCCTTCTTTGCTTCGTACGTACTGTCGGGCAATTCGTTGTCCTTTGGAAGCATCTTCTTTAACATTTTCAGCAACTTTTCAAATCCCTTGTCAGATACACCATTCTCTGCCTTCCATTGCAGCAATTCCAGTGTGGTACCCAGCTTTTTCTTGTCATCTTCGCAATTTGGGTACAACAATTTTTTGTGATCCTCTAACATGCGCTGCAACTTCAACTTCTCCTTTTCACTTTCGCAGTTTCTCTTTGCATCAACAATGGCCCAACCAAGATCATCAGCGGGCTCATCTGATGCCTCTTCTTCAGCTTCTTCTTCTTCTTCATTCTCTTCCCCCATTGTAGTACCATCGTATTCAGGGAACTCAAGATAGTTGTCATCATCCTCTTCTTCTTCATTCTCTTCCATTAGAACCCCTCTTTCTCCTTGCTTGGTCCAACAGTTATAGCCGGACATGAAACCGGACGTAAACAGGTGGACGTGAATGACTTTTGAGCTAGAGTAATTCATATCATTCTTACAGACACCACATGGACAACACATAAAACCATTCCGCTTGTTTGCCTCAGCCGCACGCAGAAAACTATGCACGCCATTAATGAACTGGGGAGAGCGTCGGTCATCGTACATCCATTGCCGACTCATCTTCATTACACAACACCGAAAAGACCAAATTAATACAAGTTCATACATAAAGTTCATACACACTTATTCTCATAAAACAACATACACTACTGGAATCAGGGAATTTACCGTTAGCCAGTTCTTTGCCGTCTGCTAGCTGACGGCAAAGAAGGTCTTTGCCGTCCGCTTACAAAAAACAGACGGCAAAGAACTGGCTGATGGCAAAGATACATTTTGCCATCAGCCAGTTCTTTGCCGTTTGCTAGCAGACGGCAAAGAATCATTGCCGTCCGCTAGCAGACGGCAAAGAGATGGGTGGGGTCCATTTTAAGCCAGTGCTGTAACGGCCCACCCCCCCCCCTCTTTGCCGTCTACTAGCGGACGGCAAAGATTCTTTGCCGTCTGCTAGCAGACGGCAAAGAACGTGCCCATCCTCTAACTAACGGCGAGCCCCCTCTCTTTCTCCCCGGCCCCACCCCTCTCTCTCTCCCCTCTCTCTCCGCCCACCCGCGCCCGCACCACCACCGCCGAGCACCGCCGCCGCCCGGACCCCGCCGCCGCCCCACCACCCCGCCGCCGCACCACCCCGCCGCCCCGGAGCCCTGCGGCCCCGTCGCCACCGCCGCCCGGCGCCCCCGCCGCCCGGTGCCCCCGCCCCCACGGCGCCCCCGGGCCCTGCCGGCCCTGCCCCAGGCCGCCCCGCCCCCTCCTCCACCGGCCACCTCTTCCACCGACCGCCCCACTTCCGAAGGTGAGCTCTAGCTCCTCTTTTTTTCTTTTTTCTGTTTTTTTAGATTTAGGTTTATGTTTAGTTTAGATTTAGTTTTAGTTTTAGTTTTAGGTTTAGGTTTAGTTTAGTTTTAGGTAGAAGGAAAACCGGGTCGAGGATCGCCGAGAGGGTGCGTCGGCGCCGACGGAACCGGGTCGAGGATCGCCGGTCGCCAAGGGGTCGAGGGTCGAGGATCGCCGGTCGCCAAGGGGTCGAGGGTCGGGGCAGAGGGTCGAGGATCGCCGGTCGCCGAGGGGATAGATGGTGGAGTCAGTGGGTCCCGCCGGTCCCGGCGCCGTTGCCCAGGCTGAGAATCCCCCGGTCCGAGTGCTGACCCGTCGACCGTGCGTCGCCATACCTGAGGGCGCCCGAGGACGAGCGGGTTAGGGGGTTCCTCGGCATCGATGGAACCCTAAATGACGGCTATTTAGGTTACGAAGTGTCAATGCTTTATGTGATGTGATGTCCTAAAATTTTACGGTGAGCATGGCGCGGCTGGTGTCGTAGCTTAAGATGCGGACGTGCCCGAGCTGAAGGTCATGAGCACGGGTGAACTGCTTCCATCCGTGCGCGAGATACATGTGGCGGTCGGCGTCGAACACTACATCCACGTCCCGCAAGTGACGCCGGCGCCCGGCCTCCCGCAGCAACAGTTCTCGGGGCCGATGGCGGTCGAACACCTTGGCGAATTTTTCTGGCAGCCTCTGCGATGAGGATTAAAAGCCAAGTTTTGAAACTTCAACCAACCAAACTGACTCATGACAAAAAATCAGAGCGTACAAAGAGAAACGAAAGACGAAATAGTACATAGTGAGAGGTTGTGCAACTAGGATGATTTTCTGTACCAGCTTTTTTAATGAATTGGAGAGGATGATGGCGAAGAACTCGAAAGCCATTGGTGTGTTGTGGTCATTTCCATACATTCTGCTACATCGCAACAACCCTTCTTATGACCGCAAGACACCAATGGTGGTCAGAAGAAGGGTTGTTGTGCTGTAGCAGAATGTATGGAAACGACCGCAAGACACCAATGGCTTTCGAGTTCTTCACCATCATCCTCTCAAATTCGTTAAAAAAGTTGTTACAGAATATCATCCTAGTTGCAGAACCTCTCACTACGTATTGTTTCGTCTTTGGTTTCTCTTTCTACGCTTTGATTTTTTGTCATGAGTCAGTTTGGGTGTTTCAAGTTTCAACACTTGGCTTTTAATCCTCATCGCAGAGGTTGCAAGACAAATTCGCCAAGGTGTTCGACCGCCATCGGCCCCGAGAACTGTTTCTGCGGGAGGCTGGGCGCCGGCGTCGCTTGTGGGACGTGGATGTAGTGTTCGATGCCGATGGCCACATGTATCTCGCGCACGGATGGAAGCAGTTCGCCCGCGCTGATGACCTTCAGCTCGGGCACGTCCGCATCTTAAGCTACGACAGCAGCCGCACCATGCTCACAGTGAAGGTGTTCGACAGGAGCATGTGCCGCAGGCACTACCAGCACGACGAGCTATGTTACTCATCTTTGGATTTAAATGTGCAGTTGTTTCGTCGCTGCGAGGGTCACATACTTAGCTTATTTTCCCCAAAAAAGACATACTTAGCTTATTTAGTTCATTTATGACATAATTAGCTTATTCATTTCAAAAATGGCATAATAACCTTGGTTAGCTCATAAATGTCATATACTTAGCTTATTTTCCTCCAAAATGACATAATTACCTAAGTTAGCTCTAAAATGACCTATACTTACCTAAGTTAGCACAAAAATGACCTATACTTACCTTATTTTCCTAGGTTAGCACAAAAATGGCATACTTACATAGGTTAGCTCTAAAATGACACAAATAATGAATAAGATGAAGAAAAACAAGGAAGAGGAGGAAAAGAAGGAATAGGAAGAAGAAGAATAAGAAGAAGAAGACTAGAAGTCTTCTTCTTCTTCTTCTTATCTTCTTCTTCTTCTTCTTCTTCTTTTTCTTCTTCTTCTTCTTAGCTTATTTTCCCAAAAATAGACACACTTCTATAGTTAATTATCCTCCACAATGACATAATTAGCTTATTTAGTCCATTTATGACATAATTAGCTTATTCGTTGCAAAAATGGCATAATAACCTTGGTTACCTCATAAATGTTATATACTTAGCTTATTATCCTCCAAAATAACATAATTACCTAAATTAGCTCTAAAATGACATATACTTACCTAATTTAGCTCAAAAATGGCATAATTACCTAGGTTAGCACAAAAATGACCTATACTTACCTAATTTTCCTAGGTTAGCACAAAAATGGCATACTTACATAGGTTAGCTCTAAAATGGCACAAATAATGAATAAGATGAACAAAAACAAGGAAGAGGAGGAAAAGAAGGAAGAAGAAGAAGAAGAAGAAGAAGAAGAAGAAGAGTCTTCTTCTTCTTCTTCTTCTTCTTCTTCTAACTTTCTTACTCCCACTTTTGCAGGTTTGATTAACTTCATGGAAGCTGGCTATGGCAGAATGCTACTGTTTAGTTTTTTGTTTTGATTTGTATTGATGAACAACTATGGTGAAACTATGTATGTATATATGGATGAACATGGTCAAACTATGTATGTATTGGACCTTTTAATACCCTATGCATTGGTGTACTTCTATGGTGACGTGGATGTGTTGCATTGATGGACTGCTAGATATTTGATACATGGCCTATGCATTGGTGTACTTCTATGGTGAAACTATATATATATCATATTTGTTTGTTGAAAATGCAGGGAAATAACAGAAAACAATAAAAACAGTGGCAGTGCAGGCACTTTGCCGTCTGCCAGCGGACGGCAAAGGTCTTTGCCGTCTGCCAGCGGACGGCAAAGGGAACACGTGGCAGCAACCTGTGCAACCTGGGAGCACTGGGTCTGACCCATTTGGTCATTATGCCGTCCGCTGGCAGACGGCAAAGGTGCCAACAGACGGCAAAACCTCCCGTTAGCCACCTAATGTGGCTAACGTGTATTCTTTGCCGTCCATATTGTTTGCCGTCTGCTTGGCTAGGATAGCAGACGGCAAAGGACTTTGCCGTCCGCTGGGCCGAAGCAGACGGCAAAGAAGCTGTTTACCGTAACTTACTGTGCCAGAACTGTTTGCCGTCTGCGGCGGACGGCAAACATCTTTGCCATCCGCTTTATGGTTCTTTGCCGTCCGCCATGGCAGACGGCAAATTCCCTGATTCCAGTAGTGATAAAACTATCTAGCTAAAGCATTTAAATGCAACAACAAATGCGATCAAAATCGCAACTAAGGTAATAATTGATCCAACAGCATAATGATACCAAGCCTCTTTATTAACGGCATAGTTTCTAATCTTTCTAATCTTCAAGCGCATTGCATCCATCATGATCTTGTGATCATCGATGACATCGGGAACATACAACTCCAATTTCATCTTCTCTTCTTCAATTCTTTTCAATTTTTCTTTCAAATACTCGTTTTCTTTTTCAACTAAATTTAACTTCTCGACAAGAGGGTCGGTTGCAATTTCCGGTTCACATACCTCCTAGATAAAAATATCTATGTCAACTTGATGGGCATAATTGTCATAAACACGAAATGCAACAAATATTTATAAAAGAGAATATACCACATCCGAATCATAAACCGGACGAGGGCCGACGGGGACGGATATCAAAACCATGGCACTATGTATAACAAACAATCATACAAGTAAGAAAATTATACAAGTAACTATCTAAATCATACAAATAAGATTTTTTTTTATAAAAAGTATAAGAACAAGAGGCTCACCAAGGTGGTGCCGGCGACGGGATGGTGCGGGCGATCGACGGTGGTTAGGACGGGGACGGGAAGGCACTAAGTAAACCACACCTACACATATGCAAACTAAGAAGTTAATTTGAGCTCAAATTGCATTTCAATCAAATAAACTCCCACATAATTACTCCCAAACTAAAACCCACAAATCACTATACTTATAGAGCATTGCACAAGCTAATCTAGCAATGAGAGATGAAAGGACAAAGTTGCTAACCTTTGTGAACACTTGGATAGATGGGGTGCCACAAACCTTGACAAATCTTGGCAAAAATGGAGGATGAGCTCGAGCAAGGGGAAGAGAACAGAGGAGAGAAAGGAGAAAGGAGAGAAAGGAGAGCTTGGGCTCGGGCTGGACGAAACACTATATATAGTGATATCTTTAGTCCCGGTTGGTGATACCAACCAGGACTAAAGGTCCATCTCTAGTCCCGGTTGGTGATACCAACCGGGACTAAAGGGGCTCGCAGGGCCCAGCCTGACGCCGCCACCACCCCTTTAGTCCCGGTTGGTAACACCAACCGGGACTAGAGGTCACAAATGAACCGGGACTAAAGCCTAGCCGTTGGAACCGGGACTAGTGGTCACATTAGTCCCGGTCCAAAACCCGACCTGGACTAATGCTCCGGACGAAAGGCCTGTTTTCTACTAGTGTTTCTTGCTCTCAAAAGAAAACAATGGAAAAATATGCTGCTTATTCAGTTTCTTTCTATAGATTAACACATTTATAACAATATCACCGGGCTGAATATTTCTTAGTTCCAATATTTTAAATCCAGTTGACCTCATGAATTCAGATTCTTGAAGTTTGTCTTTTGAAGTTGTGATTGACTGGAACCAAGGTGTACTCTGCCAGGAATTAATTTACAATAGGAATGCATATAATGTGGATTGATGACTAAACAAGTCCACATCACTCAAAATACAGTAGAGCAAGAATTCTTCCGGTGTTGCTCTGGAAATGAATGTCATATCTGAATGCTTGCTTAATTTAGGTGTATATGTAAGATCTAAAACTGATCCATACTGATTATAAGATCAGACTTGGGCATATAAATGGCTCTCAATTATATATAAAATTAGAAATGGATGTACCGTAGTAGCATATGTTCAGGTTGAGGATACAAATTATACCAAACGACGTGATCCCTCCTATTTTGTCATGTTTAGTAGTAATCTTTCAAACCTTATATTTGCCATTGAATATGTGGTTACTTTTCAGGATTTCAAGTAAGGCTGTACCCATGAATGAAAAGAAGTGTGAGATTTGGACTTATGGATCATACCATGTTGGCAATGAAATACTATATAATTCCACGGATGCGAGCGCGAGCCGCTGCCAGCCGCTCCTCCACTCGGCCGCTGCCGCCGCCGCCGCGTTGAGACCCTCGCAACCAAGCTGGTGAACTTGGATACAAATACAATGGAGTAATGTGACGCCCCTGACTTAATCGTGCACTAATCATGCATGCAAATGCGCACGATCAAGCCCAGGGACTCACGGGAAGATATCACAACACAACTCTAAACACAAAGTAAAAATAATACAAGCTTTATATTACAAGCCAGGGGCCTCGAGGGCTCGAATACAAAAGCTCGAGAACAAGCGTTAGTGAAAGCATCAGAGTCTGAGTACAGACTTAAAAAGAATACAAACAATGGGTCTGATCGAAAGAGGCAAAGCCTCCTGCCTGGGAGCCTCCTAAACTACTCATGGACGTCGGTCTCCACGTAGAAGAAGGCACCATCGAGGATCTCCGGCTCCTGGGCTCCACCATCTGGCCGCAACAATCGGGTATGGGGGAAAAGAGGTAGCAAAGCAACCGTGAGTACTCATCCAAAGTACTCGCAAGACTTACATCAGAACTATTCTATTTATGCATCTGTATCAAATGAAGGGGCTGTATCTATGGACTAGACTGCAGAAATGCCAGAATAGAGAGAAAGGACTAGCCTATCGAAGACTAGCATCTTCAGGGTCTTGCAGCATTAGAAGAGTGCAGATTAGTAACATATAGTAAAACAATAGTTGTTTAATAGCACGGCCCGGAGATCCTTCCTCGACTCCCTGCGAGAAAGCGATCCCGGAGCCAACATATTAGTAAGTATCACAGTTCAAGTTGTAATAGATCGGGATACAACACTGAGCGTCCTGTTACCGTGGACACGGCTATTGGAATAGATAAACTTCCCTGCAGGGGTGCACTACTATTACCCAACACGCTCGATTACATCTGGCCGGACACACTTGCTGGGTAATGCCCGGCCTCGGGTAATCAACACGACGCAGTCCTACCTAGGCTCAGCACAGAGGTCCCCGCCAGTCTACATCCTAAGCGCTCGGGGGTCTTGGGCCCATCGCCCCTTGCACTCTGGGTCATTGTGTGCAGGGTGGATACCAGCGCCAACGGGACGATCCGACCGTGCCACAATGCTGAACTGGACGTCTGACAAAGCTTTCGGCTGATACATACGGCGCAGAGGGCCCCATTAAACCATTATCCCGCGTGGTGGTAGTGCGTATAGGCCAGTGGCCAACTCAGATCAATACCCAAATCCGTTAGGCGTATTTAGTAACTCGCGGAGACGATCAGGATCCCTGTCGCCCCGTCTCGGTAATCCGCGGTCAAGGGACCAGGCCCACCTCTCTCCTAGGTGGTCTCCGCCTGACCCGTCGCACTGCCACCGTATTACTCGCGGGTACCCTTGGGGCCGACCCGACTTTAACAACAGGAACTGTCGGGACTCAGGTCCATCTCTACGGAATGGTACCGCCAGCCCTTCAACTCCCCAATAATAAATAAAAGTATTTGTGTGAGCATTCTCGTGATCACCGCCAACGGGGATCACGACCCGAATTCTAGCATAGCGACATGGACAAGGTGTAGGGCCAGCTGATGAAACATAGCACAACTATCTAAGCATCATTGGATAGCAGGTATTGTATCAATAGCAGACGACAAAATCAGGCTATGCATCAGAATAGGAGCTATCGGAGCAACAACAGAAGCAATTCTAATGCAAGCATAAGAGTGAAAGAGTAGGCGATATCGGAATGATCAAGGGGGTTTTGCTTGCGTGGAAGCTCTGCTGAGAGGGGCTGGTCGTTTGACGGCTGCTCGTCTGGAGCGTAGTCGTACGTAGTGGGGTCGACGGCAGTCTCGGGGGCTATCGGGAGAGAAGGAGGGGGAAGAAACAATAAATACACGGCAAAAATGCAATAGGGATGCATGACATGTCTATATGCAGTGCTAGGGTGATATATTGCCTATCTAAGTGTTTTAGATAATTTAAGAATTTATCTGAAATTATTTTATTAAGGTCACGCACTATTTATTTATCTGAAACAGGCTAAAATTTCCATGTTCGCTATGATAGAGGCACGTGACAGATGAACGGAGTGCATATTCGGAATCGTCATATTTTTCTGATCGTTTTTCATATATAAATTATTTTAATCCGAGTTACGGTTTATTTTATATTAATTTTCAAAGTTTTAATCATTTTCTGAAATCCTCTAAAATTCTGCCAAGTCCTCAGTTTTAAACGTCACTTAGCTGTTTTCCAGAGGCTATAGCTAGTGTTGTATTCATCCTATGGCTTTGTGCCTTATATCATTCTTGATCAATTTTCTGTGATCTACATGACAGTACGAAGTGCATCTATGTTAGTGTCCATTTGCTTGTTCAAATCTTTGTTTGAAAAGTGCTACTGCAGTATTTCTGTTTTTCTGTTTTTCAGTTAACAGAACGTAGCCTTTTGTCATTTTTATAAGATTTAATCCATGCCTTATTTGAATTTGGTCCAAGGGAGTAATTTGGAGCTTGTCAAGTGTACTATCTGTTCACATCATTTTTATTTATGATAACCCTTGTCTTGTTGCATTTTTGCTGCTGTCCAGAGAGATAGTCAAGTAGAAGCAGCAAAAGCTAGCAAGAGCTACAGTAACATTCAGTTACTGTAGCAGCAGCAGCAGAGCAGCGAACAAGCAACAGCAGCGGCAGCTAGTAGCACTAGCGGCAGGGAGCAGCAGTGCAGACGCACAGCAGAGCAGCAGCACAGCGGGCAAGCAGAGCAGCGGGCAGGGCAGCGTTTGGCAGCAGCAGCAGTATGCAGCAGCCGCGCAGCAAGTACGCGGAGACTGAGCTCCAGCCACGACGATGAACAACGGCGTAAACGGCATGGATCGAAGGGGGAAAAGGGGGGGCGGAACGAGGAGCTCACCGCGAGCTCGATGGCGCGATCAGGGAGGCAGGAGGTGGACCGGAGCCACGGCAACGACGACGAACGCCGGCGATGTTCGCGACGGAGATGAGCTCGATGCCGAGCGTACGGGGTCTCCTAGCGCGAGCCCTTCGGCGTGGTGATGTAGCCGACCACGACGGAGCTCCCGGACATGAACTCAGGGAGCGGGGAGGCCAGTGGCGGCGACGACGACGGCAACAGCGGCGAGCAGCGCTCGGGCGATGAACATTTGATGAGAGCGAGCGAACGAGGGAAAGAATGGGGATTAGGGTTTGTCCAACGGGTTGGGGGAGACCTTATCCATCGCCAGGGCATCGTGGATGTTCGACACGACGACAATCGGCGATGTGGACGGCGTGCGCGCACTGCCAGCGCCATGGCCTGCCTTCTTCTCTGTACTGAGAAAGGAGAAGGCCTGGGTGGGCTGGGTTGTGCACTGTAGCAATAGGCTACAAGTGCACAGTGCAGTTCTTCTATTTTTCCTTTTCTTTTTCTGTTTTATTTATTCCTTCTCTTTTGCATTTTCTTTTTGCTCCAAAAGACTTTTGTAAAATGTGTAACTTGTCTCAACAAATATTATGCAATACATAGCACTGCCAGAAAAAGGTTTGGAGTCAAATTGATTTCATTTGATTTTTGGATTAAATGAAATGGATTAAATAATGCTGTTTTGGTACTGTTTCATGATGTTAGAGTTATTTAACTAATTCAATTAATATTGATTCCTTCATGACAATTACCTACTAATTATTTGCAATACTTTGAACATTTTAGTTTCCAAATTTGAACAACTTTTATTTTTAATTCATATTTGAATTTCAATTTGAATTGGAATTTGAAACGAGATATGATCTTAGATATGATCCTAATATGATCAAGATTAGTTTACCATGATGACATGGCATTAATCATGGGGGATTACTGTAGCTATTACGTGGGGATGTTACAATTCTCCTCCTCTAAAAGAAATTCTCGTCCCGAGAATTAAGAGGTAGGCTGAAAGAGAGCGTGGTATTCTTCTCGAAGTCGATCTTCGCGTTCCCAAGTGGCTTCATCTTCAGAATGATTCGACCACTGAACTTTAAGGAACTTGATTGCCTTCTGACGGGTTCGACGTTCAGCTTGATCAAAAATGCAGATCGGATACTCTTGATAAGAAAGATCATCTCGCAATTCAAGCATTTCGTGATCCACTGCTCGAATAGGATCATTGAAGCAGCGTCGGAGTTGTGACACGTGGAAGACATCATGAACTTGAGAAAGGTTCGGCGGCAATTCCAATTGATATGCCACTTCTCCTCGACGGGCGAGAATGCGGAACGGGCCAATATAGCGAGGAGCTAACTTGCCCTTGATACCAAAGCGCTGAGTGCCCTTCATCGGTGTGACTCGAAGGTAAGCTTGTTCGCCAGGTTGATAGACCATTACCTGGTGTTTGCGATCATAATTGCTCTTCTGACGAGACTGAGCAGCTTTCAAATGTTCACGAACAATACAGACTTGTTCTTCAGCTTGTTGGATAATATCCGGACCGAAGAGTGGTCGTTCCCCAGTTTCTGACCAATTCAGAGGGGTTCGACACTTACGTCCATACAGAACTTCAAATGGTGCCATCTCCAGACTAGCTTGATAGCTATTGTTGTAAGAGAATTCAGCATACGGGAGAGATTCCTCCCATTTCTTACCGAATGAGATGACACAAGCTCGAAGCATATCTTCAAGCACTTGATTGACTCGTTCAACTTGTCCCTGGGACTGGGGGTGAAAAGCGGTGCTGAAGGACAGATGGGTTCCCATAGCTTCTTGGAAACTTTCCCAGAACCTGGAGGTAAAGAGGCTGCCACGATCTGAGCTGGTCTCCAACGGAACACCGTGGAGTGACACAATTCTGGAAACATACAAGTCTGCTAACTGACTAGCAGTGATTGTCTCCTTGACTGGCAGAAAGTGAGCAACCTTTGAGAATCGGTCAGTGACGACAAATATAGCATCATGACCCTTCTGTGATCTGGGAAAACCAGTAATGAAATCCATTTCAACTTTGTCCCATTTCCATTCAGGAATAGCAAGGGGTTGCAGAGTTCCAGCAGGCCTTTGATGTTCTGCTTTGATGCGACGACAGACATCACACTCAGCAACATAGCGAGCAATGTCTCGTTTCATACCAGGCCACCAGTACCGCTGACGAATGTCTTGGTACATCTTGGTACTACCCGGATGAATAGACAAAGGTGTGTCATGTGCTTCTTTCATAACATCCGAGCGCGAATCCTGATTGTCCTTTCTGGGGACCACTAGGCGGCCTTTGAAGAACAAGGCACCATCATCATCAACAGTGTAGAACGAAGAATTCCCTTTGGAGAGGTAGTTCTTAACCTTCTCGACTTCAGAGTCATATTTCTGCCTTGTCTTGATGTTGTGCTCGAGATCTGGTTCAACAACCAAGGTATTTAGATAACCTTGAGGAACTATCTCGATGTTCAGTTTCCGAAGCTCTTCATACAGGAGTGGTTGCTGTAGCTGAACCTCAAGTTCGCAACAGTAGGATTTACGGCTCAAGGCATCAGCCATTACATTAGCCTTGCCAGGTGTATAAGAAATACCCAAGTCGTAGTCTGTAATGGCCTCCATCCATCTTTGCTGACGGAGGTTGAGAGATGGCTGAGTGAACATGTACTTCAAACTTTGATGATCCGTGTAGATCTCGCAACGATTACCAAGTAGGTAATGTCGCCATAACTTCAATGCATAAATAACTGCTGCAAGTTCAAGATCATGCGTTGGATAGTTCTCTTCATGAGGACGCAACTGTCGTGAGCCATAAGCAATTACCTTGCGCTCTTGCATTAGGACACAGCCTAATCCTTGACGGGATGCGTCACAATAAATCATGAAGTCCTTGCGGGAATCTGGAGGAGCAAGCACTGGGGCAGATGTCAGCTTGTCCTTGAGTGTTTGGAAACTTTCTTAACATTTTTCTGTCCACTCAAACTTCTTGCCTTTGTGGAGCAAATCAGTCAGAGGCTTGGCAATCTTGGAGAAGTTCTCGACAAAACGGCGGCAATAGCTGGCAAGTCCGAGAAAACTTCTGACTTGCTTGACATTCTTCGGGGCAGTCCATTCAAGAATAGCCTGAACTCGTTCTGGGTTAACAGCAATGCCATCTTTAGAAATCACGTGGCCGAGATATGTCACTTCAGATAACCAGAACTCACACATGGAATACTTGGCATACAGTTGATGTTCTCGCAGCTTCTCCAGTACAAGTCGAAGATGTTCGGCATGCTCTTCTTCATTCTTGGAATACACCATGATATCATCTAGATAAACCACGACGAATTTGTCGAGGTAATCCATGAAGATGTAGTTCATCAAACGGGAGAAAGTTGCAGGAGCGTTGGTTAAGCCGAAGGGCATGACGGTGTATTCGTACGAACCATAGCGAGTAACGAATGCGGTCTTCAGAATATTCTCTTTGCGGACTCGGATCTGATGGTAACCCAACCTCAAATCAAGTTTGGAGAATACAGAGGAACCAGCTAGTTGATCATACAGATCGCTGATTCTTGGAAGCGGATACTTGTTCTGAATTGTTGCCTGGTTGATTGGTCAGTAATCTTGAACCAACCGATTCGTTCCATCTTTCTTCTTGACAAAGAGAGAAGGTGCTCCCCAAGCAGAAGAACTGGGGCGAATGAAACCCTTTTGAAGTGCTTTGTCAATTTCCTCCTTAAGTTCAAGGAGTTCATGCGGCGGCATCTTATAAGGACGCTTCGCAATAGGAGTAGTGCCTGGCTTCAAGTCGATGACAAACTCAACAGCTCTAGCAGGGGGTATTCCTGGCAGTTCTTCTGGAAAGACATCTTGAAAGTCGCGAACAACTGGAATGTTCTCTATTCCTTCAAGCGGTGAAGCGTTCAAAGCATTCAGAGCATAAATCTGGCTCTCGGCATTCTGAATTATCTGTGCTGAGTAATTGATCATCTGGCCAGAAGGATGTGTGAGCTGGACCGTCTTGGCGGCACAGTCGATCACAACATTATGAGCTGTCAACCAAGCCATACCGAGAATGATGTCTATGTTGGAAGGTCCGAGCATAATAAGAGAAGCCGGAAAAAGTAGACCTCCAATCTCGATTTGGTTGCGAGGGCTTACCATTGTGGTTTGCCACTTGGATCCCGGAGATTGTACCGCTAAAGGAGTGGGTAATTTTTCCATGTGTAACTCATGTAACTGAGCAAATTGTTGGGACACGAAGGCATGCGATGCTCCTGAATCAAAGAGAACAGAAGCTGGCACTGAATCAACGAGAAGGGTACCCATCACGATTTTTGGGGCTTCACGAGCTTCTTCCATGTTGACATGGGTGACTTGACCACGACTCATATTAGACGGACTGGCATTCCAGCTTCTGAAATGACGGTTTCGACTGCTCTTCTTACGACCAACAGGAGGACGTGGTGCATCCTGAGGCTGATCCGGGCGACAATTGATAGTAAGGTGTCCCGGCTGTCCACACTTGTGGCATAAATCATCATTATCGGAAGGAGCCATAGCAATGGGCTGTCCACCCTGAACCATTAGCTGTCTCAGCGGTGGAGGCAGACGAGGTGCGACATAAGACGGCCTTGGTGTTGGAGCAGGTCGGTGATGAACATTGTGAGGGATCCAGACTTGACGTTTCCGAGCAGGCTGACCCAAGGATGAGCCAACATCTCGAGTACGCTTGAGCGACTCCTGGTGTTCAGCCGGACCAGTTTCAACTCGAAAAGCTTGGCTGACAAGCGTCGCAAAATCTGCACAGTCATGGACAACAAGTGCGAGCTTTATGTCAGGATGCAGTCCTTCACGGAATTTCTCCTGCTTGCGAGCGTCAGTGCAGACGTCATCTTCAGCATAGCGGGATAATTCAAGGAATTTCCTCTGATATTCATCAATAGTCAATTTGCCCTGTGTGAGTTTGCAGAATTCCCTCTTCTTCTGGTCCATCAGACCTTGAGGAATGTATCATGCACGGAAGGCTGACTGAAATTCTATCCATGTGGTGGCTGTCCCAACAGGCAGCATACGCTTGTGGCTTTCCCACCATTGAGCAGCTGAACCCCTCAGGTGATATGTCGCATAGGTGACGTAACTGTCAGGGAGAACATTAGCCGACTCCATCTGAAAGGCAATGTCACAGAGCCAATCATCAGCATCCATTGGATCAGTCGAGTTGCGGAAGGTGGACGGATTGAGGCGCACGAATTCTTGCAGTGTTATTGGGGCAGGCTGTTGCTGAGCATTCTGAGTTCGAAACTGAGCCATTACTCCAGTCATAAACTGACGATTCAGCTCAAACTGTTGCATCATTGCGGCAATATAAGGTGGAGGTGGAGGATCGTCAGCCATCCTGCTAAAAACATCATGGGTGATTTAGCAAGAACAACTGCACGTGCATGGAGTCATTCATAAGGTAACATGAGCAATGAACAAGAGGTGCATTGGATATATATTAGTAGTCATTAAAGACATACAGATCGATGCACAGAATCGGATACAAACGGTCAGCACGAGCTCGGAAAACACTCGCAGCTAGACAACTAGACGGTGGAGAGTTGCCACAACGGGACATAGCAAAGGCTACACCGACGTCGGAGAAAATCATTGGAGCGAGGAATCTGCAAAAGACGACGCAGGGTGTCCTCGATAAAAGGATCCTGCGGTCCGTGAGCATTGTGCAGCAGAACCTGGCCCTTGTCTCGAAGAAAGGGGGGTTATTTCAGAACCCCGGGTGGATGTGATCACGGGAACCTAATGTTAGGGTTAGCAAAACTTTAACCCGAATAGAAGAGAGAATAGAGTCCTAGAGTAAAGGAGAGGAATAAAAGATCCTAAACCCATCGATTGGCGACGTGGGCCCGTAAGCCACACAGCCATGTTAGTAAAACAATTTTGGAGACTAGACTCAACTTCGGCCAAGGAGTTGGAAAGGGGGTTACCTACAGGCAGTCGACTCTGATACCAACTTGTGACGCCCCCGACTTAATCGTGCACTAATCATGCACGCAAATGCGCACGATCAAGCCCAGGGACTCACGGGAAGATATCACAACACAACTCCAAACACAAAGTAAAAATAATACAAGCTTTATATTACAAGCCAGGGGCCTCGAGGGCTCGAATACAAAAGCTCGAGAACAAGCGTTAGTGAAAGCATCAGAGTCTGAGTGCAGACTTAAAAAGAATACAAACAACGGATCTGATCGAAAGAGGCAAGGCCTCCTGCCTGGGAGCCTCCTAAACTACTCCTGGACGTCGGTCTCCACGTAGAAGAAGGCACCATCGAGGATCTCCGGCTCCTGGGCTCCGCCATCTGGTCGCAACAATCGGGTATGGGGGAAAAGAGGTAGCAAAGCAACCGTGAGTACTCATCCAAAGTACTCGCAAGACTTACATCAGAACTATTCTATTTATGCATATGTATCAAATGAAGGGTTGTATCTGTGGACTAGACTGCAGAAATGCCATAATAGAGAGAAAGGACTAGCCTATAGAAGACTAGCATCTTCAGGGTCTTGCAGCATTAGAAGAGTGCAGATTAGTAACATATAGTAAAACAATAGTTGTTTAATAGCACGGCCCGGAGATCCTTCCTCGACTCCCTACGAGAAAGCGATCCCGGAGCCAACATATTAGTAAGTATCACAGTTCAAGTTGTAATAGATCGGGATACAACATTGAGCGTCCTGTTACCATGGACACGGCTATTCGAATAGATAAACTTCCCTGCAGGGGTGCACTACTATTACCCAACACGCTCGATTACATCTGGTCGGACACACTTGTTGGGTAATGCCCGGCCTCGGGTAATCAACACGACGCAGTCCTACCTAGGCTCAGCAGAGAGGTCCCCGCCGGTCTACATCCTAAGTGCTCGGGGGTCTTGGGCCCATCGCCCCTTGCACTCCGGGTCGTTGTGTGCAGGGTGGATACCAGCGCCAACGGCACGATCCGACCATGCCACAATGCTGAACTGGACGTCTGACAAAGCTTTCGGCTGATACATACGACGCAGAGGGCCCCATTAAACCATTATCCCGCATGGTGGTAGTGCGTATAGGCCAGTGGCCAACTCAGATCAATACCCAAATCCGTTAGGCGTATTTAGTAACTCGCGGAGACGAACGGGATCCCTGTCGCCCCGTCTCGGTAATCCGCGGTCAAGGGACCAGGCCCACCTCTCTCCTAGGTGGTCTTCGCCTGACCCGTCGCACCGCCACCGTATTACTCGCGGGTACCCTTGGGGCCGACCCGACTTTAACAACGGGAACTGTCGGGACTCAGGTCCATCTCTACGGAATGGTACCGCCAGCCCTTCAGCTCCCCAATAATAATTGAAAGTATTTGTGTGAGCATTCTCGTGATCACCGCCAACGGGGATCACGGCCCGAATTCTAGCATAGCGACATGGACAAGGTGTAGGGCCAGCTGATGAAACATAGCACAACTATCTAAGCATCATTGGATAGCAGGTATTGTATCAATAGCAGACGACAAAATCAGGCTATGCATCAGAATAGGAGCTATCGGAGCAACAACAGAAGCAATTCTAATGCAAACATAAGAGAGAAAGAGTAGGCGATATCGGAATGATCAAGAGGGTTTTGCTTGCCTGGAAGCTCTGCTGAGAGGGGCTGGTCGTTTGACGGCTGCTCGTCTGGAGCGTAGTCATACGTAGTGGGGTCGACGGCAGTCTCGGGGGCTATCGGGAGAGAAGGAGGGGGAAGAAACAATAAATACACGGCAAAAATGCAATAGGGATGCATGACATGTCAATATGCAGTGCTAGGGTGATATATTGCCTATCTAAGTGTTTTAGATAATTTAGGAAATTTATCTGGAATTATTTTATTAAGGTCACGCACTATTTATTTATCTGAAACAGGCTAAAAGTTCCATGTTCGCTATGATAGAGGCACGTGACAGATGAACGGAGTGCATATTCGGAATCGTCATATTTTTCTGATTGTTTTTCATATATAAATTATTTTAATCCGAGTTACGGTTTATTTTATATTAATTTTCAAAGTTTTAATCATTTTCTGAAATCCTCTAAAATTCTGCTAAGTCGTCGGTTTTAAACGTCACTTAGCTGTTTTCCAGAGGCTATAGCTAGTGTTGTATTCATCCTATGGCTTTGTGCCTTATATCATTCTTGATCAATTTTCTTTGATCTACATGACAGTACGAAGTGCATCTATGTTAGTGTCCATTTGCTTGTTCAAATCTTTGTTTGAAAAGTGCTACTGCAGTATTTCTGTTTTTCTGTTTTTCAGTTAACAGAACATAGCCTTTTGTCATTTTTATAAGATTTAATCCATGCCTTATTTGAATTTGGTCCAAGGGAGTAATTTGGAGCTTGTCAAGTGTACTACCTGTTCACATCATTTTTATTTATGAGAACCCTTGTCTTGTTGCATTTTTGCTGCTGTCCAGAGAGATAGTCAAGTAGAAGCAGCAAAAGCTAGCAAGCGCTACAGTAACATTCAGTTACTGTAGCAGCGGCAGCAGAGCAGCGAACAAGGAACAGCAGCGGCAGCTAGTAGCACTAGCGGCAGGGAGCAGCAGTGCAGCCGCACAGCAGAGCAGCAGCACAGCGGGCAAGCAGAGCAGCGGGCAGGGCAGCGTTTGGCAGCAGCAGCAGTATGCAGCAGCCGCGCAGCAAGTACGCGGAGACTGAGCTCCGGCCACGACGATGAACAACGGCGTAAACGGCATGGATCGAAGGGGGAAAAGGGGGGGACGGAACGAGGAGCTCACCGCGAGCTCGATGGCGCGGTCAGGGAGGCAGGAGGTGGACCGGAGCCGCGGCAACGACGACGAACGCCGGCGATGTTCGCGACGGAGATGAGCTCGATGCCGAGCGTACGGGGTCTCCTAGCGCGAGCCCTTCGGCGTGGTGATGTAGCCGACCACGACGGAGCTCCCGGACATGAACTCAGGGAGCGGGGAGGCCAGTGGCGGCGACGACGACGGCAACAGCGGCGAGCAGCGCTCGGGCGACGAACATTTGACGAGAGCGAGCGAACGAGGGAAAGAATGGGGATTAGGGTTTGTCCAACGGGTTGGGGGAGACCTTATCCATCGCCAGGGCATCGTGGATGTTCGACACGGCGACAATCGGCGACGTGGACGGCGTGCGCGCAGTGCCAGCGCCATGGCCTGTCTTCTTCTCTGTACTGAGAAAGGAGAAGGCCTGGGTGGGCTGGGCTGTGCACTGTAGCAATAGGCTACAAGTACACAGTGCAGTTCTTCTATTTTACCTTTTCTTTTTCTGTTTTATTTATTCCTTCTCTTTTGCATTTTCTTTTTGTTCCAAAAGACTTTTGTAAAATGTGTAACTTGTCTCAATAAATATTATGCAATACATAGCACTGCCAGAAAAAGGTTTGGAGTCAAATTGATTTCATTTGGTTTTTGGATTAAATGAAATGGATTAAATAGTGCTGTTTTGGTACTGTTTCATGATGTTAGAGTTATTTAACTAATTCAATTAATATTGATTCCTTCATGAAAATTACCTACTGATTATTTTCCATAGTTTGAACATTTTAGTTTCCAAATTTGAATTTTTTTTATTTTTAATTCATATTTGAATTTCAATTTGAATTGAAATTTGAAACGAGATATGATCTTAGATATGATCCTAATGTGATCAAGATTAGTTTACCATTTTGACATGGCATTAATCATGGGGGATTACTGTAGCTATTACATGGGGATGTTACAAATAACAAAGAAAAGGACTACAATTGTGCTCCTATTGCTTAATATACCGAGTAAAAGTAAATACAAAGACCTAAAATATAGAGCTTATGTGCTTTGCATGAAACCGAATGCATGACACTGAACATATCTAATCTCTTCTGTTATATAAGTAAGCACATAATTGGGAGGATTGACATTCATCTTGGTTAATCAAAATAAATTGGCAGCATAATTTGGGAGATGCCTATTTTTTGCAGCATGGAAGTCAGATAGTCAACATGTTCTAGATCAACAAGACCCTGAGCACGTCTTGACCCCTAACAGAAAAATAGAGACATCACAAGTGATAATAGGAAAATGTAGACTCGGCTCCTCCACTCAAGCTTCTCTGAATTTATACAAGCTAAATTCAGTACATGGTTCTCTGAACTACAACCTAAATTCAGTACATGCTTCTCCGAATGTTGGCCTGCCAATTGGTATTATATTGCAGACTTCAGAGGATTGTATGCAGGTCATTTATGCCAATGGATTCCTGCGTTTTTATGTTATTTTTTAGACTATTTGAACGTAACGACAACGTGAGTTCAATAGTTTCATTTTATCTTTGCTGTTAAATACCAACACGATCCAGACATGAAGTAGAAATAAACAAATGTATGTATCGAAAAATCAGCAAACATGAAGCAAAAAACAACAAATGTATGTACTCCCTATGTTTTTTTTTACTCTGCATATAAGATTTTTCTGAAATGACCAACTTTATAGGAAAAAACTTACATTCACAATATGAAATCTGTATCATTAGATGCATTATATTAAACTAGCAAAAGAGCCCGTGCGTTGCAACGGGAGAGAAAACATAACACACGCTCTTAACCCAACAACCATCACTCAAGACCACAACAAGTCCATTTCCTTTATTTTAGCGAGGCATCATATTTGTGTTGCCGCTTATCCTCCTTCTCACCCTCGCCGCCGGTACGAAAGAAAAACGGATCGTGCGCTATAAATTATAAGTTTGCTTTCAAAATAATATTTAAAAAATATTTAACAGGTAAAATTAACATCATATTCAGATTTCACACATTTTTCTAATCAAATTTCATATATAACATGTTAAAATCGGAGTTACGGTTTAAAAGATACGGATAATTTAGAAAATCATTTGTTTGACTTAAATATCTTTCAAAATAATATTTAAAAATACTTAACAGGTAAAAATAATCTCATATTCATATTCTACATATTTTTCTAATCAAATTTCATATATAACATGTTCAATCGGAGTTACGGTTTAAAAGATATGGATGATTTAGAAAAACATTTGTTTGACTTAAATATGATCCGCGGATGAATTACGTAAAAGATCAGGGGGGTTTTCGAAAAATGTAAAATAACGGTTCGGGTGTGACTTAAATCCGGACTGCGGGTTGATTTCAATAAAACACAGGGGCTTTTGTGTAAAATACGAAAAAACGATTCGTTTTTACTTAAAACAGGACTGCGGGTTGAATTCTCTTAAATAGAGGAACTTTTCTAAAAAATGCCATGACGGACGACCAGAAACCCAATTTGCTTTATTATTAAATAGCAAACATGCCCGTGCGTTGCAACGGGAGAGAAAAATATCACACATCCCTAACCCAATAATATACAAAATCAGATGAAGCATAAAATTAGTTCCCTTCTAGACCTGAAGGATGTTATGAAAAAGAAGCAATATAGGGGAATAAAATCATAATTAATGTGGCCATTTAATCACATAATAATTCTTTTTTTTCATGTTGTTACTCATCCGCAACAACTGCTATAGTTAAATAGATTCAAGGATTCAAAGGTTGGCAACTTTGATAGTGCTACTGCTATTGATAGCACACTGATTAGCTATGTCCATTGACACTGCAAAATTGGGGCCAAACACACGTAGTAGTATTTAGCATATGGAATATTCGTACTAATAAGTATCTATAATAGTATAATAATACATTAGCAATTTGTTTTGAAGCTTGCTTTCCATCCATGCTCACAAATGTCATAATGCTGCTGCTACGTGTAGCAAAAAACTTTGGTCTGTTGTAACCACTGAGACAGAAAGTTTGGGACTAAAACACATACTATTAAGTAGATAAAAATATTCAGAGTTGGTGGTGCAAAGAAAGAAAAAGGTTTTCTTCCAAAAAAAAAACTAATAGTTCATACAGTACCTCTATTTTCATCAATGAAATTAAAAATATGAGTAAGAGGAATCATACTGAATACAGTACGGATTTTATCACATTTGTGGAACGTAAAATTCATTGCAATGTCCAGCTCCGAGTATTTAAATTGTGTTATCTATTTGATCCTAACGCATGCACAGATGTCCGCAATCAGCAAAACTCAATCATGCGTTGTGAGCTGCTAAACGAAAGTAGAATGAAGATACTCACATGGATATCCAAAAGGGAAACGTAGACCACCAGTACATCTTTGTCCCGGCCGTTTGCTCTTTCTCGGTCTTGTGCGGATGGAACGGCCATGGAATCCGCGCCGGTGGCCGCGCTGGGCAGGCTGAAACTCCTCGAAGACGGCATGCAATCGAGACGACTTGGCAGGGCGGCGCAAGGGTTCCACATGAGCTAGAGCAACCGGCTTAATTCCTCAAATTGCATCATGTACGCCCCAAATTGTAGAACTCGTGAGGTATAGTGTGAATGACTGATGACGCTCCTCCAAATCTGTTAGTACTTTCCAGCCGGAAATTATAGAATTGATCAACATGTTGCATCTTCTACGTGCGTACCTCACGGACTCAGCTAGTTTGGGACATACCCAGTAAACCTCATGAGATCAATCCAGCAGACTGGGAAGATAGAAGGCAACGTTGAAGTTGCGATGGATGGAATCAATGGACGCCGCTGCTCACCTGGGGCGAAGTCACCGCCGAGCCAGAGCACCCCAGTGAGGCGGTCGTGGTCCAGGAGGGGCGGGCGGGGACTCCAGGGGCTGGCTAGTATGGCCGCCGTTTGCGGCAGAGCCACCACTCGCCAGCAACAGCGCAAGTCGTTCTCCATGTCTTAGTTCGGCGCGAAGAAGATGCAGAGAAGAGGAAGAGAAGGAGAACGAACGGGGTTCAAGGGTGGTTGGAACGGACAAAAACAAAAGATCTCGCCGGCCTTGACGTCATGCCCGTCGACGAGGAGTCCGCACATCGCTGCAAGGCCAGAGACGCCCGCGGCGCCAGCATCCTGCTCCCGCTGTTGCACTGCAAGGCCAGCAGTGCATCATGTGCTAGGCCGTGGTCGGCGTGAGCCGGGCCGCCGACGGCCTGGAATAAAATAGGTTCAAAGGAGGGAATTGTGTCCTGATTTTTGGGAGGTGTCAGCCACATGAACTCCGGCTTCCACGTCCGCATAACCGCGGCAGCGTGGAGCGTGTCAGGATCTGTACCATGACCTTTGCCATCGGCCGCTCGAAGGATTTTATTGGCGGATCTTCGATCTGTTCCGCGTCGCGTGGAAGAAATCTAATGAATTAGCCTACTTTTATATCAACTCGTCAAGCACTTTGTGCCCGAGACGGTTTCAGGTTAAGGAAGGATTGGATCAAAAAAGTAGAAGGATTGGACTAAAGAAGAGGAAAGAGATTGGGTTGGATCAAAGAAGAGGAAGGAGACCTGGTCTGCGGAGGCGGCGCATCGATCTGCTGACCGGGTATGGTGCGGCAACAGATCGTGTTCTTTTTTTTTTGGTATAGGAAGGAGGGCCCAGCCCAAATAAGGACGCAATCGTTTTTTACGTCTTCGGCAAAAGCGTATTACGACGGTGAACCGACGGAATCAATCCGTGCTTTATTATTATTAGGTAAAGATTAATCTTCATATCGTATAACTTTAGTACTGTAATATAAATTTGATCAAACTTTGTTAAGTTTGACTTGAGACAAATCTTATACGCGGTCTAGAAAGAAACTAATGTGACGACGAGGAACCAATAACCTTCTAAGGAACGGCGTACAATGGAACGTGGAGACGTACGCCACAACGAGTGCGCACCACGCCGGTGATTAGTTGGCAGCACTGTCCTTGGGCAGCGTACACATCCACGCCGGCGGCAACATCCCTGTCTGCTCGTGCACTGTCGACAGAAGAGGCGGAAGCATCTTGTAGACCCCGGCCACCTGCTGCAGCGCGCTGCCGGCCGCAGCCTCTCCGCCTGCGTTCCCGGCGTCACCACCACCATTACTCCAGATGCTGATCTTGGGCTGCATGCCGTTGACTGCTCCGGCGTTGATGCGAGCCATCTCCGTGTACATGCCGCCGTCGATCATGAGGTAGTCTCTGAGAGCGTGGTAGTTGCCGCCGAGCGCCTGGAGCATGGACGCCACGTACTCTGTCTTGGCCTTGCCCACCAGAGCAACGGACTCCGCCTCCTTCTGCTTCGCGTAGAGCTTCGCGTCCTCGGCCATCTTCTGCTCGAAGAACTTGGCGTCGGCCTGCGCCTTGCGCGCCTCCGCCGTCCTCATCTGCTCGAACAAGGCCGCCTCAGCTGCCTTCTGCCTGCTGTACAACAGCGCGTTTGAATCTTGAACCTACAACTACAAGCAAGCACGAGAATATATATGAGATCGGTCATCTATGAGAATATTTGAGCACATGTATGGCATGGAATTATGGAATATGGATAATGTACCTGTGTGTCGTACTGCACGGTGGCCTTGCTGAAATGTTCGGCCTTGAGCTTCTCAGTCTGGCGCATGGCGTTCTTAATCTCGACCTCCATCTGGAGCTTGGCCTCGCGGATGGCGACGGCCTTGGCCGCCTCAACCTCGGCCACCTTGGCCTGCTTGTCCCATCCAGCCTTCTTCATGGCGAGGTCGGCCTTGGCCGCGGCGATGTCCGCCTCCCTTGCATTCTCGAACACCTGCACCTCGGCCTTCACCTTGGCCTCCTCCTTGAGCCCCTGGCCCATCTGCCGCACCGACAGCACCTTGGTCTCGGCGTCCACCTTGGCGGCGTTCTGCCGGGTCAGCCCCTCCCTCTCCTTGGCGCCCACCTCTCCCTTCATACGGGCCTCCGCCACGTCCACCTTGGCCTGGTTCGCCGCGTCCTGCTGCGTCTTCTGGCCGAGGTAGGAGAAGTACTCGTGGCCGGGCACGTCCACCAGCTGCTTCACGTTGGCGTTGTAGATGAAGAGCCCGAACTGCTTGAGCTCCAGCTGCACCATGTCGAAGACCTTCTCCTTGAAGGTCTTGGTCCCCTTGAAGATCTCTTCCATGGTGAGTTCGGCGGCGAGCACGCGGGTCTCGCCCTCGATGACCCCCTTGACGAGGTCATGGACGTGGCTGGTGTTGTGATGCAGCGGGGCGATGAGCTTGGCGTAGAGCAGGAGCTGCGCCTCGAGCTCCTTCTTGTCGGCCTGCTCGTCGCCGATGGCGTTGATCTTGGGGCCGATGGTGAAGACGGCGGGGAGGATGAAGGGCAGCTTCTCGGCGCTCATGGCGTGCACCTCGAACTCGTAGTTGACGGGCGAGATGCAGAACTTCTTGCATTGCTGCCCGACGAACACCCACGCCTTCTTGGCGAGCTTCACGTCATCGATGCCCCAGCCGGTGATGGCCAGGTATTCCGACGCGTCGGCGACATGAAAACTCGCCATATTCTACCTCCTCGATCGATCGGCGGATCTCTAGCTAGCTAGCCTAGTCGTCGCGTTATATCGATCTGTCTACGACTTTTTTGATGGAATCGATCTAACTACGACGAGAGCCACCTTACGAAAAAGAGCCAATCTGTGGCCGATATATATATAACCGGGACGGGAAGGCGGTTGCCTTGTCATGGATACGGATCGGAAATCAACAACGTCCAGGCTATAGAGTCCGCTCTACAACTAACTTGCTGGAAACCGGGAACCAAACGACTGCGACATCGTGTGGTTTCGTGTGTGTGTGTGTGTGTGTGTGTGTGTGTGTTTTTTGAGCAAGACAGATATCGTGTGGTTTCGTGAAGACCAGAAAACAAATTAACCAGCGTCCATTAAGACAGGGACATCATGTTCGCTTGGAAGCAGGCCGAAGCCCCCCATATTGGCCCAATAAGAAACAGCGGCTGCTACAAATCAACCGGATGATTTTCGAAAGAAATCATCTCCCTAGCCTGCCGTCTGATCTGTGCGCTGGAGGCCGTTCGATCAAAGCAACGGCACGACAGCACCGAGCGCGCGGCAGCTCCAACACAACACTGATGGCATCCGGCAAAAGCTTCATTGTAGCTCTCATGGCAGCACCGGCGGCGTCCGGCGAAGCTCCATTGCAGCCCCGGCGAAGTCTCCAACGCAGCACCGACGGCTCCGGCGAAGCTCCATTGCAAGTACGGCGAAGCTCCATGGCAGCCCCGGCGGAGCTCCAACGCAGCACCGACGGCTCCGGCGAAGCTCCATTGCAGCCCCGGCGGAGCTCCAACGCAGCACCGAAGGCTCCGGCGAAGCTCCATTGCAACACCGCCGCCGAGATGAAGCGAGGATGCAGCAGTGACGATCTCGTCGCCGTCGTACGTAAGGCGCTTGCAGCACCGCACCTTCCGCAAGCACGTACCTCCCTTCCTGTGTTGCTCTGAAGCAGGCGTCGCCGACGAGGACGCCCCACTACTGCGATGGACGCCCTGCTGCTTACCACAACGCCGCTCCGCATCACAGCACTAGGTGCTTCCAGCGGGCGTTGCTGACGAGGACGACCCACTGCAAGAGACGTCCCTTGCAGCGACGACGAATGCAGCACACAGCCGTTGCAGCGACGTCGATCTGCAGCATTTGGCACTGGCAACCATTGATTGGAGCAGCGATTTGAGCAATGCAATACAACATCTCATGGCGGATAGGCTTGAGAACCAGGGAGAGACGAAAGGATAGGGAAGCAGCGATTTGAAGAAGAAAGGGAAAAATGGGTGGCTCACAGGGGCGCGGTGGAGATAAGATCGTAAGAGAGCGGCTGGCGGGACCCATATGGACGCGTGGATGTGTGGATGCCAACGACGTCCACGGCTGGCGCGTGCGTCTGAGCAAGACGAGCGTCGCACGATTAAAGTCCATCGGACGGCTACCGACACGGTTTAAGCCAGCCAAAGATCAGTCGGCTTAGAATAAACGTTTTCCATAAGAAACTCACATTTGTTTGGTTTTGGGCGTATCCTACGTGGACCAAATCCTATTTGGCGTCTTATGCGCCAGTTAAAGGGGTTTCACAACTTTCTTTTTTTTAGACAAAGGGGTTTCACAACCGGCGCACACTCCACTCGACCTTGGACTCGGCCCATCTAAGTTTTTGTTTCTCTTTCCCTATTTGTAAATATATTGAATGTCTGGCTGGTTTTTTATGAAAGACTATTTATTTTAGTTTTTCTCCCAACACAGGTTTTGGCCGGTTTTCTCATTTTTGTTTTCATTATAATTATTTTTCTTTTTAGGTTTTGTTTTTTTACTGTTTCCTGTTTTCTTTTTATTTATTTTTCCAATTTTATTTTTCTTTCAAATGTGTGAATTTTTTTCGAAATTTTGTTTTCTTTTTCTTTCCTTTTCTCTTTTCCAAATGTGTGAACTTTTCCAATTTCGTGAACTTTTCTTAAATTCGCAAACTTTTCCCAAATTTCATGAACTAATTTCAAATTCACAACTTTTTTCAGTTTTTGTGAACTCTTTTTCCAAATTATGACCTTTCTAAAAACCCAGTTTTTTCAAATCGATTAACTTTTTTTCGAACTCGGAAAGTTTTCTTGAAATCTGTGAACTTTTTCCAAATCCGCGAATTCTTTTTAAAAATCCATGAACTTTTTTCATAAACGTGATTTTTTTTAAATTCATGAAGTGTTTTAAAAATCCATGATTTTTTTCAAACTCGAATTTTATCAAAATAAATGATTTGTTTTCATAATGTTGAAAATTTTCATATATGTAATTATTTTTTGAAATTTATGAATTATTTTCAAATCCACGTTGTCTTTTTTAGTTATGATTTTTTTCAATTTTACGATTTTTTTAAATTAGTTTTCAAAAGTCAACTATTTGACAGTCAACCGTCCAGCTGTCAACCGGTCAAAGGTTCGCCGTCCACCCATCTAAGCGGTCATGGTGGGCTGGCCTATTATAGCTGGGTACAGAATATACGGATATCTTGTAATGTGAACCTTATAGAATGCGGTTCATATACAGGTTTTTACGGTTTTATCAACTTTCTTGAGGGTTTCGGTCCGTCCTTTTCGTTTTCTGTTTATCTTTCCTAGTTTTCTTGTGTTTCATAGATTTCAAAAAATGTTTGGAATTTATGAAAAATATCAAAATATGTTTGTTTTTAATTGTTTTTTCAATTTCAAAAATATTTTCAAAAGTTTCGAAAAAAATGGATTTAAAAAAAATGTGTGTTCTTTCAAATACATTCCTGAATTTCAAAAAAAATGTTCAGATTTTTCAAAAATCTTCATGATTTAAAAAATGTTCTCCAATATGAATTTTTTTTGTGGTTTTCACAACAATGATCATATTTAAAAAAAACTAAAATTTAAAACAATGTTCACCCTTTTTAAAAAATGTTTAAAACTCAAATTTTAAGAAATATTAGCCCTTTTTAAAAAATGTTTGTCTTTTTAAAAAAATGTTCAAAAGTTAAAAACATGTTCTTGTTTTCCAAAAAATGTTCATACAGAAAAAAAATTAAAAATTGCCAAACTTTCAAACAAAAATCACTTTTAAAAATTATTATTCCCGTGTTTTTTGAAAAACCAATAGAGAGAAATGCTAGGGGAAAAATCGCCTGCCACATTACTCCGCTCTCTAGAGTGCCCGTAGCGTACATGGAGCCGCTGCAGTGTGCATCAATTGGTCGTCCTAGTCCGGGGGGTTCCCCTATGCGAAACGGGAGCACTTTGATGTAGTAAGCGTCGAATAGTGCTCCCGATCATGCCAGCGAGCGTCCGAGATAATGGGCTCCAGCCTAGCTAGCCTCGAGCGCCTGAGCGATTCGTGATGCATAAATGGATGTATAGGAGGTCTCTAGTGTTTTCATTTTTTAAGTATCAAAATAACACCGTTATAATTACCTAGTCACCCACCGTAAAAATACCATCACTAAATTAGAAACTTGTGTGTTGGTACAAATCTTAAATAAATTATATAACATGAGTATCTATTTCTTCTCCCTTCTACATGTTTGTAACACCCCAAAATTATTCTCTTTTGAAATTTTAAAATCTTTTATTTAAAATGAAATTCTTTGGATCGCTATGGTCCTATTATTTCTTTCTTTCTTCTGTTTAAAAAATCATTTTGAGTTTTCATTTGGGTTTCAAAATTTTTAATGGTTTCTGATTTAATGGTTTATTATTTTAGTAAATACTTTATAGGATCAAAAATATTTTTCTTTTAGAAAACTTTTTGAGTAATTAAATTATTTCCATGAAATGGCCCATTTCATTCTTTCTCAACACTTAGGAATTCTCACAAAAAAAATGCCAGTGGCCATCTAGTATTTCATCAAGCATCTTGCGTGCACTGTAGCTCACTGTTCAAAAATTCAGAAAACAGCAAAGTTCAGAGAACAGGGGAGTTCGGCGCCGTGCACTGCACTCCACTCCATCTCCTCCTCATCCACGCCTCTGGTCATCTTCAATGCATCGCCAGGGGTCCCCCTCGCCAGCCTCTCGCCGCCGACAGCACAGGAGCTGGCCGGTTATGTGGTGAATAACAAGTGCATGCATGGTCATATCATTTTGTGCATCTCTTGCATGCATCAAAGAATCTTTCTAACATGGAGGAAGTGGTGAGAAATCAGGAGTGTACTCCTGCCTTTGTCGTGCCGGTGGGCACGGGTCACATCATGACACGGTGGTGTCATCGGGGCATGTGAGGCATGCCAGTCATAATAATAACACCTCCTGAGTCGACCTAGATCGAGTCTTGTTCCGTCAAGCCTAGCTAAATACCGTGCTGCCACTTGTCTTCCCGCGAGGGGAGTGCGGTTTAGTAAGTTGTTAACCCCTTTCCGTGTACACACCACATAGAGGGGCCATGATGAGGGTTCCATGGCCATGGACTAATGCCAGTCATCGGGTCAGGGGGCATGGGTGTATCCGGCTGGGCCGAGAGGGGGGCACCCCTTGTAATCCGCGCGTTATAAATAGTGATCCCATGCTATTCGAGACGATGGTCTCCCCGACTTAGAGTTTTTCTTGAACGATGCTTTGGGTGATTCCTGGCATTCGGAAAGTTATTCTGGTGTGTGCTGGTCAGGTGTGTTTCCAACCCAAAGACCGTAATGGGAATTAGTCAGCGTCTCGGTGTTGGCTAAAGAAATTCCATACACGTGGGTAAAGAGTACACCCTCTGCAGAGTTATACCTATTCGAATAGCCGTGTCCGTGGTCAAGGACGTTAGCTGGGAAGGGTCAAGTGTCGGTCCCGGTGTCGGTCTTCGGAGGAAATAATTAAACTGAGGATGATTCAATTTTTGCAGGATAATTATTGTTACTACTAATGCTATCATGAATATTGTTGTTATCATGAATATTATTGTGGACTAACCCTGTTCTTCTATGTGCAACCTGAGTATCACTTGGGATGGCTAGACCACCTGGATACCCAGTTTTATTTTATTTTCTGAGTATCACTTGGGATGGCTAGACCACCTGGATACCCAGTTTTATTTTCTTTTCTGAGTATCACTTGGGATGGCTAGACCACCTGGATACCCAGTTTTATTTTCTTTTCTGAGTATCACTTGGGATGGCTAGTCTACCTGGATACTCTGGCTCATTTTATTTTTCTGGATATCACTTGGGATGGCTAGTCCACCTGGATATTCACTTCTTTTCAAGACCTCTCGTGGCGTCGCCTTTAGACACCCGTTTGGCATTTCTTTTCAAGACCTCTCGTGGCGTCGCCTTTAGACACCCGTTTGACATTTCTTTTCAAGACCTCTCGTGGCGTCGCTTTCAGACACCCGTTTGGCATTTTTCTTGGAATTCCTCGGGCGGTTCAGCGCCCGATGTTCCATTTTATTCTCTTGATTCATTACTAACATGCTATATTTATTCATCCGCACCGTATTAATATTTATCATGCCATGCTTTAATCTCGGTCAGCATATGCATATAATTTAATCCATCATGAGCATGTGCATTCGGTATATCTCTTGTTCATAATGTTTGCGAGTACATTCCAACGTACTCACAGGCTTGTCCCTGGCTTGTTAATTTGGCTAGACCCGGAGGAAGACGAGCTTGTGGAGGAAGATTGCGCTAGCGAGCCCGCTTAGAGGTGTTCCCAGTCAGTCATCTTGTGGTCTTGGAGTCTACCACGTGTATCATCCGCAGTGCTTCCGCTACACCAATAAAATAGCCAAGTCTCACACTGACGCTTGGCTCTCCTTTATTGTATCAGTATTGTAGTATCACCACACCACTGTCATATTCCGCCACCATTATATTTTGGCAAGTTGTAATAAATGTTGAGCACTCTGGCTCAACCCTGTGTAATATTATGTATGTACTGGTTATCTATATCAAGGAAGTCCACCAGTTGTTCTGATCTTGGGGCTGGTGTGACTTAAGGCTATTCTATGATTTATTCCAGAAACAGGCCCGACAAACCTTGGTATCAGAGCCAGGCTGACTGTAGGAAGCCCTAGGTGCGATCGCTAGTAGTAGAGTCAGTCCTAACATTTTTAGCATGCATCACATGCATTGTAACAAATTTTCCTTGGTCATCATATACTTATGATATGACTATTTGGATTTTTTGTCTACTGTTGTAGATGTCTGGCGGCAGCTGTCCGACCCAGATTTTCGCCAACGAGCCTGCGGGATTTTCCCGTCTTCTCGTCTACATCGCCAGAGCCGCGATGGGATCTCCGAGTCGTCCGGAGTACACAGTTTTTCCCGACAGGATCTCGGACACCCTGACTATGTACCAGGCCTCGGTATATATTCGGGGTGGAGATGCCGCACCCCACCGCAACTATCGCTTTGTGGGGAGGGTCAGGCCTACTGAGAGGCATGCTATCCAGATGGCTGTCCGTGAGGCCATCGCTCGTCTTAGGGACATTCTTCCAGTCATGCAGACACGTCCCTATCATTATCTTCCATGCCATGTTCCATACACCAGTCACTATGCTTTCTCTTGCATCGCGGGAGAAAGGGACGATGCGATTGAGCCCCTTGTTCAGTACATCATGGCTCTAGAGTCAGTCTTCACCTCACTGGTGGACGACTATCTCGCTGCACGAATGGACTTGGCTCGTGCGAGGGCTCCTCGCAGGAGTGAGTTCCGTTCCCCTTCACCACGCGCACCTCGCATTCCGACTCCACCATACGATCCTCCTACTCGTTCCGCGATTCGACGCTCATCCCCGGGTGATGAGTCTAGTCGCTTGGCTGCTCCCATTCCGGTTAGGACTTCACTGCCTACGAGCACAGTGCCACCACGAGCAGGCATGACACCGACAGCTACCCGACTGGAGACCATACCCGAGGAGGAGGAGGAAGTCGAGTCGTCAGCACCGCATCTGGGACTTACCCTCAGCAGGGCCTACGACGTTCCAGACACTCCGTGATAGCAGACTAGGCATCACCACCGCAGTCGCCTTTTATGAGAGTGTAGCTGTAAAATATTTATTTTCTGTTTCTTCTCTTCTTTGTAAGATGGCGAGTAGTAGACTTGGATCGCAGCGTGCTAAGAGGACGGAGTAGTGCACTAGTCTAAATAAGCGGTCATGTAAGCATCACGGCTACGACGAGAGTTCTGTATAATTAAATCATGCATGTATAATTAAGTCTTGCATGTATAATTAAATCATGCATGTGTAATATAACCCGCTACTTTTATGTGTTTACGTTTTGGGGGGGGGGGGGAATTATTTTTCATTCTCTTAAAATTTATTTTCTCCCTTTATAATTTCTTTTCTCATCGGTGTTACACAAATACCCCAGAAAGAAAATGCATCGTCCCTGGACTCGTTCTATGCCCAGTCCCCCAGAGGACAACTTTGCACAGCTGGGAAATAACTTCACACCAGGACAGACAAGTCAGCAAAGCAATGATTCAGCATTCTCACAAGTGTGCCGTCTCTATGAACAAAGTCAGCCGCAGCACCAGGAAATGATGCGGCATTTAATAAATATGGGAAATCACCAAGGACAGCCTCAACACACATCAAAATTATCTGAACTTCAGAGGACCAATCCAGCTGTCTTTTCTCACACAGATAAACCTTTGGAGGCAGACGATTGGCTGCGTGAAATTGAAAGAAAATTGGTCATAGCCCAGTGTACGGACCAGGAAAAAGTATTATATGCTCCGTATTATTTTTCTGGGACAGCAGCATCATGGTGGGAAAATTTATGCCACACGCACCCCAATGGAGAAAACATGACCTGGGAGCAATTCAAGGAAAGCTTCCGGGGAGCCCATATTCCCAACAGTGTTATGAAATTAAAGAAAAGAGAATTTGAGGATCTCAAGCAACGGGGCACAACGGTAACCCAGTACCTCGACCAGTTTACTCAGCTAGCCCGTTATGCCAATGATGAATATATGACAGAAAGCAAAAAGGATGGAAAATTTTCTCGACGGACTCGTTCCATCTTTAAAGTGCCAACTGGTGGTCCAAACTTTTCCAGATTTCAAGACACTGGTAGACAAGGCTATTATTCTGGAGAATGAACACCGCAACATGAATGAGATTCGCAAGCGCTGCATGAATCAGTCAGTACAGGTTCGCAACAACAAGCCCCGGAATGAATTTCAGAGGCCTGTGGTACCTCGACCAGCAATTTCAACACCACGACCGCAACAAAACCGCAGTACCTTCAACAACAGGGCCAAAGAAGCAATATTCCGCCCTGGCATCACCTGTTACGCCTGTGGAGCAGAGGGGCATTATGCTAGGCAATGCCCAAAACAGGGGAATAATGCTCCCAAACCCAACAACAACGGCCGCAGTGCTAATGCAGCTCCACGACACAACAACCTCAACACCAACAACAATCACAGAAAGGGATAGGTTAACCACGTGACATTTGAGGAAGCCCAGAATGCACCGGATATTGCATTTGGTACGTTTCCTGTCAACACCATTAATGCTATAGTTTTATTTGACTCTGGAGCTTCCCATTCGTGCATTTCTAAAAGATTTGCCTCGAAGAATCAGTTTTCTTTTTCGCCTTTGAAAAATTCAATGGTTATTCAGTCCCCGGGATCAAAGCAAAGCACACAGTGGTACTGCAAGGATGTGAACATTGAAATAAAAGGAATGAAGTTTCTAGCAAATCTTATTGTATTGGAAGCAGTCGATCTGGATGTTATTTTGGGAATGGACTGGTTGACCACAAATAAAGGTTTTATAGACTGCTACAACCGTACAGTGACTATCACCAATTGTCAAGGGAAGACAGTAAAGTTTGGTCCAAGGGGAATTTCTACCTCGCAAGGAAAATTAAATCAAGTGGACATGGCAGAATTAAGCAAGGTTCCTGTGGTATGCGAATACCCCGATGTATTCCCTGAGGAGCTACCAGGCATGCCACCAGATCGTGAAATTGAATTTGTTATTGAACTAGCACCCGGAACGGCACCCATTTACAAGAAGCCTTATCGAATGGCTCCGACAGAATTGGTTGAGCTGAAGAAACAAATTAAGGAATTATTGGAAAAGGGTTATGTCTGACCTAGCTCATCACCATGGGGATCACCGGTTTTATTTGCTAAGAAGAAAGATGGTACCCTAAGATTATGTATTGATTACAGGGCGCTCAATATGGTTACCATCAAAAATAAATATCCACTCCCAAGGATCAACGACTTGTTCGACCAACTGGCTGAAGCCAAGGTTTTCTCAAAAATAGACTTGAGGTCAGGCTACCATCAGTTAAAAATCCGATCATCAGACATACCCAAGACCGCTTTTACCACCAGATACAGATTATATGAGTTCACTGTGATGCCTTTCGGTTTGACCAACGCTCCAGCTTATTTTGTACATCTCATGAACAAGGTTTCAATGAAATATCTGGACAAGTTTGTGGTGGTGTTCATTGATGACATACTTATTTATTCCAAGACGCCAGAAGAGCATGAGCAACATCTTTGAATAGTCTTGGAAGAATTGCTGAAAAATCAACTATATGCCAAATTCAGTAAGTGTGAATTTTGGTTACGAGAAGTTGGCTTTCTGGGTCATGTACTGACAAAGGATGGAATAGCAGTGGACCCAAGTAAAGTAAAGGATGTCTTAGGATGGAAGCAACCCACCAACGTGACTGAAGTCAGAAGTTTTCTTGGTTTGGCTGGTTACTATCGATGATTTATTGAAGGCTTCTCCACCATAGCCAAACCCATGACTCAGTTGCTCAAGAAAGATAAAAAGTTTGAATGGACCGAAGCATGCGAGAAAAGTTTTCAAGAACTGAAAAAGAGGTTAACAACGGCACCTGTTCTGACCGTGCCAGATGTGCACAAGAATTTTGAAATATACCGTGACGCTTCCAAGAAAGGCCTTGGATGTGTATTAATGTAGGAGGGAAAGGTCGTAGCATATGCTTCAAGACAGCTACGATGACACGAAGAAAATTATCCTACCCATGATTTGGAATTAGCAGCCGTGGTACATGCACTCAAGGAATGGCGACATTACCTTCTTGGTAATCGATGTGAGATATACACGGACCACAAAAGTCTTAAGTATATCTTCACCCAGCTGGAGCTAAACCTACGACAACGTCGCTGGCTTGAGCTAATTAAGGATTATGATGTGGGAATTCATTACCATCCTGGCAAAGCAAATGTTGTGGCAGACGCCCACAGCCGAAATCCATGCACCGACAATGACAGTGTGCAATTCTCACAGCATGAGTTCAACTGGGAATTTGTCAAACTTAACATGGTTCTGGTCACGGAAGGAACCATTGCTCGCCTGGAAATAAAACCAGCATTGGAGGATCAGATCAAGGAAACCCAGAAAGGACACCCCAGCATCGAGGGAATTAAAAGAAAAGTAAATTTAGGCAAGGCACCTGAATTTACAATTGACACCCAAGGAATTCTATGGTACGGGAAAAGATTATGCGTACCCAATAAGGAAGAGCTAAAGCAACAGATTTTGGCAGAAGCCCATACCACTCCATACTCCATTCACCCAGGGGGAACAAAAATCTACAAGGATCTTCAGGAAAAAAATTGGTGGCACGGGATGAAAAGGGATATAGCCGTATATGTCGCACGGTGTGATTCTTGTCAGCGTATGAAGGCAGAACACCAGAGGCCAGCAGGATTGTTACAGCCACTCAGAGTGCCTGAATGGAAATGGGATGAGATAGGGATGGATTTTATTGTCGGATTACCGAGGTCACGACACGGGAATGATGCTATCTGGGTTATCACAGATTTATTAACCAAGGTGGCACATTTCATTCCGGTAAAAACAACATATTCAACACAGAGGCTTGCTAAACTTTACCTCTCCCGAATAGTTTGCTTACACGGAGTACCCAAGACCATAGTTTCTGATAGGGGCACTCAGTTTGTCTCCAGATTTTGGGATCACTTGCAGCAAGCCTTAGGAACGCAACTGGTGTTCAGTACTGCATATCACCCACAGGCAGGAGGACAGACTGAACGGGTAAATCAAATATTGGAAGACATGCTGAGAGCTTGTGTTCTTTCTTATGGAGTCAGCTGGGAGGATAGTTTGCCATATGCGGAATTTTCATATAACAACAGTTACCAAGCCAGTCTAAAGATGTCACCTTTCGAAGCACTATACGGACGGAGATGTTGTACCCCTCTCAACTGGTCTGAAACCGGAGATAGCCGAATCTTCGGCCCGGAAGTTCTCAAAGAAGTAGAAACAAAAGTAAAACTTATCCGAGACAGACTGAAAGCAGCTCAGAGCCGTCAGAAGAGCTACTATGACCAGAAACACCGTCAGATCAGTTTTGAACCCGATGAATATGTGTATCTCAGGGTATCCCCTATGAGAGGACTACAGAGATTTAAAGTCAAAGGAAAACTGGCACCGTGATTTATTGGACCATTTAGAATAATTGCAAGAAGAGGCAAGGTTGCCTACCAACTGGAGCTACCAGCAGAATTATCAGATGTTCATGATGTGTTTCACGTGTCACAGCTGAGGAGATGTGTCAGTAATCCAGACAAACAAGTCCAACATCAGAACCTGGATATCCAACCAGACCTTACATATAAGGAACACCCTATAATTTTTTTGGAAGAGTCTGAACGGAGGACCCGTCAGAGTGTGATAAAGTTTTACAAGGTTCAGTGGAGTAATCACACCGAGGAAGAGGCAACCTGGGAAAGAGAGGAGCACCTAAGGACTGAGTACCCGTACCTGTTTGAGGGACAGCTGAAATCTCGGGGACGAGATTTTTCTTAAGGGGGGTAGGTGTTGTAACACCCCAAAATTATTCTCTTTTGAAATTTTAAAATCTTTTATTTAAAATGAAATTCTTTGGATCACTATGGTCCTATTGTTTCTTTCTTTCTTCTGTTTTGAAAATCATTTTGAGTTTTCATTTGGGTTTCAAAATTTTTAATGGTTTATTATTTGAGTAAATACTTTATAGGATCAAAAATATTTTTCTTTTAGAAAACTTTTTGAGTAATTAAATTATTTCCATGAATTGGCCCATTTCATTCTTTCTCAACACTTAGGAATTCTCATAAAAAAATTCTATCATTTCTAAATTCTCATCCAAGTCAATCTCACACCTCAGGACAGTACCCAACACTTCTCCTCTTCACAAAAATATTTTTACCATATTTAACAAATTCCAAAGTTGGAATTTCATGTATTCCTAGTTTCTTTGATTTACAAAGGAACTATATTTTTCCCTACTCTTCTGCACCCACAAAAATTACTCCAACTACTTGACAGTAACCACACTCCATTTCACCAAAAACATTCTGTTCCACAGTTCAAAATTTTCAAATTTCAATTGCTCCAAAAATTCTAAAAAATTTCCAACATCTCTGTTATGCCTCAGTACCTCACCAAAAAAATTCTCACAAAATCCAAAAATGCCAGTGGCCATCTAGCATTTCATCAAGCATCTTGCGTGCACTGTAGCTCACTGTTCAAAAATTCAGAAAACAGCAAAGTTCAGAGAACAGGGGAGTTCGGCGCCGTGCACTGCACTCCACTCCATCTCCTCCTCATCCACGCCTCTGGTCATCTTCAATGCATCGCCAGGGGTCCCCCTCGCCAGCCTCTCGCCGCCGACAGCACAGGAGCTGGCCGGTGCAGCGGCGGCCGAGGGGATCAGGCTGGCCACCAGCCGCCATCACTCCTCCACTGCTCCCTCTCCTACCTCCTCTCCACGCGTCGCCCTCCTCCACAACTCCGCGCGCCGTCCAAGCCGTCCCAACCCCGCCTGGCAGTCGCCGGAGCTACACGCCGCCGCCACGGCCGTACGGGAGCTCGACTCCGGGATAAGGCCGCAGGGCTCAAGGATGTTACGCTGGCACCTCCAGAGAGCTCCACCGACCTCACTAACTCACCCATCGACCACGCCCGCCGCCCAACCGACCTCACCGGCCGGATTTACTCTGCCGTGATCCACCCCGCCTCGGTCGACTCCGCACCGCCTATAAAAGGGCACCCCGAGCCCCGTTATGCATCCACACCGCCTCCATCCATCTCCAATCGACCCCCAGAGGAGTCAGACGACCTCGGGGAGGTCGTCTTCCCTGACTCCGGCCACCGATCCGCCGTCGTCCCCCACGATCAGCACGTCGCCGTTACTCCATCTCCGCCTCCCAAACTTCGTCAGTAGCCTCCCCGTGCACCCACTCATCCATTCCACGCATCAATTCGACGTCCAAAACTCTCCCCGACGAGATCCCTCACCACCCGACGCCGCCGTCCGCCGGAGTTGACCTCGCCGTCGCTCCGGTGCTCACCGGCGACCACCACCACCACCCACCAACGCGGAATCCTTCCCCGAGCACATCCCGACCATCGCTGCCTCCTGAAACGCCGGCGATCACCGCCGGTGACCACCGCACTCTCTTTGTACACGCGCGCGGCGCGTTTGAATTTCAAACCTGACGGGTGGGGCCCACCCGTCAGCGTTTTATTCTTTTCTGTTACTTTCGAAAGAGCCCTCTGCCTGTTTACGTTTTCTGAACCGGAAGGCGTATTTTCTGCCGAAGCGCTTTCTGTTTTAACCGCCCAGGGACCCGCTGGCAAGTATTTTATTTGCAGATAGGTCACTGGTTTTAAAACCTTTATAACTTTTAAACCAAAAATCATTTTCAGTTGATTCTTTTTCTGAAATTCTTCTTTTTCACTCTATTTTTTTAGTATTTATTTGGAAATATGACGAGACAACTTTTTGTACTGTTACAAAATTTGATTTGAATTAGAATTTTCTTTTTTATAGAAAACGAAGAGGAAAACTTTGCCGGGAATTTCGAGGGATCACCTTCTGCCTACTTTGACCAAGGCAAGCATTTTTGAACTTGGGATATGGTGATTGCATACATGTTGCATCAGTTCGAGATGTCACCGGTTATGTGGTGAATAACAAGTGCATGCATGGTCATATCATTTTGTGCATCTCTTGCATGCATCAAAGAATCTTTCTAACATGAAGGAAGTGGTGAGAAATCAGGAGTGTACTCCTGCCTTTGTCGTGCCGGTGGGCACGGGTCACATCATGACATGGTGGTGTCATCGGGGCATGTGAGGCATGCCAGTCATAATAATAACACCTCCTGAGTCGACCTAGATCGAGTCTTGTTCCGTCAAGCCTAGCTAAATACCGTGCTGCCACTTGTCTTCCCGCGAGGGGAGTGCGGTTTAGTAAGTTGTTAACCCCTTTCCGTGTACACACCACATAGAGGGGCCATGATGAGGGTTCCATGGCCATGGACTAATGCCAGTCATCGGGTCAGGGGGCATGGGTGTAATCGGCTGGGCCGAGAGGGGGGCACCCCTTGTAATCCACGCGTTATAAATAGTGATCCCATGCTATTCGAGACGATGGTCTCCCCAACTTAAAGTTTTTCTTGAACGATGCTTTGGGTGATTCCTGGCATCCGGAAAGTTATTCTGGTGTGTGCTGGTCAGGTGTGTTTCCAACCCAAAGACCGTAATGGGAATTAGTCAGCGTCTCGGTGTTGGCTAAAGAAATTTCATGCACGTGGGTAAAGAGTACACCCTCTGCAGAGTTATACCTATTCGAATAGCCATGTCCGCGGTCAAGGACGTTAGCTGGGAAGCGTCAAGTGTCGGTCCCGGTGTCGGTCTTCGGAGGAAATAATTAAACTGAGGATGATTCAATTTTTGAAGGATAATTATTGTCACTACTAATGCTATCATGAATATTATTGTGGACTAACCCTGTTCTTCTATGTGCAACATGAGTATCACTTGGGATGGCTAGACCACCTGGATACCCAGTTTTATTTTCTTTTGTGAGTATCACTTGGGATGGCTAGACCACCTGGATACCCAGTTTTATTTTCTTTTCTGAGTATCACTTGGGATGGCTAGACCACCTGGATACCCAGTTTTATTTTATTTTCTGAGTATCACTTGGGATGGCTAGTCTACCTGGATACTCGGGCTCATTTTATTTTTCTGGATATCACTTGGGATGGCTAGTCCACCTGGATATTCATTTCTTTTCAAGACCTCTCGTGGCGTCGCCTTTAGACACTCGTTTGGCATTTCTTTTCAAGACCTCTCATGGCGTCGCCTTTAGACACCCGTTTGGCATTTCTTTTCAAGACCTCTCATGGCGTCGCTTTCAGACGCCCGTTTGGCATTTTTCTTGGAATTCCTCGGGCGGTCCAGCGCCCGATGTTCCATTTTATTCTCTTGATTCATTACTAACATGCTATATTTATTCATCCGCACCGTATTAATATTTATCACGCCATGCTTTAATCGCGGTCAGCATATGCATATAATTTAATCCATCATGAGCATGTGCATTCGGTATATCTCTTGTTCATAATGTTTGCGAGTACATTCCAACGTACTCACAGGCTTGTCCCTGGCTTGTTAATTTGGCCAGACCCGGAGGAAGACGAGCTTGTGGAGGAAGATTGCGCTAGCGAGCCCGACGCTTAGAGGTGTTCCCAGTCAGTCATCTTGTGGTCTTGGAGTCTACCACGTGTATCATCCGCAGTGCTTCCGCTACACCAATAAAATAGCCAAGTCTCACACTGACGCTTGGCTCTACTTTATTGTATCAGTATTGTAGTATCACCACACCACTGTCATATTCCGCCACCGTTATTGTAACACCCCATGTAATTATGCTACAGTGATCACCCTCTGATAATGCCAAGTCATCATGATTAACAAGACTTGATCATCTTTGATCATATCTCATTTCAAATTCCAGTTCAAATTGAAATTCAAATATGAAGTGAAAATAAAAGTTGTTCAAATTGGAAACTAAAATGTTCATTAAATAGCAAATAATCCATAACTAATTATTTTCAGGAAAACAACATCACCTAAAATTCCTAAGTAACTAAAACAACATGAAACAGTATCAAAACAGCAACATTTAATCCCATTTCATTTAAATAAAATTCAAATGAAATCATATAACCTCCAAACCTTTTTATGACAATGCTAAATATTGCACTGTATTTATTAAGCCAAGTCTCCTATTTTATAAAAGTGAAATGGTGGCTAAACATTTTGCAAAACAGAAATAAAAATAGAAAACAGAAAAAGAAAAAGAAAACGAGCAAAGAACCACTGTGCACTTGGGCCACAAGTGCACAGTAGTCGGCCCAGCCCGCCTCGCTGGTCATCTCCTTCCTCTCGCGCGCTGTCAGCCGCGCGCGCCGACACGCCCCCGATCGACACGCGCCGGCCATCCGAGCCTTCCCCGGCGAGGATAAGGGCAACCCCGAGCGCCTTCCCCTCCCCGCAAACCCTAGTCGCCCCAGAAACCCCCCTCGCCCGCTCTCTCCCTCGTCCCCACCCTCTCCCGAACGGCGCCATGGCCGCACCCCCGTGAACCTCGCGGCCACCGCACCCTCCTCGCCGCCCCACCGTGCCAGCACGCTCCGCCGCCCTCGCCTACGTCCTCTGCACCGTTCAACCGGAGCTCGGAGCCACCACAGCGACGCCCACGAGCTCTTCTTCCTCCTACGGCCACCGGACTCCGGCGACGATTCCGGCGCCACCAACCCCTCCCCGAGCCCGCTAAGCACCACTACCGGCTACCTCCCCCCTCTCCTCGCTCCCTCTCGGTCGTCCTCTAGCCGCCGTCCCTGTCGTGGCCGAGCCCGCATCCGCACGGGCTCGTCGTCGGCGTAGCCACGGTGACCATCGCGCTCGCCGCGTCGCGTAGAGGCCTTCTGGCCATTTAGTTCGCTCACGCGCGCACTGCATCGCCGATCCTGAGCTCCGCCCAAGAACGCCGCCGCCCGCCGTCGTCGTCGCGCGCCATTCCGGCCACCCCCGCCCGCGAGACCGCCACCATTTGACGCGACGCTCGACGCCCATTCAAACGGCACCGGCCGCGTCCATTTTGGCCCCCCACAGCCGAAATCCGAGCGTCGCCGGCGTGCTCCGCCGCTTTCGGGCTCGCCGGCGTGAGTCCGGTCGCCGGAGCTGACCTGGCCCGACGGGTGGGGCCCCCTGGGCCACTGACCGCTGGGCCCCACGGTCCAGTTGACCCGGTCAACTCGCGGAGTGGGCGGCCCCGTGTTACTGACATGCGGGCCCCGCTAATTTAAACTTTAAAAAAAACGATAATTAATCTTCTAATCCTAATTAAGTTAATTAATTAACTAATCTGACACTAACAATAGGCCTCACTAACTAATTAACCTCTATTTAGTTTAATTTAAATTATGTTTAGTCCTGAGTCACTGACCAGTGGGACCCACTGGTCAGGTTTGACTCTGGTCAGCTGTGTTTGACCCGCTGACGTCATGATGACGTCACATGTTACTGTTTTGGATAATTCGAATTAAATTAATTCAAGAAATTTCAGAAAATGATTAAAACTTTCAAAAATCATATAAAATAAACCATAACTCGGATGAAAATAATTTATATATGAAAAATTATCAGAAAAATATGACGAATCCGAATATGTGATTAAAATGCTTGACCATCACTCCTAACTAGAAGAACATGGAACCTTTTGCCTGTTTTCGATAAATGAATAGTGCATGACCTTAATAAAATAAATCCAAATAAATCCCTAAATTATCTAAAATAATTAGAAAGGCAATATATCACCCCTGCATATCATTTAGATATGTCATGCATATTGTTTGCATTTGTTGCCGTGTATTTATTGTTTCTTCCACCTCCTTCCCTCCCGCTAGACCCCGAGACTACTGACGACCCTCCCGAGTACGACTACGTCGTCGACGACTCTTCTTCCTTTTCAGCAGAGCTACCAGGCAAGCAAACCCCCCTGATCATTCCTATATCGCTCATTCTTTCTCCCTCATGCTTGCATTAGAATTTTGCTACTGCATTGATTGCTCCTATTCTGATGCATAGCCTGCTTTTATAACCTGCTATTGATACTTTACCTACTATCCTAAATGCTTAGTATAGGTTGGTTAGTGAACCATCAGTGGCCCCACACTCTTGTCTGTGTTGCCCTGCTTTACTATACCGGAAGACCCGATCAATGTGATCGACATGCAGAGACCGACACATCACCGCACCACCACCCCCTTTAGTTGTACGACTCTGTAGAGCTACTATCGAGTGCCGAGGGTGATACCTCTCACAGCACTTCTGATGATATCTCTGTAGCGTAGCAAGTCGGTTGTGGGTTATTGAGGGTGATTCATCTTCCACCACCTCCGATGATGCCGCTGTCGTGCAACCCCTCAAGTGTGAACCCATCGAGGGTGATTCCTCCGGGTTCACCTTGACGGATACATCGAGTGGGAATCCATCGAGGGTGATTCCTCGGATTCCCCCTTGGTGTATGGACACACGGTTACCCTACTTTTATTTCAATCCCTGGGTGAAGTCGGGTCGGCCCCGAGGGGTACCCGCGAGAGGTGTGAAGACGGGTTGACCATGAGGGTACCCGCGAGATGATTACGAGGCACGGCCGGGCAGGCAGACTGCCCCAGGAGAGGGAAGCCTGGCCCTTGCCGTAAGTCCTCGAGACGGGGCGACGGGACCACGGATCGTGGATCGCTAATCGTTTCCGCGAGCTCCTAATAATACGCTTAACGGATTTGGGTATCTGATCTGAGATGGCCACTGGCCTATACGCCCTACCACCACGCGGGATAATGGTTTATGGGGCCCTCTACGTCGTATGTATCAGCCGAAAGCTCTGTCAGACGTCCAGTTCAGCATTGTGGGCCTGTCGGGCCAGTGCCATCCAGGATGAGGTGGTGCTCGTCCCGGCTCGTCGCACAATGACCCGGAGTGCAAGGGGCGATGGGCCCAAGACCCCCGAGCGCTTAGGATGTAGACCGGCGGGGACCTGTCTGCTGAGCCTAGGTAGGACTGCGTCGTGTTGATTATCCGAGGCCGGGCATTACCCAGAAAAGTGTGTCCGGCCAGAGGTAATCGAGCGTGCTGGGTAACAGTAGTGCACCCCTGCAGGGAAGTTATCTATCCGAATAGTCGTGTCCACGGTAACAGGACGCTCAGTGTTGTATCCCGATCTATTACAACTTGAACTGTGATACTTATTAATATGTTGGCTCCGGGATCGCTTTCTCGCAGGGAGTCGAGGAAGGATCTCTGGGTTGTGCTACTACATGCTTGTTACTATGTTATATGATGCTAATCTACACTCTTCTAATGCTGCAAGACGCTGAGGATGCTAGTCTTCGATAGGCTAGGCCTTCCCTTCTATTCTGGCAATTCTGCAGTTTAGTCCACAGATACAGCCCCTCTTTTGATACCAATGCATACTTAGCATAGATCTGATGTAATTCTTGCGAGTACTTTGGATGAGTACTCACGGTTGCTTTGCTACCTCTTTTTCCCCTACCCGATTGTTGCGACCAGATGACGGAGCCCAGGAGCCGGAGATCCTCGATGGTGCCTTCTTCTACGTGGAGACCGACGTCCAGGAGTAGTTTAGGAGGCTCCCAGGCAGGAGGCCTTGCCTCTTTCGATCATAGCCGTTGTTTGCTTTCGCCTTCCTAAGGCAGGCTTGTTTTCTCTTTATGTCTGTACTCAGATATTGTTGCTTCCGCTAACGCTTGTGTAACTCGAGCTTTTGTATTCGAGCCCTCGAGGCCCCTAGCTTGTAATATAAAGCTTGTATTATTTTTAATTTGTGTCTAGAGTTGTGTTGTGATATCTTCCCGTGAGTCCCTAGGCTTGATCGTGCGTATTTGCGTGTATGATTAGTGCACGATTAAGTCGGGGGCGTCACAAGCTGGTATCAGAGCCGACTGCATGTAGGTAGCCCCCTTTCCAACTCCTTGGCCGAAGTTGAGTCTAGTCTTTGAAAAACTATTTTACTAACATGGCTGTGTGTCTTACGGGCCCACGTCGCCAATGGTTGGGTTTAGGATCTTTTATTCCTCTTCCTTACTCTGGGACTCTGATCTCTCTTCCTTCCGGGTTAAAGATTTTACGAACTCTAACGATAGGATCTCGTGTTCACATCCACTCGGAGAGCTCGATTGTCTGCAATTATTCCTTTTCATGGATATCATGCTCTGCTTGTCCTTGGGGAGGATATACACCTAATACTTGTGTATATTCACATTTTCCTTTCCATTGGTTTGTTTAAACTGATAATCACTTTTTCCTTTCCATTGGTCTGTTTAACCTTTCTTATAATTCATATGATCTAAGCAGTAATAACTCCCTGCTTATGAAAACACCTCGGTGTACCACTCTGTCAGTAACATCTTGTTACTATTGTTGATGACATTCCGGTAACCACCGATGGACGAGAACCTTGCCTATTGGTCCGCCTTGTTTTAATGAGCAGGAAAATGGTTCTCTTCGTCCCCCCCCCCCTTGGTACCGACGATGTTGCCAACATAGCTGGCAGACCTTCCTCTGACATGCCTTGTTGTCGTGACCGTGTAAAATGTCACCGCCCTTCCTACTCTTAACCAACACTCACTGCAATTCCACAGGAGCGAAACCTGACTCTCCTGTACAACCTGGATTCCGAAGTATCCTTTGCACATGTCTTCGTATGTTATCACGAGCCACGTTCCTAGAGATGATCTATTCTGGAATCCGACGCATGATCTCGAACTTGCAGCAGTTATTTATGCTCTGAAGCTGTGGCGACATTACCTTCTCGGTAACCGTTGCGAGATATACACGGACCACCAAAGTCTGAAGTATCTGTATACTCAGCCAGATTTGAACCTTCGTCAACAAAGATGGCTCGAGACAATAGCTGACTATGACATGGATATCTCTTATACCCCTGGCAAGGCTAATGTAATGGCCGATGCTTTGAGTCGCAAGTCGTATTGCAACAACCTCATGGTTCAGCAAACACAACCCCTCCTATATGAAGAACTTCGCAAGTTGAACCTTCACATTGTTCCTCAGGGTTATCTCAATACCCTGGTTGTTGAACCGGACCTCGAGCGCAAAATCAAGACAATGCAGAAATATGACTCTGAAGTCCAGAAGATTAAAGAGCTATCTCTCCAAGGGAAATTCTTCGTTCTTCACTGTGGATGATGATGGTACATTGTTCTTCAAAGGTCGCCTAGTGGTTCCCAAGAATAAAAATTCGAAATCGCGCTTGGCTGTCATGAAAGAAGCTCATGACACACCTCTGTCTATCCACCCCGGTAGCACCAAGATGTACCAAGACATTCGGCAACGGTACTGGTGGCATGATATGAAGCAAGACATTGCTCAATATGTTGCTGAATGTGATGTTTGCCGTCGCATCAAAGCAGAGCATCAAAGACCTGCTGGAACTCTGCAACCACTTGCTATTCCTGAATGGAAATGGGACAAAGTTGAAATGGACTTTATTACTGGTTTTCCCAGATCGCTGAAGGGTCATGATGCTATTTTTGTCGTCATTGACCGATTCTCAAAGGTTGCTCACTTTCTGCCAGTCAAGGAGACAATCACTGCTAGCCAGTTAGCAGACTTGTATGTTTCCAGAATTGTGTCACTCCACGGTGTTCCGTTGGAGATCAGTTCAGATCGTGGCAGCCTCTTTACCTCAAGGTTCTGGGAAAGTTTCCAAGAAGCTATGGGAACTCATCTGTCCTTTAGCACCGCTTTTCACCCCCAGTCCCAGGGTCAAGTTGAACGAGTCAATCAAGTGCTTGAAGATATGCTTCGAGCCTGTGTCATCTCATTCGGTAAGAAATGGGAGGAATCTCTCCCGTATGCTGAATTCTCTTACAACAATAGCTATCAAGCTAGTCTGAAGATGGCACCATTTGAAGTTCTTTATGGACGTAAGTGCCGAACTCCTCTGAATTGGTCAGAAACTGGGGAACGGTCACTCTTCGGTCCGGATATTATCCAACAAGCTGAAGAACAAGTCCGTATCGTTCGTGAACATCTGAAGACTGCTCAGTCTCGTCAGAAGAGCAACTATGACCGAAAGCATCAGGTAATGGTCTATCAACCTGGCGAACAAGCTTACCTTCGTGTCACTCCGATGAAGGGCACTCATCGATTTGGTATCAAGGGCAAGTTAGCTCCTCGCTACATTGGCCCATTCCGTATTCTCGCCAGACGTGGAGAAGTGGCATACCAATTGGAATTGCCGCTGAACCTATCTCAGGTTCATGATGTCTTCCACGTGTCGCAACTCCGCCGCTGTTTCAAGGATCCTATTCGAGCAGTGGATCACGAAATGCTTGAGCTGCAAGAGGATCTTTCTTATCAAGAGTATCCGATCCGCATTCTTGATCAAGCCGAACGTCGAACCCGTCAGAAGGCAATCGAGTTCCTTAAAGTTCAGTGGTCGAATCATTCTAAGGATGAAGCCACTTGGGCACGCGAGGATCGTCTTCGTGAAGAATACCCCGCTTTCTTTCAGCCTCCCTCTTAATTCTCGGGACGAGAATTTCTTTTAGAGGAGGAGAATTGTAACACCCTATGTAATTATGCTACAGTGATCACCCTCTGATAATGCCAAGTCATCATGATTAGCAAGACTTAATCATCTTTGATCATATCTCATTTCAAATTCCAGTTCAAATTAAAATTCAAATATGAAGTGAAAAAAAAGTTGCTCAAATTGGAAACTAAAATGTTCATTAAATAGCAAATAATCCATAACTAATTATTTTCAGGAAAACAACATCACCTAAAATTCCTAAGTAACTCAAACAACATGAAACAGTATCAAAACAGCAACATTTAATCCCATTTCATTCAAATAAAATTCAAATGAAATCATATAACCTCCAAACCTTTTTATGACAATGCTAAATATTGCACTGTATTTATTAAGCCAAGTCTCCTATTTTATAAAAGTGAAATGGTGGCTAAACATTTTGCAAAACAGAAATAAAAATAGAAAACAGAAAAAGAAAAAGAAAACGAGCAAAGAACCACTGTGCACTTGGGCCACAAGTGCACAGTAGTCGGCCCAGCCCGCCTCGCTGGTCATCTCCTTCCTCCCGCGCGCTGTCAGCCGCGCGCGCCGACACGCCCCCGATCGACACGCGCCGGCCATCCGAGCCTTCCCCGGCGAGGATAAGGGCAACCCCGAGCAACTTCCCCTCCCCGCAAACCCTAGGCGCCCCAGAAACCCCCCCTCGCCCGCTCTCTCCCTCGTCCCCACCCTCTCCCGAACGGCGCCATGGCCGCACCCCCGTGAACCTCGCGGCCACCGCACCCTCCTCGCCGCCCCACCGTGCCAGCACGCTCCGCCGCCCTCGGCTACGTCCTCTGCACCGTTCAACCGGAGCCCGGAGCCACCGCAGCGATGCCCACGAGCTCTTCTTCCTCCTACGGCCACCGGACTCCGGCGACGATTCCGGCGCCACCAACCCCTCCCCGAGCCCGCTAAGCACCACTACCGGCTCCCCGTGAGCACCGCTACCTCCCTCCTCTCCTTGCTCCCTCTCGGTCATCCTCTAGCGGCCGTCCCTGTCGTGGCCGAGCCCGCCTCCGCACGGGCTCGTCGCCGGCGTAGCCACGGTGACCATTGGGTCCCGTGCGTGCCACCATCGCGCTCGCCGCGTCGCGTAGAGGCCTTCTGGCCATTTAGTTCGCTCGCGCGCGCACTGCATCGCCGATCCCGAGCTCCGCCCGAGAACGCCGCCGCCCGCCGTCGTCGTCGCGTGCCATTCTGGCCACCCCCGTCCGCGAGACCGCCACCGTTGGACGCGGCGCTCGACGCCCGTTCGAACGGCACCGGCCGCGTCCATTTTGGCCCGCCACAGCCGAAATCCGAGCATCGCCGGCGCGCTCCGCCGCGTTCGGGCTCGCCGGCGCGAGTCCGGTCGCCGGTGCTGACCTGGCCCGACAGGTGGGGCCCCCTGGGCCACTGACCGCTGGGCCCCACGGTCCAGTTGACCCGGTCAACCCGCTGACTGGGCGGCCCCGTGTCACTGACATGCGGGCCCTGCTAATTTAAACGTTTTTAAAAAAATAAATAAAACGCTAATTAATCTGTTAATCCTAATTAAGTTAATTAATTAATTAATCTGACACTGACAGTAGGCCCCACTAACTAATTAACCTCTATTTAGTTTAATTTAAATTCTGTTTAGTCCTGAGTCACTGACCAGTGGGACCCACTGGTCAGGTTTGACTCTGGTCAGCTGTGTTTGACCCGCTGACGTCACACTGCGTCATAATGATGTCACATGTTACTGTTTTGGATAATTCGAATTAAATTAATTCCAGAAATTTCAGAAAATGATGAAAACTTTGAAAAATCATATAAAATAAACCGTAACTCGGATGAAAATAATTTATATATGAAAAATGATCAGAAAAATATGACGAATCCGAATATGTGATTAAAATGCTTGACCATCACTCCTAACTAGATGAACATGGAACCTTTTGCCTGTTTTCGATAAATGAATAGTGCATGACCTTAATAAATTAAATCCAAATAAATCCCTAAATTATCTAAAATAATTAGAGAGGCAATATATCACCCCTGCATATCATTTAGACATGTCATGCATATTGTTTGCATTTGTTGCCGTGTATTTATTGTTTGTTCCCCCTCCTTCCCTCCCGCTAGACCCCGAGACTGCCGACGACCCTCCCGAGTACGACTACGTCGTCGACGACTCTTCTTCCTTTTCAGCAGAGCTACCAGGCAAGCAAACCCCCTTGATCATTCCTATATCGCCCATTCTTTCTCCCTCATCCTTGCATTAGAATTTTGCTACTGCATTGATTGCTCCTATTCTGATGCATAGCCTGCTTTTGTAACCTGCTATTGATACTTTACCTACTATCCTAAATGCTTAGTATAGGTTGGTTAGTGAACCATCAGTGGCCCCACACTCTTGTCCGTGTTGCCCTGCTTTACTATACCGGAAGACCCGATCAATGTGATCGACATGCAGAGACCGACACACACCGCACCACCACCCCCTTTAGTTGTACGACTCTGTAGAGCTACTATCGAGTGCCGAGGGTGATACCTCTTACCGCACTTCTGATGATATCTCTGTAGCGTAGCTAGTCGGTTGTGGGTTATTGAGGGTGATTCCTCTTCCACCACCTCCGATGATGCCGCTGTCGTGCAACCCCTCAAGTGTGAACCCATCGAGGGTGATTCCTCCGGGTTCACCTTGACGGATACATCGAGTGGGAATCCATCGAGGGTGATTCCTCGGATTCCCCCTTGGTGTATGGACACACGGTACCCTACTTTTATTTCAGTCCCTGGGTGAAGTCGGGTCGGCCCCGAGGGGTACCCGCGAGAGGTGTGAAGACGGGTTGACCATGAGGGTACCCGCGAGATGATTACGAGGCACGGCCGGGCAGGCAGACTGCCCCAGGAGAGGGAAGCCTGGCCCTTGCCGTATGTCCTCAAGACGGGGCGACGGGACCACAGATCGTGGATCGCTGATCGTTTCCGCGAGCTCCTAATAATACGCTTAACGGATTTGGGTATCTGATCTGAGATGGCCACTGGCCTATACGCACAACCACCACGCGGGATAATGGTTTATGGAGCCCTCTACGTCGTATGTATCAGCCGAAAGCTCTGTCAGACGTCCAGTCCAGCATTGTGGGCCTGTCGGGCCAGTGCCATCCAGGATGAGGTGGTGCTCGTCCCGGCTCGTCGCACAATGACCCGGAGTGCAAGGGGCGATGGGCCCAAGACCCCCGAGCGCTTAGGATGTAGACCGGCGGGGACCTCTCTGCTGAGCCTAGGTAGGACTGCGTCGTGTTGATTATCCGAGGTCGGGCATTACCCGGAAAAGTGTGTCCGGCCAGAGGTAATCGAGCGTGCTGGGTAACAGTAGTGCACCCCTGTAGGGAAGTTATCTATTCGAATAGCCGTGTCCACGGTAACAGGACGCTCAGTGTTGTATCCCGATCTATTACAACTTGAACTGTGATACTTATTAATATGTTGGCTCCGGGATCGCTTTCTCGCAGGGAGTCGAGGAAGGATCTCTGGGCTGTGCTACTACATGCTTGTTACTATGTTATATGATGCTAATCTACACTCTTCTAATGCTGCAAGACGCTGAGGATGCTAGTCTTCGATAGGCTAGGCCTTCCCTTCTATTCTGGCAATTCTGCAGTTTAGTCCACAGATACAGCCCCTCTTTTGATACCAATGCATACTTAGCATAGATTTGATGTAAGTCTTTCGAATACTTTGGATGAGAACTCACGGTTGCTTTGCTACCTCTTTTTCCCCTACCCGATTGTTGCGATCAGATGACGGAGCCCAGGAGCCGGAGATCCTCGATGGTGCCTTCTTCTACGTGGAGACTGACGTCCAAGAGTAGTTTAGGAGGCTCCCAGGCAGGAGGCCTTGCCTCTTTCGATCATAGCCGTTGTTTGCTTTCGCCTTCCTAAGGCAGGCTTGTTTTCTCTTTATGTCTGTACTCAGATATTGTTGCTTCCGCTAACGCTTGTGTAACTCGAGCTTTTGTATTCGATTCCTCGAGGCCCCTGGCTTGTAATATAAAGCTTGTATTATTTTTAATTTGTGTCTAGAGTTGTGTTGTGATATCTTCCCGTGAGTCCCTAGGCTTGATCGTGCGCATTTGCGTGTATGATTAGTGCACGATTAAGTCGGGGCGTCAGAGTTATATTTTGGCAAGTTGTAATAAATGTTGAGCACTCTGGCTCAACCCTGTGTAATATTATGTATGTACTGGTTATCTATATCAAGGAAGTCTACCAGTTGTTCTGATCTTGGGGCTGGTGTGACTTAAGGCTATTCTGTGATTTATTCCGGAAACAGGCCCGACAATGTTTCCCTTTCCACATGCCCCTCTTAGGCTCAAGTGGTAAAGACTAGAAGGGGTGAATAGTCCTATCAAACTAAAACTACATCCAATTTTAAAGATTGGTAGATTTAAGCCACATTCTAGTGGATCCTTAGAAACACTCAGCACACAAGTTATAAATAGTATGATAGAGGTGTTGAGGGAACACCCACAATTGTACTAGGAGACCCACCGGAAACCTACATGGCATCCACATGGATAGTCAACAAAACTCAAAGGCAATCAACACAAGTCAGAGAGGTCAAACAAGTCCAAGCAAGCTACCATGGGTCCAAGCAAGCTGTCCTAGTACACAAGTCAAAGGAAAAGAGGAAATAAAAGACAAGTCAAAATGAAGGGAAAAAAGCAAAAAAGCCCAAGCCAAAAAATAAAAGCCTTCATATGCTCGAGGGACTTCCCCTCCTATGGGCCACAATTCCCCTGCTAACCAAAATGGGAGCCCATAGACTCATGGATCAAAGATTACCTCATTTTTCCCTCCAATCTCATCATCTTGAGGTTAGTCTTGGTCATTTTCAAGGACCACTTGGGCATCTAACGTCATTCACTCCCATGGGCATCTAACGTCATTCACTCCCACTTGGATAAAGTCAAGAGGAGATCGCCACTCCCTAGAACCAAGGTTCGAAAGGAGGCTGCGGTTTGGAGTCTGGGAGACCTTGTAGGATTTGATATTCATTATTTGGATTGCCTGGCTCTCATAATGACCTGAATGTGCTGTCGAGATCACCACTATTTGCAAGGCTTGTTGTCGGAGATGCATCACCTTGCAACTATGTTATCAATGACTGTCAGTACACGATGGTTTACTACCTTGCAGATGGCATCTACCCTCCATGGGCAACAATTTTTAAGACAATCGCGCTTCCTAAAGGTAACAAGATATCTCACTTTGCAATGCATCAAGAGTCGACAAGGAAAGATATGGAAAGAACTCTAGGTGTGCTTCAGAAGCACTATGACATTATTCATGGTCTTGCGAGTATTGGAACCCCAAGGTCCTATGGAAAATAATGACATGTTGCATCATCTTGCATAACTTGATCATTGAAGATGAGAGAGGCATGTCAGAGAACTCTCCATACATCTTCAATGGGGATCATGCTAAGGCGAAGCACGATGCAAATAGAGATTCCTCGTAGCATATCATCGAAGCATCGAGAACTGAGAAGTTCATATCCATCTCCAAGATGATGCTGTTGAGCATCGGTGGCAACTCCATAGCACTTCATAGTTGTTCTTTTTAAATCATGCTCTTTATTTCATTTGAACCCTTCCGTGTGTTTGAACTTGAATAATTTGGTTTGTAAACTATGGATTTGTAATATTCGTGAATTATGTGAACCTTAATTATTATGTTTGGATTTAATATGTGTGCACATATTTAGTTGAAATGTAGTATGTAAACTAAAACTAGTAAGATTTGGCGGAAAAAAGTTAGGGATTTAAATTTAGAGGATTGGTTAGGGACCACACTTTTTTAGAGGAGCAAATATAATGAGTTAAAGGATACTCGACGATTCGCTCCTCTAAATTGTAAGGGATCGGTTAGAAATACTCTAATACACGCATGTACCTTCATACAAATACGATCAAGATAGAAAGTAAGAAGCTTTGTTTTTCTCTTCCTCCCCAAGTCATATAAAAAAATTAGGTATAATACACACATTTTCCTTCATACAAATACGATCAAGATAGAATGTAAAAAGCTTAGTTTTTCTCTTCCTCTTCAAGTCTCAAAAATATTATGTTTGTGGGGGAAAATACATATCTAACCAATGCCCAAAAAACTTTCAAGTCCCAATAAATTTTTGAGGACAACCAAAGCCTAGGCTATCCATGCCTTATATATTGAGATTCACGGTACCCAACAAAAAAAGTTCCTCTCGCTTTCACCCTCCATGGAAAAATGGACCCACCCATGTTGGAGAGTTCAGTGGTGACAGCGATAGGATGATTTCGTTTTGCTCTCGTTTGTCATTGAGGGTGCATACATTAGTATTGGGTTCTAATTTTAGGCATGGATTAGAGTTTCACATTTTAAAGTAGATTTTCAAGAAAATTCTGGGTATTAAAATAGGTAACTCTAATGTTTAAGAGTAGGTTTTTAAGAGTTATCTTTTGGGCATGGATCAGAGATGCCCTGAATCATTCAGCACAACAAAATGCTTACTTTGGTTCATAGAATAGGAAAATCATGGCAATAGGAAAGCCACATAAAAGCGCGATGCTAACTGTTGTTCCTTTAGAGGATTAGGTGGAAGGCTATTGGGTAGATTAGGGTGGCCCCCACCACCACCACTGAAATTGACGCGCCTTGGGGTGACCTTTGATGAATTCGCTCGCTGGAGCGCGTGAATGAAAGAGCCTTCTCGGAAAATTAGATGACATGTACTCAATTCCTATAGGAAAAGAGATATCATTTGGTTCATAGGATAGCAAAATCATAGAAATAGGAAAATCGTAGGAAATGAGATGACATGTATCTCAGTTCCTATATGAAAAGAGATATCACTTGGTTCATATGGATTTTTTTCATTAGGTCTGAGCTAATTTTTTTTTTCTTTGAAATGCGATGGATAGAAATCAATCCTACATAGGAATAGGAATCCATTCCTACAAACCAAAAAGGCTATGTAGATAGTTTCCTTTACAAATCCTAAATTCCTATAAACCAAAGGATGCCAGTCAGAAAACACATGCATGCAAGGCTCGGGCGACTCGGAGGGGGAGGGGGGGACAACCCTACACGCGTCGTAGGCCTCCTCCATCCCCCGCCTTCCCTCGCCGTCGCATGAGGCAACCGTCAGGCAAGCCCGGGGCGCCGCCAAGGAAGGTGGCGGCGGGGCCAGCTGCTGCCCTGCTTGGCGCGGGAGGCTTCGGATCTGGGACGGCGGGCTCTTCTGGTGAGGCACCTCCGGTTTAGCGGCGGGCGATGGTGCGGGCGGTGGTCCCGGTGTTCCTGGCTGCGCGGGCAACGGAATCACGAAGGACGAGGGTGTGGCGTGGTGGCTATCCCGACGGCTAACGGCGCCAGATCTAGCATTTCCTTACCTCCCATGTCCGGCGTGCACTCTCCAATCCGGTCCAGCCGTGCTTCCATGGGTTGCCGGCTCCCGGGCTGTTGGTGGTGCTGGTGGTGGGGAACCCAGACAGGGTGAAATCCCTGGCTGGCCATGGCCAGCCACGTCGACGGCGACGCCCGAGGGCGCCATGTCCCTCCTTGGAGGCGTCTGATAGGTCTAATTCCCCCACTCCCCCTTCCCTTAATTGTCCCAGGCGAAAGCCCTAACTTTGTTGGGCAGTGGCGGCGCCCTCGGCGTCGTATCCTTCTTGAAGGTGCCATTTCGGGGGCTTGGTGGTTGGTGGGTGCTATTGGGTGCAGGTGGTGGCGGCGGTTGTGCCCTCCTTCGTCCTAGCTGAAGTTTTTCCTCCTCTGGTTGCTGGACGTGGGCAGCAGTGGTGTTCTGCTCGAGGAGAAGCTCCGGTGGCTCGTCTGGGGTGCGCTGACCCTCTCTATGTGGCCATCTTCCGGCGGCGGCCGCCATTGTTCTTGGGGGAACTTATCCATCTTGCGACGGTGCGGCGCCTTTTGATCCAGGCGAGGAGGTTGTGGCCTTGTTCGGAGATGGATTTGGTTGGATGTGTCGTGTCGGGATCCGTAGTAGCTTGGTGATGGCATTCCCCGATGGTGTCGGTCTGCCTCTCTCCTCTTGAGCCGGCGTGTTCTTGTTCCTGGTGCTCCGTTCACGGAGGAGGACCTTGGCGTCTACGAATTCATGCTTCATTGTGTATCTTCTTTGTTCGTATCTAGCGTGTGAGGCTTAGTTTGCTGATTTCCAGCGCCATTTTATCTTTCCGCTTTGTATTTTCTCTCTCGTTGCCTAAGGGCGCCTGCTTGTAATCCCGACCTGTTGATGGCTTTGTTGATTCAAAGCCAGGCTAGGCTCGAGCCCTATCTCGGACTCGGTCGATGACTTTTTTCTCTAAAAAGGAAACACATGCATAAATCTTGAAAAACTATCGTGTTCGTCGGTATGAGAGCAACTCCAACGGGGCGACCCAAACGGACGCGCGCTTTGTCCGCTTTTCGTCCGTTTGGGTCGGCCGCCCGCGATGCGTCCGCCCCTTTTTAGATTTGGGTCGGCAGTGCGCCCAACGCGCCGACCCATTTCATGTCCGCACGCAGGCCCGCGGCCATAGTTCATGCCAGCGGCCACCCAAAGTTCATGCCGGCACCATGCCAGCGGCCGGCACACATGCCAGCACACAAAAAGGCGGGAATTCGACCACGCCATCACGGCCGTGGTCATGCCAGCACACTAGCCGGCATACAAAATGGATGGCGCTCGCCGCCATAGGTCACTCGTCGTCGAACTTGAGCATGTCGGCCTGCATCTTCTCGAACCACGGCCTCTTCCTTGGCGACACGGTGTTGAGATCCACCTTCATGATCTCCACCCCGGTCATCATGCCCGCGAGAGCCACTTCTTTCGCCTTGGTCTTGGCGTTAGCGGCCTCGATCTCTAGCATCTTGGCTTGCTTCTCCGCCTCCATCTCAAGCATCTTGGCTTGCTTCTCCGCATCCATCTCAAGCCTTCTCCTTTGGATCTCCATGAAGGCGTTCATTTGTTCTTCTTTATATCGCCGGCGCTCCTCCTCCCTTGAGTCCTTCTTATTCATCATGCCCTCCACGCTTGCGATCAAGGCGTTCGACGCCGCATCCCGCTTGTCCTCCTTCTTGGAGTTGGTCTTACCCCGCGGCCGTGGCTTCTCGCCGTCTTCCTCCTCCACGGCCCTCTTCCCCCCACGCGACTTGAGGGCGGCATATTGCGCCTTGAACTTCTCCTCGTCTTTGATGACCCTCTAACAATGGGAGAGATTGAAGCACTTGCTTTCGTGTTGGACCTTGAATGCCTCCAAAGCTTGGAATGCCTACCAATGTATTGCATGCAAGCATATGGGCAAAATGGATATGGAAATGGGTATGCAAGCATAAACGGAATGACACACAAGAGGGCCGCTTGCATACCATGTCTTGCATGCCGATGCCGCTCACGGGGCGGGCCTTGACGCTCTCAAGAGTGGCACAAAACTTGTTGCACTCTTGTTGGATCACCCTCCATCGCTTCGAAATGGACACCCACCCGCGCGTGCTTTGTATTTGGTACGGCGGAAACTTCTTGCGCTCATGGAACTCACGGTGGACACGAATCCAAAAGCTTGATGCCTTTTGTTCGGCGCCGACCTTGGGGTCTTGCCCAATGTCCCTCCAACACTCACAAAGGAGCTTGTCCTCGACCGCCGTGTATGCCTTTGTCCGCTTGCTCTTGCGCTTCGGCTTCCCCCCGGCGGCTTGGTTGGCGAGCTCGTCCTCGAACAAAGGCTCCCCTTCGATGTCCAAGTCATCGTATTCCTCTTGTCCGCAGTCATCCGGAAACTCGTGGTCGAGTGGGAAGCCGTCCAGGTCCAGGCCGACCTGATCATGCATGAAGGCCACCTGATCTTGATCAAAGGTGGACGGCGTGAACGCCCCTCGGCCGTCCTGGCTTTGTGTCTCTTCGGGATCATAGCTGGCCCCGGCGGCACCGCCAGCGGCAGCTTCATCACCCTCGAAGATGATGTTTTGCATGCAGTCGTCGTCGTCGTCGGCCGGCATTCCGTCGAACAGGTTGCATGCGCCCGGCAGCACGTCGGCTGGCATGTGCCGCGCGCGTTTCCTCGCGCCTCCGGATGACGAGCCACCGGCCACCGGTGTGGCGTTGAGGTCGATGGGCGCGGGCGCGGGCGTGGAAGGCGCCACTACGCTCACCTCGGGCGAGCACTCCCCTGAGGGTTGGGAGGCCTGCGGGTAGACGTGGAAGCCGGGTATCGGTTGCGTCGCCGACGCGCGGGGCGACTCGGGCAGCACCATCCGAGGGAACGCCGATGAGCCGGTGCTGGCCGCGGCCACGGCGGCGTGGACGAGGCCGTGCTGACCAGGGTTTAACCCTAGCAGAATTAGCGCCTCCCTCGTTGCCGCCGCGACGCGAACGTTGGTGGCCTCCTGCTGCGCGGCGGCGGCGGCGGCCGCCGCCGCGATGGCTTAGTCCCTCGCGTCCGCCGCGTGCCTCCGGCCCTTTCTCTTCGCCGATTCCCTTGCCCGCTCGTCGGCCGTCAGCTTCTTCTTCGGCTTGTGCGCGGCGGCGGTCTTGCGGGGGGCGCGAGACTTGCCTTTGCCAGAGGGGGCGGTCGTCATGCCGGACGAGGCGAGGGAGGCGAGGCCGGCGGCGGCGTCGGGGTCGTCGTCCATGGCGGGCGGCGGGAGCGCGCGCGGGCGGGAGGGTTTTTGGGGAATGGAGGGAAATGGTGGAGGCTGCCACCGACCAGCGGGCCAGGGGGAGGAGAAGGCGAGCGCGCGCACGTCCGTCTCGTGTCCGCGCCGACGCAAATCCGGCTCAAAAATGGGCCGGTAATGGGTCGGCAGGCGGACGAAAAGCGGACACGCGTCCGTTTGGGTCGGCGCGTTGGGCCGACTTTTCTGTCCGCGCCGACCCAAACGGACGTCCGCGGACGAAATGGGTACGCCCCGTTGGAGTTGCTCTGAGCTCTTCATCCGTCTGCTATGTCGCTTGCCTTTTGTCCATTCTTTCCTACAACCCGCCAGCACGAGCTCACCGACAAACTCTGCTTCCTGTTACATGTCCGGACTGAGGATGGCACCACCAAAGGCAAAGATTTCCCTTGCGTCCAAATCCATGGCACATGCTTCAGCTTTATTCGCTGCATTCCTAGCGTGGGCACTGCACTGGCAAGGATATGTTTGTTTTCTCTTTTGCGATTTTTATTCTCAAAGAAAAGGAAAAAAGCAAGGGGACGTAAGCACAGAGTAATTGTGTGCCACGAGTGACAACCAATTCCCTAAAGAATCAGGGGATGATCCTGATTGTTACTTTCGAAATCATAAGTGCTCCCGTAGTGCCGGACGGACTCTGCTGGAGCCAATGGAGCTCGTTGTTTATTCGCCGACTGGAAAGCTCTGATGGTGATTGATGATTACATTTGTTAAAAGTCCGGGTCTGGTGGTCGATCGCCGGACCGTGTCGCCGCCGTGGAAACGCCCGCAGCCAAGTCGGCACGGCACCCACCCCTGGGAGAAAGGAGTGGCACTGTCAACCTTAACTGCACTTACCGCCACCATTATGGTCGGCTTTTGGTGGTTGCCTCCACTTGACACCCCCATTAGCATCTGCATCGGCATCACATCATGTACTACTCACTGTCGATTTCGCGGAGAACAATTCGTCGGCCTTGGGCCGGTACATGTCGACTTGTGTGCTGATGTGGAAATTAGGTTATCATTATTGGGCTCTCGGGATCATGAAATTAGGTCCGGTAACATGCGTAGCTTTGCAGCCCGGGCGACACGTTGCTGATTGATGCTTCTTTTGGCTGAAAATTCGGATACCCGGGATCCTGTGATGTGCTGCTACTACCGGCCATCACGCATCGTCTGTGAGGTTGGAACTGAGGTGGGTACATTCGTGATGATAATGGCGTTCTCGTGGCTGCCAATGCCAAGACTACTTGTACGAATATGTTCCTGGCGGCACTGTTACTGCTGATGCGTATGCTTGTCGTGACGGTATTCTGCTGAGCCGTGGAGGAACTATCAGGAATATCCTTGTTGAATTTGAAACTGATCGAGAGGAACAGATCTCCCATTGTATTCGGGATGATAATGGCGTTCTCGTGGCTGCCAAGTCTCTACTTGGTATGAATATGTTCCTGGCGGCATTGTTACTGCTGATGCGTATGCTTGTCGTGATGGTATTCTGCTGAGCCATGGCGTGGAGGAACTATCAGAAGAATTCTTCTTGAAACTGAGAACTGCCAGAAGAATCATTATCGAAACTGATTGTCAATTCGAGCTCTGGAACGCCAGAAAGAAGAACAGAGCCGCCATCCAACCGATCCTGAGTCAAACTTCTGAGATTAGTGGAGAGTTTGGTTCGTGTGATACGTACTACTACTAGTATTTTGTAAGCGAAACTACTTCACACACGACATATGAAGGGACGATGCTTGCACGATGGCTAATCTAACAGCTATCTGCAGTTTGGTCTTTTTCATGGATGGTGGGATATGCAGCGTCGTGCGTGTATCGTCAGTGAAGTGTCGTCCGTGTAGCAACGTTCTTTTGTAAGTCGAGGGGCAAAGTCGTTCAAAAAACAAAGTCTGCAGCACATCTTACTGCTAAGCAAGCCTCCAGCTTGCACTGCCAGCACATGTTTTAGATTTCTTAAATTAGTACTCTGAAAGCATGCCAGTAATAGTCTATTCAGTAATTGGTACGTTGTCAATGCTGACAATTCCTAGCAGAAGATGCTGAAAGTTGACATTCATAGGCCAAGATTTAAAAATGAAAATTCCATTCAAAATCGATCAAATCCATCCAAATACAATGGGGCGCAGGAACTGAAGAAATCTCTCCAGCAGTACTACTAGTTATTCTTAGCAGCAGCGGCATCAATGAGCAGCTTCTTGTCGTCATCATCATGGATCCATGGTGCCGCGCGGTGGTCTGCACTGCATTAGAACTCAACGTCCTTGAAGACCTTGCGCACCTGCTCCAGGGTGACGAAGAGCACCACGGTGAAGGGCCCCTGGCGCGACACCGTGGGGATGAACCCCTTGTAGAGCGCCATCACGCCCTCCGACCGCACCGTCTTGAGCGCGCAGTCCATGGCTCCGGCGTACGGCGGGGGCGCGCCGGGCGCCACCTTCATGTTCATCACTCTGGTCTTGACCACGTCCACGGGGTTGGACGCGGCCGCGGCCACGATGCCCGCGGCGAAGCTGGCGGCCACGTGCGTGCCCAGCCCGTCGGCGCCCGGGCCGCGGCGGGCCAGGATGGCCTCCTTGGCCTGGTCGTAGGTCGCCAGCTGCGACGCGGTGACTATCATGGCGCGGTTGACCGTGAGCGCGGAGCCGCGCCAGAGGCTGCGCACGCCCTCGTCGCGCGTCATCCGGGCGATGGCGTCGCCCACGCTGCGGTAGTTCCTGCGGTCGGCCAGCGGGAGGCGCCCGTCGGCCTGCATCCGCACCATGGCCAGGTCGGCCGGGTTGCCGACGGCCGCGCCGACGCCGCCGGCGATGAGGCCGGCGGCGATCTTGCGGTGCAGCGGCAGCACGCCGCCGTTCTCCTGGGTCCAGCGCTTCTTGAGGATGTCGTAGAGCCCCATCCGCGTGGTGGAGTAGAGCGTCTGGCGCAGCATGGTGGCCGAGATCCCGGAGAAGAGCCCGGCGGCGCCCTCGGCGCGCAGGATCTGCGTGCAGATGCCAATCGGGCCGGGCTTGGGCACCGGCGTCGGCGCGTGCGGGAGCGTCACGGTGTGCGCCCCGGCCTGGAAGGCGAGCGCCGGACGAAGCGCCGGCTGGGGCACGGCCGCCGCCGCCGCCGACTCCCCCTGCAGCTGCATCCGGACCTTGATGAGGTCGAGCGGGTGGGTGGAGCAGCCGGCGACGATGGAGGCGATACCGCCCTCGACGAATCCCTTAACGCCCATCTTCTCCTTGCTGGACGAATTCGAGACCGCCGAAGATCTAGTAGAAACAAAAACTAAAGAGGAGAGGAAAACAAATCGAAAAAGGTGTCGGATTTGGGCGGGCGGGGCGGGGCGGGGCGGCTATTCTATTCCCAGTAGGAGCTGGGGCACATCTCAGAGGACACGAGGAGGTGGGAATGGAGGGCGAAGGCTATGCAGGAGGAGTGTGGGACGCTGGCCCTCTGTGACATGTGCTGCTCGTGCTTGCTGCTTCTTGCCCTGGGTGGGTGCGGGATGTGTGGGGGGGGAGGAGGGAGGCGCCGTTTATAGGTGGACGGACGGGAGGGAGGAAGGAGGCGGGGTGGCTTCGGGCTCGGGCGGGCGGTGGCCGACTGGGGAAGGCGGATTCGGGAGGGAGTCGCAGGCTGACGGGGTCCGGCCTGGCCGGGACGCGTAGAATTTACTCCGCGGACACGGCGGCGTCGGTGTTTCGCGTCTGACGAGGGACGCGTCGGCCGGGCGCGTTTGGGGCCGTCCGTTCCGTTTGCTGTCCGGACGGGGCGGTTCGGGACGGACTGCGCTGCGGCGAGCACGCGCGTGGATGGAGGGAGGAAACGGGGAAAGTCTAGGGCGAAAGAATCGGAACACGATGCCTGGCTAGCTTGATTCTCACGTGTACGGCGCGAGCGGCTGCCGTGTTAGCTGTCAAAATACGCTCTGCCTTGGGAGAGTTTTTTTTTTCTTTCCCTTGTTGGCGATGTCTAGGGTTTTCTTTCCTCTCGGCAGAAAATAGTTCACCGATATGTTGTTCAAGTTTGAGACAGGGGTGTTGTCAGGGGGATGACCCCCGGTAGGCTCCGGAGCCCAAAGCATTTTTCAAAACATCAGGGCGGACCGCGCCCCTCAAACCGGCTGGCCCTTCAGCTGGCTCCCCGGTGCGGACCGGCTGGGCATGGCGCCATGGCCGGCTGGCTACGGGTCAGCGGCCGTCCCATCTAGCCGTACGACAAGACCACTTCCCCATGACGGGAGAGCGTGACTACTGTCGTGGTGTTCTCACGGCAGATGCCATAAGATGGCTAAAGAGGTGGGGCTACGTGAGGACGCCGGTGGGTTCCGGAGGCGAGGTTGGCACGAGCAGGTGCGAGACACGAGACGTACCCAGGTTCGGGGCCCTCCGGAGAGGTAATACCCCTAGTCCTGTCGAGTGAAATATGGGATGCACAAGGGTTACAGGGATGCTTCTGGAGCTGTTCTAACGGAGGAGGGAGAAAGGGCTGGGCCGCCGTTCTGCCTCTCCTGCGAGCGTGCGTGTCCCTGGTGTCATTGACCGGGAGCCGGTGGTGGGGGCCGCCGGGTCGCCGGGTCGGCCTGGTGCACCGCACCCACCGGGTGCGGGGCACTGTGGCAGGTCTTGTCCGTCGTCACTCCAGGTACGAGGCACTGTGGCGCGTCATGTCCGTCGTCAGAGGGCGGCTGGCGCCGCCAATGCTACAGCACCGCGCCGCTCTGACACCACCCGCCTCGGGCGGGAGTGCAGGGAACGCTGTAGCCACGCTTGCTCTGTCAGCGTAAAGGGAGGAGCGCTGTAGCCACGATTGCCTTAGCCGCGAAGGCTTCGTCCTCTCCTGGCCAGCCGGCATGGGCCAGCCGGCCAGGCCGGGTTGCCATGCCGAGCCGGCTCGCGCTGGGGAGCCGGCGTGCCGGCAAGCCGGATTGAGGGGCTTGACTTGCTCTGGTGATTTTTCAAGAAGGGGTTCGAGCTCCGTTGCCTACCCGGGGATCATCCCCCCGACAGTAGTCCCCGAAGCTGTGAACGCTCGCCGGCTCCAGGCAGGGGGGTCTTCGCAGCTTACCCCCCTGAGGAATCGGTTTGTCGGCGAAGTGCGGGAATCCGGCCGTGTGGCCCCGTTCGTCCGCACGCCGGCCAGACAAAAACGGACGCCGGCTTCCGGGTGCCGGGTCGCGGCACCCCGGCCTGGGCGGGAAACGGGAACGTCCGCCGGTTGAATCTTGCTTCATACGACGCTTCGCGCCCGCCACTGCTCGATGGGACGCCACGTGGTGCTCCGCGGCGGGCGAGGCCTGTCAGCCCACGCGCGCGACGGGATGCGACTGCAGACCTGGCCCGCCACGACGCGCCCTCGGCCCGCGCGCGAGGGATTTACTGCGGCGGCGCTCGGTGGTTGCGCTTCCCCATGCAGTAAATGTGCGCGGAAAACGCGCGCGCACAGTGCGGGGAGTGAGGATCGTGGGCGCAAACGATCCCACTCCCCCACGTCCTCTTCGCGGTTATAAAGAGAGTGGAGGGAGAGTGACGGAAACACTCTCGCGCGTCCACTCCCGCTCCTCGCTCCTCTTCGCCTGCTTCTTCGCCGCTGCGCCCGAACGAAGCGCCGCCGCCGCGAACTCCGCCCACGCCCGCTGCCGCGCACCGCGGCCCGAGGTCCGCAGTGCGCAGCCGTCTCCTCCTCCTCTTTTCCTTCGCCGCATCCCCACGCCAGCGGAGCCCTCCAATGGCGCTGCCGAAAGGCTCTTGGGAGGGCTCGATTATGACCGAGGAGAACATCCGGTATCTTAGCCGGACGAAGCGGCTGCCGCCGGTGGAGGTGCTGGTCGCGCGCGCGACCGGCTCGGAGAGGGTGCCGCAGCCGCGGACGGGCGAGCACGTCGTCTTCTTCTCTCACTTCGAGCGCGGGCTCGGCCTCCCCGCGAGTCTTTTCTTCCGGAGCTTCCTCGACTTCTTCGGGTTGCAGCCGCATCATCTCGGCGCCAACGCCGTGCTGCAGGTCGCCGGCTTCGCCACGCTCTACGAAGGTTATCTCGGCATGCTGCCGACCGTTGACCTGTGGGCGAAGCTGTTCTTCCTGAAGCAGCAGGGGGCGTCGACTGGCGCGATGTCGGATTGCGGAGCTGCCGTGGTCACCGGCCGGGTGAACGGGCCGTTTCCCAAGCTGCCGCTTGAGGACTCGGCCAAGAAGTGGCAGACGACGTTCTTCTACGTCTGGAATGCCGACCCGGCGGTGGACGTCATAAATCTTCCTCCCTTTGTCAACGCGGCGCCACTCGCCAAGTCAAATTGGGGCTACTGCCCCAAGAAGCCGCCACAGGAGCTCCTGAACATCTGCCACCGGATCGGGGAGATGACGGATCGCGAGGGGCTGAAGCCGGCCGACCTCATCGCGACCTTCATCGCCCGCCGGGTGCTGCCGCTGCAGCGCCGGGCACACCGGATCTGCGACATGAGCGGCCGGCGTGACCCGACCCAGACGTCGACCAAGGCGCTGACGACGGCCGGGATCGTCCAGCGGGTAAACTATATCTCCAAGGCCGGGTTGAAGGAGGAGGGATGGAGCTTCGGGAAGGAGCCCTATCACCGGGAGAACCCGGCGCCAGCGGTGAGTCCCTGGTCTTTATTTTTTGCCGCCTCAACATTATTCCTGTGCCCTAACGCCGCGGGAGGGCCGCAGCTATTCGCCAGCCAGCAGGTTCACGATGGGCCGAATCCCCAGATCCTGCTGGCCGACTTGCCCGACTCGGACGTGGAGGAAGCCGGCGCCGAGGCGGAGGAGGGGGGATCGAAGCGCGCCTGGCCGACGCCGCAGCCGGCGGGTCATGGAACGCGGGTAAGTCTCCGCCCTCAGAACTTCTGCGCGACTGGCCGGACGACGACGAAGAGGACCTGACCGGGGCCCTCGGTGCAGCGCCCTCGGCCGGGGAGGATGCCAGCGTCGATCCTCCAAGACGGCTGCGGAAGGCGGCTGGCGCCGGGCCGGCCCGCGCGGCGGCGTCCGGCAGCCGGCCGCATGGGAAGGAGCCGGTCGAGGCGAGACCGACAGCAAAGCGCCCGGCAGCGGCGGAGCCGGCGCGCGAGAGGGCCGTCGTTAAGAAGAAGCGCCGGCTTGTCCCGTCCATGGGCCAGAGGCGGGAGGTCCCGAAGGTCATCGGGTAAGTGTGTTTTGTCTTTTTTCTGATCTCTTGCTTGTTTCTTGTTTAAGCCTTTGTGGTGATGAACTTGCTGTGCACAGGTCCGCCGTTGACCTGGCGTTGGCGGCAGCGGAGGCCGCGGCTGGCGAGGCCGTCTGGCGGAAGACCCGGAGCAGCGCCATCGACCCCGAGCCGGCCCGGACCGCGGAGGAGGACATCGAGGCCCGCCAGTCCGGCCAAAACCTCGACGCGGCGAGGCGCGATACCTGGCGGGATCGCGCGGAGGCCGAGAAAGAGATGGAGGAGGCCTCTGCCCGAGCGTGGGAGAGGGCCTCCGCAAAGCGGGACAGGATCACCGCGGACCCGGCCTGGCCGGAAATGGAGAGGGGGACGGAGCCGGCGGTGACGATCGTCGAGCCGTAGCCGGATCGGGTGGGCGAGCCGGCAGGGTAGACGGAGCTGGCCGGCGGCGAGTCGGACGTCGACGAGACCATCGTCGTGGACACGCTGCCCCGGGCCGACCCGGCAGGAGGAGGCGAGGGCGGCGGAGAGAGGCGCGAGGCGGACTCCGCGCCATCCGGCCAAGCGCGACCGACGCCGGCCTCAGAGGCCGCGTCTGGAGATGCCGGTGCCCTGGTGGTCATTCCGCCCCAAACCGCTACAACCTTCGAGCGGCCAGGTGGAAGCGGATCCGGCTCCGAAACCGCGATGCAGCAGCCGTGGGCGAGCGCCGACCAAGTTGTGGTCGGGCCGCGCACACGGGAGGACGACGCGGCGGATGCCTTGCGCTCGCAGCTTCGCGGGCGGAGCGAGCGCCTGCAGGCCTTTGTCTGGGAAGAGCAGGAGGCGGCGCGGAGGCTGGAGCAGGCGTTTGTGGTAAGTTTTTACTCTTCTCTTGTCTTGGTCGTCGAATCAGTGGGGGCGCGCCAGCGCACCCACTGGGTGTAGCCCCCGAGGTTCGGGCCGGGTTGCGGAGCAGCCGGGTCGAATCTTATAGCTCGTCCTTTGCATTCTTCTAACTTTTGTCTTTGCGCAGCATCTGTACGACCTGCGGGCCGCCGCGTACAATCGGCTTCGGGATCGGTTCAGCGAGGTCAAGGCCCAGCTAGCCGGGTTCAAGGTACGTCTTGCATGCCTTCAGTGGGGGCGCGCCAGCGCACCCACTGGGTGTAGCCCCCGAGGTTCGGGCCGGACTGCGGAGCAGCCGGGTCGAATCTTAGAGCTTTGTAATTTTTCCTTCTTGTCCTTTTTTCTTCTTGTCCTTGCCTGCGGCGTCTGACCGAGAATCTTGTCGCGCAGCTGATGCGGCCGAGGTGCCAGGACTCCGGAGCTGGCTTGCCGAAGCCGGCGAGCGGCGCGACCTTGCTGTCGCCGACCGCGACCGTCTCCAGGCCGAGGTGGACCGGCTCGTGGCCGAGAAGGCCAAGGTGGAGGAGGCCCACCAGGCGGAGTTGGGCCGGCTGGCGGAAGAGCGCGGCAAGGGGGCCGAGGAGCTGGCGGACGTCGGCAGGAGGATCGCCCAGCTCGAGAAAGATCTCGAGGCTCAGGCCCGCGCGTCGGCCGTGCGGGAGCATGGGATGCTGAGCGAGGCGCAGCATCTCGATGAGGCCTTTGCCCATGAGTGCCGTCTTTCCTTCGGTCCGGCTGGCCGACCCGGCAAGCTGTGTTTTCTTCTGGCTAACTTGTTTCCTTCCTTGGCAGGAGTCTTCCCCGAGACGCAGGAGGCGGCTGATGCGGCCGTGTACGCCCACCGGGCGGACCAGCGCGCGCTAGGGGCGGACGTCGACGTTTACGCCGCCTGGACCTTGTCGGAGATCGTCCTGGCCGGCGAGGCCCATCTTGGAGCCGTCGAGGGCCACATGCGCCGGCTATTCGATGCCGGACTGGCCATGGCGCGAAGCCTCTGGCCGAGCGCGGTGGTGCCGAACAGCGTCACCCGGCTGGCGCGGTGGCTGGAGGCCGGCGTGGACCGGCTCGGTGCGTGGAGGGCATCTGCTGTTGGGGAACGTTGCATGGAAAACAAAAAAATTTCTACGCACATGCAAGATCTATCCATGGAGATGCATAGCTACGAGAGGGGGAGTGTGTCTACGTACCCTCATAGACCGTAAGCGGAAGCGTTAGAACAACGCGGTTGATGTCGTCGAACAACTTCACGATCCAACTGACCGAGCACCGAACGTACGGTACCTCCGCGTTCAGCACACGTTCAGCTCGATGACGTCCTCGGCTTCTTGATCCAGGAAGACGGCGAGGTAGTGGATGAGTTCCGGCAGCACGACGGCGTGGTGACGGTGATGGTGATGCTATCTCCGCAGGGCTTCGCCCAAGCACTGCGAAAATATGACCGAGGGACGGAACTGTGGAGGGGGGCGCCGCACACGGCTAAGACAATGTTGTGTCTTCTTTGGGGCGCCCCCTCTCCTCTATTTATATATGTGTAGGGACTTGGAGTAGAAGGAATAGTGCCATGTGAACAGTAACCATGAATAGTAAACACGTGGACTGGGACTCCAAAGTCCAATCCTATTCCTACTAGGACTCTCCCTTTTTCCTTCCCTAGCCGCGTGGGCTTTTGAGGACTTGGTGCGCCTGGCCCAATAAGGTCAGGGCGCCTCCCCTTAGCCCATGCCAGCCCTTGGGACATGGTGGACCCACTTGTGGACTTCCGGACCTCTCCGGAATCCTCCGGAACCTTCTGGAAGCTTCCCGGTACAATACCGAAAAAAACTGCACCTTTTTCCGGAACCCAAAATATGACTTCCCATATATAAATCTTTACCTCTCAACCATTCCGAGACTCCTCGTGACGTCCGGGATCTCATCCGGGACTCCGAACAACATTCGGTTACCAATTCACATAACTCATATAACACTATATCGTCAACGAACGTTAAGCGTGCGGACCCTACGGGTTCGGGAATGATGTAGACATGACTGAGACGCCTCTCCGGTCAATAACCAATAGCGGAACCTGGATGCTCATATTGGTTCCTACATATTCCACAAAGATCTTATCGGTCGAACCGCAATGACAACATACGTAATTCCCTTTGTCCGTCGGTATGTTACTTGCCCAAGATTCGATCGTCGGTATCTCCATACCTAGTTCAATCTCGTTACCGGCAAGTCTCTTTACTCGTTCCGTAATACATCATCCCGTAACTAACTCCTTAGTCACTTTGCTTGCAAGCTTCTTATGATGTGCATTACCGAGAGGGCCCAGAGATACCTCTCCGAAACACGGAGTGACAAATCCCAGTCTCGATCCATGCCAACTCAACAGACACCTTCGGAGATACCTGTAGAGCATCTTTATGATCACCCAGTTACGTTGTGACGTTTGATAGCACACAAGGTATTCCTCCGGTATCCGGGAGTTGCATGATCTCATGGTCGAAGGAACATGTATTTGACATTTAAGAAAGCAGTAGCAATAAACAGAACGATCATATGCTAAGCTAACGGATGGGTCTTGTCCATCACATCATTCTCCTAATGATGTGATCCCGTTATCAAATGACAACTCATGTCTATGGTTAGGAAACCTTAACCATCTTTGATCAACGAGCTAGTCTAGTAGAGGCTTACTAGGGACACGGTATTTGTTTATGTATTCACACATGTATTTAAGTTTCCGATCAATACAATTCTAGCATGAATAATAAACCTTTATCATGAATAAGGAAATATGATAATAACCATTTTATTATTGCCTCTAGGGCATATTTCCATCAGTCTCCCATTTGCACTAGAGTCAATAATCTAGTTCACATCGCCATGTGATTAACACCCAAAGAGTTCACTAGAGTCAATAATCTAGTTCACATCGCCATGTGATTAACACCCAAAGAGTTCACTAGAGTCAATAAACTAGTTCACATCGCCATGTGATTAACACTCAAAGAGTTCTATGGTGTGATCATGTTTTGCTTGTGAGAGAGATTTTTTAGTCAACAGGTCTGCAACATTCAGATCCGTGTGTAGTTTGCAAATCCTTATGTCATACTGTAGATGCTGCTATCACGCTTTACTTGGAGCTATTCCAAATGAATGCTCCATTATACGTATCCGGTTTGCTACTCAGAGTTATCCAGATCGGTGTCAAAGTTTGCATCGACGTAACCCTTTACGACGAACTCTTTATCACCTCCATAATCGAGAAACATTTCCTTAGTCCTCTAGTTACTAAGGATAATTTTGACCGCTGTCCAGTGATCCACTCCTGGATCACTCTTGTACCCCTTTTGCCAGACACGTGGCAAGTCACACATCAGGTGTGGTACACAGCATGGCATACATTATAGAACCTATGACTGAGGCATAGGGAATGACTTTCATTCTCTCTCTATCTTCTGCCGTGGTCGGGTTTTGAGTCTTACTCAACTTCACACCTTGCAAGACAGGCAAGAACCCTTTCTTTGACTGATCCATTTTGAACTTCTTCAAAACTTTGTCAAGGTATGTGCTTTGTGAAAGTCCTATCAAGCGTCTTGATCTATCCCTATAGATCTTGATGCCCAATATATAAGCAGCTTCACCGAGGTCTTTCATTGAAAAATTCTTATTCAAGTATCCCTTTATGCCATCTAGAAATTCTATATCATTTCCAATCAACAATATGTCATCCACATATAATATTAGAAATGCTACAGAGCTCCCACTCACTTTCTTGTAAATACAGGCTTCACCGTAAGTCTGTACAAAACCATATGCTTTGATCACCTCATCAAAGCGTATATTCCAACTCCGAGATGCTTGCACCAGTCCATAGATGGATCGCTGGAGCTTGCACACTTTGTTAGCACCCTTAGGATCGACAAAACCTTCTGGTTGCATCATATACAACTCTTCTTTGAGAAAACCATTAAGGAATGCAGTTTTGACATCCATTTGCCAGATTTCATAATCATAAAATGCGGCAATTGCTAACATGATTCGGACAGACTTAAGCATCGCTACGGGTGAGAAAGTCTCATCGTAGTCAACCCCTTGAACTTGTCGAAAACCTTTCGCGATAAGTCGAGCTTTGTAGACAGTGATATTACCATCAGCATCTGTCTTCCTCTTAAAAATCCATTTATTCTCAATGTCTTGCTGATCATCGGGCAAGTCCACCAAAGTCCACACTTTGTTCTCATACATGGATCCTATCTCAGATTTCATGGCCTCAAGCCATTTGTCGGAATCCGGGCTCATCATAGCTTCTTCATAGTTCGTAGGTTCGCTGTTGTCTAACAACATAACTTCCAGAACAGGATTACCGTACCACTCTGGTGTGGAACGTACTCTGGTCGACCTACGAAGTTCAGTAGTAACTTGATCTGAAGTTTCATGATCTTTATCATTATCTTCCTCTCTTATTGGTGTAGGCATCACGGGAACGGTTTTCTCTGATGAGCTACTTTCCAATTCGAGAGAAGGTACAATTACCTCATCAAGTTCTACTTTCCTCCCACTCACTTCTTTCGAGAGAAACTCCTTCTCTAGAAAGGACCCATTCTTGGCAACAAAGACCTTGCCTTCGGATCTGTGGTAGAAGGTGTACCCAATTGTTTCTTTAGGGTATCCTATGAAGACGCACTTCTCCGCTTTGGGTTCGAGCTTATCAGGTTGAAGCTTTTTCACATAAGCGTCCCATCCCCAAACTTTAAGAAACAACAACTTAGGTTTCTTGCCAAACCATAGTTCATACGGTGTCGTCTTGACGGATTTAGACGGTGCCCTATTTAACGTGAATGCAGCTGTCTCTAATGCATAACCCCAAAACGATAGTGGCAGATCGGTAAGAGACATCATAGAACGCACCATATCTAATAAAGTACGGTTACGACGTTCGGACACACCATTACACTGTGGTGTTCCAGGTGGCGTGAGTTGTGAAACAATTCCACATTTTCTTAAATGAAGGCCAAACTCGTAACTCAAATATTCACTTCCACGATCAGATCGTAGAAACTTTATTTTCTTGTTACGATGATTCTCTACTTCACTCTGAAATTCTTTGAACTTTTCAAATGTTTCAGACTTGTGTTTCATCAAGTAGATATACCCATACCTACTCAAATCATTTGTGAAGGTTAGAAAATAACGATACCCGCCGCGTGCTTCAACACTCATTGGACCGTATACATCGGTATGTATTATTTCCAATAAGTCATTAGCTCGCTCCATTGTTCCGGAGAACGGAGTTTTAGTCATCTTGCCCATGAGGCATGGTTCGCAAGTATCAAAATGATTCATAATCAAGTGATTCCAAAAGTCCATCCGCATGGAGTTTCTTCATGCGCTTTACACCAATATGACCTAAACGGCAGTGCCACAAGTATGTTGCACTATCATTATCAACTTTGCATCTTTTGGCATCAATATTATGAATATGTGTATCACTACGATCGAGATTCAACAAGAATAAACCATTCACAAGGGTGCATGATCACGAGAGATATTACTCATATAAACAGAATAACCATTATTCTCTGATTTAAATGAATAACCGTCTTGCAATAAACAATATCCAGATATAATGTTTTATGCTCAACGCAAGCACCAAATAACCATTATTTAGGTTTAATACTAATCCCGAAGGTATTACGAGCGTGCCGATGGTGATCATATCAATCTTGGAGACACTTCCAACACACATCGTCACCTCGTCCTCAGCTAGTCTCTGTTACTCCGCAGCTCTTGCTTCAAGTTACTAATATTAGCAACTGAACCGGTATCAAATACCCAGACGCTGCTACGAGCACTAGTGAGGTACACATCAATAACATGTATATCAAATATACCTTTGTTCACTTTGCCATCCTTCTTATCCGCCAAATATTTGGGGCAGTACTGCTTCCAGTGACCATTTCCTTTGCACTCAAAGCACTCAGTCTCAGGCTTGGGTCCAGTTTTGGGCTTCTTCATGGGAGCGACAACTTGCTTGCCGTTCTTCTTGAAGTTCCCTTTCTTTCCCTTGCCCTTTTTCTTGAAACTGGTGGTCTTATTAGCCATCAACACTTGATGCTCTTTCTTGATTTCTACCTCCGCCGATTTCAGCATCGCGAAGAGCTTGGGAATCGTTTTCGTCGTCCCTTGCATATTATAGTTTCATCACGAAGCTCTAGTAGCTTGGTGATAGTGACTAGAGAAATCTGTCAATCACTTTCTTATCTGGAAGATTAACTCCCACTTGATTCAAGCGATTGTAGCACCCAGACATTCTGAGCACATGCTCACTGGTTGAGCTATTCTCCACCATCTTGTAGGCAAAGTACTTGTCAGAGGTCTCATAACTCTCAACACGGGCGTGAGCATGAAATACCAATTTCAGCTCTTGGAACATCTCTTATGTTCCATGGCGTTCAAAACGTCTTTGAAGCCCCGATTCTAAGCCGTACAGCATGGTGCACTAAACTATCAAGTAGTCATCAGATCAAGTATGACAAACGTTCATAACGTCTGCATCTGCTCCTGCAACAGGTCTGTCACCTAGCGGTGCATCAAGGACATAATTCTTCTGTGCAGCAATGAGGATAATCCTCAAGTTACGGACCCAGTCCGTGTGATTGCTACCATCATCTTTCAACTAAGCTTTCTCTAGGAACGTATCAAAAACAGGGGAGCTACAATGCGAGCTATTGATCTACAACATAATTTGCAAATACTATCAGGACTAAGTTCATGATAAATTTAAGTTCAATTAATCAAATTACTAATGAACTCCCACTTAAATTAACATCCCTCAAGTTAACTAAGTGATACATGATCCAAATCAACTAACCCATGTCCGATCATCACGTGAGATGGGATAGTCATCAATGGTGAACATCTCCATGTTGATCATATCTACTATATGACTCATGTTCAACCTTTCGGTCTCCAGTGTTCCGAGACCATGTCTGTACATGCTAGGCTCGTCAAGTTTAACCCAAGTATTCTGCTTGTGTAAAACTGGCTTACACCCGTTGTATGTGAACGTAGAATCTATCACACCCGATCATCACGAGGTGCTTCGAAACGACGAACTTTAGCAACGGTGCATACTCAGGGAGAACACTTTTATCTTGAAATTTAGTGAAGGGATCATCTTATAATGCTACCGTCGTTTTAAGCAAAATAAGATGCATAAAGGATAAACATCACATGCAATCAAAATATGTGACATGATATGGCCATCATCATGTTGTGCTTTTGATCTCCATCTCCAAAGCACCGTCATGATCTCCATCGTCACCGGCTCGACACCTTGATCTCCATCGTTGCGTCGTGGTCGTGTCGCCAACTATTGCTTCTACAACTATTGCTAACGCATAGCGATAAACTAAAGCAATTACATGGCGCTTGCATTTCATACAATAAAGAGACAACCATAAGGCTCCTGCCGGTTGCCGATAATTTACAAAACATGATCATCTCATACAATAACGTATATCACATCATGTCTTGACCATATCACATCACAGCATACCCTGCAAGAACAAGTTAGACGTCCTCTACTTTGTCGTTGCAAGTTTTACGTGGCTGCTACGGGCTTCTAGCAAGAACCGTTCTTACCTACGGCACAAAACCACAACGGTGATTTATCAAGTTTGCTGTTTTAACCTTCAACAAGGACCGGCCGCAGTCAAATTCGATTCAACTAAAGTAGGAGAAACAGACACCCGCCAGCCACCTTTATGCAAAACAAGTTGCATGTCTGTCGGTGGAACCGGTCTCATGTACGTGGACATGTAAGGTTGGTCCGGGCTGCTTCATCTTACAATACCGCCGAATCAAAATAAGACGTTGGTGGTAAGCAGTATGACGATCACCGCCCACAACTCTTTGTGTTCTACTCGTGCATATCATCTACGCATAGACCTGGCTCATGATGCCACTGTTGGGGAACGTTGCATGGAAAACAAAAAAAATTCTACGCACACGCAAGATCTATACATGGAGATGCATAGCTACGAGAGGGGGAGTGTGTCTACGTACCCTCGTAGACCGTAAGCGGAAGCGTTAGAACAACGCGGTTGATGTCGTCGAACAACTTCACGATCCAACCGATCGAGCACCGAACGTACGGCACCTCCGCGTTCAGCACACGTTCAGCTCGATGACGTCCTCGACTTCTTGATCCAGCAAGACGGCGAGGTAGTGGATGAGTTCCGGCAGCACGACGGCGTGGTGACGGTGATGGTGATGCTATCTCCGCAGGGCTTCGCCCAAGCACTGCGAAAATATGACCGAGGGACGGAACTGTGGAGGGGGGCGCCGCACATGGCTAAGACAATGTTGTGTCTTCTTTGGGGCGCCCCCTCTCCTCTATTTATATATGTGTAGGGGCTTGGAGTAGAAGGAATAGTGCCACGTGAACAGTACCATGAATAGTAAACACGTGGACTTGGACTCCAAAGTCCAATCCTATTCCTACTAGGACTCTCCCTTTTTCCTTCCCTAGCTGCGTGGGCTTTTGAGGACTTGGTGCGCCTGGCCCAATAAGGTCAGGGCGCCTCCCCTTAGCCCATGCCAGCCCTTGGGACGTGGTGGACCCACTTGTGGACTTCCGTACCTCTCCGGAATCCTCCGGAACCTTCTGGAAGCTTCCCGGTACAATACCGAAAAAAACTGCACCTTTTTCCGGAACCCAAAATATGACTTCCCATATATAAATCTTTACCTCTCAACCATTCCGAGACTCCTCGTGACGTCCGGGATCTCATCCGGGACTCCGAACAACATTCGGTTACCAATTCACATAACTCATATAACACTATATCGTCAACGAACGTTAAGCGTGCGAACCCTACGGGTTCGGGAATGATGTAGACATGACTGAGACGCCTCTCTGGTCAATAACCAATAGTGGAACCTGGATGCTCATATTGGTTCCTACATATTCCACGAAGATCTTATCGGTCGAACCGCAATGACAACATACGTAATTCCCTTTGTCCGTCGGTATGTTACTTGCCCAAGATTCGATCGTCGGTATCTCCATACCTAGTTCAATCTCGTTACCGGCAAGTCTCTTTACTCGTTCCGTAATACATCATCCCGTAACTAACTACTTAGTCACTTTGCTTGCAAGCTTCTTATGATGTGCATTACCGAGAGGGCCCAGAGATACCTCTCCGAAACACGGAGTGACAAATCCCAGTCTCGATCCATGCCAACTCAACAGACACCTTCGGAGATACCTGTAGAGCATCTTTATGATCACCCAGTTACGTTGTGACGTTTGATAGCACACAAGGTATTCCTCCGGTATCCGGGAGTTGCATGATCTCATGGTCGAAGGAACATGTATTTGACATTTAAGAAAGCAGTAGCAATAAACAGAACGATCATATGCTAAGCTAACGGATGGGTCTTGTCCATCACATCATTCTCCTAATGATGTGATCCCGTTATCAAATGACAACTCATGTCTATGGTTAGGAAACCTTAACCATCTTTGATCAACGAGCTAGTCTAGTAGAGGCTTACTAGGGACACGGTATTTGTTTATATATTCACACATGTATTTAAGTTTCCGGTCAATATAATTCTAGCATGAATAATAAACCTTTATCATGAATAAGGAAATATGATAATAACCATTTTATTATTGCCTCTAGGGCATATTTCCATCATCTGCGGCCCGCGCCGGCGCGAAGACGGCGCTGCAATTCGTCGCGTCATGGTATCCAGGCATGGATCTTAACCGCCTGGCGGCGCAGCGGGTCGGCGCGGAGGAGCACTTGGCGGCACAGGCGCGGCGGATCGCCGGGCGGGCCAGCTACCTGTCCTCGTTCGCCCCGTACGACGAATTCGTCTTGGAGCGGACGAAAGACGGCGAGGAGCTCCCTGCCGACGAGTTCGGCTTACAGCTCAACGATCCGGACGGCAGCTCGGCCGAGACGGGAGCCTACGCCGACGACGAGGCCGACCCGGACGACACCGCGACGACCGAGAGGCAGGAGAGCTCCAGGCCCGACCCGGCGGCCGCATCCACCTCCGCCGAGCCGGCGCCGACCGGAGCCGCATCTACCTCCTCCGAGCCGGCGCTGACCGGAGCCGACGTAGGCGCCGCTTAGGACTTCTCCTTATCTTTCCTGTACTCGGTACTTGAATTTTGTTAGGTAGTAGGTCCACCCTCTGGGGTGTAGTTTATGTAATGAACTTGAGGCCGCGGGCCCGTGTTGTTTATAAATTTTGTGGCGCCAATTGTCGTGTTTTCGCTTTTTGCTGTTCGGCCTTGGGCCTTTTTCTTGTTTATCTTTTCTTCGGGCTTCCTTCCCGCTAGCCGGACAGCCGGGTTGCGGTCTGTGGCTAGAACGGGAACTCGGCTTTTAGAGAGGACGCACAATACTTAGGCTTTTCCGGACGTCGAGCGCGAGCGAAACACCCACTGGGTCGGCTGGCGGCGGGCGGCGAAGCCAGCTGGCGCGCAGCCGGTCGTGTGGTGAATAAGTGAGGGCGGGTAGGGCCGGGTTGGCCGAGCCGGGCTCTCCTCCTTAGCCGTTCTTGCGTGACGATGCTTCCGGCCTTTGGCTCTTGCCGGCCGGACAGCCGGGGGCCGGCTGTGGCTGGCGAAGAGAGGGCTTTGGCGGTTCGTACGCTTCGAAGTGGACAAAGGAAAATGGCAAGGCGCGGTCTAGCCGGGTAGCCCCCGAGCCCCCGAGCCGGATGGGCCGACTCGGCGGGTGAAACGAAAACGGGGAAGTGTGTAGACACAGAGCGTAGTAAAAAAGGAAAAGGAAGCCCCCGAGCCCCCGAGCCGGCTGGGCCGACTTGGTGGGCGTCCGCTGTCATGCGGGGAGGGGCTTGCTGCTTTCATTAAACTCAAAAGGTGGTGATACATACGTGCATGCGTTCAACTGTAAAACGGACGGAGGAGCTCCGCGTTCCAGGGCCGGCTAGACTCCTCGCCGGCTCCATCTCTCTTGCGCTTGTTTGGCTTCTGCGCGTCGATGAGGTAGTACGCGTTCCGGTCGCAGAGAGCCTTGATGATGATGAAGGGGCCTTCCCAAGGGGAGGCCAGCTTGTGCTGGCCGGCTGGCCGTTGGACGAGCCGGAGCACGAGGTCGCCCTCGCGGAACGCGAGGGGCCTGATCTTTTTGCTGTGGTAGTGGCGTAGGCTTTGTTGGTAGATGGCTGACCGGCTGAGGGCCAGAAGGCGCGCCTCCTCAAGTAGGTCGACGCCGTCTTCACGTGCTTCCTTTGACTCGGCTTCTGTGTACATGGTTATCCGGGGCGAGTCGAACTCGACGTCGGTGGGAATGATTGCTTCGGCTCCGTAGACGAGGAAGAACGGGGTGAACCCGATGGAGCGGTTGGGCGTCATCCGGAGACTCCAGAGGACGGCCGACAACTCATCGAGCCAGCTGCCGGGTGAGCGCACGAGCGGCTCGACGAGTCGCGGCTTGATGCCGGCTAGGATGAGGCCGTTTGCCCGCTCGACCTGGCCGTTCGACTGGGGGTGTGCGACGGAGGCCAAGTTGAGCCGGATGCCGGATGCAGAGCAGTAGTGGGCCAGCGCGCCCTTGGCGAAATTGGTGCCGTTGTCCGTGATGATGCTGTGCGGCACGCCGTAGCGAACTGCGATATCTTTGATGAACCGGGCGGCCGTGGGCCCGTCGAGCTTCTTGATCGGCCTAGCCTCGATCCACTTGGTGAACTTGTCGACGGCGACCAGCAAATGCGTCATGCCGCCTCGGGCGGTCTTGAAAGGCCCCACCATGTCGAGTCCCCAGACGGCAAAGGGCCACGTGATTGGGATAGTTTGGAGGGCGGAAGCCGGCTGGTGGCTGCGCTTGCTGAAACGCTGGCAGCCCTCGCACTTGAGGACCAATTGCTCGGCATCTTGCAGGGCCGAGGGCCAGTAGAAGCCATGGCGGAAAGCCTTGGCCACCAGGGACCTCAAGGCGGCGTGGTGGCCGCACTCGCCTTGGTGGATGTCGAGGAGGATCTCGAACCCCTTGTCCTGCTCGACGCAGTGCTGGAAAACGCCCGTCGTGCTGCGCTTGACGAGTTCGTGGTTGATGATGCTATAGGCGGATGCTCGCCGCTGCACTTGTCGGGCTTCGGTCTCGTCACTGGGGAGGTCGCCGTCTTCCAAGAAGGCGAGGATCGGCCGAGCCCAGGACGGGGCCGACACCACCGTGAAGATGGCCACCGGGATGGGATCCTGGGCGGCAGTCCCCGAGCCGGAGCCGGCAGTCCACGGGCCGGAGACGGCTGTCCCCGGGACGGAGACGGCAGTCCCCGGGCCGGAGCCGGCAGTCCCTGAGCCGGAGCCGGCAGTCCCCGAGCTTGGGCCGGGAACGCCAGAGTTGGGCGGGGGCGCGTCGGGGTCGTCCGGTACGAAGATGGATTCCGACTCGGGAGACGGCTTGATGGACGGCTTCCGCAGGTGCTCGAGGAAGACGTCGGACGGGATGGCTTGCCGGGTGGAGCCCACTTTGCCTAGTGCGTCGGCCGCTTCGTTCTCCGCGCGGGGGACGTGGAGGAACTCACAACCGTCGAACCCGCCAGAGAACTGCTGGACCAGGAAACGGTAGCTGGCCATGTTGGCGTCTTTGGCGTCCCAGTCACCGGAAACTTGCTGCACCACCAGGTCCGAGTCACCGTAGTAGAGGATGCGCCGGATGCCGAGCTCCCTGGCCAGCCGGATGCCATGTACGAGGGCTTTGTACTCGGCAACGTTGTTGGAGGCGGCGAAGTGGATCTGGAGCACGTACCGCAGTCGGTCGTTCTTGGGGGAAGACAGCACGATGCCGGCTCCCAAGCCGTTGCGTATCTTGGAGCCGTCGAAGTGCATGCGCCAGTGGGTCAACTCGGGAGCCGGTGGCAAGTACTGGGTCTCGGTCCAGTCGACGAGGAAGTCGGCCAGCGCCTGGGACTTGATGGTGGTGCGGGGCTCGTAGAGGATCGTGTGGCCGGCTAGCTTGATGGCCCACTTGGCCACCCGGCCAGAGGCATCGCGGCAGCCCATGATATCGCCGATGGGGGACGTGCTCACCACGGTAATGGCGTGCTCCTGAAAGTACTGCCTCAGCTTCCTGGCGGCGAAGTACACGCCGTAGCACATCTTCTGGTAGTGGGGGTAGTTCTGCTTGGAGGCGGATAGCACCTCGCTTAGGAAGTACACTGGACGCTGGACCGGCTGCACCTTGCCCTCCTCAGGGCGCTCGACCACCAGCACCGTGCTGACTGCGCGGGAGGTGGCGGCGATGTACAGCAGAAGTGGCTCCTTCTCAGCCGGCGCGGCCAGGACGGGTGCGGTCGACAGCATGCGCTTGAGGTCGCGAAAGGCTTCATCCGCCTGGTCGGTCCACTCGAACGCCGTCGTCTTCTTCATCAGCTGATACAGGGGCAGGGCCCTCTCCCCCAGCCGGCTGACAAACCGGCTGAGAGAGGCCAAGCAGCCGGTGAACTTTTGCACGTCGCGCAGCCGGGCCGGCTTGCGCATGCGCTCGATTGCCTTGATCTTCTCCGGGTTGGCCTCGATGCCGCGTGCCGAGACGAGGAAACCGAGGAGCTGGCCAGACGGCACGCCGAAGACGCATTTCTCCAGGTTGAGCTTGATCTGGAACCGGCGCAGGTTGGCGAAGGTTTCCTGGAGGTCGGCCAGGAGTGTGAGGTGCTGCTTGGTCTTCACCACGATGTCGTCGACGTAGACGTGCACATTTCTGCCGAGCTGGGGCAGCAGGCATTTCTGCATGCAGCGCTGGAAGGTGGCGCCGGCATTCTTCAAGCCAAACGACATGGTGATGTAGCAATACGCCCCAAAGGGCGTGATGAAGGACGTCTTGAGGGCGTCCGCCGGGTCCAGCTTGATCTGGTGGTAGCCGGAGTAAGCGTCCAGGAAGGACAGGAGCTCGTAGCCGGCTGTGGAGTCGATGACTTGGTCAATCCGGGGTAGGGCAAACGGGTCCTTGGGGCAGGCCTTGTTCAGGCTGGTGTAGTCGATACACATGTGCCAGGTGCCATTTTTCTTCAGGACGAGGACTGGGTTGGCCAGCCATTCCAGGTGGAAAACTTCCATGATGAAGCCGGCTTTGAGTAGCCGGGCGATCTCTTCACCGATGGTTCTTCGCTTCTCTTCGGAAAAGCGGCGTAGCAGTTGCCGGACAGGCTTGGCGTCCTTGCGGACGTGAAGTTTGTGCTCGGCGAATTTCCTCGGGACACCCGGCATGTCTTTGGGGGACCACGCAAAGATGTCCTGATTCTCACGGAGGAAATCGACAAGCTCGCCTTCCTATTTGCTGTCGAGGCCGGTGCCCACGACGACGTACTTGCTGGAGCTGGGGTCGGCCGGGTTAAGCGGGACCCGCTTCGTGTCTTTGGCCGGCTTGAAGGAGGCCTCGTCGGCGGCCGGCTTGGGCGGAGTCGGCACGGCCGGCTGCTCGCCGGCCAGCGCCACGATCCGGTCAAGCTGGCGCCTCTCCTCGGCGATGACCGGCGACTCGGCCAGCTTGGAGCCGGCTTGGGCGCACTCGAGGGACTTCTTGTAGTCGCCGCCGAAAGTGATGAGGCCCTTGGGACCCGGCAGCTTTAGCTTCAGGTAGGCGTAGTGCGGGACCGCCATGAACTTGGCCATCGCGGGCCGGCCCAGCAGCGCGTGGTAGGGGCTGGCCAGGTCGACCACTTCGAACCAGATCGGCTCGCGGCAGAAGTGGCTGCTGGAGCCGAACAGGACGTCGAGCCGGACCCGGCCGATCGGAGAGCAGGAGAGACCCGGCACGATGCCGTGGAACACCGTCCGGGTCGGCTCCAGCTGTCGTGCCTCGATGCCGAGCTTGGTCATGGTGTCGCGGTACAGGATGTTGATGCTGCTACCGCCGTCGATCAGCACCCGCGAAAAGCGGCAGGTGCGCTTCTTGGAGACTAAGGTGGGGTCAAGCACGAGGGCGTAGCCACCCGGCGTAGGCATGACGGCCGGGTGGTCCTCCCGGGTCCAGCTGACCGGTCGGTCGGACCAATGCATGTACTGGGGGACCGGAGGGATGACGGCGTTCACCTCGGCTTGGTGTTTGCGCTTGGCGTGTTTGTCGTCGCCCTCGCCGGTGAAGACGACGTAGGCCGCGTCCGGGCGCGGGAAAGCGTTGTCGGCGAGGGCGCCGGGTGGCGGCGGAGGCGGCGGAAGCTGCGGCTGCTGCGGGCCGGCTCCGGGTGGCGGTGGTGGAAGGTTGCCCTTCAACAGGCGTTGGGTGAAGCTACACTGCCGGAGCGTGTGCGTCGACGGCTTCGCGCCGCTGTGGTTCTTGCAGGGGGCGTCGAGCATCTGCTCGAACGACAGCTTGGGCTGCCAGGCGGCCTTGCCAGTGCGCGGGCGCTGGCTGGGGCCCTGCTCGGCCGGCTACTCCCCTTCCACGGCGGCGACCTGCCGGTTGTCGTAGCGGGGCGCCTGCTGGTCGTTCCTGCGCTTGCCGCTGTTGTTGTTGTTGTCTTGCCGACGTTGGCCGCCGTCGCCGGCCGGCTTGGGAGGCGCCGGCTGGACCGGGAGGAGCTTGCCGTCTGCGTCGATCGTAACCTTCACATTCATCGCGGAGTCGGCCGTAGCGTACTTGTCCGCCACAGCCATGAGCTCCGCCAGGGTCTCCGGCTCGTCGCACACCAGCCGGTGCTTGACCAGAGTGCCGTCTTGGCACCCGTCGATGAAGTACTGGATGGCCTGGACCTCGTGGACCCCTTCGCAGGAGTTGCGCAGCTCCGTCCACTGCGTGAGGAAGTCGCGAAGGGGCTCGCCCTGCCTCTGGACGCACATGGAGAGCTGGCGAGGCTTGCCGGGTCGCTTGTAGGTGCTGGTGAAGTTGCGGATGAACGCGTCTTCGAAATCCAGCCAGGAGTTCACGCTGCCGGCTCGCAGGCTGTTAAGCCACGTCCAGGCCGAGCCGAGCAGCATGAGAGGAACGTATCGTACGGCCACGCGCCGGTTGCCGCCGGCTATGCCGACAGCCGTGGTGTAGTCCGTCAGCCAGTCCTCCGGCTTGGTGACGCCGTTGTACTTGGGGCAGTCGCGAGGCAGCGAGAAACCTTTGGGGAAGGGTTCCTCCCGAATGCGGGGGCCGAAGCATGCCGGGCCGACAGAGCTCTCCTCCTCCAGGGCCTTGGAGCATGCCAGCCGGTCGATGCGGTTACGGGCGTTGTTTTCGTCGTAGGGCTCGCGGGGACCGAGCCAGTCAGCCACGGGACCGCGGGGTGCAGGGGCTTCTCGGGCCGGCTCGGGACGCCGGGCCGGCCGCACGGGGGGCTCCGGTGGCTGAACCCAGCCGTTGCCAGCCGTCTCGTCGGCGACACCGTTTCCGGCAGTTGCGACGCGATTGTGCCGGCTCCGACCAGATCGATGCCGGCCAGAGCGGCTCACACTAGTGGCGTGGGAGGACATCCGTTGCGCGTCCCGGAGAGCCCTCTCCGGGTTCGCGGTATTCCCTGAAGCGGAGCCGGATGGCTGGGCCGGGTCGAACTGCTTCTGCTGCTCGTTTGCCGCGGTGATGAGGTCGCGGATGCGCTGCTACTGCTGCAGCAGCTCCTTGCCCTCCAGGAACTCGAGATCCGCCATTGCCGCCTGCGCCGCGCGCATGTTCTTGACAGGGGTGTCGTAGACGGGCTGGCCTGCGCCTAGCGCACGGCTGATCGCGCCCCCACGGGTCCGTACATCCACGACCCGGCTGGGCTCGGCGGAGGCCGGCGTGAAGCCGTGGGCGCTGTCGTACTCTCGCTGGGCGGACTCCAGCCGGTGCCGCGTCGCCACGAGCTCCGTGGCTTCGACCAGCAGATGCTCACGGTCCTCATTGAGCTGAGCCGCCGCAGCCGCCGTGTCGGCGTCGGGCGTGATGGGGGCTTGCAGGCTCCGGATCGTCTCGCGGAGCGGGTCGACCCGGCGTGGCGGAGCCGCAGCCGCGGCGGCCTTCTCCTTGTCGTGCGGGGAGCCGACGCTAGTGCCGATGGTCAGCACCTCCGCGCGGACGCAGAGAGCCACGACGCCATCGGAGACGGCGCGGCCAACGGGGACAGGGGAGTCGGCGAAGCTGCGCACCACACTGGGAAACACGTCGGGGACGAGCGCGACAAAGACGCGCAGTGCACCGAAGGGGACGATGAGGCAGCCTGCGGGACAGGTGGCGTCCGAACCCGGCAAAGCGTCGCAGCCGGCCGGGTCGGCCGCGCGGGGCGCGCGGATCAGACCGTGCACGATGCGCTCGCCGGAGCCGGTGAAGGGCCTCGTCCGGAACTTGACTCCGGCCGGCGCCGCGAGCAGCCACACGGTGGGCGCCAACTGTCGTGGTGTTCTCACGGCAGATGCCATAAGATGGCTAAAGAGGTGGGGCTACGTGAGGACGCCGGTGGGTTCCGGAGGCGAGGTTGGCACGAGCAGGTGCGAGACACGAGACGTACCCAGGTTCGGGGCCCTCCGGAGAGGTAATACCCCTAGTCCTGCCGAGTGAAATATGGGATGCACAAGGGTTACAGGGATGCTTCTGGAGCTGTTCGAACGGAGGAGGGAGAAGGGGCTGGGCCGCCGTTCTGCCTCTCCTGCGAGCGTGCGTGTGTGGGTGTGTGATCTCTAGAGTAAGAGGAAGCAGCTAATGATCATCCAACCAGCCCCTCTGCACGGAGGCCTCCCAGGGGGTCTTATAGGCCGACCCCCAGGGTTATAACGGTAAGGTTACAAAGGCGCGGGGCCCTGGTGTCATTGACCGGGAGCCGGTGGTGGGGGCTGCCGGGTCGCCGGGTCGGCCTGGTGCACCGCACCCACCGGGTGCGGGGCACTATGGCAGGTCTTGTCCGTCGTCACTCCGGGTACGAGGCACTGTGGCGCGTCCTGTCCGTCGTCAGAGGGCGGCCGGCGCCGCCAATGCTACAACACCGCGCCGCTCTGACACCACCTGCCTCGGGCGGGAGTGCAGGGAACGCTATAGCCACGCTTGCTCTGTCAGCGTAAAGGGAGGAGCGCTGTAGCCACGATTGCCTTAGCCGTGAAGGCTTCGTCCTCTCCTGGCCAGCCGGCATGGGCTAGCCGGCCAGGCCGGGTTGCCATGCCGAGCCGGCTCGCGCTGGGGAGCCGGCGTGCCGGCAAGCCGGATTGAGGAGCTTGACTTGCTGTGGTGATTTTTCAAGAAGGGGTTCGAGCTCCGTTGCCTACCCGGGGATCATCCCCCCGACAACTACAGTGCCGCCAACTCCGCTGGACCAGGTGACCGACGTCAGCGCGGCGTGGCACTGTAGCCCCACGACACCAACCACTCCGTGACGCGGGAGGCAACGGGCCACAGTGCCATGCAGCCGGCGGGTCCTAGCAGCCGGCTCGGGACAATGACAGCAGGGCCCCGCCCTCACTTAGATTCACCATTGTACCCCTGGGGGCCGGCCTATAGGACCCCCCGGGAGCCCCCATGCAAAGGGATTCGCTTGGACTCTTAGCACACACACACACACACACTCACCGGAGAGGCAAGATGGAGAGTTAGCTCCTTCTTCCTCCTCCACCCAATAGCTCCAGGAGCGTCATTGTAACCTTGTGATCCACTCTAGCGCATTCGGCAGGACTAGGGGTGTTACCTCCCACAGAGGGCCCCGAACGTGGGTACGTCTCGTGTCTCACACTTGCTCGTGCCAATCTCGCCTCCGGAACCCACCGGCGTCCTCACGCTGCCCCCCACTTTTAGCCATCCTATGGCATCTGCCATGATTTCACCACGACAGGTGTCGCCGGAGGGTGTCAAATGGATGGCGGCCGCACGAGTTCATACGAACAAACGCATATGGGGCTTCATCGCAAACATGTGCATTGTGTGGAGTCCCACGACAAAAGAGATCAAGATCAAGGCTGTGTCGGAAAGTCTTGGTCTAGTGCTTCTAACAAGGTAATTGACTAAAGAATAAGGAGGAAGGGCTTTGGATGTTAAGCAACTTGAACTCTTGAAGTCATGATTTAGCCCTACGACGGTCTATCACCACTCGAATCAAATGGACTTAATTGTTTGGTTGTATGGGCACAAATTCACAGTATGTCGTGTCGATACATGTTTGAGTCGTTGGTAACAAATCTCGTCGGCAAGACCGGCAAAATGGTGAAGGTTGAGACTGGACTCGAAGGTGTGTGGAATTTCATGAGAGATAGAGTGTGGTTGGATGTCAATGAACTCGTGAAGAAGTATGTAACAATTATTAGGGAAACGAAACGGAGTTCTAACTTGTGATGTATGAGAAGTTAACCAAATTTTGTGGTGCCTGCGGGGCCGTATGGGCCACACCCACTAGGAGTGCAGTGCCGCCAAGCAAACAAGGCAGTGCTCAAGTGTTGCGATTTGCCATGTGCCAATAGGGATACTTGGCACGGCCATGTGGTGTATAAGGGGAGAGGACGTGGCGAGGTGTCGGGAGGCAGCATAGGGGATAGGATAGACGAACGTCATGTAAGGGGTGGAGTATCATATCATGATTGGGGGTTGGACCGTAGAGGAAACCGACGGGAGTGGAAAAGAAATTCGATGACACAACTTCTATCACGGTTAAATCTCGGGACTCTGAGAGTCAGATGCTGACAGTGAGAAGTCTTCAAAGAAGAGGTTGGTGTTGGAGATGGAGGAGTATGATAACGTGGATGAGGGAGATGAAGGGGAGAACATGGACTACAATGCAACGATGACGATAGCGGTGGAAGAGAAGAATAAATGAAAGGATGCATGCGAGACTAAGAGATAGATTAAAGGCTATGTGACTTCCATCTCGGCAATGACGGGATCAGTGGGCTCCCAAGGGGCACCATCGACAGCAATGAATCTCTTAAGTCTGAATTGTCGAGGTTGTGGCGGCCTATGACAGTTCACGAAATTACTAGTGACAAGCTCAATATACAAGTATGAAATTCGTAGTATGTTGTACGGCCTTACTTGTAACCCTCTAAAAATAAGGATTATTCAGTAGTGAATATCAAAATGTGGATGATTTTAAAATAAGTTCGGTTGCATAAGAGCGGGACTTACTCTTATGTCAGGAGAAGCATCAAATGAGTATGGGACTTGGCTTGTACACTACTTCATGACGAGTTTATTTTACACTCATCATTTCCTAAATTTAATCTTTATATTCATAAGAAGTTTCCCAGTATATCACTTCAATTTTTCTTACTAATCACTAACAATAGCAAAGATGTGCAAATCTCCTTGTTTTGGCAAGTTATTACATATTTGATGGATAGAGGGGAGGGGGTAAGAGTGTGTCCAAGATCTAAACCGAAAATTAAAAAATTCCATCAGTGGAACGCCGTCAACAGAGGAACCAGGCACCTAGCCGAGGAGCATTGTTACTACTGCACCCGGTCGTTGACGAAGTCCTAGATTAGGGGGTGCTCGGCATATCGGTTACCAGTCCCTTGGGCTGGGCCGAGGACCCCCCTAAGCTCATCAACTGGTATAGGCCTCGTTCGTCTGGTCCAAGAACACCAAAGAGAATGATCCCAAGACTTGGCGTATACTCCATGACTTAGAGATAGTCCCCGACACGTTTTCCCCTAGATACTACCGACTTATGTGTAACCCTAGGCACCCCTGGTATCTACATAAACCGAGGTGCCTGGGTTGTAGAGGGACGAACACATTTACATACGATCTCGTGGTAGATCACCTGTACTTTGTACCCCATCACATTAATACAATCAAAGTAGGATGTAGGGTATTACCTCCTCGAGAGGGCGTGAACCTGGGTAAACAACGTGCCTCCTGTTACCATCGTGCCAAGGCTACCAGATCGGGACTCCCTACCTGAGATCTACCAGTTTTAGCTCCGACAGTCGTAACAGACGGGGCCCACTCCCCCAAGTCAAACAAAGGAACTTTCATTAAGAGACCCGAGCCATATCCCTTTGTTGAATCCGATACATCTCCAACATACTATAACTTTTGTATGTTTCATGCAATGTGTTGAAGTTTATTTGGAACTAACCTACTATGCCCAATGTGAGTTCATGTTTTCACCTGTTTTTATATTTCATAAAAATAAATATCTATGGATCTCGGAAAAAATCTAGAAAAATTCAGAAAATTAAAATTCAACTTATGGTTAATACTATTTTGACACTAAGAGTTTGAGTTTCCTTTTTTTGTAAAAGAACATCGAAGTACAATGAAATGAGCTGAGGAACACATTCCAACTACCTACAAAGAAATGATTAGCAGTGGAATACAATCCAAGTACAGCTAAAACAACAACACATAGGTATTTGTTGGGAGGCATGTGTCGACCCCGAGAATTGAAAAAGGAACAAGAACAAGAAGAACAAGAAGGTGTCGCCAACTAACTTAACACCATATTTCAGCAGTTGTCATGCTACCCTCTTTCCCTCCCCCCCCCCCCCCCCCCTCCAAACTGATATCCTTGTTCACAATCACCCTCATCAGGCTCTAGCTTGCCTTCTTGATTCTTCTACAGAGTGAAACTAGTTATGAAGATTTAGAAATAAAGTCTGTTTTTCGAAGTTTTTGCAACTTTTGAAAGCACTTTCTTATCCGCAAAAAAAAAACTTGAAAGCACTTTCTCTCGAGTAAAGCTGCCTCTTGTTCTTCTGTGCATGTCATGTGGATATGTATATGATTCTAGGCCTCTGGGAATCTTTTGGTTGTTGCTTGCTCATGCTTCATTGTCTTACTGTGCGTAAACAGCTAACCCTAGCATATAACTCCTCTGATGCATGTGTGCATTGATCTTATTGGACACCTGCCATTCTCGTAGGAGCTCTTCTTTGTGGAGGATCTCATCACTGGTGGTCAAGATAGAGGGAATCTTCAAAGGGCTGAGAATATTCTCGCATATGTCTGGTATTAATCCCATATTTATTTGTTCTTCCATTTCAAGCACAACTTAAAATATGGTTATATTAAAAAAAATTGAGACATGCATAAGTACAGTCAAAATATTGCCCCTATGGCTATGAGACATATCATAAATTAATAAATGTATTTTCTACTTACACATGAACTGTTGTTCTCCTGCAGGTACGAGCCAATTTTTTTTTAGCGGTGCAGGTACGAGCCAAATGATGTTCCATCAGTCCAGTTGTTAACGCAGACGGGGTTTCTGCCTGGCCCACCAGTGGCCTACTTCTGCTTGGTATGCATATTGATGTATCGACGGACAGGCGGGAGCGCATGAATACGACATTTTCCGATGCTCTCCTAGCCATCAATTAATGAATCCAGCATGGATCCACATAGCAGAGTGGGGGTCCAGATAATCCCACCGGTGCAATCCTAAACGCCGCGTTCTTAATGTTTTCTTGATGTGCTTCTGTTTGTTTCAATCACAAGGGGGCATTTTAGTTTCTGCATTTCTATCAACATGGTCTTTGTTATTATGTTTGCTTCTTATTTCTTTTAATACAGTACGGCTGTTCTATAAATTTTAAACTATTACAAAATACTTTGTTTAAATACATAGTGAACAATTAACATCTACATAATACTTGGTGAACACTTTTTTCAAACAGGTAATGAACATTTTTCCTAGACATTTTTCTAATACACAACATTCTTCTAAAAATGCAAATACATTTTGTATACACTATGAGCACTTTTCTACGCAATTGATGATTTTTTTTAGGTATTACTAACACATATTTTGAATACACAACGAACATTTTTCTATTGAAATTAACATTTTCATGGTACTTGTTTAACATTTTTTGAAATATGTAATAAGCATTTTCCTAAGACATTTTTTAACCACACTATGAACATTTTTTTTCTTAAAATGCAAATACATTTTCTAATATACTATGAATATTTCTCTCCCAAATGTAATTGATGAAAAAAGTTAAATATTACAAATACTTTTTTAAATACATAATGAACATTTTTCTATTGAACAATTAACGTTTTGATACTACATGTTGAACTTGTTTTGATGTATGTAATGAACATTTTTCCAAGACATTTTTTAAATACACTATGAACATTTTTAAATGCAAATACATTTTCATAGTACTTGTTGAACATGTTTTCAAATATGTAGTGAACATTTTCCTAAGACCTTTTTTAATACACAATGAACATTTGTTTTATAATGCAAATACATTTTCTATACATTGTGAGCAGTCTTCCTAGTTGACGAACAAATTTTAGTATTATTAATACAACTTTTGAATACACAATGAGCATTTTTCTATTGAATAATTAACATTTTCATAGTACCTGCTGAACATTTTTTTTGAAATATGTAATAAGCATTTTCCAAAGACATGTTTTAAACACACTATGAATATTTTCTTAAAATGCAAATACATTTTTTAATATATTATGAATATTTATCTCCCTAATGTAATTGATAAACAATTTTAAGTAATTCAAATACTTTTTTTAAGTACACAATGAACATTTTTCTATTGAACTGTTAACATTTCGATAGTACTTGTTGAACCTGTTTTGAAATATGTAATGGACATTTTTCTAAGACATTTTTTAAATACACAATGAACATTTTTTAAATGTGAATACATTTTCAAAGTACTTGTTGAACACGTTTTTGAAATATGTAGTGAACATTTTTCCAAGAAATTTTTAATACACTATCAACATTGTTTTTAAATGCAAATACATTTCCTATACCCTATGAGCATTTTTCTTCCTAGTTGATGAAAAATTTGAAGTATTACTAATACAATTTTTTGTTAGACAATGAACATTTTTATATTGAAGAATTAACATTTTCATAGTACTCATTGAACATTTTTTGAAATATTTAATAAGCATTTTCTTAAGACATTTTTCAACACACTATGAACATTTTCTTAAAATGCAATTTTTAAATATACTAGAATATTTATATACCTAATGTAATTGATGATCAATTTAAGGTATTACAAATACTTTTTAAAAATACATAATGAACTTATTTCTATTGAACAATTAACATTTTGATTGTACTTGCTCAACTTGTTTTGAAATATGTGATGAACATTTTTCCAAGCCATTTTTTAAATACACTATGAACATTTTTCACTTCAAATACATTTCATAGTACTTGTTGAACATGTTTTGAAATATGTAGTGAACTTTTTCCAAGACATTGTTTAAATAGACTATGAACTTTTTCTTAATTACAAATACATTTTTAAGTAATTCGCAAAAAAAAATACATTTTTAAGTATACTATGAACATTTCTCAAATAACTTACAATGGCATCCAAACAGAGAATTTTTCAAATGTTCGCCATTGTTTTTAATCTTTCTCTTTTTCCTTATTCAACTATTCTGTACTAGTCTTTTTGAATTATTGCTTCATGTCTTCGTAGATGTACTTCTTTGAATGTTCTATCCAAACAGTAAATTCTCCATTTTTTCCAAGTACGTTACTCCAGCTTTCAACTTATTTCTGCTTCCTTCATGTATTTCTTCAGCTGGATGTGCAAGCTCTATTGGAAAAGTTCGTCTTCCAACTCATGAAAAAAGGACAACAAAATTAAACTACCATTTTGTCAAGGATTTAATGGACAAATATGTAAGTTCTTTCTGTATTAATTTTCTTTCATTGAAATTCTTGATCAAATCTTCCGAAAAAATGGCATTGTTCTGTACTCATTTTCTTTTCTCATTGCGTGCAAGCTCCCCACTTTCTGAACTAACAAGAACTAAGAAAGTACATAATCTGGTATTTTCCATCGATCGAATGACTGTTTGCAAGAGAATGAAAGCTCTGATAACTTTGGCGACTAAAGAAGAGTGAGGGACTGAACAACAACTTCAATTGACCAAGCACTATTTCCATGCTATGTTCGACGACTGAGCTATTTGTACCGAACTGAGCAAGTACTAGTTTTGTACAATGAATGGAAGAATTTTCTACACTTGTTCTTACATTCTTGAATTCAGTTCCTTATTCTACCGAAGTGAAACAACTTACACTAGATGTTTATACAAGTAAACTACAACAACTTAGACTAGATGTTTTGCAAATAGCTTACTAGATTCAGTCCCTTTTTTTCCAAGTGACATTTTCTTCATAACGCAACCTGAGCTGAAAGGGAAGAACATTCATTAAGGCTTTGTTTGGTTGCAAAGGAAGGATAACCAAGGGTGAAAAGCCCCTACGGAGGATTTTCGCAAGCATAGGTGATCCCCATCTCCTACGGGGGATATCAACCTCATTCCCTGTGGCAGTTTGGTAACCCATGGGAGGGGGCTCTAGTCATAATTTAGTACGAAATATATGATTCTGTGGCTGAAAAAAGATCTCTCACTACAACCAAGTTGTGGCCGTTACAAACGAGAACATCACATGGCCATTTTCCTGTGCTAGAATAAGAATAGCAATACACAAATGTCAGAGTTTAGTAGTACAAATATATATGATTTTGTAGCTGGAAAAGATCTCCCACGTACAAACAAAAACATCATGTGACCGTTTTCATGCGCTAGAAAAAGAACAAGCATCATTGTTCGACAGGTTCCAAAATATAGAACTGCTAGGCCAACAGCAATATGAATGAAAAACAGTAACAGCCACAGAAAAACACAAAAAAGCAAACGAAAAAACAAGAAATAGAAAGAAGCGAAGAAGAGATGAAAGGAGCGAAGCGAACATGGAAGAAGAAGCGAACAAAAAAGGGAAGAATCGAACGAACGAACAAAAGCAAGCAAACCAATAAAACGAACGCTACTGGACCGCCGCCACGTGTCATGCTCCGGACGCTCCCTCCGGATTTTGTTTTCTTTTTATTTTTCCGCACGCGTTTTTGGCTTTTTAAACTGTTTTTTCCCGGTTTTTTGGTTTTCCACCGGTCTTTCTTAGCTTTTGGACAAAAAAATTCGGAACTTTTTTTTGCGTGAAAAAACGCGTTTTCTTTTTTTTTCTTCCGCGAGAGGCACGGCCGTGCCTCTCGGAAACAAAAAAAAAAGCGTTTTTTGTTTTTTCCTTCCGCGAGAGGCACGGCCTCTCGGAAACGGAAAAAAACGTGTTTTCTATTTTTTTTTTCCGCGAGAGACAGTTTTGCTTCCGCGAGAGGCACGACCGTGCCTCTCGTAAACAAAAAAAAAACACGTTTTCTTTTTTTTTTTCTTCCGCGAGAGACACGGTTTTGCTTCCGCGAGAGGCACGGTTTTGCTTTCACGAGAGGCACGGTCGTGCCTCTCGGAAACGGACAAAAAACGTGTTTACTTTTTTTTTTCCTTCCGCGAGAGGCATGGTTTTGCTCCAACGAGAGGCACGGTTTTGCTTTCGCGAGAGGCACGGCCTCTTTCGGAAAGGGAAAAAAAGTGCTCCCGGTTTGGTTTTTTTGTTTGGTTTTTTTCTTGAAAAAAAGTTCGTCAAAACCTATCAACATGGGATCTAGTTTTGAAGATCTCGACGCGATAAAAAAAAACGGTTCGAGATTTGGACGCACGGTTTAAGAGATAAAACGTTTTGAATAAATGGATCTACGAAAAAAGGAAAAACTACCAGGAGGAGGTGGGAGTGATCTTTAAAAGAAGTACTCCACAGTTACATAATTAGTGATTTCGCAGCAGCTAACGGAGTAACGAGCGCTGGTTCCTATTTGGCGCCCGTTGCGCCCGTTAATGTGTTAAACGCAAAGCGGCGCACACCTTCCCTACGAGCTGGGCCGGCCCGTTTAGCTTTTTTTTCTGCCAAAATTGCAAAAAGGAGTGTGAGAGGTGCGTTCATGGCAAATCGAACCCGCTATCTCCCTGTACTTGGTAACTTGCAGTAACCACCCGCCGCAACGCCCCTTGTGATAACTTCTTCCTTTTCTCCCTTTTTTCTCTCTTGTCTTGTTCTTGTTCTTTTTCTTTTTCTTTTTTCTATTTCCTTTCTTTCCTTTTTCTTTTTTTTCTTTTCACCTAAATCCGTGGACTCTTTCAAGTCGTTGATTTTTTTTTTCAAAATCGATGAACTTTTATTCCAATTTGTGAACTTTTTTCAGAATTGATGAATTTTTTTTAAATCGATGAACTTTTTTCCAAATTTGTGAACTTTTTTGAAAATCGATGAACTTTTTTTGAGAATCTATAAACCTTTTTTCAAAATTGATGAACCTTTTTTCAAAATTGATGAACTTTTTCCAGAATTGACGAACTTTTTTTAAATCGATGAACTTTTTTCAAAATTGATGAACTTTTTTTGAAAATCGATGAACTTTTTCCAAAATTGATGAACATTTTTTCTAATTTGTGAACTTTTTTTAAGAATCTATGAACCTTTTTTCAAAATTGATGAACTTTTTTAAAATTTGTGAACATTTTTGAAAATCGATGAGCTCTTATTCAACATCAATGAACGTTTTTTTCAAAATCGATGAACTTTTTTGACTACATAAACTTTTTCTAATTCGTGATTGTTTTAAAATCTGTGAACTTTCACATTTTTTCAGAAAAAATCACGTTCTTCTAATATGTTTGTGCAGTAAATAGCGTGCTACAATTGTTCTTAAATAGCTCGCGCTGTGTCATTTCAACAATGCTAGGGGTGGTCTAGTGGTTGTGCGACCAGCATACGAGCTGAACGGTGCGAGCTCTAGTCCTGGCGGAAGCAAATTTTTTGGTCGGTTTTTGGCGCAATTAATTCATTTTCGCTGCACTGCGTGGTTGTGGGTCGGCCCATCAGGTGCGGCTGTGAGCGCCAGTTCCCTGAACCGGCGCATAAAGCGCCGTATAGGAGCTCTCGTAACGAGCGAGTGAACAAACGTGAACGAGCGCTAAGAAATGGGCCGGCCCAAGATCGTACGGCCACCCGAAAGCTTCAGCCGATCCAGAATCTAGTCTCGCCTTAGGCGAGATATAGCTCTCGCGCAGGACGCGTGCCGTGCTTCGGGGTGGGACGACGCTTCGCTGGAAGGATCGACCGACGTTTGGTCGGTTTTTGGCGCAATTAATTCATTTTCGCTGCACTGCATGGTTGTGGGCCGGCCCATCAGGTGCGGCTGCGAGCGCCAGTTCACTGAACCGGCGCATAAAGCGCTGTATAGGAGCTTTCGTAACGAGCGAGTGAACAAACGTGAACGAGCGCTAAGAAATGGGCCGGCCCAAGATTGTATGCCAACCCGAAAGCTTCAGCCGATCCAGAATCTAGTCTCGCGTTAGGCGAGATATAGGGGCTGTTTGGATTGTGCCTCATCTAGCCTCACCAATTTTTTGGCATGACCTGTGCAAGGGCATGACCAAAATTTTGGCTAGTGGTCGTTGTTTGGATTGCAGCCGTCCACACATGCGAAGTAGCCTGCTGCATGCATCGTGTAAAGACCCATAAATTAATTAATAGCATGCATGCACCAGATACTAATAAAATAAAGGGAAAGTTACTTGGGACCCACCAAAGCAGAGAGTGCATGGCGCGATGCCAAATTTTTGGCGGAGCTTTTCGCCGCCCTGAACTCGCCCGTGCGTTGGCTAAATTTACAAAGGCGTGTGGCAGGCGCGCCGGGCGTGCCAATTCTTTGGTAGTGGACCAAATGGCCACCAAATTTTATGGGCTTGCCAATGTTTTGGTAGGGCTGGGTTTGGTCGAGATCCAAACAGCCTACGTGTGGTGAATCCCAGTCGCTCTATTTCCCCTTTCCCCTGCTACAGTAGAGAAGAGAGAAAAGGGAGGCGACTCCTTTTCCACCGTCGTCGGCCGGCGATTCCTGGGGTTCTCCTCGCCTCCGTCCGCCGCTCGGGCGACGGGAGGTGGGGCGAACCTCAGGTACTCGTGTCGGGCCTGTAGATAGCGGTAGGAGTAGTTTGTCTAGCGGCGGCGCTCCGGTGGTGGCGGCGGCGCTGCAGAGAATAAATCTTCCGGAGCTCCAGCCCCATCTCGACGGCGGTGTCCCCGGCGTTGAGGAGCTCGCGGATGGTGTCTTCTGTGGGTCCTGGGGGCCGGCAGATCCGGTGTTCAGCTGGTCGAGGTCGTCGCGGCGGCGGTGGCGTCCTCGTCGCGGCCTTTTGTGCTCCGGCTCCGCCGTCGTGGCGATGTGCGCTCCGGCGTCGTCATGGAGTCGAGGAGTCTGTACAGAAGCTGGTGGTTGCTGTCCACGTTCTGGAGGGCAACGTCTTCTTCGTCGGCTTCGATTTCGTCTGTGTTCTTTCTCCTCTCTCTGCGGTGGCGAAGGTCGGGCCTGCGGTGCCCGGGATGTGTTCCCGGACCGATGTTCTGGAACCGGACCTTAGTTCCCGTCCGTGGTGGCGGGCATACATGCGGTATTCAAAGCCTTCGATGGCAACGGCGTATGCAGGGCGTTTCCCTTCTGGAGCTGCTGCGGGGATGAGGTAGTGGTGCACGGTGGAGTCGTGCTCAGCGTTGAAGACGACGACCTTTGCTCACAGAGACCCTAGAGGTCTTCGATGTAATTTTCCTTTTCCTAGGGTCTTTTCTGCAAAAGTTTGTGGACAGCTGTGCTGGATGATTCCAGGCGAGGGCTGCGTGTACGATGTGGACGGGGCTTGCCTGCTCCCGTCCCGTGCTCCCATCCGTGCTCCCGAAACGTTAAACTTGCATCGAACGGCCACACCGTTTTCCTTCCCTGTCGTCTTTTTTTTCTGAGGAAACAATTCGCGGAGCTCCCGTATTCCCTTCCCTTCCCGTACGTATTCCCCTTCGTCCCCTATCTTCCCCTTTCACTCTCACTTCCGACAGCCGACCGTGGTCCGCGGGGAGCCAAGGCATCGAGTGAATCCAGCCACCGCCCTCTGCTCCTGTCGCCGCACCTCCCCCTCCCTCCCCGCCGGGTACTTTTCCGCCGCAGCCGAAGCAGGCAGATATTGCACAAGCTCGAGATTGAATCGGATCGGACCTAGTCCATGGCCTCGAGCAGCAGGTGTGGCGCCACCCCCGGTCGACCCTCTCCAATCGCAAGACCACCTCCGCCTCCTGGTTTTGCTCCTCCTACTTGCTGACCTTGATCCCTCCCTGTTCGATTCACTGTGTTTCTTCCTTCTTCTAATTTGTTGTCTGCTGATTGGATTTGTTCTCAGGCCAAAGGCCGGGTCTTGGAGTTGCCTGCAATGGTGGAGCTGGGGCGGTGGAGATGGGGGTGGGGGCGGACGCCGTGCTCAGTGCTGCTGGTCACAAAATCGAGGCGGTCAACTATTCTACAGCAAAAAGACGGCAAATCTCATCGGACTGCTTGAGCTGTCGTAGTTTGTTGAGACGTACTGTATTAATGAAACTTTTTGGTCGGTACTCTCCATGCTAGCCTCACGTTTGAGTCTGGATGTGTATCAATTGCAACTAATTCATTTGTATGATACATTTGAGCAGGCGTATGCTACTACTGTAAGAATCTCTTTCATCAAATACTGGTGAGAACTCTGCTCACGCCCGCCGATGTCGCCCTGCTCGGCGAGTGACCCTCTCTGATGGTATTGTCTTGCACAAAATGTTGACATGTTCTCTACTGGTTGAATGAACTGAATTTTAATTAGCTAATGTTGGTGATATTTACAGACAACATGAGGCCAAAAGACGTGGGCCTAAGCTCAGACATGGCATTCTTGTTGCGATTGCTTGTACTGAGATCTACAAAACTGATTGTTTTCGTTGCGCCGTGTGACACATCATTCCTGTACTGTACCTTACGGAGGCAACACACATTGTTTCAGGGCTATCGCCGATGGCGGGAGAGGTTGGTGGCCAACAATGTCGACATCGGCGTTGTCACAGTGATGGACTACAGCCCTGCTTGCAAGGTTAGATATAAAATCTATGTTGTTGGTCGTACTACAGTTTGTACCTGATGCAAAGTATTCTTGCTGCAACATAGTTCATATTGCTTGTTTAGCAGTAGACATACTAGAAATCACAACACTGTTATATATTTTATAGAACTTGGGTGTTTATCATTGTTTTGCGACTTGTCTTTAGATGGAGTACACCGGTGAATGAGTTGACAATATTTACAGTACATGAAAGGTGGAAAAAATTCTTCCATTCCATTGTCAGTCACATGAACAAGTAAGAATTGCAAGCATGGTCGTATACTCATAGGTTCTAATAGAACTGCAAGCAAATATATGCGATACAAATCTATAACATCGATTAAGCTGGCTTTTGTTGATCGAAGGATAGTAGATTCTGTCCTGGCATCATCTCAGGGGTAGAGGTACCACTCGTAGGAGTCTGTTGTTGCAAGAATGACATATTCTGTCCTGGCATCATCTCAGGGGTAGAGGTACCACTCGTAGGAGTCTGTTGTTGCAAGAATGACATATTCTGTCCTGGCATCATCATAGGGGTAGAGGCACCACTTGTAGGAGTCTGTTGTTGGTAGAATGATAGATTTTGTCCTGGCATCATGACAGGGGTAGAGGTTCCACTCGTAGGAGTCTGCTGTTGGAAGAATGATAGATTTTGTCTTGACATCATCGTAGGGGTAGAGGTACCAATGGATTGTCGCAGACTTGAGTTGTAATGTGCTAAGTAGGGGTGTACAAGATTGACCGGACCTCCCATATGACCCTATGCAGGTAAATAGCAAAGCTTAGGTCACAGAGGATTGCAAATGAGAAAAAGTTAAAAAGAAGACTGCTTTTACCATTTGGTGTCGGCGTACGACACCTATGGGATCGCGTGGGTCCCTTGACGGTTCGGCAGGGAAAAAGGCTTGCACAAAGAGCAGATCCAACGATCAACGCGAGGGATTTTTACCCAGGTTCGGGCCGCTTGAGAAGTGTAAAACCCTACTCCTGCTTTGGTTGTATTGGATGTGTTTAAGCCCAAGCTCCGGGAGCGCTTGCGATGAACAGTACGTTCGAGTAGCAGCTACGCATGCAGAATGGGCCAGAAGGTCCTCCCCCTTCGTAGTTACGCCCTGGGCCTCCTTTTATACGTCAAAGGGGTCACCAACAGTGGCGAAGTACAAGAGGTGTAAAGCTACTACAGTATTATCATACCTAATACTGACAACTTAGGACAAACGCATTAAATGCTCCGTTGAGGTGTCCCTAACTTTCTTGGGGACGGAAAAAGGGCCCGTCCCATCAGCACCGCTTAACCCCATCCGCTGTTAGCGCCTTGACACGCATCCAGGAGGACAAAACCCCGTCTGACAGGCTGGTCGCTGCACTGGAGCGGTGGCAGGGTGGCGGGATCTTGCCGGGTGCGAATCTTGCCGGGTCTTCGCTAGCCATCCCAGCAAGCATCTTGCCGGGATCCTAGCCTTCGGTCTTCTGTCTTCTGATTACTGACTTGAATGCTTTCTTGACATTCTTGCACTTGCATTCAGCTGTCCCCCGACAGGCCTTGCCGCTGGTGTGGCTACAACCGTCCATGCACAAGTATAGGGTACTAAAAGACCCAAACTTTAGTACACCGACATTTGGGTAGGGTTGTACTGTGGTAGATACCCAGGCATTTGGTTTGCAAAAGGCATTTCAGGTCGTACTTGTAAAGAATTGGATGTCTTCTTTTTCTTCTTCGTTTTTGCTTTCTCCGAGCCACCGACGGATCTTGCTGATCCTGGTACAAGATTTTCTCCCAAATGACCCTAACAAGATTAATAGCAAAGCTTAGCGTCATTGAAGTTTGAAAATGACAGAAAGTTAAATGGGCAGACTTCTTATACCATTAACATTGGGTTATACGTAGACATTTGATTTGTGAAAGGCATTTCAATATTTTCTCCCAAATGACCCTAAGAAGATTAATAGCAAAGCTTAGCGTCATTGAAGTTTGAAAATGAGAGAAAGTTAAATGAGTAGACTCCTTATACCATTAACATTGGGTTATACACAAACATTTGATTTGTGAAAGGCATTTCAGGTTGTAGTTGTAAAGAATCATCTATCTTCTTTTTCTTCTATGTATTGTCACGTAGTCCATACTTGTCTATCATTCTATTCCACTCATCTATAAAGTCGTCTTCTTCCTCAATGTCATAGATACAGTGCTGAAAATCAGCATTGAACTTCTTGTATTCTTCAACAACTCCAGCTAGGTGCTTGCAAGCATTTTGATTCATATGCCACACACAAAGTCTATGATGAGACTGAGGTAGTACTATACTGATTGCCTTCGCCATTGCTGCATCTTCATCGGTCAAATTGTCCTTGGATATTTCCCAGACATAGCTGTTAGAAATGTTCTAAAAAGCCAACCAAAACTTTCTGCAGTTTCATCATAGAGAAGTGTGGCACCAAAGACCATAGTTTTCTTGTGATTATTAACCCCAACAATCAAACCAAATGGACGTCCATCATCTAGTTTCCTATATGTGGTGTCAAAGCATATAACATCACCAAATAATGCATAGTCTGATATCATTTTGGAGTCAGCCCAAAAAATATTGGTTATCAGATCATCCTCATCAATTTGAATTGAATAGAAAAAATTGGCATCTTCTTTTACCTTCTTCTCCATGTATTCCAACCCCCCCCCCCCCCCTGTGTCACCCTTTTTTGCTTGCAGTGTTCTCTTAGAGTATAAACGATTTTTCATATCTTCAGGTGCAAACCCAAGATTTGGAAGTCCACATGCTTCTTTGGCCATAAGATCAATAGTTGCTTTATTCGAAATGCCTACAGACTTTGCGACCTCAGCGTTTGCTATTTGTGCTTCCGTCACTTTCCTTTGGGATCTTAAGTATAAGGCCATGCCTCCAGTAGCAAGACTATGATTATGTGCAGCCTCAAATTCGTACACATAATATAATCCGTTTTTGAGACTTATCTTCATATGAGCTTCACATCCACACATCGTGTTTCAGGCCTACTGTAACTGAAAGAATCCTCTCTCTTATCTTCTCCACGGTATCCTGTCAATTAAAATAAGTATCTTAATGAATCGAAAAGTAATATAACCAAAACAAAATACAAGCAGGCCATACCTTGACGGGAGCATGTAAATGTCCGTTGTTGTATCACAGGAGAATTCTTTACTTTATGTTGACTCCCTCTTCGGATGCTAAAACCAATGGCTTTTGCATACTTGTTATAAAAGGAGTAAGCTTCCTCTTCAGACAAAAATTGCATGCCAAGCTTTGGTACCTTTTCATTAATGTAATCTGTTGCATTGCTAGGAGCAGTTTGATGCACATCCTATATGAATCAGTATTCACATTAGTTCATATGCATATGCTTGATAGTTCAATATATGAAACAAGGTTCACAAACAAATTACTTTGTAGTTGTTTGAATCGGATTTGAATAGATCTTATACAATCATGATCGGTTGATTTGTTTGTCGGCAGGGAAAAGCAACCAGTTCAAGAAGAAGGACAAGATCACAAGAATAACAAAAAGAGATCAATAAGAACATGAGTCAGATATCTTACTTTTGGTCCTTGAGATCCATTGGCTTGTTGATGGTTCCCAGGGTCGGTGCTTGAAGAAGCCATGGGGGACAATAGAGCCCCAGTCCGCTTGATATTTGCAGAGTCTACTTTCTGCCTAGAATTAATTCATTTGAGGCAATCACCTCCAGATTGCAATTTTCTTGCTGCCTGTGATTTAAGATACACCTGTTTTATGGACGTCCCAGTTTTTGACGCGCAAAGTAGTCAGATTGACGGCCATTTTCCCTCCAGATTTTTTGTGCGGGCCTTTTCCCTCCAGAATCAACCGCAACGGTTACGTGAAGGAGAGTGAAATACGGAATACTGGGTCGTGCCCCCTTTTTTTGGGCCAGAAAAGAGACGACAGGGAAGGAAAACGGTGTGGCCGTTCGATGCAAGTTTAACGTTTCGTGAGCACGGATAGGAGCACGGGACGGGAGCAGGCAAGCCCCGTCCGCCACGCCTACTCAAGCAAACAGACGATCCATCCATCCACAACCCCTACCAAACCAATCCGACCAACCCAAGAAACACCGCCGGCCGCAGCCACCAAGAACCATCCATGGCGACCCTGTTCTGCGCAGCCGCTGTCACCTCGTGCCGTCTCACCCTCCCGCTTGCCACGCCGGCGCCGGCGCCAGGCCTTGGCCGCGGCCGGGCCCGACGGGGCATGGTGGCGGTGCGTGCGGAGGCGGACACCGCCGCTGCTGGGAGCGGGATAAACCCGGCCATCCGGAAGGAGGAGGCCAAGGTGGTCGACACCGTCCTGGCCGGGGAGCTCTCCAAGCCGCTCACCCCGTACTGCCGGTACAGTTCCCTTTCCCCGTCGTGCTATTTACTTCTGATTAGTTTATGTTTGGTGGTGCAAGAAGCCTTTTTAACCATCCGCGCAGTTTTGTGTGATATAAATGCGCGTTGCAGGATGAGTTTTGCAGGGCATGCCATTTCACTCACCATTAATATAGTACATATGCCTTTGATTTAAAGGATTTTCATAGGAATTTTGAAGGATTAGAATCCTTAGGAATTTTTCCTATGTTGGTTGTTTGATTCATAGGATTGAATCCTATAGGAATTTTTACCAAGGATTTCTTTGTATTACTTATAGGATTTATAGCATCCGCTCAAACCTCTTTGAAAGAATACTTTGTTTTTCCCATGATGCAATCAAACAACCCAAAATCCTGTAGGATTGAGATGAGCATGACATTCCAATCCTACATTTTTTCTATCCCCGCGTTTTGAGAATCCTGCGAATCAAAGAGGCCATGTCGAGACAATGTTCTGACTTCATTAAACAAGCGATTGTTATTATTGAAGAGGAAAAACCTTTTGAGATATCCAAGAGGATAAAGAACTTGCTGGTTCTTTTTCAAGGATGCTCTGCAGAACAAGAACTTGTTTTTTTTAGAAAAAGGAGGATCACCCCGGCCTCTGCATAGAATTTTTCCATCACCAGTTTTAATTTAGCTAACTACGACTTTGACTGGAGCCTGCAAGAAATAACTGACATGGGTAAATCAAAGATAATCACAAATGGTAATTTGATTTGTTATCAGAGGAAGATTTGTACTGCTACAGTCAACTGTCTCTAATCTAAATTTAGTTGATTAAAGGTTTGAGTGGACTCTGCAAGAACAATAAATTTAATAAATGAGGCTTGGTTGATCACCTACGGTATCCCAAGTTGGTGTGTCAAGCAAAATTTAGACTGCTGTACTGAGTTTATTTTACCTTCAGTAACTGAATATATCCTATGATCAGCAAATTTTAAGCCTTAGAACGGCCAAAGGTAGAAAACTAAGTAAAGAAAATACATAAAGTCTTCATGATTGTGTACATGTTTTGTGCACTGTTATATTTACAGTAGCTTATCCACAGTCCAGATACTGTTGCTCTCCTGGTGAGAGCCAATGTAGCTATACTATGTAGCTGTTGCTTACCCTTCTTAATACAAGGATACTGCAACATTGTTGCATTTCGTAAGAAAAATCCCTATGTTCCGATGAATTACCCGTTATTACTTCATCCCAAACAATTGCACTCATATAACTATTTCTGCTGAACCATACTATAATTTGCAAGCCAAATCCCAGTTCGTTGATACTTCACACAAATTATTAATAGTGTTTATTGACCCAAACTGCGGAGACCAGCCAATTGATGGCCTTTATGCTGTTGATGCCTGCATTACAGAGTTCATATCTTCCTTTGGAATACTTGATTTGCATACCATTTCCAAGTTCCAACTACTACTCATTCTCCTCTAAATTAACTATTACTGAGTTTGATTCATGTGTTTGTCACAAGGTGCTGGAGATCGGGAACATTTCCACTGTGTGATGGAAGCCATGTGAAGCACAACAAAGCAACGGGTGATAATGTGGGCCCCTTGCTTGTTAAGAAGTAGAATGGGTTATTTTTCCTCAATTTGTGTCGAGTGGAATAATGTGTATGGTAGTTGGTATAACGTTTTTTCTCAAATGTAATGAAGTTCCATGCTGCAACAACCCTGTTGATCAAAAGAGAAGAATGAAGAGAGAAATTGCCGTGCGAGCCCTTGAAACCAAGCCCCGCCGATCGCCACTCTGGCCACGGCGGCCACCAGCCTCTGTGGTTCCTCGCTCGAGCAACCACGCCACCATACTCCCATGACACACTCGCATGCGCCCCTCCTTTTTTCGGCAGCTGCTAATGCACTGCGTCCCCCTTTGTGGGGGACGGGGCTTCCATCCCTCGTCCATCGTAGGTGCTAGATTTAGTGATGGGCTCCCCAGCCTGCGGAACCAAAGCATGAACTGAGTCCAAAGCATGAACTGACCTCAGATCAAACCTCCGCCCCTGCATCTAGATTTGTCAGTGGAAGTCATGTTCCATCGCCTCCAATCTGCAGGGGGCTGAACTGATGTCCCTATGGTTTCACAGTCGGTTCCTCGCATGTGCTCCTTGGTCACGTCGACGCCCCTCCAAGTCAATGCGATTGTGGGTGTCGAGGAGGACGGGACGGGGTGGGAGAGGCCAAGCTCCACACTTAGAGGGGGGCGGAGGCAAAACCTGGCAGATGCTGGCCTTTGACGGCATGGCCAGAGGATTCATACGTCTCAAATGTATCTATCATTTTTGTTATGTTCTTTCTTCATTTATATCATTTACACATAATTTTGGCACCTTTTAATATTATTTTATTGAACTAACATTTTAATCTAGTGTCAAGTGTGAGTTGTTGTTTTCTATTGTTTTTGATGCAACAGAAAAATGATATTTTGGGCACAGAAAAATAAATTAAAATCCAAGGATGTTTTTGAACCAAAGGGCCCCCATGGGCCAGAAGACCACCTGGAAGGGGGGGGGGGGGGGGGGGGGGGGGGGGGTCCTCCATGACCCCTCATGTGGTCACCATGTGCCCCTCGCCATGACTCTTTCTCGCTTTACACGAGATGGAAAGAATCACTCGTGTAAAGGAGATACAGTAACAGGCCGGCCCAGCGCTAGTAATAAAATGCGAGAAAAAGAAGAAAAGGAGGGCTCGCAGGGATTTTCCCAGGTCGCCCGCGCTAGTGCGAGGCGTGCTAGCCATCGTGCCACGCTTGCGTCCATGGTAATATAGGAGGCGCGTCTTACTTGAGCGGGCTAGTGCGAGGCGTGCTAGTTTTTTTTTTTAATTCTCCTACTTTTTCATCTTTTTTCGTTTCTTTTGTTCTCCTTTTTATGTAAAGTTTTCTTCTCCTGTTTTTTCATTCTTTTTTGCAGTTGTTTCTTTGTTTTTTTTTTCATTTTTTGGTTTTTCTTTTTGTTTCTTTTTGTTTTTCATTCTACATTCCTATATACATGATCAACATTTACAAATACTTGTTCAACATTTTTCAAATACATGATCAACATTTTTCCAAATACTTGTTCAACATCCTTTAAATACTTGTTCAACATTTTTCAAATACTCGTTCAACATTTTTGTATACATGATCAAAAAAAATTCATATACTTGTTCAACATTTTTTCAAATACTTGTTCAACATTTTTCAAATACTTGTTCAATATTTTTTCAAATACTTGTTCAACATATTTCAAATACTTGTTCAATATATTTATATACATGATCAATATTTTTTCAAATACTTGTTCAATATTTTTTCAAATACTTGTTCAATATTTTTTCAAATACTTGTTCAACATTTTTTGTATACACATTCAACATTTTTCAAATGCATGATTAACATTTTTCTAAATATTATGCAAAGTCTTTTTTGTAATATATATGTTTAGACTATTTGAAAATGTAAACATAATTAAAAAATGGAATGAAAAAACAAAATAGAAACGTGAAAAAAAACAGAAAAGAAATGAGGCAATGTAGTACCCGCGAACCTGGGCCAGCCCATATGCTCGCGCGCTTCAGCGAGTCGGAAGCCTCGACTCGCTGAACGCGAGAAATAGCGCTGCCCTGTGCCCCTGGCCTGGTCGTGTCCCTAGGCCATCTGGCTAGCTGGGAGACCGCCTGGTGGGTTTGCTTCAGAAGTTTCTGAAGCGCCCTACTGTTTTCATATTTTCAGAGTTACAGATCTATGAGAATAAATAAACGGTAGATCCAGAATCCAGAAAACTGCTGCCCCTGGTAAGATCCAATCTTAGAAGGAGTTCTTGCCATCCGGGGGTCTGAACAATAAGGAAGATAGGGGCAAACCTTCCCCACCTAGGGGGAAGGCCGATTGACGGTGTCCTGGACTAGGGAGTGCTAACCATGTCGGCCCCTCAATCATGGGCCAGCCCAAGGACCCCCAGACTGTTGGGAAACGTAGTAGAAAAAAAAAATCACCCTACGATCAACCAGGAACACTATGAAGATGCAATAACGGTTTGGATCAGATCGTTATCAACTCCGAGTTGCAGCGGAAGAAGACGAACCAGTGTAGATCATACTTGAAGTCCCTCGAATCGTCGATGAATGATCCATCGAACGTAAGACCGAAAGTGCGGCCTCTCCATAGATTGCAAGCGTACGGTCTTCACGATCCGGCAGCGCTTCGCCGTCCAGAGTTAATCGTCGCCGGAAAATTAGAGAGAGGAGATTAGAACCACACTAGGCTTCTAATCATGAGGATTAGAGGATTTAGGTCTAGCTCTAATTAGATCAACCAGGATCAACTAGAAATAGAACTAGAGGACTAGAGGAGGCTTCAAAACTTGTGTGTTCAAAAGTGCCAAAACCCTATAGTATATATAGGCTGGAGAGGGGAGAGGGGGCACCACACAAGGGGAGAAAGTCTTCCCCCTTGCGCCGGCCATGGGGAGGAGGAAACCCTCCCAAATTCGGCCTCCCCTCTCTCCTTTCCATGGGAAAGGGGGGCGCCTCCCCTATTGGGCCCTTGTGGCCCAATTCTCCTTTCACCACTTGACCTTTTAAGGCTTGTTGATATTTAATTAAATATAAAAGCATCCCAACTATTATTAGAGCCTTTTATTATTAATTTAACATCCTTGGAAACATTTTCCACCCATATATTATTTATTGGTAATACCGGGTATTGCCCGATAAACTCCGAAACCCTTCCGATGACCACGAAACGCTCCTGGTTCCTCTCGAAACTATTTCAAATTTTAATGAAACAATTTCACAAATATTTCCTCGTTACTCCTATCCTACTAACACTCAGCAGATCGTGATTACCTTAAGCTTGTGACCCTGTAGGTTCGGTAAAACATAGACATGAACAAAACCCCTTTCGTTCAATGACTGATAGCGGAACCGTGGACATCCATATAGATCCCTATGAGTACATGAATGACATTCGAGTGAACCTTTGGTTATCATGTTCTAATCCCTTCGCTTCATGATACTTTACAAAACCCGAGGTGAGATATATCGGTATCCTCTTGAGTCATACGCATGCTCACTATACCGATCTCCTCGTTACCGGTTTTGTTCTTCTTTCTCATTGACATGTTTCGGCATCCCTGTGACATAGTCACCTATGTCTGGCCAGATGATGATGGATGCTGTCACACTGAGAGGGCCCTAAGAATATCTCTCCATCGTCGGAGGAGCAAATCCCACTCTTGAGCTATCTAGTCCCTTGTCAAATTTTCCGATGAACCTGTAAATTGTCGTTATGATCACCGTGTTACAGATGACGTTTGAGCAACCCCAAAGTCCACCGAGAAGTGGACAATACGTATTCTTTTCTTAGCAGAAATGCATGACTGCTTTGAGGATGCTTGCATTAGGTACCACCGTCGATGCCGTTGGTATGATGGTTCGGATGGGAGAGGTCACATGCCTAAAAGACCACTATGAGATTTGCACGCGTCGTGGTACTGGTGTTTGGAGCTGAGTATCTGAGAGAACCAAATGTGCAAGATACAGAAAGGTCGATGGCTATCGGAGCGGCAAGAGGTTTTCTAGGTATGCTAGGTTCAGTTGATTGCATGCATTGACAATGAAAAAACTGCCCCAAAGGTTTGCACGGGATGTACCAACATCACACCAAAGAGCCCTCCATACTAGAAGCAGTGGGGTCAAGAGACTTGTGGATTTCACATGCTTTCTTTGGCATTCCTGGTTCTCACAACGACATCAATGTGCTCCAGCGATCTCCATTCTTCAGGAGACTTTGTAATAGGGAAATATCACCGTGCAACTACACCGACAATGGGCACAACTACAATATGAGGTACTACCTGGCTGATGGTTGATACGCCTCCAACGTATCTATAATTTTTGATTGTTCCATGCTATTATAGTATCAATCTTGGATGTTTTATATGCAATTATATGCAATTATATATCATTTTTTGGGGCAAACCTATTAACCTAGTGCCCAGTGTCAGTTGCTGTTTTCTGCTTGTTTTTGGTTTTTCAGGAAATCAGTACCAAACGAAGTCCAAATGCCATGAAACTTTTTGATGATTTTTTTTCTGGACAAAAGAGACCCTGGAAGCTTCGGGAGGAAGCCAGAAGCCTCACGAGGGCTTCACAAGGCAACAGGGCGCGGCCCTAGGGGGGAGGGGTGCCATGATGCCTTGTGGGCCCCTCGTGGCTCCTTTTGACCAAATTCCACTTGTATAAATTCTCAAATATTCGGAAACCAACAGAGAGTGATACGTCTCCAACGTATCTATAATTTTTGATTGTTCCATGCTATTATACTATCAATCTTGGATGTTTTTATATGCAATTATATATCATTTTTTGGGACTAACCTATTAACTTAGTGCCCAGTGCCAGTTGCTGTTTTCTGCTTGTTTTTGGTTTTTCAGGCAATCAGTACCAAACGAAGTCCAAATGCCACGAAACTTTTTGACGATTTTTTTCTGGACAAAAGAGACCCTGGAAGCTTCGGGAGGATGCCAGAAGCCTCACGAGGAGGCCACAAGGCAATAGGACGCGGCCCCGGGGGGGGGGGGCCTGATGCCTTGTGGGCCCCTCATGGCTCCTTTTGACCTAATTCCACTTCTATAAATTCTCAAATATTCGAAAACCAACAGAGAGCCACCCCGAATAACTTTTACGCCGTCGCAAGCCTCTGTTCTTCCACGATCCCATCTGGAGGCCTTTTCTGGTACTCTGCCGGAGGGGGAATCGATCACGGAGGGCTTCTACATCAACCTTACTGCCCTTCCGATGACGTGTGAGTAGTTTACCACAGACCTACGGGTCCATAGCTAGTAGCTAGATGGCTTCTTCTTTCTCTTTGATCTTCAATACCATGTTCTCCTCGATGTTCTTGGAGTTCTATCCGATGTAATCTTCTTTTGCGGTGTGTTTGTTGGGATCCGATGAATTGTGAGTTTATGATCAGATTATTCATGAGAAATATTTGAGTCTTCTCTGAACTCTTTTATGCATGATTGTTATAGCTTTGTATTTCTCTCCGATCTATCGATTTGGTTTGGCCAACTAGATTGGTTTATCTTGCAATGGGAGAGGTGCTTTGTGATGGGTTCAATCTTGCGGTGCTCAATCCCAGTGACAGAAAGGGACATGACACGTATTTGTATTGTTGCCATTAAGGATAAAAAGATGGGGTTTAATCATATTGCTTAAGTTTACTTTGTCTACATCATGTCATCTTGCTTAAGGCGTTACTCTGTTTTATACTTAATACCCTAGATGCATGCTGGATAGCAGTCGATGGGTGGAGTAATAGTAGTAGATGCAGGCAGGAGTCGGTCTACTTGTCTCGGACGTGATTCCTATATACATGATCATTGCCATGAATCCGTCATAATTATTTGCTTTTCTATCAATTGTCCAACAGTAATTTGTTTACCCACCGTATGTTCTGCGCTCGGGAGAGAAGCCTCTAGTGAAAACTATGGCCCCCGGGTCTATCTTTATCATATATTCAAATCCAAAAATACCTTACTGCAATTTATTTATTTTTATTTTATTTTGCAATTTACTTTTTATCTATCACTATCAGAATTAATCCTTGAAATAACCGCTAAGAGGATTGACAACCCTCTTATTTGCGTTGGGTGCAAGTGTTTGCTTTTGTGTGTGTAGGTGCTGTTAAATGGGTTTTGTGTGGTTCTCCTACTGCATCATCCTCTCCTCTTCGGGAAATACCAATGCAGTCTACAAGTAGCAGGAAGAATTTTTGGCGCTGTTGCCGGGGAGACATCACCAAAATTTATCAAGTACCTTCGCACAAACTATCATCCACTTGAATTTATTTTATTTTCCTTTTTATTTGCATTTGTCTCTCGTTTTCATCTCCCCCACTTCTAAAACAATTTTACAAAAATACAAAAATATTTTTGTTTACTTGTTTGCTAGTTTGCTTGCTTTGTCACTATGGCTAGTTCCTCACTTGTTACTATTACCCCTGAAAATGAAGTGCTCAATTTTAAACAAAGGGGAGGAGAAAATTTAAAATATGCTTGGTATAGGATTTGCGATGCTCAAAATAGATCAACTCGTAAGCAATCCCCTACCGTTCTTCTCCGCAATTTTTATGTGGGAATTACTACTTGGTATAGATTTATGCTTGACACTATTACTGGAGGGAATTTCTTGATGTGTGACTCCATGGATGCTTTTTATGGGAAATTTAGTGGGATCGCCACCTATCACTATTAATGAAACGGCATTAACTTTGAAACATGTTATCCAAAGGTTAGAAGCTATTGAAAATAAAATGTCTACTGCTGAACATCTTGATAATTTAGACAAAAAGATCCATAATCATATTACTCAATTTGGTTCTAAGGTGGGAATTACTTTGAAAACTCTAAAGGAAAAAGAGCCGATGATTAACGAAAAGATAGAACAAAGTCCCGCTAGGATCGATAAGCTAGAGGAAATTATTAATAATTTGGGTTCCGCTTTTTCCTCCGTTAAAACTATTGATAGGACTACTCCTAATAAAAATTGCAAGTTTATGTATGTTCCTAAGACTAAGGGTGCCACCACTAGCAAGGGAAATGAGGATCTAAAAATGATTAGCGTGCACCCCAATTTCATTAATATAATAAAAGAACCTATCTATAAAAGCAAAATCCTTAATTTCGTGTCTAGGAGTATTATGATAAAAAATTCCTATGTTAAATCTCCTAGAAAGAGTGAGTGTGTAATTGAGTATTTGGAAACGAAGGATGACAACACTTGAAACTATGCATTATGCCTAGCTAGGGGCATAAAACAATAGCGCTTGTTGGGAGGCAACCCAATGAATAAAATAAATTTTTGTTTTACCTTCTGTTTTTGTGTGTTTACACAATTATAGCCTCTGTTATGATTGTGTTTTTATGTTTTAATTAGTGTTTGTGCCAAGTAATGCCTTTGGGATGATTTGGAAGATAGTATAATTGATGCTGTTTGAAAACAGAAACTTTTGCGTCCAGTGCTAGAATTTTGATTTTTTGCTGGAGCGTCAGGACCTTCTGAATTTTTTACACAACATTGATATATGAATTACCCACGTTGTCCTAATTTTACAGAATGTTGGGAGTTACAGAAGTATGACTTTAATTCAGATCTTTACAGACTGTTCTGTTTTAGACAGATTCTGTTTTTGTTGCATAGTTTGCTTATTTTGATGAATCTATGGATCGTATCGGGGGGGGGGGGGGTATGATTCATGGAGAAGTTGGAGTACAATAGCATTATGCCAATATTAAATACGAATCAATTTACAACGGTACATAAAGTTTAAGATTTGTTTGTTATACAAAGGGATCTCATGAGGTTTCTGTTGAGTTTTGTTGCTGAAGTTTTCAAGTTTTGGGTGAGACTATGATGGATAAAGGAATAAGGAGTGGCAAGAGCCTAAGCTTGGGATGCCCAAAGCACCCCAAGGTAATATTCAAGGAAGACTCAAGCGTCTAAGCTTGGGGATGCCCCGGATGGCATCCCCTCTTTCGTCTACAATCTATCGGTAACTCACTTGTTGCTATATTTTTATTCATCACATGATATGTGTTTTACTTGGAGCGTCTTGTGCTATAGTTTGTTTGCTTTTGTTTGGTTTTTAGTTTGTCACAATCATCTTTTCTGAACACACCTTTTTGAGAGGGACACACATTATTCGTGATTTGTTAGAATACTCTATGTGCTTCACTTATATCTTTTGAGCTAGGCAGTTGCTCTAGTGCTTCACTTATGTATTTTAGAGCACGGCGGTGGTTATATTTTAAAGAAATAGTTGCACTCTCATGCTTCACTTATATCTTTTTGAGAGTCTAATGAATAGCAATAGTAATATGCACGGGTTATGAATTTGGTCCTAATATGATGGGTATTCAAGAGGGATATAATAAAAACTTTCATGTAGATCACTGAATATGATAAGTTTGATTCCTTGCAATAGTTTTACGATATTAAGATGGTAATATGTGGGAGGTGCTAGTAGATAATTGTGGTTTAGTAAGAATATTGGTGTTAAGGTTTGTGATTCCCGAAGCATGCACGTATGATCTGTCATTATGCTAAGAAGTTGGAGCATGATTTATTATTGATTGTCTTCCTTTGTGTGGCGGTCGGGGGCGCGCGATGGTTAACTCCTACCAACCTCCCCCCTAGGGGCATGCGTAGTAGTACTTTGCTTCGAGAGCTAATAAACTTTCGCAATAAGTATGTGAGTTCTTTATGACTAATGTGAGTCCATGGATTATACGCACTCTCACCTTTCCGCAATTTGCTAGCCTCTTCGGTACCGCGCATTGCCCTTTCTCACATCGAGAGTCGGTGCAAACTTCGCCGGTGCATCCAAAAACCGTGATATGATATACTCTATCACACATAAGCCTCCTTATATCTTCCTCAAAACAACCACCATACCTACCTATCATGGCATTTCCATAGCCATTTCGAGATATATTGCCATGCAACTTCCACCATTCTGTTTTTATGACACACTTTATCATTGTCATATTGCTTTGCATGATCATATAGCTGACATAGTATTTGTGGCTCAGCCACCGTTCATCATTTTTTTATACATGTTATGCTAGTATCATTGCACATCCTTGTACACAGCCAGAGGCATTCATATAGAGTCATATTTGTTCTAGTTTCGAGTTGTAATTTTCTTTTGAGTTGTAAGTAAATAGAAGTATGATGGTCATCATTATTAGAGCATTGTCCCAGTGAGGAAATAAAAAAAAGAAAAAAGGAGGCCAAAAAGAGCCCACGAAAAAAAGAAAAAAATGAGAGAAAAAGAGAGAAGGGGCAGTGTTACTATCCTTTTCCATACTTGTGCTTCAAAGTAGCACCATGTTTTTCATATAGAGAGTCTCCTATTTTGCCACTTTCATATACTAGTGGGAATTTTTCATTATAGAACTTGGCTTGTATATTCTGATGATGGGCTTCCTCAAATGCCCGAGGTCTCATGAGCAAGCAAGTTGGATGCACACCCACTTAGTTTTCATGTTGAGCTTTCATACACTTACATCTCTTAGTGCATCCGTTGCATGGCAATCCCTACTCCTCGCATTGACATCAATGGATGGGCATCTCCATAGCCCGTTGATTAGCTGTGTCGATGTGAGACTATCTTCTTATTTTTGACTTCCCCTTATTAATCTCTACCACCACATTCTATTCCACCCATAGTGCTATATCCATGGCTTACGCTTATGTATTGCGTGGGGGTTGAAAAAGCTGAAGCGCGTTAAAAAGTATGAACCAATTGCTTGGCTAAAACCGAGGTTGTGCATGATAAATACTTTGTGTTAAGAAGATGGAGCATGACAGGATTATATGATTTTGTAGGGATAACTTTCTTTAGCATTTTTATTTTGAAAAGCATGATTGTTTGTTAGTATGCCTGAGTATTGATGTCTTTATATCAAATTATAGACTACTGCTTTGAATCATTCGAATATTATTATTCATACCGTAAGAAAGATTACATGATGAAACATGTTAGGTAGCATTCCACATAAAAAATTCTGTTTTTATCATTTACCTACTCGTGGACGAGAAGGAATTAAGCTTGGGGATGCTTGATACATCTCCAATGTATCTATAATTTTTGATTGTTCCATGCTATTATAGTATCAATCTTGGATGTTTTTATATGCAATTATATATCATTTTTTGGGACTAACCTATTAACCTAGTGCCCAGTGCCAGTTGCTGTTTTCTGCTTGTTTTTGGTTTTTCAGGAAATCAGTACCAAACAAAGTCCAAATGCCACGAAACTTTTTGACGATTTTTTTCTGGACAAAAGAGACCCTGGAAGCTTCGGGAGGATGCCAGAAGCCTCACGAGGTGGCCACAAGGCAACAGGGCGCGGCCTCATGGGGGGCGCCCTGATGCCTTCTGGGCCCCACGTGGCCCCTTTTGACCTAATTCCACTTCTATAAATTCTCATATATTCAGAAACCAACAGAGAGCCACCCCGAATAACTTTTACGCCGCCGCAAGCCTTTGTTCTTTCGCGATCCATTTGGAGGCATTTTCCGGTATTCTGCTGGAGGGGGACTCGATCACAAAGGGCTACTACATCAACCTTGCTGCCCTTCCGATGATGTGTGAGTAGTTTACCACAGACCTACGGGTCCATAGCTAGTAGCTAGATGGCTTCTTCTTTCTCTTTGATCTTCAATACCATGTTCTCCTCGATGTTCTTGGAGTTCTATCCGATGTAATCTTCTTTTGCGGTGTGTTTGTTGGGATCCAATGAATTGTGAGTTTATGATCAGATTATTCATGAGAAATATTTGAGTCTTCTCTGAACTCTTTTATGCATGATTGTTATAGCTTTGTATTCCTCTCCGATCTATTGATTTGGTTTGGCCAACTAGATTGGTTTATCTTGCAATGGGAGAGGTGCTTTGTGATGGGTTCAATCTTGCGGTGCTCAATCCCAGTGACAGAAAGGGACATGACACGTATTTTTATTGTTGCCATTAAGGATAAAAAGATGGGGTTTAATCATATTGCTTGAGTTTACTTTGTCTACATCACGTCATCTTGCTTAAGGCGTTACTCTGTTTTATACTTAATACCCTAGATGCATGCTGGATAGCGGTCGATGGGTGGAGTAATAGTAGTAGATGCAGGCAGGAGTCGGTCTACTTGTCTCGGACATGATGCCTATATACATGATCATTGCCATGAACTCGTCATAATTATTTGCTTTTCTATCAACTGCCCAACAGTAATTTGTTTACCCATCGTATGTTCTACGCTCGAGAGAGATGCCTCTAGTGAAAACTATGGCCCCCGGGTCTATCTTTATGATATATTAAAATCCAAAAATACCTTGCTGCAATTTATTTACTTTTATTTTATTTTGCAATTTACTTTTTATCTATCACTATCTAAATTAATCCTTGCAAATAACCGCTAAGAGGATTGACAACCCTCTTATTTGCGTTGGGTGCAAGTGTTTGCTTTTGTGTGTGTAGGTGCTGCTAAATGGGTTTTGTGTGGTTCTCCTACTGGATTGAAAACCTTGGTTCTTAACTGAGGAAATACTTATCTCTACTATACTGCATCATCCTCTCCTCTTCGGGGAAATACCAACGCAGTCTACAAGTAGCAGAGAGCCAGACGAGAAAACCCTACCGCCGCCGCAAGCCTCTGTTCTTCCGCGATCCCATCTAGAGGCCTTTTCCGGTACTCTGCCTGAGGGGGAATCAATCACAGCGGGTTTCTACATCAACCTTGCTGCCCTTCCGATGATGTGTGAGTAGTTTACCACAGACATACGGGTCCATAGCTAGTAGCTAGATGGCTTCTTCTCTCTCTTTGATCTTCAATACCATGTTCTCCTTGATGTTCTTGGAGTTCTATCTGATGTAATCTTCTTTTGCGGTGTGTTTGTTGGGATCCGATGAATTGTGGATTTATGATCAGATTATTCATGAATATTATTTGAGTCTTCTCTGAACTCTTTTATGCATGATTGTTATAGCTTTGTATTTCTCTCCGATCTATCCGTTTGGTTTGGCCAACTAGATTGATTTATCTTGCAATGGGAGAGGTGCTTTGTGATGGGTTCCATCTTGCGGTGCTCAATCCCAGTGACAGAAAGGGACATGACACGTATTTGTATTGTTGCCATTAAGGATAAAAAGATGGGGTTTAATCATATTGCTTGAGTTTACTTTGTCTACATCATGTCATCTTGCTTAAGGCGTTACTCTGTTTTATACTTAATACCCTAGATAGATGCTGGATAGCGGTCGATGGGTGGAGTAATAGTAGTAGATGCAGGCAGGAGTCGGTCTACTTATCTCGGACGTGATGCCTATATACATGATCATTGCCATGAACCCGTCATAATTATTTGCTTTTCTATCAACTGCCCAACAGTAATTTGTTTACCCACCGTATGTTCTGTGCTCGAGAGAGAAGCCTCTAGTGAAAACTATGGCCCCCGGATCTACCTTTATCATATATTAAAATCCAAAAATACCTTGCTGCAATTTATTTACTTTACTTTTATTTTCCAATTTACTTTTTATCTATCACTATCAGAATTAATCCTTGCAAGTGTTTGCTTTTGTGTGTGTAGGTGCTGCTAACGAGGTTCTGTGTGGTTCTCCTACTGGATTGATAACCTTGGTTCTTAACTGAGGGAAATACTTATCTCTTCTATACTGCATCATCCTCTCCTCTTCAGGGAAATACCAACGCAGTCTACAAGTAGCAGAGAGCCAGACGAGAAAACCCTACCACCGCCGCAAGCCTCTGTTCTTCCGCGATCACACTAGAGGCCTTTTCCGGTACTCTGCCTGAGGGGGAATCGATCATGGCGGGCTTCTACATCAACCTTGCTGCCCTTTTGATGATGTGTGAGTAGTTTACCACAGACCTATGGGTCCATAGCTAGTAGCTAGATGGCTTCTTCTCTCTCTTTGATCTTCAATACCATGTTCTCCTTGATGTTCTTAGAGTTCTATCTTATGTAATCTTCTTTTGCGGTGTGTTTGTTGGGATCTGATGAATTGTGGGTTTATGATCAAATTATTCATGAATATTATTTGAGTCTTCTCTGAACTCTTTTATGCATGATTGTTATAGCTTTGTATTTCTCTTCGATCTATCCGTTTGGTTTGGCCAACTAGATTGATTTATCTTGCAACGGGAGAGACGCTTTGTGATGGGTTCAATCTTGCGGTGCTCAATCCCAGTGACAGAAAGGGACATGACACGTATTTGTATTGTTGCCATTAAGGATAAAAAGATGGGGTTTAATCATATTGCTTGAGTTTACTTTGTCTACATCATGTCATCTTGCTTAAGGCGTTACTCTGTTTTATACTTAATACCCTAGATGCATGCTGGATAGCGGTCGATGGGTGGAGTAATAGTAGTAGATGCAGGCAGGAGTCGGTCTACTTGTGTCGGACGTGATGCCTATATACATGATCATTGCCTTGGATATCATCATAACTATGCGCTTTTCTATCAATTGCCCAACAGTAATTTGTTTACCCACCGTATGTTCTGTGCTCGAGAGAGAAACCTCTAGTGAAAACTATGGCCCCTGTGTCTACCTTTATCATATATTAAAATCCAAAAATACCTTGCTGCAATTTATTTACTTTTATTTTATTTTGCAATTTACTTTTTATCTATCACTATCAGAATTAATCCTTGCAAATAACCGCTAAGGGGATTGACAACCCTCTTATTTGCGTTGGGTGCAAGTGTTTGCTTTTGTGTGTGTAGGTGCTGCTAACGAGGTTCTGTGTGGCTCTCCTACTGGATTGATAACCTTGGTTCTTAACTGAGGGAAATACTTATCTCTACTATACTGCATCGTCCTCTCCTCTTCGGGGAAATCCCAACGCAGTTTACAAGTAGCAGGAAGAATTTCTGGCGCCGTTGCTAAGGAGACATCACCAAAACTTATCAAGTACCTTCGCATAAACTATCATCCACTTGCATTTAGTTTCATTTGCCTTTTATTTGCATTTGCCTCTCGTTTTTATATCCCCCACTTCTAAAACAATTTTACAAAAACACAAAAATATTTTCGTTTTCTTGTTTGCTTGCTTTGCCATCATGTCCGAGTTCGAAAAAGTTATTGTAGAAAGTGCTAGCGAGTATAGTGCTAGTGAATCTCTTGGGGAGAAAATTCATTCTTTTGATCTTAATCATGACCCTCCTGAGCTTGACCCTCCCACTAATTTCAAAACTAAAATCTATCATGTGGGAAGTGGTAACATTATTGGGAAGAACATTATTCAGATTTTTTTTAATTGCGCGGGAGTTATACCAATAATTAAGGGATCTATTCTTGATAGAACAAGTTGCTATGTGGATGCTATTGCTATGCTTGTGGTTAAGTTAGAATGAATTTTTTTGCACATCCACCCCGCGTTACAAAAGATATTTTATGAGCTTCCCAATATCCATAATCCTAGAATTAAAAAGATTGCTAAAATTATCCTTATGCATGAATTTGATTATATAATTAAAGAAGCTAGGGACATCTTTTCTTTCTATAGAATAGATTTTGAGCATCCTCCCATAGAGGAAATTCTTCATGATAAAGATACTATCCGTAGGTTGGAATCTAAAGATTACTTTGCTGATGGTGAGAATATTAGAAGAAGAGTTACATATGCCGAAATAATTAAAACTTTGTACCACCATGCTTGTGATAAATTTGAGTGGATTACTAAAGGAATGGATGAGGGATTTAGTGAAGAATGGTTTGAGGATACGGCTAGAGACCCTATTGACGATGAGATACATGTTTTGTATGAGGATGTGTATGGTGATGATTCTGAGTTTGAAGTTATGAATGTTAAAGTCACCGATCAAAGTCCCTTCAAGTATTTAAGCTCACATACCAGAAAAGAAGAGCCTGAAAGTAGAGAATTAATGATAAAAGTTTTGGAAGATTTGATTAAAAAGGATTTGGGGATGAAGGATGACAACACTTGAAACTATGCATTATGCCTAGCTAGGGGCATAAAACAATAGCGCTTGTTGGGAGGCAACCCAATAAATAAATAAATTTTTGTTTTACTTTCTGTTCTTGTGTGTTTACACAATTGTAGCCTCTATTATGATTGTGTTTTTATCTTTTAATTAGTGTTTGTGCCAAGTAATGCCTTTGGGATAATTTGGATGATAGTATAATTGATGCTGTTTGAAAACAGAAACTTTTGCGTCCAGTGCTGGAATTTTGATTTTTTGTTGGAGCGTCAGAACCTTCTGAATTTTTTACAAATTATTTATATATGAATTTCCCATGTTTTCCTAATTTTTCAGAATTTTGGTAGTTACAGAAGTATGACTTTAATTCATATCTTTACAGACTGTTCTGTTTTAGACATATTCTGTTTTTGTTGCATAGTTTGCTTATTTTGATGAGTCTATGGATCGTATCGGGGGGTATGAGTCATGGAGAAGTTGGAGTACAGTAGCATTATGCTAATATTAAATATGAATCAATTTACAACAGTACCTAAAGTTTAAGATTTGTTTGTTATACTAACGGATCTCACGAGGTTTCTGTTGAGTTTTGTGTGCTGAAGTTTTCAAGTTTTGGGTGAGACTACGATGGATAAAGGAATAAGGAGTGGAAACAGCCTAAGCTTTGGGATGCCCAAGGCACCCCAAGGTAATATTCAAGGAAGACTCAAGCATCTAAGCTTGGGGATGCCCCGGATGGCATCCCCTCTTTCGTCTACAATCAATCGGTAACTCACTTGGAGTTATATTTTTATTCATCACATGATATGTGTTTTACTTGGAGCGTCTTGTGCTATAGTTTGTTTGCTTTTTTTTTAGTTTGCCACAATCATCTTTGCTGAACACACCTTTTTGGGAGGGACACACATTATTCGTGATTTGTTAGAATACTCTATGTGCTTCACTTATATCTTTTGAGCTAGGCAGTTGCCCTAGTGCTTCACTTATATCTTTTAGAGCACGGCGGTGGTTATATTTTAAAGAAATAGTTGCACTCTCATGCTTCACTTATATCTTTTTGAGAGTCTAATAAATAGCAATGGTAATATGCACGGGTTATGAATTTGTTCCTAATATGATAGGTATTCAAGAGGGATATAATAAAAACTTTCATGTAGATCATTGAATATGATAAGTTTGATTCTTTGCAATAGTTTTGCGGTATTAAGATGGTAATATGTGGGAGGTGCTAGTAGATAATTGTGGTTTAGTAAGAATATTGGTGTTAAGGTTTGTGATTCCCGAAGCATGCACGTATGATCTGTCGTTATGCTAAGAAGTTGGAGCATGATTTATTATTGATTGTCTTCCTTTGCTTGGCGGTCGGGGGCGCACAATGGTTAACTCCTACCAACCTCCCCCCTAGGGGCATGCGTAGTAGTACTTGGCTTCGATGGCTAATAAACTTTCGCAATAAGTATGTGAGTTCTTTATGACTAATGTGAGTCCATGGATTATACGCACTCTCACCTTTCCGCAATTTGCTAGCCTCTTCGGTACCGTGCATTACCCTTTCTCACATCGAGAGTCGGTGCAAACTTCGCCGGTGCATCCAAACCCCGTGATATGATAAGCTCTATCACACATAAGCCTCCTTATATCTTTCTCAAAACAGCCACCATACCTACCTATCATGGCATTTCCAGAGCCATTCCGAGATATATTGCCATGCAACTCCCACCGTTCTTTTTTTATGACACACATCATCATTGTCATATTGCTTTGCATGATCATATAGCTGACATAGTATTTGGGGCTCAGCCACCGTTCATCATTTTTATACATGTTACGCTAGTATCATTGCACATCCTGGTACACTGCCAGAGGCATTCATATAGAGTCATATTTGTTCTAGTTTTGAGTTGTAAGTAAATAGAAGTATGATGCTCATCACTATTAGTGCATTGTCCCAGTGAGAAAAAATAAAAAAGAAAAGAAAAAAAGAGGCCAAAAAGAGCCCACGAAAAAAAAGAGAAAGAAAAAAAAAGAGAAAAAAAATGAGAGAAAAAGAGAGAAGGGGCAGTGTTACTATATTTTTCCATACTTGTGCTTCAAAGTAGCACCATGTTTTTCATATGGAGAATCTCCTATTTTGTCACTTTCATATACTAGTGGGAATTCTTCATTATAGAACTTGGCTTGTATATTCTGATGATGGGCTTCCTCAAATGCTCGAGGTCTTCATGAGCAAACAAGTTGGATGCACACCCACTTAGTTTTTCATGTTGAGCTTTCATACACTTATAGCTCGTAGTGCATCCGTTGCATGGCAATCCCTACTCCTTGCATTGACATCAATTGATGGGCATCTCCATAGCCCGTTGATTAGCCTCGTCGATGTGAGACTATCTTCTTCTTTTTGACTTCCCCTTATTAATCTCTACCACCACATTCTATTCCACCCATAGTGCTATATCCATGGCTTGCACTCATGTATTGTGTGGGGGTTGAAAAAGCTGAAGCGCGTTAAAAAGTATGAACCAATTGCTTGGCTAATACCGGGGTTGTGCATGATAAATACTTTATGTTAAGAAGATGGAGCATGACAGGATTATATGATTTTGTAGGGATAACTTTCTTTAGCATTTTTATTTTGAAAGGCATGATTGTTTGTTAGTATACCTGAGTATTGATGTCCTTATATCAAATTATAGACTATTGCTTTGAATCATTCGGATCTTAATATTCATACCGTAAAGAGATTACATGATGAAACATGTTAGGTAGCATTCCACATCAAAAATTCTGTTTTTATCATTTACCTACTCGAGGACGAGCAGGAATTAAGCTTGGAGATGCTTGATACGTCTCCAACGTATCTATAATTTTCGATTGTTCCATGCTATAATAGTATCAATCTTGGATGTTTTATATGCAATTATATATCATTTTTTGGGACTAACCTATTAACCTAGTGCCCAGTGCCAGTTGCTGTTTTCTGCTTGTTTTTGGTTTTTCAGGAAATCAGTACCAAACGAAGTCCAAATGCCACGAAACTTTTTGACGATTTTTTCTGGACAAAAGAGACCCTGGAAGCTTCGGGAAGAAGCCAGAAGCCTCACGAGGGCTTCACAAGGCAACAGGGCGCGGCCCCAGGGGGGGCGCCCTGATGCCTTGTGGGCCCCTCGTGGCTCCTTTTGACCTAATTCCACTTCTATAAATTCTCAAATATTCGGAAACCAACAGAGAGCCAGACGAGAAAACCCTACCGCCGCCACAAGCCTCTGTTCTTCCTTGATCCCATCTGGAGGCCTTTTCCTGTACTCTACCGGAGGGGGAATCGATCACGGAGGGCTTCTACATCAACCTTCCTGCCCTTCCGATGATGTGTGAGTAGTTTACCATAGACCTACGGGTCCATAGCTAGTAGCTAGATGGTTTCTTCTCTCTCTTTGATCTTCAATACCATGTTCTCCTCGATGTTCTTGGTGTTGGAAATATGCCCTAGAGGCAATAATAAATTGGTTATTATCATATTTCCTTGTTCATGATAAATGTTTATTATTCATGCTAGAATTGTATTGACCGGAAACTTAAATACATGTGTGAATACATAGACAACACTGTGTCCCTAGTAAGCCTCTACTAGACTAGCTCGTTGATCAAAGGTGGTTAAGGTTTCCTAACCATAGACATGAGTTGTCATTTTATAGCGGGATCACAACATTAGGAGAATGATGTGATGGACAAGACCCAACCGTAAGCTTAGCATCAGATCGTTTAGTTATTTGCTATAGCTTTCTTCATGTCAAGTATCTGTTCCTTAGACCATGAGATCATGCTACTCCCGGATACCGGAGGAATGCCTTGTGTGCTATCAAACGTCACTTTGTAACAGGGTGATCATAAAGATGCTCTACAGGTATCTCCGAAGGTGTCTGTTGGGTTGCATGGATCGAGACTGGGATTTGTCACTCCGTATGACGGAGAGATATCTCTGGGCCCTCTCGGTAATACAACATTGTAAAGAGCTTGCAAGCAATATGGCTAATGAGTTAGTCATGAGATCTTGTATTACGGAACGAGTAAAGAGACTTGCCGGTAACGAGATTGAACTAGGTATGGAGATACCGACGATCGAATCTCGGGCAAGTAACATATCGCCGGACAAAGGGAATTGCATACGGGATTAACTGAATCCTCGACATCATGGTTCAACCGATAAAGATCTTCATTGAATATGTAGGAATCAATATGGGTATCCAGATCCCGCTATTGGTTATTGACCGGAGAGGTGTCTCGGTCATGTCTGCATGTTCCCGAACCCGTAGGGTCGCACGCTTAACGTTCGATAGTGCTAGGGTAGTAATGAGATATTAACAGTGGAAAGTATGAAGGTTGTTTGGAGTCCTGGATGGGATCCAGGATATCACGAGCAGCTCCGGAATGGTCCGGAGGTAAATATTCATATATAGGAAGTCCTATTTTGTTCACCGGAAAGATTTCAGGATTTGCCGGTATTGTATCGGGAATGCCGAAAGGGTTCCGGAGGTCCACCGAGGGGGTCCCACCTGCCCCGGAGGGCCACATGGGCAGAAAAGGGGGCGCACCAGCCCCTGGTGGGCTGGGCGCCACTTCCCCACCTGGGCCCATGCGCCTAGGGTTGGTGGGAACCCTAGATGGGGGCGCCCCCCTTGACTTGGGGGGCAAGCCACCCCCCTAGGGCCGCCGCCCCCTCCTTGGAGGAGGGGCTACGGCCGGTGCCCCCTCCCCCCTTGCCCCTATATATAGTGGGGGGTGGGAGGGTAGCCGCACGCCTCCACCCTTGCCCTCCGTCGCTCCCAACTCCTCCCACCTTTCCTCCGGTATGCGCTTGTCGAAGCCCTGCCGGAATTCCGCTGCCACCACCACCATACTGTCGTGCTGGTTTTGATCTCATCTACCTCATCCCCCTCTCTTGCTAGATCAAGAAGGAGAGGACACCATCGAGCTGAACGTGTGCTAATCTCGAGGTGCCGTCCGTTCGGCACTAGATCGGATTGGATCGCGATTGGATCGTGAAGAGTACGACTACATCAACCGCGTTACGACGCTAATGCTTTCGGTCTACAAGGGTATGTAGACACACTCGCCTCTCGTTGCTTTGCATCTCATAGATTAGATCTTGGGTGTTCGTAGGAATTTCTTTGATTTTCTTGCAACATTCCTCATTAGTTGGAGTTCTATCCGATTTAATCTTCTTTTGCGGTGTGTTTGTTGGGATCCGATGAATTGTGGGTTTATGATCAGATTATTCATGAATATTATTTGAGTCTTCTTTGAACTCTTTTATGCATGATTGTTATAGCTTTGTATTTCTCTCTGATCTATCCGTTTGGTTTGGCCAACTAGATTGATTTATCTTGCAACGGGAGAGACGCTTTGTGATGGGTTCAATCTTGCGGTGCTCAATCCCAGTGACAGAAAGGGACATGACACGTATTTGTATTGTTGCCATTAAGGATAAAAAGATGGGGTTTAATCATATTGCTTGAGTTTACTTTGTCTACATCATGTCATCTTGCTTAAGGCGTTACTCTGTTTTATACTTAATACCCTAGATGCATGCTGGATAGCGGTCGATGGGTGGAGTAATAGTAGTAGATGCAGGCAGGAGTCGGTCTACTTGTCTCGGACGTGATGCCTATATACATGATCATTGCTATGAATCCGTCATAATTATTTGCTTTTCTATCAATTGCCCAATAGTAATTTGTTTATCCACCGTATGTTCTACGCTCGAGAGAGAAGCCTCTAGTGAAAACTATGGCCCCCGGGTCTATCTTTGTCGTGCGTACGGCCATCTATGGGGCCATCTAGCCCCTTTGCGGTTCGACTAGGGGAATGCGCAAGCACAAAGAGCAGAATCAACAACAAACACAAGGGAGTTACCCAGGTTCGGGCCACTGAGAGGTGTAAAACCCTACTCCTACTATGTGTATTGGATGTGTTTGAGCTCAAGTACAAGGTGCGCTTCTTGCCGGCAAGGTGCAGGAAGAGCAGCTACGCACGCAAAATGAGCAAAGTGTCGACCCTTGTAAAGGTTGCCCTGGCCCTCCTTTTATAGCTCAAGGGGTAACCACAGTGGCAAAACAGTCATTACATGTTGATTAGATAGCAAATAGTGCTATCATACCTAACTCTGCCGGATTAGGACAAATGCATTTATTGCACCGTTAGGTGTCGTGTGGAGGAGGAGCCCTGGCAAGGTTCCTGCACCGCTCGCCCAGCTACCTCCTATTAACTTGACACGCCTTCTGGACGGGTGTCATTAAAGGTAATCTTTCTTCCAGCATGCTGCCACGTGCCCCGACAAACCTCACCAAACTACCTGCCTGCTCGACACCTCACGGATTAGCGACTAGCTGCTTGGTGAGGTGGAGTGATGAGGATTTGGCAAAGGCTTGCCGGCACGGAGCTTGCCGGGCTTTGACCTTTGCCGGCTCGCGCCTTGCCGGCAAGTGATGATTTTATCTTCAGCACTTAGCCAAGTGCTTCTTTGACGCTTAGTCTTTGATGTTAATGGTCTCCGGTAAGCCCTGGTCATCGAGACTGCTACCACTGCCTGTGCATAAGTCAGGGTATAAAATACCCATGTTTTATACACCGACAGGAGCCCCCGGGCCTGGGCCACACGCGCGTCTGAAGTGTCGTTGGGCTAGGCCCAAACAATGCACAAACACGTGGTAGGAAATTACTGCCATGAAATCTTGTGATGATGATTCTCTGTCACACGCCCATGTCGCGCATTAAATGTGGGTCGCAGGAGTGGTGGACTGGAGCGATGGTTTGTGGTTGTGCGCCTGCAAAAGCGCTGCCATGTTGGACAGTAAAGAGCCAGCCCCCTCGTGCCTTCCCCATAAAAAGGTAACCGTGAGGAGGCGCTGCTCATTCACATCGCCCTTCGCTCCATCTTCTTCCTCCTCTCGCCCAAGCACATCCATCGTCGCCGCCGCCACTGCCTCACGCCTCTTCCACCTCCAATCCTCCCTTCCGAGCCCTCATGGCGCCCAAGAAGGGTGATACAGAGGGGAAGAAACCCGCCAAGCCCGTCGACCCCAAAGCAGAGAAGCGGAAAGCGGACTTGGAGCAGCGGCGGAGGGAGAATGCGGTTTTCTCGCCGCCGGCCTTGGACAAGAACACGCTGATCTCCAAGTATGCTTATATGTGGGGAAGGGACACCCAGGACCATAAGGCGCCAGTAGTGCTTCCCGCCGATACCAAGGTCATCGGCGAAGCGTACCCGTTCTTCTGCGCGTACTTCTACTGTGGCCTGGTCCCCCCATACTCTGATTTCTTCATCGAGCTGATGTACACCTTCGGGTTCAGACTGCTAGATTTCACTTCGAATGTAATGACCTGCATGGCAGTCTTCGCCCATTTATGCGAAAATTTTGTCAGAGTCGTCCCCAATGTCGACCTCTTCCGCCATTTCTTCATTCCCCGCATCGAAGGTAACGCGTTCTCCGGCAGTGTGACTTGGATTCCCCGGGCCAAATCTAAGGGAAAATATCTTGCCAGGCTGCTGCATCTGAAATGGGAGGAATGGCGGGCAGAATGGTGCTGGATCAAGGAGAAGGACTTCCACAACTTCTGCTTGCCACGCACGGAGAAGATTGACCGCGGCAAGAATTGGAGTGATCTTGGCGCCAGCGACAAGAAGCTTGGGCCGACACTGAACCGAATCACCCGCCTCCAGTCTGCCGGGCTGACCATTGAGATGGTGGGAGCTGATTTCCTCCGGCAATGCATCACGTCGCTGCAGAAGAGGCAAAGGTACACCTGGAAGTACAAGAATGCCGGGGACATTATGAGATTATACCCAGGGTTGGCCAATAACTTGACGGTTATGCAGCACATGAGTCTCTGCCATCAGCTCTTCAGGGTCTCTGGCAAGTTCCACCTGCCGGACAAGGTCGTGCCATTGCACATTAATTCCGCCAAAGATTCTATCTTGGCGATGATGCCAACATGCACTGCTCGAGGAGTCGAAGCTGACTGGGAGCTGCCTTCACTCGAAGACGAAATGACCTGGGCTTCCAATCTGACGGAGAGGCCTACTCGAGAAGAGAAGGACCTCATCCAAGCCACCCGAGACGAAGAGTTGGCGTATATCACTTACAAGGCCGAAGAAGCCTTGAAGGCCGGCAAGGCCAGTGGTTCCCGGGCTGCGGCAACTAAGGAGGAGGAAGAGACCCCCGAGGAAGAAGTTGCCGAAGAGCACCAGGAGGAGCCTGCCGGGGAAGAGGTTGCCGGTGAAGCCGAAGAAGGAGGAGATCCTCAAGGGCCGAAGAAGAAAGCGCACGTTCTTCGGAAGCCGTCTAGCCAGGAGGCAGTGCGACCTTCTTTGTCAGGGGCTAGCCCTACTATGAAGAAGATGACCACCAGAACTGGCCAACAGCAAGAAGTGCGCCGGCAATCGACTCGGCGTCCTCGAGCTCAACGTCCACCACTCTAGCAAGGAGTTGCCGGTGAAGTTGAGTCTTCTCAATAGGCATCTTCGCCTCCACCGGCAATCAAGAGAGCTAGGGAGTCGCCTTCGCCAGTGAGATATGACCTCTCCATACTCAGCGAGTCCGAAGACGAAGAGTAAGCATAATCGTTTATCTTCATCAAATCCTGATATTTGTCTTGACTGTCATTTGACTTGACTTCCTTTGTCTTTGCAGGGATACAGAACCACTCATACACAGGGCAAAGCGAACGAGAGGTGCAACAGAGCACGAACCCACAGCAAGGGCTGGGCAGGGGGCCACATCTACCAATACCATCGTCGTCAGCCCCCAGCCCAGCCCCCTGCGTGAAGTTGTGGTGCAGTTCCCGCTCGCAGGCGCCGGCACTGAAGTTCCTCTTCCTGAGCCCAATAAAGAGATAGGAGGAGGCTGCCAAGAGGAAGAGCGCCAAGATGCGGATCCTGCTGTGGTTCCTCCGTCAACCATCATCACGGAGAGCGCTTCTCCGACAAGGGCCTCCGCTGATGAGCCCGCCTGCACCAAAATTGTCCCGGCAAGCGAGGCTGCCGGAGACCGTGCGGCGGCAACCTAAGTTGCCGGGGAAGGAAACACCCTTCCTCAATGAACACCAACAGGTAATCCACTTGCCCTTAAGCACTTGTCCAAAATATTTGTTTTCTTGAACTTAACTTGTAAACTAAATCACTTTTTGCTCTCGCTTCCGCTCCATCCTGCAGATCCAACTTCTCCCGAAGAGGGAGAAATCCTTGCAGACGTGGCAGAAATTGCTAAGAGCGCTGCCGATGAAGCCATCAAGATCTCGTCTGAAGAGGCCGCCAAATCTGCTGTTGAGGAGGCAAAGGAAGTTACCGGAGAGCTGGGGAAGTCTCCCGGCAACACGTTTGCCCCCGTCCAAGCAAGCACAAAAATGGTGGTAGTTGTTGCCGACAAGCCAGATCCTGCCGCTCAACCGGCTGTGCCAGCTATCCAAGTTCTGACAGACACCTTGACGCTTGCCGCTCCTCAACAGGAACCTGGAGCCCCCAGTTCATCAAGCACCGGAGGGCCAAATTTTGACGAAGAAATTGCTCGGATTCTCGCCTCCATCCCCCAAAGTACCCTTGAAACTGATAACACTACCAATAGCACAACAGATCTCGCCTTCCTAGAAACCATGGCTGCTGGTTTTAAGGATGTGCAAGAACGCTATGGTAAGCGATGGGATAAGCTTCAAGCAGAACACATAGCTCTGGAGGTGGTCGAAGAGAAACTGAAGAAGAAGGCGGAGGATATCCGCACTTGGTACAACAGTCAATCCCACAATCTGAGGAGACAAGAGGAAAAACTTGCCGCCGCCCAGGAGAAGGCGACAGCTTTGGACTGTAAGCTGGCAGAGCGTGAGGCGCAACTCAATGCCCGTGAAAAGAATCTTGCCACGCAAGAAGAGGCCCTTGCCGCCAAACTTCGCGGCAAGGATGAAGAGATTGAAAAGCTCCTTGAGCAAAGGACCCAAGAGCTGGAGAAGAACCACAAGGAATCTATCGAAACCCAAGCTCGAGAGAGTGCCGCCAAGATCAAGGAAGCTACAGATAACGCTGCTGCTGCTGCCACTGCTAAGGCAGATTTAGAGTCCCAGGTGAACAAGCTGAAGGAAGATCTTGCCGCCAATGGTAGGGAGATCTAGGCGCTTAAAGGTGAAGCGCAGAAGGCAGCTCATACCTTAGGGGAGCTGCAAACGTAGCTTGCATCCAAGAACCAAGATCTCGACACAACCGGCAAAGCAATGGAGGATCTGAGGTCCAAACTTATCACTCTGGATAAAGATCTTGAGTCTACCAAAGAAAGAGAGGTAATCTTGACGGAGAAGCTTGACACAGAAGAGACCTCCCGGGAAGACACCGAGAACAAATTCACGGAGCTGCGTGAGGTGCTCTCCCTTTGGACAAACAGGCTTGTTGACATAGCTGAGCGCATAACTTCCCAACTTGCCATCATGGACATGAGGAGCTGGAGCTTCACTGTCAATGACAAGGAGACCGCCAGCGCCAGATTGACCAAGTTCTTCGAAGGCCTCATTGATGCTTTGAAGACTTATCATGAGGACAGGTCCGCTTCATTTGTTGATGAATCCCGCAAGTTCGGCCGCGATGTCCTTTACAAGGTGCTCGTCAAGATCGCCTACCAGAATCCCGACGTTGACCTCTCCGGGATATTCAGGCGCCTTTCGGAGAACACCCATATCATGGCCATCGACAAAATTGTGGCTCCACTAGCCGACAAGGTCCTTCTTGTTCCCCGGCACGAAGGTGACCTCTAGAACTAACCTTGTCGCCGCATTTTCCTCCAGTGCTATCATGTAAAAGATACATTTATTCTTAAGTTAGACCTGCACTATGCTTGAGATGTAATGCAACTTAAGCTGTTTTGAAATGAATGTATGCTATTTTCCTTGTCTTATTCTGCCTTTGCATGAGCTGTATACCCTATGCTTGCTGGACACTTGTCGGTGCGCACACTCTTGCCGCGAGCGCTTGAGGACGGATCCTTAGCAGCCTGCCGGAAGTGCCGCTGCCGACAAGTTTTACCTTTGACGGTTCCAACGCAGCTGCTTAAGTTGTTGAGCAGACTCGAAACAAAGTGAGAGCGCGATTGGTTACAGCAAGGTTCCTTAGCGTGCAGGTTTCTCATACAAAGACACAAATCATTCAAGGAAGATTGCAAATACAACAAAGAAATTATTCCAAAGTTTTTCAACTTAGCTTTCTTCTCTTTGTTGCGTTTCTTGTTACAAAACGATCACTTGAACGTCATTTGGTGGCATCCACACCATCACCCCCCCCGGGAAACTTGCACGCGAGGGAACCTTCTGTCCTTTTGAGAAAAAGAAAGAAGAGAAAGAAGTGGATGGATGCCCTGACGGCTCATTAATCATTTCATACAAGGCAAAGTATAACACAACATCACATGTAATCATACATAAGTGGAAATGTATTTAACAAAGAGTTGTGAAACACTTAGCTTTATTTCACTTGTGCACACGATCTGCGCCTGGCTTTGTACATAGGGTTACAGGTCTGCCGACAAGGCTTGTACAAAAGGTGTTGCCGGGGGTCCCGACAACTTCGCCTTATGGATAGAACTTTCGAAGATGCTCAATGTTCCATGAGTTTTGCACCGGGATGCCATCTTCGGTCTCCAGATGGACTACGCCAGGTCTGGTGACTCGCACTACCCGATAAGGGCCTTCCCACTTGGGCGTCAACTTGTTGGATCCCTTGGCGGACTGAACACGCCGAAGAGCAAGGTCGCCTTCCTCAAGGCTTCGAGCATGGACCTTGCGGCTATGATAGCGGTGCAAAGCTTGCTGATAGCGTGCAGCTCGAAGACGATCTTCCTCAAGGAGCGTGGCATCATCTTGCCGCAGCTGCTCTTGCGTTGCTTCATCGTAAGCAAGCACTCGAGGTGACCCGTATGTGAGTTCCGTGGGGAGCACCGCTTCTGCACCATAGACTAGGGAGAAGGGTGTTTGGCCGGTAGCTCGATTTGGTGTCGTCCTGAGTGACCAAAGAACCGCCGGCAATTCATCAATCCAACGCCTTCCGCACTTGTGTAGCTTGTCAAAAGTTCTCATCTTGAGGCCTCGCAGCACTTCAGCATTTGCCCTTTCCACTTGGCCTTTGCTTCTTGGGTGAGCAACGGACGCAAAGCAAATCTTGCTTCCAAGGTCTTGGATGTACTGCATGAAGGCGCGACTCGTGAACTGTGTGCCATTGTCTGTGATGATTCTGTTAGGAACACCAAAACGACAAACTAATCCTTTAAAGAACTTGACGGCTGACTGTGCTATCACCTTCCTCACTAGCTCTACCTCTGGCCACTTTGTGAACTTGTCGATTGCAACATACAAGAACTCAAAGCCTCCGGTAGCACAGGGGAAAGGGCCCAAGATATCGAGCCCCCAGACCAAGAAGGGCCAGAAGAGTGGAATTGTTTGAAGGGCTTGTGCTGGCTGATGGATATTCTTTGAATGAAACTGACATGCTTCACACTTGGTTACTAAATCAGTTGCATCCTGGAGAGCAGTGGGCCAATAGAAGCCTTGCCGGAAAGCTTTGCCGACAAGTGCTCTTGATCCTATGTGAGAGCCACACATGCCTCCGTGTATTTCCGCCAACAGCTTTAGTCCATCTTCCCGGCAAATGCACCTCAATTTCACCTCATTTGGACTTTTTCTGTGCAGAATGCTATCAACAAACTGATACATACTTGACTGTCGGGCTACTTTTTCGGCTTCTTCTTGATCATCGGGAAGTTCTCCTGTTTGAAGGAAGTGGACGATTTGCTGTGCCCATGCCGGATCCTGTGGCTCGACGACAAGGACTAAAGGCATTTCTTCGGCTGCGGGAGCGCTTGCCTTAACGGCAAGAACCCGAGGTTCTGCGCGAGGCCGCTGCTCACCGGCAAGCGTGTTGTTACCGGCAACTTCTTTGCCAGTGGCTTCTGGAAGCTCTGCCGGGAAATACTTACCGGTGTTCAACTTTCTTATTTTGCTTGCCTGCATTGATGGTGTGACAGATGGTTGAGTTAAATGGAGCACAAAAGTTCCCGGTTCCACGGGAAGCTTTTGGGCAGCACACTTTGACAAATGATCAGCAATGCTATTTTCTGCACGAGGAACGTGCTCTGTTTGTAGTCCGTCAAAGTGTTCTTCCAGTTTCCTCACTTCTTCCACATAAGCTTCCATCAATGGGCTCTGATAATCCTTGTTCACTTGCTTTACAACAAGCTGCGAGTCTCCACGAACGATCAACTTTCTGATTCTAAGGTCCATTGTGATCCTGAGACCGGCAAGGAGCCCTTCATACTCAGCAGTGTTGTTTGTAGCCTTCTCCCTGGGAAAGTGCATTTGTACCACATACTTGAGGTGCTCTCCGGTGGGTGTGACAAGCAGCACTCCGGCACCGGCGCCTTGCAGTGAGAAGGCACCGTCAAAGTACATGATCCATTCTTTGGTTTCTTCTTTGCCAGGAAGAGCAGTTTCTTGGATCTCCTCGTCGGGCGTTGGTGTCCATTCGGCAATGAACTCCGCCAAAGCTCTGCTCTGAATGGTTGATTTACTTTCAAACTTAAGTGCAAAACTTGACAGCTCCAACGACCACTCCACTATCCTGCCGGTTGCAACTGGATTTCTCAAAATGCGCTGCAAAGGAAAGCGAGTGACAACGGTAATTTCATGTGCTTGGAAGTAATGGCGCAACTTTCTCGAGGCCATGAGAAGGCCGAAAAGCAGCTTCTGCACACCAGAGTATCTTGACCTAGCCCCCTGTAAAAGGGAACTAACAAAATACACAGGGCGTTGCACCATCTTCTTCTTTGGCACCACTTGTTGGTTTGCTGCATTTGCTTGCGCTGATTCTGACTTGTCGGCACCAGACTCTGCCGGAGAAGATTCCGGTTTGTCGCTTGACGGGATTGCTACCGCTGCTTCCTCTAATGCAACACTGACCACTTGATTTGTTGCCGCCAAATATAGCAGCAACGGCTCTTGTGGTTTAGGCGCAACTAGTGTTGGCGGAGAGGAGAGGCACCTCTTCAAATCTTGCAGCGCGGCCTCCGCTTCCGGAGTCCATTTCATTGGACCTGCCTTTTTCAAGATTTTGAAAAACGGCAAGGCGCGCTCAGCAGATTTGGAGATGAACCTGCTTAATGCAGCAGTACAGCCGGCAAGACGTCACACATCCTTGACGTGCTTGGGTGCTTTGATTTGCTCAATGTCTTTGATCTTGTCGGGATTGGCTTCAATACCACGCTGAGACACAAAGAACCCGAGAAGTTTGCCGGATGGAACGCCAAATACACACTTCTCGGGGTTGAGCTTCAAGTTTATTCTGCGCAAGTTTGCAAATGTCTCTTCTAAGTCCTGAATGAGGGTTGATTTGTCCTTGGTTTTGACCACTATATCATCCATATATGCTTCCACATTCCTGTGTAGCTGAGGCTCAAAACCAATTTGGACTGCCCTTGCAAATGTTGAACCAGCACTTTTGTGACACCCTGGTTTTCGCTCCTTGTTTTTTTTTCCTTTGCGGGATTTGACTCCCGTATTTTTTTTCGGTGTTATCGGATTTTCTCTCGCTCTTGGGTATATGAAGATGGTCAATTAGCCTTGCCTTTCCTATCCGACCAGAGTCTCTCCCCAACCCAACCTTGCCACCCAAGATATTGTCTCAGGATTTTGCCGCCGAAACCCTATCTTTCGAGTTGCCGGAAGGGAACCCTAATTCCTTCCGTTACAAAGGAACCCCAATTCCCTTTGATCTGTTGCCTTCCAAACTTTTCCCAGTGATCATCCTATATCTATAAACCCTGGATATGCAAAAATATTGCCAAGTCATTTGCAATATTTTTCAGTTAAAATTGATTCCTTTTTCTGCCATTTAAAGGAATTAAATCCAGGAAAATATCTATCCATCTCCAAAGTTCATGAAAACTTGTGGAGATATTCTTTGTGGTCATATTGAGCTCCTATTAAAATATTGGCCATAATTAAATTGGGGAAACTGCATTTTCCTATTTAAAGCCAATATTGCAATTTGGGCACTTTCCAAAGGAACTACCATTTTGGTAGCTAGGAAAAATCCCAAATAATTTGTGGAGCTTCTCCTATCCATATATTCACCATTTCCATCAAGAACCCAAGTTCTATAGATCAAATTTTGAGCACAACATCCATTTGCAAATTCTGTCCAGATTTCCAGTTTGCAAAGGAAGTGCTTTCTTCCTTGATCTTTTTGGGCTGAAATTTTTCTGGGTGGTTAACAGTGATAAATAACCACTGGATACCAAAAATCAGCCCATTTCATCCAGCCAATTTTCCCCAGTAAATTCACTAAGTTTCTGTCCAGATTGCAGCTCTGTGAAGGAAGTACCTTCATAGGGTATCCAAATGAGCTGAAATTTTTTCAGTATCTCCATATATGCAAATCAGCACTCTCCACAAAAATTCAGCTCATTTCACTAAGCCAGTTGAGCACAACATCAAGATTCAGTTTCTGGACCAGATTTGACATTCCAAAGGAAGTGTATGCAAAACTTGTTCAAATGCCTCCAAATTTTTCCACCATATACACCTTCCTACCACATTTCCCTGTGACAACTTGCCCAGCTCATTGGCACATTTTCTGACCACAACTTTCTGTCCAAGTTTCTGTCCAGAAACTGTTTTGGATCCCCTCGATCAACCTAGACCCTTCCTGGTCTATCCAGTGCTATATCTTATCTATTTGAACAACGAGTGACGTGTTGGACAAGGTGTGGCAAGCAGGAACGCACCAGAACGGCCGGTGCGCATGGTGACCGCGTGAACTGCACGCAGGAACAGCGCTCTACGCGTCCATCGCGTCGGAAAGGCCAGCCCATGCTGCCATCGCGTGTCCTAGCATGCCGACCTGACTCCCCGTCGTCCTCGCAACTCTCTCTGGTATTTTCCCCCTTCGTTTGCTTCCTCCTCGCGCCACGGCAAGTGCCGCTATGGCCATTGTCGCCCGTGACCGCCATTGTCGCTTTCCCCTCTGGCTCCTTCCTCTCCGAGCCCTCCCGAAGCTGCGGCTGGCTTCTCCACTATCCCGGAGGCCCTGCCGACATCGCCCCCTTCCTCCGCGTGTCGCCGGAGCTCCAGTATGCCGATAAGATCGACAGGCGGCCGCGCTTATCCCCTCACCTCGCCGGGCTATAAATAGCCCATCCCCGAACCTCTCGAGCTCACACCAATCCTCTCTCCCTCTCTACTAGCTCCTGCCCAAAGCATTCGAGCTCTCTCGCTCGAATTGCTCTCCACTGGCCGCCATGGCCGCCTCGACCTCTGCTCAAATCCGGGCAAACCTGAGCCCCTCTCTCCATTTAACCCTAATCAGTACTCCTACCCAGCCTCCGCGAGCCTCCCCATATCCTCTATTCGCCGGCGGAGAGCCCGTGCGCTCGAAGCCATCAACGGCCGACGGCCTCCGCCGCCGACGCTCAAGCCGCCGTCGCCCTGTTCCTCCTCGAGGTCCGTGCACTCATGGAATGGACGCGGCTTGGCCTCCCGAGCACGCCGGTAGGCCGAGCGCTGCGGGGGACGGCCGGAGCGGCCGACAAACCCCGCCGGAGTCCGCCCTGCCCCGGTCAAGCACGGGCAGAAGGAGGACGACGACGACACCCCCCCTCTCCAGCTGGCCGCTGTGGGTCCCGCGGACCCCACCAGTCAGCCACCCAGGCGCTGACCGGGCGGGGCCGTTGACCACTTAAGTGGAAGCGCACCCGGCCTTTACGTTTTGGGTACACGAAGGCGTACTTTCCTGCGGCTGCGGATGAGAATACGCTTTCACTTTGCTGAAAGCGTATTTCTTAAAAGGCGCTTTCTGTTTAACCCCACCGGCCGAAACCTCTAAATAGTGAACGTTCGTCTGTTAACAGCAGAAAAGCACATTTTCTATTTGTTTTTCTGCCTAAACAACGAACGGTCACAACTTTTCAACCACAACTCCGATTCAGGTGAATCCAACGCCCACGTCTTCAGTTCGTCGAGCCCGTTCCGGTGATATCATTTTCATAATGTTTCCACACTGTGAAAATGACCATTTTGCCCCTACCCTATATCCAGCCCCTCTGAGAGGGAATCCTTTCCGGCAGTTTTTCCGCGAGGTGATCGCACTTCTTCCCGGAGTATTCCTCGACCCCCAGGCAAGCCGACCATCTGATATATGCCCTAAAGCATTGCTCTATGTTATTCTTGCGTGTTTAAATTAATATGCTTATGTTTGTATGCGTAGTGGTGAGCTGTATGTGACGCTGATGAACCCTTGTTTGCCTTTCTTTGATGACGGCACCACGCCTGTGTTCTGAGCTGCTTTCGGCCGTCCAGGGTGGATGCCGACTTTATATTTCTCTTTTCAACAACTGTCCCGTGTTCTGAGCTGCTTTCCGGCCGTCTCAGGCAGCTGTTGAGTTTCTCTCTGTAGTGGTGACCCTATGCTCTGAGCTGTTCTTCGGCCGTCTTAGGGAACTGCTACTTTCTTTTTATCAACATCGTCTCATGCTCTGAGCTGCTTTTCAGCCGTCTTGAGCCGGGGTTGAGTTATTCCGGTAACGTCCCAGATCTGCGTTGTAAAGACCGTTCTGGTGGCTGCTGGTTTATTTGCCGGTTTCATGCAAGGGTTCAGATGGTTGTCACTTACAGCTAAGACTTATACAGTAGTTAAACTCCTGCTAGGTTGAACTTGCTATTTACATTACTCATTAATGCTCGTCATGTTATTGCGCTAGTGACTCATATGTGATAATATGGAGATAGGTTGTTATGTTTCCATCATGCATTATTGTTGTTATTGCAATGTTAAATAATGTGACTTAATAATGACAACCTCCTCCGTCGGCTGGATCGAGTCATAGTGCCACCTATCCGGACTTATCCGTGCAGCCACATTTGCCGGTATGGGATGGCCTTGACTTGGTCTAACCTCGTGCTCTTTTATCGGTACCACCAAAGAGGGAAGGTTAGGCGTACGCGCTACCCTGGCCCGGTAGGCGGCGATAACCTTGTGAGCCCAGTTGAGTTATTTGCCGGCGTCCCCGTTTGGGACAGTTTTGTTTGGCCACGATGGTGGCAGGTGTCACGGGGTGACACAGGGGCCACCCAGGACATGACCCTGGGAGGGTATGATTGTCAGTGGTACGGTAGAGGAGTCACGGGTTAGGCAAGTTTCGTTGGAGCAGCACCGGTCCACCCAAATGGGAGTACGAGGCCAGGAGCTCCATGGTGTGGGTAAAGTGCGCAACCTCTACAGAGTGTAAATCTATTCGAATAGCCGCGGCCTCGGTCATGGACAGTTTGTATAGGCCCCTATTTGGTCTGTGTCGAGGCTGGAGGAACAAACTATATAACGTTATTGTTAAGACTGAACCAGAGAATGGTAAGGTTTGTCAGACTTGCAGTACAAATGCATGGACATCAGATGATGTCAGAGGTATGAATGCTAGCCATGAGATGGCTATGAGATGAGCGGTCGGGTGACCGCAAAGCTTGGATCGGATCTGGATCGTGAGCATATTCGGAGTTCGGATCATTTACCTGATATACTCTAATTTACTGCATTTACTTCAGTAATTATCTTGCTAGATAATCCTATCATAACATGATAGTTAATACTGTTAAGATAACAAATGCATGCTTGAATGCCATGGATTGCTTTGCTTGGTGTATATGTTGGTTTGGTTTGCTTGCGAGTACATTCAAAAGTACTCAGCGGCCTTCAATGTGGCCAGGTTCACCTAAGGATTCGACGTCCACTAGCGAGGAGCCGGAGCGTTCGTGGGCTAGAAGAGTAACCCAGTCAGATCCCTGTGGATTGGAGCCGCACCAAGACCATGCTGCCTTAGATAGAGCTTTTCCGCTGCCATCACCCTTGTAATATATCATGTAAGACTGATATATCCATTAATAGAAAAGCTTGTGTTCATGATACTTGTTGTAAAAGCGCATGCCAGAGTGATTTTCCTGGGCTGGTATGCGTGGCAACCGTCTGGCTACAGTGGTATTCAGGCGGGGCGCCACAACGGATGGTATCAGAGCCAGGCTGACTGTAGGTTACCCTAGCCCGACTTTATTGTCTTGTGCTCAGTAGAAAGCCCAGATGGATTTTAGCCATCTTTGCCAAACCGGCACGGCTACTATTGATCATAAGGCAACCCCCATAGGCTTATGGCTCCATCAGACCCCAACTCTCGTGGCCTTTGCCTCCGGTGTGAAATGTCCGCACCAGGCAACGACCCGTGAGCCCTGAACCCCTAGGTAAACCAGATATCCCCACCTTGCTTGCTAACCATGGCACTTCTCTTCTTAAATCCAGTTTCCTTTGGGAAACGCCTGTAAATTCCATCTCTTCCCGACAACCCTAGGATCGTTGACTAAGCCACTTTGGCTATGGTCGTGCATCGAGGTTCATGTTCCCTAAGGAAGTAGTTGGAGCTTGACCCCAATTGCTACCAGGAGCATTGTGTGGTTTTGCTTCTAAATCCTTGGAGGTACATCGAGTGCGCTAGGCTAGTTATACTAGTGAATCTTTGGCCACATGTGTAAGGTCCGCAAAATTTGAGCTTCATTTGCTTTCTGGTTTTTCGCGGTTCTTGCTTCTTTTCTCGTCTCCGTTCTCTTGCTTCGACTGGATCCATCCGCAAGTGCTGTCAGGAAGACCAGCATACAACTTGGATAATACCCAATAATCCAAACTCAGATGAGTCAAGCCAAGTCAACCACAGAATATTCACAGCAGCTACCCCGGATCTGTCGAGAATAAAGAACGGGTCAGAAGCATACTCTACGTGCTACAGACAAGGTCAGAATATGCCTGAGAGAGTTTGTCTCAGAATTAATCACAAAAGAACAGCCAGATGAGCTATCAGTAATGGACACCAACAGGGACAAATTATTCCGTCTTCGACACCAGGATTATTTTAGCTAGTGGGGTGAACCTTGAGTCTTTTCTCAATGAACTCAAGAATCATTTATCACCCACCGAAGACATATTTCAAGAATGTGAATGTGCCGAGAGCAACAACAAAACTCTGGTATGTTGATACAATTTCAAAGTATACTTTGGAAATTTATCGGTGCATATACAAAATTTTCTGGGCATGGTGAACAAGGTTTGCGAGAAATATGGATAAGTTCACGACTGCCCAGAATAAATGAGAATTTCAAATGCTTGGAAGATTCAGCTAAACTAAATGGAATTCTCCGTCAACTGCTCACTACCAGCAACACTTGGCTTGAATACAAAGGGTATTTTGAATTAATTACCAACATGAAGTCTGCATCAGCTGTGCAATCTCTACAGCGACAATGATCAGACCAGCAGAAGGACAAGCGGTGTGCATGACCAACAGAATATCGCCAGACAAGATATGGTCTATACCACATTCTGGCTCCGCTATGGGTAAACTCCGGATACTTCGAAAGGAAGTCAGAATCGGCCACAGGACTGACCATATGTCACAGTGAAAGGCTTCTGGTAGAAGAAACCCAGCCTTCCTCCTCAAGCTATCGGAAGGAGCTTACGACGCAAGACTCCCCAACCTTCCTCGCTACACTACTTGGCAAGAAAATCTTCTGGGGTATGGCACTCCCATCTTCCTCAACGGGCTACCGCGGAAAGCTTCCAGCATAAGGCACCTGATCTTCCGCAGTAAGCCACATGAGGGAAAGCTTCTGAGGTACGATACCCAGCCTTCTTCAGCACGTCACCTTGGCAGAAGCTTCGAGCGTAAGGAATTCAGCCTTCTTCAGCACGCCATCGTGCTCACAACAATCTTGTTCGAAGCACGAGCTGGTCCATACACACGTCCGCCTCAGAACTCAGTGGATATGAAAGGATTTATCTTACCTCTGCATATGTTGTGAGCATGCAGTCCAGTGGATCAGTTCATGCGAGCCACTCGTACACGGGAATGACTGTGGTTAGAGAAACATTGGCCCATACTTCAACGCAAGGATATGAGCACAACCACCCCTACGAGATATGCAAGTGTAAATTGTGAATACAGGCCTAATAAGCTGGGATATGACCAAGGAGCCATGTTGGCAGGTCATGACAGGTCTATCCAAGGAATTCTCAAGAAGAAAGAGGTTTTGGATAAGCAATCTCCGTGCCGGTCAATAAAAATAAAGCTTCATGGATAAGGTGATATTACCAATCCTTGCCAGACTCTTGCATATACGGCCACAGCAATGCAGCCAGTATGCTATACTCATCATGAATCTGGGCCATCAACCAAGATAAGAGGCTATGCTCCGAAAGATACACCGGATGATAGCCATACTATGTCAGCTCAGTGGTCATAGCAAGGACCACAAAGGCTATATATGGTAGAGTCACCTCAGAGATTATCGTCTATGATCACTTTGTGATCATGCCCGACATTTCAGTTGAGAATCACTTGAGGACAAAGTCAGAATGCATAAGACAGAAGGAAACACCTCGTATGGAACCCACAGTCAGACCGAGCATTCTGGCAAGGCAGAAAGAAGGCCACCCCCGGTCACTCAAGGCCATAAGATCACGTGAGCCATGTACCAGAGAAAGGTACCTCACCTGTGACAGTCAGGGTACGGAGTAACGCAATAAAAGCCGAAGTAGCTAGCTCCAGGCCATGAAACTCAAGCTATTTGTCGATACTACCGCTACCCCACCAAGCAACAAACTACCAGGACAAAAGGTACACCTGACAGGAAAGAGAAGGATTCAATACAGCCGTTTGAGAAGACCGTACCCGAGCTATCAGAAGAGGCAGATAAAAGGCCAGTGAACCGATGAAGACAAGACAGCTGATGGATCCACGTCGTACACAGGTAAGTTCCCCTTACCCGGGAGGTAAGCCCGGAAATCTCGAGGACGAGATTTTATTAAGGGGGGTAGGTTTGTGACACCCTGGTTTTCGCTCCTTGTATTTTTTCCTTTGCGGGATCTGACTCCCGTCTTTTTTTTCCGGTGTTATCGGATTTTCTCTCGCTCTTGGGTATATGAAGATGGTCAATTAGCCTTGCCTTTCCTATCCGACCAGAGTCTCTCTCCAACCCAACCTTGCCACCCAAGATATTGTCTCAGGATTTTGCCGCCGAAACCCTATCTTCCGAGTTGCCGGAAGGGAAACCCTAATTCCTTTCGTTACAAAGGAACCCCAATTCCCTTTGATCTGTTGCCTTCCAAACTTTTCCCAGTGATCATCCTATATCTATAAACCCTGGATATGAAAAAATATTGCCAAGTCATTTGCAATATTTTTCATTTAAAATTGATTCCTTTTTCTGCCATTTAAAGGAATTAAATCCAGGAAAATATCTATCCATCTCCAAAGTTCATGAAAACTTGTGGAGATATTCTTTGTGATCATATTGAGCTCCTATAAAAATATTGGCCATAATTAAATTGGGGAAATTGCATTTTCCTATTTAAAGCCAATATTGCAATTTGGGCACTTTCCAAAGGAACTACCATTTTGGTAGCTAGGAAAAATCCCAAATAATTTGTGGAGCTTCTCCTATCCATATATTCACCATTTCCATCAAGAACCCAAGTTCTATAGATCAAATTTTGAGCACAACATCCATTTGCAAATTCTGTCCAGATTTCCAGTTTGCAAAGGAAGTGCTTTCTTCCTTGATCTTTTTGGGCTGAAATTTTTCTGGGTGGTTAACAATGATACATAACCATTGGATACCAAAAATCAGCCCATTTCATCCAGCCAATTTTCCCCAGTAAATTCACTAATTTTCTGTCCAGATTGCAGCTCTGTGAAGGAAGTACCTTCATAGGGTATCCAAATGAGCTGAAAATTTTCCAGTATCTCCATATATCCAAATCATCACTCTCCACAAAAATTCAGCTCATTTCACCAAGCCAGTTGAGCACAACATCAAGATTCAGTTTCTGGACCAGATTTGACATTCCAAAGGAAGTGTATGCAAAACTTGTTCAAATGCCTCCAAATTTTTCCAGCATATACACCTTCCTACCACATTTCCCTGTGACAACTTGCTCAGCTCATTGGCACATTTTTATGACCACAACTTCCTGTCGAAGTTTCTGTCCAGAAACTGTTTTGGATCCCCTCGATCAACCTAGACCCTTCCTGGTCTATCCAGTGCTATATCTTATCTATTTGAGCAACGAGTGACGTGTTGGACAAGGTGTGGCAAGCAGGAACGCGCCAGAACGGCCGGTGCGCATGGTGACCGCGTGAACTCCACGCAGGAACAGCGCTCTGCGCGTCCATCGCGTCGGACAGGCCAGCCCATGCTGCCATGGCGTGTCCTACCATGCCGACCTGACTCCCCGTCGTCCTCGCAACCCTCTCTGGTGTTTTCCCCCTTCGTTTGCTTCCTCCTCGCGCCACGGCGAGTGCCGCCATGGCCACTGTCGCCCGTGACCGCCGTTGTCGCTTTCCCCTCTGGCTCCTTCCTCTCCGAGCCCTCCCGAAGCTGCGGCTAGCTTCTCCACTATCCCGGAGGCCCTGCCGACATCGCCCTCTTCCTCCGCGTGTCGCCGGAGCTCCAGTATGCCGATAAGATCGACAGGCGGCCGGACTTATCCCCTCACCTCGCCGGGCTATAAATAGCCCATCCCCGCACCTCTCGAGCTCACACCAACCCTCTCTCCCTCTCTACTAACTCATGCCCAAAGCATTCGAGCTCTCTCGCTTGAATTGCTCTCCACTAGCCGCCATGGCCATCTCGACCTCTGCTCAAATCCGGGCAAACCTGAGCCCCTCTCTCCATTTAACCATCATCAGTACTCCTACCCAGCCTCCGCGAGCCTCCCCATATCCTCTATTCGCCGGCGGAGAGCCCGTGCGCTCGAAGCCATCAACGGCCGACGGCCTCCGCCGCCGACGCTCAAGCCGCCGTCACCCTGGTCCTCCTCGAGGTCCGTGCACTCATGGAATGGATGCGGCTTGGCCTCCCGAGCACGCCGGTAGGCCGAGCGCTGCGGGGGACGGCCGGAGCGGCCGGCAAACCCCGCCGGAGTCTGCCCTGCCCCGGTCAAGCACGGGCAGAAGGAGGACAACGACGACACCCCCCCTCTCCAGCTGGCCGCTGTGGGTCCCGCAGACCCCACCAGTCAGCCACCCAGGCGCTGACCGGGCGGGGCCGTTGACCACTTAAGTGGAAGCGCACCCGGCCTTTACGTTTTCGGTACACGAAGGCGTACTTTCCTACGGCTGCGGATGAGAATACGCTTTCACTTTGCTGAAAGTGTATTTCTTAAAAGGCGATTTCTGTTTAACCCCGCCGGCCGAAACCTCTAAATAGTGAACGTTCGTCTGTTAACAGTAGAAAAGCACATTTTCTATTTGTTTTTCTGCCTAAACAATGAACGGTCACAACTTTTCAACCACAACTCCGATTCAGGTGAATCCAACGCCCATGTCTTCAGTTCGTCGAGCCAATTCCGGTGGTATCATTTTCATAATGTTTCCACACTGTGAAAATGACCATTTTGCCCCAACCCTATATCCAGCCCCTCTGAGAGGGAATCCTTTCCGGCAGTTTTTTCGCGAGGTGATCGCACTTCTTCCCAGAGTATTCCTCGACCCCCAGGCAAGCCGACCATCTGATATATGCCCTAAAGCATTGCTCTATGTTATTCTTGCATGTTTAAATTAATATGCTTCTGTTTGTATGCGTAGTGGTGAGCTGTATGTGACGCTGATGAACCCTTGTTTGACTTTCTTTGATGACGGCACCACGCCTGTGTTCTGAGCTGCTTTCGGCCGTCCGGGGTGGATGCCGACTTTATATTTCTCTTTTCAACAACTGTCCCGTGTTCTGAGCTGTTTTCCGGCCGTCTCGGGCAGCTGTTGAGTTTCTCTCTGTAGTGGTGACCCTATGCTCTGAGCTGTTCTTCGGCCGTCTTAGGGAACTGCTACTTTCTTTTTATCAACACCGTCTCATGCTCTGAGCTGCTTTTCAGTCGTCTTGAGCCGGGGTTGAGTTATTCCGGTAATGTCCCAGATCTGCGTTGTAAAGACCGTTCTGGTGGCTGCTGGTTTATTTGCCGGTTTCATGCAAGGGTTCAGATGGTTGTCACTTACAGCTAAGACTTGTACAGTAGTTAAACTCCTGCTAGGTTGAACTTGCTATTTACATTACTCGTTAATGCTCATCATGTTATTGCGCTAGTGACTCATATGTGATAATATGGAGATAGGTTATTATGTTTCCATCGTGCATTATTGTTGTTATTGCAATGTTAAATAATGTGACTTAATAATGACTACCTCGTCCGTCGGCTGGATCGAGTCATAGTGCCACCTATCTGGACTTATCCGTGCAGCCACATTTGCCGGTATGGGACTGCCTTGACTTGGTCTAACCTCGTGCTCTTTTATCGGTACCACCAAAGAGGGAAGGTTAGGCGTACGCGCTACCCTGGCCCGGTAGGCGGCGATAACCTTGTGAGCCCAGTTGAGTTATTTGCCGGCGTCCCCGTTTGGGACAGTTTTGTTTGGCCACGATGGTGGCAGGTGTCACGGGGTGATACAGGGGCCACCCAGGACATGACCCTGGGAGGGTATGATTGTCTGTGGTACGGTAGAGGAGTCACGGGTTAGGCTAGTTTCGTTGGAGCAGCACCAGTCCACCCGAATGGGAGTACGAGGCCAGGAGCTCCATGGTGTGGGTAAAGTGCGCAACCTCTGCAGAGTGTAAATCTATTCGAATAGCCGCGTCCTCGGTCATGGACAGTTCGTATAGGCCCCTATTTGGTCTGTGTCGAGTCTGGAGGAACAAACTATATAACGTTATTGTTAAGACTGAACCAGAGAATGGTAAGGTTTGTCAGACTTGCAGTACAAATGCATGGACATCAGATGATGTCAGAGGTATGAATGCTAGCCATGAGATGGCTATGAGATGAGCGGTCGGGTGACCGTAAAGCTTGGATCGGATCTGGATCGTGAGCATATTCGGAGTTCGGATCATTTACCTGATATACTCTAATTTACTGCATTTACTTCAGTAATTATCTTGCTAGATAATCCTATCATAACATGATAGTTAATACTGTTAAGATAACAAATGCATGCTTGAATGCCATGGATTGCTTTGCTTGGTGTATATGTTGGTTTGGTTTGCTTGCGAGTACATTCAAAAGTACTCAGCGGCCTTCAATGTGGCCAGGTTCACCTAAAAATTCGACGTCCACTAGCGAGGAGTCGGAGCGTTCGCGGGCTAGAAGAGTAACCCAGTCAGATCCCTGTTAATTGGAGCCGCACCAAGACCATGCTGCCTTAGATAGACCTTTTCCGCTGCCATCACCCTTGTAATATATCATATAAGACTGATATATCCATTAATAGAAAAGCTTGTGTTCATGATACTTGTTGTAAAAGTGCATGCCAGAGTGATTTTCCTGGGCTGGTATGCGCGGCGACCGTCTGGCTACAGTGGTATTCAGGCGGGGCGCCACAACTTTTTAGTCCGAAAGGCATACACATGAAGCAATATGTACCACATGGCGTAATGAATGCGGTTTTCTCCTCATCGTCCTTGGCCATGAAAATCTGATGGTAACCATAGTATGCATCAAGGAAGGAGAGTAAATCACAGCTGGCAGTAGAGTCTACAATTTGATCAATACGCGGCAAAGGGAAAGGATCCTTTGGACAGGCTTTGTTGATATCCGTGTAGTCAATACAAAGTCTCCACTTTCCATTTGCTTTTCGCACTACAACTAGATTTGCCAACCATGTTGGATGTAGTACACCTCTAACTAAACCAGCTGCTTCTAACTTCTTTATTTCTTCAGCGATAAACTGTAGCCGTTCCAAAGCTTGCTTCCTGACCTTCTGCTTGACGGGCCAAGCATGGGGACAGATGGCAAGGTGGTGCTCAATTACCTTCCTGGGAATACCGGGGATGTCAGATGGTTGCCATGCAAACACATCGACATTCGCCCGTAGGAAGGCAATGAGCGCGCTTTCCTATTTGTTGTCAAGAGCGGAACTGACGGTGAAAGTACCGCCAGTGCCGTCCTCCTTTGCCGACACCTTCTTGGTTGCTGGTGGAGTAGCCTTGGATTTCTTGGCGGTAGAGCTTTCTGGCACGTCATCAACGGGTGCACAGCACTCCAAAGAGGTGCGCTTCCCGGAAGACTTGTCAGAGGTCTTGCCGCTCTTCTTGTGTTTCTTTTTGTTGGCGGGAGCGGGCGCCTTAGTGGCGGATGCTGCAACCGCTTCTCTGTAAAGCTTGTTGACGCATATCACTGCATCTTGTCAGAGTTGATGGCGATGACCCCCATCGGCCCTGGCATTTTGAGAGTGTTATAGGCATAATGGGACACTGCCATGAACTTTGCCAAAGCTGGGCGACCAAGAATTCCATTGTAACGCAGAGGAATCTTAACCACGTCAAACACAATCTTCTCGGTTCTGTAATTCAATTCCCCGCCAAATGTCACCGGCAGAGTGATCTTCCCCTTGGGTTGGCTCCTTCCCGGATTGACCCCCTGAAACGTGCCTGTTTGCTGGAGATCTTCATCAAGAATTTGTAACCTTTTGATGACTTCTGGTGAAATCAAATTCAGGCCGGCCCCACCGTCAACCAACATTTTCGTGACTTGGAGGTTGCGTATCGTTGGCGAGACCAACAACGGCAAGCACCCAACCGCAGTTGTGCGATCAGAGTGATCCTCCGCATCAAAAATGATGGGCGTGTGGGACCACTTGAGCGGCTTCTGAGCACCCACTGCCGGTTCTGCCGCATTAACCTCACGCGCCCACTGCTTGAGTTGGCGGTGAGAGGAGTGCAAGGATGCACCCCCGTCAATGCACATGACTTCGGTTGCTTTCTGGAATTCTCGTTCGCTGGACTCATCTTTGTCCTCGTCATCATCCTCATCGTCAACTTCTTCTTTCTTGTCTCGGCCTCGAGCAGGCTTCTCCTTCTGCTGCTTAGCCTTGCTGCGGGGACCTCCTCGGCCACCACGACCCCTCTTGCCAGATCCGCCAGCACCATCTTGACCTTTCTCCTTATCGCGCTTTTCATATTCAGCCTTCTGTTTCTCAACAAGTTGCTCAACCTGCCGGCACTCTTGGAGATCATGGTCTTTTGTGCGGTGAATCTTGCAATACAGCCCATCAGACTTGCCGGTCTTCTCGCCAGCCGCGGCTTCCTGGCAATCAGTTCATGCAGCTACTTCCTTGCCGGAGCTCTTGGTCTTAGCTTTCTTGGCAGCATTGGAGTTGCCAGAACCTTCGACAGCCATAACAGTCTTGCCTTTGCACTTCATGTTGCGCTTCCGGCCCTTTTTCTTCGGGGTGGCGGCATCGTCATCCTCTGAATCAACCTCAGTGCCAGCATCCTCCCCAGGAAGTCTCCTCCCTTCTTCAGCCCGTGCACATTTATCCGCCAACGTATATAGCTCGTTGATGGTCTTTGGTAATCTGATATTCAACTTCTCCCGCATCTTCCGATTGCGCACATTCGTGTGAAAGGCAACAATCACAGCTGCGGGTTGCACATCAGGGATGTTTCGGTGCACACGGCTGAACCTTTCAATATATTTCCACAGGGACTCGCCATCTCTTTGTGGGATCACTTGCAAGTCGCTGGGCTGACCAGGAGCCTTGTGGCCTCCGGTAAAAGCACCAATGAACTCGTTGCATAGATCTGACCATGAAGAAATGGAATCCTTCGGCAAGTTCATCAGCCAAGATCTCACATTGGGTTTGAGCGCCAATGGGAAATAGTTGGCGAGAATCTTTTCATCTCTTCCCCCGGTAGCTTGCACAGTGATTGTGTAAATGCCCAAGAATTCTGCCGGGTTAAGCTTGCCGTCATATTTTTCCAGCAACTCTGGCTTGAAGGCCCGGGTTGACGGCCAGCAGACTTGCCGCAGCTAACAAGTGAAGGCCGGGCATCCAACCTCGTAAGGTAGATACCCACCAACCCCGGGCGGAGGCTCATCAACGATTGGACCGTTGCGCACGTCAGATTGATGGAGCGTCTCCCGGCGCCGTTCAATGGTGGTGCGAGCATCTTCTGCCCGCCTATCTTGTAGCACTCGATGCTGATCTTGCCGCGCTCGCGGGTCCGAAGAAGCCATCGACATCTCGTCGAGCTCAACGGACCGGTAAGTTTGCCGTGGCTGCCGATGTTGTTGCTGTGGGGGTGACTGCACTGTTTGCGCCGCTCCTCTGGCACGGCCATCGGTTGGTGCCGTCGCTGGACGCTGTGAAGGTCCCGCCTGCTGTGAGCTGTTGGCTTTGACGAACCCGATAAGGCTCTGGATGGTGGCTCTCAACTCATCCATCTTGTCAGCAGCCGGAGGGAAGTTCAGCAGCATCTGTGCTCGCGCCATGGCCTCTACTGCCGTAGCTGGGATGGCTGGGAGCGAAGAACGAGATGTCGCTCGACTCCTGGTAGAACCAGCAGGAGCGCCACCACGATCTTGCTGCCGCGGCTCATGCCCAGCAGTGGGCTGACGTGGTGGAGGTGGTGCCTAAAGATCTTGTGGCTGATTAACAGGTGTCTTTCCATGCGAACTTCGTCGTCCGGAACCGCCAGTGCCATTCGGATTCGCGTCGCGCCCATCTTGCGATGGTCGCGGTGTGCGTCCTGAGGCGGTATCTTTAGATACCACGACAGCGGGGTCTTGACTCGCGCCGGTCCGGATAGTGTTACTCCAGTGGCTTCGTTCACTGGTGCGTCGAGGAGGAGGGAGTTGGCCATCCGCGCCGCCTGCACCGTTGTGGCTCCGGTCATCAGACTAACGAGGAAGCTGCTGCTTGTTGTTGTGTGCTCCGCCTGCTCCGCCGGTGCTAGCTACGCTGCCTGCACGGGTGACTCCTTCCGCGCCGCCCGCGCCTCCCGCACTGCCTGCACCAGCGAGATCATCTCCGCCACCTGTGTGTGTCTGCGATGGAAGCTTGGACGTCGATGGAGCCGCTGCGGATGCGCCCTTCTTCTTGGGCGCCATCAAAGATGATGGAGATGAAAGTGACGCGCAAACTGTTGATTCAGGTTCGCGCAAGCGATCCCCCTACCTGGCGCGCCAAAGATGTTGTGTGTACGACCATCTATGGGGCTATCTAGCCCCTTTGCGGTTTGACTAGGGGAATGCGCAAACACAAAGAGCAGAATCAACAGCAAATACAAGGGAGTTACCCAGGTTCGGGCCACCAAGAGGTGTAAAACCCTACTCCTGCTATGTGTATTGGATGTGTTTGAGCTCAAGTACAAGGTGCGCTTCTTGCCGGCAAGGTGCAGGAAGAGCAGCTACGCAAGCAAAATGAGCAAACTGTCGACCCTTGTAAAGGTTGCCCTGGCCCTCCTTTTATAGCTCAAGGGGTAACCACAGTGGCAAAACAGTCATTACATGTTGATTAGATAGCAAACGGTGCTATCATACCTAACTCTGTCAGATGAGGACAAATGCATATATTGCGCCGTTAGGTGTCGTGTGGAGGAGGAGCCCCGACAAGGTTCCTGCACCGCTCGCCCAGCTACCTTCTATTAACTTAACACGTCTTCTCGACGGGTGTCATTAAAGGTAATCTTTCTTCCAGCATGCTGCCACATGCCCCGACAAACCTCACCAAACTATCTGCCCGCTCGACACCTCACGGATTAGCGACTAGCTGCTTGGTGAGGTGGAGCGATGAGGAGTTGGCAAAGGCTTGCCGGCACGGAGCTTGCCGGGCCTTGACCTTGCCGGCTCGCACCTTGCCGGCAAGCGATGATTTTATCTTCAGCACTTAGCCAAGTGCTTCTTTGACACTTGGTCTTTGATGTTAATGGTCTCCGGTAAGCCCTGGTCATCGAGACTGCTACCACTGCCTGTGCATAAGTCAGGGTATAAAATACCCATGTTTTATACACCGACAATCTTTATCATATATTAAAATCCAAAAATACCTTGCTGCAATTTATTTACTTTTATTTTATTTTGCAATTTACTTTTTTATCTATCACTATCATAATTAATCCTTGCAAATAACCGCTAAGAGGATTGATAACCCTCTTATTTGCGTTGGATGCAAGTGTTTGCTTTTGTGTGTGTAGGTGCTTTGGAGATGGAGATCATGATGATGGAGATCATGGTGTCATGCCGGTGACGATGGAGATCATGCCGGTGCTTTGGAGATGGAGATCAAAAGCACAAGATGATGATGGCCATATCATGTCACATATTGATAGCATGTGATGTTTATATTTTTATGCATCTTATTTTGCTTAGGATGATAGTAGCATTATAAGATGATCCCTTCACTTAATTTCAAGATAAAAGTGTTCTCCCTAAAGTATGCACCGTTGTGAAAGTTTGTCATTTCGAAGCACCTCGTGATGATCGGGTGTGATAGACTCTATGTCATGGTTTTGACACGACAGATGCCCTTGTGAAAGGACTTGGATATGAGGCCATCGCACAAGTGTGGAAGCTTAACGGGATTGATCGGGAACGAGAATACGCCGGGTTACCCAGGTTCGGCCCCTCACGGTGGAGGTAAAAGCCTACGTCCTGCTTGATTATATTGCTGTAGATCTCAATTACAAGGATGCGGATTCGCTAACCTAGCTTTCGAGGGATTGCAACTTAGTCTTTTTCGTATAGGTGCTCCCCTTTATATATACAGGTGGAACCCTAGATTACATGAGAGTCCGGGTCATCCTTTGACCCGCCTCCTATTCTTTCCTACTTATTCTCCAAGACGGCCTTCGCGCCGCTTATCTTCCTCGTGAGCCGGCCCATTGCCTAAGCCGGCCTTTCCCGCTAGGCCTCCTTAGCTGGCCCACCAAGAGCCCTTTATCCCTGCAATGAGTTGACCCACTGAGCCTGCTCTATGGCCGGGTTATCACCTTGCCGGGTCTATATGCTGGTAAATATCCCCAACATTAGCCCTCAGTTTGACTTGAATTCATTCATGTTAAACTTCACCCTGAAAAACAAACATTAGTAAGATATTCTCCAAATGATTTCCAAGCCGGTCCTTTAGAGCACTGTCTTTGACTGGCTCGATTCCCCGGGTTAAGTAGATCGCCGGGTCATTCCTTCGGTTCCAGACTTTGCATTTTTCATCACCTTCGTCTCTCGACGTTTCAGTTTATCTCCACAAGATCCGGAATGACGTCATAGAGAATCTGAGTAGATTTGTATTGCCTCGTCGAGCACGAAAATCGAGGAGCCCCTTTCGCCACTGTTTGCTGTGTCGCCTAGGATTTCGTGCATGCCGTTTGAGGGTCCAGCGGTGCCCATAAATAGACCGCCCTTTTCGTTTCCTTCTCTTCTACTCTTTTTCTTTCTCCATGCGTCCGACGCCAGCAGCCTCCTCGAGCTCGTCGCCACCACCCGTACAGCGCCGCCTTGAGTCATCCCGACGTCGTCGGAGCTGACCCGATCTGACCAGGCCGCACCACCGCACCTCCTCTTCTTCAAGTTCCCTCCAACCAGATCTGTAAGTACATTCCGCCATTACCGCGGTTCCCTCGAGTTCTTCTGTGTTCTTCGCTGTAGCCATGATAGATTTCAAATGCATCGAGCCCCTTTCGTTTTTAGTTCGCAGCCATCTCGCAGCATTTTTCTCATTTAGTAGATCCATTATGCTGTCTTGACGAAATCCCACTGCAGTTCATCTTTATAATACGAATAACACGCTTAGCTTTTATCTCTTCATTTTTATCCCTTTTGTAGATCCGTAAATTTTTCTCATTTCGTATAAATCTGTTCGAGGACTTGTGGCCCAGACCTTGCTTCAACACTTGTAAAAAATTCGTGACATGTAGTTCCCGGCTTATTTGTGCTAATAATCTTGACCCGGTAACTTATCCGCAACCTCTTTCGTAGCTCGGCCAAATTTCTTACTTGCCGGCTCGTCTGCACCATTCATACTGCATCAAAAAAGCTCATAATACCGGCTCATGATACCTTCTCTTTTTCATGACAGCTGAAACCATGCCTCCAAAGCCTGAGATCGTCAACTGGGCCAAGTCCAGCATGTCTGAGCTGAGCCTGCAAGCCTTGGCAGATTCCGGGTTGCTACCAGCTAAGGATGTAATTTCATGGCTAGCTCCTGAACAAGAGATCTACCCTCAACCCGGCGAGGATGAAATCGTCGTATTTGCCGATCACGTTTCGAGGGGCTTTCGTCCTCCCGGCTCAAAGTTTTTCCGGGACGTATTGCACTTCTTCAATATTAGGCCGCAAGACCTGGCCCCCAATTCCATCTTCAACCTTTGCCAATTCCAAGTGTTTTGCGAACTCTATCTACAGCTCGAGCCGTCTCTCAGCCTGTTTCGGGAATTCTTTTACTTGAACCGCCAAACTGAGCACAAGGACGGCCCAAGCATTGAACTCGGCGGGATTTCTATCCAGCGTCGAAAGAACATCGTCTTCCCAAATGCCAAGCCGGCCAGCCATCCCAAGGGGTGGAACAGGACCTGGTTTAACTGCAAGGACACATCCCCCGAAGGTCAGAACAAATTGCCGGGTTACCGTGCAACCCGGCTTACCAACGCCACCTTCCCGGGTCTTGCTCCCCAAGAAGAGAGAGAGAATCTAGAGCCTCTCTATCCAAAGATGAACGCATTGATTGCGCACCTCACCAGTGTCGATCTGACCCGGACTTGGGTCGAGTGGCGAATCCAGCCACTCAGCTTCAGAACCCGGCTCATGCACACATACACCAGCCACCACGATGACCCGCTCCGTTTCAGTTCGGTTAACCTTAAGGAGAAGGAAGTCTTAAAGTTTGCCAAGAAGCTTCTTGGTGAAACAAAGGACGATATCAAGCTTGTGGGGCTCGCCCCATTCTTTGTCAACAATCTGGCCCCTGCGGTAAGCCGTTTCTGTTCTCTTCATCTTGCCTTTGCTGTTCCCTTTATCGTGACTCAGTCGACCCGCCCGTATACAGGAGAATGATGATTGGTGGCGGGTTGAAGCCCAAGACTCGGCTCTTCGAGAGGACGACGAAGAAGAGTCAGATAATGAAGAAGACCATGAGGTAGAACTTGATTCCCTTGGCCACCTTTTTAACCAGATTGCTGATGCTTACTCATCTCAGGAGGAAGCTGAAGTTAGCCACCACAATGAGCCAGAGGTAACTTTGATCTCCTCCGACTCTGACTCCCCAATACCTATTCGAAAGAAAACCCGGGTTGTAATCCGCAAAGTTCGAAGGAAACCCCGGGTTGCCGTCCGTAAAGTCCCCCTTTCACACCAGGATGCTCATTTGGATCCCCAATTTGTTTTGAAGAAAACACAGCAAGCCGGAACCTCCAAACGGAAGACCCGGAGTTGTGAAGGCAAGTTGAGTGGCGGGCTTCCATATGAGCCGCCATCCCGTAGAGCGCGGGCAGAGGTGCTTCTTAGTCCAACCCCCTCTTTTCCTCTAGCTGGTTGTTTCAAGGAACCCTTATACTTAAATGACTCGGCCTATCAGACATCCCCCTTTTCGGATGAATCAAGCGCCACTCAGGCGCCGGCTTTCAACATCAACCCGGGGTAAGCACATTAACTATTCTTGTGTCATCCAACGGCTCTCTATGTTATAACCTTTAACTGACTTGAGTCTTTGCTCCTTACAGTGCCAAAGCCATCAAAAAGAAGACAAGCGCCACAGCCGGGTCATCTGACCCGGTTACTCAAACGGTCCCTCGGGAAGAGACGGAGGCCCCCTTGATTATTCAGGATGAGCCAGCCTTTCAGCCCAGCCCGCCGCCTTGAGATACCACAAGCCCGGCTCACGCTTCCTCTCTTGCTGCTCAGGAGAGGGAATATTTAACTGAAGATCAACCCGAACAGCAGCCCGAGGCCCCGGCTCAAGAAGAAGTGGTGGTGATGAGTGAGCGGCAAACTACTGCACCAGAAGCCTCCATCACTCTTACCAAGGTTCCTGCCAAGCCAGAGCCGGCCCCGAAGGATAAGGGGAAGACGGCTCTTAAATTTTCTGCCTTTGAAAACCAAGACGCCAACTCTTTACACCAAGCTGTGCTGACCCGGCTGTCTGAAAGCCGATACACAGAAATTGCTATGATAACCTCACTGAAGAGGAAATATGAGGTAATTTGTACCCTCTTATGAACCATATATATATGTAGCCCCCAAGGACCGGGTCATTATAGAATGATGACCCGGGACTTCAAAATTTAACTTGTATGCATAGCTGCAATCGGTGACCCCAAAGGCCGGCTCGCCATTCATGACGGGCGGGTCTTCATAACTTTGGCAGGATAGATCAAATTATGCATTAGCCCCCAGGTGCCATGTAGAATGTCTGCATCTGCATGGAACTTGCTCTGCTATTTGTTTTAAGAGCTCGAAAACATGTAGCTCCCATGTGCTGGGTTGTCCTTTAGGGCGGCTCGGGTCATGCGTATATGATGTATAACTGATACAGCCCTGCAGGATATGCTGGATCAAGCGGAGGCGCAGGCTTCCTTCTTCTGAAAGGAGGCAAGGAAGGAAAAGAGGTTGCGCAAAAAGGCTGAAGAATCATCTGCTGAAGCTAACAAGTCTTTGGTTATTGTGAGGGGCACCTTGCAAGAAACTGAAGCAGCAAGAGCCGCCCTAGCCACGCGTGCTGAAGAGGCCGAGGCCAAACTTGAGCCGGTGACTCAAGTACTGGCGACTCTAAAGGGTCAAATCACAGCCATGTGCCGAGCCATCTTTGGTAAGTAAAACGACTAGTACATCAATTGTACCGACTTATCATACTGAGCCGGCTTGGCTGATCGTGCGTACTTGTCCTTGAAGGCCGCAAGAACCAAACACTGGTGCAGCAAACACTGGTGAAATTGAAGGCGGTGTACACCCTCGTAGAGCAGCTGTACATAGGCGGCTGTCGTTGCATAATGGCTGCAAAGAACACCAAGGTGCCGCCGCAGTTGATTGCAGACACATTGAAAGAACTGTCAGTCATGCCCAGGTGGTTCAATGACTGGAAAAAGGCGTGCTGCCTCTCTAGGGCTCTAACAGCACTTGCTCGAGCCAAGGCATACGTGCCAGAGCTCGACTCGGCTCAGATTGTGGGCGGGTACCCAGAGTTCGACGTGTACGACTCGCCGTTTACCAAGAAGGACTTTCAACGCTGCATCAAAGAAACCCGGGTTGCAGCCACCGCAATTGCAGAAGAGGTAGATCTGACCAAGTACCAGGCGCCCTACTCGAAGGAGAATGAGCAGATAGAGCCGCCTAATCATGAGCCGGTGGCCCTAACCGGTATGTGTAAGCCATCTTTCGCTCTTGAAGTCGACCCTTCCTCCCTGATAACCGCCGATGTCCTATTTGAAGTGTTGCTGTCGTTGTGTTCTCGCGGGGATGCCGCGTCACGGCAGATGCCATGGGATGGCTTGAGGTGAGGGCAAGGCTGCAGTGGAGATCCGGGATGGGATTGGGCAACTGTACACGGTGATTTACCCAGGTTCGGGGCCCTCCGTGGGACGTAACACCCCTACTCCTGCATGTCTGATGTATATGTGGAGTATATGGTAGTACATGGTTGCTCCTGGAGCTATCTGTAGGAGGAAGAAGAGAGCTCTGTGCTCTCTTCCTTGCCTCATGCGCGTGTGAGAATGAGAGTGAGAGAGAGATGAGCCCGTGAGAGACTCTGTGGAAGAGCTCCTCCCTGGTGCACCTTATAAAGGGGTGCCTAGGGGACAAGGGGTGGCCCACATGGCCAACTACACACTATTTCAGGTGACACATGACATATGAACAGTGTCTGCTGTTCATCAACAGTGCACCACTGTAGAGCATGGCCATCTCGTCTGCGCAGGTCCGTCGGGACCTCGCAGTTGACTTCAGCCAGCCGGCTGGGTTCCGGCCTCCAGCCAGCCGGCCGTGTTCCGGGCTCAAGCTGGCCGTCCGTCTTCTGGGCTCAAGCCGGCCGGCCGTGTTCCGAGCTCAAGCCGGCCGGCCGTGTTCCGTGCTCAAGCCAGCCGACCGTGTTCCGGCCTCAAGCCAGCCGGCAGTCTGCCGGGCTCAAGCCAGCCGGCCGTCTTCCGGCCTCCAGCCAGCCGGCTGGGTTCCAGCCAGCCAGGGGCCGCTCCCCTGGCAAAGTTTCGAAATGGTGACTTGTCTCCTTGAGCCTACCCGGGGGTCATCCCCCCGACAGTAGCCTCTGAGCCTCTGGGCGACTCGAAGAGTCGGCGGAGGGTGTTCGCCGGTGTTGAAGCAGAGATTGTTGATGACAGCCGGCCGCGGGTCGCAGCCGGCGTGGCTCGCTTCCAGTGGGGGCGCGCCAGCGCACCCACCGGGTGTAGCCTCCGAGCCTCCGGACAACTCGAAGAAGATGGGCGCGGAGCGCCGCCGGGCACGGAGCGGGGTCCGCCGGCAGGTGGGCGCGAGGCACCGCCGGGCGCGGAGCGGGGTTCGCCGGCAGGGGGGCACGAGGTGCTGCCGGGCGCGGAGCGGGGTCCGCCGGCTGGTGGGCGCGAGGCGCCGCCGGGCGTGGAGCGGGGTCCGCCGGCTGTTGGGCGCGGAGCAGAGTCCGCCGGCTGGTGGGCGCGAGGCGTGCTGTCTCTCCAGGGGGGGTGCGCCAGCGCACCCACTGGGTGTAGCCTCCGAGCCTCCAGGCGACTCGAAGAGTGAAGCATGAGAATTGTCTTGATTGAAATTTTGAAGAAATGAATTCTCATGCTTCACTTATATTATTTTGAGAATTGTTAAGATTGAAATTTTGAAGAAATGAATTCTCATGCTTCACTTATATTATTTTGAGAATTGTTAAGATTGAAATTTTGAAGAAATACTTGCACTCTCATGCTTCACTTAAATCTTTTTGAGAGATGATGATAGTAACGGTAATTTGCACATGTTATGCAATTGGTCCCAAAGTGATGAATATTCAAGAGGGATATAGATAAAAACTTTCATATAGATCATTGGTTATGGCAAGTGTGATTCCTTGCAATAGTTTTGCGATATGGAAATGATGATATGTGATGCCATGTTAGTGAGTAATTGTGCTTAAGTAAGAATATTAGTGTTAAGGTTTGTGATTCCCTATGCAAGCACATTAAGTCAATAGTTATGCAATGAAGTTATATCCTACTATGGTGCATTATTCGGTGTTAGTTATGTTCAATGCATGTTTATGACCGTTTTCGTTTTTTGGTTGGTTGCTTCTCAATCTTTTGCTAGCCTTCATTTGTACTAAGCGGAAATACTGCTTGTGCATCCAAAATCCTTAAAACCAGTTTTGCCTTATGAGTCCACTATATCTACCTATATGCGGTATTCCATTGCCGTTCCAAGTAAATTTGCGTGTGCCAACTCTAATTTTCAAAATAATTTTTCTGTTTTGTGTGCCCGTACCGCTCATGAAGCGGAAGGGGGTAGCCAATATCTTCCATGCTAGGTGTGTTATTCTCACGATGAGTGTTTATTCACTTGTCATTGCACGAGAGTGTGGCGGTAATAGGGATGCCCGTCCCGAATTGTTAAAATGCTAAAATGCCAAAATTGCAGTAATGCAAAAATAATCAAAACAAAAGCAAATCTCCCTCGGAAAGAAATAAAAATTCTTAATGAAGGGGAGTACTCTCGCGGAAAGAAAAATCTTAATGAAGGAGAGTATAATTTATTTTCTGTTTGGGAACCGCCTATGATATATGTAGCATGGAAGATATTGGGAATTCTCATTCGTTTTCGTTGACAGGAAAAGCATGCCTCCCAATTTTTTTTTATCTCTTTAATTTCAGCTTTGAGCTCTGGCACATTTGACAAATCTCTGCTTCCCTCTGCGAAGGGCCTATCTATTTACTTTTATGCAATTTTTATTTTTCTTTAGTCTCCATCTTCTCTTACAAAAGTACCAACTAGAGAACACTATTGTCATACTTGTGCATTGGTTGTAGCTAATATTTGAGTGTGTTTCATGAATGGATCAATGATTGAGCATAATGGGCTAGGGATAACTTTCTTTAGCGTTGATATTTTGAAAGACATGGTTGCTTGTTAGTATGCTTGAGTATCTATGTTTTCATGTCAAATTATAGACTATTGCTTTGAATCATATAAGTCCAATGTCCATGCTACAAAAAAGAAAAGAATATGTGATAAATATGTTAGGCAGCATTCCACATCAAAAATTCTGTTTTTATCATTTACCTACTCGAGGACGAGCAGGAATTAAGCTTGGGGATGCTGATACGTCTCCAACGTATCTATAATTTTTTATTGTTCCATGCTGTTATAATATCAATCTTGGATGTTTTTATAAACATTTACAACAATTTTATATCATTTTTGGAGACTAACCTATTAACCTAGTGCCCAGTGCCAGTTGCTGTTTTCTGCCCTGTTTTTGCTTTACAGAAAATCAATATCAAACGAAGGCCAAATGGAACCAAACTTTTTGGAGATTTTTTCTTGGGCATGAAGAATACTGGAAGTTTCGGGAGAGGACCAGAAGAAGAAGAGGTGGGCCACGAGGCACCAGGGCGAGCCCTTGTACCTCGTGGGCCCATCCCAGCTCCTTTTGACCTAATTCCTCCACTATAAATTCAGAAAAAATCAGAAACCCTCAGGGGAGTCCATGAAATACTTTTTACGCCGCCACAAGCTTCTGTTCCAGAGAGATCCCATCTGGGGTCCTTCTCCGGTAATCTGCCGGAGGGGGAATCGATCACGGAGGGGCTCTACATCATCCTTGCTGCCTCTCCGATGATGCGTGAGTAGTTTACCACAGACCTTCGGGTCCATAGGAAGTAGCTAGATGGCTTCTTCTCTCTTTTTGATGTTCAATACAATGTTCTCCTTGATGTTCTTGGAGATCTATCCGATGTAATCTTTCTTTGCGGTGTGTTTGTTGGGATCCGATGAATTGTGAGTTTATGATCAGATTATCCATGAAATTATTTGAGTCTTCTCTGATCTCTTTTATGCATGATTATTATAGCCTCGTATTTCTTCTCCGATCTATTGATTTGGTTTGGCTAACTGAGTTGATTTATCTTGCCATGGGAAGAGGTGCTTTGTCGTGGGTTCGATCTTGCGGTGCTCAATCCCAGTGACAGAAGGGGACATGACACGTATGTATCGTTGCTACTAAGGGTAAAAAGATGGGATCTATTCATTGGGTTTATTAATTCGTGAGTTTGCCTTGTCTACATCATGTCATCGTTCTTAAGGCATTACTCCATTCTTATGGACTTAATACACTAGATGCATGCTGGATAGCCCATCGATGTGTGGAGTAATAGTAGTAGATGCAGGCAGGAGTCGGTTTACTAATCTTGGACGTGATGCCTATATACATGATCATTGCCTTGGATATCGTCATGATTATTTGCTTTTCTATCAATTGCCCAACAGTAATTTGTCTACCCACCGTATGCTATTTTCTCGAGAGAAGCCTCTAGTGAAATCTATGGCCCCCGGGTCTATCAAAATCATATTACTAAAACCCTAAAAATATTGCTGCCATTTTCTTTTATTTATTTTATTTAGTATTTTTGCTGCAATCTATCAATCTATCAAATACAATTTAATCTTGCAATCTTACCGCCAAGGGATTGACAACCCCTTGTTCGCGTTGGGTGCAAGGATTTGTTGTTTGTGTGCAGGTACTGCTTACTAGGTGTTGTGTGATTCTCCTACTGGTTTGATAACCTTGGTTTCATAATTGAGGGATATACTTATCTCTACTGTGCTGCATCATCCCTTCCTCTTCGGGGAAATACCAACGCAAGCTACAAGTAGCACGCACCCACTCGGTGTAGCCTCCGAGCCTCCGGGCGACTCGAAGAGTCGGGCGGAGGGTCTCCGCAGATGTTGGAGCAAACGGTGGCGTCGAGGATGCCGGTGGCAGCCGGCGGCGGGCCTGCAACCGGCGTGGTGTTTTCCCAGCGGGGCGCGCCGGCGCACTTACTGGGTGTAGCCTCCGGGCCTCTGGGCGAGGATGGGGGGTTCCCCATGGAAATGATCATGCGAAAGACAAAGTTAGTCAGTGCAGATGTATCAAATATTTGGCTTTGGCAGCGCAAGTTTTATGCGGAGGGTGCCGTCTCGGTTTCATCCGAGCCCCCTTTAGACTTTTTCATGTCCCTTCCGCTCTTTGGCTTTTGCCCTTGCTAGCCGGACAGCCGGGAGCCGGTCTGTAGCTGAGGTGAAGAGTGGGCCGCAGAGTAGAGTGTACAGTACTCGGACTCTGGGAGCAGATTCGACCGAGTAGATACTCATAAAGGAAACGACCAGGTCGCCCAAGCCGGTTTCTCCCCCAGACGTTTTTCGTGTGGGGTGACCTCCAGCTTGTGCTCTCGCTAGCCGGACAGCCGGGAGCCAGTCTGTAGCTGAGACGAAGAGTGGGCCTTCGGTACCGTGCACACTACTAAGCCGTCTGCGGGGAAGAACGTATCGGGCCGAACGGCCAGCCCCCGGGCCGAGACTGGCTGGCGCCGGGGTGAACAGTAAAGCAGCTCATAAAAATGCAGAGATAGCCCCCAAGGTTTGCTCGGGGTTATCTGTTTGCGCTCGCGGTGCAAAGATATGCGGACGGGAGCTTACATTGCTTTTGGCGCGGACGGGGCGGAGGCGACCTCTGGCAGACGGCCCGAACCTCCGGGCGGTCGAGGGGCGCCCCTAGCCGGTCAGGCAGCGGAGCAGCAGGTACCCGAACCGGCTCTCCAGCCGGCCCGGTGTCGAAGCGGGCGGGCAGGCCAGTCGGCCAGGTGGCGACGTGGGCAGACGGGCTAGCCGGCCGAGCGGCGATGCGAGTAGGCGGACGCGGCTGGCTGACCAGCGACGCGGGCGCAGGGGCCGTCTTTTCTCCTTCCCCCCCCCCTTTTTTAGCCAGCCGTTGACTTTTCCTCTAGCCGGCCCTGCCACCTCTCTCTCTCTTTTTCTTTTACATGCCCGGGTGACCGGCCGAGGCAGCCGGCTGAAGCGGCAGGAGGGTGCTGCGCAGGCGGAGCGGGGCGGGCGAAGCCGGCAGGCGCGGCGGCGCAGCCGGCCGGAGCGGCGAGCCGGCTGCTGGGACGCGGCAGCGGCACGGGCGTGGGGAGGCCGAGCAGGCTAGTCGGCGGGCGACGCGCTGGTCGCGGAGCAGCGCGGAGGGGACGCGGGCGGAGCCGGCCTGCGCACCGGGGCAGGCGCACGCGGGCGCGGGGCGAAGACGGGGAGCCGGCCGGCGCGCGGAGGTGGGACGCGGCCGGGTACAGGGCGGCCACTCGGAGCCGGGTGACGGAGCAGCACGGAGGGGGCGCGGGTGGAGCCGGCCTGCGCGGGCGCGCGAGCGCACCGGGGCAGGCGCACGCGGGCGTGGGGCATAGACGGGGAGCCGGCTCGGGCGGTAGGACGCGAAGGCGGAGCGGGAGGCCTCGCAGGGGTCCGGACCGAGCCGGCGCCTGGGCGCGACTCGGGCGAGGAGGCGGGAGTGGCGCAGCCGGAGACGGCACACGGGCGGGGTGAGGCGGAGTAGCTGGCGCGAGGCGGGGGCCGGAGCCGGCGAGGCCAGCAGGCGGGCAGGAGGTGCGGAGACGCAGCCGGCCCAGGGCTATCGGGCGCGCGCGCGACGCAACTGGGTGCGGAGGTGCTCGGGAGCGGGGCGGGTGGACGCGCGCGCGTGGAGTAGCGGGCGGCCGCGGAGGCGCTCGGGGACGGGGCAAGCGTTGTGGTGAGGACGCGCAGCGACGCGGCCGCGGGCGGGCGGCGCGGGGCTGGCTGGGTGTGGTGGAGGACTGGGGGATCGATCCCCGTACCTCTCGCAGGAGAGGGCAAAGGTGGCGATTGCGCAGCCGTGAGAGGAGAGCGCGGGGTGGGAGCAGAGGGAGCGGGTGACGGGCGTGACCAGCAGCTGCGTCAGGAGGAGCACGAAGGAGGCGCGGACGTCGCAGATGGTGCAGGCGTTGGTGTCGTGGAGGCAGTAGGACCGCTCGGGGAAGCGCTGCCTGGCTGCCGAGCGGGGTTCGAGCGCGACAGCGTCCAGAACGTCGGGCATCCAGTGGCGCGGAGCAGCGACCAGGGAGACGAGGCATAGAGGGGCTCGCAGGGAAGAGAGCAGCGATGGGAGGCGCTCGGTGTCGGCCTGCTGAAGAATGGTGGACCCGGCGTCCCAGGCGTGGGCGCGGGGAGGCGTGCTGCAGATTGTGGAGGCGAGGACGACAGGCTCCAGCTATGGCGGGCGCGGCAACGAAGCTCGGGGGGCTAGCATCGGAGGAGCGCACGGAGGAGCGACAACGTGCGGCCGGAATGGCCGTAACGAGACGGAGCGCGGTGGCGCGCGGGAGGCCGGGATTCACGGCAACAGATGCGAACGACGGCCGAGGGACGGCAGCGACGTCGCGATGGCGGTGACAAATAGGGTCCCGCCCGGACCGCGGTTCCAGCAGCAACTTGCCCCAGGGTGGGCGCCAACTGTCGTGGTGTTCTCGCGGGGGATGCCGCGTCACTGCAGATGCCATGGGATGGCTTGAGGTGAGGGCAAGGCTACAGTGGAGATCCGGGACGGGATTGGGCAACTGTACACGGTGATTTACCCAGGTTCGGGGCCCTCCGTGGGAGGTAACACCCCTACTCCTGCATGTCTGATGTATATGTGGAGTATATGGTAGTACATGGTTGCTCCTGGAGCTGTCTGTAGGAGCAAGAAGAGAGCTCTGTGCTCTCTTCCTTGCCCCATGCACGTGTGAGAATGAGAGTGAGAGAGAGATGAGCCCGTGAGAGACTCTGTGGAAGAGCTCCTCCCTGGTGCACCTTATAAAGGGGTGCCCAGGGGACAAGGGGTGGCCCACATGGCCAACTACACACTATTTGAGGTGACACATGACGTATGAACAGTGTCTGCTGTTCATCAACAGTGCTCCACTGTAGAGCATGGCCGTCTCGTCTGCGCAGGTCCGACGGGACGTCGCGGTTGACTTCAGCCAGCCGGCTGGGTTCCGGCCTCCAGCCGGCCGGCCGTCTTCCGGGCTCAAGCCGGCCGTCCGTCTTCCGGGCTCAAGCCGGCCGGCCGTGTTCCGGGCTCAAGCCGGCCGGCCGTCTTCCGGGCTCAAGCCGGCCGGTCGTCTTCCGGGTTCAAGCCAGCCGGCCGTCTTCCGGGCTCAAGTCGGCCGGCCGTCTTCCGGCCTCAAGCCAGCCGGCCGTCTTCCGGGCTCAAGCCAGTCGGCCGTCTTCCGGGCTCAAGCCAGCCGGCTGGGTTCCAGCCAGACAGGGGCCTCTCCCCTGGCAAAGTTTTGAAATGGTGACTTGTCTCCTTGATCCTACCCGGGGGTCATCCCCCCGACAGTTGCGCTCAATTCAGTGGTCGACCGGCGAATCAAGTCAAGAGGCGGAGGATGACGACGGCCGCGAAAAGCCGGCCCATGGTGCTTCATCGGGCGCTGGCGCCAGCTCTGACCCGGCGACATAAACGCTGGCTTATCTTTTTGTAGGCCGAACTTGTAAAAATCTTTGTCATGGCCGCAGTTGATGGGTGGCTTGTAATAACATAGCTTGAAACACTGGTTACTGATGCCAGTGCCATCGTGTACTGTGCTTGCTTATTGCCTGTACAAATACTTTGTGCTTCTGTGAATCCTCTTTTGGGCTTCGAGAGCCGGATTTTGCAACGAGAGTGATTTTGCTGCAACAATAACAACTGCATATGATAACAACTATGATTTTAGAAAATCACATAAACGACTAGTAATCTGTGTTACTATTTGTAATGAATCAAAAATATCAAAATGTACTAAAATAAATGCTATGTATGAATGTATGCATGTATGCAGAGATGAGATGAATGCAGAAAAGAAATATAATGGCAACAAGCCGGTTTTGTAAAATCCAACTTTGAAAGACCGGCTTATAAAGCTCAAGTCTGATTTTGCTTTCATGAAGCTAGCACTTTGGCCTGTTGGTTTGTCCTCGCTTTCTGAAAGCCGGCTCTCACACAACCAATCGAACGTTTTAACTCTGATGAATTCAGGGTCACCTATGTGATTGACTCATTAGACGTACGCCAGGTCATTTTTTAGGGAGTAGCATCTTGCTGACAGGCAGGTTTAACCAACTTTGTGGCATTTCACCGGGTTAAAGGCTTTTGTAAGCTAAACTCAATTGAGTTGGAAGCCCCCAAGTAACCAAGATCAACAAATAAAGATCCAGCACACAAGTTTTGAGGCGAAACAACACTTTTATATAGTGTTGCTGGTCGTTATTTTATTTGATCGAAAACAGGTATATACATGATAGAAGGTATATACAAAGATGTGACCCAGTTGATGACTCAGGTGTAGTATGGCCGGAGTTGGGCAATGTTCCAAGGCCGGCTTGTTTCCTCTTCAGAGGTACGTGATTTATCTGCCTCACGTATATCAATAAGGTAATATGACCCGTTGTTGAGATTCTTGCTGACCACAAAGGGCCCTTCCCAAGGTGGTGAAAGCTTATGCATGCCTATCTGGTCTTGTATCAGACGGAGCACTAAGTCACCTTCCTGAAAAGTGCGGCTTCGAACTCTACGGCTGTGATAGAGACGTAGATCTTGTTGATAAATTGCTGATCTAGACGCGGCAAGTTCGCGTTCTTCTTCCAGAGCATCAAGAGCGTCTTGTCGAGCTTGCTCATTATCAGATTCCACATAAGCCGCCACGCGAGGCGAGTCATGACGGATATCGCTTGGAAGTACAGTTTCTGCACCATAGACCAGGAAAAACGGTGTATAGCCTGTTGACCTGTTGGGAGTAGTCTGTATGCTCCAAAGCACTGCAGGTAATTCTTCTTCCCAGCAACCCAGCGTGCGCTGTAAAGGCACCATGAGCCGGGGTTTAATACCACGCAACAATTCCTGATTGGCTCTTTCTGCCTGCCCATTAGACTGGGGATGCGCAACTGATGCTAGATCAAGCCGGATATGCTCCTGCTGACAGAACTGCTTCATGACTCCCTTGGAAATATTAGTGCCATTGTCTGTAATTATACTGTGCGGATTGCCAAAACGAAAGATCAGCTTCTTCAGAAATTTGACTGCTGTAGCAGCATCACAACGGCTGACCGGCTCTGCCTCGACCCACTTGGTAAATTTGTCCACAGCTACCAATAAGTGCGTATGCTTGTTCTTAGAACGTTTGAAGGGTCCAACCATGTCAAGCCCCCAGACTGCAAAAGGCCAAGTAATCGGGATCATCCTCAACTCTTGAGCCGGCACATGGGCCTGGCGAGCATATTTCTGGCAACCATCACACTTGCGGACAATGTTCTCTGCGTCGGCATGAGCTGCGAGCCAGTAAAACCCGTGTCGGAAAGCCTTCGCGAACAGTGATCTTGAGCCGGCATGGTGCCCACAGGCACCAAAATGAATCTCATTGAGAATTGCGTGGCCTTCTTCAGGTGAAACACAACGCTGAAAAACACCAATGACACTTCGTCGGTGCAACTCACCATTGACGATAGTCATAGACTTGGATCGTCTGATGATCTGTCGAGCAAGGATTTCCTCTGTTGGCAGTTCACCCCGGCTTAGATAAGCCAAGTAGGGGACGGTCCAATCAGGTATAGCGTGGACAGCAGCCACTAGAGCCGCCTCCGGATCAGGAATAGCCAAGTCCTCCTCTGTTGGTAGGTTGACAGACGGGTTGTGCAAAACGTCTAGGAACACATTGGGTGGCACCGGCTTGCGCTGAGAACGCAAGCGAGAGAGTGCGTCTGTCGCCTCGTTCTGCCGGCGATCAATGTGATCAACTTGATAACCTTTGAAATGTCTAGCAATATTTGTGACCGCATGCCAATAAGCCGCCATAAGGGGATCCTTGGAATCCCATGTACCAGAAACTTGCTGGGCCACCAAGTCTAAGTCGCCCAAACACCTGACCCGGCTCAGGTTCATCTCCTTGGCCATCCGAAGCCCATGAAGCAGGGCCTCATATTCTACTGCATTGTTAGTATAGGGGAACATGAGTCTTAAAACATAACAGAATTTATCTCCTCGTTGGGAAGTAATCACAACTCCAGCCCCCGAGCCTTCAAGCTGCCTTGAGCCGTCAAAGTGTATGGACCAGTATGTTGTGTCTGGCTTCTCTTCGGGAGCCTGTAACTCTGTCCAATCATTAATGAAATCCACCAATGCTTGAGATTTGATTGCAGTGCGTGGCACATATTTGAGGTGATGCGGACCGAGTTCAATAGCCCACTTAGCAACCCGGCCAGTGGCCTCCCAGTTCTGGATGATATCCCCAAGAGGCGCTGAGCTTACCACAGTGATTGGATGTTCATGGAAGTAATGCTTCAGCTTGCGACTAGCCATAAACACTCCATAGACTAGTTTCTGCCAATGTGGATACCGCTGCTTGGACTCGGTTAATACTTCACTGATGTAATACACAGGGTGCTGAACTGGATATTCCATGCCATCCTCTTTGCGCTCGACAACGACTGCCACACTTACAGCCTTGTTATTGGCAGCAATATACAGCAACATTGGCTCCTTCTCGCGAGGGGCAGCAAGGACCGGCGGCTCAGATAACTGCTTCTTGAGGGCCTCAAAAGCCTGATCTGCAGCATCACTCCAGACAAAGTTATCTGACTTCTTAAGCAATTGGTACAACGGAATTGCCTTCTCTCCAAGCCGGCTTATGAACCGACTCAGTGCCGCAACCCGCCCAGCCAGCTTCTGCACGGCGTTCAGATTGGCCGGCTTAGCTAGGGTCGTGATTGCTTTGATCTTTTCTGGGTTAGCTTCAATGCCACGCTCGGAAACAAGAAATCCCAGAAGTTTTCCTGCAGGGACACCAAAAACACACTTCTCCGGGTTAAGCTATATCTGGTAGATGCGGATATTGTCAAACGTTTCCTTGAGATCCTCCAACAAGGTTTCTTTCTTTCGGAACTTAACCACAATATCATCAACATAAGCATGAACGTTCCGCCCTATCTGTTTATGAAAGCAGCTTTGGACACAACGCTGGTAAGTCGCCTGTGCACACTTCAGACCAAACGGCATGGTTGTATAACAGAAAGCTCCAAAAGGTGTGATGAAAGCCGTCTTTTTCTGGTCTTCCAGCTTCATTTTGATCTGATGATAGCCAGAGTAAGCATCCAGGAAGCATAAACTCTCGCAACCAGCCGTAGCATCGATGATCTGGTCAATACGGGGCAAGGCAAAGGGGTCACTAGGACAAGCCTTATTCAGATCTGTGTAAACAACACACATCCACCAAGTCCCGTTTTTCTTCAGAACAAGCACCGGGTTGGCCAGCCATTCAGGATGGAAGACTTCAACGATGAACCCGGCAGCTAGGAGCCAGGCCACCTCTTCACCAATAGCTTTCCTCCTCTCCTCATTAAAGCGACGGAGATACTGACGAACTGGTTTAAATTTGGGATCCACATTGAGGGAGTGCTCAGCGAGTTCTCTCGGTACACCTGCCATGTCAGAAGGTTTCCACGCGAAGATGTCCCGGTTCTCACGGATGAACTCGATGAGCGCGCTTTCCTATTTAGGATCCATGTTTGCCCCTATGGTGAACTGCTCCGACGAATTGCCCGGGGTGAAATCAACTTGCTTCGCGTCTCTGGCTGACTTGAACTTGAGTAGAGGGTCTGACTCCGTCGTGGGCTTCTTCAGAGAGGTCCTATCAGACGGGTCAACGTTGTCCTTATAATACCGCAACTCCTCTGCGGCACAAGCCGTCTCAGCGTATGCTGCATCCCCTTCCTCGCACTCGAGTGCAATCTTCCGGTTGCCTTCCACTGTGATGGTTCCCCTTGGACTTGGCATCTTCATCTTCAGGTAAACATAGCACGGCCATGCCATGAATCGCGCATAAGCCGGCCTGCCGAATAAGGCGTGGTATGGGCTTTTAAGCTTAACCACCTCAAAGGACAGAAACTCAGAACGCCAGTTATCTTCTGAGCCAAAGGCCACCTCTAGGGAGATTTGTCCCATGGGATAAGCTGACTTGCCAGGAACAATGCCGTGGAAAACTGTAGAGGATGGAGTCAATTGCTTATCAGACAGATTCATCCGCCTGAACGTGTCATAGTATAGAATATTGATGCTACTGCCTCCGTCCATGAGCACCTTAGTCAGTGTATAACCGCCGACTTGTGGCGCAACAACCAGAGCCAAGTGGCCAGGGTGATCGAGGAGGACAGGATGATCTGCCCTGCTCCAGGTAACCGGCTGTTCTGACCAGTTGAGATAGTAAGGAGCTGCCGGCTCAACCTCGTGGGCGGTTTGTCGCTGCACCTTCCGATCTCGTTTGCAGGTGCTGGTGGTGAAAACGTGATACTGTCCACTATTTAACTGTTTTGGGTTACTCTGAAACCCTGTCGCACCCGCTTGGCAAACTCTTGCATGACATGGCAATTTTCCCAGGAGTGACTGGATGGCTTACCATTGTAACTGTGTTTTGGACAAGGAGCCTTGAGAGCTTCCTCGTAAGTGAGAGGGCGATTACCAGAGGACTTCCTCCTAGAACCGTCGTTCTAACGCTGACCTTTACTCTCTGTGTTTGTGTTCTCCACTAGATCAGAGCTACCATCGTAACCCTTGCGTTTCCCACCGTTGTTGTTCTGACCATTACTGTTGTTCTGCTGCTGACCCTTACTGCCAGCTTTCTTCCCCTTATCGGATTTCTCCTCGTCTAATAGCGGATCCTTGGTGTTATCTGACTCCGCATACCGGGTTAAGACATCCATGAGGTCACCCATGTCTTGGACCTTTCGCTTGAGTCGCCCTAGCTTCTGGACCAGGGGCTGGAACTTGCATGTTCGTTCCAGAACGAGCACTGCTTGTGCGGCCGAGATGCTGTCCGAGCTATGTATAACCTCAGCAACCCGGCGAGCCCAGTGATGCGCCGACTCATCCTCGCACTGGACACAACGCTCAAGATCAACAATTTTGGTTGGCCTTTTATAGGTTCCCTGGAAATTCTTCATGAAGCGCTCCTTCAGTTCCGGCCATGTGTTGATAGAATTTGTTGGTAGGTTTTTCATCCAGGTGCGTGCAGGGCCTTCCAACATCAGAGGCAGGTAACGCACACACACTAACTCACTTGCGCCCAACAAGTCCATTGCCAGCTCATAACTCTCGATCCACTCGGTGGGCTCCAGATTCGCCGTATAGTTAGGAACCTTGCGAGGCCCTTTGAAATCGGGGGGTATGCGCGCTTCTCGTAGCGCTGGTACCAAACAGAGAGTTCCGATCATGCGGCTCGAAGTGCCCCCAAGTCGGCCATCTGCCTGGGTTGCGTTGTGCGGGTGATGCACTTCCGGTGGGTTGACATTTGGCGGCGGGTTGACTCGCGCCAGCGGGTTGTGCCCTGCATGCGCGTTTTCTTCCTCCCATGCTCATAGAACCCGAGCAGCGTCCACAATGTCTTGCGGGATCCTGGGCTGGTGCTGCCCCGCCAGCGGCTGGGCGGCTCTCCTGCGGTGTGCGCTGCTGGAGGCCGCTAGCGACTCAGGGCGCTGACTCCTGGTGCGGCTCTGATGAGGGGTCAAGTGAAGACGGTGCTGGCTATGCGAGTAGTTGGCCTGCTGCACTACTGCTGTTTTGAGCATCGCAATAGCGTTCCTGGCCTCTGTCTGAATCGGGCCGTCCCCCTCAATCGGAATAGCCGCCAAGTTGTGGGTTGCTGCCAGCACGTTATCGACCGGGTTGGAGTAGTGTCCAATTGGGGTATGGAACCGGCGAGACGGCGGCTGCTGTTGCTGATCTGGTGTGCGATGCTAGGTCGGCTCCCGCTGCTGAGCCGGCGGCTGCAAAGGCGGCTCCCACGTGGGGATGACTCCAGCCCCCGGGTTCGTCAGAGCCGGCGGTGTGGTAAACAGCTGAGTCGGCTCGAGATTAGCCGGAAGCCGGCTCTGATGACGCCTCCTATGGACGAGCTCCGACTCCGCCTGTCGGCGGTTCAGGTAATGTGCCTCCTCATCCAGGCGCTGCCTCTCCTCGGCAATCCGGGCCTGTTCCTGTAACATGCGGGCGTTCTTCGCATTGATGTCCTCTTGGATCTTGGCCATCTGCTCGTGACACTTCGTGATCTCCGTGTTGCGCGCTGCCGCGTTCTCCGCAGTGACCGGCTCGGTCAACAGGGCTGCCAGCGTGGTCATCAAGTCCGCGAGCGCCTGAACCCCAGTTTTCTGAGAGCTGGTGGCCGACGCGCCGGCTCCTTCTGAGCCTGCAAGGATGTTGCTCTGCCCCGCCGTTGGATTGGCCGGGTCACGCACCGGATCTTGCCTACCCTCCATGTATACCACCGCAAAGCGAGGCGGATCTGGGCTCTCTGGAAAGACGTCGTCCGTGTGCCCGAGCCCTCCAGCATGCAGAGGAAGGATTGACTCGATTTCTCCCGTCGAGGACTCACCGTCAAATTGGATGAGCGTATCATCCTCAGATAATGAGTTCTCCGACAAGGCCACCCCTTGGGTGAAACCTACGAAGACATAGTTTCGGTCGGCTTGACGCGCGCCGGGTCTCGCCTGGTTCTGACCAGCGCGGCTTGCCGACTCGACGCCGGCGATATTCTCCAACCCGGCGGCCGGCTCGCCGACCACGCCGATGAAGGTGTGGATCTTGCCGAAGGGGACCCGGTACCCGTACTCGATCGGGTCGGCGTCGGGGCCCCAGTATGAATCGTCGATGTAGAACTTCCCGCGACGGCTCCTTGTCATCATGCCAACCGCATACTTCCCGAACCCTGGAAGAGATCCCGCTAAGAACTCAACTCCACCGTGCGTAGGCCCCACAGTGGGCGCCAACTGTCATGGTTTTGACACGGCAGATGCCCTTGTGAAAGGACTTGGAGATGAGGCCATCGCACAAGTGTGGAAGCTTAACGGGGTTGATCGAGAACGAGAATATGCCGGGTTACCCAGGTTTGGCCCCTCACAGTGGAGGTAAAAGCCTACGTCCTGCTTGATTATTTTGCTGTAGATCTCGATTACAAGGATGCGGATTCGCTAACCTAGCTTTCGAGGGATTGCAACTTAGTCTTTTTCGTATAGGTGCTCCCCTTTATATATACAGGTGGAACCCTAGATTACATGAGAGTCCGGGTCATCCTTTGACCCGCCTCCTATTCTTTCCTACTTGTTCTCCAAGACGGCCTTCGCGTCGCTTATCTTCCTCGTGAGCCGGCCCATTGCCTAAGCCGGCCTTTCCCGCTAGGCCTCCTTAGCCGGCCCACCAAGAGCCCTTTATCCCTGCAATGAGTTGACCCGCTGAGCCTGCTCTATGGCCGGGTTATCACCATGCCGGGTCTATATGCTGGTAAATATCCCCAACACTCTACGTTCGCATACAACGGGTGTAAGCCAGTTTTACACATGCAGAATACTTGGGTTAAACTTGACGAGCCTAGCATGTACAGACATGGCCTCGAAACACGGAGGACCGAAAGGTCGAACATGAGTCATATAGTAGATATGATCAACATGGAGATATTCACCATTGGTGACTGCCCCATCTCACGTGATGATCGGACATGGGTCAGTTGACGTGGATCATGTAACACTTAGACAACTTGAGGGATGTTGATTTAAGTGGGAGTTCTTTAGTAATTTGATTAGAAGAACCAATTATCATGAACTTAGTCTAATTGTCTTTGCAAATGAATGTTGTAGATCAATGGCTCGCGCTGTAGCTCCCCTGAATTTTAATGCGTTCCTAGAGAAAGCTAAGTTGAAAGATGATGGAAGCAACTATGCGAACTGGGTCTGTAATTTGAGGATTATCCTCACTGCTGCAAAGAAAGTATATGTCCTTGATGCATTGTTAGGTGTACCACCCGCTCCCTCGACTGTAGATGCTATGAACATCTGGCAGACTCGAGTTGATGACTACTCAATAGTTCAGTGCGCCATGCTATACGGCTTAGAACCGGGGCTCCAAAGACGTTTTGAGCACCACAGAGCATATGAGATGTTCCAGGAGTTGAAATTGGTATTTCAAGCTCATGCCCGGGTTGAGAGGTATGATACCTCCGACAAGTTCTTTAGCTGTAAGATGGAGGAGAACAGCTCCGTTAGTGAGCACGTACTCAAAATGTCTGGGTACTACAACCGCTTGAATTAGTTGGGAGTTAATCTTCCGGATGAAGTAGAGATTGACAGAGTTCTTCAGTCACTGCCACCGAGCTACAAGGGCTTTGTGATGAACTATTACATGCAAGGGATGGAGAAGACGATCCCTGAGCTTTTCGCAATGCTAAAGGTCGCGGAAGTAGAAATCAAGAAAGAGCATCAAGTGTTGATGGTCAAAAAGACCACTAGTTTCAAGAAAGGCGAGGGAAAGAAAGGGAACTTCAAGAAGGATGGCAAGCCAGTTGCCGCTCCCGTGAAGAAACCCAAGGCTGGACCCAAACCTGAGACTGAGTGCTTCTATTGCAAGGGGAATGGTCATTGGAAGCAGAATTGCCCCAAGTACTTGGCAGATAAGAAGGCTGGCAACGTCAACAAAGGTATATTTGATATACATGTTATTGATGTGTACCTTACTAGTGCTCGTAGTAGCGCCTGGGTATTTGATACTGGTTCAGTTGCTAATATTTGTAACTCAAAACAGGAGCTGCGGAATAAACGAAGACTAGCTAAGGACGAGGTGACGATGCGCGTCGGAAATGGTTCCAAGGTTGATGTGATCGCCGTCGGCACGCTCCCTCTACGTTTACCTTTGGGATTAGTTTTGAACCTGAATAATTGTTATTTGGTGCCTGCGTTAAGCATGAACATTATATCTGGATCTTGTTTATTGCGAGACGGTTATTCATTTAAATCAGAGAATAATGGTTGTTCTATTTATATGGATAATATCTTTTATGGTCATGCACCCCTTGTGAATGATTTATTTCTATTGAATCTCGATCGTAGTGATACACATATTCATAATATCGATGCCAAAAGATGCAAAGTTAATGATGATAGTACCACATACTTGTGGCACTGCCGCTTAGGTCATATTGGTGTAAAGCGCATGAAGAAACTCCATGCTAATGGACTTTTGGAATCTCTTGATTATGAATCATTTGAGACATGTGAACCATGCCTCAAGGGCAAGATGACTAAAACCCCGTTTTCCGGAACAATGGAGCGGGCAAGTGACTTGTTGGAAATAATACATACTGATGTATGCGGTACGATGAGTGTTGAAGCACGTGGTGGATATCGATATTTTCTTACCTTCACCGATGATTTGAGTAGATATGGGTATATTTACTTAATGAAACATAAGTCTGAAACATTTGAAAAGTTCAAGGAGTTTCAGAGTGAAGCGGAAAATCACCGTAATAAGAAAATTAAATTTCTACGTTCTGATCGTGGAGGAGAATATTTGAGTTATGAGTTTGGCATGCATTTAAGACAACGTGGAATTGTTTCACAACTCACGCCACCTGGAACACCACAGCATAATGGTGTGTCCGAACGTCGTAATTGTACTCTATTGGATATGGTGCGTTCTATGATGTCTCTTACCGATTTGCCACTATCGTTTTGGGGTTATGCATTAGAGACAGCCGCATTCACTTTAAACAGGGCACCATCTAAATCCGTTGAGACGACACCGTATGAATTATGGTTTGGCAAGAAACCTAAGCTGTCGTTTCTTAAAATTTGGGGATGCGACGCTTATGTCAAGAGGCTTCAGCCTGATATGCTCGAACCCAAAGCGGAGAAGTGCGTCTTCATAGGATACCCTAAAGAGACCATTGGGTATACCTTCTATCACAGATCCGAGGGCAAGATTTTTGTTGCCAAGAATGGGTCCTTTCTAGAGAAGGAGTTTCTCTCGAAAGAAGTCAGTGGGAGGAAAGTAGAACTTGATGAGGTAATTGTACCTTTTCTCGAATTGGAAAGTAGCACATCACAGAAAGAAGTTATCGTGATGCCTACACCATTAGGAGAGGAAGCTAATGATGATGATCATGAAACTTCGGATCAAGTTACTACTTAACTTCGTAGGTCGACCAGGGTACGTTCCGCACCAGAGTGGTACGATAATCCTGTCCTGGAAGCCATGTTGTTAGACAACGGTGAACCTACAAACTATGAAGAAGCAATGATGAGGCCGGATTCCGACAAATGGCTTGAGGCCATGAAAGCCGAGATAGGGTCCATGTATGAGAACAAAGTATGGACTTTGGTGGACTTGCCCGATGATCGGCAGGCCATTGAGAATAAATGGATCTTTAAGAAGAAGACAGACACTGATGGTAATTTCACCGTCTATAAAGCTTGACTTGTTGCAAAGGGTTTTCGACAAGTTCAAGGGGTTGACTATGATGAGACCTTCTCGCCCGTAGCGATGCTTAAGTCTGTTAGAATTATGTTAGCAATTTCCGCATTTTATGATTATGAAATCTGGCAGATGGATGTCAAAACAGCGTTCCTTAACGGGTTTCTTAAGGAAGAGTTGTATATGATGCAACCGAAAGGTTTTGTCGATCCTAATGATGCTCACAAAGTATGCAAGCTCCAGCGATCCATCTATGGACTGGTGCAAGCATCTCGGAGTTGGAATATATGCTTTGATGAGGTGATCAAAGCTTTTGGTTTTATACAAACTTATGGAGAAGCTTGTATTTACAAGAAAGTGAGTGGGAGCTCTGTAGCATTTCTAATATTATATGTGGATAACATATTGTTGATTGGAAATGATATAGAATTTCTAGAAAGCATAAAGGGTTATTTGAACAAGAGTTTTTCAATGAAAGACCTGGGTGAAGCTGCTTACATATTGGGCATCAAGATCTATAGAGATAGATCAAGACGCCTGATAGGACTTTCACAGAGCACATACCTTGACAAGATTTTGAAGAAGTTCAAAATGGACCAGTCAAAGAAAGGGTTCTTGCCTTTGTTGCAAGGTGTGAAGTTGATTAAGACTCAAAGCCCGACCACGGCAGAAGAAAGAGAAAGGATGAAGGTCATCCCCTATGCCTCAGCCACAGGCTCTATAATGTATGCCATGCTGTGTACCAGACCTGATGTGTGCCTTGCCATAAGTCTGGCAGGGAGGTACCAAAGTGATCCAGGAGTAGATCACTGGACAACGGTCAAGAATATCCTTAAGTACCTGAAGAGGACTAAGGACATGTTTCTCGTTTATGGAGGTGACGAAGAGCTCGTCGTAAAGGGTTACGTCGATGCTAGCTTCGACACAGATCCGGACGACTCTAAGTCTCAAACCGGATACGTATTTATTTTAAATGGTACAACAGTCAGTTGGTGCAGTTCCAAGCAAGGCGTCGTAGCGGGATCTACATGTGAAGCAGAATATATAGCTGCTTCGGAAGCAGCGCAAGGAGTCCCGATGAAGGAGTTCATATCCGATCTGAGAGTAATACCTAGTGCATTGGATCCAATGACTATCTTTTGTGACAACACTGGAGCTATTGCTATTGCCAAAGAGCCCAGGTTTCACAAGAAGACCAAGCACATCAAGCGCCGCTTCAACTCCATTCGTAATTACATTAAGGATGGAGACAAAGAACTTTGCAAAGTACATACGGATCTGAATGTGGCAGACCCATTGACTAAACCTCTTCCACGAGCAAAACATGATCAGCACCAAGACTCCATGGGTGTGAGATTCATAACTATGTAAACTAGATTATTGACTCTAGTGCAAGTGGGAGACTGTTGGAAATATGCCCTAGAGGCAATAATAAATTGGTTATTATCATATTTCCTTGTTCATGATAAATGTTTATTATTCATGCTAGAATTGTATTGACCAGAAACTTAAATACATGTGTGAATACATAGACAACATTGTGTCCCTAGTAAGCCTCTACTAGATTAGCTCGTTGATCAAAGATGGTTAAGGTTTCCTAACCATAGACATGGGTTGTCATTTGATAGCGGGATCACATCATTAGGAGAATGAAGTGATGGACAAGACCCAACCATAAGCTTAGCATCAGATCATTTAGTTATTTGCTACAACTTTCTTCATGTCAAGTATCTGTTCCTTAGACCATGAGATCATGCTACTCCCGGATACCGGAGGAATGCCTTGTGTGCTATAAAATGCCACTTCGTAACAGGGTGATCATAAAGATGCTCTACAGGTATCTCCGAAGGTGTCTGTTGGGTTGCATGGATCGAGACTGGGATTTGTCACTCCGTAAGACAGAGAGATATCTCTGGGCCCTCTCAGTAATACAACATCGTAAAGGGCTTGCAAGCACTATGGCTAATGAGTTAGTCACGGGATCTTGTATTACGGAACGAGTAAAGAGACTTGCCAGCAACGAGATTGAACTAGGTATGGAGATACCGACGATCGAATCTCGGGCAAGTAACATATCACCGGACAAAGGGAATTGCATACGGGATTAACTGAATCCTCGACATCGTGGTTCAACCGATAAAGATCTTCATTGAATATGTAGGAATCAATATGGGTATCTAGATCCCGCTATTGGTTATTGACCAGAGAGGTGTCTCGGTCATGTCTCCATGTTCCCGAACCCATAGGGTCGCACGCTTAATGTTCGATAGTGCTAGGGTAGTAATGAGATATTAACAGTGGAAAGTCCGAAGGTTGTTCGGAGTCCTGGATGGGATCCAGGATATCACGAGGAGCTCCGGAATGGTTCGGAGGTAAAGATTCATATATAGGAAGTCCTATTTTGGTCACCGGAAAGATTTCAGGATTTGCCGGTATTGTATCGGGAATGCCGAAAGGGTTCCGGAGGTCCACCGGGGGGGTCCCACCTGCCCCGGAGGGCCACATGGGCAGCAAAGGGGGCGCACTAGTCCCTGGTGGGCTGGGCGCCACTTCCCCACCTGGGCCCATGTGCCTAGGGTTGGTGGGAACCCTAGATGGGGGCGCCCCACTTCACTTGGGGGGCAAGCCACCCCCTAGGGCCGCCGCCCCCTCCTTGGAGGAGGGGCTAGGGCCGGAGCCCCCTCCCCCCTTGCCCCTATATATAGTGGGGGGAGGGCAGCCGCACGCCTCCACCCTTGCCCTCCGTCGCTCCCAACTCCTCCCACCTTTCCTCCGGTACGCGCTTGGCGAAGCCCTGCCGGAATTCCGCTGCCACCACCACCACCATACCGTCATGCTGGTTTCGATATCATCTACCTCCTCCCCCTCTCTTGCTAGATGAAGAAGGAGAGGACGCCATCGAGCTGAACGTGTGCTAATCTCGGAGGTGCCGTCCGTTCGGCACTAGATCGGATTGGATCGCGATTGGATCGGGAAGAGTACGACTACATCAACCGCGTTACGACGCTAACGCTTTCAGTCTACAAGGGTATGTAGATACACTCCCGTCTTGTTGCTTTGCATCTCCTAGATTAGATCTTGGGTGTTCGTAGGAATTTTTTTCATTTTCTTGCAACGTTCCCCATCACTTAGAGTTCTATCCGATGAAATCTTCTTTTGCGGTGTGTTTGTTGGGATCCGATGAATTGTGGGTTTATGATCAGATTATTCATGAATATTATTTGAGTCTTCTCTGAACTCTTTTATGCATGATTGTTATAGCTTTGTATTTCTCTCTGATCTATCCGTTTGGTTTGGCCAACTAGATTGATTTATCTTGCAATGGGAGAGGTGCTTTGTGATGGGTTCAATCTTGCGGTGCTCAATCCCAGTGACAGAAAGGGACATGACACGTATTTGTATTGTTGCCATTAAGGATAAAAAGATGGGGTTTAATCATATTGCTTGAGTTTACTTTGTCTACATCATGTCATCTTGCTTAAGGCGTTACTCTGTTTTATACTTAATACCCTAGATGCATGCTGGATAGCGGTCGATGGGTGGAGTAATAGTAGTTGATGCAGGCAGGAGTCGGTCAACTTGTCTCGGACGTGATGCCAACATACATGATCATTGCCTTGAATATCGTCATAACTATGCACTTTTCTATCAATTGCCCAACATTAATTTGTTTACCCATCGTATGTTCTGTGCTCGAGAGAGAAGCCTCTAGTGAAAACTATGGCCCCCGGGTCTACCTTTATCATATATTAAAATCCAAAAATACCTTGCTGCAATTTATTTACTTTTATTTTATTTTGCAATTTGCTTTTTATCTATCACTATCAGAATTAATCCTTGCAAATAACCGCTAAGGGGATTGACAACCCTCTTATTTGTGTTGGGTGCAAGTGTTTGCTTTTGTGTGTGTATGTGCTGCTAACGAGGTTCTGTGTGGTTCTCTGATACGTCTCCAACGTATCTATAATTTTTTATTCTTCCATGCTATTATAGTATCAATCTTGGATGTTTTAATATGCAATTATATATCATTTTTGGGACTAACCTATTAACCTAGTGCCCAGTGCCAGTTGTGTTTTCTGCTTGTTTTTGGTTTTTCAGGAAATCAGTACCAAACGAAGTCCAAATGCCACGAAACTTTTTAACGATTTTTTTCTGGACAAAAGTGACCCTAGAAGCTTTGGGAGGATGCAAGAAGCCTCACGAGGAGGCCACAAGGCAACAGGGCGCGGCCCCAGGGGGGCACCCTGATGCCTTGTGGGCCCCTCATGGCTCCTTTTCACCTAATTCCACTTCTATAAATTCTCAAATATTCAGAAACCAACAGAGAACCACCCCAAACTTTTACGCCACCGCAAGCCTCTGTTCTTCCGTGATCCCATCTGGAGGCCTTTTCCGATACTCTGCCGGAGGGGGAATCGATCACGGAGGGCTTCTGCATCAACCTTGCTGCCCTTCCGATGATGTGTGAGTAGTTTACCACAGACCTACAGGTCCATAGCTAGTAGCTAGATGGCTTCTTCTCTCTCTTTGATCTTCAATACCATGTTCTCCTCGATGTTCTTGGAGTTCTATCCGATGTAATCTTCTTTTGTGGTGTGTTTGTTGGGATCCGATGAATTGTGAGTTTATGATCAGATTATTCATGAGAAATATTTGAGTCTTCTCTGAACTCTTTTATGCATGATTGTTATAGCTTTGTATTTCTCTCTGATCTATCCGTTTGGTTTGGCCAACTAGATTGGTTTATCTTGCAATGGGAGAGGTGCTTTGTGATGGGTTCAATCTTGCGGTGCTCAATCCCAGTGACAGAAAGGGACATGACACGTATTTGTATTGTTGCCATTAAGGATAAAAAGATGGGGTTTAATCATATTTCTTGAGTTTACTTTGTCTACATCATGTCATCTTGCTTAAGGCGTTACTCTGTCTTATACTTAATATCCTAGATGCATGCTGGATAGCGGTCGATGGGTGGAGTAATAGTAGTAGATGCAGGCAGGAGTCGGTCTACTTGTCTCGGACGTGATGCCAATATACATGATCATTGCCTTGAATATCGTCATAACTATGCGCTTTTCTATCAATTGCCCAACAGTAATTTGTTTACCCACCGTATGTTCCGTGCTCAAGAGAGAAGCCTCTAGTGAAAACTATGACCCCGGGTCTACCTTTATCATATATTAAAAATCCAAAAATACCTTGCTGCAATTTATTTACATTTATTTTATTTTGCAATTTACTTTTTATCTATCACTATCAGAATTAATCCTTGCAAATAACCGCTAAGCGGATTGACAACCCTCTTATTTGCGTTGGGTGCAAGTGTTTGCTTTTGTGTGTGTAGGTGCTGCTAACGAGGTTCTGTGTGGTTCTCTGATACCTCTCCAACGTATCTATAATTTTTGATTGTTCCATGCTATTATAGCATCAATCTTGGATGTTTCTATATGCAATTATATATCATTTTTGGGACTAACCTATTAACCTAGTGCCCAGTGCCAGTTGCTGTTTTCTGCTTGTTTTTTGTTTTTCAGGAAATCAGTACCAAACGAAGTCCAAATGCCACGAAACTTTTTGACGATTTTTTTCCGGACAAAAGAGACCCTGGAAGCTTCGAGAGGATGCCAGAAGCCTCACGAGGAGGCCACAAGGCAACAGGGCGCGGCCCCAGGGGGGCGCCCCGATGCCTTGTGGGCCCCTCGTGGCTCCTTTTGACCTAATTCCACTTCTATAAATTCTCAAATATTCGGAAACCCACAGAGAGCCACCCCGAATAACTTTTACACCGCCGCAAGCCTTTGTTCTTCCGCAATCCCATCTGGAGGCCATTTCCGGTACTCTACCGGAGGGGGAATCGATCACGGAGGGCTTCTGCATCAACCTTGCTGCCCTTCCGATGATGTGCGAGTAGTTTACCACAGACCTACGGGTCCATAGCTAGTAGCTAGATGGCTTCTTCTCTCTCTTTGATCTTCAATACCATGTTGTCCTCGATGTTCTTGGAGTTCTATCCGATGTAATCTTCTTTTGTGGTGTGTTTGTTGGGATCCGATGAATTGTGAGTTTATGATCAGATTATTCATGAGAAATATTTGAGTCTTCTCTGAACTCTTTTATGCATGATTGTTATAGCTTTGTATTTCTCTCTGATCTATCCGTTTGGTTTGGCCAACTAGATTGGTTTATCTTGCAATGGGAGAGGTGCTTTGTGATGGGCTCAATCTTGCGGTGCTCAATCCCAGTGACAGAAAGGGACATGACACGTATTTGTATTGTTGCCATTAAGGATAAAAAGATGGGGTTTAATCATATTTCTTGAGTTTACTTTGTCTACATCATGTCATCTTGCTTAAGGCGTTACTCTGTCTTATACTTAATATCCTAGATGCATGCTGGATAGCGGTCGATGGGTGGAGTAATAGTAGTAGATGCAGGCAGGAGTCGGTCTACTTGTCTCGGACGTGATGCCAATATACATGATCATTGCCTTGAATATCGTCATAACTATGCGCTTTTCTATCAATTGCCCAACAGTAATTTGTTTACCCACCGTATGTTCCGTGCTCAAGAGAGAAGCCTCTAGTGAAAACTATGGCCCCGGGTCTACCTTTATCATATATTAAAAATCCAAAAATACCTTGCTGCAATTTATTTACATTTATTTTATTTTGCAATTTACTTTTTATCCATCACTATCAGAATTAATCCTTGCAAATAACCGCTAAGCGGATTGACAACCCTCTTATTTGCGTTGGGTGCAAGTGTTTGCTTTTGTGTGTGTAGGTGCTGCTAACGAGGTTCTGTGTGGTTCTCTGATACCTCTCCAACGTATCTATAATTTTTGATTGTTCCATGCTATTATAGCATCAATCTTGGATGTTTCTATATGCAATTATATATCATTTTTGGGACTAACCTATTAACCTAGTGCCCAGTGCCAGTTGCTGTTTTCTGCTTGTTTTTTGTTTTTCAGGAAATCAGTACCAAACGAAGTCCAAATGCCACGAAACTTTTTGACGATTTTTTTCCGGACAAAAGAGACCCTGGAAGCTTCGAGAGGATGCCAGAAGCCTCACGAGGAGGCCACAAGGCAACAGGGCGCGGCCCCAGGGGGGCGCCCCGATGCCTTGTGGGCCCCTCGTGGCTCCTTTTGACCTAATTCCACTTCTATAAATTCTCAAATATTCGGAAACCCACAGAGAGCCACCCCGAATAACTTTTACACCGCCGCAAGCCTTTGTTCTTCCGCAATCCCATCTGGAGGCCATTTCCGGTACTCTACCGGAGGGGGAATCGATCACGGAGGGCTTCTGCATCAACCTTGCTGCCCTTCCGATGATGTGCGAGTAGTTTACCACAGACCTACGGGTCCATAGCTAGTAGCTAGATGGCTTCTTCTCTCTCTTTGATCTTCAATACCATGTTGTCCTCGATGTTCTTGGAGTTCTATCCGATGTAATCTTCTTTTGTGGTGTGTTTGTTGGGATCCGATGAATTGTGAGTTTATGATCAGATTATTCATGAGAAATATTTGAGTCTTCTCTGAACTCTTTTATGCATGATTGTTATAGCTTTGTATTTCTCTCTGATCTATCCGTTTGGTTTGGCCAACTAGATTGGTTTATCTTGCAATGGGAGAGGTGCTTTGTGATGGGCTCAATCTTGCGGTGCTCAATCCCAGTGACAGAAAGGGACATGACACGTATTTGTATTGTTGCCATTAAGGATAAAAAGATGGGGTTTAATCATATTTCTTGAGTTTACTTTGTCTACATCATGTCATCTTGCTTAAGGCGTTACTCTGTCTTATACTTAATATCCTAGATGCATGCTGGATAGCGGTCGATGGGTGGAGTAATAGTAGTAGATGCAGGCAGGAGTCGGTCTACTTGTCTCGGACGTGATGCCAATATACATGATCATTGCCTTGAATATCGTCATAACTATGCGCTTTTCTATCAATTGCCCAACAGTAATTTGTTTACCCACCGTATGTTCCGTGCTCAAGAGAGAAGCCTCTAGTGAAAACTATGGCCCCGGGTCTACCTTTATCATATATTAAAAATCCAAAAATACCTTGCTGCAATTTATTTACATTTATTTTATTTTGCAATTTACTTTTTATCCATCACTATCAGAATTAATCCTTGCAAATAACCGCTAAGCGGATTGACAACCCTCTTATTTGCGTTGGGTGCAAGTGTTTGCTTTTGTGTGTGTAGGTGCTGCTAACGAGGTTCTGTGTGGTTCTCTGATACCTCTCCAACGTATCTATAATTTTTGATTGTTCCATGCTATTATAGCATCAATCTTGGATGTTTCTATATGCAATTATATATCATTTTTGGGACTAACCTATTAACCTAGTGCCCAGTGCCAGTTGCTGTTTTCTGCTTGTTTTTTGTTTTTCAGGAAATCAGTACCAAACGAAGTCCAAATGCCACGAAACTTTTTGACGATTTTTTTCCGGACAAAAGAGACCCTGGAAGCTTCGAGAGGATGCCAGAAGCCTCACGAGGAGGCCACAAGGCAACAGGGCGCGGCCCCAGGGGGGCGCCCCGATGCCTTGTGGGCCCCTCGTGGCTCCTTTTGACCTAATTCCACTTCTATAAATTCTCAAATATTCGGAAACCCACAGAGAGCCACCCCGAATAACTTTTACACCGCCGCAAGCCTTTGTTCTTCCGCAATCCCATCTGGAGGCCATTTCCGGTACTCTACCGGAGGGGGAATCGATCACGGAGGGCTTCTGCATCAACCTTGCTGCCCTTCCGATGATGTGCGAGTAGTTTACCACAGACCTACGGGTCCATAGCTAGTAGCTAGATGGCTTCTTCTCTCTCTTTGATCTTCAATACCATGTTGTCCTCGATGTTCTTGGAGTTCTATCCGATGTAATCTTCTTTTGTGGTGTGTTTGTTGGGATCCGATGAATTGTGAGTTTATGATCAGATTATTCATGAGAAATATTTGAGTCTTCTCTGAACTCTTTTATGCATGATTGTTATAGCTTTGTATTTCTCTCTGATCTATCCGTTTGGTTTGGCCAACTAGATTGGTTTATCTTGCAATGGGAGAGGTGCTTTGTGATGGGCTCAATCTTGCGGTGCTCAATCCCAGTGACAGAAAGGGACATGACACGTATTTGTATTGTTGCCATTAAGGATAAAAAGATGGGGTTTAATCATATTTCTTGAGTTTACTTTGTCTACATCATGTCATCTTGCTTAAGGCGTTACTCTGTCTTATACTTAATATCCTAGATGCATGCTGGATAGCGGTCGATGGGTGGAGTAATAGTAGTAGATGCAGGCAGGAGTCGGTCTACTTGTCTCGGACGTGATGCCAATATACATGATCATTGCCTTGAATATCGTCATAACTATGCGCTTTTCTATCAATTGCCCAACAGTAATTTGTTTACCCACCGTATGTTCCGTGCTCAAGAGAGAAGCCTCTAGTGAAAACTATGGCCCCGGGTCTACCTTTATCATATATTAAAAATCCAAAAATACCTTGCTGCAATTTATTTACATTTATTTTATTTTGCAATTTACTTTTTATCCATCACTATCAGAATTAATCCTTGCAAATAACCGCTAAGCGGATTGACAACCCTCTTATTTGCGTTGGGTGCAAGTGTTTGCTTTTGTGTGTGTAGGTGCTGCTAACGAGGTTCTGTGTGGTTCTCTGATACCTCTCCAACGTATCTATAATTTTTGATTGTTCCATGCTATTATAGCATCAATCTTGGATGTTTCTATATGCAATTATATATCATTTTTGGGACTAACCTATTAACCTAGTGCCCAGTGCCAGTTGCTGTTTTCTGCTTGTTTTTTGTTTTTCAGGAAATCAGTACCAAACGAAGTCCAAATGCCACGAAACTTTTTGACGATTTTTTTCCGGACAAAAGAGACCCTGGAAGCTTCGAGAGGATGCCAGAAGCCTCACGAGGAGGCCACAAGGCAACAGGGCGCGGCCCCAGGGGGGCGCCCCGATGCCTTGTGGGCCCCTCGTGGCTCCTTTTGACCTAATTCCACTTCTATAAATTCTCAAATATTTGGAAACCCACAGAGAGCCACCCCGAATAACTTTTACACCGCCGCAAGCCTTTGTTCTTCCGCAATCCCATCTGGAGGCCATTTCCGGTACTCTACCGGAGGGGGAATCGATCACGGAGGGCTTCTGCATCAACCTTGCTGCCCTTCCGATGATGTGCGAGTAGTTTACCACAGACCTACGGGTCCATAGCTAGTAGCTAGATGGCTTCTTCTCTCTCTTTGATCTTCAATACCATGTTGTCCTCGATGTTCTTGGAGTTCTATCCGATGTAATCTTCTTTTGTGGTGTGTTTGTTGGGATCCGATGAATTGTGAGTTTATGATCAGATTATTCATGAGAAATATTTGAGTCTTCTCTGAACTCTTTTATGCATGATTGTTATAGCTTTGTATTTCTCTCTGATCTATCCGTTTGGTTTGGCCAACTAGATTGGTTTATCTTGCAATGGGAGAGGTGCTTTGTGATGGGCTCAATCTTGCGGTGCTCAATCCCAGTGACAGAAAGGGACATGACACGTATTTGTATTGTTGCCATTAAGGATAAAAAGATGGGGTTTAATCATATTTCTTGAGTTTACTTTGTCTACATCATGTCATCTTGCTTAAGGCGTTACTCTGTCTTATACTTAATATCCTAGATGCATGCTGGATAGCGGTCGATGGGTGGAGTAATAGTAGTAGATGCAGGCAGGAGTCGGTCTACTTGTCTCGGACGTGATGCCAATATACATGATCATTGCCTTGAATATCGTCATAACTATGCGCTTTTCTATCAATTGCCCAACAGTAATTTGTTTACCCACCGTATGTTCCGTGCTCAAGAGAGAAGCCTCTAGTGAAAACTATGGCCCCGGGTCTACCTTTATCATATATTAAAAATCCAAAAATACCTTGCTGCAATTTATTTACATTTATTTTATTTTGCAATTTACTTTTTATCCATCACTATCAGAATTAATCCTTGCAAATAACCGCTAAGCGGATTGACAACCCTCTTATTTGCGTTGGGTGCAAGTGTTTGCTTTTGTGTGTGTAGGTGCTGCTAACGAGGTTCTGTGTGGTTCTCTGATACCTCTCCAACGTATCTATAATTTTTGATTGTTCCATGCTATTATAGCATCAATCTTGGATGTTTCTATATGCAATTATATATCATTTTTGGGACTAACCTATTAACCTAGTGCCCAGTGCCAGTTGTTGTTTTCTGCTTGTTTTTTGTTTTTCAGGAAATCAGTACCAAACGAAGTCCAAATGCCACGAAACTTTTTGACGTTTTTTTTCCGGACAAAAGAGACCCTGGAAGCTTCGAGAGGATGCCAGAAGCCTCACGAGGAGGCCACAAGGCAACAGGGCGCGGCCCCAGGGGGGCGCCCCGATGCCTTGTGGGCCCCTCGTGGCTCCTTTTGACCTAATTCCACTTCTATAAATTCTCAAATATTCGGAAACCCACAGAGAGCCACCCCGAATAACTTTTACACCGCCGCAAGCCTTTGTTCTTCCGCAATCCCATCTGGAGGCCATTTCCGGTACTCTACCGGAGGGGGAATCGATCACGGAGGGCTTCTGCATCAACCTTGCTGCCCTTCCGATGATGTGCGAGTAGTTTACCACAGACCTACGGGTCCATAGCTAGTAGCTAGATGGCTTCTTCTCTCTCTTTGATCTTCAATACCATGTTGTCCTCGATGTTCTTGGAGTTCTATCCGATGTAATCTTCTTTTGTGGTGTGTTTGTTGGGATCCGATGAATTGTGAGTTTATGATCAGATTATTCATGAGAAATATTTGAGTCTTCTCTGAACTCTTTTATGCATGATTGTTATAGCTTTGTATTTCTCTCTGATCTATCCGTTTGGTTTGGCCAACTAGATTGGTTTATCTTGCAATGGGAGAGGTGCTTTGTGATGGGCTCAATCTTGCGGTGCTCAATCCCAGTGACAGAAAGGGACATGACACGTATTTGTATTGTTGCCATTAAGGATAAAAAGATGGGGTTTAATCATATTTCTTGAGTTTACTTTGTCTACATCATGTCATCTTGCTTAAGGCGTTACTCTGTCTTATACTTAATATCCTAGATGCATGCTGGATAGCGGTCGATGGGTGGAGTAATAGTAGTAGATGCAGGCAGGAGTCGGTCTACTTGTCTCGGACGTGATGCCAATATACATGATCATTGCCTTGAATATCGTCATAACTATGCGCTTTTCTATCAATTGCCCAACAGTAATTTGTTTACCCACCGTATGTTCCGTGCTCAAGAGAGAAGCCTCTAGTGAAAACTATGGCCCCGGGTCTACCTTTATCATATATTAAAAATCCAAAAATACCTTGCTGCAATTTATTTACATTTATTTTATTTTGCAATTTACTTTTTATCCATCACTATCAGAATTAATCCTTGCAAATAACCGCTAAGCGGATTGACAACCCTCTTATTTGCGTTGGGTGCAAGTGTTTGCTTTTGTGTGTGTAGGTGCTGCTAACGAGGTTCTGTGTGGTTCTCTGATACCTCTCCAACGTATCTATAATTTTTGATTGTTCCATGCTATTATAGCATCAATCTTGGATGTTTCTATATGCAATTATATATCATTTTTGGGACTAACCTATTAACCTAGTGCCCAGTGCCAGTTGCTGTTTTCTGCTTGTTTTTTGTTTTTCAGGAAATCAGTACCAAACGAAGTCCAAATGCCACGAAACTTTTTGACGATTTTTTTCCGGACAAAAGAGACCCTGGAAGCTTCGAGAAGATGCCAGAAGCCTCACGAGGAGGCCACAAGGCAACAGGGCGCGGCCCCAGGGGGGCGCCCCGATGCCTTGTGGGCCCCTCGTGGCTCCTTTTGACCTAATTCCACTTCTATAAATTCTCAAATATTCGGAAACCCACAGAGAGCCACCCCGAATAACTTTTACACCGCCGCAAGCCTTTGTTCTTCCGCAATCCCATCTGGAGGCCATTTCCGGTACTCTACCGGAGGGGGAATCGATCACGGAGGGCTTCTGCATCAACCTTGCTGCCCTTCCGATGATGTGCGAGTAGTTTACCACAGACCTACGGGTCCATAGCTAGTAGCTAGATGGCTTCTTCTCTCTCTTTGATCTTCAATACCATGTTGTCCTCGATGTTCTTGGAGTTCTATCCGATGTAATCTTCTTTTGTGGTGTGTTTGTTGGGATCCGATGAATTGTGAGTTTATGATCAGATTATTCATGAGAAATATTTGAGTCTTCTCTGAACTCTTTTATGCATGATTGTTATAGCTTTGTATTTCTCTCTGATCTATCCGTTTGGTTTGGCCAACTAGATTGGTTTATCTTGCAATGGGAGAGGTGCTTTGTGATGGGCTCAATCTTGCGGTGCTCAATCCCAGTGACAGAAAGGGACATGACACGTATTTGTATTGTTGCCATTAAGGATAAAAAGATGGGGTTTAATCATATTTCTTGAGTTTACTTTGTCTACATCATGTCATCTTGCTTAAGGCGTTACTCTGTCTTATACTTAATATCCTAGATGCATGCTGGATAGCGGTCGATGGGTGGAGTAATAGTAGTAGATGCAGGCAGGAGTCGGTCTACTTGTCTCGGACGTGATGCCAATATACATGATCATTGCCTTGAATATCGTCATAACTATGCGCTTTTCTATCAATTGCCCAACAGTAATTTGTTTACCCACCGTATGTTCCATGCTCAAGAGAGAAGCCTCTAGTGAAAACTATGGCCCCGGGTCTACCTTTATCATATATTAAAAATCCAAAAATACCTTGCTGCAATTTATTTACATTTATTTTATTTTGCAATTTACTTTTTATCCATCACTATCAGAATTAATCCTTGCAAATAACCGCTAAGGGGATTGACAACCCTCTTATTTGCGTTGGGTGGAAGTATTTGCTTTTGTGTGTGTAGGTGCTGCTTACGAAGTTCTGTGTGGTTCTCTGATAAGTCTCCAACGTATCTATAATTTTTTATTGTTCCATGCTATTATAGTATCAATCTTGGATGTTTTTATATGCAATTATATATCATTTTTGGGACTAACCTATTAACTTAGTGCCCAGTGCCAGTTGCTGTTTTCTGCTTGTTTTTTGTTTTTTAGGAAATCAGTACCAAACGAAGTCCAAATGCCACGAAACTTTTTGACGATTTTTTTCTAGACAGAAGAGACCCTGGAAGCTTCGGGAGAATGCCAGAAGCCTCACGAGGAGGCCACAAGGCAACAGGGCGCGGCCCCCAAGGGGGGCGCCCTGATGCCTTGTGGGCCCCTTGTGGCTCCTTTTGACCTAATTCCACTTCTATAAATTCTCAAATATTCGGAAACCAACAAAGAGCCACCCCGAATAACTTTTATGCTGCCGCAAGCCTCTGTTCTTCCGTGATCCCATCTGGAGGCCTTTTCTGGTACTCTGCCGGAGAGGGAATCGATCACGCGGGGCTTCTACATCAACCTTGCTGCCCTTCCGATGATGTGTGAGTAGTTTACCACAGACCTACGGGTCCATAGCTAGTAGCTAGATGGCTTCTTCTCTCTCTTTGATCTTCAATACCATGTTCTCCTCGATGTTCTTGGAGTTCTATCCAATGTAATCTTCTTTTGTGGTGTGTTTGTTGGGATCCGATGAATTGTGAGTTTATGATCAGATTATTCATGAGAAATATTTGAGTCTTCTCTGAACTCTTTTGTGCATGATTGTTATAGCTTTGTATTTCTCTCTGATCTATCGATTTGGTTTGGCCAACTAGATTGGTTTATCTTGCATTGGGAGAGGTGCTTTGTGATGGGTTCAATCTTGCGGTGCTCAATCCCAGTGATAGAAAGGGACATGACACGTATTTGTATTATTGACATTAAGGATAAAAAGATGGGGTTTAATCATATTGCTAGAGTTTACTTTGTCTACATCATGTCATCTTGGTTAAGGCGTTACTCTATTTTATACTTAATACCCTAGATGCATGCTGGATAGCGGTCGATGGGTGGAGTAATAGTAGTAGATGCAGGCAGGAGTCAGTCTACTTGTCTCGGACATGATGTCTATATACATGATCATTGCCATGAATCCGTCATAATTATTTACTTTTCTATCAATTGCCCAATAGTAATTTGTTTATCCACCGTATGTTCTGCGGTCGAGAGAGAAGCCTCTAGTGAAAACTATGGCCCCCGGGTCTATCTTTATCATATATTAAAATCCAAAAATACCTTGCTGCAATTTATTTACTTTTATTTTATTTTACAATTTACTTTTTTATCTATCACTATCAGAATTAATCCTTGCAAATAACCGCTAAGAGGATTGACAACCCTCTTATTTGCATTGGGTGCAAGTGTTTGCTTTTGCATGTGTAGGTGCTGCTAAAGGGGTTTTGTGTGGTTCTCCTACTGGATTGATAACCTTGGTTCTTAACTGAGGGAAATACTTATCTCTACTATACTGCATCATCCTCTCCTCTTCGAGGAAATACCAACGCAGTCTACAAGTAGCAGGAAGAATTTCTGGCGCCGTTGCCGGGGAGACATCACCAAAATTTATCAAGTACCTTCGCATAAACTATCATCCACTTGCATTTATTTTATTTGCCTTTTTATTTGCATTTGCCTCTCATTTTAATCTCCCCCACTTCTAAAACAATTTTACGAAAACACAAAAATATCTTTCGTTCGCTTGTTTGCTAGTCCGCTTGCTTTGCCATCATGTCTGAGTTTGTTATTGAAAAGAGTGAGGATGGTAAAATCCCTAAGATAGAAATTCCCGCAAATTTAGATGCTAATTTTTTTGTGACGGGAAGTGGGAATATCATAGGAAAGAGTGTTATTCAAGAATTCTTTACTTGCACTGGAACTTTGGTTTGTAATGACATTCCTATTCTTAAGAGAACCAATAGTTATGCTGAGGCTATTTCTACCCTTGTTCTTAAACTTGAAAGAAGATTTATTCGTACTCATCCTACTTTGCAAAGATTATTCTATGAGTTACCTATTATAAACAACCCTAAAGCTAAAAAGATAGCCACACTTATACTTATGAATGAGTTTGATTACATAGCTCGAGAGGCTAGAGAGATCTTTGATTTTTATAATATGAGTCAGGAACATCCTGTGATAGATGAAATTTTATATAACAAAGATTATATGTTAAGATTTATGTTTCATGATGATCATACTTTTGATGAGAATACTAAGAAAGAAGTTCCTCCATTACATATTATCCAACAAGTATTCAATGGTATTAATCAGAAATATTCTTGGATTGTAAAAGGGAACCAACAAGGGTATGATGAAAAGAGCCTTAATGATGATAAAATCTTGATTGATGATGTGTTCCATATTGTTTTTGAAAAGCCTCCTGAAAAACATCCCTCTCAAGATGAAGGGACCAAGGATGATAACACTTCAAATTATGCATTATGCCTAGCTAGGGGCATAAAACAATAGCGCTTGTTGGGAGGCAACCCAATGAATAAAATAAATTTTTTGTTTTACCTTCTGTTTTTGTGTGTTTACACAATTATAGCCTCTGTTATGATTGTGTTTTTATGTTTTAATTAGTGTTTGTGCCAAGTAATGCCTTTGGGATGATTTGGAAGATAGTATAATTGATGCTGTTTGAAAACTGAAACTTTTGCGTCCAGTGCTGGAATTTTGATTTTTTCCTGGAGCGTCAGAACCTTCTGAATTTTTTACACAATATTGATATATGAATTTCCCACTTTGTCTTAAGTTTTCAGAATTTTGGGAGTTATAGAAGTATGACTTTAATTCAGATCTTTACAGACTGTTCTGTTTTAGACAGATTCTGTTTTTGTTGCATAGTTTGCTTATTTTGATGAATCTATGGATCGTATCGGGGGGTATGAGTCATGGAGAAGTTGGAGTACAGTAGCATTATGCCAATATTAAATATGAATCAATTGACAACAGTACCTAAAGTTTAAGATTTGTTTGTTATACTAACGGATCTCACGAGGTTTCTGTTGAGTTTTGTGTGCTGAAGTTTTCAAGTTTTGGGTGAGACTACGATGGATAAAGGAATAAGGAGCGGTAAGAGCCTAAGCTTGGGGATGCCCAAGGCACCCCAAGGTAATATTCAAGGAAGACTCAAGCCACTAAGCTTGGGGATGCCCCGGATGGCATCCCCTCTTTCGTCTACAATCTATCGGTAACTCAATTGGAGCTATATTTTTATTCATCACATGATATGTGTTTTACTTGGAGCGTCTTGTGCTATAGTTTGTTTGCTTTTTAGTTTGTCACAATCATCTTTGCTGAACACACCTTTTTGAGAGGGACACACATTATTCGTGATTTGTTAGAATACTCTATGTGCTTCACTTATATCTTTTGACCTAGGCAGTTGCTCTAGTGCTTCACTTATATCTTTTAGAGCACGGCGGTGGTTATATTTTAAAGAAATAGTTGCACTCTAATGCTTCACTTATATCTTTTTGAGAGTCCAATGAATATCAATGCTAATATGCACGGGTTATGAATTTGGTCCTAATATGATAGGTATTCAAGAGGGATATAATAAAAACTTTCATGTAGATCACTGAATATGATAAGTTTGATTCCTTGCAATAGTTTTGCGATATTAAAATGGTAATATATGGGAGGTGCTAGTAGATAATTGTGGTTTAGTAAGAATATTGGTGTTAAGGTTTGTGATTCCCGAAGCATGCACGTATGATCTGTCGTTATGCTAAGAAGTTGGAGCATGATTTATTCTTGATTGTCTACCTTATGAGTGGCGGTCAGGGACGAGCGATGGTCTTTTCCTACCAATCTATCCCCCTAGGGGCATGCGTAGTAGTACTTTGCTTCGAGGGCTAATAAACTTTCGCAATAAGTATGTGAGTTCTTTATGACTAATGTGAGTCCATGGATTATACGCACTCTCACCTTTCCGCAATTTGCTAGCCTCTTCGGTACCGTACATTGCCCTTTCTCACATCGAGAGTCGGTGCAAACTTCGTCGGTGCATCCAAACCCCGTGATATGATACGCTCTATCACACATAAGCCTCCTTATATCTTACTCAAAACAACCACCATACCTACCTATCATGGCATTTCCATAGCCATTCTGAGATATATTGCCATGCAACTTCCACCGTTCCGTTTTTATGACGCACATCATCATTGTCATATTGCTTTGCATGATCATATAGCTGACATAGTATTTGTGGCTCAGCCACCGTTCATCATTTTCTATACATGTTACGCTAGTATCATTGCACATCCTGGTACACTGCTAGAGGCATTCATATAGAGTCATATTTGTTCTAGTCTTGAGTTGTAATTTTCTTTTGAGTTGTAAGTAAATAGAAGTATGATGATCATCATTATTAGAGCATTGTCCCAGTGAGGAAATAAAAAAAATAAGAGGCCAAAAAGAGCCCACAAAAAAAAGAAAAAAAAGAGAAAAAAATAAATGAGAGAAAAAAAGAGAGAAGGGGCAGTGTTACTATCCTTTTCCATACTCGTGCTTCAAAGTAGCACCATGCTTTTCATATAGAGAGTCTCCTATTTTGTCACTTTCATATACTAGTGGGAATTTTTCATTATAGAACTTGGCTTGTATATTCCGATGATGGGCTTCCTCAAATGCCCGAGGTCTTCATGAGCAAGCAAGTTGGATGCACACCCACTTAGTTTTCATGTTGAGCTTTCATACACTTATAGCTCTTAGTGCATCCGTTGCATGGCAATCCCTACTCCTCGCATTGACATCAATTGATGGGCATCTCCATAGCCCGTTGATTAGCCGCGTCAATGTGAGACTATCTTCTTATTTTTGACTTCCCCTTATTAATCTCTACCACCACATTCTATTCCACCCATAGTGCTATATCCATGGCTTATGCTCATGTATTGCGTGGGGGTTGAAAAAGCTGAAGCGCGTTAAAAAGTATGAACCAATTGCTTGGCTAAAACTGGGGTTGTGCATGATAAATACTTTGTGTTAAGAAGATGGAGCATGACAGGATTATATGATTTTGTAGAGATAACTTTCATTAGCATTTTTATTTTGAAAAGCATGATTGTTTGTTAGTATGCCTGAGGATTGATGTCTTTATATCAAATTATAGACTATTGCTTTGAATCATTCGGATCTTATTATTCATACCGTAAGAAAGATTACATGATGAAACATGTTAGGTAGCATTCCACATCAAAAATTCTATTTTTATCATTTACCTACTCGAGGACGAGTAGGAATTAAGATTGGGGATGCTTGATACGTCTCCAACGTATCTATAATTTTTTATTATTCCATGCTATTATAGTATCAATCTTGGATGTTTTTATATGCAATTATATATCATTTTTGGGACTAACCTATTAACCTAGTGCCCAGTGCCAGTTGCTGTTTTCTGCTTGTTTTTTGGTTTTTCAGGAAATCAGTACCAAACGAAGTCCAAATGCCACGAAACTTTTTACCGATTTTTTTCTGAACAAAAGAGACCCTGAAAGATTTGGGAGGATGCCAGAAGCCTCACGAGGAGGCCACAAGGCAACAGGGCGCGGCCCCAGGGGGCGCCCTGATGCCTTGTGGGCCCCTCATGGCTCCTTTTGACCTAATTCCACTTCTATAAATTCTTAAATATTCGGAAACCAACAGAGAGCCACCCCGAATAACTTTTATGCCGCCGCAAGCCTATGTTCTTCCGCGATCCCATCTGGAGGCCTTTTTCGGTACTCTGTCGGAGGGGGAATCGATCACGGAGGGCTTCTACATCAACCTTGTTGCTCTTCCGATGATGTGTGAGTAGTTTATCACAGACCTACGGGTCCATAGCTAGTAGCTAGATGGCTTCTTCTCTCTCTTTGATCTTCAATACCATGTTCTCCTCGATGTTCTTGGAGTTCTATCCGATGTAATCTTCTTTTGCGGTGTGTTTGTTGGGATCCGATGAATTTTGAGTTTATGATCAGATTATTCATGAGAAATATTTAAGTCTTCTCTGAACTCTTTTATGCATGATTGTTACAGCTTTGTATTTCTATCCGATCTATCGATTTGGTTTGGCCAACTAGATTGGTTTATCTTGCAATGGAAGATGTGCTTTGTGATGGGTTCAATCTTGCGGTGCTCAATCCCAGTGATAGAAAGGGACATGACACGTATTTGTATTGTTGCCATTAAGGATAAAAAGATGGGGTTTAATCATATTGCTTGAGTTTACTTTGTCTACATCATGTCATCTTGCTTAAGGCGTTACTCTGTTTTATACTTAATACCCTAGATGCATGCTGAAATACGGTCGATGGGTGGAGTAATAGTAGTAGATGCAGGCAGGAGTCGGTCTACTTGTCTTGGACGTGATGCCTATATACATGATCATTGTCATGAATCCGTCATAATTATTTGTTTTTCTATCAATTGCCCAACAGTAATTTGTTTATCCACCGTATGTTCTGCGCTTAAGAGAGAAGCCTCTAATGAAAACTATGCCCCTGGGTCTATCTTTATCATATATTAAAATTCAAAAATACCTTACTGTAATTTATTTACTTTTATTTTATTTTGCAATTTACTTTTTGATCTATCTCTATCAGAATTAATCCTTGTAAATAACCGCTAAGAGGATTGACAACCCTCTTATTTGCGTTGGGTGCAAGTGTTTGCTTTTGTGTGTGTAGGTGCTGCTAAAGGGGTTTTGTGTGGTTCTCCTACTGGATTGATAACCTTGGTTCTTAACTGAGGGAAATACTTATCTCTACTATATTGCATCATCCTTTCGTCTTCGGGGAAATACAAACGCAGTCTACAAGTAGCATTCTCCTACTGGATTGATAACCTTAGTTCTTTACTGAGGGAAATACTTATCTCTACTATACTGCTTCGTCCTCTCTTCTTCGCGGAAATCCCAACGCAGTTTACAAGTAGCAATGGTATGTATCCTCGGTGGGCGGTATTTGTGAACATCATATCCGATTCCCATGGCAACAAACAAAGCCACTATATAGCAATGCAAGAAGCGGCTAGGATGGATGTGGAGAGGGCATTCGAAGTGCTCCAAACTCGTTGGGGTATTGTTCGTGGAGCTGCAATGATATGGGAATCAGAGACTTTGTGGTGTTGATGACATGTTGTGTCATTTTGCACAATATGATTGTCAAGGACGAGGGTGAAGGGCTAGTCCAAACCCATGCTTTTGAGAAGCCTGGAGAACAAGTCCACATCTTGCAACAAGATGCATATCATATTCCGAATTTTCTGGAGATGCATCATCGTCTTCGAAATCATCAGGTGCACGAACAACTACTCAATGGTCTTATGAAGCATATGTGGATCCACAATGAAAACCAGGGAGTTTGATGTTTGAATTGTGCACTTGGAATCAATTTTATGTTTGCACTATTTATTTTCTCTACCAACAAACAAACATCATTTACGCGTGATATTCATGTGTATGATCGACATGCATTATTTTGCATGGATTGATGATTTTGATATGTAGAGCGTGGCTGTCAGTCAAGACATTTGAGGGGTCGTCCTTGTAAGGGTCATGTCCGCAGACGTTCAGGGGGCTGTAGATACTCTTACATCCCTAGCGGGGCAGATGATTTGTTTTGTTGGCGCCAGAGATGCAGCCGAGCGCGACCGGAAACGTTGGGCCTCCGGTGAGCATGACGACGTCGCATGCCATGAGAGCGGCGATGCAGGGGAAAGTGCTCCAGCTGCTCTCGTGGTACAGCTCCCCGTCTAGGCCTAGCCATTTGAATTGAATGTGTTTTCACACACAAGGCACTTAACTAAATGTATATCAAACATATATCACAACTAATTTCCACGTATGCATGCATATATCATAATCTAAGGGGCGAATGACTGACAATGTATACATTTCATAACATTGTAGTTGTTGAGACAAGGCAACCTAGCTTAATAATAACAGGTTCCCCGGGAAAAAAAATAACAGGTTGAATACGTTTTCACATGCAAGCCAACTAAATGTGTACCAAACATATGTGAAACCAAAATTTCCTGTTTGCATCCGGAGCAAATCGATCGGGAGATACATGTACTCGCTTAGGATCAAATGCTCAAATTACATGTCTCAAATCTCAAATTATTTATCCATTTGATTCCTAACTACCAGACCTCACATCCATTTGCCGCGGAGTGGCCGAATCATCGATATCAGAATGTTTAGGAAAAGAAGAACACCCTTTGTATCAGTCACACCGATTCCGGCCATGTAATCATGCCAATTAGTTAATTGATGTTGGACATCATTAGTTAGACATTACTAACGAAATGGCTTGGGATAGTTTGCAATTATATTCGCTACCTTGGGAGTGTAGTCACACGCGAAGAGAATGTTGTAGTGCATTTGGAGCTCCCGGGAAGTCTTGGCATCGTCCACCGGCTCACCAGTGGCGAGCACCTCGTCGAAGTCAAGAAGAAGGTCCTCGAGGTGAAGCAAAGCCAAGGCATGGTTCTCCACCATCCTCTGAATCACCCATGGGTCAGCCCTAGATACATACACCAAGTCACCAACCACATCAGATTCTCAAGTCTACGAACTGTAATACGTACATAGTGGGACTCACTGAGTACGCTAAGTACGACACAACCAATTTGATTTGATTAAACAAAAATCGAACTGGATACACACCTCTTAAAGCAAGCTAAGTTGATGTTAGTCGAAATCTCGTCCAGTATCTCTATGAGCTGCACAACAAAAAGAAGAAAAAAACACTAGTAAACCAACGAGTTATGCATGCAAATTGATAAGATTTTGAGAAAAAAAATTAGTATACCTTGCTCAGAGTGTACCGAGCGTGATCATATATAGGGTGATCCCTCTCGACGGCTCTCCAAGTCTCGGTATACAGAATAGAATACTCAATCTCAGCCTGCATTTTGTTAATCATGGGGGCAAACAAATTTTAGCTAGCTAGTATGCCAAAACTGAGGAGATTATTTCAGTTTTCAAAGAGATGAGAAGAGCACTTGATGCATATTATGCAAATCTGAGCAGAGAACTTGACCCGTTTAGTATATGCACTCCTAGTGTATGATTTGCAACCAACAGCTGGATTATGAATATTCGTTTGGAGGGATGGACTATGAATTTGAAGACAACATCTTCTAAGTTCAGCCTACAGAGCAGGACGTTATGACAGAACTGATAGGAACAATGTGAACCTGCCGCAGCATCACATAAAAGTTGACAATTCAACAGGTAGCTAGCAAGGACATGAGCGTTTATCACATCCCAGTATCCCACTGTCTCTGATTTCTCCTAGCCGTCTCGTAAAGAACAAAAAAATTACACCATCCATGTAGTCAGCGCCTCCCTAAACAGGAACTAAATGGGAGTAGTTTTTTCCAGCTTGAATTCATAGGTAGTGGAAGAACAAACCCTCCGGTCTCATGCAAACGACTATTTCTCTCACTGAATGGTTGATGCACTTAACCTAGATGTTGATAATTGTGTCTGTTTTAGTTCATATGTAGACCAAAGAATTCGTCCATCTATGGCTAGGCAGTACAATACAAAACAAGAAGGCAAGTGAGAGGAAGGTTGGTTGGTTACCATGAAGTCGGCAACTCCGTGAAGAACTTCATTCCCACGGGTGACAATCCAGCCAAAATCGCCTTGGTCCTCCTTTGGCGCGGCGACGATCACCTCCTTGTAAAGATCTTCTCCCATGACCTCCCGCAATAGAGCATGACACCTGTGAATCTTCCAGTGGTACACCGGCGCCGTCGGGTCGATGTGTCCGATCGCGTCCAGCATGATTTGAGTCTTTTTGCCAGTAGATAGAAGACCCTGCATATATATGTATAGAGATCAACAATTGTGGTCAGCCAACATAAACACTGAGCAATCAATCAGAGTAGATCAACATTTGTAGCCAGTCAACATAGGCAGGAAGCAATCAATCAGAGTGCTCGACGCTTACGATGTGAACTGCAGTTTTAATTCGACTCCTGAGAGAAGTCAAGTGGAGGATGGGAAATACCCTTTGGTTCCTGGGTGTATATACACCTCATATGGGATTTTTTTTTGATAAGTAAAAGAAATGTCAAAAAAGTTTGTAAGTTTTTTTACAATAAACTTGGCTTTCTTTTGCACTAGTATATAAATTTTCACGAATAGAAAACCAAAGTTGACTTCAGGGCAAAAAAATAAATTTATTTGCTATTATAGGTCACTATTCACACTATTTTAACCAAAAAATTTGTCTTTTTTGAAAAGAAGCCAACAAGATTTTTTCTTTTTGTGAAATTTGTTTTACCAGTACAATGAATGGTCAAGTTTATTTGAAAAATATTTTCAGAATTTATTGATTTTTTATTTAATTATTAAATATTTTTTCCATATAGGGTGTATTATACATCCATAGACCAAAAGTTTCCCTCCAGTGGAGGATGGCCTGTATATGGCGATGAGCATCCTGAAACCTGCAATCAGGGTGGACGTACCGAGCGGGCTTTTCGGCCCGCTCGTGGCCCGCTAAGGACCGGACCGAACGGTCCCAGCACGCTGGCATATTTGGCCGGTCCGGTCTGTATAATTCGGCCCGAAAACACCACCGGTCCGGTCCGACCGAGCGGACCGAGAACTGCCGCCGGCGCCGTCGCCCGTTTCCTCCCCCTCCGGCCATGGAGAGAGCTCGGGGATGCTGCTTCTTGTCGAGGCGGAGACCCTCGCCGTCCATATCCACGGCGTTGTACTTGGACAGCTCCTGTACTTGACCATCCACCGCGGCACGAACTGGATTGAGTTGTCCGCGTACCTGCCGATCGAGAACAGGACAACCGTGAAGGGCTTGCCCGGCGACGTGGGCGCTGCCGTCGAGGTGAACCTCGAGTGGTGTTCGAGTTCGCCGGGAACGGCGCGCTCAGCGAGTAACTGCACGTCCACGGCGGCGAGGTGCTCGGGTGTTAAAGTTCAGTTTCGTTAGACGAGCTGTTAAAATTCAGTTTCGTCAGACGAGCTGTTAAAGTTCAGTTTCGTCAGTTAGGATTTTCTTCGGTTAGTGAAATAAGCGAAGCTGCGAGTCTCCTGTTCATTGTCTTCTGTACGTAGCCCCCTGTAATCTGTACCAGAGAAAAAGCAACAAAGAAAGATCCGTTTCTTCCGTCGCCAAGTATCACAGTGTTTCGCCGAGACGCCGAGGGTTCCCGTCGAGATCGATCGATCCTATAGTCGCTAGTGAAGCCAAGTTCGCGTACGTCCGGCTAGGCGTGCATGTGCTAAGGCACTGTTCATCAATGCTCACTAAGCACAAGGCAACAACCGATCCAAAGGAAATTCATAAGCTGTTTATATGTCAATCAAGCTGCCTGCTTGTTCTGCTCCAAATAAATCAATCCAGCTTCTTCTTTACCTAGCTTGCATGCACTGCTTCAAATGAATCGATCCAGCTGCCTGCCTGCTAGCTTGCACGTACTCAAATGAATCGATCCAGCTGCCTGCTAGTGTGCTAGCTTGCACGTACTGCTTGAAATGAATCGATCCAGCTGCCTGCTACTGTGCTAGCTTCACGTACTGCTTGAAATGAACCGATCCAGCTCCCGGTCCATTCCATTCGGTCCTCTCGGGCCTCACCGAGCTGGAGTGCTGCCGGTCCGGTCTTGAGAAAACGGACCGCTCGGCAGCTCGGTCCGGTCCGGTCCGGACCGGCCGCGGCCGGTCCAAAGCACGGCTCGGTCAAAGACCGGACCGGCCCGGACCGCGTCTACCCTGAGTCCTGAGTGACAGATCGCGTGGGACGGCAGCGCCTCCGCCTCTGGCGGCGTCGGCAGCGAGCGAGGACGGCGGATGGATCCCAGGTTGATGGGCGATGCACGGAAAGGCAATGTGGAGCGCAATGGAGTGGTGGAGACGTGGACGTCGTGCGATGCGGGCAGTTTATTTGGAAAGGTAAAAAGTAATTAGCGGCGGGTGGGTGCAGATCACGGAGGGCACTAACCATGGTTGTGGTTTAGTGTTAAACATTGGAGCAGCGTGGACCATCGGATCGAGCTGTTTGGATGGATGAGATGAATTGGCTCTCCGCCCTTTCGTGCTTTTATAGGGTTAGTAGATTAGTAGATTAGTAGAAGATAAAACAGAAAAACAGTACTGCTTCAATAGAACGAATCCAAACGAACGTGTGTGAGATTGAAAGATTTACTCGTTGGCTGTGTAAAAGGGCACCTTTTTTTCTTAACACAGCACAGACGCAAGCGCTCATACATACGCGCATACACTAACCCCTATGAACATACACACGCACATCCTACCCCTATGAGCACCTTTTGATTATGTTTTTGTCTTCTACTAGAGGGTGTGCTTTCCGATCGAAACTTACTTTTCAGTGAAATAAAACCATGCAGAGCCGTTGTGGAGGCCTCAAGCCAACCCTCCCAATATTTATGCTGTGCTTTTTTTTTTATTTCAAAAACCATGCATACTTTACCTCTTTCTTTCTTCTTCTTTTGGCAAACACAGGCTTTACTTGGTGGGGTAGAAACAATGAAACTTCTTGTAATATTTTTTACCGCTGGTCTCTCCATGCTTCGTTTTTACCGCTGGTCTCTCCTTCTCTCCATCCATGGTGGCTGACGTCCGCGACATGTGGACTGGCAGGCATATGCGTCCCGTCTACAGATCATTCTACACGGCACAGCCCTTGGACCGGCTAGCTAGTACTGTGTGTTACCCAAGATTGTTTCGATCTCATCCATCACCACACACATTCTTCTTTGCCCTGATTACTGTTTTGCCGGATCCCTGAAAGAGAAAGAAAACCTAATTAGCCTCCCATGTCTTCATCGCCGTGCTGGCGATATTTGTGGCGGCCAGATCAGTGTGCCTCCTCCTCCCCATTCTCGCCGTCGGAAGGACGTTGCCATCACCGTCCCCACCCCGGGCGGTTTGTGTTGGTTCGAGGGATTAGCTCTAAGTTCGTCGTTCGTAAGTTCGCCTCAAGGAGCCGTATCTGGGGAGGAATTGCCAGCGGCTACATTTAAGAACAAGATTTAGGTTGCGACTGGGGTGTTCATCGGCCTAGATTGATTTGCTTAGACTTCTACCACTTTTCGCATTTGTTGTGCTTCGTGTCGTCTCTCTTGGTGTTGTCATGCCATGCTTTTGTTTGAGTCAAGGCCGTTAGATTTGTCTCGTTTCTGTCGACTGGAGCGCTACTGCTTCTACAACGACTGGGATTTGTGTAATCCTAAGAAACTGAAACTGATGTAGCCGGAATTTGTGCCAAATGTAATATTTTATATTATTTACAACATGTCAAATTTTCCTTGATTTTCATTTCCTAAATAATTCTTTTACATTTTAATGATCAAATTTGCATCCCTAGATACGCCTCCTCGAGGCGAACATACGAACGACGAATTTAGAGCCAATCCCTCGAACCAACACAAACCGCCCGGGGGTGGAGAGGGTGATGGCAAGGGTGAAAACTAAGATTGGAATATTTAAACATTTTCTATATGTTGGGTGACAATTTGTATCTTCTCGCTGAGCTATTAATGTGAAGAAGATATACCCGTACTACTACACTGAGGGTCGCTCTCTCCAGGAGTCTTGAAACTTGGAAGCAGGAAAAAAACCTCAAGACTGAGGCACACAATCACAGCGTGCGATGTTGTGGCTGCGGGGTGTTGTGTATCCACCGTCCTACACACACACATTGTTCGAGCCATCCTTGTTGGAGTTGATGTGGTTATAACCAGCACGGTGTGTCTTGTGAGATGTTGCTCAAATGAAAACTTGCTTAGGCCCTAGTCGGTGCCAACGACATGCCTCCTTGGCGCATCATTCGCCTATTTGGAGACATCGTCGTGGAGCTCTGGCCTCTCTCCAGTCCCTTCTCGGAGAGGTCGACAGCAACACCTTCATCACTCCCTCCTTGGAGGAGCGTTGATGCCATATGTTTCTGTCAACATCAGTGTCCAAGTAGACCATGGTGTTGGCTTTGCCCTTTCGAAATTCTAAAAGGTAGAGGAGATAGATACAAAATGTTTGCCTTGTTTATTTTGCCGGATCCCCGAAAATAATAATATAATTAGCCCCCCCCCCCCCCCCCCCCCCTGTCGTCATCGCGGGCAACACTGGTGCCGGCCAGATTGCTTTCCCTCTCAACCACCTCGTCCCCCTCGCTGCCGTTGAATGAACATTTACACCTTGGCCATCACCACCTAGGCGGTTGTGACCGGACTAGACACTTCTCTGTGATGTCTCTCCTCGCTTCTGTTAGTTTGACGGGTTGCACTCAGAGCTCTAAGTTCGTCGTTCGTGTGTTCGCCTCGAGGGCCCGTGTGGCCGTGCTAGCACTCCTTTCTTCCTCTGCTCTCTGCTCCTCGCTCTTTGCTCTTCTTCCCTACTATATCTTGGATTTCATGTGTTTGGGAGCCTATCTAGAGAGGAACTCGTCATGGTTACAACTAGGGGCTGGATTTCGGTGTGACTGGGTGCTCCAACCTAGATTGGTTTGGTTATGCTTTTGCTATCTTTGTGTTTGCCCTTGTTCACGTCATCATGTTTGTTGTTGTCATGGTCATGCTTTTTTTTTAGTTAAGGCGGTTAGTTTTGGTCTATTTTCATCAACTAGAGCGCCATTGCTTCTACAACACTTAGAATTTTAAAACCTGAAACTGATAACCAAAATTTTTAGTGAAATGTAACAATTTATATTATTTACACCGCGTCAAAATTTCGTTGATTTCCATTGTCTAAATAATTGCTTACATTTTTAATGACCTGATGGAACGTCTCTTTTATTTCCATGAAACGGAAGAACATTACTACTTCGATCCCGTTCATCACTACACAAATTATATGCCCTGGTTATTGTTTTGCCGGATCCCTGAAAGAAAAAGGAAACCTAAATAGCCTCCCATGCCTTCATTGCGGGTGATATTGGTGGCGGTCAGATCGTGCTTCTGTTGTACCTCTTCCTCCCCGTCGTCGCCGTCGGAAGGACGTTTACACCCTTGCCATCACCGTCCCCACCCTCAGGCAGCTGCAAGGGACTAGGCGCTTGCTCGGTGGTGCCTCTCCACGCTTGTGTTGGTTCGAGGGATTGGCTCTAAGTTCGTCGTCTGTATGCTTGCCTCGAGGAGCCGTATCTAGGGAGGAACTGCCAGCGGCTATATTTAAGGCCAGATTTAGGTGTGACCGGGGTGTTCTTCGGCCTATATTGCTTTGCTTAGGCTTCTGCCACTTTTCGCATTTGTTGTCGTTCACGTCGTCTCTCTTGTGCTTGTCATGATCATGCTTTCTTTTGAGTCAAGGCCGTTAGATTTATCCCGTTTTTGACTAGAGCGCTACTGCTTCTACAACGACTAGAATTTGTGTAATCCTAAGAGACTGGAACCGATGTAACCGGAATTTGTGTCAAATGTAAGATTTTATATTATTTACAACATGACAAATTTTCGTTGGTTTTCATTGTCGAAATAATTGTTTTACATTTTAATGATCAAATTTACCTCCGACTTTTTTTGGGTTATCATGAAACAAAAAACATTAGTACTTCAAAAAGAACAAATTCTAAATGTGTGTGCAATAGAGAGAGCCTAAATGTGTGTGCAATAGAGAGAGGGCTTGGCATAGCACCAACATAGGCACGCGAAGTTGATGCACCATTTCCCGCAAAAAAAGAAGAAGTTGATGCACCATTATCCAAGCATGCACATGAAGTAGTAGGACGAAAGGAATGTTGGCTATGTGGGCCATCGGAAATCTTCACTTGATTCTAGTGTTTTTTCTTTCCAACTAAAACATATTCTAATGGCTTTTTTTCATGAATAACCGGCTGATGAAACACGATGGTTAGAGGGACTGTGGTATCCCCAGCCCACCAGGGTTCAAATCCTGGTGCTCGCATTTATTCCTGAATTTATTTCAGGATTTCCGGCGATACGCATTCAGTGGGAGGAGACGTTCCCGTCGACGACGAGGTGCCTACGGTTACTTCGTAAATTTCAAGATGATATGCCGGCTCAGTCTCTCGGAGGTGCTCATAGGGGTAGGGTGTGCGTGTGTGCGTTCATAGGGGTGAGTGTATGCGCGTGTATATGAGCGCTTGCGTCTGTACTGTGTTCAAAAAAAAAAGAAAAAAAAAAAGAAACTATACCTGTGAGATAAAACTGCAAGGTGTCCCAATACGTATTGGTGGAAAAGTAGCACCTTCCAAAAAAGATGTCTTTTACCTTTTTTTAGATTAAAATTGTCTTTTACTAAGAGTTGTCCTTTTCAATCAAACTTACTTTTTCATTAAAACAAACAGTCTTGCTAAATCTCTGATATCACAAAAAAAAGACAGTATTGCTAAATCTCAGTCGACTGAGACTTGGTTATGTCTCAGTCGACGTTATATTGGTATCATACACTGAGATTCGTGCAAACCTTTCTTTTCAGATTTTCTTTTTTCTTTCTTACATGGCAATGTCACTTGACTGAGACTTGGTTAAATCTCAGTCGACTAAGACCTAGCCACACCCTAAAACAAAAGCATGCAGAGTCGTTGTGGAGGCCAACACTCCCTTCATTTTTGTTGTACCCTTTTACGAAAAAGTTGCATGCATTTTTTTGGCAAACCACGTGCATTCAGAGTTGGTGCATTCAAAATTTCACATTAAATCTCTACTATTAAAGGGGATCGAACGTCGTGATATTTGACGTCGTTCGATGATTCGACCTCGATCGATCCCCACGTGCGATCTCTCCTTCGATCTATCTATTCTCGCACCGCTCCCACGCAACAGAAATATCGTCGAAACAAGCCCCACGTTCGAAGTCAACGAAAAACTGAGAAAATAAACCTCCCCACGTCCTCTGTCTTCCCACCCCCCCCCCCCCCCCCACCCCCCACCCGCCGATCTCCATCTGGTGCAGAACTCTCTCTCCCGGACCGCTTACTTCTCCTCCCATCTGCCCGAACCTCCATATGCCGCACCAGCAGCCCAGAGTCGTCCGACCACATCCCAGCAGCAGCAGTCCGGGGCCAGCCGCCACCACCCCCACCGGCAGCGTATGGGCAGGCGATGCCGCCTCCCCATGTCAGTACTACCTCGGGCCAGAAGCTCTGTCGCGTCCGCCCGGCCTCGACCTCCCCAGATGCCTTGCCTCGTGTCCCCAAGTCCAACAGAGACGGCAGGGGCCGGGCACAACATCGGAGACAGCCAGACAGGGCGACGAGTGACTTGGTGGTTCGGCTGTGGATGCTGGAGATCCGAGATCGACAGGTTGTGAGTAGAAGCCGCCGACGCCTAAAAGAATCTGCAAGAAGTGCACCAGGTAACTTTAATTCACTCGATTTATATCTCCCTTTGTTCCTCTCAGGGTTTTGATCTCTTAGGCTTTTTCTGAATATAACTGTTGTTGTTGCGGAAGGAAGGCAAATGTGAGCAGAAAAATGAGGTGCGAGGCGAATGCAAAAGACCACGACGCTACTGCTCGAGAGAGCACCGGAGAGGCAGACCGATGGGAGCGGCCATCGGTGGACTGAGGTGAGCAGCAGACTAAGAGCGCAGCCGTGGGTGGCCTGAGGTCATGCGGCGGTGGGGCCTCTCCCGTCAATCTGCCCTGATGCTCTTCCTCTCCCCCTCGCGTGGTGCATCTTCTTCCCGGTGCTTAGAGTCACTCTGCTCTCCTCACTCTTCTCATTTTCCCTGTATGTAGTGAAGGAGCTACACCCACGTGCTGCTGCTTGTCGGCAGCCGCGGTTCCCAGGGGTAGCATCCGTTCCGTCACCCATAACATACCCAGGTGAGCGGTTAAGGTTAATGCATGTCAAGTAGTGCATTGTAAAAGAAATGCAAGTTTAGAATGCAGAGAAGGTGCAACCTCATATATGGATTAGAAACATTTTTCTCAGTGCAATTATATGTAATAATGACGACTGGATGTAATCATACTAATTGCATATATTTTGGACAGTACTTATGTGCAGTTATCAGATAAAGGTTGAGTCTTAGGTATGTTTTCGACAGTACTTATGCGCAGTTATCAGATAAAGGTTGAGCATTAAAATAACCTATTGTGAGCAAGATCTCGTCTTAGGCACATGCAACATTTTATAGCTCCTTTGTCGAGCTCTACTCCATTTTAGGTCTGCTGCGTTGGATCAAAACTACGCCACCATCAATGGGTGATCGATGAGTTCGTCGTGGTAAGCGTGATGTATGTGTGGAAGGGGAATTGGAGGCCCCATGCTGAATACTATCAATCAGTGCAGTTTGCTGCCTGTGTGAGATGGTTTGGATCGATTGTACAATCTTATATTTGATTCCATGTGTACTTCTGTGTACATGCTTCCTGTAAATCACCTCTGAAATTGATGAAGATATGCAAAGAATTGATGTTCTTTTGATTCATACCATTTTTGTAAATTAGTACATACGAAGAAGATATGTACCCAGAATGTTTTACTTTTCTTTGGGTCATAAATTATGCCGAGTCATTTTACAGTGATTCTTTTAATTTGTTCTTAAAAATAGAAGGCTTCTTTGGCAGTTTGTTCTTTTCTCTTGAAAGTAGAAGATCTAGAAGTGTACTTATTTTTAATGCATGTTGAAGAATTTGGTGCCAAGAGATTTTTCTGGAACCGACATTGTGTGCATTTGTAATGGTTGGATTCTGTGAAGTGTTTACTATTGAAGACCTAAGATTAGAAAATTATGACCGTCATTTGATTCTACATTTTTGAAGACACATTTGTTATATTTTAAGTTATATTTGCCAAGATGGATAGAAGTCTCAACAACTACATTTTTTGTAAGAGAGGCTGTCTTGATGTTTCCTTACATCACGTCATTTTTAGTGATCTATTGGCAGTGGTTATTCAGAAGCCGTACTGTTGTGTACTAGCTCTGAACATTTCCCTCCTCTGTTTTTCTAATTTATGGTGATGTTGTAGTCAACAACAATGGGCTATTAGAGTTTGGCTGTCCAGTACCTTGATTTGTTTTGGATGTACATAAATTTAAATTTCAAAGTGGTTTGTTTTGACACAGGGTTGTATGGATGAACCAGAGGAGCTGAGAGTAGTTGCCGGATAAAGAATCGAGGGAAAACACGTCGTCATTGCTGGAAAAGTGAAAATTACCCTATTTCTCATGAAATTATCTGTTGCTTTTTGTTTGTTTTCTTGAGATGTTTTACTATTAATATTTGGTTGTTTGATCTCGGTAGTTTGTTAGCTAAGCTCTACAAGATTTGGCTGCAATTTATACTATAATTATATGATATTGAACGAAGGGAGTTGGTATGCATAGTGCGTATTTAATGATCCATTTGTAGCTTCTTGCAAGTACAAGTGTTGAAGCTCTTCAGCAAGTTTTTTATCAACTATTCGGCAAGTGTGCATTGTTCCCTTATGTTGATTTACCTTTCCCCCAAGATATATTGCACAAGGCTCCCAACATTATTGTAACCAATATTGTACAGCTTATCCTGGTTTGCCAACTGTAATTCTAGAATTTCCTCTCAGAACATGAACTTTTGAAATAACAATCGTTCTGAGCAATGAGCTACCGAACCGCGTGCTAATGAGATATGCATAAATTCCAAGTACACGAGAAAAATGTTGAAATATCTCTGGTGGAAGAAATATTACAAGTAAAAGTATATGGCACTTAGAAGAACACTTGTAATGTAAGTGAGTTTGTTTTGCAGTGCCTAGGCATTGTTTTAATAAGCTTCTTGGGTGATGCAGGGCGACGGGGGCAGGGGAGAGAGGTGGCGGTGTTGAATGTATGTGAGCCCAGCTTCTCCCTCATCTCCGTAGACATGGAAGACCTTGGAGACAAGAATTGCTTTCCGAGTAGTGTGTGAGATGCCGAGTGAAGACAATGACTGTGGGTTGGTACCAACCATGTGCTACAGTCAAATTTGTACAAGGCAGTCATCATGCCACAATGTGCATGGTGCAATAAAATGGGAGAAGTTTAAAGATTGTAACATTTTAGCTAATTAGGTATTTGTTTTAGTTGATTTTATCAACTATACACCATATTTGTTCTTCTATAAATACATTTCTTGGCGACACAAGGTTAACATACGTTTTGTTTGATTATTTTTCATTTATACACCATATATGGTTTTATTATTATTTCTTGCGGTCGCAGAAACATTGTCGCGGTCAAAGAATACAGAGAGATAAGCATTGACATTGAACTACATGCATATTTCATTCATAAATAAAAGATTTTGGGTCACTCATTTATAAATATGAAGACCGAGGACAATCGGTCACACGACACCATTTTTTAAATATTGTTCCATTCCGTAGCAACGCACGGGTATTTAGCTAGTAAGCTCTAATGCAACAACAGGCTTGGCTGGTCAGCGTTCTATGTGAGTAATAAGCTCTAACTGGAAATTAAGATTGGCAATATTGAACATTTTCTATATGCTGGGTGATTTGTACCTTTTCGCTAAGCTATTGATGTGAAGAATATATACCAGTACTACTAGACCGAGGGTCGACCTCTACAAGAGACTTGGAAGCGGGAAAAAAACCCTCGAGATGGAGGCACACAATCATAGCGTGCGATGTTGTGGCTGCGGGGTGTTGTGTATCCACCGTCCTACACACACATTGTTTGAGCCATCCTTGCTGGAGCTGATGTGGTTGTAACCAACACGGCGTGACTTGTGAGATGTTGCTCAAATGAAAGCTTCCTTAGGCCCTAGTCGGTGCCAACGGCATGCCGCCTTGGCGCATCATTCGCCTAGAGACGTCGTCGTAGAGCTCTGGCCTCTCTCCAGTCCAGTCGGAGAGGTCGACGGCAACACCTTCATCACCCCCTCCTTGTAGGAGCGGTGAGGACATATGTTTCTGTCAATATTAGTGTCCAAGTAGACCATGATGTTGGCCTTGCCCTTTCAAAATTCTCAAAAATAGAGAAGATACACATAATTTTTTTTGCCTTGTTTTGAACTAAATCATAACACTTATTTTGGATCGGAGGGAGTACATAATTAGCCGCCATGTCATCATCGCGGGCGACGCTGGTGCCGGCCAGATCGCTTTCCCTCTCAGCCACCTCCTCACCCCTCGCCGCTGTTGAAAGAATATTTACACCTTGGCCATCACCATCTAGGTGGTTGTGAGTGGACTAGACACTTCCCTGTGATGCCTCCCCCCGCTTCTGTTAGTTTGAGGGGTTGCACTCGGAGCTCTAAGTTCGTTGTTCGTGTGTTCGCCTCGAGGGGCCGTGTGGCTGTGCTAGCACTCCTTTCTTCCTCTGCTCTCTGTCGCTCTTTGCTCTCCTCCCATATCTCTGATTTCATGTGTTTGGGAGCCTATCTAGAGAGGAACTCACCATGGCTACAACTAGGGGCTGATTTCGGTGTGAATGGGTGCTCCAGCCTAAAGATTGGTTTGGTTATGTTTTTGCTACTTTTGTATTTGTCGTTGTTCCCATCGTCCTATTTGTTGTTTTCATGGTCATGCTTTTTTTCGAGTTAAGGTGGTTAGATTTAGTCCGTTTTCGTCGACTAGAGCGTCACTGCTTCTACAACAATTGGAATTCTAAAACCTGAAACTGATGTAAACAGAATTTGTGTCAAATGTAACAATTTATATTATATATTTCCACCGCGTCAAAATTTCATTGATTTCGATTGTCTAAATAATTGCTTATACATTTTTAATGATCCGATGGAATGTCTCTTTTTGTTTCCATGAAACAGAAGAACATTACTACTTCAACAGAACAACTCCAACCGGACGCGCGTGAGATAAGAAGATTTACACATTGGTTGTGTATAAAAGGGGCACCTTCCAGTTTTCTATCTTTTACTCTAGGCTGTGCTTTCCGATCAAACTTACCTTTTCACGGAAACAAAAGCATGCACTTCTTCTCCTGTGGAAAAAATACATGCTTTATTTGGTGTGTGTGCATCTGTGTAGGTTCTTTTGTACGTACTATCCAGAGTTGATAGTTTCAAAAATTCAGATTAAATAAGGTGTAGTGAAATACTAACATGCTTGGTCAATCATTGACCTCTGTGAGTTATAGTGGTGTATAAAAGAAAGAAAAATAATTAAGATTGGCAATATTAAACCGTTTCTATATATTGGGTGATAATGTGTACCTTTTCACTAAGCTATCAATGCGAAGATATATCAGACTAGTATGAGGGTCGCTCTCCTTCGAGGAGTTTCAGAGCAACTCTAGCAGATACCGCAAAATCTCGCACGACAAAAACAGTTTACAGTATATTGCAAAACATTTTTAAGGTATCGCGTGTGTTCCGCCAGAACAGATCCCGTAAAAATTGTTTCAGATCAGGTGTGAAGCCCACTAGTCAACAGTTGAATTTACAACAGGGTCCCTCAAAATTAGCACCAAGCAGCCTGAAAGCAAAAACTAAATTACAATTAGAGGTGGATCCACCCAGCGCTCGACACGACACGGCGGCGCCCTCCAGCGTGTGTCACGACGGCTCAGCCCAGAAGGCCCTTGGCCACGATGTGCCCGCTCACGCGGCAAACGATGACCAACGCTCTAGCATGAGCAGAGGCGCCACGACCCGCAACAAGGCAGCGCCCTCCCCGGCATCGACTTAATGGTTTCCACGTTGAGACCGATGATGACTATGGCCAAGTGTGTATACTCATCACCAAGCGGGATGCAAATGGTAAACATGTTATAGAAAGTCTTCCTCCATTCGACACAGGGCTACACTACACTAAAATAGTAGCACCGCCTGTGTACACTACCCTTAAGACTATTTAAAAGCTTTGAACTCTTTTGCCTCTGGCACGATAGGTTAGGCCATCCCGGACTTAGGATGATGAGAAATATAATTAACAACTCGCATGGTCATAATGTTTACGTGAAAACTTCCCGAATCCCGATGATTTCGTATGCTCCGCATGTGCCACGGGGAAGTTAGTCATTAGACGATCGCCCGCCAAAGTGAAGGATGAAATCCCCGCGTTCTTGGAACGTATCCAAGGGGACATATGCGGTCCAATTCAGCCCCTCACGGGGCCGTTTCGGTACTTCATGGTGCTCATTGATGCTTCCTCTAAATGGTACAATGTTTGTCTGCTGTCAACACGGAACCATGCCTTTGCAAAGTTGATCTCTCAGATCATACAAATGAGGAATAATTTCCCCGATTATCGTATAAAGTCTATTCGAATGGACAATGCCGGAGAATTTACTTCAAAGGCATTCGATGATTATTGCATGGCAATGGGAATCAAAGTTGAGCATCCAGTACCGCGCGTTCATATACAAAATGGACTTGCCGAGGCATTGATTAAAAGAATTAAATTCACTGCCCGCCCGCTCCTTCAGGGTTGTAACTTACCAACTACATGTTGGGGCGACGCAGTGTTACACGCGGCCAATCTCATCAACTTTAGACCGTCGGCCTACAATATCCACTCTCATGTTCAGCTTGCGCAAGGGTCGGCACCGAAAATTTCCCACCTTCGTAGGTTCGGTTGCCAGGTATATGTACCAATACCACCACCCCTGCGATCAGCAATGGGCCTGCTCCGTAAGTCGGGGATATACGTTGGTTATGAGACTGTGTCGATAATCAGGTATCTGGACCCCATGACAGGTGACTGTCATACGGCTCATTTTGTTGATTGCATTTTTTTACGAGGATTTTTTCCCGACTTTAGGGGGGGGGGGGGAGAATCAACCCCTTGATGCTAAAAGTCGAGAAATCACGTGGCAAGCCACTGGAATCCACGCTCATGACCCGCGCACTGCCGAGACAACGAGAGAAGTCCAAAAGATAATAGATTTGCAGTCATTAGCAAATCAACTGCACATTTACTTTAGTGACTTAAAGACTGTGACAAAGTCGCATGTGCATGTGTGCAATGCACCGGAAAGGGTTGAAATACCGAATCAAATGATGGTATACCCGCTCCCGTCCATAGGCCTAAAAGGACAAGAAATCCGGTTTCTCAAATCCCAAGTACTCGAGGACGCCTGACGAAAAAGGATAAGAGAGATTTATCACAGCCTGTTGCCAAAGTGCCCCAAAGTGAAATGGGGAGCCAGTTGAGACCTGGCACAAGTATGGAAAATTCAGTGCACGAAATTCCGGACTTAAACTTTCCCATAGAGGAAACACCTAGCGAAGATGTGTGCGCACACATCGGCGCGGTAAAACTAAAGGACCTTGCTCCCAGAATGGGAAATTTGGTAGAGCAAGAGTTAGCGCCAGATGCACTCCATGACAAAATGGCCATAAGTTATATGAATGCGGGAGAGTCCATGAACCGAGCAACGGTAATTGTCGACGTTAACTTTGCTAAGAAAATTGCCTCAATCATAGATCTTGACCTTGAGCCTAACACGCTAGCTGAAAAAGGTCAGATTGGAAAGATTGGCAGGAGGCAATTACTGCCGAATTATTATCTCTCAACAAAAGGAAGGTGTTTGGACCAGTTTGTCAAACTCCTCCCCCACATACGCCTTGTTGGCCATAAGTGGGTTTTTGTTCGGAAGAGGGATGAAAATAATAAGGTAGTATGGTACAAAGCAAGGCTCGTCGCTCAAGGGTTCACTCAACGACCAGGTGTCAATTTTGAGGTGACTTATTCCTCGGTCATGGATGGAATTACCTTTAGATACTTGATCTCAATAGCAGTAAATATGGACTTGAAAATGAAATTAATGGATGTTGTCACCGCTTACCTATATGGTAACTTGGATTCGAACATATACCCGAAAGTATCCCTGTTCCGAACCACAATAGAGCAAACATGGGTCTATACAGTGTTCAACTTCAAAAGTCACTGTATGGACTTAAACAGTCTGGTAGGATGTGATATAATCGCCTAAGCGATTTCCTTCATCAGAAGGGCTACACAAGCAATAAAGATTGCCCATGTGTTTTTATACGGCGATCCCAAGATGGATTCTGTATAATCTCGGTGTACGTGGATGATTTAAACATAGTCGGTACACCTGAGGATATTGAGGAAGCGAGTTCCTACCTGATGTTGAAATTCGAGATGAAGGATTTGGGTAAAACCAAGTTCTGTCTAGGTCTACAACTTGAACATTCCCCTAATGGGATTCTAGTGCACTAATCGACCTACACCCCGAAGGTGTTGGAAAGATTTGGATTTGACAAGGCATATCCTTCTAAGACCCCGATGGTCTGGAGATCTTTACAGCCAGATAAGGACCCGTTCAGGCCTAAGGAAGAGGGGGAGGAAACTCTGGGACCAGAGGTTCCTTACCTGAGTGCAGTTGGAGCACTCATGCACCTCGCAAATTGTACATGGCCAGACATTGCTTTCGCCGTCAGTTTGCTTGCTAGGTACAGTTCTGAGCCTACCAAGAGACATTGGAAAGGTGTCAAGGACGTCTTCCGTTACCTGCAAGGGACCAAAGATCTTGGCCTGTTTTATAGAAGGAATCAAGACCTATCTCTTATAGGCTATGCCGATGCTGGGTACCTGTCGGACCCACATAGTTGCAAATCATAGACTGGATATGTTTTCCTTTGTGGTGGAACTGCATTTTCCAGGAAATCGTCCAAGCAAACTCTTGTATCGACTTCCACGAACCACTCGGAAATCATGGCACTATTTGAAGCATCAAAAGAATGTGTATTGCTTCGGCGGATGATCGGCCACATTCAGCAGACGTGTGGGTTGCATACCGTACAAACCCCTACCATTATCTATGAAGATAATGCTGCTTGTGTTGCACAAGTTCAGATGGGTTATGTGAAGAGTAACCTCACAAAGCATATTAGTCCCAAGTTCTTCTATGCACATGAACTGCAGCAGTTGGACGAGGTGAGAATTTTGCATACTGAGTCCTGTGACAATCTTGCTGATATGTTCACTAAATCATTACCAGCGTCATCCTTCGAGAGGTGTGTGCGTGGAATCGGTATGATGAGACTTAGAGAGGTGCAAGGTTTAGGGGGAGAAACTTCACAAACTCGTCGTTAAAATCTCGATCCCGATGATCGAGTACTCAACTTGATGGTTGAGTGTATTGTATCTTTTTCCCTTGAGTGAGTTTTCCTGATGTTTCTCACACGAGGTTTTTAACGAGGCAATTCGTGCAATACAACAACGTATACTATGCGCTCTTTCTCCATATTTTTTCCCACTAGGTTTTTCGAAGTTTTGAGACATGGATATACGGATAACCGCCCAAAGGGGGGAGTGTTGGGAAACTACCGGGCCGATAGGAGCGGCCGCGGCCCAACTAGGCCAGCGCTCCTCCTATTGACCGAACGTTTCCCCCACTTAATGTTAATGTGGGCACTTATCCCCCTACCCCCAGCTATATAAAGAGGAGAACACCCTTTGTATGTACAGTTGATCAATGAATAATAAAGAGAGCTCTACCCCTACATCTCTGTGTCAATTTACTTTATGTATCTGTGTGTGATTGACTACGACGCTCGCTCCCACTCCGCAACCTTGGACCGGACTCGCCGGCAGGAGTTGCGGAACAGTATTTTTGCCCCTCCTCTCCCCTCGGACTAATTGGTCACCGGCCCTTGCCGCACTGGTAGTGAACCGTGGCTCCGAGACGGCGGCACACGATGACAGCATGCGAGACAGTGACTACAGGGACATTGTTCCGGCTGGTGTGGTTGTAACTGACGCGCTGTGCCTTTGTGGGGTGCTTGCCCAGAACCTGGGCAATGCCGCCCTAGGGCATCATTCATCTACGTTGAGATGTCATCGTCGAGCTCTCGCCTCTCTCCAGTCCTGCTGGAGAGGTCGACGGCAGCGCCTTCATCACTCCCAAACAAAAGTAGACCCATGTGTTGGCCTTTGCCCTTTCGAGTTTTTCGAATATGGTAGTAGAAAAAAGAAGGGCAGAACCTCCAGGTTGTCTTAACATTCTCCTTTACCTAGCTATATCATGTTCCTACACTAAACAAAAAAACAAACTGTATCATGTTCCAGCCTGATGATGGATCAAACCAACATGTATTAGAAAAACTGAAAACTTTCCTCGCAGAATAAACCAATTCTTGCTGAACGCATCACATAATACAGGGCCACAAGGATGGTTCTTCCAAATACCTAAAGAAAATAAATAATTGTGTCGAGTTTTTGTTTCAAGTAACGCTACCAAACATTAGTGATTTTTCTCCGATTGAAGGCGTCAAGGCCAATCGAACAATTTCCTCATTGTATCATCACTATGTAATCTGAAATTTTGCTTCTCGATAGCACTACCTCCTTCATCTTTATTCTGACCGTCTAGACTCTGCTTTCATGAGAAGTACACAGACTTGTGTCAATCATAAAATGAAAATTATTTATTATACATAAATTGTACTAGAAAGGTTCAATGTAGTCATGGAAATGCTAAGAGCACGGATGAAACCCTACAAAGATGGTTGGCACAGCAGAAAAGAAAATTGGGAATTCTATCAGTCTGGTAAAACTAGAACCAGTGGTCCCAGAAGAAAATTAGAGTACATATTATGATCAATGGACAAACTGCCCGACCAAGATTTTTTTTCTAATAAACCCTTCCATTAATTTGCTTCTTGTCAAATGTTATATCTTCTATTTTCATCCATACAGGTTGCTAGTTATTATAACAAGGTACGCATGATCCAGGAACTACATGTTTGCACTATTTGATTCATTTATTTGGAGAAGAAAATATTTCAGGCTGTTAATGCAGAGGAAAGAAGTCCACATACCCCCCTGAGGTTTCAGAAATGGGCCACTTAACCCCCTCAACTACAAAACCGGGTATACCACCCCCCTAAACTTCACAAAACCATTCTCAAAACACCCCCTGAGATCTTTGGAAGTGGTTTTGACCACGTGGCCTGCAACCACACGCTTCTCCGTGGAGTGTTGGCGACCAGGACGCGAGCGACGGGGATGGGAGCAAGCGCATTGCAGCATCAGCTAGCGCTGGGGATTCTGATGGCGAGGAAGCGGCTAACCGGCCAAAACGCAGCCTGAAACGGCGGCTCATCCTCAGCCTCATGTAGCGCTGAAGTCATTGATTTGTTGGCTACAGGTTTCTCAGGCTGATTGATTAGTGAGAGACACATGTCGACGTTATCTATTGGCTGCTGCAGGTTGATTAATTTGTTGGAGAAGCATCTCACGTTGATCGATTTTATGCCTCCAGAGGAGACCAGACTCAGTTGCAGTCGGTCACCTCCATGTTGCGGCACACGCACGCTCTCATGCAGCCGCCGTCGCCGTATCTGTTTCCACATTGTTGGCCTAGCTCCACGCCGCCAAGTACTCTCCGGTGAGACGGGACGACCACAAAGTAAGCTGATGATTCCGCGGCTAGCTTGATCTATCCCGATCAATTAGCAACACACGTGATACACATCAGGCGCCAGCCACCTGATCGATCTTTGCCACTGGCCGGAAAGCAACACACGCACGTACACAAGCTCCTGATCGATCCTTTCTTTGATTGATTCAGCACTAATAGCAATGCACGCGACACTTGAAACGATCAAATCGCCACAAGCATTACTCCAGCAGCTGCTGCCCATCCCATGCTGCCATGCATGGCCCTCGTGCTCGTGCTCTTCTCATCTGCCTCGGGTGGCGACATGGCCGCTCCGGGCTCCATCAGTTGCTGCGTTCAGTTCCAGATAGGCCTTCCCGCTGCTGTTGTCGATGGACATGAAGAGCTCGCAGAGCTCGGCAAGTTCCGGCGAGGCCGTTGCATCGCCATCTACCTCGATGCACTCATGCTAGAGAACCGGCACACATTTTCGCCGTGGATCCAGCCCCATTCCCCCGTTTCTGCACCGCCGCCTTGAACCACTCCTGCTCATCGCTGCCACCATCGGCGGAAGCAGCACCGCCATGCAGTACGACTCGCGTTGTTCTAGGGGGGAGAGATTTGGAGTCTCTGACATGTAGGCCCTATGTTCACCTCAGCTCATTGACTCATGCCACGTTGCAAAACCGCCTAATGAAACCGCTTAAAACAGGGTGTGAGCGTGATTTGTCTGGTTTGTAAACATCAGGGGGTTAAATACCCGGTTTTGTAGTTGAGGGGGTTGAGTGGCCTATTCCTGAAACCTGAGGGGGGCAGGGGGGGTATGCGGACTTCTTTCTAATACAGAAGTGCAACTTTAAAATTAAAACCAGCTAGCATTTGATAGAAAGAAACAGCACAATTATCCATCCAAGATTCTTTTATTAATGATATCAACAACAAAATAACTACATAGGACAAGGTTTGCTCCATTTTCAGTTACCTAACTTCTCTAGCTCTAAATTGCAAATAACAAAAACGTAAGATGAATAGAGGATGTAAATTAATAAATATAAAATATACCTTAGTTGCATGGAATTCAGCTAGTTGTGAAGCACCAAAATTATCTCTTGGCGCAAGAAAGGTTCGAGCCTTCTCATGGTCAAAAGATGATTGTTTTGCAAATTCTTTGGCTGCTTTAAGTATTTCTGAAACACTTCTAAAGGTTGCCAAAAATCGCCTGCTGCTATCCTGTTTCAGAAAGTTGCTTCATTTGCAGAACATAACAGGGTATCAGTACAAACTGTAGTAATTTCTGCTACTATACCTCAACGGGATTGTAGATAGAGTAAGCGCTCCGTATGGCTGTTAAATTATCTAGATTCAGCATTTGCTTTCGCATAAGCGAAAAACTTTCAATCACTTTATCATTTGGTGTCAACAAGTGCAACTCCATCCATGAACTCAGCTCCAATCCAATATTTGAAAGATCGCGGGAGATGTCCCCGACAATCATATTTCCAAATTTCACAACGAAATTGTGTATGCGACGTGGATCCTTACATAAACTGGAACAGTTCCAGATCAAACAGATTGAGTTAAATTAAATATAACAACTAAAACATATCAGTTAGAGAACCATTCTAAAACAACTGAACTAGACCTTAAAAAACATGGAAAATCGCTTGGTCCAACTGAACAAGGTGATTTAGGATCTCTTAGTGAAAATAAACACACTAAATTATCACGGCCTCAGGCAATCTTTCTCGGGTGTTTGTGTTTCTCAGTTCTTACTGAAATTTCCAATTATTATTGCAAATAATGATATTTATGGACAAAAACAGAGGTGAAAGCTCATATGTGGGAATTAGGAATATAAATGTTTATGAAATGGTTTAACAGTATATTAGGAATTCAATAACATACCATGCTCAAACATCTCTAGAAAAGCTCACACCTCTTTTACAGTTATATATATACCCTTCCTCTCATAGCTTTCAAGTTCAACTTATGAAGCATTCTCAAGGGAAGCTAAGCCCAGCCAAGCAGTGGCGAGGCCAGCCTCAAGAATCTGTGGGGTCGTTGCTATTTTTTAAAAAAAAATCTTCACAATGTACAGTAAAATGAACAGTGTTTTAGGCTATTTTTTTTAAAAGCAGTGGGGTCAGCTGACCCCACAGCCAACACATGGAATCGCCACTGCAGCCAAGCAGTGCTCAGGATTAATTCTATCCAACATGCAATGAAAAACCAGCATTCTAGGCTTTGCAGGTGCCGTGATTCTTTGCCCCTCGGGATTCTTTGTTCTCTAGATAACTCTAACTATGTCCTACTGAATGACAATGCGCTTGCCTTTTCCTCAAAAGTATAGTAACAATCAGCTGCACCTTGCCATATGCTTAACACTAAAAATATACAAGAGCAAGCGGAACTACACCCAAAAGTCCATTCCATAGAAGAGAAATTGACGAAACAAGAAAGAAATTGAAAAATCGAGGAAAAATATATAGTTAACTTACCTGTTCATAGAGGTGCCGTCTGAAGGGAAAGTTGTTTGTAGTGTAGAGTCCATTTTGTTTTTACAACTAACAAGCTGAGAGACATCCATGTCAAGCTGTTTACACCAATTAAATAAATATAATGTTATCAGATTAACAGGTTACCATGACATGGGAGATATTCACATCAAAAAATTATGTTTGCAGTAGACAAGTTATAGAGTGGCAAACTTGTGAGTTGAACATGGCAGAGAATAGGTCATGCAACACTGCAAGGCTCCTTTGGCAGAAATATATCTTACTTCAAAGGATACAGTAGCATACAATGCATTATCCAAAGATAGTACTGGGGGGGGGGGGGGGGGGGGGGGGCTGCAGGAGGCACAGAGCCACAGACATGGATATGCCAACTAATGGGAGTAGAAAAGGGTGGCCATCTACACTGCTTGGAACATTTGGAAGGAAAGGAACAAGCGTGTCTTCCAGCAAAAATCGCTTCAGGAACCTGCCATTCTTCACCTCATCGAGCAAGACATCTCACTCGCCTCCATCTCTACGCACTGGCTCTCTGATGTTGAGAACTCCCCAGAACCTGAGCCAGATTAATTGTTTTATGTATTTTGGTGTGGGCCACCTTAACCCCAGTCTGTGTAACTGAATCACTGTATTGTTTCACTCCTTAATATATTCAGGCAGTTCTACTGCCTTTCCCTCAAAAAACAAGAAATGCTTCCTAAGCATTGATATAAGCAGTTTTAGTCTGTTGATTAGCCATACATACATAGTCCATATATGGATTTGAATAAAAAGCATGCCGCTTAAAAGTGTTGTAGGTTTGGAAACTGCTTTTGGCTCCCAAGCACTGGAGGGAAAAAACCGCATAACAGATAACCTCCCTGGATGGAAAGTCTCTCTCATGAACCAGGCTGGTCGTATGTGGTTTGAGCGGTGTTAACTGCTATTCCCATCTATTTAAGGATGGCTTTCGACCTTCCCAAATGGGCAAGCCATGCTATTGATGAAAGGGGCAGAGGTTTTCTTTGGAAAGGTCAGGAAAATGCCAATGGTGGCAATTTCCTTGTTTCTTGAGAACAGGTTCGCCGGCCGCTTCAGTATGGTGGTTTGGGCATCCACAACTTGGAACATTAGGTTGGGCTCTACGCACTCAGTGGCTATGGCTACAAAAAAACAGATGCCTCTCAACCTTGGGCTGGTTTGTCTATTCAGGTACCACACAATGTTCATGCTTTATTCAGGTGTAGCAGTGGAAACTTTCATTGGTAATGGGGAGAGTATCAACTTCTAGTCTCATCGGTGGCTGCAGGGCAGAACAGTTGCAGAATTGGTTCCTTAATCTTATCAAGCTTGTTATTCCTCGAAGACCAAGGAAGCAGGGCCTGAATAATAGAAGATGGGTGGAAAAAATCAGAGGGGCTCTCACTGTCCAGGTTAAAGTAGAGTATCTACGGATTTGGGACTTGGTTGATGGTCTGGTCCTTCAGCAAGACGTTCCTGATCAGCATAAATGGATACTTGCGCAGTCGGGCTCCTAAACCAGTAAGTCTGCTTATAACATGTATTTCCTCGGATCCATCAAGTTTGCTCCATGGAAGAGAATTTCAAAAAGTTGGGCTCCGCTGTGCTGTAAATTTTTCATATGGCTTGCTTTAAACAATCGGTGTTGGACCACTGATCCTCTTGCTAAGCGTGGTTTACCACACCCAGCGGCCTGCCTCTTCTGTGATCAAGCTGCGGAAACAATTCAACACCAACTTGTCTCTTGTGTTTTTGCTTGATGAGTCTGGTTGATAATTTTTCAGAAGCTGGGGCTGGTTGTAGCAACACCACAACCTCCAGCCTTCCGTTTTTGAAGTTGGTGGTGCCAAGTCATCAAGGGTGTTCTTAAAGAACTGCGGAAGGGTTGGCCTAGGAACTTTGGAAGCACCGGAATGATTGTGTCTTCAATGGCACCATTCCAAATGCTTCTTTGATCCTTCAAACAGTGGCAAAATGAGAGTACCGTTTGGTGCTTACATGGAGCCCATGCACTCCAAGAATTTCTCCTGCGTCGCTTTGCCCCGGACTGTTAGGGGCTGTCTGGTTTGTGACTAAGGTTGCCTTAGGTTGCCACACCTAAGGTGAGGCAAGTTTGACCAACTTAGGAGGGTGTTTGGTTCAAGCCTCACCTTAGGCAGGATGCTTTTTGCCACACTAGGGTCCCACATCACATACACTCAAAAAGTGTGGCAAGATTTCCTTAAGCTTGCCAACTTGTGGCTCTCATTTTATTGGACTAACCTTAGGCAAGTTTATCAAGAAATGTGTGGCAAAGTGTGGCATGTAAGGCCTAGAACCAAACGTCCCCTTAATCCGTTGTTTGGCATTCTGCTCGTGTAATAGTCTATGTGTGGCTTGCAGTTTATCCTCAAGGCCCTGGTCGGTTAAACCTCCTCCCAAGGGGATTGGAGGGGATTTTGACTTGTAGGGGATTTAATCCCTCTCAATCACCTTCAAATCCACCTGAACCGAACAAGCCCTAAAGGGGTTGGGGGGTGGGGGATTGTTTTGACCCCTCCTTTTTGCACTCTTTTCTCTCTACTTAATGAAATGTGGCGCAGCTCTCCTGTTTCGAGGAAAAAACACATTACAAGATAAAAGAGAGAACATATGCAATATTACAATACTATGTGGAAATGTTAGTTTTCATGGGAAGAAGTGGTTTTTGGGAGTTAGAAAACTAATTCGAAGCAGCACTGTTTACTATTACTATATTTAGGCTCATAATCTATCTTTCTTGTGTTCCGTGCAGACCACAAATAAAAAAAATTAACATTTTTTTGCAGATTCCTATGCTCACATGTACATGTGGGGATTTTTATGGAATTTTACAGAACTTTAAAAAATGCACTTGACCATATTTTAAAATGAAAGGCTCACTGAAGTTGTGAGCTAAAAAAAATCCGTTTTATGTTACAATATGGGTAATACAACCCTTACATAAATCTGACAATCTATGAGATGGTACCTGTTCAAGTTGCGACAATACCACATCACCAAGTAGAATCCAGTTTGCACGCCTCCATATGCTAGGGAGGACCAATCCCCCATTTCTGATTGCTAGCAAAAAAAGCTCAGTCTGGGAAATGGATAATGTACTCAAGTTGGATGAGGCCATTCATGTAGCTAGAGCTCAACATATAATTTTTAGTGCGATTAAAAAAGAACAACTAAGCAACCAGTCGACTACATTTGTAATAACATCTACCAATTAATGCTCAATTGCTCAAACAACTGATAAGGCAATACAATTCTGCTTTGCTTCTTGTACCAAGGCCACCCAAGACCCAACCATTCTAGCTTGCCATTGCCTAGATAAAATGGCTACCCCCTTTACCAAGGGACGAGGCTGATCAGCTAAGGTTTACAAAAATGGAAGGAATAATTTAGTGTACTGTGCAAAGTGCAAATTGATTCAAGTATCTCCAACAACCAAGCATTCTGGTATACCCACAAATATTTAGAAGAATCCAAATAGGAATGTGGGTTTCATCAAAAACTGCTAGGAAGTACTCCCTCCGTCCCAAGCTTACAAAAACGTCTTATATTATGGGACGGAGGGAGTAGCCAGGTAGCAAAATTTTCTATGCCAACATATAAATTGCCTTGCTCTGTGCATGTTGTAACCACTTCAGTTATGGCAGTATGTAAAATTATCTGAGTATATCTTTCTAGATAAGGATCACTAAAATAATGAAATTAATGAATCTAAGTTGAAATGTTAAATAAAAAGTAAGTCACAAAATTATGTAGCAATGGATTTTTGATAGAAAAAAAAACACAGTTATGGCAATAACAGGCTATGTGCATGAGTAAACCTGGAGTTCTTTTATTTGAGAAATAACTTCATCAATGGAATCGTGACACCATAATTGGAGGACTGTTAGCAGTTGAACATGATGACCTATCGCTGTATCCAGCCTCTTGGCTGGCCCTCCAACTATATCAATTAGTGTGTCCATAATATTAGTCCTTAAATCTTTATTATTCCTCCACTGAAATCTTCCTTCTTCAATGTCCTTTTTAATCCTTTCAAGACCATGTAATATTTCATCACGGGCATAAGAAGATATAAAACCCTGCAAAATTACAGAGTATGAACAAATCATAATTAAATTACTACACAAAAATAGTGGAATCACAGAAAATGAATTATAAGGCTTCAGAACAACGCAAAAAGAACCTTTAAGAATAAGGGCATTCACATGGCTTTGGTATTATGGCGGTGTTATGTAGACACTTAATAAATCATTAAATATGTCTACTTATGCAGTAACTTTAAGTCACTACAGTGAGAGTCTAGCATACTACTCAAGTAAACTGCAAGAAAGGCTAAATTTGGGCTGAATATGTACGAATAGGGAAGTACAAATGAGTATGTGTTATCAGACAACACGAAATGCGGCCCTTTAGCAATTCTAATTATACCAGCATGAGAATGCGGTCCTTTAGCATTTCTAATTATACCAGCATGAGAGAGAGAGAGAGAGAGAGAGAGAGAGAGAGAGAGAACCTCCTTCATAAGCATATTGGCATTCTCTTTAGTGGCAATTAAGACGTATTTGTAGTTCTCATTCTCTGAGCAAATGTACTCTAACAGCCCATCTGCAAAATCTCTGGCACACTTCTGAAGAGTCTTCGGACGCTTCTTAACCTGGTCTGCAACCACTAGCTTCTTTCTCTCCAACTTGAAATTTATGAAACAGTTCTAGTTAGCTTTATTAGTCTGATGATGAAACAACTCTAAAGTTTTCAGCAGTCTAATAGCAAGACAGGTACAAGATTTATTTGACTTCAACAGAAGAGAATAATAACATCCATGTTCCCATGATATATGATTGATGTTAGTAATAAACATAAAGAATGACATTAAAATTCACAATTTCATCAAACTACACACAATCATAACAAACACATATCGATCAGCATATATGGGAGGCTATACATAATCAACTCATGGTTGGGGTAGGCTAAAGCTGAAACCTATCAAATCTCGGAACCAACTCATGGTTCTGGCACAGGATAGCTAGCTTCCACTCACCCCTGTCCATGACTGGTTCTTTGGTGATATTCCAGTCCTTAAAATCTCTCTTTACGGACTCCTCCCATGTCTACCACGACCTCTCTTGACATTATCAGCACGCTTTAGCCGTCCGCTATGCACTGGAGCTTCTGGAGGCCTGCGCTGAATATGCCCAAACCATCTCAGACGATGTTGGACAAGCTTATCTTCAATCGGTGCTACCCCAATTCTATCCCGTACTAGCACGATGCTCGTGCGTTGCTACGAAACTAAAATATGAGGAGCAAGGTCACGGCTTAAGAGCATATTTTTTAGTCGGAGTTGCAGTATTTTGTTATTTGTGCATTCTTCAAGTGTTGGTCTCACACGAAAGTAATAGTGTAGTATTTGTTAATTTGTCTTAGGTCCCACATGTGAGTAAAAGTGCATTTGTTTATTTATGTCTCTTGGAAGGTTGCTAGTCCCACATGTGGGTAAGGGTGTATTTTTTTATTGGTGAAGGTTGTTGGTCCCACAAGTGAACTCACCACCAACTCCAACCTTTATAAGTAGGAAAGATATCATCATTCCGGACCCGATCCTTCCTTGTGTGGCCACACATCCATCTCAACATGCGCATCTCCACTACACCTAACGGTTGAACATGTCACCTTTTAGTCGGCCAACACTCGGCACCATGCAACATTGCGGGTCGAATCGTCGTCCTATAGAACCACCTTTTAGCTTTTGTGGCACTCTCTTGTCACAGAGAATGCCAGAAGCTTGGCGCCACTTCATCCATCCAGCTTTGATTCGATGGCTCACATCTTCATCAATATCACCATCCTTCTGCAGCATTGACCCCAAATATAGAAAGGTGTCCTTCTGAGGTATCACCTGCCCATCAAGGCTAACCTCCTCCTCCTCCTCGTGCCTAGTAGTATTGAAACCGCACCTCATGTACTCGGTTTTAGTTCTACTATAAGCCTAAAACCTTTCGATTCCAAGGTTTGTCTCCATAGCTCTAACTTACTATTGACCCCTGTCCGACTATCATCGACTAGCACCACATCATCCGCAAAGAGCATACACCATGGGATATCTCCTTGTATATCCCTTCTGACCTCATCCATCACCAAAGCAAAAACACAAGGGCTCAAAGGTGACCCTTGGTGCAGTCCAATTTTAATCGGGAAGTCACCAGTGTTGCCATCACTTGTTCGAACACTTGTCACAACATTATCGTACATGTCCTTGATGAGGGTAATGTACTTTGTTGGGACTTTGTGTTTCTCCAAGGCCCACCACATGACATTCCGCGGTATCTTATCATAGGCCTTGTTCAAGTCAATGGACACCATAAGCAGGTCCTTCTTTTGCTCCCTATATCTCTTCATAAGTTGTCGTACCAAGAAGATGGCTTCCATGGTCGACCTCCCAGGCATGAAATCAAACTGAATTTTGGTCACGCTTGTCATTCTTCTTAAGAGGTGCTCAATGACTCTCTCACATAGCTTCATTTTATGGCTCATCAGCTTAATTCCATGGTAATTAGTACAACTTTGAACATCCCCCCTTGTTCTTGAAGATTGGTGCTAATATACTCCGCCTCCATTCTTCTGGCATCTTGTTTGCCCGAAAAATGAGGTTGAAAAGCTTAGTTAGCCATACTATCACTGTCTCCGAGGCCTCTCCACACCTCAATGGGGATACAATCAGAGCCCATCGCCTTGCCTCCTTTCATCCTTTTTAAAGCCTCGCTGACCTCAGACTCCTAGATTCGCCGCACCAAACGCCTGCTAGTATCATCAAAAGAGTCATCCAGTTCAATGGTAGAGCTCTCATTATCTCCATTGAACAGCTTGTCGAAGTACTCCCGCCATCTATGCTTAATCTCCTCGTCCTTCACCAGGAGCTGATCTGCTCCATTCTTGATGCATTTTACTTGGTCGACATCCCTCGTCTTCCTCTCTCAGATCTTGGTCATCTAATAGATGTCCCTTTTGCCTTCCTTCGTGTCTAAGCGGTGGTAGAGGTCCTCATATGCCCGACCCCTTGCTTCACTCACAACTCACTTTGCGACCTTCTTGGCCACCTTGTATTTCTCTATGTTGTCTGCACTCCTATCAAGGTGTATGCGTCTGGAACAATCTTTCTTCTCCTTAATAGCCTTCTGGACATCATCATTCCACCAGCAGGTAACTTTAGCTTTGCTTCTACTTCCCATGGACACTCCAAACTCCTCTGAAGCCACCTTACGAATGCAAGTCATCATCTTCATCCACATATTGCCTGCATCACCTCCTTCCTCCCAAGGGCCCTCCTTAATGACCCTCTCCTTGAAAGCCTGAGCTGCCTCCCACTTGAGCTTCCAACACTTCGTTCTAGCGACTTTGGCGCGCTTATCCCGTTGGACACGAATCCGAAAGCGGAAGTCAGCCACCACAAGCTTATGCTAAGGGACAACACTCTCTCTAGGTATCACCTTACAATCTAGGCAAGCACGGCTGTCTTCTCTTCTCGAGAGGATAAAATCAATCTCGCTAGAGTGTTGACCACTACTAAAAAGTCACTAGATGCAATTCTCTCTTTTAAAAGAGGGGGTATTTGTTGAACACATGCAAAAAAACATGTAGTGATTGGACTTTGGAATACAGGAACCTACAAAAAACTAGGCTAATATCCTTAGTGCTAGCACAAGGCAGCAGTTCAAAGGGGCATGACCAAGGCAACAGCGTAATCAGTTAAACAATTAGTTACAGGGACTTCCATAGACACTTTCTTCATCGCTACACATTCAAGTGCTCCCACAGTGATGTATTCAAGAGTGTGGATTCTTCAAGACAAAGTTAGATTATTATGACAAAGATCCTCTCGCCACACATACACATAACATTATCTACTTTTGTATGCAATGAACTATTGTTCTAAGAATAACTAAGCTTGATCGTTATCCTTGCCATTGTTGCAAAATTACATACCCTGCGTAACTTCTTGTGCATATAAATGAATCATACTTGAACATAAATTATGCTCCAAATGTCCCTATCCGTGTTGTATATAAGTGAACTAATAACATATAGCCACTTCATATAATCAGGTATTGGCTACTCCATAGATGTATGTATCTAACTGACTAGACTCCTGGTTTATTAGATCAACAGTATAAGAAGTACTTATCGATGTTTGCCACACATTTCAGAGCAACAGTCACTGTATTATTATTTTTTACTTTGGAGCAAAATTGAGCATAACTTTGTAAATTCAGTGCAAACAACAAGATACAAGAAAAGACACTGAGATGTATAAGAAGTACCATTGGATAACGAAAACGCTCCCTGTTGAGAAGGTCGATGTGCATGGCTGGACCAAGTTGGCAAATAAAATCTGTGTGCCTCCGTGATGGTTGAACATCATATCGATAATCGTCATTTGGCCGCATCCACTCAGCTGCCTTCAAGACAATGTTATAACTATATTTAGTAATCTATTTTGCCGCACTGATTATTAACTAAAGAATCCCTGAAATTGTAGTGGAAAAGGTTATATACATGGTGCTATATACATAGCATGAATTCTTCAAAATTTCGGAACCCTAACTCAAACCATCCAAAGCTTCTGCAATTCATACAATATTAATTCATCTGTCCAATTAAGTCCCCAAATTTCACCATCGTGCCTTGTCGTACCTCAAATTCCAGAACATAGTAAACAAAACGTGCTGTTTGTGGACACTGAAAAAAAAAAGGCGGCGCTAATCTGTACCTGGGCCTTCAGCTTCCCATGCCTTGGGTCGCTGCCCGTGCTCCAGACCATGGACGGGAGTGGGACAGCGCTGCTCCGCGGCGCAGGGTGATCGAAGAAGCTGCTGCTTCGAGGGTTCTGGCCGGAGGAGAGACCGGCCGCCGAGAAGCAAGGTCCTCGCAGCGACCCCTTCACCGCAAACGCGGCCATCCCTCCGCGTACCAATTGGAGAAGTCACCGTCAGTAAAAAACACATCAGGAAAAAGGATGCTGCTGCGATTTGAATAGTACGTATTGTGGAACAAACAGACTTACTGGGGGAGGATCTGGGGTTGACCGGGCGGACCTCGGCGGAAGGAGGGACGGCGACCGGCAAGAAACCCTATTTCTTTTCGATGCGGTGTGGAGTCGAAGCGAGGCGACCTGCCGCTAATTTATGCCGGCGGTGGCGCGCGTGGGTCGTGGTCGCGGCCGTGATGTGCTTGCCATGGACTCTGTGTTAGTATTATTATTTTATTTTATTTTGAGGGAGGACTCTGTGTTAGTAGTAAAGAGCATCCACACAAGCCAGGCCCCCGAACCCCGTTTGTCGGAACAAAAACACGTTTTCAATGGGCCTTCCCAAACACGCCCTATTTGTCTGTACCATCTTAGATCCAGCCCATATGTAAAGAGAAAATAATGACGAGTCCAGAATAGAAGTCGGCGTCCGATACGAGTATTTTCCCTCGTATACGTGCTCATACCTTTGTTCGCTCCTGGCTGAATGTCACCTGGGACCCCAACTCGTTTGAGGAATTGTGGTTGCTTTCCTCTGGGCTTCAGGGGAAATCTAAATGGTTGTTCTGGGTGGGCCTGGGCGCGCTCTGTTGGGTGCTCTGGACTGCTAGGAATAAGTTCACTATTGAGGGGATTTTTCCTGTCGAACCTGCTGACCTGTTATTTAAAATTTCTATATTCTTGCAGCAGTGGAAATCATTGAGTAAACCTGCTGATCGGGACGACCTGGAGGTGCTTATTGCGAAAGTGCGGGAGTCTGCCATATCTTTATCGCCTCTAGCTGATGCTGCTCACGTTTAGCGTGCTATGTTGTTCTATGCTAGGGTAGGTTGTGGCCTGCGTGCCTGGTTATTGCATTGGTTTTTGGCCTGCGTGCCATGTGAACTGTTTGGGCCTGCATGCCACTCCTTGTTGGTCTGATTGTGGTCGGTACTTTTATGTGGTTGTCTGGTTTGGTACTCTGCCGTGTGGCTTTATTTATAAAGTCGGGCGTACACCTTTCCTCTAAAAAATACGTGCTCATACCGAGGCAAGAAATCTCTCATTTTATTTTATTTTATTTTATACTTTGACGTCTTACTTTTTAACTATTTGTTCTCTCATTTTTATTAATTACCTTCTTTTTACCTTCGAATCTCCAAAACCTATAACCCTCTATGATAATTTAGGTTTTCTTTTATTTTTCTTACTCGGATCGCTTCTTTTATTTCATGTATTATTTTCATAGAAATTTGGACCTTATGTGGTGACATGTATGACCGTATAAATACTAGCACAAGCCACTCGGTTGCTTCAGTTTCACATACCTCAACAAGTGTCTGGTAATCTTATCCATTTTAAACCTTGTTCAATAAAAGTCATTAGTAGTGAGTTTCTCGCCTTGTGTGAGATATATCTTTTTAATTAGGCACTTAGGAGTTGCACACTCGTGTTTCATATCTTGTCTCACTTATGCTTCACATAAGTAGCGTGCTTCTAGACTTAGTTTATTGACTTAAGCGCGGTACTTAGGTTTACGAACTAATCTTTATGATACAAATGTTCTTTTTATCACTTGTGAGCTAACCCCTTGTGCCAAAAAAAAATAGAAAACTTCAAAAAGTATAAAAGTACTTCGTTTTCTTTTTAGTCTTGTTTCTAGCAGATTCTATCAGAGGGCATCCACCATACCACAACAAGAAAAAAATTATTTGGAGGAGAGTTATGTGTCCATTCAAGGAGAGGTTATTTAGCACCTCATGGTAAAAGTCTATTAACCTTGCTTAATCTTAAGTTTGGGGGTAACCATTTTTCATACTCTCCTTTAATAACTGCATTTACTCTTTCAGTGTCATAATTTTCTCAAATTTAGTATTACAGAGTTCTAAGCTTGGGGAGGATCTTGTGCAATGTCCTAAGCTTTTCATGCGATCATGTGTCCATCTGTTTTGACATGTTTATTTTGTATCAGTTTTACCTAGCCTGATGAAATCTTATTAACCTTCGAAAGACATTGTCATATTCTCTTTTTATCAAAAATACTAATAAAGGATTCCTCTGAACTTATCATTTCCTTCACCTAAATACATAAAGTTGGGGACTCTACTGGTGGCACGATTAACGCTAGAATGTTGTAGAGGCTGTTGCTGATAAACCAAGCGACTTTGGTTGATCAAGGATGCGCGGCGAGTAACCCCCGCCAAACTACCCCTTCGGGGTACTTAGATTTGAGTCTATGCAATATGATATCGCGACACTCTTTTGTAGTGTTTGAATTCTTTATAACTAATGTGAGTTCAAAGCCTTTGCACTTTTGTTTCGTCTTCTATTGTTAGCCTCTTCGGTACCGAGCATTCTTCACTCTCACATTGAAACTTGGTGCATACTTCGTTGGTACATCCAAACTCATGGAAGGACTTCCTCTTGTTCTCCTACACATAAGCCCAACATCTCCTCAAAACAACCACCATACCTACATATCATGGCATTTTCATAGGCATTATGAGTATATCGCTATGTGCTACCATCATTACGACATTACATGACTAGAGACATGTTATTTATTGTCATTTGTTTTGCATTATCATAATATAGTTGGAATGATATTTTTATGGCTCGCCCATTTTTTTGTCTACGCTACACTAGATCATTGCACATCCTAGTACACTGTCAGAGGCATTCATATGGAGTTTCTCTCATGTTTTAAGATTTAGTTATGATTACACTATGATAAAGTGTCAAGATAAAGTTTATTGTTCATTGTAATGTGTTGCTTCTAAAAAAAATAGACCATATAAAAGATGCACCACATAGGTATAAAAAAAGAGGAAGAAAAAATGTATGAGAGAAAAGGAGAAACACCATTATCCTTTTTAGTATCCACAAAAGTGCTTCAAAATAGCACCACTTCATGCATCGTAAAGTAGAAAATTTCATGAGCTTCATGTTTCATATATACTAGTGGGAACTTACATTATAGAAGTTGGCTTATATATTCCAACGACGAGCTTCCTCAAATGCTTGAGGTCTTCATGAGTAAGCAAGTTGGATGCACCCCACTTAGTCTACAGGAGAGCTTTCATAAATTCATAGTTTTGTGCGCATCCTAGTTGCATGGCGATTGTGAGAGCCTGACTTAATAGGAATGATAGACTACTCATATCAATAAGGAATTTCGTATTTTCCGAGAGCCCATTCGAAAGGAACCTCAAAGTTAAGCTTGCTTGGATTGGAGCGATTTGAGGATGGGTGACCGATTGGGAAGTTGATCCCGGATGCGCACGAGTGAGGACAAAGTGCGTAGGAAAGACTAGTGTTGGTGTGTGGGGCCAGTAGATCCTGCCAGGCGTAGCGGCCAGGAACCGGTGGCTGTGGCCGGGGCGTTGCAGCAATCCCTACTCCTTGCGTTAACATTGATCATATGGCGTTATCCATTGCCTAATGGTCAGCTGTGTTGATGCAATACTTACTTTGTTTATGACTTCTTAAAACCCCAATCATTATTCTATTTTCATAATAATGCAAGGCATATGCTTACGCTCAGTTTTGCATAGGTAGTTGAGTTGTTGACTAATGCAGAGAAACGGTTTTTATTATACCTGGTATGCCTCGGCTTGGTGTTTTTGAGCGATTGCTGATACATAGTTTTTTTGGTCTATGACGGATATTGCTTTGTTCCCACCATAATAATAACATTCTCTCTAAACCTTTGACAATGGGAATTTGGACTCCACAAGCATATTTCTTATTTCTTCACCTCCATCCCAATGGGACTAAGAGTTAACTTTTACAAGCTTGCATGAAGAATAAAGATTCACTTTTGGGTGTTGGTTTTCAATGTAAGCTTAAGAGTTTGCAACAATGAGCATAGCTAGTCACCTTTCTTACTCGAGGACGAACAAGGATTAGGTTTAGGGGAGGTTGATGGCTCTACTTTTTGACCCATTTAATGCTCATTTATTGCATAAATAACTCCATATATCATGTCCTATTGAGCCATTCATACCATTTGCATGTCCACTTTGCATGATTTCCAGTTTGCACTAGTTTTATCGTGAGCATTGCATAGTCTTTAGTTTTTGTTAGTTTTTTCTTTGTTTTGTTTTGTTTATGGTGATTTTGAGCTCCCATGGACTTAGCACAATGAAAGGTCCAAGGTTGGGAGCAATACGGAGGAATTACAAGCACTAGATAAAAGTCTTTGACAGAGTTTGCCAAAATGAGATTTCCCAACAAGCCCAAATTGAAGATCCAATACGATAGGTGCATCGGGTTCATTCATACAAATTCAACAAGCCCAAGAACGCCCAAATCAAATTTCATATGAGGAAATGGCAACCAAAACTAAACTCCATGCGCAGTCCACGAGAGAAGACGGGACTCGGTACGACCGTACACGGTACGGTCATACCAGCGCTCATACAAGGCACTGTGACGGGAATCGCCATAACTTTCAAGATTATTCACCGATTTCGCCTTTATTTGTTCGTACGTGATCTTTGGACATCAAGAAAGGTACTGGGAGAGGATTTGGCTCCTATAGAGCCCTTGGATTAAAAGAGAGAAGGTACATCCATGGAGGGGACCCGTGGAGGTTGGTTATAAATACCTCTTCAACCCTAACTACTGACATCAACAATTCTGATCTCTCCTAAGTTCAAGTATGCATCTACGTCACGTCAAGAGGCATCAGGGGTTTGTGCCAAGCTCCTTCTCCACCCATTGCAACCTTGAAGGCAGGCCAGGAAGGAAGCCACTAAAGGAGTTGTCATCGGCGGGGCGTGGCCATGCACCGCCACCGTTGCGTTGTCATCTCCATAACCACCACTCATTTCTTCTCCATCACGGTGAAGGGTTGTATCGACTCTTGAAGCCCCCTTTTAATGTGATGTTATTTGAGTGGTCGATGCTTATTGGTGTAACATCTAGTACATGTCACATTGGTAGAAGTAATTTATTTATGTGTGTCCTCTTCATATTATTATTTACTTTCATGGTAATGTAGTGATTAGACCCATCCAATCCACTAGCGTATGGAGAAGTTCAATTCCTCAGGCCTCACATGAAGTTGATAGGTAGATTATGCGATCCGATAGACCTCTGGGTGACAGACTTTGGTATCTTGAGAGGAGCACAACTTATCTTGGAGTTACGGTTGTCTGCAAAAATTATTGCCTTTGGTCCAATCCTTTGATACGTCTCCAACGTATCTATAATTTTTTATTGTTCCATGCTATTATATTATCAATCTTGGATGTTTTTATTTACATTTACAGCAATTATATATCATTTTTTGGGACTAACCTATTAACTTAGTGCCCAGTGCCAGTTGCTGTTTTTTTGCCTATTTTTGGTTTTCCAGAATATCAGTACCAAACGAAGTCCAAATGCCACGAAACTTTTTGGAGATTTTTTTCTGGACATAACAAGTACTGGAAGCTTCGGGAGAGGGCCAGAAGCCAGAGGAGGTCGCCACAAGCCGCGCGCCCTGGTGCCTCGTGGGCCCACCTCTGCCCCTTTTGACCTAATTCCACCACTATAAATTCTCTAAAATTGGGAAACCAATAGAGGAGTCCATGAAATACTTTTTCTGCCGCCGCAAGTTTCTGTTCTCGAGAGATCCCATCTGGAGGCCTTTTCCGGTACTCCGCCGGAGGGGGAATCGATCACGGAGGGGCTCTACATCAACCTTGCTGCCCTTCCGATGATGCGTGAGTAGTTTACCACAGACCTTCGGGTCCATAGTTAGTAGCTAGATGGCTTCTTCTCTCTTTTTGATCTTCAATACAATGTTCTCCTCGATGTTCTTGGAGTTCTATCCGATGTAATCACTTTTTGCGGTGTGTTTGTTGGGATCCAATGAATTGTGAGTTTACGATCAGATTATCCATGAATATTATTTGAGTTTTCTCTGAACTCTTTTATGCATGATTATTATAGCTTCGTATTTCTTCTCCGATCTATTGATTTGGTTTGGCCAACTAGATTGATTTATCTTGCCATGGGAAGAGGTGCTTTGTAATGGGTTCGATCTTGCGGTGCTCAATCCCAGTGATAGAAAGGGACATGACACGTATGTATCGTTGCTATTAAGGGTAAAAAGATGGGGTTTATTCATGCGTGAGTTTACTTTGTCTACATCATGTCATCTTGCTTAAGGCGTTACTCCGTTCTTTATGGACTTAATACACTAGATGCATGCTGGATAGCGGTCGATGTGTGGAGTAATAGTAGTAGATGCAGGCAGGAGTCGGTCTACTTGTCTCAGACGTGATGCCTATATACATGATCATTGCCTTGGATATCGTCATGATTATTTGCTTTTCTATCTATTGCCCAACAGTAATTTGTTTACCCACCGTATGCTATTTTCTTGAGAGAAGCCTCTAGTGAAAACTATGCCCCCCAGGTCTATCTAAATCATATATTAAAAACCCTAAAATACCTTGCTACACTTTTTCTTTATTTATTTTATTTTATATTTTTGTTCAATCTATCTATCTATCACATACAATTTAATCTTGCAATTAACCGCCGAGGGATTGACAACCCCTTGTTTGCGTTGGGTGCAAGGATTTGTTGTTTTGTGTGCAGGTGCTGCTAACGAGGTGTTGCGTGATTCTCCTACTGGATTGATAACCTTGGTTTCATTAATGAGGGAAATACTTATCTCTACTGTACTGCATCTCCCTTCCTCTTCAGGGAATTACCAACGCAGCTCACAAGTAGCATCCTTGTGACCTTAATGTCTTCTGTTAGCGGTTGCATAGATGTGACGAGAAGTATGACGATTGAGTTGTCTCAATAAAGCGTTGCGTGAGACAATGCTATTTGAAGGACCAGCCACCATAAGTATATTATTCGATCAACACAAGGTGGCATTGCACATATGTGGAGCGCCGCCATCCATGTCACCGTGTCCTACTAACCTCCACCTCGACATCACTCTGCTCATCTAAAATAACACATTTATTCTTCCTAGTTTATTTCTCCATCTAGTTTAGTATTTATTTTACGTTTGCTTTAGTACACTTAGTTAAATCCCCTTTTTATTGTTTTCCCTAGAAACCAACAAGAGTAAACTATTTCCAAACTTCGATTTGGGTGCGAGCGTAGTTGCATCTGTGACAGCGTAGCTGCGGTGTTGGTAGTTACCTTCCTAAAACTATTTGTAGGTGATGACCCACAAGTATAGGGGATCAATCGTAGTCCTTTCGATAAGTAAGAGTGTCGAACCCAACGAGGAGCAGAAGGAAATGACAAGCGGTTTTCAGCAAGGTACTTTCTGCAAGCAGTGAAATTATCGGTAACGAGTAGTTTGATAGCAAGATAATTTGTAACAAGTGACAAGTAGCAATAGTAACAAAGAATGCAGCAAGGTGGCCCAATCCTTTTTGTAGCAAAGGACAAGCCGGAACGATCTCTTATAATAAGCAAAGCGTTCTCGAGGACACATGGGAATTTCATCTAGTCACTTTCATCATGTTTGTTTGATTCGCGTTCGCTACTTTGATAATTTGATATGTGGGTGGACCGGTGCTTGGGTGTTGTTCTTACTTGAACAAGCCTCCCACTTATGATTACCCCCTCTCGCAAGCATCCGCAACTACGAAAGAAGAATTAAGATAACTCTAACCATAGCATTAAACATATGGATCCAAATCAGCCCCTTACGGAATAGCGCATAAACTAGGGTTTGAGCTTCTGTCACTCTAGCAACCCATCATCTAATTACTACTCCACAATGCATTCCCTTAGGCCCAAAGATGGTGAAGTGTCATGTAGTCGACGTTCACATGACACCACTAAGAGAATCAACAACATACATATCATCAAAATATCGAATGAATACCAAATTCACCTGATTACTTATGACAAGACTTCTCCCATGTCCTCAAGAACAAAAGTAACTACTCACAAACAATATTCATGTTCAAGATCAAAGGGGTATTGAATAGCATATTGGATCTGAACATATAATCTTCCACCAAATAAATCAACTAGCATCAACTACAAGATGTAATCAACACTACTAGCAACCCACAGGTACCAATCTGAGGTTTTGAGACAAAGATTGAATACAAGAGATGAACTAGGGTTTGAGATGAGATGGTGCTGTTGAAGATGTTGATGAAGATTGGTCCTCCCACGATGAGAGGATCGTTGGTGATGTTGATGGCTCCGATTTCCCCCTCCCGGAGGGAAGTATCCCCGGCGGAATCGCTCCGCCGGAGAGCAAAAGTGCTCCTGCCCAAGTTCCGCCTCGAGACGGCGGCGCACCGTCCCAAAAGTCTTCTCCTTATTTTTTCTAGGGCAAATGGACTTATATAACAGAAAATGGGCACCGGAGGCTGGCCAGGGGCCCCACAAGCCACCATGGTGCGCCTGGGGGGGGGGGGGGTGGCGCGCCCTGGTGCCTCGTGGGCACCTGGGTGGCCCCCTCTGGTATTTCTTTCTTTCAGTATTTTTTATTTATTCCAAAATAAATCTCCGTGAAATTTTAGCTCATTTGGAGATGTGCAGAATAGGTATCTCTGACATAGCTTTTTCAGGTCCAGAATTCCAGCTGCCGGCAATCTCCCTCCTTGTGTAAATCTTGCATATTAAGAGAGAAAAGGCATTAGAATTGCTCCACAAAGTGTTATATTGATTAAAAACACTATAAATAACAGTAGTAAAACATGATGCAAAATGGACGTATCAACTCCCCCAAGCTTAGACCTCGCTTGTCCTCAAGCGAAAGCCGATATCGATAATCATGTCCACATGTTTAGAGAGAGAGGTGTCGATAAAAACAAAATACGGACATAGTAGCATCATGATCATTATTATAACAGCAATATTTATTATCATAAAACTTCTCATGAGCAAGTAACAATTCATCACAACAATGAAGTATAAGGCATAAACTTTCTTGAAAACTAACAAACTATGTTCTTAGTCAACAATGCAATTGCAATTCATCATATTTTCAGGAAGGGTCTCATGTAGGAGCTTTTTAGCAAGTCCACATACTCAACCATCATTTAGTCTTCTATGATTGCTAACACTCACAACATATATATGGAGCAAAAAGTTTCAGCCAGACACATAGAAAGATAGGGGCTTATAATTTCGCCTCCCAACTTATTCACCTCAAGGGTGATGTCAACAATAATAACTCATGATCACTCATATCCAACTGGATATATATGCCTAGATCTTTCCCCACCACATGATCCTTGCAAAAGAGAAAAATAAAAAGGAATAGAGGAGAACACTATTGACTCTTGCATAAAAAGTAAATACATAAAAGTAAACGATAGGCCCTTCGCAGAGGGAAGCAGAGGTTGTCATGCGCTTTTTGTTGTTGGATGCACAAGCTCTTAATGCAAATGAATATCACTTTATATTGCCCCTTGTGATAGCAACCTTTATTATGTAGTCCGTCGCTTTTATTTCTTTACCATCACAAGTTCGTACAAAGCTTATTTTCCCTTACAATAAAAGTTCATACACATTTAGAGGCAATTTTTATTGCTTTATGCACCGATGACAACTTACTTGAAGGATCTTATTCAATCCATAGGTAGATATAGTGGACTCTCATGACATGAAACTGGGTTTGAGGGTTTTGGATTCACAAGTAGTATCTCTACTTGGTGCAGATTTTTGGCTAGCAAAGATATTGGGAAGCACCACATGTTGGAGGATCTATAACAATATAACTTCTATGTGAATATAAGTAAACATAATTCATTACGTTGTCTTCCTTGTCCAACGTCAACAATTTGGCATAAAATACTTAATGGGGGCTCACAATCATAAAAGATATCCAAGATAGTATATTTGCATGTGAATCTTCTCTTCCCTATTAATTTTTTCATGAATTGCATCATTGATTAATGCTATGTTTGTTAACTTTCAATAAATTTTACCACTTATACTTTTCTTTATGTAATGTCATTACTTTCCATAAGATTAGCATATGATCTTTTTCATTATTTTCATTGCTAGGATTGAAACATGAAAGTAAAGAAGCAAAAACTCAAACTACTCTTTATTATATAACTCTCAACTCAATTACATAGATAGATAGATCACGAAACTAGCACTTGAAAATAGATCATACTAAACTATTATTCAACTAAATCACGAAATAACTAAGGATCGAACTAAAAGTAAGTAAAGATAGCAGAAGTGATGGTGATACGATATCGGGGCACCTCCCCCAAGCTTGGCACAAGCCAAGGGGAGTGCCCATACCCATGTGCTCAAGTTTCTTTCTTCGGTGATGGTGGCGATGATGAAGTGGTGGGCTTGTCCTTCAGCTTTAGCAGAAACTCCAATATACGGTTGATGCTCCGAAGGGCGATGTTTTACTCTTCCAACAAAATAACTTCACGAGTGAGAGATGTATTCTGAGCACTAACTGTTTCAAAGACTCTTAGGGCTTCAATTACGGATAGGGGAAGATGATCATAGAGGGGTGCTACTTGTAGCTTGCGTTGGTATTGTCCAGAAAAAAATCTCCAAAAAGTTTCGTGGCATTTGGACTTCGTTTGGTATTGATATTCTGTAAAACAAAAACAGGACAGAAAACAGCAACTGGCACTGGGCACTAAGTTAATAGGTTAGTCCCAAAAAATGATATATAATTGCTGTAAATGTATATAAAAACATCCAAGATTAATAATATAACAGCATGGAACAATAAAAAATTATAGATACGTTGGAGACGTATCAGCATCCCCAAGCTTAATTCCTGCTCGTCCTCGAGTAGGTAAATGATAAAAACAGAATTTTTGATTTGGAATGCTGCCTATCATATTCATCATATATTATTTTCTTTTGTAGCATGGACATTGGACTTGAATGATTCAAAGCAATAGTCTATAATTTGACATGAAGATATACATACTCAAGCATGCTAACAAGCAACCATGTTTTTCAAAATATCAACGCTAAAGAAAGTTATCCCTAGCCCATTATGCTCAATCATTGATCCATTCATGAAACACACTCGAATATTAGCTACACACAATGCACAAGTATGACAATAGTGCTCTCTAGTTGGTGCTTTATAAGAGAAGATGGAGACTCAAGAAAATAAAAATTGCATAAAAGTAAATAGATAGGCCCTTCGCAGAGGGAAGCAGAGATTTGTCAAATTTGCCAGAGCTCAAAGCTTAAATTAGAGAGATAAAAAATATTTTGAGAGGCATGCTTTTCCTGTCAACGAAAACGACCGAGAATTCCTATTATTTTCCATGCTAGACACATCATAGGCGGTTCCCAAACAGAAAGTAAAGTTTATTTCCTTTCCACCATTCTTTCACAATCCATGGCTAGCCGTATCCAAGGGTGCCCTCCATACCATCACTTTGCAAGGAATTTTGTTGTTATTAATTTTTGATTCATTATGGGACTGGGCATCCCTATTACCAGCCACTCTCTCGTGCAATGACAAGTGAATAAACACTCATCGTGAGAATAACACACCTAGCATGGAAAATATTGGCCACCCCCTGCCGCTTCATGAGCGGTACGGGCACACAAAACGGAAAAATTATTTTGAAAATTAGAGTTGGCACACGCAAATTTACTTGGAACGGCATTGAAATACCGCATATAGGTAGATATAGTGGACTCATTTGGCACAACTTGGGTTTAAGGATTTTGGATGCACAAGCAGTATTTCCGCTTAGTACAAATGAAGGCTAGCAAAAGATTGAGAAGCAACCAACCAAAAAACGAAAACGGTCATAAACATGCATTGAACAGAACTAACACCGAATAATGCACCATAAGTAGGATATAATTTCTTTGCATAACTATTAACTTATCGTGCATGCATAGGGAATCACAAACCTTAACACTAATATTCTTACTAAATCACAATTACTCACTAACATGGCTCACATATTATCATTTCCATATCGCAAAACTATTGCAAGGAATCACACTTATCATATCCAATGATCTATATGAAAGTTTTTATTATATCCCTCTTGAATATTCATCACTTTGGGACCAAATTCATATCTTGTGCAAATTACCGTTACTTTCATCAACTCTCAAAAAGATATAAGTGAAGCATGAGAGTGCAAATATTTCTTCAAAATTTTCATCTTATCAACTCTCAAAATAGTATAAGTGAAGCATGAGAGTTCATTTCTTCAAAATTTTAATCTTGTCAACTCTCAAAATAATATAAGTGAAGCATGAGAGTTCATTTCTTCAAAATATAGCCACCACCGTGCTCAAAAAGATTTAAGTGAAGCACTAGAGCAACTGCCTAGCTCAAAAAATTTAAGTGAAGCACATAGAGTATTCTAACAAATTATGATGAACGTGTGGCTCTCTCAAAATAGGTGTGTTCAGAAAGGATGATTGTGACAAACTAAAAAGCAAACAAAGCAAAGACTCATATAATACATGACGCTCCAAGCAAAACACATATCATGCGACGAATAAAAATATAGCTCCAAGTAAAATTACCGATGGTTGGTAGAAGAAAGAGGGGATGCCTTCCGGGGCATCCCCAAGCTTAGACGCTTGAGTCTTCCTTGAATATTACCTTGGGGTGCCTCGGGAATCCCCAAGCTTAGGCTCTTGCCACTCCTTATTCCTTCATCCATCGTGATCTCACCCAAAACTTGAAAACTTCAATCACACAAAACTCAACAAAACCTTCGTGAGATCCGTTAGTATAACAAAATAAATCACCACTTTAAGTACTGTTGCAAACCCATTCATATTTTATTTTTGCATTATACCTACTGTATTCTAACTTCTCCATGGCTTATACCCCCCGATACAATCCATAGTTTCATCAAAACAAGCAAGCAACACATCAAAAACAGAATCTGTCAAAAACAGAACAGTCTGTAGCAATATATTTAAAAGCCATACTTATGTAACTCCAAAAATTCTGAAAACTTATGAAAACGTGGGAAATTCATATACCAATACTGTGTAAAAATTTCAGATTTTTCTGACGCACCAATACAGAACCAAAATTCCAGCACTGGACGCAAAACTTTCTGTTTTCCAAACAGCATCAATTATACTATCTTCCAAATCATCCCAAAGGTTTTACTTGGCACAAACACTAATTAAAAACATAAAAACACAATCATAACAGTATCATAAATGTGAAAACACACAATAATTTATTTTATTCATTGGGTTGTCTCCCAACAAGCTCTTTCTTTATAGCCATTAAGATAGGCTTGAGATTTCAATGATGCTCACACGAAAGATAATAATTGAAACACAAAGAGAGCATCATGAAACATGCGACAAACACATTTAAGTCTAACTCTCTTCCTATGCATAGGCATTTTATAAGCAAACAAATTATCACGACACGAAATATCTAGCATATGCAAGCAAGAAGAAAGAAACAATAACAATCTCAACATGAAGAGAGGTGATTTAGTAACATGAAATTTTCTACAACCATAGTTTCCTCTCTCATAATAATTACATGTAGGATCATACTCAAATTCAACAATATAGCTATCATAAACAATATTCTCTTTATGATCCACATGCATAAATTTTTTATAATCTTGCAAGATAGTGGGATTAACATCAACTAAAGTCATGACCTCTCCGAACCCACTTTTAATAGTGTTGCAAATTTTATTATCAATAACATATTCATCATGAGGCTTAAATAAATTTTCAAGATCATAAGAAGCATTATCACCCCAATCATGATCATTGCAATAAGTAGTGCACATAACAAAATTTTCATCCCCAAGCTTGTAGCTTTGCATATCATTAGCACAATTGACATTAATAGAATTTATAATAACATCATTGCAATCATGCTTTTCGTTTAAGGAACTATCAAGTATGGGTGCTATAGCAATAATTTCGTTTTTAACATAAGGAACTATAGCAAGTTCATCATCATAAGCATAATTAATATTGGCATCGTGGCCATAAGAATAGCAAGCATCACATTCATCAAGAGGGGATATTTCAATCGAATCAACGGAATCACAATCATCTATAGATTTATGCATATCATTATTCTCTCCCAAAGCAGTAGACATTCTCTCAATAAATTCTATAACATAGGCATTAGGAGCATAGTTTTCATAGCAATATTTAAGTATGTCAAAATTTTCAGATTTGTAGAGAGTAACATCATACTTTTCAATAAAAGAAGCAACTTCATAAGCACCCTTAAAAGCGACAAATTCTTCAATTTGTTCGATATCATAGTAATTATAAATACCCTTGGCATAAGAAGACAAGATTTCATTATCATTAAACTCACATAGGTAGGGAAGGTGTTTTTTAGGGTTCTTAGAGCAACAAGTAAAATCATAAATTTCACATAGATTCCAAGCATAGCATAGCAAACAATTTATTTGACGCCATAAGAGTCTCCCTTTTTCAGACAAATGGTGACGCACAAAATGAGCATGCTCATCTAAAGATTTTCCCTCAACTAAACTAGTTGGGGTTTCGGCACGGGCACGAATGGATAGAAGATGATCCAAGTAGTAAACTTTAAGTGGATCCATAGTATCTTATATTTTTGTTTTTAGTTTCTGTTCTTGTGTGTTCGACATGAAGGCAATAAAAGCAAGCAAGCAAGTAAAGAAGCAAACAAGAAAAAGGCAAACGGAAAATATTTTTATATTTTTGTAAAAACTTTTTAGAAGTGGGGGAGATGAAAACGAGAGGCAAATAAAATAAATGCAAGGAGATGAGAGTTTATGCGAAGGTACTTGATAGATGTTGATGATGTCTCCCCGGCAACGACGCCAGAAATTCTTCCTGCTACTTGTAGCTTGCGTTGGTATTGTCCAGAAAAAATCTCCAAAAAGTTTCATGGCATTTGGATTTCGTTTGGTATTGATATTCTGTAAAACAAAAACAGGATAGAAAACAACAACTGGCACTGGGCACTAAGTTAATAGGTTAGTCCCAAAAAATGATATATAATTGTTGTAAATGTATATAAAACATCCAAGATTGATAATATAACAGCATGGAACAATCAAAAATTATAGATACGTTGGAGACGTATCAAGGGGTTGAAGGATATCTTCCTTCTCTGCGGTCTCCTCCATGGGAACAGCTTGCCCCCCTTCTGGAGCCTGGATTCCCGCAACTTCCTCGGCCTTGTCCTCCTTGCCATTGTCTTCCTCCCCCGACGACCACTCGTAGTAGACCTCGCTGTAGGGGCGTTTGCCCGGCGATGGTTGCACAATACGGTGCTTGGTACGAAGCCTTCGGGGAGCCATGGCGATCTAGATCTGTCAGAAAAATAGCACGAAACAAGAACAGAGGAGATTTCTGCAATACGGTGGTCAAAACGTCCGGGAGTATATATAAAGAATTTTTATCTGGCAAAACAAGTAATCCAGAAGATAACGGATTCGGGAAGGCTCACGAGGGGCCCACGAGCCACCAGGGCGCGCCTGGGGGGGTGGCGCGCCCTCGTGCCTCGTGTGCACCTCGTGGGTCCCCTGGGCTGTTTCTTATTTTTGTATTTTTCTAATATTCCAAAACTGACAGAAAGTATTTTTATGGAATTTTTGGAGTCGGTTTACTTACCGTATCATGCACCTCTTCCTTTTCAGGGTTCTGGAGTGTTCTGGAAGGTCTCTCTTATGTATTCCTCCGGTGAAATTGTTTCAATAATATTAGTTTCAACATTAATGGGAGTACCTGAAATATAGTGCTTAATTCTTTGCCCATTCACCACTCTCGGATTAGTGCCTTCGGAGTTGTTTATTTTGATGGCTCTGGAGCGATAAACTTCTTCGATGATATACGGTCCTTCCCATTTAGAGAGAAGTTTTCCTGCAAAGAATCTCAAACAAGAATTGTACAATAGAACTTGCTCACCCACTTTGAATTCCCGTTTTTGAATTCTTCTATCATGCCATCTTTTAACTTTTTCTTTAAATAATTTGGCATTTTCATAGGCTTGGGTTCTCCATTCATCTAATGAGCTAATATCAAATAACCTCTTTTCACCGGCAAGTTTAAAATCATAATTGAGTTCTTTAATTGCCCAATATGCTTTATGTTCTAACTCAAGAGGTAAATGCCATGCTTTTCCATAAACCATTTTATAAGGAGACATACCCATCGGATTTTTATAAGCAATTCTATAAGCCCATAATGCATCATCAAGTTTCTTAGACCAATTCTTTCTAGATCTATTGACGGTTTTTTGCAAAATTAATTTTATTTCTCTATTGCTCAATTCTACTTGACCACTAGATTGAGGGTGATAGGGAGTGATACGTCTCCAACGTATCTATAATTTATGAAGTATTCATGCCATGTTTATGACAATTCTATATGGTTTTGGTATGATTTGATTAGAACTAACCCGGACTGACGCTGTTTTCAACAGAATTGCCATGGTGTTGTTTTTTGTGCAGAAATAAGAGTTCTTGGAATTGGATGAAACTTTTTGGAGATTTTTTATGGAACAAATAAAAAATACTGGAACCAAGACCCACTGGAGGGGGGCCACCCAGTGCCCACGAGGCACCAGGGCGCGCCACCCCCCCCCCCCCCAGGCGCGCCCTGGTACCTCGTGGGGCCCACGTGGCTCCGTCTGACGTGATTCCAACGTTGAAAAATCCTATATATTCAGAAACCCCCGAAAGTTAACCTAGATGAGTTTTTACGCCGCCGCAAGCCTCTGTACCTCCAGGATCTCATCTACAGCCCTTTTTCGGCACCCTGCCGGAGGGGGGAAAGCATCACCGGAGGCCATCTTCATCATCCCGGCGGTCTCCATGACGAGGAGGGAGTAGTTCACCCTCGGGGCTAAGGGTTTGTACCAGTAGCTATGTGTTTGATCTCTCTCTCTCTCGTGTTCTTGAGATGGCACGATCTTGATGTATCGCGAGCTTTGTTGATATAGATGAATCATATGGAGTCCCCTCTCTATCTTCTTGTGATGAATTGAGTTTTCCCTTTGAAGTTTTCTTATCGGATTGAGTCTTTAAGGATTTGAGAACACTTGATGTATGTCTTGTATATGGATATCTGTGGTGACAATGAGATATTCACTTGAGTCACTTGATGTATGTTCTGCACAAAAAACAACACCACGGTAGTTCTGCTGAAAATAGCGTCAGTCCGGGTTAGTTCTAATCAAATCATACCAAAACCATATAGAATTGTTATAAATATGGCATGAATAATTCATAAATTATAGATACGTTGGAGACGTATCAGTCTTGCATATGGATATCTGTGGTGACAATGGGATATTCACTTGAGTCACTTGATGTATGTTTTGGTGATCAACTTGCGGGTTCCGTGACCTTGGGGATTTATGCATAAGGGTTGGCACACGTTTTCGTCTTGACTCTCCGGTAGAAACTTTGGGGCACTCTTTGAAGTTCTTTGTGTTGGTTTGAATAGATGAATCTGAGATTGTGTGATGCATATCGTATAATCAAACCAGTGGGTACTCGTGGTGACATTAGGGTTTTGGTTGATGTGTATCTTAAGGTGTTATTCTAGTACGAACTCTAGGGCTGTTCGTGGCAATTAATGGGGATGGCTCATAAGATTGATCGGGAAGGATAACTTTGAGGTGGTTTCGTACCCTACAACAATTTCTTCGTTTGTTCTCCGCTATTTGTGACTTTGGAGTGAACACTTTGTCGCACGTGAGGGATTTACATATGATTCAACTATGTCAACAATATTGGGAGATCGCACTAGTGAAAGTATGATCCCTAGGCCTTGTTTCTAAGCATTGCAATACCGTTTTTATGCCTGTTTACTTTTTGCTACCTTGCTGTTTTTATATTTTCAGATTACAAAAACCTATATCTACTATCCATACTACACTTTTATCACCATCTCTTCGCTGAACTAGTGCACCTATACAATTTACCATTGTATTGGGTGTGTTGGGGACACAAGAGATTTCTTGTATTTGGTTGCAGGGTTGTTTGAGAGATACCATCTTCAACCTACACCTCCCACGGATTGATAAACCTTAGGTCATCCACTTGAGGGAAAATTGCTACTGTCCTACAAAACTCTGCGCTTGGAGGCCCAACACTAGTCTACAAGAATAAGTTGTGTAGTAGACATCAAGCTCTTTTCTGGCGCCGTTGCCGGGGAGGTGAGTGCTTGAAGGTATATCTTTAGATCTTGCAACCAAATCTTTTAGTTTCTTGTTTTATCATTAGTTTGGTTTATAAAAGAAAACTACAAAAAATGGAATTGAGGTTGCCTCATATTATTCGTCTTTATAATGTCTTTCTTGAAAATAAGGATTCCGATAATTGTGCTCAATTGATAGAAGAAGAATTCAATAAAATGTTTGGCATAAAATCCATGAATGATGAGCATGATTGCAATGTTGCTAGTATGAATTCTTTGAATATCCGTAATACTAATGATGATTGCACTAGTCATGATAATGATGTCTCCTATGATCTTGAAAATCTTTTTGGTACTTATTTGGAAGAATACGATAATAATGTTTGTTATACTATTGGTGCCATTCATGTTATCGATGATAAGAATGATTATGATAATGATATGCAAAGCCACAAGCTTGGGGATGCTATGTTTGATGAGTATGACATGTTTGAGAATTTATTTGCTGCAATTAATGTTTGTCCCAAGCTTGGGGATGCTATGCTTAATGAAGATGATCTTTTTAGTCCCCCTACTTTGAAGCATCAAATTTATTATGATGATGACATTGTTGGGGAACGTTGCATGGGAAACAAAATTTTCCTACGCACGCACAAGATCTATCCATGGTGATGAGCATCTACGAGAGGGAGAGTGAATCTACATACCCTTGTAGATCGCTAAGCGGAAGCGTTTAAGAAACGCGGTTGATGTAGTCGAACGTCTCCGCGATCCAATCGCAAGTCGTCCCTCGATCCGATCACGAACTAGCGCCGAACGGACGGCACCTCCGCGTTCAACACACGTACGGCTTGATGACGCCTTCACCTCCTCGATCCAGCGAGCGATGGTGAAGTAGTGGTTGAGTTCCAGCAGCACGACGGCGTGGTGATGGTGGTGAGGAACAATCTCTACAGGGCTTCGCCAAGCGCTACGGAGATTATGACGGAGGAACTAGAGGGTTAGGGTTGCCGCACACGGCTTGGGGAAATCTTGATCTATCCCGTGTGCTAGCCCTGCCCCTCTATTTATATGTTGAGCCTTGGGGTCTAAACTTGGAGTAAAAGCCTCCTCCAGGTCGGTTTTGCCCGCACAAGGTCGGTTTGGCCCGCAGGGAAAGAGTCCAACTCGGATCCCTGCCGAACCGTGCACAGCCGCACACAAGCGGTAGTACCGCTTGGGCGGTAGTACCGCTTCACACAAGCGGTAGTACCGCTCGGGCGGTAGTACCGCTTCACCAAGCGGTAGTACCGCTTACGCGGCAGCAAAACTACTTTTGCACTTTCCAATACCTCGTGGGCTTTATCCCTTTGGCCCATATAAAGTGTTGCTGCACCCGAACACTTCGGTAAACATCCGGAACCCCTTCCGGTGAATTCCGGAACCCTTCCGGAGATCAAAACACTATTATCACATATATCAATCTTTACCTCCAGACTATTCCGGAGATCCTCGTCATGTCCGGGATCTTATCCGGGACTCCGAACAACCTTCGGTCACCAACAAAATAACTCAACTATACTAATCGTCACCAAACGTTAAGTGTGTAGACCCTGCGGGTTCGAGAACTATGTAGACATGACCGAGACACTTCTACGATCAATAACCAATAGCGGGACCTGGATGCCCATATTGGCTCCTACATATTCTACGAAGATCTTTATCGGTCGAACCTCTATGTCAAGGATTCAGTTAATCCCGTATGCTGTTCCCTTTGTTCTTCGGTATGTTACTTGCCCGAGATTCGATCGTCGGTATCACTATACCTAGTTCAATCTCGTTACCGGCAAGTCTCTTTACTCGTTCCGTAATACAAGATCCTGTGGCTAACTCTTTAGTCACTTTGCTTGCAAGGCTCAATGTGATGTTGTATTACCGAGTGGGCCCTGAGATACCTCTCCGTCACACGGAGTAACAAATCCCAGTCTTGATCCATGCCAACCCAACAGACACCCTCGGAGATACCTGTAGAGCACCTTTATAGTCACCCAGTTACGTTGCGACATTTGATACACACAAGGTATTCCTCCGGTGTCAGTGAGTTGCATGATCTCATGGTCAAAGGAACAGATACTTGACATGCAGAAAACAATAGCAATAAACTAACACGATCAAATGCTACGTTTACAGTTTGGGTCTTGTCCATCACATCATTCTCCTAATGATGTGATCCCGTTATCAAATGACATCTCATGTCAATGGCTAGGAAACCTTAACCATCTTTGATCAACGAGCTAGTCAACTAGAGGCATACTAGGGACACAGTGTTGTCTATGTACCCACACATGTATTTGAGTTTCCAATCAATACAATTATAGCATGGATAATAAACGATTATCATGAACAAGGAAATATAATAATAACCAATTTATTATTGCCTCTAGGGCATATTTCCAACAGTCTCCCACTTGCACTAGAGTCAATAATCTAGTTCACATCACTATGTGATTTACATTGTAATGAATCGAACACCCATGCAGTTCTGGTGTTGTTCATGTTTAGCCCTTGGAAGAGGTTTAGTCATCGGATCTGCAACATTTAGATCCGTGTGTACTTTGCAAATATTTATGTCGTCCTCCTTGATGTAATCGCGGATGGAATTGAAACGTCGCTTTATGTGTCTGGTCCTCTTGTGAAATCTTGGTTCCTTGGCTAGAGCAATGGCACCAGTATTATCACAAAACAGAGTCATTGGGTTAAGCGCACTAGGCACTACTCCAAGATCTGTCATGAACTCCTTCATCCAGACACCTTCCTTCGCCGCCTCCGAGGCAGCGATGTACTCCGCTTCGCATGTAGAATCTGCTACCACGCTTTGCTTGGAACTGCACCAGCTAACCGCACCCCCATTTAGAATAAATACGTATCTGGTTTGCGACTTAGAGTCATCCGGATCAGTGTCAAAGCTTGCATCGACGTAACCCTTTACGACGAGCTCTTGATCACCTCCATAAACGAGAAACATGTCCTTAGTCCTTTTCAGGTACTTCAGGATATTCTTGACCGCCGTCCAGTGTTCCATTCCTGGATCACTTTGAAACCTTCCGACCATACTTATGGCAAGGCTGACATCAGGTCTTGTGCACAGCATTGCATACATGATAGAGCCTATGGCCGAAGCATAGGGGATGACACTCATCTTTTCTCTATCTTCTGCAGTCACTGGGCATTGAGTCTTACTCAACTTCACACCTTGCAATACAGGCAAGAACCCCTTCTTGGACTGATCCATTTTGAACTTCTTCAAAACTTTGTCAAGGTATGTGCTTTGTGAAAGTCCTATTAAGCGTCTCGATCTATCTCTATAGATCTTGATGCCTAATATGAAAGCAGCTTCTCCTAGGTCCTTCATTGAAAAACTCTTGTTCAAATATTCCTTTACGCTTTCCAGCATTTCTATATTGTTTCCAATCAGTAATATGTCATCCACATATAATATTAGAAACGCTATAGAGCTCCCACTCACTTTCTTGTAAATACAAGCTTCTCCGTAAACTTGTATAAACTCGAACGCTTTGATCACCTCATCAAAACGAAGATTCCAACTCCGAGATGCTTGCACCAGTCCATAAATGGATCACTGGAGTTTGCAAACTTTGTCAGCATTCTCTGGATCGACAAAACCTTCTGGTTGCATCATATACAACTCTTCCTTAAGGTAACCGTTAAGGAACGCTGTTTTGACATCCATCTGCCAAATTTCATAATCGAAAAAGGCAGCTATTGCTAACATGATTCTGACGGACTTAAGCATCGCTACGGGTGAGAAGGTCTCATCGTAGTCAACTCCTTGAACTTGTGAAAAACCCTTTGCCACAAGTCGAGCTTTATAGACGGTGACATTACCGTCCGCGTCCGTCTTCCTCTTAAAGATCCATTTGTTCTGAATGGCCTTACGCCCTTCAGGTAATACTTCCAAAGTCCATACTTTGTTTTCATACATGGATCCCATCTCGGATTTCATGGCCTCTAACCACTTCTCGGAATCCGGGCCCATCATCGCTTCTCCATAGCTCGTAGGTTCATCGTTGTCTAACAACATGACCTCCAAGACAGGGTTGCCGTACCACTCAGGAGCAGTACGCGTCCTTGTCGACCTACGAGGTTCGATAGCAACTTGATCCAAAGCTTCATGATCATCATCATTATCTTCCTCTTCAGCTGTTGTAGGCTCTACAGAAACATCTTTCTGCGCTGCGCTACTTTCAGGTTGAAGTAAAGGTTCAACAACCTCATCAAGTTCTATCTTCCTCCCACTCAATTCTTTCGAGAGAAACTCTTTCTCAAGAAATGTTCCGTTTTTAGCGACAAACACTTTGCCTTCGGATCTGAGATAGAAGGTATACCCAACTGTCTCTTTTGGGTATCCTATGAAGACGCATTTCTCCGCTTTGGGTTCCAGCTTTTCAGGCTGAAGCTTTTTGACATAAGCATCACATCCCCAAACTTTAAGAAACGACAGCTTTGGCTTCTTGTCAAACCAAAGTTCATATGGCGTCGTCTCAACGGATTTCGATGGTGCCCTATTTAAAGTGAATGCTGCTGTCTCTAATGCATAACCCCAAAACGATAGTGACAAATCGGCAAGAGACATCATAGATCGCACCATATCTAATAAGGTTCGATTACGACGTTCGGACACACCATTACGCTGTGGTGTTCCAGGCGGTGTCAATTGTGAAACAATTCCACACTGTCTTAAGTGACTGCCAAACTCATAACTCAGATATTCTCCTCCTCGATCAGATCGTAGGAATTTAATCTTCTTGTTACGATGATTCTCAACTTCACTCTGAAATTGTTTGAACTTTTCAAATGTTTCAGACTTGTGTTTCATTAAGTAAATATACCCATATCTACTTAAGTCATCAGTGAAGGTGAGAAAGTAACGATAACCACCGCGCGCCTCAATGCTCATCGGACCGCACACATCAGTATGTATGATTTCCAATAAGTCACTTGCCCGTTCCATTGTTCCAGAGAACGGCGTTTTAGTCATCTTGCCCATGAGGCATGGCTCACATGTGTCAAGTGATTCAAAATCAAGTGACTCCAAAAGTCCATCAGCATGGAGCTTCCTCATGCGTTTTACGCCAATATGACCTAAACGGCAGTGCCACAAGAAAGTGGTATTATCATTATCAATTCTACATCTTTTGGCATCAATGTTATGAACATGTGTATCATTACTATCGAGATTCAATAAGAATAAACCCCTCACATTGGGTGCATGACCATAAAAGATATTACTCATATAAATAGAACAACCATTATTCTCTGATTTAAATGAGTAACCGTCTCGCAATAAACAAGATCCAGATATAATGTCCATGCTTAACGCAGGCACCAAATAACACTTATTTAGGTTCATCACTAATCCCGACGGTAATCGAAGAGCGAGCGTGCCGACGGCGATCACATCAACCTTGGAACCATTTCCCACGCGCATCGTCACTTCGTCCTTTGCTAGCCTCCGTCTATTCCGCAGTTCCTGTTTTGAGTTGCAAATATGAGCAACCGCACCGGTATCAAATACCCAGGCACTACAACGAGAGTTGGTAAGGTACACATCAATAACATGTATATCATATATACCTTGTTTGTTGTTGGCCGCCTTCTTGTCAGCCAAATACTTGGGGCAATTCCGCTTCCAGTGTCCAGTTCCCTTGCAATGAAAACACACAGTTTCTGGTTTGGGTCCAGCCTTGGGTTTCTTCACGAGAGGAGCAACTGCTTTGCCACTCTTCTTGGAGTTACCCTTCTTACCCTTGCCATTTTTCTTGAAACTAGTGGTTTTATTGACCATCAACACTTGATGCTCCTTCTGAATTTCAGACTCAGCGGCTTTCAGCATCGCAAACAGCTCGGCGACTGACTTGTTCATCCCGTGCATGTTATAGTTCAACACGAAGCTCTTGTAGCTAGGTGGCAATGATTGAAGAACTCTGTCAGTGATAGCCTCTGGCGGAAGGGGCATCCCTAACTCAGCCAGACGGGTGGAGTACCCAGACATTCTGAGCACGTGATCACTGATAGACCCGTTCTCCTCCATCTTGCAAGCATAGAACTTATCGGAGATCTCATATCTCTCGATCCGGGCATTCTTCTGAAAGATAAACTTCAACTCCTGGAACATCTCATATGCTCCATGACGTTCAAAACGTCTTTGAAGTCCCGGTTCTAAGCCATACAACATTGCACATTGAACTATTGAGTAATCATCAGAACGAGCCTGCCAGGCGTTCACAACGTCTAGAGACTCAACTGGAGCGGGTGGATCACCAAGCGGTGCATCAAGGACATAAGCCTTCTGGGAAGCCGTAAGGATAATCCTTAGATTACGGGCCCAGTCCACAAAGTTACTTCCATCATCTTTCAACTTAGCTTTCTCTAGGAACGCATTAAAATTCAGGGGTGCTACTGCGCGAGCCATGATCTACAACATAAATATAGCAAAGACAACTTAGACTATTGTTCAAGATAATGAGTTTAATTAATCATATTACTTAAAAACTCCCACTCAAATTGACATCCCTCCGGTCATTCGAGTGTAACATGATCCAAATCCACCAACTCAAGTCCGATCATCACGTGAGTCGAGGTGGTTTCAATGGTGAACATCTTCATGTTGATCATATCTACTATATGACTCATGTTCGACCTTTCGGTCTCTTGTGTTCCGAGGCCATGTCTGTACATGCTAGGCTCGTCAAGTTTAACCCGAGTGTTCCGCGTGTGCAACATGGCTTGCACCCGTTGTATGTGAACGTGGAGTCTATCACACCCGATCATCACGGCGTGTCTCGAAACGACGAACTTTCGCAACGGTGCACACTCGGGGAGAACACAATTTATCTTGAAATTTAAGTGAGGGATCACCTTATAATGCTACCGTCGTCCTAAGCAAAATAAGATGCATAAAAGGATTAACATCACATGCAAATCATAAGTGACATGATATGGCCATGAACTTGTGCTTTTGATCTCCATCTCCAAAGCACCGGCATGATCTCCATCGTCACCGGCATGACACCATGATCTCCATCATCTTGATCTCCATCAACGTGTCGCCATGAGGTTGTCGCGCCGACTGTTGCTTCCACGACTATAGCTAACGTTTAGCGATAAAGTAAAGCATTACATAGCGCTTAATGATTGACACGCAGGTCATACAATAATTAAAGACAACTCTATGGCTCCTGCCAGTTGCCGTACTCATCGACATGCAAGTCGTGATATTCTATACAACACATGATCATCTCATACATCACATATATCTCATCATGTAATTGGTCATATCACATCACAACATACCCTGCAAAAACAAGTTAGACGTCCTCTAATTGTTGTTGCAAATTTTACGTGGCTGCTACGGGTTTGCAAGAACCGTTCTTACCTACGCAAAACCACAACGTGGTGTAGTGATTGCTTTTTGATCTTCTAAAAGAACCCTCTTCATTGAAATTGATTCAACTAAAGTGAGAGAGACAGACACCCGCTAGCCATCTTTATGCAACGAAGTTACATGTTAGTTGAAGGAACCTGTCTCGCGTAAGTGTACGCGTAATGTCGATCCGGGCCGCTTATTCTCACAGTACCGCCGAATCAAATATCAACTAGTAACGGCAAGCAATATGTATACACCCACGCCCACAACTCGTTTGTGTTCTACTCGAGATCTCATCTACGCATAGACCTAGCTCAGATGCCACTGTTGGGAAACGTTGCATGGGAAACAAAATTTTCCTACGCACGCACAAGATCTATCCATGGTGATGAGCATCTACGAGAGGGAGAGTGAATCTACATACCCTTGTAGATCGCTAAGCGGAAGCGTTTAAGAAACGTGGTTGATGTAGTCGAACGTCTCCGCGATCCAAATCGCAAGTCGTCCCTCGATCCGATCACGAACCAGCGCCGAACGGACGGCACCTCCGCGTTCAACACACGTACGGCTTGATGACGCCTTCACCTCCTCGATCCAGCGAGCGATGGTGAAGTAGTGGTTGAGTTCCAGCAGCACGACGGCGTGGTGATGGTGGTGAGGAACAATCTCTACAGGGCTTCGCCAAGCGCTACGGAGATTATGACGGAGGAACTAGAGGGTTAGGGTTGCCGCACATGGCTTGGGGAAATCTTGATCTATCCCGTGTGCTAGCCCTGCCCCTCTATTTATATGTTGAGCCTTGGGGTCTAAACTTGGAGTAAAAGCCTCCTCCAGGTCGGTTTTGCCCGCACAAGGTCGGTTTGGCCCGCAGGGAAAGAGTCCAACTCGGATCCCTGCCGAACCGTGCACAGCCGCACACAAGCGGTAGTACCGCTTGGGCGGTAGTACCGCTTCACACAAGCGGTAGTACCGCTCGGGCGGTAGTACCGCTTCACCAAGCGGTAGTACCGCTTACGCGGCAGCAAAACTACTTTTGCACTTTCCAATACCTCGTGGGCTTTATCCCTTTGGCCCATATAAAGTGTTGCTGCACCCGAACACTTCGGTAAACATCCGGAACCCCTTCCGGTGAATTCCGGAACCCTTCCGGAGATCAAAACACTATTATCACATATATCAATCTTTACCTCCAGACTATTCCGGAGATCCTCGTCATGTCCGGGATCTTATCCGGGACTCCGAACAACCTTCGGTCACCAACAAAATAACTCAACTATACTAATCGTCACCAAACGTTAAGTGTGTAGACCCTGCGGGTTCGAGAACTATGTAGACATGACCGAGACACTTCTACGATCAATAACCAATAGCGGGACCTGGATGCCCATATTGGCTCCTACATATTCTACGAAGATCTTTATCGGTCGAACCTCTATGTCAAGGATTCAGTTAATCCCGTATGCTGTTCCCTTTGTTCTTCGGTATGTTACTTGCCCGAGATTCGATCGTCGGTATCACTATACCTAGTTCAATCTCGTTACCGGCAAGTCTCTTTACTCGTTCCGTAATACAAGATCCTGTGGCTAACTCTTTAGTCACTTTGCTTGCAAGGCTCAATGTGATGTTGTATTACCGAGTGGGCCCTGAGATACCTCTCCGTCACACGGAGTAACAAATCCCAGTCTTGATCCATGCCAACCCAACAGACACCCTCAGAGATACCTGTAGAGCACCTTTATAGTCATCCAGTTACGTTGCGACGTTTGATACACACAAGGTATTCCTCCGGTGTCAGTGAGTTGCATGATCTCATGGTCAAAGGAACAGATACTTGACATGCAGAAAACAATAGCAATAAACTAACACGATCAAATGCTACGTTTACAGTTTGGGTCTTGTCCATCACATCATTCTCCTAATGATGTGATCCCGTTATCAAATGACATCTCATGTCAATGGCTAGGAAACCTTAACCATCTTTGATCAACGAGCTAGTCAACTAGAGGCATACTAGGGACACAGTGTTGTCTATGTACCCACACATGTATTTGAGTTTCCAATCAATACAATTATAGCATGGATAATAAACGATTATCATGAACAAGGAAATATAATAATAACCAATTTATTATTGCCTCTAGGGCATATTTCCAACAGACATGCCCCCTATTTATGATGATTATTGTGATGATACTTATGTTATGAAAAATAGTGATGATTATTATTATTATAATTTTTATAATTATGAAAGTCCTTTTACTGAACATCACTCTTTTAATGTGGAAACAATTTATAGTATTCGAGTTTCATACGATACTCCCACTATTATGAATGAGAAGAAAATTGCTTGTGTGGACAGTAATAAATATTCCATGCTTATGTATCATGAAAAGAATGCTTTATGTGATAGATATATTGTTGAATTCATTCATGATGCTACTGAAAATTATTATGAGAGAGGATCATATGCTTGTAGGTGTTGCAATAATATCAAGTTTCCTCTCTATGTGTTGAAAGTTTTGAAGTCATGCTTGTTTTGCCTTCCTATGCTAGTTGATTCTTGCTCCCATAAACTATTTGCTCACAAAATCCCTATGCATAGGAAGTGGGTTAGGCTTAAATGTGCTAGTCATATGCTTCATGATGCTCTCTTTGTGTTTCAATTCTTTACTTTTATGTGAGCATCATTGAAATCATCATGCCTAGCTAAAAAGGCATTAAAGAAAAGCGCTTGTTGGGAGACAACCCAACACTTACACCTACTTTTTTTGTGTGTTCACATGATTAAGCTACTGTGGTAATCATGTTTTATATGTTTTCTTTCAATAATGTGCCAAGTAAAGCCTTTGGGATAGTGTGGATGCTTGTTGATTTGATTCTGTGCAAAAACAGAAACTTTTGCGCCCAGTTCTCGAATTACCATAAATTACTGGAGTGTCGAAAAATTCTGAATTTTTTGCACATGATTTATATACAAATTTCATACGTTGTCCTAATTTTTCAGAATTTTTAGAGTTACAGAAATATGGTTATTATTCAGATCATTACAGACTATTCTGTTTTTGACAGATTCTGTTTTCGGTGCATAGTTTGCTTGTTTTATAGTTTCCATAATTTATATTATGAGATATAAATTGTGGAAATGATAGATTACAGTAGGAATTATCTGAGAGCAATTATGAATCTTGTCTTGACAGTACCTAAGTGGATGATTTATTTTTATCATACTAACCTATCTCACGAAGTTCCGTTAAGTTTTGTGTGATTGAAGTTTTCAAGTTTTGGGTAAGATAACGATATGAGGAGAATAAGGAGTGTCAAGACCCTAAGCTTGGGGATGCACAAGGCACCCCAAGTTAATATTCAAGGAAGACCCAAGCAACTAAGCTTGGGGATGCCCCGGAAGGCATCCCCTCTTTCATCTTAATCCATTGGTAACCTCACTTGGAGCTATATTTTTATTCGTCACATAATATGAGTTTTGCTTGGAGCATCATTTTCTTTTGTTGAGATTTGCTTGATGTTATCAATAATCATGTTTTGTATATTTTAGTTCAATAAAATGCCAATTATAGTCTTTACCATGCTTATTTTGCAAGTTCATGAGTTGCTGTTTCAAAACAGAAAGTTTGCTGCTATTGATTAAATTGCCCAGAAATGTCAGAATGTGATAAAATCTTGAAATTTTGACACAGTCAACTTTGATAAATTATTTCCAGTGTGGTAAATTTTCAGAATTTTTTGAGTTATCTAAGTATGGATTCTTAATTATCCTTTACAGCCTGTCCTGTTTAGGCAGATTGCTGTTATGTTTGCATTGTTTGCATATGTTGGCTTGTTTAATGATTCTATTTGAGGATAGGAGTATTAAATATGCAGAGGCATTTAGTATTCAATGTTTAATTATAATTTTAGTGATTTGCTACAGTAGATAATGTCGAGGTTTTGAGTGGATTTATACTAACATATCTCACAAGTTCTTGTCAAGTTTTGTGTGGATGAAGTTTTTGAAAGTTAGGGAAACTATTATATGAGAAGAAATAACGAGACACAAGAGTTCAAGCTTGGGGATGCCCAAGGCTCCCCAAGTTAATATTCCAAGAAGTATCAAGCATTTAAGCTTGGGGATGCCCCGGTAGGCATCCCATCACTTTTCTTCATCAACTATCGGTTAGTCTCGATTGAACCCAAGTTTTTACTCTTTCACATAATGTGTGCTATACTTGGTTGTGTCTTTGTTTTGCTTGCTGTTTGAATAAAATATCAAGATCTGAAACTTTTTTTATGAGAGAGAGTCCTCACATAGCTACTTAATTGTTTCACTACTCATTGATCTTCGCTTATATATTTTGGAGTAGTTTGTCATTAATTCTCATGCTTCACTTATATCTTTTTGAGAGTTAATAATAGTAATGGTAACTTGCACAAGATATGAATTTGGTCCCAAGAAGATGAATATTCGAGAGGGATATAATAAAAACTTTCATATAGATCATTGGATATGATAAGTGTGATTCCTTGCAATGAAAATAATGAAAGAGATCATATGCTAATCTTATGGAAAGTAATTGAAAGGATCGATATGGTTGACTAGAGGGGGGGTGAATAGGCAACTACCAATCTTTAGCTATTCTTAACAAATTAGGGTTAGTAACAAAATAGGTTGTCTAGATGTGCAACTAGGTGAGCAACCTATATGATGCTAACAACAACAACACAACAAGCAAGCAAGCACAAGATACAACACAAGTAAAGCTTGCACAAAGTAAAGGTAAGAAGTAACCACAAGTGGAGCCGGTGAAGACGAGGATGTGTTTCCGAAGTTCCTTCCCTTTGAGAGGAAGTACGTCTCCGTTGGAGCGGTGTGGAGGCACAATGCTCCCCAAGAAGCCACTAGGGCCACCGTATTCTCCTCACGCCCTCACACAATGCGAGGTGCCGTGATTCCACTAGTGGTGCCCTTGAAGGCGGCGACCGAACCTTTACAAACAAGGTTGGGGCAATCTCCACAACTTAATTGGAGGCTCCCAACTCCACCACGGAGCTTCACCACAATGGAATGTGGCTCCGAGGCGACCTCACCGTCTAGGGTGCTCAAACACCCAAGAGTAACAAGATCCGCAAGGGATTAGTGGGGGGAATCGAATATCTCTTGGTGGAAGTGTAGATCGGGGCCTTCTCAACCAATCCCTAGAAAATCAACAAGTTTGATTGGCTAGGGAGAGAGATTGGGCAAGAATGAGCTTTTGGAGCAACAATGGAGCTTGGGGGAAGAGGTCACTATAGGAAGAAGAAGACCCCCTCCTTATATAGAGAGACAAAAATCCAACCGTTTTCTGCCCTGTGCCCGCAGCTGAGCGGTACTACCGCTCCCAGGAGCGGTACTACCGCTTAGGCGGTACTACCTCGCGCAGGCCAGAAATACACAGAGTGTACCACGGTAGTGCCGCCGGAGCGGTACTACCGCTGCCCCTGGCGGTACAACCGCTTAGGGGATCTAGACCAGAAGAGTCAGCAGTAGTAGAGGCAGCCAGGGCAGCAGTACCGTGCGAAGCGGTACTACCGTCCTAGTGCCGCCCTACTACCGCTTAGGGAAAACTGGAAACAGGAGCGTGCACTGAGGAAACTCCCCAAGCGGTAGTGGTGGCGGTAGTACGGGCGGTAGTACCGCCAGAGCGGTACTACCATGCTACTACCGCGCTACTACCGTGAAATGCAGACCGGCAACAGAGAGTTGCACGCTCGGGGAAACCCCAAGCGGCAGTGCCACGGAAGTACCCAGCGGTACTACCGCATAAGCGGTACTACCGTGAGCACCAGCGGTACTACCGCTTGCATGCCACTGAAAATCCACAGAAAACATAGGATAGGCTCTCGAAAAGGGAAAGGAAGCTGTGGGTGCATATGGGGCTGTGTACGTGTCGATTCCACCCATACCTTTCCAACGCGGACCCCCTCTTAATAGTACAGATTTCCTACGACTCAAATCCACCAAAAAGAAATCATCAGAAAACAACCGTCTTCACTCTTTACCATCGAGGGGTGATAAACCGTCTCGTGCCTATTGATATAATCTCTGAAAAGGTCAATGCACACGATCAGTCCGCAAAACGCACTGTCATCAATCACCGAAACTACTAGGGTAAAATATGCCCTAACAGTAATGACATTACATAAAGAAAAGTATAAGTGGTAAAATTTATTGGAGGTTAACAAGCATAGCATTAGTCAATGATGCAATTCATGAAAAAGTTAATAAGGGAAGAGAAGATTCACATGCAAATATACTATCTTGGACATCTTTTATGATTGTGAGCCCCCATTAAGTATTTTATGTCAAAGTGTTGACGTTGGACAAGGAAGACAACGTAATGAATTATGTTTGTTCATATTCACATAGAAGTTATATTGTTATAGATCCTCCAACATGTGGTGCTTACCCAATATCTTTGCTAGCCAAAAATCCGCACCAAGTAGAGATACTACTTGTGCATCCAAAACCCTTAAACCCAGTTTCTTCCCATGAGTGTCCACCATATCTACCTATGGATTGAATAAGATCCTTCAAGTAAGTTGTCATCGGTGCAAAAAGCAATAAAAATTGCTCCTAAAATATGTATGATCTTTTATTGTAAGGGAAAATAAGCGTTGTACGAACTTGTGATGGTAAAGAAATAAAAGCGACAGACTGCATAATAAAGGTTGCTATCACAAGGGGCAATATAACGTGACGTTCCTTTGCATTAAGGGCTTGTGCATCCAACAACAAAAAGTGCATGACAACCTCTGCTTCCCTCTGCGAAGGGCCTATCTTTTACTTTTATGCATTTACTTTTATGCAAGAGTCAATAGTGCTCTCCTCTACTTCCTTTTTATTTTTCTCTTTTGCAAGCATCATGTGGTGGGGAAAGATCTAGGCACATATATCCAGTTGGATATGAGTGATCATGAGTTATTATTGTTGACATCACCCTTGAGGTGAATAAGTTGGGAGGCGAAATCACAAGCTCCTATCGTTCTATGTGTCTGTCTGAAACTTTTGCTCCATATATATGTCGTGAGTGTCAGCAATCATAGAAGACTAAATGATGGTTGAGTATGTGGACTTGCTAAAAAGCTCCTACATGAGACCCTTCCTGAAAATATGATGAATTGCAATTGCATGGTTGACTAGAATAGTTTCTTAGTTTCCAAGAAAGTTTATGCCTTATACTTCATTGTTGTGATGAATTGTTACTTGCTCAGGAGAAGTTTTATGATAATAAATATTGCTGTTATAATAATGATCTTGCTTTGAATCATTCAAGTCCAATGTCCATGCAACAAAAGAAAAGATTATATGATGATTGTGATAGGTAGCATTCCACATCAAAATTTATGTTTTTAATCGCTACTTTATCATGATGACTTTTATGAGAAAAAGTTGCTATTATGATGCTAGGAAAAGTGACTGAAATTATCATTGATCAAACTTATGCACTATGCTAGCATTCACACTTCACAAATTATTTCTTTTATCATTTACCTACTCGAGGACGAGCAGGAATTAAGCTTGGGGATGCTGATACGTCTCCAACGTATCTATAATTTATGAAGTATTCATGCCATGTTTATGATAATTCTATATGGTTTTGGTATGATTTGATTAGAACTAACCCGGAGTGACGCTGTTTTCAGCAAAATTGCCAAGGTGTTGTTTTTTGTGCAAAAATAAAAGTTTTTGGAATTGGATGAAACTTTTTGGAGATTTTTTATGGAACAAATAAAAAATACTGGAACCAAGACCCACTGGAGGGGGGCCACCCAGTGCCCACGAGGCACCAGGGCGCGCCACCCCCCCCAGGTGCGCCCTGGTCCTCGTGGGGCCCACGTGGCTCCGTCTGACGTGATTCCAACGCTGAAAAATCATATATATTCAGAAACCCCCGAAAGTTAACCTAGATGAGTTTTTACGCCGCCGCAAGCCTCTGTACCTCCACGATCTCATCTACGGCCCTTTTCCGGCACCCTGCCAGAGGGGGGAAAGCATCACCGGAGGCCATCTTCATCATCCCGACGGTCCCCATGACGAGGAGGGAGTAGTTCACCCTCGGGGCTGAGGGTTTGTACCAGTAGCTATGTGTTTGATCTCTCTCTCTCTCTCGTGTTCTTGAGATGGCACGATCTTGATGTATCGCGAGCTTTGTTGATATAGATGAATCATATGGAGTTTTCCCCTCTCTATCTTCTTGTGATGAATTGAGTTTTCCCTTTGAAGTTTTCTTATCGGATTGAGTCTTTAAGGATTTGAGAACACTTGATGTATGTCTTTGATGTCTACTACACAACTTGTTCTTGTAGACTCGTGTTGGGCCTCCAAGCGCAGAGGTTTGTAGGACAGTAGCAATTTTCCCTCAAGTGGATGACCTAAGGTTTATCAATCCGTGGGAGGCGTAGGTTGAAGATGGTATCTCTCAAGCAACCCTGCAACCAAATACAAGAAATCTCTTGTGTCCCCAACACACCCAATACAATGGTAAATTGTATAGGTGCACTAGTTCGGCGAAGAGATGGTGATAAAAGTGTAGTATGGATAGTAGATATAGGTTTTTGTAATCTGAAAATATAAAAACAGCAAGGTAACGAAAAGTAAACGGGCATAAAAACGGTATTGCAATGCTTAGAAACAAGGCCTAGGGTTCATACTTTCACTAGTGCGATCTCCCAACATTATTGACATAGTTGAATCATATGTAAATCCCTCACGTGCGACAAAGAGTTCACTCCAAAGTCACAAATAGCGGAGAACAAACGAAGAAATTGTTGTAGGGTACGAAACCACCTCAAAGTTATCCTTCCCGATCAATCTTATGAGCCATCCCCATTAATTGTCACGAACAGCCCTAGAGTTCATACTAGAATAACACCTTAAGATACACATCAACCAAAACCCTAATGTCACCTAGGCACTCCAATGTCACCACGAGTACCCACGGGTTTGATTATATGATATGCATCACACAATCTCAGATTCATCTATTCAAACCAACTCAAAGAACTTCAAAGAGTGCCCCAAAGTTTCTACCGGAAAGTCAAGACGAAAACGTGTGCCAACCCTTATGCATAGATCCCCAATGTCACGGAACCCGCAAGTTGATCACCAAAACATACATCAAGTGACTCAAGTGAATATCCCATTGTCACCACAGATATCCATATGCAAGACATACATCAAGTGTTCTCAAATCCTTAAAGACTCAATCCGATAAGAAAACTTCAAAGGGAAAACTCAATTCATCACAAGAAGATAGAGAGGGGAAAACTCCATATGATTCATCTATATCAACAAAGCTCGCGATACATCAAGATCGTGCCATCTCAAGAACACGAGAGAGAGAGATCAAACACATAGCTACTGGTACAAACCCTCAGCCCCGAGGGTGAACTACTCCCTCCTCGTCATGGAGACCGCCGGGATGATGAAGATGGCCTCCGGTGATGCCTTCCCCCCTCCGGCAGGGTGCCGGAAAAGGGCTGTAGATGGGATCTCTCTGGTACAGAGGCTTGCGGCGGCGTAAAAACTCATCTAGGTTAACTTTCGGGGTTTTTTGAATATATATGATTTTTCAGTGTTGGAATCACGTGAAACGGAGCCACGTGGGCCCCACGAGGTACCAGGGCGTGCCTGGGGGGTGGCGCGCCCTGGTGCCTCGTGGGCACTGGGTGGCCCCCCTCCAGTGGGTGTTGGTGCCAATATTTTTTATTTGTCCCATAAAAAATCTTCAAAAAGTTCCAGCTCATTTGGAGAACTTTCATTTCTGCACAAAAAACAACACCACGGTAGTTCTGCTGAAAACAGCGTCAGTCCGGGTTAGTTCTAATCAAATCATACCAAAACCATATAGAATTGTTATAAATATGGCATGAATAATTCATAAATTATAGATACGTTGGAGACGTATCAGTCTTGCATATGGATATCTGTGGTGACAATGGGATATTCACTTGAGTCACTTGATGTATGTTTTGGTGATCAACTTGCGGGTTCCGTGACCTTGGGGATTTATGCATAAGGGTTGGCACACGTTTTCGTCTTGACTCTCCGGTAGAAACTTTGGGGCACTCTTTGAAGTTCTTTGTGTTGGTTTGAATAGATGAATCTGAGATTGTGTGATGCATATCGTATAATCAAACCCGTGGGTACTCGTGGTGACATTGGAGTGCCTAGGTGACATTAGGGTTTTGGTTGATGTGTATCTTAAGGTGTTATTCTAGTATGAACTCTAGGGCTGTTCGTGAAAATTAATGGGGATGGCTCATAAGATTGATCGGGAAGGATAACTTTGAGGTGGTTTCGTACCCTACAACAATTTCTTCGTTTATTCTCCGCTATTTGTGACTTTGGAGTGAACTCTTTATCGCACGTGAGGGATTTACATATGATTCAACTATGTCAACAATGTTGGGAGATCGCACTAGTGAAAGTATGATCCCTAGGCCTTGTTTCTAAGCATTGCAATACCGTTTTTATGCCCGTTTACTTTTTGCTACCTTGCTGTTTTTATATTTTCAGATTACAAAAACCTATATCTACTATCCATACTACACTTTTATCACCATCTCTTCGCCGAACTAGTGCACCTATACAATTTACCATTGTATTGGGTGTGTTGGGGACACAAGAGATTTCTTGTATTTGGTTGCAGGGTTGTTTGAGAGATACCATCTTCAACCTACGCCTCCCACGGATTGATAAACCTTAGGTCATCCACTTGAGGGAAAATTGCTACTGTCCTACAAAACTCTGCGCTTGGAGGCCCAACACGAGTCTACAAGAATATGTGTAGTAGACATCAGGGAGATGCAATTCTATGGTTGACATCATATTTAGCAAGCAGTTTACGGAATGCACCATGAATAAAATGTGAACCACCATCAGTCATTAAATATCTAGGGACTCCGAACCTCGGGAAAATAACTTCTTTAAGCATTTTAATAGAAGTGTTATGATCAGCACTACTAGTTGGAATAGCTTCTACCCACTTAGTAACATAATCAACAGCAACTAAAATATGAGTATACCCATTGGATTTAGGAAAAGGTCCCATATAATCAAATCCCCAAACATCAAATGGTTCAATAGCAAGTGAATAATTCATAGGCATTTCCTGACGTCTACCAACATTACCAATTCTTTGACATTCATCACAAGATAAGACAAACTTACGAGCATCCTTGAAAAGAGTAGGCCAATAAAAACCAGATTGTAATACCTTATGTGCAGTTCTGTCTCCCACATGGTGTCCTCCGTAAGCCTCGGAATGACACTTCCATAGGATTTGTTCCTGTTCATGCTCAGGTATACAACGTCTAATAATACCATCTACTCCTTCTTTATAAAGATATGGGTCATCCCAGAAGTAATGTCTTAAATCAAAGAAAAACTTTTTCTTTTGTTGGTATGTGAAACTAGGTGGTATAAATTTAGCAACAATATAATTAGCATAGTCTGCATACCAAGGAGTATTACGAGAAGCATTTATGACAGCTAATTGTTCATCAGGAAAACCATCATTAATAGGAAGTGGGTCATCAAGAACATTTTCCATTCTAGACAAATTATCTGCTACGGGATTCTCAGCTCCCTTTCTATCAATAATATGCAAGTCAAATTCTTGTAGCAATAGAACCCACCTAATAAGTCTAGGTTTAGCATCTTTCTTTTCCATAAGATATTTAATAGCAGCATGATCGGTGTGAACAGTTACTTTAGAATCAACTATGTAGGATCTGAATTTATCACATGCAAACACAACTGCTAGAAATTCTTTCTCAGTAGTAGCATAATTTCTTTGAGCACTGTCTAGAGTTTTACTAGTATAATGGATAACATTTAATTTCTTATCAACTCTCTGTCCTAGAACAGCACCAACAGCGTAATCACTAGCATCACACATAATTTCAAAAGGCAAGTTCCAATCAGGTGGTTGAACAATAGGTGCAGTGGTTAAGGCTTTCTTAAGTGTTTCAAAGGCTTCTACACAATCATCATCAAAAACAAATGGAACATCTTTTTGCAAGAGATTGGTAAGAGGTCTAGAAATTTTAGAAAAGTCTTTAATAAATCTCCTATAGAAACCAGCATGACCTAGGAAACTTCTTATACCTTTAATATCTTTAGGACATGGCATTTTCTCAATAGCATGAACCTTAGCTTTATCAACTTCAATACCTCTTTCAGAAATTTTATGCCCCAAAACAATACCTTCATTCACCATAAAGTGGCACTTCTCCCAATTCAAGACAAGGTTAGTTTCTTCACATCTCTGCAAAACTCGATCAAGGTTGCTTAAGCAATCATCAAAAGAAGTTCCGTAAATGGAAAAATCATCCATGAAAACCTCAACAATCTTTTCACAAAAGTCAGAGAATATAGCAGTCATACATCTTTGAAAGGTAGCAGGTGCATTGCATAAACCAAAAGGCATACGTCTGTAAGCATAAGTTCCAAAAGGACAAGTAAAAGTGGTTTTCTCTTGATCGGCTGGAGATACAGGTATTTGAGAAAAACGAGAATAACCATCTAGGAAACAAAAGTGTGTATGCTTGGACAATCTTTCTAACATTTGATCAATAAAAGGTAAGGGGTAATGATCTTTTCTAGTGGCTTTGTTTAATTTTCTAAAATCAATTACCATCCTATAACCAGTTACAATTCTTTGTGGAATGAGTTCATTTTTATCATTAGGAACAACGGTAATACCTCCTTTCTTAGGGACACAATGAACGGGACTTACCCATCTACTATCAGCTATGGGATAGATTATACCTGCTTCCAGAAGATTTATTATTTCAGTTCTTACCACCTCTTTCATCTTAGGATTTAATCATCGTTGGTGGTCGACAACTGGTTTAGCATCAGGCTCCATATTAATTTTGTGCTGACATAGAGTGGGACTAATGCCCTTAAGATCATCAAGAGTATATCCAATAGCAGCTCGGTGCTTCCTCAGAGTTTTTAGTAATCTCTTTTCTTCATGCTCTGAAAGGTTAGCACTAATAATATAAGGATATATCTTCTTTTCATCAAGATAAGCATATTTCAATGTATCAGGCAATTGCTTCAATTCAAATACAGGGTCACCCTTAGGTGGAGGAGGGCCTCCAAGAGTTTCAACAGGCAAATTGTGTTTAAGGATAGGTGGTTGATCAAAGAACATCTTATCTATTTCATTTCTTTCATTCATATGCATATCGTTTTCATGGTCTAGCAAATATTGTTCTAACGGATCAGTACGAGGTACGTCAATAGAAGCAAGACCAATAATTTCACTTTTACTAGGCAATTCTTTATCATGAGGTTGTCTACGAAATTTAGAGAAATTAAACTCATGAGACATACCACCAAAAATCAACACTAACAGTTTCTTTAGCGCAATCAATCTTGGCATTAACAGTGTTCAAGAAAGGTCTACCAAATATAATGGGACAAAAATTATCTTGTGGAGAACCGAGGACTAGAAAATCAGTAGGGTATTTTATTTTTCCACACAAGACTTCAACATCTGTAACGATCCCAAGCGGTGTAATGGTATCTCTGTTTGCAAGCTTAATAGTAACATCAATGTCCTCTATTTCAATAGGTGCAATATCATTCATAATTTCTTGATATAAGGTAAATGGAATAGCACTCACACTAGCACCCAAATCACATAAGCCATGATAACAATGATCTCCTATTTTAACAGAGACAACAGGCATGCCCACCACGGGTCTGTTTTTATCTTTAGGATCTGGTTTAGCAATTCTAGCTGCTTCATCACAGAAGTAAATAACATGCCCATCTATATTATCGACTAAGAGATCTTTAACCATAGCAACATTAGGTTCAACTTTAATTTGTTCAGAGGGTCTAGGTGCTCTAATATTACTTTTGTTAACCACAGTTGAAACTTTAGCATGTTCCTTAATCCTAACAGGAAAAGGTGGTTTCTCAATATAAGCAGTAGGCACAACTGGATCAGCATGGTAAACAATTGTTTCTTCTTTAACACTAACGGGTTCCTCAATCTTTTCTTTAACAGGGGGGTGATATTTAAACCACTTCTCCTTAGGGAGATCAACATGAGTAGCAAATGATTCACAAAAGGAAGCTACTATCTCAAAGTCAAGTCCATATTTAGTGCTAAACTTACTAAAAGCATCGGTATCCATAAAAGATTTAACACAATCGAACTCAAGTATTATACCTGACTCATTACCTTTGTCGAGTTCCCAATCTTCAGAGTTGCGTTTAACTATTTCCAGAAGATCCCATCTAAATTCAATAGTTTTCTTCATAAAGGAGCCAGTCGAAGAAGAATCGAGCATGGTTTGATCATCATGAGAAAGCCGAGCATAAAAATTCTGTAAGATAATTTCTCTTGAGAGCTCATGGTTGGGGCATGTGTACATCATGTACTTAAGCCTCCCCCAAGCTTGAGCGATGCTTTCTCCTTCACGAGGCCAAAATATATATATATATATAATTCCGATCACGATGAACCAAATGCATAGGATAAAATTTCTGGTGGAATTCCAGTTTCAATCGGTTCTAGTCCCATGTATCAGTATCATCACATAGCCTATACCATGTCAACGCCTTTCCCTCCAAAGATAAAGGGAATACTTTCTTCTTAACTCCATCTCCGGATAAACCTGCAAGCTTAAACAATCCACAAATTTCATCCACATAGATCAAGTGCATATCAGGATGTACCGTTCCATCTCCTGCATAAGTATTAGCTAGCAGTTTATCTATCATACCCGAAGGAATCTCATAATAAATATTTTTAGTAGGTGTAGTAGGTTGAGGAGCAACACTTGGTGCTTCCGGTCGAGGTGAAGATACCCCGAACAAACCCCTCAAAGGATTACTTTCCATAGTGACAAGTAACAGTAAATTTCAGCACATAATATAAATGTTTCCTTACCAAATTCCACTCACCAAAGGCGCCTCACTCCCCGGCAACGGCGCCAGAAAAGAGTCTTGATGACCCACAAGTATATGGGATCAATCGTAGTCCTTTCGATAAGCAAGAGTGTCGAACCCAACAAGGAGCAGAAGGAAATGACAAGCGGTTTTCAGCAAGGTACTTTCTGCAAGCACTGAAATTATCGGTAACGAGTAGTTTGATAGCAATATAATTTGTAACAAGTGACAAGTAGCAATAGTAACAAAGAATGCAGCAAGGTGGCCCAATCCTTTTTGTAGCAAAGGACAAGCCGGAACGATCTCTTATAATAAGCAAAGCGTTCTCGAGGACACATGGGAATTTCATCTAGTCACTTTCATCTTGTTTGTTTGATTCGCGTTCGCTACTTTGATAATTTGATATGTGGGTGGACCGGTGCTTGGGTGCTGTTCTTACTTGAACAAGCTTCCCACTTATGATTACCCCCTCTCGCAAGCATCCGCAACTACGAAAGAAGAATTAAGATAACTCTAACCATAGCATTAAACATATGGATCCAAATCAGCCCCTTACGGAATAGCGCATAAACTAGGGTTTAAGCTTCTGTCACTCTAGCAACCCATCATCTAATTACTACTCCACAATGCATTCCCTTAGGCCCAAATATGGTGAAGTGTCATGTAGTCGACGTTCACATGACACCACTAAGAGAATCAACAACATACATATCATCAAAATATCGAACGAATACCAAATTCACATGATTACTTATGACAAGACTTCTCCCATGTCCTCAAGAACAAAAGTAACTACTCACAAATCATATTCATGTTCAAGATCAGAGGGGTATTGAATAGCATATTGGATCTGAACATATAATCTTCCACCAAATAAACCAATTAGCATCAACTACAAGATGTAATCAACACTACTAGCAACCCATAGGTACCAATCTGAGGTTTTGAGACAAAGATTGAATACAAGAGATGAACTAGGGTTTGAGATGAGATGGTGCTGTTGAAGATGTTGATGAAGATTGGTGCTCCCACGATGAGAGGATCGTTGGTGATGTCGATGGCTCTGATTTCCCCCTCCCGGAGGGAAGTATCCCCGGCGGAATCGCTCCGCCGGAGAGCAAAAGTGCTCCTGCCCAAGTTCCGCCTCGAGACGGCGGCGCACCGTCCCAAAAGTCTTCTCCTTATTTTTTCTAGGGCAAATGGACTTATATACCAGAAAATGGGCACCGGAGACTGGCCAGGGGCCCCACAAGCCACCAAGGCCCGCCTGGGGGGGGGGGGTGGCACGCCCTGGTTCCTCGTGGGCACCTGGGTGGCCCCCTCTGGTATTTCTTTCTTCAAGTATTTTTTATTTATTCCAAAATAAATCTCCGTGAAATTTTAGCTCATTTGGAGATGTGCAGAATAGGTATCTCTGACATAGCTTTTTCAGGTCCAGAATTCCAGCTGCCAGCAATCTCCCTCCTTGTGTAAATCTTGCATATTAAGAGAGAAAAGGCATTAGAATTGCTCCACAAAGTGTTATATTGATTAAAAACACTACAAATAACAGTAGTAAAACATGATGCAAAATGGACGTATCAGTAGGTTCGACATATAAACTGGGCAAATACTTCGCATGAATTGTGCTTGACAACAACTCTGTGCACTTGCAAACATCACCAAGTTGCTTAAAGTTGTCCATAACTGATGACACGACTAATCATGATCAATTTTAACACTCTCGAGAGGTTAGTGTAGTTTGCCCGCATGACCCAGCCAACCCATATCTTGCCACTAAACTCAAGTGTAGAGCAGCCGGGAAGACCAAAACGAGACCTTTCAAAGGCAGTAGCCCGTGACACCTTGGTAGACCAGTGCCAACCTGCACACCTACATCTGCTAGTCTACCGGACCAAGTTTTCCACTACTTAGTCAAGACAAATCCCATAATGACACCTGGTTACACATAGAACTACTTAACTTGGAACCCATACATTCTCTTTGATACCTGGGTGGCATCCTACAAGTGTACGTCCCAGTGAGTCTGCCATAGAGATGGTCCCACGGGAGCCACTCAACTTCATTTCCCGCCGAGCAACCACTTCCAACCAGATGATTGATTAATTAAGTTATCATTTAATAGTCATTAATAAATAATATCCTGTCAATACTAGTGTGTTCCCACCCATTATATCATAGCAGTCTAAGAAATGTGACTACACATTGGTTACAAGGAACAGGGTAAGTGTCATAATAAGGTTATTCTATTGGGTGGCATAGCAATATCATATATTTAGTAGTATAGTCCTAAACTCACACCCTATCATGGCATACTACTTGCATATTGAATGATCAAAGTGCCACTTGCCTTGGTTGTTGAAGTCAACGGTACACTCCTCACATTCACTTGTGAACTTTTGGAACACAAAGCAAACAAGAATAATCAAATTTAGAACCACAGATAAAAACTTATGATCAATTCAAATGACAATTTCAATTTTTTTTAAAACATAGCAGCAAAAATGGTTGCCATGGTAGCAGTTTCTGTTGTGTTCCAAGTTTTAGTTGAATTCAATTTCAGTTTGTGCAATTTTGAATTCTAGTGGATCTATTTGGAAGTTTGTAACCTAAGGATCAATCTGCAAAAAGATCCACTCCAATTGGTGATAGTTTGCAATTTAGACCCTAAACAATGTTTGAATACAAATTTGAATGAATTCAAACTTGAATTGTGCAAAAGTCAAAATAATTGGTTTTGGTGAACTATGCATTCCATGAGGGTCAATATGCAAGAAAAATCACCTCAATTGGACTTACAGATAAAACTTATGAAGGTTTGTATGTAGGGGCTTTTCTACAAAATTTATAGAACCTAATTCACCCAAAAGGATTTAAAATAAATCGAAGACACATGGCGTGTTCTGATTGGTCAATACCGGTTCATATAAGTGATCTGACATGAATCGTTAGATCTGAGACGGACGACTCTCGCTGCATACCGGTTCGGTAATTTAATCGACGATAATCCAGATTGAACGATTGGGATTTGAAGGGTGCTCACCAGGGCGGCGCTAGGGATGATAATGGCGGATGGCGGCTCGGATTCGATGGTTTCGAGGCCTCAGGTGGTCGCCAGAGCTTGGGGATATGGGTCGACGGTGATCAGCACATCACGACGAACTCAGGTATATCCTGGGCGACGGCGGGTTCGTCTTGTGGCCACGACGCCGAGCAATTGGAGCGGCGACATCACTGGTGTTGATTCAAGTGTGGATGGTTTGGTCAATTCCGAGCGATCCTGGATGAACGAATGTGTGAGGAAGAGTGATGGCATGCGGTGAAAACAATAGGGGTAAAAGGGATGGTGGGGTATCACGGGCAGCGACGGAATTGCTCGCCGGAGCAAGGCGACAGTGGCAGACCTCGTGTTCGATTTCGACGGCCTACCAACGAGATGGGGCACGCGAGCTAGGGAATCGGCAGAGGGGCTCATGGTGGATTTATAGGATTGCTCAAAGAGGTTGGAGGCGTCTCGTGCGTGATGCGCGTGGCGTGGGAAGTGGGGCGCCGACGGTTGCGACCGGGATGTTCATGCGTGAGGCTCTGCTATCAGCGGCAGAGGGTGAGGCCCGGGGCGACTCTCAGCCGTTGGATCTCTTTAGATCCCACAATCGCGTTATAAAGCGGGGCGCATACCGTTTCAGCCGTTTAGACGGGCCGTGGGTTGATCTGGTTGGTTGGCTCGGCTACCGGCCCAGCTAGTCTTTTAATTGATTTTTCTTTTTCTTTTTTTTTCTGGCGGAATTGAATATGAATTTGAACTGGGTTCAAGTAACACCAATTCAAATCCTAAAACTCCAAAAACTTGCCAATAGATAGTAGGGCTAATGTCAACCATAGGAAAAATATTTTCATCCCTAATGCATGTTTGGAAAACATTTTGTGCAAAGGAGTTCAAATATGGCTATTCAAATAATTCCCTAATTGGGTTAGGGTATATGAAATAACCAAATTAAACTCCCAAAATCCAAATGCACTGATATATGATATGCATATGAATGATATGTTCACATCCAAAATATGGAAATTTTGGGATGTGACATGGCCTCTCCGATTCACTGACATAGGGTGTCAAGTCAAGAGGAATTGTGAGTTTGACGCAGAGCGTCGGTGGTGTCACTTGCCTTTTGCGGATGACACACTCATCTTCTTCAAAGACAACAACAAGCGTCTCATCCATGAAGGTAATCATTGAGGTGTATGTCGTGCAATGGGCCGGTTAATTAACCCGACGAAGTGTTCAGTTTTATTTGGAAAGAGTTGTGAGTGAGAGGTAAATTGTTGCCCGGCATGTACTGCAAGTCCAACATGAGGACTTTGAGGCAAATCACTTGCGGTTGCCGCCACCTGAGGGTCACATGCACAGAGGAGGTTCCAAAATTTGTAGGCTAAGCTAACAAAGCATATGATCGAATGGGGTCATTCGCAACTTGCGGAGACTTGTAGGGGAATGTTAATCAAGGCAGTTGCACAAGACACTCCTACCCATGTGATGGGATTTTTAAACTCCCCACTGTAAGCGAATATAGTCGGGCTGCAATAGTGCACGCCTCGATTGATTTCATTGATCGACATATATACACGTACAGACTTGCAATACAAGTTAGCTTAGCTAGGTCGGTTTGGACTATACATGGAAACCGACAATCTATCATGATCTTGTCCTTGTATCCTACTCGGACATGTTGCCGTATTCTCATCTAACACGCCCCCGCAGGCTGAACCATCTCCGCAGAAATTGAAGGGGTTTTGGCTGCCGCGGCAGAGTTTTGGGCTGTCGTGGCAGAAGAAAGGGGCAGATTTGCAGCCGCGGCAGGATAGAGTGGTGCTGAGTCGATCATGACAGGATCAAAGATGTCGGGTTGGACAGGCGTGGTGGGGGTTGGGAGAGTAGCATAGGGAAAGGTTGACTCATCGAAGGTGACATGACGAGAGATGAGGATGCGTCTGGTGGATAGATCAAGACATCGGTAGCCACGGTGTCGAGATGGATAACCGAGGAACATACAACGAGAAGCACGTGGAGCTAGTTTATTGGGGGAGGTGGACGATGTATTGGGGTAGCAGAGGCAGCCGAACACGCGGAGATCGTTGTAACGAGGATAACGACCGTGGAGAAGAAAATATGGGGTGTAGACATGTGAGTGATTGGTAGGTCGAATGTTGATTAAATATGTAGCAGTATGAAGAGCCTCGGCCCAAAAAGAAGATGGGAGAGAGGCTTGAAACAGAAGTGTGCGAATTACATCATTAGTGGTGCGAATAGCGCGTTCGGCCTTTCCGTTTTGTTGAGATGTATAGGGACAGGAAAATCTGAAAAGAATGCCTTTGGTGTTGCAAAAAGTGTCAAGTTTGGTGTTGTCAAATTCCCGGCCGTTATCACATTGAATAGATTGAATAGAGAGATTGAATTGGGTGAGTGCATAAGCATGAAAGGCTAGAAAAGTAGCATAGACATCGGATTTTTGTTTGATAGGAAAGCTCCAAAAATAATGAGTAAAATCATCGACAATAATTAAGTAATAGCGATAGCCTGACGAGCTGGGTACAGGAGATGTCCAAAGATCACAATGAACTATTTCAAACGGACGGACAGTAAATGACTGTGAGGGAAAAAACGGTGACCTAACATGTTTTCCTAATTGACAAGCATGACATATGGTGTGGCCTGCTTTATTGTAGGGAATGTGATGAAGATGATGAAGACGCGCCATGGTGTGGTTGCCGGGATGACCGAGACGACGATGCCAAGTGTCTGATGGGGAGGACGAAGTGTGGAGGTGGGCTTCATGGTTGGAGCGGTATATGTGGTATAGAGGGCCCGAGCTATTGCATCGAAGAATCACGGTCCCGGTGGAAAGATCCTTCACAGAAAAACCAAACGGATCAAATTCAATGGAGCATGAGTTATCAGTGGTGAATTGACGAACAGAAACAAGATTTTTGATTATTTGAGGGACAATGAGAACATTGCGTAGATGCAGGGGAATAGATGTACTAGTGATAGAGAAAGAGCCAATGTGAGTTATGGGAAGAGTTGCACCATTACCAATGGTGACTGATTGATTGGAAGAAGAAGGAGTGAGAGTTTTGAAGTTACCATGATCGGATGCCATGTGGGACGAGGCGCCAGAGTCCATGTACCACTCGTGTGTGCCGGGGAGCTGCATGTTGTTGAGTGCCGTGATGAGAGCTGGGTCGATCGCCGAGTTGGAGGAGGTCGGTGGCTGCGTGTTGGAGTGCTGATTGTTGTTGTTGCCATAAGCAGGGTATGCCTGCGGAGCCGTCAGAGGACGAGGGCCAAGGAGGCCTGGAGCGGGAGCCTGCCACGGACGTGGTTGCCACGGTGCTTGGTGCTGCTGCCAGGGGGCGGTGGACTGGTACTGCTGCTGGAGGAGGTAGGCACGCGTGGGCGCCCCAGTCCACGGATTGAACTGCCATGGATTGTCGCGGCCGCGTCCACGTCCGCCGCCGCGACCACGGCCGCCGCCGCGGTAGTTGTTGAAGCCGGTGTTGGTGGAGAAGTTGCCACGGCCTCCGCCGTAGCCAGATGGATGGGCGCCCCCGGTGCCAGAGGGTGGGGCACGCTCGGCGACCGCGCCCCCGTTGCCAGGTGGTGGAGGCGCGCGTTCACCGCCTGCACCTGGGTTGACGCTGTTCCCGCTAGCCCAGAGCGCCGTGGAGGCGGCGTTCTTGGCGTCGGTCTTCTTCTGGTTCTCCTCGAGGATCAGGGCCGAGCGGGTCTGCAGGAACGACGGGAACGGGACCTGAAACGGAAGAAAAGAACGCAGGTGTGCATAGCTGTCGTTGAGGCCACGGAGGAGGGTGAGGACGAGGTTTTCGTCGCTGATTGTCTGACCAACGTCCATCAGGGCATCGGCGAGAGCTTTGAGCTTGGCGCAATAGTCGCTGATCGACATGTTTCCTTGCGGAGTGTTCCTGAACTCCGCCTCGAGCTGGATAGCCCGATGCTTCTTGTTGTCGCGGAAGAGGTTTTCGATGGCGTCCCAGATTGTGCGCGCCGAAGATCCGGGGCGAATGACGATGCCGAGGAGATCTGGAGAGACGGAGCCGTAGATCCAAGAGAGCACGGTGTAGTCATCTCGGCCCCAATCAGAGGTTGGTGAGGTATCCGAGGGAGAGGCGCCGGCGTCGGCGAGAACATGAGAGGTGAGACCGTAGCGGCCAAGGGCGACGAGAAAGAGCTCGCGCCAAGGGGTGTAGTTGGAGGCGTTGAGGTCCAGGGTTATGGGTACATGGAGTTTGATGGAGGTGGCGTAGGTGGAGGGAGTAGGAGCAGTGGTGGGAGCTGGGCTTTTGCCTTTGTCATCGGCTTCTTGGGAGAGGGCAGCCTCGCGCTTGTCAAGTTCTTCGGCGCGGGCACGGAGCTCCTCCTCCTTCTGCTTGATCTCGTCGGGAGTCATGGTGGGTAGCGGCTAAGGTTTGGGTCGGGTGGAGAGGTGTCGAGAGAGAGGAGGTCTAGGATCGAGAGATCAATCTGATACCATGTAAGCGAATATAGTCGGGCTGCAATAGTGCACGCCTCGATTGATTTCATTGATCGACATATATACACGTACAAACTTGCAATACAAGTTAGCTTAGCTAGGTCGGTTTGGACTATACATGGAAACCGACAATCTATCATGATCTTGTCCTTGTATCCTACTCGGACATGTTGCCGTATTCTCATCTAACACCCACGCATGTATGTGATGATCTCACGCGTATGGTAGTTACCGACGGGGTTTTGGAGAGGGGAAGAGGAAGACACACTGGAAAGTGTGGGAAAATTTGATTGAGCCACGTGGAGGGTTAGGCTCCCTGGAATTTCTGCTAAAACCCTACTTGCATGCCGGGCTTGGAGATTGCTGACTAAGGCGAAAAACCTATGTGCATCTATCCTAAAAGATAAATACTATCCTAATAGTCAGCTTGAGGACATGTTTTTGTAGGTAATGCAGCTGCGTCATGGCTTGAGCTCTTGGAGAAGGGCCTACTATATGGCGCATTGAGAATGGCGCCCAAAGTGCGCATACGATGTAACCCATGGCTACCAGGCCACCATCCTATGCGTCGGTCACTACATGCCAGTAGTGCGGTCTTCGACTCGTGTTGAAGCTACCGATCGAGCATGGAGCATGGAACCTATGAGTTCTCCATCGACACTTCATGCAGCTTGACGTTGAGGAAATCATCAAGATTCGCCCCCTCAGTCCCTCACCAGTCACCATGTCAGCTCGGTGATGTCCTTACCTAGACGTCTGATCCGAAAGGTGTCTTTCATATCTGAAGTGCGTATAAGCTAGTGCCAGAGGAAATCTTTCTCACATCTACATGTGACACGACCAACGTGCAGGGCATGGGACGATGGTCGCGTCGTTTGGTTGATGGTGCCCTGCGCCCCTAAGATACGCGTTTTCGCTTGGAGGATGGCGGCTGACAGAATGGCTAGGACGGTGACAATTTTCTAATACATGTCATGCTGGTTTGATCCGCTATCTGGTTGGAACATAATACAACTAGGTAAAGAAAAATGTTAAGACAACCTTGGTGTTCTTATTTTTCATGCCATGTTGGTGAATATGCATCTTCTCCCTTTTCGAGAAACTCCAAAGGGCAAAGGAACACCAGGGTCTGCTTGGGCAATGGATACTGACATTGGTTTGGGCCTCCAAAGGAGACTCCTCCAAGGAGGGAGTGACGAAGGCGATGCTGTCGACCTCTCCAGCAAGCCGAATTGGAGAGAGAGGATAGAGCTCCACGACGACTTCTCAAAGTAGACGAATGATGCCCTAGTGTGGCATTGCCGATGGCATTGACCAGCGTCTGAGCAAGCACCTCGCAAGTCACGTCGTGTCGGTTACAACCACACCAGCTCGAACAAGAGTTAAAAGCACCCCAAGTCGTAGAACTTGCCCAGATTGTGATGATTTAGTCCAATACTTGCAAAAGTGCACTCCACCATCGTAGAACTTGCACCTGATGTGATGATTTAGTCCTGAGCCAATCGGAGAGCGACAAGTGGCGCCCAGTGGTCGAGCCGGTCGTCACCTGAACATTTGCAGATACCCCCCCTCTGCCGGTTTTGCTATTCAGCCCATGGAGTTCCACGCCGAGGTCTTCGGGCGGCACCTCACCGACGGCCTCCTCGGGCCGTCCTCCCGCACCGTGTGCCTTGGCAGGGCCCAGGAGGCGCTCGCGCTGCGGGAGCTCGGCGTGGTCGGGGTCGTCGCCGTCGCGAAGAGGCGCTCTCCGCCGCTGGTGACGACCGCAGACTGCCGTTCCAGTCCTCCTCCGTTGACTTTCGTCTTCGCCGGTCGCGCCCTCGACTCGTCCAAGCGACCGTCCAACCTCGCCGGCGAGGCCGCGCGGATCTTGAAGCCAGAGGGCCATCTCGTCGTGCTCACCTCCAGCGCCGACGACACCTACAGCCTCGGCTCACTTCAAGCGCTCTTCCCGTCCTTGCGGTTGGCCCGATCTCGCGAGATCAGGTACCTGATGGCGCCCTGCGTGATCATCAGCTTCTTGCATCTCTGCTCGCCTACAGCGACAGGAGGCACCAGACAGGGCCGGTCCTGAGATTTTGGGGGCCCGGGGCGAGACTAAAACTTGGGGCCCTTAACATAGACATCATAACAATAACAATGACTATACATATGTATAAAATATTATGAATAGCTCTTAAATGCATTCAAAACCAGTATGCATATAAAATAATTCATACATATTACCTTAAAAGTTTCTTCTAACATTTCTCGATGCAAGTCACTTATGATGTGGTTGATGTCAATCTCATCTAGTAATTTCTTCTCGATGCATAAAGTTGCCAAACCATCTAAACTTTCTTGAGTCATTGTTGACCTTAGATAATTCTTCAATAATTTCAACTTTGGAAAACTTATCATGAAAATGTCAGCAGATGTTGGTGTCGATATTTTCTTCTTGCTGATCAGATTCCAAATTCCCATTAGTTTGTTGTTCTTCCTATCTAGCCACTATCGCCAACTCATCATCTGAGTTTATAGAAGCGGTGGAAGCACCAGTATCACTACTGAAAGATTTCTGAATATCTTCGCTGTGCGATTGTACCAGTTATCAACATTTTTTTTCCTTTGCCTTTTATCGCTATCCGATGCATACTTTCCAGACAACATGATAACACACAATGATGGAAAAAAATGCATCAGTTGTTGAACGGCATCCAATGAACAGCAATATGATATACCTCGGTGCCTAGAGAGTCTAGACTCTGGAGATGGTCAGACGGAGAACAAGCAAAGGGCGGCGTGTCGATCAGACGATGGAGGCCCCAGGAATTGAAATCGGTGGTGGCAGCGGCGAACTGGATTAGGAAGGGAAGGAAATTAGCAGGAGGCGGCAGTACGGCGTCGGCGGCGGGGAACTGGATTAGGAAGGAAATTAGAGGAGGAGGCAGTACGGCGTCGGCGGCCTGAGGCCTTTTCTTTCGTGAATCAAGGAATCGTTGTGTGGCCCTATGCGTGCGGCGTGCGTGCTGCTGCTTGTTTCTCAGCCTGAATCCCAGCCCTTTGACTTGTTTCTCACCAACGGCAGAAAGGCCCATAGGCTAGTGGGGGGCCCCTGGTCTTTGGGGGCCCGGGGCGGCCGCCCCCCTCAGGGCCGGCCCTGGCACCAGATGGCGTACTTCTAGGCCGTGTTCGCCGGGCTCGGGTCCAGCAGCTGCACCAGGCTCGGCACGCTCTTCTCGTCCTTCTTCACGCCTCTCGCATTCGCCGGGCAGCTCATCAGGGTCGCCGTCGTCTGCGCCGCCGCCTCCGCGCGCAGTTCGACTTGGCCTCCAGCAGCCGCGCCAGCAGCGGCATGCACCCGTGGTCGCCCACCAGGCGCTTCATCTCCCGGGAGCTGGAGATCCTGCAGATGGCCGCCTGCTGCGCGCCCATGGAGCCGTCCCGGAGCATGTGCGCGAGCCGCGGGAGCACGCCGAGAGACACGAGGCTGTTCGGCGAGACGGCGGGCACGAGGTTGCGGAGCGCGCCCAAGGCGGACTCCTGCGGCAGCGGGCCGTCGAGGTAGGCGAGCAGGCTAGGCAGCGCGCCCTCGGACACCACGGCGCGCCGCAGGTTGTCGTTGCTCGACGTGAAGTTCTGCAGGCACTCCGCCGCGTACTCCTTGGAACCCAGCACGACGCCGCGGTCGAGCAGGCTGATCATCACGCGCACGATGCTTTCCTCGGCGAGCGCTTGCCGGACCTCCGGCACCGCGCGCGGAGAGGTTCTTGAGCTTCAGCCTACTACGGCGTCCAACTCCACTGACGATTCAGCGAACAACTGCACAATTGGGGATCACAAGATCCAGCTCCTGACGCACGCCGAGCCGCTGATCGAGGAAGAGCCACTGAAGCCATGGCTGTTTGAGTTCCCAGAACTGCAGTTCTCATCTGCATATGTAGGTCGAAGAATTCCTCGTTGTCGGTTGCCTCCAGGTACAGATCGAGATGGATTATTAGCTTTCCCGTTGGCCTGCAGATGGTAACGACGGAGGAATCCTCGTCAGAAGTTACTAACCTCATGCTTTTTATGAAGATTTTTTATAGGAATCATCTCAGCAATATTACTATACATGGTTGAGAACAGGGAAGAGCAGAAGTTACTAACCTCATGCTTTTTATGAGTTTCACACGAAACCACAGACTTAGGAAGCTCTCCGAAGACATGCATCAGACTATCTAACTCCCGCAGAAGTTCCTCGCTTGACGATCTTTGTAGGACAGGAACATCCCCAGCCTTCTCAGACCATGAAGAGGTTGCTCTTGCTCTGCTTCCGTGAATACCTCTGTTCTTCGAATTTTTGTCGAAAGAGACCACCTGTCGAACGGAATTGCCAAAAAAGACCCCCTTTGGATGAAATAGACAAAAAGGACCCCCTCGGCCGTGGCGGCAGGCGCGCCAGGCGACACGTGGCACCTGCCGCCACAACGTCAGGCGGCAGCCTGCGGATAACAGGAATCGGCTGGCGCGACGGAACGGCGTGGCGTGGTGGGCCCCTGCCGCCTCAGGCGCTGGCGGCAGGACTGTAGCAGCTGGGCCTGCCGCCTCGCCGGCTGGCGGCAGGCCTGTGCGCTGAGCATCGATGCAATAAAGAAAAGAAGCGACGCGACGCAGCTAGCAAGTGCAAATCCCCTGCAAAAAAATATAGAAACCCCGCCAAAAAAAAAAAAACTAACAAATGGAAGTGTGCAACCATATGTAGTACCAAAGGACAGGTCGTGAGGACTTGTGTGGCGTTCATTGCGCAACAACTACGAGTACAAACCAGCGCAACATGCCTTGGATCCTTCCCCTTCTTTCTACAAACCAGCGGGCGGGCAGCGAGCGCACAGGCCTACCGCCAGCCGGCGAAGCGGCAGGGCCCAGCTGCTACAGTCCTGCCGCCAGCGACTGAGGCGGCAGGGGCCCACAGCGCCACGCCATTCCGTCGCGCCAGGCGATTCCCGTTATCCGCAGGCTGCCGCCTGACGCCGTGGCGGCAGCTGCCACGTGTCGCCTGGCGCGCCTGCCGCCACGGCCGAGGGGGTCCTTTTTGTCTATTTCATCTGAAGGGGGTCTTTTTTGGCAATTCCGTTCGACAGGTGGTCTCTTTCGACGAAAATTCCTGTTCTTCAACTCGTCTCGTTTAAAGCAAACTGATTCTGCAGCCTCCATACTTGATGTCCCTTGTAAATTTTCCCTGAAAACCAATTCCCTTTCTGAAGAAATATTTCGGCAGTCCCTGTGAGAGTCGTTTCTTTTAGGACCATTTGCAGATCCCAGAACCGCACTAGTACTTTTGCTGAGCAAAGAAAGTAGGGGTAGCCTTCATCGGTGAGCTGAAAGTGAAAGAAACAATGTCCGAGTCGTTACACCTGGAAGCATTGCGCGGCTCTACCGGTCTCAGCAAGTCATTCCTAACATAGTTTGGGCTCGCAGTCTTCGGCTTCTCGCTAACCAACCCTGCGCTTTACTTCAGCTGAGGGATTAGGCTGTCCTGCGAGTTAATGAGCGAAAATGGCAGGGGGGGATATGCAAAAGTGTCGCGACGACCGGATCCAGCCACCCGAGCGCCACTTGTCGCTCTCTGGTTGGCCTAGGACCAAATCGTCACATCCAGTGCAAGTTTGAGGACGGCGGGGTGCACTTTTGCAAATACTAGATGATACCCCGCACGTTGTTACGGGAATATTTGGCAACATATTTCAATATGATTCGCTGTATGAAACATGAATATCTAAAGCAATAACATGAAAAGTTAAAACTAAAAATACATATAATTTATTATCTTTGATTACTACTCCCTCCGTTCCAAAATATAGTGCGTCCTCGGTTTCCGTGCTTCAACTTTGACCATAAATTTAACCAACGAGACCGACTGCGGCAGAGCAAAAATTATACCAGTGAATTCGTATTCGAAAGACGTTTTCAATTATATAATTTTTGCTCCCATCGCAGTCGGTCTTATTGGTTAAATTTATGGTCAAAATTGAACCTCGGGAAGCGCGGGCGCACTATATTTTGGAACGGAGGGAGTATATAGTTGTAAAATGTTTATTAAATATAAATAACATAATAGAATGAAAATTCTCATGTTTGTTTGTATGTTGAGATGAGTTTTTTTTCCATACATGTTTCATAATGAAGTGGCATGTTTGCATGTTTCATGATGAAGTGGCATGCTTGTATGTTGAGAGACATATGATAGTGGAGGTGAGCCTTTTCTCATGCATGTTGTGCGATGATGTAACATGCTTGCATGTTGAGAGAAATAGTTAATGGGGGCTAGCTATTTAGATATAGAAGATTGAACTAAGTCATCATATTTTGAACAAGTTCTGGGACTTGGTGCTTTTAACTCCTCGAACAATGTATCTAGGTGTAGGACGGTAGGTACAACCTGCCTCAAGCTGCCATCGTGTGCCGTCATCCCGGAGCCCCTTCTCTGCGGCAGTGGCAGGCGGGTTGGGAGGGTTGTTTCCAGAAACCTCTTTTTACTGGTTCCGGTATGTGCCGGTGAAACATCCACGGTTGCTTTGCTTTTAGATTTGTGCATCAGTCCCATCATCCCATAAGTATATGCATGTATTCAGCTCCACACACTTTCGTATCTCTCTTTCTTTCTCTGACAACTTTTCTCCCACATGCGTACGAGTATTGACAGCATGTGCATGTGCATGCACAGAATGTGCACAGAATAAACTCATTCTTTCTCCTCTCTATCTCAACAAATCCCTACATTTTTATTTATTCTTTGACAATTCCAATCAACCGTACCTTTTAAACTATAATATCGTTTTTGATTTTTAATATATATTTGAACTCCTGATGCCAAGACCTTAAAACATGAGCATATTTGGATATATTTAAAACATGTTTAAATTTCACCGTTTCAATCCACTTATTTCACTCAATCTTTTTTCAGTGTTTGTCAAATTGCTTATTCCACTGAGTACCAATAGGTGAAACAGGTTTATTTGAAATATGTGAATTTTGCTGTTTCATTGTGTGTCAACTAGTTCACACATGTCAAAGTTGTTTTTCCAAATATATGATACATATTTCAGTTTGTTTGTCAACTAGTTCACACATTTCAAAAAACAACTCGTTTAAAAATCTGTGTTTTGAAATAAGTGAAATTATTTTTGAATTGATTTAAATCGAGTTTTGAAACGAGTGAAATTAGTTTTTTAATGATAGTCTTCTAAATAAGTTAAATAACCATTTTGAAATTAGTGAAATAACCATTTTGAAATAAGTGAAACCAGTTTTTTGAAATGAGGAAAATCATTTTTTCATACACATGACACATATTTTGGTGTGAAATACGTGAAACTTGTTATTTCAAAGTTTTGAAACTAGTTATTTGATAAATATGAAATATGTGTTTTAAAATGAACGAAATCACTTTTCCAGAATATGTTTTTTACCGAGCGATATCTGTATTTAGAAACGACTGAAACTTGTTTTCTTAATTGTGTGGAATTATTTCTCTAAAATGAGTGAAATCGGTTATTTCAAATATGCGAAACTTTTATTTTTCAAATATACGTAACTATTATTTTTCAATGAGTGAAATACTGCTTTTGAAACGACTTAAACGATTGCAATGTGTTTTTCAAATGAGTGAAATACTGCTTTTGAAAGAAGTGAAATAGGTTTTTTTAATTGAGTGAAACCAGTTTTTTGAAACGAGTGAAATCTGTTTTGCATACATATGAATTTTTTTTCTGAAATAAGTGAAATAGGTTTTTTGAATTCAGTTAAACCAATTTTTATGAATTGAGTGAAATCATTGTTTGAATGAGTGAAATCATTTTTGAAATGAGTGAAATATAATTTTTGAAACGAGCGAAATATGTTTTATGAAGCGAGCTAATTTGTTTAAATGAGTGAAATAAATTTTCAAATTAGCGAAACAGTCAAAAACACTTTTATGAAATAGCGGAACAATCTTATGTTTTATGAAAGCGATTTAAAAGATAATTGAAATATAAAAATAAAAAATTAGTGAAAAAGTTTATTTAAAATATGAGAGTTTGGTTGTTTCATTGTGCGGAATTTATTATTAAGAATATATTAAACTTCTATTTTACTACTATATCAAATATATCCGCGTCTTTGTGAGTTCCATATTCCAGTTTGTGAAAATGAGCGAAACACTAGAAAAAACTTTTATGAAATAGTGAAACAATCTAGTGTTTTATGAAAGTGATTTCAAAGATAATTGAAATATATAAAATAAAATATATTTCAAACATATCCAAAATTGATCTTGTTCTTAAGGTCTTGTCACCACGAATTCAAATCTACAAAAAGTTTCAATAATGGACATTTGGTTCAAAAGATATGAATCATTAAAAATATGAGGATGAAAATAAAATGCATGTCATATGTATGGCCTGAGAGAATGCATGCATGCATGCACCGTTTTCTCCACTCTAACTCTCTCTTCTATAAAAGCTGACAACATCTGACACTAGTACATGTATTGCTATGTGTAATTTGATATCTGAAAATAGAGTATAAAACCTGCACGGATCTTGACGAAAGTGGTGGATGGTGGATTGCCCACCGGTACATACCAGCACCGGTAAAATTACTTATTCAGGGTTGTTTCCCGCCCCTGAGACTCCTCTGGAGGGAGTATCAATTTAGGCCAGGAAAGAGCATACAAGTATTAATAGCTTAGTGAAAAGGTATAAATTGTCACCCAACATACGGAAACGGTTTAATATTCCCAACCTTAATTTTCTATTAGAGCTTTACCTACAGAGAACGCTGGTTAACCAAGCCTCAAGCCTGTTATTTAATTAGAGATTATATAATTTGAAAAGTTGAATATGCATCAACTCTAAATAATATTGCAAGAAGGTTCATTGTTTCTACCCCACCAAGTAAAGCCTGTGTTTGCCAAAAGAAGAAGAAAGAAAGAGGTTGGCCTGAGGCCTCCACAACGTCTCTTTTTTTTTTTTTGAGGAAGTATGCTTGTATTCAAATCACAAAATAATACAAAGTCCTTGATCTGTACAAGCACACCCTAACACATGCACAAATAACTAGAATAACAAAGAGCAACCTAAAACAACCAGTAAAACACGAAGATCTCCGAAGCTTGTGTCATCGTCCCTAAACCTTGCAAGAAGATCCCTGCAACACAAGCATCTGCAACCAGATCTAAGCAGGTCATCATCTTCAACCACGGTATAATCGCCATCACGCTGCTCCCCCTTTTCTTCGCTTCCGCGCCGAAAAGACAAGGACACACATATGCATCCGTCAAACCTGCACCAGCCTTCGCCATCTGTGGCTTTGAGTACCGATGTATGTGCCCCTTCCAGATGGAAGAGAACTAGGATCCGGTTCCGGCGCCGTGGTCGGACCAACTGCCCGGGCAAAGCAGGATATCCCTCCAGCAGCAGCACACAACGGCTCTGCATGCTTTTGTTTCAGTGGAAAAAGTAAGTTCGATCGGAAAGCACATCCTCTAGTAGAAGACAAAAAAAATCAAAAGGTCCCCCTTTTACACAGCCAACGAGTAAATCTTTCAATCTCACGCACGTCCGTTTGGATTCGTTCTATTGAAGCAGTAACGTTTTTCTATTTCATGGAAACAAAATGAAACGTTCCATCGGTGGGAAATTTGATCACTGAAAATCTAAGCAGTTATTTAGACACTTGAAATCAACGAAATTTTGACTTCTCGCAAAAAAAAAAAACCAAAAATTTGACGCTGTGTGAATAATATGAAGTGTTACACAGATTCTAGTTACATCAGTTTCAGTTTTTAGGATTCCGACAAATGCACGTAATAGAGATATAGTAGGGAAGGAGAGCAACAAGCGAGGTTATTTATGAAAAAAAAACTTAGAATTCTTTTTAGTTGGAAAGAAAAACAGCGTGTATTTTGGGACATGGGTCTACGCGCACCCGATTAAGCATTCATTTTTCAAAAAATAGTAAAATAATCAAAAAATGTGAAACTCTTTTGCGACAAACATAGTCTAGCATAATACTCATGTTTAAAGTTTCAGGACAAAAAATGAGTTATGTATATGAGCGAAAAAACAAAAGTGCAGCTACAAAACCCGTGAATAGTAGCATTTATATAGTATTGATTCTGTTATATTTTGCTTGGATACAACATGAATTATTTTGACCCGAAACGTTAACGTGAGTATTATTGTTTTTGAGATAGCTCAGCATCCATACCAAATGACCATGTATGTTGCCAAAAAAGTTTCAAAATATTTGACTATTTTTTATTTTATTTTTTCAATTCGGGTGCATGCCGTCCCAGGCTCCACGATGTATTTTCGAAAGAAAAAGCACTAGAAGTAATTGAAGACTTTCGATGGTCCACACATAGCCAACGGTTTCTTGTGCATGCGTGGATAATGGTGCAGCAACTTCGTGTGCCTATGTTTGTGCTATGCCAAACCCTCGCTCTATCGCACACATGTTTAGGATTTTAATTTTTTGAAGTAGTAATGTTTTTTTTTGTTTCATGATAACCAAAAAAATCAGAGGCAAATTTGATCATTAAAATGTAAAAGAATTATTCAGAAAATGAAAATCATTGAAAAATTGACATATTGTAAGTAATATAAAATGTTACATTTGACACACATTCTGATAACATCAGTTCCAGTGTCTTAGGATTACACAAATCCCAGATGTTGTAGAAGTTGTAGCGCTCTAGTCGATAGAAACGGGACAAATCTAACGGCCTTGACTCAAAAGAAAGCATGATCATGACAACAACAACAAGAGAGACGACAACAAATACGAAAAGTGGAAGAAGGCTAAGCAAATCAATCTAGGCCGAAGAACACCCCAGTCGCACCTAAATCTGGCCCTTAAATTTAGCAGCTAGTAGTTCCTCCCTAGACACGGCTCCTCGAGGCAAACATACGAACGACGAACAACCAACACAAACCGCCCGGGGGTGGAGAGGGTGCTGGCAAAGGTGTAAACGTCCTTTCGACGATGACGATGTGGAGGAGGAGGTACATCGGAAGCACAATCTGGCCGCCACCAATATCGCAATAACCAGGGCATACAAGAAGAATTTGTGTAGTGATGGATGGGAATGAGATCGAAACAATCTTGGGTAACACACGGTACTAGCTAGCCGGTCCAAGGGCTGTGCAGGGTAGAATGATCTGGAGACGGGAAGGATATGCCTGCCAGGCCACATGTCGCGGACGTCAGCCACCATGGATGGAGAGAAGGAGAGACCAGCGGTAAAAACGAAGCCGAAGGGGTCGTGTCTACACCGAGTGCCACGCCGTTCCCCACGTGGCGGAGCACAGCCACACGGCCGGGGCGCTCGGACTCCGCCCGCTCTTCGGCGCACCCGCCTGCTCCACCTCCGCGACGGGCCTCCGCGGAGTCGTCCTCGGTGCGCTCGACCACGGCAAGGAGGGCGTCAACCACGCGGGAGCAGGATCTGCGCTCCTCGCCGGGCGCCCGTTCGTGCCACACGCCGTCATCGCGGCCAGCCACAGCGGACGCCGTCGTCTCTCCACCGAGTGCCACAACCTCGCCGACGCGGCAGGGCACGGCCGCACGGCTGGGACGCTCGGGCTCGGGCTACCCCCGCTCCTCGGCGCACTACCCGCCCAATTCCTCGGCGGCTCCACCTCCGGCGCCACGGGCGAGCGACTCGACCGGGGTGATGAAGGTGACGGGGGCCACGGCGAGGAGGACGTCTACGCCGTGGGCCTCGCGGGACCAGGATCCGCGCTCGGCCCCGTCCTCGTCGACTTCCCGTCGTCCATGGCACACGCCCTAGTCGCGGCCAACCACAACGGACGCCGTCGTCTCTACATGGAGTGCCACGCCGTTGCCGACGCGGTGGGGCACGGCCGCACGGCCGGGGCGCTCGGGCTCCGCCCCCTCCTCGGCGCACCCGCCCGCTTCCTCGGCGGCTCCATCTCGGGCGCGACTGGTCTCCGAGGCAGAGTCGTCGTCGACGCGCTCGACCTGGGAGACGGAGACGGCGAGGGCGAGGAGGACGTCACGGACGAGCTCAGGTACGTCCACTTCTTCTTCCGCCATCTCACGCGTTGTTTGCGTTGATCCAATCCTCCAATGCTCAAATTTGTGTTCGCGAGCTGCAGGTTTCAGGATGCTCATCGCCATATACAGGCCATCCTCCACTTGACTTCTCTCAGGACTCAGGAGTCGAATCAAAACTGCAGTTCACATCGTAAGCGTCGAGCACTCTGATTGATTGCTTCCTGCCTATGTTGTTGTTGACTGGCCACAAATGTTGATCTATCATCTACTCTGATTGATTGCTTAGTGTCTATGTTGACTGACCACAATTGTTGATCTCTATACATACGCAGGGTCTTCTATCTACTGGCAAAAAGACTCAAATCATGCTTGACGGGATCGGACACATCGACCCGACGGCGCCGGTGTACCACTGGAAGATTCACAGGTGTCATGCTCTACTGCGGGAGGTCATGGGAGAAGATCTTTACAAGGAGGTGATCGTCGCCGCGCCAAAGGAAGACGAAGGCGATTTTGGCTGGATCGTCACCCGTGGGAATGAAGTTATTGGCGGAGTTGCCGACTTCATGGTAACCAACCAACTTTCTCTTACTATTTGCGTGAAGTATTTCCTACACCATAGATGGATGAATACATTATGGTGTACATATGAGCTAGTAAAACACATACACATATCACCATCTAGGTTAAGGTCACCAAGTATTCACTGAGAGAGATACAGTCAATATGATGCAGAGGCTGAAGTTTTGTCCTTCCACTATCTATGAGTTTTAGATTAAAAAGGAAAAAAAAAACTACCTCTATCAGTTTCAGTTTACGGAGGCGCTGACCACATGGCACTAACTTCTCAGGATGTGAATTGATTTTTTTGCTTTGTTTACGGCAATACTTGGAGTTGGGCTAGGAGAAATCAGAGACAGTGGGATACTGGGATCTGATAAACGCTCATGTCCTCGCTAGCTACCTGTTGAATTGTCAACTTTTATGTGATGCTGCGGCAGGTTCACATTGTTCCTATCAGTTCTCTCATAACGTCCTGCTCCAGTTTTGTCCAGATTGATCTACTGTAAGCTGAACTTAGAAGACATTATCTTAAAATTCATAGTGCATCCCTCCAAACGAATATTCATAATCGAGCTGTTGGTTGCAAATCATACACTAGTAGTGCATATACTAAACGGGTCAAGTTCTCTGCTCAGATTTGCATAATATGCATCAAGTGCTCTTCTCATCTCTTTGAAAACTGAAATAATCTCCTCAGTTTTGGCATACTAGCTAGCTAAAATTTGTTTGCCCCCATGATTAACAAAATGCAGGCTGAGATTGAGTATTCTATTCTGTATACCGAGACTTGGAGAGCCGTCGAGAGGGATCACCCTATATATGATCACGCTCGGTACACTCTGAGCAAGGTATACTAATTTTTTTTCTCAAAATCTTATCAATTTGCATGCATAACTCGTTGGTTTACTAGTGTTTTTTTCTTCTTTTTGTTGTGCAGCTCATAGAGATACTGGACGAGATTTCGACTAACATCAACTTAGCTTGCTTTAAGAGGTGTGTATCCAGTTCGATTTTTGTTTAATCAAATCAAATTGGTTGTGTCGTACTTAGCGTACTCAGTGAGTCCCACTATGTACGTATTACAGTTCGTAGACTTGAGAATCTGATGTGGTTGGTGACTTGGTGTATGCATCTAGGGCTGACCCATGGGTGATTCAGAGGATGGTAGAGAACCATGCCTTGGCTTTGCTTCATCTCGAGGACCTTCTTCTTGACTTCGACGAGGTGCTCGCCACCGGTGAGCCGGTGGACGATGCCAAGACTTCCCGGGAGCTCCAAATGCACTACAACGTTCTCTTCGCGTGTGACTACACTTCCAAGGTAGCGAATATAATTGCAAACTATCCCAAAGCCATTTCGCTAGTAATGTCTAACTAATGATGTCCAACATCAATTAACTAATTGGCAGGATTACATGGCCGGAATCGGTGTGACTGATACAAAGGGTGTTCTTCTTTTCCTAAACATTTTGAAATCGATGATTCGGCCACTCCGCGGCAAATGGATGTGAGGTCTGGTTGTTAGGAATCAAATGGATAAATAATTTGAGATTTGAGACATGTAATTTGAGCATTTGATCCTAAGCGAGTACACGTATCTCCCGATCGATTTGCTCCGGATGCAAACAGGAAATTTTGGTTTCACATATGTTTGGTACACATTTAGTTGGCTTGCATGTGAAAACGTATTCAACCTGTTATTTTTTCCCGGGGAACCTGTTATTATTAAGCTAGGTTGCCTTGGCTCAACAACTACAATGTTATGAAATGTATACATTCTCAGTCATTCGCCCCTTAGATTATGATATATGCATGCATACGTGGAAATTAGTTGTGGTATATGTAATATGTTTGATATACATTTAGTTAAGTGCCTTGTGTGTGAAAACACATTCAATCCAAATGGCTAGGCCTAGACAGGGAGCTGTACCACGAGAGCAGCTGGAGCACTTTCCCCTGCATCGCCGCTCTCATGGCATGTGACGTCGTCATGCTCACCGGAGGCCCAACGTTTCCGGTCGCGCTCGGCTGCATCTCTGTCGCCAACAAGACAAATCATCTGCCCCCACTAGGGATGTAAGTGTTAGGTTGATCTCCTTCCGTTCGAACCCAACGGGTCGAACGGGCCCCTGACTCGTGCCCTGATCGGGGGCGCCCAACCCTCATATGGTTGGTGGGCCCCTGTGACCCCCGCTATATTAACAGAGGTGGGGGGCCGGGGCACGGGACACGAAGTTCACCGCCACCACAAACCCCACCGATATTCCCTACCGATCTAGGGTTAGTGCGGTGCTCACGGGAAGCAGCCACCACCTTATCATCTCTCTGTCATCGCCGCCGTCACCATCCCACCATGGCCAACGGCGGGAGCTCCTCAGGCCAAGGAGAAGGTAATACCTATCACCACTACCGGAATCTCCATGCCCACTGGATCAACAGATCCTATCAATGGTATCAGCCCAGGTTGGCGTTTTGGATTTTCGGTAGCAACAGAAATCCTCCCCTCCCCAAAGAACCCTAAAAAGACAGGGCAAAGATCTCACCGGAGAAGGGCCTCGGGCCTCGCCGGCAAAGAGCGCCGCCGCAAGGCCGCGCCAGTTCCTCTCGATCCCCACACGCATCGGCAAGCCGAGGTGTAGGGACGAAGAACCACCCCCCAACAGGGGGCAAAGAGCACCACCACCGATCCATTCGACGGCGGCGCGCTCACCGCAACGGGAACGCGCGACCGGCGAAGGGGTCGGCAACGGCGCCGCCACTCCATTCCTCGGGCGCAGATGGGAGCTTGGGGGCGCGACCACTGGGGTCTCTCTCGCTCGGCCTGGCAGTGGTGGGTGGAAACAGAAAAGGAAAGGACGCGCGGGGCGGCGCGATGGCCTTCGGCGCCGTTGCCGGCCGCCGGGCCGTTGCCGTAGACGTCGACAGAAAGGAAGAACGGCGCGAGGGGTGCAGAGGAGGCGCAGCTGCGTCTCCCTCTCGATCTGCCACAGATGAGGGAGGAAAGGAGGGGGAAGGGAAAGAGGGGCTCGCGCGCCGCGGCGCGGTGGCCGGTCGACGCCTTCGCCGGCGGCCGGCGCGGGCGGCCGGGGCGCTGCCCCTGTTTCGCCGCTGCGGGACAGAGAAAGAAGAGGGGTCGAGGCGAACGAAAGAAAATGGGGGCTAGGGTTTCGTCGGTCGGGGTCTGCACCCAGTTTTGATCGAGCGAAAAGCTCGCTGCATCGTCCGATCAGATCGAACGGCAGGAGGCCAACCCTAGCTCGCTGCCGGGCCTTATGGGCCGAAAGTGAGGCGGACCAGGCCGACGCCGGCTGGGCCGCTGTTTCCTTTTGTTTGCTTTTTGTTTTTTTTGTCCAGGTTTCGGGCAAATTTAATACAGTTTTTTCTATTCAAAATCATTCAAAGATAATTTTGTTTAGAAAATAGAAAAGTAAAAGTAATGTTTCTGAAAAGAAAAAAGTTCATGAATTTTTTATTCATGTTTTCCGCTGCAAAATAAATATAAATGCTCTTAAAAAGTGAATAGAATTAAAGTAAAAGTTAATTTTTTTTAAGAGCATGTTAAAGTGATTATTAAAATAATTATGATTCTGTTATTTTATGACCAACGTTGTTAATAACATAATCATGATTTATTATTGTTGATAAAGATGCATTTATTTCTATTTTTTGCCCAACGGTAATATAGATTTAATTGCATAGACAATTGTATGTTTAATTTGACCAACGTTAGATTAATGCATATGATTGTTACAATGATCTCACTTCAATTGTGATTTCAGGAGGTTACCACTTGATGAGTTGCCTAAAAGAAGTTCCCACACTCCGTGGTGATAACTACACCGAATGGAGAAAGAAAGTTGATTTAGCCTTTGTCTGTGCTGAGGTGGACTGGGTTGTGGATACCCCACAGCCGGTCCAACCTCCAGAGCCAGTCAGAGATGCAAAAGACAATGATGCTGCATGGGAGAAAAAGAAAAAGGATCATGCTCTAGTGGAGATGTTATATTCCATCGAAAACCAAAAGTGGGTCAATGCAAACAAAAAGTGCATGGCATTTATAAAGAATACAATTGAGAACGTCATTGTGGGCTCAATTGCAGAGTGCACTTCCGCAGGGGAGTTTCTTACAAAGATAAAGAGCCAGTTCACTGGTTCTTCAAAGATATATGCCATCCAGTTGTTAAAGCAACTGGTGACAGAAAACTACACAGGCGGTGGTCATGGAATAAGAGAGCACATCCTAAGGATGAGCAACATGGCAGCTAAGCTTAAGCCCATGGATGAGGATTTGGAGCTCAAACCTGCGCTCCTGGTCCACCTGGTCATGGCTTCACTGCCAAAAGAGTTCGACACCTTTGTTGTCAACTACAATATGTCACCTGAAAAATGGGACATAGAAAAGACTATAGCCATGTGTGTCCAAGAAGAGGAAAGACTTAAAGCCTCACATGGTGGTTCTCTCAACTATGTGAAGGATCATAAGAAAAAGAATTACAATCAAAATAGCAAAGGTTCCCCTTCAAAGCCACATGGAAAAGCTCCCCATCAGCATCAGCAGAAGTCTCTTCCAGTAGACAAGGATACATGTCTCCACTGTAAGAAGACCGGGCATTACAAGAAAGACTGCCCTGATTGGCTAAAGTTAATCATGGCAAAAAGAGGTAACAATATAGTTTCCTTTGTAAATGAATCCTTGTATACACAGTTTTCGAAATCTACTTGGTGGATTGACTCAGGAGCAACTGTTCATGTTGCAAATTCTTTACAGGGATTCCATTCGACGCGGACTACGCAAAGAAGCGAAAGATGCATTGAAGTTGCAAATGGAATTCAAGCAGAAGTTGAAGCTGTCGGTGACATCTCCTTGGAGTTAGCTGATGGATTCAAGCTTCTACTTAGAGATGTTTTATATGTTCCTTCATGTCACAGAAACTTGATTAGTGTTTCCTGTTTGGACAAAGATTGTTATGAATGTCATTTTGGACATGGCAAATGTGCCATATGGTTTAATAATACTCATGTGGGTGTTGCATTCCTACACGATGAGCTTTATTTATTATCACTCCGTGAAAAAGTGTATTCTGTGTGCAATGTGAATGAGCATGTTTCCGCGTCGAATAAAGAACAAAAGAAAAGAAAGAGAACTCACGACTCATCGAAATTATGGCACTGTCGCTTGGGCCATATTTCCAAGGGGAGAATAGAAAGATTAGTCAAAAGTGAAATTCTTCCTCCGTTAGAGTTCTCAGACTTAGAACAATGCATAGATTGCATTAAAGGAAAGTATGTAAAACAAATCAAAAACGGTGCAAACCGTAGCACAGCAACACTAGAAATCATTCACACTGACATTTGTGGACCATTTCCGGTGAAAAGTGTGGATGGATATGACTCGTTCATAACATTCACAGATGATTACTCTCGCTATGGTTATATTTATCCAATCAAAGAAAGATCTGAAGCGTTGGATAAATTTAAGATATTCAAAGCTGAAGTTGAAAATCAGCATGATAAAAGAATAAAGATAGTAAGATCCGACCGTGGGGGAGAGTACTACGGTCGGCACACTCCATATGGCCAAGTCCCTAGACCTTTTGCAAAGTTCTTGCAGGAGACTGGCATAGTAGCCCAGTATTCAATGCCGGGCGAGCCTCAGCAAAATGGAGTAGCTGAAAGGCGCAACCGTACACTTATGGATATGGTGCGCAGCATGATGAGTTACTCCACCTTGCCTTTGGGGTTATGGATGGAGGCGCTTAAAACCGCCATTCATATTCTCAATAGAGTACCAAGCAAGTCGGTGCCCAAAACACCGTACGAACTGTGGACAGGAAGAGTGCCCTCCCTACAACACTTCAAGGTGTGGGGGTGCCCTGCTGAGGCCAAAATGTTTAATCCAAACATTGCAAAGTTAGATCCCAAAACAGTGAGTTGCCACTTCATTGGCTATCCAGACAGATCAAAGGGTTTTCGGTTCTACTGTCCAGACAGATATACAAAGTTTGTAGAAACAAGACATGCAGTCTTCTTAGAGGACGAAATGATGAGGGGGAGCATGGTAGCTCGGAAAATTGATCTTGAGGAGAAGAGGGTGCATGCACCTAATCCGATGATTCAAGAGCCATTTTTCTCACTACCAGTTGCAACTCCACCCATGACAACTATGGGGGTAGACCCGGAACCTGTCCGTCGGGAGCCGACTGAACCCGTTGTTGAGCATGAAAGGGAGGTGCAGCAGCAAATTTTAGAAGAAGTGCCAGAAGTTGAGGCACAGAATGTGCCAGAAACTGAGGCCCTTAGAAGATCCAATAGAACAAGAAGATCAGCTATTTCTACTGATTATAAAGTTTATAACACAGAAATGGTTCATATGGAAGGTGATCCCACAACATATGAAGAAGCCATTAGAAGCCTAACTCATCAAAATGGCTAGAGGCAATGGAAGATGAAATGAAATCGATGAGTTCCAAAGATGTTTGGGACTTAGAGGAAATACCTAAAGGAGCCAAAACAGTGGGCTGCAAATGGGTCTACAAAACAAAGTATGACCCTAATGGGAATGTAGAAAAGTATAAAGCCCGACTAGTGGCAAAAGGATTTACACAAAGAGAAGGGATAGACTACAATGAGACTTTTTCCCCAGTCTCATGTAAGGACTCCTTCAGAATCATAATGGCATTAGTTGCACATTTTGATTTAGAGTTACATCAAATGGATGTTAAGACGGCATTTCTGAATGGTGATTTAAAAGAAAAGGTCTACATGAAACAACCCAAGGGTTTTATCATGGAAGGCAAGGAAAATATGGGATGCCGCCTGAAGAAATCTATTTATGGATTAAGGCAAGCCTCTAGACAGTGGTATCTAAAGTTTAATCAAACGATTAAAAGTTTTGGATTTAAAGAAAATATTGAGGATAACTGCATTTATGCAAGGTTTAAAAATGGGAAATATATTTTCCTAATCTTGTATGTGGATGATATCCTGCTTGCTAGCAGTGATGTTAATCTACTACAAGAAACAAAGAAGTTCTTGTCCTCAAATTTTGATATAACAGATCTTGGTGAAGCATCATATGTTTTGGGCATAGAGATTCACCGAGATAGGAACAATGGAGTCTTAGGACTATCGCAGAAAGCATATTTGGAAAAGGTTCTTCAAAAGTATAATATGCATGCGAGTAAAGCCACACCTGCTCCTATAGTCAAGGGCGATAGTTTTGGGAAATTCCAATGTCCCAAGAACCAGTACGAGATCGATCAAATGAAAGCAGTACCATATGCTTCGGCTGTTGGAAGCTTACAGTATGCACAAGTGTGCACTCGCCCTGACTTAGCTTTTATCACCGGGGTACTCGGTAGATATCAAGAGAATCCAGGCATAGAGCACTGGAAGATGGTAAAGAAAGCATTGCGTTATGCGCAAGGCATGAAGGACTACATGCTAACATACAGGAGATGTGATTCCCTAGAGATAAAAGGGTATTCAGACGCAGATTTTGCGGGGGACAGAGATGATAGAAAATCCACGTCAGGATACGTATTCACTCTCGCTGGGGGAGCTATTTCGTGGAAAAGCTCCAAACAGTCGATAGTTGCATCATCCACGATGTATGCAGAATTCATAGCATGCTTCGAGGCCACGGGGTAGGCGATATGGCTAAAGAAATTTATACCCGACTTGAAAGTGGTCGATTGTATTCACAAACCACTAAAGATGTACTGTGACAACCAGCCCGCAGTATTCTATGCTCACAACAACAAGTCGAGTAATGCTGCCAAAACAATAGAGATAAAGTATTATGTTGTGAAAGATAAAATCCAGGATCACACTATAAGTCTCGAGCATATAAGGACAAAGGATATGCTTGCGGATCCGCTTACGAAAGGCTTACCACCCAATGTGTTCAAGGAACACTTAGCCGGCATGGGTTTAAGGGAAAGCCTTATGATTCCTGGATCATAAGAGGCCCAAAAGGAACAAGATTTGTTTCTAAACAAAACGTATGTCGTAGCTGTATGATTCTATCGGCGATTAAGCTGTGACGATGAAACATGCTCTATGTACCAATATGTGATGAAACAAATAAACTAGAAAGTATAAGGTTAAAAGTAAAGTTGAGATCAAGGGGGAGAATGTTAGGTTGATCTCCTTCCGTTCGAACCTAACGGGTCGAACGGGCCCCTGACTCGCGCCCTGATCGGGGGCGCCCAACCCTCATATGGTTGGTGGGCCCCTGTGACCCGCGCTATATTAACAGAGGTGGGGGGCCGGGGCACGGGACACGAAGTTCACCGCCGCCACAAACCCCACCGATATTCCCTACCGATCTAGGGTTAGTGCGGTGCTCACGGGAAGCAGCCACCACCTCATCATCTCTCTGTCATCGCCGTCGTCACCATCCCACCATGGCCAACGGCGGGAGCTCCTCAGGCCAAGGAGAAGGTAATACCTATCACCACTACCGGAATCTCCATGCCCACTGGATCAACAGATCCTATCAGTAAGAGCATCTACAGCCCCCTGAACGTCCGCGGACGTGTCCGGACATGACCCTTGAAAAGGATGACCCCTCAAATGTCCCGCTTGACAGCCACACTCTACATATCAAAATCATCAATCCATGCAAATTAATGCATGCCGATCATACACATGAATATCACGCGTAAATAACGTTTGTTTGTTCGTAGAGAAAATACATAGTTCAAACATAAAATTGATTCCAAATGCACAATTGAAACATTAAACTCCTTGGTTTTCATTGTGGATCCACATATGTTCTACAAGACCATTGAGTAGTTGTGCGTGCACCTGATGATCTCGAAAACGATGATGCATCTCCAGAAAATTCAGAATATAATCTGCATCTTGTTTCGGGGTGTGGACTTGTTCTCCAGGCTTCTCAAAATCATGGGTTTGGGCTGCCCCTTCACCCTCGTCCTTGACAATCATATTGTGCAAAATGACACACCATGTCACCAACGCCACAAAGTCTCTGATTCCCACATCATTGCAGCTCGACGAACAATACCCCAACGAGTTTGGAGCACTTCGAATGCCCTTTCCACATCCATCCTAGCTGCTTCTTGCATTGCTATATAGTGGCTTTGTTTGTTGCCATGGGAATCAGATATGATGTTCACAAATACCGCCCATTGAAGATACATACCATCAGCCAGGTAGTACCCCATGTTGTAGTTGTGCCCATTGTCGGTGTAGTTGCACGGTGACGTTTTCCCATTACAAAGTCTCCTAAATAACGGAGATCGCTGGAGCACATTGATGTCGTTGTGAGAACCAGGAATGCCAAAAAAAGCATGTGAAATCCACAAGTCTCTTGACCCCACTGCTTCTAGTATGGTGGCCTCTTTGTTGTGACCTTGGTACATCCCGTGCAAACCTTTGGGGCAGTTTTTTCATTGTCAATGCATGCAATCAACTGAAACGAGCATACCTGGAAAACCTCTTGCCGCTCCAATAGCCATTGACCTTTCTGTATCTTGCACATTTGGTTCTCTCAGATACTCGGCTCCAAACACCAGTACCACGACGCGTGCAAATCTCATAATGGTCTTTTAGGCATGTGCTCTCCCCCATCCGAACCATCATACCAACGGCATCGACGGTGGTACCTAATGCAAGCATCCTCAAAGCAGTCATGCATTTCTGCTAAGAAAAGAATGAGTGTTGTCCACAAAAATCCCTGCCGAGCTTGAAGTAGGGATCATGTGCCTCCACTCCATCCACCACGCGCAAGAACAAGGGTTTGCGCATATGGAAGCGCCGACACAAAAATGTATCAGGGAATGTTGGTCCGGGCTTAAAGTAGTCCTTGTAGAGCAGCCACCCTGCAGCGACCCTATCCCGGTTCAAAACTCTTCTCCCTTTGATCGAACCCTTGAAGTTCAGAATGTGCTCCACTTCCCTGTCCATTTCCTCCTAGATGCTCATAATGATCATCATCTTAGCATCTTCGTCCGAATCCGATGAATCAAAGAACTCCTTTTGAATTAATTCATCAAGCTCCTTGTTTCCATACTCCTCATCCGACGAACCCTCTGAATCCATGGTTTTTTCCTACAAAAGAATAGAAAAACTATTCGGACAATTTTTCAAACACATAGAGGGCAAGCTACAGTCCGAGAATAGCCGATTGTACCGCGACGGCGGCCAGGGCGGCTACACTAGCGGGGAGGAGCTTCTTCTTGACTTTGATGAGAACCTTGCCACCAGTGAGCCGGTGGACGATGCCAAGACTGCTCGGGAGCTTTGGATGCACTACAACCTCCTATTTGCCTGCGACTACACACTCAAGGCAGTGAACATAATTGCGAACCTATCCTAAGCTATTTCAATTATGCAAGACAATTGCATGCAGCTTTCTCCACGAAGGGCCGACTTCTTCATTGGTGTGCAGTTCACCCGCACCACCCGCGCTGACTTCTTCCTTCATCAGGGCCAGTACGCCGAGGATCTCCTCGAGCGCACGGGCATGGCCAACTGCAAGCTTGCGCCCACGCCGATCGACACCAAGCTCAAGGACTCCGCGACGACGGGTGCTCTCGCCCATGACGGCGCTCACTACCACAGCATCGCTGGAGCTTTGGAGTACCTCACGCTCACACAGCCTTGCCTATGAAGTTCAGCAGGTGTACCTTCACATGCACAGACCGTGTGGCATCCATTGGGCTCTCGTCAAACGTGTGCTTCTCTACATATGTGGCACTGTACGGTTTGGTCTCAACATCCGGGCGACCACATCCGCCGCCGCTCTCGTCGTGTACTCCGATGCAGACTGGGCGGGCTGCCCGGACACCCGACGCTCCACTTCCGGCTACTGCGTGTACCTCGGTGACTCATTGATCATCTGGTCGTCTAAATGACAACCCACGGTGTCTCGCTCGAGCATGAGGTTGAGTACCAGGCAGTGATCAATGTCACTGCTGAATGCTCGTGGTTGCACAATCTGCTCCGTGAACTGCATGTGCCTCTGGGCAAGGCCACTATTGTCTGTCTGACAATATCTCTGCAGTTTACCTCTCGGCGAATCCAGTTCATCACAGACGCACCAAACATGTGGAGCTTGACATCCATTAAGCTCATGAGAAGGTTGCGTTGGGCGAGCTCCGTGTTGTACACATTCCGGCTGTCAGGACATCGCCAGTGCCGCAGGATTCAAATGATGAAGATGGGCCGGCGGCCCGACCCAAGATAAGCACTAGACCACCTAGCCAGCTTGTAGGACGTGAATGGGTCAAGTGACCTTTGTAATCGTTTTCCTTATATATACTGCTGCCTGCTGAGGATAGACTTGGCGGCGAAGAAATGGCCAATCGGCCGGTTTGTAACTCGAGACAGAGGGGAGGGAGGATGGGAGGAATTCCTCTGCTCGTGAACTAGTTCGAATTTCCAGATCCACAACCTTTGTTTTCCCCAATTCCAATTCTAGCGCTGACAATCTAGTATCAGAGCCGCGTCTTGGCGCTGCGGGCCAGCCACAACCACTATACTCGCCACAAGGTTCGCCGCTAGCGTGAGGCCATGGAGGAACTGTCGTTGGAGGGGCGCCGCATATACGATTTGCTGCTGGGCGGCATCAACGGCGACATCGACCGCAAGATGGAGGCTCAACGTACGACCACCATCAAGGATGTACGCCAGATGTTCGACGAAAATTCCGCCAAGCTGGATGGCCTCTTCGCCAAGCTAGAAGGCAAGCGGGATGATCTCAGTGTTGATATAGGTCAGATCAGGATCGATGGTGAGGCGGAGGCTCATGCAGATCCAACAACCAAGGGAACCAGCAAGTCTCTTCCAGCTTCGCCTGCTGCAGCGGCTGCGGAGGCGACTACGGCGAGTTCAGGTTTCGAAAAGGAGCCATGTGGTCAGGTATTTGCTTATGTCCCTCCTCATGTTCGTGCTGCTAGGGAGCCAAATTACCCCCAAAAAAATTCTCCCCATGTGGATTCGTATCCTCGAGAGCACCCGGACCATTTTGTGCATACTCCCCGTGTTGAGCTACCCCGATTTGATGGAACCAATGCTCGTCTCTGGCAAAATCGTTGTGAGGATTATCTTCAGCAGTGGAATACACCTGTGTCACAGTGGATTTCCTTGGCTTCTTCACAATTTGAAGGACCCGCAGCTCGGTGGCCTGAATCAGTGCAGCGTCGCGCCCCCGTGCTTCATGGTCTGAATTCTGTCAGCTTTTACAAAGTAGATTTGGTAGAAACCAACATCAGCTTCTAATCAGGTGCATGTTTCATATTGCTCAGACTAGTACAGTTGTTGATTATGTGGAGCGTTTCTCTGAACTCTATGATCAATTATCTGCGTATGAAACAGCCCCTGATGCTTTACATTATGTCACCCGTTTCTTAGATGGATTGCATCAGAATGTGCGCATACAGGTAGCATTACAGAAACCAGCAGATTTGGACACTGCCTTTGAGTTGGCTCTATTACATGAGGAAATGGTGGCTACTACTGTTTCTCCTCGTGCATCTGATCGTCCCAGAAAAACATCCAGTGTATCTTCTGCTACCAGTGCTCCAGTTCCAAAAGTTACTGAAGATAAAAGGTTCTCTGATAAACCAGCAAGTGTAGAGGACAAACGGTCTGCTCTCAGGAACTATAGAAAGGCCAAGGGTGTCAGGACCCCGATCCTAAATCACACCAATATAGCATGTAACACATCATATCATTTTGCGGCCTCACGCACGGTAACCCACGGCTGCCACCTTTACCTTGGCCGGGACCGTTTGTGTCTTTTGGCTCACGTATATGAATATGTCGCTAGCATCCATATGTCAAAGAACCCGGGTCGACATGACTAGTCGTAAACCAAGGTGGCACAAACTTACAGGGACAGACATAGGTAACCCAGCAATGCATGTGTCAGTCATCAGCGTGTGTACTGGGCTGTAGCAAGCTATCAGGACTCCAGTAACACCGCGTGACATTTCCCCGTAGGGACAGACACAGGAGCAAAGAAGGATACATGTCGGTCAATCTATGTGTTCCGGAGCAGTAGCGAACTACCATGGCTCAGTGGAAGCACTAGGAGGCATTTCCCCGTAAGGAAGGCTACCAAAGGCAAACAACTTGGTGTCGAATCCCACACATACCAAAGCATTTCAAACATACACACAATATGCTCGATATGTGTAGATACAACATGGCATCACAACATAACTCTACGATTCAAAGTATTTATTTAAGAGGCTCCGAAGAGCCATACATATCATCATATTACAAACATGGGCCTCATGACCCAACATACAAAGTCATACAAGCAACGGAAGCATAACATGTCTGGGTACAGACAGCTAGAAAAAGAAGAAGGCTGAGAAGCCTGACTATCTACAAGACCCTCCATAGGAACCAGACCTCTGTCTGGGATTCCCAAACTAATCGGTCAACGTCGAACTCATCGCAGAAAACACTAGCGAGACTGAAGTCTCCTCTGCAAAAACATAAATTAAGCAACCGTGAGTACAAAGGTACTCAGCAAGACTTACATCAGAACTATCTACATATGCATCAGTATCAACAATGGGGTTGTGGAGTTTAACTGCAGCAAGCCAGCTTCGACTCAGTGGCTATTCTGAACTACGACTACCAGTAACTTCTTTGGGGTGAGAGAGCGCACACGAGTCCACATATTCACCATATCAATACACCACTATGGATCCTCTCCCGTCTTCCTACGAGAAGGACAACCATAGCACTCACACTTATCTTGCGCATTTTAGAGTATCCATTTCAACTTGTCTATGAACAATGTAAGCTTCCAAGTAGTCCATATCTGTGGACACGGCTATTCGAATAGATCATTAACCCTGCAGGGGTGTACTTCTTCACACACGCTCTCACCACTTACCACCATGTACACATCATGTATCTCGGCAACCTTCAAGCAGAAGCCTGGCGAGGGTGTCGGCCATGACCTGACTAACCACACAAGACTCTAGTCCAGGTTTATCGCATATTTGAGGTTGTATCCGCAAAGGAAGTCCGGCCGAAGTTTCTATCACGGCCCCAAACGATGAGTGCAGGGTTCCCAAGAGCACCATTCGGGTGTCACTTGGTACACTGTGCCTCGGTGTCTCTACCGCATCATAGCCCACCCCTAAGGTCAGCGCAATGCACGGCTGCCAACACATATCCTACAAACACCAGAAACTAGTTGCGACTCCTGGACATAGATCAAGGTGTAGGGGAACGCAGCAGAAAACAAAATTTTTCCGACCTACGCACCAGCCCAGGACCACTATGGAGACTGCATACAAGGTTTGATCTTTTCGTTACCGACTCGTAGCGCAGCGGAAGTAGAGTCGATGACGATCGGCGATGCAGATCCCCGCAGCTAGGATTTACAACCTCCCAACCGCGAGGATGTACTCCCTCATCTGCCCCTCGGACAGCCCTCCGGGAGGCAGTCGGACAGTCCCCCGGACGGTGTCACGGACAGCCCTTCGGGAGGACGCTTGAAACTCGGACGGTCACTCGGACAGCCCTTCGGGAGGACCCTCGAAACTCGGACGGTCACTCGGACTGCCCTTCGGGAGGCACTCTCGAACTAAGACCGAAACTACGATCTCTCTACAGAGTTGCACACATACGGTGTCATCTATCCGGCAGGGCTTCGCCGTCCAGAACTAGTTCCCACCGGAACCCAGACAGCCTTTCGGCTCTACGAAACTATTTCGCTGGGAGGGAGAGAGAAGCCAGACAAGTCTATGGCATGTGTATGAGAGCAAGGAGTGAGTGTGGAGAGCACCTCTCCACCTCTATTTATAGGAAAGCCAAGGGGTAGGGATGCCATTCCAAAAACCCAAAAATGCCCATGAAGGAAAACTTCCACAAGGGCATAAAAGGGAAGTAATGGAGCAAGTGGGGCCCCATGGAGGAGCCCCTCATGTGGCCAGCCACCCCCTCATGGGGGCCCCCCAAGGGGGTTTCTTAGCCACCAAGTCCTTCTAGAAGCCTTTTGCTAAAAGCCCTAAAAGGTGGCTTTCCATAAAGTTAACCATAAAGTGATTTTCACTATTCACGGAACCAATTTTCCGCGACCGTTAAATCCGAAAATATTTCTGTGAGTCTTAGAATAATTCCAGTACCCACACAAATGATTTTGGACGCGTTTCGAAACAATTTTGGATTAGTGATTTTCATCTGCGAAAAGCAACCAAATCGGTTCCGGCAGCTCCGGAACATTTCCGGTTTTTATCCCGAAAAATTCCCAGAAGTTTCCAGAACACTTCTGGCATCCTCCAAGAATTTCCAGGCGTGTGCCGAAACCAATTTGACTTAATGGTATCCCCTGAAACAACTTTTCAGTTTTACCGGAACTATTCCGGTGTCCTCTCCTGAACGTTTCCGTTGCGTCCGAAACTTTTCCGGTGATTTTCTCTCAGACTCCCTGTCTAGTATTCAGCAGATAGATGACCCTTAAGCGTGTGACCCTATAGGTTCGGTGAAGTATAGACATGACCCGGAACACTTTCCGATCAATGATCAACATCGGAGCCGTGGACACCCATATTGACCCCTATACCCACACGAATGAATATTCGAGTGAACCTCCAGTTGCCGTGTGCTATTCCTGTTGCTTCGCGATATGTTACAAAACCCGAGGTGAGATTTATCGGCATCCCCGTGGATCAACACTTGTCCACAATGCCAGTTACCTCGTTACCGGTTTTGTTCTCTTTTCTCGTTTCCGCGTTCCGGCATCCCAGTGATCAAATCACAATGTGTCTGGCCAGACGATGATGGATACCGTAACACCGAGAGGGCCCGAGAATATCTCTCCATCGTCGGAGGAGCAAATCCCAATCTTGAGCTATCAAGTCCCTTGACACACTTTTCCATGAACCCGTAAGCCGCCGTAATAGCCACCCATTTACGGATGACGTTTAACAAACCCCAAAGTTCATGAAGCAAGTATGAAGAAACTCAACACTCTCATGGTCTAAGGAATTATGCAAACATTAACTTCTCTGTGTTATTAACCATTAACCTGTGACGAATGAATCTCATAGCATAACATCAATTCGGGTCGATTCAACACAAGTGTTCTCCTAACATTGTGCCCTCAAAGTTGCCGGCATAGTCATGCCCATGATCAGGAAAACAGAACCATCATGCAACACTCGAGCTAGTCTTAGAGGCCAGACTAGGAATACTTTTTACCGTTTATTATTCCACACGTGCATATGAGTCTTCCTCCGAGCCTCGTGGTTATTGCAGACTCGAGAACCATAGCAGTTATAGCACGGAATATAAACTTAACTACAAATATGGAGATAAATAATAACACTTATTATTGCCTCTAGGGCATATCTCCTACAGACTCCCACTTGCACTAGAGTCAATAATCCAGTCAATGCTGATGCACTTTACACCAATGGCATACCGGTATAAAAATGCTTCGCTTGTGGTATAGCCTGATGTCCAACGGATCTGACAACTTCAGCTCCGTGTGTATCTTTGCATATCCTCACATTTTCACGCTTTCACAAAATTCATATTTTGTGTGGACTTGGCTTCGTATAAATGTGAATCACTGGTCAAACCTTGATTCCTCAGACTGAGCTATGGAGCAACTATCTTCAATAGTGTTCCATTGACCAAAGCCATCTTGGAATCATACTAAGTTCATGAACGAACTGTACGATTCAACATCTTCTATGTCGCTTTGAAAGCGGCAACATACTTAGCCTTTGTTATAGAATTCGCCACAGTAACCTGTTTGGAACGATTTCCAAACACCGTGCCACCATATCGTGTATTACACAAAACCCTTAACTTAAATCGAAAATCGCATGGAGTATTGATGAAGACTGTATCGATTCAATTACTTACAACGAGCACTTCATAATCTCTGCATGCGAGAAAACATGTCATCAGTGCTACTCCAGTACTCAATGACATTTTTCACTGTTGTCCCATGATCAGTACTTTGATCACTTTGGTATCTATACTCGCAACTCCTTGGGAGTACTGGACATATCTGGTTGTTTTACATACCATGGAATACATGACTAATCCAAACACGAAAGTGTGTGGAATCTCCATCATGTATTTCGCTCATCAGTGTTTTGGGACACCGAGTCTTGCAAAAACCCTTTCCATGTGGCTTCGGCAAGAATCACTCCTTGACGTTTTAATGCTAAAAAGTTTTAGCATCTTGTCAATATGTATTTTTGGCTTTAGCCTATTAGGCAATTCTATCTAGTAGATAAATATGCCTAATATCAAGGCTATTTAGCCCAAGCACTTCATCGAAAAACTATTTTTAATGAAGTCCTAATTCGTGTCAAGAAATTTCCAATCAACAATGTGTTAAGCACACAAAGTTTTTAGAAATATTATTATGCTCCCACTTACTTTCTTGAAACCACAAGCATCTTCGTTATCCATTGATGAAAACAAACTCTTTTGACTATTTCATCAAAAACAAAGATTCCAACTCCATTTTGCTCTCTTCTATCCATTGCTGGAACTCTGAAGTTTGCATACTTACTAGCATCCTCTGGATTGACAAAATACCTTGGATTGTACCACATGCAAGTCCTAGGTTGCATTTCCATCACATGGAAATCCTTTTGGCATCCATGTATCATATCTCAAGATTGAAATATGTATTAATTGCTAGTTTAACCCGATCTGACTTTAAGCATCGCTATGGTGAGACAACCTCATCGTAGTCAACTCCTTGAACTTGTTATTGCAACAAGTCAAGCTTTATGGATAAAACATTTTATCCACATCAGTTTATAGTTCCATTAATGTTCGTTAGACTCTAAGTCTTCCGAAGGGTTTATCAAGATACAATCTTGAATCATTTATGGAAACTATCTCGGATTATATTGGCATTTAGCCAATTCCGGAGTCAGGGTCCATCAACGCTTCCTTGTGTATCGTAGGTATACTGTTGTCTAACAACAATATCTCGCTTGCGCACCTGAGAGGTTTGCACGAGTTTTGCCTACGTGGTTCAGTTGCAAGTTCGACCGAAGTCCATACATCTCATGTAGAGGCTTCCGTATCAGTCGCAGTAGGAAACTCTGGAATCACTTCCAAGGTTCCTTTCCTTTGATCTGATGATGAAGATACTATTATCTCGTCTAGTTGCACTGTTCTCCCACTCACCTTTTTGCAAGAACCATTCTCCTTAAAAGCATACCGTTCTTGGTGGCAAACCTTTTTGCCTCGATATAGTGGTGGAGGAATTCCCAATTACTTGGGATAACCTACAAAGTAGTACTTGTCTGATTTGGAATAGGTTTGTAAATATTTTACACAAGCCCCATATTCCAAATGTTAAGAAATGACAAAGCATGGTTGGGCGTACCATACCATGGCATCATTTCAACAGACCTGATGGCGCTCTTTTCAGTGTAAAAGCCGCAGTCTCTAAAGCATTACTTTTAAAAGGGATAATGGCAAATTGATTTATGTCATTTTTGATCTTACCATGTCACAAATGGTTTGAATACATCTTCACGGACGTACCACTCACAGTGGAGTTCCGGGAGGTGTAAGTTATGAAACTCTTTTCACAACTCATCAGACATTCGCTAAACTTGTAACTCAAATATTCCTTTCGGCAATCTAGTTTGCAGAAACATATTTTCTTGTTACAATAATTTCTACTTCATTTTGAAAACCTTATGAATGATTTCAAAAGATCCAGACTTACGTCTCATCAAGTAAATATCCATATATCCACTTGAGTCATTTCAGAAGATAGACAAATCCACTGCCAGCAACAACATTTATCGGACTACATACATCAAAATGTATGATCACCAATAAGTTCGTTGCTCGTTCCTTATGGCCTGTGAACGGTATTTCAGTCACTTCACTTTTCGGAGGAAGGTTGCAAGTGTCAGATGATTTATAATCAAACGACTTCAAAAATCCATCATTATGGAATTTCTCCATGTGGGTTTCTCCAATGTGACCAAATGCAGTGCCACACATGTGTGGTATTCTCTTAGTCTTGCGACATTTAGCGTCAGTGTTATGGATGTATCATATTACCATCAATATTCATAACATACATCCCATCCATGATGGAAGCATGGCCCTTATGTTCTTCATAACACCGAACATCAAAAGTTCTCTTATGAACAACCTTCTTGCAAGATACTTTACGCAATGGGCTAGAGTGTGTAAAACTCTAAATGAATTATGAAAGTAAATACAGAGGTAATGTGTTATTATTAATATTCATAACATACATCTCATTCATAATGAAAGTATGGCCCTTAAGTTTATTCATAACTTCGAACATCAAAAGTTCTCTTATGAACAACCTTCTTGCAAGATACCTTATGCAATGGGCTAGAGTGTGTAAAACTCTAAATGAATTATGAAAATAAATACAGACGGTAATACACCAATGGAAGGTATAGTAACTTTTACTATGTTCCCAGCGCGTATCTGAACCTCACTCCGGCCAGTCTTTTAGGCCGTAGTAGTTCTTGCATCGAATTGCAACGGAAAGCAATCGAGCGGGTATCTCTGTGATTAACTCACAATACCCAAGAATCAGTGATTAACATGTTTAATCATAATTCCCAAGAACTATTTCCTTGACCAGCCTTCCATACATCTATAACTCGTATGACATTCATACATGAGCTGGATATTCCAGTCTTCACTCTTTTTGCCTTTATACTTCTAACAGTTTAACTTTTAGTATTTCTCCTACTCTCAGAAGAAGCACCCAACTTTAAGAGTGGCGTTAGCCCCGGACTTCCTAGGTGTGTAAGTCACACTAACACCCTTTGGACATTTCCTTTCTCTTTAAGTTGTTTGTTTTATTCACCATCATCATATGACAGGCGTTCTACTGGATCCCTCTTGTATTAGTTAAATGCATAGTAAACACTTTTACTAATAGTTTGCAAAACAAACATTGCTTTGGATATCACATATCTTTTAGCCTTTGTTTGTGTCTGAAAAATGATTTTCAGTTCCATGAATATCACATAGCTATCCCAAACTTTTGAAGTTCGGGTCTCATGGAAGCAAACATATTGCACTTGACCGTAACAGAATTCTAGCTTTTGGATCGAAGGACGAGAGTCACATCATCCATAGCATTAGCGGGAGGATACCGAAAGCATGCGATAGGACAAAATCCTTCTCGGCACTCTTGAGGACAATCCTCACATTACGTTACCAACCGTAAAGTTTTAACTAGATATTTAACAGCTTATTCAATTTTAACAGGGAAGGTGGAAACGCGAGCCATTCTTCTATAACTATTATGCAAATTTCACTTAGACAAAGTCCATAATTAATTGCACTGAGAATTAAAAGAATTAATTCTAAAGTGCGCTCCCACTCAAATCAATATCTCTCATAATTGATTGTGAGTGATTCAAGACCCATATTACAATTCAACGCCAAGGATGTATCCATCTCAAGTGACGAGAATTGCAATCGGTAGGCCAACTCGCCAATCACATCTCTATGTGACTCTTGTTCATCTTTCGATGCGTGTGCTCCGAGCTCATGACTTTCATGCCTGAACGTCAAGACAACCAAGTGATCTCGCTGCGAGGTCTCAACTCACCCGCCTCACGCTTCTCTAATCGTCTGTACCCATGTATCCATGTGATACCCCGAAGAGATAGGTGCCGTGACGGTGCTACACTTGGGAGAACACTAACTATTTGATATTTTTGTGAGAGATCACCCTAATAAAAAGCGACTACCGCGCAATCAAGAAGGGTGCATCATAAAGGATAAACATCTCAGGCAATTCATAATAGCATGATATGGTATAGCCCTTTCTGATGGAGAAGTCATGTATTTCTTCGTCTTCGGCATTCGCATCGGTGTTCACCTTCGCGAAGTTTGCCACCACCTTGTCGATGCACCAGATAATATTGCTATCTCTATAGCTAATAAAATAAGTGCATTACTTAAGGTTGACATGCAGGTCATTAAAGTGACAATCATATGGCTCCAGCCATCATGTCGAATCATGACACGCAGGTCATGTTAATTAATTTACATCATATAGTCATCTCATACATAATCAAATTATTATGAGCACTGTTATACCACATCACATGCATATCCTGCAAAACCAAATTAGACGCCTCTAATCGGTTTATGCAAAATTTCATTTTACGTGGCTTCTAAGGTTTCGAACAAACCGCAGCTACCAACGTCCATCATCAAGTATGATTATTCAAGTCGCTAGATTAACTTTACGGGGTGTATGAAACACGAGATAATAAAATCTCGAGCCCCATACTGAACTTCGTCATACGCATGACCCCCGTGCAGATCATATCTGCATTGCCCTTTCGTCTGCGAAATTTCATCTTTCTTTTTAACTATGGTGGAATTCAAAGAACTGTTAGCACTTCGTTGATCAATCAGGATCGCGGATTGCCAGAACTTTGAAACTCCACCATGCTGTTATCAAGATCAGAAATATGCAAATTCCAGGGAAGCAACAAGAACATCGGGTAACAGATTTCATCTGCTACCCGCACAAATAATTATCAGCAGTAGAACTCATCTACTACAAATTATATTGTGCAACACCCATACATCTCTATGTATTCTAGATCGTAACCTGCATCTACGCATAGCACGGCTCATGATGCCACTGTAGGGGAACGCAGCAGAAAACAAAAAATTTCCGACCTACGCACCAGCCCAGGACCACTATGGAGACTGCATACAAGGTTTGATCTTTTCGTTACCGACTCGTAGCGCAGCGGAAGTAGAGTCGATGACGATCGGCGGTGCAGATCCCCGCAGCTAGGATTTACAACCTCCCAACTGCGAGGATGTACTCCCTCATCTGCCCCTCGGACAGCCCTCCGGGAGGCAGTCGGACAGTCCCCCGGACGGTGTCACGGATAGCCCTTCGGGCGGACGCTTGAAACTCGGACGGTCACTCGGACAGCCCTTCGGGAGGACCCTTGAAACTCGGACGGTCACTCGGACAGCCCTTCGGGAGGCACTCTCGAACTAAGACCGAAACTACGATCTCTCTACAGAGTTGCACACATACGGTGTCATCTATCCGGCAGGGCTTCGCCGTCCAGAACTAGTTCCCACCGGAACCCAGACAGCCTTTCGGCTCTACGAAACTATTTCGCTGGGAGGGAGAGAGAAGCCAGACAAGTCTATGGCATGTGTATGAGAGCAAGGAGTGAGTGTGGAGAGCACCTCTCCACCTCTATTTATAGGAAAGCCAAGGGGTAGGGATGCCATTCCAAAAACCCAAAAATGCCCATGAAGGAAAACTTCCACAAGGGCATAAAAGGGAAGTAATGGAGCAAGTGGGGCCCCATGGAGGAGCCCCTCATGTGGCCGGCCACCCCCTCATGGGGGCCCCCCAAGGGGGTTTCTTAGCCCCCAAGTCCTTCTAGAAGCCTTTTGCTAAAAGCCCTAAAAGGTGGCTTTCCATAAAGTGATTTTCACTATTCACGAAACCAATTTTCCGCGACCGTTAAATCCGAAAATATTTCTGTGGGTCTTAGAATAATTCCAGTACCCACACAAATGATTTTGGACGCGTTCCGAAACAATTTCGGATTAGTGATTTTCATCTGCGAAAAGCAACCAAATCGGTTCCGGCAGCTCCGGAACATTTCCGGTTTTTATCCCGGAAAATTCCCAGAAGTTTCCAGAACACTCCTGGCATCCTCCAAGAATTTCCAGGCGTGTGCCGAAACCAATTTGACTTAATGGTATCCCCTGAAACAACTTTTCAGTTTTACCGGAACTATTCCGGTGTCCTCTCCTGAACGTTTCCGTTGCGTCCGAAACTTTTCCGGTGATTTTATCTCAGACTCCCTGTCTAGTATTCAGCAGATAGATGACCCTTAAGCGTGTGACCCTATAGGTTAGGTGAAGTATAGACATGACCCGGAACACTTTCCGATCAATGATCAACATCGGAGCCGTGGACACCCATATTGACCCCTATACCCACACGAATGAATATTCGAGTGAACCTCCAGTTGCCGTGTGCTATTCTTGTTGCTTCGCGATATGTTACAAAACCCGAGGTGAGATTTATCGGCATCCCCGTGGATCAACACTTGTCCACAATGCCAGTTACCTCGTTACCGGTTTTGTTCTCTTTTCTCGTTTCCGCGTTCCGGCATCCCAGTGATCAAATCACAATGTGTCTGGCCAGACGATGATGGATACCGTAACACCGAGAGGGCCCGAGAATATCTCTCCATCGTCGGAGGAGCAAATCCCAATCTTGAGCTATCAAGTCCCTTGACACACTTTTCCATGAACCCGTAAGCCGCCGTAATAGCCACCCAATACGGATGACGTTTAAGAAACCCCAAAGTTCATGAAGCAAGTATGAAGAAACTCAACACTCTCATGGTCTAAGGAATTATGCAAACATTAACTTCTCTGTGTTATTAACCATTAACTTGTGACGAATGAATCTCATAGCATAACATCAATTCGGGTCGATTCAACACAAGTGTTCTCCTAACATTGTGCCCTCAAAGTTGCCGGCATAGTCATGCCCATGATCAGGAAAACAGAACCATCATGCAACACTTGAGCTATTCTTAGAGGCCAGACTAGGAATACTTTTTACCGTTTATTATTCCACACGTGCATATGAGTCTTCCTCCGAGCCTCGTGGTTATTGCAGACTCGAGAACCATAGCAGTTATAGCACGGAATATAAACTTAACTACAAACATGGAGATAAATAATAACACTTATTATTTCCTCTAGGGCATATCTCCTACACAAGGCGGTTAATAAGTTGAGAGAGCTTGGAGCGCCTGGAGCCCAATGTGTGGTAGTAACTGTTCTTGGATCACAAACACGGAACTCAGTCCTTAAGGACGGTCTCAATGAGACAACCCACCATGTACTCCTACATGGCCTCTCATCGCTACCTTTACCAAAACGTGTTCACACACTTAGCTCTCATCAGTAGGACATGTTCACAACCATTCCAATTCATCGCCCAGATGGATCAGACCTGACACGACTCTAAGCATAGCAGGCATAACAAGCAAGCATGGATGAGTAGTCACAACATGGCTCAAGCAATTCCTACTCATGCTAGTGGGTTCTACTATTTACTATGGCAAAGACAGGTCATGCAGAGGAATGGGTTCAACTACCGCAACAAGTAAGAGTTGAATCGTTGTTGTCCTAATGCAATAAAAGAGAGCAGGAGCGAGAGAATGGGATTGTATCGGAATGCTCAAGGGGGGTTTGCTTGCCTGACACTTCTGAAGATGATATTGCACTTCATCAGTGTCAACAGTCACTACGTCAAAATCGTCTGCTACCGAGAAAGAACAAACACCGACAAACAAAGAAGAACACAATCAATGCAATGCAACAAACATGATGTATGATCATGACATGTTAAGGTACTGAATTGACCTAGTACAATGGTTAGCCATATTACTTGAAGTGGAATTCAAACTTACATTAAATTCCAACTCCAAATCTATTTATCAAATTTGCCCTAATCATGAATTGTCCTAGTTGGTGATGTTAACTTGCTCAAACATGCATGAAAATGGCATAAACAGATTCTTTGGATTTTTCTGATAATTTTTCATATATAAATTATTTTCATTGGAATTATAGATTATTTTCTATGATTTTTAGAAGTTTTAGGACATTTTCTAAAATTCATAAATCCTTTTGGATTTAAATTAATTCCAGAAATACATTATTGCGTCAGCATGGCATCAGGCTGACGTCAGCTAGTCAACAGGGTCGTCCAGGGTCAAACCTGACGCGTGGGACCCACATGTCATATGCACAGAGGCTAATTATGTTTAAAAAATTAAACTAAACCGAAATTATCAGGGGCTGGCCCCACCTGTCATAGACTCAGGGGAGTCAAACCCCTGGTCAAACGGGGTCAACCCCGCTGGCGTTTAGCCACCGGTGAGGGCCGAAGCCACGGGGTGGCTCGGAAATCGCCTACGGTGGGGCGTTTGATGCGCGGATGGGCTCTACGGGTAGCTGGCGTCGCGGCGCGTCGGCTGGTGGCGGCGGCCGGGCCTGGGGTGGCCGGAGTCGACGGCCACGAGCTCGAAGGCGGCGGCCGGCGTTCGGACGTGCGCGGAAACGCGGCTGCGGTGGGCAAACGGGGCAAAGGAGGGATGGCTCGGGGGGAGAAGCTCACGACGGTTCGAACGGGCGGCTCAGCGGGCTCGGGGAAGGGCCGGAGGCGACGTACGGTCGCCGGCGATCTTCGGTGGCCGACGAGGGGAACGGCGGTGTTGGAGGCGTCCCGGGGCTTCCGGCGTCGTGCGGCTCGGTGAGGAAGAAGAGGGGGACGCGGCGGGGCTCGTAGACAGCTCGGGGCGTCGTCGGGACGGCGGTGGCCGCGGTGGTGGCGAGCGGCGGCGACAGAGGCGCTCGAGTGAGGTGCGGGTAGCGAGGAAGAGGCGAGGGGGAGAGAGTGAGCAAGTCGGCTCGATCCAGACGGCAGCGGGGAGGACCTTCGCGGCGTCGCGCTGGCTGGAGAGGCAGGCAGGCGAGCAGGGAGGTGGCGTGGCGCCTCAGCGCGTGCGCGCGCGCGTGCCCTGTCCTCCTGGCGCGAGGAAGGGGACGACTGGCGCTCGCCAGTCGGCAGGGCCGACCAGGTAGGTGGCCCAAGTGGCCTTTCTTTCTCTCTCTTTTATTTTTCTTTCTGTTTTCTAATTTGTTTTTCTGTTTTGGCCTAGATAAAATACTAAACAACTTCTGAAAATTCTGAAATAATTTGTGGGCACACTTTGAATTATTTCCAACAGCCCACGACTGTTTTCAGGATTATTTGGGCATTTAAAATTATTTATAGCATTTAAATGCCCACACTCAAATACTTTATGATTTAGTTCAAAAATCCAGGATGACCTAGAAAAATGTAAACCATTTTTGGCAGAGGTTTCCAACCAATTCAAAAATGATGAACTTTTCTGAAAGGCATTTTGTGTTCATTGAAAAATATTTTAAGTTGAACCTATTTGAAATTCATTTGGTGCTAGGGTTTAATCATCCCCATTTCAAATTCATTTGAATTTAACATGATGCATTGATGCTCTGATGCAACTAATTACAACCATTATTCTAGGGCTGTGACAAAGGGTCTCTGTTTTATCTGTGGAGAAAGATGGTCTCATGATCACCAATGTAAAACAGTTGTTTCAATTGCATGTGGTGCAGGAATTAATTGACCAATTACAGGGAGATGAAAGTTCCAGTATTGCAGATGATACTGACTGCTCTTCTGAAGCTGCTCTTAATGGTACTCCTAGTCCTTCTACTATGAAATTGCAACTTGTTATTCAGAACATTCCTATGGTTTTTCTAGTGGATTCTGGCAGTACACATACATTTCTGGATGAATTTTTTTTATCTGCACTTAATGGAGTACAAGCTATGGCCCCTATTTCAGTTAAGGTTGCTGGTGGTGCCTTGCTCACTAGTCAACATCATTTACCAGCATGTCAATGGTCTTGTCAGGACCATACTTTTGTGTCCCACATCAAGCTTCTGCCATTAGGGGCCTATGATGGTATTCAGGGCCTCGATTGGTTGACTCAACACAGCCCAATGCAGGTTCATTGGGAAGAAAAATGGTTGTCATTTTACAGAAAAGGGCAACTGGTTACTCTACAGGAACCTGAAACTCATACCAGTCTTTTTACTGTGGTTTCTGTTAATTCCCTTATAGATATGGCAGAAGTACCAGTTCCAGATGAATTGCAACAAATTTTAGATCAGTATCCAGAGGTTTTTGAGACTCCTGTTGGTCTACCCCCCTAGAAGAGAGTTTGATCATACCATTCCTCTCATTCTTGGTGCTAGGCATGTTTCCATTAGACCATACAAAGTTGCCCCCCATCTTAAGGATGAGTTGGAAAAACAGGTGGCTGAATTGCTACTGTTTGGGATAATTAGAAGGAGCACTAGTCCTTTTTCTTTTCCAGTTATTTTGGTCAAAAAGAAGGATTCAACTTGGAGAATGGTGGTAGACTATAGATATTTAAATGCTCTGACACTGAAGAGTAAATTTCCTATACCTGTCATAGATGAATTGTTGGATGGGTTGGCAGGAGCTAGTTGGTGTTCTAAGTTGGATTTAAGGTCAGCTATCTCCAAATAAGATTGGCCCCTGGTGAGGAGTACAAATCAGCTTTTCAAACCCACAATGGTCATTTTGAATTTGTTGTTTTAGCTTTTGGGTTGGCTGGTGGTCCTGCTACATTCCAAGGAGCTATGAACTTCACACTTTCACCTCTCAACAGAGTTTGTGTTTTGGTTTTCTTTGATGACATTCTAGTTTTTAGCAAAACTCTGAAGGACCACATTGTGCATTTGAAACAAGTGTTGCAACTTCTTAAGGAACATCAGTGGAAAGTTAAACTCAGTAAATGTGCTTTTGGACAGAGGAGCATTGGCTATTTAGGCCATGTCATCAGTGAGAAGGGAGTTAGTAGTGATCCTAGCAACATTACCACTATTGCAAATTGGCCTGTTCCAACAAATGTTAAAGAAATTAGAGGATTTTTGGGCATCACTGGTTATTACAGGAAATTTATCAAACATTATGGCCTCATCAGCATACCTCTTACTCAACTTCTTAAAAAGGGTATTCAGTTTGTGTGGACCTCTGACACTGAAGTGGCCTTTCAGACACTGAAAGAAGCACTTATGACTGCCCCTGCTCTAGCTCTTCCAGACTTTACTAAACCATTTGTTATTGAAACAGATGCCTGTGATAAGGGAGTTGGAGCTGTTTTGATGCAATGTGGCCATCCTTTGGCTTATGTTAGTAAGGCCTTGGGCCCCAAGAATCAAACACTGTCTATATATGAGAAAGAATATTTGGCTATTCTCTTGGCAGTGGAGCATTGGAGATCTTATCTAGAAGCGATGGAGTTCACAATTAGAAGAGCTTGGTCCAGTTGGAAACATAAAGATTGCATACTCTTAATGCATACTCCTTGGCAACAGAAAGCACTTACAAAAATGATGGGCTTAAAGTATAAAATTGTTTACAAGAAAGGGTCCACAAATTCTGCTGCTAATGCTCTTTCCAGGACGCCCCATCATGATTCAGAAGTTTTATCTATTTCTGCTGCTACACCTCGGTGGTTTCAGGATATTCTTTCTAGTTATGAACATGATCCTAAAGCTCAAGATCTTCTCCAACAACTCAGTGTGTCTCCCAGTTCTAAACCACACTATCGTTTTCAGAATGGCCTTATTAAGTACAAGGGCAGAATTTGGGTTGGTAATCTTCCTTCTCTTCATTGCTCTATTGTCAGGGCCTTTCATGACAGCCCAATGGGAGGACACTCAGGATTTCCCGTGACATATAAAAGAATTCACAGTCTGTTCTGCTGGATAGGTATGAGGAAGTTTATTCATGAAATGGTACAAGCTTGTCTTACTTGCCAGCAAGCAAAGCCAGAGAGAGTTCCATATCTTGGCCTACTGTGTCCTTTGCCTGTTCTCAACAAGCATGGGAAATGGTTACAGTGGATTTCATTAGTGGCCTTCCTTATTCTAGCAGGTATAATTGCATTCTAGTGGTTCTTGATAAATTCACCAAATATGGCCATTTTATTCCTCTCCATCATCCTTTTTCTACACCTACTGTGGCTAAGGCTTTTCTGGACCATGTTTTCAAGTTGCACAGCATGCCAAAGTACATTGTTTCAGATAGGGATCCTATATTTACTAGCATCTTCTGGAAGGCTTTGATAAAAGAAACTGGCAGTGAATTGAAAATGAGCACAACCAATCACCCTGAAACAATCTTAACCCAATCAAAAATTTCCTATGTTGAACGACTAGAATAGAGTTGCCCCCGTTGCAACGCACAGGTATTTAGCCAGTAGAGATAGCAACAGGGCCGTATGCAGCTGGCTAGCGGAGCTGAGAGCTTAAGGATAAAGGGGCAGCTGCCCAGGAGTCCCCCACCCTGCAGTGGTCATCTCTCTAATGGCATCGTAGGACGGCCTTCACTGCTTCAGCTTCCTGTTAGATGGACAGCCGCGTCGAAGCAGAACTCTTTTCCAGGTTCGAATGCGGCCTCGAGCTCCTCGTAGCTTTGCAGAACCTTCAGGTTCTTCGACGCGTCGAGGTTCTCCTGCAGCATGCCATTGCAACAGAGGTAAATGGCCAACCAATTCACATCTACAGTAGGCAACCTATGGATAGTAGTTGTTACCTTCTCAACATATTCAGCGACTGCGCCGTTGATGATTTTCTTGATGGCTGCTTTCTTCACTTTTGATGGTCCAATCAAGTGCAGAGCGACTTCTTTTGGTACCTGAGCCACGACAAGAATCATGGAGCAGGTCAAAACACTATCCAGCTAGCATGTGCAGATGTGAGCAACAAGTTTTTGGTTGTCATAAGAACTTACATTTGGAGTTTTCCCTGAATCATTTCAAGTAGCACCAATGTCGAGGAAAGTGACCAGCGTTAGTTTCATATCAAAAAGTTAAGGAGCTGTCTAAGCTGTAACAATTCAAAAATGCTACGAAGATGCAAATCTAAATAAAGAAGAGAAGTACAATCTACAGTTAATAGAAATTAAATAACTTCTATATGGATCAAGACAAATAGCTCTGCTAATGGTCCATTGAGACATACGATGAATGTATGACACATCAAGAAGCCATTTGTTCTGAGTAGTCTTCAGATGCTAAGTATTGAACTCATGGGATGAACTGCTGAGTTTTGGAAGATACAAGATCGAATAACAGAAACAGAGTTGCAACAGTTGTAGCAGGCTCTATCTGAACTGAAATGGATAGGAAATAAAAGGCTTGCTACCTCCTTTCAGTCGCCGAAATCCTGGAAGTGGTTGTGCCGCGGCAATATGCTTCGATAAGACTTTCTCAAAGACAGAATCCGTCATTTTACTGCTAACAGTTACTCGTATCTGTGTCTTGTAACAAAGAAAATGGAAAGGTAAAAAGATTAAGATGAAATCTGCAAAAGAGCTGGATTTTATTTTCAGACCATTCTATTACTGAGAGCAAAATGCCAACCAACCTCTATCACTCCATCTTCTTCAGTAAGCAGAGACACATGAAAATCTTTAAAGGCTACCGGCGCTTGCGTGGGATTTTCTGTACCTGAGAGCACAGAAAATAAGCCCAGAAGGTAATGATTTTCGTGCACTGTTTGGATAACATGATAAGAGGATAAAGGTTTACATTGTACTGGAGATACTGCCTGAAGCGCTCTGCAAACTTTACGGTTGATTCTGGAAAATAAATTCACAAACAACTATGAACAGTGAAGTAATCCATTAGTGCTAAGCACTAAGCAGTAGGTATTACTCCCTCAGTACAATTGAGTGTAAAAGGAATAAACATTTTTAAGACTGTCAATGATACGATTAAGCAAAAGCAACCTACCGTTTTGAACATTCTTTGTTAAATATCATCAGACAAGCCGAAGATGGTACATCATGCGAAAACTGAAGTTGAGGTCCAAGCCCCCTGGTGCATTTGTGATTCACCATCTGCAGCACATTCCACATTTTTATTTTATTTTTTAGGACACAATCCACAAATTTGGATTGAGATTTCGCATGAGTAAGCTAAAGTGTTGAACATAACACTAAGGAATGAACAGCTAGGTAATGGATGACTATATCAAGGTTATTTCCCCCCCTTCCTCGAGCGAAAATTTCAAGCAGATTGTCCTATATTATCAAGTAGTGTGTAAGATCATTTGCCTGTCTGAACATATATCTTTCTACCTTACATCGCGCTGAATTAAACAATAGCACCCGTGTGTGGGCTTAAATCTCTTAATGCCAAGGCTGAGAAAAGAACAAAGCAAAGACTAAAACCTCTGAATATGTTCTCTCTTGTGCAAATTCTCTCGTAAGTATTACTAATCACTGAACCCAAAGTTCTTCACAAGTTTGAGGAAAAATTAAGAGCCGAATTTTTTTAAGCCAGCCATTCTCTTGGAATGGCAAATACATCAACCTAATGCTACCCATTCTCTTCAATTGCAACAAATTGCGCCAAAAAAAAGTACCAACTTTCCCCAATATAATTCACATCAGATAGCCTTAAACCCTAGGCAACGATAGATAAACCACCCCTCAGGAGAGTAGCATCGGAGAGGGGGGCGGCGTTGCGAGCGGGTGTACCTTGAGATTCACGAGGCTAGTTGCCGCAGCAGAGCCTCCCATGGAAATGGATAACTCCATTGCTATCCAGTCCAAGAGAGCTTCTGCTGCCTTCCAATTCCAAGCAAGAAACCCCAGGAGTGGAGTACTGGAGGTGGGCAGGAGGCAGTTATCCAATTCCCCCTTGGATCCCGACCGTTGATTTCCAATCGGTCGGACGGAACGCTCCGTGTCTGTTTCACTAGCACTCCCTCCAGATTCTGTCTCGCCGCTGGACGCGCACGGCGGCGGCGGCGATGGAGGTGGCGGCGGAGGCGGGAGCGTACGAGGAGATGCTGCGGGTGGTGGAGGCTTGCGCCGCCCTCATCCGGTGGCGCCTCCGCCCCCAGTCCAAGCGCCGCCTGCTCAGCGGTCGGTGCCCACGAACACACTTCTCGTTCCTCTGTTTGATTCTCTCTGATGGAAATTGTTTAGGAAATGCTGCGAGGTCATCTCTTTTCTTTGCTGTGACATAGCTGATTCTTTGCTAAGATGAGAGTTGCATGATTCAGTGGCAAATTTATGCAGTTCTGTAAGTCAACATCCACCACATGACCCGGCTTGGTTCAAGTCGAGCTAGGTTCAGATAGTTTCAGAGTTCGATAACATATACTAACTCACACATGCCGTGGTTAGTTCCAGTAGGTTCAGAATTTGATACCGGTACATGGGTAGATTGATCGGGGACCTACGGAATAATTGTGCAGAGCGACTATATTTATGTATATCGAGTTGCATTGGGCACTAGTGCACTGAGGAGCAAACTTACTAAACTGGCACTGATGAACTGTCGGCAGATATCACGTTCCTCTGCACCGGGTTGCGGCCTGTTATACTGATGGACTACGGCGGCACGATGCCTCAGCTACAGGAGAATCTCTGCAGCCTGCTGCACCATGCTCGGCAGGTGATTGCCCGATTTCGATGTGTTGAATTATCTCCTTCATCGCTACTGAATATCAATCCATAACGTCTCTCGCTTGCAAAGTAGAAAGTCAGATTTTGAAGTTACGAATCTTGTCATTGTTGAAATTTTGTATGAGCGAGCATTGGATGCGAGCACTTGGCTGATTCAGTAGTAAGCCATTTGTCCCATGGAGAAGGTGTGGCTCATGTTAATAGGCATATAAGTTCATGGGATCTGATCTTATGTCTTAGCAAGTGATGAGGACTTTGTGTATTGCTTTGCCACCAAACAGTTACATTTAGGACCTGTATCTGCATTGCTGGTCTTTAAATTGATGCTGGTTAATCACGGTTCCATCTCAGAATGTTAAATTTACGCTGTTGCTGAGAGTTGTGGTTATCATCTCTGTCAGTTTGCATCTCTCTCGGCTAGGGATGCAAATTTACGATCCTCAGGGCACCCTCTGACCCTCCTTAGTTCAACCAAATGAACTAAATTTGCAAAAGTGATGTGACTTTTGAAAATTTTGTTCATTAGGTTAAACTAAATAGGGTCAGAGAATACGCTAAAGGTTACCCATTTGCACCTTGAATCTCGACCGATCTGTACTAGTCTTTCGAGTATAGCAATATGGCCATGTGATAATGTGTGTCTAATCAGCAATTTTAATATTCTGTTTGATCTGCAGGAAGCAAGCATATTGAATCCACTAAGGGTGATGGTTATGAAAGATATGCTCTACTTGATTCACGTACAAGGACTTGCTGAATATGCGTCACCAAATGCAAGGTCACAGCACCAGCTAGCTTTTGTGGACCTAGAGAAAAGCTGTTGCGAAGTCTTTACCTTCTCAGATCACACTTCTAGTTTTTGGTCTATTGCCCTGTTTTATATTACTGACAGATCTCCTGGTTCAGCTGCTTGCAAACACAGAAGAGAACGAAACCATGGTGGAGCTTTTATCGATCCAAGATCGTTTTTCAGCTGCATTCCCTCTTGAAGCAGACGTAGAACATGGAGCAACAGAGCAGAAGTCAAGACTTCCAGAGAGAGCAACTGATGTGGAGTGCGCTGGCATCAGCATTCCCGACACGGCCTCACTGGTTGTTGATCTGAGTGCCTTCCTAGAGGGTACCCAAATTGCACTGCCTTCTCTGAATGGGTAATTTCTGGTTCTCACTTCCTAGAGAGTATCGAAACTCAAAACCATGGAATTCTAGTCCGCTGAACTCATTACATGGACACTTGTAAACTAAAAGCATCTCATATCCTCATTATAGAACATGACACCTTTTTCTTTTGCTAATTCTTCTGAAATCAGAAGGAAATGTCTTACACCCTCTTAAGTTTGCTATGTTGCCAAAGTTAGCCATTTCAACTGGCCTCTTCCAATTCATTGTTTCATGTTGCAAAATTTGTAGGTGGCTCTTGGGTTATCCTGTAACATATTTGTTTCGCAACGAAAGTGGTGAGGTGGCCACTCAGAATCTCTTCAAGCACTCTCTTCATATCTATAGGATCTTTGTGGTCAGGTTTGGTTTCTTTCACGAATATACCAGTTGTCGACTTGTTGTTACTCCAGGAGAACTTTCTTGTAGCTCTTATACTGATAATATCTTACTGTAGAAATCGCAATTCAGATGCTAAACAGTTAGAAGAGGAACTATTGAGGTAAACTATATATTTTGTACAACTTGTTTCAATTTTTTTTTTTTTCGAGGGTGTGTTCCACTTATGTTTCTGTCTTGCTGTCACTTGTCGAATGCTTATGTTTCTATCTGACCACTGCCTGATGTGTAGGATAGACACGTACCTGACAACTTATGGAAGCTAAAATTTGCACAATTACCTGTATACATTGCCTTGATGTGATCTTACAAGCTAACAGTGACAAGGTATATGCCAGTTTTTCAGTTCCGTGTGACATTAGCACGAAACGGGACGAAGAAGCATGGGCCAAGTCATTTCTAGCTCGCATGAACGGAAAGCTCGAGCAATGCAGCCACGTCTGGGCGTCGTTGCGGATGGAGATCGAGGTCTTCCGAAGCCAGTCCGGGGTCATCGTGTTGTAGCTCAGATTGCCACCAGGCAGTTTCACTGCGCGAAGTCTGGTAAGCCGTAATGTTGAGTGCTAGCTGATGTCTGTAACTCTGTATGTCGTCTGTATGATTGGTGCATCGATGCATCATCTGATCATCATGGTGTGTGTCATGTGTTCATCTGATGGATGTATCATTGGTCGGTCTATCTTGCAGGCTGTGAATTGTAGAAATTACTGTGAGAAATTTTGGCATGAGACCTTTTACCACTTTTCATTCAAGCTGACCCTGTGGTAAATCCTCGATGTGGCGATTTGAGTTGAAACAAACTCTCTTTATCGAAAGATTGTTCTACGGTCTTGGGATCTCATCTGATTTTCAAAATAAAAAAACAGAAAGGAAGAGCAAACTTCTTTTTGGTTGGGAGCCTGTTCCTCAACCCGAAGACGTAAAACAGAAAACCGTTTTATGGAGGGGTAAACGTAAAATGCGAGGTAGATAGGCCTCCGCCAACCCGACCCAAACCAAAAGCAGCCTGCCCTGCTCCGACTTGGGAGTTCGACCCGCTCTGCAAGAAAGAAACAGAGCACGCACACAAGGGGGGGGCACACCACACCGCCAGCCAGACCGCCAGACCGAGCCCGCGCCTTCCTCCGACGAGACGAGCGAGGCCAACTCGAATCGAATCCCCTCCCTCGCGAATCCATCCATGGACGGATCCCACTCCCACGCGGCCGGAGGCGGCGAGGGGACGCAGAGGACACTGTAAGCAACCCCCGATTCCTCCGATCTAGAATGCCATGTGTTCCGCAAGATTTCCTATACAACTGATATTAGCGTGGATGGATTTTCTGGTGTCGATCTACCGTCTACGAGCCTCTAGTTAGTCTCTCGCAGCCTTGGCTAACCAACCAGCAGTTGTAGCGCCTTCTGCATATGTTTATCTCTGGACTGTTGTGCTACCTATCTGAATTTTTTCACTTTGATGACAGAATGAATGATTTTATGGTGTTAATACAGAAGCCTCGCCTCTGTCTTAGCTTATACTGTGTATATGCTTATAAAATGAATGATTTTGGAGTAATTAAGAAGCCCAACAGAGATATATTGCCTTTTATAATTTGTCCAAGAAGATGGTTCTAACAATCCTGTGCATGCTGTATTGTTTTTTCCAAAATACTACCTTCACTGCCCAGGCTTTTCCTGTAGTGTGCAACTGCAATCAGTAAATTTAATGCCTTTTGTAATTTGTCCAAGAAGATGTTTATAGCAATCTTGTGTGTGTTATTATTTTTTCCAAAATACCTTCAGTGCCCACGCTTTCCTCTAATGTGCAACTGCAACTTCTTTCATGGTGCTATTGTTTCTTTCAATAAATTTATTTGTATACGCACATGCTTAACTCTCGACCTTGTATGTATTGCATCAACAGGAACCCCTATGTGACTGGTAACTCAGTGATTGCAATGAAATACAAGGATGGTGTGATCATGGCATGTGACACTGGAGGTTAGTTAGTTGTCACTTCTTCCACACAGGCAAATGTAGTTGTTCCTGTGATATGCGACCCATTATCTGATTTCTTGTGCAGCCTCCTATGGGTCAACTCTGCGATACAAGAGTGTGGAGCGTATCAAGGAGGTTGGCAAGCATAGCCTTATTGGAGGGAGTGGGGAGTTCAGTGATTTCCAAGAGATTCTGCGCTATCTGGATGAATTGACGTAGGTTGCCTTACTGATTGGTTTGCTCATGTATTCTTTCTCTCTGCTGTGTGAAATCCATGTGACATCCTCATCTCCGTTCCTTTTCAGTCTGAATGATCATATGTGGGATGATGGGAACTCCTTGGGCCCCAAGGAAATCCATGCCTACCTGACCAGAGTAATGTACAACCGGCGCAATAAGTTTGACCCTCTGTGGAACTCCCTGGTGCTTGGTGGAGTGAAGAAGGGCCCAAAGGGCGATGAGAAGTATCTTGGCATGGTATAATATTCATTCAAAAGAATAGTGCTGTTCTTTCTACTGCTACGGGGTTATCAGGATCTTTTGCTGTGCCTAATTTCTCGCGTTCAGGTTAACATGATTGGGACACACTTTGAGGAGAACCACATTGCCACTGGATTTGGGAACCACATGGCAATCCCAATACTCCGTGGTGAATGGCGTGAGGACATGACCTTTGAAGAAGCTGTTAAGCTGATTGAGAAGTGCTTGCTGGTCCTGCTGTACCGTGACCGGTCATCCATCAACAAATTCCAGGTTAGAACTTGTCATTCTTAGTGAGCTCACTTAGCTCACAAGCACCTACAAGAACATTAGGCGGATTTCTTCAGTCTGTAGCTGCTGAGTTGTTATAACATGTATGTATGCTTTGGATGACAGATTGCCAAGATCACGACCGAGGGATCGACCATCTACCCGCCCTACGCCCTGAAGACCAACTGGGGTTTTGCTGCCTTCGAGAACCCGTCCAAGGGTGCTGTAGGAACATGGTAGACCTATGCTGCAGCCATGAGCTAGGAAACGAAGCATACTCTGCTGCTGAAGCAGTTTCAGCCTGTGTGAGCGTTTGATCCGAATATGACTGCAACTCCACATTGGCTCTCTATGACATGTGTGAGCGTTTGATCCGAATATGACTGCAACTCCACATTGGCTCTGTATGACATGTTATAATTTCATTTCAAGTCTTGTGAACGTTAAGGTGGATCTTGTATGATGATGTGTCTTTACTCCCAGTTTGTGATCGCTTCCATCTGTTATGGCTGCCCCTTTCTTAGTCCAAATCTGTTCATTTTCTCTTCAAAATAATTTGTTCACTTCTCAGCCCCTGATGAGAGTTTTGATGTTACTTGCACTGTTTTGAGTGATTACACAGGCTATTCTATTCGTAATGCTGCTCAGCGACCCACTAATCAAAAAGAACAAAAGCAGATGGCACATCAATTTTCAACCGATGATTTCTCGTTTTTGAGTCGGTATGGTATACTATAAACAGGGGATACACCATGGTGTTGGATTCAACAAACCAAAGCCAGGCCAAAACACCCACAACCTATGAAAAGAGAGTTCCAAAATTTGTAGTGGTCCTCTCGTGAGCCTCAGAGGTGCCTCGGACCCTCCGGGTGGCCTTCGAGCCAAAAGACGAAACCTTCTGTTTACGCTCAGAAACCCACAGGGCGCGCGCTGATGGAACATTCACCTTATACTGCAGCAGACCCACAGCGAGATGATATTTCAGTGCTTTATTGTTTGTAAAAGTTTTTTTTTATTTTCAACAGGTTTTTTATTTGCTTTTTCGAAAATACTCAAAAAACTTTTTTTAGAACATTTTATGAAAATAGGATTTTTTTTTGGAATTTTCGAGATTTCAAACATTTTTTTAAAAGAGCAAACAAATTTTTTAAAACATTTTTTAGAAAAAAAAATGCGAACAATTTTTTTAAATTCGTACATTTTTTGAAAATTTGGAATATTTTTTTAAAATTCCAGGTATTTTTATGAAAAATGCAAATAATGTTTGAAATTTCCAAACTTTTTTGAAACTGTGAACAATTTCAAACTGCGAACATTTTTTGACATTCCCAAACATTTTTTTACAACGATAACATTTTTGAAATTCCTGGACATTGTTTGAAAACACAAACATTTTTTTTGAAATTTCTAACATTCTTAAACTAAAGAGCATTTTAATAAAACTGAAGAAAGAAAAAAAAACCAAAGAACATCGGTGAAAGTAAACAACAGGAAAAAGGAAAAACTAGACCGAAACCAGACCAAAACCTTACGGATGGTTCCCAAAACCATGAAAACCGAAATGCATCATGGCTAATTGGGCATGGCTCATTAGTGCGCACACCTGTGCATTTGGCCGAATATTTGCCGCGATGAGCGGCAAATAGGAGCTCCTGCTCAGAACCTCCGAGGTGCCCCGGAGCCTCCACGAGCTCATGTATACACATGAAACCAATATTCCAGAAGAGTGCGTCGAATAATGAAATCATATTTATACAAAAAGGAATTGACAACACTGTTATGTTCATCGGTAATTACTATCAGTGATGAAATTTCGGTACCAAGTATAGAGAATGCACATGTTGTCGACTTACTATTGAACCCAACTCTAGAAGTTACTATGAACATGCTTGCCTACAATACACTATAAATTACTTTTAAGATATTTGTTAGAGAGTACACTTTAGAGGTCTCTACTATGGTATTTAATCATATCAAGATATACACAAATCTATGCACATACATTCAAATATATATGTATGTATATATATATATATATATATATATATATATATATATATATATATATATATATATATATATATATATATATATATATATATATATATATATATATATATATATATATATATATTATATTATGAAATTTTCAAATGTTATTAAAAGATACTCCCACCGATCCAAAATAAGTCTCACGGCTTTGAACTAATGTTAGTTCAACCTTAGTTCAAAATTGCGACACTTAGTATGGATCGGAGGGAGTAACTTATAATATAAGTCCAATTTTAGCATTAAAAACATTTTTTAGTGATACAACAATGTAACGAAGACCATCATACTTAATATTTTAGCAGTACTATTATGTGGTTACCCACGACATCTAAATCATTATAAATGGTCTACCTACAAGTCTGGTATAAGAAAATAAGGTTTAAAAAAATACAAAAGTTTAGTATAAAAAACTGAGATCATTATAGTGCTTTGTCCAAGATTTCAATTGTTTTGGACTATTTTTAATGATTAATCCATGGTGTGCATATGTTTTGATGACCTTTGGTTGTTATATCTGATTGATTGTTGGCTTAAGTGCATCCTCCCTCTCGCCTTTGAGCTCTTTATAGTATATTCAGATAGCTATAAGTCATATATTCTTCTCGATACAACGATATAGTTACGTTTATACTACTCTACTGGATGACTAGTAAAAATGTCAAGGTTTTAAATCTTAGTTGTCTTAGAGGTAAACATATAATTGTTCAAAGTTGTAACTCTCTCGGTCCCATTTAATGCATAGTTCTCTTTGGCCTCTAAAATCTCAGTTGTGCCGCTAGCTCTCCGGCTATCCCTCTGCGACGATGCGCCGGGGGCACCATCCCTGCTCGTTGAGAGGAAAAATTTGAAATCATTTAAACTTATAGGTTCGACGGAAATAGTTGGCTTGGTGAATCCCACTCTGTCTTCCTAGATATTGTTGTCTTGCATGGTAGAAAGTATTTGGAAAACATTTCATAGTTCAAAAGGAGTAAGCTAGGATGTGTCTTTCATTTTTGGTAAACTCAGCCACTTAAGCGAATACTAACTCAATTGTCAAGTGATATGTGAGCTTACTGCTAGGCGTATGCCAAACATAAATTTTACTGATAAGCATTGGATCATTCTCGCTAACCTCCTACTTACAAACTCATGTTGTCCTGCGTTTGATTTGTTTAGGTGTTGATGCTAGAAGGGCAGGAGTTGTGTTCCCTCGTGAGCGAAATCAGTTCTATGGACCTCGTGGCACTCATTTATGTTGGGTGGTGCCGCACTTCAAAGGACAGGCTCCATTTCATCATGGGAGATGAGATCAACAAGAGAGTCATTGAGTGGGATGTGTATTTGAGCAAGCTGAAAATGGAATAAGTCGTCCTTATTAATTGTGATTTTAGCACACTACAATAGATCCGTATAGCACTGACCGGTCAAATAGTATCATCACATACGCGCTTTTGGCCGATCAGTACCTAGTGGTAAGTGATGAATGTTATTTCACAGACGGGCCAGTTGACCAGTGTTAACTATCCTAATGGGTACAAGTTGTAGATTACTGCGGGATCGAGGAGATAGGTCTAGAGGGGGGTGAATAGACTCTTAACCAGCCAAAGGTGCAATTTTTAATTTCTCTTGGAATTTAGGCAGATTTTGGCACAAGTTAAGATCACTCCAATACTTTCTACACATGCATATCTAAAGATCGAGCAGCGGAAATAGTAAAGCATGCAAGAGTACGGAAAGTAAAGAGGTAGAGTATGGAAGATCAAACGCAATGAAGACACGGTGGTTTTTGGCGTGGTTCCGATAGGTGGTGCTATCGTACGTCCATGTTGATGGAGACGTCAACCCACGAAGGGTAACAGCTGCGCGAGTCCACGAAGGGCTTCACCCACGAAGGGTCCACGAAGAAGCAACCTTGTCTATTCCACCATGGCTTACGTCCACGAAGGACTAGCCTCACTCGGGGTAGATCTTCACGAAGTAGGCGATCTCCTTGCCCTTACAAACTCTTGGTTCAACTCCACATCATGTCGGAGGCTACCAAGTGACACCTAACCAATCTAGGAGACACCACTCTCCAAAACGTAATAGACGGTGTGTTGTTGATGAACTCCTTGCTCTTGTGCTTCAAATGATAGTCTTCCCAGCACTCAAACGACTCCTCACAGATTTGGCTATGGTGGAAGAAGGATTTGAGTGGAAAGCAGCTTGGGAAAGGCTAGAGATCAAGGTTCAAATGGTAGGAATGGAATATCTTGATCTCAACACATGAGTAGGTGGTTCTCTCTCAGAAAATGTATGGTGGAAGTGTAGGCACGTTCTGCTGGCTCTCCTTACTGAGAAGGATGTGGTGGAGGGGGTATATATAGCCTCCACACAAAATCCAACCGTTACACACTTTTGACCAAACTCGGTGGCACCGAAACAATAATCTCGGTAGCACCGAACTGTGTAAAAGATATGAACGTTAGGAATCTCGGTGGGACCGATACGAACAACTCGGATGGACCGAAGTGCAATGGCTAGGGCAATCCTCATCTCGGTGGCACTGATTGCATCAACTCGGTAGGACCGAAGTGAAGCAATAAGGCAACAGAGAGTTGGCAAGCCATCTCGGTGAGACCGATTTGCAAAACTCGGTGAGACCGAAGTGAGTGCAAATGATTACAGAGAGTTGGCAAGGCCATCTCGGTGGGACCGAGATCCATTTCGGTGGATCCGATTTGTTAGGGTTTTGGCAGTGGCTAAGTCTTGGTGAACTCGGCGAGACCGGATAGAGAATTTCGGTGGGGCCGAGTTGGAATATGAGTTTTGGATATATTTGGGATTGAGAGAGTGGTTGAGGGTTTAGGAGTACTGTCACTAAGCACTTGAGCAAAAAGACCATTAAGAAACACCTCATCCCCTTTTAATAGTATTGGCTTTCCTATAGACTCAATGTGATCTTGGATCACTAAACCAAAAATGTAGAGTCTTGATCTTTTGCCAATCCTTGTCCTTAGCATTTTGAAGGGATTCCACATCCTCTTGTCCCTGCCACGCCATTGTTGAACTTGTCTGAAATTCACTAGATAAAAGCATTAGTCCAACAACATGTATGTTGGCATAAATTATCAAAACCACCAAGGGAGCAAGTGTGCTTTCAATCTCCCCCTTTTTGGTAATTGATGACAACATACATCAAAGCTTCAAATACAGATATAGCAGAGGTATGTATGAAAGCTTTGAAGGAAACATGTAACATGTATGAACTCCTCTGAACTCCCCCTGAAGAGGTGCATATAACATGATGATACCGTATGGGAGATATACATGCAACATGTATCTTGGCTATATGCATCAGAGCAAACATATATATCATATAGGGTCCACATGTCCATGATTGTCTCCTTGCAAACAATATGTACTAGCAAGAGGTCAATCATGTTCATGAGTGTGATGCATATATTTACCTTGAAGTTCTTGATTAAGTACCTGAAGAAATACACTCGAGAAAACAAGGTTAGATAACACAAGATAATTTCTTCAAGAAAAGACACAAGATCAACAAGAAACCAAGATTGGGATGACATGTAGAATGGAGTATCACTAGGTGAATACTTCTTTGAAGCAGACATGTCCTCAAAAGAAATAGTTGTCTCCCCTTAAAGAACTTTCTCTCCCCCTGAATCTGACATTGGATATTGGGAGTAGGTAGGGTGAGAGAACTAACCAAAGAACAAGCTAATCATGTTTCTCCCCTCTTAGAAACATGTAACATTCTCTCCTCTTGTAAGGTGCACCTTTTATAATGGTAAGGAGCTTTGATGCATTCCTCTCTCCCCCTTTGACATCAATTTCCAAGAAGGGACTTCAAGGTTATTGATCAAGTGGGATTGGTCCTTGAGAAACACATCTAGCCATTGAGTGGCTCTAGATGCATGTAGAGGATACGAATCATTGAGTGGAGCTGGAGCAAAAAAATTCAGGAACAAATTTGACAGAAAATTCCTTAGAGCGGCAAAATCGGTGACACCGAGTTGTAGCAATTCGGTGGAACCGAGTTTGATGCAATGGAACATTTTGTCGACTCAGCTCACTAGGCAAAGAAAATCTCCCAAAGATTTGCAATGAATTAACTGCGAGACTAGCGAAAAGAAAATAAATACAGAAAAGAAGCAAAGCAACGTCTAGACGAAGTTTTTTTTTTTGAACTTCATCTAGACGGGTCGGCGACTAGGTCACCTATGTTAGAGTATATTGACTTAGGAGTCAGAGAACACTTGATCATAGGTCATACTCATCGTTTAAGCTCAAAATGGGGTTGCCATTTTTCGTTAAGCATTTCAATGTATTCACATCTTGTTGAGTTGCTCTAGCTCATGTCTTTGAGTAAAGCTTCTCTAAGTTGTGATAACTTACATTGGGATTTGTTGGTGAAGTCCATCATGTAGTTGAACTTAAAGTGGATGCTCATGAGTTGAAGGTTGGAGCTATCCTATCATGTGTAGTTCATCTTCCTATATGGGTTAGATTTGCAAGGAACAACATGTATATCCAAAATAACAAGAATGAAGCATATCTCAAATTTTTGTCAAATGATATATTTAGGTTGTCTTGTTCCTTGATCCACCATCCATTGTTGATACTCGGGTTATACAAGATTGCTCAAGATAAGAGTGAGATGCAATCTTGTGACTTGAAGCTTGTCCAAGTACCTACAACAGGTTAGGTACAATACAAGGGAGCAAAATGTCCAAGATGTAAGATGATCATGAAAGATATCATGGGTTAGTCAAGAATGCTCATGCCCTTGTATGAACCTCTAGTTCACGTTTGAAGCATCAATGATGTTCAACTCACTTCTCAAGTGACAAAACACTTTCTCATCAAGGGGTTTGGTAAAGATTTCCGCCAATTGCTTGTCGGTACGAACATGTTTAAGGTGAATGTCACCTTTCTCAACATGATCTCGAATGAAGTGGTGATGAACCTCAATATGCTTTGTTCGAGAATGTTGCACGGGATTGTGCGCAATCTTAATAGCACTCTCATTGTCACATAGTAATGGTACATGTCTCACATGCACACCATAGTCTTTAAGAGTTTGTGTCATCCATAGTAATTGAGCACAACATGATCCCGCGACAATGTATTTCGCTTCGGCAGTAGATAAAGATACTGAATTTTGTTTCTTGGAGGACCAAGACACAAGAGATCTACCAAGAAATTGACATGTACCCGAAGTGGATTTTCTGTCAACCTTGTCTCCGGCATAGTCCGAATCGGAGTAGCCAACAAGATTGAAAGAAGATCCTTTGGGATACCATATGCCAAAGTTTGGTGTATGTAACAAGTATCTCACAATTCTTTTCACCGCTTTAAGGTGACACTCTTTTGGTGCCGCTTGGTATCGTGCACACATGCACACACTTAGCATAATGTTGGGACGGGAGGCACATAGATATAGCAATGAACCAATCATATATCGATAAACCTTTTGATCAACCGGTTTGCCATCCTTGGTCAAGTCAAGATGTCCACTCGTGGGCATGGGAGTTTTCATACCTTTACTCTCTTTCATGTTGAACTTCTTGAATAAGTCCTTGGTATACTTTGTTTGAGAAACAAAGGTACCTTCCCTAGTTTGCTTGATTTGCAAACCAAGAAAGAATTTGAGTTCACACATCATAGACATCTCGAACTTTTCCGACATCAACCTTCCAAACTTTTCACTAAAAGAGGGGTTAGTAGATCCAAAGATAATATCATCAACATAAATTTGGCATACAAATAATTCTCCATTAACCCTCTTAGTGAACAAAGTTGAATCAATCTTCCCAATTTCAAAACCTTTTTCAAGAAGAAACTTTGTCAAGCATTTATACCAAGCTCTAGGGGCTTGTTTATGACCATAAAGAGCTTTACGAAGTTTGTACACATGATTAGGTTTCTTAGGATTCTCAAAGCCGGGAGGTTGTTTAACATACACTTCCTCCTCAATTTCACCATTTAGTAAAGCACTTTTAATATCCATTTGGTAAAGAGTGATATCATGGTGATTGGCATAAGCGAGTAAAATGCGAATGGACTCAAGTCTTGCAACGGGGGCATAGGTCTCACCATAGTCCATACCTTCGACTTGTGTGTAACCTTATGCTATGAGACGAGCCTTGTTGCGTACAACTTGTCCATCTTCATCTTGCTTATTCCGAAACACTCATTTGGTTCCAATGACGTTTTGCTCTTCCTTAGGCTTCTCAACCAATGTCCACACTTGGTTCCTCTCAAAGTTGTGTAGCTCTTCATGCATTGCATTCACCCAATCGGGGTCCTTGAGAGCATCTTCTACCTTCAAGGGTTCAACACTAGAGATAAATGAGTAATGCTCACAAAAGTTAGCTAAACGAGATTTAGAGCGAGTGATTCTCCCGGATTGGATATCTCCAAGTATTTGTTCGATGGGATGATCCTTGTCGATTCTTGCTCTAACTCGAGGTAGCTTTTTCTTGGGTTGTGGTGAGGCTTCCTCATCATCATCATCGTCTTCTTCTTCGTTGATGTTGTCGTTGTTCGCTTGTGGAGGTGGAGAAGGAGGTTGAGGTGGATCATCTTGTTGCACTTTCTCATTTCCGTCGTCTTGACGTGTTCCGCTTGTGGATGCCTCCATATCAACTTGTCGTTCACCTTGATGTGAAGTTGGGGCTTCCACTTGAATAGACGAGGTACTCTCCTTTACTTCCACGGGGCAAATCTTACCAATGGGCAAGTCTTGGATTGCCTCTGATGGTTCTCGATCTCCTACATCAAGTGGCCATTGCTCGACTTGCGAGCCATTAGTCTCATCAAACTTCACATCTACCGTCTCTTCAACTTTTCGAGTGAAGGTGTTGTAGACACGGTAAGTGTGAGAGTTCGATCCATAACCAAGTAGAAAACCTTCATGAGATTTAGGAGCAAATTTTGAACGACGATGATTATCAAGAATGTAACATTTTGAGCCAAATACTCGAAAGTATCCAACTTGTGGTTTGTTACCGGTGAGCAGTTCATACACCGTTTTACCAAGAAGCTTGTGAAGGTAGAGTCGGTTTGTTGCATGACAATCTGTTTCAACCGCTTCTGCCCAAAAATGTCTTGGCGTCTTGTATTCATCAAGCATCGTTCTTGCCATCTCAATAAGTGTCCGGTTCTTCCTCTCAACAACTCCATTTTGTTGAGGTGTGTACGTAGCCAAGAACTCATGTAAAATACCCTCCTCATCAAGAAAGGTGTCCACACTGGCGTTCTTGAACTCCGTTCCATTGTCACTCCGAACCTTCTTGGTCTTCACTTCAAATTGGTTTTGAGCCTTTCTTGCGAAGTTCTTGAAGATCTTTTGTACCTGCGATTTGTCATCAAGAAAGAACACCCATGTAAATCTGGAAAAATCATCAACAATGACCAAACCGAAAGAGTTACCACCAAGACTCTTATAGGCGTTGGGACCAAAAAGATCCATATGAAGTAGCTCGAGTGGTCTCCTCGTGGTCATAATGTTTTTCATGGGATGGCTTCCTCCAACTTGTTTTCCTGCTTGGCAAGCACTACAAAGTCGATCTTTGTCAAATATAACATCTTTCACTCCAAGAATGTGATCTCCTTTAACAAGTTTATCAAGGTTACGCATGCCAACATGTCCAAGTCTTCTATGCCATAACCAACCCTTAGAAGATTTAGCAATTAAACAAGTACGAGGTTGAGCTCTCTTAGTGAAATCAACAATGTATAGATCACCTCTACGAATGCCGGTAAAGACCTTATTATGATTATCTTGATGAAACACTTAGCAATCTACTTTGGTAAATAGAACATTGAAGCCAAAATCAGCTAGTCTAGATACGGAAAGAAGATTGTAACCAAGAGATTCAACAAGCATAATATTTTGTATGGAGCTATCATTGGATATGGCCACCTTACCAAGGCCAAGTACCTTACCCTTGGAGTTGTCTTCAAAAGTTACATACTTGCGTGGACCATCATTTTTAGCAAGCTCACGAAACATGTCTCTATCTCCGGTCATGTGATCAGTACATCCACTATCAAGAATCCACTCTTTTCCTCCGGCCATATAATCTCGAAGATTTGCCATAAGACTGAGATTCCTCATGGTCTTCTCAAATTCAATGTCAAATTCTTCGGCCTCATCATAGTAGCCATGCTCAACATCATCGTCATCATGCATGTGATCATTACCTAGGGCAATAAATTCATTAGTTTCATGATCGTGACAATGTTCAAGTTTATGAATTCTAATGGCTTCCATGATAATGTTACTAATAGTTCTAACATCTCCTTTGGCACGCATAAGATCACGAAGCTCAAACAAGCAATCATCAAACTTAGGATCATTAGGACTCATCTTGTGAAAAACAACAGCCTTATGAAGAATCTTATCAAGACTCTTTAAAGAGTAATCGGGATATCGCTTTTCCAAGTCATGCCATAGAGTATAAGCACATTCAAAATTTTGCATACAACCAAGCACAATTTTAGGTAATCCTCTAATGATAAGATTGACGGTTCTAAGATTACGAAGCATGTCAATTTCCTCTTCATGAGTAGGATGCAAGGGATCAATAGGGGGCACATAAGGATTATGAATATACTTGCTCAAGCTAAATTCATCAAAGATATCAAGCATTTCATCCTTCCAAAAGTTGTAATACTCCCCATTGAGAATAGGCACTCTACGTCTACGACTCCCCAACGTAGACACATCCACCTCCCTCCAATGGTGATGAAACCAAAGCAATGGAGACCAAATCTCTGATACCAATTGCGGGATCGAGGAGATAGGTCTAGAGGGGGGGTGTATAGACTCTTAACCAGCCAAAGGTGCAGTTTTTAATTTCTCTTGGAATTTAGGCAGATTTTGGCACAAGTTAAGATCACTCCAATATTTTCTACACATGCATATCTAGAGATCGAGCAGCGGAAATAGTAAAGCATGCAAGAGTACGGAAAGTAAAGGGGTAGAGTATGGAAGATCAAACGCAATGAAGACACGGTGGTTTTTGGCGTGGTTCCGATAGGTGGTGCTATCGTACGTCCACGTTGATGGAGACTTCAACCCACAAAGGGTAACGGCTGCGCGAGTCCACGAAGGGCTCCACCAATGAAGGGTCCACGAAGAAGCAACCTTGTCTATTCCACCATGGCTTACGTCCACGAAGGACTAGCCTCACTCGGGGTAGATCTTCACGAAGTAGGCGATCTCCTTGCCCTTACAAACTCTTGGTTCAACTCCACATCATGTTGGAGGCTCCCAAGTGACACCTAACCAATCTAGGAGACACCACTCTCCAAAAGGTAATAGACGGTGTGTTGTTGATGAACTCCTTGCTCTTGTGCTTCAAATGATAGTCTTCCCAGCACTCAAACGACTCCTCACAGATTTGGCTATGGTGGAAGAAGGATTTGAGTGGAAAGCAGCTTGGGAAAGGCTAGAGATCAAGGTTCGAATGGTAGGAATGGAATATCTTGATCTCAACACATGAGTAGGTGGTTCTCTCTCAGAAAATGTATGGTGGAAGTGTAGGCACGTTCTGATGGCTCTCCTTACTAATAAGGATGTGGTGGAGGGGGTATATATAGCCTCCACACAAAATCCAACCGTTACACACTTTTGACCCAACTCGGTGGCACCGAAACAATAATCTCGGTAGCACCGAACTGTGTAAAAGATATGAACGTTAGGAATCTCGGTGGGACCGATACGAACAACTCGGATGGACCGAAGTGCAATGGCTAGGGCAATCCTCATCTCGGTGGCACCGATTGCATCAACTCGGTAGGACCAAAGTGAAGCAATAAGGCAACAGAGAGTTGGCAAGCCATCTCGGTGAGACCGATTTGCAAAACTCGGTGAGACCAAAGTGAGTGCAAACGATTACAGAGAGTTGGCAAGGCCATCTCGGTGGGACCGAGATCCATTTCGGTGGATCCGATTTGTTAGGGTTTTGGCAGTGGCTAAGTCTTGGTGAACTCGGTGAGACCGGATAGAGAATTTTGGTGCGGCCGAGTTGGAATATGAGTTTTGGACATATTTGGGATTGAGAGAGTGGTTGAGGGTTTAGGAGTACTGTCACTAAGCACTTGAGCAAAAAGACCATTAAGCAACACCTCATCCCCTTTTAATAGTATTGGCTTTCCTATGGACTCAATGTGATCTTGGATCACTAAACCAAAAATGTAGAGTCTTGATCTTTTGCCAATCCTTGTCCTTAGCATTTTGAAGGGATTCCACATCCTCTTGTCCCTGCCACGCCATTGTTGAACTTGTCTGAAATTCACTAGATAAAAGCATTAGTCCAACAACATGTATGTTGGCATAAATTACCAAAACCACCAAGGGAGCAAGTGTGCTTTCAATTACCACTGATTAGCTCTAGACATGTGGCCGGTCAGTGTTGTAAATATTCTGGCTGGCTGCTTGGGCTGGACTACTAGCCCCACGTGGAGTGAAGGGCCCAAAGATATTATTCATTAAAAAGAATAGTATGTTATTTTTCTCGCAAAAAAGAATAGTATGTTAGTCCTACGAATATCCATTTTTGCACCCGAGCTCATCTGATCACGGTGAACAGTAAAATAAAAAGTACTAGAAAATTTCAAAAAAAGACTGATTTTTTTTTTTGCATGAAAGATGTTTGATGGCGTGAGGTCCGTGCCAATTTTTAGCACGTTTGGACATCTAAGTAGCTCTCAGCAAAAAAATCGGCCCAAACAATGCACGAATAGACCCCAATTTTGTCTTTTTTTCCTGAGAGTTACTCAGATGTCCAAAGGTGCTGAAAATTGACACGGACATCACGCACTCAAACATCTTTCATGTAAAAAAATCAGTCTTTTTTTGATTTTTTTTCTAGTATTTGTTTCGATTTTATTGTTTACGTGCAGGAACTGATGAGCTCGGGAGCCATTTAGCCGCTCTTGTTATTTCTACTGCTACGGGTTTGGTCAGGATCTTATGTTGTGCCTATTTCTGGTGTTCAGGTTAACATGATTGGGACACACTCTGAGGAGAATCACATTGCCACCGGATTTGGGAACCACATGTCAATCCCAATACTCCGTGGTGAATTGCATGAGGACATGACTTTTGAAGAAGCTCTTAAGCTGATCGAGAAGTGCATGCTGGTCCTGCTGTACCGTGACCGGTCATCCATTAACAAATTCTTGTTAGATCGACAGGGAGTGAGCTCCCCGGCTCCATTAACGAAAATGAAGCCTGCTAGCAGGTCCAACATAGTATGAGTCGAACACAAAGTAAAATGAAAATGAAAAGGCCCCAACCTAAACAGGAGGGGAAGGAAATGGAATATCAGAAATACAAGGCACTTCGTCCTATATCCTGGCTACATTATCTCACTACCATGACAGGGGGAAACTACGCAGAGTGCGTTGTCGCCAGTAAGACTGGAGTCACCGGTGATCCTGGAGCGACGAGAGTATATGTCGGGCTCAGGGATCAGGCAGGTGCTCTCCCGATCTTCAGAGCAGTGGGGCTCAGGGTGCTCCGATCCTCTCTGGTTCCTTCAGCAGGTTCAGCAGGCATTTGCAGAGGGAATCCAACTTCTCCAGCATGTGCTCCTTGAGAAAGAGGTGCCGGTTTTTGATTGAGCTTAAAATCCGAGACCAAACCTGCTTCATAGAAGACCAGGAAACGTTGTTAAACACCAAGTCGTTTATGAGCTTCCATAAGGCCCATAGGACAGCAGCAGCAGTAGTATTAAAAGCATCTAGTTTTTTGCCAGCTACCCAATAGACTGTGATGGAATTAACAAAAAGACTAAATTGCAGCCCAAAAAATGAGCTAATTTCATTCCAAACTTTTTTGGCTACAATGCAATCAAAAAACATATGCTGAATACTTTCTTCCTCAGCAATGAAAATATAGTCAAGAGGTTTGTTCATATGCCTTTTTTCTAAGTTATCTCTAGTCACGATCTTATGATAAGCAACTAGCCAGGGGGAAATGTGTATTCTAGGAGGAACCACCAGCTTCCAGACTGCGAGAATGAAAGTGGGGGTCACCCCTCTATAGTTAATGATTGCATATAGAGAACTAGTGGTGAAAGAACCCAAGGATGAGTATTGCCAGATCAAGGAATCAGTGCCCTCATTAAGAGAAACACTAGAGACTATTGATTCTAGTTCATACCACAACTCCATCATTCTAGGGGAGAAGGATCTCCTGAACGAGAGCTTAATGGTGCCACCATCCCAAACTTGCTTGACCGTTTTGCCCTACTCTTTACAGATACAGTAGAGCTCCCAGAACTGAACAGATAGGGGGGAAGTGCCAAACCAAGTGTCCTCCCAAAATCTAACCAATTTCCCATTCCCTAGAGCCCACCTATACCCAAACTTAACTTCTTTGGAGGCCCAAACTACCCCTTTCCAAAAGGTAGAGGCTCATACACTTTGTGCACATAAGATATTGGGGGAGGGTTTGTATTTAGCATCTACAATCTCCCTCCAAATTTTCCCCTCCCCCTAGATGTATCTTTTGATCCAGGCCCCCAGCAAGCAAAAGTTAAGGTCATGAATATTAGGAATTCCCAAGCCACCAAATTCCTTCTTCATAGCAATTAGTGGCCAGTTGGCCAAATGAATTTTCCCATGACCTTCAAAGTCATTCCAAAGGTAATTAGCCATTTGGGTGTTAATAAGGTCCACAACCCATTTAGGGAATTTGAAAACGGACAATAGGTAGATGGGATACTAGCTAGACAAGATTTAATCAGGGTAATTATAGCAGCATAAGAGAGGAGCCTTCCTCTCCACCCTGCAATTCTCTTAAGGATCTTATCAATTAAAGGTTGAATATCATCCCTAGAGAGTTTATCAAAGTGGAGGGGTATACCCATATATTTAATGGGGAATTTTCCTACAGGGCAACCAAAGATGCCAGAAAAGCTATCTATCTCATTGCTGTCCAGATTGATAGGGATCATTTCACTCTTAGTGTAATTAATCCTCATCCCTGATACTTGTTCAAAGCAGGTGAGGATCCATTTAAGGTTGGTAGCTAGGTCAGGGTTGCCATCTACAAACAAAATGGTGTCATCGGCATACTGGAGGCTGATGACACCCTCTGGACAGAGGTTGTGACCTAAACCCTTAATCAGACTCCCTCCAGCTTCCTTGGCCAACATCTTAGTCAACACATCTACAACCATATTGAAAAGCAGGGGGGACAAGGGGTCTCCCTGCCTCAACCCTTTGCTAGTGATGAAGAAGTTGCTCTCCATCTTATTTAGCTTGACCCCCACAGAACCAAGATGAGTAAGCTTCCTAATCCAATCAAGCCATTTGGGGTTAAATTCTCTCAAACTAAGAAGCTCTAAAAGGAACTCAATATCTACCTTGTCAAAGGCTTTCTCATAGTCCAGTTTCAGGACTATGCCTTTACTATTAGACTTAGCCACAGAATAAATAATTTCATGGGCTATAACCACACTCTCAAGGATAAACTTGCCCTTAATGAAGGCTGATTGATTGCTGGCAACCAATCTATTCATGATGGAGTTAAGCCTAATATTCAAGACCTTAGTGAATTTTTTTTTAAACACAGTTAAGGAGGCTGATAGGCCTGAATTTCTTCATAACAGACGCACCAGGCTCTTTAGGTATCAAGGTCAACATAGCAAAGTTCAGCTGAAATATATCTAATTTGCCTTCATAAAAGTCTGAAAACATAGCCAACATGTCTCCTTTTATCAAGTCCTAGAACTTCTGATAGAAGAAGAAAGGGAGCCCATCAGGGCCAGGAGCACCATCAGCATATGAACTGTCAATGGCAGTTTTTACCGCCTTTTCATAGAAAGGAGAAGATAGAGTTTCATTCTACTGGGTAGTGACCTTCTCTTCATCAGAGAAGAAATCACTGGAAAGAGAGAAACCAGAGCTAGTCTCTTTACTAAAAAAAGTTTTTATCAAAAGAGGCAGTAATGTCTAGCATTTCTTTGCTGTCAAAGGTGGGTCCATTAGGCCCCAGGAGAGAGTGGACTAAAGTTTTCCTCCTCCTCTGATTTGCCGCAACATGGAAATATGTTGTATTCATGTCTCCCTCTTTAATCTCTCTGTCTCTAGACCTTTGTTTAGCTTTAGTTTCTTCCTTAACCCAAATTCTATTCATCTCCTCCCTAATTATTCTAAGTCTATCCTGATCTTCAGAAGATAATTCAGAAGTTTCAGCCTTAACATCCAGAGCATCATACTCCTCCATCATCTCTCTTGAGGAGTCTGAGCTCAGCTTCAATGTTACGGCTCCAACCTTTAGTCATTCTCCTAAGAATTTTGACTTTGGCCTACCAGATATCAATAGCATTTTTTCCTTTAACAGGTGTATTCCAAACTTTTTCTACCACAGCTACAAAGTCTTCCGTAAGCAACCACCATTTCTCAAACTTGTAGCTACTGCTCCTCGGAGTTGCATCTATGTCTGAGTCCCAAAGAATTGGGGTGTGGTCACTCCCTAACCTAGGTAAAGCTTGGATACTAGATAAAGGAAGTAGCCTATCAATATCTGTGGAGCAGAAAACCCTATCAATGGTGGACATGATCAAATCCACCTAGTTGTTGCCCCAGGTGAACTGCCTATTCCCTAATTTGACTTCTAATAGACTCCAAATCTCAATCCATGCATTGAACTTATCACACCATTTATGGTCTACCCTACCATTGTTCTTATCAATATTATATCTAACAAGATTAAAGTCTCCTCCTATCAGGGTTGGGGTACTACAATCCACAAAGAGGTCATGGAGTCTAGAGAGGAACACGTCTTTCTCTTCCTCATAAGAAGAGCCATAGACTGAAACCACTCTGAAGTTAACCCCAAGGTTTTTAGCTTTGACATGACAGGATACAGAAACATTTCCCACCTGCCAGCTAATAACCTAAAACAAGTCATCATCCACTCCCATAAGGATGCCTCCAATAGAGCCTTTAGCAGGGAGGGATTTCTAGGAGAATATTCTATTGCCAACCATAGATTTTAAAAAAGAATCATAAATCAATTCTTTCTTAATTTCCAGCAGTCCTATTATGGAAGGTTTGGTTTTGTTGAACAAGTTAATAAGACTCTGTTTTCTACCTGGGGCATTAATTCCCCTGACATTCCAAAATAGGCTATTCATGGCAAAGTTTTCTTCTTAGGGTGCTTGCCCCATCTATGCTTAGTTTCCATATACCATATGGACTCATCAAGGTCCTCAAAACCACCCTGCAGGTGATCTGGGGTATGTGGAGAAGAGTAATTATCATCATGTAAATCTACACTATCTATCCCTATAGCATGATGTACAGAAGTAGTTGTGGCTGCACAAGTGTGAGTATTACTTAGCAAATAAAAAGGGTTATCGGGGTCAAGATTGCCTGCAGCATCCCGAGGTCCCAACTGGGCTTTGCTATGAATATCTACTCCCACCCTATCAGCCATATCAACTAGTCTTTTTTCAGGAATAACATTAACAGGTTTCTGAGACATTATACCTTGCAGCTTGGTATGATATTTCCTAGGGTTAGGCAGGTATTGGTTCTTTTTCCTTTCCTGAGCTATCTCCAACATGGTTTTTCCTCCCAGAAACACCCTCTCACTGGTTCTTTCTGCAGGCACAGGCCCCCATTCTTTCTGCTTCTTATGAGTGATTAAGTCTGGGTCCTCCCCGGCTCTCTTAGTCACCCCTTTTATGTCTTGGTCATCCTGAGGGAAATCATGTTGCACTGTTTTTGAGAGGACACAATCATAGCCTGTGTTCAGATCAGGATCATCAACTAATTCCATCTGTCCCAGCAAGTCAAGGCATTGATCCTTATGTGCTTCTTCCTCGGCCTCATTGATCCATGCCAGAATATCTTTTCTCACCTCTCCTATGAATTTGTCCAATTGGGATTGCAGAGATGGAAAGTGGGTATCATATGATCGTTGCCTTCCTTCAGCATCAACCAGTTTACTTTTGGTCCAGTAGTTTTGCACCATCAGTCCCTTGAGATTTGGTGTTGGCGCTGCCAGAGTTCTTTGCTCCTTTCCCTGAGTCATGCATCCACTTGTCTTGATCGTTTGGGGGAGGTTTCTCATAGTTCTTGCTATTGTCAAAGTCCTTGCTATTGTTACCATCTCCATTAGCTTCACTGGGGCCAGTCGGTTGTTGTTCACCCTCTTCCATGGGGTCTTCTACTTGAACCTTAATCCAAAATAGCTTACCATCTATACCAAAAAGCCTTTCTGCAGGGATCTTGGATGCATCTCTGCACCTAACTTTCATCCTAACAACCTCAAAGAAGCTTTTGAGCATTCCTTGCCAGTCCACATCTAGGAGGAGCCCAAAGGGAGATGCAAACTAGTCTAGTGTGTCCCATTCACACCAGTCAGGTTGGAGACCTCTAAGTTGCAACCATACTTCAGAAAAATCAGCAAGAGCATCTAGAGCTCCTTCCCACACAGAGACATTTACAGAAACTCCCTCTTTCAGCAAGCCAAAGCAAGGATAATTGGCCACATCAGCCACCTTGATGTGTGGTGGAAATTTCACTAGGAAGGACCTGTAGGGGAACGTAGCAGAAAACAAAAAAAATTGACCTACGCACCAGCCCAAGACCACTATGAAGACTGCATACAAGGTTTCAATCCGATCGTTACCGACTCGTAGCGCAGCGGAAGTAGAGTCGATGTAGATCGTCGGTGCAGATCCCCGCGGCTAGGATTTACAACCTCAATACCACGAGGATGTTCTCCCTTATCTGCTCGTCGGACAGCCCTCCGGGATACAGTCGGACAGTCCCTCGGACGGTGTCACGGACAGCCCTTCGGGAGGACCCTCAAAACTCGGATGGTCACTCGGACAGCCCTTCGGGAGGCACTCTCGAACAGCCCCTCGGGCAAAAAGATCGAACCTACAACCTCTCTAAGGGGTTGCACACATACGGTGTCATCTATCCGGCAGGGCTTCGCCGTCCAGAACTAGTTCCCACCGGAACCCAGACAGCCTTTCGGCTCTACGAAACTATTTCGCGGGGAGGGAGAGAGAAGCCAGATCATGCATGGCACTTGTATGTGAGAAAGGAGTGAGTGTGGAGAGCACCTCTCCACCTCTATTTATAGGAAATCCCAAGGGGTGGGGTGGCATTCCAAAACCCCAAAATGCCCATGAATGGAGTCCTCCACAAGGGCATAAAGGGGAAGGTAAGAGGGCAAGTGGGGCCCCATGTAGGAGCCTCACCATGGCTGGCCACCCCCTAGTGCCCCCCCCCCCCCCCAAAAGGGGTTCCTTAGTCCCCAAGTCCTTCTAGAAGCCTTTTGGGAAAAGCCCTAAAAGGTGGCTTTCCATAAAGTAACCCAAAAAGCACTTTCACTATTCATGGAAACATTTTTCCGCGACCGTTAAATCCAAAAATATTTCTGTAGGTCTTAGAACATTTCCAGTACCCACTAAAATAATTTTTGACGCATTCCGAAACAATTCCGGATTAGTGATTTTCATCTGCGAAAAGCAAACAAAGCGGTTCCGACAGCTCCGGAACATTTCCGGGTTTTTTCTCCAAAAAATCCCAGAAGTTCCTAGAACAATTCTGGTACCCTCCAAGAATTTCCAGGCATGTGCCGAAACCAATTTGACTTAATGGTATACCCTGAAACAACTTTTCAGTTTTACCGAAACTATTTCGGTGTTCTCTCTCCGGAACTTTTCCGTTGTCTCCGAAACTTTTCCGGTGACTTTCTCTCAGACTCCCTGTCTAGTATTCAGCAGATAGATGACCCTTAAGCGTGTGACCCTATAGGTTCGGTGAAGCATAGACATGGCCGGAACACTTTCCGATCAATGATCAACATCGGAGCCGTGGACACCCATATTGACCCCTATACCCACACGAATAAATATTCGAGTGAACCTCCAGTTGCCGTGTGCTATTCCTGTTGCTTCGCGATATGTTACAAACACCCGAGGTGAGACTTATCGGCATCCCCGTGAATCAACAACTTGTCCACTATGCCAGTTACCTCGTTACCGGTTTTGTTCTCTTTTCTCGTTCTCGTGTTCCGGCATCCCTGTGATCAAATCACAATGTGTCTGGCCAGACGATGGTGGATACCGTAACACCGAGAGGGCCCAGAGATATCTCTCCATCATCGGAGGAGCAAATCCCAATCTTGAGCTATCAAGTCCCTTGACACACTTTTCCATGAACCCGTAAGCCGCCGTAATAGCCACCCATTTACGGATGACATTTAACAAACCCCAAAGTTCATGAAGCAAGCATGAAGAAACTCGACACTCTCATGGTCTAAGGAATTATGCAAATGTTAACTTTCTCTGTGTTATTAACCATTAACTTGTGACGAATGTATCTCATAGCATAATATCAATTCGGGTCGATTCAACACAAATGTTCTTCTAACATTGTGCCCTCAAAGTTGCCGGCATAGTCATGCCCATGATCAGGAAAACAGAACCATCATGCAACACTTGAGCTAGTCTTAGAGGCCAGACTAGGAATACATTTTTACTGTTTATTATTCCACACGTGCATATGAGTTTCCCTCCGAGCCTCGTGGTTATTGTAGACTCGAGAACCATAGCAGTTATAGCACGGAATATAAACTTAATTACGAACATGGGGATAAATAATAACATTTATTATTGCCTCTAGGGCATATCTCCTACAGACTCCCACTTGCACTAGATTCAATAATCTAGTCAATGCTAAAACACTTTACACCTATGGCATACCGGTGTAAAATATGCTTCGCTCATGGTATAGCCTGATGTCCAACGGATCTGACAACTTCAGTTCTGTGTATATCTTTGCATCTCCTCGCGTTTTCACGCTTTCACAAAATTCATATTTTGTGTGGACTTGGCTTTGTATATGTGTGAATCACAGGTCAAACCTTGATTCCTCAGACTGAGCTATGGAGCGACTATCTACAATAGTGTCCCATTGACCAAAGCCTTCTTGGAACCATACTAAGTTCATGAATGAACTATATGATTCAACATCTTCTTAGTCGCTTCCAAAGCGTCAACATACTTAGCCTTTGTTATAGAAATCGCCACAGTAACTTGTTTGGAACAATTTCCAACTATCGTGCCACCATATCGTGTATTACACAAAACCCTAAACTTAAATCGAAAATCGCATGGAGCATTGATGAAGACTGTATCGATGTAATTATTTACAATGAGCACTTCATAATCTCTGCTTGCGAGAAAACATGTCATCAGTGCTACTTTAGTACTTAATGACATTTTCCACTGTTGTCCCATGATCAGTACTTTGATCACTTTGGTATCTATACTCGCAACAACTTGGGAGTATCGGACATATCTGGTTGTTTTACATACCATGGAATATATGATTAATCCAAACACAAGAGTGTGTGGGATCTCCATCATGTATTTTGCTCCTCAATGTTTTGGGACACCGAGTCTTGCAAAACTCTTTCCATGTGACTTCGGCAAGAATCACTCCTTGGCGTTCTTATGCTAAACTGTTTTAGCATCTTGTCAATATGTATTTTTGGCTTAGCCTATTAGACAATTCTATCTCGTAGATAAATATGCCTAATATCAAGGCTATTTAGCCCAAGCACTTCATCGAAAAACTATTTTCAATGAAGTCCTAATTCGTGTCAAGAAATTTATATTATTTCCAATCAACAATGTGTCAAGCATACAAAGTTTTTAGAAATATTATTATGCTCCCACTTACTTTCTTGTAACCACAAGCATCTTCGTTATCCATTGATGAAATCAAACTCTTTTGACTATTTCATCAAAACGAAGATTCCAACTCCATTTTGCTCTCTTCTGTCCATTGCTGGAACTCTGAAGTTTGCATACTTACTAGCATCCTCTGGATTGACAAAATACTTCGGACTGTATCACATGCAAGTCCTAGGTAGCATTTCCATCACATGGAAATCCTTTTGGCATCCATGTATCATATCTCAAGATTGAAATATGTATTAATTGCTAGTTTTACCCGATCTGACTTTAAGCATCGCTACGGTGAGACAATCTCATCGTAGTCAACTCCTTGAATTTGTTATTGCAACAAGTCGAGCTTTATGGATAAAAGATTTTATCCACATCAGTTTATAGTTCCATTAATGTTCGTTAGACTCTAAGTCTTTCGAAGGGTTTATCAAGATATAATCTTGAATCATTTATATGGAAACTATCTCGGATTATATTGGCATTTAGCCAATTCTGGAGTCAGGGCCCATCAACGCTTCCTTGTGTATCGTAGGTATACTGTTGTCTAACAACAATATCTCGCTTGCACACCTGAGAGGTTTGCATGAGTTTTGCCTACGTGGTTCAGTTGCAAGTTTGACCGAAGTCCATACATCTCATGTAGAGGCTTCCGTATCAGTCGCAGTAGGAAACTCTGGAATTACTTCCAAGGTTTCTTTCCTTTGATCTAATGACGAAGATACTGTTATCTCGTCGAGTCGCACTGTCCTCCTACTCACCTTTTTGCAAGAACCATTTTCTTCAAAAGCATACCGTTCTTTGTGGCAAAACCTTTTGCCTCGGTACAGTGGTGGGGGAATACCCAATAACTTGGGATAACCTACAAAGTAGCACTTGTCTAATTTGGAATAGGTTTGTAAATATTTTACACAAGCCCCATATTCCAAATTTTAAGAAAAGACATAACATGGTTGGGTGTACCATACCATGGAGTCATTTCAACAGATCTGATGGTGCTCTTTTCAGTGTAAAAAACGTAGTCTCTAAAGCATTACTTTTAAAAGGGATAATGGCAAATTGATTTATGTCATCTTTGATCTTACCATGTCATAAATGGTTTGATTACATCTTCACGGATATTCCACTCACAGTGGTGCTCCGTGAGGTGTAAGTTATGAAACTCTTTACACAACTCATCAGACACTCGCTAAACTTGTAACTCAAATATTCCTTTCGGCAATCTAGTTTGCAGAAACATAATTTTCTTGTTACAATAATTTCTACTTCATTTTTGAAAACCTTATGAATGATTTCAAAAGATCCAGACTTACGTCTCATCAAGTAAATATCAATATATCTACTTGAGTCATTTCTGAAGATAGATAAATCCACTGCTAGCAACAACATTTATCGGACTACATACATCAAAATGTATGATCACCAATAAGTTCGTTGCTCGTTCCTTATGGCCTGCGAACGGTATTTCAGTCACTTCACTTTTCAGAGGAAAGTTGCAAGTGTCAGATGATTCATAATCAAACGACTTCAAAATCCATCATTATGGAATTTCTCCATGCGGGTTTCTCCAATGTGACCAAATACAGTGCCACACATGTGTGGTACTCCCTTAGTATTGCGATATTTAGCGTCAGTGTTATGGATGTATCATATTACCATCAATATTCATAACATACATCCCATTCATGATGGAATTATGGCCCTTATGTTATTCATAACACTGAACAACAATTGTTCTTTTATGAACAACCCTTTTGCAACAAGCATTATGCAATGGGCTAGAGTGTGTAAAAATCTAAAATGAATTATGAAAGTAAATACGGAGGTAATATATTCTTACCAATATTCATAACATACATCCCATCCATGATGGAAGCATGGCCCTTATGTTATTCATAACACCGAACATCAAAAGTTCTCTTATGAACAACCTTCTTGCAAGATACTTTATGTAATGGGCTAGAGTGTATAAAAACTCTAAAATGAATTATGAAAATACATACATAGGTAATGTACCGAGTATAGCAACTTTTACTATGTTCCCAGTGCATATCTAAACCTCACTCTGGCAAGTCTTTTAGGCCGTAGTAGTTCTTGCATCGAGTCGCAGCAGAATGCAATCGAGCGGGTATCTTTGTGATCAACTCACAATACCCAAGAATTAGTGACTAACAATTTAATCACAATTCCCAAGAACTATTTCTTTGACCAGCCTTCTATACATCAATAGCTTGTATGACTTTCATACATGAGCTGGACATTCCAGTCTTCTCTCTTTTTGCCTTTATACTTCTAACAGTTTAACTTTCAGTATTTCTCCCACTCTCAGAAGAAGCACTCAACTTAAGAGTGGTGTTAGCCCCAGACTTCCTAGGTGTGTAAGTCACACTAACACCCTTTGGACATTTCCTTTCTCTTTAAGTTGTTGTTTTATTCACCTTCATCATATGATAGGCGTTCTTCTGGATCCCTCTCGTATTAGTCAATGCAAAATGTAAACACTTTTACTAATAGTTTGCAAACAAACATTTCTTTGGATATCTCATATATTTTAGCCTTTGTTTGTATCTGAAACTAATTTTCAGTTCCATGAATATCACATAGCTATCCCAAACTTTTGAAGTTCGGGTCTCATGGAAGCAAACATATTGCACTTGACCGTAACGGAATTCTAGCTTTTGGATCGAAGGACGAGAGTCACATCATCCATAGCATTAGCGGGAGGATACCGAAAGCATGCGATAGGACAAAATCCTTCTCGACACTCTTGAGGACAATCCTCATATTACGTTACCAATCGTAAAGTTTTAACCAGATATATAACAGCTATTCAATTTTAATAGGGAAGGTGGAAACGCGAGCCATTATTCTACAACTATTATGCAAATTTCACTTAGACAAAGTTCATAATTAATTGCACAGAGAATTAAACAAGTTAATTCTATAGTGCGCTCCCACTCAAATCAATATCTCTCATAATTGATTGTGAGTGATACAAGAGCCACATTTCAATTCAACGCCATTGATTTGGACATCACTTATGACGAGAATTTTAATCGGTAGGCCAACTTGCCAATCACATCTCTATGTGATTCTTGTTCATCTTTCGATGGGCGTGTTCTGAGCTCAGGACGATCAAGCCAGAACGTCAAGACAACCAAGTGATCTCGCTGCGAGGTCTGACCTCACCCACCTTACACCCGTACAATCGTTCGTACCCATGTAGACATGGCGCACCCCGAAAGGAAAGATGTTGTGACGGTGCTACACTTGGGAGAACACTAACTACTTGATATTTTAAGTGAGAGATCACCCTAATAAAAGCGACTACCGCGCAATCAAAAGGGTGCATCATAAGGGATAAACATCTCAGGCAATTCATAATAGCATGATATAGTATAGCCCTTTTTGACGGAGAAGTCTTTAATTTCTTCGTCTTCGGCATTCGCGTCGGTGTTCACCTTTGCGAAGTTTGCCACCACCTTGTCGATGCACCAGATAATATTGCTATCTCTATAGCTAATAAAATAAGTGCATTACTTAAGGTTGACACACAGGTCATTAAAGTGACAATCATATGGCTCTAGCCATCATGCCGAATCATGACACGCAGGTCATGTTAGTAAATTTACATCATATAATCATCTCATACATAATCAAATTAATATGAGCATTGCTATACCACATCACATGCACATCCTGCAAAACCAAGTTAGACGCCTCTAATCGGTTTATGCAAAATTTTATTTTACGTGGCTTCTAAGGTTTTGAAACAAACCAAAGCTACCAACGTCCATCATCAAGTATGATTATTCAAGTCGCTAGATTAACTTTGCGGGGTGTATGAAACACGAGATAATAAAATCTCGAGCCCCATACTTAACTTCGTCATACGCATGACCCTCGTGCAGATCATATCTACATTGCCCTTTCATCTGCGAAATTTCATCTTTCTTTTAACTATGGTGGAATTCAAAGAACTGTTAGCACTTCGTTGATCAATCAGGATCGCGGATTGCCAGAACTTTGAAACTCCACCATACCGTTATCAAGATAAGAAATACGCAAATTCAAGGGAAGCAACAAGAACATCGGGTAATAGATTTCATCTGCTACCCGCATAAATAATTTTCAGCAATAGATCTCATCTACTACAAAATTATATTATGCAACACCCATACATCTCTATGTATTCTAGATCATAACCTGCAGCTACACATAGCACGGCTCATGATACCACTGTAGGGGAACGCAGCAGAAAACAAGAATTCCCGACCTACGCACCAGCCCAGGACCACTATGAAGACTGCATACAAGGTTTTGATCCGATCGTTACCGACTCGTAGCGCAGTGAAAGTAGAGTCGATGTAGATCGTCGGTGCAGATCCCCGCGGCTAGGATTTACAACCTCAATACCACGAGGATGTTCTCCCTTATCTGCTCGTCGGACAGCCCTCCGGGATACAGTCGGACAGTCCCTCGGACGGTGTCACGGACAGCCCTTCGGGAGGACCCTCAAAACTCGGATGGTCACTCGGACAGCCCTTCGGGAGGCACTCTCGAACAGCCCCTCGGGCAAAAAGATCAAACTTTTTGATGATTTTTTTTGGACCAAAAGAGACCCCCGAAGCTTCGTGGAAGGACCAGAAGAGCCACGAGGAGGCCACAAGTCAACACGGCATGCCCTGGGGGGTCGTGTGTTGTTGCCTTGTGGGCCCCTCGTAACTCCTTTTTGCGTGATTCCAACGCTGAAAAATCCTATAAAAAGAGAAACCCCCAGAAATAAACCTAGAACTTCGACGCCGCTGCCGCCGCAAGCCTCTGTACCAAAGAAATACCATCTGCAGCCCTGTTTCGACACCCTGCCGGAGGGGGAAATCATCACCGGAGGCCATTTTCATCATCCCAGCGGTCTCCATGACGAGGAGGGAGTAGTTCACCCTCGGGGCTGAGGGTATGTACTAGTAGCTATGTGTTTGATCTCTCTCTCGTGTTCTTGATTTGGCACGATCTTGATGTATCGCGCACTACACCACGACACCACAACAACGACACACATTTGTCGGTAGAAGTGTACAACGCCGACACTTTTTTTGTCACAAACTATACCGACACACAGATTGTCACTATTATGCAGTCTCATGACACATCATCTGTCGCTAAAGCTTGACGGACCACCAATGTAATTTCTGTTGGTAGATAGCAGCTTTGCTATTAGTCTGTGTGTCGGCGATTCATATGAACAGAAAAAGCGTCGGCGTTGTTTGGTTGGGCCCCACCCAAAAATTATGGCGCCGAAAGGAAGTCGTGGGCGCGCCACGCAAAAAGTACAAATTCCTCAAAGGCCCTATTCCCCAATCTCGCATCCCCCTCTCCCTCTCACGCGCAGCCCACACACAACACACATGTAAACATAACTCCCTGCTGCGCGCCGCCACCCTCGACCTGCGCTGCTGCGCCCCGCCACCCCCGGCCGGCCCAACCCGACCGTCGGTCCCCCTCGCACCACCGCCAATCCCCGTTCTCCATCCTCTTAGCCCGCATTAGCTGAAGCGCCGTCCGCGACGGAGGAGCACCGTCCGTCATAACTCACCGAATCACCTTTAGGGGATTCCTCAGTGGCGCCATCCGCTGCCAAGGATCCCCGGCGCCGGGAAGCACAAGGACCGTCCGCCCGAGGATCTGCCGCGCCGACTGTTGCTAAGGAGCCGCCGGCCATTCTTCTTCCTCCATCGGCGACGCCTGTTCCGGTTTACTCCGCTTACCTAGCCCCTGCTCCAGATCTTACAGGTAAGATGCAAAAATTTCCATGTGCTGGCTACATGTCCACTTATATTTGTTCATGCCTGTGATTTTTCTTCACGAGTCGTTGACTTGGTTAAGGTAGTTGTTTCTTTCTGTCATAGCTGAATCATTAGTCCATGTGCTGAGTTAATGTTCAAATTGGTTGTATCATACACGCAGAAATACAAGGACTTCAGACCTGACCGGGTTAATGCATTTTCATGGGATATTACATCAGCACAATCGACAGAGGCTGTGTTGCCGTTCTATGTTGCCATTGTGACAATGGTAATGTGTTGTACTCTGATTACACATTCACATATCTATTTGCACAAGATTTAAGTGTCTGTTCATATTTAGAACTTCAGATACCAGAGATGGAAATTTGCGAAAACTGTAATGTAGATACAGTAGTCCTGGAGAAAGACTAAACTCCACAATATATAGGTTATTCTGCATATTTCCTAGCTTCAATGAGCTATCTGAATCCCCTAAAGGTGATTCGGTGAGTTATGACAGTAGAATCACTGAATGTCTAATAGTACAATGTTCAAGGTATTTGTGGGCGTCAAGCTGTGAGTAATATATTTGATCATGATTCAACTCTGTATGTGCAAAATTACATTTCCTGCTAAATGATCATCACTTATACATGACTTTTTGAAGCTGGGGAGTATGGAATCAGGTGGTAGACAAATTCATTATGCAAATTGACTGTTATTCAGAATGGTGCCTTGATTTGATTTTGTCGTGTCCCGAGAAGTAGTCCAACTTATCTAGCATTGCAGCAGTTGCCTACATGATGGGGGCCCTGAACATGCATGCACCGTTTATCTTTAATCTGATTCAACTTTTGTTGTTGTATTTAGCTTGCTTGTGCTCACATGCATGTCTCTTGAGTTCGAGTGACGAAACACACTTTGAGCAAAAAGGTGAATCATTTTTGGGTATCTAGGTTTCTTATCAGTAACTGAATAGAGTATATACCACATTTCAGGAAGTCTGCAGGCATCTTAAGCAGGTGCTCTTTATCCCTTTAATAGTTCTTGATTTTACATTTAAGTATATTTTGCTTACTATTTGTGCCATATATTATTGAAAAATATGTTTCTGTCAAAGGCGAAATCAAAACGTGTCGTGTGGTACTCCTATAATTGTTGGCAAAAAATACTTAAGGTTCTGTGGGGTCCATTTTGGATTGAGAAACCAGAGAGTATGCGCACTGCTGCAATCAGGAATCTTCGCTCATGTTACAAATTTAGAATAATTATAGTATAAACATCTGAAACTGAAATGATACATTATTTGTGTTGTAAGCAGATATATTTGCCTACAATAGTTTGGCTTGTTGTTTGCTGAATTTTAACTACCATGACAGGAACCAACCGATAACTCTTGTGTGCCCCTGGATAAGATCATGGATTTCATGGGAGGTCTTTATTTTTGTTTAGGGGGTCCTATTGTTTAAGGATCTATTTAATCCATTTGTTCATAGTAAATACTGATTTGTGCACCAAAGTTGAGTTGTGCCTTGTTCCAGGCGAGGCATCCCTACACTATGCGTATATGTAATTTGGTTTTACTGTTAGCAATGTGTCCCATTTATTTTATTTCTTCTTACGTTTATACTAGATACGAGAAAAACAAATGGAAGCTATAAAATTTACTTCTTAGATGTTCGCCTTAAACTGGTGCACATGATTTTCACTAGTGAGGATAGTACAAACTACATGTTTAACAACTGCAGTTCATTCCTTTTTGAAATATAAGCCGGTATATGCCAACCTATTCTACCTTGTTCACTATGTAACTTCTTTTACATAGCTTATCCATGTGAATACCATCTGCGCAAATCTCTCTGCATGAACTTGTATGCCTGGTTGTCTTAATATCATGTGCTACTTAATGACTTTTTGTAGTGCAGGTTACATCTCATCTTTAATGCATTTGCATTGTAATAATATAAACTAATCAATTTATAAGGTGTTCTTAGTATTGGACAATTTTTATACTTCAATCTTTACTCATGTTACAAATTTAGAAATAATTATATTATAGTCATCTGAAACTGAAAGTTCATATTGTTTTTTTCATTCTTTGTTTCTTGCAGAATTTGAACTACCATGACAGGAACTAACCTGCATAAGGCAATGGCTTTCATGGGAGGTGCTTGGCAATAGCACAAAAGGGAAAAGAAATTGTAAGATTACACATTTGCAAAAAAAAAAAAGTAAAGACCGATCAATCATCATTATAACCTGCTGCTATATGAACTGTTAGTACTACTCTACAGTAGGATGCCCTTTTTGTCAACAGAGGACATACACATCCATATGTTTACAGTTGCTGCTTGTCTGGCTGTGTCGTGGCTAGTTCACCATGAGATAGGTTAAGTGTTATATGTTCGTTCCCTTTCCTTTTTTTTCTTTTGCTTTTCTGTACTTGGGATTTCGGTTCTGTTCTACTAACTCTATGCTAAGAAACCGTAGCTCTGCATTTGCTTTCTGCTAAAGCTTGAATGATCCTTTTTTCAGTATTTGTTGCAACCATATCGTTCCTGCAGTTATATAGTTAATTGATTTAAGAGGAAAACAAGATGTCTTCCTGCTACTAACTACGTATATGCTAAAGATTGTCTTTGCAATGGCTTTGTTTTCACCAAGTGCGCTTCCTGCTACTAACTATATGTCTGCTGGTACATGTATATTTACAAGTGCATATCCTGATTGTTTGTTGATTAAGGAACTTCAAATGTAAATCTCATAAGTTACAATAAGAACCTCATTCTTGATGCCTTAGAACAAATCTGATTGTTGATCGGTGATTGCCTAATTTTTATAGTAAGCCATGTGATATGCTAGGTGCTAGCCTGACATTGGTTGATGTTCTTGTAAGGATATCTTTTGTAACCAAACTGTTTGCAGTACATTTTTTATTTTTAGATCTTTGGGATCAAGGGCAACTCACGAGTTTGAACAAATTCTCATTTCTAAGATTGCTCAAATATACAAGTTCTTTTGCAGGGATATATGGCAGAAAGTAGGAAGCTCGCAAATTGGTCTAAGATGTTTTGGTGATCGCTTTTGTTCATAACATGGTCGACACATTTTGTTCATATGGAAGTTGATGCCGGCTTGGTGATTGAAGACTTGGTCTCTTTCATAATATTTTGTAGTAGTCAAGTGATCAAACAATTGGACTCTTAGGAGCTTAGCCCTCATATTTTGCAACAGGACACGTCTTGTATGTATTTCCTCAATTGTTGTAGCTAACTTGAGTGAAGAAAACTAATGAATCTTCTATACATGTTGAATAAATGTATTGATCAATGGTATCTTGTGATCAATAGAAGAGTATAATTGTTTATATATGTATTGCATATTGAACATGAATTGAATATTATGAATGTAATTTCATTCAAAATATGTTGCATTTGCATTTGTGCTGAAATGTAGAACCCTGGCAGCAAATGTGTCGGTAGAAGTATTGGACGTCACACTATCTGTCGGTAGAGCACACTGACACAAAAATTATCGGCGTAGCAATGGATGTTGCACTATCTGTCGGAATAGCACACTGTCAGATAATCTGTCGGCGCAGCACAGTCTGTCGGCATAGAAATGTCCGTCGCCGTAGATCTCACCAACCCCGTCATCCTATCTGTCGCCATAAATTTATCTGTCGGCAAAGATCTTTCCCGGCAGGACTATAGGCGACAGCTCTTTTCTGTCGGCAGAGATCTTTGCCGACACTAAATGTGTCGCCTTAGGTGACCTATGCCGACAGATTGTTTGACGCTGCTTTGAGTGTCGTGGTGTAGTGGCGAGCTTTGTTAATATAGTTGGATCATATGGTGTTTCTTCCCTCTCTATTTTCTTGTGATGAATTGAGTCTTTTCCTTTGAGGTTTCGTTATTGTCGGATTGAATATTTCAGATTTGAGAACACTTGATGTATGTGTTGCATGTGGATACCCGTGGTGACAATGGGGTATTCTATTGGTTCACTTGATGTATGTTTTGGTGATCAACTCGCGGATTCCCATGGCCTTGGGGTGATCTAGGCATAGGGGTTGGTTGCACGTTTTCATCTTCTTTTCTCCGATAGAAACTTTGGGGTACTCTTTGAAGTTCTTTATGTGGATTGAATATTATGAATCTGAAGTTGTTTGATGCATATCGAATAATCAACTCACAGATACTTGTGGTGACATTGGAGTATCTAGGTGACATTAGAGTTGGTTGATGCGTATCATATGGTATTATTTTAGTATGAACTCTAGGGCTGTTTGTGACACTTATAGGGATGGCTCAATAGATTGATCGGAAAGGATAACTTTGAGGTGGTTTCGTACCCTACAACAATTTCTTCTTATGTTCTCCGCTAATAGGAACTTTGGAGTGATTCTTTATCGCACGTTGAGGGATTGTTATATGATTCAATTATGTTAGCACTGTTGAGAGATTGCACTAGTGAAAGTATGAACCCTAGGCCTTGTTTTCAAGCATTGCAATACCGTTTGTGCTCACTTTTGTTACTTGCTACCTTGCTGTTTTTATATTTTCAGATTACAAAAACCTATATCTACTATCCATACTACACTTGTATCACCATCTCTTCGCCGAACTAGTGCACCTATACAATTTACCATTGTATTGGGTGTGTTGGGGACACAAGAGATTTCTTGTATTTGATTGCAGGGTTGTTTGAGAGAGACCATCTTCATCCTACGCCTCCCACGGATTGATAAATCTTAGGTCATCCACTTGAGGGAAATTTGCTACTGTCCTACAAAACTCTGCACTTGGAGGCCCAACAATGTCTACAAGAATAAAAGTTGCGTAGTAAACATCAAGCTCTTTTCTGGCGCCGTTGCCGGGGAGGTGAGTGCTTGAAGGTATATATTTAGATCTTGCAATTGAATCTTTTAGTTTCTTGTTTTATCACTAGTTTGGTTTATAAAAGAAAATTACAAAAAAATGGAATTGAGGTTGCCTCAAATGCTTCATCTATATAATGTCTTTCTTGAAAATGATGGATTGGAAAATTGTGCTCAATTGCTAGAGAAAGAATTTAATAAAATGTTTAATGTGAGTCCTTTGAAAGATGAGCTTCATTGCAATATTGTTAGTATGCTTTCTATGAATATCCATGATGCTAATGATATGCAAAACTACAAGCTTGGGGATGCTATGTTTGATGAAGATGATCTTTTTAGTCCCCCTCGTTTTGATGAGCAAATTTATTATGATGATTGCATGCCTCCTATTTATGATGATTACAATGATGAAAGTGGGTATGGAAGAGTGTCAACTTTATGCAATAATGATCCCACTATTTTGGAGGGTGTTGAATCTTATTGGAATAATGATAAAAGTGGATTTGGAGAGGTCATGACTTTATTTAATGATGATTCCACTATTTTGAAAGAGGTTTGAATTGATTATGACAACAAAGTTGCTATCTATGATGACTATTGTGATGACATGTATGCTATAAAGAATAATGATAACTATGAAACTTGTCATCATGATTTTAATTTTCAATTGGATTATGCCAATCAAGTATCTCATGATAGTTATTTTGTTGAGTTTGCTCCCACCATTTTCACGCTCATCACTGCGTTTTTGTTTGTATACATGTGCTACTTTTTGCATGCTGCACCGATCTGCATGTGTGTATAGCAAGACCAATATGTTGTAGTACCCACGGTGTTTTTCCAGAATGGAGTCACGTGAACAAGTTACATGACAGTTTGACCGACGGGCCACGTCTTATAGTAGTGAGATGCGTCGTCTTTCCAGTCAACAGTCATGAAAATCCTCTTTCCTTTTTCCGCAACGCTCGGGAACACTAACCCCTCCTATCGGTCCCCAGAAAAAGAGGTTTGGAATGCAAAAAGAGCCACATGTATATTATATAAATAGAAGAAGCCTTACAAAAAGCTGTGAGCGAGTTGGGTATTGGGTACTTGCTTATGTCATGTTATATATACAAGACCGATGGCAGCAACATATGCAGTGTACAAATACAGAATTCTAATTTACACAATGAAGCATACGACAAAAAATATTGTTCTAATGGATCAGTGGGAGGAATAGCAACTGTAGCAATTCTTTCTATCTCATCTACACAAGGCAAATCTTTGGCATGATGTTGTTTAGTAAACTTAGAGAAATTAAAGGAAACTTCATCTCCTCCAAACTTAACATAATTTTTTTCTTTTTGGCAATCAACAATAGCACTACAAGTATTCAATAAAAGTCTACCGAAGATAATGGGACAAACGTTATCTTGATCAGTTCAAAGTATTAAGAAATCAGTATGATACTTAGTCTTTCCACAAAGAACTTCAACATCTCTAACAATTCGCACATGTGAAATACTAGACATATCTGTCAGTTTAATAGTCAAATCAATTCCCTCTACTGAGCAAGGTGAAATATCATCAACAATTTCTTGATAAAGAGAAAAATGAATAGCACTTATACTAGCTCCAGTATCACATAACCCATGATAACAATGCATACCAATCTTAACAGAAATAACAGGCATACCAACAGCATTAGGAAGCCTTCAATGCTTAACAATATCTATAGCTTCCTCACAAAATTGAATAACATGCGCATACATATCATCAGTTAAAAGATCTTTAATCATAGCTATTTGAGATTGTGTTTCAGTTTGATCATAAGGTGTATAAGACTTATGTTCACTTTTATTAGCCACCGTTGTTACCAAAGAGTATTGTTTAATTCTAACAGGAAATGGAGTTTTCTCGATGTAAACAGAAGGTAACACATGCTTAATAGTGTGAACTAGAATTTCTTCCTTAGCAATAATATTCTCTTTTCTTTAGGAACATCAATGAGTAGCAAAAGATTTACAAAGAGTGGAAACTGTATCAGGGTCAAGTCCATACTTATAACCAAGTTCATGAAAATAAGAACTTTCAAAAAAAAAGACTTAATGCAATCATATTAAATGTTAATACCTGACTCTTTACCTTTGTCGATATCCCAATCTTCAGCATAGTGTGATATTCTTTCAATAAGATCTCATTTATCACTAGTATTCTTCTTACTAAATTAGCCTCCAAAAGACATATCAAGTGTTTCTTTATCATGGTGAGGAAGTCTCACATAGAAGTCTGTACGAATCATCTCTTTGGAAAGCCCATGAGTAGGACATTTAAGCATCAATGACTTAAGCCTCCCCAAGCTTGGCTCATACTTTCTTCGAAATGAGGCAAAAAATTATAAACATAATTCATGTCTTGATGTACATGTTGAGCTGGATGAAACTTGGAGATAAATTCAAAACATAGAACATTCCACTGCATGGCATAGGGATTATCTAGTAACCTAAACCATGACAAAGCATTTCCCTCCAAAGATAGAGGGAATATTTTCTTCATAACACCATCCTCTGATAAACCTGAAATCTTGAAGAGGCCACATAATTCAAGAACATAGCGTAAATGTTCCTCGGGGGAATGGTTCTGTCACCTGCATAACGGTTAGCTCTCACATGTTCCATAAAGCCAATAGAAATATTATAAGGTTTTTTAGAAGGTGGATATTCACTCCTAACCACATGGGTGGCATAGGCGACCCCTCCTAACAAGTTATCAGCAGCAAGCAAATCTATAATGGACTAAAGTAGCAAACAAAAATCAAAATAGCAAGCACAGTAAATATTTCTCTTACCAAATTCCATTTACCAAGAGCGTTACACTCCCGGCAACGACGCCAGAAAAGAGTCTTCATATCCCACAAATGTAGTGGATCTATCGTAGCCTTTTCGATAAGTGAGATTGTCAAACCCAACGAGGAGCAAAAGGAATTTGTTGATGGAAAGTAGTAAGAATTCACTGGAAAAACTACAAAGAGTGTTTGATGGGTTGTTTGTAAGCAAGAGTAATTGCAAGAAAGTAAGTAGTAACAAAAGTGAATGGTGCAGTAAGTGTCCCAATCCTTAATTATGCTAAATAAAAGCTAGTGGTTTTACTTATAGGGATCAAATCGCCTTTGAGGGCACACGAGAGTTTCAGCAAGTTGCTTTCATCAAGTTTCATTGAGTTGTCGTTCATTATTTTGATAATTTTTGTGCGATGGAACCTATGATAATGTGTTGATCTTACTTGAACAATTACATACTTATGATTATACCCACTATGCAAGCATCTGCAAATACAAGAGAATGATTAAGATAACATCTAACCATAGCAATAAACTTTGGGGTTCCAACAACTCCTCATGCAATAGTTCATAAACTTAGGGTTTGGTATTTTTTTAACTCTAACCACCCGCCATGAACAAACTGGTCACACAATGCTCTCCTCTAGGCCCACATCACCACTAGAGAATTACATCACAACATAATATCAAAACACTGAACTAGATTCAACTTCACAATATTAATAGTAACAAGGTCTATCCCATGTCCTCAAGAACATAACGAACTATTCACAACACATCATATGGATCATGATCAGCGGAGATGAATATATGAATAAAAATCTGAACATATGAATCTTTCACCAATAAAACTTCTAAACATCAACTACAAGGAGTAATCAACACCAGAAACTATACTCAACAAAGAATCGAAACGCTAGGGTTAAGGAAGTTGATGGAGATGACGGTGTTGATGAAGATATTAATGGAGATGATGATCTCAACGGTGGACGGAGTGTTGGTGGCGACGATGGATTCGAATCTCCCCTCTTGGAGGGATGGATCTCTGGCAGAATCAGCATACCAGAGAGCAAGAGTGCTCCGCCTCGTAGCGGCGGCAGAAAAATCCCATAATATCCCTGAGCGGTTTTTAGGTCAATGGAAAAATATAGGCCGAAGGGCGTCGAGAGGCGATGGCCAGGGGCTCCACGCAACCCGGGGGTGTATGGAGGGGGCGTGGACGCCCTGTGGCCCCCCACCAGACTATCTTCCAGCTCCTGGCTTATTTTATTTCAAAAGAATTTCTTGAATTTTCTGGGTATTTTTGGAGCTCCAGAAAGTTGCTTTTTCTTCTGGTACATTTTTTGTCCTATTGTATGTCAATTTCCTGGTAATTTCCCTCTCCATGTGCTTCACGCAAATTAAAGTGAAAAAACATTAGAATTTAGCAATAATGTGAAAAATATCGATAATAAAGAGAAAATTATAATAAGATAGTGATGCAAAATGGACGTATCAATGAGCTCAGCCCAGATACAGTCACAGGGGAACTTCTACAAATACACAACTCGTAGAATTTGTTAGAGAAAAGGAAGTGCAACCACCGTCAGAATCCACCCGATTCCCCTCGCCACCAGTCGTCGCTTTGGCGGTGTGATGCGGGTGGAACCTCTGGTGCTTGTTCATGTGTTTTAGTAGCCTTTACAGGATAAGTTTGTGCTCCCCACAAAGAACGTACTGGTAGTAAGCACAATATCGTGGAAAATCAAGGCCCTCTCATTCTTCCCCAAGCGCGGAGGTGCTTTTCTAGGTTACATCGCAAAGCCATAGCTTTGTTTCCTCTATAGTTCTGTGTAACTGATCTTGTAGAGATTAGGTTTGTGTCCTTGCAGGACCGATCTTTCCAATCTGTTAAGTTTTTTTTTGTGTGTGCCTCAGTGATTTATCGATTTGAATTTTTGTAGAGATGTAGTCTTTCCTTGACACTTCCTTGCAAGCCAAACTTCCAGACTACCCGGATGAGTTTTAGTTCTGATTTTTTGCCAGTTTTCTATTCGGTTTTGTTTTGTTATTATTTTCATTTTTGTTTCCTTTGTTTCACTTTTTTTTCAAAATCATGACCTTTTTTAAAAATTCTTTTAAATTCACAAACATATTTCAAATTCATGAACTTCTTTCAAGTTCATTAACATTTTTGTCAGTTCATGATTTTTTTACGGTTTATAACTTTTTCAAATTCTTAACTTTTTCTAAATTCATTTAATTTTTTAAATTCATGAACTTTTCTAAACTTTCTTCAAATTCCTGAAATTTTTATTTTTGCAATTTTTTTCAAATTCATGGACTTTTTCAAATATATGAACACTTTATGAAATCCACAAATAATTTTCAAATCTGTGAACATTTTCTTTCAATTGCGCAAACTTTTTCAATGTCGCAAGTATATTTTCAAATGCGGGAACTTTTCATATTCGGAAACACTTTGTAAATTCTCAAAGTTTTTTCAAATTCAGGATTGTTTTTCAAATAAATGATTTATTTAGAAATCCAAATTTATTATCAAAAAAACACCCGAAATAAAAAGAACAACCGAAAATAAAAAAATCGGCTAAAAAACCTAGCGAAATCGGCAGGGAACAGGAGAGGCGCTCATGGGCTGCGGCCCAACAATCGTCTACTAACTGGCGCGTTAAGCGCCGAATACTCGTTTTCACGAAGGGAAACGCTTGTGGCCGGCAGTCCGACCGAACTTTAAGCCGGTCCGTGCGAGGCGTTCAATCTGGCAAGTACGCACCGCTCTATCCCCACCTTATCTCTTCCTTCGAGCAAGCACATCCACTCATTATTTTCCCCAAGCGTTGACCTAGGCTCATCCCTCTCTGCATCCCCGCATGCGCTCCGCCATACCCACCTCAAGCTCATGCGCGCCTCCAGCCGCCCCTGTTCTCCGATGTCCCGGCGCTCCAGTGCACTTTCTGTTACCTCCCAACGCCTCCGCCATGGGATCTGCCACGAGCAGCCACAAGGCCGGCTAGGCACACGAGACGGAGGAAGGACCGCAGTCCCGCATGCTCCAACGGCGGCTGCCGGACACTGCGGTCATGGTGGCCGGGACCTACAGCGTTCGGCGACCAAGATGCTCCAACCGCGGCGGGGCTATGAAGTGGTTCCGGTGCTGGAACCGGTGCCGCGGGATGCTGCAACCAGCACGCACCGATGCTGGAACCGGCCACCACGGGTGCTGGAACCGGCCGTCGCGGATACTGGCATCGGCGACGCTCGACGGAAAAAGCTGCAACCAGCACCCACCGATGCTGGAACCGGCCACCGCAGGTGTTGGGGATATTCCCCTTGGCTAAGACCCGGCCATAGTATGACCCGGCCAAGAGCCTGGAGGCCCTATGGGTCATGACATTTACCGGGTCACAGCAAGAGAACAAGACGGGCCAAAGGGCCCAAAAGCGAGACCCGGCAGGAGGCCGACTCTCATATGAGCACTGTGGGCCGACTCACGCAGGGGCCCAGAGACAAAGACCTGGCCCACGATGCCGGCTTGCAAGTAAAGCTTACAGGCCGACTCACGATGGAGCCTAGAAGCAAGACCTGGCAAGGGAAGCAAGACCCGGACTAGTATCCAGCTTGTAATAGAAAATAGACCTGTCCTAATCCTACTAGGACTCTACATGTAAGCCGCCCCTTCAACTTATATAAGGAGGGGCAAGGCACCCCAAGAGGGACGGGTCAAGATAGATAGACAAAACAATAGCTCTCGAGATAGAGGTAGCGAAAGAGCACCCTTGTAATTGAGATCATCATCAATAGCAATCAAGCAGGATGTAGGCTTTTACCTCCGCCGTGAGGGGCCGAACCTGGGTAAAACTCGCGTCTCTCGATTCTGACCAACCCCGTTCAAGCTACCACCTAGTTGCGATGGCTTCACCACTAAGTCCTTTCACGAGGACATCTACTGTGACAAAACCACGACAGTTGGCGCCCACCATGGGGCTATCGCTCGGTGGTGTTGAGTACTTGAAGGGAACTCCCGCAGGGATCGAGGGATACGCGATCGGCCGCATGACCAAGAGTCGCCGCGGCAAGCTCTACTTCAACGATTCAGACTGGGGCCCCGAGGCCGAGTCAATCGAGTATGGGTACCGGGTCCCCTTCGGCAAAATCCACATCTTCATCGGCAAAGCCGGCAGATCTGAACTCGAGCCGGACGTCTGCACCGACATCGTCGAGCCGGCTCGGCGCGCGCAACCCGCCCAGGCTTAGGCCGGCCGGAAGCACGTCTTCATCGGCTTCACTTAGGGGGTGGACCTTGCAGATAACTCTGCGTCCGGTAGCGATACCCTCGTCTACTCTGATGGCGAGTCCTCGGTAGGCGAGACCGAGTCAATCCTCCCGCTTTACGATGGCGGGCTTGGGGGCTACCCCGATGACCGACCGGCTCAGGATTCCTTTAACACGCCAAAACTATGCTAGCGTCTGTCCGCGCCGATCTATTAGACGAAAATACACCTACATCCGCTACATGTTTCGTCGGGCAGTCGCATCGGCCGTTGAATAAAACTTATCTTCAGGTGATATTTTTCCAGATAAAATTGTTCACGCAGGTTAATTCTATCAAGAATTTTTGTACTTTTAATTTGTACACATTTATGCGCAGGTTAATTTATAAGCGGGAGGCCGCACCAGCGTCCGCACCGCACCGGTCTACCCGGCGGACACACGCCGCCGCTGCCCCCGCGGCCCGGTCTACATCAATACACCGGGACCGCGCCCGCCCGTACGAGCCGCCTAACGGACGTGCGCAAGCCGCCGCCCCCGTGGACCGATCTACATCAACACGCCGCAGCCGATTCACGCGTCCGCACCGGCCTCCAATGCGCGGCCGACTCGCGCGTCCGCGCCGGCCTCCAATGCGCGGCCGACTCGCGCGTCCGCACCGGCTTCCAACGCCACGGCCGACTCGTGCGTCCGCGCCAATTTACAACGCCACGGCCGACTCGTGCGTCCGCACCGGTTTACAACGCCGCGGCCGACTCATCTGTCCGCGCCGGCTTACAACACCGCGTGCAACTCACGCATCCGTGCCGGCCTTCAACGTCACGGCCGACTCGCGTGTCCGCGCCCGTGCCGGTTTTCGACGCCGCGGCTGGCTCCCGCGTCCGCGCACGCGCCCGCGCCGGCTCACAACGCCGCAGCCGACTCGTCTGTCCGCGCCGTCTTACAACACCGCATGCGACTCATGCATCCGCGCCGGCCTTCAACGTCGCGGCCGACTCGCGTGTCCGCGCCCATGCCGGTTTTCGACGCCGCGGCTGGCTCCCGCGTCCGCGCACGCGCCCGCGCCGGCTCCCAACGCCGCGGCCGACTCGCACGTTCATCCGACAAAAATACCAGGTGCTATTCAACCTATCTGTTTTTCAGTATGTATTAATTCATCCGAGAACAATTATTCTGCCCTATAATATTTTTACGCAGGACAATTATTCATCACAAAGGTGGCGTTATCCACGGATACGGAGCGCGCACCAGCATCATTCTACACCGGTGTTCGTCTATGCCGCGCTGCTCGACGGACACGCGTGTAAGCCACCGCTTTCGCGGTTCAGTCTACATCAACACGCCCGATGATTCTCGCGTCCGCGCCGGCGTCTGATATCGCGGCCGGTTCCCGCGTCCACGTCAATTTATCGGCCAGCTCTCCCGTCTACATCAACACACCAAAGCATGCCAGAGTTCGCTCTGTCGACCGGCCCACACCAAGTTATCCGGCATAACACACAGCTCACCATCTTGCGGTCTGGTCTAATTCACCACATCAAAAGGGACAGATGAGTCGGCCATGGAGGAAACCTCCCCGAAAGAGCAAAGAGCCGGCAATTATGAAGCCGGCAGCGAAGAAACAGAAAAGAGAACGGCCCTAGAAGAACCAGGAGAGCCGGACCAAGAGGCGTACGAAATCACTTTGGGCAAAAACGTCCCTGCAAGATCATCAACTCGCCGCATCGCCTCCGGCTTCGATAAATTCCAGTTCGCAGCTGTCAACTATACGCCGGTTTATGCCACATCCAAGTGCAAAGAATCTCAAGCCAGATCCTCGAGTCGACTTAAGCCTCGGGGGCTACACAGACATGACTCGTCAGAGTTGGCTGGTTTCACAAATTCAAGAACCCCGGGTCATTGCGAGGAAGACAACCCGGTCCCGGGGGCTGCTGCCGTATTGGCGAAAAATTAAAGGTTGCCAAAGAGAACTTGCTGCCACGATGCGCTGTTCAAACATGGGTATCATGTCGTATTGGCGAAAAATTAAAGGTTGCCAAAGAGAACTAGCTGCCACGATGCGCAGTTCAAACATAGGTATCCTGCCTTATTGACGAAAAGTAAGGTTGCCAAAGAAGACTAGTCGCCATGATGCACAGTCTAAACATGGGTACCCTACTCAATTTCGATCATTGGTCACTTGGGGGCTTCCAACTCACCGAGTTTAGCTACCTCACCCTCTTGACCCGGCAAAAAAAACGCCACATTATATCTTGGTTAAACCTGCCTGTCTGCTTGATGCTACTCCACCTAGGTGACCCGGTGTACTCTTGACAAGTCAATCATTTTATGACCCTGAACTTGTCTTGGTTAAAACATTGGTTTAAGTCACGTGAGAGCCAGCTTACAGAGAGCGAGGATAAACCATGGGCTATCACGCCAGCTTCATTGAAGTAAGACTCGAGCCTCGAAAGCTGGTCTTTGGGTCGTGCCTCGAAAGCCGGCATTTTTATACCTTGTTATCATACACATACATCATCATCCAATGCATCATCATCCCATGCATATCTATATTCGTTTATGTTGCAGGAACCGGTCTTCAAAACCGGGTTACAATGTAACTATGCAGGAACAAACAAACCTTTGATTCCCAAAATGACTGGATCTTCGTCATGGTTTATCATAACCAGTATTAAATGATTGAGATATCAATTCTTCTAAATTCCCGGGTTACAAATCCAGCCGGGTCACATATAATACCTGGTCATTTAATTGATCGGGTTTTGGGTTATTCAACATGTGCTTTGTAGAAGACTACAGCACTTATGAAATTTTTCACACATATTTGCCGGGTTGCACTCCAACCACGGCCAAGGATTTCTTTCATCGCAAAAGCATCATCAGTTCACAGGCAAAATATTAAAAGTGCTTGATGGCATTGGCGGACTATACAGTTTCCCGCTCAAAAACTATCACAAGCCACGATTGGGCTATTTTTCTATCAAGTTTTTCAGAGCCAAATTCAAGCTTGCAGAGTTATTGATGGTTGAGACCCGGCAGTTGGATCTGCCGGATTAACATTGGTTTGTTCTCCTTCTATGTCAATTGCCGCCGGGTTGTCACTTGCCGGGTCATCAGGATTTATTTGGTGAGTTGATAATACAAAAGAGTATACTATGCGGCCAGGCAACCCGGTTCTTGGAGGCTACAGTGGATCTGAGTATTCTAACATGGAAGGAATAGTCCCGAGTCGCTACAGGCAATACGACCCGGCACTTGGGGGCTACATTATTCAAATCAAGATTACATTCAGTATGAAAGTCCCATGTCGCTGCAAGCGTGCACCACGGCACTTGGGGGCTAATACTCAGTTCAAAAAATTACAAAGATAAAGGAAGTCCCGAGCCGCCGCAGGCGATCGACCCGGCACTTGGGGGATACCATATTCAAGTCTATTATTCAGTCCCGAGTCGCCGCAGGCACACGACCCGGCACTTGGGGGCTACATTGTTCAAGTTTCTGAAGTCCCGAGTCGCTGCAGGCACACGACCCGGCACTTGGGGGCTACATCGTCATTTTAAACTATTTTCATTGAAGATCTAGCTCACTATTCATAGTGACCCGGCCCTTGGGGGCTACAGTCACTGACTCTACAGATAGTTCAAGCTCCAGATTGATGAGGAGAGCTAACCCGGCCCTTGGGGACTACACTATTTGCAGCTATACATCTACAAAACATCAAAAGCTAAGTTAAAGTCCCAGGTTGCTGCAGGCAAGACAACCCGGCACTTGGGGGCTACAACGTTCAGTTGTTTAAACAGATCATAAGCTCCAAATTGAAGACACGGCCCATCACATACTGATGAGCCGGCCCTTGGGGGCTACATATGTGAAATGAAAAACATTCAATTATGACTGGTGACTCAGATGAACAACCTGGATTTTCTTCAAAATTGCAACATCCGCAAGTCTTAAGCTATCACTACGTTTCTACTCTTAAGACTTGGGGGCTACAGGTAATATGGATATAAGGGAGGAACACCTTCAAGTTCTCAGTTTTGAGTAAGCCGGGTCTCATATTCTTGGTGGAGAAATTTGCAAAGTTTATCTCCTCTAAGCTATTCCTAAAAAGGCCCGGAAAGCCGGCTTAACGTCATATGGTTTTCTTATTCCCAAAAAATTTCATGAAGCCGGAGCATTGAAGGCCGACTCAATGGCAGATGGGTGTTTTATTTCCCAATGTTTTTCTTCAAGGAACCCGCGTCAGCAAGTTGATTCTAAAGCAGGCTTGTTAATATGACAAAGGAAAACCCGGATTTTTTAGAAGCCGGTTCATTGGATAAGCCGGCCATTTGATATATACACTCGAAAGATTTGTTATGAGGTCATATACACGTGTGAAAGCAGTTGAGATGTCATGTTGTGAAGCAACAAAATCGCTAAAGTATGGAAAAGCCATGCAACCCGGCGACATTTTGATCCTTCATAGAGACCCGGTCAAAGTGACTTGGGAGAAGAGAGAGAAAGATTAAAAGAGATGAAGCAGGTGCCGGCTCAGAAAGAATCTAGAAACGGAGAATCACCCTTCACATATTTTCCCTATTCTTATTTTCAGGATGGAGTTTACCATGGATAAATCCAAGCTAAACTGGGGGCTAATGTTGGGGATATTCCCCTTGGCTAAGACCCGGCCATAGTATGACCCGGCCAAGAGCCTGGAGGCCCTATGGGTCATGACATTTACCGGGTCACAGCAAGAGAACAAGACGGGCCAAAGGGCCCAAAAGCGAGACCCGGCAGGAGGCCGGCTCTCATATGAGCACTGTGGGCCGACTCACGCAGGGGCCCAGAGACAAAGACCTGGCCCACGATGCCGGCTTGCAAGTAAAGCTTACAGGCCGACTCACGATGGAGCCTAGAAGCAAGACCTGGCAAGGGAAGCAAGACTCGGACTAGTATCCAGCTTGTAATAGAAAATAGACCTGTCCTAATCCTACTAGGACTCTACATGTAAGCCGCCCCTTCAACTTATATAAGGAGGGGCAAGGCACCCCAAGAGGGACGGGTCAAGATAGATAGACAAAACAATAGCTCTCGAGATAGAGGTAGCGAAAGAGCACCCTTGTAATCGAGATCATCATCAATAGCAATCAAGCAGGATGTAGGCTTTTACCTCCGCCGTGAGGGGCCGAACCTGGGTAAAACTCGCGTCTCTCGATTCCGACCAACCCCGTTCAAGCTACCACCTAGTTGCGATGGCCTCACCACTAAGTCCTTTCACGAGGACATCTGCTGTGACAAAACCACGACAGCAGGTGCTGGAACCGGCATCAAATTTTGCTACGACCGGCGAATTTTTTGCTACCACCATCTTGTTCTTCATCGTACATGAGAAATTGACGGGTCTGTTTTGCTGCAATCTTCATCAATTTTTGCTACAATCGGCTAGTATTTTTGCTACCACCATCTTTTCCTTCATCGTTCGTGAGAACCGAGAAATTGGTGAGGTCCTTTTTGCTGCGATCTTCATCAAATTTTGCTACGAGCGGCGAGTTTTTTTTGCTACCACCATATTTTTTCTTCATCGTTCATGAGAAATTGGCGAGGTCTTTTTGCTGCAACCATCGTCAATTTTTGCTACGACAGACGCGTTTTTTTGCTACCACCATCTTTTCTTCATCCTTCATGAGAAATTGGGGGAAAAGCTGCAACTGTCCATGAAACGGGGGCTTCGATGTCGCCGGCGAGGATGTGAGCGGAGACTACCTGAGCAGGCCTGGCGGGGTGCTGCGACGGCCTGGGGCGGACGGGGAAGGTGCGCTGCACGCAGTTGTGATTTCTGGAAACAGAAGCGTGGTCGAGATGTAGGGGACGAAGAGGGGATCAGATCCAACGGCTGGACGGGGAGGAATCCGACGCGCGGGGTGTGACCGGCCCAAATTTGGGCCGGCGCGCCAGCGCCTAGCATTGCCCTTTCACGAAGCCACGCCATGTACGAGTCGTTGGGTACTTCTCAACAAAAAAAAGTACGAGTCGATACTTCTCCAAAAAAAAAAATTGTACGAGTCGTTGGGTTCATAAACGTACGTGAATGCAAAAAAAAAAAAAAGGTTCATAAACGTACGTACGTAGGGGTAGTACTCTTCTTTGAACACGGGACAGATTGTTTCCGATACGTTGCAAAAAAAAAAAGATTGTTTCCGATACGGCGATAAGGCTGTATTCGTGCGTCGAACGGACTGTATAGCCAGCACGTGTTGTATTGATTTCCAATCCGTATCCATGACAAGGCAACCGCCTTCCCGTCCCGGTTATATATACTAGATCGGGATCGCACCTTGGCGCGACGGTGCCGGTCCCAACGACTTGTTCAAGAGGATAAAGATCAAACACATAAACACATGTTGCATTAGTAGCAAGGCAATTTTAACACATCTATTCAACAGAACAATTGATTTTCAGGTTCAAGAGAAATAAGAAACATTCAGTCTTGTACCAGAAGCAAGGCATAATCGAGTTCAACACAGTCACAAGATTACAATAGCTAATTGCATTTAGTCCGTCCGATAAAGAAAGGCAGCATCGAGTTCGGTATGGTCATGAGATTACAAAAGCTAATTAGATGACATTAGGTTCTACACTTAGCAGGAACATAAGAGAGCAAAAGCAAAACTAATGCATGAGATTAATGTCAGATATAAGAGCCTCCGTTTACAACAGCGAAGGAGATAAATCAGTGGAGATCCCATCCAAGCTACGGCAAAGACCTCCCGCCCCGTGATGGTGGTGACCTGGAATCCAAGACGATGAGAGAAGCAACGGTGAGAGTGAGAGAGTACCACAGAGTTACATCAGTGGTCATTAAAAAGAATGATCACCAAAACAAAAAAAATGATCTAAGAGAATGGTCTACCAACATAATGAAACAAAAAATCTCCTAAGAGAATGGCCAGTACATAAAATTATCTCGTAAAGGACACCATAACTGCATCAACACACAAGGAAAAATTATGTCCGCCTCACACCAATAGGAAGAGAGAAGCACTACGTTCATAAATCTTGGGGAAACTATGATACTCAAATAAGTGTGATCTTGAAAATTATGAAGCGTCAAACTTATTTTAACATATCATATTTGATTTAGCTTTAGTAGTAGAAGAGGAAACTAAAGCAAAACTTCCACATAGGCATTGCTGCAAAACAAAATTGAAGTTGGAAGATAAAGCAGAAGACACGTACATTTTATTTCCTTTACACTTTGAACATAGAGAGAGAGAAAATGATGAATATCCATAAGAAAGACTAACAAAAATGAACTTTAAAGAAAAGGATGGAAACTAAAATAGGGGACGAGCTAACATGAGGCTCCTGACCACAATGGCACCCGTTGCCATACTAACAAACAAACTAAAATTCGGATGTCATCAAAGCATTCTTATCTTCAAAGGATTTCATGGATTAGAAAATCAGGCATGACAACGAACACAGGTCCTTGATTTATCAGAAGAATTGTAATATACTATCTCGGCTCATTATCAGCTTCCTTAGATGCAAAACATTAATATGCTCAAGACACAAAGAAAAAAACACCTTTATTTCCTAGTGAAATCACTGATTGTGATATAGAAAAATTACAAGTACTCCTGCCAAATAGGCAAAACAAATCAAGTCTTTATTTTTCCGGCATTGCCATCAGGGCATCAACTCAGTAAGTAGGAGTACATCTTTACTTCTAGGATAAATTAGATGTTTATGAAGGGGACAACACCTAGAGCCGACATGGTCAACTCCACCATCGTCCACCACTTAACGAACATAAGAGTGAAATGGCACATGTTGGCAGTAGGCGAAAGCCTCCACGAAAGGCAAACAGGAAGAGTACGGTAGGAACATACTTGTACTACACACAAATTAATGGGAGACAACCAATCAACACGACATAAGCATAATTAAACAAGAATAATGAAAGCAATACAGATACAAGCAGTTGAGTAATGCCGTTTTATACATGATCAGTAAATATAGAATGTTTTATTTAATGGGGGGGGGGGGGGGGGGTATCGCCGTTAACTTTGCTTGGCTAACATCAAATTTCAACCGCATGTACGTTTTACCTAAAGCGAGGGTACCAACTAAAAGGAAATATTTTAGTGTTGCCCGTTGAAATGATAGTGTCACAGAAAATTGAAAGCCGGACATGGTAAAGAGACGGAGGTACCTCACGACATCGATGTGCCTCGCAAGGATCCTTCGATCTTTTATCAACGGAGTAGAAAGTAATGGGGCGGAAACCAAATGGGTCACCTGAAAAAGAAATTCAGTGATCAGAGATGAATGAACATAACAAACACAGATCTGGCTTTGTGTCTTGAGCGCGTGCAAAGAAAGTGTGTGCACCTAGAGATGGTATTGGATAGGACGGTTGGTGGTTGGTCAGTAGGTCAAGAGGATTGCTTTTACATAGTACTCCCTCCGTCCCACAATGTAAGACGTTTTTGCAAGCTTGTTTAACTTGTAAAAATGTCTTACATTATGGGACGGAGGGAGTAACTTCTTTGATTGTCCAATCTCTAGATAAGTTGTTTGTGGTGAGCGCAGATAACATTTTGTCCTATCATTGAGTAATAAAGAGGAGCATTGACAACCCATCTAGCTGATTAGTACTGCTATATTCTAATTTAGCAAGAAGGGTATATGGTTATTTTTCTTGAGTGCTTTACAGGTGTGCTGAATATACTTTCTCGATGAGTGATTACAATAGAAAAGTAAACAAAAGCAAAAGTAATTGCAGGAGAATAGAGGTAGAAAAAATTCAGAAACCATGTAATATTCTAAGGGATCAAGAACATGATCTGGGATTTCCGCAGAAATGAAAAAAAAAATCAATAACATCCGTACCAATCTGTAGACCACCTTTCTCTCAACCAGACAAGGATATGAGCATATGGAAACCCTCGCCTCTGGAACTCAATAATGTTATCTGTATAATCCTTTTGTAGAAGCGGGAAGAAAAATAATTTGTCGATTATTTGCAAACCTACACGGTAGGGCATGATCATCAACAAAGTATTCAAACATGGTTGAAAACCATAAGATACAGAGAAGCATGGCAACTGAAATTCTCACAAGAATAATACATGAGTACATGACAGTGCAACCAAATTATCTAAATCAAAGAAAGTTTTGGCATAACAGAAGAGTGATATATGAAGAGCACCATTTTCCAATAGGGGGGGAGGAGTCAAGCAATGGCATCACATCCAAAACCAAAGCTGAAAGGACTACTGAGAATGGATCTTACATTGCATCATTGGAATATATATCCATGGATAGATCGGAACTTTAAACTTCTTCATATACTGGTATAGAGTTGTAAGTACAAATGATGGTGCTCCATAATGCAGGGAAATCATACCAAACCTGCAAATGAACCAGATAGTGATCAAAATTAGTACCAAACCTGGAATTGCCAGTCAAAATCCTTTCAGTGATGAGTATATATTTGACATGACAATGTCACGTCTGTTTGCCATTCTTTTTTGTCTTCTAATCATATATGGTTTATAATCACAGGTTATGAGAACACCCAACAAAACAGTCTGCACGCTTATTTAGACACGTAGAGGGTTAATTGGTTAAATAAATCATTCCATGCTCTCTTATTTGGACAAGAACGCACATTCAGATTGAACTCTTCCTGAAAATATCATATGGATTTATCAAAGTGTGAGTAAAAAGCCACCAAGATCGCCATCCTTATTTCAGGTATTGAAATAAATAATACAAAGAGGAGAAATATTAGAAAACTATGAGAAACAGCAAGTTAGAACTCGGAAATCACATCGAGTTAAGATGTAAGAACCAGTGGATACTTCCACCTCAAGAAAGCAAATGGCCACATGCACTTAAAACAGATCTAAGACGCTTCTACGGACAGGGTTTACTTTGAAGATACCATTTTTATAAAAACATTGGCAAAATTTCAAACGACCTTGCGACCCCTTTGAATCTAAATACAAGTAAGACTCGATATCGTGAAAGAAACTAAGATAAATTGAGATATTAATTTGTTGCTAAAGGAAGAACCATAATAGGGTACTATCACAAAGAAAAGAATAGGAGAAGACAAATAGCTAAAACTAAAGCCAAAAAATAAACAATTGAGTTGTTGAGTATTATGGAATTCACTTTTCGACTGAGCATCCGTAGCTAACATTGTAAACCAGCAGCCAATTGTGATTTTTAATGAGAGCCTTGGAAAAAATGCAGAGCATTGGACTAAATCTAAAATTGAACTATAAGTGAGAAGTACACTCAAATAAACTATGCCATGATCCCTAGAGCCTAAATCAACAGCAACTATCTATTAAAAAATATCCATTAAAGGGAAAGGGAGCCATAGCCCGCTATCCTTGTCCTCAATGCAATGAGGATCATGTTTGCTTCGATGGTGTTTTACTGCAAGAGAAATCCAGATGTTCAGTTGATCATATAAGAGTAAAACTCTCAATTAACTATCAAAGACTTCAAGTGATCCTGAGATCTGCATACAACGGAAAGAAAAAAAATGATTACTACAGATTCATCTACTTGTGCATGCCTACCAAAATCTTTGTTTCTTTTTAAGGTATTATGACCCCAAAGTCTCCATCTACATACTTATTCAACATAATCTCAGTGTCATCTACAAATATAAGCATACTGATCAGGTTATGACTCTAGAGCAGCACAACAATGAATAGGAAATGCTGGAGACAGCTGAGTTGTTATTGTTGGTTAGTATTGAGATTTTTTAGCATAGCCATCATTTCTAAAAAGCCTGGAGAAATAGACGATCACCAGTAAAGCGGTAACCAAAACCAAACACGACACCAAAAGCAAGCCAGTGGGAGTGCAAAATAGGAAAAACTTGCTTGAATCAAGTAAATAACAAAGCATAAAGATTCAAGGTACCAAAAGCTTTAATGTTAATCTCCATGTTCCAGAAGCACACATCATCGACAACAAAATATAACTAAAACACAAATACTTTAAATATAGACCCTTTCATCATTTATAGGAGATAAACAGAACAGATGTATATATATATATATATATATATATATATATATATATATATATATATATATATATCAGAACAATTGACCTGAACCAGGATTAAGAAACCCTGTACAATAATGAGATTGGAAATACATTATCATAGGGAATTGTTGGTGGAAGAGGGGCAGAAAAAATGAAGATGGTGGGCAATATAGTCGTGAACCATAACTGCTCCACTTTATGCTGCTAGAGTAAGAAGAAGGACGGGTCTGTACGCGGCTGGCAGAGGAGGATGGTGTGTCACACGAGGTCAAGAAAGCACGTATCCAAGGCGAGCGCCCACGGGTGGCGCTGGCGAGCGCGCAGACAGTCACAACCACCTCGACCTGCCGCTCACTCCTGTGACTAACCCATCTGGCTGCAGTAGGGTGCTGCATCCAGCAGGAAGGAGCACGCAGAAGGGGCTCCTCCCGACACTTGGGAGGATGCATCTGACGCTCATCCCGGTGATGGCGTCTCACCTCGACACAAAGCTTATTATTAGTTCGAGCTACCGACAGTATAAACAACTGTTGTTGGATTAGCAAGTGGTAATACTAAGTGCCAATGAACCAATTCCATGGAAAACCAATCCAGTTTAAGAGAACTATAAAATGTCCCCCTTTTTCTGGATGATGGAAAGACGTGTTACAACCGAGAATGATTGTCATTGACTAAGCTTCAGTGCTAATGCCTGATGGGATGGAGAGATAATAAAAAGGAAATCCCAACTGCAGAAAACTGAACCCCCAACCCACCGAGGCCAACCCGGGACGATCAGCACAGATTCAGACCATATAATAAAACTGCGAACAGCCGAATTTCGACTCCATCAGTGTAGCGCCGAATTGCATTCCTAAATTAGTGGAAGAAACTGTCGCGAGGAGGGACAAACAGCTCACCTGCACGGCCCGGACGGCGAAAGCTGGGCGCTGCGGATCCTTGGCCAGCTCCAGGAGCCGCTTGTGTGTCAGCACGTCCCCACCCTCTCCACGTTCACATCCATCGCGTCCTACTTCGATGCGTCCTAGCGGGGGAACCCAGACTCTCTCAGAGCTCAGTCACTCCCTCAATACACACTACATACGAGAATAAAGATCAATCATGTTATAAAACCCAAACCAAACATTAGACTTAGTAAGCCACAACCCATGCCTAAAAGATGAATTCTAAATTAGAATGTGTACATGGGAAGGCATAAACAAAGGAATGAGAAAAGAAAAGCACCTGTGATGGGACCGTCGACCAAAAGCAAAACTGTCAAGACAACCATGAGCAACAGCAACGTCAGATCCCAGCAGTCCGGCAGTCAAGAGCATGAGTAGACGGCAACCATCAATGGAAAAACGCTGGATCCAGCAGCAAACCCTAACCGCATCCCTACACAGAGCAAAAGCAATATAACAATAATAAGCCTAGATGTGCAGCAGGACATTCAACAGATGCATACAGTAACAACTCACAACAAACATACTATTAAAAATTATGAATAACCCAAAATAACCCCACTAAACACGGGAAAAACATATTAGTTAATACTTAGTAGGCCAATTGAGTGCAGCAATCAACTACCAGAACAGGGGCGTGCTAGGCTAATTGGTGGTGGTGGTTGTTTTAGCAGTAGACACATACGTATCTAACGAGGAGGGAAAGCAACGAGCTTACCAGGGGCAACGTGGTGGACGGCATCCCATTCTTCCCGTACAGTCCAATGGCCCTTTTCTCCCAGCACATCTACAAGGGAAGAGCAGACGGAATGTGAGCGCTTGGGGATTAGAGATAGAGAGACGGGGAGGGGAAGACGAACCTTGTCGAGATCACAAAGAAATTAGTGGAATTCAAAACAATAAATTTCAGGACAACATCAGGGATGTATTTGGGAGCCCAAATATACCTCGGGGTGGTGCAGACCCGGAGGAGCGAAGTGATGGTCTTTCCTTGCTTGTGTCTGCACGCATCAGGGCCTTTGTGCTATGGAGACATATCACAAATAACATCATGTATCCAAGAACAAACAACAAAAAACCATTCCATCTTGAGCATATAACAATAGACAATCACATCTCCACAATCGTGTGTAAATAGCCTTGTCAAATCAATGGACCAGAGCTAGTGATTATATGCACTAAAACACTGTAAGTGTATTGTGTAAGGTTGTGTAGTAAATGACACAGAAAAAATAACTGAAGAAAGAAGAGGCAGATATGACCTTTGGCTACCTTCAACAGGAAAGGCATAATGTTGGCATTTATCATAGTCATCTTCATCTGGATCAATGGCATGGAACCCTCTGATTGTCCTCGGCTTTCTCTGGATCAGTAAAACAATAAGGTACTTAAAAATTATAGAATCAAACTCCAGATTAATTTGCAGTATCTAAATTGGGTACGCATATGAAAGTTTAAGAAAAAAATAAAGCAATAGCATTAACCTATGACATCCCCATTCAACATTCATTTATACTCTCAGGAATGACATAGATTACTTGTAGCAATATTAGCGATGTGAGCATAGAAAGACTGCACCAACAGATTCATAGTCAAATTGTTCAATGCATAATTAGATAAAAGCTGAATAGATGGTTCCCATGGATGTGCCTGTGGCACAACATTTTGTTTTGCAAAAGAAATAAGCACTATTTTAGACATCAGTTTTAACAAGCAATTCTATTTCAATGCAATCTAGTCAGATATGAAACCAAACACTGCTATTTTAGCCTAAAAAGGAAAACAGACCATGATATGCTATTGGAACCTACATCTGATCTACAAAAACATATACATGACCACCATTAGCAAATTGGAGAGAGGGAGAGAGACCTAAGATCTTGTGAGAGGAACCTGAATCCAAAATAATAAAGAGAACAAGAAGGTGAGATACGAGCATAACTCAAAACCAAAAATAGTAGCAGTAATTGCAGACATAACCAATAGTGTTGTCCGCCTGCATCACCACAAATAACCATCGTCACACGCATGGTAACAACAGTTCAGATCGGAAACCCTGGGTCAGAGGGGCCGGAACCGTGGGAAGCAAAGGAGGCGAGTAGTGGGGAGGAGGAGCGGGGGTGGGAGGGGAGGATGGGGGAGCTCACCATGGCCGGGATCTCGCGAGGAGGCGGCGCCGGCGGCGGGGTAGAAGGGCCTGGTGCTCACAGAGGGGGTGGAGAAGAGGCGGCAGCGACGACGACAGGGACAAACCACGGCGACGACGACATCCAGATCGAGGGGGGCGAGGCTGAGCCCCCTCGCCCGCGGCCCCGTCCCGGTCGGCTGCGCGTCGTGGGCCCGGAAGACGCGGAGGTGGAGGAAACGGGAGGAGAGGCGCAGGATCTCGGGCTCGATGCGCGCGATCTCGACGTCGGCGTCGTCCTCCTCGCGCTCCGGGGGCGGGCAGTGGTTCTCCTTCTCGCCCCTGCACACGGGCGTGCGATGCGGCGGCGGCCGGCTGGGCGAAGGAGATGACGGCGGCGTGGGGCTGGAACTAGACGGCGGCGGGGCAGGGAGGCGCGGGCGGGTCTAAGGTTTGGAGGGAGGGAGAGAGGCGAGGCGGGAGGAAGAGGAGAGGTGCGGCGCGAGTGCGGGCCTACGGGGGGAGCGATGGCCAGGTGCTCACCCCTGCCGCTATTGGATATTTTCCCAGCCATGCGAAATGACGGAAATGCCCCCGGCGGGGCACCGGAATTGCACGCGGTGGCACGTGTTTTCGACTACTATTCATTGCTACAGCGTCTGTTTTTGATCCGGCGGCCCAGATCGTCCGGAGGCTCGATCCGACGGCCGGAAACGCATCAAGCAACTCGATCGGACGGCCGGGAATCGCTAATCTCTGAGAGCACCGGGAGTCAGCCGCTATGTATCTTTATATCGGCCACATATTGGCTCTTTTTCGTAAGGTCGCTATCGTCGTAGACAGATCGATATAACGCGATGATACTAGGCTAGCTAGAGATCCGCCGATCGAGGAGAGAGAATATGGCGAGTTTCCATGTCGCCGACGCGTCGGAGTACCTGGCCATCACCGGCCGGGGCATCGACGACGTCAAGCTCGCGAAGAAGGCGTGGGTGTTCGTCGGCCAGCAATGCAAGAAGTTCTGCATCTCGCCCGTCAACTACGAGTTCGAGGTGCACGCCATGAGCGCCGAGAAGCTGCCCTTCATGAGCTCGAGGCGCAGCTCCTGCTCTACGCCAAGCTCATCGCCCCGCTGCATCACAACACCAGCCACGTCCATGACCTCGTCAAGGGGGTCATCGAGGGCGAGACCCGCGTGCTCACCGCCGAACTCACCATGGAGCAGATCTTCAAGGGGACCAAGACCTTCAAGGAGAAGGTCTTCGACATGGTGCAGCTGGAGCTCAAGCAGTTCGGCCTCTTCATCTACAACGCCAACGTGAAGCAGCTGGTCAGCTGGTGGACGTGCCGGGGCACGAGTACTTCTCCTACCTCGGCCAGAAGACGCAGTAGGACGCGGCGAACCAGGCCAAGGTGGACGTGGCGGAGGCCCGGATGAAGGGAGAGGTGGGCGCCAAGGAGAGGGAGGGGCTGACCCGGCAGAACGCCGCCAAGGTGGACGCCGAGACCAAGGTGCTGTCAGTGCGGCAGATGGGCCAGGGGCTCAAGGAGGAGGCCAAGGTGAAGGCCGAGGTGCAGGTGTTCGAGAATGCAAGGGAGGCGGACATCGCCGCGGCCAAGGCTGACCTCGCCATGAAGAAGGCCGGGTAGGACAAGCAGGCCAAGGTGGCCGAGGTTGAGGCGGCCAAGGCCGTCGCCATCCGCGAGGCCGAGCTCCAGATGGAGGTCGAGATTAAGAACGCCATGCGCCAGACCGAGAAGCTAAAGGCCGAACAGCTCAGCAAGGCCACCGTGCAGTATGACACACAGGTACATTATCCATAGTTCCATACCATACATGTGCTCAAATATTCTCATAGATGACCGATCTCATATATATTCTCGTGCTTGCTTGTAGGTTCAAGATTCAAACGCGCTGTTGTACAGCAGACAGAAGGCAGCTGAGGCGGCCCTGTTCGAGCAGATGAGGTCGGCCGAGGCGCGCAAGGCGCAGGCCGATGCCAAGTTCTTTGAGCAGAAGATGGCCGAGGACGCCAAGCTCTACGCGAAGCAGGAGGCGGAGTCGGTGGCTCTGGTGGGCAAGGCCAAGACAGAGTACGTGGCGTCCATGCTCCAGGCTCTCGGCGGCAACTACCACGCTCTCAGGGACTACCTCATGATCGACGCCGGCATGTACACGGAGATGGCTCGCATTAACGCCGGAGCAGTCAACGGCATGCAGCCCAAGATCAGCATCTGGAGTAACGGTGGTGGTTTTTTTTTTTTTTTTTTTTTTTTTGGAAAAGGAGGTTAAAACCCTCGGCCTCTGCATCAATCGATGCATACAACCATCTTTATTAATTATTCAATAAAGGTCTGACAAGAACATACATCAAGTCACCCGAAGACACCATTCACACCTACAAACTCGATAATGTGGAGTGCTCTCACTCCCCATATCTAAAACCGGTGTCGTCGCCGATCCATCCACATAACGTATCGGAACCTACAACCGGTGCAGCAAACCTAAAGCGTGCACCACATGCACACGTTTTAGAGGCCGCCATCATCCTCGAACCGCTGACCCATCTTCAGGAAAGAGATCCGCATCATCCTTGCCAGTCCGTCCATCCGTCGACGCCACCACGACGCCCAACGGCACCACTTCCCTGCGCGCAAACTACTGGGCACGTCACGGTCACCGCCGGTACACCGCAGCACCATGCCGCCAAGTACCACCAGCCGACACGGCTTGAAGTCTCTGAAAGATTTGTCGTGCGTAGCACCTGCCGAATAGGCATGACACAGCGTAGCACCTGTCGGTCAGGCATGACTTGACATCTCCACCGAAGCTCCGTGCAAGACGAAGCCGCTCCACCTCCTGCCTCTGTCCTCCGGCGCTGCTCCACAAACGATGCTCCCAAGAGAGAAACGACACCACAGTGCCGCCATCGTCCGATCTGAAAGACCAGATTCTAGGGTTTCCCCCGGAGCAGCACGAGTGGGTCAACAGTAGTTACACGACGATGCCTTCATCAAGGTAACGACGTAGAACGCCGCCATCGCCCGCCGACGGCTCGGTTTTCACCGGCAACTATGGCTCCCCGACTCGCAGCCAGGACTAGATGACGGATCTCGAGATCCGACCACCCAGCCGCAGGCCGACCACCTCCGACGGAGGAGATGACCACCACCGCCGGCTGCACTGGGCAGATCAGATCTGACCGGAGGCGCCGCCGACGTGTCCACCAGGCCCTCCACGCCGACGCGGCCGCCGATCCGAAGCCAGATGGCGCGCCGCCGCAACATAGCCGGTCGGAGCCGCCGACCACAGCCACCGACGCCGCCCGAACCACGCCGCCGCCATCGCCGCCGCGCCGCAAAGACTGGATCGGCCGCGCCTCCACACGTTTAGGGGCCCCGCACCACCCCTAAGACGCGGGAGAGAGGGAGTCCCCCGCCACCGCCGTCGGCCCCCGGGCTTAGCCCGGTGGCGTCCCCCGGCGGCGGCGGAGGGAGGAAAGGAGGGAGTTCGCGGCCCCGGCGGCTAGGGATTGGGCGCCGCCCGAGTCGCCCTTAACGGTGGTGGTGACGCCGGGAATGTAGGCGGAGAGGCTGCAGCAGGTGGCCGGGGTCTACAAGATGCTCCCGCCGCTTGTGTCGACAGTGCACGAGCAGACAGGGATGTTGCCGCCCGCGTGGATGTGTACGCTGCCCAAGGACAGTGCTGCCAACTAATCGCCGGCGTGGTGCGCACTCGTTGTGGCGTACGTCTCGACGTTCCATTGTACGTCGTTCCTTAGAAGGTTTTGGTTCCTCGTCGTCACACTAGGTGTTAAACTGTTAATGTCAGATAGCGTTTTTCGGGGTACATACATTTGTTGATTTTTGCTTCATGTTTGGCGTTTTTCCGATACATACATTTCACGCTGCAGGTGGAAGTGGGGTTTAGTGGGACAAGCTATCCCATCCCACTTAAATTGCTATAATGGGCTCCCATTGGACAGAGAAAAAAATTAAGTGGGCTAGCTCCATTAGCCCATTGGGAACCCACTTAACCCACTTAATCCATTGCCCTTTCACTCTTTTTTTTTTTTTGAGCTGATTGCCCTTTCACTCTCGTGGACAGAGGAACAGAGGAAGCGCCGCCGCGCAGACGCGCTCCTACCCCCGCCGCCACTCGATGCCCGCGGCCGCCGCATCCCCTCCTCTTCCACCCTGCAGTCAGCCCCTCCCAGCCTCCCCTTCCTCGCAGCTTCTACCCTGGCCGGTCGCAATGGCCAGGACGCCGGCAGCCCCAACCCCGACCACAGGTCGCCGGCACATCGCGGCGGAACGTGGGCGCACGGAGGCACGATGGCTGGCGGCGCGCAGGTGGGGCGGAACGGGATGTAGTCGGGCAGCGTGGCCTGGCTGTCCCATTCGAGGACGGCGCCGTAGATGGAGCCGTCGCTCTCGTCGACGAGCACCCGGACGAGCCTGTACTTGAACGGCCGTCATCACTGTTGCGCGAGGCTGGTGCACTCGTCGCGCTTTTCCTGCCGGTCAAGCTCCAGCAGGTAAGCCACTGGATGAAGCACGCGATCACCATCCGCCGGTAGCTGGAGTTCTTCCGTCAAGCATCGCAATAAACTTCCAGTAGTTCACAGAGGCGACTGGGCAAGTGTGATTGACTAGCTAACCAGTAGTGCTGAGTACTCACGGAAGTGGGATCCCACTTACGCCCAGCTAATCCACCGAAGTTGTACCGGGTTGTTGGCTATCACCCACCAAACCTTGGTGGAACTAAGTGGGCTGTGGTGGGACGCCCACGGTCAGTCCCACCTGCAGCCTGACATACATTTGTTTCTGCTTCATGTCTGGATCGTGTTGGTATTTAGATTGAACTCACGTTGTTATTTCTTCTTCCAATCATGAATTGAACAGATTTTTCACGTTGTCTAGAATAAACTTAATATTCTTTCACATAGGAAAGCAAACTTCAAAGTCTATAAGTGAGGGTAGCTCAGGCTATCTTCAGCCGATATGGATGGCGGTCCAATAATAGGATCAGTAAGGCGTCATGGCGTCGTATAATCCTTTTACCTTTGAGTCATGCTATGTGCGTGACAAAATTCACTCGATTTGCACACGATGATTAAATCCAGCCGGACATGTGTATGATTGAAAAGGGCACCGGCCGCTGGGTTTACACGTCGTGCAAAGATAGGGCACAAGTATTGTGTGTGGAGCAATTTCGTTTACCTTTTAGGTCATGTTAGCACTTTGTACTCTTTACTTGCTACACTTGGATGATACTCGACGCTCAACCGTTTGAGCGTCACTAATATGGGACGGAGGAAGTAATTTTTTTTGTAATAACAGAATTTTTATTCATTACCGAGCATAACGAAAATACAACACCACTTCGAGAAACGGGAAGTGAGAAAGGGAAACCCAACAATCAAAACACATACGATGAAACGAAAATCTGATCGCCGCCGTTAAGGAAAGGATTCTTGGCCATTAACATGTAGTGACATGGAGCACTGATTAAGATCAGTATATAGATTTCGTAATTGGAGTACTTAACAATAACACAATAGCTATATGTAAGTCGCCTAAATTTAGAATTTCGGCCAGTCGATTTTCACGTGAAGGAAGGAACAGCCAGAGGGAAGGAAGGAGCTCGTCGGAGAAGCCCTCTAGGTCTAACTTAGGGAGGCAGGCGACCCCATTATATATCTTAGGGGTGTGGGGGGTGGTGCTGGTTCGTCGGAAAAAAACGGGTCATGGTCGGGGCTAGAGGAATGGCCAGGGGTGGTGGGCAGCGGTTGAGGGGAGGGCGAGGCTGGCGCGGGAGCGCCGCCGGCCACAGGTGATGGTGGCTGGCGGTCTGGCCGGTGGTCCGTGGGGGCAGTTGGGGAAGAAGGCGTCGGGAGGAAGAAGAAGATAGGTGGTTGTGTGATCTGTTTTTCAGAAAAATGGTTGGAGGAAGGCCAGTGTATGAGATTCGACTGACCCAAATTGGAATTTCAAGTAACTTGCACCTAGCCAGTCCCTAACAATAATCTAGGAGTGAAACTCAAGCTACACGTAATTAGTAGGGATAGAAGTTTCACAACTGAATGAGCTTAACCACAGGCAGTCAGGACGGGGGTGGGGGAAGCTGCCTCCCTGGGAAGAACTTGCATTAGGACATGTTCGTCCAACTACAGGCCTCAGTTGATTTGCTCGCGAACACACTGTGTATACGTTCGTTTTGTATCTTTGATTGCAATTTTTTGTTGGTAGCTTACCAAGCTGACCGCTTGGTGTCGTTCGTTTTGTATCTGATCGATGACCTCCCCTAAAAAAAAAAATCACCGAAGCAAAAACAAAAAATAAGGGGCGTTGCGAGAATCGAACTCGCGACCTCTCGCACCCAAAGCGAGAATCATACCACTAGACCAAACGCCCAACTTATTACGTTTGCAATTAGTTACTTATTTAAACATAAAGTTCCACTAATTTTGCTACTGACCATTGGTAGCCTACAGCTGCTTGGGACGATTTTTTATTTCTCAAGCGAAGCACGCGAAGTAGATCGATTGAAGTTGGAGGCCAAGCCCAGAGCGCTTGGTCGTCAATTCATCAACCAAATTACCAAGACTACCAGACCGACACGCGTCGCCGCTAGCCGCCCCATGATCCTCTTCCCAAATAAATCGAAGGTTGTTTCATCCTTTTCTTTTTCTATGTTTTGTTTTAATACATGTTAAGTTTTTAGCTAAAGAATCACTTGACCTCAAAAAGGTGCTCCTAAATAAGTTTCTAGTGAAAGCATGAAGTGACATTTTGAAGAAGGTTTCTTCTGAAGAATTGATTAAAGAGGTTGTACCAAGGAATGCTAGAAGGATGGCACATTTCCGCTAAATAATTCGGTAAGAAGATGTAGTTCTTCAAACTATCGTGTATAGTTTCAAGTACTCCCTCTATAAAAAAATATAAGTGATCTAAACGCTCTTATATTTCTTTACAAAGAGAGTACGTGTATATGTGCGAGATTAGGATTTGATTCTTTAAAGTTCAAACAATATATATAATAAAATTTTGTTTTCCTAATTGCCGACGGCTATACCGAGGGCCTAATTTTTCATTTCACACCGGGCCCCAATTTTCTTAGGTTCTTCAAAGTTCATACGTCTCATATATTATTAATCTTATTGTCAATGGTCAGAGCCAACATCAAAAAACATATTAGGTCCTATATATTTGGATGGTGGAAGTATGTTAGATTACAGTTTCATTTCAAGTCTTGTATTAAGCGTGTATCTTGTTTGGTCATGTGTCTATTGCTTTGCATCAATCTGGAGTTCTGCTGGCAAAGGCTGCATGTTCCCATATACAATTTGGAACAAGAGGTAAACGTGGCATGGATCATCCTTGCTGGATTCAGATTTCAGAGTTGAGGCTGCAAAGTGGGCCCTTTGCCTCTCTTCTTTGGTATGCAACACAAACGGGCCGTGGTACAAATTTCGCCACAGTTTCAGAATTTAAAACCACAATAAAAAATGTACTGAAATAAATGACTGGTATAGATTAAAAAAAGGCGGTTCTGAAAATTCATATCCTCAAAGACCGCAACAGAACTTTCTACACAAAACTGTTGTAATGCCACTGAGCATTTCAGAAAATGTTGTTACATCACTACATCAGGAGGCATGGACAGCTCCTCAGGGTTGTTGCTCCAACAGACAACAGAATGTACACAGGGAAAACCAGTAAAACCTCTTATTCCTGCTAGAGTTAAAAATTGTCGCTGTTCTCAACAAATGCCAACAAATGCCTAATAACTAACCGTCTATGATCCTTGTTGGTTTCTTTACCTGTCAACTCTATCGCACCTTTCATTATCCGTGAGTAGTGCCTCTCGAGCTGCGGCACCCCATAGCCCACGGTGAGCTCCATGAAGCGCTGTTTCACGCCTTCCAGCTGTTCAAGCGTGTCATCGCTGGTGGGCATGGCAGAATCTTCGCCATTGTCAGTCTCCATTGGGTCGGGAGGAGAACCAGGTAGTATTGGAGGAGCTTCATCTGGTGCTTTGTCAGCTTCTTTCAAAGGGCCATTTGAATGTGGTCCTTTTGGAGCTTCCTCTGGGGAAGTTGGCTTTGACAGATCTACATCACCAGGAAACGTTCCGTCTCTTACTGTCGATTCTTTGGCAGCGGTGCCTGAAACAAAGGTCAGTTCAATATATTTATTTTGTACCACACTTGATATGCAAGATTGCAAACCCAACAGTCGGTCAAGAATAGAAGATTACCATGTTCGTTTTCGGTGCTTTTCTTGTGCCGCTTTAGCACCTCATAACTTCGTGACAGATCAACTTCTGGTTGTACATTACGAAGCCTCGCACTTGTTCTAGTAACAGAAACTAACTGAACAACAGGTGGCGCTTGGAGAATGGAGCTATCCTCATCATCCATAGCCTGCAGTGGTCCCCCTTGTGCAGCAATTTTATCACAAAAGGATACCAATGATGGGTCCATCTGTGACAACATACCTTGCACCTGACCGAAGATAAGCATTAGTCACCAACAAACACGGAGGTCTAGTCAACAATCAAATACAGCAACAACTATTGAACAAACAATATACCACATCTCGAAGTTCACATGCTCTGCTCACGATCCTAGATCCATTGTAATCGTCGCCATTATAAGTCTGCAAAATTAGTAAAATAGTTAGCACCAAACTTGCAGATACAGTGGTCTCAAAACTTCAGTCATTATTTTAGTTGGCATCTTCAGAAAGATCACAACAAACTATTGCTACAGTTGTTACAGAGGTTAGGTCATTTTCTCAGTTACCATAATCAGAAAGATCAGTACTGAATTATAACGTACTCCCTCCGTAAAGAAATATAAGAGCGTTTAGATCACTAAACGCTCTTATTAGTGATCTAAACGCTCTTATATTTCTTTACGGAGGGAGTACTTGCCATGAAAGTATTGACCAAAACATATGTAACATGAGTGGAAAAAATCAGTTGCCGTCATCATAAATATTATTATCAAATTCCAAGGTACTTGCTAAGGAAGTATGATCAGAACATATGTAACATGAGTGGAAAACTAAATGCCCCAAAAGAAAAACTCAAACCTTTGCATTAGTGACTATAAGATTAATATCCTTCAAAAATGCTGCCTGAGAGAAGTACTGTCCAGAGTCCACCCGCTGCAAGACAGCAGCCATATCCATGGGGTTGTGAACTATTGTTCGATAGTCAGGTACTTCCTCTTCTGATACTGGGAAGTGAAATGCACTGAACCTTTTGTTGTATAGAATGCTGAAAACATGAAGTGGTACCTTGATTATTTCCATCTGGTTTGAATATCAAGTGAACAAATCCTGTCTAAGATACTAGAGACTTTTTGCATATGCAACAGAAGATAGTCTCAGAATTTATATGCTGAAAAAATTCAAGCTTGAGAAATTGCCTCAAAAGGGCGAGTTTTCAGTTATCTAAAGTTCAAATGCACTTCAAATGCATTTACACACCTTACTACAACATCCTACTTAAGTTTAAAATTTAACATAACAGCTGACAGCCTAACACTAAATTAGCTCACTTTGCAGTTACCTTCCAAATGTAACACAATGTTCAGCTCATCGGCAGCATAGAAGGGAGATTCTATATATCATATATTAGCTTAATTTTTTAATTTTCGCTACCAGTTACGATCAACCGGTCATTTTTTTACTGGAGATGATGTTAGAACCAGGAGCAGTACTGAACCACACAAACTTTTTATTTTGAAATATCTTGTGTCACCACATGACATGAACTGATTATTCATCTCGAACAAAACTGCTAAGCAAAGGTCATGCTAGCTAGCACTCTTTGAATCAACTCAATATGGATCCCAAGATTCAGAATAAGCATGAATTGGGGATTGGCTAAAGAATGGTCAGGCAATTTTTCAATGTTGTCTAACAGAAGTGTTAGACGTATTAAAGTAATATTGCCTATAATAGTTAATTGCTGAGAACTGAGAACAAACAAACAAAACCGGGAATATATCCAACAATGTAAAGGAGTAAATTGCAGACCGGTTACAAATATCTCGTAGACACATTCTCATCCGACGAACAGCGTGTTGCTCAGCTTCTGCCTTAGCTTTCAGCTCAGAAACCTTAGGCCCATCTACTTTCTTTGGTGCTTTTGGAAGATCGATAGACTTTTGCTCTTTCGACTTACTTCTTGAATCTTCCATTTGAAGTGAGAGCAGTGACTCAAACAGTATACTGAAGTATCTTAATCTATCATCATCACTCGGTCGATCCACTTGATATCTATCAAACAGAAGATTTTGTTGGTGAAAAATAAGACAAGTAGGAGAAAATGCACTGAACCTGATGTGAAGCATGCAACCCTAATCCAACAATAAAGTGATATACAGTGAACTGAACTTAGCAAGCATGTCAACAAACAAACAAAAAAGAACAAATCTTGTTCCCATCAATGGGCCTATTAGTAAACACCCTTGCCCATGCGAAAGGGTACGTGAAGCAGCCAACACTTGATCGGACGATAAAGTGCTATACAGTAACCTAAACTTAGCAAGCATGCCAACAAAAAAAGGAAAAGAACTTGTTCCAGTCAATGACCTATTAGTAAACATACCCCCTTGCCCACGCAAAGGATACTGTTCCATGCTTTTTGGTGAATGGATAACAATGTGATACTCAGGACATCATTCAAGCATTTACAGAGCTTGAAAGAGTTAAAAAAAATGAACAATCAAGCAGTAATATGTTGCCTAAACCAATGAAAACAGAAGTTCAACATGGTGTGTATCTAAGACAAGAACTAAGTCAAAACAACCAGGCAAAACAGAATTAACATTCCTCCAGGAACATACACATTACGAGAAGAAAATATGGAAGCACACTCTTCTTCGAGGTCATCAAAGGCCACTGATGATGTTCCTAGCAACAATACTGGAAGGTTGGATGCCAATTCATTCAGAAGAGTCAATAACACTGCCCTAAGCTGTTCATGTGCCTGTCACGTTAAAAATCAAGTAATTAGCTACATAACTGAGCCAGCATTTACTCAAGAATCATTTCATAGTACCAAAGGTTATGGCTAGGACTTCATGTACTAACCGTATCCCACCAAAGATGGAACTGTGGCAAGTAGAGTATGGACGGTGTTGTTCTCCTTGCTTCCCCAAAAATATGCACGAGAGCTTCTTCAGGTGTCTTTGCACTTGGATCAGAGAGAAGAGATGGCAGCCCCAAGGAGTGCACAGGAAATTTCTCAAGCTCATGCAAAACAGCTGGCCCAACATGATCCTGCAAAGCTAAACCACATTAGTAAGAAAAAAGGCACAACATATTCACAATATATCCATATAAAAGAGAAACCCTACCAGTCCAACACCCTCAACGCCACACATCAAAAGGCGAGGCCTATAAACAAGAGGGATGGAAGATCCATATGAAAGGGTAGAGTATTTGCTAAGATCCAATGCTGAAAGGTAAGGAAAAATATCAGAAATCCTTTCCATTATCTTCTCAAGATGTCTCTTCAAACATGGAGCAATAACCGGTGACAGTGGCCTTGAATGCACAATTGATCCCCTATGTGCAGCTGGAGTTATTGTAGACATAGCTTCCAAGAAGTGGTTCCTCTCAACCCTGACCGAGTCTACATCAATGACAAACTTGTCATCACTTGTGTAAACCTGAGGATATTTCTCCCTAAATGCTCGAATAGCAGCTTCAGTACATAATGCTTTCAAATCAGCACCACAATACCCAACACAGCTCGCAGCAAGCTCCATCTTTAGCTCCTTTGGCGGGGGTTCCTTCCATTTCCGTGTATGAATATCCAGTATTTCAGCTCGTGCCTCATAGCCAGGTAAAGGAAAATAGAACTCGCGATCAAAACGGCCAGGTCTACGCAGTGCCCCATCAATGGCATCAATCCGATTGGTTGCTCCAATCAAAACAACTTGTCCACGTGAATCAAGACCGTCCATCAAAGCAAGCAATGTTGAGACTATTGAATTGTGAATCTGCTCTTGCTTGCTAGATCTCACAGGGGCAAGGCCATCTATTTCATCAAAAAATATGATTGCCGGCTGATTCTTTTGAGCTTCCTCAAAAAGCAACTTGAGCTGCCTTTCAGCCTCTCCAACCCATTTACTAAGAACATCAGCTCCTTTTCGCATATAAAAGCTGACCTTCTGACCAGCTTTAGAGGCAGCACAAGCTAATGCACGGGCAATCAATGTTTTCCCTGTACCAGGAGGTCCACAGAGAAGAACTCCCCTAGGAGGAGTTATGTGATAGTTTGCAAAAAAATCTGGATACAGCAAAGGGAAGAACACCATCTCCTTTAAAGCATCAATGTACTCAGACAAACCTCCAATATCATTAAAACTTACACTCTCATCAATCTGCAGAGGCTGAATATCAGCTCCTCCCTTGGAACTTGGGCCAGCAGTTTGTGCCCCTGGCATAAGTGATGAAGTACTGACTCCAGTATCACCCTGATGACCCCATCCAGATGCTCCAGCATTGAGACCCCATGCTGCTGAATTATGCATGTCCAATCCACCCATAAGCCATGGTGGCATACCGCCTCTCCCACTACGCATCCATGGCATGGATGGACCTTCATCCGGCTCATCCACAAGAAGAGAATCATCTGAATCATCTGGCATTGAAAAACGAGGGCGCTTATGCATGCGTGACCCACCTTTTTTTAAATACTTGCTGTTCTTTGGACCAATTCCTTGTACAAGTACTCTGCGGGGAGATTGTGGTCTGTGCTTCCCTTCCTTCTGTGGGGAGGGTCTACGAACTTCTGCACGATCCCTTAGATCGTATCTCCTCCTGACTTCTTGCTCTTCCTCGCCGTCTTCATCATCTCCATCTTCTTCAGCTTCATCACCTCCATCAATCTCCTCTTCATTGGCACCATCCTCTTCGATTTCATTGCCATTTTCTCTCTGATCTTGTTCATGTTCTTCTTCAGAACTTTCCTGATCATCATCAGAAACTTGGTATGGAAGATGTCTTTGTCCCCGCAGAGATCTTCTAGGCCTTAAACCTTCACGGCAGGGAATGGAGTTAGAGTTAGACATTTTCTTCCGCTTCGGCCGTGCCGACACTTGATCATCCCCTTTACTCTTTGATGAAGACCGATATCTGGGTCTCTGAAAACATGAAAGGGAAAATGTGAGCTGGTTCAAATAATAATCAGCAAATTGAGATGCCAATTGGGTAACAGTGAGGCTTCCAAAATTACAGTCATTAGTGGGACTCTAGAAACTCACCATAAGGTCATCATCTTCCATACTGGAACTATCTGTGCCGTAGTCCTCCAGAGTTACAGACATTCTTCGCTTCCGCGTTGAACGGCGCAAATTTGCTGCAATAGACTATAAAGAGGGCTATTATAATCAAGGTACTGAGTATAATGTAGGAATCCCACACAGAAATAAAGGCATTCCAGGTGCAATGTTCAGGAGATAGCTTTCAGGAAGTGGTCAATCACTCATGTTTCATACAATAAAGTTACATGAACCAGACGTCCCTACTAATAATAGCTTGAAAAGTGTCTATGTTTCCTATTTAACTGATGGACATATTTTATTCTGGGAAGTGTAAAATCCAGTAAAAAATGCAGAACCTCCATAGAAGCCAAGATATTCCTTGCAGCTAAAATTAACAGATGGATGGATAACAACTCCAATCATTAACATGCAAATAACAGCTGGTCAAAATAATGTATCATAAGACACGGTACACCAGATAACATCTTCAGCATATCAGGTAAGAACGTTTTTCAATGATAAAAACAAGCAAATCTCAAACAACTAGCATACAAGGTTGCTTACATCGGCAGGAGGTTCCCGTGCGGCTGGCTTGCGAAGCAGCTTCTTGGCGATCTGCGATGCAGCCGTCCGCTTCTTGTTGGAGTTCATCTTGTTGCGCATGTTGGGCGAGTAGTACAGGTATCCCCGCCCGTAGTACTTGGGCCGCTGCCGCAGCCGGTCGCTGGACCTCACGGGCGCAACCGACTCGTCCCCCTTCCCAGCCATTCCCGCCATATATCACCCCTCCTCAATCACTGTTGCTGCTGATGCCCATTGCTCCCTGAATCAGGCCAAGCACTCTTGTCAGTTTCAGCCATCCCCCGAACCCTAGCCCCAAATCCACCAACCTAACACGCATGCATGTGACATGCCAGGCAATAGCAATTCGCTACTCGTGCATTACGAAATGGAACCCGCTGCATGCCCAGCGAACCGCAAATCCCCCAAAATACACATCGAAAATTCAAACCACGACGAGAAAAACCGCCCCCGAATCCACCCCGCCAGGCGCCGATCGGGCGACCACGCCTCCGGCGAACCCGCGCGCGGCGAGCGACACGGCGGCCCGCGGCAGAAACCCAAGCTAAACCCCCCAAAATGAGCCGCCAGGACGCGCAGAGAAAAGGAAAACACCGGGGGCGCGCGGCGCCGGGAGCTGACCTCGGGGACTGGGGCGTCGGGGGTCCGGGGCCGCGAGCACCGGCCGGATTCGGGCGGCGGCGGGGGCGGGGGCGGAGGCGGCTGTGGGCTCGCGAGGGTTTCCTTGGCGTCGGGGGTTTCGGAGCGGAGGGGACGACGCGAGGGTTTCCTTCCTTTCCTCACCTCTCCTCTCTCTCTTGCGCACGCGCCGGGCACGTGATGGGGACGCGTCAGTCGCGGCGTTCACATGGGGTTGGTGCGGGTGGGTTCACTGACAGGTGGGCGCCGGCGTCACGTGGGGCCCGGTTGCAGCGGGCTAAGGGTGGGGTATTTCTGGGATTGGATGGGCTACGGAATTGTAATGGGGGATTTTGGTGGCCGTTCGATGTGGATCAGACGGTGGGGAGGGGATTCCGGGATTAATGGGAGGTATATAATGCGCTCGTGTACCGTTGGAGGAGCAGGTACTCCGTCGCTTCTCTTGTCTGCCCCGACCTAGCTAGGATTCTCTAAACCCCTCTCGCCACACGGAATATTCCTTCAAACCCTCTGAAAATCACACTTAAAACAATCTGTGATTGGATGGTTAGAATGACAGTGGCATACCCTGCCCACCAGGATTCGAGTCCTAGACTTGACACTAGTACTTGCATTATTCCTAAATTTATTTCAGGTTTCCGGCGATGTTCGTTCAGCGGGAGGAGACGTTCCCTTCGACTGCGAGGTCCTCGTGGTGACTTCGTAAAATGTCTTCTGCAAATGTTTAAAAAAAAGATGTGTTCATTGTCACATCAAAATGATACCTGTAAATTTTTAGGAGGAAAGGTTAAGTATTTTGATCTGTGAAAAAAAACAAGTCGAACGACAAATGTTAACTCCAAATCTTACACTTATTTTTGTTTTTCCACCGACGAAGCACCGTCATCCTGTTTCGCATGAAAATTGTCAAGCACGCTTGTTACACTAACAAGAACATCTACAAAAAAAAAAAAATACTATTTATTTTGAATTTACTGTTCATTAGGTAGCATATGCACCGCAGAGCCAAAACGGCCCTCCATAATTTTGCCATTTTAAAAGTGAATGTGAATGCATTGACAATGTATTATTTGGTATTTTTATATTGTTTGAATAACCAACGGAACGTTCAGCCTTGCCACATCAAATTAGAATAAATTATAGTAGTTAGAGAAAATTACTTGCATGGAGTAATAGTGCATACAATCACAGTATGGCTAGGGGTCTTTCTTACTCATCTCTCTTGCCTTGGAAAAACAATGTGGATTTGGAATTGTCGCCACACTGGTTGTTTTGATATCTGGTTCCATCAAAGAACCAAATAAAGGATTGTATGGCTCGCGTAAAAGGAGTCTAGCTTTAGTAAGGAAGCCTCAATATTATCTTGAAATCATAAAATGACTTTATCCTTTTTCCAATACAGAATATGCTTATATCTTTTGTAAACTTTGCCAATCTGATTTACATAATACTGATAGCACAACAACATATAAAAATGTCCATGGCACATTTTTTTAGGCCGGTTAAGTTTGTTTATCACACACGGCATGATACCAGTGGCACAATTAAACAGCTTTTTTAGAAGCACAATTAAACAGCTTTATAACCATGTCTAGGCACACTTGGAAAACTTATTTTCGCGTTGGCGCAATAATAATTTGTGCATCAGGTAAACACGGGGCATAGAAATTACTTCCTCCGTAAAGAAATATAAGATCGTTTAGATCACTAAAGTAGTGATCTAGACACTCTTATATATTTTTTTACCGAGGGAGTACATGAAAAAGGTCCACTGGATAAGCTCCAACGCACTGAAGCTTTTGCACGACATATGCTGGGCACGGCATATAGCCGTACATAAAACTGGATGAGACAGGGGATCCAGGCGATGCGACAAACAGACTGTGGCTGAGGTCAGCAATCCACCAGATCAGGAAACGGTCAGGTTGTTGTACTTGCTCCCCCAAAACCAGCACTCGTCTGCAGTTCCTTTTTGCCTTTCCAAGCTTCCTTGTTCAGGCTTGCGTCCGGGACAGAATCTGAATGGACCTGCAGTGTACTGGCAGGCATGCTGCATGCTTGAAAACCTAAATTTAGAGCCAAAACAGTTCAATTCGAGACGAGCATGCGTTCCCAATGGGGAAAATGGCTATAGCATGATGGGCAAAACAGAATGATAGTGAAGTTGCATACTCGTATATGACAAAAAAAAAAAGGAATAGCGAAGCATATACTGGCGCGCAAATATTCCGACTGGAGTATTTCTCTTCCAAGTACAAGGAGAGATTTTAAGGAGGAACAGCCAACTGCTGAATGTAGGGCGGATTGCGAATTTATCTATGATGTTGCTCCAAAGTATTATGCAGTGCGCTAAGGACAAATGAAGCCTGACCTAACGGGCCAGTTACAGAACTTGGCATATCAACTCTAGTAATGATGGTACATGGACTCTAATCTCTGGGCCCAAAACTGCCATGCAAATATTCATCGATTTACCGGATCAGCTATACATGTATAACCTTTGCCAAGGCCATGAAAAATAACTAGGGCATTCGCAAGCGATTAACAGCAGCCTTTCTTAAGCATCGCAGACACAGGGAAGGATCACTGATTCCGGTTGGCCATGTGAGTTTAACCATGACCATATGTCACTTCGCGCTTGCCAAGGCTCAATCATCATCGTGTTGGTCGTTTCCGTCGTGATGATTGTCCCCGTAGTCAACCCATGGGAGCAGTGATTCCAGGAAGACCAACGCAGCGTTGCGCCCAGCAACTTCACGAGGGGCACGGATTCTCTCAGGCCCAGCTTCTTGTTCAACAGGCGGCATATCATGCGCCATCCCTGGACCAACCATAAATGGCCGCAGTTCTTCCGGAGGGAGTGATGGTGTTGTGTCAGAGAAGTCTGAAACAAGCAGATGAGAGTACCTGCAAAGTAGGACACAAGTTATCAAAATATCTCTTCAAGATAGTCTGGGGAGCCAAGAATGAAAATCCAGAGCATATAATGTTACTTAGATCAATAAATCTGCAATGAATTAGAATAGAATTGCCGCCAAAGCTAAACTATCTTTCTCTCGAGTATAAGTGGCGCAAACTGCATATCTTTAGTTTCACTTTCATGTAAGTACCGTACACACCTCACACCACAGATCCAAACACTACTGATAAGTTGAGATGGGAGTCAGTAAGCTAAACATTAAATGTTAAAGTTCTACAGAACCTATACAACATCTACACCGAGAATTGCTACTTCATAAAAGGTAAACTGGTCGGTTCATAGTTTAAACTAAACCAAGCTTCAGGTGTTGGCAACTTAAAAGGAAGAAATAGCCACAAACAAATCAAAAAGTACTGATTGAAAAGAATGAAAGACATGATCAAAGAATAAGGATAGGCAGGATTCAACTGAGGTGTCAAGATTTTGGAGCAACTTACTCATTATTTTCTGAAGAGAATGCCTCTTTCCTAACACATGCCCAGTCCTGGGCTTCTCTGCTGTCCTGCTTTAGTGATTCAACCACCAGAAGAGCAGCTTCTTTGAGCAAGTTCTGAAGTTCCGGGAACCTCCACATGATATAATGACGCTCAACATATATGTTAATCACATGCTCAAGTGAAGGGCTTCCTGGCTTTGCTGATCCAAAGAACACATTCTTGAGTATTTGGGTCCATGAAGAGTCCTTCAAAGGAGCCTTGTCAACAATCTTAGAAAGCACCAGAGGATGAAGCATCAATGCCTGCTTCATGAGATCAACAGCTGTTGACTTGTCAGCATGATCAGAAACATCCTCAGATGCCGCATCACGTTCAAGATAAAACCGTGCAATGGCTAGAGAAAAGGAGAAATTAGGGAACAGCCAAAGGGAGTTATCACACTGGTACTCTTCAGCAAACTGTTCCAACCATTTGTACTGCTGCGATCTTAGAGCAAAGTAATCAATGCAAAACAGAGCACCCTTTGGGTCGTCAGAATCCAATGATAAAAGAAACTTGCAGGCCTCTAAAGCTGAACGGTGACAACCACGCCTATCCAGGTTTTTCATGTGACTGAAAAGGGCTGTGAAAAATGGCTTATTTATGTCATGGCTGTATTTCAACTGGTAGTTGCCCTGCAGTGGACTAAATAGTGGATGCCAAGCACACTCTAGTGCAAATAGACACTTCTCAACAGCATCTGCTGATGATTGATGTTCTCCAGAATATTTGAACAGATCAGCAAATGTCAATAATGAGTCTGGATGGTAGGGGTATTTTGCTAATATAGCAGCAATGGCATTGAGGTCATTGGCTGATTTGGCAGCTTCAAACAATTCCTGCACATGGCTGACAGAAGGATCATATACGTACCTGCAAGCATTAAACAGCATGGTCATTTAAAAAAGTCATGAACTCTAGAATAAGTTTCTGCTAAAGTGCAAACCTACTTCTGAAATCTTACTACACCTGCGGAACAACTTAAAGCTGCTTACAATGAAGAACATACAGTGAACTAAAATTGTAAGCATAACCTATGAAGCACCGATATGGAGATACGGACACGGGGATACGAGTACGGGGACACGGGATATGGCATTTTCCAAAAACAGCCATTCAGGGATACAGGAGGGTATATAAGTATTTGGAAAAATAAACAGCATTTAATAAAGATATAATGATAATTTTTAGATGAGAGATTTCTTAGTACAGGATATGTTGCCTCCTTTCTGTTGATCAAAGACTTTGAGCAGGCCATACGTAAACAGTACATGACCCTCCACTGAGAGCCCATGATCTCTCCACTCAGAGCCCATATGAGGCCCAATTCCAGAAACCCTAGATTAGTCAGCTCCTCCAGGCTCCAGCCGTTCCCATCCCGTGCTCCTTTCCTCCAGCAGCCTGCAGAGAAGAGATGAAACGACCGCACTGCCACATGCACCTTCGTGCTCATCGACGGCTTCCACCACCATCTTCCAACCAGCCCAAATCTTCTTTCTTGCTGGCAGCTGCAGTCCCCATCTTTCTCCCTCCCCTGAGCTTCTTCCTCGTCGGCGACCGCCTTGCCATCTTCCTCTCCCCCTGCCTGGTTGCCGTTGTGAGGAGAGCTGGGAGGTGGCATGGTCGCCGGAGGCTGGCTCCCGAGTCAGTCCCCACCGTGTCCACACCATATCCTGATTTATTTCCGTTCTTTTTAGTTCGGAAAATATGGGATACTGCGGGACACACGTATCCCAGACTATCCGTGCGTATCCCAGTGTTCCCCCGTGCTACGACACAGGCTCAGCTGTTTCTGCCGTGTCTGTGCTTTCGAGAGCATAACTACTTAGCTTTGTCCAAACAAATTAGTGATGCGCCTTAATGATGTCAACCCAAACAATCCCAAACATGCATAATCACAGCGAATACACTAGATCCAGCTCGAGTCAGAAGTCAAAACCCTCATGCTCTGACTTACAGGCTATGGTGTCCTCAAAAGAACCCTCCTATAGTCCTATTACCAAAAGATCAGTGCACAAAATGCTGTGGAGGTTTATAGTAAAAAAAAAATGCTGTGGAGGTAATAACCATTGCATGAAGCATATATATATGGCCTCTGAAGGATTATCTACTTGCATGTTCAAATAAACTCGACTACTAATTATGGATGATGGATGAATGAAAAATGATTTCTACTCCAAGCATCACAGTCATAAGAGTTTAGAAGAATAACTTTTTTTCTCTGCATTCAATCATACTTACTACTGTCTATGGACAAATCAAGAAACGGATTGTTCTCCAAACATATCAGCAAGAGAGTGCTGAGTACTAAAACTTTGACATACAAATGTATACCATATCGCCATGCACATTGTGAATAAAAGGATATGCTCTCACCTGAAATAATTCAAGCTGCCCTTTGTCTCAACAAGATCCATTGACATTGCCTTATCCCATGGTGGCCAGAAGCTAGGTGGAGATACAAGGAGGGTTCTTCTAGGATTATGGGCAGCACGCCTAACACCACGCACTTGCCTTGAAGTGCCAGGCATATTCCGCTGGTTTTCAAGTGAATCCACTACCTTTGATCCAAAAATGCGCCTCATCTCATTTTCAGCCTTGAGATGTTTGGGATCAATTGCAAGAACTGAGGATGTCCCGACAGCTGTTTCATTTGTCTCAATCTCCTTCCCAGTTGCTCTGTCATTTTGATGAACACTTTTTTGGATAGGACTCTTTTCAATAGCTAGATCTTCCAGAATTGAATCCAGTGATTTTTCATCCCTCGACTTTGTCTGGACTGGTGGTTCCGCCTTGCCCTTTTTCTTCTTCTTCTTTGATTTCTTGCTTGTTTCAGGAACAGCACCGTTAGGCTTCTTTTTCACATATTGTTTCTGTTCTGCATAACTCACAGTTTGATGAGTATGCACTTCATCTTCCTGCAGTGGAGTAAGCACATAAGATTAAAATCAATTCATCAACCGTGACTAATACATAATTCGACTAGGCATGAATGAGGTAGTGCTACATCACAGGATCTGGATAATTAAGATTTGTAAATATGCTCTCTTCATCTGTTTCACCTTATCGTCATGATTCTAGACACGACTTGAACAACCAAACACACAACCAACTCTCAATCAACAAACGGATATCCGATTCCATCCTACAAGCTGCTCCATCCAGAAGGGTCGAGAAGTGGCAGTTCAAGCGGGGTAAAAGGTATATTGACCAAATTGCAACAACAATCCACTGCAACTGATTCTAGACAATAAGTAACACAGATTAGACATCTTCCCCGACACTAAATCATCATCGCATCTCAAAATTCTCGCACAACCACAAGGATCGCCTCGCCTTTACTCGCATTCTACCAATTTATCACTGGCACGGGATAACACATGGCAACACGAGCGCAGATAAGCAACAGTTTACAATCTAATTAAACCCTAAAGAAGAGTGCCGCGGGGGGAGGAACGGACCTTGTCCTCTTCTGGCTCGTCGTCGTCATCGTCGAGGAGGTCGAAGGGGTTCCTGGCGGCGACGCGGGTAGGGGAGCCCACCTCCTCCTCCTCCTCTTCCTCCTCCACCACCACGAGGGCGTCCTCGGCGGCAGCGGCGGGGTCCTGCGGGGAGGCCTCCCTCTCCTGGAGGACCCGCCGGACCAGCCTGCCGGACATGTCGACGGCTGCGGCGGCGAGCTGGTGCGAGGGTTAGGATTTGGGCTCGGCGGCGGGCCGGGCCGGGCGGCGGGGTCGGTCGCCAAGCGAAAGGGCGAGAGGATTCGAGATGGCGACGAGATCACGAGGACGACGAGTGTTTTTGCTGCCCTTTGCAGGGTTCGGGAGAGGGCAGATTGCGATTTCGGAAGATATGAGGGCTGCTTCTGGAGAAAGTTTTGTTTGCGTTATTGCGTACGTGTTCTTTTTTTCATTTTCTCCCGACGGAATTGGAATTCATCTCATCCTACTATTCGCTTCCGTCGGTTGCATTTGGATTTGATTTTTTTTAGAACGGATTTGAATTTTTGGACAATGGACATTTTTCCTTAGAGACACGATACAGACGTAGACGCTCGTATACACATACACATCGTCTGAAATAAATCGAGGAAAATGCGATCGCTCTATACCAAGTTTAGCACTTGAGCCTGGGCGGGCAAGTTCCACCATAAGAAATCTAGCCATATGAGCTATGCTCAATTCATACAGACATTCAGATTTGTGACAAGAGATAGACGGTGTTTGGATGTGAGGTTTCAAATATGATGTGTGATGTATGTAAGATCTCACTTTTGGGGGTATAACAACATATGATCAACCAAAATTCAGAAGCCACGAAAATCAAACCATACCGTGCCGGAGACGCATATGACTCAACCCGGCAATCCGACCCATGGGTGGCCGTGCCCATGGGCACCCGACCCGAATGGGTAGGGTATGGGTCGCCATCTTCACCCATGGGTAAACCCGATGGGTAACCCGATTAGTCATGGGTAGGGTATGGGCATAAGGTCCTGCCCATGGGTCACCCGATGGGTCGCCCTATTAATATTAGTAATTAAAATATATTTTATTTTATATGGCACATGGACATTTTTGGTAAAGATACATGCTAATTAGTTCAGCCTTTGAGTATATATTATCGTTTAGCCTTGCGTATATTTCACTAACAATTGCTCAAAATATCGTGACATGCCTTCTCACTTCTCAGCATCCTAGGCCCATGAAACCAACCACGTTGCAGCCCATATCAAGTGTATTGGCATGTTAGGCTGTTGCAGCCCATGTACAGCCCATATTCATTAGCTGTGCCTGCAACCAGATATGGACACGGTAAACTTTAGTACCACCTCGCTTGTTCGATGAGAGCGAACTTGGGTTGCTGCCTATAAAGGCATACTCGGGGGCTGACTGATGCTTTGTTCCATGCCGCTGAGCCTATTCTCTGTTGTGCACTGTACAGCAACCCGATGGGTAACCCATTGGGTCGGGTTACCCGATGGGTATGGGCGTGGGTCTGCTCCTATGCCCATGGGTAGGGTCGTGGGCGAAGGGGTAGACCCATTTACTTATAGGGCATGGGTCTGGTAGAGGTCGACCCGACCAAACCCGACCCGACTGCCAGGTTGACATATGACCGTCGATCTTGAGGAGCACTATCGGTACCAAAACCGGCAGATCTCGGGTAGGGGGTCCGAACTATGGGTCAAGGAGTCGATGGTAACAGAGAGCGTAGAGATAGCGATTTACCCAGGTTCGGGCCCTCTCGAGGAGGTAAAACCCTACGTCATGCTTGATTGTATTGATGTGATTGTATGAAGGTTACAGAGTTGATCTACCTCGAGATCAGATGGGCTAAACCCTAGATTATGAGTGTCTTCCCTACGGACTAAACCTCCTGGTTTATATAGACACCAGGGGGGGCCTAGGGTTACATATGGTCGGTTACCATCAGGGATAACATGCAGGTTACGCCATCTATTCCTTGGAGGAGACGCCAAGACTTCAGAGATTTCCTTCTTTCATACGGGGTCGTCCCCAATCCAGCCTTCCATCGACGTGTAGAGAGCGGCCCACCAGTCCGGCCCATGAGAGATAGGCCGGCAGCCCGAGTACCCCCTAGTCCGGGACACCCTCAGTAGCCCCCGAACTAGCCTTCAATGCCGAGGTCTACGGTCTTCGGCAGCTTCATGCTTCAGAAGTCTTCGGCTTGGATGGCGAGTTCCTCCCGTTACCTATATTTGGATTAACAATAATTCGGCCACCAATAAGTCAGTTACCGAGGTATCTTCAGAGATAGAATTAAATGACGACCCTCGATTTCTGCGCGCCCACGGAATGCGAGTGGCCCGATGGGTTCTTACAAAAATGCCCCTTTAATAGGCCAAGGGCATGGAGGTTAACGCACCCCACCCCCTGCCATTCTTCTCCACATCCTCGCAAAGCCAAAGTCAACAAACAATGGCAAGCGCCCCAGGCTCTTCCTCACGCCCTCATGGCCCCCGTCAAGGTGATTGGGCGGGATGCTCCGTATCTTGTATGCGACTACGTAGGCTTGAGGCGCAGGGGTATCTGCCCGCCTCAGATCTCACATCCACCCGCCCCGGATTAACTTCCGCAGACGGAAAGGCCCTTGCGGAGAATTTCCCTTCCCCTCACGGGGAGGAGAGAGTTTGCTTCGTGCCCTTCGTGCTGCGAGGCCTGGGTTTTCCCATTCATCCCTTCTTGAGGGGTTTACTAGAGTTCTACGGGATTCAGCTCCACCACCTTACCCCCGGATCTATCCTCCATATTTCGGGCTTCGTCGCTTTATGCGAGATGTTCCTGGGCTGCGAGGCGCACTTTGAGTTGTGGAGGAAATTCTTCTGCCTAGTCCCCCGCACCCGGGAAGGGGTCATCTACGAGGTCGGCAGAGCCGAAGTATGGCGCATTGCCGGGACCGGATACCCCGTTGGGACTCCGAAGAAGGATGCCGAAGAGTGGACTTCGGAATGGTTTTATATCGAAGACGTCCCTTTATTTGATCCAGTTCGAAGGGGTCTACCGGAATTTTCATTGGCTTCTCCAACGAAGCGGTTTAACTGGCGCCCGAAGAGTCCTTCTCAAGAGGAAAGTGCCGAAGTAGCTCGTCTGGCTGCTCAAGTGAGGTGGTTAGCTCATAACGGACTAACCATCGTTGATGTGATGGCAATAGCCATTGCTCGATGTGTCCAGCCTCTCCAACAGAGAATTCATCCGCTATGGAACTACAATGGGGAGGACGACGCTGCCCGGTACACCAAGAAGGGGCCCGCCAATCAGGCGGTGATAGCCGCCATACTAGCCGGTTTGTTCAAGGGGGAAGAGCAAGAGTTCGCTCGACTAAAGCTCAAGAAAGGCTTCTCGATGTATGATCCCATCGAAATGGTGAGTTCGACCACTCTTTTTAGTTCGGATATTACCCCAGACTTTTCATAATCGGATCTTCATCTTGTCCGAACAGAGTTGGAGGCGATGGATCGAAACGGTGAGTTGCCCGGCTCCTCAACCGGAGAATTACTCTCGCGATGATGATCTTGGGTTCCATGATGACCCTGAAACATCCATTAATTTCGAGGATGGGGTCTTCTACCAGGAGAGCCTCGATGGCTCCAAGGTGGCCCTGTTAGCCGATCATCCCGGGGCGCTTCCCTCCTCCGTGGTAAGTGGCCAATGGGCTTCCTCTCGAAAGAAACGCTCAGCCGCTGCAGGCCCGAACACACTGACACCTACTCCCAAGGGCCGCCGCACGACGCGCCGAACAGCCGCAAAGGCGGCACCAGCGGCTCCGACGACAAGTAGTCATGGGGTGACCCCACGTGTGGCCCCAACGGGAGCTACATCATCGGCGCCCCGCCCGAAGAGGTAATGTATTCACTATACTGTTATGGCCTCTATCGTCAACATCCACCGCATATGCCAATAATTTGTTCCATGGTGTTCGATAGACGATGTGTGGAACCGCGCGCGGCCCAGGATGTTGAGAAGGTGCCAAGGGGTGACTCAAATCCGAGGTCGCCAGATGTAACCGGAGTTACTCCGGGAGCCACTGCCGAGGACCAAAATCCCGAGGACTCGGGAGACGTCTCGGTCACTAATTCCAAAGTTGAATGTGTGATGAATCATCGGCGGCGCAAGGCATCACTTCGGCAAACCGCGTTGTCTAATCAGGAGGTCAATGCTCTTAGCTCGGTAGATGCATACCTCGGCGCCGCCCGAACGGGACTTGAAGGCGCAGTGAGGCTCATGTCTACGAATATGCAGGTATAGTAATAGTTTTGACAACTAGTACCTAACCCAGTAGCCCCCGAGCCTTAATTTGGGCGGGACGGCCGAGTTAAGGGTCTGATATCCATGCTGCCCTGCTATTTGTGCAGACTGTTCGGGAGCAGAACAAAAAGCTGTCCGAGGACCTCAAGCTGGCTCAAACAGAGTTAAAGTCTGTGAAAACCGAGCTAGAGGGGGTGAAATCATTCACCAAAGAGGCACATGGTAAGTGCCTGAATTTAAAGTTCATTAAAGAGAAAGTGGAACACCTCCACTAATGAAAAATGTTTCCATAGCAGCCGAGACGATAAATCAGCTGCAGAAGGACCTGGATATGGCCAGGAAAGCCCAAAGATATGCGGAGTCACAGCAAGAGGCTGGCTACCGGGTGCTGTCCCGAAGTCATGAGGAGAGGGATAAGCTTAAGGCGGAAGGTGAACAACAGGTCCCAGAAATCAAAAGCTTGAAAGCTCAACTGACTGTAACCCAAGAGGAGAACCACAGACTGAAAGCAGGCATGTTCGGTAAGTGCAATCTAACTCGCCCGTTCAATAACTGAACGTATATGGTAGCAAGATGAACAACGCCCCGTCTTATTGTAGTTCTGCTGACCGGGCGTCCCGAAGAGGAAGCCGGTTCCTTCGGGCGGGACCTGCTAAAGGAGCTATCCGATGTACATGAGCGGGCCCGGAGAGCCATGAAGAGCATGTTCAGAGCACTGTGGCCTGGCAAAGTGGCTCCGGAAGGGATGGCAGAACTTGCAAGTCGCTTCAAAGGAGCTCGGCGCCGCTTTGAGTTATGGAAGATGTCATCTTGTCGTGAAGGAGCACGGGAAGCGTGGGCGATGATCAAGACCCGATTCACCAAGCTGGAACCGGAGCATTTAGCGAGAGTTGGGCCGGTAGGTCCAGATGGGCAGGAAGTGCCCGTGCATCTGGTATATGACCAGGTTATGCCCGCAGCTCGGCTGTCCCAAGCAGATTGTGCTCTGGAGACCATAATAGATGGTCTAGATCAAGATTGATAGGTCGATTCTATGTACCTATGTACTTTACATCGGATAGTCTCCAAACCGTGCAGAAAAAACGTTGTCTTAACCGGCCATCGGCTTCCGCCTCCTCGACCAGAAGCCAAGGAGTGTTTTCCTACTATGCAATCCGAGAACATCGGAAAGATACTTCGGAAAACCAGGCAATCCGGCCATTTGGTGCAAACAGACAAAAACATGCTCGGGGAGTTATGTTATATTACTGATTAACGTAAGAAACATCTTCCGACGAAAATAGTTCCGCTATGGGTTCCTTTCGTCAGGTGACCACGTTATCCGTGGATGGATAACCGAGTACCCGAATTTAGACGGAGACGGTTACTTCGGGAAAATACCCCGGAAACTTGGTGATAGGTACCAATTATTTTCACTTCCCCCCGTGGCCGACCAACTTGTTGTCTTAAGACGCTAGCTTTTGGCTTCACCCGTCTGAGGTACGTACCCGGGAAATCCGGACATAACAATCACAGAGGTGCTCCCTTTACTCCCTAGCCGAACAATCGGGAACGTAGGGGGTAAACACAGGAGCGAGGCAACCCAGCTTGGCCAAATCTTAAGTCAAGTTGATGCATATAGTGGCTTGAGAACGATACAGGAAGGTCGCAAACACGTAAAAAACGGATGATTGCATAAATGAAATTTGACGAGCTTCGTAAAAGAAGCCCCCAGGTAACAAAGTGTGGTACATTCAAAGATGTTTGCCGAAGAAGAACTTAACGTAATTCGGCATTTCCGAACACAACCCGGGAGAGACTATTGACTAGAAAGATGAAGATCCGAAAAGGATAAATCAAACAAGGTAAGTTTGCGGGACTAGCCGTAGAAACGTCGCAGCCGAGCTGCATTCCATGGGTTTGGTTCGAGGCGATCGTCCGTCGGGTCGCGGAGGCGGTATGCCCCGCCCGTGAGTACTTGGTCGATTATGAAGGGGCCCTCCCATTTGGGCGCCAGCTTATGCTTCTGCTTCTCCGGGAGGCGCAAGACTAAATCGCCAACGTTGTAGGCCTTTGCCCGTACTTCCCTGCTCTGATAACGTCTGGCCTGCTGCTGATAAAAACAGAACGAGCTCGAGCTATGTCGCGCTCTCCCTCCAAGGCGTCCAGGTCATCTTGCCGATCCAGCTCGGCCTCCTTTTCTTCGTACATACGCACCCGAGGGGCGTCGTGAATAAGGTCGTAGGGGAGGACGGCTTCTGCCCCATATACCATGAAGAATGGTGTGTAGCCCGTGGATCGATTAGGAGCGGTGCGTAGGCCCCACAGTACGGAGTCGAGCTCCTCAACCCAATGGCAGCCGGAGTCTTTCAAAGATCGGACCAAACGAGGCTTAATGCCGCTCAAGATCAGGTCGTTCGCTCTCTCGACCTGTCCATTAGACTGTGGGTGATACACCGAGGCGTAGTCGAGCTTAATGCCTAAATTAGCGCACCAGTCTTTGACTTCCCGGGCTGTAAAATTGGATCCGTTGTCCATTATTATGCTGTGGGGAACACCGTAACGGTGTACGACGCCGGATATAAAGTCGATGACCGGCTTAGACTTGGCTGAAGTGACCGGCTTTGCCTCAATCCATTTAGTGAATTTATCTACCATGACGAGTAGATATTTCTTTTTCTTGGTCCCCCCTTTAAGTGGTCCAACCATGTCCAGCCCCCAGACCGCGAAAGGCCAAGTAATTGGGATCGTCCGAAGGGCCGTGGGGGGCATATGACTCTGATTTGCAAAGAGCTGGCATCCAACGCAATGTTGGACCAATGTCTGGGCGTCTGTTCGGGCAGTGGGCCAAAAGAACCCTGCTCGGAAAGCCTTGCTGACCAGGGCCCGAGCTGCCGCGTGGTGACCGCCCATGCCAGCGTGAATCTCGGCCAAAAGTTGCCTTCCCTCCTCTTCGGAGATGCATCTCTGGAGGACGCCAGTAGTGCTTTTCTTATATAGCTCTCCCTCGTGGACTTTATAGGCTTTAGATCGTCGAAGGATACGCCTGGCCTCAGTCTGGTCAGCCGGTAATTCTTGGCGGAGGAGGTAGGCGAGGAAAGGCTCGGTCCATGGCGCGATTACTGCCATGACTTCGTGAGCCGAAGTTGTCATTGCGATGGCCGAGCCCCCGATAATTCCATTATCTGGTTCAATAGGCGGAGGGACGAACTCTCCGGGGGTATTGGTGTCCGAGCCCTGAGCGTTCTCCTGCCACACCACGGATGGCTTGAAAAGTCGTTCCAAGAAGGTGTTCTCGGGGACGGGGTCGTGCTTAGCGCCCATTCGAGCAAGGATATCCGCAGCTTGATTGCTGTCACGAGGTATATGGTGAAACTCCAGTCCTTCGAAGCGGGCGGAGATCTTCAGGACGGCGTTGCGGTATGCTGTCATTTTTGGGTCTTTTGCGTCGAATTCGCCGTTAACTTGAGAGATGGCGAGATTAGAATCTCCCCGTACCTCGAGCCGCTGTATGCCCATTGACACCGCCATCCGAAGTCCGTGCAGCAGAGCCTCGTATTCGGCTGCATTGTTGGAGTCGGTGTACATGATCTGGAGTATGTACCGAATATTGTCGCCAGTGGGGGATGTGAGGACCACTCCAGCCCCCAGTCCTGCGAGCATCTTGGAGCCGTCGAAGTACATCGTCCAATGTGAGTATGTGTTGTACTCCCTAGGGAGTTCGGCTTCCGTCCATTCCGCCACGAAATCAACCAAAACTTGAGATTTAATAGCTCGGCGTGGTCGATAGATGATTTCGAAGGGGAGAAGTTCTATAGCCCATTTGGCTATGCGCCCGGTGGCGTCGCGATTGTTGATTATGTCATTCAGTGGTACTTCGGATGCTACCGTAACCGAGCACTCCTGGAAGTAATGGCGGAGCTTTCGGGATGCCATGAAAACTGCGTAGGTGATCTTCTGGTAATGCGGGTACCTTGTTTTACATGGGGTGAGCACTTCGGATACATAGTACACAGGTTTCTGCACCTGGAGCTTGTGACCCTCGGCCTCTCGTTCGACGACGAGAACCGCACTGACCACCTGATTCGTCGCCGAGATATATAGCAGCATTGGCTCAGCCGGGCTGGGTGCCGTCAAAATCGGGTTGCTGGCCAGTAGAGTTTTTATTTCTTCGAGTGCCGCCGCCGCTTCGCTAGTCCATTCGAAGTTCTTCGTCCGTTTGAGCAATTTATATAGCGGCATGGCCTTTTCGCCGAGGCGCGAGATGAAGCGGCTTAGGGCTGCAATAGTACCGGCCAGTTTCTGGACGTGTTTGAGCTCAGTAGGGATAGCCAACTCGAACAGTGCCCGGATTTTCGCTGGGTTGGCCTCTATTCCTCTATGGCAAACTATGAAGCCGAGCAGCTTGCCGGTTGGCACTCCGAAGACACACTTTTCCGGATTAAGCCGTATATCGAAAGTCCGAAGATTGTCAAAGGTTTGCCGGAGATCGTCCACCAGCTGGCTGACGTGTTTGGTTTAGATAACCACATCGTCCACATAAGCTTTGATTGTTTTGCCGATTTGTTTCTCCAGACACGTTTGGATCATGCGCTGGTATGTGGCCTCTGCGTTCTTTAAACCGAAGGGCATTGTGTTGAAGCAGAATGGTCCATAGGGAGTGATGAATGCGGTGGCCGCCTGGTCGGACTCCTTCATTTTGATTTGATGGTATCCGGAGTAAGCGTCAAGGAAACATAGCGAGTCGTGCCCGGCGGTGGCATCAATGATCTGGTCAATGCGCGGCAAGGGGAAAGGATCCTTAGGGTAGGCTTTGTTCAAATCCTAGAAGTCAACGCACAATCGCCAGGACTTATCCTTCTTCGGCACCATGACCAGGTTGGCTAACCACTCAGGATGTTTGATGTCCCGGATGAATCCGGCTTCGAGCAACTTGGCCAGTTCCTCACCCATGGCTTGACGCTTGGGTTCGGAAAACCGTCGGAGAGTCTGTTTAACTGGCTTGAAACCTTTGATTATGTTCAGGCTGTGCTCGGCTAATCTACGCGGGATCCCTGGCATGTCTGAAGGGTGCCAGGCGAAGATATCCCAGTTTGCGCGCAGAAATTGGCGCAATTCATCATCAACCGCGGGGTCCAGCTGGGCTCCGATGGACGCCGTCTTGTTGGGATCTGTTGGGTGCACTTGGAATTTAATGATTTCATCTGCTGGTTTAAAGGACGTGGATTTTTGCCTTTTATCAAGGATGACATCGTCCTTGTCCATCGTTGAGCGGAGCGCGGTTAATTCTTCGGCCGCGAGGACTTCGGACAACGCTTCGAGGGCGAGCGATGCCGTCTTATTCTCGGCTCGTAGGGCTCTGTCCGGATCACTTATTACCGTGATTATACCGTTTGGCCCGGGCATTTTAAGCTTCATGTACCCGTAATGTGGCACAGCATGGAATCGTGCGAAGGCATCGCGCCCTAGTAAGGCATGATACCCGCTGCGGAAGGGCATGATGTGGAAAAGCAGTTCTTCGGACCTGTAATTCTCGGGAGTTCCGAAGACCACATCAAGAGTCACGCGGCCACTAGCACGCGCCTCCTTCCCGGGGATAATCCCTCGAAAGGTAGTGTGACTTTGCTCTATGCGGGATCTGTCGAACTGCATTTTATCCAAGGTATCCTCGTAGATGAGGTTGAGCCCGCTGCCGCCGTCCATCAACACCTTTTGTAGTCGGAATCCATCCACTATGGGGTCAAGGACAAGGGCGGCAACGGCTCGAGTAGGACAGGATCTCGGTGTTGGAAATATGCCGTAGAGGCAATAATAAATTAGTTATTATTATATTTCCTTGTTCATGATAATCGTTTATTATCCATGCTATAATTGTATTGATTGGAAACACAAATACATGTGTGGGTACATAGACAACCCTGTGTCCCTAGTAAGCCTCTAGTTAACTAGCTCGTTGATCAAAAGATGGTGAAGGTTTCCTAGCCATGGACATAAGATGTCATTTGATAACGGGATCACATCATTAGGAGAATGATGTGATGGACAAGACCCAAACTATAAACATAGCATATGATCGTGTCAGTTTATTGCTATTGTTTTCTGCATGTCAAGTATCTGTTCCTATGACCATGAGATCATGCAACTCCCTGACATCGGAGGAGTACCTTGTGTGTATCAAACGTCACAACGTAACTGGGTGACTATAAAGGTGCTCTACAGGTATCTCCGAGGGTGTCTGTTGGGTTGGCATGGATCAAGACTGGGATTTGTTACTCCGTGTGACGGAGAGGTATCTCAGGGCCCACTCGGTAATACAACATCACAAATGAGCCTTGCAAGCAATGTGACTAAAGTGTTAGCCATGAGATCTTGTATTACGGAACGAGTAAAGAGACTTGCCGGTAACGAGATTGAACTAGGTATAGAGATACCGACGATCGAATCTCGGGCAAGTAACATACCGAAGAACAAAGGGAACAGTATACGGGATTAACTGAATCCTTGACATAGAGGTTCAACCGATGAAGATCTTCGTAGAATATGTAGGAACCAATATGGGCATCCAGGTCCCGCTATTGGTTATTGGCCGTAGAGGTGTCTCGGTCATGTCTACATAGTTCTCGAACCCGTAGGGTCTACACACTTAACGTTTGGTGACGATTAGTATAGTTGAGTTATTGTGTTGGTGACCGAAGGTTGTTCGGAGTCCCGGATAAAATCCCGGACATGACGAGGATCTCCGGAAGAGTCCGGAGGTAAAGATTGATATATGTGATAATAGTGTTTTGATCTCCGGAAGGGTTCCGGAATTCACCGGAAGGGGTTCCGGATGTTTACCGAAGTGTTCGGGTGCAGCAACACTTTATATGGACCAAAGGGGTAAAGCCCACGAGGTATTGGAAAGTGCAAAAAGAAGTTTTGCTGCTGCCTTAAGCGGTACTACCGCTGGTAAGGCAGTACTACCGCTTGTGTGAAGCGGTACTACCGCTCAAGCGGTACTACCGCTCATGAGCGGTACTACCGCTTGTACACGGTACTGCTGGAATCCGAGTGGGACTCTTTCCGTGCGGGCCAAACCGACCTTGTGCGGGCAAAACCGACCTTGTGGAGGCTTTCTCTCCAAGTTTAGACCCCAGGGCTCAACATATGAATAGAGGGGCAGGGCTAGCACACGGGACATATCAAGATTTCCCAAGCCGTGTGCCGGCAACCCTAACCCTCTAGTTCCTCTCGTCATAATCTCCGTAGTGCTTGGCGAAGCCCTGCAGAGATTGTTCCTCACCACCATCACCACGCCGTCGTGCTGCCGGAACTCATCCACTACTTCACCATCGCTCGCTGGATCGAGGAGGTGAAGGCGTCATCAAGCCGTACATGTGTTGAACGCGGAGGTGGCGTCCGTTCGGCGCTAGATCGTGTTTGGATCGAGGGACGACTTGCGATTTGGATCGCGAAGACGTTCGACTACATCAACCGCGTTTCTTAACGCTTCCGCTTAGCGATCTACAAGGGTATGTAGATTCACTCTCCCTCTCGTAGATGCTCATCACCATGGATAGATCTTGCGTGTGCGTAGGAAAATTTTTGTTTCCCATGCGACGTTCCCCAACAGTGGCATCTGAGCTAGGTCTATGAGTAGATGAGATCTCGAGTAGAACACAAACGAGTTGTGGGCGTGGGTGTATACATATTGCTTGCCGTTACTAGTTGATACTTGATTCGGCGGTATTGTGAGATGAAGCGGCCCGGACCGACATTACGCGTACGCTTACGCGAGACAGGTTTCACCGCTACGTGCACTCGTTGCATAAAGGTGACTGGCGGGTGTCTATCTCTCTCACTTTAGTTGAATCGATTTCAATGAAGAGGGTTCTTTTAGAAGATCAAAAAGCAATCACTACACCACGTTGTGGTTTTGCGTAGGTAAGAACGGTTCTTGCAAACCCGTAGCAGCCACGTAAAATTTGCAACAACAATTAGAGGACGTCTAACTTGTTTTTGCAGGGTATGTTGTGATGTGATATGGCCAATTACATGATGAGATATATGTGATGTATGAGATGATCATGTGTTGTATAGAATATCACAACTTGCATGTCGATGAGTACGGCAACTGGCAGGAGCCATAGAGTTGTCTTTAATTATTTTCGCCGTTTTGCTTTACTTTATCGCTATGAGTTAGCAATAGTCGTGGAAGCAACAGTCGGCGCGACAACCTCATGGCGACACGTTGATGGAGATCAAGATGATGGAGATCATGGTGTCATGCCGGTGACGATGGAGATCATGCCGGTGCTTTGGAGATGGAGATCAAAAGCACAAGTTCGTGGCCATATCATGTCACTTATGATTTGCATGTGATGTTAATCCTTTTATGCATCTTGTTTTGCTTAGGACGACGGTAGCATTATAAGGTGATCCCTCACTTAAATTTCAAGATAAATTGTGTTCTCCCCGAGTGTGCACCGTTGCGAAAGTTCATCGTTTCGAGACACCACGTGATGATCGGGTGTGATAGACTCTACGTTCACATACAACGGGTGCAAGCCAGTGTTGCACATGCGGAACACTCGGGTTAAACTTGACGAGCCTAGCATGTACAGACATGGCCTCGGAACACAAGAGACCGAAAGGTCGAACATGAGTCATATAGTAGATATGATCAACATGAAGATGTTCACCATTGAAACCACCTCAACTCACGTGATGATCGGACTTGAGTTGGTGGATTTGGATCATGTTACACTCGAATGACCGGAGGGATGTCAATCTGAGTGGGAGTTTTAAGTAATTAACTAAACTCATTATCTTGAACAATAGTCTAAATTGTCTTTGCAATATTTATGTTGTAGATCATGGCTCGCGCAGTAGCACCCCTGAATTTTAATGCGTTCCTAGAGAAAGCTAAGTTGAAAGATGATGGAAGTAACTTTATGGACTGGGCCCGTAATCTAAGGATTATCCTTACGGCTTCCCAGAAGGCTTATGTCCTTGATGCACCGCTTGGTGATCCACCCGCTCCAGTTGAGTCTCTAGACGTTGTGAACGTCTGGCAGGCTCGTTCTGAAGATTACTCAATAGTTCAATGTGCAATATTGTATGGCTTAGAACCGGGACTTCAAAGACGTTTTGAACGTCATGGAGCATATGAGATGTTCCAGGAGTTGAAGTTTATCTTTCAGAAGAATGCCCGGATCGAGAGGTATGAGATCTCCGATAAGTTCTATGCTTGCAAGATGGAGGAGAACGGGTCTATCAGTGATCACATACTCAGAATGTCTGGGTACTCCACCGGTCTGGCTGAATTGGGGATGCCCCTTCCGCCAGAGGCTATCACTGACAGAGTTCTTCAATCATTGCCACCTAGCTACAAGAGCTTCGTGTTGAACTATAACATGCACGGGATGAACAAGTCAGTCGCCGAGCTGTTTGCGATGCTGAAAGCCGCTGAGTCTGAAATTCAGAAGGAGCATCAAGTGTTGATGGTCAATAAAACCACTAGTTTCAAGAAAAATGGCAAGGGTAAGAAGGGTAACTCCAAGAAGAGTGGCAAAGCAGTTGCTCCTCCCGTGAAGAAACCCAAGGCTGGACCCAAACCAGAAACTGTGTGCTTTCATTGCAAGGGAACTGGACACTGGAAGCGGAACTGCCCCAAGTATTTGGCTGACAAGAAGGCGGCCAACAACAAACAAGGTATATATGATATACATGTTATTGATGTGTACCTTACCAACTCTCGTTGTAGTGCCTGGGTATTTGATACCGGTGCGGTTGCTCATATTTGCAACTCAAAATAGGAACTACGGAATAGACGGAGGCTAGCAAAGGACGAAGTGACGATGCGCGTGGGAAATGGTTCCAAGGTTGATGTGATCGCCGTCGGCACGCTCGCTCTTCGATTACCATCGGGATTAGTGATGAACCTGAATAAATGTTATTTGGTGCCTGCGTTAAGCATGAACATTATATCTGGATCTTGTTTATTGCAAGACGGTTACTCATTTAAATCAGAGAATAATGGTTGTTCTATTTATATGAGTAATATCTTTTATGGTCATGCACCCGATGTGAGGGGTTTATTCTTATTGAATCTCGATAGTAATGATACACATGTTCATAACATTGATGCCAAAAGATGTAGAATTGATAATGATAATACCACTTTCTTGTGGCACTGCCGTTTAGGTCATATTGGCGTAAAACGCATGAGGAAGCTCCATGCTGATGGATTTTTGGAGTCACTTGATTTTGAATCATTTGACACATGTGAGCCATGCCTCATGGGCAAGATGACTAAAACGCCGTTCTCTGGAACAATGGAACGGGCAAGTGACTTGTTGGAAATCATACATACTGATGTGTGCGGTCCGATGAGTATTGAGGCGCGCGGTGGTTATCGTTACTTTCTCACCTTCACTGATGACTTAAGTAGATATGGGTATATTTACTTAATGAAACACAAGTCTAAAACGTTTGAAAAGTTCAAACAATTTCAGAGTGAAGTTGAGAATCATCGTAACAAGAAGATTAAATTCCTACGATCTGATCGAGGAGGAGAATATCTGAGTTATGAGTTTGGCAGTCACTTAAGACAATGTGGAATTGTTTCACAACTGACACCGCCTGGAACACCACAGCGTAATGGTGTGTCCGAACGTCGTAATCGAACCTTATTGGATATGGTGCGATCTATGATGTCTCTTGCCGATTTGCCACTATCGTTTTGGGGTTATGCATTAGAGACAACTGCATTCACTTTAAATAGGGCACCATCGAAATCCGTTGAGACGACGCCATATGAACTTTGGTTTGGCAAGAAGCCAAAGCTGTTGTTTTTTTTAAAGTTTGGGGATGTGATGCTTATGTCAAAAAGCTTCAGCCTGAAAAGCTGGAACCCAAAGCGGAGAAATGCGTCTTCATAGGATACCCAAAAGAGACAGTTGGGTATACCTTCTACCTCAGATCCGAAGGCAAAGTGTTTGTCGCTAAAAACGGAACATTTCTTGAGAAAGAGTTTCTCTCGAAAGAATTGAGTGGGAGGAAGATAGAACTTGATGAGGTTGTTGAACCTTTACTTCAACCTGAGAGTAGCGCATCGCAGAAAGATGTTTCTGTAGAGCCTACATCAGCTGAAGAGGAAGTTGATGATGATCATAAAGCTTCGGATCAAGTTGCTATCGAACCTCGTAGGTCGACAAGGACGCGTACTGCTCCTGAGTGGTACGGCAACCCTGTCTTAGAGGTCATGTTGTTGGACAACGATGAACCTACGAGCTATGGAGAAGCGATGATGGGCCCGGATTCCGAGAAGTGGTTAGAGGCCATGAAATCCGAGATGGGATCCATGTATGAAAACAAAGTATGGACTTTGGAAGTATTACCTAAAGGGCGTAAGGCCATTCAGAACAAATGGATCTTTAAGAGGAAGACGGACGCAGACGGTAATGTCACCGTCTATAAAGCTCGACTTGTGGCAAAAGGTTTTTCACAAGTTCAAGGAGTTGACTACGATGAGACCTTCTCACCCGTAGCGATGCTTAAGTCCGTCAGAATCATGTTAGCAATAGCTGCATTTTTCGATTATGAAATTTGGCAGATGGATGTCAAAACAGCGTTCCTTAACGGTTTCCTTAAGGAAGAGTTGTATATGATGCAACCAGAAGGTTTTGTCGATCCAGAGAATGCTGACAAAGTTTGCAAACTCCAGCGATCCATTTATGGACTGGTGCAAGCATCTCGGAGTTGGAATCTTCGCTTTGATGAGGTGATCAAAGCGTTCGAGTTTATACAAGTTTACGGAGAAGCTTGTATTTACAAGAAAGTGAGTGGGAGCTCTATAGCGTTTCTAATATTATATGTGGATGACATATTACTGATTGGAAACAATATAGAAATGTTGGAAAACGTGAAGGAATATTTGAACAAGAGTTTTTCAATGAAGGACCTAGGAGAAGCTGCTTTCATATTAGGCATCAAGATCTATAGAGATAGATCAAGACGTTTAATAGGACTTTCACAAAGCACATACCTTGATAAGATTTTGAAGAAGTTCAAAATGGATCAGTCCAAGAAGGGGTTCTTGCCTGTTTTGCAAGGTGTGAAGTTGAGTAAGACTCAATGCCCAGTGACTGCAGGAGATAGAGAAAAGATGAGTGTCATCCCCTATGCTTCAGCCATAGGCTCTATCATGTATGCAATGTTGTGTACAAGACCCGATGTCAGCCTTGCCATAAGTATGGTCGGAAGGTTTCAAAGTGATCCAGGAATGGAACACTGGACGGCGGTCAAGAATATCCTGAAGTACCTGAAAAGGACTAAGGACATGTTTCTCGTTTATGGAGGTGATCAAGAGCTCGTCGTAAAGGGTTACGTCGATGCAAGCTTTGACACTGATCCAGACGACTCTAAGTCACAAACCGGATACGTATTTATTCTTAATGGGGGTGCGGTTAGCTAGTGCAGTTCCAAGCAAAGCGTGGTAGCTGATTCTACATGCGAAGCGGAGTACATCGCTGCCTCGGAGGCGGCGAAGGAAGGTGTCTGGATGAAGGAGTTCATGACAGATCTTGGAGTAGTGCCTAGTGCGCTTAACCCAATGACTCTGTTTTGTGATAATACTGGTGCCATTGCTCTAGCCAAGGAACCAAGATTTCACAAGAAGACCAGACACATAAAGCGACGTTTCAATTCCATCCGCGATTACATCAAGGAGGACGACATAAATATTTGCAAAGTACACACGGATCTGAATGTTGCAGATCCGATGACTAAACCTCTTCCAAGGGCTAAACATGAACAACACCAGAACTGCATGGGTGTTCGATTCATTACAATGTAAATCACATAGTGATGTGAACTAGATTATTGACTCTAGTGCAAGTGGGAGACTGTTGGAAATATGCCCTAGAGGCAATAATAAATTAGTTATTATTATATTTCCTTGTTCATGATAATCGTTTATTATCCATGCTATAATTGTATTGATTGGAAACACAAATACATGTGTGGGTACATAGACAACCCTGTGTCCCTAGTAAGCCTCTAGTTAACTAGCTCGTTGATCAAAAGATGGTGAAGGTTTCCTAGCCATGGACATAAGATGTCATTTGATAACGGGATCACATCATTAGGAGAATGATGTGATGGACAAGACCCAAACTATAAACATAGCATATGATCGTGTCAGTTTATTGCTATTGTTTTCTGCATGTCAAGTATCTGTTCCTATGACCATGAGATCATGCAACTCCCTGACATCGGAGGAGTACCTTGTGTGTATCAAACGTCACAACGTAACTGGGTGACTATAAAGGTGCTCTACAGGTATCTCCGAGGGTGTCTGTTGGGTTGGCATGGATCAAGACTGGGATTTGTTACTCCGTGTGACGGAGAGGTATCTCAGGGCCCACTCGGTAATACAACATCACAAATGAGCCTTGCAAGCAATGTGACTAAAGTGTTAGCCATGAGATCTTGTATTACGGAACGAGTAAAGAGACTTGCCGGTAACGAGATTGAACTAGGTATAGAGATACCGACGATCGAATCTCGGGCAAGTAACATACCGAAGAACAAAGGGAACAGTATACGGGATTAACTGAATCCTTGACATAGAGGTTCAACCGATGAAGATCTTCGTAGAATATGTAGGAACCAATATGGGCATCCAGGTCCCGCTATTGGTTATTGGCCGTAGAGGTGTCTCGGTCATGTCTACATAGTTCTCGAACCCGCAGGGTCTACACACTTAACGTTTGGTGACGATTAGTATAGTTGAGTTATTGTGTTGGTGACCGAAGGTTATTCGGAGTCCCGGATAAAATCCCGGACATGACGAGGATCTCCGGAAGAGTCCGGAGGTAAAGATTGATATATGTGATAATAGTGTTTTGATCTCCGGAAGGGTTCCGGAATTCACCGGAAGGGGTTCCGGATGTTTACCGAAGTGTTCGGGTGCAGCAACACTTTATATGGACCAAAGGGGTAAAGCCCACGAGGTATTGGAAAGTGCAAAAGGAAGTTTTGCTGCTGCCTTAAGCGGTACTACCGCTGGTAAGGCAGTACTACCGCTCGTGAGCGGTACTACCGCTTGTACACGGTACTGCTGGAATCCGAGTGGGACTCTTTCCGTGCGGGCCAAACCGACCTTGTGCGGGCAAAACCGACCTTGTGGAGGCTTTCTCTCCAAGTTTAGACCCCAGGGCTCAACATATAAATAGAGGGGCAGGGCTAGCACACGGGACATATCAAGATTTCCCAAGCCGTGTGCCGGCAACCCTAACCCTCTAGTTCCTCCCATCATAATCTCCGTAGTGCTTGGCGAAGCCCTGCAGAGATTGTTCCTCACCACCATCACCACGCCGTCGTGCTGCCGGAACTCATCCACTACTTCACCATCGCTCGCTGGATCGAGGAGGTGAAGGCGTCATCAAGCCGTACGTGTGTTGAACGCGGAGGTGCCGTCCGTTCGGCGCTAGATCGTGTTTGGATCGAGGGACGACTTGCGATTTGGATCGCGAAGACGTTCGACTACATCAACCGCGTTTCTTAACGCTTCCGCTTAGCGATCTACAAGGGTATGTAGATTCACTCTCCCTCTCGTAGATGCTCATCACCATGGATAGATCTTGCGTGTGCGTAGGAAAATTTTTGTTTCCCATGCGACGTTCCCCAACAGGCATCAGCCACAAAGTTAAAAAGCAGGGGCGAGATCGGATCACCCTGACAAAGGCCCCGACCGTTTAAAAAAAAGGACTAACAGACCCATTCACCGAGACCGCCGTATGACCACCACAGACCAGTTGCATAACACGATGGACATAAGCACCCTTGAAACCCTTAGCCAAGAGAACATCACGTAGAAAGGCCTAGCTCACCGAATCATAAGCCTTCTCAAAGTCCAGCTTTAACACTACCGCATTACAATTCCTAACTTTCAGATCATGAATAATTTCATGTAGACTAAGAAACCCATCAAGGATGAAGCGCCCTTTAATGAACGGCGATTGCTGCTGCCCAATGACCTTATGAGCAACAGGGGAAAGCCGCGTGGCAAAACCCTTAGAGGGGAATTTAGCAATATTGTTAATTAAGGCAATCGGTCTGAACAGTTTGATGCAATCCGCCCCTTTAACCTTAGGGAGCAAGGAAATGACAGCATAATTAAGCCTAGATATGTCCACAGTACCCAAACAGAAACCCACCACAACCGCATAAACCAGATGTTTAAGGACCTGCCAGAACTTTTGGAAGAAGGAGATAGAAAACCCGTCCGGCCCAGGAGCAGAATTAGCTTTGGACGAGGAGACCACCAAGTCAATTTCGTCATGAGAAAGAGGGATCATGAGAGCAGCATTATCTTCCACAGAAACCCTATCATTAGCCCCCAAAGATTGGGACTGATCTTGATATCAGCAGGCGGTTTGGCAGCCAGAAGAGTAGAAAAGAAGGAGAAGATATGATCCTTAATCACCACGGGGTCGGCCACAAACCCCCCGTTGATACAAAGCCTCAAGATGGAACACCTCCGACGCCTGCCGTTAGCAATCGCGAAAAAATAAGCAGTAATAGAATCACCTTTGAGGATCCAAGAAATGCGACCACGCTGTTGCCAATACACCTCCTCCTGCTTGTGCAAATCCAAGAGTGCATTTTCTAATTCGTATCTATGGGCCCAACCCCTCTCATCCAAGCCAACAGAGTCAGCGGTTGCATCAAGATCCTTGATAGAAGAAATGAGCCTCTCCTTCTCTCTACGAGAATCAGCAAACCGATTCCAGCTCTAGCCCCTAAGAAAATGCCGAAGACTGGAAGACAGGAAATGCCAGTCGTCCACAGGGCCGAAGGAGCGGTGAGGTAAACTAAAAATACTAAGAATCTTGCCCGACACCATCAGCGGAAAACCATCGATCAAAAGCCACGAGGCGTCAAACCTAAAAGGGCGAGGGCACGAGACAGTCGCCATGCCCGAGTCGAGGAGGAGGGGGGTGTGGTCACTCCCAATATAATATTCCGCAACGAGAGACGAACGCGGAAACAACCTGTCCCACTTGGGGGAGATGAGCACCCTATCTAGGACCGAACGAACAGGGTCCAGCTGATGGTTAGACCAAGTGAACCTCGCCCCCGACCTGTGAAGCTTGCGAAGAGCAAAGTTAATGATGAACTCATTGAAACTCTCGGCCCTAGACCAGGAAAAATTACCATTATTTTTATCCTAGGGAAACCTAACAAGGTTAAAGTCGCCACCAATGAGAAAGGGGAGGTTAGTGGATTCCACTTTAGCAGTAAGCTCCAGAAGAAAGTCGTTAGACAGGGCGTGATCCGCAGGCCCATACACCCCAATGAATTCCCATCTTTTATCCAGAACACGGTGGTACAGGACCAGACTAGCAAAGAAAAAGCCAGAATCGAAAGACACTAGATCAAAAACGTCTTGATGTGCCCCTAGAAGAATGCCACCCGAGTGACCAGAGGCCGGCAACCACTTCCAAAAAAAGGTCCCATCAGCAGCCAAGGAAGCCAGTTCAACGAAAGAAAAGGAAACCTTAATAGTTTCTTGCAAGCAAATAAGGTTAATGTCATTGTTACGAATATAGTCCTTAAGCAGGTTCCGGCGCCCCCTAGCCCCGAAACCGCGCATATTCCAGAACAGGGCTCTCATCTACAATTCAAGTTTTTAATGCGAAGACTGCTCCTGCACGGGGCCACCGGCGGCACCGACCGCTTGCGGCGAGATTTGGGAGCCAGAGAAAGGGGGACCGCCGCCCTCGCGGCCGAGCTCCCCTCAGCCACAACCGAGGGGGAACCCGAGGAAGCCGCAATATCTTTGGCTCTGGCCAGAGCGGCCTGGACAAGTCCCCGCCGCCGCCGCCGCCCGTCGAGGATCCCCGGATCCGCAGACGGTGAAGCGGGCACCGGAGACGGCGAAGAAATCGTAGGAGAAGGAGGGGGGTGGAGACCCAGGACCCAGGATGCCGACGGCGAGGGAGGGTTAGGGAAACCGCAGGACCACCCGTCCCCGCCGCCGCCGCCCACCCGTCGAGGATCCCCGAATCCGCAGACGGCGAAGCGGGCGCCGGAGACGGCGAAGAAATCGCAGGAGAAGGAGGGAGGTCGAGCCCCAGGACCCAGGATGCCGGCGGCGAAGGAACGACGAGCAAACTTACCAGCACGACGGGAATGGCGGGACATCACCGACGACCAGCCCGACTCAGGAAGGGCAGGAGGCGACAGAGCCCTCCACGCCCCACCGCGGCCGCCCGGCGCGAAGCGACAGCGGCGCGGAGCGGCAGGAGGCCAAGCCGCGGTGAGGACCGGAGGCGCAGCCGGCGCATCAGGCTCGGAGTCGGACGCATCGCCCCCCCAAAGCCTAGAAACGGCTGGCCCCCGCGAGGGGAGCAGGCACCGAGCCCACGGCCGAGCCGACCCCGGCCACGACCAAGGCCAGCCGCCCGGGGGAGGAAGGGGAAGCGGAAGCATCGGCGGCGACGACGAGCGAGGAGGAAGAGGGGGGCACAACTGAGGAGGGAGAGGGGGAAGCAGGGGAGAGCGAGGTGGAGGGAGAAGGGAGCGCCATCCTCAATCAAAGAGACATTTTTTTCATGATAGTACGTGTCTCATTCATATGATAAAGATCAAAATACAAGTCACGTAAGGATTGACATGACAAAACTGAAAAGATAGCAGAACATCTCGGAGTTTGACACCAACGTCCATCACCTGCCTCCGGCACCACCACAGTAGCCACCGAAGAATAGAATGACGGATCACCTCCTCACCCGAGCTCGACGCGGCTCCATCGCTGGTATGCAGCTTTGCGGACCTCCAAGGTGGCTCCGCAAAAGTGAAGTCATTGCCGTTGAACAAATCAGACCAGAACAACACTCCGGACACGCCATCGAACTCCAGATCTGACACCCCACCATGACTAAGACGCCGAAGGAGGAAACCACACATGCCATCCATCAACCACGAACCTAGCACACGTTCCGTCTTTCAGATGTCGTCGATGCAGACCACAATCTGCACCCGCTCCTGGACTACCTCCCAAGCTCTGCGCCGACGCTGGAGCAGACGCCGTCGCAACGGCGGAGCCCGAGGACACATGTCCACCACGAGGATGCCGCCGCCGCCACACCATCCTTACTTGAACAGACTGGATTTCAAATTCATCCCCTACGATAGGACCAATCGTCTCATCGGAGTAGGATCTGAAGAAATTTTATTCAGCGCCGCCATCATCACCGCCGAAGCCAAGACGATGAACAGCCTAAAAAACTAAGCTACTTTGGCCTAAAACTATTCACACGCGTGCATCCGGCGACCCCCTCGATGCCGACGACCGAGGTTGTCGACGGAGGGGAGCCGCCGAAGAACTCCGTCCGATGGAATGGAATACCAGTGCAATACGAGAGCCCGGGTGCAGCGTAATGCGTACAGGCGCTGAGGCGCAGCCCACAATACGAAAGTCCCACGCACAGCAGCTCCGAGCATCCACCGGCCCGTCTACCGCGCGTTCCGTTCCGTGCGTCGCCGGCCTCCGCTGATCGACCAGGCAGGGGTTGGATCGTCCATGGAGGTGGTGGTGCGCACGGTGCCCGGCGTCCGGAGCTGCTTCGTCGCGCTCCCCCTCCCCGCCATCCAAGCCCTCGAGCGCACCGCCGCCGCCGGCTCCCTCCCCGCGGTCCTCGCCCTCGAGCTGCGCGCCCCCGACCGGGCGCGCTGGCGGCTCGCCTGGGCAGGCGCCGTCTCCGCCTCCCCAGATGCTGTCGAGGTAAACTAAAAGCCGCCACCTTTATTGTGCCTCCTTCCTCCCGTCGCACGCACGTAGTTTTGATTACAAGTTCAGCTGTGATTCCCAGTGGAGCTTGAAATTCACTCCCCGAATCAAAATAGTGAGAGAAGTGGCTGAAAATTTCAAATAAAAATAGTTCAGAATTCGAAAGGTGTTGGGTATACATTTATCATCTTCACATCCAAGGGTTTCGGTGTATGATTGTTATTTGTGCAAAGCAAAGCGAAATCATGCAAATCCCAGAAAATTGCATTTCATGGATACTAAATAATCTGCAATGCCAGCAATGTTCACGCACATTATTATTTCCAGGTTTCCCAGCAATTTGCTGCATGTATTTCACTACCTGACAATACAAAAGCATCACTGAGTGCTGTTTCTGTGTTGCCAAAAGCCAAATTTGTTTCTGTGGAGCCAATAAGCGAGGAGGACTGGGAAGTATTGGAGCTTAACTCAGAGTTGGCAGAAGAGGCCATTTTGAAACAGGTAACAGCATGTTGGTCGGCGCACCTTAATCACCAAATCAGCACAACGATAAAATACTAATGAACATTTCTTTGGTGGAAGACAAGATGAACATTCAGATTGCTGTTCGACAGTATTATTTTCTTCGACAACCATGCTTGATAGCATTACTCCATAAAAGTTCCATATGGTGATAAATCAACGAAATTTATTAGTTATTATTCCATTGCAAACTTAAGTAGTACACTAGTACTCCCTCCGTCCCAAAGTAAGTGTCGCTGATTGAGTACAAAGTTGTACTAAATCAGCAACACTTATTTTGGGACGGAGGGAGTACTAAATATTGGATACATGGACGCATCCTTTTTATTAGATTTTTATGAATCAGGCTAGTCTAGTGTTACATGTGAAGTATCCTATGTAAACAAATCATAATTGTAGGCTGCCCATATAACTGCATCTAAAGCTTTTGTTTTCTTCTTCTTCTCTTCTTAACTTGTTTATGCTTGATGACCACTTTTGGTTTTTAATGTAGGTTGGTATTGTTTATGATGGTATGAAATTCCCATTGTGGTTGCACGATCATAATGTTGTGGAGTTTCTTGTTATTTCAGCATCACCTAGTAACTCAATAGGTTAGTCCAATCAATTAATTATCCATCATTTTAAATGTATGTTGACCTTTTTGTTCCCTATTTTGTTTTCTTAGTTCAACTTGTTCCTGGAACTGAAGTTGCTGTTGCACCAAAGAAACAGAAAGGCGATGCAAATTCTAATCAGTGTGCCCCTTAACAAGATTTACTCAAAGCACAGCCCCATAAAAAGGCACTCCTCCGTGTTCAGGAAGCAGGAGGGAAATATGTAGATCGATTTGAATATAACGGAATTCAACTGGGTGTGTTTGTTACATATGTTGTACAGATTCACCCAGATACTGCTGTAAAATTGTCTCTCAGTAATCTTCAGTTGGTGAGTATCACCCCTAAATTCTCTCCAAAGGGTAGTACAGAAAATGGAAAAGGATCTGATCAGCAGATGAAGGGTTCAGTGCCTGGTATGAAGAGGAATAGGCACATTGTCGTCCACATCATATTATCAGATTCTGTTGCTAAAGAGCATATTATGCTTCCTCAATCCATCCGCTGTTACATTGGAACATGTGTTCATTCATGTAAGTATCTTTCAGATCCTGACATAATGTGCTACACCCATTCTTTTTTGTAGAACATAATGATCATTTAGTATGTGTAGCAGATTATGATTTCCCGATACGTCTACTGTTTCATTTAAATAGGTTGATATTTATTTTCTTGTTTCTGTTTTTGGTAAATAAAATATAATGTTATAACTATATTTGTGAGGCATATTGTTCTTCTCAAGTCCATCCTCTGTTTCATCGGTTTAGTACAAAATTCAAGAAATGGAAAACAGTACTCATTCATATAAGTTTATTTTAAATCATGATATCTATTTTCCAATCTCTTTTTAATTATATAATGGATATATCTGTGATATACGGGGTAAATGATGCAGTTGTATTTTTTTCGATCAAAATTGTCTTTTCATTGGTTTACTTCTTTTGTTTTGGTTATGATTTCATTAGTAAGGTGTGTTGTGTTCTGTGCACTCCATAATTGCAAAAGAAAAGTAAGCACCACCCTCAAAGACCTTGATTTTTATCTAAAAGGCCGAAAGAGTTTGCACAAGCAGTAAAAACTGCTTTACCCTACAATATTGCTGCAATACAAGTCAAATGGTATTTCTATGTGTAACATAAATGAAAATAAGCAGACAAATTAACAACACAATTTAGCAGAACACTCTACTGGCATTTCTAAACTTTATCTTAGTAGGAATGTGCTAACGAATCAAGTTTATTTGTAGGGGTTTATGTGCAGACATTCTCACCCGTTGTAAATAAAAATACACCATCATTAACAATTCGTCCACTCCACTTTAAGATGCCGGAGAGAAATTCTGATGATAACAGTGCATTAGACTGTCAAGAACAGGATATTTACCAAACGCTGGGTGAGATATCTTTAGCTGATGATCCTCCCACGGATGATAACATCAACATGTCGCGTGGGTTCAATGATATTACTGCAGCTGCAAATTGGGAGGAAAGTGTTTAGTTGAAACAAGAGAGGTCTTTCATCAGATCATGGCTTATTGGGCAGCTAAAGGGAATCTCCTCTCAGATTGCCCAACCTGAACTAAACACAGTGCTTCTGCCGTCTGAAACATTACTTCACTTTCAAGTGATTGATCAAACAAGAGGCAGTCCTGTTGACCTCATTTACCTCTTGACGACTACCTCTGATTTTGGTGTTAAGCACAAGAAAATTGAACTTGTCATGTCAACTGAGTATGGTATTGATAACTTTGAACAGGCTCTCCAGAAGTTGGAGTTGAATAAGGCCATATCCCTTGATTCAACAACGGAACGAGCAAGGAAATTCTTTGACTGAGGTCTTTCTTCTTTAAGTTGGCTGGAGAACGAATTTTCTGACATAGAAAAAAGTATATCCTTTTTTCGACTTGCGTCCAACCTTTTATATGTCATAATTCATGCTCCTGATGATCATTATCCTACTAACAGTATCCACCATTTGACTGAATCTTGATGCACTTCTCTGTAGGGTTAAGTGTCCATTTGTCTTCAGTATCTCTAAAATTATTGAGTAGAATAAAGTGTCCCTATCCAGGAAATGTTCTTGTATATGGCCCTACAGTAAGCACACCTTCTTACCTCTTAAGATTAATTGAAATCTTATATGAATCTGGTTCAAAATATCTATTTTGCACTAAGGTTCTTCTGAAATGTCTTCATTTCTTCTTGTTCCTCCGTACTACTCTTTTATTTGTTACTCTTGTCTCATTTCAGGGTTCTGGGAAAACAACCTTATGCAAAGTTGTTGCAAGACACTTTGAAGAGCATAAAGAAATTGTGGCTCATGTGTAAGCAAATTAGTTGCCAATATGTTCTACTTGGTTGATTCTGTTTTTGACCTTTGATTGCCAAGTGCCAAGTTGTTGGGTGCGCTCATAGTTGACTAAGTGCAGTTACCCAAGTTGTAAAACATCATAAAAGTGACCTTCCCTTTCTTCTTTTACTCATATTTTTGAAGTTAAAGTGTATTCTCATGGAGCAAAGCATGGTATACTGTTGGTCAAGTTTTTCATTTTCTTTTATGGGAGAAAAATAGTGGCGTAGTATTTCATAGTGTTGATAGGAAGCGCCAGATGGTTTCGAGTTATCAGAATAAGTTGAATAGTTGGCAATGAAGTAATTGCTGTGCGTAATTCAGTCAAAAAAAATTCAGGCCTTCTATTGCTTTAAAATTGCTATGTTTCTTTTGCAAAATTGTTTTCGTTTACTTTTGGGCAAATGGATTGAGTGCTTATGTGCTGATGAATAAAACATGTTAAGCCAAATATTTTGTTTAAACTGATTTTGTTTTTGAAGCTGTGGTGAACCTGAGTTAGGGCGTCATTTAAGTTTTAAATAAATATGCTTCCATGGCACTAAATATTTCTTTACATGTTATTAATGTATGCTTGTTTTTTCATATGTAGGGTTTATGTAGACTGCTCAAAGCTAGCTACTGAGAAGAATAAGAAGCAGCTTCAGCAAATTGCAGAATATGTCTATGAAGCTATTGTTCACTCTCCTTCAATTGTAATATTCGATGATATGGACAGTCTAATTTCATTCTCCCCGGACAACCAAAAATCTCAGTCGTCCAATTCTAGTGCTATTGTGAAATATTTGGTAGACATGCTAGATGAGTACAGAGTAAGTCTACTGCTCCATTGTTTATTCCCTAAGTTTCACACTCCCATTATTTATTTATTTATTTATTTGTGAGGAAACACCAATCGGCTCCAGGGAGGCAGGGACACCTAATTTTTCATTGGACGCAAGAACATTTGTCATTCTACTGCTGACTACTGTATGTTACTGATTTTTTCACTAATGTGTCTCCATGCTCTGGTTAGGATAAAAGCCATAGCATGTGTGGGTATGGACCTGTTGCATTTCTGGCTTCAGCTAAGTCGCTTAAGTGTCTTCCTCAAGAGTTGTCTTCCTCAGGTTTTTATCCCTTTTATATTTCTCCGATCTTAAAGCTCAATCATCTCTTTCGAGAATATACACAGGAAATCTGTATGTCATTTTTTTTTCATTCATTAGACGAATCATGAACACAACAAGTTGCCCATAGGCATGACAACTTAAGACAGTAGTTAAACAAATACAAGATACGAGCTGACTCCTAACCTACTGCCCACCTAAGAACACCTATCTTTCTGTCTCACTTTTGAGCAACCTGTCTAACGGTGCTGAGCCTGCCAACCTCCAAAGTCTGCACACTTTCTTGATCTCACCATGAGTGCCATCGAAATGCAGTCATTATGTTGCTTGCAGATCAGCCACATAGGGAGAAATTATAATCGTTTTAAAACCCTTTACCAAAAATTATCAACACTAAATCTTTATTGCAGGGAGATTTGATCTTCATGTCCAAGTTCCTGGTTTGTCCGTGCCTGCTCGTATAGAGATACTGAGGCAGACAATTGACAAGCTTCACTTACTATGTTCTGTGGAAATCATCAACAATGTTGCTTCGAAATGCGATGGTTATGATGCATATGATTTGGTAATCTTATTTGTTCGTAATGATGCATTTCATGTTATGAATTTTTGATGAAGAGTCATTTATTTCTCACTTGGGATGTTTTGGTATTTGGAGTCTGTCATAAAAAAATAATCAAATTTGGTTACTTGTTTTTCAGCAACTAAATCTTTTGGGTGTATTTTTTTAGGGAAAAAAGAGAGCATATCTATTAGCAAACACCAGATTACATGTACTAAGGAAATAATGAGTTGACTTGGGATGCATGAGTCTGTATAAAACTTTGTATGATTGAGTTGACTTGGGATGCATGAGTCTGTATAAAACAGGGTTGGAACCTGGCTAAGCTTTCGAGTTCACACCATATACCTGATGGAGCAAAGACATAACAGGAGCATGCTTCTGTTCTGTTTTTCCTCGTGTGTTAGGTTTCACAGGTCTACCTGATCTATAATGTTCTACACTTGTGCTCAGGGTTGTTTTTTCATTCTTTCTTGCTTGTATTTTTTAGTTTTGACAGTGCCTTGTGTACTCTTGTATTGTAGGAAGTTATGGTTGATAATGCTGTGCTTGCTGCTTCGGATCGTTTGCTTGGGTCTTCTAGTGTAAATCTGGTGGTGGAAGACTTCCTGAAAGCCATGATGAACTTTTCTCCTGTTGCAATGCGTGATATTAGTAAATTTTCTCCTGATATTAGCAATGGATGGGAAGATGTTGGAGGACTTTCTGAAGTTGTAAATGTTATAAAAGATGTATGTACACATAATAATTCCTGGTAAATATTGGAGGATTATCTCACAAAGTTCCATGAACAGAGAGAATGAACTAATTCCGGGTTTGTTGCTCAGGAGCTTCCTGCTTACCTTTTCTTATTCCTCATTGCAGACTATTGAGTTGCCACTAAAATATCCGAAGTTTTTTGCTGGGGCTCCTGTAAGGCTGCGATCGAACATCCTGCTGTATGGCCCAACAGGCTGTGGCAAAACCCATGTTGTGAAAGCTGTAGCTGCTGCGTATTCTTTACGGTTCATTCCAATCAAGGGGCCAGAATTGATGAATATGTACATTGGTTCTACTGAGCAATATGTGAGGAACCATCATTTTGACTTTGATTTTCTTTTTCTGAATCAACCGGCAGGACACAAAAGAGTCAAACGATTTATCATTCCTTGTGCTCTGCAATTTTTAGTGTTTCAGGATCCATTAGAGGTTTACCTTCCATAGTATGTTGCATAGTTATACATCAGATCGGCAATAAGCTGTCAATTAGTAATAGATAAAAAGCATTCTAAAAGGTAAACAAACAATGGAATTGGTTTCTGATGCTATTTTTTTATGCATAGGTTCGTGATACATTTGCAAAGGCAGCTGCTGCAGCACCTTGTTTACTTTTCTTTGACGAATTCGAGTCTCTTGTACCACAGCGAGGAAAACATGGTACACAAGTTACTGATCGTGTTGTCAACCAGGTAAAATAAACGGAGGCTCCTGCTGCTTGATAACTTCCATGTTACCTAATTGGTTTGAAACAAAATTTATGTGACTGCTTACTTGAATTACTTTTGTACCATTTGTGCAGTTTTTGACGGAATTAGATGGTGTAGAAGCTCTGACAAGAGTATTTGTATTTGCTGCCACCAAGTAAGTTACTGCAAAGAGTAATGGATGCATTATCTGCTACCAGTAAAAAATAAAACAATTTTTAATAAGCCCTCCAAAATATAATTTTTAGAAAGAAAAAAAAGTCATTTACCAGCAGGCAGGATTCGGCAGGTTTTCTTGAGTCTATACTATCTAACTGTCGAAAATAGCACCATGATGCCAAAATGCTGTTCCTGGTGGGAGGTTTAGTCCAAGGCATGAAAAGGGGCACAAAATGCATACTTTGCTAAGTACCTACTCATTTTCAAATAACAATAACTGCCCCGAGTAAAGAGCCATATTGATTCTCTTACGTGTTGATTAGGCAATGCTTCTAGCTACCTTTACCCCCATTCTTTCCACTTAACTCAAATTATGCTATAGAAAAGCTAAAATTTCACACATGCTTTGTGAAAAATTATTTTGTTTCTTCCTTGAATACACAGCAAGCCACGCGAAATTGATGCTGCACTATTACGACCTGGAAGATTTGATCGGCTTGTATTTTGCGCTTTTCCCCAATGGAATGAGCGTCTGGACATTCTCAGGGTGCTCTCCAAGGAGGTAAGATTTCTTGTGGAAAATTACTTCTGTTATCACTTTAGGTATGACATGGTGTGTTCAATTTGCTTTCTGTTCAACATGATGAGAATAAACTTGAGATTTACCTCTGTGGGTTGGGTGGTGACATATATATGCTCCTGTTTACATACTTGGAAATACACGCTATGAGAACAAACTTTGGCAAAGATTGTCGTCATTCTGACTGGTGGCAGAACTGTGGACATTGTCTCAGCTTCCTCTGGCAAGCGACGCCGATCTGGAACTTGTCGCATCAATGACGGAAGGGTTCAGCGGTGCCGATCTCAAAGCTATACTCACGGATGCTGGGTTGGAAGCCGCCAAGGAGGCTGTGCGATGCCAACCCGGAGACGGTAGTGGTGATATCCCGCAAGAGCTGCCTCTTATCACCAGGGGAACTCTCATCTCTGTTGCTTCAGAGGCTAGGCCATCGACCTTGGAGGAGGATAGGAGGAGCTTGAGGGAGATGTTCAGCCAATTCTCAACTTCTAGGAAGTCTTCGATTTCCACCGAGGTGCCGCTTTCTTTCTGCACCTCCATGACGTTTTCTTGCGGTCTAGTTGACTCGTGTTACTTTTGTTACTCTGCTTGCTGCTGTACTAAGATGAGATTTATTTGTGTGATAGCAGAAGAGAAGGGAAGCAAATGGCCAGGGCCAGAGAGTAGCTGTAGCCGAGTCATGACAATTGGTTCATGTAAACTCTCTATTGTAAACTGGCGCCATCGATCGCTGGTCTATCCGCAGGCCGGCCGGTGATTCCAACTCATCCAGCGCTAGGGTGGGCGGTGATGACCTGGCGATGGCATTGAACATCAGCATGGAATTGATCCGACATGCCGTGTACTCCATCTCATTCAGGAGCATGGGGCCATGGAGTATCTTCTATATCTAAATAGCTAACCCCACTAACTATTTCTCTCAACATGCAAGCATGCCACATCATCGCACAACATGCATGAGAAAAGGCCCACCCCCACTACCATATGTCTCTCAACATGCAAGCATGCCACTTCATCATGAAACATGCATGGAAAAACGACTCATCTCAACATGCAATATACATGAGAATTTTTATTCTATTATTCTATTTATATTTAATAAACATTTTACAACTATACAATGATCGGAAATAATAAATTAAATGTATTTTAAGTTTTAGTGTTTTATATTATTACTTCAAATATTCGTATTTCATACAACGAATCACATTGAAATATGTTGCAAAATATTTCCACAACAACGTGCGGGGTATCATCTAATACATATTATGTCTAAGGCATTAGATTTAGAATCTTCAGAATTTTGTGGTCTTCTACAGGCTAAATTTGATTACTTTCCTATATTCTTCTTATAACCATACAATTGTTGTTCTTTTAAAGATAAACAAACAATTGTTGTATTTGCGTAGTTGTACGAATCCTTTTTACTTTGGGTTTCCATTTATAGATTATGTCAAAGCCATTCTATTTTGGTCCATATATGATTAGCGTGAATGTGTTATATTCAAGTTTTATTTTCTTTGTATTTTACGATTTAATGTTTAAAACAATAGTGTGCAATATGGTCAGTACGATCAGCCATGGTAAGGATTCCTAGAAACTGAAGGTAAGAGTAATTTGACTATGGGATGCCATTAATAACCTCAACAACCACAAACTTATTAGCGCTGACATGAGACGCAGGGCAAAGATTGAAGATGCATGGTAAATAGATAGGATGTTGCTCTTCTTTTTTTATTAGATGGACAAGATGTTGCTTATAACAAGATGAAGAAAAACATAACTTGACTCTCCCTAATAAAGTAGTCAGACAAGTAGTCGACACTTCTGTTACTAACAAATATTTCCATATCTCACTACCCATGATGTCACTTGCTACAAAATTAAATATATAATCAATTTAATTTTTTAATATAAATAAACCAGTAGCCATTCTGGTTTACTACCGAAAACATGTACAACAAAAAATTGTATTATCTTCCTAACGATATTTTTTCAAATGGAGTAACCTCTCTGTAAATGAACTATCAAACTACAAATGAAATTCCCTGATGTCAGATGTCAGTATACATGTGGTGACATCCTACAAAGAAGATTATAAATCACAACGAAAGCTAATTGTTATGTATCCAATATGTATTATATTGAAAGAGAAGTAACATATAGAAGAAAACCCAAACTAGAATGAATTTTATACATTATTTCACAAACTAATAGCATAACACAATTCAACTAAACACATATCCACTCAAGTTACACACGTCAAGTCAAAGAGGGCCCACCGTCTATGTTCACCGCAAAGGTATAAAAGGAGAGAGGAGTAACTGTAATTGCAATATATGTCGACAAACAACATTTTAATTGTATTGTATGTTTAAAATTATACAAAAACGTTCTTAATATACTAGCCCGTGCGAATGCGCACGGGTTGACGACTAGTTTACTTAGTTTGGAGCATGGGTTTTGTAAATTTCTGGAGTGCGGAGGCCTATATGTATGGGGCATATTGGATGCACTGATTTACTAGATGACTGATTAACACCTTTAACGATGATTAAAAAACCCTGAATGTTTTTGACAAGATTGACACAACATACAATGTACCATGGAAAACAGGTGAATCCAGTGCTCATCGTCATGCATTACCCATAGAAAACAGGTGACACCGGTGTTTCATTGTTGCACTTATGAGGAGCCGGTCCAAGAGCGGCTTCGGCGGAGTGTTCGTGGGGAAGGAAGGGACAACGGGGAGGGCCGAAGTGTGGCGGAGGATGGGAGAGAGAGGTGCACCGGCGGTGAACAGTGACTGGCGGACATATGATATTGGAAGGGCCGGAGACTGCGGGGCGCCGGCTGCCTGGGTGGTCATGAGGTCGAGCCGCCGATGGGTTGGGCTGGCTCGTGGTCGAGAGCATCGCTGCACCAACCCTTGACGATGGCGAAGACACCGCCCTGGGATTTGGAAGAAGCACAAAGTGACGTAGGGGTGAGCCCCAGAGACGAGATGAGGACCCTCAGTGGAAAGGAGGCAAGCATTTTCATATGCTTATATACGGCGGTGGGCGGTGGGGTTCAAGAGGTGTAAAGAGTCTTTCATAGGGAACTGGACGTGCGGAGAGGGTGATAAGAACCGCATCTCCACAAAAATCACAAGGGCAAACAGAAATCACACACCACCACGTCCCCTGAAATACGCATGTCCCCTGCAGACAAACCGCCCCATAGGCCCAATAAAATCCCAAATGTCTGAGAAAAAAGAATGGCCTACAGAAATAGGTTCTTACAATTATTATTAATACAAACCATAGGAAACATATGAATCCAATGTCCGTTGTTACGAAAGGAAGCAAATGGATTCATCACTCACATGAATGTCACTATCTTTGCTCTGCTCCCCTCCTCTGGGTTATCACACCTCAACCATGAGTCAAGGGTAAACGTGACGCCTTGAAAACTGAAAGGAGAAAAGGGATTCATCAAAAGACATTCAAACTCCTCGATGTCATCAAATTGCCAACCGTCATGGTGAGAGCAGCTCTAATCGATAGCCAAACACATCCAACCCCAAAAAGTGTTTTTTTCTTTCTTTTCCCGCAAAAAAAAACCCTGTCTAATTGATGCCCAAAAGGCATCTATACCCCACTAAGCAGAACCAACATGTTCCACCATGGCTTAAACAAGCCTCACTCGGGGTAGTTCTTTGCACAGAGAAGGTAATCTCCCGACCTCTCTTGATTCCTTAACAATATGATGGTTGATGGCTATCAATTGACCCCTAACCGTCTAGGAGATGCACACCCTCCAAAAGTTTTAAAAAAAAAGCAAAGTCACTTGGTACAACTCCTCAAAAGATACTTAAACAAAGTACTTCTCAAGAACCCAAAAGTAACAAGCAAAGCAAAGTCACTTCGTAGAACTCCTCAAAGTATTTCTCTCTCACAAATGATACAAATATTGTAAGAAGATAGGAACACTAGGTGTAGGGGTTTAAGAAAAATACATGAGCTTGGCCTTAGAATCATGAAAGTGCTCATGGAATCACCCAAGAAATTCCTTACTTCTATTCTTGCCTTGAGACTCTCTAGACTTGAAAGAAGTGGCAATTCAAATGGAGTGGAATGACTGATTATTTTGCCACAAGGAAGGGGTATGCAAGTCTATGTATAGAGCTCGACATAAATCTAGCCATTATCTTAAAAAGGTAACTATCCTAGAAGTACCATAGAAATATCTCGGAACTACCGGACACGCTCAAAATATTGAACGGACAAAACATGTATCGAAATCCTCATTGAAAACACAACACTCAGAAGTACCGGGGTAAAGTAGAGCGGATGTTTCAGACAACAAAAAGGTTTGTCTTTTTTACGGGAATATAACTGACTCAGAAGTACCATGTAAAACAACGTCTCTATAGTACCATAGTAAACAACGTAGTTATCAATTGAAAACTATGCTCGAAAGTACATGAAGGATTTACCCAGGAGTACCGACCCATGTTACAACTCGATACAAAAGTACATCGAAAGTGCTCAGAAGTACCGTGAAAATAGTTATGCTTGGTGGTGCCAGAACGAAAAGGAAAGGTTTCAAGAAACATGGGCCGACAGTGCCGGAACAAACTGAAGCTGGAAAAAAATGGGGTTGCTGGAAAGGGTTAACTCACTCCTTACGGGCTCAGTATTACCGGGTAGGAAACACAAGGTGGTGTAGGGGCTTAAGAAAACATAGGAGTAGAGTAGCTAAAGTGGATTATTTTGAGGACTTTGACTTTAAACAATATCTTGAAAAGTTGGAGCTAGTGGTCACAATTGATATCACTCAAAACATGAGGACTAATTTTCTTGAAATAAACTTAAAAATGTTAGTCCCCTCAACTGGTTTGTCATTGAACACCAAAATCCAATAAGGGCATCTATATGAATTTTCATGGCTCCCAACCATCATCTGTGATTCCACCGCCGTCGATTTTTCTGCCTCCTCAGCATCTATCCACAGTTGCCCCCATATCAAAACCATCCCTTCTTAATGAGTCTGCTGATGATGGTGTGCCACATCCCCACCGTACCCGTGCTGCGTGGGCAGGCGTCGTCGAGCTTTGTCGCGATTCTCCCATCGTCGAGCTCAACAACAATGACCTGGCGATGGAGGTGGAATCTAGCTCTGAGTTCGACCCCCTCTCACCTAATATGAGTAGCTCAAGCACAAGCTAGAGGAGGAGAGCATTGCCATATTCGCCTCTGCCAAAGACTATTGTGCATAGCTCGTCGTAAGCAATGTGACATCGAGAAGCACCACGCAATCAAGGCCTCCCATGCCGAGTATCACCGAGAGCGTGTGGCCCACTAGCAACACGCTACCAGCGAGCGCCGCGCAATAAAGGCCTCGTAAGAGAGCTCTCCTATTGCAAGCACCGCTCCGCGTACGAGGCACCACATAGCCCACGACCAGGCTTGGGAGGAGCTACAAGAGGACATTGCTGCCGACGAGGGAACACATGAGATACTAGTGGCGGCTGAAGATGTCATCGATATTTCATCTGACGACGAGGCCTAGTAGGTGACACAGTTTTAAGTTTTTGCATATAGTTGTGTGTCATGGTATGAAGGCTTGACGTTTGTGATGTTCAATTAGGTTTTAGTTATATTTATCTTAGACTTAACTTTTATTTGAGCTATGTTTAATTATGTACCTTGAATTATGAAGTTGGAAGTGAAGTTCAATTATGAAGTATATGGCCAAAACAGGGGAATAGCTTTTCAAGATGTGCTTTTGGGGTTAATGTTTTGGGCATCGACTAGAAACCACCCTCCCCGTACCCATGATTTTGGGGGAGTTCAGTTTTGGGGGTGGCATTTAGGAATTAGTTTTTGGTTATGAGTAGAGTTGATCTGAGGTGCTCCATATTGGATGGAAACAAGGGAGAAACTCGAATCTTGGGCAACTTTACGCATAGATTACGTACCGCATGTTAGATGAGTTTAATCATGTATTCACCAAAGGAGAAACATATATTCTCATGAAAACCCAAATCAAGCACTTGCAGAAGGCAAAACTTGTCTAATGCGGAAGACGAAGTTTGTCGGGGTTTTCTCACGGCAGATGCCATGGGATGGCTAAAAGTGTGGGGCGGCAAGGCTATGGTGGAGATCCGGGACGGGATTGGGCAACTGTACACGGTGGTTTACCCAGGTTCGGGGCCCTCGCGGGGAGGTAACACCCCTAATCCTGCATATCTGATGTATATGCGGTGTATATGGTAGTACAAAGTTGCTCCAAGAGCGGTACTAGAGGAGGAAGAGGAGGCTGTGAGCGCTCTTCCCTTTGCCTCATGCGTGTGTGAGAATGAGAGAGTGAGAGATGAATGCGTGAGTGGGCGTGGAGCCTCTTGGCCGTGAGTGAGCTCCCCTGATGCATCTTATAAAGGGATGCCCAGTGGACAAGGAGTGGCCCACTTGGCCTACTACACTATTGGAATGGACATGCGAGGTGACGCATGACGCAGGCTATAGTGTGCCATTATTGGTCAACAGTGTTGGACTATTGGGGCGCAGTGAAGTGGCGTGGCTCTAGTGTCTTCCTGTCGTGTCTAATGGGACGCTGCGGTGGACCTCGCGCAGCAGGCCGGCTGGAGCAGCCGGCTGGAGCGAGGGGCATTGGCCGCCCCGATGTTTTGAAATGTCGTCTTGTCTCCTTGAGCCTACCCGGGGGTCATCCCCCCGACAGTAGCCTCCAAGCCTCCGGGCGACTCGAAGAGTCGGGCAGAGGGTGTTCGCTGATGTTGAAGCAGAGATTGTCGATGACAGCTGGCTGCGGGCCGCAGCCGGCGCAGCTTGCTTCCAGTGGGGGTGCGCCAGCGCACCCACTGGGTGTAGCCTCCGAGCCTCCGGGCGACTCGAAGAGTCGGGTGGAGGGTCCTTGCAGTTTGTTGCAGCAGATGGGCGCGGAGCACCGCCGGGCGTGGACGCGGAGTCCGTCGGCAGGTGGGCACGGGGCGCCGCCGGGTGCGGAGCGGAGTCCGCTGGCTGGCTGGGCGCGGAGCTTTGCTGTCTCTCCAGTGGGGGCGCGCCAGCGCACCCACTAGGTGTAGCCTCCGAGCCTCCGGGCGACTCGAAGAGTCGGGCGGAGGGTCTTCGCTGTTGACGGAGCAGACGGTGGTGTCGAGGATTTCGGTGGCGGCCGGCCGCGGGCTTGCAACCGGCGCGGCGTTTTCCCAGCGGGGCGTGACGGCGCACCCACTGGGTGTCGTCTCCGAGCCTCCAGGCGAGGAGGGGGGATTCCCCACGAAAATGATCATGCAAAAGACAAAGTTAGCCAGCGCAGATATATCAAATGTTTTGTTTTGGCAGTGCAAGTTTTATGCAGAGGGTGCCGACTCGGCTTCGTCCAAGCCACCTTCAGTCTTTTTTCGTGTCCCCTCCGCTCTTTGGCTTTGGCTCTTGCCAGCCGGACAGCCGGGAGCCGGTCTGTAGCTGAGGCGAAGAGTGGGCCGCGGAGTGGAGCGTACAGTACTCGGACTCTAGGAGCAAATTCGACCGAGCAGATACTCACAAAGGAAACGACCGGGTCGCCCAAGCCGTTTTCTACCCAGACGTTTTTCATGTGAGGTGGCCTCCAGCCTTTGCTCTCATCAGCCGGACAGCCAGGAGCTGGTCTGTGGCCAGGACTAAGAGTAGGCCGTCGGTACCGTTCACACTACTAAGCCGTCTGCGGGAAGAACGTTTTGGGCCAGCTGGCCAGCCTCCGGGCCGAAATTAACTGGCGCCGGACTGAACAGCAAAGTAACTGGAAAAATGCGAAGGTAGCCCCCGAGGGTCGCTCGGGGCTATCCATTTTTGTGTGCGGTGCAAAGATATGCGGATAGGGGCTCACATTGCTTTTGGCGCAGACGGGGCGGAGGTGTCCTCCGGCAGGCGGCCCGAGCCTCCGGGCGGTCGAGGAGCGCCCCAGCCGGCCGGGCCCGACCGGCCAGGCGTCGAGGCGGACGGGCGGCCGGGCCGGCTCCCCAGCCGGCCAGGCGGCAACGCGGACAGGCGGGGACAGCCGGCTTTCTTTTTCTTTCTTCTCTTTCTCTTTTTTTTCAGTCGGCCCCATTTTTCCTTTCCCAGCCGGTTGGGCAGCCGGCTCTTCTTTTTCTTTGCATGGGCAGCCGGCCATGGGCAGCTGAGCAGCGGGAGCCGGCGGGGGCAGCTGAGCAGCAGGAGCCGGCTGACAACGCGCGCAGCGCAGCCGGCTGTGGCGCACGGAGCGGGAGCCGGCACGCGGGCGCCCAAGCGGTCGGGCCAGCGCAGCGAGCAGCGCGGCAGCCGGCGAAGCGAGGCAGCGAGTGGAGCCGGCGCGGGGAGGCGATGCGGGCAGAGCCGGCGCGGGCGCGCGGACACGGAGAAGGCGGCCCGCGGAGGTGCGGGCGTGCGGGCCAAGAGGAACGACGCGGACGCACGGGCGCGGGCGCGCGTGGAGGGGAGCAGGCGGAGCCGGCTAGCGGGCGGGTCATGCGGAGGCGCGAGCCGACGGGGTAGTGGTGGTAGCCGAATGGCGGCGTGGCGACCCGCAGCAACGCGGGCGCGCGGCCGTGGGAGGCGCGCGGACGCCGGGGACGGAGCGGCGCGGTGCAGAAGGCGGCTGCAGAGGGGCGGTAGATGCGGGGGGCCGGAACACGGCGGGAGCGCCGGCGCGGGCGGCAGCGGCGCTCGTGGGCCTGCGTGGGGGCAAAAGCAGCAAGCAGCAGCGGCGGCAGCAGGAGGACTGCAGAGGGGCGCGCGGTCGCGCGGTCATGGCGGTGACGAGGCACGCGGGTGCGCGGACGGCCGGGCGTGGGGAGCTGGCCCACGCGGGCGGAGAAGACCGGACACGGGGGAGCGAGCGCGACGGACGCGCGGGCGTCTGGGCCGGAGGCGCGCAGTGGAGGACGGGCGAAGCCGCGCGGGGCGTAGCCGGTGCGGTGGTGAAGCAGCGCGTCGGTGGAGCGGCGCAACGCGGCCAAGCGCGGGCGGAGCAGCGCGAGGCCGCCGGGGCGGAGGCAGAGGCGGGGGAAGCCGGCACGCGCGGACACCGGGGGCGGAGCCGGCGGGCGCGGCGACCCATAGCGCCGTGATACGTCCAATTTGCATCATGATTTCCTACTGTTATTTATTATGTTTTTGATCATTATTTCACTTTTTGTTACAATTCTTATGCCTTTTCTCTCTTAATTTGCAAGATTTACATGAAGAGGGAGAATGCTGGCAGCTAGAATTCTGGACCTGAAATAGCCACATCAGAGATACTTAATCTACAGAGCTCCAATTGACCTGAAATTTCACGGAGATTTTTTATTGAACATATAAAAAATACTAGAGAAAAGAAATACCAGAGGGGACCCACCAGCTGCCCACAAGGCAGCAGGGCACGGCTCCCCCTGGGCGCGCCCTAGTGCCTTGTGGGGCCCATAGCTGGCGTCTGCCCCCCTCCTTCTGCTATATGAAGCCATTTGCCCTAGAAAAAAAAATCAAGAGAAGGCTTTCGGGACGAAGCGCCGCCGTCTCGAGGTGGAACCTGGGCAGGAGCTATTTTGCTCTCCGGCGAAGCGATTCCGCCGGGGATAGTTCCCTTCGGGAGGGGGAAATCGAAGCCATCGACATCACTGTCGTGGGAACAATTCCGACAATAGAGAGGGGTAGGGTAAAGGAGCATGATCTATCGAGATGCAAACGGGTGACACGAATGATTTTAGCGAGTTCGGGCCTCTCGCGGTGGAGATAACAGCCCTACGTCTCGTGCTCCGGAGAGGCTTTGTTTTATCTGAGTATGAATCTGGAGATTACATTGTGTGAGAGAGGGGAGAACGGATCTCCATGCCTGAGCTAAGTCCTGAGACTAATGGCGAGAGAGCCAGGGGAGAAGAATGAGCCTGCCCCAAGTCTAGTGGTGGGGGGTGGCTTATATAGAGTGCACCACCCCCTCACCTCTTATGTTACAAAGGTGGAGCATCAATGCCATAATATCAGCCCACTACGAAACTGCCATGCTGACTATTGGTCTTCACAGGTCTGAGTGAGTCATACGGCCGAGTGGTTGCCTGTCATCCGAGTGGACGGTATGTCGATATGTCTGAGTGGATAGTATGTCTGTATGAGATTTATCTGGACCCACCTGATGTGTGGACCCCATGCTTTATGATACTTTGACCCTTCATGGGCCTACCTGTTATGTGTATCCCCAACATTAGCCCCCGAATCGGTTGAGATTTTGCAGAAAGAGTTTGTGAAGGACACAATTTGGCCTGAGTGATTACGAAAATACTCGGTACCCGTCATCGTGCTTCCAAACAACTGAGGTTTGAACAAAATCTCAATGGATTCTAGCACTGAGCTTCCCGACTGATCTAGGGTAAGTGGCCGCAAGGAGAAACTTGGTGACAGTCGTTCATCTCTCGGAAGAGGCTAACTCGTGATCTGATATGGAAGTGTCATTAAATCTGGGCAACAAGATTGACGCATGGACTGCTCTCTCAGAGAGATGCCATTCTTATCCCGGAGGAACGTCAATACGAGTCTGCTCTAGATCCAAACTTATGAGTTTCACGCTTTGAGTCCTAGGAGAAGGCTCAAAACGGGTCCGCGGAGGAGCGTTAAACTCACCCTATAGCAATTTTTTTTGAGTGATCTGGAGCTGGTCCTGCATCGAGTAACTGATTACTCAGAATTTTGTACTATGGGTGCGCGATCAGCGCACTCATAGGGTGTAGCCCCCGAGACTCTGACTGATTGCTGGTAGTCGGTTGGAGTCTGTAGGGTTTGTTGTACCTAAATGTTTTTGCTGGATTTGCCCGAGCAGAATGTTTCTTTTTGAGTTCTCTTCCAGTGGGGGCACGCTAAGTGCACCCACTGGGTGTAGTCCTTGAGCCTCTGTCGGACTAGATGAGTCTGGCAGAGGGTTTAAGTCTCCTGGTGAACCTCCATGCAGTCAGCACGGTAAATATCTTTTAGTCTGAAATTGAGTCAATTGGATGGATCTTCATGCGCTTGGAGCAGTAAATAAGTTCAGCCTGGAGCTGAATCAGTCGGACTGATCTTCGTGTGCTTGGCACGGTAAATAAATTCAGCCTGGAACTGGGTCAAGCAGGCGAATCTTCATGCACTCTGCACGATGAATGAATTCGCCCTCGAAACTGCCGACTGTAGAAAAAAGCTGGTCACTCCAGGGAGTAATCATTCCAGTAGTACTTCTTACATTGACCGTTAGCTTTTGCTCTTGCCAACCAGATGATCGGGTTGGGACCGGGTTGGAGACGAAGAGTGAGCGTTAGGTATTGAGCATATTTTGTGAAAAAGTAGAAAGCTGAGTGAGGAACATGCCGACTGGCGGCGCGCCCATAGGCTTAGCCCCCGAATCGGTTGAGGTTTTGTAGAACGAGTTCACTAAAAACTTGATTTGGCCCGAGCACTGCGGGGGCACTCGGCGCCTGTCGTCAAGCTTTAGTCAACTATGATTTGAACAAAACTTCAACGGATTCTGGACTATACGTTTTCCGATTGATTGGATTGGGTTGATTGCTGAGCAAAACTCAGTGGCATTCATATGTCTCTCGGGAGAGATTGACTAGAGGTCCGAGTGAGGACATGCCATGTAACCCGAGTGACGACGCCGGCGCGTGGTCTGATTCTTCGGAGAGATGCCACTCACTATCCCAGGGGAACGCCAGCGCAGGTCATCTCCGAGTCCAAGTTTATGAGGCACGCGCCTTGGAGCCTAGACAAAGGGTCAAGTTAACCCGCGGAGGGGCGTCGAGCTCATCCATTGCAATCATGAAGGTGACTTCAGTTGGGTGTTTTACGTGTCCGAGTGCACGGAGACCCTTGGAGGGTGGTCGGTCGGACCGACATGTGTCCTTTAGGAAAGGCACAAAGATAAACTATGCGTGTGCGTGCGGAGGCGGTTACGTCGCAGTTAGTGGGGAAAGTGGGGCACTGCGAAGAAAAACTTGGTGGCACTCGTATGTCTCCCGGAGGAGATAGACTAGTGGTCCGAGGTGGACGTGCCATGAAAACCTGAGTGGAGAGGCTAGCGCGTGGACTGACTCTCCGGAGAGAGGCCACTCATTATCCCGGGGGAACACCAGCACAGGCCATCTCCGAGTCCAAGTTTGTGAAACTGACGCCTTAGAGCCTAGAAGAAGGGCCAAGTGTATCCGTAGAGGAGCGCCGGTCTCACCCTTTTGCATGAATGGGGTATTTGTCCGAGTGGACGTGCTTCCCGACTGATCGGGGTATGTTGACTGCGAGGAAAAACTTGGTAGCACTCGTATGTCTCCCGGAGGAGATAGACTAGTGATCCGAGGTGGACGTGCCATGAAAACCCGAGTGGCGAGGCTAGCACGTGGACTCACTCTCCGGAGAGAGGCCACTCATTATCCCGGGGGAACACCAACACAGGCCATCTCCGAGTCCAAGTTTGTGAAACTGACGCCTTGGAGCCTAGAAGAAGGGCCAAGTGTATCCGTAGAAGAGCGTCATTTTCACCCTTTTGTAGTCCTGAAGATGACTCCAGGTAATGATTTGGGCGATCGTCCGAGTGGACGTGCTTCCCGACTGATCGGGGTATGTTGACTGCGAGGAAAAACTTGGTGGCACTTGTATGTCTCCCGGAGGAGATAGACTAGTGGTCCGAGGTGGACGTGCCATGAAAACCCGAGTGGCGAGGCTAGCGCGTGGACTGACTCTCCGGAGAGAGGCCACTCATTATCCCGGGGGAACACCAGCACATGCCATCTTCGAGTCCAAGTTTGTGAAACTGACACCTTGGAGCCTAGAAGAAGGGCCAAGTGTATCCGTAGAGGAGCGCCGGTCTCACCCTTTTGCATGAAAGGGGTATTTGTCCGAGTGGACGTGCTTCCCGACTGATCGGGGTATGTTGACTGCGAGGAAAAACTTGGTGACACTCGTATGTCTCCCGGAGGAGATAGACTAGTGGTCCGAGGTGGACGTGCCATGAAAACCCGAGTGGCGAGGCTAGCGCGTGGACTGACTCTCCGGAGAGAGGCCACTCATTATCCCGGGGGAACACCAGCACAGGCCATCTCCGAGTTCAAGTTTGTGAAACTGATGCCTTGGAGCCTAGAAGAAGGGCCAACTGTATCTGTAGAGGAGCGCCGATTTCACCCTTTTGCAGTCCTGAAGATGACTCCAGGTAATGATTTGGGTGATCGTCCGAGTGGATGATGCTACCCTTATAGATCTTCGGCAGACCGAGCAAGTATGTTTAGAAAAATATTCCTGACGTGATCAGCGGGTTGATCAAATGGGGCGTTGCGGTGCATAGCCCTCGGCTGTGGCGTAGCCCCCGAGTGATGCTCAAAAGAGGTAAGCTCACTACAGAGTGCGATCTGAGGTTTGATCATATGAATAACTTAGTTGTTTCCGCGTTGGCGATGTAGTAATGAAGACGTGTCCAACTGATGGCGACGCGCGGGGCGACCGATTAGTGAGAACATGTTCGACCGATTGCGACGCGTGGGGCAACCGAGTGGTGAGGACGTGTCCAATCGAGCGGCGATGCGCGGGGCGGCCGAGTGGTGAGGACGTGTCCAACCGATGGCGACGCGCGGGGCGGCCGAGTGGTGAGGATGTGTCCAACCGAGCGGCGACGCATGGGGCAGCCGAGTGGTGAGGATGTGTCCAACCGAGTGGCGACGCACGAGGCGGCCGAGTGGTGAGGACGTGTCCGATCGATGGCGACGTGCGGGGCGGCCGAGTGGTGAGGACGTGTCCAACCGAGTGGCGACGCGCGGGGCGGCCGAGTTGTGAGGACGTGTCCAACCGAGTGGCGACGCGCAGGGCGGCCAAGTGGTGAGGACGTCTCCAACCGAGTGGCGACGCGCAGGGCGGCCGAGTGGTGAGGACGTGTCCAACCGAGTGGCGACGCACGGGGCGGCCGAGTGGTGAGGACGTGTCCGACCGATGGCGATGCGCGGGGCGGCCGAGTGGTGAGGACGTGTCCAACCGAGTGGCGACGCACAAGGCGGCCGAGTGGTGAGGACGTGTCCGACCGATGGCGACGTGCGGGGCGGCCGAGTGATCATGTAACTTGTCGAAGTGGCGAAAATGGTCCTCAGAGGAGTCAGTCAGATGCTTTCGAAGCTGATGCAGCGACGAGGTGGGTGTAGGGTGGTTGCGGTGCAACAAGACCGGCACGGCGACTGAGTCTGAGTAGGAACGAAGATGGCGCGCAGAGCGTTCAAGTGATCATGTAACTTGTCGAAGTGGCGGATCCGACTGCACTCGTTGAAGTGAAGGATCCGAATGGCGATGAAGTACTAGACCACTCAGGAGAGTGTGATTCCGAATGAGCTGCAGCCCCCGAGTGCGGCGTAGTCCCCGAGCGCACTATAGGCTCCGACGGCGGACCTGTCGGAATACGAGAAATATAGTATTGAATGGGTAAATTGTAATTCATCGAGTCGGACTCGGGTAAAGGTGAGGAGCAGCTCCAGAGTGACGCTCGAAAGAGGCAAACTCGCAAAGGAGTGAAGTATGCAGTTTAATTATAAAAGGGACTTATCTGTCTCATGCCCAACATGACGACGAAGTCTACATCGTTGACACGATGAAGAGGGCTCCACGGAGGGGTCGGCCGGATGTGTCCGAAGTCAACAGAGCGACGAGGTCCGAGTTGCGGTGCGTTAGGATCGGTGCGGTGACCGAGTCCGAGTAGCAATGAGGTTGGCGCACAGAGGCGCCGAGTGATCGTGGAACCTGTGTATGAAAAATAGCACAAGCCGACGTAAAAATTTCTCGAAGTAATTTGATGTTTGCTAAAATGATTTGTGTAAATAACACCCATAGACACCCGCTGGGTGTGCAAGGGGCTTGCTGGTTCGGAACCAGCAAGAGTCTAAAAGAGTGAAGGATCCGATCGAACTTATCGAAGTGAAGGATCCGACTGAACTCGTTGGAGTACTGGACCCAAATGAAGTGGAAGTGCAGTGTTCCGACATGAAAATAAACAACCGAGCGTAGAGGTACACTCGGTGGCCTGGCCTCCGAGTGAACGTCATGTGTGGATTACAGGACGCTCGGGAACACGAAAATAGCTATTTAATAGAATGCAGTGTGTGAAGAATGACTTAGCTGTCTGATGGCGCACGAGCGCCCGAGTGGGCGTGTTGATGAAGACATGCCCAACCGAGTGGCGGCTCGCGGGATGGCCGAGTGATGTAGATGTGTCTCACCGAGTGGCGACGCGCGGGGCGACCGAGTGGTGAAGATGTATCTCACCGAGTGACGACGTGCAGGGCGGCCAAGTGGTGAAGTTGTATCTCACCGAGTGACGAAGCGCAGGGCGACCGAGTGGTGAAGTTGTGTCTCACCGAGTGGCGACGCGCGGGGCGGCCGAGTGGTGAAGATGTGTCTCACCGAGTGGCGGCGCGCGGGGCGGCCGAGTGGTGGAGCTGTGTCTAACCGAGTGGCGACACGCGGGGCGGCCGATTGGTGAAGATGTGTCTCACCAAGTGGCGACGCGCGGGGCGGCCGAGTGGTGAAGATGTGTCTCACCGAGTGGCGATGTGCGGGATAGCCGAGTGGTGAAGACGTGTTCAACCGATGCGACGCGCGGGGCGGCTGATTGATGCGGACGTGTCCAACCGAGTGGCAACGAGCGGGGCGGCCGAGTGGTGAAGATGTGTCTCATTGAGTGGCGACGCGCAGGGCGGCCAAGTGGTGAAGACGTGTTCAACCGATGGCGATGCGCGGGGCGGCCGATTGATGCGGACGTGTCCAACCGAGTGGCGACGCGCGGGGCGGCCGAGTGGTGAAGACGTGTCCAACCGATGGCGACGCGTGGGGCGGCCGAGTGATGAAGACGTGCCCAACCGAATGACGACGCGCGGGGCGGCCGAGTGACGAAGACATGCCCAACCGAGGGCGACGCGCGAGGCGGCCGAATGATGAGGACGTGTCCAACCGAGCGGCGATGTGTGGAGCGGCCGAGTGGTGAGGACGTGTCCCACCAAGTGACGACGCGCAGGGTGGCCGAGTCCCTGTACGTTAGTCAGTCTGGATGCAAAAATCATCCGAGTAACCTGCGCGTTAGTTGTTCAGAGTGCAAAAACCATCTCTGGGTTAGCCGGCCGAGTGAACCTGGACATTAGCCGGCTGAGTGAACCCAGGGACTTCACGGCCGAGTGAGCGCCGTCCGAGTCGACCACAGCTGGGCTGCGATCCGGTCGGTTTGGAGCCGGCTTGGCAGGCCGACGCGGAGGGCTGGGCTCAGAGGTGCTGGTGAGGTTTGGCGTGGATGTGCCCACGAGTGCACGAGCGTTGCTCCCCTCGCTGGAGGCGGGCAACTCTATTCGGCTTGCAGGCGGACAGGATCCAGCGGCGTTGACCAACGCATCGAAGGAATTGCTCACGTCCAGGATCTGCATGCAAAAGGCGTTAGCACTAATTAAGCAAGAGTTCAAGCCGGTACTGCATGCAATGGAAGTTTCCTTCTTCCACGGGTCATTTATCTCCCTGCATGTGGTTTATTGCCAAATCGTGGGAGGTCCACTGCCCGTTTAATTCTAGCGATCTGGACCAGGCGACGCTGGTGGAGATGACCTGCAGTCAATTGCCGACGTCCAGTATTAGTACTACGCACGATCTGCATGCAAGAGGTGTTAGTGCTAATTAAGCAAGAATTAAAGACGATTCTGCATACAGTGGGAGTTTCCTTTTCCCACGGAATTGAAATTAGGAGAGTTGTAGAGGCAGCCTGGAGGAGAGCTCCGCTGCGGCGGAAACTGCCGGTCTGGCCGGAACCAGACGGCAGCCGAGAGGTGGCGATGAGGAGGATGAGCAGCTAGCCGCAGTCCAGGCGCGGGAGTCACGGGCCGGCGTAGCCAAGGGCGAGGCCGACGCAAGCGCTGGTGGTCGCGTTTCACTGCCCGAGGAGCCGGAGCTGTGCACAGGTCGGAGTCGCGCTTCGACGCCTGCGGAGCTGGGCCGAGTGCCGGCAGCCGGGCCTTGTCGCCCGAGGAGTCGGGTCGACCACCGGTCGTCGTGCTCCGCCGGCCGAGGAACCAGGCCGAGCGTTAGCGGCTGTGCGTGTGTGGGCGCTCGGCGACGGCGTCGCACATGATGCCGGAGATGACGACGGGCGGACAGCGGCGCTTCATCGTCCGGGAGCCGAACCACCAATCGGAACAAAGGGAGGCGTCCTTTTGTATGAGCTCGTGTGCATACAGAAGAAGAACAAACAATCGTTAGATCAATGTTTGATTGTAAAGAGGACAAGATGAGATGAGCAACTCCCCGATCCTTTCCTATGATGAGGAGTATTTTGTCCTCCCGTAATGGCGTGATGGCCGGGACTCCAATGTCAAAATTTGTGGCGATGATTGTTTGATCTCGGGAGATCAACCCAAGAAAGCTTGGGTCGCCTGCAGAAATTAGTCCGTTGCTGGCGATTTGAAGAAAAAACCATTTGCATCATGGCTCGATAGACGCCAAGCCCCACGGTGGGTGCCAACTGTCGTGGGAATGATTCTGACAATAGAGAGGGGTAGGGTAAAGGAGCATGATCTATCGAGATGCAAACGGGTGACACGAATGATTTTAGCGAGTTCGGGCCTCTCGCGGTGGAGATAACAGCCCTACGTCTCGTGCTCCGGAGAGGCTTTGTTTTATCTAAGTATGAATCCGGAGATTACAATGTGTGAGAGAGGGGAGAACGGATCTCCATGCCTGAGCTAAGTCCTGAGACTAATGGCGAGAGAGCCAGGGAGAAGAATGAGCCTGCCCCAAGTCTAGTGGTGGGGGGTGGCTTATATAGAGTGCGCCACCCCCTCACCTCTTATGTTACAAAGGTGGAGCATCAATGCCATAATATCAGCCCACTACGAAAATGCCATGCTGACTATTGGTCTTCACAGGTCCGAGTGAGTCATACGGCCGAGTGGTTGCCTGTCATCCGAGTGGACGGTATGTCGATATGTCCGAGTGGATAGTATGTCTGTATGAGATTTATCTGGACCCACCTGATGTGTGGACCCCATGCTTTATGATACTTTGACCCTTCATGGGCCTACCTGTTATGTATATCCCCAACAATCACCAACGATCCTCTCATCGTGGGAGGACCAATCTTCATCAACATCTTCACCAGCACCATCTCATCTCAAACCCTAGTTCATCTCTTGTATTCAATCTTTGTCTCAAAACCTCAGATTGGTACCTGTGCGTTGCTAGTAGCGTTGATTACATCTTGTAGTTGATGCTAGTTGGTTTATTTGGTGGAAGATTATATGTTCAGATCCTTAATGCTATTCAATACCCCTCTGATCTTGAACATGAATATGATTTGTGAGTAGTTACTTTTGTTCTTGAGGACATGGGAGAAGTCTTGTCATAAATCATGTGAATTTGGTATTCGTTCGATATTTTGATGATATGTATGTTGTTGCTTCCTTTAGTGGTGTCGTGTGAACGTCGACTACATGACACTTCACCATCTTTGGGCCTAAGGGAAGGCATTGTGGAGTAGTAATTAGGTGATGGGTTGCTAGAGTGACAAAAGCTTAAACCCTAGTTTATGCGCTATTCCGTAAGGGGCTATTTTGGATCCATATGTTTCATGCTATGGTTAGAGTTATCTTAATTCTTCTTTCGTAGTTGCGGATGCTTGCGAGAGGGGGTAATCATAAGTGGGAGGCTTGTTCAAGTAAGAACAGCACCAAGCACTGGTCCACCCACATATCAAATTATCAAAGTAGCGAACGCGAATCAAACAAACATGATGAAAGTGACTAGATGAAATTCCCATGTGTCCTCGAGAATGCTTTGCTTATTATACGAGTTCGTTCCGGCTTGTCCTTTGCTACAAAAAGGATTGGGCCACCTTGCTGCACTTTTTGTTACCGTTACTACTTGTTACTTGTTACGAATTATCTTGCTATCAAAACTATCTGTTACCGCTACTTTCAGTACTTGCAGAGAATACCTTGCTGAAAACCGCTTGTCATTTCCTTCTGCTCCTCGTTGGGTTCGACACTCTTACTTATCTAAAGGACTATGATTGATCCCCTATACTTTTGGGTCATCAAGACTCTTTTCTAGCGCTGTTGCCGGGGAGTGAAGCGCCTTTGGTGAGTGGAATTTGGTAAGGAAACATTTATATTACGTGCTGAAATTTATTGTCACTTGTCACTATGGAAAGTAATCCTTTGAGGGGCTTGTTCGGGGTATCTTCACCTCGACCGGAAGCAATAAGAGTTGCTCCTCAACCTATTGAACCTACTGAAAATATTTATTATGAAATTCCTTCGGGTATGATAGAGAAATTGCTAGCTAATCCTTATGCAGGAGATGGAACGATACATCCTGATATGCACTTGATCTATGTGGATGAAATTTGTGGATTGTTTAAGCTTGCAGGTTTATCCGGAGATGGAGTTAAGAAGAAAGTATTCCCTTTATCTTTGGAGGAAAAGGCATTGACATGTTATAGGTGATACGTCTCCAACGTATATATAATTTTTGATTGTTTCATGCTGTTGTATTATCAATCTTGGATGTTTTTACATGCATTTACAGCAATTATATATCATTTTTGGGACTAACCTATTAACTTAGTGCCCAGTGCCAGTTCCTGTTTTCTGTCAGTTTTTTGTTTTATAGAATATCAATACCAAACAAAGTCCAAATGCCACGAAACTTTTTGGAGATTTTTTTCTGGACAATACCAACACTAGAAGCTTCGGGAGAAGACCAGACGCCAGAGGAGGCGGCCACGAGCCACGAGGGCGCGCCTGGGGGGGGGGGGGTAGGAGAAGTTAGAATACAGTAGGTATAATGCAAAAATAAAATATGAATGGGTTTGCAACAATACTTAAAGTGGTGATTTATTTTGTTATACTAACGGATCTCACGAAGGTTTTGTTGAGTTTTGTGTGATTGAAGTTTTCAAGTTTTGGGTGAGATCACGATGGATGAAGGAATAAGGAGTGGCAAGAGCCTAAGCTTGGGGATGCCCGAGGCACCCCAAGGTAATATTCAAGGAAGACTCAAGCGTCTAAGCTTGGGGATGCCCCGGAAGGCATCCCCTCTTTCTTCTACCAACCATCGGTAATTTTACTTGGAGCTATATTTTTATTCGTCACATGATATGTGTTTTGCTTGGAGCGTCGTGTATTATATGAGTCTTTGCTTTGTTTTCTTTTTAGTTTGTCACAATCATCCTTGCTGGACACACCTATTTGAGAGAGCCACACGTTCATCATAATTTGTTAGAATACTCTATGTGCTTCACTTAAATTTTTTGAGCTAGGCAGTTGCTCTAGTGCTTCACTTAAATCTTTTTGAGCACGGCGGTGGCCATATTTTGAAGAAATAAACTCTCATGCTTCACTTATATTATTTTGAGAGTTGATAAGATTAAAATTTTGAAGAAATATTTGCACTCTCATGCTTCACTTATATCTTTTTGAGAGTTGATAATAGTAACGGTAATTTGCACAAGATATGAATTTGGTCCCAAAGTGATGAATATTCAAGAGGGATATAATAAAAACTTTCATATAGATCATTGGATATGATAAGTGTGATTCCTTGCAATAGTTTTGCGATATGGAGATGATGATATGTGAGTCATGTTAGTGAGTAATTGTGATTTAGTAAGAATATTAGTGTTAAGGTTTGTGATTCCCTATGCATGCACGTTAAGTCAATAGTTATGCAAAGAAATTATATCCTACTTATGGTGCATTATTCGGTGTTAGTTATGTTCAATGCATGTTTATGACCGTTTTCGCTTTTTGGTTGGTTGCTTCTCAATCTATTTGCTAGCCTTCATTTGTACTAAGCGGAAATACTGCTTGTGCATCCAAACTCCTTATACCCAAGTTGTGCCAAATGAGTCCACCATATCTACCTATATGCGGTATTTCCATGCCGTTCCAAGTAAATTTGCATGCGCCAACTCTAATTTTCAAAATAATTTTTCCGTTTTGTGTGCCCGTACCGCTCATGAAGCGGCAGGGGGTGGCCAATATTTTCCATGCTAGGTGTGTTATTCTCATGATGAGTGTTTATTCACTTGTCATTGCACGAGAGAGTGGCTGGTAATAGGGATGCCCAGTCCCACAATGAAATCAAAATTAATAACAACAAAATTCCTTGGAAAGTGATGGTATGGAGGGCACCCGTGGATACGGTTAGCCATGGATTGTGAAAGAATGGTGGAAAGGAAATAAACTTTACTTTCTGTTTGAGAACCGCCTATGATGTGTCTAGCATGGAAGATATTGGGAATTCTCGGTCGTTTTCGTTGACAGGAAAAGCATGCCTCTCAAAATATTTTATCTCTCTAATTTAAGCTTTGAGCTCTGGCACATTAGCAAATCTCCGCTTCCCTCTGCGAAGGGCCTATCTATTTACTTTATGCAATTTTTATTTTTATTTTGAGTCTCCATCTTCTCTTATAAAGCACCAACTAGAGAGCACTATTGTCATACTTGTGCATTGTGTGTAGCTAATATTTGAGTGTGTTTCATGAATGGATCAATGATTGAGCATAATGGGCTAGGGATAACTTTCTTTAGCGTTGGTATTTTGAAAGACGTGATTGCTTGTTAGCATGCTTGCGTATTTATATCTTCATGTCAAACTATAGACTATTGCTTTGAATCATTCAAGTCCAAATATCCATGCTACAAAAGAAAAGAATATGATGAATATGATAGGCAGCATTCGACATCAAAAGTTCTGTTTTTATCATTTACCTACTCGAGGACGAGCAGGAATTAAGCTTGGGGATGCTGATACGTCTCCAACGTATCTATAATTTTTTATTGTTCCATGCTGTTATATTATCAATCTTGGATGTTTTTACATGCATTTACAGCAATTATATATCATTTTTTGGGACTAACCTATTAACTTAGTGCCCAGTGCCAGTTCTTGTTTTCTGCCTGTTTTTTGTTTTCCAGAATATCAATACCAAACGAAGTCCAAATGCCACGAAACTTTTTGGAGATTTTTTCTAGAAGCTTCGGGAGAAGACCAGACGCCAGAGGAGGTGGCCACGAGCCACCAGGGCGCGCCTGGGGGGGGGCAGGCGCGCCCTGGTGCCTCGTGGGCCCACCTCAGCTCCGTTTGACCTAATTCCACCACTATAAATTCCCATAAATCTGGAAACCACCAGGGGAGTCCACGAAATACTTTTTCTGCCGCCGCAAGCTTCTGTTCTAGAGAGATCCCATCTGGAGGCCTTTTCCGGTACTCCGCCGGAGGGGGAACCGATCACGGAGGGTCTCTACATCAACCTTGCTGCCCTTCCGATGATGCGTGAGTAGTTTACCACAGACCTTCGGGTCCATAGTTAGTAGCTAGATGGCTTCTTCTCGCTTTTTGATCTTCAATACAATGTTCTCCTCGATGTTCTTGGAGTTCTATCCGATGTAATCACTTTTTGCGGTGTGTTTGTTGGGATCCGATGAATTGTGAGTTTATGATCAGATTATCCATGAATATTATTTGAGTCTTCTCTGATCTCTTTTATGCATGATTATTATAGCTTCGTATTTCTTCTCTGATCTATTGATTTGGTTTGGCCAACTAGATTGATTTATCTTGCCATGGGAAGAGGTGCTTTGTAATGGGTTCGATCTTGCGGTGCTCAATCCCAGTGACAGAAAGGGACATGACACGTATGTATGGTTGCTATTAAGGGTAAAAAGATGGGGTTTATTCATGCGTGAGTTTACTTTGTCTACATAATGTCATCTTGCTTAAGGCGTTACTCCGTTCTTTATGGACTTAATACACTAGATGCATGCTGGATAGCGGTCGATGTGTGGAGTAATAGTAGTAGATGCAGGCAGGAGTCGGTCTACTTGTCTCGGACGTGATGCCTATATAAATGATCATTGCCTTGGATATCGTCATGATTATTTGCTTTTCTATCAATTGCCCAACAGTAATTTGTCTACCCACTGTATGCTATTTTCTTGAGAGAAGCCTCTAGTGAAAACTATGGCCCCCGGGTCTATCTAAATCATATACTAAAACCCTAAAAATACTTGCTGCACTTTTTCTTTATTTATTTTATTTTGTATTTTTGTTTTAATCTATCTATCTATCACATACAATTTAATCTTGCAATTTACCGCCGAGGGATTGACAACCCCTCGTTTGCGTTGGGTGCAAGGATTTGTTGTTTGTGTGCAGGTACTGCTAACGAGGTGTTGCGTGATTATCCTACTGGATTGATAACCTTGGTTTCATAACTGAGGGAAATACTTACCTCTGCTGTGCTGCATCATCCCTTCCTCTTCGGGGAAAATACTAACGCAAGCTACAAGTAGCAAATAGGCTATGTGATGATACTGACACATGGGACTGGAACCGGTTGAAGCTGGAATTCCACTAGAAATTTTATCCTATGCATTTGGTTCATCGTGATCGGAATTATATATATAATTTTTGGCCTCGTGAAGGAGAAAGTATCGCTCAAGCTTGGGGGAGGCTTAAGTATATGTTGCACACATGCCCCAATCATGAGCTCTCAAGAGAAATAATTCTTCAAAACTTTTATGCTCGGCTTTCTCATAATGATCAATCCATGCTCGATACTTCTTCTGTTGGTTCCTTTATGAAGAGAACTATTGAATCCAGATGGGATCTTCTTGAAAGAATTAAACGCAATTATGAAGATTGGGAAATCGACAAAGGTAACGAGTCAGGTATAAATCTTGAGTTTGATTGTGTTAAATCTTTTATGGAAACTGATGCTTTTCGTAAGTTTAGTACTAAATATGGACTTGACTCTGAGATAGTGGCTACCTTTTGTTAATCTTTTGCTGCTCATGTTGATCTCCCTAAGGAGAAATGGTTTAAATATCACCCACCTATTGAATTAAAGGACGAACCTATTAGTGTTAAAGAAAAAACAATTGTTTACCATGTTGATCCAGTTGTGCCTACTGCTTATATTGAGAAATCTCCTTTCCCTGTTAGGATTAAGGAACATGCTAAAGCTTCAACTGTGGTTAATAAGAGTATTATTAGAGCACCTAGACCTTCTGAACAAATGAAAGTTGAACCTAGTGTTGCAATGGTTAAAGATCTCTTGGTTGATAATATTGATGGACATGTCATATATTTATGTGATGAAGCAACTAGAATTGCTAAGCCAGACCCTAAAGATAAAAATAAACCTGTAGTTGGCATGCCTATTATTTCTGTTAAAATTGGAGATCATTGCTATCATGGTTTATGTGATATTGGTATTAGTGTGAGTGCTATTCCGTTTACTCTCTATCAAGAAGTCATGAATGATATTGTACCTATTGAGATTGAAGATATTGATGTTACTATTAAGCTTGCAAATAGAGATACTATTTCACCGCTTGGGATTGTTAGAGATGTTGAAGTCTTGTGTTGCAAGATCAAATACCCTACTGATTTTCTCGTTCTTGGATCACCACAAGATGATTTTTGTCCCATTATATTTGGTAGACCCTTCTTGAATACGGTTAATGCTAAGATTGATTGCACTAAAGAAATTGTTAGTGTTAATTTTGGTGAGATGTCTCATGAGTTTAATTTCTCTAAGTTTCGTAGACAATCTCATGATAAAGAATTGCCTAGTAAAGATAAAAATTATTGGTCTTGCCTCTATTGCTGTGCCTCCTACTGATCCGCTAGAACAGTATTTGCTTGAGCATGAGAATGACATGCATATGAATGAAAGAAATGAAATAGACGAATTATTCTTTAAATAAGCACCTATCCTGAAACATAATTTGCCTGTTGAAACCTTGGGAGATCCACCTCCACCCAAGGGTGATCCTGTGTTTGAATTCAAGCAATTGCCTGATACTCTTAAATATGCTTATCTTGATGAAAAGAAGATATATCCTGTTATTATTAGTGCTAACCTTTCAGAGCATGAAGAAAAGAGATTACTTAAAACTCTAAGGAAGCACCGTGCTGCTATTGGATATACTCTTGATGATCTTAAGGGCATTAGTCCCACTTTATGTCAGCATAAAATTCATATGGAGCCAGATGATAAACCCGTTGTTGATCATCAAAGAAGGCTGAATCCTAGAATGAAGGATGTGGTAAGAATTGAAATATTAAAGCTTCTGGAAGCAGGTATAATCTACCCCATAGCTGATAGTAGATGGGTAAGTCCTGTTCATTGTGTTCCTAAAACAGAAGGTATTACCGTTGTTCCTAATGATAAAAATGAGCTTATCCCACAGAGAATTGTAAATGGTTATAGGATGGTAATTGATTTCAGGAAATTAAATAAAGCCACTAGAAAAGATCATTACCCCTTGCCTTTTATTGATCAAATGTTAGAAAGATTATCTAAGCATACACACTTTTGTTTCCTAGATGGTTATTCTGGTTTCTCTCAAATACATGTATCACCTGAAGATCATGAGAAAACCACCTTTACTTGTCCTTTTGGAACTTATGCTTATCATCGTATGCCTTTTGGTTTATGTAATGCACCTGCTACCTTTCAAAGATGTATGACTGCTATATTCTCTGACTTTTGTGAAAAGATTGTTGAGGTTTTCATGGATGATTTCTCCATTTACGGAACTTCTTTTGATGACTGCTTAAGCAACCTTGATGGAGTTTTGCAGAGATGTGAAGAAACTAATCTTGTCTTGAATTGGGAGAAGTGCCACTTTATGGTGAATGAAGGTATAGTCCTTGGGCATAAAATTTCTGAAAGAGGTATTGAAGTTGATAAAGCTAAGGTTGATGCTATTGAGAAAATGCCATGTCCTAAAGATATCAAAGGTATAAGAAGTTTCCTTGGTCATGCTGGTTTCTATAGAAGGTTTATAAAAGACTTCTCTAAAATTTCTAGACCTCTTACCAATCTCTTGCAAAAAGATGTTCCATTTGTTTTTGATGATGATTGTGTAGAAGCCTTTGAAATACTTAAGAAAGCCTTAATTTCTGCACCTATTGTTCAACCACCTGATTGGAACCTACCCTTTGAAATTATGTGTGATGCTAGTGATTATGCTGTTGGTGCTGTTCTAGGACAAAGAGTTGATAAAAAATTAAATGTTATCCATTATGCTAGTAAAACCCTAGACAGTGCTCAAAGAAATTATGCTACTACCGAGAAAAAAATTTAGCAGTTGTGTTCTGATGTCTACTACACAACTTATTCTTGTAGACTCGTGTTGGGCCTCCAAGCGCAGAGTTTTGTAGGACAGTAGCAATTTTCCCTCAAGTGGATGACCTAAGGTTTATCAATCCGTGGGAGGCGTAGGATGAAGATGGTATCTCTCAAACAACCCTGCAATCAAATACAAGAAATCTCTTGTGTCCCCAACACACCCAATACAATGGAAAATTGTATAGGTGCACTAGTTCGGCGAAGAGATGGTGATACAAGTGTAGTATGGATAGTAGATATAGGTTTTTGTAATCTGAAAATATAAAAACAGCAAGGTAGCAAGTGACAAAATGGAGCACAAACGGTATTGCAATGCTTAAAAACAAGGCCTAGGGTTCATACTTTCACTAGTGCAATCTCTCAACAATGCTAACATAATTGGATCATATAACAATCCCTCAACGTGCGACAAAGAGTCACTCCAAAGTTCTTATCTAGCGGAGAACATAAGATGAAATTGTTTGTAGGGTACGAAACCATCTCAAAGTTATCCTTTCCGATCAATCTATTGAGCTATTCCTATAAGTGTCATGAACATCCCTAGAGTTCGTACTAAAATAACACCATATGATACGCATCAACCAACTCTAATGTCACCTAGATACTCCAATGTCACCACAAGTATCCGTGAGTTGATTATTCGATATGCATCAAACAACTTCAGATTCATAATATTCAATCCACACAAAGAACTTCAAAGAGTACCCCAAAGTTTCTTATCGGAGAAAAGATAATGAAAACGTGCAACCAACCCCTATGCCTAGATTCCCCAAGGTCACGGGAATCCGCGAGTTGATCACCAAAACATACATCAAGTGACTCAATAGAATACCCCATTGTCACCACGGGTATCCACATGCAAGACATACATCAAGTGTTCTCAAATCTAAAATATTCAATCCGACAATAACGAAACCTCAAAGGGAAAGACTCAATTCATCACAAGAAGATAGAGAGGGAAGAAACACCATATGATCCAACTATATTAAAAAAGCTCGCGGTACATTAAGATCATGCCAAATCAAGAACACGAGAGAGAGAGAGAGATCAAACACATAGCTACTAGTACATACCCTCAGCCCCGAGGGTGAACTACTCCCTCCTCGTCATGGAGACCGCCGGGATGATGAAGATGGCCTCCGGTGATGATTTCCCCCTCCGGCAGGGTGGCAGAAAAGGGCTTTAGATGAGATCATGGAGGTACAGAGGCTTGCGGCGGCGGAGTCGAAGTTCTAGGGTTATTTCTGGGGGTTTCTCTATTTATAAGAATATTTGGTGTTGGAATCATGCGAAGAAGGGCCATAGAGGTCCCACGAGGCACCAGGGCGCGCCCAGGTGGCTTGTGGGGCCCCTGTGGGTCTTCTGCTGCTCCCCCGAAGCTTCCTGGGTCTGTTTCCTTCCAGAAAAAATCGTCAAAAAGTTTCGCTGCATTTGGACTTCATTTGATATGGATTTTCTGGAAAACCAAAAACAAGCAGAAAACAACGACTGGCACTGGGCACTAGGTCAATATGTTAGTCCATGAAAATCATATAAAAGCCATATAAAAGTGCACCAAAATCATACAAAACTATAATAAACATGGCATGAATACTTCATAAATTATAGATACGTTGGAGACGTATCATGTTCGCATGTGATAAATTTAGATCTTACATTGTTGATTCCAAGGTTACTGTTCACACTGATCATGCTGCTATTAAATACCTTATGGAAAAGAAAGATGGTAAGCCTAGACTTATTAGATGGGTTCTTCTGCTACAAGAATTTGATTTGCATATTGTTGATAGAAAGGGAGCTGAGAATCCTGTAGCAGATAATTTGTCTAGAATGGAAAATGTTCTTGATGACCCACTTCCTATTAATGATGATTTTTCTGATGAACAATTAGCTGTGATAAATGCTTCTCGTAATACTCCTTGGTATGCAGACTATGCTAATTACATTGTTGCTAAATATATACCACCTAGCTTTACATACGAACAAAAGAAAAAGTTTTTCTTTGATTTAAGACATTACTTTTGGGATGACCCACATCTATATAAAGGAGTAGATGGTATTATTAGACGTTGTGTACCTGAGCATGAACAGGAACAAATCCTACGTAAGTGTCACTCCGAGGCATATGGAGGACACCATGCGGGAGACCGAACTGCACACAAGGTATTACAATCTGGTTTTTATTGGCCTACCCTTTTCAACGATGCACGTAAGTTTGTCCTTTCTTGTGATGAATGTCAAAGAATTGGTAATGTTGGTAGACGTCAGGAAATGCCTATGAATTATCCACTTGTTATTGAACCATTTGATGTTTGGGGTTTTGATTATATGGGACCTTTTCCTAAATCCAATGGGTATACTCATATTTTAGTTGCTGTTGATTACGTTACTAAGTGGGTAGAAGCTATTCCAACTAGTAGTGCTGATCATAACACTTCTATTAAAATGCTTAAAGAAGTTATTTTCCCGAGGTTTAGAGTCCCTAGATATTTAATGACTGATGGTGGTTCACATTTTATTCATGGTGCTTTCCGTAAGTTGCTTGCTAAATATGATGTTAACCCTAGAATTGCATCTCCTTATCATCCTCAGTCTAGTGGTCAAGTTGAATTAACTAATAGAGAAATAAAATTGATTTTGCAAAAGACCGTTAATAAATCCAGAAAGAATTGGTCTAAGAAACTTGATGATGCATTATGGGCTTATAGAACTGCATATAAAAATCCTATGGGTATGTCTCCATATAAAATGGTTTATGGAAAAGCATGTCATTTACCTCTTGTGTTAGAACATAAAGCTTATTGGGCAATTAAAGAACTTAATTATGATTTTAAACTTGCTGGTGAGAAGAGGTTATTTGATATTAGCTCCTTGGATGAATGGAGGACCCAAGCCTATGATAATGCTAAGTTGTTTAAAGAAAAAGTTAAAAGGTGGCATGACAAAAGAATTAAAAAATGGGAATTCAAAGTAGGTGATCTTGTTCTATTATACAATTCTCGTTTGAGATTCTTTGCAGGAAAACTTCTCTCTAAATGGGAAGGGCCGTATATCATCGAAGAAGTTTATCGCTCCGGAGCCATCAAAATAAATTACTCCGAAGGCAATAATCCGAGAGTGGTGAATGGGCAAAGAATTAAGCATTATATCCCAGGTACCCCCATTAATGTTGAAACTAATATTATTGAAATAATTACACCGGAAGAGCACATCAAAGAGTCCTTCCGAAACGCTCCAGAACCCTGAAAAGGGGTAGGTATGTGATACGGTAAGTAAACCGACTCCAAAAAATCCATAAAAATTATTTCTGTCAGTTTTGGAATATTAGAAAAAATACAAAAATAAGAAACAGCCGAGGGGACCCACGTGTCGCCCACAAGGCAGCAGGGCGCGACCCCCCTGGGGCGCGCCGTGGTGCCTTGTGGGCCCCACGTGTGCCTTTCCTACTCCGTTTTCTTCCCGTATGCTTGTTTTGCAAGATAAAAATTCTTTATATATACTCCCGTATGTTTTGACCACCGCATCGCGAGTTTCTCCTCTGTTCTTGGTTCGGGCTATTTTTCTGACAGATCTAGATCGCCATGGCTCCTCGAAGACTCCGCACCAAGCACCGGATTGTTCAACCTTCACCCGGCAAACGTCCTTTCAGCGAAGTATATTATGAGTGGTCGTCCGGAGAGGAGGACACAACTATAGAGGAGGAGCCTGGAAAGGTTGTGGAGGACCGGATTCAAGAGGAAGAAGATCAAGCCATGCATAAGGAGGAGCCTACGAAAAAGGGAGATTCGTGGCAAACTCTTTATGATAAATTTCCCCCTTCTAAAATTGAAACACTAAAAGTTTTTGAAGAAATTTGTTCTTCGAATACTTCGCTTACTCGTGAAATTATTGTGTTAGAAGAGCAGAATCATTCCCTCTGAAGGATCAATCGTAATCTGGAGTACTTGCTGAAGATGAAGGACAAGCCCACCTCACCATCACCACCATTACCGAAGAAGGAGACTTGAGTACACGGGTATGGGCACTCCCCTTGGCTTGTGCCAAGCTTGGGGAAGGTGCCCAGGTATCATATCACCATCACTTTTTCATCATCATTATCTATCTTAGTTCGATCCTTAGTTATTTCGTGATTTAGAGTAATACAGTTTTAGTATGATTTAATTTCGAGTGCTTGCTTTGTGATCTATCTATCTATGTAATCGTGTGTGAAAGTTATATAATAAAGAGTAGTTTGAGTTGAGTGTTTTGCTTTTGATGATCCAATCTTAGAAATAAAGAAAGAATAAAATCATATGCTAATCCCATGGGGAGTGATGACTTCACATAAAAGAAGTATAATTGATAAAACTTGTTGGAAGTTGACAAACATAGCATTGTTCATTGTAGCAATTCATGAAAAAGTAATAAAGGAAGAGAGGTCTCACATATAAATATACTATCTTGGACATCTTTTATGATTGTGAGCCCCCATCAAATATTCTATGTCAATTAGTTGACGTTGGACAAGGAAGACAACGTAATGGGTTATGTTTGCTTATATTCACATAGAAGTTATATTGTTTTGGATCCTCTAACATGTGGTGTTTGCCCCCTATCTTTGCTAGCCAAAAATCCGCACCAAGTAGAGATACTACTTGAGCATCCAAAACCTTAAACCCAGTTTCATGCCATGAGAGTCCACTATATCTACCTATGGATTGAATAAGATCCTTCAAGTAAGTTGTCATCGGTGCAAAAGCAATAAAAAATGCTCCTAAATATGTATGAACTTTTATTGTAAGGGAAAATAAACTTTCTACGATCTTGTGATGGTGGAGTAATAAAAGCGACAGACTGCATAATAAAGGTCGCTATCACAAGGGGCAATATAAAGTGACGTTCCTTTACATTAAGAGCTTGCACATCCAAAAACAAAAAGCGCATGACAACCTCTGCTTTCCTCTGCGAAGGGCCTATCTTTTACTTTATGTATTTACTTTCATGCAAGAGTCAATATTATTCTCTTCTATTCCGTTTTTATTTTCTCTTTTGGCAAACATCATGTGGTGGGGATTGATCCAGGCATATATATCCAGTTAGATGTAGGTGATCATGAGTTATTATTGTTGACATTACCCTTGAGGTAAATACGTTGGGAGGCAAAATTATAAGCCCCTATCTTTCTTTGTGTTCGACTGAAACTTTTGCCCCATAAATATGACGTGAGTGTCAGCAATCATAGAAGACTAAAGGGCCATTTGCATTTCTATCCCTAACTTGAACCACCTACTCATATTTGCCCCTAATTTCAAAGCCTGCTCAAATTTGCCCCTCTGCCGTTATGTGCACATATAGAAATGCCCTTCTGTGCCGTTACCGTCCGGTCAAAGGGCTTTGACCGTTCTGAAAAAAGAGCAAAAAAAATCTAAAAAATCTAAAATTTTGTGGGATCGAAGATACTCATGTGCGCAAGGTGCATGCAAATTTTCGTGCTGTTTGGACATTCCAGGAGCTCGTGGCGAGGAAAAACAATAAATCTGTACGCTTGTGAACAGTAAATTTGAAATAAAATAGCAAGAAAATTAAAAAAAACATGAAATTTTTTGGCATCAAAGAGGCTTGGCTGCACAAGGTTCTTGCAAGTTTTTGTGATCAAATGACATGCGAGGAGCTCTAGCAAAAAAAATAGTCATTTTTCCAAAGTTTTTTCCCGAGCCAAATTTTGTTTTTTTTCCACGAGCTCCTACAATGTCCAAGCACAACAAAAATTTGCACGCACCTTGCAGACCCGAGCCTCTTTGATGCCAATTTTTTTCATATTTTTTTGAATTTTCTTGCTATTTTTTTGAATTTACTGTTCATAGGCATACATATTTAGTGTTTTTCCTTCGCCACGAGCTCCTGGAATGTCCAAATAGCACGAAAATTTGCACGCACCTTGCGAACCTGAGTATCTTTGATCCCACAAAATTTCAGATTTTTTAGATTTTTTACGGTATTTTTTTCAGGACGGTCAAAGCCCTTTGACCGGCTTTGACTGGACGGTAATGGCACATAAGGGCATTTCTATATGTGCACATAACGGCAGAGGGGCAAATTTGAGCAGACTTTAAAATTAGGGGCAAATATGAGTAGTGGGTTCGAGTTAGGGGCACAAATGTATAAAACCCAAGACTAAATGATAGTTGAGTATGTGAACTTGCTAAACAAAGCTCTTACATAGTCTCTTCCTGATAATATGATGAATTGCAATTACTTCAGTGACTGAGATCATAGTTTGTTAGTTTTCAATTTGGTTTATGGTTCATACTTTAACTTGTGGATGAATTGTTACTTTTTCATGAGAAGTTTTATGATGATATATTGCTGTTACAATAAAGATCATGATGCTCCATGTCTGTATTTTATTTTTATCGACGTCTCTCTCTCTAAACATGTGGTCATGATTATCGATTTCGACTTTTCGCTTGAGGACAAGCGAGGTCTAAGCTTGGGGGAGTTGATACGTCCAATTCGCATCATGATTTCCTATTGTTATTTATTATGTTTTTGATCATTATTTCACTTTATGGTACAATTCTTATGCCTTTTCTCTCTTAATTTGCAAGATTTACATGAAGAGGGAGAATGCCGGCAGCTGGAATTCTGGACCTGAAATAGCCACATCAGAGATATTTAATCTACAGAGCTCCAATTGACCTGAAATTTCACGGAGATTTTTTATTGAATATATAAAAAATACTGGAGAAAATAAATACCAGAGGGGACCCACCAGCTGCCCACAAGGCAGCAGGGCGCGACCCCCTGGGCGCGCCCTAGTACCTTGTGGGGCCCACAACTAGCGTCTGGCCCCTTCCTTCTACTATATGAAGCCATTTGCCCTAGAAAAACCTGGGCAGGAGCGCCACCGTCTCGAGGCGAAACCTGGGCAGGAGCTATTTTGCTCTCCGGTGGAGCGATTCCGCCGGAGATACTTCCCTCCGGGAGGGGGAAATCGAAGCCATCGACATCACCAACGATCCTCTCATCGTGGGAGGACCAATCTTCATCAATATCTTCACCAGCACCATCTCATCTCAAACCCTAGTTCATCTCTTGTATTCAATCTTTGTCTCAAAACCTCAGATTGGTACCTGTGCGTTGCTAGTAGTGTTGATTACATCTTGTAGTTGATGCTAGTTGGTTTATTTGGTGGAAGATTATATGTTCAGATCCTTAATGCTATTCAATACCCCTCTGATCTTGAACATGAATATGATTTGTGAGTAGTTACTTTTGTTCTTGAGGACATGGGAGAAGTCTTGTCATAAATCATGTGAATTTGGTATTCGTTCGATATTTTGATGATATGTATGTTGTTGCTTCCTTTAGTGGTGTCGTGTGAACGTCGACTACATGACACTTCACCATCTTTGGGCCTAAGGGAAGGCATTGTGGAGTAGTAATTAGATGATGGGTTGCTAGAGTGACAGAAGCTTAAACCCTAGTTTATGCGCTATTCCGTAAGGGGCTGATTTGGATCCATATGTTTCATACTATGGTTAGAGTTATCTTAATTCTTCTTTCGTAGTTGTGGATGCTTGCGAGAGAGCGTAATCATAAGTGGGAGGCTTGTTCAAGTAAGAACAACACCCAAGCACCGGTCCACCGACATATCAAATTATCAAAGTAGCGAACGCGAATCAAACAAACATGATGAAAGTGACTAGATGAAATTCCCATGTGTCCTCGAGAATGCTTTGCTTATTATACGAGTTCATTCCGGCTTGTCCTTTGCTACAAAAAGGATTGGGCCACCTTGCTGCACTTTTTGTTACCGTTACTACTTGTTACTTGTTACGAATTATCTTGCTATCAAAATTATCTGTTACCGCTACTTTTAGTACTTGCAGAGAATACCTTGCTGAAAATCGCTTGTCATTTCCTTCTGCTCCTCGTTGAGTTCGACACTCTTACTTATCGAAAGGACTACGATTGATCCCCTATACTTGTGGGTCATCACGCCGCGGGCGCGTGACCGTGGGGGCGGCGGAACGGAAGAGGCGCGCGGGAGGTCGAGCGAGGAGAGCAGCGGCTGCTGCATGGCGAACGCGGCGACGGAAGGAACAGGAGGCGCGGAAGGCGGTGAAACTGGGCGACGCAGGTGGAGGCGGTGCTGGCGACGAGGAGGTCTAGCGGCCGGAGGCCGCACAACCAGCGCGGGGCTCGCCGAAGGCGGCTCATCGGGCAACGACGGAGAGTGGAGATGGGGCGAGGACACGCAGCCACGGGTGGAGCATCGCGTGGGGGAAGCTTGATGAGGCGGAGCAGAGGATGGTCGCGAGCGCGCCGAGGCCGGGTGCGGGCGGAGCAACGCGGGAGCCCCGACGGGTGGCCGGCGTCGCGGTGGTGGTGACGAAGTGGGTCCCACCCGGACCGCGATTCCAGCAGCTAGCCCCACGGTGGGCGCCAACTATCGGGGTTTTCTCACAGCAGATGCCATGGGATGGCTAAAAGTGTGGGGCGGCAAGGCTACGGTGGAGATCCGGGATGGGATTGGGCAACTGTACACGGTGGTTTACCCAGGTTCGGGGCCCTCGCGGGGAGGTAACACCCCTAATCCTGCATGTCTGATGTATATGCGGTGTATATGGTAGTATAGAGTTGCTCCAAGAGCGGTACTAAAGGAGGAAGAGGAGGCTGTGAGCGCTCTTCCCTTTGCCTCATGCGCGTGTGAGAATGAGAGAGTGAGAGATGAATGCGTGAGTGGGCGTGGAGCCTCTTGGCCGTGAGTGAGCTCCCCTAGTGCATCTTATAAAGGGATGCCCAGGGGACAAGGAGTGGCCCACTTGGCCTACTACACCATTGAAATGGATATGCGAGGTGACGCATGACGCAGGCTATAGTTCGCCATTATTGGTCAACAGTGCTGGATTATCGGGGCGCAGTGAAGTGACGTGGCTATAGTGTCTTCTTGTCGTGTCCGATGGGACGCTGCGGTGGTCCTCGCGCAGCAGGCCGGCTGGAGTAGCCGGCCGGAGCGAGGGGCGTTGGCCGCCCCGATGTTTTGAAATGTCGTCTTGTCTGCTTGAGCCTACCCGTGGATCATCCCCCGACAAAGTTAACTTTTGTTGACCAGTAAGGCAAAGTTAACTTGGTACCCCATGTCCGAAAACCAAGATAGTGTAGATGCTTTAAACAACCAATAGATTCTGGGAAAATTAATCACGATAATTGTGCAAGTCCCGAAGATCTGTATCGAGGTTTATACATCTTACGTTTGATCATAGTGCAGAAAGGTGCAGCTAAAAAAAAGTGCGGAAAGGTGACAAACATATGGAAGAAATTTTCTTGTTCAGCTATTCATAATAAGTGCGGAAAGTGTTATGGTTTTAGTTCGAACGGAGGGAGTGTGTAGGAAGTAGCAACATAGAAAAAAACTGCCCTCACGCAGGATCGAACTACGGACCTTCAGTTTACAAGACTGACGCTCTACCACTGAGCTATAAGGGCTGTTTTGATTTGCGATTGTATATATCTGTTTAATTAATGATCAATCCAGTACATAATGGCGTTGATATTTAATTAATTTATAGTGTGTATTCTAAAAATAATCATAACAGCCCTTATAGCTCAGTGGTAGAGCGTCAGTCTTGTAAACTGAAGGTCCGTAGTTCGATCCTGCGTGAGGGCAGTTTTTCTTCTTCTCAAGTTCACATATCTTACCTCTATTTTTGCAACCCAAATTTCGTACCGTAATCAAACTCTTTCTCAAAAGGTCGTCATGAACTCTGATTCCGACGAGTCGCCGGGACCAAACGATCTACACGTACGTACGGCACCACAGAACCAACCGATGGCACAAACCGAATGTCAACGTACGTTGCTGGTCCAGGAGCGATGGCCGACCCGACGCCGACGCGTGCGGGCACCAGAACCAGCGGCATGCCCGAGAGGAGCGGAGTAATGTTCGACACCGCGGTCGCCTCGACGCCGGCCTACGCCAGAGAGATGCTGGCCGGCGGCGTCGCGGGCGTGGTGGCCAAGACGGCCGTGGCTTCGCTCGGCCGCGTGAAGCTCCTCCGCCGAACCGGCGGCCAACCCGGGGACGTCGGCGCCGTCCGGACGCTCGTCGGAATCTACCGCCGGGAAGGTGTCGCGGGGCTCTACCGCGGCAACGGCGCCAACGCCCTGCGCGTGTTCCCGTCCAAGGCGCTCCACTTCGCCGCCTACGAGCGGTACAGGGGCTGGCTCCTCGCCGCCACGGCCGCCCCATCGTCGTCGGTCGTGGACCTCCTCGCAGGCTCGGCCGCTGGCGGCACCGCGCTGCTCGCGACGTACCCGCTCGACCTCGCCCGCGCGCGGCTCGCCTCGGGCGACGCCGCCCGCACGAGCGTGCACGGCGTCCTCCGGGCAGCGTACGCGGAGGGTGGCGGCGTGCGCGGGCTGTACCGCGGCGCGTGCCCGGCGCTGGCGCGCGCGCTGCCCAGGGCGGGGATCAAGTTCGGCACGTACGAGTGGCTCAAGCGGCGGCTCCCCGAGGGGTACGACGGGCGCGCGGACGCGCAGCTGGCGTGCGGGGTGGCAGCGGCGCAGCTGGCCAGCACGGCGACGTACCCGCTGGGCGTGGTGCGGCGACGGATGCAGCTCGGGCTGGCAACTGGTGGCGTCCTGCAGGACGTCCGTGCCATCGTGCGGGAGGAGGGCGTGCGGCGGCTGTACGCCGGGCTGGGGATCGCGTACGTCAAGGCGGTGCCGTCGGCGGCCATCGGGCTGGTGGCTTACGATCAGATGAAGCTTCTCTTGAAGCTGCCGGCCGGCGGTGACGGCGAGAGTGTTCACGCACCCTCCGGCGGTGACGTCGACGGAAATGTCTCACTGAAGGCGCATCGCCAGAAATTCTGAAATAAATCCAGGATAATGTGAGCACCATGACTTGAACTCTGGTGGGCTGGGGTACCACTGTCCTCCTAATCATCCAACCACAGGTTGGTTCGCTTTGAAAGTTAAATTTTTTGCACTACTCTGTATATCTGCATTGCAGTCTCATAAATGTTTGGATATTGTTGAACCACCAGCTGAGATACATGTTTTTTTAGGGAGTCTGAGATACATGTTATCTCGTACTCCCTCCGTCTACGAATAAGTATACGTTTGGCATTTAAAATTTGTCCACAAAAAAATGTGCTTCTATCTTCTCAATGCACTTTAAAGTAGAAAAAGATGATTCTCTCTCATCACACGGTAATCAAAGCCAATAACATTCAACACATGGTCTTCTCACTTTCTACATGCACTTAGCTCATTGGTGATGGGTAATTTAAGAGTAGAGAGATGATGGCTTGCACCTTCTCAATGCATTTTTTACTCCACTCCATAATCTGTCCTAAAATGTCTAGATGTACACTTATTCATGGACGGAGGTAGTATGTTGCTAGCATTTGATTGACATTTAAAAGGAATATATATGATTTAAGAAACCACACACTCTTCCTAGCATTTTTTTAATGTCTCTTAATATAGCAAAATCTACTTTGAAACAAGTGCGTTCTCCTTATTTATTGATGATACATAATGAAACATTACGGTACAATTGAACTCAGAAAAAAACATTATGTAAAACAATAGAACTGGACAAATTTTGCCAACAACCAGAAAACATGCACTGGCATTCTAGGACACAGTTTTTTGCACGATCGTGGGCTTAGGCAAGGGATTGCCCTATCTCCCTATCTCCGTTGCTTTTCATTAGTATTATCATAGACATATTTTGTAAGCTTTTTGACAAGGTCGAGCAATATGGAACTCTAGACCCTTTCAATAACCGGCACTCCATTCCTCAGCGTATGTCCATCTATGCTGATGACGTTATACTCTTCGTGAAGGAAAATCAAAATGATGTCTTCACTGCAAAGTATTTGTTGGACATCTTCGGTGGTGTGTCTGGGTTATGATGCAATCTCATCAAGAGTTCTGTCTCTGCTATCTATTGCGAGGATGATATGGTCAGGCAGTTTGGAAGCCTCCTCAACTGTCAAGTTTCCCCACTTCCAATAAAATACTTGGGGTTACCTTCAACTATGAAGAAACTTCGGAAAGAGGACTTTCAGGAGCTAATTGAAAAATCAAGGGCGGATTGGGGCCTTGGAGCACAAGTTTCCTATATCAAAGTGGTCGACTAATACTAGTGCAAGCATTACTTTCAGCAATTCAGATCTTTTATCTAATGTCTCTCGATCCACCGCCATGGGTGTTCAAGGCTATAGACAAGATCAAAAGAGCTTTTCTATGGAAGGGCACATATACAGTCAAAGGCGGCCATTGTTTTGTCCGCTAGAAGCATATTTGCGGACCAAAAGCTAGTGGCAGACTTGGAATCTTGGGTCTCGACTCTCGAGATCATGAACACCACTCTCCGTGTCCGTTGGGCATGGAAGGTGCGGGCATCAGGGAGCAGATCATGGAGTATTTTGGTCAGTCCATTAGAAAGGCACGAGTGGCAGTTGTTTAATGCAGCAACCAAGGCCGCTCTAGGGAGTGGGCAGAAGTATTTTTTTTTCTAGACGGACGGATGGATTCAAGGTGCTTCGCTGGAGGAACTTGCACCCGAGGTTCCTGATGTTGTTCATCCGGTCGTCAGATCCAAGAGAACAGCAGCTGGTGCAACTACTGTTGGCGCCGGAGCCCTTGCTCTAGCTCTGTCACTCCCTCTCCTAGTTCTCTCTCTCACTCTCCCTGCGCTCGAACGACAGAAGAAGAAGGAAGAAGATCAGAGGGAGCACGGTGGACACGGCAAGGTTTTCCCGGCGCACGAACGCCGCCGCCGCAACAACGGCTGTTTTTATCAAGCACGAACTCGAGCCACCGTTACAATGAGCCCCGCAGGTGCTCTTATACCCTGGGCTGGCGCTGGGCACGACCCGCACGCCCCCCACCCAGTTGTGCCATGACCTGTCCCGCTTTGGCCGCGCCCACGACGCGCACGCACGCGTCTGGGTCGCGCCGAGCCCGCACCAGCCTGGCCCGATCACACCGCCCAGCTCGCCAACGGCTTCCTACAACTACGGCGCATCCAATGCACGCACACACGCGCACCCATGCACCACACACACACGCACCCACGCACGCTCGCCACGATCCCGACGCGTCCCCCGCGCGCACACACGCGCACCCGACACGGTTGCCGTGGCTTATTGCCAATACACACCCCCTAAGCCACAGCCTAGAGGAGCCCGTCGTTCTCGACGTTGGCGTCGATGAGGAGGGCCTGCTCCGTCGCCTGCGCCTTCCGCGGCTTCGGACACTCCCGCCGGAAGTGACCACGCGGGCCGCAACTGTAACAGCTCCCGCGCCGCTTCCCTCCGCCGCCCGACGCCGTGCTCCCAGCGCCGTCGTCGTCGTGGTCGAAGCCGCCACCGCCCTGCTGTCGCCGCCGCGCCGCCCACTGAGCCGCCGTCAACATGAGCTGCTCGCCCGCCCGCTCGCCTCCGTCTTGCCCGCGACGCCGTGTCCGTTCATCGAACGCCTTGAGCCGCCCCAGAGCCTCCTCGAACGCCATCTCGTCGACGTCGCAGAACTGTTCAATTCCGGCGACGGCGGGGTATAGGCGGTCGGGGACGGTATCCAGCAGCTTCTTCACGAGTGCCGCGTCGTCGAGCGTCGCCCCCAGGCCTGCGTAGCGCGCCGTCATGGCGCCGAGCTTCCCGGCGTAGCTGTCCAGGTCCTCGCCGTCCGCCATCCTCAGGCGATCGAAGTCGCCGCGGAGCGTCGCGAGCCGGGCCGCCCGCACCCGATCGGTGCCGACGAAGCGCACCTTGAGGGAGTCCCATACCTCCTTCGCGGTGGGCTTCATCGCCACCTGCAGCAAAACTTCCTCCGACAGCGCCCCTAGCATCATGGCCCGCGCCATCTTGCTCTTGCCGGCGTCGATCGCCGCGCCCTCCGCCGGAGCGACCACCCCCCACAGCCCCTGGGCATTAAGGATGGCCTCCACCTTGATCGCCCAGGAGGTGTAGTTCGTCGTTGTCAACGGCGGGACCGGCAGCGACATCGCGCCACCACCGCCGCCGTGTGGAACGAGCGCCATGGCCGCCGGCGCGATCCAACCGAAGCTCTGATGCCAATTGTTGGCGCCGGAGCCCTTGCTCTAGCTCTGTCACTCCCTCTCCTAGTTCTCTCTCTCACTCTTCCTGCGCTCGAACGACAGAAGAAGAAGGAAGAAGATTAGAGGGAGCACGGTGGACACGGCAAGGTTTTCCCGGCGCACGAACGCCGCCGCCGCAACAACGGCTGTTTTCCTCAAGCACGAACTCGAGCCACCGTTACAACGAGCCCCGCATGTGCTCTTATACCCTGGGCTGGCGCTGGGCACGACCCGCACGCCCCCCACCCAGTTGTGCCACGACCAGGCCCGCTCTGGCCGCGCCCACGACGCGCATGCACGCGTCTGGGTTGCGCCGAACCCGCACCAGCCTGGCCCGATCACACCGCCCAGCTCGCCAACGGCTTCCTACAACTACGGCGCATCCAATGCACGCACACACGCGCACCCATGCACCACACACGCATGCACCCACGCACGCTCGCCACGATCCCGACGCGTCCCGCGCGCACCCGACACGGTCGCCGTGGCTTATTGCCAACAACTACAAATTTGGCATGGATAAAATACATCAAGGGGCAGATTAACATTACACTTTCCATCAGGTGTTGACCTTATGGGAATTTAATTTCTGATTTTCCAACAGTCCCGGGTATTGATGATGAGTGAACTTGGGCATGGGACTCAAAAGGATTTTTTTTATGACGTTAGTTTATAATGCCCACTTCGGTGCAACAATCGAATGCAGCATGACTTGCACCATATGGAAAACCTAGGCGTCATCGAAATGTAAACTTTTCTTTGGCTACTCGTCAGAGGTCGTGTGTAGACAACGGACCGTCTGGCCAAGAGGGCCTTGGCCCATAATGACTTTTGTTGTTTCTGCAGTTCTGGTAATGAGACGGTTCAACATTTCTTCATGGGTTGCAGCGTCATATCAATTCTCTGGAGTTCGATTTTGCAGTGGCCAGTGGGCAAACCTGAGCGAGGTCGTTGCCTCTGCTTTTCTCCCTGGTGGCAGGAGGCCAGGTCGAGAATTCATGGCACAAAGAGAAAATCTCTAAATTCGTTGGTGCTGCTCATCATTTGGAGCATTTGGAGGGAAAGAAACAACAGGGTCTTCGAGAACTCGTACAAGCCGCTGCAAAGAGTCATCGATCAGATTAAATCGGATGCCAGACAATGGGCGGATGTGAGTCTCTGTCGTTTCTTTTTAGGATAATATTTTTTTTCTCAGTTTTCAACGCTTTTTAATACTGTTAGTAATCTAGCCAAGGATTGTTGATGCGTTCTTCTTTTTCCTCTTGGTCGTGTAAAGACTTTCTACTTTCTCTCCAATATAATACATGCAGCCTCTTCCATGGTTCAAAAACAAACACGCACAATCTCAAAACAATGGCGGAAGATAGATGCATGCACAGTGTACCACTCTCGGAGCAACCAAGACAAAATGAATGTAGCAATGGTACATTCTCTAAACAAAGTATATGGTTGCCTCATAGTCGCGATCGATTGCTCAAACGTTGGAGAGGAAGGGCGCATGGAGAGGGCATTTCATATTCCGCGCCTTCAGCGCCCGTTGACGTGCATTTTGTTAACTAGCGCTGAAGGCGCTCTTACCTGGGACGACCCATCTATGGGTGCAATGTAGCCGTTTTTTTCTTCCTTTTTTTGGATTTTGGTTCTTCCTGGAACGGTCTTGTTTGTTTTTTCTTTGTATCTATTTCTTTTTTTATTCTGTATTCCTTTTCTTTTCATTTCTTTTACTTTTCTTTTTATTTTTTAGTTTTTCTTTTTCAAAATGCATGATTTTTTTTAAATCCGCGTACTTTTCTTCAAATTTGATAAACTTTTTTTTCCAAAATCCATGAACATTTTTTCAAATTTTTGAACTTATTTTCAGAATTGATGAACTTTTTTTTTCAAATTTGTGAACTTTTTTTCAAAAGTGATGAACTTTTTTAATTTTATGATTTTTCAAAGATGAAATTTCTTTCAACTCAATGAATTTTTTTAATTTTTTAAAAATTGTGACTTTTTTTCAAATCAATGATCTTTTTTTCAAAATCAATGAACTTTTTTTCGAAATTTGATGATTGTCCTACAAATCGATGAACTTTTTTTGAAACTCGTGAACTTTTTTAAAAGTTGTGAACATTTTTTCAAAATCCCTGAACATTTTTGAATTCCTTATTTTTTGGATTTTTTTTAACATTCATTTTTTCTTCAAAAGTCAATGGTTGACCGGTCAACTGTCGACCGGTCAACAATTCACCGACGAACCAAATACAAATGGGCCGGCCCATTCCTGCGGGCTAGTGGGCACCAGATCTCCTAGCCGGCGCATAAGGCGCCGACTAGGAGCTCCCCATGGAGAGGTAGGCACTCCAATGTCTGAGTGTACGCTTTTGCTATACATCATGGATCAGTCGAATCTGTAATCGTCTGTTCTACCATGTTTAGATTAACGCTTGTGTTCACTTAGGCCATATTCGCATTCGAGATTGTTGGGCCGCGTACTGAATCAGTCCACCACGATTGATAGACGGATTGTACATTGTAAATTTTTAATATACTTATGGAACATTTAATATACTTATGGAACAGATTGCACATTGTACATCATAGTTCAGTCGAATTATGGGCCTTTTTCAGTACACATTGTACATTTTTCATATACTTACGGAACATTTTTTGATAGACGTTGCACATTTTTCAAATACATGATGTACATTTTTTCAACTATATGTTTTGAACCTTTTTAGAATACATGTTAAACATTTTTCAAATACACACTGAACATTTTTTTAATACCATGAAACATTTTTTTAACTATGCAAACATTTTTTTACATTGTATATTCATAAATATCATGAACATATTTTTTGAAACGCATGAAGATATTTTTAAATGTCACATGCATTTTTTTTAATGGCATGGATTTTTTTTTAAAACTATGCGAACATTTTTTACATTGTATAAACATTTTAAAAATATATCACGAACATATTTTTGAAACGTGTGAACATTTTCTTAAAAGTCACACACTTTTTATTTCAAGGCTATCAACATTTTTTAGAAGTTGTGCAAACAATTCTTATGCACTGCGTTACCATTTTTAAAATGTGTGATGATCATTTTAAGTAAATTAATTTCTGAAATATATAGTATGTTCTTATAATATTTTTGAAATGTAAACATATGTAAAAAAGAATGAGTCTAATACTACTTAGGCTGGCCTACCGTACCCTCGCTTGAGGCGATGCTAGGTTCCATCTCACGTCAAGCGAGAGATAGGAGCCTCCGTAGGGGTGCATCTTCACCGTGTGTTGAGGATATTTAGGACGAGATTACACGTTGATGACTAGTATTCCCTCATTTTTGTGTTTTTTTATTCTTTTTGTTTATGTGTGCCAGTCTCTTTTTCTTTGTGTGTACATGTGTGTGAGAGAGATGGAGAGGACATGCCACTGGCATGATATGCAATTCATTTTTTATGTGTCGAGAGACGACTAATCTACACTGTTATTTTTTCCTATCAAGACTGAGTATAAGATGGACACATACATGCAAGTTCTATGCAATCTATGTACAAAATCATACTATTGTCTGAAAGTTCAACGACTATACGCTTGTCCTCGTTATTTGTGAAACAATGCAAGTTATATAAAATCTGTGTGCTAGTTTTTGTCATCATTTTATTAAGTTTTATTTCCCCATTTATTTCTTCTTTTAAGGTAACACCAAAGCCCTTAATTCATTAATCTATCTTAGAATAACATACTCCCTCCGATCTATATTACTTGTCGCTCAAATGGATGTATCTAGACATATTTTAGTGCTACATATATCCATTTGAGCGACAAGTAATTTGGATCGGAGGGAGTATGTTTTTTTTTTCTGATTTAATTTATGATTTGTTATTGTTTATCTATCTGTCTTTGTTTATTGATAAGAAAAGAATAACCGCATAAAAATTATGTTTATTTTTCTCGCTTGAGCTAATATTTGTGGCTCATGCTTTTATTGTTTCTTATTCAAAATTTTAGCCGCTGGATTTTCTCCTATATTGGTGTAGATGATGCAATTGTTTGATACCACTTAAGTTTGTGTCAGGAACATGAAATAGAATTATTTTTGTAACTGATCTACTTAAATCCAAATATGCAAGAACAAGTGAAATCCTTGTACAAATTTTTGTCATAATTTTTCAATATTTTTTTATTTCCTTTCTTCTTTTAGAGTAATACTAATGCCATTAGTTCATTCTACCTTGTAATAACATTTGTTTCTATTGGTACTTGTTTATATATTTGTTTTTGTTTTGTATGTGTCTTTATTTATTTTTACTGCTGGATATTCTCATATACTTAGGCATGCAGCGGCAGTTTGGTACTACAATCGTGTGACGCTACTTAATTTTCTTTAGGCTCCGAGCCACCTTCTAAAAATGGAACAAAGTGAGATTGGATTATTTTTTTAGTTGAAAAGACCGGAACTGCGTTATCGGAGCCGGGCCAGGAAGGCTTTTTGTCGGTTAGTCGATTTTCTGGTCGTTATGTTAGGGACTGCTTAATTTTATGTTAGGGACAACGGTTGGATGCTACAATTGTATGACACTGCTTAATTTTATGTTAGGGACAACGGTTGGATGCTACAATTGTATGACACTGCTTAATTTTATGTTAGGGACAACGGTTGGATGCTACAAGTGCATGCGACAACGGTTGGATGCTACAATTGTATGACACTGCTTAATTTTATGTTAGGGACTTAAAATGGTTCATGTTTGCAATTCATCCACTTAAATCATAATTACTAAAAAAATGTTGAAGCACAAGATATTTTTTTGGTTGATCCTTAGTGACAGGATAATAACAGGAATCTCTTACAGAAGATCTATGGCTATTGCTTTTTTACCAGTTTATTGGATCTAGAGCTCATCATTTTGGCTGCCCATGCAACAACCTAGCCTTGTCTCCCTTTGGGCCGTTGGTCTATCGGTTTCTTGAAAATGATTTAAACAACAACAAAAACTCGGTCAAAGAAATAAAATCCTGCAGCAGAGATTTTTTTTTTTACTAGAACAGCGAAAAAATGCAACTGTGAGTCCTTGTTCGTGTACATACAGAATAATTCCACCCCTGGACTAATTCACGAGTTTAATTAACAAGACACTGGCATTGTGAAACCAAAAATATTTATATACTTACAAATAATATAATGAAGTCTGCAATGGCGTGTCAAACCGTATGAGCACATAGACACACCAACGGCTACACGTCGTTGTTGGGATATATCTTACAAAATGTGATAAGGTCCGTATAGTATACAAATATATTTTACAAACAATTTGCTGAAACTGGTATATGTTCATAGACTTGTCCAAACTTTGACTTGGAACAAACATAAACCTTCAGTTAACTTATTATAATGGCGAGAGTAGTGATTAGTTGGGCGGGCGTGCATGCAGTGCACCGGCTGCAGAAACTACGTACGTAGCAATACGTATACCCCCGTGAAGTCTCCTATGAAGGAAAGCAACAGCTTAACCCACGCAGGGCGGCGGCCATGCCAAGGCTGCTTTCAGCCTCCAACTTCAACAGGTTACCTACCTTACAGACAACCTTTCGCTGGCTGCCTCCAGGAGAATCAACAGCAGCAGCATCACTCGAGGTGTCGACCTCCAGTCAGTAGTTTTCTTCAGGACACATCTCCCCTTCTTGATGCTATGTATCACATTCTCAGGAATATCAATGGCATTGCCCACAACTGTGCTAATCATGTTCTAAGTTCTAGATAGAACCTAACTTTAGTTCTTCTCGTTCAGCTCATAGCAATAGCTCTTGCCCTTCTCTGCTTGCACTTCAAAACTTCCAAGTGGCTAGTTTTGTAATTCCCGTTGTACTTTATATGTGAGATGAATGAGACTTGGGGTAGCACTATTCTATCCAAAGGCGTGACGCATTCTCCTGGCCCCCGCGCCGCTCCCTCCCCGGGGCGACACGGGCGGCGACCACCGCGCCCCCGCAGCCTCCCCCCTCCAGGCTCCTTCCCTCCCTCGCCGTCGCCGGTGGCCTCCGGCAGGCAAAGCCTGTGCGGAGCCGGCGGCGGCGGGGCGCGCTCTCTGGCTGCGGTCGCTCGGGAAATGGGGATCTCGCGTGCGTTTTGCGGCTGTCCGGCGCTCGGCTCCGGGGCGGCGTCCTGGCGCGCGGCGGAGGAGGTCTTCGGCGCTCGGCGCGGCGTCCGGTTGCGGTGATGGGCGCGCGGCCGCGGGCGCGCGGTCGCGGTCGTTCGCGCTCGGGCGGTCCCGATCTGGGACTTCGCGGGCGGCGGCTGGCGCGGACGGGCGGCCGGCGTTCGGCTTGGCGTCGGCTGCGGGCGGAGGTTGGGGCGCCGGGGCGGCGGCCTCGGTCCGGGCTCCGGCCGTGACCTGGGCATGGACGGCGCGCGTGGGCGGGCCGGCTCTCGGCTCTGGATGTGTGCGCGGGGCGCAGATTCTTGGTCGGGCGCGGCGGTGGCTGCGCGCGGCGGGCGCGGTGGCTGGCGGGGCGCGGCGGGCGTGGCATCTCCGGAGCTCGAGGTGTGCTGCGGTGTGGGGCCTGCTCGTCTGCCCTGCTGCTTCGCTGGAGCTGCTCCGATCTGGATCTGGCCTTGGTGGTTCGTTGATCTTGGTGCTGCTTCTTGCGATGCGATGGTTGCTGCGGTGGTGGTGGTCACGATGGTGCTGCGGTGGTGGACGGCGGCTTCGGCCAGGGGGTGGTGCGTGCCTGGGCGCGGCGGATCGTGGGATCCCGCGGCTAGGGTGAGGTCGGCCTCAGCAGGGGTGGTGATTGGTGGGCGGCGGTCGATGGGGGCGGTGGTCTTCGGGAGAAATCCTTGCTCCGGTCTCCATCGGAGCCGGCGACGGCGGCGTCCGCGGGTGCCGTTATCTTTCTTGGAAGCGTCGCCGTGGGGGTGCTCCTCCTCCACACGGCTTTGACTCCGGAGGGAAACCTCAGATCCTCTGGATCGGGCGATGGAGGCGTCTTCGCGTCTTTCTCCTCCTTGGGGGCATCGTCTCGGAGCCGGCTACGACCGAGAGACTTGTGGATTGCGGCATCTTCGCCGTGGATGGCGGCATCTTCGCCGCGTGGTTTGCTGAGGCGGGGCGCTGGTTTCTGTTTGGCAACGATGATGACGTTGAGAGGAGCTCGGGTCGCGGCGTGGACTTTGGTAGTCGGTTCCTCCCGGCGTGTCCGAGGTGGTCTTCCGTTTGCGAAGGGCACGGTCGGCGCAAGTCTTGCATTTTTTCCCTTGTGATGCTCGTCGTCAAAGTCGGAGCTGTCGGCTGCTTGCGCGTGTGGTCATCTGGTGGCATGTGCCAGGATGGCCGGTGGTGCCCATGTTATGTGGGTTGTGTTTTGTATCGGTTTTAGCCCGGTTTTCCGTCAATTAACCGGGCAAATCTCTTCTTCTTAATCAATGAAATGGCAAATCTTTTGCCTCGTTTCAAAAAAAAAAAATGAGACTCGGTGTTTTTTCTTAACACAGTACAATCGCAGAAGCCCACATATAAACGCACACACGCACCCCCTACTTCTATGAGCACCCCCGAGATACTGAGTCGGCATCACATCTTAAGATTGATGAAATCATCATAGGCGTCTCATAGTCAATGAAAACGTCTCCTCCCACCGAACGAACATCGTCGAAAAGCCTAAAATAAATACAAAAAAAATGCAAGCACGAGTGCCAAGTCTAGAACTTGAACCCTGATGGGTTAGTTCCACCACAAGAAGAGTTCTGAGTACTGTACAGCCGCCGCCTCCTCTCCAAAAAAAGCTTAGGGTTTCTCTGCCTCTCGCAGGCATAGCCGCCGGCCCGCCTCGTCTCCGGTGGCCTTAGGGCCATGGGGCACGGTGGATCTCGGCCCTTGCCAGCGGGAGGGCTCCCTTTTTAGTTGTCTCTTTGAGTTTTGTCCTACTCAGCAAGGGGGGGGGGGGGGGGGCGACTCTCTGAAGATGGAATAAGGTTCTCCCCGCCTAGCCCTCGTCCTGGTGGTGCATATAGCATCTTTGGGGGGCGTGTGGAGGCGTGCCTCCGGCGGATCCCACATGATTCGATCGGTGGTTATCTTAGGTGGATCTTCTCCGATCCGGTCTTCATTCGTCTACGTTCGTGTGTCTTCAGGTTGGATCCTTCTTATCTACGCGTCTCTTTATCGGCGGCAGCTGCTGTTCTGGTGCGTTGGTCCTATGGGGCCTTGACACGACGACTTCCTGACAGTCTAGTACAACAAGTTTTACCCGGCTCCAACGAGGGAGGGGGGATGACGGCGGCGCGCTTTTGGCTCGCTTCAGTGTTTGTAGTCGTCGCTAGGTGGTCTACGGATCTGGGTGTAATTTTTGTTATTTCTTGTGTTCGTTGTACTGTCATGATTAAAAATGAATAAATTGAAATATAACCATCTGAGTTAAGCTCAATTCGCATGAGACTTAGCGCTTGATTGGGCCTTCCTTGTGTTAAAAAGAAACCAAAGCCTCAAGCTAGACAAACTAATTAATTAGAATCACTTATGGTTCTACCTGCATACAGCATATATGCTACTAGTAGTAGATAGGATATTGGTCTATTGGAGCATTCAGTGCACCCACGGGGGCGGCACAGATGCTGCATGCGTGACCGACTAATTCAAGCACACCACCTTCGTTGACAACATCCACCTAGTATGCTTCAAAAAAAAAAAAAAAGACAACATCCACCTAGTATTATTTACTACTCTCAGTCTCTCACGGTCTCACCGGTCCAAACCGCTATTAAAAACATCTCGATCGGTGGCAGCTGTCTGTTCGGCGAAGATGTCTATCTGCACATCATGCGTATCTATCGACCGGGTGGACGAATTCATTCACAACTTAAACGACAAAACACCACCAACTGCGAAGCTAATCATAAAGCTTAACTTATGTGGTTAGTTGTGTGTTGTGCGTTGGATTATGCTTCTAGGCAAGGACTGACGAAACTCTGAACCAACTTGCCAGCCAGATTATTCTTTAGAGAAAAAGCCAAGGCCCGACTTTAAATTAATAAAGCCAACAAGCGTCATAAGGAACCCAAGAGTAGCAAGCACACACCAAACGACACCCATAAAACGACGGTTTAAACAGGCCACAACCGGCAGACAGGCACGCAGGCCAGCAGGTAAACAACAGACGAGGGAAACAGAAGAGACAACGACGGCAGGCAGGCACCAACTACTGCGGAGTGGCTCGATCTCCACCCAGAAGACTAGCAGCGGAAGCACGAACGCGGGAGATGAGAAGCTCCACAGCCGCCTTAGTCAGAGATTTCCACTGCTGCAAAAAGATAGAAAATTTGAAGATGCAGTCAACCGCCCTGTTAGGGAACACATGTTCAATAGTAAATTTATTCCTGGTCGTCCACAGGGTCCAACAAATGGCAGAGAAGCCGAACCAGAACACCCTCCTTCGTCGGGCCCAACAGGGTGGACGCAAGGGCCCACAGCTCCCCAAAGCTATTTGGGGCCCAGGACACACCCAACCACTCCCGACAGCAACTCCAGAACAGCCTAGCGAGGGGGTACCAGAAAAGGATATGATCAGTGTCCTCAATGCACCCACACAGAACAAAATTCCGAGCCGGGTCCATTTCTCTTCTTCATCTGATCCACAATAGGCAAGCGGCCCGCATGGCCTGCCACATGGATTTTTTTTTATCTTGGGCGGCACCCTCGCACTCCAAACAGGAGAAAATATAGACATGGGAGAGCCAACCGACAGAATACGATAGCAGGACTTAACAGAAAAATGGCCAGAGGCCGAGTGTGGCCAAGAGACCACATCCGATGACTTCGAGAGCACCGGGAGGATAGCAGCGAGACGATGCCAGTCCTCCAACTCTGCGGGAGACAGGACCCGCGAAAGCCAAGATCCCAATCTCTGGCCGTGAGCTCCGCGATGGAGACCGAAGGAGCCGACACAAAAGAAAAAAGAATCAGGAAGGCAGCCGCGAGGGGCCCCTCCCCAGTCCACCAATCCAGCCAAAACCTAACCGAAGTGCCATTACCAACAGAGAATTTAACCAGGGCCTTGGACTCATCACGCACATTGAGCAGCTGGCACCAAAACTGTGAAACAGAAGAGCCCACCTGGCAGGGGGCCAACAACGGATTCGAATCAGGGAAGTATTTGGCTTTGAGGATACGACGCCACAACGCGATAGGGCCCGGAGAGAGTATGCGCCACCACCACTTAAGAATGAGGCATTTGTTCATAGTGGAGGTGTCGAGGATCCCCAAACCCCCAATAATTTTTGGTCTGTGTCGTGGGTGCAAGTCTGACAGTAGTGTATGGGGATACGAATTAGAGGGCAGAGCCTAGCTACGGTGCAGTTGTTACACTCGGATTTACGAGTTCAGGTCCCTCGCGGTGGAGGTAATGACCCTACGTCTCGGTGCTCTGGAGCTGTATGATTGAGTGTATGTTTACAGAAGATGCGAACCCTTGGAATGGAGCTGGGGGTGGCTTATATAGCGTCCGCCAACCCTCCCATGAATGCCGCCATTACCAGGGGTTAAAGAGGGGTTTAAGGGCGCCAGGTAACGGGCGCATTGATTACAATTAATACGAGCGAGCGCACGTCCTGACCGTTGCGCTACTGGAGCCTCCTGGTCTTCTCTGGTCGAGTGACTGTCAGGTGTTCCGAGTGAAATAGACGGTCGAGTGCTTTCCTGCTTTCCGATGGTTTATTGAACTCCGAGTGAATGTCAGTTCGCAGAACTCTTGGTTGCCGATCTGGCCCTGGGGCCCAGTATAAGGCGTGTGGAGTCCTAGGGTAGGGTCTGTAGGTCAGGCGTCTTACCCCATCCCTAGTATATGTCCTCGTCATTAGCCCCGAATCGGTCGAGGTTAAGCGGATGAGTCAAGGAGAATTCCCAGGTGAGTTGAGTGCTGCGGGGGCGCTCAAGGACTCTCACTGGTCATTAGACGGCCTTGTCTTCACGCGGCACCTTGACGGATTCCGGTCCATATGATGTCCGAGTGAAAGTCTCCATCCGAATGAAATGAGTAGTCTCCATCCGAGTGAAACAGGTCATTACGCGTCGGGTGATGGAACAGGTCCGAGCGTTTATGGAATGTCTCCAAAGGCGAGCAATCAGATCGCTGGAATCCGGATCTTGCGGGATTTGAAATCGGCGACGAGCGCGCGCGAACGGTTGCGGCGCGGTGAGTGGGGAAAGTGGGGCGTGACGCCTCAATTTTCGCCCCACTTTTCGCCACGTACAGCTGCAACTCCGCCAGCGAGATTTGAGGAGATCTACGGGCCCGAGACTCGCGGAAGAGGATTGGGGAGCGGAACAGATGACGGCATAATAGGCCGCTGCGTCGGAGAGGGAGAGAGGACGGATCCCCTTTTCCCCATCTCTCTCAGCCCGCCCAATCTCCTCTCCTGCAATCCACTCAGCACGAATTTCCTTTGGTCGCTGGAGAGCTCGGCGGCGATGGTGAAGGACAAGACGGCGAAGCTCGAGAAGGCGAAGAAGGCGGCGAAGGGGAGGAAGACGTCGAGCTCTCGAGCTGCGCCCCCGCGCGGGTTGATCCAAGGCGACTGGCTTCTGCCGACCACCACGGTCGACGACATCAGCGGGCTCGTCGTGGACGGGCTAATCCGCGACGGGACGTGCAGGCTGCCGGAGGAAGGGGAGACCGAGCCCGCGCCGCGCCCCGGGGAGCGAGTGCTCCTCACCACACACGTGGAGCGAGGTTTCTCCATGCCACCCCACCCCTTTTTCCGCGAATTTTTGAACTTCTTCGGTGCTCAGCTCCACCACCTGCCTCCGAATGCCATAGTGTACCTTGCCGCATTCGTTTCCTTGTGTGAGAATTTTTTAGGCTGCCAGCTGCACTGGGGATTGTTCAAACACATCTTCACGTGTCGATCTCAGTCGGTTAAAAAGGCTGACCCCAATGGAGAGAGGACTCACGTGACCCAGATGTGCGGTGGCTTAGGTATCCAGATGAGGGGTAAGAGTGCATTCCCATCTATGTCTTTTCCCGATTCGGTTAGGGGTTGGCAGTCGACCTGGTTCTACTGCAATGACCTGCCCTGCTCTGGCTTGTCGACTGGTCTTCCCCCTTACACGACTGAAAGAGTCAAGACCCCTTCCTCGCTTACGATTGATAAGGGGGAGAAGACTGACATGGGGATCCTGGTGAGTGCCGTGGTCGGTCTGATTCAGGGCGGAGTGACTGGCCTGGATCTTCTGGAGGTCTTCCTCAGTCGGAGGATCCAGCCGCTGCAGGAGCGGGCTCACCCCATGTGGCGCTATACTGGAGCCAACGACTCTACCTGAGTGCATCCAGAAGATGTCGAGGAGAAAACGGTGGAACAGTGGATCAGGTGCATCACAGGCGCGCGCGACAATCCGCGGGGGTCAAGACGGATCCCGCCCTACGACGCCAATAACCAACTGTTGGAGGTATGACATGCACTTCTGAGTGAATTACTTATGCGCAAATTCTCCGAGTGAATTGAGTAATCTGACTGAACCGGCTGTCTTTGATTTTTGTGTCTTGCAGGAGTTCTAGAAGATGCTCTCGCCGGTGCCGAATGGAGAACACCTCGTCGGGGGTGTGGACAGTGAACATGGCAGCGCCGAGGACAGTTATGCAGAAGATAGTGTGGACGAAAGCGACGAATCGGAAGGGAGTGACGAGGGCGAGTCTTCCCAGTCTCCAGAGTTGCGCTCTGAGCGCCGCTCCAAACAGACTCACGATCCGAATGTTGACTCGGGGAAGGCGGCGGCTCCGAGTGCGAAGGCCCCGAAGCGCACTCGGACGCTGACACCGGACCCGACGGAGAAGGCCGCCAAGTAGCTCAAGATTGCTTCCCCCAAGCCTCGGAAGGCTCTGCCGAGGATCAAGGTCACCATGCCCGTCGCCTCAACGGAAGTGCCAAGCATTTCTTTTCTGTCTTTGTCAACTTTCGGGATCCTTCTGACCGAGCGAATCTTATGAACCAGTGCTGCAACCTCGACGACGTCTCCCATGCAGATTGATGGGGACCGCACCGAAGCCGAGTCGGTAGACGCGGCCACTTCTCAAAGAGGTAACAATGACTTCATTTTTACTTCGACCTGTCATTCAACTGAAATGTCTTCATCCGGTTGAATTGTGAACTGCGACTGGTTGTGTCGAGTGAACGTAGCGCTTGCAGAGGTCATCCACGTCGGGGACGATGACGAAGAGCTGCCACGGAAGGACACCGAGAAGGGGACCGCAACTCCGACTGCTTCTCAGACCACCACACGGAAGACGCCGCCGAGCAAAGCGCCTCAAGTTCCCCCTGCACCTGCCGTGACCGTGCCTCTGGGGCTGGGTTCTTCTCAGGCTGGAGCTGGTTCTGCCGCGGCTCCATCGACTGCTCTGGCTTCGGTTCCGACTCCTCCCGTCAATATCTTCAATCTGTACAAGGTGCCGGAGGACCAAACTAGAGCCAGCAAGGAGGCGATGATCCAGGCGGAGCTGATGACCCAACGGCTCAAGGAGATGTGCGCAGCTGGGAAGCTGGCGTACGATGCCAGTGCTGCTCTCCAGGAGAACGTTCGAGTAAGTTCTCTTGTAAGTTGATCTCCAAATCGTTCTTCTTCAGTAGGAATTTTAGTCGGAAAATATCCGGTACACCCACTGGGTGTTTTTTCCTTTTTTTTTTGTGTTCGGCCGTCACTCGGATCGGACGGACTGGTCCGAGTGGATACCGCTCCAGTGGGGGCACGCTGAGTGCACCCACTGGGTGTAGTCCCCGAGACTGCCGTCGACTGCGGGCAGTCGGCGGGAGTCTTAGAACTTTTGTTTGTTGTTGTTGTTGTTTTTTTGGTTTGGCCATCACTCGGATCGGGCGGACCGTTCTGAGTGAATACCATTCCAGTGGGGGCACGCTGAGTGCACCCACTGGGTGTAGTCCCCAAGACTGCCGTCGACTGCCGGCAGTCGGCGGGAGTCTTAGAACTTTTTGTCTTGTTTCTTTTTTTTTGTGTTCGGCCGTCACTCGGATCGGGCGGACCGGTCCAAGTGGATACCATTCCAGTGGGGGCACGCTGAGTGCACCCACTGGGTGTAGTCCCTGAGACTGCCGTCGACTGCGGGCAGTCGGCGGGAGTCTTAGAACTTAGAATCTGATACTGGTCAAGCTTGTTCCTCTCTGTCAAAGGGTACTTCAGGATCTGATACTGGTCAAGCTTGTTCCTCCCTGTCAAAGGGTACTTCAGGATCTGATACTGGTCAAGCTTGTTCCTTCCAGAAGCGTCGGTCTCTGGGCACTCGGAATATTTCTCAACGTTAACTGATCTGCTCTTTCTTGTGTTTCAGAAAACTTGCGAGCTTGGGACTCAGTACGTGGCACTGGAGAAGGAGACGGCTCAGCTCCGACTGGATTAGGAGGTGGAGAGGAGGAACACAGCGCGCGCTCAAGCAGAGCTCAAGACCATGGGAGGTAAGCTTCAATTACTGAGCATTCCGCTTTCATCTCTCTCCGTTCTTTGAACCGAGTGACTTCACTCAAACAGATGTGCGTAGTGAAAACCATCGACTCCAAGTGCGGCTCAGAACCTCTGTTTCTTTAGAAACTATGAAGCAGGCACTCGAATGTTGGGGAACGTTGCATGGAAAAAAAAATCTACGCACATGCAAGATCTATCCATGGAGATGCATAGCTACAAGAGGGGGAGTGTGTCTACGTACCCTCGTAGACCGTAAGCGGAAGCGTTAGAACAACGCGGTTGATGTCGTCGAACAACTTCACGATCCAACCGACCGAGCACCGAACGTACGACACCTCCACGTTCAGCACACGTTCAGCTCGGTGACGTCCTCGACTTCTTGATCCAGCAAGACGGCGAGGTAGTGGATGAGTTCCGGCAGCACGACGGCGTGGTGACGGTGATGGTGATGCTATCTCTGCAGGGCTTCGCCTAAGCACTGCGAAAATATGACCGAGGGAAGGAACTGTGGAGGGGGGGCGCCGCACACGGCTAAGACAATGTTGTGTGCTCCTTTGGGGCGTCCCCTCTCCTCTATTTATATATGTGTAGGGGCTTGGAGTAGAAGGAATAGTGACACGTGAACAGTAACCGTGAATAGTACACACGTGGACTTGGACTCCAAAGTCCAATCCTATTCCTACTAGGATTCTCCCTTTTTTCCTTCCCTAGCTGCATGGGCTTTTGAGGACTTGGTGCGCCTGGCCCAATAAGGCCAGGGCGCCTCCCCTTAGCCCATGCCAGCCCTTTGGGACATGGTGGACCCACTTGTGGACTTCCGGACCCCTCCGGAATCCTCCGGAACCTTCTGGAAGCTTCCCGGTACGATACCGAAAAAACTGCACCTTTTTCCGGAACCCAAAATATGACTTCCCATATATAAATCTTTACCTCTTGACCATTCCGAGACTCCTCGTGATGTCCGGGATCTCATCCGGGAATCCGAAAAATATTCGGTTACCAGTTCACATAACTCATATAACACTATATCGTCAACGAACGTTAAGCATGCGGACCCTACGGGTTCGGGAATGATGTAGACATGACTGAGACGCCTCTTCGGTCAATAACCAATAGCGGAACCTAGATGCTCATATTGGTTCCTACATATTCCACGAAGATCTTATCGGTCGAACCGCAATGACAACATACGTAATTCCCTTTGTCCGTCGGTATGTTACTTGCCCGATATTCGATCGTCGGCATCTCCATACCTAGTTCAATCTCGTTACCGGCAAGTCTCGTTACTCGTTCCGTAATACATCATCCCGTAACTAACTCCTTAGTCATTTTGCTTGCAAGCTTCTTATGATGTGCATTACCGAGAGGGCCTAGAGATACCTCGAGATACCTCTCCGAAACACGGAGTGACAAATCCCAGTCTCGATCCATGCCAACTCAACGGACACCTTCGGAGATACCTGTAGAGCATCTTTATGATCACCCAGTTACGTTGTGACGTTTGATAGCACACAAGGTATTCCTTCGATATCCGGGAGTTGCATGATCTCATGGTCTGAGGAACATGTATTTGACATTCAAGAAAGCAGTAGCAATAAACAGAACGATCATATGCTAAGCTAACGGATGGGTCTTGTCCATCACATCATTCTCCTAATGATGTGATCCCGTTATCAAATGACAACTCATGTCTATGGTTAGGAAACCTTAACCATCTTTGATCAACGAGCTAGTCTAGTAGAGGCTCACTAGGGACACGGTATTTGTTTATGTATTCACACATGTATTTAAGTTTCCGGTCAATACAATTCTAGCATGAATAATAAACCTTTATCATGAACAAGGAAATATAAAATAATAACAACTTTATTATTGCCTCTAGGGCATATTTCCATCAGTCTCCCACTTGCACTAGAGTCAATAATCTAGATTACATAGTAATGAATCTAACACCCATGGAGTCTTGGTGCTGATCATGTTTTGCTCGTGGAAGAGTCATGGTCAACGGGTCTGCCACATTCAGATCCGTGTGTACTTTGCAAATTTCTATGTCTCCATCCTTGACATATTCACGAATGGAGTTGAAGCGTCTCTTGATGTGTTTGGTCTTCTTGTGAAACCTGGGCTCCTTGGCTATGGCAATTGCTCCAGTGTTGTCACAAAAGATTGTCATTGGACCCGATGCACTAGGTATTACACCTAGATCGGATATGAACTCCTTCATCCAGACTCCTTCATGTGCTGCTTCCGAAGCAGCTATGTATTCCGCTTCACACGTAGATCCCGCCACGACGCTCTGCTTGGAACTGCACCAACTGATAGCTCCACCATTTAATATAAGTACGTATCCGGTTTGTGACTTAGAGTCACCCGGATCAGTGTCGAAGCTTGCATCGACGTAACCCTTTACGACGAGCTCTTCGTCACCTCCATAAACGAGAAACATGTCCTTGGTCCTTTTCAGGTACTTCAGGATAGTCTTGACCGCTGTCCAGTGATCCACTCCTAGATTACTCTGGTACCTCCCTGCCAAACTTATGGCAAGGCACACATCAGGTCTGGTACACAGCATGGCATACATAATAGAACCTATGGCTGAGGCATAGGGAATGACTTTCATTTTCTCTATATCTTCTGCCGTGGTCGGGCATTGAGTCTGACTCAACTTCACACCTTGCAAGACAGGCAAGAACCATTTCTTTGACTGATCCATTTTGAACTTCTTCAAAACTTTGTCAAGGTATGTGCTTTGTGAAAGTCCTATCAAGCGTCTTGATCTATCCCTATAGATATTGATGCCCAATATATAAGCAGCTTCACCGAGGTCTTTCATTGAAAAATTCTTATTCAAGTATCCCTTTATGCCATCCAGAAATTCTATATCATTTCCAATCAACAATATGTCATCCACATATAATATTAGAAATGCTACAGAGCTCCCACTCACTTTCTTGTAAATACAGGCTTCACCGTAAGTCTGTACAAAACCATATGCTTTGATCACCTCATCAAAGCGTATATTCCAACTCTGAGATGCTTGCACCAGTCCATAGATGGATCGCTGGAGCTTGCACACTTTGTTAGCACCCTTAGGATCGACAAAACCTTCTGGTTGCATCATATACAACTCTTCTTTGAGAAAACCATTAAGGAATGCAGTTTTGACATCCATTTGCCAGATTTCATAATCATAAAATGCGGCAATTGCTAACATGATTCGGACAGACTTAAGCATAGCTGCGGGTGAGAAAGTCTCATCGTAGTCAACCCCTTGAACTTGTCGAAAACCTTTCGCGACAAGTCGAGCTTTGTAGACAGTGATATTACCATCAGCATCTGTCTTCCTCTTAAAAATCCATTTATTCTCAATGGCTTGCCGATCATCGGGCAAGTCCACCAAAGTCCACACTTTGTTCTCATACATGGATCCTATCTCAGATTTCATGGCCTCAAGCCATTTGTCGGAATCCGGGCTTATCATAGCTTCTTCATAGTTCGTAGGTTCGCTGTTGTCTAACAACATAACTTCCAGAACAGGATTACCGTACCACTCTGGTGTGGAACGTACTCTGGTCGACCTACAAAGTTCAGTAGTAACTTGATCTGAAGTTTCATGATCTTTATCATTATCTTCCTCTCTTATTGGTGTAGGCATCACGGGAACGGTTTTCTATGATGAGCTACTTTCCAATTCGAGAGAAGGTACAATTACCTCATCAAGTTCTACTGTCCTCCCACTCACTTCTTTCGAGAGAAACTCCTTCTCTAGAAAGGACCCATTCTTGGCAACAAAGACCTTGCCTTTGGATCTGTGGTAGAAGGTGTATCCAATTGTTTCTTTAGGGTATCCTGTGAAGACGCACTTCTCCGCTTTGTGTTCGAGCTTATCAGGTTGAAGCTTTTTCACATAAGCATCGCATCCCCAAACTTTAAGAAATGACAGCTTAGGTTTCTTGCCAAACCATAGTTCATATGGTGTCGTCTCAACGGATTTAGACGGTGCCCTATTTAACGTGAATGCAGCTGTCTCTAATGCATAACCCCAAAACGATAGTGGCAAATCGGTAAGAGACATCATAGAACGCACCATATCCAATAAAGTACGGTTACGACGTTCGGACACACCATTGCGCTGTGGTGTTCCAGGTGGCGTGAATTGTGAAACAATTCCACATTTTCTTAAATGAAGGCCAAACTCGTAACTCAAATATTCGCCTCCGCGATCAGATCGTAGAAACTTTATTTTCTTGTTACGATGATTCTCTACTTCACTCTGAAATTCTTTGAACTTCTCAAATGTTTCAGACTTGTGTTTCATCAAGTAGATATACCCATATCTACTCAAATCATCTGTGAAGGTTAGAAAATAACGATACCCGCCGCGTGCTTCAACATTCATCGTACCGCATACATCGGTATGTATTATGTCCAACGAATCAGTAGCTCGCTCCATTGTTCCGGAGAACGGAGTTTTAGTCATCTTGCCCATGAGGCATGGTTCGCAAGTATCAAATGATTCATAATCAAGAGATTCCAAAAGTCCATCCGCATGGAGTTTCTTCATGCGCTTTACACCAATATGACCTAAACGGCAGTGCCACAAGTATGTTGCACTATCATTATCAACTTTGCATCTTTTGGCATCAATATTATGAATATGTGTATCACTACGATCGAGATTCAACAAGAATAGACCATTCACAAAAGGTGCATGACCATAAAAGATGTTACTCATATAAATAGAACAACCATTATACTCTGACTTAAATGAATAACCGTCTCGCAATAAACAAGATCCAGATATAATGTTCATGCTCAACGCTGGCACCAAATAACAATTATTGAGGTCTAAAACTAATCCCGAAGGTAGATGTAGAGGTAGCGTGCCGACGGCGATCACATCAACCTTGGAACCATTCCCGACGCGCATCGTCACCTCGTCCTTAGCCAATCTTCGCTTATTCCGTAGCTCCTGTTTCGAGTTATAAATATGAGCAACCGAACCAGTATCAAATACCCAGGCGCTACTGCGAGCATTAGTGAGGAACACATCAATAACATGTATATCAAATATACTTTGCTCACTTTGCCATCCTTCTTATCCGCCAAATACTTGGGCAGTTCCGCTTCCAGTGACCAGTCCCTTTGCAGTAGAAGCACTCTATTTCAGGCCTGGGTCCAGCTTTAGGTTTCTTCGTGGGAGCGGCAACTTGCTTGCCGTTCTTCTTGAAGTTCCCCTTCTTTCCCTTGCCCTTTTTCTTGAAACTAGTGGTTTTGTTAACCATCAACACTTGATGCTCCTTCTTGATTTCTACCTCCGCTGATTTTAGCATCGCGAAGAGCTCGGGAATTGTCTTCTCCATCCCTTGCATATTATAGTTCATCACGAAGCCTTTATAGCTTGGTGGCAGTGACTGAAGAACTCTGTCAATAACACTCTCAACCGGAAGATCAATTCCTAGCTGAGTCAAGTGGTTGTGGTACCCAGACATTCTGAGTATGTGTTCACTGACAGAATTGTTCTCCTCCATCTTACAGCTAAAGAACTTGTTGGAGACTTCATATCTCTCAACCCGGGCATTAGCTTGAAATATCAATTTCAGCTCTTGGAACATCTCATATGCTCCGTGGCGTTCAAAACGCTTTTGCAGTCCCGGTTCTAAGCCGTAGAGCATGGCACACTGAACTATCGAGTAGTCATCAGATCGAGCCTGCCAGGCGTTCACAACGTCTACAGCAGCTCCTGCAGCAGGTCCATCACCTAGCGGTGCATCAAGGACATAATTCTTCTGTGCAGCAATGAGGATAATCCTCAAGTTACGGACCCAGTCCGTGTAGTTGCTACCATCATCTTTCAACTTAGCTTTCTCTAGGAACGCATTAAAATTCAACGGAACAGTAGCACGGGCCATTTATCTACAACATAGATATGCAAAGAAACTATCAAGACTAAGTTCATGATAAATTAAGTTCAATTAATCAAATTACTAATGAACTCCCACTTAAATTAACATCCCTCAAGTTAACTAAGTGTTACATGATCCAAATCAACTAGCCCATGTCCGATCATCACGTGAGATGGGATAGTCATCAATGGTGAACATCTCCATGTTGATCATATGTACTATATGACTCATGTTCGACCTTTCGGTCTCCAGTGTTCCGAGACCATGTCTGTACATGCTAGGCTCGTCAAGTTTAACCCAAGTATTCTGCTTGTGTAAAACTGGCTTACACCCGTTGTATGTGAACGTAGAATCTATCACACCCGATCATCACGAGGTGCTTCGAAACGACGAACTTTAGCAACGGTGCATACTCGGGGAGAACACTTTTATCTTGAAATTTAGTGAAGGGATCATCTTATAATGCTACCGTCGTTCTAAGCAAAATAAGATGCATAAAGGATAAAAATCACATGCAATCAAAATATGTGACATGATATGGCCATCATCTTGTGCTTTTGATCTCCATCTCCAAAGCATCGTCATGATCTCCATCGTCACCAGCTCGACACCTTGATCTCCATCGTTGCATCGTGGTCGTCTCGCCAACTATTGCTTCTACAACTATTGCTAACGCATAGCGATAAAGTAAAGCAGTTACATGGCGCTTGCATTTCATACAATAAAGAGACAACCATAAGGCTCCTGCCGGTTGCCGATAAATTACAAAACATGATCATCTCATACAATAACGTGTATCACATCATGTCTTGACCATATCACATCACAGCATACCCTGCAAAAACAAGTTAGACGTCCTCTACTTTGTTGTTGCAAGTTTTACGTGGCTGCTACGGGCTTCTAGCAAGAACCGTTCTTACCTACGGCACAAAACCACAACGATGATTTATCAAGTTTGCTGTTTTAACCTTCAACAAGGACCGGCCGCAGTCAAATTCGATTCAACTAAAGTAGGAGAAATAGACACCCGCCAGCCACCTTTATGCAAAACAAGTTGCATGTCTGTCGGTGGAACCGGTCTCATGTACGTGGACAAGTAAGGTTGGTCCGGGCTGCTTCATCTTACAATACCGCCGAATCAAAATAAGACGTTGGTGGTAAGCAGTATGACGATCACCGCCCACAACTCTTTGTGTTCTACTCGTGCATATCATCTACGCATAGACCTGGCTCATGATGCCACTGTTGGGGAACGTTGCATGGAAAACAAAAAAAATTCTACGCACACGCAAGATCTATCCATGGAGATGCATAGCTACGAGAGGGGGAGTGTGTCTACGTACCCTCGTAGACCGTAAGTGGAAGCGTTAGAACAACGCGGTTGATGTCGTCGAACAACTTCACGATCCAACCGACCGAGCACCGAACGTACGGCACCTCCGCGTTCAGCACACGTTCAGCTCGGTGACGTCCTCGACTTCTTGATCCAGCAAGACGGCGAGGTAGTGGATGAGTTCCGGCAGCACGACGGCGTGGTGACGGTGATGGTGATGCTATCTCTGCAGGGCTTCGCCTAAGCACTGCGAAAATATGACCGAGGGACGGAACTGTGGAGGGGGGCGCCGCACACGGCTAAGACAATGTTGTGTGCTCCTTTGGGGCGCCCCCTCTCCTCTATTTATATATGTGTAGGGGCTTGGAGTATAAGGAATAGTGCCACATGAACAGTAACCGTGAATAGTACACACGTGGACTTGGACTCCAAAGTCCAATCCTATTCCTACTAGGACTCTCCCTTTTTTCCTTCCCTAGCTGCGTGGGCTTTTGAGGACTTGGTGCGCCTGGCCCAATAAGGCCAGGGCGCCTCCCCTTAGACCATGCCAGCCCTTTGGGACGTGGTGGACTCACTTGTGGACATCCGGACCCCTCCGGAATCTTCCGAAACCTTCTGGAAGCTTCCCGGTACAATACCGAAAAAACTGCACCTTTTTCCGGAACCCAAAATATGACTTCCCATATATAAATCTTTACCTCTCGACCATTCCGAGACTCCTCGTGATGTCCGGGATCTCATCCGGGACTCCGAACAATATTCGGTTACCAATTCACATAACTCATATAACACTATATCGTCAACGAACGTTAAGCGTGCGGACCCTACGGGTTCGGGAATGATGTAGACATGACTGAGACGCCTCTCCGGTCAATAACCAATAGCGGAACCTGGATGCTCATATTGGTTCCTACATATTCCACGAAGATCTTATCGGTCGAACCGCAATGACAACATACATAATTCCCTTTGTCCGTCGGTATGTTACTTGCCCGATATTCGATCGTCGGTATCTCCATACCTAGTTCAATCTCGTTACCGGCAAGTCTCTTTACTCGTTCCGTAATACATCATCCCGTAACTAACTCCTTAGTCATTTTGCTTGCAAGCTTCTTATGATGTGCATTACCGAGAGGGCCCAGAGATACCTCTCCGAAACACGGAGTGATAAATCCCAGTCTCGATCCATGCCAACTCAACGGACACCTTCGGAGATACCTGTAGAGCATCTTTATGATCACCCAGTTACGTTGTGACATTTGATAGCACACAAGGTATTCCTCCGATATCCGAGAGTTGCATGATCTCATGGTCTGAGGAACATGTATTTGACATTCAAGAAAGCAGTAGCAATAAACAGAACGATCGTATGCTAAGCTAACGGATGGGTCTGGTCCATCACATCATTCTCCTAATGATGTGATCCCGTTATCAAATGACAACTCATGTCTATGGTTAGGAAACCTTAACCATCTTTGATCAACGAGCTAGTCTAGTAGAGGCTCACTAGGGACACGGTATTTGTTTATGTATTCACACATGTATTTAAGTTTCCGGTCAATACAATTCTAGCATGAATAATAAACCTTTATCATGAACAAGGAAATATAAAATAATAACAACTTTATTATTGCCTCTAGGGCATATGTCCATCATCGAAAATAAGGACAACGAGCTGGCGGGAGCCCAGAAGGTGGCGAAGGAAATGACCAAGGCCGCCGAAGAGAAGCTGGCCTCACTCGAGAAGCTTGAAGCAGAGAACACGTCGCTGAAAGCCACCGTCAAGGAGGTGAAGAAGGAGGCAGCTGAGCTCAAGAAGCAGAAGGCCGAGTGGGACAGCAAGCTGAAGGCCCAGGCGGAAGTCTACGAGCAAGAGAAGAAGACTCTGAACGAGAAGATCACCCAGCTGATCAAGAAGAAGAACGCTCTGGAAAGGTACATAGAAGAGTTCACGGAGGAAATGTACACCAAGCTTGCAGGGAACCCGTAACACCCGAGTGAACTTTTATCCGAGTGAACTTCATGCATGCTGATCTTCAACTCTCCTCTTTTCTTGTCTCCAGAGTACTGCCGAGACTTCGAGCTGGAAACTGACAGAATCGAGAGGGATCTGGATCCTTCCAGGTCACTCGTCGGTGACAAGGCTACTCTAGGCGTCTTGCGGGTCGAATCTCGCATTGAAGACGTCCAAGGGTACATCATCCGTCTGTGGGGTGCACTCGGAAGGATCGACAAGGAGTTGTGGCCAGAAGACACGCTCGACACCGATCTGGAGGCGATGATGATTCGCCTCAATGAGATTCCCAGCCGAGTGCAGGCATGGAAGAAATCGGCTGCTCGCTGCGGAGCCGACGTGGCGCTCTCTCTCGTCCGTGTGCACTGCAAGGACGCCAAGGAAGAGAAGCTGAAGACTCTCCAAGTTGCCAAAACGAAGAAACTCAAGTTTGAGGACTTCATGGAGACGTTCATCGAAACGGCCACTCGGATCGCAGACGGCATCGACCTAGATTCCTTCATTGAGCCGGCCAGCCCCACAGGAGCGTGAGAAAACTTTAAGTCCTACCCATTAGCCTCGGTATGCCGAGTGGAACTGTATTCGTTAAGCTCTTTCGGGCTTCGGGCCCGCGTACTCGTACTTGCTTTTGAACTTCTGAAGTTATTCGAATGCTTTCCTTCGAGTCTTTCGAGTCTTTGAGACGGGTTTTAACTTAGGCGAAAGCTGGTTCGCAGCTAAGCCTCCGAGTGAGAAGGATGCTCTTCACTCGGAGTAGTGTTTTAACTTGGGCGAAAGCTGGATCGCAGCCAAGCCTCCAAGTGAGAGGGTCGCTCTTCACTCGGAGTAGGTTTTTAACTTGGGCGAAAGCCGGTTCGCAGCCAAGCCCTCGAGTGAGAGGGATGCTCGTCACTCGGAGTAGGTTTCTAACCTGGGCGAAAGCCGGTTCGCAGCCAAGCCCCCGAGTGAGAGGGATGCTCGTCACTCGGAGTAGTGTTTTTAACTTGGGCGAAGCTGATTCGCAGCCAAGCCCTCGAGTGAGAGGGATGCTCGTCACTCGGAGTAGGTTTTTAACTTGGGCGAAAGCTGGTTCGCAGCCAGGCCCCCGAGTGAGAGGGATGCTCTTCACTCGGAGTAGGTTTTTAACTTGGGCGAAAGCTGGTTCGCAGCCAAGCCCCCGGGTGAGAGGGATGCTCGTCACTTGGAGTAGGTTTTTAACTTGGGCAAAAGCTGGTTCGCAGCCAAGCCCCCGAGTGAGAGGGATGCTCGTCACTCGGGGTAGGTTTTTAACTTGGGCGAAAGCTGGTTCGCAGCCAAGCCCCCGAGTGAGAGGAATGCTCGTCACTCGGAATAGGTTTTTAACTTGGGCGAAAGCTGGTTCGCAGCCAAGCCCACGAGTGAGAGGGATGCTCGTCACTCGGAGTAGGTTTTTAACTTGGGCGAAAGCTGGTTCGCAGCCAAGCCCCCGAGTGAGAGGGATGCTCGTCACTCGGAGTAGGCTTTTTAACTTGGGCGAAAGCCGGTTCGTAGCCAAGCCTCCGAGTGATAGGGATGCTCGTCACTCGGAGTAGGTTTTTTTTAACTTGGGCGAAAGCCGGTTCGCAGCCAAGCCTCCGAGTGAGAGGGATGCTTGTCACTCGGAGTAGGTTTTTTTGACTTAGGCAAAAACTGGTTTGCAGCTAAGTTGAAAAGCGTACACCCACTGGGGGTTGTAAGCCAGAGAATGCGTACGAGTGAACTCAATGTGGAACTGGAAAAGTCATGCTTTTATTCATCACATAACACTCGAGTACTTTTATTACATCTCATCATCAAGTATAAAAGCGTCGAAGCAAGTCTGCATTCCAAGCGCGGGGCTCGTCTGCTTGCTTCAGAAGGTTGTACAGGTGATATGCTCCGTTGTGTAGAACCTTTGAAATGACAAAAGGACCTTCCCACGCAGGAGCAAGCTTGTGAGGTCGCTGCTGATCCACTCGGAGCACAAGATCTCCTTCCTGAAAGGTCCGACTTCTGACGTGCCTGCTGTGAAAACGTCGTAGCTCTTGCTGATAAGTGGCCGAGCGGATAAGAGCCATCTCTCTCTCCTCTTCCAGGATATCAATCGCGTCTTGTCGCGCCTGCTCTGCTTCAGCTTTGGAGTATAGTTTCACTCGGGGCGAATTGTGGAGCAGGTCACTCGGCAAGACGGCTTCAGCTCCGTACACCATGAAGAAGGGAGTACGATTGGTAGACCGATTGGGGGTCGTCCTCAGGCCCCAAAGAACTGATGGCAACTCAGTGACCCAGGCTCTAGCTGCATGTTCCAAATAGCGCATGAGTCGCGGCTTTAAACCCTGAAGTATCAGTCCGTTTGCTCTCTCAGCTTGTCCATTCGACTGCAGGTGCGCCACAGATGCATAGTCGACTCGGGTGCCTTGGACGGCGCAGAATGCCCTGAACTCTTCTGAGTCGAAGTTTGAGCCGTTGTCGGTGATAATGTTGTGGGGCACGCCATATCTGAAGACTATCTCCTTCATAAATTTGATCGTTGTACGCGAGTCCAGCTTCTTGATGGGTTTGGCCTCAATCCATTTGGTGAATTTGTCGACTGCGACCAGCAAGTGGGTGAATCCACTCGCCCCTGTCCGGAGGGGTCCCACCATGTCAAGCCCCTAGACCGCAAACGGTCAGACGAGTGGGATGGTCTTCAGAGCAGACGCAGGCTTGTGTGATAAGTTTGCATAGAACTGGCACCCGGCGCAGTGTTGGACTATTTCCCGCGCAGCTTCATTGGCACGTGTCCAGAAGAAGCCGGCTCGGTAAGCTTTAGCCACGATTGTCCGAGAGGACGCGTGGTGTCCGCAAGTTCCCGAGTGAATCTCCTCCAGGATCAATCGACCTTCCTCTGGAGAGATGCAACGCTGAGTCACACCGGTGACCCTCTTTCTGTATAACTGATCACCCATCACTGTAAAAGCTTTGGACCTGCGAACAATCTGGCAGGCTTCGGCTTCATCTTCTGGAAGTTCCTGCCTGAGCAAGTACGCAATGTAAGGCACTGTCCACTCGGGCGTGATTGCTAGGACCTCCATGACCAAATCAATGACTGCCGGGACCTCGACTTCAGTCGGATCGGACGGACCGACCACTTGCGAGGGCTCTTCCGTGAAGGGATCTTCTTTCACCGTCGGAGAACGTAAATGCTCGAGGAACACATTGCTGGGTATGGATTTCCGAGTGGACCCGATCTTTGCCAGGTCATCTGCCTCCTAATTCTTGGCTCGGGGGACGTGATGCAGCTCCAGACCCTCAAATTTCTTCACCAACTTTCTCACCACGTTGCAATATCCTGTCATAGCAGGGCTTCTGATATCCCACTCCTTCATCACTTGGTTCACAACTAGATCCGAGTCCCTGTAGACCATCAGGCGTCGGACGCCGAGTGAAATGGCCATACGTAGACCATAAAGGAGCGCTTCGTACTCGGCCTCATTGTTGGAGGAATCGAAGTGAATCTGCAGAACATATCTGTGTCGATCGCCCTTCGTAGATACTAGAACAACTCCAGCTCCTGAACCGTTCAGCATCTTGGAACCGTCAAAAAACATGGTCCAGTGTTCCGAGAGACTCTGAGTCGGTTGCTACTGTTCTGTCCACTCGGCCAAGAAATCGGCCAATGCCTGGGACTTGATTGCCTTTTTTGCCTCAAACTTGATGTCCAGGGGCAGGAGCTCGATAGCCCACTTCGCCACTCGACCAGTCGCATCCCAATTGTTCATGATCTCAGACAGCGGGGCGTCGCTGATGACTGACACGGTGTGCTCTTGGAAGTAGTGGGCTACCTTCTTCGCGGTCAGGTAAATGCCATAGACAAGCTTCTGGTAATGAGGATATCTCTGCTTGGACGGAGTCAGGACTTCAGAAATGTAATAAACTGGGCGCTGAACTTTGTAAGTTTTGCCCTGTTCTTCTCGCTCGACTGTGAGGACGGTACTGACAACCTGACCTGTGGCCGCAATGTACAGGAGCAATGGCTCGTTGCTGTTTGGAGCGGCGAGCAGCGGCTGGGTGGAAAGCAGGGCTTTGAGGTCAATAAACGCTGCTTGTGCTTCAGCAGTCCACTCGAACGAGTCAGATTTCTTCATCAATCGGTATAGGGGCAGTGCCTTCTCACCGAGACGGGAGATGAATCGGCTCAGAGCTGCAAGGCAGCCCGTGAGCTTCTGTACATCATGAAGTTGTTCAGGACGTTTCATTCGTACAATTGCCCCGATCTTCTCAGGATTGGCATATATCCCTCGTTCGGAAATGAGGAAACCGAGTAGTTTGCCCCCAGGAACTCCGAAAGTGCGCTTTGCTGGATTCAGCTTGATATCATACTTCCGTAGATTTGCAAAAGTTTCAGCTAAGTCAGCCAGCAGGTCGGAACCTTTTCTAGACTTGACCACGATATCATCCATGTACGCCTCAATATTCCTACTGATCTGTTTTTGCAAACACTTTTGGACCATGCGCATGAAAGTGGCACCGGCATTCTTGAGACCGAATGGCATGGTGATATAGCAGAAACACCCGAATGGGGTGATAAAAGCTGTTTTTATTTCATCTGGCCCATACAGTCGAATCTGGTGGTACCCGGAGTACGCATCCAGAAAAGACAGTCGCTCACAACCCGCAGTGGAATCTACGATTTGATCTATGCGGGGGAGCGGGAAATGATCCTTGGGGTAGACCCAATTGATGTGCTTGAAATCGATGCACATTCGGAGAGACTTATCCTTCTTAGGGACCATGACGACGTTGGCGAGCCACTCGGAGTGGTACACCTCACGGATGAACTCGGCTGCCAGGAGCCGAGCAACTTCTTCGCCAATGGCCTTCCTCTTCTGTGTAGCAGAGCGACAAAGGTGCTCCTGCACAGGTTTTGCCTTCGGGTCGACTCGCAAACGGTGCTCAGCCAGCTCCCTGGGTACACCCGGCATGTCGGATGGTTTCCATGCGAAGATGTCCCAGTTCTCACGGAGGAACTGGATGAGCGCTTCTTCCTATTTGCTGTCGAGTGTCGTTGAGATGTTGGTGGGAGCAGCATTGGGATCTTCCGGGTGGATGTGTACAGGCTTCGTGTCGCCAGCCGACTGAAACGCAGATTCTGCAGCTGGCTTCTTGGAGCGTAGCAGATCACTCGGATCGGCATTTTTCTTGTACTCCTCCAACTCCACCATGGCCATCTGTTCATCAGCGATCTTGGACCCCTGTTGCAAACATTCTTCCGCGCGCTGCCGACTGCCAGTCACTGTGATCACGCCTTTGGGGCCGGGCATCTTCAGCTTAAGGTACACATAACATGGGCGGGCCACGAAACGTGCATAGGCTGGCCGACCAAGAATGGCATGATAGGCGCTGCGGAAGTCGACCACTTCGAAGGTAAGCCTTTCCTTTCTGAAATTCTTGTCGTCTCCAAAGACTACATCCAGGGCAATCTGCCTGAGTGACTTTGCTTTCTTGCCAGGGATGACTTCGTGGAACTGCATACTGCTTTCACTGAGACGGGACATCGGAATGCCCATCGCCTTCAGAGTGTCGGCATAGAGTATGTTCAGTCCGCTTCCACCGTCCATGAGGACCTTGCGCAACCGAACGCCTCCTACGACTGGATCGACCACCAGCGCCTGCCGCCCAGGGGTAGCAATGTAGGCCGGGTGGTCTGACTGATCAAAGGTAATCGAAGTCTTCGACCAGTTCAGAAACTTCGTCGTTGTTGGCATAGCCATGTTTACTTCCCGGTTGATGACTTTCAGTCGACTCCTGCTCTCTACATCCGCAAAGATCATCAGGGTTGCATTGATGCTTGGAAAAGCTTCTTCTTTGTCTTCACCATCAGCATCATCCGGGCTCTTATCACTCGACGGACCTTCCTGAAACTGTTGTATCAGCAACCTGCACTGTCGAGTGGTATGCTTGGGCAATATCAGATTGCCCTCCTCATCTCTTCTAGTGTGGATGTGACACGGAAAATCAAGGACGTCTTGGCCTGACTGATCTCTCTTTTTTTTCGGGGTCCACTTCTCCTTAGCCTTTCCCTTGTTCTTGGCTTGACCGGCCAGAGCGGCATCCTCGGCCTGAGACGAACCGTCAGCCTTGCGCTTCAGCTTCCGACTGGGATTATTGTTTCCGGGATTGGGCTCACTGATTTTCCCCTTGCCATTACGAAGACGGTCTTCCTCTTCTCCGTTGGCGTACCGAGTGGCAATCTCCATCATTCGGCTCATGGTCAAGGATCCCGACCGACCAAATTTCAGGATAAGCTCTCGATATCTAACTCCTGCCTTGAAGGCACAGACGGCTTGGTGCTCGGTGACGTTCTCGACCACATGATGCAGGGTCGTCCAACGCTGGATGTACTCTCTCAAAGTTTCATTCGGATTTTGCACACAATGTTGCAGCTCAGTCAGACCAGCCGGGCGTTTGCACGTGCCCTCGAATGTTTTAATGAACACTCGGGCCAAATCTTCCCAGCAGTATATGCTGGCCGGAGTGAGCTGGTTGAGCCAGGCACGGGCGGACCCTTCCAGCATCAAGGGCAAATGCTTCATAGCTACATAGTCATTACCACCTCCAATCTGCACAGCCACTCGGTAATCCTCTAACCAAGTTTCTGGCTTGGACTCACCGGTGAACTTGCTTACTCCAGCCGCCAATCTGAAGTTAGGCGGAATCTCGACGGCCCTGATAGCTCTGCTGAAACACTCCGGCCCGGAGATGAATGCTCCACTTCCACTCGGACGATCCCTGTCCAAGTTCTCTCTCAGAGCTCTGCCTCTGTCGACCAGGTTCTGGGCGAGAACGGATCTCACGTTGAACTACAGGTCACGATAGTCGACTGGCTCTCTCTGGCGATAACCGTCACCATGGCGGGGAGGGCTGGCCCTCCGATCATTGCCGTAAGGGCGCCTGGCATCATACGGCCGGGGCGCGTACGAGCCATCCCGCGGAGGGGGCGACTGCATACGGCGACGATCCTCTTGACGCCGCGGAGGCGTATTCCGACTGCGACCCTGCCCCGAGTACTGGTGTCGGTGGGGGTCGCGGTCGTTTTGCCGCGGAGGTGAGTGTCTGTTTCTCCTTGGAGACACCGGGCTGTGGGCCGACTGAACGGTGTCAGCCCTGATAGATCTGTTGTGAATCCTGTTGCGCGACTGGGACACTGCTGAATTCTGCTCCTCAGCTGCCTTGAGCAGGGCCCGGATCTGCCGAAGACCCTCTCCCGCTTCGGATCGGGACGACTCAATGGAATCTGCTATCCGAGTGGCCGCCGCCAGATTCTGAATGGGACTGCGGAATACCTGGAAATTCTGTTGCTGGTCATTCGAGAACAATTGCCGCTGCCGCCGACTGGAACTGGGCTGGTGTTGCCTGCGGGCCCGATCGTCGAGTGACTTCTGGAGCGCTTCCAGACGACTGCGCTCAGCCAAGTTGGCCTGGCGCACGGCCTCCAAAGCCTGAGCCTCAGGGTTCGTCCCAACGATGGGCGTCTGAAGGGCCTGCTCTGTCCTGCGCTATTGTTCCTCCCTCTGCTGCCGAGTGAGAGGTCGGGGATGTACTCGTCGTCATGACGGTCTCCGCCACCGCCAAGATCAGCACGCGACGGGTCACCGTTCTCCGTGTCGCCGTGGCCGTACCCAAGCGGACTGGGCGGGGAATCGGCCATCAGCACCTCTGCAGCGGGATCACTGCTCTCGCACTCGGATAAGCTTTCCAAATGCTCGTGCACGGAGGCGAACTGATCGAAGACGGGTTCATCAGGCTCGATTGCCGCGATCTGCGGGGCTGCCGCCTGAAGGGCCACCGCGTGCTTGATCCACCGCTGAAGCCGAGAGCGTCCGGAGCGCTTGCGACGACGGCTGGTGGAGAGTGAAGACGCCGACTGGTACGGAGTCGACGGTTGTCGAAGGAGGACGCCGAAGGCACTCACGCGGAAGTGCGCCGCGCCGCGGACGGGTAACGCCTCAGCATCCAGCGAGGCTTCCCGGAGCCACGCCGAATCGTCGGCGATGAAGCTGAGGACGCGGAAACGGATCTCGCCGCCCAGAGTCAGTCCGCCGCCGGAAACCATGGTGATGATCGGCAAAATGCAACTACGCCGGAAGTCGCTAGACGCCTACCCCACGGTGGGCGCCAACTGTCGTGGGTGCAAGTCTGACAGTAGTGTATGGGGGTACGAATTAGAGGGCAGAGCCTAGCTACGGTGCAGTTGTTACACTCGGATTTATGAGTTCAGGCCCCTCGCGATGGAGGCAACGACCCTACGTCTCGGTGCTCTGGAGCTGTATGATTGAGTGTATGTTTACAGAAGATGCGAACCCTTGGAATGGAGCTAGGGGGTGGCTTATATAGCGTCCGCCAACCCTCCCATGAATGCCGCCATTACCAGGGGTTAAAGAGGGGTTTAAGGGCGCCAGGTAATGGGCGCATTGATTACAATTAATACGAGCAAGCGCACATCCTGACCGTTGCGCTATTGGAGCCTCCTGGTCTTCTCTGGTCGAGTGACTGTCAGGTGTTCCGAGTGAAATAGACGGTCGAGTGCTTTCCTGCTTTCCGAGTGGTTTATTGAACTCCGAGTGAATGTCAGTTCGCAGAACTCTTGGTTGCCGATCTGGCCCTGGGGCCCAGTATAAGGTGTGTGGAGTCCTAGGGTAGGGTCTATAGGTCAGGCCTGTTACCCCATCCCTAGTATATGTCCTCGTCAGTCTGCACATCAATTTCCATTTAACCAACCTATACTTCTTTTTATTATCCGTTGTGTTCCAGTAAAAACCGCTTCTGTGCTTATCAAAACCGCGTGAATGCCTTCCGGCAAGCGATAAAACCCCATGAGGTACATATGCAAGGATGAGAGACAAGCATTGATCAGGCAAACCCTCCCCGCTGAAGAGTTGTAGCGACCTCTCCAAGGCATAACCCGATTACCCACTTTAGATACCGAGAAGGAAAAATCTTTGGAGAGAAGTTTGTAAGGGGAGATAGGCATCCCAAGATATCTAAAAGGGAAATAACCAAGGCTACAATTAAATAGGGAAGCAACGTGCTTCGCCTCATCCGGAGGAGCTCCAATAACTAAAACCTCGCTCTTGGAAAAATTAATCTTAAGACTAGAGAGCTCCTCAAAGCACAACAATAGGAACTTAAGGTTAGCAATGCACTGATCAGAGTTTTCCACCAAAATGATGGTATCATCCGCGTACTGAAGGTGAGAGACACTGGAAGGAATGAGATGAGACGCAATCGGCAAAATATGCCCTGCTGTAGCCGCGCGGTTAAGGATACACGAGAAAGCATCCGCCACGAAGTTAAAGAGGAGGGGAGAGATTGGATCGCCCTGCCTATGGCCCCTGCCATTCTTAAAGAAGGGGTTGACCTTCCCGTTGACAGAAATAACAGTGTGGCCCCCGCAAACCAACTGCATGATACGATGAACATAAGCCCCCTCAAAACCCTTGGCCAGAAGCACATCTTGCAGAAAGGACCAGCTAACCGAGTTGAAAGCTTTTTCAAAATCTAACTTAAGGACCACAACATTACAATTCCTGGCTTTGAGGTCATGCACGATCTCATGCAGGCTAAGAAACCCATCCAGGATGAAGCGCCCTTTAATAAAAGCCGACTGCTGTTGACCAATAACCTTATGAGCAACAGGGGATAGGCACGTAGCAAAACCTTTGGAGGGGAATTTGACAATGTTATTGATGAGAGCAATGGGTCTGAAGAGACGGATAGAATCAACCCCTTTCACCTTAGGTAAGAGAGAAATAACCGCGTAATTAAGCCTAGATATGTCAACGGAGCCCAAGAAAAACCCAGTGATAATGGAATACACCAAATGTTTCAGAACCTGCCAGAATTTTTGAAAGAAGGAGATCGAGAACCCATCCGGATCGGGAGCAGAATTAGACTTAGATGAAGAGACCACCAAATCAATTTCCTCATGGGAAAGAGGAACCATAAGAGCACCATTATCCAAAGGGGAAACCCTATTCTCTAATGGCCACAAGTTGGGATTAATACGGAAACCAGAGGGTTGCTTGGCCGCCAGAAGGTTAGAGAAGAAGGAGAAAATACGACCCTGAATCACAACAGGATCGGCCACAACCTCTCCGTTGATCAAGAGCCTAAAGATGGAGCACCTTCTGCGATGACCGTTAGCAATAGCTAAGAAATATGCCGTAATGGAGTCGCCTTTCAGGAGCCAGGAGATGTGCCCATGCTACTACCAGTAGACCTCCTCCTGACGGTGGAGGTCTGATACGTCTCCAACGTATCTATAATTTTTTATTATTCCATGCTATTATAGTATCAATCTTGGATGTTTATTATGCAATTATATGCAATTGTATATCATTTTTTGGGACTAACCTATTAACCTAGTGCCCAGTGCCAGTTGCTGTTTTTCTGCTTGTTTCTAGCTTTTCAGAAAATCAATATCAAATAGAGTCCAAACGGAGAAAAAACTTGGGATTAATTTTTTCTGGACCAGAAGGGACCCTAGAAGGTTTGGGAGAAGACCAGAAGAGTCACGAGGGAGCGACAAGCTCGGGAGGCGCGCCCCCTAGGCTTGTGGGCCCCTCGTGGCACCTCTAGACCTAATTCCGCCGCTATAAATTCTCAAATATTCCCCATATACCAGAGAGCCACCTCGAATAACTTTTCCGCCGCCGCAAGCTTTTGTTCTTCCGCGATCCCATCTGGAGGCCTTTTCCGGCAATCTGCCGGAGGGGGAATTGATCACGGAGGGCTTCTTCATCAACCTTGCTGCCCTTCCGATGATGTGTGAGTAGGTTACCACAGACCTACGGGTCCATAGCTAGTAGCTAGATGGCTTCTTCTCTCTCTTTGATCTTCAATACAATGTTCTCCTCAATCTCCTTGGAGTTCTATTCGATGTAATCTTCTTTTGCGGTGTGTTTGTTGGGATCCGATGAATTGTGGGTTTATGATCAAATTATTCATGAGAAATATTTGAGTCTTTTCTGAACTTATTTATGCATGATTGTTATAGCTTTGTATTTCTCTCCGATCTATCCGTTTGGTTTGGCCAACTAGATTGATTTATCTTGCAATGGGGGAGGTGCTTTGTGATGGGTTCAATCTTGCGGTGCTCTATCCCAGTGACAGAAAGGGACAAGACACATATTTGTATTGTTGCCATTAAGGATAAAACGATGGGGTTTATTCATATTGATTGAGTTTACTTTGTCTACATCATGTCATCTTGCTTAAGGCGTTACTCCGTTTTTATTAACTTAATACCCTAGATGCATGCTAGATAGCGGTTGATGGGTGGAGTAATAGTAGTAGATGCAGGCAGGAGTCGGTCTACTTGTCTCAGATGTGATGCCTATATACACCTATATACATGATCATTGCCATGAGTCCGTCATAACTATGCGCTTTTCTATCAATTGCCCAACAGTAATTTGTTTACCCACCGTATGCTATCTGTTCGAGAGAGAAGCCTCTAGTGAAACTATGGCCCCCGGGTCATTTATCTATCATATATAAAATCCAAAAATACCTTGCTGCAATTTTATTTCTTTTATTTTACTTTGCAATTTATTTATCTATCTATCACTATCAGAATTAATCCTTGCAAGTAACCACCAAGGGGATTGACAACCCTCTTGTTTGCGTTGGGTGCAAGTATTTGCTTTTGTGTGTGTAGGTGCTGCTAACGAGGTTCTGTGTGGTTCTCCTACTGGATTGATAACCTTGGTTCTTAACTGAGGGAAATACTTATCTCTACTGTACTGCATCATCCTATCCTCTTCGGGGAAATCCCAACGCAGTTCACAAGTAGCAAGGTGTCCAAGAGGGCATTTTCCAAATCATATCTATGAGCCCAACCAGCCTCATCCAGACCAACCAAGTCAGCGGATGCGTCCAACGATTTAATGCAAGAGAGAAGTCCGTCCTTTTCTTTACACGAGTCAGCCGCTCTATTCCAACCCCACCCCTCAAGAACTGACAAAGATTAGAAGACAAGAAGTGCCAATCATCCAAAGGACAAAAAGAACGATGAGGCGATCCAAATAACTCCAGAATCTTGCCTGAAACTAACGGAACGAAGCCCTCAACCAATAGCCAAGAGGCATCAAACTTAAAGGAACGAGGGACAACCAGAAGATCCATGCCAGAATCCAAGAGGAGCGGAGTATGATCACTACCAATAGAGGACTCAGTAACTAGAGAAGAGCGAGGGAAAAGATCATCCCACTTGGGGGAGATCAAGACCCTGTCCAAAACCGATCGAACAGGGTCAAGTTGATGGTTAGACCAGGTGAACCGAGCCCCAGACCTATGCAACTCCCTGTGAGCAAAGGTAATGATAAAATCGTTGAAGCCCTCCGCCCTAGACCACGAGAAATTAGCATTGTTCTTGTCCCACGGAAATCTAAGAAGATTAAAGTCACTGCCAATCAGGAAGGGAAGAGAGACATAATCAACCTTAGAAGCTAACTCCGAAAGAAAATCATTAGACAGAGAGTGATTAGCTGGGCCATAAACCGCAATAAACTCCCAACGCTTATCAATGGCCCGATGGTGCAAAACCATACTAGGAAAGAAGGAGCCCAAATCAAAAGAAACAAAATCAAAAACATCCAAACGAGCACCTAGTAAAATCCCTCCCGACTGACCAGAGGCAGGAAGCCACCTCCAGCAAAAGACATCAGCACCAGCCAGGGAGGCCAGATCGGACTGAGAAAAGGAATCCTTAATCGTTTCTTGGAGACAAACAAGATCGATATGATTACACCTAATATAATCCTTAAGCAGGTTGCGTCGCCCCTAGCTCCGAAACCTCGCATGTTCCAAACGAGGGCTCTCATTTGAAGGACATATTTTTGATGCGGAGACTACATCTTGAGGGTCTGCTAGCAGGAACAGAGGTCGAAGTAGAGGCCGCAGGCATGGCCCCCCCAGCCACTACTAAGGAGGGGGCCTCTGTGGCAACACGGTCTTTGGCCCTGGCCAAAGCAGCTTAGGCCAACTCATTAGCACGAACCATAGAGATAAGAGCGGAGGGGGAACCAAAAGAACCATCTAAAATAAAGCCAGAATCTGCCGCTACTTCGAGAAAATGATCATCAGAGAAATCAGGAAGAATGACGCGTTTGGGGGAGGCGTGAATCGTACCTGTCACAGCTTGGTCTTTCTCCTCCGCCCTCTGAGCCGCACGTACGAGCACCGACTCCCCTGCGTCCTTGGCATGATAACTCTTACGAGCGGTGGAGGTGGGGGTGCGGATAGGCAACAAGCGTCCAAAGGTGGGAGAGGCCAAGGCCGCCCTGGGCGAAGCCACCTTGCCCACATCACGATCAAGCTTGCGGCAGAGACCGGTCATGGAGTGCTTAGATGCCCCGGAGCCAGACTACGAGCGGAGAACTTCTTGACAGCAGACTTGGAGTGCGGACGAGCAGGGGTAGTGGAGGGGGCCGCCGGCGGAGGGATCAAACCATCGTCCACACCCGAAAGCGACGATGACACCGGCCTAGCAGGGTGGTTGGAGCACACAGCCGAGAAGGGGCTAAGAAAACCCACCCCCTCAGCAGCAGGAGTCATTCTGCCCCCAGCGACCACAGCATCCGGGACGGGATCCTCTGCCGCCACCGCCACCACTGCAGGGAGCATGATCCTTGAACAGCTCCTGCATATGAGGACTAAGCTCGTCCCATTCATGCTGCGAGAAGGGTGGCCTGGAATCACGCGAATCATTCTGACTGCCATCATCTCTGTTGCCATCATCTGAAGGCGCAGGAGGGGGAGGTGGTGGAACATCAATAGAGAAGTGCGGCGAACCCTCAAGACGCACAAAGATACGATAAGCAGAAGAGCCAGGGAAGATCTGGATGTGGCCACGGACGCGGGAGGGGTCAAGGCATTTGATAAGCATGCGCACCGGGTGATACGTCCAATTTGCATCATGATTTCCTACTGTTATTTATAATGTATTTGGTCATTATTTCACTTTATGATACAATTCTTATGCCTTTTCTCTCTTAATTTGCAAGATTTATATGAAGAGGGATAATACCAGCAGCTGGAATTCTAGACCTGAAATAGCTACATCAGAGATACCTATTCTACAGAGCTCGAAATGACCTGAAATTTTACAGAGATTTTTTATGGAATATATAAAAAAATACTAGAGAAAAGAAATAGCAGAGGGGACCCACCAGTTGCTCACAAGGCAATAGGGCGCGGCCCCCCCTCGGGCGCGCCCTAATGCCTTGTGGGGCCAACAGCTGGTCTCTGGCCCCATCCTTCTGCTATATAAACTCATTTGCCCTAAAAAATTACAGAGAAGACTTTCGGTACGAAGCGCCGCCGTCTCGAGGCGGAACCTGGGCAGGAGCACTTTGCTCTCCGGCGGAGCGATTCCGCCGGGGATACTTCCCTCCGGGAGGGGGAAATCGAAGCCATCGATATCACCAACGATCCTCTCATTGTGGGAGGACCAATCTTCATCAACATCTTCATCAGCACCATCTCATCTCAAACCCTAGTTCATCTCTTGTATTCAATCTTTGTCCCAAAACCTCAGATTGGTACCTGTGGGTTGCTAGTAGTGTTGATTACATCTTGTAGTTGATGCTAGTTAGTTTATTTGGTGGAAGATTATATGTTCAGATCCTTAATGATATTCAATACCCCTATGATCTTGAACATAAATATGATTTGTGAGTAGTTACTTTTGTTCTTGAGGACATGGGAGAAGTCTTGTCATAAGTAATCATGTGAATTTGGTATTCGTTCGATATTTTGATGATATGTATGTTGTTGCTTCCTTTAGTGGTGTCATGTGAACATCGACTACATGACACTTCACTGTATTTAGGCCTAAGGGAAGGCATTGTGTAGTAATAAGTAGATGATGGGTTGCTAGAGTGACAGAAGCTTAAACCCTAGTTTATGCGTTATTCCGTAAGGGGCTATTTTGGATCTATATGTTTCATGCTATGGTTAGATTTATCTTAATTCTTCTTTCGTAGTTGAGAATGCTTGTGAGAGGGGGTAATCATAAGAGGGTTGCTTGTTCAAGTAAGAACAGCACCCTAGCACCGGTCCACCCACATATCAAATTATCAAAGTAGCGAACGCGAATCAAATGAACATGATAAAAGTGACTAGATGATAATTCCCATCTGTCCTCAAGAACACTTTGCTTTATATAAGAGACCGTTCCGGCTTGTCCTTTGCTATAAAAAGGATTGGGCCACCTTGCTGCACTTTGCTACTATTGTTACTTGCTACTCGTTACGAATTATCTTGCTACAAAACTATCAGCTACCGCTAATTTTAGTGCTTGCAGAAAACACCTTGCTGAAAACCGCTTATCATTTTCTTCTGCTCCTCGTTGGGTTCGACACTCTTACTTATCGAAAGGACTACGATTGATCCCCTATATTTGTGGGTCATCACCGGGCTGGGCCGCGCAAGAGAGGAAGCATCCACAGAGATAGGAAGACCGATCAGATGCGCGAAGGCCATGAGAGCCTTAGAGGAACGCATCATAGGTGGGACATCATCGAGTAAAACCCAGGATTTGGACAACACCGCAGAAGATTTAGCATCATCCTCCGCCTCCTTAACAGAAATGACCAGCTGATTGAGGGTGAAGCTCATGCAAGAAGCAATCATATGAAGACTCTCTTTCGAGGGGAAGATGACACCAAAGGAAGAGGCCGACAACTACTGGATCTGCCAATCCCAATCCTCCAAGCCCCACGCCTTAAATTCATCGACCAACATCTGCAAGGATGCCCCTTTGGATAAGACAGAGATGATGGCGGTGTTCTGAATAGTAGGGACCGGGATCACCTGATCGAGTTCACCAACCAAGGCGAAGAACTTGCAACCAGGAAGGCCCAACCCGAGATGTTTGAGCACCGGAGGAGGCGAATGATTCATGCAATCGACAGTGAGGTGGCCATCTTGGTGACAGATCAAGCAAAAGGGCAGAAATTTGCAGTGGGACTGGAAGTGACCCGGGCGGTGGCACCCGAAGCAAGAGAGAGAACCAGATGAGGAAGATGAGCCAGGGACCGCCAGAGATGGCAACGAGGAGGGGGTACCGGGGGGGAGGTGGAAGAATACCATCACCTTGGCCACCAGGCCTGAACTTGCGACTCTTGTTGGGGAAGCGTTGGTTCGGACGAGATCTGCCTGGCCCTGATCCAGCACCCGCACCCAAACCACCCAGCCCGGGGCGAGAAGAAGGCGGCGCTGGGGACCTGACTGGGCCTGATCCACTGGCCCTAGAGCCAGCAGCCGCAACCTCCCACGCATCCAGGGCCGCGCCGGCGATGACCGAGCCGGAGGGCGCACCCCAGCCCTCCCTGGAATGAGCCGCCTCCCGCGCTGCCTGCTCCTCCTGGAGCTTAGCACGCAGCGCCGCCTCATAGGCCAGGGGATCCGAGTCACCCGCACCGGAGGCCTCCAACGGCCGCTTGCCATTGGAGTTGTGCTCGCTGGAGGAGCCTCGTGACCGATCCATGGCAACGACGGCCGCAAACGATCGGGACAGAGGAGGGGAAGGAGAGATTGGGAAGAGAATGCGAGGGGGGGGACCCTAGATCTGCGAAGGTCAGAAAGTGAAGCGGGAAACCCTAGCCGGGGATCGGGACGGTCTTTAAGTACGCAGAAAAGGCCACACAGCGGTGGGCGGGGCGGGCCAAGCTCAATGAGAGCCAGAGGCCTGGGACAGACAGGTCCAGCTGAGCCCCCGAGAGGTGGGAACGCCTCAACAGACAAGGCAGGCGCAAGCGGGCCAACCACTGCACGCGGCCCAGGAGGTGGCCCACCAGCTAGCAACAGAGGCCCAGACGGCCGCCCAGGCCCAACAGCCACCACGCCTAGGGTTGAGGCCAATGCCGACCCATCCTCCACCGCCGCCGCCGCCACCCACGAAATGTGGACCACCAAGTCCCGATCCAGCGGGGGAGAGGAGGGACACGGCGAGGACGGGCCCGAGGAAGGGGGAGGGGAGAGCAAAATGCCGGAACCCAAGATACCTGCGACCGGAGATCGAGAGCCGAACTTACCAGCGCTTCATTGAGTTATGAGTTATCTTTAAGTAGCCTGCTTCCAATGGATGGTGTCATCAACTTCGTCATATAGATGCGCTTCATTGAGTTGAATTTTTGATAATTTTAAAATTCAACTTTTTGTGTGTCAAACAAATTTGGAAACAAATATACACACACTTTTTTTTAGCAAAAAGGGATTCCTCCAATTTCCATTAACAAAAACCATGAGACTTGCGACAAACTATTTTTGACACTATACTAGTGTAAAAAACGCTCTTATATTATGAGACGGAGATAGTAATAAACAGCTCTATCTAAGAACCTGCTATCAGAAGGAGCAAACTTCAGCAACATAACTTCATTACAACGTTTTAACCAGGAGAAACCGAAACTACTGATATAACATAGAGGCATAACATCTAGATAAGGGGGAGGTGGGATAAAATAAAGCTACATCCAGAATGAGCAGGAAGTTGAAGTCGCTCCACGTTGAAGAAGAAAGCTCCACCAGCACCGTATAATAATATATACACAGACGTAGCCACGTAGGGATGTACTTTACATGTCTGTAAATTTCCATAATGAAATACATTAAGATGTGAGCTACTCATACATGATGTTTCTGTAGCTCAGATATTTAATGTATTTCATAATAAAACTACACATACATGCAGTATACTGTACGTTCTCTCTCTGAAAAGAGAGAGAGAGAGAGAGAGAGAGAGAGAGAGAGAGAGAGAGAGAGAGCATAATAGCGGGGAAGCTATCAACGGAGAGACTAATTGACCGACGCTAGCTCAAAAATCCTATTCCTACATGAAACTTCTGAAAAACTCTTAGCACTTGTTTATTTCAACTGTAAGAGTTTCATAATTTTAGCTAACTATCTAAGTGCCACCAGGCTTTCCCTTCAAAAAATAAAACTAGTGCATAAAGTTCTTATAAAATCAATAGGTGTAAGTAATATTACTGTAGGCATGATCAGCAATGGTTTAATCATTTGATTACCAAAAAAGGGGGACACCAAATATAAACGTCAGGTTTTTTAGCATGACAAAGTGAACATCCGAGATGGCAAATTAAGTTGTCGAGAGGATGGCAATTTTTTAAACATAATTTGTCATAAAAAATGTTATATTTGGCATGCTTAAAAATCTGACGTCTCTTTTTTAACATCCCCCACCCCCATCATTCTAAATAACACACTGTTATTTTGTTCCTGCCTTTGCGAAGAAGTCTCACAGGTCTGAAAACCCTTTAGGCCTTGTTTGGTACGCGTGGATTGGGGTGGTTTCGAGCGGATATTCCTCGCGTGGCCCAGAAACCGCTCAAAACCCCGACAGCCCGTTTGACATGCGAGGATTCCAAGGCCCAACCCCTCCGAGCCCCCTCCGATACCCCCCCTTTCCACGCGGTTTTCAGCCCTCGAGGGGGGACCCGGGGATTCGGAGGAGACGACGCCGCCGCCGCCCGCTCAACGCACCGCCGCCTGAGTCCTCCTCAAGACGCCGCCGCCCGCCGCCTCTACGCAGGCGTATCTCCTCCGGCATACCCCCGGCTGTAAGTCCTCGCCTCGCCTCGCCTCTCCCCCTTTCCTCTCGTCATCTAGGTTTCTTCCACCCCCCGGCCATGGCTGCCGCCTCGTCCTCCCCAGCGAGCTCGCCAAGCACGCCGTCTCTGAGGGCACCTAGGCCGTCACCAAGTTCACCTCCTCCTCCTCCTAGGCTGCCGTTGGATCTGCTTATCTCTCTCCAAGTAGTGGCAGTGGTAGTGCTCTGCTTATCTCTCTGCAAGTAGTGTCCAGACCTATCTTAGTATTCAACAGATTTGATATTGATTGACATGCCCTTTGGCCGAATTTTATTAGAAGCCAATACTGATGTACTTGAGCAGATTTATTAGAACCCACGGATGCTGCAGTTCTTCAGTCTGGAGCAGACAATTTCTTCAGAGATCATTGTCTTTTCCTGAGCAGAATTGATGTACTGATGCTTTATTCCGCTATTCTTCGACCACTACTGTTGTTGCGTCCGCGCTCATAAACACAACCTTGTAATCTTGTGGAAAGGAGTATTGTATGCATATGGTCCGAAGCTATTATTGTCCAAAATCCGGTGTTTGTTGCTGCATGCAAGTAGGGTATTTGTAAATTAGTGATGGTGATGGTCATGGTCTGATGTTGTAACTGTTGTGTGTATGTGCTGTGACCAGGGACAGCTCTAGTATATTGATTGCCAGTTCAAGGTCATACGTAATTCTTTGGTTAGGAAACGATGGACAAACTTGCACCTATCACCCCTTGCACCAGATTTACAGTGTGAATCAATCTCTTGTCATTCCATCTTCTCAAATGACTGGCAAAAGTGTAGCCCGGCCCATCTCTATATCCGTTGTTCAGGACTCAACAGGTGTATGTTTGATAGATCTTGTAGAGCATTCTCGTTTGGAAATTTAGCTGGAAATGATCTGCTATACCGTGCCCACTGTCGTGCCGTGTCGTGTGCTGCTGGGGTGCTGGTGGAGCTGGTGACCGCCTACTGACTAAGAAGCAGAAGGCCAAGTCTCCATCCTTCATCCTGGCCATGTTCAGATTATATAATACAATATGAAAATTTGTTAAACATCTAAGCAATGAAATTCTGTTTGTAGTTTCTCATTATTTAAGCAAGGAAATTATGGAGCTAGCTTCTCATGCATCTATCTTTTCATCTAGCTCCTGTGATCCATGTTCTGAAGCCTGCACTAGTACTTATCTCTGTTTTGAGATATATAATATCTAGTTTTATGAACAGAACTTCATTTTCATTCTGCACAGTACTAGAGCTTTTTACGAAAACATAGTTATTATTTCTGGTTAATATTCTGTCCATGTAATCTGTTTATGCCTACTTGCTTGTGCTGAAGTATTAGGTGCAAAAGGATCTGATTACTTCTTTTCATTGCATTGTGAACACCAAGAATGTTATGTAACAATCTCAGTATATGGTGAATACTGAGCCTTCTTTCTACACTATATTTCATAAAATGGTTATAGTGGTGTCAGCAATAGCAAAGGAACGCCGATTATGCTAGTTTACAGTTTAGCTATTTTCTTTTATTTGATATATGCTGGCTGTACATACAATGCATGTCATGGCAAAAAGGTCTCGGTGTTGAGTTACTAAATACATGTTCATTATGAGTGGCACATACTGATCTGCATATAAATTGAATAGTTGTTATGCATAAAAGCTAACATGATGGCGTGGTTTAAACATGCAAACGTTCTAAGGTGATTTTTTTAGCACGCATAAAGTTTATGAACATCCAAGGTTGCACGCATAAGCTTGATGCATAAAGTGGCTCCATATTTTTGATATGTTCAGGTTATTTTTTCCTCATCTAACCCTTGGACCAATTCATATTTTTTTTATAGGAATTCATATGTTTTTTATAGGGACCGGATCTCGTGGAAGACGGGCGACCACGCTTTGCTGCCACAAGTCTCCTCCACTCTGTGCAGCCCGCAAACATGTCTCGGAGCATTCGCCGATCAAACATGTGTTTATGTTGTGATGAACCATTGACTTTCGTTGACCGAACGTCTTGTATTTTTCATTTGGACCGTAGTAGCATGTGTCATGTTTTTCATTTGGACCATGGCATGTATGCATGTACCATTTTCATTTGAACCGTTGATAGTACTTGTAACAGAGCCTGTTTGTTGTTTTGCGTTATCTAGTTGCACCTTTGTTGCAAGTACATTTCCTTCCTATGTGAGCTTTTGAAGTTGTAAAAATTGCATTTTTAATTATAGTATAGTAATTTTACAAACCTTGTATATCAATCCCTATGTACCAAATAGTAGGGGTATGTGAGGGGTTTGGGGATTGGGGGGATTTGAGAGGATTGGGTGAAAGAGAGGGATTCATCAAATCCCCTCCCCCCAAAACCTCCTCAATCCACTTCTACCAAATAAGGGAATCCCTTTCAATCCCCTTCAAATCCAAAGGACTTAATTCAACCACAGTACCCCCGCATGCACGAAATCAACAAATCATTAGCTTCTGATCTCCACGCCCACTCGGTCGATGTACTAATTAAGCACGCAAGTTGGCTGACAACATAGAAGAATTGACACATACAGTACATGCGTATCTACCGGGGAAATTCGCAAAGATTGATCCACGAGCTCAACCAACACCACCAACCGTCAAGCTAATCATAGTTTGCATGCTTGGACTCGAGTCGTTGGAACATATTAATTGACGTGTCAGCCCGTATGTGAACGCATAAAACTAAGTATACTGTTTTGGAATATCTTATGTGGTCAGTTAGTTGTGGAGCAACGCTCACGCGAACTCAAAAAAAAAAAAAAAAAAAAAAAAAAGCCGTGTCGGTCCTGCGACGGCTCGGGCGGAATCCTAGACCCGCTGCCGCCGACCCCTCCCTGGACTCCTCCTGCCGTCGCCGAAGGATGCTGGTGGGCGGCGGCGGCGGCGGGGAGCTTGCTCGCGCGCCCTAGCGTTTACCATGGTGGAGGAGGCTCCCCCTCCCGATTTGTGCACTGCTCTGCTCCGTCGTCGGCAACTTCTATCGCGCGGTGCCGCGGCTCCTTGGGCACAGCCCGGCAGACACCAGGTTGCGTGCTCATGTGGAGGTGGCTCTAGGAACTCCTGGCTGCGTCACCGCCCCTATTCCATCGGATCTGCCCGGGTTGGCGTGGCGGGGTGGCGGCCTGGTCTCCTGCTGGCTGGAGCGTGCCCTTCTAGGGCAATCGATCCACTTTCCCCATAGCCCTAAGGTTGTATCTCAATCTCCTACGCGAAAAAGATAAGATACGGGAGACGGGGTCCTATGGTATGGCCGTATGGGTCTTCGACTCTTGGTCTAATTCCTCGACGGAGAGTCGGCATGGCGTAAAGTGAAGATTGGAGGAATAGAGCGAAATCCCTGTCTGGGGTATTCCAAAGGTGTAACCTAGCCAACAAAAAAAGGAGGGGAGATGGCCGACGGGCTTGGCGGTGCTATCGCGGGAGGATGCTGGATCTGATTGAGTGGCTGGATCTGGGCTGTTGGCTTCAGTTAGTGGTGAGAAGATGTTTTGCGGTGGCTCTCGCATGTCGACGGTGCATCGGCTTCGCGGGAGGTGGGCGGTCTAGCGGAGGTGCGGTGCGTGCGGGTGTGGGGTTGGGCGGTGCTCCGGACTAAAGCTTGTCGGGCTCTTGCTGGTTGTCGGTGTCCGTGGACATCGTTTCACCTACTTTGAGGCGTCGGTGTGGAATCCATCCCCTGTACATCCCCGGATCCAGTTCTTCGGGTGAAAGCCTAATGCCCAGTCGGGTCGGGTGACGGCGTCGACATTGTCGCTTCCCCCTTTGGGGCGTCGTCTTGAAGACTTAGGATCACATTTGCACTCTCTATGTGCTAGATGCTCATGGCAGTGCAATCGGCAGACGCACGACCGAATGGTGTTGTGCGTCTAGTTTGGTAATGATGATGATGGCCAGCGGTACAGGGTCGCGACAATGCTTCGGTTGTCGGTTTTTTCCTGACGTGCTCGACAGGTCTCTTTTGGGTCTCGCCATGTTGTTGCGGTGTCGGAGCTTCCCTTGAGGTGCTTTGGTGGTGACCATGATTGGTGGCTAGTGCTCTTCGAGGAGGTGTTGGTTGGCGCCCACTCTGCCCATTTCTCCTGTGTTTTGGTTGTCTTCATAGTCGGAGTTGTCTTGACACCTGACTTGCACCGGTGGGCGACTATTTGGCATGAGCCGACATGGATTCTGGCATTTGCGGCGACGAGGACTTTGTTGGTGGAAGTCGATGGCAAAGTCAGAGTCGCTGGCTCATGGAGGAGTGCAGTGTTGTTGTGACGATGACGCTTGGTGATGACCTCGACTCTGTTTTTCTTCTCTACAGTGTTGTGTGTCTTCATGTGGGTGGCCAGATTGGCGAGTGTTGCACTGTGTGGACTGTTGTGACGGTTTTAGTCCGGCCTTCTGTTAAATAATCAAACAACCCTCTTCTTTTCTAATGTCGAAATCCTAAGGGGGCGACTTAGAAAAAAACGCTACACAGCTATGCACGTGTAATGAGACCCATACTTTCTCACAAGTCTCTCCGAAGTTTAGCACTTTTGTTAGTTGTGTGTGTACATATATCAGGGCTAGTACTATTTTTAAAGGGAATATCTGTACAAAGGGCAGTTGGGTTATTCTTCGAGGCAAAAAAAAAAAAACAGATGAAATGGTTGACCCAACTTATCGCAATCAACCAATATCTACTTTGATTACGATCAAAAAAAAAAACCAATATCTACTTTGATCTATAGAACTTGGTATGTACTAAATTGACATAATTTTCCTTGCAAAAAGAAAAACTTCTTGTGACGGGGGGGCTGACTGCAAAAACTAAAAATTCTCCTTGTGGAACTCAAATTTGTTGCTCGTCTTCCTCGAGAAATCTTGCGCAAGCTGCCACAGCTCCTTGATCAGCACCAACGTGCTGCCATGTGTGCTTGAGGGTGATGTCCTTGTAGACGTTGCGCCAGTTTGGATGGGCGAAGTGGGTCTTCACGCGGGCGCCGGAGATGACGTCGATGCCGTGCTTGGCGTGGTTGAGGGACTGAAGAATGGCGATGAGCGCCAACCGGGCTCCCCCTTCCTCATAGACGCTAGTGCAGTAGTTATGGAGCTCGATGATGCCCTTCTTGTCACTCTCGGCCACCTCGTCCATGACGCCGCGGAACTAGTTGAAGGAGCCTTCCTCCCTCGTCACCTAGTAGAAGTAGGTTGTGCCTCGCCTGAAGCACCGTGCCCCTGCTGACCGGCCTGGACCCGCGCCTTCGCCGCCGCACGAGGGTAGAAGGAAGCCCCGCCACCACCGACGCGGGACAGGCTGCGCCCGACGGCGCCTTTTGGCGGTGGCGAGGAGGAGGGAGGAGGGAGGGGAGCGGGGGCGACCGGGTTCGGAGCTCGCCAGCCGCCGCTTGCGGGAGCGACGGGCGCAAGAGGATAAGGTTCGTCTGCCCTGCTCCTAACTCCTGAGCGGCAACAACCGAATCATGCCACTAAGTACTTGAACTGCCAAGACATCTTACATTAGTGAATAGAGATGTCTTCTCTAAGCATTTTGCATTGTACGAGACCTAAGATGGCTCGTAAGTATATGATTTTTTATGAAGAGCATTGGTTGTAGTGACATACACACCATAAGTCTCTATGAAGTTTAGCATTTTTTTTTTATTCGCTCTGTGTGTTAAAAAAACCCTTCTGGCCCCCGCGCCGCTCCCTCCCCGGGGCGACACGGGCGGCGACCACCGCGCCCCCATAGCCTCCCCCCCTCCAGGCTCCTTCCCTCCCTCGCCGTCGCCGGTGGCCTCCGGCAGGCAAAGCCTGTGCGGAGCCGGCGGCGGCGGGGCGCGCTCTCTGGCTGCGGTCGCTCGGGAAATGGGGATCTCGCGTGCGTTGTGCGGCTGTCCGGTGCTCGGCTCCGGGGCGGCGTCCTGGCGCGCGGCGGAGGAGGTCTTCGGCGCTCGGCGCGGCGTCCGGTCGCGGTGATGGGCGTGCGGCCGTGGGCGCGCGGTCGCGGTCGTTCGCGCTCGGGCGGTCCTGATCTGGGACTTCGCGGGCGGCGGCTGGCGCGGACGGGCGGCCGGCGTTCGGCTTGGCGTCGGCTGCGGGCGGAGGTTGGGGCGCCGGGGCGGCGGCCTCGGTCCGGGCTCCGGCCGTGACCTGGGCATGGACGGCGCGCGTGGGCGGGCCGGCTCTCGGCTCTGGATGTGTGCGCGGGGCGCAGATTCTTGGTCGGGCGCGGCGGTGGCTGCGCGCGGCGGGCGCGGTGGCTGGCGGGGCGCGGCGGGCGTGGCATCTCCGGAGCTCGAGGTGTGCTGCGGTGTGGGGCCTGCTCGTCTGCCCTGCTGCTTCGCTGGAGCTGCTCTGATCTGGATCTGGCCTTGGTGGTTCGTTGATCTTGGTGCTGCTTCTTGCGATGCGATGGTTGCTGCGGTGGTGGTGGTCACGATGGTGCTGCGGTGGTGGACGGCGGCTTCGGCCAGGGGGTGGTGCGTGCCTGGGCGCGGCGGATCGTGGGATCCCGCGGCTAGGGTGAGGTCGGCCTCAGCAGGGGTGGTGATTGGTGGGCGGCGGTCGGTGGGGGCGGTGGTCTTCGGGAGAAATCCTTGCTCCGGTCTTCATCGGAGCCGACGACGGCGACGTCCGCGGGTGCCGTTATCTTTCTTGGAAGCGTCGCCGTGGGGGTGCTCCTCCTCCACACGGCTTTGACTCCGGAGGGAAACCTCAGATCCTCTGGATCGGGCGATGGAGGCGTCTTCGCGTCTTTCTCCTCCTTGGGGGCATCGTCTCGGAGCCGGCTACGACCGAGAGACTTGTGGATTGCGGCATCTTCGCCGTGGATGGCGGCATCTTCGCCACGTGGTTTGCTGAGGCGGGGCGCTGGTTTCTGTTTGGCAACGATGATGACGTTGAGAGGAGCTCGGGTCGCGGCGTGGACTTTGGTAGTCGGTTCCTCCCGGCGTGTCCGAGGTGGTCTTCCGTTTGCGAAGGGCACGGTCGGCGCAAGTCCTGCATTTTTTCCCTTGTGATGCTCGTCGTCAAAGTCGGAGCTGTCGGCTGCTTGCGCGTGTGGTCATCTGGTGGCATGTGCCAGGATGGCCGGTGGTGCCCATGTTATGTGGGTTGTGTTTTGTATCGGTTTTAGCCCGGTTTTTCGTCAATTAACCGGGCAAATCTCTTCTTCTTAATCAATGAAATGGCAAATCTTTTGCCTCGTTTCAAAAAAAAAAGTTTAGCATTTTTTTCCTTTTTGGGACCGACTATACATTTGATTTTTTGGGGGTAATTCATTTTTCCGACCATTAGATTAAGATTTAATGGTCATCCTTCTTTTCTTCCTCTAGCTTTTTTTTCGCCTCCAACCGTTTCTTCTCTCACAAGATCAACTTATTCAAATTGCAAATTCAGTCAATTTGCATATAACTATTGTGTTTTTGTTAGTTGTGTGTGTACATACACCTGAAGTGCTAATTGTATTTTTTTTAGAAGGGAATATCTGTACAAGGGGGCATTGGATATTATTCTTCTATAGGCAAAAAAATGGATGAAACTCTTGACCCAACTTGTCAAAATCAACCAACGCCTACTTCGATCTATAGAACTTGGTATGTACTGAATTAACAGAGTTTTTCCTCGCGAGAAGAGAAACTTGTTTCTTTTTTTCTAAAAGAAAAAGGAGGAACTTCTTGTGATTGGGCTGGCTGCAAAGTTAGAAATTCTCCTTGTGGAACTCGAATTTGGTGCTCGTCTTCCTCGAGAAATCCTGGGCAAGCTGGCGCAGCTCCTTGATCAGCACCGGCGCGCCGCAGTAGAACACTCCGACGCGCTGCCCGGCGTGGGCGATGGCGATGTCCTTGTAGACTTTGCGCCAGTTCGGTCGGGCGAAGTGGGTCTTCACGCGGGTGCCGGAGACGACGTCGACGCCGTGCTTGGCGTGGTTGAGGGACTGGAGCATGGCGATGAGCGCCGACCGGGCGTCCCCCTCCTCGTAGACGCTGGTGCAGTAGTTATGGAGCTCGATGATGCCCTTCTTGTCGCTCTCGGCCACCTCGTCCATGACGCCGCGGAACCAGTCGAAGGAGCCTTCCTCCCGCGTCACCCAGTAGAAGTAGGCGCGCCGCGTCCGGAACGACGCCGCCGACACGCTCCTGTCGCTGGGGCTGCCGGACTCGATGTCGCCGTCGAGCCGCTTCATGTTGTTGATGATGTCCTTGATGATGGAGATCATGGGCGTGGCTCCGATGCCCAGCCCCACCAGCAGCACCACGTCGTACTGCTTGTAGTCCTGCGCCGGCGCGCCGTACGGCCCGTCGATCAGCACCGTGGGGAAGCTGCTCGGGCTGGGCATGGCGCCGCCGTCGCCGGCGTACTCTGCCCGGAGCAGCCCGCTCTTCCCGTCCGTCGGCGGCCGGCAAACCTTCTCGAAGACGCTCTTGAGCTCCCGGGTCCAGTCGCCGAGCGTCCTGATGTGGACGCTGATGTAGTCGTCGTGTGGCGCCGACGTGATGGAGAACGGGTGCCACTGGAACGGCGAGACGGCGGCGCAGTTGACGAAGATGTACTGCCCGCTCTTGCACCTGAACCCCTGCGGCTTGGAGAAGCGCAGCGACAGCACGTTGCCGGGGTACACGGCCACCTTGAGTATCTTCACCGGCCGCACGCTCGACCGGAGCGCCCGCGCCAGCCGCTCGCACGCGTACAGGACCATCGGCGCCGCCAGGTACATCCACGTCGACTTCTTCTGCCACTTCTTGGTGAGGTAGAGGAAGTGCCCGTGGACGATGAGCAGCGTGTAGACGATGATGAAGAGGTGGTGCGTGTACCAGAAGGCGTTGAACCCGGTGAGCCGGCTGAGCGGCCCCGGGAGGCGGACCCTGCCGCGGCGGAACCACGGCGTGGCGAGCGTGAAGGCGACGGCCATGAGCGCCAGCATCACCAGCCCCGTCCACCCCTCCGTGCCCTTGATGAACCACCAGTAGTTGGGCGGCTTGACGTCGCCGAAGAAGGGCTTCATGGGCTCGTACTCCTCGTCGGTGGCGTGCAGCAGCCGCGGGAAGTCGCACGCCAAATGGGAGATGATGTGCATCCCGGCGCCGATGGTGATCCCCGCGGCAATCACCTTATGGAAGTTGAGGTTGTCGTCGAACGGCACGACCCGCCCCGCGGCAGTGCGGTTGCGGAGCCACGTGATGGTGTTGCGGCACACGGGGAGGAGCACGAGCGCCATGTTGAACTTGAGCGTCTCGGCGCCGCCCTTGGCGACGCACACGCAGTAACCCATCACCTCGAACACGGCGCGCCGCCGGTACTGCACGAACTTCCAGGCGAAGAGGCCGGCGCAGATGGAGAACCACAGGATGATCACCCAGCAACGGCGCCAGTTGTCCTCCAGGAAGTAGCTCGCGCGGCGGTACCACCGGCGGAGCGGGTTGGGCTCCGTCGTCGGCTTGAGGTGCTGGCTCAGCATCTGGCTCAGGTTACGGCTGCTGGTCGTCCCGCCCCGCGTCGGCTGTGTCGGCGGCGCCTGCAGCAGCAGCGTCTCCAGGTTGGACAGCTCGATGTAGCCGAGGTTGTCGGGGTCGAGCTCCTCCATGATGAGCCGGGCGTACTCTTCTGTCCGCTCCGTGATCTTCTTGAGGTCGTTGGCGGCCGCGCTCAGCCCGATGATCTGTCCGACCTCCGCCTCGGTGATCCTGCCGTCGGCGTCCTTGTCCACCATGTCGAAGAAGGTCTGCAGGCGGCTGTCGAAGCTGGTGTCGGAGATCTGGTCCCAGAACTCGAGCAGCTCCGCCTTGCTGATGCTGTCTCCGGAGATGTCCCGGCGCCTGGCGAGCGCGTCGAACAGCTCGCCGGCGAAGGCGAGCTCCTTCATCCCGATGCACTTGCCGAACTTGGAGCGGTGGAGGAGGCCACCGTTCTCGGCGAGCTCGTCGAAGCGCTTCTCGACGGCGGGCCAGCCGTCGGGGCGGCTGATGAACTTGAGCCCCTTGAGCGCGTGCGCGGCGGCGGACTTGGACCGGTCGATGCGGCTGGGGCGGCGCTTGACGGACGCGATCCGGCGGAGCTCCTGCGACACCTGCTTGATCCTTGTCGACGCGTTCCGGAGCACGCCGCCGCCATGGCCGCCGGCCCTGCCGCCGTACGAGGAGGAGCGCGTCTCCAGCGCCCGCGCCAGCAGCGTGACGTCCGGGTCCTCGTCGCCGCCGGCTGCCGGCTTGACGCTGTGCACCGCCACCGAGTCGTCCCGCACGTCGAGGGTGACCTCCACGTAGTCGTCGTCGTCGTCGTCGTCCTGGTGGTGGTTCCCGCGGCCGCCGGCGCGCAGCGGCGCGGACACGGAGTCCGCGAACCGCGCGCTCTTCCGCGTGGCGGAGCGCTTCCCCACCAGAGGCCCGCTGTGCGGCACGACCCTCTCGCCGCCCGCCTCCACGATGTCCCCCGCCCCGCCGCCGCCCCCGTAGTTATGCATGGCCGGCCGCCGGCTCCAGCTAGCTCGCCCCCAGCAAAGTCAACCGGCCAGCGGAAACCTCCAAGATGCGCAGCCAGAGCGCGCCGCGGAGGCTGGATTTAATGGACGTACTCGCGGCCGGAGGCTTCGTCTTAATCAGACGTACGTACGTAGTAGGTGGAGGAGGAGATGGTTGCAAGTCTCTCGATCGATCGTCTGGTGATTAGACCACGCACCGGAGCAGTGCTAAGCAAACAGTTCAACGCTGCGTCGTAATATAACAGCTAGCCAGGAGGGAGGGACTGTTTCAGCGTGGCTCAAGAAATTCTCGCGTGACCCTTTCAACCGGGCAACTCACCTACTACGACCTCCGCAGCCTGGTCAGAAAAAAGTCGCTTGACCGCGACCGCGCCGCGCTTGCTCCAACGGCCGCATGCATGCACGCACGCGGTTACGTACGCACCAGGGGTTGGAACAAGTCTCTAATTGCGTACTTTTTTTTAACACAATACAGACGCAAGCGCTCATATACACGCGCATACACTCACCCCTATGAACGCACGTACGCACACCCTACCTCTATGAGCACCTCCGAGAGACTGACCCGGCATATCATTTTGAAATTTACGAAGTCACCGTAGACACCTCGTCATCGACGGGAACGTCTCCTCCCACTGAATGCGCATCGCCGGAAACCCTAAAATAAATTCAGAAATAAATGTGAGCACCAGGATTACTGATCATTTATTGAGCCCGGACGGCGCCGTTCCTCCTAATTGCGACGTAACCTCTCGATCGGTAGATGCGACAAGAACTAATCTTTGTTCCTTTTTGGCGCATATATACAGTGACAGCAGCGCTGAAACTCTTTTTTTTTTTTGCGAATAGCACTGAAACTCTTATCTTACTCAAAATGAAAGAAATCGGTACACGCAAACTTTTAGTTTGCACAAAAAAAAATGGCGTGCAGTAGGTGTGGCAAAAAAAACAATGGTTCAAGTTGTTAGAAGCATTTCCCTCAAAAAAAAAAAAGGAAAAACTTGTTAGAAGCAAGGTTTTGGATTCCGAAAGAAAAGAAAAGCTTAGTGCAGCACTGAGACTTTCAGCTGCACCACGGTAACTGGAAGATGCCGGGAGGTTAGCAACAATTTTTTTTAATGGATTTCAGATTCAAACAAAATTCAAAAAATCAGATACTTTTTTGCCTGGTAATGCGATTTCTCGTGGGGTACCAAGATTCGTGGTTACCGCCCGGTAACGAATTTTTCCTCCCAGTAACCAAATCCAGTGTTTTGGTTACTGATAAGGAGACATGGATGTATTTTTTTTTATTAAAAGGGATTCCTTCTCCGATTTCATTAATAGAAACCAGCAGTCATTTACAACCAAAACGCAGCCACCACCAAATGAGAACAGTGAAAACCAAGGCCCAAGACCTCACACAACCCACCCCCATGGGGGAACCTAGCTGATCAACAGACTGACCAACCAAAGTTAACTCAAGCTAGAACAAAACAAAACTCAAAGTAATCCGGTTTTTGTTATTACACAGCATCTCTCCATGCACTCCAAACTCAAGCCCCATCTTCCAGTCGAGGGATCCATGATGCCCAGCTTCTTTTGGCTTGGAACACCTCAGTTGCGACTTGTTCCGGAATTTTTGCGCCCTGTCGGAGCGCCACCTTTGCGTCCTCCTTCACCTGCAGTGAACTCCAGTCAGTAATCCAGTGGGCAACCCTAAACATCACAACACATGGATCAGAAGACCACTTATGCTCAAAGCATGCCACATTCCTGGCTTTCCAAATTCCCAGAGAACAGCTGCCACTCCAACTGAGTATAGCTTCCTTATCTGGGTAGGTAAGTTTTTAAGCCAAACAGTAAAACAAACATTTGTGTCCATAAAAGAACAATCAACACCAAAACTACATTTCACCACACACACCAAATATATCTTGCAAGGGGACATTCAAAGAACAGATGATCAATCGTTTCTTTTTGTCCACAAAACAAACATTCAGACTCACACTTTCCCCCATGTGTAACAGAACATCTCTGGTCAATATGCTTTTCCTCAGCACTAACCAGATGAACGTTCTGATTCTAGGAGGAATTTTAACTTTCCACAAAAATTTGTAAGGGACTTTACATCCAACCTGCATAGCTGAGTAGATGGATTTTACACTATATACTCCAGATTTGTCTAGAATCCAGGACAGTTTATCTTCAAATTCAAACAGAGTAACAGGGGCACATGTATCTAGTAATTTAGACCAAAGGATCTCCGTCTCCCCAACCAGGGCCCTCCTAAAAGAAAGTTTGGAGAGACCCCATTAAAAATATCATGTACAGTAATGTTATGATCAAGAAAAAAACTATAGAGTCTTGAGAAGGTTTGAGATAGGCTTTCATTTCCGAGCCATCTATCCTCACAGAATCTAGTCTTTTCCCATTTCCAACACAAAATTGACAGCAAGACAGGAAGAGCCCTTTAATTTTTAGCAAACCCTGCATAAAATGTGAGCCCCCTTGTCTCTGCTGAACCTTTTTTTTGCGGGAGATCTCTGCTGAACCTGACCAAGAGTAGAACCGGCAACATATTTTGCGCATAGAAAATCCTGCCACAGACCATGTTCATTAAAAAGTTTCCAAAGCCATTTAGCTAACAAAGCAACATTCATCAATTCCAAATCCAAAATCCAAGACCACCTAAATCCTTTGGTAGGCAGACAAAGAGCCAAGCAACTAAAATGGTATTTTCTCTTCTCCTTCTCCCCACTCCATAAAAATCTAGATTTAGGGCATCTCCAAGGGAGACCCGCAAAACACCGGTATATGTCCGACCGGACACACTTGTTCACTTTTGCAATCCAATGGGACCTGTATCAGTCCGCGAAGCTGTCCGGACGTCCAAATTCCGGTATTTTGGAGACAAACGTGGGGAGTTTTGCCGGAGTCCGGACATGCACTTGACTAATCACATGCATGTCCCTCTCTTCTCTCTCTCCTCTCAACCACACATGCATGGCCCCCCTCTTCTCTCCCTCCTCACAACTAAATCACAAATATCCCACCACATGCATGGCCCCCACCTACGTTTTCTCCTCCCAGCCGGATACTTTATAATTAGCGTTGGATGGCTCCCTCTCGTATCATGTCCGCGGACCACGTCCGGACATAAAAACGGACATATACCGGAGGAATTTGCGGGTCGGCGTTGGAGATGCCCTTAGGTCTATCTTATTTCTTTTTGATTCCCTTTGGATTTTGGAAGACCATAGAAGGATAGCATATACAGGGCCCGACTAGACAGTGAAGAATTCACCAAAGTGATTCTACCAGCTATATATGTTAAAAAATCTGCCCAACCATGCCGTCGAGCTCCCGCGCGGCTTTCCAGGCACGTGCAACCGGGGCCTCCAGCCGCCTGCGCGCGCACGTGGAAAGTGCGTGGACTAATCTTGGCTCCGCCGGATCGGCGGCACGCACGCGCGTCAAGTTGTGGCTCCACCAACTCCAGGCGCACGTGCACGTAGCAGCACCGGTCACCCGTTTGAGCCGGCTTCTCCGCGCGCGGCAGTCATGGGATGGGATCGACAGGGCCATGCAGCCGGCCACGTTCCACGTACATGTGCATGTCCAGCAAAAGTGACCACTCATCCAGCAAGTCCATTGGCAGCTTCGCCCGTGCGTGCGTGCGTGCGCGTACGCATGCATCTGACAAGCACCGACCGACGTCGCCACGTGCGAGTCCACCGAGCGGACTCCATCGACGGGCTACGAAGCCCGCACACCCGCATCTACCCGGCGCACCGTATCCGGCATGGTCACCATCCACGGGGCCGCACGCACACGCCGTCGACCCGCACAACGTACGTCAGTGTTAAATGTCACATCAACTTAACGAAACAGTCTTGCTCGGTCTCAGTTCAATCGTTAAGTCTCAGTCGATGCTATATCCGTAAGATCATACATTGAGATCCGTGCAAAATTTTCTTTTTAGTTTTTATTTTTCTCTCTAACATGTTATGTCACTTGACTAAGACTTGGTTAAATCTTAGTCGACTGAGACATAGTCACACCCTTAACGAAAATGTTATAGTGTCCATCACCCTTTTCTTTACTAATATAATAGTCAGATATGCATGCAGTCAAGAAGGCTTAGGACGCGTTTGGTAGGCTGCATTAGGTCGGGCCAGGCCCGCGCGGGAAGAATTTGGGTCATTTGGTTACCCGCATGGACTGTTTGGCTTGCATAGCACGAACATTAAGGCACCTCTGGGCCTGCATCCACAGGAACGCTCAAATAGGCCGTTTTTGTGGAGCCAGGCCCGAGCGGTGCAACCCTAGGCACGTGAGCGTGGACGGTTGCACGCGTGGATGCAGTCTCGAGAAGTCGCGTTGTTTCCCGAACGCCGTCATAAATTACCCTCATCTCCCTTTCTCACCGCTCTCTCCCCTCTTCCCCACTGACACCGGCGGCGGCGACAACAGCAGGATCTACGACGGCGGTGACCACCGCAGCGACTTCACACCTCCACCGGAGGGCATCGGCAATGGCGGTAAGTTTCTTTGACCTCTCTAGAGTAACTCCGTCGAGAACAGGCTAGATTTAATTTGAGCACGCGATAGGAGAGTGAGGAAGGGGATTGAACACATCGAGGGTGGGGGGGGGGGGGTTGAACACATCTTCAGTTCATGCCTAATCAGTTGATTACATCGGGGGAGGGGATTGGGGTACAACCTACTTGTCTAGCCGCGGCGACCCTGGAGTCATGTCGAGCGGCGGTGGGGCGTCGGCTTCTTTTCTTCCTCGCCGTCTTCTTCTTCCTGTTCGTCTTCTTCCTCATCGTCACGGTCAAGAACGATGGGTCTTGCACGGTCGCCTGCCGCCGGCGCCCTGGCCACCATCTGCACCTCGTCGTCTTCCTCCGCCGGATCCACCACGGTCCGTGTCGTCCAGTACACCGCGGCACGGTCGTCATTGGGATGGTTGTACTCCTTGTACTTGGCCCACTTGGCCCTCTGTCGAGCGTCGCCGGAGTTGGCCTGATTCATGACCCAGCGAAGGATGTCGACTGACATAGCGCCCTTCGCTGGGTCAGGAATCAGCGTCTTCAACTCCTTCGCCGTCGCCGTCTTCACCACAGCATCGGCCTCCTTGTGCACTTCTTCCATACTGGTGAAGTTCGAGCACACCTTCATTGTGTCCTCGAACTTAGCATGGTCACCGAGCGAGCACCCGAGAATCATGTAGACATGACCAAGACACATCTCCGGTCAATAACCAATAGTGGAACCTAGATGCCCATATTGGTTCCTACATATTCCACGAAGATCTTTATCGGTTGAACCACGATGTCGAGGATTCGGGTAATCCCGTATGCAATTCCCTTTGTCCGGCGATATGTTACTTGCCCGAGATTCGATCGTCGGTATCTCCATACCTAGTTCAATCTCGTTACCGGCAAGTCTCTTTACTCGTTCCGTAATACAAGATCCCGTGACTAACTCATTAGCCACATTGCTTTCAAGCTCTTTACGATGTTGTATTACCGAGAGGGCCCAGATATATCTCTCCGTCATACGGAGTGACAAATCCCAGTCTTGATCCATGCCAACCCAACAGACACCTTCGGAGATACCTGTAGAGTATCTTTATGATCACACAGTTACGAAGTGACGTTTGATTGCACACAAGGTTTTCTTCCGGTATCCGGGAGCTGCATGATCTCATGGTCTTAGGAATAGATACTTGACATGAAGAAAGTAGTAGCAAATAAACTAAACGATCTGATTCTAAGCTTATGGTTGGGTCTTGTCCATCACATCATTCTCCTAATGATGTGATCCCATTGTCAAATGACAACTCATGTCTATGGTCAGGAAACCATAACCATCTTTGATCAACGAGCTAGTCTAGTAGAGGCTTACTAGGGACACGGTGTAGTTTATGTATTCACACATGTATTTAAGTTTCTGATCAATACAATTCTAGCATGAATAATAAACATTTATCATGAACAAGGAAATATGATAATAACCATTTTATTATTGCCGCTAGGGCATATTTCCAACAGTCTCCCACTTGCACTAGAGTCAATAATCTAGTTTACATTGTAATGAATCTAACACCCATGGAGTCCTGGTGTTGATCATGTTTTGCTCGTGGAAGAGGTTTAGTCAATGGGTCTGCCACATTCAGATCCGTATGTACTTTGCAAAGTTCTATGTCTCCATCCTTAATGTAATTACGAATGGAGTTGAAGCGGCGCTTGATGTGCTTTGTCTTCTTGTGAAACCTGGACTCCTTGGCAATGGCAATAGCTCCAGTGTTGTCACAAAAGATAGTCATTGGATCCGATGCACTAGGTATTACTCCTAGATCGGATATGAACTCCTTCATCCAGACTCCTTCTTGCGCTGCTTCCGAAGCAGCAATATATTCCGCTTCACATGTAGATCCTGCTACGACGCTTTGCTTGGAACTGCACCAACTGACTGCTCCACCATTCAATATAAATACGTATCCGGTTTGAGACTTAGAGTCATCTGGATCTGTGTCGAAGCTAGCTTCGACGTAACCCTTTACGACGAGCTCTTCGTCACCTCCATAAACGAGAAACATGTTGCTACTTGTAGTCTGCGTTGTGTAACACCCCCAGTGTCATGCTACAGTGATCTTCCCCCTAATGGTTGCCATGTCATCATGATCACTATGCTAATTGCCACTTGTCCAAAATCAAGTTCAAAATCCAATTTGAAATGCAAGTCAAATATTTGCATCTTCTAATGAGCCAACAAAATAGTTCATAATATTGCAAATATTCACCAAGTATTTTTCATGGTGAAACCAACCTCTTTTGGTTCCCAAAATGCCCCTGGATTTTAAAACAGTGGTCCAGTAGCACTTTTTCAGCCCTTTTAAATGCCAGCAAAATTCAAATGGATTTCGGACTGCCTCAAACTTTTTGTACCAACTCAAAATATTGCAAAGTATTTAATGTGGCAAGTGGCACATTTTACAAAAGTCATTTGGTGCTCCAATTAAATGCAAAACAGAGCAGAATTGAATAGCAGGAAAAGAAAAAGGGAAAAGAAGAAAGCCCACTGTGCTGCCGGGCTTAAGTCCACAGTGCCGAGGCCCAGCCCAGCTCCCGCCGTCCCTATCCTCCTGCCGCTCTATCCTGGGCGTGGCAGCACGTCCGCGCGCCCCGCGCCAGGACCCCCCTCGCGCGCGCTGGACAGCGGGGCTCTACAGGCCCTCGAGGTGGATAAGGGCGACGCCCTCACCCTCTCCTGCTAACCCTAACCCCACTCCTCCTCGCTCCCCACCTCCCTCGTCCTCTCTCCTCTGCTTTATCCGAAGCCGAGCGCCGCCATGGCCGCAACCGGTGAAGCACGCGTCCACCGTCGTCCCTAAGCCACCAGAGTTTGTTCGGGAGGACCGCCATCGACCACCTCTTCTTTCCCGATCCTTCATTCGTCGGTGGCAGCACCACAAGGACGGCATCGACCGGCTCCACCCTCCACGGCCGCCACCACCATTGCCGCTGATGCACGCCTCCTCAACCTTCCCTGGCTGCCCCGAGCAGCTTCTCGACACCGCTGTGAGCCTTGCCTTCCTTCTGCCTCCCCCTCGAGCTCGGACTCGAGCTCTTGCGCGCGCCCCACCGTAGCCGTAACTCCATCGCCGCCGCACCTTGTTGTTGCCATGGCGAGGGCTCGCGCCCGTTGACGCCGAGCGCGACAGCGCACTCCTGGCCCTCCCAGGAGGCCAGCGAGCCCCTCAGCCAGCCTGCTAACACCCCGCAGCCTCGCGCCCGAGCAAAGCCGAACGCCGGCCGCAGCTCCGCTCACCGTAGACGCCGCTACGATGCATCTCCGGCTGCCCCGCGACCACCATTCGAAGCGCTGGACCACCAGCTCTCCAACGGTGCCACCCGCTCGTGCCCTTGTCACCGGAAATGGCCGGACGACCAGCTCCGTCGTCTCGGCTTTACGCCGGCGGTTAGCCGCCGTTAACCTGCTGACGTGGCATCATTAGCCACTAACTAAAGCCCCTAAACGGTCACTGGCAGTGGGCCTCAGGCCGCTAACTAATTTAGTTAGGATTTTAAACTAATCCTGTTTTATTTATGTGTGTCACTAACACACGGGTCCCACAGGACCCGCTGACCAGTCAGCGTGGACCAGTCAACTGCTGACTAACTGCTGACTGGGCAGTTGACTGGCCCCACCAGTCAGCCTCTATGGCTAGCCCACAGTGGGTACACTTAGCAATTTTTGTTTATTTTCGAATTAATATTAAATCCAGGAAATTCCAGAAATTGTTTAAAACTTTGAAAAAATCATATAAAATAAACCGTAGCTCAGATGAAAATGTTTTCTACATGAAAAATGATCAGAAAAATATGACGAATCCGAATATGTGATCAAAATGCTTGACAGTCACTCCTAACTAGATGAACATGGAATCTTCCCCTCCGGATCGTCTGTCCGATAATTGTCTAAAGCCGGGAAATATTCCCAGATATTTTCCCGCTCCGTCTACAACACTTAGCACTGCATTAGGTCACCCCTAGCACAACATATCGCCATGTCATGCATCTGTGTTGCATTTGTTTGCTGTGTATTTATTTGTTTCCTCCCCCTCTTCTCTCCGGTAGCCCCCGAGTCTGACGTGACCCCTGAGGACTGCTACACCATCGACGACCCCTCTTTCACCGCAGAGCTTACAGGCAAGCAAAACCCCCTTGATCATTCCTATATCGCACATTCTTTCTCTCTTATGCTTGCATTAGAATTGCTACAGTTGTTGTTCTGATAGTACCTATTCTGATGCATAGCCTGTTTTTGTAACTACTGTTGATACCTTACCTGCTATCCTAAATGCTTAGTATAGGTTGGTTAGTGATCCATCAGTGGCCCCTCACCCTTGTCCGTGTTGCCATGCTTTGCTTCCGGATGACTCGATCAACGTGATCGACGTGCAGAGACCGACAAATCACCGCACACTCCCTTAGTTGTACGACTCTGCAGAGCTACTACCGAGTGCCGAGGGTGATACCTCCTACCTCACTCCTGATGGTATCTTTATGGCGTAGCTAGTCGGTTGTGGGTTACCGAGGGTGATTCCTCTTTCACCACCTCCGACGATGCCCCTGTCGTGCAGCCCCTCAAGTGTGAACCCATCGAGGGTGATTCCTCCAAGTTTATCTTGATGGATACATCGAGTGGGAATCCATCGAGGGTGATTCCTCAGACTTCCCCATTGATGATAAAAACACACTGTTACCTTTAACTGTTGCCCATTTTTAACTGTTACTGCGGGACTGAAGGGACAGGCGGTACCACCCCGGTAGAGGTGGACCTGAGTTCCCGACAGTCTCTTGTGGAGTCGGGTTGACCTAGAGGGTACCCGCGAGATAATTACGCGGCACGACCGGGCAGGCAGAGACCGCCCTAGAGAGGGATGGGCCTGGCCCTTGCCGTAAGTCCGCGAGACGGGGCGATAGGAGCACTGATCGTCACCGCGAGCTCCCAACACACTAACGGGTTTGGATATGTGATCTGAGTAGGCCTCTGGCCTTTTCGCACTAACCACCACGCGGGAATAAGTATGGGCACTCGGCGTCGTACGATTCTTCCGAAAGCTCCTCAGACGTCAGCAGTTGAGCGACGCGCGCCCGGGTTGACTGCGACAGCCTGCGTGTGTATACATGGGCTAGGTCTGGTCACGGCCGCCTACGCAACGTGCAGGAATGCAAAGGGCGATGGGCCCAAGACCCCTGAGCACTTAGGATTTAGACCGGTGTGCTGGCCTCTCTATTGAGCCTAGGTAGGACTACGGCGTGTCGATCAGCCGAGGCCAGGCATAACCCGGAAAAGTGTGTCCGGCCAGAGTTAATCGAGTGTGTTGGGTAAGTTGGTGCACCCCTGCAGGGAAGTATATCTATTCGAATAGCCGTGTCCACGGTAACGGACGCTCGGAGTGTATCCCGATCTACTACAACTAGAACTGGATAATTGTGATACTAAATTGATATGATGGCTCCGGGATCGCTTTCTCGCAGGGTGTCGAGGAAGTATCTCTGGGCATTGCTATTATATAATTATTGCCTTATTATATGCTAATCTCCACTCTTCTAATGCTGCAAGATGCTACAAGATGCTAGTCTTCGATAGGCTAGGCCTTCCTTCTATTCTGGCATTTCTGCAGTCCAGACCGTAGATACACCCCCTTCATTTGATACCGATGCATACTTAGCATAGATCTGATGTAAGTCTTGTGAGTACTTTGGATGAGTACTCACGGTTGCTTTGCTACCCCCTTTTTTCCCCATACCCGATTGCTGCGATCAGATGACGGAGCCCTGGAGGCAGCCGATCCCGTCGATGACTACTACTACCCCGACGGAGCCTACTACTATGTGGAGACCGACGACCAAGAGTAGTTTAGGAGGCTCCCAGGCAGGAGGCATGCACCTTTTCGATCTAGTTGTCATTGTTTTGCTCAGCCTTCTTAAGGCAAACTTGTTTAATTATGTCTGTACTCAGATACTAATGCTTCCGCTGACTCTTGTGTAACTCGAGCTTATGTATTCGAGCCCTCGAGGCCCCTGGCTTGTAATATAAAGCTTATATGACTTTTAATTTGTGTCTAGAGTTGTGTTGTGATATCTTCCCGTGAGTCCCTGGGCTTGATCGTGCGCATTTGCATGTATGATTAGTGCACGGTCGAGTCGGGGGAGCCACAAGTTGGTATCAGAGCCGACTGCCTGTAGGAAGCCCCTTTCCAACTCCTTGGCCGAAGTTGAGTCTAATCTTTGAAAAACTGTTTTACTAACCTTGTTGTGTGACTTACGGGCCCACATCGCCAACGGATGGGTTTAGGATCTTTTATTCCTCTCCTTTACTCTGGGACTTTGATCTCTCTTCTATTCGGGTTAAAGATTTTGCTAACTCTAACACTAGGTTCTCGTAATTACTTCCTCCCGGAGAGCCCCACATTCTAGACGACACTTGGTTCACCAGAAGATTTCGAAGATATTCTTCGATGTTTTCCCGAGACCCTTGTGTCCACTGCTTTTGCAATTCCCTACCACCGATAAATCCCCGTGGAAAACTACACATCCTTGCCCTTCATACATTAATTCCCAGTTGCTCTTGTTATTACAAGATACCCTGGAATACTCTTCGTTGTTCCGGGAATCCTTTGTGCCTACTGATAACCCACAAGTATAGGGGAACGTAACAGTTTTCAAGGGTAGAGTATTTAACCCAAATTTATTGATTCGACACAAGGGGAGCCAAAGAATATTTGCAAGTATTAGCAGTTGAGTTGTCAATTCAACCACACCTGGAGACTAAATATCTGCAGCAAAGTGATCAGTAGCACAGTAGTATGGTAGTTTGATAGCAATAGCAATAATAGTAATAGTAACAATAGCAGCAATAATTTTGTAGCAATTGTGACAGTAGTAGCAACAATAGTAACTTAGCAAAGAACAATATGTGAAAAGCTCGTAGGCATTGGATCGGTGATTTTGTTGGATAACATTCATCATGTAACAGTCATAACCTAGGGCGACACAGAACTAGCTCCAATTCATCAATGTAATGTAGGCATGTATTCCGTATATAGTCATACGTGCTTGCGATAAGAACTTGCATGACATCTTTTGTCCTACCCTCCCATGGCAGCGGGGTCCATAAGGAAACTAAGGGATATTAAGGCCTCCTTTTAATAGAGAACCGGAATAAAGCATTAACACATAGTGAATACATGAACTCCTCAAACTATGGTAATCACCGGAAAGAATCCCAATTATTGTCACCTTGGGGTATGCGGATCATAACACATAGCATGTGCATATAACTTGCAAGATCGGATCAAGAACACAAATATCTTCATGAAAACATAAAGGGTTCAGATCTAAAATCATGGCACTCGGGCCCTAGTGACAAGCATTAAGCGTAGCAAAGTCATAGCAACATCAATCTCAGAACATAGTGGATACTAGGTATCAAGCCCTAACAAAACTAACTCGATTACATGATAAATCTCATCTAACCCATCACCGTCCAGCAAGCCTACGAAGAAATTACTCACTCCCGGCGGTGAGCATCATGAAATTGGTGATGGAGGATGGTTGATGATGACGATGCCGGAAGATCCCCCTCTCCAGAGCCCCGAACGGACTCCAGATCTGGCCTCCCGATGAAGAACAGGAGGTGACGGCGGCTCCGTATCGTGAAACGCAATGAAACTTCCTCTCCTATTTTTTTCTCTAGAATTGTGAATTTATAGGCTTGAGATTAGGGTCAGCGGAGCCACGTGAGCCCCACGAGCCACCAGGGCGCTCCTGGGGGGGTGGCGCGCCCTGGTGCCTCGTGGGCAGCAGGTGGCCCCCCTCCAGTGGATCTTGGCTCCAGTATTTTTTATTTATTCCATAAAAATTCTCCAAAAAGTTTCATCCAATTCCAAGAACTTTTATTTCTGCACAAAAAACAACACCATGGTAGTTTTGCTGAAAACAACGTCAGTCCGGGTTAGTTCCATTCAAATCATGCAAATTATAGTCCAAAACAAGAGCAAAAGTGTTTGGAAAAGTAGATACGATGGAGACGTATCAACTCCCCCAAGATTAACTCATTGCTTGTCCTCAAGAAATTCAGTTGACAAACTGAAAGTGATAAAGAAAAACTTTTACAAACTCTTTTGTTCTTGTATCTATATATATGCTTAAATAATACACGGGTTTTCAACAAAGATTATAACTAACCATGCAAATGATAACTCTTAGAAATTATATTCACTCATATCAATGGCATAATCAACTAGCGAGCAATAATAAGATATCTCAAATGCCGACACTTTGTCAAAACAATCATGATGTGATATGACAACATGGTATCTCGCTAGCCCTTTCTGAGACCGCAAAACATAAATGCAGAGCACCTCCAAAGTTCAAGCAGCGGCTAAACATTGTAATTCATGGTAGAAGAGATCCAGTCATGATGCACACAACATTAACTATACACAATGCATGAGAATGACAATAGTGCTCTCAGGACTGGTGCTTATTTGAGAAGGTGGTGACTCAACAATAAAAGTAAAATAACATAAAAGTAAATAGATTGGCCCTTCACGGAGGGAAGCAGGGATTTGCAGAGGTGCCAGAGCTCGAAGCTTAAATCAGAGATAAATATAATTTTGGGAGGTATGCCTTTCCTGTCAACGTCACGACCGAGAGTTTTCAATATCTTCCATGCTAAACAAATTAGCAGCGGTTCCCAAGCAGTAAAGTAAAGTTTACTCCCTTGCCACCAACAAACACAAGCCATGGCTAGCCGAATCCTCGGGTGCCCTCCATACCAACAACTTTCCGGGGGAGTTTGTTTTATTATTTTGCAATTTTAATTATGGGACTGGACATCCCGATTACCAGCCCCTCTCGTGCAAGGACAAGTGAATAAACACTCATCATGAGAATAACCCGCTTAGCATAGAAGATATTGACCGCCCCCTGTCGCTCCATGAGCGGTACGGGCACACAAAACAGATGTTCATTTGAATATTTAGAGGTGGCACATGCAAATTTACTTAGAAAGGCAGAGTAATACCGCATATAGGTAGATATAGTGGACTCATCTGGAATAACTTTGGTTTAAGAATTTTGATGCACAAGCAGTATTCCCGCTTAGTACAGGCGAAGGCTAGCAATTAGGTTGAGAAGCGACTAGCTAGAGAGAGAAAACGGTCATAATCATGCATTATGAATAATCAACATTGAATACTAGCATGAGTAGGATATAAGCACCATGAACATAAATATCGTGGAGGCTATGTTGGTTTTGAATCAACTACATGCGTGAACATGTGCCAAGTCAAGCCACTTGAAACATCCAGAGGAGGATACCATATCGTCATACTACATCACAATCATTTTAATGCATGTTGACACCCAAGATAAATCATTATCCACTCCTAGCTACTTAAGCATGGCATGGGCAACTATAATCTCTAATTGTCATCATAAACATGTTTAATCTTAATATGTTGAATCATGGATACTGAGTTAAACATATTTAAAAAAACAAAAACAAGTTGAGTTCATACCCGCTTTTCCTTGCCACAGTCACTTCATCAAATTATCGTCATTATTGCCTTTCACTTGCACGACCGAATGATGTGAAAATAATAATAGTGCAAGAGTGCCATGGACTAAGTTGGAATCTGCAAACATTTCACTCAAAGGAGAAGACAAGGTAATATGGGCTCTTGTTAAATCAACAATAATGCATACGAGAGCCACTCAACATTTTCATCATGGTCATCTCCTTTCAAAGACTCAATGAAAGAAAAGAATTTCAAAGAAACACGCTGAAATATTTTTGGAGTTTTTTAGTTTTTTTCTTGAAGGAAGCAAATTAAAGAAGACAAAAAAAAATGAGAAAAACTATTTACACGGGAAAGCTCCCAACAAGCAAAAGAAGAAACAGGAAATCTTTTTGGGTTTTCTTTTAATACTACAACTAATTAAACAAGAAAGAAAACCCGAAAAGAAGCGAGAAATATTTTTGAATTTTCTCAAAGTTTTTCAAACACACAAAAAGAAAGCGAGAAAATAAAACTAACATGGATTATACAATGAAAGAGGATGAACACCGACAACTGGAATGAAATGTGTGATCATGAACGCGATGTCGGTGAAAAATACGTACTCCCCCAAGCTTAGGCATTTGCTTGGCTTGGTCTACTGCCATGGCTATCCCGGATAATAATCGAAGTGGTAGCTCGTAGAGGCGTTCTGAGCCGCCTCCTCAGCCCGACGGGCAGCCTCAACTGCCGCATTGTACTCGTGCACCTCGCTCTCTGATAGAGAATATCTCTGTTTGTTTTGAAAATCAAAGAGGGCAGGAGCAGGCAAAGCAACATACACAGAACAATATTTATCAAAAACTAAGTTATATTCATATTCGTGTGCATCGCGTTTTAAAAACTTATGTTCTCGCATTGCTTCGAAATTCAAATACTTATAAGGTAAGAGGGGATCATTGAAATTGGGCGAGACCCCTAACCATGCAGCTAGACGGGCGGCATAAATTCCTCCATACAAATCACCATTACCCACGTTACGCTGCAGTCTACGTGCAACAATAGCCCCAAGATTATAATGCTTGCTACCAGTCAAAGCTGTATGAATAAGATTCAGATCGGGGGCGCAAAGCGCGCTGCAGTCTTGCTTACCAACAATGCATTTACCATTAAAAAGTGCAAAATACCGAATAGCGGGAAAGTGAATGCTAAGTATTCTGGCCTGCGTAACTCCCCTATCCTCACCGTTGCAAAGGCTATTAAGAAACAACTCATAATCAGATTTTGGTGGTTCATCTAACGAACCCCAATATGGAATTTTGCATGCATCACAGAATTCTTCTAGAGACATACTATAGGATTTATTATAGAGATGAAATAAAACTCTAGAAGTGCGCGGATGATATTCAAAGTTTTGAGTAAATGAATGAGTGAGATTGTAGTGCTGCGGAGGCTTATCTGCGACGAAGGCGGAAAGCTCGGTGTTGTGAATATATTGGTAAAATTCTTCCTTGATGCCTACACCTAGCATGAACTCGTTGCACGGCCATGGACATGATTTTGCTTTGGCACCCCGCGCCGAACTTGCCCTTGGTTCCTCATATGACTGGCGTGCTGAGCTTTCACTTGATGATGCTTCAGAGGACCTCCTCCTCGAAGAACTCCTCCGGAAGAGGTTCATTTTCCTAAGAACAAATTTCTGAAAAAAAATTGGGCCACAAAAAGATGTTAACAAAACTTCACAAAATTGATAGCAACTACTCCTACAAGTGCCTAGAGGCCATATCAAGCATTCAAACTACTTAAGGCTCAAAGAATTCAACATGCAAGCTCATTTTCAGTGGCACCAAGAGTAGCTAATTATGCAAAATATAATCCACTAGAGCAAAAACTAATTGGAGCAATGGAGGAGTCACATACCAAGTAGCAATCTCCCAAAACAGTTTCGGAAACGGAGCTCCGAGCAAAGAGATCAAAAATCTCAGGTTTGGGAGCAAGAACACGAGAGAGAGAGAGCTACCAGGAATTTTTGCTAGAGGTAAGAGACGAAGTGGGCTGAAGGAATAAGTGAGGGGGTCCCTGTGGGGCCCACAAGGCACCAGGGCGCGCCTGGGGAGGGGTGGCACGCCCTGGTGCCTCATGGGCACCTGGGGCATCCCCCTGGGATGTTTTCAGTGCCAAAAATTCTTAAATATTCTATAAAAATTAATGTAAAAATTTCAGGTCATTCTGAGCACTTTCATTTTTGAGCATTTTTTTATTGCACGGAAAATTCAGAAAGCAGGGCAATCATGGCATTTTATTGTATTTAACTAAAAATAACAGAAAACAAAAAGTGGGTACAAAAGGTTGTGCTTACTAAATTCATCGACCACATGCCTCTCAAAAAGAATCCATTAATAAGGTTGATCAAGTCTTATTAACAAACCATTTCCGAGTAACATGAAACCGAAGAATCTTCGTAAAACACTAGGTTACCTCAACAGGGATATGCATCTCCCCAATTATAAGCGTTTCATATTTCTTTTTGACAGTAGGAAGAGGGAGTTGAAAACTTCCAATAGTAATTGTCGGAGTCTTTTCAATAACATGAATACCATTTACTTGAAATTCTTTCTTCGGAAAGTGCACCGTATATTCATTACCATTGATATGAGAAGTGACCTTGCTTTTGTTGCAATCAATAATAGCCCCTGCAGTATTCAAAAAGGGTCTACCGAGGATAATCGACATGTTGTCGTCCTCAGGCATATCAAGTATAACAAAGTCTGTTAGGATAGTAACATTTGCAACTACAACGGGCACACCCTCACAAACACCGATAGGAATGGCGGTTGATTTGTCAGCCATTTGCAATGATATTTCAGTGGGAGTGAGTTTATTCAAATCAAGTCTTTTATATAAAGAGAAGGGCATAACACTAACACCGGCTCCTAAATCACACAAAGCAGTTTTGACATAATTTCTTTTAATGGAGCATGGTATAGTTGGTATTCCTGGATCTCCTAGTTTCTTAGGTACTTCGTCCTTAAAAGAATAATTTGCAAGCATGGTAGAAATTTCAGCTTCAAGTATTTTTCTTTTATTAGTGACAATGTCTTTCATATATTTGGCATAAGGAGGCATTTTCAACATATCAATCAAACGAGTACGCAAAACGACGGGTCTAAGTATTTCAACAAAGCGTTCAAAGTCTTCCTCATCTTTATTCTTAGATGGTTTAGGAGGAAAGGGCATGGGTTTTTGAACCCATGGTTCTCTTTCTTTACCATGTTTTCTAGCAACGAAGTCTCGTTTATCATAACTTTTGTTTTTAGGAGGTGGGTTATCAAGATCAATAGCAGGTTCTATTTCAACATCATTATCAGGTTCTTTATCATTATCTGGTTGAGCATCCACATGAGCCTCATCATTATCATTATCATTAGGTGAATGTTCATTACCAGATTGTGTTTCAGTATCGGAAATAGAAACATCATTATTATCCTCAGAGGGTTTTTCTACCTCAGGTTCACTAGTAGTATGCAAAGTCCTATCATTTTTCTTTTTCTTTTTCTTTTTAGATGGACTAGGTGTATCATCATTAATTCTTTGAGAGTCTTGTTCAATTCTTTTAGGGTGACCTTCAGGATAAAGTGGCTCCTGAGTCATTCTACCTCCTCTAGACATTACTCTAACAGCATGATCATTCATATTGTTATTCATTTCATTGAGCAATTCACTTTGAGATTTAGCAACTTGTTCTAACTAGGTTTGAACCATAAATGCATGTTTACCTACACCTTTGACATCATTAGCAATTCTAAACAACAAGTCACTCAAGCGATCAATCATGTAGGCATTTTGTTTCAATTGTTTCATAACATTTGCATTGAAATGATCTTGCTTAATAATATAATTGTCAAATTCATACAAGCATTGACTAGGGGGTTTGTTATAAGGAATATCACCCTCATGAAACTTTATAAGAGAATTTACCTCTACTACCTATGGCGGTGTGTCAAGACCATATATTTCTTCAATAGGTGGCAAATTCTTAACATCTTCAGCTTTAATACCTTTTTCCTTCATACATTTCTTTGCTTCTTGCATATCTTCAGGACTGAGAAATAAAATACCCATTTTCTTCGGAGTGGGTTTAGGCGGTGGTTCAGGAAGTGTCCAATCATTATCATTCTTCAATATATTATTCAATAGTTCCTCAGCTTGTTCAATAGTTCGTTCCCTAAAAACACAACCAGCACAACTATCTAGGTAGTCCCTAGAAGCATCGATTAGTCCATTATAGAAGATATCAAGTATTTCATTCTTCTTAAGAGGATGATTAGGCAAAGCATTAAGTAATTGGAGAAGCCTCCCCCAAGCTTGAGGGAGATTCTCTTCTTCAATTTGCACAAAGTTAAATATTTCCTGTAAGGCAGCTTTTGTTTCTTATGAGCAGGAAAATATTTTTCAGAGAAGTAATAAATCATATCCTGGGGACTACGCACACAACCAGGAGCAAGAGTATTAAACCATATCTTAGCATCACCCTTTAACGAGAAAGGAAATAACTTAAGGATATAGTAATAGCGAATTTTTTCCTCATGAGCGAATAGGGTGGCTATATCATTTAATTTAGTAAGATGTGCCACAACAGTTTCAGTTTCATAGCCATGGAAAGGATCGGATTCAACCAAAGTAATTAACTCAGGATCGACAGAGAACTCATGATCCTTATCGGTAACAAATATGGGAGAGGTAGCAAACTTAGGATCATATTTCATTCTCTCTCTCATAGATTTTTGTTTCATTTCAGCAAGCAATTTTATAACCTCATCTCTATCATTACAAGCAAGAATAGCTCTATCCGTCTCCCTATCAAAGACATGTTCATCAGGTGATTCAACTCTAGTAGGAGAGCTAGGCATAATAGGTGAATCATAATTCTCAAGAGTTTCAACATTTTTAGCATTCTTAATTTCTTTAGCTTTAGCAAGTTATTCATCAAGAAATTCACCAAGTGGCACAGTATCATCAAGCAAAGTACTAGCATCATCATAAGTATCATTCATAGCAGAGGCAGTATCATCAATAACTTGCGATATATCAGAATTAATAGCAGGTGGTGGTGTTGCAAGCTTACTTAAAATAGAAGGTGAATCAAGTGTGGAGCTAGATGGCAATTCCTTACCTCTCCTCGTCTTAGAGGGAACGATCTTGGTTTTAGCATCCTTTAGATTCTTCATAGTGATCAACAGATCTAAATCCCAAGTGACTCAGCAAATAAAGCTATGCTGTAACACCCCGAATTTTGGCCCTTTCTTTTTCTTTTGGATTTCTTCGAATTTTTATTTGGAGTTCCTTTTTCCGTGGCTATGTGGTCTTAAAACCTGGGAAGATCTTCTCTTCTTCCTCTCACTAGTGGCTTGTCACTCCCAAATCTATCCCAAGGTCATGTCATTTCCATCTTAGCCCAACCGCAATATTTATTTCTTGGGAATATTCCTTTTTCTATTAAAGGAATAACCCTGTTTGCACTAGGTTGTGAAGCAACCTATATTCCTGCCATTCCAAAAATTCCCACAAAATTCTCATAAATTCTTTGGATCATATATTCCACAAATATGCCAAAATCCATCCTTGCCTAGTTCAAAAATAATTCAGGAATATTCATTTCCTATTCTGTCCAGTATGGCACTTTGTGAAGGAAGTGCCATTTCCCTTTTCTTGATTGACCCCAAAAGTTTTGTGCAATCTCTCATATCCAAATTATTGCCACATGGCAAAATTCAGCTTCATTTGCCTAGTAAATCTTCCTCAGCAAATTTCCAAAGTTTCTGTCCAGAGAGAAGCTTTGTGACGGAAGTACTAGCTAGGCTTATCCAACTGAGTTGAAATTTTGGTAGATCATTCATATGATCCAATCATGACTCTCCACCAAATTTCATCTCCATCCAACAATCCATGAGAGCACGCCTTCAAATCTTGGTTTCTGTTCACAATTTTAGTTTGTGAAGCAACTATATTTTATATTGCTTCAAAAATTCTGAAATTAATCCAGGACCTAAATATCCCTAAATAATGTGATAATGCCAAAACTCACATTATTTTGCCAAGCCAATTTCTCTGCAAAATTCCCCCAAGTTTCTGTCCAGTGTGGAACATTGTGAAGAAAGTACCATTTTGGTGTATCCAAATGGTATGAAATTTTTATGGTGCCTTCATATGACCAAACCATCATCCTCCACCAATTTTTAGTCCAATCCACAACTCCATGTGAGTGCTACTTCCTGATCTTCTTTCTGGACCAGAATATGTGGTTGTGAAGCAACTATATTAACTACTGGTCCAAATCATTTCATTTTTCACAGGCTCATAGTCCTTCCAACCCTAAGCCTATGTGACATCCTGGTTATCTCTTATCTCATTCAATTTGATCACTATTTCATGCCTAAGTTGGCAACAACAAACTTTCTCTGATGAATCCCATCAACCCACAGCTCCTTTTGTTGATCCATCACCTCAGGAGGGTCCCATGATGCACGAACTACACACTAGACATGGTTTTACTGGCCAAGACGCACCGCGTGCGCCTGTGCACGCGGTGACCACGCGGCTGGGAGGCCATTGTCGCGCTCTGGATGGCGTTTAGCTTCGGGCACTCCTCTGCTCGTCGTTCCCGCGCGTCCCACCGTGTCTACAGCGTCGACCACCCTCCCTGCATCCACGTAGCCTCCTCCCCGCCCCTCCCGTCGCTGTCCGGACGCGGACACCGCGTGCCCGCGTAAGAACAGTGGCACAAAGGTGCCCTCCCTGCCCCACGCGGTGCGCCGCGGCTTTGCCCGCGTCCCTGGCACCTCCACTAGCTCCCTCTAGTCGCCATCAACCCTCCCGCGCGCGTGCACACACGTACGCGGCCGCGTCAGTACATCCCCCGAGCGCCCGTGGCGGCATCCGGCGAGGGCATCTCGCCGCGGCTATATAAAGTCGTCCCGAGCACCCCTGACCTCACCAAGCTCCCCTCCTCCATCCTCCAGCCCTCCCCGACCTCTCATTCGAGCTCGAAGAGCTCCCGATCCTCTCCATGGCCGCCATGGCCGCCGCCGACCTCCTCTAAAATTTGGGCAATGCCAAGCCTCGCCTCCCCTCTTTTCTTCGCCATCCGAACCCCCTGAGCCCAGCAACCCTCCCCACCTCCTCGTTCTGTCGCCGGAACATCAGTGGCCGCGTGCTCACCGGTGCCCGAAGCCATCCTCCGCCATGGCCGAGGCCCTGTCCTCCTTTGTGCTCTCCGGTGAGTGTGAGGTGGCTTAGGCGAAGCGGCTCCCTCCCCTGAGCATGCCAGTAGGTGGCACGACCCGAGCAGTGGCCGGAGTCACCAGGAATCGGCGTCGGGGCTGCCGGCCGGAGCCCTTTGTCTCTTCCCGTCGCGAGGTAGGAGGAGGAGGCGGGAGGAGAGAGAGAGAGATGCCGTGGGTCCTGCCTGTAAGCGACCCAGAGGTCGGGCCCGCCCACTTAAGTGGACACGTGTTTTCGGGAATACGTTTTCTGGTTGGGAAAGCGCACTTTCGGACAGCTTCGGTTGAAAATACGCTTCCCTTATGTCAAAACGTATTTTCTGGAATGCGTTTTCTGTTTAAACCCAGCCGGCCAAAACAGTTATTTAGCGGACGTTCGTCCGTTAAGGCCAGAAATGAATATTTTTATTTAATTTTCTGCCTAACGAACGAACGGCCGTATCTCCGCGACCGTGACTCCGATTCAGGTGATTCCAAAGCCCACGATCTCAGTTCGTCGAGCCCGTTCCGATGGTATCATTTTCATGAGGTTGTCACACTGTGAAAATGACCATTTTGCCCTTGCCCTTAAAACAGCTCCGCCGAGAGGGAAACTTTTCCGGCGATTCTTTCCACGAGTTCATCGCACCTCTCCCCGATGATTCCTCCACCCCCAGGCAAGCCACAATAGCCACTTGCATGATGGCATTGCAGTAGCCATGGTTTCCACTTGAATATTTAATAATTGTTTGCTCATTTAATTATTTTGTGAATGATTCGAATATGTTTGTGAATCCATGTCCATGCTTATGCCATGTTCATCAAGTGAGTAAATTGATTAAATGCTAATGTTTTTATTATCATGCTTTATTCCTGTAATCATTTCCGATGCTAGTAATAATGTTATGCTCACATGAGTAGTTACTGTCTGATATGAAAATACTTGTGATACTCATGATCATCTTTATGCCATGCTCATGTGCATCCCGTAGACCAAATGATTTATCATTATGATGCTAAATGGTTATGTTGCCCATCTATGGTTACATTGATATCATGCTCATCTGCATTGTTATGTTATTATGACTCAGCTCATCACCATTCAAGTTGAACCTGACATTAATCGAACTTGAACAAATCTGTTGGCTGAGTCATGGTGCACCGAATCGAGCTAACCAGTGCAGCCACACTTGCCTTATGGGGGGCCCTAATGCAGTCTATTGTCATGCCTCTCGCCGGTGCCTCCTACTAGGGAAGGTTATGGGTGCGCGCTACCCTGATCAGGTAGGCTACCATAAGCCTTGAGGACCCGAGTTTTATGGTACCGAGGTCCCCGTTTGGGACGATGTTTATGTTTGGCCACGACGGTGGCAGCCACAGAGGTGGCGGATGTCACATGTTGACATCAGGGTCACCCAGGACATAGCCCAAAGGGGAGTTTGTCGGAGTGGCCGGGAGAGTGTCATGCAATAGACTGGTTTTGTCGGAACGTCGTTGGTCCACCCGAATGGGAGCACGAGGCCATGAGTTCTGTAGTGTGGGTACAGTGTACTAACCTCTGCAGAGTGTATAATCTATCGATAGCCGGATCCTCGGTCATGGACACAGTTCGTAGTAGGTCACACTATGGGTCAACAGAAATAATAATCTGAATAATAAACAACCCCGGTTCAATGAGAAAAGAAGTTGGTTGATCTTTATGTGGTCATGCGATGGTCACAGGTAGAGATCAAGCTCCGTGTGGTCATGTGATGATCACGATGGTATAGTTGATACCGAGCTTGGTTGATCCTGTGGTGATCGTGTGATGTTCACGATGGTAAGTCCGAGACATATGGTGGTTACGAGATAACCTCCGAGCAGAGTAAGTTGGTCCATGAGACCTTAAATGTCGACCCCCGTGCATGCTAGTGCTAGTATCATCTTGTTCATATCATGAATTATATGTACATGCCATGCTCATGTTGTTGCCATGCTCATGTTGTTGCCATGCTCATGTTGTTCTAGTAGTAATGTGTTCATCATTGATGATTAACCTGTAAATGCCATGCTGTTGTATGTCTTGATTGCTTTAGTTGCTGTGAGCTTGCGAGTACATTCAAAGTGCTCACCTGGCGTGTCATGCCAGATTTGCAGGTCATGCCGTGATTGATTGCTTGTCGAGGATCCCGAGGTTGCGCTCTAGGATGCGTCCCAGCCAGAGTCCCTTCGGAGTGGAGTTCACCACCGTCGTCGTTGTTCCGCTGTTAGGATTTATTCCGTTTCGAGATGTCTCGCTGCTAGCATAGAGCTATCTGACCAGGCGAAGTGTCGCCGTGCCCCTGTAACCTTCGTGCCTTCAGAACCCTTGTACCCGTTATATTTGTAATAAAGAGTTGATTTGTGCTATGCCAAGCAGTGCCGTATTCCAGAAGACTTGATCTCTGGGCTGGAATACGGGGTGTTCCGGTCTCTCTGAGCCGGGGTGCCACAACGATTGGTATCAGAGCAGGTTTGGCTGTAGGACGCCCTATTCAGCACGAGCGTTAGAAACCGGTAGTTTAGAGTCTAGCTTGCTTGCTGCTTTTGGTTGTTGCATTTGTTTGCTGCATAGCATGCATATAGACTCATTATATTGTCACTAACGGTTGATCTTGTGAGTGTAGGTGGCATCGGTTTCGATCCACTTCCTGCACCCTCCAGCTTTGCATACGCGTTCTTTGGTGTCATCTCTGTACCAGCGGAGTGATGCCGAGGTACCTTGTGGTGTCGATCACTTGCAGGATTGATACACAGGTATCACACCAATATTTTCTCTTCAGCCCCACCTATCGTTTCGGTGGTAGACATGTTTCTACCCCGGATCTGGCCATCCAACCCGCCACTTTGGCAACCCTTACTGGTCTTTGTTACCAAAAGAAAGGGCAATGCCAGCAGACCCTATTTTTCCACCGCTATCCTACCCTATCTGGACGAGTACGGCTCCCTTCCGTACGCTTGATGATGATGTGGTCGTGACATCCGTGTCTCGCTACATGATCACCGAGTCCGTCCTCATTCCTAAGCCCGTCCAGATGCAACCTGTGCTGAGCCAGCGCTTGGTGTAGCTCTGTTTACACCAATCCCTCCACACGTTGATTCATTTTCGTGCACACCGCCACAGCATATTAGATCGTAGTACCGGAGTTCCCTCGAGAATTGTGTGCTTAAGTAGGCATGCATAGTGAGGAGAATAGCTGTAAAATGTGATGTTGCTTGTATGTAATCTTAATGCTGTGCGTGTTTGTGTCATTTATTTTGGCTTCTTTTTGGGCCCTCGGTGTTACCATATTTCCCCTTATGAAAGTTGCTCATCAACCGACACCGGACTCGAAGAATCAGTGAGGATTTCAAATATTTTGAAGCTCAGCTAAACAGAATAGAATTATCAGTGGACGACATTATATTGGGAATATCTGGATTGAATACAAATGATATTCTGGAATGATTATCAACATCAAGTTTACATCAGCGTGCAACCATCACAATCATAATGAACTAGCTGGGAGACAATTTGTGTGCAAGACAACAGTACATTTCCAGTCAAAGGAATATCAAGGGTATATATATATGGCATTCAGTCTGCATATCATGGAGAGAAGCTTCTGGAGTAAGCAACCCAGTCTTCCTCCGCACGCTACCAGGGAAGCTTACGACGCAAGGTTCCGCAGTCTTCCTCAGTACGACATGTGGATAACTTCCAGTGTAAGATACCCAGTCATCTTCAGTAAGCCACCGCAGAAAGCTTCCAGCATAAGGTACCGAATCGTCCTCAGTAAGCAACCAAGGGAGAAGCTTCTGAAGCACAGTACCCAGCCTTCTTCAGCACGCTACCATCGACAAAAGCTTCGAGCATAAGATATCCAGCCTTCCTCAGCATGCTACTCTCAGATAGCTTCCAACACAAGCTATCTAGTCTTCGTCAGTACGGCACTACAAACAATCATCGGCATTGGTACAAGATATTACACAGTGGGTTGCCAGCATATGGCAGTGCATCCCAAGAATCAGACCCACAACAGTTTGTCAGAAGCAAGAATCAATCAAGACACAAGTGTCTGCCTTGGGAACCAAATGCTCAGATACACATGCTTCCATATATAGTGAGAACATGCTGCCAAGGTCATGCAAGTCACTCGTACGATAATGCAAGCATGGTGAGAATCCAACAAATCCGTGAGTATGTAAGAGGAAGAAAGCCAGTTATACACCTCAGTGTGATGCAATGTCTGACAAGCTATGAAGCAAGACAACGTTGGGACAGCAATCCTGACAGTGGATATCAAGGCCAGCTTCCTCACACCCGACCAAGTGATATCATTAACCTCTGTCACTGTCATGTATGATTGACCACCACAGTGAGCTCTATACAAGTAACTGTGAACCTGGTATATGATCATGATGAACCCTTGCTTATCTTTTCCTGGTAACGGCACCACGCCTGTGTTCTGAGCTGCTTTCGGCCGTCCAGGGTGGATGCCGCCTTTATATTTCTCTCTTCAACAACTGGCCCGTGTTCTGAGCTGCTTTTCGGCCGTCTCGGGCAGCTGTTGAGTTTCTTTTTGTAGCAGTGACCCTATGCTCTGAGCTGTTCTTCGGCCGTCTTAGGGAACTGTTACATTCTTCTTATCAACACTGCCTCATGCTCTGAGCTGCTTTTCAGCCATCGTGAGCCATGGTTGAGTTATTTCAGTAATGTCCCAGACCTGAGTCGTAAAGACCGCTCTGGTGGCTACTGATTTATTTGCCGATTTCTTGCAAAGATTCGGATGATCATTGCCCTATGGTTAGAGCTTGTGAGATGATAAACTTGCCAGTTAAACGTTGCCGCACTGCCTGAGGATAAGGATAAGGTATGTTTGCCAGAATATTGCACCTGTCAGCACCTATGGTCACACGAAGAATTAAGGATATATATGGCCAAGCTCTTTCAGCAAAAGATTCAGAAAAAGAGAACAATAATGAAGGAGCAAGACCGGCAATACATGTATGATAATTATTGCATGAACAACATGGTACGGATACCCAAGACAGTCTGATTCCGTATTGATCACCATGAACACACACCCAAGGGGTCTACTCTGTTTGTAAGGATCTCATATCGAGAGGACAGTTGAATCATCGGTACGGATCTGAGACAAAGGAGCCAGTCAAGATAATTCAGAACCACTTACAAGCAGTCAGATTCCGCCAAGAGAACGGTTACGATTCTCAGCATTGTTTTGAACCCGGAGGATATACACTTACTTGAGTAACCCGAGGCAATGATTAAAGGTTTCATGTCCACCGAGAAAATTTGTTCCCGACTCCATTGATACTATCAGTGCTGGATATAAGAATGACACGTCAATGGGGAAATTCCTCCCGGACTTATGGAAATCCCGGTCATGATAATATCAGACAAGCCAGCAGACATAAAAGAGTTGAAGTCAGAGCAAGGATGAACATATGAAGAAAGACTTGTCAGAATGTTGGATACAGTGAAGCAAACCACCCCAGAGCAAGGCAGTAAGTCAGATGCAATTCAGTGGGAACATCATATGAAGGAAAAGGATACCCGAGTTGGAAACGGTTTCCTTAAGTCAGAATATTCATACTTGTTCCCTGAGTAACCAAATCTCAAGGACGAGATTTATCGTAAGGGGGGTAGGTTTGTAACACCCCGAAGTTTGGCCCTTTCTTTTTCTTTTGGATTTCTTCGATTTTTTATTTGGAGTTCCTTTTTCCGTGGCTATGTGGTCTTAAAACCTGGGAAGATCTTCTCTTCTTCCTCTCACTAGTGGCTTGTCACTCCCAAATCTATCCCCAGGTCATGTCATTTCCATCTTAGCCCAACCGCAATATTTATTTCTTGGGAATATTCCTTTTTCTATTAAAGGAATAACCCTGTTTGCCCTAGGTTGTGAAGCAACCTATATTCCTGCCATTCCAAAAATTCCCACAAAATTCTCATAAATTCTTTGGATCATATATTCCACAAATATGCCAAAATCCATCCTTGCCTAGTTCAAAAATAATTCAAGAATATTCATTTCCTATTATGTCCAGTATGGCACTTTGTGAAGGAAGTGCCATTTACCTTTTCTTGATTGACCCCAAAACTTTTGTGCACTTTCTCATATCCAAATTATTGCCACATGGCAAAATTCAGCTTCATTTGCCTAGTAAATCTTCCACAGCAAATTTCCAAAGTTTCTGTCTAGAGAGAAGCTTTGTGAAGGAAGTACTAGCTAGGCTAATCGAAATGAGTTGAAATTTTGGTAGATCGTTCATATGATCAAATCATGACTTTCCACCAAATTTCATCTCCATCAAACAATACATGAGAGCACACCTTCAAATCTTGGTTTCTGGTCACAATTTCAGTTTGTGAAGCAACTATATTTTCTATTGCTTCAAAAATTCTGAAATTAATCCAGGACCTAAATATACCTAAATAATGTGATCAAGCCAAAACTCACATTATTTTGCCGAGACAATTTCTCTGCAAAATTCCCCCAAGTTTCTGTCCAGTGTGGAACATTGTGAAGCAAGTACCATTTTGGTGTATCCAAATGGTATGAATTTTTTATGGTGCCTTCATATGACCAAATCATCATCCTCCACCAATTTTTAGTCCAATCCACAACTCCATGTGAGTGCTACTTCCTGATCTTCTTTCTGGACCAGAATATGTGGTTGTGAAGCAACTATATTAACTACTGGTCCAAATCATTTCATTTTTCACAGGCTCATAGTCCTTCCAACCCTAAGCCTCTGTGACATCCTGGTTATCTCTTATCTCATTCAATTTGATCACTATTTCATGCCTAAGTTGGCAACAGCCAACTTTCTCTGATGAATCCCATCAACCCACAGCTCCTTTTGTTGATCCATCACCTCAGGAGGGTCCCATGATGCACGAACTACACACTAGACATGGTTTTACTGGCCAGGACGCACCGCGTGCGCCTGTGCACGCGGTGACCACGCAGCTGGGAAGCCATTGTCACGCTCTGGATGGCGTTTAGCTTCGGGCACTCCTCTGCTCGTCGTTCCCGCGCGTCCCACCGTGTCTACAGCGTCGACCACCCTCCCCTGCATCCACGTAGCCTCCTCCCCACCCCCCCGTCGCTGTCCGGACGCAAACACCGCGTGCCCGCGTAAGAACAGTGGCACAAAGGTGCCCTCCCTGCCCCACGCGGTGCGCCGCGGCTTTGCCCGTGTGCCTGGCACCTCCATGAGCTCCCTCTAGTCGCCATCAACCCTCCCGCACGCGTGCGCACGCATACGCGGCCGCGTCAGTACATCCCCCGAGCGCCCGTTGCAGCATCCGGCGAGGGCATCTCGCCGCGGCTATATAAAGCCGTCCCGAGCACCCCTGACCTCACCAAGCTCCTCTCCTCCATCCTCCAGCCCTCCCCGACCTCTCATTCGAGCTCGAAGAGCTCACAATCCTCTCCATGGCCGCCATGGCCGCCGCCGACCTCCTCTAAAATTCGGGCAATGCCAAGCCTCTCCTCCCCTCTTTTCTTCGCCATCCGAACCCCCTGAGCCCAGCAACCCTCCCCACCTCCTCGTTCTTTCGCCGAAACATCAGTGGCCGCGTGCTCATCGGTGCCCGAAGCCATCCTCCACCGCGGCCGAGGCCCTGTCCTCCTTTGTGCTCTCCGGCGAGTGTGAGGTGGCTTAGGCGAAGCGGCTCCCTCCCCTGAGCATGCCAGTAGGTGGCACGACCCGAGCAGTGGCCGGAGTCACCAGGAATCGGCGTCGGGGCTGCCGGCCGGCGCCCACTGTCTCTCCCCGTCACGAGGTAGGAGGAGGAGGCAGGAGGAGAGAGAGATGCCATGGGTCCCGCCTGTAAGCGACCCAGAGGTCGGGCCCGCCCACTTAAGTGGACACGTGTTTTCGGGAATACGTTTTCTGGTTGGGAAAGCGCACTTTCGGACAGCTTCGGCTGAAAATACGCTTCCCTTATGTGAAAACGTATTTTTTGGAATGCGTTTTCTGTTTAAACCCAGCCGGCCGAAACAGTTATTTAGCGAACGTTCGTCCGTTAAGGCCAGAAATGAATATTTTTATTTAATTTTCTGCCTAACGAACGAACGGCCGTATCTCCGCGACCGTGACTCCGATTCAGGTGATTCCAAAGCCCACGATCTCAGTTCGTCGAGCCCGTTCCGATGGTATCATTTTCATGAGGTTGTCACACTGTGAAAATGACCATTTTGCCCTTGCCCTTAAAACCTCCGCCGAGAGGGAAACTTTTTCGGCGATTCTTTCCGCGAGTTCATCGCACCTCTCCCCGATGATTCCTCCACCCCTTAGGCAAGCCACAACAGCCACTTGCATGATGGCATTGCAGTAGCCGTGGTTTCCACTTGAATATTTAATATTTTTTTGCTCATTTAATTATTTTGTGAATGATTTGAATATGCTTGTGAATCCATGTCCATGCTTATGCCATGTTCATCAAGTGAGTAAATTGATTAAATGCTAATGTTTTTATTATCATGCTTTATTCCAGTAATCATTTCCAATGCTAGTAATAATGGTATGCTCACATGAGTAGTTACTGTCTGATATGAAAATACTTGTGATACTCATGATCATCTTTATGCCATGCTCATGTGCATCCCGTAGACCAAATGATTTATCATTACGATGCTAAATGGTTATGTTGCCCATCTATGGTTACACTGATATCATGTTCATCTGCATTGTTATGTTATTATGACTCAGCTCATCACCATTCAAGTTGAACCTGACATTAATCGAACTTGAACAAATCTGTTGGCTGAGTCATGGTGCCACCGAATCGAGCTAACCAGTGTAGCCACACTTGCCTTATGGGGGGCCCTAATGCAGTCTATTGTCATGCCTCTCGCCGGTGCCTCTTACTAGGGAAGGTTATGGGTGCGCGCTACCCTGATCAGGTAGGCTACCATAAGCCTTGAGGACCCGAGTTTTATGGTACCGAGGTCCCCGTTTGGGACGATGTTTATGTTTGGCCACGACGGTGGCAACCACAGAGGTGGCGGATGTCACATGTTGACATCAGGGTCACCCAGGACATAGCCCAAAGGGGAGTTTGTCGGAGTGTCCGGGAGAGTGTCATGCAATAGACTGGTTTTGTCTGAACGTCGTTGGTCCACCCGAATGGGAGCACGAGGCCATGAGTTCCGTAGTGTGGGTACAGTGTACTAACCTCTGCAGAGTGTATAATCTATCGATAGCCACGTCCTCGATCATGGACACAGTTCGTAGTAGGTCACACTATGGGTCAATAGAAATAATAATCTGAATAATAAACAACCCCGGTTCGATGAGAAAAGAAGTTGGTTGATCTTTATGTGGTCATGCGATGGTCACAGGTAGAGATCAAGCTCCGTGTGGTCATGTGATGATCACGATGGTATAGTTGATACCGAGCTTGGTTGATCCTGTGGTGATCGTGTGATGTTCACGATGGTAAGTCCGAGACATATGATGGTTACGAGATAACCTCCGAGCAGAGTAAGTTGGTCCATGAGACCTTAAATGTCGACCCCCGTGCATGCTAGTGCTAGTATCATCTTGTTCATATCATGAGTTATATGTACATGCCATGCTCATGTTGTTGCCATGCTCATGTTGTTGCCTTGCTCTTGTTGTTCTAGTAGTAATGTGTTCATCATTGATGATTAACCTGTAAATGCCATGCTGTTGTATGTCTTGATTGCTTTGGTTGCTGTGAGCTTGCGAGTACATTCAAAGTACTCACCTGGCGTGTCATGCCAGATTTGCAGGTCACGCCATGATTGATTGCTTGTCGAGGATCCCGAGGTTGCGCTCTAGGATGCGTCCCAGCCAGAGTCCCTTTGGAGTGGAGTTCACCACCGTCGTCGTTGTTCCGCCGTTAGGATTTATTCCATTTCGAGATGTCTCGCTGCTAGCATAGAGCTATCTGAGCAGTCGAAGTGTCGCTGTGCCCTTGTAACCTTCGTGCCTTCAGAACCCTTGTACACGTTATATTTGTAATAAAGAGCTGATTTGTTCTATGCCAAGCAGTGCCGTATTCCAGAAGACTTGATCTCTGGGCTGGAATACGGGGTGTTCCGGTCTCTCTGAGCCGGGGTGCCACATATGCTCCCCGGCAACGGCGCCAGAAAAAGGTCTTGATAACCCACAAGTATAGGGGATCGGAACAGTTTTCGAGGGTAGAGTATTCAACCCAAATTTATTGATTCGACACAAGGGGAGCCAAAGAATATTTGCAAGTATTAGCAGTTGAGTTGTCAATTTAACCACACCTGGAGACTAAATATCTACAGTAGAGTGATTAGTAGCACAGTAGTATGGTAGTTTGATAGCAATAGCAATAATAGTAACAGTAACAGTAGCAGCAATAATTTTGTGGCAATTGTGACAGTAGTAGCAACAATAGTAACTTAGCAAATAACAATATGTGAAAAGCTCGTAGGCATTGGATCGGTGATTTTGTTGGATAACATTCATCATGTAACAGTCATAACCTAGGGCGACACAGAACTAGCTCCAATTCATCAATGTAATGTAGGCATGTATTCCGTATATAGTCATACGTGCTTGCGATAAGAACTTGCATGACATCTTTTGTCCTACCCTCCCGTGGCAGCGGGGTCCATAAGGAAACTAAGGGATATTAAGGCCTCCTTTTAATAGAGAACCGGAACAAATCATTAACACATAGTGAATACATGAACTCCTCAAACTACGGTAATCACCGGAAAGAAACCCAATTATTGTCACCTTGGGGTATGCGGATCATAACACATAGCAGGTTTATATAATTTGTAAGATCGGATCAAGAACACAAATATCTTCATGAAAACATAAAGGGTTCAGATCTAAAATCATGGCACTCGGGCCCTAGTGACAAGCATTAAGCATAGCAAAGTCATAGCAACATCAATCTCAGAACATAGTGGATACTAGGGATCAAGCCCTAACAAAACTAACTCGATTACATGATAAATATCATCCAACCCATCACCGTCCAGCAAGCCTACGAAGGAATCACTCACTCCCGGCGGTAAGCATCATGAAATTGGTGATGGAGGATGGTTGATGATGACGATGCCGGAAGATCCCCCTCTCCGGAGCCCCGAACGGACTCCAGATCTGGCCTCCCGATGAAGAACAGGAGGTGGCGGCTGCTCCGTATCGTGAAACGCAATGAAACTTCCTCTCCTATTTTTTTCTCTGGAATTGTGAATTTATAGGCTTGAGATTAGGGTCAGCGGAGCCACGTGGGCCCCACGAGCCACCAGGGCGCGCCTAGGGGGGTGGCGCGCCCTGGTGCCTCGTGGGCAACAGGTGGCCCCCCTCCAGTGGATCTTGGCTCCAGTATTTTTTATTTATTCCATAAAAATTCTCCAAAAAGTTTCATCCAATTCCAAGAACTTTTATTTCTGCACAAAAAACAACACCATGGTAGTTCTGCTGAAAACAGCGTCAGTCCGGGTTAGTTCCATTCAAATCATGCAAATTAGAGTCCAAAACAAGAGCAAAAGTGTTTGGAAAAGTAGATACGACGGAGACGTATCACCTACTGCCTTGCAGCTTTTTTTTGCACTGCGGATAAATCCTCACACTTACCAGGTATCCGTTCATCCCCAGTTGTTCATGTGTTTCACTAAATTCTTCGAAATGTTATCCGATCTTTCGAAAATCCTCTACAACCTATTGCTTTGGAAAGTCTTGCCTGTCTGCATTATGGTTAATTCCTTATGTCTAGCCATATTCATTAACATCCTTTGTCACTATCATTTTGCGTCCCTTGATTCAATATGTATGTGAATGCTCGCTATCAACAATTAATTCCTAGAATTCGTCCTTCCGGCTCAGACGTCATTTTGGACATGAGTTGGTTCTCGGCCAATCAAGTTGCAATTGATCGTCCATCTAGTTCTATTCAACTTACCCACCTTTTGATCAGAGTGTTTGCTTCTGATCCTTCGTTTTTGGAAATCATAATTCCTTTGTATTTAAGCATTGAATTATTCAGATGCTTATATAATCCAATGCCTTTGCATTCTTTCTTCTTCTGGTTGAGTACCGATACTTCCTTCAGATCCTTTGCTGACCACCTGATCTTTGGTTGGATTATTATCCGACAGTGTCCTTCTTATTCAATAACTCTTATTACATCCTTGCTGTTTATGAGTCTGTATTCAACAATGTCATTCCTAGTCGTCCGGCTACATAATTATCGTGCTATTCTTAACTGTGCTACCTAGTCCTCCTTCCCGGTGCACAATGGGCTAAGTTTGTGTTAAACTTTCATCATCATATCGTTTTGCTTACACAGCATGAATCCGAGCGTTATATTCTTGGATCCGTTGACCTTGAACTTCATTCCATCTGCTTTGATCATCCTACTGATCGATTTCATCTTCCTAAAACCCCTCAACAAATGTGTCATGATCAACGTCAACATTTTGGCTTCCTCTGAGATGTCTGAATTCATGGTGAGAAATACCATCCTTGCCCCTTGATGATTTGTGTTATCATCGACAACATCCTTGACTTTCTGCCAACACAGACTTGGTCATGTTTTGGTTATACCCTACGTTCCTTGATACTCTTGAAATTGTTCCTTAGTATCTCTTATGATCTTCGGACCCAACCCTTACTTGAAACACCATGTTATTGCTACCTCGAAGCATGACTGTGGTATTCTGAATATCAACAAGAACATCGGAAGTGCGATGTTAAATGTCTCTTGATCAATTATCCAAACCCCGTTGTATGGGTAACCTCATGACTTTCCTCGCCCCGTTATCTAAATGATTTTTGAACTTGCTGTTCCGTCATGTATATCATGCTCAGCTTTTTTTCCTTGGGAAGGATATACACCCAATCCTTGTGTTTAAACACATTTTCCTTTCCATTCGTCTGTTTAATCTGATAATCACATTTTCCTTTCCATCCGTCTGTTTAATCTGATAATCACATTTTCCTTTCCATTCGTCTGTTTAACCTTCCAAATAATTTATGTGATCTAAGCAGTAATAATTCTTTGCTTATGAAAACACCTCAGTGTACCACTCTGTCAGTAACACCTTGTTGCTATTGTTGTTAACATTTCGGTAACACCGGTGGATGAGAACTTTGCCTATTGGTCCGCCTCGCCTTGCAAGCAGGAAAATGGTTCTCTTCGTCCCCCCGCCCTTGGTACCGACGTTGTTGCCGACATAGCTGACAAGCTATCCTCTGACATGCCTTGCTATCGCGACCGTGCAAGTTGTCACCGCCCTTCCTACTCTTAATCCGCACTAACCACAGTTCCACAGGATCGAAACCTGACTCTCCTGTACATCCCTGTTTACTAAGCTATTCCTCGCGCTTTGCTTCATATGTAATTCGCGAGCCACCTTTCGAGAGATGATCTATTCTGGTACCAGACGCAATACCTATTCCCGTTGCTCTGAACCCCTTTCACACTCTATTTCAGGCATCGAACGATTGTCTATCCACTTGAAACTTCTTATTGTACCTTCTTACCTTGCTCTCGATGTTTTTCTTAATTTTCAATTCGAGAGATACTTTCTGCCACATTCCCTGAGTTATACACCAAATAATCAACCTTGCAAAGGTCCGTTCTCCCGAAGATACCCCTTATTCATTTTGTAAGTATGATGAAGACTCCGAAGGAAGGATGACAACTTCGTCACGACGCACAGAAGCAGAGGAATGGGGAAATAAAATCATGGAGCGAACCCTTCGAGAAGAGCAATCAAGATCGACAAGACTCGTTAGAATTTCGTAACCAATCCTTTCCCCTTACTCTACCTCTTAAATCTCGGGACGAGATTTCTTGTAGTGGAGGAGATTTGTAACACCCCCAGTGTCATGCTACAGTGATCTTCCCCCTAATGGTTGCCATGTCATCATGATCACTATGCTAATTGCCACTTGTCCAAAATCAAGTTCAAAATCCAATTAGAAATGCAAGTCAAATATTTGCATCTTCTAATGAGCCAGCAAAATAGTTCATAATATTGCAAATATTCACCAAGTATTTGTCATGGTAAAACCAACCTCTTTTCGGTTCCCAAAATGCCCCTGGATTTTAAAACAGTGGTCCAGCAACACTTTTTCAGCCCTTTTAAATGCCAGCAAAATTCAAATGGATTCCGGACTGCCTCAAATTTTTTGTACTAACTCAGAATATTGCAAAGTATTTAATGTGGCAAGTGGCACATTTTACAAAAGTCATTTGGTGCTCCAATTAAATGAAAAATAGAGCAGAATTGAATAGCACGAAAAGAAAAAGGGAAAAGAAGAAAGCCCACTGTGCTGTCGGCCTAAGTCCACAGTGCCGAGGCCTAGCCCAGCTCCCACCGTCCCGATCCTCCTGCCCCTCTCTCCTGGGTGTGGCAGCACGCCCGCGCGCCCTGCGCCAGGCCCCCCCTCACGCGCGCTCGATAGCGGGGCGCTACAGGCCCTCGAGATGGATAAGGGCGACGCCCTCACCCTCTCCTGCTAACCCTAACCCCACTCCTCCTCACTCCCCACCTCCCTCATCCTCTCTCCTCTGCTTTATCCGAAGCCGAGCGCCGCCATGGCCGTAACCGGTGAAGCACGCGTCCACCGTCGTCCCTAAGCCACCGGAGTTTGTCCAGGAGGACCGCCATCGACCACCTCTTCTTCCCCGATCCTTCATTCGTCGGTGGCAGCAACACAAGGACGGCATCGATCGGCTCCACCCTCCACGGCCGCCACCGCCATTGCCGCCGATGCACGCCTCCTCAACCCTCCCTGGCTGCCCCGAGCAGCTTCTCGACACTGCTGTGAGCCTCGCCTCCCTTCTGCCTCCCCCTCGAGCTCGGACTCAAGCTCTTGCGAGCGCCCCGCCGTAGCCGTAGCTCCATCGCCGCCGCACCTTGCTGCTGCCATGGCGAGGGCTCGCGCCCATTGACGCCGAGCGCGGCAGCGCACTCCTGGCGCTCCCAGGAGGCCAGCGAGCCCCTCAGCCAGCCTGCTAACACCCCGCAGCCTCGCACCCGTGCAAGGCCGAACGCCGGCCGCCGCTCCGCTCACCGCAGACGCCGCTACGATGCATCTCCGGCTGCCCCGCGACCACCATTCAAAGCGCTGGTCCACCAGCTCTCCAACGGTGCCACCCGCTCGTGCCCTCGTCACCGGAAATGGCCGGACGGCCAGCTCCGTCATCTCGGCTTTATGCCGGCGGTTAGCCACCGTTAACCTGCTGACGTCGCATCATTAGCCACTAACTAAAGCCCCTAAACGGTCACTGGCAGTGGGCCCCAGGCCGCTAACTAATTTAGTTAGGATTTTAAACTAATCCTGTTTTATTTATCTGTGTCACTGACACACGGGTCCCACAGGACCTGCTGACCAGTCAGCGTGGACCAGTCAACTGCTGACTAACTGCTAACTGGGCAGTTGACTGGCCCCACCAGTCAGCCTCTGTGGCTAGCCCACAGTGGGTACACTTAGCAATTTCTGTTTTTTGACGAATTAATATTAAATCCAGAAAATTCCAGAAATTGTTTAAAACTTTGAAAAAATCATATAAAATAAACCGTAGCTCAGATGAAAATGTTTTCTATATGAAAAATGATCAGAAAAATATGACGAATCCGAATATGTGATCAAAATGCTTGACCATCACTCCTAACTAGATGAACATGGAACCTTTCCCTCTGGGTCGTCTGTCCGATAATTGCTTAAAGCCGGGAAAATATTCCCAGATATTTTCCCGCTCCGTCTACAACACTTAGCACTGCGTTAGGTCACCCCTAGCACAGCATATCGCCATGTCATGCATCTGTGTTGGATTTGTTTGCTGTGTATTTATTTGTTTCCTCCCCCTCTTCTCTTCGGTAGCCCCCGAGTCTAACGTGACCCCTGAGGACTGCTACACCACCGACGACCCCTCTTTCACCGCAGAGCTTCTAGGCAAGCAAAACCCCCTTGATCATTCCTATATCGCCCATTCTTTCTCTCTCATGCTAGCATTAGAATTCCTACAGTTGTTGTTCCGATAGTACCTATTTCGATGCATAGCCTGTTTTTGTAACTACTGTTGATACCTTACCTGCTATCCTAAATGCTTAGTATAGGTTGGTTAGTGATCCATCAGTGGCCCCTCACCCTTGTCCGTGTTGCCATGCTTTGCTTCCAGATGACTCGATCAACATGATCGACGTGCAGAGACCAACAAATCATCGCACACCCCCTTAGTTGTACGACTCTGCAGAGCTACTATCGAGTGCCGAGGGTGATACGTTCTACCTCACTCCTGATGGTATCTCTGTGGCGTAGCTAGTCGGTTGTGGGTTACCGCGGGTGATTCCTCTTTCACCACTAAAAGCACATTTGCTCCCTTGGTGGTTTTGGTAATTCATAACAACATATATCTCATTGAACTAATGTACATTCAAGATTAAGATTTCAGGATGTTCAATGATTGGCATGGCATGGACTAGAGACGTGGACCCCTCAAAATGCTAAGGACAAGGATTGGCAAAAGATCAAGACTCTACATTTTTGGTTTAGTGATCCAAGATCACATTGCGTCCATAGGAAAGCCAATACTATTAAAAGGGGATGAGGTGTTGCTTAATGGTCTTTTTTCTCAAGTGCTTAGTGACAGTACTCCTAAACCCTCAACCACTCTCTCAATCCCAAATGTGTCCAGAACCTACATTCCAACTCGGCCCCAGCAAAAATCTATATCCGGCCCCACCGAGTTCATCCAAGACTTAGCCACTGCCAAAACCATAACAAATAGGATCCACCGAAATGGATCTCGGTCTCACCGAGATGGCCTTGCCAACTCTCTGTAATCGTTTGCACTCACTTCGGTCTCACCGAGTTTTGCAAATCGGTCTCACCGAGATGGCTTGCCAAGTCTCTGTTGCCTTATTGCTTCACTTCGGTCTTACCGAGTTGATGCAATCGGTGCCACCAAGATGAGGGTTGCCCTAGCCATTGCACTTCGGTCCATCCGAGTTGTTCATATCGGTCCCACCGAGATTCCTAACGTTCATATCTTTTACACAGTTCGGTGCTACCGAGATGAAAGTTTCGATGCCACCGAGTTGGGTCAAAAGTGTGTAACGGTTGGATTTTGTGTGGAGGCTATATATACCCCTCCACCACATCCTTCTCAGTAAGGAGAGCCATCAGAACGTGCCTACACTTCCACCATTCATTTTCTAAGAGAGAACCACCTACTCATGTGTTGAGATCAAGCTATTCCATTCCTACCATTTGAATCTTGATCTCTAGCCTATCCCAAGTTGCTTTCCACTCAAATCCCTCTTCCACCATAGCCAAATCTGTGAGGAGTTGTTTGAGTGCTGGGAAGACTATCATTTGAAGCACAAGAGCAAGGAGTTCATCAACAACACACCGTCTATTACCTTTTGGAGAGTGGTGTCTCCTAGATTGGTTAGGTGTCGCTTGGGAGCCTCCAACCAGATGTGGAGTTGAACCAAGAAGTTTGTAAGGGCAAGGAGATCGCCTACTTCGTGAAGATATACCCCGAGTGAGGCTAGTCCTTCGTGGACGTAAGCCATGGTGGAATAGACAAGGTTGCTTCTTCGTGGACCCTTCGTGGGTGGAGCCCTCCATGGACTCGCGCAGCCGTTACCCTTCGTGGGTTGAAGTCTCCATCAACGTGGACGTACGATAGCACCACCTATCAGAACCACGCCAAAAACCACCGTGTCTTCATTGCGTTTGATATCTCCAATCCCCTCTCTACTTACATATGCAATTATTTATATTCCGCTGCTATACTCTTAGAATTGCACGTGTAGGGTGATGCTTGACATGTACTATTGCTAAAATCTGCCCACAATTAAAATCTGGGAAAAGGTTAGGTTTTATTTGGTCAAGTAGTCTAATCACCCCCCCTCTAGACATACTTTCGATCCTACAAGTGGTATCGGAGCTTTGGTCTCCGTAAGCCTTGATTTCCATTGCTTTGGTGATCATAGCCTTGGTTTCACAACCTAGGAGAGTATGGCGTCTAGTGAGGGTAACTACCACCGTAGAGGTCCATATTTTGATGGTACAAACTTTGCTAGTTGGAAACATAAGATGAAAATGCATATTCTTGGTCATAACCCCGCCGTTTGGGCTGTTGTTCTTGTTGGCTTGCAAGGTGACTTCTTTGAGGATGGCAAGGAACCGGATCGTGAAGCAACCCCGGAAGAATTGAAGATGTTGCAATACAATGCTCAAGCTTGTGATATTCTATTCAATGGTTTATGTCCCGAAGAATTCAACAAAATCAGCCGCCTCGAGAATGCAAAGGAAATTTGGGATACTTTGGTTGATATGCATGAGGGTACCGAGTCCGTCAAGGAATCTAAGTTGGATGTGCTTCAAAGTCAACTTGACAAGTTCAAGATGAAGGATGGTGAAGGAGTCGCTGAGATGTACTCTAGGCTTGCTCTCATCACAAATGAGATTGCTGGCTTAGGAAGTGAAGAGATGACCGACAAATTCATCATCAAAAAGATACTTAGAGCCTTGGATGGAAAATATGATACCGTCTGCACATTGATCCAAATGATGCCAAATTACAAAGATCTCAAGCCCACGGAAGTCATTGGAAGGATCGTTGCTCATGAAATGTCACTCAAGGACAAAGAGGAGCTGCATAACAAGTCAAGTGGTGCTTACAAAGCCTCAACCGATGCTCCAACAACTTCAAGTGACAAGCTAGTATCCAATGAAGAGATTAGCCTAATGGTGAAAAGGTTCAACAAGTTCTACAAGAACAAAGGGAAAGAAAGAAGCTCAAGACATTATGAGAGAAGATCATCAAGTCGTGACCATAATTGCTACAATTGTGGGAAGCCCGGACACTACTCAAATGAGTGTACGGCTCCCTACAAGAAAAGAGACGAATCACCAAGAGGAAGACATAGAAGAGATGAATCACCTCATAAGGAGAGAAGGAGTAGAGATGATCGTTATGAACGAAGACACTCTCGAAGAAGCAAGGATTCGGAGAGGAAGGACAAGTCATCCAAGAGCTACACAAGAAGAAGACATCAAGCTCATGTTGGTGAATGGGTTTCCGGCTCCGACTCCGACAACCACTCCGAGAGAAGTTATCACTCCGACTCCGACTATAGTCAAGATGAAGGTGTTGCTGGACTTGCACTTGTGTCATCCAACTCCTACGATCTATTTGACTCACCAAATGAAGGAATTGGAAGATGCTTCATTGCAAAAGGCCCCAAGGTATCACACCCCAAGTATCTTGATTTCAATAGTGATGAAGATGATTTGCTTGGTGATGATGATTTACTTGTTGATAGAGATAGTAATGTGAGCTTTATTGAAAATGCTAGTAATTATGATAGTCAAGAGGAAACGAGTGACAATGCTATGAAGGAGATTGAGTGTCTAACTAAAGAACTAAATGCTCTTAAGTTAGCTCATGAAACAACTCAAGAGGATCATAGAGAACTTCTAAGAACTCATGAGAAGCTATGCTTCGAGAAGCTAAATTTAGAGCAAGAGCATGAGTTTCTTAAAGCTATCAATGACGATCTTCGAAAGAAGAGTTCTTCATATATTGCCAAGCGTTTACTCTTGTCTACCTTTATGCCACAAGTTAAACCTAAGCAAACTAGCAACAAGGGTAAAAATGGTTCTACCTCTAGTAGTGACAATAACAATGTTAAATCCAATGTTGTTGCTTCTAGTAGTTCTATTGATTCCACTAATGATTCCACTAATGCTATTGAAAGGAAATATAGAAAAAGGTGTCTACAAGAGTCTTGCCGGGAGTAAACAATTCAAGGAAATTGTACGCAAGCAAGGATGGCACCGGAAGAACCAAGGTGTTGGTTTTGAACGAAAGTTCAATGCCGATGGAGTTGAGTGGGATGAAGGTCAATACCCCAAGACGAAGTTTGTTCCTCAACAAGAGAAGTATGATCCTACTTCCTTCAAGGGAACACAAGCTCAAGAAGATCTTCCACTATAAGACCACAAGCTAAAAGGCAAGGACAAGCTTCAAGAAGAGATTGATTCAATTGAAGAAGCTCCTTAAGCCATGGTCAAGTGGGTTCCCAAGACTTCATCAAGTTCTACTTCATCAAGTGCTACTGCAACTCCAAGGATTCTCATCAAGTTGATGTGGGTCCAAAAGAAGAAGAACTAGAGAGTTCTTGAGGGTGACTCCGCCAACAAGCTTCACTCATATTATTTATGGCAAGGACTTGTGCAACCAACTTCCACATTTTGCACTAGTTCGTGGAGTCACAAACCCTCTTGTTGATAAGGCAAGGGACAAGGTAATCAATGCATTCATGGACATCATCATATGTGTATTTAACTCTATGTCTATGGATATCCTTGTATGTTCCTTGTGTGGGACTAACCCATGTAGGTATTGAAAGCACAAAACTCCAAAGGATTGCTCCCAACTCTTTATGGTCTACATCAACATTGAGCATCCACATCTTCAACATCTACATGAAGTCATCATCGACAAAACCCAAGGTTAGTTCATCCCTCTTAGGGGGGATATCACATCTAGGGGGAGCTTTGCTCTAAGCAATTGAGCTAAAGCAACTCTAATGGTGTGAACACATTAATGCTTTATGTAAAAGTGGTAACCCCACTTGTGCTTAAACGATGAGTATAACCTATGATCAAATGTTCTCATTTGGCTCCTAAGTCAATATACTCATATATAGATGACCTAGTCATCGCCATTGCTTGATAGATGCTAGAATTGGTTGTGCATGTTTGACACATATTTCATTTGCTATCTTATTGTGTGAGCATGTTGGTTTGCATGTTTTCATCATTCGAGGACATCCATTTGTTGTTTTGATTGTCTTGGTTTTTCTGGCCAAGTGGATGTACAAGAATGCCTAAGTACCTTCTCTAGCTATCTATGCTTTCTTGTCTCAAACTCTATTCTTGCTGCATCACAAAAATTGAACAAGTCATTTTCGGACCCTCCGGGTGAGGAGCACTCGGAGCCACCAATCTGAAAGGGCTGAACCTCCAAAACCTTCTAAATGATTTCGGCCGAACCAATTCACTCAAACTCGGTCCAACCGAAATCACTTAGATTGATCTAGGTTTTCCATCTCGGTGCTACCGAATTGAACCATCTCGGAGCCACCGATGTGCTAAAACTGCGTGCAGTTACACATATCGGTGCCACCGAGTTGCTCAACTCGGCGCCACTGATAGTGCACGGGTATATATATCGCGCGGACCAAACGGTTGAAATTTCTCGACCTCTCTTGTTCCCGCTCCCCGTCGCTGCCATCGCCCTTCGTCTCCGGACTTTGCCGTCGTCTCCAGCGAGCTCTCGCCGCCGGATTCCATCGCCGTCAACGGGAATCTCCTCCGCAGTTGCCGCTGTAGAGGATCTCCACCAAGTTAGGGTGAGATTCGATCCCTTTCGTGCTTCCCTTTTCCGATTCAATGCACGATTGGACTGCCTGAATTCTTGCCACGGATTGAGAATTCCTGTTACACTGCAAATTCCATAGATTAGATGCGAGTAAAAATTTTAGGTTTAAGTTTCTGCCGAATGCATCTCGGACCGACCGATTCGAAATTTTCGGTACCACCGATTTGGTCTCTGACCATAGCACTAGTACATCTCGGTGCCACCGAGTTGTATGAATCGGTGAGACCAAAAGTAAAGTCTCAGTGAAACCGTAGCATCTCGGAGCCACTGAAACCCATATCGGTCTGACCGAAGTGGCGTGTAAGGTCTCTGTAGTGTGCTTCGGTATCACCGAGATGATCAACTCGGTCCATCCGATATGCATCCTGTGAAAACTTGAAACTAAGAGTTGAACTCAAATTTTATTAAAAATCTCTGCTTTTTGTGATGACTCATCTACTCTGCCTATACCCATCTACTCACAGGGTCAGCTCAGCAAGATGTCAAGTGGCAGTGACAGTCAGAACAGGTCAGAGCAGCAGGCAGAAATGAGTGAAGGGTCAAGCCCAGCTGAAAGTTTCTATGAGGGAGAGAGAAGCTCTCCAGATCTTCCTAAAGCAGCTACCAGAACAAGGAAGAAGAAAACCTCAGACAGTGAGGATGAGGATTTCATTGCAAGTGAAGCTGCAAAGAACAAGAAGAGAGTTGTGCTTGCTAAGGAGTACAGCACCAAGCCTACTTCTACCAAAGAGAGGACTGTTGTGAGGAAAGTGCCTCGGCAGACTATGCAAAAGCCTAGTAACATAGAGGCAGCTGAAGGAGCTAAGAAGAAAAGAGTAAGGAAATCATTTGCCCATGTGATTGGCAGACCCTCCATGATGATTGATGAGGAGGAAGAAGAAGAGGAAGAGCCAGCAGCCAGTGCACCCCCTGCAAAAGCTCAGAAGCTCATGTCTGATGCAATCAAGACTGCTGCACCCCCCAAGTCCAAGCCAAAAGCACCTGCACCAAAGAGATCAACCAGGAACATATCTGCTGCAGAGAAGAACAAGGCCCCAGTGCCTGAAACAAATGTTGATGAAGAGCCTCTAGTGCTCAGAAAATTGAAGCCAAAGATTCCAGACCATGACAATGCACACCCCATTGCAGAAAACATGATGATGAGGAAGGACAAAGGACTACGTCAATGGAGATTGTCAGATCCTTATGCTGTCAGGAAAAGAACTGCATGTGACTATCGCTTTCAAACCCGTGAACAACAGGACTTTTATGAGACAGTGTTGCTTGATAAAAAGCCCATAGTCAGTGATATGAGATGGGTGAATTGGGAATACATTGATGAGAATGAAGATAATTTTCCCCATGTCCATGAAAGCTTCAGAATTGCAGGAGTTGACGAGTTTGTAGGAAAGAAGTTGACCAAGTGGAATGACGAAATGGTCATGCAATTTTACTCTACTACACACTTCTATCCAGATGGCCGCATCATATGGATGACTGAGGGTATAAGATACCAGTCTACCATCTCTGAGTGGGCAAGTCTTCTTGGTGCACCCAAGGAAGAGGATGATGACATAGACATTTATGCCAAGCTCAAGATGGATCACAACTCCATGGCCAACATGTATACTGCAATTCCACAGAAAGACCTTGAGACTCACAAACTTGGATCAGTGAAGCATCTGCTCCCAGGATTAGCCACAATGAACACTATACTGCGGTACACTTTGCTACCCAAGTCAGGAGATGACAAGATGATTCGTGGCCATTCCATCAATTTGCTGCATTTATTTGACACACCTCAGAAGTTTAAGGTGATGAGCCTGATAGTAGAGACTATCAAGAGGACAACAGCTGATCAGAAGAGATCGTGCGGATATGCTCCACATATTCAGTTGTTGATAAATTCCAAGGTTGGAACCAGCACGTATCTTCTTGATCGAGAGCACTTGCCACTCCGTCCAGATTTTGAGGACAATGTAATAGTGATGGATCCTTCGCATCCCACTTCAGCACAAGCCCAAGAGAAGATCCGCAAAGCAAAAGCAGCTCAGGAGGCATCTGCTCCTAATGCTCCAATCGTCAATCTCAAGACACCCAAGGACCAAATGCAATATCTGCTTGAAGCCACTCTAAGGATTGAGAGAAGTTTGGCCAACCTCACCCAGACCCAGGCTAGTTTTGAGAGGATTATTGAGACCAAATTTCATGATTTGGATGTCAAGGTAACTGAGATTCAGACCACAGTAGAACAGTTGCAGAATGACGTTGATGCTGTCAAGACAGCCAGATCAGATGACAGTGCAGATGATAGACCAACTACAGAGCAATTTCAGTCAGTGCCCAGGGCAGCCAGGTCTGCTGCAATACCAGTTGTGGATCCAAGGACCACAGTATCTGCACCAGCTGCTACTGCCTCAGTGCCACCACAGGTCTCCACTCCTCCAGTCCAGCAGTCATCAGCAGAAGCATTCGCGGATGCTCTTATCTCAACGCCGTCTACGCACACCGGAGCAGCCAGCAGAAGATCGCCTTTAGGAGCTTCGGAGGATCGTGCCTAGAGAGCCGATTAGTCCTATACGATTCGATCTTTTTGGTACTTGTTGCCAAAGGGGGAGAATTTGTATAGATCATAGGCTTCGAGAGAGAGTGTTTTGGTCGTTTGTTTTTCTTTCGAGAGTTCATTTGCTACTTCTTGCTTGGTCGTTGATACTTTGTTATGTGTGTGCTTGCTACAGTTATTTTGTCGTTTATGCTTGTGAGCTACTGCTATGATGTTTGATCATATTATGTTTATTGTGATGATCAATGCTTATCCTTATCATTATCTTGTATGATCATTCATTTGTGTTGGTGATGCGTGCTTACCATTTCAATCATATCATTTTGCGCGCTCCACCAAGATGTATGTGACAAGGAAGAGTAACCCATACGCCTAATCGATTGTGCATTTGCATTCAAACGCAAATATTTAATAATGCACAAATTTAGGGGGAGCTCTCGCTTATCACATACTTCTCAAAGCGACGATGTATTTCATTCATTTAATCATTTGTCGAAGCTTTGATCTATATGTTGTCATCAATTACCAAAAAGGGGGAGATTGAAAGCACATTTGCTCCCTTGGTGGTTTTGGTAATTCATAACAACATATATCTCATTGAACTAATGTACATTCAAGATTAAGATTTCAGGATGTTCAATGATTGGCATGGCATGGACTAGAGACGTGGACCCCTCAAAATGCTAATGACAAGGATTGGCAAAAGATCAAGACTCTACATTTTTGGTTTAGTGATCCAAGATCACATTGAGTCCATAGGAAAGCCAATACTATTAAAAGGGGATGAGGTGTTGCTTAATGGTCTTTTTGCTCAAGTGCTTAGTGACAGTACTCCTAAACCCTCAACCACTCTCTCAATCCCAAATGTGTCCAGAACCTACATTCCAACTCGGCCCCACCGAAAATCTATATCCGGCCCCACCGAGTTCATCCAAGACTTAGCCAGTGCCAAAACCCTAACAAATCGGATCCACCGAAATGGATCTCGGTCTCACCGAGATGGCCTTGCCAACTCTCTATAATCGTTTGCACTCACTTCGGTCTCACCGAGTTTTGCAAATCGGTCTCACCGAGATGGCTTGCCAAGTCTCTGTTGCCTTATTGCTTCACTTCGGTCTTACCGAGTTGATGCAATCGGTGCCACCGAGATGAGGGTTGCCCTAGCCATTGCACTTCGGTCCATCCGAGTTGTTCATATCGGTCCCACCGAGATTCCTAACGTTCATATCTTTTACACAGTTCGGTGCTACCGAGATGAAAGTTTCGGTGCCACCGAGTTGGGTCAAAAGTGTGTAACGGTTGGATTTTGTGTGGAGGCTATATATACCCCTCCACCACATCCTTCTCAGTATGGAGCGCCATCAGAATGTGCCTACACTTCCACCATTCATTTTCTGAGAGAGAACCACCTACTCATGTGTTGAGATCAAGCTATTCCATTCCTACCATTTGAATCTTGATCTCTAGCCTATCCCAAGTTGCTTTCCACTCAAATCCCTCTTCCACCATAGCCAAATCTGTGAGGAGTTGTTTGAGTGCTGGGAAGACTATCATTTGAAGCACAAGAGCAAGGAGTTCATCAACAACACACCGTCTATTACCTTTTGGAGAGTGGTGTCTCCTAGATTGGTTAGGTGTCGCTTGGGAGCCTCCAACCAGATGTGGAGTTGAACCAAGAAGTTTGTAAGGGCAAGGAGATCGCCTACTTCGTGAAGATCTACCCCGAGTGAGGCTAGTCCTTCGTGGACGTAAGCCATGGTGGAATAGACAAGGTTGCTTCTTCGTGGACCCTTCGTGGGTGGAGCCCTCCATGGACTCGCGCAGCCGTTACCCTTCGTGGGTTGAAGTCTCCATCAACGTGGACGTACGATAGCACCACCTATCGGAACCACGCCAAAAACCACCGTGTCTTCATTGCGTTTGATATCTCCAATCCCCTCTCTACTTACATATGCAATTATTTATATTCTGCTGCTATACTCTTAGAATTGCATGTGTAGGGTGATGCTTGACATGTACTATTTCTAAAATCTGCCCACAATTAAAATCTGGGAAATGGTTAGGTTTTATTTGGTCAAGTAGTCTAATCACCCCCCCCCTGTAGACATACTTTCGATCCTACAACCACCTTCGACGATGCCCCTGTCGTGCAGCCCCTCAAGTGTGAACCCATCGAGGGTGATTCCTCCAAGTTCACCTTGATGGATACATCGAGTGGGAATCCATAGAGGGTGATTCCTCGGACTTCCCCCTTGATGATAAAAACACACTGTTACCTTTAACTGTTGCCCCTTTTTAACTGTTACTGCGGGACTGAAGGGACAGGTGGTACCACCCCGGTAGAGGTGGACCTGAGTTCCCGACAGTCTCTTGTGGAGTCAGGTTGACCTGGAGGGTACCCGCGAGATAATTACGCGGCACGGCCGGGCAGGCAGAGACCGCCCTAGAGAGGGATGGGCCTGGCCCTTGCCGTAAGTCCGCCAGACGGGGTGATAGGAGCACTGATCGTCACCACGAGCTCCCAACACACTAACGGGTTTGGATATGTGATCTGAGTACGCCTCTGGCCTTTTCACACTAACCACCGCGCGGGAATAAGTATGGGCACTCGGCGTCATACGATTCTTCTGAAAGCTCTTCAGACGTCAGCAGTTGAGCGACGCGCGCCCGGGTGGACTGCGATAGCCTGCGTGTGTATACAGGGGCTAGGTCTAGTCCCGGCCGCCTACGCAACGTGCAGGAGTGCAAAGGGCGATGGGCCCAAGACCCCTGAGCACTTAGGATTTAGACCGGTGTGCTGGCCTCTCTATTGAGCCTAGGTAGGACTACGGCATGTTGATCAGCCGAGGCCGGGCATAACCCGGAAAAGTGTGTCCGGCCAGAGTTAATCGAGCGTGTTGGGTAAGTTGGTGCACCCCTGCAGGGAAGTATATCTATTCGAATAGCCGTGTCCACGGTAACGGACGCTCGGAGAGTATCCCGATCTACTACAACTAGAACTGGATACTTTTGATACTAAATTGATATGATGGCTCCGGGATCGCTTTCTCACAGGGTGTTGAGGAAGTATATGTGGGAATTGCTATTATATAATTATTGCCTTATTATATGCTAATCTGCACTCTTCTAATGCTGCAAGATGCTAGTTTTTGATAGGCTAGACCTTCCCCTCTATTCTGGCATTTCTGCAGTCCAGTCCGCAGATACACCCCCTTCATTTGATACCGATGCATATTTAGCATAGATCTGATGTAAGTCTTGCGAGTACTTTGGATGAGTACTCACGGTTGCTTTGCTACCCCCTTTTTTCCCCATACCCGATTGCTGCGATCAGATGACGGAGCCCCGGAGCCAGCCGATCCCGTCGATGACTACTACTACCCTGACGGAGCCTACTACTACGTGGAGACCGACAACCAAGAGTAGTTTAGGAGGCTCCCAGGCAGGAGGCCTGCGCCTTTTTGATCTAGTTGTCGTTGTTTTGCTCAGCCTTCTTAAGGCAAACTTGTTTAATTATGTCTGTACTCAGATACTAATGCTTCCACTGACTCTTGTGTAACTCAAGCTTATGTATTCGAGCCCTCGAGGCCCCTGGCTTGTAATATAAAGCTTGTATGACTTTTAATTTGTGTCTAGAGTTGTGTTGTGATATCTTCTCGTGAGTCCCTGGGCTTGATCATGCGCATTTGCGTGTATGATTAGTGCACGGTCGAGTCAGGGGTGTCACACGTTGGTATTTCCCCGAAGAGGAGAGGATGATGCAGTACAATAGAGATAAGTATTTCCCTCAATTAAGAACCAAGGTTATCAATCCAGTAGGAGAACCAAGCAAAATTCCGTTAAGCGCACCTGCACACACACGAGCAAACGCTTGCACCCAACGCAAGTAAGAGGGTTGTCAATCCTCTTAGCAGTTATTTGCAAGGATTAAATCTTATCAAGGTAAATATATAAACTAAAACACTAATTAAGATAAAAGTAAATAAATTGCAGCAAGGTATTTTTAGGTTTTTTATATGATAAAGATAGACCCGGGGGCCATAGTTTTCACTAGAGGCTTCTCTCTCGAGTACAGAAACATACGGTGGGTAAACAAATTACTGTTGGGCAATTGATAGAAAAACAAATAATTATTACGGATTCATGGCAATGATCATGTATATAGGCATCACGTCCAAGACAAGTAGACTGACTCCTGCCTACATCTACTACTATTACTCCACTCATCGACCGCTATCCAGCATGCATCTAGAGTATTAAGTTAATAAAAACAGAGTATCGCCTTAAGCAAGATGACATGATGTAGAGAAGCAAATTCAAGCAATATGAATAAACCCCATCTTTTTATCCTTAATGTCAACAATACAAATACGTGTCATGTCCCCTTCTGTCACTGGGATTGAGTACCGCAAGATTGAACCCATCACAAAGCACCTCTCCCATTGCAAGATAAATCAATCTAGTAGGCCAAACCAAATCGATAGATCGGAGAGAAATACAAAGCTATAACAATCATGCATAAAAGAGTTCAGAGAAAACTCAAATATTTCTCATGAATAATCTGATCATAGACTCACAATTCATCGGATCCCAACAAACACACCGTAAAACAAGTTTACATCGGATAGAACTCCAAGAACATCAAGGAGAACATTGTATTGAAGATCAAAGAGAGAGAAGAAGCCATCTAGCTACTAGCTATGGACCCGTAGGTCTGTGGTAAACTACTCACACATCATCGGAAGGGCAGCAAGGTTGATGTAGAAGCCCTCCATGATCGATTCCCCCTCCGGCAGAGTACCGGAAAAGGCCTCCAGATGGGATCGCGAAAGAACAGAGGCTTGCGATGGTGGAAAGGTTTTCTCTTCTGGCTCTCTGATGGTTTCCCAATATTTGTGAATTTATAGAAGTGGAATTAGGTCAAACGGAATCACATGGGCCCCACAAGGCAACACGCCCCCTGGGATGCGCCCTGTTGCCTTGTGAAGCCTCCGTGAGGCTTCTGGCCTCCTCCCGAAGCTTCCAAGGTTTCTTTTGTCCAGAAAAAAATCTCCAAAAAATTTCGTGGCATTTGGACTTCATTTGGTACTATTTCTCTGAAAAGCCAAAAACAAGCAGAAAACAGCAACTGGCACTGGGCACTAGGTTAATACATTGGTCCCAAAAAATGATATATAATTGCATATAAAAACATCCAAGATTGATACTATAATAGCATGGAACAATAAAAAATTATAGATACGTTGGAGACGTATCAAGCATCCCCAAGCTTAATTCCTGCTCGTCCTCGAGTAGGTAAATGATAAAAACAGAATTTTTGATGTGGAATGCTACCTATCATGTTTCATCATGTAATCTTTCTCTTACGGTATGAATAATAAGATCCAAATGATTCAAAGCAATAGTCTATAATTTGATATAAATACATCAATACCCAGGCATACTAATAAACAATCATGTCTTTCAAAATAAAAATGCTAAAGAACGTTATACCTACAAAATCATATAATCCTATCATGCTCCATCTTCTTCACACAAAGTATTTATCATGCACTACCCCGATGACAAGCCGAGCAATTGGTTCATACTTTTTAACGCGCTTCAGCTTTTTCAACTCCCACTCAATACATGAGCGCAAGCCATGGATATATCACTATGGGTGGAATAGAGTATGGTGGTAGAGATAAATGGGAGAAGTCAAAAAAAATAGAGAAAGTCTCACATCAACGAGGCTAATCAACGGGCTATGGAGATGCCCATCAATTGATGTCAATGCGAGGAGTGGGAATTGCCATGCAATGGATGCACTAAGAGCTATAAGTATATGAAAGCTCAACATGAAAACTAAGTGGGTGTGCATCCAACTTGCTTGCTCATGAAGACCTCGGGCATTTGAGGAAGCCCGTCATCGGAATATACAAGCCAAGTTCTATAATGAAAAATTCCCACTAGTATATGAAAGTGACAAAATAGGAGACTCTCTATATGAAAAACATGGTGCTACTCTGAAGCACAAGTGTGGAAAAGGATAGTAACATTGCCCCTTCTCTCTTTTTCTCTCATTTTTTTAAATGGCTATTTTTCGCCCTCTTTTTTTTCTCTTTTTCTATTTTTTTAGAACGATCTCATGAATCTCATCCCCACTTTTTCGAGGACTCATTAGTCTCCATCATTCTTACCTCACTGGGACAATGCTCTAATAATGATGATCATCACACCTCTATTTACTTACAACTCAACATTACAACTCGATACTAGAACAAAATATGACTCTATATGAATGCCTCTGGCAGTGTACCAGGATGTGCAATGATGCTAGCATAACATGTATAGCAATGATGAATGGTGGCTGAGCCACAAATACTATGTCAGCTATATGATCATGCAAAGCAATATGACAATGATGATGTATGTCATAGAAAAAATGGAATGGTGGAAGTTGCATGGCAATATATCTTGGAATAGCTATGGAAATGCCATGATAGGTAGGTATGGTGGCTGTTTTGAGGAAGATATAAGGAGGCTTATGTGTGATAGAGCATATCATATCACGGGGTTTGGATGCACCGGCGAAGTTTGCACCAACTCACAATGTGAGAAAGGGCAATGCACGGTACCGAAGAGGCTAGCAAATTGTGGAAGGGTAAGAGTGCGTATAATCCATGGACTCACATTAGTCATAAAGAACTCACATACTTATTGTGAAAGTTTATTAGCTCTCGAAGCAAAGTACTACTACACATGCCCCTAGAGGGATAGATTGGTAGGACAAGGTCCATCGCTCATCCCCGACCGCCACTCATAAGGTAGACAATTAATAATAAATCATGCTCCAACATCTTAGCATAACAACAGATCATACGTGCATGCTTCGGGAATCACAAACCTTAACAAAATTATTCTTACTAAACCACAATTATCTACTAATACCTCCCCCTTATTACCATCTTAATATCGCAAAACTATTGCAAGGAATCAAATTTATCATATTCAATGATCTACATGAAAGTTTTTATTATATCCCTCTTGAATACCTATCATATCAGGACCAAATTCATAACCCATGCATATTATCATTGCTATCATGAGACTCTCAAAAAGATATAAGTGAAGCCTGAGAGTGCAACTATTTCTTTAAAATATCATCACCGCCGTGCTCTGAAAGGTATAAGTGAAGCACTAGAGCAACTGCCTAGCTCAAAAGATATAAGTGAAGCACATAGAGTATTCTAACAAATCACGAATAATGTGTGTCCCTCTCAAAAAGGTGTGTTCAGCAAAGATGATTGTGACAAACTAAAAAGCAAACAAACTATATCACAAGACGCTCCAAGTAAAACACATATCATGTGATGAATACAAATAAAGCTCCAAGTGAGTTACCGATAGATTGTAGACAAAAGAGGGGATGCCTTCCGGGGCATCCCCAAGCTTAGACGCTTGAGTCTTCCTTGAATATTGCCTTGGGGTGCCTTGGGCATCCCCAAGCTTAGGCTCTTGCCGCTCCTTATTCCTTTATCCATCGTAGTCTCACCTAAAACTTGAAAACTTTAGCACACAAAACTCAACAGAAACCTCGTGAGATCCGTTAGTATAACAAACAAATCTTTAACTTTAGGTACTGTAGTAAATTGATTCATATTTAATATTGGCATAATGCTACTGTACTCCAACTTCTCCATGACTCATACCCCCCGATACGATCCATAGATTCATCAAAATAAGCAAACTATGCAACAAAAACAGAATCTGTCTAAAACAAAACAGTCTGTAAAGATCTATTTAAAATCCATACTTATGTAACTCAAAAACTTCTAAAAAATTGTGAAAACGTGGGAAATTCATATACCAATACTGTGTAAAAAATTCAGATTTTTCTGACGCTCCAGTACAGAATTAAAATTCCAGCACTGGACGCAAAACTTTCTGTTTTCCAAACAGTATCAATTATACTATCTTCCAAATCATCCCAAAGGCATTACTGTTGGGGAACGAAGCATGAAAATCAAAAAAATTCCTACGAAACACCCAAGATCCAATCTAGGACATGCATAGCTACGAGAGGGGAGTGTGTCTACATACCCTTGTAGACCGTAAGCGGAAGCGTATATAACGCGGTTGATGTAGTCGTACTCTTCACGATCCAATCGCGATCCAATCCGATGAAGTACCGAACGGACGGCACCTCCGCGTTCAGCACACGTGAGGCTTGATGATGTCTCCTCCTTCTTGATCCAGCAAGCGAGAGAGGAGAAGTAGATGGGATCACAACCAACACGACAGCGTGGTGCTGATGGTGGTGGTGGAGTACTGACAGCGCTTCGCTAAGCGTCGTCGGGACGAGGCGGTGGTGTAACGGGAAAAAGAGGGGTGCCCAGGGGCTGGTGTGTTGTTTGGGGTGCCCCCTCCCCTCTATATATATGTGGAGGGGCGTGGGGAACAGCCCCTCCAAGACCTAGGGCGCAGCCAAGGGGGAGAGGACTTGGACTCCAAGTCCAATCCTATTCCTACTAGGACTCCTCCTTTTTCTCCTTCCCTAGCCACATGGGCTTTTGAGGACTTGGTGCGCCTGTCCCAATAAGGCCAGGGTGCCTCCCCTTAGCCCATGCCAGCCCTTTGGGACGTGGTGGACCCACTTGTGGACTTCCGGACCCCTCCGGAAGTTTCTGGAAGCTTCCCGGTACAATACCGAAAAAAACTGTTTTTTCCTGTATCCCAAAAAATGACTTTCCATATATAAATCTTTACCTCTGGACCATTCCAGAGCTCCTCGTGACGTCCGGGATCTCATCCGAGACTCCGAACAATATTCGGTCACCAACATCAAAATATCCCAATATTACTCTAGCGTCACCAAACGTTAAGCGTGCGGATCCTACGGGTTCGAGAATCATGTAGACATGACCGAGACACCTGTCCGGTCAATAACCAATAGCGGAACCTGGATGCCCATATTGGTTCCTACATATTCTACAAAGATCTTTTATCGGTTGAACCACGATGTCAAGGATTTGGTTAATCCCGTATGCAATTCCCTTTGTCCAGTGATATGTTACTTGCCCGAGATTCGATCGTTGGTATCTCCATACCTAGTTCAATCTCGTTATTGGCAATTCTCTTTACTCGTTCCGTAATACAAGATCCTGTGACTAACTCATTAGTCACATTGCTTGCAAGCTCTTTACGATGTTGTATTACCGAGAGGGACCAGAGATATTTCTCCGTCATACGGAGTGACAAATCCCAGTCTCGATCCGTGCCAACCCAACAAACACCTTCGGAAATACCTGTAGAGCACCTTTATGATCACCCAGTTACGAAGTGACGTTTGGATACACACTAAGTATTCCTCCGGTGTCAGGGAGTTGCACGATCTCATGGTCTAAGGAACAGATACTTGACATGAAGAAAGCTATAGCAATAAACTCAAGTGATACGATCGAATGCTAAGCTTACGGTTGGGTCTTGTCCATCACATCATTCTCCTAATGAGGTGATCCCGTTATCAAATGACAACTCATGTCTATGGTTAGGAAACCTTAACCATCTTTGATCAATGCGCTAGTCTAGTAGAGGCTCACTAGGGACACGGTGTTGTCTATGTATTCACACATGTATTTAAGTTTCCAGTCAATACAATTCTAGCATGAATAATAAACATTTATCATGAACAAGGAAATATGATAATAACCAATTTATTATTGCCTCTAGGGCATATTTCCAATAGTCACCCACTTGCACTAGAGTCAATAATCTAGTTTACATAGTTATGAATCTAACACCCATGGAGTCTTGGTGCTGATCATGTTTTGCCCGTGGAAGAGGTTTAGCTAACGGGTCAGCCACATTCAGATCCGTATGTACTTTGCAAAGTTCTATGTCTCCATCCTTAACATAATTACGAATGGAGTTGAAGCGGCGCTTGATGTGCTTGGTTCTCTTGTGAAACCTGGGCTCCTTGGCAACGGCTATAGCTCCAGTGTTGTCACAAAAGATAGTCATTGGATCCGATGCACTAGGTATTACACCCAGATCGGATATGAACTCCTTCATCCAGACTCCTTCTTGCGCTCCTTCCGAAGCAGCTATATACTCCGCTTCACATGTAGATCCCGCCACGACGCTCTGCTTGGAACTGCACCAACTGACCGCTCCACCATTTAATATAAATACGTATCCGGTTTGAGACTTAGAGTCATCCGGATCTGTGTCGAAGCTAGCATCGACGTAACCCTTTACGACGAGCTCTTCGTCACCTCCATAAACGAGAAACATGTCCTTAGTCCTTTTCAGGTACTTCAGGATATTCTTGACCGTTGTCCAGTGATCTACTCCTGGATCACTTTGGTACCTCCCTGCCAGACTTATGGCAAGGCACACATCAGGTCTGGTACACAACATGGCATACATTATAGAGCCTATGGCTGAGGCATAGGGAATGACTTTCATCCTTTCTCTTTCTTCTACCGTAGTCGGGCTTTGAGTCTTACTCAACTTCACACCTTGCCACACAGGCAAGAACCCTTTCTTTGACTGGTCCATCTTGAACTTCTTCAAAACTTTGTCAAGGTATGTGCTTTTTGAAAGTCCTATTAGGCGTCTTGATCTATCTCTATAGATTTTGATACCCAATATGTAAGCAGCTTCACCGAGCTCTTTCATTGAAAAACTCTTGTTCAAATATCCTTTTATGCTTTCCAGAAATTCTATATCATTTCCAATCAACAATATGTCATCCACATATAATATTAGAAATGCTACAGAGCTCCCACTCACTTTCTTGTAAATACAAGCTTCTCCGTAAGTTTGTATAAAACCAAAAGCTTTGATCACCTCATCAAAGCAAATATTCCAACTCCGAGATGCTTGCACCAGTCCATAGATGGATCGCTGGAGCTTGCATACTTTGTTAGCATCCTTAGGATCGACAAAACCTTCTGGTTGCATCATATACAACTCTTCCTTAAGAAACCCGTTAAGGAATGCCGTTTTGACGTCCATTTGCCAGATCTAATAATCATAAAATGCGGCAATTGCTAACATAATTCTAACAGACTTAAGCATCGCTGCAGGTGAGAAAGTCTCATCGTAGTCAACCCCTTGAACTTGTCAGAAACCCTTTGCGATAAGTCGAGCTTTATAGACGGTAACATTACCATCAACGTCTGTCTTCTTCTTAAAGATCCATTTATTCTCAATGGCTTGCCGATCATCGGGCAAGTCCACCAAAGTCCATACTTTGTTCTCATACATGGATCCTATCTCGGATTTCATGGCCTCAAGCCATTTGTTGGAATCCGGGCTCATCATAGCTTCTTCATAGTTTGTAGGTTCGCCGTTGTCTAACAACATGACTTCCAGGACTGGATTACTGTACCACTCTGGTGCGGAACGTACCCTGGTCGACCTACGAAGTTTAGTAGTAACTTGATCCGAAGTTTCATGATCATCATCATCAGCTTCCTCTTCGGTTGGCGTAGGCATCACGGGAACTACTTTCTGTGATGTGCTACTTTCCAATTCGAGAGAAGGTACAATTACCTCATCAAGTTCTACTTTTCTCCCACTCACTTCTTTCGAGAGAAACTCCTTCTCTAGAAGGGATCCATTCTTGGCAACAAAGATCTTGCCTTCGGATCTGTGGTAGAAGGTATACCCAATGGTCTCTTTAGGGTATCCTATGAAGACGCACTTCTCTGCTTTGGGTTCAAGCTTATCAGGCTAAAGCCTTTTGACATAAGCGTCGCATCTCCAAACTTTAAGAAACGACAGCTTAGGTTTCTTGCCAAACCATAACTCATACGGTGTCATCTCAACGGATTTAGACGGTGCCCTATTTAAAGTGAATGCGGCTGTCTCTAATGCATAACCCCAAAACGATAGTGGAAAATCGGTAAGAGACATCATAGAATGCACCATATCCAATAGAGTACGATTACGACGTTCGGACACACCATTACGATGTGGTGTTCCAGGTGACGTGAGCTGTGAAACAATTCCACATTGTCTTAAATGCATACCAAACTCGTAACTCAAATATTCACCTCCACGATCAGATCGTAGAAACTTTATTTTCTTGTTACGATGATTTTCCACTTCACTCTGAAATTCCTTGAACTTTTCAAATGTTTCAGATTTGTGTTTCATTAAGTAAATATATACCCATATCTACTCAAATCATCTGTGAAGGTAAGAAAATAACGATAGCCACCGCGTGCTTCAACACTCATCGTACCGCATACATCAGTATGTATTATTTCCAATAAGTCACTAGCTCGCTCCATTGTTCCGGAGAACGGAGTTTTAGTCATCTTGCCCATGAGGCATGGTTCACATGTCTCAAATGATTCATAATCAAGAGATTCCAAAAGTCCATCGGCATGGAGTTTCTTCATGCGTTTTACACCAATATGACCTAAGCGGCAGTGCCACAAATATGTGGTACCATCATTATTAACTTTGCATCTTTTGGAATCAATATTATGAATATGTGTATCATGACCATAAAAGATATTACTCATATAAATAGAACAACCGTTATTCTCTGACTTAAATGAATAACCGTCTCACAATAAACAAGATCCAGATATAATGTTCATGCTCAACGCAGGCACCAAATAACAATTATTTAGGTTTAAAACTAATCCCGAAGGTAGATGTAGAGGTAGCGTGCCGACGGCGATTACATCAACCTTGGAACCATTTCCGACGTGCATCGTCACCTCGTCCTTAGCCAGTCCTCGTTTATTCCGCAGCTCCTGTTTTGAGTTACAAATATTAGCAACCGAACCAGTATCAAATACCCAGGCGCTACTACGAGCACTAGTAAGGTACACATCAATAACATGTATATCAAATATACCTTTGTTGACGTTGCCAGCGTTCTTATCTGCCAAGTACTTGGGGCAGTTCCGCTTCCAGTGACCATTCCCCTTGCAGTAGAAGCACTCAGTCTCAGGTTTGGGTCCAGCCTTGGGTTTCTTCGCGGGAGCGGCAACTGCTTTACCGCTCTTCTTGAAGTTCCCTTTCTTTCCCTTGTCTTTCTTGAAACTAGTGGTCTTTTTAACCATCAACACTTGATGCTCCTTCTTGATTTCTACCTCCGCGGCCTTAAGCATCGCGAAGAGCTCGGGAAGTGTTTTCTCCATCCCTTGCATATTATAGTTCATCACAAAGCCCTTATAGCTTGGTGGCAGTGATTGGACAATTCTGTCAATAACCGAGTCATCTGGAAGATTAACTCCCAACTAAGTCAAGCGGTTGTGCAACCCAGACATTCTGAGTATATGCTCACTAACAGAACTGTTCTCCTCCAGTTTACAGCTAAAGAACTTGTCGGAGATGTTATACCTCTCGACCCGGGCATGAGCTTGAAATACCAATTTCAGCTCCTGGAACATCTCATATGCTTCGTGGTGCTCAAAACGTCTTTGGAGCCCCGGTTCTAAGCCATAAAGCATGGCGCACTGAACTATCGAGTAGTCATCAAAATGTGCCTGCCAGATGTTCACAACATCCACAGACGACGCTGGAGGGGGTGCGTCACCTAGCGGTGCATCAAGGACATAAGCCTTCTGTGCAGCAATGAGGATAATCCTCAAGTTACGGACCCAGTCCGCATAGTTGCTTCCATCATCTTTCAACTTAGCTTTCTCTAGGAACGCATTAAAATTCAGGGGAACTACAGCGCGGGCCATTGATCTACAACATAAATTTTGCAAAGACAATTAAGACTAGTTCATGATAATTAGTTCAGTTAATCAAATTACTAATGAACTCCCACTTAAATCAACATCCCTCAATTTGTCTAAGTGATACATGATCCAAATCAACTAACCCATGTCCGATCATCACGTGAGATGGGGTAGTCATTAATGGTGAACATCTCCATGTTGATCATATCTACTATATGACTCATGTTCGACCTTTCGGTCTCCAGTGTTCCGAGGCCATGTCTGTACATGCTAGGCTCATCAAGTTTAACCCAAATATTCTGCATGTGTAAAACTGGCTCACACCCGTTGTATGCGAACGAAGAGTCTATCACACCCGATCATCACGAGGTGCTTCGAAACGAGAAGAGAGGGGATGCCTTCCGGGACATCCCCAAGCTTAGACGCTTGAGTCTTCCTTGAATATTGCCTTGGGGTGCCTTGGGCATCCCCAAGCTTAGGCTCTTGCCGCTCCTTATTCCTTTATCCATCGTAGTCTCACCCAAAACTTGAAAACTTCAGCACACAAAACTCAACAGAAACCTCGTGAGATCCGTTAGTATAAAAAACAAATCTTTAACTTTAGGTACTGTAGTAAATTGATTCATATTTAATATTGGCATAATGCTACTGTACTCCAACTTATCCATGACTCATACCCCCCGATACGATCCATAGATTCATCAAAATAAGCAAACTATGCAACAAAAACAGAATCTGTCTAAAACAGAACAGTCTGTAATGATCTATTTAAAATCCAAACTTCTGTAACTCCAAAAATTCTGAAAAATTAGGACAACGTGGGAAATTCATATACCAATACTGTGTAAAAAAATTCAGATTTTTCTGACGCTCCAGTACAGAATTAAAATTCCAGCACTGGACGCAAAACTTTCTGTTTTCCAAACAACATCAATTATACTATCTTCCAAATCATCCCAAAGGCATTACTGTTGGGGAACGAAGCATGAAAATCAAAAAAATTCCTACGAAACACCCAAGATCCAATCTAGGAGATGCATAGCTACGAGAGGGGAGTGTGTCTACATACCCTTGTAGACCGTAAGCGGAAGCGTATACAACGCGGTTGATGTAGTCGTACTCTTCACGATCCAATCGCGATCCAATCTGATGAAGTACCGAACGGACGGCACCTTTGCGTTCAGCACACGTGCGGCTCGATGACGTCTCCTCCTTCTTGATCCAGCAAGCGAGAGAGGATAAGTAGATGGGATCACAACCAACACGACGGCGTGGTGATGATGGTGGTGGTGGAGTACCGACAGCGCTTCGCTAAGCGTCGTCGGGACGAGGCGGTGGTGTAACGGGAGAGAGAGGGGCGCCCAGGGACTGGTGTGTTGTTTGGGGCGCCCCCTCCCCTCTATATATATGTGGAGAGGCGTGGGGAACAGCCCCTCCAAGCCCTAGGGCGCAGCCAAGGCGGAGAGGACTTGGACTCCAAGTCCAATCCTATTCCTACTAGGACTCCTCCTTTTTTTCCTTCCCTAGCCACATGGGCTTTTGAGGACTTGGTGCACCTGGCCCAATAAGGCCAGGGTGCCTCCCCTGAGCCCATGCCAGCCTTTTGGGACATGGTGGACCCACTTGTGGACTTCCGGACCCCTCCGGAAACTTCTGGAAGCTTCCCGGTACAATACCGAAAAAAACGGCTTTTTCCGGAATCCCAAAAAATGACTTTCCATATATAAATCTTTACCTCTGGACCATTCCGAAGCTCCTCATGACGTCCGTGATCTCATCCGGGACTCCGAACAATATTCGGTTACCAACATCAAAATATCCCAATATTACTCTAGCGTCACCGAACGTTAAGCGTGCGGACCCTACGGGTTCGAGAATCATGTAGACATGACCGAGACACCTCTCCGGTCAATAACCAATAGCGGAACCTGGATGCCCATATTGGTTCCTACATATTCTACGAAGATCTTTTATCGGTTGAACCACGATGTCAAGGATTCGGTTAATCCCGTATGCAATTCCCTTTGTCCAGCGATATGTTACTTGCCCGAGATTCGATCGTCGGTATCTCCATACCTAGTTCAATCTCGTTATTGGCAAGTCTCTTTACTAGTTCTGTAATACAAGATCCCGTGACTAACTCATTAGTCACATTGCTTGCAAGCTCTTTACGATGTTGTATTACCGAGAGGGCCCAGAGATATTTCTCTGTCATACGGAGTGACAAATCCCAGTCTCGATCCATGCCAACCCAACAAACACCTTCGGAAATACCTGTAGAGCACCTTTATGATCACCCAGTTACGAAGTGACGTTTGGATACACACTAAGTATTCCTCCAGTGTCAGAGAGTTGCACGATCTCATGGTCTAAGGAACAGATACTTGACATGAAGAAAGCTATAGCAATAAACTCAAGTGATACAATCGAATGCTAAGCTTACGGTTGGGTCTTGTCCATCACATCATTCTCCTAATGAGGTGATCCCGTTATCAAATGACAACTCATGTCTATGGTTAGGAAACCTTAACCATCTTTGATCAACGAGCTAGTCTAGTAGAGGCTCACTAGGGACACGGTGTTGTCTATGTATTCACACATGTATTGAAGTTTCCGGTTACAATTCTAGCATGAATAATAAACATTTATCATGAACAAGGAAATATGATAATAACCAATTTATTATTTCCTCTAGGGCATATTTCCAACAATTACTTGGCACAAACACTAATTAAAACATAAAAATACAATCATAACAGAATCTATAATTGTGCAAACACTCAAAAACAGTAGGTAAAAGTTTATTGGGTTGTCTCCCAACAAGCTCTTTCTTTATAGCCATTAAGATAGGCTTGAGATTTCAATGATGCTCACATGAAAGATAGTAAATTAAACACGACGAGAGCATCATGAAACTTGTGAAAATCACATTTTAAGTCTAACATACTTCCTATGTATAGGCATTTTATAAGCAAACAAATTATCAAGACAAGCAATATCTAGCATATGCCAGTAGGAAGAATGGAGCATCAATAATTTCAACATAACGAGAGGTAATTTAGTAACATGATGATTTCTAAAACCATATTTTCCTCTCTCATAATAATTACACGTAGGATCATAATCAAACTCAATAATATAGCTATCATAAACAATAATCTCTCTATGATCCACATGCATAAAAAAATTATAATCTTCCAAGATAGTCCGATTAACATCAACTAAAGTCATGACCTCTCCAAACCCACTTTTGTCAAAAAAATCATAAGATTCATAATTCTCCAAAGTAGTGGGATCATTATTACCTAAAGTTGACGCTCTTCCAAACCCACTTTTAATAGTATTGCAAATAACATATTCATCATGAGGCTTAAATAATTTTTCAAGGTCATAAGAAGCATTATCACCCCAATCATGATCATTGCAATAAGTAGTGGACATAACAAAATTTTCATCCCCAAGCTCGTAGCTTTGCACATAATTAGCACAATTGACATTAATAGAATTTATAATAACATCATTACAATCGTGCTTTTCATTCAAGGAGCTATCAAGTATGGGTGCTATAGCAATAATTTCATTTTTAACATAAAGAACTATAGCAAGTTCATCTCTATAAGCATCATTAATATTGGCATCATGGCCATAAGAACAGCAAGCATCACATTCATCAACAGGGGATATTTCAATAGAATCAACGGAATCATAATTATCTATGGATTCATGCATATCATTATTTTCTTCCAAAGTAGCTGACATCCTCTCAATAAATTCATTAACATAGGCATTAGGAGCATAGTTTCCATAGCAACATTTAAGTATGTCAAAATTTTCAGATTTGTAGAGAGTAATATCATACTTTGCAATTAAAGAAGCAACTTCATAAGCACCCTTAAAAGCAACAAATTTTCAATTTGTTCGATATCATAGTAACGATAAACACCCTTGGCATAAGAAGATAAGATTTCATTATCATTAAACTCACATAGGTAGGGAAGGTGTTTTTTAGGGTTCTTAGAGCAACAAGTAAAATCATAAATTTCACATAGATTCCAAGCATAGCATAGCAAACAATTTATTTGATTCCATAAGAGTCTCCCTTTTTGAGACAAACGGTGATGCACAAAATGAGCATGCTCATCTAATGATTTTCCCTCAACTAAACTAATTGGGGTTTCGGCACGAGCACAAATGGATCGAAGATGATCCAAGTAGAAAACCTTAAGGTGATCCATAGTATCTTAAATTTTTGTTTTACTTTCTGTTCTTGTGTGTTTGACATGAAGGCAATAAAAAGCAAGGAAGCAAGCTAGCAAACAAGCAAATAAAAATATTTTTGTGTTTTTGTAAAAAAAAATAGAAGTGGGGGAGATGAAAACGAGAGGCAAATGTAAATGAAAGGCAAATAAAGTAAATGCAAGTGAATGATAATTTGTACGAAGGTACTTGGTAATTTTGATGATTTTTCCCCGGCAACGGCGCCAGAAATTCTTCCTGCTACTTGTAGTCTACGTTGGTATTTCCCCGAAGAGAAGAGGATGATGCAGTACAGTAGAGATAAGTATTTCCCTTAGTTAAGAACCAAGGTTATCAATCCAGTAGGAGAACCAAGCAAAATTCTATTAAGTGCACCTGCACACACAAGAGCAAACGCTTGCACCCAATGCAAGTAAGAGGGTTGTCAATCCTCTTAGCGGCTATTTGCAAGGATTAAATCTTATTGAGGTAAATAGATAAAATAAAACACTAATTAAAATAAAATAAAATAAAATAAATTGCAGCAAGGTATTTTTAGGTTTTTTATATGATAAAGATAGACCCGGGGGCCATAGTTTTCACTAGAGGCTTCTCTCTCGAGCACATAAGCATACGGTGGGTAAACAAATTACTGTTGGGCAATTGATAGAAAAGCAAATAATTATGACGGATTTATGGCAATGATCATGTATATAGGCATCACGTCCGAGACAAGTAGGCCGACTCCTTCCTGCATCTACTACTATTACTCCACTCATCGACCGCTATCCAGCATGCATCTAGAGTATTAAGTTAATAAAAGCAGAGTAACGCCTTAAGGAAGATGACATGATGTAGAGAAGAAAATTCAAGCAATATGAATAAACCCCATATTTTTATCCTTAATGGCAACAATACAAATACGTGTCATGTCCCCTTCTGTCACTGGGATTGAGCACTGCAAGATTAAACCCATCACAAAGCACCTCTCCCATTGCAAGATAAATCAATCTAGTAGGCCAAACCAAATCGATAGATCGGAGAGAAATACAAAGCTATAACAATCATGCATAAAAGAGTTCAGAGAAAACTCAAATATTTCTCATGAATAATCTGATCATAAACTCACAATTCATCGGATCCCAACAAACACACCGCAAAAGAAGATTACATCGGATAGAACTCCAAGAACATCGAGGAGAACATTGTATTAAAGATCAAAGAGAGAGAAAGAAGCCATCTAGCTACTAGCTATGGACCTGTAGGTCTGGGGTAAACTACTCACACATCATCGGAAGGGCAGCAAGGTCGATGTAGAAGCCCTCCGTGATCGATTCCCCCTCCGGCAGAATACCGAAAAAGGCCTCCAGATGGGATCGCGGAAGAACAGAGGCTTGCGGCGGCGGAAAGGTTTTCTCTTCTGGCTCTCTGATGGTTTCCCAATATTTGTGAATTTATAGAAGTGGAATTAGGTCAAACGGAGCCACGTGGGCCCCATAAGGCAACACGGCGCCCTCCCCCCCCCCCCCGGGGCGCGCCCTGTTGCCTTGTGAAGCCTCCATGAGGCTTTTGGCCTCCTCCCGAAGCTTCCAAGGTTTCTTTTGTCCAGAAAAAAATCTCCAAAAAGTTTCATGGCATTTGGACTTCATTTGGTATTGTTTCTCTGAAAAGCCAAAAACAAGCAAAAAATAGCAACTGTCACTGGGTACTAGGTTAATAGGTTAGTCCCAAAAAATGATATATAATTGCATCTAAAAACATCCAAGATTGATACTATAATAGCATGGAGCAATCAAAAATTATAGATACGTTGGAGACGTATCACATGTCCTTAGTCCTCTTCAGGTACTTAAGGATATTCTTGACCGCTGTCGAGTGATCTACTCCTGGATCACTTTGGTACCTCCCTGTCAGACTTATGGCAAGGCACACATCAGGTCTGGTACACAGCATGGCATACATTATAGAGCCTATGGCTGAGGCATAGGGGATGACTTTCATCCTTTCTCTTTCTTCTGCCGTGGTCGGGCTTTGAGTCTTACTCAACTTCACACCTTGCAACACAGGCAAGAACCCTTTCTTTGACTGGTCCATTTTGAACTTCTTCAAAACTTTGTCAAGGTATGTGCTTTGTGAAAGTCCTATTAGGCGTCTTGATCTATCTCTATAGATTTTGATACCCAATATGTAAGCAGTTTCACCGAGGTCTTTCATTGAAAAACTCTTGTTCAAATAACCTTTTATGCTTTCCAAAAATTCTATATCATTTCCAATCAACAATATGTCATCCACATATAATATTAGAAATGCTACAGAGCTCCCACTCACTTTCTTGTAAATACAAGCTTCTCCGTAAGTTTGTATAAAACCAAAAGCTTTGATCACCTCATCAAAGCGTATATTCCAACTCAGAGATGCTTGCACCAGTCTATAGATGGATTGTTGGAGCTTGCATACTATGTTAGCGTCCTTAGGATCGACAAAACCTTCTGGTTGCATCATATACAACTCTTCCTTAAGAAACCCATTAAGGAATGTTGTTTTGACGTCCATCTGCCAAATCTCATAATCATAAAATGCGGCAATTGCTAACATAATTCTAACAGACTTAAGCATCGCTACGGGTGAGAAAGTCTCATCGTAGTCAACCCCTTGAACTTGTCGGAAACCGTTTGCGATAAGTCAAGCTTTATAGACGGTGACATTACCATCAGCGTCTGTCTTCTTCTTAAAGATCCATTTATTCTCAATGGCCTGCCGGTCATCGGGCAAGTCCACCAAAGTCCATACTTTGTTCTCATACATGGATCCTATCACGGATTTCATGGCCTCAAGCCATTTGTCAGAATCCGGGCTCATCATTGCTTCTTCATAGTTCATAGGTTCGCCGTTGTCTAACAACATGACTTCCAGGACTGGATTACCGTACCACTCTGGTGCGGAACGTACCCTGGTTGACCTATGAAGTTCAGTAGTAACTTGATCCGAAGTCTCATGATCATCAACATTTGCTTCCTCTCCGGCTGGCGTAGACATCACGGGCACTTCTTTCTATGATGTGCTACCTTCCAATTCAAGAGAAGGTACAATTACCTCATCAAGTTCTACTTTCCTTCCACTCACTTCTTTCGAGAGAAACTCCTTCTCTAGAAAGGACCCATTCTTAGCAACAAAGATTTTGCCTTCGGATCTGTGATAGAAGGTATACCCAATGGTCTCTTTAGGGTATCCTATGAAGACGCACTTCTCCGCTTTGGGTTCGAGCTTATCAGGCTGAAGCCTCTTGACATAAGCGTTGCATCCCCAAACTTTAAGAAACGACAGCTTAGGTTTCTTGCCAAACCACAACTCATACGGTGTCGTCTCAACGGATTTAGACGGTGCCCTATTTAAAGTGAATGCGGCTGTCTCTAATGCATAACCCCAAAACGATAGTGGCAAATCGGTAAGAGACATCATAGAACGCACCATATCCAATAGAGTACGATTACGACGTTCGGACACACCATTAGGCTGTGGTGTTCCAGGTGGCTTGAGCTGTGAAACAATTCCACATTGTCTCAAATGCACACCAAACTCGTAACTCAAATATTCACCTCCACGATCGGATCATATGTAGCGCCCCGCCTGAATACCAATGTAGCCAGACGGTCACCGCACACACCAGCCCAGGAAAATCACTCTGGCATGTGCTTTTACAACAAGTATCATGAACACAGACATTTCTATTAATGGATATATCAGTCTTACATGATATATTACAAGGGGGATGGCAGCGGAAAAGCTCTATCTAATGCAGCATAGTCTTGGTACGGCTCCAATCCACAGGGATCTGACTGGGTTACTCTTCTAGCCCGCGAACACTCCGGCTCCTCGCTAGGGGACGTCGAATCCTTAGGTGAACCTGGCCACATTGAAGGCCGCTGAGTAATTTTGAATGTACTCGCAAGCAAACCAAACTAACATATACACCAAGCAATGCAATCCATGGCATTCAAGCATGTACATGATATCTTTACAGTATTAACTATTATATCTTAGCAGGATTATCTAGCAATATTATATCATAACAGGAATATCTAGCATGATAACTATCAAAGTAACTGCAGTATGACGAAGATACAACATATCAAGTAATTAATCCATACTCCGAATAATCTTAGGATCCAATCCAAATCTTGTGGTCATCCGACCACTCATCGCATAGCCATCGTGTGGCCAGCATTTCATATACCTGACATCATCTAATGTCCATGCATCTGTACTATAAGTCTGACAAACCTTACCATTCTCTGGTTCATTATTAACGTCATATGGTTTGTTCCTCCAGACTCGACACAGACCAAATAGTGGCCTAGTACGAACTGTCCATGACCGAGGACGCGGCTATTCGAATAGATTTACACTCTGCAGAGGTTGCGCACTTTACCCACACCATGGAGCTCCTGGCCTCGTGCTCCCATTCGGGTGGACAAGTGCTGCTCCAACAAAACTTGTCTATTGCCTGGCACTCTTACGGTCCCACCGACAATCATTCCCTCCCAGGGTCATGTCCTGGGTGGCCCCTGTGTCACCCCGTGACACCTGCCACCGTCATGGCCAAACAAAACTGTCCCAAACGGGGACCTGGTACCATATAACTTAACTGGGCTCACAAGGTTATCGCCGCCTACCGGGCCAGGGTAGCACGCACGCATAACCTTCCTATTTTGGTGGTACCGACAAGAGGCAAGACAATAGACTAAGTCAGGGCCGTCCCATACAGGCAAATGTGGTTGCACTGATAAGTCCGGATAGGTGGCACTATGACTCGATCCAGCCGACGGAGGAGGTTGTCATTATTAAGTCACATTTCTTAATCATTGCGATAACCCCAATAATGCAGGATGAAAACATAACAACCTATCTCCATATTGTTACATACGAGTCACTAGTGCAATAACAAGACGAGCATTAACGAGTAATGTAAATAGCAAGTTCAACCTAGCAGGAGTTTAATTACTTTACAAGCCTTAGCTGTAAGTGACAACCATCTAAACCCTTGCATGAAACCGACAAATAAACCAGTAGCCACCAGAACGGTCTTTACAACTCAGATCTGGGACATTACTGGAATAACTCAACCCCGGCTCAAGACGGCTGAAAAGCAACTCAGAGCATGAGACGGTGTTGACAAGAAGAATGTAGCAGTTCCCTAAGACGGCCGAGAAACAGCTCAGAGCATAGGGTCACTGTTACAAAAAGAAATTCAACAACTGCCCGAGACGGCCGAAAAGCAGCTCAGAACACGGGACAGTGGTTGAAAAGAGAACATAAAGTCGGCATCCACCCCGGATGGCCGGAAGCAGCTCAGAACACACGCGTGGTGCCGTCACCAAAGAAAGGCAGGCAAGGGTTCATCAGCGTCACATACAGCTCACCACTACACATATGAGCATAAGCATATTAATTTAAACACACAAGAATAACACAGAGCAATGCTTTAGGGCACATATCAGATGGTCGGCTTGCCTGGGGGTGAAGGAGTACTCCAGGAGAAGTGCGGGAAGCTCGCGGAAAAATTTGCCAGAAAAGATTCTCTCTCGGAGGGGCTGAATAAGGGCAAGGGCAAAATGGGTATTTTTAGAAAGTGTCAACATGGTTAAAGTGATGTCATCGGAACGGGCTCGACGAATAGAGAACGTGGGCGTTGGAATCACCTGATTCGGAGTTACGAGCAAAAAGATAGGAGGGTTTGACTGCCAGGGACTGGTCTGCAAGAAAAATAATTGCATCTGGGTCCCTGACAGCACTGTGGCTGGCGCCTTCTCTGGAAATACGTTTTCCTGTACAGAAAACGAATTCCCACCTGAGTACGCTTTCTCCGATTGAAAGCGCATCACAGCCGAATACGCTTTTCTCAACCGAAAGCGCAGTCGGCCGGGGGCGTCTCCACTTATCCGACGTGGCCAGTCGTATCTCGCCGACAGGTGGGACCGGTGAGGAGGGGGGGCCGCTGGCAGGGTTGTCTTCCTCCTCCCGCGCGTGCCAGCCTGGCCGAGAGAGCAGGGGAGATCGACGGCGACCCCCGGCGACTCCGGTCACCTCTCGCGAGGCTCGACCTACCGGCGTGCTCGGGAGGCCATGCCGCATCCGTCCCGCTAGTACACGGACCTCGGGGAAGCCGGAATAGAGTGCTCCATCGGCCATGGCGGCAACCGGCGTCGGGCGAAGTTGAGGCGGCCGCTACGGCGGTGGATGAGTGAGAAGAGGCTCGGACAGGGCTTCGCCGTGGCTGAGTGGATGCTCTAGTGGGGAGAGGGGATAGAGAGGGGCCCTGGCTTGCTCGAATTCGAGCAGAGGCCATCGGCGGTCATGGCGGCGATGCGGAGCAAGGAGGGATCCCCGAGCTCGATTAAGTGGAGGGGCGAGACTCTGGGAGGGTGGAGAGGGGCTGGTGAGGTGGAGTGGCTCGGGGAGGGGTTCGGCCGCGGCTATTTATAGCCGGGATGACGAAGGGGATAGACTCGGCCGCCGTGGTGGCCTTAGCCGCGCACTGGAGCTCGCGGTGAGCTGACCTTGGACGAGCGCGGTGCCGACCTGACGGCGCCAGAGGGACGGGACGGTTCGGAGAAGAAACCAACGGGAGGGGGAAAACGACGGCGGTCACGGGCGGGCAGAACCTTGGCGGCGATCGCCGTTGCGTGGAGAAGAAGAATCCGGAGGGGGAGAAGGGTCCAGAAGGGGCAGGTGGACGCCGCAGAGACGCTAGACACGTCGAGACACGCCGGAGCTGGCCGGAGCTGGCCTGCCGACGAGAACAGTGCCGCAGAGCTCCGTTTCTACCTGCTGTCCACGCGGTCACCACGTGCATGGCACACTCTGGTGCCAGTCTGGCTGTCACACCTTGTCAACTAGACTCCTCACTGCTCTTATAGATGAGATGGATCATTGGATGGACCAGGATGGCTCTAGAGTGGTCGAGGGGATCCAGAACAACTTCTGGACAGAAACTTGGGGACCAAGCTGAGGTGAAATGGCTAAGTAAATGAGATTGAAATGTTGTCAAAATAAGATGGGGTGGGAAGGAGTAGATGCTGGAAAAATTTGAAGGCATTTGGACCTAGTTTGCATATACTTCCTTCACAAAGCATAATCTGGTCCAGAAACTAAACTTTGAAGCTGCACTCACATGGCTCGATGAAATGAGCTGAATTTTTGTGGAGAGAGGTTATTTGGAAATATGGAGGTACTGGGAAAATTTCAGCTCATTTGGATATACCAAAATGGTACTTCATGGTACTATCCTGAGAATAATAGAGTGCTCCATTGGCATGGAGTTTCTTCATGCGCTTTACACCAATATGACCTAAGCGGCAGTGCCACAAGTATGTGGTACTATCATCATTAACTTTGCATCTTTTGGCATCAATATTATGAACATGTGTATCACTACGATCAAGATTCAACAAGAATAAACCATTCAACAAAGGTGCATGACCATAAAATATATTATTTATATAAATAGAGCAACCATTATTCTCTGACTTAAATGAATAACCGTCTCGCAATAAACAAGATCCAGATATAATGTTCATGCTTAACGCAGGCACCAAGTAACAATTATTTAGGTTTAAAACTAATCCCGAAGGTAGACGTAGAGGGAGCGTGCCGACGGCGATCACATCAACCTTGGAGCCATTTCCAACGCGCATCGTCACCTCGTCCTTAGCTAGTCTCCGTTTATTCCGCAGCTCCTGTTTCAAGTTACAAATATTAGCAACCAAACCAGTATCAAATACCCACGCACTACTACGAGTACTAGTAAGGTACACATCAATAACATGTATATCAAATATACCTTTGTTGACGTTGCCAGCCTTCTTATCTGCCAGGTACTTGGGGCAGTTCCGCTTCCAGTGACCATTCCCCTTGCAATAGAAGCACTCAGTCTCAGGTTTGGGTCCAGCCTTGGGTTTCTTCATGGGAGCGGCAACTGTCTTACCATTCTTCTTGAAGTTCCCTTTCTTTCCCTTGCCTTTCTTGAAACTAGTGGTCTTTTTAACCATCAACACTTGATGCTGCTTCTTGATTTCTACCTCCGCGGCCTTAAGCATCGCGAAGAGCTCGGGGATAGTTTTCTCCATCCCTTGCATATTATAGTTCATCACAAAGCCCTTGTAGCTTCGTGGCAGTGACTGGAGAACTCTGTCAATAACCGTCTCATCTGGAAGATTAACTCCCAACTGACTCAAGCGGTTGTTATACCCAGACATTTTAAGTATATGCTCACTAACGGAGCTGTTCTCCTCCATCTTGCAGCTAAAGAACTTGTCAGAGGTGTCATACCTCTCAACCCTGGCATGAACTTGAAATACCAATTTCAGCTCCTGGAACATCTCATATGCTCCGTGGTGCTCAAAACGTCTTTGGAGCCTCGATTCTAAGCCGTAAAGCATGGCGCACTGAACTATTGAGTGGTCATCAGAACGTGCCTGCCAGATGTTCACAACATCCACAGACGACGCTGGAGGGGGTGCTTCACCTAGCGGTGCATCAAGGACATAAGCCTTCTATGTAGCAGTGAGGATAATCCTCAAGTTACGGACCCAGTCCGAATAGTTGCTTCCATCATCTTTCAACTTAGCTTTCTCTAGGAACGCATTAAAATTCAGGGGAACTACAGCGCGAGCCATTGATCTACAACACAATTTTGCAAAGACAATTTAGACTAAGTTCATGATAATTAGTTCAGTTAATCAAATTACTAATGAACTCCCACTTAAATCAACATCCCTCAAGTTGTCTAAGTGTTACATGATCCACATCAACTGACCCACGTCCGATCATCATGTGAGATGGGGCAGTCATCAATGGTGAACATCTCCATGTTGATCATATCTACTATATGACTCATGCTCGACCTTTCGGTCTCTTGTGCTCCGAGGCCATGTCTATACATGCTAGGCTCGTCAAGTTTAACCCAAGTATTCTGCATGTGTAAAACTGGCTTACACTCGTTGTATGTGAACGTAGAGCCTATCACACCCGATCATCACGTGGTGCTTCGAAATGACGAACTTCCGCAGCGGTGCATACTTAGGGAGAACACTTTTTCTTGATATTAAGTGAAGGGATCATCTTATAATGCTACCGTCGTTCTAAGTAAAATAAGATGCATAACAAGATAAACATCACATGCAATCTAAAATATGTGACATGATATGGCCATTATCATCTTGTGCCTTTGATCTCCGTCTCCAAAGCACCGACATGATCTCCATCGTCACTGGCATGACACCATGATCTCCATCATCGTGTCATCACGTGGTTGTCTCGCCAACTATTGCTTCTACAACTATTGCTAATGCATAGCGATTAAGTAAAGCAATTACATGGCGTTTAATGATTGACACGCAGGTCATACAATAAATTAAAGACAACCCTATGGCTCCTGCCGGTTGCCGTACTCATCGACATGCAAGTCGTGAACCTATTACAAAACATGATCATCTCATACATCAACATATATCACATCACGTTTTGGCCATACCACATCACAACATGCCATGCAAAAACAAGTTAGACGTCCTCTACTTTGTTGTTGCAAATTTTACGTGGCTGCTATGGGCAATTAGCAAGAACCGTTCTTACCTACGTAAAGCCACAACGATGATAATCAAGTTGCCTTTTAACCTTCTACAAGGACCGCCTTTGTCAAATTAGATTCAACTAAAGTAGGAGAGACAGACACCTGCCAGCCACCTTATGCAAAACAAGTTGCATGTCAGTCGGTGGAACCGGTCTCATGTGCGAGGACATGTAAGGTTGGTCCGAGCCGCTTCATCCCACAATACCGCTGAATCCAAATAAGACAAGAGAGGTAAGCAATTTGAGCATCAACACCCACCACTTCTTTGTGTTCTACTCGTGCATATACATCTACGCATAGACCTAGCTCTAATACCACTGATGGGGAACGAAGCATGAAAATCAAAAAAATTCCTACGAATCACCCAAGATCTATCTATGAGAAGTATAGCAACGAGAGGGGAGTGTGTCTACATACCCTTGTAGACCAAAAGCGGAAGCATATATAATGCGGTTGATGTAGTCGTACTCTTCACGATCCAATCGTGATCCAATCCGATGAAGTACCGAACGGACGGCACCTCCGCGTTCAGCACACGTGCGGCTCGGTGACGTCTCCTCCTTCTTGATCCAGCAAGCAAGAGAGGAGAAGTAGATGGGATCTCAACCAGCACGATGGCGTGGTGGAGATGGTGGTGGTGCAGTGCTGGCAGGGCTTCGCCAAACGCTGCCGGAACCAATCTGAGGAGAAAACGGAGTTATGGGAGAGGTAGGGCTGCCTCCGGGGCGTGGGAATTGGTGTGTCCAGCCCCTCCCTCTCCCCCACTATATATAGGAGGCAAGGGAGGGTCTGGGGTGCATCCCTAGCCCCTCCTCCAAGGAGGGGACGCCGGCCTAGGGAGGTTTCCTCCCTCCCCAAGGCACCTAGGGGGGTGCCTTCCCCCCTTAGGACTCTTCCTCCTCCACCTCTCCTTGGCGCATGGGCCTCTTAGGGCTAGTGCCCCTGGTCCATATAGGCCAAGGCGCACCCCCTACAGCCCATATGGGCCCCCGAGGCAGGTGGACCCCCCGGTGGACCCCCGGACCCCTTTCGGCACTCCCGGTACACTGCCGGTAATACCCGAAACTTTTCCGGCGACCAAAATAGGACTTCCTATATATAAATATTTAACTCCGGACCATTCCGGAGCTCCTCGTGACGTCCAGGATCTCATCCGGGACTTTGAACAACATTCGGTCACCAACATACATATCCCAATACTACTCTAGCTTCACCGAACGTTAAGCGTGCGGACCGTGCGGGTTCGAGAATCATGTAGACATGACCGAGACACCTCTCCGGTCAATAACCAATAGCGGAACCTGGATGCCCATATTGGTTCCTACATATTCCACGAAGATCTTTATCGGTTGAACCACGATGTCGAGGATTCGGGTAATCCCGTATGCAATTCCCTTTGTCCGACGATATGTTACTTGCCCGAGATTCGATCGTCGGTATCTCCATACCTAGTTCAATCTCGTTACCGACAAGTCTCTTTACTCGTTCCGTAATACAAGATCCTGTGACTAACTCATTAGCCACATTGCTTGCAAGCTCTTTACGATGTTGTATTACCAAGAGGGCCCAGAGATATCTCTCTGTCATACGGAGTGACAAATCCCAGTCTCGATCCATGCCAACCCAACAGACACCTTCGGAGATACCTGTAGAGCATCTTTATGATCACCCAGTTATGAAGTGGCGTTTGATTGCACACAAGGTATTCCTCTGGTATCCGGGAGCTGCATGATCTCATGGTCTTAGGAATAGATACTTGACATGAAGAAAGCTGTAGCAAATAAACTAAACGATCTGATGCTAAGCTTACGGTTGGGTCTTGTCCATCACATCATTCTCCTAATGATGTGATCCCGTTATCAAATGACAACTCATGTCTATGGTCAGGAAACCATAACCATCTTTGATCAACGAGCTAGTCTAGTAGAGGCTTACTAGGGACACGGTGTAGTTTATGTATTCACACATGTATTTAAGTTTCCGATCAATACAATTCTAGCATGAATAATAAAAATTTATCATGAACAAGGAAATATGATAATAACCATTTTATTATTGCCTCTAGGGCATATTTCCAACAGGTTGGGCCACCTTCACCGCCGTTCACCAGGTCAGGATCGGGTACATGCTGACTTTCAAGCTCCTCACCCCGAACAACATGAAGGTGATCGTCTTCAACGACGACGGCGTGGAGGTGGTCACCAAGTGCAAGAAGCACGATGAGGCCTTCGCCATGACCGCGTAAATGACCTCTCATTCTTAGTGAAGTTGTTGATTGTTGGTTTAAGACTATGTGATGCGGTTAAACTTTGAAACTTATCGTACTATGTTTAAATTTTGTGTGCGGTTAAACTTTGATGTGTGCTTAAGTTTGTTCAGTTCTGGTTGCTCTATTTTTGTGCCTCTGGTAACCTCACCACATCGAAGAGGAGGTTACCACACTATTGTCCTGGATGTAACCAAACAACCGGACTTGTGTTTAGGCTCAAACCAGGCCACAACCAAACAACATGCCTTCCGTTTCGGCACATGCAGGCTAGAGGGGATGCAGGCAACCAATCAACATGCATATGTTGGTTTTTGGCCTGCATGTGCTCAGCCAGGCCCAACTGGGTCAAGTATGCAAAGTGCCCAAAAATGATGCAGGTAACCAAACGCGCCCTTAGGGCATCTCCAACGAATTTCCTCCCGCATCCGTCTGCGGACACGAATGCGGGAGGTGGCCATCCAACGTTGTCCGCATGCATTTCAACCCACATTTGAACTAAGCAGAAGAAATTCATCAAAGTTCGGATAGAAAATAGCACAAATCATCCATACATATCATGCAAATTAAGTCTAGTACAACAATGTCTCAAATTTGACTAGATTAACCGGATGTCCAATAAGTTTTTGGTCAACAGATCATGTCGTCTCACACATACTCCCTCTTCAGCTTCGTCCAATAGTGTGTGTACGTAAATGGTCGTCTCTCTGTTCTGTGGTACATCACGGCAGCGCGTGTGGGCTACATAATGTGTAGACCAAGATTAAGTGAACGAATCAATCAACAAGTTGAGCAATATGAAGCAAAACTTACGATCTCATCCTCTGCCGCGTGCAATGGCCACCTTGCCTCCAGCTGATGAACCACGTTACAAAACTTGGTGACGCTGGTCTGGATAGTGTAAACGACCTCACATTGCATTATGGAATGATGTACATGTCGTAGGGCGCAATGTGCTTTCATGCGTGAAACGATTCATACACTTGTTGCCAGAAGGTCCCCCCTCTGCTCCTGCCTACGAAATCCGCGGATACAGCCAACCACGTATCACACAACAACTCATCCTCCATGGTCGAGTAGCTCACCATCCTACGTACTCTAAAAAATGACATAGAGTTTGGAAATAAGCTCAATGACATTTGACCGAACACCTGCCGAGCGTGGTGCCCGCCATGGAGGTCGTCGACAGGGGGCGGAGTGTACCTGGGTACAAACGGCTCCAGGGTGGACAGCACCGTCGTAAAGGCGAGCGGGCGCATCGGTGCTGGTTGCGGGCGTCCGGCAATGCCTATGGGCCGGAGACGTACAGCGGCAGCGGCGGAGGTGTGGTGCGGATGCAAAGCAATGGGGGGAAGGGGCGGAGTGGAAGAAAATGGGACCGGAGGGGGGATTGGGTGGCCGGGGTGTCGGAGTCCTACGTTGCTGCTGTCTGGACTCCCGCAACCCCCCCCCCCCCCCCCCCCACTTTGTCTCCCATTTGCGGGAGAAAACATGTCCGGACCGCTCGACAGACAGATATAGACCCGCGTTGGATGCCTTCTACGGTCCGCACGTATGCGGGCGGTCTGAGGGTCGGCGTTGGAGATGCCCTTAACATGTGCTCATGGAAAACCTCGGGCAGGCTGCGCCTGATGAGCAGATCATGTCTCACAACCTGCTTAGATACGCGGAAGTGATAAATTCAACAGAGGTCACCTAACTTATTCTGAAATCTACTTTAGTCCCTCTACTTCAAAATATCCAAAATATGATCATTTTTTAGGGACAAAATATGATCATTAAACTTGCTAAAGGGGTTCACATACGGTCTCTGATACGTTTTTGTGTACTTATTTTGTTTAGCTGGCATATAATTGATCGATCCAACCGACACGTGGGCAACAGCTATAAGGAAAACGTGGCGAGGCGATGTGACATTTTGCAATAAAGCCCTGATGGCCCCACGTGTCAGTTGGGGATGATTTTTTTTTAATAAAACCATGATGGCCCCACCTGTCAGTTTGTTAGTTGGGGGAAGAAATATTATGGGAACTAAAAACAACTCGAGCACGTCCGGCTTCGAAACCTTACCCACAACACGCACGCAAACATAGCACTATGGTTCCCCGACATCATGGACGACAGCGACGACAACGGCTTCCCTGACGGCCTCCGGCAACTCCGCTACTCCGTACACGTGGAGATTCATACTGTTACAGCCCCATGCTAATGCTCGCCGCCATCATCTGGTTGTAAGCCGACAAGGTCACCCGCCCTACCGCCGTGCACACCTCCGACCTGGCCAGGCTCATCGCCTGGCACTCGAACCTCTTCCACTCTCCCGTCGCTGTGCTGAAGTGGACCTCGTTGAGCGTGCACTGGCGGTGCTCATGTCTAGGTTGAGCGGGTTGCAGAGCACCAGCATGGGCAGCCCCGACTAGTTGAAATAGAGCGGCTAGAGCCCCGACGGGGTAGTCCCAGTTGGAGATGTTGACACTGACGTTGTTGACGAGCGCCACCAATGTTGACGTTGACGTTGTTGACGTTTTTGGACTCATTTTTACCCGTGTTTAAACCGGGTAATCCCATATTTTCTGAGATAATCACTTCAATCTGATTGACTAATGACTAATGAATGCAAAGATTGCAAATCTCTTTGTTTATTTTGTTCCTTGTGGGAATGGGATATTTTAGGTGCTTAATCAAGTCATAAATGGAAGATAATGGGGGCAGTGATCCACCCCGATCAACTGGTGGCGCAGAACTGCACCCAGAAGAGAAGACGGTGTCTGGTATGACCGTGCGCGCTCGTACCAATGGTCGTACCATGTGTCACCGCCTCCGTGACATCATCCCTGACGACTTTTGTGAAGGCAGCGAGGGCCAATTCACATTAGAGGTTCCGAAACCCTATATTTCGCCCGTCTGCAGCATATAAAGGAGAGAAAACCCCTTCGACGAAAGGAGTAGCTCATCCATCAAGTCAACCCTTCACAACCATCGCACCATTCCCATCTACAGCAGCCACCACCATCTCCATAGCCATTCTCCATCTCCATAGCGATTACGCTTGTAATCAAGAGAACATCGCACTCTACAGGCATTGTAAGACTATAATCATTCATCTTTAAGTATCAATTTCTACAATGTCTGGTGTTTGTGATTCATCTGTGATGTGTGAGTGGTCCTCTCGGGCTAAAGGCTGAGGCCTAGCCTCGCAGCCCCATGTATGCGCACTAAGGGATTGTTGGTTTACTTTAACATTAACGTCATTCGATGTGTTTCACAACGGTTTTTGTCTCTTGTCTCTACGTTGTTCTAAGTCCCCGCAGGTAACTGGGATGCCGAGGATCTATCAGCGAGAGGTTAAGTGCATAGAGGAGTAGAAGGCTATACCGAACTTCGGTGATATTAAGATTAGTACGGTAGCTAGAACCTATTCTTTGGGGGTACATAAGGTGCAGTCATTAAATGCCCAATGAGTTGGTCTGGTTAATTCCTTAGTAACTGAGGTAACCCCGCAAGATGATAGGGCCTTGATTGGACAATAGAACCTCGACGTGGCGGCAGTCGGTCGTGGGGTTATTAGGACGCATCTCCCACAAGTAACACGTTGACAACATGTAAGTAATGGTGTTTACCAGTACCATGCTGAGTATATAGATAGGATCTCGAGCGCAAGTACATGACTGCAGGTAAAACCTTTAGCCCTAGCCCATTTCTTTATTATTGTTTCTTCCGTTAAGTCCAGGAAACTGGAACTCTCGTAGTAAAAAATTCTTGCAGAAATCACCTCTCCAAGGCATGACTTCTCCTGGGTTCGATAACCTAGGGCCACTCTAGGGAAATTGAGAACTATCTACGTTCAAGATCGGATCAAAGGTAATCACTGAGGCACTAGGATTCCCCTCCCCACCACTGACCGCCGGAGCGACAGGCAGAGGGGAGGAGGATCCACGGGCTCGCCAACGGAGATCATGAGGAGGAAGGCTTTGTCCTAGTCGCCTTGCGAGAGGGGAAAGAAAGATTTAGCAGAATAAAGTTAGAAATGTGGGATGGTTCTTGGTTGAACCATGCGTCTTGTCTCGTATTTAGCTAGCATTTGGTTGGCATGTTTTACGGGGATATATGATGCTGGTTTAGACAAGAAAACGATATATTTTCTTTGTTAAAAAGTATTAAGTACCATCTTCTTTTTCAATTTGGACTGTGGGTACATCAAAATCCATGGAGACCTTCACGCAAAATAAATAAATCCATGATTTCTTTACCACTCTAACATGAAACCTCGTCATCTTGTTTCATCTCTCATCTTCTGATGGCATCTTAAATTCTTACCATGTGTCGGGAGTATTATGCCTTGCCATATCCACCAATAAAAACCCTAATCACAAATAGAAAATAGTAAAATGTACATTTGATCCATCGGATCACATAGGGTTTGTGATCCCGTATATATAAGATACAACCTTCTCCCTCCCCCCCCCCCCCCCCCCCACCTCCCACCGCCTTCCAAACTCCTTCCTTGTTTTCGTGTTAGATCCATCGTCAGGGCAGTCGAAAGTTGAAGCCTAATCCTAGAGAAATGTCATCAAAGAAGTTGTTATCTTCAGAGCATAAAATTCTCCGATTAGAAGGAAACCCCAGGTACTTGATATTCATCAAATGCGTTTTTTTGTTCACTTTAGATTTTGTTATCATTTTCCCCCGATAAAACTCTTTTAGAAGAGAAAGGCCTTATTATTATTGATTAAAAATGATAATTCTTACAGTCCTCAACGGCAAGATCAACTTTACAATACTTGAGGAAGGAAAACACACTATGATTAGATTAATACGACCATCTTTACACCTTGCCACACTAGCATCAGAGCATGGCAGCCATGGTCGCAAAGATGTTTGTGTCCTACATAATTGGCGTACTATCTCACACCTCATACCATCTTTCAAAAGCATGAGGTTTGGTGGTGTTCAAAAAAACATGGGGTTTGTACCAGCCAAGTAACTAATTAAACCAAATAAAATATGTTCAGATCCAAAATTTTCAAAGCCATCACCTCTCAAGCGTGAGAAACCAGACATATATCAGGTCTCAAAATGGAAAATATATTTGGTAACAATTTTCACCAACCAAAACTGACAACATTAATCTGGCAAGATTGGGTGCACTGTCACAGATGGCAGACAATCATGCATGATAATGTCTGGGCGTACAGGAAATGAGCAGCTAGCTGGCGCTTGCATGAATAGCATTCTATCACATCAAAAAATCAAAATCACCCATATATATTACTAACTTTAGTACAAAGTTGTACTAAAGCTGAGATATTTATTTTGGGACGGAGAGAGTACAATACAATACGATGACATCTGTTAACCATCTGAAAACTTAGTAGTAACAAGAGATCATTCTAGCTCCAATTGCCATCTTGAATCACGACATTCGCTGCCACCAAGTGGATCGGCGGCAGCTCAGGTGTCGAAAATTGCGGTGTATCAAGGCAGTGATTACGGCTTTAGCACTACTCCACGCTAGATAAAAGAAATCATGTTGTTAGTTTGGGGCCTCTTTGATTCACATGATTCTAAAATCACAAGAATAGAAAAAATACGAGGCTGCGGGTATATTTATATCAGTAAAATGTGACTCGCATCAAAATAAAAAGAAAACCCCTATAAATGATCGTGATCGGATCCTCCAGCGATCGCCAGCTTGCCATCGACCTCGCCCGGATAGACCAGCGCCACTTCGCCCTCGCTGAGCTTGAGCAGCCTTTCTCTGAGGCGGAGATATGGGCGGCGGTCAAGGCATTGCCCCGCGGCAAGGCCCCCGGTCCCGACGGCTTCACCGCGGAATTCCTCCTCGCATGCTGGGAAGTGGTCAAGACCGATATTTGCGAGGCCTTCGACAAATTCTACACCGCAAACGGCCACAGTTTTCAGCGGCTGAACGAGGCGCTGCTCACCTTGCTGCCCAAGAAACCCGACGCGTCTTGCCTCGCGGACTATAGACCGATCAGCCTCATCCACCTGCTGGCCAAGTTATTTGCCAAGGTTCTATCCTTGCACCTCGCACCGCGGCTCGGCGAGCTCGTGTCGGCCAATCAGAGTGCGTTCATTGGGGGACGCAATATCCACGACAATTTCATGTTGGTGCAGCAGACAGCACGGCAGCTCCACAACCTACACCTTCCCCGCATTCTTCTCAAGCTTGACATCGCCCGCGCATTCGACTCCGTCTCGTGGCCTTTCTTGTTCGACGTCCTTCGTCACCTCGGCTTCGGCACGCGCTGGCGCGACTGGATCGCCATCCTGCTATCTACGGCAAGCACCAGGGTGCTCATTAACGGCTCGCCGGGCCCGCCGATTCCGCACGCCTGTGGTTTCCGACAGCGGGATCCCCTGTCCCCCATGTTGTTCACGCTGGTCATCGACGTGCTGAGCTCCCTGATGCAGCATGCGGCGTGGACAGGCGTCTTACAGAGGCTCACCCCTCGGCACGCGGCTTCTAGCATCTCCCTTTACGCCGACGACGTCGTCATCTTTTGTCACCCATCGAGCCGGGACCTTCAGGCTATCCGCGAGCTGCTGCACGTCTTCGGGGAGGCCTCGGGGCTGCACACCAACTTTGCCAAGTGCTCTGCTACTACTATACAGTGCGCGCCGAACGACGCGGTCGCCATCGAGTCCGAGCTCTCCTGCCCTCTGGTTGGCTTCCCCGTCAAGTACCTGGGCATCCCTCTTTCCATTCGGAAGTCGTCGGCTTCGGCGCTCCAGCCCATCGCCGACAAGCTCATCAAAAAGCTCTCCACTTGGCGGGCATCTCTGCTCACGCGCGGCGAGCGCCTCGCCCTCGTCCGCCACGTCCTGTGCGCGATGCCGTCTCACATCCTCATGGCCATGGCCATCTGCCCTCCGATCCTTCGCCAGATCAACCGGATCATCCGCGAATTTCTCTGGCACGGGCCCCGCGATACCCGTGCAGGCCACGGTCCTGTCAACTGGCAGCGGGTGTGCCGTCCCCTCGAGTTTGGCGGACTGGGCGTGCGTGATCTGCAGCGCTCCGGTGTTGCGCTGCGTGCTCGCTGGCTTTGGCTGCAGCGGACCAACACTACTAGGCCCTGGGCACACCTGCACCTGCCCAGCGACCCCGACGCCGCAGCCATCTTCCGCGCCTCCACATCCTAGACTGTCGGAGACGGGCGCACCTGCCTCTTTTGGTCCGATCCTTGGATTGATGGCCAGTCCATCCTCGACATCGCCCCGTTGCTGATTCCTTTGGTCCCGCGCCGTCGACGCAAACTCTGCTCCGTCGCCGATGGGCTGACGGACCGGTCTTGGATCCGCGACATCCGTGGGGCCTTGGGTCCGGCCGCGCTGCTGCAGTACCTTGACCTCTGGCGTCGGCTGCGCGACCTCCGGCTATCCCCCACTCCGGACATCATCTCCTGGCGTTGGACAAGCTCTGGCATCTACTCCGCGAGCTCATGCTACCGCGCACTCTTCACTGGTTCCATACCAGCACCACACTGGCGCCTCACTTGGAAGTCCTGGGCCCCCCTGCGGATCAAGCTCTTTATTTGGCTCGCCGACCTAGATCGCTACTGGACTTCCGCTCGCCTAGCCCGCCATGGCCTCCCACACAATGACCGGTGTGCTCTCTGCGACCAAGAGACTGAGACCATGCAGCACATCCTCATCGGCTGCTCGTTCTCCCGCCTGGTCTGGCACGACCTTCTGGCTTGGTGTCGAGCCACCGTGGCTGCTCCCGACGGCCACGAGGAATTCCTGCCCTGGTGTGCGAAGACCATCTCCAACTCTCCTGCCGGGCTTCGCAAGGGGATCGCATCGCTGGCTATCCTTGCTGCCTGGTCCATCTGGTGCCATCGCAACCGCTGCGTCTTCGACGGCGAACAGCCATCCGTTCCGCGCCTCGTCGCGGCCATCCAGGAGGAGGCCAAGACTTGGGTTCGCGCGGGCGCCCAAGGACTAAACGCTATCATCTTGTAGTAGTTTTATTTTTCCTTCAGGCTGAGCAACCCCTCCCTACTGCTCCGGCGATCTCGGCTTTGTTTCCGCCCTGATCTGCTGAAACCCCCTCTCTCTTTCTACCTATCAATGAAATGATACGCATTCTTGCGTATTCGCGAAAAAAAAAAAACGACGCGGCAAGGGGGCAAGGCGCGTCTTTCCTTCTACTCCCTCTGTACGGAGGGAGTAGTTGTTAAGGATATCCTACATTCATTAGACAGTGAAAACCCTAGAGAACACAATTTTCTAGTAAAGGATAAACAAGTATGTGTCCTTGACCATTGGCCACGTCAAAGTTCATATCCTACTTCTCGCAAAAGTCATGACAATTTTGCTATGCTACATAAAAGCTCGTTCTCACCAGCTACTGCCCTTGCCTTCCGTGAAAATGTTCATCGGTCAATGGGTGTGAGCCCTTGTATATAACCCCAACATATAACCTTGTCTCCCCTCTGTCCACCACCTCCTAACGCCTTCCAAACTTATTTCCCATCTCCGCATTAGATCCACCGCCACCCACCATTCAAGTTAAACCCTAGTCTCGCTGAAAATTTGTAGGAGCAGTTATCATCTCCGAAAAACAAAAATTGGGAGTAGGAGAACACGAAGAGGTCACCGAAGGACGACAGACGAAGTTGAGGACACAAGCAGATTGTCATCCCCAGAGGCCAAAATACGCTGAGTGGGAGGACATCCTGTTGGAAATATGAGCAATTTACCATATGATTTTATTAATAAGAAAAATAAATAAAACATCCTGGAAAACATGACTATTATAGTAGAGATGAAACAAGTCATGTCATCTAAAAGAAAGAGGGCAAATAGCATGCGCACATGTGAAGGAGAACATAACATATGTGGAACAGAGGCTAGTGTAAGAAAAACCAGAGCAGGAAATTGAAGCATGAACGTAAACAGAGAGAACACGAGGACGTACGGAACAGTGGCAGAAGCCCCGATCTTGGGGTCGGTGTCGTCACCAGCCATGTCGTTGAAGAGGTCGTCGACGTCGGGGAAGAAGTCGTCGTTGGGGAAGAGGTCGTCGGTATTCGGAGCGTCCGTGATGAACCGGTCAGTAGTCACGCAGAGCGCTCCCCAAAAACCCTATCACCCTTCTCCCGTACAGGACTCAAAGAGGTGCGGTTTCGGAGGCCTACTGTCCCGACCTGCGGTGCACGCCGCAAGTCGGGATGGGGAAGATCGTGGCAGCAGCGCAGTGCTCAGGAACCGATGGCGAGAGGAAGAAGAAGTTCTGGTGCACCTCTCTGAGAGGAGCGACCTCCCTTTTATAGGCGCAAGAGAAGGAGGCGAGAGGGCAGCGACGGGAGGTGAGAAGAGAGGGAGACGAAGCGAACGGACTGCAGCCAAAGAGGCGCGCCGTTCGGATTCAGTGTCCACTACAGAAAGACGTTTCAGCTCCCACGTGACCTTTCGTATACCCGTCGTGCGTGGCAAAAATTTAGACATCGGCTCATTCCCGCGACGCGACGAGGCGTGGCGGGCGGAGGAGGAGCGCGCGTGGATGTCCCTCTTGTTCTCATCCTCATACATGTGGGGAAAGAACCTCCCTTATAAAGAGGTCCAACTCCCTCTAAACTAGCAATGTGGGACTAAACTTTAGTTCCACCTCTTGCCTTGCACGAATGGGCTGCGTGGGCCTCTAGGATTTATTAGGAATTTCTGAAACTGCTATTGGGCTTGGCCCATAATAGACAAAATTCCAGCACATCCCAGGTACTTGTTCATCAGGTATGTTTTCCTTGTTCACTTGTCACCTTTAGGCCGCGCTTGGCATCCATGTAACTTAATACGGAGGTATTAAATTTACAAGTGTATTTTACAATACATGAGTGATTTCCAGCCGGAAACAAAACCGACAGGCAGAGATCTGTATTTTTTACAGGTGTATTTAAAAGACAAACGATAATCCAAACAGGGCCTTAACCCGCAACAAAAGCGTTTCTGAAGGAAAATGGGGTTTACAGAAAGTCGAACAAACTATGATTAGATCAGTATGTCGACCTAGGTGAGATCATTCATGCTCTGCCAAGCACGCCGGCATGGCATCAGAGCCTTGGCAATCTTTACCAGCAGAGTAGTTTGTCTCCCAGATAATTCTACGCCACCTCATCCCATCTTTCAAAAGCATGGGGTTTGTACCAGCGAAGCAAGTAAACCAAACAAAACATGATCAGACCCAAAATTTGCAGATGCATCACCTCTCAGGCGTGAGAAACCAGGCAGATCTCAGGCCCCAAAATGGGAAGAAATACATTCAGTTACAGTTTTCACCAACCAAACCTTGCAACATCAATCTGGCAAGACTGGGAACACTGCCACAGATGGCAGGCAATCATGCGTGATAATGACTGGCCATACAGGAAATATATAAGCAGCGAGCTGGCTCCTGCATGGATAGCAATTCTATCACAGCACACAAATCACAACCAGCCATATATTACAGTACAGTACGACGGCATCCATTGCCCATCTGGAAAACAAGGTGACATACTGCAGGTTCAAAAATTTCCTAATAATCATCATATGTTTGTACAATGGTTGGTGTATGCGGAGCTCGGCACTGTATGAAGTATAACAGATGCTGTATAACAGAGAAGAATGACAAAAAACATTTGGTGGCATTGAGCTGTTGACAGAAGTATGCAAAAAAGCTACTCAGTTGCTAGCAAGATGAATCAACGAGAACTGTGAAGGTTGGAGTCTAGAAAGGTATTCCCTGTTGGAAATCGACTACGACGGCAGTTAAGCTATGCATCATTCTTGGCGGTGGATATCATCCCTGTCATTTTTGGCAATCACTGCACGTGGAAGAAGTAAAGCATGTCAGTTGTATTGATTTTCAAACACACAAAAATGAAGGAGCAAAAGGCAGCCAAAATATAACTGCAGGGCCCTCTTAACACATAATGTTTGTGCTCAATCTGTTATCAGATTTTGCACGATCATGGCAATTTTACTACTCCCTCCATCCCATAATATAAGAGCATTTTTGACACTACACTAGTGTCAAAAATGCTCTTATATTATGGGACGGAGGGAGTATCAGGTTGTGCTATGGTATTGATGATTAACAGCTCTTTCACTAATCAGTAATCACTATCAGGTTGTGGTATTGAGTACCAAATTCAACAGCAGTGACCACTACTGTGCTAACCTTTGGGACAAGCCTTGATGACCGTCTGGGTACTGTAGAGGGCTTGGTCTGCTTAGCAGCAGCACTTCTTAACCTACATAGTATATTTCTTGTAGCCACACCCTGCAACTCCTCAGGATCACACGGTCTTTCTTTGTCTGCAGAATCATGCCTATTACCTGTCCTGCAAAATAGAAGGTTTATGTAAGTAAGGAACTACTTCAAAAACAGAGGTGCTAACTATGTTTACACAGAACATACTTTGCACCATGATTCGTGGCCAGGGGAGTAACAGCATTGTCCTGCACAAGAGGATAAAATAAAATAAATCAACCAAAAAAACGACAAATGAAAGCAAGCAATGAAGCAGCTTCCAGATACACAGGCACACAGAGATACAACTAATAACTTTGTATACTAAACACACAAATGGAAATGAAATTTCAAAGAAAACATAGTAAACGAAAATGATTTTACGATGCATTATACGATTTCTTTTAAGTGATCATTTCACTAATCCCTGTAGAAAAAGAAAACACTAGATTCACCAAGCCATGGTATATGAAGGCACTGGTAGTGAATACCAAAGATGCCAGTTAATGAGGTTACCCAAATATCAATTACCAAATAGATAGGTTCGCAGTTGCAGAGCTAAGATTTGGGCATGTGGAGTTGGCCACAGTTAAGCCAGAATGATACAGGCAAGCTTTCCTTCTTTCTTCCCCTTTTACTACAAAGTATAAACCAGTAAAATAAGTCAGCCATGCATCTACTAGTTTAGTGAGAGTTGACACTATGACTAGTTGAAACAGTTGCATGGATGACTACAAATAGAAGACGCTATCTTGAAAGTAGTTTGAAAAGGGGATGTAGACACCAATTCATTTTAACAAATGAATAGGAAAATTTGTGCAGGGAAGATGTATCACTAGTAGGCCTTAGATGATACAGCTCAACCACAGAAACACGACACCTCAAAGGAGTGCTTACTTGGCCATATAGAAAACCCAAGAAAAAAGAAAGAAAAAAGAAAGAAGAATTTTCGCTACAATAACAGGTCATTCCTGGTATAGAAGGTCATTAATATTGGTAATCTGGCTAGAAAGTTTCCTTGGTCAAATTAGAAAGTTATTTATGATTGGCACAAGAATGTCAATATTATGTTACCATTTTCGAGCCCTATTGGATTTTTTTGCATCAATACTTCATTTTGTATTGAGAAAATATTAAACTTTTTTGAATGTGATGAACTGACAAATCAAGAGTTCACATATCGGATACAAACCCTACAAAAGGCAGTTGGAGCCATGCAAGTTTGCATGGAACTTGTCTACAGTACCAATAAGGGACGGCATTTGATGGTCATGGAGACTGAGAAGATTAAGATAACAGCAAGAACCCTGTAAGTAGGTTCATAAACATGTTGGTCCACTAGGCCCATGAGGGATGTGGCGAACTAGCAATTCATTATTCCCAGCTCGCATGATGTGCCTAAGCGATGGCGCTTTTGCATCCGCCCTCTACTATGAGGAATTTGACAAGGTTCTTGTCATAAAATTTATCCACAGTATGTCAAAGTTGAGGACCACCTTCAAGATTGGAATGGCATGGCAAAAAGTTGATACGACCTTTCAATTAGAAAATGAACAGTGTTTAGAGTTCTTGAGTTCTTTTACAGCAAAGAGAACATTGATGCAGGCAGGGAAAACATAATATGTATATGCTTCTTGATTTCCATGCCGGTCATCTGCATGCGCATGTGGGGATATTACCAACGTGTTGGGTCAAAAGGCCCAACGTTGATGTGAACAGTGTGGACCGTGTGGTCTAGCAACAATTACAGTTATCGAAGCTGCACGGAGGAAGGTTAATACTACCTTTCAGCTAGAAAATGAAAAGAGAGTTCTTGAGTTCTGTGGCCCAAACAAAATGATGCAGGAAAAACATGATTTAATTCAACAGGACACGCAATTCAATGAAGTGCTTGCTTGCCCAGCCATATAGGCAAATTCTGTGTTTGTACACAAAGGAAAGTTAAACAGAAGAGAGAGAGAAAAAGGATCCAAGCCAAGAGAAGACAGGGACAATGTATCATGCACGTCAGAAGGTCATTAAATACGGATTTCCTAGTTTGTAAATATTTCTTCCTGAAAATAAACATTACCAAAGTGCTTTTGGGACCACTCATTTTGGAAAAACAAATTAACTGAAAACAGTAGTAGAGGCTCCTACTAAAATAAATCAGTTAAAAAAGATTTATGTACATCATGTGTAGGGTGAGAAGGACCTTTAGATCCTCATTTGGGAAAGTTCGAGATCATGAGGTCATGTATCTTGTAAGATTAAACTTTTTATTAATTAAATTATCAAAAAATTCAAGATTCCAGAAAACCTAGAATGTAAAATTAAGCAATAAGATAGGACATGAGTAATTAAGATGCACATATCACAATCATCATCATGCATATTTCTATATTTGGTATTAGGCACAGTTAATTTTCTTGAAGTACAACGAAATTACCGAAGCAACAGATGATCGTGTTGGGTCTGTGAGGTCGAAGTTTCCAGCAACGCCGCGATCTGCAGAACTAGCATCTGACTGGGCATTTGCGGCAGGTAGTGCAATTACCGCCTGATTGGCTAGTTGACGAACTGACAAGCTGCCACCATGACCATTATCTTCTTCCATCGCCACTGCTGCCGTTGGTACATTTTCCATTAGGAGTCCATTTGTATCACTGTTGCGGGTACGCTGAACCCCTGAAGTAACATCTAACATTTCCTGTTTGCCCACAGATGGTGGACGAGAGTTTTTGTCAGTGTCACTTATAACCACATGCCCTGGGGAAGATGACACGGCTTTGTCAGTATGAGCATCCAAAACATTCTGAGTGCAGCCATTCTTGACGCAAGCTTTGGTTTTACCAGGACTAAATGTGCTTTCATTAGTTGGTTGTATGGAATCATCGGTCAGGGGTGCATGGCTTCTTCCAGGCAACATGGAGACATCAGCAGATTCTTGAGGAAGCACATTACTACCCAAAGCACCAGCCACCATATCAAGTGACACGTTGTTCTGAACATCAGATGTTAAACATGAAGAATGTACCACCGGAGGTCCCTCCTGAGATACAGAAATTTCAACAGGAGTACCAGGCAATGTGGATGCAGATGACCTCGAGTTTACAGCAGTGGTATCACGTGGATTGGATTTGGAGCGATAATTTTCACCATCAGTTGAACCTAGTGATGAATTGGTGCAAGCAGCAATGCTCTCAGGTCCCTTGTCTTGTATGTCTATAATGATATTATCTGATGGCAACATTGTGTTCTGATCATTCTTATTCCGAAGGCTGCTAATAGAATTGGTGAACATATCAGTTTCAGAGTTATGTGTGCTTGGAGGGAGGTTCACTCCACCCTTGAAGCTGCCAACCCAATCTCCTGGAGTGGAATTAAGATCAACAAATAGATCGATTCCCTCTTCATCCAGCAGAAAAAGTTGAAAAGGAGAATTTACATTTGCCGAGTTCTCATTAGACAAGCCACTGCCCTTATCTATGCCATTTGTACCAGCTTTCATATGGCTGGGAGGCTTTGACGCCACACCATTAGGACCAGGATGACTTGCTACGAAAGAAATTGTGTCATTCACAGGAACAACTGAAACATGATTTCCATTAAGCTTTGGGGCTGTTGAGCACGTTGCAATACCATCAGCAGTTTGTTTCACATTATGAGCAATCCCTTGTCCAGAACATGAATTAAAGCAGTCTCCTTTGCCATTGTTACTAGAAATCGGAGGAAGGCTCGTTCTGGTACCAGAGTCCTGGTTCAAGATACAGAAACAAATGAAGAAATCCATATGCACTGTATACAAACAAAAACTTTGACAGGCATTATGAGTACACAGATCACAGAGAAACACCATCTTAAATGTAAGAAAAATTCAACTAACAAAAACGATGATGGTAATTGGTAAATCCAAAAGAGTATCCTATGTTTAAAAAAGCATGCTGCAGAAGATAGGTTTCATATAAAAATATTATGGTCCTAGATTTGCAGCTTACTGGACAAAACACCACTACAGCTATTGTAGTAACAATCCAGTACTTGAATTCAAATCCAAGCACAATTCAGCAACAAATCGTTATCTATGTACGCGTGTAAATTTTACAGCTGCTAATATCCACCTTGTTCATTTCAAAGAATAATCGTAGTTTTTACTCCCTCCGTTCCAAAATAAGTGTCGGGGCTGCCCGACACTTATTTTGGAACGGAGGCAGTAAGAAATAAGTGAAACTATATTTCACATTTTCATGAGTGAGAAGATTCATCCTATCTTATATAGGAATGGGCCAACTAGCACGAAATGTCCAAGGAATTCAAATCTTGGATGACTCTGGCAAATTATAGAAGTTGGGTGGAAACTCCTTTCACCCTAGTGTAGTGCATGTCAAGAGTATTGTACTATCAGGACGAAATAAAATAATATATTTCTGATTCAAGGCCAATCTCATCTAAGGCACAGAAATAGTTTCAGGTATCAACTGAAGAGGACTGGAAAATATATGACTCTATTCGTTACACAAGAAAACTAAATAATCTAACCCGCACATTTCTCTTGGCCATGAAACCGGACGAGCTGATAGCCTTACCGAAAAATTGAATAGTATGATTTGACTAGATAAAATTCAGTTTACAGAGCACATGCCAAGAAATGCCTAGATTACTCAATATGTTGAATTTGAACAAATGAAGTTGATTTATACTAAAGTATGAAATTGCCTAGATTACAAAAAGTTAAAAAGCATGCATCCAGTACTCAGTTACACAATCGGAAGCCTAGTTGTATTGCATTGCATTGCAAGGATAAACATTAGGTTGAATCAGAGAAAATGATGTATCGTAACAAGATAAAATAGACAGAGGTAACAATTACTTACACTTTTCAATTTTCTATCTGCTTGTTTTCTAGACACTTTTTTATGCTTTAATGGTGGCCTAACATCATCATCATCTCTGTCACTATATGGGCCTCTTTTGTGGTTATCTTGCTCACCTGCAATCAATTAGGTTTTGTCAGATATACTAACATCCACATGTCCGTGAGTGTTGTCCTCGGAAAAAAAACATGTCCCTGAGTGTGTCCGCTAGTATTAACCATAGAGTAAACATTGGCATCTACCAAGCTAATAAAGAAGTTTCTATACATACATTTGGATGCTTCTTTGGTATTTGGTAACATAGCAGGAGAGGTAGCAGGAGAAGCCTGTGTAGAAGTAGGACCAGTCAAATTTTCCTTTTCAGGTCTTGAATTATTTTTTTCATTCTGGAAAAAGAAAGATGGTGCACATCAGTAGTCAATTTATTTCACCCTTGCAAAGCAAGAAAACAACTGACAATAACACTAGGTAACATCTTGGCCTCAAAATACATACATGTACTCAAAGTTGAAGCAGATGGTGTATACTGAAACTCACCTCGAGATAAATGGCCAGCGAGCGAGCTAGCTGAGGGTGGGTCTTGTTTGCAGGAAGGTTATACTCCTTGCACAAAGATTGGAGGCTTTGGAGACTAAGGCTGAGGAGATGTTTCTCGTTTTTCTCCCACCCCATCAGGTTGACTGTAGCAGCACACGGAAGACACAACAGCATTAGTACACTTTGACATCAGGCAAAGATCACGAGTTACACAAACAGTAACTATTCATCTGAATTTAGAAGCATTGGTCCGTCTGCCCAAGCACGACAACAACACGCAAGCGAGTAGAGCACACGACCCAATCTGAGAGCACCAATTGCCCAGCTTACATAGGGTTCAAACACGCGACCACTTCGGAGCTCGTTGCGCCAGAAATTCGAGCGCACATTGCGTTCCCCTAAAGGAAGGTGAAAATCTCAGAACCACGAAACACATGACTCTAGCGCCCCTCCCGCCGTGAACCCCACGCCACTCTCGCCACGCGGACAGAGGAGGGGCGGAAATGGAAATTCCCGAGCGGATCCGAGTGGAACCAGATCCAGGCGAGCGGAGAGGCCACCGTGGACGGCGCGCGGCCCACCGAACCCAGCCCGCCAGCCCCAAGCAAAAAACCCGCCCAACTATAGACAACAACGCACGCGGGGGCAGCAGAGGGTACCGGCGGGCGCGGCCCCGCCTACTGCCGCGTCCGCGTCCGCGTCCCACGACGAGCGGCGAGGCGGGCGCGGACGCGGACGGCGAGCCCCGAGCGAGCGAGCAAGCGAGCAGACCCGGCGTGGCGACGTCGAATCGGCGCGAGGGAGGAAGAGGGGCGGGGGCGCGGAGATTTACCTGGAGCGGATGGCGGGGCGGCGAGGGGCGGCGGCGGGAGGCGGAGGGGGAGGAGCTCCGGGCGGGCGGGCGGGAGGGGAGGGGAGGGGAGCTCCGGGCGAGCGGCTCGGGGTTTGCGCCTGTCTGGTGTGGGGGTTCGGTCAGGGGAGCGTGGCGGATTTGGGAAGGAAGTACGGTGGCCGAGCTGTGCGTGCCGCGCGTGACCGTGAGTCCGTGACGGCGGAGGGGTCGCACGGGAAGGGGGGAGGGGACCGACCTGCGGGCCCGCCGGATCGATTACTGGATCGGGGCCGTTGCTGGTTCAGCGCGGCACGCGCCTGCCTCTGGGGTCGGGTCAGGTCTAGCCGGTCTGGCCGGACCGGATTGGTTCCAGCGGAGCCGTGGGTTCCAGGAGCGGCGCGGGCGCGGCGCGGCGGAGGAGGTACGAAATTTGAACTTTGGGGGCTTCAAAAGGGCAAGAGTTTACTCCAATTCGTCATCCCCACCTGTGCGTTTCACAGCAAACCAAACCAATTCGTGTATTCGTGTACACAATGGAGAAATGGTATGCCACCACAAAACGCACTAATGGTCTGTGTACATTTGGAAAGAAACGGTATACGATACCTCAGAGCATTCGTAGCTTGCCTTTTTTATGAAAAAAATAATCCTTTTTTGGATGTAGCTTGCCATTCATATTCATTTTCTGTTCTTTTCTTTTCTTTTTGACGGAATGATTCATTTTCTTTAGTAACGCATATCTGCTAGCTCGCAGATGGAAACTATCTGAACACAACGGTAAGAACAAACTATCTTACCAGCTACTCTCTCTGTAAAGAAATATAAGAGCGTTTAGATCACTAGGGAGTACAAACGAATACTCAGTGACGTCTAATGGTGATGCTAATATATTGGAGTGTCAACCACGAAAAATAAAGCAACGACGCAATAGCTAGGCAAGAAGTTTTGTTTTGGCGCGCTATCTCTGTTTTCTAATTAAGATATACTACACGATCAGAGGGTGATTTTTAAGGCTAGCATTTGGCTTGGCCTCTATGACTGGCGGTGATTAGGATCTGGTAACATATCATCACAACATGTCAACATACATCTTCTTTCATCACCACTTCTTCTACCGGTTCATTTTCCTAACGGCTCCATGCTTGTCACCGCTAAGAGTACATTGACCCCATTCAGGAACTGGCAACTTTTCACCACAGGTTGTTTTTTCTTCGGTTGCTCTTTGTCACTTATCATTGTCCATTGGCGCTTCATTATGTCGTTGGCATGAGTGGGGTGAGGCCCTCCAGGAACATCCACATTTTCAATTATTTATTTGAAGTTTACACATGATATTTATCGAAGCTGATATAAATAAGTGAAACTCTGAAGGATGTGGTCTCCACCACAAATTTCAGGCGGCCAGAACCACAAGTAGTCATCATAACTTTGAACCATACTCCCAGAGAAATCTAATTGCGTCGGTACCTTGTCTAGCTACTTTACCTTTCAGAGGTTGACTCATCATTTTGTTGTTGTATGCCGTGTTGATTTCTATCAAGATTGTTATTTGGAAATTTTGTGACAGTGCAGCTGCACCTCAATTTTGTGACACGAGTGCACACAAATTAGTGACAAAAATATACAACACTTATAGTATCTCGTTCTTGTTGTGATTGCCCCAAATTTAATACCTGATTATTAAGCCGATTCCGGGTATAATAGGTCATTAGATATTTTTGTTTTTCCTTTTATAAGAGGTCATTAGGTATCTTTGCTAGCACAAAACCATGTGAACAACCGAGGTGTTTTTATAGGAGGTGTGCATATACACTACTGCAGGCGACCGCTAACGTGACACATGAATCAGAGACCCCGCGACCAAACTGTGTGCGATGCATGAATCGCAATCGGTGTCGTAAAAAAACCGTCCCCAATAAGACGAACTGTTTGCGATGCCGAAGACATAAAAAAACGATTCAGATTAGAGACGTGTGTGCGATACGTGGCATACAGTTGATCCATACGAACTGTTTGCGATAAGCCAGAACAACAAACACGGTCAGTCAGTTCGTGGTGTGTGCGATACACAGCATACAGTTCACTCGGATGAACTGTTTGTGATTACGCAACACAACAGAAACGGGCAGGCAGATCAAGGTGTGTGCGATATACGACATGCGGTTCACTCGGATGAACTGTTTGCGATTACCCAGCACAACAGAAACGATTCAACTTAACAAGTTGTGTGTGATACGCGGCAAACAGGTCAGTAATCCGAAATGTGTGGGAAGAAGGATAACAACACGGACGATTCCTGCTAATAACCCGTGTGTGTTGTGAGCAAACGCTTGCTGGTATACAATTGTCAGCGATTGATGAAATCATCACCGACGGGTTCCCTAATTTAGCCCGTGAGCGATGTGATTTGCTCAGTCTACAGAAGAACAACATATATAACCAAATTAAACATCCAATTACATAGGTAACTATACAAAACATTCGCACACACCTCAATAAATAATTACATGCATTCTAAATTAGGAGAAACGATCATCTAATCATCTACTTCTTGTGACGCTGCCGCCACTACTCTACTTGTGGCTCGATCCTCGTCGTCCACGGGAAGGAGGCACTCCCTCATGTTAACGATCCACCTGTACATCTCGTAGCTTGTGTACGCGTCCTTGGCCGCGTACTTGACGTGTTCTTCATCCAGTCTCCGCACCCAGGCCTCGTGCCAGGCATCCTTGTTCTTTTTGCACTCATCCTTCATGCCTCTGTAGTAGGGGTCGATGATGGCCACGGCTAGGTCAACCAGGGAGTCCTTCGCCTTTTTTCTGCCCCAGACCCTGTACTGGCCTTGGATGTCGACAAGATTCTGGCAGGCCAAGCCCGTAGTCTCGAGCACCTTTAGATCGTTGAAGGTGTCCACCGTAGCGAACCTGTAGTCGGGGCTGTTGATAAACCTGGCGAAACGCTCGCAAGGCCTTGTGGCCAAGGAGTAGTGGTAGACGAGGACGTGATGGCGCACGCACAACTGGGCGACGGCAACCTTCTGATCATACCCGGCATGACCGCCGGTGAACTCGAGGTCGAAGCCGACCACTTGGTACTCGTCCTCAGCAAGCAACTGCTCCATAGTGTGGATGGAGCTCTCCACCGAGACCGGCTCGTTGGTGTACACCACCGAGAGGTCCTTCCTCCTCACGTGGGTGTCCACTACGTGAGGCGTGGTGAACCGCCGCCCGTCGTCGTCGTCAGCCGCTGGGAGCGCCATTGGAGCCGGGTGCGCCATTGGAGCCGCTGGATATCCTCTCTGTATGTGTCGTCGTGGGTGTGCTTATTGTGTCGTGGGGCGCGAGAGATGAAGGTAAATGGCTGCGGGAATAAATGAGGGCCGGGCGGCCGGGATTCTCGGCACGTCCGCAAGGCAGTTTTTGCCGCACGTAACTGCGTCGTGGCGCCGCGTCCGGCGTAACCGCATGCATAAGGCACCCCGAACGTACGTGATCGTGCGCCAGCCCGAAACGCTTGCAGCGCGCGCTACGTGACGCGAGCAGAGCGCGCCGCGGCCTCCGAAACCGCGAGCAACCACACGCATAGAGCAGTTGAACACGCAGGGAATGGCCGTCTACAAGCCGGCCGGCAGTTACGAGCCGGCGGCGTGATGTGAAACTACGTCACGTTCCACATCACACAGTGGGCGAACAATCGTTCGCGATGCTGCGTAGAGAGCGGCCGTGTGCTAGGTAATTAAATCGCAATCGTTTTTTTATTAACCGTTTGTGTACGTGTCATTTCATCCTCCTCTCGCACGTCTTGTCACTGCGCTGCCGCAAAAGGTTTAGAGCGCAAGCTTGAGCACCGCACAGGCGTTCTTTTGGCCAAATGTTAGCTCGAAGAGGCGCCAATGAATCGTCGGTGAGCCCGTTCCCGCGCAACTGCCCAGGTTCCCGCGCAAGCTTCCCGCCCGACTCGGCGAAATCCCAAAAAAACCAGTGCTTACCGGTCTTCTTTATAAACAGTCACGGCCGGCGAGTCGGCATCGCATTTTCCCCTCCCTCCCCGTAGCTTATCTTGTCTGCTTCTCCCACCATCACCAATGGCACCGGTCCGTCGTCGTCGTCGCTCAGCCACTCCGCCGTCGTCTGAGGACAGCTCCAGGTGGGAGGCTACACCGCGGCGGCGGCGCAGTCCTCGGCGGCGTGTACTGCTCGTGGCGTCCCTGTTGGGTGTGCGCACAACACCTGCCACACGCTCCGCCGCCGCTGCCCGACGGCAGCTGTTGCCGGCAGCCGTTGCCGCCATCCCACCGTCGGCAGCCGTGGCCGCCACACCACCAAAGCCCGCCAGGGCCATCGCCCGCTCCGCCACCGCGGCCCGAAGGCGGGTGGTAGCCGTCTTAGCCGCCACCCCACCGTTGGTCGACGTGGCCATCACCCGCTCCGCCACCGTGGCCCGAAGGCGGGAGGTGGCCGCCACCTCATCGTCGGCCGCCGTGGCCGCCTTCCCACCGTCTACCGCCAGGGGTCATCACCCGCTCCGCCAACACGGCCCGAAGGCGGGATGTGGAGGCCCGCACGAGCATCAGTGATCTTGCCGCGCGCTACATCGAGTTCCTGCGGGAGGAGGAGGAGCGCCTGGTCGAGCACGCAAAGCGTCTCACCGTCGCCGTGGCCGCAGGAGAAGCCGCCGCAGTGGCGCGGAATGCAGAGATATACGAGGAGTCCCGCCGCTTCGAGAGGGATCATCTGGAGCGGCAGAAGGCGTTCAAGCTGGGCGTCGCTAAATGTGCAGCAGCGGCAGGCGCCAGATTCCGCTTCTCCAGTTCGTCGATAGGCACCTCCTCTTCGGCCTCTTACTGAGCGCGCTCGGCAGAGAAGAGGCTGCTGGAAGTAGTACAAAGCCCCTCCGTAGTAGTACTAGTATTTAGGGGCTATTTTGTTCAGTTCATCTGACTATAGATATGGTTGAACTGTACTACGTACTTAAATTTAGCTAGTATATATATAGTTGAACTAGCTATTTCAGTACGTCGTTGGCAACAATTGGGTAAAAGTTTGTTCGGTTCAGCTGTCGAGTTGAACTAGCTGTCGAGTTGAACTGTTTGTATAAAGAACGACTGCTTAATCTATGAATGAAATCTATGCTTACTGAATTTCATTTGCAAAAATTACAGTACTAGTGATTTTTAGCTGCAAAATTTGATAAATGACAGTGTTTTTTTCTGAGGATCACAAATGGCAGTGTTACTAGGTTGACAAATGGCAATGTTACTAGATTGACAAATGCCAATTTTTCCATTTTGACAATTGGCAATTATACCCAATATGACAGATGCAAATCTTACCACATTATTTGTACGTCGTTGCACACAGGTCATCATGCAAAATCGTTTGCGATGAAGTGATGCACAAAACCTGTGTGCCACATTTTCCCTTGGCTTAGCTGCGAAGGAATCCAGCTCTCGCTTTGCATACGGGTGTTCAGTCTGAAACGTTTGCGATGAAGAGATGCACAAAACCTGCGCGCCACATTTTTCCCTTGGCTTAGCTGCGAAGGAACCCAGCTCTCGCTTTGCATACGGGTGTTCAGTCTGAAAACGTTTGCGATGAGTGTTTTATTCAAAGAAAGACGTTGATGTTTTTTTTTACTTTGGTAAGTCTGTACATTCAGAGAAAAAATGCTAAGTTGATCAAAACCATAGATTTCATTCAGTGACACTCTGATTTTACATTCATACGATCGGGATACAATATTAAACAAAAAAAACTAATTGCAGCGGCGGCGTGCTGCGCCGGTGTTGTCGTCGTCCGGGACGCCGTTGTTCAAGTCTTCAAGCCATCCCAGAATGTTATGGACTTCCAAATCCAAGAGCCGTTCGTCGCACGATCGACGGGCGGGGCGCGGGGGGACGGCGACTCGCGGCGCTGTGAGGTAGCGGTCGACGGCAGTGTCCCATGACGCTGAGGGGGGCGCAGCGGGTGCAGGCGCGCGCACGGGCACAGGCATGGCTGGTGCTGGAAAGCGCATGGGGACTGGCGCCGCGGTGGGTGCTGGGGCGCGCACGAGCACAGGCGGGGGCGCTGGCGCTGGTACGTACACGAGCTCGCGTGGGTCCGCGGGGACCTCGCTGACGCCCGCGGCTTCCAGCTCTGCGATGGTGCTCGGCGACCATCCCGTCAATGCCATGGGGATGGTCGCTGGTGCGGGCGCCGGGATGGGAGCTGGGACGGGCGCGAGGGCAGCATCCGCCGCGGCCAGCTCGTTCAGGGCCATGTCCCTGAGGTCCCATTCCTCCTTATTTTCTATCTCCTCCGGCTCGGAGTCGACTTCACCAAACCGGAAGACTAGTGGCAGATGATCCTTGTGCGCCATGGAGTAGGTGGAGCTCTGGAAGATAGGATTCGGGCGAGAGGGGAATGGGAGGCGAAGAGAGATCAGTAAGGCTGTCAATTAAACAGCGGCTCGGGCGCCATTAATGGAGAAGTTGAGAGCGAGGCGGGCGTTGACGGAGGTTAAAGGGCTCGCTTCCCGGTGAGCCTATGCAGCGTACTGCTCGCACGCCTCCCGGTGAGCCTGCGTAGCGGAGGACAGGTCGCACGCCTCCCGGTCAGCCTGCGCAGCGCAGGACTGGTCGCACGCCTCCCGGTCAGCCTGCGCCACGGACTTCGCTCGCACGCCTCCCATCTACTCGAACAGCTGCCCGGACGGCACCTCCTTGCCATTAAAAAAGTGGGACGCGTGGCGACACGTAAATGGTCAGTAGAACGCCCACGATTGAAATAATATTGTACAACCGTTTGAGATGATAATGTGACAGCTATTTGTTGGCTGTTAATTTGTGCGCCTTCTCTCATATTGGACAATTTTTTTACCACAGCATGTTGGTGCCATTCCGTGACACCATGCCAAGTCTCATGAATTTCAGACGAGTTTTGGATTTACTAGAATTTCAAAACCAAGTTCTCAAGTTTGTGGCCGAGCCACAAAGAGCCTAGGTGTTTGAAATTCATTCCCATTTCTTGCATGGGACCTAAACATGCAACCAAGGACACATATACGATTTTTCAACCCAGTTTGGTGCACAGGAGCATGTGCATGCAGTTCAAATTTGAATTATGCACATAAAATGCCTAGAAAACTCAGTTAAAGTATAAAAATGTCCAAACGAACCACAAATAATTCCAAAATTTAACACGACACTCCTATTGGTCTATGTTACCTCTAGAAAAAAATCAAGGCAAGAAGAGGCAACGAATGTCGTTTCGTCCACAAAGGTGACACGTTCCCTACCGGAACCATGAGTCTTCTTGTGAGAAGCTCTGGTTTGTGAGAAGCTTATACCAAAACCTGCCCCAAATGGGACAAAAAATTTACCACAGCATGTTGGTGCCATTCCATGATAGCATGCCAAGTTTCATGAATTTCAGACGAGTTTTGGATTTACTAGAATTTCAAAACCAAGTATCTCAGCGTTTGCGGCCGAGCCATGATGCCGAGCTATTTAATATTCATTCCCATTTGTTGCATGGGATCTAATCATGCACCCAAGGGCACACATATGATTTTTCAACCCATTTTGGTGCACCGGAGCATGTGCATGTAGTTCAAATTTGAATTGTGCACATAAAATGCCTAGAAAACCCAGTTAATGTATAAAAATGTCCAAACGAACCCCGAATAATTCCAAATTTTAACACGACACTCCTGTTGGTCTATGTTGCCTCTAGAAAAAAATGAAGGCAAGAAGAGGTAACGAATGTCGTTTCGTCCACAAAGGTGACACGTTCCCCACCGAAACCATGAGGCTTCTTGTGAGAAGCTCTGGTTTGTGAGAAGCTTATACCAAAACCTGCCCCAAATGGGACAATTTTTTTACCACAACATGCTAGTGGCATTCCATGATAGCATGCCAAGTTTCATGAATTTTTGACGAGTTTTGGATTTACTAGAATTTCAAAACCAAGTATCTCAACGTTTGCGGTGGAGCCACGATGCCGAGGTGTCTGAAATTCATTCCCATTTCTTGCATGGAACCTAAGCCTGCACCCAAGGACACATATATGATTTTTCAACCCATTTTGGTGCACCGGAGCATGTGCATGTAGTTCAAATTTGAATTATGCACATAAAATGCCTAGAATACTCAGTTAATGTATAAAAATGTCCAAACGAACCCCGAATAATTCCAAAATTTAACACGATACTCCTATTGGTCTATGTTACCATCAAGGCAAGAAGAGGCAACAAATGTCGTTTCGTCCACAAAGGTGACATGTTCCCTACCGGAACCATGAGGCTTCTTGTGAGAAGCTCTGGTTTGTGAGAAGCTTATACCAAAACCTGCACCAAATGGGACAAAAAATTTACCACAGCATGTTGGTGCCATTTCATGACAGCATGCCAAGTTTCATGAATTCCAGACGAGTTTTGGATTTACTAGAATTTCAAAACCAAGTATCTCAGCGTTTGCGGCCGAGCCACGATGCCGAGGTGTTTGAAATTCATTCTCATTTCTTGCATGGGACCTAAGCATGCACCCAAGGACACACATATGATTTTTCAACCCATTTTGGTGCACCGGAGCATGTGCATGTAGTTCAAATTTGAATTATGCACATAAAATGCCTAGAAAACTTAGTTAATGTATAAAAATGTCCAAACGAACCCCGAATAATTCCAAATTTTAACACGACACTCCTATAGTTTTATGTTCACTGCAGACAAATGTTGTAGCAATTCAAACACCGTCCTTTGCCGTTGTGACCCCATTCCGTATTTCAAATCAAGACGAAAAATCAATTACATCACACACAGTTTATTATCACCAACCGTGTGAGATGTAGTACAAAATATCTTGGTGCACCGTCATATATGGCTTATGCGAGAAGGTTCGTCAGCTACAGTCCACAGCCAGTGCGTCAAGTGAACTAGCCCCCCAAATATCATATCACTGTTCAATCGTCGCCGGTCAAAGATGGGGACGTGGACCCGCGTCGTGAGGGCAACTTCGGCGGCCCACTCCAGTGAGAGCGCGACCGCAGCCTCCATGAGCGTGCTCACAACCTGCTTGAGCGCGGCCGCAATCTGTGACCGGGCAGATGCGGCAGCCGACACGGCCGCTACTGCAGCTGAGATGGCGGCAGCAACATCTGCGACGGGGATAGCAAATGGCGAGAGCGGGACGGCAGTTGTCCGTTCCACGGCGGCCGCCTTAGCCCTGATGGAGGCCGCCCGCGCCCATGTCGAGGCCGCCCACGCCCAGCTCCTGGCGGTTGCTACTTGTAGCTTGCGTTGGTATTTCCCCGAAGAGGAAGGGATGATGCAGCACAGTAGAGGTAAGTATTTCCCTCAGTTATGAAACCAATGTTATCAATCTAGTAGGAGAATCACGCAACACCTCGTTAGCAGCACCTGTACACAAAACAACAAATCCTCGCACCCAACGCAAACAATGGGTTGTCAATCCCTTGGCGGTCAATTGCAAGATTAAATTGTATGGTGATAGATAGATAGATCGAACTAAAACACAAAATGAAATAAATAAATAAAAAGTGCAGCAAGGTATTTTTGGGATTTTTAATATATGATAAAATAGATTAGATGATAAAAATAGACCCGGGGGCCATAGGTTTCACTAGAGGCTTCTCTCGAGAAAATAGCATACGGTGGGTAAATAAATTACTGTTGGGCAATTGATAGAAAAGCAAATAATCATGACGATATCCAAGGCAATGATCATGTATATAGGCATCATGTCCGAGACAAGTAGACCGACTCCTGCCTGCATCTACTACTATTACTCCATACATCGACCGCTATCCAGCATGCATCTAGTATATTAAGTTCATAAAGAACGGAGTAACGCCTTAAGCAAGATGACATGATGTAGACAAAGTAAACTCACGCATGAATAAACCCCATCTTTTTACCCTTAAATAGCAACGATACATACGTGTCATGTCCCTTTCTATCACTGGGATTGAGCACTGCAAGATCGAACCCATTACAAAGCACCTCTCCCCATTGCAAGATAAATCAATCTAGTTGGCCAAACCAAATCAATAGACCGGAGAAGAAATACGAAGCTATAATAATCATTGTCGGTGTCAAAACCGGCAGACCTCGGGGTAAGGGGTCCCGAGCCGTGGATCTCGGATCGATGGTAACAGAGACAAGGGAGATGGTGTTTACCCAGGTTCGGGCCCTCTTGATGGAGGTAAAACCCTACGTCCTGCTTTGATTTATATTGATGGAGATGTATCAAGTACATAGTTGATCAACCTCGAGATTGTAATGTGTCTAACTGTAGGGCTAGGTGAATGATATTGCGTTGATGTCCCCTCTACAGGCTAAACCCTATGGCTTATATACATGCCAGGGAGGGTATCTAGGGTTACAAAGTCGGTATCTAGGAGTAAGGCGGTAGGAGAGATCTTGGAGTATTCGTCAAGTCTTCAGGAGAGGCAGTCTTGATCACGCTTCCTGTGCCCGGCCTCCGGAGTCCACCTTGACCACGCATGAGGGCCCATCGGCCCAACCGAGGAGACGGGCTGGCTAGGTTAGCACCCCCTAATCCAGGACACCGTCAGTAGCCCCCGAACTGGTCTTCTATGCCGAGGACGATTTTCTCAATAGACTTCACCTCGGATTCGGAGTCCTTGGCTTGACAGATGAGTTCCCCCTTATGATTTACTATTCTTCGGTGGAGCGACATCATCCGAGGTCCAACCGAGCTTGTACCCTGCCCGAAGAGGACAGATAACTTAGCCCCGAAGGCCCGTTGTTCAGGTATGAACGGTCCAATCCGGCCTGACAACTTTATCGAAGAGGCTTGCCCCACGACAGGTCGAGCAGTTACTGCCTCCCCCTCAAATCGGTGTTCGAGGCAGCCTTTTACCGGCACGTCCCCTCGAGGCAGAGATCGTGCCCGTTTTCTTAGGGATATCATCAAGATTTTATTTCCCCCCATATGCTCAACGGCATTTTTGATGGGAATAGCGAGTTTATCGGCGCAGCGAGGGAAACTCTTGGCCTTTCACAGGTGTATAAGGGCAAAAAGGAGGACAACGCAATTGATCACGCTCCCATTCTCCCCCGCTACTGCTTCGTCTAGCTGCAGCGCCCAGATCCCATCTCACTCTTTTCCCCTTTTGCGAGTCCAACCTCCACCACCAGCCATGGCCGACACCCTCAAGGGGCACTGGGGTGGTTCCACCGTGACGGCGGGCACCATCTCAGATTTACGCAGCGCGGGGCACCTTGCCCCCGCCATTGCTGCCCGTGCTCCTGCTGCTGGCGAGCAGGTGCCTGCTCCCAACGCCGGGGAGCGGGTAGTCTTCGTCCCCCACCTCATTCGAAGCCTGGGGTTCCTGCTGCACCCCTTTGTGCATGGGATGATGTATTACTATGGGCTGGATTTCCACCATATGGCCCCCAACTCCATCCTCCACCTCGCCTCCTTCATCACGGTCCGCGAGGCCTTCCTCCACTGCGAGCCGCACTTTGGCCTGTGGCTGAAGCTCTTCGGGATTAAACCGAAGTCCAGCGGCTCGGACCTCGCGGAGTGCGGAGGGGCCATGATCAGCAAAAACCAGGGAGCCACCTGGTTCAAGGACACCTTCATCGAAATAGTGAAGGAATGGCAAAAGGAGTGGTTTTACATCACTGAGTCGCTCGCCCCTGGTCAGGCCGAGGTCCCGGCTTTCTCGGCCGGGCCTCCCAAGAAGCTCAAATCCTGGAGGGAGAAGGGCGTCACCTGGGGGAACCCTAAAGAGGTGGAAGCCCTGGTTGAGAGGATTCTGTGGTGGTCCACCGCAGGGAAGGTCGAGCTCACCGACATCATCAACGTCATGCTCAACCGCCGCATACTCCCCCTCCAACTTCGGGCTACCCCGATGTGGGCGCAAAAACCCGAGGACACACTAGTAGAAAACATGTCTTTGGTTCTGGCCAGATCAGAGCAATAGTCCCGGTCATGTTACGAACCGGGACTAATGTGAGCATCAGTCCCGGTTCAAGCAGCTAGGACGCCGGCCGGGCCTCGGCAGGCATCAGTCCTGGTTCCAGACACCAACCGGGACTAAAGGGCCTCGCTCCCTTTAGTCCCGGTTGGTGTCTCCAACCGGGACTAAAGGTTAGTCTTCAGTCCCGGTTCTAGACACCAACCGGGGCTGAAAAGATGCCTATATATATCCTCGCCCCTGCCCGCCCTCTCCTCTGTTTTTTGGCCGTAGAAGGTGGGAGGTGTGTGTGCTACTCTGTTCTCACTTCTTATGCACATGAGGTGTTCGATGAAATGCCTGAGCCACACTTAAGCTTTCTCCTCTGTTCTTCCTCCAAGCTCGACCTCCAAGCTCCATTTTCCCCAAGATTTGTCTAGATTTGGCGGTGCACCAACTATCCAAGTGTTCTAAAAGGTTAGCAACTTCATCCTTTCATCTCTCACTGCTAGTTTAGCTCATTTCATATGCTCTAGAAGTAGAGTGGTTTGTGGGTTTTAGTGGAGGAGTGTATGTGGGAGTTTATTTGATTTAGATGCACAATTTGAGCTCAAATTAACTTCTTAGTTTGCACATGTGTAGGGTGCCGTCCCGTCCCCGTCCCCGTCCTCACCGCCGTCGATCGCTCGCGCCGATCTCGTCGCCGGCACCACCGTGGTGAGCCTCTTGTTCTTATCTTTTTTTAAAGAACAAATTCTTACTTGTATGATTTAGATATCTACTTGTATAATTTTCTTACTTGTATTATTGTTTGTTATTATATAGTGCCATGGTTTTGGTATCCGCCCCCGTCGGCTCTCGTCCGGTCTATGATTCGGATGTGGTATATTATCTTTTATAACTATTTGTTTCATTTAGTGTTTATGACAATTATGCCGACCAACTTGACATAGATGTTTTTATCTAGGAGGTATGTGAACCGGAAATTCCAACCGACCCTCTTGTCGAGAGGTTAAATTTAGTTGAAAAAGAAAACAATTATTTGAAAGAAAAATTGAAAAGAATTGAAGAAGAGAAGATGAAATTGGAGTTGCATGTTGCCGATGTCGTCGATCTACACAAGATCCAGATGGATGCAATGCGCTTGAAGATTAGAAAGATTAGAAAATATGCCATTGATAAAGAGGCTTGGTATCATTATGCTGTTGGATCAATTGTTACCTTAGTTGCGATTTTGATCGCATTTGTTGTTGCATTTAAATGTTTTACATAGTTGTATGTTGTTTTATGAGAACTATGTATGAACTTTATGTATTTATTTTTGCAGTAATAACATTTGATCACTACTGTACTTTGGTTTTAATGTGATGATGAACTTGTATTAATTTGGTCATTTCTCTATTCATGATGTTCTGTAATGGTTTTTGATATACTTAATTACATAATGCAGATGAACCGACAATGGATGTATGGTGACCGACGCACTTCCGAGTACATTACGAGCCTGCATAATTTTATCGATGTGGCTGAGGCAAACAAGCAGAATGGTTTTATGTACTATCCATGTGTTGTCTGTGAGAATACGAAGGATTACTCTTCCTCGAAAACCCTTCACTTCCACCTCCTTGAGAAGGGTTTCATGCCCCACTATAATTGTTGGACCAAGCACGGAGAAAGAGGGGTTATGATGGAAGACAATGAAGAAGAAGAGGATGATGACAACTATCATATGTTCCCTGAATACAGTGATACTGCAACGGGGGAAGCTGAAGATCAAGAGGCACCAGATGTGCCTGCTGATGATCTTCGCCGGGTCATTGTTGATGCACAGAGAGAATGCGAAAGTGAAAGGGAGAAGTTGAAGTTCGATCGCATGTTAGAGGATCACAAAAAACAGTTGTACCCAAATTGCGAAGATGGCAACACAAAGCTCGGTACCACACTATAATTGCTGCAATGGAAGGCAGAGAATGGTTTATCCGACAAGGGATTTGGGAAGCTACTGAAAATAATGAAGAAGAAGCTTCCAAAGGATAACGAATTGCCTAACAGTACGTACGAAGCAAAGAAGGTTCTCTGCCCTCTAGGATTAGAGGTGCAGAAGATACATGCATGCCCTAATGACTGCATCCTCTACCGCGGTGAGGAGTACGAGAATTTGAATGCATGCCCGGTATGCGGTGCATTGCGGTATAAGATCAGACGAGATGACCCTGGTGATGTTGAGGGCATGCGCCCCAGGAAGAGGGTTCCTGCCAAGGTGATGTGGTATGCTCCTATAATACCACGGTTGAAACGTCTGTTCAGAAACAAAGAGCATGCCAAGTTGTTGCGATAGCACAAAGAAGACCGTAAGAAAGACGGGATGTTGAGAGTACCCGCTGATGGGTCGCAGTGGACAAAAATTGAGAGAAAGTGGCCGGAGTTTGCAGGTGATGCAAGGAACTTATGGTTTGGTATAAGTGCAGATGGCATTAATCCTTTTGGGGAGCAGAGCAGCAATCATAGCACCTGGCCTGTGACTCTATGTATCTATAACCTTCCTCCTTGGTTGTGCATGAAGCGGAAGTTCATTATGATGCCAGTGCTCATCCAAGGCCCTAAGCAACCCGGCAACGACATTGATGTGTACCTAAGACCATTAGTTGAAGAACTTTTACAGCTGTGGAATATAAAAGGTGTACGTGTGTGGGATGAGCACAAACAGGAGGAATTTGACCTACGAGCGTTGCTGTTTGTAACCATCAATGATTGGCCTGCTCTTAGTAACCTTTCAGGACAGTCAAACAAGGGATACAATGCATGCATGCACTGTTTAGATGAGACTGAAAGTATATATTTGGACAAATGTAAGAAGAATGTGTACCTGGGACATCGTCGATTTCTTCCGACCAAGCATGCCTTAAGAAAGAAAGGCAAGCATTTCAAAGGTGAGGCAGTTCACCGAAAGAAGCCTATCCCCCGTACTGGTGATGATATATTTGATATGGTCAAGGATTTAAAAGCAATCTTTGGAAAGGGTCCTGGCGGACAATCTGTTCTGAATGACGCTGATGGACACGCACCCATGTGGAAGAAGAAATCTATATTTTGGGACCTACCCTATTGGAAAGTCCTAGAGGTCCGCTCTGCAATCGACGTGATGCACGTGACGAAGAATCTTTGCGTGAACCTGCTAGGCTTCTTGGGCGTGTATGGGAAGACAAAAGATACACCGGAGGCACGGGAGGACCAGCAACGTATGAACGAAAAAGACGGCATGCATCCAAAGCAGTATCAAGGTCCTGCCAGCTACGCTCTTACCAAAGCAGAGAAGGAAATCTTTTTTGAATGCCTGCTCAGTATCAAGGTCCCGTCTGGCTTCTTGTCTAATATAAAGGGAATAATAAATATGGCAGAGAAAAAATTCCAGAACCTAAAGTCTCATGACTGCCACGTGATTATGACGCAATTGTTCCTGTTGCATCAAGGGGGCTTCTACCAGAAAATGATCGATTAGCCATTGTGAAGCTATGTGCATTCCTTAATGCAATTTCTCAGAAGGTAATCGATCCAGAAATCCTACCAAGGTTACAGAATGATTTGGTCCAATGTCTTGTCAGTTTCGAGTTGGTGTTCCCACCATCCTTCTTCAATATTATGACGCACGTCCTAGTTCACCTAGTAGACGAGATTGCAATTCTGGGTCCTGTATTTCTACACAATATGTTCCCCTTTGAGAGGTTCATGGGAGTCTTAAAGAAATATGTTCATAACCGTGCTAGGCCAGAAGGAAGCATCTCCAAGGGCCATGAAACAGAAGAGGTCATTGAGTTTTGTGTTGACTTTATTCCTGACCTTAAGCCAATTGGTGTTCCTGAATCGCGGCATGAGGGGAGACTGGGTGGAAAAGGCACGCTAGAACCGAAAGCAATAATATGTAGAGACGGGCATTCTTGGGCGCAAGCACACTACACAGTTCTACAAAATTCTACCTTGGTGGCCCCGTATATCAATGAACACAAGAATATTTTATGCTCCAAACACCCGGAGCAGTCTGACGACTGGATTACACGTGAACACATGGGGACTTTCGGCGGTTGGTTGCAAACACATCTCATGGGTAACACCACTGTTGGAGATGAGCTGTACTTGTTGGCCAGGACACCATTTTCGACTGTATTGACTTTCCAAGGGTACGAGATAAATGGGAATACATTTTACACGATCGCCCAAGATAAAAAGAGCACCAACCAAAACAGTGGTGTCCGCTTTGATGCAGCAAACACCAATAGGGCAAAGGACACATATTATGGTGACATAGAGGAGATATGGGAACTTGACTATGGACGTGATTTTAAGGTCCCTTTGTTTCGGTGCAAATGGGTCAATCTGACAGGAGACGGGGTACAAGTAGACCCGCAGTACGGAATGACAACAGTGGATCTCAACAATCTTGGGTACACAGACGAACCATTCGTCCTAGCCAATGATGTGGCGCAGGTTTTCTATGTGAAGGACATGTCTACCAAACCGAGAAAAAACAAAGATAAGGAAGCGAATACATCATACGATGAGCCAAAGCGCCACATAGTTCTTTCAGGGAAAAGAAACATTGTGGGAGTGGAGGACAAGACAGACATGTCAGAAGATTATGAAAAGTTTCATGAAATTCCTCCCTTCACAGTGAAGACTGACCCAAGCATCCTGTTAAATGATGAAGATTATCCATGGTTACGGCGCAATAAGCAAGGGACACACGCGAAGAAATAGTTTTATACCCCAAAAGATCCCACTCTGGGAAATGACCGGCTTCACCGCCATCACTTTCTCTCTACTGTGAGTTTCCGGACTTATAGCTGGAAAGTGCCACTTTGGACAAACCGGAGGGAATCTTTGTAAGAGCTAGCTAGGGCATTTTGGCATTTGAAACATGATTTTAGAATAATTATTTATTAAGTTATGAAATTTCAATTATTCATATCCTTTTAGTATTTTAATTATACAGAGGAGTTAATCAATGCAAATATTTAGACCATTTTAGCAGGTGTACCAAGTTTGAGCTCATTTGGACATGTTTAGCAATGTTAAGTTGCTCAAATTAGAAAATGGACATAGATGGTTTCGAGGGAATTTGATGATGTTATCTTGTTCTCCAAGCCATGAGACTTGGCAAGATCATCAAATATGGCATTTGTGACATGCTAGAATTTTAGTTATGATCAACTAAAACAAAACTATAATATTCTTCAATAGCAAAAAGAATCAACCAAAAAGCTTTTATAAAACTCTAGTTATGATCAAAATAATATTAACTTAAAACTATATAAAATTTATGCAACTAAATTTTTCATAAAGTATTTTTTGTTAAAAACTTTAATAGCAAAAAGAATTAAATGAAAACTAGGCATGTATGCTACTGTTTTTGAATCTGTTTAAAAGAAAACTAAAACTAAAATATCCTAAAAAGGTCTAAAACCAAAAACAGATTTAGTCCCGGTTGGTGCCACCAACCGGGACTAAAGGCCTCCCTTTAGTTCCGGTCCGTGCCACCAACCGGGACTAAAGGCCTGGGTTTCGCGCCCTTTGGGCTGCTGAAATTTAGCTTTAGTCCCGGTTGGTGCCTCCAACCGGGACTAAATGTAGGCCTTTAGTCCCGGTTGGAGCCACCAACCGGGACTAAATCTCGGGCTATATAAACCACAGCGAAATTTTTCCTCCCCCAAACTTCTCCATCGCCTCTCCTCGCCTCGACGCGCTGCCCCGACGCCGTCGCCAACGCGCTGCCCCGACGCCGTCGCCGACGCCTCCTCGCCGTGAGCGCCGCCCCGATCCCCTCCTCCTCCTCCTATCCCCCCCCCGCTGGGCGCCGACCCCGACGCCGGCCACCCGCGCTGCTGGCCGACCCCGATGCCGACGCCGACCCCGACGCCGCCCGCGCCGCTCTGCTGGCCGACGCCGGCGTTTTTTTTAATTAGAGATATTTGTTTCAGATCATGTTGAGAACATAACTGATAGTTTCAAATGTGCAAAAATATCCCCGCAAAAGTCATTTATGATCAAAGTCATTTTTTATAGCATTATTCATGTTCTCAAAGTCATTGATATTATTCATGTGTAATATTTATGCAAATGTTTTATAGCATTATTCATGATCAAAGTCATTTTTATAGCATTATTCATGATCAAAGTCATTTCATTTGTGATATTTTTGTTCCGAGCGTATGTAATGAATTTGTGATATTTTCATGTGTAATATAAATTTTTGTTCATTGAGATGAGATGAGATGGATGAGATGAGATGGAGATGGATGAGATGAGATGGAGATGGCTGATTTTTTTTGTTTGTTTTGTGTAGTTTTACTAGGTTTTTAGATACATATACTCAGTGTGATAGATAGATGTCCAATGCCTCATATCGCGAACATAGTTATATTCGATAATTGATCTTCATATAAATGAAGCATAAAAGTTTAGCAAACAGTTTAGCAATCACTTAGAAATTTTCATGTTGTAGGAGTACATGTAAAAAATTCAGAGTTGTTCATTGGCTTAGAAATTTTCATGTTGTTCATTGACTTAGACATGAGGGGGGGGGTCGTTAAAACATAACCCTGATAACTTCGGTATAACTTCGACATGAGGGGGGAGGAGTCCTCGACGATCGCCGGAGGAGGCCCCGACGATCGCCGGAGGAGGCCCCGACGATCGCCGGAGGAGTCGTCCCCGACGATCGCCGGAGGAGTCGTCCCCGACGATCGACATGAATAAACTTTGTACATGTGTTTGGTGCATTTTAATGTCTATTTGCTGCTGGTGTTTAATGAATATACTTTGTTTTACACTTGCTGAAAAACTGCTAAGTCTGAAACTGACTGTTATAAAACTTGTCAACTTTGCATGATGTTTGCCACTAATCCATTGCTCATATGCATATGATTCCTTCTTGTGATTTGGTCTATGTAATGTGTACTTTGATGCCATGCCCTTGGTTGCCATGTAAATTTTCTGTAGCATGACTCAATCTTGCTCTCAAGTTGTCATCATAATGTTACTGTTTTGCATTCCCAAATTTCATTAAGTCTGAAAAACAGCTTATCTCTCATGGTTGTATATTGCCACGTTGTAATATTTGCAGAAACTATGGAACAAGACAGAGACTTAGAACAAGAAGAGATGTTGGGGGATATAATCCGCGACGGAGGTGATGATATCACCTCACAGTTTCTCAACGACTCCGATGGTGAGGGAAGAGAGGATGACGGATCCGGTGATCGAATGGAGGGAGAAGATGACGGCTCCGGCGGTGTTGGAGCCTTAACTGTTGCAAAGTCCGGCGAGGTATATTAATTAAGCCTGCTGACTAGATGCATTAATTGATTTGTATGTACATATATTAACGCTTCTTTCTTCTTTTAGCCCTCCGGATCAAGCCAACCTTCTGTAAAGAGACGAGGCCCGAAGAAAAGGTTGGGCGAGAATGAAAGGTTCATGATCAACGAAATCGCTGCAGATGGCAAACCGACTGCTCCCAAGCGGACCGCAGACCGATTTATAAGTCAGTGCGGAGTTGTTGTTAGGGACAGCATCCCGATCAGCATTCAAGAATGGAATAAGCCAAAGGCGGACGATGGAGTTTCTTATGTCGACGATAGATCCAAAGATGAGCTTTGGAATACGCTCATGACAAATTTCAGCCTACCGCCAGAGGTGGATCCAAATAGCAATGTTGTAGAGCGAAAAGTCAAGGCGTGGGCTCTTAAGAAGATGGCCGAACAATTGAAGAACTGGAAGAAAAGATTGCACGAAAAGTTTGTCCTGAAAGAGAAGAGTCCAACATTCACCGGTCAATATGAGAAGATGAAAGATCACTGGCCCGCATTTGTGGCGTACAAGACATCGGAGAAAGGTAAGAAAAGGTCACTGATAAATAAGCAAAATGCTGCAAAGAAGGAATATCACCATGTTACGGGGTCAGGTGGCTACAAGGTTGCCCGGCCTACGTGGGACAAAGATGAGAATGACCTGCTTGATAAAGGGATCCATCCAGAGACATTGAACTGGCCCGAATGGGCAAGGACTTGGTTCTTCGGGCATGGGGGAACTTTGCACCCAGAAACAGGGAAGTGTGTTTATACGAAAGCTCAACTTGCAACACCCATCGAAAACATTCAGGATGCAATCTAGGCCGTGCAGGAAGGGAAGTTCCATCCCGACAGAGAGAAGGACGAGCTATCACGCGCCCTCGGGAATCCTGAACACCCTGGACGAACACGAGGCACGTCAGGCTCCGTTCCGTGGAAGGTTGGGTTTCCCGACATCAGAGACACTTATAGAAGCCGAGGGAGAAAGAAGAAAGAGGATGCAGACCGGCTGCAGAAGGTAGAAGAAAGATTAGCATTGCAGGAGAAGCAAATAGAGGCACTTAACAGCCAGCGAGCTACCGGCCCATCATCTCAGCGGCACGAAGATCCTTCATTCGATACTTCCCACGGAGCTACCCCACCATCTCAGCGGAAAAGCAGCGTGGCTTCCTCTTTGCTCGTTCGGCCGCCCATAGATGATATCACGGCTCCTGATCACTACCCCGTGGATGATATCACGGAGAGGGAACATTGTGATCTACATGCGAAATGCATGAACATAACCTTGAAGGTGGCGGTCGGCTATGCCTTACCTCGTGTACCTAATGGAACTTACCATTGCTCTCCGATTCTAGATGGCTATGCTGTTGTCGTGTGGATGAAGTTACCAACGGATTTGAGCAGCTGGAGCTTGAGTACCCTACAGGTGAAGGGGAGACTCATCTGGGAGATGCCATAAGGACTACCATTCTATGGAGAAAGGAACACATCGTGCTTCCATACTGGACGCCGCGTCAGCAGACTCAGCCGGAGAGGCCCCTCAGCAGACTCCTCACAGTCCAGCTCTATCTCCGCTGCCTCAGCCGTCTCCGCTGCCTCAGCCATCTCCGCGGCGTCAGCACACTCCGTCGCCTCAGCTGTCTTCGCCGCGTTATTGGACTCTGCTGGAGGAGGCCCCTCAGTAGAATCCGCCGCGTCAGCTGACTCCGCCTCCTCGGCCGCCTCAGCACCGGCGGAAGAGATCCGCCGCCGCTCCTGCTGCTAGTAGTACAACAACGAAGAAATCCAGAGCAGGTAGCGTCAAGAAGTCTCCTACCAAGTTACCATATGACACGACTGAGGAGGAAACCAAGGAGATCGTGGCTGCCGACGTGAAACGCCAGCTTGCACCGACCCGTCTAGATCCAACAGAGAAAATAGATCCGGTAAAAGTGAGGCGCTTGCTGGAAAACCTTACAAAACCACCTCCGCCTCCGCTGCTATCAAACTATGACCGCTCTATTGTAAAGTCATATAGAGATCCACAGCAGCGGTCGGGAAGTAGCAGTAGTGCAAGGGGGAAAACAATTCCCCGGCTCGGCGAACAGAAAAACCAATCGTGCCCCCCGCTCAAGGTGTTTACCGATATCGCTAATGATCCGGGGGTAGCGGCCGCTGATCCTGGTTTCACTCTTGGTGATTACTTAGGCGATGAGGTACAGTTCGAAATGGCTGAGTTAGCCTTTAAATTCGAGCACGGGGAGCCTCTCGTCAGACCTTAGGAGCTCCCGCATCTACCAACGATGATGCGAAGATTGCATGACTGGTACTTGGAAGCCTCAAAGCAAGGGAGCAACTATATCATTGCGGGAATTAAAGATGAGCATTACTTCAATGGAGACGAGGAGATTTTCATTGAATTTGAAGAATTATTTCAGTTATACAATCAAGACACCATCGACAAATCTATCGTCAGTTGCTATTGTTTGTAAGTATCATTTCTGTAATTAAGTCTCTAGCTCAGCTCGTTCATTGCATGTATAATTATCCTCACTATATATATTATGCAGAAAGAAGATCCTCGAATGCAAAAGAGGACAAATCTATGACATTGGGTTCATTAACCCAAATACTATTCATGAAGCTACGGTAAAATGGAACGCCAAGGATACAGAGAAGAACTTGCTAAGGGCGTTAATTAAACAACAAACCAAAAGGGAAATACTATTTCCTTACAACTTCCAATGAGTGTTATACTGTCTTGTACACATCATTCTGTTTCGCTTACTCGATGTTAAGTGTAATTGATGAGCTATGCGTGCGCAGGTTCCACTTTATTCTGCTAGTCATTCAGTTTGACGCAGGAAAATTACTTGTCATGGACACGTTACGTAAAGACCCTGAGATGTGGGCGGACCTGAAAAAAATTCTCCAAAGGTAATTTCAATCATTATCGCACTATATCGGCAACTATCGTTCATTTCCTGATATCAAGTAATTAATAACTCCTTTATTCATTTTCTTTGCCGGGCAGGGTTTGGAAAGAGTTCAAAAAGCAGGTTAGGGGTGAATGGAGAGAGGAGGTGCGATTTGAACAACTCAGTGTAAGTAGTACTATCTAGATCCGCGCATCTCTTTGATTCTAGTTTCAATACCACTATCATGCTTGATTATTATTTTGATTGAACTCTATTCTCGTAAAGTGCTCGAGGCAGGGATCCGGAAATAACTTATGTGGATACTACGTTTGCGAGTTCATTCGCCAGACGACCTCTGAGACGGGCAGATTTTTTGAAAAACTTGAAGTACGTAAACAATATTCACAAATTTATTTTATTACCATCAATTGTGTTGAGTTTCATTCATATATATATATATATATATCTTTACCTAATAATAAAGCACGGAGTGCTTCTGCCCGTACACCCGTCGTGGCACTTTTGCATAAAACCCCTTGAAATTTGTAAGAATCAACCCGCAGTCCGCCGTAAGCCGATCCTAAGTAAAAAAATGTTTCATATATGCAGCCCTGCTCGCCCGTCGTGCCATCGTTGAAATTTCTTCCCCGCACGAGAACGAGGGTTCCGTCCGCCGCCACACCCCCATCCCTCCGATCCGCGCAGCCCGTCCTCGCTCCGCGATCACCGAATCCGGACGAAATCGGCATGATCCGCCGCATCTCGCGCGATGCCCAGCCACTGTGCTCCATCTGTCGCTGATGGCGAGCATCCCCCCAGCCGCATCACCTTGCCGAACGTGGTGGGAGGCAACATGGACGAGCTGATCGTCGGCCATGGGGGGGCACGGACGAGCTACTCATCGGCGCACATCCTGTGCACCCAGCCGACGACGGCCGCCCAACCCCTTCGATGGTGCGCGCCTCCTGCTCGCCGTCCCCTTGGATCCCCCAACCCCCTCATTATATTCCTATTTCTCCATCTCCTTTCTCCACCGGCTATCAGAGAGTAGAGATCACATCATGGATTTGTTTTTCGTCACAGATGTGCTCCCGTCGCTGTTGGCTGTCGAATTTGTGATGCAATTCGTCCCTATGTGGGCACAATCAGCAGAACAGAGCAGCTACCAGGATTTGCCCATTGATCTCTTGGAGTGATTCAAACCTGAAAGCAACAAGGTAACAATGTCAGTTTGCTTTTATGTTGCTTTTCTAATTTCTACATATTCCTTTCTTACGGATTCTGCCTTCAAGGAAATCTAATTATCTAGGTAGTATGGAAAAGCAGGCAAATTATATAACTATTTTGGTATACTCATGCTCTGCTATGTCAGATTGAGGAGAAAGAATTATTTTGTTCACCCATCCTATTTTTTCCCAGGTAATGACTCATGCTCTGCTATGTCAGATTGAGTGACTCCTGCATATGATGACTGAAGAAATTTTCATCAATTTTCCAACCTGAATTAGCTACAGAATTTGGGAAAAGAGGAGTCCAGGCTCTGATGAACACATCGTCTTTCCCAGGTAACTAATAGTCCTGTTGCCCAACGTCTCCATCGACAGTTGTGATCAGTGAGGAGGACTACTTCCTATGGCAAGCCCGTGTTGACCTCGGCGAGGGAATTTGGGAAAATAGGAGTCACTCGGGTGCGAGGCTGCGGGTCTATGCAGATATGGCGCTGCTCCTGCAAATTTGAAGAAGGCGCCGAGACGTCATCTACATCCGCAGGTCTTGCTCCCCAAAATCCACCTCTGCTCTTCTTTGGTCCAATCTGGACTGTTAATTCCGTCAAGAGGTGTGATTCATCGTTTTACTGGATGCTCTCTCGATCGTTTTTTCCTATGGATTTTGTGGGTAGCAAAATGTTCTCTCGGTATGGATTTGAAAAAGGACCAACTCTTATGAAATACTTCTTAGACAGGACGTGCGATTTTGATAGCATTTTCTATGAATTTTGGGAAAATTGATGTTATATAGCATGCTTCATTATTTTTTTTAGCTCAAGCTAGCTCCCTTGGTGATTCTTTTCAATGGAAGACTTGCTCTCCAGTATGTGGTTTGGTATTTCTTGACTGCAAGTATTTAGCACCTACAGCTGAACTGAAGATCAGCAAGTATTTAAGCAACACATATGTTTGGTACGCATGTGTTATAACCAGATCAGCAAAGTTTCTGCACATCATGATTAAGGGGTGAAGAAATCATGTTTGCCAATGGCCATCGATTAAACCGCAGTATTTTCCATTGAAATAATATTTGATCTATGTGTGTATCCTGGCCACTTGATTATTGAGTAATGCCGTTTGTCTTCCCATTTGATTTCTCATATGAAGCTACTAATTCTAACAATTCCTTTTATTTTACAACGCTATTGCTTATGTTTTCCTATGGAAAATAAACTAGAGTGAATTAACGATTTGTGTTTCTTTAAATGTTATCGGTCGGGTGTCCTCTACTACTGAAGTTTTACCACCATCTAGTGGTGCTTGAGAGCAGAGACGGCATACTTTCATCAGCAGCGGCCAAATCCCCAGCGCCGCCGGTGCTGTACACCCCTGTACCCCTCGACATCCAGTGCCTCGCATCTGCCCAACATGAACACCTCCTCAATAGGTACATCTCTGAATTTTGCCCTTGCTAGAGAAAGTCGAGCAATGTTTTGTAGTAGCTATAATTTGAGTTTAGAAGATATACTCCTCTCATTTTGACGTCAATTTTTTCAGTTGATTTTGCTCCAGGATGGTGCCCTTTATGTGCATGAACTAATGGGTGTGTTCACAACGTAGAGCAACTTCTCCGTCCAGTCTCATGTCTTTCTCTTCAGCAGGGATCAATGAGTACTACCGAGCAAAAATGTCCTTCTCTTCGTCATATTTCTTCCTTTTCCTTACTACTTTTGTGGCTCCAAATCTCATGATGGCTCTATGTCAGTTCTTTTTGTTGACATGGATTTTACCCTGAAAATTTCCTTCTGATCTACAATGTTCTTTTATCTAAATTTGTCTGTATATTGTGAATGAGTAGACAGACACTGGTGTAGAAGCCCAATTGGATGAAAATACGTACTACAGAGAGGTGTAATTATTAATTAATTTCTTGCTTTAAAAGATATGCAACTAGCAGAGTTTCTTATTTTCATCAATTGGATTATGACCGAAGTGAAGAACTTATGTGGACAGTCTGGCAGATTTCAGTGGCAAGATTTTTGTACAATTACAGTGGCAGATTTCAGAAATTTGTAGAGCACATGATTGACAAGAACAAGATATTCTGTCAAGGTGTGTACTTTTTACCCATTGCACTAGTCTTTTGCTTTGAGCGATTGGCTAAAAGAAAGTACTTCCTTTGGAATAATCTTTCGTGCACTCACAAGTATAATCTCTCCATTTCCTTATTTTTTGTTCTTCCGTCAGTAGTATTTCTTTCAGCTACTATTTGCCCTTGGATAAATCACTCATGCTATTTTAATGAGGTTCATTCTAGCCGTTTGCTCACGAGAACAGAAACATTTTATCTGTTGGCTAAATGAAAGTACATTCTTTAAATTTGCCACTTTTTCCTGCACTCGCAAGTATAATCTCTCCATTTCCTGGATTTTTGATTCTTCCGTTAGTGGTATTTCTTTTAGCTACTTTCTGCCATAGCATAAATCGCTCATGCTATTTTAGTAAGATCCACTCCTGCTCTATGCTCACTAGAACGGAAAAAATAATATTATCTGCTTATCTTAGCGTCGCATTTCGCTCACAGTATTCATGGTCACAGATAAAACAGTAATAAACCGCCCTTCTCTGTCAAACTTACGGAGTACAAAGTTTTCATGCCTGATCAGCAAAAGATTTGCGCTTCTTTGGAACATATATATCACAGTACAGTATATGATTTTCACAGTTCTTAATTTAAATCTTTCCTTTTCTGGCACAACCATGGATATCAACAATCAGTCAAGCAAAGAAATATTCATGGGAGATATACAGGGATCCACAAGAATGTGCACCGTATGGCACTACCCTTTTGTCATCGAGCCACTATCACATTTTGGTCAGCAATCAGTTCAAGCAATTCTCAGCGCCATTAGTCAGAAGCTGGAATTTACATCTGAACGAACAATACATCAAGCAATAGAAGAAAGAGTGGTCATCTCTTTTTCTTGGTACCAAGATGCCATACAAGCATTCAGACTTCGAAATCACACAAGCAGTTTGTATATAAATGGTGTGCCATATCGTTTTTAACATGGACACTTCAAAAAATATCTGCCAAGAGTGGTCGCTGATCACTATGATTATAGTAGCCCTAAAGAGTTTGCCTCTGCGTTTGCGTTCACATGTAGTCGAAATTTTAGCCTTTTAGAAGTATATGGTGTTGCTTAAACTATGTTTATTTTGGCGACAACATATGAAATGGAGAAAGTTTTGTTGTTATGGAAAAGTTGTCAATAGTAACTGATATCTGAATTTTGTTTGATGTAGCTAATTGTGCATCACTAGGCTATCAAGCACTAGGATAAAACTGAACCAGTGGAAAGTCTTAGCTAAAAATTCTTAATTACTAGCTCATTAGAAGTTTCTCATTAGCAAAAAATTAAGTCTTTGTATTCAAAGAGCTATCCAGAGTCACACGCACATGTTTACATTTAGACAAACGACGTACCTATAGCCATCCACAGAGCAACGCAGACATGTAACGAAAAAGCAGCAAAGCTGCATCAAGCATGACCAACAAAAACTAAATCGCCAATACAAATAGCTGAAAAGGGTTTATTGCTATCTATAGATAATCCACATCGATGTAATGAAAGTCCATCATGTACTACCTAAATAAGTTCTAACAGTTTTATTATGCTTTTTTCATTCATCTCATGCCCAAGAATTCCACAATCCGAACAATAATGCATCAAGCTATAACTTAGTTAGCCACGGGTTGTGCCTCCACACAGCAGGTGAGGTAAAAGTTAACTTTTTTTGCTATGAGTATATCTTTTTTTTTCTGTGTTACACAATTTGTAAGATGATGCATATTGATGATAGTTGCCGCCAGTGTTCAAGTTAGATCTAACACAATCTGTAATGCTCCATTATTGCGATTTGGAGACTCCATCATGGGTGTTGTATATTAAAAATATGAGTGCAGAGGAAACTTACTCTGTGTTGTTGCCTTATTCTTTTATAGCCATGTCTGATCTCATCTTGATGAGCCGTGGTCGCGGCGATATCTCTCTCTCTCCAACGCTTGACGAAGATTCGTTTTACGCCGAGTAGCTTTATTTAAGTCATGGTCAGTCTATACAATAGCATTCAATCATGTAAAATTCTGGGAATTTGGTTTAACAGCTCTGCTTACCACCTGAATTGTTTGATCTGATAAAATCATGCGTACACCACAAGTTAGTTGTTTTGCATATTGAGATCTGTTTCAGGACAAGTGGTTCTAGCTTTATTGCCAGGAACAATTAAACTTAGTGCCTCTCAGGTCCATCATTGCTTGATTTTGGATTGTTGCTATAGCCTTTAGGTTAATTTTTAATGTGGTAGGTATATACAGTGTATATTTGTCAACATGGACAGTAACATATTGTGTCATCTCTTCGGTGTCAGCATATAACATAATTTCTCTTTTGTCTATTTAATGTCTGCAATATTTTATTATGGGATTATAAATTTAGTAGACATAGAGAGCAATCCTTGATAGTATTCCAGTTCCTGTGAGACTGAACGACCTTTTCCATAACATCCTGATTTAGAATATTGAGCTACAGCCACTAGCTAGCCGCTGAATCCATAAGCAAGTGCTATTCAAAGTGACACTATTTTCGCTTCATTGCTCACTATGAACTGCACCATAAACTAGACTTGGAAGAAGGTTAAGTGGCGGCACTGGTGGGGTGCCGTGTTAAAATAGAGGGCATGGATCTTGGGGGTTTAGGTTATTTTCGTGGTTACTACCCGGTAGCCACATTTACTGACCACTGATTAATTCAAAATTTAACATTTCTTACAACACCCGAACATGTCCATCATTCAGTATACATATATGACGAGGAACATAAGATGCCTTAATCCGCAACCCCAGGCAACATGAACCTCTACAGAGAATAATTAGGCGAAAGTGAGATGTTTGCCCTATTGCAATGCACACCAACTCTTTTCATTAAATGGCATTTTCTGAACCCCGAAAAAAATATGACATTTTAGACCATTTCTCTATTAAGTTAAGATATGTTTTTATTAAGCAGGACAATGTTGTAGATTTTTAATAAAAGTTTCTGGTTAGGATAAAATTGTTCTAGATTTTGAGAAGATTGTTACAGATCCATGAGAAAAATGTCCCAAGTTTAGGAAATTAACTATCCAAATTTTTTGTTCTTGGTTAATAAGCTGGTCACAATAGTTTTTTATTTTCTAAGCAAGCTGGTCACAATAGTTAACCCAATATATTCCCGGTCTTTATGTTTCTCAGACTACATATGCCTTGCATTAACACCGGACAGTAAGTACACCATCGTGAGTGGAGACCACCTGCAACAGCGGCAGTGGGAATAAAATAGCAAAGCCGCAAACCAAACAATGCAAACATTCCTTAGCCACTTTGCAAAGATGGTCTGGCCGAAAGCATAATTCTTCATGTTGAGAATAGTTGATGTGGGTCATAAATCAAACAATTACTCGTGTAATAGGCTATGCTTACGGGGTGTGATGATTTTTTTCTCCCAGTGCAACGCATGGGCATTTTTGCTAGTATATATATATATATATATATATATATTGACCCCCTTCTTTCAATTAGATCGAACGGAAGCGGGACGAACTCCTACCAAAGGCTCGCATACGAGCAATTCAAGAGGAATTGGCGGGATTCTTCCTTCAAGAGATCATAGCTAAAACCGGAGAATACCATCGAGAATTGGTAGTGAATGTTGGTAATTCGATATTAGGGATCGTAAGAGATGTTACATTGTATATATGCATGAACGTGTACTATATGTAGTAGCGTCGAATAGATATACGAAAACTTGTTGTTCGACCAAGCACAGAGAAAGAGAGGTCACTTCTCTCTATATTCATGATGATTTGTGTAATGGTTCCTTCATTGCTATATGTAGTAGCTAGCGTCGAGTTGAATGGAAAACGTAAAATAAAAATGAAAACCCTAAATGTAAAAGAATTGAATGGTAAACACAAAAAGAAAAGGGGGAAACACAATATGAAACCCCTAAACCCTCCAAAACCCTAAACCCCTCATTTAAAAAAAACAAAAACCCCAGCGCTTAGCAGGTGCTGACGCGTGGTTGCCTTTTAGTCCCGGTCGGTGTTACCAACCGGGACTAAAGGTCCTTGTCGGGGCCGGATTTCCGGGACATGATATCCCAGAAATTAACCCCTCGTGTCGTCACCAGCCCAGGATTACTGTTACTGGTGGACACGTCCTTGTTACAGATTACCAAGCAATTACAAGAATTGGATACAAGACCATAAAGGTCTAATGATACAACAATGATTTCTGGTGACGGTTGACGGAAGCGACTCGGGGTTCTCCAACGCCAATGGGGCTCCATTCCCGCAGGAACAGCTGACCCGGATAATTCCTATCCCGCATGGCTGCTATCCTAGGCTCCGCATGGATGTCGTGGTGATATTCCTTGTAGAGATCCTGACCTGGCCAAGTAAATAGCCAGGGCCAAGCCAGTGAGTACGTTTGAATGTACTCGCAAACATAATGAACAAAAGATATATCGAATGCATATGATCATGATGGTTTAATTTATATGCATATGCTGAATGAAATTAAAGCATGGCATGACGAATATTAATACAGTGCTGAATGCATATGCCCCTGATGGATTAAATGATATGCTCATGCTGACTAATATTTAAAACATGGCATGATAAATATTAGCATGTGTAGAAATTAAAATATTAGTGACAAACCAAGAAAATTAAAAGTGGACAATCGAGCGAGACTGAACCGCCCGAGAATCCAAAAGAAATGCCAAACGGGTGTCTAAAAGAGTATCGGGCGAGACAGACCGCCCATGAACTCAAGCGACGCCACGAGAGGTCTTGAAAAGAAATGCCAAACGGGTGTCTAATAGAGAATCGGGCGAGACAGACCGCCCGAAAACTCAAGCGACGCCACGAGAGGTCTTGAAAATAAATGAGTGCCCGGGTAGTCTAGCCAGCCCATGAGACACTCAGAAAATAAAATAAGAGAAACGGTTAGTCCATAATAATAACAATAATATTCATGACAACAATAATATTCGTATCATCAAAATTTCATGATAATATCAGTAGTGGCAATAATCATTCTGCAAAATAATTCATGCTCAATTTAATTATTTTCCTCCGGAGACCGACACTAAGACCGACACTTGACCAACCCAGACTGTAGTCCTTAACATCGGACACGGCTATTCGAATAGGTTTTAAAACTCTGCAGAGGGTGTACTCTTTACCCACAAGTAAAGGATTTCTTTAGCCAGCACCGAGACACTGACTAATTCCCATTACGGCCTTTGGGTTGAAAACACACCTGACCAACACACACCAGCTTAAATCACCAAAGCCAGGAATCACCCAAGGCAATGATAAAGTAAAACTCTAAGTGGGAAGGCCTCATTCAACGACCTCCAATAGCACGGGATCACAATATTTATATCGGCGCGCAAACAGGGGTGCGACCCCCTCGGTCCCAGACCGGATACACCCATGCCCCCGGACCAGGTGACATGCCTACCAGAGGCCTCTGGTATCTTTTGTTGGAAATATGCCCTAGAGGCAATAATAAATTGGTTATTATTATATTTCCTTGTTCATGATAATCGTTTATTATCCATGCTATAATTGTATTGATTGGAAACTCAAATACATGTGTGGGTACATAGACAACACTGTGTCCCTAGTATGCCTCTAGTTGACTAGCTCGTTGATCAAAGATGGTTAAGGTTTCCTAGCCATTGACATGAGATGTCATTTGATAACAGGATCACATCATTAGGAGAATGATGTGATGGACAAGACCCAAACTGTAAACGTAGCATTTGATCGTGTCAGTTTATTGCTATTGTTTTCTGCATGTCAAGTATCTGTTCCTTTGACCATGAGATCATGCAACTCACTGACACCGGAGGAATACCTTGTGTGTATCAAACGTCGCAACGTAACTGGGTGACTATAAAGGTGCTCTACAGGTATCTCCGAGGGTGTCTGTTGGGTTGGCATGGATCAAGACTGGGATTTGTTACTCCGTGTGACGGAGAGGTATCTCAGGGCCCACTCGGTAATACAACATCACATTGAGCCTTGCAAGCAAAGTGACTAAAGAGTTAGCCACAGGATCTTGTATTACGGAACGAGTAAAGAGACTTGCCGGTAACGAGATTGAACTAGGTATAGTGATACCGACGATCGAATCTCGGGCAAGTAACATACCGAAGAACAAAGGGAACAGCATACGGGATTAACTGAATCCTTGACATAGAGGTTCGACCGATAAAGATCTTCGTAGAATATGTAGGAGCCAATATGGGCATCCAGGTCCCGCTATTGGTTATTGATCGTAGAAGTGTCTCGGTCATGTCTACATAGTTCTCGAACCCGCAGGGTCTACACACTTAACGTTTGGTGACGATTAGTATAATTGAGTTATTTTGTTGGTGACCGAAAGTTGTTCGGAGTCCCGGATAAGATCCAGGACATGACGAGGATCTCCGGAATAGTCCGGAGGTAAAGATTGATATATGTGATAATAGTGTTTTGATCTCCGGAAGAGTTCCGGAGTTCACCGGAATGGGTTCCGGATGTTTACCGAAGTGTTCGGGTGCAACAACACTTTATATGGGCCAAAGGGATAAAGCCCACGAGGTATTGGAAAGTGCAAAAGGTAGTTTTGCTACCGCGTAAGCGGTACTACCGTTTTGTGAAGCGGTACTACCGCCCAAGCGGTACTACCGCTTGTGTGAAGCGGTACTACCGCCCAAGCGGTACTACCGCTTGTGTTAAGCGGTACTACCGCTTGTGCGCGGTACTGCAGGGATCCGAGTTGGACTCTTTCCCTGCGGGCCAAACCGACCTTGTGCGGGCAAAACCGACCTGGAGGAGGCTTTTACTCCAAGTTTAGACCCCAAGGCTCAACATATAAATAGAGGGGCAGGGCTAGCACACGGGACACATCAAGATTTCCCCAAGCCGTGTGCGGCAACCCTAACCCTCTAGTCCCTCCGTCATAATCTCCGTAGTGCTTGGCGAAGCCCTGCAGAGATTGTTCCTCACCACCATCACCACACCGTCGTGCTGCTGGAACTCAACCACTACTTCACCATCGCTCGCTGGATCGAGGAGGTGAAGGCGTCATCAAGCCGTACGTGTGTTGAACGCGGAGGTGCCGTCCGTTCGGCGCTAGTTCGTGATCGGATCGAGGGACGACTTGCGATTTGGATCGCGGAGACGTTCGACTACATCAACCGCGTTTCTTAAACGCTTCCGCTTAGCGATCTACAAGGGTATGTAGATTCACTCTCCCTCTCGTAGATGCTCATCACCATGGATAGATCTTGTGTGTGCGTAGGAAAATTTTTGTTTCCCATGCAACGTTCCCCAGCAGTGGCATCATGAGCTAGGTCTATGCGTAGATGAGATCTCGAGTAGAACACAAACGAGTTGTGGGCGTGGGTGTATACATATTGCTTGCCGTTACTAGTTGATATTTGATTCGGCGGTACTGTGAGATGAAGCGGCCCGGACCGACATTACGCGTACACTTACGCGAGACAGGTTCCTTCAACTGACATGTAACTTCGTTGCATAAAGATGGCTAGCGGGTGTCTGTCTCTCTCACTTTAGTTGAATCGATTTCAATGAAGAGGGTTCTTTTAGAAGATCAAAAAGCAATCACTACACCACGTTGTGGTTTTGCGTAGGTAAGAACGGTTCTTGCAAACCCGTAGCAGCCACGTAAAATTTGCAACAACAATTAGAGGACGTCTAACTTGTTTTTGCTGGGTATGATGTGATATGATATGGCCAATTACATGATGAGATATATGTGATGTATGAGATGATCATGTGTTGTATAGAATATCACGACTTGCATGTCGATGAGTACGGCAACTGGCAGGAGCCATAGAGTTGTCTTTAATTATTGTATGACCTGCGTGTCAATCATTAAGCGCTATGTAATGCTTTACTTTATCGCTAAACATTAGCAATAGTCGTGGAAGCAACAGTCGGCGCGACAACCTTATGGTGACACGTTGATGGAGATCAAGATGATGGAGATCATGGTGTCATGCCGGTGACGATGGAGATCATGCCGGTGCTTTGGAGATGGAAATCAAAAGCACAAGTTCATGGCCATATCATGTCACTTATGATTTACATGTGATGTTAATCCTTTTATGCATCTTATTTTGCTTAGGACGACGGTAGCATTATAAGGTGATCCCTCACTTAAATTTCAAGATAAATTGTGTTCTCCCCGAGTGTGCACCGTTGCGAAAGTTCGTCGTTTCGAGACACGCCGTGATGATCGGGTGTGATAGACTCCACGTTCACATACAACGGGTGCAAGCCATGTTGCACACGCGGAACACTCGGGTTAAACTTGACGAGCCTAGCATGTACAGACATGGCCTCGGAACACAAGAGACCGAAAGGTCGAACATGAGTCATATAGTAGATATGATCAACATGAAGATGTTCACCATTGAAACCACCTCGACTCACGTGATGATCGGACTTGAGTTGGTGGATTTGGATCATGTTACACTCGAATGACCGGAGGGATGTCAATTTGAGTGGGAGTTTTTAAGTAATATGATTAATTAAACTCATTATCTTGAACAATAGTCTAAGTTGTCTTTGCTATATTTATGTTGTAGATCATGGCTCGCGCAGTAGCACCCCTGAATTTTAATGCGTTCCTAGAGAAAGCTAAGTTGAAAGATGATGGAAGTAACTTTGTGGACTGGGCCCGTAATCTAAGGATTATCCTTACGGCTTCCCAGAAGGCTTATGTCCTTGATGCACCACTTGGTGATCCACCTGCTCCAGTTGAGTCTCTAGACGTTGTGAACGCCTGGCAGGCTCGTTCTGATGATTACTCAATAGTTCAATGTGCAATGTTGTATGGCTTGGAACCGGGACTTCAAAGACGTTTTGAACGTCATGGAGCATATGAGATGTTCCAGGAGTTGAAGTTTATCTTTCAGAAGAATGCCCGGATCGAGAGATATGAGATCTCCGATAAGTTCTATACTTGCAAGATGGAGGAGAACGGGTCTATCAGTGATCACGTGCTCAGAATGTCTGGGTACTCCACCCGTCTGGCTGAATTGGGGATGCCCCTTCCGCCAGAGGCTATCACTGACAGAGTTCTTCAATCATTGCCACCTAGCTACAAGAGCTTCGTGTTGAACTATAACATGCACGGGATGAACAAGTCAGTCGCCGAGCTGTTTGCGATGCTGAAAGCCGCTGAGTCTGAAATTCAGAAGGAGCATCAAGTGTTGATGGTCAATAAAACCACTAGTTTCAAGAAAAATGGCAAGGGTAAGAAGGGTAAATCTTAGAAGGGTGGCAAAGCAGTTGCTGCTCCTGTGAAGAAACCCAAGGCTGGACCCAAACCAGAAACTGAGTGCTTTCATTGCAAGGGAACTGGACACTGGAAGCGGAACTGCCCCAAGTATTTGGCTGACAAGAAGGCGGCCAACAACAAACAAGGTATATATGATATACATGTTATTGATATGTTCCTTACCAACCCTCGTTGTAGTGCCTGGGTATTTGATACCGGTGCGGTTGCTCATATTTGCAACTCTAAACAGGAACTGCGGAATAGACGGAGGCTGGCGAAGGACGAAGTGACGATGCGCGTGGGAAATGGTTCCAAGGTTGATGTGATCGCCGTCGGCACGCTCGCTCTTCGATTACCGTCGGGATTAGTGATGAACCTAAATAAGTGTTATTTGGTGCCTGCGTTAAGCATGAACATTATATCTGGATCTTGTTTATTGCGAGACGGTTACTCATTTAAATCAGAGAATAATGGTTGTTCTATTTATATGAGTAATATCTTTTATGGTCATGCACCCAATATGAGGGGTTTATTCTTATTGAATCTCGATAGTAATGATACACATGTTCATAACATTGATGCCAAAAGATGTAGAATTGATAATGATAATACCACTTTCTTGTGGCACTGCCGTTTAGGTCATATTGGCGTAAAACGCATGAGGAAGCTCCATGCTGATGGACTTTTGGAGTCACTTGATTTTGAATCACTTGACACATGTGAGCCATGCCTCATGGGTAAGATGACTAAAACTCCGTTCTCTGGTACAATAGAACGAGCAAGTGACTTATTGGAAATCATACATACTGATATGTGCGGTCCGATGAGTATTGAAGCGCGCGGTGGTTATCGTTACTTTCTCACCTTCACTGATGACTTAAGTAGATATGGGTATATTTACTTAATGAAACACAAGTCTGAAACATTTGAAAAGTTCAAACAATTTCAGAGTGAAGTTGAGAATCATCGTAACAAGAAGATTAAATTCCTACGATCTGATCGAGGAGGAGAATATCTGAGTTATGAGTTTGGCAGTCACTTAAGACAATGTGGAATTGTTTCACAACTGACACCGCCTGGAACACCACAGCGTAATGGTGTGTCCGAACGTCGTAATCGAACTTTATTGGATATGGTGCGATCTATGATGTCTCTTGCCGATTTTCCACTATCGTTTTGGGGTTATGCATTAGAGACAGCTGCATTCACTTTAAATAGGGCACCATCGAAATCCGTTGAGACAACGCCATATGAAATTTGGTTTGGCAAGAAGCCAAAGGTGTCGTTTCTTAAAATTTGGGGATGTGATGCTTATGTCAAAAAGCTTCAGCCTGAAAAGCTGGAACCCAAAGCGGAGAAATGCATCTTCATAGGATACCCAAAAGAGACAGTTGGGTATACCTTCTACCTCAGATCTGAAGGCAAAGTGTTTGTCGCTAAAAACGAAACATTTCTTGAGAAAGAGTTTCTCTCGAAAGAATTGAGTGGGAGGAAGATAGAACTTGATGAGGTTGTTGAACCTTTACTTCAACCTGAGAGTAGCGCAGCGCAGAAAGTTGTTTCTGTGGAGCCTACATTAGCTGAAGAAGAAGTTAATGATGATGATCATGAAGCTTTGGATCAAGTTGCTATTGAACCTCGTAGGTCGACAAGGACGCGTACTACTCCTGAGTGGTACGGCAACCCTGTCTTAGAGGTCATGTTGTTAGACAACGATGAACCTACGAGCTATGGAGAAGCGATGATGGGCCCGGATTCCGAGAAGTGGTTAGAGGCCATGAAATCCGAGATGGGATCCATGTATGAAAACAAAGTATGGACTTTGGAAGTATTACCTGAAGGGCGTAAGGCCGTTCAGAACAAATGGATCTTTAAGAGGAAGACGGACGCAGACGGTAATGTCACCGTCTATAAAGCTCGACTTGTGGCAAAGGGTTTTTCACAAGTTCAAGGAGTTGACTACGATGAGACCTTCTCACCCGTAGCGATGCTTAAGTCCGTCAGAATCATGTTAGCAATAGCTGCCTTTTTCGATTATGAAATTTGGCAGATGGATGTCAAAACAGCGTTCCTTAACGGTTACCTTAAGGAAGAGTTGTATATGATGCAACCAGAAGGTTTTGTCGATCCAGAGAATGCTGACAAAGTTTGCAAACTCCAGCGATCCATTTATGGACTGGTGCAAGCATCTCGGAGTTGGAATCTTCGTTTTGATGAGGTGATCAAAGCGTTCGAGTTTATACAAGTTTACGGAGAAGCTTGTATTTACAAGAAAGTGAGTGGGAGCTCTATAGCGTTTCTAATGTTATATGTGGATGACATATTACTGATTGGAAACAATATAGAAATGCTGGAAAGCGTAAAGGAATATTTGAACAAGAGTTTTTCAATGAAGGACCTAGGAGAAGCTGCTTTCATATTAGGCATCAAGATCTATAGAGATAGATCGAGACGCTTAATAGGACTTTCACAAAGCACATACCTTGACAAAGTTTTGAAGAAGTTCAAAATGGATCAGTCCAAGAAGGGGTTCTTGCCTGTATTGCAAGGTGTGAAGTTGAGTAAGACTCAATGCCCAGTGACTGCAGAAGATAGAGAAAAGATGAGTGTCATCCCCTATGCTTCGGCCATAGGCTCTATCATGTATGCAATGCTGTGCACAAGACCCGATGTCAGCCTTGCCATAAGTATGGTCGGAAGGTTTCAAGGTGATCCAGGAATGGAACACTGGACGGCGGTCAAGAATATCCTGAAGTACCTGAAAAGGACTAAGGACATGTTTCTCGTTTATGGAGGTGATCAAGAGCTCGTCGTAAAGGGTTACGTCGATGCAAGCTTTGACACTGATCCAGATGACTCAAAGTCGCAAACCGGATACATATTTATTCTAAATGGGGGTGCGGTTAGCTGGTGCAGTTCCAAGCAAAGCGTGGTAGCAGATTCTACATGCGAAGCGGAGTACATCGCTGCCTCGGAGGCGGCGAAGGAAGGTGTCTGGATGAAGGAGTTCATGACAGATCTTGGAGTAGTGCCTAGTGCACTTAACCCAATGACTCTGTTTTGTGATAATACTGGTGCCATTACTCTAGCCAAGGAACCAAGATTTCACAAGAGGACCAGACACATAAAGCGACGTTTCAATTCCATCCGCGATTACATCAAGGAGGACGACATAAATATTTGCAAAGTACACACGGATCTAAATGTTGCAGATCCGATGACTAAACCTCTTCCAAGGGCTAAACATGAACAACACCAGAACTGCATGGGTGTTCGATTCATTACAATGTAAATCACATAGTGATGTGAACTAGATTATTGACTCTAGTGCAAGTGGGAGACTGTTGGAAATATGCCCTAGAGGCAATAATAAATTGGTTATTATTATATTTCCTTGTTCATGATAATCGTTTATTATCCATGCTATAATTGTATTGATTGGAAACTCAAATACATGTGTGGGTACATAGACAACACTGTGTCCCTAGTATGCCTCTAGTTGACTAGCTCGTTGATCAAAGATGGTTAAGGTTTCCTAGCCATTGACATGAGATGTCATTTGATAACAGGATCACATCATTAGGAGAATGATGTGATGGACAAGACCCAAACTGTAAACGTAGCATTTGATCGTGTCAGTTTATTGCTATTGTTTTCTGCATGTCAAGTATCTGTTCCTTTGACCATGAGATCATGCAACTCACTGACACCGGAGGAATACCTTGTGTGTATCAAACGTCGCAACGTAACTGGGTGACTATAAAGGTGCTCTACAGGTATCTCCGAGGGTGTCTGTTGGGTTGGCATGGATCAAGACTGGGATTTGTTACTCCGTGTGACGGAGAGGTATCTCAGGGCCCACTCGGTAATACAACATCACATTGAGCCTTGCAAGCAAAGTGACTAAAGAGTTAGCCACATGATCTTGTATTACGGAACGAGTAAAGAGACTTGCTGGTAACGAGATTGAACTAGGTATAGTGATACCGACGATCGAATCTCGGGCAAGTAACATACCGAAGAACAAAGGGAACATCATACGGGATTAACTGAATCCTTGACATAGAGGTTCGACCGATAAAGATCTTCGTAGAATATGTAGGAGCCAATATGGGCATCCAGGTCCCGCTATTGGTTATTGATCGTAGAAGTGTCTCGGTCATGTCTACATAGTTCTCGAACCCGCAGGGTCTACACACTTAACGTTTGGTGATGATTAGTATAATTGAGTTATTTTGTTGGTGACCGAAAGTTGTTCGGAGTCCCGGATAAGATCCAGGACATGACGAGGATCTCCGGAATAGTCCGGAGGTAAAGATTGATATATGTGATAATAGTGTTTTGATCTCCGGAAGAGTTCCGGAGTTCACCGGAATGGGTTCCGGATGTTTACCGAAGTGTTCGGGTGCAGCAACACTTTATATGGGCCAAAGGGATAAAGCCCACGAGGTATTGGAAAGTGCAAAAGGTAGTTTTGCTGCCGCGTAAGCGGTACTACCGTTTTGTGAAGCGGTACTACCGCCCAAGCGGTACTACCGCTTGTGTGAAGCGGTACTACCGCTTGTGCGCGGTACTGCAGGGATCCGAGTTGGACTCTTTCCCTGCGGGCCAAACCGACCTTGTGCGGGCAAAACCGACCTGGAGGAGGCTTTTACTCCAAGTTTAGACCCCAAGGCTCAACATATAAATAGAGGGGCAGGGCTAGCACACGGGACACATCAAGATTTCCCCAAGCCGTGTGCGGCAACCCTAACCCTCTAGTCCCTCCGTCATAATCTCCGTAGCGCTTGGCGAAGTCCTGCAGAGATTGTTCCTCACCACCATCACCACGCCGTCGTGCTGCTGGAACTCAACCACTACTTCACCATCTTTCGCTGGATCGAGGAGGTGAAGGCGTCATCAAGCCGTACGTGTGTTGAACGCGGAGGTGCCGTCCGTTCGGCGCTAGTTCGTGATCGGATCGAGTGACGACTTGCGATTTGGATCGCGGAGACGTTCGACTACATCAACCGCGTTTCTTAAACGCTTCCGCTTAGCGATCTACAAGGGTATGTAGATTCACTCTCCCTCTCGTAGATGCTCATCACCATGGATAGATCTTGTGTGTGCGTAGGAAATTTTTTGTTTCCCATGCAACGTTCCCCAACATCTTTCACCATGGCCTCTCTGTATGGTGTGTGTGCACGGAAAGGGGTTATCAACTTACTAAACCATACCCTACCTGCGGCAGGGACATGTGGTAGCACGGAACAAGTATGGGGGTTACCGGAACAAGACTCGATCTATGGTCGACTCAGGAGGTTTAAGTTTTCCTGCAGTGGTTAGCACAATAAAGTGTTCTTTTAACAGTAACACCAAAACAGGGCCACAGCCCTTGCATGTCCCAACATGCATAACCAATAAGGCATGATCACGCTCCAACATGATCACCCTTCTGCCGGTAACGGTATTTCTCTTATACCTGCTCCTGCAAGTTAGTCATGACAAGCACACGTTGCACGGTACGAGGAAACATGCCAACACTACACGCATGCAAATTTTATTTGAATTCAACATATGCATGATTCAATTTATTCTTGCAAACGTTTAACCATGCAATCACCATATCAAGTGTTCAAGATGCTTGCCTTGATCATGCAGAAATATTGGGTGCACTCCAAAAGTTTTGAAAATTTTATCTTCCCTCCATTTCCTATTTTCAAAAATATTGAAATTACCACATAAAGCAAAAACAGTACTAAAAAGTTATTTGGAAAATTTTATAATAAATCCTAAAATAAACTAGATGAAAAATTATGAATTACAGAAAAAGAATCAAATTATTTGGAGTTCATATGAATTTCCTAGAGAGTTTCTAAGCTGAAATAAATACCGAATTGGACTTATTTAATAAATCCAGCAGAGTTAAACTTATTAAAAATGTTCACCCTAGCTAGTTTAATAGAGATTGATTTTATAAGTATTTATAAATTTGAATCATCAGGTTTGGCTTCGAAATGGGTGCTGTGGAATTATTTGAAAACTGCTGGAACTTTAAAAAAAGAAAGAGGCTGAAGTGCGCTTTGAGCGCGATATAGCCGCCTGGTGCTACTGGGCCGAGCCCAGTCGCTCAGCTGCGCAGAGGGGCAGCCGACGTCGAAAGCGTATTCTTGGAATCCGCTTTCCCCGCGTGAAGTCGATATCGGGGAAACCCGTCTCCACCTACAGACGCGCTGGCTCGGTGCAGGTCACTGACAGTGGGGCCCGCGGGCCCACTGGTCAGGTTTGACCAGTCACCCGCGCGCACCCTCTCTCCTGGCCGAACAGAGGCAGAGTTCCGGCGAAGCTTGCCGGCGAACGGCGGCGCCGTTCAGGGAGCCAAGGCCACCTGCGTGACCAGGAGCTCTTGGCGATCATGATGAGGTACGACACGGTCTCCGGGGTCCACCTAGTCGTCGGCGGCGAGCCCTCCCGCGGAACTCCGGCGACGGCGAATCGGGGTCTTCGCCCACGGTGGCTCCCGAGCAAAATTGGGTGGGGGAATGGGTTTGCGGGACCGCGAGGGGGCTTCTAGTGCAGAGAGTTTAGAGGGGGAGTCTCGGGTGGCGTCGGAATCGACGAGGAGATGGCGGCGGCAGAAGCTGCCGGAGGGGAGGAAGGCGACCGTTTCCGGTTGCCTGGCTGTTCGGGGAAGTGCAGAGAGGTGGAGGGAGATGAACTGAAGACGAGAGGAAGCTCGAGGGGGGGGGGTTATAGTGCGGGCGAGGCGGTTCCCTGGCTTCCCGAGAAAGCCATGGTGGCGGCGGCCATTAACGCGGTAGGTGAGGTTGTTGGGTGGCCGGTGAGGGTCGGTGGGGAGGTCAGCGGGGTCGGCGAGGACGGTGGCTACTCGCAGTTAAGGCGAGGCATGCTGGCTGGCTCGGATTGGAGCCTGGCGCTGTGGGCGGCGCCGTGACAGCGACGGGCGAGAGTCGGTGGCGGTGCAGGCCGGTGGAGGGCGGTGCCAGGGGGAGTACTCCGGTGTGGGGAAGACGCGGGGAGGCTGTGGCCGGCGTAGGTGGCTAGCAGGGGAGCGAGGCAAGCTGGGGGAGGCAGGAGAGCAGCGGCGGCAGCTCGAACGCCGACGAGGTGCTTCTGGGCATGCACCCAGGGTGTTCGGCAGAATGCCAGGGCACCCTAGAAGGATTTGTTGCAACTGAAACTTGACAGGGTGATGTCTCTTTAGATGGTAGATATGATGGTGGAGTTGGATTGGCAAAAAGAGAAACTTGATAGTGCAAGTTTTGGAGAAATACAATTCTGGACAGAAAGTTGGAGGATTAATTTTGTGAACTTAAAAGAGGTAATTGGAGCTGGTCTTCTGGACTTAAGGGTTTCTTAGGAAGTATTATAAGGTGGATTAATTACAGAATTTTTGGAGCAAAGAAAAATAGGGTTGTAGTTCAAAGCTGAATCTGGACCAGAAAAGAAAAGAGGATGTTTTGCTCAAAATTTTCATATGACCAAGTTGGGTTTTTGCGTAAAAGTGATCTATAGGCCTCACATGAGTCCTCATAATTTTTGTGGAATTTTTAAAGATTTATTTAAAATGGTTGTAGTGCAACAGAAGCATTTAAAGTATTGAAAAAGTCTTTAAAGAATTATCTTGTGCAAAATTTTATTATGAAAATACTTCCTATTGTTATTTTAAATATAATTGAATTGATTTAAGACAACTACCAAATCCCACAATATTTTACAAAAAATTCTAAATGGAAGGAAGAATTTTGGAAAACAGAAAACAGAAAATACTCTAAAATAAATAAAAGACCTAATAAAATTCAAAATTTTATTTCAGGCCAAATTTTATTTAATAAAAATATGGTTAAATTTTTGGGGTGTTACAGTCCTCCTGCCTGGGCGCCCCACAGCGGCCACGTGGAGCTCCTTTAGTCCCGGTTCGTAACACAACCGGGACTAAAAAGTGGGGGCCTTTAGTCCCGATTGCTTAGTCCCGGTTGCAGAACCGGGACTAAAGGCCCTTAGGAACCGGGACTAATGCCCTGTTTTCTACTAGTGACATGGACACCATCAACACCTTCTTCCGCTCCACCTTGGCCACCATGTGGTCGAGGATCATGAAGCTGGCCAAGGACAAGATCCCCAAGGAAGGGGAGGACCGCGGCCTCGAACACGACTATGACGCCCCCCCGGTGAGTGATTCCGTCCATCAATTGTCATTTTTCATCTGTCGTTCCGACGAGTAGAGTTTTAATGATTCGTTATGCTTGATGCTTTCGCAGAAGTGGCTGGCCTAGGAGCAAGGAGTGCGATGCCCAGCTCCACTGCCAGAGGAGCCTCCGACTCCCCTACTCTCGGCGCTCCTGACCGAGGAGCCGCACGTGGTGGCCCCCAAAGGGACGAAGTCCCAGAGGGGTAGGTCAAGTGCTCGGGCTCGAGGGACCTCGGTCACTTGGTCCGAAAAGACCCACACCTCCGCTGCAAATGACAGTGGTGCAGAGGAGGGCGAGGTCGAGGAGATCCCTCTCCCAAAAGGGAAGAGGTCAGTGTCTGAGGACACCGAAATTGATATGCTGCCCAAGGGCCCGAAGAGGCCGAGGAAAACCTCGGCCGAGGCCACCGGCAAGTCGTCGGGGAGAGTCGAGCTCTCCGGTGACTCAGAAGAATACCTCCTCGCAATGGGGAGGAAGAAACCGGTGCCTCGATGGTAAGCCATTACCCCTATATTCTGTCTTTCAATTTGACGAGTTCTTTCTCATAGAGTGTTCTCTCCTACGCAGTCCGCCGAGGGTAATCCCCAGCAGTTCCTCGAGCGGGTTGCCATCCGCCAGCGGGACTCCAGAGCCCGCTGCTCCTCCCCCAGCGCATGATGGGCTAGGGGAGGCAACATCCACCCTGGCCACTGTCGTCAACACAACGGGGGCCGACGAGGCGGCCATCACGGCCGAGGTCGACACCTCGGCCCAACAGGACCTGGGGGAGAAGCTCCCCGAGGTCGTCGAAGGGGGGCTGGACCAGTCATCGGCCCAGCCAATATCTGCTCCAGCCCCACCACCTCAGTTCGAGGCTACCCGGATCGGCACATCCGAGGTCATCCCTCCAACTCCGCCAACTGCCCAAGGACGGGCTGGCACGGGGTGGACCGAGGAGATGGAGGACACCCTGAAGGGCTCCTCCATCAAGGAAGAGCACCGTGCCGTGATAGGCGCAGCGCTGCAAGGTTTTTGGTCTGCAGGGGCCGACCTGCATGAGCTTTTTAAGAGCCTCATAGCAACTTTCGAGGTATGTTTTCATCCGCGCACCAAGTTTAACTTGTTTGCCTCAACTTTGTTGATTTATGCATTCATCCGAGGACAAGAAAGTACGGCCTTCTAAATGGCTTAGTGAGTGAGTAGCCCCCGAGCCCGAAGTTGGTTGCAAGAAACCAACATCGGGGTCGTTTGATTGAGCAGGAGCCTGTCACGTAGCCCCCAGGGTGCCGCTCAAGGCAGCCGACCTGGGGCTTTCTCAATAATTTTAGCTTTCACCTTTGTAATAAGGATTTTTGTTTTCAGGTTTTGACCTCGGTTCTGGACTCCATCTCCGAGGAGATTGCAGAGATAAACCGGAAGCTTACGAGGTCCCAGGAGGAACTCGCCCTGGTAAACCAGAAATTCGAGTAGTCTCGAGGTAAGGACATGAATCTTGTGTTATACTTTAGAAGAAAAGGTTTGATGATATGATTGAAGAATAAGGCCAAACTGCATGAATGACAGCGGTGTTGGTGGACCTCGAGACGCTCAAGGCCGAGCTCGAAAGGGCTCGTCAGGAGGCGGAGCAGCAGAAGGCTGCTGCTGCAGAGGCAGAGAAGGCCCGAGCCGCCGAGAAGGCGGTCGGGGACAAGCACCAGGCGCGGGTGCTGGAGGTCGAGGAGACCTTGATGGGCGTGTTTGAAGCACGCGACAAACTTCAGGTGGAGGGGCAATGAACAAAGGAGGAGCTTGAGAAGCTTCAACTTGCCTACTCCGAGCTCCAGACCTCGGCCCGAGCTGACCACGAGGTGCTTCAGCAAGTGGAGCAAATCGCCTCGGGTAAGCTATTTTTGATGCAGTGTTCATTTGGCAGCCAAGGGAACGTCGAGCTCACCCAGTTGTGGCGTTCCGCAGAGGTCTTTGCGGATCTTCCGCAGAGCACGGCGGATGCGGTGGCCTACTTCGGCCAACTGGCGGGCCACGAGGCGAAGAAGGCCTTCTGGGGCCAATTCCCGGGGTCGCCGTCAGCGCGGCTGCTGAACCATCGCATGAAGCAGTTGGTGGAACTGTTTCGCATGACGAGACCGGCGCTCTAGGACCTCTGCGTCGCGCTATGGCCTGCGGAAGCCATGCCCAGAAGCCTCTTCGTCCTGACGGCCCGTCTCCAAGATGTCGTGCCCCGCCTAAACCGCTGGAGGCGGCCCGCATGCTTTGAAGGAGCACGGAGGGCTTATGCCTGCGTGAAGACGCACTTTCGAAAGGTTGACACGGTGACATGCGCCATGGGCCCGCCTGCCGAGAAGCCGTGCACCGCCGAACAGTTCTTCGCCGAGGTGGAGGAAGGAGCCCGTATCACCGAAGACATGTGTCCGAAGGACACTATGTATTTCTAAACAGTACTTCGGGATGCCGAAGTGTCTGAGTGTACAAAACTTTATCGTTTGAATGAATGTGGCTTTAAATTCCATGTGTGTTTTATTTTCTTATTTTAATTAGTTTACCTCCTATATGATTGTTCTAAAATGAGAGTGGCCAGTCGTCGGCTTCAGCCCCAGTGTAGGTCATACAAAGGGTGTTCCTTGGGGCACAGTTGATCCTTAGCCGACGTCTCGGTACCCGAAGGTGGTCGGTGCTCATAGGAACTAGGCAATCAGACTATAGTGGCTTTATGACTTTCACTTAGTCATAGGAGTTTGACTGTGGGGGCTGATGACCAAACCCCGGTGTGGGAAGTGGTCGGCTTGGTCGGCCGAGGTCTAGGTCATAACGCACTTCGGCTAAAAATGACAGCCCTTCGTTTAACACGGGTGATCTCTATCGTCACATCGCTTAACGCGGTCTATGGATGGTAGACCAGTTTACGCCTACCTAGATAGTCAGTTTTCGGCTTTCTCCACTGTGGCGCTATGCCGATTGACCTGGCGGCGCAATCGCAGTGGTTCTCCCGTTATGCCCTTAGCCGAATTCATCGGAAATGTAAGGGGTACACATAGGAGCAGGGCAACCCAACTATTGACCAAAATCTAGGTTCGAAACTGATGCATATAAAGCCAAAATCCGAGACGCCGAATACTTCGGACTTATGAGACAATTGTATCTTTTTCAGAGAACTTCTTCGCAACACAGAGGTCGTGCTTATAAAGAAATATAACAAGGACCTTTAAGGGGCACGGTTTCTTTATTTCATAGTTTTGAGCATTTACATGCCCAACCGCGGTGAGAGGGATTGAAAGAGTACAATGTAAAAGGTAAAAAAGAAGAAGGAAGAAACAGGGCAGATATTTGTTATCGGATTTTTAAGAATCCGGGCCGCTGCCTACCGCACGTCTGCGTTTTCGAGCTGTTGACCAGGTGCTCTCCTTTATGGGTGGAGACTAGCGGAGGCTGATGCCTACTCGGCCCTTTATACGCTTTAAGCGTTGATTGACCGAGCTCCTTGATGGGGCCATCGCGGATGTCCGTTTTGTGGTTGACACCACGTTGATGTAGTCATAGTTGGTTGTTTTCTTTGACAGAGACTGGCCTGTATAGGGGCTCAAAGCCACGTCTTTGCTCGGTTGAACCGTGCCGACGTTTTGTGTAAATTGTTGGCTCCTCGACGACCCAGGGGATTTTGAGCACGAAGTTATGCACCCTGGGGATGTAGTGCCCACTCCAAAGAGGGCACGCGAGGAGCCCGTATCCCTATTTCGGGTGCGGGGGTCTATTGCCGAGGTCGATTTGTGCAGCCCGGGCGCGCTTCAAAGAGCGAGCGGCACGTTTATCAATGCGGGCTGCCTCCTCGGATGCCTGTATTTCGGCTGCGAAAGCCGCGGTCTGTTCCTCCGTCCGGAGTGAGCGTTCGGTGTTACCATTGACTGTGATAACACCATTAGGTCCCGGCATTTTGAGCTTGAGGTAAGCATAATGCGGGACTGCATTGAAACCCGCGAAGGCCGTGCGCCCTAGGAGCGCGTGGTATCCACTTCTGAAAGGTACGATATCGAAGATTAACTCCTCGCTTCTGAAGTTCTCGTGCGAGCCGAAGACTACCTCGAGGGTGACTGTTCTGGAACAGCGGGCTTCCACTCCCGGGATGACACCTTTAAAGGTGGTGGAGCTCGGCTTGATGCGAGATGAGTCGATGCCCATTTTCCGGACCGTGTCCTCGTAAATGAGGTTGAGGCTGCTTCCTCCGTCCATCAGGACGCGTGTTAGATGATAACCATCAACAATAGGGTCCAAGATGAGTGCCGCCGATCCACCATGCCTGATGCTGGTCGGATGATCGTGCTTGTCAAACGTGATCGGGTAAGCCGACCATGGGCTATACTTCAGGGCGACTGGCCCTAGCGCGTATACATCCCGAAGCACACGCTTCCTCTCCCTTTTAGGGATGTGGGTGACATAGATCATATTGACCTCTACCTCCTCCTCAGGAAACGAGGTTGGGCTTCATTTTGGCCCTCTGTCTCTATCTTGCCGGCTTGTTTAAAGACCCGGCAGTTTCTGTTAGTGTGGGTTGCTGGTTTTTCCTGAGTGCCGTGGATTCCACATTGGCGATCCAGGAGTCTATCAAGCTGGCTAGGTCCGTCCTTGTTCCCTTTATAGGGTTTTCTTCTATGTCCAGACCTAGGTCCGGTGAACCCTGCGTTGACCGCAGCATCTTCTGTATCACTTCCACCATTTTTATACATGCGCTTATTTTTGTTGCGCTTGGGTTTTCCATTGGCGTCGCGAGTTTCCGAGGTGCCTGCCTCGCCGTTATGAGTACTACGAGCGAGCCAGCTATCTTCTCCCGCGTAGAAGCGAGTCATCAGTGAGGTGAGGGCCACCATAGTCCTCGGCTTATCCTGGCCGAGCTGACGAGCCAACCATTAGTCTTGGATATTGTTCTTGAATGCGGCGATGGCCTCGGCGTCGGACCAGTCTATGATCTGGTTCTTATTGGCGAGGAACCTATTCCAGAATTTCCAGGCTGATTCGCCTGGCTGCTGGGTGACACGGCTAAGGTCATCAGCGTCCGGAGGCCGGACATCTGTGCCCTGAAAGTTTGCTCGAAAAGCGTCTTCTAGGGCCTCCCAGCTGCCGATAGAGTGAGGAGGAAGGCTGTTAAGCCAATGCCTTGCCGGCCCCTTTAACTTGAGCGGAAGGTATTTAATGGCATGGAGGTCATCTCCGTTAGCCATATGTATGTGTAGGAGGAAATCCTTGATCCATACTGCTGGGTCGGTGGTGCCATCGTACGATTTTATATTGATGGGCTTAAATCCTTCCGGGAATTGATGTTCCATCACCCTGTCTGTAAAGCAGATTGGGTGAGCCGGTCCTCGGAACCAGGGAGCATCTTGTCCGAGGTCGGGGGAGAGCCGTGAGTAGGCCTGATCTCGGGCGCGGCCGTTCCTGTCCATCCAGACGTCGTAGCCATCCCGCCCGACGGGAGCGCGTCCCCTTGAACCGTACATGGACTGAGGAGGTGCCCTGTTTTCCTCAATGCGACGTCTAGCGTCGTGAGGATCTAGGTAATCCATGGGGTCTTTGCCATAACGGCGTGAAGGTGGCCGGTCAGTGAGGTCTTCTCGTCTTGGCCTGTCCCGACCTCTAGGGGGTCGGTCGTGGTCATCGGTGATCTCTTCATCGAACTCCGTCAAGAGGCGCCTATGTGGGTATGATTTCGGCGCACTATGGCACCGGTTTTCCATGTCTTGTTCGATGGAGAGCACTTCGACCCACTTTTCATTTAGTGCGTCAGTATTGGCTGCAGCAGCTGCTGCTTGCGTTTTATTCTCCGGGCCGTCGCAACGAGGCGCCGTCGGAAGCGCTCTTGTTCCAAAGGGTCCTCGGGGACGATGTAGTCCTCGGTACCGAGGCTCTCATCCTCCTCGGATTCCGGCATGTAGTTGTCATCGCCCCCTTCAAAGAGTTCATCGGGATCTGAGTCCCTGAGAAGTCGGTCAGGTGTGCCATTCCTTACTGGGGAGGCTTGAACGTCCTCTTCCTAGTTATCGACATCACCGTCCTCCGCGTCGCCGTTATTGGCTGTCGCGTTATTACCACTGGGTTCCCCGTTATTACCCCTTCGGCGTCTTGGCCGACGTCTTGGAGGGGATTTGGGGGTGTCCACCATGTAAACGTCATAGGTGGACGTGGCGGTCCACCTACCCGCGTTTATGTTGGGGATCGTTGCATGGGAAACAAAAAATTTCCTACGTTCACCAAGATCGATCTAGCAGATGAACATCTACGAGAGGAGAGATTGCATCTACATACCCTTGTAGATCGCTAAGCGGAAGCGTTAAGAAACGCGGTTGATGTAGTCGAACGTCTTCGCGATCCAATCACGATCCGTCCACGAACTCCCGATCAAGTGCCGAACGGACGGCACCTCCGAGTTTAGCACACGTGCGGCCTGGCGGTGTCCTCTCCTTCTTGATCCAGCAAGTGAGAGAGAGGGGGTAGATGAGATCGGGACCAACACGACGGTATGGTGGTGGTAGTGGCAGCGGAATTCTGGCAGGGCTTCACCAAGCGCGTACCGGTGAAACGTGGGAGGAGTTGGGAGAGGTAACGGGCAAGGGTCCAAGGGGTGGCTGCCCCCAACGCCTCCCCACCTTTATATAGGCGTGGAGGGGGCTGGTGGCTTGCCCTCCAAGGCCCTAGGGTCGTTGGCCAAAGGGGGAGGAAGGAAATCCCTCCTTTCCTTCCCCACCGATCACTATCCCCCCTTTTTAGGGATCCTGATCTTATCCCTTTGGGATATGATACTATTCCTTTTAAGGGAGGATCTTGGTGCGCCTAGACCAGGGTTGTGGGGACTTTACCCACTACCCACGTTCATGTGGGTCCCCCATGCAGGTGGGCCCCACTCCGGAACCTTCTAGAACCTTCCCGGTACAATACCGAAAAAACTCGAACTTTTTCCGGAACCCCGATAACAACTTTCCATATATGAATCTTTACCTCCAGACTATTCCGGAACTCCTCGTGATGTCCCGGATCCCATCCGGGACTCCGAACAACCTTCGGACTTTCCACTATTAATATCTCAATACTACCCTAGCGCTACCGAACGTTAAGCGTGCGACCCTACGGGTTCGGGAATATGCAGACATGACCGAGACTCCTCTCCGGTCAATAACCAATAGCGGGACCTAGATGCCCATATTGGTTCCTACATATTCAACGAAGATCTTTATCGGTTGAACCACGATGTCAAGGATTCAGTCAATCCCGTATGCAATTCCCTTTGTCCGGGCGATATGTTACTTGCTTGAGATTCGATCGTCGGTATCTCCATACCTAGTTCAATCTCGTTACCGGCAAGTCTCTTTACTCGTTCCGTAATACTAGATCCCGTGGCTAACTCTTTAGTCACATTGCTTGCAAGCTCATTGTGATGTTGTATTACCGAGTGGGCCCTGAGATACCTCTCTGTCATACGGACTAACAAATTCCCAGTCTTGATCCATGCCAACTCAACAGACACCTTCGGAGATACCTGTAGAGCATCTTTATAGTCAGCCAGTTACGTTGCGACGTTTGATACACACAAGGTACTCCTCCGGTGTCAGTGAGTTGCATGATCTCATGGTCATAGGAACAGATACTTGACATGCGAAAATGATAGCAATAAACTTGACACGGTCATATATGCTACGTTCATAGTTTGGGTCTTGTCCATCACATCATTCTCCTAATGATGTGATCCCGTTATCAAATGACAACTCATGTCTATGACCCGGAAACCATGGCCATCTTTGATCGACGAGCTAGTCCAGTAGAGGCTCACTAGGGACATGTTGTTGTCTATGTATCCACACATGTATTTGTGTTTCCAACCAATACAATTATAGCATGGATAATAAACGATTATCATGAACAAGGAAATATAATAATAACCATTTTATTATTGCCTCTAGGGCATATTTCCAACAGTCTCCCACTTGCACTAGATTCAATAATCTAGCATTACATGGTTAAGAATCTAACACCCATAGAGTTCTGGTGTTGATCATGTTTTGCCCGTGGAAGAGGTTTAGTCAACGGATCTGCAACATTCAGATCTGTGTGCACTTTGCAAATGTTTATGTCCTCCTCCTTGATCGCATCGCGGATGGAATTGAAGCGTCGCTTTATGTGTCTGGTCCTCTTGTGAAACCTTGGTTCCTTGGCTAGAGCAATGGCACCAGTGTTGTCACAGAACAGAGTCATCGGGTCCTGTGCACTGGGCACAACTCCAAGATCTGTCATGAACTGATTCATCCAGACACCTTCCTTCGCCGCCTCCGAGGCAGCTATGTACTCCGCTTCGCATGTAGAATCAGCTCGCTTTGCTTGGAACTGCACCAACTTACCGCTCCCCCATTTAGAATATATACGTATCCGGTTTGAGACTTAGAGTCATCCGGATCAGTGTCAAAGCTTGCATCGACGTAACCCTTTAAGACGAGCTCTTGATCACCTCCATAAACGAGAAACATTTCCTTAGTCCTTTTCAGGTACTTCAGGATATTCTTGACCGCTATCCAGTGTTCCACTACGGGATCACTTTGAAACCTTCCAGCCATACTTATGGCAAGGCTGACATCTGGTCTTGTGCACAGCATCACATATATGATAGAGCCTATGGCAGAAGCATAGGGGATGACACTCATCTTTTCTCTATCCTCTGTAGTCGCTGGGCATTGAGTCTTACTCAACATCACACCTTGCAAAACAGGCAAGAACCCCTTCTTGGACTGATCCATTTTGAACTTCTTCAAAACTTTATCAAGGTATGTGCTCTGTGAAAGTCCTATTAAGCGTCTTGATCTATCTCTATAGATTTTGATGCCTAATATGAAAGCAGCTTCTCCTAGGTCCTTCATTGAAAAACTCTTGTTCAAATATTCCTTCACGCTTTCCAAAAGTTCTATATTGTTTCCAATCAGCAATATGTCATCCACATATAATATCAGAAACGCTATAGAGCTCTCACTCACTTTCTTGTAAATACAAGCTTCTCCATAAACTTGTATAAACCCAAACGCTTTGATCACCTCATCAAAGCGAAGATTCCAACTCTGAGACGCTTGCACCAGTCCATAAATGGATCACTGGAGTTTGCAAACTTTGTCAGCATTCTCTGGATCGACAAAACCTTCTGGTTTCTCATATACAACTCTTCCTTAAGAAAATAATTAAGGAACGCTGTTTTGACATCCATCTGCCAAATTTCATAATCGAAAAATGCAGCTATTGCTAACATGATTCTGACGGACTTAAGCATCGCTATGGGTGAGAAAGTCTCATCGTTGTCAACTCCTTGAACTTGTGAAAAACCTGTAGGATCGAAGTATGTCTACCAGAGGGGGGGGTGAATGGGAGTTTTAAATTTTTCTCGGAAATATCAAAACTCTCGGAACCCAGTAGCGGAACGAATGAAAATACAGTAAACAGTGAGCGAATACAAACTACCGAATGGAAACTAATCACATGTACCGAGGTAAATCACATGATTGAAATATGGCATGTCACAGTTCGAATATAAAGAAGGGTAGTAGAAGTGACCAGTGATGCTCGATGGCGACAGGGTGTTTGGTAGACCAGTTCGCCCTTCTGCACAAGGACTACGTCTGGTTGGAGGGGTTGTGATTTAACACAGAAGATAAACTCTCTTCGCCCTATTCTCCTCGACAATTGGTTCGTCAAGCATGCCGATTACTCGTGGTAGATACTTGACGGCGATCTCCAAACCTTCACTGAAGATAAACTCTCTTCAGCTCTCTTCGCGAACCACAATACTCTTGGTTGCTGAAGATTTTGCTCGGTGAAGACAATACTCTTCGACACTCGAGCTGACACCTATCCGTCTAGAGAGTTGCAGCTCTCAAGAGTAATAGGCAGAGCGTACTGGACTTAGATTCTAGTGATGCTGAACCACTATCTATTTTTCCGGCTCTAGGGTTTTTCTCTCGGTGGATTTTCAACTCAAATCTTTCGGAGAGGGGGTTGCTCAACAATCTTCTCAGAATCAAAACGGAGCAGCCACCAGACAACGCCGGCGCGGGGTGGCTATTTATAGCCGCAGCCTTCCCTGGTGGGAAATGACCATTTTGGACACGCGGTCCAGCCAATGGCCAACCGACACGTTCACAACGGTCGGATTTGGGAGCAACGGTAACATTACTTGCGGAGAAAGAAATGCTAACTCCTCGGTCAGAGTCAAATCTCTCGCAGCGAAGAAGATCACAGTCTCTTGCTGGCAAGTATTTGCTCGGAACACAAAGAGATTTCTCTCGCATCTTTCATAGGATTTGGGTTTAGCATCAGAGAATCAAAGCTTCGAACGCTACACCCCTCTTAATAGTACGATGGTCCTATGACTCAATGAAAAGAAACGAAACAACGAAAATAATGCTATGTCTTCTCTTCGTCTTCAATTTCCTCGGCTGCAGTCACTTCGTTCGGACAGGCACCGAACCAATTGCTTCACGTCAGCAATTTTTGAGGGTCACTCTTGTCGTCATATCCTTCGGTGATAACTTTCACTGCAACGCAGGGGATAAACTTTGGAGATATGAATCCAAACTTCTCTCAACTCCAGGGACCTGTTACTCTGTGCGCACTAGCAAACACATCAGTCCCTTACTGTTTGTCAACAATCTCCAAAACATAAGGAGGCAAATTATTGCACCAACAATCTCCCCCTTTTTGGATTATTGATGACAAAACAGATAATCATCGTAGTGAAGATAGATAAGTGTAAAATGAAACAAACAAGAGTGATTAAGAGTTACTTGCTCGAATATGAAATGAACTCCCCCTAAATGTATGCAGGTACGAAAGATATGAGATAGATTCTCCTGCAATAATTGAAAATATGGAGGAAGTTTCAATCATTCGAGACATTTGATTCGCACTGATGAGATATAATCCATCGAGATCTTAGTGCAATCAAAGTTAACTTCTGATAATAATTCCACCTGCAAGACAAATACTTTGAGAGAAATGGTGCAGCAGCAGGGGTTATTAATATTGCATCACAGAAGTTAATCGAGTTTGACAACAAGGAGCAAATGGACTTGAACCGAAAGTTTCAAACTCGAACGAAACCAAAACAAATGAAACACCAAAAGCAAATCTATCGAGACTCGATGTAATTCTCCCCCTTTTTGTCAACAAGTGTCAAAAAGGTGACGAATAATATGAGTGAAGAAACGCAGATCTTGGATCAATCAGTGGCATCTCCAGATAAGCTGTCCGAGGAGATTTCTTCTTCGGAAGTGATTGGAATAGCTTCGTCTTCAGCAGCAACAGATTTTTCTTCAAGAACAAGAGCTTGAGGTTGAGTAGACGAAGGAATAGCTGGAGTGGCCACTGGAGGAACACGAGACTGCACATTGCCTTCGGTAGGTTTCTCTGTTGGTGATGTGGCTTCAGATTCATCAAGCAATTTACGCAGCCTTAGATGAAGAAGATCAGTTGTAGGCTCACGAGCAGGCAGAGAAGGAGTCCTATCTTGAAAATCTTCGATAGTGAAGCCTTTGTCAATATAATCATAAAGCTCTTGGAGATTGACGTTCAGGAGTTGTTTTTTAGTAAAGAACTTGCGACGCAATTTCCAGAGTCTTTTCTTATTTTCATCAGCAATCAGATGCATTATCCTCGTGCGATTGTTAATTGCATTCAGCTCGGAGGCAAGATGTTCTTTCTCACGTCTATCTTCTGCAATATGTTGCATGAGCAGCTGTTGAGTACGCAAACTGACTTCGAGTTGCGATGGAGGTTGAGGCGTAATCTTTCGGTCGCGTTGAGGCAGACGAGGCCCATCAAAGTGCTTGTGATAGTCGCGGGAGCTAGAAGCAGTCGACTTGCCCGAAGAAATATCTTCCATAACTTGCAGAGTATCGCGAACTGGAGGAATGAAGCTTTTGTGGCTTTCCTTCGCAAGATACACTGTTCGCATCGCATGGTCAATAACTTTCTGTATCCAGGGTGCATATACCTTGATGCAAAATGGATACTGAGCAGAATCCTTCAGGATATGCAGGAACATGTCTTCGACATCGAAAATATATCGTTCGAAGATTGCATATATCGCATTACGAAGAACATCTAATATTGACTTATCTGGATTCATGCCGGCCATCGGACAAATAGTGTAAGAGAGCATGTGAAACAATGTCTGATTCTCGAATGTCAAATGTTCAGGACGAGGAGGACCTGAGTAGTCATGAATAATGTCTTTGTCCATAGTGCATCGAAAAACTTCATCTGAGATAACGTCAATGTTGTGAACTTGAATGTTAGTGTTACTGTGCTCAAAGCGAGGGAAATGGAAGTGCGAGACAAAATCTGTCGAAGTGCACTTGATGCGTTTTCCTTCGGTCATCCATTCCATAATCCATTTTGAGCTATCTTTTTCATCACCAGAGATGTACAATGTTGCATAGAATTGAAGAATAATTTCTCTGTTCCACGGGTGCTCGAACTCAAAGACTTTTGTGAGGCAGAAATCATCTAGATCCTGTAGCAATTGATTAAAGCAGCCAATAGTTCGCATAGCAAGAATATCCAGAAATTCATGAGGAAAAATCTTCTTGCTCTCATAAAGGACCCGATAGTAATAAATAGCTTGTTCCTTGGTCCAGAACCGAGGAGATTCAGAAGTGCGCGGGCCATCATATGGACTGGCCTGAAAGAATTTTGGATGCGCATTCCGATTGAAAAGCGGTCCTTTTGCGCCTGCGCCTGTCGAGAACAATGGCAATTCTTCGCGAGGATATGGATATTTAAGTTCTTCTTCGGGAGAAATAACTTCATCACCGTACACAACTGAGTCAGATCGGCAGACAGAGACAGATTTGCGCTCGGAGGGACCAACATCAGGCATCCGTGCGACTGTATCGATGGATAACTTGAGTGGAGAGGGAGTCTGAGACTGTTCCACAGCAAATTGTTTTTGCTCGACGACAGATGGAACTGGAACTTGCGGCGCTTCATGAGCTGGAGAGGTTTGAGGTTCGGAGCGAGGAATTTCACCTTCCTCTAAAATAACATGTTGCGAGGGAATTTCCACCCGAGCAGGGGAGGCCACAGGCACTGATTCAGTTGGCTTGGCGAGGGAGGAGCATCCGTGTCCTTAACAGGTGGTGGCGAAGGAATAGCAGGCTCAGGAGATTTTTCTTTCTGAGACTGAGCATCTTGACGGACAGGCGACGGTTCCTTCGGAGCCGGAGGTACATTTTTCTTTGCCATTTTCTTTCTTTGCTTGATCTTTTGCTTCGCAACATGATCAATATGGCCTTTAACCAGATCATTGTAGCCAGTTACTTTGGCTTGATGTTCATCACAAATTTTTCGAACAATTTCATCAAGATCTGTGTGAAAGCGCAACCTTCGATTACGTAGAAGACTCATGGCTCGGTTGATATCCTTGTAGGAATCTTTGAGTGTGTTGATGATGAACTTTGATGAGGCAGTTTTCATTCGCTCATTAAGATCCAGTAGTTCGGCAGAGAGGGAATTAATCTCAACTGCATCATCTCTCAGTTCTTGCACTACTGATGTTGCTTGAGCAATAACTTCGGCAGGGATAGGCAAAGATGCCACTTCTCCATCGAAAGGGTTCTCCACAAACTTATCAAGCTGCTCCATGATAAATATATGATCATAATAATGAGGTGCATCTGACTTGCCAGAGGGAGCAGTCTGAACAGGAACATGAACTTTCTCGGAAGGTGGCTTAGAAGCCAATGGTTGAGTCAGTGTAGGTGCAAATTTAGCAACCTCTTCCTTCGGAGCAGAGGATTGAGAAGCATCTTGCCCGGTAGACGTCTTGATCTTCCTCACTTCAGGTATGGGAATGTTTTCGCCAGGCTTCGCAGTATTCACTGGAGCATCAACTACCAAATCCTTCAAGTCAATTGCATCTGGATGCGGAGTTGTGTTCACGTGCTGTTTCATGGTGACAGTGGTAGCTGGTGTTTTTCTGGCAGGCATCTTCTTCGATGGCGCCAAATTGATCCGAAGATTAGGCAGCACGGTTGAGGTGGTAATGTTCACATCCTCGCTGAGAGCAGTAGCAACCTCTTCTTTGGTGAGCGGAGGATCATCGTCATTAGCCGAGGAATCATCCATATTTGCTTCATCTGCTAGTACAACCTTTTTCTTCTTCGGTGCACGCTTTCTCTTCGGAGCAGCAGCATTGGGATCATGCTTATGTTTGGTGCGTCCTTCAGACATCCCTTTGGCCCTTTTCTTTTCCATATCATCTTTGAGAAGACGAAGGTTTTCTTCTTCACGAGCCTTTTTCTTTTCAGCCCTCTCAGCTCTTTTAACAGCATTGCGTTGACGCTTAGCAAGTTCATCGGGATATGAGGCCGGAGTGCGAAGAGATGACTCATGAGCATTTGCCGGAGGAGGTGGTCTCTCTTGAGGTCCATTTGACTTGATTAGAGAAAGTTCTCGGCAGTCACCCCACGGTGGATGGAATGCAAAATTCTGAGCAAAGCAAGGGGCAACGAACTCATAATTGAACCATTTGCGCACCCAGTGACGTCGAATCCATTGCTGTCGTGTATCTCGTTCGTGTTTTGATTCGCCTGGAACTGTGTTGTATTGGTCATGAGAAATATATTCAGCTGTGTTTGTGAGAGCCTGTCTGCCACCCCTCTTCTTTTTCGGAGCAGTTTCTACTTGCTCGACGTCATTTTGTTCGGCCCTTTTTCTCTTGCTGGTTGATGAGCCTACCGTTGGGCCCTTAGCATTCGGAGCTTTTGATTCATCAGCAGTGCCCAATACAATATCATCTCTTTCAGGCTGGCTACGCTGAGCTGAATCTGCAACTGACTGCATTTTCCTGTGAACATAGATAGATGCGAGGGAAAATGGGGACAGGGTTACGAATGCACACAGCTAAGGTTTGGAAAAACAGAAATCGTTTTTGATGAAGAGGTAGATGCAGACTTTGAGAAATGTTTCGGGGGAAAGAAATGTATAGAATGAACTAGTAGGTTCGAAGAAAATACTAGTAAGCGTGCTAAGCATTCCGTTCGGACGAGACACAACACAAACCCTAGATCTGAAGTTTTTCGGATGCGAGGGACAACTACAAACCACATCCACAAAAGTTACCTAGCAGTAAGGATCTGAGAAATTGTAGTAAAACAAGGCTATTTCTACCGCGGACGAACTTGAACTGGATGAACGTAAGAACAAGTTCGCACTGCACATACCCTAGCTTGGTGATGTGCAGCAGCTACGGCGGCGCGGAGACGAAGATGATCCGCGACGGCGAGGGAGGACTCCGGCGACCCCTTTCCGGCAGTGAAGCGGCGAAGGTGGTCGGCGTCATCGAGCTCGAGGAGGAGCAGTGCGGTAGGGCTTCGGTGAGTGGCGATGGTGAAGACGCGAAGTGAATCAAGGAAAGGGGGCGGCGCAGTATTTATATGCGAAGGAAAAAATGACCGCACCCTGTAAATCTGATCGGACGGACGGAGTCAAGGGACGTTTGCGATTCAGCGGATAGGATAAGCTGGCAGTGGATGATGAGCACGTGGCAACCGTCATCTAAGAACGTGGTCCAGACCTGGGCGGGAAACCCCAAATTTTGGACGGCTTTCGCCAAAACAGATGAAGTTTGGACCAAAACTTTAGCGTGGTCAAGGACACCAGATAAAGTTTCGTTCACAGATGAATTTTGTGCATTCATAACAGAACAGCATAGACTGGAAGAGATAGAATAGAGGGAAAACATGGTCCTAGATATTTCACTCAGACGAAGAAAAACAAATACTCGAGAGAAAAACTATGAGTGAAATTCATTCGGACAAACACAAAATACTCAAGTGCAGCTCATCCAAGAGAAATTGTGGTGGCGTTACCCACCGTATAAGAACTGTATGACCCCGAGCGTCGCACAATTATCGTGGCACCCGGTTAGTCTAGTTCTTCGTTAATGTATTCACTCTCAGAAAGAAAATTTCACTTTGTCGAAATTTTCAAACTCTTCGAGTGTTATGCACCCATTCCTTCTAAGATGTGGAAGTGTTGGTACGGGTGCCGAGTCCAGCTTACTGCACGTTTGCGGAATCTAGGATATTTAGCTCACACCGTAACGCACAGAATCTTTTCTCATCGAGAGGCTTGGTGAAGATATCGGCGAGATTTTCTTCGGTATTAACATGACTGATAACAATATCTTCCCGAGCAACATGATTACGTAGGAAATGATGTCTGATCTCAATATGCTTGGTGCGAGAGTGCTGCACAGGATTATGTGCGATTTTGATCGCACTCTCATTATCGCACAATAGAGGGATCTTCTTGACCTTGTTGCCATAATCCTTCAGAGTCTGCTTCATCCATAATAACTGAGTACGACAAGCACCAGCAGCAATATATTCGGCCTCAGCCGTAGAGAGTGAGACACAATTCCGCTTCCTTGACGACCAACAAACCAATGATCTACCGAGGAAATGGCATGTCCCCGAAGTAGATTTCCTGTCAACCCGGTCACCTGCATAATCTGAGTCTGAATAGCCAACGAGGTCAAACTGTGCTCCCTTAGGATACCATAAACCTAAGGTGGGGGTGTGAGCCAAATATGTCAGAATACGCTTGACCGCTTGGTGATGCGATTCTTTTGGTGCAGCTTGAAAATGAGCACACATGCAAACACTCAACATAATATCAGGTCAGGATGCACATAGGTAAAGCAAAGAACCAATCATCGAACGATAAGCTTTCTGATCATAATCTTTACCGTACACATCTGCGTCCAACTGGACATTAGTGGGCATGGGAGTTTTGTAACCCTTCTGTTTGCAATCTTGCATTTTGAACTTCTTAAGACAGTCTCTCATGTATTTCTCCTGAGATATGAAAGTTCCATTGTCATGTTGACGAATTTGCAGTCCGAGAAAGAACTTAAGTTCACCCATCATAGACATTTGATACTTCTCGGACATCATTCGCCCGAATTCCATGCTGCAAGCATTGTTAGTACAACCGAAAATAATATCATCCACATAGATTTGACACACGAATAGATCGCCATCGATAGCATGAGTGAAAAGAGTGGAATCAGTGGATCCTGGCTTAAACCCTTTGTCGAGCAAAAACCTCTTTAGAGTGTCATACCAAGCTCGAGGGGCTTGCTTCAATCCATACAATGCCTTTTTCAACCTGAAAACTTTGTTAGGAAACTGAGGATTTTCAAAGCCAGGTGACTGCCTAACATATACTTCCGCATCAATTTCACCATTGAGAAAAGCACTTTTCACATCCATTTGATAAAGCAGAATATCATTGTAATTTGCATAAGCGAGAAGAATACGAATTGCCTCAAGGCGAGCAACAGGAGCATAAGTTTCACCGAAATTAATACCTTCTACCTGTGTATACCCTTGAGCGACAAGACGTGCTTTGTTTCTCACAACAATGCCATTTTCATCTTGCTTATTTCGGAAAATCCATTTTGTGCCGATGATATTGTGCTTCTTAGGATTCGGTTTGTCAACCAATTCCCATACATCATTTAATTCGAATTGCACCAACTCTTCTTGCATGGCATTCATCCAATCGGGATCATTCATGGCTTCCTCATACTTGGTAGGCTCTGTCAATGAGACGAAAGAGAAACTGCCACAGTAGTTGGCCAAACGAGTGCGAGAACGAGTTGTGGGTCTGTAACCTGGATTCTCGAGATCTTCGAGGATTAATGCAGGGTCAACTCGATTTGCCACTCGTGGGTGAGGATTTTCTTCTTGATTTTCATTTTCCTCAGTATCAGCATCAGGATTGGCATTAGTATCGCCATTTCCATCATGATTGCCATTTTGGTCGGCATTAGGATTTGGGTTGCCATTTGTGTTCGGTGCGGCATTTGCTTCGGCAGTAGCTTGGCGTGTTCGTCGAGCTATGGGAGCATCATCATCGGAAGAATCAGGTACATTTCCTTCGACTGGCCTGACATCTCCAATAGCCATTTGCCGAATAGCATCCGAAATCGGAGGTTCATCTATCACATTAGGTAGGTGCTCCTTTTGGGAGCCGTTAGATTCATCAAACCGCACATTTACCGTTTCCATAACTTTCCCGTGGTGAGAGTTATAGACACGATAAGTATGCGAGTTCGAGCCATAACCAAGAAGAAAACCTTCATGTGCTTTGGGTGCAAACTTAGAATTATGATTCATGTCACGAATGTAGCATGGTGCACCAAAAACACGTAGATAAGAAACATTCGGTTTCTTGCCAGTGATAAGCTCATATGAAGTTTTCTTAAGGAATTTGTGAAGATAAACACGATTCACAACATGGCAAGCAGTATTAATAGCATCAGCCCAAAAACGAATAGGAGTTTTATACTCACTGAGCATTGTTCTCGCCATTTCAATAAGAGTTCTATTCTTTCGCTCAACAACACCATTCTGTTGGGGAGTGTATGCGGCAGAGAATTCATGAGTAATACCATTTTCATCGAGAAAATCTTCGATATGAGTATTTTTGAACTCAGTGCCATTGTCGCTTCTGACATGTTTAATACGCACTTCATATTCATTTTCAGCTTTCTTGGCGAATCTTTTGAAGATGTCTTGGGTGCAGGTTTTGTCTTCTAGAAAGAATACCCAAGTGTATCGAGAAAAATCATCAACAATAACCAGACCATAATGACTACCTCCGAAACTTGCATAGTTTTGAGGCCCGAATAAATCCATATGAAGAATTTCCAGTGGTCTTGTTGTTGTCATAACAGTTTTTGATGAATGATGCTTCTTGGCCAATTTACCAGCCTCACAAGTAGCACAAAGATGATCCTTGTCGAATTTCACATCAGGAATACCACGGAGATGATTTTTCTTCACGAGTGTCTGCAAGTTTCTCATACCTGCATGACCAAGTCTTCGGTGCCACAGCCATCCTTCGGTTGCTTTCGCAATCAAACAAGTTCGGACTGAGGGACCCTTAGAGAAATCCACAATATATAAATCACCTTTTCTATTTCCTTCGAATACGAAGGAATTGTCAGTGGCCATGAAGACAATGCATTTGAATTTAGAAAATAGAACTAGCATGCCTAGATCACACAGCTTGCCGACAGACATAAGATTGAACCCAAGAGACTGAACAAGTAAAACATCATCAAGGTTCTTATCCTTGGATATAGCAATTTTACCTAACCCAAGTACCTTTCCTTTGTTGTTGTCGCCGAAAGTGATGTACTTCTCAGATGAAGCAGTTAAATTTGGGTCGACAAACAACGACTTGTCTCCGGTCATATGACTAGTGCATCCACTATCCATTATCAATTCGGTACACCCGGAGACATAGTCCTGCAGAGAAATCAGGCTTTCTTAACCACCCACATCATTGTAGGTGGCTTCGAAACATATGAGCGAGCAAGATATGATTTCTTTCGAAAATTATGTGAATTGTAACTTGAGTCAGTACGAGCATAATCGAAAGAATAAGCATTGAAGTTTCTTCCTGATGAATGAGTATAGTGGTTTGGTGAAGCAAGTATGTACTCATTCCGTCGAATCTTTTCAAGGACATATCGAGCATTTTCTTCCTGCATGGTCAGTAGTTTAGTGACAGGTAATGCCTCGATAGTTTTCCTGGGCACCCAGATAGACTCCTTTGGGGGGCCATTCTTGTTGTTTGGACCAACATAGCGAGCAACAGCCTCACCACGTTGGTTTTTGAACAACTTATAGTTGTCCAGAGAATCATCATATGAGTATTCGGGGATTGGCGAGTCATATCCCGAAAGTAGAGCTGGATCGAGCGTTTTGCTCTTAGCAGGCACCCACACAGTGCGAGGATATTGATCCGGTTCCCAGTAGGAGCCATTCTCATTTAGTTTCCTTTCGAAACCGATACCTTCCTTCCTGGGGTTTTTGTGAATAATGGATTTCTTCAGAACATCACACAGGGTTTGATGCCCTTTGAGAGACTTGAACATTCCTATCTGAAGAAGATCCTTCAACCTAGCATTTTCATCAGAAACGGAACCATTTTCCTCGACCGAGGGGTTAGCATTCACAGAAGATTCAGCATTTGATTCAGCATTACTGCGTTCGAGACATTTTAAGCAAGGAGGTACAAACACTTCAGGTTTCTCTTTGAGTTGTTGGGTGAGAAGAGAATTTTCTCTGATCAAATCATCATGAGCCTCTCTCAGCGACTCGAGTTCCTGTTTCCGTTTCAGGTAATCATAAGTCAATCTTTCGTGGCCAGCCGAGAGAAAATCATGACGATTTGAGAGATCCTTCATTCGAGACTCGAGAGCGGAATACTCTTCGGTCAACGACTGATTTTTCTCCATCTCCTCAACCAACAACCCTTCAGACTTCCTGAGGGTTTTCTCAATTTTCTCGAGAGAGTTTTGTTGTATATTAGCAATTTTGATCAGTTTAGCATAGTCATCCTCATCGGAAGAATATTGATCACTGGAGTGGACCTTGTGATGTTTGGAGGATACCTTTTCTTTCGAAGCTTTGGCCATGAAGCAGTACGCAGGAGACACGTTGTCGCTCGAATGATTTTCGAAGAAGTTCGATGCAGGAGTAGAGCCACATGCTATGCCAGCCATGCCAGAGTCGGAATCCTCCTCTGATTCATCAACCTCTTCGTCGTCAGAAGATGCTTCTTCTTCGGAATCCATTTCCTTGCCGATGTACGCCTTGGCCTTGCGTGAAGTGTTCTTGCGGTTGGACGAGGACTTGGAGGGATTCTTCGAGGAAGATCTTGACGAGGACTTGGAGGAATCCTTCTTCTTGAAGAACTTCTTTGTTTTCTTCTCATCATCGGAGTCGTAGCTCTTGCTCTTGCTTTTGCCATGGTTTCCTGAATCATATCTTCCACTAGCACGGATTTCAGCTTCCCAGAGAGGGCAGTCCGAAATGAAATGACCTGGCTTTCTGCACTTGAAGCAGGTGTAGTCTCCTGTTGGCTTGGATGAAGATTTGGAGCCGCCAGAGTTGCTGGATCCTTTCTTCTGAAACTGATTTTTCCTATGAAGACGCTGGAATCTTTTTGTGATCAATGCGAGATCCTGACTAATCCTTTCGGTGTCATCTGAATCTTCATCGGCATTTCCTTCCGAGGAAGAATCATGCACAGCCTTGAGAGCATGACTTTTTCGGTGACTTGAGCCATAGAGATCTCTCTTCTCTTCTTCTTGTTCTTCGTGGGTGTTTAGCCTTTCCATGATATCAGCAGAGTCGAGAACTTTGAAATCAGCCCGTTGCCGAATCATCAGAACAAGTGTGTCGAACGAACTGCCAAGAGACTGGAGCAACTTCTTCACAACTTCATGATCAGTGATGTCTTTGGCGCCGAGACCCTGTAGCTCGTTTGCAATGTCTCTCAGACGATCGAAAGTTTGCTGATAGCTTTCATTTCCAATGCGCTTGAACCGATTGAACTTGGCCCGAAGTGTATCAATGCGAGCTTCTTTCTGAGTTCAAACACCCTCGTTTATCTTTTCGAGAATGTCCCACAATTCCTTTGCAGTTTCACACTGACGGTAGCGAAGAAATTGAGCACGAGAGAGATGGCCACCAATTTCATCTTTAGCTTGAGCATCCATCTGAATGAGTTTCTTCTTGTGATCAGTGGGGACCTGGGGTACTTCAACTGTGAATCCATTCTACACCACATTCCACATGTCATCATCAATAGCTCAGAGACGGATCTTCATCTTCTCCTTCCAGAAGGGATAGTCCGTCCCATCGAAGATGGGAATCTTGAGGTGCGACTTGTAGCTCACTGAAGACATACTTAAACTCCAAGGTGGTTAGACCAAAATGAGCAGAGTCAAGGAGTACCTTGCTCTGATACCAATTGTAGGATCGAAGTATGTCTACCAAAGGGGGGGGGTGTGAATGGGAGTTTTAAATTTTTCTTGGAAATATCAAAACTCTCGGAACCCAGCAGCGGAACGAATGAAAATACAGTAAACAGTGAACGAATACAAACTACCGAATGGAAACTAATCACATGTACCGAGGTAAATCACATGATTGAAATATGGCATGTCACAGTTCGAATATAAAGAAGGGTAGTAGAAGTGACCAGTGATGCTCGATGGCGACAGGGTGTTTGGTAGACCAGTTCGCCCTTCTGCACAAGGACTACGTCTGGTTGGAGGGGTTGTGATTTAACACAGAAGATAAACTCTCTTCGCCCTATTCTCCCCGACAATTGGTTCGTCAACCAATGCCGATTACTCGTGGTAGATACTTGACGGCGATCTCCAAACCTTCACTGAAGATAAACTCTCTTCAGCTCTCTTCGCGAACCACAATACTCTTGGTTGCTGAAGATTTTGCTCGGTGAAGACAATACTCTTCGACACTCGAGCTGACACCTATCTGTCTAGAGAGTTGCAGCTCTCAAGAGTAATAGGCGGAGCGTACTGGACTTAGATTCTAGTGATGCTGAACCACTATCTAATTTTTTGGCTCTAGGGTTTTTCTCTCGGTGGATTTTAAACTCAAATCTTTCGGAGAGGGGGTTGCTCAACAATCTTCTCAGAATCAAAACGGAGCAGCCACCGGACAACGCCGGCGTGGGGTGGCTATTTATAGCCGCAGCCTTCCCTGGTGGGAAATGACCATTTTGGACACGCGGTCCAGCCAATGGCCAACCGACATGTTCACAGCGGTCGGATTTGGGAGCAACGGTAACATTACTTGCAGAGCAAGAAATGCTAACTCCTCGGTCAGAGTCAAATCTCTCGCAGCGAAGAAGATCACAGTCTCTTGCTGGCAAGTATTTGCTTGGAACACAAAGAGATTTCTCTCGCATCTTTCATAGGATTTGGGTTTAGCATCAGAGAATCAAAGCTTCAAACGCTACACCCCTCTTAATAGTATGGTGGTCCTATGACTCAATGAAAAGAAACGAAACAACGAAAAGAATGCTACGTCTTCTCTTCGTTTTCAATTTCCTCGGCTGCAGTCACTTCCTTCGGACAGGCACCGAACCAATTGCTTCACGTCAGCAATTTTTGAGGGTCACTCTTGTCGTCATATCCTTCGGTGATAACTTTCACTACAACGCAGGGGATAAACTTCGGAGATATGAATCCAAACTTCTCTCAACTCCAGGGACCTGTTACTCTATGCGCACTAGCAAACACATCAGTCCCTTACTGTTTGTCAACAATCTCCAAAACATAAGGAGGCAAATTATTGCACCAACAAAACCCTTTGCCACAAGTCAAGCTTTATAGACGGTGACATTACCGTCCGCGTCCGTCTTCTTCTTGAAGATCCATTTATTCTGAATGGCCTTTCGCCCTTCAGGTAATACTTCCAAAGTCCATACTTTGTTTTAATACATGGATCCCATCTCGGATTTCATGGCCTCTAACCATTTGTCGGAATCCGGGCCCACCATCGCTTCTCCATAGCTCGTAGGTTCATCGTTGTCCAACAACATGACCTTTAAGACAGGGTTACCATACCACTCAGGAGCAGTACGTATCCTTGTCGACCTACGAGGTTCGATAGTAACTTGATCCGAAGCTTCATGATCACCATCATCAGCTTCCTCTTCAACTAACGTAGGTTCCACAGAAACATCTTTCTGCACAGTGCTACTCTCTGGTTGAAGTAAAGGTTCAACAACCTCATCAAGTTCTATCTTCCTCCCACTCAATTCTTTCGAGAGAAACTCTTTCTCGAGAAAGGACCCGTTCTTAGCGACAAACACTTTGCCTTAGGATCTGAGATAGAAGGTATACCCAACCGTCTCTTTTGGGTATCCTATGAAGATGCATGTCTGCTTTGGGTTCCAGCTTTTTTGGCTGAAGCTTTTTGACATAAGCATCGCATCCCCAAACTTTAAGAAACGACAACTTTGGTTTCTTGCCAAACCACAGTTCATACGGTGTCGTCTCAACAGACTTAGATGGTGCCCTATTTAAAGTGAATGCAGCTGTCTCTAACGCATAACCACAAAATGATAGTGGCAGATCGGCAAGAGACATCATAGAATGCACCATATCCAATAAGGTTCGATTACGACGTTCGGACACGCCATTACGCTGTGGTGTTCCAGGTGGCGTCAACTGTGAAACAATTCCACATTTTCTTAAGTGACTGCCAAACTCATAACTCAGATATTCTCCCCCTCAATCAGATCGTAGGAATTTGATCTTCTTGTTACGATGATTCTCAACTTCACTCTGAAATTGCTTGAACTTTTCAAACGTTTCAGACTTGTGTTTCATTAAGTAAACATACCCATATCTACTCAAATCATCGGTGAAGGTGAGAAAGTAACGATATCCACCGCGCGCCTCAATGCTCATCGGACCGCACACATCAGTATGTATGATTTCCAACAAGTCACTTGCCCGTTCCATTGTTCCGAAGAACGGGGTCTTAGTCATCTTGCCCATGAGGCATGGTTCGCATGTGTCAAGTGATTCAAAATCAAGTGACTCCAAAAGTTCATCAGCATGGAGTTTCTTCATGCGTTTTACACCAATATGACCTAAGCGGCAGTGCCACAAGAAAGTGGTACTAACATTATCAACTCTACATCTTTTGGCATCAATGTTATGAACATGTGTATCATCACTATCGAGATTCAATAAGAATAAACCCCTCACAATGGGTGCATGACCATAAAAGATATTACCCATATAAATAGAACAACCATTATTCTCTGATTTAAATGAGTAACCGTCTCGCATTAAACAAGATCCAGATATAATGTTCATGCTCAACGCAGGCACTAAATAACAATTATTCAGGTTCATCACTAATCCCGATGGTAATCGAAGAGCGAGCGTGCCGACGGTGATCACATCAACCTTGGAACCATTTCCCACGCGCATCGTCACTTCGTCCTTCGCCAGCCTCTGTCTATTCCGCAGTTCCTGCTTTGAGTTGCAAATGTGAGCTACCGCACCGGTATCAAATACCCAGGCACTACAACGAGAGTTGGTAAGGTACACATCAATAACATGTATATCATATATACCTTCTTTGGCATTGGCCCCCTTCTTGTCGGCCAGATACTTGGGGCAATTCCGCTTCCAGTGGCCAGTTCCCTTGCAATAGAAGCACTCAGTTTCCGGCTTGGGCCCAGCCTTGGGTTTCTTCACGGGAGGGGCAACTACTTTGCCACTCTTCTTGGAGTTTCCCTTCTTGCCCTTGACATTCTTCTTGAAACTAGTGGTTTTATTGACCATCAACACTTGATGCTCCTTCTGGATGTCTGACTCAGCGACTTTCAGCATCGCAAACAGCTCGGCGACTGACTTGTTCATCCCTTGCATGTTATAGTTCAACACAAAGCTCTTGTAGCTAGGTGGTAGCGACTGAAGAACTCTGTCAGTGATCGCCTCTGGCGGGAGCACAACTCCCAACTCAGCTAGACGGTTGTAATACCCAGACATTTTGAGTATGTGTTCACTGACAGACCCGTTCTCCTCCATCTTGCAAGCATAGAACTTATCGGAGGTCTCATACCTCTCGATCCGGGCATTCTTCTCAAAAATAAACTTCAACTCCTGGAACATCTCATATGCTCCATGACGTTCAAAACGCCTTTGAAGTCCCGGTTCTAAGCCATACAACATGGTGCACTAAACTATTGAGTAGTCATCAACACGCGCCTGCCAGGCATTCATAACGTCCACAGACACCGGAGGGGGTTGCTCACCAAGCGGTGCATCAAGGACATAAGCCTTTTGGGTAGCCGTGAGGATAATCCTCAGATTACGGGCCCAGTCTACAAAGTTACTTCCATCATCTTTCAGCTTAGCTTTCTCTAGGAACGCATTGAAATTCAGGGGAGCTACTGCGCGAGCCATTGATCTACAACATAATTTGCAAAGATAGTTTAGACTATTGTTCATGATAAAGAGTTCAATTAATCATATTACTTAAGAACTCCCACTCAAATCGACATCCCTCCTGTCGTCTGAGTGTAACATGATCCAAATTCACCAACCCAAGTCCGACCATCACGTGAGATGAGGTGGTTTCAATGGTGAACATCTCCATGTTGATCATATCTACTATATGACTCATGTTCCACCTTTCAGTCTCTTGTGTTCTGAGGCCATGTCTGTACATGCTAGGCTCGTCATGTTTAACCCAAGTGTTCCGCATGTGCAAAACTGGCTTGCACCCATTGTATGTGAACGTAGAGTCTATCACACCCGATCATCACGTGGTGCTTCGAAACGACGAACTTTCGCAACGGTGCACACTTGGGAGAACACAATTTTATCTTGAAATTTTAGAGAGGGATCACCTTATAATGCTACCGTTGTCCTAAGCAAAATAAGATGCATAAAAGGATTAACATCACATGCAAATCATAAGTGACATGATATGGCCATGAACTTGTGCTTTTGATCTTCGTCTCCAAAGCACCGGCATGATCTCCATCGTCACCGGCATGACACCATGATCTCCATCATCGCGTCGCCATCGGGGTTGTCATGCCCACCATGCTTCTACTACTATTGTTACCGTTTAGCGATAAAGTAAAGCATTACATAGCGCTTAATCATTGACACGCATGTCATACAATAATTAAAGACAACCCTATGGCTCCTGTTGGTTGCCGTATTCATCGACATGCAAGTCGAGATATACTATTACAAAACATGATCATCTCATACATCAAATATATTTCATCATGTCTTTGGCCATATCATATCACAACATACCCTGAAAAAACAAGTTAGACGTCCTCTAATTTGTTGTTGCATGTTTTATGTGGCTGCTATGGGTATCTGGCAAGAACGATTCTTACCTACGTAAAACCACAATGGTGATATGCAAGTTGCTATTTAACCTTCTACAAGGACTACCTTCGTCGAATCCGATTCAACTAAGGTGGGAGAGACAGACACCCGCCAGCCATCTTATGCAACAAAGTCGCATGTCAGTGGATGGAACCGGTCTCATGTACGTGGACATGTAAAGTTGGTCCGGGCCGCTTCATCCCACAATACCGCTGAATCAAGAAAAGACTAAGGAAGGAAGCAATCTGAATATCAACGCCCACAAACTCCTTTGTGTTCTACTCGTGATGTCATCTACGCAAAGACCTAGCTCATGATGCCACTGTTGGGGAACGTTGCATGGGAAACAAAATTTTTCCTACGCTCACCAAGATCGATCTAGGAGATGAACATCTACGAGAGGAGAGATTGCATCTACATACCCTTGTTGATCGCTAAGCGAAAGCGTTAAGAAACGCGGTTGATGTAGTCGAACATCTTCGCGATCCAATCACGATCCGTCCACGAACTCCCGATCAAGTGCCGAACGGACGGCACCTCCGAGTTTAGCACACGTGCGGCTCGGCGGCATCCTCTCCTTCTTGATCCAGCAAGCGAGAGAGAGGGGGTAGATGAGATCGGGACCAACACGACGGTATGGTGGTGGTGGTGGTAGCGGAATTCCGGCAGGGCTTCGCCAAGCGCGTACCGGTGAAACGTGGGAGCAGTTGGGAGAGGTAACGGGCAAGGGTCCAAGGGGTGGCTGCCCCCAACGCCTCCCCACCTTTATATAGGCGTGGAGGGGGTTGGTGGCTTGCCCTCCAAGGCCCTAGGGTCGTTAGCCAAAGGGGGAGGAAGGAAATCCCTCCTTTCCTTCCCCACCGATCACTATCCCCCCTTTTTAGGGATCCTGATCTTATCCCTTTGGGATATGATACTATTCCTTTTAAGGGAGGATCTTGGTGCGCCTAGACCAGGGTTGTGGGGACTTTACACACTACCCACGTTCATGTCGGTCCCCCATGCAGGTGGGCTCCACTCCGGAACCTTCTAGAACCTTCCCGGTACAATACCGAAAAAACTCGAACTTTTTCCGGAACCCCGATAACAACTTTCCATATATGAATCTTTACCTCCGGACTATTCCAGAGCTCCTCGTGATGTCCCAGATCCCATCCGGGACTCCGATCAACCTTCGGACTTTCCACTATTAATTTCTCAATACTACCCTAGCGCTACCGAACGTTAAGCGTGCGACCCTACGGGTTCCGGAATATGCAGACATGACCGAGACTCCTCTCCGGTCAATAACCAATAGCGGGACCTGGATGCCCATATTGGTTCCTACATATTCAACGAAGATCTTTATCGGTTGAACCACGATGTCAAGGATTCAGTCAATCCCGTATGCAATTCCCTTTGTCCGGCGATATGTTACTTGCGCGAGATTCGATCGTCGGTATCTCCATACCTAGTTCAATCTCGTTACCGGCAAGTCTCTTTACTCGTTCCGTAATACAAGATCCCGTGGCTAACTCTTTAGTCACATTGCTTGCAAGCTCATTGTGATGCTGTATTACCGAGTGGGCCCTGAGATACCTCTCCGTCATACGGACTGACAAATTCCCAGTCTTGATCCATGCCAACTCAACAGACACCTTCGGAGATACCTGTAGAGCATCTTTATAGTCACCCAGCTACATTGCGACGTTTGATACACACAAGGTACTCCTCCGGTGTCAGTGAGTTGCATGATCTCATGGTCATAGGAACAATTACTTGACATGCGAAAACGATAGCAATAAACTTGACACGATCATATATGCTACGTTCATAGTTTGGGTCTTGTCCATCACATCATTCTACTAATGACGTGATCCCGTTATCGAATGACAACTCATGTCTATGACCCGGAAACCATGGCCATCTTTGATCAACGAGCTAGTCTGGTAGAGGCTCACTAGGGACATGTTGTTGTCTACATATCCACCCATATATTTGTGTTTCCAACCAATACAATTATAGCATGGATAATAAACGATTATCATGAACAAGGAAATATAATAATAACCATTTTATTATTGCCTCTAGGGCATATTTCCAACAGTTTATCAGGGGCTACCAATGGGGCCATCAGCATCTTCCTCCATGTCGGTTAAATCATCCACCATGGCAACTAGGTGGGTGGTGGGTGGGATGTAAATTTCCCGATCGTCGGCTCTAAGTCCGATCCGATTGTAAACCGAAGTCTTGTCATCTCCGAGATGGACATGCTCTGGATACGGTCCAGCATCTCATTGAGGTAAGATAATTCTTCGGGATTCATTGATGCGTCATAGGTAGGGCTGACTCGAAGTATGCCCGGCATGTATCCTGGCGCGTCTTCGGTGCAAAGGGAATCCGAACATACTTACGAGCTCTGTGCCGAAGTCGGTTCTAGCACTGACGTAGTTTCGGAGGTGGGGGCCGGATCTATGTCCGGACTGGCAGTCGGGGGTCTCTACAGGCGCCGCGACGGAGTTCAGTTTCGGAGTCGAGCCTCTAGTACCGGTCGAGTTCTCAATTTCGCCGGGAGTCCATCTAGACATGATGAGTTCACCACGGGAGTCCGCAGTGTATTCGAGGACACCGAAGGTCACAATCCGACCTAGGGTGTAGTTTGCGACAGAGGCTAGATGCCCTGTTGAGTCGGCGCAGAAAACCATGCTGCCGAAAACAAAAAGCTGGCCGGGGGTGTAAATGTCCCTGCAGCCGTTGGCGCAGTTGATCTGCAGGTGAGCCATCAATCCTTCTGGTGATCGCACAGCGGAACTCTCAATGAAAGCACCAGTGTCGGTGTCAAAACCGGCAGACCTCGGGGTAGGGGTCCTGAGCTATGGATCTCGGATCGATGGTAACAGAGACAAGGGAGACGGTGTTTACCCAGGTTTGGGCCCTCTTGATGAAGGTAAAACCCTACGTCCTGCTTTGATTTATATTGATGGAGATGTATCAAGTACAGAGTTGATCTACATCGAGATCGTAATGTGTCTCACTATAGGGCTAGGTGAAAGATATTGCGTTGATGTTCCCTCTACAGGCTAAACCCTATGGCTTATATACACGCCAGGGAGGGTATCTAGGGTTACAAAGTCGGTATCTAGGAGTAAGGTGGTAGGAGAGATCTTGGAGTATTCGTCAAGTCTTCGGGAGAGGCAGTCTTGATCATGCTTCCTGTGCCCGGCCTCCGGAGTCCACCTTGACCACGCATGAGGGCCCATCGGCCCAACCGAGGAGATGGGCTGGCTAGGTTAGCACCCGCTAATCCAGGACACCGTCAGTAGCCCCCGAACTGGTCTTCTATGCTGAGGACGATTTTCTCAATAGACTTCACCTCGGATCTGAAGTCCTTGGCTTGACAGACGAGTTCCCCGTTATGATTTACTCTTCTTTGGTGGAGCGACGTCATCCGAGGTCCAACTGAGCTTCTACCCTGCCCAAAGAGGACAGATAACTTAGCCCCGAAGGCCCGTTGTTCAGGTATGAACGGTCCAATCCGGCCTGACAACTTTATCGAAGAGGCTTGCCCCACAACAGGTCGAGCAGTTACTGCCTCCCCCTCAAATTGCGGTTCGAGGCAGCATTTTACTGGCACGTCCCCTCGAGGCAGAGATCGTGCCCGTTTTCTTAGGGATATCATCAAGATTTTATTTCCCACCATATGCTAAACGACATTTTTGATGGGACTAGCGAGTTTATCGGCGCAGCGAGGAGGACTCTTGGCCTTTCACAGGTGTATAAGAGGAAAAAGGAGGACATCGCAATTGACCACGCTCCCATTCTCCCCCGCTACTGCTACGTCTAGCTCCAGTGCCCAGATCCCATCTCACTCTTTTCCACTTTCGCGAGTCCAACCTCCACCACCAGCCATGGCCGACACCCTCAAGGGGCACTGGGGTGGTTCCACCATGACGGCGGGCACCATCTCAGAGTTACGCAGCGCGGGGTACCTTGCCCCCGCCATTGCTGCCCGTGCTCCTGCTGCTGGCGAGCAGGTGCCCGCTCCCAATGCCGGGGAGTAGGTAGTCTTCATCCCCCACCTCATTCGAGGCCTGGGGTTCCAGCTGCACCCCTTTATGCGCGGGATGATGTATTACTATGGGCTGGATTTCCACCATATGCCCCCCAACTCCATCCTCCACCTCGCCTCCTTCATCACGGTCTGCGAGGCCTTCCTCCGCTGCGAGCCACACTTCGGCCTATGGCTGAAGCTCTTCGGGATTAAACCGAAGTCCAGCGGCTCGGACCTCGAGGAGTGCGGAGGGGCCATGATCAGCAAAAACCAGGGAGCCACCTGGTTCAAGGGCACCTTCATCGAAGCGGTGAAGGAGTGGCAAAAAGAGTGGTTTTACATCACTGAGCCGCTCGCCCCAGGTCAGGCCGAGGTCCCGGCTTTCTCGGCCGGGCCTCCCAAGAAGCTCAAATCCTGGAGGGAGAAGGGCGTCGCTTGGGGGAACCCTGAAGAGGTGGATGCCCTGGTCGAGAGGATCCTATGGTGGTCCACCACAGGGAAGGTCGAGCTCGCCGACGTCATCAACGTCATGCTCAACCGCCGCATACTCCCCCTCCAACTTCGGGCTACCCCGATGTGGGCACAAAAACCCAAGGACATGGACACCATCAACACCTTCTTCCGCTCCACCTTGGCGACCATGTGGTCGAGGCTCATGAAGCTAACCAAGGACAAGATCCCCTAGGAAGGGGAGGACCGCGGCCTCGAACACGACTATGACGCCCCCCGGTGAGTGATTCCGTCCATCAATTGTCATTTTTCATCTGTCGTTCCGAGGAGTAGAGTTTTAATGATTCATTATGCTTGATGCTTTCGCAGAAGTGGCTGGCCTGGGTGCAAAGAGTGCGATGCCTAGCTCCACTGCCAGAGGAGCCTCCGACTCCCCTACTCTCGGCGCTCCTGACCGAGGAGCCGCATGTGGTGGCCCCCAAAGGGACGAAGTCCCAGAGGGGTAGGTCAAGTGCTCGGGCTCGAGGGACGTCGGTCACTCGGTCCGAAGAGACCCACACCTCCGCTGCCAATGACGGCGGTGCAGAGGAGGGCGAGGTCGAGGAGTTCCCTCTCCCGAAAGGGAAGAGGTCGGTGTCCGAGGACACCGAAATTGATATGCCGCCCAAGGGCCCGAAGAGGCCGAGGAAAACCTCGGCCGAGGCCACCGACAAGTCGTCGGGGAGAGTCGAGCTCTCCGGCGACTCAGAAATATACCTCCTTGCAATGGGGAGGAAGAAACCGGCGCCTCGAGGGTAAACCGGTACCCCTATATTCTGTCTTTCAATTTGACGAGTTCTTTCTCATAGAGTGTTCTCTCCTACGCAGTCCGCCGAGGGTAATCCCCAGCGGTTCCTCGAGTGGGTTGCCATCCGCCAGCGGGACTCCAGAGCCCGCTGCTCCTCCCCCAGCGCACGATGGGCTAGGGGAGGCAACATCCACTATGGCCACTGTCGTCAACACGACGGGGGCCGACGAGGCGGCCATCACGGCCGAGGTCGACACCTCGGCCCAACAGGACCTGGGGGAGAAGCTCCCCGAGGTCGTCGAAGGGGGGCTGGACCAGTCATCGGCCCAGCCAATATTTGCTCCAGCCCCACCACCTCAGTTCGAGGCTACCCGGATCGGCACATCCGAGGTCATCCCTCCAACTCCGCCAACTGCCCAAGGACGGGCTGGCGCGGGGTGGGCCGAGGAGATGGAGGACACCCTGAAGGGCTCCTCCATAAAGGAAGAGCACCGTGCCGTGATAGGCGTGGCGCTGCAAGGTTTTCGGTCCGCAGGGGCCGGCCTGCACGAGGTTTTTAAGAGCCTCGTAGCAAGTTTCGAGGTATGTTTTCATCCGCGCACCAAGTTTAACTTGTTTGCCTCAAATTTGTTGATTTATGCATTCATCTGAGGACAAGAAAGTACGGCCATCTAAATAGCTTAGTGAGAGAGTATCCCCCGAGCCCGAAGTCGGTTGCAAGAAACCAGCATCGGGGTTGTTTGATTGAGCAAGAGCCTGTCACGTACCCCCCAGGGTGCCGCTCAAGGCAGCGGACCTGGGGCTTTCTCAATAATTTTAGCTTTCACCTTTGTAATCAGGATTTTTGTTTCCAGGTTTCGACCTCGGTTCCGGACTCCGTCTCCGAGGAGATTGCGGAGATAAACCGGAAGCTTACGAGGTCCCAGGAGGAACTCGCCCTGGTAAACCAGAAATTCGAGCAGTCTCGAGGTAAGCACATGAATCTTGTGTTATACTTTAGAAGAAAAGGTTTGATAATATGATTGAATAATAAGGCCGAACTGTGGAGCTCGAGACGCTCAAGGCCGAGCTCGAAAGGGCTCGGCAGGAGGCGGAGTAGCAGAAGGCTGCTGCTGCAGAGGCAGAGAAGGCCTGAGCCGTCGAGAAGGCGGTCGGGGACAAGCACCAGGCACGGGTGCTGGAGGTCGAGGAGACCTTGAAGGGCGTGTTTGAAGCACGCGACAAACTTCAGGTGGAGGGGCAACAAACAAAGGAGGAGCTTGAGAAGCTTCAACTTGCCTACTCTGAGCTCCAGACCTCGGCCCGAGCTTACCACGAGGTGCTTCAGCAAGTGGAGCAAATCGCCTCGGGTAAGCTATTTTTGATGCAGTGTTCATTTGGTAGCCAAGGGTGCGTCGAGCTCACCCAGTTGTGGCGTTCTGCAGAGGTCTTTGCGGATCTTCCGCAGAGCACGGCGGATGCGGTGGCCTACTTCGGCCAACTGGCGGGCCACGAGGCGGAGAAGGCCTTCTCGGGGCAAATCCCGGGGTCGCCGTCAGCGCGGCTGCTGAACCATCGCATGAAGCAGCTGGTGGAGATGTTTCGCATGACAAGACCGGCGCTCCAAGACCTCTGTGTTGCGCTATGGCCTGCGAAAGCCATGCCCAAAAGCCTCTTCGGCCTGACGACCCGTCTCCAAGATGCCGTGCCCCGCCTAAACCGCTGGAGGCGGTCCGCGTGATTTGAAGGAGCACGGAGGGTGTATGCCTGCGTGAAGACGCACTTCCGAAAGGTTGACGTGTTGACATGTGCCACGGGCCCGCCTGCCGAGAGGCCGCGCACCGCCGAACAGTTCTTCGCCGAGGTGGAGGAAGGAGCCCGTATCACCGAAGACATGTGTCCGAAGGACACTATGTATTTCTAAACGGTACTTCGGGATGCCGAAGTGTTTGAGTGTACAAAACTTTATCGTTTGAATGAATGTGGCTTTAAATTCCATGTGTGTTTTATTTTCTTATTTTAATTAGTTTACCTCCTATATGACTGTTCTAAAATGAGAGTGGCCAGTCGTCGGCTTCAGCCCCAGTGTAGGTCATACAAAGGGTGTTCCTTGGGGCACACTTGACCCTTAGCCGACGTCTCGATACCCGAAGGTGGTCGGTGCTCATAGGAACTAGGCAATTAGACAATAGTGGCTTTATGACTTTTAATTAGTCATAGGAGTTTGACTATGGGGGCTGATGACCAGACCCCGGCGTGGGAAGTGGTCGGCTTGGTCGGCCGAGGTCTAGGCCATAACGCACTTCGGCTAAAAATGACAGCCCTTCATTTAACACGGGTGATCTCTATCGTCACATCGCTTAACGCGGTCTACGGATGGCAGACCAGTTTACGCCTACCTAGATAGTCAGTTTTTGGCTTTCTCCACTAAGGCGCTATGCCAATTGACCTGGCGGCGCAATCGCAGTGGTTCTCCCGTTACGCCCTTAGCCGAATTCATCGGAAATGTAAGGGGTACACATAGGAGCAGGGCAACCCAACTATTGACCAAAATCTAGGTTCAAAACTGATGCATATAAAGCCAAAATCCGAGATGCTGAATACTTCGGACTTATGAGACAATTGTATCTTTTTCAGAGAACTTCTTCGCAACGCAGGGGTCGTGCTTATAAAGAAATATAACAAGGAGCTTTAAGGGGCACGGTTTCTGTATTTCATAGTTTCAAGCGTTTACATGCCCAACCGCGGTGAGAAGGATTGAAAGAGGACAATGTAAAAGGTAAAAAAAAGAAGGAAGAAACAGGGCGGATATGTGTTATTGGATTTTTAAGAATCCGGGCTGCTACCTGCCGCACGTCTGGCTTTCGGAGCCATTGACCAGGTGTTCTCCTTTATGGGTGGGGACTAGCGGAGGCTGATGCCTACTCGGCCCTTTATACGCTCCAAGCATTGATTGACCGAGCTCCTTGATGGGGCCATCGCCGATGTCCATTTTGTGGTTGACACCACGTTGACGTAGTCATAGTTGGCTGTTTTCTTTGACAGATACTGGCATGTATAGGGGCTCAAAGCCATGTCTTTGCTCGGTTGAACCGTGCCGACGTTTTGTGTAAATTGTTGGCTCCTCGACGACCCAGGGAATTTTGAGCGCGAAGTTATGCACCCTGGGGACGTAGTGCCCACTCCAAAGAGGGCACGCGAGGAGCCCGTATCCCTATTTCGGGTGCGGGGGTGCATTGCCGAGGTCGATTTGTGCAGCCCGGGCGCGCTTCAAAGAGCGAGCGACGCGTTTATCACTGCGGGCTGCCTCCTCGGATGCCTGTATTTTGTCTGCGAAAGCCGCGGTCTGTTCCTCCGTCCGGAGTGAGCGTTCGGTGTTACCATTGACTGTGATAACACTGTTAGGTCCCGGCATTTTGAGCTTGAGGTAAGCATAATGCGGGACTGTGTTGAAACGCGCGAAGGCCGTGCGCCCTAGGAGCGCGTGGTATCCACTTCGGAAAGGTACGATATCGAAGATTAACTCCTCGCTTCTGAAGTTCTCGGGCGAGCCGAAGACTACCTCGAGGGTGACTATTCCGGTACAGCGGGCTTCGACTCCCGGAATGACACCTTTAAAGGTGGTGGAGCTCAGCTTGATGCGAGATGAGTCGATGCCCATTTTCCGGACAATGTCCTCGTAAATGAGGTTGAGGCTGCTTCCTCCGTCCATCGGGACGCGTGTTAGATGATAACCATCAACAATAGGGTCCAGGACGAGTGCCGCTGATCCGCCATGCCTGATGCTGGTCAGATGATCGTGCTTGTCGAACGTGATCGGGTAAGCCGACCATGGGTTATACTTCGGGGCGACTGGCTCTAGCGCGTATACATCCCGAAGCACATGCTTCCTGTCCCTTTTAGGGATGTGGGTGACATAGATCATATTGACCTCTGTCACCTCCTCAGGAAACTTCTTTTAGCCTCCATTATTAGGCCGCCGAGGTTCATCCTCGTCGTCACTGCGAGGTTGGGCTTTATTTTGGCCCTCTGTTGCTATCTTGTCGGCTTGTTTAAAGACCCAGCAGTATCTGTTAGTTTGGGTTGCTGGTTTTTCCTGAGTGCCATGGATTCCACATGGGCGATCCAGGAGTCTATCAAGCTGGCTAGGTCCATCCTTGTTCCCTTTATAGGGTTTTATTCTCTGTCCGGACTTAGGTCCGGTGAACCCTGTGTTGACCGCAGTGCCTTCCATATCGCTTCCACCATTTTTATACCAGCGCTTATTTTTTTTTGCGCTTGGGTTTTCCATTGGCGTCGCGAGTTTTCGAGGTGCCTGCCTCGCCGTTATGAGCACTATGAGCGAGCCAGCTATCTTCTCCCGCGCAGAAGTGAGTCATCAGTGAGGTGAGGGCCGCCATAGTCCTTGGCTTATCCTGGCCGAGCTGAAGAGCTAACTATTCGTCTCGGATATTGTTCTTGAATGCGGCGATGGCCTCGGCGTTGGAGCAGTCTATGATTTGGTTCTTCTTGGTGAGGAACATGTTCCAGAATTTCCGGGCTAATTCACCTGGCTGCTAGGTGACACGGCTGAGGTCGTCAGCGTCCGGAGGCCGGACATATGTGCCCTAAAAGTTTGCTCGAAAAGCGTCTTCTAGGGCCTCCCAGCTGCCGATAGAGTGAGGAGGAAGGCTGTTAAGCCAATGCCTTGCCGGCCCCTTTAACTTGAGCGGAAGGTATTTAATGGCGTGGAGGTCATCTCCGTTAGCCATATGTATGTGTAGGAGGAAATCCTCGATCCATACTGCTGGGTCGGTGGTGCCATCGTACGATTCTATATTGATGGGCTTAAATCCTTCCGGGAATTGATGTTCCATCACCCTGTCTGTAAAGCAGATTGGGTGAGCCGGTCCTCGGAACCGGGGAGCATCTCGTCCGAGGTCGGGGGAGAGCCGTGAGTAGGCCTGATCTCGGGCGCGGCCATTCCTGTCCATCCAGGCATCGTAGCCATCCCGCCCGGCGGGCGCTCGTCCCCTTGAACCGTAGATGGACCGAGGAGGTGCCCCGTTTTCCTCAATGCGACATCTAGCATCATGAGGATCTAGGTAATCCATGGGGTCTTTGCCATAATGACGCGGAGGTGGCCGGTCAGTGAGGTCTTCTCGTCTTAGCCTATCCCGGCCTCTAGGGGATCGGTCGTGGTCATCGGCGATCTCTTCATCGAACTCCGGCAAGAGGCGCCTACGTGGGTATGATTTCGGTGCACTATGGCGCCGGTTTTCCATGTCTTGTTCGGCGGAGAGCACTTCGACCCACTTTTCATTTAGTGCGTTGGTATTGGCCTGCAGCTGCTGCTGCTTGCGTTTTATGCTCCGGACCGTCGCAACGAGGCGCCGTCGGAAGCGCTCTTGTTCCAAAGGGTCCTTGGGAATGATGTAGTCCTCGGTACCGAGGCTCTCGTCCTCCTCGGATTCCGGCATGTAGTTGTCGTCGGCCCCTTCAAAGAGGTCATCGGGATCTGAGTCCCTGAGAAGTCGGTCAGGTGTGCCGTTCCTTACTGGGGAGGCTTGAACGTCCTCTTCCTGGTTATCGGCATCACCGTCCTCCGCATCGCCGTTATTGGCTGTCGCGTTATTACCACTGGGTTCCCCGTTATTACCCCTTCGGTGTCTTCACCGACGTCTTGGAGGGGATTTGGGGGTGTCCACAATGTAAACGTCATAGGTGGACGTGGCGGTCCACCTGCCCACGTTTATCGGGGGCGAGGTGCTACCGATGGGGCCATCAGCATCTTCCTCCATGTCTGTGGCCTCTCCATAGTCCAACACGTTGGTTAAATCATCGACCGTGGCGACTAGGTGGGTGGTGGGTGGGATGTAAATTTCCCGATCGTCAGCTCTAAGTCCGATCCGATTGTAAACCGAAGTCTTGTCGTCCGAGATGGACATGCTCTGGATACGGTCCAGCATCTCATTGAGGTGAGATAACTCTTCGGGATTCATTGATGCGTCATAGGCAGGGCTGACTCGAAGTATGCCCGGCGTGTATCCTGGCGCGTCTTCGGTGCGAAGGGAATCTGAACACAATTCCGAGCTCTGTGCCAAAGTCGGTTCTTGCACTGACGTAGTTTCGGAGGTGGGGGCCGGATCTATGTCCGGACTGGCAGTCGGAAGGACTCTGGCCGGAGTGGTCGCGTTGGGGGTCTCTACAGGCGCCGCGACAGAGTTCGGTTCCAGAGTCGAGCCTCCAGTACCGGTCAAGTTCTCAATTCGGCCGGGAATCCATCCCGACAGGCTGAGTTCACCACGGGAGTCCGCAGTGTAATCGAGGCCACCGAAGGTCACAATCCAACCTGGGGCATAGTTCTCGACAGAGGCGATATGCCCTGTTGAGTCGGCGCAGAACACCATGCTGCCGAAAACAAAAAGCTGGCCGGGGGTGTAAACGTCCATGCGGCCGTTGGCGCAGTTGATCTACAGGTGAGCCATCAATCCTTCGAGTGATCGCACAGCGGAACTCTCAATGAAAGCACCAGTGTCGGTGTCAAAACCGGCAGACCTCGGGGTAGGGGGTCCCGAGCTGTGGATCTCGGATCGATGGTAACAGAGATAAGGGAGACGGTGTTTACCCAGGTTCGGGCCCTCTTGATGGAGGTAAAACCCTACGTCCTGCTTTGATTTATATCGATGGAGATGTATCAAGTACATAGTTGATCTACCTCGAGATCGTAATGTGTCTAACTCTAGGGCTAGGTGAATGATATTGCGTTGATGTCCCCTCTACAGGCTAAACCCTATGGCTTATATACACGCCACGGAGGGTATCTAGGGTTACAAAATTGGTATCTAGGAGTAAGGCGGTAGGAGAGATCTTGGAGTATTCGTCAAGTCTTCGGGAGAGGCAGTCTTGATCACGCTTCCTGTGTCCGGCCTCCGGAGTCCACCTTGACCACGCATGAGGGCCCATCGGCCCAACCGAGGAGACGGGCTGGCTAGGTTAGCACCCCCTAATCCAGGACTCCGTCAATCATGCATAAAAGAGTTCAGAAAAGACTCAAATAATATTCATGGATAATCTGATCATAAACTCACAATTCATCGGATCCCAACAAACACACCTCAAAAAGTGATTACATCGGATAGAACTCCAAGAACATCGAGGAGAACATTGTATTGAAGATCAAAAAGAGAGAAGAAGCCATCTAGCTACTAACCATGGACCTGAAGGTCTGTGGTAAACTACTCACGCATCATCGGAAGGGCAGCAAGGTTGATGTAGAGCCCCTTCGTGATCGATTCCCCCTACGGCGGAGTGCCGGAAAAGGCCTCCATATGGGATCTCTCAAGAACAGGAACTTGCGGCGGTGGAAAAAGTATTTCGTGGACTCCTCTGTTGGTTTCCCGATTAATGGGTATTTATAGGGGTGGAATTAGGTCAAACGGAGCTGTGTGGGCCCCACGAGGCACCAGGGCGCGCCTGCCCCCCCAGGCACGCCCTGGTGCCTCGTGGGCCACTGCTTCATCTTCTGGCCCTCTCCCGAAACTTCCAGTACTTGTTATGTCCAGAAAAAAATCTCCAAAAAGTTTCATGGCATTTGGACTTCGTTTGGTACTGATATTCTGGAAAACCAAAAACAGGCAAAAAACAGCAACTGGCACTGGGCACTAAGTTAATAGGTTAGTCCCAAAAAATGATATATAATTGCTGTAAATGATATATAAAACATCCAAGATTGATAATATAATAGCATGGAACAATAAAAAATTATAGATACGTTGGAGACGTATCAAACATCCCCAAGCTTAATTCCTGCTCGTCCTCGAGATGGTAAATGATAAAAACAGAATTTTTGATGTGGAATGCTACCTATCATATTCATCACATATTCTTTTCTTTTGTAGCATGGACATTTGGACTTGAATGATTCAAAACAATAGTCTATAATTTGACATGAAGATATAAATACTCAAGCATACTAACAAGCAACCATGTCTTTAAAAATATCAATGCTAAAGAAAGTTATCCCTAGCCCATTATGCTCAATCATTGATCCATTCATGAAACACACTCAAATATTAGCTACACACAATGCACAAGTATGACAATAGTGCTCTCTAGTTGGTGCTTTGTAAGAGAAGATGGAGACTCAAATTAAAAATAAAAATTGCATAAAAGTAAATAGATAGGCCCTTCGCAGAGGGAAGCATGGATTTGCAGAGATGCCAGAGCTCAAGGTTTAAATTTAGAGAGATAAAAATTATTTTGAGAGGCATGCTTTTCCTGTCAACGAAAATGACTGAGAATTCCCAATATTTTCCATGCTAGACACATCATAGGCGGTTCCCAAACAGAAAGTAAAGTTTATTTCCTTTCCACCATTCTTTCACAATCCATGGCTAGCTGTATCCACGGGTGCCCTCCATACCATCACTTTCCAAGGAATTTTGTTGTTATTAATTTTGATTCATTGTGGGACTGGGCATCCATATTACTTGCCACTCTCTCGTGCAATGACAAGTGAATAAACAGTCATCGTGAGAATAACACACCTAGCATGGAAAATATTGGCCACCCCCTGCCGCTTCGTGAGCGGTACGGGCACACAAAACGGAAAAATTATTTTGAAAATTAGAGTTGGCATATGCAAATTTACTTAGAACGGCATGGAAATACCGCATATAGGTAGGTATGGTGGACTCATTTGGCGGTTTTAAGGAGTTGGATGCACAAGCAGTATTTCCGCTTAGTACAAATGAAGGCTAGCAAGTAGATTGAGAAGCAAGCAACCAAAAAACGAAAACGGTCATAAACATGCATTGAACATAACTAACACCGAATAATGCACCATAAGTAGGATATAATCTCGTTGCATAACTATTGACTTTATGTGCATGCATAGGGAATCACAAACCTTAACACCAATATTCTTACTAAATCACAATTACTCACTAACATGACTCACATATTATCATCTCCATATCGCAAAACTATTGCAAGGAATCAAACTTATCATATCCAATGATCTATATGAAAGTTTTTATTATATCCCTCTTGAATATTCATCACTTTGGGACCAAATTCATATCTTGTGCAAATTACAATTACTATTATCAACTCTCAAAAAGATATAAGTGAAGCATGAGAGTGCAAATATTTCTTCAAAATTTAACTTATCAACTCTCAAAATAATTTAAGTGAAGAATGAGAGTTAAATATTTCTTCAAAATATGGCCACCGCCGTGCTAAAAAAGATTTAAGTGAAGCACTAGAGCAACTGCCTAGCTCAAAAAATTTAAGTGAAGAACATAGAGTATTCTAACAAATCACGATAAGCGTGTGGCTCTCTCAAATAGGTGTGTCCAGCAAGGATGATTGTGACAAACTAAAAGCAAACAAAGCAAAGACTCATATAATACACGAGACTCCAAGCAAAACTCATATCATGTGACGAATAAAAATATAGCTCCAAGTAAAATTACCGATGGTTGGTAGAAGAAAGAGGGGATGCCTTCCGGGGCATCCCCAAGCTTAGACGCTTGAGTCTTCCTTGAATATTACCTTGGGGTGCCTTGGGCATCCCCAAGCTTAGGCTCTTGCCACTCCTTATTCCTTCATCCATCGTGATCTCACCCAAAACTTGAAAACTTCAATCACACAAAACTCAACAAAACCTTCGTGAGATCCGTTAGTATAACAAATAAATCACTACTTTAGGTACTGTTGCAAACCCATTCATATTTTATTTTTGCATTATACCTACTGTATTATAACTTCTCCATGGCTTATACCCCCTGATACAATCCATAGTTCCATCAAAACAAGCAAAACAATGCATCAAAAACAGAATCTGTCAAAAAACAGAACAGTCTGTAGTAATCTATTTAAAAACCATACTTATGTAACTCCAAAAATTCTGAAAAATTATGAAAACGTGGGAAATTCAAATACCAATACTTTGTAAAAATTTCAGATTTTTCTGACGCAACAGTACATAACCAAAATTCCAGCACTGGACGCAAAACTTTCTGTTTTCCAAACAGCATCAGTTATACTATCTTCCAAATCATCCAAAAGGCTTTACTTGGCACAAACACTAATTAAAATATAAAAACTCAATCATAACAGTATCATAAATATGTAAACACTCTAAAACAGAATAAAAATTTGTTGGGTTGTCTCCCAACAAGCTCTTTCTTTATAGCCATTAAGATAGGCTTGAGATTTCAATGATGCTCACATGAAAGATAGTAATTTAAACACGAAGAGAGCATCATGAAACATGTGAAAAACATATTTAAGTCTAACATACTTCCTATGCATAGCAATTTTATAAGCAAACAAATTATCAAGACAAGCGATATCTAGCATATGCCAATAGGAAGAATGGAGCATCAATAATTTCAACATAACGAGAGGTAATTTAGTAACATGAAGATTTATACAACCATATTTTCCTCTCTCATAATAATTACATGTAGGATCATAATAAAACTCAACAATATAGCTATCATAAACAATAATATCTCTATGATTCACATGCATAAAAAAATTATAATCTTCCAAGATAGTGGGATTAACATCAACTAAAGTCATGACCTCTCCAAACCCACTTTTGTCAACAATTACATAAGATTGATAATTCTCCAAACTAGTGGGATCATTATTACCTAAAGTTGATGCTCTTCCAAACCCAATTTTAATAGTATTGCAAACATTATTATCAATAGCATATTCGTCATGAGGCTTAAATAAATTTTCAAGATCATAAGAAGCTTTATCACCCCAATCATGATCATTGCAATAAGTAGTGGACATAACAAAATTATCATCCCCAAGCTTGTAGTTTTGCATATTATTAATACAATTGACATTAATAGAATTTATAATAACATCATTACAATCATGCTTTTCATCCAAGGAGCTATCATGAATCACTTTATAAATTTCTTCATAACAATTTTCAGATTCACTATTTTTAAGCAAAACTTCATAAAGATAATCTAGTGCACTCAACTCACTAGCAATTGGTTCATCATAATTGGATCTTTTGAAAAGATTAGCAAGTGGATGAGGATCCATATCAATAGTTTTTTTTAGCAAGCAAAGATGCAAGCAAATAGAAGTCACATGGCAACTCAAGCAAACGAAAATATTTTTGTGTTTTTGTAAAATTATTTAGATGTGGGGGAGATGAAAACGAGAGGCAAATAAAATAAATGCAAGGAGATGAAAGTTTATGCGAAGGTACTTGATAGATGTTGATGATGTCTCCCCGGCAATGACGCAAGAAATTCTTCCTGCTACTTGTAGCTTGCGTTGGTATTTCCCCGAAGAGGAAGGGATGATGCAGCACAGTAGAGGTAAGTATTCCCCTCAGTTATGAAACCAAGGTTATCAATCCAATAGGAGAATCATGCAACACCTCGTTAGTAGCACCTGCACACAAAACAACAAATCCTCGCACCCAACGCAAACAAGGGGTTGTCAATCCCTTGGTGGTCAATTGCAAGATTAAATTGTATGGTGATAGATAGATAGATCGAACTAAAACATAAAATAAAATAAATAAATAAAAAGTGCAGCAAGGTATTTTTGGGATTTTTAATATATGATAAAATAGATTAGATGATAAAAATAGACTCGGGGCCATAGGTTTCACTAGAGGCTTCTCTCGAGAAAATAGCATACGGTGGGTAGACAAATTACTGTTGGGCAATTGATAGAAAAGCAAATAATCATGACGATATCCAAGGCAATGATCATGTATATAGGCATCACGTCTGAGACAAGTAGACCGACTCCTGCCTGCATCTACTACTATTACTCCATACATCGACCGCTATCCAGCATGCATCTAGTATATTAAGTTCATAAAGAACGGAGTAACGCCTTAAGCACGATGACATGATGTAGACAAAGTAAACTCACGCATGAATAAACACCATCTTTTTACCCTTAATGGCAATGATACATACGTGTCATGTCCCTTTCTGTCACTGGGATTGAGCACCGCAAGATCGAACCCATTACAAAGCACCTCTCCCCATTGCAAGATAAATCAATCTAGTTGGCCAAACCAAATCAATAGAGAGATATAATGTGAAACATATACAATTGCTATATTTCCTAGTTCTTAAGCATGCTTGGTTTGGATAAATGGCTTTTTCATGTGGCTCGAATTAATCTACTGAATCTACAATGTGTTTATTTTTTATCAACATATTTTACCGATAGTATGCCAACCCTCACTTAGCCTGATCAATAACTACTTTATATGTGTTGCAGGGAAACAATGGGAGGCACTGATATTTACCATCGAGGTTCGCACATGCATGGTCCTTTGTCTAATAGCACATTATTGTGCAATTGCAGGAACCATTCTAGTATTTAGGTTTTTAACAATTTGGTCTTGCACATGTAGGTCCTGCTGTCATTGATTTTGACCCACTGTTCGACCCATTTTGCATATGGGGAAATGAGATGTCCATGAATATCAGTCAAGTCAAGAAACTCAGAAAGATTGTGAGGATAAAGAAACTAGCGACAAAAAACAACAAGATCTTTGTCTGCACAATGAAGAAGACATCAGTGAACTACAGGATCTTTATACTCCCTCCGGTCCTTTTTAGTCTGCATATAAGTTTTGTCCGAAGTCAAAGTATCTCTACTTTGACCAAAGTTATAGAAAAAAGCATCAACATTCAAACTGCAAAATCATTATTTTTAGATGCATTATGAAATACAATTTTATAGTTCACATATTTGGTATTGTGGATGTTGATATTTTTTAAAATAAATTTGGTGAAACTTTACAAAGTTTGAATTGATACAAATCTAATGCGCGGAGTAAAAAGGACTGGAGGGAGTACCTTGTTTTTTTATTCTTTTGCGCCATTTCAAAATTCAGAGAAGATATTTATGCATATCTTTGTTTTCAGGCCTTTCCAAAGTAGTTCACAGATGATTACCTCTCAAACCACCTGTATGGTCATGAGGCGAGGAAGGTGTTCATACAACACCCACGGTACAATATTGAAGTCTTCCTCAAGAGGACGAAGGATGGGCGGTCAATCATCCACAGGCACTGGCCTAAAGTTGCAAGGACATTCAACATCATTGAAGGCTCAATATTCGCCTTCCGCTTCAGCAATTTTCCAGATGAGATTCATCTGTCTATCTACCGTCTATGATGCTAATTTCCAAAGGTTTTAGATGTTGCATGTGAAACTTGGTGCTGTTGTGTAATGGGGTAGCTAGCTATGTGCCTATATGGTGTGAGTGAGTGCTGAAGCTATATGATGTTGTACTCTGATGTATTTCAATTATGAAATCCTGGTTCCGTAATACGAAAATGAAATATATTGTGTGTTTATTATGAAATGTAAATTTGATTACTAAATGGATTAATAATAATAGGCCAATTAGCCTGCTTATTAGGTTTTTCTAGTGCAAACGGTTATTGAGACAACACCGTGGGCGATGATCTCAGACAACCCACATAGTTTATAGGAAGTAAACGTGTTGGATCAATGAACAATCACACACGACTTCCTCTGGACAACTGTTTGCGTTAGGCCACCTTACACAAACGTTTTCCACATAAAAAGTGTGTGTGATGGACAGCCTATGCCACACAGTTTCTTCTAGACACCGTGCGTGATGCATTCAATAACACAAACGATAAAATTATTTCTATTGTATGCAATGGCAACACTATCACAAACGATGTGATGCGGAAAACTGTGTGCTTTGTATATACGAACAGAAAAGTTTGTCTGGGATTCACTGTGTGGGATGTATATACGAATGGAAACGTTTATCTTGGATTCACTGTGTGGGATGTACATACGAACGGAAACGATTGGGCCATTATAATTGTCTGCGATGGCTCACCCGATCGCACACGAGCTCTTTTTGCCCCGCGTGTGAGACCAGAGGCCCTATCGTGGATGGTTTCTGGGTCGTGTGGAAAGGACCCCCCTATCGCACACACAGGCAAGGCGACGGTTTAAAACTCTATCGCTGAAAGGGGGTAAAAACCGTTTGTATAACAGCTCGCTGTACTAGTGATATGAGTAAATACTAGTGTGACTGAAGTCAGGTTCATAAAGCTGGAATATCTAGTTGTCTCTTCGGATATGCGGGCCACATAGATTGATTATTGGATCGGATCGTTGCTGGTTCAGCGCGGCACGTGCCTGCCACTAGGGTCGGGTCAGGTCCGGCCGGACCGGATTGGTTCCAGCGGAGCCATGGGTTCCAGGAGCGGCGCGACAGAGGAGGTTCAAAATTTGAATTTTGGGGGTTGTTTAAGGCAAGAGTTTACTCGAATTCGTTGGCAAACAAATTCTTGTACACAATGGAGAAATGGTACGCCACCTCAAAACACACTAATGGTTGGTCTACGTTTGGAAAGAAACGATATAGGATGCCTCTAAGCATTCATAGTTTGCATTTTTGTTCTTCTTTTGGATCACTACTGCAGGATGGTCCTAACGCGACATATCAATCAGAGACCCCGCGACCAAACTGTGTGCGATGCATTAATCACAAACGGTGTCGTACTAAAACCGTCCCCAATAAGATGAACTGTTTGCGATGTCGGAGACATAAAAAACGATTCAGATTAGAGATGCGTGTGCGATACATGGCATACAGTTGATCCATATGAACTGTTTGCGATAAGAGAGAACAACAAACACGATTCAGATTAGAGCCGCGTGTGCGATACATGGCATACAGTTGATCCATACGAACTGTTTGCGATAAGACAGAACAACAAACACGGTCAGCCAAATCGAGGTGTGTGTGATACACGGCATACAGTTCACTCGGATGAACTATTTGCTATTACCCAAAACAACAAAAACAGTTAGACAGATCAAGGTGTGTGTGATATACGGCATGTGTTTCTCTCGGATGAACTGTTTGCGATTACCCAACACAACAGAAACGGTCAGCCAGATCAAGGAGTCTGTGATATACGGACACACATTCTAATTAAAAGAATTGTGCGCGATGGTAATAACAAGCGCACACGGTTGATGGAACAAGTCGTCTGCTGACATCGCCGATTGCGGTGCACACGCCAGGTACGCATCCGAGAACGCTTGCCCACATTAATTACAACATCCAGGAATCGTGCCGCACTTCGAAACCGGAACCATCAAATAATTTTGAGCTTCTTTCCTATCACATTCCAAATTACTCCGATTCACACCGATATGTAAGTGCAAACCTGTTCACACCGATGAACACCTAAACATTTTCCCACTTAGCAGCTTATTACTAGGTTATAAATACCACCTACTCGAAAATGACTGCACATTCCTCCTCAATTCCTCATCAACAAACAAACAAGTCTTCGTCCTTCCTTGCATCTGCCATGGCCCGTGGGAGGAGTTCTTGGTCGAGAAATGACCACGGAACGGCGAGCGAAGCAGCAGAGATGTCCCGCCTGGCCGCGATATCAGCCGAGAGGTCCCGCCGCGCTGCCGAAGCAGCACGGAGGTCCCGCCACGCTGTCGAAGTAGCACTGAGGTCCCGCCACACCGCCGAAGCAGAGTGGTCCGGCCGCGCTGCCAAAGCGGCACAGATGTCCCGCCGCACCGCGGAAGCAATAGAGAGGTCCTGCCGCGTCGCAGTGGCCTGGATGGATCTATCGCGGGCACTCGAGGGCTCTCACAGGCGCATGCGTGCTATGTTCAATAAGCTGATGGACGATGACATCCCCCGCTGGGCGAAGCTGCAGGAGGAGAGCTATGCCGCGTTGGATAAGTCCACCGGCGTCATCCGGGGACTACGGGGTGACAAGGTGAGGCTCCGCACCGAGCGCGACCTACTGAGGGCGAAGATCGCCGGCAGGGCAAAGCAGCACGTGGAGACAACTGCCGTGTTGGAGAAAACGGCCGCCATGGTCAGGAAATTTATGGACGAGAATGCTAATCTCCACATCGAGCATGACATGCTCCTAGAGAAATCCGTGGATGCTCGCAAGTGACGGATTGAGGACGTGAAGGAGATCAAGGTGGACGAAATGACGAAGATGGCATAGTAGATCGAGGTGAAGTAGAGAGCAGCGACCCAGATCGTTGTCTGTGTCTTCCTTCTTTTGCCCTTGTGTCTTTCGGGCGTTGCCGCATGTGGGATCTTTAATTATCTTCCTGAATATGTAAGACAATTATTATTATCCACTGCCATCGTCTTCATATATATCAGTCTTGCTAAGTCTCAGTCGATGCTATGTCCATGAGATCTTACATCAAGATCCGTGCAAAAATTTTGTGGCACCCCGGTTCAAAGAACCGGTTTACCAGTGTTTCCAACCCAGAGATCATGTCTTCTGGAAATACGCAACAACTTGGAATAGAACTGAACTGAACTTTATTGAAATATCTCGAGTACAAGCTCATAATTTACATCGATAACGAGGCCAGAAGCACTGCACGTGCTATGGCAATATCTACATTATTTATGGAACAGGATAGGGCCTCGATACTACTGGAATATTCTACGGCGTAGCGGAACATAGCGAGGAAACTCCATCCATAGGGAGACTGCTGTGGACCCGACCTAGTTAGCATAGCACGAACCGTCGGGACCTCCATCCTCGGCTCCTCCTGCATCTGGCATGATACGCCAGGTGAGTACTTGGAATGTACTCGCAAGCTCATGACAACCAAAACAATGCAGCAAACAATAGCATGGCAAAAAAAACAAGTTAAGTGATTTGGTTGCTCACTTACTGGTATCCAGTACCAACTTACTCACATCTGGGTTGTCCCACAACCCTAGGGATGCTCACAATCCACTGAGCACTTCCGAACATAAGACAAGTTCTTCCATCATTATTATCAATATTATGGTTGACCATCCTAGAGAGGCCTAAACGGACTGTCCAATACCATGGACGCGGCTATTCGAATAGATTCTTACACTCTGCAGAGGTTGCACACTTTACCCACACCATGGAGTACCTGGCCTCGTAATCCCATTCGGGTGGACCGGTGGTGCTCCAACGAAACCTGCCTGACCCGTGACCCCTCTATCGTACCACCGACAATCATACCCTCCCAGGGTCATGTCCTGGGTGGCCCCTGTGTCACCCCGTGACACCTGCCACCGTCGTGGCCACTAACTGTCCCAAACGGGGACGCCGGCAAAATAACTCAACTGGGCTCACAGGATTATCGTCGTCTACCTGATCAGGGCAGCACGCACGCATAACCCTCCCTAGTTTGGTGGTACTGATAAAAGAGCACAAAGCCAGACCAAGTCAAGGCCGTCCCATAACGGCAAATGTGGCTGCACGGATAAGTCCGGGTAGGTGGCTCTTGATCAACCAACTAAGTTTAGTGTTGCCAAGCATGTAACCAGTATGGGTATTCAACATAATTAACTTAACATGGCAGTAGCTATTAAAGTAAATTACTATGAATTTATCATGTATTAAAATAATGCTTAGAATTCAATTAAATAACCAACACTATTGAAATGCTTCATGAAATGGATGACATGGCTTGCCTTGCTCTGTTGGGTTGTCCACAAACTCCTGGGCTTCAAATCCAAAAGAATTGCTTTCTGAAAATATTTTAAAATTGCAAAGGAAAATGTCACATACTACTGTTCTATTCACCAGAAATTCTGTGAGCAAGGGAAATATACCAAAATTTGTCAGAAAATAGAGGAGCTCAAGACAAACCAGATGCAAAACGAATCAATTGATTTGGACTTATGGTTTAAAAGTTATGGCTGGTCAAAGTTCTGGTCAAAATCTGGAAATAAACAGAAAATAGAAAAAACCTCAGGGGGCCACGTCGAAGGCGTAAAGTGGAGGGGCGCCTCCCCTTACCGCTTCGGCGTGTCGCTGACTGGCGGGCCCCAGCCGTCAGATTTAAAGGAGGGGGAGGGAAACAGAGACAGCGGAGCTCCGGCGACGCTCGCCAGCGATACAGACGGCGGCGAGGTCGGGAGAGAGAGGGAATGGATCGAGTACTCCAAGACCAACACGCACGTACCCGTAGCTTCGCGAGAGACGGCCGGACGACGTCGTCCCCTTCCTCTCCGGCGGCGGCGGCGTTCGGGTGATGTCGGAGACGACGGTTCCGGCAGCGATTCGCTCGGGCAAGAGGTCGGACGTGACCAGGAGGATGAACTGAGCTCGATGGTGCAGTCGGTGGAGTTCGGGAAGGAGTGGAACGGCGAGGAGGCTAGGCTCGGGTGGCGGCGGATCTCCGGCGAGGTTCGAGGCCAGAGGGCCTCTCGGCCGTGGCTCGTTGCTCGGGAGGGCGATTGGAGGGTGGAGGAGTGGGGTGAGGAGCTCGAGAGAGGCCGGGGAGGTCTATTTATAGCAGGAGGAGGAGCTCGGGCGAGCTCTCTGGAAACGGCGGAATCGGGACACGTCGCCGGCGCGAGGACGATGCGCTGGCTGGCTGGGAGCGGCGACGGGACGGAGGAGGGCAGGAGGAGTAATGGCGGGCAGTGGCTGGTAGCGGAGGAAGGCGACGCGCCGCAAAGCCACTGTGCCCGCACGGGCGGCACAGTGCCCGCGTGTGTGGCGGCCGGCGAGGGCGATTCCGGCGAGGGCCAAGCTCCAGGATGGCCAAGTGGACGCAGGGGAGTTAGTCGGCGCACGGAGACAAGTTACGGCGGCGCGAGGCAGGCGAACGCGACGCATCAGGCACGGGCACGATGCAGAGCGCGCGCAGTGGCATGCCATTGTCGTGCTCACCACGGGTATGGATGTCTAGAGGCCTCGCGAGCCTGGGATTTCTTGTCTGGCACGTCGACCCTTGACACCTTAGTCTCTCCATGCCTCTGGTTCGACTAGATACAGACTGGTTCGAAGTGTAGCTTCAGCTACAGTCTCTGACAGCAAACTTGAGAGTGATCTAGAGAAGAGGTGAGCGGGAGATAGAGCCAAAGGAGATGTCTGGTGTGATCTACTATGGAAGGACTCCAAACTGGCCAAGTTTGAAAGAATTTCATCAAGATTTGGATATGGTTCATGTACAAGTGCAGTACTGAACCAGAAACCTAGATGAGCTTGTAGCACTCATCTGGGTGATCTGCTGGAGCGAAATTTTGGTGTGGCAGGGTTATTTCATGAGGAGAATATGCCATAAAAATTTCAGCTCAATTGGATACCTCTAGCTGGTACTTCCTTCACAGAGGTCCCAACTGAACAGAAACTTGGCAGAATATTGGTGATGAAAATTTGTACTGGACCAGATGATATTTTTGGATATTGTGGCAAGATAGGTTCCCTACTATCTCAGGGAATTTTCTGGGAGTTTTCTGAGTTGGGAAAAATATGAGCTCCTTCACAAATGACCAGTAATGTCCAGAGAGCAAATGGAGTTTTCTGGACAAAATTTGATACTGGACTATGAGATATTTTTGAAGAATGTGGAAGTAGATGATGACCAGAAGGTGTGGGATTAATTTGGGATTTTTTTGATCACCAGAACTATAGGTTGCTGTGTAACCCATAGTGATGACAGATTTTCCCAAAGCAGAAAAATGAATATCTGGGAAAGATGGAGAATTGGAAATTGATCCAGATGGTGAGTGACAAAATTTTGGCAAGATGCTGAGGGCTTTGGATCAATCAGAGGAATTCATAAGTCCAAGGTCAACTGAAAAGATTCAAAATCCAACCAAATTGCAAATAAAGCCAGAAAGATTTCGAAAAGAAAAAGTTGCCAAAAACCAGGGTGTCACAATTTTTTTTTTCAGATTTTCTTTTCTCTCTCTTAAATCTCAGTGGACTGAGGCCTAGCCACGCCATTAAAACTGGGGCTCGGGCACCATTAATGGAGAAGTTGGGAGCGAGGTGGGCGGCGGATGGAGGTCAAAGGGCTCGCCTCTCGATGAGCCTGCACAGCGGTCTGCTCCACGCCTCCCGTCTACTCAAATAGCTACCCCGCACGTCGCCTCCTAGCCAATAAAAATGGGGATGCGTGGCGGCACGTAAATGGTTAGTACAACGCCCACGGTTTGAATAGCACTTGTGTTTCCGATTGTAACGTGGCAGCTTTTTGTTCCAAAATGACTTTGTTGGTTGCTAATCTGTGCGCCTTCAAAAAATCGGACCAAATTTTTACCACAGCATGTTGGTGCCATGTCAAGGCAACATGCCAAGTTTCATGATTTTCAGGCAAGTTTTGGATTTACAGGAATTTTAAAACCAAGTTTATCAATGTTTTCGGCCGAGCCACGACGCCCAGATGTTTGAAATTCATTCCCAATTCTTGCATGGGACCTAAACATTCACCCAAGGACACATATACAATTTTCAACCCATTTTGATGCACTGGAGCATGTGCCTATAGTTCAAATTTGAATTATGCACATTAAATGCCTAGAAAACTCAATTAATGTATAAAAAATGCCAAACGAACCCGGAATAATTCCAAATTTTAGCACAACACTTCTATTGGTCTTTGTAGCCTCTGTAAAAAAAATCAAGGCAGGAAGAGGTAGCGTATGTCGTTTCGCCCACAAAGGTGACACATCCCCCCCTATCGGAACCATGAGCCTTCTTGAGAGAAGCTCCGGTTTGTAAGAAGCTTATACCAAAACTTTTCCCAAATCGAACAAAATTTTTACCACAGCATGTTGGTGCCATGTCAAGACACCATGCCAAGTTCCGTGATTTTTAGGCAATTTTTGGATTTACAGGAACTTAAAAACCAAGTTTCTCAATGTTTTCAGCCGAGCCATGACGCCCAGATGTTTGAAATTCATTCCCATTTCTTGTATGGGACCTAAACATTCACCCAAGGACACATATACGATTTTTCAACCCATTTTGGTGCACTGGAGCATGTGCATGTAGTTCAAATTTGAATTATGCACATTAAATGCCTATAAACTCAATAAATGTATAAAAAAGGCCGAACGAATCCGGAATAATTCCAAATTCTAGCACGACACTCCTATGGGTCTTTGTTGCCTCTGTAAAAAAATCAAGGCAGGAAGAGTCAGCGTATGTCGTTTCGCCCACAAAGGTGACACATCCCCTATCGGAACCATGAGCCTTCTTGAGAGAAGCTCCGGTTTGTAAGAAGCTTATACCAAAACTTGTCTCAAATCGAACACAAAATTTACCACAGTGTGTTGGTGCCATGTTAAGACACCATGCCAAGTTGCGTGATTTTTAGGTAATTTTTGGATTTACTGGAATTTAAAAACCATGTTTCTCAATGTTTTTGGCCGAGCCACGACGCCCGGATGTTTGAAATTCACTCCCATTTCTTGTATGGGACAAAAACATTCAACCAAGGACACATATATGATTTTTAACCCATTTTAGTGCACTGGAGCATGTGCTTGCAGTTCAATTTGAATTATGCACATTAAATGCCTAGAAAACTCAATTAATGTATAAAAAATGCCAAACGAACCCAGAATAATTCCAAATTTTAGCACGACACTCCTATAGTTGCATGTTCACTGCAGATAAATGTTCTAGCAATTCAAACAGCGACCTTTCCTGCTGTAACCCCATTTTGTCTTTCAAATCAAAATGAAAAAATCAATTATACCACAAACAGTTTGTTAGAAACAATCATGTGCGATGCAGTATAAAATATCTTGGGCCTCCCTCATGTATGGCTTACGCAGGAAGGTTCGTGGGCTACAGTCCACAGGCCGCGCGTCAACCACACTTGCACGCCAGTTTTTCGCTGCACCGTTCGTAAATTTTCGGTAACCGCGGAAATATGTAGGTCCCCGCCCGTGATGTCTACTACGCAACTTTATTCTTGTAGACTCGTGTTGGGCCTCCAAGAGCAGAGTTTTGTAGGACAGCGGCAATTTTCCCTCAAATGGATGACCTAAGGTTTATCAATCTGTGGGAGGCGTAGGTTGAAGATGGTCTCTCTCAAACAACCCTGCAATCAAATAACAAAGAGTCTCTTGTGTCCCAACACACCCAATACAATGGTAAATTGTGTAGGTGCACTAGTTCGGCGAAGAGACGGTGATACAAGTGTAGTATGGATAGTAGATATAAGTTTTTGTAGTGCGAACAATAAAAAACAGCAAGGTAGCAAGTAACAAAAGCAAGCATAAATGGTATTACAATGCTTAGAAACAAGGCCTAGGGTTCATACTTTCGCTAGTGCAATCTCTCAACAATGCTAACATAATTGAATCATATAACCATCCCTCAACGTGCGATAAAGAATCACTCCCAAGTTCCTATTAGCGGAGAATATAAGATAGAAATTGTTTGTAGGGTACGAAACCACCTCAAGGTTATCCTTTCCGATCAATCTATTGAGCTATTCCTATAAGTGTCACAAACAGCCCTAGAGTTCGTACTAAAATAACACCATATGATACACATCAACCAACTCTAATGTCACCTAGATACTCCAATGTCACCACAAGTATCCGTGAGTTGATTATACGATATGCATCAAACAACTTCATAATCATAATATTCAATCCACACAAAGAACTTCAAGGAGCACCCCAAAGTTTCTATCGGAGAAAAGATAATGAAAACGTGCATCAACCCCTATGCATAGACTTCCCCAATGTCACCTCGGGAATCTGCGAGTTGAGTGCCAAAACATACATCAAGTGAATCAATATAATACCCCATTATCACCACGGTATCCATATGCAAGACGTACATCAAGTGTTCTCAAATCTGAAATATTCAATCCGACAATAACGAAACCTCAAAGGGAAAAGATTCCATTCATCACAACAAAGATAGAGAGGGAAGAAACACCATATGATCCAACTATAATAACAAAGCTCGCGATACATCAAGATTGTGCCATATCAAGAACACGAGAGAGAGAGATCAAACACATAGCTACTAGTATATACCCTCAGCCCCGCGGGTGAACTACTCCCTCCTCCTCATGGAGACCGCCTGGATGATGAAGATGGCCTCTGGTTATGATTTCCCCTTCCGGCAGGGTGCCGAAATAGGACTCCAGATGGTATTTAGAAGGTACAGAGGCTTGCGGCGGCGGAGTCCAAGTTCTAGTGTTATTTCTGGGGGTTTTGGTATTTATAAGAATTTTTGGCGTTGGAATCACGCGAAGAGGGGCCACAAGGGGCCCACGAGGCACCACGGCGCGCCTGGTGGGGGGGGTGGCGTGCCCAGGTGGCTTGTGGCCCCCCTGTGGTTCTTCTGTTGCTCCTCCGAAGCTTCCTGGGTCTGTTTCCTTCCAGAAAAAATCGTCAAAAAGTTTCGCTGCATTTGGACTTCGTTTGATATGGATTTTCTGGAAAACCAAAAACAAGCAGAAAACAGCAACTGGCACTGGGTACTAGGTCAATATGTTAGTCCATGAAAATCATATAAAAGCCATATAAAAGTGCACCAAAATCATAAAAAACTATAATAAACATGGCATGAATACTTCATAAATTATAGATACGTTGGAGACGTATCAGCATCCCCAAGCTTAATTCCTGCTCGTCCTCGAGTAGGTAAATGATAAAAGAAATAATTTATGAAGTGTGAATGCTAGCATAGTGCATAAGTTTGATCAATGATAATTTCAATCACTTTTCCTAGCATCATAACAGCAACTCTTTCTCATAAAACTCATCATGATAAAGTAGCAATCCATTCACATGTCATGGTTCAAACAATGCATTCTCTTGAAAATTAACAACCTATGTTCTTAGTCACCAAACAATTTCAATTCAACTTATCTTCAACAAACTCTAAGTAAGAGCTCCACATACTCAATTATCATATAGTCTTCTATGATTGCTAGTACTCAAAGCATATTTTTAGAACAAATGGCATCCATCGAACACAGAGAAAGATAGGGGCTTATTGTTTCACCTCCCAACTTATTTATCATAGAGATAATTGTCAACAATAATAATTCATGATCAAATATATTTGACTGGCCATATATGCCTGGATCTTTCCCCACCACATGATGCTTGCCAACTAGAGAATAATTAAGGTTGAAATGAGAAGTAATACTATTGACTCTTGCATAAAAGTAAATACATAAAGTACAAGATAGGCCCTTGATACGTCTCCAACGTATCTATAATTTTTGATTGTTCCATGCTATTATATTATCAATCTTGGATGTTTTATATATCATTTACAACAATTATATATCATTTTTTGGGACTAACCTATTAACTTAGTGCCCAGTGCCAGTTGCTGTTTTTGCCTGTTTTTGGTTTTCTAGAATATCAGTACCAAACGAAGTCCAAATGCCACGAAACTTTTTGGAGAATTTTTTTTGGACATAAGAGACACTAGAAGCTTCGGGAGAGGACCAGAAGCCAGAGGAGGTGGCCACGAGCCACCAGGGCACGCCTGGGGGGGGGGGGCAGGTGCGCCCTGGTGCCTCGTGGGCCCACCTCAGCTCCTTTTGAGAAAATTCCAACTTTATAAATTCTCTAAAATCGGGAAACCAACAGAGGAGTCCACGAAATACTTTTTCCGTTGCCGCAAGTTCCTGTTCTCGAGAGATCCCACCTGGAGGCCTTTTCCGGTACTCCGCCGGAGGGGGAATCGATCACGGAGGGGCTCTACATCAACCTTGCTGCCCTTCCAATGATGCGTGAGTAGTTTACCACAGACCTTCGGGTCCATAGTTAGTAGCTAGATGGCTTCTTCTCTCTTTTTGATCTTCAATACAATGTTCTCCTCGATGTTCTTGGAGTTCTATCCGATGTAATCACTTTTTGCGGTGCGTTTGTTGGGATCCAATGAATTGTGAGTTTATGATCAGATTATCCATGAATATTATTTGAGTCTTCCCTGAACTCTTTTATGCATGATTGTTATAGCTTCGTATTTCTTCTCTGATCTATTGATTTGGTTTGGCCAACTAGATTGATTTATCTTGCAATGGGAAGAGGTGCTTTGTAATGGGTTCGGTCTTGCGGTGCTCAATCCCAGTGACAGAAAGGGACATGACACGTATGTATCGTTGCTATTAAGGGTAAAATGATGGGGTTTATTGATGCGTGAGTTTACTTTTTCTACATCATGTCATCTTGCTTAAGGCGTTACTCCGTTCTTTATGAACTTAATATACTAGATGCATGCTGGATAGCGGTCGATGTATGGAGTAATAGTAGTAGATGCAGAATCATTTCGGTCTACTTGTCTCGGACGTGATGCCTATATACATGATCATTGCCTTGGATATCGTCATGATTATTTGCTTTTCTATCAATTGCCCAACAGTAATTTGTTTACCCACCGTATGCTATTTTCAAGAGAGAAGCCTCTAGTGAAACCTATGGCCCCCGGGTCTATTTTATCATCTAATCTATTTTATCATATATTAAAAATCCCAAAAATACCATGCTACACGTTTTATTTATTTATTCTATTTTGAATTTTAGTTCAATCTATCTATCTATCACCATACAATTTAATCTTGCAATTGACCGCCAAGGGATTGACAACCCCTTGTTTGCGTTGGGTGCGAGGATTTGTTGTTTTGTGTACAGGTGCTGCTAACTAGTTGTTGCATGATTATCCTACTGGATTGATAACCTTGGTTTCATAACTGAGGGAAATACTTATCTCTACTGTGCTGCATCATCCGTTCCTCTTCGGGGAAATACCAACGCAAGCTACAAGTAGCAGGAAGAATTTCTGGCACCGTTGCCGGGGAGACATCATCAACATCTATCAAGTACCTACGCATAAAACTCTCTTCTCCTTGCATTTATTTGCCTTTGCCTCTCATTTTCATCTCTCCCACTTCTTAAAAATTTCTATAAAAATACAAAATTATTTTCCGTTTGCATTTTTCTTGTTTGCTTCTTTGCTTGCTAGTTATCTTGTTTGCTCTGTCACTATGGCTAGTTCATCACTTGTTTCTATAACCCCTGAAAATGAAGTGCTTAATTTTAAACAAAGGGGAGGAGAGAATTTAAAAGATGCTTGGTATAGGATTTGTGATGCTCATAATAGATCAACTCGTAAGCAATCCACCACCGTCCTTCTTCGCAATTTTTATGTGGGCATTACTACTTCTTATAGATTTGTGCTTGATACTATTACCGAAGGGAATTTCTTGATGTGTCCCTCTATGGATGCTTTCAATGCTATGGGAAATTTAGTTGGATCACCACCTATCATTATTAATGAAACAATCTTGACCTTGGAACATGTTATGCAAAGATTAGATGCTATTGAAAGTAAAATGCCTACCGTAGAGCATATTGAAAATGTAGATAAAAAGATTCATAATCATGTTACTCAGTTTGGATCAAAGATAGGGATTACTCTTAAGATGCTAAAAGAGAAAGAACCGATAATTAATGAAAGGATGGAACAAAGTCCCGCTAGGATTGATAAGTTGGAAGAAATTATTAATAATTTGGGTTCCGCTTTTTCTTCCGCTAAAAATATTGAAAAGACTAATCCTAGCAATAATTTCAAGTTTATATATGTTCCTAAAACTAATGGTGCTACTTCGAGTAGGGGAAATGAGGATCTTAAAATGATTGGCGTGCACCCCAATTTTGTTGATGTGATAAAAGAACCTATCTATAAGAACAAAATTCTTGATTTTGTGCCTAGGAGCATTATCATTAAAAATATGCATGCTAGAACTCCTAGGAAGCATGGATGTGTGATTGACGAATTAGAAACCAAGGATGACAATACTTGAAACTATGCATTATGCCTAGCTAGGGGCATAAAACAATAGCGCTTGTTGGGAGGCAACCCAATGAATAAAATAATTTTTTTGCTTTTTATTTCTGTTCTTGCATGTTTACATATTTATGCTACTGTTATGAGTGTTTTTTTATGTTTTAATTAGTGTTTGTGCCAAGTAAAGCCTTTGGGATGATTTGGAAGATAGTATAATTGATGCTGTTTGGAAAACAGAAACTTTTGCGTCCAGTGCTGGAATTTTGGTTCTGTACTGTTGCGTGACAAAAATCTGAAAATTTTATAAAGTATTGGTATATGAATTTGCCACGTTGTCTTAATTTTCCAGAATTTTTGGAGTTACAGAAGTATGACTTTTAAATAGATTACTACAGACTGTTCTGTTTTTGACAGATTCTGTTTTTGATGCATTGTTTTGCTTGTTTTGATGGAACTATGGATTGTATCGGGGGGTATAAGCCATGGAGAAGTTAGAATACAGTAGGTATAATGCAAAAATAAAATATGAATGGGTTTGCAACAGTACCTAAAGTAGTGATTTATTTGTTATACTAACGGATCTCACGAAGGTTTTGTTGAGTTTTGTGTGATTGAAGTTTTCAAGTTTTGGGTGAGATCACGATGAATGAAGGAATAAGGAGTGGCAAAAGCCTAACCTTGGGGATGCCCAAGGCACCCCAAGGTAATATTCAAGGAAGACTCAAGCGTCTAAGCTTGGGGATGCCCCGGAAGGCATCCCCTCTTTCTTCTACCAACCATCGGTAATTTTACTTGGAGCTATATTTTTATTCGTCACATGATATGAGTTTTGCTTGGAGCGTCGTGTATTATATGAGTATTTGCTTTGTTTGCTTTTTAGTTTATCACAATCATCCTTGTTGGACACACCTATTTGAGAGAGCCACATGTTTATCATGATTTGTTAGAATACTCTATGTGCTTCACTTAAATTTTTTGAGCTAGGCAGTTGCTCTAGTGCTTCACTTAAATCTTTTTGAGCACGGCAGTGGCTATATTTTGAAGAAATATTAAACTCTCGTTCTTCACTTAAATTATTTTGAGAGTTGACAAGATGAGATTTTGAAGAAATATTTGCACTCTCATGCTTCACTTAAATCCTTTTGAGAGTTGATAATAGCAATGGTAATTTGCACAAGATATGAATTTGGTCCCGAAGTGATGATGGATATGGTAAGTTTGATTCCTTGCAATAGTTTTGCGATATGGAGATGATAATATGTGAGTCATGTTAGTGAGTAATTGTGGTTTAGTAAAAATATTGGTGTTAAGGTTTGTGATTCCCTATGCATGCACGTAAAGTCAATAGTTATGCAACGAAATTATATCCTACTTATGGTGCATTATTCGGTGTTAGTTATGTTCAATGCATGTTTATGACCGTTTTTGTTTTTTGGTTGGTTGCTTCTCAATCTACTTGCTAGCCTTCATTTGTACTAAGCGGAAATACTGCTTGTGCATCCAATTCCTTAAAACCCAAGTTGTGCCAAATGAGTCCACCATACCTACCTATATGCGGTATTTCCATGCCGTTCTAAGTAAATTTGCATATGCCAACTCTAATTTTCAAAATAATTTTTCCGTTTTGTGTGCCCGTACCGCTCATGAAGGGGCAGGGGGTGGCCAATATTTTCCATGCTAGGTGTGTTATTCGCACGATGAGTGTTTATTCACTTGTCATTGCACGAGAGAGTGGCAGGTAATATGGATGCCCAGTCCCACAATGAATCAAAATTAATAACAACAAAATTCCTTGGAAAGTGATGGTATGGAAGGCACCCGTGGATACAGCTAGCCATGGATTGTGAAAGAATGGTGGAAAGCAAATAAACTTTACTTTCTGTTTGGGAACCGCCTATGATGTGTCTAGCATGGAAAATATTGGGAATTCTCGGTCGTTTTCATTGACAGGAAAAGCATGCCTCTCAAAATAATTTTATCTCTCTAAATTTAAACCTTGAGCTCTGGCACCTCTGCAAATCTATGCTTCCCTCTGCGAAGGGCCTATCTATTTACTTTTATGCAATTTTTATTTTTACTTTGAGTCTCCATCTTCTCTTATAAAGCACCAACTGGAGAGCACTATTTTCATACTTGTGCATTGTGTGTAGCTAATATTGAGTGTGTTTCATGAATGGATCAATGATTGAGCATAATGGGCTAGGGATAACTTTCTTTAGCGTTGATAGTTTGAAAGACATGGTTGCTTGTTAGTATGCTTGAGTATTTATATCTTCATGTCAAACTATAGACTATTGCTTTGAATCATTCAAGTCCAAATTTCCATGCTAAAAGAAAAGAGTATATGATGAATATGATAGGTAGCATTCCACATCAAAAATTCTGTTTTTATCGTTTACCTACTCGAGGACGAGCAGGAATTAAGCTTGGGGATGCTTGATACGTCTCCAACGTATCTATAATTTTTGATTGTTCCATGCTATTATATTATCAATCTTGGGTGTTTTATATATCATTTACAGCAATTATATATCATTTTTTGGGACTAACCTATTAACTTAGTGCCCAATGCCAGTTGCTGTTTTTTGCCTGTTTTTGGTTTTCCAGAATATCAGTACCAAACGAAGTCCAAATGGCACGAAACTTTTTGGAGATTTTTTTCTGGACATAAGAGACACTAGAAGCTTCGGGAGAGGACCAGAAGCCTGAGGAGGTGGCCACGAGCCACCAGGGCGCGCCTGGGGGGGCAGGCACGCCCTGGTGCCTCGTGGGCCCACCTCAGCTCCTTTTGACCTAATTCCACCTCTATAAATTCTCTAAAATCAGGAAACCAACAGAGGAGTCCACGAAATACTTTTTCCGCCGCTGCAAGTTCCTGTTCTCGAGAGATCCCACCTGGAGGCCTTTTCCGGTCCTCCGCCGGAGGGGGAATCGATCGCGGAAGGGCTCTACATCAACCTTGCTGCCCTTCCGATGATGCGTGAGTAGTTTACCACAGACCTTCGGGTCCATAGTTAGTATCTATATGGCTTCTTCTCTCTTTTTGATCTTCAATACAATGTTCTCCTCGATGTTCTTGGAGTTCTATCCGATGTAATCACTTTTTGCGGTGCGTTTGTTGGGATCCGATGAATTGTGAGTTTATGATCAGATTATCCATGAATATTATTTGAGTCTTCCCTGAACTCTTTTATGCATGATTATTATAGCTTCGTATTTCTTCTCCGATCTATTGATTTGGTTTGGCCAACTAGATTGATTTATCTTGCAATGGGAAGAGGTGCTTTGTAATGCGTTCGATCTTGCGGTGCTCAATCCCAGTGAGAGAAAGGGACATGACACATATGTATCATTGCTATTAAGGGTAAAAAGATGGAGTTTATTCATGCACGAGTTTACTTTGTCTACATCACGTCATCTTGCTTAAGGCGTTACTCCGTTCTTTATGAACTTAATATACTAGATGCATGCTGGATAGCGGTCGATGTATGGAGTAATAGTAGTAGATGCGGAATCGTTTCGGTCTACTTGTCTCAGACGTGATGCCTATATACATGATCATTGCCTCAGATATCGTCATGATTATTTGCTTTTCTATCAATTGCCCAACAGTAATTTGTTTACCCACCGTATGCTATTTTCAAGAGAGAAGCCTCTAGTGAAACCTATGGCCCCCGGGTCTATTTTTATCATCTAATCTATTTTATCATATATTAAAAATCCCAAAAATACCTTGCTACACTTTTTCTGTATTTATTTATTTTGTATTTTAGTTCGATCTATCACCATACAATTTAATCTTGCAATTGACCGCCAAGGGATTGACAACCCCTTGTTTGCGTTGGGTGCGAGGATTTGTTGTTTTGTGTGCAGGTGCTGCTAACGAGTTGTTGCGTGATTCTCCTACTGGATTGATAACCTTGGTTTCATAACTGAGGGAAATACTTATCTCTACTATGCTGCATCATTCCTTCCTCTTCGAGGAAATACCAACGCAAGCTACAAGTAGCAGCCCTTCGCAGAGGGAAGCAGAGGTTGTCATGCGCTTTTTATTTTTGGATGCACAAGCCATTAATGCAAAGGAACATCACGTTATATTGCCCCTTGTGATAGCAACCTTTATTATGCAGTCCGTCGCTTTTATTTCTTTACCATCACAAGTTCGTACAATGCTTATTTTCCCTTGCAATAAAAGATCATACATATTTTAGGAGCAACTTTTATTGCTTTTTGCACCGATGACAACTTACTTGAAGGATCTTAATCAATCCATAGGTAGATATGGTGGACACACATGGGAAGAAACTTGGTTTAAGGGTTTTATAAATGCACAAGTAGTATCTCTACTTAGTACAAATTTTTGGCTAGCAAAAGATCCTAAGCAAGCACCACATGTTGGAGGATCCATAACAATATTACTTCTATGCAAATATACCCAAACATAACTCATTACGTTGTCTTCCTTGTCCAACTTCAACTAATTTGCTCAAGTTTGAAAATAATTAATGGGTATTCACAATCATAAAAGATGTCCAAGATAATATATTTATATGTGAAAATTCTCTTCCTTATACTAATCATTCATGAATTGCTTGTATGACCAATATTGTGATTGTTAAGCTTCAATAGATTTCACTTTCTAAACCCAATGTGAATCTACTACTAGACATGATACAAGCATATGAAGCACATATAATTTCAAATTTATGATATTCAATTTATTCAACAACTAGCAGGGTGGCCCTCGCAAATGCAAGGGCAATGGCCTTATTGTGTCCTATGTGCGAAGTATTTATTTTTATCTCATGTTAACATTCATTATTATCATTTATCCACTTTACTGCATAATACACAATATGTTAGGCGTTGACCTATTTCAATAGGTGTATTTTGCGAGGACATCATCCTACTTCGCAAGCCTTAAGTATTTTTATGATCTCATGTTTTGACTTATTTTACTCTTATTTTTTTTTTCTTTTTTGCATAATACACAATATTTTAACCGTTTATATATTTTTGAAGGTGCATATTAGACAGTCATTTTGCATATATGATTATGTTGCTAATAAATAACAAAAATAAGTTCTGAAGTTTTTTTAAAATATCTAATGATATTGATACATTTTTTCCTAACAATCAATGTATCCACTTAGACGTGAACCCATGAAGAAATAAACATAACTAACCCCCAATATGTGCAACTGCTAAATAATTTCTAAACAAATCACCTCCATTGTTATCATGGCATATAGGATACTTGTTAACTTAAATGTTATTAGAGATATGATCAACATTAGTCGCACATCGATGTATTATTTGACAATGGTTAATTATTATGTAACCATAAAATCATCACTACAATCTGAAAGTTTACCATGAAGCAAAGAAACTGAAGGGAAAAGCCTCATATTTAAGCAGAAAAACATCACGGCTTACACAATATGATTAAGTGAGTCTTCACTATCTCTATTTAACAAAATCTGCAAAGATTCATACCATAGGAGTGCTACCAACAGAAAGATGGAGAACCATTCAAACCGCATAAGTAAAAATGTAGTAAAAAAATGCGACTGTATAGAAAAAATTGAAGCCCATTGTTTCTCCATAAAATTACATGTAGCAGAGTGTGTTCCCTAAATATATTGTTCACCTATTTGAAATAATAATTTTGGTTGGTGACTGTTCATTGTTTTGTCCGAATTGGTACCTTGTATTATCATCCAAGTTATTGTTTTACTTTAACATGTTCTAGAATGAAAATTATTGAAACAATTCATGTATTTTTACTTTCACAACATAACGACATATCCGTCTAATTTCCTAAGTAAATAATACACTATATTCATTGGGCAATATATATCCATCCATATTATGTTTGACATGAACACAGTTTATCTGATTGAAAACTTAACAGAAAAATTGCAATGACTAATATAAGAATATACCACAGAAGGTTTGTAGATTATCTTATCACATAAATAATTCATGTTTATTTTGATAAAAAAAATCTAAAACTGCTGCCATGCTACTTCACTAAATCCCATAGGTAACATATATTCCTATAGCTCAAGTAGAGCACTACGACCTAACCAAGGAACATAAGCTCCCATATTCTAGAAAAATGCCACGAAGAAATTATTTCCTCTAATCCCAAATATACACCTTCTAGGATTGATGCAGTCTTCAAAATTTTATATTGACCATCCATTTTATATGCAAGCATGTTTCCTCCCAGAGAAAAAATTATACATTATAAAAAATGTATTGCATGAAAAATATAGTTATATCATTTTCATCATTTGAATGCGTTTATGAACGAAGATATAAATATAATAGAAAGTCATGTCAATGTTCACTCGTTACCGGGAAAATCAAATGGTAGTTATGTTTTGAGAGAGAAAAAGGTAGTTACTTATTATTGTGTTTTCACATTAATTATTTACATACCTTAACTTCATACTTACAAAATAAGAGCGCTTATGAACCAAGATATAAATATAATAGAAAGCCATGTCAATGATCACTCGTGTCTGGGAAAATCAAATGGTAGTTATGTTTTGAGAGAGAGAAAAAGTAGTTACTGATTATTCTGTTTCTACACTATATATTTACTTCATTCGTAAAAAAGGAACGAATATAATTAGCTCATTAGTATCAAACTGCTTGGCCGAGGGATGACATCTCTATTTCCAGCTACAGGCTATGATGTTTACCAATATTTAGTACATCATGTGGATGTAAGTAGCAAAATTGAAAGAAACAAAAAAGATGATAACACATTTATGGCTTTACATATTTGTTTTTGTGTAGGCGCATATATCGCTCTTAATGCTCAGATTATGTCGCCCCATGTGAGGTGGTTAGTACAAGAGAACGATCCTAGCCGACAGTAAAATATGAGCAAACATATATGGTTTTACATACAAGTTTCTTTGTAGGCGCATACATCTCTCTGAATGCTCAGATTCTATCGCCCGATGTACACGCGAGTTGGTTCATAGAAGAGATCGATCCTAGCCGACATTCCTCTGTTCTTCTAGTTTCTTTATTTTCAGCGCCCCAGCAACAGCTGCAATGATCATAACCTAAGCTACAACTGCAGTCCAGGTCGGTTGAGATTACCATACAAAATTGTATGTGAGGCAAATGTGCATGTTCTCGTTCTCATCCGAGCGGCCGGCTGAACCGATCTGCTACATGGGTGAGTCAGCTCTTGGATAATAATCAATAAGCAATCAATCAAGGTGCTTAGCATGGCTACGTACCTGCGTTTGGGCGGAAGGCAATCTGCTTGAAGCCAGCATGTACGTACAGCAACAGCGGCAACCATCATAACCTATGCTACAACAGCAATCTAGGTCTATTGATATTATCATACAAAATTGTGAAGATCGAGACATACATATGCACGGCAGGTGTGCACGTTCTCATCTGGCCGGCCGGCCGGCTGGACCGATCTGCTACATGGGTTAGCCAGCTCTTGGATAATGCAATCAATCAAACAATCGATCAAGGTGCCTAGCTTGGCTATGTACCTGCGTCCTGGCGGAAGGCAATCTATTCGAAGCCAGCCTGCACGTAGAAAGAAGTATGGGAGTGATGTTAACGAACAGGGCAGGAGTTCCACGCCCCCATTGACTGTCCACGGGAAGACCGCCGCGGCAGCGCCGGCGGCGGCATAAGGAGAAGCAAGACTGGGTCGGTTACTTTCTAATCTAAAGAAATTAACGAAAGGTTTTTTCCACTGGAATTAAAAAAGATATTTTACATCGTGGCAAAGGTGGGTAATTTTGTTTAACTTAATGTCTAAAATTCCATTAGTAAGATCGACCGGTCACAATTTGTTGATGTACCAAATAAATGGTTGGATTTGTCTGATTATTGTGGGATTTTGTAGAATATTTCTCTATTTTTGATCCGTATTTTCCTTTTAGTATATAAATAGAAGATTTACTCATAGGAAATAAGTGAAGCACAAGAGTAAATGACAAGCTACTCAAAAAGATATAAATGAAGAACAACGAGTAGTCAAACAATTAAGTAGCTATGCGAGGACTCTCTCTCATTTAAAAATTTCAGATCTTAAGTATTTTATTCAAACAGCAAAGAAAAAAAAATAAAATGACATTCCAAGAATAGCACATCTCATGTGAAGAAGCAAAAACTTAGGCTCAACCAAGACTAACTGATAATTGTTGATGAAGAAATGTGGGATGCCTACCAGGGCATCCCCAAGCCTAGTTGCTTGAGACTTCTTGGAATGTTATCTTGGGGTGCCTTGGGCATCCCCAAGCTTGAGCTCTTGTGTCTCCTTAATTTCTCTCATATCATGGTTTCTCTAAATCTTAAAAACTTCATCTACATAAAACTCAACAAGAACTCATGAGATAAGTTAGTATAAATCAACTCAAAACCTTAACATTTTGTACTGTAGAAAATCACTAAAATTATAATTAAACATTGCATACTAAATGCCTCTGCATATTTAATACTCCTATCCACAAATAGAAATATTAAACAAGCAACATATATAAACAATGCAACTATAATCGAAATGTGCCAAAACAGAATAGTTTGTAAAGGGGGATTTAAAATTCATACTTACCTAACTCCAAAAATTCTGAAAAATTACCACGTGACAGAGAACTCATGCATGCTTACTGTGTAAAAATTTCAGATTTTATCATGTTCTGACAATTCACAAAAATTCAGGACATAACAGAAAAGTTTCTGTTTTCAAACAGCAACACATAAACTTGCAAACTGAGCATGGTAAAGGCTATAATTGGCATTTTATTGAACTAAAAGATACAAAACATGATTATTGATAAAAGAAAGCAAATCTCAACAAAATAAAATGACGCTCCAAGAAAAACTCATATTATGTGACGAATAAAAATATAGCTCCGAGTGAGGTTACCGATAGTGTTGAAGACGAAAGCGGGGATGCCTTCCGGGGCATCCCCAAGCTTAGACGCTTGAGTCTTCCTTGAATATTACCTTGGGGTGCCTTGGGCATCCCCAAGATTAGGGTCTTTCCGCTCCTTATTCTCCTCATATCGATATCTCACCCAAAACTTGAAAACTTCAATCACACAAAACTTAACGGAACTTGTGAGATAGGTTAGTATGATAAAAATAAATCATCCACTTAGGTACTGTCAGAACGAGATTCATAATTGTTCTCACATAATGCCAACTGTATTCTATCATTTCCACAATTTATATTACTCAATATAAGCTATGAAAACACTAAAACAAGCAAACTATGCACTAAAAACATAATCTGTCAAAAACAGAACAACATGTAGTGAGCGATTTAAAAACCAATCTTCTATACGTCCAAAAATTCTGAAAACTTAGGACAACGTAAAAAATTTCTAAACCAATACTGTGTAAAAATTTCAGAATTTTCTCGTACTCCAGTACAGAATAGAAATTCTAGCACTGGACGCAAAAGTTTCTGTTTTTGCACAGAATCAAATCAACAAGCATCCACACTATCCCAAAGGCTTTACTTGGCACATTATTGAAAGAAAACATATAAAACATGATTACTACAGTAGATTAATCATGTGAACACTCAAAAACAGTAGGGATATGTATTGGGTTGTTTCCCAACAAGCACTTTTCTTTAATGCCTTTTTAGCTAGGCATGATGATTTTAATGATGCTCGCATAAAAGTAAAGAATTGAAACACAAAGAGAGCATCATGAAGCATATGACTAGAACATTTAAGACTAACCCACTTCCTATGCATAGGGATTTTGTGAGCAAACAATTTATGGGAACAATAATCAACTAGCATAGGAAGGCAAAACAAGTATAGCTTCAAAACTTTCAACACATAGAGAGGAAACTTGATATTATTGCAACTCCTACAAGCATATGTTTGTCACTCATAATAATTTTCAGTGGCATCATGAACAAATTCAACAATATAACTATCACATAAAGCATTCTTTTCATGATCCACATGCATAGAAAATTTATTACTCTCCACACAAGCAAATTTCTTCTCATTCATAGTAGTGGGAGTATCATATGAAACTTGAATACTAAAAATTGTTTCCACATTAAAAGAGTAATGTTCAGTAAACGGGTATGAGTAATGTTCAGTAAAAGGGTATTCATAATTATGACAAGTATTATAGTAATAATCATCACTCTTCTTCATAACATAAGTATCATCACAATAATCATCATAGGTAGCAATTTTGTTCTCATCATAAATAGGAGGCATGCATTCATCATAACAAATTTGATCATTGAAAGTAGAGGGACTAAAAAGATTATCCTCATTAGACATAGCATCCCCAAGCTTAGGGTAAACATTATTTTCAGAAAATAAATTCTCAAACATGTCATTCCAATCAAACATAGCATCCCCAAGCTTGTGGGTTTGCATATCATTAGCATAAACACTATTATCATCAATAGTATGAATAGCACCAATAGTATAACACTTATTATCATATTCCTCCAAGTTGGTACCATAAATATTTTCAAGATTATAAGAGGTATAATTATCTTCCCAATCATAATTTTCACAACAAGTAATAGGCATAACAAAATCATCTTCAATAATTCCTTCGGACATCGTATCATAAGAACAAGAAACAATATCATCAAGTGTATCTTCCTCCACAATTATTTTTGATTCATGCTCATGGGGCACAACAATAGGACCCACATTATTTGGGAGAGATTCCTTTTTACCTTTGGTTTTTCTTCTTTTCTTCTTCTTCTTCTCCACATTATGTGTGGGTTTATTTAATTTTTCCGAGCTCCTTGTTGAAGAGATTGGTTGGATAGAAAGCTCCTCCTCGTTAGCTGTTTCATCATGAGAGAAAATAGGAGGGAAAGGGGGAATCTTTACCCTTCCATTAGTATTTCTTTTATATTCTATTTGTATTCCTGTTTTTCTATAGTTGTCTATATAAGCATTCTCATTGCAATTTACCACACAAAACGTATAGATTTCCTTTAGATTAGTTTCAATGTCATCCGTGAGAATGAATACTTCAAACCAATTATTTTTATGTGTCAAGTGGATGACCTAAGGTTTATCAATCCATGGGAGGCGTAGGATGAAGATGGTCTCTCTCAAACAGCCCTGCAATCAAATAACAAAGAGTCTCTTGTGTCCTCAACACACCCAATACAATGGTAAATTGTATAGGTGCACTAGTTCGGTGAAGAGACGGTGATACAAGTGTAGTACGGATAGTAGATATAGCTTTTTGTAGTGCGAACAATAAAAAACAGCAAGGTAGCAAGTAACAAAAGCGAGCATAAACGGTATTGCAATGCTTAGAAACAAGGCCTAGGGTTCATACTTTCGCTAGTGCAATCTCTCAACAATGCTAACATAATTGAATCATATAACCATCCCTCAACTTGCGATAAAGAATCACTCCCAAGTTCCTATTAGCGAAGAACATAAGATAGAAATTGTTTGTAGGGTACGAAACCACCTCAAAGTTATCCTTTTCAATCAATCTATTGAGCTATTTGTGACGCTCCCGACTTAATCATGCACTAATCATACACGCAAATGCACACGATCAAGCCTAAGGACTCACGGGAAGATATCACAACACAACTCTAAACACAAATAAAAGTCATACAAGCTTTATATTACAAGCCAGGGGCCTCGAGGGCTCGAGTACATAAGCTCGCATTACACAAGCGTCAGCGGAAGCATTAGCATCTGAGTACAGACATAATTAAACAGATATGCCTTAAGAAGGTGGGGCAAAACAACAACACTAGATTGGAAAGGCGCGGGCCTCCTGCCTGGGAGCCTCCTAATCTACTCCTTATCGTCGGCCTCCTCGTAGTAGTAACCACCGTCGGAGTGGTAGTAGTAGCCATCGGCGGGAGCAGCCGTCTCCGAGGCTCCATCGTCTGATCGCAGCATTTGGGTATGGGAAAAAGGTAAAGCAAAGCAACCGTGAGTACTCATCCAAAGTACTCGCAAGACTTATGTCAGAACTATTCTAATTATGCATCGGTTTCAAATGAAGGGGCTATATCGGTGGACTGAACTACAGAATGCCTGAATAGAGGGAAGGCCTAGCCTATCGAAGACTAGCAACTTGCAGCATCTTGCAGCATTAGAAGAGTGTAGATTAGTACATAAACATAGTAGTAGCAACAAGTAATAGTAACCATGCTCAGAGATCCCTCCTCGACTCCCTGCGAGAAAGCGATCCCGAAGCCATAATATCCACTTAGAATCTCAAGTATCTAGTTCTAGTTGTAGTAGATCGGGATACTCTCTGAGCGTCCGTTATCGTGGACACGGCTATTCGAATAGATATACTTCCCTGTAGGGGTGCACCAACTTACCCAACACGCTCGATTAACTCTGGCCGGACACACTTACTCGGTCCATGCCTGGCCTCGGCTGATCGACACGTCGTAGTCCTACCTAGGCTCAATAGAGAGGTCAGCATGCCGGTCTACCTCCTAAGCACTCAGGGGTCTTGAGCCCATCGCCCTTTGCAGTCCTGCGCGCTACGTACGCAGCCGGGAGCAGACCTAGCCCCCCTTAATACAAGCGCATGCGTTCCCAGTCCAACCCGGCGCGCGCCGCTCAACTGCTGACATCTGAAGAACTTCGGCTGATACATACAACGCCGAGTGCCCATACTATTCCCGCATGGTGGTTAGTGCAATAAGGCCAGAGGCCTACTCAGATCACATATCCTAACCCATTAGTGCATCGGGAGCTCACGTAAACGATCAGCGATCCACGATCTGTGGTCCCGTCGCCCCGTCTCGAGGGCTTACGGCAAGGGCTAGGAATGCCCGGCCGTGCCTCCTAATTATCTCGCGGGTACCCTCATGGTCAACCCGACTCCACATCTCTCACAGGTACCCCTCGGGGTCAACCCGCCTCAACAAGGGTCTGTAATAAAAGTAGGGTAACCGTGTGTCCATAACATCAAGGGGAATCCGAGGAATCACCCTCGTTGGATTCCTACTCGATGTAATCATCAAGGTGAACCTGGAGGAATCACCCTCGATGGGTTCACACTTGAGGGACTGTATGACAGGGGCATCGTCGGAGGTGGTGAAAGAAGAATCACCCTCATAAACTACAACCGGTTAGCTATACTACAAAGATATCATCAGGAGTGAGTTAGGAGGTATCACCCTCGTCACTCGATATTACCTCTGTAGAGTCGAGCAGCTTAGGGTAATGTGTGGTGAGGTGTCGGTCTTAGCCCGTCGATCATATCGATTGAGGCACCGGTAACTAGGCGGGGCAATGGGACAAGGGTGAGGGGCCACAGATGGTTCACTAACCAACCTATACTAAGCAGTTTAGGATGACAGGTACTGTAACAAGAGCAGGTTACAAAAGCTGGCTATGCATCAGAATAGGTATATCGGAACAACAACTGTAGCAATTCTAATGCAAGCATAAGAGAGAAAGAATGGGAGATATAGGCATGTTCAAGGGGCGTTTGCTTGCCTGGCTGCTCTACTGAAAAGGTCTGGTCGTCAGCGGTGTAGTCATACTCGGCAGCAGCGTCGGTCTCGGGATCTACCGGAGAGAAGAGGGGGAAGAAACAATAAATAAAGAGCAAACAAATGCATCATAGATGCATGGCATGGCAATATGTAGTGCGGGTGGTGACCTAATGCAATGCTACACGTTGCGGGCGGAGCGGGAAAATATGTGGGGATATTTTCCCGGCTTCGGGCAGGTATCGGTATACTGAACCAGAGGGGAAGGTTCCATGTTCGGCTAGTTAGGAGTGATGTTCAAGCATTTTGACCACATATTCGGATTCGTCTCGTTTTTCTGATCAACTTTCATGTAGAAAACTTTTCGATCCGAGCTACGGTTTATTTTCTATGATTTTTCAAAGATTTCAACCATTTTCTGAAATTCTTGAAATTAAATCTAATTCGAAAATAACAGAAAAGGACTTATTGCGTCAGCATTACGTCATGATGATGTCAGCAGTCAACACCACAGTCAGCAGGTCAACAGGTCAGCGTTGACCAGTCAAACTGGCAGGTGGGGACCACCTGTCAGTGACACAGGGACTAACTACACTGGTTAGACTAATTAACTAGCGGTGGGGCCACTGTGTCAGTGTAACTAACAGTAGATTAGCACTAATTAATCACACTGACATGCGGGACCCACCTAACAGAGTCAGCGATGCATAGTCAGCACGTTGACCATGGTCAACATGGTCAACTGGGGCCACGGGGCCCACTGGCAGTGACCCAGGTGGGTCCCAGGCCATGGCACGCTGGCGGCCGGCGGCGGAAAAAGCTCCGGCGAGCCTCCCGCGGCAGCTGTTTCGCCGGAGATGGCCGGAAATCGCGTTTGGTGGGTCGTTTTACGCGCGGTTGGGTTCTTTCGAACGGGCACTCCGAGCCTCAACGATTGGTGGTACTCGCGCGGGCGGTGGTGGTCAGGAGCGGCGGCAACGGTAGCTACAGGCGGCGGCCGGAATTCGGGGCTCGTCGCATTTGTCGCTCCGGTACGTTTGCGAGCGAACTAAACCTATAGGGAGCACCAGGAGGCCACCCTGAGCACAATGGCGTGCTTGCTTGGCCACGGCATGGGCTACAACGTCGACGGCGAGCTCGATAGTGGATCCAGGGCACGGCAATGGCAGCGCGTTGCGCACGGCTAGCTACGGCCGCGGAAACGGAGCACGGACGGGGAGAGAGGAAGCGGAGCTCACCGAGCAGGCTCACGGTGGCCCTGTGGGTGATCGGGAGCGCAGAACCGAGGTGAATCGACGGCGATGATTTTGCGGTGGCCAGAGATGGGGACGAGGACGAATCGGCAGCTGCGGTGCATCCCGACTCCAGCAGAGGGCACCAGACGAAGAGGTCGTGGACACAAGCTGCAGGCACGGGAACGCCGGTGGTCGCGGGTACGAGCGGCGAACGGCGACGGCCGCGTCGGCCCCTTCTCCAGATCGACGGATGGTGACCTAATGCAATGCTACAAGGTGCGGGCGGAGCGGGAAAATATCTGGGGATATTTTCCTGGCTTCGGGCAGGTATCGGTATACTGAACCGGAGGGGAAGGTTCCATGTTCGGCTAGTTAGGAGTGATGGTCAAGCATTTTGACCACATATTCGGATTCGTCGCGTTTTTCTGATCAACTTTCATGTAGAAAACTTTTCGATCTGAGCTACGGTTTATTTTCTACGATTTTTCAAAGATTTAAACCATTTTCTAAAATTCTTGAAATTAAATCTAATTCAAAAATAACAGAAAAGGAATTATTGCGTCAGCATTACGTCATGATGACGTCAGCAGTCAACACCACAGTCAGCAGGTCAACAGGTCAGCGTTGACCAGTCAAACTGGCAGGTGGGGACCACCTGTCAGTGACACAGGGACTAACTACACTGGTTAGACTAATTAACTAGCGGTGGGGCCACTGTGTCTGTGTAACTAACAGTAGATTAGCACTAATTAATCAAACTGACATGCGGGACCCACCTGACAAAGTCAGCGGTGCACAGTCAGCACGTTGACCATGGTCAACGTGGTCAACTGGGGCCATGGGGCCCACTGGCAGTGACCCAGGTGGGCCCCAGGCCACGCCACGCTGGCGGCCGGCACCGGAAAAAGCTCCGGCGAGCCTCCTGCGGCGGCTGTTTCGCCGGAGGTGGCCGGAAATCGTGTACGATGGGTCGTTTTGCGTGCGGTTGGGTTCTTTCGAATGGGCACTCCGAGCCGCATCGATTGGTGGTACTCGCGCGGGCATTGGTGGTCAGGAACGGCGGCGATGGTAGCTACAGGCGGCGGCTGGAATTCGGGGCTCATCGCATTCGTCGCTCCGGTAGATTTGCGCGTGAACTAAACCTACAGGGAGCACCAGGAGGCCACCCTGAGCACGATGGCGTGCTTGCTTGGCCACGGCATGGGCTACAACGTCGACGGTGAGCTCGACAACGGATCCAGGGCACGGCAATGGCGGCGCGTCGCGCACGGCTAGCTACAGCCGCGGAAACGGAGCACGGACGGGGAGAGAGGAAGCGGAGCTCACCGAGCAGGCTCACGGTGGCCCTGTGGGTGATCGGGAGGGCAGAACCGAGGTGAATCAATGGCGACGATTTTGCGGTGGCCGGAGATGGGGACGAGGACGAATCGGCAGCTGCGGTGTGCCCCGGCTCTAGCAGAGGGCACCAGACGAGGAGGCGGAGGCCTACGGAGCCCGTGGACACGAGCTGCAGGCACGAGAACGCCGGTGGTCGCGGGTACGAGCGGCGAACGGCGACGGCCGCGTCGGCTCCTTCTCCAGATCGATGGAGAGGGAGAGGAAGGAGGGGAAAGTGAGCGAGGGGGAGCCAGTGGAGTTGTTGGGGGTCGCCCTTATCGCCTCCCGGCGTCCCTGTGGCTCCACGCGTCGAAGAGCAGTGGCGACGACGAGCTCTTGGCCATGGCCCTGGCGACACGGCGCGAGGAGGACGAAGGGGCAGGTGAGAGTGGGTGGAGGTGGGCTGGGCCGACTCGGGCCGCAGGCGAGCGCCAGGTAAGGCAGGTAAGTTTTCCCTTTTTCCATTTTTCTCTGTTTTTCCATTTAATTAATAAACAGAGAGGGTTAGGGATTTCTTTGGGCTACCAAAACATTTTAGAAAAATGTGGGACTAAGCCACATAACTCCTTTGTGATTTATGGTACTGCCACAGAAAGTTTGGGAGAGATTTGAATCCAATTGAATTTTTCACAAATGAAATAGCATTTAAATATGCTGAAATTGCACTGTTTTATTTGCTATAGCTCATTTTAGCTTGATGGTGATGTTGTTTTCCTGAACAAGAATTTGTTTTGGAATATTTGCTAAAACATGAACTATTTTCCAGCAATTTTTTAGCAACTTCAAATTTCACTTAAGATTTGAATTGAATTCAGTGGTGGAATTTGAAATGAGATATGAATCCAACATGATCAAGCATTGCAAATCACAGTGACTTAGCATAATCATTATGGATCACTGTTGCTCATTACAGAGGGGTGTTACAATTTTCCTCCTCTAAAAGAAATTCTCATCCCGAGAATTCAGGAGGTAGAAGGAAAGAGATCGGGATATTCTTCTCGAAGATGATCCTTGCGTTCCCAAGTGGCTTCATTTTCAGTATGATTTGACCACTGCACTTTAAGGAACTTGGTTGTCTTCTGACGGGTCCGGTGTTCAGCTTGATCGAGAATGCGGATCAGATGCTCCTTATAAGATAGGTCATCTTGCAATTCGAGCAATTCATGATCCACTGCTCTGTGCGGTTCCTTGAAGCAACGGCGAAGTTGCGACACATGGAAGACGTCGTGGAGATGCGAGAACTGCGGCGGCAACTCCAATTTATAAGCCACCTGACCACGTCTAGCGAGAATGCGAAAGGGACCAATGTAGCGCGGTGCTAACTTGCCCTTGATTCCGAAGCGGTGGGTGCCCTTCATAGGAGTGACACGCAGATAAGCTTGCTCACCAGGGTGATAGATCGAACCCCAGTGTTTACGGTCATAGTTGCTCTTCTGACGGGATTGGGCCGCCTTGAGATTTTCCCGGACAATACGGACTTGCTCTTCAGCGTGTTGGATAATATCCAGACCTATGAGCGGCCGTTCCCCAGTTTCTGACCAATTCAGAGGGGTTCGACACTTACGTCCATAAAGTACCTGGAAGGGTGCCATCTTCAAGCTTGCTTGATAGCTATTGTTGTACGAGAATTCAGCATATGGGAGAGATTCCTCCCACTTCTTGCCAAATGAAATGACACAAGCACGTAGCATATCTTCAAGCACCTGATTAATTCGTTTAACCTGGCCTTGGGACTGGGGATGATAAGCAGAGCTCTAGGTTATATGAGTTCCCATAGCTTTTTGGAATCTTGCCCTGAACATTGAGGTGAAAAGGCTGCCACGGTCTGAACTTATCTCCTTCGGAATACCGTGGAGTGACACAATTCTGGAGATATACAAGTCTGCTAACTGACTAGCAGTGACGTCTCCTTGACTGGCAGAAAGTGTGCAACTTTGGAGAGTTGGTCGACGATGACAAGAATAGCATCGTGACGCTTCTGTGACTTAGGAAGGCCAGTAATGAGATCCATTTGAACTTTGTCCCATTTCCATAAAGGGATAGGGTGCGGTTGCAGAATTCCAGCAGGCTTCTGATGTTCTGCTTTGACGCGACGGCAAATGTCACATTCAGCAACATAACGAGCAATGTCTTGCTTCATTTTAGACCACCAGTACCTTTGACGGAGGTCGCGATACATCTTGGTGCTACCAGGATGAATAGACAGTGGTGTAGCATGAGCCTCTTTCATAACTTTGTCTGTCATAAGTTGGAACCGGGGTACTACAATGCGATTTCTGAAGTACAAAGTTCCATTCTTCGGCAAGCGAGAAATCCCTGGACTTTTCAAGATCAAGATCTCTTTTCATCTGATCAACTTCAGCATCTTTTGCTTGCGCAGACTTAACAACTTTCTCAAGATCTGTCTGCATAACCAGGTTATTAAGAGAACCCTGTGGAAGGATGCGAAGGTTCAACTTGCGAAGTTCTTCATAAAGGAGGGGTTGAGCTCGCTGAACCATGAGGTTGTTGCAATAAGACTTGTGACTCAAGGCATCAGCCATCACATTAGCCTTGCCAGGGGTATATGAAATACCGCAGTCATAGTCTGTAATTGTTTCCAACCATCGCTGCTGAAGGAGATTCAAATCCAGCTGAGTAAACAGATATTTCAAGCTTTGATGATCCGTGTAAATCTCGCAACGGTTACCGAGAAGGTAATGTCGCCATAACTTCAATGCATAGATAACTGCAGCAAGTTCGAGATCATGAGCTGGGTAGTTCTCTTCATGAGGGCGCAGTTGTCATGAAGCATAAGCAATCACTCAGCGCTCTTGCATCAGGACACAGCCTAATCCTTGTCGAGATGCGTCGCAATAGATGACGAATTCCTTGCGAGAATCCGGAGGAGCAAGCACGGGAGCAGAGGTCAGCTTGTCCTTGAGAGTCTGGAAACTTTCCTGACATTTGTCTGTCCACTCAAATTTTATGCCTTTGTGAAGCAGATTAGTCAGAGGCTTGGCAATCTTGGAAAAGTTGTCGACAAAATGGCGGCAATAGCTTGTGAGTCCGAGAAAACTTCTCACTTGCTTGACATTCTTCGGGGGAGTCCAGTCAAGAATAGCCTGAACTCATTCTGGGTAGACAGCAATACCATCCTTGGAAGTCACATGACCAAGGTAGGTCACTTCGGATAACCAGAATTCACACTTGGAGTACTTGGCATAAATTTGATGCTCTAGGAGCTTTTCCAGAACAAGTCGAAGATGTTCAGCATGTTCTTCCTTATTCTTGGAATAGACCAGGATATCATCCAGATAAACCATGACAAACTTGTCGAGGTAATCCATGAAGATATAATTCATCAATCAGGAGAACGTAGCTGGAGCATTGGTTAAGCCAAAGGATATGACAGTATACTCGTATGAACCATAGCGAGTAACGAAGGCAGTCTTGGGAATATCCTCTTCACGGACTCGGATTTGATGATAACCCAACCTCAAGTCGAGTTTAGAGAATACCGAGGATCCAGCAAGTTGATCATACAGATCGTTGATCCGAGGAAGCGGATATTTGTTCTGAATGGTTGCCTGGTTGATAGGTCGGTAATCTTGGACCAATCGGTTTGTACCATCTTTCTTCTTGACAAAGAGAGAAGGTGTTCCCCAGGCAGAGGAACTTGGACAGATGAAACCCTTGTGAAGTGATTTGTCGATTTTCTCCTTAAGTTCAAGGAGTTCATGCGGAAGCATCTTGTAGGGATGCTTCGCAATAGGAGTAGTGCCTGGTTTCAAATCGATAACAAACTCGACAGCTCTAATAGGGGGTACTCCTGGAAGATTTTCTGGGAAAACATCCTGGAAGTAGCGAACGACTGGAACATTCTCGATCCCCTCAAGAGGAGAAGCATTCAACGCATTCAGGGCATAAATCTGATCCCCGGCATTTTGAATGAGATGAGCATGGCAATTTACTAACTCATCCGAGGGGTGCAGGAGTTGGACATCTTTAGTGGCGCAATTGATTAAGGCGGTATGAGCCTTCAACCAATCCATTCCCAGTATGAGGTCAACTTTAGAAGACTTCAAAATTATGGGAAAAGCATGGAATTCCAACCCTTCAATTTCAATGGTAACATTGGGGCTGAACATGGAGGTTTGACATTGGCCCGCGGGAGTGTTAACCACTAGCGACTGGTGCAATTCTTCACATTTAATGTCATGCATGCATGCAAAAGCTTCAGATATGAAAGAATGCGATGCTCCTGAATCAAATAAAACAGAAGCTGATACTGAATTAATGAGAAGAGTACCCATCACAGTAGCTGGTTGGTCTGGATCTTCATTCATGTTAACATGATAAGCTTGACCATGACCATAAGCAGGCCTGGCATTGTTGTTGCAGGGCTGATAGTTACCACGGCCATTTCCGTGGCCAGCTGACAGGAGCACAAGTTGATTCTGATTCTGAGAGCAGTCTCTGGCACGGTGACCTGGACGACCACACTTGAAGCAGAGCCCTTCATTGGGAGCGGGAGCAGGAGCTCGAAACATTGGAGCCTGAGGTCTCGGCTGCCTCGGTGGTGGAGGAGGTAGACGAGGTGCAGCATACGACGGCCTTGGCACAGGGACAGCTAGACGGTACATGCTGTTAGGAATCCAGATACGGCGCTTCTGCGAAGATGAGCCCGAAGATGAGCCCGCTTCACGGGTGCGCTTGAGCGCGTCCTTGTGCTTCTTTAGACCAGTCTCGACCTGAATGGCCTTGTTCACCAAGGTGGCGAAGTCGGTGAAGTCTTGGACAAGCAGTGCTAGTTGGATGTCAGGATTGAGCCCTTCATGAAACTTCTCCTATCTGTGAGCATCAGTGGCAATGTCTTCCTCAGCATAGCAAGACAAGTCAAGGAATTCCCGCTGATAAACTTCCATTGCCTTGCTTCCCTGAACAAGGTTGCGAAACTCCTGTTTCTTCCGGTCCATGACTCCCTGGGGAATGTAACGGGCAGGGAAAGCAGCTTGGAACTCCACCCAAGTGATGATGGTTCGAACAGGTAGGGTACGCCTGTGACTGTCCCACCATTGAGCTGTGGGTCCCTTCAGAAAGTAGGACGCAAAAGTGACATAGCTGGCAGGGGCAACACTAGCAGACTCCATCTCAAAAGTGATGTCGCGGAGCCAGTCATCAGCGTCAAGTGGCTGAACTGAGTTGCGGATGATGGTTATGTTCAGGCACACAAAGTCTTGCAGAGTTATTGGGGCTAGCTGCTGGTTAGCATTGGGACGAGGAAACTGATCCATAAGCCCTTGCATAAATTGGCGATTCAGTTCAAACTACTGCATCATCCCAGCCATATAGTCAGGCGGTGGTGGTGGAATGTTGGCACCACGGCCACAACCATGACCTGCTGGTCTAACCATCCTGCTAAAATTCAACAGGGGCGTAGTTTAGCAACGAGCAATTGCAGGTGTATGGAATCATTCATGAAGTAACACGCACAACAAAGGAAGTGCAATAGATACAACATCATAGTCATACATGACATACAGATCCATACATAGATTCGGTTACAAGCCAGCGTTACAACAACGGAGAAAAGAAAGCTAGACAACTAGGCGGCACACAGGCACGCGGTGGAGGGATATAACAACAGGACATAGCGACATGCTACATCAACGTCGGAGAAAACCACTGAAGCCAGGCAGCTACAGGTGACGACGCAGGGTACCCTCGACATAAGGATCCTGTGCTCCGTGAACACTCTGGTGCAGAACCTGGTCCCGAACTGGAAGAAGAGGACCACGTGGAGGAGTAGAACCTCCAAGAGCAGGCCACTCAAGACTTGGTGGCATCTCCGTCCTGTGCGGGTAAAGGATATACTCTGGGTGCATCCGTGCACTGACTGCTAGCAGCAACTGTGTCAGAGCGTCATAAAGGCGAGCACGAGTGGCGTACAACTCGACAGCAAGAGCTCGAGCAGTGCGATCCAGAGCCTGTGTGTATTGAACCAAAACCTGCAGGTCATAACGATGCAACACGTAAGGGGTACAGACAGCAGTGTAGTATCCACTCTCATCCCCAACGGGGGCATAAGGGATATATCTGAAAGCAGTCTCCTCCAAGTGATTGTGCTCTCCGCGGAGACGGGCAATAGCAGTATTGGCAGCATCATGTACAGCCATGTCAACAGTCACTCCAACACCATGGAAGGTGTGCAACTCGGTGATGGAGTTGTTCTGCCGATCAAAGATACGAACCACAGCATGGTACTGCTCCTGGTTAAACTCGCGGTAATCCTCGTAAACAGTGTACTCGGGGTACCAGCGATATCCTAGCCTGGTCAAGAGGTCGACCAGGATAGCAGGGAACCCAGTCGCATCAACAACTATAGTCTGTCATACGAGCTGTCTTGCAGGACGCATTTGAAACAAGAGAGTGCAAGATGTCAAATGACAGTGTGAGGAGCATAAGATAGCATTGAAAGGAAGGTTGCAGATAATCCAGCTCTCCAGGTGAATGTGAACACGAGAACCTAATGTTAGTAAAATCATTTAACCTGAATAGAAGAGAAATCAGATTCCCAGAGTAAAGAAGAGGAATAAAAGATCCTAATACCACCCATTGGCGACATGGGCCCGTAAGCCACACAGCCATGTTAGTAAAACAGTTTTCAAAGACTAGACTCAACTTTGGCCAAGGAGTTGGAAAGGGGAATCCTACAGGCAGTCGGCTCTGATATCAACTTGTGACGCCCCCGACTTAATCGTGCACTAATCATACACGCAAATGCACACGGTCAAGCCTAAGGACTCACGGGAAGATATCACAACACAACTCTAAACACAAATAAAAGTCATACAAGCTTTATATTACAAGCCAGGGGCCTCGAGGGCTTGAGTACATAAGCTCGCATTACACAAGCGTCAGCGGAAGCATTAGCATCTGAGTACATACATAATTAAACAGATATGCCTTAAGAAGGCGGGGCAAAACAACAACACTAGATCGGAAAGGCGCAGGCCTCCTGCCTGGGAGCCTCCTAATCTACTCCTGGTCATTGGCCTCCTCATAGTAGTAACCACCATCGAAGTGGTAGTAGTAGCCGTCGGCGGGGGTAGCTGTCTCCGGGGCTCCATTGTCTGATCGCAGCATTCGGGTATGGGAAAAGGTAAAGCAAAGCAACCGTGAGTACTCATCCAAAGTACTTGCAAGACTTACATCAGAACTATTCTAATTATGCATCGGTTTCAAATGAAGGGGTTGTATCAGTGGACAGAACTGCAGAATGCCTGAATAGAGGGAAGGCCTAGCCTATCGAAAACTAGCAACTTGCAGCATCTTGCAGCATTAGAAGAGTGTAGATTAGTACATAAACATAGTAGTAGCAACAAGTAATAGTAACCATGCCCAGAGATCCCTCCTCGACTCCCTGCGAGAAAGCGATCACGGAGCCATAATATCCACTTAGAATCTCAAGTATCCAGTTCTAGTTGTAGTAGATCGGGATACTCTCTGAGCGTCCGTTACCGTGGACACGGCTATTCGAATAGATATACTTCCCTGCAGGGGTGCACCAACTTACCCAACACGCTCGATTAACTTTGGCCGGACACACTTACTCGGTCCATGCCCGGCCTCGGCTGATCGACACGTCGTAGTCCTACCTAGGTTCAACAGAGAGGTCAGCACGTCGGTCTACCTCCTAAGCACTCAGGGGTCTTGAGCCCATCGCCCTTTGCACTCGTGCGCGTTGCGTACGCGGCCGGGAGCAGACCTAGCCCCCTTAGTACAAGCGCAGGCGTTCCCAGTCCAACCTGGCGCGCGCCGCTCAACTGCTGACATCTGAAGAACTTCGGCTGATACATACAACGCCGAGTGCCCATACTATTCCCGCATGGTGGTTAGTGCGACAAGGCCAAGGCCTACTCAGATCACATATCCTAACCCATTAGTGCATCAGGAGCTCGAGGAAATGATCAGCGATCCACGATCAGTGGTCCCGTTACCTCGTCTCGAGGGCTTACGGCAAGGGCTAAGAATGCCCGGCCGTGCCTCGTAATTATCTCGCGGGTACCCGCACGGTCAACCCGACTCCTCATCTCTCGCGGGTACCCCTCGGGGTCAACCCGCCTCAACAAGGATCTGTAATAAAAGTAGGGTAACTGTGTGTCCATAACATCAAGGGGAATCCGAGGAATCACCCTCGTTGGATTCCTACTTGATGTAATCGTCAAGGTGAACCTGGAGGAATCACCCTTAATGGGTTCACACTTGAGGGACTGTACGACAGGGGCATCGTCGGAGGTGGTGAAAGAGGAATCACCCTCGTAAACCACAACCGGTTAGCTATACTACAGAGATATCATCAGGAGTGAGTTCGGAGGTATCACCCTCATCACTCGATATTACCTCTGTAGAGTCGAATAGCTTAGGGTAATGTGTGGTGAGGTGTCGGTCTCAGCCCATCGATCATATCGATCGGGGCACCGGTAACTAGGCGGGGCAACAGGACAAGGGTGAGGGGCCACAGATGGTTCACTAACCAACCTATACTAAGCAGTTTAGGATGACAGGTAATGTAACAAGAGCAGGTTACAAAAGCAGGCTATGCATCAAAATAGGTATATCAGAACAACAACTGTAGCAATTCTAATGCAAGCATAAGAGAGAAAGAATGGGTGATATAGGCATGTTCAAGGGGGGGGGGGGTTTGCTTGCCTGGCTGCTCTGCTGAAAAGGTCTGGTCGTCAACGGTGTAGTCGTACTCGGCAGCAGCGTCGGTCTCAAGGTCTACCGGAGAGAAGAGGGGGAAGAAACAATAAATAAAGAGCAAACAAATGCAACACAGATGCATGGCATGGCAATATGCAGTGCGGATGGTGACCTAATGCAATGCTACATGTTGCGGGCGGAGCGGGAAAATATCTGGGGATATTTTCCTGGCTTCGGGCAGGTATCGGTATACTGAACCGGAGGGGAAGGTTCCATGTTCGGCTAGTTAGGAGTGATGGTCAAGCATTTTGACCACATATTCGGATTCGTCGTGTTTTTCTGATCAACTTTCATGTAGAAAACTTTTCGATCTGAGCTACGGTTTATTTTCTACGATTTTTCAAAGATTTAAACCATTTTCTAAAATTCTTGAAATTAAATCTAATTCAAAAATAAAAGAAAAGGACTTATTGCGTCAGCATTACGTCATGATGACGTCAGCAGTCAACACCACAGTCAGCAGGTCAACAGGTCAGCGTTGACCAGTCAAACTGGCAGGTGGGGACCACCTGTCAGTGACACAGGGACTAACTACACTGGTTAGACTAATTAACTAGCGGTGGGGCCACTGTGTCTGTGTAACTAACAGTAGATTAGCACTAATTAATCAAACTGACATGCGGGACCCACCTGACAAAGTCAGCGGTGCACAGTCAGCACGTTAACCATGGTCAACTGGGGCCATGGGGCCCACTGGCAGTGACCCAGGTGGGCCCCAGGCCACGCCACGCTGGCGGCCGGCGCCGGAAAAAGCTCCGGCGAGCCTCCTGCGGCGGCTGTTTCGCCGGAGGTGGCCGGAAATCGTGTACGATGGGTCGTTTTGCGTGCGGTTGGGTTCTTTCGAATGGGCACTCCAAGCCGCATCGATTGGTGGTACTCGCGCGGGCGTTGGTGGACAGGAACGGCGGCGATGGTAGCTACAGGCGGCGGCTGGAATTCGGGGCTCATCGCATTCGTCGCTCCGGTAGATTTGCGCGCGAACTAAACCTACAGGGAGCACCAGGAGGCCACCCTGAGCACGATGGCATGCTTGCTTGGCCACGGCATGGGCTACAACGTCGACGGTGAGCTCGACAACGGATCCAGGGCACGGCAATGGCGGCGCGTCGCGCACGGCTAGCTACAGCCGCGGAAACGGAGCACTGACGGGGAGAGAGGAAGCGGAGCTCACCGAGCAGGCTCACGGTGGCCATGTGGGTGATCGGGAGGGCAGAACCGAGGTGAATCAATGGCAGCGATTTTGCGGTGGCCGGAGATGGGGACCAGGACGAATCGGCAGCTGCGGTGTGCCCCGGCTCTAGCAGAGGGCACCAGTCGAGGAGGCGGAGGCCTACGGAGCCCGTGGACACGAGCTGCAGGCACGAGAACGCTGGTGGTCGCGGGTACGAGCGGCGAACGGCGACGGCCGCGTCGGCCCCTTCTCCAGATCGACGGAGAGGGAGAGGAAGGAGGGGAAAGTGAGCGAGGGGGAGCCAGTGGAGTTGTTGGGGGTCGCCCTTATCGCCTCCCGGCATCCCTGTGGCTCCACGCGTCGAGGAGCAGCGGCGACGACGAGCTCCTGGCCATGTCCCTGGCGACACGGTGCGAGGAGGACGGAGGGGCAGGTGAGAGTGGGTGGAGGTGGGCTGGGCCGACTTGGGCCGCAGGCGAGCGCCGGGTAAGGCAGGTAAGTTTTCCTTTGTCCGTTTTTCTCTGTTTTTCCATTTAATTAATAAACAGAGAGGGTTAGGGATTTCTTTGGGCTACCAAAACATTTTAGAAAAATGTGGGACTAAGCCACATAATTCCTTTGTGATTTATGGTACTGCCACAGAAAGTTTGGGAGAGATTTGAATCCAATTGAATTTTTCACAAATGAAATAGCATTTAAATATGCAGAAATTGCACTGTTTTATTTGCTATAGCTCATTTTAGCTTGATGGTGATGTTGTTTTCCTGAACAAGAATTTGTTTTGGAATATTTGCTAAAACATGAATTATTTTCCAGCAATTTTTTAGCAACTTGAAATTTCACTTATGATTTGAATTGAATTCAGTGGTGGAATTTGAAATGAGATATGAATCCAACATGATCAAGCATTGCAAATCACAGTGACTTAGCATAATCATTATGGATCACTGTTGCTCATTACAGAGGGGTGTTACACTATTCCTATAAGTATCACAAATAGCTCTAGAGTTCGTACTAAAATAACACCATATGATACACATCAACCAACTCTAATGTCACCTAGATACTCCAATGTCACCAGAAGTATCCGTAAGTTGATTATACGATATGCATCAAACAACTTCATAATCATAATATTCAATCCACACAAAGAACTTCAAGGAGGACCCCAAAGTTTCTATCGGAGAAAAGATAATGAAAACGTGCATCAACCCCTATGCATAGACTACCCGAATGTCACCTCGGGAATCCGCGAGTTGAGTGCCAAAACATACATCAAGTGAATCAATATAATACCCCATTATCACCACGGGTATCCATATGCAAGACGTACATCAAGTGTTCTCAAATATGAAATATTCAATCCGACAATAACGAAACCTCAAAGGGAAAAGATTTGATTCATCACAACAAAGATAGAGAGGGAAGAAACACCATATGATCCAACTATATTAACAAAGCTCGCGATACATCAAGATCGTGCCATTTCAAGAACACGAGAGAGAGAGATCAAACACATAGCTACTAGTACATACCCTCAGCCCGAGGGTGAACTACTCCCTCCTCGTCATGGAGACCGCCGGGATGATGAAGATGGCCTCCAGTGATGATTTCCCCCTCCGACAGGGTGTCAGAACAGGGCTCCAGATGGTATTTCGAAGGTACAGAGGCTTGCGGCGGCAGAGTCCAAGTTCTAGGGTTATTTCTGGGGGTTTTGGTATTTATAAGAATTTTTGGCGTTGGAATCACGCGAAGAGGGGCCACAAGGGGCCCACGAGGCACCAGGGCGTGCCTGGGGGGTGGCGCGCCCAGGTGGCTTGTGGGGCCCCTGTGGCTCTTCTGGTGCTCCTCCGAAACTTCCTGGGTCTGTTTCCTTCCAGAAAAAATCGTCAAAAAGTTTCGCTAAATTTGGACTTCGTTTGATATGGATTTTCTGGAAAACAAAAAACAAGCAGAAAATAGCAGCTAGCATTGGGCACGAGGTCAATATGTTAGTCCATGACAATCATATAAAAGCCATATAAAAGTGCACCAAAATCATACAAAACTATAATAAACATGGCATGAATACTTCATAAATTATAGATACGTTGGAGACGTATCAGCCCCCTCCCCCCCCACCAAAAGCCACATTTCCACTGTTTCCTCCTTCCTTTCCTAGTTCAAACCTTCACTGCTTGCTTTGCAGTGCCGCCTCCTCACCGGCGGCGCTCCTTCCCGTTGCGCAGCCTCGTCCATATAGTCAGGTAATCCACACCCCACCCCATCCTCCTCCTCCTTCTCCATCCGACAAGCCTCGACAGCCAGCGCGACATCTTCCACCCAAATCACTGCCCCATCCTCCAAATAAGCGCTGCCCATAGCAATGGTTCACGCATTATAGCCAGGAGCTCAAGGAGCATCTGGCACCGGTGAAGCAAATCGCGGCCGCACGCACGGATGAGGTCGCGATGGCTGCCATGCGTGCCGACCGCCAGATCTTGGAGGAGCACCTCGCCGTCGAGGCCACCGTCGACCCTTCGCGCGTGGACGCCGCCATGCGGTTGGCTGCTTTAAATGACAGTTCGTGATGTTTTCTAAAGGCCGCCTCCGGTGCCTTCTAGTGAATTGTCCTCTGTTGTGTTAATATGCAATCTGATCTTCTGAAATGTGATGTTCAGTTAACAGTTTGGTTCATTTGTTGTGATGTTCAGTTAACTATTTGGTTCAATTCTGAAATGTGATTTTCAATTCCTGTGGGTACAATTTTTTTATTGTTATGCATGTGAGAAATAAAATCGGATTTGGATGTACTCTATACATGAGAAACATACACAAATGCTATATTTCCTAGTAGTTCTTAAGCACGCTAGGCTTGGTTAACTGTATGATCTTCTAGTATATGTTCTATTCTGCAATATGGTTCTCAGTTAACTGCTTGCTTCATTTGTTGTGGTGTCCAGTTAACTTTTTGGTACAATTCTGCAGTGTGATGTTCATTTGTTATGGGTACAAGTTTTCATTAATATATTCTACTGATAGTATGCCAACTCTCACTTAAACTAATCAATATCTGCCTTATATGTGTTGCAGGGAAACAATGGGAGGCACTGAGGTTTACCATCGAGGTTTGCACATGCATGGTCCTTTGGCTAATAGCACATTGTTGTGCAATTGCAGGAACCATTCTAATATTTAGGTTTTTAACAATTTGGTCTTGCACATGTAGGTCCTGCTGTCAAAGGTTTAGACCCACTGTTCAATCCATTTTGCATATGGGGAAATGAGATGGACATGAATATCAGTCAAGTCAAGAAACTCAGAAAGATTGTTAGGATAAAGAAACTAGCGTTGAATAACAACAAGATCTTTGTTTGCACAATGAAGAAGACATCAGTCAACTACAGGATGGTACTAACTCTTTTACCTTGTGTTTTTTCCTGTGCGCCATTTCAAAATTTAGATCAGATATTTATGCATATCTTTGTTTTTAGTCCTTTTCAAAGCAGTTCACCGATGATTACCTCTCAAACCACCTCCATGGTCAAGAGGCGAGGAAGGTACTCATTCAACACCCACGCTACAATATTGAAGTCTCCCTTAAGAAGACGAAGGTTGGGTGGGCAATCATCCGCAGCCACTGGCGTAAAGTTGCAAGGACATTCAACATCATTAAAGGCTCAATATTTGCCTTCAGATTCAACAGTTTTCCATATGAGATTCATCTCTCTATATACCGTAGATGATGCTACTTTCCAAAGGTTTTAGATGTTGCATGTGAAACGTTGTGCTGTTGTGTAATTGCATAGCTAGCTATATGCCTATATGGTGTAACTGAGTGCTGAAGCTATGTGATGTTGTACTCTGATGTAATTCAGCTATGAAATCCTAGTTGCTGTAATACGGCTATGAAACATATGGTGTGTTTGATATGAAATGTCAATTTGATTACTAAATGCATTATCAATAATAGGCCAATTAGCCTGCTTATTGGGTTTTTGAATTGCAGACGGTTTCTCAGACAACACCGTGGGCGATGACCTCAAACAACGCACACAGTTTCTAGAAAGTAGCCGTGTTGGATCAATGAACAATCACACATGCCTTCCGCCCGACAAATGTTTGCGTTAGGCCACCTTGCACAAATGTTTCCACATAAAAATTGTGTGTGATGTACATATGAACGGAAATGTTTTTCTGAGATTCACTGTGTGGGATGAACATACGAACAGAATGCTTAGGCCAGTATAATTGTCTGCAATGGCTCGCCCGATCGCAGACGAGCTCTTTTTGCCCCGCGTGTGTGACCGGAGGCCCTATCGCCGATGGTTTCTGGGTCATGTGGGAAGGACCCCCCTATCGCACACACAGGCAAGGCGACGGTTTAAAACTCCATCACGGAAAGGGGTTAAAAACCATTTGTATAGCAGCTCGCTGTACCAGTGGATGTATCTTGCCATTCATGATTCATTTTCTTTAGTGATGCCTATCTGCTAGCTTGCTGAACATTAGGAAGATGGAAACAATCTGAACACAACGTTAAGAGGAAACAACCTTACCAGCTACAAATGAATACTTGGTGACGTCTAATGGTGATGCTAATAAATTGGGGTGTCAACCACGAAAAATAAAGCAACGATGCAATAGCTAGACAAGAAGCTTTTTTTGCGGGGAAGCTAGACAAGAAGTTGGAGCACAAAGTTTCTTCAAAGAACAAAAGAGAGGGAACTAACTCCTTTATTTAGAATAGAAAGGGAGCCATCTTGATTTTCTAATTAAGCTATATTGCACAATTAAATGCAGAAAATAGTAGCCCCTCCGATCCTAAATAAGTGTAGGAGGTAGTATTATGATAGCACAAAACCATGTGAACAACCGAGGTATTTTTATAGTGGCATACATGAGTAAATACTAGTGTGACTTAAGTCAGGTTCATGGAGGTGTAATATCTAGTTATCTATTCGAATATGTGGGCTTCAACCTCTCATGTACTCAAGCTTGTAGTTCGAATCTTCAGTCGATCTACATGTGATTGATTTCATGTCTTCAACAAAAGCAAAGGATGGAAAATACCAACTCTCGAGTCTTCGACTAAAACAAAGGATGAAATATACCAACTCTTAACTAATTGTTGTTCTGATGTATGAAGAATATAATCATTTGTGGTAGACGTGTTTGTAATGTATTACATTGTGCACATTCATGCCAACCATCTGCTCAACGAATTCCTTTATCATTTTCCCCTTTGTTTTGAAAACTTCTTATATAAACTCTTGAGTGGAACTCAACTTATGTGCATATGACCGGGCTACATTTTTTTAAATTACAACACCTATTTTCTCTTGTTAGGCTTTGCATCCTTCTTCGTTGACAATGAAGCGCCCCATGTATTATACTATCTGTCCAAAGACGACGTTCTTCCAATCACTATGGGAGCCCCACCATTTCTCTTCTTGAAGTGGAGTCACATCTTCTAACTTTTCAATGTCGTGGCACCTTGGAGTCATTTTATCGAGCATTGATGGTTTGGATTAAGATGGAGCTTAATGATTTTAGTTTCTCGTTTGGATTTTCAAGTCTTTGATTTTACTTCAGTTTTAACTACAAGGTGCTACAACACGAAAATGTAGAGGATGTGCTTCCGCTCTGAGAAGAGCAATAACGGGCCTACCGCAGTGGTAGAAAGAACATCTTTGGAGAGAAGGGAGTAAAACATATGGTGTTGCTCACGAATGACAAAAAATAAAGGAAATCCTAGCAAGGAAAAAATGAATATGATCACTATAATAAATAATCATAGTCCAAAAGGGCACCATAAATTTACGGGAATACAACTCACTCATATGCACACAAGTTGAGTTCCACTCAAGCAAGTTTGAATAAGAGCTCCCCCAAACAAAGGGAAATTGAATAAAATAATGATAAACAAATACCTTGAACATATGGTTGGCACACATGTGCACAACACAATATAATTAAAACTCATAGATCATAAATCATTATATTGTTCACACATCAAGCCATCAAATAGTTAAGATTTGGTATTTTCATCTTTTTTCTATTGTTGAAGACCCAAGAGTTGTTGTTTTTCATCCTTTTCTTTGGTCGAAGATCTTAAATTAGTCACATGTAGATCATTGCAGGTTTGAACTACATTCTTGAGTACGTAAGGTTGTAGCCGAGATATTTGAAGATAACACCAGCTATTCCAGCTTCATGAGCTTGACGAAGGTCATACTACTATCAACTAACGTATGTTGTCCCACTTACTATAAAAATAACTACGTTGTTCACTTGGTTTGCTGCTGGACAAAATGAATGACCCCTTACAAAAGGAAAAAAACAACACCTAATGATCACATATGAAACTTAGTCCAATGGCAGCAACAACTAAAAACTATATGTGATGTCTTATTTTTGTCATTAGTTTGTGTGCACTCATATAAAGTTGACACAACAACTGCAACATCAAGAAAAATTCCAAATAGCGGTTTTGTCATAAATCCACAACACAGACAAAAACAAATTCGAGCAGTCAACCTCTGGAAAGGTAAAATAGCTAGACAAGGTATCATCACGAATATGTTTGTATGGAAGGTTGGTTAAAATTTGTAATGTCTACTAGTGGTTCAAGCCATTTTTCAATTTCTAGAGGGGAACACATCCTCTAGAGTTCAATATCAATCCAAGAACACCACGCAATACCATTACTTCTCATTATGGTTCCCGACGAATGGAGTGTTGGAAATATGCCCTAGAGGCAATAATAAAATGGTTATTATCATATTTCCTTATTCATGATAAATGTTTATTATTCATGCTAGAATTGTATTGACCAAAAACTTAAATACATGTGTGAATACATAAACAACACCGTGTCCCTGGTGAGCCTCTACTAGACTAGCTCGTTGATCAAAGATGGTTAAGGTTTCCTAACCATAGACATGAGTTGCCATTTGATAACGGGATCACATCATTAGGAGAATGATGTGATGTACAGACCCAACCGTAAGCTTAGCATCAGATCATATCACTTAGTTTATTTGCTATAGCTTTCTTCATGTCAAGTATCTGTTCGTCAGACCATGAGATCATGCCACTCCTGGATACCGGAGGAATACTTTGTGTGATATCAAATGTCACTTCGTAACTGAGTGATCATAAAGGTGCTCTACAGGTATCTCCGAAGGTGTGTGTTGAGTTGCATGGATCGAGACTGGGATTTGTCGCTCCGTGTGACGGAGAGATATCTCTGGGCCCTCTCGGTAATACAACATCACAAGAAGCTTCATGTACTAATGAGTTTAGTCACGGGATCTTGTATTATGGAACGAGTAAAGAGACTTGCCGGTAACGAGATTGAACTAGGTATGGAGATACCGACGATCGAATCTTGGGCAAGTAACATATCGCCGGACAAAGGGAATTGTATACGGGATTAACTGAATCCTCGACATCGTGGTTCAACCGATAAAGATCTTCGTTGAATGTGTGGGAATCAATATGGGCATCCAAGTCCCGCTATTGATTATTGATCGGAGAGGAGTCTCGGCCATGTCTGCATGTTCCCGAACCCATAGGGTCGCATGCTTAACGTTCGGTAGCACTAGGGGTAGTATTGAGATATTAATAGTGGAAAGTCCGAAGGTTGTTCGAGTCCCGGATGGGATCCAGAATATTGCTACTTGTGAGTTGCGTTGGGATTTTCCCCGAAGAGGAAGGGTGAAGCAGTACAGTAGAGATAAGTATTTCCCTCAGTGAGAACCAAGGTTTATCGAACCAAAAGGAGAATCACGCAAACCCTAGTGAACAACACCTGCACACACAAAATCAAATACTTACACCCAACACGGGCAAGAGGGTTGTCAATCCCCTTGAACTCGTTACTTGCAAGGATCAAATCTTGTATAGGTAGATATATAAATTGCAAAACAAACTAAAAGTAAATAAATTGCAGCAATGTATTTTTGGTTTTTATAATATGTTTAAAGTAGACCCGGGGGCCATAGTTTTCACTAGAGGCTTCTCTCTCGAACACATAGCATACGGTGGGTAAACAAATTTCTGTTGGGCAATTGAGGAAAAAGTGCATAGTTATGACTTATTCATGGCAATGATCACATATATAGGCATCACATCCGTGACAAGTAGACCGACTCCTGCCTGCATCTACTACTATTACTCCACCAATCGACCGCTATCAAGCATGCATCTATGGTATTAAGTTCATGATAAACAGAGTAACGCCTTAAGCAAGATGACATGCTGTAGACAAAGTAAACTCAATAAATATGATTAAACCCCATCGTTTTATCCTTAGTAGCAACAATACAATATGTGCCTCGTCCCCTTCTGTCACTGGGTGAGGACACCGCAAGATTGAACCCACTAGAAAGCACCTCTCCCACTAAAGATAAATCAATCTAGTTGGCCAAACCAAACGGATAGATCGGAGAGAAATACAAAGCTATAACAATCATGCATAATAAAGTTCAGAAAAGACTCAATTGCTTTCAATGAATAATCTAATCATAAACCCACAATTCACCGGATCCCAACAAACACACCGCAAAAGAAGATTACATCGGATAGAACTCCAAGAAGATCGAGGAGAACATTGTATTGAAGATCGAAGAGAGAGAAGAAGCCATCTAGCTACTAGCTATGGACCCGTAGGTCTGTGGTGAACTACTCACACATCATCGGTAGGGCAGCAAGGTTGATGTAGAAGCCCTCCGTGATCGATCCCCCCTTCGGCAGAGTACCGAAAAAGGCCTCCAGATGGGATCACGGAAGAACAGAAGCTTGCGGCAGCGGAAAATTTATTTCGGGTGGCTCTCTGTTGGTTTCCCAATATTTGAGAATTTATAGAAGTGTAATTAGGTCAAACGGAGCCACGTGGGGCCCACAAGGCATCAGGGCGCACCTACCCCCCAGGGCGTGCCCTGTTGCCTTGCCGTCTCCTCGTTTGTCGTCTGGTCTCCTCCTGAAGCTTCTAGGGTCTCTTATGTCTAGAAAAAAATCGTCAAAAAGTTTCGTAGCATTTGGACTCCGTTTGGTACTGATTTTCTAGAAAACCAAAAACAGGCAAAAAAACAGCAACTGGCACTAGGCACTGGGTTAATAGGTTAGTTCCCAAAAATGATATAAAATTGCATATTAAGGCATATAAAGTATCCAAGATTGATAATATAATAGCATGAAACAATCAAAAATTATAGATACGTTGGAGACGTATCAGATATCACGAGGAGCTCCGGAATGGTCCGGAGGTATAGATTTATATATGGGAAGTCATGTTTTGGCCACCGAAAAAGTTTCGGATTTTGTCGGCAGTGTGTCGGGAGCACTGAAAGGGTTCCAGGGGTCCACCGGGGGGTACACCAGCCCCGGACACCCACATGGGCTATAGGCCTGGTTGGGCTAGACGCATGAGCCCCCCCCAAGGGCCCATGCGCCTAGGGTTGGGGGCGAACCCTGATGTCTACTACACAACTTATTCTTGTAGACTCGTGTTGGGCCTCCACGCGCAGAGTTTTGTTGGACAGTAGCAATTTTCCCTCAAGTGGATGATCTAAGGTTTATCAATCCGTGGGAGGCGTAGGATGAAGATGGTATCTCTCAAATAACCCTGTAACCAAATACAAGAAATCTCTTGTGTCCCCAACATACCCAATACAATGGAAAATTGTATAGGTGCACTAGTTCGGCAAAGAGATGGTGATACAAGTGTAGTATGGATAGTAGATATAGGTTTTTGTAATCTGAAAATAAAAAAACAGCAAGGTAGTGATACGTCTCCAATGTATCTATAATTTATGAAGTATTCATGCCATGTTTATTATAGTTTTGTATGATTTTGGTGCACTTTTATATGGCTTTTATATGATTTTCATGGACTAACATATTGACCTAGTGCCCAGTGCCAGTTGCTGTTTTTTGCTTGTTTTTGGTTTTCCAGAAAATCCATATCAAACGAAGTCCAAATGCAGCGAAACTTTTTGACGATTTTTTCTGGAAGGAAACAGACTCAGGAAGCTTCGGAGGAGCAACAGAAGAGCCACTGGGGCCCCACAAGCCACCTGGACGCGCCACCCCCCTAGGCGCGCCCTTGTGCCTCGTGGGCCCCCTGTGGCCCCTCTTCGCGTGATTCCAACGCCAAAAATTCTTATAAATACCTAAACCCCCAGAAATAACCCTAGAACTTCGACTCCGCCGCTGCAGGCCTCTGTACCTCCACGATCTCATTTACAGCCCTTTTCTAGCACCCTGCCGAAGGGGGGAAATCATCACTGGAGGCCATCTTCATCATCCCGGCGGTCTCCATGAAGAGGAGGGAGTAGTTCACCCTCGGGGCTGAGGGTATGTACTAGAAGCTATGTGTTTGATCTCTCTCTCTCTCTCTCGTGTTCTTGATATGGCACGATCTGGATGTATCGCGAGCTTTGTTAATATAGTTGGATCATATGGTGTTTCTCCCTCTCTATCTCGTTGTGATGAATTGAGTTTTTACCCTTGAGGTTTCACCATTATCGGATTGAATACTTTTATGGATTTGAGAACACTTGATGTATGTCTTGCATATGAATACCCGTGGTGACAATGGGGTATTATATTGATTCACTTGATGTATGTTTTGGCACTCAACTCGCGGATTCCCCAAGGTGACATTGGGGTAATCTATGCATAGGGGTTGATGCACGTTTTCGTCCAACTTTCTCCAGTAGAAATCTTGGGGCACTCTTTGAAGTTCTTTGTGTGGATTGAATATTATGATTATGAAGTTGTTTGATGCATATTGAATGATCAACTCACGGGTACTTGTGGTGACATTGGAGTATCTAGGTGACATTAGAGTTGGTTGATGCGTATCATATGGTGTTACTTTAGTACGAACTCTAGGGCTGTTTGTGACACTTATAGGAATAGCTCAATAGATTGATCAGAAAAAATAACTTTGAGGTGGTTTCGTACCCTACAGCAATTTCTATCTTATGCTCTCCGCTAATAGGAACTTTGGAGTGATTCTTTGTCGCACATTGAGGCATTGTTATATGATCCAATTATGTTAGCATTGTTGAGAGATTCCTCCAGCGAAAGTATGAACCCTAGGCCTTGCTTCTAAGCATTGCAATACCGTTTATGCTCACTTTTGTTACTTGCTACTTTGCTGTGTTTTTCTTATTCGCACTACAAAAACCTATATCTACTATCCATACTACACTTGTATCACCATCTCTTCGCCGAACTAGTGCACCTATACAATTTTCCATTGTATTGGGTGTGTTGGGGACACAAGAGATTTCTTGTATTTGGTTGCAGGGTTGTTTGAGAGATACCATCTTCATCCTACGCCTCCCACAGATTGATAAACCTTAGGTCATCCATTTGAGGGAAAATTGCTACTGTCCTACAAAACTCTGCGCTTGGAGGCCCAACACGAGTCTACAAGAATAAGTTGTGTAGTAGACATCAAGCTCTTTTCTGGCGCCGTTGCCGGGGAGGTGAGTGCTCGAAGGTATATCTTTAGATCTTGCAATCAAATCTTTTAGTTTCTTGTTTTATCACTAGTTTGGTTTATAAAATAAATCTACAAAAAAATGGAATTGAGGTTGCCTCATATTATTCGTCTTTATAATGTCTTGCTTGAAAATGATGGATCGGAAAATTGTGCTCAATTGATAGAAGAAGAATTCAATAAAATGTTTGGCATAAAATCTTTGAATGATGAGCATGATTGCAATGTTGTTAGTATAAATTCTATGAATATCCATGATGCTAATGATATGCAAAGCCATAAGCTTGGGGAGGCTATGTTTGATGAAGAAGATATTTTTAGTCCCCCAAGTTTTGATGATAAAATTTATTATGATGATAGCATGCCACCTATTTATGATGATTATATTGATGAAATTGGGTTTGGAAGAGTGTCAACTCTAGGTACTAATGATCCCACTATTTTGGAGGGAGTTGAATCTTATGGCAATAATTATGAAAGTGGATTTGGAGAGGTCACAACTTCATTTAATGATGATTCCACTATTTTGGAAGAGGTTTCAATTGATTATGACAACAAAGTTGCTATCTATGATGATTATTGTGATGACATGTATGCTATAAAGAATAATGATAACCATGAAACTTGTCATCATGATTTTAATTTTCAATTGGATTATGCCAATCAAGAATCTCATGATAGTTATTTTGTTGAGTTTGCTCCCACTACTATTGATGAGAATAAATTTGCTTATGTGGAGTGTAATAAAAATTCTATGGTTGTGGATCATGAAAAGAATGCTTTATGTGATATCTATATTGTTGAATTTATTAATGATGCTACTGAAAATTATTATGAGAGAGGATCATATGCTTATATATATTTCAATAATATCAAGTTTCCTCTCTATGTGTTGAAAGTTTTGAAGTCATGCTTGTTTTGCCTTCCCATAAACTATTTTCTCACAAAATCCCTATGCATAGGAAGTGGGTTAGGCTTAAATGTGCTAGTCATATGCTTCATGATGCTCTCTTTATATTTCAATTCTTTACTTTTATGTGAGCATCATTGAAATCATCATGCCTAGCTAAAAGGCAATAAAGAAAATCGCTTGTTGGGAGACAACCCAACATTTACCCCTACTATTTTTGTGTGTTCACATGATTAATCTACTGTATTAATCATTTTTTATATGTTTTCTTTCAATAATGTGCCAAGTAAAGCCTTTGGGATAGTGTGGATGCTTGTTGATTTGATTCTGTGCAAAAACAGAAACTTTTGTGTCCAGTACTGGAATTTATATTCTGTACTGGAGCGTGATAAAATTCTGAAATTTTTACACAGTATTGGGTTACAAATTCTTGACGTTTTACTAATTTTTCAGAATTTTTGGAGGTACAGAAGTATGGGTTTTAAATCGCTCGCTACATGCTGTTCTGTTTTTGACAGATTCTGTTTTTAGTGCATAGTTTGCTTGTTTTAGTGTTTCCATAGCTTATATTGAGTAATATAAATTGTGTAAATGATACAATACAGTAGTAATTATGTGATAACAATTATGAATCTTGTTTTGACAGTACCTGAGTGGATGATTTATTTTTATCATACTAACCTATCTCACAAGTTCCGTTAAGTTTTGTGTGATTGAAGTTTTCAAGTTTTGGGTGAGATATCGATATGAGGAGAATAAGGAGTGGCAAATCCCTAATCTTGGGGATGCCCAAGGCACCCCAAGGTAATATTCAAGGAAGACTCAAGCGTCTAAGCTTGGGGATGCCCCGGAAGGCATCCCCTCTTTCGTCTTCAACATTATCGGTAACCTTACTCGAATCTATATTTTTATTCGTCACATGATATGTGTTTTGCTTGGAGCATCATTTTATTCTGTTGATATTTTCTTGGTGTTATCAATAATCATTTTTGTATCTTTTAGTTCAATAGAATGCCAATTATAGCCTTTACCATGCTCAGTTTGCAAGTTTATGTGTTGCTGTTTGAAAACAGAAAGTTTTCTGTTATGTCCTGAATATTTGTGAATTTTCAGAACATTATAAAAATCTGAAATTTTTACACAGTAAGAAAGCATGAGTTCCCTGTCACGTGGTAATTTTTCAGAATTTTTGGAGTTAGGGAAGTATGAATTTTAAATCTCCCTTTACAGACTGTTCTGTTTTGGCAGATTTCGGTTATGGTTGCATTGTTTGCATATGTTTGCTTGTTTAATGATTCTATTTGAGGATAGGAGTATTAAATATGCAGAGGCATTTAGTATGAAATGTTTAATTATAATTTTAGTGATTTGCTACAGTAGATAATGTTAAGGTTTTGAGTTGATTTATACTAACTTATCTAACGAGTTCTTGTTGAGTTTTGTGTGGATGAAGTTTTTAAGATTTAGGAGAAGCCATGATATGAGAGGAATTAAGGAGACACAAGAGCTCAAGATTGGGGATGCCCAAGGCACCCCAAGATAACATTCCAAGAAGTCTAAAGCAACTAAGCTTGGGGATGCCCCGTTAGGGATCCCACCTTTCTTCATCAACACCTATCGGTTAGCCTAAGTTTTTACTTGTTCACATGATATGTGCTATTCTTGGAGTGTCCTTTTATTTTCATTTTGTTTGCTGTTTGAATAAAATTATCAAGATCTGAAATCTTTATTGAGAGAGAGTCCTCACATAGCTACCTATTTACTTAACTACTCATTTGATCTTCACTTATATCTTTTTGGAGTAGTTTGTCATTTACTCTTGTGCTTCACTTATATCCTGTGATTAAATTGTTGAATGAATTGAATATCATAAAGTTGAAGTTATATGTGCTTCATATGCTTGTATCATGCCTAGTAGTAGCTTCACATTGGGTTTAGAAGGTAAAATCTATTGAAGCTTGACAATCACAATATTGGTCATACAAGCAATTCATGAATAATTAGTATAAGGAAGAGAACTTTCACATATAAATATATTATCTTGGACATCTTTTATGATTGTGAATACCCATTAATTATTTTCAAACTTGAGCAAATTAGCTGAAGTTGGACAAGGAAGACAACGTAATGAGTTATGTTTGGGTATATTTGCATAGAAATTATATTGTTATGGATCCTCCAACATGTGGTGCTTGCTTAGGATCTTTTGCTAGCCAAAAAATCGTACTAAGTAGAGATACTACTTGTGCATCCAAAAACCATTAAACCCTGTTTCTTCCCATGAGTGTCCACCATATCTACCTATGGATTGAATAAAATCCCTCAAGTAAGTTGTCATCGGTGCAAAAAGCAATAAAAATTGTTCCTAAAATATGTATGATCTTTTATTGCAAGGGAAAATAAGCTATGTACGAACTTGTGAATGTAAAGAAATAAAAGCGACGGACTTCATAATAAAGGTTGCTATCACAAGGGGCAATATAACGTGACGTTACTTTGCATTAAGGGCTTGGCATCCAAAAATAAAAAGCGCATGACAACCTCTGCTTCCCTCTGCGAAGGGCCTATCTTTTACTTTATGTGTTTACTTTTATGCAAGAGTCAATAGTATTATTTCTCATTTCAACCTTAATTATTCTCTAGTTGGCAAGCATCATGTGGTGGGGAAAGATCCAGGCACATATGGCCAGTCAAATATATTTGATCATGAATTATTATTATTGACAATTATCTCTATGATAAATAAGTTGGGAGGCGAAACATTAAGCCCCTATCTTTCTCTGTGTTCGATGGATGCCATTTGTTATAAAAATATGCTTTGAGTACTAGCAATCATAGAAGACTATATGATAATTGAGGATGTGGAGCTCTTACTTAGACTTTGTTGAAGATAAGTTGAATTGCAATTGTTTGGTGACTAAGAACATAGGTTGTTAAGTTTCAAGAGAATGCATTGTTTGAACCATAACATGTGAATGGATTGCTACTTTATCATGATGAGTTTTATGAGAAAGAGTTGCTGTTATGATGCTAGGAAAAGTAATTGAAATTATCATTGATCAAACTTATGCACTATGCTAGCATTCACACTTCATAAATTATTTCTTTTATCATTTACCTACTCGAGGACGAGCAGGAAGTAAGCTTGGGGATGCTGATACATATCCAACGTATATATAATTTATGAATTATTGATGCCATGTTTATTATAATTTTGTATGATTTTGGTGCACTTTTATATGGCTTTTATATGATTTTCATGGACTAACATATTGACCTAGTGCCCAGTGCCACTTGCTGTTTTCTGCTTGTTTTTGGTTTTCCAGAAAATCCATATCAAACAAAGTCCAAATGCAGCGAAACTTTTTGACAATTTTTTCTGGAAGGAAACAGACCCAGGAAGCTTCAGAGGAGCTGCAGAAGAGCCACAGGGGCCCCACAAGCCACCTGGGCGCGCCACCCCCCAGGCGCGCCCTGGTGCCTCGTGGGACCCCTGTGGCCCCTCTTCGCGTGATTCCAACGCCAAAAATTCTTATAAATACCAAAACCCCCAGAAATAACCCTAGAACTTTGACTCCGCCGCCGCAAGCCTCTGTACCTCCACGATCTCATCTATAGCCCTTTTCCGGCACCCTGTCGGAGGGGGGAAATCATCACCGGAGGCCATCTTCATCATCCCGGCGGTCTCCATGACGAGGAGGGAGTAGTTCACCCTCGGGGCTGAGGGTATGTACTAGTAGCTATGTGTTTGATCTCTCTCTCTCTCTCTCTCTCTCGTGTTCTTGATATGGCACGATCTTGATGTATCGCGAGCTTTGTTAATATAGTTGGATCATATGGTGTTTCTCCCTCTCTATCTCGTTGTGATGAATTGAGTTTTTACCTTTGAGGTTTCACCATTATCGGATTGAATACTTTTATGGATTTGAGAACACTTGATGTATGCCTTGCATATGAATACCCGTGGTGACAATGGGGTATTTTATTGATTCACTTGATGTATGTTTTGGCACTCAACTCGCGGATTCACCGAGGTGACATTGGGGTAATCTATGCATAGGGGTTGATGAACGTTTTCATCCTACTTTCCCCGTTATAAATCTTGGGGCACTCTTTGAAGTTCTTTGTGTGGATTGAATATTATGATTATGAAGTTGTTCGATGCATATCGAATAATCAACTCACGAGCACTTGAGGTGACATTGGAGTATCTAGGTGATATTAGAGTTGGTTGATGCGTATCATATGGTATTATTTTAGTACGAACTCTAGGGCTGTTTGTATAGGAATAGCTCAATAGATTTATAGGAAAGAATAACTTTGAGGTGGTTTCGTACCCTACAGCAATTTCTATCTTATGTTCTCCGCTAATAGGAACTTTGGAGTGATTCTTTGTCGAACATTGAGGGATTGTTATATGATCCAATTATGTTAGCATTGTTGAGAGATTGCACTAGTGAAAGTATGAACCCTAGGCCTTGTTTCTAAGCATTGCAATACCGTTTGTGCTCACTTTTGTTACTTGATACTTTGCTGTTTTTTATTGTTCGCACTACAAAAACCTATATCTACTATCCATACTACACTTGTATCACCATCTCTTCGCCGAACTAGTGCACCTATACAATTTGCCATTGTATTGGGTGTGTTGGGGACACAAGAGATTTCTTGTATTTGGTTGCAGGGTTGTTTGAGAGATACCATCTTCATCCTACGCCTCCCACGGATTGATAAACCTTAGGTCATCCACTTGAGGGAAAATTGCTACTGTCCTACAAAACTCTGCGCTTGGAGGCCCAACACGAGTCTATAAGAATAAGTTGTGTAGTAGATATCAGGTAGCAAGTGATAAAACAGAGCACAAACAGTATTGCAATGCTTAGAAACAAGGCCTAGGGTTCATACTTTCACTAGTGCAATCTCTCAACAGTGCTAACATAATTGAATCATATAACCATCCCTCAACGTGCGACGAAGAATCACTCCAAAGTTCTTATCTAGCGGAGAACATAAGATGAAATTGTTGTAGGGTACGAAACCACCTCAAAGTTAACTTTTCCGATCAATCTATTGAGCTATTCCTATAAGTGTCACAAACAGCCCTAGAGTTCGTACTAAAATAACACCATATGATCCACATCAACAAACTCTAATGTCACCTAGATACTCCAATGTCACCACAAGTATCCGTGAGTTGATTATTCGATATGCATCAAACAACTTCAGATTCATAATATACAATCCAACACAAAGAACTTCAAAGAGTGCCCCAAGATTTCTACCGGAGAAAGTAGGACGAAAACATGCATCAACCCCTATGCATAGATTACCCCAATGTCACCTCAGGAATCTGCGAGTTGAGTGCCAAAACATACATCAAGTGGATCAATATAATACCCCATTGTCACCACGGGTATTCATATGCAAGACATACATCAAGTGTTCTCAAATCCATAAAAATATTCAATCCAATAATAGTGAAACCTCAAAGGTAAAAACTCAATTCATGAAAATCATATAAAAGCCATATAAAAGTGCACCAAAATCATACAAAATTATAATAAACACGACATGAATACTTCATAAATTATAGATATGTTGGAGACGTTTCAGCATCCCCAAGTTTAATTCCTGCTCGTCCTCGAGTAGGTAAATGATAAAAGAAATAATTTGTGAAGTGTGAATGCTAGCATAGTGCAAAAGTTTAATCATTGATAATTTCAATCACTTTTCCTAGCATCATAACAGCAACTTTTTCTCATAAAACTCAACATGATAAAGTAGCAATCAATTCACATGTTATGGTTCAAACAATGCATTCTCTTGAAACTTAACAACCTATGTTCTTAGTCACCAAATAATTGCAATTCAACTTATCTTCAACAAAGTCTAAGTAACAGCTCCACATACTCAATTATCATATAGTTTTCTATGATTGCTAGTACTCAAAGCATATTTTTAGAAGAAATTGCATCCATCGAACACAGAGAAAGATAGGGGCTTAATGTTTTGCCTCCCAACTTATTTATCATAGAGATAATTGTCAACAATAATAATTCATGATCAAATCTTTTTGAATGGCCATATGTACCTGGATCTTTCCCCACCACATGATGCTTGCCAACTAAAGAATAATTTAGGTTGAATTGAGAATGAATACTTATTGACTCTTGCATAAAAGTAAATACATAAAGTAAAAGATAGACCCTTCGCAGAGGGAAGCAGAGGTTGTCATGCGCTTTTTATTTTTGGATGTGCAAGCTCTTAATGCAAAGGAACGTCACGTTATATTGCCCCTTGTGATAGCAACCTTTATTATGCAGTCTATCGCTTTTATTTCTTTACCATCACAAGTTCGTACAACACTTATTTTCCCTTGCAATAAAAGATCATACATATTTTAGGAGCAATTTTTATTGCTTTTTGCACCGATGACAACTTACTTGAGGGATTTTATTCAATCCATAGGTAGATATGGTGGATGACGAGGGCATGTACTAGGGATAGGTAACAGGCCTGACCTACGGACCCTACCCTAGGACTCCGCACGTCTCATACTGGGCCCCAGGGCCAGATCAATAACCCAGAGTTCTGCAAACTGACATTCACTCGGAGTTCGACGAACCACTCGGAAGGCAAGAGTTCACTCGACCAGCTTGTTTCACTCGGAGCACCCGAAAGTCACTCGACCAGAGAAGACTAGGAGACTCCGAGAGCGCAACGGTCGGGACGCACGTTCGCCTGTATTAATTGTAATCAATGCGCCCGTTACCTGGCGCCCTTAAACCCCCTCTTAACCCCTGGTAATGGCGGCATTCATGGGAGGGCTGACGGCGACTATATAAGCCACCCCCAGCTCCATTCCAAGGGTTTGCAATCCATTGTAACAAATACACTCAAGTAATCAAGCTCCAGAGCACCGATACGTAGGGCTGTTACCTCCACCGCTGAGGGGCCTGAACTCGTAAATCCGAGTGTAACAACTGCGCCGTAGCTAGGCTCTGCCCTCTCATCTGTACCCCTACACACTACCGACTGCGACCCTGCCCCGAGTACTGGTCTCGGTGGCGGTCTTGGTCGTTTCACCGAGGAGGCGAGTGTCTGTTTCTCCTTGGGGACACTGGGTTGTGGGCCGACTGAATGGTGTCAGCCCTTACGGATCTGCTGTGAATCCGGTTGCGCGACTGGGATACTGCTGAATTTTGCTCCTCAGCCGCCTTGAGCAGGGCCCGGATCTGGCGAAGATCCTCTCCTGCCTCGGATCGGGATGGCTCAATGGAATCTGCTATCCGAGTGGCCCGCCACCAGATTCTGGACGGGAGTGCGGAATACCTGGAAACTCTGCTGCTGGTCATTCGAGAACAGCTGCCGTTGTCGCCGACTGGAACTGGGCTGATGCTGCCCGCGGGCGCGATCGTCGAGTGACTTCTGGAGCGCTTCCAAACAATTGCGCTTAGCCAAGTTGTCCTGTTGCACGGCCTCCAAATCCTGAGCCTCGGGGGTCATCCCAACGATGGGCGTCTGGAGGGCCTGCTCGGTCCTGCGCTGCTGTTCCTCCCTCTGCTGCCGAGTGAGAGGTCGGGGGACGTACTCGTCGTCATGTCGGTCCCTGCCGCCACCAAGATCAGGGCGCGACGGGTCACCGTTCTCCGCGCCGCCGCGGCCGTACCCAGGCGGACTGGGCGGGGAATCGGCCATCAGCACCTCTGCAGCAGGATCGCTGCTCTCGCACTCAGACAAGCTTTCCGAGTGCTCATGTATAAAGGCGAACATATCGAAGACAGATTCATCGGGCTCGATTGCCGCGATCTGCGGGGCCGCAGTCTTAAGGGCCGCCGCGTGCTTGATCCACCGCTGAAGCTGAGAGCGCCCGGAGCGCTTGCGACGACGGCTGGTGGAGAACATCACAGAGCATCAAGCTGTCTGCGCTTTGAAGGCAGGAGTCAGATATCGGGAACTCATCCTGAAATTTGGTCGGTCGGGATCCTTGACCATGAGCCGAATGATGGAGATTGCCACTCGGTACGCAAACGGAGAAGAGGAAGACCGTCTCCGTAACGGCAAAGGGAAAACCAGCGAGCCCAACCACGGAAACAGTAATCTCAATCGGAAGCCGAAGCGCAAGGCTGATAGTTGGACTCAGGCCGAGGCTGCTGCTCTGGCCGGCCAAGCCAAGAACAAGGGGAAGGCTAAGGAAAAATGGATCCCGAAGAAAAAGAGAGATCACTTGGGCCAAGATGTCCTCAATTCGCCGTGTCACATCCATACCAGGAAGGATGAAGAGGGCAATCTGATATTGCCCAAGCATACCACTCGACAGTGCAGACTGTTGATTCAGCAGTTCCGAGAGGGCCCGTCGAGTGAGAAGAGCCCAGAAGACGCTGATGATGGAGACAAAGACGAACCTTTTCCCAGTGTCAACGCAACCCTGATGATCTTTGCAGATGTAGAGAGCCGGAGCCGGTTGAAAGTTATCAATCGAGAAGTGAACATGGCCATGCCGGCGACGACAAAGTTTCTGAACTGGTCGAAGACTCCGATCATCTTTGATCAGTCGGACCACCCAGCCTACATAGTGAAAGCACATTCGCTCCCTTGGTGGTTTTGGTAATTCATAACAACATATATCTCATTGAACTAATGTCCATTCAAGTTAAAGATTTTAGGATGTTCAATGATTGGCATGGCATGGACTAGAGACGTGGACCCCTCAAAATGCTAAGGACAAGGATTGGCAAAAGCTCAAGACTCTACATTTTTGGTTTAGTGATCCAAGATCACATTGAGTCCATAGGAAAGCCAATACTATTAAAAGGGGATGAGGTGTTGCTTAATGGTCTTTTTGCTCAAGTGCTTAGTGACAGTACTCCTAAACCCTCAACCACTCTCTCTACCCAAATATGTCCAAAACCTACATTCCAACTCGGCCCCACCGAATTTCTCTATCCGGCCCCACCGAGTTCATCCAAGACTTAGCCACTGCCAAAACCCTAACAAATCGGATCCACCGAAATGGATCTCGGTCTCACCAAGATGGCCTTGCCAACTCTCTGTAATCGTTTGCACTTACTTCGGTCTCACCGAGTTTTGCAAATCGGTCTCACCGAGATGGCTTGCCAACTCTCTGTTGCCTTATTGCTTCACTTCGGTCCTACCGAGTTGATGCAATCGGTGCCACCGAGATGAGGATTGCCCTAGCCATTGCACTTCGGTCCATCCGAGTTGTTCGTATCGGTCCCACCGAGATTCCTAAAGTTCATATCTTTTACACAGTTCGGTGCTACCGAGATTATTGTTTCGGTGCCACCGAGTTGAGTCAAAAGTGTGTAACAGTTGGATTTTGTGTGGAGGCTATATATACCCCTCCACCACTCCCTTCTCAGCCAGGAGAGCCATCAGAACGTGCCTACACTTCCACCATACATTTTCTGAGAGAGAACCACCTACTCATGTGTTGAGATCAAGATATTCCATTCCTACCATTTGAACGTTGATCTCTAGCCTTTCCCAAGTTGCTTTCCACTCAAATCCTTCTTCCACCATAGCCAAATCTGTGAGGAGTTGTTTGAGTGCTGGGAAGACTATCATTTGAAGCACAAGAGCAAGGAGTTCATCAACAACACACTGTCTATTACCTTTTGGAGAGTGGTGTCTCCGAGATTGGTTAGGTGTCACTTGGGAGCCTCCAACATGATGTGGAGTTGAACCAAGCAGTTTGTAAGGGCAAGGAGATCGCCTACTTCGTGAAGATTTACCCCGAGTGAGGCTAGTCCTTTGTGGACGTAAGCCATGGTGGAATAGACAAGGTTGCTTCTTCGTGGACCCTTCGTGGGTGGAGCCCTCCGTGGACTCGCGCAGCCGTTACCCTTCGTGGGTTGAAGTCTCCATCAACGTGGACGTACGATAGCACCACCTATCGGAACCACGCCAAAAACCATCATGTCTTCATTGCGTTTGAGTTCTCCAATCCCCTCCTTTACATACATATGCAATTGCTTACTTTCCGCTGCTATACTCTTAGAATTGCATGTGTAGGGTGATGCTTGATATGTATTATTGCTAAAATCTGCGCACAATTAAAATCTGGGAAAAGGTTAGGTTTTATTTGGTCAAGTAGTCTAATCACCCCCCTCTAGACATACTTTCGATCCTACACATAGCCACCCCTTGGCGACAGGCGCTGGTGGTAGATCCAGTCGTGGGATGCGTCCGATTGCGCAAGGTCCTCATGGATGGTGGAAGCGGACTAAACATACTGTACGCTGATACTCTGCAAGCGATGGGCATTCTGATGTCCTGACTCAGCGAGAGCAGCATGCAGTTCCACGGAGTGATCCCCGGCAAGAAAGCAAAGTCACTCGGGCAGATCGCCCTGGATGTGGTCTTTCGAGACAACAAGAACTTTCGGAAGGAAAGGCTGACCTTTGAAGTGGTCGACTTCTGCAGCGCCTACCATGCAATCCTTGGTCGGCCGGCTTAAGCACGTTTCATGACCCGTCCATGTTATGTGTATCTCAAGCTGAAGATGCCCGGCCCCAAAGGTGTAATCACAGTCACTGGCAGTCGACAGCACGCGGAGGAGTGTTTGCAGCAAGGGTCCAAGATAGCTGATGAGCAGATGGCCATGGTAGAACTGGAGGAATACAAGAAAATGCCGATCTGAGTGATCTGCTACGCTCCAAGAAGCCGGCTGCAGAATCTGCGTTTCAGTCGACCGGCGACACGAAGCCTGTGCACATCCACCCGGAAGATCCCAATGCTGCTCCCACCAACATATCAACAACACTCGACAACAAATAGGAAGAAGCGCTCATCTAGTTCCTCCGTGAGAACTAGGACATCTTCGCATGGAAACCGTCCGACATGCCGGGTGTACCCAGGGAGCTGGCTGAGCACCGTTTGCGAGTCGACCCAAAGGCGAAACCTGTGAAGGAGCATCTCCGTCGCTCTGCTACACAGAAGAGGAAGGCCATTGGCGAAGAAGTTGCTCGGCTCCTGGCAGCCGAGTTCATCCGTGAAGTGTACCACTCCGAGTGGCTCGCCAACGTCGTCATGGTCCCTAAGAAGGACAAGTCTCTCCGAATTTTAAGCACATCAATCGGGTCTGCCCCAAGGATCATTTCCTGCTCCCCCGCATTGATCAAATCGTAGATTCCACCGCAGGTTGTGATCGACTGTCTTTTCTGGAAGCGTACTCCGGGTACCACCAGATCCGACTGTATGGGCTAGATGAAATAAAAACAGCCTTTATCACCCCATTCGGGTGTTTTTGCTCTGTCACCATGCCTTTCGGTCTTAAAAACGCTGGTGCCACTTTCATGCGCATGGTGCATAAGTGTTTGCAAAAACAGATCAGTCGGAACATCGAGGCATACATGGATGACATAGTGGTCAAGTCCAGAAAAGGTTCCGACCTACTGGCTGACTTAGCTGAAACTTTCGCAAATTTGCGGAAGTATGATATCAAGCTGAATCCAGCAAAGTGCACTTTCGGAGTTCCTGGGGGCAAGTTACTCAGTTTCCTCATTTCTGAACGAGGGATAGATGCCAATCCTGAGAAGATCGGGGCCATTGTACGAATGAAACGTCCAGAACGTCTTCATAATGTGCAGAAGCTCACAGGTTGCCTCGTAGCTCTGAGCCGATTCATCTCCCATCTCGGTGAGAAGGCACTACCCCTGTAACGATTGATGAAGAAATCTGATTCGTTCGAGTGGACTGCTGAAGCACAAGCAGCGTTTGTTGAGCTCAAAGCCCTGCTTTCCACCCAGTCGGTGCTTGCCGCTCCGAGCAGCAACGAGCCGTTGCTCTTGTACATTGCGGCCACTGGTCAAGTTGTCAGCACTGTCCTCACAGTCGAGCGAGAAGAACAGGGCAAGGCTTACAAAGTTCAACGCCCAGTCTATTACATCTCTGAAGTTCTGACTCCTTCCAAGCAGAGGTATCCTCATTATCAGAAGCTCGTCTATGGCATCTACCTGATTGCGAAGAAAGTAGCCCATTACTTCCAAGAGCACACTGTGTCAGTCGTCAGCAAGGCCCCACTGTCTGAGATCATGAACAATCGGGATGTGACTGGTCGAGTGGCGAAGTGGGCTATCGAGCTTCTGCCCCTGGACATCAAGTTCGAGGTGAAGAAGGCGATCAAGTCCCAAGCATTAGCCGATTTCCTAGCCGAGTGGACTGAACAGCAGCAACCAACTCAGAGCCACCCGGAACATTGGACCATGTTCTTTGACGGTTCCAAGATACTGATTGGTTCAGGAGCTGGAGTTGTGTTAGTATCTCCGAAGGGCGATCGTCTCAGATATGTTCTGCAGATTCACTTCGATTCCTCCAACAATGAAGCCAAGTACGAGGCGCTCCTTTATGGTCTACGTATGGCCATCTCACTCGGCGTCCGACGCCTGATGGTCTATGGAGACTCGGATCTAGTTGTGAACCAAGTGATGAAGGAGTGGGACATCAGAAGCCCCGCTATGATAGGATACTGCAACGCAGTGAGAAAGTTGGAGAAGAAATTTGAAGGTCTGGAACTACATCACGTTCCTCGGGCCAAGAATCAGGAGGCAGACGATCTTGCAAAGATCGGATCCACTCGGAAATCCATATCCAGCAATGTGTGCCTCGAGCATTTACGTTCTCCGACGGTAAAAGAAGATCCCTTCACGGAAGAGCCCCCGCAAGTGGTCAGTCCGTCTGATCCGACTGAAGTCGAGGTCCCGGCAGTCATTGATTTGGTCATGGAGGTCCTAGCAATCACACCCGAGTGGACAGTGCCTTACATTGCATACTTGCTCAGGCAGGAACTTCCAGAAGATGAAGCTAAAGCCCACCAGATCGTTCGCAGGTCCAAGGCCTTTACAGTGATGGGCAATCAGTTATATAGAAAGAGCGTCACCGGTGTGACTCAGCGTTGCATCTCTCCAGAGGAAGGTCGATTGATTTTGGAAGAGATTCACTCGGGAACTTGTGGACACCACGCGTCCTCTCGGACAATTGTGGCTAAAGCTTACCGAGCCGGTTTCTTCTGGCCACGTGCCAATGAAGCTACGCAGGAGATAGTCCAACACTGTGCCGGATGCCAGTTCTATGCAAACTTGTCGCACAAGCCTGCGTCTGCTCTGAAGACGATTCCACTCGTCTGGCCGTTTGCGGTCTGGGGACTCGACATGGTGGGACCCCTCCGGACAGGGGCGAGTGGATTCACCCACTTGCTAGTTGCAGTCGACAAGTTCACTAAGTGGATCGAAGCCAAACCCATCAAGAAGCTAGACTCTCGTACAGCGATCAAGTTCATGAAGGAGATAGTCTTCAGATACGGCGTGCCCCACAACATTATCACTGATAATGGTTCAAACTTCGACTCAGAAGAGTTCAGGGCGTTCTGTGATGCTCAAGGCACCCGAGTCGACTATGCATCTGTGGCGCACCCGCATTCGAATGGACAAGCTGAGAGAGCAAATGGACTGATTCTATAGGGGTTAAAGCCATGACTCATGCGCGATTTGGAGCACGCAGCTGGTGCTTGGGTCACCGAGTTGCCGTCAGTTCTTTGGGGCTTGAGGACGACCCCCAATCGGTCTACCAATCGCACTCCCTTCTTCATGGTGTACGGAGCTGAAGCCGTCCTACCGAGTGACCTGCTCCATAATTCACCCCGAGTGGAACTGTACTCTGAAGCTGAAGTAGAGCAAGCATGGCAAGACGCTGTTGATCTCTTGGAGGAGGAAAGGGAGATGGCTCTGATCCGATCGGCCACTTATCAGCAAGACCTAAGACGTTTTCACAGTAGGCATGTCAGGAGTCGGACCTTTCAGGAAGGAGATCTTGTGCTCGGAGTGGATCAGCAGCGACCTCACAAGCTTGCTCCCGCATGGGAAGGTCCCTTTATCTTGTCAAAGGTTCTGCACAACGGAGCATACCACCTGTACAACCTTCAGAAGCAAGCAGACGAGCCCCGTGCTTGGAATGCGGATTTGCTGCGACGATTTTATACTTGATCATGAGATGTAATAAAAGTACTCGAGTGATATTTGGTGAATAAAAGCATGACTTTTCTAGTTCCACATTGGGTTCACTCGTACGCATTTTCTGGCTTACAACCCCCAGTGGGTATATGCCGTTCAACTTAGCTGCAAATCAACTTGCAAACCAGCTTTTGCCTAAGTCAAAAATACTACTCCGAGTGAAGAGCATCCCTCTCACTCGGGGGCTTGGCTGCGAACCAGCTTTCGCCCAAGTTAAAAACGCTACTCCGAGTGAAGAGCATTCCTCACACTCGGGGGCTTGGCTGCGAACCAGATTTCGCCCAAGTTAAAAACGCTACTCCGAGTGAAGAGCATCCCTCTCACTCGGGGGCTTGGCTGCGAACCAACTTTCGCCCAAGTTAAAAATGCTACTCCGAGTGAAGAGCATCCCTCTCACTCGGGGGCTTGGCTGCGAACCAGCTTTCACCCAAGTTAAAAGCGCTACTCCGAGTGAAGAGCATCCCTCTCACTCGGGGGCTTGGCTGCGAACCAGCTTTCGCCCAAGTTAAAAACGCTACTCTGAGTGAAGAGCATCCCTCTCACTCGGGGGCTTGGCTGCGAACCAGCTTTCGCCCAAGTTAAAAATGCTACTCCGAGTGAAGAGCATCCCTCTCACTCGGGGGCTTGGCTGCGAACCAGATTTCGCCCAAGTTAAAAACGCTACTCCGAGTGAAGAGCGTCCCTCTCACTCGGGGGCTTGGCTACGGACCAGATTTCGCCCAAGTTAAAAATATACTTCGAGTGTAGAGCGTCCCTCTCACTCGGAGGCTTAGCTGCGAACCAGCTTTCGCCTAAGTTAAAACCCAGTTCAAAGATTCGAAAGACTCGAAGGAAAGCATTCGATTAACTCCAGAAGTTCAAAAGCGAATACGAGTACGCGGGCCCAAAGCCCGAAAGAGTTTAACGACTACATTTCCACTCGGCATACCAAGGTTTATGGGTAGGACTTAAAGTTTTCTCACGCCCCTGTGGGGCTGGCCGGCTCAACGAAGGAATCCAAGTCGATGCCGTCCGCGATCCGAGTGGCCGCTTCAATGAATGTCTCCATGAAGTCCTCGAACTTGAGTTTCTTCGTGTTGGCAACTTGGAGAGTCTTCAGTTTCTCCTCCTTGTCCTCCTTGCAATGCACTCGGACCAGGGAGAGCGCCACGTCGGCCCCGCAGCGAGCAGCCGACTTCTTCCACGCTTGCACTCAGCTGGGAATGTTGTTGAGACGAGTCATCATGGCTTCCAGGTCGGTGTCGAAGGCGTCTTCAGGCCATAGCTCCTTGTCGATTCTGCCGAGTGCACCCCGCAGACGAATGATGTAACCTTGGACGTCTTCGATGCGAGATTCCACCCGCAGGACACCTAGCGTGGCCTTGTCACCAACGAGCGACCTGGAAGGATCCAGATCCCTCTCTATTCTGTCAGTTTCCAGCTCGAAGTCTCGGCAGTACTCTGCGGACAAGAAAAGAGGAGGGTCAAAAATCAGAATGCATGAAGTTCACTCGGGTAAAAGTTCACTCGGATGTTACAGGTTACCTGCAAGCTTGGTGTACGTTTCCTCCGTGAACTCTTCTATGTATCTCTCCAAATCGTTCTTCTTCTCGATCAGCTGGGCGACCTTCTCATTCAAAGTCTTCTTCTCTTTCTCGTAGGCTTCCGCCTGGGCCTTGAGCTTGCTCTCCCACTCGGTTTGCTGCTTCTTGAACTCGAGTACCTCTTTCTTCAGCGATGTGTTCTCTGCTTCAAGCTTCCTGAGTGAGGCCAGCTTCTCTTCGGCGGCCTTGGTCTTTTCCTTCGCCACTTGCTGCGCTCCCACCAGCTCGCTGTCCTTACTCTCGAGTGCCTGCTTCATAGTTTCTAAAGAAACAGAGGTTCTGAGCCGCACTTGGAGTCGATGGTTTTCACTACGCACATCTGTTCGAGTGAAGTCACTCGGTTCAAAGAACGGAGAGAGATGAAAGCGGAACGCTCAGTAACTGAGGCGTACCTCCCATGGTCCTGAGCTCTGCTTGAGCGCGCGCTGTGTTCCTCCTCTCCACCTCCAAATCCACTCGGAGCTGAGCCGTCTCCTTCTCCAGTGCCATGTACTGAGTCCCAAGCTCGCAAGTTTTCTGAAATACAAGAGAGAACAGTTAATGTCAAGAAATTTCCTGAAGTGCCCTTCGACAGGGAGGAACAAGCTTGACCAGTATCAAATTCTAAGTTCTAAGACTCCTGCCGACTACCCGCAGTCGACGGCAGTCTCAGGGACTACACCCAGTGGGTGCACTCAGCGTGCCCCCACTGGAATGGTATCCACTCAGAACAGTCCACCCGATCCGAGTGATGGCCAAACACAAAAAAAAACAAGACAAAAGGTTCCGAGTGCCCAGAGACCAACGCTCCTAGAAGGAACAAGCTTGACCAGTATCAGATCCCGAAGTACCCTTCGACAGGGAGGAACAAGCTTGACCAGTATCAAATTCTAAGTTCTAAGACTCCCGCCGACTGCCTGCAGTCGACGGCAGTCTCGGGGACTACACCCAGTGGGTGCACTCAGCGTGCCCCCACTGGAATGGTATCCACTCGGAACGGTCCGCCCGATCCGAGTGATAGCCGAACGAAAAAAAAAGAGAAGACAAAAGGTTCTAAGACTCCCGCTGACCGCCCGCGGCCGACGGCAGTCTCGAGGACTACACCCAGTGGGTGCACTCAGCGTGCCCCCACTGGAGCGGTATCCACTCGGAACGGCCCGTCCATTCCGAGTGATGGCCAAACAAAAGAAAAAACAATAGCAACAACAACAGAACAGGTTCTAAGCCCTAAGACTCCCGCCGACTGCCTGCACTCGATGGCAGTCTCGGGGACTATACCCAGTGGGTGCACTCAGTGTGCCCCCACTGGAGCGGTATCCACTCGGAACGGTCTGCCTGATCCGAGTGATGGCCAAACAAAAAAAACACTTAGTGGGTGTACCGGATATTTTTCAACTGAAATTCCTACTGAAAAAAAATGACTTGGAAGTCAACTTACAAGGGTACTTACTCGAACGTTCTCCTGGAGGGCAGGACTGACATCGTATGCCAGCTTGCTAGCCGTGCACACCTCCTTGAGCGTTTGGGTCATCTGTTCCGCCTGGATCATCGCCTCCTTGCTGGCCCCGGTTTGGTCCTCCGGCACCTTGTATAGACTGAAGATATTGATGGGAGGAGTCGGAACCGAAGCCAGGGCAGCCGACGGAGCCGCGGCAGAACCAGCCCCAGCCTGAGAAGAACCCTGCCCCGGAGGCACGGTCACGGCAGGTGCATGAGGAACTTGAGGCGCTCCGCTCGGCGGCGTATTCCGTGTGGTGGCCTGAGGAGCGGTCGGAACGGGGGTCCCCTTCTCAGTGTCCTTCCGCGGCAGCTCTTCATCGTCATCTCCGACGTGGATGACCTCTGCAAGCACTATGTACACTCGACGCAATCAGTCGCAATACACGATTCAATCGGATGAAGACATTTCAGTCGAATGACAAGTTGAAGTAAAAATGAAGTTATTGTTACCTCTTTGAGAAGTGGCCGCGTCTGCCGTTTCGGCTTCGGTGCGGTCTCCATCAATCTGCATGGGAGACGTCGTCGAGGTTGCAGCACTGGTTCATAAGATGCACTCGGTCAGAGGAATCACGAAAGTTGACAAAGACAGAAAAGATAAGCTGAGAAAGATACTCACGTTGAGGCGACAGGCATAGCGACCTTGATCCGGGGCAGAGCCTTCCGAGGCTTGGGGGAAGCGACCTTGGGCTGCTTGGCGGCCTTCTCAGTCAGCGCAGGCAACGACGGCCGAGTACGCTTCGGAGCCTTAGCACTCGGAACCGCCTCCTTCTCTGGGCCAGCACTTGGATCATGAGCTCGTTTGGAACGGTGCTCGGAGCGCAACTCCGGAGACAGAGAAGACTCGACCTCGTCGCTCCCTTCCGAGCCCTCACTTTCCTCCTCGCTGTCCTCCGTGTAGCTGCCCCCGGCGCTGCCATGTTCGCTCTCCGCGCCTTCGGCAAGTTGTTCTCCATTCGGCACAGGTGATAACATCTTCTGGAACTCCTGCAAGACATGAAGGGTGAAGACAGACAGTTTAGTCAGTTCACTCGGATCGTTCGATTCACTCGGATAATTTGCGCGTCGGCAATTCACTCAGAAATTCATGCCTCACCTCCAACGGTTGGTTGTTGGCGTCATAGGGCGGGATCCGTCTCGACCCTCGCGGATTGTCGCATGCGCCAGTGATGCACCTGATCCACTGTTCCACCATTTTCTCCTCGACGTCTTCCGGATGCACTCGGGTCGGATCACCGGCTCCAGTGCAGAGCCACATGGGGTGAGCCCGCTCCTGCAGCGGCAGGATCCTCCGACTGAGGAAGACCTCCAGAAGGTCCAGGCCAGTCAATCCACCCTGAATCAGACTAACCATGGCGGTCACCAAGATCCCTACATCCGTCTTCTCCTCTTTATCAACCATCAGTGAGGGAGCAGTCTGAACTCTCTCAGTCGTGTAAGGAGGAAGGCCAGTCGACGAGCCAGAGCATGGCAGGTCGTTGCAGTAGAACCAGGTCGACTGCCAACCCCTCACCAAATCGGGAAAGGACATAGATGGGAATGCACTCTTACCCCTCATTTGGATACCTAAGCCACCGCACATCTGAATCACATGCGTCCTTTCTCCATCGGGGTCAACCTTCTTAACCGATTGAGATCGACACATGAAAATGTGTTTGAATAAACCCCAGTGCGGCGGACAACCCAAAAAAATTTCACACAAAGAAACGAATGCGGCAAGGTACATTATGGCATTTGGAGGCAGGTGATGGAGCTGAGCACCGAAGAAGTTCAAAATCCGCGGAAAAAGGGGTGGGGTGGCATGGAGAAACCTCGCTCCACGTGTGTGGTGAGGAGCACTCGCTCCCCGGGGCGCGGCGCGGGCTCGGTCTCCCCTTCTTTCGGCAGCCTCCACGTCCCGTCGCGGATCAGCCCGTCCATGACGAGCCCGCTGACGTCGTCGGCCGTGGTGGTCTGCGGAAGCCAGTCGCCCTGGATCCACCCGGACGGGAGCGCGGCTCGGGAGCTCGACGCCTTCCTCCCCTTCGCTGCCTTCTTCGCTTTCTCGAGCTTCGCCGACTTGTCCTTCGCCATCACCGCCGAGCTCTCCAACGGCCAAAGGGGATTCGTGCGGAGCGGATTGCTGGAGAGAAGATTGAGCGGGCTGGGAGAATAAGGGAAAAGGGGATCTGTCCTCTCTCCCTCTCCGACGCAGCGACCTCTTATGGCGTCGCCCGTTCCGCTCCCCAATCCACTTCCGCATGTCCCGGGACCGCAGATCTCCTCGAATCTCACTGGCGGAGTTGCAGCTGTGTGTGGCGAAAAGTGGGGCGAAAATCGAGGCGTCACGCCCCACTTTCCCCACTCACCGCACCGCAACCGTTCGCGCGCGCTCGTCGCCGATTTCAAATCCCGCAAGATCCGGATTCCAGCGATCCGATGACTCGCCTTTAAGACACTCCATAAACACGCGGATCTGTTCCGCCACTCGGATGGAGGCTACTCATTTCATTCAGATGGAGACTACTCACTTCACTCGGATGGAGGTTACTCATTTCATTCGGATGGAGACTACTCATTTCACTCGGGCGACACACAGTCCGGAATCCATCAAGGTGCCACGCGAAGACAAGGCCGTCTAAAGACCAGCGGGGGTTCTTGAGCGCCTCCGTAGCGCTCAATTCCCCCTAGGGATTCGCCTTGACTCGACCCGCCTAACCTCGACCGATTCGGGGGCTAATGACGAGGGCATGTACTAGGGATAGGGTAACAGGCCTGACCTACGGACCCTACCCTAGGACTCCTCATGTCTCATACTGGGCCCCAGGGCTAGATCAACAACCCAGAGTTCTGCAAACTGACATTCACTCGGAGTTCGACGAACCACTCGGAAGGCAAGAGTTCACTCGACCAGCTTGTTTCACTCGGAGCACCCGAAAGTCACTCGACCAGAGAAGACCAGGAGACTCTGGGAGCGCAACGGTTGGGACGCACGTTCGCCTGTATTAATTGTAATCAATGCGCCCGTTACCTGGCGCCCATAAACCCCCTCTTAACCCCGGGTAATGGCGGCATTCATGGGAGGGCTGGCAGCGACTATATAAGCCACCCCCCAGCTCCATTCCAAGGGTTCGCAATCCATTGTAACACATACACTGAAGTAATCAAGCTCCAGAGCACCGAGACGTAGGGCTGTTACCTCCACCGCTGAGGGGCCTAAATTCGTAAATCCGAGTGTAACAACTGCGCCGTAGCTAGGCTCTGCCCCCTCATCCGTACCCCTACACACTACTGTCAGACTTGCACCCACGATAGTGGACACTCATGGCAAGAAACTGGGTTTAAGAGTTTTTGGATGCACAAGTAGTATCTCTACTTAGTACGAATTTTTGGCTAGCAAAAGATCCTAAGCAAGCACCACATGTTGGAGGATCCATAACAATATAACTTCTATGCAAATATACCCAAACATAACTCATTACGTTGTCTTCCTTGTCCAACTTCAACTAATTTGCTCAAGTTTGAAAATAATTAATGGGTATTCACAATCATAAAAGATGTCCAAGATAATATATTTATATGTGAAAGTTCTCTTCCTTATACTAATCATTCATGAATTGCTTGTATGACCAATATTGTGATTGTCAAGCTTCAATAGATTTCACTTTCTAAACCCAATGTGAAACTACTACTAGGCATGATACAAGCATATGAAGCACATATAATTTCAACTTTATGATATTCAATTCTTTCACAATTTACTCATAGGATATAAGTGAAGCACAAGAGTAAATGACAAACTACTCCAAAAAGATATAAGTGAAGATCAAGTGAGTAGTTAAGTAAATAGGTGGATATGTGAGGACTCTCTCTCATATAAAAATTTCATATCTGAAGTATTTTATTCAAACAGCAAAGAAAACAAAATAAAATGACATTCTAAGAATAGCACATATCATGTGAAGAAGCAAAAACTTAGGCTCAACCAAAACTGACCGATAGTTGTTGAAGAAGAAAGGTGGGATGCCTACCGGGGCATCCCCAAGCTTAGATGCTTGAGACTTCTTGAAATATTATCTTGGGATGACTTGGGCATCCCCAAGCTTGAGCTCTTGTGTCTCCTTAATTCCTCTCATATCACGGTTTCCCTAAATCTTAAAAACTTCATCCACACAAAACAAGGACTCGTGAGATAAGTTAGTATAAATCAATGCAAAACCTTATCATTCTCTAATGTAACAAATTACTAAAATTATAATTTAACATTGCGTAATAAATGCCTCTGCATATTTAATACTCCTATCTTCAAATAGAATCATTAAACAAGCAAACATATGCAAACAATGCAAACATAACAGCAATCTGTCTAAACAGGACAGTCTGTAAAGGATGAACAAGGATCCATACTTATTTAACTCAAAAAATTCTGAAAATTTACCATACTGTAGAAAATTTATCATAGCTTATTTTTTCAAAATTTCAACATTTTATCACATTCTTACTTTTCTAGAGAATTCACGCAATAGCGTGCAACTTTTTGTTTTGAAACAGCAACTCAAATACTTGCAAACTAAGCATGGTGAAGGCTATACTAGACACTTTCATTGAAATAAAAGATACAAAACATTATTCTAAATAACATAAATCAAATCTCAACAAAATAAAATGACGCTCCAAGCAAAACACATATCATGTGACGAATAAAAATATAGTCCCAAGTGAGGTTACCGATAATGTTGAAGACAAACGAGGGGATGCCTTCCGGGGCATCCCCAAGCTTAGTTGCTTGGGTCTTCCTTGAATATTACCTTGAGGTGACTTGGGCATCCCCAATATTAGGGTCTTGCCACTCCTTATTTTCCTCATATCGATATCTCACCCAAAACTTGAAAACTTCAGTCACACAAAACTTAACAGAACTTCGTGAGATGGGTTAGTATGGTAATGGGTAAATCATCCACTTAGGTACTGTCAAGACAAGATTCATAATTGTTCTCACATAATACCTACTGTATTCTATCATTTCCACAATTTATATCTCATAATATAAGCTATGGAAACACTAAAACAAGTAAACTATGCAATAAAAACAGAATCTGTCAACAACAGAATAGCATGTAGTGAGCGATTTAAAAACCATACTTCTGTACCTCCAAAAACTCTGAAAAATAAGGAAAACGTAACTAATTTGTAAACCAATACTGTGTAAAAATTTCAGAATTTTCTCACACTCTAGTATAGAATAGAAATTCCAGCACTGGACGCAAAAGTTTCTGTTTTTGCACAGAATCAAATCAACAAGCATCCACACTATCCCAAAGGCTTTACTTGGCACATTATTGAAAGAAAACATATGAAACATGATTAATACAGTAGCTTAATCATGTGAACACACAACAACAGTAGGTAGAAATATTTGGTTGTCTCCCAACAAGCGCTTTTCTTTAATGCCTTTTTAGCTAGGCATGATGATTTTGATGATGCTCACATAAAAGTAAAGAATTGAAACATAAAGGGAGCATCATGAATCATATGTTCCTCTCTCATAATAGTTTTCAGTAGCATCATGAATGAATTCAACAATATAACTACCACATAAAGTATTCTTTTCATGATCTAGAAGCATAGAAATTTTATTACTCTCCACACAAGCATATTTGTTCTCATTAGTAATGGTGGGAGTATCATATGAAACTCGAACACTACACATTGTTTCCACATTAAAGGAGTAATGCTCAGTAAAAGGATATTCATAATTATGACAAGTTTTATAAAGATAATCATAACTACTTTTTATAACATAAGTATCATCACAATAATCATCATAAGTAGCAACTTTGTTCTCATCATAATCAATTGAAACCTCTTCCGGAATGGTGGAATCATTACTAAATAAAGTCATGACCTCTCCAAATACACTTTTATCATTATAATAAGATTCAACACCCTCAAAAATAGTGGGATAATTATTATCTAGAGTTGACACTCTTCCAAACCCACTTTCATAAATATTGCAATCATCATAAATAGGAGGCATGTAATCATCATAACAAATTTGATCATTCAAGGTAGGGGGACTAAGAATATCATCTTCATTAAGCATAGCATCCCCAAGCTTGGTACAAAAATTAATTGCAGCAAATAAATTCTCAAACATGTCATTCTCATCAAACATAACATCCCCAAGCTTGTGGCTTTGCATATCATAAGCATAATCACTCTCATCATTAATAGTATGAATAGCACCAATAGTATAACAATTATTATAATCACAATTTTCTAAGTTGGTGCTAAAAAGATTTTCAAGATTATAAGAAGTATCATTATTTTCCCAATCATAATCATCATAATGAGTAATAGGCATAATAAAATCATCCTCAATAGTTTCTTCGGACATTGTACCATAAGACAAAGAAGCAATATCATCATCAAGTATATCATCTTCCACAATTATTTTTGATTCATTCTCATGAGGCGCAACAATAATAGGAGCAACATCATTTGGGAGGGATACCTTTTTACCTCCACTACTCTTTCTTCTTTTCTTCTTCTTTACCACAACATGTGTGGGTTTAATCAATTTTTCCGAGCTTCTTATTGATGAGATTGGTTGAATAGGGAGCTCCTCCTCGTCACCTATTTCATCATGAGAGACAATAGGAGGGAAAGTGGAAATCTTTACCCTTTCATTAGTGTTGCTTTTATATTCTATTGGTTTTCCCGTCTTTCTATAGTTGGCAATATAAGCATTCTCATTGCAATTTACCATACAAAACATATAGATTTATTTCAAATTAGTTTCAGCATGGTCTGTGAATATGAATCCTTCAAACCAACTATTTTTATGTGACAATTCCTCACACCCCAAAAATAAACAAAGTTCATTATAAAGTTCAAGGGTGATCACGTTATTGCAATATTTGGACACGATTCGATCATGAAAAAGCATGCATTGGAAATTAAGGTGACCAAGTTTATTGCAAAGTTCACAAGTAATAGGATAAAGAGAACATAATTTTGTAGCAAATTTATCTATCACTTTGAGCAAAAAATTGGTTCTATCATGTTTATGCTTCTTACAAAATCTATCATCCCTATAAGGCATGTCTTCACAAACTTTATGCACTCCACAAAAATTGACATGCTTACAAGAAACATTTTTCTCATGACTAGTGCAATCATTATTAGTATTTTGGATATTCATAGAATTCATACTAACAACATTGCAATCATGCTCATCATTCATGGATTTTATGCCAAACATTTTATTGAATTCTTCTTCTATCAATTGTGCACAATTTTCCGATCCATAATTTTCAAGAAAGACATTATAAAGACGAATAATATGAGGCAACCTCAATTCCATTTTTTTGTAGTTTTCTTTTATAAACCAAACTAGTGATAAAACAAGAAACTAAAAGATTCAATTGCAAGATTTAAAGATATACCTTCAAGCACCCACCTCCCCGGCAACGGCGCCAGAAAAGAGTTGATGTCTACTACACAACTTATTCTTGTAGACTCGTGTTGGGCCTCCAAGCGCAGAGTTTTGTCGGATAGTAGCAATTTTCCCTCAAGTGGATGACCTAAGGTTTATCAATCCGTGGGAGGCGTAGGATGAAGATGGCATCTCTCAAACAACCCTGCAACCAAATACAAGAAATCTCTTGTGTCCCCAACACACCCAATACAATGGCATATTGTATAGGTGCACTAGTTCGGCGAAGAGATGGTGATACAAGTGTAGTATGGATAGTAGATATAGGTTTTTTTAATCTAAAAATAAAAAAAAGCAAGGTAGCAAGTGATAAAACGGAGCACAAACGGTATTGCAATGCTTAAATACAAGGCCTAGGGTTCATACTTTCACTAGTGCAATCTCTCAATAGTGCTAACATAATTGAATCATATAACCATCCCTCAACGTGCGACGAAGAATCACTCCAAAGTTCTTATCTAGCGAAGAACATAAGATGAAATTGTTGTAGGGTACAAAACCACCTCAAAGTTATCTTTTCCGATCAATCAATTGAGCTATTCCTATAAGTGTCACAAACAGCTCTAGAGTTCGTACTAAAATAACACCATATGATACACATCAACCAACTCTAATGTCACCTAGATATTCCAATGGCACCACAAGTATCCGTGAGGTGATTATTCGATATGCATCAAACAACTTCAGATTCATAATATTCAATCCAACACAAAGAACTTCAAAGAGTGCCCCAAGATTTCTACCGGAGAAAGTAGGACGAAAACGTGCATCAACCCCTATGCATAGATTACCCCAATGTCACCTCGGGAATCCACGAGTTGAGTGCCAAAACATACATCAAGTGGATCAATATAATACCCCATTGCCACCACAGGTATTCATATGCAAGACATACATCAAGTGTTCTCAAATCCATAAAAGTATTCAATCCGATAATAGTGAAACCTCAAAGGTGAAAACTCAATTCATCACAACAAGATAGAGAGGGAGAAACACCATATGATCCAACTATATTAACAAAGATCGTGGTACATCAAGATCGTGCCAAATCAAGAACACGAGAGAGAGAGATCAAACACATAGCTACTAGTACATACCCTCAGCCCTGAGGGTGAACTACTCCCTCCTCGTCATGGAGACCGTCGGGATGATGAAGATGGCCTCCGGTGATGATTTCCCCCTCCGGCAGGGTGCCAGAAAAGGGCTGTAGATGAGATCATGGAGGTACAGAGGCTTGCGGCGGTGGAGTCGAAGTTCTAGGGTTATTTCTGGGGGTTACTCTATTTATAGGAATTTTTGGCGTCGGTCTCACATCAAGAGGTGCCACAGGGGGCCCACGAGGCACCAGGGCGCGCCCAGGGGAGTGGGCGCGCCCAGGTGGCTTGTGGGGCCCCTGTGGGTCTTCTGGTGCTCCCCCAAAGCTTCCTGGTTCTCTTTTGTTCCCAAAAAAAATCGTCAAAAAGTTTCAGCTCATTCCGAGAACTTTTATTTCTGCACAAAAAACAACACCAGGGTAGTTCTGCTAAAAACATCGTCAGTCCGGGTTAGTTCCATTCTAATCATACCAAAACCATATAAAATTGTTGTAAACATGGCATGAATACTTCATAAATTATAGATACATTGGAGACGTATCAAACCCTAGGAGGAGGCGCCCCCCCTTTTCTTGGAGGGTACTCCACCCCTTGGCCGCCGCCTCCCTCTCTTGGAGGAGGGGTCTAGGGCCAGCGCCCCTCCTTCCTGCCCCTATATATAGTGGAGGCATGGGAAGGCAGCCCCATCCCTTCTCCCTTGGCCATTGCCTCCCCCAACTCCACCCACCTTTCTCCGGTACGTGCTTGGCGAAGCCCTGCTGGAATTCCGCTGCTGCCACCACCACCTCGCCATTGGGCTGGTCCCGATCTCATCTACCTCCTCTCCCTTGCTTGCTGGATCAAGAAGGAGATGACGCCATCGAGCTGAACGTGTGCTGAACTCGGAGGTGTCATCCGTTCGGCACTAGATCTGATTGGATTGTGATTGGATTGCGAAGAGTAGGACTACATCAACCGCGTTGTGTACGCTAACGCTTTTGGTCTACAAGGGTATGTAGACACTTTCCCTCTCGTTGCTATGCATCTCCTAGATTAGATCTTTATTGCTACATATGATTTTTTTGTTTTTCATGATACGTTACCCTTCATGGAGTCGGGGTCGACATGGAGGAGAGATGTCAGGGACAGGCGTAAGTGTTGTGCGAACTAGAAATGGGTAGATTGAAGTGTCTATATGACTACGGATTCTAGGATCTAGACACTTGAAAAAGCGAGTAGGTGGATCCTAGGTAGGCTTAGATGTGTCAGGTGCTATGGTATGGTTGTTGGAGACACTGCACATAGCGATGAGTGTTTGAGCGAGAGCTTCATCGAGGTCTTAAGGAAGGGAGGTGAACAAGCATAGGAGAAGCGCTCTCATTGGACACGGGAGTCAAGAAGGGATTATAGGGACTGGGAGAATTGGGGGGATGGAAGTTTTTGGCTGATAGTGTTGGCGATTTTTATAGGAAGGTGATAGTAGGAAAGCATATTATTTTGCTGGAGGAACGAGCAACGAAGGAACTCGTGTTCTAATTCCTTTTCCTTCTTTCTTACGTCGCCTTAATATATGTAGCAATCTTTTGTTAAGACTAACTTGAAAGGTATGCATTGATGGGATTATGTGGATGGCCATGTGGTTGGTTGAGAGAGAGTGAGAGAGGAGAGAGCACGGATGGTTGGTGGAGATGGGGATCTAGAAATAGAATGGAACACATGAAGCAATGCGATGGGCGGCTATCAAGGCAGAAATGGGAAGGGCATGATGGGGCAAGACCGATCTGCCATCCATTCCCCGACCCTTTGATGGCTCGCTACCATCCATCATCATGCCTAGAGTAGGCAAATATTCAAGGTAGGAGAAGACAGTTTGTTGTCTATTTTGGATGCAATGGTACGAGGTTTTGCTCCACCTTGCTTTCTTTTGTGGATAATTACTTCTCTATCCCTCCACCTTTCTAGTTGTAGCTACGGATGGGATCTTTCACTCCCTCTGTTCTCCGACACAATGAGATTCATCAATTTGATGGTTTGACTCCTTTCAAAAAAAGTATGTTTTGCTTTTTTTCAAAATAAGTATGGTGGCGTTGTCCTCGTCCGAGTTGTGTGTGTGATGGCAAAGTTCACATGGGATGGAGGGGGAGGGGACCTGACCCGTCGAATCAGGCTGGTGTTGGTTCACCACGAGCACGTGTCCGCCGTCGGGTGGGTTAAGGTTTGGTCGGCCCTGATGATTTTTCCGAAGCTAGTGGGGAGATGAGTGGCATGAGTCATGACAGTCTTAGTTCGACATTTGAATTTCGCGCACTTTTTAAGGCAAGAGTCTACTCCAATTCATTGTTGTCACCTTGCAATGTACATCAACACAACTAATTTGTGTACACATGGGGAAGTGGTACTCTGCTTCATGCCACCTCATAATTAATGCTTTGTGTACACGAGAGAAATACAATAGACTCCATCTCAATGCATTATTTTAGGGAATTTTTTTGCGACACATTAATTGGGAGATCTACACCTCCACTTTTATAGTTGGTATATATATAAATTTTTCTATGCATACATACAACAGAAGAAAAAAGGTGTACGCCACCTCACACCACATTATTTCAAAGATTGACACCTCGATTCGTATCATTCTTGTTTGTGTATGCAATGATTCATTCATATGTCGCTCATGAAAACTGATAAGACGATTCTCATAATATATGTAGCTTGCCTTTCTTCTTCGCCACTTAACATATTCGAGATCTACAAATCAATTCTCAATATTAGATCCATCTTGTGTACCTTTGTAATTTACCATATAATCCATCCCATTTTATCACAATATATTTCTCATATTCCTCATTTAATTTTCAGGTGAAACACCTAATTTGGGACGTGAAGTATTTGCACCCGAGCTCAAATGCTCCTGGTGAACAGTAAAATTGGGAAAAATAGTAAAAAAAATCAAAAAAATCTGATTTTTTTGTGGTAACCTTTGACAAATGTTCTATGTGCTTGCAAAAATTTATCATGAATGAACATTCCTGGAAGTCGTGGCAGAAAAAACAAAATCGATACTCCAAAATTGCTATTTTTGAAAGCATTTGGAGTACTGATTTTGTTTCTTTTGCCATGACTTCCACGAATGTCATTTCGTGATGAAAATTTTCAAGCATAGAAAACATTTGTCAAAGATTACCACAAAAAAATTCAGAATTTTTGAATATTTTTATTTTCTTTCAATGTTACTGTTCACCCGAGCTCATTTGAGCTCGGGAGAAGAATAACACTTTCGCTACATTTGGCCCTACAATACTCTATTGCATGGTTGGAACTCATATTCTGTTTGACCACATCTTAGGCAAACACAATGTCTAGTCTTTTCTCCTCTATTATATTTCAACTAAGACTTCTCATGGTGGCCTCTGCGCGAAGATGAGGAATCTCCATGTGAAAAACATCTAAGAAATTTAAATAAATCAAAACTGTTGAAACAAGAACTTAGTACGCGAGAAACATTGAATTTATGTTGGGATTATGCTTGAGGTTCATGACTCTGCACATAGTGGTGTTCATATAGATTTACCAATGACTGAGTCAGACTCGTTGCCTAATTTTGTTCACCTTGTGCACTACTTCTTTGCTTACATAGAGTGGAGGAGCACATATCCAGAAGCTTCCTTAAAGTCCCAGAAATATTGTGACGTAGCTAACATCTATCACATTATATTTGTGCATTGACTAGTTGACATTTTTGCTTATTCATTTTGTATAATGCCTATATAGATACTAGTTGATACTTGGAAAGTGAAATTTGAGTATAGCCAATCAATTTTTTTATAAATAGTTGAGTGATTTGCTATCTTCAATTAACTCGCACTCTATGGCAGATGTAGGGAAAAGGAGCGTAATGATTTATAAGTTGACAATGAGTATCATACAAGTTATAAAACCGATAGATATATTGAATTTAAATGTTTGGTAATATGCAAGTTAGCTATTGATACGTCTCCAACGTATCTATAATTTTTGATTGTTCCATGCTATTATAGTATCGATATAGAATGTTTTATATGTAATTATATATCATTTTTTGGGACTAACCTATTAACCTAGTGCCCAGTGCCAGTTGCTGTTTTTTTTGCCTATTTTTATCTTTTCAGAAAATCAATATCAAACAGAGTCCAAACGGAGAAAAAACTTTGAATTAATTTTTTCTGGACCAGAAGGGACCCTCGAAGGTTTGGTAGAAGACCAGAAGAGCCACGAGGGAACGACAAGCTCGGAGGGCACGCCCGGGGGGGGGGGGGGGGGGTAGGCGCGCCCCCCAGGCTTGTGGGCCCCTCGTGGCACATCTTGACCTAATTCCAAGCCTATAAATTCTCAAATATTCCGCATATACCGAAGAGCAACCTATAAAAACTTTTCGTCCACCGCAAGCCTCTGTTCTTATATGATCCCATCTGAAGGCCTTCTCCGGTAATTTGCCGGAGGGGGAATCGATCACGGAGGGCTTCTACATCAACCTTGCTGCCCTTCCAATGATGTGTGAGTAGTTTACCACAGACCTACGGGTCCATAGCTAGTAGCTAGATGGCTTCTTCTCTCTCTTTGATCTTCAATACAACGTTCTCGTCGATCTCCTTGGAGTTTTATTCAATGTAATCTTCTTTTGCGGTGTGTTTGTTGGGATCCGATGAATTGTGGATTTATGATCAGATTATTCATGAGAAATTGATACGTCTCCAACGTATCTATAATTTTTGATTGTTCCATGCTATTATAGTATCAATCTTGGATGTTTTATATGCAATTATATGCCATTATATATCACTTTTTGGGACTAACCTATTAACCCAGTGCCCAGTGCCAGTTGCTGTTTTTTGCTTGTTTTTGCCTTTTCAGAAAATCATTATCAAAAAGTGTCCAAAAGAGAAAAAAACTTTGGATTAATTTTTTCTGGACCAGTAGAGACCCATGAAGCTTTGGGAGAAGACCAGAAGAGCCACGACGAGGCGACAAGCCTGGAGGGCGCGCCCTAGAGGGGTGGCTGCGCCCCCCAGGCTTGTGGGCCCCTCGTGGCACCTCTTGACCTAATTCCTTCGCTATAAATTCACAAATATTCCCAAACCAACAGGGAGATAGAAGAGAAAACCTTTCCGCCGGTGCAAGCCTCTGTTCTTCCGCGATCCCATCTGGAGGCCTTTTCCGGTACTCTGCCGGGGGGGGGGGGGGATCGATCACGGAGGGATTCTACATCAACCTTGCTGCCCTTCCGATGATGTGTGAGTAGTTTACCGTAGACCTATGGGTCCATAGCTAGTAGCTAGATGGCTTCTTCTCTCTCTTTGATCTTCAATACCACGTTCTCCTCGATGTTCTTGGAGTTCTATCCGATGTAATCTTCTTTTGCGGTGTGTTTGTTGGGATCCGATGAATTGTGAGTTTATGATCAGATTATTCATGAGAAATATTTGAGTCTTCTCTGAACTCTTTTATGCATGATTGTTATAGCTTTGTATTTCTCTCCGATCTGTCGATTTAGTTTGGCCTACTAGATTGATTTGTCTTGCAATGGGAGAGGTGCTTTGTGATGGGTTCAATCTTGCGGTGCTCAATCCCAGTGACAGAAGGGGACATGACACGTATTTGTATTGTTGCCATTAAGGATAAAAAGATGGGGTTTAATCATATTGCTTGAGTTTACTTTGTCTACATCATGTCATCTTGCTTAAGGCATTACTCTGTTTCATTCTTAATATCCTAGATGCATGCTGGATAGCGGTCGATGGGTGGAGTAATAGTAGTAGATGCAGGCAGGAGTCGGTCTACTTGTCTCGAACGTGATGCCTATATACATGATCATTGCCATGAATCCGTCATAATTTGTTTACCCACTGTCGTGGGTGCAAGCCTGATAGTAGTGTGTGGGGGTACGGATGAGAGGGCAGAGCCTAGCTACGACGCAGGTGTTACACTCGGATTTACTAGTTCAGGCCCCTCAGCGGTGGAGGTAATAGCCCTACGTCTCGGTGCTCTGGAGCTGTATTGCTTGAGTGTATGATTACAAAGGTTGCGAAACCTTGGAATGGAGATGGAGGGCGGCTTATATAGTCTCGCCAACCCCTCCATGAACGCCAGCCATTACCAGGGATTAAGAGAGGCATAAGTGCGCCAGGTAACGGGCGCATTAACTACCATTAGCACGGACGAACGTGCGTCCTGATCCGCTCCTGGAGTCTCCTGGTCTTCTCTGGTCGAGTGACTTTCGGATGCTCCGAGTGAAACAAGATGGTCGAGTGAACTCTTGCCTTCCGAGTGGTTCATTGGACTCCGAGTGAATGTCAGTCTGCGGAATCCTGGGTTGTTGATCTGGCCCTGGGGCCCAGTATAAGACGTGTGGTGTCCTAGGATAGGGTCGAATCAAGGCGAATTCCCAGGTGAGTCAAGCGCTACGGAGGCGCTCATGAACTCTTACTGGTCGTTAGACGCCCTTGTCTTCGTGCGGCACCTTGACGGATTTAGGACCATATGTCGTCCGAGTGAGAAGAGTGGTCTCCATCCGAATGTGTAGCTTCCATCCGAGTGAGTAGTTCCTATCCGAGTGAAATGAATAACCAAATGCCGTGTGTCGGAGCGGATCCGAGCGTACGCGGCACGTCTTCGGAGTGAGAGCAATCGGGTTGCTGGACTCCGGATTTCGCGGGATTTGAAACCATGCTTGAGCGCGCGCGAACGGTTGCAGCGCAGTGAGCGGGGAAAGTGGGGCGTGACACCTCGAATTTCGCCCCGCTTTCCGCCACGTACCGCTGGATCTTCGACGGCGCAATTTTAGGAGATCTGCGGGCCCATGATTCAGCGATGCGGATTGGGGAGCGATGCGGGCGGCGATATAAGGGGCGGCCATGGCGGAGAGGGAGATAAAGACAGATCCCCTTTTCCCCAACTTCCTCAGTCCGTCCGATCTCTTCTCCCGCAACCCACTCCGCGAAAATCTTCCTCGGTGCTGGAGAGCTCGGCGACAATGGCGAAGGACAAGACGGCGAAGCTTGAGAAGGCGAAGAAGGCGGCGAGGGGGAGGAAGGCATCGAGCTCGCGAGCTGTGCTCCCGCCCGGGTGGATCCAGGGTGACTGGCTTTCGCCAACCACCACGGCCGACGACATCGGCGGGCTCGTCGTGGACGGGCTGATCCGCGACGGGACGTGGAGGCTGGCGGAAGAGGGGGAGACCGAGCCCGCACCGCGCCCCGGGGAGCGAGTGCTCCTCACCATGCACGTGGAGCGAGGTTTCTCCATGCAACCCCATCCCTTTTTCCGCGGATTCTTGAATTTCTTCGATGCTCAGCTCCATCACTTGCCTCCAAATGCCATCATGTATCTTGCTGCATTCGTTTCTTTGTGCGAAAATTTCCTGGGTTGTTCGCTACACTGGGGTTTGTTCAAACATATTTTCATGTGTCGATCTCAATCGGTTAAGAAGGTTGACCCTGACGGAGAGAGGACGCACGTGATTCAGCTGTGCGGTGGCTTGGGCATTCAGATGAGGGGTAAGAGCGCATTTCCGTCTATGTCTTTTCCCGACTCGGTGAGGGGTTGGTAGTCGACCTGGTTCTACTGCAACGACCTGCCGTGCTCTGGCTCGTCGACTGGCCTTCCTCCTTACACGACCAAGAGAGTTAAGACTCCCCCCTCGCTGACGGTTTATAAAAAGGAGAAGACGGATGTAGGGATCTTGGTGACCGCCATGGTCAGTCTGATTCAGGGTGGATTGACTGGTCTGGACCTTCTAGAGGTCTTCCTCAGTCGGAGAATCCAGCCGCTGCAGGAGCGGGCTCACCCCATGTGGCGCTACACTAGGGCCAACGACTCGACCCGAGTGCATCCTGAAGATGTCGAGGACAAGTCGGTGGAACAGTGGATCAGGTGCATCACTGGTCAAGACGGGTCCCGCCCTACGACGCCAATAACCTGCCGTTGGAGGTATGTCATGCATTTCCGAGTGAATCACTTGTGCGCAAATGTTCCGAGTGAAATGAGTAATCTGACTGAACCGACTGTCTCTGATCTTTGTGTCTTGCAGGAGTTCCAGAAGATGTTATCGCCTGTGCCGAATGGAGAACAACCCGTTGGAGGCGTTGAGAGCGAACATGGCAGCGCCGGGGGCAGCTACGTGGAGGACAGCGAGGAGGAGAGCGAGGACTCAGAAGGGAGCGACGAGGACGAGTCTTCTCTGTCTCCGGAGTTGTGCTCTGAGTACCGCTCCAAACGAGCTCAAGATCCGAGTGCTGGCCCGGAGAAGGAGGCGGCTCCGAGTGCTAAGGCCCCGAAGCGCACTCGGCCGCCATCGGACGAGCCGACTAAGAAGACCGCCAAGCAGCCCAAGGTCACTTCCCCCAAGCCTCAGAAGGCTCTGCCCTGGATCAAGGTCACTGTGCCTGTCGCCTCAACGTGAGTATCTTTCTCGGCTTTACTTTTCTATCTTTGTCAACTTTCGTGAATCTCTTGACCGAGTGCATCTTATGAACCAGTGCTGCAACTTCGACGACGTCTCCCATGCAGATTGACGGGGACCGCACCGAAGCTGAGACGGCAGACGCGGCCACTTCTCAAAGAGGTAACAATAACTTCATTTTTGCTTCGACCTGTCAGTCGACTGTAATGCTTTCATCCGATTGAATCGAGTATTGAGACTGATCGCGTCGGGTGAACGTAGTGCTTGCAGAGGTCATCCACATCGGAGATGATGAAGAAGAGCCGCCGCGGAGGGACACTGAGAAGGAGACCCCAGTTCCGACTGCTCCTCAGGCCACCACACGGAAGACGCCGCCAAACGAAGTGCCTCGAGCTCCACCTGCGCCTGCCTTGATCGTGCCGCTGGGGCAGGATTCTTCTCAGGCTGGGGCTGGTCCCGTCGCAGCTCTGTTGACTGCTCTGGCTTCGGTTCCAACTCCTCCCGTCAACATCTTCAATCTGTACAAGGTGCCGGAGGACCAAACTGGGGCCAGCAAGGAGGCAATGATCCAGGCGGAACTGATGACCCAACGGCTCAGAGAGATGTGTGCGGCTGGGAAGCTGGCATATGATGCCAGTGCCGCTCTCCAGGAGAACGTTCGAGTAAGTGCTCTTGTAAGTCAATCTCCAAGTCATTTTTTCTTCAGTAGGAATTTTAGTCAAAAAATTAATTCCGGTACACCCACTAGGTGTTTTTGTGTTTGGCCGTCACTCGGTTCGGGCGGACCGTTCCGAGTGGATACCGCTCCAGTGGGGGCACGCTGAGTGCACCCACTGGGTGTAGTCCCCGAGACTGCCATCGACTGCAGGCAGTCGGCGGGAGTCCTAGAGTTTAGAATCCATTCTGGTGTTGTTGCTGTTCTTTTTTCTTTTGTTTGGCCATCACTCGGAATGGACGGGCCTTTCCGAGTGGATACCGCTCCATTGGGGGCACGCTGAGTGCACCCACTGGGTGTAGTACCCGAGACTGCCGTCGGCCGCGGGCGGTCGGCGGGAGTCTTAGAACCTTTTGTCTTCTTTTTTTTTGCTGTTTGGCCATCACTCGGATCGGGCGAACCGTTCCGAGTGGATGCCATTCCAGTGGGGGCACGCTGAGTGCACCCACTGGGTGTAGTCCACGAGACTGCCGTCGACTGCGGGCAGTCGGCAGGAGTCTTAGAACTTAGAATCCGATACTGGTTAAGCTTGCTCCTCCCTGTCAAAGGGTATTTCAGGATCTGATACTGGTTAAGCTTGTTCCTTCCAGGAGTACTGGTCTTTGGGCACTCGAAATATTTCTTGACATTTAACTGTTCAGTTCTCTCTTGTATTTCAGAAAACTTGCGAGCTTGGGACTCAGTATGTGACCCTAGAGAAGGAGACAGCCTAGCTCCGAGTGGATTTGGAGGTGGAGAGGAGGAACACAACGCGCGCTCAAGCAGAGCTAAGGACCATGGGAGGTAAGCTTTAGTTACTGAGCATTTCGCTTTCATCTCTCTCCATTCTTTGAACCGAGTGGCTTCACTCGAACAGATGTGCATAGTGAAAATCATCAACTCCAAGTGCGGCTCAGAACCTCTGTTTCTTTAGAAACTATGAAGCATGCACTCGAGAGCAAGGACAACGAGCTAGTGGAAGAGTAACAAGTGGCGAAGGAAAAGACCAAAGCCGCCGAAGAGAAGCTGGCCTCACTCGGGAAGCTTGAGGCAGAGAACACATCACTGAAGAAAGAGGTACTCGAGCTCAAGAAGCAGCAAACCGAGTGGGAAAGCAAGCTCAAGGTCCAGGTGGAAGCCTACGAGAAAGAGAAGAAGACTTTGAACGAGAAGGTCGCCCAGCTGATCGAGAAGAAGAATGCTTTGGAGAAGTATATTGAGGAGTTCACAGAGGAGATGTACACCGGGCTTGCAGGTAACTCGTAGCACCCGAGTGAATTTTGATTTGTTTCCGAATGAACTTCATGCATGCTGATCTTCATCTTTCCCGTTCTCAGAGTACTGTCGAGACTTCGAGCTGGAGACTGACAGGATCGAGAAGGATCTAGATCCTTCCAGGTCACTCATTGGAGACAAAGCTGCTCTTGGTGTCCTGTGGGTGGAATCCCGCATCGAAGACGTCCAAGGCTACATCATCCGTCTACGGGGTGCACTCGGCAGAATCGACAAGGAACTCTGGCCCGAAGACACCTTCGACACCGACCTGGAAGCCATGATGACTCATCTCAATGACATCCCCAACCGAGTGCAAGCGTGGAAGAAGTCGGCTGCTTGCTGCGGGGCTGACGTGGCGCTCTCCCTGGTCCGAGTGCATTGCAAGGAGGCCAAGGAGGAGAAACTGAAGACTCTCCAAGTTGCCAACATGAAGAAACTTCAGTTTGAGGGCTTCATGGAGACATTCATCGAAGCTGCCACTCGGATCGCAGACGGCATAGACATGGATTCCTTCGTTGAACCAGCCAGCCCTACAGGGGCGTGAAAAAACTTTAAGTCTTATCCATTAACCTCGGTATGCCGAGTGGAATTGTAACCGTTAAACTCTTTCGGGCTTTGGGCCCGCGCACTCATATTCGCTTTTGAACTTCTGGAGTTAATCGAATGCTTTCCTTCGAGTCTTTCGTATCTTTGAACTGGGTTTTGACTTAGGCAAAAGCTGGTTCGCAGCTAAGCCCCCGAGTAAGAGGGATGCTCTTTACTCGGAGTAGTGTTTTAGACTTGGGATAAAGCTGGTTCGCAGCCAAGTCCCCGAGTGAGAGGTTGCTCTTCACTCGGAATAGTTTTTAACTTGGGCGGAAGCTGGTCCGCAGCCAAGCCCCCGAGTGATAGGGTTTCTCTTCACTCGAAGTAGTGTTTTAGACTTGGGCGAAAGCTGGTCCGCAGCCAAGCCCCCGAGTGAGAGGGTTGCTCGTCACTCGGAGTAGTTTTTAACTTGGGCGGAAGCTGGTCCGCAGCCAAGCCCCCGAGTGAGAGGGATGCTCTTCACTCGGAGTTGTTTTTAACTTGGGCGGAAGCTGGTACGTAGCCAAGCCCCCGAGTGAGAGGGTTGCTCTTCACTCGGAGTAGGTTCTTAACTTGGGCGAAAGCTGGTTCGTAGCCAAGCCCCCGAGTGAGAGGGATGCTCTTCACTCGGAGTTGTTTTTAACTTGGGCGGAAGCTGGTCCGCCGCCAAGCCCCCGAGTGAGAGGGTTGCTCTTCACTCGGAGTAAGTTTTTAACTTGGGCGAAAGCTGGTTCACAGCCAAGCCCCCGAGTGAGAGGGATGCTCTTCAATCGGAGTTGGTTTTTAACTTGGGCGAAAGCTGGTTCGCAGCCAAGCCCCCGAGTGAGAGGGTTGCTCTTCACTCGGAGTAGTTTTTAACTTAGGCAAAAACAGGTTTGCAGCTAAGCTGAACGGCGTACACCCACTGGGGGTTGTAAGCCAGAGAATGCGTACTCAATGTGGAAACGGAAAAGTCATGCTTTTATTCACCGAATAACATTCGAGTACTCTTATTACATCGCCTGATCAAATATAAAATCTTCGCAACAAATCTGCATTCCAAGCACGGGGCTCATCTGCTTGCTTTTGAAGGTTGTACAGGCGGTATGCTCCGTTGTGCAGAACCTTTGACATGATAAAAGGGCCTTCCCAGGCGGGAGCAAGCTTGTGAGGTCGCTGCTGATCCACTCGGAGCACCAGATCTCCTTCCTGAAAGGTCCGACTTTGGACGTGCCTGCTGTGAAAACGTCTCAGATCTTGCTGATAAATGGACGATCGGATCATGGCCATCTCCCTTTCTTCCTCCAAAAGATCAACGCTGTCTTGCCGTGCTTGCTCTACTTCAGCTTCGGAATACAGTTCCACTCGGGGTGAATTATGGAGCAAGTCACTCGGCAGGACGGCTTCAGCTCCGTACACCTTGAAGAAGGGAGTGCGATTGGTAGACCGATTGGGGGTCGTCCTCAAGCCCCAAAGAACTGACGGCAACTCGGTGACCCAAGCTCCAGCTGCATGCTCCAGATCGCGCATGAGTCATGGCTTTAACCCCTGCAGAATCAGTCCGTTTGCTCTCTCAGCTTGTCCATTCTACTGCGGGTGCGCCACAGATGCATAGTCGACTCGGGTGCCTTGCACGGCACAGAATGCCCTGAACTCTTTGGAATCAAAGTTTGAACCGTTGTCAGTGATGATGCTATGGGGCACGCCATATCTGAAGACTATCTCCTTCATGAACTTGATCGCTGTACGGGAGTCTAGCTTCTTGATGGGTTTGGCTTTGATCCACTTAGTGAACTTGTCGACTGCAACCAGCAAGTGAGTGAATCAACTCGCCCCTGTCCGGAGGGGTCCTACCATGTCAAGTCCCCAGACTGCGAATGGCCAGACGAGTGGAATTGTCTTCAGAGCAAACGCAGGCTTGTGGGATAAGTTTGCATAGAACTGGCACCCGGCACAGTGTTGGACTATCTCCTGCGCAGCTTCATTGGCATGGGGCCAGAAGAAACCGACTCGGTAAGCTTTAGCCACGATCGTCCGAGAGGACGCGTGGTGTCCACAAGTTCCCGAGTGAATCTCCTCCAGGATCAATCGACCTTCCTCCGGGGAAATGCAGCGCCGAGTCACACCGGTGACGCTATTTCTGTATAACTGATCACCGACCACTTCAAAGGCTTTGGACCTGCGAACAATCTGGCGGGCCTCAGCTTCATCTTCTGGAAGTTCCTGCCTGAGCAGGTATGCAATGTAAGGCACTGTCCACTCGGGTGTGATTGCTAGGACCTCCATGACCAAATCGATGACTGCCGGAACCTCGACTTCAGTCGGATCAGACGGACTGACCGCTTGCGGGGGCTCTTCCGTGAAGGGATCTTCTTTTACTGTCAGAGAACGCAAATGCTCGAGGCACACATTGCTAGGTATGGATTTCCGAGTGGACCCGATCTTTGCCAGATCGTCTGCCTCTCGATTCTTGGCTCGGGGAACGTGATGCAGCTCCAGGCCTTCAAATTTCTTCTCCAACTTTCTCACTGCATTGCAGTATCCTGTCATAGCAGGGCTTCTGATGTCCCACTCTTTCATCACTTGGTTCACAACTAGATCCGAGTCTCCGTAGACCATCAGGCGCCGGACGCCGAGTGAGATGGCCATACATAGACCATAAAGGAGTGCCTCGTACTCGACTTCGTTGTTGGAGGAATCAAAGTGAATCTGCAGAACATATCTGAGACGATCGCCCTTCGGAGATATCAACACCACTCCAGCCCCTGAACCATTCAGCATCTTGGAACCGTCGAAGAACATGGTCCAGTGTTCCGGGTGACTCTGAGTCGGTTGCTGCTGTTCAGTCCACTCGGCTAGGAAATCAGCTAATGCTTGGGAATTGATCGCCTTCTTCGCCTCGAACTTGATGTCCAGGGGTAGGAGCTCGATAGACCACTTCGCCACTCGACCAGTCGCATCTCGATTGTTCATGATCTCAGACAGTGGGGCGTCGCTGACGACTGATATAGTGTGTTCCTGGAAGTAATGGGCTACTTTGTTCGCAGTCAGGTAGATGCCATAGACGAGCTTCTGATAATGAGGATACCTCTGCTTGGAAGGAGTCTGAACTTCAGAGATGTAATAGACTGGGTGCTGAACTTTGTAAGCCTTGCCCTGCTCTTCTTGCTCGACTGTGAGGACAGTACTGACAACTTGACCAGTGGCCGCAATGTACAAGAGCAACGGCTCATTGCTGTTCGGAGCGGCAAGCACCGGCTGGGTGGAAAGTAGGGCTTTGAGCTCATTAAACGCTGCTTGTGCTTTAGCAGTCCACTCGAACGAATCAGATTTCTTCATCAATCGGTACAGGGGCAGTGCCTCCTCACCGAGACGGGAGATGAATCGGCTCAGAGCTGCAAGGCAACCCGTGAGCTTCTGTACATCATGAAGACGCTCCGGACGCTTCATTCGTACAATCGCCCCGATCTTCTCGGGATTGGCATCTATCCCTCGTTCAGTTTGATGTCGTACAAAACGAGGAAACCGAGTAGCTTGCCCCCAGGAACTCCAAAAGTGCACTTTGCTAGATTCAGTTTGATGTCGTACTTCCGCAGATTGGCGAAAGTTTCAGCCAAGTCAGCCAGCAGGTCGGAACCTTTTCTGGACTTGACCACGATATCATCCATGTACGCCTCAATATTCCGACTGATCTGTTTTTGCAAACACTTCTGGATCATGCGCATGAAAGTGGCACCGGCATTCTTGAGGCCGAATGGCATGGTGATATAGCAGAAACACCCGAATGGGGTGATGAAAGCTGTTTTTATTTCGTCCGGCCCATATAGTCGGATCTGGTGGTACCCGGAGTACACATCCAGAAAAGACAGTCGCTCACAACCCGCAGTGGAATCTACGATCTGATCTATGCGGGGGAGCGGGAAATGATCCTTGGGGCAGACCCGATTGATGTGCTTCAAATCGATGCACATTCGGAGAGACTTGTCCTTCCTAGGGACCATGAAGACGTTGGCGAGCCACTCGGAGTGGTACACCTCACGGGTGAACTCGGCTGCCAGGAGCCGAGCAACTTCTTCGCCAATGGCCTTCCTCTTCTGTGTAGCAGAGCGACGGAGATGCTCCTTCACAGGTTTCGCCTTTGGGTCGACTCGCAAACGATGCTCAGCTAGCTCCCTGGGTACACCCGGCATGTCGGATGGTTTCCATGCGAAGATGTCCCAGTTCTCACGGAGGAACTGGATGAGCGCTTCTTCCTATTTGCTGTCGAGTGTTGTTGATATGTTGGTGAGAACAGCATTGGGGTCTTCCGGGTGGATGTGCACAGGCTTCATGTCGCCGGCCGACTGGAATGCAGATTCTGCGGCTGGCTTCTTGGAGCGTAGCAGATCACTCGGATCGGCATTTTTCTTGTACTCCTCCAGCTCCACCATAGCCATCTGCTCATCAGCAATCTTTGATCCCTGCTGTAAACACTCTTCTACGCGCTGTCGACTGCTAGTCACTGTGATCACCCCTTTGGGACCCGGCATCTTCAGCTTGAGATACACATAACATGGGCAGGCCATGAAACGTGCATACGCCGGCCGACAGAGGATGGCATGATAGGCGCTGCGGAAGTCGACCACTTCAGAGGTCAGCCTTTCCTTCCGAAAGTTCTTGTCGTCTCCAAAGATCACATCCAGGGCGATCTGCCCGAGTGACTTTGCTTTCTTGCCGGGGATCACTCCGTGGAACTGCATGCTGCTCTCGCTGAGTCGGGACATCGGAATGCCCATCGCTTGCTGGGTGTCAGCGTACAATATGTTCAGTCCGCTTCCACCGTCCATGAGGACCTTGCGCAATCGGACGCCTCCCACGACTGGATCAACCACCAGTGCCTACCACCCAGGGGTGGCTATGTAGGCGGGGTGGTCCGACTGATCAAAGGTGATCGGAGTCTTCGACCAGTTCAGGAACTTCGTCGTCGCCGGCATGGCCATGTTCACTTCTCGATTGATAACTTTCAATCGGCTCCTGCTCTCTACATCTGCGAAGATCATCAGGGTTGTGTTGACACTGGGAAAAGGTTCATCTTTGTCTCCATCATCAGCGTCTTCCGGGCTCTTCTCACTCGACGGGCATTCTCGGAACTGCTGAATCAACAGTCTGCACTGTCGAGTGGTGTGTTTGGGCAATATCAGATTGCCCTCTTCATCCTTTCTGGTGTGGATGTGACACGGTAAATCGAGGACATCTTGGCCCGACTGATCTTTCTTTTTCTTCGGGATCCATTTTTCCTTAGCCTTCCCCTTGTTCTTGGCTTGACCGGCCAGAGCGGCAGCCTCGGCCTGAGTCGAACCATCAGTCTTGCGCTTCGACTTCCGATTGAGATTACTGTTCCCGGGGTTGGGCTCACTGGTTTTCCCTTTGCCGTTGCGGAGACGGTCTTCCTCTTCTCCGTTTGCGTACCGAGTGGCAATCTCCATCATTCGGCTCATAGTCAAAGATCCTGACCGACCAAATTTTAGGATGAGCTCCCGATATTTGACTCCTACCTTGAAGGCACATACTGCTTGATGCTCTGTGACATTCTCTACCACGTGATGCAAGGTGGTCCACCACTGGATGTACTCCCTCAATGTTTCATTTGGTTTCTGCATGCAGTGCTGCAGTTCAGACAATCCAGCCGGGCGTTTGCACGTGCCCTCGAATGTTTTGATGAACACTCGAGTCAAATCTTCCCAGCAGTATATGCTGGCCGGACTGAGCTGGTTGAGCCAGGCACGGGCAGACCCTTCCAACATCAAAGGCAAGTGCTTCATAGCCACATAGTCATTTCCTCCACCAATCTGCACAGCCACTCGGTAATCCTCTAACCAAGTCTCTGGCTTGGACTCACCGGTGAACTTGCTTACTCCAGCTGCCAATCTGAAGTTGGGCGGGATGTCTGCGGCCCGGATGACCCTGCTGAAACACTCGGGTCTGGCGACGAATGCTCCACTTCCACTCGGATGATCTCTGTCCAAGTTTTCTCTCTGAGCCCTGCCTCTGTTGACCAGGTTCTGAGCGGGAACGGATCTCGCGTTGAACTGCGGGTCACGGTAGTTGACTGGCTCTCTCTGGCGATAACCGTCACCATGACGGGGAGGGCTGGCCCTCCGATCGTTGCCGTAAGGACACCTGGCGTCGTACGGCCGGGGCGCGTACGAGCCATCCCGCGGAGAGGGCGACTGCATGCGGCGATGATCATCCTGACGCCGCGGAGGCGTATTCCGACTGCGACCCTGCCCCGAGTACTGGTCTCGGTGGCGGTCTTGGTCGTTTCGCCGCGGAGGCGAGTGCCTGTTTCTCCTGGGAGACACTGGGCTGTGGGCTGACTGGTCGGTGTTAGCCCGAATGGATATGCTGTGTATCCTGTTGCGCGACTGAGATACTACCAAATTTTGCTCTTCGGCCGCCTTGAGTAGGGCCCGGATCTGCCAAAGACCCTCCCCCGCCTCGGATCGGGACGGCTCAATGGAATCTGCTATCCGAGCGGCCGCCGCCAGATTTTGGACGGGAGTGTGGAATACCTGGAAACTCTGTTGCTGGTCATTCAAGAACAACTGCCGCTACCGCCCACTGGAACTGGGTGGATGCTGCCTGCGGGCGCGGTCGTCGAGTGGTTTTTGGAGCACTTCCAGACGATTGCGCTCAGCCAAGTTGGCCTGGCGCGCGGCCTCCAAAGCCTGAGCCTCGGGGGTCGCCCCAACGATGGGCGTCTGAAGGGCCTGCTCGGTCCTACGCTGCAGTTCCTCCCTCTGCTGCCGAGTGAGAGGTCGGGGGATGTACTCGTCGTACTCGTCGTCATGCCGGTCCCTGCCGCCGCCAAGATCGGCGCACGACGGGTCGCCGTTCTCCGTGCCACCGCGGCCGTACCCAGGCGGACTGAGCGGGGAATCGGCCATCAGCACCTCCGCAGCGGGATCGCTGCTCTCGCACTCGGACAAGTTTTCTGGGTGCTTGTGCACAGAGGCGAACAGATCGAAGACATGTTCATCGGGCTCGATTGCCGCGATCTGCGGGGCCGTAGCCTAAAGGGCCGCCATGTGCTTGATCCACCACTGAAGCCGAGAGTGTCTGGAGTGCTTGCGACGATGGCTGGTGGAGAGTGAAGACGTCGACTGATAAGGAGTCGACGGTTGTCGGAGAAGGACGCCGAAGGAACTCGCGCGGAAGTGCGTTGCGCCGCGGACGGGCAACGTCTAGACATCCAGCGGGGCTTCCTCGAGCCATGCCGAATCGTCGGCGATGAAGCTGAGGATGCCGAAACGGATCTTGCCGCCCAAAGTCAGTCCGCCGCCGGAAACCATGGTGGTGATCGGAAAAATGCAACTACACCGAAAGTTGCTAGACGCCTGCCCCACGGTGGGCGCCAACTGTCGTGGGTGCAAGCCTGATAGTAGTGTGTGGGGGTACGGATGAGAGGGCAGAGCCTAGCTACGGCGCAGGTGTTACACTCGGATTTACAAGTTCAGGCCCCTCAGCGGTGGAGGTAATAGCCCTACGTCTCAGTGCTCTGGAGCTGTATTGCTTCAGTGTATGATTACAAAGGTTGCGAAACCTTGGAATGGAGCTGGAGGGCGGCTTATATAGTCTCGCCAACCCCTCCATGAACGCCAGCCATTACCAGGGATTAAGAGGGGCATAAGTGCGCCAGGTAACGGGCGCATTAACTACCATTAGCATGGGCGAACATGCGTCCTGACCGTTGCGCTCCTGGAGTCTCCTGGTCTTCTCTGGTCGAGTGACTTTCGGATGCTCTGAGTGAAACAAGATGGTCGAGTGAACTCTTGCCTTCCGAGTGGTTCGTTGGACTCCGAGCGAATGTCAGTCTGCGGAATCCTGGGTTGTTGATCTGGCCCTGGGGCCCAGTATAAGACGTGTGGTGTCCTAGGGTAGGGTCTATAGGTCAGGCCTATTACCCTATCCCTAGTACATGCCCTCGTCACCCACCGTATGCTATGTGTTCGAGAGAGAAGCCTCTAGTGAAAACTATGGCCCCCGGTCTACTTTATCATATATTAAAAACCTAAAAATACCTTGCTGCAATTTATTTACTTTTATTTTTATTAGTAATTTATTTTATCTATTTACCTCGATAAGATTTAATCCTTGCAAATAACTGCTAAGAGATTGACAACCCTCTTATTTGCGTTGGGTGCAAGTGTTTGCTCTTGTGTGTGCAGGTGTGCTTAACAGAATTTTGCTTGGTTCTCCTACTGGATTGATAACCTTGGTTCTTAACTGAGGGAAATAATTATCTCTAATGTACTGCATCATCCTCTCTTCTTCGGGGAAATACCAACGCAGACTACAAGTAGCAGGAAGAATTTCTGGCGCCGTTGCCGGGGAGACATCATCAAAATTACCAAGTACCATCGCACAAACTATCATTTACTTGCATTTACTTTATTTGCCTTTTATTTGCATTTGCCTCTCGTTTTCATCTCCCCCACTTCTAATTTTTTTTACAAAAACACAAAAATATTTTTATTTGCTTGTTTGCTAGTTTGCTTGCTTCGTCGCGATGTCTCAAGAAAATACAAAATTGTGTGACTTTTCCAATACTAATTATAATGATTTTATTAGTACTCCTATTGCTCCTCCCGCCACTAGTGCGGAGTCGTGTGACATTAATGCTGCCTTGCTTAATCTTGTTATGAAAGAACAATTTTCTGGTAGTCCTAATGAAGATGCTGCATCCCATCTAAATACTTTCATTGAACTTTGTGATATGAAAAAGAAGAAATATGTGGATAATGATATTGTTAAGTTAAAATTATTTCCGTTCTCACTACGAGACCGTGCTAAAACTTGGTTTTCATCCTTGCCTAGAAATACTATTGATTCTTGGGATAATTGTAAGGATGATTTTATTACCAAGTATTTTCCTCCCGCTAAGATTATTTCTTTAAGAAATCAAATTATGAATTTTAAGCAACTTGAGCATGAACATGTTGCACAATCTTGGGAGAGAATGAAATTAATGATAAGAAATTGCCCAACTCATGGCTTGAATTTATGGATTATCATACAAAAAATTTATGCGGGACTAAACTTTGTTTCTAGAAATTTGCTAGACTCTGCCGCAGGTGGTACTTTTATGGAAATTACATTGGGAGAAGCTACAAAACTTCTTGATAATATCATGACAAATTATTCTCAATGGCACACTGAACGAACTCCAACTGGTAAGAAGGTAAATTCTGTTGAAGATATTAATACTTTGAGTGATATATAAGATGGATGCTCTATTGAAATTGGTTGCAAGTAAAAATGCTCATATTGATCCTAATGATGTGCCATTGTCTACTTTGATTGAGCAAAATAATGATGTTATTGATGTGAATTTTGTCTCTAGAAATAATTTCAACAACAATGCTTATAGGGGTAATTTCCTAGACTGTTTCCTGGAAATTCCTCTAATAATTATGGCAATCCTTATGGTAATTCTAATAATAATAATAATAGGATGCCCTCTGATCTTGAAAGTAATATTAAAGAATTTATTAGTTCGTAAAAGAATTTCAATGCTATGATAGAAGAAAAATTGACTAGAGTTGATGAATTGGCTAGGAACATGGATAGAATTGCTCATGAGGTGGAAAATCTCAAAAATAAAATTTTGCCACCCAAGGATGATATAAATGAATCTATTAAAGCTATCTATGTCTCCAAAAATGAAAGTAAAGAAAGGACCGCTAGGTTGAGAGCTAAGCGAGGATTCCTAGAAAAAGCGATTCCACCCGGTTTCTATCGTAGTAATGATGAAGATATTAAAATGATTGGTGTTACTCCTATTGAATAATTATTTTGTAACATAAAACTTGATGAAAAAGGGACTGGAGAAGAGTCAACTTTAGATAGAAGGATCCCCACTTGCTTGAAGGGTGATAATCTTGATGATAAAAATGAAAAAGTGGGTTTGGAGAGGTCAAAACTTTAAATAGTAATGCACCCACTACTTTGGATTACAAGGAATTTAATTATGATAGTTGTTTTTTAATTGAGTGTATTTCCTTGTTGCAATCCATGATTAATTCACCAAATGCATATGAACAAAATAAAGCTTTCACTGAACATATTGTAGAAGCCATGATGAAAGCACATGAAGAAAAGCTTGAGCTAGAAGTATCAATTCCTAGAAAATTACAAGATGAATGGGAACCTACTATTAAAGTCAAAATTAAAGATTATGAATGTAATGCTCTTTGTGATCTTGGTGTTAGCGTTTCCACCATACCAAAGTCTTTGTGTGATGTGCTAGGTCTCACCGACATGGATCCTTATTCCCTTAATTTGCATCTTGCGGATTCCACTATTAAAAAGCCATTGGGTAGAATAAATGATGTGCTTATTATTGCAAATAGAAATTATGTGCCTGTAGACTTTATTGTTCTTGATATAGAATGCAATCCTTCTTGCCCCATAATACTTGGTAGGCCTTTTCTACGAACAATTGGTGCTATTATTGATATGAAAGAAGGTAATATAAGATTTCAATTTCCATTAAAGAAAGGGATGGAACATTTCCCTAGAAAGAGAACTAAAGCACCTTATGAATCTATTATGAGGGCCACATATGGAATTAACTTGAAGGATGATAACACTTGAAACTATGCATTATGCCTAGCTAGGGGCATAAAGCAATAGCGCTTGTTGGGAGGCAACCCAATGAATAAAATAATTTTTTGCTTTTACCTTATGTTTTTGAGTGTTTACACAATTATAGCTTCTGTTATGATTGTATTTTTATGTTTTAATTAGTGTTTGTGCCAAGTAATGCCTTTGGGATGATTTGGAAGATAGTATGATAGATGCTGTTGGAAAACAGAAACTTTTGCGTCCAGTGCTGGATTTTTTTTTGCCGGAGTGTCAGAACCTTCTAAATGTTTTACACAGTATTGAAATATGAATTGACCACGTTTTCCTAATTTTTCAGAATTTTTGGAGTTATAGAAGTATGACGATAATTCAGGTCTTTACATACTGTTCTGTTTTAGACAGATTTTGTTTTTGTTGCATAGTTTGCTTATTTTGATGAATCTATGGATCGTATTATTGAAATATGGATTTTCTGTTCATCATTTTTTATACATGTCACGCTAGCATCATTGCACATCCTGGTACATGATACGTCTCCGTCGTATCTATAATTTTTTATTGTTTCATGCCAATATTCTACAACTTTCACATACTTTTGGCAACATTTTATATTATTTTTGGGACTAACATATTGATCCAGTGCCCAATGCTAGTTCCTGTTTTCTGCTTGTTTTTTGTTTCACAGAAAATCCATATCAAACGAAGTCCAAACGTGATAAATTTTTACGGAAAATTATTTTGGAATATATGTGATTTTTGGGAGGTGAAATCAACGCAAACGGAGGCCCACAACCTCCACAAGTCATCTTGGCGCGACCCCCCCTCCCCAGGCCGCGTGGTGTTGCCTTGTGGGCACATCGTAAGTCGGTTGGGTCTCTTCTTCGGCTGCAAGGAAGCTTATATCGAGAAAAAAATCGTCTCGGCCCAGTGGGAACCGGGGTACCATGGCCTGTCTGCCTCTGGCCCAGAGGACAACGCTTGGGCCGGCCCATGAGGGAGGCCCCGCCTCAGCCGCCCCGGGGGAAAACGCCTCGCGAGGGGCGAGCCTCATGAGGCCCCTCACCACCGGGCCAGACCCTGCCGAGGCCGCCAAGCACCAGGTTGCCTCGCGAGGCTCCCCTCGCGAGGCCTTCTCGCAAGGCAGGTCGTACGGCGTCAGCCGCGGGTCTCCGCGCCCAGCACATGGGTGACGTCCCACTGTCAGGATAGGGACAACGAGGCGTGACCGAGCCCAGTTTCCATTCTGGTGGTAAGGGAGTAGCGGCGTCTGCTTTCCCCAAAGCAAGTCGCAAAGCATTTCCTCTTTGGGAGAAGAAGATCAGGACGGATCAGCGCGCCAGGACGGAGGTCATCGCCAAGCCCACCCGCACGTCAGGAAGACTACTTTATCTGGAGGGAGACCGCCTTTTGTCAGGATAAGCCTGCGCGCCTGTTCCCCTTTGAATTGCCGCCCTGTGGCCACCCTTTCCCGCTCATATTTTCGGGGAAGAGGACCAAGGCACTACAAAAGGGGCGGGGCCGCTTCCATGTAAGGGGATCGATTCATTCTCCCCCACACCTCGTGTACCTCGAGCCACAAGCTCTCCATCACAGAGCAATCCAACATAGGCAGGAGTAGGGTATTACACCACATGGTGGCCCAAACCTGGGTAACTCTCGCGTCCCCTTCGTGTCCGGTGAGAGCCAGTGAGCCCGTTGTGATTCCACCGTAGCTGCCATCGTGTCGTAGGTCGCCAAGCAAAGTCTCCCAGAGTTCGAATCCTAGGTTCTTGGAGAAGTTTCTTGGACGCAGATCCTAGACTCCGACATTTGGTACACCAGGTAGGGGGACTTGTCGTCTTCGCGCCTTCAACCTTGATGTCAGCCGCGACATGGACGACACTGCCGCTCGCCGGGAGCGCGCGGCACGCCGAGCTGCCGCCAGGGTCCATGCGGTGCCCACCGTCCGAGGTGCTCCTGGGCGCCGCCCTCGCGCCGCCTCCGAGCCCATTGGGGGAGGGGCAGCCTCCTCCATCCGCCCATCGGCGAGTGAGCAGGAGTGCGGCCGCTCCTCCACCGCATCCTCGCCCGCAGGTCGCGGCCCTCTCGCTCCGCACATCACGCTGCTCATGGAGCAGGGGCTGCTGCGCTGTCGCCCCGCATAGGACGACCGCGACGCCTGGCTCGAGCGCATCGCCAAGATCGTCACCGCCGCCCGCGGCGGCCAGGCGCCTCCTTGCTCCTCGCCTGCTTCACCGCAGCTCGTCGAGAGACCCGGATGCGCTGCCCCACGTCCTCCTCCTCCAGGCCGCAGCGCGACTGGGTGGCTACATGCAGCGTGTGCCCCGGAGTTGTCCCATGGCTCGCCCGCACCGGGCAACGCCGGCGGTCGCCGCAGAATCGCCCGACGCGTCCCCCTCGATGTTGCCACGTGTGGGTGCGGGATCCGCGCGGCTTCGACCAAGGGTGTTGTCACCGGCGGGGGCTCCCAGGGTCCCCGCGGGGTGGCCTACATCCTGGGAGGGGCCCAGGCTCCTCCATCCAGTCATCACCTCAAGCGCTTCTCGCGCGGAGTGAGCGCGGCCCTCCTGGCACCCGAGCTCGCCGGCCGCCTCAAGTTGTCCGAGTTTCCCGTCGCCTTCGATGCCAGCGATCACCCCAAGTCCACTAGGGCTGTGGAAGCCATCCCTCTGCTGTGTACTCCCACTATCGGTGGTGTGGCTGTCACCAGGACGCTCATCGATGGCGGTGCTGGCCTCAATGTGCTCTCGGTGGAGATTTTTGAGATGCTCCAGGCGCCATATGGACGCCTGGCACAGCCAGGCCCTTCTCGGGCGTCACCGATGGCTCCACTGTCCCCTTGGGGCAGGTGCGCCTTCCCATTACCTTCGGCTCCCGCGAGAACTAGCGAACGGAGTCCGTCGTCTTCGATGTGGCTCGCATCGGCCTGCCCTACAACGCCATCTTGGGCTACCCGGTGCTCTCCAAGTTCATGGCCGCCACCCACCACGCTTACGGCCTCATCAAGATGCCTGGCAGCGACGTGACCCTCACCATCCGTTGTGATGAAAAGGATGCAACGCGTGCCCTGGCCAGAGAGGACTCTCCTGGGCTTGCCGAGCCGGCACCCACAAACAAGAAGCTACTGTTCTCCCAGGAGCAGGCCGAGACCAAGAAAGTGTCGTTGGATGAGAGCGGCATGGGCCCCTTCGTCACCATCTGCAGCGGCCTCTCCCCCGAGCAGGAGGGCGTCCTCATCGCCTTCCTCCGGGCGAATGCCGATATGTTCGCTTGGACTGCCTCAGACATGCCCGGCATGCCGAGGGAGGTGATCGAGCACCACTTGGCGGTGTGCCCCAACGCGCACCCCGTCAAGCAGAAGGTTCGGCACCAGGTGCCCGAGAAGCAGGAGTTTGTTGTTGGGGAGGTCGAGAAACTCCAAGACGCTGGGATCATCCGCGAAGTGCTCCACCCGGAGTGGATCGCCAACCCCGTCGTCATCACCAAGCCGCACGGCGGCAAGCGTATGTGCATTGACTTCACCAACCTCAACAAGGCCTGCCCCAAGGACCACTTTCTGCTGCCCAGGATCGATCAGATAGTAGACTCCATCGCCGGGTGCGACCTGCTCTGCTTCCTGGACGCCTTCTCAGGCTATCATCAGATCAAGATGGCAAGGGAAGATGAGGAGAAAACCGCCTTCATCACCCCCTGCGGAGTGTTCTGCTACGTGTGCATGCCCTATGGCCTGAAGAGTGCGGGAGTTACCTTCCAGAGGCTGATGCGCATCTGCCTGGGGTGCCAGATGGGGAGAAATGCGGAGGCATATGTCGACGACATCGTCATCAAAACGCGCGAGGCGTGCACCCTCATCGAGGATCTGGGAGAAACCTTCACAAACCTGTGCAAGGTCAACCTCAAGCTTAACCCCACCAAGTGCGTCTTTGGCGTCCCTTCCGGCAAGCTTCTTGGGTTCCTGGTCTCCCATCGCGGCATCACGGCTAACCCTGAGAAGATCAAGGCTATCGAGGAAATGCGGCCGCCCCGCAACCTCAAGGAGATGCAGCGCCTGGCGGGGCGCATGGCCTCGCTCGGTCGTTTCATATCCAAGTTCGGCGAGCGGGCTCTGCCTTTCTTCAAGCTCATGAAGAGGTCTGGCCCCTTCAAGTGGACTCCCGAGGCCGATGCCGCCTTCGAGGATCTGAAGAGGTACCTCACGAGCCCTCCCGTCATGGTCGCCCCGCGCCCATGCGAGCGCTTGTTGTTGTTCTTGGCGGCCACTCCCCAAACGGCCAGCACAGCCCTTGTGGCAGAGCGGGAGGAGCGAGTCCGTGCCAAGAAGAAGCCTGCCACGCCTGCGCCTGCGGATGCCGCCCCCGTTGAGGCATCGCTTGAGCCCCTCAAGGCCCTGCCGGCGCCTGCCGAGGGCCCTCCTCGGGAGGCCCCAGCGCCCCCTCAAGAGGCTTCCGGGCCTCAGCCTCCAGAGGCCCCCACGGCACAGCAACCTGAGCTCCTCGGCGAGCACGACTTGGATACCACGGTCACGCGCCTCGTCGAGCACCCCGTCTACTTCGCCAGCACGGTGCTGCGAGACGCGCGTGAACGATACCCCATGCAGCAGAAGCTCCTCCTGGCGCTCCTCATGGCCTCCAGGAAGCTGCGCCACTACTTCCAAGGTCACCCAGCCAAGGTGACCTCCTCCTATCTGCTGGAGCAAGTCCTGTAGAGCCCGAACGCCACCGGCCGCGTCGCCGAGTGGAACATCGAGCTGCAGCCTTTCGAGCTAGATTTCCTCATCACCAGGACCATCAAGGGCGTGGCTTGGCAGACTTCGCTGCGGACTGGACGGACCCGCACCAGGACGAGCCCCAGGAGGAGACGCTCTTGCCCGAGGAGGCTACCTCCAGAGGCTGGAGCATGCACTTCGACGGGGCCTTCGCGCGCCAGGGCGTGGGGGCTGGTGTTGTTCTCACTATGCCCACAGGCGACAAGCTTTACTATGCAGTGCAGCTCTGCTTCGAGCGCGCCGACAAGGTCTCCAACAACATCGCCGAGTATGAGGGACTCATCGCTGGGCTCAAGGCCACCATCGCGCTTGGAGTCAGGCGCATCATCATCAAGCGGGACTCGCAACTCCTCATCAACTACTCCAACAAGAAGTACAAGCCGAAGGATGAGCACATGGCGGCCTACCTGGAGGAGGTGCACCAGCTCGAGAAGCGCTTCATGGGCATGGAGCTACAGCAGATCCCTCGCGGCGACAACGGCGAGGCAGGTGAGATCGCCAAGCATGCTTCTCGCCGCGAGCCTCAGAGCCCCGGCGTCTTCGAGGAGCAGCTCCTAAAGCCTTCCGCGGCACCTCCGATCGTCAGTCCCGCGGCGCCTCATGGGGAGCTCCCTCCCGCACCACCCATGGGTGCACCAGACTGCGGACCATCTTCAGGCGCTCGCCTGCTGCTGGCGCTCGAGCCGCAGCCCGAAAGCTGGACCACGGAAATCAAGGCCTACGTGGAGGGCGGCGCCCTCCCGAAGGTCGACGCAGAAGCAGAGCGTGTGGTCCGCCAGGCTGCGCTCTACCACCTGAAGGAGCGTGACCTGTACCGCCACCGCCCAAACAGAGTCGCGTTGCGATGCATCTCCAAGGATCAAGGGTGCGAGCTGCCTGCCGACATCCATGGAGGCGACTGCGGCCACCACTCGTCCTCGCGCACTCTCGCAGGTAAGGCATTCCGCAGCGGCTTCTACTGGCCCACAGCGCCCGAGGAGGCCGCGGAGCTGGTCCAGGCATGCAAGGCTTACCAGTTCCACGCCAAGCAGATCCACCAACCAGCGCAAGGGCTCCAGACCATCCCTCTCTCGTGGCCTTTCGCGGTCTGGGGACTGGAAATCCTGGGGCCCTTCCCTCGCGCGGCTGGCGGCTACCGCTACCTCTACGTCGCCATCGACAAGTTCACTAAATGGGCGGAGGTGGAGCCAGTCCAGACCATTTCGGCAGGGTTAGCGGTCAAGTTCATCAAGGGCTTGGTGTGCCGCTTCGGCGTCCCAACCGCATCATCACGGACAACGGCACGCAGTTCCCCAGTGGCCAATTCAAGACCTACTGTGCCAGCATCGGCACGCAGATCTGCTTTGCCTCCATGGAACACCCCCGAAGCAACGGCCAGGCCGAGCGTGCCAACACTGAGGTCATCAAGGGCCTCAAGACCAGGACCTTCAAGAAGTAGCTCGTGACCTGCGGCAAGGGTTGGCTGGATGAGCTCCCATCGGTGCTCTGGTCCATCCACACCATGGCGACCAAGCCCACCGGTGAGACGCCTTTCTGCCTTGTCTACAAGGCAGAAGCGGTTCTCCCAGCCGAGGTCAAGCATCGGTCCCCACGGGTCTTGGCTTTCGACGAATCTCGTCAGGGCGGCCTGCGGGAGGATGACCTGCTTTTCCTCGAAGGAGCACGCCGTCAAGCCTCCCTTCGTGTGGCAAGGTACCAGCAGGCGTTGCGTTGCTATCACAGCCGCAACATACGCCCCCGCACCCTTGAGGTGGGCGACCTTGTCCTGCGCAGAATCCTCTCCAGAGAGGGACTCCACAAACTCTCACCCATGTGAGAGGGCCCTTTCAGGGTCACGCACATCACCCGGCCCGACGCGGCATGGCTCGAGAAGGAGGAGGGTGTTCCGGTGCAAAACGCATGGAACATCCAACATCTCCACAAGTTCTATCCGTGACCCCACGGATACGAATGAAATGGAGTTGTACACGCTCCGGAGCTCCCTCTACCGGCGCTGCCTTCGGCACGCGGGAGCTCCCTCCCACTCTCGTGGAAGCCCCATGCTCCGCGCTCACGGATGCCCCTTGCTCAGCGCTGGCGGACACCCCATGCTTCGTGCTGGTGGCCTACTTACTTGAGGGGCCTTCCGACCATCGCATCCTCAAGCTGACCCGTGTCGAACACGGCAGCACGTAGCTTTTCTATTGTATAATGAATCTATTTCATGCATTAGTAAAGTCTACTTCCTAAAAACAACCGGTATCCTTTCAGCTGAGTTACCTCGGGAGGCGCGCTTGCGATCTCCCCCCGTGTCTCACGCGAGCGGGGGCTGGGCACGGTGCCTGTGCTCGGGTCAGTCCCAGCAGCGCTGCAAAACCCAAGTGACTGAGCTCTGGCTCGCGGGCCTGCTCCCGTGCACATCACCTCACCAGGTCCTTGGTGCTCTTGCCTCCTCGCGTAACACCCACAGGCGGCCTCGCGAGCGCGCCCCGCTTTATTACTTGCGAAAAACTTGGCAGTTTTCCCTGGTGCAGGATTTCAAGGGCCTCAAGAGCCACCCCCCCTCGGGAGGCCTCGCGGTCGGCGCCCCGCGGGCAGAAGGCTTCGTGAGGGACCGTGCCTTGCATGATGCGCCCTAAGAGGGACTCGCTCCAAGCTGCGCTTCTCTGAAAGAGCTAAGTCTAAGCGCCCCTCGAGTTTCCCTCTTCTTGTTTTCCCCTCGAGGCACCTGGACTTCCTTGGCACGAGCCGCCTACGTGTCAAGGGGGGGACCCTGAGCATCGCACCTCGGGGACTCCTATCGGCCTCAAGAGCGCTACACCCTTTGGCCTTGTTGAGCACGCGCTCCAAGCACACCAGCGATGGTCGTAGCTAGCTCGGGGGCTGGGTCCCAGTGACACAGGGCACAAAGGCAGCGTAAGAAGGAAAGAAGGATCTCGAGGAAAAAGAAAAAACACGGGAGACACCAAGTACTTAGACATACGACGCCATACAAAATATTTTTACGCCTCACCAGGCTACATTGGTTGCAGGAACAAAAGGGAGGAATCGTCCTCAAGGGTCCGCCCTAGGCGCTGCCCGTGCCTAGTCGGAATCCTCGTCTTCACTCTTGACGCGGGGGGAGCTGTCGTCGCTCCCGCTTCCACCGAAGGAGGCGGCGCTGTTGTCGCTGTCGTCCTCGCTGGAGGAGCCGCTGTAGCTACTGTCTTTGCTCTCCGCGCAGCACTCCAGGCGGCTGCCGGAGATCCCGAAGATCATCACGAAGAGCGTGGCGGCCCCGTCATACTTGAACTGGAGGACGTGGTCCCGCATCAGGCCGCGGGCGAGGGCAAATGACTTCCACCCCCGCTTCAAGAACATGGAGCCCGAGGGGGTGAACTCCGTCGCCACCTAGGAGGGGTCGTTACAGCAGCCATCCGCCTGCACCCATAGCCCCAATGGCACGTGGTCCGCCATCGCCTCTGCGAAGGAGTCCGGGAGCCGTAGCCAGGTACAGGGCCGGCGGTGCATGTTCACTATGAACTCGCGGGCCGCCTCTGTCGAGTGGCTCCCTGCCCGGGGAGGTAGGGCAGCTGCCCCGCCGCGGCCTCCTCGGCCGCGGGCACCACACCCTCCACGCCCGCGGGTGGCGCCCCTTCCACGGCTGCAGGGACCAGCGCCGGCGGCTGTCGGTGGGCGCCCACGCCCCCGGGGCGGAACCTTGGACGTGGCAGCCAACACGCGGGCCCGACCTCTACCCCTCGCCGGCGCCGGCGCCGGCTTCGGCGGCCCCACCTCCTCCACCATCTTCTTCCCTTTCTCGGCCGCGGAGAGCTTCCTTTTTGGAGCCATGGACGAGGCGGCGGTGGGCAGAGAGTGAGAAGTTGGAGAAGAGGGGAGAATCGAGGAGTTGGTCGCAAGGAAGATTGGGGATGAGGTGAAGGAGCAACGATGCGCCTGCGCCCCACGCGGACAGGCTTTATCGTCGAGACGGCGGTTATCGAGGGGTCACTGGGAGTGGAGGCACCGCGCCCGCAGAGGCCGCCACGCGTCGCCCCTAGGCCCGGCAACTCGATGGGCCCCGCAGCTCTTCGTCCTCCAACGAGCGGAACGTGCACGCCGCGGGCCCGGGGGCTACTGTCGGCCCAGTGGGAACCGGGGTACCACGGCCTGTCTGCCTCTGGCCCAGAGGACAATGCTTGGGCCGGCCCATGAGGGAGGCCCCGCCTCAGCCGCCTCGGGGGAAGACGCCTCGCGAGGGGCGAGCCTCGCGAGGCCCCTCACCGCCGGGCCGGACCCTGCCGAGGACGCCAAGCACCAGGTTACCTCACGAGGCTCCCCTCGCGAGGCCTTCTCGCGAGGTAGGTCGTACGGCGTCAGCCGCGGGTCTCCGCGCCCAGCACATGGGTGACGTCCCACTGTCAGGATAGGGACGGCGAGGCGTGACCGAGCCCAGTTTCCATTCTGGTGATAGGGGAGCAGCGGCGTCTGCTTTCCCCAAAGCGAGTCCCAAAGCATTTCCTCTTTGGGAGAAGAAGACCAGGACGGATCGGCGCGCCAGGACGGAGGTCACCGCCAAGCCCACCCACTCGTCAGGAAGACTGCTTTATCAGGAAGGAGACCGCCTTTTGTCAGGATAAGCCTGCGCGCCTGTTCCCCTTTGAATTGCCGCCCTGTGGCCACCCTTTCCCGCTCATATTTTTGGGGAAGAGGACCAATGCACTACAAAAGGGGCGGGGCCGCTTACATGTAAGGGGATCGATTCATTCTCCCCCACACCTCATGTACCTCGAGGCACAAGCTCTCCATCACAGAGCAATCCAACATAGGCAGGAGTAGGGTATTACACCGCATGGTGGCCCGAACCTGGGTAACTCTCGCGTCCCCTTCGTGTCCGGTGAGAGCCAGTGAGCCCATCGTGAGTTCGCCGTCGCTGCCGTGGTGTCGTAGGTCACCAAGCAAAGTCCCCCAGAGTTCGAATCCTAGGTTCTTGGAGAAGGTTCTTGGACGCAGATCCTAGACTCCGGCAAATCGTGTTAAAATTTCAGCGCAATCGGAGTTACGGATCTCCGGATATTTAAGAAACGGTGCAAGGCCAGAAAACAGGGATGCGAAACAGAAGAGGAACAGAGAGAGAGATCCAATCTCGGAGGGGCTCCTCCCCTTCGGGAGCCATGGCGGCCATGGACCAAAGGGGAAACTCTCCTCCCATCTAGGGGGGAGGCCAAGGAAGAAGAAGAAGGAGGGGGGCTCTCTTCCCCTCTCTCCCGGTGGAGCCGGAACGCCGCCGGGGCAATCGTCGTGACGGCGATCTACACCAACAACTTCGCCGCCGTCAACACCAACTCTCTCCTCCTCTATGCAGTGGTGTAACCTCTCTATTCCCGCTGCAATTCTCTACTTAAACATGGTTCTTAACACTATATATTATTATCCAATTATATGTGGCAATCCTATGATGTTTGAGTAGATTCTTTTTGTCCTATGGGTTGATTGATGATCGTGATTGGTTTGAGTTGTATGTTTTATTTTGGTGCTGTCCTATGGTGCCCTCCGTGTCGCGCAAGCGTGAGGGATTCCCACTGTAGGGTTTGCAATACGTTCATAATTCTCTTATAGTGGGCTGCTAGAGTGACAGAAGCTTACACCCGAGTAAGGGGGTTGTTGCATATGGGAATAAAGAGGACTTGTTACTTAATGCTATGGTTGGGTTTTACCTTAATGATCTTTGGTAGTTGCGGATGCTTGCTAGAGTTCCAATCATAAGTGCATATGATCCAAGTATGGAAAGTATGTTAGCTCATGCTTCTTCCTCATAAAATTGCAATAATGATTACCGGTCTAGTTATCGATTGCCTAGGGACAAATCTTTCTCTTGTGTTACAAAAGCTTTCTACTAAACAACTAGCTTTTATTATCTTGCAAAGTACTCCTAGTTTTATTCTCGCAAAGTAGTTCTAGCATTACCTACAAAGTACTTCTAGTTTCATACTTGTTCTAGGTAAAGCAAACGTTGAGTGTGCGTAAAGTTGTATCGGTGGTCGATAGAACTTGAAGGGAATATTAATTCTACCTTTAGCTCCTCGTTGGGTTCGACACTCTTATTTATCGAAAAAGCTACAATTGATCCCCTATACTTGTGGGTTATCAAGACCTTTTTCTGGCGCCGTTGCCGGGGAGCAATAGCGTGGGGTTGATATTCTCATGCGTGCTTGTTTGCTTTATCGCTAAGTAGTTTTTATTTTGTGCTCTTGTTTTCTATCTTTAGTTATGGGTAGGAAACGTAAAATACCAAAAAAAATAGTTGTACTTGCTAAACCAATGGTTGAAGAACCACCCAAAATCTATCATACTGTTGAAGCTTTCTACTTGGATCATCTTCGATCCCTTTTTGCTCGTGCTAAAAACCCAACTAGCTTAGTTGAGGGAAAATCATTAGATGAGCATGCTTATTTTGGGCGACACCGCTTGTCTCAAAAAGGGAAACTCTTATGGCATCATATTAATACTTTGAATTGCTATGCTTGGAATTTATGTGAAATACATGATTTTACTTGTTATTCTGAAAACCCTAAAAAACACCTTCAGTACCAATGTGAGTTTAAGGATAATGGAATCTTATCTTCTTATGCCAAGGGTGTTTATAGTTACTATGATATTGAACAAATTGAAGAATTTGTTGCTTTTAAGGGTGCTTATGAAATTGCTTCTTTGATTGAAAAGTGTGATGCTACTCTTTACAAATCTGAAAATTTTGCCATACTTAAATATTGCTATGAAAACTATGCTTCTAATGCTTATGTTAAAGAATATATTGAGGACACCTCCGCTGTCCAAGAAGAGACTAATATTTTGTAGGAGTCTATGAAAGAAGATATTGATGAAACTGTGAGCTCATTAAATGAATAAGATGAGGAGGAGAGCGAAGAACAAAGGGAGGAAGAGCGGATTAGCTACCCGTGCCCACCTTCTAATGAGAGTAACTCTTCAACTCATACATTGTTTAATTTCCCTTCGTGCTTACCGAAGGATGAATGCTATGATAATTGCTATGATCCCTTGGATTCATTTGAAATATCCCTTTTTGATGAACTTGATGCTTGCTATGCTTGTGACCATGATGCCAATTTGAATGATGTTTATGGAGATGAACTTGCTATAGTTCCTTATGTTAAACATGAAATTTTTGCTATTGCACCCACACATGATAGTCCTATTATCTTTTTGAATTCTCCAAACTACACTATATCAGAGAAGTTTGCGCTTATTAAGGATTATATTGATGGGTCGCGTTTTACTATTGCACATGATGATTTTGATGGATATGATATGCATGTGCTTGCTGCTCCTACTTGCAATTTTTATGAGAGAGGAACCACATCTCAAACTCTCTATGTTTCCAATACGATAAAATTGCAAGAAACTGTTTATGCTATGTATCGACCTTTATTATGTGTGCATGAATTGTACTTTTATGACATGCCGATGCATAGGAAGAGAGTTAGACTTCGTCATTGCATGATATATGTTGCTTTGTGCTCACTACTAAATAACAAATCATTGTTAATTAAAATTGGCTATGATATACCTTGGGATCCAGGTGGATCGATTGCTTGAGCACTTTATGCCTAGCTTAATGGCTTTAAAGAAAGCGCTGCCTGGGAGACAAACCGGAAGTTTTAGAGAGTTATTTTATTCCTTTGTGTGCTTTTAAAAAGTTTAAAAACAAAAGAATATAGAGGGGAACCTAAAACTTTTACAAAAAGAAAAGTGAAAGTGAGACAGATGAGCAATGTGGAAGTGGGGGCTAGCCTTGAACTTTGTTCATGCCCATGGAAACTTTGTGAACCTTGATTACAGAAAATTTTCAACAAAAATAATTATCCCCTTGTACAAATCCATTGTATTATAAAAATAATGTGCCAAGATTTACCTTTAGGATGTTTAAATTGCTTGTTTGGTGTGTGCAGTGCAAAAACAGAAACTTTTTCTGTAGTACGTGAATTTACCATTTTTACTGGAACATGCAAAAATTCTGAAATTTTTACACAGTAATTATATACAATTTTTTTATTTTGTCCTAATTTTTCAGAATTTTGTGAGTTACAGAAGTATATATACCATCTGCATCTTTACAGACTGTCCTGTTTTCACAGATTGCTGTTATAGTTTCTTTATTTGCGTATGTTTGAAATCTTGTTGAGCTCCATTGACTTGGGAGCCATAGAATTGTGATAGAATACAGTGGTAATTTTTTATTATAATTATACAATAATGTTATAGCAGGACATGATGGGATTTGATGTTATATGTACTAACCCCTCTAATAAAAAGTTCGGTTAAGTTTTGTGTGGATGAAGTGTTCGAAGAACGAGGAGGTATCGATATGAGGAGAATAAGAAGAGGCAAGAGTTCAAGCTTGGGGATGCCAAAGGCACCCCAAGTAAATATTCAAGGAGACTCAAGCGTCTAAGCTTGGGGATGCCCCGGAAGGCATCCCATCTTTCTTCGACAATTATCGGTATGTCTCGGTTTTTGTTTTGTTCACCTGATATGCGTAAATTCTTGGAGCGTCGTGTGCTTTTTATTTTTCTTTTGAATAATGCACCATGCTAGTATGATATAGTCCATGGTTGATTTATAGAATGCTCTTTACACTTCACTTATATCTTTTGAGTATGGCTTTATAGAATGCTTCATGTGCTTCACTTATATCATTTGAAGTTTGGATGCCTGTTTCTCTACATATAGAAAAACCGTTATTTGTAGAATGCTCTTCAGCTTCACTTATATTTATTAGAGCATGATCTTTTGTAGAAAGAATTAAACTCTCTTGCTTCACTTATATCTATTTAGAGAGTCAACAGGAATTGGTCATTCACATGGTTAGTCATAAAATCCTACATAAAACTTGTAGATCACTGAATATGATATGTTTGATTCCTTGCAATAGTTTTGCGATATAGAGATCATAATATGTGGGAGGTACTAGTGAATGATTGTGGTTTAGTAAGAATATTGGTGTTAAGGTTTGTGATTCCCGAAGCATGCACGTATAGTCTCTCGTTATGCTAAGAAGTTGGAGTATGATTTATTATTGATTGTCTTCCTTATGAGTGGCGGTCGGGGACGAGCAATGGTCTTTTCCTACCAATCTATCCCCCTAGGGGCATGCGTAGTAGTACTTTGCTTCGAGGGCTAATAAACTTTCGCAATAAGTATGTGGGTTCTTTATGACTAATGTGAGTCCATGGATTATACGCACTCTTACCTTTCCGCAATTTGCTAGCCTCTTCGGTACCGTGCATTGCCCTTTCTCACCTCGAGAGTAGGTGCAAACTTCGCCGGTGCATCCAAACCCCATGATATGATATGCTCAATCACACATAAGCCTCCTTATATCTTCCTCAAAATAGCCACCATACCTACCTATTATGGCATTTCCATAGCTATTCCAAGATATATTGCCATGCAACTTCCATCATCATCATATACATGACTTGAGCATTCATTGTCATATTGCTTTGCATGATCGTAAGATAGCTAGCATGACATTTTCATGGCTTGTCCATTTTTTGATATCTTTGCTATGCTAGATCATTGCACATCCTGGTACACTGCCAGAGGCATTCATATAGAGTCATCTTGTATAGTTTTTATCGAGTTGTAATTTTTTGAGTTGTAAGTAAATAGAAGTGTGATGATCATCATTATTCATTATTAGAGAATTGTCCCAGTCAGGAAAGGATGATGGAGATTATGATTCCCCCACAAGTCGGGATGAGACTCCGGGCAAAAAATAAAAAAAAGAAAAAAAAGGCCAAAAGGAGCCCAAGAAAAAAAAAGAAAAAAAAAGAAAGAAAAAAAACAAAAAAAAAGAGAAAACAAAAAAATGTGAGAGAAAAAGAGAGAAGGGGCAATGTTATCCTTTTACCGCACTTGTGCTTCAGAGTAGCACCATGTTCTTCATATAGAGAGTCTCCTATGTTGTCACTTCCATATACTAGTGGGAATTTTTCATTATAGAACTTGGCTTGTATATTCCGATGATGGGCTTCCTCAAATGCCCGAGGTCTTCATGAGCAAGCAAGTTGGATGCACACCCACTTAGTTTTCAGTTTGAGATTTCATACACTTATAGCTCTTAGTGCATCCGTTGCATGGCAATCCCTACTCCTCGCATTGATATTGATTGATGGGCATCTCCATAGCCCGTCGATCCGCCTCATCGATGTGAGACTATCTTCCTTTTTGACTTCTCCTTATTTATCTCTACTACCACACTCTATTCCACCCATAGTGCTATATCCATGGCTTGCGCTCATGTATTGAGTGGGAGTTGAAAAAGCTGAAGCGCGTTAAAAAGTATGAACCAATTGCTCAGCTTGTCATCGGGGTAGTGCATGATAAATACTTTATGTTAAGAAGATGGAGCATGACATGATTATATGATTTTGTAGGGATAGCGTTCTTTAGCATTTTTATTTTGAAAGACATGATTGTTTGTTGGTATGCCTGAGGATTGATGTCTTTATATCAAATTATAGACTATTGCTTTGAATCACTCGTGTCTTAATATTCATGCCATGATTAGATTATATGATCAAAATTTTGCTAGGTAGCATTCCACATCAAAAATTATCTCATTTTATCATTTACCTACTCGAGGACGAGTAGGAATTAAGCTTGGGGATGCTGATACGTCTCCATCGTATCTATAATTTTTGATTGTTTCATGCCAATATTCTACAACTTTCACAAACTTTTGGCAACATTTTATATTATTTTTGGGACTAACATATTGATCCAGTGCCCAGTGCCAGTTCCTGTTTTCTTCTTGTTTTTTGTTTTGAAGAAAATCCATATCAAACAAAGTCCAAACGTGATAAAATTTTATGGAGAATTATTTTGGAATATATGTGATTTTTGGGAGGTGAAATCAACGCAAACGGAGGCCCACAGCCTCCACAAGTCATCTTGGCGCGACCCCCCCAGGCAGCGTGGTGTCGCCTTGTGGGCACACCATAAGTCGGTTGGGGCTCTTCTTCGGGCGCAAGGAAGCTTATATCGAGAAAAAAATCGTGTTAAATTTTTAGCGCAATCGGAGTTACGGATCTCCGGATATTTAAGAAATGGTGAAAGGCCAGAAAACAGGGACGCGAAACAGAAGAGAAACAAAGAGAGAGATCCAATCTCGGAGGGGCTCCTCCCCTCCGGGAGCCATGGCGGCCATGAACCAGAGGGGAAACTCTCCTCCCATCTAGGGGGGAGGCCAAGGAAGAAGAAGAAGGAGGGGGGATCTCTCCCTCTCTCTCCCGATGTCGTGCGTACGAACATCTATGGGGCCATGCAGCCCCTTTGTGGTTCAGCAGGGGAGATCGACATGCACAAAGAGCAGAATCAACAGATGCGCAAGGGATCTTTACCCAGGTTTGGGCCACCGTGAGGTGTAAAACCCTACTCCTGCTTTGCTGTATTGGGTGAGTGTGAGCACGAGTACAAGGAGCGCTTTCTCCGGCAAGGTGCGGGAGCAGCAGCTACGCTTGCAAGTTGCTCAAAAGATCAATCCCTGTAAAAGTTGCCCTGGCCCTCCTTTTATAGCTCAAGGGGTCACCACAGTGGTAAAACAGTAATTACAAGCTGATTAGATAGCAAACAGTGCTATCATACCTAACTCTGCCAGTTTAGGACAAAAGCATTAAATGCTCCATTAGGTGTCATGTGTAGGAGGAGCCCCGGCAAGGTTTCTGCACCGCTCGCCCAGCTACCTCCTATTTGCTTGACACGCCCTCTGTACGGGTGTCATTAAAGGTAAATCTTCTCCCGGCGTGCCGACACGTGTCCCGACAAGCCCTACCAACCAATCAGCGTGGTCGACACCTCACCGATTAGCGACTGGCTGCTCGGTGAGGTGGAGCGCTGACGAGTTGGCAAAAACTTGCCGACATGGAGCTTGTTGGGTCTTCGCTTTGCCGGCCGAGACCTTGCCAGCAAGGAATATCTTTATCTTCAGTACTAGTTGAGTGCTTGTTGATGCTTCGACTTGGGCTTCACTTTTGCAGCTGTTGCAACTAGGCCTTTAATCTTGGTCTTGGCAGTTCCCGGCAAGCCTTTGTCGGCAGGGAGGCTGCTACTGTCTGTGCATAAGTCAGGGTATAAAATACCCATGTTTTATACACCGACAGGAGCCCCCAGGCCTGGGCCATACGTGCGTCCGAAGCGTCGTTGGGCTAGGCCCAAACAGTGCACAGACACGCGGCGGGAAAACTGCCGCTGTAATTTTTTGTCATGGTGGTTTCTCCTTTGAGATCTTCTTTGCTTCTTCATTAATCTGCACTTGTGTCTATCTTTACTTCTCCTTTTTCGGCGCCCTCCCATCATGCGTGCCTGCATGCATGCAGGGCAATGGATTGGCGAAGTAGGGCGGTCGTTGGAGTAACGCACCCCGCCAGGAGCGCAGGACATGGGATTGGTGAGTTTGGACGGCTGCTGGAGTAGTGCGCCTGCCAGAAGCGCAGGGCGCAGGATTGGCGAACCAGGGCGGTCGCCCTAAGTCAGTGAAGAGCTAGCCCTCCGCGCTCTCCCCTATAAAGAGGGGGCAGCAGGACGCGATGCTCAGCCACCTCCTTCCGCTCCAACCTTCAACAGTCATCGCCTCCTTCCTCTTCATTTGACAGCGGCATGGCGAGGGGAAGAGGCCCGACCGCGCTTCCGCCGCTGCGGCGAGGGCTTCTCCCCGACTCCATGCCTCTGCTTCGGCTGCAGCTGCGGAGGCCGGCTCTAGTGCTCAAGGGAGGGCCGCGGCTCGTGGTCGCGGAAGACGCGGGGTTCGCGGTCGTGGCGGCCATGGCGGAGCGCTTGCGCTCCATCTTCGGCGCCTCCTCCCCCAGCAGAAAACCATACAGAGGACACGGCGGAGGAGTTCGTTGTGGAGCTGCGCGATCGACCGCGGAGTTGGCTGCGACTTCCCCGCCCTTTTGCCAGGGAGATCGAAGGCCGCCATCTGCACGGCCTGTGGCTGCGCGTGGAGGGCTGCTGCAACGGCCCAGTTTGGGTAACCGTTGAAACCTCTAACAATGGCATCCTGTACCTCACGCGCGGGTAGAAATCCTCCGCCCGTGCTCGTTGCTTAGGGCAAGGGCACCTTCTTCACTTCAAGCTTGTCGAGCCTGACACACTTGTCGTGTAGTTCTTCGAGGCTTCGGGCGCCCGCCTGGAATGCTGCGCAGAGAGCTCGAGCGACAACGACACCGCTTCCTCCAGCGATGCTGAGGATGACGATGATGACGGCGATGACGACGGCTCTCCGGGCGTGAAGATCGAAGACGACGGCGATGAGTCTGGCTGATCGCCGGTAGCACCATCATCTGGTCTCCCGGCAACGAGTCGTCCTTCGCCTAAGCGCCCCTTTTGCCCTTCTTGCACTCGATGTAAACCCTGGGGAAGGGCCAATAAAATGTAATCGAGCACTTATTTTTAATGAAAACTTATTGTTTGTCGGGCTCAGATGAATGCATGTTATTTCCCTTGTTTTATTTTGCCTTTGTATGATTATGTTCCCTACGCTGTTCGGAAACTTGCCGGTGCACACGCTTGCCGCGAGCGCTTTGAGGAACAGGTCCTTAGCAGCCTGCTGGAAACGCCGCCGCCGGCAAGGTAACTTGCCGGGCCAGAACGCAGCTGCCCAGCTTGCTGAGCGGACCCGAAGCAAAGACTAGAGCGCGAACTGACCGCGACTAGGTTCCTTCGCGTGCAGGTTTTTCATACAAAGACTAGATCGTTCAAGGGAAGCTGCAAATACAACAAGAAATTTGTTTCAAAGTTTTTCAACTTAGCTTTTTCTTGTGTTCTTGCTGTATTAAACGATCACTTGCACGCCATTAGGTAGCATCCACACCATACTCCCCCCGGGAAACTTGTACGCGAGGGAACCTTCTTTTCCTTTGAGAAGAAAGAAGAGAAAAATAATGGTTTGGGAACCTTGACGGTTAATCATCTCACACAAACTAAAATGCATCATAGCATTGCATGTATTCATACATAAGTAAATATGTACTTTGATAGAAAGTTGTGAAACACTTAGCTTTATTCTCATACACACAGGTTCTGCGCCTGGCTTTGTACAAAGGGTTACAAGTCTTGCCGACAAAGCTTGTACAAAAGGTGTTGCCGGGAAACCCGGCAACCGCGCCTTATGGGTAGAACTTGCGAAGATGCTCGATGTTCCACGAGTTTTGCATTTGAATGCCATCTTCGGTCTCCAGACGGACTGCGCCGGGTCTGGTGACTCGTACTACCCGATAAGGGCCTTCGCACTTCGGCGACAACTTGTTTGATCTCTTGGTGGACTGAACACGCCGAAGAACAAAGCCACCTTCCTCAAGTCTTCGGGCATGCACTTTGCGGCTATGATAGCGATGCAAGGCTTGCTGGTAGCGTGCAGCTTGCACAGCCGCCCGAAGACAATCTTCCTCAAGGAGCGTTGCATCATCTTGCTGCAACTGCTCTTGCTCTACCTCATCATAGGCGAGCACTCAAGGTGACCCGTATATGAGTTCCGTGGGGAGCATTGCTTCTGCACCATAGACTAGGGAGAAGGGCGTTTGGCCGGTAGCTCGATTTGGTGTCGTTCTTAGTGACCAAACAACTGCCGGCAACTCATCAATCCAGCGTCTTCCACACTTGCGCAGCTTGTCAAAGGTCCTTGTCTTGAGGCCACGCAGCACTTCAGCATTTGCCCTTTCCGCTTGGCCGTTGCTTCTCGGGTGAGCAACAAATGCAAAACAAATTTTGCTGCCAAGGTCTTGGGTGTATTGCATGAAGGTGCGGCTCGTGAACTATGTGCCATTGTCAGTGATGATTCTGTGAGGAACCCCGAACCGGCAAACCAATCCTTTGAAGAACTTGATGGCAGACTGCGCCGTCACCTTCCTCACTAGCTCCACTTCAGGCCACTTTGTGAACTTGTCAATGGCGACATACAAGAACTCAAAGCCCCCAGTAGCACGGGGGTAGGGGCCCAAGATATCGAGCCCCCAAACCGAAAAAGGCCAAGAGAGGGGGATGGTTTGGAGAGCTTGAGCTGGCTGATGTATGTTCTTAGAATGGAACTAGCATGCTTCACACTTGGTTACTAGCTCAATCGCATCCTGGAGGGCGGTGGGCCAATAGAAACCTTGCCGAAAAGCTTTGCCGGCAAGCGCTCTTGATCCTATGTGAGAGCCACATATGCCTCCATGTATCTCCGCCAACAGCCTTAATCCATCTTCCCGGCAAATACACTTCAGTTTCACACTGTTTGGTCTTTTTTTGTATAGCGTGTTATCCACAAACTGATACATACTTGATTGACGGGCTACTTTCTCAGCTTCTTCCTGTTCATCGGGAAGTTCTCCTGTTTGAAGGAAATGGACTATCTGCTGCGCCCATGCCGGAGCCTGAGGCTCGACGACAAGAACTAAAGGCATTTCTTCGGGGGCGGGAGCGCGTGTCTCAACGGCAAGAACTTTTCGTTCCGCTGGAGGCCGCTGCTCACCGGCAACCATTGTGTCGTGCCCGGCAGCATTCTTGCCGGCGGCTTCTGGAAGCTCTGCCGGGGAATACTTGCCGGTATTCAACTTCCTTCTTTTATTGGCCTGCGTTGATGGAGTGACTAATGGTTGATTCAAATGGAGCACAAAAGTTCCTGGTTCCACAGGAAGCTTTTGAGCGGCACACTTTGACAGATGATCAGCAATGCTGTTTTCCGCACGGGGAATGTGCTCTGTTTGCAATCCGTCAAAGTGTTTCTCCAATTTCCTCACTTCTTCCACGTATGCTTCCATCAACGGGCTCTGGTAATCTTTATTTACTTGCTTCACAACAAGCTGCGAGTCACCACAGATGATCAACTTTCTGATTCCAAGGTCCATCGTGATCCTAAGACCGGCAAGGAGTCCTTCGTACTCGGCAGTGTTGTTTGTAGCTTGCTCCCTGGGAAAGTGCATTTGAATTACATACTTGAGGTGCTCTCCGGTGGGTGCGACAAGTAGCACTCCGGCACCGGTGCCTTGTAGCGAAAAAGCACCGTCAAAGTACATGATCCATTCTTTGCATGCCTCTTTGCCGGGGAGAGCCGTCTCTTGAATTTCTTCGTCTTGCGTTGGCGTCCAATGAACTCCGCCAAGGCTCTGCTCTGAATAGTTGAAGTGTTTTCAAATTTGAGTGCAAAGCTTGATAAATCTAACGCCCATTCCACTATCCTGCCGGTTGCATCTGGATTTCTCAAAATACGCTGCAACGGGAAGCGAGTGACGACGGTGATCTCATGTGCTTGGAAGTAGTGGCGCAGCTTTCTTGAGGCCATGAGAAGGCCGAAAAGCAATTTCTACACCCCAGAGTATCTTTATCTAGCCCCCTGCAGAAGGGAACTAACAAAGTACACTAGTCGCTGCACGACTTTCTTCTTCGGCACCATTTGCTGATCAGCTTCATTTCCCTGCACTGTTTCTGACTTGTCGGCATCATACTTTGCCGGAGAAGGTTTCGGGTTGTCGTGAGAAGGGCTTGCCGCGGCTACCTCTTCATTGTCAACTCCTCTCTACGCCACTACTGCAGCACTGACAACTTGATTTGTTGCCGCCAAATATAGCAGCAACGGCTCTTGTGGTTTAGGTGCAACTAGTGTTTGCGCAGAAGAGAGGTATCTTTTCAAATCCTGCAGCGCGGCCTCCGCTTCCGGAGTCCATTTCATTGGACCTGCCTTTTTCAAAATCTTGAAAAACGGCAGGGCGCGCTCGGCGGACTTCGAAATGAACCTGCTTAGGGCGGCAACACAGCCGGCAAGATGCCGCACATCCTTGACGGTTTTTGGTGCTTGAATCTGCTCAATTGCTTTAATCTTGTCGGGATTTGCTTCAATTCCACGTTGAGATACAAAGAACCCGAGGAGTTTGCCGGATGGAACGCCAAACACACACTTCTCGGGGTTGAGCTTCAAATTGATTTTGCGCAAGTTTGCAAATGTTTCTTCTAAGTCTTGAATGAGTGTCGATCTGTCCTTGGTTTTGACCACTATATCATCCATATATGCTTCCACATTTCTGTGCAACTGGGGCTCAAAACCAATTTGGACTGCTCTTGCAAATGTTGAACCAGCACTCTTTAGTCCAAAAGGCATACGCACAAAGCAATATGTGCCACTTGGAGAAATAATGCGGTTTTCTCCTCGTCCTCCTTGGCCATGAATATCTGATGGTATCCAGAATATGCATCAAGGAAGGAGACTAAATCACAGCCAGAAGTAGAGTCTACAATTTGATCAATGCGCGGCAAGGGGAAAGGGTCCTTTGGACATCCTTTGTTAATATCAGTGTAGTCAATACAAAGTCTCCACTTCCCATTTTCTTTGCGCACCACGACTGGGTTAGCCAACCAAGTTGGGTGTAGTACACCTCTAACCAAGCCTGCTGCTTCAAGTTTCTTGATCTCCTCGGCAATAAACTGCTGTCGTTCCAAAGCCTGTTTCCTGACCTTCTGCTTGACGGGCCGAGCATGAGGACAGACGGCAAGGTGGTGCTCAATTACCTCCCTGGGAACACCGGGGATATCAGATGGTCGCCATGCGGACACATCGATATTCGCCCACAAGAAGGCAACGAGCGCGCTTTCCTATTTGCTGTCAAGGGTGGCACTGATGGTGAAGGTACCGTCAGTGCTATCCTCCTTTGCCAGCATTTTCTTCATCGCTGGTGGAGAGGCCTTGGATTTCTTGCCGATAGAGCTCTCCGGCAAGTCCTCAACGGGCGCGCAGCACTCCGAAGAGGTGTGTTTCCCAGAGTTCTTGTCAGAGGTCTTCCCAGACTTCTTGCCTTTCTCTTCCTTGGCGGGAGCTGGTGCCTTGGCGGCCTCTGCTGCAACCGCATCTCTGTACATCTTGTCGACGCAAATGACTGCATCTTTCTGGTCGGAGTTGATGGAAATGACACCCATTGGCCCTAGCATTTTCAATGTGTTGTAAGCATAGTGGGATGCTTCCATGAACTTTGCCAAGGCTGGGCAGCCAAGAATTCCATTGTATGGCAAAGGGATCTTGACAACATCAAACACAATCTTCTCTGTTCTGTAGTTTATTTCCCCGCCAAATGTCACCGACAATGTTATCTTCCCCTTGGGTTGGCTCCTTCCCGGATTCACTCCTTGAAATGTACCGGTCTTCTCGAGCTTTTCGTTGGGACTTTGCAGCCTCTTGATAACTTCTGGAGAAATCAGATTCAGCCCGGCCCCACCGTCAACCAACATTTTCATGACCTGGAGGTTCCGGATTGTCGGTGAAACCAACAACGGCAAACACCCGATCGCAGTGGTGCGATCAGGGTGATCCTCGGCATCGAAAATGATGGGCATGTGTGACCACTTTAACGGCTTATGGGCACCCATTGCCGATTCAGCTGCGTTGACCTGACGCGCCCACTGCTTGGATTCGCCTCCGTCAATGCACACGGCTTCCGTTGCCTTCTCGAATTCCTGTTCACTGGACTCTATGTCGTCCTCTTCCTCTTCGCTTCCATCATCCTCCTCTTTCTTTTCACGGCCTCTAGCAGGCTTTTCTTTCTACTGCTTGGCCTTGCCGCGGTGGCCCCCTCGTCCACCACGACCTTTCTTGCCGGATCCACCGGCACCATCCTGGCCTTTTTCCTTGTCGCACTTTTCATATTCAGCCTTCTGCTTCTCGACGAGGTGCTCGACTTGTCGGCACTCTTGGAGATCGTGGCCTTTGGTGCGGTGAATCTTGCAGTATGGCCCATCAGTTTTGCCGGCCGTCTCATTTGCCGCCGCCTCCTGACAAGCGGCGCATACAGCAGCCTCCTTGCCGGAGTCTTCTGTCTTGGCTTTCTTGGCGGGTTCAGAGTTGCCGGAACCTTCAACAGCCATCACAGATTTGCCCTTGCACTTTCTGTTGCGTTTTTTGCCTTTCTTTTTCGAGGTGGCAGCGTCGTCGTCTTCCGAATCGACCTCCGTGCCTGCATCTTCCCCGGGAAGCCTCCTCCCCTCCTAAGCACGTGCACATTTATCCGCCAACGTGTAGAGCTCGTTGACGGTCTTCGGTAGCCGGACGTTCATCTTTTCCCTCATTTTTCGGTTGCGCACGTTCGTGTGAAACGCAGCAATCACAGCTGCCGGATGTACATCTGGGATGTTGCGGTGCACGCGGCTGAATCTCTGGATGTACTTGCGCAAAGTTTCACCATCTCTTTGCGGGATCACCTGCAGGTCGCTGGGCTGCCCAGGGGCCTTGTGGCCTCCAGTAAAGGCACCAACAAACTCGTTGCAGAGATCTGACCATGAAGAAATGGAGTTCTCCAGCAAGTTCATCAGCCAAGACCTCACATTGGGTTTGAGGACCAACGAGAAGTAATTGGCGAGGACCTTTTCATCTCTTCCCCCGGCAACTTGCACGGCAATAGTGTAAATGCCCAGAAATTCTGCCGGGTTCAGCTTGCCATCGTACTTCTCTGGTACTTCTGGCTTGAAGGCCCGGACAGACGGCCAGCGGACTTGTCGCAGCTCACGAGTGAAAGCCGGACACCCAACCTCGTAAGGCAGATATCCGCCAACCTCTGGCGCTGGCTCATCAACAACTGGACTGTTGCGCGTGTCGGATTGACGGCGCGCCTCCCGGCGCCGTTCAATGGTGGTGCGAGCATCCTCTACTCGCCTGTCTCGCAGCACTCGCTGCTGATCTTTCCACGCTCGCGGATCTGAAGAGGCCATTCACATCTAGTCAGGTTCAAAAGATCGTTGGGCTTGCCGTGGCTACTGACGTTGAACCTGTTGAAATTGTTGTCGTTGAGGTGATTGCACTGTTGGTGCAGCATCATCAACACGGCCACCAGTTGGATCTACTGGTCCTACTTGCGGACGCCGTGTTGGCTCCATTTGCTGTGACTTGCTTGCTTCGGCAAATCCAATTAGGCTTTGGATGGTGGCTCTCCACTCATCCATCTTGTCTGCTGCTGGAGGGAAGTTCAGCAGCATCTGGGCTCGCGCCATCGCCTCTGCTGCCGTAGCTGGCATGGCAGGAAGCGAAGAGCGCGACGTCGCTCTACTCCTGGCAGAGCCAGCAGGAGCGGCGTCGTGATCTTGCTGCCACGGCACATGGTCAACAGTGGGCGTACGTGGCGGAGGTGGTGCCTGGAGATCTGGAACTTGGTCGACTGGAGTTTTGCCATGCAGTTGCCGCCGTCCGGAGTCGTTGACGCCGCTTGGAGTCACACTGCGCCCATCTTGCAATGGACGCAGTGTACGCCTCGAGACAGCATCTCTGGAAGCCGCCGTGGCAGGATCTTGTCATGCGTCGGCCCGGGCATTGCTGCTCCGGTGGACGCGCTCGTCGCGGTGCCGCTCACCAGAGGGTTGGAGAAGATGATCGCCTCCAGTGCCTCCGCCTCCTGCTCCGACCACGGTTGGCATTGCGACCGCGCCGCCCGCACTGGTCGTGCCAACCGCGGTGTCTGTGCCGCCCTCATTGGCCGCGCCGCCTGCGCCGCCTGTGGATGCGTGCGAAGGAGCTTTGGAGGTGGAGGGAGCCGTCATCGTGATGCCCTTCTTCTTGGGCGCCATTGATGACGAAGAAGATGATGATGGAGATGAAGTTGGTGATGCTGACGCGCAATCCACTGATTCAGGTTGGCGCAAGCGAGCCCCCTACCTGGCGCGCCAAAGATGTCGTGCGTGCGACCATCTATGGGGCCATGCAGCCCTTTGTGGTTCAGCAGGGGAGATCGACATGCACAAAGAGCAGAATCAACATATGCGCGAGGGATCTTTACCCAGGTTCGGGCCACCGTGAGGAGTAAAACCCTACTCCTGCTTTGCTGTATTGGGTGAGTGTGAGCACGAGTACAAGGAGCACTTTCTCCGGCAAGGTGTGGGAGCAGCAGCTACGCGTGCAAGTTGCTCAAAAGATCGATCCCTGTAAAAGTTGCCCTGGCCCTCCTTTTATAGCTCAAGGGGTCACCACAGTGGCAAAACAGTAATTACAAGCTGATTAGATAACAAACAATGCTATCATACCTAACTCTGCCAGTTTAGGACAAAAGCACTAAATGCTCCGTTAGGTGTCATGTGTAGGAGGAGCCCCGGCAAGGTTTCTACACCGCTCGCCCAGCTACCTCCTATTTGCTTGACACGCCCTATGTATGGGTGTCATTAAAGGTAAATCTTCTCCCGGCGTGCCGACACATGTCCCGACAAGCCCTACCAACCAGCCTGCGCGGTCGACACCTCACCGATTAGCGACTGGCTGCTCGGTGAGGTGGAGCACTGACGAGTTGGCAAAAACTTGCCGGCGTGGAGCTTCCCGGGTCGATGCTGGCCGAGACCTTGCCGGCAAGGAATATCTTTATCTTCAGTACTAGTTGAGTGCTTGTTGATGCTTCGACTTGGGCTTCACTTTTGCACCTGTTGCAACTGGGCCTTTAATCTTGGTCTTGGCAGTTCCCGGCAAGCCTTTGCCGGTAGGGAGGCTGCTACTGTCTGTGCATAAGTCAGGGTATAAAATAACCATGTTTTATACACCGACACCCGGTGGCGCCGGAACGCCGCCGGGGCAATCATCGTGACGACTATCTACACCAACAACTTCTCCACCATTAACACCAAATCTCTCCCCCTGTATGCAGCGGTGTAACCTCTCTATTCCCGCTGTAATTCTCTACTTAAACATGGTGCTTAACACTATATATTATTATCCAATGATATGTGGCAATCCTATGATGTTTGAGTAGATTCTTTTTGTCCTATGGGTTGATTGATGATCGTGATTGGTTTGAGTTGTATGTTTTATTTTGGTGCTGTCCTATGGTGCCCTCCGTGTCACGCAAGCATGAGGGATTCCCACTGTAGGGTTTGCAATACATTCATAATTCTCTTATAGTGGGTGGCTAGAGTGACAGAAGCTTACACCCGAGTAAGGGGGTTGTTGCATATGGGAGTAAAGAGGACTTGTTACTTAATGATATGGTAGGGTTTTACCTTAATGATCTTTGGTAGTTGCGGATGCTTGCTAGAGTTCCAATCATAGGTGCATATGATCCAAGTACGGAAAGTATGTTAGCTCATGCCACTCCCTCATATAAAATTGCAATAATGATTACCGGTCTAGTTATCGATTGCCTAGGGACAAATCTTTCTCTTGTGTTACAAAAGCTTTCTTCTAAACAACTAGCTTTTATTATCTTGCAAAGTACTCCTAGTTTTATTCTCGCAAATTAGTTCTAGCATTACCTACAAAGTACTTCTAGTTTCATACTTGTTCTAGGTAAAGCAAACATTGAGTGTGCGTAGAGTTGTTTCGGTGGTCGATAGAACCTGAAGGGAATATTAATTCTACCTTTAGCTCCTCGTTGGGTTCGACACTCTTATTTATTAAAAAAGCTACAATTGATCCCCTATACTTGTGGGTTATCAGTACACTACCAGAGGTATTTATATAGAGTCATATTTTTGTTCTAGTATCGAGTTGTAATGTTGAGTTGTAAGTAAATAAAAGTGTGATGATCATCATTATTAGAGCATTGTCCCAGTGAGGAAAGGATGATGGATACCATGATTCCCCCACAAGTCGGGATGAGACTCCGGACGAAAAAAAAGAGGCAAAAAGGAGCCATGAAAAAAATGAGAAAAAGAGAGAAGGGGCAATGTTACTATCCTTTTTCCACACTTGTGCTTCTAAGTAGCACCATGTTTTTCATATAGAGAGTCTCCTATTTTGTCACTTTCATATACTAGTGGGAATTTTTCATTGTAGAACTTGGCTTGTATATTCCGATGATGGGCTTCCTCAAATGCCCGAGGTCTTCATGAGCAAGCAAGTTGGATGCACACCCACTTAGTTTTCATGTCGAGCTTTCATACACTTATAGCTCTTAGTGCATCCATTGCATGGCAATCCCAACTCCTCGCATTGACATCAATTGATGGGCATCTCCATAGCCCGTTGATTAGCCTAGTTGATGTGAGACTATCTTCTTATTTTTGACTTCCCCTTATTTACCTCTACCACCACACTCTATTCCACCCATAGTGCTATATCCATGGCTTGCGCTCATGTATTGCGTGGGAGTTGAAAAAGCTGAAGCGCGTTAAAAAGTATGAACCAATTGCTCGGCATGTCATCATGGTAGTGCATGATAAATACTTTGTGTTAAGAAGATGGATCATGACAGGATTGTTTGATTTTGTAGGGATAACGTTCTTTAGCATTTTTATTTTGAAAGACATGATTGTTTATTAGTATGCCTGAGTATTGATATCTTTATATCAAATTATAGACTATTGCTTTGAATCATTCAGATCTTATTATTCATACCATAAGAGAGAGATTACATGATGAAACATGATAGGTAGCATTCCACATCAAAAATTCAGTTTTTATCATTTACATATTCGAGGACGAGCAGGAATTAAGCTTGGGGATGCTTGATACGTCTCCAACGTATATATAATTTTTTATTGTTCCATGCTATTATAGTAACAATCCTGGATGTTTTATATGCAATTATATGCCATTATATATCATTTTTTGGGACTAACCTATTAACTCAATGCCTAGTGCCAGTTGCTGTTTTTTGCTTGTTTTTGCCTTTTCAGAAAATCATTATCAAAAAGTGTCCAAACGAGGAAAAAACTTTGGATTAATTTTTTCTGGACCAGAAGAGACCCAGGAAGCTTCGGGAGAAGACCAGAAGAGCCACGAGGAGGCGACAAGCCTGGATGGCGCGCCCAGGCGGGTGGCCGCGCCCCCAGGCTTGTGGGCCCCTCGTGGCACCTCTATATTTGAGTCTTTTCTGAAGTTATTTATGCATGATTGTTATAGCTTTGTATTTCTCTCGATCTATCCGTTTGGTTTGGCCAACAAGATTGATTTACCTTGCAATGGGAGAGGTGTTTGTGATGGGTTCAATCTTGCGGTGTTCTATATCCCACTGACAGAAAGGGACAAGACACGTATTTGTATTGCTGCCATTAAGGCTAAAAAGATGGGGTTTAATCATATTGCTTGAGTTTACTTTGTCTACATCATGTCATCTTGCTTAAGGCATTACTCTGTTTTCATTAACTTAATACCCTAGATGCATGCTGGATAGCGGTCGATGGGTGGAGTAATAGTAGTAGATGCAGGCAGCAGTCGGCTACTTGTCTCGGACGTGATGCCTATATACATGATCATCACCTTGAATATCGTCATAACTATGCGCTTTTCTATCAATTGCCCAACAATAATTTGTTTACCCATCGTATGCTATGCATTCGAGATAGAAGCCTCTAGTGAAAACTATGGCCCCCGGGTCTACTTCTATCATATATTAAAATCCAAAAATACCTTGCTGCAATTTTATTTCCTTTCTTTTGTTTTGCAATTTACTTTTCTATCTATCGCTATCAGAATTAATCTTTGCATGTAACCGCCAAGGGGATTGACAACCCTCTTGTTTGCGTTGGGTGCAAGTATTTGCTTTTGTGTGTGTAGTTGCTGCTAACGAGGTTCTGTGTGGTTCTTGATACGTCTCCAACGTATCTGTAATTTTTGATTGTTCCATGCTATTATAGTATCAATCTTGGATGTTTTATATGCAATTATATGCCATTATATATCATTTTTTGGGACTAACCTATTAACCCAGTGCCCAGTGCCAGTTGTTGTTTTCTGCTTGTTTTTGCCTTTTTAGAAAATCATTATCAAAAAGTGTCCAAACGAGAAAAAAAAACTATGGATTAATTTTTTCTGGACCAGAAGAGACCCACGAAGCTTCGGGAGAAGACCAGAAGAGCCACGAGGAGGCGGCAAGCCTGGAAGGTGCGCCCAGGGGGGTAGGGCGCGCCCCCCAGCCTTGTGGGCCCCTCGTTGTCCCTCCTGACCTAATTCCAATGCTATAAATTCCCAAATATTCCCAATATACCAGAGGGACAGAAGAGAAAACCTTTCCACCGCCGCAAGCCTCTATTCTTCCGCGATCCCATATGGAGGCCTTTTCCGATACTCTGTCGGAGGGGGAATCGATCATGGAGGGCTTCTTCATTAACCTTGCTGCCCTTCCAATGATGTGTGAGTAGTTTACCATAGACCTACGGGTCCATAGCTAGTAGCTAGATGGCTTCTTCTATCTCTTTGATCTTCAATACCATGTTCTCTCGATGTTCTTGGAGTTCTTTCCGATGTAATCTTCTTTTGCGGTGTGTTTGTTGGGATCCAATGAATTGTGAGTTTATGATCAGATTATTCATGAGAAATATTTGAGTCTTCTCTGAACTCTTTTATGCATGATTATTATAGCTTTGTATTTCTCTCCGATCTTTCGATTTGGTTTGGCCTACTAGATTGATTTGTCTTGCAATGGGAGAGGTGCTTTGTGATGGGTTCAATCTTGCGGTGCTCAATCCCAGAGTCAGAAGGGGACATGACACATATTTGTATTGTTGCCATGAAGGATAAACAGATGGGGTTTAATCATATTGCTTGAGTTTACTTTCTCTACATCATGTCATCTTGCTTAAGGCGTTACTCTGTTTCATACTTAATACCCTCGATGCATGCTGGATAGCGGTCGATGGGTGGAGTAATAGTAGTAGATGCAGGCAGGAGTCGGTCTACTTGTCTCGGACGTGATGCCTATAGACATGATCATTGCCATGAATCCGTCATAATTATTTGCTTTTCTATCAATTGCCCAACAGTAATTTGTTTACCCACCGTATGCGATGTGTTCGAGAGAGAAACCTCTAGTGAAAAATATGGCCCTCGGGTCTACTTTATCATATATAAAAAACCTAAAAATACCTTGCTGCTATTTATTTACTTTTATTTTATTTAGTATTTTAGTTTATCTATTTATCTCTATAAGATTTTATCCTTGCAAATAACCACTAAGAGGATTGACAACCCTCTTATTTGCGTTGGGTGCAAGTGTTTGCTTTTGTGTGTGCAGGTGCGCTTAACGGAATTTTGCTTGGTTCTCCTACTGGATTGATAACATTGGTTCTTAACTGAGGGAAATACTTATCTCTACTATACTGCATCATCCTCTCCTCTTCGGGGAAATACCAACGCAGTCTACAAGTAGCAGGAAGAATTTCTGGCGCCGTTACCGAGGAGACATCATCAAAATTACCAAGTACCTTTGCACAAACAATCATCCACTTGCATTTATTTTATTTTGCCTTTTATTTGCATTTGCCTCTCATTTTCATCTCCCCCACTTATAATTTTTTTTTACAAAAACACAAATATTTTTATTTGCTTGTTTGCTTGCTTTCTTGCTTTTATTGCCTTCATGTCAAACACACAAGAACAGAAAGTAAAACAAAAATTTAAGATACTATGGATCACCTTAAGGTTTTCTACTTGGATCATCTTTGATCCATTTGTGCTCGTGCTGAAACCCCAACTAGTTTAGTTGAGGGAAAATCATTAGATGAGCATGCTCATTTTGTGCGGCACCGTTTGTCTCAAAAAGGGAGTCTCTTATGGAATCAAATAAATTGTTTAGTATGCTATGCTTGGAATTTATGCGAAATTTATGATTTTACATGTTGCTCTAAGAACCCTAAAAAACACCTTCCCTACCTATGTGAGTTTAATGATAATGAAATCTTATCTTCTTATGCTAAAGGTGTTTATATTTACTATGATATCGAACAAATTGAAGAATTTGTTGCTTTTAAGGGTGCTTGTGAAGTTGCTTCTTTAATGAAAAGTATGATGCTACTCTCTACAAATCTAAATTTTTTGACATACTTAAGTATTGCTATGAAAACTATGCTTCTAATGCCTATGTTAATGAATTTATTGAGAGAATGTCTGCTACTTTGGAAGAAAATAATGATATGCATGAATCCATAGATTATTATGATTCCGTTGATTTGATTGAAATATCCCCTCTTGATGAATATGATACTTGCTATTCTTATGGCCATGATGCCAATACTAATGATGCTTATAGAGATGAACTTGCTATAGTTCCTTATGTTAAAAATGAAATTATTGCTATAGCACCCATACTTGATAGCTCCTTGAATGAAAAGCATGATTGCGATGATGTTATTATAAATACTATTAATGTCAATTGTGCTAATGATATGCAAAGCTACAAGCTTGGGGATGAAAATTTTGTTATGTACACTACTTATTGCAATGATCATGATTGGGGTGATGATGCTTCTTATGATCTTGAAAATTTATTTAAGCCTCATGATGAATATGCTATTGATAATAAAATTTGCAATACTACTAAAAGTGGGTTTTGAAGAGTGTCAACTTTAGGTAATAATGATCCCAGTACTTTGGAGAGTGTTCAATCTTATGAAATTTTTGACAAAAGTGGGTTTGGAGAGGTCATGACTTTAGTTGATGTTAATCCCACTATCTTGGAAGATTATAAAACTTTTATGCATGTGGATCGTGAAGAGAATATTTTATATGATAGATATATTGTTGAATTTGACTATGATCCTATATGTACTTATTATGAGAGAGGAAAATATGGTTGTAGAAATTTTCATGTTACTAAATTACCTCTCGTTGTGTTGAAATTGTCAATGTTTTATTCTTCTTCCTTGCATATGCTAGATATTTCTTATCTTGATAATTTGTTTGCCTATAAAATGCCTATGCATAGGAAGTATGTTAGACTTAAATATGTTTGTTACATGCCATATGATGCTTTCTTTGTGCTTCAATTCTTATCTTTTATGTGAGCATCATTAAAATATCGAAGCCTATCTTAATGGCTATAAATAAAGAGCTTGTTGGGAGACAACCCAATACGTTCTGTTCTTGAGTGTTTACACAATTATAGCCTCTGTTATGATTGTGTTTTTATCTTTTAATTAGTGTTTGTGCCAAGTAATGCCTTTGGGATGATCTTGATGATAGTATAATTGATGTTGTTTGGAAAACAGAAAGTTTTGCGTCCAGTGCTGGAATTTTAGTTCTGTACTAGAGCGTTAGAAAAATCTGAAATTTTTACACAGTATTTTTATATTAATTGGCTACGCTTTACTCATTTTTCAGAATTTTTGGAGTTACATAAGTATGGATTTTAAATAGATCTTTACAGACTGCTCTGTTTTAGACAGATTCTGTTTTTGTTGCATAGTTTGCTTATTTTGATGAATCTATGGATCGTATCGGGGGGTATGAGTCATGGAGAAGTTAGAGTACAGTAGCATTATTCCAATATTAAATATGAATCAATTTATAACAGTACCTAAAGTTTAAGATTTGTTTGTTATACTAACGGATCTCACGAGGATTCTGTTGAGTTTTGTGTGCTGAAGTTTTCAAGTTTTGGCTGAGACTACAATGGATAAAGGAAGAAGGAGCGGCAAGAGCCTAAGATTGGGGATGCATAAGGCACCCCAAGGTAATATTCAAGTAAGACTCAACCGTCTAAGCTTGGGGATGCCCCGGAAGGCATCCCCTCTTTCGTCTACAATCTATCGGTAACTCACTTGGAGCTATATTTTTATTCATCACATGATATGTGTTTTACTTGGAGCGTCTTGTGATATAGTTTGTTTGCTTTTGTTTGCTTTTTAGTTTGTCACAATCATATTTGCTGAACACACCTTTTTGAGAGGGACACACATTATTCGTGATTTGTTAGAATACTCTATGTGCTTCACTTATATCTTTTGAGCTAGGCAGTTGCACTAGTGCTTCACTTATATCTTTTAGAGCACGGCGGTGGTTATATTTTAAAGAAATAGTTGCACTCTCATGCTTCACTTATATCTTTTTGAGAGTCTAATGAATAGGAATGGTAATATGCACGGGTTTTGAATTTGGTCCAGATATGATAGGTATTCAAGAGGGATATAATACAAAAATTCATGTAGATCACTGAATATGATAAGTTTGATTCCTTGCAATAGTTTTACGATATTAAGATGGTAATATGTGGGAGGTACTAGTAGATAATTGTGGTTTAGTAAGAATATTGGTTTTAAGGTTTGTGATTCCCGAAGCATGCACGTATGATCTGTTCTTATGCTAAGAAGTTGGAGCATGATTTATTGTTGATTGTCTACCTTATGAGTGGCGGTCGGGGACGAGCGATGGACTTGTCCTACCAATCTATCCCCCTAGGGGCATGCGTAGTAGTACTTTGCTTCGAGGGCTAATAAACTTTCACAATAAGTATGTGAGTTATTTATGACTAATGTGAGTCCATGGATTATACACACTTTCACCTTTCCGCAATTTGCTAGCCACTTCGGTACCGTGCATTGCCCTTTCTCACATCGAGAGTTGGTGCAAACTTCGCCGGTGCATCCAAACCCCGTGATATGATACGCTCTATCACACATAAGCCTCCTTATATCTTCTTCAAAACAGCCACCATACCTACCTATCATGGCATTTCCATAGCCATTCCGAGATATATTGCCATGCAACTTCCACCGTTCCATTTTTATGACACACATCGTCATTGTCATATTGCTTTGCATGATCATATAGCTGACATAGTATTTGTGGCTCGGCCACCATTCATCATTTTTATACATGTTACGCTAGCCTCATTGCACATCCTGGTACACTGCCAGAGGCATTCATATAGAGTCATATTTTTTGTTCTAGTATCGAGTTGTAATATTGAGTTGTAAGTAAATAAAAGTGTGATGTTCATCAGTATTAGAGCATTGTCCTAGTGAGGAAAGGATGATGGAGACCATGATTCCCCCACAAGTCGGGATGAGCCTCCGGACGAAAAAAAAAGACAGGCCAAAAAGAGCCACGAAAAAAATGAGAGAAAAAGAGAGAAGGGGCAATGTTACTATCCTTTTTCCACACTTGTGCTTCAGAGTAGCACCATGTTGTTCATATAGAGAGTCTCCTATTTTGTCACTTTCATATACTAGTGGGAATTTTTCATTATAGAACTTGGCTTGTATATTCCGATGATGGGCTTCCTCAAATGCCCGAGGTCTTCATGAGCAAGCAAGTTGGATGCACACCCACTTAGTTTTCATATTGAGCTTTCATACACTTATAGCTCTTGGTGCATCCGTTGCATGGCAGTCCCTACTCCTTGCATTGACATCAATTGATGGGCATCTCCATAGCCCGTTGATTAGCTTCGTCGATGTGAGATTATCTTCTTATTTTTGACTTCTCCTTATTTAACTCTACCACCACACTCTATTCCACCCATAGTGCTATATCCATGGCTTGCGCTCATGTATTGCGTGGGGGTTGAAAAAGCTGAAGCGCGTTAAAAAGTATGAACCAATTACTCGGCTTGTCATCGGGGTAGTGCATGATAAATACTTTGTGTTAAGAAGATGGGGCATGACAAGATTATATGATTTTGTAGGGATAACGTTCTTTAGCATTTTTATTTTGAAAGACATGATTGTTTATTAGTATTCCTGAGTATTGATGTCTTTATATCAAATTATAGACTATTGCTTTGAATCATTCGGATCTTATTATTCATACCGTAAGAGAGATTACATGATGAAACATGATAGGTAGCATTCCACATCAAAAATTCTATTTTTATCATTTACCTACTCGAGGACGAGCAGGAATTAAGCTTGGGGATGCTTGATACGTCTCCAACGTATCTATAATTTTTGATTGTTCCATGCTATTATAGTATCAATCTTGGATGTTTTATATGCAATTATATGCCATTATATATCATTTTTTGGGACTAACCTATTAACCCCGTGCCCAGTGCCAGTTGTTGTTTTCTGCTTGTTTTTGCCTTTTCAGAAAATCATTATCAAAAAGTGTCCAAACGAGAAAAAAACTTTGGATTAATTTTTTCTAGACCAGAAGAGACCCACGAAGCTACGGGAGAAGACCAGAAGAGCCACGAGGAGGCGGCAAGCCTGGAGGGCGCGTCCAGGGGGGTCGGGCGCACCCCCAAGGCTTGTGGGCCCCTCCTTGCCCCTCCTGACCTAATTCCAACGCTATAAATTCCAAAATATTCCCAATATACCAGAGGGACAGAAGAGAAAATCTTTCCGCTGCTGCAAGCCTCTGTTCTTCTGCGATCCTATCTGGAGGCCTTCTCGGGTACTCTGCCGGAGGGGGAATCGATCACGGAGGGCTTCTTCATCAACATTGCTGCCTTTCCGATGTTGTGTGAGTAGTTTACCACAGACCTACGGGTCCATAGCTAGTAGCTAGATGGCTTCTTCTCTCTCTTTGATCTTCAATACCATGTTCTCCTCGATGTTCTTGGAGTTCTATCCGATGTAATCTTCTTTTGCGGTGTGTTTGTTGGGATCCGATGAATTGCGAGTTTATGATCAGATTATTCATGAGAAATATTTGAGTCTTCTCTGATCTCTTTTATGCATGATTATTATAGCTTTGTATTTCTCTTCGATCTATCGATTTGGTTTGGCCTACTAGATTGATTTGTCTTGCAATGGGGGAGGTGCTTTGTGATGGGTTCAATCTTGCGGTGCTCAATCCCAATGACAGAAGGGGACATGACACGTATTTGTATTGTTGCCATTAAGGATAAAAAGATGGGGTTTAATCATATTGCTTGAGTTTACTTTGTCTACATCATGTCATCTTGTTTAAGGCGTTACTCTATTTCATACTTAATACCCTAGATGCATGTTGGATAGCGGTCGATGGGTGGGGTAATAGTAGTAGATGCAGGCAGGAGTCGGTCTACTTGTCTCGGACGTGATGCCTATATACATGATCATTGCCATGAATCCGTCATAATTATTTGCTTTTCTATCAATTGCCCAACAGTAATTTGTTTACCCACCGTATGCTATGTGTTCGAGAGAGAAGCCTCTAGTGAAAACTATGGCCCTTGGGTCAACTTTATCATATATAAAAAACCTAAAAATACCTTGCTACAATTTATTTCCTTTTATTTTATTTAGCATTTTAGGTTATCTATTTATCTCTATAAGATTTAATCCTTGCAAATAATCGCTAAGAGGATTGACAACCCTCTTATTTGCGTTGGGTGCAAGTGTTTGCTTTTGTGTGTGCAGGTGCGCTTAACGGAATTTTGCTTGGTTCTCCTACTGGATTGATAACCTTGGTTCTTAACTGAGGGAAATACTTATCTCTACTATACTGCATCATCCTCTCCTCTTCGCGGAAATACCAACGCAGTCTACAAGTGGCAGTTCTCCTACTGGATTGATAACCTTTGTTCTTAACTGAGGGAAATACTTATCTCTACTATACTGCATCATCCTCTCCTCTTCAGGGAAATCCCAACGCAGTTCGCAAGTAGCAGGATGAATTTCTGGCGCCGTTGCCAGGGAGACATCATCGAAACCTATCAAGTACGTTCGCATAAACTATCATCTGTGCTCTTATTTTCATTTGCCTTTTTATTTGCATTTTCCTCTCGTTTTCATCTCCCCCACTTCTAAAACAATTTTACAAAAATACAAAAATATTTTTATTTGCTTGTTTGCTTGCTTGCTTGCTTTTACTGCCTTCATGTCAACACACAAAACTAAAAACAAAAGCAAAAATTTTAGATCACTATGGTTCCACTTAAAGTTTTCTACTCGGATCTTCTTCGATCCATTTGTGCTCGTCCTGAAACCCCAACTAGTTTAGTTGAGGGAAAATCATTAGATGAGCATGCTCATTTTGTGCATCACCGTTTGTCTCAAAAAGGGAGACTCTTATGGAATCAAATAAATTGTTTGCTATGCTATGCTTGGAATCTATGCGAAATATATGATGTTACTTGTTGCTCTGAGAACCCTAAAAACAACTTCCCTACCTATGTGAGTTTAATGATAATGAAATCTTATCTTCTTATGCCAAGGGTGTTTATAGCTACTATGATATCGAATAGATTGAAGAATTTGTTGCTTTTAATGGTGCCCATGAAGTTGCTTCTTTGATTGAAAAGTATGATATTACTCTCTACAAATCTGAAAATTCTGCCATACTTAAATATTGCGATGAAAACTATGCTTCCAATACCTATTTTAGTGAATTCATTGGGAGAATGTCTGGTGCTTTGGAAGAGAATAATGATATGCATGAATCTATAGATAATTGTGATCCTGTTGACCCGCTTGAAATATCCCTTTTTGATGAATTTGATGCTTGCTATGCTTGTGGCCATGATGCTAATATTAATTATGCTTATGGAGATGAACTTGCAATAGCTCCTTATGAAATCATTGCTATTGCACCCACACGTGATAGCTCCTTGAATGAAAAGCATGGTTGCAATAATGTTATTATAAATTCTATTTTGTCATGTCCACTACTTATTGCAATGATCATGATTGGGGTGATTATGCTTCTTATGATCTTGAAAATTTAAAGCCTCTTGATGAATATGTTATTGATAATAATATTTACAATAATATTGAAAGTGGGTTTGGAAGAGTGTCAACTTTAGGTAAAAATAATCCCACATATTTGGAGAGTGTTCAATCTTATGAAAATTTTGATAAAAGTGGGTTTGGAGAGGTCATGACTTTAGTTGATGTTAATCCCACTATCTTGGAAGATTATAAAACTTTTATGCATGTGGATCATGAAGATAAAATTTTATATGATAGCTATATTGCTGAATTTGATTATGATCCTATATGTAATTATTATGAGAGAGGAAAATATGGTTGTAGAAACTTTCATGTCACTAAATTACCTCTCTTTGTGCTAAAATTATTAATGCTCCATTCTTCCTATTTGCATATGCTAGATATTGCTTGTCTTGATAATTTGTTTTCTCATAAAATGTAACACCCCCAGGGGTTAACTACAGTGACCACATGCTAATCATGCCATGTCATCTAATTTTTCTAAACAAAAATGCCACTAGTCTCAAATCAAACTTAAATTTAAATTCAAATATATGTCAAAATTATTATTTCCTCAAACATGAAAAGTAAAGTGTTCATATTTTTGAAAATAATCAGTAGGTAATTGTCATGAAGGAACCAACATTAATTGAAATATTTAAGTGACCCTAATTAGCTAAAACAGTACCAAAACAGCTCCATTTAATCCATTTTTATTTAAATAAAATTCAAATGAAAACATCTGGACTCCAAACCTTTTATGGTAGTGCAGTATATTGCCTAGTATTTATGTGGCCAAGTCACATATTTTACAAAATCCATTTGGGCAGCTCAAATTATTTCAACTCTTCTCTGTAAAAAGAAAAACAGAAAAATGAAAAGAGAAAAAGAGAAAGGCTACTGTGCCTAGGCCTAAGTCAAACAGGCAGGCCCAGCCCACCACCTGTCCTCTCCCACCTCCCGCGCTCTCTCTTCCCCGCTGTCGCCTCTACCGCACGCGACGCGCGCCCGCGCCTGCCCCCACTTCCCTCTGGTCAACAGCACGACGCGCCTAGCCGGTTAAGGGTAGCGCCCTGCCCTGCCCTGGCTCCTCCCCCGCCTCATTCTCTCCCTCTCCGCCTCCTCTCCCGAGCACCGCCATGACCGGCCTCGGCTAGAGCTCACGGCCACCGTCTCCCTCTCGTCGCCGCAGTCTGTCCCGCCGCTCCGCCGTTCTCGACTACTTCCCCTGCGCAGACGGACGCTACCCGGAGAGCCCTGCCTCGACGCCCTCGGCCTTCTCCTTCCTCTGCGGCCGCCGTGATCGCCATCGCTGCGCCACCCTCTCCGACGCCTCCCCGAGCATGCTGCCATCCCCTACCGCCTCGCAGTGAGCTTCTCCCCATTTCCCCTCTCCTCTTGCCGTCGATTTCGACCCCTAGCACCGATCCCCAACGTGGCCGTACTTGTCGCCGCTCGAGCTCGTCGTCAGCGAGCTTCCGGCGACCAAATAGCCCCGCGCCTGTGCCCGTTGAGCTCACCGCACCACGTAGGCCCTCCCTAGCCGCTTCGTTTGCTCGTTAGCGCGCTGCATCGCCGATCCCGAGCTCCTCCCGAGAACGCCGCCGCCCGCCGTCGTCGTTGCGCGCCATTCCGGCCACCCCCGCCCGCGAGTCCGCCACCGTTGGACGTGGCGCTCGACGCCCGTTCGAACGGTACCGGCCGCGTCCATTTTGGCCCCTCACAGGCGAATCCCGAGCGTCGCCAGCTCGCTCTACCGTGTTCGGGCTCGCCGGAGTAACTCCGGCAGCCGGCGCTGACGTGGACGCCTGGGGCCCACCCCCTGCGCCACTGACTGTGGGCCCGTGGAGCCCAATTGACTGGGTGACCCAGTCAACTGTGCTGACTGGGCGGCCCAGTCACTGACATGCGGGCCCTGCTTAATTTAAACATTTTTATAAATAAGAAAATCCTAATTAATCTGTTAATTAATCTAATTACTAATTAAGTCACTGACAGATGGGGCCCGCTGGCTAATTAACATATTTAGTTAAAGTTAATCTCTGTTTAACTACTATGACACTGACCAGTGGGACCCACTGGTCAGGTTTGACCTGGCCCAGCCGGGTTTGACCGCTGACGTCACCCTAACGTCATGATGACATCACATATTACTATTTTGGATAATTCGGATTTAATAATTAAAACAATTCTAGAAATTCAATAAAACTTTCAAAAAACATATAAAATAAACCATAACTCGGATGAAAATAATTTATATATGAAAAACGATCGGAAAAATATGACGAATCCAAATATCCTACCCACATACCTGCCACACCCCTCTAACATACTAAACATGGAACCGTCCCCTCCGGTTTAATATACCAATAATCACCCGGAGCTGGGAGAACACTCCAGAATAATTTCCCGCTCCGACTAACTTGTGTGGTGCTGCATTAGAACACCCCTAGCACCGCATGTTGACATGTGATGCATCCCTGTTGCATCGTTTGCCGTGTATTTATTGTTTATTCCCCCTCCTTCTCTCACGATAGACCCCGAGATTGCCGACGACCCTCCTGAGTACAACTACGTCGTCGACGACCAGCCCCTTTCAGCAGAGCTTCCAGGCAAGCAAACCCCCTTGATCATCCCTATATCGCCTATTCCTTCTCCCTCATTGTCGTGGTTTTGTCACGGCAGATGTCCTAGTGTGAGGACTTAGTCGTGAGGCCAACGCAATTAAGTGGTAGCTTGAACGGGGTTGAACGGGACGAGAGACGCGAGATTTTACCCAGGTTCGGCCCCTCACGGTCGAGGTAAAAGCCTACATCCTGCTTGATTGATATTGATGATCATAGTCACGATTACAAGGGTGCTCTTTCCCTGACTCTGTCTCGAGAGCTATCAAAACATCTGTCTTGAGACCTGCCAAAACATCTGTCTCCAGACTTATCTGTCTATCTAGACCTCTAAAAACTTGTCCCTCTTGGGGTGCCCCGCCCCTCCTTATATAAGTTGAAGGGGCGGGTTACACGTAGAGTCCTAGTAGGATTAGGACTTAACCTATTCTGACTTCCCATCACGGGCTTCTCACCGTGGGCTTCTTAACGCCAGGGCTTCTTATCTCCAGGCGGCTCATTTTCATGGCTAAGTACTTGTCGGGTTACAATCTGCCGGGTCACAATCTGTCTGCCGGCTTACAACTGACTGTCGGCTTACAAATGTCTGCCGGGTTACAACTGTCTGCCAGCTTACAACTGTCTGCCGGCTTAGAAACTATCTGTCGGGTTACAACTGTCTGCCGGCTTAGAAACTATCTGCCGGCTTACAACTGTCTGCCGGGTCAGGATCTGCCGGGTTAAATCCAGAAATGACTTAACGTCAGGGCGACTTAAGCCCAGAGATGACTTAACGTCATGGTGACTTAAGCCCAGAGATGACTTAACGTCATGGTGACTTAAGCCCAGAGATGACTTAATCTTCAGGGCGGCTTATCCCTATGAGCCGGGTCTTTGTCGTGGGGAATATCCCCAACATTAGCCCCCAGTTTAGCTTTGAATTTATTCATGCTAAACTCTTGAAATAAGAGTATGAAAAGGGACCGGCTCACTCAAAAAGACCAGTTTTAGTTCATTGACCAACTCCTGAAAAGTCTGAATCTCTGTCATATCAATATGCTGACGTTAAACCAACTTTCAATGCTTCAGATTTTGATGAAGAGTAAATCCAAATAATATTGAACTTGACTTGTCCGAATAGCTTGAAGGTGTTCTCCCTCACTTGTCCGAATAATCTTTGCAAATTTTTCCACCGAAAAATATGAGACCTGGTTTGCTCAACACTGAAAATTTTGAAGGTGTTCTCCCTCACCTATAGCCCCCAAGTCTTGAGTAGAACAAAGTGATAACTTAAGACTTGCTTCCATATAAATATTGCTACTCCGGAGAAATCCGGATTGTTCGTCTGAGTCACCAATCATAAGTTGAATGTTCCACATATGTAGCCCCCAAGTACCGGGTTGTCTTTGCCTGCAGCAACCTGGGACTTGTAATTGCCTTATGCTCATAAAACTTCAACCAGTGTAGCCCCCAAGGGCCGGGTCATTATGTAATAATGAGCAGGGACTTTTGCAGATCTGATTATATAGACTTGAGGAGTTTTGTGTAGCCCCCAAGGGCCGGCTCAGTAAGATAAGACTGGGCTGGGACTTAGAAAATGATGAAAGGCCTGCTCATCTCCTTGAGATAACCAGGTGTGTTGACAATGTAATGATTTGAAAAGCAACTTGCATTAGCCCCCAAGTGCCATGGTGCATGCTTGCAGTGACATGGGACTTGCATACTTTGATGTAATCTTAATTTGAATAATGTAGCCCCCAAGTGCCGGGTCGTGTGCCTGCAGCGACTTGGGACTATTCCTTCCATTGTAAAATAAATCATATCCACTGTATGGATGAAGTTGCTGAATGCCTTGCATATCAATATTGAACCATGCTCCTTGATGTAAGCTGGTATTTGTGGATGAGGAAATAATAACCATTTTTCTGAAGCGGCTTTGAAAACCTCAATCATCCAATACTGGTTATGATAATCATAATGAAAATCCAGCCATGTTGGCTATTTAAGATTTGAATAATATAATCCAGTTTGAAAACCGGTGCCTGCAACATAAACCAGTATATCCATGCATATATGATGCATGGTATGATGATGCAATGATGATGCAATGTACGATGATGCAATGCATGATGATGTATGTGTCTGGTAACAGAATATAAAAATGCCGGCTTTCGAGGCACGACATAAGACCGGCTTTCAAGGCTCGAGTCTTGGTTTCGCTTCCTGTGGAAGCAGGCTTTTTGGCCTCTTTTGGTTTGTCCTAACTCTCTGAAAGACGGCTCTCACGCAACCAATCGAGCATTTTAACTCTGATGAATTCAGGGTCACCTTTGTGATTGACTCATCAGGCGTACGCCGGGTCGCCTTTTAGGGAGTAGCATCTTGCTAACAGGCAGGTTTAACCAAGTATAGTTTGGCATTTCGCCAGGTTAAAAGGGTTTTGTAAGCTAAACTCGATGAGTTGGAAGCCCCCAAGTAACCATATGATCATGAAAAAAGCTCAGCATAGCCGGCTTGATTCCTTTGACCATTTTTGAGCAGGCCAGGTCATCTTTGAGACCAGGTCCTGTAGCAAACCGGGTCATCCTTGAGGCCAGGTCATGGGGGCGGCAGCGTCCGTCTGAGTAGTTCACGCAGACAGGCGCAGATCCGGTGTGTTGATGTAGATATGGGAGTCGGTCGGTAACCCGGTGCGGACACGGAGGTCGCCCGTGGCGTTTGTAAAGCGCGCACGCGCGAGTCGGCCGCGGCGTGAGCAGATGAGGCGGCCACGTGTTGATGTAGACCGACCCGCATAGTCGGCAGTTTGCACACGTGTTCATTGAGCAGTACGGCACGGTCGTATGCTGGCGCATGATAACTTTGGCGCGAGCTTTGTATCCGTGGCACGACGATCGCGCTTGCAGTGAATAATTGTCCTGCATAAAAATATCGCAGGCGAGAGTAATTGTTCTCGAAAGAAAAATTGTATCAATAAAAATCGACTGGATGGATTTCACCTGATTCGTCCAGATGTCAGATGATCCGTATATAGCGTTGTAGATCCCCTCCAGTAATTTCAACGGCGAGTTAGCCACTCTCCCCGGTGGAAGCAAAGCGGCTGGCAGTGCGACCGTAGCAGAACAGGAGCTGGCCGGCTCGGAACGGACCGGCGGGGCAAACCAGGGCAGCGGAGTCGAGCCTGTGCCTACATCCCGCGTCCTCCTCCAAGTTGTGCTGACCCTTCCACTTTTTTTTAAAACACCCGGCCAGAGCAAGCTGCTGGAGTGGTGGGGAGCTGGCGATTGGGCGGCTCTTTTTTTTTTAGTCCAACCGGTCAACTCCCCCTTCTTGCTTTATTCTTCTCCCCTGTTCGTACTGGCGGGACAAGGCTGCCCCATCAGGGGTGCGTTGGCCAGGCGGGTCAGCAGAGGCAGGGGTGAGTTGGAGGCAAGGGCGGCTTGGGTGGCGGCGGCTCACGGCAGAGGTGAAGACCGCGACGGCGACTCGGTCACGGCGGAGGCGGAGCGCGGACCAGGGCGGCTCGGCGGCGATTTGAGGTGGGGGCGACCCGAAGCTGCCGGGGCAGTTCGGCGCCACGGCGGAGTAGGCTCGCGAGGCCGCGGCAGTGACTCGGCAAGGCGGCGCGAGTCCGCAGCAGCTTCAAAGGCAGCACGGGGCCGGCTTGGAGCGGAGGCGGGCCACCGCGGAGGCGGCTTGATAGCAGCCGGCAGAGGCGGAGGCAACACGGAGGCGGTCGGCGGCGGCTTACGGCAGAGGCTCCGGCGAGGGCGAGGATTCCAGCGAAGGCGGCAAACCGGCGAGGCGAGGGCGCGGGACGACGCCGGGACGGAGGCGACTCGGCGTGCGGCGATGCGGCGGCTTGATAAGCGGACTCCGCTCGAGGCGAAGGTGACTCTGAGGCGACTGACTCCGGCGAGGGCGGGCCGCAGCAGCGAGCCGGCAACGGCAGCTTGGAAGCGGGGGCAAGACGGAGAGGCCCACAACGGCGGCTCGCGGCTGCTGCAGATGTGCCCTGGCGAGGCGAGGCGGCGAGGCCGGCTCGAAACTGGGGCGAGTTTGGACATGGCGGCAACTTGCAGCAGCGAGTCAGAGCACTTGGTGGCGGGTCGTGCGGATGGGGCGCGCAGTGGCGCGAGCCGGCAGAGGGCGCAGCAGCCGTCGGCTGTGCGACGAGCCGGCGGGAGATACGGCAGCAGCCGGCAGCGTGGGAGGATTCGGGTGGTGAGCCGGTTACGGCGGCTTGAGAGCGAGCAGGCAGTGGCGGTTTGCAGGCAGCGCGGTAGCTCTCATCACAGTGTGAGGCGGTGGCGGCTTAGAAACTGGGGGCGAGCCACAGTAATTTTGCGGAGGCGGGTCGTCATGCCGGCGAATCAAGGCGGGTCGTCACGCCCTTCTCCTCCAGATCATGGCTGGCTTGAATAATCCATGTCCGAGTCCTTTTCCAACGAGCAGGCACACGTGAGGCATCGGTTTGATCCGACGCGTTCCTTCCAGATTTCTGTTTTGGCGACTCGAAAACGACTGAATAAATCGCATGACGGCGGCAGCGGATAAACCGTAACCCTTAATTCTTCTCTTGACTCAAATCTTATGGATTGTAAAATCTGGACCAATGACGCTGATGCAGATCCCTCCGAGCTGAGACTTTCTTCATCCGGAAAATTGCCAACTTCTCAATCCCTAGGAGAGATCCCTCCAAGAACTCAACACCACCGTGCGCTGGGTCCCACGGTGGGCGCCAACTATCGTGGTTTTGTCACGGCAGATGTCCTAGTGTGAGGACTTAGTCGTGAGGCCAATGCAATTAAGTGGTAGCTTGAACGGGGTTGAACGGGACGAGAGACGCGAGATTTTTCCCAGGTTCGGCCCCTCACGGTCGAGGTAAAAGCCTACATCCTGCTTGATTGATATTGATGATCATAGTCACGATTACAAGGGTGCTCTTTCCCTGACTCTGTCTCGAGAGCTATCAAAACGTCTGTCTTGAGACCTGCCAAAACATCTGTCTCCAGACTTATCTGTCTATCTAGACCTCTAAAAACTTGTCCCTCTTGGGGTGCCCCGCCCCTCCTTATATAAGTTGAAGGGGCGGGTTACACGTAGAGTCCTAGTAGGATTAGGACTTAACCTATTCTGACTTCACATCACGGGCTTCTCACCGTGGGCTTCTTAATGCCAGGGCTTCTTATCTCCAGGAGGCTCATTTTCATGGCTAAGTACTTGCCGGGTTACAATCTGCCGGGTCACAAACTGTCTGCCGGCTTACAACTGACTGCCAGCTTACAACTGTCTGTTGGGTTACAACTGTCTGCCGGCTTATAGCTGTCTGCCGGCTTAGAAACTATCTGTCCGCTTACAACTGTCTGCCGGCTTACAATTGTCTGCCGGGTCAGGATCTGCCAGGTTAAATCCAGAAATGACTTAACGTCAGGGCGACTTAAGCCAAGAGATGACTTAACGTCATGGTGACTTAAGCCCAGAGATGACTTAATCTTCAGGGCGGCTTATCCCATTGAGCCGGGTCTTGGTCGTGGGGAATATCCCCAACACTCATGCTTGCATTAGATTTTACTATTGTAATTGCTTGCTCCTATTCTGATGCATAGCCTGTTTTTGTAACCTGCTATTGTTACTTTACCTGTCATCCTAAACTGCTTAGAATAGGTTGGTTAGTGATCCACCAGTGACCCCTCACCCTTGTCCCTGTTGCCCCGCTTTGTTACCAGTGCCTCGATCTTTGTGATTGATGTGCAGAGACCGTCACATCACCGCACACCCCCTTAGTTGTATGGCTCTGCAGGGCTACTATCGAGTGCCGAGGGTGATACCTCGTACTGCACTCCTGATGATATCCCTGTAGTATAGCACATCGATGGTGATTGCAGAGGGTGATTCCTCGCTCTCCCCTTCCCGATGATGACTCTGTCGTGCAACCCCTCAAGTGGGGACCATCGAGGGTGATTCCTCCTGGTTCTCCTTAACGGATTACATCGAGTAGGAATCCATCGAGGGTGATTCCTCGGGTTCCCATTGATGTTTTGGACACACGGTTACCATGACTTTACCTCAGACCTTTATTGCAGGCGGGTCGACCCCGAGGGGTACCCACGGGGAATGTGAAGTCGGGTTTGCCAGGAGGGCACCCGCGAGAGATTATTGTGGCGGAACGTCAGGGCAGGTGGAGACCACCTAGGAGAGAGGTGGGCCTGGTCCCTGGTCGTTGGTCCGCGTGTTACCAAGTCGGAGCGACAGGAATCCTGTTCGTCTCTGCGAGTTACTAAACACGCCTAATGGATTTGGGTATTTGATTTGAGTTGGCCACTGGCCATATACGCACTACCACCACGTGGGATCATGGTTATGGGACCCTCTACGTCATATGTATCAGCCGAAAGCTCTTCAGATGTCACAGCTCAGAGATGCGGGCTGATTGTTGGGGTGAGCTGGTTACGTCTCTGGTGTTTCCACAGTCGCGCTTGGGCCCCGGTCAGTCTCGCAACGTGCAGGGGTGCAGAGGGCAATGGTCCCAAGACCCCTTCGCATTTAGGATTTAGACTGGCGTGTTAAGATCTCTGCTGAGCCTAGGTAGGACTACGTCGTGTTGATTACCCGAGTCCGGGTATTACCCAGCAAGTGTGCCCAGCCAGATGTAATCGAGCGTGCTGGGTAACAGTAGTGCACCCCTGCAGGGAAGTTATCTATTCGAATAGTCGTGTCCACGGTAACAGGACGCTCAGTGTTGTATCCCGATCTACTACAACTTGAACTGAATACATGTTACTTTAACTGTAAGCTCCGGGATCACTTTCTCGCGGGGAGTCGAGGAAGGATCCCTAGGCTTTGCTTCTACATGCTTGTTACTTTATGTTATGCTACTAATCTGCACTCTTCTAATGCTGCAAGACGCTCAAGATGCTAGTCTTCGATAGGCTAGGCTTTTCCCCCTCTGTTCCGGCATTTCTGCAGTTTAGTCCAAAGATATAGCCCCATTCCATTGATACCGATGCATACATAGAATAGTTCTGATGTAAGTCTTGCGAGTACTTTGGATGAGTACTCACGGTTGCTTTGCTTCCTTCTTTTCCTCATACCCGTTTGCTGCGATCAGATGACGGAGCCCCGGAGCCAGCTGCTACCGCCGATGACTGCTACTACACTTCTGGTGGAGGCTACTACTACGTGGAGACCGCCGATCGGGAGTAGTTCGGAGGCCCTAGGCAGGAGGCCTGCGCCTTTTCGATCAGTGTCGCTGTTTGTGCTAGCCTTCTTAAGGCAAACTTGTTTAACTTTGTGTCTATACTCAGATACTGTTTCTCCTTAACGGATTACATCACCGCACACCCCCTTAGTTGTACAGCTCTGCAGGGCTACTATCGAGTGCCGAGGGTGATACCTCGTAGTGCACTCCTGATGATATCCCTGTAGTATAGCACATCGATAGTGATTGCAGAGGGTGATTCCTCGCTCTCCCATTCCCGATGATGACTCTGTCGTGCAACCCCTCAAGTGGGGACCATCGAGGGTGATTCCTCCTGGTTCTCCTTAACGGATTACATCGAGTAGCAATCCATCGAGGGTGATTCCTCGGGTTCCCATTGATGTTTTGGACACACGGTTACCACGACTTTACCTCAGACCTTCATTGCAGGCGGGTCGACCCCGAGGGGTACCCGCGGGGAATGTGAAGTCGGGTTTGCCAGGAGGGCACCCGCGAGAGATTATTGTGGCGGAACGTCAGGGCAGGTGGAGGCCACCAAGGAGAGAGGTGGGCCTGGTCCTTGGTCGTTGGTCCGCTTGTTACCAAGTCAGAGCAACAGGAATCCTGTTTGTCTCTACGAGTTACTAAACACGCCAAACGGATTTGGGTATTTGATCTGAGTTGGCCGCTGGCCATATACACACTACCAACTTGTGGGATAATGGTTATGGGACCCTCTACGTCGTATTTATCAGCCGAAAGCTCTTCAGATGTCACAGCTCAGAGATGCGGGCTGATTGTTGGGGTGAGCTGGTTACGTCTGTGGTGTTTCCACAGTCGCGCTTGGGCCCTGGCCAGTCTCGCAACGTGCAGGAGTGCAGAGGGTGATGGGCCCAAGACCCCTTCGCATTTAGCATTTAGACCGACGTGTTGACCTCTCTGCTGAGCCTAGGTAGGAGTACGTCGTGTTGATTACCCGAGGCCGGGTATTACCCAGCAAGTGTGCCCGGCCAGATGTAATAGAGCGTGCTGGGTAACAGTAGTGCACCCCTGCAGGGAAGTTATCTATTCGAATAGCCATGTCCACGGTAACAGGACGCTCAGTGTTGTATCCCGATCTACTACAACTTGAACTGAATACATGTTACTTTAACTGTAAGCTCCGGGATCACTTTCTCGCGGGGAGTCGAGGAAGGATCCCTAGGCTTTGCTTCTACATGCTTGTTACTTTATGTTATGCTACTAATCTGCACTCTTCTAATGCTGCAAGACGCTGAAGATGCTAGTATTCGATAGGCTAGGCTTTTCCCCCTCTGTTCCGGCATTTCTGCAGTTTAGTCCAAAGATATAGCCCCATTCCTTTGATACCGATGCATACATAGAATAGTTCTGATGTAAGTCTTGCGAGTACTTTGGATGAGTACTCACGGTTGCTTTGCTTCCATCTTTTCCCCATACCCGTTTGCTGCGATCAGATGACGGAGCCCCGGAGCCAGCTGCTACCACCGACGACTGCTACTACACTTCCGGTGGAGGCTACTACTACGTGGAGACCGCCGACCAGGAGTAGTTCGGAGGCCCTAGGCAGGAGGCCTGTGCCTTTTCGATCAGTGTCGCTGTTTGTGCTAGCCTTCTTAAGGCAAACTTGTTTAACTTTGTGTCTGTACTCAGATAATGTTGCTTCCGCTGATGCTTGTATGACTCGAGCTTATGTATTCGAGCCCTCGAGGCCCTGGCTTGTAATATAAAGCTTGTATGACTTTTATTTGTGTTTAGTGTTGTGTTGTGATATCTTCCCGTGAGTCTCTGATCTCGATCGTGTGCAGTTGCGTGTATGATTAGTGCACGGTCGAGCAGGGGCGCCACAAGCTGGTATCAGAGCCGACTGCCTGTAGGAAGCCCTCTTTCCAACTCCTTGGTCGAAGTTGAGTCTAGACTTTGAAAACTGTTTTACTAACATGGTTGTGTGACTTACGGGCCCACGTCGCCAATGGGTGGTGTTAGAATCTTTTATTCCTCTTCCTTACTCTGGGATTCTACTCTCTCTTCTATTCGGGTTAAAATTTTACTAACTCTAACTCCAGGTTCTCGTGATCACGTCCACCCAGAGCTTTGATTATCTGCAAATTACTTCCTTGAATGCACAATGCAAAAATTCACTCACTGTCATATGACAATCTTGAAATTTCCTCTGTATCAGATGGATCGCTTGTTTCCGCCGTGTCCCACGACGCAGCTGGTACTTCGGACTTGGGCTCCTGATGCGACTGGTTTTCCAGCTATCCTGATCGCCCTCCTGACCAGATTGGGCTACCGCTGGTACCCCGAGTACATGGTTTATGAGGATTTCCGCGAGTTCAACCAGGAGCAGTATCATGCCGATGTTCGTATCTTTGATCAGCGGAACGACTCCGTCACTGAGTTGCACACTTTTCACGGTATCGGCGTGACGATTGGTATGGCAGTCCATGATGCTGCCCATTCTGCTGTCGCACGTCTTCGTGGCTAGCATAGTCGCTTGGATGACTCCGAGTTCCGATACCTCCCATATGCCCCTGCTGGAGATGATACCGGATACTACACAACTGTCTGTGCCCCTTACGAGCGACGTCGATATGACCCGCTGGTTTTGATTCAGTGCACTCAGGCTCTGGATCGCACTGCCCGGGCTCTTGCTGTCGAGTTGTTTGCCACTCGCGCACGTCTCTACGATGCTATGACACAGTTGCTGCTAGTTGTTCGGGCAGGGATACATCCAGAGTACACCCTTTACCCGCGCAGGACTCAGATGCCTTGAGGTATCGATTGGCCTATTGTTGGAGGTCGCACACCCACACATGGACCTCTCCTCCTAGTTCGAAATCGGGTTCTGCATCAGAGTAGTCACGGAGCGCAGGACCTTTCTGCCATGAGCACTCATCGCCCGCACCTGCAGTTACCTGGTTTCAGTGGTATTCCCCGACGTTGATGTAGCCTTTGCTATGACCCGTTGTTGTATTCCCTATCGCGTGCCTGCGCGCCGCCTAGTATGTCTACCTGTTTGATTTTCCGAACTTATGTTGTCCGCATGTAACCGACCTTGTGTATGGATCTGTATGTCTTAATTGACTACTGTTATGAATCTATTGCACTACTTGTTCATTGTCGTTCCACATCATGCTTGTCTCTAAACACTTGCAGTTGTTTTTACTAAACTACCGCCTATTAAATCTTTAGCAGGATGGTTAGGCCAGGTGGTCATGGTTGTGGCCGTGCTGCCCAACAGCCACAGCCCCCAGACTATATGGCAGCTATGATGCAGCAATTCGAGCTGAACCGTCAGTTCATGGTTGGAATCATGGCTCAGTTTCCAAACCAGAACCAGAATGCTCAGAATTAGCAACCTACCCCAATAACTCTGCAGGAGTTTGTGCGTCTCAGCCCTACTGTTTTCCACAACTCTGAACAGCCACTGGATGCTGATGACTGGCTTCGCGACATCGCCTTCGAGATGGAGTCTGCCAATGTCGCCCCTGCCAACCTTGTCACCTTCGCGTCCTACTTCTTGAAGGGTCCCGCTGCTCAATGGTGGGACCCCCACAGGCGTTCACTACCTGCTGGGACAGTCGTTACCTGGATCGAGTTTCAGACTGCTTTTCGTGCCCGTTACATTCCGCGAGGAGTTATGGACCGGAAGAAGCGTGAGTTCCGCAACCTTACCCAGGGCAATAAGACTGTCGAAGCTTATCAGCGGGAATTCCTTGACCTATCCCGCTATGCTGAAGAAGACATTGCCACTGATGCCCGCAGACAGGAAAAGTTCCATGACGGACTCCACCCAGACCTCAAGCTTGCACTTGCTGTTCATGACTTCACCGACTTCGCCACCCTGGTGAACAAGGCTATCCAGGTTGAGACCGCTCAGAAGGAACACAATAATGCCATCAAGGGCCACCATGACATTGGCTCATCTTCAGGCTTGTCATCGCAGAAGCGCCGTATCTGGATTCCAAATAGCATGTACCATCCAGCTGCACCTCCTCCACCGCCGGGGCAGACAAGACCTCAGGTTCCACTGCTTCAAGCTCCTGCTCCCCGTCCAGACAATGGGCTCTGCTTCAAGTGTGGCCATCCAGGTCACCGTTCCAGAGAATGCCCTCAGAATCAGAATCAGGTTGCACTTCCCTCTACTGGCTGTGGAAATGGCCGTGGCAACAACCAGCCCCGCAACAATAATGCCAGGCCTTCTTATGGCCGTGGTCAAGCTTACCATGTTGATCTGAATGAAGCTCAAGATCAGCTTGCTACTGTGATCGGTACTATCCTTGTTCACTCAGTACCACCTCATGTTTTAATTGATTCAGGAGCATCACATTCATTTTACGCTAAAATCCTTTGGATTCACACATTAGAGGTGAACCGTTGCACAATCCGTTAATGGGAAATTCTCCCGCGGGCCCATGCCAAGCCTCCTTGGTATGAATACCCCGACCTTCTCCCTTCTACCTCCTGAATTCTCGGGACGAGAATTTCTTTTAGAGGAGGAGAATTGTAACACCCCCAGGGGTTAACTACAGTGACCACATGCTAATCATGCGATGTCATCTAATTTTTCTAAACCAAAATGCCACTAGTCTCAAATCAAACTTAAATTTAAATTCAAATATAAGTCAAAATTAGTATTTCCTCAAACATGAAAAGTAAAGTGTTCATATTTTTGCAAATAATCAGTAGGTAATTGTCATGAAGGAACCAACATTAATTGAAATATTTAAGTGACCCTAATTAGCTAAAATAGTACCAAAACAGCTCCATTTAATCCATTTTTATTTAAATAAAATTCAAATGAAAACATCTGGACTCCAAACCTTTTTATGGCAGTGCAGTATATTGCCTAGTATTTATGTGGCCAAGTCACATATTTTACAAAATCCATTTGGGCAGCTCAAAATATTTCAACTCTTCTCTGTCAAAAGAAAAACAGAAAAATGAAAAGAGAAAAAGCAAAAGGCTACTGTGCCTGGGCCTAAGTCAAACAGGCAGGCCCAGCCCACCACCCGTCCTCTCCCACGTCCCGCGCTCTCTCTTCCCCGCTGTCGCCTCTACCGCACGCGGCGCGCGCTCGCGCCTGGCCCCCCTCCCTCTGGTCAACAGCGCGACACGCCTGGTCGGTTAAGGGCAGCGCCCTGCCCTCCCCTGGCTCCTCCCCCGCCTCATTCTCTCCCTCTCGCCCTCTCTGCCTCCTCTCCCGAGCGCAGCCATGACCGGCCTCGGCTAGAGCTCGCGGCCACCGTCTCCCTCTCATCACCGCAGTCTGTCCCACCGCTCCGCCATGCTCGACTACTTCCCCTGCGCAGACGGACGCGACCCGGAGAGCCCTGCCTCGACGCCCTCAGCCTTCTCCTTCCTCTGCGGCAGCCGTGATCGCCGTCGCTGCGCCACCCTCTCCGACGCCTCCCAGAGCACGCTGCCATCCCCTACCGCCTCGCAGTGAGCTTCTTCCTACTTCCCCTCTCCTCTCACCGTCGATTTCGACACCTAGCACCAATCCCCAATGTGGCCGTACCTGTCGCCACTCGAGCTCGTCGCCGGCGAGCTTCCGGCGAGCAAATGGCCCCGCGCCTGTGCCCGTTGAGCTCACCGCACCACGGAGGCCCTCCCTAGCCCCTTCGTTTGCTCGTTAGCGCGCTGCATCGCCGATCCCGAGCTCCGCCCGAGAACGCCGCTGCCCACCGTCGTCGTTGCGCGCCATTCCGGCCATCCCCGCCCGCGAGACCGCCACCGTTGGACGCGGCGCTCGACGCCCGTTCGAACGTTACCGGCCGCGTCCATTTTGGCCCCCCCACTAGCGAATCCCGAGCATCGCCGGCGCGCTTCGCCATGTTCGGGCTCGCCGGAGTAACTCCGGCAGCCGGCGCTGACGTGGACGCCTGGGGCCCACCCCCTATGCCACTGACTGTGTGCTGACTGGGCAGCCCAGTCACTGACATGCGGGCCCCGCTTAATTTAAACATTTTTATAAATAATAAAATCCTAATTAATCTGTTAATTAATCTAATTACTAATTAAGTCACTGACAGATGGGGCCCACTTGCTAATTAACACATTTAGATAAAGTTAATCTCTGTTTAACTACTGTGACACTGACCAGTGGGACCCACTGGTCAGGTTTGACCTGGCCCATCCGGATTTGACCGCTGACGTCACCCTAACGTCATGATGACATCACATATTACTGTTTTGGATAATTCGGATTTAATAATTAAAACAATTCCAGAAATTCAATAAAACTTTGAAAAATCATATAAAATAAACCGTAACTCGGATGAAAATAATTTATATATGAAAAACGATCAGAAAAATAAGACGAATCCGAATATCCTACCCACATACCTGCCACACCCCTCTAACATACTGAACATGGAACCGTCTCCTCTGGTTTAATATACCGATAATCACCCGGAGCTGGGATAACACTCCCGGATAATTTCCCGCTCCGACTAACTTGCGTGGTGCTACATTAGAACACCCCTAGCACCGCATGTTCACATGTCATGCATCCCTGTTGCATCGTTTGCTGTGTATTTATTGTTTCTTCCTCCTCCTTCTCTCTCGTTAGACCCCGAGATTGCTGACGACCCTCCTGAGTACAACTACGTCGTCGACGACCAGCCCCTTTCAGCAGAGCTTCCAAGCAAGCAAACCCCCTTGATCATCCCTATATCGCCTATTCCTTCTCCCTCATGCTTGCATTAGATTTTGCTACTGTAATTGCTTGCTCCTATTCTGATGCATAGCCTGTTTTTGTAACCTGCTATTGTTACTTTACCTGTCATCCTAAACTGCTTAGAATAGGCTGGTTAGTGATCCACCAGTGACCCCTCACCCTTGTCCCTGTTGCCCCGCTTTGTTACCAGTGCCTCGATCTTTGTGATTGATGTGCAGAGACCGTCACATCACCGCACACCCCCTTAGTTGTATAGCTCTGCAGGGCTACTATCGAGTGCCGAGGGTGATACCTCGTAGTGCACTCCTGATGATATCCCTGTAGTATAGCACATCGATGGTGATTGCAGAGGGTGATTCCTCGCTCTCCCCTTCCCGATGATGACTCTGTCGTGCAACCCCTCAAGTGGGGACCATCGAGGGTGATTCTTCCTGGTTCTCCTTAACGGATTACATCGAGTAGGAATCCATCGAGGGTGACTCCTCGGGTTCCCATGATGTTTTGGACACACGGTTACCACGACTTTACCTCAGACCTTCATTGCAGGCGGGTCGACCCCGAGGGGTACCCGCGGGGAATGTGAAGTCAGGTTTGCCAGGAGGGCACCCGCGAGAGATTATTGTGGCGGAACGTCAGGGCAGGTGGAGACCACCAAGGAGAGAGGTGGGCCTGGTCCTTGGTCGTTGGTCCGCGTGTTACCAAGTCAGAGCGACAGGAATCCTGTTCGTCTCTACGAGTTACTAAACACGCCAAACGGATTTGGGTATTTGATCTGAGTTGGTCGCTGGCCATATACACACTACCAACTTGTGGGATAATGGTTATGGGACCCTCTACGTCGTATGTATCAGCCGAAAGCTCTTCAGATGTCACAGCTCAGAGATGCGGGCTGATTGTTGGGGTGAGCTGGTTACGTCTGTGGTGTTTCCACAGTCGCACTTGGGCCCTGGCCAGTCTCGCAACGTGCAGGAGTGCAGAGGGCGTTGGGCCCAAGACCCCTTCGCATTTAGCATTTAGACCGACGTGTTGACCTCTCTGCTGAGCCTAGGTAGGGCTACGTCGTGTTGATTACCCGAGGCCGGGTATTACCCAGCAAGTGTGCCCGGCCAGATGTAATAGAGCGTGCTGGGTAACAGTAGTGCACCCCTGCAGGGAAGTTATCTATTCGAATAGCCGTGTCCACGGTAACAGGACGCTCAGTGTTGTATCCCGATCTACTACAACTTGAACTGAATACATGTTACTTTAACTGTAAGCTCCGGGATCACTTTCTCGCGGGGAGTCGAGGAAGGATCCCTAGGCTTTGCTTCTACATGCTTGTTACTTTATGTTATGCTACTAATCTGCACTCTTCTAATGCTGCAAGACGCTGAAGATGCTAGTATTCGATAGGCTAGGCTTTTCCCCCTCTGTTCCGGCATTTCTGCAGTTTAGTCCAAAGATATAGCCCCATTCCTTTGATACCGATGCATACATAGAATAGTTCTGATGTAAGTCTTGCGAGTACTTTGGATGAGTACTCACGGTTGCTTTGCTTCCTTCTTTTCCTCACACCCGTTTGCTGCGATCAGATGACGGAGCCCCGGAGCCAGCTGCTACCGCCGATGACTGCTACTACACTTCTGGTGGAGGCTACTACTACGTGGAGACCGCCGATCGGGAGTAGTTCGGAGGCCCTAGGCAGGAGGCCTGCGCCTTTTCGATCAGTGTCGCTGTTTGTGCTAGCCTTCTTAAGGCAAACTTGTTTAACTTTGTGTCTCTACTCAGATACTGTTGCTTTCGCTGATGCTTGTATGACTCGAGCTTATGTATTCGAGCCCTCGAGGCCCCTGGCTTGTAATATTAGGCTTCTATGACTTTTATTTGTGTTTAGTGTTGTGTTGTGATATCTTCCCGTGAGTCTCTGATCTCGATCGTGTGCAGTTGCGTGTATGATTAGTGCACGGTCGAGCAGGAGCGCCACAAGCTGGTATCAGAGCTGACTGCTTGTAGGAAGCCCCCTTTCCAACTCCTTGGTCGAAGTTGAGTCTAGACTTTGAAAACTGTTTTACTAACATGGCTGTGTGGCTTACGGGCTCATGTCGCCAATGGGTGGTATTAGAATCTTTTATTCTTCTTCCTTACTCTGGGATTCTACTCTCACTTCTATTCGGGTTAAAATTTTACTAACTCTGACTCTAGGTTCTCATGATCATGTCCACTCGGAGCTTTGATTATCTACAAATTTCTTCCTTGAATGCACAATGCAAAAATTCACTCACTGTCATATGACAATCTTGAAATTTCCTCTGTTTCAGATGGATCGCTTGTTTCCGCCGCGTCCCACGACGCAGCTGGTACTTCGAACTTGGGCTCGTGATGCGACTGGTTTTCCAGCTATCCTGATCGCCCGCCTGACCAGATTGGGCTACCGCTGGTACCCCGAGTACATGGTTTATGAGGATTTCCGCGAGTTCAACCAGGAGCAGTATCACGCCGATGTTCGTATCTTTGATCAGCGGAACGACTCCGTCACTGAGTTGCACACTTTTCACGGTATCGGCGTGATGATTGGTATGGCAGTCCATGATGCTGCCCATTCTGCTGTCGCACGTCTTCGTGGCGAGCATAGTCGCTTGGATGACTCCGAGTTCCGATACATCCCGTATGCCCCTGCTGGAGATGATACCGGATACTACACAGCTGTCTGTGCCCCTTACGAGCGACGTCGATATGACCTGCAGGTTTTGATTCGGTGCACTCAGGCTCTGGATCGCACTGCCTGGGCTCTTGCCATCGAGTTGTTTGCCACTCGCGCACGTCTCTATGATGCTATGACACAGTTGCTGCCAGCTGTTCGGGCAGGGATACATCCAGTGTACATCCTTTACCCGTGCAGGACTCAGATGCCTTCAGGTATTGATTGGCCTGCTGTTGGAGGTCGCACACCCACACGTGGACCTCTCCTCCCAGTTCGAGATCGGGTTCTGCATCAGAGTAATCACGGAGCGCAGGACCTTTCTTCCCTGAGCACTCATCGCCTGCACCTGCAGTTACCTGGTTTCAGTGGTATTCCCCGACGTTGATGTAGCCTTTGCTATGACCCGTTATTGTATTCCCTATCGCGTGCCTACGCGCCGCCTAGTATGTCTACCTATTTGATTTTCTGAACTTATGCTGTCCGCATGTAACCGACCTTGTGTATGGATCTGTATGTCTTAATTGACTACTGTTATGAATCTATTGCACTACTTGTTCATTGTCGTGTCACATCATGCTTGTCTCTAAACACTTGCAGTTGTTTTTACTAAACTACCCCCTGTTAAATCTTTAGTAGGATGGTTAGGCCAAGTGGTCGTGGTCGTGGCCGTGCTGCCCAACAGCCACCACTGTCAGTTCATGGTTGGAATCATGGCTCAGTTTCCAAACCAAAACTAGAATGCTCAGAATCAGCAACCTGCCCCAATAACTCTGCAGGAGCTTGTGCGTCTCAGCCCTACTGTTTTCCGCAACTCTGAACAGCCACTGGATGCTGATGACTGGCTTGGCGACATCGCCTTCGAGATGGAGTCTGCCAACCTTGTCACCTTCGCGTCCTACTTCTTGAAGGGTCCCTCTACTCAATGGTGGGACCCCCACAGGCGTTCACTACCTGCTGGGACAGTCGTTACCTGGATCGAGTTTCAGACTGCTTTCCGTGCCCGTTACATTCCGCAAGGAGTTATGGACCGGTAGAAGCGTGAGTTCCGCAACCTTACCTATGGCAATAAGACTGTCAAAGCTTATCAGAGGGAATTCCTTAACCTATCCCGCTATGCTGAAGAAGACATTGCCACTGATGCCCGCAGACAGGAAAAGTTCCGTGACCGACTCCACCCAGACCTCAAGCTTGCACTTCCTGTTCATGACTTCACCGACTTCGCCACCCTGGTGAACAAGGCTATCCAGGTTGAGACCGCTCAGAAGGAACACAATAATGCCATCAAGCGCCACCAAGACGTTGGCTCATCTTCGGGCTCGTCATCGCAGAAGCGCCGTATCTGGATTCCAAATAGCATGTACCATCCAGCTGCACCTCCTCCACCGCCGGGGCAGACAAGACCTTAGGTTCCACTGCTTCGAGCTCCTGCTCCCCGTCCCAATAATGGGTTCTGCTTCAAGTGTGGCCGTCCAGGTCACCGTTCCAGAGAATTTTTGGAGTTACAGAAGTATGGATTTTAAATAGATCTTTACAGACTGCTCTGTTTTAGACAGATTCTGTTTTTGTTGCATAGTTTGCTTATTTTGATGAATCTATGGTTCGTATCGGCGGGTATGAGCCATGGGGAAGTTGGAGTACAGAAGCATTATGCAATATTAAATATGAATCAATTTACAAAAGTACCTAAAGTTTAAGATTTATTTGTTATACTACCGGATCTCACGAGGTTTCTGTTGAGTTTTGTGTGCTAAAGTTTTCAAGTTTTGGCTGAGACCACGATGGATGAAGGAATAAGGAGCGGCAAGACCCTAAGATTGGGGATGCCCAAGGCACCCCAAGGTAATATTGAAGGAAGACCCAAGCGTCTAACCTTGGGGATGCCCCGGATGGCATCCCCTCTTTCGTCTACAATCTATCGGTATATCACTTGGAGCTATGTTTTTATTCATCACATGATATGTGTTTTACTTGGAGCGTCTTGTGTTATAGTTTGCTTGCTTTTGTTTGCTTTTTAGTTTGCCACAATCATCTTTTCTGAACACACCTTTTTGAGAGGGACACACATTATTCGTGATTTGTTAGAATACTCTATGTGCTTCACTTATATCTTTTGAGCTAGGCAGTTGCTCTAGTGCTTCACTTATATCTTTTAGAGCACGGCGGTGGTTATATTTTAAAGAAATAGTAGCACTCTCATGTTTCACTTATATTGAGAGTCTAATAATTAGCAATGGTAATATGCACGGGTTATGAATTTGGTCCTAATATGATAGGTATTCAAGAGGGATATAATAAAAACTTTCATGTAGATCACTGAATATGATAAGTTTGATTCCTTGCAATAGTTTTGCGATATTAAGATGGTAACATGTGGGAGGTACTAGTGAATGATTGTGGTTTAGTAAGAATATTGGTGTTAAGGTTTGTGATTCCCGAAGCATGGATGTATAGTCCTTAGTGTGATGAAGTTGGAGCATGATTTATTATTGATTGCCTACCTTTGCATGAAGGTCGGGGGTGCGCGATGGTTAAGTCCTAGCAACCTCCCCCCTAGGGGCATGTGTCGTAGTACTTTGCTTCGAGGTCTAATATACTTTTGCAATAAGTATGTGAGTTCTTTATGACTAATTTGAGTCCATGGATTATACGCACTCTCACCCTTCCGCAATTTGCTAGCCTCTTCGGTACCGTGCATTGCCCTTTCTCACCTCGAGAGTTGGTGCAAACTTCGCCGGTGCATCCAAACCCGTGATATGATACGCTCTATCACACATAAGCCTCTTTATATCTTCCTCAAAACAGCCACCATACCTACCTATTATGTCATTTCCATAGCCATTCCGAGATATATTGCCATGCAACTTCCACCGTTCTTTTTATATGACACACATCATCATTGTCATATTGCTTTGCATGATCATATAGCTGACATAGTATTCGTGGCTCAGCCACCGTTCATCATTTTTATACATGTTATGTTGTATCATTGCACATCCTGGTACACTGCCAGAGGCATTCATATAGAGTCATATTTGTTCTAGTATCGAGTTGTAATATTGAGTTGTAAGTAAATAAAAGTGTGGTGATCATTATTATTAGAGCATTGTCCCAGTGAGGAAAGGATGATGGAGACTGTGATTCCCCCACAAGTCGGGATGAGGCTCCAGACGAAAAAGAAAAAAAAAGAGGCCAAAAGGAGCCCAACAAAAAAAGAGAGAAAAAGAGAGAAGGGGCAATGTTACTATCCTTTTCCACACTTGTGCTTCAGAGTAGCACCATGTTTTTCATATAGAGAGTCTCCTATGTTGTCACTTTCATATACTAGTGGCAATTTTTCATTATAGAACTTGTCTTGTATATTCTGATGATGGGCTTCCTCAAATGCCCGAGGTCTTCATGAGCAAGCAAGTTGGATGCACACCCACTTAGTTTCAGTTTGAGCTTTCATACAATTATAGCTCTTAGTGCATCCGTTGCATAGCAATCCCTACTCCTCGCATTGACATCAATTGATGGGCATCTCCATAGCCCGTTGATTAGCCGCGTCGATGTGAGACTATCTTCCTTTTTTACTTCCCCTTATTAATCTCTATCATCATTCTATTCCACCCATAGTGCTATATCCATGGCTCGCGCTCATGTATTGCGTGAGGGTTGAAAAAGTTGAAGCGCGTTAAAAAGTATGAACCAATTGCTTGGCTGACATCGGGGTAGTGCATGATTAATACTTTGTGTTAGGAAGACTAAGCATGACGGGCTATATGATTTTGTAGGGATAGCGTTCTTTAGCATTTTTATTTTGAAAGGCATGATTGTTTGTTGGTATGCCTGAGTATTGATGTCATTATAGCAAATTATAGACTATTGCTTTGAATCACTCGTTTCTTAATATTCATATCGTAAAAGAGAAGATTACATGATCAACATGTTAGTTAGCATTCCACATCAAAAATTCTGTTTTTATCATTTACCTACTCGAGAACGAGCAGGAATTAAGCTTGGGGATACTTGATACGTCTCCAACGTATATATAATTTTTGATTATTCCATGCTATTATAGTATCAATCTTGGATGTTTCATATGCAATTATATATCATTTTTTGGGACTAACCTATTAACCTAGTGCCTAGTGCCAGTTCCTGTTTTTTTGCCTATTTTTGGCTTTTCAGAAAATCAATATGAAATGGAGTCCAAACGGAGAAAAAACTTTGGATTAATTTTTTCTGGACCAGAAGGGACCCTCGAAGGTTCGGGAGAAGACCAGAAGAGCCATGAGGGAGTGACAAGCTCGAAGGGCGCGCCCAGGGGGGTAGGCGCGCCCTCCCAGGCTTGTGGGCCCCTCGTGGCACATCTTGACCTAATTCCAAACCTATAAATTCTCAAATATTCCCCATATACCGAAGAGCAACCTAGAAAAATGTTTCCGCCGCCGTAAGCCTCTGTTCGTCTGTGATCCCATCTGGAGGCCTTCTCCTGTAATCTGCCGGAGGGGGAATCGATCTCGGAGGGCTTCTACGTCAACCTTGTTGCCCTTCCGATGATGTGTGAGTAGTTTATCACAGACCTATGGCTTGTTGGGGAACGGAGCATGAATTTCAAAAAAATTCCTATGCTCACACAAGATCTATCCATGGAGATGCATCGCTACGAGAGGGGAGAGTGTGTCTACGTACCCTCGTAGACCATTTAGCGGAAGCGTCTCACAACGCGGTTGATGTAGTCGAACAATCCTTCGAGCTCCACCGATCGAGTACCGAACGTACGGCACCTCCGAGTTCTACACACGTGCAGCTCGGTGACGTTCCTCGCCTTCTTGATCCAGCAAGACGTCGAGGAAGTAGATGAGTTCCGTCAGCACGACGGCGTGGCGACAGTGACGGTGAAGTAATCTCAGCAGGGCTTCGCCTAAGCTCTCCGAAAATATGACCGAGGGTGTAAACGGTGGAGGGGGGGCGCCGCACACGGCTAACAATGAATCGTGTTCTTTGGGGTGCCCCCTTGCCCCCGTATATAAAGGATGAGAGGGAGGAGGCCGGCCCCCTAGGGGTGCGCCAAGTGTGGGGAGTCCAACTAGGACTCCTTAGTCCTAGTAGGATTCCACCTCCCATACGGAGTAGGAAAGGGGGAAGGGAGAGGGAAAGGAAAAAGGGGGCTGCGCCCCCTCCCCTAGTCCAATTCGGTTTGGGCAAGGGGGGGCGCGCGCCTCCTCATGTGGCCTGCCTCTCCTTTTCCCGTATGGCCCAATAAGGCCCATTACTTCTCCCGGTGAATTCCCGTAACTCCCCAGTACTCCGAAAAATACCCGAATCACTCGGAACCTTTCCGACGTCCGAATATAGCCTTCCAATATATGAATCTTTACCTCTCGACCATTTCGAGACTCCTCGTCATGTTCGTGATCTCATCCGGGACTCCGAACAAACTTCGGTCACCAATCACATAACTCATATAATACTAAATCGTCATCGAACCATAAGCGTGCGGACCCTACGGGTTCGGGAATGATGTAGACATGACCGAGACGGCTCTCCGGTCAATAACCAACAGCGGAACCTAGATGCTCATATTGGTTCCTACATATTCCACGAAGATCTTTATCGGTCGAACCTCATATGACAACATACGTTGTTCCCTTTGTCCGGCGGTATGTTACTTGCCCGAGATTCGATCGTCGGTATCCAATACCTAGTTCAATATCGTTACCGGCAAGTCTCTTTACTCGTTCCGTAATACATCATCTTGCAACTAACTCTTTAGTCACGGTGCTTGCAAGGCTTCTGTGATGCTGTATTACAGAGAGGGCCCAGAGATACCTCTCCGATAGTCGGAGTGACAAATCTCAATCTCGATCTATGCCAACTCAACAAACACTTTCGGAGATACCTGTAGTGCACCTTTATAATCACCCAGTTACGTTGTGACGTTTGATACACCCAAAGTATTCCTACGGTATCCGGGAGTTGCATGATCTCATGGTCAGAGGAACGTGTATTTGACATAGTGAAAGCAATAGCAATAAACTGAACGATCATTTGCTATGCTAACGGTTGGGTCAAGTCCATCACATCATTCTCCTAATGATGTGATCCCGTTATCAAATGACAACTCATGTCCATGGTCAGGAAATCTTGACCATCTTTTTGATCATTGAGCTAGTCTAGTAGAGTCTTACTAGGGACTCAGTATTTGTCTATTATCCACACATGTATTAAGTTTCTGGTCAATACAATTCTAGCATGAATAATAAACCATTATCATGAATGGAGAAATATGATAATAAACACTTTATTAATTGCCTCTAGGGCATATTTCCAACAGTCTCCCACTTGCACTAGAGTCAATAATCTAGTTTACATCTCCATGTAATTAACATCCAATCAGTTCTAGGGCTGATCATGTTTTGCTTGTGAGAGAGGTTTTAGTCAACGGGTCTGCAACATTCAGATCCGTGTGTACTTTGCAAATCTCTATGTCTTATGTAGATGCGGTCACCATACTCTGCTTTGGAGCTACTCCAAAATAACTACCCCACTTTATGTATCCAGTCAGAGACTCACAGTCTTCCGGATCGGTGTTTAAAGCTTGCATCGACGTAACCCCTTACGACGAACTGTTTATTACCTATATTTCCCGAGAAATTCTTCCTTAATCATCTTAAGGATATACTTTGACCACTGTCCAGTGATCTACTCCTGGATCACTTTCGTACCTCTTTGCCAGACACATGGCAAGGCACACAGCATGGCATACTTTATAGAACCTATGGCCGAGGCATAGGGGATAACCTTCATCCTTTCTATTTCTTCTGCCGTGGTCGAGATTTGAGTCTTACTCAATTTCACACCTTGCACCACAGTCAAGAACTCCTTCTTTGACTGATCCATTTTGAACTTTCTTCAAACTTGTCAAGGTATGTGCATCGTGAAAGTCCTATGAGGCGTCTCAATCTATCTCTATAGATTTTGATGCCTAACATGTAAAACAACCTTTACCTAGATTTTCAAGTCTTACTCCACTTCACACCAGGCAAGAACTCATTTCTTTGACTTGATCCATTTTGAACTTCTTCAAAAAACTCATCAAGATGTGTGAACTTTTATCAGGCGTTTTGATCTATCTCCATAGATCTCGATGCCCAATCTGTGGATAACTCAAAAACAGGTTTTTATTGAAAAACTCCTTTCAATTCTTTATGCTTTCCAGAAATTCTACATCATTTCCAATCAACAATATGTCATCCACATATACTATTAGAAATGCTATAGAGCTCCCACTCACTTTCTTGTAAATACAAGTTTCTCCATAAACTTGTATAAACCCAAACGCTTTGATCACTTCATCAAAGCGAGTATTCCAGCTCCGAGATGCTTGCACCAGTCCATAGATGGATCGATGGAGCTTGCATATTTTGTTAGCGCCTTTAGGATCGACAAAACCTTCCGGCTGTATCATATACAATTCTTCCTTAAGGAATCCGTAAAGGAATGCCGTTTTGACGTCCATTTGCCAGATTTCATAATCATAAAACGCGGCAATTGCTAACATAATTCTGACAGACTTTAGCATCGCTACGGGTGAGAAAGTCTCATCGTAGTCAACTCCTTGAACTTGTCGATAACCTTTAGCAACAAGTCGTGCTTTATAGACGGTGACATTACCATCAGCGTCCGTCTTCTTCTTAAAGATCCATTTATTTTTAATAGCTCGCCATTCATCGGGCAAGTCTACCAAAGTCCACACTTTGTTCTCATACATGGATCCAATCTCGGATTTCATGGCCTCAAGCCATTTGTTGGAATCCGGGCTCGCTATCGCTTCTTCATAGTTCGTAGGTTCACCGTTGTCTAACAACATGACCTCCAAGACAGGATTGCCGTACCAATCTGGTGCGGAGCGTGTCCTGGTTGACCTACGAGGTTCTGTAGCAACTTGATCCGAAGCTTCATGATCATCATCATCTACTTCCTCTCTGGTTTGTGTCGGTGTCACAGAAATTTCTTCCTGTGACGTACTACTATCCAGAGGAGGTACAATTACCTCATCAAGTTCTACTTTCCTCCCACTCACTTCTTTCGAGAGAAACTCCTTCTCTAGAAAGGATCCATTCTTAGCAACGAATAGTTTGCCTTCGGATCTGTGGTAGAAGGTGTACCCAACGGTCTCCTTTGGGTATCCTATGAAGACGCACTTATCCGCTTTGGGCTCGAGCTTATCTGGTTGAAGCCTTTTTGACATAAGCATCGCATCCCCAAACTTTCAGAAACGACAACTTAGGTTTCTTGCCAAACCACAGTTCATACGGTGTCGTCTCAACGGATTTAGACGGTGCCCTATTTAAAGTGAATGCAGCTGTCTCTAATGCATAACCCCAAAATGATAGTGGCAAATCAGTAAGAGACATCATAGAACGTACCATATCTAATAGAGTACGATTACGACGTTCGGACACTCCATTACGCTGTGGTGTTCCAGGTGGCGTGAGCTGTGAAACAATTCCACATTGTCTTAAGTGATTGCCAAACTCGTAACTCAAATATTCTCTTCTTCGATCAAATCGTAAGAACTTTATTTTCTTGTTACAATGATTCTCTACTTCACTCTGAAATTCTTTGAACTTTTCAAATGTTTCAGACTTACGCTTCATCAAGTAGACATAGCCATATCTACTCAAATCATCTGCGAACGTGAGAACATAACGATATCCACCGCGCGCCTCAACACTCATCGGACCGCATACATCGGTATGTATTATTTCCAATAAGTCTGTTGCTCGCTCCATTGTTCCGGAGAACGGAGTCTTAGTCATCTTGCCCATGAGGCATGGTTCGCATGTCTCAAATGATTCATAATCAATTGATTCCAAAAGTCCATCTGCATGGAGTTTCTTCATGCGTTTAACACTGATATGACCTAAGCGGCTGTGCCACAAATATGTGGTACTATCATTATCTTTTGGCATTCGTGTTATGAACATATGTATTACTACGATCAAGATTCAATAAACCTTTCATTTTAAGTGCATGATCATCAATGATATTATCCAAATAAATAGAATAACAATTATTCTCTGAAATTGAATAATCGTCTTGCAATAAACACTATCAGATATAATGTTCATGCTTAACGCAAGCACCAAATAACAATTATTTAGGTTCATCACTGATCCTGAAGGTAGAAAGAGCGTGGCGATGGTGATCATATCAACCTTGGAGACACTTCCAATGCACATCGTCACCTCGTTCTTAGCTAGCCCTCGTTTATTCCGAAGCTCCATGTTTCAAGTTGTAAGCAACTGAACAAGTATCAAATACCCAGGTGCTCCTACGAGTACTAGTAAGGTACATATCAATAACATGTATATCAAATATCTTTGTTGACATTGCCAGTCTTATTATCTGCCAGTTACTTTGGGGAAGTTCCGCTCCCTGTGACATTTCCCTTTGCAATAGGAGCACTAAGTCTCGGGTTTGGTTCAGCCTTGGGTTTCTTCGCGTGAGCGGCAACTGTTTTACCGTTCTTCTTGAAGTTCCCTTTTCTTTCCCTTGCCCTTCTTGAAACTAGTGGTCTTATTAACCATCAACACTTGATGCTCCCTTTTTTTTTATTTCTACATCCGCAGATTGTAGCATCGCGAATAGCTTAAGGATCTTCTATCCCTTGCATGTTTATAGTTCATCACGAAGATCCAGTAGCTTAGTGATAGTGACTAGAGAACTCTATCAATCACCACTTTATTTGGAAGTCTAACTCCCACTTAATTCAAGTGATTGAAGTACTCAGACATTCTGAGTACATGCTCACTAACGGAGCTGTTCTCCTCCATCTTGTAGCTATAGAACTTGTCGAAGGTGTCATACCTCTCGACCCGGGTGTGAGCTTGAAAAACAAATTTTCAGCTCTTGGAACACCTCATATGCTCCGTGTTGCTCAAAACATATTTGGAGCTCCGGTTCTAAGCCGTAAAGTATGGCGCACTGAACTATCGAGTAGTCATCTTTTCTTGTCTGCCAGACGTTCATAACGTCCTCAGACGAAGCCGTAGGGGTATTTCACTGAGCGGTGCATTAAGGACATAAGCCTTCTGTACAGCAGTGAGGACAATCCTCAGATCACGGACCTAGTCCGCATAGTTGCTTCCATCAACTTTCAACTTCGTTTTCTCTAGGAACATAATAAAAACAGGGGAACTACAGCGCGGTCTATTGATCTACAACATAAATTTGCTAAGACAAGTAAGACTATGTTCATGACAATTGAAGTTCAATTAATCAAATTACTTAAGAACTCCAACTTAGATTAACATCCCTCAAGTTGTCTAAGTGTAACATGATCCACATCAACTAAACCACGTCCGATCATCACGTGAGGTGGATTAGTTATCAATGGTGAACATCTTTCATGTTGATCATATCTACTATATGACTCATGTTCGACCTTTCGGTCTCTTGTGTTCCGAGGCCATGTCTGTACATGCTAGGCTTGTCAAGTTTAACCCAAGTATTCTGCGTGTGTAAAACTGGCTTACACCCGTTGTATGCGAACGAAAGAATCCATCACACCCGATCATCACGTGGTGCTTAGAAGCGTCGAACCTTCGCAACGGTGCATACTAGGAGAGAACACTTATCTTGAAATTTAGTGAAGGGATCATCTTATAATGCTACCGTCGTTCTAAGCAAAATAAGATGCATAAAAGGATTAACATCACATGCAATTCAATATATGTGACATGATATGGCCATCATCGTCTTGTGCTTTTGATCTCCATCAGCAAAGCACCGTCATGATCTCCATCGTCACCGGGTTGACACCTTGATCTCCATCGTAGCGTCGTGACACCTTGATCTCCATCGTAGCGTCGTGGTCGTCTCGCCGGCTATTGCTACTACTACTACTGCTAACTTATAGCGGTAAAGTAAAGCAATTACATAGCGTTGGCATTGCATACAATAAAGAGACAACCATAAGGCTCCTGCCGGTTGCCTGATAACTTACAAAACATGATCATCTCATACAACAACTTATATCACATCATGTCTTGACCATATCACATCACCAGCATACCCTGCAAAAACAAGTTAGACGTCCTCTACTTTGTTGTTGCAAGTTTTACGTGGCTGCTACGGGTTTGCAAGAACCGTTCTTACCTACGCAAAACCACAACGTGGTGTAGTGATTGCTTTTTGATCTTCTAAAAGAACCCTCTTCATTGAAACCGATTCAACTAAAGTGAGAGAGACAGACACCCGCCAGTCACCTTTATGCAACGAGTGCACGTAGCGGTGAAACCTGTCTCGCGTAAGCGTACGCGTAATGTCGGTCCGGGCCGCTTCATCTCACAATACCGCCGAATCAAGTAACAACTAGTAACGGCAAGCAATATGTATACACCCACGCCCACAACTCACTTGTGTTCTACTCGTGCAAATCACATCTACGCATAGACCTGGCTCGGATGCCACTGTTGGGGAACGGAGCATGAATTTCAAACAAATTCCTATGCTCACACAAGATCTATCCATGGAGATGCATCGCTACGAGAGGGGATAGTGTGTCTATGTACCCTCGTAGACCGTTTAGCGGAAGCGTCTCACAACGCGGTTGATGTAGTCGAACAATCCTTCGAGCTCCACCGATCGAGTACCGAACGTACGGCACCTCCGAGTTCTACACACGTGCAGCTCGGTGACGTTCCTCGCCTTCTTGATCCAGCAAGACGTCGAGGAAGTAGATGAGTTCCGTCAGCACGACGGCGTGGCGACAGTGACGGTGAAGTAATCTCAGCAGGGCTTCGCCTAAGCTCTCCAAAAATATGACCGAGGGTGTAAACGGTGGAGGGGGGGCGCCGCACATGGCTAACAATGAATCGTGTTCTTTGGGGTGCCCCATTGCCCCCGTATATAAAGGATGAGAGGGAGGAGGCCGGCCCCCTTGGGGTGCGCCAAGTGTGGGGAGTCCTACTAGGACTCCTTAGTCCTAGTAGGATTCCACCTCCCATACGGAGTAGGAAAGGGGGAAGGGAGAGGGAAAGGAAAAAGGGGGCTGCGCCCCCTCCCCTAGTCCAATTCAGTTTGGGCAAGGGGGGGCGCACGCCTCCTCACGTGGCCTGCCTCTCCTTTTCCCGTATGGCCCAATAAGGCCCATTACTTCTCCCGGTGAATTCCCGTAACTCCCCGGTACTCCAAAAAATACCCGAATCACTCGGAACCTTTCCGATGTCCGAATATAGCCTTCCAATATATGAATCTTTACCTCTCGACCATTTCGAGACTCCTCGTCATGTTCGTGATCTCATCTGGGACTCCGAACAAACTTCGGTCACCAATCACATAACTCATATAATACTAAATCGTCATCGAACCTTAAGCGTGCGGACCCTACGGGTTCGGGAATGATGTAGACATGACCGAGACGGCTCTCCGGTCAATAACCAACAGCGGAACCTGGATGCTCATATTGGTTCTTACATATTCCACGAAGATCTTTATCGGTCGAACCTCATATGACAACATACGTTGTTCCCTTTGTCCGGCGGTATGTTACTTGCCCGAGATTCGATCGTCGGTATCCAATACCTAGTTCAATCTCGTTACCGGCAAGTCTCTTTACTCGTTCCATAATACATCATCTTGCAACTAACTCTTTAGTCATGGTGCTTGCAAGGCTTCTGTGATGCTGTATTACCGAGAGGGCCCAGAGATACCTCTCCGATAGTCGGAGTGACAAATCCGAATCTCGATCCATGCCAACTCAACAAACACTTTCGGAGATACCTGTAGTGCACCTTTATAATCACCCAGTTACGTTGTGACGTTTGATACACCCAAAGTATTCCTACGGTATCCGGGAGTTGCATGATCTCATGGTCAGAGGAACGTGTATTTGACATAGTGAAAGCAATAGCAATAAACTGAACGATCATTTGCTATGCTAACGGTTGGGTCAAGTCCATCACATCATTCTCCTAATGATGTGATCCCGTTATCAAATGACAACTCATGTCCATGGTCAGGAAATCTTGACCATCTTTTGATCAACGAGCTAGTCTAGTAGAGGCTTACTAGGGACTCAGTATTTATCTATTATCCGCACATGTATTAAGTTTCCGGTCAATACAATTCTAGCATGAATAATAAACCATTATCATGAACGGAGAAATATGATAATAAACACTTTATTAATTGCCTCTAGGGCATATTTCCAACACGGCTCCATTGCTAGTAGCTAGATGGCTTCTTCTCTCTCTTTGATCTTCAATACAATGTTCTCCTCGATCTCCTTGGAGTTCTATTCGATGTAATCTTCTTTTGCGGTGTGTTTGTTGGGATCCAATGAATTGTGGGTTTATCATCAGATTATTCATGAGAAATATTTGAGTCTTTTCTGAACTTATTTATGCATGATTGCTATAGCTTTGTATTTCTCTCCGATCTATCCGTTTGGTTTGGCCAACTAGATTGATTTATCTTGCAATGGGAGAGGTGCTTTGTGATGGGTTCAATCTTGCGGTGTTCTATATCCCAGTGACAGAAAGGGACAAGACACGTATTTGTATTGTTGCCATTAAGGATGAAAAGATGGGGTTTAATCATATTGCTTGAGTTTACTTTGTCTACATCATGTCATCTTGCTTAAGGCGTTACTCTGTTTTTATTAACTTAATACCCTAGATGCATGCTGGATAGCGGTCAATGGGTGGAGTAATAGTAGTAGATGCAGGCAGGAGTCGGTCTACTTGTCTCGGATGGGATGCCTATATACATGATCATTGCCTTGAATATCGTCATAACTATGCGCTTTTCTATCAATTGCCCAACAGTAATTTGTTTACCCACCATATGCTATGCGTTCGAGAGAGAAGCCTCTAGTGAAAACTATGGCCCCCCGGGTCTACTTTTATCATATATTAAAATCCAAAAATATATACCTTGCTGTAATTTTATTTCCTTTCTTTTGTTTTGCAATTTACTTTTCTATCTATCACTATCAGAATTAATCCTTGCAAGTAACCGCCAAGGGGATTGACAACCCTCTTGTTTGTGTTGGGTGCAAGTATTTGCTCTTGTGTGTGTAGGTGCTGCTAATGAGGTTCTGTGTGGTTCTCCTACTGGATTGATAACCTTGGTTCTTAACTGAGGGAAATACTTATCTCTACTGTACTGCATCATCCTCTCCTCTTCGGGGAAATCCCAACGTAGTTCACAAGCAGCAGCTACAAATAAAAATACCTCTGGTGGAGAATGCCATCAAAATCAAAGTTAAGCTTCGAAATTGCACGCTACTTTTGCCTGATATTTGAAAGTGCATGTCGTGTTCATCCTTACTGAGTTTTGGTGATTAATGACAAAGCGTTTGAGAGTACTAACATTTTATCAATTTTGTCTGGGAGATGCATCAAATAACCCAATGACCGACCAGTAGCTGCATCGAGGTTCTATTGTCCAACAAAGGCCCTTCCAGCTCGCGGGGTTACCTTAATTATCAAGGTTAAACCAGACCAGCACATTGAGCGTTTAGTGACTTCAGCATATGTACCCCTAGACTTGATTGCAGTTGTCGTACTAATCTTATCGTCACCGACATTCGGCATAGCCTTCCACTCCTCTTTGCCCTTTACCTCTTTGTGTTCCGATCTTTGTCATCTCCAGTACCTACGAGCCCTAGGATGGAGTAGAGACAAGAAACAAAATCATTGCATAACACATAGTGACAACGTTCTCCTAAAGTAAACCAACAATCCCAGTATGCACGTACATGGGGCCGCTAGGCTAAACCTCGACCCTTAGACCGAGGGGACTACTCACACATCGCGAATAGATCATAAGCAAAAGACATTGTCGACAAAGATATCTTAAGATGAATGATTAAAGTCTTGCAATGTCACTGATCGCGATGTACTATCGATTACAAGTAATATGGCTAATGGAGATGGAGGCTACGGTGACAGAGATGATGATGTCTATGGAGATGGCAACGACTGTAGATGGGAATGGTGAATGCAGATGGTACGGTGGACTTGGCAAAACTCCAGAGTTCTTCTCTTTGAAGGGTTTTCTTCTCCTTCTATAGTGTAGATCAGAGGAATATGGTTACGGGACGCCTCTGATGCGAATCGACCCTGGGCCTCTTCATAGAAGTTGTCAAGTCTGACGCCACAGTGGCGGCACCACACGGTACGAGCAGTGGTACAAGCATCGCCGCTTGTACCGCACACTATCTTCTCCTCTGGAGACTAGTGCGCGTGCCTAATTACGTGACCTTGATCCTCATGCCCGCTATATTCCATCTATAACTTGATTTTGCACCTAAAATAACCTAATTTTAGAAGGAACACAATCAATGAGGAGATTTACAACCCCTTACAATTATTAGTCATTAGTAGACAAATCAAAGTGATTATCTCAGAATTGGATGAGAAATTTTGGTTTAAACACGGGTAAAAATGAGTTAAAAATCCACTCATCTGCGTTTTGGTTAATTTTATCTTGGAGCTTGTGGAGTAGTTGGTGAGTGATACGTCTCCAACGTATCTATAATTTTTTTTATTGTTCCATGCTATTATATTATCAATCTTGGATGTTTTATATACACTTACAAGCAATTATATATCATTTTTTCGGACTAACCTATTAACTTACTGCCCAGTGCCAGTTGTTTTTTGCCTGTTCTTGGCTTTTCAGAATATCAGCAACAAACGAAGTCCAAATGCCACAAAACTTTTTGGGACTTTTTCTGGACATAAGAGACACTAGAAGCTTCGGGAGAGGGCCAAAAGACAGAGGAGGTGGCCACGAGCCACCAGGGCGCGCCCAGGGGGGATGGCGTGCCCTGGTGCCTCGTGGGCTCACCTCTGCTCCGTTTGACCTAATTCCACCTCTATAAATACTCTAAAATTGGGAAACCAACAGAGGAGTCCATGAAATACTTTTTCTGCCGCCGCAAGTTCCTGTTCTCGAGAGATCCCTTCTGGAGGCCTTTTTTGGCACTCTACCGGAGGGGGATTCGATCACCGAGGGGCTCTCCATCAACCTTGCTGCCCTTCCGATGATGCGTGAGTAGTTTACCACAGACCTTCGGGTCCATAGTTAGTAGCTAGATGGCTTCTTCTCTCTTTTTGATCTTCAATACAATGTTCTCCTCGATGTTCTTGGAGTTCTATCCGATGTAATCACTTTTTGCGGTGTGTTTGTTGGGATCCGATGAATTGTGAGTTTATGATCAGATTATCCATGAATATTATTTGAGTTTTCTCTGAACTCTTTTATGCTTGATTGTTATAGCTTCGTATTTATCTCCGATCTATTGATTTGGTTTGGCCAACTAGATTGATTTATCTTGCAATGGGAGAGGTGCTTTGTAATGGGTTCGATCTTGCGATGCTCAATCCAAGTGACAGAAAGGGACATGACACGTATGTATCATTGCTATTAAGGCTAAAAAGATGGGGTTTATTCATGCGTGAGTTTACTTTGTCTACATCATGTCATCTTGCTTAAGGCGTTACTCCGTTCTTTATGAACTTAATACTCTAGATGCATGCTGGATAGCGGTCGATGTGTGGAGTAATAGTAGTAGATGCAGAATCATTTTGGTCTACTTGTCTCGGACGTGATGCCTATATACATGATCATTGCCTTGGATATCGTCATGATTATTTGCTTTTCTATCAATTGCCAACAGTAATTTGTTTACCCACCGTATGCTATTTTCAAGAGAGAAGCCACTAGTGAAAACTATGGCCCCCGGGTCTACCTTTATCATATATTAAAAATCCCAAAAATACCTTGCTGCAATTTTACTTTATTTATTTTATATTGTATTTTTGTTCGATCTATCTATCTATCTATCACCATACAATTTAATCTTGCAATTAACCGCCAAGGGATTGACAACCCCTTGTTCGCGTTGTGTGCGAGGATTATTTGTTTTGTGTGCTGGTGCTGCTAACGAGTTGTTACGTGATTCTCCTACTGGATTGATAACCTTGGTTTCATAAATGAGGGAAATACTTATCTCTACTGTACTGCATCATCCCCTCCCCTTCGGGGAAATCCCAACGCAGCTCACAAGTAGCAGTGAGCCTTCCATGATAGTGGTAGGTCAAATAGATCATAAATATTGTTAGAAATCACCTCCGTAGATTGTTGCATGGATATGTTATCATTTTTTTTGGCAAAAGAGGGAGTTGTAGAGAAGTTCACTACATGATTTCACTATTTCGTATGTCTTTTCACAAGAGGATAGTGTCACCACGATTAACTTGACACGATGCAATTCCCATGGAAGTGTCAATAAGACGGAGACAAACTCTCCACCAGAATGAGCCAACATGTTTGGGGAGCAAAGCTTAGGGTTCCTTGGCCTCCTACTAGTACTACCATCGGTTTGCCTCATCTCTGGTGGCCCTAGGGTCAAGGAGGCATGATGGACCCTGACCCTTGCCCGCGGGAGGGATCTTGCTTCGTTTTTAGGTATTTTTGTGTGTTCGTTCAGGGTTTGTATCTTGCTTAGGACAATGGTGGCTCCCTGAAGAGGGAATAAGGTTCTCCTCGCCTAGGCCCCATTCCGATGATGCATCTAGCATCGTCGGAGGGCGTGTGGAGGTGTGTCTCCGGCGGATCTCGTGGGATTCGGTCGGTGCTGGTTTTGGGTGGATATGCTTGGATCGAGTCTTTGTTCGTCTTTATTTGTGTCTCTACAGGTTGGCTCCTTCTGATCTATACGTCTCTTACTGACAACGATTACTATTTTGGTGCGTTGTTCCTATGGGGTCTTAGCATGATGACTTCCCGACTGTCTACTACAACAAGTTTGTTCCAGCTCTGGTGAGGGAGGGGCATTGACGGCTGATGTCTACTACACAACTTTATTCTTGTAGACTCGGTTGGGCCTCCAAGCACAGAGTTTTGTAGGACAGCAACAAATTTCCCTCAAGTGGATGACCTAAGGTTTATCAATCCGTGGGAGGTGTAGGATGAAGATGGTCTCTCTCAAACAACCCTGCAATCAAATACAAACAATCTCTTGTGTCGCCAACACACCTAATACAGTGGTAAATTGTATAGGTGCACTAGTTCGGCGAAGAGATGGTGATACAAGTGTAGTATGGATAGTAGAAATAGATTTTTGTAATCTGAACAATAAAAAACAGAAAGGTAACAAGTAACAAAAGTGAGCACAAACGGTATTGCAATGCTTGAAAACAAGGCCTAGGGTTCATACTTTCACTAGTGCAATCTCTCAACAGTGCTAACATAAATGAATCATATAACAATCCCTCAACGTGCGACAAAGAATCACTCCAAAGTTCCTAGGAAACGGAGAACATAAGAAGAAATTGTTGTAGGTAAACCACCTCAAAGTTATCCTTTCCGATCAATCTATTGTGCCATCCCTATAAGTGTCACAAACTGCCCTAGAGTTCGTAATAGAATAACACCATATGATACGCATCAATCAAATCTAATGTCACCTAGATACTCCAATGTCACCTCAAGTATCCGTGAGTTAATTATTCGATATGCATCAAGCAATTTCAGATTCATAATATTTCAATCCAACACAAAGAATTTCAAAGAGTACCCCAAAGTTTCAACTCGAGAAAGTAGGACGAAAACATGTATCAACCTCTATGCCTAGATTACCCTAATGTCACCACGGGAATCCACAAGTTGATTACCAAAACATAAATCAAGTGACTTGATACGTCTCCAACGTATCTATAATTTTTTATTGTTCCATGCTATTATAGTATCAATCTTGGATGTTTTATATACACTTACAAGCAATTATATATCATTTTTTGGGAATAACCTATTAACTTAGTGCCTAGTGCCAGTTGCTGTTTTTTGCCTGTTTTTGGTTTTCCAGAATATCAGTACCAAATGAAGTCCAAATGCCACGAAACTTTTTGGAGATTTTTTTCTGGACATAAGAGACACTTGAAGCTTCGAGAGAGGGCCAGAAGACAGAGGAGGTGGCCACGAGCCACCAGGGCGCACCCCAGGGGGTGGCGCGCCCTGGTGCCTCGTGGGCCCACCTCTGCTCCGTTTGACCTAATTCCACCTCTATAAATTCTCTAAAATAAGGAAACAAATATAGGAGTCCACGAAATACTTTTTCCGCCGCCGCAAGTTCCTGTTCTCGAGAGATCCCATCTGGAGGCCTTTTTCGGCACTCCGCCGGAGGGGGATTCGATCACGGAAGGGCTCTCCATCAACCTTGCTGCCCTTCCAATGATGCGTGAGTAGTTTACCACAGACCTTCAGGTCCATAGTTAGTAGCTAGATGGCTTCTTCTCTCTTTTTGATCTTCAATACAATGTTCTCCTCGATGTCCGTGGAGTTCTATCCGATGAAATCACTTTTTGCGATGTGTTTGTTGGGATCCGATGAATTGTGAGTTTATGGTCAGATTATCCATGAATATTATTTCAGTTTCCTCTGAACTCCTTTATGCATGATTATTATATCTTTGTATTTCTCTCCGGTCTATTAATTTGGTTTGGCCAACTAGATTGATTAATCTTGCAATGGGAGAGGTGCTTTGTAATGGGTTCGATCTTGCGGTGCTCAATCCCAGTGACAGAAAGGGACATGACACGTATGTATCATTGCTATTAAGGGTAAAAAGATGGGGTTTATTCATGCGTGAGTTTACTTTATCTACATCATGTCATCTTGCTTAAGGTGTTACTCCGTTCTTTATGAACTTAATACTCTAGATGCATGCTGGATAGCGGTCGATGTGTGGAGTAATAGTAGTAGATGCAGAATCGTTTCAGTCTACTTGTCTCGGACGTGATGCCTATATACATGATCATTGCCTTGGATATCGTCATGATTATTTGCTTTTCTATCAATTGCCCAATAGTAATTTGTTTACCCACCGTATGCTATTTTCAAGAGAGAAGCCTCTAGTGAAAACTATGGCCCCCGGGTCTACTTTTATCATATATTAAAAATCGGAAAAATACCTTGCTGAGATTTTACTTTATTTATTTTATTTTGTATTTTTGTTCGATCTATCTATCTATCACCATACAATTTAATCTTGCAATTAACCGCCAAGGGATTGACAACCACTTGTTCGCGTTGGGTGCGAGGATTTGTTATTTTGTGTGCGGGTACTGCTAACGAGTTGTTGCGTGATTCTCCTACTGGATTGATAACCTTGGTTTCATAACAGAGGGAAATACTTATCTCTACTATACTGCATCATCCCCTTCTCTTCGGGGAAATCCCAACGCAGCTCACAAGTAGCAGGAAGAATTTCTGGCGCCGTTGCCGGGGAGACACCATCAACATCTATCAAGTACCTTCGCATAAACTTACATCTCCTTGCATTTATTTTATTTTCCTTTGCCTCTCGTTTTCATCTCCCCCACTTCTAAAATTTTTACAAAAAAAATACAAAAATATTTTTCGTTTGCCTTTTTCTCGTTTTCTCCTTTGCTTGCTTGTTATCTTGATCGCGTAGTCACGATGTCTCAAGAAAATACAAAATTATGTGATTTTTCGAATACTAATAATAATGATTTTATTAGTACTCCGATTGCTCCTCCCGCCGCTAGTGCGGAGACTTGTGATATTAATGCCGCTTTGCTAAATCTTGTTATGAAAGAACAATTTTTTGGTAGTCCTAATGAAGATGCTGCATCCCATCTTAACACTTTCGTAGAATTGTGTGATATGCAAAAGAAAAAAGATGTGGATAATGATATTATGAAATTAAAATTATTCACGTTCTCATTGCGGGATCGTGCAAAAATTTGGTTTTCGTCTTTACCACGAAATAGTATCGATTCTTGGGATAGGTGTAAAGATGCTTTTATTACCAAGTATTTTCCTCCCGCGAAAATTATTTCCCTTAGAAATCAAATTATGAATTTCAAGCAACTTGATCATGAACATGTTGCCCAATCTTGGGAAAGGATGAAATTAATGATAAGAAATTGCCCAACTCATGGTTTAAATTTGTGGATGATCATACCAAAAATTTATGCGGGATTAAATTTTGTTTCTAGAAATCTTTTAGATTCCGCCGCGGGTGGTACTTTTATGGAGATTACATTGGGAGAAGCTACTAAATTGTTGATAATATTATGGAAAATTATGCACAATGGCATACTGAAAGAGTTCCTACTAGTAAAAAAGTGAATTTTGCTGAAGAAATTAGTACTTTGAGTGATAAAGTTGATACGCTTATGAAATTGGTTGCTAGCAAAAATACTCCTCTTGATCCTAATGATGTGCCTATATCCACCTTGATTGAGCAAAATATTGATCTCGTAGATGTGAATTTTATCTCGCGAAACAATTTTAATAGTAATGCTTATAGAGGTAATTTTAATCCTAGGCCGTTTCCTGGAAATTCCTCTAATAATTATGGAAATCCCTATGGTAATTCTTATAATAATAATAATAGGATTCCCTCTGATCTTGAAAGTAATATTAAAGAATTTATTAATGCTCAAAAAGTTGTCAACACTACGATAGAAGAGAAATTGAGTAAACTTGATGATATGTCTAGGAGCATTGATAGAATTATTCATGATGTGGAAAATCTTAAGACTAAAATTTTGCCACCCAAAATGGATATTAATGAATCAATTAAAGCTTTATATGTCTCCATGGATGAGAGTAAGAAAAGAACCGCTATGCTAAAAGCTAAACGAGAATTTTTAGAAAAAGCGATTCCTCCCGGTTTCTATCGTAGTAATGATGAGGATATTAAAATGATTGGTGTTTCATCTATTGATTCTTTGTTTAGCAATATAAAAATTGATGAAAAGGGGACTGAAGAAGAGTCAACTTTAGCTAGAAGGCGTCCCCATAATTCGGAGGGTGAAAATCTTGATGAAAAAATTGATAAAAGTGGGTTTGGAGAGGTAAAAACTTTAACTAGCGATGTGCCCACTCTCTTGGATTACAAAGATTTTAATTATGATAGTTGTTCTTTGATTGAATGTATTTCTTTGTTACAATCCATGCTAAATTCACCCAACGCTTATGAACAAAATAAGGCTTTTACTAAACACATTGTAGAAGCGATGATGAAAGCGTTAGAAGAAAAGCTAGAACTAGAAATTTCAATTCCTAGAAAATTATATGATGACTGGGAACCCACCATTAAAGTTAAAATTAAAAATTATGAGTGCAATGCTGTGATTTGGGTGCTAGCGTTTCCACAATTCCAAAATATCTATGTGATGTGCTAGGTTTTACCAATATAGATGAATGTTCTCTTAATTTGCACTTGGCGGATTCTACTATTAAAAAGCCTTTGGATATAATTAATGATGGTCTTATTCTTGCAAATAGAAATTATGTGCCTGTGTGTCGTGGGTACGACCATCTATGGGGCCATCTAGCCCCTTTGTGGTTCAGCTAGGGAGATGCACAAGCACAAAGAGTAGAATCAACAGATGACGCAAGGGATTTACCCAGGTTTGGGCCGCTTGTGAAGCGTAAAACCCTACTCCTGCTTTGGTGCATTGGATGTATATGAACACAAGTACAAGGAGTGCTTCCCCGGCAAGGTGCAAGAGGAGCAGCTACGCATGCGAGTTGTGCAAAGGATCAATCCTTGTAAATGTTGCCCAGGCCCTCCTTTTATAGCTCAAGGGGTCACCACAGTGGCAAAACAGTAATTACAAGTTGATTAGATAGCAAACAGTGCTATCATACCTAACTCTGCCAGTTTAGGACAAAAGCATTTAATGCTCAGTTAGGTGTCATGTGGAGGAGGAGCCCCGCCAAGGTTTCTACACCGCTCGACCAGCTACCTCCTATTAGCTTGACATGCCTTCTGGACGGGTGTCATTAAAGGGCAAATCTCCTTCCAGCGCGCTGACACGTGCCCGACAAATCTCACCAACCCGCCTGCGCGGTCGACACCTCACCGATTAGCAACTAGCTGCTCGGTGAGGTGGAGCGCTGACAAGCTGGCGAAAGCTTGCCAGCACGGAGCTTGCCGGTTCTTCACCTTGCCGGCCGAGACCTTGCCGGCAAGAAATATCTTCATCTTCGGTACCAGTTGAGTACTTATTGATGCTTTGTCTTGATCTTCTCCTTAGTAGCTTCTGCAACTGGATCTTGGTACTTCCCTGCAAGCCTGGCTGTTAAGGAGGCTACCATTGTCTGTGCATAAGTCAGGGTATAAAATACTCATGTTTTATACACCGACAGGAGCCCCCGGGCCTGGGCCATACACGCGTCCGAAGCATCGTTGGGCTAGGCCCAAACAATGCATACACACGCGGTGTGAAATCACTGTGGTAAAATTTTTGTCATGATGGTTTTATCTGACGCATGTCCAATCCACGCATTAAATGCGGGTCATGGGAACATGGACTGTTGCGGTTATTTCGCAGTAGTGCGCCTGTAAAAGCGCTGCTAGGGGTAAACAGTGATGAGCCAGCCCCCCTCGCGCCTTCCCCATAAAAAGGCAACCACGAGGAGGCGCCGCTCATTTACCCATGCTTTCCCCTGCTTCATCCCCTTCCTCTCGCCAGAACCGCTTCCGCCGCCGCCGCCACCGATTCGCATCCCAACTCGACCTCTTTCCTCCTCTCCGAGCCCTGATGGCGCCCAAGAAAGGCGACGCGGAGGGGAAGAAGCCTGCCAAACCGCTCGACCCCAAGGCGGATAAGAAGAAGAAGGAGTTGGAGGAACTGGAGAAGCGGCGGAGAGAGAACGCGATCTTCTCGTCATCTTCCATGGATGCCAACACCCTGATCGCGAGGTATGCTTATATGTGGGGAAGGGACACCAAGGATCATAAGGCCCCAGTGGTGCTTCCTGAAGGTGACAAGGATCCATCGGATTCGTATCCATTCTTCTGCGCTTACTTTTATTGCGGTTTGGTTCATCCATTCTCAGACTTCTTCAGCGCCATGATGTTCACCTTCGGGTTCAGACTGCTAGATTTTACCCCAAATGCAATGACTTGCATGGCGGTTTTTGCTCATCTGTGCGAGAACTTTGTCAGAGTTGCCCCCAACGTTGATCTATTCCGCCACTTCTTCGTTCCTTGCATCGAGGACAAGTCTCTATCCGGTAGCGTGACATGGATCCCTAGGGCCAAAACCAAGGGCTAATATCTTCCCGGGCAGCTTCACCTCAAGTGGTATGAATGGAGAGCAGAATGGTGTTAGCTCCAGGACAAGGATTTCCCTCAGTTTTGCTTGCCGCGGACAGTGAGGGTCCAATGCGGCAAGAATTGGAGTGCCCTTGGCGCCACTGACAAGATGCTTCACCCGATGCTGAACAGGATAGCTCGCCTCAAAGCCGCCAAGCTGACCATAGAAATGGTAGGAGCGGATTTCCTCCGGCGATGCATTGCGCCGCTGCAGAAGAGAGAGAGAGATTCACCTAGGAATACTAGGGTGCCACCGATATTATGCGGTTGTATCCTGGGACCGGCAACAACTTGACAGTTATGGAGCATGCCTACCTCTACGAACAGCTGTTCCGAAAAACTGGCACATTCCACTTGTCGGATGGAGTTCTTCCGCTGCATATCAACTCCGCCAAGGACTCCATATTGTCGATGATGCCCAATTGTAATCCTCACGGAGTCAAAGCTGACTGACCAATGCCCAGCTTGGAGAACGAGATGGATTGGGTTTCCAACCTAACGGAGAAAGCTTCCCGGAAGGAAACAGACCTCACCCGGGCCACCAAAGATGAAGAACTGGCGTACATTGCCAGCATGGCCGCAGAGGTCACGAGAATTAACGCGGCAGGTGGTCCTGGCACCGCAGCAGCTGAAGATGATGACGAAGAACATCATGAAGATGAAGCCGCCGAAGAGCAACAGGAAGAGCCTACCGGGGACGAGGCTGCCGGAGCCGAGGTTGCCGGTACCAAAGTTGCCGGAGGTGAGATTGCCGGGACCGAGATTGCCGGAGAGCCCGAGGAAGAGGAGGGCCCTCGAGCCCCAAAGAGGAGATGCCGTCTTCGAAGGGCAGCCAGTCTAGAGCTAGTGCGTGCTTCTTCACCAAGGGCAGGCCCTACGGTGAAGAAGACGACTACCAAGTCTGGCCGCCAAGAAGAGGTGCGCCGGCAACGAAGTAGACGTCCGCAAACCCAACCTTCATCTTCCCAGCAAGCAATTGAAGAAGATGTGGGATCTCCTCAACCGACGAGTTCGTCTCCACCGGCACTCAAGAGGCCCAGGGAGTCACCCCTGCCAGTGAGATACGACCTCTCTGTCCTCGGTTAATCTGAAGAAGAGGAGTAAGTGAATTTGTTTATCTTCATCGTGTTTTGATTTGTTCACCATTTTGACTTGATTTCTTTTGTCTTGACAGGGATCCAGAACCGCTCGCGCGCCGTATGAAGCGAGCCAAGTCTGCATCGGAGCACGATCCCGCGGCAAGCACCGGGCAGGAGGCCACAACTGTGGAAATCTCCTCTTCCAGCCCCCAGCCCAGCCCCCAGCATGAGAGCGTGGTGCAGAACCCGCCAACCGGTGCGGGCACTGAAGTTCCTCCCTCTGATCTTGAAAAAGAGATGGGAGAGGTCCGCCAAGAGGAAGAATGCCAAGAGGCGGATCCTAACATGGCTTTCCCGTCAACCATCATTCCGGCGAGTGCTCCTCCGGCGAGGGCCTCCACCGATGAGCCTGTCCGCATGGAAGCTACTCTGCCAAGGGAAGCTACCGATAACCGTGCGCCGGCAACACAGGTTGCTGGGGAGGGAGATGCTCTTCTTCAACAAGCGCCAACGGGTAATCCTCTTGCCTTTATACATCTCTCACAGATTTTGTTTTTGTTTTTGTTTTCTTGAACTTGACTTGCAAATCGAATCTCATTTTTCCTTTGCGTCTGTTTCAATCCATAGTTCCAACCTCTCCCGATGAAGGCGATATCCTTGTGGAGGTAGCCAATATCGCGAAGGATGCTGCTGACGAGGCCACCAAGATCACTATTGAAGAGGGTCTTGTGCAAGTTGCCGAGGAGACCATAGTACTCCCCGAAGAATCTGATAAGTCTCCCGGCAACACGTCTGATCCCGCCAGGATGGATGTGGATAAGGCACCCGTCAACATCGACACGCCAAACCCCGACACCCAACCAGTAGCGTCAGCCATGCAGGTTCCATCAAGCAGCCTGGCGATAATCACTTCTCAGCATGAATCCGGAGTCCCCCAGCTCGTCTGGCACTGCAGAGCCCAATTTTAATGAAAAAATAGCTCGGATCCTGCTCCCTCTGGCCCAAAGAACCTCCGAGGCCACTGATGCCACCGACAATGCAGAGGATCTTGTGAGGCAAGAGGAAAAGCTTAATGCCACCAAGGATGAAGCGGCAATCCGTGACGGCAAGTTGATAGAGCGCGAGGCGCTGCTCAACGCCAAAGAGAAAGATCTTGCCGCACGGGAAGAAGCCCTTGCCGCCACTCTTCGCGGCAAAGATGAAGAAATTGAGAAACTCCTTGAGCAAAGGATGCAAGAGCTGGAAAAGAACCACAAGGATACTGTTGAAACCCAAGCTCGAGATAACACCGCCAAGCTCAAGGAGGCTTCCGACAAAGTCGCTGCTGTTGCCGCCGCCAAGATAGAATTGGAATCTCAAATGGCCAAACTAAAGGAAGACCTCACCGGCAATGGCAAAGAAATCAAGACTCTTAAGGACGAAGCGCTGAAGGCAGCCCGCACTCTAGGGGACTTGCAAACATAGCTGTCGTCTAAGAATCAAGATCTTGATGCCGCTGCCAAGACAATTGGAGATCTGAAATCCCAACTTGCCACCTTGGTAACAGACTTGGAATCCGCCAAGGAAAGGGAGAGGGTCTTGATGGAGAAACTGGAGAAGGAAGAGGCTCTGAAGAAGGATGATGAAAACAACTATGCCCAAGTGCACGAGAACCTTTCCCTCTGGACCGGCAGGCTTGTCAATGCCTCTAAGCGCATCACTTCCCAGATTGCCATGATGGACATGAAGAGCTGGGGTTTCACTGTCAACGACACGGAGGCCACCAGCGTCAGACTGACCAAGTTCTTCGAGGGCCTTATCGACGCCTTGAAGACATATCACGAGGACAGGTCTACTGCGTTTGCCGATGAATCCTGGAAGTTTGCGCGTGAAATTGTATACAGGGTGCTGCTCAAACTTGCCCATCGCAATCCCAGTCTTGATCTCTCCGGGGTTTTCAGGAAGCTGCCGGCGAACACCGACATTATAGCCACCGACAAGATTGCTGCTCCTCTTGCCGACAAGGTTCTCCAGATTCCCAGGATCCAGGGTAATCGTCGGGATTGAGCTTGTCGTTATATCCATCATTGTGCTATCATGTAAAAGATACATTCGATCTTATGTTAGATCTGCACTGCCTTTGTGATGTAATATAACTTGTGTTGATGGATGAATGTATGCCGTCTTCCTTGTATTATTCTGTCTTTGCATGTTTTTACACCCTACGCTTGCCGGAAGCTTGCCGGTGCGCACACTTGCCATGAGCGCTTTGAGGAACAGGTCATTAGCAGCCTGCTGGAAGCGCCGCCACCGGCAAGGTAACTTGCCGGCCAGAATGCAGCCGCTAAGCTTGCCGAGCAGACTCGAGGCAAAACTAGAGCGCAAACTGATCGCGACAAGGTTCCTTCGCGTGCAGGTTTTTCATACAAAGACTGAATCGTTCAAGGGAAATAGCAATTATAATAAGAAATTTGTTTCAAAGTTTTTCAATATAGCTTTTTATTGTGTTCTTGTCGTATGAAATGATCACTTGAACGTCATCAGGTGGCATCCACACCATTACTCCCCCCGGGAAACTTGTACGCGAGGGAACCTTCTTTCCTTTGAGAAGAAAGAAGAGAAAATAATGGTCCGGGAACCTTGACGGTTAGTCATCTCACATAAGCTAAAATGTAACACGGCACTGCATGCATTCATACGTAAATAAATATGTACTTTGACAAAAAGTTGTGAATCACTTAGCTTTATTCACATATGCATAGGATCTGCGCCTGGCTTTGTACAAAGGGTTACAAGTCTTGCTGACAAAGCTTGTACAAAAGGGGTTGCCGGGAGACCCGGCAACTGCGCCTTATGGGTAGAACTTGCGAAGATGCTCAATGTTCCATGAGTTTTGCACTTGAATGCCATCTTCGGTCTCCAAATGGACTGCGCCAGGTCAGGTGACTCATACTACCTGATAAGGGCCTTCCCACTTCGGCGACAACTTGTTTGATCTCTTAGCGGACTGAACACGCCGAAGAACAAGGTCACCTTCCTCAAGGCTTTGGGCATGCACTTTGCGGCTATGATAGCGGCGCAAGGCTTGCTGGTAGCGTGCAGCACGCATAGCCGCCCGAAGACGATCTTCCTCAAGGAGCGTTTCATCATCTTGCCGCAACTGCTCTTGCTCTGCCTCATCATAGGCGAGCACTCGAGGAGACCCGTATATGAGTTCTGTGGGGAGCACTGCTTCTGCACCATAGACTAGGGAGAAGGGCGTTTGGTCGGTAGCTCGATTTGGTGTCGTCCTGAGTGACCAAAGAACTGCCGGCAACTCATCAATCCAGCGTCTTCCACATTTGCGCAGCCTATCAAAGGTTCTTGTCTTGAGACCATGCAGCACTTCAACATTTATCCATTTTGCCTGTCCATTGCTTCTCGGGTGAGCGACAGAGGCAAAACAAATCTTGCTTCAAAGATCTTGGATGTACTGCATGAAGGTGCGGCTCGTGAACTGAGTGCCGTTGTCGGTGATGATTCTGTTAGGAACCCCAAACCGGCAAACCAATCCTTTAAAGAACTTGATGGCTGACTACGTTGTCACCTTCCTCACTGGCTCCACTTCAGGCCACTTTGTGAACTTGTCGATGGCGACGTACAAGAACACAAAGCCCCCGGTAGCACGGGGGAAGGGGCCCAAAATATCAAGCCCCCAGACCGAAAAAGGCCAGGAGAGAGGGATTGTTTGAAGAGCTTGAGCTGGCTGATGTATGTTCTTCGAATGGAACTGGCATGCTTCACACTTGGTTACTAGCTCAGTTGCATCCTGGAGGGCAGTGGGCCAATAGAAGCCTTGCCAAAAAGCTTTGCCGGCAAGTGCTCTTGATCCTATGTGAGAGCCACATATTCCCCCATGTATCTCTGCCAACAGCTTTAGTCTGTCTTCCCGGCAAATACACTTCAATTTCACACCGTTTGGTCTCTTTCTGTATAGAATGTTATCCACAAACTAATACATACTTGATTGACGGGCTACTTTTTCAGCTTCTTCTTGCTCATCGAAAAGTTCTCCTATTTGAAGGAAATGAACTATTTGATGTGCCCATGCCGGAGCCTGCGGCTCGACGACAAGGACCAAAGGCATCTCTTCGGTAGCAGGAGTGCTTGTCTCAACGGCAAGAACTTGTCGTTCTGCTAGAGGCTGCTGCTCACCAGCAACCGTAGTGTTGTCTCCGGCAACCCTTTTGCCGGCGGCTTCTGGGAGCTCTGCTGGAAAATACTTGCCAGTATTCAACTTCCTTCTTTTACCGGCTTGCATTGATGAAGTAACTGATGGTTGATTCAAATGGAGCACAAAAGTTCCTGGTTCCACAGGTATCTTTTGGGCGGCACACTTTGACAGGTGATCGGCTATGCTGTTTTCCGCACGAGGGATGTGCTCTGTTTGCAATCCGTCAAAGTGTTCCTCCAATTTCCTCACTTCCTCCACATATGCTTCCATCAACGGGCTCTGGTAATCTTTATTTACTTGCTTCACAACAAGCTGCGAGTCACCACGGATAATCAACTTTCTGATTCCAAGGTCCACTGCGATCCTAAGACCGGCAAGGAGCCCTTCGTACTCAGCAGTGTTGTTCATAGCTTGCTCCCTGGGAAAGTGCATTTGAATAACATACTTGAGGTGCTCTCCGGTGGGTGCGACAAGCAGCACTCCGGCACCGGCGCCTTGCAGCGAAAAGGCACCGTCAAAGTACATGATCCATTCTTTATCTGTTTCTTTGCCGGGGAGGGCTTTTTCTTGAATTTCCTCGTCTTGCATTGGCGTCCATTCTGCAATGAACTCCACCAAGGCTCTACTCTGGATAGTTGAAGTGCTTTCAAACTTGAGTGCAAAGCTCGACAATTCCAACGCCCACTCCACTATCCTGCCGGTTGCATCTGGATTTCTCAAAATACGCTGCAACAGGAAGCGAGTGACGACTGTAATCTCATGTGCTTGGAAGTAGTGACGCAGCTTCCTCGAGGCCATGAGAAGGCCGAAAAGCAACTTTTGCACTCAAGAATATCTTGATCTAGCCCCCTGCAAGAGGGAACTAACAAAATATACTGGTCGCTGCACCACCTTCTTCTTCGGCACCATCTGCTGGTCAGCTTCATTTGCTTGCGCTGCTTCTGATTTGTTGGCACCAGCCCTTGCCGGAGGAGATTCCGGTTTGTCGCTGCATGGGCTTGCCGCTGCTGCTTCCTTGTCATCGGCTTCCCTCTGTGCCACTAATGCAGCACTGACCACTTGATTCATTGCCGCTAGATATAGCAGCAATGGCTCTTGTGGTTTAGGCGCAACTAGTGTTGGCGTGGAGGAGAGGTACCTTTTCAAATCCTGCAGCGTGGCCTCCGCTTCCGGAGTCCATTTCATTGGTCCTGCCTTTTTCAAGATCTTGAAAAATGGTAGGGCGTGCTCAGCAGACTTTGAAATGAACCTACTTAAGGCAGCAACACAACCGGCAAGATGCCGCACATCCTTGATGCTTTTTGGTGCTTGAATCTGCTCAATCGCTTTGATCTTGTTGGGATTTGCTTTGATTCCTCATTGAGACACAAAGAACCTGAGAAGTTTGCCTGATGGAACGCCAAACACACACTTCTCGGGGTTAAGCTTCAGATTGATCTTGCGCAAGTTTGCAAATGTCTCTTCTAAGTCTTGAATAAGGGTTGACTTGTCCTTGGTCTTGACCACTATATCATCCATATATGCCTCCACATTCCTATGCAGCTGGGGCTCAAAACCAATCTGGACTGCTCTTGCAAATGTTGAATCAGCACTCTTTAATCCGAAAGGCATACATATGAAACAGTATGTGCCACAAGGAGTAATGAACACGGTTTTCTCCTCATCCTCCTTGGCCATGAATATCTGATGGTATCCAGAATATGCATCAAGGAAGGAGAGCAAATCGCAGCCGGAAGTAGAGTCTACAATTTGATCAATGTGCGGCAAAGGGAAAGGATCCTTTGGACATGCTTTGTTGATATCAGTGTAGTCGATACAAAGTCTCCACTTTCCATTTGCTTTGCGCACTACAACTGGATTTGCCAACCAAGTTGGATGCAGCACACCTCTAACCAAACCTGCTACTTCAAGTTTCTTGATTTCCTCGGCAATGAATTGTTGCCGCTCCAGAGCCTATTTCCAGACCTTCTGCTTGACGGGCCAAGCGTGAGGACAGACAGCAAGGTGGTGCTCAATTACCTCCCTGGGAACATCGGGGATGTCAGATGGTTGCCATGCAAACACATCGACATTCGCCCGCAGGAAGGCAACAAGCGCGCTTTCCTATTTGCTGTCAAGGGAGGCACTGATGGTGAAAGTACCGTCAGTGCCATCCTCCTTTGCCAGCACCTTCTTTGTTGCTGGTGGAGTGGCTTTGGATTTCTTGTCGGTAGAGCACTCCGGCAAGTCTTCAACAGGTGCGCAGCACTCTGAAGAGGTGCGCTTCCCGAAATTCTTGTCAGAGGTCTTGACAGCGCAGGTAAACTCCCATAGGGGGTGAATGGGAGATTTTTAGAAATTCATCAAACTCTGATGAATTTGACGAAGATCAGAGTGAAGAAATAGAAACGCAAGGGAAACTAAGTCATCACAGAATCAGAGTACATGCGATCAGGATACGTAAGAGTGAAGAACATGCAATCATACAATCATACAAGCATGAAGAATGTGAACTGAGGAAATGAAAGACAGCATGATCAAATTCTTCAGTTCAGATTCGTCAAAGGATAGATCACAAATTCTTCAGCAGCAGAATAAAGTAAGAGAGGGTGAGGAATTTGAAACCAGGTTGGCTCGGTGAAGATAATGGAATTTGGTAGACCGGTTCCAGTTGCTGCGTCAACTGTATGTCTCGTTGAGGTGGCTGAGTCGCCACTCAGAGAACACTTAGTCCTCACCGTATTCCTCTTGAGCTAAGGTCACTTAGACCTCGCCCAATCACTCGTGGTAAGTTTTCAAGGTAGACTTTCGAAACCTTCACAAACTTGTTCACCGGCACACCACAATGACTCTTGGTGTACTCAGAACTTTGACGCCTAACCGTCTGGAGGAATGACAGTCCTCAAAGGTAACAAGCGTCGGATCACACAGATCAACTTCTTCAGTGATGCTCAATCACTTAGGCTCTAGGTTTTTCCTCACTTGGGTTCTCTCAAAGTCATCAGAGGGTGGGTTGCTCTCAAATGACAAGTGTCAAGTTCTCTCGAAGCAGCCAACCAACAAGTGGTTGTGGGGGAGGCTATTTATAGCCAGGGGGCAACAAGACATAAAATGGCATAAATGCCCTTCTTTGATTCGACCGTTGTCAGGATAAGGATCCACCCGACAGCTGGCACGCGGCGCAGCAACTGTTGGAATTTGAACTCTCAAATTCGTCGGGGCACTCAATTTCCTCACGGTAGGCAGATCGCACTGGCGAACTCCTAACTCCTCAGCCTGACCAAATTCGTCAGCGACCAGATGAACTTCGTCACTGTCGCTAGCAAATGCGTCAGCTGTACTGGAGATTTCCAAAGGCTTCACTCGAAGCGGCTTTTGTGTATAGGTTTGAGTAAGTTGGGGCATCACTTTGGAAATGTAAATATGTTTCACCTAGACCCCTTTTAACAGTACGGTTTTTCCTATGACTCGAATAAGAAGAAAAGAAACTACGAAAACAAAGGTCTTCAAGCTTCAAAGTTTTCACATCAATTTCTTCAAAGGCCGTACCAATGTCATCACCAAATTCTTCACTTGAAGAAATCTATTTTTAGGGGTCGTCTTCCATGTGTTAAACCAAATCTTTAGGGACTCTGTCTCCTGTGTATACTCACAAACACATTAGTTCCTCAACCTATTTGTCTTTAATACTCCAAAACCACTAAGGGGGCACTTGATGCACTTACAATCTCCCCCTTTTTGGTGATTGATGACAAATTGGTTAGGCTTTCAATGGGAGTAAAAATAATTGAAGTGTAGGTACAGAGTTTGAAGAAATTGGTTACAAGATATTGAGGAACTCCCCCTGAAGATGTGCATCTGAGGAATTTTCTTTGGATTGCAAATGCACATGGCAGGTTGAAATTGTGGAGATCTCCCATATATCTTGGAATCCAATCATGCATGATCATAAGATACTTGAGGAATATGAATGCATGAAGAAAGTTGGTGTCTGGCAAAATTGTGCATGCATGATGAACAGATATAATTAAGACCAGAGCACTCATAACAAATGTAGCAAAAGTGTCAGACGAGCAATAGTTATTAAGTTACAACTCATCAAAGAGCAAATCCAATAAAGTTCAAGAGTTGCAACTTAAGCAAAAACAGCCCATATAACGACCCGCTTGAAGACTAACTCACACTTCTCCCCCTTTGTCATCAGTGACCAAAAGGAAACGAAGCTGAGGACTAACGCCCCTAAAGAATATCATGGAGAAGACGAGGGAGCGCCAGCGTTGTTGGGGTCACGAGAAGCAGATGGACCAGCCGCAGTGTCTTCAACTGCTTCATTTTTGTCAGTCTTGCGCGATGAAGACTCTGAACTTGGCATAAGAGGAGGAACTTTAGTGTTCTTGAACTTCTTCCTTGGCGGTTCTGCCCAGTCAAAGTTCATTTGGAAGTCCATATCAGCAAGTTCTTCATCGGTCTTGAGGTGCGAGAGGATGGCCCATGATCTGTCAAAAATCCCGTGAACATAATAGCGGTTTTTGCGGATGGCGTTATGCGTCATAGTCATGTTGGCTTGGACAGCAGCAAATTGACGCTTAACCCATCGGTGATTTCTATCAACTTTCTGATGAAGGCTTATGAGCAACTCACGGTCATTCATGACACGTGGTGCTTCAGGTGAAGAAGTTGGCCTTGAAGCTTTTGCAGCGGTATCCTGACTAGCAGTTTCATCACCAGTGGACTGTGATATTGGCTGACGAAATTGTCCATCCAGAGGATGTATGCCTTCATCTACTGCAGTCTTGCCCTTGCCAGGAACTGAGGATATGGTGCTCTGAAGAACTTCTACTTCAGGCAAATAGCTCAAATGATTCTGACTGTCAGCCTTGTAGTGAATGGCAGATCGGGATCTGATGAATCTCATGATCCATGGAGCATATGGCTTCAGATCAAAAGGCGACTGTGCCACAGTGACCAAAGTCCTCAGAAAGAAATCATGAATGTTGATGGGAGTACCATGAATTATATGGAATAGCAAGTTCTTCATAATTTCCACAACTTCTTCAGTGTTGGAGTTGTGTCCTTTGATTGGACTGAGGGTTTTGGCCAGAATGTGGTATACTGTATTTGGCACATAGAGCAAATCCTTCACTAGGAAGGTTGTCCTTGGAGCATCTCCTTCAGCCGTGGGCTTCATCAGTACTTGCATCAGGTGGTCGGGCAGCTCAGGTTCTTCATATATTTTCCTTGCTTCTTCTTGGGGTGGATCAACTGGTAGAGCATGAAGAAGTTCTTCAATTGTTGCTTTGTAGTGAGTGTCTTCACTCATCCAGTCCAGAGCCCATGTTGCAATGTCGTCAGTGACTCCAGAGAAATGCACTGTGGCGTAGAATTGAAGAATGAGTTCTTCATTCCAATCGCAGACGTTAGAGTAGAAGCTGAGTAATCCAGCATCGTGAAGAACAGCCAGAACTGGCCGAAAGCACGGTAATGACTCCATATCCACGTGAGGAATATGGCGATGCGGGAATACTTTGTTCTTGTCAAATAATAGTGAAGCATAGAAGTTCATCTGAGTCCTTGTCCAGAAGCGCAGGCGCCTAATCTTGGCTGGGTCATATGGGGATTCACCAATGAAGAAGTTCTTCTCTTCAAAGAATTTGGCATTATCAAACTGTGGCCGCCTGAGGACTCTGCCAATCTTTGGCATCACAGGAACTGGGTGAAGGTTGTACATCTTTTTACGTACATCAAACACTGGTCGTGGGGACCCAGCGGAATCATTCAGATCAGTCACAACAAGTGATTTGGCAATTTCCTCAGCAGTGGCAGTAGGAACTGTATCGGTATCTGCTGAAGGAATTGAGTCATTGCGCTGAGGGGATGTATTGACGACATCAACCATTGGTTCATCTTGAACAATTTCATCAGCTGCTGCAGCTAGAATTTCCTCAGGAATGCTTTGGAGTGATGGTTGTTGTTCCTCAGAGCCTGTGTGAATTTCTTCAGTGACAGCGGGTAACTGTGGCACTTGCGTCAGAGGAGTGGTGAGGGGCGAATTTGGATGAAAGGCTTCCCAAAATTCATCAATGATTGGAGGGGTAGTTGCACCATCAATATCCACATCCTCTTCAGTTTCTTCACTACTTCCAGATGAAGTAGGAGCATTTGCTTCAGTCACCGAAACCTGTGAGGGCTTCCGAGACAAGACTTGGTGAAGCGAAGCATCTTCTTCAACTTCTATTTCTTCATCCACTTGCTCTGTGGTAGCAGCAGAGTGGTTTTCATCATCAATGTCATCAGCCTGAGGGATCTCATAATCCACCCCATATGGAAGAATTTGACGATCATCATTAGAATGAGTTGGGGGCGCTGATGAGATTGGTATAGCATCAATTGGACCGTCTGAAGACAATGGAGCCGTCTTCATTTTCTTCACTGTTGCAGTGATGGCAAGAGGAGCTGAAGCTTTTCTCTTTTTCGCTTCCTTCTCAGCAGCCTTGGTCCTCTTCACTTTTGATGTAGAAGGAAGGGTGATAGTCTTCACAGATGAAGTCGTTTGTGGTGCTGCTGCTGAGGAACTAGTTGGTTCAATTTCTTCAGGGACGACTGCTGCAGTCGCCCTAGTTGTTTCTTCAGGCACAACATCGTCAGTTGCCCTTTCAATTTATTCAGGCGCAACCTCTGTTGCCCTGGCAGTCTCACTGATCTGAGCTATCGGTGGTCGAGCTGAAGAACTGGAAGGAGGTACTATGCCAAACTTGGCAGCCTCATGCTTGTTGTGCTCATTAACCACTTTGGTGGTGGTTTGGATGAATCTGTCACGCACTCCACAACAGTGACTTGACTGGCGTTCAAACTCTTCAGACAGCTGTTGAATTTTAGACTGCAAAGTCACAAGTTGCTGAGGGGAAATAGACAGCATGTTCTTCCGCAGCTCCTTCTCTTTCTGCAGCTGCTGTTTCCTCACCAGTTTTGCTTGAGCAATTTTGTGTTTCTCATTCAAAATGAAGGCAGATAGTACATGACATGGACCAGGAGGCAGATTCAATTCATCAAGAGGCGTATCTGGCTTGGTGCACCAGATATCAATGAAGTCCAGAAGCTTCTTGGGGTCCAGCAGTAATGGAACTGAAGAATTCTTAGCAATTGCAGCTTGCTCTTCCTTTCTTCTGAGGAACTCCGCGAGCTCATCTTCGTCAGCCTGAGGCACGACGGCCTTGCCCTTGGGACTTGTCCTAGTTCCACGGGTAGCAGTTACCTTTTGCTTTAGCTTGGGCATAGAAGATTGTTGCCCACTAGCTGAGGCACTTGATACAGCTATTAAGGCTGTTGCAAAGCCCTCGGTGCGCTGGCAAGATACGAGCATGGCTGGTGTTGAAGCTTTTGCTGCTGCCATTGATGAAGTTGAAGCAGGAGGAGGCACTGAAGATTTTGAAATCTTGGATGCTGAACCCTTTGAAGCTGCCGGCTGGGCCACTGAGGGCATTGGGACAGACGGCTTGGGCATGTTGGCAGGCTTCTTTTGCATGGCCTTTTTTGGTGCACTTGCACTGCCACTAGCTCCAGCTTCAGCTGAGGCCTTTGTGGCCCTGTTGAATTCTTCAACTACCTTTTTGACTTGTTTCTGCAATTTAGCTTGTTGCTTTGCCCATTCTTTGGGGAATTCTTCACCCCTTCTCATGCTTGTAGGATGAGCAACTTCTCCAGGAGCCAACTGTGGTCTTTTGCACGGAGGCTTGACTGCGAAGTCCTTCATATATTTGGAAGTGACGAAATTGTAATCTCTCCACTGATAGGTCCAGTATCTCTTTATCTTTTGCATGCGCGTTTTGCGCTGCTCCTTTGTTTCCTTTCCATGAGTTTCTTCATCCGGAGTGCAATAGCCTTCATACAGATCATCTGGAATCTCAAAAGCTGTATGTTCCTCTTTCCTCTTGCCTCCCTTCTAAGGCTTTCTGCCATCAAACATTTTCTTTAGCTGTGGTTTTTGAACTCGTGAGGACTCTGAAGATGTTTGAAGGTTTTCCTTAAGCAATGCTGCAAATGAATTAATTTGATGAGAACCTAGTGATTCGTCGGTAGATAATGTACCTATGAATAGAGTATAGTTGCGAGGAAATAGGGAAGAGTCACATGCGTTCTCAGAGATTTTTCAAAAATAAACCAGGTGAAGAAATTGACCCTTATCATCTTGATGCAATTCACTAAGTGTTCTTGACATAGGTTCCAGAGTTGTACAGATTGAAGCAATTGCACAATTGAGGAATCTAGTTGTTAAGTACAACTTAGATGAAAGTACTCAAGACTGGCCAGAAGGAAGTGCTGAAGAATTGGAAGAATGGTAAAAACAACACTTGAAGATTTTGTGGCAGTAAAAAGATCAAACTTGGGCTGTAAAAATAAATTTTAATTACCCCAAGGATGAACTTGATGAACTGGACGACGAGGTGACGGAAATCATCAGTTCAGATCTTCCGTGCCCTAACTCGGCGACAAAAGACGTCTACGGCGGCAGCGGAGGTGAAGAAATCCGCGGCCGACGTGAGTACGACGACGAAGAAGTCGAGGCAGTGAAGCTCTTCCTCTCCGGCGACGATGAGTTCCAGCAGCGGCGCTAGGGTTTGAGAGCGACAGGGGCGCGAGAGTTAAGTGAGTTAGGGTTGACGAGGTCAAGCCTTTATATAGGCGCGGTAAAAATTGAGAGGTCTGAAGATTTTCGAAGGATAAGCCCCTGGCGTTTCGCATCTGAGTGACACGCGTCACACATGCATTTTCACCCTTATCCACGCGTATGAAGCGCGGGATGAAGTTACTGTGGCAACCGCCAAAAAATTGATTAGAATATTTTCAAAATGTGTTCACAATTTCTTCAGCTGTCAAGGACACAGTGAAGACTTTGAATAGTGTCAAGTAGAACGCACATGAAGAATTTGTGAACAAAGTGGGTTGAGCTTAGCATAGAGGGGAGCGGGTCCGATCACATCCACATAGATGAAGAACACAAAATGAGGAATTAGCAATATGTGGATGCTGTTGAGGACTTGAAAAGCTCAATTAAAAACATAAATAATAAGCAGTGAAGAATAACCTCAAATGACACATTTGAAAAGTTTGACGAAATTGCAAATGACGAAAAGCTCAAATTTGAAGAATGTCACAAAGAGGTGGTGGTGTGACCCGCCATATAAGAACTATGATGATTTCATACACCGCGTACAATTGTCGTAGGGTTCTGAGAATCAAGTTCTTCATTAATTTCTTCACACTTAGAGGGTTAGTCTTCATTGATTGAAGAAAAACGTTACTTCATGTGTTGTGCATCAAAGTCATCAAGAATGCATAAGTGTTAGGATGTGTGTCCTTTTCAAAGGACATTCGAAGATTCTAAGATGTTTAGCTCACACCGCAACATGCAAAACCTTCTCTCATCCAAGGGCTTAGTGAAGATATCGGCAAGCTGGTCTTCAGTCTTCACGTGGTCGATGACGATGTCTCCCTTCAGCACATGATCACGAAGAAAATGGTGACGAATCTCAATGTGCTTCATCCTTGAGTGTTGCACTGGGTTGTGGGCGATCTTGATGGCGCTCTCATTGTCGCAGTAGAGTGGCACTTTCTTCACGGTGACGCCATAGTCCTTGAGGGTTTGCTTCATCCATAGTAACTGAGAGCAGCAGGCGCCAGCAGCAATATACTCAGCCTTGGCAGTAGAAAGTGAGATGCAGTTCTGCTTCTTCGAGGACCAACATACGAGAGATCGTTCGAGGAAATGGCATATGCCTGATGTTGACTTGAGATCCACATGATCTCCAGCATAATCAGAATCGGAATATCCAGCAAGATCAAGTGATGAGCCCTTGGGATACCATAATCCAAGCGTTGGGGTGTGAGCCAAATATCGAAGAATTCGTTTCACAGCCTGGTGGTGTGATTCCTTCGGTGATGCTTGAAAGCGGGCACACATGCAAACGCTAAGCATAATGTCTAGCCTAGATGCACATAGGTAAAGCAGCAAACCAATGATGGAGCGATATACCTTCTGATCGAAATCTTTACCATTTTCGTCAGTGTTGAGTTGGCCATTTGTTGGCATTGGTATCTTGAGGCCTTTGCAATCTTGCATGCCGAATTTCTTCAGGCAATCCTTGAGATATTTCTCCTGAGATATGAAGATGCCATTTGGTTGTTGACGAATTTGAAGCCCGAGGAAGAATTTCAACTCCCCCATCATAGACATCTGATATTCTTCTTGCATCATATGAGCAAATTCATCACTGTATTTCTTGTTAGTGCAACCAAAGATAATATCATCAACATATATTAGGCATATGAACAGTTCACCATCATAAGATTTAGTGAAAAGAGTAGGGTCAAGTGAACCGGGCTTGAACCCCTTTTTCTTCAGGAATTCCTTCAGTGTATCATACCAAGCCCTAGGGGCCTGCTTGAGGCCATAGAGAGCGTTGTTGAGTCTGAGACTTTGTCAGGATGCTTTGGATCCTCAAAACCTGGTGGTTGAGCAACATATACTTCTTCCTCAAGCTTACCATTGAGGAATGCACTTTTCACATCCATTTGATATAAGAGGATATCATGATGGTTAGCATATGCAAGCAATATATGAATGGCTTCAAGCCTAGCAACAGGTGCAAATGTTTCATTGAAATCAATACCCTCAACCTGTGTGTAGCCTTGAGCTACAAGACGGGCCTTATTCCTCACCACTTGGCCATTTTTGTCTTGTTTGTTGCGGTAGATCCACTTAGTGCCGATGATATTGTGCTTGCATGGATCAGGACGCTTAACAAGCTCCCACACATTGTTGAGCTCGAACTGACGCAATTCATCTTGCATTGCTTGAATCCATTCAGGTTCCAGAAAGGCTTCATCAACTTTGGTGGGCTCTGAAATAGAGACAAACGCGTAATGCACACAAAAGTTAGCTAAATGTGAAGCTCTTGAGTGAGTGAGGGGACCAGGTGCATTGATGTTGTCGAGGATCTTCTCAATCTGCACTTCATTCGCCACTCGTGGATGTGCTGGATGAGGGCCTTGTTGTTGTTGTTGCCGTGCAGAATCCTCAGCATCATTTTCATCAGGATGTTCATTTTCTTCACGACGAGGAACAACCACTTCTCCATCAGCAGCTATTTCTTCACTGGGCACTATTTCACCAGTGCCCATCAGCTTGATAGATTCCTCAGGAGGCATTTCATCTAGCACAGGAGGCTGGTGCTCTATTGGGTTTCTTGCCAGTGAGAAGCTCATATGAGGTCTTCTTGAGGAATTTGTGAAGATATACTCGGTTGATGATGTGGCATGCAGTATCAATTGCCTCAGGCCACCATCGACGAGGGGTCTTGTATTCATCAAGCATAGTGCGCGCCATCTCGATGAGGGTTCTGTTCTTGCGCTCAACGACTCCATTCTGCTGAGGCGTGTAGGGAGCAGAGAGCTCATGAGTGATACCAAATTCATCAAGATAGTCGTCGAGGCCTATGTTCTTGAACTCAGTGCCATTGTCACTCCTGATGTGCTTGATCTTGAGACCATAATTCGTCGAAGCCCGATTGGAGAATCGCCTGAAGACATCCTGAACTTCATTCTTGTAGGAAATGATGTGCACCCAGGTGTAGCGAGAGTAGTCATCAACAATGACGAATCCGTAGAGAGATGCTGCATTGGTTAGTGTGGCATAATGTGTATGACCAAACAAATCCATATGAAGCAATTCAAAAGGACGAGTAGTGGTCATGATTGTCTTCGCCAAGTGCTTGGATCTGGTTATCTTTCCAGACTCACAAGCTCCACAGAGGTGATCTTTGACGAATTTGACGCCTTCAAAGCCAATGATGTGCTTCTTCTTGACGAGTGTGCTCAAATTCCTCATCCCAGCATGTCCAAGTCGTCGATGCCATAGCCAGCACTCTGAAGCTTTTGCCATTAGACATGTTGTAGGCTGAGGACCTGTAGAAAAATCTACAATGTACAAGTCACCTTTCCTAAAGCCTTCGATGACTTTGGATTTGTCAGATTCCAACAGCACAATGCATCTATATTTGCCAAAGATGACAATCATATCAGGATCACAAAGCATTGAGACAGACATGAGGTTGTATCCAAGGGACTCGACAAGCATCACCTTTTCCATGTGTCGATCCGTAGAAATGGCAACCTTACCTAGACCCAATGCCTTGCTTTTTCCTTTGTCAGCGTACGTGATATGCTTCAGATGAGACGGAGTAAGGGGAGCATTAGTGAGGAGATTCCTATCTCCAGTCATATGATTCGTGCAGCCACTGTCCAAGACCCATTCAGTGGCTGAAGGTGTATCATCCTGTAGAAGCATTAGTCTGACTTACAAATTCATATACTTCAAGATGAAGAATATGATGATGATCAATTTCGTCAGACAATTTCATCAATGAATAATATCAAGCAGCATAATGGATGTGTGAAATGAGTCGTTCATTTCATCGTGATTAGCCTGCATCCCAACAGGCATTGTGTCAGGTCTTCAGCAAATTCATCAGACATTTAGTTGTCTAAAGACCTGACCCTGCAGAAGAGATTAGTTCTTCTTCTTAACCACCCACATCTGAATGGGTGGATGAGAACTGAGGCATTGAAGAATATGCATTTCTCTTCATAGGAGGGTTATAGTAATTGAATGAATAAGCAGAGAAATTCTTCGAGGATTTGTGAACATAGTGCTTCGAAGAATAATGCTCATATTCATCAAATCGTTGTTTGTTTCCCTGGGAAATAGAGGCATTAGTGCGACCATAAGTGGGTCTGCGTCCATTTGACGACTTTGATCCCTGTGAAGAATTTTTCCTGGGAAGTTTCTTCTTCATCGGTGGTGTCATGATGACATTCACCTGAAGATTTTCCAGAATGCTTTTGGGAACCCAGATTTTCTTCACAGGTGGACCATTCCTGCAGTTAGTACCAATGAATCTGGCAAAGACCTCACCATTCTGATTCTTGAACAGTTTATAGTTGGAGTCAAATGACTCATCTGAAGAATATGAAGAATCACAAGTATAGCCAGATAAAGTGGATGGATCTATTGAAGGTCCCTTTGCAGCAACCCATGTGGTTTTGGGATACTGCTTAGGCTTCCAATACAAACCATCAGCGTTGAGCTTTCTCTCAAAAGCAATACCCTCTTTCCTAGGGTTCCTATGAAGAATTTGCTTTTTGAGCACGTCACAGAGGGTTTGATGCCCTTTGAGGCTTTTGTACATGCCAGTAACATACAATTCCTTCAGCCCTGCATTTTCATCAGTATCACAATTGGCATCCTCAGATGAGGGGTTAGTGGCCACCGTAGCAGTTGAAGCAATTGCAAGTACAGAAGCATTTGAACATTCAGCTGAAGAATTTGCATTTTCACGTTCAAGGCATTTTAGGCATGGTGCAACAAATTCTTCCTGAGCGGTACTGATCTGTTGAGCGAGGAGTGAATCGTTTTCTTTTTGAAGATCATCATGAGACGCTCTCAGCTTCTCGAGATCTTGCTTCCTTTGAAGAAATTCATAGGATAGCTTCTCATGTTCGGCTGAGAGGGACACATGACGACTTTCAAGTTCGTCATATTTTGACTGAAGACGTTTGATTTCGTCAGTCAAAGTCTGTGAGCGTTCCATTTCGTCGTTCAACAGATTATCGCTTTTGTCTAACAAGTTTTGAATTCTTTCCATGGCATTTTGTTGCCGAGTGGCAATACTAGCAAGCTTAGAATAGCTGGTGGTCATGTTTTCATCAGATTCACCTTCACTAGAGGAAGATGATGAATGTTTGAGTACCTTAACGCCTTTGGCCATGAGGCATGTTGCTAAGGACGATGAGTCTGGATCATAAGTCATGGATCTGAGGGATTCCTTGAACTCGAGGAACCAGGGATCCTGACGAGTGCGGTGACCTTCATAGACGTCAGAGATCCTGTCCCAAATGAGCTTCGCATTGGCTAGGTGCATGATCCGCCTAAACTCATCTCTGCATAGACTGGAGCAGATGACAGCCCTTGCCCGCATATCCAGCTGAGTGTACTTGTGAATGTCTTCAGCATTGGCCATCTTGCAGAGGTCAGTCAATCCTATCTCAGTGACGGTCCACAGCATATTGTTCATGGATAGGAGACGCTTCCACATCATAGCCTTCCACTTGGGATAATCGGTGCCATTGAAGATGGGACACGCATCGGACACCTTCTTCATACCTGCGGTCGATATAACTAAAACTCCAGGTGGTTAAATCAAAATCACGTAGAACAAGGGAGTACCGTGCTCTGATACCAATTGAAAGCGCGGGTAAACTCCCAGAGGGGGGATGAATGGGAGATTTTTAGAAATTCATCAAACTCTGATGAATTTGACGAAGATCAGAGTGAAGAAATAGAAACGCAAGGGAAACTAAGTCATCACAGAATCAGAGTACATGCGATCAGGATACGTAAGAGTGAAGAACATGCAATCATACTATCATACAAGCATGAAGAATGTGAACTGAGGAAATTAAAGACAACATGATCAAATTCTTCAGTTCAGATTCGTCAAAGGATAGATCATAAATTCTTCAGCAGCGGAATAAAGTAACAGAGGGTGAGGAATTTGAAACCAGGTTGGCTCGGTGAAGACAATGGAATTTGGTAGACCAGTTCCAGTTTTTGCATCAACTCTATGTCTGGTTGAGGCGGCTGAGTCGCAACTCAGAGAACACTTAGTCCTCACCGTATTCCTCTTGACCTAAGGTCACTTAGACCTTGGCCAATCACTCGTGGTAAGTCTTCAAGGTAGACTTCCGAAACCTTCACAAACTTGTTCACCGGCACACCACAATGACTCTTGGTGTACTCAAAACTTTGACGCCTAACTGTCTGGAGGAATGACAGTCCTCAAAGGTAACAAGCGTCGGATTACACAGATCAACTTCTTCAGTGATGCTCAATCACTTAGGCTCTGGGTTTTTCCTCACTTCGGTTCTCTCAAAGTCATCAGAGGGTGGGTTGCTCTCAAATGACAAGTGTCAAGTTCTCTCGGAGCAGCCAACCAACAAGTGGTTGTGGGGGGCGGCTATTTATAGCCAGGGGCAACCCGACATAAAATGTCATAAATGCCCTTCTCTGATTCGACCGTTATCAGGATAAGGATCCACTCGACAGCTGGTACGCGGCACAGCAACGGTTGGAATTTGAACTCTCAAATTCATCGGGGCACTCAATTTCCTCACGGTAGGCAGATCGCACTGGCGAACTTCTAACTCCTCAGCCTGACCAAATTCGTCAGCGACCAGATGAACTTCGTCACTGTCGCTAGCAAATGCGTCAGCTGTACTGGAGACTTCCAAAGGCTTCACTCGAAGTGGCTTTTGTGTATAGGTTTGAGTAAGTTTGAGCATCACTTTGGAAATGTGAAATATGTTTCACCTAGACCCCTTTAACAGTACAGTTTTTCCTATGACTCAAATAAGAAGAAAAGAAACTACGAAAACAAAGGTCTTCAAGCTTCAAAGTGTTCACATCAATTTCTTCAAAGGCCCTACCAATGTCATCACCAAATTCTTCACTTGAAGAAATCTATTTTTAGGGGTCGTCTTCCATGTGTTAAACCAAATCTTCAGGGACTCTGTCTCCTGTGTATACTCACAAACACATTAGTTCCTCAACCTATTTGTCTTCAATACTCCAAAACCACTAAGGGGGCACTTGATGCACATACAGGTCTTGTCGGACTTCTTGCTTTTTTCCTTCTTGGTGGGAGCTGGCGCCTTGACGGCTTTCGCTGCAACCACATCTCGGTAGAGTTTATCGACGCATATGACTGCATCCTTCTTATCTGAATTGATGGAAATGACACCCATCGGCCCTGGCATTTTCAACGTGTTATAGGCATAGTGAGATGCTACCATAAACTTAGCCAAGGCTGGGCGGCCAAGAATTCCATTATACGGCAAGGGGATCTTGACAACATCAAACACAATCTTCTCTGTTCTGTAGTTCAATTCCCCGCCAAACGTCACCGGCAATGTTATCTTTCCCTTGGGTTGGCTCCTTCCCGGGTTCACTCCTTGAAATGTACCGGTCTTCTCGAGCTTTTCGTCAGGAATCTGCAGCCTCTTGATAACTTCTGGAGAAATCAAATTTAGCCCGGCCCCACCGTCAACTAACATTTTCGTGACCTGGAGGTTGCGAATTGTCGGTGAAACCAACAACGGCAAACACCCGACCGCAGTCGTGCGATCAGGGTGATCCTCGGCATCGAAAATGATAGGCATGTGTGACCATTTGAGTGGTTTTCAAGAACCTATTGCCGGTTCTGCCGCATTTACCTCACACGCCCACTGCTTGAGTTGGCGGTGAGAGGAGTGCAGGGATGCGCCTCTGTCAATGCACATGGCCTTAGTTGCCTTCTAGAATTCCGGTTCACTGGACTCTCCGTTGTCCTCTTCATCTTCACTTCCATCATCTTCCTCTTTTTTCTCACGGCATCTAGCAGGCTTCTCTTTCTGCTGCTTGGCCTTGCCGCGGCGGCCTCCTCGGCCACCATGACCCTTTTTGCCGGATCCACCAGCACCATCCTGGCCCTTCTCCTTGTCGCGTTTTTCACATTCATCTTTCTTCTTCTCAACAAGGTGCTCGACTTGTCGGCACTCTTGGAGATCATGGCCTTTGGTGCGGTGAATCTTACAGTATGGCCCATCGGTTTTGCCGGCCTTCTCGTTTGCCGCTGCCTCCTGACAAGTGGCGCATACAGCAGCCTCCTTGCCGGAGTTTTCTGTCTTAGCTTTCTTGGCGGACTCAGAGTTGCCGGAACCCTCGACAGCCATAACATTCTTGCCTTTCCGCTTCCTATTGCGCTTTCGGCCTTTCTTCTTTGGGGTGGCAGCATCGTCGTCCTCGGAATCCACCTCGGCACCAGCGTCCTCCCCGGGAAGTCTTCTCCCCTCCTCAGCACGTGCACATTTATCCGCCAATGTATAGAGCTCGTTGACAGTCTTCAGCAACCGAACGGTCATCTTTTCCCGCATTTTCCGATTGCGCACGTTTGTGTGAAATGGGGCAATCACAGCTGCCAGGTGTACATCTGGAATGTTGCGGTGCACGCGGCTGAACCTTTGGATGTACTTGCGCAAAGTTTCACCATCTCTTTGCGGGATTACTTGCAGGTCACTGGGCTGTCCAGGGGCCTTGTGGCCTCCGGTAAAGGCGCCAACAAACTCATTACAGAGATCTAACCACGAAGAGATGGAGTTCTCCGGCAAGTTCTTCAGCCAAGATCTCACGTTGGGCTTAAGCACCAATGGAAAGTAATTGGCAAGAATCTTCTCGTCTCTTCCTCCGGCAGCTTGTACGACAATCGTGTAGATGCCCAGAAATTCTGCCGGGTTTAGCTTGCCATCGTACTTCTCTGGTACTTCTGGCTTGAAGGCTCGGACAGACGGCCAGCGGACTTGCCGCGGCTCATGAGTGAAGGCTGGACATCCAACCTCGTAAGGCAGATATCCGCCAACCTCAGGCGTAGGCTCATCAACGACTGGGCTGTTGCGCGCGTCGGACTGATGGCGCGCCTCCCGGCGCCGTTCAATGGTGGTGCGGGCATCCTCTACCCGCCTATCCTGCAGTACTTGCCGCTGATCTTGCTGCGCTCGCGGATCCGAAGAGTCCATCGACATCTCGTCGGGCTCAAAAGATCGTTGAGTTTGCCGCGGCTATTGACGTTGTTGCCGCGGAAGTTACTGCACCGTTGGCGCAGCGCCTTCAACACGGCCACCAGTTGGAGCCACTGGTGCTGTTTGCGGACGCCGTGAGGGCTCCGCTTTCTGTGACTTGCTCATCTCGGCAAATCCGATCAGGCTCTAGATGGTGGCTCTCCACTCATCCATCTTTTCTGCTACCGGAGGGAAGTTCAGCAGCATCTGAGCTCGCGCCATCGCCTCTGCTGCTGTAGCTGGCATGGCCGGAAGCAAAGAACGCGACGTCGCTCTACTCCTGGCAGAGCCAGCAGGAGCGCCATCCAGATCTTGCTGCCGTGGCACATGCTCAACAGCGGGCTATCGTGGCGGAGCTGGCACCTGAGGATCTGGAACTTGATCAACAGGAGTTGCCATGTGGTCTCCGCCGCCCGGAGTCGTTGACGCCGCTCAGAGTTGCGCTACGCCCATTATGTGACGGGCGCGGCGTTTGTCCTGATGCAGCATCCTTAGACGTCGTCGTGGCGGGATCTTGGTTCGTGCCGGCCCGGGCATTGCTGCTCTGGTGGACGCGCTCGTCGATGCGACGAGGAGGAGGAAGACGTCCATCTGCTCCGCTCGCGCCGTCGCGGTTCTGCTCGCCAGAGGGTCGAGGAAGTCGATCGCCTCCAGTGCCTCTGCCTCCTGCTCCGACCACGGCTGGCATGGCGACCGCGCCTCCTGCACTGGTCGTGCCAACCGCGGTGTCCGCACCGCCCGCGTTGGTCGCGCCGCCTATGCCGCCTATGGATACGCGCGAAGGAGCCTTGGAGGTGGAAGGAGCCATCATCGTGATGCCCTTCTTCTTGGGGGGCCATCGACGATGAAGAAGATGATGAAGCTGATGAAATTGACGCGCAATCTGCTGATTCAGGTTCGCACAAGCGATCCCCCTACCTGGCGCGCCAAAGATGTCATGGGTACGACCATCTATGGGGACATCTAGCCCCTTTGTGGTTCAGCTAGGGAGATCCACAAGCACAAAGAGCAGAATCAACAGATGATGCAAGGGATTTACCCAGGTACGGGCCGCTTGTGAAACGTAAAACCCTACTCCTGCTTTGGTGTATTGGATGTGTATGAACACAAGTACAAGGAGCGCTTCCCCGGCAAGGTGCGAGAGGAGCAGCTACGCATGCGCATTGCGCAAAGGATCGATCCTTGTAAACGTTGCCCTGGCCCTCCTTTTATAGCTCAAGGGGTCACTACAGTGGCAAAACAGTAATTACAAGTTGATTAGATAGCAAACAGTGCAATCATACCGAACTCTGCCAGTTTAGGACAAAAGCATTTAATGCTCCATTAGGTGTCATGTGGAGGACGAGCCCCGGCAAGGTTTCTGCACCGCTCGCCCAGCTACCTCCTATTAGCATGACACGCCTTCTGGACGGGTGTCATTAAAGGGCAAATCTCCTTCCAGCGCGCTGACACGTGCCCAACAAATCTCACCAACCCGCCTGCGCGGTCGACACCTCACCGATTAGCGACTAGCTGCTCGGTGAGGTGGAGCGCTGAAGAGCTAGCGAAAGCTTGCCGGCATGGAGCTTGCCGGGTCTTCACCTTGCCGGCCGAGACCTTGCCGGCAAGAAATATCTTCATCTTCAGTACCAGTTGAGTACTTATTGATGCTTTGTCTTGATCTTCTACTTAGTAGCTTCTGCAACTGGATCTTGGTACTTCCCGGCAAGCCTGGCTGTTAAGGAGGCTACCATTGTCTGTGCATAAGTCAGGGTATAAAATACTCATGTTTTATACACCGACACCGTGGACTTTATTGTTCTTGACATTGAATGCAATCCTTCTTGCCCCATAATACTTGGTAGACCTTTTCTTCGAACTGTTGGTGCTATTATTGATATGAAAGAGGGTAATATAAGATTTCAGTTTCCAGTAAAGAAAGGGATGGAACACTTCCCTAGGAAAAGAATTAAAGCACCTTATGAATCCATTATGAGGGCCACTTATGGAATCAACTTGAAGGATGACAATACTTGAAACTATGTATTATGCCTATCTAGGGGCATAAAACAATAGCGCTTGTTGGGAGGCAACCCAATGAATAAAATAAATTTTTGCTTTTTATTTCTGTTCTTGTGTGTTTACATAATTATATCCTTTGTTATTATTGATTTTTTATGTTTTAGTTAGTGTTTGTGCCAAGTAATGCCTTTGGGATGATTTGGAAGATAGTATAATTGATGCTGTTTGGAAAACAGAAAGTTTTGCGTCCAGTGCTGGAATTTTAATTCTGTACTGGAGCGTCAGAAAAATCTGAAATTGTTACACAGTATTTCTATATGAATTTCCCACGTTTTCCTAATTTTTCAGAATTTTTGAAATTACAGAAGTATGGATTTTAAATAGATCTTTACAGACTGTTCTGTTTTAGACAGATTCTGTTTTTGTTGCATAGTTTGCTTATTTTGATGAATCTATGGATCGTATCGGGGGGTATGAGTCATGGAGAAGTTGGAGTACAGTAGCATTATGCCAATATTAAATATGAATCAATTTACTACAGTACCTAAAGTTAAAGATTTGTTTGTTATACTAACGGATCTCACGAAGGTTTTGTTGAGTTTTGTGTGACTGAAGTTTTCAAGTTTTGGGTGAGATCACGATAGATGAAGGAATAAGGAGTGGCAAGAGCCTAAGCTTGGGGATGCCCAAGGCACCCCAAGGTAATATTCAAGGAAGACTCAAGGTAATATTCAAGGAAGACTCAAGCAAGAGCCTAAGCTTGGGGATTCCCCGGAAGGCATCCCCTCTTTCTTCTACCAACTATCGGTAATTTTACTTGGAGCTATATTTTTATTCATCACATGATATGTGTTTTACTTGGAGCATCGTGTATTATATGAGTCTTTGCTTTGTTTGCTTTTTAGTTTGTCACAATCATCTTTGCTGGACACACCTATTTGAGAGAGCCATACGTTTATCATGATTTGTTAGAATACTCTATGTGCTTCACTTAAATATTTTGAGCTAGGCAGTTGCTATAGTGCTTCACTTAAATCTTTTTGAGCACGGAAGTGGCTAAATTTTGAAGAAATATTTGAACTCTCATGCTTCACTTATATTATTTTGAGAGTTGATAAGATTAAATTTTGAAGAAATATTTGCACTCTCATGCTTCACTTAAATCTTTTTGAGAGTTGATAATAGTAATGGTAATTTGCACGAGATATGAATTTGGTCCCAAAGTGATGAATATTCAAGAGGGATATAATAAAAACTTTCATAAAGATCATTGGATATGATAAGTTTGATTCCTTGAAATAGTTTTGCGATATGGAGATGATAATATGTGAGTCATGTTAGTGAGTAATTGTGATTTAGTAAGAATATTGGTGTTAAGGTTTGTGATTCCCTATGCATGCACATAAAGTCAATAGTTATGCAACGAAATTATATCCTACTTATGGTGCATTATTCGGTGTTAGTTATGTTCAATGCATGTTTATGACCGTTTTCGCTTTTTGGTTGGTCGCTTCTTAATCTATTTGCTAGCCTTCATTTGTACTAAGCGGGAATACTGCTTGTGCATCCAACTCCTTAAACCCAAGTTGTGCCAAATGAGTCCAGCATACCTACCTATATGCGGTATTTCCATGTCGTTCCAAGTAAATTTGCATGTGCCAACTCTAATTTTCAAAATAATTTTCCGTTTTGTGTGCCCGTACCGCTCATGAAGCGGTAGGGGGTGGCCAATATTTTCCATGCTAGGTGTGTTATTCTCATGATGAGTGTTTATTCACTTGTCATTGCACGAGAGAGTGGCAGGTAATAGGGATGCCCAGTCCCGAAATGATTTTTTTAATATGATGATAATAATAAATTCCTTGGAAAGTGCTGGTATGGAAGGCACCCGTGGATACGGCTAGCCATGGATTGTGAAAGAATGGTGGAAAGGAAATAAACTTTATTTTCTGTTTGGGAACCGCCTATAATGTGTCTAGCATGGAAGATATTGGGAATTCTCGGTCGTTTTCGTTGACAGGAAAAGCATGCCTCTCAAAATAATTTTATCTCTCTAATTTAAGCCTTGAGCTCTGGCACCTCTGCAAATCTCTGCTTCCCTCTGCGAAGGGCCTATCTATTTACTTTTATGCAATTTTTATTTTTATTTTTGAGTCTCCAACTTCTCTTACAAAGCACCAACTAGAGAGCACTATTGTCATACTTGTGCATTGTGTGTAGCTAATATTGAGTGTGTTTCATGAATGGATCAATGATTGAGCATAATGGGCAAGGTATAGCTTTCTTTAGCGTTGATATTTTGAAAGGCATGGTTGCTTGTTAGTATGCTTGAGTATTTATGTCTTCATGTCAAATTATAGACTATTACTTTGAATCATTCAAGTCCAAATGTCCATGCTACAAAAGAAAAGAGTATATGATGAATATGATAGGTAGCATTCCACATCAAAAATTCTATTTTTATCATTTCCTACTCGAGGACGAGCAGGAATTAAGCTTGGGGATGCTTGATATGTCTTGATGTAGGGTGGAACCCTAATTGACGATCTTTTCACACTTTAGGAGGGGGGAAAGAGAGGAACAACAAAGTCAACCGAGGAAAATCACTCAAACAAACCCAAATCACACACCCACTAGGATAGCATACATGAGATCCACAAGTATACAAGGACAATCCAAGGAAACAAGCACAAGGTAAAGTTCTTCCCACTCCGGAGGAGGTGAGGTCTTGATGATCTAGATGAGATCCTTCTCCCTTAGGAGGTCTTGATGATCCTATGATGGGGATCCTTCTCCCTAGAGATGTCTTGATTCCCCAAGAGGGGATACAAGGAGCAAAGCTCACTCAAATGTCTCAATGTCTTTGCTAACCCTAGAAAGGATGAGGAGGAGGTCTATTTATAGTCTAGGAAGAAGTGGGGATGAGTGGACGAGATTACACGGCCAAATGGCCTAAAGCTGCTGTCAGGGGGCCGGATGTCCGGGCGTTGGGCCGGATGTCCGGCAGTTCGCGGGGGTGCCGGATGTCCGGCTGAAAGGGGCTCAGCTACTGTGATGGGGGGCCGGATTTCCGGGCAGGGGCCGGATGTCCGGCCTGGCCGGACGGATGTCCGGGCCTTGTAGCATCTTCACGGCTGGGCTGTGGCTGTTGTGCATTTCCTTCAGGGGCCGGATGTCTGGCCGCTGTAGCTTTCCAGCGGTCTTCCTCCTCGCGCACGTCCGTCTGTGTACTTGCCGACTTGGTCTTCGTTCCGAGCATTCCCGAGGCGGTCCTCTTCATACCTGATCACACATAGCACTTCGGCTTGAGGTAGTAGCCATGCCTCACTCGAGTCAAATGGAAGTTCACTTAGGACAGATGTCACCTCGGTTTCGAGAGCTCTTGCACGTGCTCGTGTCATAGGTCCACTTGGCACTTGAGGAGATGTAGGTAGGTCCATGGGGATGACTGTGGGATGCTCCGCATCATCTCCCCCCCCCCTTGAAAAAGATCCGTCCTCGGATCGGAATCCACATCACCATGAAAGGGAGAGAGGTCCTTGACGTTGAATGTGTCGCTCACGTTGTACTTGTCGCAAGGGATGTCGATCTTGTAGGCAGTGTTGTTGAAGTGTGCGAGCACCTTGAAAGGTCCGTCAGCTCGAGGTAGTAACTTGGACTTGCGCTCGTTGGGGAAGCGGTCTTTGCGAAGGTGTAGCCACACAAGGTTGCCGGGGTGGAATACCATGGGTTGCTTGTTGATGTTGACCTTGGTCGCGAGTCGTTGTACTTGGCGCTCGATCGCATGCCTTGTATCTTCATGCATCTTCTTGAGGTAGCTCGCTCGTGCACTCGCGTCCATGTCAATGCGTTCTTGTAGAGGTAGTGGTAGAATGTCCAATGGAGACAAAGGATTGAAGCCATAGACGACCTCAAAGGGGGACTTGCCGGTAGTAGAGTGTCGTGCTCAATTGTAGGCATACTCGGCGATGGGTAAACATTCTTCCCACTCCCTTATGTTCTTCTTGATCAACACGCGGAGTACTGTGGAAAGAGTCCGGTTTGTGACCTCCGTTTGGCCGCCGGTTTGAGGGTGATATGCCGATGAGAATAGGAGCTTGATTCCGAGCTTGGCGCATAGTGTCTTCCAAAAGTAGCTAAGGAACTTGACGTCTTGGTCCGACACGATCGTCTTTGGCACTCCATGCAATCGCAAGATTTCCCTACAAAAGAGATTTGCAACATGTGAAGCATTGTCTATCTTGTTGCAAGGAATGAAATGTGCCATCTTAGAGAAACGGTCCACAACAACAAATACGGAATCTTTGCCGTTTTGAGTTCGAGGCAAACCAAGGACGAAATCCATACTAATATCTTCCCATGGGTGATATGGAATAGGAAGTGGCATATATAGACCATGAGATTGAGCTTTGGACTTAGCTTTGCGGCATGTAGAGCACCGGTTGGTGTAGCGAGAAATGTCTCGAAACATCTTTGGCCAAAAGTAGTTCTTGGAGAGCGTAGCGAAGGTCTTGTCGCGTCCAAAATGTCCCATGAGTCCTCCACCATGAGCTTCTTGCAAAAGTAACAAACGAAGAGAAGACTCGGGAATACAAAGTTTGTTAGCTTTCATAAGGTAACCATCCTTCAAGTAATATTGCTCCCAAGTTTTATGTGGTAAACATTTGGCATAAGGAATCGAAAATGATGCATCATGCGCATATAAGTCTTTAATGTGCTCAAATCCTATAACATTCAATTCAAGTTTAGTAACTAGCATGCATTTGCGTGAGAGAGCGTCCACCACAACATTTTCCTTACCTTTGATATACTTGATAACATAAGGAAATGACTCAATAAACTCACTCCATTTAGCATGACGCTTATTCAATTTAGTTCGACCCTTAAGGTACTTAAGCGTTTCATGATCCGTATGGATAACAAATTAACGAGGGCGAAGGTAATGTTCCCACACATGCAAGACTCGCACTAAAGCATATAACTCTTTGTCATAGATGGGTTAATTAAGTTGCGTGCCGAAGAGTTTCTCACTAAAATATGCAATAGGTCGCTTCTCTTGCATCAACACACCACCAATACCATTACCACTAGCGTCACAATGCACTTCAAAAGTTTTGTCAAAGTTGGGTAATGCAAGTAATGGAGCATGTGTAAGCAAGGTTTTAAGCTCATGAAATGTGGCATCTTGAGATGGGCCCCAAACAAATGGTGCATTCTTCTTACTCAATGCATGAAATGGTGATGCAATTGTGCTAAAATCCTTCACAAAGCGACGATAAAAGCCGGCTAAGCCAAAGAAACTATGCACTTGAAGCAAAGTGGTTGGTTGTGGTCCTGTTTGGAGAAGAATCAACAGAATAGCTAATAGCATAAAAACGGATCCAAGTAAAGTATATAGGAAAAACTGATATGTTGCCTTGATCTTTCTTTGTCTCGAACCCCATACCCCTATAATGATGGTAGAGTCAGGGGTGGCCCCAAAGCGGAATTGACCGGTGGTAGTTGGTCGAAGCTCCAGTGGGTAGCCACGCCCTTCTCAGGGAACCGTACGTGAGACTTCCGCATCATACGGCTCCGTCCTGAGCTTCCGTCGTCGGCCCTTGTCATTAGACCACTATGCTTGTCTTTTCCGCCTTGACTCTCGAATCTTTTGCTTCTCATTCTTAATAGCATCAATTTTAGTTTCATCCACTTGAACACCCTTAGAGGAGATGACAAAGCCCAAGAAAACAAGCTTATCAACACCGAAAGTGCATTTTTCCATGTTAGCATAAAGTCGCTCGTCTCTAAGAACTTGCAATACGTCTCTAAGGTGTTTGACATGATCTTCAAGAGTTTCACTAAACACAAGGATGTCATCGAAGTAAACCACAACACAAATGCCAATATATTTGCGAAGAACATAATGTATCACACGCATAAAAGTGCTAGGAGCATGCGACAAACCCATAGGCATGACTAACCATTCATACAAGCCAAATTTGGTTTTGAAAGCGGTTTTACATTCGTCACCTTCTTGCATGCGTATTTGATAGTAGCCACTTTTAAGATCAATTTTTGAGAAAATAGTGGCTCCACTAAGTTCATCAAGCATGTCATCAAGGCGTGGAGTTGGATGTCTATATCTAATGGTGATAGCATTAATGGGACGGCAATCGGAACACATGCGATAAGTACCATCTTTCTTAGGCACAAGAATGACCGGAACGGCTCAAGGGCTCAAGCTTTCGCGTACATACCCATTCTCCATGAGATGTTGCAATTGCCTTTGTATCTCTTTGGTTTCTTTGGGGTTGACGCGGTAAGGTGCCTTGTTCGGTAGAGGTGCGCCGGGGATGAGGTCGATGCGGTGTTCGATTCCGCGAAGTGGAGGAAGTTCGGGAGGTAGCTCATCGGGAAACACGTCCTCGAATTCTTGCAATAAATGAGATAAGACCAAAGGAAGATGTTGTGAAGTATTAGTCCGCACCACTTCATCTTTGCACACAAGCACAAAGTGAAGGACACTTGATGGGCTCTCACTCACATCCCTCAAATTTCTTTTGGTGGCTAAAAGGACTAGGTCTCTCTTGTCGCTCATCGTGGAGTCGCTCATTTTTGGCTTGTGGCGCTCACTCTCTTTGTGGTGGTTCACTCGCTCATTTGTCTCTCCACGATGGGTAGATGCTTGCTTGTCCGCGATGACTTGACTTGGTCTCATAGGTCGAAGAACGAATTCCTTGCCCTTCATCTTGAAGCTATAATGATTGGTTCGTCCGTTGTGGATGACGCCGCGGTCGAATTGCCAAGGTCGTCCAAGGAGGAGATAGCATACGGACATAGGAACCACATCAAATTCCAAGGTATCTTCGTAGGCGCCAATCTTGAAGGATACTTGGACGGTGTGCTCCACTTGGATGGTGCCGGAGTCGCTAAGCCATTGGACCTTGTATGGGCGAGGGTGCTTCTTCTTGACCAATTGGAGCTCGGAGCACAATTCTTCACTTGCTAGGTTGTGACAACTTCCGCCGTCGATGATGACCTTGACGGAACGTCCTTGGATACCCGCTTTGGTATGGAAGATGTGGCAACATTGATCTTCATCTTGATGTTGTTGAAGTGTCAAGACCTTGGAGACAACAAGAGCGGGGCTCAAATCATTGTCGCAAAACACTTGATCATCTTCTTCTTCATTCACTTGTCGATGCATTGCCACGTGCTCAAGTGCTTCCATTTCATCTTCACTCATAGAGTCGTAGGTGCCGTCGGCTTTGAGGATCATAGTGCGTCGTGTGGGGCACTCGAAAGACTTGTGGCCTCGGCCCTTGCAAGTAAAGCACTTGATGTCACTTGTCTTGTCGTTGGCATCCGTAGGAGTTGTTGATGACGAAGTTCTTGGCTTGGAGTTGCTTGTAGTAGTAGGAGGACGACATGAAGATGTCGAAGGGTTCTTGTGGCTTGACTTGTCACCGGAACTTGGTGTAGCACCAGTCGTTGGAGGAGGTGTCGTAGTCGTAGATGCTTGAGTGTATGAACCGTAGGTCTTGGAAGAGTACTTGGAGTACTTGTAGTCATCTTGCACTTGACGCTCCGCTTTGGTGGCTTGGTGCACTAGCTCGAGGAGGTTGGAGTAAGGTTGAAAGTCCGCAATTTTCTTGATTGGATGGTTGAGACCATTCAAGAAACGCGCCATCGTTTGTTCAGCATCTTCCTTGACGTTGGCTCGTATCATTGCAATCTCCATTTCTTTGTAGTATTCTTCAACCGACTTGGTGCCTTTCTTGAGCAGTTGAAGTTTCTTGAAGAGGTCACGGCTATAGTGTGTAGGCACAAAGCGAGCTCTCATCACATCCTTCATTTGAGTCCACGTTGTGATAGGTGGTTCTCCTTTCTCTTGGCGTCTCTCGACCACATGCTCCCACCAAATGAGAACATAGTCTTGGAACTCAAGCGATGCCATGGCTACCTTCTCTTCTTCATTGTAGTCTTGTAGACGGAAAATCTTGTCAACCTTTAGAGCCCATGAGAGGTAGTCTTCGGGGTCGTTGCTTCCGGAAAACTTGGGCATGTTGAACTTGAGCTTGCCGTAGCGTTGTTCATCATTATCCCGATGTTGTCGTTGTTCTTGTCTTGGAGGTGGGTCGTCATCCCTGTTTCTTCTTGGTCCATTGGCTTGGCGGTGGGGACGAGGTATTCTTGCCCGGTTCCTCCTTTCTTGATTCTCTTCTTGGTGTGCGGCTTCTTCTTGGAGACGTGCCTCTTCTTCTTCACGCACGCGATGGTTGTGTTCGTCTAGAGCACGAGTGGCTTCGCGAAGGGCACGTTGTGCTTCGAGGGCTTGTTGTTCACGACGTTGTTGCTCTTTCCGAAGTGGATTGCCGTCTTGGGCGTCTTGTTGTTGACGTCGTGGAACTTGATCTTGGTGCGTGGCGCCTTGAACTTGATGGCGTTGACATTCGCGCTCTCGAAGTCGTTGTTGCAAACCATTGCCATGTAATGAATTTTGGCGAGCTTGATGTTCTTGCCGAGGATGTAGACGAGCTCGAGGAAGAATTGCATCCGATGATGAATCCGAATAATGGCGTCTTGACCGTGTTCTCCTTGTCGAGGACGAAGTTGTAGAAGCGCGGTCAATCATCATGGCACGAAATTCTTCCATTTGTGTAGTAAGCTTGGTGTCGAGGTAGTCCCTTGTTCGCATTTCGGAGTGACGCAAGTCGGTGGCGAGTTGCTCGATGCGATCACCCAAAGCTTCATTTTCTTGATGCAAGGCTCGTTGTACCCCAAAGATATGGTTCTTGGAGACGTAGTCATTCGTTGCTTCGTGCTCGTCGAAGAGAGAATTTGAAGATGTACCCGGCCTATCCATCATGATCAAGTAGAGGTGAGTAAGAAGTGAAAGAACAAAACCAAGTTACCTTTTCCGAAGATTGAAGATGTATCGAGTATCACTCAATGTATTGCTATGATAGTAGAATTGGTACCGGGCTCGTTTCTCACACCTACACAAAAGGCTTATGGAGTAGCTTGGTTAGGATGGTGGCACAAAATAATTGCAATTTGCAAGCAAGATATCAATAATGTTGAAAAAGATTCACAAGTTCGCAAGTGTAACGAGTAGACTAATAGCAATAAGTAGGACACGGAAACACACGCACGGATAGATAAATGAGGTCGTGCAACCAAGAAATGAGCTCAAAATGTGGGATCCACGGAAAATGCTCTTGTTGCACAACACTAGAGAGACGCTAGCACGATTGCTCAATAGGCGGATACGAACTTGTGCACAACCTATAAGAGACAAAACGTATGGCTTTCTATCTCACTTATGCTATGTATGTATGATTCCCGGTGAACTTGTCACAATGATCCAAGATGATCAAAGATGCTATGTAATTTGGTGATGCTATGGCTATTGCTTACAAGCTTGTTGCTCTTTCTCTTTTGCTTAAAAGCTTCGTTTTCTTTTGATGGTTTCCTGTGGCCACTTATGTGAAGTGCTCATACGAAGATAGCAATGATGTATATGCGGGAACAAAATTTTGGCACAAGAGATGATATGTGTATGTATGCACGCTATGATAGCTATGCGGATCGGTATCACTAAAGTGCACAAGTAGCGTTGCCCGGCAATACTCAAATGGCTAGTCTCGTAGGAAAGCGACGCAAAAGATGGTCTCGGGGTTTCACAATGCAATGGCAAGGATATGAACAAGATGTCATCGATGTTACCGTCCTTGCTTACGGTGAGGGTGTCACGATGGTGGAGTTGGTGTTGTCGATGACGAGTTCCGTGGCGATGATGAGCGGCGGTGATGTCGATGTCGAACCGTTCCTAAGTAGCCGAAACACATTAGGAAACGGAAAACCCCCGACTCAAAATCTCAAATGGCACGAAGTGGTGGTTGGCGGAAATCGGTGGTGGAGTAGCTCAAGGGATTGCGGAAGAAACGGTGGGAAAAAGGCGAAAATTGACGAAAGTGTGAAGTGTTGGTGTGCTGGTTTCCCAGGGGCCGGATGTCCGGGCCTTTAGGCCGGATGTCTGGGCACGCGGGCCGGATGTCCGGGCTGCTGGATCCGTGGAGGAACTCGAAGAACAAGTGGGTAAAAGAAAATTTTGGGGCAAAATTCGGACGATTTTGTGGATGGAATCGATGGAGAAGATGGGGGAAAGCTAGATCCACTCGAAAACAAGCAAATCCATGGATCAAAATCAACAAAACATCATCAAACCAACAAATCACAAAAAATTTGGTATGGCTATTTTTGTGGGGAATTTTTGAAATTGGGCAAAAACAACAAAATCGGGGCTAGAAAGTGGAGGGGAAAGACTCCAAAGTGTGAATCAACGTGGCTCTGATCCAAGATGATGTAGGGTGGAACCCTAATTGACGATCTTTTCACACTTTAGGAGGGGGGAAAGAGAGGAACAACAAAGTCAACCGAGGAAAATCACTCAAACAAACCCAAATCACACATCCACTAGGATAGCATACATGAGATCCACAAGTATACAAGGACAATCCAAGGAAACAAGCACAAGGTAAAGTTCTTCCCACTCCGGAGGAGGTGAGGTCTTGATGATCTAGATGAGATCCTTCTCCCTTAGGAGGTCTTGATGATCCTATGATGGGGATCCTTCTCCCTAGAGAGGTCATGATTCCCCAAGAGGAGATACAAGGAGCAAAGCTCACTCAAATGTCTCAATGTCTCTGCTAACCCTAGAAAGGATGAGGAGGAGGTCTATTTATAGTCTAGGACGAAGTGAGGATGAGTGGACGAGATTACACGGCCAAATGGCCTAAAGCTGCTGTTAGGGGGCCGGATGTCCGGGCGTCGGGCCGAATGTCCGGCGGTTTGCGGGGGTGCCGGATGTCCGGCCCTGGCGCCGGATGTCCGGTTGAAAGGGGCTCATTTACTGTGATGGGGCGCCAGATTTCCGAGCAGGGGCCGGATGTCCGGGCCTCTGGCCGGATGTCCGGGCCCTGTAGCATCTTCACGGCTGGGCTGCGGCTGCTGTGCATTTCCTCCAGGGGCCGAATGTCCGGGCCAGGGGTCGGATGTCCGGCCGCTGTAGCTTTCCAGCGGTCTTCCTCCTCGCGCACGTCTGTCCGTGTACTTGCCGACTTGGTCTTCGTTCCGAGCATTCCCGAGGCGGTCCTCTTCATACCTGATCACACATAGCACTTCGGCTTGAGGTAGTAGCCATGCCTCACTCGAGTCAAATGGAAGTTCACTTAGGAGAGATGTCACCTCGGTTTCTAGAGCTCTTGCACGTGCTCGTGTCATAGGTTCACTTGGCACTTGAGGAGATGTAGGTTGGTCCATGGGGATGAACGTGGGATGCTCCGCATCATGTCTCCAACGTATCTATAATTTTTGATTGTTCTATGCTATTATAGTATCAATCTTGGATGTTTTATATACACTTACAAGCAGTTATATATCATTTTTTGGGACTAACCTATTAACTTAGTGCCCAGTGTCAGTTGCTGTTTTTTGCCTATTTTTGGTTTTCTAGAATATCAGTACCAAACGAAGTCCAAATGCCACGACACTTTTTGGAGATTTTTTTCTGGACATAAGAGACACTAGAAGCTTCGGGAGAGGGCCAGAAGACAGAGGAGGTGGCCACGAGCCACCAGGGCACGCCCCAGGGGGGTGGCACGCCCTGGTGCCTCGTGGGCCCACCTCAGCTCCTTTTGACCTAATTCCACCTCTATAAATTCTCTAAAATCAGGAAACCAACAGAGGAGTCCACGAAATACTTTTTCCGCCGCCGCAAGTTCCTGTTCTCGAGAGATCCCATCTGGAGGCCTTTTCCGGCACTCCACCGGAGGGGGATTCGATCACGGAGGGGCTCTCCATCAACCTTGTTGCCCTTCCGATGATGCTTGAGTAGTTTACCACAGACCTTCGGGTCCATAGTTAGTAGCTAGATGGCTTCTTCTCTCTTTTTGATCTTCAATACAATGTTCTCCTCGATGTTCTTGGAGTTCTATCTGATGTAATCACTTTTTGCGGTGTGTTTGTTGGGATCCGATGAATTGTGAGTTTATGATCAGATTATCCATGAATATTATTTGAGTTTTTTCTGAACTCTTTTATGCATGATTGTTATACCTTTGTATTTCTCTCCGATCTATTGATTTGGTTTGGCCAACTAGATTGATTTATCTTGCAATGGGAGAGGTGCTTTGTAATGGGTTCGATCTTGCGGTGCTCAATCCCAGTGACAGAAAGGGACATGACACGTATGTATCGTTGCTATTAAGGGTAAAAAGATGGGGTTTATTCATGCGTGAGTTTACTTTGTCTACATCATGTCATCTTGCTTAAGGCATTACTCTGTTCTTTATGAACTTAATACTCTAGATGCATGCTGGATAGCAGTTGATGTATGGAGTAATTGTAGTAGATGCAGAATCGTTTCGGTCTACTTGTCTCGAACGTGATGCCTATATACATGATCATTGCCTTGGATATCGTCATGATTATTTACTTTTCTATCAATTGCCCAACAGTAATTTGTTTACCCACCGTATGCTATTTTCAAGAGAGAAGCCTCTAGTGAAAACTATGGCCCCCGGGTCTACTTTTATCATATATTAAAAATCCCAAAAATACCTTGCTGCAATTTTACTTTATTTATTTTATTTTGTATTTTTGTTTGATCTATCTATCTATCACCATACAATTTAATCTTGCAATTAACCGCCAAGGGATTGACAACCCCTTGTTCGCGTTGGGTGCGAGGATTTGTTGTTTTGTGTGCAGGTACTGCTAACGAGTTGTTGCGTGATTCTCCTACTGGATTGATAGCCTTGGTTTCATAACTGAGGGAAATACTTATCTCTACTATACTGCATCATGCCCTCCTCTTCGGGGAAATCCCAACGCAGCTCACAAGTAGCATGACTCAACAGAATACCCCATTGTCACCACGGGTATCCACATGCAAGACATACATCAAGTGATCTCAAATCCAAAATATTCAATCCGATAATAATGAAACCTCAAAGGGAAAGACTCAATTCATCACAAGAAAGAGAGGGTAGAACACCATATGATCCAACTATATTAACAAAGCTCGTGGTACATCAAGATCGCGCCAAATCAAGAACACGAGAGAGAGAAAGACAGAGACAGAGAGAGTGTGTAGCATCGAAAGTATGTCTAGAGGGGGGGTGATTAGACTACTTGACCAAATAAAAAACCTAACCTTTTCCCAATTTTAGTTGTAGGCAGATTTTAGCGAGAACACAAGTCAAGCATCACCCTACACATGCAATTCTAAGAGTGTAGCAGCGGAAAGTAAACAATTGCATATGTAAGTAAAGGAGGGGATCGGAGATTTCAAACGCAATGCAGACACAGTGGTTTTCGGCATGGTTCCGATAGGTGGTGCTATCGTACGTCCACGTTGATGGGGACTTCAACCCACGAAGGGTAACGGCTGTGCGAGTCCACGGAGGGCTCCACCCACGAAGGGTCCACGAAGAAGCAACCTTGTCTATTCCACCATGGCTTACGTCCACGAAGGACTAGCCTCACTCGGGGTAGATCTTCACAGATTTGGCTATGGTGGAAGAAGGATTTGAGTGGAAAGCAACTCAGGAAAGGCTAGAGATCAAGGTTCAAATGGTAGGAATGGAATCTCTTGATCTCAACACATGAGAAGGTGGTTCTCTCTCAGAAAATGTGTAGTAGAAGTGTAGGCACGTTCTGATGGCTATCCTTACTGAGAAGGAGGTGGTGGAGGGGTATATATAGCCTCCACACAAAATCCAACCGTTACACACTTTTGACCCAACTCGGTGGCACCGAAACCATAATCTCGGTAGCACCGAACTGTGTAAAAGATATGAACGTTAGGAATCTCGGTGGGACCGATAGGAACAACTCAGATGGACCGAAGTGCAATGGCTAGGGCAAACCTCATCTCGGTGGCACCAATTGCATCAACTCGGTAGGACCGAAGTGAAGCAATAAGGCAACAGAGAGTTGGCAAGCCATCTCGGTGAGACCAATTTGCAAAACTTGGTGAGACCGAAGTGAGTGCAAACGATAACAGAGAGTTGGCAAGGCCATCTCGGTGGGACCGAGATCCATTTCGGTGGATCCGATTTGTTAGGGTTTTGGCAGTGGCTAAGTCTAGGTGAACTCGGTGGCTCCGGATAGGAAATTTTCGGTGGGGCTGAGTTGGAATGTAGGTTTTGGACATATTTGGATAGAGAGAGTGGTTGAGGGTTTAGGAGTACTGTCACTAAGCACTTGAGCAAAAGGACCATTAAGCAACACCTCATCCCCTTTTAATAGTATTGGCTTTCCTATGGACTCAATGTAATCTTGGATCACTAAACCAAAAATGTAGAGTCTTGATCTTTTGCCAATCCTCGTCCTTAGCATTTTGAGGGGTCCACATATCTAGTCCATGCCATGCCAATCATTGAATCATCCTGAAATCTTTAACTTGAATGGACATTAGTTCAATGAGATATATGTTGTTATGAATTACCAAAACCACCAAGGGAGCAAATGTGCTTTCAATCTCCCCCTTTTTGGTAATTGATGACAACATATAGATCAAAGCTTCGACAAATGATTAAATGAATGGAATACGTCGTCGCTTTGAGAAGTATGTGATAAGCAAGAGCTCCCCCTAAATTTGTGCATTATTTAAAGATTTGCGTTTGAATGCAAATGCACAATCGATTAGGCTCATGGGTCACTCTTCCATGTCACATACATCTTGGTGGAGCGCGCAAAATGATATGGATGGAATAGTAAGCACGCATCACCAACACAAGTAAGTGATCATACAAGATAATGATAAAGATAAGCATTGATCATCACAAGAAGCATAGTATGATCAATCACATGAAGTAGCTCACAATCATAACGAAGCATAGTACTCACAGACATAGTATCAAGCACACACATCAAACAATGTACCAATAAGCAAATTGTAGCAAAAGAACTCGAGAGAAATACAACGGGCAAAGCAAAGCGAAACTCTCTCTCTCGAAGCTAAGATCTATACAAATTCTCCCCCTTTGGCAACAAGTACCAAAAAGACGAATAGGTATAGGACTAATGCGACTCTCTAAGCACGATCCTCGGAAGCTCCTGAAGGCGATCTCCTGCTGGCAGCTCCGGTGTGCGTAGACGGCGTCGAAAGAAGAGCATCCGTGAAGGCTTCTGCAGATGTCTGCTGGACTGGTGGAGTGGAGACCGGAGGTGGCACTGAAGCAGCAGCAGCAGGTGCAGAGACTGTGGTCCTTGAATCCACAACTGGCACTGCAGCAGACCTGGCTGCTCTGGGCACTGTCTGAAATCTCTCCGTGGTAGGTCTGTCATCTCCACTATCATCAGAGGGGGCTGTCCTGACAGCATCAACATCGCTCTGCAGCTTCTCCACTGTAGTCTGGATCTCAGTGACCTTGACATCTAGATCATGAAACTTTGTCTCGATTATCCGCTCTAAGCTAGCTTGGTTCTGGGTGAGGTTGGCCAGACTTCTCTCAATCCTCAGGGTGGCTTCTAGCAGATATGTCATTTGGTCAGACTTAGACTTGAGATTTGCAATTGGAGCATTGGGAGTTGTTGCCTCCTTGGCTGCTTTGGCTTCTTTGGCTATGCGGATCTTCTCTTGAGCTTGAGCAGAGGTGGGATGAGTAGGATCCATCACTATGACATTATCCTCAAACTCTGGACGCAGTGGCAGATGCTCACGATCAAGAAGATAAGTGCTGGTTCCAACCTTGGAATTGATCAACAACTGGATGTGTGGAGCATATCCGCACGATCTCTTCTGATCAGCTGCAGTCCTCTTGATAGTTTCCACAATCAAACTCATCACCTTAAATTTCTGAGGTGTATCAAACAAATGCAGCAAGTTGATGGAGTGGCCACGTATCATCTTATCATCGCCTAACTTGGGTAATAGAGTATATCGCAAGATAGTGTTAGTGGTGGCCAGTCTTGGCAGCAGATGCTTCACTGATCCAAGCTTATGGGTCTCGATGTCCTTCTGGGGTATTGCGGTGTACATGTTGGCCATAGAGTTGTGATCCATCTTGAGCTTAGCATAGATATCATAGTCATCATCCTCTTCCTTGGGAGCACCAAGAAGACTTGCCCACTCAGAGATGGTTGGCTCGTACCTGATACCCTCAGTCATCCACACAATTCGGCCATCTGAATAGAAATGAGTTGTAGAGTAGAATTTCATGACCATTTCATCATTCCACTTCGTCAACTTCTGTCCAACAAAGTTATCAACACCTGCAATCCTGAAGCTCTCATGAACATGGGGGAAATAATCCTCATTTTCATCAATGTATTCCCAATCCACCCATCTCATGTCACTAACAATGGGCTTCTTATCCAACAGAATGGTTTCATAAAAGTCTTGTTGTTCTCGTGTGTGGAAGTGATAGTCACATGCTATTTTCCTCCTTGCAGCATAGGGATCTGACAGTCTCCACTGACGCAGTCCTTTGTCTTTCCTTAGCATCATATTTTCTGCAACTGGGTGTGCATCATCATGGTCTGGAATCTTAGGCTTCAATTTCCTGAGCACTAGTGGCTCTTCATCAACATTTGCCTCAGGCACTGGGGCCTTGTTCTTTTCAGCAGCAGAAATATTCCTTGTAGACCTCTTGGGTGCTGAAACCTTTGGCTTGGACTTGGGGGCAGCAGTCCTTATAGCATTTGACATAAGTTTCTGAGACTTTGTAGGGGGTGCATCAGCTACTGGTTCCTCCTCTTCCTCCTCATCAATCATCATGGAGGGTTTGCCAATCACACGGGCAGTAGTTTTCCTTACTCTCTTTTTCTTTCCTCCTGCAGCTGCGTCACTTGGTTCCTCAAGTGTAAATGTCATAGTTTCCTTAGGGACTTTCCTCACAGCAGTTCTCTCTTTGGCAGAAGTAGGCTTGGTGCTATACTCCTTGGCAAGCACGACTCTTTTCTTCTTTGTTGCTGCTTCACTAGCAACAAAATCTTCATCCTCGCTGTCTGAGGTTCTCTTCTTCCTTGTTCTAGTGGCAGCCTTAGGAAGATCTGGAGAGCTCCTCTCTCCCTCATAGAAACTTTCTGTAGGACTTGATCCTTCACTGAGTTCTGCATGCTGCTCTGACCTGTTTTGGCTGTCGCTGTCATCTGACATCTTGCTGAGCTGACCCTGTGAATAGATGGGTATGGGCAGAGTAGATGAGTCATCACAAAAAAGCAGAAGTTTTTCATAAAAATTGAGTTCAATTCTTAGTTTCAAGTTTTCACAGAAGGCATTTCGGATGGACCGAGTTGATCATCTCGGTGATACCGAAGCACTCTACAAAAACCTTGCACTCCATTTCAGTCAGACCGAGATGGGTTTTGGTGTCTCCGAGATGCTAGGGTTTCACTGAGATTTTACTTTCGGTCTCACCGATTCATACAACTCGGTGGCACCGAGACGTACTAGTGCAATGGCCTAGGGCCAAATCGGTGGGGCCAAAAATTTCTAATCGGTCGGTCCGAGATGCGTTCGGCGGAAACTTAAACCTAAAAATTTTGCTCGAATCTAATCTACGGAATTCTTCTGGTGGAATTAGCATTGCAATCTGTGGCAAGAATAATGGCAATCCTATCGTGCATTGAATCGGAAAATGGAGCACGAGAGGGATCGAATCTCACCCTAACTTGGTGGAGATTCTATACGGCGGCAACAGCGGGGCAGATTGCCGTTGACGGCGACGGAATTCGACGGCGAGGGCGCGCTGGAGATGACGACGAAGTCCGGAGACGAGGGCGATGGCAGCAACGGGATGCGGGAGCGAAAGAGTCGAGAAATTTCAATCGTTCGAGCCCGCGGGATATATATATATATACCTGTACGCTGTCGGTGGCTCCGAGTTGGACAACTCGGTGGCACCGATATGTGTAACTGCATGCAGATTAGCACATCGGTGGCTCCGAAGTGGTTTAACTTGGTGGCACCGAGATGGAAAACCTAGATCAATCTAAGTGAATTCGGTTGGACCGAGTTTGAGTGAATTGGTTCGGCCGAAATCATATAGAAGGTTTTGGAGGTTCAGCCCTTTCAGATCGGTGGCTCCGAGTGCTCCTCACTCGGAGGGTCCGAAAATGACTTGTTCAATTTTTGTGATGCAGCAAGAATAGAATTTGAGACAAGAAAGCATAGATAGCTAGAGAAGGTACTTAGGCATTCTTGTACATCCACTTGGCCAGAGAAACCAAGACAATCAAAACAACAAATGGATGTCCTCGAATGATGAAAACATGCAAATCAACATGCTCACACAATAAGATAGCAAATGAAATATGTGTCAAACATGCACAACCAATTCTAGCATCTATCAAGCAATGGCGATGACTAGGTCATCTATATGTGAGTATATTGACTTAGGAGTCAAATGAGAACATTTGATCATAGGTCATACTCATCGTTTAAGCACAAGTGGGGTTGCCACTTTTACATAAAGCATTGATGTGTTCACACCATTAGAGTTGCTTTAGCTCAATTGTTTAGAGCAAAGCTCCCCCTAGATGTGATATCCCCCCTAAGAGGGATGAACTAACCTTGGGTTTTGTCGATGATGACTTCATGTAGATGTTGAAGATGTGGATGCTCAATGTTGATGTAGACCATCAAGAGTTGGGAGCAATCCTTTGGAGTTTTGTGCTTTCAATACCTACATGGGTTAGTCCCACACAAGGAACATACAAGGATATCCATAGACATAGAGTGAAATACACATATGATGATGTCCATGAATGCATTGAATACCTTGTCCCTTGCCTTACCAACAAGAGGTTTTGTGACTCCATGAACTAGTGCAAAATGTGGAAGTTGGTTGCACAAGTTCTTGCCATAATGAATATGAGTGAAGTTTGTTGGCGGAGTCACCCTCAAGAACTCTCTAGTTCTTCTTCTTTTGGACCCACATCAACTTGATGGGAATCCTTGGAGTTGTAGTAGCACTTGATGAAGTAGAACTTTATGAAGTCTTGGGAACCCACTTGACCATGGCTTGAGGAGCCTCTTCAAATGAATCAATCTCTTCTTGAAGCTTGTCCTTGCCTTTTAGCTTGTGGTCTTGTGGTGGAAGATCTTCTTGAGCTTGCGTTCCCTTGAAGGAAGTAGGATCATACTTCTCTTGTTGAGGAACAAACTTCGTCTTGGGGTATTGATCTCCTTGCTCTTGTGCTTCAAATGATAGTCTTCCCAACACTCAAACAACTCCTCACAGATTTGGCTATGGTGGAAGAAGGATTTGAGTGGAAAGCAACTTGGAAAAGGCTAGAGATCAAGGTTCAAATGGTAGGAATGGAATCTCTTGATCTCAACACATGAGTAGGTGGTTCTCTCTCAGAAAATGTGTAGTAGAAGTGTAGGCACGTTCTGATGGCTCTCCTTACTAAGAAGGAGGTGGTGGAGGGGTATATATAGCCTCCACACAAAATCCAACCGTTACACACTTTTGACCCAACTCGGTGGCACCGAAACCATAATCTCGGTAGCACCGAACTGTGTAAAAGATATGAACGTTAGGAATCTCGGTGGGACCGATAGGAACAACTCGGATGGACCGAAGTGCAATGGCTAGGGCAAACCTCATCTCGGTGGCACCGATTGCATCAACTCGGTAGGACCGAAGTGAAGCAATAAGGCAACAGAGAGTTGGCAAGCCATCTCGGTGAGACCGATTTGCAAAACTTGGTGAGACCGAAGTGAGTGCAAACGATAACAGAGAGTTGGCAAGGCCATCTCGGTGGGACCGAGATCCATTTCGGTGGATCCGATTTGTTAGGGTTTTGGCAGTGGCTAAGTCTAGGTGAACTCGGTGGCTCCGAATAGGAAATTTTCAGTGGGGCCGAGTTGGAATGTAGGTTTTGGACATATTTGGATAGAGAGAGTGGTTGAGGGTTTAGGAGTACTGTCACTAAGCACTTGAGCAAAAGGACCATTAAGCAACACCTCATCCCCTTTTAATAGTATTGGCTTTCCTATGGACTCAATGTGATCTTGGATCACTAAACCAAAAATGTAGAGTCTTGATCTTTTGCCAATCCTTGTCCTTAGCATTTTGAGGGGTCCACATCTCTAGTCCATGCCATGCCAATCATTGAATCATCCTAAAATCTTTAACTTGAATGGACATTAGTTCAATGAGATATATGTTGTTATGAATTACCAAAACCACCAAGGGAGCAAATGTGCTTTCAGAGAGAGAGAGAGAGAGAGAGAGAGAGAGAGAGAGAGATAGAGATCAAACACATAGCTACTGGTACATACCCTGAGCCCCGAGGGTGAACTACTCCTTCCTCATCATGGAGACCGCCGGGATGATGAAGATGGCCTCCGATGATGATTTCCCCCCTCCGGCAGGGTGCCGGAATAGGGCTCCGGATGAGATCACTTCGGAATAGAGGCTTGCGGCGGCGGCTTGGGAGTTCTAGGTTTCTTTTCGGGGGTTTTGGTATTTATAGGAATATTTGGCGTTGGATTCACGTCAGGGGGTGCCCGAGGGTCCCACAAGCTCGGGGGACGCGCCCTAGGGGGGCGCCTCCCAGGCTTGTGGCTCCCTCGGCCACTCCCTGGTCCATCTCCGGTGCTCCGTGGGTCTCTTTTGGTCCATAAAAAATCACCGTAAATTTTGGGCCCAATCCGAGAACTTTTATTTCTGCACAAAAAACAACACCATGGTAGTTCTGCTGAAAACAGCGTCAGTCCGGGTTAGTTCCATTCAAATCATATAAAAGTGCACCAAAACCATATAAAATTGTTGTAAACATGGCATGAATACTTCATAAATTATAGATACATTGGAGACGTATCAGCATCCCCAAGCTTAATTCCTGCTCGTCCTTGAGTAAGTAAATGATAAAAGAAATAATTTATGAAGTGTGAATGCTAGCATAGTGCATAAGTTTGATCAATGATAATTTCAATCACTTTTCCTAGCATCATAAACAACAACTCTTTATCATAAAACTTCTCATGATCAAGTAGCAAGTTATTCACATGTTAAAGTATAGACCATAAACTTTCTTGAAAACCAACAAACTATGTTTTCAGTCATCGAACAATTACAATTCTTCTTATTTTCAGGAAGGGTCTATGTAAGAGCTTTGATTTAGCAGATTCCACATACTCAACTATCATTTAGTCTTCCATGATTGCTGACACTCAAGGCATATTTTTAGAACAAGTTGTTTCAATCAGACACAGAGGAATATAGGGGCTTAATGTTTCGCCTCCCAACCTATGTATCTCAGAGATAATGTCAACAATAATAACTCATGATTACCTATATTCAACTGGATATATGTGCCTGGATCATTCCCTACCACATGATGCTTGCCAAGTGGAGAATATTTGAGGTTGAAAAGAGAATGAATACTATTGTCTCTTGCATAAAAGTAAAAGCTAAAAAGTAAAAGATAGACCCTTCGCAAAGGGAAGTAGAGGTTGTCATGCGCTTTTGATTTTTGGATGTGCAAGCCCTTAATGCAAAGGAACGTCACTTTATATTGCCCCTTGTGATAGCAACCTTTATTATGCAGTCCGTCGCTTTTCTTTTTTACCATCACAAGTTCGTACAAAACTTATTTTCCCTTGCAATAAAAGATCATATATATTTAGGAGCAATTTTTATTGCTTTTTGCACTGACAACTTACTTGAAGGATCTTATTCAATCCATAGGTAGATATGGTGGACTCTCATAACAAGAAACTGGGTTTAAGGGTTTTTGGATGCACAAGTAGTATTTCTACTTAGTACGAAATTTTGGCTAGCAAAAGATTATGAGCAAGCACCACATGTTAGAGGATCCATAACCATATAACTTCTATGAATATAAACAAACATAACCCATTACGTTGTCTTCCTTGTCCAACATCAACTACTTGATCAAGCTTGAAAATAATTAATGGGGGCTCACAATCATAGAAGATGCCCAGGATAGTATATTTATATGTGAAATCTCTCTCCCTTCAATATTTTTTTCATGAATTGTTCAACTGACCAATGTTGTGTTTGCTAACTTTCAATAAATTTTACCACTTATACTTCTTATATGTGAAGTCACTACTCCTCATGGGACAAGCAGATGAAGCACATATAATTTCAATTTAATGATATTCAATTCATTCAACAATTTGCTCTTAGGATATAAGTGAAGAACAAGAGTAAATGGCAAACTACTGTAAAGGGAGAATAAAAATTCGTACTTCCCTAAATCCAAAAATTCTGAAAAATTACCACGTGATAGATAACTCATGCATGCTTACTATGTAAAAATTTTGGATTTTTTATCATGTTCTGACTATTCAGGAATATTCAGGACATAACAGAAAACTTTTTGTTTTCAAACAGCAACACATAAAATTGCAAACTGAGCATGGTAAAGGCTATACTTGGCATTTTATTGAGATAAAAAGGTGCAAACATGATTATTAATAACAGCAAGCAAAGCAAACTAAAATAAAATGACGCTCCAAGCAAAACACAATAGTGTTGAAGTATACCGATAAAAATATAGTTTCGAGTGAGGTATACCGATAGTGTTGAAGACGAAAGAGGGGATGCCTTCCGGGGCATCCCCAAGCTTTGACGCTTGAGTCTTCCTTGAATATTACCTTGGGTGCCTTGGGCATCCCCAAGCTTAGGGTCTTGCCACTCCTTATTCTCCTTCTATCATCATCTCACCCAAAACTTGAAAACTTCAATCACACAAAACATAACGGAACTTGTGAGATAGGTTAGTATTAAAAATAAATCATCCACTTAGGTACTGTCAAGACAAGATTAATAATTGTTTTCACATAATGCCTACTGTACTATATCATTTCCACAATTTATATTGACCAATATAAGCCATAAAAACTATAAAACAAACAAACTATGCATTGAAAACAGAATCTGTCAAAAACAGAACAACATGTAGTGAGAGAATTAAAACGCATACTGCTGCACCTCCAAAAATTATGAACAATTAGGACACGGTAAACAATTTGTAACCTAATACTTTGTAAAAAATTCAGAATTTTCTCAAGCTCCAGTACAGAATAGAAATTCCAGCACTGGACGCAAAAGTTTCTGTTTTTCCACAGAATCAAATCAACAAGCATCCACACTATCCCAAAGGCTTTACTTGGAAGTTTATTGAAAGAAAACATATAAAACATGATTAATACAGTAGCTTAATCATGTGGACACACAAAAACAGTAGGTATAAATATTGGGTTGTCTCCCAACAAGCACTTTTCTTTAATGTCTTTTAGCTAGGCATGATGATTTTAATGATGCTCACATAGAAGCAAAGAATTGAAACATACAAGAGAGCATCATGAATCACATGGCAAGAACATTTAAGTCTAACACACTTCCTATATATGCATAGGGATCTTGTAAGCAAACAATTTATTGGAGCAAGAATCAACTAGCATAGGAAGGCAAAACAAGCACAACTTTAAGAGTTTCAACACGTAGAGAGGAAACTTGATATTATCGAGATATCTATAAGCATATGTCCCTCTCTCATAATAACTTTCAGTAGCATCATGAATGAATTCAACAATATAGCTATCACACAAAACATTCTTTTCATGATCTACAAGCATAGAATTTTTGCTACTCTCCACATAAGCAATTTTCTTCTCATTCGTAATAGTGGGAGTATCATATGAAACTCGAATACTATAAGTTGTTTCCACATTAAAAGAGTAATATTCAGAAAAAGGGTATTCATAATTATGACAAGTTTTATAATAATAATCATCACTACTTTTTATAACATAAGTGTCGTCACAATAATCATCATAGGTAGCAACTTTGTTCTCATCATAATCAATTGAAACCTCTTCCAAGATAGTGGAATCATTACTAAATAAAGTCATGACCTCTCCAAATCCACTTTTATTATTATAATAAGATTCAACACCCTCCAAAATAGTGGGATAATTATTATCTAAAGTTGACACTCTTCCAAACCCACTTTCATAAATATTGCAATCATCATAAATAGGAGGCATGCAATCATCATAACAAGTATGATCATTAAAAGTAGGGGGGACTAAAAAGATCATTTTCATTAAGCATAGCATCCCCAAGCTTAGGACAAACATTATTTGCAGCAAATAAATCCTCAAACATATCATTCATCAAACATAGCATCCCAAAGCTTGTGGGTTTGCATATCATTAGCATAATCACTGTTATCATCAATAGTATGAATAGCACCAATAGTATAACAATTATTATCATCATAATTTCCCAAGTTGGTGCCAAAAATATTTTCAAGATTATAAGAAGTATCGTTATCTTCCCAATCATAAAAGTAATAGGCATAACAAAATCATCCTCAAGTGTATCATCTTCCACAATTATTTTTGGTTCATTCTCATGAGGCACAACAATAATAGGAGCAACATCATTTGGGAGAGATACCTTTTTAACTCTACTTTCCCTTCTTTTCTTCTTCTTCACCACATTATGTGTGGGTTTATTTAATTTTTCTGAGCTTCTTATCGAAGAGATTGGTTGAATAGGAAGCTCCTCCTCGTCACCTAGTTCATCACGAGAAACAATAGGAGAGAATTGAGAAATCCTTACCCTTCCATTAGTATTCCTATTATATTCTATTGATTTTCCTGTCTTTCTATAATTGGCTACATAGCATTCTCATTGCAATTTACCACACAAAACATATAGATTATCTGTAGCTTAGTTTCAATGTCGTTTGTGAGAATGAATACTTCAAACCAACTATTTTTATTTGTCAATTCTTCACACCCCAAAAATAAACAAAGTTCATTATAAAGTTCAAGGGTGATCAAGTTATTATAATATTTGGCCACGATTCGGTCATGAAAAAGTATGCATTGAAAATTAAATGACCAACCTTATTGCAAAGTTCACAAGTAATGGGATGAAGAGAGCAGAATTTTGTAGCAAATTCATCTATCACTTTAAGCCACTGATTGGTTTTATCATGTTTATGCTTCTTACAAAATCTATCATCCCTATAAGGAATGTCTTCACAAACTTTATGCACTCCACAAAAATTGACATGCTTATAAGAAACCTTTTTATCATGACTAGTACAATCATCATTAGTATTATGGATATTCAGAGAATTCATACTAATAACATTGCAATCATTCTTACCATTCAAAGATTTTATGCCATACATTTTATTGAATTCTTCTTCTAACACTTTGGCACAATTTTCCGATCCATCATTTTCAAGAAAGACATTATAAAGATAAAGCATTTGAGGCAACCTTAATTTCTTTTTTTGTAGTTTTCTTTTATAAACCAAACTAGTGATAAACAAGAAACTAAAATATTCAATTGCAAGATCTAAAGATATACCTTCAAGCACTCACCTCCCCGGCAACGGCGCCAGCAAAGAGCTTGATGTCTACTACACAACTTTATTCTTGTAGACTCGGTTGGGCCTCCAAGCGCAGAGTTTTGTGGGACAACAACAAATTTTCCTCAAGTGGATGACCTAAGGTTTATCAATCCGTGGGAGGTGTAGGATGAAGATGGTCTCTCTCAAACAACCCTGCAATCAAATACAAACAATCTCTTGTGTCGCCAACACACCTAGCACAGTGGTAAATTGTATAGGTGCACTAGTTCGGCAAAGAGATGGTGATACAAGTGTAGTATGGATAGTAGAAATAGGTTTTTGTAATCTGAACAATAAAAAACAGCAAGGTAACAAGTAAAAAAAGTGAGCACAAACGGTATTGCAATGCTTGAAAACAAGGCCTATGGTTCATACTTTTACTAGCGCAATCTCTCAACAGTGCTAACATAATTGAATCATATAACAATACCTTAACGTGCGACAAAAAATCATTCCAAAGTTCCTATCAAACGGAGAACATAAGAAGAAATTGTTATAGGTAGCAAAACCACCTCATAGTTATCCTTTCCAATCAATCTATTGAGCCATCCCTATAAGTGTCACAAACAACCCTAGAGTTCGTACGAGAATAACACCATATGATACGCATCAATCAACTCTAATGTCACCTAGATACTCTAATGTCACCACAAGTATCCGTGAGTTAATTATTCGATATGCATCAAGCAATTTCAGATTCATAATATTCAATTCAACACAAAGAACTTCAAAGAGTACCCCAAAGTTTCTACCGAAGAAAGTAGGATGAAAACGTGTATCAACCTCTATGCCTAGATTACCATAATGTCACCACAGAAATCCGCAAGTTGGTTACCAAAACATACATCAAGTGGCTCAATAGAATACCCCATTGTCACTACGGGTATCCACATGCAAAATATACATCAAGTGATCTCAAATCCAAAATATTCACTCCGATAATAATGAAACCTCAAAGGGAAAGACTCAATTCATCACAAGAAAGAGAGGGAAGAACACCATATGATCCAACTATATTAAAAAAGCTCGTGGTACATCAAGATCGTGCCAAATCAAGAACACGAGAGAGAGAGAGAGAGAGGAGAGAGAGAGAGAGATCAAACACAAGGCTACTGGTACATACCCTCAGCCCCGAGGGTGAACTACTCCCTCCTCGTCATGGAGACTGCCGGGATGATGAAGATGGCCTCCGGTGATGATTTCCCCCTCTAGCAGGGTGCTGGAACAGGGCTCCGGATGAGATCGCTTCGGAACAGAGGCTTGCGGTGGCGGCGTGGGAGTTCTAGGTTTCTTTTCGGGGGTTTTAGTATTTATAGGAATATTTGGCGTTGGATTCACGTCAGGGGGGTGCCCGAGGGTCCCACAAGCTCGGGGGCGCGCCCGGCTTGTGGCTCCCTCGTCCACTCCCTGGTCCATCTCCGGTGCTCCATGGGTCTCTTTTGGTCCATAAAAATCACCGTAAATTTTGGGCCCAATCCGAGAACTTTTATTTCTGCACAAAAAACAACACCACTGTAGTTCTGCTGTAAACAGCGTCAGTCCGGATTAGTTCCATTCAAATCATATAAAAGTGCACCAAAACCATATAAAATTGTTGTAAACATGGCATGAATACTTCATAAATTATAGATATGTTGGAGACGTATCAATGGCGGCGCGCCTTCGGCTCGCTCCAGTGCTTGTAATCGTTTCTAGATGGTCTAGAGACATGCAGTGGCGGAGCCAGAAAAATCATATGAGGGAGGTGGAGTGTTGTCAAGTATTGTTGGGGTGGGCCGGCCCATCAAAATTCATCATTTTATATAGCAACTAATCACCATTGACATGTCTATTTAGCCTTAAATGAATGAAGTTACGGGGGCAGGCCCCTGCTGGTCCCCTGTCTCCGTCACTGGAGACACAGATGTAATTTTTATTATTTTTGTGTTTTTTTAATGTCATGGCATGATGAATAGATCCAAAGTTTTCTCGAAAGAAAAGGAAGGGAGTGTGTAATTTTGCAAATTACCATCACATCATTGTCTATGATTCCAAGTGGCACTTTCCCAATTCCCACCCATGTACACACTGACGGTAGGACCCACAAAAGTTGCACACAAAGCCTGGGAGGCCCACTCCGCAGTGACCCAGGCACCTTCTCTCCGCCCCCAACCTCCACCCTCTCCATTTCCCAGTCCGCATCGCCCCCCTCCTCCCCACCCCAGATCTCCCACCCCGAACCCTACCATGGCGATCGCGGCGCGCGTCCTGCGCCGGCTCCCGCTCCACCTCACCCCCGCGCTCGCCCGCCCCTTCTGCGCCGTCTCCCCCGCCGCCGCGGCCCCCGCCCCGGCCGCCGCGTCCGCCAAGGTCGCCGACCGCATCGTGCGCGTCCTCGCCATCGACCTTGACGGCGAGCGCCGCGAGGTGGTCGGCCTGGCCGGCCAGACCCTCCTCCGCGCGCTCGTCAACGCGGGGCTCATCGAGGCGGCCTCCCACCGCCTCGACGACATCGACGCCTGCTCCGCCGAGTGCGAGGTCCACATCGCGCAGGAGTGGCTCGAGAAGATGCCCGCGGCCTCCTACGAGGAGCGCTACGTCCTCACGCGCGCCTCCCGCAACCGGGAGCTCAACAAGCACGCCCGCCTCGGCTGCCAGGTCGTGCTCGGCAAGGAGCACCAGGGGATGGTCGTCGCCCTCCCCGAGCCCAAGCCCTGGGACATCCCGTAATGCGCCCCCCTCCGCGGCGCGACGCGATGCGAGGCGAGGCGAAATTGTGCGGCCCTTCGACGTCGCGAGCCTTCCTTCCTCGCCCCTTCCGGCGTTTTCATGGTACGGATTTGATGAAAGAATAATGAATTTGATGGGCAAAACTTAGAGCTGTTTCTGAAACTTTTATCTTATTTGATTTGAATGTGGAGTATGTGGATGATGTAATGTGGAATCCCTTGCCATTTACCTCAGTAATGTGGATGATGTTTGTTTTGCTTTGTACATTTGATGTATTTTTGGTTGCAGCTCAGCATGTCCTATCTGCATTCCATTTCTTCCTCATACTGAATTTTTAGTGCTTCCATAGTTCTATGCGATGCTGTGAAAACTGCTACCCAGTCTGTATTATTGCACATAACAATCAACACCTAGAAGTGCTTTTCTGTGTGAAAAATGCAGTCTGACTCCATCTGCACATGACCTGAATCATGTTCTTAGCTACTACCAGTGCAAATGTGGCCACAATTTAGAACTAACATGACGAGAGTTGTGTAGGTACTTTCGGTCATGATCTTGGATCTGGGCAGATGCAAGATCAAATTTGCATTAGAAGGATGGTAGTTAAGGCCAAGAAAATTCGGTGCTTCGCATTTGTGTCTGATCACCATTTGTTGGTAAACCGAAATGCTTCAAAAGCAATTCACGAATCAATTCAGAAGTGACAAGCTTTGCACGTGTGAATCGGGTTTCGAGAATATATCCACAATAGCCTAATGCCAGCGAATAAGACAGATATTTTGTGTGTGCATATACCTGTAAGAATATACTGCTTCGAGGGGCACAAATAGACTAGGCCAGGAAAACTTTGTAATATTGTGGTGCACCTGTTGCAATCAATTTCGGTGAGCCATTCAAAATCTCTAAAGTCGTATCATGTTGCATCACTAACTTGATTAAAGCAAATGTTGGTGAAAGAGCTAGCCTATGGCACATGATTGTCATCTCCCAGATGTTGTCGTTGACAACGATTCTCAGGATCGTGCTTTGGCCACATTTATTTGTTGCCCATGGAAGTATGTCTACCTCTGAGTAGTTAAATCTGAAACAATAGCTTGGTCCTGACATTGCGTGCTTGTTGTTAGCTTGTCAGCCTGAGAATTGTTGGTCTGGAATCCCTTGCCATTAACCTCAGTTTGTTGTTTGTTTTGCTTTGTACATTGTATGGATTGTTGGCGGCATATCATCGCCACAATTCTTTCTCATACTGAATTCTATGCTTGCATAGTTTTGTGGTGATGCCGTGAAAACTGCTGCCCATTCTGAATTACAGCACTTATATCAATCAACATCCTAGAAATGATTTAATTTTTAGAGAGAAAAGGGGGACAAGCCCCCCGGTTCCATTTCATTAATGAAACCAGAGAACACAAACCATCATATCTAGCATGTCCAGCAAAACGAAAGCTCAGAAAAGAAAAACTACAGGCAGGTTCTCTAGAACTTTTATTACAAGCCCACAGGGGGGGGGGGGGGGGGGGGGGGGGGGGGGGGGGCTCCTATTCATGAACCGAAAACACAGCTAAAGTATATGGAATCCAGCAAGCTCACGCCTCTTGTCCTGAAGTATGATGTTAGCTACTACCAGCGCAAATGTGGCTGCAACCTAGAACTAGTGTGACGAGGGTTCCCTAAGTATTACTCCATGTACACTTATCCTGATGTATGATTTTAGCTACTACCAGTGCAAATGTGGCTACAACCTTGAATTAGTGTGACGAGGGTTCCCTAAGTATTTTTTGGACATGGTCTTGGATGTGGGCGGATGCAATCTCATATTTCCATTAGAAGAACCGCAGTGTAGAAGTCCAAAAATTTCGAAAGCAATTCACGATTAATTCAAAACTGACAAGCTTCGCATGTGTAAATCAGATTTTGAGAATATATCCACAATAGCCTAAGTGTCAGCGAATAAGACAGGCATTTTCAGTGTGCATATTTCTGTAAGAATGCCAGGTCAGGAAAACTTTGTAATATTGCGTTGCGCCTGCTGCAACCAATTTTGGTGAGCCATTCAGAATTTCTAAAATCGTAGCATCATGTCGCGCTATGAGAACTGTTGCCGGCGCAGCATTGTTTATTACTCCAGAATTTCACTAGGATGTAATTGTCCCTGCCTGATGTTATTGTTCACACATCATCGAAACAACAAAACGGTTAGAGTTGGTGTATTTCCATGCATTGCTTATTTCACATGGATGTAAGCTGTCCCTGCCTCACACCAGAACTCCAAATGGCTAGAGTTGCTGTACACCATGCATTGCTTTGGTTGAGACTTGCAATCTGTCAGATGTACCGATTTTGCAGAGTGGAACTTCGTTTATTAGTACTGAAAAGGAAGAAGCCGGATGAAATGACAGGTTTTGAGAGTATTCTGAGAGATCATCCTATCCCAGCTTAATGAGCCACACTACTATCTACTCACATATGCATGGAAACACCTCAGTTGTTCTCTTGGTATGCTACTGGCAACAAAACCAAACGACCGGCCAAATAATGGTGGCAACAGCTAAATACTCCGCGAACATCATCATCCAACAAGAATTCAAGAAATAGCAAGAAAATTTGTGTTGACTCACGTAACAAAAATTTACGTTCACTCACATAACAAGATGACAGTGCAACTGCAGTGCCACAGAATTTTGAAATAACAGTCTGGGGTTTATCACGACCTTAACAAACAGCCATAATACCGACAACAACACGAGGAGTCAACCTCCGGAAGGTAAAATAGCTAGAAAAGGTACCAACACGATTATTTTTCTCACGAAGTCTGGTTCAAAGCTGTAATGACTGAACAACAGGTTCCAGCCACCTGCGGTCCCGGGTTTAGGAGTTTTAACATTGTGATTCTGCATCAGGCATCCTGCTGTTCTTGCTCGTCGGCCTTCTTGTGAAGCTCCAGTATCATATTGGTAGCTGCAGAGCGCCTCGCCTCGCGTGGGTTCGGACGAGGAGCGCCATTGATGGTCATCTCAAAATCAGGGCATCTCAGACGTACACTAGCATGGAACATTCCTGAAAAGATAGGAAAAGGACCGGTGAAGAAGTGCACCAGAGAGGGAATATGATGGTCAATCAAACCACAGTTATGGTTATTGCTAACTGGGGACACAATTAATCTGATCTGAGATAAAGCCTACAAGGGTGCACGAATGTCTTCGGTAACCATTAAACGTTAAACAAACCTAACACTTCAACAGAGCATAACATGTGGTAAACAAACAAGTGGCCTATGTGGATTGCTATATGGCATCAAAAGAGCAAACTTGCCTACTTATCTGACACCTTGAAAACTCTTTTGTTCTAAGCATGTTTAGCGTAGCGCACTATGTATGTATAAGCGAACCAGGAACGATAACCAGACGTGCAAGACACATTCATATGATATTCCTAATTGTTATGCCTACATGGTCCAAGAACCTAATGCTTGCCTATCCAGAAGATCGAACGGGTTGTGTCCGCTTCGGACCCAAATCGCGAGCAAGTTTGGTCCGAAAATGGGGTCGAACGGACACAAAACGGACAAAATAATGAGATGGGGGTCTGCGGTTGGGCCATCGTTTTTGTCCATTGGACGCAAATCGGACACGCACGGACAATTTGGGGTCGTGCGTTGGAGTTAACCTAATGCTTGCCTATCCAGAAGATCGAAGAGTTTATACATACCATCTGATACTGAAGGTACTATTGTGTATCTTGGGAATATCCAATTGGCCTCACGGCAGATCTCATCAAGCTCCTGCATTGACAAGTGTCAAAGGTACACGTGGCATTAAAAATTGTATAGTACATAAGTTCAGCTTGAGGTTTCTTACCTCGCATGGTCAGAAGACTGCCTCCCTCAATTTCTTCCTCTTAATGATGGATTGGCCGCCATTTCCAGAGCAAGATGAATTGGCAACTTCAATCAAATTTGAGCCAGTTTTCACATATTTGTCTAAGACCACTTTTGGTGTCATCGCCCCTTCTGCATAATAACTTAATAAGGTTTACAGCATGATGACTACAAGAAATGCGGAACTGATAAAGAAAGAACTTCTCGCCAAAAACTTGGCACATTTCTGATGGACAAAGTGCGGCGGACGGTTCGCCCAAAATGAGAAGTGTGATACACCACAATTTAATACAGAACTTTTGGAAATGTATGGCTCTTAAAACAACAAGCCCGCAATGTGGGCCACAAAACTGTCACCGTTTTACAGCTGTGGTTATAAATGTGGCCATGTTTAGATGTGAAAAGGGTAGAATACCACTCAAGATCGTCTGAATGTCCATATCACATTGAGCCATTCGTTCCTCAAGTACGCGTTCCTTGTGAATCTGAAATGAAGAGAGAATAGGATGAGTTCAGATCAGATTCTCAACTAGAAGAAAAATTACCTAGGAAACAAAGCATCACTTTTTCCCCTGAAAATAAAATAAAGGACACATAACATACAATATCATCCCGTAGTTTCTGAAGTGACTGTAGCACATATATGTAGTCATTGTTGCACTCAGTGGAATCATATATGCTGTCGTTGTTGTACTCAGTGGTGACACCTTCAATGGAATTTGGAACACGTAGAATAAAAACTTGGGAGATCCAATAACCAATCATATGAAAAATAAACAGTCTTAGGTAGGTTTATCCGAACCTGACTCTTCAGACATTTCCATATTTTGGTATTCCAAAGCACGGTTCTTCAATCAACACTCATCACCTGATACAACAATTAGTTCTTCAAGTTAGAAGGGGGGGGGGGGGGGGGGGGGGGGGAATGAATCACACAAAAACTAGGCATATTCATCACCTAGTCATCTGAAACTGACCTATGAAAGGGATAAGTACTTCTGTTGGTTGCTTGAGCACATAGGGTGTGGGGTGTGGCTCCTCTCTTTATATGGAGGTGATTTACTAGGGTGGCTCCTAGTAATAGTATCTACCAATTGATGCTTTCCTAACAATAGGATATTACTCGTAACTAATAAGGCACCCTGAATAAATGGGATATTATCCCTATTCGATATGAATGGATTGTGCCATCTTCGGATCTTCCCCTCATCCTAATACCTAACAGAAGGGTGTGCTGTCTACTTTTCAAAACATTTACGTGGCGAACAAATGACAAATGATCTAAGCCTATGTTACTTATAGTAGGTGCGTATGAGAGCACAAACGAATAGAATAAAGTGCATCAATCATCAGGAGAACATTCTTATAGACAAGGACAAAACCATTTAGTTTTTGTTATTAACAGGTCATCATATTTGAAGCTTATTTCTATAACCATTTCAGAGTGTGCATATGATCCTAATGTGTCTTAGTATTGTAGTTTTTCAAACTGAAACTATGCTCCTACAGGTACCGAAGAAAATTACATGGCAAAGAACACCGAAGAGCTCCACATAGGGAGATAGCACAAAAGAGGGAATTTAAATACATGTTTCTTCTTCTTCCGAAAACATGGTTGAAACCCCCGGCCTCTGCATCAAAGAGATGCACACAACCATCTTTATTGAAGTTGATGCAAGGCAACAAGACCAAACACATCAACAAATACATGTCAATATGTTGTATTAACATATGGTATAATTTTAGAAGACAGATCCAAAACTTGCCAACCAAATAAAGAATCGCTACTCACATATGCCGTTTAATATAAAAACACCTAAGCTGGTCTCTTGGTATGCTACTGGCAACAATACCTAATGATCGAAGAATGGCAACAACAGCTAAATACTCTGCGAACATCATGAGCCAATAAGAATTCAAGAAATAGCTAGATAATTTGTGCTCACTCACATGATGAAACAGACAGCGCAACTGAAGCATCACAGAATTTGAAATAACAGTCTGGGGTTTATCACGACCTTAATAAACAGCCATAATACCAACAACAACACAAGGAGTCAACCTCCGGAAGGTAAATAGCTAAACAAGGTACCAACATGATTAGGTTTCTCAAGAAGTCTTATTCAAAGTTGCAATGGCTAAACAACTGGCTCCAGCCACCCGCAGTTTCCCGGATTCAGGAGTTTAACAAGGTGGTTTTGCATCAGGTACCCTACTGTTCTTGCTCCGCCTTCTTGTGAAGCTCCTGTATCATATTGGCAGCTGCAGAGCACCTCGCCTCGCGTGGGGTAGGACGAAGATCACCAGTGATGCTCATCTCAAAATCAGGGCATCTCAAACGTACACTGGCGTGGTACATTCCTGAAAAGGTAGGAAAAGGACCGGTGAAGAAGTGCTCAAAACATGGAGCTATGAGAGAGAGAGAGAGAGAGAGAGAGAGAGAGAGAGAAGATGATAGGCAATCAAACATCAGTTCTGGTTATTGCTAACTGGGGACCTAATCAGCCTGATCTAAGATGAAGCCTGCAAGGGTGCACACATGTCTTCGGTAACCATTGATCAAATGTTAAACAAACCTAACACTTGAACAGAGCATACCATGTGCTAATAAACAAGCAGCCTATTTGGATTGCTACTTGACATCAAAAGAGCAAACCCTGACTATTGAGCAAACCCTGCCTATTTGGGTGCACACTATGTATGTTATCATCACAATGCACAAAACGAACCAGGACCTATAGGGATTGAATTCAATAAATGATAATCAGGAAGTAAGTGGCACAAGACCCATTCATATGATATTCCTAATTGTTATGCCTACATGGTCCAAGAACCTAATACTTGCCTATCCAGAAGATCTAAGAGATAGAAGTAAACATTTATACATACCATCTGATACTGAAGGTAGTAGCGTGTATCTTGGGAATATCCAATGGGCCCCACGGCAGATCTCATCAAGCTCCTGCATTGACAAGTGTCAAGGGTACAAGTGGCATTTAAAATTGTAATACATAAGTTCAGCTTGAGGTTTCTTACCTGGCAGTGTCGGAGGAGTGCCTCCCTCAATTTCTTCCTCTTAGTGATGGGTTGGCCACCATCTCCAGAGCAAGATGAATTGGCAACTTCCGTCATATCTGAGCAAGTTTCCTTGTATTTGCTTATTATTGATACAGCTTTAGGTGTCATCTTTCCTTCTGCATAAGTTTTAAAACATGATGAGTACAAGAAATGCGGAACTGATATAGAAGCAACTTCTTGCCAAAACATTTCAAAAAAATAATCCAAAAAAAAAAAAAAAAACTTCTTGCCAAAATTGGCCACAGTTCCAACGGACGATTTGTACATCACAAAGTGCGGCGGACGATTTGTCCACAATGAAAAGTGTGATACACCACAGTTTAACACAGAACTTTTGGAAACGTATGGCTCCCAGAAAAACATGCCCACAGTGTTGACCGCAAAACTGTGACAGTTCTACAGCGTGATTGTAAATGTAACCATGTTTAAAATGTGGCAAGGGTAGAATACCACTCAAGAGTGTCTGGATGTCCATATCACACTGAGCACTTCGTTCTTGAAGTATGCTTTCCTTGCAAAGCTGAAACGAAGAGAGAATAGGAAAGTTCACATCAGATTCTCAACTAGAAGAAAGTTACAGGAAACAAGCATCATTTTTTCCTGAAATAAGAGAAAAGACATATAACATACAATTTCATCCCGTATTTTCTGAATTGATCGCAGCGAATCATCTATCTGGTCATCAACGTTGTACTCAGTGGTGCCGCCTTCAATGAAATTTGGAACACAGATTAAATACTTGGAGGACCAATAACCAGTAATATGAAAAATAAGCAGTCTTGGGTAGGTTTATCTGAACCTGACTTTCCTGACAAATCCATATTTTCGCATTCCAAAGCACGGTTCTTCACTAGATCAACATGCGGTGCCTGATACAACAATTAGTTCTTCAAGTTAAAGCAGAGTGAATGGATCACACGAAAAACTTGGCCTATTCATCACCTACTCATCTGAAACTGATTTATGAAAAGGATGAATACTTCTTTTGAGTGATTGAGCACAGTGGGTGTGGCTCCACTCTTTATATGGAGATTCTAATAATAGGATCTACCAATTGATACTTTCTTAACAATAATATTTTTTCTTAACTAATACACTATCCTAATAAATGGGATATTATCCCTTATTTGATAGGAATGGATTGTGCCGGCTTCCCCTCATCCTAATACCTAACAGAAGTGTGTGCTGTCACACTTTTCCAAACATTCACATGGCGACATGTGGTAGAAAAGGAGAAATGCTCTAAGTCTATGCTACTTATAGTTGAGTGCGTATGAGAACAAAAACAAATAGAATAAAGAGCAACATCCATCATGATAACATTTGTATAGACAAGGACGGAACCATACAATTTATTGTTGTTAACAGGTCATCATATTTGAAGTTTATTTTCTACAACCATTTCAGAGGGTGCATGTGATCCTAATGTGTCCTAGTATTGTAGTTTTCAATACTTTCAATCTGTAATTTAGCTTACCTCTGTAGGAAAGACATCTTGGGGCATATTGTCACGTTTAGGTTGCTCCTGTGTTTTGCTCTTCTCCACTTGAACACCTAAAGTTGATTGTATCAGAACACAAATAAGGAACAATGTGATCAGTAAAATCTAAATACAGTTACAATGACTAACCCGCTTGTAGGATTTTAGTTTCTCCACTTGCTGCTGCGGCTGCAGCTTCTGTATTTCTTGACGTAGTCATGGGTTTTGAAGTTTCCACCTCAATAACATGTTTTATTGTGGGGATCTCACTATCTGGACCCTCTGCACAGACATCAGCTGTAGCCATGAAGGCTTCAGATTTTCTTTTGCTGCTTTTTTTGTGCTTGCTGGCACCAATTGCTTGTTTGCTTTGCTTTGGAGTTGACACTTTTTTAATTCGTTTTTGCAGCTTAGACGTGCTATTCTCATCTTGCTCTTCCACATTTTCATCTATTACGGAGTGCAATGAACCTTTTCCATGTCGACGTGATTGCTCATTTGGTGAAGAATCAGAAGACCATTTCCTGAAACACGCGAAGTGTCACATTTACCATGATCCCCAAAAGTTATTGTCCTACTTTCACGCATAAAAAAATCACAACAAATCTTATGTTACCTGTGGAGGAGTTCAGACAAAATCTCCTTGTACGGAAGAATGTGATAGTACTCAACTACAGATGTCGTTTTTGGAAATGGATCGTTCACAAATAGCGGACCAGTCATACTGGGAAAGAGAAAGCCGAAAAATGTCAGTATCCTTGAAAAAGGGTATCACTTTTCATCAGGATGTACTATACAATGGTCTTATTTAATAAACTGACTAGTGGTTGATCAAAAGGGATGAACCTAAAATCATAAAACTATCTATCTAGTAGGTAAAGGCAAACCTGCTAATCAACTCTTCTAGAGAGATTTCCTCAAGGCTGCCTTTCATGGTTTGCTCATACTCCACAATGAATAACTTGGTAGCTGCCCTTTCTTTACTCAACGAGTATGTCAAGGTTTCATCGAGAAGACGCAAGTTTGAGACCTTCATACCTATTAAGACCGTAAGTTTACCATAGTGAGCAGCAAACAATGCATAGTTGGTTCAAACAGAAAATGAACATACTATTAACAAAATCAAGTTCATAAATTACAATTTTTGCACTATTATATTAAAATAACCAAATAAATAGCATTCTCTAGCAAACAATTGGCGGCTATCAGGTCATGTACAACAAGTACAGGGGAATCAACCATTATAGTGTCCCAAGTTATTTTCAATCTTCTAGCTGATGAAACTAAATCAAGTTTCAGTAACTCACAGTTTGTACATAACCAAAACAAAGGAGACGGACAATGCGATGGCATTATGGCAAACAATTTAAGTAATTATATTTGCTGATGTTCTTGTTTGTCCCGAAACTAAATGGTTTTACACTAGTTAAAAGCAAGGCAGAGGTACATTTTTGTGTACATTCTGGGACCGCACACTTGTTCTTGTTTGCTGTAAAGCAACTGTACAACTCAAACTCATTTTTTTGGCTTCATTAGCAGTTCAAATTTTGGACAATTTGCATAGTAACTCATGTAAATACTTATTTACCAGAAACTCTGATCCACATTCGTAATACTAATAGTCACCTTATCAATGTGAGGAACCTACAGAGACATGGCTTTGTAGGCACAAAGGTTGCATACTTTATCTCAATCTCTAGGATGAAAATTAACAGCTTTGACAGTTTATTATCTGATAGAAGCAACACCTTGCCAACTCAAAGAAGAAGAAGAAGAAAATGACAGATATGGGTATATAAAATTAAGGGCTGCAATGAAAAATCTGACCTGTTCTACGCTCCACCTCTGAATATGCTTGTCGCTGAAGCATAAATGGTGTATGTAAAGCACCAACGTTCCCTTTAGCTGTCGATTCCTGGCCTGCTGATTGGTTGGTACTGTGTGAATTACCAGCTGCCGCATCTAATTCCTTCTCTATGATTGACCAGATACCCTTGGTATTAGCACTATAGTCAACCAAACATTTTTTTCTTGTCGGGTCGAGAAGAAGCACAGCAACTTTTGATATTGGCCACAATGCCAAGTCTGGAGAATGTTTGGTCGCGTCGAGTTCTTCAGCGATGTCACATGCCTGTAGTGCTACTTTATCAGTAATAGATACCTTCGCATGCTTGCCAGAATTGTTCTCACGCTCATGGACCATACTCAAGTATGCGAGTAGATCTTCTCCAACAGAAAGAGAAGCACACTTAAAAAACCGTTTGGGATCTGCAAAAGCAAGCTGCGGAGACATCTTCCTGTGGTAGTAGTTGTACAAAATGATAGCCGTGTGAATCTGCAAAACCACACACCGGCGTGATGAGTTAGCCTAAACAGCTATATATTATAAGCATTGTATCCTATGCACAGAGGAACACTGTCTTAAACGTATCTGAGCAGAAATAGACTCCCAAAAATATATTACAGTGCACGCAAACAAAACAAGCATTTCATGGATACATTGAGGGACATTGCCATGAATGCCAAAGGACAATACACTAATATAATCACAATGGTAAACTGACAGGGGAAATGTAAGGATGACATGGCAATGACTTGAATCAAACATACCAGTCTTTGTGTAGACAAACCAAACATCAATTTAACTACTATGTCATGCAATCCAATCCAATCCAATTCAAATTCATGGATAAATTTGAAAAACATTGCAAGGTCAAATTGATGGGCAAATAGGTTCCTGTTTAGGGTCATGGCCAAATAATTTCTTCTGAACTAACACACACCTCTGCTTGAGTTGTACATTTGTATGGAGCAGTCGCGGTGTGGCACCATCTGAGAATAATTTTACAGAGCTAGCCTCTCCTACTTTTCTCCTTTCTAGAATACACCATGGAAAGATGCATCATTTTCTTAGAAGAAGAGCCAAAGCGGCTGATACAACGTTTTTCGGCCTACGGTGCTAACCTGCGGGATTAGCAACCAAAATTAGCAATTTCTATTGACAATTACGGTGACATCTGACAAGAGAAATATACAGAAACTAAGGGACGATTGCGGCTTGCCTCAGCTCCCTAGCGGCTGCTGCTCCACCCGTGGTGCGGCCATGCGCCACGACGCCGCCTGTCGCTCCGCCTCCCAACCATCCTCCTACGCGGCGCGCTCTCGCCACCGCTGACCGCGAATACGAGACCACGCCGCACCTGCCGCTCCGCCGCCGCCGCCGGCATCTCCCTCTCCGTCGCCTAGAGGGGCCACTCTGGGCGCCCGCCCGTCAGACAGCAGCAGCTCTCAGTGGGCTTTCCCGACTGGGCCTCCATAATGTACATCTAACACAATTAAGGCCCACTACCAACCTCAGCACCACCACCATTAAGGCCCATCATCTCGCCATCTTCCTCCTCCGCCCGAATCCTCCCATGCCCCCATTTCTAAGAAAAGAAAGAAAGAAAAGGACTCCTCCCATGCCCGTGTCCTAGTTCCTCGCCGGGAAGGAAGAGGCAGCCACCCTCAATTCCCTCGCCGCAGAGCGGTTGGACGGAGAGATCCCCTACTATCTGCCACGGGCGGCGGGTACACGCACCCGCCACCGATGAGGACACGGTACGGCACAACACAACCAAAAAAGATCTTCACAATTCCCAAGCATCCACCGGAAATCAGCCTCCCCGGCGGGCATTTCCGCGCATCCCTCCCCTGCCAACGCGAGCCTCGCCCGAAACCGCAAGGAATCCTACCACCCCAACCCCTGGCGGCGCACGCACACAAAGAAACATAGATCGACCAGCTAGCGACGCGAACTGCTCACCTGCTGCGCGACGGCGCGTTGCTTGTCCGGTGCCATGTAGCGCTCGCCCTGGGCGGCGCCGAAGATCGCCCCACGCGGCAGAGCGGGCTTGACGAGGTGCTCCACGAGCATCTTCACGGCGTCCTCCATTGGCACCACCACCTCCTCCGTCAGCTCCTCCCCTGCTCCCCTTCTGCCGCCCGACATGCCGCCCTGACCCGACGCTTCGCCTCCGCCGACCGGACGGATCTCTAGGGTTCCGGGCTTGGGATTCTGTGCGGCTTTGCGGCGGCGGCTGGCTGGCTGGCTGGCCGTGGGTGGATCGAGGGTTTTTGTAGGTGCAGAGGGCAAGAGCAGTGTGGTGTGGGTGGTGGGTGGCCAAAGCTGAAATTGGAAAGGCACGCGCGAAGGAACGTGACGGTGGCTGTCCAAGCGGAAACGGTAAGGAGGGCATGATGGGGCCAGGTCGATCATCCACCGTCCATTTCGATTTCACCAACTCATCGTGGATCCTATCATTAATTTTCATACAAAAATACAGGTTTTCTTTATAGATAACAGCACACTAAAATTGGACAATGAATATAGTACATTTATAAACAGCTACGAAATCTTTCAGAAATCATGATACGCCAGTGGTCATAGAAGATTTGCGTAATGTACCCAAAGAAAAAAGATATTACAATTGAGTCATTAGGGTCCCCGCATACATCAACCACTGCTAGCCTCCACGGTCCCGCACATGCTACACCTCCACCGCACGCTTCTGATCCTTGTGGTTCCTTTTGGCGGCGCGCTATCGTGAAATTTTGCCCTAACTTTTATGGAATCTCCAGGGTGGAAATTCAATGCGGCTCCACGACTCTTTTCTAGAAAGACCTTTGGCATGCTAATATTCTTTCGGTTAAAAATTTCTTGGGCATCACGTCTTTGGAGAAGGCGTTTCACCTACCACTGTCCGTACAAGCTCATGAGGAGATACGTGATCTTTAAGCTAACACAACCCACGTAGCACCTGATACTTCTACACATGACGAATGTCGCTTTGTCTAGGGTGCAATTTATTATGCATTTTACTTCAGAAATAACCAAGCTCATCAAGCGTATAGATGGATTTAAAAATCAAAGTGTGTGATGAAGATCAAGGTGTTTGGCTGGCTGCTTCTTTTTGATAGGCTGGACACACACACACCATGCTTAAAGAGACGCCGCTATAACATCGGCAATGATATTCATTGTTTGCTTTGTGAAGCACCCATCGAAGAGACAATTGATCACATGATATTCACTTGCCCATTCAGTCAAAGTTGCGGGACTCGACTTGGTATTTTTTGGCACCCTTCGGACACCAGGTTTCAGAAAAATCATCCAAGAAAAAGTCTATTGAGTAAAGTGCATTTTTCGTCCCTCAACTTATCGCGAGTGTGGCTTTCGTCCTTGGACCTTTTTGTTGTTGTAACCTTCGTCCCCCAACTCTTAATACTAGGTATAGTTAGTCCCTGACAGCGGTATTCCTCGGTCAAACCCGGCTTTGACCTGATGTGTCATGATTTTGACCACATTTTGGTGCAACCTCCGTCCCACAACTCGTAATATCGAGTAAACTAGTTCCTAACAAGAGTATTCCTCGGCCAAATCGGGTTTTGACTTTTCATAGCACGATTTTGATGACATCTTCACTGTAAGGTGGAATAGGACCGCATGCCATCTCCTCCCTCTCCAACCCTCCCCCCTTCTCTCTCTCTTGTTCATTCCTAGATGATCCCCTTTCCCCTCTTTTCATCTCTCGCCTCGGTCTTCCTCTCTCGTGAGCTAGCTACCACCGCTATCGAATCCTCCCTGTCCTCGGTCCAATCGGCGGCGGTTAGCACGATGCATTTGCCTTGAATGCCCATATGCCATCGTATAGTGGTGTTTTGGCCAAAACCATGTCACATAAGGTCAAAACTAGGTTTGACTGAGGAATACAGTTGTCAGGGACTAACTATACCTGGTATTAAGAGTTGAGGGACGAAGGCTGCACCCAAAAAAAGGTTCAAGGACGTAAGTCACACGTCGCGATAAGTTGAGGGACGAAAAATGCACTTTACTCAAAACTATTTGTGGGGGAGGCCCATGTTTATGGAAAAAAATTGGTTGCTACCTGGAGTCTTTGGAAAGAAAGAAACAACAATCGCCTTAGAGGGGTTCGGCCAAGCATCAACTCTTGGGTTGCAAGACTAAAAGAGGATCTCACCTTACTAACCTACATGGTCAAAGAAGCTCATGAACCTTTCATCTCTCAAAGAAGCTCATAAACCTTTCAGCAGCCTCCATTCACTAGAACTAGTTTGTTGTTAGTTTGCTATTAGCTTTTGCCTTGTGTCTTTTCTTTCTTTCTTTTGCAGCATACCCAAAGTGGTATGCATTGCCATGTAAATATTTACAAATTTGATTAATTTATTCAACATAAAGATACACTTGGAGCCTCTCCTACTGTTTCAGGTAAAAAATGCTGCTAGCCTCCGACACATGCACATGATGCTCACCGAAAAAGGAAGGGGCATATGTCCAAGCGAAAATGGTAACGGCGTGATGGGCGGGGTCCATCATCCACCGTCCGTTTCACCGTTGATCCTATAGTTAATAAAATCATTATTATTTATTCATCATGGGGCCCAAGTCGGCTAAGCCCCCCCCCCTTGCTTGGGGGGCAAGGCAAGTGGAGGAGGGAGTAGTAGTAGGACTAGGACTCTGCCCCCAAGTTGGGCGACCCCCTTGGACCCTCCACCTATATATAGGTGGGGAGGGGCACACCAAGGGACACACCAAGCCCCTCGGCTAACCCCTCCCTCGCTAGCCGCCGCCTACCTCGCTCCATCTTGATCTGATCTAGATCGGTACGATGCTAGGCTGCTTCTCCCTCTAGTTTCTCCCTGCAGTTCTTCACGCTAGTTTCATGGAGTGTTGCGGTGCTGCTAGATCGGTATGCGAGGATACCTTGGAGGCGTAATCTTATTCGACACTAGATCGGTGAACCGTTTTAAAGAAAATCCATGTTAGGGTGTCCCGGACTAGGGAGTACTCGGGCTGCCGGCCTATCTCTCGCAGGCCGGACTAGCGGACCACTCTTTACTCATCAAAGGAAGGCCGGATTGCGGGCGACCCCGTGCACCAGAAGGAAACCTCCGAAGACTTGGCGTCTCCTCCAAGAAATATTTAGTGTAACCGGCATGTTTATCCCCTGATGGCAACCGACCATATGTAACCCTAGGTCCCTCTGGTGTCTATATAAACCAGAGGGTTTAGTCCGTAGAGGGGCAGAATCATCATCATACCCACCTTGGGTTTAGCCCATTCGATCTCGAGGTAGATCAACTCTGTAACCTTCATACAATCACATCAATACAATCTAGCAGGACGTAGGGTTTTACCTCTTCGAGAGGGCCCGAACCTGGGTAAATCGCTGTCTCTACGTTCCCTGTTACTCATTGATTCCAAGATCCATAGTTTGGACCCCCTACCCGAGATCTGTTGGTTTTGGTACCGACATTGGTGCTTTCATTGAGAGCTCAACTGTTGGATCGTCAAGGACCAATGGTCCGTCTAGTCATCAATGATGGCATCCACAGCGGGGACATCTTTGTCCCCGGCCAACTCTTCGCGTTCGGCAGCGTCGTGCTGCACGCCGACCCGACCGGTCACCTCGACTAGGTCGACAACTTCGCCCCTAATTAGGAGATCAGGTTCGGCAACCTAGAGTACGTCGCCGACTCTCGGGGCGATCTGATCTTTACTGGGTTCTCAGCTTTACCTGAGGAGCCTAGTAATCCCAAGGCCTTGACTTCGGATCTTCTCCTCAGCCCCGTCTCCGAGCCGACCCTCAGTATGGATCTGGCCTCAAGCTCGGATCTGATCCCGGCAAAAGAGAACCAAGGGTCGCCTTTGGCCGAACATACTCCCGACGCTAGCACACCGGAACTCAACTCTGAAGTATGCCCAAGGACGGATCCGGTGGACCTCTCGCTTTTAAGCGAGATGCTAGATAGGATCCAGAAGATAAGTATCGCGGATGGCCCTGACGGGGAACGAAGCATGAAAATCAAAAAAATTCCTACGAACACCCAAGATCTATCTAGGAGAAGCATAGCAACGAGAGGGGAGAGTGTGTCTACGTACCCTTGTAGACCGAAAGCGGAAGCGTATATAACGCGGTTGATGTAGTCGTTCTCTTCACGATCCGGTCACGATCCAACCGATCTAGTGCCGAACGGACGGCACATCCGAGTTTAGCACACGTGCGGCTCGATGACGTCTCCTCCTCCTTGATCCAGCAAGAGAAGGCGGAGAAGTAGATGGGATCACAACCAGCACGACGGCGTGGTGGTGATAGTGGTGGTGAAGCTAGTTCAGCAGGGCTTCGCCAAGCGCTACTAGAACGAGGACAGAGGAGCTACGGAGTAACGGGAGAGAGAGGGGCGCCAAGGGCTTGGTGTGTCCTCTTGGGGCACCCCCTCCTCTATATATATAGGTGGAGGGGCGTGGGGAACAGCCCCTCCAAGCCCTAGGGCGCAGCCAAGGGGGAGAGGACTTGGACTCCAAGTCCAATCCTATTCCTACTAGGACTCCCCTTTTTTCCCTTCTCTAGCCACATGGGCTTTTGAGGACTTGGTGCGCCTAGCCCAATAAGGCCAGGGCGCCTCCCCTTAGCCCATTCCAGCCCTTGGGACGTGGTGGACCCACTTGTGGACTTTCGGACCCCTCCGGAATCCCCCGGAACCTTCTGGAAGCTTCCCGGTGTTGGAAATATGCCCTAGAGGCAATAATAAAATGGTTATTATTATATTTCCTTGTTCATGATAATCGTTTATTATCCATGCTATAATAGTATTGGTTGGAAACACAAATACATGTGTGGATACGTAGACAACAACATGTCCCTAGTGAGCCTCTGCCGGACTAGCTCGTTGATCAAAGATGGCCATGGTTTCCTGGTCATAGACATGAGTTGTCATTTGATAACGGGATCACATCATTAGGAGAATGATGTGATGGACAAGACCCAAACTATGAACGTAGCATATATGATCGTGTCAAGTTTATTGCTATCGTTTTCACATGTCAAGTATCTGTTCCTATGACCATGAGATCATGCAACTCACTGACACCGGAGGAGTACCTTGTGTGTATCAAATGTCGCAACGTAACTGGGTGACTATAAAGATGCTCTACAGGTATCTTCGAAGGTGTCTGTTGAGTTGGCATGGATCAAGACTGGGAATTTGTCAGTCCGTATGACGGAGAGGTATCTCAGGGCCCACTCGGTAATACAGCATCACAATGAGCTTGCAAGCAATGTGACTAAAGAGTTAGCCACAGGATCTTGTATTACGGAACGAGTAAAGAGACTTGCCGGTAATGAGATTGAACTAGGTATGGAGATACCGACGATCGAATCTCGGGCAAGTAAGATATCGCCGGGCAAAGGGAATTGCATACGGGATTGACTGAATCCTTGACATCGTGGTTCAACCGATAAAGATCTTCGTTGAATATGTAGGAACCAATATGGGCATCTAGGTCCTGCTATTTGTTATTGACCGGAGAGGAGTCTCGGTCATGTCTGCATATTCCCGAACCCGTAGGGTTGCACGCTTAACGTTCGGTAGCGCTAGGGTAGTATTGAGATATTAATAGTGGAAAGTCCGAAGGTTGTTCGGAGTCCCGGATGGGATCCGGGACATCACGAGGAGCTCCGAAATAGTTGTTATCGGGGTTCCGGAAAAAGTTCGAGTTTTTTCGGTATTGTACCGAGAAGGTTCTAGAAGGTTCCGGAGTGAGGCCCACCTACATGGGGGACCCACATGAACGTTGGTAGTGGGGAAAGTCCCCACAACCCTGGTCTAGGCGCACCAAGATCCTCCCTTAAAAGGAATAGTATCATATCCCAAAGGGATAAGATCAGGATCCCTAAAAAGGGGGGATAGTGATCGGTGGGGAAGGAAAGGAGGGATTTCCTTCCTCCCCCTTTGGCCAACGACCCTAGGGCGTTGGAGGGCAAGCCACCAGCCCCCTCCATGCCTATATAAAGGTGGGGAGGCGTTGGGGGCAGCCACCCCTTGGACCCTTGCCCGTTACCTCTCCTAACTCCTCCCACGTTTAACCGGTACGCGCTTGGCGAAGCCCTGCCGGAATTCCGCTGCCACCACCACCACCATACCATCGTGTTGGTCCCGATCTCATCTACCCCCTCTCTCTCGCTTGCTGGATCAATAAGGAGAGGACGCCGCCGAGCCGCACGTGTGCTAAACTCGGAGGTGCTGTCCGTTCGGCACTTGATCGGGAGTTCGTGGACGGATCGTGATTGGATCGCGAAGGCGTTCGACTACATCAACCGCATTTCTTAACGCTTCCGCTTAGCGATCTACAAGGGTATGTAGATGCAATCTCTCATCTCGTAGATGTTCATCTCCTAGATCGATCTTGGTGAGCGTAGGAATTTTTTTTCCCATGGAACGTTCCCCAACAGTGGCATCATGAGCTAGGTCTTTGCGTAGATGACATCACGGGTAGAACACAAAGGAGTTTGCGGGCGTTGATATTCAGATTGCTTCCTTCCTTGGTATTTTCTTGATTCAGCGGTATTGTGGGATGAAGCGGCCCGGACCAACTTTACATGTCCACGTACATGAGACCGGTTCCATCGACTGACATGCGACTTTGTTGCATAAGATGGCTGGCGGGTGTCTGTCTCTCCCACCTTAGTTGAATCGGATTCGACAAAGGCGGTCCTTGTAGAAGGTTAAATAGCAACTTGCATATCACTGTTGTGGTGTTGCGTAGGTAAGAATCGTTCTTGCTAGATACCCATAGCAGCCACGTAAAACATGCAACAACAAATTAGAGGACGTCTAACTTGTTTTTGCAGGGTATGTTGTGATATGATATGGCCAAAGACATGATGAAATATATTTGATGTATGAGATGATCATATTTTGTAATAGTTTATCTCGGCTTGCATGTCGATGAATACGGCAACCGGCAGGAGCCATAGGGTTGTCTCTAATTATTGTATGACCTGCGTGTCAATCATTAAGCGCTATGTAATGCTTTACTTTATCGCTAAACGGTAGCAATAGTAGTAGAAGCATGGTTGGCGTGACAACCCCGATGGCAACGCGATGATGGAGATCATGGTGTCATGCCGTTGACGATGGAAATCATGCCGGTGCTTTGGAGATGGAGATCAAAAGCACAAGTTCATGGCCATATCATGTCACTTATGATTTGCATGTGATGTTAATCTTTTTATGCATCTTATTTTGCTTAGGACGACGGTAGCATTATAAGGTGATCCCTCTCTAAAATTTCAAGATAAAATTGTGTTCTCCCCAAGTGTGCACCGTTGCGAAAGTTCGTCGTTTCGAAGCACCACGTGATGATCGGGTGTGATAGACTCTACGTTCACATACAACGGGTGCAAGCCAGTTTTGCACATGCGGAACGCTTGGGTTAAACTTGACGAGCCTAGCATGTACAGACATGGCCTCGGAACACAAGAGACCGAAAGGTCGAACATGAGTCATATAGTAGATATGATCAACATGGAGATGTTCACCATTGAAACCACCTCATCTCACGTGATGATCAGACTTGGGTTGGTGAATTTGGATCATGTTTCACTCGGACGACCGGAGGGATGTCGATTTGAGTGGGAGTTTTTAAGTAAACTAAACTCATTATCTTGAACAATAGTCTAAGTTGTCTTTGCAAATTTATGTTGTAGATCAATGGCTCGCGCAGTAGCTTCCCTGAATTTCAATGCGTTCCTAGAGAAAGCCAAGCTGAAAGATGATGGAAGTAACTTTGTAGACTGGGCCCGTAATCTGAGGATTATCCTCACGGCTGCCCAAAAGGCTTATGTCCTTGATGCACCGCTTGGTGAGCAACCCACTCCAGCGTCTGTGGACGTTATGAACGCCTGGCAGGCGCGTGTTGATGACTACTCAATAGTTCAGTGCGCCATGTTGTATGGCTTAGAACCGGGACTTCAAAGGCATTTTGAACGTCATGGAGCATATGAGATGTTCCAGGAGTTGAAGTTTATTTTTGAGAAGAATGCCCGGATCGAGAGGTATGAGACCTCCGATAAATTCTATGCTTGCAAGATGGAGGAGAACGGGTCTGTCAGTGAACACATACTCAAAATGTCTGGGTATTACAACCGTCTGGCTGAGTTGGGAGTTGTGCTCTCGCCAGAGGCGATCACTGACAGAGTTCTTCAGTCGCTACCACCTAGCTCCAAGAGCTTTGTGTTGAATTATAACATGCAAGGGATGAACAAGTCAGTCGCCGAGCTGTTTGCGATGCTGAAAGTCGCTGAGTCAGACATCCAGAAGGAGTATCAAGTGTTGATGGTCAATAAAACCACTAGTTTCAAGAAGAATGGCAAGGGCAAGAAGGGAAACTCCAAGAAGAGTGGCAAAGTAGTTGCCCCTCCCGTGAAGAAACCCAAGACTGGGCCCAAGCCGGAAACTGAGTGCTTCTATTGCAAGGGAACTGGCCACTCGAAGCGGAATTGCCCCAAGTATCTGGCCGACAAGAAGGGGGCCAACGCCAAACACGGTATATATGATATACATGTTATTGATGTGTACCTTACCAACTCTCGTTGTAGTGCCTGGGTATTTGATACCGGTGCGGTTGCTCACATTTGCAACTCAAAGCAGGAACTGCGGAATAGACGGAGGCTGGCGAAGGACGAAGTGATGATGCGCGTGGGAAATGGTTCCAAGGTTGATGTGATCGCCATCGGCACACTCGCTCTTCGATTACCATCGGGATTAGTGATGAACCTGAATAATTGTTATTTAGTGCCTGCGTTGAGCATGAACATTATATCTGGATCTGGTTTAATGCGAGATGGTTACTCATTTAAATTAGAGAATAATGGTTGTTCTATTTATATGGGTAATATCCTTTATGGTCATGCACCCATTGTGAGGGGTTTATTCTTATTGAATCTCGATAGTGATGATACACATGTTCATAACATTGATGCCAAAAGATGTAGAGTTGATAATGATAGTACCACTTTCTTGTGGCACTGCCACTTAGGTCATATTGGTGTAAAACGCATGAAGAAACTCCATGCTGATGGACTTTTGGAGTCACTTGATTTTGAATCACTTGACACATGCAAACCATGCCTCATTGGCAAGATGACTAAGACCCCGTTCTCCGGAACAATGGAACGGGCAAGTGACTTGTTGGAAATCATACATACCGATGTGTGCGGTCCGATGAGCATTGAGGCGCGCGGTGGATATCGTTACTTTCTCACCTTCACCGACGATTTGAGTAGATATGGGTATGTTTACTTAATGAAACACAAGTCTGAAACGTTTGAAAAGTTCAAGCAATTTCAGAGTGAAGTTGAGAATCATCGTAACAAGAAGATCAAATTCCTATGATCTGATCGAGGGGGAGAATATCTGAGTTATGAGTTTGGCAGTCACTTAAGACAATGTGGAATTGTTTCACAGTTGACGCCACCTGGAACACCACAGCGTAATGGTGTGTCCGAACGTCGTAATTGAACCTTATTGGATATGGTGCGTTCTATGATGTCTCTTGCCGATCTGCCACTATCATTTTGGGGTTATGCGTTAGAGACAACTGCATTCACTTTAAATAGGGCACCATCTAAGTCCATTGAGACGACACCGTATGAACTGTGGTTTGGCAAGAAACCAAAGTTGTCATTTCTTAAAGTTTGGGGATGCGATGCTTATGTCAAAAGGCTTCAGCCAGATAAGCTTGAACCCAAAGCGGACAAATGCGTCTTCATAGGATACCCAAAAGATACGGTTGGGTATACCTTCTATCTCAGATCCGAAGGCAAAGTGTTTGTCGCTAAGAACGGGTCCTTTCTCGAGAAAGAGTTTCTCTCGAAAGAATTGAGTGGGAGGAAGATAGAACTTGATGAGGTTGTTGAACCTTTACTTCAACCAGAGAGTAGCACTGCGCAGAAAGATGTTTCTGTGGAACCTACGTCAGTTGAAGAGGAAGCTGATGATGGTGATCATGAAGCTTCGGATCAAGTTACTATCGAACCTCGTAGGTCGACAAGGATACGTACTGCTCCTGAGTGGTACGGTAACCCTGTCTTAAAGGTCATGTTGTTGGACAACGATGAACCTACGAGCTATGGAGAAGCGATGGTGGGCCCGGATTCTGACAAATGGTTAGAGGCCATGAAATCCGAGATGGGATTCATGTATGAAAACAAAGTATGGACTTTGGAAGTATTACCTGAAGGGCGAAAGGCCATTCAGAATAAATGGATCTTCAAGAAGAAGACGGACGCAGACGGTAATGTCACCGTCTATAAAGCTCGACTTGTGGCAAAGGGTTTTTTCACAAGTTCAAGGAGTTGACTACGATGAGACTTTCTCACCCGTAGCGATGCTTAAGTCCGTCAGAATCATGTTAGCAATAGCTGCATTTTTCGATTATGAAATTTGGCAGATGGATGTCAAAACAGCGTTCCTTAACGGTTTTCTTAAGGAAGAGTTGTATATGATGCAACCAGAAGGTTTTGTCGATCCAGATAATGCTGACAAAGTTTGCAAACTCCAGCGATCCATTTATGGACTGGTGCAAGCGTCTCGGAGTTGGAATCTTCGCTTTGATGAGGTGATCAAAGCGTTTGGGTTTATACAAGTTTACGGAGAAGCTTGTATTTACAAGAAAGTGAGTGGAAGCTCTATAGCGTTTCTAATATTATATGTGGATGACATATTGCTGATTGGAAACAATATAGAACTTTTGGGAAGCGTGAAGGAGTATTTGAACAAGAGTTTTTCAATGAAGGACCTAGGAGAAGCTGCTTTCATATTAGGCATCAAGATCTATAGAGATAGATCAAGACGCTTAATAGGACTTTCACAGAGCACATACCTTGATAAAGTTTTGAAGAAGTTCAAAATGGATCAGTCCAAGAAGGGGTTCTTGCCTGTTTTGCAAGGTGTGAAGTTGAGTAAGACTCAATGCCCAGCGACTACAGAGGATAGAGAAAAGATGAGTGTCATCCCCTATGCTTCTGCCATAGGCTCTATCATGTATGCGATGCTGTGCACAAGACCAGATGTCAGCCTTGCCATAAGTATGGCCGGAAGGTTTCAAAGTGATCCAGGAGTGGAACACTGGACAGCGGTCAAGAATATCCTTAAGTACCTAAAAAGGACTAAGGAAATGTTTCTCGTTTATGGAGGTGATCAAGAGCTCGTCGTAAAGGGTTACGTCGATGCAAGCTTTGACACTGATCCGGATGACTCTAAGTCTCAAACCGGATACGTATATATTGTAAATGGGGGAGCGGTAAGCTGGTGCAGTTCCAAGCAAAGCGTGGTAGCTGATTCTACATGCGAAGCGGAGTACATAGCTGCCTCGGAGGCGGCAAAGGAAGGTGTCTGGATGAAGTAGTTCATGACAAATCTTGGAGTTGTGCCCGGTGCACTGGACCCGATGACTCTGTTCTGTGACAACACTGGTGCCATTGCTCTAGCCAAGGAACCAATGTTTCACAAGAGGACCAGACATATAAAGCGACGCTTCAATTCCATCCGCGATGCGATCAAGGAGGAGGACATAAACATTTGCAAAGTGCGCACGGATCTGAATGTTGCAGATCGGTTAACTAAACCTCTTCCACGGGCAAAACATGATCAACACCAGAACTCTATGGGTGTTAGATTCATAACCATGTAATGATAGATTATTGACTCTAGTGCAAGTGGGAGACTGTTGGAAATATGCCCTAGAGGCAATAATAAAATGGTTATTATTATATTTCCTTGTTCATGATAATCGTTTGTTATCCATGCTATAATTGTATTGGTTGGAAACACAAATGCATGTGTGGATACGTAGACAACAACATGTCCCTAGTGAGCCTCTGCCGGACTAGCTCGTTGATCAAAGATGGCCATGGTTTCCTGGTCATAGACATGAGTTGTCATTTGATAACGGGATCACATCATTAGGAGAATGATGTGATGGACAAGACACAAACTATGAACGTAGCATATATGATCGTGTCAAGTTTATTGCTTTCGTTTTCGCATGTCAAGTATCTGTTCCTATGACCATGAGATCATGCAACTCACTGACACCGGAGGAGTACCTTGTGTGTATCAAACATCGCAACGTAACTGGGTGACTATAAAGATGCTCTACAGGTATCTCCGAAGGTGTCTGTTGAGTTGGCATGGATCAAGACTGGGAATTTGTCAGTCCGTATGACGGAGAGGTATCTCAGGGCCCACTCGATAATACAGCATCACAATGAGCTGGCAAGCAATGTGACTAAAGAGTTAGCCACGGGATCTTGTATTACGGAACGAGTAAAGAGACTTGCCGGTAACGAGATTGAACTAGGTATGGAGATACCGACGATCGAATCTCGGGCAAGTAACATATCGCCGGACAAAGGGAATTGCATACGGGATTGACTGAATCCTTGACATCGTGGTTCCACCGATAAAGATCTTCGATGAATATGTAGGAACCAATATGGGCATCTAGGTCCCGCTATTGGTTATTGACCGGAGAGGAGTCTCGGTCATGTCTGCATATTCCCGAACCCATAGGGTCGCACGCTTAACGTTCAGTAGCACTAGGGAAAGTATTGAGATATTAATAGTGGAAAGTCCGAAGGTTGTTCGGAGTCCCGGATGGGATCCGGGACATCACGAGGAGCTCCGAAATAGTCCGGAGGTAAAGATTCATATATGGAAAGTTGTTACCGGGGTTCCGGAAAAAGTTCGAGTTTTTTCGGTATTGTACCGGGAAGGTTCTAGAAGGTTCCGGAGTGGGGCCCACCTGCATGGGGGACCCACATGAACGTGGGTAGTGGGGAAAGTCCCCACAACCCTGGTCTAGGCGCACCAAGATCCTCCCTTAAAAGGAATAGTATCATATCCCAAAGGGATAAGATCAGGATCCCTAAAAAGGGGGGATAGTGATCGGTGGGGAAGGAAAGGAGGGATTTCCTTCCTCCCCCTTTGGCCAACGACCCTAGGGCCTTGGAGGGCAAGCCACCAGCCCCCTCCACGCCTATATAAAGGTGGGGAGGCGTTGGGGGCAGCCACCCCTTGGACCCTTGCCCGTTACCTCTCCCAACTCCTCCCACGTTTCACCGGTACGCGCTTGGCGAAGCCCTGCCGGAATTCCGCTGTCACCACCACCACCCTACCGTCGTGTTGGTCCCGATCTCATCTACCCCCTCTCTCTCGCTTGCTGGATCAAGAAGGAGAGGACGTCGCCGAGCCGCACGTTTGCTAAACTCGGAGGTGCCGTCCGTTCGGCACTTGATCGGGAGTTCGTGGACGGATCGTGATTGGATCACGAAGACGTTCGGCTACATCAACCGCATTTCTTAACACTTCCGCTTAGCGATCTACAAGGGTATGTAGATGCAATCTCTCCTCTCATAGATGTTCATCTCCTAGATCGATCTTGGTGAGCGTAGGAAATTTTTTGTTTCCCATGCAACGTTCCCCAACACCCGGTACAATACCGAAAAAACTGCACCTTTTTCCGGAACCGAAAATATGACTTCCCATATATAAATATTTACCTCTCGACCATTCCGAGACTCCTCATGACGTCCGGGATCTCATCCGGGACTCCGAACAACATTCAGTTACCAATCATCAAATGTCCCAATACTACCGAGAGGGCCCAGAGATATCTCTCCGTCATACAGAGTGACAAATCCCAGTCTCGATCCATGCAACCCTACAGAGACCTTCGGAGATACCTGTAGAGCACCTTTATGATCACCTAGTTACGAAGTGACGTTTGGATACACACTAAGTATTCCTCCGGTATCCGGGAGTGACATGATCTCATGGTCTAAGGAACAGATACTTGACATGAAGAAAGCTGTAGCAAATAAACTAAACGATCTGGTGCTAAGCTTACGGTTGGGTCTTGTCCATCACATCATTCTCCTAATGATGTGATCCCGTTATCAAATGACAACTCATGTCTATGGTTAGGATGCCTTAACCATCTTTGATCAACGAGCTAGTCTAGTAGAGGCTCACTAGGGACACGGTATTTGTTTATGTATCCACACATGTATTTAAGTTTCCGGTCAATACAATTCTAGCACGAATAATAAACCTTTATCATGAACAAGGAAATATGATAATAACCATTTTATTATTGCCTCTAGGGAATATTTCCAACAGTCTCCCACTTGCACTAGAGTCAATAATCTAGTTTACATTGTAATTATTCTAACACCCGTGGAGTCCTGGTGCTGATCATGTTTTGCCCGTGGAAGAGGTTTAGTCAACGGGTCTGCTACATTCAGATCCGTATGCATTTTGGAAAGTTCTATGTCTCCATCCTTAACATAATTATGAACGGAGTTGAAGTGGCGCTTGATGTGCTTGGTTCTCTTGTGAAACCTGGGCTCCTTGGCAATGGCAATAGCTCCAGTGTTGTCACAAAAGATAGTCATTGGATCCGATGCACTAGGTATTACTCCTAGATCGGATATGAACTCTTTCATCCAGACTCCTTCTTGCGCTGCTTCCGAAGCAGCTATATACTCCGCTTCACATGTAGATCCCGCCACGACGCTTTGCTTGGAACTGTACCAACTGACCGCTCCACCATTTAATATAAATACGTATCCGGTTTGAGACTTAGAGTCATCCGGATCTGTGTCGAAGCTAGCATCGACGTAACCCTTTACGACGAGCTCTTCGTCACCTCCATAAATGAGAAACATGTCCTTAGTCCTTTTCAGGTACTTCAGGATATTCTTGACCGCTGTCCAGTGATCTACTCCTGGATCACTTTGGTACCTCCCTGCCAGACTAATGGCAAGGCACACATCAGGTCTGGTACACAGCATGGCATACATTATGGAGCCTATGGCTGAAGCATAGGGAATGACTTTCATCCTTTCTCTTTCTTCTGCCGTGGTCGGGCTTTGAGTCTTACTCAACTTCACACCTTGCAATACAGGCAAGAACCCTTTCTTTGACTGATCCATTTTGAACTTCTTCAAAACTTTGTCAAGGTATGTGCTTTGTGAAAGTCCTATTAGGCGTCTTGATCTATCTCTATAGATTTTGATGCCCAATATATAAGCAGCTTCACCGAGGTCTTTCATTGAAAAACTCTTATTCAAATATCCTTTATGCTTTCCAGAAATTCTACATCATTTCCAATCAACAATATGTCATCCACATATAATATTAGAAATGCTACAGAGCTCCCACTCACTTTCTTGTAAAAACAAGCTTCTCCGTAAGTTTGTATAAAACCAAAAGCTTTGATCACCTCATCAAAGCATATATTCCAACTCCGAGATGCTTGCACCAGTCCATAGATAGATCGCTGGAGCTTGCATACTTTGTTAGCATCCTTAGGATCGACAAAACCTTCTGGTTGCATCATATACAATTCTTCCTTAAGAAACCCGTTAAGGAATGCCGTTTTGACGTCCATTTGTCAGATCTCATAATCATAAAATGCGGCAATAGCTAACATAATTCTAACAGACTTAAGCATCGCTACGGGTGAGAAAGTCTCATCGTAGTCAACCCCTTGAACTTGTCGGAAACTCTTAGCGACAAGTCGAGCTTTATAGACAGTGACATTACCATCAGCGTCTGTCTTCTTCTTAAAGATCCATTTACTCTCAATGGATTGCCGATCATCGGGCAAGTCCACCAAAGTCCATACTTTGTTCTCATACATGGATCCTATCTCGGATTTCATGGCCTGAAGCCATTTGTCAGAATCTAGGCTCATCATAGCTTATCTATAGTTCGTAGGTTCGCCTTTGTCTAACAACATGACTTCCAGGACAGGATTACCATACCACTCTGGTGCGGAATGTACCCTGGTCGACCTACGAAGTTCAGTAGTAACTTGATCCAAAGTTTCATGATCATCATCATTTCTCGAAGGTACGATTACCTCATCAAGTTCTACTTTCCTCCCACTCACTTCTTTCGAGACAAACTCCTTCTCTAGAAAGGATCCATTCTTGGCAACAAAGATCTTGCCCTCGGATCTGTGGTAGAAGGTATACCCAATGGTCTCTTTAGGATATCCTATGAAGACGCACTTCTCCACTTTGGGTTCGAGCTTATCAGGATGAAGCCTCTTGACATAAGCGTCGCATCCCCAAACTTTAAGAAATGATAGCTTAGGTTTCTTGGCAAACCACAACTCATACGGTGTCGTCTCAACGGATTTAGACGGTGCCCTATTTAAAGTGAATGCGGCTGTCTCTAATGCATAACCCCAAAATGATAGTGGCAAATCGGTAAGAGACATCATAGAACGCACCATATCCAATAGAGTACGATTACGACGTTCGGACACACCATTACGCTGTGGTGTTCCAGGTGGCGTGAGCTGTGAAACAATTCCACATTGTCTTAAATGCATACCAAATTCGTAACTCAAATATTCACCTCCACGATCAGATCGTAGAAACTTTATTTTCTTGTTACGATGATTTTCCACTTCACTCTGAAATTCCTTGAACTTTTCAAATGTTTCAGTGTTTCATTAAGTAAATATACCCATATCTACTCAAATCGTCTGTGAAGGTAAGAAAATAACGATATCCACCGCGTGCTTCAACACTCATCGGACCGCATACATCAGTATGTATTATTTCCAATAAGTCACTAGCTCGCTCCATTGTTCCGGAGAACGGAGTTTTAGTCATCTTGCCCATGAGGCATGGTTCACATGTCTCAAATGATTCATAATCAAGAGATTCCAAAAATCCATTGGCATGGAGTTTCTTCATGCGCTTTACACCAATATGATCTTAAGCAGCAGTGCCACAATCATGTGGTACTATCATCATTAACTTTGCATCTTTTGGCATTAATATTATGAATATGTGTATCACTACGATCGAGATTCAACAAGAATAAACCATTCACAAGGGGTGCATGACCATAAAAGATATTACTCATATAAATAGAACAACCATTATTCTCTGACTTAAATGAATAACCGTCTCGCAATAAACAAGATCCAGATATAATGTTCATGCTCAACGCAGGCACCAAATAACAATTATTTAGGTTTAAAACTAGGGACATTTGCATTTCTATCCCTAACTTGAACCACCTACTCATATTTGCCCCTAATTTCGAAGCCTGCTCAAATTTGCCCCTTTGCCGTTATGTGCACATATAGAAATGCCCTTCTGTGCCGTTACCGTCCGGTCAAAGGGCTTTGACCATCCTGAAAAAAATAGCAAAAAAAATCTAAAAAATCTAAAATTTTGTGGGATCGAAGATACTCATGTGCGCAAGGTGCGTGCAAATTTTCGTGCTGTTTGGACATTCCAGGAGCTCGTGGCTAGGAAAAACAGTAAATCTGTACGCTTGTGAACAGTAAATTTGAAATAAAATAGCAAGAAAATGAAAAAAATATGAAATTCTTTGGCATCAAAGAGGCTTGGGTGCACATGGTGCTTGCAAGTTTTTGTGATCAAATGACATGCGAGGAGCTCTAGCAAAAAAAAAATAGTCATTTTTTCCAAAGTTTTTCCCGAGCCAAATTTTGTTTTTTTCTCCACGAGCACCTACAATGTCCAAACACAACAAAAATTTGCATGCACCTAGCGGACCCGAGCCTCTTTGATGCGAATTTTTTTCATATTTTTTGATTTTTCTTGCTATTTTTTTGAACTTACTGTTCACAGGCGTACATATTTACTGTTTTTCCTTCGCCACGAGCTCCTGGAATGTCCAAACAGCATGAAAATTTGCACGCACCTTGCGAATCTGAGTATCTTTGATCCCACAAAATATCAGATTTTTTAGATTTTTTTGCTATTTTTTTCAGGACGGTCAAAGCCCTTTGACCGGCTTTGACTGGACGGTAACGACACAGAAGGGCATTTCTATAAGTGCGCATAACGGCAGAGGGGCAAATTTGAGCAGACTTCAAAATTAGGAGCAAATATGAGTAGTGGGTTCGAGTTAGGGGCACAAATGTATAAAACCCTTAAAACTGTAGATGTAGAGGTAGCGTGCCGACGGCGATCACATCAACCTTGGAACCATTTCCGACGCGCATCGTCACCTCGTCCTTAGCCAGTCTTCGTTTATTCCGCAGCTCCTGTTTCGAGTTACAAATATTAGCAACCGAACCAGTATCAAATACCCAGGCGCTACTACGAGCACTAGTAAGGTACACATCAATAACATGTATATCAAATATACCTTTGTTGACATTGCCAGCCTTCTTATCTGCCAAGTACTTGGGGCAGTTCCGCTTCCAGTGACCATTCCCCTTGCAGTAGAAGCACTCAGTCTCAGGTTTGGGTCCAGCCTTGGGTTTCTTCACAGGAGCGGCAACTGATTTACCGTTCTTCTTGAAGTTCCCTTTCTTTCCCTTGCCTTTCTTGAAACTAGTGGTCTTTTTAACCATCAACACTTGATGCTCCCTCTTGATTTCTACCTCCGTGGCCTTAAGCATCGCAAAGAGCTCAGGAAGTGTTTTCTCCATCCCTTGCATATTATAGTTCATCACAAAGCCCTTATAGCTTGGTGGCAGTGATTGGAGAATTCTGTCAATAACCGAGTCATCTGGAAGATTAACTCCCAACTGAGTCAAGCGATTGTGCAACCCAGACATTCTGAGTATATGCTCACTAACAGAATTGTTCTCCTCCATTTTACAGCTAAAGAACTTGTCTGAGATGTCATACCTCTCGACCCGGGTATGAGCTTGAAATACCAATTTCAGCTCCTGGAACATCTCATATGCTCCGTGGTGCTCAAAACGTCTTTGGAGCCCTGGTTCTAAGCCGTAAAGCATGGCGCACTGAACTATCGAGTAGTCATCAGAACGTGCCTGCCAGATGTTCACAACATCCACAGACGACGCTGGAGGGGTGCGTCACCTAGCGGTGCATCAAGGACATAAGCCTTCTGTGCAGCAATGAGGACAATCCTCAAGTTACGGACCCAGTCCGCATAGTTGCTTCCATCATCTTTCAACTTAGCTTTCTCTAGGAATGCATTAAAATTCAGGGGAACTACAGCGCGGGCCATTGATCTACAACACAAATTTTTGCAAAGACAATTAAGACTAAGTTCATGATAATTTTAGTTCAGTTAATCAAATTACTAATGAATTCCCACTTAAATCAACATCCCTCAAGTTGTCTAAGTGACACATGATCCAAATCAACTAACCCATGTCCGATCATCACGAGAGATGGGGTAGTCATCAATGGTGAACATCTCCATGTTGATCATATCTACTATATGACTCATGTTCGACCTTTCGGTCTCCTGTGTTCCGAGGCCATGTCTGTACATGCTTGGCTCGTCAAGTTTAACCCAAGTATTCTGCATGTGTAAAACTGGCTTACACCCGTTGTATGCGAACGTAGAGTCTATCACACCCGATCATCACGAGGTGCTTCAAAACGACGAACTTTTGCAATGGTGCATACTTAGGGAGAACACAATTTCTTGAAATTAAGTGAAGGGATCATCTTATAATGCTACCTTCATTCTAAGCAAAATAAGACGCATAAAAAGGATAAACATCACATGCAATCAATATGTGACATGATATGGCCATTATCATCTCGTGCCTTTGATCTCCATCTCCAAAGCACCGGCATGATCTCCATCGTCACCGGCATGAATCCATGATCTCCATCATCATGATCTCCATCATCGTGTCGTCACGTGGTCGTCTCGCCAACTATTGCTTCTACAACTATTGCTAACGCATAGCGATAAAGTAAAGCAATTATATGGCGTTTAACAGTTGACTCGCAGGTCACACAATAAATTAAAGACAACCCTATGGCTCCTGCCGGTTGCCGTACTCATCGACATGCAAGTCGTGAACCTATTACAAAACATGATCATCTCATACATCAACATATATCACATCACGTTTTGGCCATACCACATCACAACATGCCCTGCAAAAACAAGTTAGACGTCCTCTACTTTGTTGTTGCAAATTTTACGTGGCTGCTATGGGCAACTAGCAAGAACCGTTCTTACCTACGCAAAGCCACAACGGTGATAATCAAGTTGCCTTTTAACCTTCTATAAGGACCGCCTTTGTCAAATTAGATTCAACTAAAGTAGGAGAAACAGACACCCGCTAGCCACCTTATGCAAAACTAGTTGCATGTTAGTCGGTGGAACCGGTCTCATGTGCGAGGACATGTAAGATTGGTCCGAGCCGCTTCATCCCACAATACCGCCGAATCCAAATAAGACAAGAGAGGTAAGCAATTAGAGCATCAACGCCCACAACTTTTGTGTTCTACTCGTGCATATACATCTACGCATAGACCTAGCTCTGATACCACTGACGGGGAACGAAGCATGAAAATCAAAAAATTTCCTACGAACACCCAAGATCTATCTAGGAGAAGCATAGCAACGAGAGGGGAGAGTGTGTCTACTTACCCTTGTATACCAAAAGCGGAAGCGTATATAACGCGGTTGATGTAGTCGTTCTCTTCGCGATCCGATCACGATCCAACCGATCTAGTGCCGAACGGACGGCACCTCCGAGTTTAGCACACGTGCGGTTCAATGACGTCTCCTCCTCCTTGATCCAGCAAGAGAAGGCGGAGAAGTAGATGGGATCACAAGTAGCACGATGGCGTGGTGGTGATGGTGGTGGTGGAGCTAGTTCAGCAGGGCTTCGCCAAGTGCTACTAGAACAAGGACGGAGGAGCTACGGAGTAACGGGAGAGAGAGGGGCGCTAAGGGCTTGGTGAGTCCTCTTGGGGCGCCCCCTCCTCTATATATATATAGGTGGAGGGGCGTGGGGAACATCCCCTCCAAGCCCTAGGGCACAGCCAAGGGGGAGAGGACTTGGACTCCAAGTCCAATCCAATTCCTACTAGGACTCCCCTTTTTTCCCCTTCTCTAGCCACATGGGCTTTTGAGGACTTGGTGCGCCTAGCCCAATAAGGCCAGGGCACCTCCCCTTAGCCCATGCCAGCCCTTGGGACGTGGTGGACCCACTTGTGGACTTCCGGACCCCTCCGAAATCCTCCGGAACCTTCTGGAAGCTTCCCGGTACAATACCGAAAAAACTGCACCTTTTTTCGGAACCCAAAATATGACTTCCCATATATAAATATTTACCTCTCGACCATTCCGAGACTCCTCATGAAATCGAGGATCTCATCCGGGACTCCGAACAACATTCGGTTACCAATCATCAAATATCCCAATACTACTCTAGCGTCAACGAGCGTTAAGCGTGCGACCCTGCGGGTTTGGGAATCATGTAGTCATGACCGAGACACCTCTTTGGTCAATAACCAATAGCGGGACCTGGATGCCCATATTGTTTCCTACATATTCCACGAAGATCTTTTATCGGTTGAACCACGATGTTAAGGATTCGGTTAATCCCGTATGCAATTCCCTTTGTTCGGCGATATGTTACTTGCCCGAGATTCGATCGTCGGTATCTCCATACCTAGTTCAATCTCGTTACCGGCAAGTCTCTTTACTCGTTCCGTAATACAAGATCCTATGACTAACTCATTAGCCACATTGCTTGTAAGCTCTTTATGATGTTGTATTACCGAGAGGGCCCAGAGATATCTCTCCATCATACGGAGTGGCAAATCCCAGTCTCGATCCATGCAACCCTACAGAGACCTTCGGAGATACCTGTAGAGCACCTTTATGATCACCCAGTTATGAAGTGACATTTGGATACACACTAAGTATTCCTCCGGTATCCGGGAGTGACATGATCTCATGGTCTAAGGAACAGATACTTGACATGAAGAAAGCTGTAGCAAATAAACTAAACGATCTGGTGCTAAGCTTACGGTTGGGTCTTGTCCATCACATCATTCTCCTAATGATGTGATCCCGTTATCAAATGACAACTCATGTCTATGGTTAGGAAACCTTAACCATCTTTGATGAACGAGCTAGTCTAGTAGAGGCTCACTAGGGACACGGTATTTGTTTAAGTATCCACACATGTATTTAAGTTTCCGGTCAATACAATTATAGCATGAATAATAAACCTTTATCATGAACAAGGAAATATGATAATAACCATTTTATTATTGCCTCTAGGGCATATTTCCAACAGGCCCGTCCTCGGCCCATGAGCAGATCGGACTTGAGGCCGACCGCGGGGAATTTTGCGTCCCACCCACCACCCACTTAGTAGCCACTATCGAAGATTTAACCGACATGCCGGACTACACCTCCGAGGAGGCTGACGACATGGACGAGGATATCGACGTCCCGCCGTATATGGCTCCCTCCCTCGCCACTTCCAACCCCGGAAAGTGGACCGCCACCTCCACCTACGACGTTTACATGGTCGACACCCCCAGGAAGGATGGCGACGGCCCCACCGAGGAACCGCCCAAACGCCGACGAAGGCGATCCAGGGGGCGAGGAAAGGGCAAGGAAAACAACACAGACACGAATGGTACCGGAGACAACGAGACTCCGGACAACATAGGGGAGTTCGGCGATAACACCCCCGAACAGCACCACGACACCCCTGAAGGGCACGAGGACCAGGGCGACCCTGAGGACCCCGAGCATTCCGAGGACAGTAATTACCTCCCTCCGTCCGAAGAGGAGGATAGCCTTGGACCCGAGGATTTTGTCCTGGATTTTGTCATCCCAGAGGACCCCCTGGACCAGGAAAGATTCAGGCAGCATCTTATAGCCACCGCCCGAAGCTTGAAGAAGAAGCAGCAGCTCAAGGCCGAACAAGACACCCTTAATGATATGTGAAAGCGCAGGTTATCTCCCAGAGGGGGGGGTGAATGGGAGATTATTAGAAATTCGTCAAACTCTGATGAATTTGACGAAGATCCGAGTGAAGAAATAGAAACACATGTGAAACTAAGTCATCACAGATTCAGAGTACATGCGAACAGGATACATAAGAGTGAAGAACATGCAATCATACAATCATACAGGCATGATGAATACGAACTGAGGAAATAAAAGATAACATGATCAAATACTTTAGTTCAAATTCGTCAGAGGATAGATCACAAATTCTTCAGCAGCGGAATAAAGTAAGGGAGGGTAAGGAATTTGAAACCAGGTTGGCTCGGTGAAGACAATGCAATTTGGTAGACCAGTTCCAGTTGCTGCATCAACTGTACGTCTGGTTGAGGCGGCTGAGTCGCAACTCAGAGGACACTTAGTCCTCACCGTATTCCTCTTGAGCTAAGGTCACTTAGACCTCGCCCAATCACTCATGGTAAGTCTTCAAGGTAGACTTCCAAAACCTTCACAGACTTGTTCACCGGCACGCCATAATTACTCTTGGGTGCTCAGAACATGAGGCCTAACCGTATGGAGGAATGACAGTCCTCAAAGGTAACAAGCGTCGGATCACACAGATCAATCTCTTCAGTGATTCTCAATCACTTAGGCTCTGGTTGGGTTTTTCCTCACTTGGGTTCTCACAAAGTCGTCAGAGGATGGGTTGCTCTCAAATGACAAGTGTCAAGTTCTCTCGGAGCAGCCAACCAACAAGTGGTTGGGGGGGGGGCTATTTATAGCCAGGGGGCAACCCGACATGAATTGTCATAAATGCCCTTGTCTGATTCGACCATTGTCAGGATAAGGATCCACTCGACAGCTGGCACGCGGCGCAGCAACGGTCGGAAAATTGTACTCTCAATTTCGTCAGGGCACTCAATTTCCGCATGGTAGGCAGATTGCACTGGCGAACTCCTAACTCCTCAGCCTGACCAAATTCGTCAGCGACCAGATGAACTTCGTCACTGTCGCTAGCAAATGCGTCAGCTGTACTGGAGATTTCCAAAGGCTTCACTCGAAGCGGCTTGTGTATGGGTTTCAGTAAGTTTGAGCATCACTTTTGGAAATGTGAAATATGTATCACCTAGACCCCCTTTAACAGTACGGTTTTTCCTATGACTCAAATAAGAAGAAAAGAAACTATGAAAACCAAAGTCTTCAAGCTTCAAAGTCTTTACATTAATTTCTTCAAAGGCCGTATCAATTTCATCATCAAATTCTTCACTTGAAGAAATCTATTTTTAGGGGTCGTCTTCCATGTGTTAAACGAAATCTTCAGGGACTCTGTCTCCTGTGTATACTCACAAACACATTAGTTCCTCAACCTATTTGTCTTCAATACTCCAAAACCACTAAGGGGGCACTTGATGCACTTACAATCTCCCCCTTTTTGGTGATTGATGACAAATTGGTTAGGCTTTCAACGGGAGTAAAAATAATTGAAGTGTAAGTATAGAGTTTGAAGAAATTGATTACAAGATATTGAGGAACTCCCCCTGAAGATGTGCATATGAGGAATTTGCTTTGGATTGCAAATGCACATGGCAGGTTGAAATTGTGGAGATCTCCCCCTATATCTTGGAATCTAATCATGCATGATCATAAGTTATTTGAAGAATGTGAATGCATGATGAAAATTGGTGTCTGACGAAATTGTGCATGCATGAGTAGATATAGTTACGATCAGAGCATGCATATTGAAACATTGCAAAAGAGTCAGACAGCCAACAATTATTTAAGTTACAACTCGTCAAAGAGCGAATCAAATGAGGTTCAAGAGTTGCAACTTAAGCGAAAACAGCCCATATAACGACCCGCTTGAAGACTAACTCACTCTTCTCCCCCTTTGTCATCAAATGACCAAAAGGAGACAAGGGTGAGGACTAACGCCCCTGAAGAAAATCATCGTGGTGAAGACGAGGGAGCGCTAGCGTTGAAGGGGTCGCGTGAAGCAGATGGACCAGCCGCAGTGTCTTCAACATCTTCATTTTCATCAGTCGTGCGCGATGAAGACTCTGAACTTGGTATGAGAGGAGGAAATTTGGTGTTCTTGAACTTTTTCCTTGGCGGATCTGCCGAGTCAAAGTTCATCTGGAAGTCCAAATCAGCAAGTTCTTCATCGGTCTTGAGGTGTGAAAGGATGGCCCATGATCTGTCGAAAATCTCATGAAGATAATAGCGGTTTTTGTGGACGGCGTTATGCGTCACAGTCATGTTGGCTTGCACAGCGGCAAACTGACGCTTAACCCATCTGTGATTTCTATCCACTTTCTGGTGAAGGCTTATGAGCAGCTCACGGTCCGTCATTGCTCGTGGTGCTTCAGGTGAAGAAGCTGGCCTTGAAGCTTTTGCAGCGGTGTCCTGGCTAGCAGATTCATCAGCATTGGAGCTGGAGATTGGTTGACGAAATTGACCATCAAGGGGACGAATTCCTTCATCTACTGCAGCCTTGCCCTTGCCAGGAACTGAGGAGATGGTGCTCTGAAGAACTTCTACTTCAGGCAAATAGCTCAAATGATTCTGACTGTCAGCCTTGTAGTGAATAGCAGATCGGGATCTGATGAATCTCATGATCCACGGAGCATATGGCTTTAGATCAAACGGCGACTATGCCACGGTGACCAAAGTCCTCAGGAAGAAATCATGAATATTAATGGGAGTACCATGAATGATGTGGAACAGCAGATTCTTCATAATTCCCACAACTTCTTTAGTATTGGAGTTGTGGCCCTTAATAGGACTGAGGGTTTTGGACAGAATGCGAAAAACGGTCCTTGGCACATATAGCAAGTCCTTCACTAAGAAGGTTGTCCTTGGAGCTTCTCCTTCAGCGATTGGCTTCATAAGCACTTGCATCAGGTGGTTTGGCAGTTCAGGTTCTTCATATATTCTCTTTGCTTCTTCATGGGGTGGTTCAACTGGGAGAGCTCGAAGAAGTTCTTCAATTGGAGCTTTGTAGTGAGTGTCTTCACTCATCCAGTCCAGAGCCCATGTAGCAATGTCTTCAGCCTCTCCAGAGAAATGCACGGTGGCGTAGAATTGAAGAATGAGTTCTTCATTCCAATCGCAGACATCAGAGCAGAGGCTGAGTAATCCAGCATCGTGAAGAACAGCCAAAACAGGCCGAAAGCACGGTAAAGACTCCATATCCATGTGAGGAATATGGCGATGCGGAAATACTTTGTTCTTGTCGAATAGCAATGAAGCATAGAAGTTCATCTGAGTCCTTGTCTAGAATCGCAGCCGCCTAATCTTGGCCGAGTCATATGGGGACTCACCAATGAAGAAATTCTTTTCTTCGAAGAATTTGGCATTATCAAACTGAGGCCGCCTGAGGGTTCTGCCAATCTTAGGCATCACTGGCACTGGGTGAAGGTTATGCATCTTCTTGCGTACATCAAACACTGGTCATGGGGACCCAGTGGAATCATTTGGATCTGTGACAGCAAGTGACTTGGCAATTTCTTCAGCAGTAGCAGTGGGAATAGTATCGGTGTCTGCTGAAGGAATTGAGTCTGCACGAGGAGGGGATGCATTGACAACATCAACAGTGGGCTCATCTTGAGCAGTTTCATTAGCTGCTACAGCTGGTATTTCTTCAGGAATGCTCTGGAGCGGTGATGGTTGTTTTTCTTCAGAGCCTGTGTGAATTTCTTCAGTTATGGCAGGTGACTGTGGCACTTGCGCCAGAGGTGTGGTGAGGGGCGAATTTGGATGGAAGGCTTCCCAAAATTCATCAATGATCGGAGGGGTTGTAGCACCATCAATATCCACATCCTCTTCTGTTGCTTCACTACTTCCAGATGAAGCAGTGGCATGTTCTTCAGTCACCGGAACCTGTGAAGGCTTCCGAGACAAGACTTGGTGAAGCGACATATCATCGTCAACTTCGATTTCTTCATCCACTTACTCTGTGGTAGCAGCAGAGTGGGTTTCAGTGCCATCTGCATCAGCCTGAGGAATTTCATATTCCACCCCATACGGAACCATCTGAAGATTTGCATTGGCTGGAGTAGGGGGCGCTGATGAGATAGGTATGGCATCAATGGGAACATTTGAAGACATTGGAGTCATCTTCACTTTCTTCACAGTTGCTGTGTTGGTTGGTGGGGCTGAAGCTTTTCTCTTTTTCGCTTCCTTCTCAGCAGTTTTCGTCTTCTTCACTTCTGATGCAGAAGGAAGAGTGATAGTCTTGACAGATGAAGTCTTTGGTGGGGCAACTGCTGAGGAATGTGATGGTTCAATTTCTTTAGGGTCGACTGATGCAGTTGCCCTGGCAATTTCTTCAGGAACAACTTCTTCAGTTGCCCTTTCATATTCTTCAGGCGCAACCTCTGTTACCCTGGCAGTTTCACTGGACTGAGCTGTAGGCGATGGAGCTGAAGAACTGGTGGGAGGCACCATGCCAAACTTGGCAGCCTCACGCTGGTTGTGCTCATTGACCACTTTGGTGGTGGCTTGGATGAACCTATCGCGCACTCCACAGCAGTGACTTGACTGGCGTTCAAATTCTTCAGATAGCTATTGAATTTCTGATTGCAAAGACACGAGCTGCTGAGGGGAAATAGAGAGCATGTTCTTCCGCAGCTCCTTCTCTTTTTGCAGCTGCTGTTTCCTCACCAATTTTGCTTGATCAATTTTATGCTTCTCATCTAAAATGAAGGCAGAAAGCACATGACTCAGACCAGGGGGCAGATTCAATTCATCAAGAGGCGTATCTGGCTTGGTGCACCAGATGTCAATGAAGTCCAGAAGCTTCTTGGGGTCCAGCAGTAGTGGTACTGAAGAATTCTTATCAATTGCAGCTTGCTCTTGCTTTCTTCTGAGGAACTCCGCGAGCTCATCTTCGTCAGCCAACCCGTGTTCGTCAGCCTGAGGCACAACGGCCTTGCTCTTAGGAATTGTCCTGGTGCCACGGCCAGCAGTAACCTTTTGCTTTAGCTTGGGCAATGAAGATAATGGTTGCCCACTAGCTGAGGCACTTGATGCAGCAATTGAGGCTGTTGCAAAGCCCTCGGTGCGCTGGCAAGATGCGAGCACGATAGGAGTGGAAGCTTTTGCTGCTGCCATGGATGAACTTGAAGCAGGAGGAGGCGCTGAAGATTTTGAAGCAGGACTGTTTTGAAGCCTTGGGTGTTGAAGCCTTTGAAGCTGCAGGCTGGGCCACTGAGGGGTTTGGGACAGTCAGCTTCGGCTTGGTAGCAGGCTTCTTTTGCATTGCCTTCTTCGGAGCACTGGCACTGCCACTTGCATCTGCTTCAGCTGAGGCCTTTGCAGCCTTGTTGAATTCATCAACGGCCTTTTTGGCCTGTTTCTGCAACTTAGCTTGTTGCTTTGCCCATTCTTTGGGGAATTCTTCACCCCTACGGATGCTTGTTGGATGTGCAGTTTGGCCTTCAGCAAGTGGTGGCCTGATGCAAGGAGGCTTCATAGCAAAATCCTTCATGTACTTGGTGGTGACGAAATTGTAATCCCTCCACTGGTATGTCCAGTATCTCTTGATCTTTTGCATACGCGTTTTGCGCTGCTCCTTTGTTTCCTTTCCATGAGTTTCCTCATCTGGAGTGCAATATCCATCATAAAGATCATCTGGAATCTCAAAAGCTGTATGTTCCTCTTTCCGCTTGCCTCCCTTCTGAGGCCTTTTTCCATCAGCCATTTTCTTTAGCTGAGGTTTTTGAACTTTTGAGGACTCTGAAGATGTTTGAAGATTTTCCTCAAGCAATGCTGCAAATGAATTAATTTGATGAGAACCTAGTGATTCATCTGTAGACATTGTACCTGTGAATAGAGTATAGTTGCGAGGAAATAGGGAAGAGTCACATGCGTTCTCAGATAATTTTTAAAATCAACCAGGGGAAGAAATTGACCCTTATCGTCTTGACGCAATTCACTAAGTGTTCTTGACATAGGTTCCAGAGTTGTACAGATTGAAGCAATTGCACAATTGAGGAATCTAGTTGTTAAGTATAACTTAGATGAAAATGCTCAAGACTGGCCAGAAGGAAGTGCTGAAGACTTGGAAGAATAGTAAAAACAGCACGTGAAGATTTTGTGGCAGTAAAAAGATCAAACTTGGGCGGTAAAAATAAATTTTATTTACCCCAAGGATGAACTTGATGAACTGGACGACGAGGCGAAGGAAATCGTCAGTTCAGATCTTCCGTGCCCTAACTTGGCGATGAAAAACGTCTACGGCGGCGGCGAAAGTGAAGAAATCCGCGGCCGGCGCAAGTACGACGGCAAAGTAAACGAGGCAGTGAAGCTCTTCCTCTCCGACGATGATGAGATCCAGTGGCGGCGCTAGGGTTTGCGAGCGACAGGGGCGCGAGAGTGAAAGGAGTTGAGGTTGACGGGGTCAAGCCTTTATATAGGCGCGGTAAAAACTGAGTGGCCCGAAAATTTTGGACGGATAAGTCCCTGGCGATTTTCATCTGAGTGACATGCGTCACACATGCATTTTCATCTCAATCCACGCGTGCGAAGTGCGGGGTGAAGTTACTGTGGCAACCGCCAAAAATTGATTAGAATATTTTCAAAAAAGTGTTCGCAATTTCTTCAGCTGTCAAGGACACAGTGAAGACTTTGAATAGTGTCAAGTAGAACGCATGTGAAGAATTTGTGAACAGAGTGGGTTGAGTTTAGCACAGAAGGGAGCGGGTCCGATCACATCCACATAGATGACGAAAAACACGATTGAAGAATTAGCTATATGTGGATGCTGTTGAGGACATGAAAAACTAATATATATATATATATATATATATATATATATATATATATATATATATATATATATATATATATATAGGTAAAGAACCAAAAGCAGTGAAGAATAACCTCAAGTGACGAGATTGAAAAGATTGACGAAATTGCAAATGACGAAAAACTCAAATTTGAAGAATGTCAAAAAGAGGTGGTGGTGCTACCCACCGTATAAGAACCATGATGATTTCAGACACCGTGTACAATTGTCGTAGGGTTTTGAGAATCAAGTTCTTCATTAATTTCTTCACACTTAGAGGGTTAGTCTTCATTGATTGAAGAAAAACGTTACTTCATGTGTTGTGGATCAAGGTCATCAAGAATGCATAAGCGTTAGGATGTGTGTCCTTTTCAAAGGACATTCGAAGATTCTAAGATGCTTAGCTCACACCGCAACATGCAAAACCTTCTTTCATCCAAGGGCTTTGTGAAGATATCTGCAAGCTGGTCTTCAGTCTTCACGTGGTCGATGACAATGTCTCCCTTCAACACATGATCACGAAGAAAATGGTGACGAATCTCAATATGCTTCGTCCTTGAGTGTTGCACTGGGTTGTGGGCGATCTTGATGGCGCTCTCATTGTCGTCGTAGAGTGGTACTTTCTTCACGTTGACGCTATAGTCCTTGAGGGTTTGCTTCATCCGTAGTAACTGTGAGCAGCAGGCGCCAGCAGCAATGTACTCAGCCTCGGCCGTAGAAAGTGAAACGCAGTTCTGCTTCTTCGAGGACCAACATACAAGAGATCATCCGAGGAAATGGCATGTGCCTGATGTTGACTTGCGGTCCACACGATCACCAGCATAATCAGAATTGGAATATCCAGCAAGATCAAGTGATGAGCCCTTGGGATACCATAATCCAAGCGTTGGGGTGTGAGCCAAATATCAAAGAATTCGTTTCACATCCTGGTGGTGTGATTCCTTCGACGACGCTTGAAATCGGGCACACATGCAAATGCTAAGCATAATATCTGGCCTAGATGCACATAGGTAAAGCAACGAACCAATGATGGAGCGATATACCTTTTGATCGAAATCTTTACCATTTTTGTCAGTGTTGAGTTGGCCATTTGTCGGCATTGGTATCTTGAGGCCTTTGCAATCTTGCATTCTGAATTTCTTCAGGCAGTCTCTGAGGTATTTCTCCTGAGATATGAAGATGCCATTGGGTTGTTGACGAATTTGAAGCCTGAGGAAGAATTTCAACTCCCCCATCATAGACATCTGATATTCTTCTTGCATCATATGAGCAAATTCGTCACTGTATTTCTTGTTAGTGCAACCAAAGATAATACCATCAACATATATTTGGCATATGAACAGTTCACCATCATAAGATTTAGTAAAAAGAGTAGGGTCAAGTGAACCGGGCTTGAACCCCTTTTTCTTCAGGAATTCCTTCAGTGTATCATACCAAGCCCTAGGGGCCTGCTTGAGGCCATAGAGAGCCTTGTTGAGTCTGAAGACTTTGTCAGGATGCTTTGGGTCCTCAAAACCTGGTGGTTGAGCAACATATACTTCTTCCTCAAGCTTACCATTGAGGAATGCACTTTTCACATCCATTTGATATAAGAGGATATCATGATGGTTAGCATATGCAAGCAATATTCGAATGGCTTCAAGCCTAGCAATAGGTGCAAATTTTTCATCGAAATCAATACCCTCAACCTGTGTGTAGCCTTGAGCTACAAGACGAGCCTTATTCCTCACCACTTGGCCATTTTCGTCTTGTTTGTTGCGGTAGATCCACTTAGTGCCGATGATATTGTGCTTGCGTGGTTCAGGATGCTTAACAAGCTCCCACACATTGTTGAGCTCGAATTGACGCAATTCATCTTGCATTGCTTGAATCCATTCAGGTTCCAGAAAGGCTTCATCAACTTTGGTGGGCTCTGAAATAGAGACAAACGCGTAATGCCCACAAAAATTAGCTAAATGTGAAGCTCTTGAGCGAGTGAGGGGACCAGGTGCATTGATGTTGTCGAGGATCTTCTCAATCTGCACTTCATTCGCCACTCGTGGATGTGCTGGACGAGGGCCTTGTTGTTGTTGTTGTTGCCGTGCAGAATCCTCAGCATCATTTTCGTCAGGATGTTCATTTTCTTCACGACAAGGAACGACTACTTCTTCATCAGCAGCTATTTCTTCACTGGACACAATTTCACCAGTGCCCATCAGCTTGATAGATTCCTCAGGTGGCATTTCATCTAGCACAGGAGGCAGGTGCTCTCTTTGCGAGCCGTTAGTTTCATCGAACCGCACATCTATAGTTTCAACAACCTTGTGGTGGAAGGAGTTGAAGACTCTGTAGGTGTGCGAGTCCTTTCCGTAACCAAGCATAAAACCTTCATGTGCTTTCGATGCAAATTTAGAATTGTGACGAGGATCTCTAATCCAACATTTAGCTCCGAAGACTTTGAAATAACTCACATTGGGTTTCTTGTCAGTGAGGAGCTCATATGAGGTCCTCTTGAGGAATTTGTGAAGATATACCCGGTTGATGATGTGGCATGCAGTGTCAATTGCCTCAGGCCAGAAGTGAAGAGGTGTCTTGTATTCATCAAGCATAGTACGCGCCATCTTGATGAGGGTTCTGTTCTTGCGCTCCATGACTCCATTCTGCTGAGGAGTGTAGGGAGCAGAGAGCTCATGAGTAATACCAAGTTCATCAAGATAATCATCGAGGCCTGTGTTTTTGAACTCAGTGCCATTGTCACTCCTGATGTGCTTGATCTTGAGACCATAATTCGTCATGGTCCGATTGGAGAATCGTCTGAAGACATTCTGAACTTCAGTCTTGTAGGTAATGATGTGCACCCAGGTGTAGCGAGAGTAGTCTTCAACAATGTCGAATCCGTAGAGAGATGCTGCATTGGTTAGTGTGGCATAATGTGTAGGACCAAACAAATCCATATGAAGCAATTCAAAAGGATGAGTAGTGGTCATGATTGTCTTCGCCTGGTGCTTGGGTCTGGTCATCTTTCCAGACTCACAAGCACCACAGAGGCGATCCTTGACGAATTTGACACCCTCGATGCCAATGATATGCTTCTTCTTGACGAGAGTGCTCAAGTTCCTCATTCCAGCATGTCCAAGTCGTCGATGCCATAGCCAGCATTCCGAAGCTTTTGCCATTAGACATGTTGCAGGCTGAGGACCTGTAGAGAAATCTACAATATACAAGTCACCTCTCCTAAAGCCTTCGAAGACTTTGGATTTTTCAGATTCCAACAACACAATGCATCTATATTTGCCAAAGATGACAATCATATCAAGATCACAAAGCATTGAGATAGACATGAGGTTGAATCCAAGGGACTCGACAAGCATCAACTTTTCCATGTGTCGATCCTTTGAAATGGCAACCTTACCTAGACCCAATACCTTGCTTTTTCCTTTGTCAGCATATGTGATATGCTTCAGATGAGAAGGAGTAAGGGGAGCATCAGTGAGGAGATTCCTATCTCCAGTCATATGATTCGTGCAGCCACTGTCCAAGATCCATTCAGTGGCAGAAGGTGTATCATCCTGTAGAAGCATTAGTCTGTCTTACAAATTCATATGCTTCAAAGTGAAGAATATGATAATGATCAATTTCGTCAGACAATTTCATCAATGAATAATATCAAGCAGCATAAGGGATGTGTGAAATGAAACATTCATTCCAACATGATTAGCCTCCATCCCAACAGGCATTTTGTCAGGTCTTCAGCAAATTCATCAGACATTTAGTTGTCTGAAGACCTGACCCTGCAGAAGAGATTAGTTTTCTTCTTAACCACCCACATCTGAATGGGTGGCTGAGAAGCAATGTGATGAAGTGCATTGATGGAGAACTTACGCATTGAAGAATATGCATTTCTCTTCACAGGAGGGGTATAGTAATTGAATGAATAAGCAAAGAAATTCCTCAAAGATTTGTGAACATAGTGGTTCGAAGAATGATGCTCATATTCATCAACTCGCTGTCTGTTTCCCTGCGAAATAGAGGCATTAGTGCGACCATAAGTGGGTCTGCGTCCATTTGACGACTTTGATCCCTGTGAAGAATTTTCCCGGGGAAGTTTCTTCTTCATCGGTTGTGTCATGATGACATTCACCTGAAGATTTTCCAGAAGTCTTTTAGGAACCCAGATTTTCTTCACAGGTGGACCGTTCCTGCAGTTAGTACAAATGAATCTGGCAAAGACCTCACCATTCTTATTCTTGAACAGTTTATAATTGGAGTCAAATGACTCATTTGAAGAATATGAAGAATCACAAGTATAGCCAGATAAAGTGGATGGGTCTATTGGAGGTCCCTTTGCAGCAACCCATGTGGTTTTGGGATACTGCTCAGGCTTCCAATACGAACCATCAGCGTTGAGCTTTCTCTCAAAGGCAATACCCTCTTTCCTAGGGTTCCTATGAAGAATTTGCTTTTTGAGCATGTCACACAGGGTTTGATACCCTTTGAGGCTTTTGTACATGCCAGTGACATATAATTCCTTCAGCCCTGCATTTTCATCAGTATCACTGGTGGCTTCCTCAGATGAGGGGTTAGTGGCCACCGTAGCAGTTGAAGTAATTGCAAGTACATAAGCATTTGAACATTCAGCTGAAGAATTAGCATTATCATGTTCGAGGCATTTTAGGCATGGAGCAACAAATTCTTCCTGAGCGGTACTGATCTGTTTAGCGAGGAGTGAATCGTTTTCTTTTTGAAGATCATCATGAGACGCTCTCAGCTTCTCGAGATCTTGCTTCCTTTGAAGAAATTCATAGGAAAGCTTCTCATGTTCAGCTGAGAGGGACACATGATGACTTTCAAGTTCGTCATATTGAGACTTAAGCCTTCTGAGATCCTCAGATAGGGCTTGACTACGATCCATTTCCTCGTCCAACAGGTCATCGCTTTTGTCTAGCAGTTTTTGAATCTTTTCCATGGCATGTTGCTGTTCAGTTGCAATTTTAGCAAGTTTCTTATAGCTTGGTTTAGATTCACACTCAGAGTCATCATCACTGGAGGTTTCAAAGTAAGCTTCTCGTGAGGTTACCTTTGCACCTCGAGCCATGAAGCAATGAAGCAATAGGTGGGAGCGTAGTCATCAGCACAGTCATCATTGTTGGTGGAGATACCATTATCCTCAGTGTTGAAGATGGACTTGCCGACGTACTCAGTAGCGAGTGCAAGGCTTGCCACACCAGTGTCTGACTCCTCCTCAGATTCCTCAGCTTGCTGATCATCAGATTCTTCTTCAGAATCCATTTCCTTCCCAAGGAATGCACGAGCTTTGCTAGAACTAGATTTCTTGTGAGATGAGGACTTTGATGAAGACTTTGAGGACTTTGATGAAGACTTTGAGGACTTCTTTTTCTTCCCATCAGACTCATCATCATCCTTGCTCTTCTTCTTCTTCTTCTTCTTCTTCTTCTTCTGCCAAAGAGGGCAGTCGGCGATGTAGTGGCCTGGCTTCTTGCATTTGTGACAGGTTCTTTTGTTGTAGTCTCGAGCAGACGCTTCTCCAGTGTTCTTCGAGTCATACTTTGAAGATTTTCCGAATCTGTTCTTCTTCGAAAACTTCTGGAACTTCTTCACCAGCATAGCCAGCTCTCTGCCAATTTCCTCAGCACCGTCAGAACTGCTCTCATATTCCTCTTCTTCTTCTTCAGATGAAGAAATTGCCTTGGCTTTTGCTTTAGCCTTCAGAGCGCGGGGGTGACCATAGCTGGGTCCATACATGTCTCTCTTCTCTGCTTGCTGAAATTCATGTGTGTTGAGCCTCTCAAGAATGTCAGCAGGATCCAGTGACTTGTAATCTGGGCGCTCTTGAATCATCAGTGCCAAAGTGTCGAAGGAAGTGTCCAGAGACCTCAGCAATTTCTTCACCACCTCATGATCGGTGATGTTAGCAGCACCAAGAGCTTGAAGCTCATTGGAGATATCAGTGAGGCGGTCGAAGGTTTGCTGCACATTTTCATTGTCGAGTCTTTTGAAGCGATTGAAGAGATTGCGTAGCACATCAACTCGGGAGTCACGTTGAGTGGAAACACCCTCATTCACTTTTGAAAGCCGGTCCTAGATAAGCTTCAAGGTTTCCAGTGCACTCACTCTGCCATACTATCCTTTGTTGAGATGACCACAAATGATGTTCTTCGCTTGAGAGTCCAGTTGCTTGAATCTCTTCACGTCAGCAACATTGATACTCGGTGAAATGGTGGGGACACTGTTCTTGACGACGAACCAGAGATCGTTGTCAATAGCCTCAAGACGCATTCGCATCTTGTTCTTCCAGTAGGGATAGTCTGTGCCATCGAAGATGGGGCACGCAGCGGAGACCTTGATCATACCTGCGGTCGACATAACTAAAACTCTAGGTGGTTAAACCAAAATCACACAGAACCAAGGGAGTACCTTGCTCTGATACCAATTGAAAGCGCAGGTTATCTCCTAGAGGGGGGTGAATGGGAGATTATTAGAAATTCGTCAAACTCTGATGAATTTGATGAAGATCCGAGTGAAGAAATAGAAACACATGGGAAACTAAGTCATCACAGATTCAGAGTACATGCGAACATGATACATAAGAGTGAAGAACATGCAATCATACAATCATACAGGCATGATGAATATGAACTGAGGAAATAAAAGATAACATGATCAAATACTTCAGTTCAAATTCGTCAGAGGATAGATCACAAATTCTTCAGCAGCGGAATAAAGTAAGGGAGGGTGAGGAATTTGAAACCAGGTTGGCTTGGTGAAGACAATGGAATTTGGTAGACCAGTTCCAGTTGCTGCATCAACTGTACGTCTGGTTGAGGCGGCTGAGTCGCAACTCAGAGGACACTTAGTCCTCACCGTATTCCTCTTGAGCTAAGGTCACTTAGACCCCGCCCAATCACTCGTGGTAAGTCTTCAAGGTAGACTTCCAAAACCTTCACAGACTTGTTCACCGGCATGCCACAATTACTCTTGGGTGCTCAGAACATGATGCCTAACCGTCTAGAGGAATGACAGTCCTCAAAGGTAACAAGCGTCGGATCACACAGATCAATCTCTTAAGTGATGCTCAATCACTTAGGCTCTGGTTGGGTTTTTCCTCACTTGGGTTCTCACAAAGTTGTCAGAGGATGGGTTGCTCTCAAATGACAATTGTCAAGTTCTCTCGGAGTAGCCAACCAACAAGTGGTTGGGGGCGGCTATTTATAGCCAGGGGGCAACCCGACATGAATTGTCATAAATGCCCTTGTCTGATTCGACCATTGTCAGGATAAGGATCCACTCGACAGCTGGCACGCGGCGCAGCAACGGTCGGAAAATTGTACTCTCAATTTCGTCAGGGCACTCAATTTCCGCATGGTAGGCAGATCGCACTGGCGAACTCCTAACTCCTCAGCCTGACCAAATTCGTCAGCGACCAGATGAACTTCGTCACTGTCGCTAGCAAATGCGTCAGCTGTACTGGAGATTTCCAAAGGCTTCACTCGAAGCGGCTTGTGTATGGGTTTCAGTAAGTTTGAGCATCACTTTTGGAAATGTGAAATATGTATCACCTAGACCCCCTTTAACAGTACGGTTTTTCCTATGACTCAAATAAGAAGAAAAGAAACTATGAAACCAAAGTCTTCAAGCTTCAAATTCTTCACATCAATTTCTTCAAAGGCCGTACCAATTTCATCATCAAATTCTTCACTTGAAGAAATCTATTTTTAGGGGTCGTCTTCCATGTGTTAAACCAAATCTTCAAGGACTCTGTCTCCTGTGTATACTCACAAACACATTAGTTCCTCAACCTATTTGTCTTCAATACTACAAAACCACTAAGGGGGCACTTGATGCACTTGCAATAGGTGGACGATGGTCTTAGCAGCCGAAGAGGGCTTCGACAATCAGCGCCAGGGTCAATACAAGAGTTACCCACGGCGGCGTTTGCTCCCGGCATTCGAGGATGAGGTCCTTGAGCCCATACCTCCCAGGCGGACTCAGACAAACCAGCCCGACCGCCCCCCTCGAGGATGAGACAGGAATGCTGGAGAAACCAAATACCCACCCGCGCCTCCTCGCCGAGCAGGCAAAGACCCGGTTCAACCGAATGACCCATATGATCCGCGGCACGACCTGAACGCCAGAGGGGCACAGTCAAGATCCATCTATGGATCCATAGGATATACACCCGCTGGACGGGATGGATACCAAGCCTGCCGCAATAGGAACGATAGAGCTCGGGAGCAGCACCGTGCCCGGATGACAACCGATCCCCTGCACGACGTAGCCCGGGTCAGGGGCGCCACACACCCAATGTGTTTTACAGATGAGGTAATGTAGCATTAGTTCCCCGAAGGGTTTAAACCCGTGAACATAGAACAGTACGATGGAACAACTGACCCAGCCGTGTGGATCGAAGATTTCCTTCTCCACATTCATATGGCACGAGGAGATGACCTCCACGCCATTAAGTACCTACCATTAAAACTTAAAGGACCAGCAAGGCACTGGTTGAACAGCCTCCCCGAAAACTCCATCGGGAGCTGGGAAGAGCTCGAGGATGCATTCCGAGCCAACTTTCAGGGTACATATGTTCGGCCCCCGGATGCCGACGATCTGAGCCACGTCGTTCAGCAGCCCGGGGAGTCAGCTCGGCAATTCTGGAACCAGTTCTTGACTAAGAAGAACCAGATCGTCGACTGTCCGGATGCCGAAGCAATCACCGCATTCAAGCATAGTATTCGGGATGAGTGGCTCGCTTGCCAGCTCGGCCAGGATAAGCCGAGAACAATGTCGGCCCTCAGCTCCCTAATGACCCGCTTCTGCGCGGGCGAGGATAGTTGGTTAGCTCATCGAAGCAACCACCCCGAAGACCCCGGCACTTCGGAGGCCCGGGATGGGAACGGGAAACCCCAGCGCAACAAGAATAACAAGCGCCGGCACACAAACAACGGCAGTGAAGCCGATGATGCAGTGGTAAACGTCGGGTTCAGCGGCTCGAAATCTGGACCACGGAAAAAACCTTCTAAAGGGAACAGGGACGGGCCGTCTGCACTGGATAGAATCTTGGATAGGCCCTGCCAGATTCATGGCACCTCGGATAAGCCCGCCAACCACACCAACCGTAACTGTTGGGTAATCAAACAGGCCGGCAAGATCACAACCGAAGAATAGAGCAAGGGTCCCCGCAGCGAGGACGACGATGAACCTCGCGGGCCGAACAATGGAGGCCAAAAGCAGTTCCCTCCTGAGGTAAAAACCGTGAACATGATCTACGTCACGCATATACCCAAGAAGGAGCGGAAGCACGCAGTCCGGGATGTCTATGCCTTAGAGCCGGTGGCCCCAAAATTCAACCCATGGTCGGCTTGCCCGATCACTTTCGACAGTCAAGACCATCCGACCAGTATCCTTCATGGAGGAACAGCGGCTCTGGTGCTCGACCCCATCGTAGATGGATATCACCTCACCAGAGTCCTTATGGACGGAGGCAGTAGCCTCAACCTGATTTACTCAGATACAGTGAGGAAAATGGGGATCGACCCGTCAAGGATAAAACCCAGTAACACCACCTTTAAAGGTGTAATCCCAGGTGTCGAGGCACGCTGCTCGGGATCCGTGACATTGGAAGTAGTCTTCGGTTCGCCCGACAACTTCCGCAGCGAAGACTTAATCTTCGACATTGTCCCCTTCCGCAGCGGTTACCATGCACTCCTCGGCCGGACAACATTCGCCCGCTTTAACGCCGTCCCGCACTACGCATATCTGAAGCTCAAGATGCCAGGACCGAAGGGTGTTATTACCGTTAATGGTAACACCGAGCACTCGCTCCGAACAGAGGAACACACAGCGGCTTTAGCCGCCGAAGTCCAGGCCGCCGAAGAAGCGTCGCAGGCCCAGTCTACCACCAAGGCACTGGACGCATGCAAACGTGCCCGAGCTACGGCCTCGGTCCCGGAGCACTCCCGTGCTCACCCTAAATAGGGATATGCGCCCCATAGCACGGCCCACCCAGCCGCGAAATATGTGCCTCAAATGCACAACTTCGCGCTCAAGATCCCATGGGCAGCTGTGGGGGCACATGACACAAAGGCCGAGAGCTCAGTTCGACTGAGCCATGGCCAAAAGATGTTCTCAGATTAACATCAATTACAGGGACCATCTAGGGCCTGATCAGCGTTAAGCTGATACAGTGCGGCGACTGCTCAGAACCCTTCCCCAAGGGCTCGTCCGCCGAACATTACTACTTCCGCCGAGCATACAGTCGACAACCACACTCATCCGGAAGCTTCATAAAGAGCAAAGGCGCAGACGTGTAGCAGGGCGTAGTAGGGACGTCAAACCACTCATGAAGGCCCTGTGTAAACCATTCCTCTAATGTATTTATTTCTTAAAGTATCTGTAAAAGTTACTTCGGCAGTTCGGATTGAAAGGATAGACGTCACGAATTTAAAGGACATAACGACCATTTTTTCCGGTCATACCGCGGTTAATTATGTTGCACCCTCCTTTCTGCTATTCGGCCGAAGTAAACTATTATGATACGTTTCCTTTTTAAATGTGAATCGGCTCATAGACCGGGGGCTTGAACCTCACTCTGGCCCCATGTCGTGGTAATTTCACGGCAGATGCCATAAGATGGCTAAAGAGGTGGGGCTACGAGAGGACGCCGGTGGGCTCCGGAGGCGAGGTTGGCACGAGCAAGTGCGAGACACGAGACGTACCCAGGTTCGGGGCCCTCTGGAGAGGTAACACCCCTAATCCTGCCGTATGAGCTGATATGCGCAAAGGTTACAGAGTTGCTCCTGGAGCTGTTTGGACGGAGGAGGGAGAAGGGGCTAGGCCACCGTTCTGCCTCTCCGGCGGGAGTGTGTGTGCGTGTTCTGTGGAGCGAGGAATCACTAAAGGGAAGTGAAGAGACACTATCCCATAGGAGAGAGTGATCCGAAGGGAGCTAACTAGAATGTGTACTGATCTGACCGATCCATCGACCCCTCTGCATGGAGGCCTCCCTGGGGGTCTTATAGGCCGACCCCCAGGGTTACAATGGTAACATTACAGAGGCGCGGGCCCCTGGTGTCATTGACCGGGATCCGGTGGCCGGGTCGCCGGGCCGCCGGGCTGCCGGGTCGCCAGGTGCGTTGCACCTGCCTGGCGCGGGTCACCGTGGCGGGTCTCGTCTCTTGTCAGTCTGGGTACGAGGCACTGTGGCGCGTCTTGTCCGTCGTCAGAGGGAGGTCGGCGCCGCCGTTTCTACAGGACCGCGCCTCCCTGACACCGCCCACCTCGGGCGGGGGCGCAAGAAAAGCTGCAGCCTCGCCTGTTCTGTCAGTATAAAGGGAGGAGTGCTGTAGCCAGGCTTGCTTCATCGCTAAGGCTTCATCTCCTCGCGGCCGGCCAGCATGGGCCAGCCGGCCAGGCCGGGTTGCCGTGCCGAGCCGGCTCGCGCTGGGGAGCCGGCGTGCTTGGCAAGCCGGCCTGAGGGATTGTTTTGCTCCGATGTTTTTCCGAAAGGGATCCGGGCTCCGTCGCCTACCCGGGGGTCATCCCCCCGACACCCCAAACATCATTCCGGCACCAATTTTTATATGTGCTCGGCGTCATGGATATTGCATTATATGAATCAGTTCCGAATTGTGTCTTTGGTCAATAGTTGGGTTGCCCGGCTCCTGTGTTTGCTCTCTTACGTTCCGCATTGTTCAGCTAGGAGGGTGAAGGGAGAACCACTGCGATTGTACTTCTAGCTAGCCTGGTCAAGTACCTCAGTGGAGAAAGCCAAAAACTGACTATCATAATAAGTGAGAACTGGTCGGCGATCCGATGACTAGTGTTAAACTACAAATCATTGGAGGTTAGCCCATGTCAAACGAAGGGTTCTCTATCACAGGAACCACGTGATAATGGTGTCAACCGCGACACGTCCGGATATCACATACACTGGGGGCTAGTCAGCAGCCCCCGTAGTTAAGCTCCTATGGCTAAGTGAAAGCACTAAAACCGCATAGCCTGATTGCCTCGTTTTTTCTTACACATAACCGCCTCCGGGCACCGAGACGTCGGCTAAGGGTTAAGGTGTTCGGGAGAAACACCCCATGCAGTATCTGCAAGGGGGTTGAAGCCGACGACTGGTAACTTTCAGTTTTAAACGGCCGCACAAGAGTCAAAATAAAACACTTGAGGCATTATATTTACAGCCAACCAGTTGCATTTCAACAAAACAAAAGTTTCAACTCCTCGGGTACAAGGAAAATAAATCTACTCATAAATTACATCTTTTGAGCGCTGAGCCTCTATCGCTCGAGCACCATCCATCACGATGGGAAAGTACTACTCGGGGCGCCTGTGCTCCTTCCCAGCAAGCGGTGGTCCGGTGGCCACTTCGGCTGGCTTGATCTTCAGCCAGTGCACCATGGTCTTGCCGAAGGCCATCCGAGCTCCCTCAATGCATACGGAGTGCTTCCAGGCATCGATCCGGGGCGTGGCGTCATACAACCTCTGCACCAAACCGAAATAGCTACTCGGCAGCAGCTCCGAAGGCCATAGCTTGACGTAGAGGTCCTTCATCGTTGGCTCGGTCATCCGATGCAGCTCCATCAGCTGCTTCATCTGGTTGTTGAGGAGGGGATGGTGTTCGGGCGCTTGAAATTGCGCCCAAAACAGCCTCTGCTCGGCCCGACCCTCCTGGGCGGCGAAGAACCTAGCTGCATCAGCCGCAATCCTCGGGAGGTCCGCAAAGGCGCCTGGGGAACGCCACACTCGCGTGAGCAAAGCGAACCTGTTACCACCAAAGACACTTTGCAGCAAATACGGCTTACCATCCGCAATGAGTTTCACTTGGCGGAGTTCTTCTTGGTAGCCGCGCACCTCCGTCCGCGCTTCCTTGGCCACCGACCCCAATGAGGTTAGCTCGGCGGCCTGCTCTTTATTCTTCTGCTCAAGGGCCTCACATTTCGTGACGGCATCCTTGAGCTCTTGCTGCACTTCAGACACTCTAGCCTCGTGCTTCTGGCTAGCGGTTCTCACCGTGGCCAGTTCGGCAGCTGCCTGTTCGGCCGCCGCCCTCTGCTCCGCCGCTTCCAGCTGAGCCTTCTTCAGCTCGGCCTTGAGGTTCTCGACCTCCGCGGTAGCAGCTGCAGTCATATCAATTGACTCCGTTTAGGCTACTTACTTCAAACCTTACTCAACAACAAAAAGCTGCTGTAGTAAACATTATAGTTCGAACTTGCCTTGCGCTTCATCGAACCGTTTGTTCAGCAGGCCGAGGTCATCCTCGGAGCTCTTGAGCTTCCGATTTATTTCGGCCAACTCCTCGGCGTTGGCGGCTGTCGCCGAAGATGACGCCTGCACAGCACTCTACGCACATTAGGATCCGAGTTATAGATTTTCGATCCTCTGACCAGCTTTCCTCAAGCCAGTCAGAGTCTCGAGGGCTATTGTGTATGAGGTTACGCACTCACGTAAAAGAAATTTTCTAAGGGAAAAACATTACTTGGCCTACCTTGAAGCCTGTGAGAAGGCCACTGAAGGCCTCCTTCAGTCCGTTGTCCATGGACCGAAGACTTTGCAACACCGCGCCCATAAGGATACGGTGCTCTTCAGCGATAGAGGAGCTGGTTAAAGCGTCCTCCATCTCGTCCAGCCACCCAGTCGAAGCCCGCTCTGGGGCGGGCAGGGGTGGCGGCGGCACCTCGGCTTCTCCTCTCGAGGAGTCCGGACTCCGGGTACCTTGACGGCTCCGGAGCCATTCTCGGAGAGAGCTTGGATCGTCTGGGCTCCTCCTCTTCATTTACCAGAGGGTTCCTCCCCTCCTGGTCTTCGGTGGCCGAGGTATGCACCTCGGCCATAACGGTGTCGCCCCCTCCCCCTGTGTGCGGCAAGGGAGGGGTCCTCCTCGACAGAACCTCCTCGGCCTTCTCGACGATTGGAGGAGGAGAGGCGCGTGACTCAGTCCCAATCTCCGCCAGCGCGGCCGGTGGAGAATCCCCCTCCGAGACTCGATTGGTGGGGAGGTCGCGCAGCGGGCTGCAATATTAAAAGCAGAAGCACGGTTAATAGCAGACTTAGCTTGGCTGAAGGTGCACAGGCAAATCTTAAAGATACGTACCTTTAGGCCAGCGGTTTGACCCTAGGGATCCTCTGGGGAACCTCTTCGGAGACCGAGCTATTGCCGGACAAGGCCACCTTGGCCCTGCACGGTCTTTTGGGGGCGGGATGAGGCTGCTCCTCCTCGGCGTCCTCGGACACCGCCCTCTTCCTTGTTCGGGAGGAATCACTTTCCTCCCCGTCCTCTCCCTGCTCCTTCTCCTCCTCTTGTGCGGAGGGAGCATGGGTGTCCCCGGATCTAGTGTCCGGGGGTCCTCGGGAGCGGAGGCCCTCTCTGGCCTCCCTCTTCTTTTCCTTCTTCTTCTCCTTCCTCTCCGGCGCCTCGTACGGCTCCACGGCCAACATGGCCATCAGGAAGGGCGTCCTGGGGCCCTCTGGCAGTGGGGCCGGGCTGTCGATCCGCTCGGCCTTCTTCAGCCAGCTCTGCGGATGAGAAATGAGAAAGTTGAATACCTTATCAAAAGGGAACAATCCGGATATAAGAACAAAACTTGTCGTACCTCCCGAGGGGGGTTTGCGGTGTCGAGGCCGATGTCTTGCTCCTCAGCTGGCCAGTCATTCTGCGGCTTGAATAGCACCTTCCACAGCTGAGCATGGGAAGTGCGGTAGAAGCTGAGCACGGTGGCGGGGTCCTCGGGCTTGTAGGCCCACATGGGGGAAGCCCGGGCCTGGAAGGGGAGGATACGGCGGCAGAGCATAATCTGGATCACGTTGGGCAGCTCGACCCCCCGCTCTATCATCTTTGCTATCCGGCTCTGCAGCAGCGCCACCTCCTTGTGTGACCCCCAGTCAAGGCCTTTCTTGGTCCATGAAACCAGCCTCGTGGGGGGTCCGGATCAGAAGGCTGGAATCAGTCCGCCAATACCTCCGCCGCTTCAATGAGGAAAGGCGGAAGGCTATTGGTGAAGAAGTGGCCCGGCTCCTAGCTGCCGGGTTCATCGTCGAAATCTTCCATCCAGAGTGGCTAGCCAACCCAGTACTTGTTCTGAAGAAAAACGAGACTTGGCGGATGTGTGTGGACTACACAGACCTGAATAAGGCTTGTCCTAGTGACCCCTTTGCCTTGCCCCATATCGACCAGATCATCGATGCCACGGCTGGGTGTGAGAGCTTATGTTTCCTGGATGCTTACTCTGGCTACCATCAGATCAAACTGAAGCGGGAGGACCAGGAAAAAACGGCTTTCATCATGCCTTTCGGGGCCTTCTGTTATACAACCATGTCATTTGGTCTGAAGAGCGCCCAGGTGACTTATCAGCATTGTGTCCAGAGTTGTTTCCACAATCAGATCGGGCGAAATGTTCATGCTTACGTGGACGACATTGTGGTTAAATCTCAAAAAAGGAAACTCTGTTGGAGGATCTCAGGGAAACATTTGACAATCTCCGTGTCTACCAGATGAAGCTTAACCCGGAGAAGTGCGTCTTTGGTGTCCTAGCCGGCAAGCTTCTGGGATTTCTTGTCTCTGAGCGTGGCATTGAAGCAAACCCGGAAAAAATCAAAGCAATTGCAACCCTGGCTAAGCCGGCTAAACTGAATCATGTGCAACGGCTGGCTAGGCGGGTTGCGGCGCTGAGCAGGTTTATGAGTGGCTTGGGGAGAAGGCAATTCCGTTGTATCAGTTGCTTAAAAAATCAGATGATTTCGTCTGGAGTAAAGAAGCAGATCAGGCTTTCGAGGCCCTTAAGAAGCAGTTGTCTGAGCCGCCAGTCCTTGCTGCCCCTCGCGAGAAGGAGCCGATGTTGTTGTATATTGCTGCCAATAACAGGGCGGTGAGTGTAGCAGTTGTTGTCGAACGCAAGGAAGATGGCAAGGAGTATCCCGTTCAGCACCCTGTGTATTATGTCAGTGAAGTGTTAACTGAGTCCAAGCAGCGATATCCACATTGGCAGAAACTGGTCTACAGAGTCTTCATGGCTAGCCGCAAGCTGAAGCATTACTTCCACGAGCATCCCATCACTGTGGTCAGCTCAGCACCTCTTGGGGATATAATCCAGAACCGGGAGGCGACAGGCCGGGTTACTAAGTGGGCTATCGAGCTTGGTCCGCATCATCTCAAATACGTGCCTCGCACCGCAATCAAGTCTCAGGCGTTGGTGGATTTTATTAATGATTGGACGGAGTTGCAGGCTCCCGAAGAGAAGCTCGACACAACTTACTGGTCCATACATTTTGACGGATCAAGGCAGCTTGAAGGCTCGGGGGCTGGAGTTGTGATCACTTCCCCACGAGGAGATAAGTTCTGTTATGTTTTGAGACTCATGTTTACCTGCACTAACAATGCCGCAGAATATGAGGCCTTGCTCCATGGACTCCGGATGGCCAAGGAGATGAATCTGAGCCGGGTTAGATGTTTGGGCGACTCAGACCTAGTAGCTCAGCAAGTGTCAGGTACATGGGACTCAAAGGACCCTCTTATGGCGGCTTATCGACAAGCAGTCACAAATATTGCTGGGTACTTCAAGGGTTATCAAGTTGACCACATTGATCGACGGCACAACGAGGCGGCGGACGCACTTTCTCGCTTGGGTTCTCAGCGCAAGCCAGTGCCGCCCAATGTATTCCTGGACGATTTGCACATCCCATCTGTCAAATTGCCAACAGAGGAGGACTTGGCTATTCCAGACCCAGAGGGGGCTCTGGTGGTTGCTATCCATGCTATCCCTGATTGGACGGTCCCCTACTTGGCTTACTTAAGCCGGGGAGAACTGCCAACAGAGGAACTTCTCGCTCGGCAGATTATCAGACGATCTAAGTCTATGACTATTGTCAATGGCGAGTTACACAGAAGAAGCGTCACTGGTGTCTTTCAACGTTGTGTTTCACCTGAAGAAGGCCGCGCAATTCTCCATGAGATTCACTCTGGTGACTGTGGACACCATGCCGGCTCAAGATCACTGGTCGCGAAGGCTTTCCGGCACGGTTTTTACTGGCTCACGGCTCATGCTGATGCAGAGGACATTGTCAGTAAATGTGATGGTTGCCAGAAATATGCTCGCCAGGTCCATGTGCCGGCTCAAGAGTTGAGGATGATCCCAATTACTTGTCCATTCGCGGTCTGGGGGCTTGACATGATGGGACCCTTCAAACGCTCCAAGAATAAGCATACACACCTACTCGTGGTTGTGGACAAATTTACCAAGTGGGTGGAAGCAGAACCGGTTAGCAATTGCGACGTGGCTACATCGGTCAAATTCCTGAAAAAGCTAATATTCCGGTTTGGCTACCCGCACAGTATCATTACAGACAATGGGACCAATCTTTCCAAGGGAGCCATGGAACAGTTCTGCAAACGGGAGCACATCCGGCTGGATCTGGCATCGGTTGCGCATCCTCAGTCCAACGGACAGGCCGAACGGGATAATCAGGAATTGCTGCGTGGTATCAAACCCCGGCTCATAGTGCCTCTGCAGCACACGCCGGGTAGCTGGGAAGAAGAATTACCTTCGGTGCTTTGGAGCATACGGACTACTCCCAACAGGTCAACAGGCTATACGCCGTTTTTCCTAGTCTATGGTGCAGAGGCTTTACTCCCGAGCGATATTCGACATGACTCCCCTTGAGTGGCGGCTTATGTGGAAGCAGGTAACAAGCTAGCTCGCCAAGACGCTCTGATGCTCTCGAGGAGGAGCGTGACCTTGCCGCGTCCAGATCAGCAATCTATCAGCAAGATCTACGTCGCTACCACAGCCGTAGAGTTCGAAGCCGCACTTTTCAGGAAGGTGACTTAGTGCTCCGTCTGATACAAGACCAGACAGGCATGCATAAGCTTTCACCACCTTGGGAAGGGCCCTTTGTGGTCAGTAAGAATCTCAACAACGGGTCATATTACCTGATTGACATACATGAGGAAGATAAATCACATACCTCCGAGGAGGAAACAAGCCGGCCCTGGAACATTGCCCAGCTCTGGCCATATTACACCTAAGTCATTGACTGGGTCATATCTTTGAACATACCTTTTATCCTGTATATACCTGTCTTTGAACAAATATAATAACGACCAGCAACACTGTGTGAAGGTGTTGTTTTGCCTCAAAACTTGTGTACTGGATCTTTATTTGTTGATCTTGGTTACTTGGGAGCTTCCAACTCAATTGAGTTTAGCTTACAAAACCCTTTTAACCCGGCGAGATGCCACAAAGTTGGTTAAACCTGCCTGTTAGCAAGATGCTACTCCCTATAAAAATGACCCGGCGCACGTCTGGTGAGTCAATCACTTTTGTGACCCTGAACTCATCAGAGTTAAAACGTTCGATTGGTTGTGTGAGAGCCGGCTTTTAGAGAGCAAGGACAAACCAACAGGCCAAAGTGCCAGTTTCACGAAAGCATATTACGGCTTGCGCTTTATAAGCCGGCCAATTTAAAGTTCAGTTCAGCGGACGGCTTATGCTATTCAAGCCTGCGGTTTCAGGCCTGTTCCGGCTTAAGTTTGTGTTCTTTGTTGCACTCTTCTTTGCGTGCATACATACATCCGTGCATAGCATTTACCTAAGTTCCTTTTCATATCCTTGATTCATTGCAACAGTGGAAAAGATTGCTAGTTCATATGGTATCATCAGCAACCACTACATGCCTTTGTTGTTTCAGCAGTACCGTTCTATTACAGAAGCCGGCTCTCGTAGCCCAATGAGGACTTAAGAAGCAAGGCATTCATAAGTGTTGCGCACAGGCAGTTAAAGGGTTCAGTACATGATGGCACTGGCATCAGCAAGCACCAAGTGTTTATACTATCCTATTACAAGCCGCCCACCAATGGCGGCCATGGCTACAAATTTACAAGTCGGTCATATGCAAGGTTAAGCCGGCTCTCTATGCTGCCGGGTCAGTACTGACACCAGCGCCTAAGGAAGCACCCTGTGCCAGTTCTTTGCGGCCCTCGTCATCTTCTGCTTCTTGGCTTGAGTCGTCGGTCGACCACTGAATGGAGCGCAACGCTTCAAATAGAGCATCGTGGGATATCAGGGAGGAAGGGTCGACTTCAGGAGCGAAGGACGGCTTACCCATACGGGTTAGGGCCACTGGCTCGTGGTTGGGCGGCTCTATCCGCTCATTCCCTTTGGAGTATGGCGACTGGTACCGGGTTAGGTCTGCCTCTTCTGCGATTGTAGTGGCGGCAACCCGGGTTTCCTTGATGCAGCGTTGGAAGTCCCTCTTGGTAAACGGCGAGTCATCTACGTTGAATTCCGGGTACCCGCCTGCCACCTGAGCCGGGTCAAGTTCTGGCACGTATGCCTTGGCCCGCGCCAGTGCGGTCAGAGCCCCCGTACGGCAGCACGCCCTTTTCCAATCTTCAAACCACCTGGGCACGACTGATAGTTCATTCAGTGTGTCTACAATCAGCTGAGGCGGCGATTTGGTGTTCTTGGCGGCCATTATGCAACGGCAGCCGCCGATGTACAGTTGTTCTACCAGGGTATAGACCGCCTTCAGTTTCACCACTGGTAGCTGCACAAGAGTTTGATTCTTCCGGCCTGCAAAGAACACATATGCACGATCAGTTAAGCCGGCTTAGGATGATAAGCCGGTCCAGTTGAGTTATGCTCAGTATTACTTACCAAAGATGGCTCGGCACATAGCGGTAATTTGACCTTTGAGAGTCGTCAGCTCTTGGGTTACCGGCTCAAGCTTGGTTTCCGCCTCTTGAGCACATATGGCTAGAGCGGCTCTTGCGGCTTCCGTCTCTTGCAAAGAGTCGCGCACAATAGCTAACGATTTGTTGGCCTCGGCACCAGATTCCTCGGTGGCTTTGCGTAGTTTTTTCTCCTTCCTTGCTTCCTTTCGGAAGAAGGAAGCTTGGGTTTCCACTTGATCCAGCCTATCCTGCACAAGAGTCGGTTATGTTTCATAGGCCTGTTCCGAGCCGCCCATAGGACGACCCAGCACATGGGGACTAATGCATCATTTGATCTGCTCTGCTCTAGCTACGGAGACCCGCCCAACGTAAATGGCAAGCTGGCCTATGGGGTCACCTTCGTATGTTATGCATGCAAGTTTGCTCTTTAAGCCCCGGGTCATCATTCCATCATAATTACATATTTGGAGATTAAAGCATACAGTACGGCAAGTTCCATGCAGCTGCAAGCACTCTACATGGCACTTGGGGGCTAATGCATGAATTGGCCTATCCTTTTCAGTTATGACGACCCGCTTGTCATGAATGACGAGCCGCCCCTTGGGATGCCAGTTGGGGTTCCACTTACGAGCTTAATTTTGAAGTCCCGAGTCATTATTGCATAATGACCCGGCCCTTGGGGGCTACATATATATATATGGTACAAAGTAAAGGGCGCAAGTTACCTCGTATTTCCGCTTCAAGGATGTTATCATGCCAATCTCTATGTTCCGGCTTTCAGATAGCTGGGTCAGCATAGTTTGGTGCAGGGTACTGGCGTCTTGATCTTCAAATGTAGAAAATTCAAGAGTCGTCTTCCCCTTGTCCTTCGGGGCCGGCTCAGGTTTGGCCGGAATTTTGGTAAGGGCCGTGAAGGATTCTGGTACAGCAGTCTGACGCTAACTTGTCACCACTACCTCTTCTGGAGCAGGCGTTTCATCTTGAGCCGGCGCTTCAGGCTGCGAGGCGGTTTGATCTGCAATTACATCTTCCCTCTCCTGAGCTGGAGGGGAGCCGCGAGCCGGGCTTGCCGTATCCACAAGCGGCGGGCTGTTATGGAAGGCCGGCTCATCCTGAGTAGCCAAGGGGGCCTCTTCTGCTTGAGGGCCTGTTGGAATGGCCGAGTCAGATGACCCAACAACTGTTTTCTTCTTAATGGCTTTGGTGCTGTACAAAGAGCAGGGGAGTTGTTCATTTGCAAGGGTGAAGGAGTAAAGAGCTGCTTCAGGTCATAAGCGATTACTTACCCAGGGTTGATGTTGAACGCCGGCGCTTGTGTAGCGCTTGATTCGCCTGAGGAGTGGGACGTCTGAAATGCCGAGTCATTTAAATGTAAGGGCTCCTTAAAACGACTAGCTAGAGGAAAGGAGGGAGTTGGACTAAGAAGCACCTCAGCTCACGCTTTACGGGATGGCGGCTCATATGGAAATCCGCCACTTAGCTCGCCTTCGCTGCTTCGGGTCTTCCTTTTGGTAGTCCCGGCTTGACGAGTTTTCTTCAAAACAAATTTGGGGTCTAAATGAGCATCTTCGTGGGACAAAGGAACCTTACGGACGGCAACCCGGGGCTTCCTTCGAACCTTGCGGATTACAGCCCGGGTTTTCTTCCGGATAGGTACTGGAGAGTCTGAATCTGAGGAAATTATAGTTACCTCTGGCTCAACTGCATGGCTAACTTCAGTTTCTTCCTGGAATGAGTAAGTGTCAGTGGTCTGATTAAAAAGGTGGCTTAAGAGAGTCAGGTTCTACCTCATTGTCTTCGTTGTTATCTGACTCCTCTTCATCGTCCTCTTGAGGAGTAGGGTTTACAGGCTCGACCCGCCACCAATTGTCGTTTTCCTACACCAGGGCAGATTGGCGAAATGAAGACAAAGGCGATATAGTGTTGTTAAAGATCAAGGGCGGAGGCGGCTTACTGGAGGCGCCGGCTTATTGGCGCTAAATGGGGCAAGCCCCACAGTTTTGATGTCTTCCATTGTCTCACCAAGCAGTTTCTTCGCTAGTTTTATAACCTCCTTTTCTTTGAGGTTGACCCGGCTGAACCGGAGTGGATCTTCACGATGGCCGGTGTAGGTGTGCATTAGCCGAGTCCTGGAGCTCAGTGGCTGAATCCTCCATTCGACCCAGGTCCGGGTCAAATCGGCACCAGTAAGGCCGTGAGCAAGTAAGACATTCATCTTTGGATATAGCGGCTCTAGATTCTCCCTCTCTTCTTGGGAAGGAGGACCCGGGAAGATGGCGTTGGTGAGCCGGGTTACCCTGTACCCCGGCAAGGGATTCTGACCTGCGGGAGAAGTGTCTTTGCAATAGAACCAAGTCCTCTGCCACCTTTTCGGATGGCTGGCCGACTTGGCATTGGGGAAGATAATGTTCTTTCGGCGTTGGATAGAAATCCCGCCGAGTTCAATGCTGGGGCCATCCTTATGCTCTGTTTGGCGGTTTAGATAAAAGAGCTCTCAGAACAAGATAAGAGACGGCTCGAGCTGCAAATATACTTCGCAAAATACTTGGAATTGGCACATATTGAAGATGGAGTTGGGGGCCAAGTCCTGAGGCCTGATGTTGAACAAGTGTAACACGTCCCTGAAAAACTTTGAGCCGGGAGGACGAAAACCCCTTGAGACATGATCAGCAAATACGACTACTTCATTTTCGCCGGGTTGAGGGTATATTTCTTCTTCAGGAGCTCGCCATGAAATTATCTCCTTGGCTGGCAGCAACCCGGTGTCTATCAGAGCTTGCAGACTAACTTGATCATGAATATGTTGCCCAATCTTGGGAGAGGATGAAGTTAATGATAATAAATTGCCCTACTCATGGTTTGAATTTATGGATCATCATACAAAAAATTTATGCGGGATTGAATTTTGTTTCTAGAAATCTTTTAGATTCCGCCGCGGGTGGTACTTTTATGGAAATTACTTTGGGAGAAGCTACTAAATTGCTTGATAATATTATGGCAACTTATTCACAATGGCATACTGAAAGAGCTCCTACTAGTAAAAAGGTGAATTCTATTGAAGAAATTAATACTTTGAGTGATAAAGTTGATGCGCTTATGAAATTGGTTGCTAGTAAAAATGCTCATATTAATCCTAATGATGTGCTTTGTCCACTTTGATTGAGCAAAACAATGACCCTGTAGATGTGAATTTTGTCTCGGGAAACAATTTCAATAATAATGCTTATAGAGGTAATTTCAACGCTAGACCGTTTCCTGGAAATTCATCTAATAATTATGGCAATACCTATGGTAGTTCTTATAATAATAATAATAGGATGCCCTCAGATCTTGAAAGTAATATTAAAGAATTTATTAATGCTCAAAAAGTTTTCAACACTACGATAGAAGAAAAATTGAGTAAAATTGATGATATGTCTAGGAGCATTGATAGAATTATTCATGATGTGGAAAATCTTAAGACTAAAATTTTGCCACCCAAAATTGATATTAATGAATCAATTAAAGCTTTATATGTCTCCATGGATGAGAGTAAGAAAAGAACCGCCATGCTAAAAGCTAAACGAGAATTTTTAGAAAAAGCGAGTCCTCCTGGTTTTTATCGTAGTAAAGATGAAGATATTAAAATGATTCGTGTTTCACCTATTTGTCTCAGAACCTCAGATTGGAACCTGTGGGTTGCTAGTAGTGTTGATTACATCTTGTAGTTGATGCTAGTTGCTTTATTTGGTGAAAGATTATATGGGGTTGCCTCCCAACAAGCGCTATTGTTTTATGCCCCTACCTAGGCATAATGCATTGTTTATCATCATTCAAATTAATTCCATAGGTGGCCCTCATAATAGATTCATATGGTAGCTTAAATATTTTTCTAGGGAAGTGTTCCATCCCTTTCTTTAATGGAAATTGGAATCTTATATTACCTTCTTTCCTATCAATAATAGCACCTATGGTTCGTAGGAAAGGCCAACCTAGTATTATAGGACAAGACGGATTGCATTCAACATCAAGCACAATAAAATCCACGGGTACATAATTTCTATTAGCAAGAATAAGCACATCATTTATTCTACCCAATGGTTTCTTAATAGTTGAATGCGCTAAACGTAAATTAAGGGAACAAGCATCCAGATCGGTGAGACCAAGAACGTCACATAAAGATTTTGGTATAGTAGAGACGCTAGCACCTTGATCACACAAAACATTACATTCATAATCTTTAATTTTAATTTTAATAGTAGGTTCCCATTCATCATGTAATTTTCTAGGTATTGAAACTTCCAACTCAAGTTTTTCTTCATGAGCTTTTATCATTGCTTCTACAATATGTTTAGTAAAAGCTTTATTTTGTTCATAGGCATTAGGTGAATTAATCATGGATTGCAACAAGGAAATACATTCAATTAAAGAACAATTATCATAATTAAAGTCCTTGTAATCCAAAGTAGTGGGAACATCACTATTTAAAGTCTTGACCTCTCCAAACCCACTTTTATCATTTTTATCATTAAGATCATCACCCTCCGAACAATTGGGACGCCTTCTAACTAAAGTTGACTCATCTTCAGTCCCTTTTTCATCAAGTTTAATATTATTAAATAAGGATTCAATAGGTGAGACACCAATCATTTTAATATCTTCATCATTACTAGAATGGGACTCGGGTTTAGCAGCCATCTTATTTACTTGCGTGGTTTGTTTATCCGAAATCTTCCCTAACAAGTTTTCGGTACGAGCAACTTGAGACTGAAGATTGGCTACTTCTAGGTTTACCTCTTCAAGGTGTTTATTGATGGTATCCAATAAGATAGAATGTTCCTTAAGTTCCTCGGAAAAGAATTTATTATGCTCATATTGTGAAGACATGAAACTCTTAGTGGCATTTTCGATTTCAGACAACCTTTTGTTATAGAAACTGTCATGAAATTCCTCTAGAGACATAGCGACAAAGCAGGCAAACTGGCAAACAAGCAAATACAATATTTTTGTGTTTTTGTAATTTTTATGAGAAGTGGGGGAGATGAAAACGAGAGGCAAATGCAAATAAAAAGGCAAATAAAAGAGCAAGTAGATGATAGTTTGTGCGAAGGTACTTGATAGGTTTTGGTGATGTCTCCCCGGCAACGGCGCCAGAATTTCTTCCTGCTACTTGTAAACTGCGCTGGGATTTCCCCAAAGAGGAGGGGTGATGCAGCACAGTAGAGATAAGTATTTCCCTCAGTGAGAACCAAGGTATCAATCCAGTAGGAGAACCACGCAGAACCACGTGAACAGCACCTACACACACAAAAGCAAATACTTGCACCCAACGTGTGGCACCCCGGCTCAGAGAACCGGTTTACCAGTGTTTCCAGCCCAGAGATCATGTCTTCTGGAAACACACAACAACTTGGAACAGAACAGAACTGAACTTTATTGAAATATCTCGGGTACAAGCTCGTAATTTACATCGATAGCGAGGCCGGAAGCACTGCAGGTGCTGAGAACAATATCTACATTATTTATGGAACATAGCAGGGCCTCGATAATACTGATAGACTACGGCGTAGCGGAACATAGCGCGGGAAACTCCATCCACAGAGACACTGCTGTGGACACGGCCTAGTTAGCGTAGCACGAACCTCCGGGACCTCCGTCCTCGGCTTCTCCTGCATCTGGCATGATACGCCAGGTGAGTACTTGGAATGTACTTGCATGCTCATGGCAACCAAAACAATGCAGCAAACAATAGCATGGCAATCAACAAATTAAGTGATTAGGTTGCTCACTTACTGGTACCCAGTACCAACTTACTCTCATCTGGGTTGTCCCACAACCCTCGGAATGCTCATAATCCACAGAGCACTTCCGAACATAAGACAAGTTCTTCCATCATTATTATCTTTACGGTTGACCATCCTAGAGAGGCCTAAACGGACTGTCCAATACCGTGGACGCGGCTATTCTAATAGGTTTTTACACTCTGCAGAGGTTGCGCACTTTACCCACACCATGGAGCACCTGGCCTCGTGATCCCATTCGGGTGGACCGGGGGTTCTCCAACGAAACCTGCCTGACCCGTGACCCTTCTATCATACCACCGACAATCATACCCTCCCAGGGTCATGTCCTGGGTGGCCCCTGTGTCACCCCGTGACACCTGCCACCGTCGTGGCCACTAACTGTCCCAAACGGGGATGCCGGCAAATTAACTCAACTGGGCTCACAGGATTATCGTCGTCTACCTGATCAGGGCAGCACGCACGCATAACCCTCCCTAGTTTGGTGGTACCGATAAAAGAGCACAAAGCCAGACCAAGTCAAGGCCGTCCCATACCGGCAAATGTGGCTGCACGGAAAAGTCCGGGTAGGTGGCCCTTGATCAACCAACTAGGTTTAGTGTTGTCAAGAATTTAACCAGTATGAATATTTATCAGGAATAATTTAATATGGCAGTAGCTAAGCAAGTAAATAATTTACTAGGAATTTAGCACAGATTAAAATAATGCATGAAATTGAATTAAATAACCAACACTATTGAAATGCTTCATGCAATGGATGACATGGCTTGCCTTGCTCTGTTGGGTGGTCCACAAACTCCTGGGCTTCAAATCCAAAGTTATTTCCCTCTGAATTTTTTTAAAAGCAATTGAAAATGTCACATGCTACTGTTTTGAGCACCAGAAATTCTGTGAACATGGGAAAAATACCAAATTTGGCCAGAAAATAGAGGAGCTCAAGACAAACCAGATGCAAAAAAGAATCAATTGATTTGAGCTTATGGTTTAAAAGTTATGAACGGTCAAAGTTTCTGGTCAACTCTGGAAATAAACAGAAAAACAGAACATCTCTCAGGGGGCCACGTCGAAGGCGTAATCCGCCCGGGCGTCTCCACTTACCCCTTCGACGTGTGGCTGACAAGCGGGCCCCGTGGACAGGTTTAAACGGGGGAGGAGGGATACAGAGAGAGCGGGACTCCGGCGACGGTCGCCGGCGATGTGGTCGGCGGCGAGGTCGGGAGAGAGCAGGGATGGAACGAGCGCTTAGAGACGGACACGCACGTACCAGTGGCTTCACGAGAGGTGGCCGGACGGCGTCGTCCCCTTCTTCTCCGGCGGCGGCGGCGCTCGGGTGGCGTCGGAGACGGCGGTTCCGGCGAGGATTCGGTCGGGCAAGCGGTCGAGCTGAGTCAGGGGAGCGAGCTGAGCTCGATGGTGAAGTTGGTGGAGGCTGGGAGAGAGTGAATCGGCGGGGAGGCAGAGCTCGGGTGGCGGCGGTGCTCTGGCGAGATTCGAGGCCAGAGGGCCTCTCGGCCGTGGCTCGGGCTCGGGGAGGTCGATTAGGAGGTGGAGGACATGGATGAGGAGCTCGGGAGAGACTGGGGCGGGGTATTTATAGGAGGGGGCGAGCTCGGGCGATCTCTCTAGAAATAGCGGGAACCGGGACATGTCGCCAGCGTCGCGACGTTGAGCTGGCTGGCCGGGAGCGGGCGACGAGACGGGAGAGGGCAGGGAGGAGTTAAGGCGCGGCGGCAGCTAGCGGAGGAAGAGGACGCGCCGCACGCCATAGTGCAGCCACGGGCGGCACAGTGGCCGGGTGCCGTGGCGGCCGTCGAGGGCGATTCCGACGAGGAGAAGGATCGGGAGAGGGCTACGTGGATGGCATCGGCAATGTCGGCACTCCCAGACATGAAATGGCAGCACGGGGCCTCTGGAATGACCTCGGCCGTCGCCGGCGAGGTGCAGAGCACGCGTACTGGCATGCCAGTACCGTGCTCACCATGGGAAGTGATGTCTCGAGGCCGTCCAAGTCCAGCGCACCGTGTCTAGGGCCTTCTCCTTTGATCATCTAGCCTCTCTGTGCCTCTGGTTCGACTAGGTTCACTCTGAACCGAAGTGTAGCTTCACCTACAGTTTCTGACAGCAGAATTGAGAGAGATCTAGAGGAGTGGTGAGCTGAGGATGGAGCCAAAGGAGATGGCTGGGATGATCTATGTTGGAAGGACTATGAGCTGGCAAAGTTTGAGAAGATTTGATCAAGAATTGAATATAGTTCATGTACAAGTGCTGCTACTGGACCAGAAGAGAGATGAGCTTGATGCACTCAACTGGTTGATCTCCTGGGGCTGAAATTTGGTGTGGCAGGGTTATTTGGTGAGGAGAAGATGCCATAAAAATTTCATCTCAATTGGAAACCTCTAGCTGGTACTTCCTTCACAGAGGTTCCAACTGAACAGAAACTTGGCAGAATATTGGTGATGAAAATTTGTACTGGACAAGATGATATTTTTGGATATTGTGGAAAGATAGGTTCCCTAATATCTCAAGGAATTTTCTGGGAATTAACTGAGTAGGGAAAATATGAGCTCCTTCACAAAGGACCAGTACTGTCCAGAGAGCAAATGGAGTTTTCTGGAATAAACTTTGTACTGGACCATGAAATGTTTTTGGAGATTGTAGGAGTAGATGATGTCAAAAAGGACTGGGATTAATTTGGGATTTTTCTGATCACCAGAACTATAGGTTGCTTTGTAACCCATAGTGATGACAGATTTTCCCAAAGGAAGAAAATGAATATTTGGGAAAGATAAAGAATTGGAAATTGGTCCAGATGGTGAGTGGCAAGGTTTTCGCAAGATGCTGAGGGCTTTGGATTACTGAGAGGAATTCATAAGTCCAAAGTCAACTGAAAAGGTTCAAAATCCAACCAAATTGCAAATAAAGCCGGAAAGATTTCGAAAAGAAAAAGTTGCCAAAAACCAGGGTGTCACAAACCTACCCCCCTTAGAATGAATTTTGTCCTCGAGATTCGGTTGCTCAGGGAACAAGTGTGGATATGCTGATCTCAGAAAATCCTCTCTTTCCCAGGTAGCTTCTTCCTCCGTATGATGATCCCATAGTACCTTATAAAACTTAATTGTCTTACTCCTGGTAGTCCTTTCCATCTCATCCAATATTCTGACAGGTGTTTCCTCGTATGTCAAATCTTTGGTTAGTTCCAGCTCACTCATATCTGCCTGCTTGATCGGGGGTGCAATGCACTTTCTCAACTGTGATATGTGGAAGACGTCGTGAACGTCCGACAGCTCTGGTGGTAACTCTAGCTGATAGGCCACTCTGCCTCTTCTAGCCATGACTGGAAAGGGTCCGATATACCTCGGTGCAAGCTTTCCTCGGGTGTGAAACCTTTTTATTCCTTTCATGGGGGTTACTCGGAGATACGCATATTCTCCGGGCTCAAAAGTTACTTCCCGATGCTTCGGGTCATAGTAGCTCTTTTGTCGGGACTTGGCTACTCGAAGACGCTCCTGAATATCCTTGACTTGCTTCTCAGCCTCGAGCATCAAATCTGTGCCGAAAATACGGCTGTCTCCTGTCTGAGACCAATTCAAAGGAGTGCGGCATTTCCGTCCGTACAAAGCCTCAAATGGTGACATCTTGAGACTTGACTGATAGATGTTATTGTAGGAGAATTCTGCATAGGGTAGACTATCCTCCCATTTGGGTCCATGGGCGAGAGCACAGGACCGAAGCATATCTTCCACTATCTGATTCACACGTTCTGTCTGCCCATCTGTCTGTGGATGATATGCCGTACTATGCTTTAGCACAGTTCCCAGGGCTTGATGCAGTCGCAGCCAAAATGCTGAGGTAAACAGGGAGCCTCTATCTGATGTGATAGACTTGGGTACTCCATGAAGGCTGACTATCCGGGACATATAGAGATGTGCGAGCTGATTCGCGTTGAAAGTGGTCTTTACCGGAAGGAAGTGAGCCACTTTCGTAAGTATATCCACGATGACCCAGATAGCATCATGGCCTCTTGTTAACTTGGGTAGTCCAACAATGAAGTCCATGCATATGTCATCCCATTTCCACTGGGGGACTGGTAAAGGTTGCAGTAGCCCAGCGGGTTTCTGGTGCTCAGCCTTGACTCTGTTGCAGATGTCACTACATGCGACATAGTATGCTATGTCCCTTCGCATTCCTGGCCACCAAAAGGTTTCTCGCAAATCCTGGTACATTTTTGTTCCTCCCGGATGGATAGAATATGCAGATTCATGTGCCTCTCTGAGTATTTGTTGTCTCAGGCTGTCTTGATCAGGCACACATATTCGGTTTTCAAACCATACCGTGTCCTGGTCATCAATTCGGAAGGACTTGGCCTTTCCTAGCGGAATGCGCTCTCTGATTTCTTGTATTTCTTGGTCTGATTTCTGAGTTGCTTTAATTTCTTCCATAAGTGTTGGAGTAATTTCCATTGTATCTGGCCTAGTTGGGCCGCATAACACCATATTCAACTTGGCAAACTCTTCCTGCAGCCTCGGATGCATTCCCTGCATGAGTGCATTCAGGGTACCTTGCTTTCTGCTGAGGGCATCGGCGACCACATTGGCTTTTCCCAGATGATAATTAATCCCAAGGTCATAATCCTTGACCAATTCAAGCCATCTTCTCTGCCTGAGATTCAGGTTAGGTTGGGTGAAAATATACTTGAGACTCTTATGGTCCGTGTATATTTCACATCGTTGCCCAATGAGATGATGCCTCCAAATCTTTAGTGCATGTACCACGGCTGCCAATTCCAAGTCATGAGTGGGATAATTCTCTTCATGAGGTCGTAGCTGTCTGGATGCATAGGCTACAACCTTTCCCTCTTGCATTAACACGCAGCCGATTCCACGCCTGGAAGCATCACAATATATGTCGAAGCTCTTGTGAATGTCCGGAAGAACTAAGACAGGGCGGTGGTTAGCCTCGTCTTTAGCTCCATAAAGTTGCTGTCACATTCTTCTGTCCAGGCAAATTTGTGGTTCTTTTTCAAAAGTTCTGTCAATGGCTTGGCTATTTTTGTGAAGCCTTCGATGAAGCGACGGTAGTAGCCTGCCAATCCCAGAAAGCTTCGGACTTCCGTTACTGTGGCTGGGGTCTTCCAGTTTAATACAGCAGTCACTTTGCTGGGGTCGACAGCCACACCTTGTTCTGACAGAATATGTCCCAGAAATCCCACCTCTCTTAGCCAAAATTCGCATTTACTGAATTTGGCATACAAGCGATGGGTCCTTAGTCTTTCCAGGACAGTACGGAGATGTTGCGTGTGCTCCTCTTCATCTTTGGAGTAGATGAGAATATCATCGATGAAGACTACCACAAATTTGTCCAGAAAGTCCATGAAGACCTTATTCATCATGCTCATGAAATATGCTGGAGCATTTGTCAGCCCGAATGACATGACTGTAAATTCATACAGACCATATCTGGTAGTAAAGGCTGTCTTGGGGATATCCTCTTTTCTGATTTTTAGCTGATGATACCCCGTTCTGAGGTCAATCTTGGAGAATACCCGGGCTCCGTTCAACTGGTCGAACAAGTCATCAATGCGGGGAAGCAGATATTTATTTTTGATGGTGACCTCATTCAGCTGGCGGTAGTCCACGCACATTCGTAGGTTGCCATCCTTCTTCTTGACAAACAGCACATGTGATCCCCACGGTGAAGTGCTTGGACGAATATACCCTTTTTGCAATAATTCATCCAACTGTTTCTTCAATTCCACCAGCTCTGGGGAAGGCATGCGGTAGTACTTCTTGTATATTGGAGCAGTTCCGGGAACAACCTCAATAGCAAATTCTAGTTCCCGATCAGGTGGCATTCCCGGTATCTCTTCTGGAAATACGTCCGGGAATTCACTGACTACCGGAATCAGACTTATGTCTGTGGCTGTGGCTTTGAATGCCATCCCTTTCTTTGTCATCACTCTGCTAGCAGTGAATTGCACTGTTTGGCCTGCCGGGTTAACCAATGTCACCTTCCTGGTGGCACAGTTGATACACACCTGGTGTGGTACCAACCAATCCATCCCCAGTATTATATCCAGTCCAGGGGACTCATTGGCAACAAGAGTACCTGGAAACTTTATATCGTGTATCAAGATTTCCAGATTCTTGTATATCACATTTGTTCCGAGCATGGAGCCAGGGGATTGTACCACCATGATTTTGTCCAAAAGAGAAGGAGAAAATTTGTGCAAGGTGGCAAAACTCCGCGAAATAAACGAATGAGAGGCCCCAGAGTCAAATAAAATTATTGCAGGTATGTTGTTAACAGAAAACATACCAAGGACCACATCTGGTGCTTCGCGGGCTTCCTTAGCGGAGATATGATGGACTTGGCCGCGATAGAAGTTCGTATTGGGGCGGCGTCCAACACTGTTGACTTGTGGCTTGAAGTCGGATGGTGGCTTCCCATTTCTTGCGGGGCATTGCTTGGAGTAGTGCCCGCTCTGGCCACAAGTGAAGCATGTGTTGTTGCGGCGGCAATCCTCCAGCACTGGCTGTTTGCCGAAGGTCTTATCCTGGCTGACAGGCTTGTTGTTGTTGTTGCCATTGTTCCAGGCAGGCTTGTACTCAGATGAACTTGGCTGCCAGATACGTGGCTTCTGCACAAACTGCTCACGGTTGTCCTTCTTGGGTTCAAACCTCCGCTTGTGATCATTATATCCTGACTTATGCTCTCGTTCAGCTATGAAGGCCTTGTTTACCAGAGTCTGGAAGTCAGGGAAGTCCAGCATACAAAGCTGACAACGGAGGGTATGATTCAGCCCTCCGAGGAATCGGTCAATCTTCCTTTCTTCTGTGGACACGTCGTGGGTGGAGTACCGTGCCAGATTATTGAACTTGTTCAGATACTCACCCACTGACATATTCCCTTGAGTAAGAGCCAGAAATTCCCTCTGCTTCACCTTCATAATGCCAGTAGGAATATGATACTTGCGGAATATCTCTTTGAATTTTTTCCAAGAAATATCCTCTCCAGAAGGCCATAACGTTTTTGTGTTGTCCCACCATATAGCTGCTGGTCCCTCCAGGTAGTGAGTGACAAAAGGAACCTTATCTGCCTCATCACAGCGGGCTATGTCCAGTTTCTTCTCCATGGTCCTCAGCCAGTCATCAGCTTCCATCGGATCCACAGCTTGACCAAAACTGGGTGGCTTGGTCCGCTGAAAATCAGACAGCTTAGAGTGTGTCCCATTGTGGTTGTTCTGACCCACCAAAGTCTGCATACTTTTCAGAAATTCCATAAGATCTTGGTTTCTTTTCTCTTCAAACATTCTCATGATCTGATCAGTGGTAGGTGACTATGGTGGTGGAGGTGGCAAATCTTCTGGTGGCTGCCCTGCCTGTCTGGCGGATCGACGAATGGGAGTTCCATCGCCGCCTTGAGTACTACACCTCTTCATCCTAAATTTTGTTCCCATTGCAAAATACCAAATCGATGAGGATAAGCAGGGTAGTATGACACCAGAAAAGAAGCCAAATAAAAAGTGCGAATAAAGAAAGCAACATAATTATACAAGGCAACCCAACATCATACATGACAAGCTAGTAGGGGATGATCATGACTGGACTGCTCAGACGGCAGTTGACATATGCAGGGATGCTATGATGCATGTACTGAAACTCAAGCCTCCGCTCTAGTGACGCTGGTGGCACGAACACTGATAGACTGAAGACTCCTCGTCATCTGACTCTAACTCGGAATCTGAGCTAATGATGTGAACCTCGGCCTCCGGATCAAAGGAAACACGACGACGCTGATGGGAAGGTTCTCCCTCTGGAGGAGAAGAAACACGACGTCGCAGCATCGGAGCAGCTGGAGTAGCTAGGAGTGAGGCCCACTCTGACGGGGTCTCACGTCGGCTACCAGACGAAAAGCCTAGCGGTCCGAACGAATTAGAAGGAGTGTCTGAAGGTGGAACGGGCGGAGTATACACGGGTGAAAACAGAGGTGGAGGAGGAGACTGTGCTGCCGCAACAGCAGCAAGTGCCTCGCGAGCAGAAGTCAGCTCCTCGGCTAGAGAAGTGATCATACAGTAACTGGCGTTCATAACGAGATAAAACACCAGTAGCACGATCACTTGCCGGATCAACGGGTGCGAAAAGGACTCGCCCTGTCGTAGGCGATAGGGTGGGGTAGTGAAAGAAACCTGGATGAGTCTGCATCTCGACCTCGTGGAAGCGCAAGTCAGTGATAGCCTCCATCGCAGCAAACTGGATCGCCAACTCCGGAGTAGAAGCAGTTCCGCCCTTGGAAGAACGGGAGTAGCTGCCAATATCTGAACTCGTAGTCAGAAAGGCTTCCGCGTGATACTCGAATACTGAACCAGCAAGATGCTCTCGGAACACCTGGAACACTGGGTCTTCGCCGTTGGGGTACAGCCGAAGCCAGACGTTACGAAGCAGTACTGGAAAAGTAAACGGTGCCGGCTCATGATTGTAGTGGTACGGAACTGGTGCCATCTACACTCATCAAACCAGCGGTTAGCACAATAAAAACTATATGCATGCCATGCAATGCAGCAATCAGATGCAACAATCAGATGCAGCAAGCAAGACACAACAAGACTCTAAACTACTCGCGATTCTAGCGTAGGGTTAACTAGGGTGTCCTACAGTTAGCGCGGCTCTGATACCAAGCGTTGTGGCACCCCGGCTCAGAGAACCGGTTTACCAGTGTTTCCAGCATAGAGATCATGTCTTCTGGAAACACACATCAACTTGGAACAGAACAGAACTGAACTTTATTGAAATATCTCGGGTACAAGCTCGTAATTTACATCGATAGCGAGGCCGGAAGCACTGCAGGTGCTGAGAACAATATCTACATTATTTATGGAACATAGCAGGGCCTCGATAATACTGATAGACTACAGCGTAGCGGAACATAGCGCGGGAAACTCCATCCACAGGGACACTGCTGTGGACACGGCCTAGTTAGCGTAGCACGAACCTCCGGGACCTCCGTCCTCGGCTTCTCCTGCATCTGGCATGATACGCCAGGTGAGTACTTGGAATGTACTCGCAAGCTCATGGCAACCAAAACAATGCAGCAAACAATAGCATGGCAATCAACAAATTAAGTGATTAGGTTGCTCACTTACTGGTACCCAGTACCAACTTACTCTCATCTGGGTTGTCCCACAACCCTCGGAATGCTCATAATCCTCAGAGCACTTCCGAACATAAGACAAGTTCTTCCATCATTATTATCTTTACGGTTGACCATCCTAGAGAGGCCTAAACGGACTGTCCAATACCGTGGACGCGGCTATTCGAATAGGTTTTTACACTCTACAGAGGTTGCGCACTTTACCCACACCATGGAGCACCTGGCCTCGTGATCCCATTCGGGTGGACCGGGGGTGCTCCAACAAAACTTGCCTGACCCGTGACCCTTCTATCATACCACCGACAATAATACCCTCCCAGGATCATGTCCTGGGTGGCCCCTGTGTCACCCCGTGACACCTGCCACCGTCGTGGCCACTAACTGTCCCAAACGGGGACGCTGGTAAAATAACTCAACTGGGCTCACAGGATTATCGTCGTTTACCTGATCAGGGCAGCACGCACGCATAACCCTCCCTAGTTTGGTGGTACCGATAAAAGAGCACAAAGCCAGACCAAGTCAAGGCCGTCCCATACTGGCAAATGTGGCTGCACGGAAAAGTCCGGGTAGGTGGCTCTTGATCAACCAACTAGGTTTAGTGTTGTCAAGAATTTAACCAGTATGAATATTTATTAGGAATAATTTAATATGGCAGTAGCTAAGCAATTAAATAATTTACTAGGAATTTAGCACAGATTAAAATAATGCATGAAATTCAATTAAATAACCAACACTATTGAAATGCTTCATGCAATGGATGACATGGCTTGCCTTGCTCTGTTGGGTTGTCCACAAACTCCTGGGCTTCAAATCCAAAGTTATTTCCCTCTGAAAATATTTTTAAAAAGCAATTGAAAATGTCACATGCTACTGTTTTGAGCACCAGAAATTCTGTGAACATGGGAAAAATACCAAATTTTGCCAGAAAATAGAGGAGCTCAAGACAAACCAGATGCAAAAAGAATCAATTGATTTGGGCTTATGGTTTAAAAGTTATGAACGGTCAAAGTTTCTGGTCAACTCTGGAAATAAACAGAAAAACAGAAAATCTCTCAGGGGGGCACGTCGAAGGCGTAATCCGCCCGGGCGTCTCCACTTACCCCTTCGACGTGTGGCTGACGAGCGGGCCCCGCGGTCAGGTTTAAACGGGGGAGGAGGGAAACAGAGAGAGAGCGGGACTCCGGCGACGGTCGCCGGCGATGTGGTCGGCGGCGAGGTCGGGAGAGAGCAGGGATGGAACGAGCGCTTAGAGACGGACACACACGTACCAGTGGCTTCACGAGAGGTGGCCGGAGGGCGGCGTCCCCTTCTTCTCCGGCGGCGGCGGCGCTCGGGTGGCGTCGGAGACGGCAGTTCCGGCGAGGATTCGGTCGGGCAAGCGGTCGAGCAGAGTCAGGGGAGCGAGCTAAGCTCGATGGTGAAGTTGGTGGAGACTGGGAGAGAGTGAATCGGCAGGGAGGCAGAGCACGGGTGGCGGCGGTGCTCCGGCGAGATTCGAGGCCAGAGGGCCTTTCGGCCGTGGCTCGGGCTCGGGGAGGTCAATTAGGAGGTGGAGGAGGTGGATGAGGAGCTCGGGAGAGACCGGGGAGGGGTATTTATAGGAGGGGGCGAGCTCGGGCGATCTCTCTGGAAATAGCGGGAACCGGGACACGTCGTCGGCGTCGCGACGTTGAGCTGGCTGGCCGGGAGCGGGCGACGAGACGGGAGAGGGCAGGGAGGAGTTAAGGCGCGGCTGCAGCTAGCGGAGGAAGAGGACGCGCCGCACGCCATAGTGGCGGCCGTCGAGGGCGATTCCGGTGAGGAGAAGGATCAGGAGAGGGCTACGTGGATGGCATCGGCGATGTCGGCACTCCCAGACATGCAATGGCAGCACGGGGCCTCTGGAATGACCTCGGCCGTCGCCGGCGAGGTGCAGAGCACGCGTACTGGCATGCCAGTATCGTGCTCACCACGGGAAGTGATGTCTCGAGGCCGTCCAAGTCCAGTGCACCGTGTCTAGGGCCTTCTCCTTTGATCATCTAACCTCTCTGTGCCTCTGGTTCGACTAGGTTCACTCTGAACCGAAGTGTAGCTTCAGCTACAGTTTCTGACAGCAGAATTGAGAGAGATCTAGAGGAGTGGTGAGCTGAGGATGGAGCCAAAGGAGATGTCTGGGATGATCTATGTTGGAAGGACTATGAGCTGGCAAAGTTTGAGAAGATTTGATCAAGAATTGAATATAGTTCATGTACAAGTGCTGCTACTGGACCAGAAGAGAGATGAGCTTGATGCACTCAACTGGTTGATCTCCTGGGGCTGAAATTTGGTGTGGCGGGGTTATTTTGTGAGGAGAAGATGCCAGAAAAATTTCATCTCAATTGGAAACCTCTAGCTGGTACTTCCTTCACAGAGGTTCCAACTGAACAGAAACTTGGCAGAATATTGGTGATGAAAATTTGTACTGGGAAAGATGATATTTTAGGATATTGTGGAAAGATAGGTTCCCTAATATCTCAGGGAATTTTCTGGGAATTAACTGAGTAGGGAAAATATGAGCTCCTTCACAAAGGACCAGTACTGTCTAGAGAGCAAATGGAGTTTTCTGGAATAAACTTTGTACTAGACCATGAAATGTTTTTGGAGATTGTAGGAGTCGATGATGTCAAAAAGGTCTGGGATTAATTTGGGATTTTTCTGATCACCAGAACTATAGGTTGCTTTGTAACCCATAGCGATGACAGATTTTCCCAAAGGAAGAAAATGAATATTTGGGAAAGATAAAGAATTGGAAATTGATCCAGATGGTGAGTGGCAAGGTTTTGGCAAGATGCTGAGGGCTTTGGATTACTGAGAGGAATTCATAAGTCCAAAGTCAACTGAAAAGGTTCAAAATCCAACCAAATTGCAAATAAAGCCGGAAAGATTTCGAAAAGAAAAAGTTGCCAAAAACCAGGGTGTCACACAATGCGGGCAAGAGGGTTGTCAATCCCCTTGAACTCGTTATTTGCAAGGATCAATTCTGATAGTGATAGATAGATAAAATAAATTGCAAAATAAAATAAAGGAAATAAAATTGCAGCAAGGTATTTTTGGATTTTATATAAGATAAAAGTCGACCCAGGGGCCATAGTTTTCACTAGAGGCTTCTCTCTCGAACGCATAGCATATGGTGGGTAAACAAATTACTGTTGGGCAATTGATAGAAAAGCGCATAGTTATGATGATATTCAAGGCAATGATCATGTATATAGGCATCACATCCAAGACAAGTAGACCGACTCCTGCCTGCATCTACTACTATTACTCCCCCCATTGACCGCTATCCAGCATGCATCTAGGGTATTAAGTTAATAAAAACAGAGTAACTCCTTAAGCAAGATGACATGATGTAGACAAACTTAACCCAATCAATATGAATAAACCCCACCGATTTATCCTTAATGGCAACAATACAAATACGTGTCTTTTCCCCTAATTTGTGACTGGGATATAGTACACCGCAAGATTGAACCCATTGCAAAGCACCTCTAACTTTGCAAGATAAATCAATCTAGTTGGCCAAACCAAACGGATAGATCAGAGAGAAATACAAAGCTATAACAATCATGCATAAAAGAATTCAGAAAAGACTCAAATACTTCTCATGAATAATCTGATCATAAACCCACAATTCATCCGATTCCAACAAACACACCGCAAAAGAAGATTACATCGGATAGAACTCCAAGGAGATCGAGGAGAACATTGTATTGAAGATCAAAGAGAGAGAAGAAGCCATCTAGCTACTAGCTATGGACCCGTAGGTCTATGGTAAACTACTCACACATCATCGGAGGGGCAGCAAGGTTGATGTAGAAGCCCTCCGTGATCGATTCCCCCTCCAGCAGGGTGCCGAAAAAGGCCTCCAGATGGGATCGCGGAAGAACAGAAGCTTGCGGCGGTGGAAAAGTTATTTCGTGGGGCTCTCTATTGGTTTCCCAATATTTGAGAATTTATAGAGGTGGAATTAGGTTAAAAGGAGCCACAAGGGGCCCACAAGGCATCAGGGCGCGCTCACACATATAGTGGCACTTAAAGCTTCACATAAGTCCACATATTCTGGCACTTAAAACATCACAAAAGTTTAGTTGCATATCTTGCCACTTCAGACATAGCAGACAGCAAACATACATAAACATAGTCGTGTACATCACTAGTTCCATAAAAGAGAAGGCATAATTCCTAGGGTTCAAGCAGCTGCAATGGCACATCCAACACCACAGCCTCCAGCATCGCCAACCCATGCAGCAGCCCCTACAACAGCACTTGCAGCACCTCCTGCATCTGCAGCACCTCCAGTATCTTCATCATCCTCATCCTCAAAAGCATCACGAGGAACAAGCAATACGACAGTCCTGATGATGCTGCACAATTCTAGGGTATGTGGCATAAGCTGTGAAACTTTGGTTTCTATCATTAGTGCTTCAGCTTCGGTGCCTTCGGCTAAATTCAGGTTGCAGCCATGAATCAAGGAAACATCTGTTTGGTACTTGAATTTCACCAGGACAACATCCTTGATTTCATGATCAGCAATCTTGAAGTCCCAGTGACATAAAGTCTGATGGAGAACATATGCAACAGCAAATGTAGGTGAAAATAGGGCGCTCTTGACAGCGAACATGGCTACATCGTTAGCAGGACCATATTCCACATCCAGCTGAACCTTTGTGGCATACGCTATTCGAACAACTTTAGGGGAACGATCATACAACTGAAATTCAAATAAATAACATTTTACTGTAAAACACATACAAGTTCAGATTCAATAGATACTGTTTCTAATTAGGGGAACCTAATCATCATCCATATTGCCCATGGCTGGAATTATGGGATACGCAACACAACACTAGGAAGAAATCCTGAAATATTAGAACATAAATGTACCTCAGGATCCAAGAACCGACGATGCTTGCTTCTGTATTCTGCAACTTCATCGACCACCCGTGCATGCCTTTTTCCCTGACATACATGTCAAATAGATGATAAAGAAATCACAGAAATGTTCAGATTTTGGCGTTTGATTCATCCAAAGAAATGAAAAACTAGCTAGCAAGTAGTACGAACAGCCTAACCTTCACCTTCACAGCTTCACAGAGAGTCCCGCTAGAATCCATCATGCAGATTCAGATTCTCAACGATTCGATGAAGCTCTGTGTGCTTCAAGATGCCAAGAACAAGAGAGAGAATGGGGAAACTAGATGAGAAATCGAGGGGTGGTTTTTTGATGGGGCAGAGGAAGTGGGAGGAGCAGTGGTAACTGTTCTGCGTGTTTCTTCTCGATGCAGTCGAAGCTTATGTGAGAAGGCAGAGGAGAAGGCAGGCGAATTAGGAGCCGTCGATCCTCCATCTGGCGGTACATAGTGTTTCAAGGAAGGTGAGGAGGCAGCGGCACAGAAGCAATACATCATGCATCCAACGGCCATGAATCAAAGTACATTCTTTATTTATTTTTTGTAATGAAAATGAAGAGAAAACTGTGTGTGCACGACTTTTAAACTGCTATTCTCGCAACGTGATTCAAAATGATCATGTCTTCGTAAACCCTGAGTCCACATCGTCACGTGGCAAGTTCAAATGTGAGGTCGAACTTGTGATCATCAATTGAATCAGACATGATCCGTGCTCAATATTTTCCATGTCACATGGAAAATGTAAAGGTCCATTCATCGCAAACCTCTCCCGTCAAATCATGAAATGGAAAGAAAACCACAATGGTGACAAAGTACAAGCAAATGAGATACATGTACAATGTGGTTCCTACATCATGGAGACCTTGTGTGCACGACTTTTAAACTGCTATTCTCGCAAGGTGATTCAAAATGATCATGTCTTCATAAACTCCGAATCCACATCATCACGTGGCAAGTTCAAATGTGAGGTCGAACTTGTGACCATCAATGGAATCAGACATGATCCGTGCTCGATATTGTCCATGTCACATGGAAAATGTAAAGGTCCGTCCATCGCAAAACTCTCCCGCTAAATCATGAAATGGAAAGTAAACCCCCATGGTGACCAACTACAAGCAAATGAGATATGCGACATGAGCGGGTGGGCAATACATGTACAATGTGATTCCTACATCATGGAGACCATGTCTGTGTGATTTTTAAACTGCTATTCTCGCAAGGTGATTCAAAATGATCATGTCTTGGTAAACCCCGAGTCCACATCGTCACGTGGCAAGTTCAAATGTGAGGTCGAACTTGTGACCATCAATGGAACCAGACATGATCCGTGCTCGATAATGTCCATGTCACATGGAAAATGTAAAGGTCCGTCTATCGCTAAACTCTCCCGTCAAATCATGACATGGAAAGTAAACCCCCCATGCTGACCAAGTACAAGAAAATGAGATATGCGATGTGAGCGGGTGGGCAATACATGTACAATGTGGTTCCTACATCATGGAGACTTTGTCTGCGTGACTTTTAAACTGCTATTCTCGCAAGGTGATTCAAAATGATCATGTCTTAGTAAACCCCGAGTCCACATCGTCACGAGGCAAGTTCAAATGAGAGGTCAAACTTGTGATCATCAATGGAATAAAGACATGATCCGTGCTCAATATTGTTCATGTCACATGGAAAATGTAAAGGTCCGTTCATTGCGAACTTCTCCTGTTGAATCGTGCATCACATTGTCTTGGATCAAACTTATTCATAAGAAGATGTCAAACCAAACATTTGCAATTTGTTGAGAGACTTTTTGACCTCACCAATAGGGCCACAATAAAACAACTTGACAAAGTGTACATTTTTTTGACCAACAATTATGCTGGATTGTTTTTTTTCAGTGGAAAATGGATAGAAAACCCGAATGGTTGCCACGTCTATTTGGTACAATGATACGTCCAATTTGCATCATGATCTCCTACTGTTATTTATTATGTTTTTGATCATTATTTCACTTTATGGTACAATTCTTATGCCTTTTCTCTCTTAATTTGCAAGATTTACATGAAGAGGGAGAATGCCGGCAGCTGGAATTCTGGACCTGAAATAGCCATATCAGAGATACCTATTCTATAGAGCTCCAATTGACCTGAAATTTCACGGAGATTTTTTATTGAATATTAAAAAAATACTGGAGAAAAGAGATTACTGAGGGGACCCACCAGCTGCCCACAAGGCAGTAGGGCGCGGCCCCCCTGGGCGCGCCCTAGTGCCTTGTGGGGCCCACAGCTGGCGTCTAGCCCCCTCCTTCTGCTATATGAAGCCATTTGCCCTAGAAAAAATCAAGAGAAGGCTTTTGGGATGAAGCGCCGCTGTCTCGAGGCGGAACCTGGGCAGGAGCTATTTTGCTCTCCAGCGGAGCGATTCCGCCGGGGATACTTCCCTCCGGGAGGGGGAAATCGAAGCCATCGACATCACCAACAATCCTCTCATCGTGGGAGGACCAATCTTCATCAACATCTTCACCAGCACCATCTCATCTCAAACCCTAGTTCATCTCTTGTATTCAATCTTTGTCTCAGAACCTCAGATTGGTACCTGTGGGTTGCTAGTAGTGTTGATTACATCTTGTAGTTTATGCTAGTTGGTTTATTTGGTGGAAGATTATATGTTCAGATCCTTAATGCTATTCAATACCCCTCTGATCTTGAACATGAACATGAGTTGTAAGTATTTACTTTTGTTCTTGAGGACATGGGAGAAGTCTTGTCATAAGTAATCATGTGAATTTGGTATTCGTTCGATATTTTGATGATATGTATGTTGTGCTTCCTTTAGTGGTGTCGTGTGAATGTCGACTACATGACACTTCACCATCTTTGGGCCTAAGGGAAGGCATTGTGGAGTAGTAATTAGATGATGGGTTGCTATAGTGACAGAAGCTTAAACCCTAGTTTATGCGGTATTCCGTAAGGGGCTGATTTGGATCCATATGTTTCATGCTATGGTTAGAGTTATCTTAATTCTTCTTTCGTAGTTGCGGATGCTTGCGAGAGGGGGTAATCATAAGTGGGAGGCTTGTTCAAGTAAGAACAGCACCCAAGCACCGGTCCACCCACATATCAAATTATCAAAGTAGCGAACGCGAATCAAACAAACATGATGAAAGTGACTAGATGAAATTCCCATGTGTCCTCGAGAACGCTTTGCTTATTATACGAGTTCGTTCCGGCTTGTCTTTTGCTACAAAAAGGATTGGGCCACCTTGCTGCACTTTATTATATTTGTTACTTGTTACTTGTTACGAATTATCTTGCTATCAAAAATATCTGTTACCGCTACTTTCAGTACTTGCAGAGAATACCTTGCTGAAAACCGCTTGTCATTTCCTTCTGCTCCTCGTTGGGTTTGACACTCTTACTTATCGAAAGGACTACGATTGATCCCCTATACTTGTGGGTCATCATTCAACAACTTGTATACTTACGACCGGCCCCAAATTGTCTTTCCCTACACGACTACGAAAAATTGTCTTTCCCTCCTAATTTTTGCTCCCATGAGTGTTTTCGTTCCCTGCACCGATTTTGAATGACGCGCCCAATTTTCAACACCTCCTCCTAAATACCCACGACTTGACTCTCATCGCTCCCTAATCCCTCTCTTATCCCTTAGATCCGCCACCCACCTGGTGACCTATCGCTCCATCCCCAGCAAACGCGATGGCCGGGACACTCCGTTGCAAGAAAGTCCGCAAATCTCCATCGTCTACCCCAAAACCTTATCATACACTACCAGGTGAGAAGTTCCTCTCCCGCCATCCCCACCCACAACCCTATCTATGTTTGTGACACCCATCTGGATTTATACACGTGCTTCATTTTGGCCTCTTGATGTACTTGCACCTTTTGATTCTTCTAGATCAACTCAATTTTGTTGTATGTATTACGGTCCGTACAGCGGTTCATTCAATCTAGGGATCTAGTTCACTTCACATGGTCTTATTAGACAGATTCTGATTATTTGCTGAGACTTGTGTATTTTAAGATTAATTGATAACTGAAACATAAGTATTCACATCAATGATGAACATGGACGTGAATAATTGATCTTTGATTCTCAGCTGCTACCAGCAAATCAACAAAAGTATATGAGCAAGTACTGGTGAAAACTATGAAGGACAATGTTGCTCGAATATCTGCAAGCATGAAGAAACACTATGCTGGTACCTGATGTCTACTACGCAACTTTTATTCTTGTAGACGTTGTTGGGCCTCCAAGTGCGGAGTTTTGTAGGACAGTAGCAAATTTTCCTCAAGTGGATGACCTAAGGTTTATCAATCCGTGGGAGGGGTAGGATGAAGATGGTCTCTCTCAAACAACCTTACAATCAAATACAAGAAATCTTTTGTGTCCCCAACACACCCAATACAATGGTAAATTGTATAGGTGCACTAGTTCGGCGAAGAGATGGTGATACAAGTGTGGTATGGATAGTAGATATAGGTTTTTGTAATCTGAAAATATAAAAACAGCAAGGTAGCAAGTGATAAAACGGAGCACAAACGGTATTGCAATGCTTGAAAACAAGGCCTAGGGTTCATACATTCACTATTGCAATCTCTCAACAATGCTAACATAATTGAATCATATAACAATCCCTCAACATGCGACAAAGAATCACTCCAAAGTTCCTATTAGCGGAGAACATAAGATTAAATTGTTGTAGGGTACGAAACCACCTCAAAGTTATCCTTTTCGATCAATCTATTGAGCCGTCCCTATAAGTGTCACAAACAGCCCTAGAGTTCATACTAAAATAACACCATATGATACGCATCAACCAACTCTAATGTCACCTAGATACTCCAATGTCACCACAAGTATCCGTGAGTTGATTATTCGATATGCATCAAACAACTTCAGATTCATAATATTCAATCCACACAAAGAACTTCAAAGAGCACCCCAAAGTTTCTATCGGAGAAAAGAAGATGAAAACGTGCAACCAACCCCTATGCCTAGATTACCCCAAGGTCACAGGAATCCGCGAGTTGATCACCAAAACATACATCAAGTGACTCAATAGAATACCCCATTGTCACCACGGGTATCCACATGCAAGACATACATCAAGTGTTCTCAAATCTAAAATATTCAATCCGACAATAACGAAACCTCAAAGGGAAAGACTCAATTCATCACAAGAAGATAGAGAGGGAAGAAACACCATATGATCCAACTATATTAACAAAGCTCGCGATACATCAAGATCATGCCAAATCAAGAACACGAGAGAGATCGATCAAACACATAGCTACTAGTACATACTCTCAGCCCCGAGGGTGAACTACTCCCTCCTCGTCATGGAGAGCATCGGGATGATGAAGATGGCCTCCGGTGATGATTTCCCCCTCTGGCAGGGTGCCGGAACAGGGCTCCAGATGGTATTTCTTTAGTACAGAGGCTTGCGGCGGCGGTGTCAAAGTTCTAGGTTTATTTCTGGGGGTTTCTCTATTTATAGGATTTTTCAGCGTTGGAATCACGCGAAAAGGAGCTACGAGGGCCCCACAAGGCAACAGCACACGCCCCCCCCCCAGGGCGCGCCGTGTTGCCTTGTGGCCTCCTCATGGCTCTTCTGGTCTTTCCACGAAGCTTCGGGGGTCTCTTTTGGTCAAAAAAATTCGTCAAAAAGTTTCGTCCAATTCCGAGAACTTTTATTTCTGCACAAAAAACAACACCACGGTAGTTCTGCTGAAAAGAGCGTCAGTCCGGGTTAGTTCTAATCAAATCATACCAAAACCATATAAAATTGTTGTAAACATGGCATGAATACTTCATAAATTATAGATACATTGGAGACGTATCAGCATCCCCAAGCTTAATTCCTGCTCGTCCTCGAGTAGGTAAATGATAAAAGAAATAATTTATGAAGTGTGAATGCTAGCATAGTGCATAAGTTTGATCAATAATAATTGCAATCACTTTTTCTAGAATCAATATATATCATAAATAGTAGCTCATCTCATAAAACTTCTCATGATCAAGTAGTAGGCTATTCACATGTTTAAAGTATAGACCATAAACTTTCTTGAAAACCAACAAACTATGTTCTCAGTCATCAAACAATTCCAATTAATCTTATTTTCAGGAAGGGTCTATGTAAGAGCTTTGTTTTAGCAAATTCCACATACTTAACTATCATTTAGTCTTCAATGATTGCTGACAGTCAAAGCATATTTTTAGAACAAACCGTCTCAGTCAAACACATAGGAAGATAGGGGCTTAATGTTTCGCCTCCCAACTTATTTATCTCAGGGATAATGTCAACAATAATAACTCATGATCACCTATATTCAACTGGATATATGTGCCTGGATCATTCCCTACCACATGATGCTTGCCCACTAGAGAATAAATAGAGCAGAATAGGGATGAACATTAATGACTATTACATAAAAGTAAATACAGAAAGGTAAATATAGAAAAGTAAAAGATAGGTGCTTCGCAGAGGGAAGCAGAGGTTGTCATGCGCTTTTTATTTTTGGATGTGCAAGCTCTTAATGGAAAGGAACGTCACTTTATATTGCCCCTTGTGATAGCAACCTTTATTATGCAGTCTATCGCTTTTATTTCTTCACCATCACAAGTTCGTACAAAGCTTATTTTCCCTTCCAATAAAAGATCATACATATTTAGAAGCAAATTTTATTGCTTTTTGCACCGATGACAACTTACTTGAAGGATCTTATTCAATCCATAGGTAGATATGATGGACTCTCATGGCAAGAAACTGGGTTTAAGGGTTTTTGGATGCACAAGTAGTATTTCTACTTAGTACAAAGTTTTGGCTAGCAAAAGATCCTAAGCAAGCACCACATATTAGAGGATCCATGACAATATAACTTCTATGTGAATATAAACAAACATAACTCATTACGTTGTCTTCCTTTGTTCAACATCAACTACTTGATCAAGTTTGAAAATAATTAATGGGGGCTCACAATCATAGAAGATGTCCAAGATAGTATATTTATATGTGAAATCTTTCTTCCTTCAATATTCTTTCATGAATTGTTCAAGTGACCAATGCTATGTTTGCTAACTTTCAATAAACTTTACCACTTATACTTCTTATATGTGAAGTCAATACTCCCCATGGGACAAGCATATGAAGCATATATAATTTCAAATTTATGATATTCAATTCATTCAACAATTCACTCTTAGGATATAAGTGAAGCACGAGAGCAAATGACAAACTACTCCAAAAGATATAAGTGAGCAATAAAGAGTAGTTTAATTAATGGGTAGCTATGTGAAGACTCTCTCTCAATAAAGATTTCAGATCCAAATATTTTATTCAAACAGCCAACAAAATGAAAATAAAAGGACACTCCCAGAATAGCACATATCATGTGAACAAGTAAAAACTTAGGCTAACCGATAGGTGTTGATGAAGAAAGGTGGGATGCCTACCGGGGCATCCCCAAGCTTAGTTGCTTGAGACTTCTTGGAATGTTATCTTGGGGTGCCTTGGGCATCCCCAAGCTTGAGCTCTTGTGTCTCCTTAATTCCTCTCATATCATGGCTTCTCCTAAACTTAAAAACTTCATCCACACAAAACTCAACAAGAACTCGTGAGATAAGTTAGTATAAATCAACCCAAAACCTTAACATTCTCTACTGTAGCAAATCACAAAAATTATAATTGAACGTTGCATACTAAATGCCTCTGCATATTTAATACTCCTATCCACAAATAGAAACATTAAACAAGCAACATATGCAAACAATGCAACTATAACCGAAATCTGTCTAAACAGAACAGTCTGTAAAGGGTGAATAAGAACTCATACTTCCCTACCTCCAAAAATTCTGAAAAATTACCACGAGACAGAGAACTCATGCATGCTTACTGTGTAAAAATTTCAGATTTTTATCATGTTCGGAAAATTCACAAATATTCAGGACATAACAGAAACCTTTCTGTTTTCAAACAGCAACACATAAACTTGCAAACTGAGCATGGTAAAGGCTATAATTGGCATTTTATTGAACTAAAAGATACAAAACATGATTATTGATAACACCAAGCAAATATCAACAGAATAAAATGATGCTCCAATCAAAACTCATATTATGTGACGAATAAAAATATAGCTCCAAGTGAGGTTAGCGATAATGTTGAAGACAAAAGAGGGGATGCCTTCCGGAGCATCCCCAAGCTTAGTTGCTTGGGTCTTCCTTGAATATTACCTTGGGGGGCCTTGGGCATCCCCAAGCTTAGGGTCTTGCCGCTCCTTATTCTCCTCATATCGTTATCTCACCCAAAACTTGAAAACTTCAATCACACAAAACTTAACAGAACTTGTGAGATAGGTTTGTATGATAAAAACAAATCACCCACTTAGGTACTGTCAAGGAAAGATTCATAATTGTTCTCACCGAGTGCCTACTGTATTCCATCATTTCCACAATTTATATTAATCAATATAAGCTATGGAAACACTAAAACAAGCAAACCATGCACCGAAAACAGAATCTGTCAAAAATAGAACATCATGTAGTGAGGGATTTAAAAACCATACTTATGTACCTCCAAAAATTCTGAAAAGTTATGACAGCGTAAAAAAAATTGTAACTCAATATTGTGTGAAAAATTCAGAATTTTCTCACGCTACAGTACAGAATAGAAATTCTAGCACTGGATGCAAAAGTTTCTGTTTTTGCACAGAATCAAATCAACAAGTATCCACACTATCCCAAAGGCTTTACTTGGCACATTATTGAAAGAAAACATATAAAACATGATTACTACAGTAGCTTAATCATGTGAACATACAAAAACAGTAGGGTTAAATGTTGGGTTGTCTCCCAACAAGCGCTTTTCTTTATTGCCTTTTAGCTAGGCATGATGATTTCAATGATGCTCGCACAAAAGTAAAGAATTGAAACACAAAGAGAGCATCATGAATCATATGACAAGCAAATTTAAGCCTAACCCACTTCCTATGCATAGGGATTTTGCGAGCAAACAATTTATGGGAGCAAGAATCAACTAGCATAGGAAGGCAAAACAAGTATAACTTCAAAACTTTCAACACAAAGAGAGGAAACTTGATGTTGTCAAATAATATATAAGCATATCTGACTCTCTCATAATAATTTTCAGTAGCATCACGAATGAATTCAACAATATAACTTTTACATAAATCATTCTTTTCATGATCCACAAGCATAGACTTTTTATTACTCTCCACATAAGCAAATTTATTCCCATTCATAATAGTGGGAGCAAACTCAACAAAACAACTATCATGAGATACTTGATTGGCATAATACAATTGAAAATTAAAATCATGATGACAAGTTTCATGGTTATCATTATTCTTTATAGCATACATGTCATCACAATAATCATCATAGATAGCAACTTTGTTGTCATAATCAATTGAAACCTCTTCCAAAATAGTGGAATCATCATTAATAGGAGGCATGCAATCATCATAATAGATTTGCTCATCAAAAGTAGGGGGACTAAAAAGATCATCTTCATCAAACATAGCATCCCCAAGCTTATGGCTTTGCATATCATTAGAATCATGGATATTCATAGAAAGCATACTAACAACATTGCAATCATGCTCATCATTCAAATATTTTATGCCAAACATTTTATTGAATTATTCTTCTAACACTTTAGCACAATTTTCTGATCCATCATTTTCAAGAAAGACATTATAGAGATAAAGCATTTGAGGCAACCTCACTTCCATTTTTTTTGTGGTTTTCTTTTATAAACCAAACTAGTGATAAAATGAGAAACTAAAAGATTCAATTGCAAGATCTAAAATATACCTTCAAGCACTCACCTCTCCGGCAACGGCGCCAGAAAAGAGCTTGATGCCTACTACGAAACTTTTATTCTTGTAGACGTTGTTGGGCCTCCAAGTGCAGAGTTTTATAGGACAGTAGCAAATTTCCCTCAAGTGGATGACCTAAGGTTTATCAATCCATGGGAGGCGTAGGATGAAGATGGTCTCTCTCAAACAACCCTGCAATCAAATACAAGAAATCTCTTGTGTCCCCAACACACCCAATACAATGGCAAATTGTATAGGAGCACTAGTTCGGCGAAGAGATGGTGATACAAGTGTAGTATGGATAGTAGATATAGGTTTTTGTAATCTGAAAATATAAAAACAGCAAGGTAGCAAGTGATAAAACGGAGCACAAACGGTATTGCAATGCTTGAAAACAAGGCCTAGGGTTCATACTTTCACTAGTGCAATCTCTCAGCAATGCTAACATAATTGAATCATATAACAATCCCTCAACATGCGACAAAGAATCACCCCAAAGTTCCTATTAGCGGAGAACATAAGATGAAATTGTTGTAGGGTACGAAACCACCTCAAAGTTATCCTTTCCGATCAATCTATTGAGTCGTCCCTATAAGTGTCACAAACAGCCCTAGAGTTCGTACTAAAATAACACCATATGATACGCATCAACCAACTCTAATGTCACCTAGATACTCCGATGTCACCACAAGTATCCGTGAGTTGATTATTCGATATGCATCAAACAACTTCAGATTCATAATATTCAATCCACACAAAGAACTTCAAAGAGCACCCCAAAGTTTCTATCGGAGAAAAGAAGATGAAAACATGCAACCAACCCCTATGCCTAGATTACCCCAAGGTCACGGGAATCCACGAGTTGATCACCAAAACACACATCAAGTGACTCAATAGAATACTCCATTGTCACCACAGGTATCCACATGCAAGACATACATCAAGTGTTCTCAAATCTGAAATATTCAATCTGACAATAACGAAACCTCAAAGGGAAAGACTCAATTCATCACAAGAAGATAGAGAGGGAAGAAACACCATATGATCCAACTATATTAACAAAGCTCGCGATACATCAAGATCATGCCAAATCAAGAACACGAGAGAGATCGATCAAACACATAGCTACTAGTACATACCCTCAGCCCCGAGGGTGAACTACTCCCTCCTCGTCATGGAGACCGCCGGGATGATGAAGATGGCCTCCGGTGATGATTTCCCCCTCTGGCAGGGTGCCGGAAGAGGGCTCCGGATGGTATTTCTTCGGTACCGATGCTTGCGGCGGCGGCGAAGTTCTAGGTTTATTTCTGGGGGTTTCTCTATTTATAGGATTTTTCAGCGTTAGAATCACGCGAAAAGGAGCTACGAGGGCCCCACAAGGCAACAGCACATGACCCCCCCAGGGCACGCCGTATTGCCTTGTGGCCTCCTCGTGGCTCTTCTGGTCCTTCCACGAAGCTTCGGGGGTCTCTTTTGGTCCCAAAAAATCATCAAAAAGTTTCTTCCAATTCCGAGAACTTTTATTTCTGCACAAAAAACAACACCACGGTAGTTCTGCTGAAAACAGCGTCAGTCCGGGTTAGTTCTAATCAAATCATACCAAAACCATATAAAATTGTTGTAAACATGGCATGAATACTTCATAAATTATAGATATGTTGGAGACGTATCAGTACCATTGGTCCACCAGATTTCGCTTGTATAGCACATTCTTTTGTGCATGCTAGCGCGCCAACATATGATGATTCAGAAAACAATTCAGAGGAGGAAGCTGATGTCTACGATGTTGACATAGATGAATATGTACCTTCATCTTCAGTTACAAAAAAGAATAAATGGACCCCAGCTATTTACAAGGTAAACTTCCTTTGCTGATTTGTCATGCATCTGCATTATGCAATTCTGCTATAACACATTCATTAAACCATTCACGCCATATGTTCTAACTTTCATGGGTACATGCTTTCTTCAGGGACATCTCAGAATTGACTTGAGGGATGCATTTGCGGAAGAATTTTGCATTGGCATTTTGCAAAAAAGTGCTCAACACCGTAAATATAACTTCATGACCAAATGTTCTAACAAGGTCAGAAACCATACATAATACTTCGGCTTCCTCTTGAGTTTTCAGACTTATGCACTCCCTGTCATACTAAGTTTTTGCTTCATGTCGTAGGAATTTTCTGACAAGGGAAAAGCATGTTGGGGAACGTTGCATGGAAAACAAAAAAACTTCTACGCACACGCAAGATCTATCCATGGAGATGCATAGCTACGAGAGGGGGAGTGTGTCTACGTACCCTCATAGACCGTAAGCGGAAGCGTTAGAACAACGCGGTTGATGTCGTCGAACAACTTCACGATCCAACCGACCGAGCACCGAACGTACGGCACCTCTGCATTCAGCACACGTTCAGCTCGGTGACGTCCTCGACTTCTTGATCCAGCAAGACGGCGAGGTAGTGGATGAGTTTCGGAAGCACGACGGCGTGGTGACGGTGATGGTGATGCTATCTCCGCAGGGCTTCGCCCAAGCACTGCGAAAATATGACCGAGGGACGGAACTGTGGAGGGGGGCGCCGCACACGGCTAAGACAATGCTGTGTGTTTTGGGGCGCCCCCTCTCCTCTATTTATATATGTGTAGGGGCTTGGAGTAGAAGGAATAGTGCCACGTGAACAGTAACCGTGAATAGTACACACGTGGACTTGGACTCCAAAGTCCAATCCTATTCCTACTAGGACTCTCCCTTTTTTCCTTCCCTAGCTGCGTGGGCTTTTGAGGACTTGGTGCGCCTGGCCCAATAAGGCCAGGGCGCCTCCACTTAGCCCATGCCAGCCCTTTGGGACGTGGTGGACCCACTTGTGGACTTCCGGACCCCTCCGGAATCCTCCGGAACCTTCTGGAAGCATCCCGGTACAATACCGAAAAAACTGCACCTTTTTCCGGAACCCAAAATATGACTTCCCATATATAAATCTTTACCTCTCGACCATTCCGAGACTCCTCGTGACATCCGGGATCTCATCCGGGACTCCGAACAATATTCGGTTACCAATTCACATAACTCATATAACACTATATCGTCAACGAACGTTAAGCGTGCGGACCCTACGGGTTCGGGAATGATGTAGACATGACTGAGACGCCTCTCCGGTCAATAACCAATAGCGGAACCTGGATGCTCATATTGGTTCCTACATATTCCACGAAGATCTTATCGGTCGAACCACAATGACAACATACGTAATTCCCTTTGTCCGTCGGTATGTTACTTGCCCGAGATTCGATCGTCGGTATCTCCATACCTAGTTCAATGTCGTTACCGGCAAGTCTCTTTACTCGTTCCGTAATACATCATCCCGTAACTAACTCCTTAGTCACTTTGCTTGCAAGCTTCTTATGATGTGCATTACAGAGAGGGCCCAAAGATACCTCTCCGAAACACGGAGTGACAAATCCCAGTCTCGATCCATGCCAACTCAACGGACACCTTCGGAGATACCTGTAGAGCATCTTTATGATCACCCAGTTACATTGTGACGTTTGATAGCACACAAGGTATTCCTCCGATATCCAGGAGTTGCATGATCTCATGGTCTGAGGAACATGTATTTGACATTCAAGAAAGTAGTGGCAATAAACAGAACGATCATATGCTAAGCTAACGGATGGGTCTTGTCCATCACATCATTCTCCTAATGATGTGATCCCGTTATCAAATGACAACTCATGTCTATGGTTAGGAAACCTTAACCATCTTTGATCAACGAGCTAGTCTAGTAGAGGCTCACTAGGGACACGGTATTTGTTTATGTATTCACACATGTATTTAAGTTTCCGGTCAATACAATTCTAGCATGAATAATAAACCTTTGTCATGAACAAGGAAATATAAAATAATAACAACTTTATTATTGCCTCTAGGGCATATTTCCATCAGTCTCCCACTTGCACTAGCGTCAATAATCTAGATTACATAGTAATGAATCTAACACCCATGGAGTCTTGGTGCTGATCATGTTTTGCTCGTGGAAGAGGCTTAGTCAACGGGTCTGCCACATTCAGATCCGTGTGTACTTTGCAAATTTCTATGTCTCCATCCTTGATATATTCACGAATGGAGTTGAAGCGTCTCTTGATGTGTTTGGTCTTCTTGTGAAACCTGGGCTCCTTGGTTATGGCAATTGCTCCAGTGTTGTCACAAAAGATTGTCATTGGAGCCGATGCACTAGGTATTACACCAAGATCGGATATGAACTCCTTCATCCAGACTCCTTCATGTGCTACTTCCGAAGCAGCTATGTATTCCGCTTCACACGTAGATCCCGCCACGATGCTCTGCTTGGAACTGCACCAACTGACAGCTCCACCATTTAATATAAATACGTATCCGGTTTGTGACTTAGAGTAATTCGGATCAATGTCGAAGCTTGCATCGACATAACCCTTTACGACGAGCTCTTCGTCACCTCCATAAACGAGAAACATGTCCTTGGTCCTTTTCAGGTACTTCAGGATATTCTTGACCGTTGTCCAGTGATCCACTCCTGGATTACTCTGGTACCTCCCTGCCAAACTTATGGCAAGGCACACATCAGGTCTGGTACACAGCATGGCATACATAATAGAACCTATGGCTGAGGCATAGGGAATGACTTTCATTTTCTCTATATCTTCTGCCGTGGTCGGGCATTGAGTCTGACTCAACTTCACACCTTGCAAGACAGGCAAGAACCCTTTCTCTGATTGATCCATTTTGAACTTCTTCAAAACTTTGTCAAGGTATGTGCTTTGTGAAAGTCCTATCAAGCGTCTTGATCTATCCCTATAGATCTTGATGCCCAATATATAAGCAGCTTCACTGAGGTCTTTCATTGAAAAATTCTTATTCAAGTATCCCTTTATGCCATCCAGAAATTCTATATCATTTCCAATCAACAATATGTCATCCACATATAATATTAGAAATGCTACAGAGCTCCCACTCACTTTCTTGTAAATACAGGCTTCACCGTAAGTCTGTACAAAACCATATGCTTTGATCACCTCATCAAAGCGTATATTCCAACTCCGAGATGCTTGCACCAGTCCATAGATGGATCGCTGGAGCTTGCACACTTTGTTAGCACCCTTAGGATCGACAAAACCTTGTGGTTGCATCATATACAACTCTTCTTTGAGAAAACCATTCAGGAATGTAGTTTTGACATCCATTTGCCAGATTTCATAATCATAAAATGCGGCAATTGCTAACATGATTCGGACAGACTTAAGCATCGCTACGGGTGAGAAAGTCTCATCGTAGTCAACCCCTTGAACTTGTCGAAAACCTTTCGCGACAAGTCGAGCTTTGTAGACAGTGATATTACCATCAACATCTGTCTTCCTCTTAAAAATCCATTTATTCTCAATGGCTTGCCGATCATCGGGCAAGTCCACCAAAGTCCACACTTTGTTCTCATACATGGATCCTATCTCAGATTTCATGGCCTCAAGCCATTTGTCGGAATCCGGGCTTATCATAGCTTCTTCATAGTTCGTAGGTTCAATGTTGTCTAACAACATAACTTCCAGAACAGGATTACCGTACCACTCTGGTGCGGAACGTACTCTGGTCGACCTACGAAGTTCAGTAGTAACTTGATCTGAAGTTTCATGATCTTTATCATTATCTTCCTCTCTTATTGGTGTAGGCATCACGGGAATGGTTTTCTCTGATGAGCTACTTTCCAATTCGAGAGAAGGTACAATTACCTCATCAAGTTCTACTTTCCTCCCACTCACTTCTTTCGAGAGAAACTCCTTCTCTAGAAAGGACCCATTCTTGGCAACAAAGACCTTGCCTTCGGATCTGTGGTAGAAAGTGTACCCAATTGTTTCTTTAGGGTATCCTATGAAGACGCACTTCTCCGCTTTGGGTTCGAGCTTATCGGGTTGAAGCTTTTTCACATAAGCATCGCATCCCCAAACTTTAAGAAACGACAGCTTAGGTTTCTTGCCAAACCATAGTTCATATGGTGACGTCTCAACGGATTTAGACGGTGCCCTATTTAACGTGAATGCAGCTGTCTCTAATGCATAACCCCAAAACGATAGTGGCAAATCGGTAAGAGACATCATAGAACGCACCATATCCAATAAAGTACGGTTACGACGTTCGGACACACCATTACGCTGTGGTGTTCCAGGTGGCGTGAGTTGTGAAACAATTCCACATTTTCTTAAATGAAGGCCAAACTCGTAACTCAAATATTCGCCTCCGCGATCAGATCGTAGAAACTTTATTTTCTTGTTACGATGATTCTCTACTTCACTCTGAAATTCTTTGAACTTTTCAAATGTTTCAGACTTGTGTTTCATCAAGTAGATATACCCATATCTACTCAAATCATCTGTGAAGGTTAGAAAATAACGATACCCGCCGCGTGCTTCAACATTCATTGGACCGCATACATCGGTATGTATTATTTCCAACAAATCAGTAGCTCGCTCCATTGTTCCGGAGAACGGAGTTTTAGTCATCTTGCCCATGAGGCATGGTTCGCAAGTATCAAATGATTCATAATCAAGAGATTCCAAAAGTCCATCCGCATGGAGTTTCTTCATGCGCTTTACACCAATATGACCTAAACGGCAGTGCCACAAGTATGTTGCACTATCATTATCAACTTTGCATCTTTTGGCATCAATATTATGTATCACTACGATCGAGATTCAACAAGAATAGACCATTCACAAAAGGTGCGTGACCATAAAAGATGTTACTCATATAAATAGAACAACCATTATTCTCTGACTTAAATGAATAACCGTCTCGCAATAAACAAGATCCAGATATAATGTTCGTGCTCAACGTTGGCACCAAATAACAATTATTGAGGTCTAAAACTAATCCCAAAGGTAGATGTAGAGGTAGCGTGCCGACGGCGATCACATCAACCTTGGAACCATTCCCGACGCGCATCGTCACCTCGTCCTTAGCCAATCTTCGCTTATTCCGTAGCTCCTGTTTCGAGTTACAAATATGAGCAACCGAACCAGTATCAAATACCCAGCGCTACTGCGAGCATTAGTGAGGAACACATCAATAACATGTATATCAAATATACCTTTGCTCACTTTGCCATCCTTCTTATCCGCCAAATACTTGGGGCAGTTCCACTTCCAGTGACCAGTCCCTTTGCAGTAGAAGCACTCTGTTTCAGGCCTGGGTCCAGCTTTGGGTTTCTTCGTGGGAGCGGCAACTTGCTTGCCGTTCTTCTTGAAGTTCCCCTTCTTTCCCTTGCCCTTTTTCTTGAAACTAGTGGTTTTGTTAACCATCAACACTTGATGCTCCTTCTTGATTTCTACCTCCGCTGATTTCAGCATCGCGAAGAGCTCGGGAATTGTCTTCTCCATCCCTTGCATATTATAGTTCATCACGAAGCCTTTATAGCTTGGTGGCAGTGAATGAAGAACTCTGTCAATAACACTCTCAACCGGAAGATCAATTCCCAGCTGAGTCAAGTGGTTGTGGTACCTAGACATTCTGAGTATGTGTTCACTGACAGAACTGTTCTCCTCCATCTTACCGCTAAAGAACTTGTTGGAGACTTCATATCTCTCAACCCGGGCATTAGCTTGAAATATCAATTTCAGCTCTTGGAACATATCATATGCTCCGTGGCGTTCAAAACGCTTTTGCAGTCCCGGTTCTAAGCCGTAGAGCATGGCACACTGAACTATCGAGTAGTCATCAGATCGAGCCTGCCAGGCGTTCACAACGTCTGCAGCAGCTCCTGCAGCAGGTCCATCACCTAGCGGTGCATCAAGGACATAATTCTTTTGTGCAGCAATGAGGATAATCCTCAAGTTATGGACCCAGTCCGTGTAGTTGCTACCATCATCTTTCAACTTAGCTTTCTCTAGGAACGCATTAAAATTCAACGGAACAGTAGCACGGGCCATTTATCTACAACATAGATATGCAAAGAAACTATCAAGACTAAGTTCATGATAAATTAAGTTCAATTAATCAAATTACTAATGAACTCCCACTTAAATTAACATCCCTCAAGTTAACTAAGTGTTACATGATCCAAATCAACTAGCCCATGTCCGATCATCACGTGAAATGGGATAGTCATCAATGGTGAACATCTCCATGTTGATCATATCTACTATATGACTCATGTTCGACCTTTCGGTCTCCAGTGTTCCGAGACCATGTCTGTACATGCTAGGCTCGTCAAGTTTAACCCAAGTATTCTGCTTGTGTAAAACTGGCTTACACCCGTTGTATGTGAACGTAGAATCTATCACACCCGATCATCACGAGGTGCTTCGAAACGACGAACTTTAGCAACGGTGCATACTCGGGGAGAACACTTTTATCTTGAAATTTAGTGAAGGGATCATCTTATAATGCTACCGTCGTTCTAAGCAAAATAAGATGCATAAAGGATAAACATCACATGCATTGAAAATATGTCACATGATATGGCCATCATCTTGTGCTTTTGATCTCCATCTCCAAAGCATCGTCATGATCTCCATCGTCACCGGCTCGACACCTTGATCTCCATCGTTGCGTCGTGGTCGTCTCGCCAACTATTGCTTCTACAACTATTGCTAACGCATAGCGATAAAGTAAAGCAATTACATGGCGCTTGCATTTCATACAATAAAGAGACAACCATAAGGCTCCTGCCGGTTGCCGATAAATTACAAAACATGATCATATCATCCAATAACGTATATCACATCATGTCTTGACCATATCACATCACAGCATACCCTGCAAAAACAAGTTAGATGTCCTCTACTTTGTTGTTGCAAGTTTTACGTGGCTGCTACGGGCTTCTAGCAAGAACCGTTCTTACCTACGGCACAAAACCAAAACGGTGATTTATCAAGTTTGTTGTTTTAACCTTCAACAAGGACCGGCCGCAGTCAAATTCAATTCAACTAAAGTAGGAGAAACAGACACCCGCCAGCCACCTTTATGCAAAACAAGTTGCATGTCTGTCGGTGGAACCGGTCTCATGTACGTGGACATGTAAGGTTGGTCCGGGCCGCTTCATCTTACAATACCGCCGAATCAAAATAAGACGTTGGTGGTAAGCAGTATGACGATCACCGCCCACAACTCTTTGTGTTCTACTCATGCAGATCATCTACGCATAGACCTGGCTCATGATGCCACTGTTGGGGAACGTTGCATGGAAAACAAAAAAAATTCTACGCACACGCAAGATATATCCATGGAGATGCATAGCTACGAGAGGGGGAGTGTGTCTACGTACCCTCGTAGACCGTAAGCGGAAGCGTTAGAACAACGCGGTTGATGTCGTCGAACAACTTCACGATCCAACCGACCGAGCACCGAACGTACGGCACCTCCGCGTTCAGCACACGTTCAGCTCGGTGACGTCCTCGACTTCTTGATCCAGCAAGACGGCGAGGTAGTGGATGAGTTCCGGCAGCACGACGGCGTGGTGACGGTGATGGTGATGCTATCTCCGCAGGGCTTCGCCCAAGCACTGCGAAAATATGACCAAGGGACGGAACTGTGGAGGGGGGCGCCGCACACGGCTAAGACAATGTTGTGTGTTTTGGGGCGCCCCCTCTCCTCTATTTATATATGTGTAGGGGCTTGGAGTAGAAGGAATAGTGCCACGTGAACAGTAACCGTGAATAGTACACACGTGGACTTGGACTCCAAAGTCCAATCCTATTCCTACTAGGACTCTCCCTTTTTTCCTTCCCTAGCTGCGTGGGCTTTTGAGGACTTGGTGCGCCTGGCCCAATAAGGCCAGGGCGCCTCCACTTAGCCCATGCCAGCCCTTTGGGACGTGGTGGACCCACTTGTGGACTTCCGGACCCCTCCGGAATCCTCCGGAACCTTCTGGAAGCATCCCGGTACAATACCGAAAAAACTGCACCTTTTTCCGGAACCCAAAATATGACTTCCCATATATAAATCTTTACCTCTCGACCATTCCGAGACTCCTCGTGACATCCGGGATCTCATCCGGGACTCCGAACAATATTCGGTTACCAATTCACATAACTCATATAACACTATATCGTCAACGAACGTTAAGCGTGCGGACCCTACGGGTTCGGGAATGATGTAGACATGACTGAGACGCCTCTCCGGTCAATAACCAATAGCGGAACCTGGATGCTCATATTGGTTCCTACATATTCCACGAAGATCTTATCGGTCGAACCACAATGACAACATACGTAATTCCCTTTGTCCGTCGGTATGTTACTTGCCCGAGATTCGATCGTCGGTATCTCCATACCTAGTTCAATGTCGTTACCGGCAAGTCTCTTTACTCGTTCCGTAATACATCATCCCGTAACTAACTCCTTAGTCACTTTGCTTGCAAGCTTCTTATGATGTGCATTACCGAGAGGGCCCAGAGATACCTCTCCGAAACACGGAGTGACAAATCCCAGTCTCGATCCATGCCAACTCAACGGGCACCTTCGGAGATACCTGTAGAGCATCTTTATGATCACCCAGTTACGTTGTGACGTTTGATAGCACACAAGGTATTCCTCCGATATCCGGGAGTTGCATGATCTCATGGTCTGAGGAACATGTATTTGACATTCAAGAAAGCAGTAGCAATAAACAGAACGATCATATGCTAAGCTAACGGATGGGTCTTGTCCATCACATCATTCTCCTAATGATGTGATCCCGTTATCAAATGACAACGCATGTCTATGGTTAGGAAACCTTAACCATCTTTGATCAACGAGCTAGTCTAGTAGAGGCTCACTAGGGACACGGTATTTGTTTATGTATTCACACATGTATTTAAGTTTCCGGTCAATACAATTCTAGCATGAATAATAAACCTTTGTCATGAACAAGGAAATATAAAATAATAACAACTTTATTATTGCCTCTAGGGCATATTTCCATCAAAGCAAACATACATGCTGTGGTGGTAAGCGGTACGGCTGGCAGTTCAAAATATGATACCCCTCATAGCTCTATGGTAAGAATTTAAATAATTTATTGAAATCCTGTATATTGTTGATTATTACATGATATGCAGTACTGACGCGAGTGTCCTTATTCCATAAGGCCAAAACAGCAAGAAGAGAGCATCCAGTTCAGAGTTTTCTGGAAACTCACACAACATCAAGAAGGATTCTAGTCATAGATTAAAATCACGGGAGAAGCGATTTCACGGCGGCCTCTCCCAGAAGCTATAGCGGCCACCATAGCGGGCAATCGCGGCAAATAGCGGAAATTTTTCTGGTGGGAGAGATGATTTCTGGAGGGTTTTGCTGATTTTTGAGCCATTTAGAGGGATATGTGAAGGATTTCGTGGCAGCAGCCATAGCGTAGAGGCGAGGCTCCCAGGCAGCTATAGCGCAGCTATCGCGGCTATTTCACCGGCTATTTTAATCTATGATTCCAGTATGAGACAGATTGCAGAAGAAGCACCCGTAAGTAATTTATAATGTTTTGGCTTCAAAATTATTGTGTTAGCCATCATAGTGTAATATACAAACAGTACACGAACAACGCTTTCAATCATGATGCAGACCACAAAGAACGCACGTTTACAAAAAGTTCTGCTGCAAGTACCTGACGTGCAGATTATTGAGGAAAAGAGCTCCTACGCCACGTTACTTTCAAGCTTTGGTATCTCATCACATAATTCATCCTCTGAACAATGCATCCATGAGCTAGAAGCGAAGATTAAAGCACAAGCGACAGACGCAAAATAGACAAATGCCACATTTGCAGAGAATGTGAATATCCTACATAGTGCACAGATGCAGGAAATCAAAGAGCTCAAAAGGAAATAGCAACTAGAAATATAAGTTATCAAGATGAATCAGGAGAGAAAAATCAGAGGCTTTGAAAAAAAAAGCAACAAGAAATGGAGGGAATTCTTAGCCATCTCTTAAGGAGGTCATCACAGTCTTCACAGGAAACTGTGTCACAACCCATCAATCACTGATGGTGCACTACTGTTCGTCATGATGCCTTCTCCAATGTCTTATTCCTAATGCTTGATAATATGTCATTTGGATGCTCATTTTAATATGTGGATCACTGCTGTGAGAAATGTGAAGTCCCATTGTTATTATAATAAAAGGTGTGATGGCAATGTTAAATTTCAAATAAATATGTCTATGAGGTATTTTGACTTAATGGGAAGTAGGCATCTCATTCATAGGCAAGAGCAGGCCGGCCTGAAGGCATGAACTGAAGGTAGGCAAGAAGGCATTAAATGGCTTTGAAGGATGCAATGTAAAGATGCGGAGTATAGTATCTTTGTTTCTTAAAGTGGTCAAGGAAGTATACATTATAGCAATCGCACTTAGAGTATAAATGAAAGGAGTGAAACAAAGTGTCACTTCGGGAAACATGGGTATTGAAAATCTTAAAAACCCTTATTTCTTGCCTATATCATATCATATCATATCATATCATATCACGGAGACCTTTCACTTTGGAACGTGGAGACATGGTTGAGTGGACTAAAGCGGCGGATTGCTAATCCGTTGTACAATTTTTTTGTACCGAGGGTTCGAATCCCTCTCTTTCCTCTTCCAGGCATGAAAATAGAAGGTAAGTTTAAATCCGTCATGGAATAGGTGTCTCAATTAGGGATGGCACCCGCCGGGTTTGGGTATGGGTGGAGCCACCCCCATACCCTTACCCGTCCCCTCTGAGCTTACCCATCATCCTTACCCATACCCGTCAATGGGTACAATTTTTTCCCATACCCGTTACCCGACAGGGTAGATGGGTACCCACGGGTAAAATTACCCATGTTTGCAAAGCATTAGTTTGAACAACTCATAGTCATAAACAACAACATATAATTATAATCTATAAACAACAACATATTATAACAACAACACATACTTTTAAACAACAACATATTTAATAAACAACATCACTTTCTCGTAAACAACAACACATCAAAACATCATCCCATAGTCATACATTTTGAGATCACAAATTCATGACAAAGTGTAGAGATAATTTTGAGTTCATATAGATTTTATATGGGTACATGGGTATGTGGGTATGGGTTATATGATCCCATACCCGTACCCGCTCTACCCGATGGGTTTAACATTTCCCTATTTATATACCCATGGGTAATTTTTTGTCCCATACCCTTACCCTAATAGGGTTTTTACCCGCAGGGTACGTGGGTAATGGGTACCCATTGCCATCCCTAGTCTCAATTCAAAGCGCTGATGGATCGGCAAGTACTCCACGGTCAGCGGCTATCAGCTAACGTTATGGGCCGTTAGTGGTGGTTCATTGCCTATAGTGTTGTAATCTGGAATCTTCTCAAATTCAAATTCAAATTCAAATTGTCCTACAAAAAAAATCGTGCACATTTTGACGCTATAATAAAACCTTTGACGGCACTGGTGACGGAAATTGAAACCGTCACCACAGTCGTGTCCCCACTTGTAAGCAGCCACGTCAGCACCGTCCAGACCCACATGTAAGTAGCCACGTCAGCACCTTCTGCTCCCACATGTAAGTAGCCATGTCAGCATCTTGTGGGCCCATATGTCAGCAGCGTTAACCGATCAAAACTGATGCCGACTTATTACCGACGGGACCGTCGACGATAAAACCCTCGGCGGACCCACATGGAAGCAGCCACGTCAGCAACTGTTGACCCCACCTGTCAAAATCATTGACCGGTCAAACCCGCGGACCGATCACTGGTGATGGGATTATCGTCGCCAAAAAGATCTTAGGCGACAGATTGGGCTGTCATAGGTGACATTCTGGGCCATCACCAAAAACGGCCATCGGCGACAATTTTTGGTTCGTCACCTAAGATACAATCTTGCGTGATGGAGGAAGTGGTACCGTCAAGATTTTATTTTTTATGATGGTGCTTCGGTGACGGTGGAGGTGACGGCGGAAAATGTCGCCAGGACATTTTTCGTGACGAAAAATGGTTATACACGACACAAGTGAAACGTTGTAAAATATAGCAAATTTTGTAGTGTTGTGTAGCGGTCTAGTTAATTAGTTTGGGCACGATGAACTTCGTTAATTATGTTTACTATATGTTGCTTTGGTAACTCTTTCTCTTCGTGTTGCTTACGTATATTATGTTGCATATTATCGATGAATTCGGCCGATGATGATGCATCTCTGTCAGGGATATAGATCGATGACGAAGAAGTGTTGTGTCGTGTACATAGGGAGGGTTCCAGGAGTGTACGACGAGTGGCCAGAGTGTCAGGCCCAAGTCGACCGCTTCCCGGGCAGCAGCCACAAAGGGTTTCAAAGTAGAATCCAAGCGGAAGCTAGTTACTTGAGGTTCACGCTAGCGCAAGAGAGGAATCAAAACCGGCTCAAGAACTACTTTATAAGCCTGCTCTTGCTCATAGTGATCACTCTTCTCTTGTATATCATAGTTTAGATTGATATATGATGAAACATGTGTATGTGACCATGTAGTTGCATGTATTCGAGACTTGTAATAACTTGTATCGCTATTTCAAGATGATGATGAGACATTTGTGTTGGATCATGATGATGATGATGATGATGATGAGACTATGTTGTAGCACTTCGATGATGATGATGATGACGATGAGACATTCTTGTCTCATATAGTTTCAATGTATGTGTTTGTTGCTATTGTATAAAACCTATATAAATGTTGCGTAAATACGCAGAAGAAAAAAAATACAGAAAATCTTAGCAGTGGCGCAGGGTAAGAGAGTAGCAGCAGCGCTGGGGCAGCGCTACTGCTACACAGACTTAGTAGTAGCGTGGGGTTCATACCAGCGCTGCAGCTAGTTAGCAGTAGCGCTGGGTGGACCCGCACTACTGCTAAGTCTGTGTAGCAGTAGTGCGGGGCTGCACCCAGCGCTACTGCTAAAAGTTAGCTGCAGCGCGCTAGTAGTAGCGCGGGCCCCCGCACAACTGCAAGGCCTTTACCCCGCGCTACTACTAGGGTTTTCCCTAGTAGTGAGGGGCGGCCGGAGAAGGGACCGTGACAAAGAGGAAACGTCGAGTGAGGGGAAAGAAGTGGGAGAAGGAGAGGGCCGCGCATGACAACGCGACAAGCAAAATGTCTGCCACATGGACATACATTTTTTCCACCAAGGAGAAGAAGGAGGAGAGGTACAAGCTCTTCCTAGATATGCAAAGGGAGAGGATGTTGTTTGACCGGGAGAGGGTGCACGAGAGGTTGAACATTGAGAGGGAGAAGACAAACATGGAGAACCAAGAGAAATGGGCAAAATGGGAGCTTGAAAAGGCCAAGGCATTGGAACCAACCGAGCTCAAGAAAGAGAAGTTGAGGCTTGCGAAGGACTCAGAGGAGTCGAGGATCATGTTGCAGGACACTAGCCTCTTGGACGAGGAAAACAAAAAGTGAGTTGACAACAAGAAGAAGGAGATCAACAAGCGTAACAATAGAGCCGATTGATTCATTTGTGTATCACCTAGTTATGAATTGTTGAATTTTATTTCTCCTTGTGTTGAATTGTTGAACCATGTTTTATTTTGATTGTTGAACATATAACTTGTGTAATGCATGACAATTAATAATTCACATACTTATATTTTTTTAGGACAATTCACATACTCATATGGTTATCATCGTTAAGGTGGTTTGTCTACAGTGCTCCCAGTCGGTCATCTCACCACTAATATAGCAATATGGTTATACTTTAATAGATAAACAATAGGAAATTTTCTGGCCCAACTTTTAGAGAGCTCCCATGGGTGGTGGGAGTAACATATTTGGACAGATATAACAAATATTGGTGTAGTTCACTGTTAACGAGAAAGGATGCAAAACCTCAGAAGTCCATTTCAGAGCTCGGGCTGTATTGAGCTCGTTTGTCTTTTTATTTGAAAAGTTCAAAATTCACATTTTGAACTTCCAATTTTTTTTTGAAAAAACTCCACATGTTTATATCGATATATACTACATGTATGCAAAGTTTAATGATGATATATGTTAACATGTGAACTACCAAAAAACAAATTCGTAACTTTGATAACTGTGAACAGTACATGCATTGTTCATTATTAAAAATTCACAAATTTTCCATTTTTGTGTGGCTCAAATGTTAACATATTTCATCGTGAAACATTATACACTTGTAGAATGCATTCATATGAACATATGTATAAAAATCTATGACTTTTTCAGACTTTGAACTATGGTTTTTGATATTTAGAAAAAATCAAGCTCCAAAATGCCTCACTCGCAAAACCTAGCAAGATAAACAGGAATGCAATTTCTAAATTAGAACAATAAGCAACTTTCCGAAAAGGTGCTACAATTTTGGGAAAATGCAACCCAATCATATGCACATAAGTGAAATTCCGCCCAAAAGCAAGTTTGAGTAAGTTCCCAAAACAAAGGAAAATTCAATAAAATAATGGTAAAAATAATTCGTTTGAGCACATGGTTGGCACGCATGTGCCACAATGCAATACAGTACAAACTCGTACAACACAAATCATTAAGTCGTTCATACATCAGAACAACAAATAGCTAAGTTGCTTTATTTCACTCTTTGGTAATATTGGCCCCAGCGCCTGCTAGTTCCCAGCTAGCAACTTTGCATCAGTTATCATGTTGTTCTTTTTCCTCCGCCTTCTTGGCAAGCTCCAGTATCATATTGGCAGCTGCAGAGCACCTCGCATCATGTGGGGTCGGACGAGGATCGCCAGTGATGCTCATCTCAAAATCAGGGCATTTCAAACGTACTTCCGACGTGCATTCCTGAAAAGATAGGAGAGTAACTGGTGGATAAGTGCTCAAAAAACAATGTGTGAGAGCTACGATGAGAGAAGATGGCACTAAATCAAACAGCAGTTCCTGGTTATTGCTAGGTGGAAACCTATTCAGTTCTTGACAAGTGGAATGCAATGAAGTGAGTAGAGGTGATCTCTTATAGATCCTACAACGGCGCGACACATGTCTTTGGTAACCATGGACCGAACCGTGATGTTGAATAAACTTAACACTTGAACAGAGCACAGACAAGTGGTTTATAGATCTGACCACTTGAAAACTCTTTTGCCCAAGCATGATAATAACGGGGCGCTATAGGGATTGGATTCAATAAACACTAATCAAAAAGTACGTGGCACAAGACCCATTTCTATGAAATTCTTTATTATTGTGCCTATATGGTCCAAGAACTCAATGCTTGTCCATTTGGAAAATTAAAGAGATAAGAGTAAAGGTATTTACACATACCATCTGCTAGTGAAGGTACTACTGTGTATCTAGGGGCCATCCAATCGCAATCACAGCAGATCTCATAAAGCTCCTGCATTGACAAGTGTCAAAGGTACAGATGGCATTTAAAAATTTAATGCATCAGTTCAGCGCGAGGTTTCTTACCATGCATTTATCGCGTTGGGCGAGTGCCTCCTTCAAGTTCAATCCCATCCTCTTAGTGCTCTTGGTTTTACCATCATCGCCAGAGAAAGTTAGATTGGCAACTTTCATTATATTTGAGCTAGGTTCCTTATATTTCTCCATTATTGACAACACTTCTGTCGTCATCTTCTCTTCTGCATAAGGTTTAAACATGATGAGTAAAGGAAACTAGTGGTTGGGGCGCCACTCTGTGGCGCCACTTGAGAGAAACTTGTGCGCACATTTTCATTTAAAAAAATACATGGGGTCCTCGCATCCATCAAAAGAACATCTCAGAAAAAAATCCTCACCTCCATCTAAAAAAAGAAGTAAAAAAAGAAAAAGAAAAAAAATTACCGCCGCCGCCTACGGGCGAGCGCTACTTTGCATAGCCCTCCATTTTAAAAAATACGTGAGGTCCTCACCTCCATCTAAAAAGAAAAAAAAACCTTTAAAAAAATCGTCACCTCCATCTAAAAATATATATTTTAAAAGCTTTCTCACCGCGGCCAACCAGCTTGCGCCACGTGGCATAGCTGGTTGGCCGCCCTTCTCCCGACGCTTAATGGGTTTAATGTGGAACTCATACATAGTTTAAAATCGCGGGCAAAACTGCCGCAAATAGCGGCGCTATCGCGAATCTGCAATGGCTGCGCGATCTGCATGGCATGGGAAATCGCTGGAGATTGCGCCATTCCTTCCTTACTCATCGCGGCCAAAATCTCTGCCGCAATTTCTGTTCGCCCGCGATTTTAAATTATGAACTCTTATAGAAATAACTTCTTGCCAAAATTTGCCACACTTCTAATGGACGATTTGTCCACAGTTTAAAGTGAGGAACACGACAGTTTAACACAGAACTTTGGGAAATGTATGGCTCCCAGCAAAACATGCCCACAATGTTTGCCACAAAACAGTGACAATTCTACAAGTAATTAAAATCTAACGATGTTTAGATGTGTAAAATGGTAGAATACCAGTCTTAATTTTATGAATGTCCATATCACATTGAGCACTTCCATCTTGAAGTATGAATTCCTTACGAAGCTGAAACAAAGAGGGGATGAATTCACATAAGATTCTCAACTTGAACAAAATATAAGAAAAACAAGCATCATTTTTTTTCCTGAAACAAAAGAGAACACATATAACATACAATAGAATCCCGTATTTTCTGAATCTCTAGCACGGAATCACGAATCTGATCATTGCTATTCTCAGCGATGCCACCTTCAATGAAATTAAGAACACATAGATTAAAAAGTTGGAGGACCAATAACCAATAATAGGGAAAACAAGCTGTCTTGCGATCGCAACCTGACTTAGGCACTTCCATGATTTGGCGTTCCAATGCAGCATCCTTCATTACAACATCAACACGTGGTGCCTGATACAACAACCATTTATTCAAATGACCTAGGTCTAGGGGGGGGGGGGGGGGGGGGGGGGGGGGAGAGAGAGAGAGATAATAAGGCACTACTAGAATCTGGTTTTGTCCCATGTTCCAAGACTTCGCCGAGTTCATTCTGTCGGGAACTCGGCAAACATCTATCTGCCAAGTTTGATCCAAAATTGGACTCGGCAGTGATAAGCAACTCGGCAGAGCTCTGGCTTTGCCAGGTTCTGATGAAAAACAATTCAGCGAACAAAGAAAACTCGGCAGAATATCAAGTTCGCCGAGTTCCCAACGGAAGGAACTCGGCAAAGTCTAACATGTGGGCCACGCCTTGTAGCAGGCGACAGAGCCGTGACGGCGGCCTTTGTTTGCCGAGTTTCGTCTAACGGAAACTCGGTAAACATTTTCCCTATTATTTGTATGTTGATTGTGATGGAGTGGTAGACAGAAGGAACTCGGGGCAAAACCAGATTCTAGTAGTGTACGTGAAGTATCTGTGCATGTGCTTGGCCACTGTTCATCAATCAAGGTGACTGCTAGCTAGCTAGCTTGCACGTACTCGTGTGCTGCTGCTCTCTGGTGAATTGATCAAGCGATCAAAAGCCAACAGTATTAGCCAAGACTTCCCACACACAAAATAAACAAGACTTGCCTAACTTATGGTCGCTATTTGGTCACCAAAAAAATGTTATGATCGCTATATCGTAGGTAGATGCAACCAACAGATAATTTTTAACTACTAGCACAAAATAGTTAAACATTTCAGCTGTACATTCTTATGGTTGCATCATTTAAGAAATAGTTTGACCGAGATGGGCTCTCCCATTTCTGCAAGTAAATGAATAAGTATAATTTTTTTTGCAGGGAATGAACAAGTACAGAGCGAAACAAAAATTACTGCATGTTGTAGTTATTAAAAAGACAGGTGCACGAACTAAGAAGGGAGGGGTTTGCGCTTGTTGTGGTTGCCTATACTGTATCCCTAGGCCCGGTTTTGTACCGCCGCTTGGATGTATGCCGGCGTGCGCCCATGCTTCTCATCGGCTCCGGCCATCCTCCGATGCGATGCACCTTCTCTACTGCCGAATGGGGGCGAGACTAGGCTGGCGCGGCTGCCACCATCTCTATCGCCTAGCTAACATTTTCTTTATTTTTATTTTGAGGCGGGAGTAATCCCGGTGCACACAAGGAAAGAGCGTATGTTCTGGGTTGGGCCTCCAATGCGCATCGAGGCCGACCTCACTACACAATTAACACAACACATCATCTTTAACCCCCTAAACTATCACATTTTGACCCTTCAAAAAACTCGGACCCCACTACAAATCTGACGTCAGATTTTTGACCGTGACAAATCAAACCTTTTATAGCGTTTTAGAAAAACTATCACATCTCATTCCTAAAAAAGGAAAAAATCTAGTATCACATCTGGGACGCATCAATCCTAAAAAGGAAAAAAAAACTATCACATCTAGCGGTGGGGCAATTAGTAGTACAGAATCATTTTTGATCGATTTATTGCTAGGAAGCCGCTTGATCTTGGTGCGAGTAGCAGAGGGAAAAGAACCAGATGCAAGCTAGCTAGCGAGCGGAATCTCACCCCGATTCGTCCAGCCATAGCTGCTTGGGTTCACGCCCGATTCGTCCCCAGCGCATGAGCAACGCCACCCACCATCTTCTTCGCCCTGCACCCGACGTGTCTCCACGCTTCCTACCCTCGCCTCTCTCCTGCAGGGAAGCCACCCTCAACTCCGGCACCACCACCGAAGGCGGATACGACCAACTAGCTAGGGCGCAGTCAAGAAAAACTGCAGCAGCGAAATCCGCACATCTGTCCCTTCCGATCCCCTACCCGCATGCGGGTATGCATGTGCATGCCATCCCCTACGCCACGATCAGATCGGATTCAAATTTACCAGCTAGCGCAACAAATGTAACAGCAAAGAGCCCCGTCGACGACCTATAGCTAGCAGCCAGGCAAGACGTGCTCCACTCACCTCCTGCACGGCGACGAGCTCCGGGGCCGTGCCGCTTTGCTCCTGTGCCCGCGGCGTCACTCCCTTCAACTCCGTCACCATCTTCAACTCCCTCCTCTTTTTCCGCCCCCAAACGATTCCGCCTCTCTTGCTAGGGTTTGTGGGGGCCAAGTGCGGCGGCTGGGTGGCTACACCTGCCCTGCAGGTGGGTTTTGGGCCTTTGTACGAGGAGAGGGCGAAGCGAAACACAAAAATGGCAGGGCTTGAATGGCTGCTTCTGTGCCAGCTAGCGCGTGATTTCCATTTTGGAAGACTACACTAGTCGTCAACCCGACGGACTAGGAATTTTTGGAAGTTTGTAAATATTGTGCATAGAAAGTTTCTACAAGTATATTTTTTTGCTTTAAAATCTTACAAATATTTATAGATATCTTTTAGTACTACCCATTTTCATAGCGTACAAATAATATATTTTCATAGTATAATATATATCTTTTAGGCCCACCACCTTCTTCCTCCTGCACCCGACGCATCCTTGCTTCCTACTGGTCGGTGCCCCGCCGCCCGCAGCTCCACCGCCACCACTTGCGGAGGGTATGCCCGGACAGCCGCCACCAACAGGACGCATTAGAAGACCAACTAGGATGCACTCGAGCAAAACTGTGGCGGCAAAATTCGGACGCCGAGGACCTCCCATAGTCGCACGATCGAGTAATCATCAAATCAAACTAGCCGCGTGCGAGCATTTCTATGTCTGATTCATCTCAGATCTATCCCCTACCACGATCAGATTTAGATTGACTAGTGCAGCCCAACAACAAGAATTAAACTCCCTCCGATCTATCCGCTAGAGCAGCCAAAGCCAAGCAATATGAGTGTGTCTGCGTAAACCACGATCAGATCTACCAACTATCCAACCAAAAAGAACTACGTGTGTCCGTGATCCACTCACCTCCTGCACGACGATGAGTTGCTTCTCTGTGGCCGTGTCGGGTTGCTCCTGTGCCCACGGAGACACTCCCTTCATCTCCGTCGCCATCTTCGCCATGTCCGGGGGTTAAACGATTACGCCTCGATCGCCAATACCTAGCTAGGGTTCTGGGGGGCTCGCTGCGGCGGTTGGGTGCCTAGCTAGGTGGGTTAGGGTCAAGGGAACGCGCTCGCTTGTGAAGGGAATGGACGAAAGTGGAAAGAGGACAATTGGACAAAGATGGCCAGTGTTGTGCGAGCGTGTGGAAGCGAGGCACAAGCACACACGCGTTCTTTTACCGTATACGGTCTATATATCATGAAGATGATTAATTCCTTCCAAAATCGTGTCTCGTTTCTGTTTTTTCTTTTTCTTTTTTTTTCTAATGGCAGGATGATACACTCTTTTGCTGACCGAGACCTACTTGTTGAAACAAGAAAAATGAAAACAATTTGAAACTCATAACAAAAAATAAGAGTGATCAAACAACAACACCTAGTAAGCAATCCGCAATACTATCGGACTAAAAGGAGGGATATAAGAAACAATGAAAGGCTAAACTTTTTCATTTTATTAGTACTCCCTCCGATTCATAAGAAGTGTCAGCAGGTTTGAATTAAAGTTACACTTATTTTGGATCAGAGGGAGTAACAAATAAATGTTTAGTTTGGTGGAAAGAAACTTGCGCTGTTGCGGCAGTATCAAAAATAGATTAAAAAAAGTACCCAAGACGATATTTCTTCGATGAAAGGAAGTAAAGTATACAGTAGAATCAAATGGAAAAAATAGTACTGTAAATGGTTCAATGAAATTACCGAAGCAATAGGTGGTAGGGTTGAGCTTGTGTGGTTCAAGACCTCGTCAGGGGAATGATTTGTAAAGCCAGCATCTTGATTGAGATGTATCATCAGCACTTGATTTGAACCTGGCAACTTATCATCACAACCTATATCTTCTTCCATTACTACTTCTTGAGCCACTAGTTCAATTTTCACAGGGGATTCATGTTTGTCACTGCTAAGGGTAAGTTGGGTCCCTCCAGTAACTATCAACTTGTCAGCACAACCTATTTCTTCTTCCATCAAAACTTCTTCCATCTCTTCATTTTCTACTCGGGCTTTAAATTCTGCTCCTCTAGGAACTCATAACATGTCACCACAACCTATATTGTCTTCCACAGCCATTCCTTCTACCTCTGCATTTTCTGTTGGAGCTTCAAGTTGAGCCTCTCTAGAAACATCCCCAATTTGTTGTGAATATAACTTATTCCACTCTGATACAGTGGAATTTAGATCCACAAAAAGATTAAGCCCCTCATCCGATTTCACTTTTATTACGAAGGTAGGTTTCACACAATGTCCTGGCATTTTATCATATGTGATATAATATTAATTAATATGCAATATTTTCGTTAGAATTATCTTCATAGTTGCAACATAATAGTAAGAAAGATACCTCTTGGAACTGTAGTGCGATTTGTTTCCAAGGAAGCCATATCATTTACGTTTGACATTCTGCCACGAGTGTTAATTCCAACTTTAGGAGGAACCGTAATGTTGTCGGCTTTCTTCCGACGAGCAGTCATCGCGGAGATTTTCTTCTGAATATTACGAGAAATCCTGCTCCAGAGTACCAAAGTATAGTCAGAATATGTGCTTTGGATATGTTGAACAGTAATGCCTCTTGAATTCCTAAGAAATGGCATCACGTACTCATTCCTTTGATTCAAAGATATGATCAATCAAAAAAAGATAAAAAAATCTTGAATCTCGATTATAAAGCCTATAGGAATTCTGCAGTCCAAGTGGGCCTCTTCACAAAACTCTTGCACATAAAAAATGAGATGAAAGTTTTTGTCACATGATGACATCCTTATTATATAAGGTAAAAACACAAGATAGGTCGTTTAACTCGCACAACCACAAATTACTACTATGTACAATAAACTCCTTCGGATTGCCTAATGCACACCCCCAGTATATTGTGGCGAACATGCTAACAAATTCCCATCGCACTTAGAGGAATGTAAATAAGAAGCTTGAAACTTGGAACAATATTCACATGTGCATGCCACTCTATTTTTCGCTGAACTTATTGTGTCCCAAATGGCCAGCATATGATTTCAAATATAGGCTTTATTGACAATGAACTACCTAAAATTAGAATATGAATGCATCACAATTTTTTCTTACCATTAAGGGGGTACTGGTATGTAATTGCATGTGCTTATATGAAATAATTATCAATAGAAATCATATGGCCAATGGCAAAGTATGAAGACACCAAATGGCCACGACATGTATGTTGTGTGAAAACATCTATAAATCTACTGACATGTATTTTGTTTAAGTATTCACAACAATTATAAGAATGCATCAATTTTATCATTTACCATTGGAACTCTAGCAAACAAGAATAAAAAATACCATATGGAAATAAAAGATCAGAATAGAGAAGCATCAACTTTAGCCACTACATACACAACCAATCTTTGGACAGCTAAATCTAGGAGCACAACTCCGAAGAAACAACATGGCAATGGCAAGACTTAACAAATGGAACTTTCTTGTGATTATCACATCCTTGAGAGTTCACTACCAAATCGAGAACACGCCGCCATACCTTCAACTCTTGCTATGGTTCCTAGATGCAATAGTCAGGATAGATTGTAGGAGAGATGCTAAGACCTTTTACAAGGGATGTAGGAACTATATATGACTTATTAGATTGAAGACAAGTGTGGTTGTGGATCCCCAAAATTTGGAACCTAACATAGTGAGTTGATGGATCCAAGAGTAGGGTTAGATGTTTTTTGACTGGTGGTAGGGTTATGTGTTATGTACTAAGGTGTGGTTGTGGGAAACACTGCACATGGTAGTAATGTAATATTTTTTTTATTATATTGTTTTATACACACCAATATGAAGGTATTTTCAAAATATACTAAAATCCATGGACTCGCATGCATTTTGTTAATATAACTCACTTTGAAAAATCTTAGATATAATATACGAAAATACTTAGAATGGTAAAGTAATATATATATATATATATATATATATATATATATATATATATATATATATATATATATATATATATATATATATATATATATATATATATATATACTACCACATGGTAGTATATAAGACATCATGGTGGTAGTATATGAGACGTGAGAGTAATTAACTACCACAGGGTGCTAGAATTTTTTTTTCTTTTGCAGGAATGTATATCTAGTGAGAGATTGTGCAGGAGATCCCGAGAGATACACATCCCTTGGCATTATTTAATAAAAGAACTGAAGTATGGCCATGTGAATCACAACTGAAAATAGAATCTTGAGAAATCAAAGGCTTTAAAACCCTACGAAGAAATAAAATCACCTAGCTCCATCTTAATCCAAACTACCCGGCGCTCGATCAAACTGCTATAAGGTAAGACAACAAGGAAAGATAAAGAATGTCCTTCCACTTCGAGAAGAGTTGTGGCGGGGCTCCAATGACGGTGGTAGGGATGAATTTGGCAAGAGTACAATATATGATGCAGTTCACTAGTCAGGTAAAAACATGTGGAAAGCCTCATAAGACAAAAAAGAATGGAAACATTGAATTAACAAAAAAAATAGTACAGATGTTGCACTGCCAAATCGAGAACGCCGCCATACCTTAAACTCTTGGTATGACTCCAGCCAACTGTAATTGGGATCGGCGGCGTGGAGGGACGCCAAGTACCGATAGAAGGATTGTTGGTTGTAGAGATGGCCAGGTAGATTGGTGGCCGCTATTGTTATGAATGCCAAGATTCAAAACCCGAACACACTGAGTTGAAGGATCAAAGGGTAGGTTTAGAAGTGTTACGGGCAAAGGCAAGGCTATGGGATGAGCAGGGGTGTTACCGTGATCTCGAGTGCGGGGAGGAGACTGAGCATAGGAGAAGAAATGTCATTGGAGATGGAGAGTAAGTGGAGGATGAGAGGAAAATGGCGATGGAGAGGAGGAGAGGGACGAGCTAGGGTAAGTTGGGGCAATTTTTATAGGGGGGGTGGTTGGGGGAAAACGTGTTTGTTTGTTTCTTTTTAGAGAGGGAAAACGCGTTTGTTTGTTGGAAGCACAAGGAAGACATGTTTTAATTCCTTTTTTCTTTCTGTTTTTACACCGCCTTGAATAGGAATCTTTTATTGGTGCCAGCTTGGAATATATGCAGAGAGGAATGGTGTACGGGATCCCATGATATGCACATCCCCTAGTATTATTTGATTAAGAAAACAAAAGTATGTTCACATGAATCACAACTGGAAATATAATCTCTGATCAAATCTAAAGAGAAACCGAAAGCCCCAAAAAGCTACCAGGAGAAACTAAAATCACCAAGCTCCTTAATCCAAAACTCATTTCTCGACGAAAACTTCAACAAGGTCCCACAATAAGGAAAGGTAATGATGTGCTTCACTTCGAGAAGAGCAGTGGCACTGTGGCAGCCTCCCATGAGGGTGCAAGAACAGCTTTGGAGAGAGCACCATTACAATACTCCCTCTGTTTCTTTTCCTTTTAATCCGCTTATTAGATTTGTCTAAAGTCAAACTCTCCAAAGTTGGATCAAGTTTATTAAAAATATACTAACATTTTCAATACAAAGTTAATATAATCAGATCCATCATGAAATATATGTTCCTTCCTATATGTCCATATTATATTTATTTGATGTTGTAAATGTTGATATTTTTAAATTAAATTTGGTCAAACTTTACAAATTTGACTTTAGAGAAATCTAATATGCAAAGTAAAAAAGCAAAGGGGGAAGTATATGGTGTAGTTCATGATAAGAGCCAGAAAACCTAGTGAGACAAGGAAAAATCCGTCATTAAGTTAACAAAAAAACATCCAAAAAGGTGTTATAATCTTGGGAAAATGGAACCCACCACCCAAGAAAGTTCAAATAAATGTGTCTAAAACAGAGGGAAACAAAATATAAACTGATAATAATGTGTGAGTACATGCCTGAAAACATGTGCAGAGCATGATTCCTCCATTCCAAATATAAGTCGTATTAGTTGTCTTTTAAGTCAAACACAAGTTTGACAAAAAAAAAGAGAACAAAAACAGGTGCATCTAGTGATACTGATCTCTACTCTTAAAGTGGGAAGTTGTAACCGGAAAATGCGAATGGAGGCCGAGCATCAGGTAGGCCGGTATCCTGGCCATTCACATGCGCTAGGGATGTGTGCCTTCCCGGTATTTCTGGTTCCTGCTCCCTCGTATCGCTGCACCATCGCGTGTATTGAGGGCAGGCCAGCTAGCACGTAGGTACAGAATCTAGGCATTTGAGTAGTTGTTCTCAGGTCCATTCGACTCCACATCCTCGCCATACTGAACATAGTACATCTCCCAGGGGCACAGTCGAAGGAATCCCGGCAGGCACGGCCGACCACCAGCGCGGTTATTGCACACGTGGCTTAACTGTGTCCAGCAGACACGGATTTAGTAATAAATAACCAAATCATTAGGCCGCCTAAACAGCCGCTCACCAAGATGATGTCTATTTTGAGGCTGTAAAACTAATTTACAGGATCACGGGCAAATGCCAAGTTGCACATAACAACAATGACCGAGTCAGGTCCATGCTCATTCCACGACATGGATGAACTCGAGCCAGGAGCACTGAATTTTGTCTAACCACTGGCAATCTGACAGTCTTAACAGCCTAATTAAGATTTTTGTGAATGTTGCATAAACTAGTGGTTAAACAGACCAGACCTTGCAAGATAGTAGCTGAAAAACTATTACCATGTTAATGAAAATGATTTGCACATTTACTGCATCGACATTAACACACAAATCTTCTGATCGTCCCACATGCCATTTGCACTGGTGCATGTCTGAACTTAATTAGGATTGGTAGGAGCAATCAACGGATAAACACAGGGTAGACAAATTCCCTCCATATCTCTGTTATGTTCCAATAGAACCATTAGCCATGAAAACATCATCAACCAACTACATCAAGAACAACATCAACCAACTAAAGCGAGAAGTAAAAGCTCAAGAATTCCACACGTGATGAAGAAACTAGTTATATCAAGATTGATCAAGATGCTTATTTGAAGGCAGCTTGTCTCAGTGATAGAGGAACACACAGTTTGAAGGCAGCAGATGCATATTTGCTTAGAGATATTGCAATTTTTGTGGTGGGCCACGTGCTTGCTCCCATTGCCAAGCATGACTACAGTACACATATATGCTTGGAAGCACTAAAACAACATAGGAAAAAAAATGAAAGAATCGAACTAGGGAGGTTATGTGTGGAAGCATCTGTTCCAAGCTGTCAGAAAGTTCAAGGCTGATGTTTCCAAGAGAAACCCAACTATTCATATTGTTGGATGGCTCTTTTTCTCTAGGGGCAGAACTGCACATTTTTGCAACCATTTGTCGCATTTTGTCATCTTGCATTCTTTGTTGAACTGAACCTAAGACAAATCTGCGGAATTTGTAGGGAATATGGATTAGAAGGAGTTGGCAAAAAAACACAGAAGATATATGTTAAAAATGCCTAACAAAAATTTCTGATGCTAGGCATACCAAAGATGTTAACAACCGCCAATTTCTGCACATCAGGGAAGGGCACTTGTATCTATCCATGGCACAAGTGAGTTGGCCAGAAGGCAATACTACAGGATTGCAGAAATAGGAAAATGCATCAGATTAAACACCTTCTACTTCAGGGTTGAGATCACAGACCATATCAGCATGGTGCTGATCAGGAACCACAAATGCATCATCATTTTTTTTCTGCACATCTAACCCACAGAATACCCTACATCAGAAGTCAAGCAAAGAAGCAATTCAGGTTTTTTCTTTACATTAGAATGGTCTAGTTTCATCATTACAGTATCTCAAATTTGAACCGTTCATTGAGGATAATCACTAATCAAAGTTCAATAGCAGAGTCAGTGCAAAAAGTTGGGACTGTATGAATTAGCACCCCAAAAAACACATGTTGGAAAAAATTAAGCCGATGTAGCACATACGCATGGGTATGGATAACATTTTTCTCTCATGATTATCCGTCACATATATTGTCTGAAAAACATCACAGTAAATTCGGATCTACGCAGCAACAGGATGGGGAGAGACCTATCCAGTTCAAACGAAGGGGATTACAAGCAAACAAAAGAAAATCGCATCGGTACAAAAGTACAAGCATCAGAGAGCACTCTATTCTGGATTATCAACACAAATGATATATACATCTCGATCGAGCCATGCAGCCAAATCAGCCGTACCAAAGGAATATAAGGAACAGAATTAAAACTGCCGAAAAAACGTGCAAATCTAGAACAGATGAAACCTAACTAGGAGAAAAGCATAAGTACATACGTGTGATCCAGCCTCACCGACGGAAACAATGAAGAAAGTGATTTTTCCCGGCCAGATCCGTGGTCAAGGACCTCGCCCTGGACAGATCCGGTGTTCCGCAAACTCGAGGTGATCCGGTCGCCGGAGTGGAAGATGACGCGGGATCCGGGTGATTTGGCTGTCGGAGTGGAAGAGGACGAGCGCTCCGGCCATCGCTTCGGTCGCAGGAGCCGAGGGAGGGTGGGGCTGCACCCGGTCTCCTGGTCAGGGCTGAAGGGGAGCGTGGTCGCCGACGATAACCACCGCGAGAACTGCGCACAGATGAGGGAGAGAAAGGGAGGGGATGGCTGGGCGACGGAACAGGAACGAGGATGAAGTGTCACCGGTTGAGCAGAGAGGAACACGAGCAGGCCGATGGGCCAAACATGTACGCGCGGGCTGTATCCCAGACCGTATATGGATGCATAGGCTGACACGAGCCGACACGAGCCTGTCAACAGCCTGACATATTCCAGATCCCAAAGCCCATTCCAACAGCCAGGATACCGGCCTGCCTGATGCTCGGCCACCAAAAGCCCGCACAGCCTGGTACCCCGGTTTATTTTCGTCTGCTTTTTTCGTCTCACCTCCCACCATCCCCTCCCACTGGATTTTTTTTCCATCCCATTAAAAAACCAAATCGCATTAAAGGGCAAGATCTTGTTCCGTGCTTGCTTTGGCAGGTGCAGATTCTATTCAATCACGTAAATAATAGGTAATTAAGTCATATATATGAGATCACCTTCCTAAAAGAAAGACATAAGATTTTTTTTGATAACCTTTCAAAACAAAATCAGATATTCCTCGATAACAAATCGCTAATACCGCGCACTATGACATTTATTATTATCATTATCTCTACTATTAATTGGCAATCACGGGTATCCTAATACAACAAAAATAACATATTTTTATGGGCGTACGCATCCGTACGCCCCTGCGGAGGGACGCTGTGCGAGACACCATGGAGTATGCTGTGGCCGGGCCTGACGCCGGTGCGATGCTCGGGAATGCCAGGGCGTGGATCGCGGCGTCGAGGACTGGAGTGGCGGAAGGCGAGTCGTCGGACCGCCACGTTTCATGGACGCGATCATATTATATTTCTTGTCAGTCATATAGAGAGCCAGATAGGCTACATTCTCAAATCAAGTGTTTCCATTCAATGTCAAAAAATTCATTAAGAAAATGTGTCATACAATACTTGGTAGTCGGCGTTGTTCGTAGCAGCCATTCATGCGAAAATATTTTGGAAATCGAGCGCTGAATCAATTTGGAGATCAAACCATTATTGCCATTAATTAGGTAGACAGTTAATTACGTATGCCATTAATTAGGTCCATTTAAATATGATTTTTTTGCAACAAATCAATTTGGAAATTGAGTCATTAATATAATTAGTTAATTAGGTAGACAGTTAATTATGCCTACAGATAATTAGAAGTAGAGATTTTTTTACCAAATAGGCAGATAATTAGTTGATTTGGTTGGCAGTTAATTAGGTATGCAGAGAATTAGGAAGGCCGTTAATTGTTTGTGTACTTTTTTAATTAAGCATGCTGTTAATCGTGCCGAATCATTTTGAAAGAGCTCGTGGGCAAGGACAATCAACAGGCTCTCAGCGACATGGCCGAGCACAGCTTGCCAACATGGACAACGGCTACCATGCGCTCGCGACATGGGCGACCTAGTGTTCACCAAGATGGATGACGACCATGCTCTGCAGGATGTCCACACGCTGACAGTTGCCGAAATGTTCGCGCGTAAGGACAATACGACACAACATTGGCGAGGTGATTCATGCTATAGTAGAAAGGAAGAGTGTTCCAAGAATAAGAAGAAAAAAGAACTAAAGCCACCAAGTGGTCCATGGTGTTAGAGAAGCAAAGTGTTCCAAAAAATAAAACGAAAAAAGAAAGAAAGGGTATTCTAGAAAATAAGTAAGAACGAGAACTAAAACTGATGAGGAAAGAGGAAGAAGAAGATGAGGCGTCACTGACGAACCCACCGATGTTGACATGGTGCTAGTTGGCGCCAACGAAATGGGTTGGCGAAAGGCTAGGAGTTGAAGATGTAGGGAAGGACGAGGAAGAGAAGAATGACAATTATCGCTTCTAGCAATGAATGATATGTGGGCTGGAGGTGGAGCTTATTGGTGACTAGGAATACGTTCTGGTTGCCACTCGCCTCCAACGTTAGTGTGCATTTGCAAAGTTGAATGGACCTTTGAGAATGATGTCTATAGTTATTTGTTGTTTTGTGTCAATAGTATGTGTTAGTTTAACCCACTGTATTATATTGTAAGTATGAAAATTTTCATCCCTGTTGCAATCCACATCAAAGGTGAGGTGGGCGTCATCTGGTTTTAAAGGAGGTGGCTAGAGCGAGAAATGTCCCGCTACGGTGGAAAACCGAGCGGTTAGGGAAGGATCCGACAGAAAAAAGAAAAGGTCCACCGTGTGGTGGAATTTTTATGGTGTGCCTAGGTGTTGAAGATAACATGGTGGATAGCCCGTAGCAACGCACGTGCGTTCTCCTAGTTGAGTATTGTAGGTGTTGATGTAAGTTCAAATTAAGACAAAACTAATATATATGACTTGTATTTTGAAAGAAGGGAATACAAGATGAATTCACAGATAACACATTGGTGCAAAAACTAATAATTTGATGATTGTGTACATGCATTAGGTACAGATCACAACAACAGACTCAAATGTAAAACATGGCAAAGTGACTGGAGCAGATTTCAGGATTTTCACACCACCAGTGGCCGTTACTGTAACAATGTGCTCATTGGAGTTTGATTGGTTATTCTCATTCTGCTAACATGTGAATATCAGGCAGTAACATATTCACACAAGACATTGTTGGGCATGCTGTCATTGATTGATTTTTCCCAGTAAAATCAGTACACATTTTGCTCCGCGCCAAGATCACAGGAAAGGTTTTTCATACACTGCGTCAACCCCTTCGATTGGATTCACATCATGCTGCTAAAACTATCTTCGGCTGAATTTTCAGATGTCTAAGAAGAAAGAGTGGTCCGGTACCATGACCAGTAGTTTATCCGCAGGGGGTCACATTTCTGCAGGATTGAGCAGACAGTTGTTGCAATATCAGCATGTCCCGTTTCAGGATCAGAGTTCTCCATTGCTTCGATGATTCCTTTAAGTTCATCCAAAGGCTGCAAACCCATGTGAAGAAGATCAAGCAGGAAGCTCAAAGCAAATACGCATGTCCAATCCTTATTCAGGACCTTGAGGCAAGCATCAGAAATGCGATCATCAGCCACCAGCAAATTGTTATCATCCTTATATAAACCTCTGAGGTATCTCCAGGGGCTTTCATTCTGAGGGTTCACCATAATGGCCTCAACTGTGTAATCTACTTCTGAGTCACGCATTGCCGCAAGGCCCCCAAGAATTGGTGATCGTGTTACCACAAGGTACCTCTGTTGCAACAACAGAAAAACATACTTCAGTATAATTCTGAATATTTGGCCTTAATTCCTCATCAGTAGAAAAAGGCACTCGCAAGGAAGGAGTTGGAGAGATTACCAGGTAAAACCAAAATCAATAAAAAGTTAATAAATCAAGAACAAGAATGGAGATTGCAAGGCTGTTTTGATGAAATTAAAGCACGATGATCCATGAAACTCCCGATGGTGAAGAATCTGAGGAGGTGGTGGCGTTTCAGCTCATCTAAGGCGACGGCGACGGCTGGCAAACGGCTCGGACTTTGGCAGAAAGGTTGCAAGGGCCAAGGGAGGCGGCGAGGTAGCTGCAAGGCGGTGGATAGTTGTCGGCAAGTGCGTCGGCACCAATGTAGTGGGGGATGGGGGTTGGAAAAAGTGGGCGCAAAGTTTACTCAGTTGCCTCGAGGTTGAGTGTTTTTAGGTGCCCACGGGAAAGAGGAGTAAAAATTTTACTCCACTATTTGGTTTACGGCTTCAGCTAGGTGTCGGTTAGAGGACTAACCGAATTTGGGGGATCTGCTAGAGATGCCCTAATCGACTTGAAGAACAGCAACATCCCTTAAATCTCAGACACACGCAGCGCCACACGCCCCTTTGTTCCAGCCAGAATGGCCAAGCCCTCAATGATGGCCTCCGCAAGGGGCGCTTGTTGAAGAGCGTGATGAGCTTCTACAAGGTGTCTTTGCTGGGATCCTCTCTAGGCTCAAGGAATTGCAGTTCGCAAGCAATGTTTGGTTTGTCCTTTTCCATGATCGTGCCACTGTTCCTGCCATCCTTCACTAGCCTGGTGCCACATCGCCTGGTCGATGTTCCTTTGGTGGTAGATCTTTTTTGCCAGTCAGACGGTGTCATGAGCAGCAATTCGGGGTAGAGGCAGCAGAGGTGCATCCGTGTGTCTGCACATGGATGCGAGGAAGCCCTCCGGGTTGGCCTCCAGTTGGCCCTAGCAACGCATTGGATCACCAGGCTCCGTGACACCATGTACAGTGCTACGTAGGTAGGAGTAGGACCAATGTTTTAAATAGCGGGCTATGGAAAATAGCGGCGGGCCTAAAAATCAGCTATAGCGGGCTATTTGTGAAGGCGACCATTTAGCGGCACCCTGCTGAAAAGGCTATAGCGGGCTATAGCGGAGCTATAGCCGGCTATTTAAAACTATGAGTAGGACGCAGTCGAGTTGGAGAACTACAAGTCTACAACCTGGCGCCCCTGTACCAATTCGTGATTTTCATACCCAGGGAAACGACGGGGATCCCAGGAGGATCCCGTGTACTTCAACTAACAAAAAGGTGTGATAGCTCCCGGGTGACTAGGCACCCTCTATGAACAGTAAATTCAAAAAATAGAAAAAAATCAAAAAAATCTGAAACTTTGCAACATCAAAGATGGCCAAACTTTGTAGGTTCTTACAAGTTTTCATGCCAAAATATCATGTAGAAAAAGGTGTACAAACGAGTTTCAGATTTCAGTGCTCAAAAGTTCAAGGACTGAAATCTTTTTCGTGTGTAGAGCTCCTCGAATGGTTTTTTGGCATGAAAACTTGCACACCTACAAAGTTTGATCATCTTTGATGTTGCAAAGTTTCAGATTTTTTTAATTTTTTTTTATTTTACTGTTCATAGAGGGTGCCTCTAGGCACCCGGGAGCTGAGAAACCACTCTCCTTCAACTAATTCGAACCTCGTCTACTAAAGCCATTGGTTGCAACCATACTTGATTGGGACCGAGTAGCATTCAGTAGCTGAAAGGAAGAATCCTGCCTGAGCTATTCCACATTCATGAACCTGACTAAATCACACTACTTTCAACAGCTATTCATCTGGTTTGCCGCCGGCAAATGTCCAATGATACCCTTTATACAAATAAATATCTAATTCTTTTTCAAAATCCAAGTTATCATATATTAAACATAGGCCAATGGCAACAACAGCTAAATAGTAGAAATAATGTGTATTCTACTATTTTCACGATAATCTGTCTTAACTCACATCACGAAATTGTTCACAACCACAACACAATATTGCCCTCATAAAAATCCACAAAACAAATTACCGAGATAAAAATCCACAACACATACAATTTCAGCAACATGATGAGTCAGCCTCTGGGAGGCGAAATAGCTTAGACAAGGTGCAATGACTGCCGGTGGTTCCAGCCGCCTGCCAGTTCCCAACTTTGGGATTTTAACTAGGAATTTTCGCATCGCCTTCATGCTGTTCTTCTTCGACTGCCTTCTTGCGAAGCTCCATTATCAGACTGGCAGCTGCAGAGCACCTCGCCCCATCTGGGGTCTGATGAGGATCACCAGTGATGCTCATGTCATAACCAGGGCATGTAAAATGTACGATGGCAATGAATATTCCTGAAAGGATAGGAAATGGACTAGTGAATAAGTGCTCGAAACAACATGTGAGAAGATGATACTCAATCATACAGCGGTTTTTATTTGTTATTGCTAGCTTCGGACCTATTCAGTTCCTGACAATTGATTGCAATACAACGGATAGAAGTTATCTCTGATAAAGCCTACAAGGGTACACGCAAGTCTTTGACAACCATCGACTGAACCCTGACGTTAAATAAGCCTAACAATTCAACAGAGCACAAACAAGTGGTGGTCTATTGACCTAACACCGCTTGTAAAATCTTTTGCCTAGGCATGATTATCATAGTACACCATGTATGTTGTCATTTCAATTCATGAAACTACCGGGAACTATAGGGATTGAATTCAGTAGATGTTAGTCAGAAAATAAGTGGCACAAGACCCATTTGTATGAAATTCCTAATTATTGTGCCTATATGGTTGAAGAACCAAATGCTTGTCCATGCAAGAAAATTAAAGAGATGAGTAGATATATCTATACATACCATCTTCTAGTGAAGGTAGTACCGTGTATCTTGGGGGTATACACTTGATGTCATAGCAGATCTCGTTAAGTTCCTGCATTGATATGTGTCAATGGTACAGGTGGAATTTAACATTTTTATGCAACAATTCAGCTCGAGGTTTCTTACCTGGCACTTATTGCGTTGGAGTGCCTCCTTCAATCTCTTCCTCTTATTTCTTGTGGTTTTGCCACCATCTCCACAGCAAGATGGATTGGCAACCTCCATCATAATTGAGACGGTTTCCTTGTACTTTTCCATTATTGCCACCACTTTAGGTGTCATTTTCCCTTCTGCATAATGTTTAAACATGATGAGTAATGGAAATGTAGAATAAATACAGAAATAACTACTTTTCAAATTTTGCCACACCTCCGACAGACGAGTTGTATGTCAGAAAGTCTGGCGCATGATTTGTCCAGAATGAAAAGTGTTGTACACCACTATTTAACACAAAACTCTGGGAAATGTATGGCTCCCAGCAAAACACACCCATAATGTTTGCTACAAAACTGTAACAACTGTACAGTTGAGTATCACTTTAGCTATATATGTTCAGATGTGAAGAACGGTACTCTATACCATTCAAGATATTCTGCATGTCCATATCACATTCAGCACTCCGGTCTTGAAGTATGTGTTCCTTATGAAGCTGAAACAAAGAGAGGGTTAGTTCACATCAGATTCTCAAATAGAACAAAACATAAGAAAAACAAGCATCATTTTTTCGTGAAACAGGAGAGAAGACATATAACATACAATAGTATCCCGTATTTTCAGAATTTGTTGCAGTGAATCCTTCATCTGATCATTGTCGTTCTCACTGACGCCGCCTTCAATAAAATTTGGAAAAAACATAGGTTAATAACTTGGAGGATCATAACCAATAATGGGAAAAACAAGATGTGTTGAGATCCTAACCTGACTTCTTAGGCACTTCCATGATTTGGCTTTCCAAAGCAGCATCCTTCATCACAGCATCAACAGGTCTTGCCTGATACAACAATCATTTATTCAAGTTGAATCACAGTAAATGAATAATATAAATAACTTGGCCCATCACCTACTGATCAGACGCAACTAGTATTAGCCATGACTTCCCTCACATAAAAAAAACAAGACTTGCCTAACTTATGGTGGCTATTTGGTCACCCAAAAAATGTTATGATCGCTATATCATTCGTAGATGCAACCAACGGATAATTTTTAACAACTACTTCCTCTGTAAACAAATATAACATTGTTTAGATCACTACTCTAGTGATCTAAACGGTCTTATATTTGTTTACAGAGGGAGTACTAAAGCACAGAATAGTTGAACATTTCAGTTGTACATTCTTATGATTGCATCATTTAAGAAATAGTTTGACCGAGCTGGCTTCTCCCATTTCTGTAAATATGAATAAGTACAGCTTTTTTTCTGCAGGGAAATGAACTAGTACAGTTTGACAGAGCGAAACAAAAATTACTGCATGCTTTAATTAAAAAGACAGGTGCACGAATTAAGAAGGGAGGGGTTTGCCGCTTGTTGTCGTTGCCTGACGTATCCCTAGGCCCGGTTGTTGTACCACCGCTTGGAGGTATATGCCGGCATGCGCCCGTGCGTCTCATCGCCTCTGGCCATCATCCGATATGTGACGCGCCTTCTCTACCATTGAATGGGAGGCGAGATCACGCCGCCGCCGCCATTTACATAGTCTAGCTAACCTTTTATTTTATTTTTATTGTGAGGCCGGAGCAAGCCCAGCACACACACAAGGAAAGAGCGTATGTTCTGGGTTGGGCCTCCAAGATTCGCATCAAGGCCGATCACAACACAATTAACACAACCCACCATCTTTAACCCCCTAAACTATCACATCTTTACCCCTCAAAAAACTAGGAACCCGCTACAAATCTGACGTCAGATTTTTTACCGTGGCAAATCAAACGTTTTTTGGCGTTTCAGAAAAACTATCACATCTCATTTCTTAAAGGGAAAAAAATCTAACACATCTGGGACGCATCCCCCCTAACCATTTTGTTTAGAGAACTTTTAAGTCCAAGACAGCGTGGGTGTCGGCATGGCGCAAAGTCACTTTTACCGGTTCCGGTAGCTAGCGGTGGACTTGCCACCAATGAGATGCTGACATGTGTAAAGTTGTGGGATCATATGCATGTGTATATGAAGTATTTAGTGCAAGGCATCTCTTGTATTTCTGATTTTTAGTCAAATCAATGTCAGGATTGGGTAGTACTTTTTAACAGGGGTGGTACGAATGCATGCATGTAGCATCTCTCCTCTCTCTCTCTCCCTCCAACATATTCATCCATTTTATCTTTGTTTAAAATTTTAGATGCCCAATATCTTCAACAATAATGTTATATTATTGAAAAAAATAATATATTCAAATTCCTAAAAACATGATCTTTAGAACAAGACCAATCTTGAATATATTTAAACTAGTTTAATTTTTTCTATTTCAATCATATCAAAATTTTAATTTCAGTCATTTCAAATTTACTTATTTGAAATAATTGAAATCAGTTATTGAAATGACTGAAACCACTTTTCTGAAGAAACAAATCATGCATATGAAACATATTTCAGTGTGAAATATGTGAAACTAGTTATTTAAAAAAAATGTGAAGCTGATTATTTCACTTTATTTTTTTAAATGCGTGAAATTCTGTTTTGAACTAGTGAAATTGTTTCTTGAAATGATTTTTTTTTAAATTAGTTTTCTAAAATAAATCGAACCAAATTTTTAAGATGAGTGAAATCCTTTTCAATACACATGTCACATATTTTCGGTGTGAAATACGTGAAACTAGTTATTTCAAAATTTTGAAACTAGTTATTTCAAACATGTGAAACTGATTATTTCAAAACTTTTTAAAAATGAGTGAAATATGTTTTCTGAAGCGAGTGAAATTGTTTTTGGAAATAATTGAAATATGTTTTTTGAAATAATTGAAATCAATATATCAAAATGATTGAAATCAATTTTTTTTGACAAAACGTGTGAAATCGGTCTCTTAATGATTGAAATAAGCTTTTGAAATGAGTGAAATTATATTCTGAAATGAGTGAAGTGAGTTTTATGCAACAATTTAGGCCCTTTTTTTTAATATGTGAAACTGATTATTTCGGATATGTGAAATTGATTGTTTCATGTGTGAAACTGATTATTTCAAATATATGAAATATCTTTTCAAGGCGAAGCAATTTTATGTTTGTGAAAGTCATTTCAAAGATAACTGAAATATATAAAATAAAAAGTAGTTCAAATATATTCAAGATTGATCTTGTTCTGAAGATCTTGTCACCACGATTCCAAAGATATAAAAAGTTTCAAAAATGAACATTTTATTTAACAGATATCATTCATTCAAGATATAAGGATGAAATTAAATACATGTCATTTTGATGGAGAGAGAGAGAATGCATGCAGCCCTGGTCACCCGATTCTAACTCTCTCTCTCTCTCTCTTCTGCAAAAAGCTGCCGTTTGTGTCAGGCCGTATTTCGAAGTATAGCTGCTGGAATGAATTATTGTGTTTATACCAATCAGACTGTACGGATCTTGATGAAACTGATGGACAGTGGATTTCCCACCGGTACATACCGGCTCCGCTAAATTTACTTATTCGGTCGGCATGGTGGGATCGCCGGAGGCCCATGCCACTGATCGGAGCCGCAGCAGCTGCTAGTGCTGCAGCCGCACACGCGCACGGTGGGGGCAATTAGTAGTACAGAATCAGTTTTGATCGATTTATTGCTAGGAAGCTAATTTGTTGATGGATTGGTCGGCTTGATCTTGGTGGGAATAGCAGAGGGAAAAGAACCAGATGCAAGCTAGCTAGCGCGCACGGGATCTCACCCCGATTCCCCAGCGCATGAGCAACGCCACCCACCATTACGGCCAACCATCCATCTTCTTCGTCCTGCACCCGACGTGTCTCCCCGCTTCCTACCGGTCGATCGGTTCCTCGCCGCTCTCCTGCAAGGAAGTCACCCTCAACTCCGCCGCCACCACCACCCAAGGCGGATACGACCAATGACGACGACCTCCCGCATAATCGCACCGACCGATAGATCAAGCTTTTCTATGGACAACCTACGATGTACATATCTGTCCCTTCCGATCCCCTACCCCACGATCAGATCGGATTCAAATTTACCAGCGAGCGCAACAAATATAACAGCAAAGAGCTCCGTCGACCTATAGCTAGCAGTCAGGCAAGACGTGCTCCACTCACCTCCTGCACGGCGACGAGCTCCAGGGCCGTGTCCCGCTGCTCCTGCGCCCGCGGCGTCACCCCCTTCAATCCCATCACCATCTTCAACTCCTTCCTCTTATTCCGCCCCCAAACGATTCCGCGTCTCTTGCTAGGGTTTGTGGGTGCGGCGGCTGGGTGGCTACACCTACCCTGCCGGTGGGTTTTGGGCCTTTGTACGAGGAGAGGGCGAAGCGAATGGACGCGTGTGCATGCTCTCGCGAAGCGAAAGACAAAAATGGTAGGGCTTGAATAGCTGTTTCTGTGCGAGCGCGTGATTTTCATTTGGGAGGACACTAGTCGTCAACCCGACTAGGAATTTTTAGAAGTTTGTAAATATTGTAAATAGGAAGTTTCTATAAGTACTATTTTTAGTACTACCCATTTCCATAGCGTACAAATTATATATTTTTATAGTATAATATATCTTTTAGGCACACCACCTTCTTCCTCCTGCACCCGACGCATCCCCGCTTCCTACTGGTCGGTGCCTCGCCGCTCGCCGGGAAGGAAAGCCGCCCGCAACTCCGTCACCACCACCTGCGAAGGGTATGCCCGGATAGCCGCCACCAACATGGCGCATTAGAAGACCAACTAGGATGCACTCGAGCAAAACTGCGGCGGCAAAATTCAGACGCCAAGGACCTCCCATAGTCGCACCGATCGAGAAATCATCAAATCAAACTAGCCGTGTGCAAGCATTTCTATGTCTGGTTCATCTCCGATCTATCCCCTACCACGATCAGATTCAGATTGACCAGCACAACCCAACAACAAGAATTAAACTCCCTTCGATCTATCCGCTAGAGCAGCCAAAGCCAAGCAATATGAGCATGTATGCATAAACCACGATCAGATCTACCAACTATCCAACCAAAAAGAACTACGTGTGTGCGTGATCCACTCACCTCCTACACGACGACAAGCTGCTTCTCTGTGGCTGTGTCGGGTTGCTCCTGTGCTGCTCCTGTGCCCTCCGAGTCACTCCCTTCATCTCCATCGCCATCTTCGCCATGTCCGGGGGTTAAACAATTACGCCTCGATCGCCAATACCTACCTAGGGTTCCGGGGGGCTCGCTGCGGCGGCTGGGTGGCTAGCTAGGTGGGTTAGGGTCAAGGGAACGCGCTCGCTCGCTCGTGAATGGACGAAAATGGAAAGAGGACAATTGGACAAAGATGGCCACTGTTGTGCCAGCACGTGGAAGCGAGGCAGAAGCACATACGCTTTCTTTTACCGTCTATATATCAGGAAGATGATTAATTCCTACCAAAATTGTGTCTCGTTTCTGTGTTGTTTTTTTTTTTGCTAATGGCGGGATGATACACTCTTTTGCTGACCGAGACCTACTTGTTGAAACAAGAAAAATGAAAACAATTCGAAACTCATAACAAAAGATAAGAGTGATCAAACAACCACACCTAGTAAGCAATCCGCAATACTATCGGACAAAAAGAAGGGATGTAAGAAACAATGAAAGGCTAAACTTTTTCATTTTATTAGTACTCCCTCCGACCCATAATAAGTGTCGCGGGTTTGAACTAAAGTTGAACTGACCTTAGTTCAAAATTGCGACACTTATTTTGGATCAGAGGGAGTAACAAGTAAATATTTAGTTTGGTGGAAAGAAACTTGTGATGTTGCGGCAGTATCAAAAGTAGATTTAAAAAAGTACCCAAGACGATATTTCTTCGACGAAAGGAAGTAAAATATAGTAGAATCAAATGCAAAAAATAGTACTATAAATGGTTCAATGAAATTACCGAAGCAATAGGAGGTAGCGTTGAGCTTGTGTGGTTCAAGACCTCGCCAGGGGAATGATTTGTAAAGCCAGCATCTTGATTGGCATGTGTGATCGGCACTTGATTTGAACCTGGCAACTTATCGCGTCACAACCTATATCTTCTTCCATTACTACTTCTTGAGCCACTAGTTCAGTTTTCACAGGGGATTCATGTTTGTCACTGCTAAGGGTAAGTTGGGTCCCTCCAGTAACTGTCAACTTGTCAGCACAGCCTATTTCTTCTTCCATCAAAACTTCTTCCCTCTCTTCATTTTCTAACTGGGCCTTAAATTCTGCCCCTCTAGGAACTGGTAACATGTCACCACAACCTATATCGTCTTCCACAGCCATTCCTTCTACCTCTGCATTTTCTGTTGGAGCTTCAAGTTGAGCCTCTCTAGAAACATCCACAATTTGTTGTGAATATATTTCAGTCCACTCTGATACAGTGGAATTTAGATCCACAAAAAGATTAAGCCCCTCGTCCAACTTCACGGATATTTCGAAGGTAGGTTTCACACATTGTCCTGGCATTTTATCATATGTGATATAAGATTAATTTATATGCAATACTTCAATAGAATTATCTTCATAGTTGCAACATGATAGTTGTAAAGAAAGACACCTCTTGGAACTGAAGTGTGATTTGTTTCCAAGGAAGCCATATCATTTACGTTTGACATTCTGCCGCGAGTGTTAATTCCAACTTTAGGAGGAACCGCAATGTTGTTTGCTTTCTTCCGACGAGCAGTCATCGAGAAGCTTTTCTTCCGAATATTGCGAGAAATCCTGCTCCAGATTACCAAAGTACAGTCAGAATATGTGCTTTGAATATGTTGAACAGTAATGCCCCTTGAATCCATAAGAAATGGCATCACGTAATCATTCTTTTGATTCAAAGAAATGGTCAGACAAAAAAGGATAAAAAATCTTGGATCTCGATTATAAAGCCTATAGGAATTCTGCAGTCCAAGTTGGCCTCACAAAACTCTTGCACATAAAAAATGAGATGAAAGTTTTTGTCACATGATGGCATCCTTATTATATAAGGTAAAAAACACAGGATAGGTAGTTTAACTCGCACAACCACAAATTACTGCTATGTACAATAAACTCCTTCGAATCGCCTAATGCACACCCCCGGTATATTGTGCGGAACATGCTAACAAATTTCCCACCACACTCAGAGGAATGTAAATAAGAAGCTTGAAACTTGGAACAATATTCACATGTGCATGCCACTCTATTTTTCGCTAAACTTATTGTGCCCCAAATGGCCAGCACATGATTTCAAATATAGGCTTTATTGACAATGAACTACCTAAAATTAGAATATGAATGCATCACAAATTTTTCTTACCATTAAGCGGTATGTACTTGCAAGTATTTATACGAAATAATTATCAATAGAAATCATATGGACAATGGCAAAGTATGAAGACGCCAAATGGCCACGACATGTATGTTGTGTGAAAACATCTAAAAATCTACTGACATGTATTTTGTTTAAGTATTCACAACAATTGTAAGAATGCAACAATTTTATCATTTACCATTGGAAGTCGAGCAAACAAGAATAACAAATACCATATGGAAATAAAAGGTCAGAATAGAGAAGCATCAACTTTAGCCACTACATACACAACCAATCTTTGGACTGCTAAATCTAGGAGCACAACTCCGAAGAAACAACATGGCAATAGCAAGACTTAACAAATGGAACTTTCTTGTGATTATCTCATCCTTGAGAGTTCACTACCAAATCGAGAACACGCCGCCATACCTTCAACTCTTGCTATGGTTCCTAGCTGCTATAGTCAGGATAGATTGTAGGAGAGATGCTAATACCTTTTACAAGGGATGTAGGAACTATATATGACTTGTTAGATTGAAGACATGTATGGTTGTGGATCCCCAAATATCTAGAACCTAACATAGTGAGTTGATGGATCCAAGAGTAGGGTTAGATGTTTTTTGATTGGTGGCAGGGTTAGATGTTATGTACTAAGGTGTGGTTGTGGGAAACACTGCACGTGGTAGTAATGTAATATTTTTTTATTATATTGTTTTATTTATACCAATATGAAGGTATTTTCAAAATATACTAAATCCATGGACTCACATGCATTTTATTCATTTAACTCACTTTAAAAAATCCTAGATATAGTATATGAATATACATAGAATGATAAAGTAATATATATACTACCACATGCTAGTATATGAGACATGATGGTAACTACCACCCGCTGGTAGTGTATGAGACATGAGAGTAACTACCACAGGGAGGGATTGTGGAGGAGATCCCAAGAGATACACATCCCTTGACATTATTTAATAAAAGAACAGACGTATGGCCATGTGAATCACAACTGAAAATAGAATGTCGAGAAATCAAAGGCTTCAAAACCCTGCGGAGAAATAAAATCACCTAGCTCCATCTTAATCCAAACTACCCGGCGCTCGATCAAACTGCTATAAGGTAACACAACAATGAAAGATATAGAATGTCCTTCCACTTCAAGAAGAGTTGTGGCCGGGCTCCAATGACGGTGGTAGGGATGAATTTGGAAAAAGTACAATATAGGATGTAGTTCACTAGTCAGGTAAAAACATGTGGAAAGCCTCATAAGACAAACAAGAATGGAAACATTGAATTAACAAAAATAAATCAACCATCCTTCAATTTGATCGATTATCTCTAGTAAAATTAGTACAGATGTTGCACTGCCAAATCAAGAACGTCGCCATACCCTAAACTCTTGGTATAGCTTCAGCCAACTGTAATTGGGATCGGCGGCGTGGAGGGACGCCAAGTACTGATAGAAGGATTGTCGGGTGCAGAGATGGCCCGGTAGATTGGTGGCGGCTATGGTTATGGATGCCAAGATTCAAAACCCTAACACACTGAGTTGAAGGATCAAAGGGTAGGTTTAGAAGTGTTATGCGCAAAGGCAAGGCTGGGGGGTGAGCGAGGGTGTTACCGGGATCTCGAGCGCGGGGAGGAGACCGAGCATAGGAGAAGAAATGTCATTGGAGATGGAGAGTAGGTGGAGGATGAGAGGGAAATGGCGATGCAGAGGAGGAAAGGGACGGGCTAGGGTAAGTTGGGGCAATTTTTATAGGGGGGGGGGGGGGGGGGGTTGGGGGAAAACGCGTTTGTTTGTTTCTTTTTAGAAAGGGAAAACGCGTTTGTTTGTTGGAAGCACAAGGAAGTAATGTTTTAATTCCCTTTTTCTTTCTGTTTTTGCGCCGCTTGGAATAGGAATCTTTTATTGGTGCCAGCTTGGAATATATGCAGAGAAGAATGGTGTAGGGGATCCCATCAAGATATGCACATCCCCTAGTATTATTTGATTAAGAAAACAAAAGTATGTTCACATGAATCACAATTGGAAATATAATCTCTGATCAACTATAAAGAGAAAGCGAAGGCTCGAAAAAGCTACCAGGAGAAACTAAAATCACCTAGCTCCTTAATCCAAACAACTCATTTGTCGACAAAAACTGCTACAAGGTCCCACAATAAGGAAAGGTCATGATGTGCTTCACTTCGAGAAGAGCAGTGCACTGTGGCAGCCTCCCATGAGGGTGCAAGAACAGCTTTGGAGAGAGCACCATTACAATACTCCCTTGTTTCTTTTCTTTTTACTCCGCTGTCTAAAATCAAACTCTCCAAAGTTGGATCAAGTTTATAAAAAAAAAATTGCAATACAAAATTAATATAATCAGATCCATCATGGAATATATGTTCCTTCTTATATGTTCATATTATATTTATTTGATGTTGTAAATGTTGATATTTTTAAATCTAAATTTGGTCAAACTTTACAAATTTGACTTTAGAGAAATCTAATATGCAGAGTAAAAAAGAAGAGGAAGTATATGGTGTAGTTCATGATAAGAGCCAGAAAACCTATTGAGACAACGAAAAATCCGTCATTAAATTAACAAAAAAACATCCCAAAAAGGTGCTATAATCTTGGGAAAATGGAACCCACAACCCAAACAAGTTAAAATAAATGTGTCTAAAACAGAGGGAAACAAAATATAAACTGATAATAATGTGCGAGTACATGCCTGAAAACATGTGCAGAGCATGATTCTGCCGTTCCAAATATAAATCGTATTAGTTGTCTTTTAAGTTAAACATAAGTTTGACAAAAGAAAAGAGAAATACCAGCACCTACAATACCAAATAAATACACTACAAAAACAGGTGCATCTACTGATACTGATTGGGTATTGTAGGTGTTGATGTAAGTTCAAATTAAGACAAAACTAATATATATGACTTGTATTTTGGAAGGAGGGAATACAAGATGAATTCATCGAGCACACATTGGTACAAAAACTAATAATTTGATGATTGTGTACATGCATTAGGTACAGATCACAACAACAGACTCAACTGTAAAACAAGGCAAAGTGACTGAAGCAGATTTCATGATTTTCACACCACCAGTGGCCGTTACTGTAACAATGTGCTCATTGGAGTTCGATTGGTTATTCTCATTCTGCTAACATGTGATTATCAGGCAGTAACATATTCACGCAAGACATTGTTGGGCATGCTGTCATTGACTGATTATTCCCAGTAAAATCAGTACACATTTTGCTCCATGCCAAGATCACATGAAAGGTTTTTCATACACTGTCAACTCCGCCAATTGAGTTTACATCATGCTGCTAAAACTATCTTTGGCTGAATTTTCAGATGTCTAAGAAGAAAGAGTGGTCCGGTACCATGACCAGTAGTTTATCCGCAGGGGGTCACATTTCTGCAGGATTGAGCAGACAGCTGTTGCAATATCAGCATGTCCCGTTTCAGGATCAGAGTTCTCCATTGCTTCGATGGTTCCTTTAAGTTCATCCGAAGGCTGCAAACCCATGCGAAGAAGATCAAGAAGGAAGCTCAAAGCAAATACACATGTCCAATCCTTATTCAGGACCTTGAGGCAAACATCAGAAATGCAGTCATCAGCCACCAGCAAATTATTATCACCCTTATATAGACCTCTGAGGTATCTCCAGGGGCTTTCATTCTGGGGGTTCGCCATAATAGCCTCAACTGTATAATTTACTTCTGAGTCACGCATTGTTGCGAGCCCCCCAAGAATTGGTGATCGTGTTACCACAAGGTATCTCTGTTGCAGCAACAAAAAATTAACATACTTCAGTTTCGTTATGAATATTTGGCCTCAATTCATCAGAAAAAAAAAGGCATTCGCAAGAAAGGAGTTGGAGAAATTACCAGGTGAAACTGAAATCAATGAAAAGTAAATAAATCGAAAACAAGTATGGAGATTGCAAGGCTAGTTTGATGACATTTTAGCAGATGGTCCAAGAAACTCTAACAATGGTGAGGAATCTGAACTGAAATAGCGTATCATAAACACCCAAAAGAACATCCAACAAAGGAAGAGCAAATGACCTACCTGATTCCAAGCTGAGTTATTGAAAACATCTTCCTCAAGAAGCTGGTTGCAGTACTGCAGTTCACTCTCCCATCCACCCAATGCTTGAAGAACCCACTGCAACAATTGTAGAAAATCAATTACTCCCTCCATTCACTATTATAAGATGTTCTAACCCTTTTTCTGAATCAGATGTATATAGGTGTGTTTTAGTGTGTTTGTTCACTCATTTCAATCCGTATGCAGTCCATATTGAAATATCCAAAACGTCTTATAATAGTTAACAGATAAAGTACATTATTTTAACCTAGATTCTCTTGATACTACATGTCATTGCTTAGTACAGCAGCCAAGCGTGAAGTACCAAGCTTGAAGGATACAAACATCCAACTTGTACTGAGCATACAAAGGAGATAATGCATACCTGCCTATGGGACCAAGCATGGTAGTTTTTAGCATCCATGGCAAGTATCTTCCTTGTGAAGTCATGTTCACTATTTGCAGCATCTGGTCCTATTTTCTCAGCAAGCCATCTCTTGTGATGCCTGAGGAGGGGGGAAAATCCCTGGAGGGTTAGTTGGAATTTTACCACAGAGAAAGAAAAGAGTGAGTTTGAATTATGAAAGGATAAAAATATAAACGCAAGTAATAACTCATGCAGAACACCACAGCCACCAAATGAGAGATTAGTTTCTTGTCAAACGCTTGATGTAATATTAAGCTTATTGCATGGGACTCACCAGACTTGGTAATTTTTTGGATTAGATTCAGCAATTTGGTCCACAAAATGCATTTCTAGCAATAAATCAGCATCCAGTGCCTCTAGAACAACGCGCCTGAAATGCCATACCTATCAAGCAGAAAAGCACCCACCAAGTTAACAAGAATAGCCACTAAAAGGATTGATGTGGATCCAAAGAAAATGCACCACGCTGGCTACAAAACAACGGCAAACTATACCGACTGAAAATCAAACTCCAGCCACATTGCTCTGTCTTCCAACACTAAACTGGAAACCACAAAACTCAAATGGGCTAAACAGCGAGCCAGAGCCCTCTTTCTAGAGTAGAGACTCCACTCTTACCTCTAAAACAACGCCACACGCCGATAGCATAGCTGGATCGCCCTCCACGTCGCAGTCAACAATCCACCTACCTACTGCCTGCTACACTAATTTGAAGCCTCGTCTACTAAAAGCCATGGGTCACAACTATACTGGATCAGGACCTCAGCGACACAGTTGAAGCAATTCCTGAACAATTGAAACTCCACGGCACAGTTCCATGGTTCCAGTCCACGACGGTTCCTCCGTGTTACCCTACACTAAATCAGGGACCACAGTAATCGAATGGCTAAACAGCAAGCCGGAGCCCTCTTTCTAGAGCAGAGACTCCACTGTTATCTCTAAGACAAGGTCGCATGACGATGGCATTACTGGATCGGCCTCCAGGTCACACTCGCTGTCCACCTACCTCTACTGCCCTTACACTGATCTGAAGCCTCCTCTACTAAAAGCCATGGGTCACAGTTATACTGGATAGGGACCTCAGCATCGCAACTGAAGCAATTCCCAAAAAATTGAACATCCACGGAAGGCGATAACAGGGGCAGGGCGGTAGTCTTACGGTGTAGTTGCCGGGGTTGAGGTGGATGGCGTCAGCGGTGAGGCGGAGGGCGCGGGGGCTGCGCTCGCCGGCGGCGTAGAGGGCGCGGAAGTAGTCCATGACCTCGCGGAAGTCGTCGCGGTAGGCGATGGAGACGACGGGGCAGGGCCCGTCAGCCTGCGGCAGCGGCGCCACGTCCGCCAGCTCCGGGCGCCGGCTCGGCGGCACCCACTCCTCCTCCTCCTCCTCCCCCGACGACGACCCCATGGATGCTCTGCTCTCTGCTCTCGCGCGCGTGGGGGAGAGAGATCTAGGTTTTTCTCCAACCTCGCTCTTTATTTCCGTTCGTGGGGGCTGTGTACTCTGCGGTGGACGTCACGCGAATCCAAAGTTTTCCGTGCGCGCTTGGAATCGGATGCTCTTCGGCTTTTCGGCCGTGGCCCGTGGGGAAGTTTTCCCGGTTTGGGTGGACTGACTCGGAGCTGCAACAACACAGGCAATTTTCCCGGTTTTGGGATGCTCAAAAATATCACGAGCGCGCAGAGGTCCGCACGCCCTACCAAACATTCGTGCGAGTGCGCCCCACAGATCACACGTTGCGAAACCACCCAAAAACCGGCACGGCACAAATTCAAGAATCTCTGTCGTGGGCAAACCCATGAATTTTAGAGGGTTGAAATTCAAAAGTGCATTTAGTGCCTTGTTTGTTTTTCGAAAAGGATAGTACCCTTTTCGCAAAAAAAAAAAGGAAAAGGGAAGTACCCGGCCTCTGCATCCAAAGGATGCACACAACCATTTTATTAAACATGAATCAAGTGTAAGTCATCGAGTACTAGACAGTAAAAAAAAACACGACCAAAACCGGACGGAATCGAGATTACATAGCTCATCCACATAATTCACGAGTGGCTCGCCAGCCAAACCGATTGAATAAACCCGCGCAACCGTTTTGTATCCGGCTGCACTCAGAGGCCATAAGGGTCCGTGCATCCACATGTTGCAGCGATGACCACATACGGATTGAAGTCGTAACTCTGTTAGATAACCTGCAAGAAATTAGGAGTAGATGATCTGTTAAAAACACGGGCATTCCGGCAAATTCCAAACTCCCACGCAGAATTGGCCCTTCAGCTTATGATGAATACCACCTAACCAATATCCAAACAAATTTGGAATACCTGTTGGCGGTGCTAAATTGTATGCAACTTGAATGGTGCGCCAGATAAATATAGTGAATGGGCATGGCAGAAATAAATGATGAATTGTCTCCTCCTGGTCACAAAAATAAACATTTTATGTTACCATGTCAGTTACACTTAGCAAGGTTATCTTTGGTAAGAACTACCTTCCTTTGTAGAAACTACATGAAAACTTTGATCTTGGGAGAAACCTTTGTTTTTCAAATAAGTTTTATCCGAAAAATAGGTCCAGAATCCATATATAAGATCCGCATACATATGATTCACAGTTAATACACCATTGGTGGTTAACCTTCACTGGAACGAATCTGACATCTGAGTTAGATAAATCGACATCAATCTAGAGACCAAATGAATTCACATAGTCCATTTGTCACCCAGTAATGCCCTGCGGATTGGATGTTCAAAGGGCTAGCCCCAAGAACAGGGGCCACCGAATCGTCTTTTCTTAACACAATATTATACAGGGTTGGATATTGTAGAGCCAATGGAGTGTGGTCCAACCAGTTATCTTCCAAAAACTCATTGACTGGCCGTCACCAACCTTAAAGAAACCTCCCTTAAAAAAAGATGATTTGACCATCATGAAGCCCCTCCAAAACAGTGAATCGGTAGGCTTAGCATCTACTTGGAATGACGTTCTCAAGTTCAGGTATTTGTTATGCTGCAACTCTTGCCAAACACCTTTCTTGTTAAATAGCTTATATAGTCATTTTCTGAGTAAGCACTTGTTTTTTATTTTGATATTTTCAGTGGCCAACCCACCTTGATCATTAGGCCTACACAGAATGTCTCATTTAGCAAGTCTGTACTCCCGCATCTGCTCCTCGCATTGCCAAAAGAAACTAAACCGGTAAGTCTAATCTTTTCAACACCCCTTTAGGTATCTCAAAAAAGGATAGCATGAACATCGGAAGACTAGTAAGGACAGACTTGGTGAGGATAAGTCGTCCTCCATTCGACAAAAGCTTACCCTTCCAACTACCGAGCTTCTTTTCAAAGCAGTATTCAATAATTTTACATTCCTTGTTGGTGAGCTTACGGCGATGAATGAAAATCATGAGGTACGTAAACGAAAGGGATCTCACCTCACAGCCAAACAGTTGCCAGTGCTGACTCTCCTCCTCTTTGGTCTTAAAAAAGCAGAAGAGCTCACATTTGTGAAAATTAATTTTGAGACTCGAAAGATGTTCAAAAAGACATAGGATCAACTTCATATTAATCGCCTTTTGAAGTGTAAGTACGGTTTAAGTAATATACATATGTTTCAGTAACATAGTAGTGATATAGTGGTTTCTGATATATGAAATCAGAGTGGCAGCTCTCGCTTGTATCAAACGAATAAAATACTATTGTGTTACTAAAACAAACGAACAAAATATTATTGTGTTACTTAAACACTTGTATATTGCTAAAAAAATATTGGTATAACCAACAGATGACGTAGTGAACTGAGTGTACTACAATTGGATAGGACTCCTCATCTCATACCCATTCGCCGACTACCATGAAATTTTTCTTGGGCAACCGATTAAAATCGTGCACTGCCAGCCGGAGTTCACTAGTCGTTTATTCTATCTCTGCATAATGTTCACGAGGAAAGAGAGACATAAGAATAAAGTGCGAATTTGAAGGTGCTATGGCTAGATTAAAAAGCAAAATACGGGGCTTTCAACATAGGGAGAGACCCAAAAGGGGTTGGGGACTATGACTGACCTTGCTCTTACACCTAGGGGGGATATAGACAGCGATGAGCTCCCATGTTTACACAAAAAAAAAACATCGGAAACGTATCTTCACTCGTTTCTTCCAAGCACACGAAGTTATTGTGGTGTCACCACCGAAAAGATGAACACTGCCACATCACGCCCAAGGTATGGCACGCTCAACTCCCTCCTCCTCCCTGCTTCATTGTTGCATCATCTTGTTCCTATACTCATAGGGAGCGTATGTGCCCTCAGGAAGGTCCCTAGGGAACGTACCCCCCAAGGAGCGTCGAACGAGCGATCGATACCGTTCTCTCCATCTGTTCGCTCCAGCGGGAGGTTCTGCACGACGACAGCTGGCCTAGTATCCAGGGAGCGCGCGAGAAAAAGAATGAAATAGGCTAGGCTCACTTAACTATCTTCGAAAATATTTTTGTGATACACAAAGGTGAAAAAATGCATAAATTTCGCTGAAGAAAATGCATAAATTGCCAAGCCCATATAATTGCCATCTCAAACAATATTAAAAACAAAATGCATAAATTTGCCAGCACAAAAAATGCATAAATTTTACAGGAACCTAAATTGCCATAACATGATAACATGGCAAATTTTGGAGAAAATCATGAAAATATGGGAACACAAAATTTCTAATCCTTCAAATCATGACAAATTGGTTTGGAGAAAAAAATCCTAAATTCTTTCATGTGACTGTTCCAAATTTTCTAAAAGTTTCCACGATTAAAAAAATAAAAATGTTGGTAATTTGCCATGTGACAAGTACAAACTTTCTATATTTGCCATGTGATGATTACAAAACTTCCTAAATTTGCCGTGTTTTGAATACAAAAAATCCTAAATAAGAATTTAAATTTGACATGTGATGACTGCAAAATTTGTGAAAGTTGCCATGTTTTAGAGGAACATACTCCCTAAATTGCCATGTGATAATTGCAGAAGTTTCGAAAGTTGCCATGTTTTAGAGGAACATAAATCCTACATTTTCCACGACCCAAAATTGCCTCTTAAACAATCCTGACAAAATAAAATTGCATAAATTTGCCAGGAGAAAAACGCATAAATTTGCCTAGACCAAAAATCCTAAAAACATGGTAACATGGCGAAGTGTATACAAATAAGTTTAGGGATAACATGGTAGAATTTAGAAAAATCCGGGATAACACGACAAACTTCGAGAAAATTTGTGCTATAATTCATGGAAAATTTAGAAAATTATTAGTTAAAGCAATGGCAACCGTCTAAATTTACATGAAAAATCATGGCACTCACGACCCCCTAAGTGTGTGGCCCTGTCACCGCTCACCGTCATCTTAGTCTTCACCATCCTGCCGCTCCATGCTTATCATAGAGCTCTTGCTGCTCCTTCTTGCGTAGACGCGGGGCCGCCACCCTCCCACCGCCGCGCAGTGTAGTTCCCTCACCCCCAGCAGGCACCCACAACTCCTCCTCCGGGCCACCGCGTTGTTAGGCAGTCCCCAAGAGCACATCCCTCTAGTGACCTCCATGATGCTTCACCGGCGACGGCGGCTTTCCGTTGATGTAATGAGCAAACTTGAGAGAGGAATATCAATGAGTGAGGTGGTGCGGGGTTGCGTCTATTAGTGATGACAAGAGGGGATGAAGAGGTGACATCATTGTGTGTGGGGGCAGGGGGGGGGGTGTCAACAACGGGCAGCCTTGCTCTAAGATTAGCACGCGGTCGTCAACGTCCCGGATTGCCTCGCGCTGGGACGGGAACGAGCGAACGTCAGTTCGTTATATGGTTTCCGTAATCCGTAAATAAAAGCTCCCATGAGGCCCGCTAAGAACAAAAGGCCCTGAAAGGCCCAGAAACGAAGGGAAATCGAAAACAAAACACATCGACGTTCCTACCGATCGAGTCCGGACAGGCATGCATACCACACGTAAGGGCATCTTGTTAGCCGTCGGATCAGCAAAACGCACGGCTGAGATCACCGGCGGGACGCGTCCCGACGTCACACGACGATTGGAGTCGGAGACTGCCTCCGATGATCATGATGAAGCACGCACGCTATGTTGGGACAAACCCCGGACCAGCTCGCCGCTCATCTTCTCTCTCACTCGCTCAGACGAAGGTGGAAGGAGGAGCACACTGGACACAAGTTTTTCCGACGCACAAACGCCCCGCCGCACGAACGGCGCCTCGGCCGCATGAACGGCCTTACATCACTGGACACATACCCCCGGCTCGGCTCATACCGTCACCGTGGCTCGGCAACACACCGGCACGGCTCGGCAACTCATCAGAGCACTCTACATCAGTACATAAGGAGGGGTCTTTATACCCGAAGCACGCACACGTAGCTAGCTACTCCGTCACGGCCACCACGCACGAACGCACGCACGCCGGCCACTAACTAGCTAACTACAACTGACTCCTACATGCATGCCCACGTACTAACATCTCCTGGAATCTCTCCAGGATCAACAAGACGCGCCGGAGCAACGAACTCGCTGCATGCATCTAACAACCTCATGAATACTAGCCTGCGTGCATGACGCGCACACACCCTAATCATGGCCACGGACCGGCGCCTGGCTCGACCAACACGCACACGCGCCCACGCCACGGACTCGACCTTGATGCGCTCATGCCGGTCGCCACCGTTTGCGGGCATGGCTTATTGCCAACACGCTATATTTACGAACGACGGCAAAGCAAAACAAATCAGTCGTGATGGCTCGTGCGTCCATGTGGATGTTCGCTATGCTCGTCGCGGCATTGCTTCTCGTGATGCCAGCTTCTTCCGCTGCGCCCACGGGAGGCGACGACACGGGCACCGTGATCGGCATCGACCTCGGCACCACCTACTCGTGCGTCGGCGTCTACCGGAACGGCCGCGTCGAGATCATCGCCAACGACCAGGGCAACCGGATCACCCCCTCCTGGGTCGCCTTCGCCGACGGCGGCGAGCGGCTCATCGGCGAGGCCGCCAAGAACCAGGCGGCCGCCAACCCGGAGCGCACCATCTACGACGCCAAGCGCCTCATCGGCCGGGACTTCGCCGACGCCGTCGTGCAGCGGGACATCAAGCAGCTGCATTACTCCGTCGTCGACCAGAAGGGCAAGCCGCACATTCAGGTGTGGGTCAAGGACGGCAACCTGCGCGTGTTCAGCCCCGAGGATGTCAGCGCCATGGTGCTTACCAGGATGAAGGAGACCGCCGAAGCCTACCTCGGCGAGAAGGTCACGCTCGCCGTGATCATCGTGCCGGCCTACTTCAACGACGCGCAGCGCCAGGCTACCAAGGACGCCGGCGTCATCGCCGGGCTCAACGTCCTCCGCATCGTCAACGAGCCCACCGCGGCAGCAATCGCCTATGGCATCGACGAGAAGGGGCCTGAGAAGAACGTCCTGGTGTTCGACCTTGGCGGCGGCACATGATGTCAGCGTGCTCCATCGACAATGGCGTGTTCGAGGTCCTGGCCACCAACGGCGACACCCACCTCGGAGGTGAGGACTTCGACCAGCGCTTGATGGGCTACTTCATCAAACTGATCAAGCGGAAGCACGGCCGGCCGGGACATCAGCGGCGACCTGCGCGCGCTGGGGAAACTGCGCCGGGAGTGCGAGCGCGTCAAGCGTGCGCTCAGCAACCAGCACCAGGTGCGCGTCGAGATCGAATCGCTCTTCGACGGCGTCGACTTCTCGGAGCCGCTCACCAGGGCACGGTTCGAGGAGCTCAACAACGACCTTTTCCGCAAGACGATGGTGCCGGTGAAGAAGGCCATGGCGAACGCTGGGCTCAGCAAGGGTGACATCGACGAGGTCGTGCTTGTCGGCGGCAGCACCAGGATTCCCAAGGTGCAGCAGCTCCTCAAGGACTACTTCAACGGCAAGGAGCCCAACAAGGGGGTCAATCCCGACGAGGCCATCGCGTACGGCGCCGCCGTGCAGGCCAGATCGTGAGCGGACACGTCGACGAAAACACCAAGAAAATGATCCTGATCGATATCACGCCGCTTACACTAGGCCTGGAGACGGTCGGCGGTGTGATGACGAAGCTGATCCCGAGGAACACGGTGGTGCCGACGAAGAAGACACAAGTGTTCACGACGTACCAGGACAAGCAGACCACCGTGTCCATCAAGGTCTACGAGGGAGAGAGGAGCATGACCAAGGACAACAGGCTCCTCGGCAAGTTTGACCTCTCTGGAATCCCACCGGCTCCGAGGGGCACACGGCAGATCGAGGTGACGTTCGAGGTGGACGTGAACGGCATCCTGCACGTGAAGGCGGCGGACAAGGGCACCGGCAAGTCGGAGAAGATCACCATCACCAACGAGGACGGTCGGCATAGCCAGGAGGAGATCGACCGGATGGTGCGCGAGGCAGAGGAGTTCATGGAGGAGGATCGCAAGGTCAAGGAGCGGGTCGACGCCCGGAACAAGCTCGAGACATACGTGTACGACATCAAGAACACGCTCGACGGCAAGATGGCCGACACCATGGAAAGGGACGAGAAGGACAAGGTCCACGATGCAGTGAGGGAGGTGAACGAGTGGCTCGACGACAACTCGGAGGCGGAGAAGGAGAACTAGGATGAGAAGCTCCAGGAGCTGGAAGACGTGTGCAACCCTGTCATCAGGGCGTTGTACCAGAGGTCTGGATGTGCACCGGATGATAACAACACTGAGGACGATCATGATGAACTCTAGGCATGGGCAGCTTGCCAGATCTTTAGTATTACTATAGTTTCATTTTATTTTTTCTAGAAATATATATCTACGTTGCATCTTCCTGTAAATATAAACTTGTGATGTAATTAATCCTCTTTTATACTAGCATATTAATCACTAGTTCAACGTAATTTTTTCCAATCTATGTGTGCACTCTTTGTTTCAACGAGTCACTGGAAAGCAGGTAGCGAATCTCCTGATTTTGCCATCCCAAATACACAAATTATTTCAAGGAAATTTTTTTGCTAAAAAGAACCAGCAGATAGGCTCTCGAGTTCCTTTAATGACGCCAAATTCAGTGCATGGTTCTTGTTCAGCGGGAAATTGTGTCACTTATTCCCCCATATACATTGCCTCTCTCGGTTGATTCAATAGTCCTCTGTGCATTCCACCTATACGATTAACTATATGTCAATTAGGTCTTCCCAAGTTTATGCCTAAGGTATTTTGATGGACTGTATGCATCCTCCAATGATGAACCGACAATAACCCTATTTGTTGTTGTCATGGTTGATCAGTTTTTACGTATGTCGTGGTATTCTCATGGCAGATTTGCCATGAGATGGCTAAAAATGGTGGGGCTACGTGAGGACGCCGGTGGGCTCCAGAAGCGAGGTCGGCACAAGCAAGTGTGAGACACGAAACGTACACAGGTTCGGGGCCCTCCGGAGAGGTAATACCCCTAGTCCTGCCGAATGGAGTATGGAGTGCACAAGGGCTACAAGATTTCTCCTGGAGCTGTTTGAACGGAGGAGGAAGAAGGAGCTGGACCTCCGTTCTACCTCTCCTGCGAGTGTGTGTGTGTGTGTGGAAGATAGTGCGAACCAAGCTCAACCGAGAAAGAGAGCCAACCCCTCTGCATGGAGGCCTCCTGGGGGGTCTTATAGCTCGACCCCCCAGGGTTACAATGGTAAAAGGTACATAAGCATGGGGCCCTGGTGCCATCGTCTGGGAGCCGGCGGTGGGGGCCGCCAGGTCGCCGAGTCCGCCGGGTCCGCCGGGTGCGCCTGGTCCGCTGGGTGCGGGCCGTGCCGGGGCCGCCGGGCATGGGTCCGGTCGGCTGCGCGGCACTGTGGCATGTCTTGTCTTGCGTCACAGGGCGGCTGGCGCCGCCCAGCTACAGGATTGCGCTGCCCGCACCCCGCCCGCCCCGGGCGGGGGCGCAGGGTGCGCTGTAGCCGCGCCCGCCGGGGCCGGCGCAAAGGAGGGAGTGTTGTAGCCACGCCTGCCTCGTAGTGAGGGATTGTCCTCTCGTGGCCAGCCGGCATGGGCCAGCCGGCTGGACCGGGTCGCCGTGCCGAGCCGGCTCGCGTTGGGGAGCCGGTGAGCAGGCTAGCCGGATTGAGGAGCTTGGCCTGCTCCGATATTTTGAAAAGAGGTCCGGGCTCCGTTGCCTACCCGGGGGTCATCCCCCCGACAGTAGTCCCCGAAGTTGTGAAGGCTCGCCGGCTCCAGGCAGGGGGGCCTTCGCAACTTACCCCCCTGAGGAGTCGGTTTGCTGGTGAAGTGCAGGAGGCCGGCTGGGCGGCACCGTCCATCCGCATGCCGGCGACGTGGCGGCGGACGCTGGGAACATCCGCTGGGCGCCGGCTTTCGGAAGCCGGATCGCGGCACCCCGGCCGGGGCGGGAAACGGAAGCGTCCGCCGGTCGAGTCTTGTTTCATACGACGATTCGTGCCCGCCGCTGCTCGACGGACCACCACGTGCTGCTTCGCGGCGGGCGAGGCCTGCCAGACCACGCGCATGATGGGACGCGACGGCGGACCGGGCCCCACCACGCTGCGCCCTCGGCCCGCGCGTGGGGGATTTATTGTGCCGACCCTGGACGGTTGCGCTTCCCCGCGCGGTTAATGCGTGCGGGGAACGTGCCCGCACAGTGCGGCGAAGTGGGGATCGTGGGCGCAGACGATCCCACTTCCCCACACCTCGCGCGGTTATAAATGAAAGGGAGGGAGTGCGACGGAAACACTCACGCACGCACTCCCGCCCCTCGCTCTGCTTCTTCTTCTTCTTCTCCGCCACGCTCCGCCGCCGCGCGCTCTCGTGCCAGCCGCTGCGCACCGCGACCAGGGGCCCGCAGCGCGCAGCTCTCCCCCCTCCTCTTCTTCGTCGCTGCACCTTCACGCCCGGAGAGCCCTCCAATGGCGCTGCCGAAAGGCTCTTGGGAGGGCTCCATTATGAGCGAGGCGGATATCCGGTACCTCCGCCGCACGAAGCGGCTGCCGCCGGCGGAGGCGCTGGCCGCGCGCACGCCCGGCTCGGAGAGGGTGCCGCGGCCGCGGGAGGGCGAGCACGTCGTCTTCTACTCGCACTTCGAGCGCGGGTTCGGCCTCCCCGCTAGCCTCTTCTTCCGCGGCTTCCTCGACTTCTTCGGGCTGCAGCCGCACCATCTCGGCGCCAACGCCGTGCTGCAGATCGCGTGCTTCGCCACGCTCTGCGAGGGCTACCTCGGCATGCTGCCGAACGTGGACTTGTGGGCGAAGATGTTCTTCCTCAAGCAGCAGGGGGCATCAGCCGGCGTCATGTCCGACTGCGCGGCAGCGATGGTTACCGGCCGGCCGAACGGGCCGTTTCCCAAGCTACCACTCGAGGACTCGGCCAAGAAGTGGCAGACAACTTTCTTCTATGTCCGGAACGCCGACCCGGCGGTGGACGTCATCAATCTCCCGCCCTTTGTCGACACGCCGCCGCCCGAGAAGCCGAATTGGGGCTACTGCCCCAAGAAGCCTCCACAGGAGCTCTTGAAGATCTGCCGCTGGGTCAGGGAGATGACGGATCGCGAGGGGCTGGTGCCGGCTGATCTCATCGCGACCTTCATCGCCCGCCGGGTGCTGCCGCTGCAGCGCCGAGCGCACCGGATCTGCAACATGAGCGGCCGGCACGACCCGACCCGGATGTCGACCAAGGAGCTGGGGCCGGCCGGGATCGCTCAGCGGGTGAACTACATCTCCAAGGCCGGGTTGAAGGAGGAGGGGTGGAGCTTCGGGAAGGAGCCCTACCCCCAAGACGGCCGCGGAAGACGGCTGGCGCCGGGCCGGCTCGCGCGGCGGCGTCCGGCAGCCGGCCGCATGGGAAGGAGGCGGTTGAGCCGAGGCCGGCCGCAAAGCGCCCGGCGGCGGCGGGGCCGGCGCGCGAGAGGGGCGCTATCAAGAAGAAACGCCGGCTCGCCCCGTCCGTGGGCTCGAGGCGGGATGTCCCGAAGGTCATTGGGTAAGTGTCTCTTGTTGTCTTCTGATTTCTCGCTTGTTTCTTGCCCGTGCCTCTATCGTGCTAAACTTGCTGTGCACAGGTCCGCCCTCGACCTGGCGGTGGTGGCGACGGCGGCCGCGGCGGGCGAGGCCGTCTGGCGGAAAACCCGAAGCAGCGCCGTCGACCGCGAGCCGGACCGGACCGCGGAGGAGGACCTCGTGGCCCGCCAGTCCGGCCAGGATCTTGACGCGGCGGCGCGCGCTGCCTGGCGGGATCGGGCGGAGGCCGAAAAGGAGATGGCGGAGGCCTCGGCCCGGGCGTGGGAGAGGGCCTCTGCGATGCGAGCCAGGAGCACCGCGGACCCAGCCTGGCCGGAGATGGAGAGGGGCTCGACGCCGGACTCCACGATCATCGAGCCGCAGCTGGAGGGGGCGGGCAAGCCAGCAGGGCGGACGGAGCCGGCCGACGGCGAGTCGGATGTCGACGAGAACATCGTCGTAGATACGCCGCCCCGGGCCGACCCGGCAGGAGGAGGCGAGGGCGGCGGAGAGGGGCGCGAGGCGGACTCCGCACCGTCCGGCCAAGCGCAGCCGACGCCGGCCCCGGGGGACCGCGACCGGGGACGCTGGTGCCTTGGTGGTCGTTCCTCCCCAAGCCGCTACGCACTCCGAGCGGCCGGGTGGAAGCGGATCCGGCGCCGGGACCGCGATGCAGCAGCCGTGGGCGAATGCCGGCGAGGCTGTGGTTGGGCCGTGCACCTGGGAGGACGAGGTGGCGAATGCCCTGCACTCGGAGCTTCGGGCCGTGCATCCGGCGCCGACAAGTTGTTTTTCTTCTGGCTGAGTTGTTTCCTTCCTTTGCCAGGAGTCTTCCCAGAGACGCAGGAGGCGGCCGACGCGGCCGTGCATGCCTACTTGGCGGACCAGCGCGCGTCAGGGGCGGAGATTGATGTTTACGCCGCCTGGAGCCTCTCGGAAATCGTCCTCGCCTGTGAGGCCCGTCTTGGAGCCGTGGAGGGGCACATGCGCCGTCTGTTCGAGGCCAGGGTGAGCATGGCGAGCAGCCTCTGGCCAGGCGCGGTGGTGCCGAACAGCGTCACCCGGCTGGCGCGGTGGCTGGAAGCCGGCGTGGAGCGACTCGGCACGTGGAGGGCCTCCGCGGCCCGGGCCGGCGCGGAGACGGCACTGCGCTTCGTCGTGTCTTGGTATACGGGCATGGACCTCGACCGCCTGGCGGCGCAGCGGGCCGGCGCAGAGGATGACTTGGCGGCGCGGGCACAGCGGATCGCCGGGCGGGCCAGCTACATAGCCTTGTTCGCCCCACACGACGAGTTCATCCTGGAGTGGACGGAGGACGGCGAGGAGCTCCCTGCCGACGAGTTTGGCCTCCTGCTCAACGACCCGGACGACAGCTCGGCCAAGACTGGGGTCTATGCCGACGACGAGGCCGACCCGGACGACGCCGCCACGACCGAGAGGCCGGAGTGCACTGGGCCCGACCCGGCGGCCACGTCCACCTCAGCCGAGCCGACGCCGACCGGAGCCGACGCGGGTGCCGCTTAGGACTTTTTTCTTTTTATCTTTATCCTTCCTGTACTCAAACTTGGTTAGGTAGTAGGTCCACCCACTGGGGGTGTAGTTTCATGTAATGGACTTGTGGCCGCGGGCCCTTGCTGTTTATAAATTTTGCATGCAATTTTGCTTTTGTTGTTCGGCCTTGGGCCTTTTCTTGTTTGTCTTTTCTTTGGACTCCCTTCCCGCTAGACGGACAGCCGGGTGGCGGTCTGTGGCTAGGACGGGGATTCGGCCTTGAGAGGGGACGTACAATACTTAGGCTTTTTCAGACGTTGAGCGCGAGCGGAACACCCACTGGGCCGGCTGGCGGCAGGCGGCGAAGCCGGCTGGCGCGCAGCCGGTCGTGCGGCGAACTGGTGAGAAAGGGGAGGTTGGGCCGGGTTGGCCGAGCCGGACTCTCCCCCTTAGCCATTCTTGCGTGACGACGCTTCCAGCCTTTGGCTCTTGCCGGCCGGACAGCCGGGAGCCGGTCTGTGGCTTGGGGCGAAGAGAGGGCTTTGGCGGCTCGAACGCTTCGAAATGGACTAAGGAAAATGGCGAGGTGCGGTCTAGCCGGCTAGCCCCCGAGCTGGACGTGCCGACTCGGTGGGAGAATTGAAAAACGGGGAAGTGCATAGACACAAAGCTTGGTAAAAACGGAAAAAGTAGCCCCCGAGTGTCGTGCGGGGGTACTTGCTGCTTTCATTAAACCCAAAAGGTAGTGATACATATGTGCATGTGTTCAACTATAAAACGGACGGAGGAGCTCCACGTTTCAGGGCCGGCTGGACTCCTCGCCGGCTGCATCTCGCTTGCGCTTGTTCGGCTTCTGCGCGTCGATGAGGTAGTACGCGTTCCGGTCGCAGAGAGCCTTGCTGATGATGAAGGGGCCCTCCCAAGGAGAGGCCAGTTTGTGTTGGCCGGCTGTCCGCTGGACGAGCCGGAGCACGAGGTCACCTTCGCGGAACGCGAGGGGCTTGATCTTCTTGTTGTGGTAGTGGCGCAGGCCTTGTTGGGAGATGGCTGACCAGCTGAGGGCCAGGAGGCGCGCCTCCTCGAGCAGGTCGACGCCGTCTTCGCGTGCCTCCTTTGCCTCGGCTTTTGTGTACATGGTCATCCGGGGCGAGTCGAACTCGACGTCGGTTGGAATAATTGCTTCGGCTCCGTAGACGCGGAAGAACGGGGTGAACCCGGTTGAGCGGTTGGGTGTCGTCCGGAGACTCCAGAGGACGGCCGGCAGCTCATCGAGCCAGCTGCCGGGTGAGAGCACGAGCGGCTCGACGAGTCGCGGCTTGATGCCGGCTAGGATGAGGCCGTTTGCCCGCTCGGCCTGGCCGTTCAACTGGGGATGTGCGACGGAGGCCAAGTCGAGTCGGATGCCGGATGCGGAGCAGTAGTGGGCCAGCGCGCCCTTGGCGAAGTTGGTGCCGTTGTCAGTGATGATGCTGTGGGGAACGCCGTAGCGAACCGCGATATCCTTGATGAACCGGACGGCCGTGGGCCCGTCGAGCTTCTTGATCGGCCTTGCCTCGATCCACTTGGTGAACTTGTCGACGGCGACCAGCAGATGCGTCATACCGCCTCGGGCGGTCTTGAAAGGCCCCACCATGTCGAGCCCCCAGACGGCAAAGGGCCACGTGATTGGGATGGTTTGGAGGGCTGTGGCCAGCTGGTGGCTGTGCTTGCTGAAGCGTTGGCAGCCCTCGCATTTGAGGACCAGCTGCTCGGCGTCTTGCAGGGCCGTGGGCCAGTAGAAACCATGGCGGAAAGCCTTGGCCACCAGGGACCTCGAGGCGGCATGGTGCCCGCACTCGCCCTGGTGGATGTCGAGGAGGATCTCGATCCCTTTGTCCTGCTCGACGCAGCGCTGGAACACGCCTGTCGTGCTGCGCTTGACCAGCTCGTGGTTGATGATGCTGTAGGCGGACGCTCGCCGCTGCACTTGCCGGGCTTCGGTCTCGTGGCTGGGAAGGTCGCCGTCTTCCAGGAAGGCGAGGATCGGCCGAGCCCAGGACGGCGCCGTCACCACTGAGAGGACGACCACCGGGATGGGATCCGGGACGGCAGCCCCCAAGCCTGAGCCGGCAGTCCCCGAGTCGGAGACGACAGCCCCCGAGCTGGAGTCGGCAGCCCCCAAGCCGGAGACGGCAGTCCCCGAGCTTGGGCCGGGAACTCCAGGGTTGGGTGGGGGCGCGTCGGGGTCGTCCGGGATGAGGATGGATTCCGACTCGGGAGACGGCTTGATGGACGGCTTCCGCAGGTGCTCGAGGGAGACGCTGAATGGGATGGCTTGTCTGGTGGAGCCCACTTTAGCCAGTGCGTCAGCCGCTTCGTTGTCCGCATGGGGGACGTGGAGGAACTCGCAACCGTCGAACCCGCCGGAGAGCTGCTGGACCAGGAAGTGGTAGCTGTCCATGTTGGCGTCTCTGGCGTCCCAGTCGCCGGAAACTTGCTGCACCACCAGGTCCGAGTCGCCGTAGCAGAGGATGCGCCAGATGCCGATCTCCTTGGCCAGCCGGTCCGTGCACGAGAGCTTCGTACTCGGCCACGTTGTTGGAGGCGGCGAAATGGATCTGCAGCACGTACCGCAGTCAGTCGTTCTTGGAGGAAGACAACATGATGCCGGCTCCCAAGTCATTGCGCATCTTGGAGCCGTCGAAGTGCATGCGCCAGTGAGTCGACTCGGGCGCCGGCGGCAGGTACTTGGTCTCTGTCCAGTCGACGAGGAAGTCGGCCAGCGCCTGGGACTTGATGGTGGTGCGGGGCTCGTAGAGGATCGTGTGGCCGGCTCGCTCGATGGCCCACTTGGCCACCCGGCCAGAGGCATCCCGGCAGCCCATGATCTCGCCGATGGGAGCCATGCTCACCACGGTAATGGTATGCTCCTGGAAGTACTGCCTCGGCTTCTTGGCGGCAAGGTACACGCCGTAGCACATCTTTTGGTAGTGGGGGTAGTTCTGCTTGGAGGCGGAGAGCACCTCGCTCAGGAAGTACACTGGACGCTGGACCGGCTGCACCTTGCCCTCCTCAGGGCGCTCGACCACCAGCACCGTGATGACCGCCCGGGAGGTGGCGGCAATGTACAGCAAAAGTGGCTCCTTCTCAGCCGGCGCGGCCAGGACGGGTGCGGTGGATAGCATGCGCTTGAGGTCGCGGAAAGCTTCGTCCGCCTGGTCGCTCCACTCGAACGCCGTCATCTTCTTCATCAGCTGATACAGGGGCAGGGTGTTGGAAATATGCCCTAGAGGCAATAATAAATTAGTTATTATCATATTTCCCCGTTCATGATAATAGTTTATTATTCATGCTAGAATTGTATTGACCGGAAACTGGATACATGTGTGGATAATAGACAAATACTATGTCCCTAGTATGCCTCTACTAGACTAGCTCGTTGATCAAAAGATGGTCAAGGTTTCCTGACCATGGACATGAGTTGTCATTTGATAACGGGATCACATCATTAGGAGAATGATGTGATGGACATGACCCAACCGTTAGCATAGCGAATGATCGTTCAGTTTATTGCTATTGCTTTCACTATGTCAAATACACGTTCCTCTGACCATGAGATCATGCAACTCCCGGATACCGTAGGAATACTTTGGGTGTATCAAACGTCACAACGTTACTGGGTGATTATAAAGGTGCACTACAGGTATCTCCGAAAGTGTTTGTTGAGTTGGCATGGATCGAGATTGGGATTTGTCACTCCGACTATCGGAGAGGTATCTCTGGGCCCTCTCGGTAATACAGCATCACAGAAGCCTTGCAAGCACCGTGACTAAAGAGTTAGTTGCAAGATGATGTATTACGGAACGAGTAAAGAGACTTGCCGGTAACGAGATTGAACTAGGTATTGGATACCGACGATCGAATCTCGGGCAAGTAACATACCGCCGGACAAAGGGAACAACGTATGTTGACATATGAAGTTCACCGATAAAGATCTTCGTGGAATGTGTAGGAACCAATATGAGCATCCAGGTCCCGCTGTTGGTTATTGACCGGAGAGTCGTCTCGGTCATGTCTACATCATTCCCGAACCCGTAGGGTCCGCACACTTAAGGTTCGATGACGATATAGTATTATATGAGTTATGTGATTGGTGACCGAATGTTGTTCGGAGTCCCGGATGAGATCACGGACATGACGAGGAGTCTCGGAATGTCCGAGAGGTAAAGATTGATATATTGGAAGGTGGTATTCGGATATCGGAATAGTTCCAAGTGATCCGGGTAAATATCGGAGTGCCGGAGGGTTACCGGAACCCCCCGGGGAAGTAATGGGCCTACATGGGCCATACGGGAAAGAAGAGGCAGCCCACTAGGGGTGGCTGCGCCTCCCTCCCATGGGAAGTCCGAATTGGACTAGGGGAGGGGGCGCAACCCCCTTTCGTTCTCCTCTTCTCTCTCCCTTCCTTCTTCCCCCTCTTGAGAAGGAATCCTACTAGGACTAGGAGTCCTAGTAGGACTCCTCTCCCCATGGCGTGCCCCACCTAGGGCTGGCGGCCTCCTCCTCTCCTCCTTTATATACAGGGGCAGGGGGCACCCCAAAGGCACGACAATTGTTCTCTTAGCCGTGTGCGGTGCCCCCCTCCACAGTTTACCACCCCGGTCATATTTTCGGAGAGCTTAGGCGAAGCCCTGCCGGAATCACTTCACCGTCACCGTCGCCAGCCGTCATGCTGACGGAACTCATCTACTACCTCGACGTCTTGCTGGATCAAGAAGGCGAGGAACGTCACCGAGCTGCACGTGTGTAGAACTCGGAGGTGCCGTACGTTCGGTACTCGATCGGTGGAGCTCGAAGGATTGTTCGACTACATCAACCGCGTTGTGAGACGCTTCCGCTAACGGTCTACGAGGGTACGTAGACACACTCTCCCCTCTCGTAGCGATGCATCTCCATGGATATATCTTGCGTGAGCGTAGGAAATTTTTTGAAATTCATGCTCCGTTTCCCAACAGTGGCATCCGAGCCAGGTCTATGCGTAGATGTGATTTGCACGAGTAGAACACAAGTGAGTTGTGGGCGTGGGTGTATACATATTGCTTGCCGTTACTAGTTGATACTTGATTCGGCGGTATTGTGAGATGAAGCTGCCCGGACCGACATTACGCGTACGCTTACGCGAGACAGGTTTCACCGCTACGTGCAGTCGTTGCATAAAGGTGACTGGCGGGTGTCTGTCTCTCTCACTTTAGTTGAATCGGTTTCAATGAAGAGGGTTCTTTTAGAAGATCAAAAAGCAATCACTACACCACTTTGTGGTTTTGCGTAGGTAAGAACGGTTCTTGCAAACCCGTAGCAGCCACGTAAAACTTGCAACAACAAAGTAGAGGACGTCTAACTTGTTTTTGCAGGGTATGCTGGTGATGTGATATGGTCAAGACATGATGTGATATAAGTTGTTGTATGAGATGATCATGTTTTGTGAGTTATCAGGCAACCGGCAGGAGCCTTATGGTTGTCTCTTTATTGTATGCAATGCCAACGCTATGTAATTGCTTTACTTTACCGCTATAAGTTAGCAGTAGTAGTAGTAGCAATAGCCGGCAAGACGACCACAACGCTACGATGGAGATCAAGGTGTCACGACGCTACGATGGAGATCAAGGTGTCAACCCGGTGACGATGGAGATCATGACGGTGCTTTGCTGATGGAGATCAAAAGCACAAGACGATGATGGCCATATCATGTCACATATATTGAATTGCATGTGATGTTAATTCTTTTATGCATCTTATTTTGCTTAGGACGACGGTAGCATTATAAGATGATCCCTTCACTAAATTTCAAGATAAGTGTTCTCCCCTAGTATGCACCGTTGCGAAGGTTCGACGCTTCTAAGCACCACGTGATGATCGGGTGTGATGGATTCTTTCGTTCGCATACAACGGGTGTAAGCCAGTTTTACACACGCAGAATACTTGGGTTAAACTTGACGAGCCTAGCATGTACAGACATGGCCTCGGAACACAAGAGACCGAAAGGTCGAACATGAGTCATATAGTAGATATGATCAACATGAAAGATGTTCACCATTGATAACTAATCCACCTCACGTGATGATCGGACGTGGTTTAGTTGATGTGGATCATGTTACACTTATACAACTTGAGGGATGTCAATCTAAGTGGGAGTTCTTAAGTAATTTGATTAATTGAACTTCAATTATCATGAACATAGTCTAAATAATCTTTGCAATTTTATGTTGTAGATCAATAGACCGCGCTGTAGTTCCCCTGTTTTTATTATGTTCCTAGAGAAAACGAAGTTGAAAGTTGATGGAAGCAACTATGCGGACTAGGTCCGTGATCTGAGGATTGTCCACACTGCTGCACAGAAGGCTTATGTCCTTAATGCACCGCTTAGTGAAATACCCCTACGGCTTCGTCTGAGGACGTTATGAACGTCTGGCAGACAAGAAAAGATGACTACTCGATAGTTCAGTGCGCCATACTTTACGGCTTAGAACCGGAGCTCCAAATATGTTTTGAGCAACACGGAGCATATGAGATGTTCCAAGAGCTGAAAATTTGTTTTTCAAGCTCACACCCGGGTCGAGAGGTATGATACCTTCGACAAGTTCTATAGCTACAAGATGGAGGAGAACAGCTCCGTTAGTGAGCATGTACTCAGAATGTCTGAGTACTTCAAACACTTGAATCAAGTGGGAGTTAGACTTCCGAATAAAGTGGTGATTGATAGAGTTCTCTAGTCACTATCACTAAGCTACTGGATTTTCGTGATGAACTATAAACATGCAAGGGATAGAAGATCCTTAAGCTATTCGCGATGCTACAATCTGCGGATGTAGAAATAAAAAAAAAAGGGAGAATCAAGTGTTGATGGTTAATAAGACCACTAGTTTCAAGAAGGGCAAGGGAAAGAAAAGGGAACTTCAAGAAGAACGGTAAAACAGTTACCGCTCACGCGAAGAAACCCAAGGCTGAACCAAACTCGAGACTTAGTGCTCCCATTGCAAAGGGAATGTCACAGAGAGCGGAACTTCCCCAAAGTAACTGGCAGATAATAAGACTGGCAATGTCAACAAAGATATTTGATATACATGTTATTGATGTGTACCTTACTAGTACTCGTAGGAGCACCTGGGTATTTGATACTTGTTAAGTTGCTTGCAACTTGAAACATGGAGCTTCGGAATAAACGAGGGCTAGCTAAAGAACGAGGTGACGATGTGCATTGGAAGTATCTCCAAGGTTGATGTGATCACCATCGCCACGCTCTCTCTACCTTCAGGATTAGTGATGAACCTAAATAATTGCTATTTGGTGCTTGCGTTAAGCATGAACATTATATCTGATAGTGTTTATTGCAAGACGGTTATTCAATTTCAGAGAATAATTGTTATTCTATTTGGATAATATCATTCATGATCATGCACTTAAAATGAAAGGTTTATTGAATCTTGATGGTAGTAATACATATGTTCATAACACGAATGCCAAAAGATAATGATAGTACCACATATTTGTGGCACTGCCGCTTAGGTCATATCAGTGTTAAACACATGAAGAAACTCCATGCAGATGGGTTTTTGGAATCTCTTGATTATGAATCATTTGAGACATGTGAACCATGCCTTATTGGCAAGATGACTAAAACTCCGTTCTTCGGAACAATGGAGCGAGCAACCAACTTATTGGAAATAATACATACCGATGTATGTGGTCCGATGAGTGTTGAGGCGCGCGGTGGATGTCGTTATGTTCTCACGTTCACAGATGATTTGAGTAGATATGGCTATGTCTACTTGATGAAGCATAAATCTGAAACATTTGAAAAGTTCAAAGAATTTCAGAGTGAAGTAGAGAACCATCGTAACAAGAAAATAAAGTTCTTACGATCTGATCGTGGAGGAGAATATTTGAGTTACGAGTATGGCAATCACTTAAGACAATGTGAAATTGTTTCACAGCTCACGCCACCTGGAACACCACAGCGTAATGGTGTGTCCGAACATCGTAATCGTACTCTATTAGATATGGTGCGTTCTATGATGTCTCTTACCGATTTGCCACTATCTTTTTGGGGTTATGCATTAATGACAGCTGCATTCACTTTAAATAGGGCACCGTCTAAATCCGTTGAGACGACACCGTATGAACTGTGGTTTGGCAAGAAACCTAAGCTGTTGTTTCTGAAAGTTTGGGGATGCAATGCTTATGTCAAAAGGCTTCAGCCAGATAAGCTCGAACCCAAAGCGGATAAGTGTGTCTTCATAGGATACCCAAAGGAGACCGTTGGGTACACCTTCTACCACAGATCCGAAGGCAAAGTATTCGTTGCTAAGAATGGATCCTTTCTAGAGAAGGAGTTTCTCTCGAAAGAAGTGAGTGGGAGGAAAGTAGAACTTGATGAGGTAATTGTACCTCCTCTGGATAGTAGTACGCCACAGAAAGAAATTTCTGTGACACCAACACAGACCAGAGAAGAAGTTGATGATGATGATCATGAGGCTTCGGATCAAGTTGCTACAGAACTTCGAAGGTCAACCAGGACACGTTCCGCACCAGAGTGGTACGGAAATCCAGTCTTGGAGGTTATGTTGTTAGACAACGGTGAACCTTCGAACTATGAAGAAGCGATGGCAGGCCCGGATTCCGAGAAATGGCTTGAGGCCATGAAATCCGAGATTAGATCCATGTATGAGAACAAAGTGTGGACTTTGGTAGACTTGCTCGATGAACGGCGAGCTATTAAAAATAAATGGATCTTTAAGAAGAAGACGGACGCTGATGGTAATGTCACCGTCTATAAAGCACGACTTGTTGCTAAAGGTTATCGACAAGTTCAAAGGAGTTGACTACGATGAGACTTTCTCACCCGTAGCGATGCTAAAGTCTGTCAAAATTATGTTAGCAATTGCCGCATTTTATGATTATGAAATCTGGCAAATGGACGTCAAAACGGCATTCCTTAATGGATTCCTTAATTGTATATGATGCAACTGGAAGGTTTTGTCGATCCTAAAGGTGCTAACAAAGTATGCAAGCTCCAGCGATCCATCTATGGACTGGTGCAAGCATCTCGGAGTTGGAATACTCGCTTTGATGAAGTGATCAAAGCGTTTGGGTTTATGCAAGTTTATGGAGAAACTTGTATTTACAACAAAGTGAGTGGGAGCTCTATAACATTTCTAATAAGTATATGTGATTGGAAATGATGTAGAATTTCTGGAAAGCATAAAGAATTAATTGAAAGGAGTTTTTCAATAAAAAACCTGTTTTTGAGTTATCCACGGTTTGGGCATCGAGATCTATAGAGATAGATCAAGACACCTGATAAAAGATTTTCACACACCTTGATGAGATTTTGAAGAAATTCAAAATGGATCAAGTCAAAAGAAATAAGTTCTTGGCTGGTGTGAAGTGGAGTAAGACTTGAAGATCTAGGTAAAGGTTGTTTACATGTTAGGCATCAAAATCTATAGAGATAGATTGAGACGCCTCATATGACTTTCACAAAACATATACCTTGACAAGATTTTGAAGAAGTTCAAAATGGATCAGTCAAAGAAGGAGTTCTTGACTGTGGTGAAAGGTGTGAAGTTGAGTAAGACTCAAATCTCGACCACGGCAAAATAAATAGAATGGATGAAGGTTATCCCCTATGCCTCGGCCATAGGTTCTATAAAGTATGCCAAGCTGTGTGCCTTGCCATGTGTCTGGCAAAAGAGGTACCAAAGTGATCCAGGAGTAGATCACTGGACAGCGGTCAAATTATCCTTAAGATGACTAAGGAAGAATTTCTCGGGAATAGAGATGATAAAGAGTTCGTCGTAAGGGGTTACGTCGATGCAAGCTTTAAACACTGATACGAAAGACCATGAGTCTCAGACCGGATAAGTATAGTGGGGAAATCTTTTGGAGTAGCTCCAAACAGAGTGTGGTAGCAGCATCTACATATAACATAGAGATTTGCCAAGAACACACGGATCTGAATATTGCAGACCCGTTGACTAAAACCTCTCTCACAAGCAAAACATGATCAGCTTTAGAACTAATTAAGTGTTAATTACATGGAGATGTAATCTAGATTATTGACTCTAGTGCAAGTGGGAGACTGTTGGAAATATGCCCTAGAGGCAATAATAAATTAGTTATTATCATATTTCCCGTTCATGATAATAGTTTATTATTCATGCTAGAATTGTATTGACCGGAAACTAGATACATGTGTGGATAATAGACAAATACTATGTCCCTAGTATGCCTCTACTAGACTAGCTCGTTGATCAAAAGATGGTCAAGGTTTCCTGACCATGGACATGAGTTGTCATTTGATAACGGGATCACATCATTAGGAGAATGATGTGATGGACATGACCCAACCGTTAGCATAGCGAATGATCGTTCAGTTTATTGCTATTGCTTTCACTATGTCAAATGCACGTTCCTCTGACCATGAGATCATGCAACTCCCGGATACCGTAGGAATACTTTGGGTGTATCAAACGTCACAACGTTACTGGGTGATTATAAAGGTGCACTACAGGTATCTCCGAAAGTGTTTGTTGAGTTGGCATGGATCGAGATTGGGATTTGTCACTCCGACTATCGGAGAGGTATCTCTGGGCCCTCTCGGTAATACAGCATCACAGAAGCCTTGCAAGCACCGTGACTAAAGATTTAGTTGCAAGATGATATATTACGGAACGAGTAAAGAGACTTGCCGGTAACGAGATTGAACTAGGTATTGGATACCGACGATCGAATCTCGGGCAAGTAACATACCGCCGGACAAAGGGAACAACGTATGTTGACATATGAGGTTCACCGATAAAGATCTTCATGGAATGTGTAGGAACCAATATGAGCATCCAGGTCCCGCTGTTGGTTATTGACCGGAGAGTCGTCTCGGTCATGTCTACATCATTCCCGAACCCGTAGGGTCCGCACACTTAAGGTTCGATGACGATATAGTATTATATGAGTTATGTGATTGGTGATCGAATGTTGTTCGGAGTCCCGGATGAGATCACGGACATGACGAGGAGTCTCGGAATGTCCAAGAGGTAAAGATTGATATATTGGAAGGTGGTATTCAGATATCGGAATAGTTCCAAGTGATCCGGGTAAATATCGGAGTGCCGGAGGGTTACCGGAACCCCCCGGGGAAGTAATGGGCCTACATGGGCCATACGGGAAAGAAGAGGCAGCCCACTAGGGGTGGCTGCGCCTCCCTCCCATGGGAAGTCCGAATTGGACTAGGGGAGGGGGCGCAACCCCCTTTCCTTCTCCTCTTCTCTCTCCCTTCCTTCTTCCCCCTCTTGAGAAGGAATCCTACTAGGACTAGGAGTCCTAGTAGGACTCCTCTCCCCATGGCGCGCCCCACCTAGGGCCGGCGGCCTCCTCCTCTCCTCCTTTATATACAGGGGCAGGGGGCACCCCAAAGGCACGACAATTGTTCTCTTAGCCGTGTGCGGTGCCCCCCTCCACAGTTTACCACCCCGGTCATATTTTCGGAGAGCTTAGGCGAAGCCCTGCCGGAATCACTTCACCGTCACCGTCGCCACGCCGTCGTGCTGACGGAACTCATCTACTACCTCGACGTCTTGCTGGATCAAGAAGGCGAGGAACGTCACCGAGCTGCACGTGTGTAGAACTCGGAGGTGCCGTACGTTCGGTACTCGATCGGTGGAGCTCGAAGGATTGTTTGACTACATCAACCGCGTTGTGAGACGCTTCCGCTAACGGTCTACGAGGGTACATAGACACACTCTCCCCTCTCATAGCGATGCATCTCCATGGATAGATCTTGCGTGAGCGTAGGAAATTTTTTGAAATTCATGCTCCGTTCCCCAACACAGGGCCCTCTCCCCCAGCTGGCTTACGAACCGGCTGAGAGGGGCCAAGCAGCCGGTGAACTTCTGGACGTCGCGCAGCCGGGCCAGCTTGCGCATGCGCTCGATCCCCTTGATCTTTTCCGGGTTGGCCTCAATGCCGCGCTCCGAGACGAGGAAACCAAGGAGTTGGCCAGCCGGCACGCCGAAGACGCATTTCTCCGGGTTGAGCTTGATCTGGTACCGGCGCAAATTGGCGAAGGTCTCCTTGAGGTCGGGGAGGAGCGTGAGGTGCTGCTTGGTCTTCACCACGATGTCGTCGACGTAGACGTGCACGTTTCTGCCGATCTGGGGCAGCAGGCATTTCTGCATGCAGCGCTGGAAGGTGGCGCCGGCAATCTTCAAGCCGAACGACATGGTGATGTAGCAAAACGCCCCAAAGGGCGTGATGAAGGACGTCTTGAGGGCGTCGGCCGGGTCCAGCTTGATCTGGTGGTAGCCGGAGTAGGCGTCTAGAAAGGACAGGAGCTCGCAGCCGGCTGTGGAGTCGATGACTTGGTTGATCCGGGGCAGAGCAAACGGATCTTTGGGGCAGGCCTTGTTCAAGCTGGTGTAGTCGATGCACATGCGCCAGGTGCCATTCTTCTTCAGGACGAGGACTGGATTGGCCAGCCACTCGGGGTGGAAAACTTCCATGATGAAGCCGGCTGCGAGCAGCCGGGCGATCTCTTCACCGATGGTTCTTCGCTTCTCCTCGGAGAAGCGGCGTAGCGGCTGTCGGACAGGCTTGGCGTCCTTGCGGATGTGAAGTTTGTGCTCGGCGAATTCCCTCGGAACACCCGGCATGTCTTTGGGAGACCATGCGAAGATGTCCTGATTCTCATGGAGGAAGTCGACGAGCTCGCCTTCCTATTTGCTGTCGAGGCGGGTGCCCACGACGACGTACTTGCTGGAGCTGGGGTCGGCCGGGTTGAGCGGGACCCTCTTCGTGTCTTTTGACGGCTGGAAGGAAGCCTCGTTTGCGGCCGGCTTGGGCGGAGTCGGCACGGCCGGCTGCGCACCAGCCAGCGCCACGATCCGGTCGAGCTGGCGCCTCTCCTCGGCGATGACTAGTGACTCGGCCAGCTGGGAGCCGGCTTTGGCGCACTCAAGGGACTTCTTGTAGTCGCCGACGATGGTGATGAGGCCCTTGGGACCTGGCATCTTCAACTTCAGGTAGGCAGAGTGGGGGACCGCCATGAATTTGGCCATTGCGGGCCGGCCCAGCAGCGCGTGGTAGGGGCTGGCCAGGTCCACCACCTCGAACCAGATCGGCTCGCGGCGGAAATGGCTGCTGGAGCCAAACAAGACGTCAAGCCGGATCCGGCCGATCGGAGAGCAGGAGAGACCCGACACGATGCCGTGGAACACCGTCCGGGTCGGCTCCAGCTGTCGCGCCTCGATGCCGAGCTTGGTCATGGTGTCGCGGTACAGGATGTTGATGCTGCTGCCGCCGTCGATCAGCACCCGCGAAAAAAGGGCAGGTGCGCTTCTCGGAGACAAAGGTGGGGTCGAGCACCAGGGCGTAGCCACCCGGAGTGGGCATGACGGCCGGGTGGTCCTCCCGGGTCCAGGTGACCGGCCGGTCGGACCAATGCATGTACTGGGGAACCGGAGGGACAACATCGTTCACCTCGGCCGCGTGCTTGCGCTTGGCGTGCTTGTCATCGCCCACGCTGGTGAAAACGACATAGGACGCGTCCGGGCGGGGGAAGGCGTTGTCGGCGAGGGCACCGGGTGGCGGCGGGGGTGGGGGAAGCGGCGGCTGCTGCGGGCCGGCTCCGGGTGGCGGGGGTGGAAGGTTGCCCTTCAACAGGCGCTGGGTGAAGCTGCACTGCCGGAGCGTGTGCGTCGACGGCTTCGCGCAGCTGTGGTTCTTGCAGGGGGCGTCGAGCATCTGCTCGAAAGACAGCTTGGGCTGCCAGGCGGCCTTGCCAGTGCGCGGGCGCTAGTTGGAGCCTTGTTCGGCCGGTTGGTCCCCTTCCACCACGGCGACCTGTCGGTTGTCGTAGCGGGGCGCCTGCGGGTCGTTCCTGCGCTTGCTGTTGTTGTTGTTGTTGTCTTGCCGGCGCTGGTTGTTGTCGCCAGCCGGCTTGGGGGCGCCGGCTGGGCCGGGAGGAGCTTGCCGTCTGCGTCGATCGTGACCTTCACATTCATCGCGGAGTTGGCCGTAGCGTACTTGTCCGCCACGGCCATGAGCTCTGCCAGGGTGTCCGGCTCGTCGCACACCAGCCGGTGCTTGACCAGAGTGCCGTCTTGGCATCCGTCGATGAAGTACTGGATGGCCTGGACCTCATGGACCCCCTCGCAGGAGTTGCGCAGCTCCGTCCACCGTGTGAGGAAGTCGCGAAGGGGCTCGCCTGGCTTCTGGACGCACATGGAGAGCTGGCGAGGCTTGCCGGGGCGCTTGTAGGTGCTGGTGAAGTTGCGGATAAACGCGTCATTGAAATCCAGCCAGGAGTTCACACTGCCGGCTCGCAGGCTGTTAAGCCACGTCCGGGCCGAGCCGAGCAGCATGAGGGGGACGTATCATACGGCCACGCGCCGGTTGCCGCCGGCTATGCCGACAGCCGTGGTGTAGTCAGTCAGCCAGTCCTCCGGCTTGGTGACTCCGTTGTACTTGGGGGAGTCACGGGGCAGCGAGAAGCCTTTGGGGAAGGGCTCCTCACGATTGCGGGGACAAAGCACGTCGGGCCGACAGAGCTCTCCTCCTCCAGGGCCGTGGAGCGCGCCAGCCGGTCAAGGCGGTGACGGGCGTCGCTTTCGCCGTAGGGCTCGCGGGGACCGAGCCGGTCAGCTGTAACACCCCATGTAATTAAGCTACAATGATCACCTTTTGATAGTGCCAAGTCACCATGCTTAACAGTGCTTGATCATCATTTGCATCATATCTCATTTCAAATTCCACATCAAATTGAAATTCAAATTTAAAGTGAAAATAAAAGTTGTTCAAATTGGAAACTAAAATGTTCATTAAATGGCAAATAATCCATAACTAATTATGTTAAGAAAAACAACATCACCCAAATTACCTAGATAACACTAACATCATCAAAACAGTACCAAACAACATTAATTAATTCCATTTTATTTAATGAAATTACAAATGAAATCCTATTATCTCCAAACCAATTTCTGGTAGTACTAGATAATACCTAGTATTTAATTGGACCAGACTCATATTTTACAAAAGTAATTTGGTGGCCTAATAATTTACAAAACAGAAGTAAAAGCAGAAACACAAAAATAAAAAGAGAAAGGCCTAACTACTACTGTGGCGCTGGGCTCTAGTCAAACAGTAACCGGCCCAGCCCACCAGGGAGTCATCTCCCTCCTCCCGCCTGCGTGTCGACGCCTGCGCGCGTCCGAACGCCGATCGCCTCGCTGTCGTCGATCCCGCGGCTCCCCCGTGCGGATAAGGTCGCCCCCGAGCTACTCTCGCCCTGCCCGAAACCCTAGCCTGCCCCATTCGCCCCCACTCGCCTCGCCTCTCTCTGACTCGCACCTCGCCCGAGACGCCGTCGCCGCCACCGCTCGATCCCGCGGCCACCGGCCTCCCCGCGACTCGCTGACATGCCGTAGGGCCTCCCCGTCATCGTCTGCGTCAGTTGCGTCGGCTCATCGGAGCTCGGAGACGCCGCAGCGAGCCCCACGAGCCCGTCTTCAACCTTCGGCCGCCGTCGACTCGCCGCCGATCCCGGCCTCCTCGAGCCTCCCCCGAGCCCACGTTGCACATCTGCAGGCTCCCGGTGAGCCTCCGCCTCCTCCCCTTCTCTCTCGCCGTCGTTTTCGACCTCTAGTGAGCTCCCCCGACATGGCCGTACCCTCCGCCGCCCGCTTGTCGCCGGCGTAACTCCGGTGGCCTTTTGGTCATGGGACTGTGCCCGTTGTCGTCGCCGCACCGCGTAGAGCCCGCCCAGCCATTCAGTTGCTCGCTAGCGTCGTGATTTGCCGAGATCCACGGACGCCCAAACTCCGGCCACCTTTGCGAGCTCGCCACCGACGTTCCCGGCCACCGCAACTTCCGCCGCCACCACAGTTCGCCTCGCCGTCGACTGCTCGTTCGAATGAGCCCAGCTGCGCTCGAAATGGCGCCCTCTGCGCGAAACCCGACCGCCAACCGACGCGCGCCACCTCGAAAATGCGCTCGCCGGCGTTTAAACGCCGGCCGGCCGACGTGGCGCCGACGTGGACGGCCGGGCCCCGCCTCTGGGCCACTGACGCTGGGCCCCGCTGGCCCGTTGACTGGGTTGACCAGTCAACGGTGCTGACTGGGCACCCATCGCCACAGACATGTGGGTCCCACGTCTAATCAAGTTAATTTAAATTTAAATACAAATTAATTAGTCTAATTAGCCACTGACAGGGCGGGCCCACCTGCTAATTAGTTTCTGTTAAGTTTAAATTAAACTCTAATTAGGCCACTGTGGATGACATGTGGGACCCACAGGTCAGATTGACCAGTCCACCGACTCAGTTGACTGCTGACGTCATCATTTCGTCATGCTGACGTCATCCTTCACTGTTTCGGATAATTCGGATTAATTAAATAAAATAATTCCAGAAAGTGATTAAAACTTTCAAAAATCATATAAATTAAACCGTAACTCGGATGAAAATAATTTATATATGTAAAATGATCAGAAAAATATGAAGAATCCGAATATGCCATCCACATACCTGCCACACCCCTCTAACATACCGAACATGGAACTTTTTGCCCGATTTCGATAAATGAATAGTGCATGACTTTAATAAAATAATTCCAAATAAATTCCTATATTATCTAATACAATTCAATAGGCAATATATCACACCTGCATGTCATTTAGGTATGTCATCCATCGTTGTTGCATTGTTACCGTGAATTTATTGTTACCGAGACCGCCGCCAACGCAGCTGAGTACGACTACGCTCCAGACGAGCAGCCTTCAGACGACCAGCCACTCTCAGCAGAGCTTCCAGGCAAGCAACCCCCCTTGACGCATGCCTATATCACCTATTCTCTCTTCCTCCTGCTTGCATTAGAATTTGCTGCTGCTATTGTTTTATCCTATTCTGATGCATAGCCTATCCTTGTAACTGTTATTGATACCTGCCTGCTATCCGAGATGCTTAGTATAGGTTGGATGGTAAACCATCTGTGGCCCCTCTTCCTTGTTGTAGTTGCCCCGCCTTAGTACATGTGCCCCGATCGATGTGATCGAACGGGTTGAGAGCAGCACATCACCGCACACCCCCTAAGTTGCTCGTCTCTGCAGAGCTAGCATCGAGTGCCGAGGGTGATACCTCTTATCTCACTTCCGATGATGCCTCTGTAGAATAGCTATCCGGTTGTGATTACCGAGGGTGATTCCTCTTTCATCACCTCCGATAAGCTTCTGTCGCGCAACTCCTCTCATGTGAATCCATCGAGGGTGATTCCTCGGATTCCTTCTCGATATTTTGGACACACGGATACTTTGGCCTTGTTGCAGGTGGGTTGACCCTGAGGGGTACCCGCGGGGAAATATGAAGTCGGGTTTGCCAGGAGGGCACCCGCGAGTGATACTGTGGCGGAACGACAGGGCAGGCGGGGACCAGCCTGTTCGTGATCCATGTGTTACCAAGTCGGAGCAACAGGGATCCTGATCGTCTCTGCGAGCTACTAAATACGCCTAACGGATTTGGGTATTTGATCTGAGTGGGTCGTTGGCCCTATACGCACTACCACCACGTGGGATAATGGTTATGGGACCCTCTACGTCGTATGTATCAGCCGAAAGCTCTTTAGACGTCACAGCTCAGAGATGCGGGCTGATCGTTGGGGTGGGCTGGTTACGTCACTGGTGTATTCAGTGTCACGCCTGGGCCCCGACCAGCCACGTAACGTGCAGGAGTGCAAAGGGCGATGGCCCAAGACCCCTTCGCACTTAGGATTTAGACCGGCGTGTTGATCTCTCTGCTGAGCCTACGTAGGACTGCGTCGTGTCGATCACCCGAGGCCGGGCATTACCCAGCAAGTGTGTCCGGCGAGATGTGATCGAGCGTGTTGGGTAACAGTAGTGCACCCCTGCAGGGAAGTTATCTATTCGAATAGCCGTGTCCATGGTAACAGGACGCTCAGAGTTGTATCCTGATCCACTACAACTACAAACTGATGATGATTCAATATTAAACTGTTAATACTGCTCTCGGGATCGCTTTCTCGCAGGGAGTCGAGGAAGGATCTCAGGGCATTGCAATTATATAACCACTATTATATGCTACTGTGTTCTACTCTCTTCTGATGCTGCAAGAGTGCTTCAAGATGCTAGTCTTCGATAGGCTAGGCTTCTCCCCTCTAATCTGGCATTCTGTAATTCAGTCCAAAGATATAGCCCCATTATGTAATTTAGTCTTGCGAGTACTTTGGATGAGTACTCACGGTTGCTCTGCTATCTTTTTCGCCATACCCACTTGATGAAATCAGACGACGGAGTTCCGGAGCCAGACGCCACCGCAGGAGACTACTACCAGGAGAGTTCCGGAGGCACGTACTACTGGGTTGAGCCAGCCGACCAGGAGTAGTTCGGAGGCCCTAGGCAGGAGGCCTTCGCCTTTTCGATCAGTGTCGCTGTTTGTGCTAGCCTTCTTAAGGCAAACTTGACTAACTATGTCTGTACTCAGATATTATTTGTGTGTATGACTTATGTATTCGGGTCCTCGTGACCCTTGGTTTGTAATATGAAGATTTATGTTTAAATTTGTGTTTAGAGTTGTGTTGTGATATCTTCCCGTGCGTCTCTGATCTCGAGCGTGCACGTTTGCGTGTATGATTAGTGCGCGGTCGAGCAGAGGGCGTCACAAGTTGGTATCAGAGCCGACTACCTGTAGGAAGCCCCCTTCCAATTCCTTGGTCGAAGTCGAGTCTAGTCTTTGAAAAACTATATTTTACTAACATGGCTGTGTGGCTTACGGGCCCACGTCGCCAAATGGGTGGTATTAGGATCTTTTATTCCTCTTCCTTACTCTGGGATTCTATTCTCTCCTCTATTCGGGTTAAATTTTTTACTAACTCTGACTCTAGGTTCCCGTGATCACGTCCACCCGGACAGCTGGATTATCTGCACTTATTCCTTCCCATGTATCTGATTAGTCTGATAATCACATTTCCTTTTCCATTGGTATGTTTAATATTTCCTTCCAAGTTATTATATGCTTCTCACACTGTCATGTGACAATCTTGAAATTTCCTCTGTTTCAGATGGATCGCTTGTTTCCGCCGCGCCCTGCGACGTAGCTTGTGCTTCGCACTTGGGCTCGTGATGCCCCGGGTTTTCCAGCTGTCCTGATCGCCCTCCTGACCAGACTGGGCTACCGCTGGTACCCCGAGTACATGGTTTACGAGGATTTCCGCGAGTTCAACCAGGAGCAGTACCATGCCAATGTTCGTATCTTTGATCAGCGAAACAACTCCGACACTGAGTTGCACACTTTTCACGGTATCGGCGTGACGGTTGAGATGGCTGTCCATGATGCTGCCTATTTTGCTGTCGCACGTCTCCGTGAAGAGCATAGTCGCTTGGATAACTCTGAGTTCCGATACATCCCGTATGCCCCTGCTGGCGATGCTACCGGATACTACACAGCTGTCTGTGCCCCTTACGAGCGACGTCGATACGACCCGCGGGTTTTGATTCAGTGCATTTAGGCTCTGGATCGCACTGCCCGGGATCTTGTCGTCGAGTTGTTTGCCACTCGAGCACGTCTCTACGATGCTATGACACAGTTGCTACCAGCTGTTCGTGCAGGGATACATCCAGAGTACATCCTTTACCCGCGCAGGACTCAGATGCCGGCAGGTATCGATTGGCCTGCTGTTGGAGGTCACACACCTGCACGTGGACCTGTTCTCCCAGTTCGAGACCGGGTTCTGCATCAGAGTGCACACGGAGAGCAGGATTTTTCTGCCCTGGACACTCATCGTCCGCACCTGCAGTTACCCCGTTTCAGTGGTTTTCCCCGACGTTGATGTAGCCTTTGCTATGTCCCGTTGTGTATTCCTCACCGCGTGCCTGCGCGCCGCCTAGTATGTCTAGCTTTTAATTTTCTGAACTTAAGTTGTCCGCGTGTAATCGACTTTGTGTATGGATCTGTATGTCTTAAGTGACTACTGTTATGTATCTATTGCACTATTTATTCAGTGTCGTGTTACATCATGTTATCTCTAAACACTTGCTATTGCTTTTACTAAACTACCCCATGTTAAATCTTTAGTAGGATGGTTAGACCAGGTGGTCGTGGTTGTGGTGTCGACGATCCACCACGGCCAGACTATATGGCAGCTATGATGCAGCAATTCGAGCAGAACCGCCAGTTCATGGTTGGAATTATGGCTCAGTTTCCGCACCAGAACCAGAATGCTCAGAATCAGCTCCCTGCCGCAATAACTCTGCAGGAGTTTGTGCGTCTCAGCCCCACTGTGTTCCGCAACTCTGAACAGCCACTGGATGCTGATGACTGGCTTCGCGACATCACCTTCGAGATGGAATCTGCCAATGTCGCCCCTGACAACCTTGTCACTTTCGCATCCTACTTCTTGAAGGGCCCCGCTGCTCAATGGTGGTCCACCCACAGGCGTTCACTACCTGCTGGGACAGTCGCTACCTGGAACGAGTTTCAGACTGCTTTCCGCGCCCGCTACATTCCTCAGGGAATCATGGACCGGAAGAAAAGAGAGTTTCGCAACCTCACTCAGGGCAGTAAGACTGTCGAAGCTTATCAGCGGGAATTCCTGAACCTGTCCCGCTACGCTGAAGAAGACGTTGCCACAAATGCTCGCAGATAGGAGAAATTCCGCGATGGACTCCACCCAGACCTCAAGTTTGCACTTGGTGTTCATGACTTCGCCGACTTCGCCACTCTGGTGAACAAGGCTATTCAGGTTGAGACCGCTTAGATGGAACATAGGGAATCACTCAAGCGCAATCGTGACATTGGCTCATCTTCGAGCTCAGGACAAAGACGTAAAATCTGGATTCCCAACAGCATGTATCGTCCAACTGCTGCACCCCGTCTGCCTCCTCCACCACCGAGGCAGCCAAGAGCTCAAGCTGCTCCACCACGTGCTACTCCTCTTCGTCCTAAAGATGGTCTGTGTTTCAACTTTCGCCGCCCAGGTCACCTTGCCAAGGACTGCCGCCAGAATCAAACTCAGTTGGCCCTTCCTTCTACTGGCCGTGGCAATGGCCGTGACAACAACCAGACCCGCAACTATAACACTGGGTCTTCTACTTATGGACGTGGACAGGCTTACCACGTCGATATTGAAGAAGTTCAGGATCGACCTGAAACTGTGATGGGTACCCTTCTCGTTAACTCAACCCACTTCTGTTTTATTTGATTCAGGAGCATCGCATTCATTCATGACAGAAGCATTTGCATTAGCACATGACATTGCATTTCAAAAAATGAACATACCAATAGTTGTCCGTACCCCTGGAGGCCAGTGTCAAACCACCATGATGGCACCCAATGTCACTGTCGAAATCGAAGGATTAAATTTCCTTGTTTCACCCATCATCTTGAAAACTTGCACGATAGACCTCATTCTGGGAATGGATTGGTTGAAAGCTTGATGTCTACTACACAACTTATTCTTGTAGACTCGTGTTGGGCCTCCAAGCGCAGAGTTTTGTAGGACAGTAGCAATTTTCCCTCAAGTGGATGACCTAAGGTTTATCAATCTGTCGGAGGCGTAGGTTGAAGATGGTATCTATCAAACAACCCTGCAACCAAATACAAGAAATCTCTTGTGTCCCCAACACACCCAATACAATGGTAAATTGTATAGGTGCACTAGTTCGGCGAAGAGATGGTGATAAAAGTGTAGTATGGATAGTAGATATATGTTTTTGTAATCTGAAAATATAAAAACAGCAAGGTAGCAAATAGTAAACGGGCATAAAAACGGTATTGCAATGCTTAGAAACAAGGCCTAGGGTTCATACTTTCACTAGTGCGATCTCCCAACATTGTTGACATAGTTGAATCGTATGTAAATCCCTCACGTGCGACAAAGAGTTCACTCCAAAGTCACAAATAGCGGAGAACAAACAAAGAAATTGTTGTAGGGTACGGAACCACCTCAAAGTTATCCTTCCCGATCAATCTTATGAGCCATCCCCATTAATTGTCACGAACAGCCCTAGAGATCGTACTAAAATAACACCTTAAGATACACATCAACCAAAACCCTAATGTCACCTAGGCACTCCAATGTCACCACGAGTACCCACGGGTTTGATTATACGATATGCATCACACAATCTCAGATTCATCTATTCAAACCAACACAAAGAACTTCAAAGAGTGCCCCAAAGTTTCTACCGGAAAGTCAAGACGAAAACGTGTGCCAACCCTTATGCATAAATCCCCAAGGCCACGGAACCCGCAAGTTGATTACCAAAACATACATCAAGTGATTCAAGTGAATATCCCATTGTCACCACAGATATTCATATGCAAGACATACATCAAGTGTTCTCAAATCCTTAAAGACTCAATCCGATAAGAAAACTTCAAAGGGAAAACTCAATTCATCACAAGAAGATAGAGAGGGGAAAACTCCATATGATTCATCTATATCAACAAAGCTCGCGATACATCAAGATCGTGCCATCTCAAGAACACGAGCGAGAGAGATCAAACACATAGCTACTGGTACAAACCCTCAGCCCCGAGGGTGAACTACTCCCACCTCGTCATGGAGACTGCCAGGATGATGAAGATGGCCTCCGGTGATGCCTTCCCCCCTCCGGCAGCGTGCCGGAAAAGGGCTGTAGATGAGATCGTGGAGGTACAGAGGCTTGCGGCGGCGTAAAAACTCATCTAGGTTAACTTTTGGGGGTTTCTGAATATATATGATTTTTCAGCGTTGGAATCACGCGAAACGGAGCCACGTGGGCCCCACGAGGTACCAGGGCGCGCCTGGGGGGTGGCGTGCCCTGGTGACTCGTGGGCACTGGGTGGGCCCCCTCCAGTAGGTCTTGGTGCCAATATTCTTTATTTGTCCAATAAAAAATCTCCAAAAAGTTTCAGCTCATTTGGAAAACTTTCATTTCTGCACAAAAAACAACACCACGGTAGTTCGGCTGAAAACAGCGTCAGTCCGGGTTAGTTCTAATCAAATCATACCAAAACCATATAGAATTGTTATAAACATGGCATGAATACTTCATAAATTATAGATACGTTGGAGACGTATCAAAGCTCACATTGCTTCAATCAATTGTACCACCAAAGTCGTCCAACTTCTTCACCCCTCCGACGAGATAGTGAACTACACCGCCTGAATTACCCGGAATGCCGAAGCTCAGATATATGCTCTGAATGCTTTGAACGCTTCACCTCTTGAGGGAATTGAGAACGTTCCAGTCGTTCGCGATTTTCTGGACGTCTTTCCAGAAGAACTTCCAGGAATACCCCCGGTTAGAGCTGTCGAATTCGTCATCGACTTGAAACCTGGCACCACCCCTATTGCTAAACGTCCCTACAAGATGCCGCCGCATGAACTCCTTGAACTTAAGGAGGAAATCGACAAGTCACTTAAAAAGGGTTTCATCCGCCCCAGTTCCTCTGCCTGGTGAGCACCTTCTCTCTTTGTTAAGAAGAAGGATGGAACGAACCGATTGGTCCAGGACTATCGGCCTATTAACCAAGCAAAAATCCAGAACAAATATCCACTTCCCCGGATCAACAATCTTTATGACTAACTTTCTGGATCCTCTGTGTTCTCTAAACTTGACTTAAGGTTGGGTTACCATCAGATACGCATTCGTTACCCGTTATGGATCATACGAGTACACCGTCATGTCCTTCGGATTAACTAATGCTCCAGCAACCTTCTCTCGATTGATGAACTATATCTTCATGGAGTACCTCGACAAATTCGTCGTGGTTTATTTGGATGCTATCCTTATATTTTCCAAGAATGAAGAAGAACACGCTGAACATCTTCGGCTTGTATTGGAGAAACTTCGAGAACACCAGCTATATGCCAAATACTCTAAGTGTGAATTCTGGTTATCTGAGGTGACTTATCTTGGTCATGTGATTTCCAAGGATGGCATTGCTGTTAACCCAGAACGAGTTCAGGCTATTCTTGACTGGACTCCCCCGAAGAATGTTAAGCAAGTCAGAAGTTTTCTCGGTCTCGCCAGCTATTGCCGCCGATTCGTCGAGAACTTCTCTAAGATTGCTAAGCCACTGACTGACTTGCTCCACAAAGGCAAGAAGTTTGAGTGGATGGAAAAGTGCCAAGAAAGTTTTAAGACCCTTAAAGATAAGTTGACACCTGCCCCAGTGCTAGCTCCCCCTGATACTCGCAAGGACTTTGTGATATATTGCGACGCATCCCGTCAAGGATTAGGCTGTGTCCTAATGCAAGAACGCAAAGTGATTGATTATGGCTCTCGTCAGTTGCGTCCTCACGAAGATAAGTATCCAACACATGATCTCGAGTTAGCAGCAGTTATCTATGCTCTGAAACTGTGGCAACATTACCTTCTCGGTAATCGTTGCGAGATATACACGGACCACCAAAGTCTGAAATATCTGAATACTCAACCAGATTTGAACCTCCGTCAACAAAGATGGCTCGAGACAATGGCCGATTATGACATGGATATCTCTTATACCCATGGCAAGGCTAATGTAATGGCCGATGCTTTGAGCCGCAAGTCATATTGCAACAACCTCATGGTTCAGCAAGCACAACCCCTTCTTTATGAAGAACTTCGCAAGTTGAACCTTCACATTGTTCCTCGGGGTCATCTCAATACCCTGGTTGTTGAACCAGATCTCGAGGACCTCATCAAACATATACAGAAAGCTGACTCTGAGGTCGAGAAGATTAAGCGTGATCTCAAAAGAGGAAGGCCCTCATTCTTCACTATTGATGCTGATGGCACCTTGTTCTTCAAAAATCGCTTAGTGGTTCCTAGAAAGGACAATCTGGATCTGACCCCGCGCGTTATGAAAGAAGCTCATGATACACCTCTTTCAAGTCATACTGGTAGTACCAAGATGTACCAAGACATTCGTCAGAGATACTGGTGGCCGGATATGAAGCAAGACATTGCGCGTTATGTGGCTGAGTGTGACGTTTGCCGTCGCATCAAGGCAGAGCATCAAAGGCCTGCTGGACTTCTGCAACCACTTACTATTCCTGAATGGAAATGGGACAAAGTCGAAATGGACTTCATTACTGGTTTTCCCAAATCGCAGAAGGGTCATGATGCTATTTTTGTCGTCATTGACCGATTCTCAAAGGTTGCTCACTTTCTGCCAGTCAATGAGACAATCACTGCTAGTCAGTTAGCAGACTTATATGTTTCCAGAATCGTGTCACTTCACGGTATTCCGCTGGAGATCAGCTCAGACCGTGGCAGCCTCTTTACCTCAAGATTTTGGAACAGCTTCCAAGAAGCTATGGGAACTCATCTGTCCTTCAGCACCGCTTTTCACCCCCAGTCCCAGGGACAAGTTGAACGAGTCAATCAAGTGCTTGAAGATATGCTTCGAGCCTGTGTCATCTCATTTGGTAAGAAATGGGAGGAATCTCTCCCATATGCTGAATTCTCATACAACAATAGCTATCTGGCTAGTTTGAAGATGGCCCCATTTGAAGTTCTCTATGGACGTAAGTGCCGAACCCCTCTGAATTGGTCAGAAACTGGGGAACGGCCACTCTTCGGTCCGGACATTATCCAACAAGCTGAAGAACAAGTCCGCATTGTCCGTGAACATTTGAAGACTGCTCAGTCTCGTCAGAAGAGCAACTATGACCGAAAACTCCAGGTAATGGTCTATCAACCTGGCGAGCAAGCTTACCTTCGCGTCACTCCGATGAAGGGCACTCACCGTTTTGGGATCAAATCCAAATTAGCTCCTCGCTACATTGGCCCGTTCCGTATCCTCGCCAGACGTGGAGAAGTAGCATATCAATTGGAATTGCCGCCGAACCTTTCTCAGGTTCATGATGTCTTTCACGTGTCGCAACTCCGTCGCTGCTTCAAGGATCCTATCCGAGCAGTGGATCATGAAATGCTTGAATTGCGAGAAGATCTATCTTATCAAGAGTATCCGATCCGCATTCTCGATCAAGCTGAACGACGAACCCGTCAGAAGTCGATCAAGTTCCTTAAGGTTCAGTGGTCGAATCATTCTAAAGATGAAGCCACTTGGGAACGCGAGGATCGTCTTCGTGAAGAATATCCCACCCTCTTTCAGCCTACCTCTTAATTCTCGGGACGAGAATTTCTTTTAGAGGAGGAGAATTGTAACACCCCATGTAAATAAGCTACAGTGATCACCTCTTGATAGTGCCAAGTCACCATGCTTAACAGTGCTTGATCATCATTTGCATCATATCTCATTTCAAATTCCACATCAAATTGAAATTCAAATTTAAAGTGGAAAATAAAAGTAGTTCAAATTGGAAACTAAAATGTTCATTAAATGGCAAATAATCCATAACTAATAATGTTAAGAAAAACAACATCACCCAAATTACCTAGATAACACTAACATCATCAAAACAGTACCAAACAACATTAATTAATTTCATTTTATTTAATGAAATTACAAATGAAATCCTATTATCTCGAAACCAATTTCTGGTAGTACTAGATAATACCTAGTATTTAATTGGACCAGACTCATATTTTACAAAAGTAATTTGGTGGCCTAGTAATTTAAAAAACAGAAGTAAAAGCAGAAACAGAAAAATAAAAAGAGAAAGGCCTAACTACTACTGTGGCGCTGGGCTCTAGTCAAACAGTAACCGGCCCAGCCCACCAGGGAGTCATCTCCCTCCTCCCGCTTGCGTGTCGACGCCCGCGCGCGTCCGAACGCCGATCGCCTCGCTGTCGTCGATCCCGCGGCTCCCCTGTGCGGATAAGGTCGCCCCCGAGCTACTCTCGCCCTGCCGGAAACCCTAGCCTGCCCCATTCACCCCCACTCGCCTCGCCTCTCTCTGTCTCGCACCTCGCCCGAGACGCCGTCGCCGCCACCGCTCGATCCCGCGGCCACCGGCCTCCCCGCGACTCGCCGACATGCCGTAGGGCATCCCCGTCATCGTCTGCGTCGGTTGCGTCGGCTCATCGGAGCTCGGAGACACCGCAGCAAGCCCCACGAGTCCGTCTTCAACCTTCGGCCGCCGTCGACTCGACGCCGATCCCGGCCTCCTCGAGCCTCCCTCGAGCCCACGTTGCACATCTGCAGGCTCCCGGTGAGCCTCCGCCTCCTCCCCTTCTCTCTCGCCGTCGTTTTCAACCTCTAGTGAGCTCCCCCGACATGGCCGTACCTGCCGCCGCCCGCGCTCGTCGCTGGCGTAACTCCGGTGGCCTTTTGGTCACGGGACTGTGCCCGTTGTCGTCGCCGCACCGCGTAGAACCCGCCCAGCCATTCAGTTGCTCGCTAGCGCCGTAATTTGCCGAGATCCACCGACGCCCGAACTCTGGCCACCTTTGTGAGCTCGCCGCCGGCGTTCCCGGCCACCGCAGCTTCCGCCGCCACCACAGCTCGCCTCGCCGTCGACTGCTCGTTCGAATGAGATCGACTGCGCTCGAAATGGCGCCCTGTGCGCGAAACCCGAACGCCGCCCGACGCGCCACCTCGAAAAAGCGCCCGCCGGCGTTTAAACGCCGGCCGGCCGACGTGGCGCCGACGTGGACGGCCGGGCCCCGCCTCTAGGCCACTGACGCTGGGCCCCGCTGGCCCGTTGACTGGGTTGACCAGTCAACGGTGCTGACTGGGCACCCACCGCCACTGACATGTGGGTCCCGCGTCTAATCAAGTTAATTTAAATTTAAATACAAATTAATTAGTCTAATTAGCCACTGACAGGGCGGGCCTACCTGCTAATTAGTTTCTATTAAGTTTAAATTAAACTCTAATTAGGCCACTGTGGATGACATGTGGGACCCACTGGTCCGATTGACCAGTCCACCATCTCAGTTGACTGCTGACGTCATCATTTCGTCATGCTGACGTCATCCTTCACTGTTTCGGATAATTCGGATTAATTAAATAAAATAATTCCAGAATGTGATTAAAACTTTGAAAATCATATAAATTAAACCGTAACTCGGATGAAAATAATTTATATATGAAAAATGATCAGAAAAATATGAAGAATCCGAATATGCTACCCACATACCTGCCACACCCCTCTAACATACCGAACATGGAACTTTTTGCCCGATTTTGATAAATGAATAGTGCATGACTTTAATAAAATAATTCCAAATAAATTCCTAAATTATCTAATACAATTAAATAGGCAATATATCACACCTGCATATCATTTAGGCATGTCATGCATCGCTGTTGCATTGTTACCATGAATTTATTGTTTCTTCCCCCTTCTTCTCTCTCGATAGACGCCGAGACCGCCGCCAACGCAGCTGAGTACGACTACGCTCCAGACGAGCAGCCTTCAGACGACCAGCCACTCTCAGCAGAGCTTCCAGACAAGCAACCCCCTTTACGCATGCCTATATCACCTATTCTCTCTTCCTCCTGCTTGCATTAGAATTTGCTACTGCTATTGTTTTATCTTATTCTGATGCATAGCTTGTCCTTGTAACTGTTATTGATACCTGCCTGCTATCCGAAATGCTTAGTATAGGTTGGATGGTAAACCGTCTGTGGCCCCTCTTCCTTGTTGTAGTTGCCCCGCCTTAGTACCTGTGCCCCGATCGATGTGATCGAATGGGTTGAGAGCAGCACATCACCGCACACCCCCTAAGTTGCTCGTCTCTGCAGAGCTGGCATCGAGTGCCGAGGGTGATACCTCTTATCTCACTTCCGATGATGCCTCTGTAGAATAGCTATCCGGTTGTGATTACCGAGGGTGATTCCTCTTTCATCACCTCCGATAAGCTTCTGTCGCGCAACTCCTCTCGTGTGAATCCATCGAGTGTGATTCCTCGGATTCCTTCTTGATATTTTGGACACACAGATACTTTGGCCTTGTTGCAGGCGGGTCGACCCCGAGGGGTACCCGCGGGGAAATATGAAGTCGGGTTTGCCAGGAGGGCACCCACGAGTGATACTGTGGCGGAACGACAGGGCAGGCGGATACCACCCTGTTCGTGATCCGTGTGTTACCAAGTCGGAGCGACAGGGATCCTGATCATCTCTGCGAGCTACTAAATACGCCTAACGGATTTGGGTAGTTGATCTGGGTGGGTCGTTGGCCCTATACGCACTACCACCACGTGGGATAATGGTTATGGGACCCTCTACGTCGTATGTATCAGCCGAAAGCTCTTCAGACGTCACAGCTCAGAGATGCGGGCTGATCGTTGGGGTGGGCTGGTTACGTCACTGGTGTATTCAGTGTCGCGCCTGGGCCCCGACCAGCCACGTAACGTGCAGGAGTGCAAAAGGCGATGGACCAAGACCCCTTCGCACTTACGATTTAGACCGGCGTGCTGACCTCTCTGCTGAACCTAGGTAGGACTGCGTCGTGTCGATCACCCGAGGTCGGGCATTACCGAGCAAGTGTGTCCGGCCAGATGTGATCGAGCATGTTGGGTAACAGTAGTGCACCCCTGCAGGGAAGTTATCTAGTCGAATAGCCGTGTCCACGGTAACAGGACGCTCGGAGTTGTATCCTGATCAACTACAACTACAAACTGATGATGATTCAATATTAAACTGTTAATACTGCTCTCGGGATCGCTCTCTCAGAGGGAGTCGAGGAAGGATCTCAGGGCATTGCAATAATATAACCACTATTAGATGCTACTGTGTTCTACTCTCTTCTGATGCTGCAAGAGTGCTTCAAGATGTTAGTCTTCGATAGGCTAGGCTTCTCCCCTCTAATCTGGCATTCTGCAGTCCAGTCCAAAGATATAGCCCCATTCCTTTGATACCGATGCATAATTAGTATAGTTCTGATGTCAGTCTTGCGAGTACTTTGGATGAGTACTCACGGTTGCTCTGCCATCTTTTTCGCCATACCCACTTGATGAAATCAGACGACGGAGTCCCGAAGCCAGACGCCACCGCAGGAGACTACTACCAGGAGAGCCCCGGAGGCACGTACTACTGGGTTGAGCCAGCCGACCAGGAGTAGTTCGGAGGCCCTAGGCAGGAGGCCTTCGCCTTTTCGATCAGTGTCGCTATTTGTGCTAGCCTTCTTAAGGCAAACTTGACTAAGTATGTCTGTACTCAGATATTATTTGTGTGTATGACTTATGTATTCGGGTCCTCGTGACCCCTGGTTTGTAATATGAAGATTTATGTTTAAATTTGTGTTAGGAGTTGTGTTGTGATATCTTCCCGTGCGTCTCTGATCTCGAGCGTGCACGTTTGCGTGTATGATTAGTGCACGGTCGAGCAGAGGGCGTCACAAGTTGGTATCAGAGCCGAATGCTTGTAGGAAGCCCCCTTCCAATTCCTTGGTCGAAGTCGAGTCTAGTCTTTGAAAAACTATATTTTACTAACATGGTTGTGTGGCTTACGGGCCCACGTCGCCAAATGGGTGGTATTAGGATCTTTTATTCCTCTTCCTTACTCTGGGATTCTATTCTCTCCTCTATTCGGGTTAAATTTTTTACTAACTCTGACTCTAGGTTCCCGTGATCACGCCACCCGGAGAGCAGGATTATCTGCACTTATTCCTTCCCATGTATCTGATTAGTCTGATAATCACATTTCCTTTTCCATTGGTCTGTTTAATCTTTCCTTCCAAGTTATTATATGCTTCTCACACTGTCATGTGACAATATTGAAATTTCCTCTGTTTCAGATGGATCGCTTGTTTCCGCCGCGCCCTGCGACGCAGCTTGTGCTTCGCACTTGGGCTCGTGATGCCCCGGGTTTTCCAGCTGTCCTGATCGCCCTCCTGACCAGACTGGGCTACCGCTGGTACCCCGAGTACATGGTTTACGAGAATTTCCGTGAGTTCAACCAGGAGCAGTACCATGCCGATGTTCGTATCTTTGATCAGCGAAACAACTCCGACACTGAGTTGCACACTTTTCACGGTATCGGCGTGACGGTTGAGATGGCAGTCCATGATGCTGCCTATTTTGCTGTCGCACGTCTCCGTGGAGAGCATAGTCGCTTGGATAACTCTGAGTTACGATACATCCCGTATGCCCCTGCTGGCGATGCTACCGGATACTACACAGCTGTCTGTGCCCCTTACGAGCGACGTCGATACGACCCGCGGGTTTTGATTCAGTGCATTTAGGCTCTGGATCGCACTGCCCGGGCTCTTGTCGTCGAGTTGTTTGCCACTCGAGCACGTCTCTACGATGCTATGACACAGTTGCTACCAGCTGTTCGTGCAGGGATACATCCAGAGTACATCCTTTACCCGCACAGGACTCAGATGCCGGCAGGTATCGATTGGCCTGCTGTTGGAGGTCACACACCTGCACGTGGACCTGTTCTCCTAGTTCGAGACCGGGTTCTGCATCAGAGTGCACACGGAGAGCAGGATTTTTCTGCCCTGGACACTCATCGTCCGCACCTGCAGTTACCCCGTTTCAGTGGTTTTCCCCGACGTTGATGTAGCCTTTGCTATGTCCCGTTGTGTATTCCTCACCGCGTGCCTGCGCGCCGCCTAGTATGTCTAGCTTTTAATTTTCTGAACTTAAGTTGTCCGCGTGTAATCGACTTTGTGTATGGATCTGTATGTCTTAAGTGACTACTGTTATGTATCTATTGCACTATTTATTCAGTGTCGTGTTACATCATGTTATCTCTAAACACTTGCTGTTGCTTTTACTAAACTACCCCATGTTAAATCTTTAGCAGGATGGTTAGACCAGGTGGTCGTGGTTGTGGTGCCGACGATCCACCACCGCCAGACTATATGGTAGCTATGATGCAGCAATTCCAGCTGAACTGCCAGTTCATGGTTGGAATTATGGCTCAGTTTCCGCACCAGAACCAGAATGCTCAGAATCAGCACCCTGCCGCAATAACTCTGAACAGCCACTGTGTTCCGCAACTCTGAACAGCCACTGGATGCTGATGACTGGCTTCGCGACATCGCCTTCGAGATGGAATCTGCCAATGTCGCCCCTGACAACCTTGTCACTTTTGCATCCTACTTCTTGAAGGGCCCCGCTGCTCAATGGTGGTCCACCCACAGGCGTTCACTACCTGCTGGGACAGTCGCTACCTGGAACGAGTTTCAGGCTACTTTCCGCTCCCGATACATTCCTCAGGGAATCATGGACCGGAAGAAAAGAGAGTTTCGCAACCTCACTCAGGGCAGTAAGACTGTCGAAGCTTATCAGCGGGAATTCCTGAACCTGTCCCGCTACGCTGAAGAAGACGTTGCCACAGATGCTCGCAGACAGGAGAAATTCCGCGATGGACTCCACCCAGACCTCGAGCTTGCACTTGTTGTTCATGACTTCGCCGACTTCGCCACTCTGGTGAACAAGGCTATTCAGGTTGAGACCGCTCAGATGGAACATAGGGAATCACTCAAGCGCAATCGTGACATTGGCTCATCTTCGAGCTCAGGACAAAGGCGTAAAATCTGGATTCCCAACAGCATGTATCGTCCAACTACCCCTGCGTTGAGGCCTTCCTATGCTGCACCCCGTCTGCCTCCTCCACCACCGAGGCAGCCAAGAGCTCAAGCTGCTCCACCACGTGCTGCTCCTCTTCGTCCTGAAGATGGTCTGTGTTTCAAGTGTCGCCGCCCAGGTCACCTTGCCAAGGACTGCCGCCAGAATCAAACTCAGTTGGCCCTTCCTTCTACTGGCCGTGGCAATGGCCGTGGGAACAACCAGACCCGCAACTATAACACTGGGTCTTCTGCTTATGGACGTGGACAGGCTTACCACATCGATATTGAAGAAGTTCAGGATCAACCTGAAACTGTGATGGGTACCCTTCTCGTTAACTCAGTACCCGTTTCTGTTTTATTTGATTCAGGAGCATCGCATTCATTCATGACAGAAGCATTTGCATTAGCACATGACATTGCATTTCAAAAGATGAACCTACCAATAGTTGTCCGTACCCCTGGAGGCCAGTGTCAAACCATCATGATGGCACCCAATGTCACTATCGAAATCGAAGGATTAAATTTCCTTGTTTCACCCATCATCTTGAAAACTTCCACGATAGACCTCATTCTGGGAATGGATTGGTTGAAAGCTCACATTGCTTCAATCAATTGTACCACCAAAGTTGTCCAACTTCTTCACCCCTCCGACGAGATAGTGAACTACACCGCCTGAATTACCCGGAATGCCGAAGCTCAGATATATGCTCTGAATGCTTTGAACGATTCACCTCTTGAGGGAATTGATAACGTTCCAGTCGTTCGCGATTTTCCAGACGTCTTTCCAGAAGAACTTCCAGGAATACCCCCGGTTAGAGCTGTCGAATTCGTCATCGACTTGAAACCTGGCACCACCCTTATTGCTAAACGTCCCTACAAGATGCCGCCGCATAAACTCCTTGAACTTAAGGAGGAAATCGACAAGTCACTTAAAAAGGGTTTCATCCGCCCCAGTACCTCTGCCTGGTGAGCACCTTCTCTCTTTGTTAAGAAGAAGGATGGAACGAACCGATTGGTCCAGGACTATCGGCCTATTAACCAAGCAATAATCCAGAACAAATATCCACTTCCTCGGATCAACGATCTTTATGACCAACTTGCTGGATCCTCTGTGTTCTCTAAACTCGACTTAAGGTTGGGTTACCATCATATACGAGTTCGTAAAGAGGATATTCCGAAGACCGCATTCGTTACCCGTTATGGATCATACGAGTACACCGTCATGTCCTTCGGATTAACTAATGCTCCAGTAACCTTCTCTCGATTTATGAACTATATCTTCATGGACTACCTCGACAAATTCGTCGTGGTTTATTTGGATGATATCCTTATATTTTCCAAGAATGAAGAAGAACACGCCGAACATCTTTGGCTTGTATTGGAGAAACTTCGAGAACAGCAGCTATATGCCAAATACTCTAAGTGTGAATTCTGGTTATCTGAGGTGACTTATCTTGGTCATGTGATTTCCAAGGATGGCATTGCTGTTAACCCAGAACGAGTTCAGGCTATTCTTGACTGGACTCCCCCGAAGAATGTTAAGCAAGTCAGAAGTTTTCTCGGTCTCGCCAGCTATTGCCGCCGATTCGTCGAGAACTTCTCTAAGATTGCTAAGCCACTGACTGACTTGCTCCACAAAGGCAAGAAGTTTGAGTGGACGGAAAAGTGCCAAGAAATTTTTAAGACCCTTAAAGATAAGTTGACATCTGCCCCAGTGCTAGCTCCCCCTGATACTCGCAAGGACTTTGTGATATATTGCGACGCATCCCGTCAAGGATTAGGCTGTGTCCTAATGCAAGAACGCAAAGTGATTGATTATGGCTCTCGTCAGTTGCGTCCTCACGAAGATAAGTATCCAACACATGATCTCGAGTTAGCAGCAGTTATCTATGCTCTGAAACTGTGGCAACATTACCTTCTCGGTAATCGTTGCGAGATATACACGGACCACCAAAGTCTGAAATATCTGAATACTCAACCAGATTTGAACCTCCGTCAACAAAGATGGCTCGAGACAATGGCCGATTATGACATGGATATCTCTTATACCCCTGGCAAGGTTAATGTAATGGCCGATGCTTTGAGCCGCAAGTTGTATTGCAACAACCTCATGGTTCAGCAAGCACAACCCCTTCTTTATGAAGAACTTCGCAAGTTGAACCTTCACATTGTTCCTCAGGGTCATCTCAATACCCTGGTTGTTGAACCAGATCTCGAGGACCTCATCAAACATATACAGAAAGCTGACTCTGAGGTCGAGAAGATTAAGCGTGATCTCAAAAGTGGAAGGCCCTCATTCTTCACTATTGATGCTGATGGCACCTTGTTCTTCAAAAATCGCTTAGTGGTTCCTAGAAAGGACAATCTGGATGTGACCCCGCGCGTTATGAAAGAAGCTCATGATACACCTCTTTCAATTCATCCTGGTAGTACCAAGATGTACCAAGACATTCGTCAGAGATACTGGTGGCCGGATATGAAGCGAGACATTGCGCGTTATGTGGCTGAGTGTGACGTTTGCCGTCGCATCAAGGCAAAGCATCAAAGGTCTGCTGGACTTCTGCAACCACTTACTATTCCTGAATGGAAATGGGACAAAGTCGAAATGGACTTCATTACTGGTTTTCCCAAATCGCAGAAGGGTCATGATGCTATTTTTGTCGTCATTGACCGATTCTCAAAGGTTGCTCACTTTCTGCCAGTCAAGGAGACAATCACTGCTAGTCAGTTAGCAGACTTATATGTTTCCAGAATCATGTCACTTCACGGTATTCTGCTGGAGATCAGCTCAGACCGTGGCAGCTTCTTTACCTCAAGATTTTGGAACAGCTTCCAAGAAGCCATGGGAACTCATCTGTCCTTCAGCACCGCTTTTCACCCCCAGTCCCAGGGACAAGTTGAACGAGTCAATCAAGTGCTTGAAGATATGCTTCGAGCCTGTATCATCTCATTCGGTAAGAAATAGGAGGAATCTCTCCCATATGCTGAATTCTCATACAACAATAGCTATCAGGCTAGTTTGAAGATGGCCCCATTTGAAGTTCTCTATGGACGTAAGTGCCGAACCCCTCTGAATTGGTCAGAAACTGGGGAACGGCCACTCTTCGGTCCGGACATTATCCAACAAGCTGAAGAACAAGTCCGCATTGTCCGTGAACATTTGAAGACTGCTCAGTCTCGTCAGAAGAGCAACTATGACCAAAAACTCCAGGTAATGGTCTATCAACCTGGCGAGCAAGCTTACCTTCGCGTCACTCCGATGAAGGGCACTCACCGTTTTGGGATCAAATCCAAATTAGCTCCTCGCTACATTGGCCCGTTCCGTATCCTCGCCAGACGTGGAGAAGTAGCATATCAATTGGAATTTCCGCCGAACCTTTCTCAGGTTCATGATGTCTTTCACGTGTCGCAACTCCGTCGCTGCTTCAAGGATCCTATCCGAGCAGTGGATCATGAAATGCTTGAATTGCGAGAAGATCTATCTTATCAAGAGTATCCGATCCGCATTCTCGATCAAGCTGAACGACGAACCCGTCAGAAGTCGATCAAGTTCCTTAAGGTTCAGTGGTCGAATCATTCTGAAGATGAAGCCACTTGGGAACGCGAGGATCGTCTTCGTGAAGAATATCCCACTCTCTTTCAGCCTACCTCTTAATTCTCGGGACGAGAATTTCTTTTAGAGGAGGAGAATTGTAACACCCCATGTAAATAAGCTACAGTGATCACCTCTTGATAGTGCCAAGTCACCATGCTTAACAGTGCTTGATCATCATTTGCATCATATCTCATTTCAAATTCCACATCAAATTGAAATTCAAATTTAAAGTGGAAAATAAAAGTAGTTCAAATTGGAAACTAAAATGTTCATTAAATGGCAAATAATCCATAACTAAATATGTTAAGAAAAACAACATCACCCAAATTACCTAGATAACACTAACATCATCAAAACAGTACCAAACAACATTAATTAATTCCATTTTATTTAATGAAATTACAAATGAAATCCTATTATCTCCAAACCAATTTCTGGTAGTACTAGATAATACCTAGTATTTAATTGGACCAGACTCATATTTTACAAAAGTAATTTGGTGGCCTAGTAATTTAAAAAACAGAAGTAAAAGCAGAAACAGAAAAATAAAAAGAGAAAGTCCTAACTACTACTGTGGCGCTGGGCTCTAGTCAAACAGTAACCGGCCCAGCCCACCAGGGAGTCATCTCCCTCCTCCCGCCTGCGTGTCGACGCCCGCGCGCGTCCGAACGCCGATCGCCTCACTGTCGTCGATCCCGCGGCTCCCCCGTGCGGATAAGGTCGCCCCCGAGCTACTCTCGCCCTGCCCGAAACCCTAGCCTGCCCCATTCACCCCCACTCGCCTCGCCTCTCTCTGTCTCGCACCTCGCCCGAGACGCCGTCGCCGCCACCGCTCGATCCCGCGGCCACCGGCCTCCCCGCGACTCGCCGACATGCCGTAGGGCCTCCCCGTCATCGTCTGCGTCGGTTGCGTCGGCTCATCGGAGCTCGGAGACACCGCAGCAAGCCCCACGAGTCCGTCTTCAACCTTCGGCCGCCGTCGACTCGACGCCGATCCCGGCCTCCTCGAGCCTCCCTCGAGCCCACGTTGCACATCTGCAGGCTCCCGGTGAGCCTCCGCCTCCTCCCCTTCTCTCTCGTCGTCGTTTTCGACCTCTAGTGAGTTCCCCCGACATGGTCGTACCTGCCGCCGCCCGCGCTCGTCGCTGGCGTAACTCCGGTGGCCTTTTGGTCACGGGACTGTGCCCGTTGTCGTCGCCCCACCGCGTAGAGCCCGTCCAGCCATTCAGTTGCTCGCTAGCGCCGTGATTTGCCGAGATCCACCGACGCCCGAACTCCGGCCACCTTTATGAGCTCGCCGCCGGCGTTCCCGGCCACCGCAGCTTCCGCCGCCACCGCAGCTCGCCTCGCCGTCGACTGCTCGTTCGAATGAGCCCGACTGCGCTCGAAATGGCGCCCTGTGCGCGAAACCCGACCGCCGCCCGACGCGCGCCACCTCGAAAACACGCCCGCCGGCGTTTAAACGCCGGCCGGCCGACGTGGCGCCGACGTGGATGGTCGGGCCCCGCCTCTGGGCCACTGACGCTGGGCCCCGCTGGCCCGTTGACTGGGTTGACCAGTCAACGGTGCTAACTGGGCACCCACCGCCACTGACATGTGGGTCCCGCGTCTAATCAAGTTAATTTAAATTTAAATAAAAATTAATTAGTCTAATTAGCCACTGACAGGGCGGGCCCACCTGCTAATTAGTTTCTGTTAAGTTTAAATTAAACTCTAATTAGGCCACTGTGGATGACATGTGGGACCCACTGGTCAGATTGACCAGTCCACCGACTCAGTTGACTGCTGACGTCATCATTTCGTCATGCTGACGTCATCCTTCACTGTTTCGGATAATTTGGATTAATTAAATAAAATAATTCCAGAAAGTGATTAAAACTTTGAAAATCATATAAATTAAACCGTAACTCGGATGAAAATAATTTATATATGAAAAATGATCAGAAAAATATGAAGAATCCGAATATGCCACGCACATACCTGCCACACCCCTCTAACATACCGAACATGGAACTTTTTGCCCGATTTCGATAAATGAATAGCGCATGACTTTAATAAAATAATTCCAAATAAATTCCTAAATTATCTAATACAATTAAATAGGCAATATATCACACCTGCATATCATTTAGGCATGTCAGGCATCGCTGTTGCATTGTTACCGTGAATTTATTGTTTCTTCCCCCTCCTTCTCTCCCGATAGACGCCGAGACCGCCGCCAACGCAGCTGAGTACGACTACGCTCCAGACGAGAAGCCTTCAGACGACCAGCCACTCTCAGCAGAGCTTCCAGGCAAGCAACCCCCCTTGACGCATGCCTATATCACCTATTCTCTCTTCCTCCTGCTTGCATTAGAATTTGCTGCTGCTATTGTTTTATCCTATTCTGATGCATAGCCTGTCCTTGTAACTATTATTGATACCTGCCTGCTATCCGAGATGCTTAGTATAGGTTGGATGGTAAACCATCTGTGGCCCCTCTTCCTTGTTGTAGTTGCCCCGCCTTAGTACCTGTGCCCCGATCGATGTGATCGAACGGGTTGAGAGCAGCACATCACCGCACACCCCCTAAGTTGCTCGTCTCTGCAGAGCTGGCATCGAGTGCCGAGGGTGATACCTCTTATCTCACTTCCGATGATGCCTCTGTAGAATAGCTATCCGGTTGTGATTACCGAGGGTGATTCCTCTTTCATCACCTCCGATAAGCTTCTGTCGCGCAACTCCTCTCGTGTGAATCCATCGAGGGTGATTCCTCGGATTCCTTCTTGATATTTTGGACACACGGATACTTTGGCCTTGTTGCAGGCGGGTCGACCCCGAGGGGTACCCGCGGGGAAATATGAAGTCGGGTTTGCCAGGAGGGAACCCGCGAGTGATACTGTGGCGGAACGACAGGGCAGGCGGAGACCACCCTGTTCGTGATCCGTGTGTTACCAAGTCGGAGTGACAGGGATCCTGATCGTCTCTGCGAGCTACTAAATACGCCTAACGGATTTGGGTATTTGATCTGAGTGGGTCGTTGGCCCTATATGCACTACCACCCCGTGGGATAATGGTTACGGGACCCTCTACGTCGTATGTATCAGCCGAAAGCTCTTCAGACGTCACAGCTCAGAGATGCGGGCTGATCGTTGGGGTGGTTTGGTTACGTCACTGGTGTATTCAGTGTCGCACCTGGGCCCCGGCCAGCCACGTAATGTGCAGGAGTGCAAAGGGCGATGGCCCAAGACCCCTTCGCACTTAGGATTTAGACCGGCGTGCTGACCTCTTTGCTGAGCCTAGGTAGGACTGCGTCGTGTCGATCACCCGAGGCCGGGCATTACCCAGCAAGTGTGTCCGGCCAGATGTGATCGAGCGTGTTGGGTAACAGTAGTGCACCCCTGCAGGGAAGTTATCTATTCGAATAGCCGTGTCCACGGTAACAGGATGCTCGGAGTTGTATCCTGATCCACTACAACTACAAACTGATGATGATTCAATATTAAACTGTTAATACTGCTCTCGGGATCGCTTTCTCGTAGGGAGTCGAGGAAGGATCTCAGGGCATTGCAATTATATAACCACTATTATATGCTACTGTGTTCTACTCTCTTCTGATGCTGCAAGAGTGCTTCAAGATGCTAGTCTTCGATAGGCTAGGCTTCTCCCCCTCTAATCTGGCATTCTGCAGTTCAGTCCAAAGATATAGCCCCATTCTTTTGATACCGATGCATAATTAGTATAGTTCTGATGTCAGTCTTGCGAGTACTTTGGATGAGTACTCACGGTTGCTCTGCTATCTTTTTCACCATACCCACTTGATGAAATCAGACGACGGAGTCCCGGAGCCAGACGCCACCGCAGGAGACTACTACCAGGAGAGCCCCGGAGGCACGTACTACTGGGTTGAACCAGCCAACCAGGAGTAGTTCGGAGGCCCTAGGCAGGAGGCCTTCGCCTTTTCGATCAGTGTCGTTGTTTGTGCTAGCCTTCTTAAGGCAAACTTGACTAACTATGTCTGTACTAAGATATTATTTGTGTGTATGACTTATGTATTCGGGTCCTCGTGACCCCTAGTTTGTAATATAAAGATTTATGTTTAAATTTGTGTTTAGAGTTGTGTTGTGATATCTTCCCATGCGTCTCTGATCTCGAGCGTGCACGTTTGGTGTATGATTAGTGCACGGTCGAGCAGAGGGCGTCACATCAGCCACGGGACCACGGGGACCGATCTGGTCCATCACGGGACCGCGGGGTGCGGGGGCTTCCAGGGCCGGCTCGCGCCGCCGAGCCGGCCGCACGGGGGGCTCCGGCGGCTGAACCCGGCCGTCGCCAGCCATCTCGTCGGCAATGCCGTCTCCAGCGGTTGCGGCACGGTTGTGCCGGCTCCGACCGGACCGGTGCCGGCCAGAGCGGCTCGCGCTGGTGGTGTGGGAGGATGTCTGCTGCGCGTCCCGGAGGGCCCTCTCCGGGTTCCCGGTTTTTCCTGAGGCGGAGGCGGATGGCTGGGCCGGGTCGAAGTGCTTCTGCTGCTCGTTCGCCGCGGTGATGAGATCGCGGATGCGCTGCTGCTGCTGCAGCAGCTCCTCGCCCTCCAGGAATTCGAGATCCGCCATGGCCGCCTGCGCTGCGTGCATGTTCTTGACGGGGGTGTCGTACACGGGCCGGCCTGCGCCTAGCGCACGGCCGATCGCGCCGCCACGGATACGTACTTCCGCGACCCGGCTGGGCTCGGCGGCGGCCGGCGTGAAGCCGTGGGCGCTGTCGTACTCTCGCTGGGCGGACTCCAGCCGGCGCTGCGTTGCCGCGAGCTCCGTGGCCTCGACCAGCAGATGTTGACGGTCCTCGTTGAGCTGAGCCGCTGCGGCCGCCGTGTCGGCGTCGGGCGTGATGGGGGCTTGTAGGCTCCGGATCGTCTCGCGGAGCGGGTCGGCCCGGCGTGGCGGGGCCGCAGTCGCGACAGCGGCAGCCGCGGCGGCCTTCTCCTTGCCGCGCGAGGAGCCGGAGCTAGTGCCGATGGTCAGCACCTCCGCGCGGGCGCAAAGGGTCGCGACATCGTCGGAGGCGGCGCAGCCAACGGGGACGGGCGAGTCGGCGAAGCTGTGTACCTCGCTGGGGTACTCGTCGGGGACGAGCGCGCCGAAAGGGACGACGAGGCAACCTGCGGGGCAGGCGGCGTCCGCGCCTGGCGCAGCGTCGCAGCCGGACGGGTTGGCCGTGCGAGGCGCGCGGACCAAACCGTGCACGATGCGCTCGTCGGAGCTGGTGAAGGGCCTCGTCTGGAACTTGACTCCGGCCGGCGCCGCGAGGAGCCCCACGGTGGGCGCCAACTGTCGTGGTATTCTCACGGCAGATGCCATGAGATGGCTAAAAATGGTGGGGCTACGTGAGGACGCCGGTGGGCTCCAGAAAGCGAGGTCGGCACGAGCAAGTGTGAGACACGAGACGTACCCAGGTTCGGGGCCCTCTGGAGAGGTAATACCCCTAGTCCTGCCGAATGGTGTATGGAGTGCACAAGGGCTACAAGGTTGCTCCTCGAGCTGTTTGAACGGAGGAGGAAGAAGGAGTTGGACCTCCGTTCTACCTCTCTTGCGAGTGTGTGTGTGTGTGTGTGTGTGTGTGTGTGGAAGATAGTGCGAACCAAGCTCAACCGAGAAAGAGAGCCACCCCTCTGCATGGAGGCCTCCTAGGGGGTCTTATAGCTCGACCCCCCAGGGTTACAATGGTAAAGGTACATAAGCGTGGGCCCTGGTGCCATCGTCTGGGAGCCGGCGGTGGGGGCCGCCGGGTCGCCGGGTCCGCCAGGTGCGGGCCGTGCCGGGGCCGCCGGGCACGGGTCCGGTCGGCTGCGCGGCACTGTGGCATGTCTTGTCTTGCGTCACAGGGCGGCTGGCGCCGCCCAGCTACAGGATTGCGCCGCCCGCACCCCGCCCGCCCCGGGCGGGGGCGCAGGGTGCGCTGTAGCCGCGCCCGCCGGGGCCGGCGCAAAGGAGGGAGTGCTGTAGCCACGCCTGCCTCGTCGTGAGGGATTGTCCTCTCGTGGCCAGCCGGCATGGGCCAGCCAGCTGGGCCGGGTCGCCGTGCCGAGCCGGCTCGCGCTAGGGAGCCGGTGAGCAGGCTAGCCGGATTGAGGAGCTTGGCCTGCTCCGATATTTTGAAAAGAGGTCCGGGCTCCGTTGCCTACCCTGGGGTCATCCCCCCGACAACGTAAAAGAAAAATCTTCCCCAAAAATATTTTCCATTTGAAAAGCTAGTAGTGTAATATAACATCTCTTGCCGTTATTTCCAAGTATGCTTATCTCTTGGTAAGATTATGGTTTTGTTGTAGTACTTTGTAATTAGTCCTGGCCATGGGCAGCCCGGCCCGGACGGCCCGACCCGGCCCGGTCAGAAAGAGCCCGACCCAGCCCGGCCCGACCTTGCCCACGGGCCGGGCCTGGGCCTGAGATCTAGGCCCGATGGCCGGGCCGGGCCTGGGCCCGCCATATTTGTTGTTTACTGAAGAGGCCCGGCCCGAGGCCCGGCGGGCTTTTTTGTTGATGGGCCGGGCTTGGGCCTAGATTCTAGGCCCGATGGCCGGGCCGGGCCAGGCCCGGGCCTAGTTTTTCTGCGTCGGGCTTAGTCAAGCCCGGCCCGAGGCCCGGCCCGGCCCGAATTTTGCCCAGGTATATTTGTAATACAAACATCTAGCATTGTATTGCCCAACCATGTTAATTTGCATATGCATTTTGTTTTTCCAGAGGGTGGTATAGGTCAAATAGAAGTGCACGCAGTAGCTGCTGTTAGAAAACAGTGTTTCATCTACTCAAACCGTAGTTAATCGAGGTCATTAGAGGGCCTTTCATTTGAGAATTTCTTCTAGATTATGCTGGTGTTGAGAAAAAATATATGTTGTACTGAACTTTTATAATCGAACATACTTACTCCCAGATTAATTCACAAATAATAACCACTACTTGGTGCTCCATGTCAGTTTGATTCCAAAATTCACACATCTTACCCAAAAAAAAACACAATAATGATATAAGGCTCAGTTGAGATACTATATCAAAGAGCACTGATAATGTCAAGGATGCCAATTCTATTATTTTCTCCGGGAGTTTTGCATTCCAGTGTTACCAGAAACTTTGCACTGCATGAGATTGATTTGAAGATTGGTGTGCCTATTATGCTTATGAGAAACATGAACCAGTCACTAGGATTGTGCAAGTCGACACGATCATTAGTCACTAGGCCAAAAGAATGATCGAGGGAGAAATTATCATTGGAACCAATAAAGGACTGTGTTTGTATACCTCAAAACATTTGAATGCACCAAGCACTAAATAGCTGTCCACATTGCGGCACTGTCAATTCCCTGTTTGTTTTTGTTAAAGTGTGACGATGAACAAAAATCATGGACAAATGTTTAAAAAAATGTGGGTTTACCTTCCAAAGCCAGTTCTCTCTCATGGAAGACTGTATGTGCCAGTTTTAATGGTAACTTGGCGGAAAGAATTAAAGATTATCATTGAGGATTATAGTTTCGCCCAATATTTACAAACAATCCATAAATGACCGACACCAAACACATGAAACAATGAGCAAATTAACAAGATGTTGAAGTATCCTTGGGAAAACTACAGGCGGCGCTCCCACCCCCCACCCCCCCCCCCCCCCCCCCCCCCCCCCGGGCGCATTACTGCAGGAGCTCGGGCCAGGTACCACAGGTTAGAGGGTTAAGCTTAATACTGAATATATTTTTTGAACACGCTTAATACTGATTTTATGGCTGTTGAGATGGTTCCAGATAGATATTGAATACACCGCCTCTCTAGGCCGACGGAAAGTACGCAAATTCCTAATATGGGCTCTCACTCTTTTCCTTCCTTGGCATTTCTGTGTACAAAACGTGTGATGTTGATGTTTACCTTCAAGGAGTGATCAAGTAAACAGAAACACAAGTGACAATACCATACAGCTCATGCAGTTTTCAGCACCATCTTTCTTACCATTTTCTCTTGCATAGAGATCCACCCGGAAGTGACCAACTATTGTATAAATGGTTTCTTAGTTGTCAAATAACTCTCGGCGCTCAAAAGTAACTTTTCTATGGACATTCAGTATGATTTCTTGGAAAGGTTCAAACTACATCCCTGGATTATGGATTGTGTAAACTCTCTCCCATGGTGTGCTATCATATTATTGATGAAATTATAGCTTACGCGCATACTACCAGTACAACCCAATTAAGTCTATAAATTCTGGATCTGGTGACACTTTACGGAATCAGCCGCTGAGATTTTTGGCTGGCTTCTTCTTAAATATAGAACAAATGAGCAGCACCTAAGTTGATGACGGGCACTTCTACGGGCGTTCCGCCGCGCTTTTCAGCGCTAGTGCTTTTATATATGATGCTCTTAATGCCCTTGCAAGTAACAAGCGTCAAGCTTGTATGTTACACCAGGGATAGAGATATTACAGTTTGAGAAACATACACAACCGTGCAACACTACGAACACACATGCAACTTTGCTCCATGTTCTCAATTCCTCCTCTCCTGCCGCCACCACGGCGAGTGGTGGTCGTTGGGGCCAGAGCCCGGGTAGTCCTCCAGCTCCATCTCCATGTCCATCCTCCCGCTGACAGCACCGCGGTCGACCTCTCCCGCTACGACGGCCTGGGGTGGTCATACCGAAAATTCAGGCCAATTACAGTTTGCACCAGACATAGTATGGTCTGAAACTGCTACTAGCTACTTGCATGAACACAGATAGCTAAAATACTATCATCACCTGACCATCTGCTCCACTGGAAGCCGGGACTGCCTCGGTCTCCTGCAGCTGCGCCCTTGGGGACGCTGTGCATATGGGAATAAAATCATCCTCTCAGTCAGTCAGAACAGTATAACAAAATCTCTAGATGGCATGAGAAGATTACCAGGTGGGAAGGAAATCGCAACCCTCGAAGCATAGATGAGGCAGCAGAAGCCGAGCAGGGACACCACTGCCAGGTGCAGTGCAGGCAATCTCTCCATCTGTCTCCTCTGAAACATTTTCTTCAAGTGTTCTTACTCTTCTTCTTCTGCACCCATGAGGGTTCTTGTAGACCTGAACTGCAAGCTATTTTATAGCACAGTTAAAAGTTGTCATGGAGCAAGGAGCCACCCACAGATTGAGGCCTCTGAAGCATCCTCCACAACCTTAGTTAGTTGCTATATAAGTAGTTAATTACCTTTTCTAAGTGCTTCATTAGCTCACATGATGAGCTTTTTATGACTGGAAAAGTAGGTGGCTAGCATTTCGTAGGCATGTGCGCTGTTTCTTGAAAGCTTACGAATTGCTAGGCAAGCACGCGAAAAGGGGCGAGCACAAAGGAATGATTATGGCCAGGAATAGGTTGCAAGGGGTATAAGTAAAGCAGAAAGTTAGGGCTCAATGCAATTTCTTGCATATAGGATGGTGACATGGTGCAGATGATTCTGAAGATTTTTCTTCCAATCCGGTACCGGATGTTCTTATCCTGATCGATGCAGCCAGTGTGGGCTTCAGACTTCAGGTAAACTAAAGTTGGTCCCTTTATTTTGAGCTCATAGTGGCTTCAGCACTTGGGTAGATAGTTTGTGAGCCTCCACTAAGCTGAACTAACATATCTGATCAAATAAAACTGCACTCAAAAGCTCATCAAGTTGGTTTTGCCCAGTTGAATCTCGACACCTAGCAGAGAACATCCTAACGTCAAAGTTTGTCTCTAGTTTGACATGATCCACATTCAAAAAATGGCAAACAATACCAGATTATTCGGTCTAAGTTATATACAGAACTGAGGACTCAAGCGGCCTTTGTCGGTTTTTTGCGAGCCGTGATGAGCTGTGATTATTTAGAGAAGACCTTCCAGATCTCCCTCTCAGGGGGCTCGGTGATGAGGTGCACACCGAAGGCGCCCTCCACATCGACCAATGCTCTGAGCTGCCGCACCGCACTGCTGGAGCCGATGTAGTTCTTTTTCACCGCGAGATACATCACTCCATATGGTGGCCGCAGGCACTGCAAGGGCAAGAACAGCAGAGTGAATGAAGGTCATGGTTAAGCAGGTTCAGTTTCAAGGTAGATAGCGAATCCGCATAATGCTCCCCAGGAAAGTACTCACTGCCTTTATTGGGCATCTCATGGCGAGAAAGAATCTTCCCTGACAAAATGACACGGAGAATAGCATTACAAATTTAGTAACTAACCTTTTTAATGAGCGAATAAAGGTTTTGAAGAGAGCTCGCGGAGTAAGGGATCTCATTCACTAACACTACGTCGTATCCACCCTCATCTCCTGCACAGGCCTCGTTTCCCCTCTCCCATGCACGGCTGCCTGATAGTTTTGTAGATCGTCTCGACGAGGTTTCGTGGCACATATTGTTCCCATCCTGGCTGCTGCAACCATCCAAAAAGTCGCCTTCACAGAATCCTAGTCCTACTCCCGACAATGCATCCACCTCATCCTCCTGTATCACCGACAGGACCGTGTGAAGCTCCTCCCAGTCCCCAGCATAGAAATGGATGTCTTGAGGCAACTGTTGCCAGCATGGAGTAAGAGGGCTTCCCTGCTGGTGACTCTGTTTGTCTCGAGCTTGCTCGAGATTTGCGAGCACATTGGGGATTGTTCTGCACCTTATTATTTCGGCACTGGGATCCTGAAAATGCACTGTCGAAGCTCCCTAAAAATTGTTTGGAAGGAGGATATTAGAAACATAAAACAGATTGTTTGTGTATTTTTTTTTTCAGAAAGTAAAGGGTATTCATTGCAAGTGCATCAGACAAACAGAATACACAATACAGGCACTATAATTTTTTTGCATGGATGCAACAACAATGGACAGTAATATACTAGATACATAAGTCACCATGGAATGACGTGGGAGACTGATGGCAAGTGAAATCTGAGGTTACTTTGTTAAAGTAATAAAGAGAAAACATGGATATAGCTGCAGTACCTTCAGGCAAGAAAATATCCCAGGAAGCCCATATCCGCAGCGGCGCAGCCCAGCTGCATCAGAAAAATATATAACTGAAACAGTTTGCCAAAAGAACCGCGTATTCATCAAACACCCATACACGTGTTTGGCATCGGAGGACCTAAAGAACAGACCAAGACCAAAGAAGTAGGTTCGATGCAAGAGCCTTTTCCTCAAATAACATGTGTTTCACAGTCTTTCGAATAAAAGATCAGTTTAAGGAAGGACACTAATAAACAATCATGCATATGAGCATAGCATTATCGGAAATTACATTGACCGAAGCTAGAGTAGTACCTCTAAAACACGTTTGCTTCTGAATGTCAGTAGTCCATCACGGATCTCATTCTTAAGAACATTTACCAGCTCGAGCGAACTCTCACAGCATTTCAAGGGCCCTAGTGTAAAAGATAATTAAATCCAGATCTTCACCTTTCCAAGCAGTAAGTACAATGATATAACTGGTGGGGTTATTACTCTTACCTTCGCCTTTTGGAGTTGCAAGATCTGATCTAGATAGTCCGACAATATCAACAACACTGAACTTCCCCTAAAACAAGTTTAAAAACAGAAAATCACAAACTAGCGAGGGGCAAAAGGTGAGGATATGGAGCAATTCCTGTCTTGTCTTATCCAGAGGAAACATGAACTAGTACCAATTATGTGCCTACCACATAAATAGGCACTACGATTTATATCCTAAGTCCATAAATCCTTAGTCCTTACACGGTTCAACCACCATGAACAAAAATAAGCTGGAACAAGTAGCAAGTATAGGAAAAAGTAATCAATCACCTTGAATATATTCACGCCGTGCATCTCAACATTGTCACCCGCATACTTGTATGGATGAACATTCTGCATACCAATGCAAACAATGCCAGCCTAGTCAGCAGATAACGAAATGCCCTTCCCGTCATGAAATGTTCTGAACAGGCAGGATTTGTAAATTCGCCATGAACAACCAATGGAAACAAGTAACCTGTGATGGGACGATCTCGACTGCCGGCGACGGTAGGCACGACTGGTCCCTCTCGGGCACGATGTCGATGCAGTGCCCTGCGGCCTTGTCATGAGACAGTAAGCCGGCGAGGCACTGCGAGAGCAGCGATGGCGACCGCATTGCCTCGCTTCTGGTCAGTCTGAGACTGTAAAAATCACAAATTAGGTTGAAAACAACAGCGCATCCCACATCAGCAGCACCCCATTATTATCTATCTAGATGAATCCAATCCAATCAACCGAAGGAAGGAGACAGTTGGCTCATCCGGAAACGGAGGAAGAGAGATGTTCGCGCGTGTGAAACTGATGCGAAAATGGGCGAGAATGCGAGCGCTGTGTTCGTCTCCGTTCACTGACGAACTCACTGGGGACGCAGGAGGTTTGTCGAACCCCGGTCTGCAAAAAAAGGCATCACGTGAGCGTGGGCCGAGATGGGCCCTACTCGGCCCGGCCGGTTTCCCACGTAGGCCCGTGCGCATGCCGTACGGGGCCACGCGAGCAGTGGCGCGCGCTCGCCGAGTCCGCGAGACCAGCGGCCGACCGCGCAGACCGGTGGCTTCGCTCGCCCCTTCCCTCCTTCCTTCCCTTCCACCCCGCGCGTGCGTGCGCGCACACGCAGGCAGGAACGCGCGAACCGAGCCGAGGCAGGGGGGCGCGCGTTGAGGCGGAGGCGGGGGCAAGCACCTGGCGGCGTCCGTCTGGCCGTGCGACGGCGCCATGGGTGGCTGCTACTCTGTCATCGCGGCCTCCAGGCTGCTGGCCCGGAGGCGCGCCGCCGCCGCCATCATGCCCGTGGCCAGCACCGACGACTGCTCCCCCGACGACGCCAACAGCAGCAGCAAGAAGAAGCGCAGGTCGACCAAGTGGAGGCGGAGCGCCCCGATCCTGGGCGACGACGACCAGTGCGCGCCGGGCGGGGAGTGCTTCGCCAAGCGGTACCGGCTGGGCGCGGAGCTGGGGCGCGGGGAGTTCGGGGTGACGCGGCGCTGCGAGGACGCGGCCACGGGCGAAGCGCTGGCGTGCAAGACGATCCGCCGGAAGCGGCTGCGCCGGGCCGCCGACGCCGAGGACGTGCGGCGGGAGGTGGAGATCCTGCGGCGCATGTCGGCGCTCGAGGAAGCCGACGCCGTGGTGCGGCTCCGCGAGGCCTGCGAGGACGCCGAGGGCGTGCACCTGGTCATGGAGCTCTGCGAGGGCGGCGAGCTCTTCGACCGCATCTTCGCCCGGAGCCACTACACGGAGCGCGCCGCCGCCAAGATCGGCCGCACCATCGCGCAGGTCGTGCAGCTGTGCCACGACAACGGGGTCATGCACCGGGACCTCAAGCCCGAGAACTTCCTCTTCGCCGGCAAGGAGGAGGACTCGCCGCTCAAGGCCATCGACTTCGGCCTCTCCGTCTACTTCGAGCCCGGGGAGCGGTTCACCGAGGTGGTCGGCAGCGGGGTCTACATGGCGCCGGAGGTGCTCATGAGGAGCTACGGCCCGGAGGCCGACGTCTGGAGCGCCGGCGTCATCCTCTACATCCTCCTCTGCGGAGTGCCTCCTTTCTGGGGAGGTGCACGCCCTGCCTTTCTTCCTTGCTTCTTTCTTCACCTTCTTCGGCATGACGAATGCAGGTTCATTCCTCCTCTGATTCCCAGTGCTCATGTGATTTTATGTCCCGATGAACCGAGCGCAGACACCGATGAGCGCATTGCCGAGTCGATAATCCGGGGTGAAATCAACTTGGAGAGGGAGCCATGGCCCAAGGTCTCCCACACTGCAAAGGACCTTGTCAAGAAGATGCTTGATACGGATCCTGCTACCCGCTTGACGGCAAAGCAAGTCTCTGGTAATGGCCACCTTAATTTGGTCCAGTTTCCAGCTCGCGGACAGACCAAACAAAGCACAATATGCATTCACAAATTTGCTACAAGTTCACAGCAAACTTGCTAGAAGTTTGCTTTGCTTATTTCATGATACTATTGGGAAACCGGAGGTCTAGCAATGCATGACGAATGGTGTTATGCACGAACTAAGAGCATTAACTTCTCCTACGAAACAGAGCATCCGTGGCTCAAGAACGCCGACAAGGCTCCGAATGTGTCACTTGGAGCGCTTGTTCGATCCAGGCTTAAGCAATTCTCATCCATGAACAAGTTCAAAAAGAAGGCACTCGGAGTAAGTTGCACGGAACTGGGCCACATTGTTCTTGATTTTCTTCCAGTGTGATATATTCTTTGATGTGAATCATTTTCCAATGATTAATGAAGGTCGTTGCCAAGAATTTACCGTCGGAGGAGATCGAGAACTACACTCAGATGTTTCAAATGATTGACAAGGACAAGGACGGTACTTTGACGCTTGAGGAGCTCAAGGAGGGCTTGCGGATAAATGGTCATCCTGTTCCTGAGACAGAGATACAGATGCTGTTAGAAGCTGTGAGTGCCTACTATATGCACTTTGACGTTTTCATTGCTCTCTTATATGAACAAAGTAGTTACGATGATTGGGATAGTGGAAGCTGGATTAAATTAAATCAAGTGGAAGCTGGATTAAATTAAATCAAGTGGAAGCTGTACAAATGCAATGAAAAATGTTCTGGGAAATCTAGAAATATGCTATTGCAAAGTACTCGATTCCGAGATATGCCGCTACAGAGTTCTACTTTTGAGAACCGACTCTGCTAACTTGTTGTAATTGTTTCAGATGACATTGTGAGGCATGAAAAGACAACGATACCATTATCTTCCTTTTAAAGGAGCATTTTCTTCCATTTAGAGGGTTAGCAGTGCCATTTTTTAAAAGTGGAACTTCGTAGGGCATATCTCACAATTGAGTACGTACTTAGCAGTGGCACATATCTAGCTTTCCCCATTCTGGCACGAGTCTAAATGCAATTGAAACCAAGTATTAATCACGACCTACATTATCTTCTAACATAGTTTCTTCCTTTTCCAGGGTGACATAGATGGAAATGGCACCTTAGACACTGAGGAGTTTGTGACAGTCTTACTTCACATCAAAAAAATGAGTAATGAGGAGTACCTACCTGAAGCTTTCAAATACTTTGACAAAAATGGCAATGGATATATTGAAATGGAGGAATTGATGGAGGCTTTAGGTGATGACGAACTAGGCCCAGATGAGCAAGTGATTAAAGACATCATACGTGACGTTGACACGGATAAGGTCAGTTTAGACTTTAGACAACAAATTAATCAAAAACATTGATCACTTAATGCTGCTGTATTTCAAAAAAGTGGACCTTGCTGATTCTAAATCCTGATACTGTAGACACCATTTATCCATTTCAAATGAGTCCAAGGAAATTTTAAGCTAGCTGGATTGTTTACCCTAAACCCCAATTTTAAATCCTGAAACTGTAGACATCATGTACCCATTTCAAATATATTCAACATGGTTTTAGGCTGGCTGGATCCAACTAGGGAACAAAAGGCCAGGTTTCAAGCTGTTTCCAGTGAAAAGGGCACATCGGAAAACTATCCGTTTTCCCCCATCGTTTTCAGGAAGTGCAAACTAAGGAAATTACTATGCCTCGAAAGAAGCGTAAATCAAAAACAATCCCCATAATTTGCTGAAATGCCGGCACTGTTTGTGTTTACCTAGTTCTAGTGTAACGAGAAATCCATGAAGCAATCGTAACTAACATATTGCTGCCATCCATGGGGTTTTCCGATCCCGAGTACACAAACACATTCTTCCATAGGATAACTGACATTTTATATGCATATGCAACAGGATGGTCGCATTAGCTATGAGGAGTTTGAAGTGATGATGAGATCTGGCTCAGACTGGAGGAATGCTTCTCGGCGGTACTCAAGAGCAAATTTCAGCAACCTAAGTCATAAGCTGTGCCAATGACTTCTATGAAACAAGACCGATCCAAGCAGCAGTTAACCCACTGAGTGCATCGACTAGAAAGTAAGCATTCAGTAGATGACCTGAAACTCAAATTGGATTACTGGGTTTGGAGGACATCGGGGTTTAAAGAATAGCCCATAACCGGATGACAAAGTTCCTCAAGCAGAAGCAGAAAACCCAATGGCATCGTCCTTTGTACTGAAACAAAAATATTTCACACCTAGGATACATACTAATGACTTAGGTACTGACAGATGTAAGGGAAGAAAAGCACTTCCCAAATTTTGACATTTTACTACTGTGTCAAATTTTAAAAGAAGTTGAATCCAATAGAAACAAAAATTTCATGGATCAACATTAGGAATTGCCAAAAGGACCATGCCAGTTTCCATCCAGTATACTTTGTGCAATGAACTGATACACAGCATGCAGAGTTGACATGATCTCCAATGAGAATTGAGAGGTTCAGAAGAAAACTGCTATGCCTCTTAGCGGCAGACCTCTTCTAAACGCTATAGCTCCACGCTATAGCGGAGCTATAGCGCGCTATTTAAAATGTTTGTTCATGTGTTTGGACCAAAGTCCCTTAGCGCAGGACCTCTTCTAAATGCTATAGCGTGCTATTTAAAACCATGGTCCTAATCTGAGACATCTTGCAGACATAAATAATGTCGTTATATTGGACCATACCAGCAATCTAGTCGCAAAAAAGTCACAACGGTGTTTATTATTGTTACCTGAAAATCTGTTTTCTATGGAGAAAGGCGTGAAGTCCACTCTTCCAGGGCTACCAAGAATCATATTCGTCACCATTTCAGCAGTACCTAGCGCCTGAAGTAAAATTGGCACAAGAAGAATATCAATTCTATTAACTTCTTAAAAAGGGAAATAGCAGTAGAAACTTATCTCAACCATTAAGAATGTGTAATGCTCCTAACTGTATTTAGTCAGCCATATCAAGCAACTATATGTATTCAATCAAGGATGCAAGCTTTCATAGCAAGGGAATGCATATTCTGAGAACGACAAAGGCATGCCACCGTTTCAGTAATTTCCCTATGCCAAAAGGAAGGTTCTTTAACTATAAAATTACATATGTTTATCTAAATATAGCTTGGAAAAACTGTCAAGTTAAATAAAGTTGTACTCCAGTCTAGAAAATTAGCGCGTACTCATCAATGTTAGGATCCAAACTTCTGTGATGTCGCTGCAAATGTCAACAATGTTTTGAGTCACTTGTAGGTAGATGGGTTCAGAGTTAAAATATTAGCAACTAAATGACACATTATCTATGTAGACGGAGCTTGATCGCACACAACATAAAAATGCCTTAGGCTTTAGCTTTCTGGTGGTCAAAATTCACCAGAGTCTGCTTCTCAGGACAGCCTCATTCTGCACTCTAGATAGACGACTTCCAGCTTATGTATATGGAAACTCAAAAGCTGAAGATGATGAACACTGCAGAGGGCTCAAAAAGAAAGCAGTGTGCCTGCTGACATATGGTTTACTCTATCTCAGTTGGAATATGATTTCCGCATGCAAGGTGATTCAACTGATCATCTCTTAGAACTAGAAGTACAAAAAAGCAATCAGGGTAGCACAGTGCACAATTAATTATGCAATGAATGGGAACACTCCCAGGAATGGGGGTTGGGACGGGGCTATCTTTGCTGTAACTCCTGTTCTTCAGGAGCATGGAAATGTCATATGCTAAACTGCTCAAAAAAATACTAGGCACAAAGAAGGAAAAACATTAACCGGAGCAGGTTTGCACAATCGACTTACCAAAGCAAGTCCACTTCCTTCATGTCCTGTTGCAATCAAAACATTTGACATATCCGGAACAAAGCCTATAACTGGCTTCCCATCAGGCACTGAAACAGATGAGGCATTTCTTTCCGTTACTATCAAATATAGAGTGCAAAGCTAATAACATTGCATTGAATGATCTTTGAGGCTCTATTGTGTGTGTCGTTCTAAAACCGAAGGGGCTTACTGTAGGGGCGGTGCCCGATTCTGATTTCTTTGTCCTCGTCAATATCAAGATGAACATTGTTGAGGGCAGGAAAGAATTCTCCTGCACGGTCCCATATACTCTTCAGTATGGATCTATCAACCTCCCTTGAAAATCCTTTAAACTCCCGGCTGCTACCTGTAAAAAAAAATGATTGTGATCAAGGATTCATATTTTCTAATATAGTTGGCGAAAAAAGTTAAGCAGAAAAGATATTCTGGTATGAATCAAAATATAATTACTGAGAAAAAACTTTATCTACTCATCCATAGATTTATTTCAGAAGATCTCAAAAAAGGCCAGCAAAAGGTGGAAAACAAAGGGATAAGTTTGGAGTCTATAGATCACCTAAAACTAGATGCCCTTTTGTATTTAATGTTGCTGTCATTGATATGGATGCGGCAGCATGCTCATCTTCATTGGATTTTGAGGACAAGTGTACGCTATTTGAATTATCGCCCTGATGCTCAACATATCCCAGCTCCATTATGCCATGATTCAGCTTTAGCCTGTTAAAATTTTCCAACACAAGCAGATGACCCTGAAATGGATAATGTAAAAAATACACTTTTTATGTTGTGAGAGGTTGAAACGATCAGTTTTTTAAATAGCACACAGAAAGGATCAGCATGTGAATATTATATTAGGGAAGAAATGCGGTCAACAATTTTGCATGGTTTATTTCTAGCTAGCATAAGTATGTCATTTCTATAGGGTAGTTTTGAGTGTTGGGTGCATGCCTAGTATATGCAAATTTTATTTACAAAGCATGTATAAACTGGTTAGATATTAGAATGAAGACAGCAAAGTACACAACAGTGTCACAGAAAGTGCTGCACAACAGAAATTACATAAGTTTACTATCTCAAGTAAATATGGAAAGAAAACCATAAAGGGTTGGTGTTTTTGTTTCACCCCAGTTTGTTTATACTTACCATATTAGGGAACAAACGACAATTGTTTCTACGAGAATGCCAGGAAAATCAATCAAAATATTTCATATCAAAGGTTAATCAAAGAAATTTGGAAAATACCACGTACCTTTCGTGGCTTCACAGGAATATCCAGTGTAGAATTTGGTCCTAGGAAACTATGCAATAAGGACCGAGTCCAAGCACCAGAAGCAACCACAGTAGCTTTTCTGCCATATAAGATGTTCTTAGAAGTTTGGACACCTTCAACCCTTCCAGTAACCTCTGATCTGCATAAAGTAAAAAGCAACATCAATAATACAGAAGAATGGAAATGGTTTGGAATGGATGAAAAGGCATCCTAACAGGGTGATGGATAACATCATCGTCAAGCTAATTATAGAAGCTACTTTGCTGCAATTCCAGTAGCCTGACAGCTGGTGCTCTTGCGTTTACCAACAGAAGTAGTCCGAAAAGAAGTGACCTTAATACCTTATCAATGACATAGCAGGATCATTGTAGAGCTCCATATATCTCCCTTTTGGAGTATATGACCTGTTGATCTAATAAGAGAAAATGTTAACAGTTTAGAGACATGCGAAGATTCTTCTAACTGCACTTATTATAGAAGAATCGAAGTTCTAGAGAAGAAACCTTTTCAATCAAAGACACGGCCTGGAACGCATCAATCTGACGGTCATCAGGTAAGAACATAGCACCACCATCGTTTCCGACACAGAGTGAGGGTTCTAATGCATGCAACGAAGAGGCAGACAAGCACTCCGCATTGATGCTTGCCTGAGACAGAACCTTAGTCTTCTCCTCCAGCGTAGCCAGCTCTTTAGAGGTTCTTCCAACCATTAAGCTTCCTTAACAAAACAAGCATTTCACATTCCATTCAATCTCTCTCGCCGTGACTGAGAAATAAATAATCTGGGATGTGCATATAGTGAAATGCAGTAAGACATGTCATCGAAGAAGTCATTTCAAGTACCATATAGCTGCACATAGCATCAGAAAGGAGATGCAATTAACCTTTTACTGCCATTTCGAGCTAAATATACTGCTACTGTAGTCTGTAGTTGGGGGGGGGGGAGTTAATCCGCAATTCGATCAGAGTCAACGACTTATGGACAACTGGCTTTACCTGTCTTCATCCACCCGAGGCTCTCGCGCGCGCCGCCGGCGCCGTGGCCGTCCATCTCGGCCGCGAGCTCCTCCCACAGCTGCTTGCTCCGCACCGCCAGGTCCCACGTGTCGCTCCCGGGCGTCCGGTGCGACATCCACACGTACCCCTGCCCTGCAGCAGCACCGCCGAACCCAAATCAGAACCTTAGAGGATGCATCCAAGCTGACCTTGGCATACGCGAGCGCAAGGAGGGGATGGGTACCTGCGCCGGTGGCGCCGGAGCAGGGGACGGCGGCGTCGGCGACGGCGACGGAGAGCGGGGTGTGGAGGAGGAGGTGGCGTGCGATGGAGAGCCCGACGATCCCGGCGCCCACGACAACCACATCGTGGTGGGAGGCGGAGGCGTGGGCGGAGGAGGAGGCGCTGGATCGGAGGGCCGGGAGCGGGAGCCGCCGCCGCGGGGAGCGGATGGAGAAGCGTTGGGCGCGGGAGGACGGGGAGGCGGAGGGGAATGGCGCGGCGTTGGGGTTCGGAACGGGGGAGAAGGCGACGGCGTCCATCGGAAGCGGAGACGGGAGGCGGTCTAAGGAATAGCCGGTGAACTGTAGGTGTGAGCTTCCCCGGAGGAGCTAGTGGCAGCAGGTCAACGGCCTTCATTCATGAAAACCGGAAGCTGACGTGGCTTGTGTGGCCCCACCAACCAGAAGTGGGCCGTGTTCGTATCGGGCCTATATTCGAGTCTTAGGGCGCATTTGGTTACATTCTCAGTGGAGCCTGGTCCAGCGAAGCCTGTCTCAGCAGAGCTTGTTTTGTGTACAGACTCTGGGCCAAGTTTTGCATGTCGTTTGATAGGCTGCATCAAGTCAGGTCGCATCCTCTCCGTATCCTAAATTGCACTAGGCCTAGCCTGCATCCGGAAAAACGGTCGATCTGAGCGTTCCTGGTGAGCCAGGCTGAGAGCGCTTTAAGTTTCGTGCGGGCCAGTTTCTACGTGCGAGCTAGGCAACCAAACAACTCACTACTTAGCATGCCAGAGCCTAGTTGAGCTTGATGCAGTCTACCAAACACGCCTTTAGTAAACCAGGCTACCTGGGCCGTGTGAAATTGTTTTCCCGAAATCACAAAATTATGGGGTACCCTCTCAAAAACAAATTTAAGGATACCCTTGTAAAGGTCACTCTCATTTTCTCTGACGGTGACAAGTGACGCACTTCATGTGTGATATTTTTCACAACCTGAGAGTTTTTTTTTTGAGATTTCTTTTTTCAAAATGTTTTATCGTTTCAACCATATGTCCGAATCACGAACAGTTTTTATCGTTGCATTTCACTTCGAAACTAGTTCTTGTATCAATAGGTTTAGATGAACTTTTTCAAAAAAAGGAAACGAAAAAAACATAAAAAAATCATGAGACCAGAAAAATCGAAAACAAGAAAAAACAAAAAACCGGAAGCATGACTATGCTTCACACGGGAAGCACGTACAACTATGCTTCACATGGGAAGCAAATTTGTGCTTTTCACTTCTCATGAAGCATAGTTTGTGCTTCACACGATGCATACTTGTGTTTTTGAAAGTGTAACTAATCCCCGAATGGTTTTGGTAATCAATAACAACATATACATCATTGATCTAATTCTTATTGCTAGTAGATTTCAGGAAAAAAAAATCAATGATAGGCATGGCAAGGACTAATGGATGTGGACCCCTCAAAATGTCAAGAACAAGTTTGGCATCCACAAGACTCTTCATTTTCATTTTAGTGATCCAAGATCGCATTGAGTCCCTTAGGAAAGCCAATACTATTAAAAGGGGATGAGGTGTTAATGATAGGGTTGTTGCTCAAAGTGCTTAGTGGTATTGCTCCAAAACCCTCAGTCATTCTCCCACAATCACATCTGTCCAAACCTTAAACTTCTATCTCGGTCCCACCGAAATTTCTCCATCCGGACTCACCGAGACCATCACTCATATTGCCACAGCCAAAACCTAGCAATTCGGTTACACCGAAAAGGATCTCGGTCCCACCGAGATGGCATGACCAAGTTGATGTAACGACATTATTTCACTTCGGAATCACCGAGTTTAAATAATCGGAATTTCTGAAACTGGGTCTGCCCTAGCCATTGCACTTTCGGTCTCACCGAGTTGCTCCACTTCGGTCCCACCAAAAAGCCTAAAGTTTATACTTTTTACACTAATCGGTCTCGCCGAATTTGCCTTCGGTCCCACCGATTTTGGGTCAAAAGTGTGTAACGGTTGGATTTTTGGTGAAGGCTATATATACCCCTCCACCACCACTTACTCTAAAAGAGAGCCATCAGAACGTGCCTACACTTTCACCATACATTTTCTGAGAGAGAACCACCTACTCATGTGTTGAGATCAAGAGATTCCAATCCAACCATTTGAACCTTGATTTCTAGCCTCTTCAAGTTGCTTTCCACTCCAATCCTTCTCCTACCAAAGCCAAATCTGTGAGAGAGAGATTGAGTGTTGAGGAGACTATTGATATGTCTCCAACGTATCTATAATCTATGAAGTATTCATGCCATGTTTATTATAGTTTTGTATGATTTTGGTGCACTTTTATATGGATTTTATATGATTTTCATGGACTAACATATTGACCTAGTGCCCTGTGCCAGTTGCTGTTTTCTGCTTGTTTTTGGTTTTCCAGAAAATCCATATCAAATGAAGTCCAAATGCAGCGAAGCTTTTTGACGATTTTTTCTGGAAGGAAACAGACCCAGGAAGCTTCGGGGGAGCAGCAGAAGACCCACAGGGGCCCCACAAGCCACCTGGGCGCGCCACCCCCCTGGCGCGCCCTGGTGCCTCGTGGGCCCCCTGCGGCCCATCTTTGCGTGATTCCAACGCCAAAAATTCTTATAAATACCAAAAACCCCAGAAATAACCCTAGAATTTGGACTCCGCCGCCGCAAGCCTCTGTACCTTCGAAATACCATCTGGAGCCCTATTTTGGCACCCTGCTTGAGGGGGAAATCATCACCGGAAGCCATCTTCATCATCCCGGTGGTCTCCATGACGAGGAGGGAGTAGTTCACCCTCGAGGCTAGGGGTATGTACAAGTAGCTATGTGTTTGATCTCTCTCTCTCTCATGTTCTTGATTTGGCACGATCTTGATGTATCGCGAGCTTTGTTAATATAGTTGGATCATATGGTGTTTCTCCCTCTCTATATTGTTGTGATGAATTGAGTTTTTACCTTTGAGGTTTCACTATTATCGGATTGAATACTTTTATGGATTTGAGAACACTTGATGTATGTCTTGCATATGTATATCCGTGGTGACAATGGGGTATTATATTGATTCACTTGATGTATGTTTTGGCACTCAACTCGCGGATTCCCGAGGTGACATTGGGGTAATCTATGCATAGGGGTTGATGCACGTTTTCGTCCTACTTTCTCGGGTAGAAATCTGGGGCACTCTTTAAAGTTCTTTGTGTTGGATTGAATATTATGAATCTGAAGTTGTTTGATGCATATCGAATAATCAACTCACGGATACTTGTGGTGACATTGGAGTATCTAGGTGACATTAGAGTTGGTTGATGCGTATCATATGGTGTTATTTTAGTACGAACTCTAGGGCCGTTTGTGACACTTATAGGGATGGCTCAATAGATTGATCGGAAAGGATAACTTTCAGGTGGTTTCGTACCCTACAACAATTTCTATCTTATGTTCTCCGCTAATAGGAACTTTGGAGTGATTCTTTGTCGCACGTTGAGGGATTGTTATATGATCCAATTATGTTATCATTGTTGAGAGATTGCACTAGTGAAAGTATGAACCCTAGGCCTTGCTTTCAAGCATTGCAATACCGTTTGTGCTCACTTTTTTACTTGCAACCTTGCTGTTTTTTATTTTCATATTACAAAAACCTATATCTACTATCCATACTACACTTGTATCACCATCTCTTCGCCGAACTAGTGCACCTATACAATTTACCATTGTATTGGGTGTGTTGGGGATGATGTCTACTACACAACTTTATTCTTGTAGACTCGTGTTGGGCCTCCAAGCGCAGAGTTTTGTAGGACAGTAGCAAATTTCCCTCAAGTGGATGACCTAAGGTTTATCAATCCGTGGGAGACGTAGGATGAAGATGGTCTCTCTCAAACAACCCTGCAACCAAATATAAGAAATCTCTTGTGTCCCCAACACACCCAATACAATGGTAAATTGTATAGGTGCACTAGTTCGGCGAAGAGATGGTGATACAAGTGTAGTATGGATAGTAGATATAGGTTTTTGTAATCTAAAAATAAATAAAAAATAGCAAGGTAGCAAGTGATAAAACGGAGCACAAACGGTATTGCAATGCTTAGAAACATGGCCTAGGGTTCATACTTTCACTAGTGCAATCTCTCGACAATGCTAACATAGTTGAATCATATAACAATATATCCCTCAACGTGCGACAAAGAATCACTCCAAAGTTCTTATCAAGCAGAGAACATAAGATGAAATTGTTTGTAGGGTATGAAACCACCTCAAAGTTATCTTTTTCGATCAATCTATTGAGCTATTCCTATAAGTGTCACAAACAGCCCTAGAGTTCGTACTAAAATAACACCATATGATACGCATCAACCAACTCTAATGTCACCTAGATACTCCAATGTCACCACAAGTATCCGTGAGTTGATTATACGACATGCATCAAACAACTTCAGATTCATAATATTCAATCCAACACAAAGAACTTCAAAGAGTGCCCCAAGATTTCTACCGGAGAAAGTAGGACGAAAACGTGCATCAAACCCTATGCATAGATTACCCCAATGTCACCTCGGGAATCCGCGAGTTGAGTGCCAAAACATATATCAAGTGAATCAATATAATACCCCATTGTCACCACGGGTATTCATATACAAGACATACATCAAGTGTTCTCAAATCCATAAAAATATTCAATCCGATAATAGTGAAACCTCAAAGGTAAAAACTCAATTCATCACAACAAGATAGAGAGGGAGAAACACCATATGATCCAACTATATTAACAAAGCTCGCGGTACATCAAGATCGTGCCAAATCAAGAACACGAGAGAGAGATCAAACACATAGCTACTTGTACATACCGCTAGCCTCGAGGGTGAACTACTCCCTCCTCTTCATGGAGACCACCGGGATGATGAAGATGGCCTCCGGTGATGATTCCCCGCTCTGGCGGGGTGCCGGAACAGGGCTCCAGATGGTATTTCGAAGGTACAGAGGCTTGCGGCGGCGGAGTCCAAATTTTCGGGTTATTTCTAGGGGTTTCTCTATTTATAGGATTTTTTGGCGTTGGAATCACGCGAAGATGGGCTAAGATGGGCCCACGAGGCACCACGGCGCCATACCCCCCCCCCTTGGCGCGCCCTGGTGCCTCGTGGGCACCTTGTGGCTCTTCTGGTCCTCCCACGAAGCTTCCTGGTTCTCTTTTGTTTCAAAAAAAATCGTCAAAAAGTTTCGCTGCATTTGGAGAACTTTTATTTCTGCACAAAAAACAACACCACGGTAGTTCTGCTGAAAATAGCGCCAGTCCGGGTTAGTTCTAATCAAATCATACCAAAACCATATAGAATTGTTATAAACATGGCATGAATACTTCATAAATTATAGATACGTTGGAGACGTATCAGCATCCCCAAGCTTAATTCCTGCTCGTCCTCGAGTAGGTAAATGATAAAAGAAATAATTTATGAAGTGTGAATGCTAGCATAGTGCATAAGTTTGATCAATGATAATTTCAATCACTTTTCCTAGCATCATAATAGCAACTCTTTCTCATAAAACTCATCATGATAAAGTAGCAATCCATTCACATGTTATGGTTCAAACAATGCATTCTCTTGAAACTTAATGATACATCTCCAACGTATCTATAATTTATGAAGTATTCATGCCATGTTTATTATAGTTTTGTATGATTTTGGTGCACTTTTATATGGATTTTATATGATTTTCATAGACTAACATATTGACCTAGTGCCCAGTGCCAGTTGTTGTTTTCTGCTTGTTTTTGGTTTTCCAGAAAATCCATATCAAATGAAGTCCAAATGCAGCGAAACTTTTTGACGATTTTTTCTGGAAGGAAACAGACCCAGGAAGCTTCGGAGGAGCAGCAGAAGAGCCACAGGGGCCCCACGAGCCACCTGGGCGTGCTTGACCCCCCCCCCTCCAGGCGCGCCCTGGTGCCTCGTGGGCCCCCTGTGGCCCTTCTTCGCGTGATTCCAACGCCAAAAAATCATATATATTCAGAAACCCCCAAAAGTTAACCTAGATGAGTTTTTACGCCAACGCAAGCCTCTGTACCTCCACGATCTAATCTACAGCCCTTTTCCGGCACCCTGTCGGAGGGGGGAATCATCACCGGAGGCCATCTTCATCATCCCGGCGGTCGGCGGTCTCCATGACGAGGAGGGAGTAGTTCACCCTCGGGGCTGAGGGTATGTACTAGTAGCTATGTGTTTGATCTCTCTCTCTCTCTCGTGTTCTTGATTTGGCACGATCTTGATGTATCGCGAGCTTTGTTAATATAGTTGGATCATATGGTGTTTCTTCCCTCTCTATCCTTGTTGTGATGAATCGAATCTTTTCCCTTTGAGGTTTCGTTATTGTCGGATTGAATATTTCAGATTTGAGAACACTTGATGTATGTCTTGCATATGAATGCCCGTGGTGACAATGGGGTATTATATTGATTCACTTGATATATGTTTTGGCACTCAACTCACGGATTCCCGCGGTGACATTGGGGTAATATATGCATGTGGGTTGATGCACGTTTTCATTATCTTTTCTCCCATAGAAACTTTGGGGTGCTCCTTGGAGTTCTTTGTGTGGATTGAATATTAAGATCATGAAGTTGTTTGATGCATATCATATAATCAACTCACGGATACTTGTGGTGACATTAGAGTATCTAGGTGACATTAGAGTTGGTTGATGTGTATCATATGGTGTTATTTTAGTACGAACTCTAGGGCTTTTTGTGACACTTATAGGAATAGCTCAATAGATCGATCGGAAAGAATAACTTTGAGGTGGTTTCGTACCCTACAAACAATTTCTATCTTATGTTCTCCGCTAATAGGAACTTGGGAGTGATTCTTTATTGCACGTTGAGGGATGGTTATATGATCCAATTATATTAGCATTGTTGAGAGATTGCACTAGTGAAAGTATGAACCCTAGGCCTTGTTTTCAAGCATTGCAATACCATTTGTGCTCACTTTTGTTACTTGCTACCTTGCTGTTTTTATATTTTCAAATTACAAAAACATATATCTACTATCCATACTACACTTTTATCACCATCTCTTCGCCGAACTAGTGCACCTATACAATTTACCATTGTATTGGGTGTGTTGGGGACACAAGAGATTTCTTGTATTTGGTTGCAGGGTTGTTTGAGAGATACCATCTTCAACCTACGCCTCTCACGGATTGATAAACCTTAGGTCATCCACTTGAGGGAAAATTGCTACTGTCCTACAAAACTCTGCGCTTGGAGGCCCAACACGAGTCTACAAGAATAAGTTGTGTAGTAGACATCAAGCTCTTTTCTGGCGGCATTGCCGGGGAGGTGAGTGCTTGAAGGTATATCTTTAGATCTTGCAATTGAATCTTTTAGTTTCTTGTTTTATCACTAGTTTGGTTTATAAAAGAAAACTAAAAAATTAATGGAATTGAGGTTGCCTCATATTATTCGTCTTTATAATGTCTTTATTGAAAATGATGGATCGGAAAATTGTGCTCAATTGATAGAAGAAGAATTCAATAAAATGTTTGGCATAAAATCCATGAATGATGAGCATGATTGCAATGTTGCTAGTATGAATTCTTTGAATATCCATGATGCTAGTGATATGCAAAGCCACAAGCTTGGGGATGCTATGTTTGATGAAGATGATATTTTTAGTCCCCCAAGTTTTGATGAGAAAATTTATTATGATGGAAGCATGCCTCCTATTTATGATGATTATATTGATAAAAGTGGATTTGGAGAGGTTACAACTTTATTTAATGATGATTCCACTATTTTGGAAGAGGTTTCAATTGATTATGACAACAAAGTTGCTATCTATGATGATTATTGTGATGACATGTATGCTATAATGAATAATGATAAATATGAAACTTTTCATCATGATTTTAATTTTCAATTGGATTATGCCAATCAAGTATCTCATGATAGTTATTTTGTTGAGTTTGCTCCCACGATTATGAATGAGAACAAATTTGCTTACGTGGAGAGTAATTAAATTTTTATGCTTGTGGATCATGAAAAGAATGCTTTATGTGATAGCTATATTGTTGAATTCATTAATGATGCTACTGAAAATTATTATGAGAGAGGATCATATGCTTGTAGGTGTTGCAATAATATCAAGTTTCCTCTCTATGTGTTGAAAGTTTTGAAGTTATGCTTGCTTTGCCTTCCTATGCTAGTTGATTCTTGCTCCCATAAATTGTTTGCTCACAAAATCCCTATGCATAGGAAGTGGGTTAGACTTAAATGAGCTTGCCATGTGATTCATGATGCTCTCTTCGTGTTTCAATTCTCTACTTTTATGCGAGCATCATTGAAATCATCATGCCTAGCTAAAAGGCTTTAAAGAAAAGCGCTTGTTGGGAGACAACCCAATGTTTATACCTACTGTTTTCTTGTGTTCACATGATTAAGCTACTGTAGTAATCATGTTTCATATGTTTTATTTCAATAATGTGCCAAGTAAAGCCTTTGGGATAGTGTGGATGCTTGTTGATTTGATTCTGTGCAAAAACAGAAACTTTTGCGTCCAGTGCTGGAATTTCTATTCTATACTGGAGCGTGAAAAATTCTGAAATTTTTACACAGTATTGGGTGACAAATTTTTTACATTTTCCTAGTTTTTCAGAATTTTTGGAGGTACAGAAGTATGGTTTTTAAATCGCTTACTACACGCTGTTCTGTTTTTGACAGATTTTGTTTTCGATTCATAGTCTGCTTGTTTTAGTGTTTCCATAGCTTATATTGAGTAATATAAACTGTGGAAATGATAGAATACAGTAGGAATTATGTGAGAAAAATTATGAATCTTGTCTTGACAGTACCTAAGTGGATGATTTATTTTTATCATACTAATCTATCTCACGAAGTTCCGTTAAGTTTTGTGTGATTGAAGTTTTCAAGTTTTGGGTGAGATATCGATATGAGGAGAATAAGGAGTGGCAAGACCCTAAGCTTGGGGATTAACAAGGCACCCCAAGGTAAAATTCAAGGAAGACTCAAGTGTCTAAGCTTGGGGATGCCCCGGAAGGCATCCCCTCTTTCGTCTTCAACATTATCGGTAACCTCACTTGGAGCTATATTTTTATTCGTCACATAATATGAGTTTTGCTTGGAGCGTCATTTTCTTCTATTAATATTGTATTTGTGCTATCAATAATCATGTTTTTTATCTTTTAGTTCAATAAAATGCCAATTATAGCCTTTACCATGCTCAGTTTGCAAGTTCATGTGTTGCTGTTTGAAAACAGAAAGTTTTCTGTTATGTCCAGAATATTCCTGAATAGTAAGAACATGAGAAAAATCTGAAATTTTTACACAGTAAGAATTCATGAGCTCTCTCTCACGTGGTAATTTTTCAGAATTTTTGGAGTTAGGGAAGTATGGATTCTTATTCCCCTTTTACAGACTGTTCTGTTTTGGCAGATAGCTGTTATAGTTGCATTGTTTGCATATGTTTGCGTGTTTAATGTTTCTATTTGTGGATAGGAGTATTAAATATGAAGAGGCATTTAGTATGCAATTTTTAATTATAATTTTTGTGATTTGCTACAGTAGAGAATGTTAAGGTTTTGAGTTGATTTATACTAACTTATCTCACGAGTTCTTGTTGAGTTTTATGTGGATGAAGTTTTTAAGATTTAGAGAAACCGTGATATGAGAGGAATTAAGGAGACACAAGAGCTCAATCTTGGGGATGCACAAGGCATCCCAAATTAATATTTCAAGAAGTCTCAAGCATCTAAGCTTGGGGATGCCCCGGTAGGCATCCCACCTTTCTTTATCAACAATTATCGGTCAGTTTTGGTTGAGCCTAAGTTTTTGCTTCTCCACATGAGATGTGCTATTCTTGGAATGTCATTTTATTTTGTTTTCTTTGCTGTTTGAATAAAATAATAAGATCTGAAATTTTCAAATGAGAGAGAGTCCTCACATAGCTACCTATTTGCTTGACTACCCATTTGATCTTCACTTATATCTTTTTGGAGTAGTTTGTCATTTGCTCTAGTACTTCACTTATATCTTTTTGAGCACGGTGGTGATTATATTTTGAAGAAATACATACACTCTCATGCTTCACTTATATTACTTTGAGAGTTGACAATAGTAATGGCAATATGCTTAAGATATGAATTTGGTCCCAAAGTGGTGAATATTCAATAGGGATATAATAAAAACTTTCATATAGATCATTGGATATGATAAGTTTGATTCCTTGCAATAGTTTTGCGATATGGAGATGATGATATGTGAGTCATGTTAGTGAGTAATTGTGATTTAGTAAGAATATTAGTGTTAAGGTTTGTGATTCCCTATGCATGCACATTAAGTCAATAGTTATGCAACGAAATTATATCCTACTTATGGTGCATTATTCGGTGTTAGTTATGTTCAATGCATGTTTATGACCGTTTTCGCTTTTTGGTTGGTTGCTTCTCAATCTATTTGCTAGCCTTCATTTGTACTAAGCAGAAATACTGCTTGTGCATCCAAACTCCTTAAACCCAAGTTATGCCAAATGAGTCCACCATATCTACCTATATGCGGTATTTCCATGCCGTTCCAAGTAAATTTGCGTGTGCCAACTCTAATTTTCAAAATAATTTTCCGTTTTGTGTGTCCGTACCGCTCATGAAGCGGCAGGGGGTGGCCAATATTTTCCATGCTAGGTGTGTTATTCTCACGCTGAGTGTTTATTCACTTGTCATTGCACGAGAGAGTGGCTGGTAATAGGGATGCCCAGTCCCACAATGAAATCAAAATTAATAACAACAAAATTCCTTGGAAAGTGTTGGTATCGAGGGCACTCGTGGATACGGCTAGCCATGGATTGTGAAAGAATGGTGGAAAGGAAATAAACTTTACTTTCTATTTGGGAACCGCCTATGATGTGTCTAGCATGGAAGATATTGGGAATTCTCGGTCGTTTTCGTTGACAGGATAAGCATGCCTCTCAAAATAATTTTATTTCTATAATTTAAGCCTTTGAGCTCTGGCACATTTGTGAATCTCTGCTTCCCTCTGCGAAGTGCCTATCTATTTACATTTATGCAATTTTTATTTTTATTTTTATTTTGAGTCTCCATCTTCTCTTACAAAGCACCAACTAGAGAACACTATTGTCATACTTGTGCATTGGGTGTAGCTAATATTGAGTATGTTTCATGAATGGATCAATGATTGAGCATAATAGGCTAGGGATAACCTTCTTTAGCGTTGATATTTTGAAAGACATGGTTGCTTGTTAGTATGCTTGAGTATTTATGTCTTCATGTCAAATTATAGACTATTGCTTTGAATCATTCAAGTCCAAGTGTCCATGCAACAAAAGAAAAGATTATATGATAATTATGATAGGTAGCATTCCACATCAAAATTTCTGTTTTTAATTGCTACTTTATCATGATGACTTTTATGAGAAAAAGTTGATGTTATGATGCTAGGAAAAGTGATTGAAATTATCATTGATCAAACTTATGCACTATGCTAGCATTCACACTTCATAAATTATTTCTTTTATCATTTACCTACTCAAGGACGAGCAGGAATTAAGCTTGGGGATGCTGATACGTCTCCAACATATCTATAATTTATGAAGTATTCATGCCATGTTTATTATAGTTTTGCATGATTTTGGTGCACTTTTATATGGATTTTATATGATTTTCATGGACTAACATATTGACCTAGTGCCCAGTGCCAGTTGTTGTTTTCTGCTTGTTTTTGATTTCCAGAAAATCCATATCAAATGAAGTCCAAATGCAGCAAAACTTTTTGACGATTTTTTCTGGAAGGAAACATACCCAGGAAGCTTCGGAGGAGCAGCAGAAGAGCCACAGGGGCCCCACGAGCCACCTGGGCGCGCCTCCCCCCCCCCCTCCAGGCGCGCCCTGGTACCTCGTGGGCCCCCTGTGGCCCTTCTTCGCGTGATTCCAATGCCAAAAAATCATATATATTCAGAAACCCCCGAAAGTTAACCTAGATGAGTTTTTACGCCGCCGCAAGCCTCTGTACCTCCATGATCTAATCTACAGCCCTTTTCCGGCAACCTGCCGGAGGGGGGAATCATCACCGGAGGCCATCTTCATCATCCCGGCAGTCTCCATGACAAGGAGGGAGTAGTTCACCCTCGGGGCTGAGGGTATGTACTAGTAGCTATGTGTTTGATCTCTCTCTCTCTCGTGTTCTTGATTTGGCACGATCTTGATGTATCGCGAGCTTTGTTAATATAGTTGGATCATATGGTGTTTCTTCCCTCTCTATCCTTGTTGTGATGAATCGAATCTTTTCCCTTTGAGGTTTCATTATTGTCGGATTGAATATTTCAGATTTGAGAACACTTGATGTATGTCTTGCATATGAATGCCCGTGGTGACAATGGGGTATTATATTGATTCACTTGATATATATTTTGGCACTCAACTCGCGGATTCCCGCGGTGACATTGGGGTAATCTATGCATATGGGCTGATGCACGTCTTCATTATCTTTTCTCCGATAGAAACTTTGGGGTGCTCCTTGGAGTTCTTTGTGTGGATTGAATATTAAGATCATGAAGTTGTTTGATGCATATCGTATAATCAACTCACGGATACTTGTGGTGACATTGGAGTATCTAGGTGACATTAGAGTTGGTTGATGTGTATCATATGGTGTTATTTTAGTACGAACTCTAGGGCTTTTTGTGACACTTATAGGAATAGCTCAATAGATAGATCGGAAAGAATAACTTTGAGGTGGTTTCGTACCCTACAAACAATTTCTATCTTATGTTCTCCGCTAATAGGAACTTGGGAGTGATTCTTTATCGCACGTTGAGGGATGGTTATATGATCCAATTATATTAGCATTGTTGAGAGATTGCACTAGTGAAAGTATGAACCCTAGGCCTTGTTTTCAAGCATTGCAATACCGTTTATGCTCACTTTTGTTACTTGCTACCTTGATGTTTTTATATTTTCAAATTACAAAAACCTATATCTACTATCCATACTACACTTTTATCACCATCTCTTCGCCGAACTAGTGCACCTATACAATTTACCATTGTATTGGGTGTGTTGGGGACACGCGAGATTTCTTGTATTTGGTTGCAGGGTTGTTTGAGAGATACCATCTTCAACCTACGCCTCCCATGGATTGATAAACCTTAGGTCATCCACTTAAGTGAAAATTGCTACTGTCCTACAAAACTCTGCGCTTGGAGGCGCAACACGAGTCTACAAGAATAAGTGGTGTAGTAGACATCACTTAACAACCTATGTTTTTAGTCACCAAACAATTGCAATTCAACTTAATTTCAACAAAGTCTAAGTAAGAGCTCCACATACTCAATTATCATATAGTCTTCTATGATTGCTAGTACTCAAAGCATATTTTTAGAACAAATAGCATCCATCGAACACAGAGAAAGATAGGGGCTTAATGTTTCGCCTCCCAACTTATTTATCATAGAGATAATTGTCAACAATAATAATTCATGATCAAATATATTTGACTGGCCATATGTGCCTGGATCTTTCCCCACCACATGATGCTTGCCAACTAGAGAATAATTAAGGTTGAAATGAGAAGTAATACTATTGACTCTTGCATAAAAGTAAATACATAAAGTAGAAGATAGGCCTTTCGCAGCGGGAAGCAGAGGTTGTCATGCGCTTTTGATTTTTTGATGTGCAAGCCCTTAATGCAAAGGAACTTCATGTTATATTGCCCCTTGTGATAGCAACCTTTGTTATGCAGTCCGTCGCTTTTATTTCTTTACCATCACAAGTTCGTACAAAACTCTGCGCTTGGAGGCCCAACACGAGTCTACAAGAATAAGTTGTGTAGTAGACATCAAGCTCTTTTCTGGTGCCGTTGCTGGGGAGGTGAGTGCTTGAAGGTATATCTTTAGATCTTGCAATTGAATCTTTTAGTTTCTTGTTTTATCACTAGTTTGGTTTATAAAAGAAAACTACAAAAAAAATGGAATTGAGGTTGCCACATATTATTCATCTTTATAATGTCTTTCTTGAAAATGATGGATCGGAAAATTGTGCTCAATTGATAGAAGAAGAATTCAATAAAATGTTTGGCATAAAATCCATGAATGATGAGCATGATTGCAATGTTGCTAGTATGAATTCTTTGATTATCCATGATGCTAGTGATATGCAAAGCCACAAGCTTGGGGATGCTATGTTTGATGAAGATTATATTTTTAGTCCCCCAAGTTTTGATGAGAAAATTTATTATGATGAAAGCATGCCTCCTATTTATGATGATTATATTGATAAAAGTGGATTTGGAGAGGTCACAACTTCATTTAGTGATGATTCCACTATTTTGGAAGAGGTTTCAATTGATTATGACAACAAAGTTGCTATCTATGATGATTATTGTGATGACATGTATGCTATAAAAAATAATGATAACTATGAAACTTGTCATCATGATTTTAGTTTTCAATTGGATTATGCCAATCAAGTATCTCATGATAGTTATTTTGTTGAGTTTGCTCCCACTATTATGAATGAGAAGAAATTTGCTTATGTGGAGAGTAGTAAAAATTCTATGCTTATGGGTCATGAAAAGAATGCTTTATGTGAAAGTTATATTGTTGAATTAATTCATGATTCTGCTGAAAAATTTTATGCGAGAGGAACATATGCTTGTAGGCTTCTCAATAATATCAAGAGTCCTCTCTATGTGTTGAAAGTTTTGAATTCATGCTTGTTTTGCCTTCCTATGCTAGTTGATTCTTGCTCCCATAAATTGTTTGCTCACAAAATCCCTATGCATAGGAAGTGGGTTAGGCTTAAATGTGCTTGTCATATGATTCATGATGCTCTCTTTGTGTTTCAATTCTTTACTTTTATGCGAGCATCATTGAAATCATCATGCCTAGCTAAAAGGCATTAAAGAAAAGCGCTTGTTGGGAGACAACCCAACACTTACACCTACTGTTTTTGTGTGTTCAAATTATTAAGCTACTGTGTTAATCATGTTTTATATGTTTTCTTTCAATAATGTGCCAAGTAAAGCCTTTGGTATAGTGTGGATACTTGTTGATTCGATTATGTGCAAAAACAGAAACTTTTGCGTCCAGTGCTGGAATTTCTATTCTGTACTGGAGTGTGAGAAAATTCTGAAATTTTTACAGAGCATTGGGTTACAAATTTTTTATGTTGTTATAATTGTTCAGAATTTTTGGAGGTATAGAAGTATGGTTTTTAAATCGCTCACTACATGCTTTTCTGTTTTTGACAGATTCTGTTTTCGGTGCATAGTTTGCTTGTTTTAGTGTTTCCATAGCTTATATTGAGTAATATAAATTGTGGAAATGATAGAATACAGTAGGAATTATGTGATAACAATTATGAAACTTGTCTTGACAGTACCTAAGTGGATGATTTATTTCTATCATACTAACCTATCTCACAAGATCCGTTAAGTTTTATGTGATTGAAGTTTTCAAGTTTTGGGTGAGATATCGATATGAGGAGAATAAGGAGTGGCAAGACACTAAGCTTGGGGATTCCCAAGGCACCCCAAGGTAATACTCAAGGAAGACTCAAGCGTCTAAGCTTGGGGATGCCCCGGAAGGCATCCCCTCTTTTGTCTTCAACATTATCGGTAACCTTACTTGGAGCTATATTTTTATTCGTCACATGATATGTGTTTTGCTTGGAGCATCATTTTTTTTTTGTTGAGATTTGCTTTCTGTTATAAATAATCATGTTTTGTATCTTTTAGTTCAATAAAATGCCAATTATAGCCTTTACCATGCTCAGTTTGCAAGTTCATGTGTTGCTGTTTGAAAACAGAAAGTTTTCTGTTATGTCCAGAATATTCCTGAATAGTCAGAACATGATAAAAATCTGAAATTTTTACACAGTAAGAATGCATGAGTTATATGTCATGTGGTAATTTTTCGTAATTTTTGGAGTTAGGGAAGTATGAATTTTAAACCCCCGTTTACAGACTGTTCTGTTTTGGCAGATTGCTGTTATAGTTGCATTGTTTGCATATGTTTGCTTGTTTAATGTTTCTATTTGTGGATAGGAGTATTAAATATGCATAGGCATTTAGTATGCAATGTTTAATTATAATTTTTGTGATTTGTTACAGTAGAGAATGTCAAGGTTTTGAGTTGATTTTCACTAACTTATCTCATGAGTTCTTGTTGAGTTTTGTGTGGATGAAGTTTTTAAGATTTAGGAGAAGCCATGATATGAGAGGAATTAAGGAGACACAAGAGCTCAATCTTGGGGATGGCCAAGACACCCCAAGATAACATTCCAAGAAGTCTCAAGCAAGTAAGCTTGGGGATGCCCCGTTAGGCATCCCACCTTTCTTCATCAACACCTATCGGTTAGCCTAAGTTTTTACTTGTTCACATGATATGTGCTATTCTTGGAGTGTCCTTTTATTTTCGTTTTGTTTGAATAAAATTATCAAGATCTGAAATATTGAATGAGAGAGAGTCCTCACATAGCTACTTAATTGTTTGACTACTCATTGATCTTCACTTATATCTTTTGGAGTAGTTTGCCATTTACTCTTGTTCTTCACTTATATCATATGAGTAAATTGTTGAATAAATTAAATATCATGAAGTTGAAATAATATGAGCTTCATATGCTTGTATCATGCCTAGTAGTAGCTTCACATTGGGTTTAGAAGGTAAAATCTATTGAAGCTTGACAATCACAATATTGGTCATACAAGCAATTCATGAATGATTGGTATAAGGAAGAGAACTTTCACATATAAGTATATTATCTTGGACATCTTTTATGATTGTGAATACCCATTAATTATTTTCAAACTTGAGCAAATTAGTTGAAGTTGGACAAGGAAGACAACGTAATGAGTTATGTTTGGGTATATTTGCATAGAAGTTATATTGTTATGGATCCTCCAACATGTGGTGCTTGCTTAGGATCTTTTGCTAGCCAAAAATTCGTACTAAGTAAAGATACTACTTGTGCATCCAAAAACCATTAAACCCAGTTTCTTGCCATGAGTGTCCACCATATCTACCTATGGATTGAATAAGATCCTTCAAGTAAGTTGTCATCGGTGCAAAAAGAAATAAAAATTGCTCCTAAAATATGTATGATCTTTTATTGCAAGGGAAAATAAGCGTTGTACGAACTTGTGATGGTAAAGAAATAAAAACGACGGACTGCATAATAAAGGTTGCTATCACAAGGGGCAATATAACGTGACGTTCCTTTGCATTAAGGGCTTGCACATCCAAAAATCAAAAGCGCATGACAACCTCTGCTTCCCGCTGCGAAAAGCCTATCTTCTACTTTATGTATTTACGTTTATGCAAGAGTCAGTAGTATTACTTCTCATTTCAACCTTAATTATTCTCTAGTTGTCAAGCATCATGTGGTGGGGAAAGATCCAGGCACATATGGCCAGTCAAATATATTTGATCATGAATTATTATTGTTGACAATTATCTCTATGATAAATAAGTTGGGAGGAGAAACATTAAGCCCCTATCTTTCTCTGTGTTCGATGGATGCCATTTGTTCTAAAAATATGCTTTGAGTACTAGCAATCATAGAAGACTATATGATAATTGAGTATGTGGAGCTCTTACTTAGACTTTGTTGAAGATAAGTTGAATTTCAATTGTTTGGTGACTAAGAACATAGGTTGTTAAGTTTCAAGAGAATGCATTGTTTGAACCATAACATGTGAATGGATTGCTACTTTATCATGATGAGTTTTATGAGAAAGAGTTGCTGTTATGATGCTAGGAAAAGTGATTGAAATTATCATTGATCAAACTTATGCACTATGCTAGCATTCACACTTCATAAATTATTTCTTTTATCATTTACCTACTCGAGGACGAGCAGGAATTAAGCTTGGGAATGCTGATACGTCTCCAACGTATCTATAATTTATGAAGTATTCATGCCATGTTTATTATAGTTTTGTATGATTTTGGTGCACTTTTATATTTAATTTATATGATTTTCATGGACTAACATATTGACCTAGTGCCCAGTGCCAGTTGCTGTTTTCTGCTTGTTTTTGGTTTTCCAGAAAATCCATATCAAATGAAGTCCAAATGCAGCGAAACTTTTTGACGATTTTTTCTGGAAGGAAACAGACCCAGGAAGCTTCGGGGGAGCAGCAGAAGACCCACAGGGGCCCCACAAGCCGCCTGGGCTCGCCACCCCCTGGCGCGCCCTGGTGCCTCATGGGCCCCCTGTGGCCCCTCTTCGCATGATTCGAACGCCAAAAATTCTTATAAATACCAAAACCCCCAGAAATAACCCTAAAATTTGGACTCCGCCGCTGCAAGCCTCTGTACCTTCGAAATACCATCTGGAGCCCTGTTTCGGCACCCTACCGGAGGGGGAAATCATCACCGGAGGCCATCTTCATCATCCCGGCGGTATCCATGATGAGGAGGGAGTAGTTCACCCTCGAGGCTAGGGGTATGTACAAGTAGCTATGTGTTTGATCTCTCTCTCTCTCTCGTGTTCTTGATTTGGCACGATCTTGATGTATCGCGAGCTTTGTTAATATAGTTGGATCATATGGTGTTTCTCCCTCTGTATCTTGTTGTGATGAATTGAGTTTTTACCTTTGAGGTTTCACTATTATCGGATTGAATACTTTTATGGATTTGAAAACACTTGATGTATGTCTTGCATATGGATACCCGTGGTGACAATGGGGTATTATATTGATTCACTTGATGTATGTTTTCGCACTCAACTCGCGGATTCCCGAGGTGACATTGGGGTAATCTATGCATAGGGGTTGATGCACGTTTTCGTCCTACTTTCTTCGGTAGAAATCTTAGGGCACTCTTTGAAGTTCTTTGTGTTGGATTGAATATTATGAATCTGAAGTTGTTTGATGCATATCGAATAATCAACTCACGGATACTTGTGGTGACATTGGAGTATCTAGGTGACATTAGAGTTGGTTGATGCGTATCATATGGTGTTATTTTAGTACGAACTCTAGGGCCGTTTGTGACACTTATAGGGATGGCTCAATAGATTGATCGGAAAGGATAACTTTGAGGTGGTTTCATACCCTACAACAATTTCTATCTTATGTTCTCCGCTAATAGGAACTTTGGAGTGATTCTTTGTCACACGTTGAGGGATTGTTATATGATCCAATTATGTTAGCGTTATTGAGAGATTTCACTAGTGAAAGTATGAACCCTAGGCCTTGTTTTCAAGCATTGCAATACCGTTTGTGCTCACTTTTGTTACTTGCTACCTTGCTATTTTTTTATTTTCATATTATAAAAACCTATATCTACTATCCATACTACACTTGTATCACCATCTCTTCGCCGAACTAGTGCACCTATACAATTTACCATTGTATTGGGTGTGTTGGGGGCACAAGAGATTTCTTGTATTTGGTTGCAGGGTTGTTTGAGAGCGACCATCTTCATCCTACGCCTCCCACGGATTGATAAACCTTAGGTCATCCACTTGAGGGAAAATTGCTACTGTCCTACAAAACTCTGCGCTTGGAGGCCCAACACGAGTCTACAAGAATAGGTTGTGTAGTAGACATCAACTATCATTTGAAGCACAAGAGCAAGGAGTTCATCGTCAACACACTGTCTATTACCTTTTGGAGAGTGGTGTCTCCTAGATTGGTTAGGTGTCACTTGGGAGCCTCCAAGATCATGTGGAGTTGAACCAAGGAGTTTGTAAGGGTAAGGAGATCGCCTACTTCGTGAAGATCTACCCCGAGTGGGGCTAGTCCTTCGTGGATGGAAGCCATCGTGGAATAGGCAAGGTTGCTTCTTCGTGGACCCTTCGTGGGTGAAGCCCTCCGTGGACTCGCGCAACCGTTACCCTTCGTGGGTTGAAGTCTCCATCAACGTGGACATACGATAGCACCACCTATCGGAACCATGCCAAAAATCATCGTGTCTTCATTGCGTTTGAAATCTCCAAACCCCTCCTTTACTTACATGTGCAATGTTTTACTTTCCGCTGCTATACTCTTAGAATTGCATGTGTAGGGTGATACTTGACTTGGTGTATTTGCTAAAATATGCCCACAACTAAAATTGGGAAAAGGATAGATTCTTATTTGGTCAAGTAGTCTAATCACCCCCCTCTAGACATAGTTTCGATCCTACAAGTGGTATCAGAGCTTTGATCTCCATTGCATTGGTTTCACAACCTAAGAGAGTATGGCATCTAGTGAGGGAAAGTACCACCGTAGAGGTCCATATTTTGATGGTACAAACTTTGCTAGTTGGAAGCATAAGATGAAAATGCATATTCTTGGTCATAACCCCGCCGTTTGGGCTGTTGTTCGTGTTGGCTTGCAAGGTGAATTCTTTGATGATGGTAAGGAACTGGATCGTGAAGCAACCGCGGAAGAATTGAAGATGTTGCAATACAATGCTCAAGCATGTGACATTCTCTTCAACGGTTTGTGCCCCGAGGAGTTCAACTAAATCAGCCGCCTCGAGAATGCAAAGGAAATTTGGGATACTTTGGTTGATATGCACGAGGGTACCGAGTCCGTCAAGGAATCCAAGTTGGATGTGCTTCAAAGTCAACTTGACAAGTTCAAGATGAAGGGTGGTGAAGGAGTCGCCGAAATGTACTCTAGTCTTGCTCTCATCACAAATGAGATTGCCGGCTTAGGAAGTGAAGAGATGACCGACAAATTCATCATCAAGAAGATTCTTAGAGCCTTGGATGGAAAGTATGATACCGTGTGCACATTGATCCAAATGATGCCCAATTACAAATATCTCAAGCCCACGGAAGTCATTGGAAGGATTGTTGCTCATGAGATGTCACTCAAGGACAAGGAGTAGCTGCACAATAAGTCAAGTGGTGCTTACAAAGCCTCAACCGATGCTCCCACAACTTCAAGCAACAAGCTAGTATTCGATGAAGAGATAAGTCTAATGGTGAAAAGATTCAACAAGTTTTACAAGAACAAAGGAAAAGAGAGAAGCTCTAGCTCAAGGCATTATGATAGAAGATCATCAAGTTGTGATCGTAATTGCTCTAATTGTGGAAGACCCGGACACTACTCCAATGAGTGTACGGCACCTCACAAGAAAAGAGATGAATCACCAAGAGGAAGACATAGAAGAGATGAATCACCTTACAAGGAGAGAAGGAGTAGAGATGATCGTTATGAACGAAGACCTTCTCGGAGAAGCAAGGATTCGGAAAGGAAGGACAAGTCATCCAAGAGCTACACTAGAAGACATCAAGCTCATGTTGGTGAATGGATTTCCGGCTCCGACTCCGACAATCATTCCGAGAGAAGCTATCACTCCTACTCCGACCATAGTCAAGATGAAGGTGTTGCCGGACTTGCTCTCGTATCCTCCAACTCCTATGATCTATTTGATTCACCAAATGAAGGAATTGGAAGATGCTTCATGGCAAAAGGCCCTAAGGTATCACACCCCAAATACTTTGACTTTAATAGTGATGAGGATGATTTGCTTGGTGATGATGATTTACTTGTTGATAAGACTGGTGATGTGAGCTATAATGAACATGCTAGTAATCATGATAGTCAAGAGGAAATGAATGACAATGCTATGAAGGAGATTGAGCATCTAACTAAAGAACTAAACACTCTTAAGTTAGCTCATGAAACAACTCTAGAGGATCATAGAGAGCTTCTAAGATCTCATGAGAAGCTACGCTTCGAGAAGCTAAATTTAGAGAAAGAGCATGAGTTTCTAAAAGCTATCAATGACGATCTTCGAAAGAAGAGTTCTTCATATCTTGCCAAACGTTTACTCTTGTCTACCTTTATGCCACAAGTCAAATCCAAGCAAACTAGTAGCAAGGGTGAAAAGAGTTCTACCTTTAGTAGTAACAATAACAATGCTAAATCCAATATTGTTGCTTCTAGTAGTTCTATTTGATTCCACTAATGATTCTCTTAGCCAAGTTACACTTGAGCAAGAAAATGATTTATTGAAAGGAATTATAGAAAAGGGTATCTACAAGAGCCTTGCCGGGAGTAAGCAATTTGAGAAAATTGTGCGCAAACAAGGAAGGCACCGGAAGAACCAAGGCATTGGTTTTGGACGAAAGTTCAATGCCAATGGAGTTGAGTGGGAGGAAGATCAATACCCCAAGACGAAGTTTGTTCCTCAACAAGAGAAGTATGGTCCTACTTCCTTCAAGGGGACACAAGCTCAAGATGATCTTCCACCTCAAGACCACAAGCTAAAAGGCAAGGACAAGCTTCAAGAAAAGATTGACTCATTTGAAGAACCACCTCAAGCTTTGGTCAAGTGGGTTCCAAAGGCCTCATCAAGTTGTACTTCATCAAGTGCTACTACAACTCCAAGGATTCCCATCAAGTTGATGTGGGTCCCAAAGAAGAAGAACTAGAGAGTTCTTGAGGGTGACTCCGCTAACAAACTTCACTCTTATTCACTTATGGCAAGGACTTGTGCAACCAACATCAACATCTTGCACTAGTTCATTGAGTCACAAACCCTCTTGTTGGTAAGACAAGGGACAAGGTATTTAATGCATTCATGGACATCATCATATGTGCATTTCACTCCATGTCTATGGATATTCTTGTTTGTTCCTTGTGGGACTAACCCATGTAGGTATTGAATGTGCAAAACTTCAAGGATTGCTCCCAACTCTTGATGGTCTACATCAACATTGAGCATCCACATCTACAACATCTACATGAAGTCAACATCGACAAAACCCAAGGTTAGTTCATCCCTCCTTGGGGGGATATCACATCTAGGGGGAGCTTTACTCTAAGACTTGAGTCAAAGTAACTCTAATGGTGTGAACACATTAATGCTTTATGTAAAAGTGGTAACCCCACTTGTGCTTAAACGATGAGTATGACCTATGATCAAATGTTCTCATTTGGCTCCTAAGTCAATATACTCATATATAGATGACTATGTCATCGCCCATTGTGTGATAGTTGCTAGAATTGTTTGTGCATGTTTGCCACATATTTCATTTGCTATCTTATTGTGTGAGCATGTTGCTATGCATATTTCTCATTCGAGGACATCCATTTGTAGTTTGATTGATTTGGTTTTATTTGGCCAAATGGATGTACAAGAATGCCTAAGAACCTCCTCTAGCTATCTATTCTTTCTTGTCTCAAATTCTCTTCATGTTATATCACAAAATTTGAACAAGTCTTTTTCGGACCCTCCGGGTGAGGTGCACTCGGAGCCACCGATCTGTCTAAGACTGAACTCCAAAACCTTCTAAATGCCTTTCGGTGTGACCAACTCACTCTCATTCGAACTCACCAAAACCATTTAGATTGATCTAGGTTTTCATCTCGGTGTGACCGATTTGAACGATCTCGGAGAGACCGATATGCTGTACTGCTAGAAGTTATGCATCTCGGTGCCACCGATTTGTTTCAATCAGAGCCACCGACGGTAGATGGGTATATATATCCAGCGAGCCGATACGTTGAAATTTTCTCAAACGCTTCGACCTCGAGCCCCACTGCTGCCGTCGCCCCAGTCTCCGAACGATCGCCATTTCGTCCAGCGCGCCCTCGCCGTTGGATTCCGCCGCCGTCAACGGAAATCTCACCCTCTGTTGCCGCCGTAGAGGATTTGCGCCAAGTTAGGGTAAAATCCGACCCCTTAGTGCTTCTATTTCTGATTCAATGCACTAGGGTTTTCGCCATGATTCTTGCTACTGTGTGCAACTCCTATTCCACGATTAAATTCCGTAGATTAGATGCGAGTAAAGATTTTAGGTTTAAATTTCTACAGAATACATCTCGGATTAGCCGATCTGAAACTTTCGGAGTCACCGATCTGGCTACGGCCATTGCACAAGTACATCTCGGTGCCACCGAGTTGTACTGATCGGTGAGACTGAAATGACGTTTCTATGAAACCCTAGCATCTCGGTGAGACCGAACCACATATCAGTCTGACCGAAATTGTGTGTCAAGTCTCTGTTAAGTGCTTCGATATCACCGAAATTATCAACTCGGTTGTTCCGAAATGTCTTCTATGAAAATTTGAAACTAAGAATTGAACTCAATTTTTTGAAAAACCAGCTGCATTTTGTGATAACTCATCTACTCTGCCTATACCCAACTTATTCACAGGTCTGTTTGCAAGATGTCAGATGCCAGTGACAGTCAAAACAGGTCTGAGGAGCAAAATGTTGCTTTGAGTGCTGGGACAAGTCCAGAGAGCAATTATGAAGAAGGTAGCAGAAGCACTCCAAGCAATCTGCCTAAAGCTGCCAAAAGAACCAGGAAGGCAAAAGGATCAGATGATGAGGATGAGGACTTCCAATTGGAAGAGGTCACCTCCAAAAAGAAGAAAGCCACTGTTCAGAAAGAGTATGCAGGCACTCATAAGGAAAGAGGAGTCACCAGGAAGATCTCTGCCTCTACAGCTGCAAAGAGAGGTATCTCTTCAGAGAATCCAGGAGGATCTCAACAGGCACCCATTCAAGCAAAGCCAAAGGCTGCAGGAAAGAAAAGGGAAAGAAAGCAAACAGCTCATGTGATCTTCAAACCAACTTCCATGAGAAGAGATGATGCAATAGATGAGGAAGAGCCAGCAGCTAATCCACCACCTCCTAAACAGCAGAAACTCATGGGGGATGCTATCAAAACTGTTGCTTCTTCCAAAGCCAAGCCTACAGCTGCCAAGCCCAAGAGAACCACAAGAAATGTGCCAGCAAGTGAGAAGAAAAAGGCCCCAGTGCCTCAAGGAAATGATGATGATGATGAAGCCACAGTGCTCAGGAAGCTAAGACCCAGGTTGCCAGAACACAATGACACTCATCCTATTGCTGAGAACATGAAGGAGAGGAAGGACAATGGTCTGAGGAAGTGGAGGCAAGCTGATCCATATGCTGTAAGAAGAAGGACCGTTGTATACTATAGATTCCATACCAAGGAACAACAGGATTTTTATGAGACAGTTTTGCTAGACAAGAAGCCCATAGTCAGTGACATGAGATGGTGGATTGGAAATTCATTGATGCCAATGAAGATCATTTTCCTCATGTGCATGAGAGCTTCAAGATGATTGGGATTGATGAATTCATTGGGAAGAAGTTGACAACTTGGAATGATGAGATGGTAATGCAATTCTACTCGACTGCTCATTTCTATCCAGATGGAAGAATTGTATGGATGACAGAAGGTATCAGGTATGAGTCCTCAGCTGAGGAATGGGCTACTTTGCTTGATGTGCCCGAGCCAGAAGAGCATGACATTGATGTGTATGCCAAGCACAAGATGGATCACAACTCCATGGCCAACATGTACAAGGAAATCCCTTTGGATGATGTTGAGACTCACAAGCTAGGATCAGTTTACCATCTGTTGGCAGGACTTGCTACCTCCAACACCATCATGAGGCATACATTGATGCCCAAGTCTGGAGATGAGAGGATGATAAGAGGACACTTCATAAACATGCCACATCACATTGATCGTTCAGAGAGATTCAGGGTCATGGATCTTATTGTTGAAACTGTTACAAGGACTGCTGCAGATCAGAAGAGGTCATATGTGGTTTTGCTCCACACATTCAGGTGCTTATCAACTCCAAAGTTGGTAACAAGACCTACTTGCTTGACCATGAGCACTTGCCACTTAGGCCTGAGTTTGAAGATAACACAGTCACCATGGATCCATCCCATCCTACTTCAACCACAGCACAAGCCGAGAAGGAAGCAAGAGCAGAAGCTACCAAGTCTGCATAGCCTAGAGCCACATCTGCTCCATTACTGAAGACGAAGGTCGACTAGATGAATTATCTTCTTCGAGCCACTCAGAGGATCGACCAGAGTTTGGCCAACTTAGCTACGAACCAGAAGAGTCTTGAGAGGATTATTGAGACTAAATTCTATGACCTAGACGTCAAGGTGACTGAGATGCAAACCACCGTTGAGAGCCTAAAGAAGGAAGTGGATGACGCAAAGAATGCTACTAGTGATGATGAGCAGCAACAGGGTACAGTACTTCCCACTACTACGCAGTTCAAGACCCAGCGTAGGTCAGCAGCAATTCCAGACACTTCCAGAGCTACAGTCTCAGCTCCAGCTGCTGCACCTTCTGTTACTCCCTCAGCTGCTCCAGTTGTTGCCACTCCTCCACCAGTCCCGCAGACTTATTCGGAGACATTTGCAGATGCTCTTCTCTCTACTCCGACATCGAGGCACACCGGAGCTGCCAGCCAGAGGTCTTCACCGCCAGGAGTTGCCGGAGATCGTGTCTAGAGCGTCGTTTAGCTCTATACCTATTCGATCTTTTTGGTACTTGTTGCCAAAGGGGGAGAATTTGTATAGATCATTAGAGCTTCGAGAGAGAGTGTTTTGCTTTTGTTCGTTTGATTTTCTTGAGAGTTTCTTGCTACAAGTTGGTTTGTGTCACTTTGGTGCTACTTTGTCTGTTATGCTTGTGATACTACGTTCCGTTATGCATGTTTGATCATACGACGCTTCATGTTATGCACATTGCTTATCATTATCGTTATCTATGTATGATCATTCACTTGTTGATTGGTGATGAGTGCTTATGTTATTGTATCCTTATCATTTTGAGCGCTCCACCAAGATGTATGTGACATGGAAGAGTGACCCATAATCCTAATCGATTGTGCATTTGCATTCAAACGCAAATTTTAAATAATGCACAAATTTAGGGGGAGCTCTTACTTATCACATACTTCTCAAAGCGACAATGTATTCCATTGATTATATCATTTGTCGAAGCTTTGATCTATATGTTGTCATCAATTACCAAAAAGGGGGAGATTGAAAGTGCAACTAATCCCCGGGTGGTTTTGGTAATCAATAACAACATATACAGCATTGATCTAATTCTTGTTGCTAGTAGATTTCAGAAAAAATCAATGACTGGCATGGCAAGGACTAATGGATGTGGACCCCTCAAAATGTCAAGAACAAGTTTGGCATCCACAAGACTCTTCATTTTTATTTTAGTGATCCAAGATCACATTGAGTCCCTTAGGAAAGCCAATACTATTAAAAGGGGATGAGGTGTAAATGATGAGGTTGTTGCTCAAAGTGCTTAGTGATATTGCTCCAAAACTCTCAGTCATTCTCCCATAATCACATATGTCCAAACCCTAAACTTCTATCTCGGTCCCACCGAAATTTCTCCATCCGGACTCATCGAGACCATCACTCATATTGCCACAGCCAAACCCTAGCAATTTGGTTACACCGAAAAGGATCTCGGTCCCACCGAGATGGCATGACCAAGTTGCTGTAACGACATTATTTCACTTCGGAATCACCGAGTTGAAATAATCAGAATTTCCGAAACTGGGTCTGCCCTAGCCATTGCACTTTCGGTCTCACCGAGTTGTTCCACTTCGGTCCCACCGAAAAGCCTAAAGTTCATACTTTTTACACTAATCGGTCTCACCGAATTTGCCTTCGGTCCCACCAATTTTGGGTCAAAAGTGTGTAACGGTTGGATTTTTGGTGAAGGCTATATATACCCCTCCACCACCACTTACTCTAAAAGAGAGCCATCAGAACGTGCCTACACTTTCACCATACATTTTCTGAGAGAGAACCACCTACTCATGTGTTGAGATCAAGAGATTCCAATCCAACCATTTGAACTTTGATTTCTAGCCTCTTCAAGTTGCTTTCCACTCCAATCCTTCTCCTACCCAAGCCAAATCTATGAGAGAAAGATTGAGTGTTGAGGAGACTGTCATTTGAAGCACAAGAGCAAGGAGTTCATCATCAACACACCGTCTATTACCTTTTGGAGAGTGGTGTCTCCTAGATTGGTTATGTGTCACTTGGGAGCTTCCAAGATCATGTGGAGTTAAACCAAGGAGTTTGTAAGGGTAAGGAGATCGCCTACTTCGTGAAGATCTACCCCGAGTGAGGCTAGTGCTTCGTGGACGGAAGCCATGGTGGAATAGGCAAGGTTGCTTCTTCGTGGACCTTTCGTGGGTGGAGCCCTCCGTGGACTCGCGCAACCGTTACCCTTCGTGGGTTGAAGTCTCCATCAACGTGGACGTACGATAGCACCACCTATCGGAACCACACCAAAAATCATCGTGTCTTCATTGCGTTTGAAATATCCAAACCCCTCCTTTACTTACATGTGCAATGTTTTACTTTCCGCTGCTATACTCTTAGAATTGCATGTGTAGGGTGATACTTGACTTGGTGTATTTGCTAAAATCTGCCCACAACTAAAATTGGGAAAAGGACAGATTCTTATTTGGTCAAGTAGTCTAATCACCCCCTCCTCTAGACATACTTTCGATCCTATAGTTTTTCACTTTTCGGGAAGCAAAGTTGTATCTCGCGTGGAAGCAAAGCTGTGCTTTACCGTGAAGCACAATTATGCTTTTCACATTTCGGGAAATCAGTTGTGCTTCACTGTGAAAGCACAATTATGCTTTTTCACTTTTCGAGAAGTACAATTGTGCTTTTCACAAAGGATGCTTCACGCAAGGAAAACCAAAAAAACGAGAAAACTTAGAAAAAAACCAAACAAAATCCAAAACCCGAAGAAAAAACGTGTGCAAAAAAAACTATGCTTCCACGGGGTAAGGTAGACTTGGAAGATTTTTAAGTGGAGGTAAGGTGCACTTGGAAGATTTAGATACGAGGTTTCATACAGTGGTGGTTTATCCAACTTCGAGGCCCATGTTCTAGGGGTAATAACCTACTTTTGTTGGATGTTTCTCTCTTGTATGAACAATGTGGCTACAATATGATGTCCGGATGACCGTGTTGATCTCGGTGATTCTTGTGAACTTGTTAAGATTTACTGTAGCTTTGCCTTATATAGGGGTGGCGAAATAGAGAATACAATGACATTATGGCTACGTCTTGGTATCGATAATACGTACTCCCTCCGAATAGTGCCAAAAAATGTCTTACATTATGGGACGGAGGGAGTAGTTGAGTTGGCCTTTACTAGGGTCTTGGGTGTGTTTGATGTGAGATCGGAGAATTTTTACTGAGGCTGTGGAGGCAGGAGGAAGAGGAGGAAGCGGCAACAGGTCAAGGGTCTTCATTTCGTACTAGAATCTGACGAGGTTTGCCTGGCCCCACCATTCGAGAGTGGGCCTTTTCGTGTCATGACTCCATGCGATTCTTCTTCCTAGCATGAGTACATCTAACTGGGCCGTGAGCCCGTGACAAATGTTTTTTCTTTTCAACCAGTTAGCCATTCAGATGGAGTGAATTGCAGAAAACATCGACATTGAAGGCTAGGGTTGCAGGAACCACACTTCTACAGTTTTGTGCCAAAAACCACTAATTCCGAGGCTATTTATTTTTACAAAAACCACTAGTTGATGACTTTGGGCCATTTGATGGTGATTATGACAGGTGGAGCCCACTTTTGTTGACGTGGCGTAACGGTTCGGGATAGATGTCGTTAGACGTTTTTTGTGCCAAAAACACCTTCTTAAAAAATAGAATAGCCAAGCCACCCCTCCCGTGCGTGCTCCCTGATGCGCCACTTGCCCCGCCGCCGGCAAGCCTGCTCCCCTACCTCTACTACGCCCGGCGCCGGCGAGCAGCAGCAGCTCCACCCCGCCTCCCCTGCGCCGGCCGAGGGACGAGCAGCAGCAGCTCCACCTGCTACGGCGCGACTGGGCAGTGCGTCGCCCGGCCAACCTCCACCCACGTCGCCGCCCTGGCCGACCTCCAACGGCGCAACCACCGGGAGCAGCAGCTCCACCGCGCATCCCTTGCGCCAGTGAGCAGCAGCAGCCCATGCAGACGAGCGACGCGAGCGCCCCGAAAGGACAGGCAGCGCCCGGACGATACCGCCGTTGAGCAGACGAGTGACGCGAGCGCCCCGACAGGACAGCGAGCGCCCGGACGTCGCCGCCGTTGAGCAGGAGGAAGACGCTGCGTCGTCGGCGTCGGGGCCGGACGCGTGGTGGTCCTGGATGTGGATGCGCAACCTCCTGGCGCCGCCCCACGCTTGTCCCTCTTTGGCGCCGTCCCTTTCCGCCGATGCACGACCCCGGCGGCGCCCCGGCGACGCACCTGAGCACGACCAGACGAGGTCGTCGACCTGTTTCGGCCGGCCAGACCTCCCCAGCAACCGCAGCGCCGGAGGCCCTCGAGCCCGCCGTGCCGCACTACCCAGACGAGGCTGCGGCGGCTTGGGCCATGGTGGCAGCCGGCAGGCGGCGCCACACGCTAGAGAGGAGGGGGAGGTGTCCGACGGTGCGCCACCTCGCCGGTGACGAGACCCATGGCCGGCGTGGTGCTGCTCTCCCAAATCCCAAGGAGCTGATTGCCTTTTCTGTTTTTGACTGAAGGGTGTCCTTGTAAAATTACAGGGACTGTTTTGTAAATATAGAAAATCCCTCATCTCACGACGTCTAACGTGAACTGTTACGCCACGTCATCAGTTGCGGGACCCACCTGTCATAATCATCATCAAATGGGCCAAAGTCATCAACTAGTGGTTTTTGCAAAAAAATTAGCCTCGGAATTAGTGGTTTTTGACACAAAACTGTAGAATTGTGGTTCCTGCAACCCTAACCTTCAATGTCGATGTTTTCTGCAATTCACTCCACTAGGATGTGCACACGATGGGGCCAAACAACAACACAAGAGGAGGGAAGGGTGTTGCCAAGATGTCAACACTATGGCATGCACACTCCAAGCCTCACGGTGTCCTATCATTACCTCGTCCCGTGTGCTTGCGTTGCCTGCATGTTCTTCTGCGTCTAATCTAGCCAGCGCGCGGCCCGCCGACGCCCCGACTGATTGCTCGACGTGCTAATGAAGGAGAAGCTGGATCCAGAGGAGTGCCACTGAGAACACAAGTGCGGGTCCCTTTGTTCGTACTCCTTTGTGCTTGGATCGCATGCAGTTGTGTTCTCAGGTCACCCCTTTGGGTTGCTTCCCTTGATTGATCCGGCGACCAGTTTGGGCCGTGGTGAGCGAGACTTCTCTTGGGGTTTCTGTTTTCCTCTTTTTTCTTTCCTTGACTGGGAGTGCAGTGATCCTCGGGAAGGTGCGATCAGCGGGCGCGGAGGTGGCGGGCGGAGCACCGGGAGATGTCCAGCTCGAGTGCCGGCGCTGCGGCGGCGGCGGTGGTGTTCCGCACGGGACATGTCGTCGGCACCCAGCATCAGCTTCTTTCCCGCCGCGGCCGCGCCCACCCCCGACAAGCCGCGCACCCGCGCCCTCGTCCTCGAGGACCATTCTTCGTGCAAGTACCAACGGGTGATAGGTTGATACTGATGAGACATTCTAGCCATTCCTTTGCCCCTTGACCGTCACAACGTAACATTTGCCTTGACATGGAGGTAGGGATGTAAATGGCAAATAAACGGCAGCCGCAAGTCCCGTTTAGTTAGCTTTTGCTAGCTCGATAGTTCATTTTCCCCAGAAAAGAAAAACCTTATTGAACTATTAGACCATAAGTGGACTTTAAACGGGTTAAACGGGACCGGTTTACGTCGGAGGTTTCGATCCCAGCCTGCAAATATTCCATCTAGCTTACACATTTTACAGTGCGGTATCTCCCTGATCCCTCGTCCGATCTGGCTGAAACTTCAGTTCAGTTATATGGATGATCGAGCAAAATCACTTTGTTACCACCAAATCATTTTTTGCAATTTTATTGAAACTCCAAGGGGATGCAAATTGAATCTCCCACATAACCTAATTTTGTGCTGCAGTTCAATTCGGTTGAGCAGGAGCTTAATCATCCATGGCCAACCCATCAGCTTCAGCTTCAGCAGCAGCATCCATGGTTTTGTGTTGAGCCTGAGCATCTAAGCCGCCGCGCCATCCCTGCAGGCCCTTCCGGACGTTCTCGCTGTCGTCGGCGCTGTCGCGGAAGGTCTCCAGGTCGTCGCACATGCTCGCCATGCTCGATAGGAGCAGCTCCTCCTTCCAGTCCTCCATCGGCGTCAGGTCGCCGTGCTCCTCCATGAACTCGATCATTTTCTGATCGAATGCAAAAGGGAATGCATGTGATTGGATCAAGTCAAACGTAATCAAAGATGAATGTACTGTTCTTACGTCAATGCCGCCGATGTGGTGGTACTGGTGGGTGTGTTTCCTCGGTACGCCGGCGGCCTCCCTGGCGCGGAAGTGCTCGTCCACGGACCGCAGCATCTCCGCCTCCGGCGGCAGCGCGCGGCGGCCGGACAGCGCCTGCGCGACCCACCTCGCCTGCGCCTCGAAGAACCACGGCACCAGGACTTTTCTCGGCACGCCCACGAAGGAGAGCGCCGGCGCCAGGGACGGCGGGAACACGTGCTCGAACAGCGGGCCGACCACTCAGTCGCCGTCGCCCACGGCGACCGCCCCGCCCGTGTCCAGGAACGGGAACGAGTAGTCGTACCCCATGCAGTAGATCACCGTGTCCGCGACGACGGAGGAGCCGTCCGCGAACGACACGCGCCCGTCGGCGTGCAGCCGGCGTGCCCGCGGGTGGAGGCGCAGCACGTCGCCGTGGTTGGCCACCATCCTCGACACGGCCGGCGTGGCTGCCTCGGAGCTGGCGAGGTGCACCTCCCGGGCGACGCGGCGGAGGTCCAGCGCGATGTCCGTGCCGCTGTCCCCGCAGCCGACCACCACCACCGCCTCGCCGCGGAACGGCTCCGGCGTCCTGTACGAGTGGCTGTGCAGCTGCCGACGCCCCCATTCCCCCACTCCCTCGATGCCGCTGGGGAGCATCGGATGCGAGTACTGACCGGTGGCCACGACCACCGCGTCAAACACTACCTCCTCCTCCTCCTCCTCTACCCGCGCACCATCCTCCGGGCCGCCGAGGCGCCGCACGGACCTCACCGCCCACTGACGCGTCGCCGTCGACGTCGGAGCCGCGGCGGCGACGCGGACGACCCGGGTGTTGAGCCTGACGGCGTCCATAAGCCCGAACGCGGCGCAGAAGTCCCGGAGGTAGCAATGCACCTCGCGGTGGCCGGGGTAGCGGCGCGGGTCGCGGCCGGCGCCGTCCCTGGGAAGGAACTGGAAGTCGGAGAAGCCCATGGCCTCCCGCGGGGTGCGGAGGCGGAGGCACGCGTACGCGCTGCTGGGCACGAGGCCGTGGGTGGTCGTCGGGTCGTACAGCCACTGCCCGCCGACGTCGTCGCTCTGCTCCATGACCGTGACCGCGTGGCCCTCTCGCCGCAGCTCGCGCGCCGCCGCCAGGCCGGCCATGCCGCCCCCCACCACGCACACGTTCTTCGACTGCAGCTGCGGGCGCTGCACCGCCGGCTCTGGCTCGCCAGCGGCCATGTCGATCGGTCGATGGTGGTGGTGATCGGAATCTGGACCGGAGAGCGGAGACTGGCAAGGAGATCGGGTAGATTACCAACTGTAAAATAAGATTTCCGATATGATAATCTATCTGCCCCAAGTTGTCATGTGCGGTTTGGTAGGGTGAAGTGTGAACCGATACTAGTTGGCCAAGGAGAAGAACAAGATTACATAAAAATGGATGTTTTGGTTGAACTGATAAACAACTTGGTCATGCAATGTGTCGTCCAAAAGAACGCAAGAGCATTGTTTCTTGGTCTTTCTCTGGCTCCATCGTGACATAGGGCCACCTATTTATCAGTTATTAACTAAATTATAAATCGGTGCATGAAGAGGCTTGTGAAGTGTGATGATCAACCTCATCTCCTTATGATATATCACTCGTCGTGAATAGGCGACAACATGACCATCATCACCGATGGTGGCGAAGAGGAAAAGTGACAAACAGATGGATTTGATTCTCCCGTTGCAACACACAAACACATGAGCTAGTTGGTTATAATAACGTCTTATATTATGAAATGAAGGGAATAGCTAACACGCTGTTATGTCCCTAAATATAAGACGTTTGGTCAAAATATCTTACGTTTAGAAACAGAGGTAGTACATATTTTCAACCCTGAAAAAAAAATCATAGCTGCTACCAAAACAGCGGGTTTTGTCACGCCAAATTCACTCTCTATACCTTGTATCATATTTACCACCATATCGCGATCGAAAACCATAGCAGTACTGTTGAATTAGACACGGTAAAAGAAAAAAATACAAGTACGCACTCTATATCCAGCTAAATGGCAGGATTGCATCCTTTGCTCCTGTACAGCGGTTCACGTCCATGACACCAGAATGCCTGGGCCGAACAAGCATCCTGACTCACTATACAAACTCTGGCGAGGGGCCACTGCATCACCCCCTATCCCTAACTGCCTACCGCTACCCCCGGACCATCGCAGATGATATCTGCGAAGATGGGTCGACTAAAGGCGCAGCAGCAGCGCTCGCAGGGCCAGCCACCACCTGAATGTTAAGAGGTTGTTCTCGCCTTCTTGTTCCTGCCCGACTTGCCTCTGGCGGATGGTTTCTTCTTGGGGGTGGCACGGGCTTTCCTCTTCGAAGTCGACTGGCCTGTAACACGGACGTCCTCCAGCCCTGCTTCCAGTGCTCGAACAAGGTTCTCAAAGTAGTTGCGGGTTACGCTGCAACAAAAAAAAAAGTTTCAGCTTAGCCATGCTCTTTAAAATTAGCTTAGTTACCATATTCATTGACATCAGACAGAATTGCAAGTAAAAATCAGTATTTGCAGGGCACGGTGAGCCTACACAAGATGTTGGTACAATATGCACGGCATAATGCATACAACTTCAGCGAAATGAGAAGGTGATAAATGGAGCAGCAGCAATATCCACTCAAAATGCTATGCAGGCCACATAGCTCCTACAACATCACATGACGCCCGCCCATATGGATCTTCGCTCAGAATGGTCCAAAAAACGTCACCATAAAGTTCAAATTAAGAAGACAAAGAATGGCCAAAAAGCAGCTAAATAAGGGCTTTTGGCAGGATAAATATAGAAAGCAAGAGGAGCTAAACTAGCACAGGTTAGTAACTTGGTCCCAACAAAAAATCTGTATGTAACTACAAATGTCTATAGTGATCAGAGACATCCCCACAATACCTTGTTAGACCAGCAAGTTTCACACGAAATTCATTGAAGTCTTGTAATGAAGGAAGAGGTTCAGTTTCACCAGCTTTAGGTAAAATTGCATGGATGTCCTTCTCCGCACATTTATGGAGGCGCTCCAAACCAGACTCGGCTTCACCTACAAAATTTCCAGATGTATGGCTGTGTCAAGCATGCGATAAACCTTAAGTTGCAAGTTAAAACCTTTCTACCTTGGAGGTACACAAAAAATTCACTCTTGGCTTTATCATCGAGATAATACCCATAAGCATATGTCCATTGCAGCACTTGTCTGCATTCTACGATCTGTCGTAGTAAAGGATGATAGGATAGGCGTGTCAGCAAAAAGAAGGCTTTGTTAAAAGTATAGAGCCAGTTTATGGGCATTATAAGATATTTAACCTGTGACCAGGCTTCAGGTATGAACTTTAGTTGAGACTCTGGTATTCCAAGAAAGTCACTGAACTTCGCAAGCTAGAGTGAGAACAAATAGTCAAGCACAAGTATTATAAATATGTGCAAAAAAAGAAGACTTGAAATGCAGGAACCCGAACTAAAAGGAGTGGCAATCATACGTCCTTTTCAGTAAATTTTGCTATTAATTGGAGACAATAGCAACAGACTTGTGCACTAACAGACAAATATTGCATGACACTGTATTTTTAAGAGGAAGGATGGATGCCACAATGTAAGGTTTTAAATACTTACTTCACTTTCAAACTTTTGCAGATCTCCTTGTGCCTTCTGCTTCGACTGTCAACAGGCAAGAACCAAAAAGTAAGCACCCAAGGCATCGTATACACAAACGCGTGCCCCATACATCACACAATGCATGCTTTGTACTCCTCAGATGAGTTTAGAATAAAGGAAATAATTGACTTGGAAAGGACATAAGAGATGGATCTGGTACTTACAAGCAGAGATGTAAAATTAGATCCTGAGATTCTCATAACATTATTAATGTAACAAGAACTTGCTTGGGCCGGTTTTTAAGGAAACTAAAACTCTACTAATAGCCAACTTTATGGGGATAATACAAACACACCGGACATATATGCACTTGTTTTAATAATAATAACTTTCCACCCCTGGACTCCAACCGAAGTCTGAATTTTTAATCAGTTAGTGCAACATGTCAAGTGGTGAACTTGCTAATGACAAAAGGGAGTACTGAAATGACATGTAGGATCCATCGCTGACAAGGCTTCAGTTAACAATGAGGATCCCATGTAGTAGCATCTAAGTTAGGCCAAAATAAGAGTGGAGAGGGTTGTAGGAGGTGAAGTGGATGGTTTGTATAGTCAACGGTTGTGTTCTAGTACCTCCGTTCAAAATTATAAGATGTTTTGGATATTTCAATATGGACTACATACGGACTGAAATGAGTGAACAAATACACTGAAACGTGTCTAGTGTCTACATACATCCGATTCAAAAAAGAAATTAAAACATCTTATAATTTGGAACGGAGGGATTAGGTGGTTTCGTAGTGCAGGGTTGAATATCGAATCTTGGCTAGAGTTCAGGGTTGAAAATGCGGACTTGTCTTATCTACAGTTATACAGGACACTGTACAAGCATGTCCTGAGAAAAATAGGGAAAATTCAGAATTTCAGGTAATGAAACGACTGCAACAGGATCCTGAAGAACATACCTTCTGATTGGATGCCCAGCGCTCATAATAATGCGTGTATCTTACAAGTGAGTTTTTAGCCCGTTCTCTCTGTGCTTCAGCTTCATTATACTAAAAGAAAAGAACATGAGATAAAATAAACAGGTAAAGTAACAACAAATTGCAGTTGGCAGCAGTAAATAGAGTCAAGAAACCACAGAATTGAGTAGCATGCCAGTAGCAAGAACGGTCATTTGAATCTTTGATTCCGAAATTTTCAGAAAAAAAGTATCATATTTTTAAGTTTCAGAAAATTTTGAAAAAAATTCCCACGTGTACATATTAGTGTGATCTACATACTTGTAAATTTTTGTTACTAGATATTTTCTTTTGTGGGGTGCACAAAAAGAATTTGTGGCCCTATAATAGTGAAAAATTGTGGAGTGTTATAGACCCACATATTTGTGTCTTTTGGGTAGCCCTCAAATAAACATATTTCTTTATGAAAAATTTACAGGTAAATACTAAGAGTGTATCCGTACTTGTGGGGAAAAAACAGTCTTTTTTTAACTTCCAAATGAGCTTTTAATTATTATTTTTAAAAGGGTCCCAATAGACCGGGCTCGTTTTGCAATATCTGGCCAATAGCAAGCTATGCACCTTGGGATCAAACCCAGGAATGTGATTCTTCCTCGATACAGAGAAGGATAATGCCCAAAAAAGAACATACTATGCCTTTCTTCTTGTCTGCTTCATAGCGATTGCAAGCATAATTGCCACCAGTGGTCCTACTTCCATGTTCTGACCAGTCACCTAGACATAACCTGTGATGATGTAAGAGCATCAGACCAAAGATATCACATATCTTCAATGCAAAATGTCCAATTTTCATCAGCAAAATAGAGAGTACAAAAACAAATAAGCTCAGGAGATGGTACTGTACCAACAAAACTGAAATTTGCAAGGAGGACGGCACGTCATATGCATGCAACCATGATTCTTCTCTATTGGTCGTTTGCATTTAGGACAGGGCTTTGAATTAGCTATTATCCTGGAAAAATGAATCACTTCAGAGATAGTTTTTGATGTTTCCTTAGGTATGCAGAAATTAAAATGAGTCATTACACAAACTGTTGTGTCATAGGTCCCGTACTACAAAACTGCATGTTCTAGTCAACGACGTGCATTAAGCGAGTAACCAGAGGTTCTGACCAAGACTAGAATAGATGGCCTTTGACAGCCTATAGTTTGCTGACGATGTGCGCATAGTCGCTTCGGTCCTTGCTCTCCACTGCTACAAGTTAATACATTCGATCATGGTGTTGGCTAGTGCACACCGTGTTGAGCTCGCTGCGGCCACTCCTTTTTTATTCACCTCTGTATGGCAAGGGTGACGGCGCCACAAGAGCAAACCTATACATACTGGACTAGCAGGACAAAAGTGACTTACTTATGCACCACTAGGACTAAAACTTTCATTTTCAGGTACCAGAACCAACACACCTTTACACCCAACGCACTTTACTCCACAATGAAACACTAGCAATAACTGAAACATTGTTTATAAGGTGTCCCGCCTTGGACACTTAGGCGGCAAGGCACCCTGGCAGCGCCTTGCAATTATGCCTGCTTTAGGCGCTTAGGCATCGCTTAGACGTCAGGGCGGTTGGTGCTCGCCTTAGGCCGCCTTACCGCCTTATAAACAAAGAACTGAAATGTATTATGGAACAAAGAAATTATGTGTTATAACTAACCAATTCACGTTCTCAGATTCTGCACTGTTCTTTAATATCCACTTTGAGACAGTCTCACAGCTAACTGGTCGATGAGTTTCCTCTGTACACTGCATATATTTGGAAAAGGTAGTATTGCAATAATAAGCTTTTGGACTATTATAATAAAACAAGCAGACATGGCAAGAGATTAAACCAAAATAAGATACCGACGTTCCAGCAGAAGCTGAATTTGCACATGCACGAGACATCATAGTTCTCTTCACCAAGAAACTCCACTGCGCGGGTACAATCAGGAGCTGGACACCATTTTATCTGATAATTAACATGATATCAAAAATAAATTTCAGAAACCATAGGATACAGATGACATAAAATGAACTCTTAAATCCACATCGTCCTTAAAACTGGTAGCCTACAAACAAGAAAAGTGCTAGGCTGGTTCAAGGAATTACCTTCTTGTTATCTTCAATGTATGAGCATGATAAAAATTGTTTGTACTTCACTTTCTCCTCATCTTTAGCCAATCTATTAATGGTTTCTTCAAGAACCATGGCAGTACAAGAAGGCTCAGGGCACCGCAGTGACAAACATCCTGGACCATCATTTATTGAAGCACTAATATACCCTGAAAATAGTTACCTTATTTTAGCACTAGAAATTCAATTGTTCACTACGAATAAGGAGAAGGCAAAATGTACAACTTCAATCCTTTGACTTCTGTTATGTTACTTATGTTAGGTAAGCTATGCCACAATTTGACAATTGCAGCTATGCTTCCCACTACATCAAAATAAATAACATGATTACATACATGCAACATGCTTAGTAGGCTGCGCTACATTCATGTGCCATGCACAAACACGACATCGGTATGGATATTCGCGGTCTTACTTGAGAATTTTCCTAACAGAGATAGGGTACATAGGGATGGGGAAATAGATCCAACATCAGTGAGATTCCTCATCCCTGACCGGCGTTACAAACTTACAACGGCATACTCTGATCAGTGGGCAGATTCTTGTTTTCTCACACGTCTAGAGTCCCCATTTTGATCCTTATGCATTTATGTGTTGTTTATATTACTAATATTAATCAAGTTGGTTCTGCTGATGAAATAATAACATTGAAAGAGAGAAAGTGAGAGAGACCTTCCCAACATTCATGGCAGTAGAGGTGAACACAACCAGCAGAGCTCAGTGCACTTGTGGAATATCCTTCAAAACATATTCCACAAGTTAGCTGCAACCAAAGGAACCATCAGAACTAAAACATGTTAAGTCACTGATTTAACCAGATATGACACAAGCTGATAAGAAAAGATACCTCCTGGCAGTCAGGAAGAACAACTTCATTTGTAGGCAAGCCAACAAAATGACGGACACGTTCTTCATCTGCGAACCACTCGTCACTCAGCTTGCTAATATTCCTGAACAAAATTGAGATAGAGAATCTACCTTTTCAGCTCACAATCATTCCACCTTTGCAATAATTTGAAAGCAGAATCTTATATGCATGTAGCATAGTTTACATAGAAAATTGTTATACATATTATGTCCATTGATTCTAGTAAATCTCAGAAACTTTCTCAAGATGAACTGTCTCATGTACATTACAACAGAACGGAGGGCAGTAGAATAAACTCAGAAATAAGATCTACTGGAACATATGACTTCATTTCATGTATCTAACATGGCAAGCTACATATATTTTTTGGCAGCTTAACTGACCATTTGTATTGTCGAAGGAGGATGCATGCTGATTCTCTTGGAATTGAAAATACTGAAGATACCCGTCGTATGGCTTCCTCTTGCCGCTCATGTATGTCATTTTCAGTTAACACAATGTATCTCTGTTTGTAGTGAAAAGGAACACAGGCTCTTTGAGTGACTTTCACAGCTATAAGATGAAAAGACAACAGAACAGAAAAGAAAAGAAAAGAAACATGGAGGAGAAAATCCCAAAACGGAGTTATGTCATGCACATCCTTAGAGGATAAACTGGCAAGAAAACAGAGTTTCATGGAGTCACCATGCATGCTATTGATCTGCACATCCACAGGTTCCATTTTGTGGAAATATTCAACTCAATATCACAAGAAAGTCCATGGGACTAATCTTGACAATAAAGCTGCTTGCAGAACCTGAAAACCTAGCAGCTGACGAATACAACGCGATCTGGCATTGCCATTTAGAAAGATTATAAGTGAAGCAAATGAAGCTATGAGTATGTTAGTACTCTTTATTATTTAAGCTCCATCATAAATTGGTAATTTATATGCTTCTTATAGGACACAGAGGGTGATGGCAATTTTGGCAGGTGCTCCACCCGCGCAGCAACACTGATAACAAAGAGCCGCTATGCTTAACAATTAGCATACCAAAAATGGCGAGAACTATGCAGACTTGCCCTTGGACCACTAGGCTCTGACAACACTGACCACCTAACACAGGATGCAAGCATCAATTCCAACAAAATGCAGTCTAAAAGAACTAACCGTTGTGCAGTATGTATCTCTGAAATCTATTCACCACAACAGAATTCATCTCTCAGCAAACCTACCACTTTCGAGGCACACGGGACACTGAAACCTACCGTCATCACACCTGCTGTCACAACGTCTACTGACGATAAGATGCAGAGCAAGAGCCAGGATTCTGCGCCCTTTGGCAGAACCCCGGGAAGGCCCGCCCCAAAATTCGGGCCCAGCACTGCGAGAGCGCCGCGCATTCAGAAAGCCACCGCACCCAGCCCCGAGATTTCACGCAAGAACACTGTGCGGCCATCGCATTCGCGCCCCAGCCCCAGCCCCGGCCTCGACCCCACGGAACTAGCAGATACAACTACCGGCGAGCGGGACGATCGACGGTACCTTCTCGCGCATCGAGGCGACCTCCTCGCGGACCTCGTAGTCGTCGCCGGCGCAGTCGGATCCCTCGTCCTCTCCGCCGCCGCCGCCGCCGCCGCCGCTGCCCCCGTCGCTGCAGTCGTAGTAGTAGTCCCCGACGGCGACGGGGTCGTCGTCGCTCCCTCCCCACGGCTCGTCGTCGGAGTCCATCGCGGCCGGCGGGGGGCGATCGGAGGGGGGGGAAGATTGGGGTTTTCGGGGTGGGGAGGGAGGGAGCAGAGGGGACGAGGGATGGACGGAGTGGGGTTGGAGTTGCGTGCTCGAGTCAAGCCGACGCCATAAAGAAGCGGTGGGGTTCGCCGTTCGTGCGTGGTTTCCTACGTGGCGAGGGGGGGGGGGGGGGGGGGGGGGGGGGGCCGGTTTACTACTTTGGCGAGGTGAATCTAGGCGAGCAATTCGAGGCGGTAAATTCTCGGCTTCCCGTAAATTAACGGAATCTCTGCTTTTGTTCTCTTCCTTGAAAAAAGTACGTATTCACTTTGTATTTTTTTCTAAAACGTGCTGAGTACTAACTACTAAGTACTACGACGTAGACGCACACACTCATACAACCACACATGCACTCACACATCGTCTACTAGGACGTGCCTGTTGCTCGCATCTATTTTGCCTGCATTACATGTTTGTCCTAGTTGGGCCTCGTTAAGGAAAACAGGCTAAAAACCAACATCTGCAATAAAGAACACCATGTTTGGGTTCTCACGTTTCTATGTGATGATTTTCTTTCATGTTTGGGTCCATTTCATGCCGAAACACATTCAATAAGGGATTTCGCAATTTCTTGCATTCGTTAGTCATTAGTGGCGGTATCAGGGTGATTCTCTCGGATATTCCGGGATTATACGGCTTAAAAAGTGGTAGAATGAGTCAAAAATATCACGCATCAACAGCATCCTTGTGTCGTTACTCGATGGAAGCATCGTTTTCGGAGACTCGATCTTTTGGCGGGAGCACCTGGTATGTGGCGATGTGGCTGGTCCGGAGTTGCCAACGGCGGGTGGGCGTGCATTCATTTGGGGCCGGTCGATAGCCAACGGTGTTGGCAGTTGGAGCACCCTCGACTTGCAAGCTTCGTCAAAAGAGTCATGTTGGTCGTCCTCTTGGGACCGAAGCGACACATGGCCCCCTCTCTTCGGATATGCACTATCTCTCCGGCGTCGACGATGCCATCGAAAATGCTTGTTGAGAACAAGACACTGATGCGATGGATATGTGCAATTCGATGAAGTAGTGGGGAAGTTGAAGTTTTTAGGTTGTGCGTGCGATTTGGCGATGTACGATGACATCGCTTTCGTTTGCGTTGTGCCTTTATCTGTATTATGTTTTCTCGGCCTTGTTGCGTTTTTGTATGCGGTGCTTTAGTCCTAGTTTATCTACGTAGTGTTCCCTTTGTATAATTTTTCGCTCGGTTTCCTGCAGCGGTTTTACCCATCGGCTTCTTCTTCTACAATGGAATTTTAGAAGTTGTCCTGCTAACTTTCAAAAAAAACATGGTCAAATTGTTCTCAACTTTTTACCACATGACAAGGAATCCAATGTGACTCATGTGTGAATATATAGGGAAGTTTAGAAGTGTGTAGCTATCTTTGGGGATTTATTGACCCATATGGACAATAAAGAAATATATTTTTAATTCTAGAAAATTGCATGGTGGCTGGTGGAATCCTTGGGTATTTGGACCCATATATAGCTAACAGAACGTCACATCTCTTATTTCCAAGTCCATTTTATTATTATTTTACCTTATATACTCTCTTTGTCTCAAAATGTAAGATGTTCTTTGATACTATCACATTTTGAGACAGAGGGAGTATTTTTTTCAAGATCTATTCATAATCAATCATGGTAGTACAAGGAAGACTAGAGATAAAAATTACAATCAGATCCATGGACCACCTAGCGATGACTACAAACACTGGAGTGAGCCGAAGGCGCGCCACCGTCATCGCCCCTCCCTCACCGGATCCGAGCAAGCCTTGTTGTAGTAGACAGTCTGGAGTATTTGTTTTAGTGAGAATTTTTTGCTACTAGTGAGAATTGCTAGGACTAATTACTAACTCTGTGATGTGGCGTTCCTTGTCGGCCTTGTGGAAAGCAAGGTTGGGGCATGGTGAGCTAAAGACCGTCAACTCCATGCATGCTCACTGCACTTGGCGAGCACAAATGGCATGTCGTCACATGTGGATAAACTCTCTGGCTGGTGCAGAGTGCACCCAGGACAGTCAGTAGTTGTTGATGACGTGCGGCACATGAAGGGCCCCCAGGTGTACGTGGCAGGAACATGATTCAGTTCCCGCCTTCTCTGCTGCCGTGGACTCGCTGACTCCAATGTGGAGGAGGAGCTGATCGCCGAGGATGTGTCGACGGCCCTCATTCATCAAGGTAATCAATCGCTTGCTAAATCCTTTGTACTGACTGATCCGTCGCTGGGTGTGGAAAACTGAACAATTGTTTGTGTTGTAACTGGTACAGTTTCAGCTAAATATGCAGAAGTTTAGAACAAATTCAGAACAAGCAGAGAGACAAACAAGAACATACACACAGTACTATTTATTGATGGTTTTCTTTACTTTGGTGAGCACTTTCTATCGCTTTGGGTGACAGTTACAAATGCCAGAAGAACAATGTGCATAGTTCGATTGGTGGTGTGAACTCCGGGTCACTCGGACGAGCACATCAACCGCAAATAATGTTCAAAGCATAGCAAGTGACTGAATGTGGGTTCATAACACAAGAAGTTCAGACAGGTTCAGTCAAATTCAGTTGAGCTGCAACCAATCAGGAGTAGTACACAACAAGTGTTCGACGTTCAGACAAGGCTGCAGCAATCGTGTACTTCTCGTTCCTCAAGTCGTGGTCGACGTTCGCCGGCTGACGAGGACATGTATCGGGGTACGGTAACAGGCCTGACCTAAAGACCCTATCCATGGACACCGTACATTTTGTACTGAGCCCCTGTGTCAGATCGCCGTTCAGATGTACCGCAACTTGAAAGTCATTCGGACGGCAACAACCACTTGGAGCATAGCACTCCACTCGACGAACTCATTCCACTCGGAGTACCTGATTTCACTCGGACATACGAAGACCAATAGTCAGCATGGCGGTTTCGTAGTGGGCCGATATTATGGCATTAATGGTCCACCTTATAACATAAGAGGTGAGGGGGTGGCGCACTCTATATAAGCCACCCCCACCACTAGACTAGGGGACAGGCTCATTCTCCCCTGGCTCTTTCTTCTACCTCACTCTCTCACTACTAGTCTCAGGACTTAGCTCAGGCATGGAGATCCGTTCTCCCCTTTGTCACACATTGTAATCTCCGGATTCATACTCAGATAAAACAAAGCCTCTCCGGAGCACGAGACGTAGGGCTGTTGTCTCCACCGCGAGAGGCCCGAACTCGCTAAAATCACTCGTGTCACCAGTTTGCATCTCGATAGATCATGCTCCTTTACCCTACTCCTCTCTATTGTCGGAATCGTTCCCACGACAGTTGGCGCCCACCGTGGGGCATGGCGTCTATCGAACCATGATGCGGACGGTTTGTATCCATTCTTACATCTATTCCCTATTTTACTTGTGATGCATCTCGCCTTTGCCAAGAACAGGTCGTCTTCGGCCTCGTATGCGAACGCCGTCGCCGCTCTTCCACGCATGGTGGCCGCACGTGCGGACGAAGAGGCGAAGGGATCGGTCCTGTCCGACTCCCGGAGCGGTGAAATGCTGCGCCACGCTTGCCGGCCCCGCGCCGCGTTCGCCGGCCTCACGCTATGCTCGCCGGCCCAGCGCCGCACTCGCCCGTCCCGCGACGCGCTGGCCGCCCCGCGACGAGCTCGCCGGCCCAGCGCCGCGCGCCGGCGCTCACTTACATCGCCGACAGCACACGCTGCCTCATCACCTGCGCCTCTTTCGTCTGCGAGAGTACGTAACCCTCTAACCCAAGTGCATGTCATGCGCCAGTTACCATTTCATTAAGATAATCACGTCATTAAGCGGCCAATTGGCGAGGATTCCGTTACCTAATTGCGGTGATTGATTGCCTCCGCTTTTTCCACAAATTAATAGGCTTAATTGCTTACCTTTCGGTCTCCGCACCGATTAATTTGTGCATGCATGCATGGCCATCAGTGGTCTTTAATCTTGCAAGATAGCATCCGCAAATTAATGGCTTAATTGCTTACCTTTCGGTCTCCACACCGATTAATTCGTGCATGCATGCATGGCCATCAGTGGTCTTTAATCCTTGCAAAATAGCATCCGTATATGGACACTTTAGTTCAGCAAAGAATATCCGTGGATGTACCTGTACTTGCTAACCTGCAGGCTTACTGAGACGAACAACGTCACCCGACCGGCTCACCATTTATTCCACTCAGCTGATGGCGCGGCGACCGAATCGCAGCCCAGCTGTGATTCACTCGGCCGATTCACCTTTGTACTCGGCCGGCTAACGAACAGCTTCACTCGGCCGGCTTACCCGGAGATGATTTCTGCACTCTGAACAACTAACGTGCAGGTTACTCGGACTAATAAACGTCCAGGCAAGTGCAACAGAAAGACGACGTCTGGTTGGACACATCTTTGTCAATTTGCTCGCCTCGGCCGTCCCACGCGTCGCCGTTCGGTTGAGCACATCTTCATCAACTTGCCGGCACGGCCGCTCCAGACGTCGCCCCTCAGTTGGACACGTCCTCATCACTCGGCCTCCCCGCGCGTCGCCACTCGGTGAGACACATCTTCACCACTCGGCCGCCCCGCGCGTCGCCACTCGGTGAGACCCAACTTCACCACTCGGCCGCCCCGCGCGTCGCCACTTGTCGTCCGCGCACCATCGCTCAGCTGGACGCGTCCTCACCACTCGGCCGCCCCGCGCGTCGCCACTCGGTGAGACACATCTTCACCACTCGGCCGCCCTGCGCGTCGCCACTCGGTGAGACACATCTTCACCACTCGGCCGCTCTGTGCGTCGCCACTCAGCTGGGCACGTCCTCACCACTCGGCCGCCCCGCGCGTCGCTACTCGGTTGGACGCGTCTTCATCACTCGGCCGCCCCGCGCGCCATCGCTCAGCTGTACGCGTCTTCATCACGCAGCCGCCCGCGCACCATCGCTCAGCTGGACGCTTCTTCATCACTCGGCCGCCCCGTGCGTCGCCACTCAGCTGGACGCGTCTTCATCACTTGGCCGCCCCGCGCGTTGCCATCGGTTGGACACGTCCTCACCACTCGGCCGTCCCGCGCGTCGCCACTTGGTTGGACACGTCCACACCACTCGGTCGCCCTGCGCGTCGGCACTCGGTTGGGCACGTCCTCACCACTCGGCCGCCCCGCGCACCGTTGCTCAGCTGGACGCGTCTTCATCACTCGGCCGCCCCGTGCGTCGCCACTCAGCTGGACAAGTCTTCATCACTCGGCCGCCCCGCGCACCGTCGCTCAGCTGGACGCGTCTTCATCACTCGGCCGCCCCGCGCACCGTCGCTCAGCTGTATGCGTCTTCATCACTCGGCCGCCCCGCGCGCCGTCGCTCAGCTGTACACGTCCTCACCACTCGGCCGCCCCGCGCGTCGCCACTCGGTGAGACTCATCCACACCACTCGGCCGCCCTGCGTGTCGCCACTCGGTGAGACACATCCACACCACTCGGCCGCCCCGCGCGTCGCCACTCGGTGAGACTCATCCTCACCACTCGGCCGCCCGGCGCGTCGCCACTCGGTGAGACACATCCTCACCACTCGCCCGCCCTGCGCGTCGCCACTCGTTGAGACACATCCTCCCCACTCGGCCGCCCGGCGCGTCGCCACTCGGTGAGACACATCGTCACCACTCGGCCGCCCCGCGCGTCGCCACTCGGTGAGACTCATCCTCACCACTCGGCCGCCCCGCGCGTCGCCACTCGGTGAGACTCATCCTCACCACTCGGCCGCCCCGCACGTCGCCACTCGGTGAGACTCATCCTCACCACTCGGCCGCCCCGCGCGTCGCCACTCGGTGAGACTCATCCTCACCACTCGGCCGCCCTGCGCGTCGCCACTCGGTGAGACACATCTTCACCACTCGGTCGCCCTGCGCGTCGCCACTCGGTTGGACACGTCCTCACCACTCGGCCACCCCGTGCGTCGCCACTCTGTTGGACACGTCTTCACCACTCGGTCGCCCTGCGCATCGCCATCGGTTGAACACGTCTTCACCACTCGGCCGCTCGCGCGCCGTTAGACAGCTAAGTCATTCTTCACACACAGCACTACATGCTATTAAATCGCTATTTTCGTGTTCCTGAGCGTCCGGTAATCCACACATAACGTTCACTCGGAGGCAGCGCCACCGAGTGTACCTCTACACTCGGTTGTTTATTGTCATGTCGGAACACTGCACTTCCGCCTCATTTGGGTCCAATACTCCAACGAGTTCAGTCGGATCCTTCACTTCGACAAATTCGATCGGATCCTTCGCTCTTTTAGACTCTTGCTGGTTCCGAACCAGCAAGCCCCTTGCACACCCAGCGGGTGTCTATGGGTTTTATTTACACAAATCATTTCAGCACACATCAAATTACCTCGAGAAATTATTACGTTGGTTTGTGCTATTTTCATACACAGCTTACACGATCACTCGGCGCCTCTATGTGCCAACTTCATTGCTACTCGGACTCGGTCACCGCACCGATCCTAACGCACCGCAACACCGACCCATCGCTCTGTTGACTTCGGACACATCCAGCCGACCCCTCCGTGGAGTTTTCTTCATCGTGTCAACGACATTGACATCGTCGTCATGTTGGGCATGAGACAGGTCCACCGTCGAAACCTGTAGTACGCTCGGGGGCTACGCCGCACTCGGGGGCTGCAGCTCATTCGGAATTGCACTCTCCTGAGTGGTCTAGTACTTCATCACTAGTCGGATCCTTCACTTCAATGACTGCAGTCGGATCCACCACTTCGACAAGTTACATGATCACTCAGACGCTCTACGCGCCATCTTCGTCGCTACTCAGACTCGTCCGCCGCGGCGGTCTTGTTGCACCGCAACCACGCTACACCGGCCTCGTCGTTGCACCAGCTTCAAAAACATCTGTCTGACGCCTCCAAGGACATTTTTCGTCGTGTCATGGCTTCGACGACTTCGGCTACATCCCCAACGCGGAAACAACCAAGTTACTCATATGATCAAACCTCAGATCACACTCTGTAGCGAGCTTACCTCTTGCGAGCATCACTCGAGGGCTGCGCCACAGCCGAGGGCTATGCCACCCTCAGGGGTTATGCCCATTTGATCAACCTGTTGATCATGTCAGGAATATTTTTCTGAACAAACTTACTCGGTCCGCCGAAGATCTATAAGGGTAGCATCGTTCACTCGGACGATCGCCCAAATCATTACCTGGAGTCATCTTCAGGACTGCAAAAGGGTGAAACCGGCGCTCCTCTGCGGATACACTTGGCCCTTCTTCTAGGCTCCAAGGCGTTAGTTTCACAAACTTGGACTCGGAGATGGCCTGTGCTAGTGTTCCCCCGGGATAATGAGTGGCCTCTCTCCGGAGAGTCAGTCCATGCGCTAGCCTCGCCACTCGGGTTTTCATGGCACGTCCACCTCGGACCACTAGTCTATCTCCTCCGGGAGACATACGAGTGCCACCAAGTTTTTCCTCGCAGTCAACATACCCCGATCAGTCGGGAAGCACGTCCACTCGGACGATCGCCCAAATCATTACTTGGAGTCATCTTCAGGACTGCAAAAGGGTGAAACCGGCGCTCCTCTGTGGATACACTTGGCCCTTCTTCTAGGCTCCAAGGCGTCAGTTTCACAAACTTGGACTCGGAGATGGCCTGTGCTGGTGTTCCCCCGGGATAATGTGTGGCCTCTCTCCGGAGAGTCAGTCCACACGCTAGCCTCGCCACTCGGGTTTTCATGGCACGTCCACCTCGGACCACTAGTCTATCTCCTCCGGGAGACATACGAGTGCCACCAAATTTTTCCTCGCAGTCAACATACCCCGATCAGTCGGGAAGCACGTCCACTCGGACAAATACCCCGATCAGTCGGGAAGCACGTCCACTTGGACAAATACCTCGATCAGTCGGGAAGCACGTCCACTCGGACAAATACCCCTTTCATGCAAAAGGATGAGACCGGCGCTCCTCTACGGATACGCTTGACCCTTCCTCCAGGCTCCAAGGTGTCAGTTTCATAAACTTGGACTCGGAGATAGCCTGTGCTGGTGTTCCCCCGGGATGACGAGTGGCTTCTCTCCGGAGAGTCAGTCCACACGCTAGCCTCGCCACTCGGGTTTTCATGGCACATCCACATCGAACCACTAGTCTATCTCCTCTGGGAGACATACGAGTGACACCAAGTTTTTCCTCGCAGTAAACATACCCCGATCAGTCGGGAAGCACGTCCACTCGGACAAATGCCTGAATCATTACCTGGAGTCATCTTCAGGACTGCAAAAGGGTGAAACCGGCGCTCCTCTACAGATACACTTGGCCCTTCTTCTAGGCTCCAAGGCGTCAGTTTCACAAACTTGGACTCAGAGATGGCATGTGCTGGCGTTCCCCCGGGATGGTGAGTGGCTTCTCTCCAAAGATTCAGTCCACGCGCTAGCCTTGCCACTCGGGTTTTCATGGCACGTCCATCTCGGACCACTAGTCTATCTCCTCCGGGAGACATACGAGTGCCACCAAGTTTTTCCTCGCAGTGCCCCACTTTTCCCACTAACCGCGATGTAACCGCTTCCGCGCGCGCTCGCACGATTTCAAATCCCGAAATTTCAGCCGCAAATCAATCCGATTGATTCCTCTTTGTGCCTTTCCTAAAGGACACGCGTCGGTCTGACCGACCACCCTCCAAGGGTCTCCGTGCACTCGGACACGTAAAACACCCGACTGAAGTCACCTTCAGGATTGCAATGGATGAGCTCGACGCCCCTCCACGGGTTAACTTGGCCCTTTGTCTAGGCTCCAAGGCGCGTGCCTCATAAACTTGGACTCGGAGATGACCTGCGCTGGCGTTCCCCTGGGATAGTGAGTGGCATCTCTCCGGAGAATCAGACCACGCGCCGGCGTCGTCACTCGGGTTTCATGGCATGTCCTCACTCGGACCTCTAGTCAATCTCTCCCGAAAGACATATGAATGCCACCGAGTTTTGCCCAGCAATCAACCCAATCCGATCAATCGGAAAACGTATAGTCCAGAATCCGTTGAAGTTTTGTTCAAATCGTAGTTGACTAAAGCTTGACGACAGGCGCCGAGTGCCCCCGTAGTGCTCGGGCCAAATCAAGTTTTTAGTGAACTCGTTCTACAAAACCTCAACCGATTCGGGGGCTAAGCCTATGGGTGCGCCGCCAGTCGGCATGTTCCTCACTCAGCTTTCTACTTTTTCACAAAATATGCTCAATACCTAACGCTCACTCTTCGTCTCCAACCCGGTCCCAACCCGATCGTCTGGTTGGCAAGAGCAAAAGCTAACGGTCAATGTAAGAAGTACTACTGGAATGATTACTCCCTGGAGTGACCAGCTTTTTTCTACAGTCGGCAGTTTCGAGGCCGAATTCATTCATCGTGCAGAGTGCACGAAGATTCGCCTGCTTGACCCGGTTCCAGGCGGAATTTATTTACCGTGTCGAGCGCACGAAGATCAGTCCGACTGATTCAGCTCCAGGCTGAACTTATTTGCTGCGCCAAGTGCATGAAGATCCACCCGACTGACTCAATTTCAGACTAAAAGATATTTACCATGCCGACTGCATGGAGGTTCACCAGGAGACTTAAACCCTATGCCAGACTCATCTAGTCCGACAGAGGCTCGGGGACTACACCCAGTGGGTGCACTCAGCGTGCCCCCACTGGAAGAGAACTCAAAAAGAAACATTCTGCTCAGGCGAATCCAGCAACAACATTCAAGTACAACAAACCCTACAGACTCCAACTGACTACCAGCAATCAGTCAGAGTCTCGGGGGCTACACCCTATGGGTGCGCTGATCGCGCACTCATAGAACAAAATTTCGAGTAATCAGTTACTCGGTGCAGGACCAGCTCCAGATCACTCAAAAAATTGCTATAAGGTGAGTTTGACGCTCCTCCGCGGACCCGTTTTGAGCCTTCTTCTAGGACTCAAAGCGTGAAATCCATAAGTTTGGATCTAGAGCCGACTCGTATTGACGTTCCTCTGGGGTAAGAATGGCATCTCTCCGAGAGAGCAGTCCATGCGTCAATCTTGTTGCCCAGATTTAATGACTCTTCCATACTCAGATCACGAGTCAGCCTCTTCCGAGAGATGAACGACTGTCACCAATTTTCTCCACACGGTCTCTGTCGATCTGCACGCGCACGTCTCTGATTTTGAATCCCGCAAAATCCGGGATCCAGCAATTCGATTGCTCGACCTTTAAAACCCTTACAAAAATGCTCAGGTCTGGTCTGCCACCCGACGCGCGAAGGGCTCATTTCACTCAGACACCATGTAGTCCGGAATCCGTCAAGGCAACACGCGGAGATAAGACCGCCGGGTGACCAGAGGGAGTTCATGAGTGCCTCCGTAGCGCTCGACTCATCTGGGAATTCACCTCGACTCAACCCGCTCAACCTCGACCGATTTGGGGGCTAATGACGAGGACATGTATTGGGGGTAGGGTAACAGGCCTGACCTAAAGACCCTACCCATGGACACCGTACACTTTGTACTGGGCCCCTGGGCCAGATCGCCGTTCAGATGTACCGCAACTTGAAAGTCACTCGGACGGCAACAACCACTCGGAGCATAGCACTCCACTCGACGAACTCATTCCACTCGGAGTACCTGATTTCACTCGGACATACGAAGACCAATAGTCAGCATGGCGGTTTCGTAGTGGGCCGATATTATGGCATTGATGGTCCACCTTGTAACATAAGAGGTGAGGGGGTGGCGCACTCTATATAAGCCACCCTCACCACTAGACTAGGGGACAGGCTCATTCTCCCTTGGCTCTTTCTTCTACCTCCCTCTCTCACTACTAGTCTCAGGACTTAGCTCATGCATGGAGATCCATTCTCCCCTCTCTCACACATTGTAATCTCCGGATTCATACTCAGATAAAACAAAGCCTCTCCGGAGCACGAGACGTAGGGCTGTTATCTCCACCGCGAGAGGCCCGAACTCGCTAAAATCACTCGTGTCACCCGTTTGCATCTCGATAGATCATGCTCCTTTACCCTACTCCTCTCTATTGTCGGAATCGTTCCCACGACACCGGCTGCACCAGCGCCTCGTCCACCGTCCACGGCGCCATCTCAAACACCTTGGTGCCAACATTCAGTAACCATCCAGTTCATGTCATCCATCGATCCATCGATCGATGAATCTCATTAAGTGTACAGAAATTATGATGATTAATTAATGGCAAAAAACAGTCAGGAATTCATGCTGAATTCTTGCAGAGTAATAAATCAAAGGTGTGTAGTCAAATGCTGTAACAGTCCATAGCCTGAAACCAACATCCATAGTACGACGCAGCAGCTGTGGACTGACAAGTGAGATACTATCTTTAGCTCACCATGCCACAACTTTGGTTCCCAGAACTGACAAGGATGCCACGTCACAAAGTATTACTCCTCACCAGTAGAAACTAGTCTTAGAAATCATCAGCAGTAGCAAAAGAAATTCTCACTGAAGCAAACCCAAAAAAGTAGGAGATCAGAATAGGAATTGGGATGGAGAGACGTGATGTTTTGTACTTCTGTTTCTATGGGCATGGAAATCACAGTTGGCATGGCCTTTTTCCTGTTGCTTCCTAGCTCAATATAAACAAGCCGCCATTGTTCTCTGAATAAATAAAATAAAAATGCTTGCGCTTTGTAAACTGATTTTGTATTTGGTGCATCTTTCTGAGCTAACTTTTACAGACATGGAGCTTCAGAAGTGCGCAAAGCTTCCTCCTCTGATCTGATGCCCCTAGTCGACAAGCTCCTCCTCAAAGCTTGCTACTTGGAGGGCATCCCTGCTCAATCGTGGCGAGCGTCTGGCACTTGTGCGGCATGTGCTTACCACAATGCCTACTCACATACTCTTGGCCATGGCAATCTCCCCACCGATCTTGAAGAAGATTACCAGAATCATCCACGACTTCCTTTGGCAGGGCTGCAAAGACGCACGCGCCGGCTGCTGTCTTTGTAGAAGACTAGGTTTGGCAATGCAACTCTCGATGTATTGATCGGGTGCAAAGTGCACGTATATATGATGTACAAGGTGGGCCTCAACCTCATCTATACAAGGAATAGGAGGTGGGCAAAAATACAAGATATACATGCAAATACCATATATTCAACACCCCCCCGCGCAGTCGAAGCGTCGCCAGAGACACAGAGACTGGACTGAAATTCCTCAAACGTAGGAATCGGCAATCCCTTAGTCATCACATCGGCGAACTGTTGGGCCGTCGGAACATGAAGAACCCGAATACATCCAAGGGCCACCTGTTCGCGCACAAAATGAATATCAAGCTCGATGTGTTTCGTCCGGCGATGATGAACGGGGTTGGCGGAGAGGTAGACGGCGGATACATTATCACAATAAACCACCGTAGCCTGGGAGACATCGTGACGCAACTCCTGCAGAAGCTGGCGAAGCCAGGAACACTCTGTAACAACGTTAGCTACAGCTCGGTACTCAGCCTCCACGCTTGAGCGCGACACCGTTGGTTGTCGTTTAGACAACCACGAGATGAGGGAGGGGCCGAGGTAGACGCAGTAGCCAGAGGTGGAGCGCACGTGTCGGGACAGCCAGCCCAATCAGCATCAGAATAAGCCACCATATCCATAGAGGAAGATGCCGTCAATGTCAGACCAAGAGCCATAGTGCCTCGAATATACCGTAAGATCCGCTTCACCAGGTTCCAATGAGAGTCGCGCGGGGAGTGCATATGAAGGCACACCTGCTGAACAACATACTGCAAATCTGGTCTGGTGAGTGTCAAGTACCGGAGAGCACCAACAATGGAACAGTAAAACGGAGCGTCCGACGCAGGAGAACCATCAAGTGCAGAGACCTTGGCCTTCGTATCGACAGGAGTAGCAACCGGTTTGCAATTGAGCATGCCAGCGCGCTCAAGCAACTCATGTGCATACTTCTGTTGATGAAGGAAAAACCCATCTGGTCGCCGAACCACCTCAATGCCAAGAAAATAATGCAAAGCGCCCAAATCCTTGATAGCAAACTCATCGCGCAACCGAGTAGTAATCTACTGGAGAAGCTCGGCGGAGGAGGCTGTCAGGATAATATCATCAACGTAGAGCAGGAGGTAGGCAGTCGCATGGCCATGATGATAGACAAACAGCGAGGCGTCCGAGCGAGTGACGGAGAACCCAAGCTGCTGAAGAAAACCGGCGATGCGCTGGTACCAGGCGCAAGGTGCTTGGTTGAGGCCATAAAGAGACCGAGAGAGCAAGCACACATAGTCAGGATGAGTAGCGTCGACGAAGCCGGTGGGCTGCTAACAAAACACCTGTTTGGCGAGGTGACCGTGCAGGAAAGCGTTGGAGACATCCATCTGATGGACCGGCCAAGTACGAGAGACCGCAAGGTGAAGAACTGTGCGGATCATGCCCGGCTTGACAACCGGTGTGAACGTCTCAGTGAAGTCAACTCCGACACGCTGACGGAAACCACGAACCACCCAATGAGCCTTATAGCGCTCGAGAGTGCCGTCCGGACGAGTCTTGTGGCGGAAGACCCATTTGCCACTGATGACATTGGCATGAGGAGGCCGAGGGACGAGCTGCCAGGTGCGGTTCCACTGGAGAGCGTCGAACTCTTCCTGCATCGCAGCGAGCCAGTGAGGATCACGGAGGGCGGCTCGAGCTGACGATGGGAGAGGTGATGGCGCGGATGTAGAAGCAACGAGAATATACTCATCGCTGGTATACCGCATGCTCGGGCGATGAACGCCAGCCCGAGACCGTGTCATGGGGCGGGGCAGCTGGTCCGGCGCAACAACGGGTGATGATGGTGAAGAACCCGTGGCGGCCGAGTCGCCGGGCGAAAACGCGCCGGCGGAGGGGGACGCCGAGGGCGCCGGGGACACCGATGGTGCCGGGGACGCCGAGGGCGCCGGGGACGCCGATGGCACCGGGGACGCTGATGGCACTGGGGACGCCGAGGGCGTCGAGGCCGCGGCCGGTGTGACCGAACCAGCAAGGGACGGGTCCACCGAGGCAGCGGTGCGGGGATCGGCGGCTCGACCCCTGGCGCGAAGAGGGACCCCAAATCCAGAGGGCGGCCCAAGGGCAGCGCGCGGGCGTCCACCACTAGAGGGAGCCGCCGAGGGGCCACTAGGGGCCGACGGCGAGGCGACGACCGAGGGTACCTGCTGAAAGAGAAAAACCTTCTCATCAAAGTAAACGTGTCGTGAAGTGAACACGCGATGTGAGATAGGATCATAACAGCGATAGCCTTTGGTATTGGGTGGGTAGCCAAGGAAAATGCAAGCCAGGGAGCGAGGAGCTAGCTTGTGAGGGGTGGCGGCGGCTATGCTAGGGTAGCAAAGGCATCCGAAGACGCGGAGCTCATCATAAGACGGTGGAGTGCCGAATAAAAGGTGATGAGGCGCAAAATTCCCGCGAGTGCGACAAGGTCGAATGTTAAGAAGGAGTGATGCAGTGGCGAGGGCGTCCGGCCAAAAACATGGGGGCACGTTGGCATGAAAGAGAAGCGTGCGAACGCAGTCATTGAGAGTGCGAAGGACACGCTCGGCGCGCACATTTTGTTGCGAAGTATAGGGGCAAGTGAGACGAAATATCGTGCCATGTGTGGTGAGAAGATTGCGGACAGCTAAGTTATCAAACTCCTTCCCGTTGTCAGTCTGGAATGCATGAATGGGACGTCCAAACTGCGTGAAGACATAGGAGTAAAATGCAATGAGGGTGGATATAACATCTGACTTTCGCCGCAACGGGAAGGTCCACACATAGTGCGAGAAATCATCAAGGATAACAAGATAGTAAAGATAACCCGTATTACTTGCAACTGGAGAGGTCCATACATCACTATGAATTAACTCAAACGGGTATGACGCGACATGCGATGAAGTGCTAAAAGGAAGACGAACATGTTTTCCGAGACGACAAGCATGACAAGTGTGATCGTCGATCTTATTACAAGTGAAAGAAAAACTCCGAAGTATATGACGAAGGGTGGCGGGGTTGGGATGTCCCAAGCGAGCATGCCAGAGGTCCACACCGGTGGAGAGAGCAACAGGAGTGGCGGTGGCAGTGGAGGCGGACGAGTGGACCGGGTAGAGCTCGTCGGGGCTGTCACATCGGTGGAGCACCATCCGGGTGCGAGCATCCTCAACAGAAAAGCCAAACTCGTCAAATTCAACGGTGACAGGATTTTCACAAGTAAAAGAATGGACAGAAACAAGGTTCTTTATTAGGTCAGGAGAGACAAGGATGTTAGATAACGACAAAGGCGTAGATGTAGACGGAAAAGCAGCATGACCAACATGTGTAATCGGAAGGGAGGAACCATCACCGACAGTGATACGAGTGGAAGTATGGAAGGGATAGGAAGTATGGAGATTACCGGGATGGGAAGACATGTGAGCCATAGCTCCAGTATCCATATACCAGTCGCCATCGCTGGTGTAGTTTGTTGGTGTAGGGGCGGAGTGAAGGGCCGCTAGAAGGGCCGGATCCCAGGGCGCCAGGGGAAGTGGAGGCGCCGACGGCAGCGGCTGCTGCGGGGGCACCGGGAGCAGCGGGGGAAGCCCGCCGGACGGTGGTACACTACTTGTCGGGGATATACCCCGCGGTATGACCCGGAATGATTATGACCCGGTTACAGTTCTAACCCGGCAGGCAATTGTAACCCGGCAGACAGCTAACCCGGCTGCTACAGTGCCAGGATGCTAACCCGGCTGCTACGGTGCCAGGATGTTAACCCGGCAAACAGTGTTTACCCCGTGAACAATGTTTCCTAGCAGACAGTTAAGTCCCGGAGACGAGTCTTGAAGATAAGCCCGGTTGTAAGCCGCCCGGTGTAAGTCGCCCGGATGAGAGAAGAAGCCCAGGACTCCGAAGCCCATGAAGAGAAGCCCATGATGGGAAGTCATAGTAAGTTAAGTCTCAATCCGACTTAGACTCTACATGTAAACCGCCCCTTCAGCCTTTATAAGGAGGGGCGGGTCACCCCGAGAGGGTCAAGTTTTAGACGTCTCCATAGACAGGTCTTAGAGACAGGTCAGAAAAGATAGTCAGATTAGAGGTTCTCGAGATTAAGAGGTAGCGACTCCGCACCCTTGTAACCAAGATCGTCATCGTCATCAATATAAGACAAGCAGGACGTAGGCTTTTACCTCGATCGGAGGGGCCGAACCTGGGTAAAAACTCCGCGTCTCTCGTCCCGCTCAATCCCTCTCAAGCTACCAGTTAGATGCGTTGGCCTCACGACTAAGTCCTTACACTAGGACATCTGCCGTGACAAATCCACGATAGTTGGCGCCCACCGTGGGGCAACGCGCACGGTGGTGTTGAGTTCTTGGAGGGATCTCATACAGGGGTCGAGAAATTCACAATTTTCCGGATGAAGAAGAACCGGCCTGGAAGGATTTACAACAGCGCCGAGCTGACCCGGCATCACACCCCTCTGACATAGCCTCGGAGAGCCGCCATTACCATCGAGTGACCCGCCTTATCTCGCCGATTCGCGATGAGACGCCGGCCTTCATTGCAGCAGCCGCCGTCCTCGTTGTTTTTTCTGGAGGAAGAGAAGACCGGTTTTTGGAAAGATCTACAACAGCTTTGGGTTAACCCGTGACTCGCTTGGAATCCGCCTGACTACCAATCCGTCAAAGAGCCGCCTCTTTTACGGCGGGTCAACACCGAGCTGTGCCTGGCCTCGTTCCGAGCCGCAAGTCGCCGCTTCTACCACCTCAGCTGCAAGTCACCGCTTCTACCACCTCAGCTGCAAGTCGCCGCTTCAACTCACAGAGCTTCGTTCCGAGTCAGATGCTTGCTTCGAGCCGCCATGTGAGTCGCCACATTCAAATTGCCTTTGGCCTCACCGTCGCCATGGATTTCCATTGTCGAAGAGCTGGTTCCACCACGTTGCTCCAGCCTCACTCAGCCCCGGCGTCTCGATATCAAATTTCTGCTCCAAGCCGCCACTACGCCCGTCGGTTTGCAGCCCGGGCCGCCTGTGCGCTACCTCTGCGACACGGATGTCGCCTCGCACCGTGCCCGACTGTTGCCGAGCCGCATGTGCCGCGCGCGGCCTGCCTCGCGCCGCCACGGCCAACTGCCGTCGGTCCTTCAACGCGCCTGGCTGCCAAGCCGACCGGCCATCTCCGAGCCGTCGTCCTCGCCGCACCGCTCGAAACCGCCGGCCGCCACCACATCGCGCCACTGCTATGAGTCGCCTGCGAGCAACCGTTGCACCTCCGCCTCGCTGGGGAGCTGCCATCGCCTCACCGCCGAGCCGGCCCTCTGCCACGGTTCACCCCGCGCTTCTTCAGCCGCTGCAGATTCAACCCGCCGCAGCTGTTCACCTCCGCCAGGTTCCCGTATCCCTGCGCGTGCCCGCCTTCTGCGGTGGCAAGCAGTGAGCTTGACCCGCCACGGCAAGCTGCCGCCCTCGCGGCCCCTCGAACCGCCGCACCACGTCAAAACCGTGCCGGCTCTCCCGCGCCTCCAAGTTGCCGCTGAGCCGCCTCACCACCGCAGCGCCGTAGCCGCGCTTCACGGCTTCACCTCCGCCATCGCCTCCCCACGCTCGCCTGCAACATCTGAGCCGCCATGACCTCCGCTGGACTCCGCCTCCCAGCCTCGGGCCGCTTCGCCTCGACCGCGCGCCCCGCCTCCACCGGCACTTCTCCAAGTCGGGCTCGGGTTTGACCTCGCCTCCAAGTCGCCACTGCTCTGCCTCAACGCCGCCGCGGCCTTGCACCTCAACTCTGCCGAGGACTGGCTGAGCCAGCTCCAGGTCGCATTTCCGTCTCGCCACTGCCATCAGCCGTGGCTGTGCCCTCTGCCGGCTTGATTCACCGCCGGGTCAAGCTCATCGCCGGCTCGCCTCCTGCTCGGTCCCCGCTGAGCCGCCCGTCGCGCCGTCCCCGCCTCCTGCTGGGCGCCGCTGCTGCCCCGGGTCGCCTCGAGCCGGCCACGCCGCTTGCGTTCACGCTGGCCCTGCTCCAAGCACCGTCGTTTTGGCCAGGGTCCGGTGCGGACAGCAGTGGTATTTTTATAATGCACTACTCTCACCGGCGAGTGATTACTGGGGATAGTCAACGGAACAAGGATATGTGGACAGACTTCATGTTCATGGGAAGAGATGAGGATAAGATGAGTGACACCAGTGGCCTTCCCCACATGGACATCGGACGGGTCAAAAGATCAATCGAACATCCGGCGACCTAATAAATCAGGTGCTATCCGACATATTTATTTTACAAGCATACTATAATTCCTCTAAGAACATTTACCCTTGCCTGTATATTTTAATATGCAGGACAAGTTTTCACTAAACAACGTCACGGGCGACTCCTGAGTCTACATTGACACGCCGGTGGCGCATTCACCCGCCAGTATGAGCCACCCAATGAACAAGCAAGCCGCCACATCCGCGGTATGGTTTTCACCAACAACGACACGGCCGACTTGTCGTTCGCTTTGGCTTACAAGCGCCACGAGCAGCTCACCGCCCGCGCCGGCTTAACAACACCACGGCGACTCGCCGTTCGTGCCGGCTTACAACGCCTCAGCCGACTCTCCCGACCGTACCGGCTTACAACGCTGCGGCCGTCTCTCGCAACCGCGCCGTCTTCAAACATGCGGCTGACTCCTACATCTACATCAACATACTGGTGCTGTGCTTGCCTGTTCAAGCCGCCCAATAGACGCTCATGAGTCTCCGCCCTGCGGTCTGATCTACATCAGCATATCGGTGCAGTGCTCGCATGTACGAGCCGCCCAACGGACGAGCGCAAGACGCCGCCCACAGTCAGATCTACATCAGCATATCGGTGCAGTGCTCGCCTGTACGAGCCTCCCAACGGACGAGCGCAAGACGCCGCCCACAGCCTGATCTATATCAGCATATCGGTGCAGTGTTCGTCTATACGAACCGCCCAAATGGACAGGCGCACAAGTCGCCCCCACTGCAGTTTGGGTAACTTCAACAGCCAGCCAGGACGAACCATCGACCGGGTCATTGAAACAATTCATACGGGATCATCTATAACCCGCCACGGTCGACCTCAACCTTCAGTGGAGACTCTCAAGCCGCCTCTTCGAGACGACTTAAGACTCGGGGGCTACAGACATGACTCGACATATTTCGTCATTTTCAACGAGAACCCCGGGTCATTGCAAGAAAGTTAACCCAATACTGGGGGCTATTGCATTATTGGCGGAAGGATTAAAAGTTACCCAAGAACACGAGCCGCCATGATGCACCGTTCAAACCTGGGGGCTTCTGCTATTTCTTCATACAAGATGGCGGCTTACAAGATGCTGCAACAATGTTGATATTTCAACAAGGTCGTTTGGGGGCTTTCAACTCACCGGGTTAAGCTTCAACCCTCTCGATCAGGCTTTTCAGCCACTGTAAGGCGGGTCGTGGACCCAAAATGTTGGCTCCGTCAACAAAGATCACTAGGGGTGCAGCGAGTGTTACACTTACCCCCTTTTGATCCACAAGGCCGGGTTATACCTGCCTGTAAGTAGCCGCGCTTTGTCAGGGGTGCAGCGAGTTTTAAAACTTACCCCCTGCAAAGGCCTCTTACAGCGGCGAGGCAAACCCTTACATCTGCAAGGCCGGGTTATACCTGCATGTAAGTAGCTGCGCTTTGTCAGGGGTGCAGCGAGTTCTAAAACTTACCCCCTGCAAAGGCCTCTTACAGCGGCGAGGCAAACCCTTACATCTGCAAGGCCGGGTTATACCTGCCTGTAAGTAGCTGCGCTTTGTCAGGGGTGCAACGAGTTCTAAAACTTACCCCCTGCAAAGGCCTCTTACAGCGGCGAGGCAAACCCTTACATCTGCAAGGCCGGGTTATACCTGCCTGTAAGTAGCCGCGCTTTGTCAGGGGTGCAGCGAGTTCTAAAACTTACCCCCTGCAAGGGCCTCTTACAGCGGCGAGGCAAACTCTCTCATCTGCTGCGTCTCTTTCTGGTTCACTACGCTCTTGTCAGTTGTTAAGAGTTCAAAGTAGTGAGACTACCCAGAAGAACCGGCTTCTGTGTTCGGAAAGAAGAAGCAAGGCTATACGAGATTCTAACATCTCCGGGTTGTGCTTTTTCAAGCCGCCCTTACAACAATGCAGAATATACTCTGTTTTGTTTATTTTTGCAGGTCTTGTCTCCTAAGATAAGCCGCCAGAACAAATAGAACTTTAATAGCCAACATGGCTGGATCTTCATTATGGATTTCTCAAACATATATTCGCCGGGTTGCACCGCAACCACGAGCAGGGATTTCATATCAAAGACAGGAATTATTCCAGGATATTCATTCCGGGTTATATTACAACCACGGTCAAGGATTCATTCAACAAATTATGATGAGTCATATTATTCTCACACAGTCCCGAGTCGCCGCAGGCAGACGAACCGGCACTTGGGGGCTAATGCAAGCTGGATTTCAAATCATTACATTGTCAACAAGACCCTGTTATCTCAAGAAGATGAGCCGGCCTTTCTATATTTTTCTAAGTCCCAGCCCAGTACTTCTTACTGACCCGACACTTGGGGGCTACACCGCTCAGATCAAAATTTTCTAAAAGTCCCAAGTCGCTGCAGGCATGCGACCCGGCACTTGGGGGCTACAGTACTCAATTGTTCAAATAGATTATAAGGTCCAAATTGAAGACCCGACGCATCAAACACTGATGAGCCGACCCTTGGGGGCTACACTAGCTGAAGTTTTATAAGGTATAAGACAGTTACAAGTCCCAGGTTGCTGCAGGCAAGACAACCCGATACTTGGGGGCTACATATGTGGAACATTCAATTTATGACTGGTGACTCAGATGAGCAATCCAGGTAATATGAAGCAAGTCTTAAGGCTTTCACTACGTTTCCCTTCTTAAGACTTGGAGGCTACAGATAATATGGATATGAGGAAGATATGTCTTCAAATTCTCAGTTATGAGGAACCAAGCAAATTTATCAAGCCAAGGCAGTTGATAATAAGGGTTATTTTTTCTTCAAGGAGCCAGCGAGGTTACCATGAATAAATTCAAGCTAACCTGGGGGCTAATGTCGGGGATATACCCCGCGGTATGACCCGGAGTGATTATGACCCGGTTACAGTTCTAACCCGGCAGACAATTGTAACCCGGCAGACAGCTAACCCGGCTGCTACAGTGCCAGGATGCTAACCCGGCTGCTACGGTGCCAGGATGTTAACCCGGCAAACAGTGTTTACCCCGTGAACAGTGTTTCCTGGCAGACAGTTAAGTCCCGGAGACGAGTCTTGAAGATAAGCCCGGTTGTAAGCCGCCCGGTGTAAGTCGCCCGGATGAGAGAAGAAGCCCAGGACTCCGAAGCCCATGAAGAGAAGCCCATGATGGGAAGTCATAGTAAGTTAAGTCTCAATCCGACTTAGACTCTACATGTAAACCGCCCCTTCAGCCTTTATAAGGAGGGGCGGGTCACCCCGAGAGGGTCAAGTTTTAGACGTCTCCATAGACAGGTCTTAGAGACAGGTCAGAAAAGATAGTCAGATTAGAGGTTCTCGAGATTAAGAGGTAGCGACTCCGCACCCTTGTAACCAAGATCGTCATCGTCATCAATATAAGACAAGCAGGACGTAGGCTTTTACCTCGATCGGAGGGGCCGAACCTGGGTAAAAACTCCGCGTCTCTCGTCCCGCTCAACCCCTCTCAAGCTACCAGTTAGATGCGTTGGCCTCACGACTAAGTCCTTACACTAGGACATCTGCCGTGACAAATCCACGACACTACTGGAATTCAGTTATTTGCCATCTGCCACCTCTTTGCCGTCTGCCAGCTGATGGCAAAGAGGCTGTTTGCCGTCTGTCTTGCCAAAGCAGACGGCAAAGAACCAGCTGATGGCAAAGAGGGTCTTTGCCATCTGCACTTCTTTGCCGTCTGCTGGCAGACGGCAAAGACAAAGTGGGCCCCACGGGGCACGGCACTGGCTAGGTCAAGCTCTTTTCCATCTGCCACTTCTTTGCCGTCTGCTGGCAGATGGCAAAAATTTCTTTGCCGTCTGCCAGAAGACGGCAACGAGGTGAGGGTGGGGCCCACAATGTCACGGCGGGGGCGGGCTAACGGTCACCGTCTTTGTCGTCTGCTGGCAGACGGCAAAGAATTCTTTGCCGTCTGCCAGCAGACGGCAAAGAGGGGGGCTTAATTTTCGCCCCCGCGCCCAAAGCCTCTATCTCTCTCTCACACATCTCTCTCCCTCTCTGTCTCAGCGCCGCCGCCCCGCCCTGCCCTGCCCCCGCCGCCGCCCTGCCCTGCCCCGCGCCGCCGCCCCTCGCCGCCGCCCCGCACCTCCGCCGCCCCGCGCCGCCGCCCCGCAGTCTGCCGCAGCGGCCACGCGCCGCCGCCCCGTCGAGCCCCCCCGGCAAGCCCCCCCCGACGGCGCCCCCCCGACGAGCCCCCCGGCGGCACCCCCTCCGGTGAGCTCCCCCACCTCTGCCCTTTTTTTTTTCTTCTGTTTTTTTCCTTTTTTTAATATCATGATTATAGATATATATAGATGCTACTGTTAGTAGATAGTAGATGCATCAATTAGGTTAATTAGTTAGATGTTGTTAATTAGGTTTTTTGAGTAGGTTAATTAGTTAGATGCTACTGGTTTCGACATCAATTAGGTTAATTAGGTTAGGAGGAGGAGAAGAAGAAAAAAGAGGAGAGGAGGAGAAGAAGAAGAGGAAAAAGGAAAGGAGGAAGAAGAAGAAGAAGAAGGAAAAAAAAGGAAGAAAATGAAGAAAAGGAAGAAGAGGAAGAAGAAGAAAAGAAAAAAAGAGGAAAAACCCCGACCCCGACCCCGACCCGACACCCCGACCCCGACACCCCGACCCCGACCCGACACCCCGACCCCGACACGGCACCCCGACCCCGACCCCGACCCGACACCCCGACCCCGACACGGCACCCCGACCCCGACCCCGACCCGACACCCCGACACCGACACGGCACCCCGACCCCGACACCTCGACACCCCTGACACCCCGACACCACGACACCCAGACACGACACCCCTGACACCCCGACACCCTGACCCCGACACGACACCCCGACCCCGACACGACACCCCGACACCCCGACCCCGACACGACACCCCGACACTTAAATTAGGTATATATTCAATTTTTTAGGTATTCAATTTTTTATTATGTTCATGATGATGATACACTTAAATTATATACATATTATTCATGTCAGGTATTCATTCTTTTTATGTTGTACTAATTTCGTTTACTCTTTGTCATTGCATGTGTTGACAGATGGTGGGCGCGGGTCGAGAGCGCTCCGAGGCTCCTACCTCGGCGCGTGGTGGGAGGGGTAGTTCCATTCCACCCCATAGCCTCCGGAGAGCGCTGGATCTCAGTATGCAGACACCACTGGCGGTCGCTTCTTCTTCGGCCGGGAGAGGTCGGGGGGGGGGGGGGAAGAAGGCTGGTAGAGGTGGACGTGGCGGCGGGAGAGGTAGGAAGGCTGCTACTACGCCTTCCTCGCCGCCACCCCCAGCTGATTCACCCGACCACAGGAGTGCTCCGTCTGAGATGGAGCCGCCTGAGGTGGACCCGTCTCGGACTCCGGTCCACGAGCCTCGGGCCGACGAGCCTATGGCAGACACGCCTACGGCCGACGAGCCTCGGGCCGACGAGCCTTCGTCCCACGAGACTCCGTCCCACGAGACTCCATCCCACGAGACTCCGGAGCTCAGCAGGGATCACGCTGAGTCGCAGCGGAACTCGACGGAGTCGAGTGGCCGTGCTAAGGGTGGCTATAGTTCTGATAGCTATAGCGAGGGTGAGTGGGTTGAGGGGCGCAAAGTCTACCAGCGTGGTGGTACAAAGCTCCCGCCCACCCCGGCGACCCCCGACCAGAGGTGGTTGATTGCGCCTAACGGGGCCAAGTAAGTGCATTTACTCTTTTTTAACCTTTTGCCTTCACGTTTCTTCGAATATCTAATGCGTTGGCCTTGTCATACTGCAGGTCTTGGACACACGAGCCTCATGTCCGCAGGCCCAACAGTGTCCTTGGTGTGATTTGTCGCCAGAGCTTCCCGGGGTGGGTCACGTTGCCCGGTGAGGGCCGGGTTCCCGAGTTATGAATGACCTGGGAGCACTACTTGGCTGCCCCGGCCCCGCCGGGGCATAGGATCGGCGATGTCGAGTGCCACAAGGTGGCCGACATTGTGATCCAGACGTTTTGGGTAATTTTTCCTTTGCCGTCTACGTTGTGTTTCCTTCTTTGATTGGCAACCCTAGTGATTGTACTAATTCGTGTTTTCTTGTTTTATTACAGACCTTCTACAGGTGTGCTGAGGGACAGGAGGAGGCCGCGGCTCTGGTTATCGATAACGAGTGCAGGCGCCTACTTCAAAACTTTCGGCACGAGGCTCGGACGCAGGCTATTCGAGACTACTTCGCCTCGGCTGGTATTAGGAGGAAAAGAGAGAAGTGCCGCGAGAAGTTTCTGAGTAAGGAGAAGTACATGAAGGTAATTACCTATTCTTAAGGCCTTGTACTTAGTTTCCTTGATTTGATTCGTAGGCGTAGCGCTCAAATTTCTCTTGCTTAACTTAGGTGCCCCCGAGATGGTGTGCGGATAGGATGGACTGTTGGGAGGCGTTGGTGGATGAGTGGTGCTCTCCCCAATGGCGCTCCACCCACGACACTGCAAAGGACAAGTGTGGCAAAATGAAAGGTGTCCCACACCATCTAGGCAGCGTCAACCTACATCAGTACGGGGAAAACTGGGTATGTGGTTTGCTTCATGATTCATGCAAATTTATTCTTCATGCTAGCTTGAGCCCTCAACTAATACTCTGTTCCTCTCTTTTAGGCGCGAGAGAACAAGGCTCCAGTGCCACAGCTGTTCGACCTCTATGCCATGTCCAATACTGCCTCGTACAAGAAGGCCAAGGCATTCTCTGAGTCTGACCTCGATGATCCAAAGAAATTCACCAACCGCGCCTCCCACCACAAGCTTGTGAGGTACAGAGACGAGGGGAAGGCGAGGAAAGGGCCGGACTTTAACCCGAGCCAGCAACCTCTTGATCCAGAGCTGGTGATGATATCTGGTGGCAGGAGGCCCCATGGCTCGTTAGCCATTGGGGATGGACTGATACGTTGTAGTAGCACTCTCCCGCAGATCAAGAAGCGCCAGACCGGCTCCGATCCTGAGATATTGCCTCGTGCACGGCTAGTGGAGCTCGAATTCAAGGTTAGTTATACGGACTCAGATACCTTTCCTTCATTACATTGTGTGTGCGGCCGTCGATGATTACAATGCTAACGAGTGGTGTTGCAGGCTGCTATTGAGGCAGAGAGAGCGAAGACCCAGGCTGCTATTGAGGAAGAGAGAGCGAAGACCCAGGCGATTCTAGAGGAGAGGGACCGGCAGGCGGCGGAGAGGGAGAGGGAGCTTGAGGACAGGGCAGCTAATGCGTTGGAGGAGGAGAGGAACCGGAACATGATGGCTAACCGGGCCCTATACGAGATGTTCGCGGTAAGTTTCTTCTGCATATTAGCCAAATCATGCACGTAATGTTCCTTACAGTAGTATCTAATATGACTGACTCGTCAAAACCAAATGTGCAGACCCTGTGCGAGAAGAGCGGCATGACCCCTCCGCCGATGCGAGTCATTGCTCCGGCGGGCACGGTGAGTTTCATTTGAATGGTCATTAGTTACTAGTCTTCACATTTGAGTTGCATCATGCTAACGATACATTGGAAATGATCTTTGGTGCAGCATAACTCCCGACAAGCATCGACCGATCCTCCTCCGTCAGCCACTGGCGCGACCGGTCCTACAACTACACCTACAACTACACCTCCGTGATGACGGTAAGTTTTCGCAAGTGTTTAGCATAACAAATGCGTACTTAGCTTAAGAAATGACCTATTTATCTCCAAAATGCCGTATACTTAGCTTAGTTTCCTCGAAAATGACATTATAACCTTACTTAGCTCCAAAATGACCAATTTTACCATGGATAGCTCTCAAATGACCTATACTTAGCTTAGCTTAAGAAATGACATATTTAGCTCTAAAATGACCTGTACTTAGCATTATTTCCTCCAAAATGACATAATAACCTTAATTAGCTCCAAAATGACCAATTTTACCACGGATAGCTCTCAAATGACCTATACTTAGCTTAGCTTAAGAAATCACCTATTTAGCTCCAAAATGACCTATTTAACCTAGGAAAGCTCTAAAATGACATATACTTAGCATTTATTCCTCCAAAAATGAATTTATATGGTTAGCTAGCTCAAAAATGACATAATAACCTTAATTAGCTCAAAAATGACCTATTTAACCTAGGATAGCTCTAAAGTTACCTATACTTAGCATTTATTCCTCCAAAATGACTCAATATGCTTAGCTAGCTCAAAAATGACATAATATGCTTAATAAATGACCTATTTAGCTCCAAAATGACTTAATATGCTTAATTAGCTCAAAAATGGCATAATTACTTAGGTTAGCTCTGAAATGACCTATACTTAGCTTATTTAGTTCATTTATGACATACTTAGCATATTTAGGTCAAAAATGGCCTATTTAACTAGGTTAGCTCTAAAATGACACAAGTAAGCAATAAGAAGAAGAAAAAGAAAGAGAAGAAACATTCTTCTTCTTCTTCTTCTTCTAGTCTTCTTCTTCTTTTTCTTCTTCTTCTTCTTCTAGTCTTCTTCTTCTTCTTCTAGTCTTCTTCTTCTTCTAACTTCCTTCTTTCCCATTTTGCAGATTTGATTCACTTCACGGAAGCTTGCGTTCATGGGGTCCTTGTCCTTCCATTTTGTTTTGATTTTGTAGGATCAACAATTGACACTGGCATATCTATGTATAGATGAATGAAACTTGCATATGTATGGATGAGACTTGCATATGTTTTGATTTGGTATGTGTTGGATGATCATATCCATATGGCTTGCATATTATTTGCATATGTGTTGTTTATTATGTACTGGATGAGACATTTTATGTGATGGACTAGACATAATGTTTGCCTTATTATGTGATTCTGAATATATATATATATATATATATATATATGTGTGTGTGTGTGTGTGTGTGTGTGTGTGAATTTATGTGCAAATGAATTGATATAAGAGAAAACAGTAAAAACAGGGGCTATATAGCCACTTTGCCGTCTGCTAGAAGACGGCAAAGAGCTTTAATAGGCCACGTGGCAGCAGCCTGTGCAAGCTGGGTTGGCCTATTTGGCCTGTTTGCCGTCTGCGAGCAGACGGCAAAGAGCTTTCTTCTTTGCCATCTGCTGGCAGACGGCAAAGAGCGCCGTTAGCCCCCTAACGGGGCTGGCACCTTTTGTCTGCCGTCCAGGGGCTTTGCCGTCTGCCAGCAGACGGCAAAGAGCTTGGCTTCTTTGCCGTCTGCCAGCAGACGGCAAAGTGGCCTTTACCGGCACCCGTTCGGCCGGACTATTCGCCGTCTGCTGGCGGACGGCAATGGCTTTGCCGTCCGCCAGGCAGGCCTTTGCCGTCTGCTATGGCAGACGGCAAAGAAGCTGATTCCAGTAGTGGTAGCGGCCCATAGGGCGGCGGCGGTCCGTACACCAGGGGCGGCCCGTACGGCGGCGGTTGCGCGTACGGCTGCGGGGCGGCGAGGAGCGCCTGATGAGCTGCGGGCCGGGTGCCGAGGAAGCCGGGGACGGGGGCGCGCGGGACGGGCATGGAATAAGCATGCACGACGCCCGTCCATGGGTTGTGCCCGGCAGACCACGAAGCCGGCTGGTACTGCTGCTGCTGTTGGCGCGGCACCCCGCCTTGGGCACCGGACTGCTGCTGCTTGCGGCCGCGGCGGCCGCCGCGACGGCGATCAGTGGGAGCCGCCTGTGGCGGCGGCGGTGGAGGCAAAAAGCCCCCGGGCGACTGCTGATAAGGACCCAGGGCTGGTCGCTGCTGAGGAGGAGCCTGGGCGGGTGGGGCACCGCCGCGGGATGTCCCAGCGGCGAGGGCAGTATGCGTTGCCCGGGTACGCGCCATCTTCATCCGGCGCTCCTCCAGCTTCAGGTACGCCACGACCTTGGGAAAGGTCGGATCGGGGATGAGGGTGAGGTTGGAGGCAGCGTTCCCGAACTCCTCGTCCAGGCCGGCGGTGAGGGTGCTAAGGAGAAGCTCGTCGGAGACCTTCTCGCCAAGGTCACGGAGCTCGTCGGCGAGCTTCTTTAGGCGCATGCAAAAATCGTCAATGGACGAATCATGCCGCTGACACCCAAAAAACTCGCCGTGAAGGAAGACCTTGCGCTGGAGTTTGTTGTCGGTGAAGTGTCCGTTGAGCTTGGTCCAGACGGCGTGAGCGTCATCCTCATTGCACACCACCGTGTGAAAGAGGTCCTTCGAGATGGTGGAGTAGAACCAACGGATGAGCGTGGTGTCGATGGTCATCCACTCATCATCGTTGACCATGAGACTGGAGTCCACAGAGCCATCAACATGATCACGGAGATTGTACTCACGGAACACTAGAGAGAAATAGGTTTTCCAGGCATAGTAGGTGGAGGTGTTGGGATCGAGGACTACAGGAACACGGCCATGGATGTTGAGATCGCGGATGAGCATGGGATCGGGACCGGAGAAGGGGTTGGTGCCAGCGGACACGGAGGAACCGGGGGAGTTCATGGTGGAGGGGAGGAAGGGGGGAGGTGCGGCGGCAGCGGGAGAAGTGGTGCGGCTGCGGCGGCAGGGGAGGGTGGTAGCGGCGGCAAAGTGCAGCGGCGGCGGCAGGAAGGGCGACGGCGGCGGCAAAGTGTGGTGGCGGCGGCGGGGGGCGGCGGCGGCGATCGGGAGTCGCGGCGGCGGCGGCGGCCAGGGAACGGAAGGGTTAGGGTTTAGGATCGAGAAGCGAATGATACCATGTAGAAGACTAGGTTTGGCAAAGCAACTCTCGATGTATTGATCGGGTGCAAAGTGCACGTATATATGGTGTACAAGGTGGGCCTCAACCTCATCTATACAAGGAATAGGAGGTGGGCAAAAATACAAGATATACATGCAAATACCATATATTCAACAGTCTTGTTAGCTGGGCGAAGGTTTGCCGGCCCCTGGAGTTTGGTGGCCTCGGCGTACGTGACTTGCATCGAGCTGGCATCGCACTGCGCACCAGATGGCAGTGGCTGCAGGCCACAGATCCCGGCCGCCCCTGGCGCCATTGTGACGCCCCTGCTCGACCGTGCACTAATCATACACGCAAATGCACACGATCGAGATCAGAGACTCACGGGAAGATATCACAACACAAGTCTAAACACAAATAAAAGGCATACAAGCTTTATATTACCAGCCAGGGGCCTCGAGGGCTCGAATACATAAGCTCGCGATCAAGAGTCAGCGGAAACAACAAAATATCTGAGTACAGACATAAAGTTAAACAAGTTTGCCTTAAGAAGGCTGAGCAAAACAACAACATCTGATCGAAAAGGCGCAGGCCTCCTGCCTCGGAGCCTCCGAATCTACTCCTGGTCGTCGGTCTCCACGTAGTAGTAGGCTCCACCGGAAGTGTAGTAGCAGTCGGCGGGATCAGCTGGCTCCTGGGATCCGTCAGCTGATTGTAGTAAACGGGTATGGGGAAAAAGGGAAGCAAAGCAACCGTGAGTACTCATCCAAAGTACTCGCAAGACTTACATCAGAACCATACTAAGTATGCATCGGTATCAAAGGAATGGGGCTATATCTTTGGAGTAAACTACAGAAATGCCAGAATAGGGGGGGGGGGAGGCCTAGCCTATCGAAGACTAGCATCTTCAGCGTCTTGCAGCATTAGAAGAGTGCAGATTAGCATATTATAAAGTTGCAAACAAGTAGTAGCAAAGCCTAGGGATCTTTCCTCGACTTCCTGCGAGAAAGCGATCCCGGAGCTTACAATTAAAGTAACATGTATCCAGTTCAAGTTGTAATAGATCGGGATACAACACTGAGCGTCCTGTTACCGTGGACACGACTATTCGAATAGATTACTTCCCTGCAGGGGTGCATGAAAGAACATGTGGTGCCCCCATGTTTGGTTTTGGTAATTGATGACAATCTCTATGGACTAATGGTTGCCATGAGTTATATTGAAGGGTTTGTCCATAGGCATTTCTTGAAGTCCATTTGTTGGTTTCAAGGAGATTATGTGATGACCAAGGTGCTATTCAAGGATTTATCCAAAGATTGGTCATGTGAGAGTTGAGCCTATTGCAAGCATGTCTTAAAGAAGAAGATTGTGTGAACATTCATGTTTACCTTCAAGACATCATCCTAATGAAGAGAGTTGGAAAGATTCAAGGTTGATCAAGACTAAGTACAAAGAGTGATTCAAGTTGATCAACACACAAAGCGTAGAAGATGTACCGGGTGGGATCGCGTGATCTCATGGTATGGTAAGCATTGTCCATTGCGCTTTGTGTACTAACCCATTGTCTACGTAAGTGTTCGTTGTGGGGTTAGGTTTGTTTCCATGGGCATGCATCAAAAGGAAGGTCTCATATGTCCCATGGAGGATGACGTCAAGTGGTGATCGTCATCAAGGTTGCGGTGTGCAAGTTCAAGTGGAGCATCACGAAGAGATCATGCTTGAAGCTTGCCGTCCATTGTGGTGACAATGGACTTGTGAAGATGTGTCGAAGAGTGGCTCATCCATAGTGGAGTATGGGGGAGCAATCAACTAGTCTTCATCAAGCCAACGCAATCAAGAAAGGTGGTCCAACTTGAGGGAGTCAAGATCGTCATCATCTAGCTCAAGTGGACTATGTGCAAGGCAAAGGTTTGCCCTTGATAGGTTTTCTATTTTACCGGTCTCATGGTGGTAGTTGGGAGACCGGGTTATAGGATCGATAGCCGTACTATCAAGGGGGGCTCTCGGATGAGTAGCTTAATCGTATCTTTCGTAGAGAGCTCAAACCATTGCATTCTTGCATCATCTTTCTTGGTTCTTATTTGGCCTTTTTGCTTTGGGAGTCTTTGAGCTTTTGGTCACCTTCATGACAAGCTCAAGTTCATCGAGAACGGATTTCATTTGCTTCTCCTAGTATGTTCTCGATGTTGGGGTTCATGCCGGATCATCATTGATAGAGGTTTCACATCTCTATATCATAGGCACATCATTGTTGGATAGTACTCGTCGTCCTGTATCCAATAAGCTTGAGTTTGCTCTTTTCGGAGCTCATTTGCAGAAGTTATGGCAGTTCTGGTTTTCTTGTAGCCATCTGTTGCTGTGCTTGTGAGCTGGAAGCCACAAGCGGTAGTACCGCTCTGGTAAGCGGTAGTACCGCTTATTAGCGGTAGTACCGATGTCTAGTTCCACGGCTACTACCGCTACTTCTGGGAACTCGACTTTCGTGTCGGGTTTGCGCGGAAGTGCAACGGTAGTGCGAAGTGGTAGTACCGCCTATAAGCGGTAGTACCGCCCTCTACTACCGCTGCACTACCGGTCCCTCCAGGTCTCGATGCACTCTCAACGGAAGTGAAGTGGCAATGGAGAGCACCACTACTGCGTATAAGCGGTAGTACCGCTCAGGTGGGCGGTAGTACCGCTGTAGCAGTTCTACTGCTTCTCCCCTGTTCCTGCTCTGCTTCTGAGTAACCCCGAGCTGCAACCCCAGCGGTAGTACCGCTGGGGCTGCACTACCGCCTCGTGGCTTCGTGCCATTGCACTGATTTTGGGTTACTACCGCCCGAGCAGTAGTACCGCTCTGTGGAGTGGTAGTACCTCTCTGTGCGGGCTGAGAGCAAGGTAACGGTTGGATTTTTCCCCTCCTATAAAAGGGGGTCTTCTTCCCCCTTGAACCTTATCCCTTCTAGCTCGTGTTCTTCCCCCATTGTTGACCTTCTTCGAGCTTGCTAACTCTCAATCCCTCCAATGATTCTTGCTAGTTCTTGAGGGAAAAGAGAGAGGAGATCTAGACCTACGTTTCCACCAATCACTTTCTCCTCTATGTGAGGGGAACCCCTTGGATCTAGATCTTGGAGTTCTTGGTGTTCTCCTTCTTGTTCTTCCTCTCATATTCCTCCATAGCTTTCGTTGCTTTGGTGGGATTTGATAGTGAGGGACTTGGGCACTCCGTGTGCCCTTGCCATTGCATTTGGTGCATCGGTTTGAGTTCTGCACGGTGATATGTGGAAGTGAAGTTTGAGAAGCTTTTTACTCTTGGGTGCTTGGTACCCTAGAGCTTGTTCCTCTTGGGTGCTTGGGCGCCCTAGACAGTTGGTGGTGCCTCGGAGCTCAATCATTGTGGTGTAAAGCTCCGGGCAAGCGTCGGGGGTCTCCAATTAGGTTGTGGAGATTGCCCCGAGCAATTTGACGGGTACCGGTGACCGCCCCCAAGGGTTGCCAAAGTGTACGGGTTCGGTGACCGCCCCCAAGGGTTGCCATTTGTATGGGTTCGGTTACCGCCCTCAAGGGTCCCTTAGTGGAATCACGACATCTTGCATTGTGCGAGGGCGTGAGGAGATTACGGTGGCCCTAGTGGCTTCTTGGGGAGCATTGTGCCTCCACACCGCTCCAAACGGAGATTAGCATCCGCAAGGGTGTGAACTTCGGGATACATCGTCGTCTCCGCGTGCCTCGGTTATCTCTTACCCGAGCCCTTTACATATGCACTTTACTTTGTGATAGCCATAGTGTTTCATGTTATATATCTTGCTATCACTTGGTTGTTTATCTTGCTTAGCATAAGTTGTTGGCGCACTTAGATGAGCCTAGTTGTTGTAGGTTTTGTGCTTGACAAATTAACCGCTAGGTTTATTCCGCATTTGTTCAAGCCTAAACCGTAATTATTTTAAAGCGCATATTCCTCCCCCCCTCTAGGCGACATCCACGATCTTTCAGTGCACTACTGTTACCCAGCACGCTCGATTACATCTGGCCAGACACACTTGCTGGGTAATACCCGGCCTTGGGTAATCGACACTCCGTAGACCAACCTAGACTCTCCAGAGAGGTCAACACGCCGGTCTAAATCCTAAGTGCGAAGGGGTCTTGGGCCCATCGCCCTCTGCACTCCTGCACGTTGCGTGGGTGGTCGGGGCCCAGGCGCGACACTGTATACACAAGTGACGTAACCAGCCCACCCCAACAATCAGCCCGCATCTCTGAACTGTGACATCTGGATCGCTTTCGGAAGGAACGTACATCATAGAAGGTCCCATAACCATTATCCCGCGTGGTGGTAGTGCGTATATGGCCAGCGGCCAACTCAGATCAAATACCCAAATCCGTTATGCGTGTTTGGGAGCTCGCGGTGACGATCAGTACTCCTGTCGCCCCGTCTCGAGGAAGTGCAACAAGGGTCAGGCCCATCCCTCTCTAGGGCAGTCTCTGACTGCCCGGCCGCGCCTCATAATTATCTCGCGGGTACCCTCCAGGTCAACCCGACTCCACATTTCCCGCGGGTACCCCTCGGGGTCGACCCGCCTGCAACAAAGGTCTGAGGTAAAAGTCATGGTAACCGTGTGTCCAAAACATCAAGGGGAACCCGAGGAATCACCCTCGATGGATTCCTACTCGATGTAATCCGTTAAGGAGAACCAGGAGGAATCACCCTCGATGGTCCCCACTTGAGGGGTTGCACGACAGAGTCATCATCGGGAAGGGGAGAGCGAGGAATCACCCTCTGCAATCACCATCGATGTGCTATACTACAGGGATATCATCAGGAGTGCAGTACGAGGTATCACCCCCGGGACTCGATAGTAGCCCTGCAGAGCCGTACAACTAAGGGGGTGTGGGGTGATGTGACGGTCTCTGCACATCGATCACAAGGATCGAGGCACTGGTAACAAAGCGGGGCAACAGGGACAAGGGTGATGGGTCACTGATGGATCACTATCCAACCTATTCTAAGCAGTTTAGGATGACAGGTAAAGTAACAACAGCAGGTTACAAGAACAGGCTATGCATCAGAATAGGAGCAAGCAATTACAGTAGCAAAATCTAATGCAAGCATGAGGGAGAAGGAATAGGCGATATAGGAATGATCAAGGGGGTTTTGCTTGCCTGGAAGCTCTGCTGAAAGGGTCTGGTCGTCAGGGGCGTAGTCGTACTCGGCAGTAGCGTCAGTCTCAGGGTCTACCGGAGAGAAGAGGGGGGGGGGAAGAAACAATAAATACACGACAACAAATGCAATAGAGATGCATGACATGTCAACATGCTGCGCTAGGGGTGTTCTAATGCAGTACTACGCAAGTTAGTCGGAGCGGGAAAACATCTGGAGGTGTTTTACCAGCTCCGGGCAATTATCGGTCAAATGAATCGAAGGGGAAAGTTCCATGTTCATCATGCTAGAGAGGGCTGGCAGGTATGTGGGTGGCATAATCGGATTCTTCATATTTTTCTGATCATTTTTCATATATAAATTATTTTATTCAAAGTTTTATTGAATTTCTGGAATTATTTTAATTATAAATTTTGAATTATCCAAAATAGTAACAGGTGACATCAGCATGACATCATAGTGACGTCATTGGTCAATTCCAGCTGGTCCAGGTCAAACCTGACCAGTGGGTCCCACATGTCATACTCAGTAGGTTAAACAGAGGCTTAATTAAACTAAACAGAGATTATCTAGAAGTGGGCCCCAGTTGTCAGCGTCTAATTAATTAATCAAATTAAGTTTATTTAGAAAACAGTTTAATTAGTATAATTAACAGAGGGGGCCCACTTGTCAGTGACTAACTAATTAATAGATTAAGTTTAATTAGTTATTTAGTTAATTAACGCGTGGGGCCCAGTGGTTAGTGGTTGACCAGCTGACTGGGGCCTGCCCAGTCAGCTTGTTGACTCGGTCAACGGGTCAACTGGGTCCCCAGGCCCAACTGGCAGCGACTCGGGGTGGGGCCCAGAGGTCGGCCACGTCGGCGTCGGCGCCGGAGTAAGCTCCGGCGACCACATACGCGACGGCGCGCCTCGGGTCTCGCCGGAATTCGCGTATGGTGGTCCGTTTTGCGCGCGAGGGGGTTTGTTCGAACGCGGAGGCGACACCGCGTCGATCTGCGGTGATCTCGCGAGCTGTGGTGACCGGAGTTGAACGGAGCATCATCGACGGCGGCGCCGGCGTTCGGACGTCGACGGATCCGTGGCTACGGGACTCGGGGAGGCGCGCGCGTGCGCGCATTCGACTCCTGGGAGCACCAGGAGTTCGCCGCGGGACTCGGGCATGGGTGACGGTGGCCCTAGCTACGACGGCGACTGACAGCGGCGGCGGAAGCTTCGGGCGGTCATGGCAGGGACGGCTACAGGCGCGGAAACGGAGAGAAAATAGAGGGGGGGGGGGAAGCGCGTGCTCATGGCGAGGTCGCGCAGTGGCTCAGCTTGCTCGGGGAGGACCTGACGGCGTCGGAACCGAGGACGAACGGCGACGGCCGAGGGAGGAAGACGAGCTCGATGGCGACGGCAGAGAGCTTCCCGACTCGAACCGAAAGGCGGAGGCGATGTGGACGATGATGGCGCTCCTCCTGGATAGGCTCGCGCGGTGAGGGGAAGCCGGTGGCCACGGGGACGACAACGACGTGGCGGTGGTTGCGCTCGGGGAGGAGCGAGACAGAGAGGGGCGAGGCGAGTGGGGGCGAATGGGGGCAGGCTAGGGTTCGCGGGGAGAGGGGGAAGGCCTTGCAGGCGCCCGCGGGGTTGCAGCCGCGCTGTCGAACGCGCGAGAGGGGGGGGGGCAGTGCGGGAGTGAGCGCGCGCGCGACAGAGAGGAGAGAGAGCTGGAGGTTAGGGGAGACCGCGGTGGGCTGGGCCACAGTGCACTGTGGCACTTAGGCCCAGTGGCACAGTAGGTTTCGGCCTTTTTCTTTTTCTTTTACTGTTTTCTATTTTCTTTACTGTTATGCATTTTCTTTTAATAGCCAAAAGAGGTTAGAAAAATGTGAAACTTGCCGAATTAATTACCCTGCAACATTCTGCACTGCCACAGTGAGTGGGATTCAAATGAATTCATTTGAATTTTTGATTAAATGAAATGGTTTAAATATGGCTGTTTAGGTACTATTTTTGGATGTTATGGTCAATTTGGGAATTCAATTAATGTTGGTTTTATTTTTATAATTGCTTTGGAAATTTTTGCAATATTATGAACATTTTTGTTTTGCTATTTGGATAACTTTTAAATTTTGACTTTATTTTAAATTTGAATTTGAAGTTGGATTATTCTCTAAATGCAATTTGTTTAGGATGATCATGATGACATGACTAATTAATTAGCTTAATGACAGGGTTGAGATCTGGGGATCTTACAGCCATCTCCACCTGCCACATGACCCCGAGGTCCACCAGTTATTCCGAGCCTCCACGGTGTGGACACTGGGCGACGACCGGACATGCAGGTTCTGGATTGATCACTAGTTGGACGGCCAATCTGTTTCCACGATCGCTCCTTCGATCGTCACCATGGTCAAGCGGAGAAGGCGACGCACGCGCGCGTCTGGTCTACGACGGCCTTCTGGACCGTAACTGGGTCTCCGACATTGTCGGCGCTTTGGGCCCGCTAGCAACTGTCGAGTATATCGACCTCTGGCGCCGCATCCAGCAGGTCTCCCTTTCAACCACCCCGGACACCCTTTCCTGGCGTTGGTCTACGAAAGGAGCCTACACTGCTAACTCCTGTTACACCGCTCTTTTCGCCGGCTCCACGACGGCGCCGTTCTGGCAGCTCATCTGGCGTAGCTGGGCGCCCCTCAACGTGAAGTTCTTCCTCTGGCTTGCATCGCAAAATCGCTGTTGGACTGCCGACCGGCTTGCACGCAGAGGCCTGCAGCATACTCCTACTTGCGGGCTGTGCTCCCACGATGTTGAGACTCTCCACCACATCCTTGCCGGCTGCATCTTCTCTCGCATCACTTGGCACGAGGTCCTCTCTTGGTGCCGGCTCCCGATCCCGCCACCAGATGGCATGGCAGATTTCTTCTCCTGGTGGTCGGATAGTACCCTGGCAGCTCCCTCCTGTCTCCGTAAGGGTTTTGCTCCGCTCACTATCATCACCGCTTGGGCCATCTGGAAGCACAGAAATGCCATGGTATGCCGCCTCTCTCTGTGCACGACATTTTGGGATTGCTAACTTTGTATTCTTCTCCTCTTCTATCAATGGAATGATACGCCTTCGAGCGTATTCGCGAAAAAAAGAAGACATGGATGCTCTCTGAAATTACGGTTTTGCTATTTACGTACCTGAAATTTCTTCTCACGTCAGTCACCTTCTTCTTCCTTCCTTCCTTTCACACCGGACCTCGTCGGAGATGACAGCCGCACCATCTATCTAAGGGGGGAGTCATTGCCCCACCATCTATCCTAGGGGGGAAGCCATTGCCCCATTATCTGTCTTTGGGGTGGGGGTGCAAGAGATGTCGGAGTTCTTCTCTGTTGCGACGGGGCTTAGAGGGATGGCCGGGGCGGCGGCCAGCAACGGTGATGGGGAAGGTCGAGGCGGCGAGGCGGTGCGCAGTAGCGCCCGCCGGCCACGGGTGGTGGAGGCCGGCGGTTAGGGCGGGACAGGCGGCTGGGGGCTGCGAGAGGAAGAAGATCGTGCGGGAGGAAGGAGATAAACAGTTGCGACGTTTTTTTAACCGTTGGATATTGATATGATGGTCTAAGTCATAAGTAATTGACGCAAAAAGTTTTTTCAGACGCCTGATGAATAGACGGTCCCTGAAATTAAACAAAAAAATTACTTTGGGTGGTAATTTTCACTAGTTGAACAAAGGGGGTTTTGAAGCGAATTTTGAGAGTATATTTGAGCTGGCATGCAAAGCGTACAAGAACAGAGCCGGTCACGTGCCCTTCCCCTTCCCTTCCTCACTCCTCGGCCACCTCTCTCTCTCACTCACTCACGCGCACACACACAGAGCTAGCCAAAGGAAGGGAAGAGGAATTGCCATTTCGGGAAAGGAGGAGGGGAACCGATGGCCGCCGGCGACGTTGCGACGGTCTTCCTTGAGATGATTCTCGGCACCCGCCTCGTCGTCTCCTTCCCCGCCTCGTCCACCACCGTCGCCGACCTCAAGCGTACGTACCATTTTGCGATGAACCAAACCTCCCGTCTCTAGAACAGATCTTGGCATTTTAATTCTTTCTCTTGGTTGCAATTGCAAATCGAGCAGAATCAATTCGGCCTGAGCTGACAAAACCCCAATCTTCATTTTGGGGTGAAAAACCTCAATCTTCATTTAATTTCCTTTTTCGGGTGTGGATTGGTTTGTACCAGGCAGAGTGAGCCATGAGCACGCCGCATGTTTCCCCCACATTGGCCAGATCGCTGTCAAATCCATCAAGGTATGCGTGCATCACTGTCCAATTCATCAAGGAATTTGTCCGATCCATCAATTTAACATGGCCGCTGATCAATGTTGCTGCTGCTGCTGCCTTGAGCAGGTCGACCACGGAGGCTCGTGGTTCCACCTCACGGACTCCATGGCCGTCCGGGATGCTTTCCGGTTCCAAGGGATCAACGAACGCTGGCACCTGCAGGTAGATGCATCTCTGCCGGTTGACCAAGGGATGGTCACCCAGGGACACAGCGGCGGCGCAGACTCTGCAAATCACTCTGCACCTGCGCCTGGTGGTCATGGATACGAGGGGTCATCGAGCAGGAGGTGCCGCAAGACATCAAGCTCTTATGAGATGCTGCCTGATCAGGTTGAAGTTGAAGCTGAAGCTGAAGCTACCCCCAGTGAAAGGGAGCAACCATTGCCAGCCAAGGGCGAACGAAGCAGCAACGGGGCAGAAAAAGACACAGAATCGGGGGCATGGGGGAGAAGGCTGCGGCCGAGGACTCAAGTTGGTAAAACATCAATTACTTTGTCAAGCAGCAGCGGCAGCTCGGAGTCGGAGGAAATGGACATGAACACCGTCGACGCGCCTACGCCGCAGTTCGTCGTGGAGCTGAGGAAATGCCACTTCGTCAAGCGGAATGGGCAGTACCTGGTGAGAGCGTCTCTCCACTCCACTCGATCACACCACACGCGCGCTTTTCATCCTTCTTCTAACCAACTCCTCCCGCCTCCGCCTCCGACGCAGAACGTGCCGATGGAGTTTGGCATTGTGCACCGGTACACGGAGAAGAAGAAGGTGCTGCTGCGGATGGGGGGCGAGTCGTGGACCGTCAACCTCAAGCACGGCCACGCACCCAGCGGCAGGCCCCGCACGTCCCTCCGGTACGGGTGGCACCAGTTCCGCGTCGACAACCGCCTCCGCGTGGGCGAGACCTGCTTCTTCCGATCCCTCCCCGACGACGATGGCGGCGACCACCGTGTGCTCAAGGTGGAGGTGCGCAGGCTAGACGGCAGCTACGCAACCTGATGTGCCTCCATTGATCCCTTGCCATCTCAAGGACCTCTTATATTAAATTAGAATGCAATGCATTGCATCGTCCTAGTAGCTCAAGATTAATATGGACGTTGCTCCTTCTACATGTGTTTCGCTTGGATATGCTACTTTCTATCAACTTTTCTATTTCCCTAATTGTTAGATTCGTATGACAATCTGTTGTGCTGGCTATCTGTACGTGGAACCTAAAAATGTGTTGTGCTAGCTTGCTAGCTTCTATCGGTGGAACCTGAAGAATGTGTTGTGCTTTTAATCTTTTATAGAATGCTTTGTGACAATGCATTGTGATAGCTTGAATGTGTAGTGTAGAATATGAAGATGTGATCTCACCTTCTGCCTCTCTATCATGTCTATGTCATTTTTTTTATGGTGATTCTGAACTGTGGTAGTTCAGGAACCAGGAAGTTGCTCTCCGTGAGGCGAATAGTTCACCAACAGGGGAAGTATAAATGGTGTTTGCACACCTTTGCATTTGTGCATGCCTAAAAACGGGAGGAATTTATAATTTTGGCAACAAACTGCATAGGATTGAGTGTTACTTTGTTGCTTTGTGCAAAATTAGGAAGAATTCAACCTACCATGATAAAATTACATATGAGCATTTCACAACCCATATGCCCATCCCTTGATGAATTCAAACCTAGCCATTACAAATTTTGACATGGCCTATGTTTAGCTTTGCACTTCTGAATCGCATAGCAATTGGCGCATAAGTAAAAAAGACTGAATCGCATAATTGACATCTCAAAGAGATTTGTGTTTGCACCAACAAGGGAAATATAAATATAAATGTTTTATACGCAACAAGGGAAATATAAATGTTGTATCGCCTACCCTAAGCGCGTGACAATGGCCGGGTCGGCAAAAAGGAACGTCACGCTGCCGGTGTGCAACGTGTTCGGCGTGCCGCACGAAAATACAAACTTATAGGAAACGCAACCGCCTTAACCAAAAGACGAAAACACCCCGATTCGCACAAGACAAGAGATGCCCTGACCTCTCGGGTCCGTTGCCCACAACCCAAGACGGCTCACGCAGAGGAAACAGCTCGGCACGCTGTGAACGAGGCTGCACCCATCCATACCCTGGTGGGACCAACGAGTACTGACAGGCAGGGCCCGTGCGTGAGCCGGCGACACGGGCATCACGCAATCTCTGACTGGTGCAGGCAAACCAGCCCGGTAGAGGATGACCGCGCGCAAGACGGCAACCGCGAGCGCGACGTATGCCTTGGCTGGCTCAAGCGACGCAACCCCGCAGGGGAGGGGGCGCAGGACGCCGACAGGTGGGTCCGGCCTCCCCATCGTGTGTGGAATGTCGCACGCGGCCGCGACCGAACAAACAACATGACAGTGCCCCCCCCCCCCCCCCCCCGAGGCCACCCGTCATGGATCCCCGAGGCACATCGCCGGGGGTACGCCGCTCGGACAGATCAGGCAGCATGGAGAGCCCCTGAGAGGCACCCCTGGCACACCACGACGCAACCCCGCGGGGGAGTGATACGTCTCCAACGTATCTATATTTTTTGATTGTTCCATACTGTTATAGTATCAATCTTGGATGTTTTATATACATTTACAAGCAATTATATATCTTTTTTGGGACTAACCTATTAACTTAGTGCCCAGTGCCAGTTGCTATTTTCTGCTTGTTTTTGGCTTTTCAGAGAAACAGTACCAAATGAAGTCCAAATGCCACGAAACTTTTTGGAGATTTTTTTCTGGGCAAAATAAACCTGGAAAGCTTCGGGAGGAGGCCAGAAGCCCCACAGGGGCTTCACAAGGCACTAGGGCGTGCCCCAGGGGGGGCGCCGTAGTACCTTGTGGGCCCCACGTGACTCCTTTTGACCTAATTCCACTTCTATAAATTAACAAATATTGGGAAACCCCTAGAGAGGCAGAAGAGAAAACCTTTCCGCCGCCGCAAGCCTCTGTTCTTCCATGATCCCATCTGGAGGCCTTTTGCGGTACTCTGCCGGAGGGGGAATCGATCACGGAGGGCTTCTACATCAACCTTGCTGCCCTTCCGATGATGTGTGAGTAGTTTACCACAGACCTACGGGTCCATAGCTAGTAGCTAGATGGCTTCGTCTCTCTCTTTGATCTTCAATACAATGTTCTCCTCGATGTTCTTGGAGTTCTATCCGATGTAATCTTCTTTTGCGGTGTGTTTGTTGGGATCCGATGAATTGTGAGTTTATGATCAGATTATTCATGAGAAATATTTGAGTCTTCTCTGAACTCTTTTATGCATGATTGTTATAGCTTTGTATTTCTCTCCGATCTATCGGTTTAGTTTGGCCTACTAGATTGATTTATCTTGCAATGAGAGAGGTGCTTTGTGATGGGTTCAATCTTGCGGTGCTCAATCCCAGTGACAGAAAGGGACATGACACGTATTTGTATTGTTGCCATTAAGGATAAAAAGATGGGGTTTATTCATATTACTTGAATTTTCTTCTCTACATCATGTCATCTTGCTTAAGGCGTTACTCTGTTTCATACTTAATACCCTAGATGCATGCTGGATAGCGGCCGATGGGTGGAGTAATAGTAGTAGATGCAGGCAGGAGTCGGTCTACTTGTCTCGGACGTGATGCCTATATACATGATCATTGCCATGAATCCGTCATAATTATTTGCTTTTCTATCAATTGCCCAACAGTAATTTGTTTACCCACCGTATGCTTATGTGCTCAAGAGAGAAGCCTCTAGTGAAAACTATGGTCCCCGGGTCTATCTTCATCATATAAAAAACCTAAAAAATACCTTGCTGCAATTTATTTACTTTTATTTTAATTAGTAGTTAGTTTATCTATTTACCTCGATAAGATTTAATCCTTGCAAATAACCGCTAAGAGGATTGACAACCCTCTTATTTGCGTTGGGTGCAAGTGTTTGCTCTTGTGTGTGCAGGTGCGCTTTAACGGAATTTTGCTTGGTTCTCCTACTGGATTGATAACCTTGGTTCTTAACTGAGGGAAATACTTATCTCTACTATACTGCATCATCCTCTCCTCTTCGGGGAAATACCAACGCAGACTACAAGTAGCAGGAAGAATTTCTGGCGCCGTTGCCGGGGAGACATCATCAAAATTACCAAGTACCTTCGCACAAATTATCATTCACTTGCATTTACTTTATTTACCTTTTATTTGCATTTGCCTCTCGTTTTCATCTCCCCCACTTCTAATTTTTTTTTACAAAAACCCAAAAATATTGTATTTGCTTGCTTGCTTTTATTGCCATGACAACACTCAAGAACAGTATGTAAAACAAAAAATTTAAATCACTATGGATCCTCATCCACTTGCTAATCTTTTCAAAAGATCCAATTATAATGAACCAATTACTAGTGAGTTGAGTGCACTTGATTATCTCTATGAAGTTTTGCTTGAAAATCATGAATCTGAAATTGTGATGAAGTGATAGAAGAAAAAATTTATAAAGTGATTCATGATATCTCTTTGATTGAAAAGCATGATTGCAATGATGTTATCATAAATTTAATTAATGTCAATTGTGTTAATAATATGCAAAACTACAAGCTTGGGGATGATAATTTTGTTATGTCAACTACTTATTGCAATGATCATGATTGGGGTGATAATGCTTCTTATGATCTTGAAAATTTATTTAAGCGTCATGATGAATATGTTATTGATAATAATGTTTGCAATACTGTTAAAAATGGGTTTGGAAGAGCGTCAACTTTAGGTAATAATGATCCCACTACTTTGGAGAATTATCAATCTTATGAAATTTTTGATAAAAGTGGGTTTGGAGAGGTCATGACTTTAGTTGATGTTAATTCCACTATCTTGGAAGATTATAAAATTTTTATGCATGTGGATCATGAAGATAATGTTGTATATGATAGCTATATTGTTGAATTTGATTATGATCCTACATGTAATTATTATGAGAGAGGAAAATATGGTTATAAAAATTTTCATGTCACTAAATTACCTCTCTTTGTATTGAAATTTTTAATGCTTCATTCTTCCTATTTGCATATGCTAGATATTGCTTGTCTTGATAATTTGTTTTCCTATAAAATGCCTATGCATAGGAAGTATGTTAGACTTAAATGTGTTTTTCACATGTTTCATGATGCTCTCTTCGTGTTTCAATTATTATCTTTCATGAGAGCATCATTGAAATCTCAAGCCTATCTTAATGGCTATAAAGAAAGAGCTTGTTGGGAGAAAACCCATTGAATAAAATAAGTTCTTGAGTGTTTGCATGATTATAGCTTCTGTTATGATTATGTTTTTATGTTTTAATTAGTGTTTGTGCCAAGTAATGCCTTTGGGATGATTTGGAAGGTAGTATAATTGATGTTGTTTGGAAAAACAGAAAGTTTTGCGTCCAGTGCTGGAATTTTAGTTCTGTACTGGAGCGTCAGAAAAATCTGAAATTTTTATAAAGTATTGGTATATGAATTTCCCAAGTTGTCCTAATGTTTCAGAATTTTTGGAGTTACAGAAGTATGGCTTTTAAATAGATCTTTACAGACTGTTCTGTTTTAGACAGATTCTGTTTTTGTTGCATAGTTTGCTTATTTTGATGAATCTATGGATCGTATCGGGGGGTATGAGTCATGGAGAAGTTGTAGTACAGTAGCATTATGCCAATATTTAATATGAATCAATTTACAACAGTACCTAAAGTTTAAGATTTGTTTGTTATACTAACGGATCTCACGAAGGTTTTGTTGAGTTTTGTGTGATTGAAGTTTTCAAGTTTTGGGTGAGATCACGATAGATGAAGGAATAAGGAGTGGCAAGAGCCTAAGCTTGGGGATGCCAAAGGCACCCCAAGGTAATATTCAAGGAAGACTCAAGCGTCTAAGCTTGGGGATGCCCCAGAAGGCATCCCCTCTTTCTTCTACCAACTATCGGTAATTTTACTTAGAGCTATATTTTTATTCATCACATGATATGTGTTTTACTTGGAGCGTCGTGTATTATATGAGTCTGTGCTTTGTTTGCTTTTTAGTTTGTCACAATCATCTTTGCTGGACACACCTATTTGAGAGGGACACACATTATTCGTGATTTGTTAGAATACTATATGTGCTTCACTTAAATCTTTTGAGCTAGGTAGTTGCTCTAATGCTTCACTTAAATCTTCTTGAGCACGGCGGTGGCTATATTTTGAAGAAATATTTGAACTCTCATGCTTCACTTATATTATTGTGAGAGTTGATAAGATTAAAATTTTGAAGAAATATTTGCACTCTCATGCTTCACGTATATCTTTTTGAGAGTTGATAATAGTAATGGCAATTTGCACAAGATATGAATTTGGTCCCAAAGTGATGAATATTCAAAAGGGATATAATAAAAACTTTCATGAAAGATCATTGGATATGATAAGTTTGATTCCTTGCAATAGTTTTGTGATATGGAGATGATAATATGTGAGTCATCTTAGTGAGTAATTATGATTTAGTAAGAATATTGGTGTTAAGGTTTGTGATTCCCTATGCATGCACATAAAGTCAATAGTTATGCAACGAAATTATATCCTACTTATGGTGCATTATTCAGTGTTAGTTATGTTCAATGCATGTTTATGACCGTTTTCGCTTTTTGGTTGGTCGCTTCTCAATCTATTTGCTAGCCTTCATTTGTACTAAGCGGGAATACTGCTTGTGCATCCAACTCCTTAAACCCAAGTTTTGCCAAATGAGTCCACCATATCTACCTATATGCGGTATTTCCATGCCGTCCAAGTAAATTTGCATGTGCCAACTCTAAATTTTCAAAATAATTTTCCATTTTGTGTGTCCGTACCGCTCATGAAGCGGCAGGGGGTGGCCAATATTTTCCATGGTAGGTGTGTTATTCTCACGATGAGTGTTTATTCACTTGTCATTGCACGAGAGAGTGGCAGGTAATAGGGATGCCTAGTCCCGAAATAATTTTTTTTAATATGATGATAATAATAAATTCCTTGGAAAGTGTTGGTATGGAGGGCACCCGTGGATACGGCTAGCCATGGATTGTGAAAGAATGGTGGAAAAGAAATAAACTTTATTTTTTGTTTGGGAACCGCCTATAATGTGTCTAGCATGGAAGATATTGGGAATTCTCGGTCGTTTTCGTTGACAGGAAAAGCATGCCTCTCAAAATAATTTTATCTCTCTAATTTAAGCTTTGAGCTGTGGCACCTCTGCAAATCTCTGCTTCCCTCTGCGAAGGGCCTATCTGTTTACTTTTATGCAATTTTTATTTTTATTTTGAGTCTCCATCTTCTCTTACAAAGCACCAACTAAAGAGCACTATTGTCATACTTGTGCATTGGGTGTAGCTAATATTGAGTGTGTTTCATGAATGGATCAATGATTGAGCATAATGGGCTAGGGATAACTTTCTTTAGCGTTGATATTTTGAAAGACATGGTTGCTTGTTAGTATGCTTGAGTATTTATGTCTTCATGTCAAACTATAGACTATTGCTTTGAATCATTCAAGTCCAAATGTCCATGCTACAAAGAAAAGAGTATATGATGAATATGATAGGCAGCATTCCACATCAAAAATTCTATTTTTATCATTTACCTACTCGAGGACGAGCAGGAATTAAGCTTGGGATGCTTGATACGTCTCCAACGTATCTATAATTTTTTATTGTTCTATGCTGTTATAGTATCAATCTTGGATGTTTTATATACATTTACAAGCAATTATATATCATTTTTTGGGACTAACCTATTAACTTAGTGCCCAGTGCCAGTTGCTGTTTTCTGCTTGTTTTTAGCTTTTTAGAGAAATAGTACCAAATGAAGTCCAAATGCCACGAAACTTTTTGGAGATTTTTTGTGGACAAAATAAACCTGGGAAGCTTCGGGAGGAGGCCAGAAGCCCCACAGGGGCTTTACAAGGCACTAGGGCGCGCCCCAGGGGGGGCGCCGTAGTACCTTGCGGGGCCCACGTGACTCCTTTCGACCTAATTCCACTTCTATAAATTCACAAATATTGGGAAATCCCCAGAGAGACCGATGAGAAAACCTTTCCGCCGCCGCAAGCCTCTGTTCTTCCATGATCCCATATTGAGGCCTTTTTCGGTACTCTGCCGGAGGGGGAATCGATCACGGAGGGCTTCTACATCAACCTTGCTGCCCTTCCGATGATGTGTGAGTAGTTTACCACAGACCTACGGGTCCATAGCTAGTAGCTAGATGGCTTCTTCTCTCTCTTTGATCTTCAATACAATGTTCTCCCCGATGTTCTTGGAGTTCTATCCGATGTAATCTTCTTTTGCGGTGTGTTTGTTGGGATCTGATGAATTGTGAGTTTATGATCAGATTATTCATGAGAAATATTTGAGTCTTCTCTGAACTCTTTTATGCATGATTGTTATAGCTTTGTATTTCTCTCCGATCTATCGGTTTAGTTTGGCCTACTAGATTGATTTATCTTGCAATGGGAGAGGTGCTTTGTGATGGGTTCAATCTTGCGGTGCTCAATCCCAGTGACAGAAAGGGACATGACACATATTTGTATTGTTGCCATTAAGGATAAAAAGATGGGGTTTATTCATATTGCTTGAATTTGCTTCTCTACATCATGTCATCTTGCTTAAAGCGTTACTCTGTTTCGTACTTAATACCCTAGATGCATGCTGGATAGCGGTCGATGGGTGGAGTAATAGTAGTAGATGCAGGCAGGAGTCAGTCTACTTGTCTCGGACGTGATACCTATATACATGATCATTTCTATGAATCCGTCATAATTATTTGCTTTTCTATCAATTGCCCAACAGTAATTTGTTTACCCACCGTATGCTTATGTGCTCAAGAGAGAAGCCTCTAGTGAAAACTATGGTCCCCGGGTCTATCTTCATCATATAAAAAACCTAAAAATACCTTGCTGCAATTTATTTACTTTTATTTTAATTAGTAGTTTAGTTTATCTATTTACCTCGATAAGATTTAATCCTTGCAAATAACCGCTAAGAGGATTGACAACCCTCTTATTTGCGTTGGGTGCAATTGTTTGCTCTTGTGTGTGCAGGTGCGCTTTAACATAATTTTGCTTGGTTCTCCTACTGGATTGATAACCTTGGTTCTTAACTGAGGGAAATACTTATCTCTACTATACTGCATCATCCTCTCCTCTTCGGGGAAATACCAACGCAGACTACAAGTAGCAGGGAGGGGGCGAAGGACGCCGACAGGTGGGTCCGGCCTCCCCATCGCGTGTGGAATGTCGCACGCGGCCGTGACCGAACCCACAACATGACAGTGTCCCCCCCCCGAGGCCACCCATCATGGACCCCCGAGGCACATCGCCGGGGGTACGCCGCTCGGACAGATCAGGCAGCATGGAGAGCCCCTGGGAGGCACCCCTGGCACACCACCACGCAACGGACGGCGCAGAGAGCCCCAGGGAGGCACCCGCGGCACACCACCGCGCAGTGGACGGTGCGGAGGGTAGTTTCGCCAGCGGTGCCCCCCAGATGCGGGTACTCCGACATCTTTTATAGGAGTAATGAGCAATACAAAATTGTCTAACAAAGACTAAGCTCGTGTTGCACAAACACTAGGAGAGACGCTAGTTATATTGCACTTGTGAGCACGATCGCTACTTGGCACCAACCTATACATGCAAGCATAACATTTCCTTTCCAAATATCCTATGTATAAGTATATCTTTTGATGCTCTACTCTTTGCTTATAAGCTTTGATCTTTCTTTTTCTTGTTTTTCTTTGAACTTTCTCTTCCTTTCCACTATTCTTATTGAGCCTCGACCAAATATGCAAGGCAAGTATCATAAGATATGCACATGAGTAAGCTATCACACCAATGATGCTATCGCTATCACTAAGGTGCTCAAATTTTCGCGAAGCCCGACAACACTTGGATAGCTAGTCTCAATAGGTATGAAGTTGTACACAAAGAACGGTAGGGCTATCTTAGTTAATGGCAAGGAAGGAAAACATTGTGATGGAAAGGATACCTTCGTCACACTTAACCTTTCACGTAGTCGGAGGTAACCGGCCTTGCTTCCGGTTGTTGGTGTCAAAGGATGGATGGTCGTCATCGATGTCGAGCGTCATTGTTTGATGTAGTCGATGGAGAGCTGCAATCTTCCCTTGGTGGTTTTTTATGTAGATGGTACCCATTGGTCACTCTGGGGAAGCGTTGGTGATGAATTGGTGGCACATGCGTGATGTTGGGTGGAGGGGTTCCGGTGTCGACGAAAAACCTCCAAAACAATTTGTCAAATGATGTGAGTGCCTACGCGAGAGCCTCGGGCACATCGATAGCTTCAAAACGAGCCCAAGAATGCTCAAATTAGAGTGCAGATGAAGAAGTTATGGGCAAAATGGTGAATCAGCCGAGGCTGAAATTATCAAGGGCGGCAGTGCCGCTTGGGGGCGGTAGTACTGGTCCTAGAGTGAAATGGAAGTATCATTTTGGGGGGGTCGGAAGTACCGAGTGGGTGGGGGCAGTAGTACCAGTCGGGGTGGGGGTAGTACCGCTCGTCGCGAAAAAAAAAATCCATATCGGAGCTCGGGGCGGGAAAACTCAATTTTGGACCAAATGGTCGTCCCCATGGATTCTACACCAACACCCCAAGTGCCAGATGGACCAATGATTAGAGAAAGTTCATGCGCCATACAAGAGGAGGTTAACTCGCTCCTCTTTGAACTAGCTTTCACTTCACTTGAGACACGACTACTACCTAAAGCGGAGACCTTGTGCATACTACGGTACAAGGGAGAGACCGTGGAGAAGCTAGGGAGCAAGGCCAAGCCATGGAGGAAGAGGAAGAAGAGAAGGTACCAAGTCCTGAAGCAGGCGGTACTATCGGCCCTCCGAGCGGTACTACCACCTCTGCCGCAAGAGGTACTGTTGCTCCCCTGGCCCGTACTACTTTCCTCGGCGCCATCGAAACTTCTGCACCTTCTACCGCTCCACTACCGGCCGACCCCCAAAACCTCCTGACTTGGAAGCGGCACTTCACTAGCACTGGCACGGAACTACCACCTATTCTCGAATTAGCGGTACTTATGGCCCTGACACTGGTACTACTAGCCGACTGCTCCAACCCGAACAACTGTCATGTGGCCATTACTATCGTCCTTGACCATGGTACTACCGCTCAGAGGTACTACCTCCACCACCCCGATACTACCGGCATGCCTGTACGCAGAGTGTAGGGCCACGACCCTTGTATTGCCCCTAGACTATAAGTTCTCCTCTCCTAGCTCAGAAATAGGGTTGGCAAAGCATATTAGACTAAACTGAGAGATATTTTCTCCTTGTACCTCCTCCAAGAGGAACAAGACCTCCATCTTGGGAGAAGGATCTATCTATATCACAAGACCTGCATCTTGGGAGAAGGATCTCTCAATATCACAAGACCTGCATCTTGGGAGAAGGATCTCATCATAGATCATCAAGCCCTCATCTCCCTTTGGGATTTGTTAAGAACCACTACCTTACCTTGTTACTTGTTTCCCTTTGTTGAGTATGTACCTTGTGGATCTCATGTGGATTTGCCTAGAGAGTGGATGTGTGATTGGGATCTTGTCTTGAGTGTTCTTCTTTGTGTTTTTTAGTTCCTCTTGACCCTCTCCAAGATTGTGAAAAGATTGGGCCACTAGGGCATTTGCCCTACATCACAATAAAAACAATAACTATATATGCCTTCGATGAGAATATCCTGACAAAACTCAAAAATCCAGGTATACTCACAATCTGTTGTTCCATCAGCCAGGTGGACATCCAAAATTATCTATGTGACATAGGAGCAAGGGTATGTGTCATGCCACTTTTGATGTATAAGATGTTAAATGTTGGAGCTTATGTTCCTACTTTGATAACATTGTAGATGGCTGACAAATCTACCAAACAACTAGTAGGTATGATCGAACATGTTTTGCTAAGACTTGATCAACATGTGATTCCTACTGACTTTATTGTACTTGATATGTCGGAAGATGAATTTTTTTATTATCCTTGGGAGACCATTTTTAACGATGCATGTGCAACACTGGATTGTGTAGAAGGGATTACAAGTAATTGATCTAAAAGAGATTACTATTGAGATGAAGATGACTATGGAGATGTGATGACGACTGTACGGCGGCTGCGATGGTGGATGATGATGGATGCATGGGAAAATGTTGCGACCCTCTTTGTCGCTGGGTCTCCCTCTCCTTTATATAGTGCAGAGGGCGGAATAGGGTTTCAGGGCACCATTGCGAATGTGCCTCGGACCCCTTCATGAATGTTGTCAGAGATAAAGTAACAAAGGCGATGGCTCCTGGTACGAGCGGTCACGATCGTACCATGCATCGTATTCTCTTATGTTACCTCTGGTGCACGCAAAATTATATGGAAGTGATCGTCTCGAGCTCCTCCGGATTATCCCATACATGGCTTGATTTTTCACCTAAAATGTTTGTTTATGCAAGGCACAAAATTAAACAAAGAGATTTGCAAATATTTGCTTTCCTTAGTCATTAGTGAGCATATCAAAGTCATTGTTAGGACCGAGAGTAAATCGACCAGAGGGGGGGTGAATGGGAGATTCAAAAATTCTTGCGAATGTTTTGAACTGATCCCAAACACAGCAGCGGAAATAAGGTTCGGTAGAAAATCACTTAATTAAGCTCGCTATTGAGGAACATATCTATCGATGTAAGAAGCAGTAATTGTTCGAGCACAGGTTTGACAGATACGATGGTAATGCAATATACGATCAGATGCAGTTGCATGAGGGAAAACAAGATATGAACTGCGATGGAAGTGCACGGGAAATAGTGACAAGGTAAATGAATATGGCACTGAATGAAATCACGCTGACATGCATAAGTACGAAGAGGAATAAATTAGACTGAGATGACAGAAATGAATGATGAGAATGCAAGCGATAAGTAACGAACTATGATTGATCAGATAACACTATCGACACAGAGCACGAATGTAAACTGTTGAAGGAAATGCAGTAATGTAGAATGAACCAGTGGTGCTCGATGGCGACAGATGGATTTGGTAGACCAGTTCGCCCTTCTGCCAAAGGACTACGTCTGGTTGGAGGGGTTGTGATTTAACACAGAAGATAAACTCTCTTCGCCCTATTCTCCTTCAACTCGGAGCTGATCAGACTCCAGTTGATTTCACTCGTGGTAGATACTTGTCGGCGATCTCCAAACCTTCGACAGACTTCTTCGCAAACCACAATGACTCTTGGTTGCTGAAGATCTTGCTCGGTGTAGACAATTACTCTTCGACACTCGAGCCGACACCTATCCGTCTAGAGAGTGCGCAGCTCTCAAGAGTAATAGGTACAAGAACTCTAACTCAGAACTACTGTGATGCTCAACCACTGTCTAAGTTTTGGCTCTTGATTTTTCTCTCGGTGGATCTTAAACTCAAATCACTCAGAGAGGGGATGCTCAATCAATCTTCTCAGAAATCTTAAGCGGAGCAGCCAATAGGCAACGTTGGAGCGGGGTGGCTATTTATAGCCGCAGCCTTCCCTGAAGGGAAAAGACCAAATTGGACATGTGGAGCAGCCAATGGCCGAACAACACGAGTCCAACGGTCGGAAATTGAGCACAACGGTAACATTGCTTGCGGAGCAAGTAATGCTAACTCCTCAGTTCGAAAGATATCTCCTGCAGCACCGAAGAACAACGTCTTCTGCTGGCAGGTAATCATTCGAAGCATAAAGAGATTTCTCTCAGTCTCGCATAGGTTTGGGCTAAGCATCACAGCGGATCTAAGCTTCGAGAACCTATACCCCTCTAAATAGTACGAAGGTCCTATGACTCAAATAAGACAAAGACGAACAAAGAAACAAATGCTACGTCTTCACTTCGTCTTCAACTTTCTCGACTATAGTCATTTTCCTTCGGACACACCGAATAAAAATTGCTTTGCATCAGCAATAAATTTTCGAGGGGTTAACTCCTTCACATCAAACTTCTCGTCTACATGACTCCAATGGATGTAGCTCATTCTTCTCTGCTGCGCAGATATTCTTCGGTGAAGCTCCTCAAACTTGACACCGGAAACAGCATTCTCTTCGGAACTGCATGGACTATTTCTCTCTGTGTGCACTAGCAAACAAATCAGTCCATGCCTGTTTCTGTCAACAATCTCCAAAACACAAGAGGGCAAATATTGCACCAACAATCTCCCCCTTTTTGGACGATTGTTGACAAAATAGAACACATCGTAAGATAGATAATAGAATGAAATGGAATGCGAAGGATAATAAAAGACGAGAGATAATTACGAAGATAAAGCACGCTCCCCCTGAAGGTTTGCGTCATTCAGAGTATGCATAGAAGATAAACTGGAAGGTAGCGAGGTGAATCTTCTTATGAGTGACATTGACATATGATCTCATTCATAGTTTCATCCAATGCACTCGACGGTGTCTGAGGTATTTCCTGCCACACACAACCTTTGAAATAGATTTGTTAGATAGTGAGGATATTTTGAAGTGAGTTGTGGCAATGGATAAGCCATGAAGATTTTCTCAGAACACAGTTTGAATCCACACAAGATATAGGTTCCCTGCAAGTTAGATATTCGAAGAAAATCAGAGCAAGGGAGTCACAAGTATATTGCTCGGAGTAGATATGCTTCAGATGATGTTTTTCCTGCAACAAGGATGATACGATAGAGATATGAGAGGAAAAAACAGCTTATGAGACAGATAGAAGGAACTCTTTTGAATCATGAGTAAATTTACTCTGAAGCAACCTTTCTTCTCCTGCATCCTTAGATATCGAAAGATAATCATGGTAGCATATCTAAGTAGAAGATATATGTAGGTTCAAGGAGTGAGATATCTCTTTTAGAGAAGCATGATTTCCAATCCTCCTTGAAATGCTTTCACTTTATCCTGCACGATAGATAAGTATCGAGGATAATTATCGCAAGGAAATAAGCATTCGATAGCACCTGCAAACAGACAACTGGAAGCAAATATAGCATTGCAGGGGTTATTAACAGTACATGACGACGCAGTATACCATCACCACAGGCGGTGAGACCAAGTTCCACGGACAAAAGCAAATAGTTCAACCACCGAAACCAAATTGTTCGACTGAAAAGCAAATGGCGAATGGAAACACCCTGCAAATAACCCCCTTATCTATCTCTCAATGATCTTCTCCCCCTTTTTGTCAACAAGTGTCAAAAAGGAAAGAGAATGCATGCGAGGAATTACTCGTCCGAAGAATCCCCATAACTCGAAATGTTCGGCGAAGCAGAGCGAGCGATGGTCGAGGCCGAAGCATTAGTTGGAGTCGCAACATGAGCTTCGGGATCAGCTTCGGGAGTAGCAGTGTGAGGTGCACCTGGCTTGTATATGAATGTGCCTGCTGTGTCTTCAAGTTCATCATCGGGTTCAACAAACAGCAGGTCGGTGAAGGCAGAACGCTGAGGAAGCACAGGGGTTTGCCTTCGGATGCGAGGAACTTCAAACAGCTCCAAATAATCATAATCTTTCTCAATACCCTTGGCAGATAGTTGATTGCGAGAATAATGCTTGCGCAGAAGGGTCCAGGAGCGCTTCTTTTGTTCCTTCTCATATAGAAGAGATTGGTGAGCATAATTGTGATGCAGATTGATCTCAGTCATCATTTCCAACTTCTCTTTGCGGTCGAGCTTGATGTGACTTTCCAGGGCTTGCTGAGTGCGAAGACAAATCTCATACAGTGAGGGATTTTCTTCACGAGGGATTTTGACTGTTGCCTTCTTGACCTTCGGAGCTTTAGCAGATGCAGAGGCAGTAGCATCACTAGGTGTCTTCCCTTTGCCGATGTCCTTCACGATCCGGAGAGTGTCTCGGACTGGTGGAATGAAAACTTTCGGGACATGTGGGTAGAAAAACGTTTTCTCAGTAAGCTGCTCAATAGCAAACATGACCCATGGTGCATATGGCTTCAAGACTTGAGGGCCATCAGCTGCATAGGCCTAGTTGAGAATGAAAAGATCCGGAATGTCAAACCGAATGCCATGAGCTGTTGCTTGAAGAGCATTTGCCACGATGCCATGAATGGTTTCTGGCCTATTTGTTGGCGTGAGGGAGTTGCAGAGGATATAGAATAGCACTTTGTTCTCATAGGCCAGATTCTTAGGATTTGCCTCGGTACATTCATCACCAACAAGTTTGGGATCCATCAGCATATGAAGTTCGGCTTCGGAAACATCCCAGTAGTGCAGTCTATGTTCCCGAGTGGCATCAAATTCACACAGAGGAAGATTCAACAGTGCTAAGAACTGGTCAGCCGAACATTTGATCTTTTCTTCTTCGGTCATCCATTCGAGGATCCAAGTACTGCTATTAGCAAGGTCCCCTGAGATATAAAGAGTGGCATAGAACTGAAGGATTACTTCACGATTCTAGCCATGATTGAAACAAAGAAAACTCTTCAGGAAGACTTGTTCAATTTGCTCGATAGTGTGATGGAAGCAAGGTAAGCTTTCGAGCTCGGCAAAATCCAGAATCTTGTGCATGAAGATGCGATTCTTGCCGTACAGAATGCGAGCATAGTACATGGCATGTTCCTTCGTCCAGAATCTTGGTGACAAGGAAGTTCTTTCTCCATCATATGGGCTGGTCCCAAAGAATGCAAGTTTCGAACGATGAAACTGCTCGTTGAAAGCTGGACCATTCTGGCCATCATCGACAGGAAACAAAGGATAGGTTTCCAATGGGTTTCTCAGTGGTTCTTCATCGGCCATAAGTCGGGTCCGAATGTCATCAGGTGCAGGCACTCCTTCCTCAATAGGCTTGAGAGGAGCACGTGGCATCCTTGATTTTTCTCGTGCAGATTGCTGCGAAGAACTTGACTGACTACCGTTTTTGCTCGCTGGAACTCCTTCAGCTGCTTTCTGACTTTCGGGCATGTCGTGGTATTCTCACGGCAGATGCCATAAGATGGCTAAAGAGGTGGGGTTACAGGAGGACGCCGGTGGGTTTCGGAGGCGAGGTTGGCATGCGCAAGTGCGGGACACAAGGCGTACCCAGGTTCGGGGCCCTCTGGAGAGGTAACACCCCTAGTCCTGCCGAATGGAGTATGGAAAGCACAAGGGCTACAAGGTTGCTCCTGGAGCTGTGTGGGCGAAGGAGGAAGAAGGGGCTTGGCCGCCGTTCGACCCCTCCAATGAGAGTGCGTGTATGTGTAGTGGAAGATAATGCGAACCCAATCCCCCTGCACGGAGCCCTCCTGGGGGGTCTTATAGGTCGACCCCCAGGGTTACAATGGGTAAATTACATGGGCATGGGGCCCTGGTGTCATCGTCTAGGAGCCGGCGGTGGGGGCCGTCGGGTCGCCGGGTGTGCCGGGTACGCCGGGTGCGCCGGGCCCGCCGGGCACGGGTTCGGTCGGCAGCGCGGCACTGTGGCGGGTCTTGTCGTTCATCATAGGGCGGTCGACGCCGCCTAGCAACAAAATCGCGCCGCCCAGACACCGCCCACCCCGGGCGGGGGCACAGGGAATGCTGTCGCCACGCCCGCCGGGGCCGGCGTAAAGGAGGGGGCGTTGTTGCCACACTTGTCTTGTTGTGAGGGCTTGCCCTCGAGCGGCCAGCCGGCAGGGGCCAGCCGGCCAGGCCGGGTTGCCACGCCGAGCCGGCTCGCGCTGGGGAGCCGGCGCGCGGGCCAGCCGGATTGAGGGGCTTGGCCTGCCCCGATGTTTCGAAAGGGATCCGGGCTCCGCTGCCTACCCGGGGGTCATCCCCCCGACAGTAGTCCCCGAAGCTGTGAAGGTTCGCCGGCTTCAGGCAGGTGGGGCTTCGCAGCTTACCCCCCTGAGGAGTCGATTTGCTGGTGAAGTGCGGGAGTCCGGCCGAGCGGATCCGCCTGGCCGCGTGCCGGCAACGCGGCAGCGGACGCCGGGAACACCCGCTGGGGGCCGGCTTCCGGAAGCTGGGCAGCGGCACCCCAACCTGGGCGGGAAACGGAAACGTCCGCCAGACGAGTCTTGCCTTGCACGACGATTCGCGCCCGCCGCAGCTTGACAGGCCGCCACGTGCTGCCTCGCGGCGGGCGAGGCCTGCCAGCCCACGCGCGCAACGGGACGTGACCGCAGACCGGGCCCGCCACGACGCGCCCTCGGCCCGCGCGCGAGGGATTTACTGCGGCGACCCTCGGCGATTGCGCTTCCCTGCGCAGTTAATGTGCGTGGGGAACATGCGCGCACAGTGCGGGGAGTGGGGATCGTGGGCGCAAACAATCCCACTCCCCCACGATCTCTCGCAGTTATAAATGAGGCATAGGGAGAGTGCGACGGAAACGCTTCCGCACGCACCCACGCCCCTCGCTTCTCCTGTGCTTCCGCTTCTTCTTCTTCTTCTCCGTCGTGCCCGAGCGGAGTGCTGCCACCGGCGCGCGCCTTGCCCACGCCTGCTGCTGCGCACCGCGACCCGAAGCCCGCAGCGCGCCGCTCTTTCGCCCTCTTCTTCTCCATTGCCGCATCTTCACGCCCGCAGAAAACCCTCCCCAATGGCGCTGCTGAAAGGCTCGTGGGAGGGCTCTATCACGACCGAGACAAACATCCGCTACCTTCGCCGCACGAAGCGGCCGCCGCCGGCGGAGGCGTTGGTCGCGCGCGCGCCCGGCTCGGAGAGGGTGCCACAGCCACGGGCGGGCGAGCACGTCGTCTTCTACTCGCATTTCGAGCGCGGGTTTGGCCTCCCCGCGAGCCTCTTCTTCCGTGCTTGGCTCGACTTCTTCGGGCTGCAGCCGCATCACCTCGGCGCCAACGCCGTGCTGTAGGTTGCCGGCTTCACCACGCTCTGCGAAGGCTATCTCGGCATGCTGCCGACTGTGGAGCTGTGGGCGAAGATGTTCTTCCTTAAGCAGCAGGGGGCGTCGGCCGGCGTCATGTCCGACTGCGGGGCAGCGGTGGTCACCGGCCGGCCGAACGGGCCGTTTCCCAAGCTGCCGCTTGAGGACTCGGCCAAAAAGTGGCAGATGACGTTCTTCTACGTCCGGAACGCCGACCCGGCGGTGGACGTCATCAACCTTTCGCCCTTCGTCGACGTGCCGCCGCTCGAGAAGCCGAATTGGGGCTACTGCCCCAAGAAGCCGCCGCAGGAGATGGTGAACATCTGCCGCCGGGTCGGGGAGATGACGGGTCGCGAGGGACTGAAGCCGGCCGACCTCATCGCGGCCTTCATCGCCCACCGGGTGCTGCCGCTGCAGCGCCGGGCGCACCGGATCTGCGACATGAGCGGCCGGCACGATCCGACCCGGATGTCGACCAAGGAGCTGACGCCGGCCGAGATCGCCTAGCGGGTGAACTACATCTCCAAGGCCGGGCTGAAGGAGGAGGGGTGGAGCTTCGGGAAGGAGCCCTATTACCGGGAGAACCCGGCGCCGGTGATGAGTCCCTGGTCTTTATTTTTTGCTGCTTCGACGTTATTCCTGTGTCCTGACGCGACGGGAGGGCCGCAGTTATTCGCCAGCCAGCGGAACCACGACGGGCCGAATCCCCAGATTCTGCTGGCCGACCTGCCCGACTCGGACGTGGAGGACGCCGGCGCCGAGGCGGAGGAGGGGGCGGTCGAAGCGCGCCTGGCCGACGCCGCGGCCGGCGGGTCGCGGCATGCGGGTAAGTCTCCGCCCCCAGATTTACTGCGAGACTGGCCGGATGACGACGAGGAGGGCATGACCGGTGCCCACAGTGCAGCGCCCTCGGCCAGGGAGGACGCCAGCGTCGACCCCCCAAGACGGCTGCGGAAGACGGCCGGGGCCGGGCCGGCCCGCGCGGCGGCGTTCGGCAGCCGGCCGCATGGGAAGGAGGCGGTCGAGACGAGGCTGGCTGCGAAGCACCCGGCGGCAACGGGTCCGGCGCGTGAGAGGGCCGTCGTCAAGAAGAAGCGCCGGCTCGCCCCGTCCAAGGGCCCAAGGCGGGAGGTCCCGAAGGTTATTGGGTAAGTGTGCTTTGTCTTTCCCTGATTCTTGCTTGTTTCTTGCTTATGCCTTCGCCGTGACGAATCTGCCGCGCACAGGTCCGCCGTTGACCTGGTGACGGTGGCAGCGGAGGCCGCGGCGGGCGAGGCCGTCTGGAGGAAAACCCGAAGTAGAGACGTTGACCGCGAGCCGGCTCGGACCACGGAGGAGGACCTCGAGGCCCGCCAGTCCGGCCGAGATCTTGACGCGGCGTGCCGTGATGCCTTGCGGGATCGGGCGGAGGCCGAGAAAGAAATGGCGGAGGCCTCGGCCCGGGCGTGGGAGAGGGCCTCCGCGAAGCGGGCCAGGTCCGCCGCGGACCCGGCCTGGCCGGAGGTGGAGAGGGGCTTGGCGCCGGCGGTGACAATCGTGGAGCCGCAGCCGGATGGGGCGTTCGAGCTGGCAGGGCGGACGGAGCCGGCCAACGACGAGTCGGACGTCGATGAGAACATCGTCGTGGACACGCCGCCCCGGGCCGACCCGGTAGGAGGAGGCGAGGGCGACGGAAGGGGGCGCGAGGCGGACTCCGCGCCGTCCGGCCAGGCGCAGCCGACGTCGGCCCCGGAGGCCGCCATCGGGGACGCGGGTGCCCTGGTGGTCGTGCCGCCCCAAACCGCCACGAACCCCAAGCGGCCGGGTGGAAGCGGATCCGGTGCCGGGACCGCGATCCAGCAGCCGTGGGCGAGCTCCGGCGAGGTTGTGGTCGGGCCGCGAACCCGGGAGGACGACGCGGCGGATGCCTTGCGCTCGCAGCTTCGCGGTGGGAGCGAGCGCCTGCAGGCCTTCATCCGGGAGGAGCAGGACCGGGCGCGGAAGCTGGAGCAGGCGGTCGCGGTGAGTTTTTTCTTCTTTGCTTGTCTTGGTTGTTGAATCAGTGGGGGCGCGCCAGCGCACCCACTGGGTGTAGCCCCCGAGGCTCGGCCGGGCTGCGGAGCAGCCGGGTCGAATCTTATAGCTTGTCTTTTGCATTCTTCTAATTTTTTGTCTGCGCACAACATCTGTACGACCTCCGAGCCAGCGCGTACAACCGGCTCCGGGAGCGGTTCCGCGAAGCCAAAACCCAGCTCGCTGCCAAGGAAGAGGAGCTGCGCCGGGTTCAAGGTACTACTTGCATTCCTTCAGTGGGGGCACACCAGCGCACCCACTAGGTGTAGCCCCCGAGATTCGGGCCGGACTGCCTAGCAGCCGGGTCGAATCTTAGAGCATTGTCTTTTTCTTCTAACCTTTGCTTCCGGCATCTAACCCGGAATCTTGTCGCGCAGCCGACGTGGCCGAGGTGCCCGGCCTCCGAGGCCGGCTTGCCGAAGCCGGCGAGCAGCGCGATCGCGCCGTCGCCGACCGCGACCGGCTCCAGGCCGAGGTGGACCGACTGGTGGCCGAGAAGGCCAGGACGAAGGATGCCCACCAGGCGGAACTGGGCCGGCTGGCGGAGGAGCGCAGCAAGGCGACCGAGGAGCTGGCGGACACCGGTAGGAGGATCGCCGAGCTCGAGAAGGATCTCGAGGCCCAGGCTCGCGCGTCGACCTTACGGGAGAACGGGATGCTGGGCGAGGCGCAGCACCTCGACGAGACCTTCGCCCGTAAGTGCTATCTTTTCTCTGGTCCGGCTGGCGTAGCCGGCAAGTTGCTTTCTTTGACTGATTTGTTTCCTTCCTTTGCCAGGAGTCTTCCCGGAGACGCAGGAGGCGGCCGATGCGGCTGTGTATACCCACCGGGCGGACCTGCGCGCGACAGGGGCGGAGATCAATGTTTACGCCGCCTGGAGCCTCTCGGAGATCGTCCTTGCCTGCGAGGCCCGTCTTTGAACCGTGGAGGGGCACATGCACCGCCTGTTCGAGGCCGGGTTGGGCATGGCGAGCAGCCTCTGGCCGAGTGCGGTGGTGCCGAACAATGTCACCCGGCTGGCGCGATGGCTAGAGGCCGGGGTAGAGCTACTCGGCGTGTGGAGGGCTTCCGCGGACCGCGCCGGGGCGGAGACGGCGCTGCGCTTCGTCGTGTCCTAGTATCCGGGCGTGGACCTGGACCGCCTGGCGGCACAGCGGGCCGGCGCGGAGGACGACTTGGCGGCGCGGACGCAGCGAATCGCCGGGTGGGCCAGTTATCTGGCGTCGTTCGCCCCGTACGACGAGTTCGTCCTGGAGCGGACGGAGGACGGCGAGGAGTTCCCCGCCGACGAGTTCGGCCTGCTGCTCGACGATCCGTACGGCAGCTCGGTCGAGACGGGGGCCTATGCCGACGACGAGGCCGGCCAGGACGAACTCGCCACGGCCGAGGGGCCGGAGAGCCCCGGACCCGACCCGGCAGCCGCATCCACCTCAGCCGAGTCAGCACCGACCGGAGCCGACGCGGGCGCCGCTTAGGCTTCTTTTCCTTTTTGTCTTTCCTGTACTCAAACTTAGTTAGGTAGCAGGTCCACCCACTGGGGGTGTAGTTCCATGTAATGTACTTGTGGCCGAGGGCCCTTGCTGTATATAGATTTTGCATGCGATTTCACTGTTTGCTGTTCGGCCTTGGGCCTTTTCTTGTTTGTCTTTTCTCCGAGCTTCCTTCCCGCTAGCCGGACAGCCGGGTTGCGGACTGTGGCTAGGACGGGGATTCGGCTTTGAGAGCGGACGTACAATACTTAGGCTTTTCCAGACGTTGAGCGCGAGCGAAACACCCACTGGGCCGGCTGGCGGCGGGCGGCGAAGCCGCCTGGCGCGCAGCCGGTCATGCGGCGAATTAGTGAGAGAGGGAGGGTTGTGCCGGATTGGCCGAACCGGGCCCTCCTCCTTAGCCGTTCTTGCGTGACGATGCTTGCGGCCTTTAGCTCTTGCCGACCGGATAGCCGGGAGCCGGCTGTGGCTAGCGAAGAGAGGGCTTTGGCGGTTCGTACGCTTTGGAATGAACTTAAGGAAAAAATGGCGAGGCGTGGTCTAGCCGGCTTCCCCCCCTCCCCCCCGAGCCTGCGGCGCCGACTCGGCGGGAGAATCAAAAAATGGAGAGGTGCATAGACACGAAGTAAAACGGAAAAGGAAGCCCCCGAGCCCCCGAGCCGGCTGTGCCAACTCGGCGGGAGAAACGAGAACGGGGGGGCTTCCTGCTTTCATTAAATCCAAAAGGTGGTGATACATACATGCATGAGTTTAACTATAAAACGGACGGAGGAGCTCCGCGTTCCAAGGCCGGCTGGACTCCTCGCCGGCTGCATCTCGCTTGCGCTTGTTCAGCTTCTGCGCGTCGATGAGGTAGTACTCTTTCCGGTCGCAGAGAGCCTTGCTGACGATGAAGGGGCCCTCCCAGGGGGAGGCCAGCTTGTGCTGGCCGGCTGTCCACTGGACGAGCCGGAGGACGAGGTCGCCCTCGCGGAATGCGAGGGGTTTGATCTTCTTGCTGTGGTAGCGGCGCAGGCCTTGTTGGTAGATGGCTGACCGGCTGAGGGCTAGAAGGCGCGCCTCCTCGAGCAGGTCGATGCCATCTTCGCGTGCTTCTCTTGCCTTGGTTTCTATGTACATGGTCACTCGGGGCGAGTCGAACTCGACGTCAGTTGGAATGATTGCTTCGGCTCCGTAGACGAGGAAGAACGGGGTGAACCCGGTGGAGCGGTTTGGTGTCGTCCGGAGACTCCAGAGGACGGCCGGCAGCTCGTCGAGCCAGCTACCGGGTGAGCGCACGAGTGGCTCGACGAGTCGCGGCTTGATGCGGCTAGGATGAGGCCGTTTGCCCGCTCGACCTGGCCGTTCGACTGGGGATGTGCAACGGAGGCCAAATCGAGCCGGATGCCGGATGCAGAGCAGTAGTGGGCCAGCGCACCTTTCGCGAAGTTGGTGCCGTTGTCCATGATGATGTTGTGGGGAACGCCGTAGCGAACCGCGATATCCTTGATGAACCGGACGACCGTGGGCCCGTCGAGCTTCTTGATCGGTATGGCCTCGATCCACTTGGTGAACTTGTCGACGGCGACCAGCAAATGCGTCATGCCGCCTCGGGCGGTCTTGAAGGGCCCCACCAATTTCGAGCCCCTAGACGGCAAAGGGCCATGTGATCGGGATGGTTTGGAGGGCTGTGGCCGGCTGGTGGCTGCGCTTGCTGAAGCGTTGGCAGCCCTCGCACTTGAGGACCAGCTCCTCGGCATCTTGCAGGGCCGTGGGCCAGTAGAACCCGTGGCGGAAAGCTTTGGCCACCAGGGATCTCGAGGCGGCATGGTGCCCGCACTCGCCCTGGTGGATGTCGAGGAGGATCTCGATCCCTTTGTCCCGCTCGACGTAGCGCTGGAACACGCCAGTCATACTGCGTTTGACGAGCTTGTGGTTGATGATGTTGTAGGCGGACGCTCGCCACTGCACTTGCCGGGCTTCGGTTTCGTCGGAGGGAAGGTCGCCGTCTTCGAAGAAGGCGAGAATCGGCTGAGCCCAGGACGGCACCGTCACCACCGTGAGGACGGCCGCCGGGATGGGATCCGGGACGGCAGCCCCCGAGCCGGAGCCGGCAGCCCCCGAGCTTGGGCCGGCAGCCCTCGAGCCGGAGCCGGCAGCCCCCGAGCCAGAGACGGCAGTCCCCGAGCTTGGGCCGGCAGTCCCCGAGCTTGGGCCGGGAACTCCGGGGTCGGGTGGGGGTGCGTCGGGGTCGTCCGGGTCGAAGATGGATTTCGACTCGGGAGACGGCTTGATGGACGGCTTCCGCAGGTGCTCGAGGGAGACGCCGGATGGGATGGCTTGCCGGGTAGAGCCCACTTTGGCCAGGGCGTCAGCTGCTTCGTTGTCTGCGCGTGGGACGCGGAGGAACTCGCAACCGTCGAACCCGCCAGAGAGTTGCTGGACCAGGAAGCGGTAGCTAGCCATGTTGGCGTCTTTGGCGTCCCAGTCGCCGGAAACTTGCTGCACCACCAGGTCCGAGTCGCCGTAGCAGAGGATGCGCCGGATGCCGATCTCCCTGGCCAGCCGGAGACCGTGCACGAGAGCTTCGTACTCGGCCACGTTGTTGGAGGCGGTGAAGTGAATCTGCAGCACGTACCGCAGCCGGTCGTTCTTGGGGGAGGACAGCACGATGCCGGCTCCCAAGCCGTTGCGCATCTTGGAGCCGTCGAAGTGCATGCGCCAGTGAGTCGACTCGGGCGCCGGTGGCAGGTACTGGGTCTCGGTCCAGTCGACGAGGAAGTCGGCCAGCGCTTGGGACTTGATGGTGGTGCGCGGCTCGTAGAGGATCGTGTGGCCGGCTAGCTCAATGGCCCACTTGGCCACCCGGCCAGAGGCATCCCGGCAGCCCATGATCTCGCCGATGGGGGCCGTGCTCACCACAGTAATGGTATGCTCCTGGAAGTACTGCCTCAGCTTCTTGGCGGCAAGGTACACGCCGTAACACATCTTCTGGTAGTGGGGGTAGTTCTGCTTGGAGGCGGAGAGCACCTCGCTCAGGAAATACACTGGTCACTGGACCGACTGCACCTTGCCCTCCTCAGGGCGCTCGACGACCAGCACCGTGCTGACCGCGCGGGAGGTGGCAGAGATGTACAGTAGGAGTGGCTCTTTCTCAGCCGGCGCGGCCAGGACGGGTGTGGTGGACAGCATGCGCTTGAGGTCGCGAAAGCTTCGTCCGCTTGGTCGCTCCATTCGAACGCCGTCGTCTTCTTCATCAGCTGATACAGGGGCAGGGCCCTCTCCCCCAGCCGGCTGACAAACCGGCTGAGAGAGGCCAAGCAGCCGGTGAACTTCTGGACGTCGCGCAGCTGGGTCGGCTTGCGCATGCGCTCGATTGCCTTGATCTTCTCCGGGTTGGCTTCAATGCCGCGCGCCGAGACGAGGAAGCCGAGGAGCTGGCCAGCCGGCACGCCGAAGACGCATTTCTCCGGGTTGAGCTTGATCTGGAACCGGCGCAGGTTGGCGAAGGTCTCCTTGAGGTCGGCCAGGAGCGTGAGGTGCTGCTTGGTCTTCACCACGATGTCGTCGACGTAGACGTGCACATTTCTGCCGAGCTGGGGCAGCAGGCATTTCTGCATGCAGCGCTAGAAGGTGGTGCCGGCATTCTTCAAGCCGAACGACATGGTGATGTAGCAATACACCCCAAAGGGCGTGATGAAGGACGTCTTGAGGGCGTCGGCCGGGTCTAGCTTGATCTGGTGGTAGCCGGAGTAGGTGTCCAGGAAGGACAGGAGCTCGCAGCCGGCTGTGGAGTCGATGACTTGGTCAATCCGGGGCAGAGCGAACGGGTCTTTGGGGCAGGCCTTGTTCAGGCTGGTGTAGTCGATGCACATGCGCCAGGTGCCATTTTTCTTCAGGACGAGGACTGGATTGGCCAGCCACTCGGGGTGGAATACTTCCATGATGAACCCGGCTTTGAGCAGCCGAGCGATCTCTTCACCGATGGTTCTTCGCTTCTCCTCGGAGATGTGGCGTAGCGGCTGTCGGACAGGCTTGGCGTCCTTGCGGACGTGAAGTTTGTGCTCGGCGAATTCCCTCGGGACACCCAGCATGTCTTTTGGAGACCATGCGAAGATATCCTGATTCTCACGGAGGAAATCGACGAGCTCGCCTTCCTATTTGCTGTCGAGGCCGGTGCCCACGACGACGTACTTGATGGAGCTAGGGTCGGCCGGGTTGAGCGGGACCCTCTTCGTGTCTTTGGCCGGCTTGAAGGAGGCTTCATCGGCGGCCGGCTTCGGCGGAGCCGGCATGGCCGGCTTCGCGTTGGCCAGCGCCACGATTCGGTCGAGCTGGCGCCTCTCCTCGGCGATGACCAGCGACTCGGCCAGCTGGGAGCCGTATTTTGCGCACTCGAGGGACTTCTTGTAGTCGCCGACGATGGTGATGAGGCCCTTGGGACCCGGCATCTTCAACTTCAGGTAGGCGTAGTGGGGGACCGCCATGAATTTGGCCATCGCGGGCCGGCCCAGCAGATCGTGGTAGGGGCTAGCCAGGTCAACCACCTCGAACCAGATCGGCTCGCGGCGGAAATGGCTGCTGGAGCTGAACAGGACGTCAAGCCGGATCCGGCCGATCGGAGAGCAGGAGAGACCCGGCACGATGCCGTGGAACACTGTCCGGGTCGGCTCCAGCTGTCGCGCCTCGATGCCGAGCTTGGTCATGGTGTCGCGGTACAGGATGTTGATGCTGCTGCCGCCATCGATCAGCACCCGCGAAAAGCAGCAGGTGTGTTTCTCGGAGACGAAGGTGGGGTCGAGCACGAGGGCGTAGCCACCCGGCATGGGCATGACGGCCGGATGGTCCTCCCGGGTCCAGCTGACCGGCCGGTCGGACCAATGCATGTACTGGGGAACCGGGGGGACGACGGCGTTCACCTCGGCCCCGTGCTTGCGCTTGGCGTGCTTGTCATCCCCCTCGCTGGTGAAGACGACATAGGACGCGTCCGGGCGCGGGAAGGGGTTGTCGGCGAGGGCGCCGGGAGGCGGCGGAGGCGGCGGGAGCAGCGGCTGCTGCGGGCCGACTCCGGGTGGCAGGGATGGAAGGTTGCCCTTCAACAGGCGTTGGGTGAAACTGCACTACCGGAGCGTGTGCGTCGACGGCTTCGCGCCGCTGTGGTGCTTGCAGGGGGCGTCGAGCATCTGCTCGAAAGACAGCTTGGGCTGCCAGGCGGCCTTGCCGGTGCGCGGGCGCTGGCTGGAGCCTTGCTCAGCCGGCTGCTCCCCTTCCACCGTGGCGACCTACCGGTTGTCGTAGCGGGGCGCTTGCTGGTCGTTCCGGCGCTTGCCGTTGTTGTTGCTGTTGTTGTTGTCTTGCCGGCACGGGTTGTTGTCGCCAGCGGGCTTGGGGGGAGCCGGCTGGGCCGGGAGGAGCTTGCCGTCTACGTCGATCGTGACCTTCACATTCATCGCGGAGTCGGCCGTAGCGTACTTGTCCGCCACAGCCATGAGCTCCGCCAGAGTCTCCGGCTCGTCGCACACCAGTCGGTGCTTGACTAGAGTGCTGTCTAGGCATCCGTCGATGAAGTAATGGATGGCCTGGACCTCGTGGACGCCCTCGCAGGAGTTGCGGAGCTCGGACCACCGCGTGAGGAAATCGCGAAGGGGCTCGCCCGGATTCTGGACTGACATGGAGAGCTGGCGAGGCTTGCCGGGATGCTTGTAGGTGCTGGTGAAGTTGCGGATGAACGCGTCTTCGAAATCCAGCCCAGAGTTCACGCTGCCGGCTCAGAGGCTGTTAAGCCACGTCCGGGCCGAGCCGAGCAGCATGAGGGGGACATATCGGAACGCCACGCGCCTGTTGCCGCCGGCTATGCCGACAGCCGTGGTGTAGTCGGTCAGCCAGTTCCCCGGCTTGGTGGCGCCGTTGTACTTTGGGGAGTCGCGGGGCAGCGAGAAGCCTTTGGGGAAGGGTTCCTCGCGAATGCGGGGGCCAAAGCACGCCGGGCCGACAGAGCTTTCCTCCTCCAGGGCCGTGGAACGTGCCAGCCGGTCGATGCGGTGACGAGCGTCGCTTTCGTCGTATGGCTCGCGGGGGCTGAGTCGGTCAGCCATGGGACCGTGGGGACCGAGCCGATCAGCCGCGGGACCGCGGGGGGCAGGAGCTTTCGGGGCCGGCTCGGGCCGCCGAGCCGGCCGCACGGGGGGCTCCGGCTGCTGAACCTGGCCGTCGCCGGCCGTCTCGCCAGCGTTGCCATCTCCAGCGGTGGAGGCGCGGTTATGCCGGACCCGACCGGACCGGTGCCGGCCAGAGCGGCTCGCGCTAGTGGCGTGTGAGGACGTCTGCCGCGCGTCCCGGAGGGCCCTCTCCGGGTCTCCGGTTTTTCCTGAGGCGGAGGCGGATGGCCGGGCCGGGTCGAAGTGCTGCTGTTGCTCGTTCGCCGCGGCGATGAGGTCACGGATTCGCTGCTGCTGCTGCAGCAGCTCCTCGCCCTCCAGGAATTCGAGATCCGCCATGGCCGCCTGCGCCGCGCGCATGTTCTTGACGGGGGTGTCGTAGACGGGCCGGCCTGCGCCTAGCGCACGGCCGATTGCGCCCCCACGGATCCGCACCTCCGCGACCCGGCTGGGCTCGGCGGCGGCCGGCGTGAAGCCGTGGGCGCTGTCGTACTCTCGCTGGGCAGACTCCAGCCGGCGCCGCGTTGCTGCGAGCTCTGTGGCCTCGACCAGCAGGTGCTGGCGGTCCTCGTTGAGCTGAGCCGCTGCGGCAGCCATGTCGGCATCGGGCGTGATGGGAGCCTGCAGGCTCCGGATCATCTCGCGGAGCTGGTCGGCCCATCGTGGAGGAGCCGCAGCCGCGGCGGCGGCGGCCGCGGCGGCCTTCTCCTTGTCGCGCGGGGAGCCGGCACTAGTGCCAATGGTCAGCACTTCCGCGCGGACGCGGAGAGCCGCGACGTCGTCAGAGACGACGCAGCCAACGGGGACGGGGGAGTCGGCGAAGCTGCGCACCCCGCTGGCAAACTCGTCCGCGCTCGGCGCAGCGCTGCAGTCGGCCGGGCTGGCCGTGCGAGGCGCACGGACCAAACCGTGCACGATGCGCTCACCGGAGCTGGTGAAGAGCCTCGTCCGGAACTTGACTCCGGCCAGCGCCGCGAGCAGCCCCACGGTGGGCGCCAACTGTCGTGGTATTCTCACGGCAGATGCCATAAGATAGCTAAAGAGGTGGGGTTACAGCAGGACGCCGGTGGGTTTCAGAGGCGAGGTTGGCACGCGCAAGTGCGGGACACAAGGCGTACCCAGGTTTGGGGCCCTCTGGAGAGGTAACACCCCTAGTCCTGCCGAATGGAGTATGGAAAGCACAAGGGCTACAAGGTTGCTCCTGGAGCTGTGTGGGCGAAGGAGGAAGAAGGGGCTTGGCCGCCATTCGACCCCTCCAATAAGAGTGTGTGTATGTGTGGTGGAAGATAACGCGAACCCAACCCCCCTGCACGGAGGCCTCCTGGGGGGTCTTATAGGTCGACCCCCAGGGTTACAATGGGTAAATTACATGGGCATGGGGCCATGGTGTCATCGTCTAGGAGCCGGCGGTGGGGGCCGCCGGGTCGCCGGGTGCGCCGGGTGTGCCGGGTACGCTGGGTGCGCCGGGTTTTGTCGGCAGCGCGACACTGTGGCGGGTCTTATCGTTCGTCATAGGGCGGTCGGCGCCGCCTAGTAACAGAGTCGCGCCGCCCAGACACCGCCCGCCCCGGGCGGGGGCACAGGGAATGCTGTCGCCACGCCCGACGGGGCCGGCGTAAAGGAGGGGCGCTGTTGCCACACTTGTCTTGTTGTGAGGGCTTGCCCTCGAGCGGCCAGCCGGCAGGGGCCAGCCGGCCAGGCCGGGTTGCCACGCCGAGCCGGCTCGCGCTGGGGAGCCGGCGCGCGGGCTAGCCGGATTGAGGGGCTTGGCCTGCCCCGATGTTTCGAAAGGGATCCGGGCTCCGCTGCCTACCCGGGGGTCATCCCCCCGACAGGGCACAAGGGCCTTTTCTTTCTTTGCACTTTCTTTGGCTGGAGGCACAACAACCTCTTTCTCAGACGCTTGAGACACAACTGGTGGTATAGTTTCTTCTCGAGCCATCGGCTCATCAGATTTCTTTTCTTCCTCTACCAACTGTGGTGCAGTGGTAAGAGGAGCAGGATCAACATCCATCCGGGTAGAGGCACCAGATGATGAGACCGGGGTTGTTTTCTCTCGGGAAGCATTTAGCTTTCCCTCAATCTTGTCATTCTCCTCCTTATTTGGTTTGGAGAACTCTGCTTGCACTGTTCTCGGCGGTGATGGATCTGCCGTCTCAATGTCAATTTCTTCATCAACCTCATCAACTGGGGATTGCTGCTTAGGAGGTGCATTTTCTTCATCAGTCTTTTCCAGGAATATATCAACAACTTCATGTTGCTCTTGGGCTACTGGAGCTGGAATAATAACCTCCTCAGTGCCAGCTTGCTGCATACGTTCATCTTCATGAGGTGGAGATGGTGGAACCTGCTGCAAGCGTGCATGGGAGTTCAGTGGAATAGGCTCAGCAGCGACAGTCTGAAGGCGGCGTTGTTTGTTAACTTTCGGTTTGCTCATTCTCGCCCTATGTGGCGCCCCGCCTGAATACCACTGTAGTCAGACGGTCGCCGCACATACCAGCCCAGGAAAATCACTCTGGCATGCGCTTTTACAACAAGTATCATGAACACAAGCTTTTCTATTAATGGATATATAAGTCTTACATGGGATATAACAAGGGAAATGGCAGCGGAGAAGCTCTATCTAAGGCAGCATGGTCTTGGTGCGGCTCCAATCCACAGGGATCTGACTGGGTTACTCTTCTAGCCCGCGAATACTTCGGCTCCTCGCTAGCGGATGTCGAATCCTTAGGTGAACCTGGCCACATTGAAGGCCGCTGAGTACTTATGAATGTACTCGCAAGCAAACCAAACCAACATATACACCAAGCAATGCAATCCATGGCATTCAAGCATGAACATGATATCTTAGCAGTATTAACTATTATGTTATGACAGGATTATCTAGCAAGGTTAATCATCTAGCAACATTAATCATCATGTCATAGCAGGATTATCTATCATAATGACTATTGGAGTGAATACAGTAAAGTAAAGCATATCAAGTAAATAATTCATACTCCGAGTATTCTCACGATCCAAGTCCAATCCAAACTTTGCGGTTATTCAACCGCTCATCTCATAGCCATCGCATGGCTAACATTCATACCTCTGACATCGTCTGACGTCCAGGCATCCGTACTGCAAGTCTGACAAATCATACCTTACTCTGGTTCAGTCTTAGCAATATCATTATATAGTTTATTCCTCCAGACTCGACACAGACCAAATAGGGGCCTACACGAACTGTCCATGACCGAGGACGCGGCAATTCGAATAGATTTACACTCTGCAGAGGTTGCGCACTTTACCCACACCATGGAGCGCCTGGCCTCGTACTTTAGTACATGTTCCCATTCGGGTGGACCAGTGCTGCTCCAACAAAACCTTGTCTATTGCCTGACACTCTTATGGTCCCTCCGACAATCATACCCTCCCAGGGTCATGTCCTGAGTGGCCCCTGTGTCACCCCGTGACACCTGCCACCGTCGTGGCCAAACAAAACTGTCCCAAACGGGGACCGCGCGCAAACAAACAACTGGGCTCACAAGGTTATCGCCGCCTACCGGGCCAGGGTAGCACTCACGCATAACCTTCCCTAGTTGGAGGTACCGACAAGAGGCAGGACAATAGACCAAGTTAGGGCCTCCCCATCCAGGCAAATGTGGTTGCACGGGTAAGCTCGGTAGGTGACACTATGACTCGATCCAGTCGACGGAGGAGGTTGTTGTTATTAAGTCACATTCTTAATTACTGTAATAACAACAGTAATGCATGATGAAAATATAACAACCTATCTCCATACTGTCATCTACGAGTCACTAGGGCGATAATATGATGAGCATTAACAACTAATGTAAATAACAAATTCAATCTAGCAGGAGTTTAATAATTTTACACGTCTTGGCTGTAGGTGACAACCATCTGAACCCTTGCATGAAACCGGCAAATAAACCAGTAGCCACCAGAACGGTCTTTACAACTCAGATCTGGGACGTTACCGGAATAACTCAACCCCGGCCCAAGACGGCTGAAAAGCAGCTCAGAGCATGAGACGGTGTTGATAAAAAGAGTGTAGCGGTTCCCTAAGACGGCCGAAAAGCAGTTCAGAGCATAGGGTCACCGCTACAGAAAGAAATTCAACAGCTATCCGAGACGGCCGAAAAGCAGCTCAGAACACGGGCCAGTTGTTGAAAAGAGAACAAAAAGTCGGCATCCACCCTGGACGGCCGGAAACAGCTCAGAACACAGGCGTGGTGCCGTCACCAAAGAAAGGCAAACAAGGGTTCATTGGCGTGACATACAGCTCATCACTACGCATACAAACATAAGCATATTAATTTAAACACCCAAGAATAACACAGAGCAATGCTTTAGGGCATATATCAGATGGTCGGCTTGCCTGGGGGTCGATGGATTCGCCGGAGAGAAGTGCGATCACCTCGCGGAAGAATTCGCCGAAAAAGATTCCCTCTCAGAGGGGCTGAATAAGGGCAGGGGCAAAATGGGTATTTTCAGAAAGTTTAAACATGATGGAAGTGATGTTATCGGAACGGGCTCGACGAGCTGAAGACGTGGGCGTTGGATTCACCTGAATCGGAGTCACGAAGGAAAAGATATTGCAGATTGACTGTTCAGGCACCTTTCTGTAAAGCTTTTATTCACATCTGGGTCCCTGGACAGTTTTTCTGCGAAAAAGAAAAAGAGCACTGTGCTCTTGGGCTGGCTCGGGCTGGATTTGGTCGCCGCTGCTGCTGTCGCTGGGCCGGCCCATCCACGCCGTCGCGCGTTATAAAAAACGGACGGAGGGGCAGAGCCGCTGATAGGCCGGGCCCGCTGGCAGAGTCGCCTCCTTCCTCGCGCGCGCTGACCAGAGGAACAGGGGCGGCGTTGACCGGTGATTCCCGGCGCTATAGGCCATCCCCCGAGGAGCTCCGATCACCGGCGTGCTCAGAATGGAGCACCGCATCCATCCCTGGGCGGCACGGCCGCCGGGGAGCACTGGTGCAGGCAGGGCGTTGGTCGCGGCAGACGTCAGTGACGGCGAGGTGAGAGCGCACGGCTCGGCCACAGCGGGGAAATGTTGAGGATACGGGAAGGCTTGGGGTGGCCAGAGGAGCACCGTGGAGTGGTTAAGAGGGAGGGAGGGGGCGCGGTTCGCTCGAATTCGAGCAGAGGAGTGCGGCGGCCATGGCGGCCGTGCAGAGCAAGGAGTGATCCCCGAGCTCGATGGAGTGGAGGGGCGAGGCTCTGGGATGGTGGAGAGGGTCTGGGAGTGAGAGGGAGGTGGTGGAGTGCTCGGGGAGGGCGCGGGGCTGCGGCTTATATAGCCGGCCAACGTTGAGCGGATCAGGACGGCCGCCGTGGCATCCTTAGCCACATACTGGTGCTCCGGCGAGGTGGCGCGCGAAGAGCGGTGCCGACCTGACGTCCAACAGAGGGAGGGGACAGCTCAGGGAGGAAACGGCCAACGAGAAAGAAGAAGACAACGGCGACACGGGCGGGACAATATTGCGGCGGCGACCGCCGCGGCGTGGAGAAGAAGAAAGAAGAAGGGAGAAGAGTCGGGAGAGGGACAGATGGACGCCGCGGAGCCCGTAGACATGCTTGGACAAGCCGAGTTTGCTCGAGTTGTCCTGCCCGACGTGACGAACACGCAGAGCTCTGTTTCTGCGTGCAGCTCACGCGATCACCACGGGCATGTCATGTTCTGGTGCCAGTCCAGCCGTCACACCTTGTCCAACAGGTGCACCACTGCTCAAATGGACAAGATGGGTCATTGGAGAGGCCAGGAAATATCTAGGTGGGTCGAGGGGATCCAAAAAAGTTTCTGGACAGAAACTTGGGCAGGAAGTTGTGGTCAGATGGATGTGGAAATGAGCTGGATAAGTTGTCACAGAGAAATGTGGTAGTAAGGACTAGGTGTTGGCCAAATTTGAGGTCATTTGGACAAGTTTTGCATATATTTCCTTTGCAATGCAAATTCTGGTCCAGAAACTTGACCTTGAAGCTGCACTCATTTGGCTTGGTGGAATGAGCTGAATTTTGGTGGAGGGTGATGATTTGGATATATGGAGATACTGGGAAAATTTCAGCTCATTTGGAAATGCCAAAGTGGTACTTCCTTCACAGAGCTGGAATCTGGACAGAAACTAGATGGAATTTTTGAGAGAAATTGGCTAGATGAAATGATATGAATTTTGGAATAATCACATAATATATGGAATATGAGGTCCTGGATTAATTTTAGGATTTTTGAGGCAATATAAAATATAGTTGCTTCACAACCTCAAAATGAATCCAGAAACAAGAATTGGATGATGCTGTCAACATTGGATCTGTGGAACTTGGGATCTTGGTGGAAATGGTGAAGATATGGATAGGAGAAGCTCCACAAATTATGTGGGATTTTTCCTGGCTACCAAAATAGTAGCTCCTTTGGAAAGTGCCCAAAATGCAATATTGACTTTAAATAGGAAAAGACAATTTCCCTTATTTAATTGTCGCCAATATTTTTATTGGAGCTCAATATGAGAACAAAGAATATCTCCACAAGTTTTCATGAACTTTGGAGATGGATAGATATTTTCCTGGATTTAATTCCTTTAACTGGCAGAAAAAGGAATTACTTTTAAATGAAAATATTGCAAATGACTTGGCAATATTTTTGCATATCCAGGGTTTAAAAAGATAGGATGATCACCGGGAGAAATTTGGGAGGCAAAAGATCAAAGGAAATTGGGGTTCCTTTGTAACGGAAGGAGTTAGGGTTTCACTTCCGGTAAACAGGAGAGTAGGGTTTCGATGGCAAAATCTTGAGAAAATATCTTGGGATGGCAAGGTTGGTCTGGAGAGAGTCTCTGGTTGGATAGGGAAGGCAAGGCTAAATGACCATCTTCATATACCCAAAGCCAAAAGAAAATCCAAGAACATCAAAAAAAAGACGGGAGTCAAATCCCGCGAAGGAAAAAAAACAAGGAGCGAAAACCAGGGTGTCACAAACCTACCCCCCTTAAGAAAATCTCATCCTCGAGATTTCCGGGCTTACCTCCCGGTGAAGGGGGCTTACCTGAGTGCGACTTGGATCCATCAGCTATCTTGTCTTCATTTGTTTACTGGCCTTTTAACTGCCTCTTCTGCTGGCTCATGTGCTGTCTTCTCAAACGGCTGTATTGAATCCTTCTCTTTCCTGTCAGGCAAACCCTTTGTGCTGGTAGTGTGTTGGCTGGGGTTGTTGGGTAGCTCTGAGTATCGACGAATGGTCTGGTTTTCATGGCCTGGGACTAGCTGCTTCAGGTTTTATTGCGATACTTCGTACACTGACTGCCAAGGGCGAGACATTCTTTCTGAGTACCGGACTCACGTGCCCGTATGGCCTGAAGTGGCTAGGAGTGGCTCTCTTTTGGCCTTGTCAGCTTGCTCAATCTGGCTGTGGGTTTTATATGGATGATTTCTTCCTGTCTCTTGCATTCTGACTTCGTTCTCAGGAGGTTCCCAACTGAAATGTCGGGCACGATAACAAAGTAATCATAGACGGTAATCTCTGAGGTGGCTCTGCCATATATAGCCTCTGTGGTCCTTGCTATGACCACTGAGCTGACATAGTATGGCTATCATCCGGTGTATCTTTCGGAGCATAGCCTCTTATCTTGGTTGATGGCCCAGATTCATGATGACAGGTTGGCTGCATTGTTGTGGCCATATATGCAAGAGTCTGACAAGGATTGGCAATTTCACCTTGTCTTGTGGAGCTTTATTTCATTGACCGTGTCGGAGATTGTATATTCTAAACTTCCTTCTTCTTGGGGGTTCTTTTTGGGGAACTTGTCATGACTGGCCAACACGGCTCCTTGGCCGTATCCCAGCTGGTTGGGCTTGTACACACAACTTACTCTTGCATATCTCGTAGGGATTGCTGTGTTCATGTCCTTCTTTGAAGTATGGGGCCAATGTTTCTCTGAACACAGTCATTCCGTACACGAGTGGCTCGCATGAACTGATCCCCTGGACTGCATGCTCACAACATATGCAGGGGTAGGGTAAATCCTTTCATAACCACTGAGTTCTGAGGCGGATGTGTGTCCGAACTAGTTCACGCTTCTGACAAGATTGTTGTGGGCACGTTGGCGTACTGAAGAAGGTTGAATTCCTTACGCCCGAAGCTTCTGCCAAGGTGGTGTGCTGAAGAAGGCTGGGTATCGTACCTCGGAAGATTTCCCTCATGTGGCTTACTGGGGAAGGTCAGGTGCCTTATGCCGGAAGCTTTCTGCGGTAGCATGCTAAGGAAGATGGGAGTGCCGTACCCCAAAAGATTTTCTCACCAAGTGGTGTAGCAAGGAAGGTTGGGGGCCTTGCATCATAAGCTCCTCTTGATGGCTTGCGGAAGAAGGCGGGGTTTCTTGTACCAAAAGTCTTGCATTGTGATATGCGGTCAGACCTGTGGCCGGTTCTGGCTTCCTTCTGGGATATCCGGAATTTATCCATAGCAAAGCCAAAACTTAGTGGAGGCCATACCTTGTCTGGAGAGATTCCGTTGTCATGCACACCGCTTATTCTTAGACTGATCTGATCATTGTTGCTGTAGAGGTTGCACAACTGATACAGACTTCATGTTGGTAATTAATTCAGAATACCCTTTGTATTCAATCCAAGTGTTACCGGTAGTGAGCAGTTGACGGATAATTCCATTCGGTTTAGCTGAGCTTCAAGGTGTTTGGAGTCCTCATTGATTCGGGGCAGCCAAGAACTCATCCATATTTCTTCCAGACCTTGTTCATCATGCCCAGAAATTTTGTATATGCATTGAAAAATTCCAGAATATGCTTTGAAATTTGTATCCACATACCAGAGTTCTGTTGTTGCTCTCGGCACCTTCACATTCTTGTAATATGTCTTCGGTGGGTGATAAATGATTCTTGAGTCCATTGAGAAAAGACTCAAGGTTCACCTCACTGGCTGAAATAATCCTTGTGTCGAGGACGGAATAATTTGCTCTTACTGGTGTCCATTCCCGATAGCTCATCTGACTGTTTCTCAGGTGTGATTTGTTCTGAGGCAAACTCCCTCAAGTATATTCTGGCCTTGTCTGTGCCACACAGAGTCTGCTTCTAACCCATTCTTCATTCTTGACAGATCCGGTGATAATGTTCTGGATATCGGGCAGTTAGCTTGGCTTGACTCTTACTGAATTTGCATTATTGGGTATTATCCAAGTTGTATGCTGGTCTTCTTCGGCAGTGCTTGCAGATGGATCCAGTCGAAGCGAGAGAACGGAGACGAGAAAAGAAGCAAGAACCGCGAAAAACCAAAAAGCAAATAAAGCTCAAATTTTGCGGACCTTACACATGTGGCCGAAGATTCACTAGTATAACTAATATAGCGCACTCGATGTACCTCTAAGGATTTAGAAGCAAAACCACACAACGCTCCTGGTAGCAATTGGTGTCAAGCTCCTTCTACTTCCTTAGGGAACATCAAACTCGACGCATGACCATAGCCAAAGTGGCTTAGTCAACGATCCTAGGGTTATCGGGGAAAGATGGACTTTGTATGCGTTTCCCAAAGAAAACTGGATTTGAGAAGAGAAAGGCCATGGCTAGCAAGCAAGGTAAGGATATCTGGTTTATCCAGGGGTTAAGGGCTCACGGGTCGTTGCCTGGTGCGGACATTTCACACCGGAGGCAAGGGCCACGAGAGTTGAGGTCTGGTGGAGCCAAAAACCTATGGGGTTGCCTTATGATCAATAGTAGCCGTGCCTGTCTGGCAAAGATGGCTGAAATCCATCTGGGCTTTCTACTGGTCACAAGACAATGAAATCCGGCTAGGGTAACCTACAGTCAGCCTGGCTCTGATACCATCCATTGTGGCGCTCCGCCTGAATACGACTGTAGTCAGACGGTCGCCGCACATACCAGCCCAGGAAAATCACTCTGGCATGCGCTTTTACAACAAGTATCATGAACACAAGCTTTTCTATTAATGGATATATAAGTCTTACATGGGATATAACAAGGGAACTGGCAGCGGAGAAGCTCTATCTAAGGCAGCATGGTCTTGGTGCGGCTCCAATCCACAGGGATCTGACTGGGTTACTCTTCTAGCCCGCGAATACTCTGGCTCCTCGCTAGCGGATGTCGAATCCTTAAGTGAACCTGGCCACATTGAAGGCCGCTGAGTACTTTTTAATGTACTCGCAAGCAAACCAAACCAACATATACACCAAGCAATGCAATCCATGGCATTCAAGCATGAACATGATATCTTAGCAGTATTAACTATTATGTTATGACAGGATTATCTAGCAAGGTTAATCATCTAGCAACATTAATCATCATGTCATAGCAGGATTATCTATCATAATGACTATTGGAGTGAATACAGTAAAGTAAAGCATATCAAGTAAATAGTTCATACTCCGAGTATTCTCACGATCCAAGTCCAATCCAAACTTTGCGGTTATTCAACCGCTCATCTCATAGCCATCGCATGGCTAACATTCATACCTCTGACATCGTATGACATCCAGGCATCCGTACTGCAAGTCTAACAAATCATACCTTACTCTGGTTCAGTCTTAACAATATCATTATATAGTTTGTTCCTCCAGACTCGACACAGACCAAATAGGGGCCTACACGAACTGTCCATGACCGAGGACGCGGCTATTCGAATAGATTTACACTCTGCAGAGGTTGCGCACTTTACCCACACCATGGAGCGCCTGGCCTCATACTTTAGTACATGTTCCCATTCGGGTGGACCAGTGCTGCTGCAACAAAACCTTGTCTATTGCCTGACACTCTTATGGTCCCTCCGACAATCATACCCTCCCAGGGTCATGTCCTGGGTGGCCCCTGTGTCACCCCGTGACACCTGCCACCGTCGTGGCCAAACAAAACTGTCCCAAACGGGGACCGCGCGCAAACAAACAACTGGGCTCACAAGGTTATCGCCGCCTACCGGGCAAGGGTAGCACGCACGCATAACCTTCCCTAGTTGGAGGTACCGACAAGAGGCAGGACAATAGACCAAGCTAGGGCCTCCCCATCCAGGCAAATGTGGTTGCACGGGTAAGCTCGCTAGGTGACACTATGACTCGATCCAGTCGACGGAGGAGGTTGTTGTTATTAAGTCACATTCTTAATTACTGTTATAACAACAGTAATGCATGATGAAAATATAACAACCTATCTCCATACTGTCATCTACGAGTCACTAGGGCGATAATATGATGAGCATTAACAACTAATGTAAATAACAAATTCAATCTAGCAGGAGTTTAATAATTTTACAAGTCTTGGCTGTAGGTGACAACCATCTGAACCCTTGCATGAAACCGGTAAATAAACTAGTAGCCACCAGAACGGTCTTTACAACTCAGATCTAGGACGTTACCGGAATAACTCAACCCCGGCTCAAGACGGCTGAAAAGCAGCTTAGAGCATGAGACGGTGTTGATAAAAAGACTGTAGCGGTTCCCTAAGACGGCCGAAAAGCAGCTTAGAGCATAGGGTCACCGCTACAGAAAGAAATTCAACAGCTATCCGAGACGGCCGAAAAGCAGCTCAGAACACGGGCCAGTTGTTGAAAAGAGAACAAAAAGTCGGCATCCACCCCGGACGGCCGGAAACAGCTCAGAACACAGGCGTGGTGCCGTCACCAAAGAAAGGCAAACAAGGGTTCACTGGCGTCACATACAGCTCACCACTGCGCATACAAACATAAGCATATTAATTTAACACGCAAGAATAACACAGAGCAATGCTTTAGGGCATATATCAGATGGTCGGCTTGCCTGGGGGTCGATGGATTCCCGAAGAGAAGTGCGATCACCTCGCGGAAGAATTCGCCGGAAAAGATTCCCTCTCGGAGGGGCTGAATAAGGGCAGGGGCAAAATGGGTATTTTCAGAAAGTGTAAATATGACGGAAGTGATGTCATCGGAACGGGCTCGACGAGCTGAAGACGTGGGCGTTGGATTCACATGAATCGGAGTCACGGAGGAAAAGATATTGCAGATTGACTGTTTAGGGACCTTTCTGTAAAGCTTTTATTCACATCTGGGTCCCTGGACAGTTTGTCTGCGAAAAAGAAAAAGAGCACTGTGCTCTTGGGCTGGCTCGGGCTGGATTTGGTCGCCGCCTGGGCCACCACGAGGCAGTCGCCGCTGCTGCTGTCGCTGGGCCGGCCCATCCACGCCGCCGCGCGTTTAAAAAAACGGACGGAGGGGCAGAGCTGCTGACAGGCCGGGCCCGCTGGCAGGGTCGCCTCCTTCCTCGCGCACGCTGACCAGAGGAACAGGGGCGGCGTTGACCGATGATTCCCGGCGCTATAGGCCATCCCCCGAGGAGCTCCGATCACCGGCGTGCTCAGAATGGAGCACCGCATCCATCCCTGGGAGGCACGGCCGCCTGGTAGCACTGGTGCAGGCAGGGCGTTGGTCGCGGCGGACGTCAGTGACGGCGAGGTGAGAGCGCACGGCTCGGCCACAACGGGGAAATGTTGAGGATACGGGAAGGCCTGGGGTGGCCAGAGGAGCACCGCGGAGTGGTTAAGAGGGAGGGAGGGGGCGCGGTTCGCTCGAATTCGAGCAGAGGAGTGCGGCGGCCATGGCGGCAGGGCAGAGCAAGGAGTGATCCCCGAGCTCGATGGAGTGGAGGGGCGAGGCTCTGGGAGGGTGGATAGGGTCTGGGAGTGAGAGGGAGCTGGTGGAGTGCTCGGGGAGGGCGCGGGGCTGCGGCTTATATAGCCGGCCAACGTTGAGTGGATCAGGACGGCTGCCGTGGCATCCTTAGCCACATACTAGTGCCCCGGCGAGGTGGCGCGCGAAGAGCGGTGCCGACCTGACGTCCAACAGAGGGAGGGGACAGCTCAGGGAGGAAACGGCCAACGGGAGAGAAGAAGACAACGGCGACACGGGCGGGACAGTACTGCGGCGGCGACCGCCGTGGCATGGAGAAGAAGAAGGAAGAAGGGAGAAGAGTCGGGAGAGGGACAGATGGACACCGCGGAGCCCGTAGACATGCTTGGACAAGCCGAGTCTGCTCGAGCTGTCCTGCCCGACGTGACGAACACGCAGAGCTCTGTTTCTGCGTGTAGCTCACGCGATCACCACGGGCATGTCGTGTTCTGGTGCCAGTCCAGCCGTCACACCTTGTCCAACAGGTGCACCACTGCTCAAATGGACAAGATGGGTCATTGGCGAGGCCAGGAAAGATCTAGGTGGGTCGAGGGGATCCAGAAAAGTTTCTGGACAGAAACTTGGGCAGTAAGTTGTGGTCGGATGGATGTGGAAATGAGCTGGATAAGTTGTCACAGAGAAATGTGGTAGGAAGGAATAGGTGCTGGCCAAATTTGAGGTCATTTGGACAAGTTTTGCATATACTTCCTTTGCAATGCAAATTCTGGTCCAGAAACTTGACCTTGAAGCTGCACTCATTTGGCTTGGTGGAATGAGCTGAATTTTGGTGGAGGGTGATGATTTGGATATATGGAGATACTGGGAAAATTTCAGCTCATTTGGAAATGCCAAAGTGGTACTTCCTTCACAGAGCTGGAATCTGGACAGAAACTAGATGGAATTTTTGGGAGAAATTGGCTAGATTAAATGATGTGAATTTTGGAATAATCACATAATATATGGAATATGAGGTCCTGGATTAATTTTAGGATTTTTCAAGCAATATAAAATATAGTTGCTTCACAACCTCAAAATGAATCAAGAAACAAGAATTGGATGATGATCTCAACATTGGATCTGTGGAACTTGGGATCTTGGTGGAAATGGTGAAGATATGGATAGGAGAAGCTCCACAAATTATTTGGGATTTTTCCTGGCTACCAAAATAGTAGCTCCTTTGGAAAGTGCCCAAAATGCAATATTGACTTTAAATAGGAAAAGACAATTTCCCTTATTTAATTATGGCCAATATTTTTATTGGAGCTCAATATGATCACAAAGAATATCTCCACAAGTTTTCATGAACTTTGGAGATGGATAGATATTTTCCTGGATTTAATTCCTTTAACTGGCAGAAAAAGGAATTGCTTTTAAATGAAAAATATTGCAAATGACTTGGCAATATTTTTGCATATCCAGGGTTTAAAAAGATAGGATGATCACTGGGAGAAATTTGGGAGGCAAAAGATCAAAGGAAATTGGGGTTCCTTTGTAACGGAAGGAGTTAGGGTTTCACTTCCGGTAAACCGGAGAGTAGGGTTTCGATGGCAAAATCTTGAGAAAATATCTTGGGGTGGCAAGGTTGGTCTGGAGAGAGTCTCTGGTTGGATAGGGAAGGCAAGGCTAAATGACCATCTTCATATACCCAAAGGCAAGAGAAAATCCAAGAACATCAAAAAAAAGACGGGAGTCAAATCCCGCGAAGGAAAAAAAACAAGGAGCGAAAACCAGGGTGTCACAAACCTACCCCCTTAAGAAAATCTCGTCCTCGAGATTTCCGGGCTTACCTCCCGGTGAAGGGGGCTTACCTGAGTGCGACTTGGATACATCAGCTATCTTGTCTTCATTTGTTTACTGGCCTTTTAACTGCCTCTTCTCCTGGCTCATGTGCTGTCTTCTCAAACGGCTGTATTGAATCCTTCTCTTTCCTGTCAGGCAAACCCTTTGTGCTGGTAGTGTGTTGGCTGGGGTTGTTGGGTAGCTCTGAGTATCGACGAATGGTCTGGTTTTCATGGCCTGGGACTAGCTGCTTCAGGTTTTATTGCGATACTTCGTACACTGACTGCCAAGGGCGAGACATTCTTTCTGAGTACCGAACTCACGTGCCCGTATGGCCTGAAGTGGCTAGGAGTGGCTCTCTTTTGGCCTTGTCAGCATGCTCAATCTGGCTGTGGGTTTTATACGGATGATTTCTTCCTGTCTCTTGCATTCTGACTTCGTTCTCAGGAGGTTCCCAACTGAAATGTCGGGCACGATCACAAAGTAATCATAGACGGTAATCTCTGAGGTGGCTCTGCCATATATAGCCTCTGTGGTCCTTGCTATGACCACTGAGCTGACATAGTATGGCTATCATCCGGTGTATCTTTCGGAGCATAGCCTCTTATCTTGGTTGATGGCCCAGATTCATGATGACAGGTTGGCTGCATTGTTGTGTCCGTATATGCAAGAGTCTGACAAGGATTGGCAATTTCACCTTGTCTTGTCAAGCTTTATTTCATTGACCGTCGCGGAGATTGTTTATACCAAACTTCCTTGTTATTGGGTGTTCTTTATGGGGAACTTGTCATGACTGGCCAACACGGCTCCTTGGCCGTATCCCAGCTGGTTGGGCTTGTACACACAACTTACTCTTGCATATCTCGTAGGGATTGCTGTGTTCATGTCCTTCTTTGAAGTATGGGGCCAATGTTTCTCTGAACACAGTCATTCCGTACACGAGTGGCTCCCATGAACTGATCCCCTGGACTCCATGCTCACAACATATGCAGGGGTAGGGTAAATCCTTTCATAACCACTGAGTTCTGAGGCGGATGTGTGTCCGAACTAGTTCATGCTTCTGACAAGATTGTTGTGGGCACGTTGGCGTACTGAAGAAGGTTGAATTCCTTACGCCCGAAGCTTCTGCCAAGGTGGTGTGCTGAAGAAGGCTGGGTATCATACCTCGGAAGATTTCCCTCATGTGGCTTACTGGGGAAGGTCAGGTGCCTTATGCCGGAAGCTTTCTGCGGTAGCATGCTGAGGAAGATGGGAGTGCCGTACCCCAAAAGATTTTCTCACCAAGTGGTGTAGCAAGGAAGGTTGGGGGCCTTGCATCATAAGCTCCTCTTGATGGCTTGCGGAAGAAGGCGGGGTTTCTTGAACCAAAAGTCTCGCATTGTGATATGCGGTCAGACCTGTGGCTGGTTCTGGCTTCCTTCTGGGATATCCGGAATTTATCCATAGCAAAGCCAAACCTTGGTGGAGGCCATACCTTGTCTGGAGAGATTCCGTTGGTCATGCACACCGCTTATTCTTAGACTGATCTGATCATTGTTGTTGTAGAGGTTGCACAACTGATACAGACTTCATGTTGGTAATTAATTCAGAATACCCTTTGTATTCAATCCAAGTGTTACCGGTAGTGAGCAGTTGACGGATAATTCCATTCGGTTTAGCTGAGCTTCCGGGTGTTTGGAGTCCTCATTGATTCTGGGCAGCCATGAACTCATCCATATTTCTTCCAGACCTTGTTCATCATGCCCAGAAATTTTGTATATGCATTGAAAAATTCCAGAATATGCTTTGAAATTTGTATCCACATACCAGAGTTCTGTTGTTGCTCTCAGCACCTTCACATTCTTGTAATATGTCTTCGGTGGGTGATAAATGATTCTTGAGTCCATTGAGAAAAGACTCAAGGTTCACCTCACTGGCTGAAATAATCCTTGTGTCGAGGACGGAATAATTTGCTCTTACTGGTGTCCATTCCCGATAGCTCATCTGACTGTTTCTCAGGTGTGATTTGTTTTGAGGCAAACTCCCTCAAGTATATTCTGGCCTTGTCTGTGCCACGCAGAATCTGCTTCTGACCCATTCTTCATTCTTGACAGATTCGGTGATAATGTTCTGGATATCGGGAGTTAGCTTGGCTTGACTCTTACTGAATTTGCATTATTGGGTATTATCCTAGTTGTATACTGGTCTTCTTCGGCAGTGCTTGCAGATGGATCCAGTCGAAGCAAGAGAACGGAGACGAGAAAAGAAGCAAGAACCGCGAAAAACCAAAAAGCAAATAAAGCTCAAATTTTGCGGACCTTACACATGTGGCCGAAGATTCACTAGTATAACTAATATAGCGCACTCGATGTACCTCTAAGGATTTAGAAGCAAAACCACACAACGCTCCTGGTAGCAATTGGGGTCAAGCTCCTACTACTTCCTTAGGGAACATCAAACTCGACGCATGACCATAGCCAAAGTGGCTTAGTCAACGATCCTAGGGTTATCGGGGAAAGATGGACTTTGTATGCGTTTCCCAAAGGAAACTGGATTTGAGAAGAGAAAGGCCATGGCTAGCAAGCAAGGTAAGGATATCTGGTTTACCCAGGGGTTAAGGGCTCAGGGGTCGTTGCCTGGTGCGGACATTTCACACCGGAGGCAAGGGCCACGAGAGTTGAGGTCTGGTGGAGCCAAAAACCTACGGGGTTGCCTTATGATCAATAGTAGCCGTGCCTGTCTGGCAAAGATGGCTGAAATCCATCTGGGCTTTCTACTGGTCACAAGACAATGAAATCCGGCTAGGGTAACCTACAGTCAGCCTGGCTCTGATACCATCCGTTGTGGCGCCCCGCTTGAATACCACTGTAGTCAGACGGTCGCAGCACATACCAGCCCAGGAAAATCACTCTGGCATGCGCTTTTACAACAAGTATCATGAACACAAGCTTTTCTAGTAATGGATATATAAGTCTTACATGGGATATAACAAGGGAAATGGCAGCGGAGAAGCTCTATCTAAGGCAGCATGGTCTTGGTGCGGCTCCAATCCACAGGGATCTGACTGGGTTACTCTTCTAGCCCGTGAATACTCCGGTTCCTCGCTAGCGGATGTCGAATCCTTAGGTGAACCTGGCCACATTGAAGGCCGCTGAGTACTTTTGAATGTACTCGCAAGCAAACCAAACCAACATATACACCAAGCAATGCAATCCATGGCATTCAAGCATGAACATGATATCTTAGCAGTATTAACTATTATGTTATGACAGGATTATCTAGCAAGGTTAATCATCTAGCAACATTAATCATCATGTCATAGCAGGATTATCTATCATAATGACTATTGGAGTGAATACAGTAAAGTAAAGCATATCAAGTAAATAATTCATACTCCGAGTATTCTCACGATCCAAGTCCAATCCAAACTTTGCGGTTATTCAACCGCTCATCTCATAGCTATCGCATGGCTAACATTCATACCTCTGACATCGTCTGACATCCAGGCATCCGTACTGCAAGTCTGACAAATCATACCTTACTCTGGTTCAGTCTTAACAATATCATTATATAGTTTGTTCCTCCAGACTCGACACAGACCAAATAGGGGCCTACACGAACTGTCCATGACCGAGGACGCGGCTATTCGAATAGATTTACACTCTGCAGAGTTTGCGCACTTTACGCACACCATGGAGCGCCTGGCCTCGTACTTTAGTACATGTTCCCATTCGGGTGGACCAGTGCTGCTCCAACAAAACCTTGTCTATTGCCTGACACTCTTATGGTCCCTCCGACAATCATACCCTCCCAGGGTCATGTCCTGGGTGGCCCCTGTGTCACCCCGTGACACCTGCCACCGTCGTGGCCAAACAAAACTATCCCAAACGGGGACCGCGCGCAAACAAACAACTGGGCTCACAAGGTTATCGCCGCCTACCGGGCCAGGGTAGCACGAACGCATAACCTTCCCTAGTCGGAGGTACCGACAAGAGGCAGGACAATAGACCAAGCTAGGGCCTCCCCATCCAGGCAAATGTGGTTGCACGGGTAAGCTCGGTAGGTGACACTATGACTCGATCCCGTCGACGAAGGAGGTTGTTGTTATTAAGTCACATTCTTAATTACTGTAATAACAACAGTAATGCATGATGAAAATATAACAACCTATCTCCATACTGTCATCTACGAGTCACTAGGGCGATAATATGATGAGCATTAACAACTAATGTAAATAACAAATTCAATCTAGCAGGAGTTTAATAATTTTACAAGTCTTGGCTGTAGGTGACAACCATCTGAACCCTTGCATGATACCGGCAAATAAACCAGTAGCCACCAGAACGGTCTTTACAACTCAGATATGGGACGTTACCGGAATAACTCAACCCCGGCTCAAGACGGCTGAAGAGCAGCTTAGAGCATGAGACGGTGTTAATAAAAAGAGTGTAGCGGCTCCCTAAGACGGCCGAAAAGCAGCTCAGAGCATAGGGTCACCGCTACAGAAAGAAATTCAACAGCTATCCGAGACGGCCGAAAAGCAGCTCAGAACACGGGCCAGTTGTTGAAAAGAGAACAAAAAGTCGGCATCCACCCCGGACGGCCGGAAACAGCTCAGAACACAGGCGTGGTGCCGTCACCAAAGAAAGGCAAACAAGGGTTCACTGGCGTCACATACAACTCACCACTACACATACAAACATAAGCATATTAATTTAAACACGCAAGAATAACACAGAGCAATGCTTTAGGGCATATATCAGATGGTCGGCTTGCCTGGCGGTCGATGGATTCGCCGGAGAGAAGTGCGATCACCTCGCGGAAGAATTCGCCGGAAAAGATTCCCTCTCGGAGGGGCTGAATAAGGGCAGGGGCAAAATGGGTATTTTTTGAAAGTGTAAACATGCTGGAAGTGATGTCATCAGAACGGGCTCGACGAGCTGAAGACGTGGGCGTTGGATTCACCTGAATCGGAGTCACGGAGGAAAAGATATTGCAGATTGACTGTTCAGGGACCTTTCTGTAAAACTTTTATTCACATCTGGGTCCCTGGATAGTTTTTCTGCGAAAAAGAAAAAGAGCACTATGCTCTTGGGCTGGCTCGGGCTGGATTTGGTCGCCGCCTGGGCCAGCACGAGGCAGTCGCCGCTGCTGCTATCGCTGGGCCGGCCCTTCCACGCCGCCGCGCGTTTAAAAAAAACGGACGAAGGGGCAGAGCCGCTAACAAGCCGGGCCCGCTGGCAGGGTCACCTCCTTCCTCGCGCGCGCTGACCAGAGGAACAGGGGCGGCGTTGACCGGTGATTCCCGGCGCTATAGGCCATCCCCCGAGGAGCTCCGATCACCGGCGTGCTCAGAATGGAGCACCGCATCCATCCCTGGGCGGCACGGCCGCCGGGTAGCACTGGTGCAGGCAGGGCGTTGGTCGCGGTGGACGTCAGTGACGGCGAGGTGAGAGCGCACGGCTCGGCCACAACGCGAAAATGTTGAGGATACGGGAAGGCTTGGGGTGGCCAGAGGAATACCGTGGAGTGGTTAAGAGGGAGGGAGGGGGCGCGGTTCCCACGAATTCAAGCAGAGGAGTGCGGCGGCCATGGCGGTCGTGCAGAGCAAGGAGTGATCCCCAAGCTCGATGGAGTGGAGGGGCGAGGCTCTGGGAGGGTGGAGATGGTCTGGGAGTGAGAGGGAGCTGGTGGAGTGCTCGGGGAGGGCGCGGGGCTGCGGCTTATATAGCCGGCCAACGTTGAGCGGATCAGGACGGCCGCCGTGGCATCCTTAGCCACATACTGGTGCTCCGGCGAGGTGGCGCGCGAAGAGCGGTGCCGACCTGACGTCCAACAGAGGGAGGGGACAGCTCAGGGAGGAATCGGCCAACGGGAGAGAAGAAGACAACGGCGACACGGGCGGGACAGTATTGCGGCAGCGACCGCCGCGGCGTGGAGAAGAAGAAAGAAGAAGGGAGAAGAGTCAGGAGAGGGACAGATGGACGCCGCGGAGCCCGTAGACATGCTTGGACAAGCTGAGTCTGCTCGAGTTGTCCTGCCCGACGCGACGAACACGCAGAGCTCTGTTTCTGCGTGCAGCTCACGCGATCACCACGGGCATGTAGTGTTCTGGTGCCAGTCCAGCCGTCACACCTTGTCCAACAGGTGCACCACTGCTCAAATGGACAAGATGGGTCATTGGAGAGGCCAGGAAATATCTAGGTGGGTCGAGGGGATCCAGAAAAGTTTCTGGACAGAAACTTGGGTAGGAAGTTGTGGTCAGATGGATGTGGAAATGAGCTGGATAAGTTGTCACAGAGAAATGTGGTAGGAAGGACTAGGTGCTGGCCAAATTTGAGGTCATTTGGACAAGTTTTGCATATATTTCCTTTGCAATGCAAATTCTGGTCCAGAAACTTGACCTTGAAGCTGCACTCATTTGGCTTGGTGGAATGAGCTGAATTTTAGTGGAGGGTAATGATTTGTATGTATGGAGATACTGGGGAAATTTCAGCTCATTTGGAAATGCCAAAGTGGTACTTCCTTCACAGAGCTAGAATCTGGACAGAAACTAGATGGAATTTTTGGGAGAAATTGGCTAGATGAAATGATGTGAATTTTGGAATAATCGCATAATATATGGAATATGAGGTCGTGGATTAATTTTAGGATTTTTGAAGCAATATAAAATATAGTTGCTTCACGACCTCAAAATGAATCCAGAAACAAGAATTGGATGATGCTCTCAACATTGGATCTGTGGAACTTGGGATCTTGGTGGAAATGGTGAATATATGGATAGGAGAAGCTCCACAAATTATTTGGGATTTTTTCTGGCTACCAAAATAGTAGCTCCTTTGGAAAGTGCCCAAAATGCAATATTGACTTTAAATAGGAAAACACAATTTCCCTTATTTAATTATGGCCAATATTTTTATTGGAGCTCAATATGATCACAAAGAATATCTCCACAAGTTTTCATGAACTTTGGAGATGGATAGATATTTTCCTGGATTTAATTCCTTTAACTGGCAGAAAAAGGAATTGCTTTTAAATGAAAAATATTGCAAATGACTTGGCAATATTTTTGCATATCCAGGGTTTAAAAAGATAGGATGATCACTGGGAGAAATTTGGGAGGCAAAAGATCAAAGGAAATTGGGGTTCCTTTGTAATGGAAGGAGTTAGGGTTTCACTTCCGGTAAACCGGAGAGTAGGGTTTCGATGGCAAAATCTTGAGAAAATATCTTGGGGTGGCAAGGTTGGTCTGGAGAGAGTCTTTGGTTGGATAGGGAAGGCAAGGCTAAATGACCATCTTCATATACCCAAAGGCAAGAGAAAATCCAAGAACATAAAAAAAAAGACGGGAGTCAAATCCCGCGAAGGAAAAAAAACAAGGAGCGAAAACCAGGGTGTCACACCCTAGCCTTCTGACGTTTTTCTTCTTGAACCCTTCTTCGAGCAAGATCTGCCTTGCGGTCATTCTCCTCGTTCCTTCTGTCACACAAATGAGATACCTCCATGTGCAAGCGCGAGTGCCACTCAATTTTCTCATTGTGCATGACACTGAGGGCCTTGGTGAGTTCAACGATTTCTTTGTTCAGCTTTTTCCTTTCGGATTCAGTCTTGGCCTCATTCCTCATTTTCTCGATAGCTTGCTTGTCTTTGATAGCTTTATTTAGCTTCTTGGAGATTTTCCTCAGCTCAATGAAATGCTTCATTACCAATTCAGTAACATCATCAGGCAGTCCCAGACCGCTCACATCATCAGCTTTTGCATCATATGCAGCACTGTCAATCACATCGATCATGAAATTGAAATCATACTTCTGTTCCTCTGTGGGAGCAGGAACAGTGGGCCTGGCCTTCTTGGCAGCCACATCAGCTTTTTCTTCAGACTGCAGCTTTCTCTTCGCTGCAGTGCTTGTCAAAGTTCTCGGAGCTGCAGAACCCGAAGGTTTGTCAGTGAATGGAATGGGTGCATGCCTGGGTGATTTCCTTGGAGAGGGTAAAACTTTCACTAGAGAGGGGCTCTTGGATGGCTTGTTGAGAATGGCAAGTCGATCATACAGTGGAATTTCATCAGGGGTATCTTCTCTGGATGACTCATCAGACAAGTCAGGAGCTGCCTTCTTGATTCTCTTGGCGACAGTTTTCTTTCGGGGTGCACGAGGAGAAACTGATTTCCTAGACTTGCTTTCCTTGGAAGCAGATGCACGGTCCTTCTTCTTCTGTACGTCTTGCTGGGTCAGCGCGACGTTTTTCGCTTCAACTTGGTTTTTCTTCGCTTCTCTAGCTTCATGCTTGGCTTTGGCCTTCGCCCTCTTAGCCACTTCCTCAGGAAAATCAGCGATGGTTTTGAGGGTGTCGGGTGAGCATTTGAAGGCTGTGGTGGTCTGACTTTTTCATCATCGGGGCCAATGCAGTTTTCGGCAATGCAGTCATTCCACGGTGGTGTGAAGGCAAACAGAATCTGGTACTTCTCGCAAACATTTTCATTTCTGTACCATTTACTTGCCCAGTGGCGGCGAATTCTTTGAAGCATGTTGTTGCGGTCTGTCGTTGATTCACCCTCAGGTGGAGTTCTGTAACTATCAGGATCAGACATTTCTGCAGTGGTATTCTTTTCTCTGCCGCGACCGCCCTTTTTAGGATTTCCATCAGAGAAGATGGTTAGAGCATCTGTGACCAATTCATCCTCGGGCTGACTGTGAGCAGAGGGAATTTTCTCATCATCTTCTTCGGGTTCAAACTCATGTTTCTTCTTTGGGGCCTTGGGTGGCTTCGAAGATTTTCCTCCTCCAGTCATTCTCATTCGTTCAGACCTTGATGGAAACTGAGGCAATTCTTCTTCAAAATCTGAATACTCTTGCGAACTCTGTGCCATGACCAACCTGTGAAATAGAATAGATGCGAGGGAAAAGGGTAGGGTCACAAGCATGCACAGAAAGATTTTGAACGAAAATGATTTTGAGGGAGACAACAAGGAACTTATGGTAAAACAGAAAGATATCATCGATAGATTTTACAAGCTAGCCACAGAAAAAATTCTAGGCAGGTTGATAACTATCTAATCTTTCAGATAATTACACATGAACCCTAGATGAGGAAAACCAGTACGAGGAAGATCTACAAACCGTACAAGTCAAATCCTAGTGATTCCTAAAGATCTACCGCGGTGAAATAAATCGAAGTAAATAACATCGGTAAAAACTGCCCTAAGAACAGAGATACAGACAGGAGCAGTTCCGGATCCAAGCGCCCTAACCTGGCGACTTGAATCAACTACGGCAATGCGGGAGGAAGGATTACCGCACCGGCGTGATCAGCTGCGATGAGATTTCACCGGAGTAGCACGGCGGAGCTTCTCGCCAGAGTTGCTTCGAGCAAGGGCTCGGGTGGAGGTGAGACAAGGGTTTGAGGAGATGAGGAAGAAGACACGGTGAGGGATATTTATAGCTGGAGTGCTGAACCTCCTCTCCGAAATCTACGGCCCACAGTTGCGGGAAATTCCGCATTCGACGGACGCGATCACAATTGTGGAGATCGTGGGCACGTGGCAACCGTTCTCTGTGAGAAACTCGGGAAGGGAGCGGGAGTTCAAAAGATTTGAGGAAGGGCTTTAACGCCAAAAATGGATAAAAGTTCGAAGTTGATCTCTTTCATGACCAAGGACGTCGGAGAGAGATTTTATTCGAATCAAATTGCATGCTCATGATGGACAGCATAGATTTGGATGAGAAAGAATAGAGGGATAAAAGGGTCCGAAACAAAACACTCAGCCAGATGAGAAGAAACACTAAGCTGAGAGCTATGAGTGAGTTGTTCATTGGACGAAACACAAACACGGCAACTCGAAGACAAACAGAACAAGAAAAAATAAACACAAAGAACTTGCACCAACAATATAGATCTCAGGGCTATGGATAAGCAAATAGAATCCCTGAGAGAGAGTTCCTGCAAGACGAGTTAGTTCTTTCTCGCAACCCACACTTGTGTGGGCAGCGCAGACCTCATTTGTCTTGGCTGAGCAGGGACGTTCCTTCGTTGATCTCTGAGGTTTGCCTGTACATTTCGAGAGTAATCATATGAATAAGCATTGAAATTGTTCCCAGAGACATGAGCATAATGATTCGAGGAGATACGCATGTACTCCTTTTGTCGAATGTTTGACCGATATCCATTCGAGGGAGTTGCAGCGCAAATCTGCGAGTGAATATCATTTCCTCGAAGAGAACTACTCTGCATATTCAGGTTAGCAGTGACAGATAGATTTTCAATGATGCACTTCTTCACCCAGATTTGCTTCTTGGGTGAACCAGACCTGCAGTTAGTCCCAACATACCGAGCGAAAACCTTACCATTCTGTTGTTTGAAGAATTTGTAGTTTGAGTCATCAGACTCGTCAGAAACAACAGAAATGGGAGTGTCATATCCTGACAGAAGTGCAGGTTCGAGAGTTTTGCTTTTGGCAAGAACCCAACTTGTTCGAGGATATTGCTCGGGAGTCCAGTAGGTTCCATCAACGTTGAGTTTCCTTTCGAAAACCAGTCCTTCCTTTCGGGGATTTTTGTGCAGTATTGACTTCTTGAGCACATCACAGAGAGTTTGATGCCCTTTGAGGCTCTTTAGCATTCCTGTCACAAGCAAATTCTTTAGCCTGCAATTTTCATCAGAGATAGCAACAAATTCCTCGGAAGAGGGGTTAGAAATATCATTCGTAGTGGTTGCAATATTCTCGATGACAGCATTGAATGTTTCAGCATTCGAATCAGCATTGCTACGTTCTAGGCATTTTGAGCAAGGAGGCATAAAATCATCAGGAAGTTTTTCAGATTGCTCGGCGAAGAGAGAAGCTTTTTCCTTCGCAAGCACGTTATAAGACTCTTTCAGTGACTCGAGTTCTTGATTCCTGCTAAGGAGTTCATCTGATAACTTCTCGTAGTCGACTGTAAGAGAATTATATCGGTTGGAAAGATCATCAATCGTTGAAGAAAGAGCATCATGCTCTTCAGTCAACTCTTGATTCTTCTCCATCTCTTCGACCAGTAATCCTTCGGATTTCCTGAGATTCTTTTCAAGTTTTTCAAGCTCATCTTGTTGAGATTTTGCAATCTTAACAAGTTTAGCATAGGCAATGTATTTAGAGGAATATTCAGTCATAGATTTTCGGTGCTTTGCTGATACCTGATCCTTTGAGGTTTTTGCCATGAGACAGAGTGCGATTGGTTCATTATCACTTGAAGCATTATCATCAGTGTCTGATTCGAGTGACTTCTTGGATGATTCATAAGCGACGAATGCATTGCCTCTTCCTAGGCTACTGTAAGGCTCTTCGTCTTCTGATTCGGATTCGGATGTTTCATCTTCAGATTCCATATTCATTTCAGCACACACTCTAGTCAGCTGCGATATTCTCTTCATATTAGATTCAATGGTTGCTCTGGTTTGCACGTCAGTGACTGGTCTCGTCAAAGAGGATGCGAAAGATTCATTTTTCTTCGAGAGCTTAGTGTGACGGTCCACTCGAGTGAATCCAGAGCAGTGAAGATAAATCCATCTGTTGCTAGGTTTTTCTTCTTGTTCCCAGCAAGGATAGTCTGCTATGTAGTGACCGAATTATTTGCACTTGAAGCACTTTATTTCTTTCGGAGGTAATCTTCTTGAAGATTCAGGCAAGTCAACTTCGTCATCATTTGTGAGACACAGATTTTGTCTTCTGAGATCACCTAGTCTATCTTTGAGCATTTCTAGTTCTCTTGTGATAGAGTGTTGATTCTCTACATCTTCTTCTTGTGAACTGCCATAATGTGAAAGAATTTCTCCTTCGCTTTCCGAAGAAGATTCTTGATACCCATTTTCAAGTTCCATCTTTTCTTCGTGAATAGACAGCAGCGTCATGACCTCGACGTAGTGAAGTTCTTCATAGTCCGGTCTTTGCTTGATTTCAGCTACGATTGGATCGAAGGTTGCATCAAGAGCACTCAGTAGCTTGTTGACCACATCTCTATCGATGATATCTGTTACTCCTCATTGATGAAGTCTTTCAACAATATTTGTCAACCGATCAGTGAGTTCCATAGCACTTTCCTTACGAAGACTTCTGAAACCAGCAAACATGGCACGAAGCATATCTGTGTGTTGATCTATTCTGGCAATGAATTCTTCATGAACATCTTTGATGGCATCCCAAAGTTGCTTGGCAGTGTCAAGCATTCAGAATCGAATGAAAATGTCTTTCGAGATACTGTCACAGATAATATCTTTTGCTTGAGCATTCAACCACATTATAGCTTTGTCAACGGAAGTAGGAGCCTCAGGGTGCTGAACAGTGTATCCATTTTCCACAATCTGCCAAAGTTCAATGTTGATGACTTGAAGTCTGATTTTCATTCGCTCTTTCCAGTAGACATAGTCATTTCCATCAAAGATAGGAAACCCTTCAGAGTGCGAGGATCTACCTGCATACGACATACTCAAAACTCCAAGGTTGTTAGACCTTTAATAAACAGAGACAGGGAGTACCTGCTCTGATACCAATTGTTAGGACCGAGAGTATATCGACCAGAGGGGGGTGAATGGGAGATTCAAAAATTCTTGCGAATGTTTTGAACTGATCCCAAACACAGCAGCGGAAATAAGGTTCGGTAGAAAAGCACTTAATTAAGCTCGCTATTGAGGAACATATCTACCGATGTAAGAAGCAGTAATTGTTCGAGAGCAGGTTTGACAGATACGATGGTAATGCAATATACGATCAGATGCAGTTGCACGAGGGAAAACAAGATATGAACTGCGACTGAAGTGCACGGGAAGTAGTGACAAGGTAAATGAATACGGCACTGAATGAAATCATGCTGACATGCATAAGTACGAAGAGAAATAAATTAGACTGAGATGACAGAAATGAATGATGAGAATGCAAGCGATAAGTAACGAACTATGATTGATCAGATAACACTATCGACACAGAGCACGAATGTAAACTGCTGAAGGAAATGCAGTAATGTAGAATGAACCAGTGGTGCTCGATGGCGACAGATGGATTTGGTAGACCAGTTCGCCCTTCTGCCAAAGGACTACGTCTGGTTGGAGGGGTTGTGATTTAACACAGAAGATAAACTCTCTTCGCCCTATTCTCCTTCAACATGGAGGTGATCAGACTCCAGTTGATTTCACTCGTGGTAGATACTTGTCGGCGATCTCCAAACCTTCGACAGACTTCTTCGCAAACCACAATGACTCTTGGTTGCTGAAGATCTTGCTCGGTGAAGACAATTACTCTTCGACACTCGAGCCGACACCTATCCGTCTAGAGAGTGCGCAGCTCTCAAGAATAATAGGTACAAGAACTCTAACTCAGAACTACTGTGATGCTCAACCATTGTCTAAGTTTTGGCTCTTGATTTTTCTCTCGGTGGATCTTTAACTCAAATCACTCGCAGAGGGGATCCTCAATCAATCTTCTCAGAAATCTTAAGCGGAGCAGCCAATAGGCAACGTTGGAGCGGGGTGGCTATTTATAGCCGCAGCCTTCCTTGAAGGGAAAAGACCAAATTGGACATGTGGAGCAGCCAATGGCCGAACGACACGAGTCCAACGGTCGGAAATTGAGCACAACAGTAACATTGCTTGCGGAGCAAGTAATGCTAACTCCTCAGTTTGAAAGATATCTCCTGCAGCACCGAAGAACAACGTCTTCTGCTGGCAGGTAATCATTCGAAGCATAAAGAGATTTCTCTCAGTCTCGCATAGGTTTGGGCTAAGCATCACAGCGGATCTAAGCTTCGAGAACCTATACCCCTCTAAATAGTATGGAGGTCCTATGACTCAAATAAGACAAAGATGAACAAAGAAACAAATGCTATGTCTTCGCTTCGTCTTCAACTTTCTCGACTGTAGTCATTTTCCTTCGGACACACCGAATAAAAATTGCTTTGCATCAACAATAAATTTTCGAGGGGTTAACTCCTTCACATCAAACTTCTCATCTACATGACTCCAATGGATGTAGCTCATTCTTCTCTGCTGCGCAGATATTCTTCGGTGAAGTTCCTCAAACTTGACACCGGAGACAGCATTCTCTTCGGAACTGCATGGACTATTTCTCTCTGTGTGCACTAGCAAACAAATCAGTCCATGCCTGTTTCTGTCAACAATCTCCAAAACACAAGAGGGCAAATATTGCACCAACAGTGATGGTCTCAAAAACATCTGAGAAATATACGGTTTAAACCCGGGTAAAAATGAGTGTAAAATCCACTCATCAACTTCCCTGAGTTTAAACATTGATCGTCCTTGAGCAAGAAATAAGCATCATAAGGAACTCGATGTTTAAATCAAAATAACAAGAAGGTTTTGGTTCACTTACGTTTGGTAATGCCTTGATAGCCCACTGCTTCTTTCACCTGAAAACTTAGCATAGCTAGAGTAGCGGCAGGGTTATTATGTGATGCGTCTCAAATGTATCTACAATTTTGTTATGTTCATTCTATATTTACATCATTTATACATACTTTTGGTATCTTTTATATCATATTTTATTGGACTAACATATATTAATCCAGTGTCAAGTGCCAGCTGTTGGTTTTTAATGTGTTAGCCTTTGCAGAAAAAGGATAATTTTGAGAAAAAAATACAATTGTGAAGTTTCAAGACAGAAAGTTCAGCATGGGCCAAAGCCACCTAGAGGGAGCCCACAAGGCCACCACGTACCCCCTCCACAGGGACTAGGAGGGTTGGGGCGCGAGGTGGACCCATGTGGAGCCCCTGGTCATCATACCTCCCCTGGCCTAGCCGGGAAGCACCAACCCTCATGCAGAGCGTTGCTGCAATGTGGAAGGTCGGAGTGACGCCAGGCTCAGCCGCCGCCAACCCCCACAAAGGCAATGCCGCCGCCCACACTACCATACTCCAGGGGAGCCCTGCCACTGCCGTCTGAGTGGCCCCTTATTTTAGAGATGAAGAATGAATGAGTCATTTGTGTGGCAAAAAAATTGTCGCACACATAGCATTGCTCTTTGTGTGGCCTTTTGCATTGTGTAATGCATGATATAGATATAAATATTATTCAAACAGTGCCTATGTATCGATACTAAGATTGGTTTTACAGAATGGCAGCCACCTGCACCGCTGAGGGTGTCCCGGACTAGGGGGTACTCGGGCTGCCGGCCTATCTCTCATGGGCCGGACTGGTGGGCCGCTCTCTACACGTCGATGGAAGGCTAGATTGGGGACGACCCCGTATGAAAGAAGGAAATCTCTGAAGTCTTGGCGTCTCCTCCAAGGAATAGATGGCATAAGCGGCATGTTATCCCCGATGGTAACCGACCATATGTAACCCTAGGGCCCCCCTGGTGTCTATATAAACCAGGAGGTTTAGTCCGTAGGGGAGAGACTCATAATCTAGTGTTTAGCCCATCTGATCTCGAGGTAGATCAACTCTGTAACCTTCATACAATCGCATCAATACAATCAAGCAGGACGTAGGGTTTTACCTCCTCGAGAGGGCCCGAACCTGGGTAAATCGCTGTCCCTACGCTCCCTGTTACCATCAAGTCCTTGACCCATAGTTCGGACCCCCTACCCGAGATCTGCCGGTTTTGGTACCGACATTGGTGCTTTCATTGAGAGTTCCGCCGTGGGATATCATGGATCAATGGCTCGCCTAATCATCAGCAACAGCGCTAGCCGCAGGGACACTTTTGTTCCCGGCCAGCTCTTCGCGTTCGGAAGCGTCGTGCTACACGCCGATCCGGCCGGTCACCTTGGCCGGGTCGACAGCTTCACCCCCGACCAGGAGATCAGGTTTGGAAGCTTAGAATTCGTCGCCGACTCCCGGGGAGATCTTATCCTCACGGGGTCCTCAGCTTCGCCTGACGGACCCACGAATCCTGAAGCGCCGGCTTTGAATACGGCCAACCCCGCCGCCGAGACGGCAGCCGCTGCAGATTCAACCTTGAGCCCGGATCTGACCTCCGTGCTCGGTTGTCGAACTCCAGCCTCGACAGAACGTAACTTCGGGACAAATTCTGACACCCCCGTCACGGCCATACTGCGGGTCAACCCCGCAAATTACCCGAACCTGGAATCAACCGATCTATCATCATTAAACGGGATACTAGATCGGATCCAAGCTCTGGGAATCGCCGATGGCCAGTCCTCGGTATACGATCAGATCGGGCTTAAAACCGACGACAGAGAAATTTATACCCCCGCCTCTACTCACTTGGTCGCCACTATCGAAGGCCCCTTAGAGGACTCACCCATTACCTCCGAACCAAAAACGCATGAGGTGCGGGTTTTCGACCAACAGGCTTTGCCTTCCAGCTCGGCAGCCGAATTCCGCTGCGGAGAGGGTTTAGAGCCGGAGTCCGGCTCAACATGCAAGTCCGGATCCGCTCACCCGCGCCTGGTCAATTATCCAGGTCTCGGCGAACCGGATTCCACGACAATCCAGGGCGCGGCCCCCAAAACTCCGGACTCACACTCCGCTGGGATCAAGTTTTTTATCCCGCCCACCCCCTACATTGAGTATTGTCCGGATAACACAGGACGTCCCGACATATGGGACCTGATGTACGTTAAGCAGCAGCCCGGAGAGACAGTCCGGCACTTCTGGGCCAGATTCCTTATCATCAAAACTAAGATGACGAACGGCTGCGACAAGGACATTCTAGAGATCTTCCGGCAAAACTGCAAAGATGAGGACGTCTTAAACGCCCTCGCCCGCTACCACATCCAAAATTTCTCTGATTTATCGGATCTGGTGTCCAAATATTGCGCCATGGAGTACGCTTGGCTGGCCCAGCTTGAGCAAAGGGAGTCAACCTGCACAGAGGAACTAAACCGAGCTTGGGCGAAACGCGCGCTCCCTCACAGGACACGCCACTATGAGCCGTCTGAGAAAAAGATGAAACCCCTGACGAGGTCCAGAACGGTCCTTGACGGAATACTGGATAAACCATGCCCCATACACTCTACAAATCCAACCCACAGCCTTCGAGCTTGCTGGGTGGTCAGGCAAGTCGCCAAGAGCGGCGAGGCCATTCTCGGAGGCCCGCACTCCACTAAAAGTCCAGTTATGCCCCTTGACGACGACACCGAAATCTTAACAATCTACGAGACTTACTCTTCGAAGAATCAGAGGAAGAGAGCCCTTCGAGAGCTCGCCCAAATTCACCACGTGGCAGAGACAGACTCCTGGACAGATACACCCATCACTTTTAGTGAACAAGACCAGCCGAGATCCTGTCCTACTCGAGCCGCTGCCGCCCTTGTCCTTGACCCCATAGTGGATGGATTACGACTACAAAAGGTGTTGATGGACGGCGGCAGCGGGCTCAACCTCATCTACGAGGATACCTTGGATAAAATGCAGTTCGACAGATCCCGCATAGAGCAAAGTCACACTACCTTTCGAGGGATTATCCCCAGAAAGGAGGCGTGTGCCGGTGGCCGCGTGACTCTTGATGTGGTCTTCGGAACTCCCGAGAACTACCGGTCCGAAGAACTGCTTTTCCACATCGTGCCCTTCCGCAGCGGGTATCATGCCTTACTAGGGCGCGATGCCTTCGCACGATTCCATGCTGTGCCACATTACGGGTACATGAAGCTTAAAATGCCAGGGCCAAACGGTATAATCACGGTAATAAGTGATCCGGACAGAGCCCTGCGAGCCGAGAATAAGACGGCATCGCTCGCCCTCGAAGCGTTGTCCGAAGCCCTCGTGGCCGAAGAATTAACTGCGCTCCGCTCAACGGTGGACAAGGACGATGTCATCCTTGATAAAAGGCAAAAATCCACGTCCTTTAAACCAGCAGATGAAATCATTAAATTCCAAGTGCACCCAACAGATCCCAACAAGACGGCGTCCATCGGAGCCCAGCTGGACCCCGCGGTTGATGAAGAATTGCACCAATTTCTGTGTGCAAACTGGGATATCTTCGCCTGGCACCCTTCAGACATGCCAGGGATCCCGCGTAGATTAGCCGAGCACAGCCTGAACATAATCAAAGGTTTCAAGCCAGTTAAACAGACTCTCCGTCGGTTTTCCGAACCCAAGCGTCAAGCCATGGGTGAGGAACTGGCCAAGTTGCTCGAAGCCGGATTCATCCGGGACATCAAACATCCTGAGTGGTTGGCCAACCTGGTCATGGTGCCGAAGAAGGATAAGTCCTGGCGATTGTGCGTCGACTTCAAGGATTTGAACAAAGCCTGCCCTAAGGATCCTTTCCCCTTGCCCCGCATCGACCAGATCATTGATGCCACCGCCGGGCACGACTCGCTATGTTTCCTTGACGCTTACTCCGGATAACATCAAATCAAAATGAAGGAGTCCGACCAGGCGACCATCGCATTCATCACTCCCTATGGACCATTCTGCTTCAACACAATGCCCTTCAGTTTAAAGAACGCAGGGGCCACATACCAGCGCATGATCCAAACGTGTCTGGAGAAACAAATCGGCAAAACAGTCGAAGCTTATGTGGATGATGTGGTTATCAAAACAAAACACGTCAGCCAGCTAGTGGACGATCTCCGGCAAACCTTTGACAATCTTCGGACTTTCGATATACGGCTTAATCCGGAAAAGTGTGTCTTCGGAGTGCCGGCCGGCAAGCTGCTCGGCTTCATAGTTTCCCATAGAGGAATAGAGGCCAACCCAGCGAAAATCCGGGCACTGTCCGAGTTGGCTATCCCCACTGAGCTCAAACACGTCCAGAAACTGGCCGGTACTGTTGCAGCCCTAAGCCGCTTCATCTCGCGCCTCGGCGAAAAGGCCCTGCCGCTATATAAATTGCTCAAACGGACGAAGAACTTCGAATGGACTAGCGAAGCGGCGGCGGCACTTGAAGAAATAAAAACTCTACTGGCCAGCAACCCGATTTTGACGGCACCCAGCCCGGCTGAGCCAATGCTGCTATATATCTCGGCGACGAATCAGGTGGTCAGTGCGGTTCTCGTTGTCGAACGAGAGGCCGAGGGTCACAAGTTCCAAGTACAGAAACCTGTGTACTATGTATCCGAAGTGCTTACCCCGTGTAAAACAAGGTACCCGCATTACCAAAAGATCGCCTACGCAGTTTTCATGGCATCCCGAAAGCTCCGCCATTACTTCCAGGAGTGCTCGGTTACGGTAGCATCCGAAGTACCATTGAATGACATAATCAACAATCGTGACGCCACAGGGCGCATAGCCAAATGGGCTATAGAACTTCTCCCCTTCGAAATCATCTATCGACCACGCCGAGCTATTAAATCTCAAGTTTTGGCTGATTTCGTGGCGGAATGGACGGAAGCCGAACTCCCTAGGGAGTACGGCACATACTCACATTGGATGATGTACTTCGACGGCTCCAAAATGCTCGCAGGACTGGGGGCTGGAGTGGTCCTCACATCCCCCACTGGCGACAATATTCGGTACATACTCCAGATCATGTACACCGACTCCAACAATGCAGCCGAATACGAGGCTCTGTTGCACGGACTTCGGATGGCAGTGTCAATGGGCATACAGCAGCTCGAGGTACGGGGAGATTCTAATCTTGCCATCTCTCAAGTTAACGGCGAATTCGACGCAAAAGACGCAAAAATGACAGCATACCGCAACGCCGTCCTGAAGATCTCCGCCCGCTTCGAAGGACTGGAGTTTCACCATATACCTCGTGACAGCAATCAAGCTGCGGATATCCTGGCTCGAATGGGCGCTAAGCGCGACCCCGTCCCTGAGAACACCTTCTTGGAACGACTTTTCAAGCCGTCCGTGGTGTGGCAGGAGAACGCCCAGGGCTCGGACACCAATACCCCAGGAGGGTTCGTCCCTCCGCCTATTGAACCAGATAATGGAATTATCGGGGGCTCGGCCATCGCAATGACAACTTCGGCTCACAAAGTCATGGCGGTAATCGCGCCATGGACCGAGCCTTTCCTCGCCTACCTCCTCCGCCAAGAATTACCGGCTGACCAGACTGAGGCCAGGTGTATCCTTCGACGATCTAAAGCCTATAAAGTCCACGAGGGAGAGCTATATAAGAAAAGTACTACTGGTGTCCTCCAGAGATGTATCTCCGAAGAGGAGGGAAGGCAGCTTCTGGCCGAGATTCACGCTGGCATGGGCGGTCACCACGCGGCAGCTCGGGCCCTGGTCAGCAAGGCTTTTCGAGCAGGGTTCTTTTGGCCCACTACCCGAACAGACGCCCAGACATTGGTCCAACATTGCGTTGGATGCCAGCTCTTTGCAAATCAGAGTCATATGCCCCCCACGGCCCTTCGGACGATCCCAATTACTTGGCCTTTCGTCTTCTGGGGGCTGGATATGGTTGGACCACTTAAAGGGGGGACCAAGAAAAAGAAACATCTACTCGTCATGGTAGATAAATTCACTAAATGGATCGAGGCAAAGCCGGTCACTTCAGCCAAGTCTAAGCCGGTCATCGACTTTATATCCGGCGTCGTACACCGCTATGGTGTTCCTCACAGCATAATAACAGACAACGGATCCAACTTTACCGCCCAGGAAGTCAAAGATTGGTGCGCTAATTTAGGCATTAAGCTCGACTACGCCTCGGTGTATCACCCACAGTCTAATGGACAGGTCGAGAGAGCGAATGGCCTGATCTTGAGCGGCATTAAGCCTTGTTTGGTCCGATCTTTGAAAGACTCCGGCTGCCATTGGGTTGAGGAGCTCGACTCCGTACTGTGGGGCCTACGCACCACTCCTAATCGATCCACGGGCTACACACCATTCTTCATGGTATATGGGGCAGAAGCCATCCTCCCCTGCGACCTTATTCATGACGCCCCCCGGGTGCGTATGTACGAAGAAAAGGAGGCCGAGCTGGATCGGCAAGATGACCTGGACGCCTTGGAAGGCAAGCGCGACATAGCTCGGGCTCGTTCTGCTTTTTATCAGCAGCAGGCCAGACGCTATCAGAGCAGGGAAGTACGGGCGAAGGCCTACAATGTTGGCGATTTAGTCTTCCGCCTCCCGGAGAAGCAGAAGCATAAGCTGGCGCCCAAATGGGAGGGGCCCTTCATAATCGACCAAGTACTCACGGGCGGGGCATACCGCCTCCGCGACCTGACGGATGATCGCCTCGAACCCAACCCATGGAATGCAGCTCGGCTGCGACGTTTCTACGGCTAGTCCCGCAAACTTACCTTGTTCGATTTATCCTTTTTGGATCTTCATCTTTCTAGTCAATAGTCTCTCCCGGGTTGTGTTCGGAAATGCCGAATTACGTTAAATTCTTCTTCGGCAAACATCTTTGAATGTACCACACTTTGTTACCTGGGGGCTTCTTTTACGAAGCTCGTCAAATTTCATTTATGCAATCATCCGTTTTTTACGTGTTTGCAACCTTCCTGCGTCGCTCTCAAGCCACTATATGCATCAACTTGACTTAAGATTTGGCCAAGCTGGGTTGCCTCGCTCCTGTGTTTACCCCCTACATTCCCGATTGTTCGGCTAGGGAGTAAAGGGAGCACCTCTGCGATTGTTACGTCCGGATTTCCCGGGTACGTACCTCAGACGGGTGAAGCCGAAAGCTAGCGTCTTAAGACAACAAGTTGGTCGGCCACGGGGGGAAGTGAAAATAATTGATACCTATCACCAAGTTTTCGGGGTATTTTCCCGAAGTAACCGTCCCCGTCTAAATTCGGGTACTCAGTTATCCATCCACGGATAACGTGGTCACCTGACGAAAGGAACCCATAGCGGAACTATTTTCGTCGGAAGATGTTTCTTACGTTAATCAGTAATATAACATAACTCGCCGAGCACGTTTTTGTCTGTTTGCACCAAATGGCCGGATTGCCTGGTTTTCCGAAGTATCTTTCCGATGTTCTCGGATTACATAGTAGGAAAACACTCCTTGGCTTCTGGTCGAGGAGGCGGAAGCCGATGGCCGGTTAAGATAACGTTTTTTATGCACGGTTTGGAGACTATCCGATGTAAAGTACATAGGTACATAGAATCGACCTATCAATCTTGATCTAGACCATCTATTATGGTCTCCAGAGCACAATCTGCTTGGGACAGCCGAGCTGCGGGCATAACCTGGTCATATACCAGATGCACGGGCACTTTCTGCCCATCTGGCCCTACCGGCCCAACTCTCGCTAAATGCTCCGGTTCCAGCCTTGTGAATCGGGTCTTGATCATCGCCCACGCTTCCCGTGCTCCTTCACGACAAGATGACATCTTCCATAACTCAAAGCGGCGCCGAGCCCCTTTGAAGCGACTCGCGAGTTCGGCCATCCCTTCCGGAGCCACTTCGCCAGGCCACAGTGCTTTGAACATGCTCTTCATGGCTCTCCGGGCCCGCTCATGTATAGCGGATAGCTCCTTCAGCAGGTCCCGCCCGAAGGAACCGGCTTCCTCTTCGGGACGCCCGGTCAGCAGAACTACAATAAGACGTGGCATTGTTCATCTAGCTACCGTATACGTTCGGTTATTGAACGGGCGACTTAGATTGCACTTACCGAACATGCCTGTTTTCAGTCTTTGATTCTCCTCTTGGGTTACAGTCAGTTGAGCTTTTAAGCTTTTGATTTCTTTGACCTGTTGTTCGCCTTCCGCCTTAAGCTCATCCCTCTCCTCATGACTTCGGGACAGCACCCGGTAGCCAGCCTCTTGCTGTGACTCCGCATACCTTTGGGCTTTCCTGGCCATATCCAGGTCCTTCTGTAACTGATTTATCATCTCGGCTGCTATGGAAACATTTTTCATTAGTGGAGATGTTCCACCCCATTTTCTCTTTAATGAACTTTAAATTCGGCACTTACCATGTGCCTCTCTGGTGAATGTTTTCACCCCCTCTAGCTCGGTTTTCACAGACTTTAACTCTGTTTGAGCCAGCTTGAGGTCCTCGGATAGCTTTTTGTTCTGCTCCCGAACAGTCTGCACAAATAGCAGGGCAGCATGGATATCAGACCCTTAACTCGGCCGTCCCGCCCAAATTAAGGCTCGGGGGCTACTGGGTTAGGTACTAGTTGTCAAAACTATTACTATACCTGCATATTCGTAGACATGAGCCTCACTGCGCCTTCAAGTCCCGTTCGGGCGGCGCCGACGTATGCATCTACCGAGCTAAGAGCATTGACCTCCTAATTAGACAACGCGGTTTGCCGAAGTGATGCCTTGCGCCGCCGATGATTCATCACACTTTCAACTTCGGAATTAGTGACCGAGACGTCTCCCGAGTCCTCGGGATTTTGGTCCTCGGCAGTGGCTCCCGGAGTAACTCCGGCTACATCTGGCGACCTCGGATTTGAGTCACCCCTTGGCACCTTCTCAACATCCGTGCGCGGTTCCACACATCGTCTATCGAACACCATGGAACAAATTATTGGCATATGCAGTGGATGTTGACGATAGAGGCCATAACAGTACAGTGAATACATTACCTCTTCGGGTGGGGCGCCGATGATGTAGCTCCCATTGGGGCCACACGTGGGGTCACCCCATGACTACTTGTCGTCGGAGCCGCTGGTGCCGCCTTTGCGGCTGTTCGGCGCGTCGTGCGGCGGCCCTTGGGAGTAGGTGTCAGTGTGTTCGGGCCTGCAGCGGCTGAGCGTTTCTTTCGAGAGGAAGCCCATTGGCCACTTACCACGGAGGAGGGAAGCGCCCCGGGATGATCGGCCAACAGGGCCACCTTGGAGCCATCAAGGCTCTCCTGGTAGAAGACCCCGTCCTCGAAATTAATGGATGTTTCAGGGTCGTCATGGAACCCAGGATCGTCATCGCGAGAGTAATTCTCCGGTTGAGGAGCCGGGCAACTCACCGTTTCGATCCATCGCCTCCAACTCTGTTCGGACAAGATGAAGATCCGATTATGAAAAGTCTGGGGTAATATCCGAACTAAAAAGAGTGGTCGAACTCACCATTTCGATGGGATCATACATCGAGAAGCCTTTCTTGAGCTTTAGTCGAGTGAACTCTTGCTCTTCCCCCTTGAACAAACCGGCTAGTATGGCGGCTATCGCCGCCTGATTGGCGGGCCCCTTCTTGGTGTACCGGGCAGCGTCGTCCTCCCCATTGTAGTTCCATAGCGGATGAATTCTCTGTTGGAGAGGCTGGACACATCAAGCAATGGCTATTGCCATCACATCAACGATGGTTAGTCCGTTATGAGCTAACCACCTCACTTGAGCAGCCAGACGAGCTACTTCGGCACTTTCCTCTTGAGAAGGACTCTTCGGGCGCTAGTTGAACCACTTCGTTGGAGAAGCCAATGAAAATTCCGGTAGACCCCTTCGAACTGGATCGAATAAAGGGACGTCTTCGATATAAAACCATTCCGAAGTCCAGTCTTCGGCATCCTTCTTCGGAGTCCCAACAGGGTATCCGGTCCTGGCAATGCGCCATACTTCGGCTCCGCCGACCTCGTAGATGACCCCTTCCCGGGTGCGGGGGACTAGGCAGAAGAATTTCCTCCACAACTCAAAGTGCGCCTCGCAGCCCAGGAACATCTCGCATAAAGCGACGAAGACAGAAATATGGAGGATCGATCCGGGGGTAAGGTGGTGGAGCTGAATCCCGTAGAACTCTAGTAAACCCCTCAAGAAGGGATGAATGGGAAAACCCAGGCCTCGTAGCACGAAGGGCATGAAGAAAACTCTCTCCTCCCCGTGAGGGGAAGGGAAATTCTCCGCAAGGGCCTTTCCGTCTACGGAGGTTAATCCGGGGCGGGTGGAAGTGAGATCTGAGGCGGGCAGATACCCCTGCGCCTCAAGCCTACGTAGTCGCATACAAGATACGGAGCATCCCGCCCAATCACCATGACGGGGGCCATGAGGGCGTGAGGAAGAGCCTGGGGCGCTTGCCATTGTTTGCTGACTTTGGCTTTGCGAGGATGTGGAGAAGAATGGCAGGGGGTGGGGTGCGTTAACCTCCACGCCCTTGGCCTATTAAAGGGACATTTTTGTAAGAACCCATCGGGCCACTCGCATTCCGTGGGCACGCAGAAATCGAGGGTCGTCATTTAATTCTATCTCTGAAGATACCTCGGTAACTGACTTATTGGTGGCCGAATTATTGTTAATCCAAATATAGGTAACGGGAGGAACTCGCCATCCAAGCCGAAGACTTCTGAAGCATGAAGCTGCCGAACACCGTAGACCTCGGCATTGAAGGCTAGTTCGGGGGCTACTGAGGGTGTCCCAGACTAGGGGGTACTCGGGCTGCCGGCCTATCTCTCATGGGCCGGACTGGTGGGCCGCTCTCTACACGTCGATGGAAGGCTGGATTGGGGACGACCCCGTATGAAAGAAGGAAATCTCTGAAGTCTTGGCGTCTCCTCCAAGGAATAGATGGCGTAAGCGGCATGTTATCCCTGATGGTAACCGACCATATGTAACCCTAGGGCCCCCCTGGTGTCTATATAAACCAGGAGGTTTAGTCCGTAGGGGAGAGACTCATAATCTAGGGTTTAGCCCATCCGATCTCGAGGTAGATCAACTCTGTAACCTTCATCCAATCGCATCAATACAATCAAGCAGGACGTAGGGTTTTACCTCCTCGAGAGGGCCCGAACCTGGGTAAATCGCTGTCCCTACGCTCCCTGTTACCATCAACTCCTTGACCCATAGTTCGGACCCCCTACCCGAGATCTGCCGGTTTTGGTACCGACAACCGCCACAAGCCAGGAGAGCCTCGCCGCATGGGTGTGGTTCGACGAGGTGCCAACGGATGTAAGCTTCTTGGGACATGTTTGGTTGCCTTCTCCAACAGTGCCTGCATTTCATACCCATCTCAACCCAGCATGGTTGAGCAAAAACATGCAACAAACCAACATCTGCATGTTGTTTGGTTGAGTGCATTGCATCAATGAGCACTTTAGGGGTGGCTATTTGGTTGCCTGCATATGTGCTTTAGAGGTGAGCAGATGCAAACCACAGCTGTTTGGCTGCATACACGTCTGTGTTCTGATCACCCCATTCAAATGTGGTGGCCTTACCACCACATTAGCAGCACAATAGCAGGCACAGCTGAGAGCAGATAAAGAGGCAAACAATGACAACAAGCAATGCACATGAAGGCAAAACAGCAGATTAAGAGGCAAACTAATATAACTACGACCATAATTAAAGACAGCAGGGGCATCCCATGCCCCCTGCTTCACACAAGGGTGCTGATCCTGGCCAAAATGATCAAGTTCACAGCACAAGTTCAAACCATCACCATCACCACCACCACAAACTACTAGCAGTTCCATAATACGACTGGGTACTTGATAACCCACAAGTATAGGGGATCGCAACAGTTTTCGAGGGTAGAGTATTCAACCCAAATTTATTGATTCGACACAAGGGGAGCCAAAGAATATTTGCAAGTATTAGCAGTTGAGTTGTAAATTCAACCACACCTGGAGACTAAATATCTATAGCAGAGTGATCAGTAGCACAGTAATATGGTAGTTTGATAGTAGTAGCAATAATAGTAATAGTAGCAGTAACGGTAGCAGCAGTAGTTTTGTAGCAATTGTAACAGCAGTAGCAACAGTAGTAACTTAGCAAGAACAATATGTGAAAAACTCGTAGGCATTGGATCGGCGATATACGTTGGATAACATTCATCATGTAACATTCATAACCTAGGGCGACACAGAACTAGCTCCAATTCATCAATGTAATGTAGGCATGTATTCCGTATATAGTCATACGTGCTTGCGATAAGAACTTGCATGACATCTTTTATCCTACCCTCCCGTGGCAGCGGGGTCCATAAGGATACTAAGGGATATTAAGGCCTCCTTTTAATAGAGAACCAGAACAAAGCATTAACACATAGTGAATACATGAACTCCTCAAACTATGGCAATCACCGGAAAGAATCCCAATTATTGTCACCTTGGGGTATGCGGATCATAACACATAGCAGGTGCATATAACTTGCAAGATCGGATCAAGAACACAAATATATTCATGAAAACATAAAGGGTTCAGATCTGGAATCATGGCACTCGGGCCCTAGTGACAAGCATTAAACATAGCAAAGTCATAGCAACATCAATCTCAGAACATAGTGGATACTAGGGATCAAGCCCTAACAAAACTAACTCGATTACATGATAAATCTCATCCAACTCATCACCATCCAGCAAGCCTACGAAGGAATTACTCACTCCCGGCGGTGAGCATCATGAAATTGGTGATGAAGGATGGTTGATGATGACGATGACGGAAGATCCCCCTCTCCGGCGCCCCAAACGGACTCCAGATCTGGCCTCCCGATGAAGAACAGGAGGTGGCAGTGGCTCCGTATCGTGAAACGCAATAAAACTTCCTCTCTTATTTTTTTCTTCGAGAAACTGAATTTATAGCGTTGGAATTAGGTCATACGGAGCCACGTGGGCCCCACGAGGTACCAGGGCGCGCCTGGGGGGTGGCGTGCCCTGGTGCCTCGTGGGCACTGGGTGGCCCCCCTTCTGTTGATTCTTGCGCCAATAATTTTTATATATTCCATAAAAATTCTCCAAAATGTTTCATCCAAATCCAAGAACTTTGATTTTCTGCACAAAAACAATACCATGGCAATTCTGCTGAAAACAGCATCAATCCGGGTTAGTTCCATTCAAATCATGCAAATTAGAGTCCAAAACAAGAGCAAAAGTGTTTGGAAAAGTAGATACGACGGAGACGTATCAGTACTAAACTGACGATCTAGATAGCTTCGGAAAGTTCGTCGACGCAACTATGCTTGCTGCAGCGCACCCTGCACATGATCGAGTTGTCGTGGTTGTATATCTGCACCTTCAGGCCCAGGCTAGAGATCCGCACGACGACGAGGTCGCCAGGGACGATCCTGTGGCGTCGACAGAAGTGCTGCCAGCCCCGGCCAAGCACCATTTGCCCCTCAAACCTCTGGACTCCCAGAACTCACACCTCTTGTTGGCCGACAGCCTGACGACGCATGGGGGCTTGATCACCAGCCGCTACTTCATCACCTCCTGGAACTTGGGTGGGATGATGAGCATGGCGAGATCCTCCTCGTCCTTGATCTGGACGTAGAAACGCAGAGGCTATCGGGACACCTCCTCGTGGCCGTTCCTCGGAGATCGTCCCCTTGAACGCGGCTGGCTCATGAAGGCGGCCCTGCGAGGCAGGTCCACCCTCTTGAGCCAGCGGTTCATGGGGATGAAGTCCACGGCACCCTCGGCGCCAACCACCACCTGGGCTCCTCGATCAGCCCTGTCCCACTCCGTCTTCATCACCTTGTCAGGTAAGATGACTAGGGTTAGTAACAGGGCATTGGGCTCAGACACTGATACGTCCAATTTGCATCATGATTTCCTACTGTTATTTATTATGTTTTTGATCATTATTAAACTTTATGATGCAATTCTCATGCCTTTTCTCTCTTAATTTGCATGGTTTACATGAAGAGGGAGAATACCGGCAGCTAGAATACTGGACCTGAAATAGCCACATTAGAGATACCTATTCTACAGAGCTCCAATTGACCTGAAACTTCACAGAGATTTTTTATTGAATATATAAAAAATACTGGAGAAAAGAAATACCAGAGGGGACCCACTAGTTGCCCACAAGGCAACAGGGCGCGGCCCCCCTAGGCACGCCCTGATGCCTTGTGGGGCCCCTGGCTGGCGTCTGGCCCCCTCCTTCAGCTATATAGGCTCTTTTGCCCTAAAAAATACATAGAAGACTTTCGGGATGAAGCGCCGCCGTCTTGAGGCGGAACCTGGGCAGGAGCACTTTTGCTCTCCGGCGGAGCGATTCCGCCGGTGATACTTCCCTCCGGGAGGGGGAAATCGAAGCCATCGACATCACCAACGATCCTCTCATCATGGGAGGACCAATCTTCATCAACATCTTCACCAGCACCATCTCATCGCAAACCCTAGTTCATCTCTTGTATTCAATCTTTGTCTCAAAACCTCAGATTGGTACCTGTGGGTTGCTAGTAGTGTTGATTACATCTTGTAGTTGATGCTAGTTGGTCTAATTGGTGGAAGATTATATGTTCAGATCCTTAAAGCTATTCAATACCCCTCTGATCTTGAACATGAATATGATTTGTGAGTAGTTACTTTTGTTCTTGAGGACATGGGAGAAGTCTTGTCATAAGTAATCATGTGAATTTGGTATTCGTTCGATATTTTGATGCTATGTATGTTGTGCTTCCTTTAGTGGTGTCGTGTGAACGTCGACTACATGACACTTCACCATCTTTGGGCCTAAGGGAAGGCATTGTGGAGTAGTAATTAGATGATGGGTTGCTAGAGTGACAGAAGCTTAAACCCTAGTTTATGCACTATTCCGTAAGGGGCTGATTTGGATCCATATGTTTCAAGCTATGGTTAGAGTTATCTTAATTCTTCTTTCGTAGTTGCGGATGCTTGCGAGAAGGGGTAATCATAAGTGGGAGGCTTGTTCAAGTAAGAACAGCACCCAAGCACTGGTCCACCCACATATCAAATTATCAAAGTAGCGAACACGAATCAAACAAACATGATGAAAGTGATTAGATGAAATTCCCATGTGTCCTCGAGAACGCTTTGCTTATTATACGAGTTCGTTCCAGCTTGTCCTTTGCTACAAATAGGACTGGGCCACCTTGCTGCACTTTTGTTACCGTTACTACTTGTTACTTGTTACGAATTATCTTGCTATCAAAACTATCTGTTACCGCTACTTTCAGTACTTGCAGAGAATACCTTGCTGAAAACCGCTTGTCATTTCCTTCTGCTCCTCGTTGGGTTCGACACTCTTACTTATCGAAAGGACTACGATTGATCCCCTATACTTGTGGGCCATCAAGACTCTTTTCTGGCGCCATTGTCGGGGAGTGAAGCGCCTTTGGTGAGTGGAATTTGGTAAGGAAACATTTATATTACGTGCTGAAATTTATTGTCACTTGTCACTATGGAAAGTAATCCTTTGAGGGGTTTGTTCGGGGTATCTTCACCTCGACCGGAAGCTGTGAGAGTTACTCCTCAACCTATTGAACCTACTGAAAATATTTATTATGAAATTCCTTCGGGTATGGTAGAGAAACTGCTAGCTAATCCTTATGCAGGAGATGGAACGGTACATCCCGATATGCACTTGATGTATGTGGATGAAATTTGTGGATTGTTTAATCTTGCAGGTATATCCGGAGATGGAGTTAAGAAGAAAGTATTCCCTTTATCTTTGGAGGGAAAGGCATTGACATGGTATAGGCTATGTGATGATACTGAAACATGGGACTGGATCCGGTTGAAGTTGGAATTCCACCAGAAATTTTATCCTATGCATTTGGTTCATCATGATCGGAATTTTATATATATAATTTTTGGCCTCGTGAAGGAGAAAGTATTGCTCAAGCTTGGGGGAGGCTTCATTATATGTTGCACACATGCCCCAATCATGAGCTCTCAAGAGAAATAATTCTTCAAAAAAATGTATGCTTGGCTTTCTTATAATGATCGATCCATGCTCGATACTTCTCCTACTGGTTCCTTTATGAAGAGAACTATTGAATGCAGATGGGATCTTCTAGAAAGAATTAAACGTAACTTTGAATATTGGGAAATTGACAAAGGTAATGAGTCGGGTATAAATCTTGAGTTTGATTGTGTTAAATCTTTTATGGAAACAGATGCTTTTCGTAAGTTTAGTACTAAATATGGACTTGACTCTGAGATAGTAGCTACCTTTTGTGAATCTTTTGCTGCTCACGTTGATCTCCCTAAGGAGAAATGGTTTAAATATCATCCACCTATTGAATTGAATGAAGAACATGTTAGTGTTAAAGAAGAAACAATTGTTTACCATGTTGATCCAGTTGTGTCTACTGCTTATATTGAGAAACCTCATTTCCCTGTTAGGATTAAGGAATATGCTAAAGCTTCAACTGTGGTTAATAAGAGTAATATTAGAACACCTAGACCTTCTGAACAAATTAAAGTTGAACCTAGTGTTGCAATGGTTAAAGATCTTTTGGTTGATAATATTGATGGACATGTCATATATTTCTGTGATGAAGCAACTAGAATTGCTAAGCCAGACACTAAAGATAAAAACAAACCTGTAATTGGCATGCCTGTTATTTCTGTTAAAATTGGAGATCATTGCTATCATGGTTTATGTGATATTGGTGCTAGTGAGAGTGCTATTCCGTTTACTCTCTATCAAGAAGTCATGAATGATATTGCACCTGTTGAGATTGAAGATATTGATGTTACTATTAAGCTTGCAAATAGAGATACTATTTCACCACTTGGGACTGTTAGAGATGTTGAAGTCCTGTGTGGTAAGATCAAATATCCTACTGATTTTCTTGTTCTTGGATCACCACAAGATGATTTTTGTCCCATTATATTTGGTAGACCCTTCTTGAATACTGTTAATGCTAAGATTGATTTCACTAAAGAAATTGTTAGTGTTAATTTTGGTGAGATGTCTCATGAGTTTAATTTCTCTAAATTTTGTAGACAACCTCATGATAAAGAATTACCCAATAAAGATGAAATTATTGGTTTTGCCTCTATTGTCGTGCCTTCCACTGATCCTTTAGAACAATATTTGCTTGAGCATGAGAATGATATGCATATGAATGAAAGAAATGAAATAGATGAATTATTCTTTAAACAAGCACCTATTCTGAAACATAATTTACCTGTTGAAATCTTGGGAGATCCTCCACCACCTAAGGGTGACCCTGTGTTTGAATTGAAACAATTGTCTGATACACTTAAATATGCTTATCTTGATGAGAAGAAGATATACCCTGTTATTATTAGTGCTAACCTTTCAGAGCATGAAGAAAAGAGATTGCTTAAAACTCTGAGGAAGCACCGTGCTGCTATTGGATATACTCTTGATGATCTTAAGGGCATTAGTCCCACTCTATGTCAGCACAAGATTAATATGGAGCCAGATGCTAAACCTGTCATTGATCATCAACGTCGCTTGAATCCTAAAATGAAAGATGTGGTAAGAACTGAAATATTAAAGCTTCTGGAGGCAGGTATAATTTATCCCATAGCTGATAGTAGATGGGTAAGCCCTGTTCATTGTGTACCTAAGAAAGGAGGTATTACCGTTGTTCCTAATGATAAAAATGAACTCATTCCACAAAGAATTGTAATTGGCTATAGGATGGTAATTGATTTTAGGAAATTGAATAAAGCTACTAGGAAAGACCACTATCCTTTGCCTTTTATTGATCAAATGTTAGAAAGATTGTCTAAGCATACACACTTTTGTTTTCTAGATGGATATTCTGGTTTTTCTCAAATACCTGTATCACAAGAAGATCAAGAGAAAACCACCTTTACTTGTCCTTTTGGAACTTATGCTTATCGTCGTATGCCTTTTGGTTTATGTAATGCACCTGCTACCTTTCAAAGATGTATGACTGCAATATTCTCTGATTTTTGTGAAAAGATTGTTGAGGTTTTCATGGATGATTTTTCCATTTACGAAACCTCTTTTGATGATTGCTTAAGCAACCTTGATCGAGTTTTGCAGAGATGTGAACAAACTAATCTTGTCTTGAATTGGGAGAAGTGCCACTTTATGGTGAATGAAGGTATAGTCCTTGGGCATAAAATTTCTGAAAGAGATATTGAAGTTGATAAAACTAAAGTTGATGCTATTGAGAAAATGCCATGCCCTAAAGATATCAAAGGTATAAGAAGTTTCCTTGGTCATGCTAGTTTCTATAGAAGGTTTATAAAAGATTTTTCTAAGATTTCTAGGCCTCTTACTAATCTCTTGCAAAAGGATGTTCCTTTTGTTTTTGATGATCATTGTGTAGAAGCTTTTGAAATACTTAAGAAAGCCTTAATTTCTGCACCTATTGTTCAACCACCTGATTGGAACCTACCCTTTGAAATTATGTGTGATGCTAGTGATTATGCTGTTGGTGCTTGATACGTCTCCAACATATCTGTAATTTTTGATTGTTCCATGCTATTATAGTATCAATCTTGGATGTTTTTATATACATTTACAGCAATTATATATCATTTTTTGGGACTAACCTATTAACTTAGTGCCCAGTGCCAGTTGCTGTTTTTTGCCTGTTTTTGGTTTTCCAGAATATCAGTACCAAACGAAGTCCAAATGCCACGAAACTTTTTGGAGATTTTTTTCTGGACATAAGAGACACTAGAAGCTTCAGGAGGAGGCCAGAAGCCATAGGAGGTGGCCACGAGCCACCAGGGCGCGCCCCAGGGGGTGGCGTGCCCTGGTGCCTCGTGGGCCCACCTCTACCCCTTTTGACCTAATTCCACCTCTATAAATTCTCTAAAATTGGGAAACCAACAGAGGAGTCCACGAAATACTTTTTCCGCCGCCGCAAGTTTCTGTTCTCGAGAGATCCCATCTGGAGGCATTTTCCGGTACTCCGCCGGAGGGGGAATCGATCACAGAGGGGCTCTACATCAACCTTGCTGCCCTTTCGATGATTTGTGAGTAGTTTACCACAGACCTTCGGGTCCATAGTTAGTAGCTAGATGGCTTCTTCTCTCTTTTTGATCTTCAATACAATGTTCTCCTCGATGTTCTTGGAGTTCTATCCGATGTAATCACTTTTTGCGGTGTGTTTGTTGGGATCCGATGAATTGTGAGTTTATGATCAGATTATCCATGAATATTATTTGAGTTTTCTCTGAACTCTTTTATGCATGATTATTATAGCTTCATATTTCTCTCCGATCTATTGATTTGGTTTGGCCAACTAGATTGATTTATCTTGCAATGGGAGAGGTGCTTTGTAATGGGTTCGATCTTGCGGTGCTCAATCCCAGTGCCAGAAAGGGACATGACACATATGTATCGTTGCTATTAAGGGTAAAAAGATGGGGTTTATTCATGCATGAGTTTACTTTGTCTACATCATGTCATCTTGCTTAAGGCGTTACTCCATTCTTTATGGACTTAATACACTAGATGCATGCTGGATAACGGTCGATGTGTGGAGTAATAGTAGTAGATGTAGGCAGGAGTCGGTCTACTTGTCTCGGACGTGATGCCTTTATACATGATCATTGCCTTGGATATTGTCATGATTATTTGCTTTTCTATCAATTGCCCAACAGTAATTTGTTCACCCACCGTATGCTATTTTCAAGAGAGAAGCCTCTAGTGAAAACTATGGCCCCCGGGTCTATCTTAATTATATATTGAAAATCCTAAAAATACCTTGCTACACTTTTACTTTATTTATTTTATTTTGTATTTTTGTTCGATCTATTTATCTATCACCATACAATTTAATCTTGCAATTGACCGCCAAGGGATTGACAACCCCTTGTTCGCGTTGGGTGCAAGGATTTGTTGTTTTGTGTGCAGGTACTGCTAACGAGTTGTTGTGTGATTCTCCTACTGGATTGATAACCTTGGTTTCATAACTGAGGGAAATACTTATCTCTACTGTACTGCATCATCCTCTCCTCTTCGGGGAAATCCCAACGCAGCTCACAAGTAGCAGGAAGAATTTCTGGCGCCGTTGCCGGGGAGACATCATCAACATCTATCAAGTACCTACGCATAAAACTTTCATCTCCTTGCATTTATTTTATTTGCCTTTGCCTCTCATTTTCATCTCCCACACTTCTAATTTTTTTTTACAAAAATACAAAAATATTTTATGTTTGCTTTTTTCTTGTTTGCTTCTTTGCTTGCTTGCTTTACCATTATGGCTAGTTCTTCGCTCGTTACTATTACCCCTGAAAATGAAGTGCTTAATTTTAAACAAAGGGGAGGAGAGAATTTAAAATAGGCTTGGTATAGGATTTGTGATGCTCATAATAGATCAACTCGTAAGCAATCCACCACCATCCTTCTTTACAATTTTTATGTGGGCATTACTACTTGGTATAGATTTGTACTTGATACTATTACCGGAGGAAATTTCTTGATGTGTCCCTCTATGGATGCTTTTAATGCTATGGGAAATTTAGTGGGATCACCACCTACCACTGTTAATGAAACAATTTTGACTTTGGAACATGTTATGCAAACGTTAGAAGCTATTGAAAATAAAATACCAACTATTAAACATCTTGAGAATTTAGATAAAAAAATTCATAATCATATCACTCAATTTGGTTCTAAGGTAGGAATCACATTCAAAACCTTAAAGGAAAAGGAACCAGTAATTAATGAAAGAATAGAACAAAGCCCCGCTAGAATCGATAAGTTAGAAGAAATTATTAATAATTTGGGCTCGGCTTTCTCCTCCGTTAAGAATATTGATAGAACTCCTCTCAATAAAAATTGCAAGTTTATGTATGTTCCTAAAACCAATGGTGCCACTTCTAGTAAGAGAAATGAGGATCTTAAAATGATTAGCGTGCACCCCAGTTTCATTGATATAATTAAGGAACCTATTCACGAAAGTAAAATTCTTGATTTTGTGCCTAGAAGTGTGATGATGAGAAACAGCTATGTTAAATCTACTAGAAAAAATGGATGTGTGATTGAGGAGTTGGAAACCAAGGATGACAATACTTGAAAACTACGCATTATGCCTAGCTAGGGGCATAAAACAATAGCGCTTGTTGGGAGGCAACCCAAGGATGACAATACTTGAAAACTACGCATTATGCCTAGCTAGGGGCATAAAACAATACTTGAAAACTCCGTTTTCTTCCCGTATGCTTGTTTTGCAAGATAAAAATTCTTTATATATACTCCTGTATGTTTTGACCACCGTATCGCAAGTTTCTCCTCTGTTCTTGTTTCTTGTTGTTTTCTATCAGATTTTCAAGGCCGAGCGCCATGTCATCCCAGGATTCGGATGGAGAAAGCTATGTTTCGCATCTTATCGCAAACCCTAGAGTCTATGGGGATATTGATCCTTATGGTTGGTCAACTGATGAGGAGGAGGAGGCTAATTTGAGGAGAAAGCAAGACCCCTGTAGCTAAGAGGATGAGGATCCCCCTCTACATCAACCAGGGGATATGCATGTTGAATTTGAGAGGTCCAGCCTGCCCAATGCGGTGAAAGTTCCTAAAGTTCAATTCACTCCTTTTCGTCATGTGCAGGAAGATTCAGATGAACTACGTCGCAAAATTTGGGACCTCGAAAGAGAGAATGACAAGTTAAAGGAAGAAATTTGTGTCCTCAAATGGAAGGACAAGCCTACTGCATCATCACCATCATCACCGAAGAAGGAGACTTAAGTACACGGGTATGGGCACTCCCCTTGGCTTGTGCCAAGCTTGGGGGAGGTGCCTCGGTATCGTATCACCATCACTTTTTGTCACCATTATCTATCTTAGTTCGATCCTTAGTTATTTCGTGATTTAGAGGAATAAAATTTTAGTATGATCTAGCTTTGAGTGTTTGCTTTGTGATCCATCTATCTATGTAATCGAGTGTGAGAGTTATATAATAAAGAGTAGTTTGCCTTTGCTTCTTTACTTTTACGTTTCAATCAAAAGAAAAAAAAAGAAAGAAAAAAGGATCATATGCTAATCCCATGGGGAGTGATGACTTCACATAAAAGAAGTATAATTGATAAAACTTGTTGGAAGTTGACAAACATAGCATTGGTCATTGTAGCAATTCATGAAAAAGTAATAAAGGAAGAGAGGTCTCACATATAAATACACTATCTTGGACATCTTTTATGATTGTGAGCCTCCATCAAATATTCTATGTCAATTAGTTGACGTTGGACAAGGAAGACATCGTAATGGGTTATGTTTGCTTATATTCACATAGAAGTTATATTGTTTTTGATCCTCTAACACGTGGTGTTTGCCCCCTATCTTTGCTAGCCAAAAATCCGCACCAAGTAGAGATACTACTTGTGCATCCAAAACCTTAAACCCGGTTTCATGCCATGAGAGTCCACCATATCTACCTATGGATTGAATAAGATCCTTTAAGTAAGTTGTCATCGGTGCAAAAGCAATAAAAATTGCTCCTAAATATGTATGAACTTTTATTGTAAGGGAAAATAAGCTTTGTACGATCTTGTGATGGTGGAGCAATAAAAGCGACAGACTGCATAATAAAGGTCGCTATCACAAGGGGCAATATAAAGTGACGTTCCTTTACATTAAGAGCTTGCACATCCAAAAGCAAAAAGCGCATGACAACCTCTTCTTCCCTCTGTGAAGGGCCTATCTTTTACTTTATGTATTTACTTTCATGCAAGAGTCAATAGTATTCTCTTCTATTCCGTTTTTATTTTCTCTTTTGGCAAACATCATGTGGTGGGGATTGATCCATGCATATATATCCAGTTGAATGTAGGTGATCATGAGTTATTATTGTTGACATTACCTTCGAGGTAAATACGTTGGGAGGCGAAATTATAAGCCCCTATCTTTCTATGTGTTCGACTGAAACTTTTGCTCCATAAGTATGACGTGAGTGTCAGCAATCATAGAAGACTAAATGATAGTTGAGTATGTGAACTTGCTAAAAATAAAGCTCTTACATATACTCTTTCTGATAATATGATGAATTGCGATTGCTTCAATGACTGACATCACAGTTTGTTAGTTTTCAATATGGTTTAGGGTTCATACTTTAAAGACTTGTGAATGAATTGTCACTTATTTATGAGAAGTTATATGATGTTATATTGCTGTTATAATAATGATCATGATGCTTTCATGTCCGTATTTTGTTTTATCGACACCTCTCTCTCTAAACATTTGGTCATGATTATCGATTTCGATTTTTCGCTTGAGGACAAGCGAGGTCTAAGCTTGGGGGAGTTGATACGTCCAATTTGCATCATGATTTCCTACTGTTATTTATTATGTTTTTGATCATTATTAAACTTTATGATGCAATTCTCATGCCTTTTCTCTCTTAATTTGCAAGGTTTACATGAAGAGGGAGAATACCGGTAGCTGGAATTCTGGACCTAAAATAGCCACATCAGAGATACCTATTCTACAGAAGTCCAATTGACCTGAAACTTCACGGAGATTTTTTATTGAATATATAAAAAATGCTGGAGAAAAGAAATACCAGAGGGGACCCACCAGTTGCCCACAAGGCAACAGGGCGCGCCCTGATGCCTTGTGGGGACCCTGGCTGGCGTCTAGCCCCCTCCTTCAGCTATATAGGCTCTTTTGCCCTAAAAAATACAGAGAAGACTTTCGGGAAGAAGCGCCGCCGTCTCGAGGCGGAACCTGGGCAGGAGCACTTTTTCTCTCCGGCGGAGTGATTCCGCCGGGGATACTTCCCTCCGGGAGGGGGAAATCGAAGCCATCGACATCACCAACGATCCTCTCATCGTGGGAGGATCAATCTTCATCAACATCTTCACCAGCACCATCTCATCTCAAACCCTAGTTCATCTCTTGTATTCAATCTTTGTCTCAAAACCTCAGATTGGTACATGTGGGTTGCTAGTAGTGTTGATTACATCTTGTAGTTGATGCTAGTTGGTTTAATTGATGGAAGATTATATGTTCAGATCCTTAAAGCTATTCAATACCCCTCTGATCTTGAACATGAATATGATTTGTGAGTAGTTACTTTTGTTCTTGAGGACATGGGAGAAGTCTTGTCGTAAGTAATCATCGATATTTTGATGCTATGTATGTTGTGCTTCCTTTAGTGGTGTCGTGTGAACGTCGACTACATGACACTTCACCATCTTTGGGCCTAAGGGAAGGCATTGTGGAGTAGTAATTAGATGATGGGTTGCTAGAGTGACAGAAGCTTAAACCCTAGTTTATGCGTTATTCTGTAAGGGGCTGATTTGGATCCATATGTTTCATGCTATGGTTAGAGTTATCTTAATTCTTCTTTCGTAGTTGCGGATGCTTGCGAGAGGGGGTAATCATAAGTGGGAGGATTGTTCAAGTAAGAACAGCACCCAAGCACCGGTCCACCCACGTATCAAATTATCAAAGTAGCGAACGCGAATCAAACAAACATGATGAAAGTGATTAGATGAAATTCCCATGTGTCCTCGAGAACGCTTTGCTTATTATACGAGTTCGTTCCGGCTTGTCCTTTGCTACAAAAAGGATTGGGCCACCTTGCTGCACTTTTGTTACCGTTACTACTTGTTACTTGTTACGAATTATCTTGCTATCAAAACTATCTGTTACCGCTACTTTCAGTACTTGCAGAGAATACCTTGTTGAAAACCGTTTGTCATTTCCTTCTTCTCCTCGTTGGGTTCGACACTCTTACTTATCGAAAGGACTACGATTGATCCCCTATACTTGTGGGTCATCAGACACTGACAGTGACACTTGCCGAAGAGCAAGTGTCACTGATGAGTGGCACTTGCTCATGGGCAACAGCCACTGATCAGTGTAGTTTCCAAAACATGATCAGTGGCACTTGCCGAAGAGCAAGTGTCACTAATGAGTGGCACTTTCTCATGGGCAACAGCCACTGATCAGTGAACATCATGGCATGATCTAAAGCTAGCAGTGCAAGTTGTGAGCACTTCCATTTGGCAGCATGCTACATTGGTACTAGTAACTAAACGAGAAAACACAATGGTCCTACAACGTGTATGATCATGCAAATTTGTCCTACCTACCATGAACGCCATGCACGTAATGAAATCATGCAACAAACCATGCCTAAGCCAGCACCGATTTAGCTTCAACATCTAACACAAACCCTACCTATGAACAACATGAACATGAAACTACCTATCATGCAAGAACCAATCTACGCTGCCTATAAACTACGATGTAACTACCTATGAACAAGAACCAATCTACCCTGCCTACGAACAGCATGAACATGAACAACATGAACACCATGAACAACATGAACAGTAGCAACCAAGAAGGAATCGATTTGATTCGAATCGAATCGAATCCAGTCGAATCCTTGTGATGCCTAATGCAAAAAACCCTAATCTACACGTACGAGCAGAGGGGAAATTAGTAACTTACCGGAGCGGGTGGAGTTCGAGCGTAAGCCGGCCGAGGAGAAAACCCCGGCGGGAAGGTGATGGCTGGCGAAGAGGAGGAAGAGCCGACAATGGCGATGGCCGTCGGCATTGCCCCGGTGCTCGTGGCCACGCGGGAGGTCGAGGAAGCGGGCGCCGTCGTCCAAGGCCATGCCGCGCTGCCCGGAGCAAACCCTCGAATGGGGGTTAAACCCCTCCCCCCCCACACCCACAGGGGTTCCGAGCAGCGGCGCGGTTGCCGCCCCCTCCGACGCCGCTATCGAACCCAGGACCACGAGGTCTGGATACGGCGGCGGAGCCGGAGCGGTCGGCACCGCATTGGCTTGACGAGGGGGCCTGGTGCAGATTGGCAACGGCGCGCGGAGGGCCGCCCTCAGGTCGACGCCCGAGTTCGCCAGGCCGGCAATCCACCTCTCGTGGATGCGGTTGCCGCCGGCGTCGATGCGGGTCAGGGGACGGCGCGGCAGCAGGCGAGCCATCGGAGGAGAGGAGAGCAACGGACGGTGAGGAGAGTGGGGGAGAGTGGTGTGAATGGAGCGTGGGCGGTGACACGAGAGAGAGGGGAGTTATTGAGACGTCCCGTCCGTCTCCTGCGCTCCCCGAGGCGTGCAGCCAAGAGCCACGCGTGGCCGCAGCGAGCCTGGCTGCCGAGAAACTGCCGATTCGGTAGTAGCTCGCGGGCCTGGCCCGGGACTGCTTTAAGTTCCGTGCGGCCCAAGATGTAGATGCAGCCCAGGCAACCAAACAGCCGGTTTTCTTCCTGCGCGGGCCTGATTGGGCCTTATGCAGGCAACCAAACACGTCCTTGGTGGCCAGCGGTCTCGCTGTGCCTGAGTAATGAGTGGAACCATAGTGTTCCAAGTTTAAAAAAAAAAGGAGAGCCCCGCCGCTGCCGTCTGAGTGCCCCTTTTTTTAGAGACGGAGAGAGAATGAGTCAATTGTGTGGCAAAAAAATTGTCGGACACACAACATTGTTATCTTTTTTTTTTACATTCAAACCCCTCATTATTCATTGGTCACAATAGTTACATCACTGATCAGCAGAGGAATAGTAGCCGCAGGAGGCTCATCTAACCAAGTTTCAGGATTGGAAAATCTAGCTAAGCTAGCTAATTCATGGGCTATATTACATTAGCTTCTCTAGGACAATGTTCATAGATTACATGAGAAAAATCCGTGGACATGTGATAACAGTCTTCGAAGACAGCTGCCGCGAGACCAGCAAACGAACCTCCATCATGCATAGTTGTGATTACATCGGCGTTATCAGAGTTGATTATCATTCGGTTACGGCTTACTGATTGAGCTAGATTCGCAGCGTCATAGGTTCTGTCATAAAAGCATCCACACAAACATCAAGTTTCTCATTCAGGGCTCCTTTGATTCACAGGGTTGGGGAAGCTTAGGAATAGGAAACGTACAGGGATAGGATGCACTGCCCACTGACGTCGGGTAAGCAAAACAGAGGAAATTTTTCATGAAGTCCAACCTCATGCTTGTTTTCCTATGAAAATGAACTAAGAAGTTCCTATAGGATTGGTTCCTGGGGAATGCAATTTACAGGATTGACACCCTCTGGAATTTTTCCTTTACATGTTGTTTGATTAGCAGGATTGCATTCCCCAGGAACCAATCCTATAGGAACTTCTTAGTTCATTTTCATAGGAAAACAAGCATGAGGTTGGACTTCATGAAAAAATTCCTCTGTTTTGCTTACCCAACGTCAGTGGGCAGTGCATCCTATCCATGTACGTTTCCTATTCCTAAGCTTCCCCAACCCTGTGAATCAAAGGAGCCCTACACCTTGAAGAGAATCAGAGTCGAAAGCGGCTTCAACATTCAATTTCACATATCCCTTGATCGGTTTAGACCACCCACCTCGCTTCAGTTTTGCCCTCGGAGAGTAAGCAACCTGAAAGTTTGCTGCTAGAGACCGGACCGAAGTGCTGATTTAGCTTGGCGTTTGGACAGCATTGTTCTTTGTGTGGTCTTCTGCATCGTCCAGAGATATAAATTTTATTCAAACGATGCCTATGTATCGATACCAAGATCTGTTAATCGCAACAAATGCTAGTACCACACTGTAGTCAGGGTCATCAAATCAAAATTATTCAAGCAACGTCTATACCAAGATCGTTTCATAAAATTGCACGCTATACTTACAGCCAGGGATCCAACCTAAATTACCAGAGCTAGAATTACAACTATCCCAACTGCTCAGGAACCAACTGTGGATCCTACACATAAAGCGAGCGGTGTCGCCTGGCAAGACAAACACCCAACAACCGAACAGAGCCTACACATGACGGCGACGAACCTCATCAAATCAAGCGAGCAGCACGTAGGCCAGGGATCCACAAGTTTTTCACACCACGGAAATGGCAGACATCTACTGCCTATAATCTCGGCTCTCGGTTCTCCTGGAGCGAGCACGGTCGCTGTGGCGGGAATGGCTGCCACTGCCGTGATGCCTCTGCTCCCGATGAGATCGACGACGAGGGCTGGGGCCGGCTTCGGTGGAGGTTCCTCCTCTTCTGACACTGCCATCCTCCGTGCCAGGAGACACCTCTCCCGGCTCTCGGCTCTTCCTCCGCTTGCGATGACCGCCGCCGTCGTATTCAGCTGGGCTTCTGTGCCTGCTGTGGCTGCTGGTATCTCCAGGCTCTCGGCTTTTCCTTCGCTTGCGGCGATCGGCGTCGTCTTCGGTTGGGCTTCTCCGCCTACTGTGGCTTCTCCTGATATCTCCAGGCTCTCGGCTTCTTCTTCGCTTGCGGTGATGATCGCCGTCGTCTTCGGCTGGGCTTACATGCCTATCATAGCTGCTGGTATCTCCCTGCTCTCGGTGGGTTTTTTGCTTGCGATGGTCACTGCCGCCTTCAGTTGGGCTTCTCTGCCTGCTGTAGGTGCTTGCCTCCCTAGATGACCTTATCCTCCTTTGTGATTCCTCCCTGTGGTCATGGCTGCTTTTGCGCCTGCGCGGGCTGCCTTCGTCTTCAGTCGGACTTCTCTGCCTTCTGTAGGTGCTATCAGCCCTGTCCTTGGACCTTCTCCTAGGAGGTGGCGACTCTTCCCTATCAACATTGCCTCCTTTTCGTCTGGGTGGTGGGGGGACCTGTGATGGTGGGAGTCGACAATGTAATTTCACTCCATGGCAGTAAGCAGGCATGGAATAACTAAACCATACCCCAATTACAGCACACATGAATGTATATGTAAGGCATATCATAGCACAGCAGAGTGAATAAAAATCCAGTCTGCTTTGTGAGAACACACAAATGCAATGGTTAACTTTCCAGTTTTCCTCATGTCCTCATGTGGGTTCAATAATGACAACAATGAGTGAATATGTGGGCTAAAAGTACATACAAGAAATATTACTCCTTTCTTCTTAATCTTGCAAGATAATAACAGTTTCACTCTCTCTTTGTAATTTTTATGAGTAAATGTTTTCTCAGGAAATATCATGAATTTGCTCTTTGCATCTTTTGCCATTTAAAGATTAAATTGACATGTTCACATTTCTAACAGGGTTAATCTTAGAACATTTTAGTGGTAATACCTCGTATGTTTAACAGCATCTCCCTTTAGCAGTACAAGGTAAGAGTGGCAACGTAAAAAAAATACCTCAAAACGTGTCATATACCGCCCCTCAGGTGGCGGTGGGATCCCGAGCTTTTTGAGTTCATCATAAGGAATAGGCCGCCTGCGTTTTATAAAAGTGCACATTGTTACTGCATGTCCAAAAACTCCAGAATGCAATTCACCCAAGTGTCAAGGCTCTTCTAGTAAGAAATATTGAAATGTAATAGATGCTTGCGTTCATACAAGGGAGCACGAAATGGCCTCTCTCGACCTCCAAATCGAAGCTGGCCAGACTCTTTCTTCCCTCCAAGTCCTCCTCCTATAAAAGAACAATTCAAAGTAGCATGAAGATCATCTCAAGTATTCTGCCTTCTATATTACGCTTCAGCAGGGTCACATACCTAGCCTCCTTGGTATCCATCCAGGCATAAGTTGCTGCCTATAGTAGTCTACGATCACTTCACTGCCATCAATAATGGAATGGTGTGCATCCTGGAATAGTTTTCCTTTAGATTTCACATATACCTAGAATACAGTAGTAGCAAACAAACAGGCAAAGGAACTTGAAAACATAATGCAGCCAATACCTCATAGGCACGGCGCATCTCCTTGTCTGTTTCATACTCTACAAACGCATAACCGCGGGAAGCACCAGTAACTGCAAATAAATAGTATGCCAATACAAACTAGAGTTGCAGAAGGCAAATAAATAGTACGATCAATACAAACTAAAGCCACACAATGAAGCAATGATGTTTATTGTCTACTGGCAAGAACAACCGAAACAATGCTGCGACATTAGCTAGTAGTTGATCTGAAAAACTGAAAACTCATGCTATATTTCTAAGATTATTAAGAATATAAAACTCCCCATTCATTCATTCTTATAAGAAAGTAGCGCATTGTTCAACGCTGTGCTCACTGCAATTTCCATCGAGATGAAGTGTGCTGATGCTATTTTCACTGGAACAGTACCATGCTCTACAAAAGCAAGGTTTGCTCTCCACTGACACTGAAAAAAAATTCGTGGAACAAAATGCTCAACTCACCAATATCCCGCACCAGCCGCATGCTCTTCACTTTCCCGTACCTCCCCATGGCCTGCTCGACACAGGGAATAGACGAAAGAACAGCTCCGACCGTCAGACAGGGAGGTCACAGGCTCACAGCATCAAACCCAACACAGGCATAAGAAAGAGACGCAAACCTTCCGGATCGTCTCGTCGTCGGTGAGGCGGGAGAGGTGCCCGACGAACACCGTGCAGTAGGGGTCACCGGCGGCCTTGGGGTCCCCGAACGGATCATCTAGAGAAAGAGGGGGACAGGGGGAAAACAGATACGGAGTGAGTGAGCCGCGCAGCGTTGATGTGCGAATGGGAGGAGAGCAGAACATAGGGAGAGGAGGGGGAGGGGGACGGAGAGGACGCACAGAGGCCAGCGCTGGAGCAGAGGAGGGCGCGGAGGACGGCGTTGTCGTGGGGGGCGACGTCCGTGCCGTCGATGCTGCCCGCCTGGATGGGGTGGTACTTGTCCGCGTAGAACACCGCGCCCGCGCTCCCGCCGACGCCGACTCTCATCTCGCCTCCGCCTCCGCCGCCGCCGACCGCTACCTGCCGACCAACCTGCGCCGCCTCGCTGCCGCCGGTGGGAGAGAGAGAGGGAGCTGGGACCGCGGCTGAGGAGGGCTAGGGGAAGAGATGGGCCGGATCGGTAGGTTGGCTCGGTCGGTGTTGCGGTGTGGTGTTCACACCGTGGCAACCAGACCAAGTAGGCAGTAGGCCACCAGTTCGTGCTCCAAACGAGCTTCTTATTTTGGCGAGTTGTAGGTCAGAGATGTTACTCCCTCCGTCCCATAATCTCTACTCCTAAAGAGGGAGTCCGTTGTCGTTTCGTCTCGTTAGCCTCCCCATCGAACGATACCTTCCCCACCGAACGATACCATCTCCACCGATTTTTTTCATCTCCGCTGCAAAACCGATGGGCAAATATAACCAGGAAGACACCACCAAAAAACCATCAATCCCTGACCACGCTTTCCTTCCACGTCACGTTCACAATCACAATCACAATCACAACTTTCCTAACCTCTGCTGCCGTCCTTCCGCATCATCTTCCTCTCTGCAAACTCTACGCTCCGTCTTTCTCCTCGGCTGCCGCACGTCCGCATCGTCTGCTGCCTCCGTCGGACTCATCGAGTGTGCCCTGGTTGAGGGCCCTGAATCGTGGGACGACGGCGCGGACCGCCGCAAGGGCGTGGCAGCGTAACCCCAGGGCGTGGCGGCGTAATCCCAGGGCAGGGTGTGGCGGCGTTGCGGCCAGCGAGCGGCGCCGCAAGGGTGTGCCCCCCGACACGTGGGATGACGGCGCGGAGGCAATAGCGTAACCCCACGGCAGGGCGTGGCGGCGTTGCGGCCAGTGAGGAGCGCCGCTATGGCGTGCTCTGAATCGATTAGCACATGTATGTTCAATTTCTGTTTGCTTTGTGTTTGCTTTCTGTCTTCTCAAATCAGAACGATAATCACTGCAAATTTTATCTGAGAATGTGCAACAAAAGCACGTTGAGAAGTACCTGTGAGCCCTAAATTATTTCTTGAGAAAGCAAACTTATTTATCGTTGATCTGTTTTTTTGTACTAACATTGTTCGTTTGTACCTAGCATGTGTGCGTGATGTGCCCTGCTGTTGTGTGTGCTTCCTGCTGATGTGTGTGCTTCCTGACGCTGCTGAGCATGCGTGTGTGTGTGTTTGCTGTCGATGAATTTTTCAGCAGAAAATAAGAAGTGCATGACAACCAAATTGATTCGAATTTTGTGTTCTGATTTTCCATGTTGCAAGGTTTGTGATACAGGTATGGTCGGGACTGCGTGGGGCCGGCGATCAATTGCTTGCATCTCTTGCTGTAGTGTGATGATGACCGACTCCAGTTAAATCCAAGACGGCTACTCTTCTTCACTTCAGGTGGCCATCAAGCTGTGACTCAAACCTGTCTTGATGATTGCATCATATTGCAACTCTATTATCTTTCCATGCCATGATATAGGTGCATGTCTCTTTTGGTTCTCAAACAATAACTACATGTCTTTCAATTTGCTTTGTAGATAACGTTCAGTGTATAGTTGGTAGCAGATTATGATGCAAGTTTGTTTTGTTTTCACTCCAAGCATGATTTTATGATACATGTCGCTACTCTGTGGCTGCTCCTCTACCAGTCACAGCGAGATGAGGCCCCTGGTGGTCCTCTGAAATTTGATTCCCTCATGGTCCAGGCTCGTTTTGCTTTGAAGTCTGATGCACATTTTTCTATCTCATGTAGGAAGAAAGTATTCCCTCTGTACGAAGATGTCTAGCTTGCCTATGTGTTGTAACGTTAATAAGTGCATTCGGCCTAACAATTTGTGCACCAAATGAATTTGCTGCGTATACGGAAGAACAAGGCGGCACACAAGAGTTGCCTGAATTGCGGTGGCAGCGGTGTTGTAATATGTAAGAGTTTTGCATCAACTTGGACTCTTTTCTATGCATAAATCTGATGCATTGGCCCTTGATTATCAGGAATGTGTTATCAGGGATCGAGCTTGTGAAGAACAATTTCGTTACTTTAATGATACACACTTGCAGTAAGTCATTCAGAGATATATTCAGTAAATGCAAGATTGCCGAGCTAAGAGTCACCTGTTATCTCCATAAATTCGCTGAAAGCAAAAATCATTTGCCCATAATCATGTGAAACCTTAATCTAGAATTCTTTTTAGTATTTTGCATTGCTTGTGCATTCCATTTTTTTATCACTTCTAATAACCTCATTGACTCATTTTCCTATCGTCATGTCGGTCCTTGCTCTACAATTTTTTGTTAATATGTTGCACTGCTTGTGCATTTCCATTTTTATCACTTCTAATAACCTCATTGGTTGTTTACCTCTCATCGTGTATACCAAGAATACAAGAGTGATAATTTTATTTTATTTTATTTTCTGACATAGTTCTCAATTAGGCTTACAAATATTTTACATTGGCAGTAGTTCTGTCATCAAGCCTATGTAGAATGTATTCCCTAGAATGGTATTTCAGCCATTTGGATTTAGGTGGCATGTGATGGCGCGTATTTCAGCCATTTGGATTTAGGTGGCATGTGTGGTGGCACAAGAAAAAGGAAGGCCTGAACTGAAAGAGAGCAAAATATATTAATGAATTGACAGAATGCCCAAATTGCAATGATATGAAGCAAGGCTTATTTCTCGAACTTGGACAGGATGATATGAAGCATTTGACACCGGCGCTCACCTCTTTGACAAGCCATGCTTTCTGGGTTTGCTTGCAGTTCAGTTCTGGTCACTTGATTTCCTGTCCCAACGCCTCTAATAATCGAGTATCATCAACTAATGTGTGTTTGTTCGCTCTAATCCACTGAATGAATTAAACCATCTGTCTGGTTTACGCATAATATTATCTCCATCTTACATCATAGATCACTCTATTAAATATTTATGAGTATGTGTTCAATTTAATTTGTTTGTGCCTATATACCGATTATAATCTAAACTCTGCCACTACAACAAGTGTGAGCTGGGTCCATAACAATGTTCTCTTGTTGGCATTGGGTCCGTAACAATGTTCTCCAGTGTGACGCCCCCGACTTAATCGTGCACTAATCATACACGCAAAGGCACACGATCAAGCCTAGGGACTCACGGGAAGATATCACAACACAACTCTAGACACAAATAAAATAATACAAGCTTTATATTACAAGCCAGGGGCCTCGAAGGCTCGAATACACAAGCTTGATGTCATACAAGCATCAGCGGAAGCAAAAGTATCTGAGTACAGACACAAAGTTAAACAAGATGCCTTAAGAAGGCTAGCACAAACATAGATAGCGGATCGAAAGAGGCGAGGCCTCCTGCCTGGGAACCTCCTAACTACTCCTCGTCGGCTGGCTCGATCCAGTAGTAGGTACCATCGGGACCCTCCTGGTAGTAAGCTCCAGCGGTGGCATCTGGCTCCTGGGCTCCATCGGCTGATGCATCATCAATTGGGTATGGGGGAAAAAGAATAGCAGAGCAACCGTGAGTACTCATCCAAAGTACTCGCAAGACTGACATCAGAACTATGCTAAACATGCAATGGTATCAAATGAGAAGGCTGTATTTGTGGACTGTATTGCAGAAATGCCAGAAGAGAGAGAAAGGCCTAGCCTATCGAAGACTAGCATCTTCAAGCAGTCTTGCAGCATCAGAAGAGAGTAGATAGTAATAGCATACATGTTGTCATACAGTAGCAATGCCCTGAGATCCTTTCTCGACTCCCTGCGAGAAAGCGATCCCGAGAGCAGTATTAACAGTTTATCATGTATCATCATCTCTTTATAGTTGTCATGGATCCGGGCACAACTCCAAGCGTCCTGTTACCGTGGACACGGCTATTCGAATAGATATCTTCCCTGCAGGGGTGCACTACTGTTACCCAACACGCTCGATTACCTCCGACCGGATACACTTGCTGGGTAATACCCGGCCTCGGGTGATCGACAGGAAGCAGCGTCCTACCTAAGCTCAGCAGAGAGGTCAACACGCCGGTCTAAATCCTAAGCACGAAGGGGTCTTGGGCCATCGCCCTTCGCACTCCTGCACGTTGCGAGGGTGGTTGGGGTGCAGGCGCGACACTGTATACACAAGTGAAGTACCAGCCCAATCCCAACCAGCCCGCAAGGATGAACTGTGACGTCTGAAGAGCTTTCGGGAGAAACGTACAACGTAGAGGGCCCCATTAAACCATTATCCCACGTGGTGGTAGTGCGTATAGGGCACGACGACCCACTCAGATCAATACCCAAATCCGTTAGGCGTATTTAGTAACTCGCAGAGACGATCAGACAACCTGTCGCTCCGACTTGGTAACTCACGGATATCGACCAGGGTGGACTCCGCCTTCCCTGTCGTTCCGCCACAATAATCTCTCGCGGGTACCCTCCTGGCAAGCCCGACTTCATAATTCCCTGCGGGTACCCCTCGGGGTCGACCCGCCTGTATAAAGGTCAAAGTATCTGTGTGTCCAAGTATCGAGAAGGAATCCGAGGAATCACCCTCGATGGGTTCCCACTCGAGGAGTTGCACGACGAAAGCTTTGTCGGAAATGACGAAGGAGGAATCACCCTCGGCAACACACGTCCGGGTAGCTATTCTACAGAGGCATCATCGGAAGTGGGATAGGAGGTATCACCCTCGGCACTCGATGCCAGCTCTGCAGAGTCGAGCAACTTAGGGGGTGTGCGGTGATGTGCTGTCTTCAGTCCATCGGTCTTCCGTTCCGCCGATCATATTGATCGGGGCTTCGATACTAGAGCGGAGCAACTATAGCAAGGGAGAGGGGCCACAGATGGTTTTCCATCCAACCTATACTAAGCAGTTTGGTTAATAAGGCAGGTATCAATAGTAGTTATCAAAAACAGACTATGCATCAGAAATAGGATAAAACAGTAGCAGCGGCAATTTCTAATGCAAGCAGGAGGGAGAAAGGAATGGGTGATATAGGCATGCGTCAAGGGGGTTTGCTTGCCTGGTTGCTTTGCAGACATAAACGGATCTTCAGCGTAGCAGACGATCACCGGATCATCAGCGCTCTCGGAGTCTATCGGAGAGAAGAGGGGGAGGAAACAAATAAATATACAGCAAACAAATGCAACACAATACAAGACATGGCGATAAGTTGTGCCGGGTGTGACCTAACGCAGTGCTACACGATACCGAGGAAGGGGGGAACCCATCCGGGAAAGTATTCCCGATTCCGGACAATTGTCGAACAAATGACCGGAGGGGGAATGAATTAATAATTACACGGCAGTGATGCCACAGGGGGTGCATGACATGTCTAAATGCTGTGCTAGGGTGATATACTGCCTATCTAAGTGTGTTAGTTAATTTAGGAATTTATCTGGAATTATTTTACTAAAGTCATGCACTATTCATCTGCCGGAAACAGACGAAAAGTTGCAGGTGTGCTATGCTAGAGGCACGTGGCAGACGAACGGACCGCGTATCCGGATTCGTCTCGTCGTTCTGAGCAACTTTCATGTTCAAAGTTTTTCGATCCGGGTTACGGTTTAATTTCTACGAATTTCCGAGGTTTTAGCAATTTTCTGAAATCACTGAAATTTTACCAAGTCCTCAGTTTTAAACATTCTTTAGCTGTTTTCCAAAGGCTATATCTAGAGTTCTGTTCATCCTATGGCTTTGTACCTTATACCATTATTGATCAATTTTCTGTGATCTACAAGATGGTATCATTTGCATCACTGGTAGAGTTCATTTGCTCAACCAAAACTTTGCTTGAAAAGTGCCACTCGTTGTTAACTCCAGAAACTGGATAATTGTCTGTCCACTAACAAAACATAGCATTTTGTCATTTTCATAGGAATTTATCCATGCATCATCTGAGTTTGCTCCAATGGAGTAAGTTGGAGCTTGTCATGTGTACTATCAACACAAATTAATTTCAGCTAAGTTAGGCTTTGTTTAGGTGCTGTTTTGAGGCTATTTAGGGGGCTATCCAGTGCTGTTTTAGAAAAGCTAGCTCGCGCTACAGTAACTGAATGTTACTGTAGCCGAGCAGCAGCAATACACAGAGCGGCGCAGCAACGGCTGGGCGAGCGCGCAGCAGAACAGAGCAGCGGCGACGGCAGCGAGCGGCTGCACACGCGCGCGTGCGAGAGCGGAGCGCAGCAGCGGCAGCGGTGGCCAGCATGGGAGCGCGGCGGCGCGGGCAGCGGCAGCTGCAGAAGCAGCGCAGCAGCGGATGCAGCAGGCAGCAGCAGGCGACGGCAGCGGGGCCACGGGCGGCAGCGGGTGGCCCGGAGGGTGCGAGCAGCGGCGGGCGAGCGCCGGCGGTGGACGATGCGGGAAGCGCGACGCGAGCGCGAGCGCGCGAACGCAGGGGCGCGCGCGGGGCCAGGGGCGCGAGTGCGGGCCGGCGACGAACGAAAGCGAGCGGGGCTGCGGTCGGGACAGACGGCGAGCGCGCGGACGCGGGTGAGAGAGGGAGGGGTTCGGGGTCTCACCCCCGTTGTAGATGCACGGGGCGGCGAGGCGCGACGAAGCGGCCCGGGGAGGAGACGAGGAGGCACGGCGGGGCAGCACCGACGGTGACGGGCGACGGCGAGGTGGCCGCGGGCTCGGGGAGGTCCGGTGACGGCGGAGACGAACGGTAAGGCGGCGGTGGCCGACGGAGGGAATCGGTGCGGGCGACGGCCGTGGTGCTCCCCGGCTCGAATCGAAGGGCGGAGGTGACGTGGTCGAGGACGCTGCTCCTCCTGGTCCAGTCGGGGTGGTGCGGGGTAGCCGGTGGCCGCGTCTGCGTGCGGCGAACGGCGACGAGCCCGCTCGGATGAGCCGGGACAGAAGGGGAGGGAGAGCGAGGGGACGAGCCAGAGGGGGAGAAGTGGCCAGAGGAGGCCAGGGGGGAGGGAGGGGGCCGTGCTTATCCCCTCTGGCCACCCACTCCATCGCCGTGGCGGCCGGTGAATCGAGCGACGCGCTCCCAGCCACGGCGAGCGCGACAGCGGGCGGGAGCAGGTGGGAGAAGACCTGCCGGGCTGGGCCGACTGGCTAGTGGGCCGATTAGCTGGGCCGGGGGCCCAGCAGGGGGTGGGATGGGCTTTTGTTTTTGTTTTGTTTTTATTTCTATTTTTAGTTACTATTTTGTTTTAGCTACTAATTATTTTTAGTCTTACAAAAATACAAAAGTGGCACCTAAAATAGTATGGCTATTTATTCTACTGCCACAAAAAGTTTGGGGTTAGTTTGAAATCGTTTGGTAATTTTTATAAATCCAAAGGCATTTAATCAATTGTTTTGCCCACCGTTAAAATAGATTTGAGGCACTTAAATATATGTTAAAATGTGTGCTGCAATTTTATAAATACCAGGGGATTATTTGTAACACCATGAACACTTTACTTTTCATGTTTGAAGAAATTATTTATTTGACTTTATTCTAAATTTGAATTTGACCGAGGTTTGAATCAACGTGAGTTTAACAACAGTAATCGTGGTGACGTGTCCTCATTAGCGTGGGATTACTGTAGCTTAATTACCGAGATTACTGTAGCTTAATTATCCGGGCGTCACATCCAGTTACAGGAATAAGTTTGAGCTTTTTGGCGCAGGATCCGTACCAGTGTCTTTCGTGTAGCCGACGGGTGACGCAGGAAACTCCAATCCGGAAATCGTAACAGGACTTCTCCAAAAGGATCACGGCTAACATCGTGTCGGTGGTTCGGGATTTTTGCATCGACTCCGCCGACATTGTAATATGTACAATTTAGTAAACTCACAGCTGTACAATGCCCACCTACTTGAAAATTGAACTTTGCCTCCTTTCCAGAATACATTCTTATTCATGGAGTTTCCTGGGAGTGACTACTTTACGGCGCTTCTTTTTCAGGCTTATAGTATTTTAGGCCTCTATTCCAACACACACATTCCAGTTGTCATTGGTGAGCACATGAGATATGAAGTTACCGGTGATGTTTATTATACGTGGTAAAAGTAATGCAAATCATGCTTTCTTGAGAGTTGAACTACTGACTATTGATCGGAGAATATTTTTTGGTGGCCAGCACCCAGGGTGCGTGTAAGCATCTAAAGTTACAGTTTAGATTATCATATTGGCTACTCTTTCAAATGTAAAAACAATAGCATTATTTCACTTCTACTGTAGAGTTTTGGGCGTCCTTGTACTTTTATCATCTGAGATTTGCATAATTATTTTCAGAATGGGGAGAGCTGCGACTATGGTAGCCCACTGCCGTAGCCTGTCAATATGCCTATGAAATTGCAGGAATAATAAACATGGCCACAATCAGACATGTCTGTTTTAGTTTCTCTGCTCTCCAGCAAATCTTAAGACCATAATTGGGAGGCAAATTCACCTTCATATGAACAAGCACATGCCCAGATTCACCTTTATATGAACAATCATCTTCTAAAAAGGCCCCCCATGCGGGGCATCATCAATACATGCATCCATGAAGCGGTGCACATACTACTCAATATACTTCACTTTGGTATTTCGGTACGTCTGAAAGTAGTACCTTTTCTAGCATATGTGAGTTTATAGGACAGGTTTTAATAATCCATGTACAAAAAGGCAATGTTTTAAGAAAAAGAGAGCTTATGCTTATACTTCATTATGCATCATGTACATATATAATGTTACATATAATTTCATTGCGTGTGGATGAACAGAACATTGAGAATGGCACCAGAAAAAAACCATGGAAGCGAACTCCCTTTTGCTGATATCAAAAATTCTGTGCCACGGTCCATAAGATAACAAGTGCAGGTGTGTGTTCCGATCCAGTATATTTGCTTCATGTACCACACAAGTGGAGATGACTCTGCTTTTTGACCATGATCTTGAAAGGTACAACTTTATCTATGTTCTGTATGTTCATAGATACAATGAAACGAAATAAAGCCGCAACTAACATGTTATATTGTCTTTTAGTTATGAACTTTATGAACTTTATGACAATAATGGCTCTCATGTTCGGCAAGAGTTTGTACAAAAGATAGGGAAAGTGTTTGAGGTTGTACTGGAAGAGATAATTACTTCTCTCAGTTCGTAGTGCCTTTTTTTGGCTGATATCTCTTGGGTTTTGATTTCTTGTAACATTTATATGCGCACAGACTGGCAAATTAAGGGAAGAAAACAAGGAAGATGTTTCTACAGCTAAGTCCATTGCAATCATTTTGGAGGGAAATCCACACTTTGGCAAAAGGTCTTGATATACCCCTTGATCACAGGTCTAAATGTTATAAGCATGGTTCCCCACATCCAATTTTTCAGGCCACGGAGCTTCTTTACCTAACATGGCCAAGAAGTCCCCAAAATCCAGTGACCGTAGAGTAGAGCCAGTTGGATACATATCTACAGAATGCATGTAGTGTGTGTGTCACCTATCTCTTGGTAAGTCACCTATCTGCAGAATGCATGTAGTGTGTGCGTGTCAGATATACAGTGAAAAAAGCACCACAATGCAAGTGTCAAATCTTGTTCGTGATGCAATTTTGCGACTCTGTTCTGGATTGGTTGATGTTAAACTGAAGCTCAAGTCAGGCTTGTGGCTCTTCTGTCCCTGTATGCCTAGATTATTTACTAATGGTATATATGCATTGTGGTGCTTTCTGTTTTATATGCCACGCCCTCATGATATATCTCTATTCCTAATGGAGCAGTTGATAGTCTTCGTTCCGGGTTTTTTTCCGTCCCACCTCCCACCTTCGTCTAATTTTTTTTCGTCCTCCCCTCCCACCTTTGTCTGGTTTTTTTGGTCTCCCCTCTCCCTCCCACCACTCCCTCCAACTCGAATTTTCTCCCTGCTGTTAAAAAACGGAACCGATTCACTCTAACCTCAACGTTGGTTTTTCCCCGTTCGCACTTTTCTCCGTCTTCCCGAATCCCGACCCACGAGCTCCTCCTGTACCCCTCGCTACCGTAGCCCACTTCCTCTCCTCCCAACCCCCATCCCCGCCGCCGTAGTGGCCTCCCCCACCCACCAAGCACCACCACCGTCGGCTCCCAGCACGGGGCATAGCCTCACACACCGAACCCCCGCCGCCTCTTCCCCGCAATGGCTAGATCAACGCCCGAGGCCCTCGATCTGGAGGGATCCAACGAGATCCACCTTGATCCATGGCCGCGACAAGGAGAGGGGCACAGCCACCCACCCCTGTTCTCACATTCCCTCCTCCCATTCTTCCCCTGGATGCGCCGCACGGGATCAGACGAGCGCCGCCGTCCCCGGGGCGCCGTTCTCGTGACAATGCCGCAGGCGACCACAAGGCGGGGTCGCGGCGACCACAACCCAATCACAACGGCCGCCCTTGCTCCTCCCCAGATGCAGCGATGACGGGCGACGACTCCCACCACACTCATCTCCGATGGCCAAGAGCATCAAAATCTGTGAGTTCATCGCGCATGATCCGGGCTAATCTTGCCGTTCCCTTGCATACTACGTACTTGTTATGAAATTTTCAGTCATTCGTGTAGCATTGTATCTTTTCAAATATTTAGTTAATGATTTTGCAACATAGTGTATTTCATCCCCGTAATTTCTGACTGAAAATTGGTGACGCAGACCGACGAAAGCTACCATGGCAGTAGTTACTCTCACCAGAGGCGCTCCCAGCATGAAAGATCATGAGTAGCTGATGTATTTGCAAGGTCACGGTTGCAGTTTATCTGCTATGTAATGATGCTGCATTTAATATTCTGTACTTTTTTTGAATCCTTTCTTCTATTCTTTTCTTTCTGCATTTATCAAGCATAATTACGAACTATTGTTTTCTTTTCTTCTATGAAGCTGATATTGGTAGTTGATGCTCGAGATTCTTTATTCTACCGATGCCCTGATCTTGAGGTACTTCTTATCATGTTTTTTTGTAGTATGCACATTAGTATGATGTATGAACATGGCTTGTGCTGCAAATGTAAAATATGTTAATCTGAATCTATTTTTGTGCACTTATGGTAGGTTTATGTTTTGACATCAAAATCAGTTGTTGCGCCTGCTAAGTCTATTGCGGGTTCTACAGCCTAGGTATATGCAAAGGAACTTGATGAACAGAGAGAGCATCTTGAGGTCATGTCAGCCATGGTGGGCTACCTGACGAGACAAGGGCTGCTATCCAGATACTGAAGCATTACTCAACGGTAAAATCCCGCACTATGAACTCCGCACTGGTGTCACAGGTGATGAATTAGAACAAAGAAAATTGCTGGCTGTAGCACACCTATTTTGTGTTGCATAGACCGCTTCGCCTTTTGTGCTGACATTGAGAATTGCTTTCAGTTGTTGCAACATAGTATCAGATGCTCACACATGCTTATGCTCCTTTCCAACTCCTTGGCGTATGTATATACATGATGCAGTCTTAGTGCATCGATAACCCCCTTTCAGTATTAGATGATCTTTGCTTTTGTCATCACAAGAAGTCTTGGATTTGGTTGTACAGTGAGGACAAGATAGCTACTCATGTTCTAATCAGAGATTGGTCTTGCATATCCAATTCAGTTAAAAAATATATCCAAAATTTATTTCATGTTCTTCGCACCCAGTTCAATTTAATATGAAAAGCTTTCTTGCAGAATCAGGTTGATTTAATGAAAAGCTTTCATGGATCTATGATTTTCCCCAAACAATTGAGAAAGAAATCAATAGTTATAAACAGGAAAAAGGCCTGATAGACAACGACTCCTCTTTTTTTATTTAATTAAAATTTTCAAGTTCCTGGACAGAATGTTCTGAAACATGTTCGTGTTACCTGACATATCTACGAAATTTATGGAGGATACTTGGATGATCCTTGATCAAGCTATATGAACCACTAGCATATATAAATTTCTGAAACCAATATAAATTTCTGAAACTTAGATGGATCGAGTCTGGTAGCAGAGTAGCTAGCCAAAGCTAGCTCAAATCGGGGGACTGATTGATCGACTAGCAACCCATGCACACATGAAAGCTGATTGGATAGCCACTGGCATGCAACGTACATATTGTTTATATTTCTTCAACTCACGATGATACAACCTAGGACCTACTTGCATTTATACATGCTAATAGGACCTGACTAAGTAGAATTAGGATTCCTTTACTACTCGGATAAGCAATCACTGCTTGACAATCAGTGGGATCTTTAGGCAACCAGAAGAGAGGACTAGCTAGCCCACTATTTTATCCAGATTCATTGTGCTAAGTGCTAACTGAAGAAGTTCTGAGCTATCATCCAACTTAGCTATTATAGATTTATTTATATAGTTTATATTTTGCTTTTCCCACATATTGAATCTTTTATTACATGTCACCTTAGGAAAATATGCGTTCTACTTTACTTGCATCTCTTTTGAAGAGGTTTAGTCTATTGCACACTTGTTCCTAATGTTAGTATGTAAGGGTCCAAAAGCCACACAGACAAGTGCATCAACTCAAAACAATGAAGGTTAGCATGTGATATGATACATACAGGTATTCATGCTATAACTGAGTTTTTAATGGATGATAAGTTGTTCTTTTGAAAAAAAAAATCTTGAGTCCTGTGTCAGGAATGATAAGTTTGAGAAGAATAGTTCTAATGCTAATATGTTGTACAAGCTTCCGATAATATTCCTTTGCATATATTATGATGGAACCATGCTAATTCTTTTTTGAATTCACAACGGCAATGTGCAAGACCAACTAGGACGCGACTGACGGTGATCAGTAATTGTTGATCCTAAAATGATGACATGTGAGGCCACAAACTTAGCAATTTGGCGAGCGTTTAGGTGCACCCTGTTAAGACAGTTGTGCTCCTGCCAAGCTTTTAAATTGCGTCCGCTACCTCCGCTATTGCGCCCGCAATAGCGGTAGCGTCACCCTGCCGCTATTAGTCTAAGGTTGCACTAGAAAATAGCATGTTGTCATGATGCGGGCGCAATATCACTTGTTAGACCGCTATATCGTCCGCTATCCGCAATATCGCCCGCTATATAAGTGCTTGTTATTCTGTTGTGTAATCTATTTTGTTAAATGTGTCCTGCTTGCATGGTTGCACGATCAAATATTGTTCAATTATAGTTTATATTCTTATATAAATGATGATCGCTCTAATTAAGTGTCATATTTTTGGTCAATGGTTTAGAAATATACACAACAATCTCAAATTTATGAGTGTTTCATATCTTATGAGTACATTTATCTTTCTTATATAAATGATGATCGCTCTAATTAACTATGCATTCTTTATTTTCTTATGAGTACATTTATCTTTCTTAAATATAGAAGTTTCATATCTATTTGCCAACTTTAAAGGAAACAAATTATTTACGTGTGTCTTCATTAGTTGGACTTTCAGGACGAGCAACTAACACAACTGATGGACTTTCTTTGAGCAACGAAGGTAAGAAGAAGATACCAGTTCGAAAAGGATAAACTGAGAAACCGCTATTCAAGCTAGAGAGGAAAATGAATGGAAGATCTTACTTGTACGATACAGATATACAGAAGCACTTTGTTGTGCATGGCTACAACGTTGTGGTAGGTTTTCTTCATTAAACACTGCTATTATCCTTTTAGCCATTAAATGTGTGGTGGAGGGTACTGCTCGTGCTCGAGTTGGGCGTTGACATGAAGGGACGTCGTAGGAGCTGGTGCTGGTGTGGTGATGCTGGATCTGGTGCCGACATGGAGGTCCCCGATGGGAAAGGGCGCCCCCAACTATGACATATGAAGATGCCAAAGAAAGAATTAAGCGCAAGGACTTTGGTGAACATTTCGCTTTGCCTTGCAACGAGAAAGATTTCTTCTTACTGTAAGACGTGATTTGATCCGCATATGTTTGGCAAAAGAACAATCTTCTCCTTTAATCATATCATAAATGGAGGGGGGGGGGGGGGGGGGGGGGAGATGAGGAGAGATGCATCTATCTACCACACCACGAGCATGAGATATCATCACATGTAAATAGTATATGACTCTCATATCACACGGCATTTCTCTTTGTACAAACATTTTGTTAGCATATTTCTCGTTGTACATATATATTGTTAGCCCATGACAACACAAGGGCATACTACTAAGCTTATGTCACCATAATAATTAACAAGGTATTGTTGCCAAGAAATAGAGTTGCAAGGGTACATAAAAATGTCACCATTGTTTTGCATGGCTTCTAATAAGAGCGTGTGCTTACGTGGCCTCTGAGCGGCAGAAAACCCCCTACTTTTTCTTGAAATCAACCTATTGTCCTGTTTTAAGTTAGTCCAAGTCTTGAAAATGTTTCAAGTAAACCATGTTGTCGGTTGTAGCATCGGCGTCGCGTGGTCTGCCTACACAACAAAAAATTGAGCACCAGTTCTAGCAAAACTCACTGACTATTCCAGCAAGTCACGTTGCCGCTTGTAGCATCGGCGTCGCGTGGTCTTCCTATGCAACAAAAACGAGCACCAGTTCCAACAAAACTCGCCAATGGTTGCATCTTTCAATGGATGGTTCTAGCTTTTCAATGACCGGTTGCAGCATCTCACCGGTTTCACCAGGACCTCACCTTCACGCATCGCAGCTTCTGCGGGCACCAGTCGTAGGTTCCGAAGTTGTCGGGCGCATCTTTTCCACGACTGGTTGCGACACAGGTGACGGTCCTCCATCTGAGGGAACCATGGGGATTTGCGAGAGAAGCATGGGGAGGGGTCCCCAACGTCGTAAGGAGAAGGCGCCATTGGATAAGCGAACAAGAGAGAAAGGATGGGGGGAGGTTGCTGGTGTGGTCAGGAGAGCGTGTCATGGGGGGATTTGGGGATATCGACACCAGAGGGATGGCCTCAACCATGAGAATGAGTGGGACGATGGATACGAGGTGATCCGCGTCAAGGAAGAAGATAAGGAGCGGGGATAAGCGATGCATAGGCCCCACGGCCCATGGACCCGCGGAGGATGCATGATTTGTTGGGTCAAGTCAGATCCAACGACCAACGCGTGACCGGTGCACGACTTCGGTCGGTCGGCTGGATAACATCATTTCCCTTTAGGTTTTTTTTTACCATCTCCTTTGAGTTTTACGTATATATTTTATCATCTCCTTTAGGTTCGTGGGGAAGTACGGTGTGAAGGATAGTGGGTGCCATGGCGAAGGTCAGGTGGGTGCCATCCGGTTTTAATGGAGAGGGTTCCAGCGAGAAATGACCCGCTACGGCGTGAAACCGAGCGGGAAGGGGAGGGTCCGGCAAAAAAAGGGAAGGATGCATCGTGGGGTGGGGTTTTTGCATTGTGACCGCGTGTTGAAGATAACAAGGTGGATAATCTAGACAATCACATTTCTCCTCCACATATGGGCTGGATTTGGGGCAGTTCAGACTGTCCAGATGGTTGAATTCTGGGGAGCCTGTTGGGCGCCTCTTTGATGTCCGAACATGCTTGGACTTATGAGGGAGAAATGGGTTTCAATCTTGGAGACGTTCTTAATCATTTGTTTAATTCATTTATTACATTATAGCCCGTAGCAACGCACGGGCGTTCTACTAGTACTACAGTAGATGGTATCTTCCTCCGTGTAGCTTGATTAGATGCAACCGTGGACGTTTAATTATGATATGCAACGCTAGATGGATTTCTTTGTCTTGTCCTCACTTAATTTATTGACCCGATGCAGATTATTAGTATTTTACCACATGAAAATGTATGCACTGTTATTATTTTTATGTTCTTGTGACGATCACAGAACCTCAGTTGTAATGCTTCGGAAATGTGGACATTGTAATGATTTTTTGTAATGATGATCTAATTCCGCATGATGATCAAGAAAAAGCAGCAGCTGACATCATACTCTTATTATTATTAGCTTGTCCTCTGTTAACCTGAAGACCTGAAGAAGCAAACTTAAATTTTTTAACGCATATGTCCCTAAAATAACAAGGTGAAATCTACATTTTTCTTGCTGTGAAGAGATGGCATCAAAATTGACTTCCATGTATGATTGTATATTCTATTGTATGTGAATAAGTTCACTTTTAGTTCATTTGTGGATCTGTGTATGAAAGTGTGATCGGGCATAATTTTTTTTTTTTTGAAACGGAGGCAAAAGATTTGCCTCATCCATTAATTTAGAAGAAGAATAGAGTTTACAAGAGTTACAACGTTCCCAAGAATACAAAGCGGATTACTCTCCCGGTATGATTGATTTCAACTTTTTTGCGCCCGCGGTAATCCAGTGTGCCATCTCCTCCTTGATGGTGCTTAGAAGAACCGAGGGCGGTGCACTTTTGTGGCGAAAAACTCGAGCGTTCCTCTCACCCCAAACAACCCAAGAGGTTAACATTACAAGCGATGCCATGGCACTCCTGTTGGGGATGTTGTAGTCGGTCAGGGCAGTCCACCACTCCTTGGTAGAACTTAGCATAGGCACATGCTCAAAGTCTGGCTCCAGCTCGACTGTATCAATCGGGCATAAATATGAAAGAACTAGGAATCAAACAGTGCACCGTACTTCATGTGTGCATTGAGATGAACTGATTTTTTACACGCAGCAACAAGTTGTAAAACTAAAGTTAAGATTTTAATGTTATATCCAATTGCTTAGTAAGGACTACGATACACGATACATCAGTAGTATGTTACTTGAAGTGTCCCGCAACAGTATTTTGTTTCGGTAGATCAGTTTACCTCATTGACGTGAGATTATGTAGGATGTTCACTTGTCGTGTCAAAAATTATGTGGACACATGTGGGCCTCTCACTTATATTATGCGGCAGATGTGGACGTGGATTGAGGTTAGGGTTGGTCTGTTCAATTACGGTTGTCTGAGCGAAAAAAATTCTCTACTTTAGAAAATGTGCCAAATTGCATTGTATTAGAGATGGCTTTGCGACAAATTGCATGAGCGAGCGGTTCATATTTGTTTGTCAAGTCGTACAATTTTTTTGGTTAGGATAGAAGGTAAATGCATCGGTTGGTTGCTTGAAGAGTTAATAATGGACACGGTGGCGTATTAGTTGCATATCCAACAACAAACATTATATATTTTTTGTTTCATAATAATGCATGACATTTAACTGTATGTTACAATGTGGCATTAGCTCAGGAGAAATCAAATCTGTCTTCTTGGCTAGAGGGGCGTCACGGGCCGCGCACGGCTCCTCTCCCTTGATGGCGGTGGCGGATCAGCACCAACACATGGGAGGGGATTAGAGCGGGGCGGTTGGCGAGGGACTTCTCCTTGACAGTCCGTAGGGAAGTATGGTGTGAAGGAGAGAGGACGCCATGGCGAAGGTGAGGTGGGCACCATCAGGTTTTACAGAAGAAGGCTCTAGCGAGAAATGTGACGCTACAGTGGGAAACCGAGCGGAGGGGGGGGGGGGGGGGGGTGTCTGGCATGAAAAGGGAAGGGTGTGTTTGTGGATGGGTTTTTTTATGTTGGGCCCGCGTGTTGGAGATAACATGACGGATAGTCTGGGCAACCACATTTCTGTCCCCTTGGCATCCTAGACTGTCCATATGGTTGAATTTTGGAAGCGGGCATCTGTTTGATGTCCGAACATGTCTAGACATATGAGGAAGAAATGAGTTTTCACCTTGAAGGCGACCTTAATCATTTTTTCGATTCATTTGTATGGTTGGGCCCGTGGCAATGCACGGGCGTTCTACTAGTATAAGAGCGTTTTTGACACTGCACCAGACACCGGCATTACAACGCATCACAGATGCAAGGATAAATTCAACCCATCTAAACGAGATCGATACAAAGCGTAAAATTCTCCGCAATTTGCCTACCCGAGAGGCCAACAGCAGTCGTAGTACCCAGTCCTCACATAATTCGGAGCAGGCAAGCAGGTGACAAAAATGGACAATAATGTTGCCATTTCTCACATCTCACACCAACTTCGAGTTCAGCAGGTCATACAAATCAATGGGTGTCAGCTCAAAATCACAACAGCAAACCCAGAAACATCAAGCCACGGGCCAACTACACAACCTTCCCAAGTTCCCATGTTACAGCATATATATACGACCCAGAACACAGCTTATTAAGGTGATCGCCAACGGATGCAACAAGAGCGCATCACTCGGCAGAACCACACAGCCCCGTTCTAGAACTCAGCAAAGCGACGGTGGTACTCTCGGTAAAAGCAAAACAACGCACACGCCAGGACATGCGTCTTAGCACTTTTTTTTTTTTTACATCCTCGTTGAGCTGGGTAGGTCAGGCGTCTGAAGTCGTTGTGTTAGGAGCGGCGGCCGGTGGAGCTTGAGGTTTCTGCTGAAGAAGGGGCGAGAGCGCCTTGACGACGATGCTCATGCTGGGTCTGAACTCCGATTCGTACTGCACGCAGAGGGCTGCCACCGCCGCAAGCTACAACCAACAGAAGAAAAAACATTCAGTGTTCAAATTTGTTTTGAGTTGTTTCTTAACTAGTGACCGTGTAAGAGAGGGAGCGTGCACATGGAAGGGAGAGAAGAAGAGAGGCAGACCTTCGCAACGCCTTTTGGGGGGCACTCGCCCTTCAACCTTGGGTCAATACATTGCTTCACTGTATCCTCAGTCAAACGAGGTGTCGCCTGTGTCCACAGAAGGTAGTAGCAACCAATCAGAATATGCAAATCAGACAACTTGAATAGTTTGTTATGTAAAACGTTAGTACAGGAACACAAAGCAACACGAAATATAGTAAGCACTCTGAACCGGAGGAAATAGATCAAGAACAGTAATTTTTTATTGAAATTCTGCCCATTTTCGATGCTTATTTACATGATATTGCAGTAAGTGTTTATGCCCTACTCTTGCCGCTAATGCATGCTTTCCTTGTTTTATCTAGAACAATATTATAAATGAAGCAGTTCTCTGTACCATTAAGTTGTACTACTAGTTGGCAAACAAATATAGTACGGTCAAATTGTTAGGAACCAAATACTTACCCATGTAACCAGACTCTGCTGGCCTCTAGGCATTGTATGATCTACTGGTTTCCTTCCCGTTAGAAGCTCTAAAAGAACAACTCCAAAGCTATATACATCACTTTTCTGAGTTAGCTGGCCAGTCATGGCATACCTGCATTTTCAAGGAAGGGCACTTCTTAAATAAAGCAAGAAAGTAGTGCAATGGCAGATCTGCATATATAAAACTAAAGAACTGGTGGAACTACAGCTATTCATTCAACAATAGATCTTGCTTTAGAAATGACAGACTTGTTTAGCTATAATGAAGGTCGTCGGACTAATACTACAATCATATTCATTGGTACCTACCATCAGATGGAATAAACAGGTATCTTTTAATAATAATTAGGGGGCCCGGGGGTTGGGGGGGGGGGGGGGGCGTATCTCAAAATCTTGAAACAACAATTATACAAATACATATAATGTTCAAGTATTCAAGTTTAGGAATTACTCAGGAGCATGATAGCCGAAGGTTCCAAGGACACGGGTGGAATGCAAACGAGCAGCCATATCAGGAGACTGATTTGAAAGGTTAAAATCTGCAACTTTCGCTCTGTAGTCCTCAAATAGAAGGACATTGCTAGACCGTATGTCCCGATGGACTATCGAAGGTTGAACCTTCTCATGAAGATATGCCAGCCCTTTAGCAGCATCTATAGCAATTTTGACTCTCTGCATCCAGTCAAGTGCTGGGCCAGGCTGTGCACCAGGGACACCTTTTCTTCCTTGTGTATGGTAAAAAGGCAGAAAAAAACGTCAGAGTAGATCAGATCACCGTGCTACATGAACTGTTTTGATCCTGAGGATCTAATGAAGAAACAGGCAAACAGATTGCATAACATAGCAAAGTGTACCATGCAAAATATCATGTAGAGAACCCATCGTCGCAAATTCATAGGCCACCAGACGTTGATTTCCTTCCACACAGTAGCCAAGCATTTCCACAAAATTTTCATGCTTTAATCTCGACACAATCGAGAGCTACGACCAAAAGAGGAAAATAAGTTCAAGAATAGAGGATTGTAGTTAATATAAAAAAAGTAGCAGATAAAGCTATTATAACTAGCTAAAGATGGTTATTACTCAGTACCTGTGTCAGAAATTCGTTATCAGGCTCAGGGTCTGCTGAGGTATCAAGCTTTTTAACAGCAAGATGTTTTCCGCTGTCTAGAATAGCATAATACACTCTCCCGTATGATCCTTCACCGATCAAAGCTTTTGATCCAAAGTTGTCGGTCTTTTCTTTCAGTTCATCAAGTGACAATTCAGGTATTTCAATGGGAGGAGGTGCTTTTGTTGGATCACTTTTGGAATCAAAACCATTTCCTGTTAACCATGTGTTTACAAACTTTAGGCCCCAGCAACAAAAGCACAACAGGAAGACAGAGGATAACCAGAAAGCAATCAGGAATGCACAACATAATCCCTTCTAATAAACATTAATTTATAATAAAACTAACATAAATATCTAGCCCAAACGTTACAGGGTTCAGCTGATAGGAAAAGATAATCTGAAAAGGTGTTGACCAACAACTATGCTGAAAATGCACTAGCAGTAAAAAAGCATGGTTTCACCTTCTTATCCATGTTTTCCTTCACTTGCAACGTTAAAATAATAAAATCATAGGTCCATTTTGGTGCTCATGCTTAACTTGTTCTGTATCGATTAGCAAAAGATTGTCGATACATGCTAGGTGGAGATACTACAATATTTTCAAGATGGGTTTTGATTTCTAAATTACTACTACCTCTGTACCAAAATATAAGACGTTTTTGTAGTTCAACTTGAACTGCAAAAACGTCTTATAATTTGGTACGGAGGGAGTAGAAGAATCTATTGTTGAGGAAACACTAGCACATGATGTTCCCCAGCACATCCTGATATCATGGATATATTAAATAAAATTACTGAAAGTGAATGAGATGATTCTGGAGAACCCAAAACGACTACAATTAAATCCAGCAGCTAAAACTCAAGTTTGCACAAGAATTTCAAGCCCATTTCCAGGTGGTATTATGAGTATAGAACATAGGTCTCAAATTAATACACTTGAATATAGGCTGATTAAACACGAGACAACAAAAAGCAAAACAGAGGAGGGGTACCTTCTTTCTCATCTGGGCTAGAGGGAAATTCATGTTCATGTTCACGATATGAAGCATGAAACTGACTGCAACAAAACCACCGGCGCATAGTGACCTCCTTTTATTTTACTTCTTCCTATCTATACGCCTCCGGTTCCTAAGAAAAAGGGGAAACACGACAACAATTTGGCATCAATACAAATGTTTACAAGAGTATTAATCTCAATCAGGACACTCATAGCCAGCATGGAAATATCCAAGAGAGAAAAGGTATTACATAAGATTGTAGGCAATGCATGATAGGTCAAAGATTACATTTGCACTGACTGGGAAATGGAGAAGAGGTTGGCATCAAGTTTTGACAATCAGCCCCGAAGTAAACACTCAGCGCTGTGTTCTGCCTTTTGGTTCTTTCCAGGATTTTCGATACGAACACGTGGTGTGCTGCAAGCTTTTATATATCTATGTACTAAACTCACTAATAACTTGGGTCATGCTCTTTTTTGTTTCACTCTGTGCGCAATCGCATGCTGATAGCCAAACTATGGGTGCACATTGCAAGCGTTGTCATTTTCAGTTTCAATTTCCACCATAAGCTGATGATAAAGCAGTGCTGCAGAAACCTCAGTTACTACCCAGCTCTGGAAGTCTGAACTGAAAGCAGAAAATGGAGGCGAAGAGAAACAGGGTAACCAGATGGCACCAAGTTGGACATGCTAGAACAAAGCAGAGCAAGCCAATCTAGACCGCCGCAGCCGCAGGCAAGGCAATCTCGTGCTATTTCTGTTTGTTTCAGTTTATGCGCAACCTTGTGGTGATGGCCAAACTACAAGTGCGCATTGTCTGCGTTGTCATTTCGGTTTCTACCATAAGCTGATGATGATCCAGTGGTGCAGAAACCTCAATTACTACAATCCAAGACTGGAAGTCTGTACTGAATGCGGGAAATGGAGGCGAAGAGACCTCCCTGAACCAGAGACCAAGTTGGGCACCAAAGCGACGAGATGCAAATGACGACGCCCCCCATCACAAGCAGCGGCACCTGAAGGCGGTAGGCTCAGTTGCGCGCGCAAGCCCCCAATCCCACGGCCGCCTGTCCCCCAATGCGCACCGCAAGGCTAACCCACTTCGCGCGCCCACACACCAAATTCAGGCCAAAATCGAGCGCCATCTCCTGCGTCCTCCTCCTCGAATCCCCAGAACCCCGCGACCTCGCCTCTACTGGGACGCGGCCCGACCGACCATCTCGATTCTCACACCGGTACACAGCTCACCAGCACGACTCCGCCGTACCGTAAACAAAATTCTAGCGAAGCATGCGCGCAGCGCCAGGTCTCCCACTCCACAAACTCGCCGCGGGGAGGGAAGGAAGGAAGGGGGGAGGAGCAGGAGCGTCACCTGAGAGGGGTCAACCCGGAAGGGCGGCTGGGCTGGTGACGTGCGGCGGGCCCCCGATCCGCGATCGGGCTCGGCCTCCGGCGCTCCGGCGGCGAGGCGAGGTGCGAGGAGGAGGGGGCGAGCTGGCGGCAGCTGGGGGGAGGCGGAGGAAGAGAGAGAACTATTCCTGGTAGTGGTGGTGGGAGAGGGGTTTAATTCCGATTCCGAGCCGAGTGTCGTTGGCGTGGCGTAGCAGGCAGGAGACGAGCAATAATGCTAAACGTACAAAGAGTTACATAATTACACGCTGACTAGGATTTTTTATTTCTAACTAATCTTTCCCCCTGATTTTCATGGTGGTGGGCCTCCTCATTCCCTTAATCTTCAATCAAAATCCACCTGCCTGTAAACCCCTTGTAAACCTATGTATGTGTAGCGTTACTCGGAGACGAGAGGAGGAGACGACGAGGCGACGACCGTCGTCGCGCGACAGCGGGGACGCGGGGCCGCTGCTGTTCCCAGGCTAGCTAGCTGGTCCTGCCGTGCCGTGCCGTGCGCGCCCGCGTTTACCCGACGCATATAACTGCCTCCACCTACCCGCGCACCCGTCGCCACCATGATCGTATCCGCACCGTGTGCCGCGCCGTCGCGGCCCTTTCGTATCGCGCGCCCCTATTGCACTTTCGGTTCGGTTTGGTTGGCTTTTGCTTAGGCGGCTAGGCGGTGCGGATGATGCGTTGCTTGCTCGTTGCTGCAGCCACAAGCATCCGTGTGTGCGTGTGCGTGCGTGTGTGTGTGTCCTTGGGGGCTTTTTAGCAGGCTAGACCCGGGCGTGGAGGACGCGTTTGCCCGTCTTGTTGGCTGATTTGGACGCGTGGGAGTTGGCGGGGGGATTTGGTTTGGCGACTTTGGGGCAGATAGCGCCTCCGGTTGATAAGACTGTGTCGTTCGGTCAGCGGTGTACTTTGGAGGAATTGGGATGGCCAGGAAGTGTGTTAGCACGCTGTTTTTTTTTAATATATATATCCAGATCTATTATCACAGTCGAAGTACAAAGCACCTTAAACATAATAAAAATTACATTAAGATTTCAAGACCGCCGAACAACCAGTACCGTCACCAGAACGAGCCGTTGTCGTCGCTCCTCTATTGGAGCCGGCTTGACCTTGTTAATGACAGCCGAAAAGTTTTCGTGCACGTGATCCCACAGTAGTCGTCGTTGAACCCTTAAATAGATCTGAAGCACTTGGCACCAAATCTGACCACACGACGAGAAACCCTAACCTCACCGCCCGAAGGAGACAGCAGGAATCTACATCAAAACCCCGTCGACTATATCCAGATGGACGAACCCGAGGGAGATCGAAGCCTGAAAGACAAATTCGAAGAAGAAGTGTCGTCATCCACCCGAGCGTCACACTTGCGAGGACTAAAAAACCCTAACATAAACTACTAATCGGAGCGAAGGCACCGGGATTTCCCTTCCCGTCACCGACTGCCGGAGTGGCAGGCAGAGAGGAGGCGAATCCATGGGCTCGCCAATGAAGCCTGGAGAGAAGAGTTTGCCCTGACTGTCAAGGGTTAGGGAAGGAAAATCTTACAATTTTTTGTGTTAGTACGTTGTTAGCATCCGAAGGAAGGCGAAATCACTAGTTAAGGGCTACCCCTTGCAAATATCACTCCCCATCTTCTCAGGGACTAACAAGTGGTTGCAGCCTGTGAGTTTTTTCTTTCTCGTAGATTTGTTTATTCAAAACGCTTTATCTCTTTAACCGTGCATCCAAATCTCGAACCGTATTCATCGTTGGATTTCTCATGTCGAGATCTTCGAAACTAGATCACATGTTAATAGATTTGGACGAAGTTGTTTTATAAAAACAAGAAATGGAAACCAGAAAAACGAAGACCAAAAAATAAAAAATAAATAAAAACCGGAAAAACTGGCAACAAACAAAAAAGAATACCAAAAAAATGATAGGAAAAAACGTTTGGGCATTGTTCTTGGGATATACCATAACCGCAAGTGCGGGACTAGGTTTCAAAAGGCAATGTTCCTAGATTTCCAAAAATATGCACGATTTTGAAAAATGTTCCAGGACTTCAAAAAATGTTCACGTATTTGAAAATAATTCCCTTATATAAAAAAATATTCATTAACATGAAGAATGTTCCTAAATTTCAAAAAGTATGATAAATTTCAAAAATGTTAATGAATTCGAAAAAATATTCCTGAATTTTTAAAAGCATTTCCAAAGTTGAAGAATGTTCATGAATTTTAAAAATATAAAAAAGGAAAATAAACACGAAAAAGGAAAAGAAAAAACCCAAGGAAAACCGAATGAAACCAGCAGGAAAAAAAACCCGGTCTAGGGGAACATACTTCCTGAGAAAACCTTTTTTTTTTGAGAAATCTCAGAAAAACCTAAATGGGATGATCTGCGTTTGGTCGCTATTCCGCGCGGAATAGCATCCGCCCTTCAAGTCTCCTCCTCTGAGAGGAAGACCAGGAAGTGGGCCCTGACGGCTGCCTCTTCATCATCACCGTGCTCTACCTCCTGTTTGGCCTATCGAGCTTTTTCTCAATTTATTATTTTTTATATTGTATTGTAGATATTGATATTTTTCCCTCAAACAATATGCTTGTAATTTTGTTATAAACTTGGTCAAACTTTAAAAGTTCAACTTAAAACAAAACTTGAAATTTTGTTTTTTTCTAGAAAGGTGTGAGCAACTTTATGTTTAACAAATTTGGAGTGTCTTTATTTTGGTTTTTATTATCCAATTTTTTATTCTGACGTGGGTCTAGATGAACCCGGGCTTAGTTCATCGATTGAGCTTACAGCATCCGGACGTAAATCAAAGACCACACGTTCGAAAAAAGATATTAAGTCCCATAAGAGGGCGAAGTGTTCTAAATCTCCTATTGTTTCCTCATGAATGGAATGTTTTTAAATAGCACATGTCTTCGTGACTTGGCTAAACATTTATTCATTGCGGAATGTAATAGGGAACACAATTTAGATTTTTTTGGCTCTCTCTGAAACGGGGAGACGTGATTTCTTAGTGAGTTTGCTTAACCGTCTTTCAGGCGGGATAGACTTTACTTGGGTTTCACGACCGCCTAGAGGTCGTTCTGGGGGCATTTTACTTGGCGTAAATACAGGGACTATGGATGTTTTGGCTAGTTCGGATGGTGAGTTTCACATTAAACTCCATATCCGCAACAAGGCCGACAACTTCACATGGACCCTCGTCGCCGTGTATGGGTCAGCCCAGGATGAGTTCAAGGTTGATTTTCTCCGTGAATTGGTTAATCTGGTGAAAGATAATCCCTATCCCATTCTTATAGGTGGGGATTTCAATTTGTTTCGATTTCCAAATGAGAAAAGCCGCAGTAGGTTTGATAATCATTGGCCTTTCCTTTTCAATGCTGTCATTGACAGTCTAGATCTGCGAGAGGTTTTCATGATTGGAAGACAATTCACTTGGGCGAACAGTCTTCCGGAACCGACATATGAGAAACTAGATCGCGTTTTAGTGGATACCGACTGGGAATCTAAATTTCCTATGGTGTCTGTTCATGCGCTACCTCGTATCGAGGCTATATCAGACCACACACCTATTCTCCTAACTACTGGTTTGCCACGACCACAACATAGACGCAAGTTCAAGTTTGAACTTGGGTGGTTGCTTCGGGATGGCTTCCATGATATGGTCAAGGAGGTGTGGGAGAAACCGGTGGCCAGGCCTACCCCAATACATAGATGGAATAACAAAATGCGTGCTTTACGTAAATTCCTTAGTGGTTGGGCTAGGCATACGGTGGGTATCCTCAAAAAGGAGAAGCTTCGTCTTTCATCTATCATTGATGAATTAGAAGCTTTGGCAGAGGTTAGACCTCTATCTAAGCATGAAATCGAGATCAAGAATCATTCGAATGCACAGATAGCTAACATGCTGCGTGAAGAGGAACTCAAATGGTACCAACATTCTAACTCTCAAGTTATCCTGAAAGGTGATTGGAATACTAAATATTTCCATGGAGTCGCCAATGGCAGACACCGGAAGAAAATTATTCATTCCCTACAACAGGATGAGGGCACGATTGAGGGGCATGAGCAACTTAAATCTTATATCACTAATTATTATAAAAATCTGTTCGGAGCCCCAGAGGAAGGAAACTTCTTGATGGATGAGTCCCGAACAGATGACACCCCCAGGTCTCTGATGAGGAAAACAACCTTCTAACAGCCCCGTACTCCGAGGAGGAAGTTAGAAAGGCGGTTTTCCTAATGGAGCATAACAAAACCCCGGGCCCGGATGGTTTTCCCGCAGAGTTCTATCAGAACTTCTGGGAAGTCATCAAACCGGATCTCCTACTTTTGTTTAGCGACCTTCATGTTGGCCAACTAGAATTGTTGCGCTTAAACTTCGGTGAGATTATTTTATTACCTAAGGTTAATGAGGCTGAAAGGATACAACAATATAGACCTATTTGCCTCCTTAATGTTAGTTTTAAAATATTCATGAAGGTTGCGACTATTAGGCTAAATTCGGTTGCTGAACATGTGGTTCGTCCTTCACAGACAGCTTTTATGCAAGGCAGACACATCCTAGATGGAGTTGTTATCCTTCATGAAACAATCCATGAATTACACTGAAAAAAGTTGAATGGGGTGGTACTCAAAATAGACTTTGAAAAGGCTTATTGAAAGATCGTGGATGTCGCCTAGAGGGGGGGGGGTGAATAGGCGCTTTAAAATAATTACGGTGTAGGCTTGAACAAATGCGGAATAAAACTAGTGTTTAATTTGTCAAGCACAAAACCTAAATCGACTAGGCTCACCTATGTGCACCAACAACTTATGCTAAGCAAGATAAACAACTAAGTGATAGCAAGATATATAACAAGAAACAATATGGCTATCACAAAGTAAAGTGCATAAGTAAAGGGCTCGGGGTAAGAGATAACCGAGGCACGCGGAGACGACGATGTATCCCGAAGTTCACACCCTTGCGGATGCTAATCTCCGTTTGTAGCGGTGTGGAGGCACAATGCTCCCCCAAGAAGCCACTAGGGCCACCGTAATCTCCTCACGCGCTCGCACAATGCAAGATGCCGTGATTCCACTAAGGGACCCTTGAGGGCGGTCACCGAACCCGTACAAATGGCAACCCTTGGGGGCGGTCACCGAACCCGTACACTTTGGCAACCCTTGGGGGGCGGTCACCGGTACCCGTCAAATTGCTCGGGGTGATCTCCACAACCTAATTGGAGACCCCGACGCTTGCCCGGAGCTTTACACCACAATGATTGAGCTCCGAGGCACCACCAACCATCTAGGGCGCCCAAGCACCCAAGAGGAACAAGCTCTAGGGTACCAAGCACCCAAGAGTAAAAAGATTCTCAAACTTCACTTCCACGTATCACCATGGAGAACTCAAACCGATGCACCAAATGCAATGGCAAGGGCACACGGAGTGCCCAAGTCCTTCTCTCCCAAATCCCACCAAAGCAACTAATGCTAGGGAGGAAAATGAGAGGAAGAACGAAGAAGAGAACACGAAGAACTCCAAGATCTAGATCCAAGGGGTTCCCCTCACATAGAGGAGAAAGTGATTAGTGGAAATGTAGATCTAGATCTCCTCTCTCTTTTCCCTCAAGAACTAGCAAGAATCATTGGAGGGATTGAGAGATAGCAAGCTCGAAGAAGGTCAACAATGGGGGAAGAACACGAGCTCAATAGATAGAAAACCATTGGGGAAGAAGACCCCCTTTTATAGGAGCCCTCGAATCCAACCGTTATCTGCCCTGTGCCCGCAGCCAAGCGGTACTACCGCTCCTAGGAGCGGTACTACCGCTTAGGCGGTACTACCTCGCACAAGCCTGAAATACACTGAGTGTACAACGGTAGTGCCGCCAGAGCGGTACTACCGCTGCCCCTGGCGGTACTACCGCTTAGGGGGTTTTAGACCAGGAGAGGCAGCAGTAGTAGAGGCAGCCAGGGCGGCAGTACCGTGCGAAGCGGTACTACCGTCCTAGTGCCGCACTACTACCGCAAAGGGTAAAATGGAAACAGGAGCGCGCACGGAGGAAACCCCGCAAGCGATAGTGGCGGCGGTAGTACGGGCGGTAGTACCGCCAGAGCGGTACTACCGTGCTACTACCGCGCTACTACCGTGAATTGCAGACCGGCAACAGAGAGTTGCACGCTCGGGGAAACCCCAAGCAGCAGTGCCACGGAAGTACCCAGCGGTACTACCGCTTGCATGCCACTGAATATCCATAGAAAACAGAGGATACAAATAAAACCAGAATTGCCATAACTTCTGCAAATGAGCTCTGAATTGAGCAAACTCAAGCTTGTTGGATAGATGATGACAAATACTATCCAACAGCGACTGGATATAGTAAGAAGTGGCAGGGGAGATATGCCTAAGATATAGAGATGAGAAACCTCTATGAATGAAGAACCGGCATAAACTTCAACATCGAAAACATCATAGAAGATGCATATATGAACTCCGTTTTCGATGAACTCGAGCTTGTCATGAAGATGACCATAAGCTCAAAAACTCACAAAGAGAAACACCAAAGAAGAACCAAGAAAGATGATGCAAGGATGCAATGGTTTGAGCTCTCTACGAATGATACGATCAAGCTACTCATCCGAGAGCCCCCCTTGATAGTACGGCTATCGATCCTATAACCCGGTCTCCCAACTACCACGATGAGACCGGTAAAATGAAAAACCTATCAAGGGCGAACCTTTGCCTTGCACATAGTCCACTTGAGCTAGATGATGACGATCTTGACTTCCTCAAGTTGGACCACCTTTCTTGATTGCGTTGGCTTGATGAAGACAAGTTGATTGCTCCCCCATACTCCACTATGGGTGAGCCACTCTTCGGCACATCTTCACAAGTCTATTGCCACCACAATGGACGGCAAGCTTCAAGCATGATCTCTTCGTGATGCTCCACTTGAACTTGCACACCGCAAACTTGATGACGATCACCACTTGATGTCATCCTCCATGGGTCGAATGAGATCTTCCTCTTGACGCAAGCCCATGGAAACATACCTAACCCACAACAACTCTCACATAGACCACGGGTTAGTACACAAAGCGTAATGGACAATGCTTACCATACCATGAGATCACTCGATCTCGCTTGGTACATCTTCTACGCTTTGTGTGTTGATCAACTTGAATCACTCGTTGTACTTATTCTTGATCAACCTTGTATCTTTTCAACTCTCTTCATTAGGATGATGTCTTGAAGGTAAACATGAATGATCACACAATCTTCTTCTTCAAGACATGTTTGCAATAAGCTCAACTCTCACATGACCAATCTTTGGATCAATCCTTGAATAGCACCTTGGTCAACACATATTCTTCTTCTAATAACCTTGAAACCAACAAATGGTCTTCAAGCAATGCCTATGGATAAACCCTTCAAATATAACTCAAGGCAACCATTAGTCCATAGAGATTGTCATCAATTACCAAAACCAAACATGGGGGCACCACATGTTCTTTCACTTATGACAAAGTCAAGTGGCCCTTTCTTCAACAGACTCTCAGAATGAAAGAATTTTCTGCAGATTGGTGCGCTATGGTCCATAGCTTCGTTTCTGGAGGTAGTGTTGCCATTAAGGTCAATGATGACGTTGGACACTATTTCCAAACGAAGAAGGGATTGCGACAAGGTGACTCGTTATCGCCCATGTTATTCAATATAGTGGCGGATATGCTAGCGGTCATGATTGAGCGTGCCAAGGTTGATGGCCAAATTGATGGGGTAGTAAATCATCTAGTTGATGGTGGTCTCTCTATACTTCAATATGTCGACATACGATTCTCTTCATGCATCATGACCTCGAGAAAGCGAGAAATATGAAACTGATTTTATCAGCATTCGAGCAACTCTCGGGTCTTAAGATCAATTTTCATAAAAGTGAATTGTTTTGCTTTGGCGACGCTCAAGACGAGGCCCACCTGTACGCTGAACTGTTCGAATGCGGGTTGGGCCAGTTTCCGATCACATATTTGGGGATACCGATACATTATCGGAGACTCACAAATGTTGAATGGAAACACGTCGAGGAGAGAATGCAAAAAAGACTTAGCAGTTGGAAAGGTAAACTGCTGTCTCTGGGTGGAAGATTGGTCCTCATAAATTCAGTACTAAGTAATATGGTACTATATATGATTTCCTTCTTCCAGTTGCTGAAAGGAGTCTTACATAGATTGGATTATTTCCGATCAAGATTCTTTTGGCAAGGGGATAGCGAGAGAAAGAAATATCGACTGGCTAAATGGAGTGTGGTTTGCCGTCCCAAAGATCAAGGCGGGTTGGGCATTCATGACCTTGAGGTAAAGAATAGGGCACTTCTCGGCAAATGGTTGTTTAAATTACTGACGGAAGATGGTGTATGGCAAACCCTCCTAAGGAGGAAATATGTGGGTTCCAAGGCGGTATCCCAAGTATACTGGAAACCTAGGGATTCCCACTTTTGGGCGGGTCTAATGGCTACGAAGAAATATTTCTTCTGCTATGGATTATGGATCCTTCTCGATTAAGGACGGCTCGGAAATTAGATTCTGGGAGGACAAGTGGCTAGGAAATGCCACACTCTGGGAACAATATCCGGCTCTATACAACATTGTGCGCCACAAGGGTGATACTATCGCCACGGTAATGGAATCATTTCCGCCAAATGTGACGAGGGATTTAATTGGACCCAGACTCCAATCGTGGAACATCCTGCTCCAGCGGTTGTCCACGGTGCAATTGTCACATGGGTCCGATGTATTCCGATGGAACCTCCATGGGAATGGACAATTCTCAGTGGAGTCAATGTATAGAGCGTTAATCCAGTCTGATGTGCCAGTTGATAATAACAAGAAGATCTAGAAGATGAAGATACCTCTTAAGAATAAAATCTTTTCATGGTATCTTCGTCGCGGAGTAATTCTTACTAAAGATAACCTTATTAAGAGGAATTGGCATGGAAGTGCTCAATGTGTCTTTTGTCACCATGATGAGACAATAAAACATCTATTCTTCCAATGCAAATTGGCTCGTTCTATATGGTCAGTCATCCAAATAGCTTCTGGCTTGTATCCTCCTTATACAGTTGCTAATGTATTTGGCAACTGGTTACATGTGATTGATTACAGGTTTAGAACTCTTCTCAGGGTGGGAGCGCTTGCCGTTATTTGGTCGCTTTGACTATGTAGAAATGATAAGGTTTTTAATGATAAAAGTACATCTCTGATGCAGGTTATCTACAGATGTACCGGGACTTTTCGTTTATGGTCCTCTCTACAAGGCGTGGAGAATCGAGACCTGTTTACGGAGGTGTGTATACGATTGGAGGCTACGACGAGAGATACTTTTACCCAACATGGGTGGCAGCATGATCTTAGGATTGACCCCCCTACGCTTTAGGCGTTATACGGACTCTACATGTCTCTTTGTATTTCGCTTTTTATTTTATTTTTCGTTTGTGTGAGTGGATCTTGTTTGGCTGTGTGCATCTTAATTATGCAGAGACTGGGTGTAATGCTTAAATCTTTTAAGTAATAAAGCGCCCCTTTTCGAAAAATTTGTTATTCTGTGCGAGTATGTCACTGTTTGTATTAGACAGGTTGCTCCAGTCATGTGGTGATCTCCTAGTTTCAGCTCTCCTTCCCTCCTGTTTCAGGGAATCACCATTCGCTCCAACTTTCCCTGTACTTATTATAGGCGGCATACTGCGCCTGTAGGCCAAAGAGAGAGAAAGGAAGAACACTACTACACGAATTAGATTGTTTATTAGCAGCAAATGAAACAAACAAACAAACAAACGGAGTCTATTCAGTTGATCATAATTAGCAGTTAGCATCCATCCATCCAGCAGAATCGGAACTAAACCATACTGCTTACATAGGAAGCAGAGTCTATTCAGGTATACACCAATAGCCCAAGATATTACCAAGTACTCACTCCGTTTCTAAATATAAGTCTTTCTAGAGATTTCAATATGGACTACATACGGAGCCATACGAAGCAAAATGAGTGAATCTACACTCTAAACTACGTCTATATACATCCGTATGTAATCCATAGTGAAATCTCTAGAAAGACTTATATTTAGGAACGAAGGGAGTACAAGGAGAACCGAGCCTAAGAAAATCAGATCATGACTTAGTACACACAATAACTAGTTAGCTTCGTGAACTCCTTTTTCTTTTCATTCACTGGATCAGCGGGAGTTCTGCCTTTTGCATTACTATTGGGGGGAAAGAAAGACACATGAGAGTCCACTGAAATGGTTCATCAAGCAAGTTCATAATCCCATAAAACTGCTGCAACCACAAGCACCCACACCATTTTGTTTTTCATTTTACACGACATTTCGAATGTACAGTTAACTGTTTCAATTTGACAAATCTAGACCTGCAAATTGTTTTTTTGTTTTGTTTGACAAAGTTTTGCTACCGATGAATGGGAAAAAATTATGCTCTAGGAACCATTCAGTGATTTTATTAGCTGTTGTTAGTATCAGCCAACAACAGCTTGACTTGAACAACTCCCCTGGAAAAAACATGATACACGATGATGTTCGGTCATTTTAAATACTGGAAAAAAAGACAGGGAAATGGCAAAATGTAGATGTAATCCAACTTGCATATTTTCAGGGGAGTTGTTCAACTCAAGCTGCTAGTGTAACGGCCAAGGAAAATGTGCTATGGCAAATCATGTGGACAGAAGTGATTCGAGAGTACACAATTCTGCAGACAATTCACATCAGCGTCAACAGAGGTCTTATCTCATATGATGGAAGGCAACGAGGTTAACCATTGTAATAACCTGAGACCTCATACAATCATGCTGTCAAAGTTTGGATCATTGATCAATATTTCTATTATGCATGCAGTGAGATATATACGTGGAGCTGGATTGAATACCCAAAGAAACATAACTGAATTGCTGAATTTAACATGCATGTTATGAGTTAATCAACATGAAGTGGCTAGGCAGAATTCTACATTTCTGCGTACCCGCACAAACAACAACTGAAATTGCTGGACTTTCAACGTGATACGAGAGTTCACATTAAAAACAACATTGACTAGTTAAATTGTCACCGTAAACTGAAAATATTTATCCAGGCAAAGAGGAACCAGGAACAACCATGCCAGGTGCTTAGAAAAGAATTGTGCACTGACTACTGAGCAAGGAATCAAACTACTACAGTATTAAACTAGGAAGGGAGGATCCAGACTAAACATTTCATCGACGAAAAAATGCCACAAGTACTTCTAATGCTAGAAAATGAATCCCTCAAACAAAAGTAATCACTCAAAGAACATGACTAAGCCTGAATATCTCATCTTTTCAGGGTAAAAAACATATTTTCTTGATGACAGGTGTACCGAACACTGTTTTCCCAGAAAGAAAGCAGGATGGCAAGTCATTGTTGAACTGATTCTGGAGTAGCACTAAATAATGCCAGATAATATCTTAGGGGGGCAATTCCCAGTTTCTAATTGCGACCATGTCATTCGTGGTTCTTACAAATGCAAATTGAAAGTATATGAGGGGAATGCAACATAGCGGTTCTATAGCAGAAATTCACCATAGTTCAGAACTTTAACATGATGCTGAAGGCAAAATAATAGACAGGAAATGATGATAGCAAAAGAGCTCTGCTACCATCCAAAATGTTCAGTTCTACTAGCAGCACAAAGAAGTAAGAATAACAACTAAGAACAAAAGATTAGACTTATCTAGTGTTTCGGCCTGCTAGTATTACTAAAAAGAGGAACTAAGAACAACGACAAGACTTATCTAGAGTAGATACTTGCAACGGCCGCAAACCAGGAATCAAAACATCCAGATGAAGCAATGCAACCTATAGCCCTACAAAAAATGGAGGCTCCACGCTCACACCACCTTCTTCTTGCATCTCATTGAATAGCGGAAGGGGAATAAGGCTCTCCTGGATGCAATGCCTGGTAAGCCACAAGTCCTTGTCTTGGTCCTCTCCGCTTTTCACATATTCTACATACTTGCCACCAATGTCACAGCGCAACATACGCCTGGTAGCAAACTGGATCAGCAGCTCACCATCATCAAGCACAGCCATTCTAGGGCTTATCAACTTAGAAAAACCAGGCAGTAATCCATCCATCCCTGACAAACTAATCTGATGCTTGAAGGACCACGCTTCAGCACCATAGTCTTGTACCGCCCAAACATCTATGGTGACTCCATCACTGCTGATGCCACACAAAGCAAGAGTGCCATCCATCTCCAACAACTGTTGTGAGGGCAACTGGGCTGGACAACACATGAACCGAAATGTTTCATCTGTTGTGTTGAACACCATTATGTAGCCGGCAACATAGCCGTGGTATTTTACAAGTGTCCAGTGCAAGCTGCCACGGTGGTGGATTGGTGGATAACCAGACGAACCGGGCAGGCCTTCTGCCTTCACATAACGCCAGTTCCAAGGAAGGCGGCGGCGATGTTGGTTGTGGGATGCATCCTTCTCCGATGTATCTTGTATAATTGGATCCCAACCCTATGACACTGTAAAAAGTTCTGCGATTTGTGTTGTATGTGTTGTAGTATGCCGGACAAGAGACCCAAAGCACTCGGTACTCTCAGGATGGTTGGTGCCGATAGAAGCCGACAATCTGGTAGTAAAAACCCAGCTGGCTCTGAGGCATCCGTAGGGGAGCACACTTGCGGGTGACCGGGTTGCAGATGAAGAATTCATGCGCCGTGGCTCCGTGGGAGACGATGAGGAGGCCATCGCACGTAGCCTAGTGTATACCGGCGTAGAGGGTCCGGATGACAGGGCAGAGCTGTTGCTGGCCTGCATCGGCCACAAAGGACAACAAGAGGCTGGTTTTATGCGGTTCAACGACGTGGTTGAGGATCGGGAGCAAGGGCTGCCGGCGGCGGCGGTCCAGCATGAACTTGTCGGTGGAGGTCAGGAGGTGGCACCTTGCCACCACTTGCGGACGGCTCGGCAGCGGACGATGTCCCTGGGCGGCAAACGGATGAGGATCTCTTCCACAACGATCCACTCGGGAAGGTCATCGAGGACGGTCGCGCCTCCGCTGTCCGGCATGGCGACTGGCTGCCGGGGCTCCGTCAGATCCGATTTCGATCAACTGAAAAGGGAATGAGGAAACGTAAGGATGGAGCCTGACGGATTCCGGCGAGAGGGCTTACCCTGGGGCGGACGTGCGGAGGAGGATAGTGAGCTATGGCGGCATTGCGAATCCCCTCGCGGCGGCGGTACTATGTTCCGGCATCTCTGGGCACGAAGAGAAGGAGATCAAAGTGCTCCGAGACTCACCCCGCACGGCCGATTCGGGCGGCGAATCTGCACTCCGGCGCGCAACTCGCGGTGCTCCGGCGAGGAAGAGGATGGGAACTGAGTATTTTTTGCCAAATCTGGCCTCTTTTAGCGAGGTGAAACTAATTCGAAATCTAGCCCCCAGGTCGGCGTCACATAGAACGGCGCCGAAGTTGTACATCTCGGCTCCGACCTAAACGACGCCGAGGTTGTGGGCCCTTCAGCACCACCGTTCCCCCGAACGGATGGCGTAACTGGTGACGTGGCATGTTCGGCGCCAGTTTATACGACGCCGAATTAGTATACATCGGCGCCGGAGAGTATGGCGCCGAACTCTTGCTAGGGTTAAATCCCGCATCGATTCACCCCGGTGAGTTATTCCCCAAACATTTACAGAGCGTCGCCGCCGCCCATTCCATTCCCCGCGATTCACCGCCGCCGCCAAGCCCCCCACCCACCCATCGAGCGTGGCCGGCCGGCTCAGCTCTCCACCGGCCGGTGCCTCCTCCGCCAGAACCGCGCCCGAGCTCCATCCCCCACCGGCCGGGCATGGGGCGGCGCAAGGCGAGCCGGCCGTCCGCCACGGACGTCGCCGGTTGAGGTTCCGGCCCTCTGCCCCCGCACCCCTCCCGGCTTCTGCGCCACACTCCCTCCCGGCCCTTTTCTCCGGCAGCACGTCGGCCCCATTCCACCCCATGCCGTTGACGCCCGAGCTCCACCCCAACTTTCTTTGGAACTGAAGGTATAAACATCATCCATGTATTAGATTTTTTTAATTTGTCATAGAACAAATGCATTTAAGATGATATTAGCTTAACTTGATGATTGGTGACTTTGCTATTATTTTGAAGTGATATTTGCTATATATGAAGTGATGTAGATATTAGGATGTATCGTTGGTGCTATGTATACTATGTGATGTTATTGTTAAGCTGTTTTTAGTTGGTTATCTAATCTATATGTTAAGGTGGTTTGTTGTATAATTTGTGTGCTAATGGGTAAAGTTATATTTTGTTTGATAATGAATATAGATGGTTTACTCAAAGATAATTCATGTTCATCACGGAGGGCATGTGACCTCCTTGAGCAGCGGTGTGGAGTTTGTAGACATGACGAGTCAAGTTGTGTTCTTCCCGCATAGTCCTAGTTTCAATGAGGTTGTTGCGAAGCTGAGAGAGGTGTTGGGTTGGACCGACATTGGTGATGATGTTCTTTTAGAAGGAAGATATGATGCTGGGTGTGGCCTTCGGTCGTTTACTCAGATGATACCTATCCGTGGCGTCAACGAGTGGGATTTATACAAGGAGCTTGTTGAAGGGTCCCAAATAAGATCTCTAGTGGTCGTTGCCGTCAAAGTCACCGGTGTTGTGAGGCCTCAACTTCTCATCGATCTGAATGAGTGCCCCTCAGTTATTGAAAGATGCAATGATGGTGGTTGTGCGGACGTCTATGAAGTGGGTCCAAGCCAGCCATCAAATGTTGATAATGAAGATACGCCCCCTCACAATCCTTGTGTTGCGATGTTAGCTTTGACAGATACACATGCGATCATCGAGGAGAAAGTCAAGGTTGCAAACATAGGTAGTGGAGAGACAAACATCTTTCGAAAAGATGCTACACCACCTCGCAACCATTGCGGTGGGGTGTCAGCTTTCACCGAGAAAGAAGACTCTGAAGACTCTGAAGAGAGGCAAGGAAGCTTGGAGGGGACCGACGGAGAGTTTGTCGACGTCCCCGAAATCATGTTTCCATCCTCGCCTTGTGTACCTCTCGTGGCATCAAGCCAACTTGATGGAGATCCAAAGACATTTGAAGAAAAAAATCCCGAAGATGAGGGATATACTCAAGCTTTTGCGTCTGACTCTGACGAGGACCGTCCGGAGTTCCAATTTACCAAGGAGGAGATCGATGCATTTATTAAGGTATGGGGCAGACATCCGAGCATTCATGAGTTCAGAGATGTTAGGGATGCACACCTAGCTGTAGCGGACTCTAACATGCGGGAATTTGGGCCGGAACCGCCTAATCCCGTCACCGAGGAGGAAGCACAAGACCGACCTCGGCGACGACCTTTGATATATAAAGGCTTGAAGTTCAAGACTATGTTGCACATGAAGATCTGGCTAGAAGAGTACGCCGTCAAACATCATCGACCATACATAGTATTCAAGTCCAACAAAAACAAGCGTTATGTTGTGATGTGCGAGAAGGAAGATTGTCCTTGGAAGGTCAGAGCTAGGAAGACCTCTGGTGGTTGGTGGAGGATAAGTAGCTATGAAGGGCCCCACAATTGTGGCGACACCATCCTCGTTGGCGACAAGCACCGGCAACTGACATCCACTTTTATTGCTCACCGGTATGCTGGAGCCATCAAAGCTACGCCAACCCTCTTAGCAGGTTCTTTGGTGAAGTTCATATTCTTGATATTTGACTACCATGTGAAGTATGGGAAGGCGTGAAGGGTAAAACAAATGGCTCTAAAGATGGCTTACGGTGATTGGGAGGACGCGTATGGACGGCTAGCTAGGATGTTGGCAGCGATGGCATTTCGCAACCCTGGAATGACGCAGGTTGTCGAGCCGCATCCAAGCAAGTCCCGCACTGTGAAGAATGTGAAGTACCCAGTGTTTGGTTGAGCATTTTGGTGTTTCGGCCCTGGTGTTGAGGTGTTCAAGCATTGCCGGCCATTTCTGTCTGTTGATGGGACATTCTTGACAGGGAAGTTTAAAGGCACCCTGCTCCTGGAGATCTCCTGCGACGCAGACAATCGATTGGTCCCGTTGGCCTTTGCTTTGGTTACCGGGGAGGACAACGACAACTGGAGCTGGTTCATGCACTTGCTTAGGACTAAGGTTGTTGGCTCTGGACGGGTGGTTTGTGTCATATCCGACGGCCATCATGGGATATTGAATGCCGTGAAGGAGGAAATTGTCGGGCACCCCCTAGTGAAGCACCGTTGGTGCATTAGGCATTTTGCGGCTAATTTCTACCGGGCTTGCCATAATAGGGAATTGTGCGAATATCTCCGTAGGCTTTGCATGGTGTATGAGCCGGAGGTATTGCAAGAGATGTACGATGAGTTGTATGGTTTGACCAATGCGAAGGGACAAGCTTTTCTGAACGACCATTTGCCGCAGAAAGGGCTATGGTCACAAGCATGCGACGAGGATGGAGTTCGGTATGGTCACATGACAAGTAACATGGCCGAGATATTCAACAAAGTTCTAAAAGGGATTCGTGCGTTGCCGGTTACAGCCATAGCAGCTTATACTTTTGACAAGTGCAACGAGTATTGGGTTACGAGGAGGGACGAAACATATGCCCTATGGAATGAAGGTAAGAGATGGCCAAAGACCGTGGAGGAAGAGCTTGATTACCAGGAAAGGAAGTCGCAAGGCCAAACATTTAATTGTTTTGACAAGGAGATGTGGAAGTATGAGGTTTCTGAGCAAGGAGGCACAACTTGTGGCGGGGAGCAATATGGTGGTCGCAGTTATGTCGTGGTCCTCACCCCTCCCTCGTGCTCATGCCAAATGCCGTTACAAATCCATCTTCCATACTCTCATATGATAACAGCATGTCGTGCTCGGGCACTTCAAGCAAGGAGCTCGACTTGTTTGTCACCCTTCTACCATATGAGAGCCGTTAGGAGCACATGGGCTGGTAGATTTGAGCCCTACTTGGACATGGCACAATGGCCGAAGTACAACGGTCCAGTTTATTTACCGGATAGCGAATTAATGGTTAAGACAAAAGGTCGATGCCAGACGAAGAGGTTCAAGATGGACATGGACCGAGCTCAGGGTGGGATAACCTTGAAGCGACCACGATCGCAGCCAGACGATTATTCTGTTGAGGACACTGTGAAGAACCGTTGTTCTGCATGTGGCGAGGAAGGTCACAAGAACACGAAGAAGTTCAGTTGTGAGGCACGCAAGAAACAAAAGGCCACAGACGAAGCAATCTCTGAATCTGTAGCTGCTAACCCTTCATCAAGCGGTAGGGGGAGAGGTCCTAAGCATCCGCGAGTGAAAGTACATGTAGTCCCCATGTGTGGTTTTGGTAATTAAATGACAATCCTAATGGACTAATGTTTGCATTGACATATACATTTGAAGGAAAGTTCCATTTGCAATGCATGAAGAATACTGGATGAATTGATGGATGAAATCCATCAACATTAATATATGCATTGAGACTTGATAATGAATGACAATTCCTATGAAGAAACAATGACATCAAGTTATATAGGAAGGTTTGTTCCATGTGCGATGCAAGGAGATTGAATGGATTCGGAATGAATGCCATATACATATAGTTGTGCATCAAGATTTATCATGGAGCAAAGATAAATGTTGACCAAGATGAAGATCGAAGATTGAATTCAAAGATGGTCAACACACAAGCGCAAATCATGTGCCACATGAGATCTTATGGTACGGTAAGAATTTGTCAATTGCGCTTTGTGTACTAACCCATTCTATGTGTTTTCTATGTCTGTGTGGGTTAGGTAATTCTCATGGACTTACATCAAGAGAAAGATTTCAAGTGCCCATGAGAGGATGACATTAAGTGATGATGATCATGGTTTACAAGGGCAAGTTCAAGATAGGCATTCTGAAGAATTACATGTTTGAAGCTTGCAGATGATCATGTGATGGACACGCGAAGACGAATACAAAGCAAAGCTTCCCACATTGTGTATGGGGGAGCTACTTGAAGACTTCACCAATGTCTTGCCTTCAACTTGAGCCAAGAAGAAACATTAACATCAAGCTCAAGTGAAAGGCTCAAGTCAAAGGTATTAGTTCCTTTGACGTTAGTGTTGTCGAGTGATGACCACCGAAGAAACACATACACTCAAGAATGGATTCTCAATAGCTATGTAGTGTAGCTCTTTTATGATTCTTGAGTTATAGGGATCCCGCACTATTAAGAGGGGATCAAAGGGGTTCGTGATGGATTTGCTCAAGTCAACATCTTCTCTACACAATTCCACTCTTATCCTATATACCGAAGAAAATCCAAAGCCAAATAGGTTTCCCAAATACATGATAAAACCTTTGCATATTTGGCATCCTCAATTATGGCTGATCTTGGGTGGTCCTCTATATGAGGACCTGGGGTTTTTCCATAGCTACAAAACGAGCCCAAGATCATCAAAATCGGAGTTCGTATGAAAAAGTTGTGCATGTTTTACTATCTGGAGGGCCGGAAGTTCCGGGATGCCCGGAAGTTCCGGGCTGCCCGGAGGTTCCGGTGTCCGGACGTTCCGGGATAGGTTCCGGGGGAAGTTTCGGGCTTTCCAGAGTGTTGCGCTGATATTCTCCAAAGGGATCCCGGAAGTTCCGGGCATGCCCGGAAGTTCCGGGCTGCGTTTTTCTGTGCATAACGGGCAGATTTTGTGGGGGCACTATATAAGGTACCCTTCTTCCCCATTGGGCTAGGGTTCCACATCCGGAAATTTCCCCATTCTTGAGAGCTCACTCCTCCTCCCCCAAGCCTAAAAACTCCAATACATTTGGGGGAAACTATCCCATGGATCTAGGGTTCATTTGTTGAACTCTTCATCCAAAGGAACCCAAGAACACCCAAGTGGCTCCCCCTCCTTTCTCCTACACCGAATCAAAGATTCCGGAGAGATTTGTGAGAGTTCTTGAGAGAGATTTCATCCAAGCATACATCCACTCATCCTCTCTCTTTTGACCAAAGCAATTTGTGATTTGAGCAAGTCTTGAGCATTTCCCCCTTGGTCTTGTTACTCTTGGAGGTTGGAGACTCCTAGGCGGTAGGAGTACTCCGGTGAGGAATCAACTTGTGATTTGTCCCCCAGAAAGTTTGTGAAGGTTTGGAGGCCACCTCAAGGTCTACCACTAGTGGTTGGGAATTGCCTTCGTGGTGATATCTCAAGGGGAGAATAGGGTGAGCCTTCGTGGCGTTGGTGTGCCTTCGTGGTAACATCCATCCCTCCAACGGTGACTAGCTTCCCTCCAAGGAAGTGAACATCGGGATACATCCTCGTCTCCGTGACTTTGGTTATCCCTAACCCTAGCTCCTTACTTGTGGTTTACTTTGGTTACTTGACCGTGCATTCACTATATCTTGTTGTCCTCATTATATTGTGTTGGCTATTCCCTTGTAGAGATTATTTAGGCCTTCACTTTATATTCCGCAATTCATACTTGCTACTATTGATATATCTTGTACTTAGTGTGAATTGCTAGCATGTAACATTCATTTCCATATCTTGTGACATAACTTGTGTAAGCTTGTAGGGCTTACTTTAGTTTGCTTGTATCATCCAATTCCATATATTGTGATACAATTTGTGTAAGCTTGTATTGCTTACTTGTGGTTGTGTGTATTATTCATTTCCATATCTTGTGATATACATTGAGTAAGTTTGTGTAACTTACTTGTGCTTACTCATATCCTCGTTGTTCTCATCTTGTTTATCCTAAGTCGTTGGTGCACTTAGTGAGCCTAGTATATTTAGGATTTGTGCTTGAAAAGTATCCGCTTAGTTTATTTCCGCATTAGGATATAGCCAAATCCATAAAAGATTTTAAAACGCCTATTCACCCCCCTCTAGGCGACATCGTGGTCCTTTCAATTGGTATCAGAGCTAGGTCTCTCCTTATTAGGCTTCACCGCCTAGAGAGTAACGATGTCGACTAGTGAACTACTGCACGATGACACATTTTGTTTTAATGGCACAAATTACATTATGTGGAGATTATGCATGCTTTATCACTTTCGGGCCATGGGTCCAAATGCTTTGCGGATTGTTGTTGTAGGGGATTCAAATCTAAGGGATGGACAATCTCCATCACTTGAGGATATGCATCTTGATAGTCAAGTTTTGAGTGCCATTCACCAAGCTATAACCTTCAAGGTGTTCAAGTCAATCTCGACTTTTTCGTTGGCTCATGAGGCTTGGACCAAACTTGAAGTTACATATGGTGGGTCCAACCTTGTGGGAGTCAATGCTATTTGGGAGGAAGTAATGGAGGAGTTCTCCACCTTTTTATATCATGAAGAGCTCTCTATTGCTTCCACCTCTGATTGCCTAGACACTTCAACATCTTCCACTTCACCAACATGTGGCTTGTCACAAGGTAATGACAAGGTGAGTGGAGAAATGTTGTATGATGATGATGTTGAAAATTTCATTGATGATCCTTTACGTGTAAATTCTAGTATTGTAGATTCCATGGACTTGATCACATCTAGCACCAAAAATGTCATACATTCTTGTGATGTTAGTCCATGCATATCATCTAATGATTCACTCATAAATTCTTGTGATGATATGCTTGCTCGTTTGTGTTGCCATGTTCAAAATGCCTTGATTCCCTCTAGTTCTCTTTGTGAAACTAACCATGTAGAGGAAATCAAGAAGAATGGGGCACACTTGATTGATGATGATCCCTCTTCTCCAAAAGAATCAACATCAACACCCTTTACCCACATGTGCCTCATGGCGAGAGGTAATGACGAGGTATCATCTTCTCTTAGTGATAATGATGATAGTTGTAATGAGGAAGATGATGATGAGTTGACTCAAAATCTCTATGAGATTGGGAAAACTCTTCATAGAGCTAATAATAACACTTATAAAAGGTTCCAAGATGTTCTTGCTTGCTTTGAAGAACGTAATGATTTGTTTCTTAATGAGCAAGCTAAAAGTGAACAACTTGAACATGAACTTACTAAGGCTCATCAAATGTTTAGAGACTTAAGATCTTAAAAAGGAGAAATTGAAATTGCTCATGGTAAACTTCAAGAGGATTTTGAGCTCCTTCTCCTTGAATGCAATAATGTCAAGGGAGAGCTCATCAAACTCTCTAAGTCTCATGAGGAGCTTCAATCAACTCATGAGAAGTCTCTAATTGCTACTTGCTCCTCTCATATTGTCAATGATTCTTGTGCAACTAACTCTATTTCATGTGAAGCATCAACTTTGAAGGAGAATGTTGAGCTATGTGCTCAACTTGCTTTGCTAACAAGCAATTATGGGAAATTGGAAGAAAGTCATGAAAAGCTCTCGGGCACTCATGAGGATCTTCTAATTTCTAATGATGGGCTAAAGTTAGCTCATGAGGCTATGGTCACCAAGGTAAAATCATGTGAGTCTCATGTGGGCATTAGCACATCTACTCTAAGTGCTTTATTGCCATGTGCTAGTCCTTGCAATTCCTCTCTACATGATATTTATACATCTTGTGATGAATTTCCCGCCATGCCTTATTGCTCTAACAAAGAAGCTTCTACTTCCTCTAGTTCTTTTGTTAATACTAATGTTGTAGAGGAAAATAAAGAGCTCAAGGCCCAAGTCACTAGTTTGAAGAAAGACTTGGAAAAATGTTGTGATAATATGTTGAGTGTGCAAAAGGACCCTCAAGACAAAATAGGGCTTGATTTCATCTCCAACAAGAAGAAGTCCAAGAACAAGAAGAAGGGACAAGATCAAGTCAAGAATTTGGCCAACATTATTTGCTTCAAGTGCAAAAAGTTGGACACCATGTGAGATCTTGTCCATTGAAGAAGAAGGCTTCAAGTGTGAAGCGTCAACGGAAGTGGCCTCAAGTTCAATCTCAAGATAATAAAAGGCCTCTACCCATGATTAAACAAGGTAGTGCTCCCCAAGTTGAGAAAGTAAAGAAGAAAAGAAGGGGGAGTACATGTTGCTATATTTGCCGTAAGAAGGGACACATTGCTTCATCATGTCCCAACGGTAACATCTCTAAGCCTCCAATTATCAATGATCATTACTCACTTAGGAAGGATATTGTTGGCAATGTGTTTGCCAAGTTTGTTGGTTCCCAATGTGGTTTGGAAATGGAAAAGACCATTTGGGTTGCGAAGCCTATTGTGACTAACTTCTTAGGACCCAACTTGGTTGGGGACCATCAAACTCAAACTTGACCAATAGGTGTGTGTGAAGGGCATTGGAGACTTGTCTACTTCATGAAGAAAAATTATTTTCACCATATGTTGTGGTTAATGCCAAGTCAAGTGGATTATCATCACATTTATCAATCCAATGCCCCTCTCTGCGGTAACTTATACTTACATTGTTTACATTGAAAGTTACTAGTCCCTTGCATGTTTAGGTTTTGTACCTAGCATGTGTTTGTATATGTTGTGCCTCCTAGTATGCTTGAGTTAAGTTATCTAGCATGTGTAGGTCGCAATGCACTTCATATATTTGTGTGTGTGGTTTCGAGCCTTTATTGCTTCATTAGTTGAATCTTATTTGGCTCTTTTGAGATATTAATGGATCATCACATTATGGGGGAGTGCTATGTTTACGCATATCACAAACCTTAAATGTGTATATATGTGGGATACCACCTAATATTGTTAGTGCAATATTATCTAGTTACTATGTGGTATGTAAAGCTCATTTGAAATTCAAATTCTCATTCATTGATTATCTTTGGTTGGATTTCACTTGCCTCTTGTTGATAATATATGATTAATCACATTATGGGGGAGTGATGTGCTTGTGCATATCACAATCGTTGTAAATGTGAACAACTGAGGATTGCCACTTCGAATTCATATTTGAGATTACCTTATATCTTTGTGGCTTGCTATGCTCAACACGTCCCTAATTGCATAAACATCTTTTTACTATTTATCCTTTGGATTTGTTTGAGTAAGGATTTCTAGTGCGATGTTACCCATGGATTATCTTAAAGATCTTATCTGGGAAATCGTTATTTTGAGTCATTCCAATTATTGCTAAGTATGATTATTCCGGAGGAGAGAAGTGCCCAAATGCCATAGTTGGAGAAGTTTCTGTGATGGCCGGAACTTCCGGGCACCAGAACTTCCGGGGCAGGTCCGGCCAGCTTCCGGGTGCCGGAACTTCCGTATGCTGCCGGAACTTCCGGGACACGCAGAAATCTGCCCCAACGGTTGGATTTGGAGCCCCACCTATAAGTAGTCTTCTTCTTCCCCACGAAGAACTTGACGGCTCCATTTCTCTCTCCTCCATTTTCAGAACTCGATTTATTGGAGATCTCCCTCCTTAGCCAACCAAAGCTCTTGATCTTTTGACAAGCAAAGGAGAAGTGCCTGATCTTGCTTTCAAGGGAGTTTGTTATCTCATTGCTTGCAATATCTTATACCCATTTGAGTGAGATATGCCTATGAGAATGTGTGGAATGCATATCTTATATGCTCATTGGTTTTGCTTAAGTTCATATGTTGAACTTTGTGTGCTATCATGTGTTTATTTGTCTCATTGATGCAATTTGGTAGATTTCAATGATTTGTGATGATATTGGAAGTATTCATGATGTATGTGATCTTTTGTCCAAGTTGTATCTCCTTGGATCTTGATTGGCTTGTGCATGCATGTTAATATATGTATATATTTATGCCTTGCTTAAATGATCCAATATATATGGGCAACTCCATCATGTCCTTAATGGTTAATATGTGCATGATATTCAAAGTCATATCTATATGCACATAGGTAAGTTGTTTTTGTTGGGGAACGTTGCATGGGAAACAAAATTTTTCCTACGCACACGCAAGATCTATCCATGGTGATGAGCATCTACGAGAGGGAGAGTGAATCTACATACCCTTGTAGATCGCTAAGCGGAAGCGTTAATAAACGCGGTTGATGTAGTCGAACGTCTTCGCGATCCAAATCGCCGAGCGTCCCGCGATCCAATCACGATCCTTCCGATCTAGTGCTGAACGGACGGCACCTCCGCGTTCAACACACGTACGGCTTGATGACGCCTTCACCTCCTCGATCCAGCGAGCGATGGTGAAGTAGTGGTTGAGTTCCAGCAGCACGACGGCGTGGTGATGGTGGTGAGGAACAATCTCTGCAGGGCTTCGCCAAGCGCTACGGAGATTATGACGGAGGAACTAGAGGGTTAGGGTTGCCGCACACGGCTTGGGGAAATCTTGATGTGTCCCGTGTGCTAGCCCTGCCCCTCTATTTATATGTTGAGCCTTGGGGTCTAAACTTGGAGTAAAAGCCTCCTCCGGGTCGGTTTTGCCCGCACAAGGTCGGTTTGGCCCGCAGGGAAAGAGTCCAACTCGGATCCCTGCCGAACCGTGCACAGCCGCGCACAAGCGGTAGTACCGCTTCACACAAGCGGTAGTACCGCTTGGGCGGTAGTACCGCTTCACACAAGCGGTAGTACCGCTCGGGCGGTAGTACCGCTTCACACAAGCGGTAGTACCGCTCCGGCGGTAGTACCGCTTCACCAAGCGGTAGTACCGCTTACGCGGCAGCAAAACTACTTTTGCACTTTCCAATACCTTGTGGGCTTTATCCCTTTGGCTCATATAAAGTGTTGCTGCACCCGAACACTTCGGTAAACATCCGGAACCCCTTCCGGTGAACTCCGGAACCCTTCCAGAGATCAAAACACTATTATCACATATATCAATCTTTACCTCCGGACTATTCCGGAGATCCTCGTCATGTCCGGGATCTTATCCGGGACTCCGAACAACTTTCGGTCACCAACATAATAACTCAATTATACTAATCGTCACCAAACGTTAAGTGTGTAGACCCTGCGGGTTCGAGAACTATGTAGACATGACCGAGACACCTCTACGGCCAATAACCAATAGCGGGACCTGGATGCCCATATTGGCTCCTACATATTCTACGAAGATCTTTATCGGTCGAACCTCTATGTCAAGGATTCAGTTAATCCCGTATGCTGTTCCCTTTGTTCTTCGGTATGTTACTTGCCCGAGATTCGATCGTCGGTATCACTATACCTAGTTCAATCTCGTTACCGGCAAGTCTCTTTACTCGTTCCGTAATACAAGATCTCGTGGCTAACACTTTAGTCACATTGCTTGCAAGGCTCATTGTGATGTTGTATTACCGAGTGGGCCCTGAGATACCTCTCCGTCATACGGAGTAACAAATCCCAGTCTTGATCCATGCCAACCCAACAGACACCCTCGGAGATACCTGTAGAGCACCTTTATAGTCACCCAGTTACGTTGCGACGTTTGATACACACAAGGTATTCCTCCGGTGTTAGTGAGTTGCATGATCTCATGGTCAAAGGAACAGATACTTGACATGCAGAAAACAATAGCAATAAACTGACACGATCAAATGCTACGTTTACAGTTTGGGTCTTGTCCATCACATCATTCTCCTAATGATGTGATCCCGTTATCAAATGACATCTCATGTCAATGGCTAGGAAACCTTAACCATCTTTGATCAACGAGCTAGTCAACTAGAGGCTTACTAGGGACACAGTGTTGTCTATGTACCCACACATGTATTTGAGTTTCCAATCAATACAATTATAGCATGGATAATAAACGATTATCATTAACAAGGAAATATAATAATAACCAATTTATTATTGCCTCTAGGGCATATTTCCAACAGTCTCCCACTTGCACTAGAGTCAATAATCTAGTTCACATCACTATGTGATTTACATTGTAATGAATCGAACACCCATGCAGTTCTGGTGTTGTTCATGTTTAGCCCTTGGAAGAGGTTTAGTCATCGGATCTGCAACATTTAGATCCGTGTGTACTTTGCAAATATTTATGTCGTCCTCCTTGATGTAATCGCGGATGGAATTGAAACGTCGCTTTATGTGTCTGGTCCTCTTGTGAAATCTTGGTTCCTTGGCTAGAGCAATGGCACCAGTATTATCACAAAACAGAGTCATTGGGTTAAGTGCACTAGGCACTACTCCAAGATCTGTCATGAACTCCTTCATCCAGACACCTTCCTTCGCCGCCTCCGAGGCAGCGATGTACTCCGCTTCGCATGTAGAATCTGCTACCACGCTTTGCTTGGAACTGCACCAGCTAACCGCACCCCCATTAAGAATAAATACGTATCCGGTTTGCGACTTAGAGTCATCCGGATCAGTGTCAAAGCTTGCATCGACGTAACCCTTTACGACGAGCTCTTGATCACCTCCATAAACGAGAAACATGTCCTTAGTCCTTTTCAGGTACTTCAGGATATTCTTGACCGCCGTCCAGTGTTCCATTCCTGGATCACTTTGAAACCTTCCGACCATACTTATGGCAAGGCTGACATCGGGTCTTGTGCACAGCATTGCATACATGATAGAGCCTATGGCCGAAGCATAGGGGATGACACTCATCTTTTCTCTATCTTCTGCAGTCACTGGGCATTGAGTCTTACTCAACTTCACACCTTACAAAACAGGCAAGAACCCCTTCTTGGACTGATCCATTTTGAACTTCTTCAAAATCTTATCAAGGTATGTGCTTTGTGAAAGTCCTATTAAGCGTCTTGATCTATCTCTATAGATCTTGATGCCTAATATGAAAGCAGCTTCTCCTAGGTCCTTCATTGAAAAACTCTTGTTCAAATATTCCTTTACGCTTTCCAGCATTTCTATATTGTTTCCAATCAGCAATATGTCATCCACATATAATATTAGAAACGCTATAGAGCTCCCACTCACTTTCTTGTAAATACAAGCTTCTCCGTAAACTTGTATAAACTCGAACGCTTTGATCACCTCATCAAAACGAAGATTCCAACTCCGAGATGCTTGCACCAGTCCATAAATGGATCGCTGGAGTTTGCAAACTTTGTCAGCATTCTCTGGATCGACAAAACCTTCTGGTTGCATCATATACAACTCTTCCTTAAGGAAACCGTTAAGGAACGCTGTTTTGACATCCATCTGCCAAATTTCATAATCGAAAAAGGCAGCTATTGCTAACATGATTCTGACGGACTTAAGCATCGCTACGGGTGAGAAGGTCTCATCGTAGTCAACTCCTTGAACTTGTGAAAAACCCTTTGCCACAAGTCGAGCTTTATAGACGGTGACATTACCGTCCGCGTCCGTCTTCCTCTTAAAGATCCATTTGTTCTGAATGGCCTTACGCCCTTCAGGTAATACTTCCAAAGTCCATACTTTGTTTTCATACATGGATCCCATCTCGGATTTCATGGCCTCTAACCACTTCTCAGAATCCGGGCCCATCATCGCTTCTCCATAGCTCGTAGGTTCATCGTTGTCTAACAACATGACCTCTAAGACAGGGTTGCCGTACCACTCGGGAGCAGTACGCGTCCTTGTCGACCTACGAGGTTCGATAGCAACTTGATCCAAAGCTTCATGATCATCATCATTAACTTCCTCTTCAGCTAATGTAGGCTCCACAGAAACAACTTTCTGCGCTGTGCTACTCTCAGGTTGAAGTAAAGGTTCAACAACCTCATCAAGTTCTATCTTCCTCCCACTCAATTCTTTCGAGAGAAACTCTTTCTCAAGAAATGTTCCGTTTTTAGCGACAAACACTTTGCCTTCGGATCTGAGGTAGAAGGTATACCCAACTGTCTCTTTTGGGTATCCTATGAAGACGCATTTCTCCGCTTTGGGTTCCAGCTTTTCAGGCTGAAGCTTTTTGACATAAGCATCACATCCCCAAACTTTAAGAAACGACAGCTTTGGCTTCTTGCCAAACCAAAGTTCATATGGCGTCGTCTCAACGGATTTCGATGGTGCCCTATTTAAAGTGAATGCAGCTGTCTCTAATGCATAACCCCAAAACGATAGTGGCAAATCGGCAAGAGACATCATAGATCGCACCATATCCAATAAGGTTCGATTACGACGTTCGGACACACCATTACGCTGTGGTGTTCCAGGCGGTGTTAATTGTGAAACAATTCCACACTGTCTTAAGTGACTGCCAAACTCATAACTCAGATATTCTCCTCCTCGATCAGATCGTAGGAATTTAATCTTCTTGTTACGATGATTCTCAACTTCACTCTGAAATTGTTTGAACTTTTCAAATGTTTCAGACTTGTGTTTCATTAAGTAAATATACCCATATCTACTTAAGTCATCAGTGAAGGTGAGAAAGTAACGATAACCACCGCGCGCCTCAATGCTCATCGGACCGCACACATCAGTATGTATGATTTCCAATAAGTCACTTGCCCGTTCCATTGTTCCAGAGAACGGAGTTTTAGTCATCTTGCCCATGAGGCATGGCTCACATGTGTCAAGTGATTCAAAATCAAGTGACTCCAAAAGTCCATCAGCATGGAGCTTCCTCATGCGTTTTACGCCAATATGACCTAAACGGCAGTGCCACAAGAAAGTGGTATTATCATTATCAATTCTACATCTTTTGGCATCAATGTTATGAACATGTGTATCATTACTATCGAGATTCAATAAGAATAAACCCCTCACATCGGGTGCATGACCATAAAAGATATTACTCATATAAATAGAACAACCATTATTCTCTGATTTAAATGAGTAACCGTCTCGCAATAAACAAGATCCAGATATAATGTTCATGCTTAACGCAGGCACCAAATAACACTTATTTAGGTTCATCACTAATCCCGACGGTAATCGAAGAGCGAGCGTGCCGACGGCGATCACATCAACCTTGGAACCATTTCCCACGCGCATCGTCACTTCGTCCTTTGCCAGCCTCCGTCTATTCCGCAGTTCCTGTTTTGAGTTGCAAATATGAGCAACCGCACCGGTATCAAATACCCAGGCACTACAACGAGAGTTGGTAAGGTACACATCAATAACATGTATATCATATATACCTTGTTTGTTGTTGGCCACCTTCTTGTCAGCCAAATACTTGGGGCAATTCCGCTTCCAGTGTCCAGTTCCCTTGCAATGAAAACACACAGTTTCTGGTTTGGGTCCAGCCTTGGGTTTCTTCACGAGAGGAGCAACTGCTTTGCCACTCTTCTTGGAGTTACCCTTCTTACCCTTGCCATTTTTCTTGAAACTAGTGGTTTTATTGACCATCAACACTTGATGCTCCTTCTGAATTTCAGACTCAGCGGCTTTCAGCATCGCAAACAGCTCGGCGACTGACTTGTTCATCCCGTGCATGTTATAGTTCAACACGAAGCTCTTGTAGCTAGGTGGCAATGATTGAAGAACTCTGTCAGTGATAGCCTCTGGCGGAAGGGGCATCCCTAACTCAGCCAGACGGGTGGAGTACCCAGACATTCTGAGCACGTGATCACTGATAGACCCGTTCTCCTCCATCTTGCAAGCATAGAACTTATCGGAGATCTCATATCTCTCGATCCGGGCATTCTTCTGAAAGATAAACTTCAACTCCTGGAACATCTCATATGCTCCATGACGTTCAAAACGTCTTTGAAGTCCCGGTTCTAAGCCATACAACATTGCACATTGAACTATTGAGTAATCATCAGAACGAGCCTGCCAGGCGTTCACAACGTCTAGAGACTCAACTGGAGCGGGTGGATCACCAAGCGGTGCATCAAGGACATAAGCCTTCTGGGAAGCCGTAAGGATAATCCTTAGATTACGGGCCCAGTCCACAAAGTTACTTCCATCATCTTTGAACTTAGCTTTCTCTAGGAACGCATTAAAATTCAGGGGTGCTACTGCGCGAGCCATGATCTACAACATAAATATAGCAAAGACAACTTAGACTATTGTTCTTAGATAATGAGTTTAGTTAATCATATTTTAAAAAACTCCCACTCAAATTGACATCCCTCCGATCATTCGAGTGTAACATGATCCAAATCCACCAACTCAAGTCCGATCATCACGTGAGTTGAGGTGGTTTCAATGGTGAACATCTTCATGTTGATCATATCTACTATATGACTCATGTTCGACCTTTCGGTCTCTTGTGTTCCGAGGTCATGTCTGTACATGCTAGGCTCGTCAAGTTTAACCCGAGTGTTCCGCACGTGTAACATGGCTTACACCCGTTGTATGCGAACGTAGAGTCTATCACACCCGATCATCACGGCGTGTCTCGAAACGACGAACTTTCGCAACGGTGCACACTTGGGGAGAACACAATTTATCTTGAAATTTAAGTGAGGGATCACCTTATAATGCTACCGTCGTCCTAAGCAAAATAAGATGCATAAAAGGATTAACATCACATGCAAATCATAAGTGACATGATATGGCCATGAACTTGTGCTTTTGATCTCCATCTCCAAAGCACCGGCATGATCTCCATCGTCACCGGCATGACACCATGATCTCCATCATCTTGATCTCCATCAACGTGTCGCCATAAGGTTGTCGCGCTGACTGTTGCTTCCACGACTATAGCTAACGTTTAGCGATAAAGTAAAGCATTACATAGCGCTTAATGATTGACACGCAGGTCATACAATAATTAAAGACAACTCTATGGCTCCTGCCAGTTGCCGTACTCATCGACATGCAAGTCGTGATATTCTATACATCACATGATCATCTCATACATCACATATATCTCATCATGTAATTGGCCATATCACATCACAACATACCCTGCAAAAACAAGTTAGACGTCCTCTAATTGTTGTTGCAAATTTTACGTGGCTGCTACGGGTTTGCAAGAACCGTTCTTACCTACGCAAAACCACAACGTGGTGTAGTGATTGCTTTTTGATCTTCTAAAAGAACCCTCTTCATTGAAATCGATTCAACTAAAGTGAGAGAGACAGACACCCGCTAGCCATCTTTATGCAACAAAATTACATGTCAGTTGAAGGAACCTGTCTCGCGTAAGTGTACGCGTAATGTCGGTCCGGGCCGCTTCATCTCACAATACCGCCGAATCAAATATCAACTAGTAACGGCAAGCAATATGTATACACCCACGCCCACAACTCGTTTGTGTTCTACTCGAGATCTCATCTACGCATAGACCTGGCTCATGATGCCACTGTTGGGGAACGTTGCATGGGAAACAAAATTTTTCCTACGCACACGCAAGATCTATCCATGGTGATGAGCATCTACGAGAGGGAGAGTGAATCTACATACCCTTGTAGATCGCTAAGCGGAAGCGTTAATAAACGCGGTTGATGTAGTCGAACGTCTTCGCGATCCAAATCGCCGAGCGTCCCGCGATCCAATCACGATCCTTCCGATCTAGTGCCGAACGGACGGCACCTCCGCGTTCAACACACGTACGGCTTGATGACGCCTTCACCTCCTCGATCCAGCGAGCGATGGTGAAGTAGTGGTTGAGTTCCAGCAGCACGACGGCGTGGTGATGGTGGTGAGGAACAATCTCTGCAGGGCTTCGCCAAGCGCTACGGAGATTATGACGGAGGAACTAGAGGGTTAGGGTTGCCGCACACGGCTTGGGGAAATCTTGATGTGTCCCGTGTGCTAGCCCTGCCCCTCTATTTATATGTTGAGCCTTGGGGTCTAAACTTGGAGTAAAAGCCTCCTCCGGGTCGGTTTTGCCCGCACAAGGTCGGTTTGGCCCGCAGGGAAAGAGTCCAACTCGGATCCCTGCCGAACCGTGCACAGCCGCGCACAAGCGGTAGTACCGCTTCACACAAGCGGTAGTACCGCTCGGGCGGTAGTACCGCTTCACACAAGCGGTAGTACCGCTCGGGCGGTAGTACCGCTTCACACAAGCGGTAGTACCGCTCCGGCGGTAGTACCGCTTCACCAAGCGGTAGTACCGCTTACGCGGCAGCAAAACTACTTTTGCACTTTCCAATACCTTGTGGGCTTTATCCCTTTGGCTCATATAAAGTGTTGCTGCACCCGAACACTTCGGTAAACATCCGGAACCCCTTCCGGTGAACTCCGGAACCCTTCCAGAGATCAAAACACTATTATCACATATATCAATCTTTACCTCCGGACTATTCCGGAGATCCTCGTCATGTCCGGGATCTTATCCGGGACTCCGAACAACTTTCGGTCACCAACATAATAACTCAATTATACTAATCGTCACCAAACGTTAAGTGTGTAGACCCTGCGGGTTCGAGAACTATGTAGACATGACCGAGACACCTCTACGGCCAATAACCAATAGCGGGACCTGGATGCCCATATTGGCTCCTACATATTCTACGAAGATCTTTATCGGTCGAACCTCTATGTCAAGGATTCAGTTAATCCCGTATGCTGTTCCCTTTGTTCTTCGGTATGTTACTTGCCCGAGATTCGATCGTCGGTATCACTATACCTAGTTCAATCTCGTTACCGGCAAGTCTCTTTACTCGTTCCGTAATACAAGATCTCGTGGCTAACACTTTAGTCACATTGCTTGCAAGGCTCATTGTGATGTTGTATTACCGAGTGGGCCCTGAGATACCTCTCCGTCATACGGAGTAACAAATCCCAGTCTTGATCCATGCCAACCCAACAGACACCCTCGGAGATACCTGTAGAGCACCTTTATAGTCACCCAGTTACGTTGCGACGTTTGATACACACAAGGTATTCCTCCGGTGTTAGTGAGTTGCATGATCTCATGGTCAAAGGAACAGATACTTGACATGCAGAAAACAATAGCAATAAACTGACACGATCAAATGCTACGTTTACAGTTTGGGTCTTGTCCATCACATCATTCTCCTAATGATGTGATCCCGTTATCAAATGACATCTCATGTCAATGGCTAGGAAACCTTAACCATCTTTGATCAACGAGCTAGTCAACTAGAGGCTTACTAGGGACACAGTGTTGTCTATGTACCCACACATGTATTTGAGTTTCCAATCAATACAATTATAGCATGGATAATAAACGATTATCATTAACAAGGAAATATAATAATAACCAATTTATTATTGCCTCTAGGGCATATTTCCAACAGTTTTTGCCCTATATTTTGTAATTATGCTAACTACTTCGGACCCAATGAGTTTGGGGACCATATTGTACTTAAAAATGACTTAGGTACATTGGAGAAGCATTGTGTTCTTGACTTATTCATGAAGAAGGTGGTGTCACCACGAGGGAATTAGAGCGAAGATTGGATGACTCATTGATCTACTACTTCATACCAATGCTTTCTCGGTTACAAGTATTTACTTCATACATATATATAGAATTGGAGTCAACCTTGTGTAGGTTGCATCTTGGCATGATTAGTACTTGTTGAAGTTGTGTTTTCTTGAATGTTCTTAAAAGCCACTTTATTGCAATGGCGAGACATTTGAGAGGAAGCATATAATGGGGATCTATAAAATCATATTCATGATTCACTTATCCCAAAATATGCAAATAAAGCAATCTATTGCATATCAATTCCTCAAATGGTCTCTCATGTGCAATATTGATGAAATAGCAAAAACACTCTATTTGCGCTTGGTATTGGCTATCTTGCTTAGTAAATCAGTGTTATGCAAATGAGATCAATTTGTGCCATGTGCCTTGCTCTTATGCTATGATCAAAGTTGTAGAATAATGGATTCACTTGTGGATATCATGTTCTTATCTATTGCAACTATTTTGTGTATGCGAGTTTCTTTGTGGATGCATATCATGCTGACTATTGGCCACTTAGAACCTTTTATACACAAGAAAGTTCATATCCTTCTGTGGTATCATTTATTCCTTGCCGGCCACTTGGTTTGGTTCTTTTTGACTCTTTGGTGGTTTCGGTAAGAGGTTGAAACTGAGTGCTTGTATGCATTGCATATATCCTTGTGCACTCATGTGTTTTGGATGTATTTTGGACCCATACTTGACATGATGATCACATTGGATATTCCTCTTATATCTTGTCCAAAATATGTTCTTTAGATCTTTTGAATGGTTTCCTCCCATGTCTAATCTTATTTTCATATCATAGTATCTTGTTACATTCTATAGATCCTAAATATGGTTTGAGCTCCTCGTCATTGAATATGTTGCATTTGATTTCACTCACATTTTCGTGTTATGCACACATTAAGGAGGAACTCATACTATATTGGTCTTCTAGATTTTATCTTCCATTTTGGCATTTGTTGCCAATGGGGGAGAAGTTTAGAGGGTTCAAAGACAAGTGTTCTTAGTGTGCTTGTTGTCATTTTGTTGTCATTCATGCTTACCTACACTTGTTACATATGTTTGTTGCATGGATGAGTATTGTATATAGAGAAAACTTCACCTAGTTTATGTCAACCAATATATGCAATGACATTCAAAGTTCATTCACACATGCATATATAGTGGGGGAGTTTGCTCTATATATTATGGGTGTGCTAACATCAAACACTTGTAGTGTTTGATGCTAGTACAACCGGTTTTGATAATCTCAAGTATCTTTGTGACACTTGATGCTGTCAAAACCACCTAAAGTATACAATTTATCCTCGGATGAATTGCATACTTGTTTAAAAAAAATTCATTATATAAACCCTCTTGTTGAGATTGTCATCAATTACCAAAATGGGGGAGATTGAAAGTACTTGTAGTCCCCATGTGTGGTTTTGGTAATTAAATGACAATCCTAATGGACTAATGTTTGCATTGAGATATACATTTGAAGGAAAGTTCCATTTGCAATGCATGAAGAATACTGGATGAATTGATGGATGAAATCCATCAACATAAATATATGCATTGAGACTTGATAATGAATGACAATTCCTATGAAGAAACAATGACATCAAGTTATATAGGAAGGTTTGTTCCATGTGTGATGCAAGAAGGAGATTGAATGGATTCGGAATGAATGCCATATACATATAGTTGTGCATCAAGATTTATCATGGAGCAAAGATAAATGTTGACCAAGATGAAGATCGAAGATTGAATTCAAAGATGGTCAACACACAAGCGCAAATCATGTGCCACATGAGATCTTATGGTACGGTAAGAATTTGTCAATTGCGCTTTGTGTACTAACCCATTCTATGTGTTTTCTATGTCTGTGTGGGTTAGGTAATTCTCATGGACTTACATCAAGAGAAAGATTTCAAGTGCCCATGAGAGGATGACATTAAGTGATGATGATCATGGTTTACAAGGGCAAGTTCAAGATAGGCATTCTGAAGAATTACATGTTTGAAGCTTGCAGATGATCATGTGATGGACACGCGAAGACGAATACAAAGCAAAGCTTCCCACATTGTGTATGGGGGAGCTACTTGAAGACTTCACCAATGTCTTGCCTTCAACTTGAGCCAAGAAGAAACATTAACATCAAGCTCAAGTGAAAGGCTCAAGTCAAAGGTATTAGTTCCTTTGACGTTAGTGTTGTCGAGTGATGACCACCGAAGAAACACATACACTCAAGAATGGATTCTCAATAGCTATGTAGTGTAGCTCTTTTATGATTCTTGAGTTATAGGGATCCCGCACTATTAAGAGGGGATCAAAGGGGTTCGTGATGGATTTGCTCAAGTCAACATCTTCTCTACACAATTCCACTCTTATCCTATATACCGAAGAAAATCCAAAGCCAAATAGGTTTCCCAAATACATGATAAAACCTTTGCATATTTGGCATCCTCAATTATGGCTGATCTTGGGTGGTCCTCTATATGAGGACCTGGGGTTTTTCCATAGCTACAAAACGAGCCCAAGATCATCAAAATCGGAGTTCGTATGAAAAAGTTGTGCATGTTTTACTATCTGGAGGGCCGGAAGTTCCGGGCTGCCCCGAGGTTCCGGTGTCCGGACGTTCCGGGATAGGTTCCGGGGGAAGTTTCGGGCTTTCCAGAGTGTTGCGCTGATATTCTCCAAAGGGAGCCCGGAAGTTCCGGGCATGCCCGGAAGTTTCGGGCTGCGTTTTTCTGTGCATAACGGGCAGATTTTGTGGGGGCACTATATAAGGTACCCTTCTTCCCCATTGGGCTAGGGTTCCACATCCGAAAATTTCCCCATTCTTGAGAGCTCACTCCTCCTCCCCCAAGCCTAAAAACTCCAATACATTTGGGGGAAACTATCCCATGGATCTAGGGTTCATTTGTTGAACTCTTCATCCAAAGGAACCCAAGAACACCCAAGTGGCTCCCTCTCCTTTCTCCTACACCGAATCAAAGATTCCGGAGAGATTTGTGAGAGTTCTTGAGAGAGATTTCATCCAAGCATACATCCACTCATCCTCTCTCTTTTGACCAAAGCAATTTGTGATTTGAGCAAGTCTTGAGCATTTCCCCCTTGGTCTTGTTACTCTTGGAGGTTGGAGACTCCTAGGCGGTAGGAGTACTCCGGTGAGGAATCAACTTGTGATTTGTCCCCCAGAAAGTTTGTGAAGGTTTGGAGGCCACCTCAAGGTCTACCACTAGTGGTTGGGAATTGCCTTCGTGGTGATATCTCAAGGGGAGAATAGGGTGAGCCTTCGTGGCGTTGGTGTGCCTTCGTGGTAACATCCATCCCTCCAACGGTGACTAGCTTCCCTCCAAGGAAGTGAACATCGGGATACATCCTCGTCTCCGTGACTTTGGTTATCCCTAACCCTAGCTCCTTACTTGTGGTTTACTTTGGTTACTTGACCGTGCATTCACTATATCTTGTTGTCCTCATTATATTGTGTTGGCTATTCCCTTGTAGAGATTATTTAGGCCTTCACTTTATATTCCGCAATTCATACTTGCTACTATTGATATATCTTGTACTTAGTGTGAATTGCTAGCATGTAACATTCATTTCCATATCTGTGACATAACTTGTGTAAGCTTGTAGGGCTTACTGTAGTTTGCTTGTATCATCCAATTCCATATATTGTGATACAATTTGTGTAAGCTTGTATTGCTTACTTGTGGTTGTGTGTATTATTCATTTCCATATCTTGTGAGATACATTGAGTAAGTTTGTGTAACTTACTTGTGCTTGCTCATATCTTCGTTGTTCTCATCTTGTTTATCCTACGGTGTTGGTGCACTTAGTGAGCCTAGTATATTTTGGGTTTGTGCTTGAAAAGTATCCGCTTAGTTTATTTCCGCATTAGGATATAGCCAAATCCGTAAAAGATTTTAAAACGCCTATTCACCCCCCCCTCTAGGCGACATCGTGGTCCTTTCAGCGAGGCACTAGACATTACAGAGGTGCCCGCCGTCGTCCCAAGGTAGTTGGGAGATTGGCGGAAGTACTAGGCAGAAAACTAAGGTTATTATATTTGTCAAACATATTTATTATATTTCAGCTTATAAGTTTGTCAATTTGGCATGCATGATCTCATTTCAGTTTATACCTTGTCTTTGCAGGATGGTGGCTCATTACCGTCTACTTGAGGAGGAGTACGAGAAGGACCACCGAGGTTGGATGATCGCCGAAGGCACGGTATGCTTTGATTTTTCATGTCAATTCCTTTTTGTTCAACACACAAGGAGTACTAATTTTTTAGTAACAAATGCAGGAACTCCATGCCCTTCGGATACGTGGTCATTCCTTGAAACAAGATATCTTGAAGTACGATGAGAGGTACACACCATACATACGGAGGGCAAAGCTCATTGCTTTTGTGACCATGGCCAGGCGAGGGGTGCCGACCTACAATGGCACCGCCCTGACAGCACTTATTGACCGATGGCATGTGGAGACACACTCTTTCCATCTTCCGAGTGGGGAGATGACCATCACTCTTCAAGACATGGCCATGATCACCGCTTTGCCTATCAAAGGAGAGGCCGTGACTGGAAAAATTGAGTCCGGAAAGTACAGGGACATGGTTGAGGAGCTTCTTGGAGTTAGGCCACCGGATCCTATACCAGATAAAAGGGTTTCAAAGACAGGTGGGCTGAAGTTCACTTGGCTTCACAACCACTTTCATGAGCTTCCAGACGGAGCTGACGGACCTACTATTGAGCGCTACGCCCGGGCTTATGTGTTGTACGTCTTCAGAACTGTGCTCTTCGTGGACTCCGGGGGTAGCTCTGCTTCTTGGATGTTTCTCCCTCTACTACGAGACTGGGACGAGGCAGGGAGGTATAGTTGGGGCTCAGCGGGGCTAGGTTTCCTATACCGTCAACTCGATGAAGCTTGCAGGAGGAGTTCGGGTACGTCCAACATTGGTGGTTGTGTGCTGCTCTTCCAGATATGGATGTGGGAGAGACTTCCGGTAGGCCGTCCCACAAGTCGGACGCGTCGTGACTGGGAATATGATGAGCCGGATCGCTTGCCTACTGTCACGCATTGTTGGGACGAGGTGAGGACCAATTGGGGGAAGACGGAAGAGCTATACATGTCTTACACCAACGAGCTTGACTGTTTGTTACCTTCGCATGTGAGTTCACAACAAGATTACTTTCATCAATTATTCTTTATTCTGATGTGCTCTTTTGTATTCCAAGTAACAAAATTTAACTTTGATGATAGGTACAATGGCTGCCCTACAACCAGATTGACTTTCAACTTAATGTCATGTGCACCCGAGACGAATCGATGTGGGGTGTGAGATGCCCACTCATTTGCTTCTATGCCGTGGAGTTCCACCTACCACATCGAGTGGCGAGGTAGTTTGGGAAGCTTCAACTATCACCACCGGAGACTATATCGACATCTATTGAGTTGCATAAGTAACCCCTAGAAACCTAGTGATTATTATTCGTCTTTCAAGATATATGCTCATGACGAACTACTCACTTTTTACTCGTGTGTTGTTAGGCTTGATCAGCAAAAGACCAAGAGGATTAGCGACTAGAGGTGCAAGCACCAAGAGTATATTGATGTCTAGAATAAGTTCGAAGACAATCCGAACATCTACAACATGCAAATGCATCATGAGTCATCTTATGGAGAGCATCTTAGTTGGCTGCACGGAGTGACTCGAGTGCATCTAAAGACTAGGTGGACTGATGTTGACTGGCTGGATGAGCCTTCAGATGGCGATGAAGGCAACGAGTAAGACGATAACGTGTGCTTGGGTGGTAGACACATCCAGTATGGGCCTGTGCGAGACCGCGTGGTAATGATACTTCCTCTCTATACACCGACTCTCAATACATCTTATGTGTAGGTCATTATCTTTGAGATTATCCTATTTTGCAGGCTAGGGAGCTCCTACGAGGCATTAACGAAGCTGGCGACGCTCTGCGAGTGTATCCTGGAACTCCACAAGCCGAATCTACTCTACGTGAATGCCTCAAGGTGAACTATCCATGATGTACCTGTTTTGGTTGTTGTTTCTATTTTGGTTTGGTTTGGTTGTTGTAGTTATGCAGCATAATGTACCTTTTCACTATGTTGTTTTTTCTAGAAAATGGTCCACCGGTCCCGTCGTCTCATTACTAGGCTTGCATGCCGGGCTCCTGCTAGAGACTTGGATGATGTCCAACCATCAGCTACATCTTCTAGCCATCTCTATGTAGACGACGAGGCGGGCGACTCCATAGATGATCAGATGATATTGTCGCAGTGCTTCGATGCACCGGAGCCGAGTCAGCCTACTCAGCCTCGTAGGACAACTAGGCAGCATGGGCCTCCGAAGAGGACCACCCCCGGTTCAAATGCCCTCAGAAAGAGAGCACCGGCGCCAAAAAGAAAGCGCTGAACTACGTGTGATGTGTATTGTGGCTTCTGTTTCGACACTTTTTATGTCTACGAACTAAGTACGTGTGCCGTGATGGTCATTTCTTGTATGTTTGGACTCTTTGTGATGATGTTTGTTAAACATTTTAGTTGTTGAGCTGAAGAGATTAGAGATATTATATATGCTGCTGCTGTTGAGCTGAAGATATTATATATGCTGCTGCTATTGAGCTGAAGATATATATGATGCTGCTGTTTCAGGGCTGAGCCAAAATAAGTTTGTCTCCAGCCTGGTACTTCGGCGCCAGGAAAGAAGGCGCCGATATTCACAACTTCGGCGCCGAGCAACTAGGCGCCGAACTTGAGAAGGACGGCGCCGCATAAGAAGGCGCCGAGCTTGTGCACTTCGGCGCCCTCGTTTTTTGTCAGAAAATTGCCATACAAAATTGCGATGTTTTCCAACTAAACTTGCCACTCGGGTCAACTAACGTTGCTACGAAAAACGTTCGGGTTGCCATGCTTAAAATCCGAACGTTTGGGATTTATCGGGTCCTTATCTTAATAATGTAATCATGAGATCGGAAAATTCAATAGCACCCTATCATTGGCGGTGTCAACGATAGGTGGCTTGTCACTGCCAACGCCGACTATAATTCTATATCGTTTGAAAGGCTAGCGATTGGAGCCCTTATCGAGGCCTCACAAGGATGTTTGTACTGCTGCTCCCTCTCAACTAGAAAGGCGTTGGGCCCTCAAGTGCAAGGATTTTTAGTAAGAAACAATTTTCCCTCAAGGTGGATGACCTTAAGGTTTATTGAATCTGTAGGAGTTTACTAAGCACCCAATGATAAGTACCTGCACATAAAAATATAAAACTACCTTGGCCCCCAACAAGACTAGCGAGATTGCCAGTCTCACTAGCCTTGCCAGTTACAAGGATTAAACACAAGTGTGTATAGAAGATTGATTGTAAAGGAAAAGTAAAATCAAGAAAGATCGAGGTTGGAAGAAATAGGAAGGAAAATGAACTGGGACCCATAGGTTCGCTAGTGGTTTCTCTCCAAAAGATAGCATGGTGTGATGAATAAATTATAGTTGCGCATCAATTATATTGTAGTTCTATGACTATGACTATAGATAGCATAACTACATATGATCATCATGTCCGAACATCTATAAACCGTTATCCAACTGCATCTATAGCTAATAATACTCCACCCAAGATGTAGGTGTAGAGGTGATTGTTCGAGACTCGGCGGGCGACTTGGTGCTTGTAGCATGCAAATATATGCAACGATGTGATGTTTCTCTTGAAGCTGAATTATTTTTTGCAAAGGAAGGAATGCTGATGGAACATACATATGATGCAAGGCCTTTCGTTCCACAAACATATTGCTCAAATCTGATAAAACTATTGAAGGATCAAGGGCAGGATAAATCAAGACTTGGCCAGCTCTGAAGGACATACTCGTTGAAGAGCAAGAGCTGTTCGTCATGAAACTAGATAGACTCAGAATAGTGTTGCATATTTCTAGCCAAATTGTTGCACTCAGAGCATCGTATCGAGCTGTGGTTACATGATGCACCTGAGAATCTACAGAGTCTTTTGGCTATAGATTATAAAACTATTGACTAATCAATAAAGGTCCCAACTTTCTTGCAAAAAAAATACTCCACCTATGACCGTTATCCAACATGCATATTAAAGTATAAAATAAAATAAAGTATTGCATTAAGTATGATGACATGAAGTAAATGATATATTCTCTTCACCCTACGCTCAAAGGGAAACTACACAATCATCTTTTTATCCCTAGTGGCAACAACACAATACAAGACTTTTCCACTTTTTGTCACTTCGGTAGATTACTTGTAAGATTTGCAAGTGCATCTAGTGCCCCATGAGGGTTTTGGATGATCATATATACAAAACAGTTAAGGGATTGATGCGTTTGTTAATATACACAGATGTAGTCACAGAGGATTTGGTTTAAGAGAGATTTCTGACCCCTAAAAATGTTGTGATGACATTGAAGAATATGATATGCATGTTGAAACAATTGAAGATATTCATGGAAAGAGAAGCAGAAGCATAGACTTTTGTTTACTAGTTTCTTTTGCTTATGAGTCCAATGGGTAAACTGTACTATCAAGGGGGGATCAAAAGTCAAAGCTAGATTGAAGTCTTCTAGTGTGTGCTTTTGGCTTCAGAGTACAAGATGATATTCTTCAATATTCCTTAGCGCATTTGCTTTGTAGTACATTTGGTTGTCTTGTGCGGCAAGAAATACCACGTGGGGGAGAGCTGCTTTGAAATCCGACTGCTAGCCACGTCTTGTGTTGACTTTTGTGAGTGTGCCTCCAAGGTCATATCAGCCCTCGGGCTTGCTCCACCAGCTATATATAGCCATCCACTTAAACCGTAGACAGCTGGCTGCTCCGTGCGAACTGAGACAGAGGTTTTGTGAGCATCCCGTTTTCCTCCCAATGATCCGAGAGAATCCTAGTGAGGGAAAACCCAAAGCCTAAAATGCTAAATTGAGTTGAGCATCACTGAAGAGTTTGATCAAGCTGATCTCATCCTATTACTCTTGTGGACTATTCATCCACTAAATAGTTAGGCATCTGTTCTAAGCATCCAAGAGTAATTGTGGACTGCCTGAAGGAAAAGTCTGTGAATGCCTTGGAGATCTAAGTTGAAGATTTGCGGCGAGTGATTGGGCGCAGTCAGAGTTGAATGTATCTCAAGGAGAATAGGGTGGAGACATTGTACTCCGAGTTAAATCTCAGCCCCTTCAACTAGACATAGAGTTGTGCCATCATCTTGAACTAGGTGAACATATCATTGTCTTCACCAAGCCTCCGGGTTCTATTTCCTCGCTCTCAATCTACTTCCTTCTCAACTTGGACACACTGCTTGAGCCCGTTGGCAGACGCATTGCTGCCGCGGGATCTAAGCTCCACTTGATGGCTATTCTCCCAAGACTGGCAGAGAGCCAGCCAGACGTCTACCATTTCCTCGTCCGTGCAAGGGACGAGGTCCGAATCGATGGATCCGGAGTTGCTGGAATCAGATCTATTGCCCGCAGTGTCGAAAATGGCTGGAGATCACTAGATAGGAGCTAGTGGAGCGGACTGGTAGTGAAGCCGAGTGGCAGAAATGTCTAGGCTTTGGTCCGGGGTGCGGATAGGAACGTGGTATATGTGTGGTTAGTGTGTGTTGGTTAGACGTGGAGTACATGCCAGGCGTGTCTGGGCGGCCCCAAATCCGCCCACATATGTGCTGGGTCTGAGGGGTGCCAGACAGGCCGGACGTTTGGGCTAGCTTTAGAGCATCTCCAGCAATCCTATTTAGGGCACCCAAAAGTTGTTGGAGTAAAATTTGAGGGACCAAAAAGTGAATTTTGGGGCACTCAAAAATGTTCATCTCCAACGGCTGCCCTTAAATAGCTCAAACTGCAAATGTTTTTTTGAACATCCAAAGATTGCATAGTTCACTTCAAACATTCAAAGTTTTGAACATCCAAACATTACTGGCCCAATAGGTTGTGTTGACACACGGACACATCACGTGTACCCTCAACACCGGGGGTGATGCACCGCAGCTCACGTCGAAGGAGGTCCGACCGGCAGCGCGATACGCAGGACAGCCGGCAGACGCTTTTGAAGACCCGAAACCCCACACGCCCGGGAGGGACCCCGTCAGGGAATGCGGCAGCTATGGGCTGCTCTAGGTCGATTCGCTCGCCCCTAGAGCCTCGAGATTCGCAGCTCTCAAACTTGAGGAACAGCGAAGAACGAGAGAGAAAAATGATGGAAAGATAAAACGTAGATGAAAAAGTAGTATATTGATTTGTTCGATTGTGTGTTGTTCAATCGGCCGTCACCCCCAACATATATAAGAGGCGGCTGGACTTCCCGTACAAGTAAAGGATTCATCTAGGCTTTCCTTACAAGAATATTACATCAATTCGTGTCCTAAAGAATCCTAATTCTAGTCCAACTCGGATTTGGCTCGGATCTGTCCCATACTTCTGTCCTACTTCTTGTGTGGGCTGTAGAAATCGCATACTAACTCGGATGGAGTCGAGTCCAACATCAAACTTGTCCGCCTCGACGATCTGCATAAGACAACCCGGGTCACTTCTCCTTCTAAGGCCGTCTTGATGACTTTTAGGGCTCATCTTTAACTTCCACTCGGACTCGGTCATGCAGTTTTTTGGACTGTCCGAGTCTTGTAGCAACTTTACAGGATATATACTATCTCAAATGATGATGACTCCAAAAGCAAAGTTGATCGTTTCAACGATACACATAACTTCCACATAGAACACTTTTCCATCCGAGGTCATCTAGATAATCTTTTGAGCCCATCTTTAGCTTCTGTTTGGATTCTCACTCAAACCGGCAAGCCTTCGAGAACCGGCAAGCACTCATTTCCGGCAAGCAAAACTTTCCGGTAAGCACTCATTTTTGGCAAGCATTCATTTCCGGCAAGCATTTATTTCTGGCAAGCAAAACTTTCCGGCAAGCACTCAAAACCGGCAAGCATTTCCGGCAAGTACTTATTTCCGGCAAGCAAAACTTTCCGGCAAGCAAAGCTTTTCGGCAAGCACTCATTCGGCCGGCAAGGACGAATAGCTCGTGCGACCCGTAGACACCACCTAGGTGGGTGTCTGGTACCTCGCGCCACTTTTACACTCAGGACCGGTTCGCAGAGTATTGTCTCTAACTTTTGCATACGAACTCGGATTGAGATGATTTTTATATCAAAATCAACCGATTCGACGAGACGAAGACAATTCATGTAGAAAGTTTTCTCATATTAGGCCGTCTTGAGGGCGTATTTGTCCGAACAGTACTCTAAGTGCCAAAATCTCAGTACTTCAAGCACAGTTTCGGCCTTTTAGATGAGATCGGATGGTGATGACCTAAACATCAAAGTTTCACATTTTGACGATACGGAACTTTCACATGTTGAGAACCTTTGCATTTGAGGTCATCTTAATTAAGTTTTTGGCCGTGCCAAAATCTGGTGTCAACACATGCCCCCCTGTTTTTCGGCAAAACTTGTATGCCGAAAAATAATTTGCATTGTACTTGTTCTAAGGACGATGTCAACACTCCATCGGCCATTTTAAATTTTCTTAGGGAGATAAGCATGTATCAGCCATGTTTTATCCTAAGGGCGATAATCGTATATCAGCCATTGGCTACTTAGGCTTCTTGCCACACACTCGGGTGGTACTTCTTCAAATACTTGCCATTGAGAGCTCGTGGTAACAATGCCCCTTGTATGGATTCCACCAAATATGAGTTTCCAGGAACTACTCTTGTAATCTTGAAAGGACCTTCCCAGCTTGGAGACCACTTCCCGATTTTTTTATCTCTTGAACCAATCGGCAGGATCACTTTCCACACAAGATCGTTAACTTGAAAATTCTTCAACTTGACCTTTTTATTATAAGCCCTTGCCACCCTCAATTTATCTCTCTCTATGGCCTTTAAAGCAGCCAAACTTTATCGGCAACCTCATCAATATTGTCCATCATCAAGTTATAAAAGTTCACTGCCGATAAATCATTTTGTTTGGCTATTCTCAAAGCATTCAAATTTACTTCCACTGGTAGAACGGCCTCTTGACCATATACCAGCTCATATGGAGTTACCTTTGTAGCGCCATGCCTTAAGATTCTATGTGCCCACAAAGCTTCAGACAACAACTCATGCCATTTCCTTGGATTATCTTCAATTTTCTTCTTGATGAGCTTGATTAATATTTTATTGCTAGACTCAGCTTGTCCATTAGCTTGGGCATAATACGGAGAGGAATTGAGCATCTTTATATTATAAGATTCGGCAAATTCTCTAACTTGGTGTGACATGAAAGACGAACCTTGATTTGTAGTTAATGTTTGAGGAATGCCGAATCTATGAATAATGTGCTCAGTTATGAATTGAATTACCTCCGTATGTGTCATATTCTTGGGAGGTACTGCTTCAGACCATTTAGTGAAGTAATCGGTTGCCACCAATACGAACCGATGCCCCTTTGAGGAAGATGGATGAATTTCTCCAGTGAAGTCTAAACCCCAACCTCTAAAAGGCCACGACTTGATAATAGGATGTAACATAGCAGCAGGAGCCAATTAAATATCACCAAACTTTTGACAAGCTTCACACCCTTTATAATACCTGAAGCAATCATTGATCATAGTCGGCCAATAAAACCCAGCACGTCTCAATAACCATTTCATCTTGGGGGCCGACTGATGAGTGCCACAAATTCCTTCATGGACCTCTTCGATAGCAACTCTCGCTTGGTCCTCGTCCAAGCACTTTAACAGAACATCATCAACAGTTCGGCGATAGAGATCACCATCTCTCATTGTATATTTGAAAGTCATACGCTGAACGGTCCTTGTCCACCCTTTCACTCGGATTGCACAGATAATCAATAATGGGCTTTCTCCAGTCTTGATTTCACCTGCACTAGATTGATCGTTAGTGGCCGAAGCAGTGGGCTCTGGTTCGGCCTCTACACTTACAAGGCTAGACATCGGCTTTTGAGAAATATGAAACATGCCATGATCAACATGATAGCCGGATGCCTGCTGTGCCAATTCATTTGCTCTCCAATTATCATGCCTAGATATATGCGCAATGCTAAAATAATCTAAAGTAGAAATTATATCTAGATATTTATCAAGATAAACATTAAGTGATTCGTCCAAACATTGAAATACTTTGGATATCTGTTGCACTACCAATAACGAATCACCGAAAGCCTCAATATGTGTAGCACCTATGGCTAGTAACATCTCTAAACCGAATAACAATGCTTCATATTCGGCTTGATTATTTGTGGAAAAATGTTCTAAGCGACATGAGGCTTCAAAAACAGCACCATGAGGAGATATATAAACAATACCAACACCTTGGCCATTGCTACAAACTGAACCATCAAAGTATAATCTCCATGGAACTAATGAGACAAGGTTTATATCAACATCATGCTTGTCGTTAATCCGATGCTCAACGATAAAATTAGCAACAATTTGGCCTTTCATGGATTTTAGAGATTCATAAGCCAAATCGTACTCAATTAAAGCATAAGCCCACTTGCCAATTCTACCACTAAGAATTGGTCTATGCAACATGTATTTAATGACATCGGTTTGACAAGCTACTATGCAAGCACTCAGCACTAGATAATGTCTCAATTTTGTGCAAGCATAATATAAGCACAAACATAACTTTTCAATAAATGTATACCTTGTCTCGGCATCCAACAAGCGTCGGCTCAAATAAGTGATAGCATGCTCCTTTCCTTCGGTCTCTTGAGTCAATACAGCACCAATAACACCTTCCTCCGCTACAATGTAAAGCCTGAAGGGCTCCTTATGCTTAGGTGCTTTCATCACCAGAGGAGTGCACAAATAATTCTTGATCATATCAAATGCTTCTTGCTGTTTTGCCCCCCAAGAAAAATCAACATCATTCTTTAATCGAAGGATAGGAGTAAATGCATCAACTTTCCCTGACAAATTAGATATGAACCTCCTCAAATAATTGACCTTGCCAAGGAATTTTTGCATATCTCTCTTGCATGTTGGAGCCTCCACTTTTTTTATAGCTTCTATCTTTTTGGGATCAATCTCTATGCCATCTTCATGAATAATGAAACCCAAAAACTTGCCAGCCGACATGCCAAATGCACACTTCAAAGGATTCATTTTCAGTCCATATTTTTTCATTCTTTCAAAAGCTAAACGCAAATCGGCTAGATGAGATTTAAAAGCATCCGATTTGACAAAAATATCATCAATATAGACCTCAAGTATAACACCGAGTAAATCAGGAAAAATTAAATTCATAGCCCTTTGATATGTGGCGCCGGCATTCTTTAATCCAAAGGTCATTACTGTCCACTCAAATAAACCAAGGAAACCAGGGCACCGAAAAACCGTTTTGGACATGTCCTCTTCGGCCATAAAAATCTGGTTATACCTCGCATTACCATCAAGAAAGCTAATGACCTTATGCCCAGAAGCATCATTAATAAGCATATTAGCTATGGGCATGGGATACTGATGTCTACTACACAACTTATTCTTGTAGACTCGTGTTGGGCCTCCAAGCGCTGAGTTTTGTAGGACAGTAGCAATTTTCCCTCAAGTGGATGACCTAAGGTTTATCAATCCGTGGGAGGCGTAGGATGAAGATGGTCTCTCTCAAACAACCCTGCAATCAAATACAAGAAATCTCTTGTGTCCCCAACACACCCAATACAATGGTAAATTGTATAGGTGCACTAGTTCGGCGAAGATATGGTGATACAAGTGTAGTATGGATAGTAGATATAGGTTTTTGTAATCTGAAAATAAAAAAACAGCAAGGTAGCAAGTGATAAAACGGAGCTCAAACGGCATTGCAATGCTTAGAAACAAGGCCTAGGGTTCATACTTTCACTAGTGCAATCTCTCAACAGTGCTAACATAATTGAATCATATAACAATCCCTCAACGTGCGACAAAGAATCACTCCAAAGTTCTTATCTAGCGGAGAACATAAGATGAAATTGTTGTAGGGTACGAAACCACCTCAAAGTTATCTTTTCCGATCAATCTATTGAGCCATCCCTATAAGTGTCACAAACAGCCCTAGAGTTCGTACTAAAATAACACCATATGATACGCATCAACCAACTCTAATGTCACCTAGATACTCCAATGTCACCACAAGTATCCGTCAGTTGATTATTCGATATGCATCAAACAACTTCAGATTCATAATATTCAATCCAACACAAAGAACTTCAAAGAGTGCCCCAAGATTTCTACCAGAGAAAGTAGGACGAAAACGTGTATCAACCCCTATGCATAGATTACCCCAATGTCACCTCGGGAATCCGCGAGTTGAGTGCCAAAACATACATCAAGTGAATCAATATAATACCCCATTGTCACCATGGGTATTCATATGCAAGACATATATCAAGTGTTCTCAAATCCATAAAAATATTCAATCCGATAATAGTGAAACCTCAAAGGTAAAAACTCAATTCATCACAACAAGATAGAGAGGGAGAAACACCATATGATCCAACTATATTAACAAAGCTCGCGGTATATCAAGATCGTGCCAAATCAAGAACACGAGAGAGAGAGATCAAACACATAGCTACTAGTACATACCCTCAGCTCTGAGGGTGAACTACTCCCACCTCGTCATGGAGACCGCCGGGATGATGAAGATGGCCTCCAGTGATGATTTCGCCCTCCAGTAGGGTGCCGGAAAAAGGCTTTAGATGAGATCATGGAGGTATAGAGGCTTGCGGCGGCGGAGTCGAAGTTCTAGGGTTATTTCTGGAGGTTTCTGAATATATAAGAATTTTTGGCATTGGAATCACGCAAAGAGGGGCCACAGTGGGCCCATGAGGCACCAGGGCACGGCCACCCCCTGGGCGTGCCCTGGTGGCTTGTGGGGCCCCTGTATCTTCGGGTACTCTCCCAAAGCTTCCTGGGTCCCTTTCCTTCCAGAAAAAATCATCAATTTTTTTTGCTGCATTTGGACTTTGTTTGATATGGATTTTCTGGAAAACCAAAAACAAGCAGAAAACAACAACTGGCACTGGGCACTAGGTCAATATGTTAGTCCATGAAAATCATATAAAATCCAAATAAAAGTGCACCAAAATCATACAAAACTATAATAAACATGGCATGAATACTTTATAAATTATAGTTACGTTGGAGACGTATCAGCATCCCCAAGCTTAATTCCTGATCGTCCTCGAGTAGGTAAATGATAAAAGAAATAATTTATGAAGTGTGAATGCTAGCATAGTGCATAAGTTTGATCAATGATAATTTCAATCACTTTTCCTAGCATCATAACAGCAACTCTTTCTCACAAAACTCATCATGATAAAGTAGCAATCCATTCACATGTTATGGTTCAAATAATGCATTCTCTTGAAACTTAAGAACCTATGTTCTTAGTCACCAAACAATTGCAATTCAACTTATCTTCAACAAAGTCTAAGTAAGAGCTCCACATACTCAATTATCATATAGTCTTCTATGATTGCTAGTACTCAAAGCATATTTTTAGAACAAATGGCATCCATCGAACACAGAGAAAGATAGGGGCTTAATGTTTCACCTCCCAACTTATTTATCAATGAGATAATTGTCAACAATAATAATTCATGATCAAATATATTTGAATGGCCATATGTGCCTGGATCTTTCCCCACCACATGATGCTTGCCAACTAAATAATAATTTAGGTTGACATGAGAATGAATACTTATTGACTCTTGCATAAAAGTAAATACATAAAGTAAAAGATAGATCCTTCGCAGAGGGAAGCAGAGGTTGTCATGCGCTTTTTATTTTTGGATGTGCAAGCTCTTAATGCAAAGGAACGTCATGTTATATTGCCCCTTGTGATAGCAACCTTTATTATGCAGTCCGTCGCTTTTGTTTGTTTACCATCACAAGTTCGTACAATGCTTATTTTTCCTTGCAATAAAAGATCATACATATTTTAGGAGCAATTTTTATTGCTTTTTGCATCGATGACAACTTACTTGAAGGATCTTATTCAATCCATAGGTATATATGGTGGCCACTCATGGCAAGGAACTGGGTTTAATGGTTTTTGGATGCACAAGTAGTATCTCTACTTAGTACGAATTTTTGGCTAGCAAAAGATCCTATGCAAGCACCACATGTTGGAGGATCCATAACAATATAACATCTATGCAAATATACCCTAACATAACTCATTACATTATCTTCCTTGTCCAACTTCAACTAATTTGCTCAAGTTTGAAAATAATTAATGGGTATTCACAATCATAAAAGATTTCCAAAATAATATATTTATATGTGAAAGTTCTCTTCCTTATACTAATCATTCATGAATTGCTTGTATGACCAATATTGTGATTGTCAAGCTTCAATAGATTTTACCTTCTAAACCCAATGTGAAGCTACTACTAGGCATGATACAAGCATATGAAGCTCATATTATTTCAACTTCATGATATTCAATTTATTCAACAATTTACTCATAGGATATAAGTGAAGAACAAGAGTAAATGACAAACTACTCCAAAAAGATATAAGTGAAGACCAAATGAGTAGTTAAGTAAATAGGTAGCTATGTGAGGACTCTCTCTCATTTAAAAATTTCAGATATTAAGTATTTTATTCAAACAGCAAAGAAAACAAAATAAAATGACATTCCAAGAATAACACATCTCATGTGAAGAAGCAAAAACTTAGGCTCAACCAAGACTAACCGATAATTGTTGATGAAGAAAGGTGGGATGCCTACCGGCGCATCCCCAAGCTTAGATGCTTGAGACTTCTTGAAATATTAACTTCGGATGCCTTGGGCATCCCCAAGCTTGACCTCTTGTGTCTTCTTAATTCCTCTCATATCATGGTTTCTCTAAATCTTAAAAACTTCATCCACATAAAACTCAACAAGAACTCGTGAGATAAGTTAGTATAAATCAATGCAAAACCTTATCGTTCTCTACTGTAGAAAATCACTAAAATTATAATTAAACATTGCATACTAAATGCCTCTGCATATTAAATGCGCCTATCCTCAAATAGAATCATTAAACAAGCAAACATATGCAAACATAATAGCAATCTGTCTAAACAGAACAGTCTGTAAAGGATGAAGAAGGATCCATACTTATTTAACTCAAAAACTTCTGAAAATTTACCACACTGTACAAAATTTATCATAGCATATTGTTTCAAAATTTCAAGCTTTTATCACATTCTGGCTTTTCTAGAGAATTCACGCAACAACGGAAAACTTTCTGTTTTGAAACAGCAACTCATATACTTGCAAATAATGCATGGTAAAGGCTATACTTGACACTTTTATTGAAATAAAAGATACAAAACATTATTATAAATAACAACAAGCAAATCTTAACAAAATAAAATGACGCTCCAAGCAAAACACATATCATCTGACGAATAAAAATATAGCTCCAAGTAAGGTTACCGATAATGTTGAAGACAAAAGAGGGGATGCCTTCCGGGGCATCCCTAAGCTTAGTTGCTTGGGTCTTCCTTGAATATTACCTTGGGGTGCCTTGGGCATACCCAATCTTATGATCTTGACATTCTCCTCATATCGATATCTCACCCAAAACTTGAAAACTTCAATCACACAAAACTTAACGGAACTTCGTGAGATTGGTTAGTATGATAAAGAGCAAATCATTCACTTTGGTACTGTCAAGACAAGATTCATAATTTTTCTCACACAATTCCTACTGTACCTTATCATTTTCACAATTTATATTGACCAATATAAGCCATAGAAACTATAAAACAAGCAAACTATGCATTGAAAACAGAATCTGTCAAAAACAGAACAGTCTGTAAAGATCTGAATATTTACTAAACTTCTGTAACTCCAAAAATTCTGAAAACTTAGGAAAACGTAGGAAATTTATATATAAATCATGTGTAAAAAATCCAGAATTTTTCCATGCTCCAGTGAATTTATAGAATTCCAGTACTGGGCGCAAAAGTTTCTGTTTTTGCACACAATTAAGTTAACTAACATCCACATTATCCCGAAGGCTTTACTTGGCACATTATTGAAACATAAGCTATAAAACATGATTACTACAGTAGCTTAATCATGTGAACACACAAAAACATTAGGTATAAGTATTGGGTTGTCTCCCAACAAGCGCTTTTCTTTAATGCCTTTTATCTAGGCATGATGATTTCAATGATGCTCACATAGAAGTAAAGAATTGAAACATAACGGGAGCATCATGGATCATATGTTCCTCTCTCATAATAATTTTCAGTAGAATCATGAATGGATTCATCAATATAGCTATCACATAAAGAATTCTTTTCATGATCCACAAGCATAGAATTTTTATTACTCTCCACATAAGCAAATTTCTTCTCATCAATAGGAGTGGGAGTATCATATGAAACTCGAATACTATAAATTGTTTCCACATTAAAAGAGTAATGTTCAGTAAAAGGGTAATCATAATTATGACAAGTTTTATAAATATAATCATCACTACTTTTTATGACATAAGTATCATCACAATAATCATCATAAGTAGCAACTTTGTTCTCATCATAGTCAATTGAAACCTCTTCTAGGATAGGGGAATCATTACTAAATAAAGTCATGACCTCTCCAAATCCACTTTTATCATTATAATAAGATTCAACACCCTCCAAAATAGTGGGATAATTATTATCTAAAGTTGACACTCTTCCAAACCCACTTTCATAAATATTGCAATCATCATAAATAGGAGGCATGCAATCATCATAACAAATTTGATCATTCAAAGTAGGGGGACTAAAAAGATCATATTCATTAAGCATAGCATCCCCAAGCTTGGGAAAAACATTAATTGCATCAAATAAATTCTCAAACATGTCATTCTCATCAAACATAGCATCCCCAAGCTTGTGGCTTGGCATATCATAGGCATAATCACTCTCATCATTAATAGTATGAATAGCACCAATAGAATAACAATTATTATCATCATAATTTTCTAAGTTGGTGCCAAAAAGATTGTCAAGATTATAAGAAGTATCATTGTTTTCCCAATCATAATCATCACAACGATTAATAGGCATAACAAAATCATCCTCAATAGTTCCTTCGGACATTGTGCCATAAGACAAAAAAGCAATATCATCATCAAGTGTATCATCTTCCACAATTATTTTTGATTCATTCTCATGAGGCACAACAATAATAGGAGCAACATCATTTGGGAGGGATACCTTTTTACCTCTACTCTTTCTTCCTTTCTTCTTCTTCACCACTTCATGTGTGGGTTTAATCAATTTTTTCGAGCTTCTTATTGATGAGATTGGTTGAATAGGGAGCTCCTTCTCGTCACCTATTTCATCATGAGAGACAATAGGAGGGAAAGTGGAAATATTTACCCTTTCATTAGTATTCCTTTTATATTCTATTGGTTTTCCTGTCGTTCTATAGTTGGCAATATAAGCATTTTCATTGCAATTTACCATACAAAACATATAGATTTCTTTCAAAGTAGTTTCAGCATGGTCTGTGAATATGAATGCTTCAAACCAACTATTTTTATGTGATAATTATTCACACCCTAAAAATAAGCAAGGTTCATTATAAAGTTCAAGGGTGATCAAGTCATTACAATATTTGGTCACGATTCGATCATGAAAAAGTTTGCATTGGAAATTAAGATGACCAACCCTATCGCAAAGTTCACAAGTAATGGGATGAAGAGAGCATACTTTTGTAGCAAATTCATCTATCACTTTAAGCCACCAATTGGTTTTATCATGTTTATGCTTCTTGCAAAATCTATCATCCCTATAAGGCATGTCTTCACAAACTTTATGCACTCCACAAAAATTGACATGCTTATAAGAAACATTTTTGTCATGACTAGTGCAATCATCATTAGTATTTTGGATATTCATAGAATTCATACTAACAACATTGAAATCATGCTCATCATTCATGGATTTTATGCCAAACATTTTATTGAATTCTTCTTCTATCAATTGAGCACAATTTTTTGATCCATCATTTTCAAGAAAGACATTATAAAGACGAATAATATGAGGCAACCTCAATTCCATTTTTTGTAGTTTTCTTTTATAAACCAAACTAGTGATAAAACAAGAAACTAAAATAATCGATTACAAGATCTAAAGATATACCTTCAAGCACTCACCTCCCTGGCAACGGCGCCAGAAAAGAGCTTGATGTCTACTACACAACTTATTCTTGTAGACTCGTGTTGGGCCTCCAAGCGCAGAGTTTTGTAGGACAGTAGCAATTTTCCCTCAAGTGGATGACCTAAGGTTTATCAATTCGTGGGAGGCATAGGATGAAGATGGTCTCTCTCAAACAACCTTGCAACCAAATACAAGAAATCTCTTGTGTTCCCAACACACCCAATACAATGGTAAATTGTATAGGTGCACTAGTTCGGCGAAGAGATGGTGATACAAGTGTAGTATGGATAGTAGATATAGGTTTTTGTAATCTGAAAATAAAAAAAACAGCAAGGTAGCAAGTGATAAAACGGAGCACAAACGGTATTGCAATGCTTAGAAACAAGGCCTAGGGTTCATACTTTCACTAGTGCAATCTCTCAATAGTGCTAACATAATTGAATCATATAACAATCCCTCAACGTGCGACAAAGAATCACTCCAAAGTTCTTATCTAGCGGAGAACATAAGATGAAATTGTTGTAGGGAATGAAACCACCTCAAAGTTATCTTTTCCGATCAATCTATTGAGCCATCCCTATAAGTGTCACAAACAGCCCTAGAGTTCATACTAAAATAACACCATATGATACGCATCAACCAACTCTAATGTCACCTAGATACTCCAATGTCACCACAAGTATCCGTGAGTTGATTATTCGATATGCATCAAACAACTTCAGATTCATAATATTCAATCCAACACAAAGAACTTGAAAGAGTGCCCCAAGATTTCTACCGGAGAAAGTAGGACGAAAACGTGCATCAACCCCTATGCATAGATTACCCCAATGTCACCTCGGGAATCCACGAGTTGAGTGCCAAAACATACATCAAGTGAGTCAATATAATACCCCATTGTCACCACGAGTATTCATATGCAAGACATACATCAAGTGTTCTCAAATCCATAAAAGTATTCAATATGGTAATAGTGAAACCTCAAAGGTAAAAACTCAATTCATCACAAAAAGATAGAGAGGGAGAAACACCATATGATCCAACTATATTAACAAAGCTCGTGGTACATCAAGATCGTGCCAAATCAAGAACACAAGAGAGAGAGATCAAACACATAGCTATTAGTACATACCCTCAGCCCCGAGGGTGAACTACTTCCTCCTCATTATGGAGACCGCCGGGATGATGAAGATGGCCTCCGGTGATGATTTCCCCCTCCGGCAGGGTGCCAGAAAAGGGCTTTAGATGAGATCATGGAGGTACAGAGGCTTGCGGCGGCGGAGTCAAAGTTCTAGGGTTATTTCTAGAGGTTTCTGAATATATAGGAATTTTTGGCGTTGGAATCACGCAAAGAGGGGCCACAGTGGGCCCACGAGGCACCAGGGCACGGCCACCCCCTGGGCACGCCCTGGTGGCTTGTGGGGCCCCTGTGGGTCTTCTGGTACTCTCCCGAAGCTTCGTGGGTCCCGTTCCTTCCAGAAAAAATCGTCAAAAAGTTTCGCTGCATTTGGACTTCGTTTTATATGGATTTTCTGGAAAACCAAAAACAAGCAGAAAACAACAACTGGCACTGGGCACTAGGTCAATATGGTAGTCCATGAAAATCATATAAAATCCATATAAAAGTGCACCAAAATCATACAAAACTATAGTAAACATGGCATGAATACTTCATAAATTATAGATACGTTGGAGACGTATCAGATACTCATCTTTGGGTGTAGCTCTATTCAAATCTCTGAAATCAATGCACACCCTCAATTTGCCGGAGCCTTTCTTCTCCACTGGCACAATATTAGAAATCCACTCGGCATACCTACACGGTCTAATAAAATTAGCTTTAACAAACGACCGATCTCTTCCTTGATCCGGTCATATGTTTTTGGATTAAACTTTCTGCCTGATTGTTTGTATGGTCTAAAACCGGCCTTTATAGGTAACCGATGCTCCACTAGCTCTCCCTGGCATTTCATGATATTCCCATGCAAAGTAACAAACATATTCTTTTAATAGCTCGATTAACTTAGCTTTACAATCGGCTTTCAAAATTTTCTTTACAAATGTCGGCCTAGGAACTGAACCATCTCCAATATCTATCTCTTCTAATGGATTGGCCGATGTAAAACCTTGTCCAAGTTTATCCATATCATCTAACTCTTCTATAGACTCATACATATCGTTCTCATTGGACCGATATTCTGTAAGTCGCTTTTGTAACCACTCGGAGTTAGGATCCATTTAAATACATTATACTTTGGAGTCGATTGCCACCAACCGGCTTTAAAGAAACGGGCACAAAACCACTCTTGGTGGCACTGAGAAAGTCAAACTCTGATAAGTCACGTCCCGTCAAGCAATTAGCATTGGGGTGTTGCCAATCCACCGATGCATCGGCCAAAGCAACGCATGCCGAGTTATCCGCATGAATGACTTCCACTTCATCATCAACCCACTGGATTAAAAACTGGTGCATAGTAGATGGCACGCATTGGTTTGCATGAACCCAATCACGGCCTAGTATGACGTTGTAGTTACCTTGTACCTCGGCGACAAAGAACGCAGTAGCCAAAGTTTTGCTCCCAACTGTAAGCTCCACGTACATCACACCTTTGGCTTCGGTTTTCTCTTTGCCATCAAATCCATTAAGCACCATATTGGTCTTGATTAATTCTTCATCGGGCAAACCCAATTTCTTGAAGACCGAATAGGGCATGAGATTCACCACAACACCACCATCAACAAGCATCCGAGTAAGTGGCGATCCATTAATATGACCTCTGAGGTACAACGGTTTCAAGTGTGTTACTGGTTCTTTTGGCTTCTCAAGTATTGCATTCTTAGGGCCAAAATCCAGCTGAGCCACCTCCCCTTCTTCATCTACAGCATGAAACTCAGCGGGTAAGTAATACACCATATTGATATCCATACCTTCGTGGACCGGTGTAGGCTCATAATCCACCATCTCATCTCCTTCTTCAAATGTATCCACCGATTGTGAAACTTGTCCGAGTAAAAGAGAAGTGATAGGTGTCGCGGACGATGTAATAGTGTTCGCATCCTCCTCCTTTGATGGTGTAGGTGCTACTGTGATGGACATAGGAGCTGTTGCATCTTTCATTTGTTTGGGCATCCATATTTGTTTTGTTGGTAACATGGGCCGAGTGTCATTGAACAATTTATCCCTTTGTTTCTCGGCCTCCTGTTCTACCATCTCTTGACTCCTCAACCTTTGCAGTTTCCTCTTCTGTGTTTTTGTTAGCCCTGGAGGACACCACTTAGGTTGTGTATATTTTGGATCCTTTGGCTTGACCTTGCTTGTGCTAGCTTCATGCTCATTAGCCGAATGCTTTGGCGCGATAACAAGTATTGGCTCAGTCGGGTTGCTATGCACAGTCGGCTGCTGTATGGTGAACGTTTCGGTGCCCAAGATGAGTGAGTCGGCATCAATTTTTTCCTTGCCTTTTCCCGACTCAACTACTGTGACACTTGGTGACTTAGCACGCCACACTTGATTGTTGACCCTTCTTTGATTATCTTGCACTGGCCGATTGACACCATTGTTCAAACGGCCTCGGATGGGGTAAGAAAGCCTCTCACGAGCGGGCCTCCTTGGTTCTGTCCACCCCGGATGAAATGCATAAGGGGCAATTGGGGGCTGCCCCCATCCTCCATTGAAACCCCCCATGTAGTATGGCGCATAGGGGGGTGGCACCAACCATGGTCCTGGTGCCCACGACCCATATGGCCTTGCGTGATGCTGAAATTCTTGCCTCGGAGGTGATCTTGAGCGCTTCAAATTTGATGACCGGTTAGAGCTAGAACCGGCCGCTTGATTGGCATATTTGGACAGCAACATATCAAAAGTTGGCTTGATTCTCTTGCGCTGTACTTTAGTTTCATTTGTCTTCCACTTGCCAACTTCTGGACTCTTGGGCTTAACAAATTTAACACGAGTATTTTCTTGCACTTGTGGTTGCCCCCCGACTGTAGGATTCTTGATGGTGATCTTGATAACTTCTTTGCCATCGGGTTGCTTGTCAAGCACAACCTGTCTCCCCAAGACCTTGCTGTCCTCCTTGCTTTTCCTGGGTTCACCTATGATAACATTGGATTTATTAGCAGATTCGGCCACTTCCGGCCGAATGAGCAACTTCCTCCCCTCCATATCCATGGTGTTCATTGGAAAGGGCTGTTTATCAACTTGCATCTCAGAAAAGTTCAATCGTCCGTCATTAATGGCCGATTGTATCTGTCGTCGAAAAACATTGCAATCGTTAGTAGCATGAGAAAAAGAATTATGATACTTGCAATAAGCTCGCCATTTTAGCTCTTCAAACGATGGTAAAGTATGAGATATCGTAATAATCTTAGCTTGTAGCAAAGCATCAAATATTTTATCACACTTAGCAATGTTAAAGGTAAACTTCATCTCTTCATCACGATTCTTATGAATCGGTTTTAGATCATTGCAAGTAAATGTTTGGCTTTAGACGGCCAGACAAATTCAGTAGCATAAATATCACCTTCATCATCCGAGTGATCACTATCATACTCAACCATGTTCATCTTTGGACGATCAGGTTTATACCGATGCACCTCTTTGAGATCTTTGCTTCGACTTTCCTGAGCCAAAGCCCTTTGTAAGACTTGGTTGATATTTAAAAACTCATAGCCTTCTAGCTTCTCTCTAATGTGAGTCTTTAAACCATTAAGCACAAGGTCCGCCAAGTCTCTTTCGGTTATCACCAAACTATAACAACGGTTTTTTATCTCTCTAAATCTTTTGTCGTAATCGGAGACCGATTCATCATGCTTTTGCTTAACCGATGTAAGATGTGACAACTTAAGTTCATTGTCGCCGCTATAAAAGTGATCATGAAATTTCTATTCTAGTTGCGACCATACACGAATAGAACCATACGGTAAAGAGGAAAACCATGAAAATGCGGTACCAGTTAAGGATAAAGGAAATAAACGCACTTTCAATTCATTCAATGAGCCTTCTTCACCCAATTGTGCCAAGTATTGACTAATATGCTCCCATGTTGTCTTTGTGCCTTCTCCATTAAACTTAACAAAATCTGGAGTTTTATATCCTGGAGGGCACTGTATTGCATCAAAATACTCGGGATACGGTTTTTGGTAAATCCGATTCCTAGGTAATTCGACACCAAAATTTTCTCGGAGCATCTTAGCCATCTCCTCTCTAAAATTAGCTAGAGCATCATCCGTAGTAGACGATGAAGCTTGCTGCAGTGGCATAGGTGGAGTAGGATTGCTAGCTGTAGGTAGGAACTGTGGCATGTATGCCGAACCATAGTTCGGCAATAGTCTAGCAGCGTTTGCACCAATAGGTAGGGTTTGGTTCGGCGTTGCCATCGAACTTGGTACATTCATGACAGGACTAATAGGTGCAGCCACAATTTGATTTGTATGGGTAGGATAATAATTCATCGGCATGGGAGGTGCCGATGAAAGAGGTAAAGCTTGACTAGGGTTTTCTGCACTAGCATGCATGCCAACATTACCACTAGATGGTTGAGGCATATTTTTCTGAGCATTGGTATTCTCTAAGAAAGTTTGATAAACCAGATTATTACCATCAGCAATATGACTCTCAATCTCAGCCCACTGCTCAGGAGAAAATGTAGTACTTACAGAGGGTTTAACCTGCTTGTCATGAAGAGGAGGGAGCTTGATTTCTCCAATCGGAGTGATATTGCCTTGCCGATCCTTCTTGAAGTTTCCAAGAAATTCCTGCAGCTCCTTCTCTTCACGTGCCTTCTTCTACTCCTCATAGATTTGGCGATGATCGGCCGATAGCTCATCAAGACTGGGCTTAATGATGTTACCGGCGTCTACCTTAGATGGCTTGGGAAGATCGGACATGATGGATGATGATGATGATTGACCTTCAGTCCCCAGCGGAGTCGCCAAAAAGTGTGTTGACACACGAACACGTGTACCCTCGACACCGGGGGTGATGCACTGCAGCTCACGTCGAAGGAGGTCTGACCGGCAGTGCGATACGCAGGACAGCCGACAGACACTTTTGAAGACCCGAAACCCCACACGCCCGGGAGGGACCCCGTCAGGGAATGGGGTGGCTATGGGCTGCTCTAGGTCGATTCGCTCGCCCCTAGAGCCTCGAGATTCGCAGCTCTCAAACTTGAGGAACAACGAAGAACGAGACAGAAAAATGATGGAAAGATAAAACGTAGTTGAAAAAGTAGTATATTGATTTGTTTGATTGTGTGTTGTTCAATCGGCCGTCACCCCCAACATATATAAGAGGCGGCTGGACTTCCCGTACAAGTAAAGGATTCATCTAGGCTTTCCTTACAAGAATATTATATCAATTCGTGTCCTAAAGAATCCTAATTCTAGTCCAACTCGGATTTGGCTCGGATCTGTCCCATACTTCTGTCCTGCTTCTTGTGTGGGCTATAGAAATCGCATACTAACTCGGATGGAGTCGAGTCCAACATCAAACTTGTAACACCTCGACTTTTGGCCCTTTCTTTTTCTTTTTGGATTTCTTTGGTTTTAGCTCTGATTTCCTGTTTGAAGTGGTTCCGTGGACTTGAAACCTAGGAAGCTCATATTTCCTTCTTCTCTCTAGTGGATCTTCACTCTCAAATATTTCCCAAGATCATGTCATGCCCATCCCAGCTCAACCACAACTTCTTTTCCAACTAATATTCCTTTTCTATTAAAGGAATAACCCTGTCTGACCTAGGTTGTGAAGCAACCTATATTTTTGTCTTCCACAAAATTCCCAAAAAATTCCCATAAATTATTTGGATCATATCTTCCCCAAATATGTCAAAACCCTTCCTAGCCTAGTTCAAAAATAATTCAGGAATATTCATTTTTCCCTTCTGTCCAGTATGGTACTTTGTGCAGGAAGTGCTATTTATCTTTTCTTGATTGCCCTCAAACTATTTGAGCACTCTCTACTATCCAAATAATTGCCACATGCCAAAATTCAGCTCTATTTTCCTAGCCAATCTTCCTCAGCAAATTTCCAAATTTCTGTCCAGAGAGAAGCTTTGTGAAGGAAGTACTAGCTAGGAGTATCCAGTTGAGTTGAAATTTTGCCAGACCCTCCATGTGCTCAAATTATTTCCCTACACCAAATTTTAGCTCTATCCAACAATCTAGGTGAGCACACCTTCCAAATCTTTGGTTCTGGTCAAATTTTCAGGGTGTGAAGCAACTACATTTTATATTGCTTCATAAATTCTGAAAGTAATCCAGGACCTAAATATCCCTATATCCTTTGAGTATGCCAAAATTCACATCATGTTGCTAAGCCATTTGCTCTACAAAATTCCCCCAAGATTCTGTTTAGAGAGGACCTTTGTAAAGGAAGTACCATTTAGGTATTTCCAAATGGCATGAAATTTTGCCAATACCTACAGGGTCCTAAATCATAACTCTCCACCATATTGTAGCCCAATACAACACTCCATGTGAGTGCAACATCTAAAACTAACTTCTGTTATGTTTTTGCAGTTGCAAAGAAACTATCTTCAAATCTTGTCCAAACCCTCTCAAAATTCACAGAACTATAGTCCTTCCTACACTAAACCCCTGTGACATCTTTCTTGGCCCTTTGATCAAGTCATTTGATCACGTCTTCTAGCTCAAGTTTGCTACAGCAACTTTCATCTGATGCCTCCCATCAACCCAAAGTCTCTTTGGTCGATCCATCACCTCAGTGGGGTTGCAGGATGGATGGACAACACCTTGGACACCTTTTGGCAGGCCTACGTGCCCTCGCCGTGGCAATGCACGCGGTGACCGCGCTGTTGGCACACCTGCGCGCGTGCTCTGCGCGTTTGGCCGCGCTCCGAGGGTCATTTTGCTTCGGGCCGTTTCCCCCTGCCCGTTCTCGCGCGTCCACTAATGCCGACCAGCCCTCTCCTCCTCCCACGTAGCCGCTGGACCCCTCCCCCCACCTCCAGAAGCTCTCTCGCCGGCGCCAGCCGTCGCGCCCGCGGGTGCACCGAGCGCCGCGTGGCCTGCTGCGCCTGTGCTCGCCCCGGCTGCGCCCGCGCGTCTCTAGCTCTGCGTGCGCATCTCCTCTACCCTCTCCCGTCGCCTCAAGGGCCCGCGCATGCCCGGCCTCGCCGGGAGAATCTTCCGGGCGCCCATGGCGGCATCCAAGCTCGGGCATCTCCTTTCACCTATTTAAGCCCTCCCCGAGCTCGCCTCTCCTCACCACTCGGCCTCCTCCTCACCCAATCGACCACCGGAGCCACCCAGCCAAGCCCAGGAGCCCTTCTCCTTCCTCTCCGGCCGAAGCTCCGCCGCGCGGCCCTCTTCTTCTTGAGCTCGCTCCGGCCAAGCTCAGCCTGTGGCACCCTGGCTCAGAGAACCGGTTTACCAGTGTTTCCAGTCCAGAGATCATGTCTTCTGGAAACACACAACAACTTGGAATAGAACTGAACTGAACTGAACTTTATTAAAACATCTCGGGTACTACCACAAATTTTTCCAGAAAGTCCATGAAGACCTTATTCATCATGCCCATGAAATATGCTGGAGCATTTGTCAGCCCGAATGACATGACTGTAAACTCATACAGACCATATCTGGTAGTGAAGGCTGTCTTGGGGATATCCTCTTTCCTTAGTTTTAGCTGATGATACCCCGTTCGGAGGTCAATTTTGGAGAATACCCGGGCTCCGTTCAACTAATCAAACAGATCATCAATGCGGGGAAGCGGATATTTTTTCTTGATGGTGACCTCATTCAGCTGGCGGTAGTCTACGCACATTCGTAGGCTGCCATCCTTCTTCTTGACAAACAGCACGGGTGATCCCCATGGTGAAGTGCTTGGACGAATATACCCTTTTTGCAATAATTCATCCAACTGTTTCTTCAATTCCACCAGCTCTGGGGAAGGCATACGATAGTACTTTTTGTATATTGGAGCAGTTCCGGGAACAATCTCAATAGCAAATTCTAGCTCCCGATCAGGTGGCATTCCTGGTATCTCTTCTGGAAATACGTCCGGGAATTCACTGACTACCGGAATTAGACTTATGTCTGTAGCTGTGGCTTTGAATTCCATTCCCTTCTTTTACATCACTCTGCTAGCAGTGAATTGCACTGTTTGGCCTGCCGGGTTAACCAGTGTCACCTTCCTGGTGGCACAGTTGATACGCACCTGGTGTGGTACCAACCAATCCATTCCCAGTATTATATCTAGTCCAGGGGATTCAATGGCAACGAGAGTGGCTGGAAACTTCACATCGTGTATCAAGATTTCTAGATTCTTGTATATCACATTTGTTCTGAGCATGGAGCCAGGGGATTGTACCACCATGATTTTGTCCAAAAGGGAAGGAGAAAATTTGTGCAAGGTGGCAAAACTCCGTGAAATAAACGAATGAGAAGCCCCAGAGTCAAATAAAATTATTGCAGGTATGTTGTTAACAGAAAACATACCAAGGACCACATCTGGTGCTTTGCGGGCTTCCTCAGCGGAGATATGATGGACTTGGCCACGATAGAAGTTCGTATTGGGGCGGCGTCGAACACTGTTGACTTGTGGCTTGAGGTCGGATGGTGGCATCCCATTTCTTGCGGGGCATTGCTTGGAGTAGTGCCCGCTCTGGCCGCAAGTGAAGCATGTGTTGTTGCGGCGGCAGTCCTCCAGCACTGGCGGTTTGCCGAAGGTCTTATCCCGGCTGACAGGCTTATTGCTATTGTTCCCATTGTTCCAGGCAGGCTTGTATTCAGATGAACTTGGTTGCCAGATACGCGGCTTTTGCACAAACTGCTCACGGTTGTCCTTCTTGGGTTCAAACTTCCGCTTGTGATCATTATATCCTGACTTATGCGCGCGTTCAGCTATGAAGGCCTTGTTTACCAGAGTCTGGAAGTCAGGAAAGTCCAGCATACAAAGCTGACAACGGAGGGTATGATTCAGCCCTCCGAGGAATCGATCAATCTTCCTTTCTTCGGTGGACACATCATGGGGAGAGTACTATGCCAGATTATTGAACTTATTCAGATACTCACGCACTGACATATTCCCTTGAGTAAGAGCCAGAAATTCCCTCTGCTTCACCTTCATTATGCCAGTAGGAATATGATACTTGCGGAATACCTCTTTGAATTTATCCCCAGAAATATCCTCTCCAGAAGGCCATAACATTTTTGTATTGTCCCACCATATGGCTGCTCGTCCCTCCAGGTAGTGAGTGACAAAAGGAACCTTATCTGCCTCATCACAGCGGGCTATGTCCAATTTCTTTTCCATAGTCCTCAGCCAGTCATCAGCTTCCATCGGATCCACAGCTTGACCAAACCTGGGTGGCTTTGTCCGCTGAAAATCAGATAGCTTAGAGTGTGTCCCATTGTGGTTGTTCTGACCCACCATAGTCTGCATACTTTTCAGAAATTCCATGAGATCTTGGTTTCTTTTCTCTTCAAACATCCTCATAATCTGATCAGTGGTAGGTGATTGTGGTGGTGGAGGTGGCAAATCTTCTGGTGGCTGTCCTGCCTGTCTGGCGGATCGACAAACTGGAGTTCCATCGCCGCCTTGAGTACTCCACCTCTTCATCCTAAATTTTTGGTCCCATTGCAAAATACCGAATCGATGAGGAGAAGCAGGGTAGTATGACACCAGAAAAGAAGCCAAATAAAAAGAGCGAATAAAGAAAGCAACATAATTATACAAGGCAACCCAACATCATACATGACAAGCTAGTAGGGGAATGATCATGACTAGACTGCTCAGACGGCAGTTGACATATGCAGGGATGCTATGATGCATGCACTGAAACTCAAGCCTCCGCTCTAGTGACGCTGGTGGCACGAACACTGATAGACTGAAGACTCCTCGTCGTCTGACTCTAACTCGGAATCTGAGCTAATGATGTGGTCTGACGGGGTCTCACGTCGGCTACCAGACGAAAACGGAAGTGTCGGAAGATGGGATGGGTGGAGTGCATATAGGTGAAAACGGAAGGGGAGGAGGAGACTGTGCTGCCGTAATAGCAGCAAGTGCCTCGCGGGCAGAAGTCAGCTCCTCGGCTAGAGAAGTGATCATACAGTAACTGGCGTTCAAATAACGAGATAAAACACCAGTAGCACGATCACTCACCGGATCAACGGGTGCGAAAAGGACTCGCCCTGTCGTAGGTGACAAGGTGGGGTAGTGAAAGAAACCTGGATGAGTCTGCATCTCGACCTCATGAAAGCGCAAGTCAGTGAGAGCCTCCATCGCAGCAAACTGGATCGCCAACTCCGGAGTAGGAGCAGTTCCGCCCTTGGAAGAACGGGAGTAGCTGCCAATATCTGAACTCGTGGTCAGAAAAGCTTCTGCGTGATACTCGAATACTGAACCCGCAAGCTTCTCTCGAAACACCTGGAACACTGGGTCTTCGCCGTTGGGATACAGCCGAAGCCAGACGCTACGAAGCAGTACCGGAAAAGTAAACGGTGCCGGCTCATGATTGTAGTGGTACAGAACTGGTGCCATCTACACTCATCGAACCAGCGGTTAGCACAATAAAAACTATATGCATGCCGTGCAATGCAGCAATCAGATGCAACAATCAAATGCAGCAAGCAAGACATACCAAGACTCTAAACTACTCGCGGTTCTAGCGCAGGGTTAACTAGGGTGTCCTACAGTCAGCGCGGCTCTGATACCAAGCATTGTGGCACCCCGGCTCAGAGAACCGGTTTACCAGTGTTTCCAGTCCAGAGATCATGTCTTCTGGAAACACACAACAACTTGGAACAGAACTGAACTAAACTTTATTAAAACATCTCGGGTACAAGCTCATAATTTACATGCTAGCGAGGCCAGAAGCACTGCACGTGCTGAGAACAATATCTACATTATTTATGGAACATAGCAGGGCCTCGATACTACTGGGTAGATTACGGCGTAGCGAAACATAGCGTGGAAAACTCCATCCACAGGGACACTGCTGTGGACACGGCCTAGTTAGCGTAGCACGAACCTCCAGGACCTCCGTCCTCGGCTTCTCCTGCATCTGGCATGATACGCCAGGTGAGTACTTGGAATGTACTCGCAAGCTCATGGCAACCAAAACAATGAAGCAAACAATAGCATGGCAATTAACAAGTTAAGTGATTAGGTTGCTCTCTTACTGGTACCCAGTACCAACTTACTCTCTTCTGGGTTGTCCCACAACCCTTGGAATGCTCACAATCCACAGAGCACTTCCGATCACAAGACCAGTTCTTCCATCATTATTATCATTATGACGGTTGATCATCCTAGAGAGGCCTAAACGGACTGTCCAATACCGTGGACGCGGCTATTCGAATAGGTTTTAACACTCTGCAGAGGTTGCGCACTTTACCCACACCATGGAGTACCTGGCCTCGTGATCCCATTCGGGTGGACCGGGGGTGCTCCAACGAAACCTGCCTGACCCGTGACCCCTCTATCGTACCACCAACAATCATACCCTCCCAGGGTCATGTCCTGGGTGGCCCCTGTGTCACCCCGTGACACCTGCCACCGTCGTGGCCACTAACTGTCCCAAACGGGGACGCCGGCAAAACAACTCAACTGGGCTCACAGGATTATCGTCGTCTACCTGATCAGGGCAGCACGCACGCATAACCCTCCCTAGTTTGGTGGTACCGATAAAAGAGCACAAAGCCAGAACAAGTCAAGGCCGTCCCATACCGGCAAATGTGGCTGCACGGAAAAGTCCGGGTAGGTGGCTCTTGATGAACCAACTAAGTTTAGTGTAGCCATGCATTTAACCAGTATGGATATTTAATTGCAAGTAAATTATCATGGCAGTAGCTATGCACTTAAATAAATTACTATGGATTATCATATATAACAATAATGCATGAAATTCAATTAAATAACCAACACTATTGAAATGCTTCATGCAGTGGATGACATGGCTTGCCTTGCTCTATTGGGTTGTCCACAAACTCCCGGGCTTCAAATCCAAAAGTATTCCCCTCTGTAAATATTTTTAAAGTGCAATAGAAAATGTCACATGCTACTGTTTTGAGCACCAGAAATTCTGTGAACAAGGGAAAAATACCAAATTTGGCCAGAAAATAGAGGAGCTCAAGACAAACCAGATGCAAAAAGAATCAGTTGATTTTGACTTATGGTTTAAAAGTTATGAACGGTCAAAGTTCTGGTCAAAATCTGGAATTTAAATAGAAAATAGAAAATCTCTCAGGGGGCCACGTCGAAAGCGTAAAGTGTAGGGGCGCCTCCACTTACCGCTTTGGCGTGTCGCTGACTGGCGGGCCCCAACCGTCAGATTTAAAAGGGGAGGAGGGAATAGAGAGGGAGCGGAGCTCTGGCGACGCTCGCCGGCGACACAGATGGCGGCGGGGTCCGGTGAGTAGCGGAATGGAACGAGCGCTCGGAGACGAACCAGCACGTACCAGTGGCTTGGCGAACGGTGGCCGAACGGTGTCGTCCCCTTCTTCTCCGACGGCGGCAGCTCTCGAGGGTCGTCGGAGACGGCGACTCCGGTAGCGATTCGACCGGGCAAGGGCTTGGGCGTGATCAGGAGGATGAGCTGAGCTCGATGGAGGAGTCAGTGGAGCTCGGGGAGGAGTGAATCGGCGGGGAGGCAGAGCTCGGGTGGCGGCGGATCTCCGGCGAGGTTCGAGGCCAGAGGGCCTCTCGGCCGTGGCTCGCTGCTCGGGAGGACGGTTGGGAGGAGGAGGAGTGGGTTGAGGAGCTCGGGAGAGGCCGGGGAGGGGTATTTATAGCAGGAGGCGAGCTCGGGGGATCTCTCTGGAAAAGGCGGGAACCGGGACACGTCGCCGGCGCAAGGACGGCGAGCTGGCCGTCGCGACGCGGGGAGAAGTGACGGGAGCTAGCAAGGGGAGTAATGGCGAGCAGTGGAGGCTAGTGGAGGAAGACGACGCGCCGCACGCCACAGTGCAGCCACGGGCGGCACAATGCCCGGGCGCGTGGCGGCCGACGAGCTCGATTCCGGCGAGGGGAAGGATCGGGAGAGGGTTACGTGGACGGCAGCGACGATGTCGGCACCTCAAGACACGAAATGGCAGCGAGAGGTCGCTGGAATGACCTCGGCCGTCGCCGGCGAGGTGCAGAGCACGCGTACTGGCATGCCAGTACCGTGCTCACCACGGGAGGTGATGTCTCGAGGCCGTCCAAGTCCAGCTCACCGTGTCTAGGCCCTTCTCCTTTGATCATCTAGTGCCTCTGCATGCTTGGTTTGGCTAGGTTCACTCTGAACCGAAGTGTAGCTTCAGCTACAGTCTCTGGCAGCGAAATTGAGAGGGATCTAGAGAAGACATGAGCTGGGTATGGAGCCAAAGGAGATGTCTGGGGTGTTCTGCTTTGGAAGGACTATGATCTGGCCAATTTTGAAAGGATTTGATCAAGATTTGAATATAGTTCATGTACAACTGTTGTACTGAACCAGAAACAGAGATGAGCTTGATGCACTCATCTGGTTGATCTTCTGGGGCTGAATTTTGGTGTGGCAGGGTTATTTGGTTAGGAGAAGATGCCATAAAAATTTCAGCTCAAATGGAAACCTCTAGCTGGTACTTCCTTCACAGAGGTTCCAACTGAACAGAAACTTGGCAGAATATTGGTGATGAAAATTTGTACTGGACAAGATGATATTTTTGGATATTGTGGACATATAGGTTCCCTAATATCTCAGGGAATTTTCTTGGAATTAATTGAGTAGGGAAAATATGAGCTCCTTCACAAATGGAGTTTTCTGGAATAAACTTTGTACTGGACCATGAAATGTTTTTGGAGATTGTGGGAGTAGATGATGACAAGAAGGTCTGGGATTAATTTGGGATTTTTCTGATCACCAGAACTATAGGTTGCTTTGTAACCCATAGTGATGACAAATTTTCCCAAAGGAGGAAAATGAATATTTGGGAAAGATAAAGAATTGGAAATTGATGCAGATGGTGAGTGACAAGATTTTGGCAAGATGCTGAGGGCTCTGGATTACTGAGAGGAATTCATAAGTCCAACGCCAACTGAAAAGGTTCAAAATCCAACCAAATTGCAAGTAAAGCCAGAAAGATTTCGAAAAGAAAAAGTTGCCAAAACCCAGGGTGTCACAAACCTACCCCCTTAGAATGAATCTCGTCCTCGAGATTTGGTTGCTCAGGGAACAAGTGTGGATATGCTGATCTTAGAAAATCCTCTCTTTCCTAGGTAGCCACTTCCTCAGTATGGTGATCCCACAATACCTTGTAAAACTTAATTGTCTTACTCCTGGTAGTCCTTTCCATCTCATCCAATATTCCGATAGGTCTTTCCTCGTATGTCAGATCTTTGGTCAATTCCAGCTCACTGATATCTGCCTGCTTGATCGGAGGTACAATGCACTTTCTCAGCCGTGGTATGTGAAAGACATCGTGAACGTCTGACAACTCTGGTGGTAACTCTAGCTGATATGCCACTCTGCCTCTTCTAGCCATGACTGGAAAGGGTCCGATATACCTCGGTGCAAGCTTTCCTCGGGTGTGAAACCTTTTTATTCCCTTCATGAGTGCATTCAGGGTACCTTGCTTTCTGCTGAGGGCATCGGCGACCACATTGGCTTTTCCTGGATGATAATTAATCCCAAGGTCATAATCCTTGACCAATTCAAGCCATCTTCTCTGCCTGAGATTCAGATCAGGCTGAGTGAAAATATACTTGAGACTCTTATGGTCCGTGTATATTTCACATCGCTGCCCAATGAGATAATGCCTCCAAATCTTCAATGCATGAATCACGGCTGCCAGTTCCAAATCATGAGTGGGATAGTTCTCTTCGTGAGGTCGTAGCTGTCTGGATGCATAGGCTACAACCTTTCCCTCTTGCATTAACACGCAGCCGATTCCATGCCTGGAAGCATCACAATATATGTCAAAGCTCTTGTGAATGTCTGGAAGAACTAAGACAGGAGCTGTAGTTAGCCTCGTCTTTAATTCCATGAAGCTGCTATCACATTCTTCCGTCCAGGAAAATTTGTGGTTCTTCTTCAGTAGCTCTGTCAGTGGCTTGGCTATTTTTGAGAAGCCTTCGATAAAGCGACGGTAGTAGCCTGCCAATCCCAGAAAGCTACGGACTTCCGTTACTGTGGCTGGGGTCTTCCAGTTTAATACCGCGGTCACTTTGCTGGGGTCGACAGCCACACCTTGTTCTGACAGAACATGTCCCAGAAATCCCACCTCTTTTAGCCAAACTTCGCATTTACTAAATTTGGCATATAAGCGATGGGTCCTTAGTCTTTCCAGGATAGTACGGAGGTGTTTCGTGTGCTCTTCTTCGTCTTTGGAGTAGATGAGAATGTTATCGATGAATACTACCACAAATTTGTCCAGAAAGTCCATGAAGACCTTATTCATCATGCTCATGAAATATGCTGGAGCATTTGTTAGCCCGAATGACATGACTGTAAACTCATACAGACCATATCTGGTAGTGAAGGCTGTCTTGGGGATATCCTCTTTCCTTATTTTTAGCTGATGATACCCCGTTCGGAGGTCAATTTTGGAGAATACCCGGGCTCCATTCAACTGATCAAACAGATCATCAATGCGGGGAAGCGAATATTTATTCTTGATGGTGACCTCGTTCAACTGGCGGTAGTCTACGCACATTCGTAGGCTGCCATCCTTCTTCTTGACAAACAGCACGGGTGATCCCCACGGTGAAGTGCTTGGATGAATATACCCTTTTTGCAATAATTCATCCAACTGTTTCTTCAATTCTACCAGCTCTAGGGAAGGCATACGATAGTACTTTTTGTATATTGGAGCAGTTCCGGGAACAAACTCAATAGCAAATTCTAGCTCCCGATCAGGTGGCATTCCTGGTATCTCTTCTGGAAATACGTCCGGGAATTCACTGACTACCGGAATTAGACTTATGTCTGTAGCTGTGGCTTTGAATGCCATTCCCTTCTTTGACATCACTCTGCTAGCAGTGAATTGCACTGTTTGGCCTGCCGGGTTAACCAGTATCACCTTCCTGGTGGCACAGTTGATACACACATGGTGTGGTACCAACCAATCCATTCCCAGTATTATATCTAGTCCAGGGGATTGAATGGCAACGAGAGTGGCTGGAAACTTCACATCGTGTATCAAGATTTCCAGATTCTTGTATATCACATTTGTTCTGAGCATGGAGCCAGGGGATTGTACCACCATGATTTTGTCCAAAAGGGAAGGAGAAAATTTGTGCAAGGTGGCAAAACTCCGCAAAATAAACGAATGAGAAGCCCCAGAGTCAAATAAAATTATTGCAGGTATGTTGTTAACAGAAAACATACCAAGGACCACATCTGGTGCTTCGCGGGCTTCCTCAGCGGAGATATGATGGACTTGGCCACGATAGAAGTTCGTATTGGGGTGGCGTCCAACACTGTTGACTTGTGGCTTGAGGTCGGATGGTGGCTTCCCATTTCTTGCGGGACATTGCTTGGAGTAGTGCCCGCTCTGGCCGCAAGTGAAGCATGTGTTGTTGCGGCGGCAGTCCTCCAGCACTGGCTGTTTGCCGAAGGTCTTATCCTGGCTGACAGGCTTATTGCTATTGGTGCCATTGTTCCAGGCAGGCTTGTATTCAGATGAACTTGGTTGCCAGATACGCGGCTTCTGCACAAACTGCTCACGGTTGTCCTTCTTGGGTTCAAACTTCCGCTTGTGATCATTATATCCTAACTTATGCGCGCGTTCAGCTATGAAGGCCTTGTTTACCAGAGTCTGGAAGTCAGGAAAGTCCAGCATACAAAGCTGACAACGGAGGGTATGATTCAGCCCTCCGAGGAATCGATCAATCTTCCTTTCTTTGGTGGACACATCATGGGTAGAGTACCGTGCCAGATTATTGAACTAATTCAGATACTCACCCACTGACATATTCCCTTGAGTAAGAGCCAGAAATTCCCTCTGCTTCACCTACATTATGCCAGTAGGAATATGATACTTGCGGAATACCTCTTTGAATTTATCCCAAGAAATATCCTCTCCAGAAGGCCATAACATTTTTGTATTGTCCCACCATATGGCTGCTGGTCCCTCCAGGTAGTGAGTGATGAAAGGAGCCTTATCTGCCTCATCACAGCGGGCTATGTCCAATTTCTTTTCCATAGTCCTCAGCCAGTCATCAGCTTCCATCGGATCCACAGCTTGACCAAAACTGGGTGGCTTTGTCCACTGAAAATCAGACAGCTTAGAGTGTGTCCCATTGTGGTTGTTCTGACCCACCATAGTCTGCATACTTTTCAGAAATTCCATGAGATCTTGGTTTCTTTTCTCTTCAAACATCCTCATAATCTGATCAGTGGTAGGTGACTGTGGTTGTGGAGGTGGCAAATCTTCTGGTGGCTGTCTTGCCAGTCTGGCGGATCGACGAACGGGAGTTCCATCGCCGCCTTGAGTACTACACCTCTTCATACTAAATTTTTGTTCCCATTGCAAAATACCGAATCGATGAGGAGAAGCAGGGTAGTATGACACCAGAAAAGAAGCCAAATAAAAAGAGCGAATAAAGAAAGCAACATAATTATACAAGGCAACCCAACATCATACATGACAAGCTAGTAGGGGAATGATCATGACTAGACTGCTCAGACGGCAGTTGACATATGCAGGGATGCTATGATGCATGCACTGAAACTCAAGCCGCCGCTCTAGTGACGCCGGTGGCACGAACACTGATAGACTGAAGACTTCTCGTCATCTGACTATGACTCGGAATCTGAGCTAATGATGTGAACCTCGGCCTCCGGATCAAAGGGAACACGACGACGCTGACGGGAAGGTTCTCCCTCAGAAGGAGAAGAAGCACGACGTCGCAGCATCGGAGCAGCTGGAGTAGCTAGAAGTGAGACCCACTCTGACGGGGTCACACGTCGGCTACCAGACGAAAAGCCTGGTGGTCCGAACGAACTAGAGGGAGTGTCGGAAGATGGGATGGGTGGAGTGCATATAGGTGAAAACGGAAGGGGAGGACGAGACTGTGCTGCCGCAACAGCAGCAAGTGCCTCGCGGGCAAAAGTCATCTCCTCGGCTAGAGAAGTGATCATACAGTAACTGGCGTTCAGATAACGAGATAAAACACCAGTAGCACGATCACTCGCCGGATCAACGGGTGCAAAAAGGACTCGCCCTGTCGTAGGCGACAAGGTGGGGTAGTGAAAGAAACCTGGATGAGTCTGCATCTCGACCTCGTGAAAGCGCAAGTCAGTGAGAGCCTCCATCGCAGCAAACTGGATCGCCAACTCCGGAGTAGAAGCAGTTCCGCCCTTGGAAGAACGGGAGTAGTTGCCAATATCTGAACTCGTGGTCAGAAAAGCTTCTGCGTGATACTCGAATACTGAACCCGCAAGCTTCTCTCGAAACACCTGGAACACTGGGTCTTCGCCGTTGGGATACAGCCGAAGCCAGACGCTACGAAGCAGTACCGGAAAAGTAAACGGTGCCGGCTCATGATTGTAGTGGTATGGAACTGGTGCCATCTACACTCATCGAACCAGCGGTTAGCACAATAAAAACTATATGCATGCCGTGCAATGCAGCAATCAGATGCAACAATCAAATGCAGCAAGCAAGACATACCAAGACTCTAAACTACTCGCGGTTCTAGCGCAGGGTTAACTAGGGTGTCCTACAGTCAGCGCGGCTCTGATACCAAGCGTTGTGGCACCCCAGCTCAGAGAACTGGTTTACCAGTGTTTCCAGTCCAGAGATCATGTCTTCTGGAAACACACAACAACTTGGAACAGAACTGAACTAAACTTTATTAAAACATCTCGGGTACAAGCTCATAATTTACATGCTAGCGAGGCCAGAAGCACTGCACGTGCTCAGAACAATATCTACATTATTTATGGAACATAGCAGGGCCTCGATACTACTGGGTAGACTACGGCGTAGCGGAACATAGCGCGGAAAACTCCATCCACAGGGACACTGCTGTGGACACGGCCTAGTTAGCGTAGCACGAACCTCCGGGACCTCCGTCCTCGGCTTCTCCTGCATTTGGCATGATACGCCAGGTGAGTACTTGGAATGTACACGCAAGCTCATGGCAACCAAAACAATGCAGCAAACAATAGCATGGCAATTAACAAGTTAAGTGATTAGGTTGCTCACTTACTGGTACCCAGTACCAACTTACTCTCTTCTGGGTTGTCCCACAACCCTCGGAATGCTCACAATCCACAGAGCACTTCTGATCACAAGACAAGTTCTTCCATCATTATTATCATTATTACGGTTGATCATCCTAGAGAGGCCTAAACGGACTGTCCAATACCGTGGACGCGGCTATTCGAATAGGTTTTAACACTCTGCAGAGGTTGCACACTTTACCCACACCATGGAGTACCTGGCCTCGTGATCCCATTCGGGTGGACCGGGGGTGCTCCAAGGAAACCTGCCTGACCCGTGACCCCTCTATCGTACCACCGACAATCATACCCTCCCAGGGTCATGTCCTGGGTGGCCCCTGTGTCACCCCGTGACACCTGCCACCGTCGTGGCCACTAACTGTCCCAAACGGGGATACCGACAAAACAACTCAACTGGGCTCATAGGATTATCGTCGTCTACCTGATCAGGGCAGCACGCACGCATAACCCTCCCTAGTTTGGTGGTACCGATAAAAGAGCACAAAGCCAGACCAAGTCAAGGCCGTCCCATACCGGCAAATGTAGCTGCACGAAAAAGTCCGAGTAGGTGGCTCTTGATCAACCTCAAGACACGAGGTTTCGTGGACGGCAGCGACGATGTCGGGACCTCAAGACACGAAATGGCAGCGAGAGGTCGCTGGAATGACCTCGGCCGTTGCCGGCGAGGTGCAGAGCACGCGTACTGGCATGCCAGTACCGTGCTCACCACGGGAGGTGATGTCTCGAGGCCATCCAAGTCCAGCTCACCGTGTCTAGGTCCTTCTCCTTTGATCATCTAGTGCCTCTGCATGCTTGGTTTGGCTAGGTTCACTCTGAACTGAAGTGTAGCTTCAGCTACAGTCTCTGACAGCGAAATTGAGAGGGATCTAGAGAAGACATGAGCTGGGTATGGAGCCAAAGGAGATGTCTGGGGTGTTCTACTTTGGAAGGACTATGATCTGGCCAATTTTGAAAGGATTTGATCATGATTTGAATATAGTTCATGTACACTTGCTGTACTGAACCAGAAACAGAGATGAGCTTGATGCACTCATCTGGTTGATCTTCTGGGGCTGAATTTTGGTGTGGCAGGGTTATTTGGTTAGGAGAAGATGCCATAAAAATTTCAGCTCAATTGGAAACCTCTAGTTGGTACTTCCTTCACAGAGGTTCCAACTGAACAGAAACTTGGCAGAATATTGGTGATGAAAATTTGTACTGGACAAGATGATATTTTTGGATATTGTGGACATATAGGTTCCCTAATATCTCAGGGAATTTTCTTGGAATTAATTGAGTAGGGAAAATATGAGCTCCTTCACAAATGGAGTTTTCTGGAATAAACTTTGTACTGGACCATGAAATGTTTTTGGAGATTGTGGGAGTAGATGATGACAAGAAGGTCTGGGATTAATTTGGGATTTTTCTGATCACCAGAACTATAGGTTGCTTTGTAACCCATAGTGATGACAGATTTTCCCAAAGGAGGAAAATGAATATTTGGGAAAGATAAAGAATTGGAAATTGATGCAGATGGTGAGTGACAAGATTTTGGCAAGATGCTGAGGGCTCTGGATTACTGAGAGGAATTCATAAGTCCAACACCAACTGAAAAGGTTCATAATCCAACCAAATTGCAAGTAAAGCCAGAAAGATTTCGAAAAGAAAAAGTTGCCAAAAACTAGGGTGTCACACAACCCCTCCCAGCACCACTCACGAGCTCCCTGCAGCCCTCTGACCCGCCCCAACTCCTGCCCCGAGCGAATCGGCGCCGGAGCGCTCGTTTCCGTCGAAGCCCGACGTCGTCAGTAGCTCGCCACCGCCGCCGAGGAAGATTGAGACGCCGTCTGGCCACCTCCCGACGAGTTGCGGGTACAGGCGTGTTCGCCGACAAGTGACCGATCCATCTCGCCCCTCACACAGCCTCGCCGTGGCCTCCTCGCCGCCGCCCCCTGTTCTCCCTCTCTCCCTTCAAATCTGACGGGGTGACCCCACCCGTCAGTCTCTCACCTCCCCGCCGAAGCGTTTTTAAGTGGAAGCGTAAACCCACTTTACGCTTTCGACGTCAGCCCCTGGAGGTTTTCTGAAATTCATTTAAAATCCAGTTTTAATCCAGTTTGACCCAAACTTTGACCAAGAATATCTCCCAAACTACAAGTCCAAATGAGCTGATTCTTTTTGCATTATTTTTCTTCTGAGCTCCTCTATTTTCTGGTAGAGTTTGGTATTTTTATCTTCTTTCTAGAATTTCTGGACAGAAGTATTTGCTTTATGTGATGTTTACAAATGTTTGCAAAAATGTTTCCAGAGTGTTTGATGTGTGTTGGTGAAGACCAGGAGCTCCTCCCCTCTCTTTTGGAGCAAGGCAAGCCACAACCTTCATTTGCATGATTGCAATGCAATGCCATGGTTTATTTAATAAATTTGCTCGGTATATCCATTAGTTAAATATGATTTATTCATGGCATTTCTTGGAGTTATATTTAATGTTGTAACTGCCATGATGATGCTTGGATTTCTAGGACCAATGCTTTGCAGATTGAGGGTGACATGTTGCTACGGGATTGCTAATAGCAGTAGCCATGCTTTCTTCATGATCATATTGAATATTATTACTTATTGGAGTTCATAATAATGATCTAGCTATATTATTCTTTGGATTATTGGATGGATATTGTTATGACTTGAATCACAGGTTGATATATAATATTGTAGTAATAGTTCTATCACAGGTATATCTTGGGGACAAATTTCGTCATTTCGTTGGTTAGGTGCCACCGAATCAAGCTCACCAGTGCAACCACACTTGCCTGGATGGGGAGGCCCTAATTGGTCTATTGTCATGCCTCTCACCGGTGCCTCCAACTAGGGAAGGTTATGTGCGCGCGCTGCCCTGGCCCGGTAGGCGGTCATAACCTTGTGTGCCCGAGTTGTGCTGTACCCGGGTGTCCCCGTTTGGGACGAGTTCGTTTTGTTTCGCCACGAGGTGGCAGGATGTCATGAGTTGACATCGGGGCCACCCATGACATAGCCCAATGGGGAGTGTGTCGGAGTGGCCGGGAGAGGGTCATGCAATAGATTGGTTTTGTCGAAACGTCGTTGGTCCACCCGAATGGGAGCACGAGGCCATGAGTTCCGTGGTGTGGGTACAGTGTACTAACCTCTGCAGAGTGTATAAACTATCGATAGCCGCGTCCTCGGTTCTGGACACAGTTCGTTGTAGGTCACACCGTTCGATCAACACTTACGATGACGAAATGACTTATATTATGACTTCTATTTATGTGAGCTAGTACAGTTGGGCAGGATACCGATGGGGATATTGGGATGATCCTGAGGTTGATCATCGGATTATATTGTGATCACACGGTGATCACGATGTTATATTGATCACGAGGTGGTCGAGATGATATGTTGCTTGGCTGGGTAGCCAAGAGTGAGATGGTTTCATGTGACCCAAGATGTTGGTTCATCAGTAATGCTAGCTGTATCGTATCATGATTTTATTACCTCCACATCATAGAATTCGTTCATAACTTAACCTGTTAATGCTATGTTATTGTCTTGCCTTGATGCTTTTGGTTGTTGTGAGCTTGCGAGTACATTCAAAGTACTCACCTGGCGTGTCATGCCAGATTGCAGGTGATGCCATGATTGATTGCTTGTCGAGGATTCCAATCGTGCGAGCTAGACCGTGTCCCAGCTAGAGTCCCTGTGGAGTGGAGTTCATCATCGTCATCGCTGTTCCACTGCCAGATATTATTCCGCCGCTACAGTTGTTCCGCTGCTAGCATAGAGATTGTTGGGGAACGTTGCATGGAAAACAAAAAAAATTCTACGCACACGCAAGATCTATCCATGGAGATGCATAGCTACGAGAGGGGGAGTGTGTCTACGTACCCTCATAGACCGTAAGCGGAAGCGTTAGAAGAACGTGGTTGATGTCGTCGAACAACATCACGATCCAACCGACCGAGCACCGAACGTACGGCACCTCCGCGTTCAGCACACGTTCAGCTCGGTGACGTCCTCGACTTCTTGATCCAGCAAGACGGCGAGGTAGTGGATGAGTTCCGGCAGCACGACGGCGTGTTGACGGTGATGGTGACGCTATCTCCGTAGGGCTTCGCCCAAGCACTGCGAAAATATGACCGAGGGACGGAACTGTGGAGGGGGGCGCCGCACACGGCTAAGACAATGTTGTGTCCTTTGGGGCGCCCCCTCTCCTCTATTTATATATGTGTAGGGGCTTGGAGTAGAAGGAATAGTGCCACGTGAACAGTAACCGTGAATAGTACACACGTGGACTTGGACTCCAAAGTCCAATCCTATTCCTATTAGGACTCTCCTTTTTTTCCTTCCCTAGCTGCGTGGGCTTTTGAGGACTTGGTGTGCCTGGCCCAATAAGGCCAGGGCGCCTCCCCTTAGCCCATGTAAGCCCTTGGGACATGGTGGACCCACTTGTGGACTTCCGGACTCCTCCAGAATCCTCCGGAACCTTCTGGAAGCTTCCCGGTACAATACCGAAAAAACTGCACCTTTTTCCGGAACCCAAAATATGACTTCCCATATATAAATCTTTACCTCTCGACTATTCCGAGACTCCTCGTGACGTCCGGGATCTCATTCAGGACTCCGAACAACATTCGGTTACCAATTCACATAACTCATATAACACTATATCGTCAACGAACGTTAAGCGTGCGGACCCTACGGGTTCGGGAATGATGTAGACATGACTGAGACGCCTCTCCGGTCAATAACCAATAGCGGAACCTGGATGCTCATATTGGTTCCTACATATTCCACGAAGATCTTATCGGTCGAACCGCAATGACAACATACGTAATTCCCTTTGTCCATCGGTATGTTACTTGCCCGAGATTCGATCGTCGGTGTCTCCATACCTAGTTCAATCTCGTTACCGGCAAGTCTCTTTACTCGTTCCGTAATACATCATCCCGTAACTAACTCCTTAGTCACTTTGCTTGCAAGCTTCTTATGATGTGCATTACCGAGAGGGCCCAGAGATACCTCTCCGAAACACGGAGTGACAAATCCCAGTCTCGATCCATGCCAACTCAACGGACACCTTTGGAGATACCTGTATAGCATCTTTATGATCACCCAGTTACGTTGTGACGTTTGATAGCACACAAGGTATTCCTCCGGTATCCGGGAGTTGCATGATCTCATGGTCACTTGCTGCGGCGACACTATTAGGGAAAACCCTAGCAGTAGCGCGGGTAAAAGGCCTAGCAGTAGCGCTGGGGCCCGCGCTACTGCTACGGCGCTACAACTAAGTCTTAGCAGTAGCGTGTGTTTTCCAGCGCTACTGCTACCCAACCTAGCAGTAGCGTGGGTTAAACTAGCGCTAGTGATAACTACCTATAGCGCGGCTATTTAGCCAGCGCTGCTGATAAGCCCGCGCTGCTGCTAGTAGTTAACCCACACTACTGCTAAATTTTCTTTTTTTTCTGCATATTTACGCCGTATTTGTACAGGTTTTATACACTAGTCTCATCATATCATACACAAATTTTTATACAGTGGCAATGAAGAGGTTGTGGAAGAAACATGAATTAGATTAAAGTGGATGTATCCAAGTGACCAAGTTGAATATGTAGGAATATATGATGGTGGGACGGCACACAAGTGTCAAACACTTGTGTGCCGTCCCACCATCATATATTCATGTTGGGGAACATAGTAATAATTCAAAAAAATTCCTACGTGTCACCAAGATCAATCTAGGAGATGCTAGAAATGAGAGAGAGGGAGTGCATCTTCATACCCTTGAAGATCGCTAAGCGGAAGCGTTGCAAAGAATGCGGTTGATGGAGTCGTACTCGTGGCGATTCAAATCGCAGAAGATCCGATCCAAGCGCCGAACGGACGGCGCCTCCGCGTTCAACACACGTACAGCCCGGGGACGTCTCCTCCTTCTTGATCCAGCAAGGGGGGAGGAGAAGTTGAGGGAGAGCTCCGGCAGCACGACGGCGTGGTGGCGGTGGAGCTCGTGGTTCTCCGGCAGAGCTTCGCTAAGCCCTACGGAGGAGGAGGAGGTGTAGGAAGGGGGAAGGGATGCGCCAAGGGAAGGGTGCACGGCTGCCCTCCCCCCCCCACTATTTATAGGGGGAAGGGGAGAGGGGGCCGGCCCCCCTAGATCCATCTAGAGGGGGGGGGCAGCCCCCCTAGGGTTTCCGACCCTAGGCGCCTTGGGCCCTTGGGGGCGGCGGCCCCCCTAGGGTTTCCAACCCTAGGCGCCTTGGGCCCTTGGGGGGCGCACCAGCCCACTAAGGGGCTGGTTCCCACCCAACTACAGCCCATTAGGTCCTCCGGGGCAGGTGGACCCTCCCGGTGGACCCCCGGAACCCCTTCGGTGGTCCCGGTACAATACCGATAAACCCCGAAACCTTTCCGGTGACTGAAATTGGACTTCCCATATATAAATCTTCACCTCCGGACCATTCCGGAACTCCTCGTGACGTCCGGGATCTCATCCGGGACTCCGAACAACTTTCGGTAACCACATACAATTCCCATTACAACTCTAGCGTCACTGAACCTTAAGTGTGTAGACCCTACGGGTTCGGGAACCATGCAGTCATGACCGAGACACCTCTCCGGCCAATAACCAATAGCGGGATCTGGATACCCATATTGGCTCCCACATGTTCCACGATGATCTCATCGGATGAACCACGATGTCGGGGATTCAATTAATCCCGTATACAATTCCCTTTGTCCATCGGTATGTTACTTGCCCGAGATTCGATCGTCGGTATCCCTATACCTTGTTCAATCTCGTTACCGGCAAGTCTCTTTACTCGTTCCGTAACACATGATCCCGTGACTAACTCCTTAGTCACATTGAGCTCATTATGATGATGTATTACCGAGTGGGCCCAGAGATACCTCTCCGTCACACGGAGTGACAAATCCCAGTCTCGATTCGTGCCAACCCAACAAACACTTTCGGAGACACCTGTAGTGCACCTTTATAGTCACCCAGTTACGTTGTGACGTTTGATACACCCAAAGCATTCCTACGGTATCCGGGAGTTGCACAATCTCATGGTCTAAGGAAATGATACTTGACATTAGAAAAGCTCTAGCAGACGAACTACACGATCTTGTGCTATGCTTAGGATTGGGTCTTGTCCATCACATCATTCTCCTAATGATGTGATCCCGTTATCAACGACATCCAATGTCCATGGCCAGGAAACCATGACCATCTATTGATCAACGAGCTAGTCATCTAGAGGATCACTAGGGACATGGTGTGGTCTATGTATTCACACATGTATTACGGTTTCCGGCTAATACAATTATAGCATGAACAATAGACAATTATCATGAACAAGGAAATATAATAATAACCATTTTATTATTGCCTCTAGGGCATATTTCCAACAGTCTCCCACTTGCACTAGAGTCAATAATCTAGTTACATTGTGATGAATCGAACACCCATAGAGTTCTGGTGCTGATCATGTTTCGCTCTTGAAAGAGGTTTAGTCAACGGATCTGCGACATTCAGATCCGTGTGTACTTTACAAATATCTATATCTCCATCCTGAATGTAACCACGAATGGAGTTGAAGCGGCGCTTGATGTGCTTGGTCTTCTTGTGAAACCTGGGCTCCTTGGCAATGGCAATAGCTCCAGTGTTGTCACAGAAGAGAGTCATCGGGCCCGACGCATTGGGAATCACTCCTAGGTCGGTGATGAACTCCTTCATCCAGACTCCTTCCTGTGCTGCTTCCGAAGCAGCTATGTACTCCGCTTCACATGTAGATGCCGCCACGACGCTTTGCTTGCAACTGCACCAGCTGACTGCCCCACCATTCAAAATATACACGTATCCGGTTTGTGACTTGGAGTCATCCGGATCCGTGTCGAAGCTAGCATCGACGTAACCCTTTATGACGAGCTATTCGGCACCTCCATAAATGAGAAACATATCCTTAGTCCTTTTCAGGTACTTAAGGATATTCTTGACCGCTGTCCAGTGTTCCAATCCGGGATCACTTTGGTACCTCCCTACCAAACTTATGGCAAGGTTCACATCAGGTCTGGTACACAGCATGGCATACATAATAGAGCCTATGGCTGAGGCATAGGGGATGACACTCATCTTTTCTCTATCTTCTGCCCAGGTCGGGCATTGAGCTGTGCTCAATCTCACACCTTGCAATACAGGCAAGAACCCCTTCTTGGACTGATCCATATTGAACTTCTTCAATATCTTGTCAAGGTATGTGCTTTGTGAAAGACCAATGAGGCGTCTCGATCTATCTCTATAGATCTTGATGCCTAATATGTAAGCAGCTTCTCCAAGGTCCTTCATTGAAAAACACTTATTCAAGTAGGCCTTTATGCTTTCCAAAAGTTCTATATCATTTCCCATCAACAATATGTCATCCACATATAAAATGAGAAATGCTACAGAGCTCCCACTCACTTTCTTGTAAATACAGGCTTCTCCATAAGTCTGTATAAACCCAAACGCTTTGATCACCTCATCAAAGCGAATGTTCCAACTCCGAGATGCTTGCACCAGCCCATAGATGGAGCGCTGGAGCTTGCATACCTTGTCAGCATTCTTAGGATCGACAAAACCTTCCGGCTGCATCATATACAATTCTTCCTTAAGGAAACCGTTAAGGAATGTCGTTTTGACGTCCATTCGCCAGATCTCATAATCATAAAATGCGGCAACTGCTAACATGATTCGGACGGACTTCAGCATCGCTACGGGTGAGAAGGTCTCATCGTAGTCAACTCCTTGAACTTGTCGATAACCCTTAGCGACAAGCCGAGCCTTATAGACGGTCACATTACCATCCGCGTCAGTCTTCTTCTTAAAGATCCATTTATTTTCTATGGCTTGCCGATCATCGGGCAAGTCCACCAAAGTCCATACTTTGTTCTCATACATGGATCCTATCTCGGATTTCATGGCTTCAAGCCATTTGTTGGAATCTGGGCCCGCCATGGCTTCTTCATAGTTCGAGGGTTCACCATTGTCTAACAACATGATTTCCAGGACAGGGTTGCCGTACCACTCTGGTGCGGACCGTGTCCTCATGGACCTACGAAGTTCAGTAGTAACTTGATCAGAAGTTTCATGATCATCATCATTAACTTCCTCTCTAGTCGGTGCAAGCACCACAGAAACATTCTCCTGCGCTGCGCTACTTTTCGGTTCGAGAGGGGGTACAATTACCTCATCAAGTTCTACTTTCCTCCCACTTACTTCTTTCGAGAGAAACTCTTTCTCTAGAAAGGATCCATTCTTGGCAACAAAGATCTTGCCTTCGGATCTAAGGTAGAAGGTATACCCAATAGTTTCCTTAGGGTATCCTATGAAGACGCACTTTTCCGATTTGGGTTCGAGCTTTTCAGGTTGAAGTTTCTTGACATAAGCATCGCATCCCCAAACTTTCAGAAACGACAGCTTAGGTTTCTTCCCAAACCATAATTCATACGGTGTCGTCTCAACGGATTTAGACGGTGCCCTATTTAAAGTGAATGCGGTCTCTAATGCATATCCCCAAAATGATAGCGGTAAATCAGTAAGAGACATCATAGATCGCACCATATCCAATAGAGTGCGATTACGACATTCGGACACACCATTACGCTGAGGTGTGCCAGGCGGCGTGAGTTGTGAAACAATTCCACATTTCCTTAAGTGCGTGCCAAACTCGTGACTCAAATATTCTCCTCCACGATCAGATCGTAAAAACTTTATTTTCTTGTCACGTTGATTCTCTACCTCACTCTGAAATTCCTTGAACTTTTCAAAGGTCTCAGACTTGTGTTTCATCAAGTAGACATACCCATATCTGCTTAAGTCATCAGTGAGGGTGAGAACATAACGATAGCCACCGCGAGCCTCAAAGCTCATCGGTCCACATACATCGGTATGTATTATTTCCAACAAGCTGGTTGCTCGCTCCATTGTTCCGGAGAACGGAGTCTTAGTCATCTTGCCCATGAGGCATGGTTCGCACGTGTCAAATGATTCATAATCAAGAGACTCCAAAAGTCCATCTGCATGGAGTTTCTTCATGCGTTTGACACCAATATGACCAAGGCGGCAGTGCCACAAGTATGTGGGACTATCATTATCAACCTTACATCGTTTGGCATTCACACTATGAATATGTGTAACATCACGTTCGAGATTCAATAAAAATAAACCATTGACCAACGGGGCATGACCATAAAACATATCTCTCATATAAATAGAACAACCATTATTCTCGGATTTAAATGAGTAGCCATCTCGCATCAAACGAGATCCAGATACAATGTTCATGCTCAAAGCTGGTACTAAATAACAATTATTGAGGTTTAAAACTAATCCCGAAGGTAGATGTAGAGGTAGCGTGCCGACGGCGATCACATCGACCTTGGAACCATTCCCGACGCGCATCGTCACCTCGTCCTTTGCCAGTCTCCGCTTATTCCGCAGCTCCTGTTTTGAGTAACAAATGTGAGCAACCGCACCGGTATCAAATACCCAGGAGCTACTACGAGCGCTGGTAAGGTACACATCAATAACATGTATATCATATATACCTTTGACGTTGCCGGCCTTCTTATCTGCTAAGTACTTGGGGCAGTTCCGCTTCCAGTGACCGGTTCCCTTGCAATAAAAGCACTCAGTCTCAGGCTTGGGTCCATTCTTGGGCTTCTTCCCGGCAACTGATTTACCGGGCGCGGCAACTGCTTTGCCGTCCTTCTTTAAGTTCTTCTTACCCTTGCCTTTCTTGAAACTAGTGGTCTTATTCACCATCAACACTTGATGTTCCTTTTTGATTTCCACCTCCGCTGATTTCAGCATCGAATATAACTCAGGAATGGACTTCTCCATCCCTTGCATATTGTAGTTCATCACAAAGCTCTTGTAACTAGGTGGAAGCGACTGGAGGATTCTGTCAATAACCGAGTCATCCGGAAGATTAACTCCCAGCTGAGACAAGCCGTTGTGCAACCCAGACATTTTGAGTATGTGCTCGCTGACAGAACTATTTTCCTCCATCTTACAACTGAAGAACTTGTCGGAGACTTCATATCTCTCGACCCGGGCATGAGCTTGGAAAACCATTCTCAGCTCTTGGAACATCTCATATGCTCCGTGTTGCTCAAAACGCTTTTGGAGCCCCGGTTCTAAGCTGTAAAGCATGCCGCACTGAACCAGGGAGTAATCATCACTACGCGACTGCCAGGCGTTCATAACGTCCTGAGTTGCTGGGAAAACGGGTGCGTCACCTAGCGGTGCATCAAGGACATATAATTTCTTGGAAGCTATGAGGATGATCCTCAAGTTACGAACCTAGTCCGTATAGTTGCTTCCATCGTCTTTCAGCTTGGTTTTCTCTAGGAACGCGTTGAAGTTGAGGGCAACATTAGCGTGGGCCATTGGATCTACAAGATAGATTGTAAAGACAATTTTAGACTAAGTTCATGATAATTAAGTTCATCTAATCAAATTATTTAATGAACTCCCACTCAGATAGACATCCCTCTAGTCATCTAAGTGATACATGATCCATATCGACTAGGCCATGTCCGATCATCACGTGAGACGGACTAGTCATCAATGGTGAACATCTCCATGTTGATCGCATCTACTATACGACTCATGTTCGACCTTTCGGTCTCTCGTGTTCCGAGGCCATGTCTGTACATGCTAGGCTCGTCAAGTCAACATAAGTGTTTCGCGTGTGTAAATCTGGCTTACACCCGTTGTATGCGAACGTTAGAATCTATCACACCCGATCATCACGTGGTGCTTCGAAACAACGATCCTTCGCAACGGTGCACACTTAGGGGGAACACATTTCTTGAAATTTTAGTGAGGGATCATCTTATTTATGCTACCGTTGTTCTAAGCAAATAAGATGTAAAAACATGATAAACATCACATGCAAATCATAAAGTGACATGATATGGCCAATATCATCTTGCGCCTTTGATCTCCATCTTCGGGGCGCGGCATGATCACCATCGTCACCGGCACGACACCATGATCTCCATCATCATGATCTCCATCATCGTGTCTTCATGAAGTTGTCTCGCCAATTATTACTTCTACTACTATGGCTAACGGTTAGCAATAATGTAAAGTAATTACATGGCGTTTTTAATTGACACGCAGGTCATACAATAAATTAAGACAACTCCTATGGCTCCTGCCGGTTGTCATACCCATCGACATGCAAGTCGTGATTCCTATTACAAGAACATGATCAATCTCATACATCACATATATTTCATCACATCCTTTTGGCCATATCACATCACATAGCATACCCTGCAAAAACAAGTTAGACGTCCTCTAATTGTTGTTGCAAGTTTTACGTGGCTGCTATGGGTTTCTAGCAAGAACGTTTCTTACCTACGCAAAAGCCACAACGGTGATATGCCAATTGCTATTTACCCTTCATAAGGACCCTCTTCATCGAATCCGATCCGACTAAAGTGGCAGAGACAGACACCCGCTAGCCACCTTATGCAACAAGTGCATGTCAGGCGGTGGAACCAGTCTCACGTAAGCGTACGTGTAAAGTCGGTCCGGGCCGCTTCATCCCACAATTCCGCCGAATCAAGATAGGACTAGTAACGGCAAGCAAATTGACCAAATCATCGCCCACAACTACTTGTGTTCTACTCGTGGATAGAATCTACGCATAGACCTAGCTCATGGTGCCATTGTTGGGGAACGTAGTAATAATTCAAAAAAATTCCTACGTGTCACCAAGATCAATCTAGGAGATGCTAGCAATGAGAGAGAGGGAGTGCATCTTCATACCCTTGAAGATCGCTAAGCGGAAGCGTTGCAAAGAACACGGTTGATGGAGTCGTACTCGTGGCGATTCAAATCGCAGAAGATCCGATCCAAGCGTCGAACAGACGGCGCCTCCGCGTTCAACACACGTACAGCCCGGGGACGTCTCCTCCTTCTTGATCCAGCAAGGGGGGAGGAGAAGTTGAGGGAGAGCTCCGGCAGCACGACGACGTGGTGGCGGTGGAGCTCGTGGTTCTCCGGCAGAGCTTCGCTAAGCGCTACGGAGGAGGAGGAGGTGTAGGAAGGGGGAAGGGCTGCGCCAAGGGAAGGGTGCACGGCTGCCCTCCCACCCCCCACTATTTATAGGGGGAAGGGGAGAGGGGGCCGGCCCCCCTAGATCCTTCTAGAGGGGGGGGGGGGGGGCGGCGCCCCCTAGGGTTTCCAACCCTAGGCGCCTTGGGCCCTTGGGGGGCGGCGGCCCCCCTAGGGTTTCCAACCCTAGGCGCCTTGGGCCCTTGCGGGGCGGCGGCCCCCCTAGGGTTTCCAACCCTAGGCGCCTTGGGCCCTTGGGGGGCGCACCAGCCCACTAAGGGGCTGGTTCCCACCCAACTACAGCCCATTAGGTCCTCTGGGGCAGGTGGAACCTCCCGATGGACCCCCGGAACCCCTTCGGTGGTCCCGGTACAATACCGATAAACCCTGAAACCTTTTCGGTGACTGAAATTGGACTTCCCATATATAAATCTTCACCTCCGGACCATTTCGGAACTCCTCGTGACGTCCGGGATCTCATTCGGGACTCCGAACAACTTTCGGTAACCACATACAATTCCCATTACAACTCTAGCGTCACCGAACCTTAAGTGTGTAGACCCTACGGGTTCGGGAACCATGCAGTCATGACCGAGACACGTCTCCGGCCAATAACCAATAGCGGGATCTGGATACCCATATTGGCTCCCACATGTTCCACGATGATCTCATCAGATGAACCACGATGTCGGGGATTCAATTAATCCCGTATACAATTCCCTTTGTCCATCGGTATGTTACTTGCCCGAGATTCGATCGTCGGTATCCCTATACCTTGTTCAATCTCGTTACCGGCAAGTCTCTTTACTCGTTCCGTAACACATGATCCCGTGACTAACTCCTTAGTCACATTGAGCTCATTATGATGATGTATTACCGAGTGGGCCCAGAGATACCTCTCCGTCACACGGAGTGACAAATCCGAGTCTCGATTCGTGCCAACCCAACAAACACTTTCGGAGACACCTGTAGTGCACCTTTATAGTCACCCAGTTACGTTGTGACGTTTGATACACCCAAAGCATTCCTACGGTATCCGGGAGTTGCACAATCTCATGGTCTAAGGAAATGATACTTGACATTAGAAAAGCTCTAGCAGACGAACTACACGATCTTGTGCTATGCTTAGGATTGGGTCTTGTCCATCACATCATTCTCCTAATGATGTGATCCCGTTATCAACGACATCCAATGTCCATGGCCAGGAAACCATGACCATCTATTGATCAACGAGCTAGTCATCTAGAGGCTCACTAGGGACATGGTGTGGTCTATGTATTCACACATGTATTACGGTTTCTGGCTAATACAATTATAGCATGAACAATAGACAATTATCATGAACAAGGAAATATAATAATAACCATTTTGTTATTGCCTCTAGGGCATATTTCCAACAATTCCTACATATTCAACTTGGTCACTTGGATACATCCACTTTAATCTAATATGAACACTTGTGTGCCATCCCACCATCATATATTCCTACATATTCAACTTGGTCACTTGGATACATCCACTTTAATCTAATTCGTGTTTCTTCCACCCCAATGATATACAACTCATATCATCATCATAATGATATATATATAACAACTCATCATCGTCGTAGTCATACAACTCATCTTGATCATAGTGATATAACAATCTCACCATTATGATCATCATAAGTTAACCACTACTAGGTAAGTGCTAGTGATATAACAATCTCACCATTATGATCATCATAAGTTAACCACTACTAGGTAAGTGCTAGTGATATAACAATCTTACCATAATGATCATCATAAGTTAACCACTACTAGGTAAGTGTTATCATCCTACAGGACAAGTACTAGCAGGACCTACGACTCTCTCTCGGGTAGCATAGCATAAAACAGAAAAACCCCTCCTTCTCCGTTATGGAGCATAGAGATCCAACTGTCTCCATTTTGTGGCCTTCGCTCAGCCACTATTTTTCTCCAAGGCTTGATTTTGAGGCCTCCATCTATTTTAGAAGTCGAGTATGCATATTTGACACCCTCCGACCATGGTCGTACGCAAACAACTGTCATCTCACCTTCGACAACCATAAACGGAGGCACAACCACATCCGGGAGCTTCTGTTGAAGAACATAATAGTAACATATATAGTTAGCAATGTAGTTTATTTCAGAAGAATGTATGAAAAAGATGGACTAAGTAGTGACACAATAGTAAAAATCTTACCATGATACTTGCACGAATGTTAGCATCGCACAACTCGTGGACTAGTGGCATGTATCTACTATAATTTTTGCCAACTCCAAGGAGGATCTTAAATTTCAGAACATCATTAACAAAGGAGATAAGATAATTCTTCTCCTCCCAAGTTAGCTCTGAGGCATGACTGTAGTAGGTGTCGTCTATTATCTTTTGTGTTTCTTTGTAAGAGAGAAAATAAGCTGTCAATTATAAAAAAAAACAAGTTCAGCAGGTATGAATAACAAGTATTTTAGATAAGAAATATAGATCATTTAACAAATTTGTTTAACAAACTCACACGGAGGCAGAATCGGAATCATGTTCGGATCCAGCCAAATGTTTTCATCTTTAGGATTGCCAATATTGAATATTATTTTCATATCCTCCTCAAATCCATGGGCCTTGCATAATCCTTCCCAATTTGAACATCCAAAATGAGTGTGACCTACTTCATTTATGATCTTAACCTCGAAATCGAAACCATGTTTCGTTTTAAGGTGAGTTATCTTCGTGTCCACCTTGTACATCTCTTCGAAAGATAGCTTCTCAAGGACATATGGTCTTGCATAGCAGGGTATGCACTAGTCGAATTATAAAAAATGGAAATTACACGTTAAAGCAAAAATCTTAATCCATGCTTAATTAAGAAGAAACACGTGCCACTGAAGTTACATACCGTAAAAACTTCGAAGCCCTCCTTAAGCGTGAGGGAGAAGCATGTACCGTTATCTAGGCGCGGTCTGTCGCACATACCCCCGTCCTCGGTGCAGTCATCGCACTCGGGGATCCTATCATCGTCAGACATTTCCTATGTTCATAATTCAAAGAGTAAAAATTAGGGCATGACCTTTGCTAAAATAGGACATATCGAGCGCCTGAAATTTGCCGGAATGGAAATGAATCGACATTCCGGCAAAACATAGGCCACTCGGAGGTGTTCCCTACAAAATCATACACATGTCCAAAGGGACAACCAATACATGTACAAATATCATCATACACATGTCTGAGGAGAAGACAAGGAGGAGGTGGACTTTTAGCTCACCGACTAGGCTGTAGAGGAAGTAGAGGAAGCTCCGACGACGATCACGATGCGACACTACAAAGCTTGCATATTCCACCGAGTGAAAATTTTAGATCACCAAATGTCATATAGCATTCTTTGATGACAAAGTGATAATGACATAAAAATAATTAAATTGTCAAATACTTTTCTTTATTAAAAAAATAATTACTAAAAATTTCTATTCTATACCTAAAACATTTTATTCAATACCTAAAACATTTTTATATTCAAAAAACCTATGCGATTACTAGTTTTCTATTCTATTCAAAAGACCATTCTACCTATGACATAAATAACCTATGCAAATCCACACTACTGCCTACTACCATTCTAACTATTTATTCTATTTAAAAAACTTATGTTCTACCTATATTTTCTATTCTATTGTATTCAAAATACCTACATTCTATTCAGAAAACCTAGATTTTCTATTCTATTCAAAAAACCTACATTCTACAAGAACAGAGGGAGGAGGGAGGGAAGGAGGGAGGAGGAGGAGCAAGGGAGGGAGGGAGGTGGAGGGAGGAGGGAGGGAAGGAGGGAGAGAGGAGCAAGGGAGGAGGTGGAGGGAGCTCGGAGGAGGGAGGGAGGAGGGAGGGAAGGAGGAAGGTTGGAGGAAGGGAGGGAGGGAGGGGGAGGAAGCTCGGAGGAGGGAGGGAGGTGGAGGGAGGAGGGATGGAAAGAGGGGGGAGGGAAGAGCTACCTCGGTGGAGGAGGAGCGGAGCGTCGGCGGCGGCGTGCGACGGCGGCGAGGAGAGGAGAGACCGCGAGAGAGTGATGAGAGAGAGAGGAAACTGATGGCTCCATCGGAGGGGATAAGATAAGCTTAGTAGTACCACGGGGTAGAGGGACAGCGCTACTGCTAAGTGGGCCACAAGGCCACCCCCGGGTCTAGCATTAGTGGCAGCGTGGGCTAGGGAACCCGCGCTACTGCTAATATTTTAGCTGTAGCACTGGGCCCGAAGCCCATGCTGCTAGGTGTCACACGCTACTGCTACGACCTTACTTGTAGCGTTGGGAAAGTCCCAACGCTACTGCTAATTAGCAGTAGTGCTGGCCCGTTACCCATCGCTACTGCTAAGATTCTACCTATAAGGTATTTCCTAGTAGTGTGATCTCCGCCGTCTCGAAGGTGCTGAGCCAATACCACCAACCGTCGCAGTGAAACTCAATGCCAAAGCGGCTGGATTCCCGTGACTGAACGCCGCGGTAGCCGAACTTGTTCTTCACACATTTCGGCGGCATGCCACCGTGCGGTGCAACGGCGGACACGACCGGGTTCGATCAGCATGGTGGTTGAGGCGACGGTGAATAAGGCCAGATTCGTGTGGCGCGAAGGCGGTTGGATATGGGTGCTACGGTGCGGAGGGGGGGTACGGCCGATTTGAATTGAAGACATCAGATCCGGGCAGCGTGGCGGTAGTGGCCGAATCCAGTCGGATTCAACTAGACTCGATGGGCAGGGGAATCAACTGCTGTAGGCGGCGGCGGGTTGTGGGAATGTTTTGGAGGGGGGTAATTGGGCTGCACACGGCTCGATTTTGTGTTTGTTGCAGCCACGCGCGTGCCACAAATATGCAACCGATGTTACTTTCTTTGGGCTGCCCAAAAAAATGTTTGCAAAAATTTCCAACAAAGGTAGCTGTTGGAGATACTTTTTGGGTCAAAAAGGCCAATAAAATGGTTATGCCCTAAAATAGGGTTGTTGTTGGAGATGCTCTTAGAGGGTCCGGTTAATTGACTTTTTTGCTAGAGCGGTGTCCGAACTATCAGTGTGGATGTTTGGGGAGGGTTTGAAGGGTCCGGTTGTAGATGTTCCGACAGTGCCATAGTCGCGAAGTGGCGACGGGTACGCACCTCGTCGGGCAAGTCATGGCCAGGTTCACGGCCAGCGAGTCAGAAGACATAGTGGGAACGTGCAACGGCCTGCTCTGATTCCTCGACGTTCACCAGCAGGGCGCCATGAATGTCGCGAGCAACCTGAATCAAGTCGTATCCATCCCGTTCCTGTAAAAGTTACACAGCGCAAGGTTTCACTGAAACGGGTCCATTTCTGCTGGGAGCAAGCAAGTTAACTACTGCGACCACAATCACCACCATCATTTCTTATTTTACACGACAATGTGCCAGCCAAGTGTGAATGAGTGCTCTAGACCTTTGATGCTATAATACCCCAAAGAAGCATCACTAAATTGCTAGATTTAACATATTAAGAGTTAATTAACCCACACGAATAAGAGGAGGCATAATTCTAAATTTCTACCCACACAAACAACAATGAAATTGATGGACTTTCCATGTGATTTTAAGTGTGTGTAGAAAAACATCACCGTGCAAAGAGCAGGAGCAACCCTCGCAAAAAAAGAGAGCAGGAGCAACCATGTCAGGTGATGATCAAATTGTTAATGGAAGGAAGGATGCAAACCTCTGTTTGTAAAGCATCCCTTAAGCGTTAAGCGACGCTTTAGCGTTAGAGCACCCTCGAGGCTCAAGGCGTCCAGCTCGCTTTAGCTATGTGTCTAAGGCGTCCGCCTTAGACTTTAGAGCATCTGAAACGTCCGCTTAGGCATCCTGAAGGGTGCCTTAGTACATACAGGACGCTTTAGACATGCCAGGCAGGGGAACACATTTTTCAGGCGGGAAAACTGGGCTGGGCAAGAACAAAAGGGCGAGAAACTGGGCTCACATGTGAACAGTTGTCGGACCTATTTCCGGAATAATTTTCGGAATAGGCTCAATTCACACCAGCCCCAAGATCAGAACAACTGGTGGACTCCCTTGATATAGATATCCAGTACATACATAATATTACACAAGGTTTGGCCAGAGTGCTCAACATTTATTACATACATGACCTTATATGACGGTGGCGGTACAAGACAGTGGTGTGGTGATATTACAACACTGATACAATAAAGTAAAGTCAAGCGTCAGTGTGAGGCTTGACTATTTTATTAGTGGGGTGAAAGCACTGCGGATGATACACGTGGTAGACTCCAAGACCACAAGGTGACTGACTGGGAACACCTCTAAGCGTCGGGCTCGCTAGCACACTCTTCCTCCATAAGATCGTCTTCGTCCAGGTCTGGCCAAAGTAACAAGCCAGGGACAAGCCAGTGAGTACGTTTGAATGTACTCGCAAACATTATGAACAAAAGATATACCGAATGCAATAGAGTGCATATGATCATGATGGACTAGTTTATATGCATATGCTGACCGAGATTAAAACATGGCATGATAAATATCAGTACGGTGTGGGTGGATAAATATATCATTTTAATAATAAACCAAGAAATATAATATGGAACATCGGGCGTTAGACCGCCCGAGGATTTTCAAGAAAAATAAAATGGAACATCGGGCGTTGGACCGCCCGAGGATTTCCAAGAAAAATGCCAAACGGGTGTCTGAATGCGACGCCTCAAGAGGTCTTGAAAAGAAATGCCAGACGGGTGTCTGAATGCGACGCCTTGAGAGGTCTTGAAAAGAAATGAGTATCTAGGTGGCACAACCATCCCAAGAGATACTGAAAAGAAATGAGTATCCAGGTGGCATAACCATCCCAAGAGATACTGAAAAGAAATGAGTATCCAGGTGGTATAACCATCACAAGAGATACTGAAAAGAAATGAGTATCCAGGTGGCATAACCATCCCATGAGATGCTCAAGGGTACATATAAGAGAAAAAGTTAGTCCATAGCAATATTCATGTTAACAATAATATTTATGATAACATCAGTAGTGACAATAATCATTCATTAAAAGTGGATCATGATCAGTTATATTGTTTCCTCCAAAGACCGACACCGGGACCGACACTTGACCCTTCCCAGCTAACGTCCTTGACCGTGGACATGGCTATTCAAATAGGTCTAACTCTGCAAAGGTTGTACTCTTTACCCACAAGTAAAGGATTTCTTTAGTCAACCCCGAGACGTTGACTAATTCCAATCACGGTTTTTAGGTTGCAAACACACCTAACCAGCACACACCAGATTAACTTTCTTGATGCCAGGAATCACCCAAAGCATCGTTCAAGAAAAACTCTAAGACGGGGAGACCGCCGTCTCGAATAGCATGGGATCACAATTTATAACGCGCGGAATACAAGGGGTGCCCCCCCTCTCGGCCCTGCCGGATACACCCATGCCCCCTGACCCGATGACTGGCATTAGTCCATGGCCATGGAACCCTCATCACGGCCCCTCTATGTGGTGTGTACTTGGAAAGGGGTTAGCAACTTACTAAGCCGTACTCCCCTCGCGGGAAGACAAGTGGCAGCAGTAATTTTAGCTAGGCATGACGGAACAAGACTCGATCTAGGTTGACTCAGGAGGTTTTATTATCATGACTGGCACGCTTCACATGCCAAAGTGACACCATCGTGTCATGATGTGATCCGTGCCCATCGGCACAACATAGACAGGCTATACCCCTGATTTCCCACAACTTCATCCAAGTTAGAATGGTTCTTAAATGCATGCAAGAAATGCACAAAAGAGATATGACCATGCACGTACTTGCTATCCACTACATATCCGGTGATCATTTCGAACTTATGCAAACATGCATGCAAACACCATATCCCAAGTTCAAAAATGCTTGCCTTGATCAAAGTAGGCAGAAGGTGATCCCTCGAAATTTTCGGCAAAGTTTCCCTCCTCGTTTTCTATAAAATAAGAATTAAAAATTCAATCAAAATTTTTGTGACTGCAAAACAAAATTGTCTCAAAATATTTTTAAATAAATACTAAAAAAACTAGAGTGAAAAAGAAAATTTTCAGAAAAAGAATCAATTAAAAATGTGTTGTGGTTAAAAAGTAATAAGGGTTTTAAAACCATGGACCTTTCTGCAAATAAAATAGTTACTTTCGGGTCCCTGCTGTTATAACAGAAAGCGCCTCGGGCAGAAATACGTTTTCCAGTTCAGAAAACGTACAGAGGCAAAAACGCTTCAAAATAAAATAGTAAAGAATAAAACCCTTCAGGTTTGAATTTTGAACGCGCTTCGCACGCGAGTACAGAGAGGGTGCTGTTTTCACCGGCGGCGATTGCCGGCGTTTCAGGGGACTGCGATGATATGAACGTGCTCGGGGGAGTGTTCCGCATCAGTGAGTGGTGGTGGTGGTCGCCGGCGAGCACCGTGGTGACGGCGATGTCAACTCCGGCGGACGACGGCGTCGGGTGGTGGTGGATCTCGTCGGGGAGGGCTCCGGACGTCAAATTGACGCGCGGAATGGATGAGGTGGTGCACCAGGAGCCTACTGATGGAATTTGAGAGGTGGAGATGGACGAACGGCGACGTGGTGTCCTCGGTGACAGTGGCGGATCGGGTGGCCGGAGTCAGGGAAGAAGACCTCCCCGAGGTCGTCCGACTCCTCTGGGTGGCGATTGGGGATGGGTGGAGGCGATGTGGGTGCAGAACGGAGCTTGGGGGCCCCTTTTATAGGCGAGGCGGAGATGACCGAGGTGAGGTGGATCACGACAGAGTAATTCCGGCCGGTGAGGTCGGTTGGGGGCGACGAGCGTGGTTGGTGGGTGTCAGTGAGACTAGGGGAGGCTTCTGGTAGCGCCAGCGCGACGCCCCGCGAGCTCTATCGCCTTATCCCGACGCTGGGTTCCCGTACGGCCATGGCGGTGACGAGCAGCTCCGGCGACTGACAGGTGGGCTCGGTCGGCTTGGACGGTGCGTGTGAGCTGCGGAGAAGCTGCCGCGTGGAGAGGAGGTAGGAGAGAGCGTTGACGGGGAGTGATGGCCTGTCGGTGGCCGTGCTGATCGCCTCGGTCTGCCGTGGCTAAGGACGGCGGCTGTTCCACCGGCCAAGCGGCGGTGAGCAGCTGGCGAGAGGGCCCTGAGGCGATACATTGATGATCAGCAGCGACGCCATGGAGGAGAGGAGAAGGAGTGGAGTGCACGGCATCGATCTCCTCTTCTCTGAACTTTCTCTGTATTTTCTGAATTTTTCGACAGTAGTCAACAGTGCACATAAGGTTTTTGATGAAATGCTAGATGGCCCTAGGCATTTTTGGAATTTCTGAAATTTTTTGGGGTGATGTACTGATGCATGACAGAGGTGCTGGCAAAGTTTCAGAATTTTTGGAGTGGTTTAGAATAGGTTTTGAGCAAGGAGATTGAATCTGGTCCAAATTTCATTTGAATGAAATTTGAAAATTTTGAACTGTGGAACATAATATTTTTGGAGAAATGAAGTGTGGGTACTGTCATGTAGTTGGGATAATTTTTGTGGGTGTAAAAGGGCTAGGAAAAATATAGTTCCTTTGTAAATCAAAGGAACTAGATTTTAATGGAATTCCAATTTGGAATTTGCAAAATATGTAAAAAAATATTTTTGTGGAGAAGAGAGGTATTGGTTACTGTCCTAAGGTGTGAGAATAACTTGGATGAGAAGTTGGAAATGATATATGAAATTTTGAGAATTTCCTAAGTGTATGAAAGGGATGAAATGGACCATTTGTTTTTGAAATAATTAAATATTCAAAAAGTTTTCTAAAAGGAAAGATTTTTGGTCCTACAAAATATTTACTCAAGTAAGAAACCATTAAATCAGAAACCATTTTAAAATTTTAGAAGCCCAATTGAAAACTTAAAATGGTTTTCAAAATAGAAGAAAGAAGAAATAGAGCCATAGTGATTCAAATCATTTTCTTTTAAAGAAAATATTTTTATAATCAATGGAAAATATTTTTGGGGTGTTACAACAGTTACAGGAGGGAAAAGAGGGACCAGAACGTGCAGCTCCTCCCCCACTACTCCTCTGGCTCTCTCCTCTCTCCTCTAGCAGCAGCTCCCTCTCCAGATCTGGACCAACTTCGTCCTCTCCGGCCACAGCTCCCCCCTCCTCCTCTCCGGCTGCAGCTCCTCCCCCCTCCTCTGGCACACCACAAGGTATGGCTCCTGCCCTCTCTTCTCCACCTTCCCCTCCCTATGCTGTATGCTCTTTCTTCCATGCTCAGATCTACTTTTCTTGCTCTGTTATGTGTTATGCTATGCACAACTCCTTTGCTTGCTGTTAGGTGTTACTGCTGCCTTTCTTATAGTGGTTGGCTAGTTGCTTCCTGCTTAGTGGATGGATTAGAATAATAGCTCCTGATGCACGATGTGCTCACTCGTGGATTAGAATAAAGCAAGCTGATGATGTGTCATGCTGATTAGAGTAATGGGCTAATGACTACTGATCTGCCATGCATGCTGATTAGTTTAATGACTAATGATGTGCTCACTGCCTCACTGGTCACTAGTTGATTATAATAATAATAATGCATGGGTACTACTACTTGATTGTTTAAGGGTTGCATAGGTTCATCTTTCTAGTTACTACTTAGTACTGTTAGTAATGGTTGTTTAAGAGTACTTGGTTTGCTGCAGGCAGTGTAAGTGTAGCACCATGGCTGCAAATGAAGGGGCTAATGGGGATGAGGCTGTCTATGATCCAATGAAAGATCCAACAAGGAACCCACGTCGGTCAAATGATCCAGGATGGAAGTATGGGTATTGGCACAGTCCTCCCAGTCGGGAATCTGTTGTGTGCAATCTTTGTGGCAAGATAACTACTGGAGGAATCAAGAGGCACAAGGAGCATCTTACTGGCTGCCATGGAGATGCGATTGGTTGTCCTAAGGCTACCACCGAAATCAGGAGAGAGATGGTAGCATATTTGGAGCAAAACAGGAGGAACAAGGGAGTAGATGATGATGACAACAATAATGAGGTTGTGGAGGTGAATGGCGATGGAACAAATGTCCCCATTACCAAGCCAAGCTCAGGGACAGCAGCCAAGAGGAACAAGAGAGCATTTGTTGCCAAGATGCAAGGAAGAGGCAAGTCTACTGCTGCTTCCACCAACAATTCAAAGCCAATTGTTGCCATACTGTGAAGAACACCTGAGGAGCTTGTAGATGAAAGACACTCTGGGTGTTCTCAAAGCACCATGGAGTCCTGCACAAAGACTAAAGAAGAGAGGGAATATGTGAATATCCAGTGGGCACTATTCTTCTATGAGTGTGGCATTCCATTCAATGCTGCAAGTAGTAGACAATTTGAGATTGCAATTGAAGCCTCTTGTCAATATGGTTCAGGTTACAAGCCTCCTAGTGCCTATGAGCTGAGAGAGCCATTGCTTAATGATTGTGTCAAGGAAACTACTACTTTGAGGAAGCAACACGAGGCAGCATGGAAACAATATGGATGCACACTCATGTCGGATGGCTGGTTAGATAAAAGGGGACGCCATTTGATCAACTTCCTTGTTAACAGTCCGGAGGGCACTTTCTTCTTGGAGTCGATTGATGCCTCAAGTGAATCACATAATGCTCAAATGATTGCTGATCTTCTAGAGAAGAGAATTATGGAAATTGGGAAAATGTTGTGCAAGTTGTCACCGACAATGGTGCCAACTACAAGGCAGCAGGCCACCTTCTAGAGTTGAGGTTCCCTACACTATATTGGAGTCCTTGTGCATGTCATTGCTTGGATCTAATGCTGGAAGACATAGGGAAGTTGAAGGCATTCAAGAAGCCTATTGCACGGGCTAAACGTGTCGCAACTTTCATCTATAGGCATGGAAGAATTCTTAGTCTAATGAGGAAGGCGACGAATGGGCTAGATTTTGTGAGACCTGCAGCCACTCGTTTCGCCACGGCCTTCCTTACACTAAAGAGTTTGGTTAGGCACAAGGCAGCTTTGAGGAGTATGTTTACATGTGCAGCATGGGTTGGAAGCAAAGTGGCAAAAACACAAGCTGGCTTGAATGTGCAAGACATTGTGCTCTCAGGTGAGTGGTGGCATTCAATTGAGGACTGCCTTAGAGCTTCAACACCGCTTCTTCGAGTGCTTAGGGTAGCGGATGGTGATGAGAAGCCTGCCATGCCAGAGATTACAACACGTATGCTTTATGCAAAGGAGAGGATCAATCAAAGCTTCCCCCCAACAAAATAAGCAACCTTTGCTCAAGAAGATCTTGGGAATTGTTGAGAACCGTTGGGAGACTCAAATGGATCATCCATTGTATGGGGCTGCTTTTTTTTTGAACCCAGGAAAGTTTTTCCCTATTGTAAAGAGGAATGACGATGCCTTAGTTGGGGAGCTAAGGAGCTGCTTTAATGATGTGCTTGCAAAAATGGTGCTTGTTGCCAATATTCGAAGCAAGATTGATCAACAAGTTGTGCTCTACGATAATCATCGAGGAGTCTTTTCTAATGGGTTGGCAATTGAAAATATTGAGAAAAAGGGCCCTCGTAAGTTGTTAATTGCAGCATGTTGATTTCAGCATATCTACTCTTCATAAGTTCATATGTTTTTGGCTGTTTCCTTTTATCACTTTAGTTGAATGGTGGTGTTCATATGGTGGTCGGGCCATTGAGATACAAAGATTTGCAAAACACATTGTCAGCCTTTGTGCATCATCATCCGGGCAAGAGAGCAATTAGAGCACCTTTGTATTTGTGAGTAAAGTAATCTCTTTGTGCTTTCCAATGGTACTTACAGCAAGCCATTTACTCATTTTCTTTCGTTGTTTGTAGATCCATACGAAGAAAAGGAACAGGCTGCAGTGGAAAAGGTTGAATGATTGTGTTTTTGTTTCATCTAACCGCATGATGATGCATAGGTTTCAAAAGAGGCGTGAGAAGGCAAGAGACACAAGCTTTGACCCTTTGGTGTTTGAGGATTTTGATTGGGGCAATGAGTGGGTTGACCCAACAATACCACTACCTCAAGGTGCTCGTGGGTGTCCTGATGACATCTCATGGGAGGATGTTGATGTGGCTGTTGGTGCATCCGCGAACCTTCAAGCTCGCAATCTTCTTAGGACAGGTACTACACTTCGAAGGGGGCCTTCAGCTGTCCATGTACAGTTTGAAAGACAGCGCAAGAGACCTACAGCAACACGTCCAGGAAGATTGGGAAGAGGAGGACATGAAGCAAGAGCAACACTCAAGTAACCCCAGCCGCAATGAAGAGGAGGACGATTCAGACTATGTGCAGGATGATGATGATGTGAGCAATGATGATGAAGATCCAACCAATGATGACCAAGATGGTGAAGACAACATCAATGCCACCATGGATGAGTTTGATGATAGTTATTGAGACTTGGAGATGACAGTTGAGAGTTGAGAGATTAGAAAGTTGGCCAGCCTGAAGCCTTTTGCTATGCTGCTGTTATGTGGATGTTTTAATGCTATTCTACTAGTAGTCTAGTACTGTAGTCTAATTTGTTGTGTTTATGAATCGGTATTGAGTATTCAGGACTTGTGTCATGTGAACTGGTTATGTAATATGCCATGCACTTATGCTTGATTGCTTCTTGCCTTGCTCTTGGCTTCCTTGTCACTTTTGCTCAAATTTAGTTCTTAGATTTTTTTCATCATTTGTGCTCTGATAAGTGACAAGTTGTTCTTGAATTCTTGTTCATGCAGATTTTTCTTGGGGAGAAGAGCAAGTGCAAGGAGGGTGGAATGGATGGAAGCTATGTGGGATCTACAACCAGCAACATCAAGGTATATATATATGTCTTACTAAATGGTTATCTATCCTACTTCCCATTAGCTTCAGATCAGTCTAAAGCGACGCCTCGCTTTACGCTTTAGCGCTTAAGCAGTGAGGCACCCCCAGCGCCTCGCTTCGCTTTACCGCTTTAAAAACATTGATGCAAGCTGACCATTTCAACGACTCAAAATGCCGCAAGTACTTCTAATGCTACAATGAATCACTCAAACAAAAGTATTCGCTCAAAGAACTTGACCAAGACTGAGTATCTCATCTTCTCTTGGTGGCATGTATACCAACACTATTTTCTCGGGAAAAAAGCAGGATGGCAAGTCAATTGTGTACTAATTCTGTATTAGCACAAAGGCATTCCACAAAATTTCTTAGGGAGCATTTACCAGTTTCAAATTGCAACCATGTCGTTCTTGGTTCTTAAAAATGCAAACTGAAAGTAAATGAGGGGAATAAAGTATAGTTATATTTTAGCAAAGTTTGTCCATAATTCAACTTTAACATGATGCTGACTTCAAAATAATAGACACCAATGATAATAGAAGAGGTGTGCTGCTACCATCCAGCAAACCAGCAGCGTAGAACATCCAGATCTAGCATTGCATCCTACAGTCCTAGGAAAAACAGAGGTTCTTTACTCACACCATCTTCTTCTGCCATCTCATGGAATAGTGGAAGGGGAATAATGCTCTCCTAGAGGTAATGCTTGGTCATCCACAAGTCGATATCTTGGTCGTCTTCGCCTTTCACATATCCTTCAAACTTGCCATTAATGTCATAATGCAACACACGCCTACCAGTGAACTGTCATAGAGCACAGCCATCCTAGGGGAACTCATCACCTTTGAAGGTGGTGATGAACCGACACCCAACAAATTAATCCGATGCTTGAGGGACCAAGTTTCCATTTCAGCACCGTAATCTTGTATCGCCCAAACATCTACGATCTTCTGGCCATGATTGACGATGTACAAAGCAAGGGTGCCATCCATCTCCAGCAACTCATGGTAGCACAACTGGATAGGACGACCCATCACCCGAAATGTTTCAGCTGCTATGTTGAACACCATTATGCTTTATACAGTCATGACGTGCCCAGTGCAGCCTACCACGGTGGTGGACTGGTGGATAATCGGATGAATCGGGCAGGCCTACACATAACGCTATTTCCAAGGATGTTGTGTCATCGCTGCATTGCGCGATGCATCTTGTATTGGCGGATCCCACTGATACAACGTAGTAAAACATTGTGTAATCTAGTTTTTCTGTGTCTGACGGTGCAGAGACCCAAAGCACTCGGTATTCTTCAGATGGTTGGTGCCGATAGAAGCCGGTGATGTGGTGGATAAAATCCTTTTGGCTTGGAGGCTTCCCTAGGCGAGCACACTCACGGGTGACCGGGTTGCAGACGAAGAAGTCGTCTCCCTGGGAGACGATGAGGAGGCCATCACGAGCAGCCACGAGCTTATCGTAGTCCCGGACCACGGGGCGGAGCTGTTGCCGACCCGCACCGGCGTCGAAGGAAAATGAGAGTTGGGATTCCCAGGGTCTCCGCAGGTCGACGGTGCGGTTGAGGATCGGGAGCAAGGGCTGGCGGCGATGGTGGTCCAGCATGAACTTGTCGGTGGAGGTGGCACTGCGCCACCACTTGCGGATGGCGCGGTAGTGGAGGATGTCCCTGGGCGGCAAACGGATGAGGATCTCTTCCACGACAATCCAATCGGGAAGATCGTCGAGGACGGTCATGCCTCCGCTGGCTGGCATGGTCTCTGGCTGCGGGTGCTCCATCAGATCCGGTTCCGGCCAATTGGAAAAAATAGGGGGACGTAAAGAATGGCGCATGATGGATTCATGGGGCACGCAGAGGCGAGAGGGTTTACCGTGGGGGCGGACGGAGGGGATAGTGGAGAGACGATGGTGAGCTACGCGGCGGCTGTACCGCGTTCCAGCGTCTCTGGACACGCAGACGGGGAAAGATTGAGGGCAAACGACAGATGGGGAACAGAAGAATCAGAACGCGGTGGACAGCCTGCTTCGGGACTCACCTCAGACAGACGATTTGGGCGATGAATCTTTATACCGGCGTCAGGGACGAGGGCACTCCGGCGAGCAATGTTCCTGCGAGGATGAGAATGGGAAATGGGGATGGCAGGGCAAAATAGCTCAATTCTCATTTCTGAAGTTGCTAGCCCACGCATACCGTGCGGTGAAGGGTTTGGCCTGCCTCTGTGGTTTGTGTGTCAGTGTGTGGTTACTTGATTTGCTTTTTTACTTTTATTTTTTGCAAAACAGATCCGGGTCTATTATAAAACACCTCAAACATAATAAAAATTACATGATCCTATGATTCACTCAAAAATAAAAGCGCATGACGACTAGTTATATTAATAATAGAGTGAAGTTGTAGGATTGTTTAAATTATTAAAATTACTTTTACATGTGGTTTCATCTTGATATTTATTTTTGGGTAGTATGTTGTAGTATGATATGCCTTTTACCTTACAATCCATAGATTTATGGAGAATTATTTTAAGCTTTTTTTGATTTATTATGGAATACTTCTTGTTGATTATTTTAGTTTTGTTTACCAGGAAGATATCTTAAATCTGTGTTATATATTCACTTCATCCATGTTAGATGCATGCTTTGTTGATTTGAAGTCATGCCATGTTTTAGGTCGTTGTTTATCTAAACCGGACCATACCTCACCCGTTGCCGCGAAGCTGGATATATAGTTTCTAAATATTGTGTATATTCAGTCTTCACAATTTAAACTATGTGAGAAATTTCTACATAAGCAAAAAAATAATAATCTTAACATGAAATTTCTACCTGGCACAACTAAATGCAATGTGATTTAAAACTCACTTAGAGTGCACTAATGCATGTTGCATGGTAGATGATTCTCATGCGTAGATTAGATGGCTCCTAGTGGATCAAGCTAGTGAATCTAACGCTATACCAATTTTGATGATGTGAAAGCACACATGTTGGATAATTAGAGGATAATTAGAATTAGTGGGGATCACTCTCTTAGGTATATATATAGGATTAGATGTGTTGTCTAGTTTCTTTATACTAAATGATATCCCGTACAGAGTTGCAGAAATGTTTTGCAAATATTTTAGTTAGATTTGGTTCTACGGAAGATGAATATTTGAAGTAATAATATGATAACTAAAATTTAAAATACATATGGTTTTTTTTCCGATAATTGTATAGTTGTAATTTCTACAAAAATCATTTATTAAATATAAATAACATTATAATTAGAATGACAATACTCATGCATGTTTTCTTATTGAGGTGAGTTACTTCACATGCATAATTAAACGTTGAGGTGGCTCTTTTCTCATGCAAGCTGCATGATGAGGTGACATGCTTCCATGTTGAGAGAAATAGGTTAGTGGGGCGAGCTATTTAGATATAGAAGATCAGTTGTCATGAGTTGGTATATTGTTTTAGAACATAATCATGCTTGCGACAAATTTCTTGGTGTAGGCCTACATTAGCAGTTATATTCTATGTTGAATCATGGTTCAAGATCATTGTCTTGCTTGTGTTAGCCCATGTTTTGTGTGATATGTTAGTAACACCTTTTCACTAGTTGTTAACCCTATTTTGTAGATGTGTGTTATCCAAGATTCTATGGTTGGTTGCTTTATGTCTTGGTTTAGTTTTACATTGATATATAGAATTTATTTTTGTGGCATAGAACTTAGGTTATTGCATCTTGGTAATTATCATGTGTTTTATTTACCTAGGATAGTGGCTATGCATGATTAGTTGGTTGTCACTCTCTTTGTTAGTTGATAGCAATTGCTCAAGTCGAGGATTAGCGAGAATTTGAAACGAAATTACCCTTAATTAATTCAGTGGTCTGGCAATTTGTGTGCGCGTGGGGATCTCCCACTCGCTTTACATGGCTCATGCACATCACACATGACATGGAAATACATGTGTATGATGGCATGGTTCTTTTTCTTAACCACCGATCTGGTGATCCTACTCTTATTTTTTGCTGGAGATGGTCGTACCGGAGGCTGGAGGGGCAGAAATAGAAACATATGGGAAACCAGAAATACACCTTAGATTGTACAATTTTAATGATACATCTTACATAAGTGAGGGAGTACAAGTTTCCCTACTAGTAGAGTCCTCCCAAAGATCAGATACTACGGATGGGCTAATCAACACTTGTAGGAAAACCCCTGCATGAATTTTTTATTAGTGGCGCCGCTCAAATAATTGACGCCGCTGGTAAGTTTTTGAAATACCAGCGACGTTCGGCTACAAGGGCCCGCTACTGATAGTACAACACTAGTGGCGTCGGATTGTCCTCCAACGTAATTAGTTGGCCGGACCCAACTATCCGACAAGCCAGGTAGTGTTACTGGCATGGGTCATAATGACATGACGCTAGTACCTACTATATTAGTGGCGTTAGATCTTTGTCCAAGCCCCATCATAGACTGGTGGGCCCCACGTGACACGTCATATTTTGGGCCCCATGTATTAGTGGCGTTGACACGTGGTCAATAGTGGCTTTTTCCTTTGTGGCCAAAGCGTCAACGTCATGAATTGCCACATTTATTAATGGTGTTGAATTACCAATCTAACGCCACCAGTTTACAATGCGTCCCAGCAGCCACGTGATATTTTGGGACCCTCTTATTAGCGGTGTTGTTATCATGGCTGCGGTGGCATTTTCTTCGCGAATCAACACCACTAATTATTGCAAATCTGGTCAAACCTCCATACATAGGTGGGAAAATGAACAAGTTTCAGAGTTCATATCATCCGACGCGCTTTCAATCGTGGGAATACATTCCATCTTCCCATTGTGATTGTCGCCACATTATAAAGATGTTAATTTTTGCGAATGCTTCTCTATCGTTGAACTACATACATATCATGCCAAAGGTTAAATGGGACAGGGGGGCACATTCCTCCCTCATCATCTATATCTCCAACGAAAGTGTAGAAGAAGTTCATCGGAGAACACAATGGCGTCCAACACCAATGTTGTTCGCGTGGTACCAGACTTCGTCCCCAACTCCTTGTGGTTTCATGCGGAGAGGAAGAACATCCTACTGCCAAATCGTGAGCAGGCGGTTTGGGATGTTCTGTAGATGGATTTTCCAGAAAAACGCTACTAACATGTTGCCCCCGGAAGGATGGCGCAATTTTCATCCAGTTCTTCTACATAAGCTCTGCCGAGAAGGTCCACGGTCACGTGTGGGCAGCGACCCCGAGACCGTGAACTTTTACTCCGTCCCATATGATGCCAAGGGGAAAATGCCTGTGGCATCGAAGAGATGGTCCAAAATGTTATAACCCTAGCAGGTGCTTGGCCCATAGCCCGCTCCCCTTTTATCGCTTACCTCATCCATTACATCTCTCCAGCTCTCAATCCCCATTTTCTTTCTGTGAACTATGGCGAGCCCAGACGCACAGCTCGCATTGCCCCGCATGTCTCATTCCATCATACCTGTTCGTTCGCATTGATCTGATGGACACGCATGTAGATCTGGAGAAGAATATGCCTACCAAGCTCGATCTGGATCGACGACGGTGGCGGCCATGCTAGTACGTGTGGTCTTCTTCGTCGCTTCCTCCCGTGCGGCGACGCCGTCAGTCTAGGTATGTGTGCATCATGCATCCCATCAATACACCTTCATACATTAATGCATCATACATCCCATCTCAGTTTAAGCTGCAGACACTTATATTTGTGCGGCCGGATCCGCAAATCCACTCCGCAGCCTCCGCCTCCAATCCTGCCCGCACCGCACACGGTGAACCCCCACTCCTTCTCCCTCTTTCAATGAACCTCCGCCGCCCTCGGTTGGACCGAATGGCCGGATCTAGGTATCGAGGGTCGCCGCTGGCGAATCGACACTAAGCTAGATCCAAAAAGGGGCCACACAGCCATCACGAGCACCCATTTGCACGCCAAGCTCTAGATCTGCATCCGACTTGCCGCCCGCTGAGGCAATAGAACCATGGCGTGAGGCAGCGGTAGTGGGGGAGGGGGGTGTGGGTCTCGGAGATTAGAGATCGGGACACGACGAAACGACACTACCTCGGATCGTTCTAGTCACTGGAGCTGGTGGCTCGCACATGCGACATGGCAGCGGTCTCAACCTCTACGGCAGTGAGACAAAAATCAATTTTCCCTTGGGCAGCCGCGATGTCCCGCAACTAGTAGCACTGGATCCCTCGTCATCTCCTTTCGTGAGGTGAGGTGAGGGAGAATTGGGATGCCTTTGAGAAGACCGAGACCAAGCGCGCAAACGAGGCCTACATGGCCGAGCTCTGAGGAATCACTGACGAGGACAAAGTTCGCCGAGAGAACCTAGAGGGAGAAGAGCCTAGTCTCTTGGGGGCGCCCCTCCCACATATGTATAGGAGGCTAAAGGCCTAGCCAGACCTGGGGAGGGGAATCCCTGTCCTTTGGTTCGGTCGACCTAGGGGGAGGAGGAGTCCTCCTAGGACCCCAACTCGCCCCACCCCCACCACCATGCGGCTTGCCTCCCAAGCCTAAAAGGTGGGCACGCCACTAATGGGCCTTTAGGGACCATGTGGCTGCCTCCCCTTGGGCCAGCCAAGAGAGCAACCTCATAGTACCGCTCGGAATATTTCGGAAGCTTCCAAAACTTTCCTGTACCTTCTAGAATTTTCCAAGATGTTCACGGACACTTCCATGATACTCCTGGAATGTTCTCAGATCCATCTGAAACTCTTCCGGAGCCATTCCCTCTTTATCCTATATCCTCTAGTACTCAAATAAATCACTTGTCATTAAGCATGTGACCCTGTAGGTTTGATGATATGTAGACATGACCCGAAAGACCTTCCAGTCAATAGTTAATAGCGGAATCTGGACACCCATGTTAACTCGTACATACGCACGAAGTTGATTTATCTGGTGAACCTTTTTTTTATAGTATACACTTCCCTTTGCTTCATGACACTTTTACAAAATCAAAGGCGAGACAGTATTCCCATGATCAAAACTTTGATCACTATACTTGTTATCCTAGTTACCGGTTTTCTTCTCTTTTCTTGTTTCCGTATTCCGGTATTCCTGTGATCACTATCAATGTGCCTGGCCAGACGATAATGGATACCTTAATACCGAGGGGGCCTGGAGAGTATCTCTCCATCATTGGAGGAGCAAATCTCAAGTTCGGATCATCGAGAACCTTGACATCCTTTTCCAGTGTACCCGTAAGATACCTTTTATGATCTCCCTATTACGGGAAACGTTTGGCAACCCTACAGTAACTATCCGGTATGAAGGTCCTACGATATTCTCACTGTCTAAGGATGTAAGTAACGTTAAGACTATCTATAATACGACAATGAAATGACAATGTGATCTCGCAGTATATCATAAGTATTGGGTCTATCCAACACCATTGTTCTACCAACAATGTTTTTCTCATTATTGTCGTCATCCTTGTTACTTTAACAATGCCCATGATCAGGAGAACAAGATCATTTGGAATACATGAGCTAGTTTTAGAGGAGAGACAAGGGATCTATATGGTGTTTATGTTTCCACACATGCAACTGAGTTTAACCCTGAATCTCTCATTCAAGAACCATTGGAATACTACTAGAATCAACGATTTTACCTAGGGCGGAATACCCTAGGTGAAAGCCCAAAAACTCTAGGTAAAGGCTTTACCTAGAGCTTCCCATTTGTGGAAATATAAACATGGAAATAACATAATAACATTTTATTATTGCCTCTAGGTCATATTTCCAACAGTTATCAACTAAGATGTGAATGTTGACACTTCAAACCCGGGGTTGACATGGAGTTTGAGGTTGTTCACTTGAAGCTTAAGCTCCAGCTTGAGCTTGACAATCTTCATTCGAATCTTGAGCTCCATCTTAAGATCTATTGTATGATATAATTTTTTTTACCATTGACAATAGGAAATACTCCCTCTGCTCCTTTATGTAATTTTTAATTTTTGGTGAAGTGACCACTGCAAATAATTAAGGAGAATATGGAATAAAATTACCCTTGACTAATTCGATGGTTAGCACCTGGATAAAATCAGTTAGGTGGGTCGCAACCAGCAATTTGAGCATGCGTGGTGATCTCCCGCTCGCTTGCATGACCCATGCACATGGCACGTGACATGGAGGTAAGTGTGTGTGCTGGCATGGTTCTTTCTCATAACCACCGATCAGGTGATCCAACCCTTATTTTTTGCGGGTGATTGGCTAGTATGTAATGTGGAGGGGAATAAACGGAAATCTAAGTGAAAAGAAGAAATACACCACATCATGGAGTTTTATTGAAAAACTAATATACCTTTCATAAAGGAGACGAGGGAGTACATTTTTTCTAGTGTTATAAGTCCTCCAAAGATAAAATAGTACTATACTTTCCTTTCCTAAGTTGCTTGCATAGGAGCTCCTAGGTGCTCCACCCACCCACATCTTATCCATGCACCTATCTCGAGATTCTAAATGTACGTTGTATATGCTTTGTGTATAATAGATGTATCAGTTATTTCCATTTAACACATGACCCATATAGTGTTGTACTTTTTTGCACACCTAGGGCACACGTACTAGAATGAAGCTATTCGACCCCAGCCACCATATGTAATCATACAATGGCCTAAATGCAATAGATATTTTTCCTGTTGCTCTAGTGGTTCTCTTCTTTGAACATGTTGCGGTTAATTATTAACTAACTATCGATCAAGCAAGCATAGATGTAGTTTCTCTGTTAGCTAGGCTCCTGTGATATATCTTTATGTAACTAATTAAGTTTGTAGCCAAGAATATGCACTGTGTGGCAGAGGCAATGTATTGTCAGCATTAGGGAGAGAGCAAGAAGCCTCTCCTAGAGATAAGGCAGGACATGATTACAAATCATAATCTATCATATACAGAGATATGCCTATATACTCTAACATCCCCCCGCAGTCGTAGCGGTAGCGTCGTAGACCATAGGAGCGTCGCAGACGGTCAGACTGGAGAGAATAGCAGCCGACGGGCTGGCATCCCCCCGCAGTCACAACAGGAGCGTCGACGGTGTCACGTCGCGGACGCGTGCAAGCGAGGTGATAGCCCTTTGTGCCGTTGTCGAGGTAGCCGAGAGCATGGGTGGTGTAGCCGTGGTGGAGGTAGCCGGGCGAAGAACGCCGTGGTCGATGTCGAGTCGGGGTGGCCGGTGTCGAGGAAGTCGCCGTGGAACCGCGGGCGCAAGAAGGCGCCGAGTTAGTCATGGGCGTAGTGGTGTCGAGGTAGTGGTGCGCCGGGAAGAAGACGGTGTTGACGAGGCGTCGCGCCGGGTTTGCCAAGCCCGGGGACACGTCGTGGACGAAGGCACGCGTTGGTGTTGCCAGCACCGGGCATGCGTAGACGGACGAAGTCGATGTAGACGATGCGCCGCTCCAGGCTTGCCAGGCTTGGGAACACGTCGTGGACGAAGGCACGCGTCGGTGTTGCCAGCACCGGGCATGCGTAGACAGGAACCTACACGAGCTGTACGCCAAGTCGAGGGGGCTAGCAGAGAAGGACTCAACGACGGTTGCGGCGCCAGTCGACATGGGGTAGAAGGTGCCGATGTCGACCGCGGTTGTCGGAGTAGATGAAGTGGTCGGGGAAGATGACGGCGACGCTGGCGATGAGCTGGTACTGGACGAAGATGAAGGGGGTGGACGGGCAGCGCGGCTCAGGTGAGCGAGCGGCAGCGGTGCCGAGGAAGAAGAGCGGCGGCCGGGTTAGGAGCGCGACGGCGGTGCTCGAAGTAGGCGAGGAAGAACCCAACAGCGTGACGAAGACCGGCGCGGACCGTGGCGCTAATACCATGAAGGGAATTGTTATGTTATGATCCAAATTCAAGTATAAAGATAAAGGCTAACTTCTGACGAGAGAGCGAGCGAGGTCCGTCGCCGGGAGGCTTGGGCCGAAGCAGTATTGACCTAGGTCACCTGTGTTATATATATCCTTTGTAAGCCGCCGCATGGGATAAGTTGATTAGTTGTAAATCCCCGACGTTTGTAACCTCTCCTGATATAGTGAAGATTTGCTGGCTGGCGCCCGTGTTTTTTTCCCGTTCGCCTTGGAGGGGTTTTCCACGTTAAATCTCGTGTCTCCTGCTTGTTTTTCGTTCTTCATCGTATTCGATTGCGTGTCGTATCTCTAACAGGAATAGAGAGGGATGATTGACGTAATGCGGTAATGTTGTAATGAGCCTCTCGGGCGGTTTATATAGAATACAAAGCTTGGAGGGCAAGAAGCATCTCCTAGAGATAAGGCAGGAGATGATTACATATCATAGTCTACCATATACAGAGATATGCCTATATACTCTAACACATAGGGACCGGCTAGGGGTAAGGTGACTGAATTTTGAATTTGGATAAGCCACATTTTTTTTCTAACAACCAGCTAATTGAGTGGTCGTGAATTTAGTTGTGTTCCTTTTGGTGACTCGCCTCGTCGGTTGGCCTGGACCAGCGGCAACCTTGCATGCATGCACTTGTACCGTACGATGAGCACACATGCGTACGTGTCGGGTCGGTGTCGTCCGGTCCTTGTTGCATGGCCCTGCTGACCGCTGGCCGCTACCGGTGACAACCCTACAAAATAAGATCGCCTTCGTCGGTGGCCTAGCTGGTCTGATCGTCGATAGATTCATAGTGGATGAAGGCATGCATGCTTGTACACCTGACATGCACAACACAGAGCAGGATGGTAGGATGGGTACCTGTAAGATCGCTTGGATATGGGAAAATATTGCTGGAATAAAACGCAATAGTTGCTCCGTTACATGAAAGAACCTCGATAAAACTATTGTTGGGATCGATGCAGCAACATCTAACCCTGAGAACAATTGTTCGTGTGTTCCCCTTTTGAAAACTACTACTTAACATATCTCAGATGCCGGGTTTAGGTGGCGTTAATTAATTTAGCTGTGTTCCTTCCGTTTGAAAACTATATGCCTACAAATTGAGTATTACCCTTAAAGAATAAAGAAAATGAAATAAAAACAAAAACAAAAAAATAATGGAGTTTTCTAAGAATGAATGGATTAGTGGCATTGGTATTACCCTATAAGAAAAAATAAATTGGGCAATATTAAAACAGAATAATGTCAAAAAGTACACACAATTCACACATGCATTGCACTTTTTTTTATAATATGCAAGAATAAGCATATAATAGTGATTTGTTTTTTGCAAAAAATGTTTCCTAAAAGGAATGAATTAGTGGCATTGGGAATACCATTAAAGAAGAAAAAGAAAAAGGAAAACTAAAACAAAATGAAAATATTTGTAAGAAAGAATGAATTAGTGTCATTAGTATTACCCTTCAAGAAGAAATGAATAAAATAAAATAAAAAAATATAAAAATAATGAGGTTTTCCAAGGAAGAATGAATTAATGACATATTGGTATTACCCTTTAAGAAGAAAGAAAAGAAAAGAAATATATACAACAAACAATGTCAAAATTTGCACACATTATACACAAAATTTACGCATTTTAAAAATGTGCAAGAGTAAGCATATAATAGTAAAATTTTGCACAATTTTTTTTCCTAAGAAGGAATCAATTAGTGTATTGGTATGACCCTTAAAGAAAAAAAAAACTAAACCCAAATCAAAATAATGTAATTTTATAAGGAACAATGAATTAGTGGCACTGGTATTACCCTTTAAGAAGAAATAAAATGAAAATAAATAAAACAAAAACTTGCACACAACTTTGCACTAAAATTGCACTTTTTGTAGTATGCAAAGAGTAATCATATAAGGGGAGTAATCATATAATAGTGAAAATTTTGCATATATTTATAGTATTTGTGTGTATACATTTACACTCACCCAACATCCAAAACACCCCCAAAAGAACAAGAAAAACCGACTAATAATGAACAAAGCAAAAACAAAAACAGAAAAACAGAAAAGAACAAAGGGAGAGAGGGGAGGGTTGGGTCACACAGGTAATGGGCTTCAGCTAGTTAAGGAATTGACTGACCCCAATCTATGGTCACTAAAAAAGCAGCCTAAAACAACTTATATAACAAACCAGGAAAAAAAGGAGCACGGATCTCAAAGCAGAAATCAATGGCCAAAAAATTGCCTGACCCAAAATCAATTTTGAGGGGACTTACATATTGCTAAAGGGGCATACATATGTTTTTTTTTGTACTACAACAAAATGAATTGGTTCCTCGGTAAGAAAAATGGCCAGGTTCTAATATATATTCTGAACTAGAAGGTGTATCCGTTGCAGCCAAAATTCCTGTGCAACCGGTTCACCCTGTATTAAAAAAATATGATATTTTTTTAAAAAAAATCTGAAATGAGTAGATTGACAAAAGGAAAAAGTCCAAAACAAACCTTGAAGCTAAATCAAACCCTGAACTTTGAATCCCGAAAATTGGCACTCTGAACTTGTAATCCTGGTCTATTTTAGACCCTAGACCTGTTTGGCACACTGGGAATACTGCAATCCCGACCGGGAAAACCTGCTCTCTCATGGACAAGTACTTGGGCCGGCCCACTATAACACAACGAGAATTCATGAAGTTCAAAAAATGTTCGCGCATTACTAAAATTGTTCAGAAGTTAAAAAATGTTCCTGTTTTCTATTTTTGGCACAAATTCAATTCCTTTTGTGTTTTTAAAAAAATGTTTGGAATTTTTAAATTCTATTCGCATTTCTAAAAACTGTTTGTGATTTCAAAAAATGATATTTTTCAAAAAATGCTCAAAATTCCAACAGTTTTTCACATGCTATGAAAAATGTTTCGGATTTTCAAAATTGGGTCACATTTTCGGATTTTTGTGAGTTTTTTTTCTTAACACACGACGTAAAAGTACTTTCTTCCTTTTCTTAACGCGCGACTTAATAACAGGCGGTTCAGGCCTAGGATAAGAGCTAGAGGCTTGTTCCAAAATAAAAACAATTGTTGTGGAGTCGAACTTGGGACCGGGCAGGGTTGACCTCATTCCGCTAGCCACTACACCAGACGACTATGACTGACATAATCAGAGGCCCGAAATATTTAATCAGAAACCAAATCGTCGAACTTTGAAAACATTTTTAGGGGAAAACTAGTATTGAAAACGTATTTTTTCTGAAATCTTCGAACATTTTATAAAGTACGAGCACCTTTTGAAAATTTTGAATACTTTTAAAAAAGCAACAACTTTGAAAAAGCAAACACTTTTTGAAACACAAACATTTTTTGAAACCTGAAAAAAAAATTAAAGTGCGAACACTTTTTGAAACATAAATTTTTTCTGAAACCTGAACAAAATTTTAAAGTGCGGACACTTTTTAGAAATGCGAAAAACTGTTGGAATTCTGAGCATTTTTTGAAAAAAGAAAAAAGAAAAGAAAACGAATTCCAACACAAACATTTTCTGAAACCTGAAAATATTTTGTGACATCTAGAAAATATCACAAGTTTAAAAAAATGTATGGGCCAATTCAAACAAATGTTTATACAATGTATAATAATATTCATGTGATTAGAAAAATGTTTTGTACATTCAAAAAAATGTAACATTTCAAGAATGTTCACGAATTTCAGAAAATGTGTTTGTGACATTTTCAAAAAAATGTGTGTACAATGTAAGAAAATGTTTGCGTGTTGTAAAAAAATGTGTCATACCCTTAAAAGAATATACATGGCATGTGTTTTAAAAAAGTGTATACAAACTTAAAATTGTTGAACCAAGTAAAAGAGTGTTCGTGTAGTTTTATAAAATGTTTATTGTCATTAAGAAAATGTAAAACATGTATTTGAAAAAAATATTACCTTGTATTCAAAAAAGTTTTGAAAATATTTAATTAAAAAATGTACATAATGTATTTGAAAATATCAAAAGTTTATCAGAAAATATTTAATGTGTGTTTTAAAACTATACATTGGGTACTGAGAAAAATTAGACATGTGTAAAAAAGAAAAAAGAAAAGAAAACGAAAAAGAAAAAAACAACGAAAAACCAGAGCAGTGCGCGCGCGCGAGCTACTGCGCTAATGGGCCGGCTCAATTCTGCAAATACCGGCTTAGTCCTCTCAACTGTTTAAAATAGACCGGGATTAGAGAGTTTGGTGTGCTGATTTCAGGGATTGAGAGTTTAGGGTTTGATTTGGCTTTCGCCTACAAATTTAAGGTTTGTTTTGGACTTTTTCGTTGACAAAATAAACATCTGTCACGTCACAAAAATTTTAGTTACAATATGAAGTCATAGGTTAAGAAATAAAAATGAAAGATCGTGTTATGAATAGTAGCTAATTCATATTTGGCTATGAATTGGGCCAGCTAACACTACAAGTGTTGAATTTGTTATTTTCGTTTCTTAAGATGTGTGTTGAATTTGTAACTGAAATTTTGTGAACGTGCTATGCCTATGTAGTTAATTATTTTCAGAATTTTCAAGAACTCATTGCATGTTTTTTCAACGTTGGTGCTGGGTTCACCCGATATGTTGTCCATTGTGTATAATAGACAGCACATAGAACTTGCAGGACAAAGAGAAAAAAGAAAACACTATGCACAAGGAGGTTTATTTCCATGAATTAAACTGTTTATTAGCAGCAAATGAAATGCAGAATCGAGATTACCATACTGTTTATATATAAAGCATCCCAGTCCTCTCAGTTTACGCTAACAGTATGGCTGCCTCCGTGGCACATGTTAGCAAGTACAAGGTTGTAAATGTAGTACAATTAACATGCCAGATGAATAAGAGCGGAGCCTAACCAAATCAGATCATGACACACTGCACACAATGACTAGCTAGCTTCGTGAACTCTTCAGAGGTTCGATACACGAGCGGAATGAAGTCCATTATGACAGATTTCACTTAACTCTTCGTGAACTCCATCCTGTTCCTGTACAAGTTACACAGCGCAAGATTTCACTGAAATGGGTTCATTTTCTGCTGGAAGCAAGCAAGTCACCACCATCAATTTTTGTTTTACACGACACTTTAAATGAGTGCCCTGCACCTCTCATGCCATAATACATCTCAAAATGTACAGTTAACTATTTGATATTGACAAATCTAGGTAGTCGGTCATAGGTGGGAAAAAATGATACTCTGTTGATTAATTAGCTCAACAAAACAAGCACGTTTCCGACTAGGTATAGTAAGTTTTTTTTTTTTTTTTTTTTGCTGGGTAGTAAGTTAACATGCTATCTTTCAGCACCAACCAAAGGAAAACCATCATCTGAAGAGGAAGTTCGGCATGCTATTTGTAAGCAAAAACCATGATCTGAACTCTGAAGAGGGGTTTTTCATAGCTTCGTAAAATGGATTTGATGCTGTCTTTATCTTCTATTGAGACATGTCCAGGATGGAGGTTCATCGAGCGGATCCGGGTGAAAACCTCGTTCTCGGCTTGTTGCCAAGACCGGCGATGGCGGTACTCTTTTGTGTCGTTACTTTCTTAAAGGCATCGCCGTGGAGAAGCTCCAGACCTCTATCCGCTACCTCCGGGGGAAACCCTAGATCAGTAGATCGGATGACGGCGGCGCTCTGGTGTCGTTTCTCCCTTGGGGGCGTCATTCTTGAAGGTGTACACTGGCTCGAGGGAACAAATGGACGGCTTCTTTGGTGGAGTGGTGCTTCATCTTACTCATTGATGGCGGCGGATCTCGGCGGCGTGGCGCAGTGGAGACTCGGCGTCCGATGCGTGGGGATGGACTCGCGCAGGAGGAGGACGCTATCTGGCGTCATGGTGGCGTCGATGGCAGAGAGGTCTGACAAGGTCGGTGCGTTAATTTCTACTCTGAAGATGGATTGGTGGAAGACGGCGGCGACGACACATGAGAGTACGTCGGACCGGTTTGTACCCCAAACCCAGTATGTGGCTCAGTTGGGGCCTCCGGCTTTAGATGTTAGGCTTTGGTGCGATGTCTGTTTGGTATTAGGCTCGGACTATCGGCACCCCTTTGTTAAGTGGATAGGAGTAGCGACAGTTGTTGCTAAGATGGTGGCTTCAGACTACCTGATGTACTACTTTGTAATGTCTTTGTGAATAATTAATAAAATGGCTGCATGCATCGACCAGATGCAGAGGCCAGGGGTAATCCTCCTTCTCTAAAAAAAATGTCCAGAGTTGTCCCCATGGAACCCGTTTCTCACCAAAAGGCCTCCCAAATCTCAGATAATCTAATCCTAAAACCTATTATGGGAACCTAAAGGTCACATTTTGATCCAAAGGCGGGAAACAAAGTCTAGGAATCATTCCTTGGTTTTATTTGCTATAAGCATAACCCCCATATGTTGTTCAGTTCTTTTGGAAACGAGGAAACGCCTTGCATATTGTCACGGTGGTTATTCAAACTGCCAGTATAATCTCGAAGAAAAATGTGATGTGGCAAGTCATGTGGACATAAGTAATTTGAGAATATAGATTTCTACAATCTGTTCGCATCAATGTTCACTAGGAGAATTTGATCACATCACTGTTCCAAAAGCCTAAAACTAAGTTGTTTTGCGCAAAAAATAAAGTGATTTTTTTCCGTTTGCATTGTTTTTCACAAGTAAACATAGGTAGATCTTTTCTCAGATGATTAAAGGCAAAGAAGTAAACTATTGAAATAATCTATAAGGCCTTATTAGACATCCATAGAATTATGATATCATAGTTTAGATCATTGATTAATGTATTATGCAGTGAGATATACATGGATCTGGATTATAGACCCAAAGAAGCATCACTAAATGGTTGTATTTAACATATTAAGAGTTAATTAATCCACATGAATAGGAGTAGGCAGAATTCTACATTTTTCTACCCACACAAACAACATTGAAATTGCTGGAGTTTCCATGTGATCTAAGAGTTTGCATAAGAAAAAACATTGACTAGTCTATTTGTCACCATGTAAACCAAAAATCTTTATCTAGGCAAAGAGGAACCCGTAGTTTACCTGGCTCCAAATGAGCGCATCTCCAACTCAGTTCTACCCCCCACCCCCCAAAAAACACAAAATCCTAGAAATAAAAAAGGCACGAAATAAGACCATGATACTTAATTTCTAAGATTTTGAAAAAAGCTGTACTAAAATAACAATGGACACATGGTGAGTACCAAACTAAACAAAGTTATGTGAGTATATGTGCCTGACAAAAACATCAGCACACAAAGAGCATGCAGGAGCAACCAGCCGTCAAGTTCTATAGCAAAGATTCTCCATAGTTCAGAACTTTAACATGATGCTGAAGGCAAAATAATAGATAATTGATGGTAGCAGAGGTACTCTTCTACCATCCAGAATGTTCAGTTACAATAGCAACCATAAGAAGAACAAGTAAAAATAAAATACAAAACTCATACATAATAGATACTTCAATGGTGATAGGACCTGTCTACCCACATACAACCGAAGTACTGAATTCTTTCTGAATACATGTCAAACTCAAGGAACTAAAATTACGTGCTAAGATTTTTAACAATAGCTGAAATAAAATAATAGTGCATGGCAAGAACACCGTGTGGCTCTCGACGGCCCTCGGTTTATATATAAACCGTGCTGCTGGCCTCAGCCCTCGGCTTACGTAGACGGTACACGTGGCCCTACCTTAACGCCCGGCTGCCGTTATGTTGCTTTATTAAACCGAGAGCCTCGTATAAGTACTTGGCTTATATAAAAACCGAGCTTTTTCTCCATGGCTCTCGGCTTATACCTGATAAGCCGGTCCTTAGTAAGACGTGTAGCGTAAGCCGGGACTTTTACTCGGCTTATATATAAACCAAGCTCAAATCGGCATAAGTCCAGTGTATTGGGTACTCGGCTTATTTATTTATTTTCCTGTAGTGAGTTATGCAACTGTGCCTGACAAAAACATCAATACAGAAAGAGGAGGAGCAACCATGTCAGCTGCTGAACTTTTAAACTTGGAAGGAAGGAAACATGATCCAAAGAGGAAGTTTTTCATAGTTTCGTAAAAAGGATTTAACGATGTGTCTTTGTGTTCTATTAAGACATGTCCAAAGTTGTCCCATGGAACCTCTCTGTTTCTCACCAAAGGCCTCCTATTATGGGAACCTAACGGTCACATTTTGATCCAAAGACGCGAAACTATGTCTAAGAATCATTCACTGGTTTTATTTGCTATGAGTATAACTCCCATATTTTGTCCAGTTCTTTTGGAAACGAGAAAAAAAACTGGGGAATGGCAAAATCTACATGTTTATATGTATTCCCACTTGCGCTACGCCTTTGGCATATTTTTCACGGTGGTTGTTCAATCTGCCAGTGTAATCTTGAAGAAAAATGTGCTGTGGTAAGTCATGTGGACATAAGCAATTTGAGAATACAGATTTCTAGAAATAGTTCACATCAATGATGACTAGGAAAATGTGATCACATCACTGTTCCAACAGCCTAAAACTGTAAGTTCCTTTTGCGCTAAAAAGAAAGTGAAAAAAAGTTCGTTTGGATTGTTTTTCACAAGTAACATAGGCAGGTCTTTTCTCAGATAATTGAAGGCAAAGAAGTTAACCCTTGAAATAATCTAAGGCCTTCTTAGGCATCCATAGATTTTTCTTTTTTAGTTGGAGCATCCATAAAATTATGATATCACAGTTTAGATCATTGATTAGTTATGCAGTGAGATATACATGGTGCTGGACTGAACACCCAAAGAACCATTATTGAATTGCTGGATTTAACATATTAAGAGTTAATTAATCCACGTGTATAGGAGTAGGCAGAATTCTACATTTCTAATCACACAAACAACATTGAAATTGCTGGACTTTCCATGTGATCTAAGAGTTTGCATCAAGAAAAACATTGACTAGTCTACTTTTCACCATGTAAACCTAAAATCTTTATCCAGGCAAAGAGGAACCAGGACCTTTACTTGGTAAGATTTTCAACAAAGCCCTAATAAAATAAAGAGCAGGAGCAACCATGTTAGCTGCTGATCAAACTACTAAACTTGAAAGGAAGGATCCAAACTAACAATCTCAGCGACAAAAAATGCCACAACTACTTCATTGATACAATGGATCCCTCAAACAGAAGTACTCACTCGAAGAACATGACTAAGGCTGAATATCTCATCTTTTCTTGATGGCATGTGTACCAACATTGTTTTCTCAAAAAGAAAGCGGGACGGCAAGTCATTGATGTACTGATTCCAGAGTAGCACGAAGTCATTCCAGATAGATAATAATGACCAGTTTCTAATTGCAACCATGAACTTTCATGGCTCTTAAAAATGTAAATTTAAAGTAAATGAGAGAATGAAATAGAGTAGTTCTATAGCAAAGATTCTCCATAGTTCAGAACTTGATGCTGAAGGAAAAATAATAGACAAATGATGATAGCAGTGATGCTCTTCTACCATCCAGAATGTTCAATTCTACTAGCAGCAGCCCTAAGAAGAATAAAAGACAACACTCATACATAATATAGATACTCCAATGGGACAATAAATCAGAAATAATGTAGAAATCCAGATCAAGCACTGCATCTTATAGCCCTACAAAAAATGGAGGCCCCTGGGTTGCACCATCTTCTTCTCTCATCTCATGGAATAGTGGAAGGGGAATAAGGCTCTCCTGGAGGTAATGCTTGGTAATCCACAAGCCAATTACTTGGCCATCCTTGCTTTTCACATATTCTAAGAACTTGCCATCGATGTCACAATGCAACACAGGCCCACAGCCACGAATGAACTGGATTAGCAGCTCACCGTTACTGAGCACAACCATCCTAGGGAACCTCATCACCCTTGAACGTGGTATTGGATCGTCAACACCCGACAAATTAATCTGTTGCTTGAAAGACCAGGTTTCCGTTTCGGCGCCATAGTCTTGTACCACCCAAACATCTACGGTCATTTGTTCAGGGCTGACGCTGCACAGAGCAAGAGTGCCATCCATCTCCAACAACTGGTGGAAGTGCAGCTGGAATGGACGACCCATCAACCGGAATGTTTCGGCTCCTGTGTTGAACACCATTATTGAGTGGCTGGGAAGTCTCCAGTGCAGGCTACCACGATGGAGGACTGGTGGACAGCCCGACGAATCTGGCAGGCCCTTACACAACACCATTTCCAGTGTTATCTGTGCGATGTTTCCTTCTGCAATGCATCTTATGTCACTGGATCCCACTGCTACGACGTAGTAAAATGTCGTGTAAGCTGTTCGTGCTATGTCATAGTACCTCGGAGTAGAGACCCAAAGCACCCGGTATTCCCCGGATGGTTGGTGCCGATACAAGCTGGCGATGTGGTGCACAAATCCATGTTGGCTTGGAGGCGTCTCTAGGGGAGCACAGTCACGGGTCACCGGGTTGCAGACGAAGAAGTTTACCCGAGGAGACGAAGAAGTTTGGACACTGACGGATCCATGGGAGACGATGATGAGCCCATCAAAGGCAGCCTGGAGTCTACCGCTGTAGGCCCGGACCACGGGGCAGAGCTGTTGCTGGCCTTCACCGGCGTCAAAGGAAAGCAAGAGGCGGGACGCCGTCTGCGGCTCCATGACGCGACTGAGCACCGGGAGCAAGGGCTGGCGGTGGCGGTGGTCCAGCATGAACTTGTCGCCTCGGTGGAGGTGGCACTGCGCCACCCCTTGCGGACGCAGCGGCAGCGCATGATGTCCCTGGCCGGCAAACGGATGAGGATCTCGTCGACAACGATCGACTCGGGAAGGTTGTCGAGGACGGTCTCGACTCCGTGGCCGGGCATGGTGACTGCTGGCTGCTGGTGCTCCATCAGTCCGGCTCCGAACAACTAGAAACAAGAGAGGAAACATAATTAATAAATGGTGCACGACGACGACGGATTGGTGGGGCATGCAGGGCGAGAGGATTTATACCTGGGGCGGACGGACTAGTCAGTCGATGCCTTGATGGTGAGCTACGCGGCGGCTGTACCACGTCTCTGGACACGAAGACATGAAAGATTATTTTCAAGAAAGAAGGAGGACATGAAAGATCGAGGGCACACGATAGATGGAGAAAAAAAAATCAGCATAAAGCGGTGGGCAGCGTTCTCCGAGAGACTCACCACCACAGACGATTTGGGCGACGAATCTGGTTACCGGCGTCTGGGAAGAGGGCACTCCGACGATTTGTTGCTGCAAGGATGAGGATGGGAAATGGGGGAGCGAGGCGTATATATGGGTTTGGGGTCTCGCCGCGCTGGTGTGGTTTATGTACGGGTGTGGTCTTGATTTCTTTAGAAGCCTATCATGGTTATACATTTATTATCACTAGTAAATATGCCCGTGCGTTGCAACGGGAAAAAATAAAATATATCATAGGCCTTTACGCCAAACACACACACCCTTATCTCCCATACACAACAGCACGTCCATGTCCTCTATTTGAATACAACGCCCAACGCATGTCGCAGCTTATCCTACACACAATCAACAGATTTTTTTACCTGCATAAAAAGGTAGTACTAAACTAATTGGAAATTTTCAAGAGGGGATAACGAATGCTATGTCGCAGTAGCGAGTGGGATTGTTTTATTACTTATTCCTAGGAAACAAAGGAAAGAAAAACTTATCAGCATAAAATAAGCATGAACAAATTAAAGAGCTAAAATGTAGCCCATTGGCTTCCTGTCCACCAGCTCTCTCTAAACCTGGCAAAACAATAATTTTAAGGCTTGAAGGTAAGACTGAGCTTGAATTAATATATAAATTATTAAAAATCAAGAAGATGAGAGGGGAAGGAAGAAAATAATAGAACAGTGCCATGCGAACCACAAAACTATGTCTGATTTATGGGCGAGACGCTGCGGCCACCATCGGATGCAATTGGCCAGCCCTTCTAACCCGCTTAATTAGAGTGGCGTGTGCATATCGGCCAGGAAACGTCGTGTGCACGACATTTTTGAAATAATATAGTATGATTTTGAAAGGTAAAAAAATGCACATGTTGCAAAAGTACCCTCTTTTATTGGAACTTCAGATTATGATTTCAAAAGAAAGGGAGCTTCTTATTGTACACAAGTACAACTATTCTCTTTGTCTCCCAAAGTTGTGTCAACTATTTTGGTTACCTACCAAAATTTGAAGTTTGTGCCGACGTCTATACATTTAATCTATTGTATGTCTGTATCTAAAGACCAGATGGCAAAATAATTTATTTCATGAAAACTAACTGCATTGCAGTCTAAGTCAAGAAAGCATGCAAATACATTGGCTATCTTCGCCTGCCTGTATGCTGGCCACGATTTGTCAGTCCGTTGCTACATGATTTTAGCCGCCAACAACTCTTGCGTGCGTACACAGATTGTGTGCCTTTTGATCAGCTAGCTTGGTATACATAGCTAGCTACCTTCCTCATGAAATCAACCATGATGCTTGCTTGGGCTAGCCCTGTGTACGTCGCCATGTATAATAGGAGATTGATCATCCCAGAAAGTGAGGAGCACTAGGACATACCTTTCAAACTCTAGCTTCTGGACGACAATACCATTCAGCAAAAGCTCCGAGTCAAATATTCCCAAACCTGCAATGCCAAGAAATTGCAGAATTGATACATAAATTCGAGGGATAGAGATAGCACATAAGATCTTATAAGTACAGAAGGTATATGGCGCCAGTGTATTGGTAAATACCATTCTTAATGAACCGTAAACAGATGTTGCAGTCTTGTTAACAAGAGATTACAAAGGCTCCTTCCAAATTCAAATTCTTATTCTTCATCATAGACATTGCGATCCTCTCCAACAGCTGACAAGCCAGCAAAACATACTCAGCATAAAATAAAGTTAAGAAAATATATAATGATTTCTAGAAGTCCTTGAATTGTATCCATGACAGTCGCAGAAAAAAAGTGACAATTGTTCAATTTATGGCAACACAAGTGCACATCAAGAAGAAATAACTAAGTCAACAAAACAGAATGTAACACAGGTCACAAGAAAATCTTCTAAGTAACAGATACAGGGCTGCACTTTGGCTCCATAGCATATTTACTGTACCTCACAGATTCTTTTTAGTATTCACTGCAATCACAAGGTCTCAGAATTTTGGGTGTAATTTACATAACTTGAAAATTGAAATCATTTATTAGCATTGCCACAAAATACTAAAAAATTAGTCACTTGGACAATTCATCAGATCCAGAACATTAAACCTCACACTGGAAGATAGTTGAGAAGTCAACTGACACAAAGAAATGAACGCAGCAAAGGGTATATATTTTTTACTACAAACCACAGCATGATGCGGATCATCACTACCAAAAGAAAATGGACATTGTCATGGATAGAGGTAGGATAACCAATTTCTTTGAAAGAAGGGAGGTAGGATAACCAGTTGCATACCTTCTAGGCTTAGCATGCTGGAGCCCTGGAAATACAGGTCAAAACAGAGCGGCACAACCCATTAGATGAGATCGCTATTGATGCCTTCCTCATAAGATTAGTCTTGTCCAGTGGTTGTGGTCATGATAACATTAGTACTAAATGGAACACCAAAGTAAAAAAAAAACAGAAAATGACCTCCGGTCTGATAGTTGGCATGCAAACGGCTGACGGAGCTCGAGAAAGCTACGATCATCCTAGATGGAAACTGCAACAGCGCGGGGGTGGCCTCAGGTGTCGTGGACGTGGTACAGCATCGACCGGAGCTCGGGGAAAGGCCGGAAGTCGGAAAGGAGGGCTGGCAGTGCCAAAAGTCAGAGGAGGACAGGCTGTGCTGGGTGTCAGGATAAAGATATGGGGTGGAGCTCCAAATTCAGAAGCGGATCGTTTTTAGTGACTTAAACCTGGACTGCGGGTTGATTGTCCAAAAACAAAGACAAAGTATCCCACACCGTCATACTAAAAGCGCATAACAATGGTTGATTCGACATTGTGATCCATTTTCGGTAATAACAACAAATAAAATTAAATTTAACCTCCCCTTTTTTTCAAACAATAATTCAGATTTTGCGACAAGAGCCCAAACATTAGTACATGCGACAGGAGCACATCAGCAAAACGCAACAGTTGTACAGGATGGGCTTGTTCCTAAATCTACATACTTTCCCGAACAGCAGCTCTATGTCTAACTTGCATAAACATAATCTACTAAAAGTATAGCAAACTATTATAACCACCAATAGCAATTTAAATCAATTTCCCAAGTCAATAATACAAAATACATGGTATTAATGTTATTGTGTTTAGCTAGCAACACATGATAAAGCTTGGAAAGGATCATGCTCACATGTTGAAGCGGTCCTGGCACTTGACATCCTACAGACATAGAAAACAAAGACAAAAGAGGCCAGGAGACAAATCAATTGAAAGAGAAAGGAATATTTCCTCTGGACCATACATGATCTGATGCGCACGTACATGATGAGTTGATGGACTGCACGAGACGCTTCTTCTTGTGCTTGCTTCTCTAGCTCAGCCAGCGGGTTAAGGAAGTTGCCGCCGTTCTGCAACACCTGCTCGGATTCCCAACAAAAAAGACACATATGTTAAATTCCATGGCAAACAGCAGGGAAGCAGGAGCATCATGTCGCAGGTGAGTGTGTGGAGGCAACAACCACACGTATGTATGTGCAGTTCGTCACCATTATTTTTTTGGCACTATCATCGAAGAGAAGGGAAACCAATATTAGTGTTTGCACAATAGTGCTTCTCTGCTAAATATTGTAAGAGATTAACTGCACTGCCTCATTTATATCCTCTGGTTTCTCCAGGTAAGCACTGCCTTTGAGCGGAAACTACCGAAGAAGAGAAATAAATAAACGGAAGCAAGAATTGATTCATGAAAAACTCGCCATGACAGATGACATCCCAATAGATATTGTTGAACTGCTTTTGAGAAGTCAGGATGAGAGACCATGGATAACTAAGGCTAATTCTGCTGAAGATTGACACTACTTTTCAGCAGAAGAATTTGAAATCACACTACTTTTCAGCAGAAGCCTTTGGAACCAGATAGTTCTAGGATTTTGTAGCAGGCTAGCAGACAAATAGAGATGGAGGGAGCGTAGGCTAGAGTGGCAGCGAGCTCACCGAGAGGGAGGAGAGATGTTGTCCGGAAGGCTTGCCTGCAGCTGGATCTGGCCACTGGGCGACGACGAGCCATGGAGGGGGCGCGCTGGAGGGAGCAGCTTGGGCTCTCGGCCTCTGCCATGCTCGCCAGGCCGTGCCACCCCTCGTTTCTCTCCTTCTTCTTGGTTTTCTCCCTCTCTCTCCCCCTCATCCTTCCTCGTTTTCTTCCAGGAGCACGGCGGAGCAACCATGGCGCCGCCCAGGAGAACCCCGACGCCTTGCAAGGTCCCTCCGCCGCTCGCCTGGATCCGGACGCCGCCGTCGTTCCGCGCGTCCAGCCCGTCCGCCGCCGCCCTATGCAGATCTCACTCAATCGGATCGAGAGGGAGAGCCGCCTGCCGCCCCACACGCTCATTGACCCGCCTCGATCCAGAGATAGGGGTAGGCGCGCCGGCGGGGTAGGCGGTGGCGACGCGCGGGGGCGGCCGGCGGCGCGCGGTGAGGCGGGGCGGGCCGTGGCAGGAGGCGGCGGCGGGCTGGAGGTGGGATCGGGAGGCACGGTCATGTGTATGGCTGGGTTTTTTTCCTTTTCTCTCGCACGTACCGGTTTGTGTTTGTGACTTATTATGAGGATTGCGGGTTGAATTCTTAGAAATAGAGGGGCTTTTTTGCAAAATTGCCGACGACGTATGACCAGAAGTTATCCGTGCTTTATTATTAGGTAGAGATTAGTAATGATATTTAATACACGAGCTGGATAAGGATTTGCTATGCTAGGATTTGCAAGGCTAGGATTTGCTATGTCAGTAGAAGGAAAGTCTTAAGACTTCGCGAAGTCTTAGTCGAGTCCCCGAACCGTTGGATCTTTTTGGTGCTTTACGATCTGTGTATGCTGTTTGTTTCATGAGAAACCAGCCCATGTAGGAGGCAGCTGGCCTATTTTTTGTTTTTTGTCTTATACTTGTGTCGGAGCCTCGAAGGGGCCTGGCAGGTATATGTGGTGGGCTTCCCGCAAAATGGAATAGGCGGCCGTTCTTTTTTTTGGTTTGTTTGTTTTTTCGGTCTGCAAGTTTTACGGCAGCTAGCCCTTGTTTTTTGTCATGAGATATATGATGATTATGTTTATTTCAAAGGTATGTATGTATATTATATGCAACATATTTTACTTTTTTATATTTTCCCTTCATAATATTTTTACTTTGTTTTGTATCGTTTGACATGGTATTTTTAAAATAGGGGATTTTCAGATTTAATTTTTTTTGTCGGTGTTCCTTGTCGCGTTGATTATTTTTCTCAAATGTATTTTTCATTTTTTTTCTTGTTTTTATTTTCCATTTTTATTGAAAATTTTAAACCTTTTTCTACTTTTTTGTTTTAAATATATTTTTATTAAACAATATTTTTTATTTTTGAAATTTATGGTTGCTCAATTGCCCCCTACTACAGTTGCATGTCTTCAATGCGACTGCAACTTTAGCGTTGTTTTGTCAGGGGTGAGAGGCATATATGCATGTCTATCACTAGACATGCAACTACAAGTGTCCCGCCTCGATTACAACGGCATGTCTTCAACGCGACTGTAAGTATATGGTGTTTTGTCGAGGGGGGGGGGGCAGTTGGTACGCAAATGCATGTGTCGCCCCCGACTATAGCTCCATGGTGTTCTGTCGAAGGGGTCTGACTGCAACTGTGTGGTGTTTTGTCGTGGAAGGTTGAGTTGCATGTTAACAAGTAGGAACGCAACTGCAAGTGTTACCCCTGACTGCAACTACATGTTTTTCATGAGACTGCAACTCCGTGGCGTTTTCTCAGGATGAGGGCAATTGCATGTCTAACACTAGGCATGCAACTGTAAGTGTCGTCCTCGACTGCAATTGCATGTCTACTCAAATGACTGCAACTGACATTTGTTTTCGGTGGGCGACGGGAGAGGCGGTAGTTGCATGTCTGAGACTAGGCATGCAACTGCAAGTGTCGCCCTTGACTGCAACTGCATGTCTACCCACCCGACTGCAACTGACCTTTTTTGTTATGTTGGAGGATGGCGGAAGAGGGGGTGCATTTGCATGTCTGACACTAGGCACGTAACTTTAAGCGTTGCCCCTACTGTAATTGCATGTCTACCCAGCCGACTACAACTGACCTTTGTTTTGTCGTGGGCGGCGGGAGAGGGGGGCACTTGCATGTCTGACACTTGGCATGCAACTGCAAGTGTCGCCCTCGACTGCAACTGCATGCCTACCCACCCGACTGTAACATACCTCTGTTTTGTCGGTGGTTGGTGGGAGAGGGGGGTTGTTGCATGTGTGACACTAGGCATGCAACTGTAAGTGTCGCCCTCGACTACAACTGACCTTTGTTTTGTTGGAGGGCGGCGGGAGAGGGTGGGGAGTAGTTGCATGTGTGACACTATGCATGCAACTGCAAGTGTCGCCATCGACTGCAACTGCATGTCTACTGAAATGATTGGAATTGACCTTCGTTTGTTGATGGGTGGCGAGAGAGGGGGGCAGTTGCATGTCTGACACTAGGCATGCAACTGCAAGTGTCGCCCTCGACTGCAACTACATGCCTACCTAAACGACTGCAACTGAACTTTTGTTATGTCGGAGGGCGGTGGGAGAAGGGGGTAGTTGTATGTCTGACACTAGGTACGCAACTGCAAGGGTCGCCCCCAACTGCAATTGCATGTCTACCCATCCGATAGCAACTGGCCTTTGTTTCGTCGAAGGGCGACGAGAGAGGTGGCAGTTGCATGTCTAACACTACACATGCAACAGCAAGTCTCAACCCTCGACTGCAACTGCATGTTGTAGGAGATATGCCCTAGAGGCAGTAATAACAGTTATTTTGTATCTCCTAGTTTATAATGGATGTTTATGTTCCATGCTATAACTGCAATGATTCTCGAGTCTACAATATCCACGAGGCTCGGAGGGAAACTCATGTGCACGTGTGGTATAATAAACGGTAAAATGTATTCCTAGTCATGCCTCTAAGACTGGCTCAAGTATTGCATGATGATCCTGTTTTCCTTATCATGGGCATGACTATGCCGGCAATTTTGAGGGCACAATGTTAGAAGAACATTTGTATTGAATCGACCCGAATTGATGTTATGCTATGAGATACATTCGTCACAAGGAAATGGTTAATAACACAAAGGAAGTTTACGTTTGCATAATTCCTTAGACCATGAGAGTATCGAGTTCCTTCGTACTTGCTTCGTGAACTTTGGGGTTTGTTAAACGTCATCCGTAACTGAGTGGCTATTACGGCGGCTTACGGGTTCACGGAAAAGTATGACAAGGAACGAGATAGCTCAAGATTGGGATTTGCTCCTCCGACGATGGAGGGATATTCTTAGGGCCCTCTCGGTGTTACGGTATCCATGATCGTCTGGCCAGACACAATGTGATTCGATCACGGGGATGCCGGAATGCGGAAACGAGATAAGAGAACAAAACCGATAACGAGGAAACTGGCATAGTGGACAAGTGTTGATTCACGGGGATGCCGATAAATTTCACCTCGGGTGTTTGTAACATATTGCGAAGCAACAGGAATAGCACACGGCAACAAACAGGTTCACTCGAATATTCATTCGTGTGGGTATAGGGATCAATATGGGTGTCCACGGTTCCGCTATTGATCATTGATCGGAAAGTGTTCCGGTCATGTCTATACTTCACCGAACCTACAGGGTCACACGCTTAAGGGTCATCTATCTGCTGAATACTAGACAGGGAGTCTGAGAGAAATTCACCGGAAAAAGTTTCGGAGACAACGGAAGAGTTCCGGAGAGAGAACACCGGAAGAGTTTCGGTAAAACCGAAAAGTTGTTTCGGAGTATACCATTAAGTCAAACTAGAGGATTCCCCGCGCGTTGCTGCGGGAATGTATGGTCAAAAAATATACATTGATGGTTACATAAAATTATAATTTTGATGATCAGAGATATTATGTTGGGGCAGAGCAATTTACTTTTCACTCTCCTGTATTCAGGTCTATGTGTAGGAGCTAAGAACTGGAATTCTTGATCAATAAATGTTTGGAAGTACATTATCAAAAACTTGTCCGTTCCATATTTTCGAGATGCACCAGATTTCAAGATAACAGTTTTCATGGCAAGTAGTTCATTTATCTATTGTTTAACAATCTATATCCCTCCAAAATTTAGATGCCTTTTCTCCATCAGCATTGCAAGACAAATGGATAATCCAAGAAAATTACAATTATATTCCTCAGCCGGCAGAAGATTTCTAAAGCAAGCTGAAATGGATAGGAATTTGAGAGGTGCGCATCAGGTCATCAGCTGTTTGCAATCTTTCAGTGTGGGAAAAGAGCAGGTATCCACTCCACTTGTTTGACCAGGATAGCCCTCAACTTTTAATATGTCCGCCAGGCACGCCATGGGACCAGGAGTCCTGCCGGATTAGTAACAGTAGATGTCAGGGACAAACCTCATGATTAAGAATAAGAAAGCTGTTAGTTTTACAAAATAGCAATAGATGGTACTGTTCCCTACAAATAGATTGATCACATACGTTATGACACGGAAGAGAAAAAAGACAAATGCATCATGTAGCAGAACAGGGAAAGAACACATCCCACTGTTGGTTTTTACATTTATTCTCAGCATAGATGAATTATACAATTGGGAAGAAAAAAATACTGCCATGAGACATACATGAAAGACCGCTTGCCAGACCACAAGTGAAAGGGCACAAAATTGTAATAGTGAGTAATAAACAGAAAAAAAAACATGGTCACAAAGCTGTACCTGAATTGGTAATGGTCTATTCACAAAGGAGAACGCAGTTGGTGTCGTTGTTCTCTACAGTATTTCATTAAGATTTGGCCCACGTTACACGTAGTAAAATAGAACTTTACTTGGAGATGCCATATCATTTTAAAGCAAAGGAAAAATGAATGTTAGAGAACAACGACACCAACCAACTTCATGACAAAGATAACGGATTTGCAATAACAGCGAAATAATCATAATGTTATGCATCGGTAATCCAACTCAGTAGCCCTGACAAATCAACAATTACTCTTATTTATCTTCACGTGCAGCTTGCCACCTCAGATTTTTTCTTTCCAACAAATCGTGCTGGTAACCGAAGCTGGCCTCTTTGGTATTCTGTAACCGATGAGTTGGTGTAATAACCGACAAAGAGAAGCCCAACAGAAGCCCATCGGTCGATCTCTTCATATCTCTTAACATTCCCTGCAACACAAAGTCACCCACTAGATAACTCTGTGCCCAATGCCCATCTTGCTTTCATAGACAATTCATGGCATGATGGTCCGATAGATACTGTGAGTGCTACTATTTTAAGAAGTAAACATGCAGGAGCCCCTCTCTTCTGAAAGCCAAACAAACACCCCGAGGAGTACTAACAGAAAAATCTCCTCGGAACAAACACTGATTTGCAGACTGATTCAGTGATGGAACTATAACCTGGTATGAAAGGATAGCAGCATAATGTATCATAAATGGACAAAACTTATGTAAACTATATGTATCTAATAGTGTGACATTTACACTGAAGTAAAACCCATGGTAATTTGAGTGAGGGAGAGAACCTTGGAAGAAATCGACATCAGCGTAGAGGAGTTGCCAAGGCCAGGAGGAGGCACCCAGGTTGAAGGACCGGACCTCCAACATCCCGCAGTGGAGCAACTCCAGGCAGAGGGTGCCGCCTATGAAGCGATGCCCGACCGTCACCAGAACGAACATGATGTTGGAGACGATGGAGTGATGCCTCTCCACTTTCTGAAGGGGAAATTTAGCTGGGGCAGGGGAAGTGGCCGAGAGGCGGCGGCGTGGTTGCTTCGGGGCAGCAGGGCGGTGCCGGAGGTCATCCCGGAGGAGGCAGAGTCGTCGAGGCCGCAGGGTAGCGATGCGGTCCGAATGTGCGCTCGGCGGCGGATCTGGCCAGTGTGCTTGGATCCGTGGAGGGCGCAGGGGATGGGGGTGGGGGGTTGTTGCCTGGAAGAAGAAGTGGTGCGTCGGTGGTGGTTCCGTGGTTCCCGGCGTCGCCGGTTCTGCTGCCCTCCTCTTCGGCAGATATAAGAGCGAGAGACTGATGGGCTTCTATTCGGCTTCTCTTTATCTCCGACTCATCGGTTCGGTTACCAACCACAATTAATAGAAAAAATGCTGAGGTGGCAATCTGCACAAGAAGATAAATAAGAGTAATTGCTGATGTGGCAAGGCTGCTGAGTTGGATAGGCTGCATGTCAAGAGAAATAACATAGTGGGGATGAACTATTTAGGTATTATAGATTGGTTTCAGCACATGCCTGGAAATTCTTGGAGGGTGCCAGAATTGTTCTCGGAACTTCTGGGAATTTTCCGGAGCAAAAAACCAGAAATGTTCCGGAGCTGCCGAAACCGCTTTGGTTGCTTTTCGCTGATGAAAATCATTGATCTGAAAATGTTTCGGAACGCGTCCAGAATTATTTTAGTGGGTACTGGAATTATTCTAAGACCCACAGAAATATTTTTGGATTTATCGGTCGCGGAAAAATGGGTTCATGAATAGTGAAAAGCACTTTATGGTTACTTTATGGAAAGCCACCTTTTTGGGCATTATCCCAAAATATCTTAGGGATGACATGGATGGATGAGAGCCCCTCATGGGGGCCCACTTGAAGTGGCCGGCCAAGGGAGGAGCTCCTCCATGGAGCTCCTCTAGCCTTCCCATTATGCCCCTTTTGAAACTCCATGTGATGGGTTTTTTGGGTATTTCAAGTGCCACCCTACCCCTTGGGTTTTCCTATAAATAGAGGTGGAGAAGCACTCTCCACACTCACTCTTTCTCACATACAAATGCCATGCATGATCTGGCTTTCTCTCTCCCTCCTAGCGAAATAGTTTCGTAGAGCGGAAAGGCTGTCTGGGTTCCGGTGAGAACTAGTTCTGGACGGCGAAGCCCTGCCGGATAGCTAACACCGTATGTGTGCAACCCCGTAGAGAGGTCGTAGGTTCGATCTTTTGCCCGAGGGGCTGTTCGAGGGTCCTCCCGAAGGGCTGTCCGAGTTACCGTTCGAGCTTCGAGGGTCCTCCCGAAGGGCTGTCCGTGACATCGTCCGAGGGACTGTCCGACCGCCTCCCGAAGGGCTGTCCGATGAGGGAGTACATCTTCGCGGTTGGGAGGTTGTAAATCCTAGCTACGGGGATCTGCACCGACGATCTACATTGACTCTACTTCCGCTGCGCTATGAGTCGGTAATGATCAGATCAAACCTTGTATGCTATCTCCATAGTGATCCTGGGCGTGCTCGTTGTACCGAATTTTTTTGTTTTTTGTCACATTCCCCTACGGTGGCATCAAGAGCCTTGCTATGCGTAGATGAAAGTTACGATCTAAAATACATAGAGATGTGTGGGTATTGCATAATATAATTTTGTAGTAGATGAGATCTATTGCTGAAAATTATTTATGCGGGTAGCAGATGAAATCTGTTACCCGATGTTCTTGTTGCTTCCCTAGAATTTGCCTATTTCTGATCTTGAAACGGCATGATGGAATTTCACAAAGTTCTGGCAATCCGCGGTCCTGATTGATCAACAAAGTACTATCAGTTCTTTGGGTTCCACCATAGTTAAAAGAAAGATGAAATTTCACAGACGAAAGGGCAATGCAGATATGATCTGCACGGGGGTCATGCGTATGACGAAGTTCAGTATGGGGCTTGAGATTTTATTATCTCATGTTTCATACACCCCGCAAAGTTAATCTAGCGACTTGAATAATCATACTTGATGATAAACGTTGGTAGCTGCGGTTTAAGTCAAAACCTTAGAAGCCACGTAAAATATATTTTTTGCATAAATCGATTAGAGGCGTCTAAATTGGTTTTGCAGGATGGCATGTGATGTGGTATAGCAGTGCTCATATTAATTTGATTATGTATGAGATGACTATATGATGTAAATTAATTAACATGACCTGCGAGTCATGATTCGGCATGATGGCTGGAGCCATATGATTGTCACTTTAATGACCTGTGTGACAACCTTAAGTAATGCACTTATTTTATTAGCTATAAAGATAGCAATATTATCTGGTGCATCGACAAGGTGGTGGCAATCTTCGCGAAGGTAAACACCGACGCAAATGCCGAAGACGAAGAAATGAAAGACTTCTCCGTCAGAAAGGGCTATACCATATCATGCTATTATGAATTGCCTGAGATGTTTATCCCTCTTGATGCACCCTTCTTGATTGCGCGGTAGTCGCTTTTTATTAGGGTGATCTCTCACTTAAAAATATCAAGTAGTTAGTGTTCTCCCAAGTATAGCACCGTCACGGCACCTATCTCTTCGGGGTACCACATGGATACATGGGAACGAACGATTAGAGAAGTGTGAGGCGGGTGAGTTGAGACCTCACAATGAGATCACTTGGTTGTCTTGACGTTCCGGAGGATCGTCCTGAGCTCGGAACACCCCCATCGAAAGATGAACAAGAGTCACATAGAGATGTGATTGGCAAGTTGGCCTACCAATTGAAATTCTCGTCACTTGAGATGGATACATCCTTGGCGTTGAATTACAATTTGGGTCTTGTATCACTCATAATCAATTTTGAGAGATATTGATTTGAGTGGGAGCGCACTTTAGAATAAAATTGTTTATTCACTAGTGCAAATTAATTATGAACAAAATCTAAGTGAAACTTGTGTTTACCGTTGTAGATCAAATGGCTCGCAACACCGTGTTCAACTTAGGCCCGATGTTAGAGAAAGAGAAGTTAGCTGCGACTGAAAACAATTATGCGGACTGGGTCCGTAACCTGAGGATTGTCCTCAGGAGCGCTAAGAGAATGTATGTGCTTGAAACTTCTCTTCCAGCTAAACCGGCGGAAACTGCCCCGGAAGATGAACAAAATGTCTGGGCCACTAAGGATGATGATTACAACTTAGTGTAGTGCCTTATGCTAGCTTCAATGAGTCCAGAGCTTCAAAAACGTTCTGAATTCCATAATGCTCGCGATATGATCTGGGAATTGGATGCTCTGTACAAGCAAAATGCATGGTCTGAACGTTTTGATATTATGAAGACCGTGATGGATTGCAAGATGGCTGAGGGCAGTTCAGTTGGCGAACACGTGGTCAATATGATTGGCTATGCTGAAAGGCTTAAAACCCTGGAATTTCCAATTCCACCAGCCCATATGATGGACATGTTGCTTGCCTCACTCCCCCCGTCTTACAATGGTTTTATCATGAACTACAACATGAGTGGGATGGAGAGGACACCAAATGAGGTGCTCGCCATGCTGAAAACTGCGGAAGGAGGACTGCGGAAAAATCGCAAGCAAGTGTTGCTTGTGAATAAAACCACCAGTTTCAAAAAGAAAGGCAAGTCCAAGAAGGGCAAGTGCGCTGGTAAGACCGGCTCCCAAAGCAACTCTATGGGCGGAGCCAAGAATGAAACTGAGTGCTTCTACTACAAGGGCACAGGACACTGGAAGAGAAACTGCAAGAAGTATCTGGAAGATAAGAAGTCCGGGAAAACCGGAAAAGGTATAATTGTTATACAGGTTAATGTCACTGACGTTTTGCTTGCTAGCGAAAATTCTAAGTCTTGGGTATTTGATACCGGATCGGTTGCTCACATTTGCAACTCGATACAGGGGCTTCAGGAGGTGCGCAAGCTGGCAAAGAATGAAGTCATGATGCGCGTCGGGAACGGTGATGGGATCGCCGCTCAAGCCATCGGCATTATGCCTCTACGTCTCCCTTCAGGATTTACCTTAGAACTAAGTAACTGTAATTTTGTTCCGGCATTGCGTAGAAACATTATCTCTGGATCATGTTTAGTACACGATGGGTACTCTTACAAGTCTGAGAACAATGGTTGTTCACTTTATTGTAAGGATATGTTTTATGGATTTGCACCCATTGTTGGGGGCCTTTTCATACTAAATCTTGAATGTGGAAATGATGTCATTAACGTGAATGCTAAATGCCTTAAGAAGGCTGATACCACCACCACATTCTTGTGGCATTGTCGCCTTGGCCACATCGGAAAGAAACGCATGCAAAGACTCCATAAAGATGGAGTTTTACCGTCCTTTGATTTTGAATCATTTGACACATGTGAAGCTTGCCTGATGGGGAAGATGACCAAGATGCCGTTCACGGGTCATCCTGAACGGGCGGGTGAATTATTGGAAATAATACATAGTGATGTATGTGGTCCGATGAGCACAACCGGACGGGGTGGGTATTTCGACTTCGTGACTTTTACTGACGATTTAAGTAGGTATGGATATATCTACTTGATGAAGCATAAGTCGGAAACCTTTGAAATGTTCAAAGAATTTCAGAATGAGGTAGAAAATCATCATAACAAAAGGATTAAGTTTCCGCGATCAGATCGCGGGGGCGAATATCTTAGTCATGAGTTTAGCCAACATCCGAGTGACCGTGGAATCGTTTCACAGCTTACGCCTCCCGGAACTCCATAGCGAAACAGAGTGTCGGAATGACGTAACCGAACCCTGTTAGACATGGTGAGGTCGATGATGTCTCTTAAAGATCTGCCGATATCTTTTTGGGGTCACGCGCTACTTACTGCCACTTATACATTAAACAGAGCACCATCTAAGTCTGTTGAGACGACACCACATGAGATGTGGCTTGGGAAGAAACCTAGTGTGTCGCATCTCAAAATTTGGGGTTGTGAGGCATATGTAAAGCGTTTACAGCCAAGCAAACTCGATCCCAGATCAGACAAATGTTACTTTGTAGGTTATCCCAATAACACCATTGGGTATTCCTTCTACCACCAGTCCGAGGGCAAAGTGTTTGTCGCAAAAGTTGGACACTTTCTCGAGAAAGAATTTCTCACAAAAGAAGCAAGTGGGAGGACAGTACAGATTGATGAGATTAGTGAATCTTTGGTGACAGTTGATATGGCTAAGGAACCGAAAGTAATTCCGCAAATTATCCCTACAACGGAGCCGGAAGTTGTCCCATGTGATGCGGAAACTTCTGACAAGCTTGTATCTGAACCGCGCAGATCAGGTAGGGCCATCATGCCACCTGAGTGGTTTCATAATGAAATCTTCATCCTTGAAGATGATGAACCTGCGCACTACAAGGAAGCGATGGCGGGGCCCAGCTCAAGGGAATGGCACAAAGCCATGAAATCCGAAATGGAATCCATGTACGAAAACCAAGTTTGGAACTTGGAAGAACTTCCAGAAGGCGTAAAACCCATTGGTTGTAAGTGGATTTTCAAAAGAAAGACAGACGCGGATGGTAACATTACTATCCATAAAGCTAGACTTGTCGCGAAAGGGTTCACGCAAGTTCCAGGAGTGGACTACGACGAGACTTTCTCGCCCGTAGCTATGCTTAAGTCTGTTCGGATATTGCTAGCAATTGACTCTTATTTCGATTATGAAATATGGCAGATGGACATCAAAACGGCTTTCCTAAATGGAAATCTCAAAGAAGATGTATACGTGATACAGCCTGAAGGTTTTGTCGTTCATGAGGATGCTGGAAAGGTATGCAAACTTCAGAAGGCTATTTATGGTCTGAAGCAAGCATCAAGGAGCTGGAACATTCATTTTGATGAAGTAGTCAAAGAGTTTGGCTTCATCAGGAATGACGAAGAATCTTGTGTTTACAAGAAGTTTAGTGGGAGCGCAAAAACATTTCTAATCTTGTATGTGGATGACATATTGTTGATTGGAAATGACGTGAATTTCCTTAGCGAAATAAAAGACTCATTGAAGAAGAGTTTTTCAATGAAAGACTTAGGCGAAGTGGCATATGTATTGGGCATCAGAATCTATAGAGATAGATCAAAACGCCTGATAGCGCTTAGCCAAAGGACGTTCATTGACAAGGTGTTGAAAAGGTTCAACATGGAGAACTCCAAGAAAGGCCTACTCCCCATGTCACCTGGCACAGTGCTTTGCAAGAATCAGTGTCCTCGGACTCTCGATGAGCGAGTACAAATGAATGATGTTCCATATGGTTCGGCAGTTGGTTCTATTATGTATGCCATGCTATGTACAACACCGGATGTTTCCGATGCGCTAAGTGTTAGCAGCCGGTACCAAAGTGATCCAGGATTGGAACACTGGGCCGCAGTTAAAAATATTCTTAAGTACCTCAGAAGGACCAATGACTTACTCCTTGTGTACGGAGGTGATGAAGAGCTCATTGTAAGTGGTTACACTGATGCAGGCTTCATGACTGACCCAGATGACTTCAAATCTCAATCAGGCTATGTTTTCATATTGAACGGTGGCGCAGTTGATTGGAAAAGTTCCAAACAAAAGACTGTGGCGGATTCTACGATGGAGGCGGAATATGTTGCAGCTTCAGAAGCCTCCAAGGAGGCGGTCTGGATCAAGCAGTTTCTTGAAGACCTTGGTGTGGTTCCAAGTGCGCTGGACCCGGTGGAGATCTATTTCATAATAGTGGCGTCGTGGCTCAGGCTAGGGAGCCATCTTCGCACCATAAGACAAGACATATTGAATGCAAATATAAACTAATTCGACATCATGTCGAAACGGGTTTAGTGAAAGTACGCAAAGTTCACACGGATCTGAACGTGTCAAACCCGATGACAAAGCCTCTACCACGAGCAAAGCATGAGCAACACCAGATAGCCATTGGTGTTAGGAAAGCCATGTAACTGGATTTTGACTCTAGTGCAAGTGGGAGTCTGTAGGAGATATGCCCTAGAGGCAGTAATAACAGTTATTTTGTATCTCCTAGTTTGTAATGGATGTTTATGTTCCATGCTATAACTGTAAAGATTCTCGAGTCTACAATATCCACGAGGCTCGGAGGGAAACTCATGTGCACGTGTGGTATAATAAACGGTAAAATGTATTCCTAGTCAAGCCTCTAAGACTGGCTCAAGTATTGCATGATGATCCTGTTTTCCTGATCATGGGCACGACTATGCCGGCAATTTTGAGGGCACAATGTTAGAAGAACATTTGTGTTGAACCGACCCGAATTGATGTTATGCTATGAGATACATTCGTCACAAGTAAATGGTTAATAACACAGAGGAAGTTTACATTTGCATAATTCCTTAGACCATGAGAGTATCGAGTTCCTTCGTACTTGCTTCGTGAACTTTGGGGTTTGTTAAACGTCATCCGTAACTGGGTGGCTATTACGGCGTCCTACGGGTCCACGGAAAAGTATGACAAGGAACGAGATAGCTCAAGATTGGGATTTGCTCCTCCGACGATGGAGAGATATTCTTAGGGCCCTCTCGGTGTTATGGTATCCATCATCGTCTGGCCAGACATAATGTGATTCGATCACGGGGATGTCGGAATGCGGAAACGAGATAAGAGAACAAAACCGGTAACGAGGAAACTGGCATAGTGGACAAGTGTTGATTCACGGGGATGCCGATAAATCTCACCTCGGGTGTTTGTAACATATCGCGAAGCAACAGGAATAGCACACGGCAACAAACAGGTTCACTCGAATATTCATTCGTGTGGGTATAGGGATCAATATGGGTGTCCACGGTTCCGCTATTGATCATTGATCGGAAAGTGTTCCGGTCATGTCTATACTTCACCGAACCTACAGGGTCACACGCTTAAGGGTCATCTATCTGCTGAATACTAGACAGGGAGTCTGAGAGAAAGTCACCGAAAAAAGTTTCGGAGACAACGGGAGAGTTCCGGAGAGAGAACACCGGAAGAGTTTCGGTAAAACCGAAAAGTTGTTCCGGAGTATACCATTAAGTCAAATTGGTTTTGGCACACGCCTGGAAATTCTTGGAGGGTGCCAGAATTGTTCTGGGAACTTCTGGGAATTTTTCGGAGAAAAAAACTGGAAATGTTCCGGAGCTGCCGGAACCTCTTTGGTTGCTTTTTGCTGATGAAAATCATTGATCTGAAAATGTTTCAGAACACGTCCAGAATTACTTTAGTGGGTACTGGAATTATTCTAAGACCCACAGAAATATTTTCGGATTTATCGGTCGCGGAAAAATGGGTTCATGAATAGTGAAAAGCACTTTATGGTTATTTTATGGAAAGCCACCTTTTTGGGCTTTGTCCCAAAATATCTTAGGGATGACATGGATGGATGAGAGCCCCTGATGGGGGGGCCACTTGAAGTGGCCGGCCAAGGGAGGAGCTCCTCCATGAAGCTCCTCTAGCCTTCCCATTGTGCCCCTTTTGAAACTCCATGTGATTGGTTTTTTGGGTATTTCAAGTGCCACCCTACCCCTTGGGTTTTCCTATAAATAGAGGTGGAGAGGCACTCTCCACACTCACTCTTTCTCACATGCACATGACATGCATGATCTGGCTTTCTCTCTCCCTCCTAGCAAAATAGTTTCGTAGAGCTAAAAGGTTGTCTGGGTTCCGGTGGGAACTAGTTCTGGACGGCGAAGCCCTGCCGGATAGCTGACACCGTATGTGTGCAACCCCATAGAGAGGTCGTAGGTTTGATCTTTTGCCCGAGGGGCTGTTCGAGGGTCCTCCCGAAGGGCTGTCCGAGTTACCGTTCGAGCTTCGAGGGTCCTCCCGAAGGGCTGTCCGTGACATCGTCCGAGGGACTATCCGACCGCCTCCCGAAGGGCTGTCTGACGAGGGAGTACATCCTCGCGGTTGGGAGGTTGTAAATCCTAGCTGCGGAGATCTGCACCGACGATCTACATTGACTCTACTTCCGCTGCCTTACGAGTCGGTAATGACCAGATCAAACCTTGTATGCTATCTCCATAGTGATCCTGGGCGTGCTCGCTGTACCGAAATTTTTTGTTTTCTGTCGCGTTCCCCTACACATGTCTACCTAAATGACTGCAACTGACTTTTTGTTTTGTCGGTGAGCGGCAGGAGAGGTGGATAGTTGCATGTCTGGCACTAGGCATGCAACTGCAAGTGTCGCCCCCGACTGCAATTGCATGTGCACCCATCTGACTGCTACTGAATTTGTTTTGTCAAAGGACGGCGGGAGAGGGGGAGGGCAGTTGCATGTCTAATACTAGGCACACAACTATAAGTGTTGCCCCCAACTGTAATTGCATGTGCACCACCCGACTACAACTGACCTTTGTTTCGTTGGAGGGTGGCGGCGGGAGAAGGGGATTTGCATGTTTGACACTAGACATGTAACTGCAAGTATCGTCTTCGACTGCAACTGCGGGTCCACCCTTTCTGACTTCAACTGACCTTTTGTTATGTTGGAGGGTGGCGGGAGAGGGAGGGGGTAGTGGCATGTCTAACTCTAGGCACAACACTGTAGTATCACCACCGACTACAATTACATGTCTACCTACCCGACTGCAACTCACCTTTATTTTCTAATTTTTTTTTTTAACATTTTTTCTTACTAAAGGACTAAAAACTATTTCATCATTTTTGAATTAGAGTTTGTATCATTTATCCCTTTCTCATTTTATTTTTTTGATTGTCCTATTTTCTACCACTTTTTCTGGTCTACAGAAAAATACCATCATTTACCCCTTTCCCATTTTATTTTTCTAGCAAATTCCTTTCTACCACTTCTAGCGTTCTATCACTTCTAGTTATTTTGGATTTTCTTAGCTTGTGTGTCTAATGGTGTGTAATATTGTAACATGACCATTTCTCTTTCTTTATTGGTCACGTGGGAGGTCATTTTCCTTTTCCAACCTGGGATTTTTCTTTTCTTGTCATTCCCTTTTTCTATTCTCTTTAAATATTTCTGCCAAAAGAAAAACAACATAGGCCTGCCCAAATCAGTCAAGCTCATAGAAAATAACAGACACATGCTCCTAGATTCTCACATATGTCTGTACAACGTTGATGTATTTATCCCACACAACTCCTGTATTTGATGTATTATGTCAACTCATGCATGTCGGGTGGACTGGATCTTCTTGGAGCGAATGATACAAAAGTTGGGCTTCGCTCGCCGGTGGGTGAACTGGATTATGGCTTGTGTCACCTCCGTGAGATATACGGTAAAATTTAATGGAACCCTCTTGGATTCGTTCGCACCGTCGCGCGGGCTTCGGCAAGGTGATCCCCTATCCCTTTTTTTCCCGTTTGTGGTTGATGGTTTTTCTGCCTTGTTGAAAAATGGAGAGGAAAAAGGTGACTACACACCGCTGAAAATTTGCCGCAGAGCTCCGGGTGTGTCTCACTTGCTTTTCGCGGATGATACGTTGATATTCTTTAAGGTGGAGGAGGAACAAGCAAAAAAAAGGTTCAGGAAGCGCTAAACGCATATGAGCGAGCTACATGACAGTGTATTAACCCGGCTAAGTGCAGTGCTCTCTTTGGTACATCTTGCGCCATGGACATACAGGAGAGTGTTCGGGCTGTCCTTCATATAGATGTGGTGACCTTTGAAGAGATGTACCTAGGACTTCCAACGCCAGACGGCCGTATGACGCGAGGTAAATTTCAGAATTTGCAATCACGGCTACTGAAGAGGATCATTGCTTGGCAGGGGCGGGCCCATAGGTGTGCCAACTGTGTGGCCCACACAGGGCCCATAAATTTTTTTGGGGAGGGGGGGCGCAATTTTTTTATATAAGCCTACTAGCAATCGGAAGGGAATCGGGCTGGTTTCTGGAATCTGGACGCTGAGCTGCATCTCGCTGGGCGCTGGGCGTGTTCGTGACTCTGCTGGACGACTCGATCGTGGGCGTATCACACATGTGCGTCGCTACTCACTCGCGAGACGCCAGCGGTTCCATCCCCGAGACCCCGACTCCCTGTCCAACGCTAGGTCGCGACTCGCGATGATCCGATTCCATGCGAACCAGGGCGTGATGAACCGGGTGAGCGACAACCAGCGACCAGTGATGGGCGACGGCAACGGGCCTCCTAATTCCAGAACAATCGTCTGCCAGCCGGCGCCAGCGACAGGCGATACGGTGATTCGGCGAGTGATGACACGCGAGACGCGGCAGTTCAATTTCTAATCTCCAATCCATTGTCGGGTGAGTCGATCCTCTTTTGACTACTAATTACTAAATCCTAACTAAATTTCTGATTAATTTTGGCTACTGACGGCAGGAATCCCTAGGGCCTAGCGATCGGTTCTCGACTTCTCAATTGACGATCGCCGTATAGACTAGGTGAGTTAGAAGTAGCAATTTTGTTAATCTTCAATAGTTCAATTTTATTTTATTCATCTGCGTATCTTGTGTTTCAAGAATATATATTTGAATCATCATGGGGAAACATCAGTTTGTTCCCAAAAGCGCAAGAGAAAAGTTATGTAAAATATTATGTCATATCCATTAGAATTGTTTATTAGTTCAAATTTTCGTGTAAGATAGGGCCCCGTTTTAGAGTTTCACACATGCCCTAGATTTTGCGGCCCGGCCCTGTTGCTTGGGGTGATACCCTCTCTCTTGCTGGCAAGGAGACTATGATTAAAGCCGTCGCATAGGCCATTCCAACTTATATTATGGGTGTCTTTAAACTGCCTATGTCAGTATGTGATGATCTGAACAGAATGGTACGGAATTTGTGGTGGGGTTCTTCAAAGGACAAGAGGAAAACTCATTGCTTGGCATGGCCAAAAAAATTGGCGCATAAACTCAGGACGGTTTGGGATTCAGGGATTTACGTGTCTTCAACCAGGCTCTACTCGCGAGACAGGCGTGGTGCTTGCTAACTAAGCCTAACAGTTTATGTGTGCAGGTGTTAAAGGCTCGTTACTATCCAGATGGACATCTCGAGGATACGGTCTTCTCGGGGAACACATCCCCTACTTGGTAGGCCATTCAGCATGGCCTCGAACTCCAGAAGAAGGGCATCATCTGGCATGTCGGCAATGGACAGAACATCTGTATCTGGCGTGACCGATGGGTGTGCTACTTGTAGTCTGCGTTGGTATTTCCCCAAAGAGGAGAGGATGCTGCAGTACAGTAGATATAAGTATTTCCCTCAATTAAGAACCTAGGTTATCAATCCAATAGGAGAACCAAGCAAAATTATGTTAAGCGCAACTACATACACAAGAGCAAACACTTGCACCCAACGCAAATAAGAGGGTTGTCAATCCTCTTAGCGGTTATTTGCAAGAATTAAATCTTATCGAAGTAAATAGATAAACTAAATTACTAACAAAAATAAAAGTAAATAAATTGCAGCAAGGTATTTTTAGGTTTTTAATATATGATAAAGTAGACCGGGGGCCATAGTTTTCACTAGAGGCTTCTCTCTCGAACACGTAGCATACGGTGGGTAAACAAATTACTGTTGAGCAATTGATAGAAAAGCAAATAATTACGGATTCATGGCAATGATCATGTATATAGGCATCACGTCCGAGACAAGTAGACCGACTCCTACCTGCATCTACTACTATTACTCCACCCATCGACCGCTATCCAGCATGCATCTAGGGTATTAAGTATGAAACAGACTAACGCCTTAAGCAAGATGACATGATGTAGACAAAGTAAACTCAAGCAATATGATTAAACACCATCTTTTTATCCTTAATGGCAACAATACAAATAAGTGTCAAGTCCTCTTCTGTCACTGGGATTGAGCACCGCAAGATTCAACCCATCACAAAGCACCTCTCCCATTGCAAGATAAATCAATCTAGTAGGCCAAACTAAATCGATAGATCGGAGAGAAATACAAAACTATAACAATCATGCATAAAAGAGTTCAGAGAAGACTCAAATATTTCTCATGAATAATCTGATCATAAACTCACAATTCATCGGATCCCAACAAACACACCGCAAAAGAAGATTACATCGGATAGAACTCCAAGAACATCGAGGAGAACATGGTATTGAAGATCAAAGAGAGAGAACAAGCCATCTAGCTACTAGCTATGGACCCGTAGGTCTGTGGTAAACTACTCACACATCATCGGAAGGGCAACAAGGTTGATGTAGAAGCCCTCCGTGATCGATTGCCCCTCCGGCAGAGTACCGGAAAAGGCCTCCAGATGGGATTGCGGAAGAACGGAGGCTTGCGGCGGCAGAAAGGTTTTCTCTTATGTATCTCTATTGGTTTGGGAATATTTGTGAATTTATAGTGAAGGAATTAGGTCAAGAGGTGCCACGAGGGGCCCACAAGCCTGGGGGGCGCAGCCACCCCCCTCACTACCAGGGAAAACCTTACCAGTAGCGCTGGATTTTGAGCTACCAGTAGTGCTGGTACACGCGCTACTGCTACGGCGCTACAACAATTTTTTAGTAGTAGCGCTCTTTTTGCCCAGCGCTACTGGTAAATTAACATAGCAGTAGCGCGTCTATTTCACACCCGCGCTACTACTAACGAAATAGTAATAGCGCGTCTAGTATTTCTCCCGCGCTACTACTAACTAATTAGAAATTAAAAAAATAAAATGCACCAATTCCATTTTTTCCTGTCAACGTGGCGGTCGAGGCAGGGGCTGACGAGGCACCGTCCCTGCGTGCGTTGGATGCAGCAGTGGAGCTTGTCCAGAGCTGTGACGGCGGCGGCCAGTGTACACGAGGCAGGAGAGGCGCTAGGTGGCGGGGTCCCGAGCAGATTCGGGCGAGGGCGAGCTGATCCAAGGGGCGGCGAGGTCGATCTGGCCGGCAGCTCCATGGAATCTTCGGGTGGCGGCTGCTTCTTGCTTGTCTCCTAGGCATAAGAGAGAGAGAGATGAGAAGATCAGAGAGATAGCTTCAGGAGGGAGAAGAGAGGAACCAGAGGGAGAGGAGGAAGGGCACGGGCGACGAGACCTGGGTGGTGGCGAACCGCTGGTCACCGGCGAGGTGAAGTGTGGCAGGGAGCTGTGGGGGGGAGGAGCTCGGGCGGCGTGAGGCTGAGCGCACAGGCGGGTGGCTCATCGGGTTGGCCATGGTGGGCTCCTGGTGCTCCAATTTCAGAGAGAAAAGAGAGAGTCCCGTGAGGGAAAGAGAGATTTAGAGGAGAGAGAGAAGAACGAGAGGAATGGAGAGAAAGCAGGAAGCATGTGACTGCGTTTGTGTTTCCTCCCATGCCACGTCATGAATCCAAGTGATTTGGTGCTCAGCCAATGCGAACGAGTCGTACTGCGTTTTGTGTTTTCTGCGCCCAATAGCTATAGCGCAGCTTTATACCCACGCGCTATTACTAAGTGCGGCTTGGCCTCATCTATCAATAGTTGTAGCGTGGGGTATAAATCCTGCGCTACTGTTATCTACTTAGTTGTAGCGTGGGTTTATACCCCGCGCTACTAATATGGCATGTCCCGAGGGGCACGGTGGAGACCACTTAGTAGCAGCGTGGGTTTATAACCCGCGCTACTACTATCAATTTATTAGTAGCGTGGGGTTTATACCCTGCGCTACTACTAATTAGCAGCAGCGCGGCCCATCAACCCTCGCTACTGCTAAGCATCTATCTATAAGGTATTTCCTAGTAGTGCCTGGGGCGCGCCCTCCAGGCTTGCCGCCTCCTCGTGGCTCTTCTGGTCTTCTCCCGAAGCTTCCTGGGTCTCTTCTGGTCCAGAAAAAATTAATCCAAAGTTTTTTTCTCGTTTGGACACTTTTTGATAATAATTTTCTAAAAAGGCAAAAACAAGCAAAAAAACAGCAACTGGCACTGGGCACTGGGTTAATAGGTTAGTCCCAAAAAATGATATATAATGGCATATAATTGCATATAAAACATCCAAGATTTATACTATAATAGTATGAAACAATCAAAAATTATAGATACGTTGGAGACATATCAAGCATCCCCAAGCTTAATTCCTGCTCGTCCTCGAGTAGGTAAATGATAAAAACATAATTTTTGATGTGGAATGCTACCTATCATGTTTCATCATGTAATCTCTCTCTTATGATATGAATAATAAGATCCGAATGATTCAAAGCAATAGTCTATAATTTGACATAAAGACATCAATACTCAGGCATACTAATAAACAATCATGTCTTTCAAAATAAAAATGCTAAAGAACGTTATCCCAACAAAATCATACAATCCTGTCATGCTCCATCTTCTTAACACAGAGTATTTATCATGCACTATCCCGATGACAAGCCAAGCAATTGGTTCATACTTTTTAACGTGCTTCAGCTTTTTCAACTCCCACGTAATACATGAGCGCAAGCCATGGATATAGCACTATGGGTGGAATAGAGTGTGGCGGTAGAGGTAAATAAGGGGAAGTCAAAAATAAGAAGATAGTCTCACATCAACGAGGCTAATCAATGGGCTATGGAGATGCCCATCAATTGATGTCAATGCGAGGAGTAGGGATTGCCATGCAATGGATGCACTAAGAGCTATAAGTGTATGAAAGCTCAACATGAAAACTAAGTGGGTGTGCATCCAACTTGTTTGGTCATGAAGACCTCGGGCATTTGAGGAAGCCCATCATCGGAATATACAAGCCAAGTTCTATAATGAAAAATTCCCACTAGTATATGAAAGTGACAAAATAGGAGACTCTCTATATGAAAAACATGGTGCTACTCTGAAGCACAAGTGTGGAAAAAGGATAGTAACATTGCCCCTTCTCTCTTTTTCTCTCATTTTTTTCATGGCTCTTTTTGGCCTCTTTTTTTTCGTCCGGAGTCTCATCCCGACTTGTGGGGGAATCATGGTCTACATCATCCTTTCCTCACTGGGACAATGCTCTAATAATGATGATCATCACACTTTTATTTACTTATAACTCAACATTACAACTCGATACTAGAGCAAAAATATGACTCTATATGAATGCCTTGGGCAGTGTACCAGGATGTGCAATGATGCTAGCGTGACATGTATAAAAAATGATGAACGGTGGCTGAGCCACAAATACTATGTCAGCTATATGATCATGCAAAGCAATATGACAATGACGATGTATGTCATAAAAACGGAATGGTGGAAGTTGCATGGCAATATATCTCGGAATGGCTATGGAAATGCCATGATAGGTAGGTATGGTGGCTGTTTTGAGGAAGATATAAAGAGGCTTATGTGTGATAGAGCATATCATATCACGGGGTTTGGATGCACCAGCGAAGTTTGCACCAACTCTCGATGTGAGAAAGGGCAATGCACGGTACCGAAGAGGCTAGCAAATTGCGGAAGGGTGAGAGTGCGTATAATCCATGGACTCACATTAGTCATAAAGAACTCACATACTTATTGCGAAAGTTTATTAGCCCTCGAAGCAAAGTACTACTACGCATGCCCCTAGAGGGATATATTGGTAGGACAAGGTCCATCGCTCGTCCCCGACCGCCCTCATAAGGTAGACAATCAACAATAAATCATGCTCCAACTTCTTAGCATAATGACAGATCATATGTGCATGCTTCAGGAATCACAAACCTTAACACCAATATTCTTACTAAACCATAATCATCTACTAATACCTCCCACATATTACCATCTTAATATCACAAAACTATTGCAAGGAATCAAACTTATCATATTCAGTGATCTACATGAAAGTTTTTATTATATCCCTCTTGAATACCTATCATATCAGGACCAAATTCATAACCCGTGCATATTACCATTGCTAATCATGAGACTCTCAAAAATATATAAGTGAAGCATGAGAGTGCAACTATTTTTTTTAAATAGAACCACCGCCGTGCTCTAAAAGATATAAGTGAAGCACTAGAGCAACTGCCTAGCTCAAAAGATATAAGCGAAGCACATAGAGTATTCTAACAAATGATGAACAATGTGTGTCCCTCTCAAAAAGGTGTGTTCAACAAAGATGATTGTGACAAACTAAAAAGCAAACAAACTATATCACAAGACGCTCCAAGTAAAACACATATCATGTGATGAATAAAAATATAGCTCCAAGTGAGTTACCGATAGATTGTAGACGAAAGAGGGAAGGCATCCCCAAGCTTAGACGCTTGAGTCTTCCTTGAATATTACCTTGGGGTGCCTTGGGCATCCCCAAGCTTAGGCTCTTGCCGCTCCTTATTCCTTTATCCATCGTAGTCTCACCCAAAACTTGAAAACTTCAGCACACAAAACTCAACAGAAACCTCGTGAGATCCGTTAGCATAACAAACAAATCTTAAACTTTAGATATTGATCTAAATTGATTCATATTTAATATTGGCATAATTCTACTGTACTCCAACTTCTCCATGAGTCATACCCCCCGATACGATCCATAGATTCATCAAAATAAGCAAACTATGCAACAAAAACAGAATCTGTCTAAAACAGAACAGTGTGTAAAGACCTGAATTAACGTCATACTTTTGTAACTCCAAAAATTCTGAAAAGTTAGGACAACATGGGCAATTCATATTTCAATACTGTGTAAAACATTCACAAGGTTCTGACACTCCAGCGAAAAAACAAAATTCCAGCACTGGACACAAAAGTTTCTGTTTTCCAACAGCATCTATCATACTATCTTCCAAATCATCCCAAAGGCATTACTTGGCACAAACACTAATTAAAACATAAAAATACAATCATAACAGAAGCTATAATTGTGTAAACACTCAAGAACATAAGGTAAAAGAAAAAAATTATTTTATTCATTGGGTTGCCTCCCAACAAGCGCTATTGTTTTATGCCCCTAGCTAGGCATAATGCATGGTTTCAAGTGTTGTCATCCTTCGTCTCCAACTCCTCAATTGCACATCCATTTTTTCTAGTAGGTTTAGCATAGGAGTTTCTCATCATCACACTTCTAGGCACAAAATCAAGAATTTTGCTTTCATGGATAGGTTCCTTTATTATATCAATGAAATTGGGATGCACGCTAATCATTTTAAGATCCTCGCTCCCTTTACTAGAAGTAGCACCCTTAATCTTGGAAACATATATAAACTTGCAATTTTTATTAGGAGGAGTCCTATCAATATTTTTAGCGGAGGATAAAGCGGAACCTAAGTTGTTGATAATCTCTTCTAACTTGTCAATTCTAGCGGGGCTTTGTTCTATCCTTTCGTTAATTATCGGTTCCTTTTCCTTTAAAGTTTTCAAAGCAATTCCCACCTTAGAACCAAATTGAGTAATATGATTATGGACCTTTTTATCTAAATTTTCAAGATGTTCAATAGTAGGCATCTTATTTTCTATAGCTTCTAGCCTTTGCATAACATGCTCCAAAGTCAATGTCGTTTCATTAATAATTATAGGGGGTGAACCCACTAAATTTCCCATAGCATTGAACGCATCCAAAGTGGGACACATCAAGAAATTCCCTTCAGTAACAGTGTCAAGAAAAAATCTATACCAAGTAGTAATTCCCACAAAAAAATTCAAAGAAGAACGGTAGTGGACTGCTTACGAGTTGATCTATTTTGAGCATCACAAATCCTATACCAAGCATCTTTTAAATTCTCTCCTCCCCTTTGTTTAAAATTAAGCACTTCATTTTCTGCGGTAATAGTAACAAGCGAAGAACTAGCCATAATGGTGAAGCAAACAAGCAAATAAAAATATTTTTGTGTTTTTGTAAAAAAAAAATTAGAAGTGGGGGAGATGAAAACGAGAGGCAAATGCAAATAAAATGCAAATAAGATAAATGCAAGTGAATGATAGTTTGTGCGAAGGTACTTGGTAATTTTGATGATGTCTCCCCAGCAACGGCGCCAGAAATTCTTCCTGTTACCTGTAGTCTGCGTTGGTATTTCCCTGAAGAGGAGAGGATGATGCAGTACAGTAGAGATAAGTATATCCCTCAGTTAAGAACCAAGGTTATCAATCCAGTACGAGAACCAAGCAAAATTCCATTAAGCGCACCTGCACACACAAGAGCAAATGCAAATAAAATGCAAATAAGATAAATGCAAGTGAATGATAGTTTGTGCGAAGGTACTTGGTAATTTTGATGATGTCTCCCCGGCAACGGCACCAGAAATTCTTCCTGCTACTTGTAGTCTGCGTTGGTATTTCCCTGAAGAGGAGAGGATGATGCAGTACAGTAGAGATAAGTATTTCCCTCAGTTAAGAACCAAGGTTATCAATCCAGTACGAGAACCAAGCAAAATTCCATTAAGCGCACCTGCACACACAAGAGCAAACACTTGCACCCAACGCAAATAAGAGGGTTGTCAATCCTCTTAGCGGTTATTTGCAAGAATTAAATCTTATCGAGATAAATAGATAAACTAAATTACTAACAAAAATAAAAGTAAATAAATTGCAGCAAGGTATTTTTAGGTTTTTAATATATGATAAAGTAGGCCGGGGGCCATAGTTTTCACTAGAGGCTTCTCTCTCGAACACATAGCATACGGTGGGTAAACAAATTACTGTTGGGCAATTGATAGAAAAGTAAATAATTATGACGGATTCATGGCAATGATCATGTATATAGGCATCATGTCCGAGACAAGTAGACCGACTCCTGCCTGCATCTACTACTATTACTCCACCCATCGACCGCTATCCAGCATGCATCTAGGGTATTAAGTATGAAACAGAGTAACGCCTTAAGCAAGATGACATGATGTAGACAAAGTAAACTCAAGCAATATGATTAAACCCCATCTTTTTGTCCTTAATGGCAACAATACAAATACGTGTCATGTCCCCTTCTGTCACTGGGATTGAGCACCGCAAGATTGAACCCATCACAAAGCACCTCTCCCATTGCAAGACAAATCAATCTAGTAGGCCAAACTAAATCGATAGATCGGAGAGAAATACAAAGCTATAACAATCATGCATAAAAGAGTTCAGAGAAGACTCGAATATTTCTCATGAATAATTTGATCATAAACTCACAATTCATCGGATCCCAACAAACACACCGCAAAAGAAGATTACATCGGATAGAACTCTAAGAACATCGAGGAGAACATGGTATTGAAGATCAAAGAGAGAGAAGAAGCCATCTAGCTACTAACTATGGACCCGTAGGTCTGTGGTAAACTACTCACACATAATCGGAAGGGCAGCAAGGTTGATGTAGAAGCCCTTCGTGATCGATTCCCCCTCCGGCAGAGTACCGGAAAAGGCCTCCAAATGGGATCGCGGAAGAACAGAGGCTTGCGGCGGCGGAAAGGTTTTCTCTTCTGTCTCTCTGTTGGTTTGGGAATATTTGTGAATTTATAGCGAAGGAATTAGGTCAAGAGGTGCCACGAGGGGCCCACAAGCCTGGGGGGCGCGCCCTCCAGGCTTGCCGCCTCCTCGTGGCTCTTTTGGTCTTCTCCCGAAGCTTCCTGGGTCTCTTCTGGTCCAGAAAAAATTAGTCCAAAGTTTTTTTCTCGCTTGGACACTTTTTGATAATAATTTTCTGAAAAGGCAAAAACAAGCAAAAAACAGCAACTGGCACTGGGCACTGGGTTAGTAGGTTAGTCCCAAAAAATGATATATAATGGCATATAATTGTATATAAAACATCCAAGATTGATATTATAATAGCATGGAACAATCAAAAATTATAGATACATTGGAGACCTATCAGGGTGCCTAGGGAGCCCACATGCCAACCCATCAGACATCAAGGCACTTGCCGGCTTAGGAGAGTGGTGGAACTTTTGGATGTAGACGGGTCTTGGTGTATATGGACGTTCTCCATCACTACTTCCTCCCAGCGGACGTGGACGCGATTACCAGCATTAGCACATTGCCCCACATCACCAATGACATCATCGCATGGGCGTCGGAGAAGAATGTTCGATCCGCCTGCCACTTTGCCATGGACGAGCATGACCGTCCATGGGCTACCGCCATGAGCAAGGCATCGGATGGTCGTCGCGCCATCTGGAAGATCATATGGGGGTGCCCTACTCCCCCTAAGGTACGCGTGTTTGCATGGAGAGTGGTGACCAACTCATTGGCTACTTGGGCTAACAAGTTTTCTCGTCATCTCGAGTTTACTGACATATGTCTCCTCTGTAGTGTGGAACGAGAGGACGGGTTCCATGCGCTATGCAGGTGTCCACTTGCTAGAGAATTATGGCATGCTATGGAGGTGGACTGGCCAATCCCGAAGCTCGAATTAATATGTAACAATGGACCGAAGTAGCTTTTCACCCTCTCGGGCCCTCTAGGCGAGACGACGCGTCTGGTTGTGCTCATGATCATGTGGCGAATTTGGTAGGTGCGCAACGAGATCACACATGGGAGCGCCACCCCCAACAGAAGCATCCTGCCACTTCCTCCACAGGTACATTAATTCGCTATTGTGCATTCAACAATACCTCAATGGTGATGTAGAGAAAGGGAAGATGGTACTGCATGCTATCCTGTCGGTCTCAAACTCGAGCACTGTCCCTAAGCTAGAGCTGCGTTGGACACCACCTTGGCTGGGCTGGACGAACCTGAACACGAATGGGAGCTATGTCCTGTCTACGGACGCTGCTGGAGGAGGCATGATCCTCCATGATGACAGAGGAGAGATCATTTATAGTGCATGCTGGGAGATCCACACATGTGATAATGGCGTTGAGGCGAAGCTAGCAGCCTGTAGAGAGGGTTTGGAGTTGGCCTCTTACACCGGACGAACCTGCCCATTATGGTGGAGTTGGATAGTGTGGAAGCAGACGATGCTCGCAACACACTCGGAGGACCGATCGCAGCATCGTATACTTATTGAGGAGATCCGTAAGTTAGCTATAACTGAGGATAGGGAGATTTCTGTTACTCACTTAAGTTGCTCGCAGAATAAAGTTAGTCATGAGCTGGTCACTTATGGCCGTAGTACTCCTTGCACCGTAGTGTGGTTACACTCGGGGATGGACTTCGTTGTAAACTTGTCTAAGGCTGAGAAGCCTCCATGAGTAATGAAAATCTCCTTTCCCCCCACAAAAAAAAACTCATGCATGCCTGTGTAGCCCACCCACATGTCTCCTCTCTCTCTCTCTCTTTCTCACTTTTCATGTAACAAATAGCCATGCACGAGTCGTCTATCATATGTACTCTAGAAAAAAACATCTATCATCTCTCCTCTCTCCCAAAAAAAATCTATTGTTAGAACTTTTTAGATTAACTAAATATTATTTTTAACAAATAATATATATTTGAATTCCTCAAGATAAGATCGTTATTTCAGAAGATGCATTTCAATCTTAAGACATGTATTTCACAAAGTAATTTGCAAACATATTTGTGATTTCAATTTCACAAGATGCAATTAAATTTCAAATAATGCATTTCCAAACTTGATTTTCACATAATTAGCTGAAATTATATTTCATAAACCAATTATAAATCTGGTATTATTTTATTTCACAGACTAAAAATGTTTTTACTTTCAGAAGAGGCATTTCAATATCAGATCATGCATATCACAAAGTAATTTTAAACCATATTTGTGATCTCAATTTTAGAAGATGCTTTTCAATTTCAGGTCATGCATATCGCAAACTATGTGAAACCATGTTTGTGATCCCAAATTCAGAAGATGAATTTCATTTTCACAATACACATTTTAGAAAGTAATTTGAAATATTTGTGATCTCACTTTCAGAAGATGCATATCCAAGAAAGAGGCAAAAGAAGGGTTTCAAAAATTGAAATCATCACTTTAATACATTGAAATAAGGAACAATAGTTAAAACCACATTTGCAAGATAGTGAAATAATTGATATCACTTCATTTGTGGAATTGAAACTCAAAATGAATGAAATCTATACTAGCTTAAAATATAAAAAATATTGATCTTGTTTTAAAGGCCTTGTCGTAAAAATTCAAATATTTAAAAATGGAATTTTGGTTCAAAAGATATCAATAATTTTAAAATATTCCAAAGAAATCATTGCTTGGCTTTTTTATGGGGAGAGATACGGTGAAAAGTTGCATGCAACCTTCTCTCTAATCAATTCTCCTGGCAAAAGCCCGCACAAAGACAAAGCTTGACATGTATCTCCGTGTATAACAGGATGCATGCACCAACTAACTTACTTGTTGAATTATATGTGAACAGTTGGCACCAATCTTCACCAAATAACGAATGGCAGATGCTTGACCGATAGGTACCAACGCCTAGATTTTGCGCTTTCAGCAACTGCATCCCACCACTCGCTTTGGCCTGAACATGCACTACACCCTCCAAGGAGCTGGCCTTCTGTAGGATCGAAAGTATGTCTAGAGGGGGGTGATTAGACTACTTGACCAAATAAAAACCTAACCTTTTCCCAATTTTAGTTGTAGGCAGATTTTAGCAAGTGTACGAGTCAAGTAACACCCTACACATGCAATTCTAAGAGTGTGGCAGCGGAAAGTAAACAATTGCACATGTAAGTAAAGGAGGGGATCGGAGATTTCAAACGCAATGAAGACACGATGATTTTTGGCGTGGTTCTGATAGGTGGTGCTATCGTACGTCCAGGTTGATGGAGACTTCAACCCATGAAGGGTAACGGCTGCGTGAGTCCACGGAGGGCTCCACCCATGAAGGGTCCACGAAGAAGCAACCTTGTCTATTCCACCATGGCTTACGTCCACGAAGGACTAGCCTCACTCGGGTAGATCTTCACAAAGTAGGCGATCTCCTTGCCCTTACAAACTTCTTGGTTCAACTCCACATCATGTCGGAGGCTCCCAAGTGACACCTAACCAATCTAGGAGACACCACTCTCCAAAAGGTAATATACGGTGTGTTGTTGATGAACTCCTTGCTCTTGTGCTTCAAAGGATAGTCTCCCCAACACTCAACTCTCTCTCACAGATTTGGCTATGGTGGAAGAAGTATTTGAGTGGAAAGCAACTTGGGGAAGGCTAGAAATCAAGGTTCAAATGGTAGGAATGGAATCTCTTGATCTCAACACATGAGTAGGTGGTTCTCTCTCAGAAAATGTATGGTGGAAGTGTAGGCACGTTCTGATGGCACTCTTCACTGAGGAAGAAGGGGTGGAGGGGTATATATAGCCTCCACACAAAATCCAACCGTTACACACTCTTGACCCAACTCGGTGGCACCGATCAGAAATCTCGGTGGCACCGACCTGTGTAAAAGATATGAACGTTAGGAATCTTGGTGGGACCCATTGGAACAACTCGGATGGACCGATGTGCAATGGTTAGGACAAACCTCGTCTCGGTGGCACCAATTGCATTAACTCGGTGGGACCGAAGTGAAGCAATAAGGCAACAGAGAGTTGGCAAGCCATCTCGGTGGTACCGATTGCAATTCTCGGTGGGACCGAAATAATTGCAACAAGTAACAGAGAGTTGGCAAGGCCATCTCGGTGGGACCGAGATCCATATCGGTGGATTCGATTTGTTAGGGTTTGGCAGTGGCTAAGTCCAAATGAACTCGGTGGCTCCGGATAGGAATGATTCGGTGGGGCCGAGTTGGAATGTAGGTTTTGGACATATTTGGATGGAGAAAGTGGTTGAGGGTTTGGAGCAATGCCACTAAGCACTTGAGCAAATAGATCATTACGCAACACCTCATCCCCTTTTAATAGTATTGGCTTTCCTATGGACTCAATGTGATCTTGGATCACTTAACAAAAATGTAGAGTCTTGAGCTTTTGCCAATCCATGTCCTTAGCATTTTGAGGGGTCCACATCTCTAGTCCTTGCCATGTCAATCATTGAACATCCTGAAATATTTAACTTGAATGGACATTAGTTCAATGAGATATATGTTGTTATGAATTACCAAAACCACCCGGGGATTAGTTGCACTTTCAATCTCCCCCTTTTTGGTAATTGATGACAACATATAGATCAAAGCTTTGACAAATGATTAAATGAATGAAATACATCGTCGCTTTGAGAAGTATGTGATAAGCAAGAGCTCCCCCTAAATTTGTGCATTATTAAAAATTTGCGTTTGAATGCAAATGCACAATCGATTAGGATCATGGGTCACTCTTCCATGTCACATACAACTTGGTGGAGCACACAAAATGATATGAAAGGAATAGTAAGCACGCATCACCAAAAACACAAGTGAATGATCATACAAGGATAATGATAAGGATAAGCATTAAGCATCACATGAAGCATAATATGATCAATCACACACATAGTATCTCACAAGCATATGAAACCAAAGTAGCATAAACCAAATAGTAGCAGAAACTCAAGAAAAACCAACGAGCAAAAGCGAGACACTCTCTCTCAAAGCCTAATGATCTATACAAATTCTCCCCCTTTGGCAACAAGTACCAAAAAGTTCGAATAGGTATAGAGCTATACGTCTCTCTAGGCACGATCCTCGGCAGCTCCTGAAGGTGATCTCTGGCTGGCAACTCCGGTGTGCGTAGATGGCGTTGAGAGAAGTGCATCTGCGAAGGCTTCAGCTAACGTCTGCTGGGCTGGTGGAGTGGAAACTGGAGGTGACACTGTAGCAACAGCAGCAGGTGCAGAACCTGTAGTCCTCGTATTTGCAACGGGTACTGCAGCAGACCTGGATGCCCTAGGCACTGTCTGGAACCTGTCAGTTGTCGGTCTATCATCTCAACTGTCATCAGTAGCAGCCCTGACTAAGTCAACATCATCTTTCATCTTCTCCACAATAGTTTGAACCTCTGTGATCTTCACATCAAGATCATGAATCTTAGTCTCGACTATCCGCTCTAGGCTTGCCTGGTTCTTGGTGAGGTTGGCCAGACTTCGCTCAATCCTCAGGGTGGCTTCCAGCAGATAAGTCATTTGATCATTCTTGGACTTGAGGTTAACAATAGGAGCATTGGGAGCAGATGCCTTCTTGGCTTCTTTTGCTGCTGCTGCTGCCCGAATCTTCTCTTGAGCTTGGGCAGATGTAGGGTGTGAAGGGTCCATCACCACTACATTGTCCTCGAACTCTGGACGCAATGGGAGATGCTCACGATCAAGTAGATATGTGCCCGTTCCAACCTTGGAGTTGATGAGCAACTGAATGTGTGGAGCATATCCACAAGATCTCTTCTGGTCAGATGCAGTTCTCTTGATTGTTTCAACAATAAGGCTCATCACTTTGAACTTCTGCGGTGTATCAAACAAGTGTAGCAGGTTGATGGAGTGGCCACGTATCATCTTGTCATCTCCAGACTTGGGCAAAAGAGTGTACCTCAAGATTGTATTGGTGGTGGCCAAACCAGGTAGCAAGTGCTTCACATAACCAAGCTTGTGTGTCTCAATGTCTTTCTCTGGAATTGCCATGTACATGTTAGCCATGGAATTGTGGTCCATCTTGAGCTTGGCATATATATCAATATCATTCTCCTCTTCTTCTGGAGCACCAAGAAGAGCAGCCCACTCAGAGATGGTTGACTGGTATCTGGATTCCTCAGTCATCCACACAATTCTACCATCTGAATAGAAGTGTGCAGTGGAGTAGAATTGCATGATCATCTCATCATTCCACTTTGTAAGCATCTTCCCAACAAAATCATCAACACCAGCTATTCTGAAGCTCTCATGAACATGGGGGAAGTAGTCTTCATTTGCATCAATATATTTCCAATCAACCCATTTCATATCACTGACAATAGGCTTCTTGTCAAGCAGCACAGTTTCATAGAAATCCTGTTGTTCTCTGGTGTGGAAACGGTAATCACAAGCAGTCCTCCTTCTTGCAGCATATGGATCAGTCAATCTCCACTGACGCAATCCTTTATCCTTTCTGAGCATCATGTTCTCTGCAACTGGATGAGCATTATCATGATCTGGAATTTTTGGCTTCAACTTCCTGAGCTCTAGTGGCTCTTCATCAGCATCAACTTAAGGCACTGGGGCCTTGTTCTTCTCAGCAGCAGGTATGTTTCTTGTAGACCTCTTAGGTGCTAGAGCTTTGGGCTTGGACTTGGTGGGGGCAGCAGACTTCAAAGCATCAGACATGAGCTTCTGAGTCTTGGCAGGAGGTGCATTGATGTCTACTACACAACTTATTCTTGTAGACTCGTGTTGGGCCTCCAAGCGCAGAGTTTTGTAGGACAGTAGCAATTTTCCCTCAAGTGGATGACCTAAGGTTTATCAATCCGTGGGAGGCGTAGGTTGAAGATGGTATCTCTCAAACAACCCTGCAACCAAATAACAAAGAGTCTCTTGTGTCCCCAACACACCCAATACAATGGTAAATTGTATAGGTGCACTAGTTCGGCGAAGAGATGGTGATACAAGTGTAGTATGGATAGTAGATATAGGTTTTTGTAATCTGAAATAATAAAAACAGCAAGGTAACAAGTGATAAAATGGAGCACAAACAGTATTGCAATGCTTAGAAACAAGGCCTAGGGTTCATACTTTCACTAGTGCAATCTCTCAACAATGCTAACATAATTGGATCATATAACCATCCCTCAACGTGCGATAAAGAATCACTCCCAAGTTCCTATTAGCGGAGAACATAAGATAGAAATTGTTGTAGGGTACGAAACCACCTCAAAGTTATCCTTTCCGATCAATCTATTGAGCCATCCCTATAAGTGTCACGAACAGCCCTAGAGTTCATACTAAAATAACACCATATGAAACACATCAACCAACCCTAATGTCACCTAGATACTCCAATGTCACCACAAGTATCCGTCAGTTGATTATACGATATGCATCAAACAACTTCATAATCATAATATTCAATCCACACAAAGAACTCTAAGGAGCACCCCAAAGTTTCTATCGGAAAAAAGATAATGAAAACGTGCATCAACCCCTATGCATAGATTACCCCAATGTCACCTCGGGAATCCACGAGTTGAGTGCCAAAACATACATCAAGTGAATCAATATAATACCCCATTGTCACCACGGGTATTCATATGCAAGACATACATCAAGTGTTCTCATATCTTAATATTCAATCCGACAATAACGAAACCGCAAAGGGAAAAGATTCGATTCATCACAACAAGGATAGAGAGGGAAGAAACACCATATGATCCAACTATATTAACAAAGCTCATGATACATCAAGATCGTGCCATATCAAGAACACGAGAGAGAGAGATCAAACACATAGCTACTAGTACATACCCTCAGCCCCGAGGGTGAACTACTCCCTCTTCGTCATGGAGACCGCCGGGATGATGAAGATGGCCTCCGGTAATGATTCCCCCCTCCAGCAAGGTGCCGGAAAAGGGCTGTAGATGAGATCGTGGAGGTACAGAGGCTTGCGGCGGCGTAAAAACTCATCTAGGTTAACTTTCGGGGGTTTCTGAATATATATGATTTTTCAGCGTTGGAATCACGCAAAGAGGTGCCACAGGGGGCCCACGAGGCACCAGGGCGCGCCTGGGGGGGGCAGGCGCGCCCAAGTGGCTCGTGGGGCCCCTGGGGCTCTTCTGTTGCTCCTCCGAAGCTTCCTGGGTCTGTTTCCTTCCAGAAAAAATCGTCAAAAAGTTTCGCTGCATTTGAACTTCATTTGATATGGATTTTCTAGAAAACCAAAAACAAGTAGAAAACAGCAACTGGCACTGGACACTAGGTCAATATGTTAGTCCATAAAAGTCATATAAAAGTGCACCAAAATCATACAAAACTATAATAAACATGGCATGAATACTTCATAAATTATAGATACGTTGGAGATGTATCAGCATCCCCAAGCTTAATTCCTGCTCGTCCTCGAGTAGGTAAATGATAAAAGAAATAATTTATGAAGTGTGAATGCTAGCATAGTGCTTAAGTTTGATCAATGATAATTTCAATCACTTTTCCTAGCATCATAACAACAACTCTTTCTCATAAAACTCATCATGATAAAGTAGCAATCAATTACATGTTATGGTTCAAACAATGCAATCTCTTGAAACTTAACAACCTATGTTCTTAGTCACCAAACAATTGCAATTCAACTTAATTTCAACAAAGTCTAAGTAAGAGCTCCACATACTCAATTATCATATATTCTTCTATGATTGCTAGTACTCAAAGCATATTTTTAGAACAAATGGCATCCATCGAACACAGAGAAAGATAGGGGCTTAGTGTTTCGCCTCCCAACTTATTTATCATAGAGATAATTGTCAACAATAATAATTCATGATCAAATATATTTGACTGGCCATATGTGCCTGGATCTTTCCCCACCACATGATGCTTACCAACTAGATAATAATTAAGGTTGAAATGAGAATGAATACTTATTGACTCTTGCATAAAGGTAAATACATAAAAGTAAAAGATAGGCCCTTCGCAGAGGGAAGCAGAGGTTGTCATGCGCTTTTTATTTTTGGATGCACAAGCTCTTAATGCAAAGGAACGTCACGTTATATTGCCCCTTATGATAGCAACCTTTATTATGCAGTCCGTCGCTTTTATTTCTTTACCATCACAAGTTCGTACAACGCTTATTTTCCCTTGCAATAAAAGATCATACATATTTTAGGAGCAATTTTTATTGCTTTTTGCACCGATGACAACTTACTTGAAGGATCTTATTCAATCCATAGGTAGGTATGGTGGACACTCATGGCAATAAACTAGGTTTAAGGGTTTTTGGATGCACAAGTAGTATCTCTACTTAGTATGAATTTTTGTCTAGCAAAAGATCCTAAGCAAGCACCACATGTTGGAGGATCCATAACAATATAACTTCTATGCAAATATACCCAAACATAACTCATTACGTTGTCTTCCTTGTCCAACTTCAACTAATTTTCTCAAGTTTGAAAATAATTAATGGGTATTCACAATCATGAAAGATGTCCAAGATAATATATTTATATGTGAAAGCTCTCTTCCTTATACTAATCATTCATGAATTGCTTGTATGCCCAATATTCTGATTGTCAAGCTTCAATAGATTTCACTTTCTAACCCAAATGTGAAACTACTACTAGACATGATACATGCATATGAAGCACATATAATTTCAACTTTATGATATTCAATTCTTTCACAATTTACTCATAGGATATAAGTGAAGCACAAGAGTAAATGACAAACTACTCCAAAAAGATATAAGTGAAGATCAAATGAGTAGTTAAGTAAATAGGTAGCTATGTGAGGACTCTCTCTCTCATTTAAAAATTTCAGATCTTGAGTATTTTATTCAAACAGCAAAGAAAACAAAATAAAATGGCATTCCAAGAATAGCACATCTCATGTGAAGAAGCAAAAACTTAGGCTCAACCAAGACTAACCGATAATTGTTGAAGAAGAAAGGTGGGATGCCTACCGGGGCATCCCCAAGCTTAGATGCTTGAGACTTCTTGAAATATTAACTTGGGATGCCTTGGGCATCCCCAAGCTTGAGCTCTTGTGTCTCCTTAATTCCTCTCATATCACGGCTTCTCCAAAATCTTAAAAACTTCATCCACACAAAACTCAACAAGAACTCGTGAGATAAGTTAGTATAAATCAACTCAAAACCTTAACATTCTATACTGTAACAAATCACTAAAATTATAATTAAACATTGCATACTAAATGCCTCTGCATATTTAATAGTCCTATCCACAAATATAAACATTAAACAAGCAAACATATGCAAACAATGCAACTATAACAGCAATCTGCCAAAACAGAACAGTCTGTAAAAGGGGAATAAGAATCCATACTTCCCTAACTCCAAAAATTCTGAAATATTACCACATGACAGAGAACTCATGCGTGCTTACTGTGTAAAAATTTCAGATTTTTATCATGTTCTGACTATTCAGGAATATTCTGGACATAACAGAAAACTTTCTGTTTTCAAACAGCAACACATGAACTTGCAAACTGAGCATGGTAAAGGCTATAATTGGCATTTTATTGAACTAAAAGATACAAAACATGATTATTGATAACAGTAAGAAAATCTCAATAAAATAAAATGACGCTTCAAGCAACACACATATCATGTGATGAATAAAAATATAGCTCCAAGTAAGGTTACCGATAATGTTGAAGACGAAAGAGGGGATGCCTTCCGGGGCATCCCCAAGCTTAGACGCTTGAGTCTTCCTTGAATATTACCTTGGGGCGCCTTGGGCATCCCCAATCTTAGGGTCTTGCCACTCCTTATTCTCCTCATATCGATATCTCAACCAAAACTTGAAAACTTCAATCACACAAAACTTAACGGAACTTGTGAGATAGGTTAGTATGATAAAAATAAATCATCCACTTAGGTACTGTCAAGACAAGATTCATAATTGTTCTCACATAATTCCTACTGTGGTCTACCATTTCCACAATTTATATTACTCAATATAAGCTATGGAAACACTAAAACAAGCAAACTATGCACCGAAAACAGAATCTGTCAAAAACAGAACAGCATGTAGTGAGCGATTTAAAAACCATACTTATGTACCTCCAAAAATTCTGAAAAATTAGGAAAACGTAAACAGTTTGTAACCCAATACTTTGTAAAAAATTTAGAATTTTTTCATTCTCCAGTACAGAATAGAAATTCCAGCACTGGACGCAAAAGTTTATGTTTTTGCACATAATCAAATCAACAAGCATCCACACTATCCCAAAGGCTTTACTTGGCACATTATTGAAAGAAAACATATAAAACATGATTACTACAGTGGCTTAATCATGTGAACACACAAAAACAGTAGGTATAAATATTTGGTTGTCTCCCAAGAAGCGCTTTTCTTTAATGCCTTTTAGCTAGGCATGATGATTTCAATGATGCTCGCATAAAAGTAAGGAATTTAAACACAAAGAGAGCATCATGAAGCATATGACTAGCACATTTAAGCCTAACCCACTTCCTATGCATAGGGATTTTGTGAGCAAATAGTTTATGGGAGCAAGAATCAACTAGCATAGGAAGGCAAAACAAGCATAACTTCAAAACTTTCAACACATTGAGAGGAAACTTGATATTATTGCAACACCTACAAGCATATGATCCTCTCTCATAATAATTTTCAGTAGCATCATGAATGAATTCAACAATATAGCTATCACATAAAGCATTCTTGTCATGATACATAAGCATAGAATTTTTATTACTCTCCACACAAGCAATTTTCTTCTCATTCATAACAGTGGGAGTATCGTATGAAACTCGAATACTATAAATCGTTTCCACATTAAAAGAGTGATGTTCAGTAAAAAGGATTTTCATAATTATAACAAGTATTATAATAATAATCATCACTAGTTTTCATAACATAAGTATCATCACAATAATCATCATAGATAGGAGGCATGTCATCATCATAATAAATTTGATCATTCAAAGTAGGGGGGCTAAAAATATCATCTTCATTAAGTATAGCATCTCCAAGCTTGGGACAAACATTAATTGCAGCAAATAAATTCTCAAACATGTCATTCTCATCAAACATAACATCCCCAGGCTTGTGGCTTGGCATATTATTAGCATAATCACTATTATCATCAATAGTATGAATAGCACCAATAGTATAACAATTATTATCATCACAATTTTCTAAGTTGGTGCCAAAAAGATTTTCACGATTATAAGAAGTATCATTATTTTCCCAATCATAATCATCATAATGAGTAATAGGCATAATAAAATCATCCTCAATAGTTCCTTCGGACGTTGTACCATAAGACAAAGAAGCAATATCATCATCAAGTATATCATCTTCCACAATTATTTTTGATTCATTCTCATGAGGTACAACAATAGTAGGAGCAACATTATTTGGGGGAGATACCTCTTTACCTCTACTTTTCCTTCTTTTCTTTTTCTTTACCACATTATGTGTGGGTTTATGTAATTCTTTCGAGCTTCTTATTGAAGAGATGGGTTGGATAGGAAGCTCCTCCTTGTTACCTGTTTCATCATGAGAGAAAATAGGAGGGAAAGGGGGAATCTTTACCCTTCCATTAGTATTTCTTTTATATTCTATTTGTTTTCCCATTTTTCTATAGTTGGCAATGTAAGCATTCTCCTTGCAATTTACCACACAAAACAAATAGATTTCCTTCAGATTAGTTTGAATGTCATCCGTGAGAATGAATACTTCAAACCAACTATTTTTATGTGACAATTCCTCACACCCCAAAAATAAATAAAGCTCATTATATAGTTCGAGGGCGGTCAAGTCATTACAATATTTAGCCATGATTCGATCATGAAAAAGTATGCATTGAAAATTAAGGTGACTGATACGTCTCCAACGTATCTATAATTTTTTATTGTTCCATGCTGTTATATTATCAATCTTGGATGTTTTTATATTCATTTACAGCAATTATATATCATTTTTGGAGACTAACCTATTAACTTAGTGCCCAGTGCCAGTTGCTGTTTTCTGCCCTGTTTTTGTTTTACAGAAAATCAATACCAAACGAAGTGCAAATGCCATGAAACTTTCTGGAGATTTTTTTCTGGACAAGATAAACACTAGAAGCTTCGGGAGGAGGCCAAAAGCCCCAGGGGGTGCCCACGAGGCACCAGGGCGCGCCTGGGGGGGCAGGCCCCAGGCGCGCCCTGGTACCTCATGGGGCCCACAAAGCTCCATTTGACCTAATTCCACCACTATAAATTCCAGAAAAATCAGAAACCCTCAGGGGAGTCTACGAAATACTTTTCCGCCGACGCAAGTTTCTGTTCTCGAGAGATCCCATCTGGAGGCCTTCTCCGGTACTCCGCCGGAGGGGGAATCGATCACGGAGGGGCTCTACATCAACCTTGCTGCCCTTCCGATGATGCGTGAGTAGTTTACCATAGACCTTCGGGTCCATAGGCAGTAGCTAGATGGCTTCTTCTCTCTTTTTGATCTTCAATACAATGTTCTCCTCGATGTTCTTGGAGTTCTATCCGATGTAATCACTTTTTGCGGTGTGTTTGTTGGGATCCGATGAATTGTGAGTTTATGATCAGATTATCCATGAATATTATTTGAGTTTTCTCTAAACTCTTTTATGCATGATTATTATAGCTTCATATTTCTTCTCCGATCTATTGATTTGGTTTGGCCAACTAGATTGATTTATCTTGCCATGGGAAGAGGTGCTTTGTAATGGGTTCGATCTTGCGGTGCTCAATCCCAGTGACAGAAAGGGACATGACACGTATGTATCATTGCTATTAAGGGTAAAAAGATGGGGTTTATTCATGCGTGAGTTTATCTTCTCTACATCATGTCATCGTTCTTAAGGCGTTACTCCGTTATTTATGGACTTAATACACTAGATGCATGCTGGATAGCGGTCGATGTGTGGAGTAATAGTAGTAGATGCAGGCAGGAGTCGGTCTACTTATCTTGGACGTGATGCCTATATACATGATCATTGCCTTGGATATCGTCATGATTATTTGCTTTTCTATCAATTGCCCAACAGTAATTTGTCTACCCACCGTAAGCTATTTTCTTGAGAGAAGCCTCTAGTGAAAACTATGGCCGCCGGGTCTATCAAATCATATGACTAAAACCCTAAAAATATTGCTGCACTTTTTCTTTATTTATTTTATTTTGTATTTTTGTTTCTATCTATCTATCACATACAATTTAATCTTGCAATTGACCGCCGAGGGATTGACAACCCCTCGTTTGCGTTGGGTGCAAGGATTTGTTGTTTGTGTGCAGGTGCTGCTAACGAGGTGTTGTGTGATTCTCCTACTGGTTTAATAACCTTGGTTTCATAACTGAGGGAAATACTTATCTCTACTGTGTTGCATCATCCCTTCCTCTTCGGGGAAAATACCAACGCAAGCTACAAGTAGCAGTGACCAACTTCATTGCAAAGTTCACAAGTAATAGGATAAAGAGAACACAATTTTGTAGCAAATTCATCTATCACTTTGAGCAAAAAATTGGTTCTATCATGTTTATGCTTCTTACAAAATCTATCATCCCTATAAGGCATGTCTTCACAAACTTTATGCACTCCACAAAAATTAACATGCTTATAGGAAACATTTTTGTCATGACTAGTGCAATCATCATTAGTATTTTGGATATTCATAGAATTCATACTAACAACATTGCAATCATGCTCATCATTCAAAGGTTTTATGCCAAACATTTTATTGAATTCTTCTTCTATCAATTGAGCACAATTTTCTGATCCATCATTTTCAAGAAAGACATTATAAAGACGAATAATATGAGGCAACCTCAATTCCAATTTTTTTTGTAGTTTTCTTTTATAAAACCAAACTAGTGATAAAACAAGAAACTAAAAGATTCAATTGCAAGATCTAAAGAAATACCTGCAAGCACTCACCTCCCCGGCAACGGTGCCAGAAAAGAGCTTGATGTCTACTACACAACTTATTCTTGTAGACTCGTGTTGGGCCTCCAAGCGCAGAGTTTTGTAGGACAGTAGCAATTTTCCCTCAAGTGGATGACCTAAGGTTTATCAATCCGTGGGAGGTGTAGGTTGAAGATGGTATCTCTCAAACAACCCTGCAACCAAATAACAAAGAGTCTCTTGTGTCCCCAACACACCCAATACAATGGTAAATTGTATAGGTGCACTAGTTCGGAAAAGAGATGGTGATACAAGTGTAGTATGGATAGTAGATATAGGTTTTTGTAATCTGAAATAATAAAAACAGAAAGGTAACAAGTGATAAAACGGAACACAAACAGTATTGCAATGCTTAGAAACAAGGCCTAGGGTTCATACTTTCACTAGTGCAATCTCTCAACAATGCTAACATAATTGGATCATATAACCATCCCTCAACGTGCGATAAAGAATCACTCCCAAGTTCCTATTAGCGGAGAACATAAGATAGAAATTGTTGTAGGGTACGAAACCACCTCAAAGTTATCCTTTCCGATCAATCTATTGAGCCATCCCTATAAGTATCATGAACAGCCCTAGAGTTCGTACTAAAATAACACCATATGAAACACATCAACCAACCCTAATGTCACCTAGATACTCCAATGTCACCACAAGTATCCGTGAGTTGATTATACGATATGCATCAAACAACTTCATGATCATAATATTCAATCCACACAAGGAACTCCAAGGAGCACCCCAAAGTTTCTATCGGAGAAAAGATAATGAAAACGTGCATCAACCCCTATGCATAGATTACCCCAATGTCACCTCGGGAATCCGCGAGTTGAGTGCCAAAACATACATCAAGTGAATCAATATAATACCCCATTGTCACCACGAGTATTCATATGCAAGACATACATCAAGTGTTCTCAAATCTGAATATTCAATCCGACAATAACGAAACCTCAAAGGGAAAAGATTCGATTCATCACAACAAGGATAGAGAGGGAAGAAACACCATATGATCCAACTATATTAACAAAGCTCGCGATACATCAAGATCGTGCCATATCAAGAACACGAGAGAGAGAGAGAGAGAGATCAAACACATAGCTACTAGTACATACCCTCAGCCCCGAGGGTGAACTACTCCCTCCTCGTCATGGAGACCGCCGGGATGATGAAGATGGCCTCCGGTAATGATTCCCCCCTCCGGCAGGGTGCCGGAAAAGGGCTGTAGATGAGATCGTGGATGTACAGAGGCTTGCGGCGGGCGTAAGAACTCATCTAGGTTAACTTTTGGGGGTTTCTGAATATATATATGATTTTTCAGCGTTGGAATCACGCAAAGAGGTGCCACAGGGGGGCCCACGAGGCACCAGGGCGCGCCTGGGGGGGCAGGCACGCCCAGGTGGCTCGTGGGGCCCATGTGGCTCTTCTGCTGCTCCTCCGAAACTTCCTGGGTCTGTTTCCTTCCAGAAAAAAATCATCAAAAAGTTTCGCTGCATTTGGACTTCATTTGATATGGATTTTCTGGAAAACCAAAAACAAGCAGAAAACAGCATCTGGCACTGGGCACTAGGTCAATATGTTAGTCCATAAAAATTATATAAAAGTCATATAAAAGTCATATAAAAGAGCACCAAAATCATACAAAACTATAATAAACATGGCATGAATACTTCATAAATTATTGATACGTTGGAGACGTATCATGCATCAGCTGCTGGTTCCTCATCATCATCATCATCATCCATCATGGAGGGTTTGCCAACCACATAAGTTGTAGTCTTCCTTGCCTTCTTCTTCTTCTTTCCTGCAGCTGCTGTCTCTGTGTCACTTGGCTCCTCAAGTGTAAATGTCATGGTCTTCCTTGGAACTTTCTTCACAACAGTTTTGTCCTTGGCAGAAGGTCTTGTGCTAGCAGTTCTGCCATACTCCTTTGCAATCACTTTCTTCTTCTTTGAAGTGACCTCGCTAGCCACAAAGTCCTCATCCTCATCATCTGAGGTTCTCTTCTTTATTGCCCTAGTAGCTGCTTTGGGCAATTCTGGAGAACTCCTCTCTCCCTCATAGAAACTTTCTTCGGGACTGGATCCTTCACTGAGATCTGCATTCTGACTGTCACTTGCATCTGACATCTTGCAAACTGACCCTGTGAATAGATGGGTATGGGCAGAGTAGATGAGTCATCACAAAAAGCAGATATTTTTCAAGAAAATTGAGTTCAAATCTTAGTTTCAAGTTTTCACAGAAGGCATTTTGGATCCACCGAGTTGATAATCTCGGTGATACCGAAGCAGTCAACAGAAACAAAACACACCATTATGGTCAGACCGAGATGTGGTTTGGCGTCTCCGAGATGCTAGGGTTTCACTGAAACGTTACTTTCGGTCTCACCGATTCATACTACTCGGTGGCACCGAGACGTACTAGTGCAATGGCCAGGGCCAAATCGGTGACTCCAAAAATTTCAATTCGGTCGGTCCGAGATGCTTTCGGCGGAAACTTAATCCTAAATTTTTTGCTCGAAACTAATCTACGGAATTTGCAGTGTAAAGGAAGGTTTCAATCCGTGGCAAGATTAATGGCAATCCATCCGTGCATTGAATCGGAATTTGAGCACAGAGGGGGTCGAATCTCACCCTAACTTGGTGGAGATCCTCTACGACGGCAACGGCGGGGAAGATTCCCGTTGACGGCGACGGATTCCGGTGGCGAGGGCGCGCAGGAGACAAGGGTGACGATCCGAAGACCAAGGCGACGGCGGCAACGGGGTGCAGGGTCGTGACGTTTGAAGTAATTTTCAACGTACGGGCCGCGAAGTATATATACCCGTGTGCTGTCGGTGGCTCCGATTGGAACAACTCGGTGGCACCGATATGTGTAACTGCAAGCAGTATAGCACATCGGTGACTCCAAAACGTTCAACTCGGTGACACCGAGATGGAAACCTAGATCAATCAAACTGTTTCGGTGAGTCCCAATAGGAGTGGATTGGTCACGCTGAAACAAATTTGAAGGTTTTGGAGGTTCAGGCCTTTCAGATCGGTGACTCCGAGTGCGCCTCACCCGGAGGGTCCGAAAACGACTTGCTCAATTTTTGTGATGTAGCAAGAATAGAATTTGAGACAAGAAAGCATAGATAGCTAGAGAAGGTACTTAGGCATTCTTGTACATCCACTTGGCCAGAAAAACCAAGACAATCAAAACGACAAATGGATGTCCTTGAATGAAGAAAACATGCAAACCAACATGCTCACACAATAAGATAGCAAATGAAATATGTGTCAAACATGCATAACCAATTCTAGCATCTATCAAGCAATTGGCAATGACTAGGTCATCTATATATGAGTATATTGACTTAGGAGTCAAATGAGAACATTTGATCATAGGTCATACTCATCGTTTAAGCACAAGTGGGGTTGCCACTTTTACATAAAGCATTAATGTGTTCACACCATTAGAGTTGCTTTAGCTCAATTTTTAGAGCAAAGCTCCCCCTAGATGTGATATCCCCCCAAAGAGGGATGAACTAACCTTGGGTTTTGTCGATGATGACTTCATGTAGATGTTGAAGATGTGGATGCTCAAGGTTGATGTAGACCATCAAGAGTTGGGAGCAATCCTTGGAGTTTTGCACTTTCAATACCTACATGGGTTAGTCCCACACAAGGAACATACAAGAATATCCATAGACATAGAGTGAAATACGCATATGATGATGTCCATGAATGCATTGAATACCTTGTCCCTTGCCTTACCAATAAGAGGGTTTGTGACTCCGTGAACTAGTGCAAGATGTTGAAGTTGGTTGCACAAGTTCTTTCCATAAATGAATGTGAGTGAAGTTTGTTGGCGGAGTCACCCTCAAGAACTCTCTAGTTCTTGTTCTTTTGGACCCACATCAACTTGATGGGAATCCTTGGAGTTGTAGTTGAACTTGATGAAGTAGAACTTAATGAAGTCTTGGGAACCCACTTGACCAAGGCTTGAGGTGCTTCTTCAAAAGAGTCAATCTCCTCTTGAAGCTTGTCCTTGCCTTTTAGCTTGTGGTCTTGTGGTGGAAGATTTTCTTGAGCTTGTGTTCCCTTGAAGGAAGTAGGATCATACTTCTCTTGTTGAGGAACGAACTTCATCTTGGGGTATTGATCTTCTTCCCACTCAACTCCATTGGCATTGAACTTTTGTTCAAAACCAACACCTTGGTTCTTCCGGTGCCTTCCTTGCTTGCGTATAATTTCCTCAAATTGCTTACTCCCGGCAAGGCTCTTGTAGACACCTTTTTCTACAATTCCTTTCAATAGATTGTTTTCTTGCTCAAGTGTAACTTGGCTAAGAGAATCATTAGTGGAATCAATAGAGCTACTAGAAGCAACAACATTGGATATGGCATTGTTATTGTTACTACTAGAAGTAGAACCCTTTTTACCCTTGTTACTAGTTTGCTTAGGTTTAACTTGTGGCATAAAGGTAGACAAGAGTAAACGTTTGGCAAGATATGAAGAACTCTTCTTTCGAAGATCATCATTGATAGCTTTAAGAAACTCATGCTCTTGCTCTAAATTTAGCTTCTCGAAGCGTAGCTTCTCATGAGTTCTTAGAAGTTCTCTATGATCCTCTTGAGTTGTTTCATGAGCTAACTTAAGAGCATTTAGTTCTTTAGTTAGACACTCAATCTCCTTCATAGCATTGTCACTCGTTTCCTCTTGACTATCATGATTACTAGCATTTTCATTATAGCTCACATCACTAGCCTTATCAACAAGTAAATCATCATCACCTAGCAAATCATCTTCATCACTATTGAAATCAAGATACTCGGGGTGTGATACCTTGGGGCCTTTTGCCATGAAGCATGTTCCAATTCCTTCATTTGGTGAGTCAAAGAGATCATAGGAGTTGGATGACACAAGAGCAAGTCCGGCAACACCTTCATCTTGACTATAGTCGGAGTTGGAGTGATAGCTTCTCTCGGAGTTTTGTCGGAGTCGGAGCCGGAAATCCATTCACCAACATGAGCTTGATGTCTTCTTCTTGTGTAGCTCTTGGATGACTTGTCTTTCCTTTCCGAATCCTTGCTTCTTCGAGAGGGTCTTCGTTCATAACGATCATCTCTACTCCTTCTCTCCTTGTGAGGTGATTCATCTCTTCTATATTTTCCTCTTGGTGATTCGTCTCTTTTCTTGTAGGGAGCCGTACACTCATTGGAGTAGTGTCCGGGTCTTCCACAATTGTAGCAATTTCGGTCATGACTTGATGATCTTCTCTCATAGTGTCTTGAGCTAGAGCTTCTTTCTTTCCCTTTGTTCTTGTAAAACTTGTTGAATCTTTTCACCATTAGGCTTATCTCTTCATTGGATACTAGCTTGTCACTTGAAGTTGTTGGAGCATCGGTTGAGGCTTTGTAAGCACCACTTGATTTGTTGTGTAGCTCCTCTTTGTCCTTGAGTGACATTTCATGAGCAACAATCCTTCCAATGACTTCCGTGGGCTTGAGATCTTTGTAATTGGGCATCATTTGGATCAATGTGCAACCGGCATCATATTTTCCATGCAAAGCTCTAAGGATCTTCTTGATGATGAACTTGTCAGTCATCTCTTCACTTCCTAAGCCAGCAATCTCATTTGTGATGAGAGCAAGCCTAGAGTACATTTCAGCGACTCCTTCACCATCCTTCATCTTGAACTTATCAAGTTGACTTTGAAGCACATCCAACTTAGATTCCTTGACGGACTCGGTACCCTCATGCATATCAACCAAAGTATCCCAAATTTTCTTTGCATTCTCGAGGCGGCTGATCTTGTTGAACTCCTCGGGGCACAAACCGTTGAAGAGAATATCGCAAGCTTAAGCATTGTATTGCAGCATCTTTAATTCTTCCACGGTTGCTTCACGATCCGGTTCCTTGACATCCTCAAAGAATTCACCTTGCAAGCCAACACGAACAACAGCCCAAACGGTGGGGTTATGACCAAGAATATGCATTTTTATCTTATGTTTCCAACTAGCAAAGTTTGTACCATCAAAATATGGACCTTTACGGTGATAATTACCCTCACTAGACGCCATACTCTCCTAGGTTGTGAAACCAAGGCTATGATCACCAAAGCAATGGAAATCAAGGCTTACGGAGACCAAAGCTCTGATACCACTTGTAGGATCGAAAGTATGTCTAGAGGAGGGGTGATTAGACTACTTGAACAAATAAAAACCTAACCTTTTCCCAATTTTAGTTGTAGGTAGATTTTAGCAAGTATACAAGTCAAGTAACACCCTACACATGCAAAATTAAGAAAGTGGCAGCGGAAAGTAAACAATTGCACATGTAAGTAAAGGAGGGGATCGGAGATTTCAAATGCAATGAAGACACGATGATTTTTGGCATGGTTCCGATAGGTGGTGCTATCGTACGTCCACGTTGATGGAGACTTCAACCCACGAAGGGCAATGGCTGCGCGAGTCCACGGAGGGATCCACCCATGAAGGGTCCACGAAGAAGCAACCTTGTCTATTCCACCATGGCTTACGTCCACGAAGGACTAGCCTCACTCGGGTAGATCTTCACGAAGTAGGCGATCTCCTTGCCCTTACAAACTCCTTGGTTCAACTCCACATCATGTCAGAGGATCCCAACTGACACCTAACCAATCTAGGAGACACCATTCTCCAAAAGGTAATAGACGGTGTGTTGTTGATGAACTCCTTGCTCTTGTGCTTCAAATGATAGTCTCCCCAACACTCAACTCTCTCTCACAGATTTGGCTATGGTGGAAGAAGGATTTGAGTGGAAAGCAACTTGGGGAAGGCTATAAATCAAGGTTCAAATGGTAGGAATGGAATCTCTTGATCTCAACACATGAGTAGGTGGTTCTCTCTCAGAAAATGTATGGTGGAACTGTAGGCACGTTCTGATGGCTCTCTTCACTGAGGAAGAAGGGGTGGAGGGGTATGTATAGCCTCCACACAAAATCCAACCGTTACACACTCTTGACCCAACTCGGTGGTACCGATCAGAAATCTTGGTGGCACTGACCTGTGTAAAAGATATGAACGTTAGGAATCTCGGTGGGACCGACTGGAACAACTCGGATGGACCGATGTGCAATGGTTAGGGCAAACCTCGTCTCGGTGGCACCGATTGCAATTGCATCAACTCGGTGGGACCGAAGTGAAGCAATAAGGCAACAGAGAGTTGGCAAGTCATCTCGGTGGTACCGATTGCAATTCTCGGTGGGACCAAAATAATTGCAACAAGTAACAAAGAGTTGGCAAGGCCATCTCGGTGGGACCGAGATCCATATCGGTGGATCCGATTTGTTAGGGTTTGGCAGTGTCTAAGTCCAGATGAACTCGGTGGCTCCGGATAGGAATGATTCGGTGGGGCCGAGTTGGAATGTAGGTTTTGGATATATTTGGATGGAGAAAGTGGTTGAGGGTTTTGGAGCAATGTCACTAAGCACTTGAGCAAATAGATCATTAAGCAACACCTCATCCCCTTTTAATAGTATTGGCTTTCCTATGGACTCAATGTGATCTTGGATCACTTAACAAAAATGTAGAGTCTTGAGCTTTTGCCAATCCATGTCCTTAGCATTTTGAGGGGTCCACATCTCTAGTCCTTGCCATGCCAATCATTGAACATCCTGAAATATTTAACTTGAATGGACATTAGTTCAATGAGATATATGTTGTTATGAATTACCAAAACCACCCAGGGATTAGTTGCACTTTCACCTTCGCTTATGCACGATGGCATCCCAATGTGCTAGCTAACTGGAGCACTTTCCTCATGGCGAGGGCCTCCATTGTAGCATTAGTTACCTTACATGGAATGAACCCGCAATAGGCCAAAAATAAAATGTTCTTTGTCGCCCTAGAGGATTGCTGCTATATATCATCCCCTCGCCTGCCTCATCATGGTACACCACATCAACATGGTAGACTATGCGACTCTCGTAGAGTTCACCAGGCCGGACATTGCACATCGAGAAATCAGAGGGACTTGCTCTCCATATGATCATGCCAAGTAAAGCTTGATGTTTTTTGGGTCCAACATTCAAACACTCCCCCATTTGGGTAGTATTGTGCACGAAGAACTTGGGCACATAAGTACTCCATCTATGTTAGCAATCCTCAGCATTATTGCTTGGTGAGCATAGCGAAATCGAAAGAGTGGAAGTCACGAAAGCCCATCCCTCCTTTCTTTGGGAACAAAGTTTCCCCCCATGTAAACCAATGCATCTTATTTAATTACCCCCCCCCAATTAAATTTGTACAAACACATCCTAGATATCCTTACATTTTTTGGGGTAGCTTGAAAACTAGCATTGCATAGGCGGGGATCAACTACACTACTTCATTCCATATAATTTCCTTCCCTCCTATTGACAATTGTTTTTGTTTCCACCCATTTATCTGTTGGATTAATCTTTCTGTAAAATGATTAAAGCAATCATTACACTCTACACCAACCAAGGTTAGGAGGTCTAGATATTTATCTAACAATGTTTCATATTTGACGTGTAGTTCCTCACATATATCAACCCTTACATTGACATTTGTGTTCAGACTAAAGTAAATCCTTGATTTTGCAACACTCATCAGTTGTCCTGAATTTGTCCAATAGGTGTCTAACTCATCGCAAGAAAGTTGATTTGTATTATTATACTTAATAAGAATCAAGGAATCATCAATGTAAAATAGGTGAGATATTGATGGTGCATTTTTGCACAGCATAGTTGCTTCAATTCCACCAACTTATTCTTCATGCTATAATAAGTTGAACAGGCCACCAACTTCTTCTGTTTGTGATGCCACTACATTATTATGTATACTCACTATGTGATAATATTATGTATACTCACTATGTGTTAAAAAATCAAAAGAAAACATCAAACAACTTAGAACTATCATTTCTATACAAGTACTTCTCTACGCATATTTTTATTGCAGAGAAAATCCTAACAATGACTTATGATAATGCCCATCAATTCGACATAGACGATAACACTGCCATTAGTCTGCAGATATAACATTAATAGCAGTACATCTAGTTGGCACATTCATTTTGCCACTATAACTGACAATTGACTTTAGCATTTCAAATACTTGTGATTTAAGAAGAGTGGGAAAATAATGGCCCCAAAAAACACCTAATGTGACTACTCCCATTCTTCTATGAGTTTCTAAATTTCAAGTAAAATTGTTGACCTTCTATTCTTGATCATCTTTGGTACCTTGCCAATACTCAAGATTTATTTTCTCTATTAGAAATGATTTGATATCCCAATAAATATAAATCCTAACAACAAATATTTATCAAAACAAAACATCAATGAATTCACAACTATCATTTCTATAAAAGTACTTGTCTACACATAGACATTTTATTGTAGAGAAAATCCTAACAATGACTTTCAACAATGCCCATCAATTCGACATAGACGTTAACTATCACGAGGTAGCCACCATTAGTCTGCAGAGATAACATTAATAGCAGTAAATCTAGTAGGCACATTCATTTTGCAACTATAACTGACAATTAATTTTAGCATTTCAAATGCTTGTGATTTAAGAAGACTGGGAAAATGATGGCCCCAAAATGTGACTACTCCAATTCTTCTACAAGTTTCTTAATTTCAAGTAAAATTGTTGGCCTTCTATTCTTGAGCATCTTTGGTGCCTTGCCAGTACTCGAGATTTATTTGCTCTATTGGAAATAATTTGATATACCAATAAAAATATATTTGTATTCTTATAATAAGTTCAAATTAATTGTGTGCTTGGAGTTTACACATCATTTAGGTTGTTATTGTAAAGTGAATTTCTCTTCATATGCCTACTCTTTAATACTTTGAAATATCTACAATAATTTCATAAATCCAAAAATTGTAATATTTATAAGCTCTTTTAAAGGAAGTTTAAGCTCATATTTAAATGTCACTTCATCTAAAGTTGATCATAAATATAATTTTAGTAAATAAATAAAAAGTATTTCAAATGAATATGTCTAATATCTTTGTTCTTGAATATGAAATCTTATGTTTCTGTCTCAAAAGTTTGCTACTCGGATATGAATTTTTCATGGTTTAGTCTTTGATGGTTGTGCAATCCGACCTCTGTTATTTTAGAAAGAAAAGTATTCACCTTGCCTTGATTTTATTGAGCCCAGGAGCTTTTAATTATGAATGTTAATATAACACATAATTACATACCACACTGATAACATAATATAATTGATATAGTACCCCATATTTTTTCCCTCAACAAACACAATAATAAGGAAATTAGTTCTACTCTATCGATTAATGGTACACTTTACATATATTTTGTGGGAATAACTAGTTCATAGTCAATTTGGCAATAATTATTTCTTGTTTATAATCCTAGACATCCAATGGAGATGTCATTGTCACTTTGTAATTGCATGAATCTCCATATTTAAATCGGGTGGTTTCTTAGCGTTGATTTAGAAACAATTATTTCCGCGTCACCAAATAAATAACAAAATTGGTATGGTGTTTTGTGTTTTCTATATGTCTTAGTCTTCACTTAGGTTTAGGTAGGCCCTAAACAACTTTATGGTCACCTTAAACATTCAATGTACCAGTGGAATTTACTAGGCAAGTTAAGGCATCTCCAAAGAAGACCCTCAAACCGCCCGCAACCGTCTGGACTACGCGGTCCGGACGTGTTTTGTCATCCAACGCGGGCTGGACCGCCTTATAGGTACAATCCGCCCCTACGGTAGTCACCATGCCCAGCAAGTGTTCGGTCAAATGCCCATGCTAAAAAAAATTGTTCCTTATCTTTGAAGCAATTGATTCGGATATGGAGTACATATACAGGCACTATGTTGAGTCGTCCGTAGACTCGTCCGACGAGAAGGACTACACTGATGAGACAATAATGATGCAGGCGTTCTCAATTTTAAGGGATCGATCAAGGGTCATCGAGTGCTCAGTCGCAACGGGGTGTGCAGCCATTTGACGCTGATGGACGACTACTTTGCCCCCGATGCCCTATTCGCTGACTATTTTCATCGGTGCTTTCAGATGCGAAAAAATGCCTTTGATCATCTCTACCATGGCATCCGGTCCTTTGATGACTACTTCATCTTGAAGAAGGATGTCGTAGGAAGGATTGGATTCTTTGGTTACAAGAAGTGCACGGCCGCATTGCGGATGCTTGCATATGGCACGGCCGCTGATTTGTGGGACAAATACCTACAGATATTTGAGAGCACATGCGGAGACGCCATGGTCAGATTTGCTATTGTCTTGGTATCGGTGTTTGGACCTCGGTACCTGGGAGAACCAACTGTTGCAGGCACCCAAAGGATCTTGGAAATGTCGGAAGCAAGATGGTGGCTAGGTTTGCTCGGATCTCTTGACTGTATTGTTGGGAAACATAGTAGAAAACAAAAAAAGTCGTCCTACCGGGAACACTATGAAGATGCATTCATGTTTAGATCAGATCATTACCAACTCTGAGTTGCAGCGGAAGAAGAGTTAGTGTAGATCGTACTTGAAGTCCCTCGAACAGTTCACAAACGATCCCTCGAACGGAAGACCGAAAGCACGGCCTCTCCACAGTTTGCAAGCGTACGGTCTTCATGATTTGGCAGCACTTCGCCGTCCAGAGCTAATCGTCGCCGGAGAATTAGAGGGAGAAGATTAGAACCACACTAGGCTTCTAATTATGAGGACTAGAGGGGATTAGATCTACATCTAATTGGATCAACTAGAACTAGAACTAGAGAACTAGAGGAGGCTCTAAAACTTATGTATTCAAAAGTGCCCAAAACCTCTAGTATATATATAGGTTGGAGGGAGGGGAGGGAGCACCACAAGAGGGGAGGAGGCCTCCCTCCTTGCGCCGGCCCTAGGGGGAGGAGGATTCCTCCGCCCACTCCAATTCGGCCTTCCCTTATAGCCTCCAAAAAGGCTAAGGGGGCGCCACCTTTGTTATTGGGCCCTCCACTTGGTCTTTTAAGGCCCGTTGATATTTAATTAAATATAAAAGCCTCCTAATCATTATTAGAGCCTTTTATAATTAATTTAACATCTCCGGAAACATTTTCCACCTATATATCAATGACCGGTATTACCTGGTAAACCCCGAAACCCATCCGGTAACTCCGAAACGCTTTCGGTTCCTCTCAAAACTATTTCGAATATTAATGAAACTATTTCATAAATATTTCCCCATAACTCTTGCTCCACTAACACTCAGCAGATCGTGATTACCTTAAGCTTGTGACCCTGTAGGTTCGGTAAAACATAAACATGAACAAAACCCCTTTCATTCGATAATGGAACCATGGACATTCATATCAATCTCTATGAGTACACGAATGACATTCGAGTGAACCTTTGGTTATCATGTGTTATTCCCTTTGCTTCGCGATACTTTACAAAACCCGAGGTGAGAAATATCGGTATCCTCTTGAGTCATTCTCATCCTCACTATACCGGTTTCCTCGGTACTGGTTTTGTTCTTCTTTCTCGTTGACATGTTCCGGCATCCCCGTGACTTAGTCACCTGTGTCTGGACAAACAATGATGGATGCCATCACACTGAGAGGGCCCTAAGAATATCTCTCGATTGTAGAAGATGTATCGAGCGGGATCAAGTGATCTGGAATTTTTCCATGGGCTTGTATCAAGACGAAGATATCATATAACCCATGGAGGATGACATCAAGTGGTGATCATAATCAAGGTTGTATTGTGCAAGTTCAAGAGGAGCATCACGAAGAGAACACATGCTTGAAGCTTGTTGGCCATTCTGGTGATAATGGACTTGTGAAGATGTGTCGAAGAGAGGCTCACCCACACTAGAGTTTAGGGGAGCAATCTACTAGTCTTCATCGAGCCAACGCAATCAAGAAAGGAGGTCCAACTTGACGAGGTCAAGATCATCATCATCTAGCTCAAGTGGACTATGCACAAGGCAAAGGTATATCCTTGATAGGTTTTCTATCTTACCGGTCTCATGGTGTTAGTTGGAAGACCGGGTTATAGGATCGATAGCCGTACTATCAAGGGGGGCTCTCTAGTGAGTAGCTTGATCGTATCGTTCATAGAGATCTCAAACATTTGCATCCTTGGCATCATCTTTCTTAGTTCTTGTTTGGCTTTTCTCTATGTGAGTTTTTGAGCTTGTGGTCATCTTCATTACAAGTTCAAGTTCATCAAAAACGGATTTCGTATGCATCATATATTGTGTTTTCGATGTTGGAGTTTTTGTCGGTTCTTCACTAATGGAGGTTTCACACCTCTATATCATTGGCATACTACTCTTGCCACTTCGTGATTTGAGCTCTTGTCGTTAGCTTTCTATCAAGCTTGAGTTCGTCGAAATCAGAGTTCATTTGCAGAAGTTATGGCAGTTCTAGTTTTATCTGTTCCCGCAGTCTTTTCGGGTCCGGTTATGCCGCTCGAGCAAGCGGTTGTACCGGCTGTCCAGTAGTTCAGGAACAACTACCGCCCGAGGGGTGATTCCCTCGGGTCAGGCAGTGCTCCAGAGTTGGGTGGTGCGGTTGTACCGCTGCTCTCTGGCGGTTGTACCACCAGAGACTTAGACACCCAATGGGCACTGATGGGCGGTTGTTCCAGCTGATGTACCGCCCCATGCACCGGAATAGGGGGGGGTTCCATTCTGGTGCCGTGGCGGTACTTGGCGGTAGTCGCCCGGTTGTCTCTGCTGCAATTCTTGCAGCGGTACAACCGGTAGTCCGAGGCGGTTGTACCGCCCTGGACATAGCGACTACAGGAGCCCAGATGCTGCGGTTGTTCCTGTCCATGTACCGGCCCTTGTACCACTCACGGGTGATTCCGTTCGGGTACTAGGGCGGTACACGGCGGTACCCGTCCGGCTGTACTTGCTGAATTTATTCAGCGGTACTACCGGCGGCACCGGCGGTTGTACTGCATGGAGCACCATGGGCTGGCATATCCGCCTTGAGCGGTTGTACCGGACCCTTGTCCGGTTGTACTGCTCATGTGTGACAGATTCGTGGGGGCCTATAAAAGGGGGTCTTCTTCCCCAATGCCCCTAACGACTTCGAGCAAGCTTTCTCCTTCATTGTTGACCTCCAAAAGCTTTGCTTTCTCTCTATTCCTCCCATGATTCTTTCATCCTTTTGAGGGAAAAGAGAGAGGAGATCTAGATCTACATCTCCACCAATCCATCTATCCTCTTAGTGAGGGGAACCTTGTGGATCTAGATCTTGGAGTTCTTTTGTGTTCTCCTTGTTCTTCCTCTCATATCCGCTTTCGTTACTTTGGTGGGATTTGAGAGTGTGGGACTTGAGCACTTCGTGTGTTCTTGCCATTGCATTAGTTGCATCGGTTTGAGTTCTCCACGGTGATACGTGGAAGTGAAAGTTGAGAAGCTTATTACTTTTGAGTGTTTGGGCACCCTAGAGCTCGTGCCTCTTGGGTGCTTGGGCACCCTAGACGGTTCGTGGTGTCGTGGAGCTTAATCATTGTGGCCTAAAGCTCCGGGCAAGCTTCGGGGTCTCCAATTAAGTTGTGGAGATTGCCCTGAGCAATTGTACGGGTTCGGTGACCGCCCCCAAGGGTCGCCAATTGTAGGGGTTCGGTGACTGCCCTCAAGGGTCCCTTAGTGGAATCACGGCACCTTGCATTGTGCGAGGGCGTGAGGAGAATATGGTGGCCCTAGTGGCATTTTGAGGAGCATTGTGCCTCTACACCGCTCTAACGGAGATTAGCATCCGCAAGGGTGTGAACTTGGGGATACATCATCGTCTTCACATGCCTCGGTTATCTCTTACCCGAGCTCTTTACTTATGCACTTACTTTGTGATAGACTTCGCGCTTGAAGCTATATATCTTGCCATCACTTAGTTGTTTATCTTGATTAGCATAAGTTGTTGGTGCACATAATTTAGCCTAGTATATTTAGTTTTTGTGCTTAACAAATTAAACGCTAGTTTTACTCCGCATTTGTTCAAGCCTAAACCGTAATTGTTTTAAAGCGACTATTCACCCCCCCCCCTCTAGGCGACATCCACGTCGTTTCACCGGGGCCCGGGTATCTTGATAGCGAGGTAGGCCTAGTGGGTCGTAGCCATGAATTTGGCGAGCGCGGGGCGTCCAAGGATGTCGTTGTACGAAAGGTCGATATCGGCGACATCGAACATGATGATCTCCGTCTGATAGTTGTCCTTTATGTCAAACGTTACCGTCAGAGACACCTGTCTGAGGGGTACGGTGACCCCTGGGGTGATGCCACTGAACGGCCTCGTCGGTTGGATGCAATAGGGGAGGGGCGCACCTGCATCTTCTTGAGGACATCGGGGGAACGGACGTTGAGCCCCACACCCCCGTCCACCAATATGTTGGAAACCTTGATGTTGCAAATCGTCAGGGAGACCACCAGCGGCAGCTGACCCACCCTTGTTGTGCTCCGAGGATGGTCTTCGTGGATGAAAGTGATCAGGGTCTTCGACCACTTGAGCGTTGGAGAGGCTTCAACGCTTGGGAGCAAGGCCTTCACCTCCCGCGTCCAAACTTTGAGTTGGTGTCGTGATGCTAGCGCGGAGGCTCCCCCGTGGATGCATGCCACGACCTTGCGCCTTTGGGGACTTGAGCCACTGTCTTAGTTGGGAAGAGGATGACGCCTGCCCTGGTCATGTCGTGCTCTGCGGCGCTCTCCCAGCCATGCCTAGTGCCTACTATTATCGAGGGCTTTGACCTCCCGGCATTCCGTGAGATCGTGACGGGTGGAGAGGTCTTCTAGGCACCACTTGCTAGCGTCCCCCTCAAAGGAGTTGGTCCCCCTCTTACGGTTGAGAAGTCGTAAAGGTTGTCGACGCGGGAGGGGCGATCTTTGAGATACTAGGCCCTAAACATTGCTCACCCGTTCCGTCGAACGCACGGCTCCCATACCGCGGTGGTGACGACATCCCTCCAGTGACCGTAAGGGCGCCTCTTGCAGTCGGGCGCTGGAGAGTAATCTCCACTAACCCAACGATTTCCTAGAGCCACGGGTGCATGGGGGACTCCTCCAACGGGACAGGTGGGTATCAGAGGAGAACGTGCACGGTCTAGAGCATGGCCACTTGGGTGGCCTCATCAGCGCCCAGCCGGTGGCACGCTGGTTGACGCTCGACGGTGCGGGAATGGCTTAGGGGCGCTGAGGCCCATGCCGAGCGAAGACTGCCTAAACCGTGACGACGCTCCATGCTTGGTGATTCCCAACACTCTGGTGGCGAAGGTTGCCGCCATCCCTGCTCTTGCGACCCGCGTGAGGGCATGGACGACGGAGATGGCCTGAAAAGACATGAAGCCATGACCCCTTACCAAGAGTGCCAGATGTCCATAGGTGATCGTCGAGATCAGGCCACCGAGGAGGTGCAATACCCTATGTCTTGCGTGTGTGTTCTTGTTGAGTTATGTGTGAATGTGTTACAAGATTGCTCTTCCTTTCTCTCTGACTCCGGTTCCTCCCTTATATATCACGGGGGCAACCACAATGTCCTCTTCTCGACAGATGTGGCGTGCTCGGAACCAACTAGCCCCCCATTGCAACCTGGATGGGTATTATCAGCATGGGCCTAGCGTAGTTGGTAATGGGTGGTGGCACCAACCTGTAGCGACGCATTGCCATATCCCCAACTGCTCCACCGGATTTGGTCGTCAGCGAGGATGGGCTGGAAGCGTCACATCGTCCTTAGGAGTGGCCGAAGTCAAATGGACCTGCGAGGCCCGTTCGGCCCGACAGATGACAAGTCCAATTGATGAAGCTCGTCAGCCATCACGCGTGGGTCATGATGACCTCTATGCGGCGTGGGTCGCTGCAGAGGGTAGGCCCCTCCACTAGACGTAACGATTGACCCCGCGAGATTATCTCCCGGCACCCGAGGGCCCGAGCGCTCAAAGACTGGTCGACCATCCTACCCCGAGGTGGGAGGGGCCGACTTAGTTGACGTTGGTGCTTGGAGGGGAGTGCCCGGGGAGCGTGTTGGGGAGGCGAGAAACCGCCCCAGGCTCCAGCACGCCAAGCGGCCCACACTTTTTGGGCTGGCGCGGCGCCGGGGTCGGCCCATTTTAGCGGGCCTAGGGGACCCCGTTTCCTAGGACGCTGTAATACGCGGCAGATTAAAAAACCCCTAAAGAAACGGAAGAGAGAGAGGCATGATGCATGGTGGAGGACGGTAGCATGGCTTTGCAATGCGGAGGACGGAGGTGCTATTAGTGCAGGAGGACGTACCAACTCTTCTTTAATAGTAGAGATTTACAACCGAAATGGATGGGTACGAAAGGCTCTAGGGCCCTCTATATTATATTGCCCCCGGGACCGGCCCTAGAAAGATTGAAACATGATGTCCGAAGTGTGCAGTTTTTTTTTCGAAACGGAGGCAAAAGATTTGCCTCATCAATTAATTAAGAAGAAGAGAATTGCCCAGTTAACTAACGGAAAACCGGGCGAAAACCGATATATATAGACCACATGCGGACTACTCGCTAAGAAAGAAACTCCAAGACACCATGGTCTACCCGACAACCATACATAACACGCAACAACCACGATCTCTCGCACTTCTACGTCGCAAAGAAACCCCCAACGAAACCAAGGTTGAAGACAACGGACGCCACCAAATCCACGGAGACGAGCCAAATGAAGATGGTGGTCGAGAAGACTGAGTATCATCTATTAAGCAGCCACGGCGCCACTCTTCTTGCCTATGCTCCTGGGAGCCTTCTTCACCTTCTTGATTTTGCCCGTAGAAGCCTCCTTCACTAGGAGGCAAGTAATCGCCTTGCCAGACCCAGGGCTAACTGCCTCCAAGCCGGCGAGCAAGCGGCAAAGCTTTTTCGCGAAGACCACCGTGCCAACATACCTTCACGGTGGCTTTTCGCGAAGTGCGCAGTTAGATCATGTAGGCAGATATAGTGTAGTCAACTGCATTTGCAAACGCACAAGGCAGAAAACTCGGTGGCTCACAATTGCATGTATGTATGAAAAAATCTATCCACCTTGTTGCTTGACATCGAAACCGAGACGTATACGCAACAGACCCACCCGCTAGCTTCTTCTGACCAGGCCCGTGGATGCAGACATGCAAACAATTGAAGCCCATGGACCAGGATTGTCTGTCTCTTGTCTGCATCCCCGTCGGTCTGACCATTCCTCATGCAGTATATTCGTACAGGCCAGCGGCCGGTGGTGTCCAAATCCAAATGTAAGCACAGGTAACCGACCTGCTGGTCATTGTGACATTGCAGAGGAAACCAGTTAGTTATTAGATCATGTAATAAAACAGAGCAGAGGCAGCGAACTGTACTTGAAGATGCACAAGGCAAAGGCAGCAAACCCATTCGTTCTGAATTGCACGTGTGTATGGAATCTGCCTTCGTCCCTCCTTGGACGATGCAGTCGCACAAACTAAAACTATTGATCAAGCCCTAGCGGACGACGACGGTGATAATTGAGTGCATTTTGCAATTGGTCTCCGATGATTCTACTCGCCACCGGCCGGCCGGTGGCGAGCAAGGGCAGCCATGTGATGCGAGAAGAAGGAAGTCAAATGCTAATCAAGTTTCGACACAGTTAGCTAGCGCTTCTCTTAATCTTAAGCCTTGAAGAAAACTGGCGATAACACGCGCGCTTGTTTGTTAAATTATTATCGCAGCTAGCTAACCATGTGTGCTTGTCTGGTCTCGTGCGAGTGACGGTGCCGTCCGAGGCTTATTTTGGAACCGGGCTAGCGCCTCTTTCCAATACTTGCATAACGGAAATACAGAGTGTCCTACAAGCAGCAGCAACAGGGGAAGGGAAAGGGGAGTGGACTTTTCGGTGGACGGCGGCTTGTGTGGACTTAATCTTGGCCGCAGGTGGATTCCTGGAGATGAGCAAAGGTCAAGTTGCTGTCCCCCCATGCTCTATCGCTAGTAATAGGTGGTAGGGGCCTTAGGCGTATCGCTTTGGAGCAATTGTTTCGTGGGTTTGAAGCTGGACCAGCGAACAGCGCGATGTGGTACTGGTGGCTGGTGCAGCTCGTTTGGTGCATTTGCAAGATCACGTGGCCCCAGGTTGGGGGACAGCTTGCCCACAAAAAACTGCTCAGCTATTCATTAATCAAAAGCAGGGCCGGTCAGTCAGGGGCGACCCAGGTCGAAGCGACGCCTGCTGCTCCTCTGCCCAGCTCGTCTTCTTCCTCCGGATCGAGACGGGGCGACCCAGATCCAAGCGACGCCTGCTGCTCCTCTCTCCAGCTCGTCTTCTTCCTCCGGATCAGACCTTGGATAGTGCTCCATGGACCTGTTCGTGCCGCCGCAGGGCGATTCAGACAAGAGGTAATTAAACTGCCACTTAATCTCCCTCCAGGTGAAGCTATGATTAGATCCGCTTGGTTATTGGATGTAGTCGCTGCGGATTCCTAAGATCTCTTGGTCCATTTTTTTGCACGCAGGATTAGCCATGGGCAGATGGGGGGTACTGCTGTTGCGCGCCCTATAGAGTCCCAGGCATCTATCAGCGTCGCCGAGGGCGACATTCGCCGTGCCGGAGACCTCTGCAGCGGCGGCGGAAATGCGGGATCTGTCGGCGAGGACCCGCTTTTGCAAGTGTGTTCGGAGGCTACCAGTGGATGGACACGCAGGTATTAGTACTTAATTTCTCTTGTTTATCTGCTTGGCATATGTGTAACTTGGATGTCAGGCTCGCCTGGCTGTGTGATCTGTAGGAATTTACGGTAGATTTATCTAGTTCCTAAATTTTAACCAGGGTGTTCGGCTCAATTTCTACAAGTTTTTGTAGACTGATGAAAATGTTTATATGAGCATCATGTTTGTAGTCAGGCAAATGGGCATTTGTTTTGGTGTGCTGCACTTCTGTAATTGAAACGAACATAAGAAAGGGGAGTGGTTTGGATAATGGACCAATCCGTTTTGTAGTGGCTCTGTTTGTTGTGGTAATGTCAGATAGTGGGCATGCGATTTAATTAGCAGTTTTGTTGTCCTTGGAGGATTTGTGGTAATGTCATATAGTGGGCATGCGATTTAATTAGCAGTTTTGTTGTGCTTGGAGGATTTGTGGTAATGTCAGATAGTGGGCATGCGATTTAATTAGCAGTTTTGTTGTCCTTGGAGGGCCGGGGAACAAGTTTTCACTCTGTTATGGAAAATGTGTCATACGATAGGTGAAGCTGATTTGATTTTTTCAACTATGTGCGAATAACTAAACTTATAATTGCACCATGACAGAGTAAGGATCAGGAAAGCCCCTACGGAGCGAGAGCTGAACCCTAATCGGAAAAGTGATCTTGAACTATCCATGAGGGCGTTCATAAGTAAACGAGATGGCAATGTAGTCAACCCAGCAGTCGGCACTTCATTTGATTCACTGGATGAGGCGTATCAATTCTACAATTTATATTCGTGGGAGGTTGGATTTGGCATAAGGTATTCGAAAAGCAGGCTAAATGTGGAGAGGGTCAAGTGCATGCAGGAGATTGTATGTGGATGCGCGGTGCGTTTCTTAATATTTCTGTCCATGAGAAAAAAACACGAGTACTATGCGAACAAAAGTGTTTTGTACTGACAAATGATTCCATGTCCATTTGCAGGGTAAACCGGAGAGGGAGAATACAAGATCAACTAGGTGCGGCTGTGCTGCCAGGATCAGGCTACTGAGGTCGGATGACAATGGATGGTATATTTCAGAGCACAGGCCGCTTCACAACCACTCTCTGTCAAGTACTTGTGGCGAGAAAATGCACTGGCCTTCACACAGGCTCATTGATCGCTACACTAAGGATCTTGTTAGGCAGCTGAGAGAAAACAATGTTAGCCTTGGAAAGGTTTTTAGCATAGTTGGCAGTTTTTTTGGATCAGTTGACAATGTGCCATTTACCAAAAGGTCACTGAAGACGCTGTGCTGCAAGCTGAACAAAGAACAGTCTGATTCAGATGCCCGGAAGACAATGGACATACTTGCAGAGATGAAGGCAAACGATCCAGAATTCAACTATACTGTCCAGGTTGATGATGAGAGCAGAATAAAAACACTTATGTGGGTTAACGGGCGCAGTGTAGACCAGTACAGGTGTTTCGGAGATGTTGTGACATTCGATACAACATACAGGACAAATCTATATGATATGCCATTTGGACTGTTTGTTGGAGTCAACAATCACTTCCAGAGCATTATTTTTGGAGGTGTCATGTTGAGGGATGAAAAGGAGGACACATTCAAGTGGATTTTCCGTGAATTCATCAGGATGGTTGGCGGCAAACACCCGCAAACAATTTTAACCGGTACGGCTGTAGTAGAAAACAACTCTAAAATTTTTTTTTAAGGTTAGAATGATATTCATGCTGTAAGACTCTGACAGGATGACATTATCCATTTATTTGCAGACCAGGCGCGATCGATGGAGTTGGCTATAGAAGCAGAAATGCCTAACACAACTCACAGGTGGTGTAAATGGCATGTGCTGAAGAAAGCAAAGGAATCTATGGGGGCTTTGTGGAGCAAGAAGTCTGATTTCAAGAGTGAATTCCACAAGCTGGTACATCACATGGTCACAGAACAAGAGTTTGAAGATGGCTGGTCTGCAATGCTTGATAAATATTCACTTAGAAAGCATCCATATCTGACTCAAATTTATGAGGTGCGGCATAAATGGGCAAAGCCGTATTTCAGAGGTGTTTTTTGCGCGAAAATGACCAGTACTCAACGTAGTGAAAGTGCCAATCACATGCTGAAGAGTTATGTCCCACCAGGGTGCCCAATGCATTTGTTCATTAAACAGTACGAGAAGCTTCAGTTTGATAGGGACTCTGAGGAGAGTTTCCAGGAGAAACGGACTGCTCTGGTACGTTCCATCCTTCAAGACAAGAGTGTTTTTTTTTCATTCAGTAAAACAATTTGCAGAACCTTGTGCCCAGTACTGACTTGTTTGTGTATGTTTTAATTTTTTTCAGAGTGGTGTTCTGTTGAAAGTAAATCTCCCAATTGAGAGGTACGCTAGCAAGATTTACACCAGGGCGATGTTTGAGCATTTTGGCGATGCTCTGTACAAGGCAGGGGCTTATGAACTGGATGTTGCTGTACCAAAAAAGCTATACATTCTTACTCATGTGGATGCTCTCTCTCGTGAGAAATGGAGCAAGGTCGAGTTCAAGGTTGAGGTTGATGATGATCAGAGCTTTTTTAACTGTGAGTGTGGTATTTTCGAGCACTCTGGAATGGTGTGCTGCCACGCGTTGAAGGTAATTGTAACATCTTACTAAGTTCACCATGCAAAATAGTTGTGTCACTGACTGAACTCGGGTTTGCATTGGCAGGTTATGATCGAGCTCAAGTTGAGTAAGATACCAGAAAAACACATATTGAAACGATGGACTAAGGATGCCCGCGATATCTTGCCTGATCATCTTGTTCGGTACCAGAAGGACAGAGGGCCACATGGCTTTGACACTTACAGGCACAACACCATGTACATGAAGGCGCTGGAATGTGTTCGACTCGGCGATAGTAACGTGAAGTGCTATGATGTTTTCATGGCGATGATGAAGGAAGTTTACACAACTCTTCTCCCACTAAGCCATGACAAAGATGGTATGGGGCTCGAGGAGCGAGAGGCTGTGGATCAGAGAACAAAAGAAGGTAACCATGGTAAGGGAAATGTCAAGGCCAACATTAATATAGATGAGGGTGATGTAGTGTCAAATTGTTCTGGTATTGCCCCTGCAAATGAAATGCGCCTGGCTGGCAGGCCAACCACAAGCAGAGATAAGGCTCCGTATGAAGAGAAACTGAAGAGGTCAAGGTTCTGTACGATATGCCGGCTTAAGGGGCACAAGAGCACAACATGTCCAGATAGGGGAGATATTCCAAAAGCTCCGAGGAAGATGCCTAAGTGTGGCAAATGTGGAGTGGTCGGTCATCGTCGAACTTCATGCGGGAAGCGGGCAGAACCATTTCTTCCTAATTTCCTGTAGTTTGAAGATGGCATGAGAGCATTTGTTTAGTGTCTTTGATTTCAGCTGGGGTAGAAATATATTGTTGATATCCTGGCTTAATTATGTTGAGTTGTTTAGGCGTTTTGTCAAATGTACTGGCTAATTTTCGCTAATTTTCATCCATGTTTACGGGCATGTTTGAATCGTGCTCTCGCGCGGGAAAACTTTTTTATGAATCGAAAAGCAATGCAAGCGCATGCACTAGCATCATGGGCCGCGTTTATCGTGCTCTTGTGTATGCAGAACTCCCACGGCTCTGAAAAATGTTTTTCTTTCATTGCCACGAGCCAGAGGAGAAATGTCAATGGAGCCGCGCGGCGCGCGTGCTTGTTTCGTCAGAGGCGTGGAAGAGCTGATGTGATAATTTGCTGATGCATGCACAGCAAGTTGATTTGACCAGACACATCTCTCAGCACGTCTCGTGAATTTTCACAAGGCATGTGCGGCGAGGTCTGGGAACAGACTGACAAGGAGGAACACATGTGCTTGCATCTACCCACCCTACTCTAGTTGATGGGCGTGCTGTCCGAGTTTTCTGCGTCGTCCTCTCCCGGGAAAAACGGATTGCGTATCTGGTAAAGCAGATATGCTTTCAAGGTAAATGCGGCTGCAGTTGTTAGGGCTTTCCCTCCTAATTTTTTTCAATTACTTGCCTGTGCGCGGCGAGAGCTTTCCCGAAAGTGATAGCGTTGGCGAATCTGGTTAATACGAATGCATGATCGGCCGTGTGCTAAATTTATATCGTTCTAATTGTTGACACACCTAATGGATCCCTGAACAAAGACGTGCAGCATGCGGCGCGGTTGTCTCCTGCTGCGGCAAAGCACTGTATGAGCGTGGTCGTCCATGTGTGCTAGGACATGGACATGTCACAGTGCAGGTTCGCTGCTCAAAAACTTTATATGCTTGATGATGGCATGCTGGGCGTGGGATGGGGTTGTACTAACGATGACAAGATGTTTTTCGCAAACAAAGATGAAGAACACATGGGCGAGTAAATGCGTCTATACTGCTAGGGCGTGCCTATGGAGATGACAACGATTTTCAGTTCTGTATTAGCCTATGGAGACTAGCTCGATCATCCTGGCTCGCCAAGTTTGAAATTTTCACCAGACCGTAGTTTTGGTGCGCTTGGTTTTCGAAATTCGAACGTATGGACAAGGAGGGAAAACGAAAATTTGGATCCGCTATAAATAGAGGTGGCGGGCTTCCTCGAATTTCAGGCTTGTAAGGATTTGATGGCGCCCACCAATAGTGCAGCCATGCATTCCGCGGTGACTACCTCCGATGGCTCAACCCTGGCGCCCAGTTCGCTAGTTGTTAGTTCCACCTCTAACACGGTCTAATGTGTTTCTCCTGTTAGCAATATACGAGAGTGTTTTGAGTTAACTTTTGTGATTTGCAACTTGCAGCAAAGTGGTGCAGTGCATGGCGTCGGGGGCGACAGCGTGTCCAATGCATCGGCTTCTCTTTGCACCGCAGCCGACGAGGTTTGCGCTAGGATTGCAAAAATAGTAATCATAACTGAATTTCCTGCTGTTCGCACAAATAATGCCTTTCGTGACCTCAGGCCAGTGTGCTTGGGCAAGGACCAGTTGAGCGTGCTGTGATTGAGATGGTTGACATTGCCGAAAATGTAACGAACTCCTTTAAATTTTCCGTGCATGATTACACTTTGAATACGATCGATGCCTTTCTGTGTTAATTTGCTTTGTATTTTCCCAGATCGGTGTACTTGCTCAGATTCCATGCACAGATGAGGAGACAGGGGAGTTTGATCCATTTCAAAAACAAGATCCATCTGGCAAATCTTTGGAGCTCGCGGATGGTGATAATGAATCCGGAACAGGTCCTGTTTACCAAGGTGATGAGGATGATGACGTCGACAGCCCCCCAAACAAACGGATGAAGATTTAGTTTAGCTGATCCAATGGGTTACGATGTGGCATGTAGTTGGAAATCACTACGTTATTGGAGAGTACACTCCAAAACACGTGTAATAAATTATATTAAGCCGTGTGTGTAACTTTTTGGATTACTAAGACAATCATTTGCTGATGTGCACTCATTCCATCCTCGCCTGATTTTTGTGTGATCCGAATGTCACATATCCAGAGCTCGGTCGTTGCTCGGCATAGTACGTGACGATGCTAGCAGTCAGGTCATCAAAGAATGAATAAATCGTATTGGCAACCTCTCGGCGAGTGTCGTGCTTCGCAGACAGAGATGAGTTGTTGACAGTATCGACTGCTGAATGAGCAACTGCTTGGAGTGGGTCGTCCAGCCGAAGACACACCTTTTTTGATGATTCCGTCTGGATGGCCGGGCTGAACACAACTCCCCTCTTCCTTGCAATGGAACTATTGGCCGACGAGCTACCTGCATCAGAAAATGATTCTTAAAAGCTGTTAGTGTCTTCAAAGGGTGTCGGTTGAACTAGGCATTGTATGTAAACTAATTGCATTTTTTCGGAACAAACCTTCGTTTTCGAGTGGTCCAGCCAGCCTGGAAGAAATCTTATTGGAAACAGGGGTAACGAATGAATTGTCTATTTTGGCTTGCGTAGGGATGTTGGCAAGGTTGGTGCAATCGTTTTGGTTTTCACTCTTCAGGATGCACTGTTTACGCCCGTTGGCCTTGCAACAAGCACAGTTCTCAGCAATGCAGTTGATGAGCTTGTCCGCAAATGTGAACATTGATGACTGGAAAGACTGCCTCATCTCTGAAATGTTTGCCAATCCTCGAGAATTGTGCTCTCGGAGAAGTATCCCGAGCTTCTCACCAGACTGTTCCAAAAAATGCAGTGTCATGATTAGTGTATACTGTAAAGGATTCAACATGGTTGCCCAAATATCAAGATCGATGTATGTACTTACTATTGTTGGATAGTTTGTGCGTATATGGTTTGAAAAATCTTGTGGCCCAATTTTAGTGTAAGTAGCTCTTAAAATAGGCGCAGATGGCATCTGGACTCGTTTTGTGGTATTAGATTGCCTTGGAATGTTTTCATTTGCAGGCTCGTTTGGTGCGCACACAAGACCTTTGCTGACGTTTTGTTTGGACCTGACCTGAACAAATATATAACAAAACAATTATGGTTTGCTGAATTAATTGATTATGTCTTTCAATCATGGATTTCGTGGACTAACCGATGCACCGTGAAATGATATTTCTCCTGCTCCCATGTTAACAGATATGATATCAATCATCTTCTTCATCGACTCAGGCTCAAAAAGCGCTATCCTTGGGTACATTGCGCGTGGTTTGTTCATTTGGCCAAGCTCGACGCTGTCAAGCACGAACACCTGAAAACATATGCAGCTAGCATTGTTATATTGGACAAAAAATATAAAACCACGGCAAACAAAGCTTCGCTGCGCGCTAGATTTGTACCTGTAGGAACAGATGGCAGCCGACAATGTGGATTGTTGGGTTTCGCTTAAAGACATCTGACTTGAATTTCCTTACAGCATGGAACAGATGTTTCAGAAGGTAGCCGCACCAGTTCCATTTTCGGATTTTGCCAACATCACTCAAAGCAGCCCAGAAATCTATTGTTATGTAATCATGTTTGGCTGATGGAGCAAGAACATGGCCAACTACGAAGATGACGAATGCAATTTTGAAACACTCCATGTCAATTTTTCTAGAGTTGGCTGTGATGTCCCGTATCAGGTATGCCTCTGCTGCCTTCAAGTTGTGTGTGCCTTTGTCATTGATGCTAGCTGCGAAACGTGTATATTCAATGCAAGCTTCAGACGGTTCGACACCTTCAGGACCAATTGCTAGCTCACCGCGTGGTATTGCAAAAACAGAGTGAACTAACTCGTCTGTAAGCTCAAGCATGCCCTGGCCTTCCAGGTTGATCACGTTGTTGTCAACATCTACTCTATCCATGAGGTAAGCGCTGTACTTAAGATTTATCTTTTGCCATGACTTAATCTGAAGCAACCCATCGAATCCTATTTCTCTGATTAGTTGTTTCTTGAAGTCTGAAAACTTGGAAATAACAGAACCTAGCTTGAGCAAAGATAACCTAGACGTAATTGATGGTGTTCCTGGTGGACCGCTGGATCCACCATCACCACCAGAACAATCGCCATCACTATCCAACTCATCTGGCGAAACCTCGCTGACTGGCTCTTGGTTCACCACTCTTGCGGATTCATCGGCGGCGAAAAGGGTATCCATCCCAACAAAAACCATTACCTATTTGCACGAACACGATTGAGATTGATGAAGAACAACTAAATCAGTACTAATGGCGTGAAACTGAGGTTGTTCGTACCTTTGGTGCGGCTGCCTTGGATTGGAGCGGAGCAGGTCGGTGAGAGGGCAAAGCGTAAGTTGAGCGCTTCCGGCCGGGGATGTCAGCTCCTGTGCGTGGCCATGGAGTTCTACCTCATAGGTCGCGGCCTCGCCCTTCCTGCCTCTCTGGTGCGTGGGTGGGTGGGAGGAGGATGGTTGGAGAAGATGAACTGGGCGCAGATGCAGTAATTGCGTGAGATGACTAGACCGCTGGATAGAATTGATGTGTGATGGGCCATCAAGCAACTTTTTGCACGTCGAGACGTGACGAAAACAGTGTGATGGCAGCTGTTCCATCCGGCCCACCGCGAATCTTCACATCCACGGACCTAACCAACAAATTACACGGTACAGCTGGTGAAAACAAACTACATGATTAATTACTGAGGCACAAAATCATGGGTGAGCAGGTCCAGAATGGAGCACTAATTATGATTAAGTGTGATTGTTAATGACGTATTAACTGTACACACTAGTCATGGAGGACCTGGGCGGCAGATTACTGAGGCACAAAAGCTGGTGGTCTTTGATTGAAGCTGGTCCATCCGCCGCTAATGGGCTGTTAATGAAGTATTAACTGTACACACTGTACCATAACAATGACGGGATATTACTGGAAATGGCTCACGTGTGAGGGCGAACAGCTGCCCATATGGGCGACCCACTTTTTGCTGCATGCGCGTGCTCGAGTGTACCGGGTACATCAACACAGGGCTAGATTATGTCGCTACAACGCCATCGCTGGCAACCAGAATACGTGGGCGGGAATGGTCTACGAGGGGGACAGCTCCCGCAAATACCGTGATGAAGCTGGCCAATGTGTAAAACGGACGGACTGGATAAAGTCCTCATAGTGCTCGTCCGCCGTTAGGCATTTTCGAGAGTGGAGGGTTGCATCTTGGCATGCTGGCATGCATGAGGCAATTCGTCAAGAAGACGTGACACGGAGTCGGGTGGTCAAAATGGGCACCCGCAGGCCTGTACGCAATAAAATATAATCCCTCCATTTCACAATGTAAGTACGCCTGCGCTTTCCGAGATCTAAGTTTGATCATAAACTTAACCAACGAGACCGATTGCGACGGGAGCAAAAATTATACCACTGAATTAATATATTTAATTCAGTGGTATAATTTTTGCTCCCGTCGCAATCGGTCTCGTTGGTTAAATTTATGATCAAACTTAAATCTTAGAAAGCGCAGGTGCACTACGTTGTGAAATGGAGGGACCGGTATGCAAGTCGAGTTGCAGCTTGGCTTGACTTGACTTGCACTTGAAAAATACGGCATGCATCCCGACTCACTGGCTCCAGAATTAGAAAGGATTTACCTGGCTGGCAGGCAGATCGTTCGTCGGCCATTTCCCTTCATGGCTTCTTCGCCCGCGCGCGCGCCAGTTGGCCTCGCGTGCTTCCTTTGCCATCGTCCCACCGTAGTGCCTCACACGTCGTTCGTTGACGCAATTAGGGTGACGCTTCCCCCTCCTCCTCCTCCTCCTCCTTCCCCGCGGCATTGATCTGTTGACGCATATATCCATCCATACATCGGAGCTCTGCCCTGTCCTACGTGCGCGCGTGCTTGATCCGCCGATCGCTGCCCACGTCGGCTGGTGTGAGGGACAATCATATCGATCGGTCGGTCTCCATTCTCCAATGACGACGGCGCGGCAGTGGTGGAGGCGCGCGGCCGCGGCGGCCAAGGACAAGAAGAGCCTGTGCCTCACGCGCGCGGCGGGGGCGCTGCGGTCGCCGGCCAGGGTCAGGGGCGGCGCGGCGGAGCTGGACGCGGCGGTGATCCGCGCCACCAGCCACGACGACCGGTTCGTGGACCGCGGCGCCGCGGCGCGGGTGCTGGACCTCGCGCGCGCGTCCTCGCCGTCGCCGCTCGTGTGGGCGCTGGCGCGCCGGGCGGGCCGGACGCGCTGCTGGGCCGTGGCGCTCAAGGCGCTCATGCTCGCGCACCGCCTGCTCCTCCTCGCGCAGCCCCGCGCCGGCGGCCGCGTGCCGTTCGACCTCGCCGACTTCCAAGACCGCTCCTCCGCGGGCTTCTCCGTCCTCGTGCGCGCCTACTTCCGCTTCCTCGACGCCCGCTCCCTCTTCGCCGCCGAGGAAAACGACGACGCCGGCGCCGACGGCGACGAGGACGAGGACGACGAGGAGACGCGCCTGCTGGACCGCCTGTCCAGGCGGCAGCACCTGCTCGACCTGCTCATGCAGATCCGCCCCTACGGGGACGGCATGGAGCGGCAGAGCCTCGTCCTCGACGCCATGGAATGCGCTGTCGTCGAGATCTTCGACGTGTACGGCCAGGTGCGCGCCGGCATCGCCGAGTACCTCGTCGCCGTCCTCGGGGGCTCGGCCCCGACCACGCCGACGCCTCGGCTTCGGCCGGGAAAGACCGTGGCCACGGCGATGCGGCGCAGGGCCATGCAGGGAGTGTGGGTGCTGCGGAAGGAGGCGGAGCAGAGCGCACTGGTGTCGTCCTACTTCGAGCTCTGCCGCGCCCTCGGCGTGCTCGGCGCCGCCAAGTTCCCGGCCGTGGAGAGCGTCCCGGACCACGACATCAGGGACATCGAGAAGCTCATCATGGCCCACGTCGAAGACGGCGGCTGCACGGTGGAGCAGGACAACGAGGCGATGGCGCTGGTGGTCCCCATGGAGGACGCCGGCGTGGCGTCGACGACGGTGGCCACGAAAGAGTGGATGGTGTTCGACGACGATGCGGGTACCGGAGTTAGGCCAGGGCAGTTTGGTGATTACGTCAACCCGTTCCTAACCAACTTGACGGAGTTAGGCGAGACGTGACGGCGAGCGTCAACTTGTGAAAGAATGAGTTTTTGTGAATACTACTTTTTTTTCAAGGACGGATTATTCACATTTAATTTAATGGTTAGAAACAAATCGAAATCCCTAAAAAAAACAAATCAAAAGCTAAGCAATGGTGATTAAGACCACGAGGGCAAATAGGTCAATCACAAACCAATTTTTGTGAGTACATGTGTTTGCTGCACGGTTAGATTGAGAAGAAAAAGATGCAAGCATTCCCTAACCAATCACCCTTTAGCATATTTTCATTCTGCTCTATGTATCATGGGTTTGAAAATGCGAAAACTACGTTTTCGATTTAAATTTGTGAAGATCAAGCTATTTTTGCGATTTTCGTTTAAGAGAGTCCTCGGGGAAGAAAACCTTGCGAAACGGGTCGGAAGGGTAATGAGAAATTTGCGTGCGATTCTATTAAAGAAACAACATAAATAGTTGTTTCTTCACGTGTTCACTGGCCAGGCCTGTTTGGTGAGTGACTCATTGCTCTTTGGGGTTATCATCGTTTCCTAGCAACTTTCGGAACATGCTTCATACTCCCTTCATGCTTGAAAGAATGCTTATAAATTCGGTAATGCTATCCAGCGAACGTTCGCTGGAGGTGCATGGCAAAACGGACATTTTTCGCCGCAATTTAGGTTGCGGGAACATGGCCATTTCTTCAAGCAAACATAGCAATTTTCACAGCAAAATCATTTGTTGCCAGTTTCTAAAGAATTTGCCATAAAAACGTTCGCATATGTCATCCCTCCCGGCGAAAGTTCGCTGGCTATTGGGGTCTAGAGTCAAACAATGCAAAGTTTTGATCAAGTTTGTAGAAAATACTATCAATAACTACAATACTAGATGGATATAATATGAAAATATATTTTTCTATGTATTTAATTATACTAATTTGTTGTATTGCAGTTGTTGATTTTTTATTTATAAATTTGACCAAACTTTGTGTCATTTTACTTCAGACGAAATGTATACGCCTCCGCTTCAAGCATAGAGTAAGAATGTGGGCTAACAGCCAGCTCGGTGGGAGGCGCCCCTAGTAGGCTAGACAGCTCTGAATGTAGATGGGTCCTTTTCGGAACAGGACGGAACCGCGGGCGCTGGAATGATCCTTCGTGACGCTGATGGTGCTATCATCTTTTCATCTAGCCGAGAGCTTAGACAGTGCTCGTCTCCCCTTGAGTCTGAGTTGGCTGCATGCATGGAGGGCATCTCCCTTGCTTTCCAATGGACGTCCTTGCCTGTTATTGTGCAAACTGATTGCATGGATGGGGTGAAGATGATCACGACCACAGATGAGGACAGATCGTCGCATACGATGATGGTGCAAGAAATAAAATCACTCCTTCAGGAGGGTAGAGAATTCTTAGTCAAGCATGTTAGGCGAGAACAAAATTCAGTTAGTCATTATTTAGCAAACTTTGGTAGAAATAAGAAGCGCACTGCGGTGTGGCTTCTTTCAGGGCCTGATGAGATTCCTGACCTTTGTAAGGCAGACTTGGACGCCGCTTGAGTAAAATAAATTCTCTTTCTCCCCGCAAAAAAAAAAGAATATAGCTTTTGGACTTTGAAGAAAACCTGATAAGGTTATTCGATCCTAGTATGTGATGCTCACTATCTGCTCGCTAATTGATCATTGCCCACGAGATGTCACGTTATGACACATACTATACACCATGAGACAGCAAAATGATATAGAATAAGAGATAAAATACACATATGGATGAGTGTTTGATGCATATGATATATCGGTCTAAAATTAGGATGTTGACAAGTTCTAAAAACAACAACAATGTATTGTTCTAATAATATTTATAAAAATTAGCTTGGAGCATCTCCAAGGGAAACCCTCAAATCTCCCCCATATGTCCGAGCGAACAATCCAAACATTGTTCGGACAATAAATACATCTCCGACAGGCCTACCCAAAGCCGTCCCATTTGTGCGGACAACCCCAAACCTAGCCCATATGTGGGACGGAAATTGGGTTGTTCGTACATGTCTTCCACGTCAGATCTGACAAACCAGCCCCACCCCAAACCCTCCCAAATCATCCCCCTCGTCTCCGGCCTTCTATCTTCCTCCTCTATTACCTCTCTCTCTCTCTCTCTCTCTCTCTCTCTGTGTGTGTGTGTGTGTCGCACTCTCCTCGTTCTACGCCCACCCCAAGATCTGTCGTCGAACACCGGCAATGCCCCCCATCTGGACCCTACTTGGATCACCCCCCCCTAACCCCGTCGCCACCCCGGACACCGCCCCGATACATCCTAGTCCGTCTGCCATACACCTCACCCACCACAAGTTTGACGAAATGTCTGGACTGTTTTTGACCCTTTTTGTTGCACATTTTTAGGAGACACGATGGAGTCCTTGGATGATGAATTTGTTGCCCTACATTATGAGTTTATTTAAATGGAGTTCTTCGATTCATCGTCATCGCGAGTTGATGATGATGATGACGATGAGCATCCTCGAAGCAATGGAGAAGGAAGAGAAGTATGTTCTCAACTTTAGGGTTTGGATGTCGGGCATGATAACGGTTACCTGGAATAGGATAAAGGGTCATGTTGATGTCTACAAGAACTACTTCAAAGCCAACCTAGTATATCATGAGGGGTTCTTTCAGCGTAACTACCAGATGCACAGGCATTTGTTCTTGCACATAATGGAGGGTGCAAAGGAATATGATCCTTACTTCACGTTGAGGAAGGATTGCACTGTAGCACTGTCGTTCTCTCGGATGGAAGAGAGCACATGCATTGATGCAATGGTGAGATTTGCCTCTACCTCGGTGAATGTGTTTGAACCAGAGTAGTTGAGAGAACCAAATACCGAGGGCACAGAAAATCTTCTGGCAATTGGAGCAACAAGAGGCTTTCCCGGTATGCTCAGTTCAGCTGACTGCATGCATTGCCGATGGAAAAACTATCTGGTAGGTTTGGCAAGGCAATACCATGGTCACACCAAAGAGTCCACCATCATACTTGAAGCAGTGGCATCAAAATACTTGTGGATTTAACACTCTTTATTTGGCATGCCAGGGTCTCGCAGCGACATCAACGTGCTTTAGGGATCCTCATTGTTTAAAATACTTTGTGATGGGGAAGCTCCGGAGTGCAACTAACCGTCAACGGTCACAACTACACCATGCATGTGATACTACCTTTGTCGATGGTATATATCCTCAGTGTGCGACAATTGTGAATACTATCTCCAAGACCAAGGTAACCAAAGAACTCTCCTTACCCAACTGCAAGATGATGCTAGGAAGGATGTGAAGAGGGTATTTGGAGTGCTCCAAGATCGTTGTGCTATTGTTTGTGGACCTACAAATTTGTGGGATCCCGAGACATTGTGCGAGGTGATGACATGTTGTGTCATCTTGCATAACAAGATTGTGGAAGATGAGGGTGAGGTTGTTCGCAATGTTCATCCTTTTGACAAGCTAGAAGAAAATGGTTGTCTCCCAAAAGAGGAGGCACAACATGTTGTAGATTTCCTAGATATGCATCGACAACTTTAAGATCGAAATATGCATGTACAGCTACTCAATGATCTTGTGTAACATTTGTGATCCATCAATGGCTCGACCCCTGCTATCTGTGTTTCGCGGATATATGGGGGCCAAATTGGGCACTTGCCCCTAGAGATGCTATTACACACCATGACTTATTGGTTTGTTTTTTTCTCCATATTATGTTGATTGAAAGCATGATATCGAGTTACCTTTCATTTGTGTATGTACACAATCAGCGTCCAGCTTGTACAATGAATTTTCATCTCATGCAAATTAGTCTTCGTACAACTAAATACCAATCATTTTATTTCAATTGCCAGGACACACAGATAATGAAATTAAGAACTTCTAGAACACAAGAAGCAAGAGGCTTATGAAAAGTAGTATCTATCCAAATTACTTGCTATCTTGACTGGCAAACGTGGAGTGTCATAGTCCTGGTGATTTACGTGGCAAAAAACAACCAAATGAGCTCTCATAGAGAAACATGCCACCAATATTAGATGACAATTTCTTTACATATAAGATCATACAAAAATCCATGAAGATTGACCTACCTTCAATCGAAGGCTAGATGTGCACAATACAAATTGTGTCATTAGATTTCAATCTGACAAATAAAGTGCCCAAGTTATTCAAAACATCTTGCATTTGTCACCACTTGACATATTTTATTTGAATAACAAAGGAAAAACTCTTAATTATTTAGGTTAATATATCACATAACTATGAAATATACATATCACCGAGTATATGTCCCATCCATCTATTTTCGCCCTCATGTATGAATGGTAATAAGGAAAAAATAACTCTATTCAGTGGATTAATCATCCTTAGATTGGACATATATTGTGTTGTATAGATGTGTTAGTCATCATTTGTGGTTGGCGTTAAGTAACTAGACGGCGTACAACTTACTATAGGAGTTACAAACCATATTGGTGTTTGCATCGGTGCAATATTATCCATTAAATTTGAAAGTGGATGGTAGTAAATGATGACATGACACTCTCTTATGCATTTTGATACGTCTCCAACGTATCTATAATTTATGAAGTATTCATGACATGTTTATTATAGTTTTGTATGATTTTGGTGCACTTTTATATGGCTTTTATATGATTTTTATGGACTAACATATTGACCTAGTGCCCAGTGCCAGCTGTTGTTTTCTGCTTGTTTTTGGTTTTCCAGAAAATCCATATCAAATGAAGTCCAAATGCAGCGAAACTTTTTGACGATTTTTTCTGGAAGGAAACAGACCCAGAAAGCTTCGGGGGAGCAGCAGAAGACCCACAGGGGCCCCACAAGCCACCAGGGCGCTCCCCCCCCCCCAGGCGCGCCCTGGTGCCTCGTGGGCCCCCTATGGCACCTCTTTGCGTGATTCCAACGCTGAAAAATCATATATATTCAGAAACCCCCGAAAGTTAACCTAGATGAGTTTTTATGCCGCCGCAAGCCTCTGTACCTCCACGATCTCATCTACAGCCCTTTTCCGGCACCCTGCCGAAGGGGGGAAATCATCACCGGAGCCCATCTTCATCATCCCGGCGGTCTCCATGACGAGAAGGGAGTAGTTCACCCTCGGGGTTGAGGGTTTGTACCAGTAGCTATGTGTTTTATCTCTCTCTCTCTCTCTCTCTCTCTCTCTCGTGTTCTTGATTTAGCACGATCTTGATGTACCGCGAGCTTTGTTAATATAGTTGGATCATATGGTGTTTCTCCCTCTCTATCTTCTTGTGATGAATTGAGTCTTTCCCTTTGAGGTTTCGTTATTGTCGGATTGAATATTTCAGATTTGAGAACACTTGATGTATGTCTTGCATGTGGATACCCGTGGTGACAATGGGGTATTCTATTGGTTCACTTGATGTATGTTTTGGTGATCAACTCGCGGATTCCCGTGACCTTGGGGTGATCTAGGCATAAGGATTGGTTGCATGTTTTCATTATCTTTTCTCCGATAAGAAACTTTGGGGCGCTCTTTGAAGTTCTTTGTGTGGATTGAATATTATGAATCTGAAGTTGTTTTGATGCATATCGAATAATCAATTCACGGATACTTGTGGTGACATTGGATTATCTAGGTGACATTAGAGTTGGTTGATGTGTATCATATGGTGTTATTCTAGTACGAACTCTAGGGCTGTTTGTGACACTTATAGGAATAGCTCAATAGATTGATCGTAAAGAATAACTTTGAGGTGGTTTCGTACCCTACAACAATTTCTATCTTATGTTCTCCGTGAATAGGAACTTTGGAGTGATTCTTTGTCGCACGTTGAGGGATTGTTATATGATCCAATTATGTTAGCATTGTTGAGAGATTGCACTAGTGAAAGTATGAACCCTAGGCCTTGTTTTCAAGCATTGCAATACCGTTTGTGCACACTTTTGTTACTTGCTACCTTTCTGTTTTTATATTTTTCAGATTACAAAAACCTATATCTACTATCCATACTACACTTGCATCACCATCTCTTCGCCGAACTAGTGCACCTATACAATTTGCCATTGTATTGGGTGTGTTGGGGACACAAGAGATTTCTTGTATTTGGTTGCAGGGTTGTTTGAGAGAGACCATCTTCATCCTACACCTCCCACGGATTGATAAACCTTAGGTCATCCACTTGAGGAAAAATTGCTACTGTCCTACAAAACTCTGCGCTTGGAGGCCCAACACGAGTCTACAAGAATAAGTTGTGTAGTAGACATCAAGCTATTTTCTGGCGCCGTTGCCGGGGAGGTGAGTGCTTGAAGGTATATCTTTAGATCTTGCAATTGAATCTTTTAGTTTCTTGTTTTATCACTAGTTTGGTTTATAAAAGAAAACTACAAAAAAATGGAATTGAGGTTGCCTCATATTATTCATCTTTATAATGTCTTTCTTGAAAATGATGGAGCGGAAAATTGTGCTCAATTTATAGAAGAAGAATTCAATAAAATGTTTGGCATAAAATCTTTGAATGATGAGCATGATTGCAATGTTGTTAGTATGAATTCTATGAATATCCTAAATACTAAAGATGATTGCACTAGTCATGACAAAAATGTTTCTTATACGCATGTCAATTTTTGTGGAGTGCATAAAGTTTGTGAAGACATGCCTTATAGGGATGATAGATTTTGTAAGAAGCATAAATATGATAGAACCAATTGTTTACTCAAAGTGATAGATAAATTTGCTACGAAATTATGCTCTCTTCATCCCATTACTTGTGAACTTTGCAATAAGGTTGGCCATCTTAATTTTCAATGCATACTTTTTCACGATCAAATCATGGCCAAATATTGCAATAACTTGACCACCCTTGAACTTTATAATGAGTTTATTCTATTTTTGGGGAGTGAAGAATTGACACATAAAAATAGTTGGTTTGAAGTATTCATTCTCACGGATGACATTGAAACTAATCTAAAGGAAATCTATACGTTTTGTGTGGTAAATTGCAATGATAATGCTTATATAGCCAACAAATAGAATATAAAAGAAATACTAATGGAAGGGTAAAGATTCCCCCTTTCCCTCCTATTTTCTCTCATGATGAAACAGGTAACGAGGAGGAGCTTTTTATCCAACCAATCTCTTTAATGAGAAGCACGGAAGAATTAAATAAACACGCACATAATGTGGTAAAGAAAAAGAAAAGAAGGAAAAGTAGAGGTAAAAAGGTATCTCTCCCAAATAATGTTGCTCCTATTATTGTTGTGCCTCATGAGAATGAATCAAAAAATACTTGTGGAAGATGATACACTTGATGATGATATTGCTTCTTTGTCTTATGGCATAATGTCCGAAGAAGCTATTGATGATGATTTTATTATACCTATTACTTGGTGTGATAATTATGATTGGGAAGATAATGATACTTCTTATAATCTTGAGAATCTTTTTGGCACCAACTTAGAAAATTATGATGATAATTATTATACTATTGGTGCTATTCATACTATTAATGATGAAAGTGATTATGCTTATGATATGCAAAGCCACAAGCTTGGGGATGCTATATTTGATGAGAAGAAATTTGCTTATGTGGAGAGTAGTAAAAATTCTATGCTTGTGGATCATGAAAAGAATGCTTTACGTGATAGCTATATTGATGAATCCATTCATGATGCTACTGAAAATTATTATGAGAGAGGAACATATGATTCAAGATGCTCTCTTTATGTTCTAATTCTTTATTTTTATGTGAGCATCGTTAAAATCATCATGCCTAGCTAAAAGGCATTAAAGAAAAGCGCTTGTTGGGAGACAACCCAATATTTGTACCTACTGTTTTTGTGTGTTCACATGATTAAGCTACTATATTAATCATGTTTTATATGTTTTCTTTCAATAATGTGCCAAGTAAAGCCTTTGGGATAGTGTGGATACTTGTTGATTCGATTCTGTGCAAAAACAGAAACTTTTGCGTCCAGTGCTGGAATTTCTATTCTGTACTGGAGCGTGAGAAAATTCTGAAATTTTTACAGAGCATTGGGTTACAATTTTTTTATGTTTTCCTAAGTTTTCAGAATTTTTGGAAGTACAGAAGTATGGTTTTTAAATCGCTTACTACACGCTGTTCTGTTTTTGACAGATTCTGTTTTCGATGCATAGTTTGCTTGTTTTAGTGTTTCCATAGCTTATATTGAGTAATATAAATTGTGGAAATGATATAATACAGTAGGAATTATGTGAGAACAATTATGAATCTTGTCTTGACAGTACCTAAGTGGATGATTTAATTTTATCATACTAACCTATCTCACGAAGTTCCGTTAAGTTTTGTGTGATTGAAGTTTTCAAGTTTTGGGTGAGATATCGATATGAGGAGAATAAGGAGCGGCAAGACCCTAAGATTGGGGATGCCCAAGGCACCCCAAGGTAATATTCAAGTAATACCCAAGCAACTAAGCTTGGAGATGCCCCGGAAGGCATCCCCTCTTTCGTCTTCAACATTATCGGTAACCTCACTTAGAGTTATATTTTTATTCGTCACATGATATGTGTTTTGCTTGGAGCGTCATTTTATTTTGTTGAGATTTGCTTGCTGCTATCAATAATCATGTTTTGTGTCTTTTAGTTCAATCAAATGCCAATTATAGCCTTTACCATGCCCGGTTCGCAAGTTTATGTGTTGCTGTTTGAAAACAGAAAGTTTTCTGTTATGTTCAGAATATTCCTGAATAGTCAGAACATGATAAAAATCTGAAGTTTTTACACAGCAAGCATTCATGAGTTCTCTGTCACTTGGTAATTTTTCAGAATTTTTGGAGTTAGGGAAGTATGAATTTTTATTCCCCCTTTACAGACTGTTCTGTTTTGGCAGATTTCGGTTATAGTTGCATTGTTTGCATATGTTGCTTGTTTAATGTTTCTATTGGTGGATAGGAGTATTAAATATGCAGAGGCATTTAGTATGCAATGTTTAATTATAATTTTAGTAATTTTCTATAGTAGAGAATGTTAAGGTTTTGAGTTGATTTATACTAACTTATCTCACGAGTTCTTGTTGAGTTTTGTGTGGATGAAGTATTTAAGATTTAGGGAAACTGTGACATGAGAGGAATTAAGGAGACACAAAAGCTCAAGCTTGGGGATGCCCAAGGCATCCCGATATAATATTTCAAGAAGTCTCAAGCATCTAAGCTTGGGGATGCCCCGGTAGGCATCCCACCTTTCTTCATCAACAATTATTGGTTAGTCTTGGTTGAGCCTAAGTTTTTGCTTCTTCACATGAGTTGTGCTATTCTTGGAATGTCATTTTATTTTGTTTTCTTTGTTTTTTGAATAAAATACTTAATATCTGAAATTTTTAAATGAGAGAGAATCCTCACATATCTACCTATTTACTTAACTACTCATTTGGTCTTCACTTATATCTTTTTGGAGTAGTTTGTCATTTACTCTTGTTCTTCACTTATATCCTATGAGTAAATTGTTGAAATGAATTGAATATCATAAATTTGAAATTTATATGCTTCATATGCTTGTCCCATGGGGAGTAGTGACTTCACATACAAGAAGTATAAGCGGTAAAATTTATTGAAAGTTAACAAACATAGCATTGGTCACTTGAACAATTCATGAAAGAATTTTGAAGGAAGAGAAATTTCACATATAAATATACTATCTTGGACATCTTCTATGATTGTGAGCCCCCATTAATTATTTTCAAGCTTGATCAAGTAGTTGATGTTGGACAAGGAAGACAACGTAATGAGTTATGTTTGTTTATATTCACATAGAAGTTATATTGTCATGGATCCTCTAACATGTGGTGCTTGCTTAGGATCTTTTCTAGCCAAAAATTCGTACTAAGTAGAGATACTACTTGTGCATCCAAAAACCCTTAAACCCAGTTTCTTGCCATGAGTGTCCACCATATCTACCTATGGATTGAATAAGATCCTTCAAGTAAGTTGTCATCAGTGCAAAAAGCAATAAAAATTGCTCCTAAAATATGTATGATCTTTTATTGCAAGGGAAACTAAGCGTTGTACGAACTTGTGATGGTAAAGAAATAAAAGTGATGGACTGCATAATAAAGGTTGCTATCACAAGGGACAATATAACGTGACGTTCCTTTGCATTAAGGGCTTGCACATCCAAAAATAAAAAGCGCATGACAACCTCTGCTTCCCTCTGCGAAGGGCCTATCTTTTAATTTTCTGTATTTACTTTTCTGTATTTACTTTTATGTAAGAGTCGGTAATGTTCAACCTTATTCCGCTCTATTTATTCTCTAGTGGGCAAGCATCATGTGGTAGGGAATGATCCAGGCACATATATCCAGTTGAATATAGGTGATCATGAGTTATTATTGTTGACATTATCCATGAGATAAATAAGTTGGGAGGCAAAACATTAAGCCCCTATCTTCCTATGTGTTTGACTGAAACAGTTTGTTCTAAAAATATGCTTTGAGTGCCAGCAATCATGGAAGACTAAATGATAGTTGAGTATGTGAAATTTGCTAAATCAAAGCTCTTACATAGACCCTTCCTGAAAATAAGATGAATTGCAATTGTTTGATGACTGAAAACATAGTTTGTTAGTTTTCAAGAAAGTTTATGGTCTATACTTTAACATGTGAATAGCTTGCTACTTCATCATGAGAAGTTTTATGAGATGAGCTACTGTTTATGATATATAATGATGCTAGAAAAAGTGATTGGAATTATCATTGATCAAACTTATGCACTACGCTAGCATTCACACTTCATAAATTATTTCTTTTATCATTTACCTACTCGAGGACGAGTAGGAATTAAGCTTGGGGATGCTGATACGTCTCCAACGTATCTATAATTTATAAAGTATTCATGCCATGTTTATTATAGTTTTGTATGATTTTGGTGCACTTTTATATGGCTTTTATATGATTTTTATGGACTAACATATTGACCTAGTGCCCAGTGCCAGCTGTTGTTTTCTGCTTGTTTTTGGTTTTCCAGAAAATCCATATCAAATGAAGTCCAAATGCAGCGAAACGTTTTGACGATTTTTTCTGGAAGGAAACAGACCCAGGAAGCTTCGAGGGAGCAGCAGAAGACCCACAGGGGCCCCACAAGCCACCAGGGCGCGCCACCCCCACCCCCCCAGGCGCGCCCTGGTGCCTCGTGGGCCCCCTGTGGCACCTCTTTGCGTGATTCCAATGCTAAAAAATCATATATATTCAGAAACCCCCAAAAGTTAACCTAGATGAGTTTTTACGCCGCCGAAAGCCTCTGTACCTCCATGATCTCATCTACAGCCCTTTTCCGGCACCCTGCCGGAGGGGGGAAATCATCACCAGAGGCCATCTTCATCATCCCGGCGGTCTCCATGACGAGAAGGGAGTAGTTCACCCTCGGGGCTGAGGGTTTGTACCAGTAGCTATGTGTTTTATCTCTCTCTCGTGTTCTTGATTTGGCACGATCTTGATGTACCGCGAGCTTTGTTAATATAGTTGGATCATATGGTGTTTCTCCCTCTCTATCTTCTTGTGATGAATTGAGTCTTTTCCTTTGAGGTTTCGTTATTGTCGGATTGAATATTTCAGATTTGAGAACATTTGATGTATGTCTTGCATGTGGATACCCGTGGTGACAATGGGGTATTCTATTGATTCACTTGATGTATGTTTTGGTGATCAACTCGCGGATTCCCGTGACCTTGGGGTGATCTAGGCATAAGGGTTGGTTGCATGTTTTCATTATCTTTTCTCCGATAAGAAACTTTGGGGCGCTCTTTGAAGTTCTTTGTGTGGATTGAATATTATGAATCTGAAGTTGTTTTGATGCATATCGAATAATCAATTCACGGATACTTGTGGTGACATTGGAGTATCTAGGTGACATTAGAGTTGGTTGATGTGTATCATATGGTGTTATTCTAGTACGAACTCTAGGGTTGTTTGTGACACTTATAGGAATAGCTCAATAGATTGATCGGAAAGAATAACCTTGAGGTGGTTTCATACCCTACAACAATTTCTATCTTATGTTCTCCGCGAATAGGAACTTTGGAGTGATTCTTTGTCGCACGTTGAGGGATTGTTATATGATCCAATTATGCTAGCATTGTTGAGAGATTGCACTAGTGAAAGTATGAACCCTAGGCCTTGTTTTCAAGCATTGCAATACCGTTTGTGCTCACTTTTGTTACTTGCTACCTTGCTATTTTTATATTTTCAGATTACAAAACCTATATCTACTATCCATACTACACTTGTATCACCAGCTCTTCGCCAAACTAGTGCACCTATATAATTTTTCATTGTATTGGGTGTGTTGGGGACACAAGAAATTTCTTGTATTTGGTTGCAGGGTTGTTTGAGAGAGACCGTCTTCATCATACACCTCCTTAGGTCATCCACTTGAGGAAAAATTGCTACTGTCCTACAAAACTCTGCGCTTGGAGGCCCAACACGAGTCTACAAGAATAAGTTGTGTAGTAGACATCACATTTGGACTGAACTTTAACTATCTTGGCATATTAATAAATATCATGGCTGAAAATTCTAGATTCCATTAATCTAGGTTAGTGTAACTCAGTAGAATGTTTTAGATTGTACAACTACCTCACTCAGATGAAGTTGTACCCGATTATAAGATATTGGATCAAGAAGAAAAAATAATGATATGCCAATCCTATGTTGTTTCATTTTGCACCAACATTAAAATATCCACCAAATTACTAGCCTAGTTAATACTATATTTAAGGGAAATGATAATGTGATCTTTGTTGCGCAAGTCTATATGTGCATCAACCTAGGTGGTTTGCTTGCCCGCACCTCTGTTTCCTACTAGTGGTTGGGGCGCGGCCCTGCCACGTCTCCTGAGTGAAATCTGTGCGGTGCCAGATTGCAAGCGCCTCTTTGGCTGCTTTTTTCTCTGTTTGCTACCACACATGCATGTATAACTGAGGACCTTATTAATCAATGATCATAATGAAGGTCGAATCCCTTAAGAGTAGTAACCCAAATAATCCATCTAGATGTGTGTACTGAGCGACCTTTGCCTCTCCTGAGAAGGACGGAGCCAGGCTTCTCCGCTGCCCGTGCACACTAATCCATCTAGCTAATACACAATGCCAGGTTTGGGAGCGGCATGCCTTGCCTTCTTCAGTGGTGCACCTCTTGAGTGCTCATGTGTGCACCTATCTTGTTGATGGCATCTACCTTGTAGTTACTGAACAGGAGGTAGCTGAAGCAGATAATATTGAGTATCTTGTCAGCTCGGTCGCGTGGCTTGGGTGGTAGATGTGCACGGGAAGCTTGATGATCCCGAAATGTCCTTGAACCAGCCATGAAAAGACGAGTTTGTCAGAAAAAATAATATGAAGATGCAGTATGTACACATATGGGCATTGTCTCTGATTCAGAATCTTAGATCAAAGATAGCAAAAGTTGGATATGCATGCAATTCCAAGGGGGCGGAGTAGACAGAGCATTTCATCTTTATCTTTACTCTTTGATCTATCACTATCTGCTACACTAATTTGCAGTACTATGTTAACCCAGCGATGCAGGCAACAAAGAGTGTGAGAGACTGAGAATAGCGACAAATGAAGCCACTCTGTTTCATCAAGTTAGCACAGCCATATCCAATGGAATGCAAAGTATCAAATAAATAATACTGATTCCTAGATGCCACTTTCACAGCTGATCTAGGGAAAGTAATAAGCATCAGTATATTGAAAAACAATTCAGGCAACCATCACATCTCATAAAAACAACAAAATTAATTGGTCGGCTGACCTTAATGAAATACATCTTGTGTAATATCTAACAGCCAAATAACAAGTAGCGCTTGCCCAATCTCTCCGAGAATGAATAACTATCTGGGGAGGTGTTTGTGAAAATAATTTCTAAAGGCAGGTATCTTTGATGGCTAATATAATCTGGGCATTGTTTGTTGTGCTACATTCAATTGTTCTTGACAATATCATGATGTTACAACAATATCCAACGAACTATATATAGATCATTTTGTTAAGTCAACCTTGCCATACAACAACAGCAAGGGCCTAAGCGAGGGAGGTATTCACCTAGGCTTGTAGCGTCGGTGGAGTCAAGCGTGCCAAGACATCCGGGGCGCCTAGTCCCTGGTCCAAGTGTCCAGGACTGCTAGCGAACTCCCAAAGGCCTGGAGATTATTGACGAGGATCAAAAGTAAGAAGTATATCCATCTGATGTAGGGAATGTTCCATCACCAACAGCTAAAAAAAATTAGGACTACAAAGAAAACTTGAGACCCTGCATAGAAGATAACTCCTGCAGAACGTCAACGCTTGCAATGTAAAAAGATCTATGATTTAAACAAAAGGTAAAATGACCTAACCCTGTTTATATTCACGCATCTTACCCCGATAATAGAAAATTATATACAGAACATTAAGCTATTAGACAATTCGTCCGCCAGTTAGATAACAGTGCACGCTTAACAAATAAATTAACCGAATAGTTCTTATTGGTCTGGCAAGCTTACCAGTTAGATCCTCCATGTTTGCAGGCTTCACATCAACACTGTTAAAGCTCTGACTATTAATTTCTAAATTCTACAGATTAATTCGCAGATTATCTGCTGATATGAATGTCTCACCATCGCTAGAAGCAAAACAAAATGAGAACAAGATAGGTACCCGACGAAGAGAAATTGCAACACAATCAGCTGAACCTCGCCGCCAGAGCACAAACTTTTTCGGTAAAACCATCGCCAATGCCTCACCCGAGTACACCCAAGCAGACTACCTGCGAATCTCCATGTTGCCACGTAAAGAGCTCTTCATGTGCTCCCATATTCCCTTTGTCAGTCTACCTTTAAAGTGACTGCGAAAAATCGCAGAATCGAGCTAACATAGGGAAATGGTGAAATGTGCACAAACGAACTTCCAAAACTTGTGCTATTCATTTTGGCATATTCCGTTGTCTTTATTTCTCAAGTGAGAATCCCAGTGAATTCCTCTAAAATTCATCCATGTGTTCCAGCAATGAGTATGTAACCAATCTTCTTGACGTCATGCATGAAGTGCTGGTGGCACTGCCCTCGTTTGAGTTAACATGTACAACTATTAATCAGATCTCACTTCTCAGTCATACTTGACTATCTAGTACCAGTTCCTGGTTTGAGTTTGGTTTATACATACTCTTACAGTCCCATGCAGGCAAAAACAGTAATGCTTGCTTTCTAGATGCCTGATGATCGCTAAGAAGTTAGCTCTAGCACATGATGCCTTACCAGTTTTTAATTGACTACTGAATAAAAATGCACTGGGACGGCGTGCATCTTGGAGGTAAACTCATTGTATACTGTTAGTTGCAACTGCCAATATTTACAACCTGTTGCGGTAGACAAAAAAACAGGTATTTTGCTCGCAAATAGGTCAAGAGGGAAAGGAGAAATGTCTAGCTAGTTTACATTGTGGCGTCGTGTCCAGCAGGAACAGCAAGAGGCACTGATTTGAAAGTTGATGTCTTGCGTAGTAAACTCTGATAAAAAACAAAGATACGAAGTTTGGAATTTAAAAGGGGAAACGTTGGGTCAACTGCATTTTGGTGTTGACTGTAGCAGTTGCAATGTATATGTGTGTACCTCCACCATTGGGTAGTTCCAGGTTTGTGGACTTGTTGGTTTGCTTTCCCAGCCTGTATTTCTTATATAAGATAAAACAAACATCATTGTGTTAGTCGGTAAGTAGCACAACACTGGAGTGGACTGCAGAGGAAAAGAGAAGGGAAGAAACAACAGGAGTGGTGCAGAGTTGAATAAAACCTGAAGATGGCTTTTTAGGTGGTATAGAGTGAGGCCTTTCATGGCCATGAGCGTGAGCACTGCCTTGGGCGTTGCCTCTGTTTGCGGGTAGAAATTAACACAATCAGTTTGGAAGCAAAGTCAGCTGCATGAGAACACGAGGACAGTGGCGACTAGGGTTAGCCATGGGCGCACGAGGAGGAGGTGAGCGTCGAATCAAGTTGGTGGAGTAGATAGGCCAGATCGAGGAGAACACGAGGGAGTGTTGGGCGGCAACGGCTGGAATCGGCCGGCGGCCGAGAGGTGGAGAGAGAGCAAGCGCTCGAGAGGGAAAGGCGTGCCTGCGAGGAGATTTTCTTTCCCTCTTTCCTTCCACAGTAAAAACGCACAGTAACACCTCCGACGTGTACAGCGCGAGAGGGCGCTCTTCTCCCGTAGCTTATTGTTTCGGATTCTTATTCCTTTATCTTCTTCTCCCCCCACCTCCCACAACGGCTATGACGCCAATGATAAGGGGGCTCATGTTAGCGTTCACTTGGCACAGGAGCCGGCCGGTCCACCACACCTGGTGCATAAAGAAAAGTGTAGCATGACAATGGGAGATGGTGTTAGCAAGGAGATGGTGGGGCTTTTGTTTGAGGGGTCGGGCAAATAGTAGTCGAAGGTGCACTTAAGTATTTGTATGAGCGAGGAGAAGGTGTAGTTGTGTAGAGGTGAAGTAGCATGGCAATGTAACAGAGAGCCGAGACAACTGAGGGGAAGACTTTCAGTTTTGGTGTGGATGGAGAGGGGAGGGGGAATGCAGGTCTACGTGGAGCTCGTTCTAGTGAGGACATTGTTGGAGAAGACACACTTAGGCCCCGTTTGGTACTCACATGGCTTCCTCAAATCCTCAAATCCAGCTTACTCCCGTGGATGCCAGCTTCTCACGCGAACGATTGTGCGGCAGCATGACGCCTTCCTTCGCGGAGTTGGCTTCGTGGAGTTAGGGCATTTGGCCCAGCTCCCCACTCGGAGTTGGTGAAGCACGAAGCTCAGGGAGATCTGAACATTTGTATCTACATGTATACTAGTATAAAACAATGTGTTAGATTTTATACTAGCAATACATGCTGTCAAAAAAGTAGTTTGATAGAATCAATAAAAATAAGTTCGACCTTACACCCTATAGTCAGTCATGCACAAACTCCCCCCTCTTAATTTTGCACATTTACTCTTATTTTCACCAGAAGGACAGGCATGGCGCAATGGTGAAGTACTCACCACTTGTGCCAAGAGGTCCTGTACTTGTGGCAGCCTCTCTGTGTTGGACTGTGCCCAGACTCCACCTGGTGTGGGAGCTTCTAGCCCTTGCTCTCTTATTTTCACCACATAGTTTTCATGTACATGCTTTTTATGTTTTCGACATAATAAGCGTAATGTATGTCCCCCTATTTCGGTTCTTCTACTGGTTGCACATGTAAGTACACAATAAGTGTAATGTATGCCCCCTATTTCCGTTGTACGTGGTGGTATGCCATGTGTGATATATGTCGTATAAAACGTATATTGGATGTATATAGGTACTACCTTGAAAAAAGTCGCTGCCCAAGAAGGCAGATGGGACATTAATGCAATTTTTTAGCGAAGATATTTTTTTTATACAAGACTTAAAAAACAAAATACAAAACAAAAGAAGTGACTGAAATTTCACAAAATATAAGGCGTTTCAGAAACCAGGGCCCTGAAATATGATATACAAGTTTGAGAAAACAGGGCCCTGAAATATGATACAAAAGTTTCAGAAACTAATGCCCTGAAATAGGATTAAGATGGACGCTAGCGGTGTGTGTGCTAGCAAAAAATGTTGGCATCCTGTCCAAATTAGCTCTTGTTCTCATCCTGTTTCTCATTCAAACCCATCGACAAGATCTGCGTCCATATTTGAATCCCATCCATCTATGACAGCTCCAGATGAATGTGTATAGTGATCCCTTCACTCTGAACCGCTAGATCCATCCAAAATATCTGATCAACGGCTAGGCTTGCCTCTTTACTCTGGTGAAAGATAAGTAAATATACAGCTGCAGTATTGATAACCAGATTCCTGAATTGCTCTGACCAGCCCTTTCTTGCTGCTGCGTGTTATCACACTGTTCTGATTTTCACACTGGACTAATTGACCTGAGATTGCTAGAGAAACCAGTAAATCAATGCCAGAGATATAAGAAAAATCAGCCCCAAATGTCAAACCTGTAAGCCCTTGGAAAGGGAAAATCTAGCAGAGATTACATAGCCCCACAGGAGTCAGCATAAGCTGCTGCAACAATGTTATGTCCCCGTCACCTAAGATATGATCGCCGTCATGGCAAGACCAGAACAACACAGAAAAAAGGAGATAAGCGATTGGAGAGAATAACCGTCACTTTTTGCTACTCGAGAAAGAAGAGGAGCAGTGTCGCTTGCATCACTCTCATTCAGCCACTACTGGGCCCGCTTCTCATTCTCGTTATACATAACGGAGTGCAATCCACACCGACCAAGTCTCTGGGTCCACCCATCAGCAAGCCGCCACCCCGTCGCCAATTACGGCGCTGACTTGCTCTGTTTTCCTGTTCCTGGGCCATTTTGCCACTGCACCCTGCCATGCCGGTACTGTAGCCCATCCTGACAAACAATTGCAGAACGAGTATATATGCTGCAAGCTGTATCTGGCAATTTGTAGATGCAGGATTGCCAAATGATAAAACTGCACCCCACTAGAATAGATTCAGCTCTGACCTGGATTAGATGAACTTTAGCGCTGTTTCCAGCTGGTCCTCAAACAATCCAGAGGGACCATAGGCAGCGCCGCAGCGGAGATGCCTGGCATGCATGGCAAGAGTTTGTCCACGGAAGTCAGGTGTAGGTAGTTTGCGGTGCGGGGAAATTCCTTGGTGCCTTTCCCTTGTGATTGTCATGCGAGAACTTTCAGCAATTTAAAGTTGATCTTTTGCCTTTCTGCTATCAAGGTCCTGGTGGAGATGCCCATCTGATCTGCAACACTGTACCTTTATTCCAACAAGATTGTGATATGTTAGAGCATATTCCGTTAAAAAAAGTTGGTTGTGATCTCACCGTACATTAGCATGTCTCCAAGAAATTTTGTATCAGTACACGTGCAGACTAGTTATCCAAATGTCAACAACAGGTTCGTACCATGGGCAGAGCTCCCTTGATGCCAAAGGTATCTGTGGCCCCCCTCTTTGGTCGACAAATTTCTTCAGAAACTCTAATTTATACCACTTAAATAACAGAGATACTAGGTTAAGAGTACTGTTCTTAGCCGGTTTCCCTAAATGTTTTTTCCTCAAGCTCTTGGTACTACATACAGTTATGTTTTCTGCAAAACTGATGGTACCCTTATACATCATGCTTTCTTTAAGGCCCTTTTTTGTATGAAGGGATTGGGTAGAAACTTTGGAGATATAACTTGTCTTCTGCAAAGCTCTTTTGTATACTAATAGGCCTAATGTTGTCTTGCACGTATGCTGACACGTATGCTAACTAGAAAAGGTGAAAGAAAACCTTTGGCACAGTACGGAGCACTTGTTCCGAAGTTTATGCGGAATTAAAGGGTACAAAATGTAGCAGCCAGTTGTCCTCACCTTTTATTCCCAGCTGAAAATACAAAATCTGCATGGATTCTTCATCACGCTGCTGATTGCCTGATATGGATGTTTATGTGGAGAGACGAGGCAGCTGGATGTAGTATTCTTGCAGGTACAGTTTGAATGCAAGCTCCAGGTGATAGCACCTATCTCCAAATGCCCATTTGTGTCATCAAGGGTGAAATTTCTGCTCGCAGACAGATTTCAAATGATATGGAGAATCTGGAATATGGCTTGATTCTGACAATATCAAAGACATTGATTCTGCAACTTGAACCAGGAGATGCTCATCCAGTACCTGTTTCTTCCAGCTGGTCATGTGTGTTGGGCTGTGTTTGTTTGTGTGTGTGTGTGTGTGCTATGGCCCAAAGGGCCCATACCTGTAGCATATATCTGTATGTATAGCAGCTGAGTAAGAGAATAGAGATTCTAGTGTTTTCCCCAACCTACTGTCTTCATGGTATGAAGCCATGATGGAGGAACTGAATGCTCTTGACAAGAATAAGACTTGGGAACTTGTACACCTTCCAGCAGGAAAGAAGCTTGTGAGTTGCAAGTGGGTCTACACAGTGAAGCAAAATGCAGAAGGGAAAATTGAGCGATATAAGGCAAGACTTGTTGCTTGGGGATATAGTCAAACGTATGGTATTGACTATGACGAGACATTTGCACTAGTGGCAAAAATGAGTACTGTGAGGACTCTAATTTCTTGTGCAACTAACTTTGGATGGCCTCTCCATCAACTTGATGTTAAGAACGCGTTCCTGCATGGTGATCTACAAGAGGAGGTATATATGGAAATTCCACCTGGTTTCTCCACTCCTAAAACAACAGGAAAAGTATGTAGGCTGAGGAAGTCTCTTTATGGTCTGAAGCAATCTCCAAGGGCATGGTTTGATAGGTTCAGGCGTGCTGTTTGTCATATGGGATATAGACAATGCAATGGAGACCACACTGTATTTTATAGACACTTGGGGTGTCGAATTACTATCCTTGCAGTATATGTGGATGATATTATAATCACAGGAGATGATGAGGTGGAGATATCACGATTGAAAGGAAGTTTGAGCAAGGAGTTTGAGGTCAAAGATCTGGGCCAACTTAGGTACTTTCTTGGCATAGAAATTGCGAGGTCTTCCAAGGGGATAGTTCTATCGCAACAAAAGTATACCTTGGATTTACTAGATGATACAGGTATGCTTGGGTGTCGAGCTGCATCCACACCCATTGATCAAAATCACAAGTTATGTGCTCAATCAGGGGAACCCGTGGACAAGGAGAAGTATCAAAAGCTTGTTGGAAGACTCCTCTACCTATGTCACACGAGACCAGATATCTCATATGCAGTGAGTGTGGTGAGCCGATACATGCATAATCCCAGGAGTGGACATTTGGATGTTGTATATCGGATCCTCCGATATCTAAAGGGCAGTCCAGGGAAAGGACTATGGTTCAAGAAGAATGGCCATCTCACTGTAGATGGTTTATAGTGATGCGGATTGGGCTAGTTGCCTTGATGACAGAAGATCGACCTTTGGCTACTGTGTATTTGTTGGAGGGAACTTGGTGTCGTGGCAGAGCAAAAAGCAGCAGGTGGTGTCAAGGTCGACAGCTGAAGCAGAGTATAGAGCTATGTCCCAGGGGCTTAGTGAGATGTTGTGGGTGAGAAACCTCTTATCAGAACTGAAGGTGTTAAGAAAGGGCCCTCTAAATGTATGGTGTGATAACAAATCAGCGATTAGTATCGCTAACAACCCAGTCCAACATGACAAAACCAAACATGTGGAGATAGATCGTTTCTTCATTAAGGAGAAGGTGGATGATGGCACAATCAAGATCAGTCATGTAAGCTCAAAAGAACAAGTTGCAGATTGTCTTACCAAAGGATTAGGGGTTAGGGAGTGTAATTCAGCATGTAGCAAGATGGGGATGATCGATATCTATCACCCATCTTGAGGGGGAGTGTTGGGTTGTGTTTGTTTGTGTGTGTGTGTGTGCTATGGCCCAAAGGGCCCATACCTGTAGCATATATCTGTATGTATAGCAGCTGAGTAAGAGAATAGAGATTCTAGTGTTTTCCCCAACCTACTGTCTTCAATGTGCAGCTGTATTTTGTGCAATGTGCATAAGGAAAGAGGTAACCAAACATGAATACATGTGTAGATGATATCAAAATGAAAAAAAAATGAATATATATTTCATTTAGCACATTAGAAGAATTAGACATCCTCACATAGTCAAGCCGGCTACCTCATGATATCCAGGTATAGAAAGACTAAGCTTGCCTAATCTGGTTATACGATGTCATAGTCCCAAAAGGAAGTCTGAGTTTGCTGAAAGTAATCACAATAAGACACCCTGCTATTCTCAAGTAAACAAGAACAGCCGCATCCTGTTAATTCATTACCACAATTTAAGGTCTTCAGCATTATCTTGTGAAGCCTCTCTGACTGTTTTTATCGTCCATGTGAAGCCTCAGTAGGTGACAACTCTGAAAGATAGGACCTGCGAATACTTTTCCACTCGAGGGTGAAGGGCGAAGTACTAGATACTACCATTGCTTTCAAGAACAATGAAAATTGCTTATGACCTGTTTCTACCTCCCCGGGTTTGATACTCTTGCATTCTGATGTTGATCGAAATATTCTTTCTAAAGATGAGTGCTCACCACTCAAAGAAGTATCGTTGAACATGAAATGACTCATTGCAAACCTTTGTCTTAGCCCAGGCAAGGCGTCATGCAGGGGAGGCTAATTCTTGGAGCTTTAAACATACCTCCAGATCTTTGGGGAATATATGCAGGAACAACTTACCATACAGGCCATTCACTAAGATCATGGCCAGCCACAGCTACAACTAGGTCATCTGGAGATTGATAGGTGCTCAACATTTCCATGCAACAAAGAAGAACTATAAGGAAAATAATAATATTTTATGAAAAGTTAGATTCCATTTGCTCATAGTGCACAATGGAATGTTGTGAACATAAAGTTGGATGCCTCACTCCTATAAATTTAGGACGAACTACTCTGTTCTTCCACACAGAAATTTTTCAGCCAGCCCTTCCACCATATTGAGCATTTCTCACCGCCTAGTCGACCAAAGTGTCAGTAAAATCCTCTTGTGTAGCCTTCCTACAATAATAATACCGAGTTATGTCGCGGGGCAGGGACCCTTTGGCACTGAGCCAGGTAATTGGTGATGTGTTGGATCCTTTCATTAAGTCAGCTGCCATGAGGATTAATTATGGTGATAAGGAGATTACAAATGGCACTGGGGTACGATCATCTGCCGTGCTCAATGCACCACAGGTGGAGATTGAAGGTCGTGACCGGACGAAGCTCTACACGCTTGTAAGTACACAATATATGTAGCTCTACATACTTGTAAGTAAACACAATACCTTGTAGGAAAATGATATGTGTAGTTTGCAGGTTTATTGGGCATTGTGTTAGATAATATGAAAAATGACCTTTGATCCAAACAAAACTTTAAAAAGATGACTCTCGTGTGAGGGGTGGTGTCTAGAATAATCAGATAAGGTAATCATAGTGAGTGACGCATACGCTGATCTATACAAGCTCCTTACTCAAACCAACCTACATTTAGAAAACCCTTATGCATAAGTCTGAATGATGTTTCACTAAAAGAAGGATACCTAACTTCCACAGATATATGTTCCATGGGTGGTTTTTTATAACAGAAATACGAGAGATATAGGCCACGAAGAATATTATAGTGAGAACAAGAACATCACACAATAACCATTGGGAATGATCAAGTATAGTACATGCTACTTTAGCATATATGTCTGCACCCTATGTTAGTATCTTGTTTGTACAGTGCTATACAAGAATATTGGGCAGGATAAGCCCAAATCTGTCTGCTTTGCTTAAAGTTGGAGCTTGAAGCTCTCTCATGTTAAAGTTGGCATACATGCATGTTGCTATGAACATCCTCTACATAACTGAATAGACAAAACTACCCAGAAACTTAATCAGAATGTCCCTAGAATATCCCCTATCCCGCCTGAACCCGCTAGCTATATAAAAGTATATAAAAGAAGATACCTGACCACACTGCTTCCCACTATTGCATTCTTCTTTTTGCTCTGTAGAGTTGTGCTCTGGCTCCTCTATAAGGTATGGAACTGCCTCTTTTGTCTTTATCTCAATGCTAAGATAGAAATATCCCATCTTATAAGGTTATGGTGGATCCTGACGCGCCAAGTCCAAGCAAACCGGAATACAGGGAATATTTGCATTGGTGAGCATATCATATTTATTACACAGTACTGCATAGTTTCTTCCTTAACCTCAATGATGCCAAATTTCTTAAGAAACCTACGAGTGCTTCTTGCAACATTGTTTTTATGTTTATAGTTCAAGAACCCCTTACCTAGATAACCTGCAGGATTGGAATGCAGCCCTCTCAAAAAAGGAGGGGGGTGTTTCTTTTCCATCCATCAACAGCTGAAGAACTCTTGTTCTGTATGATATTGGGTAAGAAAGCACAGTATTGCGGTAACCTAATTCTTTTCTAGCACCATAATTCCCTTCCGCTAAGTCTCTTTGTTTAGATTGCCATTTTTATCAACATTCATTAGTTTTCCTGTAGATACTGATCGGTAGCATGGAAATTAAATAAACAAATATTGCAGCATAAATCTTTATAGTTTCTACAGTCTCCAAGAAGATGTTTTACCAACTTCTCATGGACTAGGTACTCTGCAAATTTGACTATTAATTACTTCAAAACACAAAGTAGTGAAAAGATGGCCCTTAATAAGGTTTCAGGATATCAGTCTGATGTGCAACAACCATTAAACACAATATGGTGAGCTGGGACAAAAATATTAATTGAAGAAGGCATTAAATATGAAATCAACATGAAAAGCATCAAGACATGCATGGATGCAATCTCAATAGTACTGTTGGGGGAAATAGAAGCAAAAAAGATTGAAAGAGACTATTCAACAGAAACAAGTGGTAGAGCTAAGCAGCTAATGCTTAAAGTTAACATGTATTGCTCAGACAACATTTATTCTTGTTAAACTTAAAACTCATTCTGTTCATGTTTATTTTATGAACGCCAAAAGTTTGTGCTAGGAATATCTAGAAGCAAACCACAGATAGCAGAAATATTGAAGGAACTTGCTAATTATAAAATAATATAGAACAGTGGTCATTGTTAGATTACATAGAAGTGATGTGTATACCCCATTGTATAAGGGGTTCCCAGCACATTTCCCTCACCTGTACCTCGATATATACAGCCCTTTGGCCTTCCAGTAATACAAGTCGCTATTACCGTTCAGTCACATTTCCTGCTGGATAAACTTAAGAGTAACTGATTTTGTACCAAACACTGACATTTCCATAGGTTCCTCTGACCCAACATGCTGCCTATTTGTGACACCAAGTTTTTTGTTTGGCTGATTCGTCAATATTTTGTTAGCTACTTGCTATTAAGAAAGTATCACCAATCTAAAAATACCATATAACTAATAAATTAATCGGATCCATGTTTCTTCAACTTAAAACTCCTTAAACAAACTTCCAATTTAATCGTACATTTTTTCCCCTAATTTGACATGATTTAGACATAGGTTTATGTAGCTTATTATATCATGTATGAGCAGTCCTGTTGCTCATCAAAGATCTAAAGGTGATGTCTTGTTGGTTATTTTGTACAGGTTGGTGACAGACATCCCAGAGGCAACAGATGCACGTTTTGGTGGGTAACACCTTACATAATCTCCAATAGTAACAATCATACAAGACATATGCAGACTGCTGAACAATTTATCATATAACACAATCGGCAAACTCCTCAGATTATTTTGGTATCACCATCTTTCCTCAATTGTTCCACGCAAAAAAAAATGATATTCATTGTTCTGTACTTTGAATTCCTTTGGCTTGTACAATCACATAACCCCACGTACTTAATGAACTATATGACAAATGACAAAATAAATTTCAACAAAATAAAATTTGCATGCAAAGATGTGCACAAGGGTTTTAGAGAATTACTGCAACTAGTCAAAATAAAAATGTAGGAATCAAGACAATGGTTAATTCAAGCCATCGTCAAACTGATCGCAAACAGGAGTACAGTTTCAGTCACTGACACATGCATATTAGGTTCATTTAACAGGCTAATATACCATATACTGAGATTCTTTGTCTTTAATTAGGCATTTTTGTTCTATACCCTTATACTTCTAATTCTTTTTGGATTTAAGGTGACTCTGCAGCAACTGAGAGTTTGAGACAAATAAATAAAATCTAGGTAGTTCCAAGTGAAGTTTTATGAATGACCTACTGAAGGCTAAACTATACATAACTATCTCAATACAGATACCTGTGAATCAAATGCGAAGGACCTTAGAGAGACAGAGAGAGAGGGGGGGGGGGGGGGGGGGGGGGGGGTGAGCCCCGCCTCTAATATGTGATTGCACCTGTTTTTTATGCAGGTTAAGCAGTTGGACAGGTTTTATCTGCCAACAGTGCCCCCAGTTGAGTATCTGACACCATGTAACTTTCTGTGGGCCCCACTTGATGACATTCGTCAATGTGGTGAGATCTCAATCAGACATCAAGTTGATGGACAACTGTTACCTGCTTCACTGCTTGACAGTATACAATGTTTGACCAATATTGTCCGTTGTGGCCCGCATAAATACAAGGGCAGCCCGGTGCATGTAGCTCCCGCTTGCGCAGGGTCCGGGGAAGGGTCCGACCACTTTGGGCTCGCATAAATACAAGATACACCTATATTCCAAATTTATGAGACATACTTCAGATTCTTCAAACATGGGAACATCCATTTCCAAGTGAAGACAAAATACTAGAATGCCACTTAGAACACCAATATGTAAAGTTATCACAGTGCTTTATAGCCTCCATTAAGATACTGCCTACTAGAGTTCACATATACGTATTAGCACAAGCAGACAAACCATAGTTATGGTTATCACAAAACACTAGTGCCATGTTCCCACAGAAAAGATACTAGCAATGTGACTTGGCCACATTACTATATTAGCATAGACACGCTTCTCTGCTATTCAATCAAGATTGCAAGCAAATTTTCAAATTTTAAACAGAATTTGGAATGCTTTTAGCAGAGTAAACAGAAGTTCCATAACATGCCACGGCTCATGAGTTTACCAATTTTATTACTACATTTAGTGATAGGCAATCAAATGATATATCTCCTTTTTCTATATGCTCGCTAACGGAAATGTTCCGCCTGTAGATAGTCTATCTTCAACTTCAATATATCTATGTTTATGTCTGGATGCAATGGTGGATATGCAGCACATGACATTGGCCTGGTAGAGACCAACCGTACATATAGCTTAAGGTATATAGTTTGAGAAAAAGATCAACAAATAAGGCATCAGAGGGCATTGTCTATATTTACTGAATTTACAGCGAGTATAAAAGGAGCCGCAGTAATGACACTGAACTACAGGGAATATCTACGTCAAACTGATGAGGAGCTTGTCGTCCAAAATAGTTAGAACAGTGACAGTCCATATCGTGAAATGGTCAAATTTATTCTTCTCCTTAAAAAAAATTGAATTGTGCAAAGCAAGTCTAATATAGAATATACAAATGTTTCAGGCAATGAAATAGTTCCCTATGAAGCTCCACGGCCACCAGCCGGTATTCATCGGCTTGTTTTTGTGCTATTCAAACAGGAAGTACGGCAGACAGTTTATGCACCAGGATGGCGGCAAAATTTTAACATCAGAGACTTCTCAGCATTTTACAATCTTGGACCACCGGTTGCTGCATTATTCTTCAACTGCCAAAAGGAGAGTGGTGTTGGTGGCAGAAGGTAGGCACCGACAAAAGTTCATGTTTTACTTAAAAGATAGATATGATATAGGCAGTGACGGAGTTTCAATGAAAAATCAGGGCCAAAAAGAATGTGAAGCTAAACTTTAATTGAGAATAAAATCAAAAGAAGGCAAAAACTAGGTGAAAGTAGGTTAACTTGATAGAGTTTTGGAATCACAGAAATATATGTGCATAAATATATATAGGCAATTCCTATATATATAATTATTGAAGGGAAAAACTGGAATGGCCCTGGCCCCAACGTAGCTCCGAACCTGGAGATAGGCACAATGTCACATAGGAACCAGGGGAGGGGTGGGGGTCTCTGGCTCCATCAAAAATAGAATTCTTGACAATGTGGTTGAGAAGTACTCCCTCCGTAAACTAATATAAGAGCGTTTAGATCACTAGTACTAGACTCGGACACATTGTTTTTTTTTTTTTCGGGGGACTCGGACACATAGTTAGCTCATTAACATCTAATCTAAAGCAACCATGGGGCTACTAAGGTGATCTGGGGAACAGTTTCTGGAGATTGCTGAAGTGTCAACATCAACACATATATTCAGAAAGGGGAAATTTTGGATCAGACAAGTATGCATTTTTCCCCATAATATAGTGATTTCCATAGATTTAATCAGGGTATGAACTCTTTATGTGCGAAATAATATTAATATTTTCATCCTTTTAATGATGAACTATTTATTCTTACTAACTACTTTACAATACTTCCATTTCAAGAAAGAAGTGATATGATAGAACAATACAAAGAAGGTTAGGGTGTTCTCCTCTCTTGATATATACAAGAATGAGCCCCATAGAAATTCAAAAACAGTGGCAACAAAAGAACATCATCCCTTTATCTTCAAAACACCATCCCTAGTTAATATGGAAAAAAAATACTAGCATGTTATTTATAGGACAATAGCATTTCATTACCAGTTCTAAACAGATTCCTTTTCTGGATTAATAGGTTCCAAGGACCAGGCTGAGGGATGGATGCAGGAAGGCAGCACCATTTTCAGAAACTATGTAGTCCACCAAAGAAGGGCGGGCCTGGCGCAGTGGTAGAGTCTCTCCACTTGTGGCCTGAAGGTCCTCTGTTCGAACCAGCCTCCTTGCTGAATTATTATACAAGGTTAAGGCTGTCTAGAAATTCCTTCCCCAGACCCCACCTTGTGTGGGAGCTTTCAGCAATGGGTACACCCATTTTATAAAGTCCACCAAAGCTTTTGAGTTTTGACAGCCCATATAACACCAGTTAACAATCCAGTAGTCCAGCAATTGATTCATATCATATAAAACAAAGCATCATCGGAGTTCTCATGCATCACATCTCTAAATATATTAATAAAATTAATATTATGTTTTATGATGTTTTTATTAAACTGAGTTTTATGATGTTCACATTAGCAATTGTGAGTGTAAGTGTGATCAGCTGTCGTGGAGCTTAGTGCAGGGTCAAAGTAAATTAGAGTGAGATTACTACATGTATCTCTCTCTTCTGTACATACTTTGCAATCCCATTAAGACTGGTCCTCTCTGTCAGCTGGACAGAGGTCCACCACTGGTGATCGGATCATCTGGTTGATAATGCAAGTGGTATTGCTTTTATTTTTCTTTCAGTGGGTGTGGATGTAAACCAGATCATGGCAACACTCATGTCTGAGATACAAACTAGACAAATCCTTGAGGCCATCCATGAAGAGGTCAAACTAAACTGCTTGAGCTCACTAAGACCGCAAAGAACAAATCTGAACAACTTACCCCGGAGTGTCATATTGATCTAGTAATAAGCGGCTTCCTCGGACGGGGGCATGAACAATCCATATAAGCAGATGACATAGCTCGGTCCAAAGCATGCATACTCGAGTTGAACCGCACAATTCGGCGACCAACAAGTTAGATTACTCCAGCCCCGGGGCAGTTGGTGTCCCATTTCAGCAACTGTGCCGCATTGAGCAACGATCTGTGACATTACAGACAACACAATTGCGCCCATGAGATTAAACGCGAGCTGACGAATTAAATATTTGAAGGTGCGCAGGCCTGAACTCAAGCACGCGCTCATCTTCTGACACCGCAGCAATAATTCGGAATTACCAATACAAATACACCAATCACGCCTAGATAACAAGATAATCTCACCGGAAGAACATCGAAGAGGAAATCCCGGAGGCATTACCGGTTACGCGGTCCGACCGACCGAGACGAGCGCATTTCCAATTTTCAGCCGGTCATCGGGCTCCGGGGGGTGGGGGGGGCGGAGGGGGGCGAGTGAGTGACCAAAGATGCCACTCGCGTCGCTCCGTCTCGGGCTGCGGCGCCGCCTCCGCCGCGTCCGGGTTTGGGTGTGGACGGGGGGAGACGGTGGAGAAACGACGACATGGACGCCGGCGGCGAGGTCTGGGGCAGGAGTGGTGGGACGTGTGGGTCGGGCCTAGCCTCCGAGACTTAACAAGGCCGGGCCAGGGCAGTCCGAAACCGCCCTGTGAGTGAGCCCATGACTACTATGCCGGGCTGGAGGCCCGACTGTAAATATTTGTCTTAGGTTCACATCAATGTACCTGTAATTGTTATATGAGTATAAATAAAGCTACAGATGTTTCTAAAAATATATATATTTTGCTCAAAAAAAAGTTTGGAAGAAAGTATATGTATACCGCTCAAAAAAAAAAAGTATATGTTGCCTCAAACAAAGGACGCTGATAACCACCATGGCCGAGCTCGCGCAGCTCCAACCGTTGGCTGCCACCGCGACGGGCAGGTGAGGGGAGGATAAGGCCGAGGCCTCCTCCATTCCCCTGGACTCCCCTCGCCAGTTCTCCCTCTCTCTCCCCTCGGGCGCTCGCTCTCTCCTCCTCTGCCCGACGTCGTCGCCGTCGCGCCGTCGTGAATCTCCGCGGCCAGCCACTCCCTCGCCTCTCCGACCAGCTCATCTGCACCGCCACCGTCCGCACCTTCCTCTCCGGCCGCTCGTTCGAGGCGGAGGCCCCTGCATTGCCGAGATCGAGCCGGTCCCCTCTTCGGGATCGCCGGCGACCACCGTCGAACTCCGGCTTCCTCCTGCGCTCCCGATAACCGAGAGGCCTCCGTGTGCCTGCACTGTAAGCTCCCCCTCTCCTCTCTCCCTTCCCGAGCTCTTTCTCAAGCTCTACCTACGGCCGCCATGAACGGCCGAACAGAGCTCCGCCGACGAGCTCGCTGCCGTCGCAGCAGTGGCCGTCACGGTCCACCGACCTCGTCAATGCATTCGTGGCCTCGAGTAGATGTCGTAGGAGTGGAGTGCCGTCCGTTTTGGCCTCAGTATCACCGCGCGCGAGTTCGCCGGATTTCGGGTCTCCGTCGTCCTTGTCACCGGCAACGGCTCCGGTCACCGTAGCCCACGAGACCACCCGCGATGGATGCGGCGTTCTCCGCACGTTCGATAGAGCCCAAAAACGCGCGAAACGGTAGCCCGTACGCGAAACCCGACGCTCGCCGACGTTCGGCCGCCGCGCAGAGCTCGCCGGAGCTCTCACCGGCGACGCGCTGACCTGGCAGGGCGCGGGCCCCGCCCGGGGTCGCTGCCATGTGGGTCCCAGGCCGCTGTTTGACCGCGTTGACCACGGTCAACGCGGGTTACTGTTCCCCCCTGACACTGACGAGTGGGCCCGCGCGACTAATTACGGTTAATAGTTAATTAGGTTAATTCTGTTAATTAACTAACTCACTGACAGGCCGGGCCCACTGATTAATCACTCTGTTAGTTTAAAATTAAATCTGTTTTAACCCTCTGAGGCTGACAGGTGGGTCCCACCTGTCTGTTTGACCAGTCAGCTGGTCAGCCGACTGCTGACGCAAGCATGACTCTAGTCTGACGTCATATTCCTAATTAGGCAATTTCTGTTAATTTAAATAATTCCAGAAATAGTTTAAAACTTTGAAAAATCATAGAAAATTAACCGTAGCTCGGATCGAAAAACTTTCTACATGAAAGTTGATCAGAAAAATCCCACGAATCAGATCGTGCCGCCTGTTTTCTTATCGGGGCCCTCTATGTAGGTGAACCCGCAACTTTTTGCCTGTTTCCGGTAGATGAATAGTGCATACATACCGGTTAATAATTCCAACTTAAATCCTAAAATAGCTAAAATGGTTTAGAGATGCATTTAGGCAACCCTGCACTGCACTCTAGCATGTCATGCTCTATGTTACATATGATTGTCGTGTATTTATTTGTTTCTTCCCCCTCTTCTTTCCGATAGCCCCCGAGCCCGACGCAGCTCCGGTGATCGACGACACCACTGACGACCCCTCTTTTGCCGCAGAGCAACCAGGCAAGCAAACCCCCTTGACGCGTGCCTATATTACCTATTCTCTCTCCCTCCTGCTTGCATTAGAAACTGCTACTGCTCTGTTTTATCCTAATCTGCTGCATAGCCTATTTTTGTAACTGTTACTTGATACCTGCCTGCTATCCGAGATACTTAGTATATTTTGGTTGGTAAACCATCTGTGGCCCCTCCACCTTGTCCTAGTTGCCCCGCTTAGTTACCAGTGCCCCGTTCGATGAGATCGACGGGCTGAGACCAGCACCTCACCACACACCCCTAAGTTGCTCGACTCTGCAGAGCTAACATCGAGTGCCAAGGGTGGTACCTCTTATCTCACTCCTGATGTTGCCCCTGTAGTACAGTTAGTCGGATGTGGGTTGCCGAGGGTGATTCCTCTTCCACCACCTCCGATGTAGCTTCTGTCGTGCAACCCCGCAAGTGTGAATACCATCGAGGGTGATTCCTCCGGGTTCACCTTGTCGGTTACATCTAGTGGGAATCCATCGAGGGTGATTCCTCGGATTCCTGCTTGATGTTATGGACACACGGTTACTTGCACTTTATTACTACGGTTACTGGATAAAGTCGGGTAGGCCCCGAGGGGTACCCGCGAGTGATGTGGAGTCGGGTTGACCATGAGGGTACCCGCGAGATGAATACGTGGCACGGCCGGGCATTCTTAGCCCTTGCCGTAAGTCCACGAGACGGGGCGACGGGGTCACAGGATCGTGAGTCTCTGCTCATTACCGCGCGCTACCAACGCACTAATGGGTTAGGATATGTAATCTGAGTAGGCCTCTGGCCTTTTCGCGCTAACCAGCACATGGGAATAATATGGGTACTCAGCACCGTATGTATCAGCCGAAAGCTCTGTCAGACGTCCAGTTCAGCATCGCGGCACGGCAGGATCGGCGCCATCCATGACAGAGGTGGTGCCTGAATCTAACCTTGTGCGCAACGACCCGGAGTGCAAAGGGTGATGGGCCCAAGACCCCTGAGCACTTAGGAGGTAGACCGGCGGGGACCTCTCTGCTGAGCTCTAGGTAGGGCTACGGTGTGTCGATCAGCCGAGGCCGGGCATGACCCAGGAAAGTGTGTCCGGCCGGAGTTAATCGAGCGTGTTGGGTAACAGTAGTGCACCCCTGCAGGGAAGATATATCTATTCGAATAGCCGTGTCCACGGTAACAGGACGCTCGGAAAATATCCTAATCTTCTACAACTAGAAATGGGTTAAATGTATTGGCTCCGGGATCGCTTTCTCACAGGGAGTCGAGGAAGGATCTCTGGGCGTGATTACTGCTTAATGCTACTATTATATTAATGTTCTGATCTGTACTCTTCTTATGCTGCAAGACACTGAAGATGCTAGTCTTCGATAGGCTATGCCTTTCTCTCTATTCTGGCTTTCTGCAGTCAAGTCCACATATACAGCCTTCCTTGAAAATGTTGCATATCTAGACTAGTTCTGATGTCAGTCTTGCGAGTACTTTGGATGAGTACTCACGGTTGCTCTGCTATTGTTTTTTTCCCATACCCATTTGGTGATACATCAGACGCCGGAGCCCAGGAGCAGGAGATCCCCGGAGGCGCCTACTACGACGTGGAGACCGCCGACGACCAGGAGTAGTTAGGAGGCTCCCAGGCAGGAGGCCTTGCCTCTTTCAATCAGAGCTGTTGTTTGTTTTCGCCTTCTTAAGGCATCTTGTTTAACCTTGTGTCTGTACTCAGATACTTTTGCTTCCGCTGATGCTTGTATGACATCGAGCTTATGTATTCGAGCCCTCGAGGCCCCTGGCTTGTAATATAAAGCTTGAATTATTTTATTTTGTGTCTAGAGTTGTGTTGTGATATCTTCAAGTGAGTCCCTAGGCTTGATCGTGTGCGTTTGCGTGTATGATTAGTGCACGATTAAGTCGAGGGCGTCACAAGTTGGTATCAGAGCCGACTGCCTGTAGGAAGCCCCTTTCCAACTCCTTGGCCGAAGTTGAGTCTAGTCCTTGAAAAACGATTTTACTAACATGGCTGCGTGGCTTACGGGCCCACGTCGCCAATGGGTGGTATTAGGATCTTTTATTCCTCTTCCATACTCTGGGACTCTGACCTCTCATCCTTTCGGGTTAAATGATTTTGCTAACTCTAACACTAGGTTCCCGTAATCACATTCACCCGGAGAGCTGGATTGTCCGCAATTATTCCTTTCCATTGGTCAGTTGAATCTGATCATCACATTTTCCTTTCCATTGGTCTGTTTAACCTTTTTGGTAATCTGGCTTTATTTGAGCAGTGATAACTCCCTGCTTAAGTCAACGCCCCCAAATAAAACCTTGTCACTATTGTTGATGACTTACCGGTAACCATCGATGGACGAGAACCTTGCCTATTGGTCCGCCTCGTTTTAACGAGCAGGAAAATGGTTCTCTTCGTTCCCCGCCCCTGGTACCGACGTTGTTACCGACCTAGCTGACAAACTTTCCTCTGACACGTCTTGTTGTCGTGACCGCGCAAGATGTCACCGCCCTCCCTATTCTTAATCCACACTCACTGCAGTTCCACAGGATCGACACCTGACTCTCCTGTGTAACCTTGATTCCGAAGTATCCGTTGCACAGGGCTTCGTATGTTATCACGAGCCACATCCCCTGAGTTGTCCCTCGAATAACCAGCCCTGCAAAGGTCCGTTCTCCCGAAGATACCCCTTAACTCCACCTCTTAAATCTCGGGACGAGATTTCTTGTAGTGGGGGAGATTTGTAACATCCCCAGATCTCAACCCTGTCATTAAGCTAATTAATTTGCCATGTCATCTGATTAACCTTGCTAATTGCCACTTTGGTTCAAACACAATTCAAATTCAAATGCAATTGAAATTTGGAGTTGCTCAAAAATTGCTGGAAAAATGTTCATCATTTAGCAAATAATCCAAAACAATTTGTTGTTCAGGAAAACAACATCACCTTGTTGCTAAAATGAGCATTAGCATTTAATCCAGTGCAAATCCAGCAATTATAATTGCATATTCATTTATGAAAAAGGCAAATGAATTCCTCTGCCTCCCAAAATAATTCTGGCATTGCCCAAAAATGCAAAGAATTTAATAGGCTAAGTTCCACATTTTTCTGAGCTCATTTGGTGGTCCCAAATATTCTTTTCCCTCTCTATTAATAAATAAAAGAAGAAACAGAAGGAAAAGAAAACGGGCGAGGCTTACCTGGCAGTGGGCCGAGCCGGCCCAGCCCAATCCACCGTCTCCTACCTGCTCCCGCCGCCGTGTCGGGCGTGCCATGGCCGAGCTCGCGCAGCTCCAACCGTTGGCTGCCACCGCGACGGGCAGGTGAGGGGAGGATAAGGCCGAGGCCTCCTCCATTCCCCCTGGACTCCCCTCGCCAGTTCTCCCTCTCTCTCCCTCGGGCGCTCGCTCTCTCCTCCTCTGCCCGACGTCGTCGCCGCCGCGCCGTCGTGAATCTCCGCGGCCAGCCACTCCCTCGCCTCTCCGACCAGCTCATCTGCACCGCCACCGTCCGCACCTTCCTCTCCGGCCGCTCGTTCGAGGCGGAGGCCCCTGCATTGCCGAGATCGAGTCGGTCCCCTCTTCGGGATCGCCGGCGAACATCGTCGAACTCCGGCTTCCCCCTGCGCTCCCGATAACCGAGAGGCCTCCGTGTGCCTGCACCGTAAGCTCCCCCTCTCCTCTCTCCCTTCCCGAGCTCTTTCTCGAGCTCTACCTGCGGCCGCCATGAACGACCGAACAGAGCTCCGCCGACGAGCTCGCTGCCGTCGCAGAAGTGGCCGTCACGGTCCACCGAGCTCGTCAACGCATTCGTGGCCTCGAGTAGATGCCGTAGGAGTGGAGTGTCGTCCGTTTTGGCCTCCGTATCACCGCGCGCGAGTTCGTCGGATTTCGGGTCTCCGCCGTCCTTGTCACCGGCGACGGCTCCGGTCACCGTAGCCCGCGAGACCACCCGCGATGGATGCGGCGTTCTCCGCACGTTCGATAGAGCCCAAAAACGCGCGAAACGGTAGCCTGTACGCGAAACCCAACGCTCGCCGGCGACGCGCTGACCTGGCAGGGCGCGGGCCCCGCCCGGGGTCGCTGCCATGTGTGTCCCAGGCCGCTGTTTGACCGCGTTGACCACGGTCAACGCGGGTTACTGTTCCCCCCTGACACTGACGAGTGGGCCCGCGCGACTAATTACCGTTAATAGTTAATTAGGTTAATTCTGTTAATTAACTAACTCACTGACAGACCGGGCCCACTGATTAATCACTCTGTTAGTTTAAAATTAAATCTGTTTTAACCCTCTGAGGCTGACAGGTGGGTCCCACCTGTCTGTTTGACCAGTCAGCTGGTCAGCCGACTGCTGACGCAAGCATGACTCTAGTCTGACATCATATTCCTAATTAGGCAATTCTGTTATTTTAAATAATTCCAGAAATAGTTTAAAACTTTGAAAAATCATAGAAAATTAACCGTAGCTCGGATCGAAAAACTTTCTACATGAAAGTTGATCAGAAAAATCCCACGAATCTGATCGTGCCGCCTGTTTTCTTATCGGGACCCTCTACGTAGGTGAACCCGCAACTTTTTGCCTGTTTCCGGTAGATGAATAGTGCATACATACCGGTTAATAATTCCAACTTAAATCCTAAAATAGCTAAAATGGTTGAGAGATGCATTTAGGCAACCCTGCACTGCACTCTAGCATGTCATGCTCTGTGTTGCATATGATTGCCGTGTATTTATTTGTTTCTTCCCCCTCTTCTTTCCGATAGCCCCCGAGCCCGACGCAGCTCCGGAGATCGACGACACCACTGACGACCCCTCTTTTGCCGCAGAGCAACCAGGCAAGCAAACCCCCTTGACGCATGCCTATATTACCTATTCTCTCTCCCTCCTGCTTGCATTAGAAACTGCTACTGCTCTGTTTTATCCTAATCTGCCGCATAGCCTGTTTTTGTAACTGTTACTTGATACCTGCCTGCTATCCGAGATACTTAGTATATTTTGGTTGGTAAACCATCTATGGCCCCTCCACCTTGTCCTAGTTGCCCCGCTTAGTTACCAGTGCCCCGTTCGATGAGACCAGCACCTCACCACACACCCCTAAGTTGCTCGACTCTGCAGAGCTAACATCGAGTGCCGAGGGTGGTACCTCTTATCTCACTCCTGATGTTGCCCCTGTAGTACAGTTAGTCGGATGTGGGTTGCCGAGGGTGATTCCTCTTCCACCACCTCCGATGTAGCTTCTGTCGTGCAACCCCGCAAGTGTGAATACCATCGAGGGTGATTCCTCCGGGTTCACCTTGTCGGTTACATCTAGTGGGAATCCATCGAGGGTGATTCCTCGGATTCCTGCTTGATGTTATGGACACACGGTTACTTGCACTTTATTACTACGGTTACTGGATAAAGTCGGGTAGGCCCCGAGGGGTACCCGCGAGTGATGTGGAGTCGGGTTGACCATGAGGGTACCCGCGAGATGAATACGTGGCACGGCCGGGCATTCTTAGCCCTTGCCGTAAGTCCACGAGACGGGGCGACGGGGTCACAGGATCGTGAGTCTCTGCTCGTTACCGCGCGCTACCAACGCACTAATGGGTTAGGATATGTAATCTGAGTAGGCCTCTGGCCTTTTCGCGCTAACCAGCACGTGGGAATAATATGGGTACTTGGCACCGTATGTATCAGCCAAAAGCTCTGTCAGACGTCCAGTTCAGCATCGCGGCACGGCAGGATCGGCGCCATCCATGACAGAGGTGGTGCCTGGATCTAACCTTGTGCGCAACGACTCGGAGTGCAAAGGGTGATGGGCCCAAGACCCCTGAGCACTTAGGAGGTAGACCGGCGGGGACCTCTCTGCTGAGCTCTAGGTAGGGCTACGATGTGTCGATCAGCCGAGGCCGGGCATGACCCAGGAAAGTGTGTCCGGCCGGAGTTAATCGAGCGTGTTGGGTAACAGTAGTGCACCCCTGCAGGGAAGATATATCTATTCGAATAGCCGTGTCCACGGTAACAGGACGCTCGGAAAATATCCTAATCTTCTACAACTAGAAATGGGTTAAATGTATTGGCTCCGGGATCGCTTTCTCGCAGGGAGTCGAGGAAGGATCTCTGGGCGTGATTGCTGCTTAATGCTACTATTATATTAATGTTCTGATATGTACTCTTCTTATGCTGCAAGACACTGAAGATGCTAGTCTTCGATAGGCTATGCCTTTCTCTCTATTCTGGCTTTCTGCAGTCAAGTCCACATATACAGCCTTCCTTGAAAATGTTGCATATCTAGACTAGTTCTGATGTCAGTCTTGCGAGTACTTTGGATGAGTACTCACGGTTGCTCTGCTATTCTTTTTTTCCCATACCCATTTGGTGATACATCAGACGCCAGAGCCCAGGAGCAGGAGATCCCCGGAGGCGCCTACTACGACGTGGAGACCGCCGACGACCAGGAGTAGTTAGGAGGCTCCCAGGCAGGAGGCCTTGCCTCTTTCGATCAGAGCTGTTGTTTGTTTTCGCCTTCTTAAGGCATCTTGTCTAACCTTGTGTCTGTACTCAGATACTTTTTCTTCCGCTGATGCTTGTATGACATCGAGCTTATGTATTCGAGCCCTCGAGGCCCCTGGCTTGTAATATAAAGCTTGAATTATTTTATTTTGTGTCTAGAGTTGTGTTGTGATATCTTCAAGTGAGTCCCTAGGCTTGATCGTGTGCGTTTGCGTGTATGATTAGTGCACGATTAAGTCGGGGGCGTCACACGTGGTTAGAAAATTATCAAATCATTCAAAAGAATATACAATACATGTTTAATCACCCTCTTAGCCAGTTTTTGAGCTGGCATGGTCCAGATTTAGGTGCTTTTGAGGTTTACTATTGTTTGACCGAAGGCTAAGACTGAACGCATGCATACTCCCTCGACAACTTTGGCTTTGACATGGTAGGCAAGGATGGGAGAGATGTTGTCCTAGGGCATGACGGTGGGTGTCGTTGGGGATGTTGATGACGACCTCCTGTTCTCCACCGCACGTGAAGCGTTCTATCCGGAGGAGTATGATTTCAGGCATGACGATGGAAGTTGATGAGTGCATTTGCCATCATGTTTTACTTAGTGTTTTTGCACTGTAGATGTAGGATTGTCTAGATGTAGTGACGCCAACCGCATTGTTCAGTTTGGTGGGTTGTTCCAACCGCAGGTGGAGCAAACGGTGGAATTTGTCTATCTTCTCCGATGTCGGTCCACCCACCACTCCTTCAGCCCCTTTGTGCGCAACCGTTGTTGAGTTGCCATCCGTTCCACCACTCTGCACACACTCTGCCTCGGCGTCGCCTACACGGTGCACGCTTTTTCCACAACCAAAGCATCCCATCTGCCCCGCTCCATCGAGCACGCTATTGTGTTGACCGCCATCGTCGCCGATGAGGTGAAGGTATGTATATGTGCGGAAGCGCAGAGCCATGCTACGTTGATGTCGAGGACGGCATGCTAGTGAAGGAATCCCAAGTTGAGTAGGATGTGAGAGAGACGAAGAGCCTAAGGAGCACTAAGCATCCACACACGAACAAGCTCCTCGAGCGAAGGAACAAGATGAGGGGGAAAATCAGGTCCAAGCTTCTTCACCATGAGAGAGACCACAGTTCAATACGTGGCAGAATTAATCCAAGTTTTTCTTTCTAAAGCAATGATCCACCTTTTCGATTTTCATTAAAGAAACCACCACATAGGTTTGATACAAGTTCAAACAAAACAAAGGGATGGGAAGATCAACCCCAGCAAGATCTAGATCCACCTAGCCTAGATAAAACCAACAAAGCATCGTAGCTAACGCATCAGTGGCACCAGACACCACAAGCGCATAGTTTAAGCTCAAACATTACAGGCCATAGAAAAGAAGCACAACCATATCTAACAACCACAAAGGCCTAGCTCACAATGACAACACCAAAACGCATGATCTACTCCTCTTCATAACTCCAGTCTTTTAGCTCCAGGATTCCAACCATGACAATGAGCATACGCCTCTTGCAACACTATCTTGATCATTTCACATGCCGCCTCAAATCTTCTTCGCGTTGGTTCTTTCTGCAAAATCCCCCGACTATTAAAAAAATGACACATATTGAAGACAACATTAGTTGAATCATTAGGAAACCTTTCTCTCAAAGCAAGCTTTGTATCTAGTCCCTGCAATCACCACCAAAGCTCTGTGGTTCTTGGTGAAAGTCTGAACCCAAGCTCCAACCAGATCAAAAATATCATCAGGGGTCTAACAAGGTTAAAGGCACAAAACACCACCTGCCAAATCAGTTTGGCCAAGTTGCATTTAAAAAAGAAATGTTTAATGCTCTCTTTCTACTCTCAGAAATGACACTGATCATTGCATGTTCAACCTCTTTTGAGAAGATAATCCTTCGTCAGGATACTATATATGTTTCAGCATCAACCACAAAAAGATTTTTGTCTCATGTGGCATCTTCAGCTTCCAGATAAATTTGTATCCCACCAACGCACAAGCTTCCAAATGCAAATATAGCTCTTTCACCACAAAATTGTTATTGTTATTTAAGGTTCAAGACACTCTATCTTTAATTACTGTAAGATAACTCTACCTCATCCACCAACCTTTTTAGTTCAATCCACTTTTGCTCAGTCTCCCCATACAGAGTTCTCCTAATTTCAAAATCACTCCAGTCTTTATTTTTAGTTTTAGCAGACTGAACAGTGATATAAATTTGTTAAAGAAGATAACATATAATTTAGGAACCTCTCAGCCAAAGTCATATCTTCAAGCCAAACATCCTCCCAAAAAGAGTTTTTTCTCCATCTCCCAATAGCACTCTTCTCACTACAGATTGGAATGTATGGTTAACATTCATCAACCCTTGCCAGAATTGTGAACCACTATCATCAGCTGACCACCCACACAAAGTTTTATTCTGTTGATATTTTTTTTCTCCAACATACTTTGCCATCAGTATTTTCTAATTCCACGGCCATTTCATTAACAAGCATTGATTCATCACCTCCAAACTTAATCCAAGCTTAGTCAGCAAACCCGGCCTCCCCTGTGCCATGTCATCAAACCCACTCCTAAAATGGCCTCAAGATTAAAAACGGCCGACATTGCATAGTATAGGTTAGACTTCAAGGATTTGAAGGTGGAGGTTCATTTCCGACGAGCTCTACAACCTCAAGATTTAAATCAGACCTCACTCCCACTGGTTTGCTGGATCTCCTGGCCATGTGCCTTATTGAATGGGTCCGGCTCACACAACATTGTAGTGGGATGAGGCGATGGGAAGGATGAGGCGATGTGCCTTATTGAATGGGTCCTGCCCACGTCGAGGTCTGCCTTGCTGCAGCGCCCATGGTGGTGCAGTTCCCCGGACCGGCCTCTCAACGGCGCAGCTCCCTCGATGATGCAGGATGACGCCCGTGTACGTCGGCTTCCCTTCCCGAACCCACAACAAAAGGTTAGCGTGGGAGGTCCAAGGGAGAGGCCGCCGTATCGGCCAGCACCGTCGTAGATGTCATCGTGGGATCGCCATTTCCGCTAATATCGGATCTGGCGGTTTCTCTCTTTTTGCCATCCCCATGTTAAGGCAATATAATTTTGTTGCTCCGTAGTGACGCGCCATTTGCAGCCCAGAAGTATAAAAAATCACACGATCTAACATAAGCCAGTTGTAATGCATGAAAAATTCAAAACTTAATCTATCGAAACGTTCATGCAATTCAGAAAGAGTAGGTGGTGCATCTATGTTCTTTTAGAGTAGGGCGAGTGCGTGATCACAAATCATTTTAGAGCCATGTAATCAACAGTTGACCAAACATATAGACGCATGTGATGACGTACGCTGCCCGAGAGCTAGCGCCCTTCATGCACTTCTATCCGAAGAAACACTGGACGTACTACGACTGATTGCAAAGTTTCCATCATTACTTGCTGACTTTTTCTGCTTTGACCTCGCAGCAACGATTTTTAAATAAAACATATATAACGTAGTACGCATATATGCAGCACTAAACAATACAGGCAACACAATGTCAACTTACGAATCACTTATTAGAGGGGAAAAAATACACATATATGCAGAAGTAGAAGATATGGTTCCTTCTCTTGATACTCGATCAGACCGTAATTAATAAAACAAATAAATTAGCACCCCGTGACACCATGGCAGATAGCAATGGGTCTGCCATCACCATGTACGGTAGTCCATAATCTCGTCTGGGTGCAGGCAAAAGATAATATCCTACAACTCTAAACGCAACTATAACTGAGAATGACAGCAATGCCTCGCAAAAGAATTTCATTTTGTTGATATTTGGTGATCTGTTTCCGGCTCCAATTAATATCTTGGGCATTGTCAGGATAAAACTGTGTTGCAAACATTGCCTGGCGCAAGAGCCCAAAGTTGATCTTTCCATCATCTAAACAAGCAAGAAGGTTGCAGTTCTGTAATATAAGAGAGGATTTTGTGCTCCTAGGCTGAGCTTGCACTCTTCAGTTTAGAAAAAATTGGAAAACATATTTTCAAGTTCCAAAAGAACCATGAAAAATATATATGCTATGACGTATGACAGCATACTATGCACCTGCTAGTTTTTGTGAGAAAATATGACAGCATACGAAGTAAATCTATGATTCAAAAGAATTACTACATGAGGACGAGCCCGTGGCTCGATGGTTGGTTGTAGGCGATGGCCACCCAGTCCGTCCAAGATCGATCTCTGGGATCGACATGGGTGTCTCACCTGGGAGTAAATTGCAAAAAAAACCACCACAATTGAGGACCCTAATTCATAAAACCGCCAACATTTGTTTTTTTTTTTCAAAAAACCACCAACATTGTGATGACAGTTTTCAAAAAACGCTGATCGCTCATATAAACACCTGTTGATGGTAAAACTGACAGATAGGTCCCACCGTGAGCGATGATGTGGCAACCAAACTAACAGCGTTTGACTGAAGTTTGGTAGACCGTCAAAATAGACGTGGGGCCCGCATGTCAGTGTGTTCTCTCTCCTCCAATAAAAATAACATGGCATTATCCTCCTCCTCTCGATCCACTTTGCCAGCCGCCGCCGCCCCGATCCACTGTGCCAGCCGCCGTCGCCGCCCCGCCCCGCCGGCGAGCCAAGCTCCCCCCGCCTCCCCTGTTGTCCGAGCCCCGGTAGCCATGGCAGTTCCCGTGCTCCCCTCTCTCCCCTTCCCAAGCTAGCAGCCATGGCTGTGATTGTGCTCCCCGACGGAGGCAGGGAAGGCTGGACGGAGCAGGTGGGCTGGGCGAGCTGGAGCAGGTTCGGGTCGGTGATGGGCTGGGCGAGCTTGACCGGCGGCGGCGGGTGGCCCGGCCAGGAGCAGGCGGCGGCGGGCGGCTCGGCCAGGAGGAGGCGGCGGCGACGCCGTCGTCGGGCAGCTCCTGGGCATGGCCACCTCGCGCCGGCTGCGGCTAGCCACCTCCAGCTCCTCCCGCGCGCTTCCCCTCCTCCTTCCATATCGTGCTCCACGCCGCGCTCGCCACCGGCTGCTGGCGGAGCCGCGTGCGCGGTCTGGCTCGGCCACGGCCAGACACCTCGCCGGCTGCGGTCATGGCTGCACCGCCACCTCGCGCCGGGTCCAACACCATGAGCCGACGCCGCCTTTGCCGGGACCCCTGGATGAGCAGCTCGAGCTCCGTGATGGAGACGTCGGCGGTGGCGCACGGGAGGTGTTCGTATAAATGTTTGAGAAAGAGAGAGGAGCAAACGTGGAGTCAAACTTTTTAACGGCGTGTGACGAGCACCGTCTTTACCCAAGCCACGTAGCACCTGACAGTGGGCCCCACCGGTCAGAAATCCACTCAAACGACGCAAATCACTCTATCAGCGTTTTTTGAAAACTGTCACCACAATGTTGGTGGTTTTTTGAAGAAAAAAAAAACGAATGGTGACGGTTTTATGAATTAGGGTCCCCAATTGTGATGGTTTTTTGCAATTTACTCCTCACCTGGGGTAGGCTTTGAAAGTTTCTCAACATGTGTCACGTGTGTATAGGCTGTAAATCTTGATCGGTGCATAACAGGTGTGCGTGCGTGCATGCGGTGTGTGTCTGTTCTGGTTTATCAGTGTAATTAAGGCTGAAAAAAAGAATTACTACATAGATAATTTTACACGAACTCTGCCCGAAAGAGATGTGTTTTGGTGAGAACAAAAACCAAAAAACCCGGCGGCTTTGTACCACAGGCAGCGCCCAGGGCCCACGAGGTAAGACGCTAACCAAGCCGTCCGTGCAGTATAACAACCAATAGCAAGCAGCTTTGTTGTCTAAGCCATCAGCTTTGCTATACGACACGAGTGGGCGGACGGCGACGTTGGCGAAGAAGACGAGAGCAGGGCAGGCACCCAGCTAGCTAGCTAGCCGGCAATGGCGCTGCCGGCGCCGAGGTGGCTCCGGCGGGAGGTGCTCGTGGGGCTCGCGCTCGGGCAGTTCGTCTCGCTGCTCGTCACCTCCACCGGCTTCTCCTCCTCCGAGCTCGCCCGCCGAGGTACGTACGCCCGGCCGGACGGCCGGCGCGCCGCCGTCTACTCCGCTGTCCCTCCGCAATGCTATTTTGCCTGGTCTAGTTATGAATTTTCTTGGTATCTGACATTAGTTACCTCTGTTACCATTCATAATCTCGTGACACCTACTGGATTCTAGTACGCTACTCTGAAAGAAAGTCTGAACAAAATGAAAAATTATTGGTTCCAGCTCTCATGTGTCTCGGCCAAAAAGAAAAAAATTCTAGTACAGCACGAGCAAAATGGAAGATGGTCAGCCGTGAGTGGATGGCTTGCAGTGTTATCATCATGTCTGCTTTTAATTTCAGGTGTCAATGCGCCGACGTCGCAGTCCCTGCTGAACTACATCCTCCTTGCGCTCGTCTACGGAGGAATTATGATCTACAAACGGCAGCTTCTGACGGTACGTCTCGGTGCCGCCTTTAATTTACTGCCGAAAAGAGATGCTCCGATGCTAATTTGGTTCAAATTTGATCCTGGGATATGGAAAGCAGCCAGAGTTTGCTATACCCAGCTCTTATGCTCTAGTAAAATCTTACTGGATTTCCCTGATTTTTTTGCGTGTGTGATGCGCGTTTAGTGCATCTAATCCCCCCTGCCCAGGACAGGGATAGCTATGCGTATTCTGATTCTGCTGCTCTTCACAAGTTGTTCATGCTGTTCCTTCATCGCCAAGCTGTCCATGCGGCGAGACGCAACGATGCAAAAATCGTGAATGTTCCTATCAGAACCCTGAAAACGAACATTTTCTTCCACATTCTGTTTTCTGCAGGTGAAATGGTACTACTACTTGATCCTCAGCATCGTCGACGTGGAGGCTAACTACATCGGTACGATCGACGTAGCTACCATTACTGAGATGAATGATATTTCAGTTCCTTTAGTTTTTCATCACTTGGGTAGGTAATTAAGACGCTGAAATTGGCTTTGCTTTTTTTAACTGTTCATAAAAGTCGTCAAGGCTTACCAGTACACGTCCCTGACGAGCGTGATGCTCCTGGACTGCTGGGCGATCCCCTGCGTCATCTTCCTCACCTGGATCTTCCTCAAGACGAAGTACGGATTGAGGAAGCTGTTCGGCGTCGGGATCTGCGTGGCCGGCGTCGTGCTGGTGGTCTTCTCCGATGTGCACGCCTCTGAACGTAAATCAAGTAAGAACAATAATATCATATGGGAGTCTCCAGTCCTCACACAACTATCACAATTGAGGGGATTACGCGCAAACTCATGTAAATAGTTCTAACATTACATGATCTTGGAATGTCCTGCAGAAGGACCCAGCCCCTTGAAAGGTGATATGCTTGTCATCGCCGGGGCCACGCTTTACGCCGTCAGCAATGTCACCGAGGTATGAACAAAACCTCATCTATCAACGCAAGTGTGTGCACATGGGTGAAAAATATAGTAAAGGTTGTCCCTATAACATTTCAGGAGTATATTGTCAAGAAAAGTAGCAGGATTGAGGTGATGGCAATGCTTGGTGTTTTTGGAGCAATTATAAGCGGCATACAGATGTATCCTTTGGCTTATTGCAATCATGAACTGTACTTTCTTCTGTGGTGCTTCAACTTAATTTGACAGATACGAGAAGCAAACTGTATTTTGTTGGCAGTCGACATATCGAACTACATATATCGATATGAAGACTGAGGAGGTAGTAAAACCGGAAAGTTTTCGACTATAAATCTTACCGTTTCGCTGAACTTTATATTACCTAAAATGCATTTGGAAATTGGAATGCTACACCCTTGACATTACAACAGAAGCATTATTGAGCGGGAAGAACTTAGATCAACGGAATGGACTGCCAGCGCAGTGAGTCTCCTGAGCTTTAGTCATTCCGATTCAGGGTCATTAAACTGAACCAACTACAGTCATAGACGATTATAGTTTTTTTAGGAACAATTATAGTTTCCTTATCTGAACTTTAAATTCTAACTAATAGTAGAGCATAAAGCAAGTGAATTATGAACATGTTGGAAAGCTGTTGGGCCATACAAAACCTTCCAAATCTTATCAGAGGTTAAATGTTAAGCATCTGCCATCCAACGGAAACTTTGTAATATCCAAACTTTCAGTGGATGCCAGCAAATTTCAAGGCATGGCAGCATGCTATTAGACATTCACCACGGCGATAAATATTAATCAAAATTATATAGTTTTTGACACTGGCCTTATGTGTCCTTTCAGGTGCTCCCTTTTATTGGATTTGCACTAGCAATGTTCCTGTTCTACTCCACAGTGCCTATTATCCTGAAGGTAGATCAGATCACTATCCTCTTGTGATCAAATTCATGACTGTCCTGAAACATTTTTCGTAGAGTTCAGTTCATATTTGATTTGTTTCAGATATGCGGCGCAACCATGCTGAACCTATCACTTCTGACCTCCGACATGTGGGCCGTTCTAATCCGTATCTTCGCTTACCATGAGAAGGTTTGGGCACATCTATCCTATCTTGGAACAGGGGATTTTTTTTTCTTTCCCCTGATTCGTTTTGAAAATTGAATTGTTTACTGTGAAATTCACACGTTTCAAACAAGGCTCTAACTGAACCAATGCGCAAATTTGGGGGATCTGCAGGTCGATTGGATGTACTTTGTTGCTTTCGCCGGCACTGCAATTGGTCTCATCATCTACTCATACAAGTACTGTCTCCTTCAGTTTGTGTTTCCCCCTAAACATTCATGATAGCTACTACCCGCATCTACCCTGACAGTGTCACAAGCTCACAACTGACCACTAGAACTATTGCAAGCAGGGGCTCCAGGGAGGCTGCCGAGGACACGGCGCAGGTCACAGGCGCAACTGACGAGGAGGCAGCGACAGAGAACCGCACGGCGGAGCGAGTTCCCGGTGCCGGAGAAGATGATGGACCAGACTCAAACAAGTCCCCGTCGGAAGCAGCTACCTCAAGGTAGCAGGTGACCGTCTGCTGCCAACTTGGCATGTGACTGAACATGTATAAAATAGGATTATGAGTTGACACAGGTTCACTGCACAGGGTGTATACTGGTTCATTCTACAATTGTTTTGTAAACATAGAGCAATAATGGTATTGGTAAAGGTTTATGATCTTTTGCTAATCAGGAGGAGTTGAGAACTTTGTCAAATTTGAAAAAACTAAAGAAATCATTCCAGATATAGCAAATGAAGGAAATCTGAACTGGACAGAAAATTACGCACACTGGGACTGAACCATCAAAGGAACTTGCAATTCGAAGCCTCACCAAAGATGATAACTGCACAAAAAAAATTGATACACATCCGGTGATGAAAACCAGATTGTTAAATATTCCCTCCTAGATACATCCGTTTGAGCCACAATTAATATGAGACGGAGGGAGGTAGCAAACATGTCTTGAACAGTAACACTGATGGACTTGTTAACAAACCATAAATTAGTTGTTCTCGCACTGTTTTCCTGACATAACTAGTATCGTGACAAGCCATCCACTGAACTAACAAAATGTAGAATTGTAACATGCCACTCACAAAAACTGCGTTAGTAACAAATATCTAGACATAGTGAAATATCATAAAAAATTCTATACGGTATCCAGGAAGCTTCAAACTGGTCATCAAACATAAATCATTGGTGCGCCGCAATATCCTGGTCATAAAACATAAGTCATCCACCTCAATCAGAGCTCACATCAACACCTCTTTTTGATAGGAATTCCTTTGCCTCCACAATATCCTGCATAGTTGGTCGAGCTCAAAGAATTACAAATGGGAAGAAACCAAACATGTAATTTACAGAAAACTTAAAAGTTTCAAAATCAGGTGGCTTGGTTTCTTTGGAGTGACCATTATGAAAATTCATACAACGATACGCATAAGGTACAAATAAACTTATGAAGTTTTCAGGGTTTCTCTTCTTTCCTTTCTGCATAATACCTTGAATCTCATCATGCCAGCAGAAAACCAAAATAAAATAATGTATAGTAGACAATGCACAAATGTATAACTAAAATAGGAAAGAACCTAGGATGTAAGTTCTAGATGTTAAGCTTCATGCACTAGCCAACGCAACCAAAAGTCCGAACTGGTGGAAAGGGCTAGGCAATCCACAGATACACTTCAACAATACACATATACACTTCAACACTAGAGACTTTTAGTTTTCAAAATGGCAATGAGACTGCATAGACAAAAAGGAAAATTAGGCTGCTAGGACTACGTCAGCTACCTGCTGTAGTAATACCGCTTCTTGAGGGCAGGTTGGGAAGAACATGAGCCCATATCCAACCATAAAAAGGCCGTAGCATCCAAGCGCCACTACCAAGTAGATGGGAAGCTACAACAAAAAAAGGCACAAGCAATCATCTTAACCAAAACAAGGTGTCTTCTTCAAGAAATTAGCAAGTGAAAATAATTGATGACACTCACCAACCAAGTAAAACTGCGAGGGACTGTTGAGGTTTCAAGGAGCGCAACCCAGATGGCGGAGATTGCTGCCAGCACCGCGATGATCTTGAATATGTGCTTCATCTAGGACACACAGCGCTCGTCTGCCACCAATCAAAAGAGCGAATGAGAACTACAGCAGCCAGTTTACGTCGTAATTTCCTAGAGCAGGCAGTAGGCCGTCAGATAAACTGTAGAAGCATGCCAGCATCTATTATCTTCATATTTTGCTTACTGGCTGAACAGAGACTCGACTTGTGTTACTACTACATGTACTATACAGTTTCTAGAAAATATTTGATTAATTACTGAGCCAATTAATTAGATATATAACACCCTACAGCACATAATTACATTGGATTATACATAAAGAAACTATACACCGTAGCTATCTAGCAGAAATTGAATAGATGTCAAGATTGTAAATCTAGACATAAAAACAATTATTCATGTGCTGCACACTAGAACAGGATGAGAATCCAACAACAATTGAGCACCAACGTTACTCCCTAGCTGCAACCAGATCAAGAAATCGTACAAAAGCACTAATTCCATCAGAGGCAAAAGTACAGACGCTAGTACACCAGACGGATCTATCCAACCGAAGTTAACCAAGAATCAAGAAGAGACGGGGAAGGAGGGAGATCGCTTACGGGGCTGACGCCTGTGGACTGTGGTGGTGCTGACGGCGAGGAGTGAGATCTCGTCGACCTTGGGGTGGAAGACGGCGAGCTGCGACGAGGAGCCGAGGTTGAGGCGTCGGAGCTGGTTCGGGGCGGAGGCGAGGGCGAGCCCGAAGGTGAAGCCGTCCCGCGCTGGATCCGCGTGTGGCTGCCCGGCTCGTACAGCGCTGGCGTCTCCCCGCGGCCAGCGACCGATGTGCAGAGGTGGTTGTCGGGGACGGGGCGACGGCGGCGAGGCTTTCTGGGCTCTGCTCGCTGCGGGGCCGGGCCTGCGTGAGAGGATGCGGGCTCAGACCGCTGCGGAGTCGTCCGGATTGAGCCCGGCAGGAAAAGAAGAAAAAAACTTATTTAGTTCGGGTAGGAGAATTCGTAACCCTCCCCACCCCCCAAATTCCGCCGCCAATGGGTCGTCGATCGATCGGCCGGACTGCATGGCCGCCGCCGCTGCCGCCTTCCTCGGGATCCGCGAGGGCGACACCGTCCCGAGTTCCGTCCTGCTCGACCTCTTCGGCCGCATCGGTCCCGCCCGCAACGCCACCACCGCCACGTCCAGGACGAGCACCGGCCATCCCATCGCGGTGACCCTCTGCGGCGCGCGCCCGCCGGTCCTCTCGCACTTCTCCGTCGACTCCGCCGCGTGCCCGGAGCCCGATGGCCTGTCCCTGGCGCCCAAGGTCGTCAGCACGGACGCCGACCTCGTCCTCCTCCGCGTCCCCGTCAGCCGCTATGGCCAGTACAACCCGATGTTCAGCGACTACTTCGTGTACAGGGCGCACCCCCGGCGCCCCACGCTGGACCTGCTCCCCAAGTCCGCTCCCAATTACTTCGGGGATGCGGAGATCGCCGTACTGAGCTGCGCCGGCGGCGACGGCAAGCACGCCGTCGCCGCCCTCGAGCGCGTGAACAAGTGCTCCTTCACGCTCCACCTGTACCGCTCGGGGCCCGCCGGTGAGCCGGGGAGCTGGACCTCCAGGCGGGCGGACGCGAAACAGATGCTGAGGGACGCGACCCCTCTCTCGTCGGAGATGCTCATGTACCACCAGACGACCAAGGTGATCACGCTCGGCGGCGCCAAAGGCACGGTCGGCTGGGTCGATCTCTGGCGAGGCATCCTCCTCTGCGACGTGCTCGACGAGAGCCCCGCCCCCACGCTCCGAGACATGCCGCTGCCATCGCCCGTCAAGGGCGACTGGAGGACACTGTGCATCGAATGCTGCCCCTACTACTTACGTGACATCGCCGTCAACGAGCGAAAGGACGCCATCAAGTACGTCGAGATGAAGATGCTGGTCGACGACACCTGGAAGGCCACCACGTGGAGCATGCCTATCCCGGCCACCTCGTGGAGCGACTGGCGGCAGTGGTGCTCCGTCCGGTCGGCGAGCGTCGGCGTCCCCGCCGACGTCGCAAGGCATTACAGGCTGCTGCACAAGCTCATGAGCGGCAGAGCCCACAAGGCCGCCGAGGGGGTCTTGTCCCTGGGGCGTCTTCGCATGGCTTTCCCCACCATGGGCGTCGCCGACGAGGACGACGACGTTGTTTACGTGCTGGCCGAGGGCACCAGCGACGGAGCTATGGTGACGGTGCTCGCTGTTGACCTGAGGACGCAGGCTCTGCGAGGAGTGGCCAAGGTGAAGATGCCCCGCCTCGGTTTTATGCGCTGGTTCCTTGTTACTGGGGTCTCCAAGGATCTCAGGGCTACTGCAGCAGGTACAAGTGATGAATTTGGGCAAACTGAGGTCCAAGATGCGAATATTTGTGATCAAGAAAGTGAAAGTGAGTCTGATTGATTGAAGGTGTTTATGGAGTTAGGCTGATGTGCTTTGTAACCTGACATGTCTGGAGAGGCTTACAATAGTTTACAAAGATAAACCATAAAGATACTCCTTTTTGGAGTAATTTTTTTGAAGAATAATGTATCTAGAAATCATGGTGGTTTGTCTAGGGCACATAGTTATTGCACATCTAAGTGGCTCAATAAATCATTAAAAAAGGATAAGAAAAAGGGAATACCACACGAATCCCTGTGTAAAATCAATGACTTAGGAGTTAGATGTGCAATACTTAATGTGCAAAGCCGAAAACTTTAATGTGTTCGACATGAAAAAATACCAGTACTTTTTTATAAACAATAGTATCGCCAATCCATTTTTTTTTGTGGTATTTGTCTTGACTTCTTTTTTCTAAACCAAACTGAGAAAATCTATGGTATTTAGAAATTGAAGTATTCATTGCCAATACATTGGAATATTATGGTTTTGAAAGAAAGAAAAAACTGTGTTGCCAACAAGGCCTAAACTATGTGTGAGGTGACTGGACTTTTTTCGGTTTCAGTTGATAAAAAAACGGCTCTGAGCCGTTGGATCAACAACAAGTGGCGGGGTCGTCTTCTTCGTCCAGCCGTTTTCTCCCCCTTGGCCCAATTCCACGCAGCACACGATTTCTCTCCCCCACTCGTTTCTCTCCTCCGCCTCTCCGGTGAGGTACCGTCTGATACGTCGTCAGAGAGGCTGTGGCAGGCCTTAGCATCCCCGTCTCCGGCGAGGTCGGCCACATTGCCCCCCATCTTGGACTCAGAGCTAAATTTGCAACACATTCTCAGGAAAATCGGCTGATTTGAGAATTGTTTTCAGTTGCCAAGGGAATTGCCAACCCGTAAAGATCTTATGTTCTGTTTATGTATCATTTGTCATTTTGCTTAGGCTAAGTGATTATATTTATCTATGAAGGAGCAATGGTATTCCTACTTACTAATTTTATAAATAAACTTGAAGTACTAGTTCAATTTAATGGCGGCTAGCTAAAACCGTTGTTGAAATCCAAATAAATTAGTATGTAGAGTTTATTAAAAAAGAAGGCGATAATTGGGTGGACTCAGTCCAATCCAAATTTCCAAACATAGGTGTTACTTCAGCCGCTTAGCCCCTCACTTTGTTAACCAAAGGAAAGAACCACATGAACCACACCATTCTTATATTTAGATACATCAAACAGATACAAACAACTCTAAAAATGCACGCATGCCTTGTGGTGCCACTACCAAGCGGTCTGCTTGGTAAGCTACCAACACAAATTGCAATCAATGATAAATGATTCCCAAGCCTTGCGGTGCCACTCTTCTTTGTGGGACCTATTTTTCGTTTATTGTTGGTCGGTAGTTGATCTTTAGTGGATCTTTTTGTGGGGACCTAAGTCTTGTTGAGCTAGGCGCATTTCTCTTTTTTTTAACACAGTACAGACGCAAGCGCTCATATATACGCGCATACACTCACCCCTATGAACGCACACACGCACACCCTACCCCTATGAGCACCTTCGAGAGACTGAGACGACATGTCATCTTGCGATTTTTACGAAGTCACCGTAGGCGCCTCGTAGTCGACGGGAACGTCTCCTCCCACTGAACACGTATTGCCGAAAATCCTGAAATAAATTCAGGATAAATGCGAGCACCAGGATTTGAATCGTGGTGGGCCTGGGATACCGTAGGCGCATTTCTCTGGCTTGGTAACTTTGGTCTTTGTTGTTGTGAAATTTGATGAAGAGAGGAGGAGCGTTAGAAATGTTGTTTGAACTACTATGGCAATGTAAAACTACCCCGCAAAAAAAATGGCTATGTAAAACTAACACGTCAAAAGTTCAATGTCACGGCGCATAAAAAAACATGTATCGTAGGGCCGGTGAAACTCATGTCACGGGTAATTGTTAGATGAGTTCAAAAAGAAGAAGAAAACCGAAACATAGGGTGACATAGCGGCCCCACATAAGGTGACATGGCGTTCCTTTCTAGGGAGCTTAAGAGCATCTACAACCGGACCCCACATTTCCACCCCAAACGACCGGACGGCCTGCCCAGTCACTGTCCGGACGAAAATTAGCCACCCAACCGGGCTTCCCAAACCTAGCCCAAATGCCCGGGCTATCCGGCAAACCCCTATCCAGCCAATATGTGGGGCGGATATGGAGACGCCCGGGCGCGCTGGGACACGCCCGCCACGTCGGCCCAGCCCGGTATGGCCCACGCCACCCCCACCATCGTCCCCACAAAAAGCAAATCCGGAGCCAAACCCTAATCCCAAACCCCACTCCACTCACTTCTCTCGCCCTCTCTGCTCCCCTCCGTCCCCTCCCATTCCAATCTTCGGTCCTCTCCGTCCCCTCCGCCATGGCCAGCTCCGGCTCCGACAAGCTCGACTGGGTTGAGCTTGCCGGCGGCGACCCGTCCAGCTCATCCGACCTGGACGAGGAGGAGCTCACGCTCCGCATTGCGCTCCGGCGCTCGCGAATGGACCGGGGTGGGAGCTCCTCCCCGACGGCGTCTGCGAGCTCGTGGGTGGGTAGCTCTTCCTTCGCGGCGGCCCGACGCCGCCTTGCCTGCTCGCTGCCATCGACAGCGAGGCAGCGGCGCGAGCAGCGGCGCCCGGCACTGCCAGCACCGGCCCCTGCTGGGAGCCGCTGGGTGTTGGTGCCCGCACCCCCCAGCCCGCCGGGGCGGCAGCGGCAGCCGGAGATGGTGGGTCGCGCCTACCGCCAGGCGATGAAGGCGACGGCGCATGGCGGAGCGCGGCACGGCTGTGGGTCATCCAGATCCGCGCCCGCCGAGGACGACGACGCGGCGCTCAGGCTTGCAATCCGCCGGTCCTACACCTCGGCGGAGACGTATGCCCATAGACAACATGTGGGGCAGAGGCCATCCAACCGGAGGCACCAAATGTCTACCTTTTGTCCGGCCTCCTTCCTTTGACATGGATATCTGGATGAATCACAATTTTATCATGCATTTAAATAGTTGTAAACATATCCAATCACAACCAAAAACACCGGATGTTCAGTTTTTCATTCGATTCCAGTTGTGCCAAAGGCCACAATTTTTGACCTCCTTTTCACCTTCCATTTGCACAAAGCGCTTCAACATGATAGCACGGTAGTCTTGCACATACTTCACTGTATCAGGATCCAAGTCCGCCGCCTTCAAAAACAATATCTTGGATTCCTCGAAAGGGGCCTTCATCTTAAGCTTCTTCTCCTCGAGTCTTAGCTTCTTGTTTTGCATGTCTATGAACATGCCAAACCTCCTTGTTTTCTTTTTCTCCTTGACCGCATAGCGCTTGGCACATGTCTCCTCCTTCTTGGCCATGATGTCCTCGAACTTCTCCATCAACTTGGCCACCACCCCTTCTCCTTCTCCACCTCCCACCTCCTCCTCCAGTTCCTAGGCACATGAGTGGCTGGAGCAATGATCGTCACCTTCATCTTCATTGGCCATAGCGGTCTTGAGGGAATTGGCAATGAATGCTTGCCACTTGCTTTGCCCATTCAACTTCATCCCACAATGCATCAATATGAAGTGCTTCTTCTCCATCTTGTGGTACAACGTGCAAGCGTGTGTGGGCTAGCAAAAGAATACAATGACATGGTCAACAAGTGGCAACATTGAGAAAATTAATGAAATGACCAACACATAGAGCAACAAGCCACAAAACTTACGAGCTCTTAAAGTGCCGCTCCACTAGGCCACCGGTTTTGCACTTGTTTGTACAAGCTGCAAAACTTGTTGACGGCCTCTTGAATGATGTACCATCGATGGGCTAGCGACTTCAGATTGTGATAATGGATCACTTCCGTGCGGTAGGGATCATAGCACTTATGCTCATGAAAACAATCATGCACAATTTCTCAAAATGTTGTGCCTTTTGGCTCTGTCCATGAAACGGGTCCACACTAGTGGCCAACCACGCCTCACAGATCAACTCATCATCCTTGTTGGAGTACACCAATCCTCTACTCTTCTTCTTTGGATCGGCACCCGGCGGCCCGTGGCCGTCCGGCCCAAATTCCGGCTGCTTGGTGTACGCCTGTTGGATGTCCGGCAACTGGGTGTCCGGATGTGGCTCTTGCTCTGGCTGGTAGTCATCTACTTGTCCGTCTTCATGGCCGCCTCCATGGATAATGTTCTTCATTGCTTCGTCGTTTGCCGTTGTCGCACTTGGTTGAGTCATTCTGGCAAGGCACCGGCGGACGAGAGCTCCACGACGGGATTCCGCGACCAGACAAGCGTCGACAACTCTGTGAAGAGGAAGTCGCTGTTGGGGTCGACCATCGGCAACAGGACCTCACAACTAGACCCGCAAGAACATGCCTTCACTGGCTCTACTTTGATGTCGGGAAAGATGTTGGCACGAAGGTGAAGAAACCGAAGGACCTTACTTTCACAGCGCAGGACTGCCGAAGCCTATCACAACGAGAGGAAACTGAGTACCCGGCCACCGGATGGCGAAGCCGATGATACGAGGCAAGGGGACGGGAAATGGCCGGTGGAGGACTGCCAAAGTCTGATACAAATAGTCATAATATTTTGCAAAAGTTTCCAGGTGCATATGATATATTTATACACAGTGTAATATATGTCCATGAAGTGTTGCTTCACAATGTTCCGAAACTAGTAGGAGTAGGTGCGATTTTGGATTACGCCTGTTCCACACCGTAGACAAGTTTTGTGCACACTCACCAGTACATCTGCGTGTCGTCTCTTCAAGGGAAAGGACCAAAATAAGCGTTCCCTTGAAGGAACCAACGTTACATCTATCAGGACCCGGGGCTAGTCTCTGCGGAGAGTGACCTGATCAGACGTCCTTTCTGGGAGCATGTCCATGATTTGCGATTTCGACACCCTACCCCGTGCCTTCTCGCTTATGCCGAGCCATTTCTTGAGAAGCTTGAACACATTCTCATCACACAGCAGCCCTCGGTGGTCGGCCCTGACGCCTACCCTTTCTTTCGCTCGGAACCCATCAGCCTGTCAACAAATATGGATGCATAAGTGCAGGGGAAGCTTGTAAATCCAATATTGTGAATGGCAAGGTTAGGCACAATAAGCCACGCTATCTGATAAAATCGGTTGTAAATAGATATGCTATCGTCCGACAAGGAACACAAACACATTGCAGAATGTAAAATGATAAGCATTTGTGCAACACAGGTGTAACCACTGTTGCCGGACCCCATGTTATAGGAGTATAATCAGCTAAAGTACAACTTAGTGCACCGAAGATTCTGCATTTAAAACAGATAGTACTAGATAGTTGACATACTTCAATATGACAGAAAGAATGGTTACCGTGGCTGATTCGACAGGAACAGTGCAATCTCCATCCACGTATGTGTATGTAGGCTGACAATAGGATAATCACATGTCATTACCATAAACAGACATTGCAAGATTCCAACAAGAACATGTCAGACTTCAAGTAACGGAAGACAGTACCACTGTGCGGCACACTTCTGACAGATCTCCAATTGGGGAGCTCTCAGAGCCATAGCTGTGCAAAAAAGGAAAGCCAGGAGGAATGAAACGCAGTACATTTGCTATCAGATTCATCAGCTTCTGAATTTATCTAAAAGAGAACAACTCTGTGTTATCGTTGCAGAAGGAAAAAAATACTGACATATAAGCTGATAGCACTTGTTTTGAAGATTAAGTCGACTACTGTGAAGCGAACATCAACAGGAAATCGCTTCATTGTTATTCAATCATATCAGCTACTGTATCGAAAGATCCCAACTGATGAGCAACGCTAGAGTTATAGTACCCTAACAATAATGATGAATCTCACGCACCCTAACAATAATGATGAATCTCACACTATCATTTCCAGGACAGTATAAAAAGTTTAAAACACACGATGCTAGTATTAATTGCCATCATAATACTTACCAAACATCATATGGTGTTTCATAAGATGTCCCATGTATACTATAAAAACTCACGGTATCTGGTAGTTCAGCATTCTCGAGAATACGGCGAGTCTCAGTAGCCCATTTGTAGATGGACATATTGAATGGTAGTGCAATTGTCTTCCCATTATAATTGAGCTACAGATAAAAAAAATAGAATGAAGTATCAAACAAGTAACATCAACTTCCACTTGTTAAAAAAAATTAATGGAAGGAAAAGTTTTTCCAAGAATAAAACAAGATAAAGTGGGAATGTCTGAATAGTTCATTACATTTTTAGGTTAAACACGACATAACAATCAAAGGTAACATGCATAGTGCACTGCCACTACCACAAAGAATAAATTCATTTGTAGTGCATATTGTCCCTAAGACCCTGACTGTCGAAAGTAAAAAATATCTGGAATCTACAAATAATGTATATACTATGAAATTAATGTACTGGACAATGTACATGTGATTTTCATGCGTATTACAATAAGTCTGTGTCTGGATGTTTCTTGTCTCTAGTAAATGAGTTTGCGTGGCCAGTATACAACAAAATGACATTATTATATCAAAAACATGTAGAAGTGAGTATGAATACCTCATTATTTTGTAAAGCTTCTTCAAACAGAGAAACACAATCAGTTGCTTCATACAAAACTAGCTCTACTGTTCCATCCTTTTCAGGATTCTTTCGCCAAACCTGAACGATTGGTTTTTCCTTCCACTCAAAGTTTGGATTTGGCAGCATTTCGTAGATTGACGGGCACTCAACCAGCTACATAAAGTGAAGAGGCAGAGATTATTTTTAGATGGCATGGAATAGCTACTGTACAGTAGCAAACATTGATGAGTTCATGAAGCTTAGATGCAACATGGTCAATAATTACCAGTTGGTGCATCGCCCATCGAGAAACGAAAAAGAAACTTTCAAAACCATAAACAAACTGCAGTCCAGTTAGAAGAGAATCATTGATGCATCCTGGGGCACCTGCCAAGATATGAGAACTAATATAAGAATTGTATCCTATCAAAGGTGAGAAGTGACAGAATATATCAATTGACTGAAAGTGCATTACCTTGAAATGGACAAGCAATGCAAATCCATTTATTGACATACTTTGAAAATATCTAGAAAAATGAAATGGAAAGATTTGAGAAACGAATTTTGGCTGCATAGGCAAAGTGGCATATCAAACAAGAAAACTCACATCATGATTCATAGACATGAAACAGCGTACTAGCAATCCTCCCATAGAATGGGAGATTATGTTTACTTTTTTCCCACCAGAGGCCTTGTAAGCCGTCTCAAGTTTTGCTCTCAAACCAGCCATTGCTTTGTCTATCCTGCCAGATAAAACCATTGTTACAGCGCCTTGTGCTTGTGCAACAGAAAAATGTTTTAGGCTAAGCCATTTTTTATGCTACTGTTATACCATCCAAATGAACCCACTTAAGTGTTGATTTAGAGGATTGTACCTGTTGCTTTGACGAAAATCATAACCATATCCAAATAGTGTTGTTCCTTTCTCGTATCCACAGTCAAGGAGCATATCAATCATATCATGGAAATGATACACCATAGACAGATGAAGTAGCTCTACAAACTGAAGTTAAGAGAGAAGGAGCACAAATCAGATAACAAAAAATTATGCTCTTTGCAACAACTGGTTAAATCAGAGACGTCCGGTTAAATCAGAAAGGGAATTCGCTTCTTGAATAATGATTTGAATTACATGATTAGACATCCCATGAATTCTTGAAGTGAACTCATTCGGTATCAACAGCTAAGATACCATTTTTAAGTAAAATTCTCTTTCCAAAAATTTTACAATACAAAAAATGTTTATTTTCGTTTCGAACTCAGCAGTTACGGAATTAATTCCACCTGAAATCAACGTCAAAATGTTTAAGTACCAAGAGCAATCAAGCAGGATAAGCATCACTTTCACCGATGGATTAATTGTTCGAACACAAATCTTGTTGATATGACATGCAAGCATGTTAGCAACTTGGCATGTAGTCCCTCAGGTCCTTTTCAGTCTGCATATAAGTTTTGTCCGAAGTCAAAGCATCTCTACTTTGACCAAACTTATAGAAAAAAGTATCAACATTCACAATGCCAAATCAATATTGTTAGATTCCTGATGAAATGTAGTTTCATAGTATATATATTTGATATTGTAGATGTTGATATATTTTAATATAAATTTGGTCAAACATTGCAAAGTTTGACTTGACACAAATCTAATACGCGGAGTAAAAAGGACCGGAGGGAGTATTATCACTGTCTCAATGCTCCATTTTCAGCTACCAGTTGTAGCCCCGTGATTCCTCATATACTGCATAGATCATTTGATTGAACATTTCATGAGCCAAAGCATGGCTTCATTCCTTGAAGTTAAGAGAATATAAATACAAATTTGATGGATTATAATAGCTCCGGCTCAGTATTTTTGTCCTGTGGTAAGCAGCCATGGGCCACATAAATCCATTTTTTTTCATCCTAGTCAGTCCACAATCTAAATGCAATTTACAGTCCATATGTACCAAATGCCTGTCCCTATCCTGTTATCCATTCTCCAAGAGCACTAGTAAGTTAAAAGGACAAGAAAGCTCTCCATACGACAGTACAAGAAGGATATCCATCAGTGATCCCTCTATCTCTATGTGTCCACTTCCTCTTCTCCTTTCCCATTTGCCCCAATTAACAGACACCAAGTGTCACAAGAATCGCCCCCAAAAAACTCCCACCAGCCATGCTCACAGAAAGGGGCAAAAAAATAAACCTATCGCCAGTGTACAGTTCATCGAACGAACGGAAGAAAAGATCTACTATTCAACTCCATTCACTGAACTAAGACCCATAAGGCCTCCTTTGGTTCATAGGATAGGAATGTCATAGGAATAGGAAAATCATAGGAAGTGAGATGACATGCATCTCAATTCCTATGGGAAAGAGATGTCATTTGAAGCATAGGATATGAATTTTTCCATTGAGTCTAGGCTAATGTTTTTTTTCCTTTGAAATATGAAGGATTGATTCCTATCCTACATAGGAATAGGAATCCATTCCTACAAACCAAAGGGCTCCAAAGGAATTTTTCCTTCGAAAATCCTATCCTATACAATTCCTACAAAAATCCTACAAACCAAAGGAGGCCTAAGCTCACTCACCCAGGAAGGATCGAGAACGTCGATGGCGAACAGGCCATGATCGTCGTCCGGCACCACAATCTCCACATCGTCGTCCAACGACTCCACATACCCTGCGCAAGAAGCCACCAGAAGACGCCTCAATCAGTCAACCACCAGCAGTGCACCGAAACGTTTCATCGAACAGCTGGGAAACACAAAGACAAGCCAAGCCACAACCCACCGGTCTGGGCGTTGTAGAGCGACCAGAGGTACTTCTTGAACTCGAGGTCGGCGAGGAGGATGCGCACCCAGACCCGGAGGTCGAACTTGGGGTCCGACCGCCGCCGCGCGTGCAGCACGGACCCGCCCATCCCGGACACGAGCAGCACCGGCTCGCGCGCCCCCTCCTCCCCGCTCCCCGCCGCGCCGCCGCCCCACCGGGACCGCGAGCGGCACCTCCGCCTGCGGCCGCGGAGGCGGAGGTGGCGGCGGAGCACGCGGAGCCGCATCCGAAGGACGGCGCCGAGCATGGTGGTGCCTGCCTGCCAGTGCCGCCACGCCCGCGCTCGCGCTCCCGGTGCGCCGGCCATGGGCCATGGGGCTCTCCACTAATAAACGGCTAATAAAATAACGGTGCCGTTCTTTCGCTGCAACGCCCGGTCCACCCGGGTGGACTGGAAGGTGGGTGGTGGGATCAGCAACGGGCCAGATCCGACGGGTCGCGTGTGCCGAGCGAGGGTCGACGACGGGTGGTTCGTTCGATTACAATAGAAAAAAATAATACCATACCGCCGCAGGAGATAAGATGGATCCGATTTAAAAGAACGGGACGGCCCTTCTCCTACGCGTCCGGCATGGAGGCAAACAGCATCGAAAAAAAGTGTACATTATGTACAGTGTTTATGAACCCCCTCAAAAAAAAAAGAGTGTACAGTATTTAAATGTATATATAAAAAAATGTTGTATAAATTAATTGGATGGGGGATGGTGCTATCCATTAGCACAAAGCATTTTTTGGCATCAACTATATATAACTTCCGAACGTTCGGCGATGTATCTGTCGTTAGATATGAATCGCACGATTGCCAGCGACCCCACGTCCAGATGAAACAGCGAGCTGCCCGCTTCTCCGCGAGCGAGCGGGAGTCGAACACAGGACCTCCAACTTGAGGTGCTAGCTGCCAGCCAGCTGAGCTAGCTCTTTTCTTTGTCTAGATGCAAGCTAACTACTTTTTCTACTCTAGCTTGAAAGGTCTTTTGAACAAAACGCACATACTAAAGACACTAGTAATTGCTTCCACTAATTTAGACATTAACTTTTCCTAGCACATGCATGCATGCTGGAGCACACTCACATCTCACGTGAAAGACACCTATTCCGTCAATTTTTAATCTTATATTTTGTCTTCGAATTAATTCTTGCAATAAAAGTTATGCATTAATAACCGTTAATTAAAGACCATAGTAATTTTTGATCCGATGAAAATAAAAGTGCTGAAACATACCCCGATACCTCGTTTGTATAGAGCATGGTAATTTATGCACCATATACCGGATAACTGATGCGTAAACATTATGATAACTTCTGATCCGAGGAGAAAAAGTTGTTGAAAATATAGCCGTAACTTATGTGTAAATAACATGGTATTTTACTCACTGCGGACTGATAAGTTACGTGCAAACATACATCTTTTACTCCAGGAGAAAAGTTGTTGAAACATACTCTAGTAACTTCTATGTAAATATCATGATAATATACTCAACGCAGACCTGATAACTTACATACAAAACACCATGGTTAATTTTGGACTTAGGGAAAAAGGTTATTGAAACATACCCTTGTAACTTTGTGTAAATAGCATGATAATATACGCTAATCAGACATGATAAGTTAGGTACAAACACTCACAGTAATTTTGATGCAAGGGAAAAAGTTGTTCAAAACATACCCCAATAACTTCTATATAAATAACATGGTAATATACGTATCGCATACCTGATAACTTAGCTACAAAAACCACGGTAACTTTGTTCCGGTGAAAAGTTATTGAAAATATACCCCCGATAACTTCTATGTCAGTAGCATGATAATTTATGCACTGCAGGCTTGATAACATACATACAAAAACTGCGATAACTTTTCACCCGAGGGAAAAAAGTTGTTGAAAACGTGGGCCGATAACTTGTGTGTAAATAGCATGATAATACGCACCACAGAGCTGATAACTCACGTACAAACACCGCTATAACTTTTTCACCGAGGAAAAAAGTTGTTGAAAAACGTACACCGGTAACATATTTTGCAATTAACATGGTAACACACGCACATCGGAGCTGATAACTCATGTACAAACATCGCGGTAACTTTTTTCACATAGGGAAAAAAGTTATTGAAAACACTCTGCTAACTACTCTACAAATAGCTTGGTAATATACTCACAACAGAGTTGATAACTTATTTAACCTAGGCGTGATAGCTTTTGACCTAAAAAGTCGTTAAAACATACCAACACGAGACCTAGTTTCGAAGGTCTCATCGCGACAAAATTTGTTTGTGAAAACATTATTTTAGTCAGAACGACGGTTTAAGTTACAAAATATTTTGAAGATTTGAAATAAAGGGAATCTAGAATGACATCAGTTTTTTGTCCTTTAGTGCATTTTCATGTGAAAGAAGGTTGGATGGACTATTTTATCCTCCAATAATTTCCATGTAAATAGAATGATAACTTATGTAACGGTGATAATTTACTTAGCCTAGGCATGGTAACTTTGCCCTCAAAAAATTCATCAGAACATATCAACATGGGATATTGTTTCGAAGCTCTCGTCGCGACGGATTTTTTTTATGTGAAAACGAATTTTCGATTGGACCGGCGATTTGAACTACAAAATATTTTAAAATTTGAAAATAGGGATAATTTAGGATGACATAGGCTTTGTCCTGTAGTTCATTTGCACGTGGGAAGAAGGTTGGATGACCATTTTATGCCCCAGTAATTTCTATACAAACAAGACGATAACTTATGTGTCACAAACGTGATAACTTACTTAGCCTGAGCCTGGTAACTTATGACCCAAAAAAAGTCGTCGGAACATACTAATATGGGATCTAGTTTCGAAGGTCTCATCGCGACGAATCTTTTAGTGAATATGGATTTTTAATCGGACCGACGGTTTGAGCTACAAAACATTTTGGAGTTTTGAAATAGGGGGAATCTAGGATGACATCAGCTATTCTGTCCTCTAGTTCTTTTGTACCTAGGGAGAAGGTTGGTTGACCATTTTTATGCCCTGGTAATTTCTATATAAACAAGATGGTAACTTATGTACCACGGACATGATAACTTACTTAGCCTGGGCTGGTAACTTTTGACCCGAAAAAAAAATTATCGGAACATATCAATATGGGATCTAGTTTCAAAGGTCTCCTCGCGACGAATCTTTTATGTGAAAATGGTTTTTCAATCGGAGCAACAGTTTAGGCTACAAAACATTTTCGATTTTCGCATTGGGAAGAATCTTTGATGACATCATCACTTCTGTTTTTTCCCATGTATGCATGTAAGAGGGAGAGGGAACTTCACGTGGGGTGGTGGGTTTAGCGTTCGTGATGGATTAGCGAGCGTTTAAGAGAGAATAAAGCGGGATTAGCGTTCACACAGGTGGATTTAACGATCGCGGGAGGATCGTTCGGATATGTCCCTAAAAGTAGAACGTTTGAACGTTTGCTCAATTACAATTTTACAAATAGCATCAGTCAAACAAATAAACTCAAATTATGAGGCGAGATAAAGTTGCATAGGTATGAAAAGAAGTAGTCTGTACGGTCGAAATTTAGAGCAATGTCATCTTTAATCACATCACTAGATTTAACAATAGCAGGTCCACTCTCTTGGAATTCTCTTTTCACTTAAGTACTTGCAAATGACAGGGATTTGACAATTCTAGAAAATTCTAGAAGACTTCTCAAAACAAACTTGAATTTGACGAACTCAATCTTGAAAATGACAGGGATTTGACAATTCTAGAAGACTTGTCTTCCTCTTGATATCTTGGAACTAAAAACTCACAAACATTCTTTAAAGCCTGTAAATTTTTTCTGAATGAACTCGTCCGTTGCAGCCTCCAACTTAAGCCAGACAGCCGGGTCGGTCTCATCTAGCTCCATACCACACCGGTCATCAACTGACATCATAACAAGATCTTCACTAATTTCAATATCTAAGATCGTCACTATAGAAGTGCCAAAATTACTAAAGAATGAATACTTATGGTTGTGTTGATATGGGTCAAATGTACAGCTTGCTTGAAAGTTAGATTACCTCTGATTCTGCCATAGGCCAGGTGTGCGGCGGTAAGGTGAGCAGAAGGTCTCGTCGCCGTTGTGGTCGCCCTCCGCGCGACGGTGTGCACACCTTCGCACCGGGAATCGGCCTGGGATGGCCTCGTCATGCAGATCGACCGCGCGGCAGCACGACTATGCTCTGGTGCTCGGCTGTGTTGAAGACCGGGGCGATGACGAGGGCGCCGTCGCTCTTCCTCGCCGGCCGCACTGCTGTGCCCGAGGTCGTCCCGCCCACATCCGGACGGCCGGATGGGCCAACTGCGTGTCCGGCACGAACAGAGAGCGGCGAACCCTTCTGCACCGACCAGCCGAATTTGGCTGCACAGGATGCCATACCGTGGGCTCGCTACCGAGGCGGGGAGAGGAGGGGTCGGTCAACTCCGTGGTGGGGAGAGGATGGGCCGGACGACGTCGAGGGGAGGGGAGGCGCCATGGAGAGGAGTGGCTGAGAGAGAGGAGCGGCTGTGAGGGGGAGAAAGTGAGAGGAGTAGTAGCGGTGGACTGAGATAAGGTGACTTGCCTCCTGTAGCATGCGCCTATACATCCAACGTCCATTCCAGATCCAAGGGACAACAACGAATCAATGCCAAATCTGCCCAAACATCGCCTCCGAGGTAATGGACGATGCGGTCGCGCGCCTTCCTTATCGCCGGCGGCAGCTCCTCCTTGACGGCTTGGCGGCGGTTGCAACGGGACGGGCCTGTCAGTGCGCGCGTACTGGCTGTCTTTCAGAGCCGCCTCCGCGAGGAGGCGCGACCGCTGCGGCTTCTGGTCCTCCTCGTCACCGGAGGAAAGGAAGATCTCCTCCTTGCCGGAGTAGCCGGCCGCCGTGGACACCGAGGAGAGCGCGAGCGGCGGCGCTAAGATCCACCAGAGGATGAACTCCCTCCGCGGCCGCCTGCCGGCATGGACCACCACGACTTTGGCATCGCCGCTGTAGGAGGAGGGGCTTAGAGAGGTAGAGGACGGGCTCGGAGAGGAAGAGGGGATCTGTGACGCCCCCGGCCCGACCGTGCACTAATCATACACGCAAATGCGCACGATCAATCCCAGGGACTCACGGGAAGATATCACAACACAACTCTAGACACAAAATAAAATAATACAAGCTTTATATTACAAGCCAGGGGTCTCGAGGGCTCGAATACATAAGCAACAATAGTATCTGAGTACAGACACAAAGTTAAACAAATCTGCCTTAAGAAGGCGAAAACAAACAACGGCTCTGATCGAAAGAGGCAAGGCCTCCTGCCTGGGAGCCTCCTAAACTACTCCTGATCGTCATTTTCCACGTAGTAGTAAGCTCCATCGGGGTAGTAGTAGTCGGCGGCGGGAGCAGCTGGCTCCGGGGCTCCGTCATCTGATCGCAGCAATCGGGTATGGGGAAAAAGAGGTAGCAAAGCAACCGTGATTACTCATCCAAAGTACTCGCAAGACTTACATCAGATCTATTCTATTTATGCATCGGTATCAAATGAAGGGGCAGTATCTATGGACTAGACTGCAGAAATGCCAGAACAGAGGGGGAAAGGCCTAGCCTATCGAAGACTAGCATCTTGCAGCGTCTTGCAGCATTAGGAGAGTGCAGATTAGCATAAAAAGTATTAGTAACAAGTATAATAGTAGCCATGCCCAGAGATCCTTCCTCGACTCCCTGCGAGAAAGCAATCTCGGAGCTTACATATTAATTAACATGTATTCAATTCAAGTTGTAGTAGATCAGGATACAACACTGAGCGTCCTGTTACCGTGGACACGGCTATTCGAATAGATAACTTCCTTGCAGGGGTGCACTACTGTTACCCAACACGCTCGATTAACTCTGGCCGGACACACTTTTCTCGGTCATGCCCGGCCTCGGCTGATCGACACGACGTAGTCCTACCTAGGCTCAGCAGAGAGGTCCCCGCCGGTCTACATCCTAAGTGCTCAGGGGTCTTGGGCCCATCGCCCTTTGCACTCCGGGTCGTTGCGAGCAGGGCGAATCTCGGCACCACCTCTCTCTTGGATGGCGCCGGCCCAGCCGTGCCGCAATGCTGAACTGGACATCTGACAGAACTTTCGGCTGATACATACGGCGTAGAGGGTCCCATAACCATTATCCCACGTGGTGGTAGTGTGTATAGGCCAGCGGCCAACTCAGATCAAATACCCAAATCCGTTAGTGCGTTGGGAGCTCGCGGTGACGATCAGTACTCCTGTCGTCCCATCTCGAGGAAGTGCAACAAGGGTTAGGCCCATCCCTCTCTAGGGCGGTCTCTGCCTGCCTGACCGCGCCTCGTAATTATCTCGCGGGTACCCTCCAGGTCAACCCGACTCCACATTTCCCGCGGGTACCCCTCGGGGTCGACCCGCCTGCACAAAGGTCTAAGGTAAAAGTCATGGTAACCGGGTGTCCAAAACATCAAAGGGAACCCGAGGAATCACCCTCGATGGATTCCTACTCGATGTAATCCGTTAAGGAGAACCAGGAGGAATCACCCTCGATAGTCCCCACTTGAGGGGTTGCACGACCGAGTCATCATCGGGAAGGGGAGAGCGAGGAATCACCCTCTGCAATCACCATCGATGTGCTATACTACAGGGATATCATCAGGAGTGCGGTACGAGGTATCACCCCCGGCACTCGATAGTAGCCCTGCAGAGCCGTACAACAAAGGGGGTGTGCGGTGATGTGATGGTCTTTGCACATCGATCACAAAGATCGAGGTACTGGTAACAAAGCGAGGCAACAGGGACAAGGGTGAGGGGTCACTGATGGATCACTAACCAACCTATTCTAAGCAATTTAGGATGACAGGTAAAGTAACAACAGCAGGTTACAACATCAGGCTATGCATCAGAATAGGAGCAATCAATTACAGCAGCAAAATCTAATGCAAGCATGGGGAAGAAGGAATAGGTGACATAGGAATGATCAAGGGGGTTTTGCTTGCCTGGAAGCTCAGCTGAAAAGGAACCAGGGTCGTCGGTGACGTAGTCGATCACAGGGGCAGCGTCGGTCTCGGAGTCTATCGGAGAGAAGAGGGGGGAAGAAACAGTAAATATAAAGCAAACAAATGCACACAGATGCTTGGCATGGCAATAGGCTGTGCTAGGGGTGCTATAATGCCTCTCTAATCATTTTAGATGATTTAGGAATTTGTTTGAATTTATTTTATCGAAGTCACGCACTATTCATTTATCGAAAACAGGCTAAAAGTTCAATGTTCAACTACTTAGAGGACTCTAACATGAATACAAATGACATATTCGGATTCGTCATATTTTTCTGATCATTTTTCATATATAAATTATTTTCATCCGAGTTACGGTTTATTTTATATGATTTTTCAAAGTTTTATTGAATTTCTAGAATTGTTTTAATTATTAAATCCGAATTATCCAAAACAGTGTCTGGTGATGTCAGCATTGCGTCAGCGGTCAAACCCGGCTGACCAGGGTCAAACCTGACCAGTGGGTCCCACTGGTCAGTGACTGTTTTAATCTAACAGAGGTTAATTTAGTTAATTAGGTTAATTAGCAGGTGGGGACCAGTTGTCAGTGACTAATTAGTAATTAAATTAATTAACAGATTAATTAATAGATTAATTAGCATTTTATTATTTATAAAAATGTTTAAATTAAGCGGAGCCCGCATGTCAGTGGCTGGGCCAGCCCAGTCAGCAGGGTTGACCTGGTCAACCCAGCCAACGTGGCCGTGGGGCCCAGTGGTCAGTGGCTCGGGGTGGGGCCCAAAGGCGCCCACGTCAGCGTCGGCTGCCGGAGTTACTCCGGCGAGCCCGAACGCGGCGGAGCGCTCCGGCGAGGTGCGGGATTCGGCTACGGTGGGTTTTCGGACCCGTGGTTAGGCGCGTTCGACGCGGCTCGACGTCGCGCGTGCGATGGTGCCCTTGACTGGAGCCGGAGATGACCGGAACGTCGCCGGCGTCGAGGTTTGGCGGCGGTGGTTTTCGGGTGTGATCGGAATCGCGGCTCCGGGATGTTTTCGGGCGCCCGAAGTGGCTAGACGGGTGCTACAGCTCACCAGGAGCACGTTGGAGCGGCTGATTCGAGCAATGCGGCACGGGGAGCACCGAGCTCGCGGCCATGGCGGCGGGCAGAGCACGGCTACGGTGGGTGCCCGCAGTGGCAGCTAGGAGAGCAGCAGAAGGAGGAGGAGAGGAGCGGAGCTCACAATGGAGCCGTAGGGAGAGGCAGCGGGCTCGGGGAGGTCCGGTGGTGGCAGATCGGCGGCGGCGATCCCGGGTGCCCGAGGAAGACGACCAGGTTGTGGACGTCGTTGTGGTGGCTGCGAGCTCGAGCGGTCTGTCGGAGAGGTCGTAGCGGAGCTCAGCGGAGCTCGTGGACACGACGGTTGGGCGAGAGGCGGCCGGTGGCTACGCGGGTGAGTTCGCAACGGCGACGGCCGCGTCGGCCATGGCGGGAGAGGAGGAGAGCGGCGCAAGGGGAAAGAGGGAGAGGGCTAGGGTTCGCCAGGGGGTCGCGGGGGCCTCGCCCATATCCACCAGGAACGGCGCGGTGTCGAGCAGGGAGGAAGGGGGGCCTGGCGCGGCGAGCGCGCGCGTTCTGCCAGTGCGGCAAAAGGTGGGAGACGGCGCTGCTCGGGCTGGGCCGGCTCCTGTAGCGACTAGAGGCCCATAGGTACAGTAGTCGCTAGCCTTTTCCTTTTTCTTTTTCTGTTTTAGTTTTTGCTTCTGTTTTCCATTTTCTTTAGCCATTATTTGACTTTTGTAAATTAGGCAAGTGGACAAAACAAATACTAGGCAATGTTGAGCACTGCCACAAAAAGTTTGAGGCTCATTTGAATTAGTTTGAAATTTGCATTAAAGAGAAGAGATTAAAAGAATTGTTTTGGGTGCTGTTTTAATTAGGTTAGGGGCAATTTAAGAATTCAAATAATGTTGATTTTTTTTTATAATTGCTTTGGGAATTTTTGCAATATTATGAACTATTTTGTTTAATTATTTGAAGAAGTAATAATTTGACTTGCATTTGAATTTGGAATTTGAATTGGATTATTTCCTAGATGCAATTTTATTTAGGATGATCATGATGACATGGCTAATTAATTAGCTTAATGACAGGGTTGAGATTTGGGGATGTTACAGGATCGGAGAGGAGGAGGTGTGGATGTGCATCGCCGGAGCACGGCTTATATAGCCGCGGCCAGGCCAGGCAAACGGGCGGTCAGCCCGCTTCAATGTGGCGCAGCTGCTGGAGTTGGTTTCTCAGGATGCGGCGTCCGCATTGAAGCGGCAACGACTGAGAGGTCGCGTCCGTCAGTGCCGCCTTCACGCCCGGTCGCGTCGCTCGGCATCAATGCTGGTTGCTGCATGCTCTGGGCCGCGCGGCAAGCGGCGTGGTCGCGTGGGCGTTGAATGGAAAGCGCGGGAGAGGCGGGTGGGTGTTTCGGGTGGGTCAGGGCAGTCAGACGCGGACGTGGCAGCGGTCCAGACGCCCGCATACCCCCGTGTCTCCGGTTTGTAGGAAAAAGTGTATCTGGACTGCCCAGGGGACTGATACATGCCCGCGTTGGATGGCACAACACGTCCGGACCGTGCAGTCCAGACGTATGCGGGCGGTTTTAGGGTCCGCGTTGAAGATGCCATTATGTTTCTACGGCACGTATTGACATGCATTTTTTTCTAAAAAAAGGAGAGAGATTAGGAGGCAGCCTCGCATATCTACCGCTATGAACTCATAAGTCTAGGCATGTTTTGGCCTTGAATCATTGTGGTCCCTTGGATCTCGGACGGACGTCAGATGTATAGGCGCATGTTACAGTGTGACTTGCCAGAGACAAGTCACCTGATCTCGGATGATGATTTGAAAATGTTGACTGACATAGGCACTGATTGACGACATAGAATCACCTAAAATTCTTTGCACATTAATGTTTCTATCACATTACAAGTAACGGGGATTTCAATTATTACTCTATTGTTACTCTCTATCTTTTATACATGCAAAAATTAACATGCATTATGCTTATATGTAACTTCAGTAAATTATTTCAAATGCCCGTGGCAACACACGGGCATTCTACTAGTCTTCCTATGGTGAATATCAGGTGATACCATGATTTGTATGCTCCCATGGCAAAGTTGATTTTAAATGTTTAGAAAAATTCCAAAAAAAATTATGGATGTTCACAACACATGTGTCTACGATCGTTAAAAAAATCAGATCAAAATTCGAATTACACATTGAGAAACAAAAAAGACAAATTCAGCATAATAGTGTCAATAAAGACAAAAGCATGAATATTCTCAAAACCTACACTATTCACATTCGGTTTTGTCTTTTTTGTTTCTCTATATGTACTTTGAATTTTCATCTGAAATTTTTAGGGTTTGTAGACACATGTGATCTGAACATCCACAAATTTTTTCGTAATTTTCAAAACATTTAAATTTGACTTTTTAAAATTGGTATCATGGGAGCATACCAGAGGTGGTACCACCTGATATTCTCCCCATCTTTCCTATTGATATACATTACTAAAAGACTTTTCTTCATGGTACTACTATGGGTTGATACATCTTCCTGTTGTTAAAACTTACATAGTGTAACCCCTAGATCTACATAGTATTGCCATGTTTAAACAATATACAAAATTCATATGTAGCTATGAATTTTTGTCAAAACATTTCAACTTGGGATCCTGTTTTGAAGCCTCGTTGAGGCGAACCCATCGGTGAAGACAAATCACCAATCGGATTATCAGTTTGTGAGGCAAATCATTGCAAAAATTTGGTAAGACAATTAACACGATGATGCCAGAGCGGTGGAACTGCAAAACTCCACCATCGTCATATTTATATTATCAAAAAGGATTCCTACTTCGCCCTGTCCGAGGAGTGATACGTCTCCAACGTATCTATAATTTTTTATTGTTCCATGTTGTTATATTATCAATCTTGGATGTTTTTATATGCATTTACGGCAATTATCTATCATTTTTTGGGACTAACCTATTAACTTAGTGCCCAGTGCCAGTTGTTGCTTTCTGCCCTGTTTTTGTTTTACAGAAAATTAATACCAAACGAAGTCCAAATGCCACGAAACTTTTTGGAGATTTTTTTCTGGACAAGATAAACACTAGAAGCTTCGAGAGGAGGCCAGAAGCCCCAGGGGGTGCCCACAAGGCACCACGCCCTGGTACCTCGTGGGGCCCACAGAGCTCCGTTCGACCTAATTCCTCCACTATAAATTCCCAAAAAATCAGAAACCCTCAGGGGAGTCCACAAAATACTTTTTCCGCCGCCGCAAGTTTCTGTTCTGTTTGGAAAGTGATGGTTAGGAGGGCACCTGTGGATACGGCTAGCCATGGATTGTGAAAGAAATGGTGGAAAGGAAATAAACTTTACTTTCTGTTTGGGAACCGCCTATGATGTGTCTAGCATGGAAAATATTGGGAATTCTCGGTCGTTTTTGTTGACAGGAAAAGCATGCCTCTCAAAATATTTTTATCTCTCTAATTTAAGCTTTGAGCTCTGACACATTTGACAAATCTCTACTTCCCTCTACGAAGGGCCTATCTATTTACTTTTATGCAATTTTTATTTTTATTTGAGTCTCCATCTTCTCTTACAAAAGCACCAACTAGAGAGCACTATTGTCCTACTTGTGCATTGGATGTAGCTAATATTTGAGTGTGTTTCATGAATGGATCAATGATTGAGCATAATGGGCTAGGGATAACTTTCTTTAGCGTTGATATTTTGAAAGACATGGTTGCTTGTTAGCATGCTTGAGTATTTATATTTTCATGTCAAACTATAGACTATTGCTTTGAATCATTCAAGTCCAATGTCCATGCTACAAAAGAAAAGAATATATGATGAATATGATAGACAGCATTCCACATCAAAAATTCTGTTTTTATCATTTACCTACTCGAGGACGAGCAGGAATTAAGCTTGGGGATGCTGATACATCTCCAACGTATCTATAATTTTTGATTGTTCAATGCTGTTATATTATCAATCTTGGATGTTTTTATATGCATTTACAGCAATTATCTATCATTTTTTGGGACTAACCTATTAACTTAGTGCCCAGTGCCAGTTGTTGCTTTCTGCCCTGTTTTTGTTTTACAGAAAATTAATATCAAACGAAGTCCAAATGCCATGAAACTTTTTGGAGATTTTTTTCTAGACAAGATAAACACTAGAAGCTTCGGGAGGAGGCCAGAAGCCCCAGGGGGTGCCCACGAGGCACCAGGGCGCGCCTGGGACCTCATGGGGCCCACAGAGCTCCGTTTGACCTAATTCCTCCACTATAAATTCCCAAAAAAAATAGAAACCCTCAGGGGAGTCCACGAAATACTTTTTCCGCCGCCGCAAGTTTCTGTTCTCGAGAGATCCCATCTGGAGGCCTTCTCCGGTACTCCGCCAGAGGGGGAATCGATCACGGAGGGGCTCTACATCAACCTTGCTGCCCTTCTGATGATGCGTGAGTAGTTTACCACAGACCTTCGGGTCCATAGTTAGTAGCTAGATGGCTTCTTCTCTCTTTTTGATCTCCAATACAACGTTCTCCTCGATGTTCTTGGAGTTCTATCCGATGTAATCACTTTTTGCGGTGTGTTTGTTGGGATCCGATGAATTGTGAGTTTATGATCAGATTATCCATGAATATTATTTGAGTCTTCTCTGATCTCTTTTATGCATGATTGTTATAGCTTCGTATTTCTTCTCCGATCTATTGATTTGGTTTGGCCAACTAGATTGATTTATCTTGCCATGGGAAGAGGTGCTTTGTAATGGGTTCGATCTTGCGGTGCTCAATCCCAGTGACAGAAAGGGACATGACACGTATGTATCATTGCTATTAAGGGTAAAAAGATGGGGTTTATTCATACGTGAGTTTATCTTGTCTACATCATGTCATCGTTTTTAAGGTGTTACTCCGTTCTTTATGGACTTAATACACTAGATGCATGCAGGATAGCGGTCGATGTGTAGAGTAATAGTAGTAGATGCAGGCAGGAGTAGGTCTACTTGTCTCGGACGTGATGCCTATATACATGATCATTGCCTTGGATATAGTCATGATTATTTGCTTTTCTATCAATTGCCCAACAGTAATTTGTCTACCCACCGTATGCTATTTTCTTGAGAGAAGCCTCTAGTGAAAACTTTGGCCCCCGGGTCTATCTAAATCAAATTACTAAAACCCTAAAAATATTGCTGCACTTTTCTTTTATTTATTTTATTTTGTATTTTTGTTTCAATCTATCTATCTATCACATACAATTTAATCTTGCAATTAACCGCCGAGGGATTGACAACCCCTCATTTGCGTTGTGTGCAAGGATTTGTTGTTTGTGTGCAGGTACTGCTAACGAGGTGTTGCGTGGTTCTCCTACTGGATTGATAACCTTGGTTTCATAACTGAGGGAAATACTTACCTCTGTTGTGCTGCATCATCCCTTCCTCTTCGGGGATAATACCAACGCAAGCTACAAGTAGCAGGAAGAATTTCTGGCGTCGTTGCCAGGGAGACATCATCAACATCTGTCAAGTACCTTTGCATAAACTCTCATCTCCTTGCATTTACTTTATTTGCCTCTCGTTTTCATCTCCCCTGCTTCTAAAAAGTTTTTACAAAAATACAAAAATATTTTCCGTTTGCCTATTTGTGTGTTTTCTTGTCCGCTTGCTTGAAGATTGTTATCATGAGTGATTTTGGCATGGTAGAAACTGATGATGGTAGAACTCCTAAAATGGGAAGTTCTACCAATCTTGATGCTAAATTTTTTGTGTTGGGACATGGGAATGTTATCGGAAAAAGTGTCATCCAAGAATTCTTTAATTGCATTGGGACCTTGGCTTTTGATGATGCACCTATACTTAAAGAAACAAAGAATTATGCCGATGCTATTTCCGCACTTGTTCTTAAACTTGAAAGAAGATTTATTCGCACCCATCCTACTTTGCAAAGATTGTTTTATGAGTTACCGGTTATAAAAGATCCTAGAGCCAAGAAAATATCTACCCTTGTTCTCATGAATGAATTTGATCATATAGTGCGAGAAGCTAGGGAGATCTTTGATTTCTATGGTATGAACCGTGAAAAACCGGTAATAGATGAGATCCTTTATAATAATGATTACTTGTTGAGGTATTTGTTCCGCAATGACCACATCTTTGATGAGAATATTAAAAAGGAAGTTCCTCCTTTGAATATAATCCAACAAGTTTTCAATATCGTCAATAGACAATACTCGTGGATTGTAGCCGGTAATCAAGAGGGATTTAAAGATAGACAACTTGCTAATGCTAAAATTTCTATGAAAGATGTGTTTCATATTACCTTTGAAAAACCCTTTGATGAAAGTGCATCTTTGGATAAGAAGAAGAAAGATGACAAGACTTGAAACTATGCATTATGCCTAGCTAGGGGCATAAAATAATATCGCTTGTTGGGAGGCAACCCAATGAATAAAATAATTTTTTATTTTTTTCTGTTATTGTGTGTTTCCACAATTATGCTACTGGTATGGTTGTGCTTTTTGTGTTTTTAATTAGTGTTTGTGCCAAGTAATGCCTTTAGGATGATTTGGAAGATAGTATAATTGATGCTGTTAGGAAAACAGAAAGTTTTGCGTCCAGTGCAGGAATTTTGGTTCTGTACTGGAGCGTCAGAAAAATCTAAATTTTTTAAACAGTATTGGTATATGAATTTCTCACGTTTTCCTAATTTTTCAGAATTTTTGGAGTTACAAAAGTATGCCTTTTAAATAGATTTCTACAGACTGTTCTGTTTTTGACAGATTCTGTTTTTGATGCACTACTTGCTTGTTTTGATGAATCTATGGATTGTATCGGGGGGTATAAGCCATGGTGAAGTTATATTACAGTAGGTATAATGCAAAAATAAAATATGAATGGGTTTGCAACAGTACTTAAAGTAGTGATTTATTTTGTTATACTAACGGATCTCACGAAGGTTTTGTTGAGTTTTGTGTGATTGAAGTTTTCAAGTTTTGGGTGAGATCACGATGGATGAAGGAATAAGGAGTAGTAAGAGCTTAAGCTTGGGGATGCCCTCGGCACTCCAAGGTAATATTCAAGGAAGACTCAAGCGTCTAAGCTTGGGGATGCCCCGGAAGGCATCCCCTCTTTCTTCTACCAACCATCGGTAATTTTACTTGGAGCTATATTTTTATTCGTCACATGATATGTGTTTTACTTGGAGCGTCTTGTATTATATGAGTCTTTGCTTTGTTGCTTTTTAGTTTGTCACAATCATCTTTGCTGAACACACCTATTTTGAGAGAGCCACACGTTCATCATAATTTGTTAGAATACTCTATGTGCTTCACTTAAATTTTTTGAGCTAGGCAGTTGCTCAAGTGCTTCACTTAAATCTTTTTGAGCATGGTGGTGGCTATATTTTGAAGAAATAAACTCTCATGCTTCACTTATATTATTTTGAGAGTTGATAAGATTGAATTTTTGAAGAAATGAATTCTCATGCTTCACTTATATTATTTTGAGAATTGATAAGATTGAAAATTTTGAAGAAATATTTGCACTCTCATGCTTCACTTAAATCTTTTGAGAGTTGATAATAGTAACGGTAAATTGCACAAGATATGAATTTGGTCCCAAAGTGATGAATATTCAAGAGGGATATAATAAAAACTTTCATATAGATCATTGTATATGATGAGTGTGATTCCTTCAATAGTTTTGCGATATGGAAATGATAATATGTGAGTCATGTTAGTGAGTAATTGTGATTTAGTAAGAATATTAGTGTTAAGGTTTGTGATTCCCTATGCATGCACATCAAGTCAATAGTTATGCAACGAAATTATATCCTACTTATGGTGCATTATTCGGTGTTAGTTATGTTCAATGCATGTTTATGACCGGTTTCGCTTTTTGGTTGGTTGCTTCTCAATCTATTTGCTAGCCTTCACTTGTACTAAGCGGAAATACTGTTTGTGCATCCAAAATCCTTAAACCCAAGTTGTGTCAAATGAGTCCACCATACCTACCTATATGCGGTATTTCAATACCGTTCCAAGTAAATTTGCGTGTGCCAACTCTAATTTCAAAATAATTTTTCCGTTTTGTGTGCCCGTACCGCTCATGAAGCGGCAGGGGGTGGCCAATATTTTCCATGCTAGGTGTGTTATTCTCATGATGAGTGTTTATTCACTTGTCATTGCACGAGAGAGTGGCTGGTAATAGGGATGCCCAGTCCCACAATGAAATCAAAAATAATAACAACAAAATTCCTTGGAAAGTGATGGTTAGGAGGGCACCTGTGGATACGGCTAGCCATGGATTGTGAAAGAAATGGTGGAAAGGAAATAAACTTTACTTTCTGTTTGGGAACCGCCTATGATGTGTCTAGCATGGAAAATATTGGGAATTCTCGGTCATTTTTGTTGACAGGAAAAGCATGCCTCTCAAAATATTTTTATCTCTCTAATTTAAGCTTTGAGCTCTGACACATTTGACAAATCTCTACTTCCCTCTACGAAGGGCCTATCTATTTACTTTTATGCAATTTTTATTTTTATTTGAGTCTCCATCTTCTCTTACAAAAGCACCAACTAGAGAGCACTATTGTCCTACTTGTGCATTGGATGTAGCTAATATTTGAGTGTGTTTCATGAATGGATCAATGATTGAGCATAATGGGCTAGGGATAACTTTCTTTAGCGTTGATATTTTGAAAGACATGGTTGCTTGTTAGCATGCTTGAGTATTTATATTTTCATGTCAAACTATAGACTATTGCTTTGAATCATTCAAGTCCAATGTCCATGCTACAAAAGAAAAGAATATATGATGAATATGATAGACAGCATTCCACATCAAAAATTCTGTTTTTATCATTTACCTACTCGAGGACGAGCAGGAATTAAGCTTGGGGATGCTGATACATCTCCAACGTATCTATAATTTTTGATTGTTCAATGCTGTTATATTATCAATCTTGAATGTTTTTATATGCATTTACAACAATTATCTATCATTTTTTGGGACTAACCTATTAACTTAGTGCCCAGTGCCAGTTGTTGCTTTCTGCCCTGTTTTTGTTTTACAGAAAATTAATACAAAACGAAGTCCAAATGCCACGAAACTTTTTGGAGATTTTTTTCTGGACAAGATAAACACTAGAAGCTTCGAGAGGAGGCCAGAAGCCCCAGGGGGTGCCCACAAGGCACCACGCCCTGGTACCTCGTGGGGCCCACAGAGCTCCGTTCGACCTAATTCCTCCACTATAAATTCCCAAAAAATCAGAAACCCTCAGGGGAGTCCACAAAATACTTTTTCCGCCGCCGCAAGTTTCTGTTCTCGAGAGATCCCATCTGGAGGCCTTCTCCGGTACTCCGCCGGAGGGGGAATCGATCACGGAGGGGCTCTACATCAACCTTGCTGTCGTTCCGATGATGCGTGAGTAGTTTACCACAGATCTTCGGGTCCATAGTTAGTAGCTAGATGGCTTCTTCTCTCTTTTTGATCTCCAATACAATGTTCCCCTCGATGTTCTTGGAGTTCTATCCGATGTAAACACTTTTTGCGGTGTGTTTGTTGGGATCCGATGAATTCTGAGTTTATGATCAGATTATCCATGAATATTATTTGAGTCTTCTCTGATCTCTTTTATGCATGATTGTTATAGCTTCGTATTTCTTCTCCGATCTATTGATTTGTTTGTCCAATTAGATTGATTTATCTTGCCATGGGAAGAGGTGCTTTGTAATGGGTTCGATCTTGCGGTGCTCAATCCCAGTGACAGAAAGGGACATGACACGTATGTATCGTTGCTATTAAGGGTAAAAAGATGGGGTTTATTCATACGTGAGTTTATCTTGTCTACAACATGTCATCGTTCTTAAGGCGTTACTCCGTTCTTTATGGACTTAATACACTAGATGCATGCTGGATAGCGGTCGATGTGTGGAGTAATAGTAGTAGATGCAGGCAGGAGTCGGTCTACTTGTCTCGGACGTGATGCCTATATACATGATCATTGCCTTGGATATCGTCATGATTATTTGATTTTCTATCAATTGCCCAACAGTAATTTGTCTACCCACCGTATGCTATTTTCTTGAGAGAAGCCTCTAGTGAAAACTATGGCCCCCGGGTCTATCTAAATCAAATTACTAAAACCCTAAAAATATTGCTGCACTTTTCTTTTATTTATTTTATTTTGTATTTTTGTCTCAATCTATCTATCTATCACATACAATTTAATCTTGCAATTAACCACCGAGGGATTGACAACCCCTCGTTTGCGTTGGGTGCAAGGATTTGTTGTTTGTGTGCAGGTACTGCTAACGAGGTGTTGCGTGGTTCTCCTACTGGATTGATAACCTTGGTTTCATAACTAAGGGAAATACTTACCTCTGTTGTGTTGCATCATCCCTTCCTCTTCGGGGATAATACCAACGCAAGCTACAAGTAGCAAGGTGCAGGACACGAAGAACACCTTATCGGACCACCATGCGTGCAGATGGAACCTGGATCCTGACATGTGTCTATGGGTCCCAAAGTGAGCCCGACAAATTGGCGTTCATGGATGAGCTTAAATACCTAAAACCAGTGGTGGAGCTTGGGCTGAATTCTAGGGGGGCAATGGGTTGGGGCCGGGGGGGGTAACGAATATGTGTTTTGGGCTGATTTTCCTTGACATATGGGCCAGATACTAAGGGGTATTCCAGAAAATTTTCTTGGGCTGTGTGTGTGGGGGGGGGCAACAACCCAGTTTGGCCCCTGAGAAGCTACGCCTCTGCCTGCAACCCCTTGTCCGTCACCAATGGCCCCTTCTCGGACACTTTAACCTCATCACTAAGGCGTCTGACAAGAACAACCTCAACATCAATCGTCAGCTCATGGGAAAATTTTGCAAAGCCCTGGACCATCTGCAACAGAAAGAGCTCAAGCTAAATGGCCGCCGTTTCACTTGGACGGTTGAGCAGCAAGAGCTGGTGCTCACCAAGATTGCTCATTTTTCTGCACTGATGATTGGGACGTGTTCTTTCCGGCAGCCCACCTACATGTCATCCCTACTCTGCTCCGACCACGGATGTCTTCTCCTTTAGGGAAGTCCCACCTCACACTATAAGCATTCCTTGAAGTTTGAGGAATTGACTCAAATATGACGACTTCAAGGAGAAAGTCGCTGAGGTGTGGCATAAGCATGTCAACGCACACAACCCCATCCGTCAAGTCCACATCAAGCTTAACCGCCTCGCTAAGGTGCTTAAGATCTAACAATGTCACAAGGTGCGCGACATTGAGACACAAATCTCAATCTCCAAGGAGATCATCTGGCAGCTTGACCTGGCAGAGGAACGGTCTATGTTCACTCCTGAGGAACGCTCTATGCGCCGCAATGATAAGATCAACTACCTGGGTCTCCTCTTGATCCGAAAAATTAAAATGAGACATAGATCCGGGCTCACAACCATTCGAGCTGCGGATGCCGACACTAAGCTTTTCCACATCAGAGTAAATGGTCATGGAAAGAAGAATTTCATCTAGTCGCTCCAGACTGCCAATGGGGTCGCCATCACGCAAGAGGACAAAGAACTTGAGCTCCACTCCCATTTTAGTGGGTGCTACTTGTAGTTTGCGTTGGTATTTCCCCGAAGAGGAGAGGATGATGCAGTACAGTAGAGATGATTATTTCCCTCAGTTAAGAACCAAGGTTATCAATCCAGTAGGAGAACCAAGCAAGATCCAGTGAACAGCACCTACACACAGAAAAGCAAACACTTGCACCCAACGCAAATAAGAGGGTTGTCAATCCTCTTAGCGGTTACTTGCAAGGATTAAGTCTGATAGAGATAAATAGATAAACTAAAATACTAATAAAAATAAAAGTAAATAAATTGCAGCAAGGTATTTTTAGGTTTTTTATATGATAAAGATAGACCCGAGGGCCATAGTTTTCACTAGAGGCTTCTCTCTCGAGCACAGAAACATACGGTGGGTAAACAAATTACTGTTGGGCAATTGATAGAAAAGCAAATAATTATGACGGATTCATGGCAATGATCATGTATATAGGCATCACGTCCGAGACAAGTAGACCGACTCCTGCTTGCATCTACTACTATTACTCCACTCATCGACCGCTATCCAGCATGCATCTAGAGTATTAAGTTAAAAACAGAGTAACGCCTTAAGCAAGATGACATGATGTAGAGAAGCAAATTCAAGCAATATGAATAAACCCCATCTTTTTATCCTTAATGACAACAATACAAATATGTGCCATGTCCCCTTCTGTCACTGGGATTGAGCACCGCAAGATTTAACCCATCACAAAGCACCTCTCCCATTGCAAGATAAATCAGTCTAGTAGGCCAAACCAAATCGATAGATCGGAGAGAAATACAAAGCTATATTTAATCATGCATAAAAGAGTTCAGAGAAGACTCAAATATTTCTCATGAATAATCTGATCATAAACTCACAATTCATCGGATCCCAACAAACACACCGCAAAAGAAGATTACATCGGATAGAACTCCAAGAACATCAAGGAGAACATGGTATTGAAGATCAAAGAGAGAGAAGAAGCCATCTAGCTACTAGCTATGGACCCATAGGTCTGTGGTAAACTACTCACACATCATCGGAAGGGCAGCAAGGTTGATGTAGAAGCTCTCCGTGATCGATTCCCCCTTCGGCAAAGTACCGGAAAAGGCCTCCAGATGGGATCGCGGAAGAACAGAGGCTTGCGGCGGCGGAAAGGTTTTCTCTTCTGGCTCTCTGTTGGTTTTGGAATATTTGGGAATTTATAGTGTTGGAATTAGGTCAAACGGAGTCACGTGGGCCCCACAAGGCAACACGGCGCGCCCCCCCGGGCCGCGCCCTGTTGCCTTGTGAAGCCTCCGTGAGGCTTCTGGCCTCCTCCCGAAGCTTCCAAGGTCTTTTTTGTCCAGAAAAAAATCTCCAAAAAGTTTCGTGGCATTTGGACTTCGTTTGGTACTAATTATCTGAAAAGTCAAAAACAAGCAGAAAATAGCAACTGGCACTGGGCACTAGGTTAATAGGTTAGTCCCAAAAAATAATATATAATTGCATATAAAAACATCCAAGATTGATACTATAATAGTATGGAACAATCAAAAATTATAGATACGTTGGAGACGTATCAGTGGGCACCTGGGAACGAAGCCGCATTGTTGTGTTAAAATCAACCGGGAGGCCCTTGTCTACCAGCGCCGTGATTTGTCTGACCTTGATGCTGACTTTGATGTGGACGAGATCAAAGAGGTCGTGTTCTCCCTCCCCTCTGGGAAGGCGCCCGACCCCGACGACTTCATTGGGGCTTTTCTTTAAAGAGGTCATGTTCTCCCTCCCCTTTTGAAACGCAGGTCACTCTTTGACGAGGACGAGGCGTATGACTGGCGTATGGGATGTTCGGTCCCTTTATTATGTTTGTGACAAAATCTTTACAAACTTCTGTCGTCTTTCACCACCTAGTGGGTCTATCCTGGACTCATGCCACACTAAGGCATCCTTTTGTCTTTAGGAAATAGGACCAATGGTAGTGTCGGATTAGAATATGCTATTGTCGCAAGCCTTTCGTGAAATACATCTTTAGTTCAAAAAGGCATGTATGATTGTGTTTATATTTTTACGTTTTTACCTTGATTTTTGTATGAATCTCCTTTGTTCTACTTTAGTGGATGTGTCTAAGAGTAGAGCCTCGTTAACCTACACCAAGAAAAAGAGTGGCGAAGTTGATGAGGTCGTAAAACGAATGATAAAACAAGAACGCAATGTGTAAGTCACAAACTCAGTTTATCAGAGGTACTAAAAGGGGGTTGTTAAATGTCCAAGAAATATATATAGAAGTTATCGGGGTATGTTTTGAACAACTTTTTCCCTTGCATCAAAATTACTGTGAGTGTTTGTACCTAAGTAACTTTTCACCCGAGACAAAAAACTGATGTCATTCTAGATTCCCTTTATTTCAAACCTTCAAAATATTTTGTAGCTTAAACCGTCGTTCCGACTAAAATAATGTTTTCACAAACAAATTTTATCGCGATGAGACCTTCGAAACTAGGTCTCATGTTGGTATGTTTTAACGACTTTTCAGGTCAAAAGCTATCACGCCTAGGCTAAGTAAGTTATCAACTCTGTTGTGAGTATATTACCAAGCTATTTGTAGAGTAGTTACCAGAGTGTTTTCAATAACTTTTTTCCCTATGTGAAAAAAGTTACCGCGATATTTGTACATGAGTTATCAGCTCCGATGTGCGTGTATTACCATGTTAATTGCAAAATATGTTATCGGTGTACGTTTTTCAACAACTTTTTTCCTCGGGTGAAAAAGTTATAGCGGTGTTTGTACGTGAGTTATCAGCTCTGTGGTGCGTATTATCATGCTATTTACACACAAGTTATCGGGCCACGTTTTCAACAACTTTTTTCTCTCGGGTGAAAAGTTATCGCAGTTTTTGTATGTATGTTATCAAGCCTGCAGTGCATAAATTATCATGCTACTGACATAGAAGTTATCGGGGATATATTTTCAATAACTTTTCACCGGGACAAAGTTACTGTGGTGTTTGTATCTAAATTATCAGGTATGCGATACATATATTACCATGTTATTTATATAGAAGTTATCGGGGTATGTTTTGAACAATTTTTTCCCTTGCATCAAAATTACTGTGAGTGTTTGTACCTAAGTTATCAGGTCTGATTAGCGTATATTATCATGCTATTTACACAAAGTTACAAGGGTATGTTTCAATAACCTTTTTCCCTAAGTCCAAAATTAACCACAGTGTTTTGTATGTAAGTTATCAGGTCTGCGTTGAGTATATTATCATGATATTTACATAGAAGTTACCAGAGTATGTTTCAACAATTTTTCCCCTGGAGTAAAAGATGTATGTTTCCACGTAACTTATCAAGTCCGCGGTGAGTAAAATACCATGTTATTTACACATAAGTTACGGCTATATTTTCAACAACTTTTTCTCCTCGGATCAGAAGTTATCATAATGTTTACGCATCGGTTATCCGGTATATGGTGCATAAATTACCATGCTCTATACAAACGAGGTATCGGGGTATGTTTCAGCACTTTTATTTTCATCGGATCAAAAGTTACTATGGTCTTTAATTAACGGTTATTAATACATAACTTTTATTGCAAGAATTAATTCGAAGACAAAATATAAGATTAAAAATTGACGGAATAGGTATCTTGCACGTGAGATGTGAGTGTGCTCCAGCATGCATGCATGTGCTAGGAAAGGTTAATGTCTAAATTAGTGGAAGCAATTACTAGCGTCTTTAGTATGTGCGTTTTGTTCAGAAGACCTTTCAAGCTAGAGTAGAAAAAGTAGTTAGTTTGCATCTAGACAAAGAAAAGGGCTAGCTCAGCTGGCGGGCAGCTAGCACCTCAAGTTGGATGGACCTGTGTTTGACTCCCGCTCGGCGTAACATTTTTTTCGATGGCGCGGGAGGAGTGGATCGGTTGGCGATCCCCTCGCGGGAGAAGCGGGCAGCTCGCTGTTTCATCGGGACGTGGGGTTGCTGGCAATCGTGCGATCCATATCTAACGACAGATACATCGTTCGGATCTGTTCCAAGATCCTTACGTTCGGAAGTTAAATATCTCGTACAGATATTGCCCCTTGATTTTGCTTTCTGCCTAGAGTCTACAACCTCTTGCATGTATTTTTCCCCATGTTTATCTAAAATGGTTTTTGTCCCTTTATTTTTAAAATAACCAAACAACTTTCTTCTACTTATAAAGAGTGCTGGTGCTCATGGCCTTGCTTAAGCAAAACTATCTATAATTGCTATGTTTAGAATAATAGGTGAGCTACTGAGTCTCGGGTATACAATGCAAACTTCCAGACCATAAGATAGATACGCAATGATTTTTTCTTACTATTACCTTGTTTTTTCAATATATCAGCTCCAGCCCAAATATCTGATAGTATTTGGGCTGCAGTTGGTGTACTAATTAATTAATTGGATATTTGAGTAGTATTGTCAACAGTAATAACTTTTACAAGTTTGTATCACTTCCAAGAGTAACAGCAGGTGTTTAGGACACCTTTAGGAGATCTACTAATCTCTAATCATGCTACTCAAGGATAGGAACCGTAGGCATCTCTGTAGATTTTTTCAGTGTCCTTTATTGGTGGTTCTATGATGTAGTCCAGATGAAACCAAATGCATGCATTGAGAAATAGAGTATAGCTAGATAAAGGTAAAACATAACTTGACGTTGTTTTAGACAGCTTACTCACGGCCCTGAGCTTGTATAGTAGTGTACGGGACAGTATTACTGATAAATGTAGCAGAAATGCTTTCCTCTAATTAGCATTTTTACTAAGGCCACCAATATTTCTCTGCATTTTAGAAATACAAAGTAACAAATTTGGCAATGGTGCCAAAAATAATTATTACACGATCTGCTTCCTATTTTACCCAGTGTATAAACATAAGCGACAGGTTGCAACATGATGGAAAAGAGGCAACTACCTCAGGGACCTGTTTGCCATTTTTTGTTTTGCCAAGATCTTCTCTGTAAAGGGAGACATCTATATTTGTTTCTGAATGATATGCTTTAATCACAGGCCTTCTTCTCTTCTTTAGGAAAATCAGACGTTTATCAATTTATGTATATAATGGGTGATTTTTTTGGTAACTTAATTTGAGCAACCTAATTTCGAAACATAATTTGAGAGACATAAATGCAAACAATGTTAAGCTCAAGGGCTTCCCTGTGAGTTCAGAACCAGCAATCAGTTGATTGTTAACAGTCAATATGTATGATTATTTTTCTAAATGTTATTCTTTTCCTTTGGTGTGAAGGTATGCGATGATCGGCATTCTAAGCTAATCCCCTGTTTGGATAGGAATTTGATTATCAGATAAGGTTGAAGATGGATTTAAAACTGATGGAGCATCATGAGCAACACTGATTATCAGATGAGGTCTTCCCGGTCTACTCATGAGAGACGCTTTAGTTGCCTGATTCCACCGCCACAAGGCTATAAGGTCAGCAGCTTATCCTTTCTTTCATTTTTTTCGTCATCTCCTCACCTTAATTTCATTATGTCCCTGAGCTACAAAGTTGCTGGAGATGGGTCCTACACTCACCATATGAACATTATTTACGGAACCATATACCTGGACACCCTGGGGAATCCTGACGTATGGTAGAGATATCACCAAGAGCGGTTCGGCCGAGGCTTGTCGCTTCCATATCCTCTGTAGCATACGGAGATATATAAAATAGAATATTTTGGGGAAATCTGCCATTTATTACAAACCTGAAAGCGTTTTGAACCGAACCATATACATGAAACATGTACATGTACCTGCCCTCCTTTGGGAACGTTGATGTACATCAGAGAATTCACCAAGAGATTGTTGAGGTACGCTTGTCGCCTTACCCTGTTCGGTTCTCTTGCTATTTGTATTTCCCATTTTTACCTGAAAGAAGTTAACATAGCAGGTACATTTCAACAAGGGAATCCCTCCTACCCAAAAAATACGTAAAGTTCCCGTTTCGCTTCTCACAACAGAGTGTTACAGTATGCTTACAATATTACATATGGACAGCTGTGGGGCTCATAGGACAATATTTCCCAGGGGAACAAAGTTGTTCCAGCTTTCCATGCTTACAGGAGGAGACTCTTAAATTTGCCTCTCTTTTTTTTTCTTTCTTATGTGTCGTTACTCTCATGATGAACAAGATCATTATAATATTTACCGTGGTTGTCAAAAGGAAAATCAAGATCTTTGTTCACAAGTTGAATAAAGATTATTATAATCCTACTATGGTCCTTTTACTTTCGTAACATAGTGCGCGTCTAGTTAGTACAGCATCTTGGAATTCTTGCCACAAAAAATTCTGGATTTTCAAGGGGATCTTGGCTTCCCAAATCCATTTGTAATTACAGCCACTCAATGGTTTTTCCAGCCATTTGTACATAGATTTAGTGGTGTATTTTGCAGTCTTGTTTATGGCCAGTTTTTTTGTGCCTTTTTTGGGCTTCTAAAATAAGTTGCCCCCTACCCTGCTTATTGTAGAAGTCAATAAAAAATATTTTATTAGAAGCCTGCTAGTAAAGTCTTAGATAGTAGGCTTCTAAAAAAATAAATTTGGTTGAGCTTTTAGAATAAGCTGGATAGGGGACAGCTTATTCCAGACTTCATCCTGACTTCGGCCGGAGAAATAACCACTCCAGAAGCATTACACGACGCAGCAAGTAACACACTTGTGGGCTGGTTTCGCCCTCGTGCATTTTTCTAATCGCATTCTAAAATCAGTCTGAAACCGAGTTCGCGCTACAGGACTCACAAAGATTTTCTAAAGATCAAGAGAACGGAAGCAGCAAGCCTACACAACAGATTAAAGAAAATTTGCACCTTACGTATCATTTTCAACACCAAGAAATATTCACGGCAGGGGTATATACGCAATCATCACCCCTGAGGCCCTGACAGCTGCAACAGCGAATAGCAACCGTGCATGGAGATGGACCAAGAACAGGGTTGCACAGCAGGATCAAACCAACGGAGAAGATGGGACTCTTTGTTAAGTAGCACCGCAAGGCCACACAGCTTACAGGCGAGAGCTACCAAGTAAGTAAACCGAGGGAAAGCAACCAACACCATGCCACGATATGACACCGCCCAGAGTCCAGAACCAAGGGAGAGTTTTAGGATCAATGAGCGCCGGGTCTGAGGGTTTGCTTCATAGGAACACGTCCTGCTCGAGCAGCTTGACCACCTCGTCCTGGCTGTTGAGCTTGGCCACCTCAATGGGGGTCTTCCCGTCCAGATTTTGGAGCGTGCTGCGATCGTTTAAAAACAGTTGAATGTGAGCAAGGGCTCGGCGATTTATGCTGGTTAATTAAAGAGAGGAGATGGTTTCACTTACACAGCAGCGCCGTGCTTCAAGAGAAGATCCACGCATTCCTTCCGACCGTATCCAGCAGCATAGTGCAGCGGGGTGTTCTTGTTCTTATCCAGTGCGTCAACTGCAGCGCCTGCCTCCAGAAGGATTTCTGCACACTTCAACTGAAAAAACACACACACACACACACACAAGTTGATCCAATCAATTGTTGACAAACATCTTTTTTATACAATATATATGCGGGACACACTAAACAAGATATCTAACATATACTACTTCAAATAATCATACAACACAGGTGGCCTTGAAGTGAGAACTTGCAGTAGTATATAAGTTCTGTAATTCCCAGTTACAATTCAACAACTAAGGACTAGGAAATGTTAATAAAGACCTTGTAAACAAAATATCTGCAAAAAATTAACAATTTACCAAATCACAAATTATATTGCTACACCATGACTAGAAACAAGTCAACTGAACCATGTCTCTTTATCAACTCATGGAGTTTGAAACTTGCAAGTGCCATAACAGGAAATGCCAAATGTGGAAATCTGGTGCAGTATAAGGGGATATTCAAATTGGTCTGAATGTTGGATCATTCATTTTAAGTTGACAAAAGTTCAGCATATCACGCACCTCACCGTATCCACATGCAAAATGTAAGGCCCTTCTTCCCTCCACATCTTCTTCATCCTTGTTTGCTCCACCATCTAATGCTTTCTTCAGTCCCTGTTGTCGTATTCAACTTGTCAATGCAGCACTTCATAGTAAATAAGTACAACAATATCATCTAGTGCAAAGTTCAGTGGAATTCCCATTTAGAAAGAAAACAAAGCTATGGTATGATTGGTATCCAGTGAGAAATGGCCCTGTTCAAGCTCAGATAGTTCTACCACAAAGAACAGCAATCATCTGAGAATGGACCCATTTTCAGGATCCACATAAATTACAGGATAATTTGTGAGTTGCCTTTAAATAAACAGATTAGATGATTCATTTTATAAGCAAGGTGCCTGTAGGCTATAAACCAAAGAAGACTGATCATGATGTAAAACCATCGAGGGAGGGGGAGCATTCCTTAGTCACACAAATAAAAGTTTGTGAGCCTAGTTGGAGATACATGCCTTGCCTTAACCAAAAAATGGTTGCATAGTGACAAATATGGTAAACACTAAATGTTAACCACTAAGAGCACAGAGCATCCTTATGAAGATACTGACATGGATAAATACCAACAAAATTGGTAAATCAACTAGCAGCAGAAAAGAATTAGAAGGCAAGGCCTATCGATATTCTTTGACGCAATTACCTCTGCATCACCGACACTGGCGGTGTTATGGACAATGGACTCATCATCATCCTCGCCTTCTTCATCAGTTTCTTGAGGTCCAGATAGTACAGTGGAAGTAGCAGCATCTACTGGGAAGTTCAATGACATAGCCTGGCCAATCTTTTGAAGAATCTCAGGGTCATTCCAGTACCTAGATGAAGTAAAGAAGAATATCTCAGCAACTTTAACCTGTAATCAGGTATCCATACTCGCACGCAATACCTACTTCACCATTGCAGATGGACCACCACGCTCTATCTCATCAAGAATTGGCTTCAAAGACGGATCATCCTTGATACGGGCCATTCGCTCTTCAAGCTGCTCTTTGTGAGCTGGACTAGTCAAGTTCTCAAGCATACTGGACATTGCAGGATCCTGCCATACATAGGAGAACACTTGAGAAGAAAAAAAGCATTGAGCATAAAATTTGGGTGACAAGCAAGGAAATAAAATGTGATACCTGCATAAGAGTATTTCCAAGACGCTCCGCCATTGACATAAACTGAGGATTCTGCATAACTTTTGTCATGGTTTCCATGTATGCTTGAGGATCCAAACTTGGGACACTCTGTTCCCCTGCACCCTGCGCACTTTTCTGAAGCTGCTCAGCCATCTGGTTGAATACAGGGTCGCTGGCGATTTGCTCAGCCATCTCCCTTATAGATGGATCCTTCAGGTGACAACAAGAAAGTTAGATATATACAAGAAAAACAAAGTAGAACTGCTGGAATGCACAAAAGAGGATATGTTTCATGAATCCAGCACAGCAGAGGCAAAAAGCATTTCAACTCCATACTTATAAAAATATATTACGGGCACAAGGAGAAAACATACATTGAGCAAGCTGCTCATGTTGGAGAAATCAAAAGGACTGGGAAGGCCTGCACCAGCTGTCGGGGAAGCCCCCTTTTTTGCCTCAGACAGCCCCTCCGATTTTGAATCTTTGTTCTGGTCTGAAATGTAATCGGCAGATAGAAAGGGGAGCACATCAGAGGCTATCAAATTATGCATAAGAAATAAACATAAAAGCCAAACTACCATTGCTTGTCTTTCTGTCTTAATGACACAAATCAAGTTACATGCGCTATTTAAGTGTCTCAACCGGTAGTGAATGCCGATTTCATGCTCAACAAAACTACAATACAATCATAACAACTCTCTGAAGACAGCAAACTCCTAGGCAGCCAAGCTACATCCTATACCAGCAGCAGATGGTTTCATGATTTGCACCTAGACATGTCATGTTCATCATCAGTTCAGCATTGCACAGCAACAGCAAGAGCAGCGAAGTAGAAGCGCACATCTAGCTAGGCATTATAAGCAAGCTGTGCTTCACATTTACAATCCACAAACGAAGAGTCCTGATGCCATCAAAGTACAGAACAACGGCCCTCGTTGCTATGTTCTCACAGAATCGACCCAAAACCTACAAAACTATAACTGCCGCTGCCCTGCGACACGATGAACTCCGAACCCACCACTCCACGGAACCACACTAGGTAGTGGTAGGTAGTTCCCCTCGGCCACATGCCACATCCCGCAAAATCGATCTAAACCGCGCGCACGGAACGCTCCGGTTCCCACGCTGCCACAACAAGAACCCCGAAAACCACGGTCTCTGCCGCGGATCTAGCGGCTGGCCGCCAGCCGGCGAAGAGGGGTCATGGAACGGCGCGGGAAGGGAGAGCACGGGAAAAATCGAGCGAAGACCGCGTGAAGGGCGGGGAGGACCGGAGAGGAGGGGCGTTGGGAGATAGTTACCGGACGCCATGGCGGATCCGACGGGCGGGCGGGCGGCGGCGACGCGGAGTAGGCTTGCGAGGGAGGGAAGGCAGCAGCGGTGAAGCGGCGAAGGCTAGGAGAGGAGAGGAGGAAAACCCTTGATGAGGGGAGGGGAGGTTGCTGATCGGGAAAAAGCGGAGAGCAAGTAGAAGTATTTTTATGCTTTTTCCCCTCTAACAAGAAATTATTTGAGGTAAAAGCACCACAGGCCCAGGAACTTGCAGAGAATGTGATGATTTAGTCTAGGTACTTGCAAAAATCCATCCCGCCACCCAACAACAATTTGGTCCAAAGCCAATCAAAAAGCAACAAGTGGCGCCGCACTGGCTGATCCGGCGTCGCCGTCGGTTTTGCTGCCGTTTTGTGAAATTAACTAACAGAGACAACGGCCACATCGGGTGGATCTGCAGGAAGCACATCGCAATGAGAGGAGACGAGGTGTTGGAGCTGCCACTCTGAACCGTCCACTCCCATGTGCCCGACGGCCCACGACCACAGGTGCCTCCCCTCTCATGTCACTCTGCTGATAGTCTGATAGGTGACGGTTGAGAATAGTGCAATCACGTGATGCATAAGTATGCTCTCTTCTTATCACTCCGTTGTGTCAAAATGTGTGTACATTCATGTATACTTGCGGATTGATTTGTTTGCTGCATTGCATTGACCATTTATTTGTCGATTGGTTACACTAATAGTGAAGTGTGATCTTTCATATCCAGAACGAGATGATTATATATAAACTAGGTAGTATTTGATTTTCTTGGAGAAAAGCAGAACACACAGATGTTTACAATGTGACTCAGGACAGGCGGTTGCATCGGGTAATCGACAAACAAGAGAGGCCGGATTCATGGCTTCGTCTACCAATCCAGACGATGGTTGCTGCTAGCTACATACATGGCGGGCACTGTGAGCTTAGTGCTCAGAAGACCGGGCAGCCCTTGACGACGATGCCGGGCGCGGTGGGGTAGGTGGCGAGCGGGCGGTGGTCGACCTCGGTGCCCCACCACTTGAGGTCGTGGTCCGCGTTCTGGAGCACGAAGGAGATGAGCACCCCCATGAAGGTCGTGTCGGCGTCGAGCGCCACCGACAACACGTAGTTGTACTTCTGCCACCACCCCTTGCGGTACCTGAAGACAAAGAAGTTGAAGACGGTGTCAGTGATGAGCCAGCTGGCGATGTTGGTGGGCTTGGCCGACGGCATCCCGGCAAACACTACTGCAGGCGACTGCTAATGCGACACATGTTTCAGAGACCCTTCGACCAAACTGTGTGCAATGCATGAATCGCAAACGGTATCGTAATAAAACCGTCACCAATAAGACGAACTGTGTGCAATGGCGGAGACATCAAGCACGATTCAGATTAGAGACGCGTGTGCGATACGTGGCATACAGTTGATTCGATACGAACTATTTGCGATGAGCCAGAACAACGGAAACGGTCAGCCAGATCAAGGTGTGTGCGATATATGGCATACAATTTACTCGGATGAACTGTTTGCGATTATCTAACACAACAGAAACGGTCAGCCAGATCAAGGTGTGTGCGATACACGGCATACAGTTCACTCGGATGAATTGTTTGTGATGAGCCAAAATAACAGAAATGGTTCAACTTAACAAGATGTGTGTGATATGCGGCAAACAGGTCAGTAATCAGAAATGTGTGGGAAGACCGATAACAATACAGACGATTCCGGCTAATAAGCCGTGTGTGTTGTGGGCAAACGGTTGGTGGTAAATAATTGTCAGCGATTGATGAATTCATCACCGACGGGTTCTATAGTTTAGTCCGTGTGTGATGTGATTTGCTCTGTCTGCACAACATCTATGCTCTGTCTACAGAACAACAACATATATACTTATAAGAACATGATTACATAACCAAATTAAACTTTCAATTACATAACTGACTACAGATAGCGTTTGCACATCTAAGTAAACAATTACATGCATAATAAACTAGGAGAAACGATCATCAAATCAACTACTTCTTGTTGTGACGCTTGCCTCCAATGCTTTGCTTGTGGCTCGATCCCTCGTCATCTATAGGAAGGAGGCACTTCCTCATGTCAACGATCTGCCTGTACATCTCGTAGCATGTGTACGCGTCCATGGCCGCGTACTTGAGGTGATCTTCATCCAGTATCTGGCGGGGAAGGTGGGCAGGTCACCTCACCTAGGATGCATGCCCAGCGCCGCCGCTGCAGCAGGTTGGGCGATTTGGCTTCTTCTACCGCCCATCTGAACAGCCACACCGGGTTCGTATACCATTCCGCAGGCATGCGCGTTCTCTCCTCTGCAGTCGACTCCGTGAATATGATCTCTGCCATTAGCACTAGCTCCAAGTCGACGCGACGATGCCAGATGCTGACATCCCTCAGCATCTCTGCCCTGAGATCGACTTGCGCCTCCGCCTTGTGCTTCTCCATGCGCAGCTCCTTCGAACATGTCTCCAATCGATGACTCGCTTTCTCGATCCGATTTGCCCTTGCTGCCCACCACCTCCAACGCAGCCCCGGCATGTCCTCCGGCGCCACCGATCTGTGAGTCCAGAGAAATGGATCCCCTCTGATAGATACGTGGGTTTCGCTCAACGACGGCAGTGTCACGGGCCGCAGCGAGAGGGAAGCCCGTGGGATTCTGGGATCTAGGGGATTATCCATGGCGGAATCCGATGGGTGAGGCGGGGAGGCGAGCGCGGAAGTCCAGATTTGGGAGCTGCGAGAGGAAAGAGACGATAGAGAGCGAAGAGAGGATAGAGAGCGATGAGGAGCAGCGCAACCAAGGTGAACAGGGAGTGGGCGAGGCAAAAAAATTGACCACGCCAAATTGCCAATGAACACATCCCATTAATTAAGTTATTATAATTGCCAGAGTAGAATCACTGCCCACTTCCTTGTCGATTTCCTCTTCCACCACGCATGCATGCAAACATAATTAAATTTTGGAGGTAGTTGGTTGGCTCATACGTGGGAGGGGAAAACTAAAAACTGAAAACACTTTCAATGATGAGAAAGGCAGTCGAGCAATTGGTGCTAATTAAGAAAGGGCGACTAAAATTCTTGGAAAAATATGAATTCTCTTAGGCGCCCTACACACCTGGACGGAGGGAGTACAGTTGTTTCGTGTGCGATTATGTGTGTACAAAAACCTTTGAAAATGCAAACGAGTTGTTTGCGATGGTAGGAGCATCACATTTGTAAGTTACACATACGTTTCCTTATGTTAACACGTGTGTGATAACACGTGACACCGCATACGGTTGTGTGTTGGGAATTGTGTGCTCCACTTAGTCTTCCCGCGCTCCAGCGATGGCTTCCCGTGCAAGCGCCAGCCATAGGGGTAAATTGTAAATCTCCAATCCCCTAGCCAGCTGCTAGCTATCTATAAATAACCACAACAATGGCCGGCAGCGGCGACTCACTACTGATCCCCTTGCTAGCTAGTTATCCACACATACCGGCATACCCGGCCCCAACGGCCGACGACCGGATGGATTTGGACGATAGCGGAATCGAGGTTGTCGGCTTTGCGGTCGACGGCCATGCCGTCGCCTCTCCTGACGACAGCCAGACGAGGCAAGAAACGCGGTACGAGCAAGCCACCAGGTTAGCCAGGGTCGTCCTGAAAGCGGCTAGGGATCGCCAGCAGGCGATACTGCGGGCTCGGCGCAGAGTGCGGCGGATGGGGCGGGCGGCGGAGCAAGAACCGCGACGACGCAAGGACAACTGCGGCAGTGGCGGCCGCCGCATGAGGCGCAGGCTTATGTCCCAGATGGAGGAGGGCGCAGCGCTGGACGTCGCCGAGGCAGGACTGGGGGCAGTGACGGCAGCCCTGGCGAGAGCCAACGTCTCGTTGGCCGCCGGGACGATGTATGCAAAGCCAGCGATCGCGGCAGCCCTGGTGAGAGCTGCGCCCAAGGCAGTACCGGCGATCACCGATGTCGAGGCTGCCCCAGCCTACATCGATCAAGGTATAGGTCATCGACTTGGCGACCTCCTCTCCTCCTGAGCCCAGCAATGTGACGCCCCCGACTCGACCGTGCACTAATCACACACGCAAACATGCACGATCAAGACCAGAGACTCACGAGAAGATATCACAACACAACTCTAGACACAAATTCAAACATAAGGGAGTTATATTACAAACCAAGGGTCACGAGGACCCAAATACATAAGTCAGCGAAAGCAACAATATCTCAGTACAGACATAATTAGACAAGTTTGCCTTAAGAAGGCTAGTAAAACAACAACAACTAGATCGAAAAGGCGCAGGCCTCCTGCCTGGGGCCTCCTAACTACTCTTGGTCGTCGGTCTCCACATAGTAGTAGGCTCCGTCAGGGTAGTAGTAGTCATAGGCGGGATCAGCTGGCTCCGGGACTCCGTCATCTGATCGCAGCAACCTGGTAGAGGGGAAAAAGGTAGCAAAGCAACCGTGAGTACTCATCCAAAGTACTCGCAAGACTTACATCAGAACTATGCTAAGTATGCAACGGTAACAAAGGGAAGGGGCTGTATCTGTGGACTATACTGCAGAAATGCCAGAATAGAGGGGTAAGGCCTAACCTATCGAAGACTAGCATCTTGCAGCATCAGAAGAGAATAGAGTAACATATCATATAGTAACAAGTATATATATTAGCCATGCCGAGAGATCCTTCCTCGACTCCCTGCGAGAAAGCGATCCCGGAGCTATCATATCAGTTTAGTATCACAAGTATCCAATTCTAGTTGTAGTAGATCGGGATACAACTCTGAGCGTCCTTGTTACCGTGGACACGGCTATTCGAATAGATTTATTTCCCTGTAGGGGTGCACCAACTTACCCAACACGCTCGATTAACTCTGGCCGGACACACTTTTCTGGGTCATGCCCGGCCACGGCTGATCGACATGCCGTAGTCCTACTTAGGCTCAATAGAGAGGTCAGCACGCCGGTCTACATCCTAAGTGCGAAGGGGTCATGGGCCAATCGTCCTAAGCACTCCCGAGCGTTGCGCGACTGGCTGCTACTTGTAGTCTGCGTTGGTATTTCCCCGAAGAGGAGAGAATGATGCAGTACAGTAGAGATATGTATTTCCCTCAGTTAAGAACCAAGGTTATCAATCCAGTAGGAGAAACAAGCAAAATTCCATTAAGCGCACCTGCACACAAAAGAGCAAACACTTGCACCCAACACAAATAAGAGGGTTGTCAATCCTCCTAGCGGTTATTTGCAAGGATTAAATCTTATCGAGGTAAATAGCTAAACTAAAATACTAATTAAAATAAAAGTAAATAAATTGCAGCAAGGTATTTTTAGGTTTTTAATATATGATAAAGTAGACCGGGGGCCATAGTTTTCACTAGAGGCTTCTCTCTTGAACACACAGCATACGGTGGGTAAACAAATTACTGTTGGGCAATTGATAGAAAAGCAAATAATTATGACGAATTCATGGCAATGATCATGTATATAGGCATCACGTCCGAGACAAGTAGACCGACTCCGGCCTGCATCTACTACTATTACTCCACCCATCGACCGCTATCCAGCATGCATCTAGGGTATTAAGTATGAAACAGAGTAACGCCTTAAGCAAGATGACATGATGTAGACAAAGTAAACTCAAGCAATATGATTAAACCCCATCTTTTTATCCTTAATGGCAACAATACAAATACGTGTCATGTCCCATTCTGTCACTGGGATTGAGCACCGCAAGATTGAACCCATCACAAAGCACCTCTCCCATTGCAAGATAAATCAATCTAGTAGGCCAAACCAAATCGATAGATCAGAGAGAAATACAAAGCTATAATAATCATGCATAAAAGATTTCAGAGAAGACTCAAATATTTCTCATGAATAATCTGATCATAAACTCACAATTCATCGGATCCCAACAAACACACCGCAAAAGAAGATTACATCGGATAGAACTCCAAGAACATCGAGGAGACACATGGTATTGAAGATCAAAGAGAGAGCAGAAGCCATCTAGCTACTAGCTATGGACCCGTAGGTCTGCGGTAAACTACTCACACATCATCGGAAGGGCAGCAAGGTTAATGTAGAAGCCCTCCGTGATCGATTCCCCCTCCGGCAGAGTACCGAAAAAGGCCTCCAGATGGGATCGCAGAAGAACAGAGGCTTGCGGTGGCGGAAAGGTTTTCTCTTCTGTCTCCCTGTTGGTTTGGGAATATTTGTGAATTTATAGCGAAGGAATTAGGTCAAGAGGTGCCACGAGGGGCCCACAAGCCTGGGGGAGCGCCTACCCCCCTGGGCGCGCCCTCCAGGCTTGTCGCCTCCTCGTGACTCTTCTGGTCTTCTCCCGAAGCTTCCTGGGTCTCTTCTGGTCCAGAAAAAATTAATTCAAAGTTTTTTTCTCGTTTGGACACTTTTTGATAATGATTTTCTGAAAAGGCAAAAACAAGCAGAAAACAGCAACTGGCACTGGGCACTGGGTTAATAGGTTAGTCCCAAAAATGATATATAATGGCATATAATTGCATATAAAACATCCAAGATTGATACTATAATAGCATGGAACAATCAAAAATTATAGATACGTTGGAGACGTATCAAGCATCCCCAAGCTTAATTTCCTCGAGTAGGTAAATGATAAAAACAGAATTTTTTATGTGGAATGCAACCTATCATGTTTCATCATGTAATCTTTCTCTTACGGTATGAATAATAAGATCCGAATGATTCAAAGCAATAGTCTATAATTTGATATAAAGACATCAATACTCAGGCATACTAATAAACAATCATGTCTTTCAAAATAAAAATGCTAAAGAACGTTATCCATACAAAATCATATAATCCTGTCATGCTCCATCTTCTTAACACAAAGTATTTATCATGCACTACCCCGATGACAAGCCGAGCAATTGGTTCATACTTTTTAACGCGCTTCAGCTTTTTCAACTCCCACGCAATACATGAGCGCAAGCCTTGGATATATCACTATGGGTGGAATAGAATGTGGTGGTAGAGATAAATAAGAGAAGTCAAAAATAAGAAGATAGTCTCACATCAACGAGGCTAATCAACGGGCTATGGAGATGCCCATCAATTGATGTCAATGCCAGGAGTAGGGATTGCCATGCAACGGATGCACTAAGAGCTATAAGTGTATGAAAGCTCAGCATGAAAACTAAGTGGGTGTGTATCCAACTTGCTTGCTCATGAAGACCTCGGGCATTTGAGGAAGCCCGTCATCGGAATATACAAGCCAAGTTCTATAATGAAAAATTCCCACTAGTATATGAAAGTGACAAAATAGGAGACTCTCTATATGAAAAACATGGTGCTACTCTGAAGCACAAGTGTGGAAAAAGGATAGTAACATTGCCCCTTCTCTCTTTTTCTCTCAATTTTTTTTCATGTCTCTTTTTCACCCTTTTTTTTCGTCCGGAGTCTCATCCCGACTTGTGGGGGAATCATGGTCTCCATCATCCTTTCCTCACTGGGACAATGCTCTAATAATGATGATCATCACACTTTTATTTACTTACAACTCAATATTACAACTCGATACTAGAACAAAAATATGACTCTATATGAATGCCTCTGGCAGTGTACCAAGATGTGCAATGATGCTAGCGTAACATGTATAAGAAATGATGAACGGTGGCTGAGCCACAAATACTATGTCAGCTATATGATCATGCAAAGCAATATGACAATGATGATGTGTGTCATAAAAACGAAACGGTGGAAGTTGCATGGCAATATATCTCGGAATAGCTATGGAAATGCCATGATAGGTAGGTATGGTGGCTGTTTTGAGGAAGATATAAAGAGGCTTATGTGTGATAGAGCGTATCATATCACGGGGTTTGGATGCACCGGCGAAGTTTGCACCAACTCTCGATGTGAGAAAGGGCAATGCACGGTACTGAAGAGGCTAGCAAATTGCGGATGGGTGAGAGTGCGTATAATCCATGGACTCACATTAGTCATAAAGAACTCACATACTTATTGCGAAAGTTTATTAGCCCTCGAAGCAAAGTACTACTACGCATGCCTCTAGAGGGATAGATTGGTAGGACAAGGTCCATCGCTCGTCCCCGACCGCCACTCATAAGGTAGACAATCAACAATAAATCATGCTCCAACTTCTTAGCATAACGACATATCATACGTGCATGCTTCGGGAATCACAACCCTTAACACCAATATTCTTACTAAACCACAATCATCTACTAATACCTCCCACATATTACCATCTTAATATCGCAAAACTATTGCAAGGAATCAAACTTATCATATTCAGTGATCTACATGAAAGTTTTTATTATATCCCTCTTGAATACCTATCATATCAGGACCAAATTCATAACCCGTGCATATTACCATTGCTATTCATTAGACTCTCAAAAAGATATAAGTGAAGCATGAGAGTGCAACTATTTCTTTAAAATATAACCACCGCCATGCTCTAAAAGATATAAGTGAAGCACTAGAGCAACTGCCTAGCTCAAAAGATATAAGTGAAGCATATAGAGTATTCTAACAAATCACGAATAATGTGTGTCCCTCTCAAAAAGGTGTGTTCATCAAAGATGATTGTGACAAACTAAAAAGCAAACAAAAGCAAACAAACTATATCACAAGACGCTCCAAGTAAAACACATATCATGTGATGAATAAAAATATAGCTCCAAGTGAGTTACCGATAGATTGTAGACGAAAGAGGGGATGCCTTCCGGGGCATCCCCAAGCTTAGACGCTTGAGTCTTCCTTGAATATTGCCTTGGGGTTCTTTGGGCATCCCCAAGCTTAGGCTCTTGCCGCTCCTTATTCCTTTATCCATCGTAGTCTCACCCAAAACTTGAAAACTTCAGCACACAAAACTCAACAGAAACCTCGTGAGATCCGTTAGTATAACAAACAAATCTTAAACTTTAGGTACTGTTGTAAATTGATTCATATTTAATATTGGCATAATTCTACTGTACTCCAACTTCTCCATGACTCATACCCCCCGATACGATCCATAGATTCATCAAAATAAGCAAACTATGCAACAAAAACAGAATCTGTCTAAAATAGAATAGTCTGTAAAGATCTGAGTTAACGTCATACTTCTGTAACTCCAAAAATTCTGAAAAATTAGGACAACGTGGGAAATTCATATATCAATACTTTTTAAAAAATTCAGAAGGTTCTGACGCTCCAGAGAAAAAACAAAATTCCATCACTACACACAAAAGTTTCTGTTTTCCAACAGCATCTATCATACTATCTTCCAAATCATCCCAAAGGCATTACTTGGCACAAACACTAATTAAAACATAAAAATACAATCATAACAGAGGCTATAATTGTGTAAACACTCAAGAACATAAGGTAAAAGCAAAAAATTATTTTATTCATTGGGTTGCCTCCCAACAAGCGCTATTGTTTTATGCCCCTAGCTAGGCATAATGCATAGTTTCAAGTGCTGTCATCCTTCAAGTTAATTCCATAAGTGGCCCTCATAATAGATTCATAAGGTGCTTTGATTCTATTTCTAGGGAAGTGTTCCATCCCTTTCTTTAATGGAAATTGAAATCTTATATTACCTTCTTTCATATCAATAATAGCTCCAATTGTTCGTAGAAAAGGCCTACCAAGTATTATGGGGCAAGAAGGATTGCATTCAATATCAAGAACAATAAAGTCCACGGGCACATAATTTCTATTTGCAAGAATAAGCACATCATTTATTCTACCCAATGGCTTTTTAATAGTGGAATCCGCAAGATGCAAATTAAGGGAACAAGGATCCATGTCGGTGAGACCTAGCACATCACACAAAGACTTTGGTATAGTGGAAACGCTAGCACCAAGATCACAAAGAGCATTACATTCATAATATTTAATTTTGAATTTAATAGTAGGTTCCCATTCATCTTGTAATTTTCTAGGAATTGATACTTCCAACTCAAGTTTTTCTTCATGTGCTTTCATCATGGCTTCTACAATATGTTTAGTGAAAGCTTTATTTTGTTCATATGCATTTGGTGAACTAATCATAGATTGCAACAAGGAAATACACTCAATTAAAGAACAACTATCATAATTAAAGTCCTTGTAATCCAAAGTAGTGGGTGCATTACTATTTAAAGCTCTGGAGGTCGATTTGGTGAGAGGAAGGAGGAGTGGTGAGGCTAGCCGTGGTCGGGGAGTGCTTATATAGGCGGGGGAGAGATTCCAGCCCGGATGTCGCCATGACCCGATGGGCGAGCTCCGGCGAGAGTTTCGGGCACGCGCGCGAGCTTTGCGGCGATGGGTGAGAGGCTGAGCGGCGGGCTAGCGACGCGGGCTGGCAGAAAGCATACGCGGGATGGCAGAGCACGCGCGGTCGGCCACTAGCACACTGTGCGCGCGTGTGCGGCGATGGCAGAGCCGCCGTGGCGCGAGGAGAGGGAAGGGAGGAGGGGGTGAGGGGGTCAGCCGGACAGGTGGACGCTGGAGAGGGAGTGCGGCGCCCCCGGACGCGCGGACGCGACCGAGCAGAAGCAGCTCGCAGCTCAGCGACACCCAGAGCGCGCTCACTGCATGCAGAGCATGCGCGACCGCGTGGCCACAGTGCGGTCACCGCGTACACGGCCACGGAGAGGGCACATAGGCAAGGCACACCATGTCCACAGCGTTGTCCACCAATCCTATAGTCTTCCTGATAAGATAGATCAAGGTCCCCTTCTGTCACTGGGATTGAGCACCGCAAGATTGAACCCATCACAAAGCACCTCTCCCATTGCAAGATAAATCAATCTAGTAGGCCAAACCAAATCGATAGATCACAGAGAAATACAAAGCTATAATAATCATGCATAAAAGATTTCAGAGAAGACTCAAATATTTCTCATGAATAATCTGATCATAAACTCACAATTCATCGGATCCCAACAAACACACTGCAAAAGAAGATTACATCGGATAGAACTCCAAGAACATAGAGGAGACACATGGTATTGAAGACAAAAAGAGAGAGAAGAAGCCATCTAGCTACTAGCTATGGACCCGTAGGTCTGTGGTAAACTACTCACACATCATCAGAAGGGCAGCAAGGTTGATGTAGAAGCCCTCCGTGATCGATTCCCCCTCCGGCAGAGTACCGGAAAAGGCCTCCAGATGGGATCGCAGAAGAACAGAGGCTTGCAGCGGCAGAAAGGTTTTCTCTTCTATCTCCCTGTTGGTTTGGGAATATTTGTGAATTTATAGCGAAGGAATTAGGTCAAGAGGTGCCACGAGGGGCCCACAAGCCTGGGGGGAGCGCCTACCCCCCTGGGCGCGCCCTCCAGGCTTGTCGCCTCCTCGTGACTCTTCTGGTCTTCGCCCGAAGCTTCCTGGGTCTCTTCTGGTCTAGAAAAAATTAATTCAAAGTTTTTTTCTCGTTTGGACACTTTTTGATAATGATTTTCTGAAAAGGCAAAAACAAGCAGAAAACAGCAACTGGCACTGGGCACTGGGTTAATAGGTTAGTCCCAGAAAATGATATATAATGGAATATAATTGCATATAAAACATCCAAGATTGATACTATAATAGCATGGAACAATCAAAAATTATAGATACGTTGGAGACGTATCACTGGCCGGGGACCAGACCCACCTCTTTAATACAAAGACGGCGGTTACCGTCTGATACGTCTCCAACGTATCTATAATTTATGAAGTATTCATGCCATGTTTACAACAATGTTATATGGTTTTGGTATGATTTGATTAGAACTAACCAGGACTGACACTGTTTTCAGCAGAACTACCGTGGTGTTGTTTTCTGTGCAGAAATAAAAGTTCTAGGAATGGGCTGAAAATTTACGGTGATTTTTTGTGGACCAAAAGAGACCCCCGAAGCTTCGAGGAAGGACCAGAAGCCTCACGAGGAAGCAACAAGCCTGCGGGCGCGCCCTCCCCCCCAGGGCACGCGGAGCAGGATTGTCGCTCCCTCGTGGGCCCCCTTGACGTGAAACCAACGCCAAAAATTCCTATAAATACCAAAAACCCCAGAAAGAAACCTAGAACTTCCACACCGCCGTCGCAAGCCTCTGTTCCGAAGCGATCTCATCCGGAGCCCTGTTCCGGTACTCTACCGAAGGGGGAAATCATCGCCAGAGGCCATCTTCATCATCCCGGCAGTCTCCATGACAAGGAGGGAGTAGTTCACCCTCGGGGCTGAGGGTATGTACTAGTAGCTATGTGTTTGATCTCTCTCTCCCGTGTTCTTGATTTGGCACGATCTTGATGTATCGCGAACTTTATTAATATAGTTGGATCATATGGTGTTTCTTCCCTCTCTATCTTCTTGTGATGGATTGAGTCTTTCCCTGTGAGGTTTCGTTATTGTTGGATACAATATTTCAGATTTGAGAACACTTGATGTATGTCTTGCATGTGGATACCCGTGGTGACAATGGGGTATTCTATTGAGTCACTTGATGTATGTTTTGGTGATCAACTCGCGGGTTCCCGTGACCTTGGGGTGATCTAGGCATAGGGGTTGGTTGCACGTTTTCATTATCTTTTCTTCGATAAGAAACTTTGGGGTACTCTTTGAAGTTCTTTGTGTGGATTGAATATTATGAATTTGAAGTTGTTTGATGCATATCGAATAATCAACTCACGGATACTTGTGGTGACATTGGAGTATCTAGGTGACATTAGAGTTGGTTGATGCGTATCATATGGTGTTATTTTAGTACGAACTAGAGGGCTATTTGTGACACTTATAGGAATGACTCAATAGATTGATCGGAAAGGATAACTTTAAGGTGGTTTCGTACCCTACAACAATTTCTATCTTATGTTCTCCGCTAAAAGGAACTTTGGAGTGATTCTTTATCGCACGTTGAGGAATTGTTATATGATTCAATTATGTTTGCATTGTTGATAGATTGCACTAGTGAAAGTATGAACCCTAGGCCTTGTTTTCAAGCATTGCAATACCGTTTGTGCTCACTTTTGTTACTTGTTACCTTGCTGTTTTTATTATTTTAGATTACAAAAACCTATATCTACTATCCATACTACACTTGTATCACCATCTCTTCGCCGAACTAGTTCACCTATACAATTTACCATTGTATTGGGTGTGTTGGGGACATAAGAGATTTCTTGTATTTGATTGCAGGGTTGTTGCTACTTGTGAGCTGCGTTGGTAATTCCCTGAAGAGGAAGGGAGATGCAGTACAGTAGAGATAAGTATTTCCCTCAGTTATGAAACCAAGGTTATCAATCCAGTAGAAGAATCACACAACACCTTGTTAGCGGCACCTGCACAAAAACTACAAATCCTTGCACCCAACGCAAACAAGGGGTTGTCAATCCCTTGGCGGTAAGTTGCAAGATTAAATTGTATGTGATAGATAGATAGAAATAAAAATACAAAAATAAAATAAATAAAGAAAAAGTGCAGCAAGTATTTTTAGGGTTTTAGTATATGATTTAGATAGACCCGGGGACCATAGGTTTCACTAGAGACTTCTCTCAAGAAAATAGCATACGGTGGGTAGACAAATTACTGTTGGGCAATTGATAGAAAAGCAAATAATCATGACGATATCCAAGGCAATGATCATGTATATAGGCATCACGTCCGAGACAAGTAGACCGACTCCTGCCTGCATCTACTACTATTACTCCACACATCGACCGCTATTCAGCATGCATCTAGTGTATTAAGTCCATGAAGAACGGAGTAACGCCTTAAGAATGATGACATGATGTAGACAAGATAAACTCACGTATGAATAAACCCCATCTTTTAACCCTTAATAGCAATGATACATACGTGTCATGTCCCTTTCTGTCACTGGGATTGAGCACCGCAAGATCGAACCCATTACAAAGCATCTCTTCCCATGGCAAGATAAATCAATCTAGTTGGCCAAACCAAATCAATAGATCGGAGAAGAAATATGAAGCTATAATAATCATGCATAAAAGAGATCAGAAAAGACTCAAATAATTTCATGGATAATCTGATCATAAACTCATAATTCATCGGATCCCAACAAACACACCGCAAAAAGTGATTACATCAGATAGAACTCCAAGAACATCGAGGAGAACATTGTATTGAAGATCAAAAAGAGAGAAGAAGCCATCTAGCTACTAACTATGGACCCGAAGGTCTGTGGTAAACTACTCACGCATCATCGGAAGGGCGGCAAGGTTGATGTAGAGCCCCTCCGTGATTGATTCCCGCTCCGGCGGAGTACCGGAAAAGGCCTCCAGATGGGATCTCTCGAGAACAGAAGCTTGCGGTGGCGGAAAAAGTATTTCGTGGACTCCCCTGAGGGTTTCTGATTTTTGGGGAATTTATAGTGGTGGAATTAGGTCAAACGGAGCTGAGGTGGGCCACGAGGCACCAGGGCGCGCCTGCCCCCCAGGCGCGCCCTGGTGGCTCGTGGCCACCCCCTGTGGCACCCCGGCTCAGAGGGACCGGAACGCCCCGTATTCCAGCCCAGAAATGTCTTCTGGAATACGACACTGCTTGGCATAGAACAAATCAGCTTTATTACAAAGGATAAGGTTACAAAGGTCTGCTATTACACCGGTTACAAAGGCACGGCGTCACGACGCCTGCTAAGGTAGTCCTATGCTAGCAGCGGAACAACTCGTAGCAGCGGAACAACAACGACAGAGGTGAACTCCACTCCGCAGGGACTCTGGCTGGGACATGGTCTAGCTCGCACGAACGGAATCCACGACAAGCAATCAATCACAGCATCACCTGCAAACTGGCATGATAAGCCAGGTGAGTACTTTGAATGTACTCGCAAGCTCACAACAACCAAAAGCATTAAGGCAACACAACAACATAGCATTAACAGGTTAACTATTTCCAACTACTATGAGGTGAAGGTAAATATTACTCAAGGTAATGGGGTAGGACTAAAATCACTGCTAAGCCATTTTCTTGGGTCACATGGACCATCACATACTTGGCTATCCGACCAAGCAATATATCATCTCGATCACCTCGTGATCAAATAAATCCTCGTGATCACCTCATGACCATATCACAATTCGATGATCATCCTCGAGGTCATCCCAATGTCAACATCGGCATCTTGCCAAACTGTTACTTGTCCGTATACAACTATAAATCATAATATAAGTCATTCCGTCATTGTGAGTGTTGATCGAACGGTGTGACCTACAACGAACTGTGTCCATGACCGAGGACGCAGCTATCGATAGTTTGTACCCTCTGCAGAGGTTAGTACACTGTACCCACACTACGGAACTCATGGTCGCGTGCTCCCATTCGAGTGGACCAACGACATTCCGACAAAACCAATCTATTGCATGACACTCTCCCGGCCACTCCCGACAAACTCCCCTTTGGGCTATGTCCTGGGTGGCCCCTGATGTCACTCGTGACATCCGCCACCTCCGTGGCTGCCACCGTCATGGCCAAACATAAACAATCTCGTCCCAAACGGGGACACCCGGGTACAACACAACTTGGGCACACAAGGTCATGACCGCCTACCGGGCCAGGGCAGCGCGAGCACATAACATTCCCTAGTTGGAGTCACCGGCGAGAGGCATGACAATAGACCGAATTAGGGCCTCCCCATCCAGGCAAGTGTGGCTGCACTGGTGAGCTCGATTCGGTGGCACCTAACCAATGAAATGACGGAATTTATCCCCAAGGTAATAACTATGCTAGAACTGCTACTCCAATGTTACATTTAAACCTGTAATATAATTCATGGCAATATCCATCCAAAATCCAAAGCATAATGTATCCATAACATTAGTATGAACTCCGAGAGCATAGTATTCCATATGACCAAGAATAAAGCATGACTACTGTAATAAGAAATTCCGAAGTAACATGTCATCTTCAAAAATATTGGTCCTAGAGATCCAAGCATCATCATGGCAGTAACAACGTCACATATATTCCAATCGTAATGCCATGAATAAATCATTTCTAAATAATGCAATATTAAACCAATTTAATTCAATTTAACCATGACATTGCATTGCAAGAATGCAAATGGAGGGTGTGGCTTGCCTTGCTCCAAAAGAGAGGGGAAGAGCTCCTGGTCTTCACCAACACACCACAAACACTCTAAAAATATTTTTGCAAGCATTTATAACTATCACATAATGCAAATACTTCTGTCCAGAAATTCTAGACAGAAGGGAAAAATACCAAATTCTACCAGAAAATAGAGGAGCTCAAAATAAAAATATTGCAAAAAGAATCAGTTCATTTGGACTTGTAGTTTAGGAGTTATTCACGGTCAAAGTTTGGTCAAATCTGAATTTAAAATTAGATTAAACCAATTTTCTGGAATTTCCAGAGGGGCTGACGTCGAAGGCGTAAAGTGGGGTTTATGCCTCCACTTAAAACGCTTCGGCGGGGGCGGGGTGAGGCTGACGGGTGGGGTCACCCCGTCAGATTTAAAGGAAGGGAGGGAGACAGAGAGCGGCGGCGCTTACCGGCGTCGTACGGCGGCGAGGAGGCTGCGCCAGGGCAGGGAGAGGGAGGGAATGGGTCGGGCACTTCGCGATGAGCACGCCGGTACCCGTGGCTCAAGGAATGATGGCCGGACGACGTCGGAAACAAGCTCTCCGGCGGTAGCAAACTTCGGGCGCCGACGAGGTCGTCGTTTCCGGCGACGATTGACTCGGGGGAGGGGCTGGGGAGGACTAGGAGAGAGAGGGGAGCCCGATGATGGACTCAGCTGGGGCTGGGGTGGCTCGGCATGAGCTCGAGGAAGAGATGGTCGAGCGATGGAGCCTTGGCCGGAGAGGAGGAAGAAGAGGGCTTCAGCTCGAGTTAGGGGCTCTGGAGGTCGATTTGGTGAGAGGGAGGAGGAGTGGTGAGGCTAGCCGCGGTCGGGGAGTGCTTATATAGGCGGGGGAGAGATTCCAGCCCGGATGCCGCCACGACCCGATGGGCGAGCTCCGGCGAGAGTTCCGGGCACGCGCGCGAGCTTTGCGGCGATGGGTGAGAGGCTGAGCGGCGGGCCAGCGACGCGGGCTGGCAGAAAGCATACGCGGGATGGCAGAGCACGCGCGGTCGGCCACTAGCACACTGTGCGCGCGTGTGCGGCGATGGCAGAGCCGCCGTGGCGCGAGGAGAGGGAAGGGAGGAGGGGGTGAGGGGGTCAGCCGGACAGGTGGACGCTGGAGAGGGAGTGCGGCGCCCCCGGACGCGCGGACGCGGCCGAGCAGAAGCAGCCCGCAGCTCGGCGACACCCAGAGCGCGCTCGCTGCATGCAGAGTACGCGCGACCGCGTGGCCACAGTGCGATCACCGCGTACACGGCCACGGAGAGGGCACGCAGGCAAGGCACACCATGTCCACAACGTTGTTCACCAATCCTATAGTCTTCCTGATAAGAACTATGGGTAGATGGGACGCATCATGAACTTGTTACTATAGTCAACTTGGATTGGATATTGTGGTCAAGCTACTTAACCATTGGACCAGAGGGGATGTCTCCAGGGTTTAGGATAGGAGGGACTACAGTCCTGTGAATTTTGAGGTGGTTTGTATAATATTTGAAGATAGATGCAATACAACTGCCCAAAACAGCACGTAAGCTAGATCAGGAAGATGCACTCACATGGAGTGTGGACTTGAGCTGAATTTTGGTATAGGATGGTGATTTAGGATCCTGAAGATACTCGGAAAATTTCATGCCATTTGGAAACACCTAGATGGTACTTCCTTCACAAAGGTCCTCTCTGCACAGAACCTTGGGAGAATTTTGCAGGGCAAATTACTTGGCAAACTGATGTGAAATTTAGCATGCTCACAGGATAAATGGATCTTTAGTCCCTGGATTTATTTCAGAATTTTTGAAGCAATATAAAATGTAGTTGCTTCATACACTGAAAATTTGACCAGAACCAAAGATTGGAAGGTGTGCTCACATAGATGGCTGGCTGGAGCTAAAATTTGGAGGAGGGTAATAATTTGAGCATATGAAGGTCCTGGAAAAATTTCAACTCATTAGAATACACCTAGCTAGTACTTCCTTCACAAAGCTCCTCTATGGACAGAAACTTTGGGAATTTGCTGAGGAAGATTTACTAGGAAAATGGAGCTGAATTTTGTCATGAGGTAATGATTTGGATAGGAGAGAGTGCTCAAAATTTTTGAGAGCAATCAGGGAAATATAAATAGCACTTCCTTCACAAAGTGCCAAACTGGACAGGTTGGAAAAGGAATATTCCTGATTTATTTTTGAACTGGGCAAGGAAGGGTTTGGACATATCTGGGAAATATATGATCCCAAGAATTTATGAGAATTATTTGGGAATTTTTGGAATGACAGAAATATAGGTTGCTTCACAACCTAAGTCAAATAGAGTTATTCCTTTAATAAGAAAGGAATATTCTTTAAGAAAAGAATTTTGGTGGTGGACTAGAATAGAAATGCCATGATCTAGGGAAAGATACTAGGATGAAATACTACTTGAGAGAAGAAGAAATGATGATCTCCCTGATTTCAAGTCCAAAGAATTGCTTCCAAAAAGAAAACCAGGGCAAAACCAAAAGAAAAAGAAAGGGCCAAAAATCGGGGTGTTACAAACCTACCCCCCTTACAAAAATCTCATCCTCGAGATTTGGTTGCTCAGGGAACAGGTATGATCATGACTTAGGGAAACCATTTCCAACTCGGGCGTCCTTTTTCCTTTGTATATTGTTCCCTTAGAATTTCCGGTGATCGGACTTCCTGCTTTTGAGAGGATTGACTTCACTTTACTCGAACCTCTGACGGTTCTTGCTTCACATGTCAAACCTTATGCTGACGTGGATGGGTTCATGGTCTGCCGGTAGTATCCTGAGAATAAATTTCCTGTGGACACGAAATCTATGTGTCTCTCCCATTGGTTTGCTCAAATTGTTGTGTGTCCTCAGGGTTCAAACCTTGCTGAGAATCATAGTTGTTCTTTTATCAAGGTCCGACTGCCCGTGGATGATACTACGGCATCGGGATTTGCCTCTGGGGCTTGCAAATCTCCAATCATAGCATCTCAAGTCTGGACTGACGGTTGTACCGCCGGGAGAATATTTCTCCTGATAAGTTGTACTTGTACTCAGTTCCATCAGTGAGAGCATCTGAGCTGAATAGTGTGCTCAGTTTTTGACTTACCCATACTGCCGGTATTGCCATCGATTGTTAATAGGTCATGAGGTATTGCAACACGGTCGCTGAAGCCAACATGCTGAAATGACTAAGGAATCTGTCATCTGATGAGACAGATTGAGATACTTCACTCTGACCCTTCTAACCATTTGGAACCGAACAAACCGGTTATCGTGACGTGAGGTCCTTATGGAGCATGGTAGTCCTCTGAGTGTATGTCCACGTTGATTTTTATGGTCTCCATCTGGCATGGATATCCGGATCCTGTCGGTCGTGCAAGAATTAGCATGCTGTTGTTGTTAACCTTATTCCTTGACTGCCATTATTTTCTTTATTTGAATCACTTGCAGAAAGGGCTTGGCCTTATTTATTTACCCTCAGTTCTCCTTGCGATCATAGTTGTTGTTGATGCAATATTTCATTATCATCCCTTGTGTCTTACATAAACGAGTTCTCATACCATATAGTTGTACAGAGTGCGCTGATCTGGCCGATCAGACAATACTGTAACAAGAGTCCATGATACCACCCTTTCTGGTGATGAGAGACTGGCCTCTGTAGTTGCTGTCAAATCTGTTGTTTCAAGCTTGTCTGCTTCCCCATTTGTTGCTTTTCATGAGATAAACATCTGACTCTGCTTCTTCTGGCACTAATTATAGAGTTGTTGCATCCTGACCTTCTTTTATGTGAACACAGTTGTACCCTTGTATGAGGGGCGTGCATGATTTGGGATGCAGGCTCAGAACTCTGAAGTCATATCCAAAGTTCCCGAAACAGACATATGTCCTGACTGGCTTCTACCAAAAATTTTGCGGCCAAATTCTGAAGTTGCCCTATACTGCCAACTCACTGTGGAATATCTTGTAGTTGTACTGATGATAGTGTGTAGTGTTGTGCTGAAGAAACTGGATTGCTTGCCGGAGAAGGCTGGGTTCTGTGCCTGAGAAGCCTCTCCTTGGGTTGCTTACGGCGAAAGATTGACTGCCTTATGCCGGAAGCTTACACCGAGGTAGCTTGTAGTGGAAGACTGGGTGTCTTGGGCAGGAAGCTGCTCATGTGTTGCACAGAGGAAACTTGAGGGGACTCGCATCATAAGCTTCTTCCGGTGCTGTGTGGAGGAAGTCTGAGCTCCTTACATCAGAAGCTTTGTACTTTGATCCACGGACTGAGTGTTGTGTACATACCCATAACATCGTTGGTGTTGGTTATGTGTATGCAAAGAATTGTTTGACTGTCTTTCTTGTTGAAGGTTGAACTCATACTCCTTCTGTCCTTCTTTCGTAGTATAACATATTTCAAATTCTACCCGTGGCTGAATAAAATTGTATATCTACTCATACCTTCGGTGGAAAATATATTGTTATTCTTGCACCTGACTTGTCTTCCTGCTGGCTTGATCATTACTGATGTAGAGGTTACACAACTGATGTAGACTTGATGTTGATAATAGATCCAGTCTATCATTCATATTCCCAATATAATGCAGCCAACTGAGAGTGCCATTCTGCTTAGCTAAGCTTCCAAATAACTGAGATCCTAATTGCTTCTTCGGGCCCGATGGGGATTGATGAGCAACTTTCATAAGGGGAAAAATAAGGTAACACCAAAGGCCCAAAAGAAACACCCAAGAAAACAACTCAATCGAACAACGGCACAAAACAGGCACATAAGCATTCATAAGTGACACTGCATCCATTACTACTCCACAACATGCATGGTACTACAACTGACGCAACATGAGCTACACGGGTACTACTGTACTACGAACAAACTAAAGCTGGGTAGCTGACGAAGCAGCTGGTGAAGGGGTGGGTGGAGCAGTTGATGCTGGCGGTGCAGAAGTCGAGGAAGAGGGTAATGGGCGTGGAGCCATTGCAACACCGGGCAATCTCCTGGCCCGGGTCGCGTCTCGGACGAGCTCAGCAATCAGCATGTACTCGGCTGTCATGAACCGGGACATGGCGGGGATTGCCACATCATCATTAGGACGAGTAGATGGGAACCTGACTCGCGTGGGGTTCTCGGCTATGGTAGGGTAGTAGGAGTAAGCACAGTTTTCTTGCATCACCAACTCTTGATGACGAAGACCCATGATTCCTGCCAGGGCTGCGAGTTGAACTGCGCGATCTGGAGTGGCACCATATCCACCATGGAATCTGTAGGAACATCTTCCAATGGGGATCCTGGCTTCCAGAAAAACATGGGCAAAATACTCCAGTTATCTGCCTCCAAGCAGAACTTCAAACACTTGGTACCGCGGCATCTCTCCATTGGGATAGAGGCTATGCCACACATCGTGGAGCAGGGACGCGAAGGTGAGCGGTGCAGGGGCTGCGTTGAACTCAATAGGAGTGGTGGCCATCTACACTCATGGAATAGATGGTCAGAAGAAAGATGGGATCTATATGCATGCTATGCAACAACCAAGTGCAACAATCAAATGCAACAAACAATCAGGATCCTACACTACCGGTTTCTAACGCTCGCGTTGACTAGGGCGTCCTACAGCCAGACCTGCTTTGATACCAACAGTTGTGGCACCCCGGCTCAGAGGGACCGGAACGCCCCGTATTCCAGCCTAGAAATGTCTTCTGGAATACGGCACTACTTGGCATAGAACAAATCAGCTTTATTACAAAGGATAAGGTTACAAAGGTCTGCTATTACACCGGTTACAAAGGCACAGCGTCACGGCGCCTGCTAAGGTAGTCCTATGCTAGCAACGAAACAACTCGTAGCAGCGGAACAACGACGACAGAGGTGAACTCCACTCCGCAGGGAGTCTGGCTGGGACACGGTCTAGCTCGTACGAACGGAATCCACGACAAGCAATCAATCACAACATCACCTGCAAACTGGCATGATAAGCCAGGTAAGTACTTTGAATGTACTCGCAAGCTCACAACAACCAAAAGCATTAAGGCAACACAACAACATAGCATTAACAGGTTAACTATTTCCAACTACTATGAGGTGAAGGTAAATATTACTCAAGGTAATGGGGTAAGAATAAAATCACTGCTAAGCCATTATCTTGGGTCACATGGACCATCACATACTTGGCTATCCGACCAAGCAATATATCATCTCGATCAGCTCGTGATCAAATAAATCCTCGTGATCACCTCATGACCATATCACAATTCGATGATCATCCTCGAGGTCATCCCAATGTCAACATCGACATCCTGCCAAACTGTTACTTTTCCGTATACAACTATAAATCATAATATAAGTCATTTCGTCATTGTGAGTGTTGATCGAACGGTGTGACCTACAACGAACTGTGTCCATGACCGAAGACGCGGCTATCGATAGTTTGTACCCTCTGCACAGGTTAGTACAATGTACCCACACTACGGAACTCATGGCCTCGTGCTCCCATTCGGGTGGACCAACGACATTCCGACAAAACCAATCTATTGCATGACACTCTCCCGGCCACTCCCGACAAACTCCCCTTTGGGCTATGTCCTGGGTGGCCCCTGATGTCACTCGTGACATCCGCCACCTCTGTGGCTGCCACCGTCGTGGCCAAACATAAACAATCTCGTCCCAAACGGGGACACCCGGGTACAACACAACTTGGGCACACAAGGTCATGACCGCCTAGCGGGCCAGGTCAATGCGAGCACATAACCTTCCCTAGTTGGAGTCACCGGCGAGAGGCATGACAATAGACCGAATTAGGGCCTCCCCATCCAGGCAAGTGTGGCTGCACTGGTGAGCTCGATTCGGTGGCACGTGACCAACGAAATGACGGAATTTATCCCCAAGGTAATAACTATGCTAGAACTGCTACTCCAATGTTACATTTAAACCTGTAATATAATTCATGGCAATATCCATCCAAAATCCAAAGCATAATGTATCCATAACATTAGTATGAACTCCGAGAGCATAGTATTCCATATGACCAAGAATAAAGCATGACTATTGTTATAAGAAATTCCGAAGTAACATGTCATCTTCAAAAATATTGGTCCTAGAGATCCAAGCATCATCATGGCAGTAACAACCTCACATATAGTCCAATCGTAATGCCATGAATAAATCATTTCTAAATAATGCAATATTAAACCAATTTAATTCAATTTAACCATGACATTGTATTGCAAGAAAGCAAATGGAGGGTGTGGCTTGCCTTGCTCCAAAAGAGAGGGGAAGAGCTCCTGGTCTTCACCAACACACCACAAACACTTTGAAAATATTTTTGCAAGCATTTATAACTATCACATAATGCAAATACTTCTGTCTAGAAATTCTAGACAGAAGGGAAAAATACCAAATTCTACCAGAAAATAGAGGAGCTCAAAAGAAAAATAGTGCAAAAAGAATCAGTTCATTTGGACTTGTAGTTTAGGAGTTATTCTCGGTCAAAGTTTGATCAAATCTGAATTTAAAATTAGATTAAATCGATTTTCTGGAATTTCCAGAGGGGCTGACGTCGAAGGCGTAAAGTGGGGTTTACGCCTCCACTTAAAATGCTTCGGCGGGGGCGGGGTGAGGCTGACGGGTGGGGTCACCCCATCAGATTTAAAGGAAGGGAGGGGAGACAGAGAGCGGTGGCGCTTACCGGCGTTGTATGGTGGCGAGGAGGCTGCGCCAGGGCAGGGAGAGGGAGGGAATGGACCGGGCACTTCGCGACGAGCACGCCGGTACCCGTGGCTCAAGGAATGGTGACCGGACGACGTCGGAAACAAGCTCTCCGACGGCAGCAAACTTCGGGCGCCGGCGAGGTCGTCGTTTCCGGCGACGATTGACTCGGGGGAGGGGCTGGCGAGGACTAGGAGAGAGAGGGGAGCCCGATGATGGACTCAGCTGGGGCTGGGTGGCTCGGCGTGAGCTCGAGGAAGAGATGGCCGAGCGTCGGAGCCTTGGCCGGAGAGGAGGAAGAAGAGGGCTCTGGCTCGTGTTAGGGGCTCTGGAGGTCGATTTGGTGAGAGGGAGGAGGAGTGGTGAGGCTAGCCGCGGTCGGGGAGTGCTTATATAGGCGGGGGAGAGATTCCAGCCGGGATGCCGCCACGACCCGATGGGCGAGCTCCGGCGAGAGTTCCGGGCACGCGCGCGAGCTTTGCGGCGATGGGTGAGAGGCTGAGCGGCGGGCCAGCGACGCGGGATGGCAGACCACACGCGGTCGGCCACTAGCGCACTGTGCACGCGTGCGCGGCGATAGCAGAGCCGCCGTGGCGCGAGGAGAGGGAAGGGTGGAGGGCGTGAGGGGGTCAGCTGGACAGGTGGATGCCGGAGAGGGAGTGCGGCGCCCCCGGACGCGCGGACGCGGCCGATCAGAAGCAGCCCGCAGCTCGGCGACACCCAGAGCGTGCTCGCTGCATGCAGCGCACGCGTGACCGCGTGGCCACAGTGCGGTCACCGCGTACACGGCCGCGGAGAGGGCACATAGGCAAGGCACACCATGTCCACAGCGTTGTCCACCAATCCTATAGTCTTCCTGATAAGAACTATGGGTAGATGGGACGCATCATGAACTTGTTACTATAGTCAACTTGGATTGGATATTGTGGTCAAGCTACTTGACCATTGGACCAGAGGGGATGTCTCCAGGGTTTAGGATAGGAGGGACTACAGTCCTGTGAATTTTGAGGTGGTTTGTATAATATTTGAAGATAGATGCAATACAACTGCCCACAACAGCACATAAGCTAGATCAGGAAGATGCACTCACATGTAGTGTGGACTTGAGCTGAATTTTGGTATAGGATGGTGATTTAGGATCCTGAAGATACTGGGAAAAATTCATGCCATTTGGAAACACCTAGATGGTACTTCCTTCACAAAGGTCCTCTTTGCACAGAACCTTGGGAGAATTTTGCAGGGCGAATTACTTGGCAAACTGATGTGAAATTTGGCATGCTCACAGGATAAATGGATCTTTAGGCCCTGGATTTATTTCAGAATTTTTGAAGCAATATAAAATGTAGTTGCTTCATACACTGAAAATTTGACCAGAACCAAAGATTTGAAGGTGTGGTCACATAGATGGCTGGATGGAGCTAAAATTTGGTGGAGGGGAATAATTTGAGCATATGAAGGGCCTGGCAAAATTTCAACTCATTAGGATACACCTAGCTAGTACTTCCTTCACAAAGCTCGTCTCTTGACAAAAACTTTGGAAATTTGCTGAGGAAGATTTACTAGGAAAATGGAGCTGAATTTTGTCATGAGGTAATGATTTGGATAGGAGAGAGTGCTCAAAATTTTTGAGAGCAATCAGGGAAATATAAATAGCAATTCCTTCACAAAGTGTCAAACTGGACAGGTTGGAAAAGGAATATTCCTGATTTATTTTTGAACTGGGCAAGGAAGGGTTTGGACATATCTGGGAAATATATGATCCCAAGAATTTATGAGAATTATTTGGGAATTTTTGGAATGACAGAAATATAGGTTACTTCACAACCTAAGTCAAATAGAGTTATTCCTTTAATAAGAAAGGAATATTCCTTTAAGAAAAGAATTTTGGTGGTGGACTTGAATAGAAATGCCATGATCTAGGGAAAGATACCAGGATGAAATACTACTTGAGAGAAGAAGAAATGATGATCTCCCTGATTTCAAGTCCAAAGAACTGCTTCCAAAAAGAAAACCAGGGCAAAACCAAAAGAAAAAGAAAGGGCCAAAAATCGGGGTGTTACAAGGAATCACACTTATCATATCCAACAAGCGCTATTGTTTTATACCCCTAGCTAGGCATAATGCATAGTTTCAAGTATTGTCATCCTTCAAGTTGATTCCATTAGTGGCCCTTCTTTAGTGGAAACTAAAATTTTATATTCCCTTCTTTCATATCAATAACGGCACCTATGTTTCGTAAGAACGGTCTACCAAGTATTATAGGGCAAGAAGGATTACATTCAATGTCAAGTACAATAAAATCAACGGGCACATAGTTCCTATTTGCAAGAATAAGAACATCATTTATTCTACCCAAAGGCTTTTTAATAGTAGAATCCGCAAGATGCAAATTAAGAGAACATTCATCTATATTGGTAAAACCTAGCACATCACATAGAGATTTTGGAATTGTGGAAACGCTAACACCCAAATCACATAAAGCATTGCACTCATAATTTTTAATTTTAACTTTAATGGTGGGTTCCCATTCATCATATAATTTTCTAGGAATTGAAATTTCTAGTTCTAGCTTTTCTTCTAACGCTTTCATCATTGCCTCTACGATGTGTTTAGTAAAAGCCTTGTTTTGCTCATAAGCGTTGGGTGAATTTAACATAGATTGTAACAAAGAAATGCACTCAATCAAGGAACAATTATCATAATTAAAATCTTTGTAATCCCAGAGAGTGGGCACATCGCTAGTTAAAGTTTTTACCTCTCCAAACCCACTTTTATCAATTTTCTTATCAAGATTTTCACCCTCAGAATTATGAGGACGCCTACTAACTAAAGTTGACTATTCTTCAGTCCCCTTTTCATCAAGTTTAATTTTGCTAAACAAAGAATCAATAGATGAAACACCAATCATTTTAATATCCTCATCATTACTACGATAGAAACGGGGAGGAATCGCTTTTTCTAAAAATTCTCGTTTAGCTTTTAGCATGGCGGTTCTTTTCCTACTCTCATCCATGGAGACATATAAATCTTTAATTGATTCATTAATATCAATTTTAGGTGGCAAAATTTTAGTCTTAAGATTTTCCACATCATGAATAATTCTATCAATCCTCCCAGACATATCATCAAGTTTACTTAATTTTTCTTCTATCATAGCGGTGAAAACTTTTTGAGCATTAATAAATTCTTTAATATTACTTTCAAGATCAGAGGGCCTCCTATTATAAGAATTACCATAGGGATTGCCATAATTATTAGAGGAATTTCCAGGAAACGGTCTAGCATTGAAATTACCTCTATAAGCATTATTATTAAAGTTGTTTCGCGAGACAAAATTCACATCTACGGGATCATTATTTTGCTCAATCAAGGTGGATAAAGGCACATCATTAGGATCAATAGGAGTATTTTTGCTAGCAACCAATTTCATAAGTGCATCAACTTTATCACTCAAAGTACTAATTTCTTCAACAAAATTCACCTTTTTACTAGTGGGAGTTCTTTCAGTATGCCATTGTGAATAATTTGCCATAATATTATCAAGCAATTTAGTAGCTTCCCCCAAAGTAATTTCCATAAAAGTACCACCCGCGGCGGAATCTAAAAGATTTCTAGAAACAAAATTCAATCCCGCATAAATTTTTTGTATGATCATCCATAAATTTAAACCATGAGTAGGGCAATTTCTTATCATTAATTTCATCCTTTCCCAAGATTGGGAAACATGTTCATGATCAAGTTGCTTAAAATTCATAATCTGATTTCTAAGAGAAATAATTTTCGCAGTAGGAAAATACTTAGTAATAAAAGCATCCTTACACCTATCCCAAGAATCGATACTATTTCGTGGTAAAGATGAAAACCAAATTTTTGCACGATCCCGTAATGAGAATGGGAATAATTTTAATTTCACAATATCATTATCCACATCTTTTTTCTTTTGCATATCACACAATTCTACGAAAGTGTTAAGATGGGATGCAGCATCTTCATTAGGACTACCAGAAAATTGATCTTTCATGACAAGATTTAGCAAAGCGGCATTAATATCACAAGTCTCCGCACTAGCGGCGGGAGGAGCAATTGGAGTACTAATAAAATCATTATTATTAGTATTGGAAAAATCACACAATTTTGTATTTTCTTGAGACATCGTGGCTACGCAAACAAGATAAACAAGCAAGCAAACAAGCAAACAAGCAAAAGGCAAACGGAAAATATTTTTGTATTTTTGTAAAAACTTTTTAGAAGTGGGGGAGATGAAAATGAGAGGCAAATGCAAATAAAGTAAATGCAAGGAGATGAGAGTTTTATGCGTAGGTACTTGAGATGTTGATGATGTCTCCCCGGCAACGGCGCCCGAAATTCTTCCTGCTACTTGTGAGCTACGTTGGTAATTCCCTGAAGAGGAAGGGAGATGCAGTATAGTAGAGATAAGTATTTCCCTCAGTTATGAAACCAAGGTTATCAATCCAGAAGGAGAATCACGCAACACCTCGTTAGCAGCACCTGCACATAAAACAACAAATCCTTGCACCCAACGCAAACAAGGGGTTGTCAATCCCTCGGCGGTAAGTTGCAAGATTAAATTGTATGTGATAGATAGATAGATTGAAACAAAAATACAAAAATAAAATAAATAAAGAAAAAGTGCAGCAAGTATTTTTAGGGTTTTAGTACATGATTTAGATAGACCCAGGGGCCACAGTTTTCACTAGAGGCTTCTCTCAAGAAAATAACATGCGGTGGGTAGACAAATTACTGTTGGGCAATTGATAGAAATGCTAATAATCATGACGATATCCAAGGCAATGATCATGTATATAGGCATCACGTCCGAGACAAGTAGACCGACTCCTGCCTGCATCTACTACTATTACTCCACACATCGACCGCTATCCAGCATGCATCTAGTGTATTAAGTCCATGAAGAACGGAGTAACGCCTTAAGAACGATGACATGATGTAGACAAGATAAACTCACGTATGAATAAACCCCATCTTTTAACCCTTAATAGCAATGATACATACGTGTCATGTCCCTTTCTGTCACTGGGATTGAGCACCGCAAGATCAAACCCATTACAAAGCACCTCTTCCCATGGCAAGATAAATCAATCTAGTTGGCCAAACCAAATCAATAGATCGGAGAAGAAATACGAAGCTATAATAATCATGCATAAAAGAGATCAGAAAAGACTCAAATAATTTCATGGATAATCTGGTGATAAACTCACAATTCATCGGATCCCAACAAACATACCGCAAAAAGTGATTACATCAGATAGAACTCCAAGAACATCGAGGAGAACATTGTATTGAAGATCAAAAAGAGAGAAGAAGCCATCTAGCTACTAACTATGGACCCGAAGGTCTGTGGTAAACTACTCACGCATCATCGGAAGGGCGGCAAGGTTGATGTAGAGCCCCTCCGTGATCGATTCCCGGTCCGGCGGAGTACCGGAAAAGGCCTCCAGATGGGATCTCTCGAGAACAGAAGCTTGCGGCGGCGGAAAAAGTATTTCGTGGACTCCCCTGAGGGTTTCTGATTTTTTGGGAATTTATAGTGGTGGAATTAGAGCAAACGGAGCTGAGGTGGGCCACGAGGCACCAGGGCACTAAGTTAATAGGTTAGTCCCAAAAAATGATATATAATTGCTGTAAATGTATATAAAAACATCCAAGATTGATAATATAACAGCATGGAACAATAAAAAATTATAGATACGTTGGAGACGTATCAGTTGTTTGAGAGAGACCATCTTCATCCTACGCCTCCCGCGAATTGATAAACCTTAGGTCATCCACTTGAGGGAAATTTGCTACTGTCCTACAAAACTCTGCACTTGGAGGCCCAACAACGTCTACAAGAATAAAGTTGCATAGTAGACATCACCGTCCACCCCAACAATCAGCCCACATCTCTGAACTATGACATCTGAAGAGCTTTCGGGAGAATCGTACGCGCCGAGTGCCCATAACTTATCCTGCATGGTGGTTAGTGCGAAAAGGCCAGAGGCCTACTCAGTATGCTAAGTATGCAACGGTAACAAAGGGAAGAGGCTGTATCTGTGGACTATACTGCAGAAATGCCAGAATAGAGGGGTAAGGCCTAGCCTATCGAAGACTAGCATCTTGCAGCATCAGAAGAGAACAGAGTAACATATCATATAGTAACAAGTATATATATTAGCCATGCCCAGAGATCCTTCCTCGACTCCCTGTGAGAAAGCGATCCCGGAGCTATCATATCAGTTTAGTATCACAAGTATCCAGTTCTAGTTGTAGTAGATCGGGATACAACTCCGAGCGTCCTGTTACCATGGACATGGCTATTCGAATAGATTTACTTCCCTGCAGGGGTGCACCAACTTACCCAACACGCTCGATTAACTCTGGCCAGACATACTTTTCCGGGTCATGCCCGGCCTCGGCTGATCGACACGCCGTAGTCCTACCTAGGCTCAACAGAGAGGTCAGCATGCCGGTCTACATCCTAAGTGTGAAGGGGTCATGGGCCAATCGTCCTAAGCACTCCTGAGCGTTGCGCGACTGGCCGGGGACCAGACCCACCTCTTTAATACAAAGACGACGGTTACTGTCCACCCCAACAATCAGCCTACATCTCTGAACTGTGACATCTGAAGAGCTTTCGGGAGAATCGTACGACGCCGAGTGCCCATAACTTATCCCGCATGGTGGTTAGTGCGAAAAGGCCAGAGGCCTACACAGTTCAAATACCCAAATCCGTTAGTGAATTATTAGTAGCTCATGGAGACGATCAGTGCTCCTGTCGCCCCGTCTCGCGGTCTTACGACAAGGGACCAGGCCCAACCCTTTCTAGGGCGGTCTCTGCCTGCCCAGTCGTGCCGCGTCAATAACTCTCGCGGGTACCCCTAGGGTCGACCCGACTTATCAAGAGACTGTCGGGAACTCAGGTCCACCTCTACCGGGGTGGTACCACCTGTCCCTTCAGTCCCGCGGTAACAGTTAACGGGGAACAGTTAAAGTAGTTCTGGGTCCATACCATCAAGGTGAACTCAGAGGAATCACCCTCGGTAGGTTCACACCTGAGGTAAAATGTTAAGGTGAACTTGGAGGAATCACCCTCGATGGGTTCACGCTTGAGGTGCTGCACGACAGAGTCAATAGCGGGAGTGGTGAGTGAGGAATCACCCTCGGTAAACCACACCCGATGTGCTACACTAGAGATATATCATCGGAAGCGGAATGCGAGGCATCACCCTCGGCACTCGATAGTAGCTCTGCAGGGTCGTACAACTAAGGGGGTACTGGTGGTGTGTTCGGTCTCTGTACAATGATCACATTGATCGAGTCACCCCGGTAGAAAAGCATGGCTACACGGACAAGGGTGTAGGGCCTCTGATGGATCACTAACCAGCCTATACTACGCATATAGGACAATAGGTAAAGTATCAACAGCAGGTTACAAAATCAGGCTATGCATCAGAATAGGAGCTATCGAATAACAGTAGCAAAATCTAATGCAAGCATGGGAGAGAAAGAATGGGCGATATAGGAATGATCAAGGGGGTTTTGCTTGCCAGGAGGCTCTGCTACAAGTGGCTAAACGTCTGCGGCGTAGTCGTACTCAGTGGCGTCAGCGGCGGTCTCGGGGTCTACCGGAGAAGAAGAGGAGGAAGAAACAATAAATACAAAGCAAACACATGCATCAAATTGCATGACATGACAGTAGGCTATGCTAGGGGTGACCTAATGCACTGCTAAGTGTTATAGACGGAGCGGGAAAATATCCGGAAATATTTTCCCGGCTCCAGGCATTTATCGGTCAGACGATCCGGAGGGGAAGGTTCCATGTTTGCTGTGTTGGGGGCATGTGGTAGATATGTGGATGGCGTATCCAGATTCGTCTTATTTTTCTGATCATTTTTCATATATAAATTATTTTCATCGGAGTTACGATTTATTTTATATGATTTTCTAAAATTTAAATGAATTTCTGGATTTTCTAGAATTATTATTAATTCGAAATTAATTAGCAAAAAGCTATGTGCACCCAAAGAAGTGCACCCACCAGAGTGCACAGAGGCTGACATTGGGGGTCCAGTTGACTGCCCAGTCAGCAGTCAACTGTTGACTTTGACTGGTCAAACTGGCCAGGGGGACCCACTAGTCAGTGACAGGTTTATTAACAGTGTTTTAGTTTAATCTAATTATCCTAATTAGCAGGTGGGGCCTACTGTCAGCGACTAATTAGTGAGGTGGGTTATTTACTAAACTAATTAGGGGTTAGCTCCTAATTAAGCGGCTGGGCCCCACGTGTCATAGGGCTAGGTGGCCACTCGTGGCTGTGCATGCGCGCACGCACACATGCAGAGGCGCACGACCCTTCCCATGGCGAGCGCGGGGGCGACAGGCAGTGGCGGGAAGAGGTGGCCACGGGGGAGCGTGGGCAGCAGCGGCAGCAGGCGGCGACGGCGGCAAGCGGCGGCGGCATCAGCAGCAGCAAGCAGCAGCGGGGGCAACAGAAGCAGGCGAGCAGCAGCAGGAAGCAGCATCAGCAGAGCAGCGACAGCGGCAGCAAGCAGTAGTAGCAACAGCAACAGCGCAGTGCAGCAGCAGGCAGTAGCGGCTGCGGGTGCGCACGGGCAAGGGCGACTGCAGGGGAGCGAGCGAGTGGGCGGCCGCGGGGGAGCGTGGGCAGTAGCGAGCAGGCGCACGCAGAAGCAGAGCTTCGGCGGCCATGGCAAGCTCGGGAGGTGGTGGTTTACGGCGATGGATCGAAGGGGAAAGAAGGGGAATCGGCAGAGGTGCTCACCGGGAGGGCACACGGTGGCCCGGTGATGGCTTAGTAGCGTAGATGGTGGCCGGATTCGATGAAGAACGCCGGCGAAAAAAGGTTGAAGAGGAGCTCGAGCTGATCGTTGTAGTCGAAGTAGAGGAGGCAGGCGAAGCTCCTGGTGAGATCTCAGTCGACGGGGATGATGGTGGCCACGCATACGGAGGAGGCCATGGCGACGATGCGTCGGGCAAGCGCACGGGGGGGAGAAGAGAGCGAGTGGGGGAGAGGGGAAGTGGGCTAGGGTTTCTCTAGGGGCTCGGGGTGACCTAATAGGACGCCGGGGCTTCGCCGGATGGCCGGCACATGGCCAGGCGCGGCCATGGCACCGGTGGATGCCTGCCACGGCATCCTGTGAACAGGAGGAAGAAGATGGCGCTGAGTGGGCTGGGCTGAGCACTGTAGTCACTAAAGGCCCAGATGCACAGTGCCCGTTTGCATTTTTCCTTTTTCCTTTTCTATATTATTTTTTGGCTGCTGTTTTGTATTTATTTGGCGTATCAAATCATTTTTGTTACCTATTAAACTTAGCACACAATTCAAACAAATCATAACCATAGCACACACAAGTTTCTGGATTATTTGCAAATGCCTAAGTATTTGTTTATTTTGAAATAGCCATATTAAGTGCTGCTGGTTCAGTTCTTAAGGGGTTAAGGGCATTTTAGTAATTCTAATAATGTTGGCTTTTACAGGATAATTACTAGGGGATTATTTGAAACATCACGTACATTTTTGTTTGACTGTTTGAAGAATTAATATTTTGACTTGCGATTCGAATTTGAATTTGACTTTGGTTTTTATCAAGGGGCAATTAAGCTTAGCAAACACGGTGACATGGCATCATGAGGTTGGGATTACTGTAGCATGATTATCGGGGTGTTACAAATCTCCTCCACTAAAAGAAATCTTGTCCCGAGATTTAAGAGGTAGAGTAAGGGGGAAATGTGTGCCTACGAATCTAACGAGTCTTCTCGGTCTTGGTTACTTTTCTCGAAGATGTTGGCCCATATGGTTTGATGTCTTCATTTTTTCTACATCATTGCTTAACGACGAAGTTGTCGTCCTTCCTTCAGAATCTTTATCGTACCTACGAGAGAGTTTGGAGGGAAAACTCTATAGAGACGGATGTCTGGAAGGATTGGCATCCGGTAATTATCTCAGGGGATGAAGGTATAAGGTATCTCTTGAATTGGAACTGAGGAATTATACCGAGAGCAAGGTAATAAGGTGAAAGAAGTTTCAAACGGATAGGCAATAATTTAATGCCCAACCCAGGGTGTGAATGGGGTTCAGAGCAATGAAAATAAGTATTGCGTCTGATACCAGAATAGATCATCTCTAGGAAGGTGGCTCGTGAATTACATACGAAGCCAAGCGTGAGGAATAACTTTGGAAACAGGGATGTACAGGAGAGTCAGGTTTTGATCCTGTGGAACTGTGGTTGGTGTGGATTTAGAGTAGGAAGGGCGGTGACATCTTGCACGGTCATGATAGCAAGGCATGTCAGAGGATAGTTTGTCAGTTATGTCGGCAACAACGTCGGTACCAAGGGCGGGGACGAAGAGAACCATTTTCCTGCTCGTAAGAACGAGGCGGACCAATAGGCAAAGTTCTCATCCATCGGTGGTTACCGAAATGTTAACAACAATAGTAACAAGGTTTGTCTGACGAGGTTGTACACCGGAATGTTTACGTAAGCAGGAAATTGTTACTGCTTAGAGCACATAATTTATTTGAAAGGTTAAACAAACCAATGGAAAGGAAAATGTGGTTATTGGATTAATCGGACCAATGGAAAGGAAAATATGTTTACTCACAAGTATTATGAGCATGTCCTTCCCAAGGATAAAGCAGAGCATGATATACATGACAGGACAGCAAGTACAAAATCATTTAGATAAAGGGTCGAGGAAATTCATGATGTTACCCATACAATGGTGTTTGGATAATTGATCAAGAAACATTTAGCATTGCACTTCCGATGTTCTTGTTGATATTCGGAGTACCACAGTCATGTTTCGGGGTAGCAATAATATGGTGTTTCAAGTAAGGGTTGGGTCTAAAGATCACAAGAATACACAAGGAACAATTTCAAGAATAGCAAGGAAAACAAGGTATAAGCAAAACATGACCAAGTTTGTGTTGGCGGGAAGTCAAGGATATTGTCGATGATAACACAACTCATCGAGGGGCAAGGATGGTATTTCTCATCCTGAATTTGATTGACAGTTGGAAGAAGTCAAATTGTTGACGATGATACAACACATTTTGTCGAGAGGTTTCAAGAGGATGCAATCGAATAGCGACGACATCAAGCAAGGGAATGACGAAGTGGAGAGTTATGGGAACAACAGATAAGATGCAAAGACAACAAAATGATGTTGAAAACTCGATGTAAGCCTGGCTCACGGTCTGAAGAATTCATGCACCTAAGAAGGACGAGGTAGCATGGTCAAAGGTAGCATGATAAGGATGTAGCCGGTAGTCTAGGAATGACAAGATTAAGTTTAAATTTCCCAGCATCAAATTACTAGGGTATTGAATTGCAGTGCGGATTCGATTCACGAATCGGTGTTCTCGGTTGACAATAACCCAGAACCCGTGGAATGACTAAGACAGGGAAAGGTATTACTTCATCAAAAATTCATAAGATGTAGTGCAATGGCATAATATCCTCGAGATACCAGGGGGTGATACTCGAAAGTAGAACATAATTGAAGCTGAACTGGGTCATTGACCTGCGACAACAGATACTTTAACCTTGTCGAAAAATAGACGAGGCACTGGAATGGATTCCTTTCAGATATATTGAATAAGGACAGCATGGTCGAAACCATAACTGCAAGGGATCAAATTTAATGACACCGGAAGAATTATTCAAATGATTAAATATTTTACAAGAAGCTTCTGTGACGGTCTACATCGTTCCCATGGGCATGAACACGAAGTTCAAGGTCGACTCCCACTTCTTCAATGCATAACCTTTCATTCACTTCTCGTTTTCAAAGAAGTTGTAGTGTTGAAATTTTATCTGACAGAATGCCAGTAGAGTATAACCCGCATACTTCCGGGTGTACACAGATTAGGGAAGGCATAGGTTCAACCCATCGGGGCATCTTAGGAACATATACCACAAACTTCAAGAGTAAATAACACATGCTCGATAGCAGAGCATGGTGGACAAAAGTAGAGGATACAATTTACCAAAGGCATTATGTATCAGGGGAAGAACTCACAAGGTTATTGAATATGAAGGACACTGTCGGATAAGAATCCAACAAAGGATTTGGCGGTCCACAAAGGATCTGATGTGAGTATCGGTACCCAACCAGAAGAAGAACGAAGGAAAAGGCATCGGATTATAGAAACATCTGAATAATTCGATGCTTAAATACAAAGAAATTATGATTTCCAGATCAGTGTATCAGAATCAGATGCTCTGATCAAATATGAGTAAGTTGAGTAGACTTAGAGGCACAATCGGTCAAGGTTTGATTGGTTGAAAACCGGCTCATGCCCGAATGACGTCTGAGCCGAAAGGATAATTTCTAAGGATAATTTGATGATTGCGAGTATTCGTAGACACATTGAATCATTAGGCTCAAAATGGCAATGACAAGGGATGTCAACGAAGATTACTAGACATATGGAATTAACCATAATGCAAACATGCAAGATTTCAAGAGCAGTAGGTTGTAGAGGATTTTCGGAAGATCGAATAGCATTATGAAGTATTTTGCAAAACACATGAACAACTGGGAATGAACGAATCCCCGGTAAGTGTGAGGAATTATTCGTAGGTGTATTCATGTAGAAAAAGAGCTGCAAGGCAGTAGGCACAATGGATTCTCGGAATATAGGAAAATGTTTCGGGGTATCTTGTAATAACAAGATCAACAGGGAATGATTGTATGAATGGCAAGTGTATGTAGTTATCCATAAGGATTTATCGGTGGTAGGGAATTTAAAAGGCGGTGGGCATAAGGGTATCGGGAAACATTGAAGAGTATCTTCAGAACCTTCTGGTGAATCAAGCGATCATCTGGAACGAGGGGCTCTCCGGAAGGGAGTAGTTACGAGAACCTAGAGTTAGAGTTAGCAAAATCTTTAACCCGAATAGAAGAGAGAATAGAATCCCAGACTAAAGGAGAGGAATAAAAGATCCTAATCCCAACCATTGGCGACGTGGGCCCGTAAGCCACACAACAATGTTAGTAAAATAGTTTTCCAAAGACTAGACTCAACTTCGGCCAAGGAGTTGGAAAGGGGATTCCTACAGGCACACGGCTCTGATACCAACTTGTGACGCCCCCGACTCAACCGTGCACTAATCATACACGCAAACATGCACGATCAAGACCAGAGACTGATGGGAAGATATCACAACACAACTCTAGACACAAATTCAAACATAAGGGAGTTATATTACAAACCAAGGGTCACGAGGACCCGAATACATAAGTCAACGAAAGCAACAATATCTGAGTACAAACATAATTAGACAAGTTTGCCTTAAGAAGGCTAGCAAAACAACGACAACTCAATCGAAAAGGCGCAGGCCTCCTGCCTGGGGCCTCCTAACTACTCCTGGTCGTCGCTCTCCACGTAGTAGTAGGCTCTGTCAGGGTAGTAGTAGTCATCAGCGGGATCAGCTTGCTCTGGGACTCTGTCATCTGATCGCAGCAACCGGGTAGAGGGGAAAAAGGTAGCAAAGCAACCGTGAGTACTCATCCAAAGTACATGTGTCATAGGGCCAGGTGGCCACCCGTGCTTGTGCACGCATGCACTCACACAGGCAGAGGCGCAGCGGCGGGAAGAGGCAGCCGCGGGGGAGCGTGGGCAGCAACGGCAGCAGGCGGCAATGGCGGCAAGTGGCGGCGGCATCAGCAGCAGCAAGCAACAGTGGGCGGCAACAGAAGCAGGAGAGCAGCGGCAGGAAGTAGCATCAGCGGAGCAGCGGCAGCGGCAGGAAGCAGCAATAGCAACAGCGCAACGCAGCAGCAGGCAGCAGCGGCTGCGGGTGCGCGCGGGCAAGGGCAGCTGCAGGGGAGCGAGCGAGTGGGCGGCCGCGGGGGAGCGTGGGCAGCAGCGAGCAGGCGCACGCGAAAGCAGAGCTTCGGCGGCCATGGCGAGCTCGGGTGGCGGCGGTTTACGGTGATGGATCGAAGGGGAAAGAAGGGGAATCGGCAGAGGAGCTCACCGGGAGGGCACACGGTGGCCCGGTGATGGCTTAGTAGCGTAGATGGTGGCCGGATTCAACGAAGAACGCCGGCGACCGAAGGTTGAAGAGGAGCTCGATCTGCTCGATGCAGGCCTTCCTGGCTCAAGCTGATCATTGTAGTCGAAGTAGAGGAGGCAGGCGAAGCTCCTGGTGAGATCTCAGTCGACGGGGACGACAATGGCCACGCGGACGGAGGAGGCCATGGCGACGATGCGTCGGGCAAGCGCGGGGGATGGGGAGAAGAGAGCGAGTGGGGGAGAGGGGAAGTGGGCTAGGGTTTCTCTAGGGGGTCGGGGTGACCTAGTAGGATGCCGGGGCGTCGCCGGATGGCCGGCACGTGGCCAGGCGCGGCCATGGCGCCGGTGGATGCCTGCCACGGCCTCCTGTGAATAGGAGGAAGAAGATGGCGCCATGTGGGCTGGGCTGAGCACTGTGGTCACTAAAGGCCCAGATGCACAGTGCCCGTTTGCATTTTTCCTTTTTCCTTTTCTGTATTATTTTTCTGGCTGTTGTTTTGTATTTATTTGGAGTATCAAATCATTTTTGTTACCTATTAAACTTAGCACACAATTCAAACAAATCATAACCATACCACACACAAGTTTCTGGATTATTTGGAAATGCCTAAGTATTTGTTTATTTTGAAATGGCCATATTAAGTGCCGCTGGTTCAGTTCTTAAGGGGTTAAGGGCATTTGAGTAATTCAAATAATGTTGGCTTTTACATGATAATTACTAGGGGATTATTTGAAACATCACGTACATTTTTGTTTGACTGTTTGAAGAAGTAATATTTTGACTTGCGATTCGAATTTGAATTTGACTTTGGTTTTTATCAAGGGGCAATTAAGCTTAGCAAACACGGTGACATGGCATCATTAGGTTGGGATTACTATAGCATGATTATCGGGGTGTTACAAGCAGGATAGACACAATGATGGACGATGGTAGCTGTGCGTGCTGTGTCTGCGTCAGGGGCAGTAGCTCTTTTGTGCGCGCGCGGTTCGTTATATTGATGTAAATTAGGGAGCTAAAAATGGTTTGTAAATTACTCCTCGAACTAGGCACTGGACCAATTTGAGCATATATATGCTCGATTGATTATTTGTTCATGCATGTCAAATATGTCAATTGTATTGGCTGGCCTATCTATATATTATCTCATTTTGCAATATGAAAAATTTAAGAACCTGAAAAACAGCATTTGAGTAACATATAGTGGTGACACTATTTAACAAAAGGTGATACTAATACTTTCCATGAAAATCATGAACTGAACAATTTTGACAACCATATGGTCCATATCTACATACTTAAGATAGGCCAAAACCACAACTATCCGCTGCAAGCAACTTGATCACGGCGACTCGGCATCTCATCAATGAAAAGGAAGATCCCTCCCGTGCCTTGGTAGAGCATGAGTATAACAGTGTCTCCGATTTTCAAATGTGGATGCATTGCCAGGACAACCGAGAACCTATTATTTTGAATGGTTCCATTTGTGCGGGAAATGCAGTACCTTGCAATCACTTTGGCGTTCTTAGCAGGCACAAGTGTAATTCGACCACGCCGGGAAATCAATTCAGGAATAGCTGCAGCGGGCAATTTCTGTTGCAATAAAGAATAAAAAACCAATTGTAACATATCATTGAAGCTATATATAGTTTATGAACAACAACATACAAATAAGACTTTGTACCAGCATTTTGTTCACACAATTGGTCTTGTTCAATGTGTGCACCAGTGGTAGATTTATTCCCATCCCAAATCCAGCGTTCATACGCTGTGCTAGGTCTTCCAGATTAGCAACAAATTGTATGACATGCTCCAACTCTTTCTAGTGAAATTTGGTATGCCGAGTAACATACAGTTTGTTAACTATACATTCAACATATCCTGTTTAAAAGGTGGAAAGGGATTATTTATTCAGAACATGGCAGAAGAATAGTGGGCATAAATTGGTAATTGGAAGTTGTTACTGGCTAGTAACAGAGTCAGAAAATGAAATCCCAATTGGTTGCTCAAATACTGATCATTTAGTCAGAACAATTACTTTAATTTTGCTAATAAGTAATAAGCCGTCCGGGAGAAAGTTGAAAGAACACTAACCATGATCAGACTATGGTCGGCTGATGACGCTGGGGAAGTAAACATCCATGTTTATTTGACCAGAATGTGGTGCACGCACTAGAATTTTATTGCCAGCTTTCAGTACATAAAACTTTGAAAATTTTCTTCAAAGGTTTGCATCAAAATAGGAGTGACCATCTTTATCAACTTTTACCCTAACTGTCATTGTAAATCCATGTTGCGTGGTCAATATGACATCCATGGAGTCATCAACAAAGTAAAGGCCAAGATTTCCTTCTACACATGTTCTTGCAAAGCAAGGGATGTACTGCGGGAAATGAAAGTTAAGATCGTTACATGCAAATATGGGAATAATTGAGAGAACAGAACAATAGCTGAAAGCAAAGTACAAAAATATATAATGAAACAGATAATGTAACCAAGATTTCATGCAAATATGAGAGTAACTGAAAGAACAATACCTCATTTTTTAAGGGAACAAATACATCATTAATTTGCCTAATTTAGAAGAAAAAAAATCCTCTTTGACGTCTATGGTGCATGTCGCACCTTTTTTCCAAATATAGCAATATATGGTATATGTTCATAAAATTGGGACATGCCAACCGTGGTAGGATGAGATTGAACATACCGTGCTCTCCCTGAAGTCATCTGGTATGGTGAGATAGAACTTCTTGTCCGACTGGCCGCAACCACAGTGGCCTGATTTGTGCTTGCACTGTGGACACTAGAATGAAAAACCTCGAATCAGCTATAATAAAAATGAATCCACGGCGATTTCCGCCGGGTGATTAACAGGGACAGACGGACTGCGATAAGAGATGAGCAAATTTTCGCTAAATTAATTACCTTGTTCTCCATGAGAGAGAGAAAAAAACCCGGCCCAATCCCGTGGAAAATCCCACAGAAAACAACAATCGACCAGAGTCGAGAAAGTCGGTGCCGATAGGCGTCGGTGAGGGGAAGAAACAAAATGCGGTGGCGTTTGTTGGCGGCAGCCAGCTGCGAGGGGCGCCATCGAGATCAAAGATTTGGGCAGACCAGTCGAGAACGAGCAACGATGACGTTTGCGCAAGTCGGTGCAGACAGGCGGCGGTAAGCGGCAGCGGCGAAATCCTGTGATGTTTGGCGCGGGGCCGAATCCCGCCAGCGATAGTCATCAAGCTAAGAGGTGGCCGCGGCGATAGAAGTTGACATGCAGAGTTGCGGAGGAGTGCATTGTGAGTGAGGAGTGGGGATGAAGGGGGGTGAGGGTTTTCTTTTCTTTATTGACGTGTTGGTGAGGGTTTTCTGCGCCAAAATAATGCGTTGCGGAGGCAACGTTTCGTAAACACAGCCCGTGTGTGATTGATGTTACCAAGATTGGAAGGGAATCCAAATTCCTTGGTCGTTCGTCCATGAGTTTTTTTATACGATCAACATAGACCCTAGAATGCACCTTTTTCAAATTTGGCACTTTTCCGGGCTCATTTACTATATTTGGGCCATTATTTGCATTTTCTAGGCATTTATGCACATAATTCAAATTCGCACAATCGGTGCATGAAAAGGGTGCACAATAACGGTTTGAAAAATCAAGCTTGTGGTATTTAGTAAATGTCCATGCCTTTTACAATGGAATGGGGAGAGATTTCAATGTTATGTGTGGCAAGAGTCAACCACAAACGTGTCGTTTATTGGTTTTTCAACTCTAGAAAATTGAAAAAACATGCCTGAAAAAGATGATACCTGGCATGGTGCCATGGTATGACCTCAGCATGCTGTGGTAATTTTTTGAGAAGGTTTGGCTAATGTCGTTATACACGCTCTTCATAAATCAAACCATCACAAAGGATGTTTTGTGGTTTCGAGAGGGAAATCACCAAGTTTGAAGGGGGGTCCAAATTTCCTTCATCGTTTGTCTTTGGTTTTTTTGTCTATGATCAACATACACTCTAGAATGCACCGTGTTCAAATTTGGCACTTTTCCGGGCTAATTTACTATATTTAGGCCGTTATGTGCATTTTCTAGGCATTAATGCACACAATTCAATTTCGCACAACCGGTCCATGAAAAAGTGCACAAAACGGTTTGGAAATTCATGTTTGTGGTATTTAGTAAATTTTCATCCCTTTTACGAGGAATGGGGAGAGATTTCAAGGACATGTGTCGCAAGAGTTAACCACAAACGTGTCATTTATTGGTTTTTCAACTCTAGAAAATTGAAAAACATGCCTGAAAAAGATAATACCTGGCATGGTGCCATGGTATGACCTCAGCAAAGCGTGGTAATTTTTTGAGAAGGTTCCGCTAATGTCGTTGTACACGCTCTTCATAAACCGAACCATCACAAAAGGAAGTTTCGTGGTTTCGAGAGGGGAATCCTTAAATTTGAAGGGGAGTCCAAACTTCTTTCGTCATTTTTCCTTGAGTTTTTTCTACGATCAACATACACCCTATAATGCACCGTGTTCAAATTTGGCACTTTTCCGGGCTAATTTACTATATTTGGGCCGTTATGTGCATTTTCTAGGCATTAATGCACATAATTCAATTTCGCACAATCGGTCCTTGAAAAAGTGCACAAAACGGTTTGGAAAATCATGCTTGTGGTATTTACTAAATTTGCATGCCTTTTACGAGGAATGGGGAGAGATTTCAAGGACATGTGTCGCAAGAGTCAACCACAAACGTGTCGTTTATTGGTTTTTCAACTCTAGAAATTGAAAAACATGCCTGGAAAAGATAATACCTGGCATGGTGCCATGGTATGACCTCAGCAAAGCGTGGTAATTTCTTGAGAAGGTTTGGCTAATGTCATTGTACACGCTCTTCATAAACCGAACCATCACAAAAGGAAGTTTCGTGTTTTCGAGAGGGAAATCACCAAGTTTGAAGGGGAATCCAAACTTCCTTCATCGTTTGTTCTTGATTTTTTTTCTACGATCAACATACACCCTAGAATGCAGCGTGTTCAAATTTGGCACTTTTCCGGGCTAATTTACTATATTTGGGTTGTTATGTGCATTTTCTAGGCATTAATGCCCATAATTCAATTTCGCACAATCGGTCCATGAAAAAGTGCACAAAAATGGTTTGGAAAATCATGCTTGTGATATTTACTAAATTTTCATGCCTTTTACAAGGAATGGGGAGAGATTTCAAGGACATGTTTCGCAAGAGTCAACCACAAATGTGTCATTTATTGATTTTTCAACTCTAGAAAATTGAAAAACATGCCTGAAAAAGATAATACCTGGCATGGTGTGATGGTACGACCTCAGCATGCCATGGTAATTTTTTGAGAAGGTTTGGCTAATGTTGTTATACACGCTCTTCATAAATCGAACCATCACAAAGGAAGTTTTGTGGTTTTGAGAGGGAAATCACCAAGTTTGAATGGGGATCCAATTTTCCTTTTTCATTTGTCCTTGAGTTTTTTCTACGATTAACATACACCCTAGAATGCACCGTGTTCAAATTTGGCACTTTTCCGGGCTAATTTACTATATTTGGGCCGTTATGTGCATTTTCTAGGCATTAATGCACACAATTCAATTTCACACAATCGGTCCATGAAAAAGTGCAAAAACGGTTTGGAAAATCATGCTTGTGGTATTTAGTAAATTTTCATACCTTTTATGAGGAATGGGGAGAGATTTCAAGGATATGGGTGGCAAGAGTCAACCACAAACGTGTCGTTTATTGGTTTTCCAACTTTAGAAAATTGAAAAACATGCCTGAAAAAGATGATACCTGGCATGGTGCCATGGTATGACCTTAGTATTCTGTGGTAAAAAATGGCAAATTCTGGCACAAGTTGTAACGATAACTCCTTGAAAACGAGAGCATCTCACCAGAAGAATCACTGTTTCCAAAATGATAAATGGCAATTTGGACTTGAATTTACGGTGACTTCATCGTTTCGCGTCCAAACTATTTACACGGTGCGCAAGCACCATCACCCGCTAGATTTGATTTTTTGCGCATTTCAGGACTCGTTTGATATATTTAAGCACTTTATAGCATTTACCTGACATTTAGCGCATATAAGTCAAATCCCAGCCACAGCTACACGGGTGTGATGGGAGGGATGTGGATTGCCGTTCGATCGTGGTGCATCCTACGGTGCACACGCGCGAACCGCGTGGCTGGGGTTTTGGCCAATCAAAATGCAATGCACAATAGGGTTAGCGCACCTGGTTCTCTTAGGCAATCAGATCTCGAGTGCTCTAAAAAACCACCGCACTATACGGTTGTCCGGCCACTCCGTCCCAGAGCTCTCTCCAAGCATCGCCGTCCATGCCACCGGGCCGCACACTAACTGGTAAGGAAGCGATGGCATCCCGGCGCACCTATACGTGGGCGGACTTTGAAGCTGCCATGGCCGAATGGGCGGTGGAGCAAGAGGAGGCCAAAGCCGCACAGAAGGAGCAGAAAAGGCAGAAAGCACTCAAGAAAAGAGAGTCCCGCCGCCACAAGAAAGAAGCGGCCGCATGCGCTGCTGAGGAGAGCCTGGCGGAGATCCAAGCACGGTGGGCTGCCGCCGACAAGGCCGGTAAGGAGTACGACGGCATCTGGGACTAGCCAACAGGCGAGAAGTAGTTAGTGTGTGTGTGTGGCCCGTACGTTTGTTTAATTAATTATGAGCATCTACCAGTACTACTTACTACTTTTTTTAGAGCAAATTAGTGCCAGATCAAAAAATGTTGACTCAACCGAATCATAGCGGTCCAACCCTTAGCCACCCCGGAGCTCCTTCCTCTCTCATCTCTGCACAACCGGGTCAGAGACGAGCTTGCCGTAGCTGGTTTTTAGTCCCACCTCGCCTCGCGGGGCGGACGCAGACCAGCTGAAATAGCAGCGCCGGCGGGAGGCAGCAAGCATCTCTCTTGTTGCATAGGTCGATCAATTCTCGCTGGGTGAGCGAGGCAGGTTGACACTTGATTACATTTCATAAACTTATGATTGTTCATCGAGTGTCAACTTCACCTCGTTCATGTACGTTGATAGCCCTACTACAATGAAAGAGATTTTTAAATTTGCAGGCTGCGGCTCTAGACACTAGTGGAAAAATGGCTAGCCACAACTTTCGTTGGTGGCGCGCCATGCATTTTCCATGAACGCCAACACTATTTTTTTAAAATAGTGCTGGCGTTGGCTAAATTGGTATGCCAGCTGTACACGGTTAGTGCTGGCGTCGCTATTTTTGGACACGTCACAAATATGTTGGCCCACCTGCACTCACCGTTTAGATGATAGTGGTGGCGTTGGATTTCTATGCACGTCATAGTTAATTAGTTAGTGCTGGCGTGCCAAGTTATGTTACGACAGAAATAATTTTTCCACTTTATCAAGAATTTTAAGTATTTAATGATTATACTAGTCAAAAAATAATGAAAATTTTATATTATATTTTTGACATCATTATTATTAGTATTTTTATCATTTTGGGACTTTTATTTCTTTACTACCAATTCTAATTTTGAGTCTTTAATTATGTTAAGTCTTTCATTAATCTTAGTCTTTTTTAATTTGGGCTCTTATTAGCTATGGCGTTGTATTTTAGGCCCACGGCAGCAATGGCTCACCTGAGTCAACTGCACACCTTAGTAAAAGACCTAAGTCACCGCCCTCTCTCATTTCACCCACTGCTACCTACACCCCCCCCTCGACCAACTGCCGCCGCCCCGCCGGCAGCAAGCAAGGTTCAATCCTCCCCTTCCCCTCCCATCGCATCTCCTTCCTCTCCACTCGCACCTCCTCCGTCTGCGCGGAATCCATATGGGATTCATATATGTATAAGTTGATTTAGGATTGCTTTGTGTAGAAATTGTAGTACATATAATGGATTGCTTTGTGTGATGTAGAATCCAATGTTAATTAGTTCCATGGATTGCTTTGTGTAGAAATTTTAGTGATAATCCGATGTTAAATCCGATTTTAATAGTGCATTTTGAGTAGAAATTTTTTGAGTGTCTAGAATATTAATGATTCAAGTTCAACTTAATTTGGTAGTGTAGTCTGGAATGCCAGGAATAAATAAAATGAACTCCTATAAATTAGATTGGCGGTGTAGAATTTGTTTATTTGTGTCTCCCTCCTTGGATTTTGTTTATTTGTGTATACAATTACTAGTGTAGAATTATATTTAGCACCGTAGTATCCGATTATGTTTAGTAGAAATTGTTTTACTAGTGTAGAAACCGATTATACTTAGTGTTGGTTCAACAGTCTAGAAATCCGATTATATACTTAATTTTCAATATGTTTTGTGTAGAATGGCGCAACCACCACCATGTCGAGTGTGCAAGTCAAGGTGCGCAACCAGCCTTGCAACTGGCACACTGTTCGGCATCTACTTCCAGCCGTGTTTTGTTCCTGCAGCGGTAACAAATTATATGAACCTTCTAACAGTTTGTTCTTTTGTTTCTGTTGTTATTTCCACTAATGCATTGTGTGTGTTTTTTGGTTTTTCTTACACAGATCGTCCCTTGCAATGTGAGATTGGAGTTCAATGAGCTCATTACCCGGAGACACTGTGATCTTCGACGCTCCTGGGGGACCCTACACTATGGAGGTCCAGAAAGGACGGAAGATAACCCAGATTGGAGGAGATGAATGGGGTCGTTTTATCACCCACATGCATCTCACTGGGGGTGAATTGATCAGCTTCTCCTTCAGAAGACAAACTCCAAGGCTGGTTGTTATCTATCTCAACTCGGAGGAAGAAGATGAGGACCCACTTGATGAAGCCCTCTATGCCCAAAGAATGAGGCTGAGCGAGGATGAAACAGACAGCCTCTGGGAAAAACTTCCGCCATGGGATGCCTAAGTCGGGATGCCATTCGTGACCCGCCTGACAAGGACGAATGTTAACCGCCATGTGATGGTATGTTACTTAGTGTAGTAATGTGATGATATGTTTAGTGTACAATTTGGTGATATGCTTTGTGTAGTAATGTGATGATATGCTTATAGTGTAGTAATGTGATGATATGCTTAGTGTGTAGTAATGTTGTGATATGCTTAGTGTGTAGTATAATGTGATGATATGCTTAGTGTGTAGTAATGTGTGATATGCTTATAGTGTGTAGTAATGTGATGATATGCTTAGTGTGCAGTAATGTTGTGATATGCTTAGTGTAGAATTTGATGATATATATATATATATATATGCTTAGTGTAGTAATGTGATATGCTTAGTGTAGTACTGTGATGCCATATGCTTATAGTGTATTAATGTGATATGCTTAGTGTATTAATGTGATGATATGCTTATAGTGTAGTAATGTGACATGCTCATTTATCATATTTGTTTTTTTTCCAGAAATTACCTAAGAGGCTATGTGTGAGCTGTGGCATCGAGCCAGATGAAGCAGGCATTGTTGGACTACGCCTTACCACAAGGGGATCCATCACCATCTGTGCTTACGCAGTGGACACGGACGGTCGCACTGTCTTCAGCGCGGCTGGGTGGAGCAACTTCCTTGCTGGCAAGAATCTCCGGGTTGGGCAGGCCGTCTTAGTCACTATCAGGAACACCCCACGCCATGACTTGAGGATGATGATCGTCATCAACCTCCTTTAAAAGTATGTGTGTGGCCGGGTCATCGATGTGAAATGAACTCCTTATTAACGATGTTAGTTTGCTCGTGTTTGTGAGGATGATTGTCGTTTATTAAATAGCTACCTAGCTAGTACTGTTTGTGAGATCGTCACTTATTATTAACTAGTATTGTTCTATTAGCTGGTATTGTTCAATCTAGTGTGTAATGTTTTATGTGTACTTAGTTTTAATGTGAAATGCTAAATGTTATATGGTGGGGAAAAATATATATTTTTGGCTGCATGAAACGTTCGTGGTGTGCAAAGTACATTGCACGTCGCAGGTGAGTGATTATAGTGGTGGCGTTGACCACAAGGCACGCCAGCAACACGTACAATACTGCTGACATGGGAGCCAACACCACCACTATTTTTAACAATGGCGCCATATTGGTGGCGTCGGGTGGCCACGCCAGCAAGGCCATTTTTGCCACGCCATAGCTAGGCTTTTCTGCACTAGTGAGATGATGATAGACAATTTAATTTTTAGAAGACCACAAAACACACGGTTGCTATGGCGTACCGTGTGCGTTAATGATCCATAAGTCAGTTAGAAAACATCGCACACGTACCATCACGACTGCCCGTGATTGATTTAATCAACTACAAGTGTACAATTTTTTGAATACGGGATTCGTGAATTTTCTCTTTTCTCGCACACGAGTATATTATACGCTTCGTCTGCATTGTGTTTTTCGCCCGCGTAAGTTTCGAGTTTCGCAGCGAAATTTTCAGTAGGCGCGGGATTTCAGAATTTATCCCCCACCCCCATCCCCACCCACTAGTAGAAAACAGGGCTTTGGTCCAAGCTCGATCTACACATTAGTCCCGGTTCGAGCGGCTAGGGCGCCGGTCGGGGCTCGGCAGGCATCAGTCCCGGTTCAAATGGGACCTTTAGTGACACCAATCGGGACTAAAGGTTAGACCTTTAGTCCCGGTTGGAGACACCAACCGGGACTAAAGGGGTTGTGAAAGTTTCTTTTTTGTTTTTCCATTTGTTTTCTGTTTTTAGTTTCTGTTTTAAATTGCTTATAACTTTTAGGATATTTGATGTTTTTGAGTGCTCTTTTTGCATTAGATTCAAAATTTTGTCTAGTTTCTGTTTGTGCCATTAGTTTTCAAATTTGAATGGTTTAAATTTGAATTTGTTCAAATTTGCTTCAAACCCTAGATTGTGAATAACTTGAGTTTAAAAATAGTTTTTAATTTAATTCTTTTTGCTCCTAGTCACATGTTAGATTGTTGTCACAGTAAGATTTATTTGGTTATTTTTAGAATAATTTAAATTAGGATTTTAATTAAAACAGTACTGTTTTGCTTATATAGTTGTTTTAGTCATTTAATTGTTGTTTTTTTATTATTTTTAGTTAGTTCTTTCTGCAGATTTTAACATGTTGTAGTATGGTGCATATTGAATGCAGAAAAAGTCTGGAGTTGAAATAAGTTTAAAAAAATGAAATGCCTTTGTAACAGATGAGTTTTCGTCCGAAACCTTGATACTTCGAAGGAGATGGTCTAGTTTGTACACGAAGTGCATCCAGTTTTTGCCGTAACCCTCTCAACTTTTTAGCACAAGCTATGTGGGTGAAATGATGATACCATGCCAAGTTTCAACCTTTTCAGAGTTCATTTGTAGTGCTTTTCAATTTCAGGGTCATTTAGCTCAAAATATCATTAAATGCATGAAAAATAGCAAATGAAGTTAGAAAGGGTTGACTCTGGCTTGGTTAACCTTAGTTGTGACTCTAGCTGGGACGGTGCTAGCAGATGTAGTCGACGGTAGGATTGCATGGACACCAACCCGGACTAAAGGGGTTCTGAAATTTTCAAACTCTATCCCCCCCCCCCCCCCCCCGTATCGCCATTTCAGTTTTGAAAAAAACAAAAGAAAGTGATAAAAACTTCAAAAATTAAAATATTTTGAGATGTAGTTATGTTACTACATCTACTAGTTAGGAAAATTTAAAAACATAAATTTTGACATGTTTTGCAAAAAAGTGTTATGAAAAAGTAAAACAGCTATAACTTTTGCATACGATGTCGAAAAAAAACGTATAGTATATCAAAATGTTCAGCACGAGGAGCCGGTTTCGATTTCAACGCCGTAATCCGTTTTGCAAATTTTTAGAATCCTCAAATTCTGAAAGGAAAAAAAGTTATCCTCAAATTTAAGTTTTTTCGAATTTTTGGTCAAACTGTGGTCAAACTGTGGTCAAACTACTTATTCAATAAATATTAGTGTTACTAAATAATTATTTTTTTTTAGAATAATAGTTTCAAACTCAAACGGTGAAACGTGTGACATCATGCTCAAGGGCTTAATAGGATTGATATGATACATATAACAAGAAGGTATAACTTCTGATAATAATAAGATTGTCATATTTGGATTCCTCACATTTTTCTGATAATAATGGATATATTATTTGTCGAATTTCAATTTATAGATTTAAAGATATTAATTATGCCATATTAAATGAATAAATGGCAAAAAAAAATGAATAAAATAATATTATTACTTATTTTATTTTCATTGAAATTCAATATTATTATTACTTATTTTGTTTATTTTAATAATTGTTTGGAATTCAAAAAATTAAATCATGTGACATCAAGACCTAAGGGTTAATAGGATTGATAGCTTACTATTGTCAGGAAAACAACAAGTGCAGACTTGGAAACTAGGGGCGATAGAACCAAGAAGTTAAGCGTGCTGGGGTTGGAGCAGTGAGAGGATGGGTGACCGGCCGGGAAGTTAGACGATTTGGAATGAGTGCTCCACGCTGGAGCAGTGAGGAGGGGTGATTAGAGATTAAATTGTCAAATAATTCAAAGATTTGAAAATCGGAATAAAACTTAAAAACAAATCAAAAGAAAATTCAAAAAAATTCCTTTAGTCCTGGTTGGTAACACCAACCGAGACTAAAGGTCCTCCATCCCCCGCCCCAGACAGCGGCCACGTGGAGGGCCTTTAGTCCCGGTTCGTAATGCAACCGGGACTAAAGGGGGGGGGTTAGTCCCAATTGCGCAGTCCCGGTTGAGCAACCGGGACTAAAGGCCCTCCCGAACCGGGACTGAAGGCCCGTTTTCTACTAGTGACCCATCACATTTCCGCAGTATCTCCCCCCTCCCCCCCTCCCGGCAACTCAAACCGCCACCGCCGCAACCACAGTTTCAACTACATCTACGTTCTGCCCGAGCCTCATCGATCCAGTCAGGTAACCCACCGATCTCCATCACCGCCCCGGCCTGATTGCTTAGATGGCGCCTGCCAGACATCCTCATGCCTCCAAATCCCCACCCCCTACTCCAGAGCATCGCCACGTAAGCGTAACCACATATCATACGGGACGTCGAGCAGCTGATGGCGGTCGATGGCCCTGTGGCCGCTGTGCATGTCGACCTGGAGGAACACCTCGCCTCCGCCGCCGCCGCCGGCTTGGTGCGGGCTCTGGCCCAGATGAAGTGCCCCAGCAACTACCCCTCTGGATTTACCAAGTACGAACTGTCCAGTTCAATTTTACCAATACTAGTTGCAATGGCTATGTTTTGTACGGTTGATGTATTAAGCCTGTTTTAGTTAACACGCCTAACCATTCTTAGCTATTTTCCCTACATTTTTATAGACAACTGGGCCATTCTCTGCTCTAGCAGCACTTGCCTTGCGATGTTTAACTCTGTCAATTTCAATCTTATCAGTACCAGTTTTAATGGCTATATTAGGTTGTCTGTACTTGACACATGCCATGTTTATTTCAGTAATGTACACTGTCATGTTCAAGCATGAACTACCCAGTTAAATTTCACCAATACCAGCTAGAAACTTACAATGCCTGACTTAGGTTGCTGTTGAGCCTGTTGTAGCAAACAGTTCTATCCATTTTTTAATCAATCCCTTTACTACCGTGCTACTCTTCGCTATGAATATATCACTAGAGATGTTGTCGTTTTATTACCATTTTCTATTTTTGGTGGATGTTAACACTGTTGTAGTTAACATGCCTTTCCATGTACTTACATAGGGCCACAATGGGAAATGTTGTTGTTTACCGTCGAGGTTAGTTCCATCCCAATGTCTTATAGTATTTTACATCATTTGTGCAATTGCAGTTTAGCTTGTAGCATTTACTTGCTTCTTGTAGGTACACATGTCAGCGGCACTGATCCACGCTTCAACCCGGAGGAACACCTCGCCTCCGCTGCCGCCGACTTGGGGTGGGCTCTGGCCCAGATGAAGTGCCCCACCAACTACCCCTCGGGATTTACCAAGTAGGAACTATCCAGTTCAATTTTACCAATACTAGCTGCAATGGCTATGTTTTGTACGGTTGATGTATTAAGCCTGTTGTAGTAAACACACCTAACCATTCTTAGCTATTTTCCCTACCTTTTTATAGACAACTGGGCCATTCTCTGCTCTAGCAGCACTTGCCTTCCAATGTTTAACTCTGTCAATTTAAATTTCATCAGTACTAGTTTCAATGGCTATATTAGTTTGTTTGTACTTAACACATGCCTTATTTATTTCAGTAATGTACACTGTCATGTTCAAGTATGAACTATCCAGTTCAATTTCACCAATACCAGCTAGAAACTTACAATGCCTGACTTAGGTTGTTGTTAAGCCTGTTGTAGCAAACAGTTCTATCAATTTTTTAATCTGTCCCTTTACTACCGTGCTACTCTTCGCAATGGAGATATCACTAGAGATGTTGTCGTTTTATTACCATTTGCTATTTTTGGTGGATGTAGTTAACATGCCTTTCCATGTACTTACGCAGGGCCGCAATGGGCGATGCTGTTGTTTGCCGTCGAGGTTAGTTGCATCCCATGTCTTATAGTTTTTTACATCATTTGTGCAATTGAAGTTTAGCTTCTATCATTTACTGATTGCTTGTAGGTACATATATCAGCGATACTGATCCACGCTTTGACCCCTTTTGCGTATGGGGCAATGAGATATTCATGAACAAGCGTCAAGTGAGGAAACTAAGAAAGATTGTTTGGCGGAAGAGACGGGTGATGGAAGTTAAACTCTTTATTTACACTTTATGCAAGACAACAGTGAACTTTAGGATGGTAAGTAATCTGTTGCCTTTTCCCCGTGTCCACAGCGAGTTACTCTATTAGACATGAATTTCTGAAAGTTTTCTTTTTTCAGTGATTTCCGAAGCAATTTACTCATGATTACCTTGCAAACTACATGACCGGAGTGGAGGCAACTAAGGTTAAAGTATATAATTCATACTACCATGATAATGGTCTAGAAGTCTTTTTGAAGGCGGTGAACGATGGGAGGGCGATCGTCACAAGGGGTTGGACAAAAATTGTGCGCGCCTTTGGCATGGAGGAGGGCACATTATGGGCATTCCGCTTCTTCAATACTATCGGCAGCCAAAATGATTTACACTTCTCTCTTCACCTTTACCGCCTCTAAATATTGTGGTTCATCATAGTTAATCTGCTGCCTAATTCTGTAATTACTGAACACATTGTATTGAGATTTTGATTTATGGATTGGTTGTTGAACCATTGTGATGAGAATATGAAAATTTTAAATTCCACACTATTCAAAATTTGAAAATTTCCAATTCGAATAATAAATTACGGGAAAAAATAAAATTAAAAAGCAGGGATTAAAACACCGTACACACGGTTAGAAAGAAAACAGCGTGTGCGATGGTAAAATAAAGAACACACGGTTCTTTCACGGAAAACGTATGCGATACTCAGCGGTCGAATGCACGGTTTATTCTCATACACATGTGGGATTGCCATAAGTATCACACACGTTTCCGTACGATGTGCTTGTGCAATTCTTGGTAATACCACAAACGTTTCATACTTGTATGCGTGTGTAATATCGGATAAAAAGAAGACAATTCACATTTGGAGACCGTGTGTGATAGGTATACCTATCGCACACACTTATGAAAATGGACACGTTGGCGATAGTAGAGACACTGCACACATTTTATATTTTTGAACTGTGTGTGATAGTGTACGTATCGCAAACAGATCGATAGAAATAAATGTTTGTGATATCCACCTTTTGCACACATGGATATCTGCGAAATCGTTTCGGATGTCTCGCGGATCACAAACGTAGTGCCCGTCTCTAACGAGTGGGATAGTCCGCGACTTCGCATATGATTACTTTACGAAAATTGTCAGCAGTGAGTCGCCCTATCGCAGACGTTTTCTGGGTCATGAGGGATAGACCCCCCTATCGCACACACAGGCAAGACGACGGTTTAAAACTCTGTCGCGGAAAGGGGGGTAAAAACCGTTTGTATAACACGTAACAGTACCAGTGAAAGCCGTAGGAGATGACGGACACATTGACGAGCATGATCCACTTCTTCTCCGGGAACGCCCTGCTCAGCAGCCACACCGGCACCGGCAGCACGACGCCCATGACGAACAGCCGCACAAGGTTCCAGTATAGCCCGTGCTGGCCGAAGTGCCGCCCCGGCCCGATGAGGCCCCAGATCACCGACGCATCGAAGGTGACCCGGTACTTGGGGCATGTCCAGGGGTTGTCCAGGTGCAGCGCCTCCACGCCGCAAATGTTGTTGATGTTGTCCAGCATCAACCACGCCACCGCCAGGTTCACCACGCCGGCGACCGATACGTCTCCAACATATCTATAATTTTTGATTGTTCCATGCTATTATAGTATCAATCTTGGAAGTTTTATATGCAATTATATATCATTTTTTGGGACTAACCTATTAACCTAGTGCCCAGTGCCAGTTGTTGTTTTTTTTCCTGTTTTTGCCTTTTCAGAAAATCATTATCAAATGGAGTCCAAACGAAGAAAAACTTTGGATTAATTTTTTCTGGACCAGAAAGGACCCTAGAAGCTTCAGGAGAAGACCAGAACAGTCACGAGGGAGTGACAAGCCCGGAGGGCGTGCCCCCCAGGCTTGTGGGCCCCTCGTGGCACCTCTTGACCTAATTCCAGTGCTATAAATTCCCAAATATTCCCAATACACCAAAAAGACAGAAGAGAAAACCTTTCTGCCGCCGCAAGCCTCTGTTCTTCCGCGATCCCATCTGGAGGCCTTTTCCGGTACTCTGCCGGAGGGGGAATCGATCACGGGGGGCTTCTTCATCAACCTTGCTGCCCTTCCGATGATGTGTGAGTAGTTTACCATAGACCTACGGGTCCATAGCTAGTAGCTAGATGGCTTCTTCTCTCTCTTTGATCTTCAATACCATGTTCTCCTCGATGTTCTTGGAGTTCTATTCGATGTAATCTTCTTTTGCGGTGTGTTTGTTGGGATCCGATGAATTGTGGGTTTATGATCAGATTATTCATGAGAAATATTTGAGTCTTCTCTGAACTCTTTTATGCATGATTGTTATAGTTTTGTATTTCTGTCCGATCTATCCGTTTGGTTTGGCCAACTAGATTGATTTATCTTGCAATGGGAGAGGTTCTTTGTGATGGGTTCAATCTTGCGGTGTTCTATATCCCAGTGACAGAAAGGGACAAGACACGTATTTGTATTGTTGCCATTAAGGATAAAAAGATGGGGTTTAATCATATTGCTTGAGTTTACTTTGTCTACATCATGTCATCTTGCTTAAGGCGTTACTCTGTTTTATACTTAATACCCTAGATGCATGCTGGATAGCGGTCGATGGGTGGAGTAATAGTAGTAGATGCAGGCAGGAGTCGGTCTACTTGTCTCGGACGTGATGCCTATATACATGATCATTGCCTTGAATATCGTCATAACTATGCGCTTTTCTATCAATTGCCCAACAGTAATTTGTTTACCCACCGTATGCTATGTGTTCGAGAGAGATGCCTTTAGTGAAAACTATGGCCCCCGGGTCTACTTTTATCATATATTAAAATCCAAAAATACCTTGCTACAATTTATTTACTTTTCTTTTCTTTTGCAATTTACTTTTCTATCCATCACTATCAGAATTAATCCTTGCAAGTGACCGCTAAGGGGATGACAACCCTCTTATTTGCGTTGGGTGCAAGTGTTTGCTTTTGTGTGTGTAGGTGCTGCTAACGAGGTTCTGTGTGGTTCTCCTACTGGATTAATATCCTTGGTTCTTAAGTGAGGGAAATACTTATCTCTACTGTACTACATCATCCTCTCCTCTTCGGGGAAATCCCAACGCAGTTCACAAGTAGCAGGAAGAATTTCTAGAGCCGTTGCCGGGGAGACATCACCAAAACCTATCAAGCACCTTCACACAAACTATCATCTACTTGCACTTATTTTCATTTGCCTTTTATTTGCATTTGCCTCTCGTTTTCAGCTCCCCCACTTCTCATAAAAATTACAAAAACACAAAAATATTTTATTTGCTTGTTTGCTTGCTAGCTATAATTGTGTGACTCAATGAAAAAAAATAGACATATCCTCATCCACTTGCTAATCTTTTCAAAAAATCCAATTATGATGAACCAATTGCTAGTGAGTTGAGTGCACTTGATTATCTTTATGAAGTTTTGCTTGAAAATCATGAACCTGAAAATTGTGATGAAGTGCTAAAAGAAGAAGTTTATAAAGTGATTCATGATGGCTCCTTGAATGAAAAGCATGATTGCAATGATGTTATTAAAAATTCTATTAATGTCAATTGTGCTAATGATATGCAAAACTAGAAGCTTGGGGATGATAATTTTGTCATGTCCACTACTTATTGTAATGATCATGATTGGGGTCATTATGCTTCTTATGATCTTGAACACTTATTTAATCCTCATGATGATTATGTTATTTGCAACACTATTAAAAGTGGGTTTGGAAGAGTGTCAACTTTAGGTAAAAAGAATCCCACATATTTGGAGAGTGTTCAATCTTATGCATTTTTTGATAAAAGTGGGTTCGGAGAGGTCATGACTTTAGTTGATGTTAATCCCAATATCTTGGAAGATTATAAAACTTTAATGCATGTGGATCATGAAGAGAACATTTTATATGATAGCTATATTGTTGAATTTGATTATCATCCTACATGTAATTATTATGAGGGGGGAAAATATGGTTGTGGAAATTTTCATGTTACTAAATTACCTCTCGTTGTGTTGAGATTGTCAATGTTTTATTCTTCTTCCTTGCATATGCTAGATATTTCTTGTCTTGATAATTTGCTTGCTTATAAAATTCCTATGCATAGGAAGTATGTTAGACTTAAATGTGTTTTTCACATGCTACATGATGCTCTCTTTGTGCCTCAATTCTTGTTTTTCATGTGAGCATCAATAAAATCTCAAGCCTATCTTAATGGCTATAAAGAAAGAGCTTGTTGGGAGACAACCCAATAGTTATCTTTTTATTCTGTTTTGTGTGTTTACACAATTATAGCTTCTGTTATGATTGTGTTTTTATCTTTTAATTAGTGTTTGTGCCAAGTAATGCCTTTGGGATGATTTGGATCATAGTATAATTGATGCTGTTTGAAAACATAAACTTTTGCGCTTAGTTCTGAAATTTTCATTCTGTACTGGAGCGTGATAAAATTCTGAATCTTTTACACAGTATTGGTACATGAATTTTTTAAGTTTTCCTAATTTTTAAGAATTTTTGGAGTTACGGAAGTATGTCTTTTAAATAAATCTTTACAGACTGTTCTGTTTTAGACAGGTTCGGTTTTGTTGCATAGTTTGCTTATTTTGATGAATCTGTGGATCGTATCGGGGGGTATGAGCCATGGGGAAGTTGGAGTACAGTAGCATTATGCCAATATCAAATATGAATCAATTTACAACAGTACCTAAAGTTTAAGATTTATATGTTATACTAACGGATCTCACGAGGTTTCTGTTGAGTTTTGTGTGCTGAAGTTTTCAAGTTTTGGGTGAGACTACGATGGATAAAGGAATAAGGAGCAGCAAGAGGCTAAGCTTGGGGATGCCCAAGGCACCCCAAGGTAATATTCAGGGAAGACTCAAGCGTCTAAGCTTGGGGATGCCCCGGATGGCATCCCCTCTTTCGTCTACAATCTATCGATATATCACTTGGAGCTATATTTTTATTCATCACATGATATGTGTGCTTTACTTGGAGCGTCTTGTGCTATAGTTTGATTGTTTTTGTTTGCTTTTTAGTTTGCCACAATCATCTTTGCTGAACACACCTTTTTGAGAGGGACACACATTATTCGTGATTTGTTAGAATACTCTATGTGCTTCACTTATATCTTTTGAGCTAGGCAGTTGCTCTAGTGCTTCACTTATATCTTTTAGAGCACGTCGGTGGTTATATTTTAAAGAAATAGTTGCACTCTCATGCTTCACTTATATCTTTTTGAGATTCTAATAAATATCAATGGTAATATGCACGGGTTATGAATTTGGTCCTAATTAACTACCCCTCGGTATTTACCAAGTACGAACTGTCCAGTTCAATTTTACCAATACTAGTTGCAAGGGCTATGTTTTGTACGGTTGATGTATTAAGCCTGTTTTAGTTAACACGCCTAACCATTCTTAGCTATTTTCCCTACCTTTTTATAGACAACTGTGCCACTCTCTGCTCTAGCAGCACTTGCCTTGCGATGTTTAACTCTGTCAATTTCAATTTCATCAGTACCAGTTTCAATGGCTATATTAGGTTGTCTGTACTTAACATATGCCATGTTTATTTCAATAATGTACACTCTCATGTTGAAGTATGAACTGCCCAGTTAAATTTCACCAATACCAGCTAGAAACTTACAATGCCTGACTTAGGTTGCTGTCAAGCCTGTTGTAGCAAACAGTTCTATCCATTTTTTAATCTATCCCTTTACTACCGTGCTACTCTACGCAATGAAGATATCACTAGAGATGCTGTCTTTTTATTACCATTTTCTATTTTTGGTGGATGTTAACCCTATTGTAGTTAACATGCCTTTCCATGTACTTACACAGGGCCACAATGGGAAATGCTATTGTTTACCGTCGAGGTTAGTTCCATCCCAATATCTCATAGTATTTTACATCATTTGTGCAATTGCAGTTTAGCTTATTGCATTTACGTGCTTCTTGTAGGTACACATGTCAGCGGCACTGATCCATGCTTCAACCCGGAGGAACACCTCGCCTCCACCGCCACCGACTTGGGGTGGGCTCTGGCCCAGATGAAGTGCGCTACCAACTACCCCTCGGGATTTACCAAGTAGGAACTGTCCCGTTCAATTTTACCAATACCTGTTGCAACGGCTATGTTTTGTACGGTTGATGTATTAAGCCTGTTGTAGTAAACACGCCTAACCATTCTTAGCTATTTTCCCTACCTTTTTATAGACAACTGAGCCATTCTCTGCTCTAGCAGCACTTGCCTTGCGATGTTTAACTCTGTCAATTTCAATTTCGTCAGTACCAATTTCAATGGCTATATTAGGTTGGCTGTACTTACCACATGCCTTGTTTATTTCAGTAATGTACACTGTCATGTTCAAGTATGAACTGTCCAGTTCAATTTCACCAATACCAGCTAGAAACTTACAATGACTGACTTAGGTTGTTGTCAAGCCTGTTGTAGCAAACAGTTCTATCCATTTTTTAATCTGCCCCTTTACTACCGTGCTACTCTTCGCAATGGAGATATCACTAGAGATGATGTCGTTTTATTACCATTTGCTATTTTTGGTGGATCTAGTTAACATGCCTTTCCATGTACTTACGCAGGGCCGCAATGGGCGATGCTGTTGTTTGCCGTCGAGGTTAGTTGCATGCCATGTCTTATAGTTTTTTACATCACTTGTGCAATTGAAGTTTAGCTTCTAACATTTACTGGTTGCTTGTAGGTACATATATCAGCGGTACTGATCCACGCTTCGACCCCTTTTGCGTATGGGGCAATGAGATATTCATGAACAAGCGTCAAGTGAGGAAACTAAGAAAGATTGTTAGGCGGAAGAGACGGGTGATGGAAATTAAACTCTTTATTTACACTTTATCCAAGACAACAGTGAACTTTAGGATGGTAAGTAATCTGTTGCCTTTTCCCCCTGCCCACAACGGGTTACTCTATTAGACATGAATTTCTGAAAGTTTTCTCTTTTCAGTGGTTTCCGAAGCAATTTACTCATGATTACCTTGCAAACTACATGACCGGAGTAGAGGCAACTAAGATTAAAGTATATAATTCATACTACCATTATAATGGTCTAGAAGTCTTCCTGAAGGCGGTGAAGGATGGGAGGGCGATCGTCACAAGGGGTTGGACAAAAGTTGTGCGCGCCTTTGGCATGGAGGAGGGCACATTATGGGCATTCCGCTTCTGCAACACTATCGGCAGCCAAAATGATTTACACTTCTCTCTTCACATTTACCGCCTCTAAATATTTTGGTTCATCATAGTTAATCTGCTGCCTAATTCTGTAATTACTGAACACATTGTACTGAGATTTTGATTTATGGATTGGTTGTTGAACCATTGTGATGAGAATATGAAATATTTAAATTCCACAGTATTCAAAATTTGAAAATTTCCAATTCGAATAATAAATTACAGGAAAAAATAAAATTAAACAGCAGGTATTAAAACAACGTACACACGGTTAGAAATAAAACAGCGTGTGCGATGGTAAAATAAAGAACACATGGTTCTTTCACAGAAAACGTGTGCGATACTCAGCGGTCGAACGCACGGTTTATTCTCATACACATGTGGGATTGCCATAAGTATTACACACGTTTCCGTACAATGTGCGTGTGCGATTCTTGGATAAAAAGAAGATAGTTCATACCTATCACACACAGTTATGAAAATGGACACGTTCGCGATAGTAGAGACACCGCACACATTTTATATTTTTGAACTGTGTGTGATAGTGTACATATCGCAAACAGACTGGTAGAAATAAATGTTTGTGATATCCACCTTTTGCACTCGTAGATATCTGCGATATCATTTCGGATGTCTCACGGATCACAAACGTAGTGCCTGTGTCTAACGTGTGAGATAGACCGCGACTTCGCATACGATTACTTTACGAAAATCGTTAGCAGCGGGTCCCCCTATCGTAGACGTTTTCTGGGTATTGTGGGAAGACCCCCCCTATTGCACACACAGGCAAGGCGACGGTTTAAAACTCTGTCGCGGAAAGGGGGTAAAAACCATTTGTATCGCACGTAATGGTACCAGTGATTCAATGATTGGGGCAATTTCTTATAGCTTCTTTCATTCTATCCCACGCAAGCGCTAGTGGCTCACGTTCTTCTTGCTTGAAACCTGTAATCTGAGAACATAATTGCATAATTTTTGTAGGTGGACAAAACTTAGATAAAAATTTACTACAACAAGCAGACCAAGAAGTAATACTGCCTTTAGGCAAAGCTAAAAGCCATTTCTTGGATTTTCCTCTCAAAGAGAAAGGAAATAAGCGAAGTTTAAGAGCATCTGGGTTATAATCCTTTATGCGTGTCATGTTGCACAATTCAGTAAAATTATGTAAATGCATACCTACATCTTCAGAAGCAGAGCCTCCAAATTGGTCCTATTGAACCATGGAAACTAGGTTCGGTTTGATCTCATATTCTGCAGCTGCAACATCAGGTTGTGATATTGTTTCACACATGAAATTGTTGCTAGGAGTAGCAAAACTCCCAAGATTACAAGTGATATCTCCTTTTTCTTGATCCGGTATTGGAACAAGAATGGGTATCCCGCACCTATTTCCCCAGAGGTGACCCTGGGTATCGAACCCACGAGAGGAAGATTCCCTTGAAGCAATGGTCTCTAGCAAGCTTTTGCTAAAGTGTAAAATCCAGCTTTTGACCGAATCAGCAAGCAATTTGTGATTCACACACTTATAATAAAAAGAAGGTACGGGGATGAGGTCTTAATGCTTACAACCATGTATTGGTGTTGGGATAAAAAATGATATTAGTTTGTGCTCGGGAAGTCACCCATCAAGAGGTGCTTTCTTCGTATCTGAGTGGGGGATGTGTCCAAATAACATCTTGACCGGCACGAGTCCTGCATCAAGAATCAGTTGTCCTACTAAAGGCCCTATCCGTCTCGTGGGGTTGCCCCGATAATTAAGATAATAATATCAGACAAAAGCATTGGGTGTTTAATGACTACACCTCATGAATCCCCAAGGTTATGATCCATGTTACCCTATTAATCCTTACTGTCACCGGTGTTCGGTATAACACTTCACGGTCCCCTTGCTCCTACCCTCACAGGTGCTCAATCTCCATGATCCTGGGTACTTGTAGGGATGAAGATCGTGGACAAGACAAGAGACACTTCACGAAACAATTTTATTTCACACATACAAGACGTTATGTCAAAGGCTTCCATTGATCCCTTCACCAAATACCTGAGGTTGCAAGGCTCATGCCTCACCCCATACCTTACCGAACTACTAACACATGGAGATCAGATCGCGAGAAGAAAACATTGAAGAACACATCTTGAGATTGATTGATTGCAATATGTCTTACAATGGATGCCTTGTGCGATACACGATTACAAGTATGAACTAGATGAGAGAGCACTATGCTGGTGGAGATGGCTATGGAGATGAAAATGGCGGCGGCTACGGTCTGTGGATGGAGATGATGATGAAGAGGTTCTGGTTGTGCTCGATGCTTCCCTATTGATATTTTGGCTGGGTTCCTTTATATAAGTTGTTCAGATGGACGACCTACCTCGGTTTCCACGCCAAACGACCACTCATGCGAACGCGTGCAATCGCATGGAACGTCGTCTTTGGTTCTGTTGGCCTTCTGGCGCCTCCTGGTGACTTGTTTCTTCTCCATTCTCATTGCTTTCCTTTCTCCCACGTGATTTCTTCCCTTTTTAGCCCATTTCCTGTGGAAAAATATCAAAGAGAGGATTTGTGGAATCCCTTGCACTTATTAGTGATTAGTGGCAATATCGGAGTGAATATCTCTCTTTTAATGAAATATCTTGGTTTAAACAAGGTTGAAATGAGTGTAAAAATATCACTCATCAACTCCCTGAAGCTTAAACTTGATCATCCTCGAGCAACATAGAGAGAAATCCGAAGCATAAGGAACTCAGTTGTTTAAACCGAAATAACGAGAAGGTTTTGGTTCACTTACGATTGGTATGCCTAGATAGCCCTCCGCTTCTTGAACTGAAAACTTATCATAGATATAGTGGTGGCATGGTTATAGTGCAAGTGTTAGTGAAGCAAAGATAATCAACACAAAGTTTCTGATCTACTAGATAAAACAACTTTGCAACACTTCATTTAATTTAATCTAGACAACCCTTGCTTGCCGGGAATGCACGGAAGAGTTTCTTTAGATAGAGCCATGAAAACATAAGTTAGGGAGTAGAAAGCATGTAGTAAAATATGGTGCTCAAGTGCTCATGAGCACACCCACAATTGTCTCCTCCTCTAGGCTCTTAAACACTTTGTTTCAATCATTGTTTGCTGGAACTTTGATTTTCACATGAAGGAGATTATGCCAAATAAGTGATCATGCATAGGTTTTCGCCGTGGCTTAATGTTTGGGAACTATGGACCTTTAGAAATAATGTCTCTTTCGAGCTCTTTTGATCAGTCCCCTTTATTTACCACATACACACCCACTCAAGAGAAAGCCAAATAATATTCGTTTGTAGTGTTGCCACTACGTACGGTAACAAACTCATAGCCGAAATCCGAGCTGTCACTCTTGGTGGATCGTTCATTGGCCAGCGGAGTCCTCAGCATAACATCAATAAGGGTGACGAAGCCACATTTACACACGTAAACACGTATATAGTAGCAAAGGCCATGGCACCAACTGGAGGCTATAACACCATGTTGAGATATACAACACAGATTTTTGGCATAATCTCACCCACCTTTCAACTAAGTTCCTCTAGACAATTTAATCCACAAGTGCTATCAAGTCTATTAAAATTAACAACATGGGGTTGAGCAAGTTAAACATCACGTCCACTACAATTTCTCAACTCCCAAGTCTTGAGAGACTTTCTCTTGTGCAAAGTTATACTTGGTTAATAACATTTCATTCAAAATCTGTCCCACGGCTAGTCTTAGTTGTCTAAACTAAAGAAAACAAAGGCTACAAAATTATTTTAGCTACTAGAGCAAAACCTTTGTATCAACTATCAAGACTTACTCCCATCTACACATATCACACATAAAACTACTACATCTACTCTAAGTATTCAAGTGCAAAAGACAGGGGTCGTAGGACATACCTCCACGGTTGCGAATTTACACACTTCTCTTCCTTACTCTTGCATTCCTCGTTGTCCTGGCATAGATCAACTCCTCTGAAAACAAAATGCAAATGAACTCCAAGGGGCTAAATAAAGAACAAATGCAAAGCAAAGCTTATTCTATTTTTTGGTTTTTGGGTTTTGAAAACTAACTTGCAACCAAAAAATCGCAAAGGCAAAAATAAAAAGCAAAGTGTTGGAACAGACCAACACGAGTGTTTTGAAGCTCCTCGAGCTTAAGTACAACCTCATTACAACCTATTCAAATACCGCCACATCTTCATGTAGAAGTGGTGATAACCTCCCCCAAGCTTAGGCTCTTGCAAGCCCAAACCGGCGAGATCACTGTGGCGGTTGGTCAGGAGCCCACTCCTGCCTCTAGTTGGAGAAGCTCATGTTCATGTTGGCGGCCGTTCCTCTCAGGGACGATGCGAGGTTGCTCATATCATGAATAGAGCCCTGGAGGTTGTTGAGATCCGCGTAGGTGGTGTAGTCTTGCTGGGGCTGCTCCTCCTCTTTGTCGGTGGTGAGTTCTTCTTCATCTACTTGTTCAGGTTCTGGCCCTTCTTGGTCAAAAGCTGCATCTCCTTCCTGTGCAACATAATGCAATTGTCCATTCTCGATGGAGAAACGGTTAGGCATAGGTGTGGGTAACAAGTACGCCACTCCAGGAATTTTGATACAATGACGGCCATTACAAACTACTACCATACCAGCGCTAGGAAGAACACGAATGTTAACAAGGGTGTTACCGACAATGGGGCGGAGATGATTGTAGTTGAGGCCAAGGGAGTTGGCCAACATGGTGATCACTCCTCCACACACGATATCTCCTTGTGCATGGTTTGCTTGATGCGCTAGGTGTAGCAAAAGTATTGCCCCTAAGTTGGGCGAATAACCGACGTCCAGGTTTGCTGCCTTCCCGAGAACTAGCATGTTCTCATCATTCACCTTAGAAACTTCTCCTCGTGCCTGCAATGAGTTAGTGATAACATAGTAGAAATAACGTATAGCAGGACTTTCAATGCAACTGGCTCTTTGCTTAGAGCCATGGTGACTCGTCTGGAAAAAGGATTGCGTTGGGTGTGGGTCAGTGAAATCATAAACATATCTAATATCATTATCATTGTTGGGGAAGCCAAAGTAGTTACACCACTCAACAAAAGTGATGTTAAAATCTTGATCAAGGAGACGGAAAGTGATCCTCTCCTCCTCATATGCATTTGGCACTACACCAACATTGTGCGAGAGAGTACTAAGAAACTCAAGCGTCAATCAGTCTCACATCCCTGATAAACAAAATGATGCAACCCGGCATTATGACAAGGCAAATTGAAATCATGAGTGATACCTAGCTTGGCGAGAGTATTCGCGCAAGCCCATTTGGTTGCTTTGATCTTCCTTGTGGTGAGCTTCTCGACCTTCTTACTTGCTCCACGGTCGGTGAAGACGAACCCCTGAGTAAAAACTTGTTGCGGTTGTGCGGTGGATGAACTCGAACCACTGCGTACGCAAGAACACCTTCGTGTAAACATCGTAGATCGATCACATGGAAGGATTTGAACTGAAAACGAACGAGTAGAGTGATCGGGCGAAGTTTTGCTAGGGTTTGGAGAGGTTTGGAGGAAGAAGAAGAAGAAAAGGGAGAGATGGGGGCGAAATACCTCCTACCTCGGGCTTATTGGAGCCGCCGGCGTGCACAACGACCACTCATACGGGCGCTAGCGCCCATATGGAACACCGTCTTTAACTCGGTTTAACTCACCTTTGCGTGCGTGCAGATGAAACGACCGCTGAAACGGACGCCAGCGTCCGTTCTGAACGCCGTCGTTCGTTCTGTTCTTTTTGTGCTTCTGGTCAAAGATGTCAAACAACCGCTTCAACGGCGTGTGCGCCCGTTTGGAACGCCGCCGAACGCTCTGGACTCTTTGACGGTTTCTAAAGAGAATCAAAACGACCGTGCAAACGAGCGTGTGTGCCCGTTTGATACGCCGTCCTTCACTCTGTTGCCTCTGGTTGTTTTGCGCTGGAACCTCCTGCAGGGCAAACGACCGCCCGTACGACCGTTGCGGTCGCAGGAAGGGCCTTCTTTTGGTCTGTTTCTTTCGAAACTTGTATTTTTCTTTGCTTTCCTGTGGTGTTAGTTCCATAGCAATACATAGGCATATTTCCAGGCATTCGAACATCAATCTTGCATATAAATCATCTTGCACAAGGCTAGGCCCTCATTAGAACAACTCTTCCAAACTCACTTCTTCACATGGAACTTCAATCACTCTTTTAAAAATAAAAACTTACTTTTCTACTTTATTCGCGTGGGTTGCCTCCCACGAAGTGCTTGTTTTCGGTCGGATAGCTCGACCGGAGTGGTGATCAAGGTGGTGCTAGAACACCAAGACCATAGCTTCTGGCATTCAAAATGATGCCTCCTCCTATCTAGGTCTTCAATTTATTTTTCCTGGGGAAATGCCTTATAAAGGGATCTTTAGCTGGTAAATCAAAATGAACATTTCCCTCAAACACATTTATCACAGCTTTGATAGTCCTTAGAAAAGGTCTACCGAGAATTATAGGAGCAATTGGATCTTCAGGCATATCTACTATAACAAGATCAATCATGATAGGGCAATCATTAATTTGAACTATAACTCCATGCTTAATGCCTACTGCCCGAGTAAAAGTAGAGTTAGCCATATTCATTATAATCTCAGTATTAGCATAAGGACCAAGATTGAGACTATCATAAACAGATTTGGGGATAGTGGAAACACTTGCCCCTAGATCACATAGAGCACTGAACTTATTAAGTCCTATGTCAAGCTCTATAGTAGGTTCAAAAGCATCTTCTTGCTTAGTTGGTAACTTACTGAATAACTTTTTTCTTTCATCATCAAGTTCACGTACCTTGGCTGCAACTTGTTCAACAAAGACATTATATGCCTCATCGTTAGTTACCTCCGGTAGTGGATACTTCATGGATATCATCTTGACAAAATCTGCAATGATATAATTGTACTCTGGCACATGGCTTGTGTCAAGTACTTCATTTTTCTCTTTGTTGCTTCTCACCATTTTAACTTCTTCAACCGGGTTAGGCTCCGGTTTACCTGCAAACTTGGCCAAAATCAAGGTTTGGCTCTCTGCTATCTTTGCAACTTGTTCCTCCATGTTCTTGGATCTGGCTTCAAGTATCTGTACATCATTTATTAGTCCAACAACCTTACCGGTTAATTGACCAAGTAAGTTATCATGATTCTTCAAGATATTCTTGAAGTTTTCATTCTGCTCAGTTTGGCTAGCAATAAAACTTTTAAGAGTTTCTTCAAGAGTATTTCTATTGCTACCATTAGCTCCATTAAAATTATTGGATGCTCCTCCATTATTAGGATAAGGAAGTTTAGGAACATAACCATTATTTTTCCAATTAGGATTATTGCTATTACAAGCAATAAAATTCACATCACTAGTATCTTCATTAGTGATGGCATTGACATTTACCTCTTCTTTACCTTTCATCAAAAGGATAAGTTCTTCTAGCTTGGTTGTCAACTCTGAGCTATTTTCTTCTATGATATTCACCTTCTTGGTGGTGGTTCTCTCAACATGCCATTGGGCATGGTTCTCTTGCATATCATCTAGTATCTTCTTGACATCTTCTATGGGCTTTCCCATGATTGTTCCTCCTGCAGTTGTATCAAGCATAGTTTTTGACATGTGATTCAAGCCATTATAAAACATATGAAGGATTAACCACTCCTCCATTCCATGATTGGGGTAGTTTCTTATAGCTTCTTTCATTCTATCCCACGCAAGCGCTAGTGGCTCACGTTTCTCTTGCTTGAAACCTGTAATCTGAGAACGTAGTTGCATAATTTTTGCAGGTGGACAAAACTTAGATAAAAATTTACTGCAACAAGCAGCCCAAGAAGTAATACTACCTTTAGGCAAAGCTAAAAGCCATTCCTTAGCTTTTCCTCTCAAAGAGAAAGGAAATAAGCGAAGTTTAAGAGCATATGGGTTATAATCCTTTATGCGTATCATATTGCACAATTCAGTAAAATTATGTAAATGCATACCTGCATCTTCAGAAGCAGAGCCTCCAAATTGGTCCTGTTGAACCATGGAAACTAGGTTCTGTTTGATCTCATATTCTGTAGCTGCAACATTAGGTTGTGCTATTGCTTCACGCATGAAATTGTTGCTAGGAGTAGCGAAACTCCCAAGATTATGAGCCATAGTAAATTTTTGGTAATTTAAACTAAAAGACTTGCAACAAAATAAAACTTAAACTAAAAAGTAAAAAGTAAAAACAAAAACTGAAAATTAACTTTAACAAAAAAACTCTAAACACAAAGACTAGGAATACTAAACTCCTCCCCGGCAACGGTGCCAGAAAAAGGGCTTGATATCTCCTTTTTATTGATCCGGTATTGGAACAAGAAAGGGTATCCTGCACTTATTTCCCCAGAGGTGACCTTGGGTATAGAGCCCACGAGAGGAAGATTCCCTTGAAGCAATGGTCTCTAGCAAGCTTTTGCTAAAGTGTCAAATCCAGCTTTTGACCAGATCAGTAACCAATTTGTGATTCAAACACTTATAATAAAAAGAAGGTACGGGGATGAGATCTTAATGGTTACAACCATGTATTGGTGTTGGGACAAAAAATGATATTAGTTTGTGCTCGAGAAGTCACCCGTCAAGAGGTGCTTGCTTCGTATCTGAGTGGGGGATGTGTCCAAATAACATCTTGACCGGCACGAGTCCTGCATCAAGAATCAGTTGTCCTACCGAAGGCCATATCTATCTGGTGGGGTTGCCCCGATAATTAAGATAATAATATCAGACAAAAGCATTGGGTGTTTAATGACTACACCTCATGAATCCCCAAGGTTATGACCCATGTTACCCTACTAATCCTTACTGTCACCGGTGTTCGGTATAACACTTCACGGTCCCCTTGCTCCTAGCCTCACCGGTGCTCAATCTCCATGATCCTGGCTACCTGCTAGGATGAAGATCGTGGACAAGACAAGAGACACTTCATGAAACAATTTTATTTCACACATACATGACGTTATGTCAAAGGCTTCCATTGATCCCTTCACCAAATACCTGGGGTTGCAAGGCTCATGCCTCATCCCATACCTTACCGAACTACTCACATGGAGATCTGATCGCGAGAAGAAAACATTGAAGAACACATCTTGAGATTGATTGATTGTAATATGTCTTACAATGGATGCCTTGTGCGATACACGATTACAAGTATGAACTAGATGAGAGAGCACTATGGTGGTGGAGATGGCTATGGAGATGAAAATGGCGGCGGCTAGGGTTTGTGGATGGAGATGATGATGAAGAGGTTCTGGCTGTGCTCGACGCTTCCCTGTTGACATTTCGACTGGGTCCCCTTTATAAAAGTTGTTCAGGTGGACGACCTGCCTCGGTTTCCATGCCAAACGACCGCTCATGCAAGCGCGTGCGGTCGCATGGAACGATGTCTTTGTTTCTGTTGGCCTTCTGGCGCCTCCTGGTGACTTGTTTCTTCTCCATTCTCCTTCATTTCCTTTCTCCCACGTGATTTCTTCCCTTTTTAGCCCATTTCCTGTGGAAAAATATCAAAGAGAGGATTTGTGGAATCCCTTGCACTTATTAGTGATTAGTGGCAATATCGGAGTGAATATCTCTCTTTTAATGAAATATCATGGTTTAAACAAGGTTGAAATGAGTGTAAAAATAGCACTCATCAACGAGCCATAGTAACTTTTTGTAATTTCAACTAAAATACTTGCAACAAAATAAAACTAAAACTAAAACTGAAAAGTAAAAACAAAAACTGAAAATAAACTTTAACAAAAAACTCTAAACACAAAGACTAGGAATACTAAACTCCTCCCCGGCAACGGCACCAGAAAAAGGGCTTGATATCTCCTTTTTATTGATCCGGTATTGGAACAAGAAAGGGTATCCCGCACCTATTTCCCTAGAGATGACCCTGGGTATTGAACCCACGAGAGGAAGATTCCCTTGAAGCAATGGTCTCTAGCAAGCTTTTGCCAAAGTGTCAAATCCAGCTTTTGGCCGGATCAACAAGCAAGTTGTGATTCAAACACTTATAATAAAAAGAAGGTACAAGGATAATGTCTTAATGCTTACAACCATGTATTGGTGTTGGGATAAAAAATGATATTAGTTTGTGCTCGGGAAGTCACCCATCAAGAGGTGCTTGCTTCGTATCGGAGTGGGGGATGTGTCCAAATAACATCTTGACCGGCACGAGTCCTGCATCAAGAATCAGTTGTCCTACCGAAGGCCCTATCTGTCTCGCGGGGTTGCCCCGATAATTAAGATAATAATATCAGATAAAAGCATTGGGTGTTTAATGACTACACCTCATGAATCCCCAATGATAGGATCCATGTTACCCTACTAAACCTTACTGTCATCGGTGTTCGGTATAACACTTCACTGTCCCCTTGCTCCTAGCCTCACCGGTGCTCAATCTCCATGATCCTGAGTACCTGCAGGGATGAAGATTGCGGACAAGACAAGAGATACTTCACGAAACAATTTTATTTCACACATACGAGACATTATATCAAAGACTTCCATTGATCCCTTCACCAAATACCCGGGGTTGCAAGGCTCATGCCTCACCCCATACCTTACCGAACTACTCACACATGGAGATCAGATCGCGAGAAGAAAACATTGAAGAACACATCTTGAGATTGATTGATTGCAATATGTCTTACAATGGATGACTTGTGCGATGCACGATTACAAGTATGAACTAGATGAGAGAGCACTATGGTGGTGGAGATGGCTATGGAGATGAAAATGGCGGTGGCTAGGGTTTGTGGATGAAGATGATGATGAAAAGGTTCTGGATGTGCTCGACGCTCTTCTGTTGACATTTCGACAAGGTCCCCTTTATAAAAGTTGTTCAGGTGGACGACCTACCTCAGTTTCCACGCCAAACGAATGCTCATGCAAGCGCGTGCAGTCGCATGGAACGCCATCTTTGACTCTGGTGGCCTCCTGGCGCCTCCTGGTGACTTGTTTCTTCTCCATTTCCCTTCCTTTCCTTTCTCCCACGTGATTTCTTCCCTGTTTAGCCCATTTCCTGTGGAAAATTATCAAAGAGAAGATTCGTGGAATCCTTTGCATTCATTAGTCATTAGGGGCAATATCGGAGCGAATATCTCTCTTTTAATGAAATATCTCGGTTTAAACAAGGTTCAAATGAGTGTAAAAATATCACTCATCGGGCAGTTGCATGCGTACCACTAGACATGCAACTCTGTGATGTTTCGTTGGGTGAAGGGGCAGTTGCATTTCCGCCACTCGGCACACAACTGTAGCTATTGGCCCCAACTATAACTGTATGTCTTTGATGCGACTGCAATTCAGTGGTGCTTTGTCGGGGAGGGACCACGTCATTGGGCAGACAAGTGGAAGTACCGACCCTCACTCCACCTGCTTGTCTTCACTGTTACTATAACTCGATGGTGTTTTTGTCGATGGGAACAGTTGCACATTTGCCACTTGGTACGCAACTGCAAGTGTCGCCCCTACCGCAACTGCATGTATTGAACACGACAACATATCAATGGTGTTTTGTCGGGAAAAGGGGACAATTGCATATCTACTACTACTTCTATTTTTCTGTTTCTTTGTGTCTTTAGTATTTTTTTTCTCATTTCTCAATAGCGGTGTTTTTTTAATTTTAAACGTGCTACCAAGTTGTATGCACCCCATGTGCAAATGCATATGTTCGTAGCCCGGTGCAACTGTACACGACAACAATCGGGCACAACTAGTGTGAGGGCGAGGCGTCGGAGAAGTGGTGTTGCCGTGCTGTTCGTGCCGCCGCTGCCCGCTGGAACTGGAGGGAGGGCAGAGTAGGGCGTCGGAGCGGAACTCGTAGCAGCGCCGAATGCGCCGCCGGCCGTGGTGCCAGCTGCTCGAACGCTAGGGTTTGGCGACAGCCGCCATCGCATGTCGCAGCCACACTCACTCTAGTCTAGGTCGGGGACTCGGGGAGGGATGGAACGAATCGCTCGCAGAGGTCGCCAGGTCAAGGTAGGTTAGGTCATGCGGGGCTGGCGCCTGGCAGGCTGTGGCCTGCGGGCTTGCCTGTTGCCAGGTTGGGGCGTTGGGCACTTAGGCTGAAATGGTAATGGGCTGGAAGTGCTCTTAGCCTCTCACTAGTAGAAAATAGGGCTTTGGTTCTGGCTAGATCAGAGCAATAGTCCCGGTCATGTTACGAACCGGGACTAATGTGAGCATCAGTCCCGGTTCGAGCGGCTAGGACGCCGGCCGGGCCTCGGCAGACATCAGTCCCGGTTCGACTGGGACCTTTAGTCCCGGTTCCAGACACCAACCGGGACTAAAGGGCCTCGCTCCCTTTAGTCCCGGTTGGTGTCTCCAACCGAGACTAAAGGTTAGTCTTCAGTCCCGGTTCTAGACACCAACCGGGGCTAAAAAGATGCCTATATATATCCTCGCCCCTGCCCGCCCTCTCCTCTGTTTTTTGGCCGTAGAAGGTGTGAGGTGTGTGTGCTACTCTGTTCTCACTTCTTATGCACGTGAGGTGTTCGATGAAATGCCCGAGCCACACTTAAGCTTTCTCCTCTGTTCTTCCTCCAAGCTCCATTTTCCCCAAGATTTGTCTAGATTTGGCGGTGCACCAACTATCCAAGTGTTCTAAAAGGTTAGCAACTTCATCCTTTCATCTCTCACTGCTAGTTTAGCTCATTTCATATGCTCTTGTGGGTTTTAGTGGAGGAGTGTATGTGGGAATTTATTTGATTTAGATGCACAATTTGAGCTCAAATTAACTTCTTAGTTTGCACATGTGTAGGGTGCCGTCCCGTCCCCGTCCCCGTCCTCACCGTCGTCGATCGCCCGCGCCGATCTCGTCGCCGGCACCACCGTGGTGAGCCTCTTGTTCTTATCTTTTTTTTAAAGAACAAATTCTTACTTGTATGATTTAGATAGCTACTTGTATAATTTTCTTACTTGTATTATTGTTTGTTATTATATAGTGCCCTGGTTTTGGTATCCGCCCCCGTCGGCTCTCGTCCGGTCTATGATTCGGATGTGGTATATTATCTTTTATAACTATTTGTTTCATTTAGTGTTTATGACAATAATGCCGACCAACTTGACATAGATGCTTTTATCTAGGAGGTATGTGAACCGGAAATTCCAACCGACCCTCTTGTCGAGAGGTTAAATTTAGTTGAAAAAGAAAACAATTATTTGAAAGAAAAATTGAAAAGAATTGAAGAAGAGAAGATGAAATTGGAGTTGCATGTTGCCGATGTCGTCGATCTACACAAGATCCAGATGGATGCAATGCGCTTGAAGATTAGAAAGATTAGAAAATATGCCATTGATAAAGAGGCTTGGTATCATTATGCTGTTGGATCAATTCTTACCTTAGTTGCGATTTTGATCGCATTTGTTGTTGCATTTAAATGTTTTACATAATTGTATGTTGTTTTATGAGAACTATGTATGAACTTTATGTATTTATTTTTGCAGTAATAACATTTGATCACTACTGTACTTTGGTTTTAATGTGATGATGAACTTGTATTAATTTGGTCATTTCTCTATTCATGATGTTCTGTAATGGTTTTTGATATACTTAATTACATAATGCAGATGAACCGGCAATGGTTGTACGGTGACCGACGCACTTCCGAGTACATTACGGGCCTGCATAATTTTATCGATGTGGCTGAGGCAAACAGTCAGAATGGTTTTATGTACTGTCCATGTGCTGTTTGTGAGAATACGAAGGATTACTCTTCCTCGAAAACCCTTCACTTCCACCTGCTTAAGAAGGGTTTCATGCCCCCACTATAATTGTTGGACCAAGCACGGAGAAAGAGGGGTTATGATGGAAGACAATGAAGAAGAAGAGGATGATGACAACTATCCTATGTTCCCTGAATACGGTGATACTGCAACGAGGGAAGCTGAAGATCAAGAGGCACCAGATGTGCCCACTGATGATCTTCGCCGGGTCATTGTTGATGCACAGAGAGAATGCGAAAGTGAAAGGGAGAAGTTGAAGTTCGATCGCATGTTAGAGGATCACAAAAAACGTTTGTACCCAAATTGCGAAGATGGCAACACAAATCTCGGTACCACACTGGAATTGCTGCAATGGAAGGCAGAGAATGGTTTATCTGACAAAGGATTTGAGAAGCTACTAAAAATAATGAAGAAGAAGCTTCCAAAGGATAACGAATTGCCTGACAGTACGTACGAAGCAAAGAAGGTTCTCTGCCCTCTAGGATTAGAGGTGCAGAAGATACATGCATGCCCTAATGACTGCATCCTCTATCGTGGTGAGGAGTACGAGAATTTGAATGCATGCCCGGTATGCGGTGCATTGCGGTATAAGATCAAACGAGATGACCCTGGTGATGTTGAGGGCGTGCGCCCCAGGAAGAGCGTTCCTGCCAAGGTGATGTGGTATGATCCTATAATTCCACGGTTGAAACATCTGTTCAGAAACAAAGAGCATGCCAAGTTGTTGCGATGGCACAAAGAAGACTGTAAGAAAGACGGGATGTTGAGAGTACCCGCTGATGGGTCGCAGTGGAGAAAAATCGAGAGAAAGTGGCCGGAGTTTGCAGATGACGCAAGAAACTTATGGTTTGGTATAAGTGCAGATGGCATTAATCCTTTTGGGGAGCAGAGCAGCAATCATAGCACCTGGCCTGTGACTCTATGTATCTATAACCTTCCTCCTTGGTTGTGCATGAAGCGGAAGTTCATTATGATGCCAGTGCTCATCCAAGGCCCTAAGCAACCCGGCAATGACATTGATGTGTACCTAAGGCCATTAGTTGAAGAACTTTTACAGCTGTGGGATATCAAAGGTGTACGTGTGTGGGATGAGCACAAACAGGAGGAATTTGACCTACGAGCGTTGCTGTTTGTAACCATCAATGATTGGCCTGCTCTTAGTAACCTTTCAGGACAGACAAACAAGGGATACAACGCATGCACGCACTGTTTAGATGAGACTGAAAGTATATATTTGGACAAATGTAAGAAGAATGTGTACCTGGGACATCGTCGATTTCTTCCGACCAAGCATGCCTTAAGAAAGAAAGGCAAGCATTACAAAGGTGAGGCAGATCACCGGAAGAAGCCTGTCCCCCGTACTGGTGATGATATATTTGATATGGTTAAGGATTTAAAAGCAATCTTTGGAAAGGGTCCTGGCGGACAATCTGTTCCGAATGACGCTGACGGACACGCACCCATGTGGAAGAAGAAATCTATATTTTGGAACCTACCCTATTGGAAAGTCCTAGAGGTCCGCTCTGCAATCGACGTGATGCACGTGACGAAGAATCTTTGCGTGAACCTGCTAGGCTTCTTGGGCGTGTATGGGAAGACAAAAGATACACCGGAGGCACGGGAGGACAAGCAACGTATGAACGAAAAAGACGACATGCATCCAAAGCAGTATCAAGGTCCTGCCAGCTACGCTCTTACCAAAGCAGAGAAGGAAATCTTTTTTGAATGCTTGCTCAGTATCAAGGTCCCGTCTGGCTTCTCGTCGAATATAAAGGGAATAATAAATATGGGAGAGAAAAAATTCCAGAACCTAAAGTCTCATGACTGCCACGTGATTATGACGCAATTGCTTCCGGTTGCATTGAGGGGGCTTCTACCAGAAAATGTTCGATTAGCCATTGTGAAGCTATGTGCATTCCTCAATGCAATTTCTCAGAAGGTAATCGATCCAGAAATCCTACCAAGGTTACAGAATGATTTGGTCCAATGTCTTGTCAGTTTCGAGTTGGTGTTCCCACCATCCTTCTTCAATATTATGACGCACGTCCTAGTTCACCTAGTCGACGAGATTGCAATTCTGGGTCCTGTAGTTCATGGGAGTCTTAAAGAAATATGTTCATAACCGTGCTAGGCCAGAAGGAAGCATCTCCAAGGGCCACGAAACAGAGGAGGTCATTGAGTTTTGTGATGACTTTATTCCTGACCTTAAGCCGATTGGTGTTCTTGAATCGCGACATGACGGGAGACTGGGTGGATAAGGCACGCTAGGACCGAAAGCAATAATATGTAGGGACGGGCATTCTTGGGCGCAAGCACACTACACATTTCTACAAAATTCTACCTTGGTGGCCCCGTATATCAATGAACACAAGAATATTTTACGCTCCAAACACCCGGAGCAGTCTGACGACTGGATTACATGTGAACACATGGGGACTTTTGGCGGTTGGTTGCAAACACATCTCATGGGTAACACCACTATTGGAGATGAGCTGTACATGTTGGCCAAGACACCATCTTCGACTGTATTGACTTTCCAAGGGTACGAGATAAATGGGAATACATTTTACACGATCGCCCAAGATAAAAAGAGCACCAACCAAAACAGTGGTGTCCGCTTTGATGCAGCAAACACCAATAGGGCAAAGGACACATATTATGGTTACATAGAGGAGATATGGGAACTTGACTATGGACGTGATTTTAAGGTCCCTTTGTTTTGGTGCAAATGGGTCAATCTGATAGGAGGCGGGGTACAGGTAGACCCGCAATACGGAATGACAACAGTGGATCTCAACAATCTTGGGTACACAGACGAACCATTCGTCCTAGCCAATGATGTGGCGCAGGTTTTCTATGTGAAGGACATGTCTACCAAACCGAGAAAAAGAAAAGATAAGGAAGCGAATACATCATACGATGAGCCAAAGCGCCACATAGTTCTTTCAGGGAAAAGAAACATTGTGGGAGTGGAGGACAAGAGAGACATGTCAGAAGATTATGAAAAGTTTCATGAAATTCCTCCATTCACAGTGAAGACTGACCCAAGCATACTGTTAAATGATGAAGATTATCCATGGTTACGTCGCAATAAGCAAGGGACACACGCGAAGAAATAGTTTTATAACCCAAAAGATCCCACTCTGGGATGTGACCGGCTTCACCGCCATCACTTTCTCTCTACTGTGAGTTTCCGGACTTATAGCTGGAAAGTGCCACTTCGGACAAACCGGAGAGAATCTTTGTAAGAGCTAGCTAGGGCATTTTGGCATTTGAAACATGATTTTAGAATAATTATTTATTAAGTTATGAAATTTCAGTTATTCATATCCTCTTAGTATTTTAATTATACAGAGGAGTTAATCAATGCAAATATTTAGACCATTTTAGCAGGTGTACCAAGTTTGAGCTCATTTGGACATGTTTAGCAATGTTAAGTTGCTCAAATTAGAAAATGGACAGAGATGGTTTCGAGGGAATTTTATGATGTTATCTTGTTCTCCAAGCCATGAGACTTGGCAAGATCATCAAATATGGCATTTGTGACATGCTAGAATTTTAGTTATGATCAACTAAAACAAAACTATAATATTCTTCAATAGCAAAAAGAATCAACTAAAAAGCTTTTATAAAACTCTAGTTAAGATCAAAATAATATTAACATAAAACTATATAAAACTCTAGTTATGATCAAAGTATTTTTTGTTAAAAACTTTAATAGCAAAAAGAATTAAATGAAAACTAGGCATGTATGCTACTGTTTTTGAATCTGTAGCCACCTTCCTGCCGCAGCCGTGGCCGCTGCGCCTGCCACCTCCACCTCGCGCAGACATGGACAAGCTAGGTCCGTACCCTACCTAAGGAGTTGGCAGTGGCACAGGACAGTGAAGCCAGAAAGAAAACCCCTCTTTGGATCTGAAGCGGCTTGGACGATGCTATATAGAAAGACCGAAAGACGGGCTTGCGGACGTATCATGGAAAAGAGAAATGCCAATGACATGTGGAGCCAGGCAAGCGCAAGCCCGCGTGTCAGGGACTCAGAGCGAGGAGCGCCTTGGTACACGTGTGCAGCGGCAATGATGAAGGATTGTCAGGGTGCGATCTTTTTCTTTTCCACGAAGTACGATATTTCATAGGTAATGTAGTCTTGCTTCTTCTTTTGACGTATGCTTCATCGTCATCGTCATCTTCCCTCATCGGGTCAAGTTATGAAAAGTTTTTGAATCTGTTTAAAAGAAAACTAAAACTAAAATATCCTAAAAAGGTCTAAAACCAAAAATAGATTTAGTCCCGGTTGGTGCCACCAACCGAGACTAAAGGCGTACCTTTAGTCCCGGTCCGAGCCACCAACCGGGACTAAAGGCCTGGGTTTTGCGCCCTTTGGACTGCTGAAATTTAGCTTTAGTCCCGGTTGGTGCCTCCAACCGGGACTAAAGGTAGGCCTTTAGTCCCGGTTGGAGCCACCAACCGGGACTAAAGCTCGGGCTATATAAACTTAGCAAAACATTTCCTCCCCCAAACTTCTCCATCGCCTCTCCTCGCCTGGACGCGCTGCCCCGACGCCGTCGCCGATGCTTCCTCGCTGTGAGCGCCGCCCCGATCCCTTCCTCCTCCTCCTATTCCCCCCCCCCCCCCCCCCGTTGCCGCCGCCGTCGGCCCCTCCCCACGCCTGATCCGTGGCGACCCGCCGCCCCTCCGCACCACCGCTCCACCGCGGCGATTCACCGGCGCCCCCGCTCAACCGCGGTGCCCCCCTCCTCCACCGGCGCCCCCCTCCACCACCACCGCGGTGCCCACCTGCTCCACGCCGGCTTCGTCGTCTCCTGCATAGGGTTTCATATAGGTTAATTAGATAGTTTTTTTAGATAGTTTCATATCGGTTAATATGTATAGTTTCATATAGGTTAATATGTATAGTTTCATATAGGTTAATTAGATAGTTTTCTTAGATAGTTTCATATAGGTTAATAGATATTTTTTTAGATAGTTTCATATCGGTTAATATGTATAGTTTCATATAGGTTAATTAAGCTTTTTTTTTGGATAGGTTAATTGGATAGGGTTTTTTAGTTTAATATGTATAGTTTTATGTAGCTTAATTTTTTAGATAGTTTCATATGCCAGGGATTGCGCGGTTAACACCACATTAACTGACGTGACTAAAGATACTTAACTTTTTCTTTCATTCCTTTTTGCCCGGGTCACGCTATCGATATGAGGGGGGTCGTTAAAACATAACCCCGATAACTTCGGTATAAATTCGACATGAGGGGGGGGTCGTTAAAACATAACCCCGATGACTTCGGTATAACTTCGACATGAGGGGGGAGGAATCCTCGACGATCGCCGGAGGAGGCCTCGACGATCACCGGAGGAGTCGTCCCCGATGATCGCCGGAGGAGTCGTCCCCGACGATCGACATGAATAATTGATGATGAAGCTTATTTTGCAATTTGAGATGTTGTTAAAAGCTATATGATATGTGATGGTCTAAATTTTTTAATCGGTACAATTTACAGATTTGTGGTGTTGCATCTCCGAGGAGTGTTTATCGACGTCGGAGCTGTTGGTCCCCGATCTTCCCTCCGCTGATCTACTACTTCCTCTACAGCCGAGGGTGAGCTACGAATCCCCCTTCACCTCCTCTTCTTTTTTTTGTCACTAGATTTCAAAAATGTGAATCGTGTATTTGATAGGTGTATAAAAAATATAGACATGTGGTGAGAGAAAAAAAGAAAAATATAGAAATCGTGTATTTGTTTTTATAGGAATTTGTTCTCGGCGACGATGCCCGGCCCGCATCCTCGTCGTCGACTCGGCGGCGACAACCAGTTTGAGAGGCGCCATGTCCGGGACTGGGCTCCGCCGGGCTGGCACTGGGAGGTGCTACCTTCCGGGGCGCGCAGCTTGGTGAGGAATCGGGGTCTCGTCGTCGACCCGGAGCTTCTTTGGTGGCGGTCGCGTGGGCCACTATCGGTGCAGAGGGAGCCGGCCCCCGAGAGGGTGGTACGTCGTCGTGTCAGGGAGGAGGACGAGCACGTCCGTCGCTACATGGTTGCGTTGGACGACAGCTTCTCCAATACCTGGCAGTTTCTTCAGGGATCTCACCCGAGCTATGATCCTCTGATGGTTCCTTCTTTTTGGGTGTTCACCGCTCGCGGCTTAGGAACCGGGAGTCGACGTCCAGTTTGATTGGGCGAGATGTTTAGTGATATTATGTGATATTATTGTTGCATTAACTGGATTATTCGAGATGTATTAGTGACGGAGGAGTCCCCGACGATCGCCGGAGGAGTCCCTGACGATCGCCAGTGGGTTACCTAACATGCAACTGATAAAACTTGCCATTTTGTTAATTTTGTGTGATTTAATGCAAGCATCATATGAATAAACTTTGTACATGTGTTTGGTGAATTTTCATGTCTATTTGCTGCTAGTATTTTTCCCATGCCATGGTAAACATGTTTAGGCACTGTAACAAGCTTGCAAACATGCTATGATACTGTTGCTGTTTTACACTTGCTGAAAAACTGCTAAGTCTGAAACTGACTGTTATAAAACTTGTCAACTTTGCATGATGTTTGCCACTAATCCATTGCTCATATGTATATGGTTCCTTCTTGTGATTTGGTCTATGTAATGTGTACTTTGATGCCATGCCCTTGGTTGCCATGTAAAGTTGATGTAGCATGACTCAATCTTGCTCTCAAGTTGTCAGCATAATGTTACTGTTTTGCATTCCCAGATTTCATTAAGTCTGAAAAATAGCTTATCTCTCATGGTTGTATATTGCCATGTTGTAATATTTGCAGAAACTATGGAACACGACAGAGACTTAGAACAAGAAGAGATGTTGGGGGATATAATCCGCGACGGAGGTGATGATATCACCTCACAGTTTCTCAACCACTCTGATGGTGAGGGAAGAGAGGATGACGGCTCCGATGATCGAATGGAGGGAGAAGATGACGGCTCCGGCGGTGTTGGAGCCTTAATTGTTGCAAAGTCCGACGAGGTATATTAATTAAGCCTGCTGACTAGATGCATTAATTGATTTGTATGTACATATATTAACGCTTCTTTCTTCTTTTAGCCCTCCGGATCGAGCCAATCTTCTGTAAAGAGACGAGGCCTGAAGAAAAGGTTGGGCGAGAATGAAAGGTTCACGATCGAAGAAATCGCTGCAGATGGCAAACCGACTGCTCCCAAGCGGACCGCAGACCGATTTATAAGTCAGTGCGGAGTTGTTGTTAGGGACAGCATCCCGATCAGCATTCAAGAATGGAATAAGCCAAAGGCGGACGATGGAGTTTCTTATGTCGACGATAGATCCAAAGATGAGCTTTGGAATACGCTCATGACAAGTTTCAGCCTACCACCAGAGGTGGATCCAAATAGCAATGTTGTAGAGCAAAAAGTCAAGGCGTGGGCTCTTAAGAAGATGGCCGAACAATTCAAGAACTGGAAGAAAAGATTGCACGAAAAGTTTGTCCTGAAAGAGAAGACTCCAACATTCACCGGTCAATATGAGAAGATGAAAGATCACTGGCCCGCATTTGTGGCGTACAAGACATCGGAGAAAGGTAAGAAAAGGTCACTGATAAATAAGCAAAATGCTGCAAAGAAGGAATATCACCATGTTACGGGGTCAGGTGGCTACAAGGTTGCCCAGCCTACGTGGGACAAAGCTGAGAACGACCTGCTTGATAAAGGGATCCATCCAGAGACATTGAACTGGCCCGAACGGGCAAGGACTTGGTTCTTCGGGCATGGTGGAACTTTGCACCCAGAAACAGGGAAGTGTGTTTATACGAAAGCTCAACTTGCAACACCCGTCAAAAACATTCAGGATGCAATCCAGGCCATGCAGGAAGGGAAGTTCCATCCCGACAGAGAGAAGGACGAGCTGTCACGCGCCCTTGGGAATCCTGAACACCCTGGACGAACACGAGGCACATCAGGCTCCGTTCCGTGGAAGGTTGGGTTTCCCGACAGCAGTGACACTTATAGAAGCCGAGGGAGAAAGAACAAAGAGGATGCAGACCGGCTGCAGAAGGTAGAAGAAATAGTAGCGTTGGAGCAGAAGCAAATAGAGGCACTTACCAGCCAGCAAGCTACCGGCCCATCATCTCAGCGGCACGAAGATCCTTCATTCGATACTTCCCACGGAGCTACCCCACCATCTCAGTGGAAAAGCAGTGTGGCTTCCACGGAGCTCGTTCGGCCGCCCATAGATGATATCACGGCTCCTGATCGCTACCCCGTGGATGATATCACGGAGAGGGAACATTGTGATCTACATGCGAAATGCATGAACATAACCTTGAAGGTGGCGGTCGGCTATGCCTTACCTCGTGTACCTGATGGAACTTACCATTGCTCTCCGATTCCAGATGGCTATGCTGTTGTCGGGGTGGATGAAGTTACCAACGGATTTGAGCAGCTGGAGCTTGAGTACCCTACAGGTGAAGGGGAGACTCATCTGGGAGATGCCATAAGGACTACCATTCTATGGAGAAAGGAACACATCGTGCTTCCATACTGGACGCCGCGTCAGCAGACTCAGCCGGAGGAGGCCCCTCAGCAGACTCCTCATAGTCCAGCTCTATCTCCGCTGCCTCAGTCGTCTCCGCCGCGTCAGCACACTCCGTCGCCTCAGCTGTCTCCGCCGCATCAGCGGACTCCGCCGGAGGAGGCCCCTCAGCAGAATCCGCCGCGTCAGCTGACTCCGCCTCCTCCGCCGCCTCAGCACCGGCGGAAGAGATCCGCCACCGCTCCGGTGGCTAGTAGTACAACAGCGAAGAAATCCAAAGCAGGTAGCGTCAAGAAGGCTCCTGCCAAGTTACCATACGACATGACTGAGGAGGAAACCAAGGAGATCGTGGCTGCCGACGTGAAACGCCAGCTTGCACCGACCCGTCCAGATCCAACGGAGAAAATAGATCCGGTAAAAGCGAGGCGCTTGCTGGAAAACCTTACAAAACCACCGCCGCCTCCGCTGCTATCAAACTATGACCGCTCTATTGTAAAGTCATATAGAGATCCACAGCAGCGGTCGGGAAGTAGCAGTAGTGCAAGGGGGAAAACAATTCCCCAGCTCGGCGAACAGAAAAACCAATCGTGCCCCCCGCTCAAGGTGTTTACCGATATCGCTAATGATCCGGGGGTAGCGGCCGCTGATCCTGGTTTCACTCTTGGTGATTACTTAGGCGATGAGGTACAGTTCGAAATGGTTGAGTTAGCCTTTAAATTCGAGCACGGGTAGCCTCTCGTCAGACCTGAGGAGCTCCCGCATCTACCAACGATGATGCGAAGATTGCATGACTGGTACTTGGAAGCCTCAAAGCAAGGGAACAACTATATCATTGTGGGAATTAAAGATGAGCATTACTTCAATGGAGACGAGGAGATTCTCATTGAATTTGAAGAATTATTTCAGTTATACAATCAAGACGCCATCGACAAATCTATCGTCAGTTGCTATTGTTTGTAAGTATCATTTCTGTAATTAAGTCTCTAGCTCAGCTCGTTCATTGCATGTATAATTATCCTCACTATATATATTATCCTCACTATATATTAACCCAAATACTATTCATGAAGCTACGGTAAAATGGAACCCCAAGGATACAGAGAAGATCCTGCTAAGGGCGTTAATTAAACAACAAACCAAAAGGGAAATACTATTTCCTTACAACTTCCAGTGAGTGTTATACTGTCTTGTACACATCATTCTGTTTCGCTTACTCGATGTTAAGTGTAATTGATGAGCTATGCGTGCGCAGGTTTCACTTTATTCTGCTAGTCATTCAGTTTGACGCAGGAAAAATACTTGTCATGGACTCGTTACGTAAAGACCCTGAGATGTGGGCGGACCTGAAAAAAATTCTCCAGAGGTAATTTCAATCATTATCGCACTATATCGGCAACTATCGTTCATTTACTGATATGAAGTAATTAATAACTCCTTTATTCATTTTCTTTGCCGGGCAGGGTTTGGAAAGAGTTCACCAAGCAGGTTAGGGGTGAATGGAGAGAGGAGCTACGATTTGAACAACTCAGTGTAAGTAGTACTAGCTAGGTCCGCGCATCTCTTTGATTCTAGTTTCAATACCACTATCATGCTTGATTATTATTTTGATTGAACTCTATTCTCGTAAAGTGCTCGAGGCAGGGATCCGGGAATAACTTATGTGGATACTACGTTTGCGAGTTCATTCGCCAGACGACCTCTGAGACGGGCAGATTTTTGGAAAAACTTGAAGTACGTAAACAATATTCACAAATTTATTTTATTACCATCAATTGTGTTGAGTTTCATTCATATATATATATATATATATATATATATATATATATATATATATATATATATATATATATATATATATATATATATATATATATATATTGACCCCCTTCTTTAAATTAGATCCAACGGAAGCGGGACGAACTCGTACCAAAGGCTCGCATACGAGCAATTCAAGAGAAATTGGCGGGATTCTTCCTTGAAGAGATCATAGCTAAAACCGGAATATACCATCGAGAATTGGAAATGAATGTTGGTAATTAGATATTAGGGATCGTAAGAGATGTTACATTGTATATATGCATGAACGTGTACTATACGTAGTAGCGTCGAATAGATATACGAAAACTTGTTGTTCGACCAAGCACGGAGAAAGAGAGGTCACTTCTCTCTATATTCATGACAATTTGTGTAATGGTTCCTTCATTGCTATATGTAGCAGCTAGCGTCGAGTTGAATGGAAAACGTAAAATAAAAACGAAAACCCTAAATGTAAAAGAATTGAATGGTAAACACAAAAAGAAAAAGGGGGAAACACAATATGAAACCCCTAAACCCTCCAAAACCCTAAACCCCTCATTTCAAAAAAAAAAACCCAGTGCTTGGATGCCTTTTAGTCCCGGTCGGTGTTACCAACCGGGACTAAAGGTCCTCCTGCCTGGGCGCCCCACAGCGGCCACGTGGAGCTCCTTTAGTCCCGGTTCGTAACACAACCGGGACTAAAAGTGGGGGCCTTTAGTCCCGATTGCTTAGTCCCGGTTGCAGAACCGGGACTAAAGGCCCTTAGGAACCGGGACTAATGCCCTGGTTTCTACTAGTGTCTTACTGGGCTTGGGCTGGGCATAAACTATATTCGGTTTATTCGGTAAAAACCGAAAACTTTGGTTTTATACCGAAAAACCGACCTCCAAATGGTTTTTAAATCCTATACCATACCAAAAACCAAAAACCATATAAACCAAAATATAGGCTCGGTTTTTTTTTCGGTTCGGTTTTTCGGTTCGGTTTCAAAATGCACAGAGTGAAGGAATACGATGGTTGTGATATCGGTCATCGATAGCAACAACGGATATATGTCTCGCATGTTGGTTTTCACCTTTTGCTCGTTTATCTTTTATTTACAGTCAAACTCAAAACTGAAGCTGGCACCTAAAACTTCCATCATAATCAAAACCTGGATGTAGATCCATACTCTAAGCCCTTGTCCTCTAGTAGAATACTTTCTCTATCTGAATATATGTGTTATTCTAAGTAAAAGCATTAAAATGTAGCTGAGAATAAGCGTGAGACACAAAACGGTCGCCCTTTAAGCGGCTAGATAGATAGATAGAGATAGATACACACGACTAGCTGTTGCATCATCATTGTTCGTTCGTCACACGTAGTTTCGCCAGAGATCGAGCCAAAAAGCCCCTCCATCTGCTCGGTCAAGACAAGCCAGGGAAGTGAAACGGGAGCGCAGAGGCGCCCCGCAGCCGCAGTCGCTCATGTCCGTGACTCCACGTACACCCCGCAGGCCACGCGCTCCATGCGCCGTCCAGTTGTAGTGCGACCGTTACCGCTCCGAGCCACGCCACGTGACCCCCGGTACGACATGTGTTCTACCGGGCAGTGTCCCATGTTCGCTCTTCCGAAAATACCCTTCCCTCTCACGCATCGAAAGCAAAAGGGTGGAGCAGGGGCCCTAGAGAGGAGCAAATAATTTGTGTTGCGAGACAGCGTCTCCTTCCTCTCCATGCGAGGCAGCCACGAGAAGAGCGGAATAGCACGTCACCGGACATAAATGTCGTCCGCCTCCCTCCTCGGCTGCAAAATTCTCATAAGTTGCGCCCCTCTCCTTCATCTTCCTCCTCCTATGTGCTCGTTTCTCTCTCGTTGCGTGCTTCATGAGTTGCCCGCCTTAATTGTGCTTGGTTTATCTTTCTGCCCTGGGCAGGTTCTTCTCTGACGAGCGTTGTTGGACCTGTATGGGCCACCAATGTCGGAGCTAAATCCGGCAGATCTCGGGTAGGGAGTCCTGAGCTGGTAGCCTTGGCACGATGGTAACAAGGACACATGAGTTTACCCAGGTTCGGGCCCTCTCAAGGAGGTAATACCCTACGTCCTGCTTTGATTCTATTTATTTCAATGGGGTACAAAGTACGGGTGATCTACCACGAGATCGTGTGTGTATGAGTTTAGATGATCTATCGACTAGTCTAGCCTCGGTTTATATAATGCACCGGAGGCCTAGAATAATAGGAGTCCTAGTCAGCTACGTCGGTGGAGAGGAGTCCTTGTCTTTTATGCCAAGCCTTGTGGAATCTTCCTTGTAGGCTTCATAGGCTACCCGAAGTGACCTAGGACGGAACCGACAAAGGGGATCCTCGGCCCGGCCCACCTGGCCGGGAGTCGACTTGGTAAGTACCCCCTGGTTCAGGACACCGACAAGCATGGGTGATTCCTCTGACCAAGAGACGAGTCCGTGCGGGAGCTTTATCTGACCAAGTGACCAGTACGTGCCACGCCGATGGAGAACTACTCGAGAGACTTGCTGCGCAGCTTCGGGGGGGGGGGGGGGGGGGGGCGACGACAAGCAGAAGGCTCAGCGCTTGGATCCGTAGGAGGAGAAGGTGGAACTTAGCCTCGGGCTATCGCTCGGGGGCCGGTTCGGGTGGGAGAGAAGGAGCGGTGAGGGACTCACTAGGTCCTCGTCGGTCGCGTGCATCCAGAAGGTGGCACTAGCGTCGCCCGTGCTCACCATGACAAACTCATTGCCAACTATGGCGGATGCGGTGGAGGGGAACAACGCCGCTTCCCTTAGGAGCGACGCCGAGGTCTAGCCCTCGACGACCCTGCAGGGGGGGAGGCACCGGGGTGCATCGCGCGGTAAAGTTGTGGGCCATCTTGAACCCGTCCCCGGGCTCGTCGGACGGCGAAGGTGCGTCTACCTTAATGTTTCCTTCTGACAGTATTGCTTATGGACTGTATTAGTCCTTAAGCTAAGCAAATGTGGTAGAGTAGTACTATTTTTTAGCTCAATTAATTTATATGCTCAACAATGTTAAAATGTTACTAACTTGCATACATCTCACTTTTAAATATTCTGCTAATTAGGTAGGTGTAATGGACATGATCCCGTTTTTTTTTATCTGGTAGTACTAAGAGAGAATTCCTTATTTGACCCTTTCTTAATTTTTGCTTCCCTATTTGGCCCCAATCAAACTTTTCTTCCCTATTTGTCACTGAATTTAAATTTTGTTCCCTATTTGACACTTCCACCCATTTTGGTGTTAAATGTGACATGAAAATACTATTTTGCCCTTGGTACTGTACAACGCTGAGAGAAAAACATAGAACCCGATCCTACTTGACCATGCCAAGAGCACCGCCTAGTCGCTCGACTTGTCCAGAGGATCACTGCGTGGGGACACTGCCCACGCTGTGCCGGTACGACGACGACAAAGTGGTCACTGCCGACTGTCGACGTTGCTGCCCTTCTTCCCCCGTGTCGCACCCCTGCTGGTGGTCGACGCGCTGGCCCATGACATGGGTCACCAAGCAGCTCATCCGTCGACCGTGCAAGCTGACACCGACCAGCATGCCGGCTATTTGCTCTTGTCGGGTACCCTGCTCCAGTCGTTGGGTACGGTCACCCAGGGGCGTAGCCAGGCCCCGGGCTGCCCGGGCCATGGCCTGGGGCGTGGGAGTGAAATCCTTCGTATACTCTGGCCCATGACATGGGTCACCAAGCAGCTCGTCCGTCGACCGTGCAAGCTGACACCGACCAGCATGCCGGCTATTTGCTCTTGCTGGGTACCCTGCTCCAGTCGTTGGGTACGGTCACCCAGGGGCGTAGCCAGGCCCCGGGCTACCCGGGCCATGGCCTGGGGCGTGGGAGTGAAATCCTTCGTATACTGTAGCCACAGTAGCGCACTGTGGCTACAGTAATCACTGTTCCAACGAAGCTGCCCGGGGCGTGGCCATATCCTGGCTACGGCACTGCGGTCACCGGTCGTCGCTGGGCATCTGCCCCTCCACACGTGACGGCTGCTCCATGCCTAGGTGCATGTTTAGACGCTAGAGGATTTTTTTTAACAAATTTACGTTAGCGTCTGTGTTAAGAGTCCCTGCGTTCAATGCTAATTGCACTGTGCAGGCGCTTATACTAGATTGAATTTTATTTTATTTTTTGAAACGAGGCAAAAGATTTGCCATTTTCATTGAATAAGGAGAAGAGAGTGTTTTTACGACATCCCAGCCCCGTGAAAACAGGGAAAGATACAAAGATCTACTCTCGCGGCATCAAATTACACAAATGTTTAGCGCCCGCTAGATTGAAAAATATTCGATCGCGTCCGTGCTCTCCAATGCAGCAACGCAAGCCTTTGTATACGAAAAGGAAAAACTAATGCACCAACAGACCTATCCCAAGTTCCCAACATAGTCGCCGTGATTTTGACATCAAATAACCACGTAATTTTTTTGGACGGCGCCAAATTTGACGCTTGCTTCCTGTTTTATCTCCTCCTGCGTGAAAATCTGGCGATACGCCCGATGACAAATATGCATCGGCCCAAGATCAAATCCTAGATTCACCGGGAAGCGGGCATAATGGCCAGGAAATCAGTCCCGGCGCCCGGCCGTAGCACCCGCATGGGGCATGCTGCCTTTCTTTCAAGTGTTCGACAGCGGGGGTAGTTTCGTCCATGCAACAAAAGATTGACCGTATATTCTAACGGAAGTGACAGAAGTGTCAAATAGGGAACAAAACCAATATTTAGTGTCAAATAAGGGAAAAAAAATTCTTTTGGGCCAAAATAAGAAAGCATATTTTAAGAAAGAGCCAAATAAGGAATTCTCTCTAGTACTAAAGGACAGACCCAATTCCGCTTTCCTAATGTGCATTGCACCTATGCTCACAAATCCCGGACCAGCCCTACAAGCAATGAAACAATTCATGTCCTTTAGTACTACCAGATAAAAAAAAACAGGATCATGTCCATTACACCTACCTAATTAGCAGAATATTTAAAAGTAAGATGTATGCTTTTTAGTAACATTTTAACATTGCCGAGCATGTAAAGTAATTGAGCTAAAAATAGTAATACTCTACCACAATTGCTTAGCTTAAGGACTAATATAATACATATAGCATTATCATCAGAAGGAAAGATTAAGACAGACGGACCTTCGCCGTCCGACGAGCCCAGGGACGGGTTCAACCTGGCCCGCAACTTTGTCCCGGGCTCCATCCTGGTGTCGCTCCCCTGCAGGGTCGCCGAGGGCTGGACCTCGGCACCACTCCTAAGGGAAGCGGTGTTGTTCCCCTCCTTCGCATCTGCCATAGTTGGCAGCGAGTTCGTCCTGGCGAGCGTGGGCGGCGCTAATACCAGGGCCGGGCCCATAGTGGTGCCAAAAGTGCAGCCCGCACAGGGCCCAAAATTCTGGGGGGCCCCAAATTTTTATATAGGCCTAGTATTAAAAAGAAAAAAACTAAGCGCTATTGGGCCTTGTGGCGCTGGAGTTGGGCTGGAGACCTGGAGTCGAGGCGACGAGGCCATCGATCGAGCGCACTCCTCGTCCTATCGCTACAGGGATCAGGATTCCCCTTAAAAAAAAGCTACAGGATTGGGATCGGGCAACTGGCAACTCTCGAATCGATCGTGGCTACAGGAACCAAAGAATCGTCGCCTCGTCTCGTCGCTCGTAGCCTCGTCTCGTCGCCCGCGCCCACGTCTCGATTAGCAGCCGACCCTGACGAGCAGCCGGCCCTGGCGAGTTCGTCCTCGTCTCCTCGCCTCCTCCCTCGTCATACTCATTGGATCAATCAGATCATCGGAAATCGGATTCAGGGCGACAGGCCGGTGCCTTCCTCGCCTCCTCTCTCAAATTTTAGACTCGTCGACGTCATCTCGTCGGATTGATCAGTGACCGACTCCCCCAACCTCCAGGTGCTTACTGAGTCCTTCTTTTCGATTAACTTCGGTTCCTACTCTTAATTCCTAATTTTCTAATTAACTATTAGCAGGGATCGTTACTTCGTTAGAGATTGGTTCTTACCTCCTCGATTAAAGATCATAGTGTAGCAATTCTATCGGACAGGACCCAAAACAAGGTGAGTTAGACGGTTGACGGTTCGTCTAATTGCCAAACATTGACGCGTGATCTTCAACTTTATAATATTCATCTTATTATAAAAGAGGCATGATTGTTTTCCCAATGCAAGTATTGCATATAGAGTTCTATTGACCATTCCTGTGACAGTTGCATCGGCAGAAAGAAGTTTTTCTAAATTGAAGCTATTGAAGTCCTATATGCATACTACTATGACACAACAAAGACTCAATGATTTGGCCACAATAGTACTTAAGAGTGAAGTGTTGGAGAAGATTGATCACGAGGATATCATTGAAGATTTCATTTCAAAGAATACTAAAAGAATGAGGATGTTCAAATAAATAACAACCGGGAGTTGGATAGGTATGATTTTTTATATGTCCAATTGTTATGTAAGACATTATATTATATACATTAATTTTTTTCTGCGACATATATACATTATAATAACTCGTTAGTTCATTCTTTTGTGAGATAGGGCCCCATTTTTTAGTTTCGCACAGGGCCCCGGATTTTGCCGGCCCGGCCCTGGCTAATACCACCTGGATGCACGCGACCGACGAGGACCTGTCGAGCCCTCGCCGCTCCTTCTCTCCCGCCCGAACCGGGCCCCGAGCGATAGCCCGAGGATAAGTTCCACCTCCTCCTCCTATGAGTCCAAGCACTGAGCCTTCTGCTCGCCGTCGTCTCCCCCGTCAATGACGCACAGCAAGTCCCTCGAATCGTTCTCCATCGGCGCCGCACGTACTGGTCACCTGGGCAGATAAAGCTCCTGCATGAAACTCGTCACTTAGTCACATGGAGCTCTCGCGCTCGTCAGAGAAGAACCTGCCCAGGGGAGGAAGAGAAACCAAGCACAATTAAGGCGGGCAACTCATGAAGCACGCGGCGAGAGAGAAACGAGCACATAGGTGGAGGAGGATCGAGGAGAGGGGCGCGACTTACGAGAATTGCGCAACCAAGGAGGGAGGCGGATGACATTGATGTCCGGTGATGTGTTGTTCCGCTCTGCTCGTGGCTGCCTCGCGTGGAGAAGAGGAAGACGCTCTCTCACAAAACAAATTATTTGCTCCTCTCTAGGGCCCCTGCTCCGCCCTTTTGCTTTTGATGCGTGAGAGGGAAGGGTATTTTCGGAAGAGCGGACATGGGACGCTGCCCGGTAGGACACATGTCGTGCCAGGGGGATGCGTGGCGTGGTCACAGGGGAGCCAAGCCTGGAGCGGTAACGCGCGCGCTACAGCTGGACAACGCGCGGAGCGTGTGGCCTGCGGGGCGTACGTGGAGTCACTGGCACGAGCAGGTGCGGCTGCGCGGCGCCTTTGCGCTTCCGTTTCACTTTCCTGGCTTGTCTTGACCGAGCAGAGGGAGGGGCTTTTTGGCTCGATCTTCGGCGAAGCTGCGTGCGACGAACGGACCAGTGGCGGTGCCAGCCTCAATAATCTGTGGGGTCAATGGAAATTTTTTGATTTTTTTCTTTATGATGAACAGTGAATGAACAGTAATTCTAGGCTGTTTTTCAAAAAAACTGTGGGGTCGGCTGACCCCACAGCTTACACGTAGGTTCGCCGTTCGAACGGACGATGACGGTGCAAGAGCTCGCCGTGTGTACCTATCTATCTATCTGTCTAGCCACTTAAAGGGCGACGGTTTTCTGTCTCACACTAGTTTTTGGCTACTTTTTAATGCTTTTAATTATAATAACACATATCTTCAGAAAGAGAATGTATTCTACTACACGGCAGGGGCTTAGAGTATGGATCTACATCCACTTGTCCAACAAGTGTCTATCTATGTGTTGTACAAATGGCTTTGATTATGATGGATGTTTTAGGTGCCAGCTTCAGTTTTGAGTTTGACTGTAAATAAAGGATAAAAGAGCAAAAGGTGAAACCCAACATGCAAGACGTATATGCGTTGTTACTATCGATGACCGATGCCACAACCATCGCATTCCTCGCCATAGTAGCATAGGAAACCGAAATTTTCTGTACACATTTAAAAAAATCGGTTTATTTGGTTTCGGTTTCGGTTCATTTTTTGGTTTGTCGGTTTTTATGCCCACCCCTATTGGTATATGTGCTTATTATTGACTTTTTTATTTCCCTTTTTTTTTTTTACTTTTCTTTCAATTTATTTTTGTGTTTTGGAATTGTGTTTATTTCTTTTCTAAATTGTGATCTTTGGATTTTTGTAACAAAAATAACATCACTCAGTTTGCACACACGTCGACCACACACAGTTGCATGTACTCCGGCCTTGCGCAATTGCATGCCCACCGTTCGTGTACAACTTAACATTTTTTATTTTCAAATATAGTGCCACTGGTTATACACATGCCAGTCGCATGTCCGTCGACCACGCGCAATTGCATGCCTGACATTTGTCTGCAACTTTTTTTTTCTGAAAACAACGTCATCTGGTTGCATTCACGTTGATTGTATGTTCGTCGGCCACGCACAATTGCATGTCCGTCATCCATGTGTAACTTGTTTTTCTTTATATTTTATTTTCACATGTATCACCTAAAACTAGTGATATGCACTAACAAAAAGTAGATGGTCTGAAACTAGTTATATGCAACATAACTCTTGCTCCAACTAATCTTTTCTGGTTGCTCAAAAAAAAAAAATCTTTTCTGTGGATAAGAGAGCGAGCTTCAATTTTCTACTGCCGCTTCCCCCTTTTGCACCAGCGCCACCGTCTACCTCCACCATGCCCGCCCAATCACACCTACAGGCTAGTGCTCTGTTTAAGATAATTTCTAGTGACCATGCTATATCTGAATCTTGATTTCTTTCTAAAGAGAAGAAAATTTTGTTTTCCGGGACGACAAGCATGGAATCGTTTCGAGTCGTTTTACTGAAATTTACCCTGTTCATCACTTGTTCATCATCCATGTTCACCAAGAGCCAGCATGGTTCAGCACTACCTGCTGCCTCCCTGTGCTGGGCAAGTGCATCTGCATATCTGCATTACTGGGAGTCTGGCACTGCCGCATATCCTATCTATCCATCCTGACGTGGGAGCATGCTGCAAGCTGCATAGCAAAGAGGATCCGATCCAAGTAGCTAGACTGCTAGTTGATTGTTGGCTTTCAATATTAAGGATCCAAGTAGTAAATCTGAATCTTCACATATACTAGTATCCTCTACAAGTGTACATCTGACCATCAGATTCTGATGCTTCAAATATTCTCAATCTGAATCCCTACGCCTTTTATTTCCTAACTGAATTTTATGACTAAATGCACAATTTCATTTTAAGAAAGAGTATTTGCATGTGTGCATCTTCAGCTGGTGACTTTATCTTCAACCTTGTTTCTTCTCTTTTATGTCAATGCAAGATGTTATAATTTTAGATGAGGGGATTGATCTGTAGATGCCGCATTCTGGAGGTGTCATCTCCATATGTTGATATTTAGAGAAGAAATAGAGAGATGAAAGTATGCCTTGTGACAGTTCAAATGATGGGTGTGTGCTGCATTCTGCATATGACAGTGATTGCTACTATGTCCAGCACTTGTTGACCTGCATCTTAATTTGATCTAGTGATCAGGTTGCTGTGTTCACTTATTTGTTATGTAAATTTCCTCATGTTGATTCCATGCATGTTTGTACATGTTCAATTAGACTGATAGGCCTAGCTATTATGAGTGAAGTAGGCTGCTGTTATCTGGCACTAACCTATATAGCAGCCATCTTCAGTTCTTGGCAATTGCAAATTTAGTAGTTCAGTTTAGTTCTTGCATAACCTGCTGCAAATTTACTTTGTTTTAGGGAGCTTCAACATCAGCTGATGGACCTTCTGACTGTTCAATCTAGGCAGGAAATATCCACTGCTACTTCTTGAAGAAAGGGCCAGATTGATGTTTGGAACATCTTGAAGACATGAGAAATTATGTAATGGAGTATGTGCTGCTCAAATTATGTAATGGTCGACCAGGTTGACTGTAATGGAGTATGTGTTATGTGGAGTATATGGGTATGTGGGCATTGTACTGTTTAAATTTTGTGCTGCTGTAGAGTGTCGACATGCTGTACTACAACCTGCGATTTCACTTTCATGTGGTCTGTAGATTTTGTGGGCATGTGGCAGCCCACATAATACCACATAAATTATATGGACAGCCCACTTAATTATGTGAGTACATGCGGCAGGATGTGGGACGGCCGCAGGTCGTCCGACTTGCAGGTTAATCCTAAACTCATCCCTCGTCGTTTTCATGGAAGTAATAGAGCGAGCCACTCTACAACCAATCCTGGCGGTCTTTATCCAGCCAAGGAAGTACTCCCTGTGTAAAGAAATATAAGATCTTTTAGATGTAAATCTGTTGACCTGTCCAAAATCTTCTTTGCCATAAGTCTCGGATCCATATTACTTGTCTTAGATTTGTCAAGATACGGATGTATCTAGTGAGTAACAATATTTTGAGACAAAATAGTCTCCACATCTGAGGACTGAGGCCACTCATGATAGACTAACTATTTTTTTTAAAACACCACCATATATTGTGGTTTGACAAATATTCATACAATCCTGGTGAACCACACTCGTCGCACAGGACGGGACATATAACCAACCAACAAATCATCATCACCATTATATCTAAGACAATAATATAAAAAATGGAACATCCAACAGATGGTGGATTTTGGCAATAATGATCAGGATTAAGGTCAGATTAATTTTACATGGAGATCGATGTTGGAATCAGCAACCACCGTGCATTTTCGCAGTTCTCTGATCATACTCATACTCAACAGAACATCTTTTCATACACATCAACAGATTCAAAGGAGTCGGAACCGGAAACACACAGGCAAACAGCTGAGGATAAACAAGCGGCAATCGTCTCAAGGACAAAACTGCTGCTTCTAGGCAAAATTCATCTCTGTTCCTATGCACAACTGGTTCAGTTTCTAGTGGTATCAAAATCTCTTGTTTGGATTGAGGACACGGCAAAATTTCAGAGTTCTATCATTGTCAGGTCTGAATTAATGCCGCTTCCTCTTGCCGCCTTTCTGGTGTTTTCTCCGCCCCGCGCTCTGTCTACGCGGCTCACTGGGACCACCGTCGTCTTCCTTCTCGCCATCGAGCAGCGTGTTCATCCCGAGGTCGAATCCGTCGGTCAGGCCTTGTAACCTGTACACAGAAACATGCCAGTTCATAAGTTGGTTAGGAAAAGCAAAAGATCTTAAAAGGGCAAGCTCAGCTAAATGTGGCCAAAGCTATCTTCATGTACTCATGTGGCTGGTGGGTTCACTTTATAAGGGGGAAGCCTATACCACAAGAGAAAATCCATAAACTCTGTAGAACGATGGAACAACATACCCATGAAGCTGCTTTTTCATCTGCTTCTCCATGTACTTTTCACGTTTGGTTACGGGGGCTCGGGTGAACAGCTCCTCTTCCGCCTTCTCTTGCTTCTCTCTCTGCCGCATGTAGGCCATAAATTCTTTGCTTTCGTCGCCCGCTGTTTCCTTCCACTGCAAGATTGCGCAGAAAACTTAGTTACCTCGATGTAGCTTATTGTAGCCAACTATACAAAAAGACACAATATACAAACCTCTTCAGGTCTATCAGCAGCATCATCAATCATCTCCTTGAAGTAAGGATTCTCTGTTGCCATACGCAATAATCTTTTCTCTTTCCTTACAGCGTCTTTACTATGACTATCATCCATGGCAGCTGGCCCAATTCTCGGAGGAACATAGATACCATCTTTGCCCTGAAGTCAAACAGCTACACACATCAGACACAACAAATCTGTGTAAATTGAACTCTAGTCATGAAATCATCATTACTGATATAAAACAGAGTGACCTATATTCACGTCATTAACAGGAATAGTGCAGTAAGAATAAGGCAGCATTTAAGCAACGGGTAGCATATCCACAAAAGCAACAATATAAGCTATGATACAGTTCACTTAAAACCAGGCACATAAACCAAGTTACAGTGTAATCTCAAATTCATCAGAAGTTGTTAGGTAGCAACTTAATTTGATTCTGCAAGACACTGCACTGGAAATATCGATTTCTCATCCAACTGACAACTATATTATGTACAGAAAACAGCTCGGTAAGGATGGATAGATTTGATGTCATAAAAATATATATAAGATTTATTGATTGATGCTTGGGCTAAAGAAGCTGCTAAATTCAATGCACAAATTTTGATGGTAACTGATTGGTGTGTGTGTGTGTCAGCGTGAACAGAGTGACGAACAGTCAAACATTATCACCTTAACACATAGTATACGGGAAAACATCAGTTAGTGAGAATTTCACCTGTCCTTCAGGAACAATTTTGGGATCCATCATATCCGGGTTTGGCCGGTACCCCAACAGGTCGTCCTCGCCTTGTTGCCTGCCCTTGACATTGACCTCAGCGTCTGACACCTTATCCTGGGCAGCCGCACCATCTGCAGCATTGGTGAGCTTCTGGATCTGGTACCCCATCTTCTTGTCTATTGGGCGAATCTAGCACACAGAAAACATAACACCATCTACTATTAGACAGCTGCATAAATGGAGACTGGGAGCTTAACAATCAACACTTAAGGGAATAACGGCACACACACCTTCTCAAGAAACAGCCTGATCTCGACAAGGCTGCGCACGACGGGGTGGCCATCGACGGACAGTCCCTTGGCCTTGCGTAGCAGGTAGTAGACGAGGTCCTGGCAGTAGCTCAGCAGCAGGTGGTGCTTGGCCTCCAGGTACCCAATGCCATCGCCTGTCGGCAGCTGGTTTTTCCTAACCTACACCACACAGAAAATTGAACAGAATTGTCAGTTTTTGCCACCCACCCAAAAGCTAACATTAGGAATGGATGGAAGACATGTCAAAGTTGACTTGATTGATTTGCTTGTCAGATAAATAGTACAGAGAACAGATCAGTGATTATGTGGCTCTAAGGGCTCCAAGAGATGTAGTCATAAACAGTGATGGGGTGAATGTGGTTCCTGAAGTCTGGGCTATTAGAGATAAAATCAAGCAGTTTCCAGAAATTTTTAAAAGTGGCTCATGGGTAAATTTTGAAACAAATCTCTCAACTTGGCAAATATAGCAGAAACAGTAAAGATCAATCACCGCTACTTCTTGAAATGCAAGCTGGGCTGCTGGGGCAACAAAACGCTAATAAATATTGTCTCAGTTGGAATAGGTGGTAGCTTCCTTGCACCTCTGTTTTTGCATACAGCTCTCCAGACTGGTCCTTTTCTAGGTTTTCTAAACAAAAGATTGTTTACAGCCAGATTTTGATTTCATCTGACCTGAAAATGTTACTAATTTTCAGACCGGAAGCAGCAGAATCTGCCAAAGGCCAACAACTGAGATTGATAGTGTGCACTTCGGGGGCATGTTTCTGTGTTTCTTTTGCCAGCGCCTGTCATACCTGGTGCGCCGGCACTTCCTATAGATTCTCAAGAATTCAAAATGTGATCGAGTGGCTATCTGTTTGACTAAACGTGACATTCATGCAATATCTAGGATAAGAGATCAGTGCAAGCATATGGCCGCTGACCAGTGCATGTATTGTTCCCTATCCTTTATATTTGTCCTGGTACCTAGCTAAAAGACCTTAGGGAGCCACTTGGTCGCAGAAAGAATGTTTGGTCGTGAGTCAATTGACAAGTAGGCTAAAAATGGTCTCACATCAACTGGTGATGGCCATCATGCCCTCTGTTCTGTATTTCTGTTGCTCCCTTCTATTCTCCGGTTTTCTCAACAAACAAGGCTTGATTGATTGGTGGTGTTGATTGAGATGTTTTTTAGGCTTCATTGGATTGATATTGTGCTTCGGCTTGGAGATGATGGGAACTATGGCAAGTTAGAGTCTAACTACTGGTGTTGTTTAATCAGTACTCCCTCCGAACCAAATTAAGTGTCGCAGTTTTGAACTAAGGTATTATGGATATGGATCAGAGAAAGTAGTTTTTTTTCCAGCCCTGTTGCTCCTTCTTCCTGCCTACTAATAGGCTTCCATGTTTGCAGGTTGATGTTTGGAAGCGAGATTAACTAAATGCCCACGTTTAGGTTCTTCCTAAACAAGACCACACAAAATTCAACAGAATTTTCTTCGTTTTCGCCATGGCCCCCCAAAAGCTTAACCAGAATCACATCCCCTCGTCGTCCCCAATTCCGGCGGCTAAACTCGGGCGTAATCATCACAATCATAGCGTGAGGCGGGGAGCCTGCGAGGGGGAAAAGCGGGGGTACCTTGCGGGTGAGCGACTCGACCTTGGACCTGACGAGGTCGAGCCCGTCCTTCATTTCCTTGAGAGCGGCGAGCAGCTTGGGCGCGTCATCCCTGTTAATGAACAAAACCAAACCCGTGTGAACCCTCCTTCGTATTTTCTGGGCGAGCGATTCTGCGGGGCGACGACGGGACGCGCGGGAGCGAGGGGTTATTACCGCACGAGGGCCTGCGCTTTCCTCTCGTCGTCCGCTCCGGCGATGGCGGCCGTCATCGCCGTTTCTCTGCCTGCCCGAGACGGGGAAAGTCAGAGCACTCAAAATCAAGGGAAGCAAGTTATGAACATTGAACAGGCAGTAGCATCCACCCAAAGTAGAGAAATAAATAAGCATATGTTATGAACATCAAACAAGCATCATTGTTAACCTAAAATCTGGGGTGTACTTAGAAAACAGGGCATGTAACTGTGGAAGGAAATTACTCGTATCAAATACTGCATGATTTTGCTTATAAGATCCTGTGAAATATGCTACTTACTTAGTAGTAGTAAATTTTAGGGAGGGGCAAAGTTACAAATATAAACAAAGCTAAGCAAAGATAACTGAATAAACAGATCCACGAGTTGTTTAGAATGTCACCAGCACATATGGACTAAGCGAAGCGAACTCTGACAGTCCAGGTGTATTGTATTCTTTCAGAAACAGCCCCTGGGCTAAACGAAGACAGAATCTTTAAGATGACAGCACGATCCATTGATGGGAATATCATTCCATTCTACTACAAGTTTTCTAAGCAAAATTCTTTTCTTTATGAATAACTCTGGGAACACCAGATATATCCAGAAAATCAAGACTTGAACCAATCGAGGGGTCATTAATAACCATAGCAACAGGTATCACTAGCGCAGGCAAAGATGTAGTTATGCGGACCCGCAAGGCAATACAGGTGCATCTAGCAGTACAAGCAGGAAAGCAATATGTAGTTGAAGGGCAACAGATTACCGTTGGGGATCTCCTTGAGCTTCGTCCCAGAGCCCTGAAACACAGGAAGCGCCAAGAACGAATCAGCAAATGAACAAAAGGGCAAGCCTTGATGCGTCCAAGAAACAACCACATGTATTCCTGGCGCGGTGCCGTCACAGCGACCTGGTGGGGGTTGAAAATAACAGCTCCGCGAGGGGAGACACGACAGATCGGGAGGAACAAGAAGGCGCGCGCGGAGGGGGGGTGTGCGGGGGAAGAGCGGGATTTGACCTGGAGAATGGCGGCGGGCTTGGGCGGCGGGGACGACGGCGGCGAGAGCGGCTTAGGGTTGGAAGGTGGGGGGAGTGGTGGGGGCTGGGGTGGAAAAGGGGGGGAAATGAGCGGGGCGGATGGACGGGATCACGGGGACGGGCGGGGTGCGCCGTGCGCGTGTGTTCTGGCGCTCGGCGCTATTAAATTAAACTAATTTTTTTAGACAAATTAAGTTTTTTAAGACTACTTACAAAAAAGTTTTTTTTAAGACAACCTCACGAACCTTTTATTAATTCGTCACAATATTTATAAGGACGGAAGGAAGGTCTCCGGGGTGTCCCAGCCACACATGGCGGCCACCCCGAGAGATAAAGCATCAATTTTTTTAGACAAATTAAGTTAAACTAATAGAACGCCTGTGTGTTGCCACGGGCCTTTTGGTGTACTAGCAAAAGGGTCTGTGCGTTGTAACGGAAAAAAATATCATAATCTTCAATGGCCATGATCACATTTTACGGCATCACCGAGATACACTGTCACTCTCAATTTCGTGAAATCATGAACAATTTTTGAAATCATGAACATTTTTTAAACTCGTGAACAAATTTGAAGTCGTGAACATTTTTCAAATTCTTGAACACTTTTACAAATTTTCAAACATTTTTTGAATTCATGAACAAATTAAGTTAAACTAATAGAACGTCTGTGTGTTGCCACGGACCTTTTGTTGTATATATAACTAGATGAATTTTTGGCCCCTTCAACGATATCACATCGACACCTTGTCAACGAGTTCTTTTTGAACGTTGACATAATCCTTCTCCATCTCTCTCATACTCTGTAAAAACTCAAAACACACATTTTGTATTATCATGCGCAACAAATATATTAAAAACAATTATTTATATGCATCTCTTCTGATTGTTAAAACTCGGTGATTTTTCAATCTGGTCCATCATAAAGCTTTGTCAATCGAAATTTTCAAAGCATCATGAGAAGCCATCAGTTTTTATCTATGATCTATAAAAGTGAACATATAAACAATTTTCAAATAAAAAAAATGAAAAAGCTCATATACAATATATATTCATTGGTCGGATTAGGTGATCATTTTTAATCGGAGTGAGTGGCATCGCATTTTTTAGTAGAGTGAGCCGCATTTCAGTTTTAATAAACTGTAAGCTCGCCTGTACATTACTTGTTGATAATTATTCTCCAGAAATGACTTGTTAGGGTATCTGATGTTTTTCACTATATAAAAGTATGTGACACTCGTAGACTCATAGCAAACAACCACTTTCACTAAGAAAAGCGCCGCTCGTTTTCTTCTTATTTAAAGAAAGAAATTCACTCTCTCATTCTGCCACCGCATGGCACAACGCTCACACTCACATGTCATTCCCCAGCCTGCTCTCCTCGCTGACTTTCTTGGCATCAAAACACGCCACTGTGTTCAGCCCGCACTTCCTCTCAGCATCGCCCCCCTTCCCTCCATGGTGTCGCCCTCCCCCTCCTCTCCCCTCTACGGCATCCCAGGCCGATTTCCAGTACCAAGGAATGCACACCGTCATGAGGGTGACCACTACAGCATGTTTTGCTACCATGATATACGAAATGGTATATAACATGCGATCATTTCACCTCTTCTTTTCTAAAATAACTATTGTCGATTTCAACATAGGAAGAAATAGCAAAAATTGTGATGTTGCTTATGTTTCATTCTTATATCAAGATTGTTTTCAGTTTTTAAAAATATTGTTGTTAATTTTGGATGCTTGCATTTCCAGCCTGAAGATAGCTAGTATCTTATTTAGAAGGACGTTTGCCGCCTCAAGATAGCTAATTATTTAGAAGGAGACTTACATTGGACAGAGCAACTAATTTGTTATTTGGATGTTGAATTTCTTTCATATTCAAAGTGCAACGTTTTTGTGTCCTTATGTTGAATTTCCCTCTTGATGCAAGCCTCTGTGATCTAATGCCTCACACTGTCGTAAGAGTAAATTTGTAAGAAATATAGTACCATTGGTTTTATTGGTCTTATTATGTTGCTATGACACATTCTAATATTTGAACCCTACATGTAGATGCCTGGCGTGCCAACTGGCGGTACTAAAAACCGTTAGTTGTCTCGATAGAGTGGTGCGTGAGATCGGAAGTACCAGAGGGGATCACACACGAAGCGTTTACCCAGGTTCATGCCCTAACCATGGATGCAATACCCTATTCATGTTTGGATTTCATTGGTGTATGAGTCGCTCGTATGAGGGGGTTACAGTGTTTGAGGAGATGAATCTATCGAGACTAAGGTGGATAGATTGGTTGGTCCTCGACTACCCCTTGGCCTCGCAATATAAAGGGGGCGAGGCCTAGGGTTACGCGACTCCCTAACCGACCTAGAGGTCACCTCAGGCATGGAGTCCCAACCGTGTCCGCCAAGTCCGAAACTTTCTGGGTGATGGGCTTCCTACCGAACGAGAGGCAGACCATCTCTTGGTCTACAGGGCCCCAAGGTTGGCCCGGGGAACCAGCTTCCCGCTGGCATGACCACCCCCAGTACTATGCACCGTCAATGGGCATGGTCATGTTTATTAATTTCGGAAAGCGAGACACGCCGACCTCCTCCAGCCGCTGAACGCCCCCGACCTCCTCGTCAGTCTCCTGACCTTCAGCCGCCGGATTTGACCTGACCCTCACCGCTTTCTGCCAAGGTAATTTACCCCCACCCCCAGCCTCTAGATCAACCCCATCTACGCTACGCTTGCTTTTTTGAGTTCCATGTGGATTCACTCTCGTGTTGGCATACTCTCCAGCAAATCGCCCGACGACTTGCGTCTTCTAATGGCGGATCCGGTGTCTGCTGCGGTCGCTGTAGGGTGGGCCATGAAGGCCGCTGGGTGGGTCGCCTCGCCCATCATCTCCGAGCTTTACAAGAAGGCCTCCTCCGTCCTCAACTTGGATGCTTCGGGGAAGCTCAAGGAACTCGAGCCAAAGATTTTGCTGCTACAGCGCGTGATGGAAATAGTTGAGGAGAGCCCTTGCAGGCCTCGTCTGGAGCAACTGTTCACGGATCTTAAGTCTGCTTTCTACGAAGCCGAGGACATCTTGGATGATGTTGAGTATTACCGTCTCGAGAAACAGATACAAGATGACTATCCCAAGTCAGAGGTGGCCGCGCCTCCACGTAACAAGGATCGCGTCAGGAAGCCCTTACGACAAAAGGTTGGATGATATTAAAAATAACCTTATTTTGCAAATCAAGCTGAAAATTAGAATGTCCTTCAGTTTTTTAGTGCAGGTTTCTTGGATCCGCAGAAATATTTTCTCATTCATCGATTTCCTCGCTTGCTATTTTGTTTTGCAGGAGTGTGGCATGTCAAAAACCGAGTTGAAGCAGAGCCTAGAGAAAATAGAAAAGCTCATAAATGATGCATGTGGACTTTTTGAACAGATGAACTTGCCAAACAAAAGTACTAATTTGAGCAAACCTGCCAACTCACGAGGTGCAGTCACTACAGCGAGGCCTCCATCTGTGGTAATCGGACGAGATAAAGATTGTGATAGCATAGTAGCAATGCTTCATGATAAGGAAGATGCTCAACCAGACACCAATAGGGCTCAATGTCGTTATTCCATAATCGGCATTCATGGCATCGGTGGTTCTGGGAAATCAACCCTTTCACAACTTGTTTGTGCTCGTGAGGAAAAGGATTGTCATTTCAACCTTGTTACGTGGGTTCACGTTTCTCAGGATTTTAGTGTGGATACCATTTTCAGGCAGATGTCTGAGGCCGCTACCAGGACCCCGTGCCCTCAGTTCAGTAATCTTGACACCTTACAAACTAATTTGGAGAAGGTGTTGCATGGAAAACGGTTCCTCTTGGTACTAGATGATGTTTGGTACAATAATAGAGATGTGAGGCAGTATGAGAAGCTGCAACAGATACTTTCACCACTCAACGCTGGAGAGGCAGGAAGCAAGATCCTGGCGACTAGCCGAACTAAAGATGCATTGATAGCTCTGGGTGCTGCAGAGCAGAGATGCATTCCCATGCCAGTCCTAGATGAAGATGTCTTCCTGAAATTGTTCAAGCACTATGCATTTCACGACGTGTGCGTTTCTGCTGATGACCGAATAAGACTCGAAGACATTGCAACTCAGATTGCAAAAAAGCTGAAGGGATCACCTCTAGTGGCCAAAATTGTTGGAGGGCAGCTACGTATGAGGCCAAACACTGATTACTGGAGAAGTTCCCAAGATGTGAACCATTTGGATGACACCATGGGAGCTCTGTGGTGGTGCTACCAACATCTTGATGAACAGATCAGACGATGCTTTGCTTACTGCAGTATTTTTCCTCGAAGACGTTACTTGGAACGACATGAGTTAGTTAAGCTTTGGGCTGCAGAAGGGTTTGCTAGAAGTAGCAATGAAGGGAAGGATTTGGAAGATGTTTGCCAGGGATACTTTGATGAACTAGTGTCAGCCTCATTTCTGCAACCTGAAGGAAAGAAGTACTCCAGTAAAAAGGACACTTATATAGTTCATGATCTGTTGCTTGATTTAGCAGATAAAGTCGCTGGAAGTGATTGTTTTAGAATAGAGAATCAATGGAAACAGATAGGAGATAGCTTGATAATGGAAGGATGTGAAGAGGAAATTCCCCCAGACGTCCGCCATGTTTTTGTTCAGACCTATGGTTCAGAATTGATAATTGAGAAGATATGTAAATTGGACAACCTGCGAACTCTCATCGTTGATAGTGGAGAAAGGAGAAAACCAGTTGAGGAGAAAGTCCTCAAGAATCTGTTTGTGAGGATAAGGAAGTTGCGGGTGCTTATCATTCCTGGCTATAATGGTCAAGGTGCATTGTCAGTCCCAAAATCTATTGGTCAGCTAAGGCATCTACGGTATCTTGCTTTTTTGACCAGATATGATACAGGCGGCAGGCTGGTTTTACCAGGCACTTTGACCAAGCTTTACCACATGCAGGTTCTTGATTTTGGTAGTATTGGTGCTTTGGTGTTTAACTCTTGTGAAGATACTTTTGGCCTCATTAACTTGCGACATATAATCGGAATGCCGTGTCTAAAAATTCCAAGCATTGGCAGGCTGACATTACTCCGAACGATGGAAACATTAAAATTAAGAAGGGAAGAAGGGTGCGGGTTAAAGCAACTCAGCAACCTAAACCAGCTTCGTGGCGAACTGAGTATCCGGGGCCTCGAAAATGTTGAAAGCCAGCAGGAAGCTCTTGAAGCCAATCTGGCCGGTAAAGAAGGGCTCAGAACATTGGAACTGAAGTGGAAATATAATTGGAGAGCAGAGTTAAAAGAAAAGGAAGATCAGACAGAGGTACTAGAGGGTCTCTGCCCAACGAAGCATCTCGAATCACTGACTATACACTGCTACCATGGTTTGAGATACCCAAGTTGGATGATGGGTAAGCACAATGGTGGCCCAAAGTATCTGAACACACTCAACCTCTACTCTTGCAGCACAGAACTTGGCCCAGAACTTGGTGTGTTTTGCCCTCACCTCCGTTCACTCTATATGTACGGTTGCAGCTGGGACACCTTGCCAGATCACATGGAGAACCTGACGTCACTGAAGGACCTGGAAATCTCGTACTGCCCGAATATTCGGTCGCTTCCAACGCTGCCGCTTTCTCTTGAGCACTTCAGACTGAATGGATGCAATGAGATGCTGATGAGTTCGTGCAGAACAGTTGGAGATCCCAATTGGGAAAAGATTCAGCACGTTCCTACAGCAAATGTTGGAGGTAAATCAAGTCGCCCTCGCAATAATAACATCATGTGTTCCTGCATAACACCACCATATCTTCCATGTGTCTTAATCTGTTTGCTACACTGTCAAACACCAGACTGCAGGGTGAAAACGAGAGGCCAAGTAGATGGCAGCCCTTCATCATCAGCGCCTGAGACCCCTCAAGCGTGAAGTCGTGATCCTTAAACCTACCTGCCAATAAACTCTGTTCATTGTATGTCACTGATTTTGCCGGTGAAGTGGTGCTGCTGCAGCCACTGCGTCATCAGCAACAGGTTGCGAGATTTGATGATGTATGCAAATGATGCACACTAGTTTTATTTCTTCACGTGCAACTATGTACTGTAATAATGCTGTGAAGCCATGAACGCTGAACTTTTCATGTTTCCCTTGGTTTGTAATATTGCACAAGAGACGCTGAACATCCAAATCTATTTGTTTCCGATTAGTTTGCAGTGAACTGTTTGTAATATTTTCTTCCTCGGCCCAAACCCAAAGACATTGCTCTGCCTTCTCCGATTGGTGTGTTTATTCCAAGTGTTGATTACAAGGGACACTAGTGTTGCAGCAGATCAGCAACATATAGCCAAGCAGACCAGACTGCGCTTAAGCCTGAACGGACCAAACAAATCCGCACATAGTCAAAGGCTTAAGCTTGACTATATTCTGCTGATGTCGACACAAATTTACTCAGCATTCAGCCTGGTTTTTAACTCTAAAGGGAACTATAAGACAAGATAAGCAACATATAGTCAAGCAGATCGCTTTGTATGTACACTATTACCAAGATCTGGGCTGAATCCAACAGTGAGACACACAATTGTCCAAGATCATACTACTACTATACTTCCACCAGGTTCTTTAGTGAGAATCACCAGAATGACACGAAACAGATATATTCGTATGCACCACATAGATCATCGAAAACACATGGACTTCGCAATCAGGCCAAAGCATCAGTACGCGTTGTCAGCGGGGCCGTGGTAGTTTCTCCTCCTCAGCTGGGATTCCGCTGCGGGTTGCTGGAGGAAGATCTTGGTAGGATCATGTGGATCGACGTACCTGTAAACGTCAAAGCAACTGTGAGTTCACAACACAATAGGGGAATAGCTGGAAAAGGGAGATTGGGAAATGTCGGATCCTGCACTCACGCATGGCGCATCATGTCATCGACGGGAGTTTGCGCTGCCTGCATGGGGTCCACACGGGGCACAGTAGCGGGCTGGGCTTCAAACTGATTGTAGCGCCGCACTGATGTGATCAGGTTCAGGAAGAGAGGGACAAAAGTACCGCACCCACCTTCCTTGAACAAGATCTTGAAGGTGTGGGTCGAGTACAAAGCCCTGTTCTGGCTTTCTGGAACAACCTGCATTGAAACCGCCCAAGGTTAATATCTTCATGGTTTTTCAGGAATATAGGATGTATGCTCCAGTTCGATTATGAAATGTTCACTGACAACTCACCGGCTCAACGAATCCAGAAATATTGTTGCAGTGAAATATCGGTTGGTTGAACTTCTCACCGTGCACGTACAACTGCAAATAAGTTGGCCATGTCAGAGATTCACAAGGTATAGGATTAGACAAGTTTCAGGATGCATTTACTCACCAGAGGCATATCAAAGGCAAAGAAGTTCCCGACAGGCTTGGCGGCGACAAACACCATCCTTATGTTAGAAAGGTATATGGTGCCCTTTGTTTTTGCGTTACCACCGGGCGCCCTGAGAACAGGCAAAGCAACATATGAGACTGATTATAGTACCCAGTTAGTTTTTTTTGTGCAAAGCAATGTTCATATATAAGATAAAATCCCAAGGTGAACATAATGAGAAAGCCTTCTAAATGACTACAACACAATGAAAGCATTCCTCATCTAACTCGTGCACGCCGAGATAAATGGGTGCCGCATTAGTATCTCATGACCTAAGGATTGCGCCAAGGTGGTGTTTCCATACTCCGTTCCTAAATCCCGAAACCGTACAATATGCACCATTATTTTTCTTCTAGTCACCTAGCAGTTCCAACCAAGCGGTCCAAATTATGTAGTGATGGATACAAGCTATACAGGTCAACCACGCATCACCAACACATCAAACCTTCGAACTCGTATGTTTGCAATCCTCGAAGAAGACAAGGACGAACACGAGGATAGCTAAAAAATCGTTGCAAGACGACATGCCAGCCACTGAACGGCAAAATTCCCCTCTCAAACCAAGGGCTCGACTCAATTTGGGCCGCCCGCACTACCCGGAATCTCAGATGAGCCAATTCCGAAGAGCTGCTAAAGCCATCCTCGAACCCCCCACCGTTTCTTCGCGTCCAACCCTAACCTAACCCCAATTAAAATCCCCATCCAGATAGCGCGACCGCTCGCCACGCTAGATCGCAAAAAGGCAATCTGTCCAGGCGAGGCGTAAACAACCGGGGTGAGAAGAGGGATGAGAGAGAGGGGATTACGCACGAGGGGATCTTGTCGACGTGGAACTCGACGCCGTCGCGGGCGAGGACGAACATCTCGCCGTGGAAGGGCACGGGCATCCCGTTCCCGAACAGCTGCGGGTTCTCCGCCATCTCTCCGGCCGCCCGACCGCCTGCTGCTCGAGCCTTCGTTCCTTGCTCCGCCGCGTCGCCGGATGGATCAGGGGAGCGACGAATGGGTTGGGCTGGCGAGGCTGGCTGGGACGCGGTTCCGATTCCCGGGAGAGGTCTGGGTCTGGGTGCCTTGGTGGCGACTGGGCGAGGCTTCTCGAAGCGGTCGACTCGGGTTGTTTGGTTTCGTTGCGACTCTGGGGGTGGGGGTGGTCGGGTCCGACGCGTTTATGCGCGAGGCGAGGGGATCGATCGCGTGGACCGCTCGATCTCTCGGGGGAGGCGCAGAGCGTTCCAGACGCGGGCCGAAGCGTGTCCCTACTCCCTACCGCAGACCCGTGGGCTGTACCGTAACCGGGTTTTGCTTACCTTAGCCAAAGTGTTCGTTAAGTTTTCGAAAATGATAAATCCCGAGCATGGCAACCCAAACGTTTTTTATGACAATTTTAGTTCACGCGAGGTTGATAAACATGTCAATTTTCTAACAAAAAACGAACTGGGACAAAATTGCCATATTTTAACAACTAAACTTGCCACCTCGTGTCAACTAAAGTTGCCATGAAAAGACGCTCGGGTGACATGCTTAAAATCCGAATGTTCGGGATTTACCGGGGTCCTAAGTTTTTTTCTTATTGAGATGAGATGATGTTGGTTAGGGTTTTTTTAGATGAATCTTTGGTTAAGGTTTTGATTGCGTATGAGTTGACCAATGTCATCAACTCTAGAAAACTAACCTAGAAATAAAATTATTGAAAAGACGTCGGCATGATAAAAAATAATCGATAGCAATTCAAACAAAGACCAAATAGTTGGTCACAGCACAAAATGTTTTTTTGTTAGGGTAGGTTTTCGCCACCACTCAAGTGTACCACTCTCTTCGCTTCGCAATACTCACTACTTGAACTCGTCATGCATGTATTCGGTGGACAATTAAACTCCTTCCCATGTCCTTGTTTGGACAGGTGAAACATCCATTTCACTTGCATAAAATGCGACGTCTAGATAGAAACGTTTACGGACAGTGGTAACTAAAGGATATTTGTCAACATCCCCGAAGACTTTTTTTTTTTAACACAGTACGGACGCAAGCGCTCATATACACGCGCATACACTCACCCCTATGAACGCACACACGCACACCCTACCCCTATGAGCACCTCCGAGAGACTGAGCCGGCATATCATCTTGAAATTTACGAAGTCACCGTAGGCACTTCGTCGTTGACGGGAACGTCTCCTCCCACTGAATGCGCATCGCTGGAAATCCTGAAATAAATCCAGGAATAAATGCAAGCACCAGGATTTGAACCCTGGTGGGCTGGGGATACCACAGTCCCTCTAACCATCCAACCACAGGTTGGTTTGCATTTATTCCTGACATTTCTAACTACCCAGATCTTCCACAAAATGAGAATGGTTGTCACAAGGATTGATAGAAAAATGCTTTTCAGTGTTGCATGTCGAGCCATTGCAAACCATTTTCTTAGAAATACCTAAAACGTCTTATAAAAGTTTATAGAGGGAATACTTGTTTAAATCTACACAGACAATTGGACAATTCAGCGATAATTCCAAATTGGAATGGGTCGTGTGCCAAGTTTTCCACTTCATCTACACTTTACATTTTATAGAAGTACACTATAATCGCTTATCTGATCGGAAAGAAGAAATGAGTGAAGGTCGATGCAGAACAAAGCTAATCCCAAGCAACAATGTTTCAGCTATGGTAGATTTTTATGATTTTGGCCATGGTTGACGCTAGAGAGTCTGGTATTTCTGTCCTAGTGATTCATAGTTCTCAGTTCGGTGAATTTGTCGTCTATCCCACCAGCCTAACATGGTGGTGGTGGTGTTTAAATTCTTTTTTTTTTGGACAATGGTGCCCCTATTTATTCATTATGTTTAACGGTATAAGTTTGTAGACGACTATTGCGATTACTCAAAACCTTTAAGGTTGTCCAATTCATACCATTTTGTTCTTCGGTCTTTTTTTTCGGAGCATGAAGGAAAATCAAGATGCAAAATGTGGAGCATGATTGTTTTCATACTAACATTTGGCAAAATCAAATTTTGCCAAAATTGACAACTTTTTGTGAGGTTGGCACAAAAAATTGGTACCCAACCAATCACTATCCAGTATTTGGCATTTGCCAAATATTGGCATGCCAACTTTTGGCATCAAACCAATCATACTTGTGAAGCTAAACACGGCGATTTAAAAGGAACTTGATGTAAATTTTGGTTTTATCAGATATCTTTGTTGTGTAATAAAATCATATCATTTCCTAAAATGAAAAATAGTTTATGTATGTAAAATGGATTGGCAAAAAATAGTACACAATTCCGCACAAATTCTGTCAACGTGGTACTGTAGTACAGTGTTATTGCCTATTCGAAAGATCATCAGTGCTGCAACAGAAAACAAAACAAAAAATCTCCAGAAACTACATGAGGCAGAAAATGCACCAGATTAGTAATAGCACATATTCCATATGTTCTTTTCCTTTCTCGAGCTGGATGAATCTTGCCAGGCTACAACAACAACAAAAACGTAACAGAAGGAACAATTTACAGGCTTCTTGCACAAGCAATTAAGCACCAGCGAAGCATTTCCAACTCTCCAAGGGTGTGCCCACCCACGTTACGACCAGCTCCATTGCAGAATGAATCTCAAAGCTGTGACGTCCCCCCTACGGGATCTCATCCTGGTGGTACAGGTACAGGCCGAAACCAAACCGTGCGCAGGCCTTGCTGAATGCTGCCTCCTCCGCGGCCGCAACAGCGTCGTCGTTGCGTCCCTCATGCACCTTCGCCGTGCCTGTGGCGTCTCTGAAAGCCTATACCATGCAGTTACGAGTGTTGAGTTGAATGGCAAGAAAATGAGAAGAAGTAAAATGAAGGTTGTTTCAATGAGTCCATAAAGGTTGTTATGATGATCAACTAAATAAAATTGGTACAGAGGGTTCGACTCTCCATGAGTCCATGTATTACTTCACCAATTTCCACTCTATGTTAACTCAAAAAGCTGACATTCGAAAGCTATTAATCGAGAATATATGCTGGACAGATAGATGCTAGTTCTGCCAAAAAGAAAGAAGAGAACATATACCTCTCCATCCGTTCCTTTCAGAATCACTCGATAGACCACGGTCACAGTTCCACTGTTGGAATAAACAACATCACGAACTTCACCACACCAACCTGAAAACATAGTAATCATTGATCACTTCTCTATACTCCACCTGGTACTTTCTATATTCGACGTTTCACATTTGTTTTCCTCCTATTTTTCTATGTGGGCATCTTTGATGTATGATCACAGTAGTTCAATTATCCAATCTAACGAGACTAAAAACTTTTTAGTTGCTGAAACATGGCACCTTGACCAAACACTATGTCAGAAGAGTATAACGATCCATCATTCTGGTTCTCTATAACAAACTAACAGGTAAGGCATGGTAAAAGCTGATCACTGTGTTCTTGATAAGATGGTACTTTCTTAATATGAAGTTTGTGAGGACACAAGTACATGCACCCAAATACAGACTTTGAACTAAAGTTCAATTGAAACAAATAGAGAGGAATCTACAAGAAAAGTGATTTTTAATTGCAAATGGGTGTTTGTAATTTTAATGAGAAATCACCTGGTGCATAAAAGCTCAGCATTCTGTTGGCATGGTACCTGCACAATCAGAGATTAAAAAAAAAGATTTTGTAAGGGGAGCGGTATCACCTACATGTTTCTCTATCAAACTTTGTTCAAAAAAAGTAGTCATGGTAGAAATCCGAGTTATGTCAGTAAGATAATTGCCAATGACTGATATTGTTTGTCAGGCTTACTTCCACTGTATCCATTAAGAATAAAGGTTCACTGAATCCAAGTAATTCATCGCCAGCTTAACAGTGGATATGTGGCTACAGCCTTTCTTATTAAAAGACTAGGAGCAGTAAGTCAATTATTCCACTCTTCATCCAACAAATCCAACCCATGGCAAAAGAAAATGCCCTAAAGTAATCATGTTAATGAGTGGACAGGACAAGCTTCAAGATCAGGGGATCTAGATAGCAACAATCTTTTATCAAATGGAAAAGGTAGCTTGGATTAATGTTTAGCTTAAGAGGTCTTCAGATAGGATAGACACGTCACTCTTCTGACAAGAGGTAGATGACAAAAGTAACTCATATGTGAGGTTGAATGTTTAGCTTAAGAAGTCTTCAGATAGGCTAGACACGTCACTCTTCTGACAAGAGGTAAATGACAAAAGTAACTCATACTTGAGCTGCACTCTACTCTCCTATTATTTGACCTCAGAATAGTTTCTCCACTGCCTACGATAGGCTAATATCAAGGTGATTTATTTGATTTGGCATAACTGAAAGCATACAGAAACCACTGTATTATTTTCTCGTTACAAAAAAGGAGACCAAAATGATGTAAGTCAGCTCACAGCCGCGGCCCAATTTAACAGTCACGAAATGATTACTAACTGTATAATGTTCCAGCTAAAAAGACTATGTAAACTTCATTATTTTATCCGAAAAATATACAATATTTTGTAGATTTAAAACCGAGGCCCACGCTCCATTTTAAAAGCAACATAGGCACGGTGGTGTTAAAATAAGATGATATGACTGCAAACACATAACTGCAGCTGTTATCCTTTTACAAAGTCCAAACTAGCAGAACTCTTCCGCTTTTTAGTTAGATTAACAGAAGTGTCCAACCTGTCCTTGTCTAAGATGCATAACTTGATCAACAACACCAAATAATTGACCACTGACTTTAAATACCTTATCTACCAAACCCTGAAAGTGGAACAGAAGAAAAGTTGCTCAAGTAACCTTCCAATCTAACGGATGTTTCGGACCTACCAACAAAGCAAGAAAAGCCTAAGTTGCAGAACATTAAACTATCTAAGCACAAGTATGGTCAATCTAGTGCATAAGCTAGTACCAAGACTTATTTTATTCTAGGCCAAGAGAAAGTTATCGACTCAGACAGGTGAAATCATGCAAACCAGGTCAGGTCTTCTTCACAAGCATCCTATCTTCATTGCTCGTCTGTCAAATCTAACACATATGATTGGTGTGCTCCTAGTTGGATACTTGTTTTTTTTTTCCTTTTTGAGGAGAACAGTGAACATAACACCAAGACAAGGGAGTGAATTGAATTATTGCCAGCGGTGAAACTCGGATGAGCTATCGTTGTATGAATTTCATACAAACTTACAAAGCTATGCCACCACCAAATGTGTTTGTCGGGGCCATTTCATTTGTTCAGTCCCACGAATTGAATTCAGAGGCTAAGCAAGCGCAGAAGGAAGAGAGAGTGGCTGCAGGCTGCAGCCTTGATTGAACTCGCAAACTGCAACAGCTAATCTATCAATACTCTCTGTCCACTAAATTCATACGAATCTTTGGAGCATTTTTTTAGTAGAAGGGATTGATAATTAGGCGCCCACGGTGGCCAAGGTCGGGTCACGCGTTCGTCTCTAGAAGGGAACCAACATCCAGCGACCGACCATGATGGCTGACGGCGAACAGCAGTAGTAGCACGCAGCTAGGACGCGGGGGAGCAGATGGAATCGAGCGGAGAGAGGAGACGGCGGGTGGGGTGTCGGGAGTTAACGAGTTGGGTGGGTGTGCTGACCAGGGGACGGTGTTGGTGTCGGGGTCGATGATCTTGTCGGGGACGCGCTTGTTGAGGTCCCTGAGGATCTCGACGAGCGGGCGGGTCATCCCGGTGGCCTTGTCGAGCGGCACGACGTAGTTGGTGGTGGGCACCCCCTTCCCGACTCCCCCGTCCAGCCTCGCCACCACGCGCGCCCCCCGCCGCTGGCCCGGCGCGCACCGCCAGCCTACGCCCGCGCCCGCCCTCCTCGCGGCCCCGAGCGGCGCGGCGAAGGGGCGGAGCGCCGTGGCCTCCATGTTGGCCGCCGGGGCGGGGTTGACTCTGCGGAGGAATGCGATGCGCGCTGCGTGCGTGGTCGATCGTGCGAGCGGTGGGAGAGAAGAGAGGTCAGAGGCGGGCGGAGGTCGTCTGCGATTCTGGAGGAGGGGGAGGGGAGTAGAAAAGGACCGGGGGTTCCGGGGTTTTTTTTTTTTTTTTTTGAGAGATGGGGGGGGTTCCGGGGTTGGGAAATGGCCAGCCGTGCGGAAGCGGAAGGTTGGTTGCGGCGAGAACAGGAGCAGCCGGGGCTTGGCTGGGCTACCTACCCGTGCGCCAAGCCTAGTGGGCGTGTCACCCGACGGGGCGGGGGCGGGGGCGGAGGCGTGCGTGTGCGTGGGCGCGCCCCGTGCGCCGCGCCTGCCAACTACTGCCGCTTCCGGTAAGCGTGAGAAGCCCGAGCGCGGCGTGGGGTTGGTGAGCGTACGGTGGTCACGGCGGGCGGAGGGCGTGGTCCACGGTGCGCAGGTGGGACGTACGGGGGCCGAGAAACACAGGGGATGTCATAACTGGCCCTGCAAATGGGAAAACTAACCATATCATATCAAGTGTCTCTAACCTATCGTTGCATCGAATCCTACAACACCATAACCCTCCTGCAAAAGTAAGAAGGGACTCAACTTAACAGCCAGACTCTTCTGAAAATAATCTACTCTTTCAAAAGCTTGGCAGCCAGCACTGATTCACTGGACCGGAAACGCCTGCCTGTTTCCCTTGCGTTCTAATGCCGCGGTAGCTGTACCCTGCAGGCCACAAAGCGAGTTAGCCAGGATCAGACAGAGTCACAACTATCAATAAAAAGGACGCATGTAAAAGTTAATTTACCGGCTTGAGCTTCTGTTGGAAGAGCATCTGTACTTCTCTCCGGAGGGCGTCAACCTCCCCGGCGTACTCCTTCTGCTCCTCTGATGGCAGCTCCTCCAGCTGCACCCCCAGTCTGTACAGCACGCTATCTAGGCCGCATGACTCGAGGTCCGTAGAGTCCGTCGAGGGAAGCTTCAGTAGACTCCTAATGGCCAACAAAACCTGCGGAAAAAGCCAATGTCAGTCAAAACCTGTAGCACTGCAGGTTTTACCGATGGCATCCGGAAATTTCGTCAAGTGCACTAGTCGTTACTTCCATTCCTTGACAGGAGTATAGAATACTTGCATTTCTACAACTCTCTTGTAAAGTGCTTGCTGAGAGCATAAATAGCATTGAACAATAAAATCCATGCGTGCTAAAAATGCATATTCATGCACCAAATGGCAAGACAAGTCCACACAAGGAACAACTGTCATAAAGAGAGCAGACTATGAACTGGTAACCAATGCTAATCATAATGGTCTACAAAACTGAAGGAGACACTGATCTTACCTTTTCTTGAAGGTCAAGGTCAAACTTTGATAACATATCAGTGACTGACTTCAGAAAAACACGTTCACTTAAGAAAGGGAGCCCTGAGCTTCCAGAATTAAGCTGAAAATCTGCTAGGTCAGTTATTAAAAACACTGCCTTCTTCTGAAGCCGAACATCAACACTGTTGCTTTCTAGTATGTGCTGCAAAAGTGGGAAATTTCGTCACAGCTGAACCAGTTATGTGATTGTATTCCCAAGATAGGATGTTCACTACCTGCAACATTGCGTTCCCATTTTCTGAAGTGAATGCCTCCTGACCATTTACGTTATTTCTGATCAAAGCCGATATAGCATACATTGCCTTCGCAGCTTCTTTTGCCGAAGTGGAATAACCCATCTTCACTAATCTTGCCAAAGCTCCATAACCAAGAATCTGACCAAGAAAGAAACAGTCAGCACATGTTACATGGCTAGAACAGAAAATGATTATAACAAATACTTCAACCAGAGGCGCTCCTGTGCTCAGTGGGGAAACATACAAGGAAATCGGCTCTTAATAAAATGACATGCACAGCTGACAATTAGCAGAAAAATGAAAAGAAAATAGAAAATAAATAAAGCACCGATATAGCAATGGTGAAATGCAACACATATAAACATCGTTTCCAAGCATACTTAATTAAGAGAAAAGATAAAATTGCAGTAGGATTGGTTGATTTATTTGAATGACACAGGAACCACACATTTCGCTCACTAGAAAATAATTACTCCCAAAATCTGCACAATAGTATTAATAATGAAGCAGATACTCTGCATAAATAAGATACAGCATTGGCATCAACATGCTTCTTTGTGCACGAGTAATGGCATTACCTGGCTTTGGACAAGGGCATTATTCTGACTGGCTGTACCCAGGATCCAGGCAGAGGTGATCCGTATTTCTTCATTTGCATTATTAAGATCTTGAATCACAGGAACAAGGCCCCCAATTTTGTCAAGGTCTGGTCACAAATGCATGAGCAAGACACAGTTTCAGAAAATCTTCCAAAAGGTCACACACACAACTCTAAGCTTTTGTTGCATCCAGTTTTGGCTCTCTTTTTTTTCTTTTGCAAAAGCTGGTAAACTATAGACACTTAATACACAGAGCACCCTAGTAAATCACTACCAAAGTCTAAAACAGTGGTTATGGCAAAACTGTAGTTTATTTCATTGGCATGAACTCTAGATGTTAAAAGTAAGATGTTTCAGTCATACTACATAGTCATAGGCAGATAACTCTGGTTGATTTGCACAGCAAGATACTCACATATTGATGTACAAATAAAAGAAAATATAAATTTACCATTGGCATTATCAATGGGCTCAACAAGAATTAAAAGCTCTTGCAGTGCACGCTGGCGATCCTCCAGTGAAATGGAAGCATTGTTCAAGTCAGCAATTGCAATCTTCATTAAGTCAGCATCTGATGGCACCTTTAACTTCTCCATCAAGTCCTGTAAGAAAATCGATAAGATTCAGCATAGCGCGCAACCATGCTTATGTGTTGTGTTTCATCTATATAGAGGAGACCACATACCAGCTGTCTACCTAATCATAAAACTCAGTTCCCAAAAGAATGCATGTCTAGTTAGCATAGGTTTCTCGGGAAAATTAACATAGGGATTACATAACAATGCTTTTGTATTTTGTTTGACATATAACAATTACAATGGAAGGCATAATGCAACCTTGGAAAGTTTAAACATGAATACGTCAGTGGTGAGTGGTCATTAAGGATATTAAGGCAAATAAACAAAAGAATGCATGTCTAGTTAGCATAGGTTTCTTGGGAAAATTAACATAGGATTACATAACAATGCTTTGTCTTTTGTTTGACATAAAAATTACAATGGAAAGCATGATGCAACCTTGGAAAGTTTAAACATGAATACGCCAGTAGTGGGTGGTCATTAAGGATATTAAGGCAAATACAGAATATGACAGTAAATGATAAGTTTATTAAATTGACATCAGAGCAAGTGTGAATATGTGACGATAATCCAAATCAAAGCAAACGCACATCTGAAGCTGTAAACAAACAACTTCAACAACTAGGTATACATATACTGTACAATGCAACTGACCAATCCAGAAAAGCACTACTAGGTTCTGATGTGAATAGAAGCAGACATGGCAAGTTTATACGTATGACACAACAAAACCCAAAACATGAATCCTGAAGCAGCATTTCTCACCTTAATCTCATGCCGCCGCTTGAGCAGCTCATCCTCAGATAACTTCTGCACATCCGCTGCCTCTTCTTTCAGCCTTCCTGGATCTGAATTCCCTGTGTCACCAAAGCCAACCACCAATACCAGATAGAACTCAGTAAAATGCAGCAGTGTCTTCAAAACCAACCAGACTTACAAGTTTACAGTGCAACTGCAGCCTCAGGCTGCAAGTTCCTACATCTTAAACCAACTTCAGCTTATCCAGTAATAAATGAAGGATAGATTACCAATTTTCATGGTACTAGCTACTGTGTTCTGTATTTATTTACAACGTCGAAAGCTTGACTAAAAACCAGTAACAGTTCGGGAAAATTCGTTGCAATCCAATTACTAAGAGACAACCAGCAAGCGCCTACTAAAATTGAAAGGTTCCGCCACTCATAATCCAACATTTTCCAGAGCGGATCGAAACAATTGATCGTAAAATCTAAGGGGGTTTGGGGCTTCCTGTACCGATGGCCCACTGCAGCATGCTGTCGAGGGAGCCGAAGCCGCCCGCGAAGTCGTCCTCCACCACCGAGTCCCCGCCAGCGGCCTCCCGCTCCGCGGCCAGCTCCCCCTCGTCCTTCCCCGTCGCCCACTGCGTCGCCGCCCCGCGCGACCTGTTCTCCCCGTCCCCCTCCGCCGTCACCGCCACCGCCGCGGAGGCCGTCGCAGCCGGAAGGAGGAGAACCGCCGACAGGAGAGCGACTGCGAGGAGGAGGTTGCGGCGGCGGTGACTGGATCGCTCCGAGTGCGGCCTCGCCTTCGCCATGGCCACGGAGCAGCAGAAGTGGGGAGGGAAGAGGGTTCTTCTTTTTTGCTGTTTGGAATTTTCGAGATGTTGAGGCGGTCTCTGCATTTTGTATGGTTCGGTAATAATTTCGTAGTTTCTCGTGAGTTCGTGAGGAACACAGTATTCGCGTTGGACTCCGATCGCAGCGGGTCGAGGGACGGGTTTGTGAGAACTTTAGTTGTGTGTGTGTGTGTGTGTGTGTGGGGGGGGGGGGGGGGGGGGGGGGTTTGGATACACGCAGTTAGAGCCCCTGGTTCGGTGTTCGGAACCCTCTCATTGGCCTCGGTGACATCACGCCGGAGAAGATACGCGCTGACCGTTCGTTCGGAAGTGGACGGCGCGATGAAACATCGCGTGCGGCCTCGCTTTTACGATTGTGCACGATAGTGTGCCCTGTTCAAAACTGTTTTCACACCTTATTCAATAGTACTATCTTTCTTTTTGCAGGGAAAGAGATTATGGGCCTGTTCGGTAGCTCGCCAGCTCCCAGCTTCCGCGAATCCGCGAGCGGAGCTGGCCCGAACGGCTCGGCTCCAGGAAGCTGGCTTCCCAGAGCGAAGCAACATCCACGTACAGAAAGTTGGAGCGGCAGTTTTGACGATCCAGGAATCGGGGAAGCTGGAGTTGGCGTTATTTACGATCGGATGCCACCGCGAAGTGACTCACGTACCGGTTCGTTGCCTTTCCCTCCGATCTGGGCCAAGCCCATCCTCTTTCCTCCTGTCTCCCACCGATCCTACCTGTTGAGCCGACTGGGCTCCAGCCCGCCCAGGCAGGCAGGCCTGCTGGCGCGTACGAGAAGCCGAAGCCAGCGAGCCGAACGCTTTTCCATCGATCCCGATTCGTGGAAGAAGCTGGAGTTGGAAAACAGAAGCGAGATTCGAGGATTTAGTGAAGCTAGGGGACTACCGAACAGGCCCTATATATTACTCCTTCTGTCCCATAATATAAGATGTTATTACAACTAATATGTGAGTATATTGAACGTAATAACATCTTACATTATGGAATGGATGGAGTACGTACTCCATTCGTCTACGAATAAGTGTACATCTACCTTTTGTTTCAAGTTAAAGTTCTAAAATTTTGTCCAACTATATAGAAAAGAGTAGTAACATACATGACATCAAATTGGTATATTATGAAAATTCATTTCAAAACGGGTCTACTGATACTAATTTAGTGTCATAAATGTTGCTACTTTTCCCTATAAAGTTGGTCAAAGTTTTAAATCCACGGAGTAGCTAGCAATAGAGTTACAATCATAGTTCATAATATCGTCTTGACATTCAGGCGATTGATAACCCCCCCCGACCCCCATAGCAACAGAGGACAATGATCATGCTAATAAGTTGAGCGATTTGAAAGGAAAGGAACGATTGCATATTCAGGGGGAAATTGCAAGTGTGTCGAACATCATCGCAGTAGTAAGAAGTGACCTGGAACAATGGCGTCTGGGAGGTGCCAAGGTTGTAGAGCACCCCTTTGGGAACCTAGCCGTGAGATAGGCAGCTAGCATGCCCTCTGCTTTTCTGTTTTCTCTGAATTTTTCCTTTGCCCACTCCATTTTGATCACTTGATCAACACATTGTTTCCCTATGTGCTATCTGCTAAATCTAATGAAGCCAGCAATGTTGGGTCTTTCAAAAAGAAAAATAGTTCATAGCATCAGCAATTCCTGGGGCAAAATTCTTAAGCCAGACAACAGTTTGTTCTTGCTCTTTACCTAGCTTTGCCAAACCGTGGCTCACCATATTTGCATCAACCATCAAGGATGACCTTTAAAATTCTTACATCTTTTTCCATGATTTTCCCACCGGACGGTACTCGAAGCGTAATGGGGTGAGTTTGGCGTCTTGACATTCACTAGCTCGAGGGCTTCCACACAGTCCGTCTCTACCTCGATCTACCGGGGGAGGGGGCATACAATGCCTGACTGAGGCCCTCCTCCATGGCCACCAGCTCTGCCTCAACTGCATTTGCAATATCTTGGAGATGAGGCGTTATCTTATAAATATTCGGGACCACCCACTATTGGGTAAATCGGGGCGACTGTTTTCGACATTTAGTTTTCGACATTTAGGACATCCACAATATATGGCCAAATACTAATTCCAAATGGAAAAATAGTGTTTGGAACCAACTCTCACTGTTGTGCAAACTAATACCAAATTGCAAAAGGTGGAAACTGGAGCAAGTAGATCATCTGACGCCAAACTTGAACAAACAATAAACAAATGCAACAATACAAATGGGTTGATGGATGTTAAATCGGATCATGCCAATGCCATATTGGGGTACGACTCCATGTTAGGGTTAGGCTACCAAGGGGCAAAGCTCCTGCCGCCGCCACCACCACTACCTCGCCCTGGCCTTGTGCCCTCCAGCGATGCTGCCATGTGCATCCCTAGGCATGTGATGGACCAGTCATGCCCATGTCTGCCCCTCCATCGCTAGGTCTTCGTGTCCTGGGTGGGCTTGTTGTACATCGGACCGGGAAGGTTGAGGATCGGAGTCATGTTTCACTACAACGGTTGTATTTCAGAACTCATACGAATCCTAACCCCTTCCCCACCTCGGATGTGGCATACTTAAGGTAGTCGAGGGCATCAGGGTGGGCACCTTGAACGCCCTCCTGATCACAGCGCTCCCCCATATCGACGGCACGCGATGACAGTGAAACCTCCTGTGGTGATGAAGCTCGTGCTATAAGTGGAAGGCACATCGAAGGCGTCCAAGGTGACCCCGGACGTCGGTGGGGGCAAAAAATGGGTTCCCTTGCGGAGGCTGGCCATCTGAAGCCGACTGGTGGGGAATCCACAATGCTTCTCGCAACGAATCTTGATGCACTCGTGATAGTCGCTGAAGGCCAAGGAGTAGAAGAGGAGCCGCCAGTTGATCAGGGAGGGGGCGATGGATGAGCGGTCGAACGGACCGGAGGATTTTGTTGAAGGGAAAGATCAAGAGGTGTAAGAGGAGCAGGAACACCCATGGACCATCATCATGCTAGTTTGCTCTCTCTGGCGCCTGCTTCCTCTCTATGAGTAAGGAGTTGGGTCGTGCAGAGGTTTGTAGAAAACATCATTTTTCCCTCAAGTGGATGACCTTAAGGTTTATCGAACCAGTAGGAGTGCTTGAACTACAACCAATGATCAGTGGATGACCTAAGGTTTATCAGTCTGCGGGAGGTGTAGGATGAATGTATTCTCCTCTCGAGCAATCCCGCAATACGATACAAGTGGTCTCTTGTTCCCCCAACCCATCTAATATAGTTATAAGTTGACATTTAATGGATATAATTCAAATTTGAACCACGAATACATGAAATCACTACACCCAAGAAAAAGACACATCCATGACCTTTTCTATCATGGAAGTGATGATAATATTGACAAAAACACGTATCATCTTGGATGTGGTGGGAACCCACTTATATGACAATGGCAGAAAATGGGCTTTTCATCCTGGGCGGGCCGGCGGCGCACCTGCAAGACGTTCTTTGGGACTTCCACGACGTAAAAAATCGTGGTGGAAGTGAGGGCGATAATTTTACGGTAGGTTGAAGCTTAGCGGTGGATTCTTGCGGGCACCGCTCCAGTCTTGTCGGGCCAGGGACCTACATTCTCCAACGTCCATGGCTTGACGGCATCCCCTGCTGGTGCGATTTTCGGCCCCAGCGCTCCGGTTGTTGCACTTCCTCTAGCTCCTTCGGCTCGTCGGCGTTCCGGCGGCTCCGCCTCCGGCATCTCAGACCTACATTCCCTTTCGGTTCTTGACTTGCCAGCGGCGTTGGTCGCTACCCATCCCTTCATGCCGCTCTCTACCCTGCTGCCTCCCCGATCACGTTCACCAACACGCCATGTCAGTTCCAAAGCTTGCGTTTTTCAGCGACGGTAGGTGCAGCCCCCCCTCCCACCTTTTGAGGGGGCGGTCGACCGGCACGCTGCTACTTGTGAGCTACGTTGGGATTTTCCCCGAAGAGGAAGGGTGAAGCAGTACAATAGTGATAAGTATTTCCCTCAGTGAGAACCAATGTTATCGAACCAAAAGGAGAACCACGCAAATCCAAGTGAACAACACCTGCACACACAAAAGCAAATACTTGCACCCAACACGGGTAAGAGGGTTGTCAATCCCCTTGAACTCGTTACTTGCAAGGATCAAATCTTGCATAGGTAGATAGATAAATTGCAAAACAAAATAAAAGTAAATAAATTGCGGCAAGGTGATACGTCTCCAACGTATCTATAATTTTTTATTGTTCCATGCTATTATAGTATCAATCTTGGATGTTTTATATGCAATTATATATCATTTTTTGGGACTAACCTATTAACCTAGTGCCCAGTGCCAGTTGCTGTTTTCTGCTTGTTTTTGGTTTTTCAGGAAATCAGTACCAAACGAAGTCCAAATGCCACGAAACTTTTTAACGATTTTTTTCTGGACAAAAGAGACCCTGGAAGCTTCAGGAGGATGCCAGAAGCCTCACAAGGAGGCCACAAGGCAACAGGGCGCGGCCCCAGGGGGCGCGCCCTGATGCCTTGTGGGCCCCTCGTGTCTCCTTTTGACCTAATTCCACTTCTATAAATTCTCAAATATTCGAAAACCGTCAGAGAGCCAGACGAGAAAACCCTACCGCCTCCGCAAGCCTCTGTTCTTCCGCAATCCCATCTGGAGGCCTTTTCTGGTACTCTGCCGGAGGGGGAATCGATCACGGAGGGCTTCTACATCAACCTTGCTGCCCTTCCGATGATGCGTGAGTAGTTTACCACAGACCTACGAGTCCATAGCTAGTAGCTAGATGACTTCTTCTCTCTCTTTGATCTTCAATACCATGTTCTCCTCGATGTTCTTGGAGTTCTATCCGATGTAATCTTCTTTTGCGGTGTGTTTGTTGGGATCCGATGAATTGTGAGTTTATGATCAGATTATTCATGAGAAATATTTGAGTCTTCTCTGAACTCTTTTATGCATGATTGCTATAGCTTTGTATTTCTCTCCGATCTATCCATTTGGTTTGACCAACTAGATTGATTTATCTTGCAATGGGAGAGGTGCTTTGTGATGGGTTCAATCTTGCGGTGCTCAATCCCAGTGACAGAAAGGGACATGACACGTATTTGTATTGTTGCCATTAAGGATAAAAAGATGGGGTTTAATCATATTGCTTGAGTTTACTTTGTCTACATCATGTCATCTTGCTTAAGGTGTTACTCTATTTCATACTTAATACCCTAGATGCATGCTGGATAGCGGTCGATGGGTGGAGTAATAGTAGTAGATGCAGGCAGGAGTCGGTCTACTTGTCTCGGACATGATGCCTATATACATGATCATTGCCATGAATCCGTCATAATTATTTGCTTTTCTATCAATTGCCCAACAGTAATTTGTTTACCCACCGTATGTTCTGTGCTCGAGAGAGAAGCCTCTAGTGAAAACTATGGCCCCGGGTCTACTTTTATCATATATTAAAATCCAAAAATACTTTGCTGCAATTTATTTACTTTTATTTTATTTTGCAATTTACTTTTTATCTATCACTATCAGAATTAATCCTTGCAAATAACCGCTAAGAGGATTGACAACCCTCTTATTTGCGTTGGGTGCAAGTGTTTGCTTTTGTGTGTGTAGGTGCTGCTAAAGGGGTTTTGTGTGGTTCTCCTACTGGATTGATAACCTTGGTTCTTAACCGAGGGTAATACTTATCTCTACTATACTGCATCATCCTCTCCTCTTCGGGGAAATACCAACGCAGTCTACAAGTAGCACAAGGTATTTTTGGTTTTTATAATATGTTTAAAGTAGACCCGAGGGCCATAGTTTTCACTAGAGGCTTCTCTCTCGAACACATAGCATACGATGGGTAAACAAATTATTGTTGGGCAATTGATAGAAAAGCGCATAGTTATGACGTATTCACGGCAATGATCATATATATAGGCATCACGTCCGTGACAAGTAGACCGACTCCTGCCTGCATCTACTACTATTACTCCACCAATCGACCGCTATCCAGCATGCACCTATGGTATTATTAAGTTCATGACAAACAGAGTAACGCCTTAAGCAAGATGACATGATGTAGACAAAGTAAACTCAAGTAATATGATTAAACCCCGTTGTTTTATCCTTAATAGCAAGAATACAATACGTGCCTCGCTACCCCTTCTGTCACTGGGTGAGGACACTGCAAGATTGAACCCATTATAAAGCACCTCTCCCACTGAAGATAAATCAATCTAGTTGGCCAAACCAAACGGATAGATCGGAGAGAAATACAAAGTTATAACAATCATGCATAATAAAGTTCAGAAAAGACTCAATTACTTTCAATGAATAATCTGATCATAAACCCACAATTCATCGTATCCCAACAAACACACCGCAAAAGAAGATTACATCGGATAGAACTCCAAAGAGATCGAGGAGAACATTGTATTGAAGATCAAAGAGAGAGAAGAAGCCATCTAGCTACTAGCTATGGACCCGTAGGTCTGTGGTGAACTACTCACACATCATTGGAAGGGCAGCAAGGTTGATGTAGAAGCCCTCTGATGACCCACAAGTATAGGGGATCAATCGTAGTCCTTTCGATAAGTAAGAGTGTCGAACCCAACGAGGAGCAGAAGGAAATGACAAGCAGTTTTCAGCAAAGTATTCTCTGCAAGCACTGAAAGTAGCGGTAACAGATAGTTTTGATAGCAAGATAATTCGTAACAAGTAGTAATGGTAACAAAAGTGAAGCAAGGTGGCCCAATCCTTTTTGTAGCAAAGGACAAGCCGGAACGAACTCGTATAATAAGCAAAGCGTTCTCAAGGACACATGGGAATTTCATCTAGTCACTTTCATCATGTTTGTTTGATTCGCGTTCGCTACTTTGATAATTTGATATGTGGGTGGACCGGTGCTTGGGTGCTGTTCTTACTTGAACAAGCCTCCCACTTGTGATTACCCCCTCTCGCAAGCATCCGCAACTACAAAAGAAGAATTAAGATAACTCTAACCATAGCATGAAACATATGGATCCAAATCAGCCCCTTACGGAATAACGCATAAACCAGGGTTTAAGCTTCTATCACTCTAGCAACCCATCATCTAATTACTACTCCACAATGCCTTCCCTTAGGCCCAAAGATGGTGAAGTGTCATGTAGTCGACGTTCACACGACACCACTAATGGAAGCAACAACATACATATCATCAAAATATCGAACGAATACCAAATCCACATGATTACTTATGACAAGACTTCTCCCATGTCCTCAAGAACAAAAGTAACTACTCACAAATCATATTCATGTTCAAGATCAGAGGGGTATTGAATAGCATTAAGGATCTGGACATATAATCTTCCACCAAATAAACCAACTAGCATCAACTACAGAGAGTAATCAACACTACTAGCAACCCACAGGTACCAATCTGAGGTTTTGAGACAAAGATTGAATACAAGAGATGAACTAGGGTTTGAGATGAGATGGTGTTGGTGAAGATGTTGATGAGGATTGGTCCTCCCATGATGAGAGGATTGTTGGTGATGTCGATGGCTTCGATTTCCCCCTCCCGGAGGGAAGTATCCCCGGCGGAATCGCTTCGCCGGAGAGCAAAAGTGCTCCTGCCCAGGTTTCACCTCGAGACGGCGGCGCTTCGTCCCGAAAGTCTTCTTTTTTTTTTCTAGGGCAAATGTCTTCATATAGCAGAAGGAGGGGGCCAGGCGCCAGCCAGGGGCCCCACAAGGCATCAGGGCACGCCCAGGGGGGCGCGCCCTGTTGCCTTGTGGGCAACTGGTGGGTCCCCTCTGGTATTTATTTTATCCATTATTTTTTATATATTCAATAAAAAATCTCCGTGTAGTTTCAGGTCAATTAGAGCTCTGTAGAATAGGTATCTCTGATGTGGCTATTTCAGGTCCAGAATTCCAGCTGCCGGCATTCTCCCTCTTCATGTAAATCTTGCAAAATAAGAGCGAAAAGTCGAAATCGATAATCATGACCACATGTTTAGAGAGAGAGACGTCGATAAAAATAAAATACGGACATGAGCATCATGATCTTTATTATAACAGCAATATACCATCACAAAACTTCTCATAAAAAAGTGACAATTCATCCACAAGTTAAAGTATGAACCATAAACCATATTGAAAACTAACAAACTGTGATGTCAGTCATTGAAGCAATCGCAATTCATCATATTATCAGAAAGAGTCTATGTAAGAGCTTCATTTTTAGCAAGTTCACATACTCAACTATCATTTAGTCTTCTATGATTGCTGACACTCACGTCATACTTATGGAGCAAAAGTTTCAGTCGAACACATAGAAAGATAGGGCCTTATAATTTCGCCTCCCAACGTATTTACCTCAAGGGTAATGTCAACAATAATAACTCATGATCACCTACATTCAACTGGATATATATGCATAGACCAATCCCCACCACATGATGTTTGCCAAAAGAGAAAATAAAAACGGAATAGAAGAGAATACTATTGACTCTTGCATGAAAGTAAATACATAAAGTAAAAGATAGGCCCTTTGCAGAGGAAAGCAGAGGTTGTCATGCGCTTTTTGTTTTTGGATGTGCAAACTCTTAATGTAAAGGAACGTCACTTTATATTGTCCCTTGTGATAGCGACCTTTATTATGCAGTCTGTCGCTTTTATTGCTCCACCATCATAAGATCGTACAAAGCTTATTTTCCCTTACAATAAAAGTTCATACATATTTAGGAGCAATTTTTATTGCTTTTGCACCGATGACAACTTACTTGAAGGATCTTATTCAATCCATAGGTAGATATGGTGGACTCTTATGGCATGAAACTGGGTTTAAGGTTTTGGATGCACAAGTAGTATCTCTACTTGGTGTGGATTTTTGGCTAGCAAAGATAGGGGGCAAACACCACATGTTAGAGGATCCAAAACAATATAACTTCCATGTGAATATAAGCAAACATAACCCATTACAATGTCTTCCTTGTCCAACGTCAACTAATTGACATAGAATATTTGATGGGGGCTCACAATCATAAAAGATGTCCAAGATAGTGTATTTATATGTGAGACCTCTCTTCCTTTATTATTTTTCATGAATTGCTACAATGACCAATGCTATGTTTGTCTACTTCCAACAAGTTTTATCAATTATACTTCTTTTATGTGAAGTCATCACTCCCCATGGGATTAGCATATGATCTTATTTTTATTCTTTCTTTATTTCTAAGATTGGATCATCAAGAGCAAAACACTCAACTCAAACTACTCTTTATTATATAACTTTCACACACGATTACATAGATAGATAGATCACAAAGCAAGCACTTAAAACTAAATCATACTAAAATTTTATTCCTCTAAATCACGAAATAACTAAGGATCGAACTAAGATAGATAATGATGATGAAAAAGTGATGGTGATACGATACCGGGGCGCCTCCCCCAAGCTTGGCACAAGCCAAGGGGAGTGCCCATACCCGTGTACTTAAGTCTCCTTCTTTGGTGATGGTGGTGATGATGCGGTGGTGGGCTTGTCCTCCGTCTTCTAAGGCATAGGCTCTCCATCATAAAAGGACGAACGTGTTTCCGGAGTCCTGAAATTTGCAGCTAAACTCATACCTTTGAACTTGGCCTCATACTCAAAATTTTGGTTTTGTAGATCATATATTTGGGCCTGAAGATAATCAATCCGATCATTGAGCTTGAAGATGACGTCCTCAATATTCTTGCTGTCCACCTTGTGCTCACGGATGAATTCCGTGATCATGGAGTGGTTAGCACAAAGTCTGCGCTCCACCATGCCCCGGCACTTGAAGATCTCCTATTCCACCGCTTCCAGCCTGGCCTTCTCGCTTCCGGTCTTCTTAGGTCCTTGAACGTCCTGGATGTGGAGCACCCCCTCACGCATCTCAATGGCTTGAGGGTGCTTCATCACCTCCGGTAGGTAAGGGTTGATGACCTTCTCATAGAACTTGTCCTTGGACGAGCTTGGAGACGTCATGGCGACCTAGATCTGTCAGAAAAATAGCCCGAAACAAGAACAGAGGAGAAACTTGCGATACGGTGGTCAAAACATACGGGAGTATATATAAAGAATTTTTATCTTGCAAAACAAGCATACGGGAAGAAAACGGAGTCGGGAAGGCACACGTGGGGCCCACAAGGCATCACGGCGCGCCCCGAGGGGGTCGCGCCCTGTTGTCTTGTGGGCGACTCGTGGGTCCCCTCGGCTGTTTCTTATTTTTGTAATTTTTCTAATATTCCAAAACTGACAGAAATATTTTTTATGGAATTTTTGGAGTCGGTTTAATTACCGTATCACATACCTACTCCTTTTCAGGGTGCTGGAGTGTTCCGGAAGGACTCTTTGATGTGTTCCTCCGGTGTCATTGTTTGAATAATATTAATTTCAACATTAATGGGAGTACCTGAGATATAATGTTTAATTCTTTGCCCATTAACCACTCTCAGATTATTTCCTTCGGAGTTGTTTATTTTAATGGCTCCGGAGCGATAAACTTCTTCGATGATATACGGTCCTTCCCATTTAGAGAGAAGTTTTCCTGCAAAAAATCTTAAATGAGAATTGTATAATAGAACATGATCACCTACTTTGAATTCCCGTTTTTGAATTCTTTTGTCATGCCATCTTTTAACTTTTTCTTTAAACAACTTAGCATTTTCATAGGCTTGGGCTCTCCATTCATCTAAAGAGCTAATATCAAATAACCTCTTTTCACCGGCAAGTTTAAAATCATAGTTAAGTTCTTTAATTGCCCAATAAGCTTTATGTTCTAGTTCAAGAGGTGAATGACATGCTTTTCCATAAACCATTTTGTATGGAGACATACCCATAGGATTTTTATATGCAGTTCTGTAAGCCCATAATGCATCATCAAGTTTCTTAGACCAATTCTTTCTGGATCTATTAACGGTCTTTTGCAAAATCAATTTTATTTCTCTATTAGTTAATTCAACTTGACCACTAGACTGAGGATGATAAGGAGATGCAATTCTATGATTAACATCATATTTAGCAAGCAACTTACGGAAAGCACCATGAATAAAATGCGAACCACCATCAGTCATTAAATATCTAGGGACTCCAAACCTCGGGAAAATAACTTCTTTAAGCATTTTAATAGAAGTGTTATGATCAGCACTACTAGTTGGAATAGCTTCTACCCACTTAGTAACGTAATCAACAGCAACTAAAATATGAGTATACCCGTTGGATTTAGGAAAAGGTCCCATATAATCGAAACCCCAAACATCAAATGGTTCAATAACAAGTGAATAATTCATAGGCATTTCCTGACGTCTACCAACATTACCTATTCTTTGACATTCATCACAAGAAAGGACAAACTTACGTGCATCCTTGAAAAGAGTGGGCCAATAAAAACCAGATTGTAATACCTTGTGTGCAGTTCGGTCTCCCGCATGGTGTCCTCCATATGCCTCGGAGTGACACTTACGTAGGATTTGTTCCTGTTCATGCTCAGGTACACAACGTCTAATAATACCATCTACTCCTTCTTTATATAAGTGTGGGTCATCCCAAAAGTAATGTCTTAAATCAAAGAAGAACTTTTTCTTTTGTTGATATGTAAAGCTAGGTGGTATGTATTTAGCAAAAATGTAATTAGCATAGTCTGCATACCAAGGAGTACTACGAGAAGCATTTATCATAGCTAATTGTTCATCAGGAAAATCATCATTAATAGGAAGTGGGTCATCAGGAACATTTTCCATTCTAGACAAATTATCTGCTACGGGATTCTCAGCTCCCTTTCTATCAACAATATGCAAGTCAAATTCTTGTAGCAGAAGAACCCATCTAATAAGTCTAGGTTTAGCTTTTTTCTTTTCCATAAGGTATTTAATAGCAGCATGATCAGTGTGAATAGTAACTTTGGAATCAACAATATAAGATCTGAATTTATCACATGCAAACACAACTGCTAAGAATTCTTTCTCAGTAGTAGCATAATTTCTTTGAGCACTGTCTAGAGTTTTACTAGTATAATGGATAACATTTAATTTCTTATCAACTCTTTGCCATAGAACAGCACCAATAGCATAATCACTAGCATCACACATAATTTCAAAGGGTATGTTCCAATCAGGTGGTTGAACAATAGGTGCAGAAATTAAGGCTTTCTTAAGTACTTCAAAAGCTTCTACACAATCATCATCAAAAACAAATGGAACATCTTTTTGCAAGAGATTGGTAAGAGGTCTAGAAATTTTAGAGAAGTCTTTTATAAACCTTCTATAAAAACCAGCATGACCGAGCAAACTTCTTATACCTTTGATATCTTTAGGGCATGACATTTTCTCAATAGCATCAACTTTAGCTTTATCAACTTCAATGCCTCTTTCAGAAATTTTATGCCCAAGAACTATACCTTCATTCACCATAAAGTGGCACTTCTCCCAATTCAAGACAAGATTAGTTTCTTCACATCTCTGCAAAACTCGATCAAGGTTGCTCAAGCAATCATCAAAAGAAGTTTCGTAAACGGAAAAATCATCCATGAAAACCTCAACAATCTTTTCACAAAAGTCAGAGAATATAGCAGTCCTACATCTTTGAAAGGTAGCAGGTGCATTACATAAACCAAAAGGCATACGAAGATAAGCATAAGTTCCAAAAGGACAAGTAAAGGTGGTTTTCTCTTGATCTTCAGGTGATACAGGTATTTGAGAAAAAACAGAATAGCCATCTAGGAAACAAAAGTGTGTGTGCTTAGATAATCTTTCTAACATTTGATCAATAAAAGGAAAGGGGTAATGATCTTTCCTAGTAGATTTATTTAATTTCCTGAAGTCAATTACCATCCTATAACTAGTTACAATTCTTTGTGGGATAAGTTCATTTTTATCATTAGGAACAACGGTAATACCTCCTTTCTTAGGAACACAATGAACATGACTTACCCATCTACTATTAGCTATGGGATAAATTATACCTGCTTCCAGAAGCTTTAATATTTCAGTTCTTACCACATCTTTCATTCTAGGATTCAACCTTCTTTGATGATCAACAACGGGTTTAGCATCTGGCTCCATATGAATTTTATGCTGACATAAAGTGGGACTAATGCCCTTAAGATCATCGAGAGTATATCCAATAGCGGCGCGGTGCTTCTTCAGAGTTTTAAGTAATCTCTTTTCTTCATGCTCTGAAAGGTTAGCACTAATAATAACAGGATATATCTTCTTTTCATCAAGATAAGCATATTTAAGAGTATCTGGTAATTGCTTTAATTCAAACACAGGATCACCCTTGGGTGGAGGTGGATCTCCCAAGGTTTCAACAGGCAAATTATGTTTAAGGATAGGTGCTTGTTTAAAGAATAGCTCATCTATTTCATTTCTTTCATTCATATTCATATCATTCTCATGGTCTAACAAATATTGTTCTAAAGGATCAGTGGGAGGCACAGCAATAGAGGCAAGACCAATAATTTCATCTTTATTGGCTAATTCTTTATCATGAGGTTGTCTACGAAATTTAGAGAAATTAAACTCATGTGACATCTCACCAAAATTAACACTAACAATTTCTTTAGTGCAATCAATCCTAGCATTAACAATATTCAAGAAGGGTCTACCAAATATAATGGGACAAAAATCATCTTGTGGTGATCCAAGAACAAGAAAATCAGTAGGATATTTGATCTTACCACACAGGACTTCAACATCTCTAACAATCCCAAGTGGTGAAATAGTATCTCTATTTGCAAGCTTAATAGTAACATCAATATCATCAATCTCAACAGGTGCAATATCATTCATGACTTCTTGATAGAGAGTAAACGGAATAGCACTCACACTAGCACCAATATCACATAAACCATGATAGCAATGATCTCCAATTTTAACAGAAATAACAGGCATGCCAATCACAGGTTTGTTTTTATCTTTAGTGTCTGGCTTAGCAATTCTAGTTGCTTCATCACAGAAATATATGACATGTCCATCAATATTATCAACCAAAAGATCTTTAACCATTGCAACACTAGGTTCAACTTTAATTTGTTCAGAAGGTCTAGGTGCTCTAATATTACTCTTATTAACCACAGTTGAAGCTTTAGCATGTTCCTTAATCCTAATAGGGAAAGGAGGTTTCTCAATATAAGCAGTAGGCACAACTGGATCAACATGATAAACAATTGTTTCTTCTTTAACACTAACGGGTTCTTCATTCAATTCAATAGGTGGATGATATTTAAACCATTTCTCCTTAGGGAGATCAACATGAGCAGCAAAAGATTCACAAAAGGTAGCTACTATCTCAGAGTCAAGTCCATATTTAGTACTAAACTTACGAAAAGCATCAGTTTCCATAAAAGATTTAACACAATCAAACTCAAGATTTATACCTGACTCATTTCCTTTGTCGATTTCCCAATCTTCAGAGTTACGTTTAATTCTTTCTAGCAGATCCCATCTGCATTCAGTAGTTCTCTTCATAAAGGGACCAGTAGAAGAAGTATCGAGCATGGATCGATCATTATGAGAAAGCCGAGCATAAAAGTTTTGAAGACTTATTTCTCTTGAGAGCTCATGATTGGGGCATGTGTGCAACATATACTTAAGCCTCCCCCAATCTTGAGCGATACTTTCAACTTCACGAGGACAAAAATTATATATATAATTCCGATCACGATGAACCAAATGCATAGGATAAAATTTCTGGTGGAATTCCAGCTTCAACCGGTTCCAGTCCCATGTTTCAGTATCATCACATAGCCTATACCATGTCAATGACTTTCCCTCCAAAGATAAAGGGAATACTTTCTTCTTAACTCCATCTCCGGATAAACCTGCAAGCTTAAACAATCCACTAATTTCATCCACATAGATCAAGTGCATATCAGGATGTATCGTTCCATCTCCTGCATAAGGATTAGCTAGCAGTTTCTCTACCATACCCGAAGGAATTTCATAATAAATATTTTCAGTAGGTTCAATAGGTTGAGGAGCAACTATCAATGCTTCCGGTCGAGGTGAAGATACCCCGAACAAGCCCCTCAAAGGATTACTTTCCATAGTGACAAGTGGCAATAAATTTCAGCACGTAATATAAATGTTTCCTTACCAAATTCTACTTACCAAAGGCGCTTCACGCCCCAGCAACGGCGCCAGAAAAGAGTCTTGATGACCCACAAGTATAGGGGATCAATCGTAGTCCTTTTGATAAGTAAGAGTGTCGAACCCAACGAGGAGCAGAATGAAATGACAAGCGGTTTTCAGCAAGGTATTCTCCGCAAGTACTGAAAGTAGCAGATAGTTTTGATAGCAAGATAATTCGTAACAAGTAACAAGTAGTAACGGTAACAAAAGTGCAGCAAGGTGGCCCAATCCTTTTTGTAGCAAATGACAAGCCGGAACGAACTCGTATAATAAGCAAAGCGTTGTCGAGGACACATGGAAATTTCATCTAGCCACTTTCATCATGTTTGTTTGATTCACGTTCGCTACTTTGATAATTTGATATGTGGGTGGACCAGTGCTTGGGTGCTGTTCTTACTTGAACAAGCCTCCCACTTATGATTACCCCCTCTCGCAAGCATCCGCAACTACGAAAGAACAATTAAGATAACTCTAACCATAGCATGAAACATATGGATCCAAATCAGTCCCTTACTGAATAGCGCATAAACTAGGGTTTAAGCTTCTGTCACTCTAGCAACCCATCATCTAATTACTACTCCACAATGCCTTCCCTTAGGCCCAAATATGGTGACGTGTCATGTAGTCGACGTTCACACGACACCACTAAAGGAAGCAACAACATACATATCATCAAAATATCGAACGAATACCAAATTCACATGATTACTTATGACAAGACTTCTCTCATGTCCTCAAGAACAAAAGTAACTACTCATAAATCATATTCATGTTCAAGATCAGAGGGGTATTGAATAGCATTAAGGATCTGAACATATAATCTTCCACCAAATAAACCAACTAGCATCAACTAAAGAGAGTAATCAACACTACTAGCAACCCACAGGTACCAATCTGAGGTTTTGAGACAAAGATTGAATACAAGAGATGAACTAGGGTTTGAGATGAGATGGTGCTGGTGAAGATGTTGATGAGGATTGGTCCTCTCACGATGAGAGGATTGTTGGTGATGTCGATGGCTTCGATTTCCCCCTCCCGGAGGGAAGTATCCCCGGCGGAATCGCTCCGTCGGAGAGCAAAAGTGCTCCTGCCCAGGTTCTGCCTCGAGACGGCGGCGCTTCATCCCGAAAGTCTTCTTCTTATTTTTTGTAGGGCAAATGGCTTCATATAGCAGAAGGAGGGGGCCAGGCGCCAGCAAGGGGCCCCACAAGGCATCAGGGCGCGCCTAGGGGGGCGCCCTGTTGCCTTATGGTCAACTGGAGGGTCCCCTCTGGTATTTCTTTTCTCCAGTATTTTTTATATATTCAATAAAAAATCTCCGTGAAGTTTCAGGCCAATTGGAGCTCTGTAGGATAGGTATCTCTGATGTGGCTATTTCAGGTCCAGAATTCCAGCTGTCGACATTCTCCCTCTTCATGTAAATATTGCAAAATAAGAGAGAAAAGGCATAAGAATTGTACCATAAAGTGAAATAATAATTAAAAACATAATAATTATTCATAGGAAATCATGATGCAAATTGGACGTATTACCCTCCGTGATCGATTCCCCCTCTGGCAGATCACCGGAAAAGGCCTCCAGATGGGATCGCGGAAGAGCAGAAGCTTGCGGCGGCGGAAAAGTTATTTCAGGTGGCTCTCTGTTGGTTTGGGAATATTTGGGAATTAATAGAGGTGGAATTAGGTCAATCGGAGTTGCGTGGGGCCCACGAGCTCAGGGGGCGTGCCTACTCCCCTGGGGCGCGCCCTGTGAGCTCGTGGCTCTCCCGTAGTTCTTCTGGCCTCCTCCCGAACCTTCTAGGGTTCCTTATGGTCCAGAAAAAATTATTTTAAAGGTTTTATTCTGTTTGGACTCCGTTTGGTATTATTTTTTGAAAAGCCAAAAACAAACAAAAAAACAGGAACTGGCACTGGCCACTGGGTTAATAGGTTAGTCCCAAAAAATGATATAAAATAGCATAAAAATGCATATAAAGTATCCAAGATTGATAATATAATAGCATGAAACAATCAAAAATTATAGATACGTTGGAGACGTATCAGCATCCCCAAGCTTAATTCCTGCTCGTCCTCGAGTAGGTGAATGATAAAATAGAATTTTTGATGTTGAATCCTACCTAACATGTGTATCATGTAATCTCTTTACGGTATAAATATTGAGAAACGATGAAGTAATAATATCAACATAATAATATCCATGAATATAAGAAGCATAATCATTAAACTTTTAAAATATACGATCCTTAACGAATGTTATCCCAACTTATTTTATCATGTTAGCATGGCATGACTCCGCCTTCACCACATAAATATAAATCATGAGCATCCCGGTGTTAAACCAGGCAATTGGATCGTTGATACGTCCAATTTGCATCATGATTTCCTACTATTATTTATAATCTATTTGATCATTATTTCACTTTATGATGCTACTCATATGCCTTTTCTCTCTTAATTTGCAAGATTTATATGAAGAGGGGGAATACTGGCAGCTGGAATTCTGGACCTAAAACAGCTACATCAGAGATACCTATCCTACAGAGCTCCAATTGACTTGAAATTTCACGGAGATTTTTTATTGAATATATAAAAAATACTGGAGAAAAGAGATACTGGAGGGGACCCACCAGTTGCCCACAAGGCAACAGGGCGCGCCCCCCTGGGCACGCCCTGATGCCTTTTGGGGCCCCTGGCCCCCTCCTTCTGCTATATAAGGTATTTTGCCCTAAAAAAATATAGAGAAGACTTTTGGGATGAAGCACCGCCGTCTCGAGGCAGAACCTGGGCAGGAGCTATTTTGCTCTCCGGTGGAGCAATTCCGCCGGAGATACTTCCCTCCGGGAGGGGGAAATCGAAGCCATCGACATCACCAACAATCCTCTCATCGTGGGAGGACCAATCTTCATCAACATCTTCACCAGCACCATCTCATCTCAAACCCTAGTTCATCTCTTGTATTCAATCTTTGTCTCAAAACCTCAGATTGGTACCTATGGGTTGTTAGTAGTGTTGATTACATCTTGTAGTTGATGCTAGTTGGTTTATTTGGTGGAAGATTATATGTCCAGATCCTTAATGCTATTCAATACCCCTATGATCTTGAACATGAATATGATTTGTGAGTAGTTACTTTTGTTCTTGAGGACATGGGAGAAGTCTTGTCATAAGTAATCATGTGAATTTGGTATTCGTTCGATATTTTGATGATATGTATGTTGTTGCTTCCTTTAGTGGTGTCGTGTGAACGTCGACTACATGACACTTCACCATCTTTGGGCCTAAGGGAAGGCATTGTGGAGTAGTAATTAGATGATGGGTTGCTAGAGTGACAGAAGCTTAAGCCCTAGTTTGTGCGCTATTCCGTAAGGGGCTGATTTGGATCCATATGTTTCATGCTATGGTTAGAGTTATCTTAATTCTTCTTTCGTAGTTGTGGATACTTTCGAGAGGGGTTAATCATAAGTGGGAGGCTTGTTCAAGTAAGAACAGCACCCAAGCACCGGTCCACCCACATATCAAATTATCAAAGTAGCGAACGCGAATCAAACAAACATGATGAAAGTGACTAGATGAAATTCCCATGTGTCCTTGAGAACGCTTTGCTTATTATAAGAGTTCGTTCCGGCTTGTCCTTTGCTATAAAAAGGATTGGGCCACCTTGCTGCACCTTTGTTACCGTTACTACTTGTTACTTGTTATGAATTATCTTGCTACCAAACTATCTGTTACCTACAATTTCAGTGCTTACAGAGAATACCTTGCTGAAAACCGCTTGTCATTTCCTTCTGCTCCTCGTTGGGTTCGACACTCTTACTTATCAAAAGGACTATGATTGATCCCCTATACTTGTGGGTCATCAAGACTCTTTTCTTGCGCTGTTGCCGGGGAGTGAAGCGCCTTTGGTGAGTGGAATTTGGTAAGGAAACATTTATATTACGTGCTGAAATTTACTGTCACTTGTCACAATGGAAAGTAATCCTTTGAGGGGCTTGTTCGGGGTATCTTCACCTCGACCGAAAGCATTGAGAGCTGCTCCTCAACCTACTAAACCTACTGAAAATATTTATTATGAAATTCCTTCGGGTATGATAGAGAAACTGCTAGCTAATCCTTATGCAGGAGATGGAACGGTGCATCCTGACATGCACTTGATATATGTGGATGAAATTTGTGGATTGTTTAAGCTTGCAGGTTTATCCGGAGATGGAGTTAAGAAGAAAGTATTCCCTTTATCTTTGGGGGGAAAGGCATTGATATGGTATAGGCTATGTGATGATACTGAAACATGGGATTGGAACCGGTTGAAGCTGGAATTTCACCAGAAATTTTATCCTATGCATTTGGTTCATCGTGATCGGAACTATATATATAATTTTTGGCCTCGTGAAGGAGAAAGTATCTCTCAAGCTTGGGGGAGGCTTACGTATATGTTGCATACATTCCCCAATCATGAGCTCTCAAGAGAAATAATTATTCAAAACTTTTATGCTCGGCTTTCTCATAATGATCAATCCATGCTTGATACTTCTTGTGCTGGTTCCTTTATGAAGAGAACTATTGAATTCAGATGGGATCTTTTGGAAAGAATTAAACGTAACTCTGAAGATTGGGAAATCGACAAAGGTAAAGTGTCAGGTATAAATCTTGAGTTTGATTGTGTTAAATCTTTTATGGAAACTGAAGCTTTTCATAAGTTTAGTACTAAATATGGACTTGACTCTGAGATAGTAGCTACCTTTTGTGAATCTTTTGCTGTTGATACGTCCCAAACGCATCTACTTTTCCAAACACTTTTGCTCTAGTTTGGACTCTAATTTGCATGATTTGAATGGAACTAACCCGGACTAACGTTGTTTTTAGCAGAATTGCCTTGGTGTTATTTTTGTGCAGAAATAAAAGTTCTCGGATGGACCTAAAAATTTACGAAGAATTATTTTAGAATATATAAAAAATACTGGCACAAAGATCTACCAAGGGGGGGGGGACCAGGCGCCACAAGCCTGGGGGGCGCGCCCACCCCCAGGACGCGCCTGGCAGGCTTGTGGGCCCCTGGCAACTCCGTTTGCCCTAACTCCAACGCTATAAGTACCTATTCATGGAGAAAAAATCAGAGAGAAAGAATCATCACGTTTTACGATACGGAGCCGCCGCCACCTCCTGTTCTTCATCGGGAGGGCTGATCTGGAGTCCGTTCGGGGCTCCGGAGAGGGGGATTCGACGTCGTCGTCATCATCAACCATCCTCCATCACCAATTTCATGATGCTCACCGCCATGTGTGAGTAATTTCTTCGTAGGCTTGCTGGACGAAATTGGGTTGGATGAGATTTACCATGTAATCGAGTCAATTTGTTAGGGCTTTGATCCCTAGTATCCACTATGTTCTGATATTGATGTTGCTATGACTTTGCTATGCTTAATGCTTGTCACTAGGGCCCGAGTGCCATGATTTCAGATCTGAACCTTTATGTTTTCATGAATATATTTGAGTTCTTGATCCTATCTTGCAAGTTATATGCACCTGTTACGTGTCATGATCCGCATACCCCAAGGTGACAATAATTGGGATTCTTTCCGGTGATTGCCGTAGTTTGAGGAGTTCATGTATTCACTATGTGCTAATGCTTTGTTCCGGTTCTCTATTAAAAGAAGGCCTTAATATCCCTTAGTTTCCTTAAGGACCCCGCTGCCACGGGAGGGTAGGACAAAAGATGTCATGCAAGTTCTTACTATAAGCACGTATGACTATATACGGAATACATGCCTACATTACATTGATGAATTGCAGCTATTGTGTATCGCTCTAGGTTGTGACTGTTATATGATGAATGCCATCCAACATAATTATCCATCACCGATCCAATGCCTACGCTTTTCGCATATTGATCTTTGCTAAGTTACTTTCGTTGCTGCACAACTGCTACTGTTACTATTACCGTTACTAGTGTTACTGTTGCTACTGCTATCAAAACTATCATATTACTGTGCTACTAAATACCTTCCTGCAGATATTTTAATCTCTAGGTGTGGTTGAATTGACAACTCAACTGCTAATACTTGCAAATATTCTTTGGCTCCCCTTGTGTCGAATCAATAAATCTGGGTGAAATACTACCCGCGAAAACTGTTGCGATCCCCTATACTTGTGGGTTATCAAGACCTTTTTCTGGCGCCGTTGCCGGGGTATAGCTCTATCTGTTGAGTCACTTGGGATTTATATCTGTTGATCACTATGAAGAATCTGAAAGACGCTAAGACCAAGATCGTCCCCTCTATGACTAGAGGAGGTAAGGAACTGCCATCACACTCTGCACTTGATTCACCTTCTGTTTTGAGTAGGCTTGCTACACCGCCACCTGTTATTCACTCTGATATGTCGCAAGTTATTGATGATACTACTTCTGCTATGAATGAAACTATTGATGATGCTAGTACTATGCTTGATAATACTGTGCCACTTGGTGAATTTCTTGATGAACAAATTGCTAAAGCTAAAGAAACTGAAAATGTTGAAACTCTTGAAAATTATGATTCACCTATTATGCCTAGCTCTCCTACTAGAGTTGAAATGCCTGAAACATCTGATGGTTATGTTTTTGATAGAGAGACGGCTAGGGCAATTCTTGCTTGTAATGATAGAGATGAGGTTAGAAAATTGCTTGCTGAGTTGAAAGAAAAATCTATGAGGGAGAGAATGAAATATGATCCTAAGTTTGGTACTTCTCCCATATTTGTTACTGATAAGGATTATGAATTCTCTGTCGATCCTGAGTTAATTACTTTGGTTGAATCTGATCCTTTTCATGTTTATGAAACTGAAACTGTTGTGGCACACCTTACTAAGTTGAATGATATGGCCACCCTATTTGCTCATGAGGAAAAGATTCGCTATTACTATATTCTTAAGTTGTTTCCTTTCTCATTAAAGGGTGATGCTAAGAAATGGTTTAATACTCTTGCTCCTGGTTGTGTGCGTAGTCCCGAGGATATGATATATTACTTCTCTGAAAAATATTTTCCTGCTCATAAGAAACAAGCCGCCTTACAGGAATATTTAACTTTGTGCAAATTGAAGAAGAGAATATCCCTCAAGCATGGGGGAGGCTTCTCCAACTACTTAATGCTTTGCCTGATCATCCTCTTAAGAAGAATGAAATAGTTGATATCTTTTATAATGGACTAACCGGTGCTTCTAGGGACTACCTAGATAGTTGTGCTGGTTGTGTTTTCAGGGAACGAACTGTTGGACAGGCTGAAGTACTATTGAATAATATATTGAGAAATGCCGATGATTGGACACTTCCTGAACCACCACCTAAGCCAACTCCGAAGAAGAGAGGTATTCTATTCCTCAGTCCAGAAGATATGCAAGAAACTAAGAAATCTATGAAGGAAAAAGGTATTAAAGCTGAAGATGTTAAGAATTTACCACCAATTGAAGAAATACATGGGCTCGACATCCCGACACAGGTAGTAGAGGTAAATTCTCTCACTAGATTTGTTGAAGGTGATATTCCGTATAATAAATCTGCTAGTCAATGCCTGTATGAGTTTGATAATTACATCATTAAACAGGAACACTTTAATATGTATGTTAGCAATAAACTAAAACGGAATGCCATCATGATTGAACGCTTGAGTGATTTGATGTTTAGAACTGCTAATGATGTTAAATGCTTGAGTAAACATGCTTCTATGGTCTAGACCCAGTTAGAACAAATTGCTAAATCACAAAATGATTTGCTTGATGAAATGAATAATAAAAAGAATGACCATGATGTTAGAGTTGTTACTAGAGGAGGTAGCATGACTCAGGATCCTCTATATCCTGAAGGTCATCCTAAAAGAATTGAACAAGATTCTCAAAGAAATAATATTGATGCACCTAGTCCATCTAAGAAAAAGAAAAAGAAAAATGATAAAACTTTGCCTGCTTCTATTGAACCTGAGATAGAAAAACCTCCTGAGAATCATAATGATGCTTCTATTTCCGATGCTGAGACACAATCTGGTAATGAACATACACCTAGTGATAATGATAATGATAGTGACGATGTACATGTTGATGCTCAACCAGATAATGATGTAGAAATAGAACCTGCTGTTGATCTTGATAACCTACATCCTAAGAATAAAAGATATGATAAAAGAGACTTTGTTGCTAGAAAAAATGGAAAGGAGAGAAAATCATGGGTTCAAAAACCTATGCCTTTCCCTACTAAACCATCTAAAAATAAGGATGATGCAGATTTTGAACGCTTTGTTGAAATGCTTAGACCTGTCTTTTTGCGCACTCGCTTGATTGATATGTTGAAAATGTCTCCCTATGCTAAATATATGAAAGATATTGTCACAAATAAAAGAAAAATACCTGAAGCTGAAATTTCCACCATGCTTGCTAATTATTCTTTTAAGGGTGGAATGCCTAAGAAACTAGGAGATCCGGGAATACCTACTATACCATGCTCCATTAAAAGAAGTTATGTCAAAACTGCTTTATGTGATTTGGGAGCCTGTGTTAGTGTTATGCCTTTCTCTTTATATAGAAGACTTGATTTTAATAAGCTTACACCTACTGAAATATCTTTGCAAATGGCTGATAAATCCACTGCTATACCTATTGGAATTTGCGAGGATGTTCCCGTTGTAGTTGCAAATGTTACTATCTTGACAGACTTTGTTATACTTGATATGCCTGAGGACGACAACATGTCGATTATCCTTGGAAGACCCTTTTTGAATACTGCAGGGGTTGTTATTCATTGCAACAAAAGCAAGGTCACTTTTCATGTCAATGGTAATGAGCATACGGTTTATTTCCCAAAGAAACAAACTTCAGTGAATGGTATCAATTTTATTGAAAAATTTTCGACAATCATGATTGGAGGTTTCAAATTTCCTCTTCCTACGGTCAAAAAGAAATATGAAATTCTTACTGTTGGGGAGATGCATATCCCCATTGAGGTAACTTAGTGTTATACGAAAATTCTTCGGTTTCATGCCATTCAGAAATAGTTTGTTAATAAGACTTGATCAACCTTATTAATGGATTCTTTTTAAGGGGCATGTGGTCGATGAATTTAGTAAGCACAACCTTATGTACCCAACTTTTACTCTCTGTTATTTTTAGTAGAATAAAATAAAATGCCATGATTATCCTATTTTCTGAATTATCCGTGCAATAAAAAATGGCCCAAAAAAAAGTTCTCAGAATGCCATGAAAATTTAGTATGATTTTTTCCAGAATATTTAAGAATTTTGGCACTGAACACACCCCAGGGGGGGGGGTGCACCTGTGAGCCACAAGCCCACAGGGCGCGCCCACCCCCCTAGGCACGCCCAGCAGGCTTGTGGGTCCCACAGGGACCCACTCACTTATGCCAGCCACCCATCTCCTTCTTCTTCCTCCAGAAAAAATCAAACTTGCTCCCAAGCCCGTGTTCTTGCTCATTTTGCTGTGATTTTTGATCTCCTTCCTCGGAACTCCATTTCCAAAACTGTTTTGAGGAATTACTCCTTGGTATGTGACTCCTCCAATGCTCCAATTAGTTTTTGTTCTAGTGCTTTATACTTTGCAAATTTTTGCTGCTGTGGTTACCATGTTTATGAGCTTGCATGTTGAATTTGTATGGTCCAAAGTAGTTTTGATGCATGATATAGCCTCTAGATACATGTGGGAGTAGTTGGTATCAATTTTGTTGAGTTTCGTTCACTTTTATTTTGAGTCACTAAATTTTTTAGAATTTTTTCAGAGAAAAATAAAATGTTTAGGAAGATGTTCCATGGTGGTTCCTTGAGCAAAAGTGCTCCTAGGCCCGCAATATGCGAGCAGGATACCGAACCACCGCGAGAGACCGCGGTGCTACTGTGCGAGTGGCCGTCGGATGCCTTCATGATTCGAGCCGGCATTGAGGAAGAGTTTGATATGTACGTGCGCAACGCCGAGCTCACGGAGTTCCTGGCAGACAGGTACCCGCAATACTATGACCTCAGTGACTCCTTTGTGCGAAGATTCAAGTATGTATATCAGCGCACTTCACATGATGTTATTTTCAACCTTTATGAAAATCTTTTTCGCATGTCCGTTGAAGAATTTAGTGAAGTATGCAAAATTCCATTCTGGGGGACTTGCACCGAAACTTGTAAATCTGATTGCAATGAATTTCTCATGAACATTACTAGGGGTGAAACTAGGGGCATCACACAAGCTACTATGGGGAGCATTCATTTTCCTGCCATACATTACTTTGATCTGTTCATTGGTAGATGCATTAATGGTAAACATGATCATAGTCATGTTTGCACTCCTGACCTGAGCGTTCTTAAGAGTGCGGTGTTGGGAGATAGACAATTTAACATGGGGGCTATTGTTGCACGTCGTTTACATAATAATGCCTTAGTTGGTGATTTCTTTGGTGGAATTTATGCCACTCGCTTAGCTACTTATCTTGGTGTGCCCATTAAACAAAATGACACCCTTTTGGCACCAAGTTTTCTTGGTTATGATGCTATGGAACGCCACCAGTTCCTTGAGAGGGGTTACCCCCCGTTCAGATATAGGCTAATCTTTAACAGGCATCGTGTTTTCCATATTGTTTTGCTTGCTCCTGCCTTCTTTGATTTCCAGGGAAAACATAGACATTTCATACCTGAGGAGGAGGCTGAGGAGTACGAGAGGGCAGCAGAGACCAAGCGCCTTAACGAGGCAGCTCGCCAAGTTGTGGCAGCTGCATTTCAGTATAACTCGAACTACCATCATGGGCATTATCCAGGCCAGGACTGGCCGTATACCAACTTAGGCCAAAAGCCTAAGCTTGGGCGAGTACGTGTTTCTCACCGACATTACATTCATGTTCACACACTCATTCCGGTTATCGGTGTTCACCCTTTTTCATTGTATATCCATGCTAGTTTTATTTTCGCTTTCTTCTTGTGTGTTTGAAAAACTTTTGAAAATCCAAAAAAATTAGTTGGAGTTTCTTTCTTGTCTAGTTAATTCGTAGTAGTAAAAGAAAACCCAAAAATATTTCTCGTTTCTTCTTTTACTTGTTGGGAGTTTTCCCGTGTAAATAGTTTTTCTCGTTTTTTGTTTTTCCTTCGTTAATTTACCTTTCTTTAGAAAAAAGGAGAAGACCACGATGAAAATGTTGAGTGGCTCCCATATGCTTTATTGTTGATCTAACAAAGAGCCACTGTTACCTTGTCTTCTCCTTTGAATAAATGTTTGCAGATTCCAGCTTAGTCCATGGCACACTTGCACCATTCTTATTATTATCACATCATTCAGTCGTGCAAGTGAAAGGCAATAATGACGATATTTGATGAAGTGATTGCGGTAAAGAAAAGCTGGTATGAACTCTTCTTGTTTTTGTCTTTGTAAATATGTTTATCTCATTATTCATGATTCAACATTATTATGAGTAAACATATTTGTGATGACAATTAGAGATTATAGTTGCTCATGCCATGCTTAAATAGCTAGGAGTGGATAATGATTTATCTTGAGTGTCAACATGCATTAAAATGGTAGTGATGTAGTATGTTAGCATGGTATCCTCCTGTGAGTAATTCGAGTGGCTTGACTTGGCACATGTTCATACATGTAGTTGAATCAAAACCAACATAGCCTCCATGATATTTATGTTCAGGGTGTTGATATCCTACTCATGCTCGTGTTCAATGTTAATTATTCGCAATGCATGTCTATGACCGTTTTCGCTCTCTAGCTGGTCGCTTCTCAATCTATTTGCTAGCCTTCGCCTGTACTAAGCAGAAATACTGCTTGTGCATCCAAATACTTAAACCAAAGTTATTCCAGATGAGTCCACTATATCTACCTATATGCAGTATTACTCTGCCGTCCCAAGTAAATTTGCATGTGCCACCTCTAAACATTCAAATGAACATCTGTTTTGTGTGCCCGTATTGCTCATGGAGCGATAGGGGGCGGTCAGTATCTTCCATGCTAAGCGGGTTACTCTCAGATGAGTGTTTATTCACTTGTCATTGCACGAGAGAGGATGGTAATCGGGATGCCCAGTCCTATGCTCAAATCTAAATCATATAATGCAAACAAACTCCCCCGAAAGGTTGTTGGTATGGAGGACACCCATGAATTCGGCTAGCCATGGCTTGTGTTGGTATGGTGGAGGGGGAGTAAACTTTACCTTTCCGCTTGGGAACCGCCTATAATGCGTTTAGCATGGAAGATATTGAAAACTCTCGGTCGTGACATTGACAGAAAAAGCATACCTCCCAAAATTATTTTCATCTCTAATTTAAGCTTCGAGCTCTGGCACCGCTGTAAATCCATGCTTCCCTCTGCGAAGGGCCTATCCATTTACCTTTTTGTTATTTTATTTTTATTGTTGAGTCATCACCCTCTCATTTAAGCACCAGTTGGAGAGCACTATTGTCATTTTTATGCATTGAGTATAGTTAATGTTGGGTGTGACCATGACTGGATATCCTCTACCCTGAATTACAATGTTTAGTCGTTGCTTGAATCTCAGAGGTGCTCTGCATTTATGTTTTGTGGTCTCGGAAAGGGCTAGCGAGATACCATGTTATCATATTATATCATGATTGTTTTGACAAAGTGCTGGCATCCGAGATATCTTATTATTGTTCGCTAGTTGGTTATGTTATTGCGATGAGTAAATGTGAGACCTAAGTGTTATCATCAATATGGTTAGTTCATAATCTTTGCTGAAAACTTGGATGCTAGTTAAGTATATATACAGACAACAAGAACAAAAGAGTTTGTAAAAGTTTTTCTTTATTACTTTCAGTTTGTCAACTAAATTGCTTGAGGACAAGCAATGAGTTGAGCTTGGGGGAGTTGATACGTCCCAAACGTATCTACTCTTCCAAACACTTTTGCTCTAGTTTGGACTCTAATTTGTATGATTTGAATGGAACTAACCCGGACTGACGCTGTTTTCAGCAGAATTGCCATGGTGTTATTTTTGTGCAGAAATAAAAGTTCTCGGATGGACCTGAAAATTTACGGAGAATTACTTTAGAATATATAAAAAATACTGGCGCAAAGATCTACCAGAGGGGGGGGGGGGCTCCAGGCGCCACAAGCCCGGGGGCGCGCCTGGCAGGCTTGTGGGCCCCTGGCAGCTCCGTTTGCCCTAACTCCAATGCTATAAGTACCTATTCATGGAGAAAAAAAAATCAGAGAGAAAGAATCATCACGTTTTACGATTCGGAGCCGCCGCCACCTCCTGTTCTTCATCGGGAGGGCTGATCTGGAGTCCGTTCGGGGCTCCGGAGAGGGGGATTCGACGCCGTCGTCATCATCAACCATCCTCCATCACCAATTTCATGATGCTCACCGCCGTGTGTGAGTAATTTCTTCGTAGGCTTGTTGGACGATGATGGGTTGGATGAGATTTACCATGTAATCGAGTCAATTTGTTAGGGCTTTGATCCCTAGTATCCACTATGTTCTGATATTGATGTTGCTATGACTTTGCTATGCTTAATGCTTGTCACTAGGGCCCGAGTGCCATGATTTCAGATCTGAACCTTTATGTTTTCATGAATATATTTGAGTTCTTGATCCTATCTTGCAAGTTATATGCACCTGTTACGTGTCATGATCCGCATACCCCAAGGTGACTATAATTGGGATTCTTTCCGGTGATTGCCGTTGTTTGAGGAGTTCATGTATTCACTATGTGCTAATGCTTTGTTCCGGTTCTCTATTAAAAGGAGGCCTTAATATCCCTTAGTTTCCTTAAGGACCCCGCTGCCACGGGAGGGTAGGACAAAAGATGTCATGCAAGTTCTTACTATAAGCACGTATGACTATATACGGAATACATGCCTACATTACATTGATGAATTGCAGCTATTGTGTATCGCTCTAGGTTGTGACTGTTATATGATGAATGCCATCCAACATAATTATCCATCACCGATCCAATGCCTACGCTTTTCGCATATTGATCTTTGCTAAGTTACTTTCGTTGCTGCTGCTGTTACAATTACTACAAAACTGCTTCTGTTACTGTCACTACTGTTACTATTGCTCTTGAAACTATCATACTAATGTGCAACTAAACACTTTGCTGCAGATATTTAGTTCTCCAGGTGTGGTTGAATTGACAACTCAACTGCTAATACTCGCAAATATTCTTTGGCTCCCCTTGTGTCGAATCAATAAATCTGGGTAAAATACTACCCGCGAAAACTATTGCGATCCCCTATACTTGTGGGTTATCAGCTGCTCATGTTGATCTCCCTAAAGAGAAATGTTTTAAATATCATCCACCTATCGAATTAAATGAAGAACCCGCTAGTGTTAAAGAAGAAACAATTGTTTACAATGTTGATCCAGCTGTGCCTACTGCTTATATTGAGAAACCTCCTTTCCCTGTTAGGATTAAGGAACATGCTAAAGCTTCAACTATGGTTAACAAAAGTAATATAAGAACACCTAGACCCTCTGAACAAATTAAAGTTGAACCTAATATTGCGATGGTTAAAGATCTTTTGGTTGATGATATTGATGGGCATGTTATTTACTTTTGTGATGAGGCTGCTAGAATTGCTAAACCTGTTAGAAATGAACGAGATATGTTAGATAAGAACAAGCCCATAGTTGGCATGCCTGTTGTTTCTGTTAAGATTGGAGATCATTTGTATCATGGTTTGTGTGATATGGGTGCTAGTGTGAGTGCTATTCCGTTTTCTTTATATCAAGAAGTAATGCATGATATTGCACGTGTTGAGATTGAAGGTATTGATGTTACTATTAAGCTTGCAAATAGAGATATTATTACACCACTTGGGATTGTTAGAGATGTTGAAGTCTTGTGTGGTAAAATCAAATACCCTATTGATTTCCTTGTACTTGGTTCACAACAAGATAATTTTTGTCCCATTATATTTGGTAGACCTTTCTTGAATACCGTTAATACTGAAATTGATTGTGTTAAAGAGAAGGTTAGAGTTAAGTTTGGTGATATATCTCATGAATTTAATTTCTCTAAGTTTAGTAGACAACTTCATGTTAAAGAATTACCCAATAAAGATGAAATTATAGGTCTTGCTTCTATTGCTGTGCCTCTTACTGATCCTTTAGAACAATATTTGCTGGACCATGAAAATGATATGCATATGAATGAAAGAAATGAAATAGAAGAGTTGTTCTTTAAGCAAGCACCTATCCTTAAACATAATTTGCCTGTTGAAATCTTGGGAGATCCTCTTCCACCGAAGAGTGATCCTGTGTTTGAATTAAAGCAATTACCCGATACGCTTAAATATGCTTACCTTGATGAAAAGAAGATATATCCTGTTATCATTAGTGCTAACCTTTCAGAGTATGAAGAAAAGAGATTACTTAAAACTCTAAAGAAGCACCGTGCTGCTATTGGTTATACTCTCGATGATCTTAAGGGCATTAGTCCCACTTTGTGTCAGCGTAAAATTCATATGGAGCCAGACGCTAAACCCGTTGTTGATCATCAAACAAGGCTGAATCCTAAAATGAAGAATGTGGTAAGAACTGAAATATTAAAGCTTCTTGAGGCAGGTATAATCTATCCCATAGCTGATAGTTGATGGGTAAGTCCTGTTCATTGTGTTCCTAAGAAAGGAGGTATTACCGTTATTCCTAATGATAAAAATGAACTTATTCCACAAAGAATTGTAACCGGTTATAGGATGGTAATTGATTTCAGGAAATTAAATAAAGCTACTCGGAAAGATCATTATCCTTTGCCTTTTATTGATCAAATGTTAGAAAGATTATCTAAGCATCCACACTTTTGCTTCCTAGATGGTTATTCTGGTTTCCCTCAAATACCTGTTTCTCCAGAAGATCAAGAGAAAACCACATTTACTTGTCCTTTTGGAACTTGTGCTTATCGTCGTATGCCTTTTGGTTTATGTAATGCACCTGCTACCTTTCAAAGATGTATGACTGCTATATTCTTTGACTTTTGTGAAAAGATTGTTGAGGTTTTCATGGATGATTTCTCCGTTTACGGAACTTCTTTTGATGATTGCTTGAGCAACCTTGATCGAGTTTTGCAGAGATGTGAAGAAACTAATCTTGTCTTGAATTGAGAGAAGTGCGACTTCATGGTGAATGAAGGTATAGTCCTTGGGCATAAAATTTCTGAAAGAGGTATTGAAGTTGATAAAGGTAAAGTTGATGCAATTGAGAAAATGCCATGCCCTAAAGATATCAAAGGTATAAGAAGTTTCCTTGGTCATGCTGGTTTCTATAGAAGATTTATAAAAGACTTCTCTAAAATTTCTAGGCCTCTTACTAATCTCTTGCAAAAAGGTGTTCCATTTGTTTTTGATAATGATTGTGTAGAAGCCTTTGAAATACTTAAGAAAGCCTTAATTTCTGCACCTATTGTTCAACCACCTGATTGGAACCTACCCTTTGAAATTATGTGTGATGCTAGTGATTATGTTGTTGGTGCTGTTCTAGGACAAAGTGTTGATAAGAAATTGAATGTTATTCATTATGCTAGTAAAACTCTAGATAGTGTTCAAAGAAATTATGCTACTACTGAGAAGGAATTTTTAGCAGTTGTGTTTGCATGTGATAAATTCAGATCTTACATTGTTGATTCTAAAGTTACTATTCACACAGATCATGCTGCTATTAAATATCTTATGGAAAAGAAAGATGCTAAACCTAGACTTATTAGGTGGGTTCTTTTGCTATAAGAATTTGATTTGCATATTATCGATAGAAAGGGAGCTGAGAATCCCGTAGTAGATAATTTGTCTAGAATGGAAAATGTTCTTGATGACCCACTTCCTATTAATGATGATTTCCTTGATGAACAATTAGCTGTGATAAATGCTTCTCGTAACACTCCTTGGTATGCAGCCTATGCTAATTACATTGTTGCAAAATATATACCACCTAGTTTCACATACCAACAAAAGAAAAAGTTCTTCTTTGATTTAAGGCATTACTTTGGGATGACCCACATTTATATAAAGAAGGAGTAGATGGTATTATTAGACGTTGTATACCTGAGCATGAACAGGAATAAATCCTACAGAAGTGTCACTCCGAGGCATACGGAGGACACCATGCGGGAGACAGAACTGCACATAAGGTATTACAATCTGGTTTTTATTGGCCTACTCTCTTCAAAGATGCACGTAAGTTTGTCCTTTCTTGTGATGAATGTCAAAGAATTGGTAATGTTGGTAGACGTCAGGAAATGCCTATGAATTATTCACTTATTATTGAACCATTTGATGCTTGGGGTTTTGATTACATGGGACCTTTTCCTAAATCCAACGGGTATACACATATTTTAGTTGCTGTTGATTACGTTACTAAGTGGGTAGAAGCTATTCCAACTAGTAGTGCTGATCATAACACTTCTATTAAAATGCTTAAAGAGGTTATATTTTCGAGGTTTGGAGTCCCTAGATATTTGATGACTGATGGTGGCTCACATTTTATTCATGGTGCTTTCCGTAAATTGCTTGCTAAATATGATGTTAACCATATAATTGCATCTCCTTATCATCCTCAGTCTAGTGGTCAAGTTGAATTGAGTAATAGAGAAATAAAATTATTTTTGCAAAAGACCGTTAATAGATCCAGAAAGAATTGGTCTAAGAAACTTGATGATGCATTATGGGCTTACAGAACTGCTTATAAAAATCCTATGGGTATGTCTCCCTATAAAATGGTCTATGGAAAAGCATGTCATTTACCTCTTGAGTTAGAGCATAAGGCTTATTGGGCAATTAAAGGACTTAACTATGATTTTAAACTTGCCGGTGAAAAGAGGTTATTTGATATGAGCTCCTTAGATGAATGGAGAACACAAGCTTATGAAAATGCCAAGTTGTTTAAAGAAAAAGTTAAAAGATGGCATGATTAAAGAATCCAAAAACGAGAATTCAAAGTGGGTGAGCAAGTTCTATTGTACAACTCTCGTTTCAGATTTTTTGCAGGAAAACTTCTCTCCAAATGGGAAGGACCGTATATCATCGAAGAAGTTTATCGCTCCGGAGCCATCAAAATAAACAACTCCGAAGGCAATAATCCGAGAGTGGTGAATGGACAAAGAATTAAACATTATATCTCAGGTACTCCCATTAATGTTGAAACTAATATTATTCAGACAATGACACCGGAGGAACACATCAAAGAGTCCTTCCGGAACGCTCCAGAACCCTGAAAAGGGGTAGGTATGTGATACGGTAAGTAAACCGACTCCAAAAATTCCATAAAAAATATTTCTCTCCATTTTGGAATATTATAAAAATTACAAAAATAAGAAACAGCCGAGGGGACCCACGAGTCGCCCACAAGGCAACAGGGCCCGACCCCCCCGGGGCGCGCCGTGATGCCTTGTGGGCCCCTCGTGTGCCCTCCCGACTCCGTTTTCCTCTCGTATGCTTGTTCTGCAAGATAAAAATTCTTTATATATACTCACGGGTGTTTTGACCACCACATCGCAAGTTTCTCTTCTGTTCTTGTTTTGGGCTGTTTTCTGTCAGATTTTAAAGCCAGGCATCATGTCTTCCTCCTCCTCCAACAACGTGGGAGACGATGCTTGGCTGCTGCAGATGGAACTCAGGAGAGAAGGGGAGGAAGAGGTTACCATGGTAGAAGATGATGGAGATTCGCTGGAGGTGCAGCCCCCTGCTTCAGGGAGGGGTACCCTTGCCGTCATCTCCACAACGCCAAATCCTCATCAAGCTGTGTGAAGCACTACCAGCTATGGGAGTCCAGAGGTACAAGATGAGCTTCCTCCTAGGAGGCCCTTACACAGGTTACATCGAAACAACTTTCATAATTTGGTCCACAATTATGGGGTCGAGAACACTCCTCGTATGCACATACCTTCCAATTGGGATATCTCCCATCCAAGTGAGAATGATGCAGGAAAGGGCTCATGGTGGCCGGAAAATAAACATATTATGGTTGAAGTGCAAAAGAATGCCACCGCGATTCAACAGTTGCTTCGGGAGGTCCAGAGCTTGAAAGATATCTTACTAAATATTTTGAAGGACAAGCCTACCTCATCATCACCACCATCACCAAAGAAGGAGACTTGAGTACATTGGTATGGGCACCACCCTTGGCTTGTGACAAGCTTGGGGGAGGTGCCCCGGTATCGTATCACCTTCACTTTTTATCATCATTATCTATCTTAGTTTGATCCTTAGTTATTTCGTGATTTAGAAGAATAAAGCTTTAGTATGATCTAGTTCCGAGTGCTTGCTTTGTGGTCTATCTATCTATGTAACCGTGTGTGGAAGTTATATAATAAAGAGTAGTTTGAGTTGAGTGTGTTGCTTTTGTTGATCCAATCTTGGAAATAAAATAAAGAGAACAAAAAGTAAGATCATATGCTAATCCCATGGGGAGTGATGACTTCACATAAAAGAAGTATAATTGATAAAACTTGTTGGAAGTTGACAAACATAGTATTGGTCATTGTTGCAATTCATGAAAAAGTAATAATGGAAGAGAGGTCTCACATATAAATACAGTATCTTGGACATCTTTTATGATTGTGAGCCCCCATTAAATATTCTATGTCAATTAGTCGACGTTGGACAAGGAAGACAACGTAATGAGTTATGTTTGCTTATATTCACATAGAAGTTATATTGTTTTGGATCCTCTAACATGTGGTGCTTGCCCCCCTATCTTTTGCTAGCCAAAAAATTCCGTACTAAGTAGAGATACTACTTGTGCATCCAAAAAACCCTTAAACCCAGTTTCATGTCATGATAGTCCACTATATCTACCTATGGATTGAATAAGATCCTTCAAGTACGTTGTCATAGGTGCAAAGCAATAAAAATTGCTCCTAAATATGTATGATCTTTTATTGTAAGGGAAAATAAGCTTTGTACGATCTTGTGATGGTGAAGAAATAAAAGCGACAGACTGCATAATAAAGGTCGCTATCACAAGGGGCAATATAAAGTGACGTTCCTTTACATTAAGAGTTTGCACATCCAAAAACAAAAAGCGCATGACAACCTCTGCTTCCCTCTACGAAGGGCCTATCTTTTACTTTATGTATTTACTTTCATGCAAGAGTCAATAGTATTCTCCTCTATTCTATTTTTATTTTTCTCTTTTGGCAAGCATCATGTGGTGGGGATTGATCCAGGCATATATATCAAGTTGGATGTAGGTGATCATGAGTTATTATTGTTGACATTACCCTTGAGGTAAATAAGTTGGGAGGCGAAATTATAAGCCCCTATCTTTCTATGTGTCTGGCTGAAACTCTTGCTCCATAAGTATGTCGTGAGTGTCAACAATCATAGAAGACTAAATGATAGTTGAGTATGTGAACTTGCTAAACAAAGCCCTTACATAGACTCTTTATGATAATATGATGAACTGCAATTGCTTCAGTGACTGAGATCATAGTTTGTTAGTTTTCAATTTGGTTTATGGTTCATACTTTAACTTGTGATTGAATTGTTACTTTTTCATGAGAAGTTCTATGATGATATATTGTTGTTATAATAAAGATCATGATGCCTTCATGTCCGTATTTTATTTTTGTCGACACCTCTCTCTCTAAACATGTGGCCATGATTCTCGTTTTCGGCTTTCGCTTGAGGACAAGCGAGGTCTAAGCTTGGGGGAGTTGATACGTCCAATTTGCATCATGATTTCCTACTGTTATTTATAATGTATTTGATCATTATTTCACTTTATGATGCAACTCTTATGCCTTTTCTCTCTTAATTTGTAAGATTTATATGAAGAGGGGGAATACCAATAGCAGGAATTCCGGATCTAAAATAGCTACATCAGAGATACCTATCCTACAGAGCTGCAATTGACTTGAAATTTCACGAAGATTTTTTATTGAATATATAAAAAATACTGGAGGGGACCCACCAGTTGCCCACAAGGCAACAAGGCACGGCCCCCCTGGGCGCGCCCTGATGCCTTGTGGGACCCCTGGCTGGCCTCTGGCCCCCTCCTTCTGCTATATAAGGTCTTTTGCCCTAAAAAAATTTAGAGAAGACTTTTGGGACGAAGCGCCTCCGTCTCGAGGCGGAACCTGGGCAGGAGCTATTTTGCTCTCCGGCGGAGCAATTCCGCCGAAGATACTTCCCTCTGGGAGGGGGAAATCAAAGCCATCGACATCACCAAGGATCCTCTCATCGTGGGAGGACCAATCTTCATCAAAATCTTCACCAGCACCATCTCATCTCAAACCCTAGTTCATCTCTTGTATTCAATCTTTGTCTCAAAACCTCAGATTGGTACCTGTGGGTTGCTAGTAGTGTTGATTACATCTTGTAGTTGATGCTAGTTGGTTTATTTGGTGAAAGATTATATGTTATGATCCTTAATGCTATTCAATACCCCTCTGATCTTGAACATGAATATGATTTGTGAGTAGTTACTTTTGTTCTTGACGACATGGGAGAAGTCTTGTCATAAGTAATCATGTGAATTTGGTATTCGTTCGATATTTTGATGATATGTATGTTGTTGCTTCCTTTAGTGGTGTCGTGTGAACGTCGACTACATGCTACTTCACCATCTTTGGGCCTAAGGGAAGGCATTGTGGAGTAGTAATTAGATGTGGGTTGCTAGAGTGACAGAACCTTAAACCCTAGTTTATGTGCTATTCCGTAAGGGGCTAATTTGGATCCATATGTTTCATGCTATGGTTAGAGTTATTTCAATTCTTCTTTCGTAGTTGCGGATGCTTGCGAGAGGGGGTAATCATAAGTGGGAGGCTTGTTCAAGTAAGAACAGCACCCAAGCACCGGTCCACCCACATATCAAATTATCAAAGTAGCGAGCGCGAATCAAACAAACATGATGAAAGTGACTAGATGAAATTCCCATGTGTCCTTGAGAACGCTTTGCTTATTACAAGAGTTCGTTCCGGCTTGTCCTTTGCTATAAAAAGGATTGGGCCACCTTGCTGCACCTTTGTTACCGTTACTACTTGTTATGAATTATCTTACTACCAAACTATCTGTTACCTACAATTTCAGTGCTTGCAGAGAATACCTTGCTGAAAACCGCTTGTCATTTCCTTTCGCTCCTCATTGGGTTTGACACTCTTACTTATCGAAAGGACTACGATTGATCCCCTATACTTGTGGGACATCAATCGTACTTCTAACGCGCTTCATCATTTTCAGCCCCCACGCAATACATGAGCGTGATCCATGGATATAGCACTATAGGTGGAATAGAATCTGGTGGTAGAGATCAATAAGGGAAGTCAAAAAGGAAGAAAGTCTCGCATCAACTCAGTGGATCAACGGGCTATGAAGATGCCCATCAATCGATATCAATGCGAGGAGTATGGATTGCCATGCAACGGGTGCACTAAGAGCTATAAGTGTATGAAAGCTCATTGGAAACTAAGTGGGTGTGCATCCAACTTGATTGCTCATGAAGACCTCGGGCATTTGAGGAAGCCCATCATCGGAATATACAAGCCAAGTTCTATAATGAAAAATTCCTACTAGTATATGAAAGTGACAACATAGGAGACTCTCTATATGAAGAACATGGTGCTACTCTGAAGCACAAGTGTGGAAAAAGGATAGTAACATTGCCCCTTCTCTCTTTATCTCTCATTTTTTTTGTTGGGCTCTTTTTGGCCTCTTTTTTTTCTTTTCTTTTTATTTTTCGTCCGGAGTTTCATCCCGACTTGTGGGGGAATCATAGTCTCCATCATCCTTTCCTCACTGGGACAATGCTCTAATAATGAAGATCATCACACTTTTATTTACGTACAACTCAATATTACAACTCGATAACTAAAATAATATGACTCTATATGAATGCCTTTGGCAGTGTACCAGGATGTGCAATGATCTAGCGTAACATGTATGATAATGATGAACGGTTGTTGTGCCACAAATATCATGTCAACTCTATATGATCATGCAAAGCAATATGATGATGAACACACAAGTCATGAGACGGAACGGTGGAAGTTGCATGGCAATATATCTCGGAATGGCACTGGTACAATGAGCTGCTATACAAACGGTTTTTAACCCCTTTCCGCGATGCAGTTTTAAACCGTCGCCTTGCCTGTGTGTGCGATAGGGGGGTCTGCCCACATGACCCAGAAACCGTCCGCGATAGGGAGCGCTGATGCAGATGCATCATCAAATGTAATCGTATGCGATGCATGAACATATCACACACACTATATTTTTGGCACACGTGTGGGATTGGTGAGTCAAACGTTTCTAATTGCGTAGGGAAACCAAACGGTGTTTCACATTGGACCATTTGCAAAATAGTATCTAAGGCAAACGGGCCATCATAGAAACTGTGTGCGATATGTGGCCCATCGCACACGAGTATTATATGGCAATCGTCTGCCATGCATGACATCATCGCACACGTTTCCTGAACAATTTACGAGTGGGATTATATTTTGCATTGGGCACGGTTTCCTCTAAGCTCTCGTGTGCGATAATGTGCTATCACAAACGGTTCAAGAGCCCCTACGCACACGTAGAAGTGCTCAAAACCGTCTGCGATTTGTTGTGTATCACCGACGGTTCCGCTATGAGTGGCATGTGCTTTCCGTCTTGGATCGCACACACTCATTTCGTTGAACCGTGCGCGCATCAATGGCCAGGTTAAAGCAAAAATAGCGCATTTGAATTGCCCTGCAAATAGCAAATTCGCCACAATATGCAATTGAACAAATAGTGTCCACAGGTCGAACATTCATCAGAATTCGCAACAATATGCAATTGAACAAATGCTAGCTATATTCCACTGATTTATCGACAAATGCAGTACATAATCATAGTGTATGAAATACGAAGACCTCATCCCATGGAAAACAATGCATCCTTGCATATATGTTTAGCTGCTAACTCGTGTTGAATGTTTACTCATTGTTTCAGGAACAGCCATGCTGAAATCTTCATTATCACCAGTGGGATTGATGAAGTGATTCAGGAAGAAGTTGCTGATAAATCTCCTAACCTCCATCAATTCACCACGGAGGAGCGGTTCAGGGGTCATCGGTTCAAAGATGAGCTGCAGGATTTTTAGATCAGAATGTGCCATACGAGTGGAGTAGAAGATATTAATTAAGATACATACTTACTGGTGCTAAATTGCGTGCATTGTTACAGCAATCAGTAGATTTGAAGATAGAGATCATGTGTCTGCAGACATAGTATCCCCAAAGGTTGGTCCCTGGTTGTTGCTGAGGACACTGAATTGTTTTGTACAGAATTAGTCATGTATTTGCCCTGTTAGGAGCAACCTAACTGGTGTAAGATGTTTATTTTTTCTTTGGAGAGATATAGAAAGGGATTTATTTAGAAACTTGAACATTAGACTAGCGTAAGAAAAGGTATTTGCAAACATTTGGATACATTTTCCGAAAATAACGGATTTCGGTGTATTACCGGATAAACAATCTCGTGCTGCAGAGGCAGTGCACTCTTGAACTGGTTCCCTCGTTTAGTTATGCACGATGCCAACACACTGCAAATTAAGATGAATTTCCACATACTCAGTTCTTGAACCAGGTATGAATGCAAATTTTAACATCATAGAATTCAATACCTATCCATGAATTGCTGAAGATGCGTCAGATCCTGAGGCTTTATTGAATCTCTGAGAGAATCCAGGTAGTAAACTCTGTTATGGTTTGGAGCAATGACTACCAAGATCCAGTGAATGCTACAGATTAAGAAAACCATGAACTTACGAACTATGACGAAATGTGAAAGACGGTCAATGTATGTGTGGTTGCTTATTTGACTTACCCTTCATGATATGGCCAAAGAAAGAGTTCTGCACGGGGCGTGCGACACAAGATACTGGCGACCTTGCCAATGGACCACTCCCCATTATCTGTGCCACCACGTAATAATATGCCATTTGCTATGTGAGGATATATGAAATACACTACCTCCATTTTTCTTTGCGTGATCAATCCCCTGAGTGGAATACAATACAGTTAGCTTTTTTTCGTTTACAGCCTTGTATGGAGAAGTTGATCAGAGTTGGTGAAGTACTTACAACATCAAGCATTTAACAAGAGTCATATCGAGCACATCGAAGTTGAAGAAGAGATAAAAGTCCTCGAATTCCACACTGATGGATCCTTGATCGTGACCGAAATGATCACTGTCATAGTGGACTAGCAAACCCTTATGACCTTCTGACATTGCATCCATGCAATATTTATGTAACTTACGACAACTGGAACTGCACTCCTCTAAGTATTCGTCAATAAGAAATGGCTGGCCGTGGACATACTTGCATGCTACAAGTACGTCTGCTTTATTTTTAGCAAGTATCCTTTCGACTTCTTCATTGGGCACGCTGTCAGAACCAGTATAACTCTCTGATTCGAACAACCTCCTGGTAATTTGGTTCTGGGCGATGAGTGCTTTTACTAAGAGGCAATCATTCGCATTCTTCCTCGGTCTCAGGGCCCGCTTCCTCACGGGTGCGGCCGTGGCCGCTTTCCTCTTGGTACTTGAAGCACTTCTGGTGCAAGGTATGGATCGTTGATAGACGAGCTGCTGAGCAGGCGATGAAGATACGACGAGATGCTGAGCAGACGGTTTAGCTACGCTGGACTGCTAAGCTGACGGTGCTGCTGTGACGGACTGCTGAGCTGTAGGAGCAAAGGCGTCGGATTGCTGACCAGGCGGTGAAGCTATGTTGGGCTTCTGCGCAGGTGGTGCCAACATGTTGGTGTGCTGAGGAGGCTGTGCCAACGCGTTGGTTTGCTGAGCAGGCAGTGCCGATGCATCGGTATGCTGATCACGCGGCTGCGAACCGACGGACTGATGAGCAGGCGGTTCCGGACCTTCTGACTGCTTAGCAGTCCATTCCACCGGGTTGGTCTGGTGAGCATGCGGTGCCGCTGTGTCTTCCCTTGCTATTTCAGTGGCCGGCATCTGAACCGGTGGTGCATCTTCAGCAATTGTAGGCCTTGCCACTGGCTGCTCAGGGGCGGACAATGACATGGCCTGTATGGCACGACGTCGGGCGGGCTGATCACAGGTTGATGCATCAGCCATCGGATTACGAGTATTAGGTTCCTTGGGGGAAGCACGCGAGAGCTGCTGTGGCAAGGAGAGAGTCGCCGGTTGAAGGGCGACATTGATTGCTCTTGGCGGGGCTTGAGGGATCTCATCTATGAAGTCTATTTCCTTTTGTGGCCACTGAATATGATTTAACAGTGTTTCTTGCAAGGTCCTCTCCTCATCACAGTCCCCTAGGACATTCTTCAGGGCAAATTTATTGAATCCAGGCTTTACTTCAGTCACGTAGCACTTCACACAGCCCGGCTTCAATGGCACATTGTCCAACAAGAGGCCCCCTTCAGAGTGGGGGGACAAAACCCAGGCGGTTGCACATTTTAATGTACCTTCATAATGTGTCAGCACGCCCCTCAGTTTGTCTTTCATTCCGGATATATCAGATATAGCATCATCATGCGCAGCTACAGTCTCAGTGTCGCTGGGGTCAGCTGATGCACAACTACTCTTGTGCGGTGCTATCGCGCAATAAGCAGCATCGTCCATGCCCACCTCCCCTCCCGTCTGCTGGCTATCTCTCAGTGTTAGAGTCTTCTGCATCATCATTGACTCCTCAATTTCCATTCGAACTTTCGGATATATGTCCATCCTCAACCTTTCATACAATTCTTCCTTCTTCTGTTCACTCCTCGCTTTTTTCATGGTGAGCCTCTCTTCTTTGCTGAGTGTGAAAGCCCTCTTGTGCGGGACATTGACACCTATACCCCTTGGACGGCCAGGGGGCTCTTTTGTTGCCAGAGCATCGGACAGAATGTCACATGGCCCTGAGTTCCTGTAGAACCTTCTAGGGTTGCTGGTGGAAGCCTTTAACATCATGCGATACAGTTCTTCGTCGTGTGAGTTTTCAAAGTAATAAGAACCGTCGTCATGCCTCCTTGCGCGTGCCCGCAAGTAGTCTCTAGCGCGTTCGCCCCTGATTTCACTAAAGGCCAGTTTTCCACCCGTAGCTACTACTTCTTTGTCCTCCTGGTCCCATATCGGTTTCATGCCATAGTATCCTGTCACACCCATACGGTGGGGGTGTGTGTTCCTCTTCTGAAGTTCCGATTGCTTGGCACTCTTATTGGTAAACTCTGCAGTTGCCCTGACCCTTTTGAATTCTGCCCAGTCTGCCTTTGTAATTTGGGGGTATGCAGGGATTGGGTCCTTGCCTTCACTCAAGTACTTCTTGTACAACACGTGCTTCTAGTTTCTCCAAGCATCCCTGGCCTTCTTCAGTGCAGCGTGTTCCACCTGCATTCTCCACTACTCTGGAATGTTGAAGTGTTCCATGATCTCCCAGACTATCATGTGCCGTGTTTCTGTGTCAGCCTTCCGAAACCCTGGCAGATTAATGTTGAACCTTGCCCTGCCAACAAATCCACACACACTCCTGAACCTCGTGCATGCTTTATCTGGTTTAGTTGGAGCCCAAGACTTTAAATCGATGTCGGTTACTTCATACACACCTTTAGGCTGGTGTGTGGGCTTTCTTGTAGCGTTCTTCCGTGTGCTGACCGGAAGGGTGATTGTGGCAGCTCTATCCTGTTCCAGATTACTTGTTCCCTGATCATCTGCTGGAGACCTAGTGTTGTCGGACTCAGATGAAGATACATCGCCTGAAGCATGAGTGCTGTCGCTGCTACTCGGCATCTACAGAGAACAAATGCGAAATTCAGAAAAGGGGGATAAGCATAACGCTAACAACTTGGTAGCAAGCTGTCTAGACATGTCATGTAATAATTTGGAAAATGTACGGCTAATTTGTTCATTTTGTGTGACTCAGGTGCCCACGATCTGTAAATTGACAATAACTAATTGGAACAAATACAGCTTATATGTACAAGTTAGGAAGGTAGATAATGAACATATATACGCTCTCCTTTATTGTATAGCAAATTTGGGAACATACAAAACCAAATAGGAAGAGGGATCGCGAGGAAATATGCCTTACCTCGATGGAGAGTGGTAACTGATAGGTTTTTGTGCAAACCCGGCAGGAGAGGCGAGGGGTACAGGATCGATATGGTCGAGGGCGGCTGGCGAGCAAACGAAGACGGCGAGGCGCGGGCAGCCGCATGTTGGGAACGGCAGCGAAGGTAGGGTTGACGCCGAAGAGCGGGCACACGGCCGGGTTGAGCACGCCGGCGCCGGATAGGGTTCTGGTGTGGATCTGGGGGAGGGAGGAGCTAGAGATGGAGTTTTGGTAGAATATGCGGACTGTTGAGTGAAACGGGGGCGGGCGGTGGGGGGGGGGGTGTTGGCGGCTTCGGTGAAAAAAGGGCGCCGGTCGCGGCGCGGAAAGGCCTATGCAAACGGAAGACTCTACGAGCCCATGTGCACAAACAACATAATTTCGTTTGAAATGAAGACATGGTAATTTTGAAATGAAGACGTGAGTTCAACGTTTCGCCTCGAATTTTTTTCCACGGTACGCAATCACCATCATAACCTAGGTTTGATTTTCTGGCGCATTTCAGGTCTCGTTTGCAACATTTAAGCAATTTTTTGCGTTTACCATGCATTTAGTGCATATAAATCAAAACCCTACTGCAACTACATGTGGGTGTTAGCAAAAAAGGTGTGAAAATCATTTTTATGTCGGATTGCTAGTTTTTATTCATTGTCCGAGAAATGGAAATGCGGATGGACTTAGAAAATCATGAAAATTGGTGTGTCACCGTGGCGCAATCTCAAGACCGAGTGGAAAAAATTTGGTAAAGTTTGGCACAAGTTCCGATGGTCGCTCCTTGCAAACCGGAGCATCTCACAAGAAGGATCATAGTTCCCAATAGGAGACGTGGCAATTCGGACTCCGATCGTTGGTTACTTTATCGTTTCACCTCAAAAAAAATTCCACGGTACGCAATCACCATTACACGCCAGTATTGATTTTTTCACGCATTTCGGGTATCGTTTGCTATATTTAAGCCATTTTTGCATTTACCGTGCATTTTGTGCATATAAATCAAATCCCAATCGTAACTACATGTGGGTGTTGGCAAATAAGGCCTACAAAATCATTTGTGTGTCGCTTTGCGTGTTTTCATTCATTGTCCAAGGAATTGGAAGATTTTTCAAACATTTCAGATGCGAGATGCGGCCACCGGCGTAGGTCTAGTTGGTATTTTAATTACAGGAAATGCAGATGGAGTCCGAAAATCACGAAAATCGGTGTGTCACCATGGCGTGCTCTCAAGACCCTGTGGAATTTTTTTGGTAAAGTTTGGCGCAAGTTTGGATGACCGCTCCTTGGAAACCGGAATATCTCACAAGAAGGATCATAGTTTGCAAAAGGAGACGTGGTAATTCGAACTCCAGTTGCTGGTGACTTCATCGTTTCGCCTCGAATTATTTTCCACGGTACGCAATCACTATTATACCCTAGGTTTGATTTTCTCGCGCATTTCGGGGCTCTTTTGCTATATTTAAGCAATTTTTTGCATTTACGAGGCATTTAGTGCATATAAATCAAATCCCAACTGCAACTGCATGTGGTGATGAAAGGGATGAGGATCGTTGTTCGATCTGGGTGCATCTAATGGTGCAGACGTACGATCCGTGGGGTTTGGGTTCTGGCCAATCAAAACGCATGACTCAGATCGCGCGCAGTAGGGGTCATCGGCCACGGTTTGATAGGCACACAGCTTTCGTGACTGAACCGTGTGCTATTGGAAAACATCTACATCAAGGAGCAGCATAATTTCATTTGAAATGAAGACGTGGTAATTTTGAAACGAAGACGTGAGTTCAACGTTTCGCCTACAACTTTTTTCCACCATACGCAATCACCATCATACCCCTAGGTTTGATTTTCTGGGGCATTTCAGGTCTCGTTTGCTACATTTAAGATATTTTTTGCATTTACCATGCATTTAGTTTATATAAATCAAAACCAAACTGCAACTACATGTGGGTGTTAGCTAAGAAGGTGTAAAAATCATTTATGTGTCGCTTTGCTAGTTTTAATTCATTGTCCGAGAAACGGGAATAATTTTCAAACATTTCGGCCACGAGATGAGGCAACCGGCGTAGGGCCTGTTGGTAATTTAATTACAGGAAATGTTGATGGACTTAGAAAATCACGAAAATCGGTGTGTCACCATGGCGCGATCTCAATACCGAGTGGAATTTTTTTGGCAAAGTTTGGCACAAGTTACGATGATCGCTCCTTGCAAACCGGAACATCTCACAAGAAGGATCATAGTTCCCAATAGGAGACGTGGCGATTCAGACTCCAATCGTTGGTGACTTCATTGTTTTGCCTCGAAATTTTTTGCACGATACACAATCACCATTGCACCCAAGTATTGATTTTCTGGCGCATTTCGGGTCTCGTTTGCTATATTTAAGCCATTTTTGCATTTTATCGTGCATTTTGTGCATATAAATCAAATCCCAACCGCAACTACATGTGGGCTACTTGCGAAGCAGGTCTACAAAATCATTTGTGTGTCGCTTTGCGTGTTTTCATTCATGTCCAAGGAATGGGAAGAATTTTCAAACATTTTGGATGCGAGATGCGGCCACTGGCGTTGGTCTTGTTGGTATTTTAATTACAGGAAATGCAGATGGAGTCCAAAAATCACGAAAATCGATGTGCCACCATGGAGTGCTCTCAAGACCCCGTGGAAATTTTTTGGTAAAGTTTGGCATAAGTGTGGATGATCACTCCTTGGAAACCGGAGCATCTCACAAGAAGGATCATAGTTTCCAAAAGGAGACATGGCAATTCGAACTCCAGTTGCTGGCGACTTCATCGTTTTGCCTCAAATTTTTTCCACAGTACGCAATCACTATTATTCCATAGGTTTGATTTTCTGGCGCATTTCGGGGCTCCTTTGCTATATTCAAGCCATTTTTTGCATTTACCAGGCATTTAGTGCATATAAAACAAATCCCAACTGCAACTGCATGTGGTGATGAAAGGGATGAGAATTGCCGTTCGATCTATGTGCGTCCAACGGTGCAGACGTACGATCCGTGGGGTTTGGGTTCTGGCCAATCAGAACGCATGACTCACATCGCACGCAGCAGGGGTCATCGGCCACGGTTTGGTAGGCCCACGGCTTTCGTGAATGAACCGTGTGCTATTTGCAAACCAGATTGCATATGTTCTATTCATACATACTGGAGTGACATCAATTGAGTGTGCTAGCTATAGGGTATACAATCATAAATAGTTCAAACTCTCATTGCCTGTGCTGACGACATATCAAGGTCAACATATTAATCGTTCTTACATCAATAGAAGGCCGGGCATAACTCACAATTCAGTACATGCGACAGTTCTAATTGAATGAATTAAGTTGCAGAGTAGACATAATAAATAGTGTTACGTATTAATTCCCATGTACATGGGAGAACTGGGATCATTAGGTTGACCCCGAATGAACTTAGGATTTCTGATGATTTCAAGCCTCTCTTTATGTTTGGTGCGTGATCCCTTCACTGGCATCTCAGCAAATTCATCGTACTCGTCCTCATCAGCAACACCCTCGACGCCCAGTACCCTCCTCTTCCCACGCATCACTACATGGCAGTTCTTATGCAAGTGGTCTTCCACATAGAAAATCTGAGTTGCATCGCTGGCAAGAATGAACGGGTCCTTGTGATATGCCATCTTTGTCTTGTTAACACAGATCTTCCTGTATTCATCAACCTTTACCTGACTAAGAGGGACCCATTTGCACCTGAATAATGGCACCTTAACTTTCACATAGTTAAGCTTCCAAATCTCTTCGATGGTTCCATAGTATACCCTTTTATCAGCTTCATCTACAGTTATGCATTCTATTCGAATGGAGCTGTTCTGATATGAGGTCTTCTTATCATGTTCCTCAGTGTAGAGCGTGTAGCCATTTATGTCATACGCTTGGTACCTCAATACCGTAGGTGATGGCTTTTGTGCCAACCACGTTGCAATGTCATCCATGGATCCGCGTGACAAACGATCCTTCAGCCATCTGACGTAGTCCTTATTGTGCGCCTTCATCACGACATCTAATGGATGCACCATGGGTAAGAAGCTTCGTCGTATCTCCACCAAGTGTTCTTCAGCATAAGCGTCGAGAACTGGGCTGTTAAGCAGTACCGCCAAATGGGCTTGATCGGTCTCATCTCCGGGTGCAGCGTGTGGCGCGCCAGCAAGGACCGGCTTACCAGCCAGCCTTCCCTCGTGGCGAGAGAGGGGCAAACCTATAGGTCTTTTGTAACATCCCCTTGTAATATGCTACAGTGATCATCTTCTAATCATGCCAAGTCATCTTCATTTGCAGTGCTAAATCATCATTTGTTCATATCTCATTTCAAATTCCACTTTAAACAAAAATTCAAAATGCAAGTCAAAATAAAAGTTGATCAAATTTGAAAACAAAATAGTTCATAATATTGCAAATAATCCCAAAGCAATTGTAAAAATAAAACCAACATTAATTGAATTCCAAATCTGACCTCATTATCCAAAAACAGTAACCAAAACAGCACTATTAAATCCATTTCTATTTAGTTAAAATTCAGATGAAATTATTTAATCCCCAAACTCATTGTGGAAATGCAGAATATTGCAGAGGATTTATGGAGACTAGTTTCACATTTTTCAAAAGTCATTTGCTGCTAAAAGAAATTACAACAGCAAAAAATAAAAGAAAATAGAAAAATAAAATGAAAAAGGGCCGCTGCGCACTGTGCTCCTGGGCTTTGAGTTGCTACAGGACCGGCCCAGCCCGCGCGGCGTCGTGTCCCACCTCTCGTCGCGCTGGAAGAACGCCCGCGAGCACCGCGCCAGGCCTCCCTCGCTCCTCGCTCGACAGCGCGCCCCTGCGTCGCCGTGGAGGGATAAGGGCTAGCCCCCGCGCCCCCCTAGCCTCTCCGTCGCCACACTCTCCCCCGCTCTCCCTCCCCATCTCTCCTCCCGAGTGCCGCCATGGCCTCGGCCCTGTGAGCTCGCGGCCACCGGCGTCCATCCGTCCATCCGCCGTGTCTCCTTCCTCCTCGAGCTCCGGCCGCCGCCGCGTCGATCCGCCACCGCCGGAGCCTCCCCGAGCCCGCTGCCATTCCCTGCGCTCCGCTGTGAGCCTCCGGCCGATCCCCTTATCCCCCTAGCTTGATCTGGCACGCTGCTGCTGTTGCTCTGTCGCCCGAACGCCACCGTCGATAGAGGGCCTCTCCGGCCACGCCACCGCCGCCGTTGGACGCGCGAGGTTGCCCGCAGCCGAACGCGCCAAACCCCGAGTCCAGAGACCCCCTATAGGCGAAATCCGGCGCGTGCCCGAGCCCCTCCGCCGCGGGAATGGTCGCCGGCGTCGTCGCCGGCGCCGCTGCTGACCTGGCCCGACAGGTGGGGCCCCCTGGGTCGCTGACAAAGGGCCCCACGGGCCCTGTTGACTCAGTCAACGGCTGACTGGGCAGTGCCCAGTCACTGCTAGTGGGTCCCGCGTGGGCCCAGTTGACTGGTCAGCGGGTCCGTTGACCACTGACGCTGTGCTGACGCCAGGATGACATCATAATTCATTTTCTGCCGAATTTAGTAATTAAATTAATTCTAGAAAATGAATAAAAAATTGAAAAATCATATAAAATAAACCGTAACTCGGATGAAAATAATTTATATATGAAAAATGATCAGAAAAATATGAAGAATCCGAATATGTCATCTACACTCATGTTAGAACCCTCTAAATAGATGAACATGGAACTTTTTGCATGTTTCCGATAAATGACTAGTGCATGTCTGTGGTAGAATAATTCCAAATAAATTCCTAAAACATCTAGAATATTTAGAGATGCAATGTATCACCCCTGCACATCATATAGGCGTGTCATACATAGTGATAGCATTTGTTTGCTATATATTTATCTGTTTCCTCCCCCTGTTCTCCCCGGTAGACCCCGAGACCGACGTTGCCCCCGAGGACTGCTACGTCACCAACTACCCTTCTTCCCCCCTTCAGCAGAGCTTCTAGGTAAGCAAAACCCCCTTGATCATTAGATATCGCCTATTCTTTCTCTCTTATGCTTGCATTAGAATTGCTTCTGTTGTTGCTCCGATAGCTCCTATTCTGATGCATAGCCTGATTTCGTCGACTGCTATTGATACCTTACCTGCTACCCTATGATGCTTAGTTAGGTATGCTATGTTTCATCAGTTGGCCCTTCACCCTTGTCCGTTTTCCAGGCTTGTTATCGGGCCGTGATCACTCTGGGTGATGATCACGGAAATGTTACATTGCTGCAATACTTTAAACTGTTAAAGTCGGGCCGGCTCCAAGAGTGCCCGCGAGATAATGGAACAAGACGGGTTGAACCCAAGGGTACCCGCGAGTGATTTTGTGGCGGAACGACAGGGTAGGCGGAGACCACCTAGGAGAGAGGTGGGCCTGGTCCTTGGTCGTAGTCCGTGGATTACCAAGTCGGAGCGACATGGATCCTGTTCGTCTCTGAGAGTTACTAAACACGCCTAACGAATTTCGGTATTTGATCTGAGTTGGCCACTAGCCTATACGCACTACCACCACGTGGGATAATGGTTTAATGGGGCCCTCGGCGCCGTATGTATCAGCCGAAAGCTCTTTTCAGACGTCCAGTTCAGCATTGTGGCCGGGCCGGATCGCGCCATCCAGGCAGAGGTGGTGCTGGTATCCCCCTGTGCACAACGACCCGGAGTGCAAAGGGCGATGGGCCCAAGACCCCTGAGCGCTTAGGATGTAGACCGGCGGGGACCTCTCTGCGGAGCCTAGGTAGGACTACGTCATGTCGATTACCCAAGGCCGGGCATTACCCAGCAAGTGTGTCCGGCCAGATGTAATCGAGCGTGTTGGGTAACAGTAGTGCACCCCTGCAGGGAAGTTATCTATTCAAATAGCCGTGTCCATGGTAACAGGACGCTCGGAGTTGTATCCTGATCTACTACAATTATGAATGGATACTGTTACAATGTTAAACTGTTACTACTGCTCTCGGGATCATTTTCTCGTAGGGTATTCGAGGAAGGATCTTAGGGCATTACTATTATATATACTTATTATATGCTGCTATGTTCTACTCTCTCCTGATGCTACAAGATTGCTTCAAGATGCTAGTCTTCGATAGGCTAGGCCTTCCCCCCTCTATTCCGGCATTTCTGCAGTTTAGTCCAAAGATATAGCCCCATTCCTTTGATACCGATGCATACTTAGTATAGTTCTGATGTAAGTCTTGCGAGTAATTTGGATGAGTACTCATGGTTGCTTTGCTACTTCTTTTCCCCTACCCGATTGCTGCGATCAGACGGCGGAGTCCAGGAGCAGGAGATCCCCGGAGGCACCAACTACTGCATTGAGCCCGCCGACCAGGAGTAGTTCGAAGGCCCTAGGCAGGAGGCCTTCGCCTTTTCGATCAGTGTCGCTGTTATGCTAGCCTTCTTAAGGCACCCTTGTTTAACTTTGTGTCTGTACTCAGATACTGTTGTTGCTTCTGCTAACGCTTGTGTAACTCGAGCTTATGTATTCGAGCCCTCGAGGCCCCTGGTTTGTAATATAAAGCTTGTATTATTTTTATTCGGTGTTTAGAGTTGTGTTGTGATATCTTCCCGTGAGTCCTTAGGCTTGATCGTGTGCATTGCGTGTATGATTAGTGCACGATTAAGTCGGGGGCGTCACATCTTTGTTTCATGTATTCGGTGCAAAACTCAACCACCTCATCCGCGGTATAACCTTGTAGGATGCTTGCCTCTGGATGACATCGGTTCCGACAATAGCGCTTCAATATTCCCATGAACCGCTCAAAGGGATACATGTTGCGAAGAAACACAGGACCATAGTACTTTATCTTGTCGACAAGGTGCACAGTGAGATGGACCATGACATCAAAGAATGACGGTGGGAAAAACATCTCTAGGTTGGACAATATGCTTGCAATATCCTCTTGCATATGATCTAGCTCCTCACGATTTACCACTTTTTGCCATAGTTGGTTGAAGAAATCACAGAGATCAATGAGTGTGTTTCTTATGTCTGTGTCCATCAAATTCTTGATGGCCACCGGGAGGATTTGTGTCAACATTACGTGGCAATCATGTGACTTCATGTGTGTGAACTTCATTTTACCTGTGCTCACATCCACAAGACTTCTGATGTTTGCGGAGTAGGAAGAGGGTGTCTTAATTGACAACAAATAATTGTAGAACTCTTTTGCTTCTTTTGCAGTGAAATTGTAACTCTGGCAAACGTGGAGGAATTTGTCACCATCTTCTGCTTCATTCATGCGTTCTGGTTGATCACCAAGCATATCGAGTCGTGCTCCGTCACCATCCTTTGTTTTACCTTTAATCTTGAGCAGAGTACCAAGGATGCTTTCACATACGTTCTTCTCTACGTGCATGACATCGATGCAGTGACGTACACTTAGAATCTCCCAGTAAGGTAATTGCCAGAACACTGATTTCTTCTTAAACACTTGCGTCCTGGGTGTTTTTCTTCGACGATGAACCGGGTCCCTTGCCAAGCACAACTTCAATTTCTTTAGCCATTCTGTGGACCTCCTTCCCAGAATAAGGTCTTGGGCCCAAACCTACCTCTGTCGTACCATCAAATTCGGCTTTCATCTTTCAGTATGGGTGCTCTCTCCGTAAGAATCTACGATGACGCAAATACACGGTTTTGTGCGAGTTGGGAAGAAATCTACTCGCTGTCCTATCCATGCATGTGACACATCCTACATCTCCCCTTGTTTTCTGCCCCGACGTGTTGCCTCATGCTGGCATATCTTGAATGGTGTACAGCAGCAATGCATGTAGATCGAAAATCTCCTTTTTGTAAGCATCATAACATTTTAAACCAGGCTCTTTTACCCACAATGTCAGCAGTTCTTCTACCAGTAGCTCATAGTAAATGTCGATGTCATTTCCAGGTTGCTTCGGGCCTTGGATAATCATTGACATCATGATGTATTTTTTCTTCATACACAACCAAGGAGCAAGGTTATATATGCACAGAAGCACCGGCCATGTGCTGTGTTTGGTGCTCATATCGCCAAATGGATTCATCCCGTCAGTACACTCCCCAAGCCATATACTTCTAGGACCCATGGCAAAGTCTTTATGCTTTTCCTCGATTGACTCCTAGTGAGCCCCATCTTTCGGGTGCCTCAAATATTCATCCGCAATTCGCTCATCATGATGCCACCGCAACCTCTTTGCCTCTCTAGGGTTTGCAAACAAACGCTTCAACCTTGGAATTAAAGGCAAGTACCAAACAACCTTGAACGGGATTCCTGTCTTGAACTCGTCATCCAATTTATCCTTGCCCTTTGCTTTCCCACGCTTGTATCGTGGATGCTTGCATATGCGACATGCAAGCAAATCTTTGTACTCACCGCGGTACAACATACAATCATGCACACAAGCGTGTATCTTCTGGACTTCAAGTTCCAATGGGCAAAATCTTTCTTCGCTTTGTTCATGCTTTTGGGGAGCACATTATCTTCTAGAAGAATGTCTTTGAAAAGACCTAACAACTCTATGAAGCCCTTGTTTGATAGACCATTTTCTGCTTTAAATCTGAGAAGCGCCAGTGTGGAACTCAACTTGGAATATTTCTTTTTGCAACCTGGATACAAATCTTTCTTTGAGTCTGCATCAATGGTTGGCAGATCCTTGTACCCAGCCATTTCTTTATCTGGGCCCTGGAAATCTGCAATCATAGTAGCAAAATCTGGCATACCATCAAGGTCGTCGTCTTCGTCGCCGTCTTGGTTTTCCAGTGGGTTTTTTCGATTGTCTCTGTGATACGTCTCCAACGTATCTATATTTATGAAGTATGCATGCCATGTTTATTATAGTTTTGTATGATTTTTGTGCACTTCTATATGACTTTTATATGATTTTTATGGACTAACATATTGACCTAGTGCCAAGTGCCAGTTGCTGTTTTCTGCTTGTTTTTGGTTTCCCAGAAAATCCATATCAAACGAAGTCCAAATGCAGCGAACCTTTTTGACGATTTTTTCTGGAAGGAAACAGACCCAGGAAGCTTCGAAGGAGCAGCAGAAGAGCCACAGGGGCCCCACGAGCCACCTGGGCGCGCCTGCCCCCCCAGGCGCGCCTTGGTGCCTCGTGGGCCCCCTGTGGCACCTCTTCACGTGATTCCAATGCCAAAAAATCATATATATTCAGAAACCCCCAGAAGTTAATCTAGCTGAGTTTTTACGCCGCCGCAAGCCTCTGTACCTCCATGATCTAATCTACAGCCCTTTTTCGGCACCCTGCTGGAGGGGGAAATCATCACCGGAGGCCATCTTCATCATACCGGTGGTCTCCATGACGAGGAGGGAGTAGTTCACCCTCGGGACTGAGGGTTTGTACCAGTAGCTATGTGTTTTATCTCTCTCTCTCTCTCTCGTGTTCTTGATTTGGCACGATCTTTATGTATCGTGAGCTTTGTTAATATAGTTGGATCATATGGTGTTTCTTCCCTCTCTATCCTTGTTGTGATGAATCGAATCTTTTCCCTTTGAGGTTTCGTTATTGTCGGATTGAATATTTCAGATTTGAGAACACTTGATGTATGTCTTGCATATGAATACCCGTGGTGACAATGGGGTATTATATTGATTCACTTGATGTATGTTTTTGCACTCAACTCGCAAATTCCCGAGGTGACATTGGGGTAATCTATGCATAGGGGTTGATGCACGTTTTCATTATCTTTTCTCCGATAGAAACTTTGGGGTGCCCCTTGGAGTTCTTTGTGTGGATTGAATATTATGATTATGAAGTTGTTTGATGCATATCGTATAATCAACTCACGGATACTTGTGGTGACATTGGAGTATCTAGGTGACATTAGAGTTGGTTGATGTGTATCATATGGTGTTATTTTAGTACGAACTCTAGGGCTGTTTGTGACACTTATAGGAATAGCTCAATAGATCGATCGGAAAGGATAACTTTGAGGTGGTTTTGTACCCTACAAACAATTTCTATCTTATGTTCTCCGCTAATAGGAACTTGGGAGTGACTCTTTATCGCACATTGATGGATGATTATATGATCCAATTATGTTAGGATTGTTGAGAGATTGCACTAGCAAAAGTATGAACCCTAGATCTTGTTTCTAAGCATTGCAATACCGTTTATGCTCACTTTTGTTACTTGCTACCTTGCTGTTTTTTATTGTTCACACTACAAAAACCTATATCTACTATCCATACTACACTTGTATCACCATCTCTTCGCCGAACTAGTGCACCTATACAATTTACCATTGTATTGGGTGTGTTGGGGACACAAGAGACTCTTTGTTATTTGGTTGCAGGGTTGTTTGAGAGAGAACATCTTCATCCTACGCCTCCCACGGATTGATAAACCTTAGGTCATCCACTTGAGGGAAAATTGCTACTGTCCTACAAACCTCTGCGCTTGGAGGCCCAACACAAGTCTACAAGAACAAGTTGTGTAGTAGACATCAAGCTCTTTTCTGGGGCCGTTGCCGGGGAGGTGAGTGCTTGAAGGTATATCTTTAGATCTTGCAATCGAATCTTTTAGTTTCTTGTTTTATCACTAGTTTGGTTTTATAAAATAAAACTATAAAAAAATGGAATTGAGGTTGCCTCATATTATTCGTCTTTATAATGTCTTTCTTGAAAATGATGGATCGGAAAATTGTGGTCAATTGATAGAAGAAGAATTCAATAAAATGTTTGGCATAAAATCTTTGAATGATGAGCATGATTACATTGTTGTTAGTATGAATTCTTTGAATATCCATGATGCTAATGATATGCAAAGCCATAAGCTTGGGGATGCTATGTTTGATGAAGATGATATTTTTAGTCCCCCAAGTTTTGATGTGCAAATTTGTTATGATGATTGCATGCCTCCTATTTATGATGATTATATTGATGAAAGTGGATTTGGAGAGGTCACAACTTTATTTAATGATGATTCCACTATTTTGGAAGAGGTTTCAATTGATTATGACAACAAAGTTGCTATCTATGATGATTATTGTGATGACATGTATGCTGCAAAGAATAATGATAACTATGAAACTTGTCATCATGATTTTAATTTTCAATTGGATTATGCCAATCAAGTATCTCATGGTAGTTATTTTGTTGAGTTTGCTCCCACTATTATTGATGAGATGAAATTTGCTTATGCGGAGAGTAATAAAATTTCTATGCTTGTGGATCATCAAAAGAATGCTTTATGTGATAGATATATTGTTGAATTCATTCATGATGCTACTAAAAATTATTATGAGAGGGGAAGATATGCTTTTATATATTTCAATAATATCAAGTTTCCTCTCTATGTGTTGAAAGTTTCAAAGTTATACTTGTTTTGCCTTCCTATGATAGTTGATTCTTGCTCCCATAAATTGTTTGCTCACAAAATCCCTATGCATAGGAAGTGGGTTAGGCTTAAATGTGCTAGTCATATGCTTCATGATGCTCTCTTTGTGTTTCAATTCTTTACTTTTATGCGAGCATCATTGAAATCATCATGCCTAGCTAAAAGGCATTAAAGAAAAGCGCTTGTTGGGAGACAACCCAATATTTCTACCTACTGTTTTTGTGTATTCACATGATTAAGCTACTGTAGTAATCATGTTTTATATGTTTTCTTTCAATAATGTGCCAAGTAAAGCCTTTGGGATAGTGTGGATGCTTGTTGATTTGATTCTGTGCAAAAACAGAAACTTTTGCGTCCAGTACTGGAATTTCTATTCTGTACTGGAGCGTGAGAAAATTCTGAAATTTTTACACAGTATTGGGTTACAAATTTTACTTTGTCTTAATTTTTCAGAATTTTTGGAGGTACATAAGTATGGTTTTTAAATCGCTCACTACAAGTTGTTCTGTTTTTGATAGATTCTGTTTTCGGTGCATAGTTTGCTTGTTTTAGTGTTTCCATAGCTTATATTGAGTAATACAAATTGTGGAAATGATAGAATACAGTAGGCATTATGTGATAACAATTATGAATCTTGTCTTGACAGTACCTAAGTGGATGATTTGTTTTTATCATACTAACCTATCTCACAAGTTCCGTTAAGTTTTGTGTGATTGAAGTTTTCAAGTTTTGGGTGAGATATCGATATGAGGAGAATAAGGAGTGTCAATACCCTAATCTTGGGGATTCCCAAGGCACCCCAAGGTAATATTCAAGGAATACTCAAGCGTCTAAGCTTGGGGATGCCCCGGAAGGCATCCCCTCTTTCGTCTTCAACATTATCGGTAACCTCACTTGGAGCTATATTTTTATTCGTCACATAATATGAGTTTTTCTTGGAGCGGCATTTTCTTCTGTTGATATTTTCTTGGTGTTATAAATAATCATGTTTTATATCGTTTAGTTCAATAAAATGCTAATTATAGCCTTTACCATGCTCAGTTTGCAAGTTCATGTGTTGCTGTTTGAAAACAGAAAGTTTTCTGTTATGTCCAGAATATTCCTGAATAGTCAGAACATGATAAAAATCTGAAATTTTTACACAGTAAGCATGCATGAGTTCTCTGTCACGTGGTTATTTTTCAGAATTTTTGGAGTTAGGTAAGTATGGATTCTTATTCATCCTTTATAGACTGTTCTGTTTTGGCAGATTTCGGTTATAGTTGCATTGTTTGCATATGTTGCTTGTTTAATGATTCTATTTGAGGATAGGAGTATTAAATATGCAGAGGCATTTAGTATGCAATATTAAATTATAATTTTAGTGATTTGCTACTTTTGGGGAACGTTGCATGGAAAACAAAAATTTTCTACGCACACGCAAGATCTATCCATGGAGATGCATAGCTACGAGAGGGGGAGTGTGTCTACATACCCTCGGAGACCGTAAGCGGAAGCATTAGAACAACGTGGTTGATGTCATCGAACAAATTCACGATCCAACCGACCGAGCACCGAACGTACGGCACCTCCGCGTTCAGCAGACGTTCAGCTCGGTGACGTCCTCGACTTCTTGATCCAGCAAGACGGCGAGGTAGTGGATGAGTTCCGGCAGCACGACGGCGTGGTGACGGTGATGGTGATGCTATCTCCGCAGGGCTTTGCCCAAGCACTGCGAAAATATGACCGAGGGACAGAACTGTGGAGGGGGACGCCGCACACGGCTAAGACAATGTTATATCTCCTTTGGGGCGCCCCCTCTCCTCTATTTATATATGTGTAGGGGCTTGGAGTAGAAGGAATAGTGCCACGTGAACAATAACCGTGAATAGTAAACACGTGGACTTGGACTCCAAAGTCCAATCCTATTCCTACTAGGACTCTCCCTTTTTCCTTCCCTAGCTGCGTGGGCTTTTGAGGACTTGGTGCGCCTGGCCCAATAAGGCCAGGGCGCCTCCCCTTAGCCCATGCCAGCCCTTGGGATGTGGTGGACCCACTTGTGGACTTCCGGACCCCGTACGGCACCTCCGCGTTCAGCACACGTTCAGCTCGGTGACGTCCTCGACTTCTTGATCCAGCAAGACGGCGAGGTAGTGGATGAGTTCCGGCAGCACGACGGCGTGGTGACGGTGATGGTGATGCTATCTCCGCAGGGCTTCGCCCAAGCACTGCGAAAATATGACCGAGGGACGGAACTGTGGAGGGGGACGCCGCACACGGCTAAGACAATGTTGTATCTCCTTTGGGGCGCCCCCTCTCCTCTATTTATATATGTGTAGGGGCTTGGAGTAGAAGGAATAGTGCCACATGAACAGTAACCGTGAATAGTAAACACGTGGACTTGGACTCCAAAGTCCAATCCTATTCCTACTAGGACTCTCCCTTTTTCTTTCCCTAGCTGCGTGGGCTTTTGAGGACTTGGTGCGCCTGGCCCAATAAGGCCAGGGAGCCTCCCCTTAGCCCATGCCAGCCCTTGGGATGAGGTGGACCCACTTGTGGACTTCCGGACCCCTCCGGAACCTTCTGGAAGCTTCCCGGTACAATACCGAAAAAAAACTGCACCTTTTTCTGGAACCCAAAATATGACTTCCCATATATAAATCTTTACCTCTCGACCATTCCGAGACTCCTCGTGACGTCCGGGATCTCATCCGGAACTCCGAACAACATTCGGTTACCAATTCACATAACTCATATAACACTATATCGTCAACGAACGTTAAGCGTGCGGACCCTACGGGTTCGGGAATGATGTAGACATGACCGAGACGCCTCTCCGGTCAATAACCAATAGCGGAACCTGGATGCTCATATTGGTTCCTACATATTCCACAAAGATCTTATCAGTCGAACCGCAATGACAACATACGTAATTCCCTTTGTCCGTCGGTATGTTACTTGCCCGAGATTCGATCGTCGGTATCTCCATACCTAGTTCAATCTCGTTACCGGCAAGTCTCTTTACTCGTTTCGTAATACATCATCCCGTAACTAACTCCTTAGTCACTTTGCTTGCAAGCTTCTTATGATGTGCATTACCGAGAGGGCCCAGAGATACCTCTCCGAAACACGGAGTGACAAATCCCAGTCTCGATCCATGCCAACTCAACGGACACCTTCGGAGATACCTGTAGAGCATCTTTATGATCACCCAGTTACGTTGTGATGTTTGATAGCACACAAGGTATTCCTCCGGTATCCGGGAGTTGCATGATCTCATGGTCTGAGGAACATGTATTTGACATTCAAGAAAGCAGTAGCAATAAACAGAACGATCATATGCTAAGCTAACGGATGGGTCTTGTCCATCACATCATTCTCCTAATGATGTGATCCCGTTATCAAATGACAACTCATGTCTATGGTTAGGAAACCTTAACCATCTTTGATCAACGAGCTAGTCTAGTAGAGGCTCACTAGGGACACGGTATTTGTTTATGTATTCACACATGTATTTAAGTTTCCGGTCAATACAATTCTAGCATGAATAATAAACCTTTATCATGAACAAGGAAATATAAAATAATAACAACTTTATTATTGCCTCTAGGGCATATTTCCATCAGTCTCCCACTTGCACTAGAGTCAATAATCTAGATTACATAGTAATGAATCTAACACCCATGGAGTCTTGGTGCTGTCATGTTTTGCTCGTGGAAGAGGCTTAGTCAACGGGTCTGCCACATTCAGATCCGTGTGTACTTTGCAAATTTCTATGTCTCCATCCTTGACATATTCACGAATGAAGTTGAAGCGTCTCTTGATGTGTTTGGTCTTCTTGTGAAACCTGGGCTCCTTGGCTATGGAAATTGCTCCAGTGTTGTCACAAAAGATTGTCATTGGACCCGATGCACTAGGTATTACACCTAGATCGGATATGAACTCCTTCATCCAGACTCCTTCATGTGCTGCTTCCGAAGCAGCTATGTATTCCGCTTCACATGTATATCCCGCCACGACGCTCTGCTTGGAACTGCACCAACTGACAGCTCCACCATTTAATATAAATACGTATCCGGTTTGTGACTTAGAGTCATCCGGATCAGTGTCGAAGCTTGTATCGACATAACCCTTTACGACGAGCTCTTCGTCACCTCCATAAACGAGAAACATGTCCTTGGTCCTTTTCAGGTACTTCAGGATATTCTTGACCGCTGTCCAGTGATCCACTCCTGGATTACTCTGGTACCTCCCTGCCAAACTTATGGCAAGGCACACATCAGGTCTGGTACACAGCATGGCATACATAATAGAACCAATGGCTGAGGCATAGGGAATGACTTTCATTTTCTCTATATCTTCTGCCGTGGTCGGGATTGAGTCTGACTCAACTTCACACCTTGCAAGACAGGCAATAACCCTTTCTTTGACTGATCCATTTTGAACTTCTTCAAAACTTTGTCAAGGTATGTGCTTTGTGAAAGTCCTATCAAGCGTCTTGATCTATCCCTATAGATCTTGATGCCCAATATATAAGCAGCTTCACCGAGGTCTTTCATTGAAAAATTCTTATTCAAGTATCCCTTAATGCCATCCAGAAATTCTATATCATTTCCAATCAACAATATGTCATCCACATATAATATTAGAAATGCTACAGGGCTCCCACTCACTTTCTTGTAAATACAGGCTTCACTGTAAGTCTGTACAAAACCATATGCTTTGATCACCTCATCAAAGCGTATATTCCAACTCCGAGATGCTTGCACCAGTCCATAGATGGATCGCTGGAGCTTGCACACTTTGTTAGCACCCTTAGGATCGACAAAACCTTCTGGTTGCATCATATACAACTCTTCTTTGAGAAAACCATTAAGGAATGCAGTTTTGACATCCATTTGCCAGATTTCATAATCATAAAATGCGGCAATTGCTAACATGATTCGGACAGACTTAAGCATCGCTACGGGTGAGAAAGTCTCATCGTAGTCAACCCCTTGAACTTGTCGAAAACCTTTCGCGACAAGTCGAGCTTTGTAGACAGTGATATTACCATCAGCATCTGTCTTCCTCTTAAAAATCCATTTATTCTCAATGGCTTGCCGATCATCGGGCAAGTCTACCAAAGTCCACACTTTGTTCTCATACATGGATCCTATCTCAGATTTCATGGCCTCAAGCCATTTGTCAGAATCCGGGCTTATCATAGCTTCTTCATAGTTCATAGGTTCGCTGTTGTCTAACAACATAACTTCCAGAACAGGATTACCGTACCACTCTGGTACGGAATGTACTCTGGTCGACCTACGAAGTTCAGTAGTAACTTGATCTGAAGTTTCATGATCTTTATCATTATCTTCCTCTCTTATTGGTGTAGGCATCACGGGAACGGTTTTCTCTGATGAGCTACTTTCCAATTCGAGAGAAGGTACAATTACCTCATCAAGTTCTACTTTCCTCCCACTCACTTCTTTCGAGAGAAACTCCTTCTCTAGAAAGGACCCATTCTTGGCAATAAAGACCTTGCCTTTGGATCTGTGGTAGAAGGTGTACCCAATTGTTTCTTTAGGGTATCCTATGAAGACGCACTTCTCCGCTTTGGGTTCGAGCTTATCAGGTTGAAGCTTTTTCACATAAGCATCGCATCCCCAAACTTTAAGAAACGACAGCTTAGGTTTCTTGCCAAACCATAGTTCATACGGTGTCGTCTCAACGGATTTAGACGGTGCCCTATTTAACGTGAATGCAGCTGTCTCTAATGCATAACCCCAAAACGATAGTGGCAAATCGGTAAGAGACATCATAGAACGCACCATATCCAATAAAGTACGGTTACGACGTTCGGACACACCATTACGCTGTGGTGTTCCAGGTGGCGTGAGTTGTGAAACAATTCCACATTTTCTTAAATGAAGGCCAAACTCGTAACTCAAATATTCGCCTTCGCGATCAGATCGTAGAAACTTTATTTTCTTGTTACGATGATTCTCTACTTCACTCTGAAATTCTTTGAACTTTTCAAATGTTTCAGACTTGTGTTTCATTAAGTAGCTATACCCATATCTACTCAAATCATCTGTGAAGGTTAGAAAATAACGATACCCGCCGCGTGCTTCAACATTCATCGGACCGCATACATCGGTATGTATTATTTCCAACAAATCAGTAGCTCGCTCCATTGTTCCGAAGAACGGAGTTTTAGTCATCTTGCCCATGAGGCATGGTTCGCAAGTATCAAATGATTCATAATCAAGAGATTCCAAAAGTCCATCCGCATGGAGTTTCTTCATGCGCTTTACACCAATATGACCTAAACGGCAGTGCCACAAGTATGTTGCACTATCATTATCAACTTTGCATCTTTTGGCATCAATATTATGAATATGTGTATCACTACGATCGAGATTCAACACGAATAGACCATTCACAAAAGGTGCGTGACCATAAAAGATGTTACTCATATAAATAGAACAACCATTATTCTCTGACTTAAATGAATAACCGTCTCGCAATAAACAAGATCCAGATATAATGTTCATGCTCAACGCTGGCACCAAATAACAATTATTGAGGTCTAAAACTAATCCCGAAGGTAGATGTAGAGGTAGCATGCCGACGGCGATCACATCAACCTTGGAACCATTCCCGACGCGCATCGTCACCTCGTCCTTAGCCAATCTTCGCTTATTCCGTAGCTCCTGTTTCGAGTTACAAATATGAGCAACCGAACCAGTATCAAATACCCAGGCGCTACTGCGAGCATTAGTGAGGAACACATCAATAACATGTATATCAAATATACCTTTGCTCACTTTGCCATCCTTCTTATCCTCCAAATACTTGGGGCAGTTCCGCTTCCAGTGACCAGTCCCTTTGCAGTAGAAGCACTCTGTTTCTGGCCTGGGTCCAGCTTTGGGTTTCTTCATGGGAGCGGCAACTTGCTTGCTGTTCTTCTTGAAGTTCCCCTTCTTTCCCTTGCCCTTTTTCTTGAAACTAGTGGTTTTGTTAACCATCAACACTTGATGCTCCTTCTTGATTTCTACCTCCGCTGATTTCAGCATCGCGAAGAGCTCGGGAATTGTCTTCTCCATACCTTGCATATTATAGTTCATCACGAAGCCTTTATAGCTTGGTGGCAGTGACTGAAGAACTCTGTCAATAACACTCTCAATCGGAAGATCAATTCCCAGCTGAGTTAAGTGGTTGTGGTACCCAGACATTCTGAGTATGTGTTCACTGACAGAACTGTTCTCCTCCATCTTACAGCTAAAGAACTTGTTGGAGACTTCATATCTCTCAACCCGGGCATTAGTTTGAAATATCAATTTCAGCTCTTGGAACATCTCATATGCTCCGTGGCGTTCAAAACGCTTTTGCAGTCCCGGTTCTAAGCCGTAGAGCATGGCACACTGAACTATCGAGTAGTCATCAGATCGAGCCTGCCAGGCATTCACAACGTCTGCAGCAGGTCCATCACCTAGCGGTGCATCAAGGACATAATTCTTCTGTGCAGCAATGAGGATAATCCTCAAGTTACGGACCCAGTCCGTGTAGTTGCTACCATCATCTTTCAACTTAGCCTTCTCTAGGAACGCATTAAAATTCAACGGAACAGTAGCACGGGCCATTTATCTACAACATAGATATGCAAAGAAACTATCAAGACTAAGTTCATGATAAATTAAGTTCAATTAATCAAATTACTAATGAACTCCCACTTAAATTAACATCCCTCAAGTTAACTAAGTGATACATGATCCAAATCAACTAGCCCATGTCCGATCATCACGTGAGATGGGAAAGTCATCAATGGTGAACATCTCCATGTTGATGATATCTACTATATGACTCATGTTCGACCTTTCGGTCTCCAGTGTTCCGAGACCATGTCTGTACATGCTAGGCTCGTCAAGTTTAACCCAAGTATTCTGCTTGTGTAAAACTGGCTTACACCCGTTGTATGTGAATGTAGAATCTATCACACCCGATCATCACGAGGTGCTTTGAAACGACGAACTTTAGCAACGGTGCATACTCGGGGAGAACACTTTTGTCTTGAAATTTAGTGAAGGGATCATCTTATAATGCTACCGTCGTTCTAAGCAAAATAAGATGCATAAAGGATAAACATCACATGCAATCAAAATATGTGACATGATATGGCCATCATATTGTGCTTTTGATCTCCATCTCCAAAGCATCGTCATGATCTCCATCGTCACCAGCTTGACACCTTGATCTCCATCGTTGCGTCGTGGTCGTCTCGCCAACTATTGCTTCTACAACTATTGCTAACGCATAGCGATAAGGTAAAGCAATTACATGGCGCTTGCATTTCATACAATAAAGAGACAACCATAAGGCTCCTACCAGTTGCTGATAAATTACAAAACATGATCATCTCATACAATAACGTATATCACATCATGTCTTGACCATATCACATCATAGCATACCCTGCAAAAACAAGTTAGACGTCCTCTACTTTGTTGTTGCAAGTTTTACGTGGCTGCTACAGGCTTCTAGCAAGAACCGTTCTTACCTACGGTACAAAACCACAACGGTGATTTATCAAGTTTGCTGTTTTAACCTTCAACAAGGACCGGCCGCAGTCAAATTCGATTCAACTAAAGTAGGAGAAACAGACACCCGCCAGCCACCTTTATGCAAAACAAGTTGCATGTCTGTCGGTGGAACCGGTCTCATGTACGTGGACATGTAAGGTTGGTCCGGGCCGCTTCATCTTACAATACCGCTGAATCAAAATAAGACGTTGGTGGTAAGCAGTACGACGATCACCGCACACAACTCTTTGTGTTCTACTTGTGCATATCATCTACGCATAGACTTGGCTCATGATGCCACTGTTGGGGAACGTTGCATGGAAAACAAAAAAATTTCTATGCACACGCAAGATCTATCCATGGAGATGCATAGCTACGAGAGGGGGAGTGTGTCTATGTACCCTCGTAGACCGTAAGCGGAAGCATTAGAACAACGCGGTTGATGTCGTCGAACAACTTCACGATCCAACCGACCGAGCACCGAACGTACGACACCTCCGCATTCAGCACACGTTCAGATCGGTGACGTCCTCGACTTCTTGATCCAGCAAGACGGCGAGGTAGTGAATGAGTTCCGGCAGCACGACGGCGTGGTGACGGTGATGGTGATGCTATCTCCGCAGGGCTTCGCCCAAGCACTGCGAAAATATGACCGAGGGACGGAACTGTGGAGGGGGGCGCCGCACACGGCTAAGACAATGTTGTATCTGCTTTGGGGCGCCCTCTCTCCTCTATTTATATATGTGTAGGGGCTTGGAGTAGAAGGAATAGTGCCACATGAACAGTAACTGTTAATAGTACACACGTGGACTTGGACTCCAAAGTCCAATCCTATTCCTACTAGGACTCTCCCTTTTTTCCTTCCCTAGCTGCGTGGGCTTTTCAGGACTTGGTGCGCCTGGCCCAATAAGGCCAGGGCGCCTCCCCTTAGCCCATGCCAGCCCTTGGGACGTGGTGGACCCACTTGTGGACTTCCGGACTCCTCCGGAATCCTCCGGAACCTTCTGGAAGCTTCCCGGTACAATACCGAAAAAAACTGCACCTTTTTCCGGAACCCAAAATATGACTTCCCATATATAAATCTTTACCTCTCGACCATTCTGAGACTCCTTGTGACGTCCGGGATCTCATACGGGACTCCGAACAACATTCGGTTACCAATTCACATAACTCATATAACACTATATCGTCAACGAACGTTAAGCGTGCGGACCCTATGGGTTCGGGAATGATGTAGACATGACCGAGACGCCTCTCCGGTCAATAACCAATAGCAGAACCTGGATGCTCATATTGGTTCCTACATATTCCACGAAGATCTTATCGGTCGAACCGCAATGACAACATACGTAATTCCCTTTGTCCGTCGGTATGTTACTTGCCCGAGATTCGATCGTCGGTATCTCTATACCTAGTTCAATCTCGTTACCGGCAAGTCTCTTTACTCGTTTCATAATACATCATCCCGTAACTAACTCCTTAGTCACTTTGCTTGCAAGCTTCTTATGATGTGCATTACCGAGAGGGCCCAGAGATACCTCTCCGAAACACGGAGTGACAAATCCCAGTCTCGATCCATGCCAACTCAATGGACACCTTCGGAGATACCTGTAGAGCATCTTTATGATCACCCAGTTATGTTGTGATGTTTGATAGCACACAAGGTATTCCTCTGGTATCCGGGAGTTGCATGATCTCATGGTCTGAGGAACATGTATTTGACATTCAAGAAAGCAGTAGCAATAAACAGAACGATCATATGCTAAGCTAACGGATGGGTCTTGTCCATCACATCATTCTCCTAATGATGTGATCCCGTTATCAAATGACAACTCATGTCTATGGTTAGGAAACCTTAACCATCTTTGATCAACGAGCTAGTCTAGTAGAGGCTCACTAGGGACACGGTATTTGTTTATGTATTCACACATGTATTTAAGTTTCCGGTCAATACAATTCTAGCATGAATAATAAACCTTTATCATGAACAAGGAAATATAAAATAATAACAACTTTATTATTGCCTCTAGGGCATATTTCCATCAGCTACAGTAGGGAATGATAAGGTTTTGCATTGATTTATACTAACTTATCTCACGAGTTCTTGTTGAGTTTTGTGTGGATGAAGTTTTTAAGATTTAAGGAAACCGTGATATGAGAGGAATTAAGGAGACACAAGAGCTCAAGCTTGGCGATGCCCAAGGCATCCCAAGTTATTATTCCAAGAAGTCTCAAGCATCTAAGCTTGGGGATGCCCCGGTAGGCATCCCACCTTTCTTCTTCAACAACTATCGGTCAGTTTTGGTTGAGCCTAAGTTTTTGCTTCTTCACATGAGATGTGCTATTTTTGGAATGTCATTTTTTTTGTTTTCTTTGCTGTTTGAATAAAATACTTAAGATATTATTTTTTTAAATTAGAGAGAGTCCTCACATAGCTACCTATTTACTTAACTACTCATTTGATCTTCACTTATATCTTTTTGGAGTAGTTTGTCATTTACTCTTGTGCTTCACTTATATCCTATGAGTAAATTGTGAAAGAATTGAATATCATAAAGTTGAAATTATATGTGCTTCATATGCTTGTATCATGTCTAGTAGTAGTTTCACATTTGGGTTAGAAAGTGAAATCTATTGAAGCTAGACAACCACAATATTGGTCATACAAGCAATTCATGAATGATTAGTATAAGGAAGAGAACTTTCACATATAAATATATTATCTTGGACATCTTTTATGATTGTGAATACCCATTAATTATTTTCAAACTTGAGCAAATTAGTTGAAGTTGGACAAGGAAGACAACGTAATGAGTTATGTTTGGGTATATTTGCATAGAAGTTATATTGTTATGGATCCTCCAACATGTGGTGCTTGCTCAATATCTTTGCTAGCCAAAAATTCGTACTAAGTAGAGATACTACTTGTGCATCCAAAAACCCTTAAACCCAATTTCTTGCCATGAGTGTCCACCATACCTACCTATGGATTGAATAAGATCCTTCAAGTAAGTTGTCATCGGTGCAAAAAGCAATAAAAATTGCTCCTAAAATATGTATGATCTTTTATTACAAGGGAAAATAAGCGTTGTACAAACTTGTGATGGTAAAGAAATAAAAGCGACGGACTACATAATAAAGGTTGCTATCACAAGGGGCAATATAACGTGACGTTCCTTTGCATTAAGGGCTTGTGCATCCAAAAATAAAAAGCGCATGACAACCTCTGCTTCCCTCTGCGAAGGGCCTATCTTTTACTTTTATGTATTTACTTTTATGCAAGAGTCAATAGTATTACTTCTCATTTCAACCTCAATTATTCTCTAGTTGGTAAGCATCATGTGGTGGGGAAAGATCCAGGCACATATGGCCAGTCAAATATATTTGATCCTGAATTATTATTGTTGACAATTATCTCTATGATAAATAAGTTGGGAGGCGAAACACTAAGCCCCTATCTTTCTCTGTGTTCGATGGATGCCATTTGTTCTAAAAATATGCTTTGAGTACTAGCAATAATAGAAGACTATATGATAATTGAGTATGTGGAGCTCTTACTTAGACTTTGTTGAAATTAAGTTGAATTGCAATTGTTTGGTGACTAAGAACATAGGTTGTTAAGTTTCAAGAGATTGCATTGTTTGAACCATAACATGTGAATTGATTGCTACTTTATCATGATGAGTTTTATGAGAAAAAGTTGCTGTTATGATGCTAGAAAAAGTGATTGAAATTATCATTGATCAAACTTATGCACTATGCTAGCATTCACACTTCATAAATTATTTCTTTTATCATTTACCTACTTGAGGACGAGCAGGAATTAAGCTTGGGGATGTTGATACGTCTCCAACGTATCTATAATTTATGAAGTATGCATGCCATGTTTATTATAGTTTTGTATGATTTTGGTGCACTTCTATATGACTTTTATATGATTTTTATGGACTAACATATTGACCTAGTGCCCAGTGCCAGTTGTTGTTTTCTGCTTTTTTGGTTTTCCAGAAAATTCATATCAAACGAAGTCCAAATGCAGGGAAACTTTTTGACAATTTTTTTCCGAAGGAAACAGACCCAGGAAGCTTCGGAGGAGCAGCAGAAGAGCCACAGGGGCCCCACGAGCCACCTGGGAGCGCCTGCCCCCCCAGGCGCGCCATGGTCCCTCGTGGGCCCCCTGTGGCACCTCTTCGCGTGATTCCAACGCCAAAAAATCATATATATTCATAAACCCCCAAAAGTTAACCTAGATGAGTTTTTACGCCGCCACAAGCCTCTGTACCTCCACGATCTAATCTACAGCCCTTTTTCGGCACCCTGCCAGAGGGGGAAATCATCACCGGAGGCCATCTTCTTCATCTCGGCGGTCTCCATGACGAGGAGGGAGTAGTTCACCCTCGGGGCTGAGGGTTTGTACCAGCAGCTATGTGTTTTATCTCTCTCTCTCTCGTGTTCTTGATTTGGCATGATCTTGATGTATCGCGAGCTTTGTTAATATAGTTGGATCATATGGTGTTTCTGCCCTCTCTATCCTTGTTGTGATGAATCGAATGTTTTCCCTTTGAGGTTTCGTTATTGTCGGATTGAATATTTCAGATTTGAGAACAGTTGATGTATGTCTTGCATACGAATACCCATGGTGACAATGGGGTATTATATTGATTCACTTGATGTATGTTTTGGCACTCAACTTGCGGAGTCCCGAGGTGACATTGGGGTAATCTATGCATAGGGGTTGATGCACGTTTTCATTATCTTTTCTCCGATAGAAACTTTGGGGTGCTCCTTGGAGTTCTTTGTGTGGATTGAATATTATGATTATGAAGTTGTTTGATGCATATCGTATAATCAACTCACGGATACTTGTGGTGACATTGGAGTATCTAGGTGACATTAGAGTTGGTTGATGTGTATCATATGGTGTTATTTTAGTACGAACTCTAGGGCTGTTTGTGACACTTATAAGAATAGCTTAATAGATCGATCGGAAAGGATAACTTTGAGGTGGTTTTGTACCCTATAAACAATTTCTATCTTATGTTCTCCGCTAATAGGAACTTGGGAGTGATTCTTTATCGCACGTTGAGGGATGATTATATGATCCAATTATGTTAGCATTGTTGAGAGATTGCACTAGCGAAAGTATGAACCCTAGGCCTTGTTTCTAAGCATTGCAATACCGTTTATGCTCACTTTTGTTACTTGCTACCTTGCTGTTTTTTATTGTTCGCACTATAAAAACCTATATCTACTATCCATACTACACTTGTATCACCATCTCTTCACCGAACTAGTGCACCTATACAATTTACCATTGTATTGAATGTGTTGGGGACACAAGAGACTCTTTGTTATTTGGTTGCAGGGTTGTTTGAGAGAGACCATATTCATCCTACGCCTCCCACGGATTGATAAACCTTAGGTCATCCACTTGAGGGAAAATTGCTACTGTCCTACAAACCTCTGCGCTTGGAGGCCCAACACAAGTCTACAAGAACAAGTTGTGTAGTAGACATCACTCTGTTCCGTTGGTAGCTTAAGGTCTGAGCCCCAAGGTTAGATTCAACATCCATGTGATTCTGATCGGGGTTTGGCATCTCGCCGCCCTGGTTACCTTCATCCATGACTGGCTCTTCACCGTGTCTAGTCCAACGTGTATATCCATCCATGAATCCCCGCTTGAATAAGTGGTACTCGACGTCTGTAACTTTATGTGACTCTGTATTGCCACAATCCTTGAATGGACACATGATGTAATCGTCGTTACAGACTCTCTTCTTTGTCCTTTTAGCCAAAGTGATGAACTCCGTCACGCCACTCGCAAACTTTGAGCTTCTCCGATCCTTCATCCATTCAGATCGTTCCATCTGCACCACACGAGGGGTAATTCAAAAAAGCATTAATAAATGGATTAATTGATGCCCAAAGATGCATGCATAAATCACAAGATTTTATTTTCATAATTTACGGAGGGCGCTCCATATTGTTTTATCCAGCCGTGCGATGACACAAATTAATGACCAGTCAATTTACACGCAGAGTACAGTATACTACCCTTATGAATTGAATACCTTAATTAAGCCACTCAACGAAAAGAATACCTTAATTAATTAGCCGCGCGGTGACCTCCACCAAGCGGACAGAGAAACGCGATGCTGCGGCACGCCGAGACAGCAAGGTCGATGAGCAAAGCTTAGTGGGGCATCCGCCTGAAGTTCAAGCTCCACTATCCCGCCTTTGACCGCGAGGGATGTGCTCCAATCACGCCGCCGCCGACCTCGAGGATTGAGATCTCCTCCTATCTCCCGCCGCCGACCGAGGATTGACCTCCTATCACGCCGCCACCACCGACCGACCGAGGATTGACCTCCTATCCGGTAGCCGCTGCCTCGGCCCCCCCCCCATCTCTATGCAGATCCGCTGTTTTTATTTTTTGACGGGTATTTGCCGAGTGACTGTTTACAGTATTAACTCCATTATTGCATCCCCATATGTACCGGGTAGTACATCACATACGGTTATGTCACGGGAACCGTGTGTCATGCACGTTGTCTTCTCACACGGTTTCGTGTGGAAATCGTGTGTGAAGTTGTAATATCAAACACAAACGATATGTACAAACCGTGTGCCGTATACAACAGAGTGCGATAAGTAGTTCCTGACCGTTATCAGATCCCCATAGTTTCCCCATTTCCCCCAAATCCCTAGATAGCCCCCAAATTCCCTCGCGTGGCGCTGACATTAGGGGAATGCGGACGAGTGGTGCTGATGGTTTCGGTGCAGTTGCTCCAGCTCGTATCGTCGCTCTCGGCAGAGCAATGGGCGGCGCCGCCACGACGGCAGTCACCGCCGAGTGCTTGCCTAAGGTCATCAGAAGGCCGGTGTACTACGGATCTGAATCGTCTTGTCAGGTTCCAATCAATCCCGATCTTTTTTAGCATGTCCAAATTAAAGTAGCTCCCTACTCAATCCGTCCTGAATGACCCCCACTCCCCCACCCAGGAAAGTGATCAACCACCAGATCTGGAGTATGACTCCAGACTCCCACAACATGAGTTCGACTCCGAGTTTTGCGCCACCGAGAAGTACCAAAAGCTGAGTTGTGCGCACGGACACACTCCCGCTCGACGTGTATGCACGGAGGGATTTGACATTGGCAGACGGTTTCTCAGTTGCCCCTTAGAGGTTAGTGCTAAGTTCATCATTTAAGTTGATCAGTTAATGCCCCCGCCCATCCTGAATATTTAACATTGGTAGGGATATGAGGCTTGTGCCTTTGTTAACTGGTTGGATGATGAATGGCATGGCAGGGCTCGGAGTGTTATCACCAAGCTCGCAGAAGATAACGTAAAGCTGAAGAAGAAACTGACTGATCTGGAGTGTACAATCACTACGATGAAGCAAGAAAGACTCAATCACAGGCAACAGATGAAAGCAAGAGACAAGAAGGAAATAGCATGTGTAGTTGTAGTTGTCGCATTAGCCATCTTCTATGCACTATTTGTAATGATGATTAGGGGTTTTGTTTGATTATTACTGGCTACATCAATAAGCAGAGCTCATCTATTGCTTGACAACTGTCCTATGAAAACTGCTTGTTTCACATTTGGACGCTCCAACCTGTGTGTGTAATTATCACATTGAGAACTGCGCAACCGCGGGAATTTGGAGCGACTGGGTACTAATAATTGTGGTTGATTATGTCAGGATTCTAACCGCCTGCCAAGGCGCCAATAAAAACCGTCAATCCCCCGCTTCAATTGCCATTCCTCTTTTCTTCATACCCCGCTTTAGTCTCCACCGTCTTCATCGTCCCGGCCGGCCACGCTACACACTTACACACACTCTGCAATCTTGCTTTGTGTACGTACCGCAGCCATGTCGAGTGACAGCGAGGACGACAGTTCTGCTAGCAGTCTTCCGCCCGATGATAGGTCAACCTCGGAATCATCCCGCTCGTCTTCCATGAGTCTGGCGTTGAGCCCTGACCATGATTTTATCCGGATCATGGAAGGGACGCCGCCGCCCGAGTCGTCGGACGACGACCAGACAGACGAGGACCCGTCGGAGGACGATGAAGACGACGACGATGATGATGAGGAAGAGGAATGTTCGAACGAGGAGGACGACAACGAGGATATCAACGACGATGACGACAGCGGCGGCGATGAAAAGCCAACGGTCAGTGGCAAGAAGCGTCCTGGCCAAGACGATGTCACGGAGCCAACCAACAACAACAAGAAGAAGGACTAAATTAAGCAGACTGTATATCTCTGCTGCCGTTCACTCATATTAATCTATGTCCCCTGTCAATCTCATCGCAGACGGTTAGCAATACGTATTCGACAGAGATCTTTTACATTATCGCCCACAGTTGGTTTCTTGAATTGTGTGCCCTGTCGAGCACACAATTCACAACAAACAATCGTATGCGCTGTCTATAATTATGGCACACAATTCTGATTACCGACCTGTTTGCCGGATATCACACACATCTTGTTACGCTGAATCATTTATGTTCATCAGGATCATCACAAACAGTTCATCCGAGTGAACCGCATGCCGTGTATCGCACACACCTCGAACTTGCTGCCCGTTTCTGTTGTGTTGGGTAATCACAAACAGTTCATCCGAGTGAACTGTATGCCGTGTATCGCACACACCTCGAACTGGCTACCCGTTTCTGTTGTGTTGGGTAATCACAAATAGTTCATCCGAGTGAACTGTATGCCGTGTATCGCACACACACCTTGAACTGGCTGCCCGTTTCTGTTGTTCTGGCTCATCGCAAACAGTTCGTATGGATCAACTATATGCCACATATCGCACACGCATCTCTAATCTGAATCATTTTTTATGTCTCCTGCATCGCAAATAGTTCGTCTTATTGGGGACGGTTTTTTACAACACCGTTTGCGATTCATGCATCGCACACAGTTTGGTCGCGGGGTCTCTGATTCATGTGTCGCGTTAGCGGTCGCCTGCAGTAGTGTGGCTATGGAAATGCCATAATAGGTAGGTATGGTGGCTGTTTTGAGGAAGATATAAGGAGGCTTATGTGTGATAGAGCGTATCATATCACGGGGTTTGGATGCACCGGCAAAGTTTGCACCAACTCTCGAGGTGAGAAAGGGAAATGCATGGTATCGAAGAGGCTAGCAAATTGCGGAAAGGTAGGAGTGCGTATAATCCATGGACTCACATTTGTCATAAAGAACTCACATACTTATTGTGAAAGCCTATTATCCCTCGAAGCAAAGTACTACTCGCATGCCCCTAGGGAGGAGGTTGGTAGGAGTTAACCATCGTGCACCCCCGATTATAACAACACTCAAGGATTTCATTTCAGACATAAAAATGCCCGAGGAAGGGTGAAGCAGTATAGTAGAGATAAGTATTTCCATCAGTGAGAATCAAGGTTATCGAACCAAAAGGAGAACCACGCAAATCCTAGTGAACAACACTTGCACACACAAAAGCAAATACTTGCACCCAACGCGGGCAAGAGGGTTAACAATCCCCTTGAACTCGTTACTTGCAAGGATCAAATCTTGTATAGGTAGATAGATAAATTGCAAAACAAAATAAAAGTAAATAAATTGCAGCGAGGTATTTTTGGTTTTTATAATATGTTTAAAGTAGACCCGGGGGCAATAGTTTCCACTAGAGGCTTATCTCTCGAACACATAGCATACGGTGGGTAAACAAATTACTGTTGGGCAATTGATAGAAAAGCGCATAGTTATGACGTATTCATGGTAATGATCATGTATATAGGCATCATGTCCATGACAAGTAGACCGACTCCTGCCTGCATCTACTACTATTACTCCACCAATCGACCGCTATCCAGCATGCACCTATGGTATTAAGTTCATGACAAACAGAGTAATGCCTTAAGCAAGATGACATGATGTAGACAAAGTAAACTCAAACAATATGATTAAACCCCGTCGTTTTATCCTTAATAGCAACAATACAATACGTGCCCCGCTACCCCTTCTGTCACTGGGTGAGGACACCGCAAGATTGAACCCATTACAAAGCACCTCTCCCACTGAAGATAAATCAATCTAGTTGGCCAAACCAAACGGATAGATCAGAGAGAAATACAAAGCTATAACAATCATGCGTAATAAAGTTCAGAAAAGACTCAATTACTTTCAATGAATAATCTGAACATAAACCCACAATTCATCGGATCCCAACAAACTCACCGCCAAAGAAGATTACATCGGATAAAACTCCAAAGAGACCGAGGAGAACATTGTATTGAAGATCAAAGAGAGAGAAGAAGCCATCTAGCTACTAGCTATGGACCCGTAGGTCTGTGGTGAACTACTCACACATCATCGGAAGGGCAGCAAGGTTGATGTAGAAGGCCTCCGTGATCGATTCCCCCTCCGGCAGATCGCCAGAAAAGGCCTCCATATGGGATAGCGGAAGAACAGAAGCTTGCAGGGGCAGAAAAGTTATTTCGGGTGTCTCTCTGTTGGTTTGGGAATATTTGGGAATTTATAGAGGTGGAATTAGGTCAATCGGAGCTGCGTGGGGCCCACGAGCTCAGGGAGCGCGCCTACCCCCGTGGGGCGCACCCTATGCGCTCATGGCTCTCCCGTAGTTCTTCTGGCCTCCTCCTGAACCTTCTAGGTTCCCTTCTGGTCCAGAAAAAAAAATCATTTTAAAGGTTTTATTCCGTTTGGACTCCGTTTCCTATTGATTTTCTGAAAAACCAAAAACAAGCAAAAAACAGGAACTGGCACTAGGCACTGGGTTAATAGGTTAGTCCCAAAAAATGATATAAAATAGCATAAAAATGCATATAAATTCTGTTTGGACTCCGTTTGGTATTGATTTTCTGAAAAACCAAAAACAAGCAAAAAACAGGAACTGGCACTTGGCACTGGGTTAATAGGTTAGTCCCAAAAAATGATATAAAATAGCATAAAAATGCATATAAAGTATCCAAGATAGATAATATAATAGCATGAAACAATCAAAAATTATAGATATGTTGGAGATGTATCACACGCCGACTTCCTCATCTTCGGATCCCGGTCTAGAAGCTATGGGATTGCTTGGACTCAGGCCAGGCGAAATCCATGCTTGTCTTGCCTACTTTGGAGAAGCTAGTGAGGTTGCGGCAGATTACACTGACCTGTTTGGTTGTGCGCAAGGCCATTTCCTGATTACATATTTGGGAATTCTGATACATTATCAGCGTCTCACTAATGCGGAGTGGAAACGTGTAGATGATCACTCGGAGAAACAGCTGAGCAGTTGGAAAGGCAAGTTGCCCTTCGTGGGAGGACGGCTGGTCTTGATCAATTCTGTCCTCAGAAATATGGTTCTTTATATGCTTTCCTTTTTCCAACTTCCAAAAGGGGTCTTGCAAAGGTTGTATTATTTTGGATCCAGATTCTTTTGGTAAGGAGATAGTGAAAAGAAAAAGTACAGATTGGCTAAATGGAGCGTGGTTTGTAGGTCGAAACACCAAAGTGGTTTTGGCATTCATGACTTGCAGGTCAATAATGATGCCTTACTTAGTAAATGGTTGGTCAAACTACTTATTGAGGATGGTGTTTGGCAAACCCTTTTGCGCAATAAGTATCTAGGCCAAAAAGTTGTGTCTCAAGCCTATTGGAAACTTGGTGACTCGCATTTTTTGGATGGTCTAATGGCGGCAAAGAAACATCTTTTTCACCTTGGATCCTTTGCGATAAAAGATGGGTCGGAGATTCATTTCTGGGAGGACAAGTGGCTAGGCAATGCCGGCCTCCGAGAATAATATCTAGCATTGTATCACATTGTTCGCGATAAGAATGATACTCTTGCGCAGGTGCCGAGTTCATTCCCGCCGGATATTTCTTTCAGGCGGGACTTGATTGACCCGTGTCTTATGTCATGGAAAAATCTATTATCCCGATTGGATTCGATTAAGCTGACACAAGGACGGGTTGTGTTTCGTTGGAATCTCACTACATCTGGGTCCTTCACAGTTGACTCTATGTACTGTGCACTCGCACATTCAGAGGTCCTAGTGGATAATAACAAGAAAATTTGGAAGTCAAAGATTCTACTAAAAATTAAATTTTCATGTGGTATCTTTAGAGGGGAGTTGTGCTAACAAAATACAAGCTCGCCCGTCGCAATTGACAAGGAAGCAAGAAGTGTAGCTTTTGTACTCACGACAAGACAATCAAACACCTATTTTTTCACTGCAAATTTGCGCGTTATACGTGGTCAGTCATCCAAATAGCGTCCAATTTTCTCCTCCAACAAGTGTTGCCAATATTTTTGGTCATTAGTTGGACGGTATTCCAAATAGGTTCAAACCGTAACAAGGGTGGGAGCGTATGACTTATTATGGTCGCTTTGGTTATGTAGAATGATTTGGTTTTTAATGACAAAAACACTTCCGATTGCAGGTTATTTTCCGTTGTACGCACTCGCTTCATAAATGATCTATGCTTCACAGAACGGAATACCAACCTTTGTTCAAGGCGGTGTGTATGCGGTTGGAGCAGGTGTCCGGGGAGATTTTTACCCAACATGGGTGGAAGCATAATCTTCGGATCGGACCACCAACTCCGACATAGGCATAGTGTTGGTCCTTTATGGCTCTATTGTTGCCAATATGTCGGTTTTTATTTTCTTTTGACAGATTACTGGTGCTTAGCTATGTGCATCTTAGTTATGCAGAGGCTGGGTGTTGCTCATTATGCTTTGTATCCGCTTGATGCTACATTTTGAGTTCATAAAAGCACCTTTTATCGAAAAAGCTGCTATTCTGCCTAGCTACTAGTACGTGATCAAGACTTGAGAACGCGGCGTATGGTGGAGTGAAGGCGATCACATTCATCTAGTACCTCCTTCCTTCCTTCCTCCCTTCATTCATTCCTTGCCTACATAAGAAAAGCAAGAATGCAATCCATCCCGTCCCAAGTCCCAACCACTACTTGCACATCATGTCTCGCAAAGTGATCTTGTTGTTGGCGTTGTTGGCACTTGCCACCTTGGTTGTGTCCGGAGCCCATGCAGGAGGAGGAGCCAAGGGCCATGGCGGCGGCCATGGAGGAGGAGCCAAGCGCCACGGGCTATTCACCGAGCCCGACTCACGTCGGCTTAGTCCCGATGTCGTGGTCTCTGATACGTCCAATTTCCATCATAATTTCCTACTGTTAATTAATATGTTTTTAATCATTATTTCACTTCATGGTACAATTCTTATGCCTTTTCTCTCTTATTTTGCAAGATTCACATGAAGAGGGAGATTGCCGGTAGCTGGAATTCTGGACCGGAAAGGGGTGACACAGAGATAGCTATTCTGCACAACTCCAAATGACCTAAAAATTTACGGAGAATTATTTTGGAATATATAAAAAATACAGGTGAAAGAATTACCAGGAGGGGGCCCACCAGGAAGCCACAAGCCTCAAGAGAAATAATTATTCAAACTTTTATGCTCGGCTTTCTCATAATGATCAATCCATGCTCGATACTTCTTCTGTTGGTTCCTTTATGAAGAGAACTATTGAATTCAGATGGGATCTTCTGGAAAGAATGAAACGCACCTCTGAAGATTGGGAAATCGACAAAGGTAAAGTGTCAGGTATAAATCTTGAGTTTGATTGTGTTAAATCTTTTATGGAAACTGATGTTTTTCATAAGTTTAGTACTAAATATGGACTTGACTCTGAGATAGTAGCTACCTTTTGTGAATCTTTTGCTGCTCATATTGATCTCCCTAAGGAGAAATGGTTTAAATATCATCCACCCATTGAATTAAATGAAGAACCTGTTAGTGTTAAAGAAGAAACAATTGTTTACAATGTTGATCCAGTTGTGCCCACTGCTTATATTGAGAAACCTCCTTGCCCTGTTAGGATTAAGGAACATGCTAAAGCATCAACTGTGGTTAATAAAACTAATATAAGAACACCTCGACCTTCTGAACAAATTAAGGTTGAACCTAATATTGCAATGGTTAAAGATCTTTTGGTTGATGATATTGATGGGCATGTTATTTACTTTTGTGATGAGGCTGCTAGAATTGCTAAACCTGTTAGAAATGAATGAGATATGCTAGATAAGAACAAGCCTGTAGTTGGCATGCATGTTGTTTCTGTTAAGATTGGAGATCATTGCTATCATGGTTTATGTGATATGGGTGCTAGTGTGAGTGCTATTCCGTTTTCTCTATATCAAGAAGTAATGCATGATATTGCACCTGTTGAGATTGAAGATATTGATGTTACTATTAAACTTGCAAACAGAGATACTATTACACCACTTGAGATTGTTAGAGATGTTGAAGTCTTGTGTGGAAAAATCAAATACCCTACTGATTTCTTAGTACTTGGTTCACAGCAAGATAATTTTTGTCCCATTATATTTGGTAGACCTTTCTTGAATACCGTTAATGCTGAAATTGATTGTGTTAAAGAGAAGGTTAGAGTTAAGTTTGGTGATATATCTCATGAATTTAATTTCTCTAAGTTTAGTAGGCAACCTCATGATAAAGAATTACCCAATAAAGATGAAATTATTGGTCTTGCTTCTATTGTTGTGCCTCCTACTGATCCTTTAGAACATTATTTGCTAGAACATGAGAATGATATGCACATGAATGAAAGAAAAGAAATAGATGAGCTGTTCTTTAAACAAGCACCTGTTCTTAAACATAACTTGCATGTTGAAACCTTGGGAGATCCTCTACCACCCAAGAGTGATCCTGTGTTTGATTTAAAGCAATTACCTGATACACTTAAATATGCTTATCTTGATGAAAAGAAGATATATCCTGTTATTATTAGTGCTAACCGTTCACAGCATGAAGAAAAGAGGTTACTTAAAACTCTGAAGAAGCACCATGCTGCTATTGGATATACTCTCGATGATCTTAAGGGCATCAGTCCCACTCTATGTCAGCATAAAATTCACATGGAGCCAGATGCTAAACCAGTTGTTGATCATCAAAGAAGGCTGAATCCCAAAATGAAGGATGTGGTAAGAACTGAAATATTAAAGCTTCTGGAGGCAGGTATAATTTATCCCATGGCTGATAGTAGATGGGTAAGTTATGTTCATTGTGTTCCTAAGAAAGGAGGTATTACCGTTGTTCCTAATGATAAAAATGAACTCATTCCACAAAGAATTGTAATTGGCTATAGGATGGTAATTGATTTTAGAAAATAAAATAAAGCTACCAGGAAAAATCATTACCCCTTGCCTTTTATTGATCAAATGTTAGAAAGATTATCTAAGAATACACACTTTTGTTTCCTAGATGGTTATTCTGGTTTCTCTCAAATACCTATATCGCCAAAAGATCAAGAGAAAACCACATTTACTTGTCCTTTTGGAACTTATGCTTATCGTCGTATGCCTTTTGGTCTTAGTAATGCACCTTCTACCTTTCAAAGATGTATGACTGCTATATTCTCTGACTTTTGTGAAAATATTGTTGAGGTTTTCATGGATGATTTCTCCGTTTACGGAACTTCTTTTGATGATTGCTTGAGCAACCTTGATCGAGTTTTGCAGAGATGTGAAGAAACTAATCTTGTCTTGAACTGGGAGAAGCGCCACTTTATGGTGAATGAAGGTATAGTCCTTGGGCATAAAATTTCTGAAAGAGGTATTGAAGTTGATAAAGCTAAAGTTGATGCTATTGATAAAATGCCATGTCCAAAAGATATCAAAGGTATAAGAAGTTTCCTCGGTCATGCTGGTTTCTATAGAAGGTTTCTAAACATGTGGTCATGATTATCGATTTCGGCTTTCGCTTGAGGGCAAGCGAGGTCTAAGCTAGGGGGAGTTGATACGTCCAATTTGCATCATGATTTCCTACTGTTAAATAATATGTTTTTAATCATTATTTCACTTCATGGTACAATTCTTATGCCTTTTCTCTCTTATTTTGCAAGATTCACATGAAGAGGGAGATTGCCGGCAGCTGGAATTCTAGACCGGAAAGGGGTGAAACAGAGATAGCTATTCTGCACAATTCCAAATGACCTGAAATTTTACGGAGAATTATTTTGGAATATATCAAAAATACTGGCGAAAGAATTACCAGGAGGGGGCCCACCAGGAAGCCACAAGCCTGGGGGCGCGCCTGATGACCCACAAGTATAGGGGATCAATCGTAGTCCTTTCGATAAGTAAGAGTGTCGAACCCAACGAGGAGCAGAAGGAAATGACAAGCGGTTTTCAGCAAGGTATTTTCTGCAAGCACTGAAATTATCGGTAACGAGTAGTTTGATAGCAAGATAATTTGTAACACGTGACAAGTAGCAATAGTAATAAGGAGTGTAGCAAGGTGGCCCAATCCTTTTTATAGCAAAGGACAAGCCGGAACGATCTCTTATAGTAAGCAAAGCGTTCTCGAGGACACATGGGAATTTCATCTAGTCACTTTCATCATGTTGGTTTGATTCGCGTTCGCTACTTTGATAATTTGATATGTGGGTGGACCGGTGCTTGGGTGCTGTTCTTACTTGAACAAGCCTCCCACTTATGATTACCCCCTCTCGCAAGCATCCGCAACTACGAAAGAAGAATTAAGATAACTCTAACCATAGCATTAAACATATGGATCCAAATCAGCCCGTTACGGAATAGTGCATAAACTAGGGTTTAAGCTTCTATCACTCTAGCAACCCATCATCTAATTACTACTCCACAATGCATTCCCTTAGGCCCAAAGATGGTGAAGTGTCATGTAGTCGACGTTCACATGACACCACTAAGAGAATCAACAACATAAATATCATCAAAATATCGAACGAATACCAAATTCACATGATTACTTATGACAAGACTTCTCCCATGTCCTCAAGAACAACAGTAACTACTTACAAACCATATTCATGTCCAAGATCAGAGGGGTATTGAATAGCATAATGGATCTGAACATATAATCTTCCACCAAATAAACCAACTAGCATCAACTACAAGATGTAATCAACACTACTAGCAACCCACAGGTACCAATCTGAGGTTTTGAGACAAAGATTGAATACAAGAGATGAACTAGGGTTTGAGATGAGATGGTGCTGGTGAAGATTTTGATGAAGATTGCTCCTCCCACGATGAGAGGATCGTTGGTGATGTCGATGGCGACGATTTCCCCCTCCCGGAGGGAAGTATCCCCGGCAGAATCTCTCCGCTGGAGAGCAAAAGTGCTCCTGCCCAAGTTCCGCCTCGAGACGGCGGCGCACCGTCCCGAAAGTCTTCTCTATGTTTTTTCTAGGGCAAATGGACTTATATACCAGAAAATGGGGGCCAGAGGCTGGCCAGGGGCCCCACGAGCCACCAGGGCGCGCCTGGGGGGGGGGGGGGTGGCGCGCCCTGGTGCCTCGTGGGCACCTGGGTGGCCCCCTCTGGTACTTCTTGGCTCCAGTATTTTTTATTTATTCCAAAATAAATCTCCGTAAAAATTCAGCTCATTTGGAGATGTGCAGAATAGGTAAATCTGACATAGCTTTTTCAGGTCCAGAATTCCAGCTGCCGGCAATCTCCCTACTTGTGTAAATCTTGCATATTAAGAGAGAAAAGGCATTAGAATTGCTCCACAAAGTGTTATATTGATAGAAAACACTATAAATAACAGTAGGAAAACATGATGCCAAATCGACGTATCAGCGCCCTACCCCCCTGGGTTAGATTATATGATCAAGATTATGTTATGATTATAGACTATTGCTTTGAATCACTCGTGTTTTAATATTCATGCCATGATTATATTATATGATCAAGATTATGTTAGGTAGCATTCCACATCAAAAATTATCTTTTTTATCATTTACCTACTCGAGGACGAGCAGGAATTAAGCTTGGGGATGCTGATACGTCTCCATCGTATCTATAATTTTTGATTGTTTCATGCCAATATTCTATAACTTTCACATATTTTTGGCAACATTTTATATTATTTTTGGGACTAACATATTGATCCAATGCCCAGTGCCAGTTCCTGTTTTCTGCTTGTTTTTTGTTTTGCAGAATATCCATATCAAACGAAGTCCAACCGCGATAAAATTTACAGAGGTTTATTTTGGAATATATGTGATTTTTGGGAAGAAGAATCAATGCAAGACGGTGCTCGTGGGCCCCACGAGGCACCAGGGCGCGCCCAGGGGGGTGGCGCGCCGTGGTGCCTCATGAGCCCCTCGTAAGTTGGTTAACCCCCTTCTTTCGCCACAAGAAAGATAATATCTGGAAAAAAATGTGTTAAAATTTCAGCCCGATCGGTGTTACGGATCTCCGGGAATTTAAGAAACGGTGAAGGGCCAGAAAACAGGAGCGTGAAACAGAAGAGAACAGAGAGAGAGATCCAATCTCGGAGGGGCTCCCGCCCCTCCGGGTGCCATGGAGGCCAAGGACCAGAGGGGAAAACCTCCTCCCATCTAGGGGGGAGGCCAAGCAAGAAGAACAAGGAGGGGGGCTCTCTCCCCCTCTCTCCCGGTGGCGCCGGAACGCCGCCGGGGCAACCATCGTGACGGCGATCTACACCAACAACTTTGCCGCCGTCAACACCAACTTTCTCCCCCTCTATGCAGCGGTGTAACACCTCTTCTCCCCGCTGTAATCTCTACTTAAACATGGTGCTTAATGCTACATATTATTATCCAATGATTTGTGGCCATCCTAGGATGTTTGAGTAGATTCTTTTTGTCCTATGGGTTGATTGATAATCGTGATTGGTTTGAGTTGTATGTTTTATTTTGGTGATATCCTATGGTGCCCTCCGTGTCGCGCAAGCGTGAGGGATTCCCTCTGTAGGGTTTGCAATACGTTCATAATTCTCTTATAGTGGGCGGCTAGAGTGACAGAAGCTTACACCCGAGTAAGGGGGTTGTTGCGTATGGGAGTAAAGGGGGTTTGATACTTATTGCTATGGTTGGGTTTTACCTTAATGATCTTTGGTAGTTGCGGATGCTTGCTAGAGTTCCAATCATAAGTGCATATGATCCAACTATGGAAAGTATGTTAGCTCATGCCTCTCCCTCATATAAAATTGCAATAATGATTACCGGTCTAGTTATCGATTGCCTATGGACAAATCATTCTCTTGTGTTACAAAAACTTTCTACTAAACAACTAACTTTTAATATCTTGCAATTTATTCATAGTTTTATTATCTCACAAATTACTCCTAGTTTTATTCTCGTTAAGTACTTCTAGTCTTATCCTTACACCAGCAAAATAGTTTCATACTTGTTCTAGGTAAAGCGAACGTTAAGTGCGCGTAGAGTTGTATCGGTGGTCAATGGAACTTGAAGGGAATATTAATTCTACCTTTAGATCCTCGTTGGGTTTGACACTCTTATTTATCGAAAAAGCTACAATTGATCCCCTATACTTGTGGGTTATCAAGACCTTTTTCCGGCGCCGTTGCCGGGGAGCAATAGCGTGGGGTTGATATTCTCGTGTGTGCTTGTTTGCTTTATCACTAAGTAGTTTTTATTTTGTGCTCTTGTTTTCTATCTTTAGTTATGGGTAGGAAACGTAAAATACCAAAAAAATTAGTTGTACCTGCTAAACCAATGGTTGAAGAACCACCCAAAATCTATCATACTGCTGAAGCTTTCTACTTGGATCATCTTCGATCCCTATGTGCTCGTGCTGAAAACCCAACTAGCTTAGTTGACGGAAAATCATTAGATGAGCATGCTCATTTTGTGCGACACAGCTTATCTCAAAAAGGAAAACTTTTATGGCATCATATTAATACTATGCATTGCTATGCTTGGAATTTATGCGAAATACATGATTTTACTTGTTGTTCTGAAAACCCTAAAAAACACCTTCAGTACCAATGTGAGTTTAAGGATAATGGAATCTTATATTCTTATGCTAAGGGTGTTTATAGTTACTATGATATTGAACAAATTGAAGAATTTGTTGCTTTTAAGGGTGCTTATGAAATTGCTTCTTTGATTGAAAAGTGTGATGCTACTCTTTACAAATCTAAATTTTTTGCCATACTTAAATATTGCTATGAAAACTATGCTTCTAATGCTTATGTGAAAGAATATATTGAGGACACCTCCGCTGTCCAAGAAGAGACTAATATTTTGCAGGCTCCTATGGAAGAAGAAATTGATGACACTGTGAGCTCATTAGATGAAAAAGATGACGAGGAGAGCGAAGAACAAAAGGAGGAAGAGCGGATTAGCTACCCGCGCCCACCTTCTAATGAGAGTAACTCTTCAACTCATACATTGTTTAATTTCCCTTCGTGCTTACCGAAGGATGAATGCTATGATAATTGCTATGATCCCTTGGATTCGTTTGAAATATCCCTTTTTGATGAAATTGATGCTTGCTATGCTTGTGGCCATGATACCAATTTGAATGATGCTTATGGATATGAACTTGCTATAGTTCCTTATGTTAAGAATGAAATTGTTGCTATTGCACCCACACATGATAGTCCTATTATCTTTTTGAATTCTCCCAACTACACTATATCGGAGAAATTTGCGCTTATTAAGGATTATATTGATGGGTTGCGTTTTACGTTGCACATGATGTTTTTGATCAATATAATATGCATGTGCTTGCTGCTCCTAATTGCAATTATTATGAGATAGGAACTACATCTCCGCCTCTCTATGTTTCCAATACAATAAAATTGGAAGAAACTGTTTATACTATGCATGGGCCTTTACTTGATGTGCATGAATTGTTCTTTTATGACATGCCGATGCATAGGAAGAGAGTTAGACTTCGTCATTGCATGATATATGTTGCTTTGTGCTCACTACTAAATTACAAATCATTGTTAATTAAAATTGGCTTTGATATACCTTGGGATCCGGGTGGATCAGTTACTTGAGCACTTTATGCCTAGCTTAATGGCTTTAAAGAAAGCGCTGCCAGGGAGACAACCCGAAAGTTTTAGAGAGTCATTTATTTCTGTTGTGTGCTGTTAAAAAGTTTAAAAACAAAAAAAAATAGAGGGGAACCTAAAAACTTTACAAAAAGAAAAGTGAAAGTAAGAAAGACGAGCACCGTGGAAGCGGGAGCATGCCTTGAACTTTGTTCATGCCCATGGAAACTTTGTGAATCTTGAATTACAGAAAGTTTTAAACAAAAATAATTATCTCCTTGTACAAATCCATTGTATTATAAAAATAATGTGCCAAGATTTACCTTTGGGATGTTTAAATTGATTGTTTGGTGTGTGCGGTGCAAAAACAGAAACTTTTGCTGTAGTGCGTGAATTTACATTTTTTACTGGAACGTGAAAAAATTCTGAAACTTTTAAACAGTACTTATATGAATTTTTTTATTTTTTCCTAATTTTTCAGAATTTTTTGAGTTACATAAGTACATGTACCATCTGCATCTTTACAGACTGTCCTGTTTTCACAGATTGCTATTATAGTTTCGTTATTTGCTTATGTTTGAAATCTTATTGACCCCATTGACTTGGGAGCCATAGAATAGTGATAGCATACAGTGGGTAATGTTTGATTATAATTATACAATAATGTTAGAGCAAGACATGATGGGATTTGATGTTATATGTACTAACCCTTCTAATAAAAAGTTTGGTTAAGTTTTGTGTGGATGAAGTGTTCAAAGATCGAGGAGGTATTGATATGAGAAGAATGAGGAGAGGCAAGATCTCAAGATTGGGGATTCCCAAGGCACCCCAAGTAAATATTCAAGGAGACTCACGCGTCTAAGCTTGGGGATGCCCCGGAAGGCATCCCATCTTTATTCGACAATTATCGGTATGTCTCGGTTTTTGTTTTGTTCACATGATATGCATAAATTCTTGGAGCGTCTTTTGTGTTTATTTTTCCCTTTTATTTTATGGACCATGCTGGTATGAGATAGTCCTTGGTTGATTTATAGAATGCTCTTTGCACTTCACTTATATCTTTTGAGTATGGCTTTATAGAATGCTTCATGTGCTTCACTTATATCATTTGAAGTTTGGATGCCTGTTTCTCTACACATAGGAAAACCGTTATTTTTAGAATGCTCTTTTGCTTCACTTATATTTGTTAGAGCATGGGCAAGTCTTTTGTAGAAAGAATTAAACTCTCATGCTTCACTTATATCTGTTTAGAGAGTCAACAGGAATTGGCCATTCACATGGTTAGTCATAAAATTCTACATAAAACTTGTAGATCATTGAATATGATATGTTTGATTCCTTGCAATAGTTTTGTGACATAGAGATGGTAATATGTGGGAGGTACTAGTGAATGATTGTGGTTTAGTAAGAATATTGGTGTTAAGGTTTGTGATTCCCGAAGCATGCACATATAGTCTATAGTTATGCAACGAAGTTACATCCTACTTATGGTGCATTATTCAGTGTTAGTTATGTTCAATGCATGTTTATGACCATTTTTGTTTTTTGGTTGGTCGCTTCTCAATCTATTTGCTAGCCTTCACTTGTACTAAGCGGGAATGCTGCTTGTGCATCCAACTCCTTAAACCTAAAGTTGTGCCAAATGAGTCCACCATACCTACCTATATGCGGTATTTCCATGCCGTTCCAAGTAAATTTGCATGTGCCAACTCTAATTATTCAAAATAAATTTCTGTTTTGTGTGCCCGTACCGCTCATGTGGCTGCAGGGGGTGGCCAATATCTTTCATGCTAGGCGGGTTATTCTCAAGATGAGTGTTTATTCACTTGTCATTGCACCAGAGAGTGGCAGGTAATAGGAATGCCCAGTCCCACAATGAATCAAAAATAATAATAACATAATTCCTTGGAAAGTGTTGGTATGGAAGGCACCCGTGGATACGGCTAGCCATGGATTGTGAAAGAATGGTGGAAAGGAAATGAATTTTATTTTCTGTTTGGGAACCGCCTATAATGTGTCTAGCATGGAAGATATTGGGAACTTTCGGTCGTAGCATTGACAGGAAAAGCATGCCTCTCAAAATAATTTTATATTTCTAATTTAAGCTTTGAGCTCTGGCACCTCTGCAAATCTCTGCTTCCCTCTGCGAAGGGCCTATCTATTTTACTTTTATGCAATTTTTATTTTTTATTTTGAGTCTCCCTCTGCTCTTATAAAGCACCAACTGGAGAGCACTATTGTCATACTTGTGCATTGGATGTAGCTAATATTGAGTGTGTATCATGACTGGATCAATGATTGAGCATAACGGGCTTGGGATAGCGTTCTTTAGCATTTTTATTTTGAAAGACATGATTGTTTGTTGGTATGCCAGAGTATTGATGTCTTTATGTTAAATTATAGACTATTGCTTTGAATCACTCGTGTCTTAATATTCATGCCATGATTAGATTATATGATCAAGATTATGTTAGGTAGCATTCCACATCAAAAATTATCTTTTTATCATTTACCTACTCGAGGACGAGCAGGAATTAAGCTTGGGGATGCTGATACGTCTCCGTCGTATCTATAATTTTTGATTGTTTCATGCCAATATTCTATAACTTTCACATATTTTTGGCAACATTTTATATTATTTTTGGGACTAACATATTGATCCAGTGCCCATTGCCAGTTCCTGTTTTTTGCTTGTTTTTTGTTTTGCAGAATATCCATATCAAACGAAGTCCAAACGCGATAAAAATTTAAAGAGATTTATTTTGGAATATATGTGATTTTTGGGAAGAAGAAACAACGCAAGACGGTACTCGTGGGCCACACGAGGCACCAGGGCGCGCCCGAGGGGGTGGCGTGCTGTGGTGCCTCGTGAGCCCCTCGTAAGTCGGTTGACCCCCTTCTTTCGCCGCAAGAAAGATAATATCCGGAAAAAAATCATGTTAAACTTTTAGCCCGATCGGAGTTACGGATCTCCGGGAATTTAAGAAACGGTGAAAGGCCAGAAAACAGGAGCGCGAAACAGAAGAGAACAGAGAGAGAGATCCAATCTCGGAGGGGCTCCCGCCCCTCCGAGTGCCATGGAGGCCAAGGACCAGAGGGGAAAACCTCCTCCCATCTAGGGGGGAGGCCAAGCAAGAAGAAGAATGTGACACCCCCGACTCGACCGTGCACTAATCATACACGCAAATGCACACGATCAAGCCTAAGGACTCACGGGAAGATATCACAACACAACTCTAGACACAAAAAATAATAATACAAGCTTTATATTACAAGCCAGGGGCCTCGAAGGCTCGAATACAAAAGCTTGAGTATAAGCGTTAGCGGAAGCAACAACAGTATCTGAGCACAGTCACAAAGTTAAACAAGTCTGCCTTAAGAATGGCTGTATCTGTGGACTAGACTGCAGAAATGCCAGAATAGAAGGGAAAGCCTAGCCTATCGAAGACTAGCATCTTGCAGCATCTTATAGCATTAGAAGAGTGCAAATTAGTAGCATATAATAAAGCAACAAGCATGTAGTAGCAAAGCCCAGAGATCCTTCCTCGACTCCCTGCGAGAAAGCGATCCCGGAGCTAACATATTAATTAAAGTAACATGTATTCAATTCAAGTTGTAGTAGATCGGGATACAACACTGAGCATCCTGTTACCGCGGACACGGCTATTCGAATAGATAACCTTCCCTGCAGTGGTGCACTACTGTTACCCAACACGCTCGATTAACTCTGGCCGGACACACTTTTCTCGGTCATGCCCGGCCTCGGCTGATCGACATGACGTAGTCCTACCTAGGCTCAGCAGAGAGGTCCCCGCCGGTCTACATCCTAAGTGCTCAGGGGTCTTGGGCCCATCACCCTTTGCACTCCGGGTCGTTGTGTCGCAGGTCGGTGTCCAAGCACCACCTCAGTCCTGGATGGCCTTGTCCCGACCGGCTCACAATGTTGAACTGGACATCTGACAGAGCTTTCAGCTGATACATACGGCGCCGAGGGTCCCATAACCATTATCCCACGTGGTGGAAGTGCGTATATGGCCAGTGGCCAACTCAGATCAAATACCCAAATCCGTTAGTGTATTGGGAGCTCGCAGAAACGAGCAGAGATCCATGATCATGTGACCCCGTCGCCCCGTCTCGTGGACTTACGGCAAGGGCCAGGCCCAACCCTCTCCTGGGGCGGTCTACCTGCCAGGCCATGCCACGTAATTATCTCGCGGGTACCCTCACGGTCAACCCGACTTCACATCTCTCGCGGGTACCCCTCGGGGCCGACCCGACTTTAATCATCGCCTGAATAATAGTCAAGGTATCCGTGTGTTCATCACATCAAGGAGGAACCCGAGGAATCACCCTCGTGGGATTCCTACTCGATGCAATTGTCAAGGTGAACTCGGAGTAATCACCCTCGATGGTTCACACTTGAGGGGTTGTATGACAAGGGCATCATCGGAGGTGGTGAAAGAGGAATCGCCCTCGGTAACCCACAACCGTCTAGCTAGGTTACAGAGATATCATCAGAATTGATGTAAGAGGTATCACCCTCGACACTCGATATTAGCTCTGCAGAGTCGTACAATTTAGGGGGTGTGCGGTGATGTGCTGGTCTCTGTACATCGATCACATTGATCAGGGCACCGGTAACAAAGCGGGGCAACAAGGACAAGGATGAGGGGTCATTGATGGATTACTAACCAACCTATACTAAGCATTTAGGATAGCAGGTAAGGTATCAACAGCAATTACAAAAACAGGCTATGCATCAGAATAGGAGCAATCAATTACAGTAGAAAATTCTAATGCAAGCATGGGAGAGAAGGAATAGGCGATATAGGAATGATCAAGGGGGTTTGCTTGCCTGGAAGCTCTGCGGAAAAGGTCTGATCGCCAGGGGTGTAGTCGTACTCGGCAGCAGCGTCGGTCTCGGGGTCTACCGGAGAGAAGAGGGGGGAGAAACAATAAATACACAGCAAACAAATGCAACACAGATGCATGGCACGGCAATATGCTGCTAGGGGTGACCTAATACATCCCTAAACCATTTTAGTTAATTTAGGAATTAATTTGGAATTATTTACCGAAGGTCAGGCACTATTCATCTATGAGAAACAGACCTAAAGTTACAGGTTCTCCTACGTAGAGGGTTCTAACATGCATGCAGATGACATATTTGGATTCGTTGGATTTTTCTGATCATTTTTCATATATAAATTATTTTCATCCGAGTTACAGTTTATTTTATATGTTTTTTCAAAGTTTAAATGATTTTCTGGATTTTTTGAAATTAATTCAAATTTGAAATTAATAATTAAATTGCTACGTGCACACACAAAGTGTACACAGCAGAGTAGCACAGAGGTTGACAGTGGGCCCCGTTGACTGCCCAGTCAGCAGTCAACATTGACCCGTTGACTGGTCAACGGGGCCCAGGGGGACCCACCTGTCATTGACTGGGCCTAGCCCCGTCAGCAGGTTGACTGGTCAACTGGGTCCAGTGGGACCCAGCTGTCAGCCACAGATATTTTAACAGAGTTTAATTTATACTAACTGATTTAATTAGCTAGCGGGCCCGGCCGGTCAGTGACCCAGTTAAATAGTGGGTTAACTTAATTAAGTGTGATTAGCCACTAATATAATTTCTGACGGCTGGGCCCCATGCTACAGTGACGGCGGCACTTGAACAGTGGCAGAGCGCGCGCCAGAGCGCTCCAAAGCACGCGCGGCGTGCCTGGGCGGCTCGGGTGGCCGGCGGACTTCGAGCACAGGCGACGATCGGCGATGCGGAGATGTCTAGGGGGGCACTGGAACTGCGGCGAGGTCAGTGGTGGCACTGGAGCGTCGCGGGGAGCACCGGAGCTGGGGCCGCAACGGCGACCCGCGGCGGACAGAGCCGGTCGTGCTCGGGCGTCTCGTTATGGGATGCCAACGAGTGAGCGAGGCACCCAGCGGGCTCTACGGAGCACAGGGAGCACGGCCATGTGCTCGGTTCGTCCGGCGAGGTCTACTGTGGTGGCGAGCTACGCGGCGCTGCACGAGATCGAGGCTAGGGGACGCACATGGTGAAATGGGAAGAGGGAGGAGGTGCGCTAGCTCACCCTGGAGCTGGTAGCGTGCTCAGACGCTACGGGGAAGCGCTGGGGCGGCGGATCGACGCGTTTGAACGGCGGCGGCCAGAGGCAGGAGACGGCGCGGATCCGTCGTTGTAGTGGCCCCCGGCTCGAATGGCATGGTGCAGGAGAGGTAGTCGAGGCCGGTGCGTCTCCTGGACAAGTCTAGGCGGTGCGGGGCGACGACGGCGAGGCGACGACCACGCTCGGCCAAATGAGACAAAGAGGGAGAGGGCGTGCGAGGGGGTGAATGGGGGGCTAGGGTTTCCAGCGGGACCACCGGGAGGCCAAGTAGTCGTCCACGGCGCCGTAGCAGCGTACTGTTGAGCGCGCGCAAGGGGGGCCCGGCTTCGGGTGCGCGCGCGCAGGCGACAGCGAGGAGAGAGAGGCGGGAGGAGGGAGAAAGCGGCTAGGCGGGCTGGGCCACGCACTATTTGACTTAGGCCCGTAGGCACAGTAAGCTCTTCTCCTTTTTCTTTTTCTTTTCTGCCTTTTTCATTTCCTTTCTGTTTTGCAAATTGTTAGGCCCCAAAATGACTTTTGTAAAATATGGAGTTGTGCCACATAATTACTTAGCAATATTTAGCACTGCAATAAAAAGGTTTGGGGTTCAATTGAACTCATTTGAATTTTGCATAAACGAAAATGGATTAAATGGGGCTGTTTTGGGTACTGTTTTGGTGGCTAGGGTCAATTTGGGAATTTAAATAATGTTGGTTTTATTTTTATAATTGCTTTGGGATTATTTGCAATATTAGGAACTATTTTGTTTAATTACTTGAAGAAGTAATAATTTGACTTGCATTTGAATTTTGAATTTGAACTTGAAGTTGGATTATTTTCTAAATGCAATTTATTTAGGATGATCATGATGACATGGCTAATTAATTAGCTTAATGACAGGGTTGAGATCTGGGGATGTTACAAAGAAGGAGGGGGGCTCTCTCCCCCTCTCTCCCGGTGGCGCCGGAACGCCGCCGGGGCAACCATCGTGATGGCGATCTACACCAACAACTTTGCCGTCGTCAACACCAACTTTCTCCCCCTCTATCCAGTGGTGTAACACCTCTTCTCCCCGTTGTAATCTGAACTTAAACATGGTGCTTAATGCTACATATTATTATCCAATGATTTGTGGCCATCCTATGATGTTTGAGTAGATTCTTTTTGTCCTATGGGTTGATTGATGATCGTGATTGGTTTGAGTTGTATGTTTTATTTTGGTGCTGTCCTATGGTGCCCTCCGTGTCGCGCAAGTGTGAGGGATTACCGATGTAGGGTTTGCAATACGTTCATAATTCTCTTATAGTGGGCGGCTAGAGTGACAGAAGCTTACACCCGAGTAAGGGGGTTGTTGCGTATGGGAGTAAAGGGGATTTGATACTTAATGCTATGGTTGGGTTTTACCTTAATGATCTTTGGTAGTTGCAGATGCTTGCTAGAGTTCCAATCATAAGTGCATATGATCCAAGTATGGAAAGTATGTTAGCTCATGCCTCTCCCTCATATAAAATTGCAATAATGATTACCGGTCTAGTTATCGATTGCCTATGGACAAATCATTCTCTTGTGTTACAAAAACTTTCTACTAAACAACTAATTTTTAATATCTTGCAATTTACTCGTAGTTTAATTATCTCGCAAATTACTCCTAGTTTTATTCTTGTTAAGTACTTCTAGTCTTATCCTTACACCAGCAAAATAGTTTCATACTTGTTCTTGGTAAAGCGAACGTTAAGTGCGCGTAGAGTTGTATCGGGGGTCGATAGAACTTGAAGGGAATATTAATTCTACCTTTATTTCCTCGTTGGGTTCGACACTCTTATTTATCTAAAAAGCTACAATTGATCCCCTATACTTGTGGGTTATCAATCCCCTATACTTGTTGGACATCAAGACTCTTTTCTGGCGCCGTTGCCGGGGAGTGAAACGCCTTTGGTGAGTGGAATTTGGTAAGGAAACATTTATATTACGTGCTGAAATTTACTGTCACTTGTCACTATGGAAAGTAATCCTTTGAGGGGTTTGTTCGGGGTATCTTCACCTCGACCGGAAGCATTGAGAGTTTCCCCTCAACCTACTGAACCTACTGAAAATATTTATTATGAAATTCCTTCGGGTATGGTAGAGAAACTGCTAGCTAGCTAATCCTTATGCAGGAGATGGAACGGTGCATCCTGATGTGCACTTGATATATGTGGATGAAATTTGTGGATTGTTTAAGCTTGCAGGTCTATCCGAAGATGGAGTTAAGAAGAAAGTATTCCCTTTATCTTTGGAGGGAAAGGCATTGACATGGTATAGGCTATGTGATGATACTGAAACATGGGATTGGAACCGGTTGAAGCTGGAATTTCACCAAAAATTTTATCCTATGCATTTGGTTCATCGTGATCGGAATTATATATATAATTTTTGGCCTCGTGAAGAAGAAAGCATTGCTCAAGCTTGGGGGAGGCTTAAGTATATGTTGCACACATGCCCCAATCATGAGCTCTCAAGAGAAATAATTATTCAAACTTTTATGCTCGGCTTTCTCATAATGATCAATCCATGCTCGATACTTCTTCTGTTGGTTCCTTTATGAAGAGAACTATTGAATTCAGATGGGATCTTCTGGAAAGAATGAAACGCACCTCTGAAGATTGGGAAATCGACAAAGGTAAAGTGTCAGGTATAAATCTTGAGTTTGATTGTGTTAAATCTTTTATGGAAACTGATGTTTTTCATAAGTTTAGTACTAAATATGGACTTGACTCTGAGATAGTAGCTACCTTTTGTGAATCTTTTGCTGCTCATGTTGATCTCCATAAGGAGAAATGGTTTAAATATCATCCACCCATTGAATTAAATGAAGAACCTATTAGTGTTAAAGAAGAAACAATTGTTTACAATGTTGATCCAGTTGCGCCCATTGCTTATATTGAGAAACCTCCTTTCCCTATTAGGATTAAGGAACATGCTAAAGCTTCAACTGTGGTTAATAAAACTAATATAAGAACACCTCGACCTTCTGAACAAATTAAGGTTGAACCTAATATTGCAATGGTTAAAGATCTTTTGGTTGATTATATTGATGGGCATGTTATTTACTTTTGTGATGAGGCTGCTAGAATTGCTAAACCTGTTAGAAATGAATGAGATATGCTAGATAAGAACAAGCCTGTAGTTGGCATGCCTGTTGTTTCTGTTAAGATTGGAGATCATTGCTATCATGGTTTATGTGATATGGGTGCTAGTGTGAGTGCTATTCCGTTTTCTCTATATCAAGAAGCAATGCATGATATTGCACCTGTTGAGATTGAAGATATTGATGTGACTATTAAGCTTGCAAATAGAGATACTATTACACCACTTGGGATTGTTAGGGATGTTGAAGTCTTGTGTGGGAAAATCAAATACCCTACTGATTTCTTAGTACTTGGTTCACAACAAGAGAATTTTTGTCCCATTATATTTGGTAGACCTTTCTTGAATACCGTTAATGCTGAAATTGATTGTGTTAAAGAGAAGGTTAGAGTTAAGTTTGGTGATATATCTCATGAATTTAATTTTTCTAAGTTTAGTAGGCAACCTCATGATAAAGAATTACCCAATAAAGATGAAATTATTGGTCTTGCTTCTATTGATGTGCCTCCTACTGATCCTTTAGAACAATATTTGCTAGAACATGAGAATGATATGCACATGAACGAAATAAATGAAATAGATGAGTTGTTCTTTAAACAAGCACCTGTTCTTAAACATAACTTGCCTGTTGAAACCTTGGGAGATCCTCTACCACCCAAGAGTGATCTTGTGTTTGATTTAAAGCAATTACCTAATACACTTAAATATGCTTATCTTGATGAAAAGAAGATATATCCTGTTATTATTAGTGCTAACCCTTCACAGCATGAAGAAAAGAGGTTACTTAAAACTCTGAAGAAGCACCGTGCCGCTATTGGATATACTCTCGATGATCTTAAGGGCATCAGTCCCACTCTATGTCAGCATAAAATTCACATGGAGCCAGATGCTAAACCAGTTGTTGATCATCAAAGAAGGCTGAATCCCAAAATGTAGGATGTGGTAAGAACTGAAATATTAAAGCTTCTGGAGGCAGGTATAATTTATCCCATAGCTGATAGTAGATGGGTAAGTCCTGTTCATTATGTTCCTAAGAAAGTAGGTATTACCGTTGTTCCTAAAGATAAAAATGAACTCATTCCACAAAGAATTGTAACTGGCTATAGGATGGTAATTGATTTCAGAAAATTAAATAAAGCTACCAGGAAAGATCATTACCCCTTGCCTTTTATTGATCAAATTTTAGCAAGATTATCTAAGTATACACACTTTTGTTTCCTAGATGGTTCTTCTGGTTTCCCTCAAATACCTGTATTGCCAGAAGATCAAGAGAAAACCACCTTTACTTGTCCTTTTGGAACTTATGCTTATCGTCGTATGCCTTTTAGTCTTTGTAATGCACCTTTCAAAGATGTATGACTGCTATATTCTCTGACTTTTGTGAAAAGATTGTTGAGGTTTTCATGGATGATTTCTCCATTTACGGAACTTCTTTTGATGATTGCTTAAGCAACCTTGATCGAGTTTTGCAGAGATGTGAAGAAACTAATCTTGTCTTGAACTAGGAGAAGTGCCACTTTATGGTGAATGAAGGTATAGTCCTTGGGCATAAAAGTTCTGAAAGATGTATTGAAGTTGATAAAGCTAAAGTTGATGCTATTGAGAAAATGCCATGTCCTAAAGATATCAAAGGTATAAGAAGTTTCCTCGGTCATGCCGGTTTCTATAGAAGGTTTCTACACATGTGGTCATGATTATCGATTTCGGCTTTCGCTTGAGGGTAAGCGAGGTCTAAGCTTGGGGGAGTTGATACGTACAATTTGCATCATGATTTCCTACTGTTAATTAATATGTTTTTAATCATTATTTCACTTCATGGTACAATTCTTATGCCTTTTCTCTCTTATTTTGCAAGATTCACATGAAGAGGGAGATTGCCGGCAGTTGGAATTCTGGACCGGAAAGGGGTGAAACAAAGATAGCTATTCTGCACAACTCCAAATGACCTGAAAATTTACGGAGAATTATTTTGGAATATATAAAAAATACTGGCGAAAGAATTACTAGGAGGGGGCCCACCAGGAAGCCACAAGCCTGGGGGCGCGTCCTACCCCCCTGGGCGCGCCCCCCGAGCTTGTGGGGGCCCTGGCAGGCCTCCAGCCCCCTCCTTCTGCTATATGAAGCCATTTGCCCTAGAAAAAATAATGAGAAGAAGACTTTCGGGACGAAGCGCCGCCGTCTCGAGGCGGAACCTGGGCAGGAGCTATTTTGCTCTCCGGCGGAGCGATTCTGCCCGGGATACTTCCCTCCGGGAGGGGGAAATTGAAGCCATCGACATCACCAACGATCCTCTCATCGTGGGAGGACCAATCTTCATCAGCACCATCTCATCTCAAACCCTAGTTCATATCTTGTATTCAATCTTTGTCTCAAAACCTCATATTGGTTCCTGTGGGTTGCTAGTAGTGTTGATTACATCTTGTAGTTGATGCTAGTTGGTTTATTTGGTGGAAGATTATATGTTCAGATCCTTATTGCTAATCAATACCCCTCTGATCTTGAACATGAATTTGATTTGTGAGTAGTTACTTTTGTTCTTGAGGACATGGGAGAAGTCTTGTCATAAGTAATCATGTGAATTTGGTATTCGTTCGATATTTTGATGATATGTATGTTGTTGCTTCCTTTAGTGGTGTCGTGTGAACGTCGACTACATGACTGTTGGGGAACGTTGCATGGGAAACAAAAATTTTCCTACGCACACACAAGATCTATCCATGGTGATGAGCATCTACGAGAGGGAGAGTGAATCTACATACCCTTGTAGATCGCTAAGCGGAAGCGTTTAAGAAACGCGGTTGATGTAGTCGAACGTCTCCGCGATCCAAATCGCAAGTCGTCCCTCGATCCGATCACGAACTAGTGCCGAACGGACGGCACCTCCGCGTTCAACACACGTACGGCTTGATGACGCCTTCACCTCCTCGATCCAGCGAGCGATGGTGAAGTAGTGGTTGAGTTCCAGCAGCACGACGGCGTGGTGATGGTGGTGAGGAACAATCTCTGCAGGGCTTCGCCTAGCGCTACGGAGATTATGACGGAGGAACTAGAGGGTTAGGGTTGCCGCACACGGCTTGGGGAAATCTTGATGTGTCCCGTGTGCTAGCCCTGCCCCTCTATTTATATGTTGAGCCTTGGGGTCTAAACTTGGAGTAAAAGCCTCCTCCAGGTCGGTTTTGCCCGCACAAGGTCGGTTTGGCCCGCAGGGAAAGAGTCCAACTCGGATCCCTACAGTACCGCGCACAAGCGGTAGTACCGCTTCACACAAGCGGTAGTACCGCTTGGGCGGTAGTACCGCTTCACACAAGCGGTAGTACCGCTCGGGCGGTAGTACCGCTTCACCAAGCGGTAGTACCGCTTACGCGGCAGCAAAACCACTTTTGCACTTTCCAATACCTCGTGGGCTTTTATCCCTTGGCCCATATAAAGTGTTCTTGCACCCGAACACTTCGGTAAACATCCAGAACCACTTCCGGTGAATTCCGAAACCCTTCCGGAGATCAAAACACTATTATCACATATATCAATCTTTACCTCCGGACTATTCCGGAGATCCTCGTCATGTCCGGGATCTTATCCGGGACTCCGAACAACCTTCGGTCACCAACAAAATAACTCAATTATACTAATCGTCACCAAACGTTAAGTGTGTAGACCCTGCGGGTTCGAGAACTATGTAGACATGACCGAGACACCTCTACGATCAATAACCAATAGCGGGACCTGGATGCCCATATTGGCTCCTACATATTCTACGAAGATCTTTATCGGTCGAACCTCTATGTCAAGGATTCAGTTAATCCCGTATGCTGTTCCCTTTGTTCTTCGGTATGTTACTTGCCCGAGATTCGATCGTCGGTATCTCTATACCTAGTTCAATCTCGTTACCGGCAAGTCTCTTTACTCGCTCCGTAATACAAGATCTCGTGGCTAACACTTTAGTCACATTGCTTGCAAGGCTCATTGTGATGTTGTATTACCGAGTGGGCCCTGAGATACCTCTCCGTCATACGGAGTAACAAATCCCAGTCTTGATCCATGCCAACCCAACAGACACCCTCGGAGATACCTGTAGAGCACCTTTATAGTCACCCAGTTATGTTGCGATGTTTGATACACACAAGGTACTCCTCCGATGTCAGGGAGTTGCATGATCTCATGGTCATAGGAACAGATACTTGACATGCAGAAAACAATAGCAATAAACTGACACGATCATATGCTACGTTCGTAGTTTGGGTCTTGTCCATCACATCATTCTCCTAATGATGTGATCCCGTTATCAAATGTCATCTCATGTCAATGGCTAGGAAACCTTAACCATCTTTGATCAACGAGCTAGTCATCTAGAGGCTTACTAGGGACACAGTGTTTGTCTATGTACCCACACATGTATTTGAGTTTCCAATCAATACAATTATAGCATGGATAATAAACGATTATCATGAACAAGGAAATATAATAATAACCTATTTATTATTGCCTCTAGGGCATATTTCCAACAGTCTCCCACTTGCACTAGAGTCAATAATCCAGTTCACATCACTATGTGATTTACATTGTAATGAATCGAACACCCATGCAGTTCTGGTTTTGTTCATGTTTAGCCCTTGGAAGAGGTTTAGTCATCGGATCTGCAACATTCAGATCCGTGTGTACTTTGCAAATATTTATGTCGTCCTCCTTGATGTAATCGCGGATGGAATTGAAACGTCGCTTTATGTGTCTGGTCCTCTTGTGAAATCTTGGTTCCTTGGCTAGAGCAATGGCACCAGTATTATCACAAAACAGAGTCATTGGGTTAAGCGCACTAGGCACTACTCCAAGATCTGTCATGAACTCCTTCATCCAGACACCTTCCTTCGCCGCCTCCGAGGCAGCGATGTACTCCGCTTCGCATGTAGAATCTGCTACCACGCTTTGCTTGGAACTGCACCAGCTAACCGCACCCCCATTAAGAATAAACATGTATCCGGTTTGAGACTTAGAGTCATCCGGATCAGTGTCAAAGCTTGCATCGACGTAACCCTTTACGACGAGCTCTTGATCACCTCCATAAACGAGAAACATATCCTTAGTCCTTTTCAGGTACTTCAGGATATTCTTGACCGCCGTCCAGTGTTCCATTCCTGGATCACTTTGAAACCTTCCGACCATACTTATGGCAAGGCTGACATCGGGTCTTGTGCACAGCATTGCATACATGATAGAGCCTATGGCCGAAGCATAGGGGATGACACTCATCTTTTCTCTATCTTCTGCAGTCACTGGGAATTGAGTCTTACTCAACTTCACACCTTGCAATACAGGCAAGAACCCCTTCTTGGACTGATCCATTTTGAACTTCTTCAAAACTTTGTCAAGGTATGTGCTTTGTGAAAGTCCTATTAAGCGTCTCGATCTATCTCTATAGATCTTGATGCCTAATATGAAAGCAGCTTCTCCTAGGTCCTTCATTGAAAAACTCTTGTTCAAATATTCCTTCACGCTTTCCAGCATTTCTATATTGTTTCCAATCAGTAATATGTCATCCACATATAATATTAGAAACGCTATAGAGCTCCCACTCACTTTCTTGTAAATACAAGCTTCTCCGTAAACTTGTATAAACTCGAACGCTTTGATCACCTCATCAAAACGAAGATTCCAACTCCGAGATGCTTGCACCAGTCCATAAATGGATCGCTGGAGTTTGCAAACTTTGTCAGCATTCTCTGGATCAACAAAACCTTCTGGTTGCATCATATACAACTCTTCCTTAAGGAAACCGTTAAGGAACGATGTTTTGACATCCATCTGCCAAATTTCATAATCGAAAAAGGCAGCTATTGCTAACATGATTCTGACGGACTTAAGCATCGCTACGGGTGAGAAGGTCTCATCGTAGTCAACTCCTTGAACTTGTGAAAAACCCTTTGCCACAAGTCGAGCTTTATAGACGGTGACATTACCGTCCGCGTCCGTCTTCCTCTTAAAGATCCATTTGTTCTGAATGGCCTTACGCCCTTCAGGTAATACTTCCAAAGTCCATACTTTGTTTTCATACATGGATCCCATCTCGGATTTCATGGCCTCTAACCACTTCTTGGAATCCGGGCCCATCATCGCTTCTCCATAGCTCGTAGGTTCATCGTTGTCTAACAACATGACCTCTAAGACAGGGTTGCCGTACCACTCAGGAGCAGTACGCGTCCTTGTCGACCTACGAGGTTCGATAGCAACTTGATCCAAAGCTTCATGATCATCATCATTAACTTCCTCTTCAGCTAATGTAGGCTCCACAGAAACAACTTTCTGCGTTGCGCTACTCTCAGGTTGAAGTAAAGGTTCAACAACCTTATCAAGTTCTATCTTCCTCCCACTCAATTCTTTCGAGAGAAACTCTTTCTCAAGAAATGTTCCGTTTTTAGCGACAAACACTTTGCCTTCGGATCTGAGGTAGAAGGTATACCCAACTGTCTCTTTTGGGTATCCTATGAAGACGCATTTCTCCGCTTTGGGTTCCAGCTTTTCAGGCTGAAGCTTTTGACATAAGCATCACATCCCCAAACTTTAAGAAACGACAGTTTTGGCTTCTTGCCAAACCAAAGTTCATATGGCGTCGTCTCAACGGATTTCGATGGTGCCCTATTTAAAGTGAATGCAGCTGTCTCTAATGCATAACCCCAAAACGATAGTGGCAAATCGGCAAGAGACATCATAGATCGCACCATATCCAATAAGGTTCGATTACGACGTTCGGACACACCATTACGCTGTGGTGTTCCAGGCGGTGTTAATTGTGAAACAATTCCACACTGTCTTAAGTGACTGCCAAACTCATAACTCAGATATTCTCCTCCTCGATCGGATCGTAGGAATTTAATCTTCTTGTTACGATGATTCTCAACTTCACTCTGAAATTGTTTGAACTTTTCAAATGTTTCAGACTTATGTTTCATTAAGTAAATAGACCCATATCTACTTAAGTCATCAGTGAAGGTGAGAAAGTAACGATAACCACCGCGCGCCTCAATACTCATCGGACCACACACATCAGTATGTATGATTTCCAATAAGTCACTTGCCCGTTCCATTGTTCCAGAGAACGGCGTTTTAGTCATCTTGCCCATGAGGCATGGCTCACATGTGTCAAGTGATTCAAAATCAAGTGACTCCAAAAGTCCATCAGCATGGAGCTTCTTCATGCGTTTTACACCAATATGACCTAAACGGCAGTGCCACAAAAAAGTGGTATTATCATTATCAGTTCTACATCTTTTGGCATCAATGTTATGAACATGTGTATCATTACTATCGAGATTCAATAAGAATAAACCCCTCACATTGGGTGCATGACCATAAAAGATATTACTCATATAAATAGAACAACCATTATTCTCTGATTTAAATGAGTAACCATCTTGCAATAAACAAGATCCAGATATAATGTTCATGCTTAACGCAGGCACCAAATAACACTTATTTAGGTTCATCACTAATCCCGACGGTAATCGAAGAGCGAGCGTGCCGACGGCGATCACATCAACCTTGGAACCATTTCCCACGCGCATCGTCACTTCGTCCTTTGCCAGCCTCCGTCTATTCCGCAGTTCCTGTTTAGAGTTGCAAATATGAGCAACCGCACCGGTATCAAATACCCAGGCACTACAACGAGGGTTGGTAAGGTACACATCAATAACATGTATATCATATATACCTTGTTTGTTGTTGGCCTCCTTCTTGTCAGCCAAATACTTGGGGCAGTTCCGCTTCCAGTGTCCAGTTCCCTTGCAATGAAAACACACAGTTTCTGGTTTGGGTCCAGCCTTGGGTTTCTTCACGAGAGGAGCAACTGTTTTGCCACTCTTCTTGGAGTTACCCTTCTTACCCTTGCCATTTTTCTTGAAACTAGTGGTTTTATTGACCATCAACACTTGATGCTCGTTCTGAATTTCAGACTCAGCGGCTTTCAGCATCGCAAACAGCTCGGCGACTGACTTGTTCATCCCGTGCATGTTATAGTTCAACACGAAGCTCTTGTAGCTAGGTGGCAATGATTGAAGAACTCTGTCAGTGATAGCCTCTGGCGGAAGGGGCATCCCCAATTCAGCCAGACGGGTGGAGTACCCAGACATTCTGAGCACGTGATCACTGATAGACCCGTTCTCCTCCATCTTGCAAGCATAGAACTTATCGGAGATCTCATATCTCTCGATCCGGGCATTCTTCTGAAAGATAAACTTCAACTCCTGGAACATCTCATATGCTCCATGACGTTCAAAACGTCTTTGAAGTCCCGGTTCTAAGCCATACAACATTGCACATTGAACTATTGAGTAATCATCAGAACGAGCCTGCCAGGCGTTCACAACGTCTAGAGACTCAACTGGAGCGGGTGGATCACCAAGCGGTGCATCAAGGACATAAGCTTTCTGGGAAGCCGTAAGGATAATCCGTAGATTACGGGCCTAGTCCACAAAGTTACTTCCATCATCTTTCAACTTAGCTTTCTCTAGGAACGCATTAAAATTCAGGGGTGCTACTGCGCGAGCCATGATCTACAACATAAATATAGCAAAGACAACTTAGACTATTGTTCTAGATAATGAGTTTAGTTAATCATATTACTTAAAAACTCCCACTCAAATTGACATCCCTCCGGTCATTCGAGTGTAACATGATCCAAATCCACCAACTCAAGTCCGATCATCACGTGAGTTGAGGTGGTTTCAATGGTGAACATCTTCATGTTGATCATATCTACTATATGACTCATGTTCGACCTTTCGGTCTCTTGTGTTCCGAGGCCATGTCTGTACATGCTAGGCTCGTCAAGTTTAACCCAAGTGTTCCGCGTGTGCAACATGGCTTGCACCCGTTGTATGTGAACGTGGAGTCTATCACACCCGATCATCACGGCGTGTCTCGAAACGATGAACTTTCGCAACGGTGCACACTCGGGGAGAACACAATTTATCTTGAAATTTAAGTGAGGGATCACCTTATAATGCTACCGTCGTCCTAAGCAAAATAAGATGCATAAAAGGATTAACATCACATGCAAATCATAAGTGACATGGTATGGCCATGAACTTGTGCTTTTGATCTCCATCTCCAAAGCACCGGCATGATCTCCATCGTCACCGGCATGACACCATGATCTCCATCATCTTGATCTCCATCAACGTGTCGCCATAAGGTTGTCGCGCCGACTGTTGCTTCCACGACTATTGCTAACGTTTAGCGATAAAGTAAAGCATTACATAGCGCTTAATGATTGACACGCAGGTCATACAATAATTAAAGACAACTCTATGGCTCCTGCCAGTTGCCGTACTCATCGACATGCAAGTCGTGATATTCTATACAACACATGATCATCTCATACATCACATATATCTCATCATGTAATTGGCCATATCATATCACATCATACCCTGCAAAAACAAGTTAGACGTCCTCTAATTGTTGTTGCAAATTTTACGTGGCTGCTACGGGTTTGCAAGAACCGTTCTTACCTACGCAAAATCATAATGTGGTGTAGTGATTGCTTTTTGATCTTCTAAAAGAACCCTCTTCATTGAAATCGATTCAACTAAAGTGAGAGAGACAGACACCCGCTAGCCATCTTTATGCAACAAAATTACATGTCAGTTGAAGGAACCTGTCTCGCGTAAGTGTACGCGTAATGTCGGTCCGGGCCGCTTCATCTCACAATACTGCCGAATCAAGTATCAACTAGTAACAGCAAGCAATATGTATACACCCACGCCCACAACTCGTTTGTGTTCTACTCGAGATCTCATCTACGCATAGACCTAGCTCTGATACCACTGTTGGGGAACGTTGCATGGGAAACAAAAATTTTCCTACGCACACACAAGATCTATCCATGGTGATGAGCATCTACGAGAGGGAGAGTGAATCTACATACCCTTGTAGATCGCTAAGCGGAAGCGTTTAACAAACGCGGTTGATGTAGTCGAACGTCTCCGCGATCCAAATCGCAAGTCGTCCCTCGATCCGATCACGAACTAGTGCCGAACGGACGGCACCTCCACGTTCAACACACGTACGGCTTGATGACGCCTTCACCTCCTCGATCCAGCGAGCGATGGTGAAGTAGTGGTTGAGTTCCAGCAGCACGACGGCGTGGTGATGGTGGTGAGGAACAATCTCTGCAGGGCTTCGCCTAGCGCTACGGAGATTATGACGGAGGAACTAGAGGGTTAGGGTTGCCGCACACGGCTTGGGGAAATCTTGATGTGTCCCGTGTGCTAGCCCTGCCCCTCTATTTATATGTTGAGCCTTGGGGTCTAAACTTGGGGTAAAAGCCTCCTCCAGGTCGGTTTTGCCCGCACAAGGTCGGTTTGGCCCGCAGGGAAAGAGTCCAACTCGGATCCCTACAGTACCGCGCACAAGCGGTAGTACCGGTTCACACAAGCGGTAGTACCGCTTGGGCGGTAGTACCGCTTCACACAAGCGGTAGTACCGCTCGGGCGGTAGTACCGCTTCACCAAGCGGTAGTACCGCTTACGCGGCAGCAAAACCACTTTTGCACTTTCCAATACCTCGTGGGCTTTTATCCCTTGGCCCATATAAAGTGTTCTTGCACCCAAACACTTCGGTAAACATCCAGAACCACTTCCGGTGAATTCCGGAACCCTTCCGGAGATCAAAACACTATTATCACATATATCAATCTTTACCTCCGGACTATTCCGGAGATCCTCGTCATGTCCGGGATCTTATCCGGGACTCCGAACAACCTTCGGTCACCAACAAAATAACTCAATTATACTAATCATCACCAAACGTTAAGTGTGTAGACCCTGCGGGTTTGAGAACTATGTAGACATGACCGAGACACCTCTACGATCAATAACCAATAGCGGGACCTGGATGCCCATATTGGCTCCTACATATTCTACGAAGATCTTTATCGGTCGAACCTCTATGTCAAGGATTCAGTTAATCCCGTATGCTGTTCCCTTTGTTCTTCAGTATGTTACTTGCCCGAGATTCGATCGTCGGTATCTCTATACCTAGTTCAATCTCGTTACCGACAAGTCTCTTTACTCGTTCCGTAATACAAGATCTCGTGGCTAACACTTTAGTCACATTGCTTGCAAGGCTCATTGTGATGTTGTATTACTGAGTGGGCCCTGAGATACCTCTCCGTCATACGGAGTAACAAATCCCAGTCTTGATCCATGCCAACCCAACAGACACCCTCGGAGATACCTGTAGAGCACCTTTATAGTCACCCAGTTACGTTGCGACGTTTGATACACACAAGGTACTCCTCCGATGTCAGGGAGTTGCATGATCTCATGGTCATAGGAACAGATACTTGACATGCAGAAAACAATAGCAATAAACTGACACGATCATATGCTACGTTCGTAGTTTGGGTCTTGTCCATCACATCATTCTCCTAATGATGTGATCCCGTTATCAAATGTCATCTCATGTCAATGGCTAGGAAACCTTAACCATCTTTGATCAACGAGCTAGTCATCTAGAGGCTTACTAGGGACACAGTGTTTGTCTATGTACCCACACATGTATTTGAGTTTCCAATCAATACAATTATAGCATGGATAATAAACGATTATCATGAACAAGGAAATATAATAATAACCTATTTATTATTGCCTCTAGGGCATATTTCCAACAATGACACTTCACCATCTTTGGGCCTAAGGGAAGGCATTGTGGAGTAGTAATTAGATGATGGGTTGCTAGAGTGACAGAACCTTAAACCCTAGTTTATGCGCTATTCCGTAAGGGCTGATTTGGATCCATATGTTTCATGCTGTGGTTAGATTTATCTTAATTCTTCTTTCGTAGTTGCGGATGCTTGCGAGAGTGGGTAATCATAAGTGGGAGGCTTGTTCAAGTAAGGACAACACCCAAGCACCGGTCCACCCACATATCAAATTATCAAAGTAGCGAACGCGAATCAAACAAACATGATGAAAGTGACTAGATGAAATTCCCATGTATCCTCGAGAACGCTTTGCTTATTATACGAGTTCGTTCCGGCTTGTCCTTTGCTACAAAAAGGATTGCGCCACCTTGCTGCACTTTAGTATACTTGTTATGAATTATCTTGCTACCGAAACTATCTGTTACCTCTACTTTCAGTACTTGCAGAGAATACCTTGTTGAAAACCGCTTGTCATTTCCTTCTGCTCCTCGTTGGGTTCGACACTCATACTTATCGAAAGGACTACGATTGATCCCCTATACTTGAGGGTCATCAGTCTCCAAGCAGGAGCACGATGCCAACGTGACGACCATCAAAGTGGCCCTCAAGCTTTCAGAGACGGCGGTCAGGACTGGAGCTACCGTCTATTTCATCATCTACGTCAGAGCCATGGCCGTCCCTAGCATTACGGAGGCCCTAGTACGAATGAGGTACAATGGACCTAACAACAATAACATAGTAACATAAATACTTTTACTGGTATGTTGCATATCATGAAAATCATTATAAAGGTATAAACATTGAAAATTTAATTTTAATTTGCAAATAAAGTCTTAATACATCATGTATATTTGATTACAAGATGCAAACGAAGATAATAAGATACATCTACTCAACCATGAACAAATATTGAATAAATACAACATGGTGAAGTGCGCGGGGGTGGGGGCAAATGTCCCCTCTCCACCCCATAATAGTGTTGACGTGGTGTTCTGCAATCACATTTTTTGTAATTTACTTAGATATGCAAATGTAGTGGGCCCTAATTTAAGAAATCAATGCCGTCGTCTTCTACCGGTGTGACCTCCAGGGTTTCCATGACACGCTGCTGGTCAACCAGAACAGACAGTTCTACCAGGAATGCCAGATATGGGGCACCATTGACTTCATATTCGGGGACGCGACGACAGTCTTTCAGGACTGCTACCTATACGTCCGCCAGCCCCCGGCAGGGAAACTTGGCATCATAACCGTGCATGCCCGAGACTTCCATGACCACACTTATGGGTTCATCTTCCAGAACTACACCATCGACACTTCGCATCTCCAAGGGGAGGACCTTGCCGCCGGTGTGCTGACCTATCTGGGGCGTCCATGGAGGAGCCATGCCCGGGTAGTGTTTATGCTCAGCTCAATCACCAGATGCTTCCATGCTGATGGATGGGTCATGTGGAACGACACCCACTAGACCGGCGGCAAGGCGCCGCCGCCTGATGATACGTCTCCATCGTATCTCCTTTTCCAAATACGTCTGCTCTTGTTTTGGCCTCTAATTTGCATGATTTGAATGAAACTAACCCGGACTGACGTTGTTTTCAGCAGAACTACCATGGTGTTGTTTTTGTGCAGAAAGAAAAGTTCTTGGAATTGGACATGAATTTTTTGAAGATTTATTGTGGAAAATATAAAAAATACTGGAGACAAAAACTACCGAAGAGGGGCCAGGGGTGGTCACATGGACAGGTGGCACGGCCACCCCCCAAGCCGCACCAGGTGTCCATGTCAGGCCCCTGAGCGTCCTCTTGACCTAATTCTGATGCTATAAATTCACATCATCCCGGAAAAAATCATAGAGAAGTTTCATCGCATTTTACGATATGGAGCCGCCGCCACCTCCTGTTCTTCATCTGGAGCTCTGATCTGGAGCCTGTTTCTGGCTCCGGAGAGAAGGATTCGCCGCCATCGTCATCACCAACCCTTCTCCATCAACAATTTCATGATGCTCACAATCATGTGTGAGTAATCCCCTTGTAGGCATACTGGAGGTAGATGGGGTTGGATGAGATTTCATATGTAATCACATCAATTTGTTAGGGCTTGATCTCTAGTATCCACTATGTTCTGAGATTGATGTTGCTATGACTTTGTTATGCTTAATGCTTGTCACTAGGGCCCGAGTGCCATGATTTCAGATCTAAACATATTATGTTTTGATGAATATATTTGTGTTCTTGATCATATTGCAAGTTGTATGCACCTGTTATTGTTCTGAACCTTAGACCCCCCCCTCCAAGGTGACAATGATTGGGATATCGACGGGGATGACTTTAACTTGAGGATTCATGTATTCGTTGAGTGTTAATGCTTTCTTTCCATTCTCTATTAAAAGGAGCGCCTTAATTACCCTTAGTTTCCATTAGGACCCCGCTGCCACGGGAGTGTAGGACAAAAGATACCATGCAAGTTCTTATGACTATATACGGAATACATGTCTACATATAATTGATGAAATTGAGCTAGTATGTATCGCTGTAGGTTGTGACAGTTACATATCGAATCTCATCTGAATATTCCATCGCTACTCCATGCCTACGCTTTTCTGCTATTATTTTCACTGTTCCAATTACTACTGCTCTACTTGTTAAAAACTTATTACTATTGTTGCTGTTGTTACTGTTACTTTGCTACCATTGTTATCATATTACTGTGCTACTAATAAATTGCTATCAGAAAGTTATCTTTTAGGTGTGGTTGAATTGACAACTCAACTGATAACGCTTATAAATATTATTTAGCTCCCCTTGTCTCGAATCAATAAATTTAGGTGAAATACTACTCTTGAAGACTGTTGCGATCCCCTACACTTGTGGGTCCACGTCAACCACACATAGTTCGCTTTCTACAAGAACCACGACCTTGGCAGCAACAACTCGGTCCTTGGAACAACTTCATTGAGATCAAGGGGCGTGACCAAGAAGTTCACTCCGTGGAGGTTCCTCCACGCTGGGGCGTGGCTCCGACGTGCCACTGGTGTGCCCTACTACCTCGGGCTAGGGCCGGCGCCTCTGCCTTGCTCGCAGCTGGAGTAGTACATGGCTGCATGCATCCATTCTATCCTCGATGTCTCTGTGAGTTTGGCCCCAATAAAATGTTGTAATGTATGGTGTGATGGTAGTAGTACACAGATCGGTCGCTCAATGTATGTCTCTAGTTTACTCTATCTTTATTGTAACTATTGTACGTGCCCTAGCTCGTTTGTAGTATCATGTACTCTGTCTGATTCATGGGTGGATGTTGGCAGTGACTGGACGTTGATAATACTAATGTTTGAGTGCTTACTAATTCACTACTACCTCTACCTCCCTCTCTCTCTCTCTCTACCTCTACCTCCTTCTCTACCTCTGCCTCTACCTCTCTCTCTCTACCTCTACCTCCTTCTCTACCTCTGCCTCTACCTCTCTCTCTCTACAACTTCTCCCTCCCTCTCCCTCTCCCTCTCCCTCTCCCTCTCCCTCTCTGGTCTTCACATGAATCTGGAAGTATACAATCGGATGGCCCAAAAACTCTACTGAAAACCAATTGTTTTCAGTCAGATGAAATTTAGCAATTCTGGAAAAAATATCAGAGGCCATGCCCACACAAGGCACGCACACAAGAAAAAACTGAAAGAAAAGAACAAGAACGCAACATATGCAGGCATGGTGTGCAGGCAAAGTGTAGTTTGTCCGAAGGCCAAAGCAGACCTCACTATATCACATCATGCAATTCGGCATGCGTCAATGTTATGTTCAAAGTGTACGCCAGAGGCTGCATGTTCAGCGAAGTAATTGGCCAATTGTACGCGCCTCACGCACGTGGCTTTGTTTCTACTAATAAGCGTGCATGTGCAATGCACGTATAACCATAGAAAGATATTTCTTTGTTCATCTTAGTTAAGAGACAATTGTCAAATCAACAAAACTATACTTCTATAATCGAATGAATAGATTTCATGTAGTTGTCGATGTGTAGTAGAAAAAAAATCTTTACGACTACAGCGACCTGGTACACACAGTCATTGACCCCCCTTATCGTTCTTACTATGGATGGTCAAGATGCTCTGGACATGTGAATGTTTAGTTTATTCTCACAGAAATATTTCAACACTGAAATTCACAAGCTAAACTTGACAAGCAACATGCACAATCATTCTTCAAAGTATCCCCTCTTCCATCTTTGTTTATAGTCCCCTGTCCCAAAAATTTCATGCAAAAATGCCAAAAGAAATAGTGCTGCATAAAAACCAAGGGCAAACATTGGAAAACCAACTGATTTGATATTTGTGTTCGGTACAAAACAATATCCCAGGATTCTGGTTAGTAATGCATAGAACCCTGATTTTCAAGTATACAAGTCTGCACAATGTCAGAGAAATTTCATGCACACCTTGTAAATCCACAAGAAATTATAGATGTTAGTTGGGCAGTTGTCTTACAAGCAACATAACAAATCAAAAGGAATAGATACATGAAGCAAAGTTTGTAGGAGGGCCTCTTCCATCTCATTTTGTAGGGAAGATATGCCAATATTCCATAGCTGCAAGTAGATGAGACATATTGTGGGAAAATAAATAAACGGGGCATCTTAATAGTTCGATGGAGGAGCAGAGGCCAGAGAGCAATCTTTATGGTGATTATCTGTGTGCTCAGGAGGAGACTCATCTTCATTGATCTCAACAATGGGAGGAGAAATTTATCTTGTGTCTCACTTGGACCTCTGTTTCTTAGAAACACCAGTCATACCTTTGTTTATTAGTTTGATGAAATACCTGACGCTAAACAGTTCCAGATAGGGACCTACCTCCCTTCCATCTTATCCCTAAATGTTCTTCCGATTTTCTCCGAAATAGTCAAAGAATAGTACACACTTACAATCAACTCAAACACTGTACTTCAACAATATATGCATGAGACAAACAAAGATAACAGCCGTAACTGGAAGGAAGACAGGTTGGATTACAATGCAGATAAGGCATAACTGCATAGTATGTAAAAGTATTTTGATATAAAGAGTGAGCACAAGAGAAACAAGGTTATACATCTCTACTCCTAAAAAGGGAGTTGGTAGGCCGGTACGGACGGTTATTTTCGCCACCATGGTTTCTTTTCGCCTCCACCTCCCACCACCACCCCTCCATGCTGGTTTTCGTGATTGCTTTGGCAGGTGCCAATTCAATTAAATCACGCAAATATTAGGTAATTAATAATTCATAAATTGCACCATATATGTGAGATCAGCTTCCTAAAAGATAGACAGAAGGACATCAATTAGAGAGGGAAATTAATTCCATGCTTATATTAGGTAGGACATCAGTTACACATTAATTATGTGATTGCATTGGTGTTATATATGATAGGATATTAATTACACACTAAACATATTGAACGTTCATGGAGCAATCTAGGTCATTGGATTAATATTGTTTGATGGCCAAGATTAATTGGATTTGCCTTTTTGAGTCTTTTTGTATTGATATTGTTGGATTGATATTGTTCGATGGCGAATGGTGTGAGCGGTCGAGTCGGGAGTGCCATGTGATGGGAGAGAGCCGGGCAGGCATGGCAGGCCGACAGTGCATGTTCGTTGGCAGCGGCACGAGCATGGGGATACGATGCACCGGAAGTTTTTTTACCTAAGCAGAGGCAGTTTTGGAGGAGGAGGTGATGTGGTGGGACGTGTGTGCGACATGTGATTTTTGGTTGATGTTTCTTTCCAGTTATGTGATATATGGTGTGATGATTTGTTTCCTAATGAAGGTGTAATTAAGATGCAATGGTTCCTAATTAAGGTGTTGTGGAAATTATGGTTGATGTGATGATTTGTTTCCTAATTAAGATGCAATGATTCCCATTAAGGTGTTGTGAAGATGATTAAAATTAATTAGTAAATATGTGAATTTGATGTGATACAAAATTGGGGCAATCCGGTCCATTGATGGATGATGAATATGTGGTTGAGATATAATGTTTCTGCCTCAACTCGCTTGTTTAATAGTATTGGAGATAATTAAGGTGCAATGATTCATATTAAGGTGATGTGGAGATGATTAAAAATAATTAGTAAATATGTGAATTTGATGTGGTACAATATTGGGAAATCCGGTCCAATGATGGATGATGGATATGTGGTTGAGATATAATGTTTCTGCCTCAACTCGCTTGTTTTATAGTAGTGGAGATGGAAATGGAGATGGAGATAGAGATCATTATCTTTATTATTGAATCACAACCACAACTTTCCCTTCAATAATAGCGGAGTAGAGATATGCATTTTTTTTGTTAGTCTGTGGCAACACACGGACATTTAGCTAGTCAAATTAGTAAGATCCAAGATCAGGCAAAAGAAAAAAAAACATGTTCAGGTGGAACGATGCAGACGGCGGAGGAACAATCTTCTATTATCTAAAAAAGAAGTTAAGCATATGAATTGACCAAGATGAAATTTTGTAACCATGATCGTTGTTGAAATCTCTAGCCATTACAAACTTCACGAATTTCATGTCTACAATATCTCTTTGCCTTACCTTCAGCAATCACAGAAATTTACAGAAAACGAAAACATGCAAGATATTTTTTTTAGATTTTACAGACTACTAACTTCTTTGTCTCAAAAGGGCAACTCATTCCCTTGAGCTAGCGGCATGTATACAAAAATTTACATTGGGAAATTTTAGAAGAAAACAAGGAAGCAAAATACATTTCTACAAATTGCCAGATCGCACGTACTTAATCGTTGGCTAGAAAGTAGAGAAATTCAAATGCAAAATATGCCTGAGATCACAATATTGTAAGAGGGAATAAGACAAATTGTTTGTAGCTAAAATACCCCACAAGACATATTGCAAAAGAGGGGACAGAGGGTTTTGCACATGAATGGAGAAAGCCTTACTCATCTCCGATTTGACGTTTTTACAATCACAAAGATAACATTTTCCAAATAAAAATGATACCATTGTATCATATTTCTTCAAATAATGTATGCGTCCTTCCATTTCGCCATGTTTTTAATCTGCACTCTGTTGGAAATATGCCCTAGAGGCAATAATAAAATGGTTCTCATCATATTTCCTTGTTCATGATAAATGTTTATTATTCATGTTAGAACTGTATTGATCGGAAACTTAAATACATGTGTGAATACATAAACGACACCGTGTCCCTAGTAAGCCTCTATTAGACTAGCTTGTTGATCAAAGATGGTTAAGATTTCCTAACCATAGACATGAGTTGTCATTTGATAACGAGATCACATCATTAGGAGAATGATGTGATGGACAGACCCAACCGTAAGCTTAGCATCAGATCGTATCACTTAGTTTATTTGCTACAGCTTTCTTCATGTCAAGTATTTGTTCCTTAGACCATGAGATCATGCCACTCCCGGATACCGAAGGAATACTTTGTGTGCTATCAAACGTCATGTCATAACTGGGTGATCATAAAGGTGCTCTACAGGTATCTCCGAAGGTGTGTGTTGAGTTGCATGGATCGAGACTGGGATTTGTCACTCCGTGTGACGGAGAGATATCTTTGGGCCCTCTCAGTAATACAACATCACAAGAAGCTTCATGTGACTAATGAGTTTAGTCACGGGATCTTGTATTATGGAACGAGAAAAGAGACTTGCCGGTAACGAGAATGACCTAGGTATGGAGATACCGACGATCGAATCTCGGGCAAGTACCATATCGCCGGACAAAGGAAATTGCATACGGGATTAACTGAATCCTTGACATCGTGGTTCAACTGAAAGCGCAGGTTATCTCCCAGAGGGGGGGTGAATGGGAGATTATTAGAAATTCGTCAAACTCTGAAGAATTTGACGAAGAATGGAGTGAAGAAATAGAAACGCAAAGGAAACTAAGTCATCACAGAAATAGAGTACATGCGAACTGGATACATAAGAGTGAAGAACATGCAATCATACAATCATACAGGCATGAAGAATATGAACTGAGGAAATAAAAGATAACATGATCAAATACTTCAGTTCAAATTCGTCAGAGGACAGATCACAAATTCTTCAGCAGTGGAATAAAGTAAGGGAGGGTGAGGAATTTGAAACCAGGTTGGCTCGATGAAGACAATGGAATTTGGTAGACCAGTTCCAGTTGCTGCATCAACTGTACGTCTGGTTGAGGCGGCTGAGTCGCAACTCAGAGAACACTTAGTCCTCACCGTATTCCTCTTGAGCTAAGGTCACTTAGACCTCACCCAATCACTCGTGGTAAGTCTTCAAGGTAGACTTCCAAAACCTTCACAGACTTGTTCACCGGCACGCCACAATTACTCTTGGATGCTCAGAACATGACGCCTAACCGTCTGGAGGAATGATAGTCCTCAAAGGTAACAAGCGTCGGATCACACAGATCAATCTCTTCAGTGATGCTCAATCACTTAGGCTCTGGTTGGGTTTTTCCTCACTTGGGTTCTCACAAAGTCGTCAGAGGATGGGTTGCTCTCAAATGAGAAGTGTCAAGTTCTCTCGGAGCAGCCAACCAACAAGTGGTTGTGGTTGGTGGCTATTTATAGCCAGGGGGCAACCCGACATGAATTGTCATAAATGCCCTTGTCTGATTCGACCGTTGTCAGGATAAGGATCCACTCGACAGCTGGCACGCGGCGCAGCAACGGTCAGAAAATTGTACTCTCAATTTCGTCAGGGCACTTAATTTCCCCACGATAGGCAGCTCGCACTGGCGAACTCCTAACTCCTCAGCCTGACCAAATTCGTCAGCGACTAGATGAACTTCGTCACTATCGCTAGCAAATGTGTCAGCTGTACTGGAGATTTCCAAAGGCTTCACTCGAAGCGGCTTGTGTATGGGTTTCAGTAAGTTTGAGCATCACTTTGGAAATGTGAAATATGTTTCAACTACGAAAACCAAAGTCTTCACATCAATTTCTTCAAAGGCCGTACCAATTTCATCATCAAATTCTTCACTTGAAGAAATCTATTTTTAGGGGTCGTCTTCCATGTGTTAAACCAAATCTTCAGGGACTCTGTCTCCTGTGTATACTCACAAACACATTAGTTCCTCAACCTATTTGTCTTCAATACTCCAAAACCACTAAGGGGGCACTTGATGCACTTACAATCTCCCCTTTTTTGGTGATTGATGACAAATTGGTTAGGCTTTCAACGGGAGTAAAAATAATTGAAGTGTAAGTACAGAGTTTGAAGAAATTGATTACAAGATATTGAGGAACTCCCCCTGAAGATGTGCATATGAGGAATTTGCTTTGGATTGCAAATGCACATGGTAGGTTGAAATTGTCACTACTAGGAGAAAGCTTATAGGTAGAACCTTAGCAGTAGCGGGCGCTAGAGACAAGGCGCTACTGGTATTTAGCAGCAGCGCGTGTCAGGAACCGACGCTACTGATAAGCCTATAGTAGTAGCGCCGGCTTTCTTTCAGGCGCTGCTGCTAGCTGGGCCCCACCATGTCCCTAGGCCAGGCTATAGTAGCAGCGCCGGCCCACAAATATGCGCTACTACTAAGGAAGTAGCAGTAGCGCTGTCTTCCGTACAGGCGCTACTACTGTTTATACACGGGCCCGGCCCCTAGGCACCGACTAGCAGTAGCGCCGTCTCCAGGACCGCGCTACAGGTATTGTGAGTAGTAGCAGCAGGTGTCCCTTACCCGCGCTACTACTATGCGCACCTTATCCACCCCGTCGTTTCCTCTCTCCCTCACTCTCCCGCTCACACTCTCGCTCTCTCTGCCGCCGCTGTCGCCCGCCGCAGCTGTCGCCGCTGAGGTATCTGCGTCCCTCCCTCCTCCTCCGGCCGCCTTCCTCCCTCCTCCCACTGCCCTCCTCACTCCTCACTCCTCCCACTACCCTCCTCCCTCCTCCGCCGGCCGCCCTCTCCTCCCTCCTCCCACTGCCCTCCTCACTCCTCCCTCCTCCCTCCCTCCTCCCTCCTGCCTCCCTCCCTCCCTCCTCCCTTTCCTCCCTCCTCCCTTCCTCCCTCCCCCATCTATGTTTTTTTTTGAATAAAATAGAACATATAAGTTATATGAATAGAATGTAGGTATTTTGAATAGAATAAAATAGAAAATATAGGTAGAATGGAGGTTTTTTTAATAGAATAGATAGGTAGAATTTTCTTGTAGAATGTAGATAGGTACGTAGAATGGTCTTTTGAATAGAATAGAAAACTAGTGAATAGATTTTTTGAATATAAAAAAGTTTTAGTAATAGAAATGTATTGGAATGCTATTTCAGAAAAAAAAATCGTATCAAATTTAGTAATAAAAAAATTTAGTAAGAAAATTTAGGTATAGAATTGTTTAGTAATTTTCTTTTTCAATATAGAAATGTATTGGACAATTTAATTATTTTTATGTCATTATCACTTTGTCATCAAAGAATGCTATATGAGATATGATGATCTAAAATTTTGAGGTGGAATATGCAGGCTTTGTAGTGTCGCGTCTCACTGTGGAGTGATCGTCGTCGGAGCTACCTTTACTTCCTCTACACCCGAGTCGGTGAGCTAAAAGTCCTCCTCCTCCTTCTCTTCTCCTCGAAGTTGAATAGAGTAGAACTAGGGTATTTAGTTATGTCAATCTCACATTGCCAAATTTAGAGGGAGAGAGAGAGACCTACTTTCTTGAAGAACTAGGGTATTTAGTTATGCTTCTTGTCCAAATGAAATGTTCGGGTTATAGATGTAGTAGTAGTAGATGAGTAGCTGTGACAATGTGAAGCTAGTTTTTTTTAATGATAATTGATCCGGATAGAATTTCAAGTTTAAACATCTTTGTATGTGTATGGACATCTTTGTATCGCAGTGAAAATCCGAGTGGCCTATGTTTTGCCGGAGTGTTGATTCATTTCCGCTCCGGCAAATTTCAGGCGCTCGATATGTCCTATTTTAGCGAAGGTCATGCCGGATTTTTCCGTGAATTTTTGGATGACTTGTGCTAGAATATATAGGAAATATCGAGTGCCCTGGATTTGCCGGAAAGAAAATTAAATGACATTTCGGGTTGACTTTAAGTCTGTCGGGGCTCCATGCATGACAGTCAAAAAATCAGTGAGGGAGAGTGTCCACCATATATGAGAGAAGAAGAATGCCGACTTTTGTCGTGGGGGTTGTTTCTCCTTCTTCTCCTTGTGCTAGACCTTTGTTATGCACTAGGGGAAGGAGGAGTAGCGACCATCACCGACGGTCGAAAATGTCAGAGAGGGAGTGCCCACCATATACACCACGTGAGATGAGAGTTTTCAAGGAAAGACTCGACAGACCGACAGTCAACCCATGATGATGCTTTTCGGGTTAAGCTCTACAATGCGCTCAATCACTCACGTTTCGGCTGCTCTAATTGGGAAGCTTTCTGCAAGGCCTATGGATTTGAGGAGAATATGCAAATAACTTTTGATATTCGTCCCGAAGATGAAGATATTGAAGATAATATCGACATTTGGGTCGATGTGGATATGCCTCCTGTTTTGCCTAAATGTGAGTTTGTCAAACTAATTTGTTAAGTAATTTATATTTTTTATTTAAAAATATTTGGTGTTCATCGCTACTAAACTTGTTTATTTATAATTATCAGCTTATTTATTATCTTCAAAAAATACTCGGAAAGCTGTGGACATGACGTACTACAGTTATGGCTCCGAGCTTAATTGTGAGGAGAAAGGATATCTTGTCTCATTTATAGATGATGTTGAGAATTTTAAGACCAATCAGTTTATCAGCCCAAATTATACTGGATACGTGCCACTAGTCCATCAGTTGCTTGATGGTAACCTCATTGCGAAAAACTTGGTATGATTTTGTTAATGATGGTAACTTCGTTGCATACATTCTTCTTAAGTAAACTACATTGCTAACTATATATGTTACTATATTGTTCAACAGAAGCTCCCTAGCGAGGTTGTGCCTCACATGATGCTTACCGAAGGGAGTATGTACATGGTTAGCTTACGACCGTTTCTACTGACGGCTTACCAAAGTGCATACTCTATTTCTTTGAAAGATGGAAGGCTCAATATCAAAGATTGGAGCAAAGTAATGAAGGCGCGCACGCAACCGATTGGAGACAACATGCGTGTGCGCAAGGCAGAAGTTGGCGACAGGTGGATCTCCATTCTCCATTTTGGAGATGGACCGGTTTACCTGTTTTATGCTATTTTACCTAGGAGAGAGGACTAGGTCCTAGGTAGTAAGAACAATTAGCTAGTGTTGATATGACTATGATGATGATGATTAGTTATTATGATGATGATGAGTTATATGTGCTACAATGTGTTAGCTAGAATGATGAGTTCTTATATGACTCATAGATGATGATCATGAGGAGTTGTTTTGATGATGAGTTGTTATGACTATGATGATGATGATGATAAGTTATATATTATGATGATGATGAGTTGTTATTATGATCATGATGAGTTATTATATCATTGGGTGAAAGAAACACATATTAGATTAAAGTGGATGTATCCAAGTGACCAAGTTGAATATGTAGGAATATATGATGGTGGGACGGCACACAAGTGTCGATTCGACACTTGTGTGTCATCCCAACATCATATCTTCCTACATATTCAACTTGGTCACTTGGATCCATCCACTTTAATCTAATTTGTGTTTCTTCCACAACCTCTTCATTGCCACTGTATAAAAATTTGTGTATGATATGATGAGACTAGTGTATAAAACCTGTACAAATACGGCGTAAATACACAGAAAAAAGGAAATTTTAGCAGTAGCGTGGGTTAACTACTAGCAGCAGCACGGACTAATCAGCAGCGCTGGCTAAATAGCCGCGCTACAGATAGTTATCAATAGCACTGTCTTAACCCACGCTACTGCTAAGACTTAGCTGTAGCGCCGTAGCAGTAGCGCGGGCCCCAGCGCTACTGCTAGGCCTTTTACCCGCGCTACTGCTAGGGTTTTCCCTAGTAGTGTGGAGATCTCCCCCTATATCTTGGAATCCAATCATGCATGATCATAAGATATTTGAAGAATATGAATGCATGATGAAAATTGGTGTCTGACGAAATTGTGCATGTATGAGCAGATATATATAAGATCAGAGCATGCAAATAAAACATTGCAAAAGAGTCAGACAACCAACAGTTTTAAGTTACAACTGATCAAAGAGCAAATCCAACAAAGTCCAAGAGTTGCAACTTAAGCAAAAATAGCCCATATATCGACCCGCTTGAAGACTAACTCACACTTCTCCCCCTTTGTCATCAGATGACCAGAAGGAGACAAGGTGAGGACTAACGCCCCTGAAGAAAATCATCGTGGTGAAGACGAGGGAGCGCCAGCGTTGTTGGGGTCGAGTGAAGCAGATGGACCGGCCGCAGTGTCTTCAACGGCTTCATTTTCATCAGTCTGGCGCGATGAAGACTCTGAACTCGGCATGAGAGGAGGAACTTTGGTGTTCTTGAACTTCTTCCTTGGCGGATCTGCCCAGTCAAAGTTCATCTGGAAGTCCAAATCAGCAAGTTCTTCATCTGTCTTGAGGTGTGAAAGGATGGCCCATGATCTGTCAAAAATCTCATGAAGATAATAGCGGTTTTTGCGGACGACGTTATGCGTCACAGTCATGTTGGCTTGCACAGCAGCAAACAGACGCTTAACCCATCTATGATTTCTGTCCACTTTCTGATGAAGGCTTATGAGCAGCTCACGGTCCGTCATGACTTGTGGTGCTTCAGGTGAAGAAGCTGGCCTTGAAGCTTTTGCAGCGGTGTCCTGACTAGCAGATTCATCAGCATTGGAGCTAGAGATTGGTTGACGAAATTGTCCATCAAGGGGACGAATTCCTTCATCTACTGCAGCCTTGCCCTTGCCAGGAACTGTGGAGATGGTGCTCTGAAGAATTTCAACTTCAGGCAAATAGCTCAGATGATTTTGACTGTCAGCCTTGTAGTGAATTGCAGATCGGGATCTGATAAATCTCATGATCCATGGAGCATATGGCTTCAGATCAAAAGGCGACTGTGCCACTGTGACCAAAGTCCTCAGGAAGAAATCGTGAATATTAATGGGAGTACCATGAATGATGTGGAACAGCAGATTCTTCATAATTCCCACAACTTCTTCAGTATTGGAGTTGTGTCCTTTGATGGGACTGAGGGTTTTGGCCAGAATGCGGTAGATTGTCTTTGGCACATAGAGCAAATCCTTCACTAGGAAGGTTATCCTAGGAGCATCTCCTTCAGCCATTGGCTTCATCAGCACTTGCATTTGGTGATCGGGCGGCTCAGGGTCTTCATATATTCTCTTTGCTTCTTCATGGGGTGGTTCAACTGGGAGAGCTCAAAGAAGTTCTTCAATTGGAGCTTTGTAGTGAGTGTCTTCACTCATCCAGTCCAGAGCCCATGTTGCAATGTCGTCAGCGTCACCAGAGAAGTGCACTGTGGCGTAGAACTGAAGGATGAGTTCTTCATTCCAGTCGCAGATGTCAGAGCAGAAGCTGAGTAATCCAGCATCTTGAAGAACAGCCAGAACTGGCCGAAAGCACGGTAAGGACTCCATATCCATGTGAGGAATATGGCGATGTGGAAATACTGTGTTCTTGTCGAATAGCAATGAAGCATAGAAGTTCATCTGAGTCCTTGTCCAGAATCGTAGGCGCCTGATCTTGGCTGAGTCATAAGGGTACTCACCTATGAAGAAATTCTTCTCTTCGAAGAATTTGGCATTATCGAACTGAGGCCGCCTGAGGGTTCTACCAATCTTTGGCATCACAGGAACAGGGTGAAGGTTGTGCATCTTCTTGCGTACATCAAACACTGGTCGTGGGGACCCAGTGGAACCATTTGGATCTGTCACAGCAAGGGACTTGGCAATTTCCTCAGCAGTGGCGGTAGGAACTGTATCTGTGTCTGCTGAAGGAATTGAGTCGTCGCGCTGAGGGGATGTATTGACGACATCCACCATAGGCTCATCTTGAGCAATTTCATCAGCTGCTGCAGCTGGAATTTCTTCAGGAATGCTCTGGAGCGGTGATGGTTGTTTTTCCTCAGAGCCCGTATGAATTTCTTCAGTGACGGCGGGTGACTGTGGCACTTGCGTCAGAGGAGTGGTGAGTGGTGAATTTGGGTGAAAGGTTTCCCAAAATTCGTCAATAATCGGAGGAGTAGTTGCACCGTCAATATCCACATCCTCTTCAGTTGCTTCACTACTTCCAGATGAAGCAGTGGCATGTTCTTCAGTCAACGGAACCTGTGAGGGCTTCCGAGACAGGACTTGGTGAAGCGAAGAATCTTCTTCAACTTCGATTTCTTCATCCACTTGCTCTGTGGTAGCAGCAGAGTGGGTTTCAGCATCATATTCATCAGCCTGAGGGATTTTGTAATCCACCCCATACGGAACAATCTGAAGATTTGCATTGGCTAGAGTAGGGGGCGCTGAAGAGATCGGTATAGCATCAATCGGAACATCTGAAGACAATGGAGTCGTCTTCACTTTCTTCACAGTTGCTATGTTGGTTGGTGGGGCTGAAGCTTTTCTTTTCTTCGCTTCCTTCTCAGCAGCCTTGGTCCGCTTCACTTCTGATGCAGAAGGAAGGGTGATATGCTTCACAAGTGAAGTCGCTGGTGGTGCTGCTACTGAGGAACTGGATGGTTCAATTTCTTCAGGCACGACTGATGCAGTCGCCCTGGCAATTTCTTCAGGAACAACTTCTTCAGTTACCCTTTCATATTCATCAGGCGCAACCTCTGTTGCCCTGGCAGTCTCACTGGACTGAGCTGTAGGCGATGGAGCTGAAGAACTGGTGGAAGGCACCATGCCAAACTTGGCAGCTTCACACTGGTTGTGCTCATTGACCACTTTGGTGGTGGCTTGGATGAATCTATCGCGCACTCCACAGCAGTGACTTGACTGGCGTTCAAATTCTTCAGACAACTATTGAATTTCTGATTGCAAAGACACGAGCTGCTGAGGGGAAATAGATAGCATGTTCTTCCACAGCTCCTCTTTTTGCAGCTGCTGTTTCCTCACCAGTTTTGCTTGAGCAATTTTATGCTTCTCATTCAAAATGAAAGCAGAAAGCACATGACTCGGACCAAGGGGCAGATTCAACTCATCAAGAGGCGTATCTGGCTTGGTGCACCAGATGTCAATGAAGTCCAGAAGCTTCTTGGGGTCCAGCAGCAGTGGTACTGAAGAATTCTTAGCAATTGCAGCTTGCTCTTGCTTTCTTCCGAGGAACTCAGTAAGCTCATCTTCGTCAGCCAGCCCATGTTCGTCAGCCGGTGGCACGACGGTCTTGCTCTTGGGACTTGGCCTAGTTCCACGGCCAGCAGTGACCTTTTTCTTCAGCTTGGGCAGTGAAGACGATGGTTGCCCACAAGCTGAGGCACTTGATGCAGCAATTGGGGCTGTTGAAAAGCCCTCGGTGCGCTGGCAAGATGCGAGCATGACCGGTGATGAAGCTTTTGTTGTTGCCATTGATGAACTTGAAGCAGGAGGAGGCGCTGAAGATTTTGAAGCCTTGGGTGCTGAAGCCTTTGAAGCTGCAGGCTGGGCCACTAAGGGCTTTCGGACTGAAGGCTTTGGCTTGCTGGCAGGCTTCTTTTGCATTGCCTTCTTCGGAGCACTGGCACTGCCACTAGTACCAGCTTCAGCTGAGGCCTTTGCAGCCTTGTTGAATTCATCAACGGCCTTTTTGGCCTGTTTCTGCAACTTAGCTTGTTGCTTTGCCCATTCCTTGAGGAATTCTTCACCCCTTCTGATGCTTGTGGGATGAGCAGTTTGGCCTTCAGCAAGAGGTGGCCTGTTGCACGGAGGCTTCACAGCAAAATCCTTCATGTACTTGGTGGTGACGAAATTGTAATCCCTCCACTGGTATGTCCAGTACCTCTTGATCTTTTGCATACGCGTTTTGCGCTGCTCCTTTGTTTCCTTTCCATGAGTTTCCTCATCTGGAGTGCAATATCCATCATAAAGATCATCTGGAATCTCAAAAGCTGTATGTTCCTCTTTCTGCTTGCCTCCCTTCTGAGGCTTTTTCCCATCAGCCATTTTCGTTAGCTGAGGTTTTTGAACTTTTGAGGACTCTGAAGATGTTTGAAGGTTTTCCTCAAGCAATGCTGCAAATGAATTAATGTGATGAGAACCTAGTGATTCGTCTACAGACATTGTACCTGTGAATAGAGTATAGTTGCGAGGAAATAGGGAAGAGTCACATACGTTCTCAGAGATTTTTCAAAATAAACTAGGTGAAGAAATTGACCCTTATCGTCTTAACGCATTTCACTAAGTGTTCTTGCCAAAGGTTCCAGAATTGTACAGATTGAAGCAATTGCACAATTGAGGAATCTTGTTGTTAAGTGTAACTTAGGTGAAAATACTCAAGACTGGCCAGAAGGAAGTGCTGAAGAATTGGAAGAGTGGTAAAAACAGCACTTGAAGATTTTGTGGCAGTAAAAAGATCAAACTTGGGCGGTAAAAATAAATTTTAATTACCCCAAGGATGAACTCGACGAACTGGACGATGAGGCGAAGGAAATCGTCAGTTCAGATCTTCCGTGCCCTAACTTGGCAACGAAAGACGTCTACGGCGGCGGCGGAGGTGAAGAAATCCGCGGCCGGCGCGAGTACGACGGCGAAGAAGTCGAGGCAGTGAAGCTCTTCCTCTCCGGCGTCGATGAGATCAGCCGGTGGTGCTAGGGTTTGAGAGTGACAGGGGCGCGAGAGTGAAAGGAGTTGAGGTTGACGGGGTCAAGCCTATATATAGGCGCGGTAAAAACTGAGTGACCCGAAAATTTTGGACGGATAAGCCCCTGGCGATTCGCATCTGAGTGACATGCGTCACACATGCATTTTCATCTCAATCCACGCATGCGAAGCGCGGGATGAAGTTACTGTGGCAACCGCCAAAAATTGATTAGAATATTTTCAAAATGTGTTCGCAATTTCTTCAGCTGTCAAGGACAAAGTGCAGACTTTGAACAGTGTCAAGTAGAACGCATATGAAGAGATTGTGAACAGAGTGGGTTGAGCTTAGCACAGAGGGGAGCGGGTCCGATCACATCCACATAGATGACAAAAAACTCCGAATGAAAAAATAGCTATATGTGGATGCTGTTGAGGACATGAAAAGCTCAAATCAAGATAAGCAGTGAAGAATAACCTCAAATGACAAATTTGAAAAGTTTGACGAAATTGCAAATGACGAAAAACTCAAATTTGAAGAATGTCAAAAAGAGGTGGTGGCATTACCCACCGTATAAGAACTATGATGATTTCAAACACCGCATACAATTGTCTTAGGGTTCTGAGAATCAAGTTCTTCATTAATTTCTTCACACTTAGAGGGTTAGTCTTCATTGATTGAAGAAAAACGTTACTTCGTGTGTTGTGCATCAAAGTCATCAAGAATGCATAAGCGTTAGGATGTGTGTCCTTTTCAGAGGACATTCGAAGATTCCAAGATGTTTAGCTCACACCGCAACATGCAAAACCTTCTTTCATCCAAGGGCTTTGTGAAGATATCTGCAAGCTGTTCTTCAGTCTTCACGTGGTCGATGATGATGTCTCCCTTCAGCACATGATCACAAAGAAAATGGTGACGAATCTCAATATGCTTCGTCCTTGAGTGTTGCACTGGGTTGTGGGCGATCTTGATGGCGCTCTCATTGTCGCAGAAGAGTGGCACTTTCTTCACGTTGACGCCATAGTCCTTGAGGGTTTGCTTCATCCATAGTAACTGAGAGCAACATGCGCCAGCAGCAATGTACTCAGCCTCGGCAGTGGAAAGTGAAACGCAGTTCTGCTTCTTTGAGGACCAACATACAAGAGATCGTCCGAGGAAATGGCATGTGCCAGATGTTGACTTGCGATCCACTCGATCACCAGCATAGTCAGAATCGGAATATCCAGCAAGATCAAGTGATGAGCCCTTGGGATACCATAATCCAAGCGTTGGGGTCTGAGCCAAATATCGAAGAATTCGTTTCACAGCCTGGTGGTGTGATTCCTTCGGTGACGCTTGAAAGCGGGCACACATGCAAACGCTAAGCATAATATCTGGCCTAGATGCACATAGGTAAAGCAGCGAACCAATGATGGAGTGATATACCTTCTGATCGAAATCTTTACCATTTTTGTCAGTGTTGAGTTGGCCATTTGTTGGCATTGGTATCTTGAGGCCTTTGCAATCTTGCATTCTGAATTTCTTCAGGCAGTCTCTGAGGTATTTCTCCTGAGATATGAAGATGCCATTGGGTTGTTGACGAATTTGAAGACCGATGAAGAATTTCAACTCCCTCATCATAGACATCTGATATTCTTCTTGCATCATATGAGCAAATTCGTCACTGTATTTCTTGTTAGTGCAACCAAAGATAATATCATCAACATATATTTGGCATATGAACAGTTCACCATCATAAGATTTAGTAAAAAGAGTAGGGTCAAGTGAACCGGGCTTGAACCCCTTTTTCTTCAGGAATTCCTTCAGTGTATCATACCAAGCCCTCAGGGCCTGCTTGAGGCCATAGAGAGCCTTGTTGAGTCTGAAGACTTTGTCAGGATGCTTTGGGTCCTCAAAACCTGGTGGTTGAGCAACATATACTTCTTCCTCAAGCTTACCATTGAGGAATGCACTTTTCACATCCATTTGATATAAGAGGATATCATGATGGTTAGCACATGCAAGCAATATTCGAATGGCTTCAAGCCTAGCAACAGGTGCAAATGTTTCATCAAAATCAATACCCTCAACCTGTGTGTAGCGTTGAGCTACAAGACGGGCCTTATTCCTCACCACTTGGCCATTTTCGTCTTGTTTGTTGCGGTAGATCCACTTAGTGCCGATGATATTGTGCTTGCGTGGATCAGGACGCTTGACAAGCTCCCACACATTGTTGAGCTCGAATTGACGCAATTCATCTTGCATCGCTTGAATCCATTCAGGTTCCAGAAAGGCTTCATCAACTTTGGTGGGCTCTGAAATAGAGACAAACGCGTAATGCCCACAAAAGTTAGCTAAATGTGAAGCTCTTGAGCGAGTGAGGGGACCAGGTGCATTGATGTTGTCGAGGATCTTCTCAATCTGCACTTCATTCACCACTCGTGGATGTGCTGGACAAGGGCCTTGTTGTTGTTGTTGCCGTGCAGAATCCTCAGCATCATTTTCGTCAGGATGTTCATTTTCTTCACGACAAGGAACAACCACTTCTTCATCAGCAGCTATTTCTTCACTGGGCACAATTTCACCAGTGCCCATCATCTCGATAGATTCCTCAGGTGACATTTCATCTAGCACAGGAGGCAGGTGCTCTCTTTGTGAGCCGTTAGTTTCATCGAACCGCACTTCTACAGTTTCAACAACCTTGTGGTGGAAGGAGTTGAAGACTCTGTAGGTGTGCGAGTCCTTTCCGTAACCAAGCATAAAACCTTCATGTGCTTTCGATGCAAATTTAGAATTGTGATGAGGATCTCTAATCCAGCATTTAGCACCGAAGACTTTGAAATAACTCACATTGGGTTTCTTGTCAATGAGGAGTTCATATGAGGTCTTCTTGAGGAATTTGTGAAGATATACCCGGTTGATGATGTGGCATGCAATGTCAATTGCCTCAGGCCAGAAGTGACAAGCATTCTTGTATTCATCAAGCATAGTGCGTGCCATCTCGATGAGGGTTCTGTTCTTGCGCTCCACGACTCCATTCTGCTGAGGCGTGTAGGGAGCAGAGAGCTCATGAGTAATACCAAGTTCATCAAGATAATCATCGAGGCCTGTGTTCTTGAACTTAGTGCCATTGTCACTCCTGATGTGCTTGATCTTGAGACCATAATTTGTCATGGCCCGATTGGAGAATCGTCTGAAGACATTCTGAACTTCAGTCTTGTAGGTAATGATGTGCACCCAGGTGTAGCGAGAGTAGTCGTCAACAATGACGAATCCGTAGAGAGATGCTGCATTGGTTAGTGTGGCATAATGTGTAGGACCAAACAAATCCATGTGAAGCAATTCAAAAGGACGAGTAGTGGTCATGATTGTCTTCGCCTGGTGCTTGGCTCTGGTCATCTTTCCAGACTCACAAGCACCACAGAGGTGATCCTTGATGAATTTGACACCCTCGACGCCAATGATATGCTTCTTCTTGACGAGAGTGCTCAAATTCCTCATTCCAGCATGTCCAAGTCGTCGATGCCATAGCCAGCATTCCGAAGCTTTTGCCATTAGACATGTTGCAGGCTGAGGACCTGTAGAGAAATCTACAATATACAAGTCACCTCTCCTAAAGCCTTCGAAGACTTTGGATTTCTCAGATTCCAACAGCACAATTCATCTATATTTGCCAAAGATGACAATCATATCAAGATCACAAAGCATTGAGACAGACATGAGGTTCAATCCAAGGGACTCGACAAGTATCACCTTTTCCATGTGTCGATCCTTTGAAATGGCAACCTTACCTAGACCCAATACCTTGCTTTTTCCTTTGTCAGCATATGTGATATGCTTCAGATGAGAAGGAGTAAGGGGAGCATCAGTGAGGAGATTCCTATCTCCAGTCATATGATTCGTGCAGCCACTGTCCAAGACCCATTCAGTGGCCGAAGGTGTATCATACTGTAGAAGCATTAGTCTGACTTACAAATTCATATGCTTCAAAGTGAAGAATATGATAATGTTCAATTTCGTCAGACAATTTCATCAATGAATAATATCTAGCAGCATAAGGGATGTGTGAAATGAAACATTCATTCCAACATGATTAGCCTGCATCCCAACAGGCATTTTGTCAGGCCTTCAGCAAATTCATCAGACATTTAGTTGTCTGAAGACCTGACCCTGCAGAAGAGATTAGTTCTTCTTCTTAACCACCCACATCTGAATGGGTGGCTGAGAAGCAATGTGACGAAGTGCATTGATGGAGAACTTAGGCATTGAAGAATATGCATTTCTCTTCACAGGAGGGTTATAGTATTTGAATGAATAAGCAGAGAAATTCCTCGAAGATTTGTGAACATAGTGGTTCGAAGAATAATGCTCATATTCATAAACTCGCTATCTGTTTCCCTGCGAAACAGAGGTATTAGTGCAACCATAAGTGGGTCTGCGTCCATTTGACGACTTTGATCCCTGTGAAGAATTTGCCCTGGGAAGTTTCTTCTTCATTGGTGGTGTCATGATGACATTCACCTGAAGATTTTCCAGAAGGCTTTTAGGAACCCAGATTTTCTTCACAGGTGGACCGTTCCTACAGTTAGTACCAATGAATCTGGCAAAGACTTCACCATTCTGATTCTTGAACAGTTTATAGTTAGAGTCAAATGACTCGTCTGAAGAATATGAAGAATCACAAGTATAGCCAGATAAAGTGGATGGGTCTACTGGAGGTCCCTTTGCAGCAACCCAAGTGGTTTTGGGATACTGCTCAGGCTTCCAATATGAACCATTAGCATTGAGCTTTCTCTCAAAGGCAATACCCTCTTTCCTAGGGTTCCTGTCAAGAATTTGCTTTTTGAGCACGTCACACAGGGTTTGATGCCCTTTGAGGCTTTTGTACATGCCAGTGACATATAATTCCTTCAGCCCTACATTTTCATCAGTAACACCGGTGGCTTCCTCAGATGAGGGGTTAGTGGCCACCGTAGCAGTTGAAGCAATTGCAAGTATAGAAGCATTTGAACATTCAGCTGAAGAATTAGTATTATCACGTTCAAGGCATTTTAGGCATGGTGCAACAAATTCTTCCTGAGCGGTACTGATCTATTGAGCGAGGAGTGAATCATTTTCTTTTTGAAGATCATCATGAGACGCTCTCAACTTCTCGAGATCTTGCTTCCTTTGAAGAAATTCATAGGACAGCTTCTCATGTTCAGCTGAGAGGGATACATGACGACTTTCAAGTTCGTCATATTGAGACTTGAGCCTTCTGAGATCCTCAGACAAGGCTTGACTACGATCCATTTCCTCGTCCAACAGGTCATCGCTTTTGTCTAGCAGTTTTTGAATCTTTTCCATGGCATGTTGTTGCTCAGTTGCAATTTTAGCAAGTTTCTTATAGCTTGGTTTAGATTCACACTCAGAGTCATCATCACTGGAGGTTTCAAAGTAAGCTTCTCGTGAGGTTACCTTTGCACCTCGAGCCATGAAGCAATAGGTGGGAGCGTAGTCATCAGCACAGTCATCATTGTTGGTGGAGATACCATTATCCTCAATGTTGAAGATGGACTTGCTGACGTACTCAGTAGCGAGTGCAAGGCTTGCCACACCAGTGCCTGACTCCTCCTCAGATTCCTTAGCTTGCTGATCATCGGATTCTTCTTCAAAATCCATTTCCTTCCCAAGGAATGCACGAGCTTTGCTAGAACTAGATTTCTTGTGAGATGAGGACTTTGATGAAGACTTTGAGGACTTTGATGAAGACTTTGAGGACTTCTTTTTCTTCCCATCAGACTCATCATCATCCCTGCTCTTCTTCTTCTTCTTCTGCCAAAGAGGGCAGTCGACGATGTAGTGGCCTGGCTTCTTGCATTTGTGACAGGTTCTTTTGTTGTAGTCTCGAGCAGCTGCTTCTCCAGTGTTCTTCGATTCATACTTTGAAGATTTTCCAAATATGTTCTTCTTGGAAAACTTCTGGAACTTCTTCACCAGCATAGCCAGCTCTCTGCCAATTTCCTCAGCACCGTCAGAACTGCTCTCATATTCCTCTTCTTCTTCTTCAGATGAAGAAATAGTCTTGGCTTTTGCTTTAGCCTTCAGAGCGCGAGGGCGACCATAGCTGGGTCCATACATATCTCTCTTCTCTGCTTGCTAAAATTCATGTGTGTTGAGCCTCTCAAGAATGTCAGCAGGATCCAGTGACTTGTAATCAGGGCGCTCTTGAATCATCAGTTCCAAAGTGTCGAAGGAACTGTCCAGAGACCTCAGCAATTTCTTCACCACCTCATGATCGGTAATGTCAACAGCACCAAGAGCTTGAAGCTCATTGGAGATATCAGTGAGGCGGTCGAAGGTTTGCTGCACATTTTCGTTGTCGAGTCTTTTGAAATGATTGAAGAGATTGCGCAGAACATCAACTCGGGAGTCACGTTGAGTGGAAACACCCTCATTTACTTTTGAAAGCCGGTCCCAGATAAGCTTCAAGGTTTCCAATGCACTCACTCTGCCATACTGTCCTTTGTTGAGATGACCACAAATGATGTTCTTCGCTTGAGAGTCCAGTTGCTTGAATCGCTTCACGTCAGCAGCATTGATACTTGGTGAAATGGTGGGGATGCCGTTCTCGATGACGAACCAGAGATCGTTGTCAATAGCCTCAAGATGCATTCGCATCTTGTTCTTCCAGTAGGGATAGTCTGTGCCATCGAAGATGGGGCACGCAGCGGAGACCTTGATCATACCTGCAGTCGACATAACTAAAACTCTAGGTGGTTAAACCAAAATCACACAGAACAAGGGAGTACCTTGCTCTGATACCAATTGAAAGCGCAGGTTATCTCCCAGAGGGGGGTGAATGGGAGATTGTTAGAAATTCGTCAAACTCTGAAGAATTTGACGAAGAACGGAGTGAAGAAATAGAAACGCAAAGGAAACTAAGTCATCACAGAAACAGAGTACATGCAAACTGGATACATAAGAGTGAAGAACATGCAATCATACAATCATAGAGGCATGAAGAATACGAACAGAGGAAATAAAAGATAACATGATCAAATACTTCAGTTCAAATTCGTTAGAGGACAGATCACAAATTCTTCAGCAGCGGAATAAAGTAAGGGAGGGTGAGGAATTTGAAACCAGGTTGGCTCGATGAAGACAATGGAATTTGGTAGACCAGTTCCAGTTGCTGCATCAACTGTACGTTTAGTTGAGGCGGCTAAGTCGCAACTCAGAGAACACTTAGTCCTCACCGTATTCCTCTTGAGCTAAGGTCACTTAGACCTCGCCCAATCACTCGTGGTAAGTCTTCAAGGTAGACTTCCAAAACCTTCACAGACTTGTTCACCAGCACGCCACAATTACTCTTGGGTGCTCAGAACATGATGCCTAACCGTCTGGAGGAATGACAGTCCTCAAAGGTAACAAGCGTCGGATCACACAGATCAATCTCTTCGGTGATGCTCAATCACTTAGGCTCTGGTTGGGTTTTTCCTCACTTGGGTTATCACAAAGTCGTCAGAGGATGGGTTGCTCTCAAATGACAAGTGTCAAGTTCTCTCGAAGCAGCCAACCAACAAGTGGTTGTGGGGGCGGCTATTTATAGCCAGGGGCAACCCGACATGAATTGTCATAAATGCCCTTGTCTGATTCGACCGTTGTCAGGATAAGGATCCACTCGACAGCTGGCACGCGGCGCAGCAACGGTCGGAAAATTGTACTCTCAATTTCGTCAAGGCACTCAATTTCCTTACGATAGGCAGCTCGCACTGGCGAACTCCTAACTCCTCAGCCTGACCAAATTCGTCAGCGACCAGATGAACTTTGTCACTGTCGCTAGCAAATGCGTCAGCTGTACTGGAGATTTCTAAAGGCTTCACTCAAAGCGGCTTGTGTATGGGTTTCAGTAAGTTTGAGCATCACTTTGGAAATGTGAAATATGTTTCACCTAGACCCCCTTTAACAGTACGGTTTTTCCTATGACTCAAATAAGAAGAAAAGAAACTACGAAAACCAAAGTCTTCAAGCTTCAAAGTCTTCACATCAATTTCTTCAAAGGCCGTACCAATTTCATCATCAAATTCTTCACTTGAAGAAATCTATTTTTAGGGGTCGTCTTCCATGTGTTAAACCAAATCTTCAGGGACTCTGTCTCCTATGTATACTCACAAACACATTAGTTCATCAACCTATTTGTTTTCAATACTCCAAAACCACTAAGGGGGCACTTGATGCACTAACATCAACCTCTTCGTTGGACATGTAGGAATCAAAATGGGCATCCAAGTCCCGCTATTGGTTATTGACCGGAGAGGTGTCTCAGTCATGTCTGCATATCCCCGAACCCATAAGGTCGCACGCTTAACGTTTGGTAGTGCTAGGGTAGTATTGAGATATTAACAGTGGAAACTCCGAAGGAGCTACTTGTGAGCTGTGTTTGGATTTTCCCCGAAGAGGAGAGGAGATGCAGCACAGTAGAGATAAGTATTTCTCTCAGTGAGAACTAAGGTATCAATCCAGTAGGAGAATCACGCAAAGCCTCGTGAACAGCACCTGCACACACAAAACCAAATACTTGCACCCAACGCGGGCAAGAGGGTCGTCAATCCCCTTGAACTCGTTACTTGCAAGGATTAAATCTCGTAGTGATAGATAGATTAACTGCAAAAGAAAATAAAAGAAATAAAATTGCAGCAAATATATTTTGGATTTCTTTTTATGATTAAAGTAGACCCGGGGGCCATAGTTTTCACTAGAGGCTTCTCTCTCGAACACATAGCATACGGTGGGTAGACAAATTACTTTTGGGCAATTGATAGAAAAGCGCATAGTTATGATGATATTCAAGGCAATGATCATTTATATAGGCATCACGTCCGAAACAAGTAGACCGACTCGTGCTTGCATCTACTACTATTACTCCACCCATCGACCGCTATCCAGCACGCATCTAGGGTATTAAGTTAATGAAAACGGAGTAACGCCTTAAGCAAGATGACATGATGTAGACAAAGTAAACCCAATCAATATGAATAAACTCCATCATTTTACCCTTAATGGCAACAATACAAATACGTATCTTGTCCCTTTCTGTCACTGGGATATAGAACACCGCAAGATTGAACCCATTACAAAGCACCTCTCCCGCTGAAGATAAATCAATCTAGTTGGCCAAACCAAACGGATAGATCGGAGAGAAATACAAAGCTATCAAAATCATGCATAATAAAGTTCAGAAAAGACTCAATTACTTCTCATGAATAATCTGATCATAAACCCACAATTCATCGGATCCCAACAAACACACCGCAAAAGAAGATTACATCGAATAGAACTCCAAGAAGATCGAGGAGAACATTGTGTTGAAGATCAAATAGAGAGAAGAAACCATCTAGCTACTAGCTATGGACTGATACGTCTCCAACGTATCTATAATTTTTTATTGTTCCATGCTATTATAGTATCAATCTTGGATGTTTTTATATGCAATTATATATCATTTTTTGGGACTAACCTATTAACCTAGTGCCCAGTGCCAGTTGTTGTTTTCTGCTTGTTTTTGGTTTCTCAGGAAATCAGTACCAAACGAACTCTAAATGCCATGAAACTTTTTGGAGATTTTTTCTGGACAAAAGAGACCCTGGAGACTTGGAGAGGAGGCCAGAAGCTTCACGAAGCCTCCACAAGGCCTGGGGCCGCGCCCTGATGCCTTGTGGGGCCCTCGTGGCTCCTTTTGACCTAATTCCACTTCTATAAATTCTCAAATATTCAGAAACCAACAAAGAGCCACCCCGAATGACTTTTACGCCGCTGCAAGCCTTTGTTCTTCCGCGATCCCATCTGGAGGCCTTTTTCGGTACTCTCCGGAGGGGGAATCGATCACAGAGGGCTTCTACATCAACATTGCTGCCCTTCCGATGATGTGTGAGTAGTTTACCACAAACCTACGAGTCCATAGCTAGTAGCTAGATGGCTTCTTCTCTATCTTTGATCTTCAATACCATGTTCTCCTCGATGTTCTTGGAGTTCTATCCGATGTAATCTTCTTTTGCGGTGTGTTTGTTGGGATCCAATGAATTGTGAGTTTATGATCAGATTATTCATGAGAAATATTTGAGTCTTCTCTGAACTCTTTTATGCATGATTGTTATAGTTTTGTATTTCTCTCCGATCTATTGATTTGGTTTGGCCAACTAGATTGGTTTATCTTGCAATGGGAGAGGTGATTTGTGATGGGTTCAATCTTGCGGTGCTCAATCCCAGTGACAGAAAGGGACATGACACGTATTTGTATTGCTGCCATTAAGGATAAAAAGATGGGGTTTAATCATATTACTTGAGTTTACTTTGTCTACATCATGTCATCTTGCTTAAAGCGTTACTCTGTTTCATACTTAATACCCTAGATGCATGCTGGATAGCGGTCGATGGGTGGAGTAATAGTAGTAGATGCAGGCAGGAGTCGGTCTACTTGTCTCGGACGTGATGCCTATATACATGATCATTGCCATGAATCCGTCATAATTATTTGCTTTTCTATCAATTGCCCAACAGTAATTTGTTTACCCACCGTATGTTCTGCGCTTGAGAGAGAAGCCTCTAGTGAAAACTATGGCCCCCGTGTCTACTTTTATCATATATTAAAACCCAAAAATACCTTGCTGCAATTTATTTACTTTTATTTTATTTATTATTTTAGTTTATCTATCTATCACTATCAGAATTAATCCCTGCAAATAACCGCTAAGAGGATTGACAACCCTCTTATTAGCGTTGGGTGCAAGTGTTTGCTTTTGTGTGTGCAGGTGCTGCTAAAGGGATTTTGCGTGGTTCTCCTACTGGATTGATAACCTTGGTTCTTAACTGAGGAAATTCTTATCTCTACTATACTGCATCATCCTCTCCTCTTCGGGGAAATACCAACGCAGTCTACAAGTAGCAGGAAGAATTTCTGGCGCTGTTGCCGGGGAGACATCACCAAAATTTATCAAGTACCTTCCCACAAACTATCATCCACTTGCATTTATTTTTATTTGCCTTTTTAGTTGCATTTGCCTCTCGTTTTCATCTCCCCCACTTCTAATTTTTTTTACAAAAACACAAAAATATTGTTATTTGCTTGTTTGCTAGTTTGCTTGCTCCACCACTATGGCTAGTTCTTCACTTGTTACTATTACCCCTGAAAATGAAGTACTTAATTTTAGACAGAGGGGAGGAGAGAATTTAAAAGATGTTTGGTATAGGATTTGCGATGCTCAAAATAGATCAACTCGTAAGCAATCCACTATAGTTTTTCTTCGCAATTTTTATGTGGGAACCACTACTTGGTATAGATTTGTGCTTGACACTATTACCAAAGGGAATTTCTTGATGTGTCCCTCTACGGATGCTTTCAATGCTATGGGGAATTTAGTGGGATCACCACCTATCATTATTAATGAAACAACATTGACTTTAGAACATGTTATGCAAAGGTTAGAAGCTATTGAAAATAAAATGCCTACTATTGAACATCTTGAAAATTTAGACAAAAAGGTCCATAATCACATTACTCAATTTGGTTCTAAGGTAGGGATTACATTGAAAACCTTAAAGGAAAAAAGAACCAATAATTAACGAAAGGATTGAACAAAGCCCCGCTAGAATTGATAAGTTAGAGGAGATTATCAATAATTTGGGTTCCGCTTTTTCCTCCGCTAAAACCATTGATAGGAATCCTCCCAATAAAATTTGCAAGTTTATGTATGTTCCTAAGAATAAGGGTGCCACTTCTAGCAAAGGGAATGAGGATCGTAAAATGATTAGTGTGCACCCCAATTTCATTGATATAATGAAGGAACCAATCTATAAAAGCAGAATTCTTAATTTTGTGCCTAGGAGTGTGATGATAAGAAATTCCCATGATAATTCTCCTAGAAATAGTGGGTGTGTAATTGAGGATTTGGAAATGAAGGATGACAACACTTGAAACTATGCATTATGCCTAGCTAGGGGCATAAAACAATAGCGCTTGTTGGGAGGAAACCCAATGAATAAAATAATTTCTTTTTGTTTTACTTTATGTTTTTGTGTGTTTACACAATTATAGCCTGTGTTATGATTGTGTTTTTATATTTTAATTAGTGTTTGTGCCAAGTAATATCTTTGGGATGATTTGGAAGATAGTATAATTGATGCTGTTTGAAAACAGAAACTTTTGCGTCCAGTGCTGGAATTTTGATTTTTCGCTGGGGCTTCAGAACCTTCTTAATTTTTTACACAATATTTATATATGAATTTCCCACGTTGTCCAAATTTTTCAGAATTTTTAGAGTTACAGAAGTATGACGTTAATTCAGATCTTTACAGATTGTCTGTTTTAGACAGATTCTGTTTTTGTTGCATAGTATGCTTATTTTGATGAATCTATGGATCGTATCGGGGGGTATGAGTCCTGGAGAAGTTGGAGTACAGTAGCATTACGCCAATATTAAATATGAATCAATTGTGACGCCCCCGACTCAATCATGCACTAATCATACACGCAAATGCACACGATCAAGCCCAGGGACTCACGGGAAGATATCACAACACAACTCTAAACACAAATAAAAGTCATACAAGCTTTATATTACAAGCCAGGGGCCTCGAGGGCTCGAGTCATACAAGCATCAGTGGAAGCATTAGCATCTGAGTACAAACATATAGTTAAACAAGTCTGCCTTAAGAAGGCTGAGCAAAACAACGACATCTGATCGAAAAGGCGCATGCCTCCTGCCTGGGAGCCTCCTATCTACTCCTGGTCGTCGGTCTCCTCATAGTAGTAGGCTCCACCGTGGTAGTAGTAGCCGTCAGCAGGGGCAACTGGCTCCGGGGCTCCGTCATCTGGTCGCAACAATCGGGTATAGGGGAAAAAGAGGTAGCAAAGCAACCGTGAGTACTCATCCAAAGTACTCGTAAGACTTACATCAGATCTATGCTAAGTATGCATCGGTATCAAAAGAGGGGCTGTATCTGTGGACTAGACTGCAGAAATGCCAGAATAGAGAGAAAATGCCTAGCCTATCGAAGACTAGCATCTTCAGTGTCTTGCGGCATTAGAAGAGTGCAGATTAGCAACATAACATATAGTAATAAGTATATAGTAGCAAAGCCCAGAGATCCTTCCTCGACTCTCTACGAGGAAGCAATCCCGGAGCTAACATATCATTAAATTCACAAGTATCCAGTTCTAGTTGTAGTAGATCGGGATATTTTTCGAGCGTCCGTTACCGTGGACACGACTATTCGCATAGATATACTTCCCTGCAGGGGTGCACCAACTTACCCAACACGCTCGATTAACTCTGGCCGGACACACTTTTATCGGGTCATGCCCAGCCTCGGTTGATCAACACGTCGTAGCCCTACCTAGGCTCAACAGAGAGGCCAGCACGCCGGTCTACACCCTAAGCGCTCAGGGGTCTTGGGCCCATCGCCCTTTGCACTCCTACGCGTTGCATGGGCGGCCGGGACCAGACCTAGCCCCTATATACACACGCAGGCTTTCGCGGTCCACCCGGGCGCGCGCCGCTCAATTGCTGACGTTTGAAGAACATAGGCTGATACATACCATGCCGAGTGCCCATACTATTCCCGCGTGGTGGTTAGTGCGAAAAGGCCAGAGGCCTACTCAGATCACATATCCTAACCCATTAGTGTGTTGGGAGCTCGCGGTGACGATCAGTGCTCCACGATCTGTGGTCCCGTCACCCCATCTCGAGGACTTGCGGCAAGGGCCAGGCCCAATCCCTCTCCTCCCTCTCCTGAGGCAATCTGCCTGCCGGGCCGCGCCTCGTAATTATTTCGCAGGTACCCTCATGGTCGACCCGACTCCAGTAACTCTCGCGGGTACCCCTCGGGGTCGACCCGACTTCCACAAGTTTCTGAGGTAAAGTCAAAGTATCCGTGTGTCCAAGACATCAAGAAGGAATCCGAGGAATCACCCTCGTTGGATTCCTACTCGATGTATCCGTCAAGGTGAACTCGGAGGAATCACCCTCGATGGGTTCACACTTGAGAGGTGGCACGACAGAGGCTTCATCGGAGGTGGTGAAACAGGAATCACCCTCGATGATCCACAACCGGCTGGCTACGCTACAGAGATATCATCAGGAGTTAGTTAGGAGGTATCACCCTCGGCACTCGATAGTACCTCTGCAGAGTCGTACAAATTAGGGGGGGGTGTGGTGATGTGCCGGTCTCAGCCCATCGATCATATCGATCAGGGCACTGGTAACAAAGCGGGGCAACAGGGACAAGAATGAGGGGCCACTGATGGTTCACTAACCAACCTATACTAAGCATTTAGGATAGCAGGGGTGGTATCAACAGCAGTTACAAAAACAGGCTATGCATCAGAATAGGTATTTCCGGAACAACAACTGTAGCAATTCTAATGCAAGCATAAGAGAGAAAGAATGGGTGATATAGGCATGTTCAAGGGAGTTTGCTTGCCTGGAAGCTCTGCGGTGAAAGAGGGGTCGTCGGGGATGTAGCAGTCCTCAGGGGCAGCGTCCGTCACGAGGTCTACTGGAGAGAAGAGGGGGAAGAAACAATAAATACAAAGTAAACAAATGCAACACAGATGCATGGCATGTCAATATGCTGTGCTGGGGGTGAGCTAATGCAGCACTACACGTTGCGGACGGAGCGGGAAAATATCTGGGAATATTTTCCCAGCTTTAGGCATCTGTCAGACAGATGAACCGGAGGGGAAGGTTCCATGTTTGCAGTGTTGTGGGCATGTGACAGCTACATGCAGGGCATATTCGGATTCGTCTCGTTTTTCTGATCAACTTTCATGTAGAAAACTTTTTCATCCAAACTACGAATTATTTTCTATGATTTTCCGAAGTTTTAAATCATTTTCTGAAATTCCTGGAATTAAATCAAATTCGAAAATAACAGAAAATACTTTAGTGCGTCAGCATTGCGTCAGGCTGACGTCAGCAGTCAACACCAGATGGTCCAGGTCAAACCTGACCACTGGGACCCACCTGTCAGCGACACAGGGCTAATTAGAGCTTATTTAAATTAAACTCGGGTTAATTAGCAGGTAGGGCCCCACTGTCAGTGACTAAACTAATTAACAAATTAAGTTTTAATTATAAAACTGTTAATTAAACGCATGGGCCCACCTGTCAGTGACTGGGGTTGCCTAGTCAGCACGTTGATTGGTCAACCCGGTCAACTGGGCCCCTGGGGCCCACTGGTCAGTGACCCAGGGATGCCCATGTGGCGGCCAGGTCAGCGGCGCAGGCGTTTAAACGCCGGCGACCTCGTTTCGCGGCGGAGACGCACGGGCGCGCGTTGGGTTTCGCCTACAGGCGGCCATTTCGAGCGCGGCCGGTCGCGTTCGAACGTGCGCGCGACGGCGCGTCGAATGGTGGCAGTGGCACGGGCTAGGGCGGCCGGAAATGTCGCCGGCAACGAGCTGAGGGGCGCCGAAGTTCGGGCGCGCACGAGTACGGCGTCGCAAGGCACGGAAAAGCGCGCGGGCTAGCGCGTTGAGCTGCTGGGAACGTGTTGAGCACGAAGCCGTGCTCGGACGTGAGCTACGGCGACGGTAGCTACGGCGGCGAGCTCATCGGCGGTGGCGGGTTCGGCCATGGCGAATGCGGTGGCTACGGGCGCGGAAAAAGGCAGGGGAGAGAGGGGTTCGGGTAGGAGCTCACCGGGGAGGCACACGGAGGCCCTGCGGTGGCTTAGGAGCAGCAGGGGTCGTCAGAATCGACGAGGTTCGCCGGCGACCCGAGGAGGACAAAGAGGTCGTGGCGCTCGATGCGGTGGCTCCCGGCTCCAATGGGTAGCACCAGGCGACGGAGCGGACGACGACAGAGAGGATGGACACGATGGCAAGGCGAGGCGGCGACGGTGGTCGCGGGATCGACGCGGCGACAGCGACGACCACGTCGGGTGAGCTTGTGCGCGGGCGAGAGAGGGCGAGAGAGGGGGGAAGTGGATGAGGACGACAAGGGGAGGCTGCGGTGGAGGCCTTATCCACCCGCGGCGCTGTAGCGTAGCCGTGTCGACCGGTCGCCGGAGCACGCGCGCGTCCAGGGGCGCGGCGACACGCGACAGAGAGAGAGGCGGGAGGTGAGAGAGAGAGAGGTGGGCTGGGTCGGTGCACTGTGCACTTAGGCCCAGTCCACAGTAAGTTTTCTTCTTTTCTCCTTTTTCTCTTCTGTTTTTCTCTTTTACAGAATTGTTTTGCAAAAGTTTGAGCTGCCAAATGACTATTGTAAAATATGTGACTTGGCCACATAATTACATTGCAATATACTGCACTGCCACAAAAAGTTTGGAAGGCATTTGAATCCATTTAAATTTTTCACAAATGAAATGGCATCTAAAATGTTGTTTTAGCACTGCTTTAATTGCCCTAGTCCACATTTAGCTTGATGGTGATGTTGTTTTCCTGAACAAATATTTGTTTTGGAATATTTGCTAAATGATGAACTATTTTTCAGCAATTTTTGTGCAACTTCAAAATTCACTTGAAATTTGCATTGAATTCAGTGGTGGAATTTGAAATGAGATATGAATCCACTGTGATCAAGCATGGTAAATCAAAATGACTTAGCATAATCATGATGGATTACTGTAGCTCATTACACAGGGGTGTTACAATTCTCCTCCTCTAAAAGAAATTCTCGTCCCGAGAATTCAGGAGGTTGAGGTAAAGAGATCGGGATATTCCTCACGAAGACGATCTTTGCGTTCCCAAGTGGCTTCATCTTCAGTATGATTCGACCACTGCACTTTCAGGAACTTAGTTGTCTTTTGACGGGTCCGACGTTCAGCTTGATCGAGAATGCGGATCGGATGCTCTTTATAAGATAGGTCATCTTGTAGTTCGAGCAACTCATGATCCACTGCACGGTGCGGATGCTTGAAGCAACGGCGAAGTTGCGACACATGGAAGACGTCGTGGATGTGAGAGAATTGCGGCGGCATCTGGTAAGGACGCTTTGCAATAGGAGTAGTGCCTGGTTTTAAGTCGATGACACACTCAACAGCTCTAACAGGGGGTACTCCTAGAAGTTCTTCTGGGAAAACATCTTGGAAGTCGTGAATGACTGGAACGTATTCGATTCCCTCAAGAGGAGAAGCGTTCAACGCATTCAGGGCATAAATTTGGGCTTCGGCATCTCGTATAAGATAAGCATGGTAGTTTACTATCTCATCCGAAGGATGCAGGAGTTGGACGACTTTAGTGGCACAATCAATGGCAAATTGATTGGTCGAGAACCGGCTCATGTTCAAAATGACTTCTGAGCCGGAAAGACGAATTCTAGGATTTGACTGATGATTGCGAGCATTCGCAATATATTGAATCAAGGGACTCAAAATGATAATGACAAAGGATGCCAATAAGATTACTAGACTTATGGAATTAACCATAATGCAAGCAGGCAAGGATGTCAAGAGCAATAGACTACTGAGGATTTCGAAAGATCGAATAGCATTTCGAGAAATTTTGTGAAACACATGAACAACTGGGGATGAACTAATCCCTGGCAAATGTGAGCAATTATTCGTAGGTGTATTCATGCGGAAATGGAGCTGCAAGGTAGTAGGCACAAAGGATTCTCCGAATATAGGAAAATGTTTCGGGGTATCTTGTAATAACAAGAGCAACTGGGAATGAATGTATGAACGGCAAGGATGTGTAGTTATCCACGGGGATTTATCGGTGGTAGGGAATCGCAACACAAGGGTCTCGGGAAAGCATTGAAGAGTATCTTCAGAATCTTCTGGTGAACCAAGCGATCATCTGGAATGAGGGGCTCTCCGGGAGGAAGTAGTTACGAGAACCTAATGTTAGAGTTAGTAAAATCTTTAACCCGAATAGAAGAGAGATCAGAGTCCCAGAGGAAAGAAGAGGAATAAAAGATCCTAAACCCATCCATTGGCGACGTGGGCCCGTAAGCCACACGGCCATGTTAGCAAAATAGTTTTTCAAAGACTAGACTCAACTTCGGCCAAGGAGTTGGAAAGGGGCTTCCTACAGGCAGTCGGCTCTGATACCAACTTGTGACGCCCCCGACTCAATCGTGCACTAATCATACTCGCAAATGCACACGATCAAGCCCAGGGACTCACGGGAAGATATCACAACACAACTCTAAACACAAATAAAAGTCATACAAGCTTTATATTACAAGCCAGGGGCCTCGAGGGCTCGAATACATAAGCTCGAGTCATACAAGTATGAGCGGAAGCATTAGCATCTGAGTACAGACATATAGTTAAACAAGTCTGCCTTAAGAAGGCTGAGCAAAACAACGACAACTGATCGAAAAGGCGCAGGCCTCTTGCCTGGGAGCCTCCTATCTACTCCTGGTCGTCGGTCTCCACGTAGTAGTAGGCTCCACCGTGGTAGTAGTAGCCGTCAGCGGGGGCAACTGGCTCCGGGGCTCCGTCATCTGGTCGCAGCAATCGGGTATAAGGGAAAAGGAGGTAGCAAAGCAACCGTGAGTACTCATCCAAAGTACTCGCAAGACTTACATCAGATCTATGCTAAGTATGCATCGGTATCAAAAGAGGGGTTGTATCTGTGGACTAGACTGCAGAAATGCCAGAATAGAGAGAAAATGCCTAGCCTATCAAAGACTAGCATTTTCAGCGTCTTGCAGCATTAGAAGAGTGCAGATTAGCGACATAACATATAGTAATAAGTATATAGTAGCAAAGCCCAGAGATCCTTCCTCGACTCCCTGCGAGGAAGCAATCCCGGAGCTAACATATCATTAAATTCACAAGTATCTAGTTCTAGTTGTAGTAGATCGGGATATTTTCCGAGCGTCCGTTACCATGGACACGGCTATTCGAATAGATATACTTCCCTGCAGGGGTGCACCAACTTACCCAACACGCTCGATTAACTCTGGCCGGACACACTTTTATCGGGTCATGCCCGGCCTCGGTTGATCGACACGTCGTAGCCCTACCTAGGCTCAACAGAGAGGCCAGCACGCCGGTCTACACCCTAAGCGCTCAGGGGTCTTGGGCCCATCACCCTTTGCACTCCTGAGTGTTGCGTGGGCGGCCGGGACCAGACCTAGCACCTGTATACACACGCAGGCTTTCGTGGTCCACCCAGGCGCACGCCGCTCAGTTGCTGACGTCTGAAGAACTTCGGCTAATACATACGACGCCAAGTGCCCATACTATTCCCGCGTGGTGGTTAGTGCGAAAAGGCCAGAGGCCTACTCAGATCACATATTCGAACCTATTAGTGTGTTGGGAGCTCACGGTGACGATCAGTGCTCCACGATCTGTGGTCCCGTCGCCCCGTCTCGAGGACTTGCGGCAAGGGCCAGGCCCAATCCCTCTCCTCCCTCTCCTGAGGCAATCTACCTGCCCGGCCGCGCCTCGTAATTATTTCGCGGGTACCCTCATGGTCGACCCAACTCCAGTAACTCTCGCGGGTACCCCTCGGGGTTGACCCGACTTCCACAAGTTTCTGAGGTAAAATCAAAGTATCCGTGTGTCCATGACATCAAGAAGGAATCCAAGGAATCACCCTCGTTGGATTCCTACTCGATGTATCCGTCAAGGTGAACTCGGAGGAATCACCCTCGATGGGTTCACACTTGAGAGGTGGAACGACAGAGGCTTCATCGGAGGTGGTGAAAGAGGAATCACCCTCGATGATCCACAACCGACTGGCTATGCTACAGAGATATCATCAGGAGTGAGTTAGGAGGTATCACCCTCAGCACTCGATAGTACCTCTGCAGAGTCGTACAACTTAGGGGGTGTGTGGTGATGTGCCGGTCTCAGCCCATCGATCATATCGATCGGGGCACTGGTAACAAAGCGGGGCAACAGGGACAAGGATGAGGGGCCACTGATGGTTCACTAACCAACCTATACTAAGCATTTAGGATAGCAGGGATGGTATCAACAGCAGTTACGAAAACAGGCTATGCATCAGAATAGGTATTCCCGGAACAACAACTGTAGCAATTCTAATGCAAGCATAAGAGAGAAAGAATGGGTGATATAGGCATGTTCAAGGGAGTTTGCTTGCATGGAAGCTCTGCGGTGAAAGAGGGGTCGTCGGGGATGTAGCAGTCCTCAGGGGCATCGTCCGTCATGGGGTCTACCGGAGAGAAGAGGGGGAAGAAACAATAAATACAAAGTAAACAAATGCAACACAGATGCATGGCATGGCAATATGTTGTGCTGGGGGTGACCTAATGCAGCACTACATGTTGCAGACGGAGCGGGAAAATATCTGGGAATATTTTCTCGGCTTTAGGCATCTGTCAGACAGATGAACCGGAGGGGAAGGTTCCGTGTTTGCAGTGTTGTGGGCATGTGACAGCTACATGGAGGGCATATTCAGATTCATCTCGTTTTTCTGATCAACTTTCATGTAGAAAACTTTTTCATCCGAACTACGGATTATTTTCTATGATTTTCCGAAGTTTTAAATCATTTTCTGAAATTCCTGGAATTAAATCAAATTCGAAAATAATAGAAAATACTTTAATGCGTCAGCATTACGTCAGGCTGACGTCAGCAGTCAACACCAGCTGGTCCAGGTCAAACCTGACCACTGGGACCCACCTGTCAGCGACACAGGGCTAATTAAAGCTTATTTAAATTAAACTGTGGTTAATTAGCAGGTGGGGCCCCACTATTAGTGACTAAACAAATTAACAAAATAAGTTTTAATTATAAAACTGTTAATTAAATGCGTGGGGCCCGCCTGTCAGTGACTGGGGTTGCCCAGTCAGCAGGTTGACTGGTCAACTGGGCCCCTGGGGCCCACTGGTCAGTGACCCAGGGGTGCCCACGTGGCGGCCAAGTCAGCGGCGCCGGCGTTTAAACGCCGGCGACCTCGTTTCACGGCGGAGGCGCACGGGCGCGCATCAGGTTTCGCCTACAGGTGGCCGTTTCGAGCGCGACCGGTCGCGTTCGAACGTGCGCTCGACGGCGCGTCGAATGGTGGCGGTGGCACGGGCTAGGGCGGCCAGAAATGACGCCGGCGACGAGCTGAGGCGGCGTCGGAGTTCGGGCGCACACGAGTACGGTGTCGCGGGGCACGGCAAAGCGCGCGGGCTAGCGCGTTGAGCTGCTGGGAACGTGCTGAGCATGAAGCCGTGCTCGGACACGAGCTACGGCGACGGTAGCTATGGCGGCGAGCTCGTCAGCGGTGGCGGGTTCAGCCATGGCGAATGCGGCGGCTATGGGCGCGAAAAAAGGCAGGGGAGAGAGGGGTTCGGGCAGGAGCTCACCGGGGAGCAGCAGGCGTCGCCAGAATCGACGAGGTTCACCGGCGACCGAGGAGGAAGAAGAGGTCGTGGCGCTCGATGCGGTGGCTCCCGGCTCCAATGGGTGGCACCAGGCGACAGAGCGGATGACAACGGAGAGGATGGACACTGTGGCGAGGCGAGGCGGCGACGGTGGCCGCGGGATCGACGCGGCGACGGCGACGACCGCGTCGGGTGAGCTCGTGCGCGGGCGAGAGAGGGCGAGAGAGGGGGGAAGTGGATGAGGACAACGAGGGGAGGCTGCGGTGGAGGCCTTATCCACCCACGGCGCTGTAGCGTCGCCGTGTCGACCGGTCGCCGGAGCGCGCGCGCGCGTCCAGGGGCGTGGTGACACATGACAGAGAGAGAGGCGGGAGGTGAGAGAGAGAGAGAGAGAGAGGTGGACTGGGCCGGTGCACTATGCACTTAGGCCCAGTCCACAGTAAGTTTTCTTCTTTTCTCCTTTTTCTCTTCTGTTTTTCTTTTTTACAGAATTGTTTTGCAAAAGTTTGAGCTGCCAAATGACTATTGTAAAATATGTGACTTGGCCACATAATTACATTACAATATACTACACTGCCACAAAAAGTTTGGAAGGCATTTGAATCCATTTGAATTTTTCACAAATGAAATGGCATTTAAAATGCTGTTTTAGCACTGTTTTAATTGCCCTAGTCCACATTTAGCTTGATGGTCATGTTGTTTTCCTGAACAAATATTTGTTTTGGAATATTTGCTAAATGATGAACTATTTTTCAGCAATTTTTGTGCAACTTCAAAATTCACTTGAAATTTGCATTGAATTCAGTGGTGGAATTTGAAATGAGATATGAATCCACTGTAAACAAGCATGGCAAATCAAAATGACTTAGCATAATCACGATGGATTACTGTAGCTCATTACACAGGGGTGTTACATCAATTTACAACAGTACCTAAAGTTTAAGATTTATTTGTTATACTAACGGATCTCACGAGGTTTCTGTTGAGTTTTGTGTGCTGAAGTTTTCAAGTTTTGGGTGAGACTACGATGGATAAACAAATAAGGAGCGGCAGGAGCCTAAGCTTGGGGATGCCCAAGGCACCCCAAGGTAATATTCAAGGAAGACTCAAGCGTCTAAGCTTGGGGATGCCCCGGAAGGCATCCCCTCTTTCATCTACAATCTATCGGTAACTCACTTGGAGCTATATTTTTATTCATCACATGATATGTGTTTTACTTGGAGCGTCTTGTGATATAGTTTGTTTGCTTTTGTTTGATTTTTAGTTTGTCACAATCATCTTGCTGAACACACCTTTTTGAGAGGGACACACATTATTCGTGATTTGTTAGAATACTCTATGTGCTTCACTTATATCTTTTGAGCTAGGCAGTTGCTCTAGTGCTTCACTTATATCTTTTAGAGCACGGCGGTGGTTATATTTTAAATAAATAGTTGCACTCTCATGCTTCACTTATATCTTTTTGAGAGTCTAATGAATAGCAATGGTAATATGCACGGGTTATGAATTTGGTCCTAATATGATAGGTATTCAAGAGGGATATAATAAAAACTTTCATGTAGATCACTGAATATGATAAGTTTGATTCCTTGCAATAGTTTTGCGATATTAAGATGGTAATATGTGGGAGGTGCTAGTAGATAATTGTGGTTTAGTAAGAATATTGGTGTTAAGGGTTGTGATTCCCGAAGCATGCACGTATGATATGTCGTTATGCTAAGAAGTTGGAGCATGATTTATTCTTGATTGTCTACCTTATGAGTGGCGGATGGGGACGAGCGATGGTCTTTTCCTACCAATCTATCCCCCTAGGGGCATGCGTAGTAGTACTTTGCTTCGAGGGCTAATAAACTTTCACAATAAGTATGTGAGTTCTTTATGACTAATGTGAGTCCATGGATTATACGCACTCTCACCTTTCCGCAATTTGCTACCCTCTTCGGTACCGTGCATTGCCCCTTCTCACATCGAGAGTTGGTGCAAACTTCGCTGGTGCATCCAAACCCCGTGATATGATACGCTCTATCACACATAAGCCTCCTTATATCTTCCTCAAAACAGCCACCATACCTACCTATCATGGCATTTCCATAGCCATTCCGAGATATATTGCCATGCAACTTCCACCGTTCCATTTTTATGACACACATCGTCATTGTCATATTGCTTTGCATGATCATATAGCTGACATAGTATTTGTGGCTCAGCCACCGTTCATCATTTTTATACATGTTACGCTACTATCATTGCACATCCTGGTACACCGCCAGAGGCATTCATATAGAGTCATATTTTTGTTCTAGTTTCGAGTTGTAATGTTCTTTTGAGTTGTAAGTAAAATAGAAGTATGATGATCATCATTATTAGAGCATTGTCCCAGTGAGGAAATAAATTTAAAAAAAAAGAGGCCAAAAAGAGCCCACGAAAAAAATAAAAAAAATAAAATGAGAGAAAAAGAGAGAAGGGGCAGTGTTACTATCCTTTTCCATACTTGTGCTTCAAAGTAGCACCATGTTTTTCATATAGAGAGTCTCCTGTTTAGTCACTTTCATATACTAGTGGGAATTTTTCATTATAGAACTTGGCTTGTATATTCCGATGATGAGCTTCCTCAAATGCCCGAGGTCTTCATGAGAAAGCAAGTTGGATGCACACCCACTTAGTTTTCATGTTGAGCTTTCATACACTTATAGCTCTTAGTGCATCCGTTACATGGCAATCCCTACTCCTTGCATTGACATCAATTGATGGGCATCTCCATAGCCCGTTGATTAGCCTCGTCGATGTGAGACTATCTTCTTATTTTTGACTTCCCCTTATTAATCTCTACCACCACATTCTATTACACCCATAGTGCTATATCCATGGCTTGCACTCATGTATTGCGCGGGGGTTGAAAAAGCTTAAGCGCGTTAAAAAGTATGAACCAATTGCTCGGTTTGTCATCGGGGTAGTGCATGATAAATATTTTGTGTTAAGAAGATGGAGCATGACAGGATTATATGATTTTGTAGGAATAACTTTTTTTAGCATTTTTATTTTGAAAGACATGATTGTTTCTTAGTATGCCTGAGTATTGATGTCTTTATATCAAATTATAGACTATTGCTTTGAATAATTCGGATCTTATTATTCATACCGTAAGAGAGATTACATGATGAAACATGTTAGGTAGCATTCCACATCAAAAATTCTGTCTTTATCATTTACCTACTCGAGGATGAGCAGGAATTAAGCTTGCGGATGCTTGATACGTCTCCAACGTATCTATAATTTTGATTGTTCCATGCTATTATAGTATCAATCTTGGATGTTTTTATATGCAATTATATATCATTTTTTGAGACTAACCTATTAACCCAGTGCCCAGTGCCAGTTGCTGTTTTTTGCTTGTTTTGCCTTTTCAAAAAATCATTATCAAATAGAGTCCAAACGAACAAAAAACTTGGGATTAATTTTTTCTGGACCAGAAGGGACCCTCGAAGCTTCGGGAGAAGACCAGATGAGCCACGAGGGAGCGACAAGCTCGGGAGGCGCGCCCTGGGGGGTAGGGCGTGCCCCCCAGGCTTGTGGGCCCCTCGTGGCACATCCTGACCTAATTCCAGCGCTATAAATTCCCAAATATTCCCAATATACCAGAGTGACAGAAGAGAAAACCTTTCCGCCGCCGCAAGCCTCTGTTCTTCCGCGATCCCATCTGGAGGCCTTTTCCGATACTCTGCCGGAGGGGGAATCGATCACGGATGGCTTCTTCATCAACCTTGCTGCCCTTCCGATGATGTGTGAGTAGTTTACCACAGACCTACGGGTCCATAGCTAGTAGCTAGATGGCTTCTTCTCTCTCTTTGATCTTCAATACCATGTTCTCCTCGATGTTCTTGGAGTTCTATTTGATGTAATCTTCTTTTGTGGTGTGTTTGTTGGGATCCGATGAATTGTGAGTTTATGATCAGATTATTCATGAGAAATATTTGAGTCTTCTCTGAACTCTTTTGTGCATGATTGTTATAGCTTTGTATTTCTCTCCGATCTATCGATTTGGTTTGGCCAACTAGATTGGTTTATCTTGCAATGGGAGAGGTGCTTTGTGATGGGTTCAATCTTGCGGTACTCAATCCCAGTGACAGAAAGGGACATGACACGTATTTGTATTGTTGTCATTAAGGATAAAAAGATGGGGTTTAATCATATTGCTTGAGTTTACTTTGCCTACATCATGTCATCTTGCTTAAGGCGTTACTCTGTTTCATACTTAATACCCTAGATGCATGCTGGATAGCGGTCGATGGGTGGAGTAATAGTAGTAGATGCAGGCAGGAGTCGGTCTACTTGTCTCGGACGTGATGCCTATATACATGATCATTGCCATGAATCCGTCATAATTATTTGATTTTCTATCAATTGCCCAACAGTAATTTGTTTACCCACCGTATGCTATGTGTTCGAGAGAGAAGCCTCTAGTGAAAACTATGGCCCCCGGGTCTACTTTTATCATATATTAAAAACCAAAAATACCTTGCTGCAATTTATTTACTTTTATTTTATTTAGTATTTTACTTTATCAATCTATCACTATCAGAATTAATCCTTGCAAATAACCGCTAAGAGGATTGACAACCCTCTTATTTGCGTTGGGTGCAAGTGTTTGCTTTTGTGTGTGCAGGTGCTGCTAAAGGGATTTTGTGTGGTTCTCCTACTGGATTGATAACCTTGGTTCTTAACTGAGGGAGATACTTATCTCTACTGTACTGCATCATCCTCTCCTCTTCGGGGAAATACCAACGCATTCTACAAGTAGCAGAGACGTATCAGAAGGTTGTGTGGAGTCCCAAATGGGATCCGGGATATCATGAGGAGCTCCGGAATGGTCCGGAGGTAAATATTTATATATGGGAAGTCTTATTCGGGGTTCCGGAAAAGTTCGGGGGTCCACCGGGAGTGTACCGGGGGCACCGAAGGGTTCCGGGGGTCCACCGGAGGGACCCACCAGCCCCGGAGGGGCCACACAGACCCTAGGGGGTGCACCAGCCCCTAATGGGCCAGGCGCCACTCCCTCTTAGGCCCATGCGGCTGGGGGGAACCCTAGGAGTGGGGAGGTGCCCCACATGGCTTGGGGGGCAAGCCTCCCCCCTTGGCCGCCGCCCCTCCCTTGGAGGAGGGGCTAGAGCTGGCCGCCCCCTCCCTCACCCCTATATAAAGTGGGGAGGCGCAGGGGGCTGCACCCTTCCACCTCGGCCCTCCTTCTCTCCCAACTCCTCCCACCTCCCTCCAGTACGCGCTTGGCGAAGCCCTACCGGAGTTCCGCTGCTGCCACCACCACCACCTCGCCGTTGGGCTGTTTCTGGTCTCATCTACCTCCTCTCCCTCGCTTGATGGATCAAGAAGGAGAAGACGCCATCGAGTTGAACGTGTGCTGAACTCGGAGGTGCCGTCCGTTCGGCACTAGATCGGATTGGTTCGTGATTGGATCGTGAAGAGTACGACTACATCAACCGCGTTACGTACGCTAGCGCTTTTGGCCTACAAGGGTATGTAGACACTTCCCCTCTTGTTGCTATGTATCTCCTAGATTAGATCTTGGTTGCTACGTAGGAAAATTTTGATTTTCATGCTACGTTACCCATCACACTCTCCCATAAATACCACGAGGGACTCCTCAAGTTGCAAGAAAGATACTACGGAAAAGCTTGTGAACTATTGGAGGATATTTTGAAGGATCCATGAATATCCGAAATTCAAGCAATCTCACTATCAATTTAGGTCTGTGAGGCCAGTCTAAATCCCAAGTGATAGCCAGGTGTCAACCGTGGACGGGACATTACACTGATTTTGTTGTATGTTCGCGAGTATGCTAGCCGACCGATTCAGTCATTGTTGGCGAGGATGATAGAGCAAGAGGATGGTGCGAGACTGCCGGAGCATTCTGAATTTGGATTTTGGCAGTGCTAGTGACCTTCCTCGTTCGTCAATCTTCATTGCATCTATGACTACAACCTTCGATGTTGACCTTCCTCCCTCATCAAACTTCATCGGATGTGTGACGACGACCTTCGTCGTTCACAAGCTTTGGTGGCCACTAGCTCTTGTGGCGGCTCGACTGTCTGCTTGTGCAAGCATTGTTTTTCACCCGCATGACATCCCACATCAAGACTTTGCTACATATGTAGTTGGTGGGAGCGCAAAAAGTGGTGACAACAACACATGATGACTTTGATTTTGCTTTCTCGAGTACCTGGTCTTGAGTTTCAGGGTGAACACCATAGGTATAATCCTAGTTTGTTATACTTGGCAGTATCAGTGTTTTTCCGTCGTTACCTTATTGAGGGCATTGCGCAAATCTGACCTTCGGGGTGAAAACTCAAGATCTGGCCTTCGGTGGTTGGATTCGGTGATGGTAGTGCTTGAGCGTCATTCCCTTATTGAGAAGTTGATGGAGTAGTTTTCTCGTTGTTCTTGTGATGTCAAGAGATGGTTGGTGCGGATGGTCATTGTTGTAGTTTATCGATCACTGTTTGATGGTTTTGGAGTTCTATTTTTCACCTAGGCATAGCTTCAATCTGATATGATTGCTCCTGTGTGATTTTTTTTGTATATGTGTGCACTATTTTTGCTTATGCGCATGGTAGTCATAAAGAGACCAGGGCATGTAATCATTATGTTTTGTATCCTTGATGTTTCATTTTAAGCAAGTAACATACATCCTTTCTTGAAAAAGCCAACAACAACAACAACCACAAAGCATTTAGTCCCAAACAAGTTGGGGTAGGCTAGAGCTGAAATCCATAAGATATCGCAACTAACTCATGGTTCTGGCACATGGATAACTAGCTTCTGCACCCCGTCCATGGCTAGTTCTTTGGTGATACTCCAGTATTTCAGATCTCTCTTTATGGACTCCTCCCATGTCAAGATCGGTCTCCCCGACCTCTCTTGACATTATCAACACGCTTTAACTGTCCGCTATGCGCTGAAGCTTCTGGAGGTCTGCGCTGAATATGCCCAATCCATCTCAGACGACGTTGGACAAGCTTCTCTTCAATCGGTGCTACCCAACTCTATCTCTTATATCATCATTTCGGACCCGGTCCTTCCTTGTGTGGCCACACATCCATTTCAACATGTGTATCTCTGCTACACCTAACTGTTGAACATGTCGCCTTTTAGTCTGCCAACACTCAGCGCATACAACATTGCAGGTTGAATCGTTGTCCTATAGAATGTGGCTTTTGAGCTTTTGTGGCACTCGCTTGTCACAGAGAACACCAGAAGCTTTGCGCCACTTCATCCATCCGACTTTGATTCGATGGTTCACATATTTATCCCCATCCTTCTGCAGCATTGACACCAAATAGCGAAAGGTGTCCTTATGAGGCGCCACTTGCCCATCAAGGCTAACCTCCTCCTCCCCCTCGTGCCTAGTTGTACTGAAAAGTCACCTCATGTACTCGGTTTTAGCTCTACTAAGACTAAAATCTTTCAATTCCAAAGTTTGTCATCATAACTCTAACTTTCTATTAACCCCCGTCCGACTATCATCGACTAGCACCACATCATCCGCAAAGAGCATACACCATAAGATATCTCTTTATATATCCCTTGTAACCTCATCCATCACCAAAGCAAAAAAGATAAGGGCTCAACTAACTGATTTCCATTGATCAATGATTAAAAATATATAATGGAAACCCCTAGTGCTCAACTGATTGATTTCCGCCATGTCATCCACCATCTTGCGTGCGTGTCCCCGTGGGAGCTCAGCCTGGGGTTGCACCATGGTCCATGTTGCAATCGCAACACGGGTCATGTTGTAATCCCAGGATGAGCCCCAAACAGTCGGCTAATCACGGGGCTTCATTAGTCGTCTCTTCTATGTGACGTGTATCCCATGCAGGCGCACCCACCGCTCATCCATCCGGCCTTATCTCTTCCAAACGAAGCTTGTCCACACGACTGTATCTCTAAAGTTTCTTCTTCCCCATCTTTTTCTCCTCTTTTCTCACCTATCGCTCCTTGCCGCATGTTTTGGCGGTACCCCCATCACCGCTGATCCCTGCTTCACCCGTCTCCACTACCAGAGCTCTGCTACGAGTACCGCATTGCATGGGCTCTGCTGCCACCACTCCCCACTGGTGCAAAGTCAAAGGTCGGCCACCGCTCAGTGTCGCTGTTGCAACTGCACCCCAGCAAAGAGCGCCAGTGTTGCAAGTGATGGACGCCGATGCAGGGAGAAACCATCGGCGTTGCAATGGGAGGGATGTGCCAGTGTTGCGATGGAGTTCGTCGGGGCTCCATCGGCATGTGCTCAGCCCGGGTTGCAACATCACCGTTGCTGCAGGCCGTCGGTGTTGGTGTTGCGGAGGTGTCGGTGCCGCGAGTTTGCCGGATTGCAACATCGCCAACATTTCTGAAACATCGCCGGTGTGTTGGAGGCGGGTGTTGCAAGTTCGCCGGATTTTGAACGCCCCTCGTGTTTCCAGTACATGTTGCGATGATGTTTTTTTAGAAGAGGGGGGAGGGGGATCGCAACATCCTTGTATTTTTGAAGCATGGCAGTGTTGCGACGTTCTGAATGTGAGATGAGAGGCATGTTGGGTGCTCGATCATGGTTGATCTAGCGGCTGGGAGGGCGGCGAATAACTGAAAGTTGCGACTTGGGAGTATCACCCAACGAACCCGTAGCGAGGTCATCTGCTCGACTCGCGTGACATGGCGAAACCATGACCCTCGCGGCCTCGCGTCACTCCTCCGTACGGTGCGCGCTTCTGCATTACGGGAAAGCAACCCAACCTCTTCCCAGATCGGCAAAATGACCCACGTTTTCATCTCCCGCCAGGAGCAGCGCGCCCTCCATCGTGGCCCCGTTCAACACGCCGGCCACACATGCCCCATCGACCCACGAGCCGTGGTGACCGTGGCGCACGCGCGAGGCGTTGCCGGAAAGCCGGTGGGTGGCTTACCCGGAAGCAGCAGCGGCGCCTCCCATCCCGGTGCCGAGGAGCCACGTGGGCTAGCCGGCGGCAGGGTGTATATATAGGAGCGGCTCGGGGAGGTCCTCCTCAGGCCGCCGCGTGTTCCTTTGCTAGCTATCGCCATCTTCCTCCCAATTCCCACTCCTCCAGCTCAAGTCAAAGCTTTTGCAATGAAGTGGCCAGAGCTATTTCTCCGCTGTTAGCCAACCCACCTGCCAGAGCAACACCGGCTAAGCAAAATCGGCCATGGAAGCGGCAGCAACTCATCACTACCACACCAAGACGTAGCGTTCGGATCGCCAAAGGCCTTGGGCGCGGATCGGCTGCTTCTAAACAGCAGCAGGCCATCATCCGTAAGTTGTGCCTTGTGCATGAAGGTGAAATAATTGGAGATGTGGCACTGCAAGCCTATGTGGAACTCTTCTCCCGCCCCCTCTCGGATGTACACATCTCTGCAATCCTTGCACTCTTCGGTTGGGAGCCGTCCGTGCTGCCACTTCAGGAGCTGCCGAACAAGGTGGACGTCGCTGTTTAGCCGCCTATGGGCATGTTGATCGGTGTAGGCCTTCCTCATGGCTGCACAACCGTTCAAGGTTATGGTGTGGAACGTGTGCGGTCTTAACTCGCCAGCACGGCGGAATGCTATATTCCAAGTCATGCAAGTGGCCAAGCCTAGTGTAGTATGCCTACAAGAAACCAAGTTGGAAGTTGTAACGGTGGACATCGTTCATCATTGTCTTGGCAATCGATTTGATCATTTCTACTTCTTGCCGGCTAACGGCACGCGTGGAGGTGTCCTCATTGCATGGGATGCTCTCCTAGTCTCACTCTCTAACCCTCACACCACACAAAACACGTTGACAGCGTTGGTGCAACCGGTTGGTGGCCAAGATTGGTGGTTAACTTGTGTCTACGGACCGCAAGTAGACCGAGAAAAAGTGGAATTCCTTGAGGAGCTAGTGGAAATAAGGGACTTGCATGTTGGGCCTTGGGCAGTCGTTGGTGACTTCAATCTGTTGGTCAATGAGAATGACAAGAGCAATAGTGCCATTAACAGAAGAATGTTGGCACGATTTTGGTCCACTTTGAATCGGTTGGAGCTCAAGGAGCTATATCTCAATGGGAGACGATATACTTGGTCCAACGAACAAGAGAATGCCACCAAGGAGAAGATTGATCATGTGTTCAACACGAACGACTGGGATGACCTCTACCCCTCCTGCTTTCTTTCTGCTCTGGGCACGGCGGTATCGGACCACTGCCCACTTCTTCTTGACTTGCATGCTGATTTTCACATGGGGCGCCGGTTCAAGTTCGAATCGTTCTGGCCGCGCGCGGATGGGTTCATGGAAACGGTGGCCACGGCTTGGAACTCTATCTCTTCAGCTGGAAATCCTTTTGTTGTGCTGGACCGCAAGTTGAGAGCTACTGCCAAACGATTGCAGGGGTGGAGTGATAGGTGGATAGGAAACATCAAGCTTCAGATTGCGATGGCCATGGAGCTCATTTACAGGCTAGATCATGCCTCGGATCATCGGTCGCTCACTTGACCGGAGTTTGAGCTAAGAAAAGTCCTCAAAAGGAAATTGTTGGGCCTTTGCTCTCTGGAGAGGTCCATCACGCGCCAATGATCAAGGCTGCTGCATCTTAAGGAGGGCGACGCCAATACGGAATTCTTTCACCGGCATGCTAGGCAACGGCAAAGAAGGAATTTGATCACGTCCATCAAGAAGGATGGTGAGCTAGTCACGGGTCATGACGACATTGCTTCGGTCATCGACGACTACTACGATGGGTTGTTTGGCTCGGCACCCAGGAGGGGGGCCTCGCTGCTTATGGACCAGCTAGGCTTGCCACGTTGGGACCTCTCGCACCTTGAGAGGCGTTTCACAGAAGAGGAGGTGGAAAAGGTTATCAAATCGATGCCACAGGATAAAGCGCCGGGGCCAGACGGGTTCATGAACAGGTTCTATGCCTGCTGTTGGAGTATAATCAAAGTGGATATGATGAGAGCTCTGGATGCTTTCTACCATGGGGATGTCCGTGGCATGCAAGCCATCAACAAGGCGTATGTTACTCTACTTCCTAAGGTGGATGGGGCAGAGGAGTTACGCGATTACAGACCTATTAGCCTTGTCCATGGTGCCATCAAAATCTTCGACAAAGTGCTAGCTACTCGTCTTGCGGATGATATCCCGTACTTGGTGGGCAAGCATCAAAGTGCATTTGTAAGGGGGAGGTATCTTCATGACAATTTCATGCTTGTCCAAGGAACGACTAGGCGCTTACATGCTCTCAGGGAACAGACAGTGCTGCTTAAGCTGGACATCTCAAAAGCGTTTGACTCCGTCCAATGGCCCTTCTTGTTGGAGGTGATGCATTGCATGGGCTTTGGTAGAAGGTGGAGTAGCTGGATTTGTGGACTATTAGCCACCTCATCGACGAGAATCATGCTGAATGGGGTTCCGGGCAGGCCGATCTTCAATGCATGTGGTTTACGTCAAGGAGATCCGATATCGCCCATGCTGTTCATACTCATTATGGAGCTGCTACACAGGTTGTTCCACAAGGCCTCGGTGGGTTGTCTTCTAGCTCCATTGGCAACGGCAGGCTCGGAACACAGGCTTTCCATCTTTGCGGATGACGTGATGATATTCCTCAAGCCTGGCATGATGGATTTGCGGGCGTGCTCACTCATTCTGGAGATGTTTGCAAGTGCATCAGGTCTCCGCATAAACTTCCGTAAGAGTGCAGCATTGCCAATAAGATGCACGGAGGAGCAAATGCTTATGGTTACAAATGTTCTTGGATGCTCATTGGGCCGCTTTCCCACCAAGTACCTTGGCCTACCTTTGACCATCAGGCAGCAGTCCGCGGCACAGTTTCAGGGTCTGGTGGAGCATATCGCAGCATGTTTGCTGACGTGGCGTGCTGCGTCCATGCCAAAGAGTGGAAGGCTCATACTTATCCAATCTGTCCTTTCAGCGATGCCAATTCATGCGATGCTAGCACTTGAGCTTCCGGTCAAGGTGATTGTGGCAATCAACAAGATCTTATGTGGTTTCCTTTGGTGTGGCAAGTCGGAAGCACATGGAGGCAATTGTGCAGTGGCATGGGATGAGGTGTGCACACCAAAGTGAGCTGGTGGCCTCGGGATACCTAACCTCAAGTGGCTCAATGTGGCTATGCAAGCGAGATGGCCTTGGTTAGCACGAGTGGATGGCACAAGACCGTGGAGTGAGTTCACCATACCAGTTCCTAAGGCGTCCATGCAAGTGTGTCAGGCAGCCATGAGAACCACGATAGGGGATGGAACGAATGCTTTTTTCTGGGAAGACAGATGGATTGATGGTTTCAGGGCGGAGGAAATTGCACCTTTGGTGCATGCAATGGTATCACCCCGAGTGCGCTCACAACTACGTGTGCATGAGGCCTTGGAGAATGGACGGTGGGCCAACGACGTGGGACCGGACAAGGATGCACCGACCCTCATGGAGTTCATGGTACTATGGCAGCACGTTGGAAACATACAAATTCATGTTGGGACTCCGGATGTCACCAAGTGGGCTTAGCAGCCGGGTGGCGCTTACACTGCTAGATCGGCATACGCAGCGTTGTTCATGGGAAGACAGCTTGCCCCCACGGCTGATTTCACATGGAAGTCTAGAGCCCCCCTGCAGTGCCGGTTCTTTGTTTGGCTCGCCATGAAGAACCGTTGTTGGACCTCCGATCGTTTGGCTAGACGTGGACTGCCACATCAGGATACTTTCCCACTCTGCAACCAGGAGGATGAGACCATGAGTCATATCATGTTGCAGTGTGTCTTCTCGAGAGCCTTCTGGCTACAGCTGTGCACGGCTCTGGACAAGCCGGACTGGACCCCCACGCGGACAAGCACCCTCCCTGTTTGGATCTTGGGCAAGTGCATCCAAGGCATGCATGACAAGGATTTGCGAGCTTTGCTCACACTGGGCTTTTGGGAGTTGTGGAAGCACCGGAACGGTATTGTTTTTGACGGTGAGTCACCATCTTTGCAGCGGTTGCTAGGCAGGATTCTTGTTGAGGGTAGAGCTTGGAGGACGGCGGGATTTTTGAGAACACCGGGTTTAGATCTCTTCTTCTCGCGGATTCAAATGTGGGTGTCGAATGAGACGTAGATTTATGTGTTAGCGTGGAGTGGACGGGTGTGTTGTAACACCCTCGGTGGAGGGTTCTTGTACCCTTTTTCTCTCTCTCTCAATATATGTGATACGCATACTATGCGTATTCGAGAAAAAAGATCCGCTGCTTCATCAGGTGAGTGACCGAGCGAGCCCCCTTGGAAGCACACCTTGCGGGAGCTTCTCTCCACCTTCTCCGTTTTTTTCCTTCTACTTTCGTTAAGCATGGCTCTGCTAATTCAGAAAAGAGCATTGGACAAATTCAGTACTCCCTCCGTCCCAAAATAAGTGTCGCTGATTCAGTACACTTTTTTACTAAATCAGCGACACTTATTTTGGGACGGAGGGAGTATTACATGCTTATGTTAGGGTGAGAATAAAAACCTGGGACGGAAACAGAGACTATAGTACCATGGAAAAGGTCAAGCTCACACAAGACCTGGCAACATTGTTGAAGGCTTAGCAAAAAACTTGTACATATCTTTTTAATTATGCTTCCATTATTCTCAATTATGGAATGGTAACTCTATGTTTCCTTCTTGGTAGAAGTAGAAACAGAAAATGGCGAAGATGGTTGATCCTCCGAATGGCAAGGGAAACCATGGGAAGCATTACTACGCGATGTGCCAGACGATGTTTGAGATCGACACCAAGTATGTGCCGATCAAGCCCATCGGAAGAGAGGCTTACGGGGTGGTTTGCTCATCCATGAACAAGGATACGAACGAGAAGGTCGTGATAAAAAAGATAAACAATGTCTTTGACAACCGCGTGGATGCACTGAGGACGCTGCGCGAGCTGAAGCTCCTCCGGCACTTGCCTCATGAGAATGTCATTGCTTTGAAGGATATAATGATGCCAATACAGAGGAGGATCTTCAAGGACGTCTACTTGGTGTCCGAACTCATGGACACGGATCTGCAGCAGATCATCAACTCGTCTCAAACGCTTTCCAATGACCACTGTCAGTATTTGCTTTTTCAGGTATGCGACAGTCACCTCTGTTTTTCATTCTTTCTTTTTGCTTGACACTTGTCCAGTAATATTTCATCTGTTCTCCATTCTGTCATAAGTTAGTTCATTCACCGAGTTATTTGGATGTAATGCCTATGGCCATGCCTTCATCTAAGCTAATAAGCTATGCCTAATTATTTAACTGAACATATATTCCATTCCAGATGCCTAGGTGATGTCGTTGGTGAGAACTTGTTTAATCGAGTTATGATGTTTGATTGTCCCAGAAAAGGTTCTTGTATGATAATATAATGTTCTTATAGTTCTATACCAATTTGCAATTGGTCCATGGTACATGTAAAGTTGTCAAGTTCCAACTTGTTAAGTTACTAGAGAATGATCAGCTAATTTTTGGAAGAAGCATTGGTCAATTTCAATATGTGTAGTAGTACTGTAGTAGCTTCTATAACTGCTCCATGATATTGCTTGTGCGCTTAGGAATGATATACCTAAATAAAGAAAAACTTAATAGTACAAATCTTATTTGCACATGGGTATTTGCATGAACATATATGGCATAAGCCTCTGTTTAAATAATTTAAGGAAAGCTACGTATATACACCTGGACTTTAAACGATAGTTACCTGCTCGACATGTCATACAGATTACTTCACTTTGTAATTGCTGTGATATCTTTAGTTTTCTGCTGTTACGATTTCTCTAATAGAGTATTTTTCAATCAATCAATAGTCTAACACGCCGCCTTTTATTGACTGTAGCTGCTCCGAGGGCTGAAGTATCTTCATTCAGCGGGGATACTGCATAGAGACCTGAAACCAGGAAACCTTCTGGTTAATGGAAACTGTGACCTGAAGATCTATGACTTTGGTCTTGCTTGCACAAATAACGCTAAAGGTCAGTTTATGACTGAATATGTTGTCACCCGCTGGTATAGAGCTCCGGAGCTGCTTCTCAGCTGCGACAACTATGGCACCTCCATAGATGTCTGGTCTGTTGGCTGCATCTTTGCCGAGCTACTTGGCCGCAAGTCGATCTTTCCAGGAACTGATTGCCTAAATCAGCTTAAGCTTATAGTCAATGTTCTTGGCAACATGAGCGATGACGACCTTGAGTTCATTGGCAACATGAAAGCTCGATCAAATCCCTTTCGTACACCGTCGGGATTCCCCTCACTAGAATGTACCCACAAGCGCACCCTCTCGCCATTGATCTATTGCAGAAGATGCTGGTCTTCGATCCTTCCAAAAGGATCAGTGTCACTGAGGCTCTGGAGCACCCCTATATGTCTATGCTGTACGATCCCAGCGCAAACCCTCCTGCTCAGGCACCCATCGATCTCTATATAGATGAAAAACTCGGCATGGAGATTATCCGAGAAATGTTGTGGCAGGAGATGCTCCAGTACCCCTGAGGCTGCCGGGATGGTGAATATGTGACAAGCAGGAATGAACATGTGAAGAGCTATTTGCCACACGCCCACAACAGGATCTTCACATGTCGTTTCTGTATAAAGCTTACTGCGATTATCGCACCTATCAAGTTATCGCAATGAATGTCTGGTGACCTGTTATGTAAATAGGTGCACAATAAGACCGGCGATGGACTACTTGTAGTATTGTGGCACCCCGGCTCAGAGGAATCGGAACACCCCGCATTCCAGCCCAGAGATCAAGTCTTCTGGAATACGGCACTGCTTGGCATAGAACAAATCAGCTCTTTATTACAAATGATACGGGTACAAGGGTTCGGGTATTACAAAGGATTACAACGGCACGGCGACACTACGCCGGCTAAGCTAGCTCTATGCTAGCAGCGGACCAACTCGTAACAGCGGAATAACTTCTAGCAGCGGAACAGCGACAACGGTGATGAACTCCACTCCGCAGGGACTCTGGCTGGGACACATCCTAGAGCGCAAACTCGGAATCCTTGACAAGCAATCAATCATGGCATCACCTGCAATCTGGCATGACACGCCAGGTGAGTACTTTGAATGTACTCGCAAGCTCACAGCAATCAAGACAAACAACAGCATGGCATTTACAGGTTAATTATCAATGATGATCATGATATTACTAGAACAATCACAAGAATGAGCATGGCATGTACATGTTACTCATGATATGAACATGATGATACTAGCACTAGCATGAGAGGGGTCGATGTTTAAGGTCCCTTGGACCAACTTACTCTTCCCGGAGGTTATCTCGTAACCACCATATGTCTCAAACTTACCATCGTGAACATCACACGATCATCTCAGGATCAACCAAGCTCGGTATCAACAATACCATCGTGATCATCACATGACCACAAGGAGCTTGATCTCTACCTGTGATCATCGCATGACCACATAAAGATCAACTAACTTCTTTTCTCATGGAACCGGGGTTGTTTATTATCCAGGTTATTATTACTGTTGACCCATAGCGTGACCTACTACGAACTGTGTCCATGACCGAGGACGCGGCTATCGATAGATTATACACTCTGCAGAGGTTAGTACACTGTACCCACACCACGAAACTCATGGCCTCGTGCTCCCATTCGGGTGGACCAACGACATTCCGACAAAACCAATCTATTGCATGGCACTCTCCCGGCCACTCCGACAAACTTCCCTTTGGGCTATGTCATGGGTGGCCCCGATGTCAACTCGTGACATCCTGCCACCTCGTGGCCGGCCACCGTTGTGGCAAAACAAACTCGTCCCAAACGGGGACACCCGGGTACAACACAACTTGGGCACACAAGGCTTATGGCCGCCTACCTGATCAGGGTAGCACGCGCACATAACCTTCCCTAGTTGGAGACACCGGCGAGAGGCATGACAATAGACCGAATTAGGGCCTCCCCATCCAGGCAAGTGTGGTTGCACTGGTGAGCTCGATTCGGTGGCACCATGACTCAGCCAACAGATTTGTTCAAGTTCGATTAACGTCAGGTTTAACTTGAATGGTGATGAGCTGAGTCACAATAAAATAACATGACAATGCATATGAGCATGATATCAACATAAACATGGATGGGCAATATAACCATTTATCATAACATCAACAACTATAAATCATTTAGTCTACGGGATGCACATGAGCATGGCATAAAGATGATCATGAATATCACAAGTATTTGCATAACAAACCATAACTACTCATGTGAGTATATAATTATCACTAGCATCGGAAATGATAATAAGAATAAAGCATGATAATCATAACAATAACACTATCAATGGAGAAGAATCATATATGCACAAGAACATAGTATAAGCATGGACATGGATTCACAAGCATATTCGAAACATTAACAAAATCATTAAATGTGCAAGCAATTATTTAAATATTCAAGTGGAAACCATGGCTACTGCAAGGCCATCATGCAAGTGGCTGTTGTGGCTTGCCTGGAGATGAAGGATTCATCGGGAAGAAGTGCAATGAGCTCGCGGAAAATTTTCGCCGGAGATGATTCTCTCTCGAAGGGGGCTGAATAAGGGCAGGGGAAAAATGGTCATTTTTAGAATGTTACAACATGGTGAAAATGATACCATCGGAATGGGCTCGACGAACAAAGAACGTGGGCTTTGGAATCACCTGAATCGGAGTCACGGTTAAAAAGTTGTGGCCGTTCGTTCGTTAAGCAGTGAAATGAATAAAAACTGTCCATTTCAGCCGCTAACTAGTGAACGCCCGCAACTTAGCGGTTTCGGCGGCTGGGCTGAAAAACGGAAGGCGTGTTCCGGGAAATACGCTTTCCGTGATGGAAAGCGCATTTACGCCTGAGGCCGCCCCCTTTACGCTTTCGGGAAGGGAAAGCGTACTCTGCTGAGTACGTTTCCACTTAAAACGCCCGGTCTGGCTGACGGGTGGGGCCCGCGGAGATGTGGGGCCCGCCGGCTGGGCCTTCTTCTTCCTCGCGTGTACGCGCACCTGGCCGAGGGAGGAGCTCACCCCGACAAGGTTTGCCGGCGACTCCAGCTGTCCCCCGTGGCGCTCGACCTACCGGCGTGCTCGGGGAGACGAGGCGCACCCATCCCCATGCTCCACGCGCGCCGGGGAGCTCGGAATCGAGCAGGGCCTCGGCCGGGGAGGACGACGGCGTCGGCCATAGTAGGGCCGCTCGACTTGGTGCACCCGAGGCCAAATGGATCAACGGGGAAGGCTCTAGGGTGGCTAGGAGATGCTCTGGTGAAGTCTAGGTGGGGAGGGAGAGACCACGGTGCTCTAATTTGAGTGGCGGCCGACGGCGGGGCTTCGGCCATGGGAGAGGAAGGAGAGCTCCTCGAGCTCAAATGAGAGACCAGGGGGTGCTAGGAGGGAGAGAGAGTGGTTGGTGAGGAGAACCGAGGCCGGGGAGGGCTTATATAGCCGTGGCGACGATGCCCTCGCCGGATGCCGCCACAGACGTGCAAACGATGCCCCGGCGCGACCGCGGACGCGTGCACACGCGCGGAGGGGCTGACGGTGACGAGATAGAGGTAGTGGAGTGCCAGAGAATCAGCGAGGAGGAAAAGGACAGAGGCAACGCGACGACGGCCACGGGAACGCGGTGCGGTGTGGCGCGCCGGAGAGGAAAGAGGAGGGGGAGAGGGGTCCAGAGGGGGCGCGCAGACGCAGGAGAGGGAGGGAAACACGGTGGACATGCTTTGGTGGCGCGAGGACGTCGTTTGGACGGCGGCCGAGGGGCCCGACGTCCAGAGCGCGTCTAACGGCCTACCAGCCGCGTGGTCACCGCGTGAACAGGCGCACACGTTGCGCTCTGACCAGGAAAAAGATGTCTACCGCGTGGACCCTACTTTCTGAAGAAGCACTGTGGTCTTGGTTTGGTTAAATCACCTCTGTGTTGATAGGAGGGATCAACTAAAGTTTGTTGTAGCAAACTTGGGCATGAAGATGTGGTCAAATGACTTGACCAATGGGCCAAGAAAGGTGTCACAAGGGTTTAGGGTAGGAAGGACTACAGTCCTGTGAAATATGAAAATATTTGGACCAATATTTATCATAGTTGCTTCACAACTGCATATCTAGTCCAGAAACTAGATCTTGAAGCTGCACTCACATGGATGATTGGATTGAGCTAAAATTTGGTGGAGAATGATGATTTGGGCATACGAAGGCACTGTAAAAATTTAATACCATTTGGATAAATAAAAATGGTACTTCCTTCACAATGCTTTCTACTGGACAGAAACTTGGGGGAATTTTGTGGAGGAAATGGCTTGCCAAAATGATATGAATTTTGGCATGATCAAAGTATATAAGGATATTTAGGTCCTGGATTAATTTCAGAATTTATGAAGCCATATAAAATATAGTTGCTTCACAAACTGAAATTATGTCCAGACACAAAGATTGGATGGTGTGCTCCCATAGATTGTTGGATGGAGATGAAATTTTATGGAGAGTAATGATTTGATCATATGGCAAAGTGCCATTCTGGACAAAATGGAAAATGAATATTCCTGAATTATTTTTGAACTAGGCAAGGATGGGTTTTGACATATTTGTGGAAGATATGATACAAATAATTTATGAGAATTTTGTGGGAATTTTTGGAATGACAGAAATGTAGGTTGCTTCACAACCTAGGGCAAATAGGGTTATTCCTTTAATAGAAAAGGGAATATTCCCAAGAAATAAATATTGGGGTTGGGCTAAGATGGAAATGACATGGCCTTGGGAATGATTTGAGAGTGACAAGCCACTTGGGAGAGGAAGAAGAGATTATCTTCCCAGGTTTCAAGACCACAAAGCCACAGAAAAGGAACTCCAAATAAAAATTCGAAGAAATCCAAAAGAAAAAGAAAGGGCCAAAAATCGGGGTGTCACAAGTATATATGAACTAATATGTATGTCAAGATAAGATGAGAACTATCCATACCTTCAGTTTAGATCTTTCTATATTTTTTTACAGCATTTAAGAATTCAGTTCAGATCCCTGTGTATTAAATTTATCAAGAGGTGTACCTTCACTATGTGCTTGTATTTAAGAAGTTGCCCATTGTTTTTTTAACATGACACAGATGAAGAATCATCATCCACCCGCATCCCTGTTAGGAGCAGGGAACGCTCCCCATTTAAAAACCCAACGGATATGCCTATTCATGTGAATGCAAATCAAACTGGTGAAAAACAACAACAAAAACCAAAGAGTGGTCAAAATTAGTTTGCCCAGACGTCTGATGAGAAGAGAGCGGAATACAACCGGAAGCAATGTACTGCCGCGCAGGAAAGATGAGCAAGTCCCTCAAACACTTGCTTCTTCATTACTGGATGTTCCACGTACCTCTTTGAGCAACATAACCAACCCATACGTAAACGGTTTGTTCATTAACTTTGCAGACTACTATATTGGGAGACTATGGTATCATAAGTAATGTGTTTCATTAGAACGATGATAAATCAAGTAGGGCATTTTAGAGACCGAGCTCCATGAAAGCCTTAATTGGGAGTCTCCGCATACTCCTCGGACGCTCATCGCAGTGCCGGACGCGATCATGTCGTACAGCCTGCGATGACCGTGCTCCACGTGACGATGTTCTTCTCGGGCATGCCGTGAAACAGCCTGAGCGCGTACTCGAGGAGGCCGCACTTGCCATAGGCGTACAGTAGCGCGTTCGGCAGCGATGGGCACGATAACCAGAGCCTCCTGAGAGCCACGGCATGGACGGACCTGCACCACATGGCCAGGACACCCACGAGCTTGCACAGCTGCAGCAGCACCGCCGGTGTCGTCTCGTCGTCGAAGCCGCTGTTGATGGAGGCCGGCTGGCGCCGGCGAGAGCATGCTGTTCCAGGACACGACGTTCTTACGCGCGGTGAGGTCGAACACCTTCCTGGCGGACGGCAGGTCGAGGCACCTGGCGTACATGTCGACGAGCGAGTTGGCAACGAAGACGTCGCTGCCCAGCGGCCCGCGGCGCTTGGCGAACGACGAAGACCACCCCGTCCGGCTCCGGCGCCGGTCTAGCCGGCGAACATGGGCAGGGCCCCGCGAAGTGCGCCGGCGTCATGGAGGTTCAAGACGCAAAGTCTCGGAGAGGCATTTCGTTGAACAGCCTGGCCACCGCGCAGGTGTCGCCTTGGAGGCGGCATATGTGGCGAGCTGGGAGTTGGGGACTATGCAGGCATGCAGCCACTGGGGCGTGGATGGGAGGTGAGCTGCGTTGCAGGTGACGTGGCGGTGGTGGTGGTCCCTGGATGTGGGCTGCGTTGCGTTGCAGGTGGGGGTGGATGAGCAACGGAGGTGGGCGACAGGCGTTGTTGCTGCCGTTCCTATTTGCCATTCCAACGGACGGAACATACGCGTCGGAACAAACAGACACAGCACAGCACAGCACGGAGCGTTTCTTGTTTCAACTTCCAGCCACCGTCGGATCACAATCCCATGGCTCCCGTTTATCTTCAACCTCCAGCCACCTGCCCTTCTTCCCAGCCCCACAACTGGCATCACCCCCAGCCGACAAACCGCCGCCGCCGGTGCTGCCATCCTCTAACCCGCCGCGCCCCATCCTGTGATTTTTTTTCTTCGAGAAACCAGAAATCACAAGCGCCTGCGGCACAGCAAAGCCCCATCGATCCTGCTGACGAAACGTAGCAATATATACTCCAGGTTGGAACCTACCTTTTTAAAAAAAATCCTTGGGTAGAATTTCGCCTAAGCAAGACGGGAGTGCCGATCGAAAGTACGCATAATTTCACAGCCAACGAGTAACAAATACTACCACTGCAACTCCGCAAGAGAAGATAAACCAATTTGTTTTGTTTTGTTTAGTTCTGTTGATTGAATTGAAGGAACCATCCATCCATGATCCATCTATATCCAAGGGCAAGAGAGAATATGCATGCAGAGTTGCAGACTGACTGACTGGCTACTCCTAAACTGTTTGTCAAGGAGCATTACAGACAGACTCCCCATTTACAAAGAAGCTAGGTAAAGTTTAACGACGGTGCCATCCTTTTCCTGACTATATAATTACAAAGACACTTTCTCTTGCTTCTGCAGCCTCCTCTCCGCATCTCGACATGACATGGTAACCTCTGATTCGCTATATAGCCTGCGTTAACCCAGTCAATCAATCGAATCGCATCCCAAGCTCGACAGTAAACAACTACTCCCTTTGTATCAAAATATAAGATGTTTCTTGATACTAAGGGAGTATAAAAAAGTCTTGTATTTTGATACAGAGGGAGTACAATTTTGTCTCAATACAACAAGTCAACTCATTCAATCTATTAGCAGAACAGTGATTACATTACTCAAAACATAAAGCAGAAATGTCATAAATGGTTTTGCCAAATTAACATGGCATGTTTGAAAGAAACATCATGCTGATGAAATGAGCCACAGGTATCAGGGATTGTCAAGTACATAAATGCAACAGGGACCCTCGAGGTTTCTCACTTTTCAGCAATGAGTTTAATAGAAACTACAATGTTAACATACTATCTTTGCCAACAAGAACCAGAAGTGCTCGGTTGGCTGGCAGCACGAGTCGAGCACTCGTCCACCTGCGTTCGAGGCCTCGCCTCGGCAGGTGCTCACATCTTTTAAAAATAAATAAATAAATGCCATGGCGCTACTGTCCATGGGTCAAGTTTTTTGTGTTCAAGAAAAAAAAAACTTTCCTAAAATGGCCACATGGAACATGTCTTCCTACGCTAGCTAGCGGAGCCTGAAAATGCTTGCTTGCGCCCCACCCCTAGCTACCTAATAGTTGCCGATAAGTAAATAAATAAATCAAACTGATGTTCAACCTTCATTAATATACGCATTTCATTGCAAAAGACAACACCTACTTTACTCAGTAGAAAGCGGAAATATTTGGATCTGCCAAATTAAGACGTCAACTTTTAAGATGCATCCAACTAATTTAATGAGCCACATCAACTTTTAAGATGCATCCAACTGATTTAATGAGCCACGGGTATCAAGGATTGCCAAGTACATGCCAACAGGGAACCCTCGAGGTTTTCATTTTTCAGTAGCAAGTTTAATGGAAACTACAATGTTAACATTTTTTTTTTCCTAATGAGAACCGAGCACAGCAGTTGCTCGGTTGGCTAGCAGCATGTGTGTGTCACATGCTTGCCCACAAGCGTTCGAGCCCCCCCCCCCCCCCCCCCCAAGGTGTTCGCTTCTTTTATTAAATTAAATAAAAACATTTTCTTTCCTAAAATGTCCACACGGAACATTTCTTCCTTCGCAATAGTTGCCAATAAGTAAATAAATAAACTAAAGCATTGTTCAACCGACGACAGTATAAGTGTTTCACTGCAGAAGACAGTACCTACCTTGAAAAATTAGGGCAATGTCGCTTCACTATGTTTATAAAGAAGGCTCTCCATTCATGTACAAGAAAACTAGAGTCGGGAGGTACCTGGAAAACAAAATTATATTGCATTGCATACAACAGTGAGATGATTGCTCGATACACAGAAACAAAAACCAAAATATATTTCTAGTCAGGAAGACCTTACCAAGAAAATTTTCACCTATCAATTTGGGACACGGAAGGGAGACTTGGCCTTTTCTCTACTAGCTCATAATGGAGAACAAAGTTATCCTGCAGCAACACACATGCTCAACTATCATATGCAGTAAGTGTGAAAGAGATGCTGGATATATTCACCCAATGTAAGTACCTTACGGACTGTTTCCCAATTGAGTGGATGAAAGAAGGCATAAGACCCCTGTTCATATGTAGGAGTTTTGACAAGAGGCTCCATGTTAGGAATTCTTGTGAACCATTGCCGCACTTCTTTATGGTAAAACCATCCACGATTATACCTGACAAAAATAATACACATGCATTAGATATCTAAGAATCAGTATATACCAAAAAATAAACTGGCTGGAGCTCTGCTCAGTTGTGATGTGCTGCAGTAGGTCATGGGCAAGGGTTAAGACAAGATATTATTGCTAAAAATGGATAGGTTACAAGGAAGTTTGAAGGATGCAAAACAATGTTAAACATAACTTGTGCAACTCAGCAAAAAAAAAAAATCATCAAAAATAAATAATAGAACATATTGATATTTGCTAGAGAAATCAGAGAAAATGGAAATGGAAACATTCACGCAGCTTCAGGTAGCTAAGCGGATCATGAATACAATCAAATGTTGCCGAGTTGCAGTATTCATCCAGGACGATGAATAAATCCACAAGGTTACTTAATTTTTTGTGATAGGTCCATGACAGTCAATGGGCCTGGTCCAGTATCTGACAGGTTACAAGTTAATATTTGCTAGTGTTATGCGTTTGATCAGGACATAGCAGTATGTTCCCTTATCAAATGATACAGCAATAAGATCACATTTCTTGGTAAAAGAATCAGAACATGAACAAGCCGCATGCATGACGATCCAATTATTACATCTAACAACAAGATATTTAAATGAGATAACCAGTGAAACCATGCACTTACAGTTCATTGGCAGCACATATTTGAGCTTCATCCTTCGGCATGCTGAAACCAAAGACAGAAGATCATAAGCTTAAAATTTTCCAAAACTACTGGCCGAACCTAACCTAATACATTCAAGTAGCGAAAGTACCTGTAGAATATGTAAAACAGTATGAGTGTCTGAAATTTCTGAAAATGCATAGGCTGCACCAAGACAGAACTTGTTACAATATATATCATAAAATGAACCGGCTGCATCAAAGAAAGATTCTGGGCCTTTCTTGAAAATGGGTTTAAAATATCTCATTAGACAGAAATAGACTACAGTTATTGGCAGCTACCTGTAGTGCTGGGGGTTGCTCAGCCACATAACAAGCTGGAGTAGGATATTCAGGATCTCCTTTTGCTGGCTCATTTGAAAATGGAGAGCCAAATGTCTTGTACAGATTGTCTGGTGAGTTCAAATTCAAACCCAACGTTGTCAAATCTATTCCCAAAGCAAGAGATGACAAATCAGGATCATTCATCCTTATAACCCCCAGCAATCCTAACAAGCCGTATGGATCAGGTGGTGTTCGGCCTCCCAGAATGGGCTTTAGACCATGATCCCCAGATGATTGTGTGGCTGAAGACATCTGCTGCAACCCGAAAGGACTCTGAGCCTGCGGCTGCTGGTATTGCTGGAGCAGTTGCTCGTATGATCCCAAACTAGAAGTTTGACTCAGAGAGTTTAGCGGTCTTAGTCCAATATTTTGGGGTCCGGCACTCTGAATCTGACAAAACATAATGAAGATTATTCTATGTGTTAATGGGTAAATATGAGCAGTAAACCTGAATATGACGTGCCAAAACAGAAACATATCAGAAACATGACAATGCAACAAATGTTAAATGTCTGATGATTGTTTGAAGGGATTTCCGATATAACTTACTGAATTAGCACCCAGCTGATGTTGCTGACGATTTGGTTGGTAGCTACTTCCTAAATTAAACCCAACAGACCTTGCCATCTGTGTAAGTGTTCATAACGTGTCAAAATAAATGCTCGGAGAAACAAAAATTCAAAATTCAGAAACATGAACCCACAGGATATTGTTGTGCTTGCATTACAGGTACATTCTCGTGAAGTTGTTCCTTGTGATGTAACTCCATAGCATAATCTGAACTGCTACCTAATAATTCAAAATGTCAATATTCTGTATAACTTGGCGAAATGGGGAAAAAGGAAGGTAGTGCAATGATCAGCCAAAAGATCTACTTCAGGAAAGAATTTAAAAGCCTCAAGAATGAAGAAACACTACCAAGGTCTTATTTTGTTCCGTGCATGTTTATGGAGCATTAAAGCATGAGCATGTCACGTGGAAAGAATAGGTCCAAAAATCAAAAGATTAAAACCATGCAAAACATGTGGCACCATTAAAGGAGAATGGCACCAGGGTTGACCAAACAAATGATAAATTACATTTTATGGGAAGATGGTTCGTCAGCCTAAACTGTAATAATAGCACTAAGATATTAAAAAGAAAAAAAAGCATTATAGTTACATTTGGGCCTAAAGGCATAAGTGCAACTATTTGTACTCATCCGTATAGCTGTCTTGATGCCCTGAAGCGGGCACAAGAAAACAAACAGTCTGAGATGCATAACAAAGTTGAGGACTGAATGTATGCGCATGGAAGGCCAAAATGGTAATTTCGGCGGCAATCTCTATTAAATGCTGCAGCTAATTTTCAGGACGTTCTTTTAATCCATATTGGTCCGCACGGTGGGTCATGAGGCTCATGGTTAACTTACTGCCATGGTAAGGTTAAATGAATTATAACCATAGTAAGCACCAGAATTAAATTGGCTTAACCACCTCCCAAATGGCTTAGCTGCTATGCCTCAAATCATACCTAATATTGAGCTCATGTTTTATATGAAGAGTAGGACGTATGGAAAACACGAAGGGTTAGGATGCCCTTCTATCTATAACCATAAGTCATGATATGAGAAGCTTACAATAAACTCTCTATATGAGTTCTTGCAGGAAAGACAAATTGATTATCTTCCCCTAAAGTAACTAACTTAAGAGCTCTATACCCATCTCATGTATTAAAATTGTCCTACATATGTCACAAATAATACAAACTTCCATTTCTCGCCAAAATTAGGGCTACTTGTTACTTATAGGCATCCGAATTGCGGCGTACGTAAGCATGCTGCAGTGAGACCCTTTTATCTGAATGTTGTTTGGCGCATTTTTTTTAGGTTGCCACAGTATATTCTAATGATGATTCATGGTAATTCCAGTTCGAGCATCACATAATAATAATAATATATTATTATTGCCAATAGATGGTGCATATATGCATCCTCGATTTGGCATATGTATATCTTATAAAGCAATACCAAATTAGTATTTATGAGATATTTTTCTACATTCCCACAAAGCCGCGTCAGCTGCATGGTCTTGCCCCGCTGGCCCTCTCATGGAATTGTTGCATCCTCGTCTTCTCACCTCTATGATTGTATTCACAAAAATGGTGTGCTATAAATTTCGCTGCAACGAGCGCGGCACCTTTTAGTTAGGTCAGTGAAAGGTGGCAAGAGAAGTAGAGAGGAGAAGATCACGGCATTCCTACTACATGACTAAAAAACAATGGGCTTTATAACAGATAGAAGATTTTATGGCAGGGTAATTTTGTTGGTAACTAAGATGTTCAAATACTGAGGTTCAATAAGTACATAGTAGCGGGGCTGTATAATAACCGGCATGCAGCCGATATTAGAACTTCAAGATCACAAGGTAACACAATTAAATAATCATGCACCACTGCACCGAAAGTATAATGAGAACAATCTCACTGAATCAACAGACAGGTTCTAGAATTAATTCAACTGTAACAACCTTTAAATCCTGGCAAAGCCGGGAAATCTTCGTTCTGAATACTGAACTCATGGTTTTGTTGAACAATGGAGTTAACGCCAACTCCTTGCTTCCGTAGTGATCCTGCAATTTAGCGAGATTGGCCAAGAATCCTCCAAAAATAGGGAGAAATATTTATGATTTTCCAGCAATTTTACCATATTGTCCCTGTGGACCACCAGCTGAATTAGGTCGACCAGTCAATTGGGGGAAATCATTGATGTCGAATGGAGCGCTGTCACTGGCGTCATGTAGCATCCCCATAGAACCTAGAGAATTATTTCCTGGTTGAATTTGGTTCTGGGATAATGAACCTCCAGGCGTTGGGTATGAACTTCCAATCATATTGATCAGTTGTGATGATCCTGGTGTTAGAGATAAATAAAAATAAACAACAAGCTGAATGAGATAATGCAGTTCAACAAAAGAAAATAACACACTGTATGCTTCTTTATCATTCACCCTCACGAGACTATCACGATTGTGTGAAATATAAACAAGCTTTTATCATAACCCAGCTACTTTCATAAATTTAAATTGGTAATATCACAAAATAGAACAACATTAAGAAATAGGTGCAGCAACAATCACAAAAAAGGCAAGAACAGACATATTCCAACAACCAACATATGCCTGCACAAGAAAGAATATCGATGACAGGAATTCCAACAACGTTGGACTTAACTATTTAAGGTCTTAAATTCTAAAAGCTGGCTCCTAATGTACAGAGGTAACAAAATGCCTATTGCTCTAGATAGTGTCACACTTCCAAAAATGAATTCTGCAATACACTATAGCATCACATGGTTTATAATTTATGAAGCATGAACACCCAGGCTACCTACCGTGGTTTCCAACAAAAAGAAAGGTCCAACGAAACCTATATCATATGGGATGTTGACCACTTATTTCTTATGCCCAACCTTTTTTTGGTAAGATAAAGTCAAGGGGTGAGGACACAGCTCAAAGCAAAGGATATGGTAAGTAAACTCTGAACATACTATTAACATAGCAATGGTTAAACATGCTTAAAAATATTATTTCGAGCTAAAACATGAAGCTTAACATAAATCTATGAAGTAAAAAAATCAACTGATGGTTGAATAAACTACCTTGCGGAATAAGGTCATTCATCATCCTGTTGGATCCTTGCACATTTAGTCTTCCACTTCCAGCATTGCTACTAAAATCGATGCGTGATGAGATACTCGGCACTGACAATCCACCAGAGCTTATATTTCTTCCAATGTTACTTCCGCCCACGATGTTTCCTGTAGAGCTTGTAATACGTGGACCCAAGTTTCCTAAAGCTGGAGACACTGACATGCCAGGAACAGAATTTCGATTACCACTGGTGCCCAAATTTGAGTATAAACCTTGAATGGTACCACCCATATTCATGCCACTACTAAATGCTTGACCTCCACCAACATTCATTCCTCTACCACTGACACCTGAATGTGCATGAGGAATCTGCAAAAGAAACAATAATACCAAAACAGTAAAAATCATCATCCTCCACATGAAACCACGGCAATATGTTATAATTTAAGCCAACAAAACTGTTCCTTAGATTGCAAACCCATTAGCATGCATGTTCATGCTGTTCAGAGTATAAAAATAATAATATTACAAACCGCCATAAAGGTGGGCATTCAAACCTGAGACATAGCAACTGGAAGGTTGTTTGAAGCAAATCTCCCAGAAATGCTCCCTCCAGGTTGTTGAACCCCGGAGGATGGAAGGCCGCTCATCGCAGCATTCCTTTGTGCAAGTGATCCAGGCATATTTGGAAGACTGAAATTTCCATGAATGTTGCGCAAACCTGAAAAATGCAGAAAATGACAAGAGATAAAAAGATGTACTCAATGGATGTTGCACTATGTCAATGGGCTAGCCTAGCTAGTGTACCATATGCTCACCAGAGTGATGGAAACCTTGAACTGATCCAGATTGACCAGAAAAGGATGTTGCAAATGGTCGTCCAGTTGAGTCTGGAAGATTCGATGCAGAACTGTTAAGATTTGACTGCCAAGGAAGAAAGCATCAAGTTATCAAGACAAATAATAACAAAACATAGTAAACAGACAGAATTGAAAAGTATATATAGTGAATGCATGGTAGTACAGTTACAAGGATAAGCAAGTACATTCAGCAAGCCAGACATTGATGACAACAGAAGAGCGAGTCAGCACTCAGGATCAAATGAAGATTGTCCACCAAAAATGCCTGAAGCGGTGATTCCTGCCAATCTGAAACAGGAATGGACACATCCGTTAGTAGCTTGTAAATTAAAGGACAAAATGCAGTTAATATTTTAACTTGGTATAAAGTTGACATCTGAGCCATACTTCCAACATAGGCCAACGAGTAAGTCAGGACAGCATAAATGTGCAGATTTCAGCAGTGAGGAAATGCAGCTATCCTAGGGGCCAGACATGACATGTACATCTCTAAACTTGTGCCGATAATGCTTGAGTGTGAAACTAAAAGCAGGCTTAATTTCCTACGAACTGACTGTTGAGCAGCAAACCGAAGCAAACACTTAAAAAAATACCGAGTAATTCAGTATTCAAAATTACTTTGGCATCAAACAATTGTTTAAGAAAAAACAGAATGATGCAGAGAAACAAAACCCCCATGGTTATAGTAGAGCCACAAACCATATGACTGAGCGCTTGACGAGTGTATCGCAGAAGCTGATCATTGCAAACACAACGCCAATGCACTACGCTCCACAGCGTACAGCTTGTCGTTTCATGGCTCTTTTAACCATGCGGTATATTTTATTGCGCGCTGTTTGGGGGTTTTATATTTTAGAAGAGAAAAAAATTCTGCCGATGGCAAAGTAGTTTTGGACGCTGGAGTCAGCCATAGTGGTTCAAGTGTTGGCTCCATCCAGTTTGGTGCTGGACAGCCTGCTTGCTAAAAACAAAACCTTAGCCAGCAAACTCATAGACACTCCCATGTCCACATTCATCATCACCTGTTCTGCCGCTGGATATATGCATCTAATGTACTCCAGGCGACAGTGCCAGATCATGGATGCAGTAAAATCAAAAGGAAAAATAGAAATAGCCAATTTTGCCCTAGCCATGTACAGGATCATTCCGAGCAGTCCACGGGGGAGGACCTATGCTCCCAAGTCCGACCAACGGAATTCGGCAAATATGACGGACCACGGACACATATGCAGGCATGATCTGTGCGTTTCCCGTCTAATCCGCGGGGCGAGTAGTTCTTACCTACAAAATTCCGAGCACTCTCTAGTCCATTTCACCACTCGGGCAGTACCAGATCGAAGAATTGTAGGTGAGGAGGGATGGGCGAAGAGGAGAGCCGCGCGCGGCGGGGGCGACGGGGCAGCACTGGGGAGCGGCGAGGGTGGCGGGACAGGGGGTGGAGGGGGGAGTGGCTGGCGGTGGGGCGGGAGGAGGCCGGAGGCGCGGCGGACGGCGGTGCTCGAGTCGCTCGCTGTAGGGTGGGGGTGTGGGGGGAAGAGAGACAGATCTAGGAAATGGGTGAATAGTTGAAACTACCAAACCGTAACGGTCGCGCGTATTGGGCCTCGATGCCGCATGGGCCTAGACTGAACCAGCCCGTCTAGCCCAGCATCATTGTGGGCGGATATTTCAGTAAGAGGCCTTTTTTGCGCTTCATTAGTAGAACGCCCGTGCGTTGCTACGGGCATATAAATGAATCAAACAACTGATTAAAATCGTCTCTAAAGCCGAAGCTCATTTCTCCATTATATGTCTGGACGTGCTCGGACATCAAACGTGTGCCCAACGGGCTTCCCAAAATCCAACTGTCTGGACAGAACTATCCGCCATGTTATTTCCAACACGCGGTCCCAACACAAAAACCCATCCTTGTGCAAAGATTCAAAAAACATATAGTTTACATGTGTAGATTCATTAACGCATAAGCTACTCTGATCACATGACTATAAGATTCCATATTTCTATCCGCAAAGTAAATTTTGATCTACCTAAATGCAACATGTGTGCCACTAATGTCTTAGATCTCAATGAACGACATGCCCATAGCTTTCGAAAACTTACATCAATTACGGTATGGCCATATATCGTGTCCCCTCTTTGAAAACTAACAAATAAGAGAAACATCTGGTACATTAAAAAATAGCATATGCTCTTGATTGTCAATTGTTTCCTTACCATTTGTAACAGAACTGTTCCATCCAACCCTAGATTGTGTTTTTTCACATTTTCTGTTGTACAACAGTACAATATCACAGTGGCCTTATACATGTCATTACCTTTTTTATTGTACAACAGTACAATGTTACAGCGGCCTTAACATGAGACTGGATTATCCTATTCGTAGCTAGCTAATCCTTGAGATGGAACTCCACAAAAAATGTACTCCATACCAAGCAATCTTCCTCAAAAGATCAACACTTGCCTGAGCGACCTTCTTAAGAAGCTTCACACCAAAAATAAGGATTGGTACTCCATACCAAGCAATCTTCCTAAGGAGTTGTACACTTGTCTGAGCTTCACACCAAATTACATGTGTTACTTCTAATCCTTTATGTTTAGAGATCTTACGCATATGCTCTTTTCAAGAAAGCTCCCAGCGATAATAATTAAATTGGTGTAACAAATTACTTAAGCCTAAAATATTGGTGTTAACATAGGTTAATCTCTATTACTTACTCGCTCCGTCCCATAATATAAGATGTTTTTGCAAGCTAACATGAAGGAGTACTTCTGTGTGAAACAGTTCAATATACTCTCAAAATAATTTGAATTATTCCTAGCTGACCCCATAAGATCTGGGTCAGAGTGCTATAGTCAAAATCTGAGCCAGAACATAGGCCCTAGCTTACCCTAATTCATATTGTTGGTATTGCACTTCTGCAACCTAAACTTTTAACAGAAAAGACAAAAAAAAAAATGCATTCATACTGTTGCAGTTGCACTTGTGCAACCTAACCTGGTAACACAAAAGACTGAAAAAATGCATTAACGGCAAAAGAAAAAAAATAGCTATTTCTAAAAGTGAGAACGGGATTTCGGCATATGTCATGTAGTTTGTGTATATGGTTCACGCATGAGAAATGGATGTTAGCCGATAACAGGACATGTACATGGCATTTGTGGCATGAAAGAAATTCAGTTCATGCTATCTTCAGGACAAAATTAGCAGATGGTGGGCTGAAACTTCCTCCTTGATTGGAGCTTTATAAATATGATTCTGATCCATACAAAATAAGTTAATTATTTGAAATCACCGTAGAGGAAGCATAGAAAAAAAATCATCATCTCGACCTTGTTGTCCTAATCCACGTTCAGATCCTGCATCACACACAATTTACTATGCCAACATGCCACGGAATTTCCAGCATCCATGGCCGCAGCCACCGGCAACCTACGTTAACCCGATGACACTCGTGTGAGGACAGTGTGACGCCGACGAGCTCGCAATCACTGGGGAGTTCCGCCCACCGCGACCGCGAGTCGAGGAGGTTGACCCTTGGGGCAACAATCAATCACTCACAACTCAATAACTCATGGTTACTAAAATGTTATCAAAATGGAAAGATTAAAAATGTTACCAAAATCAATCACTCACAACTCAATCAGAATACATACCCTTTTTCCAAAGGAACCTGCAAGCAGCCAAGTGAGCAGAAAATGTAGATGGTTACTAAATGAAAGTGAAAAGGCGATGAAATAAATACAACAGAAATCATTGAGAGAACTAATGAAGACATCCCCTGACGATTCATGAAGAGATGAGAACCTTAAGGAATGATGCCTCACAAAAGACAGATTAAGAAAATACTCTTACGTCACATAGGACAGATTGGTACACCAAAATGGAGGAACAACCACGGAGTAACAAGTCGCGGTGTGGCACATTGTACACCATAATGAAATAACAATCAAAAGCTATTCTCCAATGCAGATATGACTTCTAAATACATAGTTGAAGCTTCTGCAAAGACGGCAGACAAGTGGTAGTACATACCACATTGAGATTATGCCGGCTGCACTTGAGTATGCAGATATCGTTGACTCCGTGATCAACAATCGATTGTTCTGCAATGAGACTTCTAAGTGTCAAACATGCAGTAAAACTGCAGAATACCTGAAACTCACACTAAGCATAGGTGGATCAGACATGGCAACCGCAGACAAGCACATACCTATGAACGTGGAGGGGTACATGTAGTAGATGTCCCTCTTGGAGCAGTGCTTGTTCCAGACAACAATATTAGAGGATACTTGTGATATAACTTTAAAATTCAAAAGTACATAGAAACAATTGCTCCAGCAAGAAGAATAAATTACGGTTCCCAACTCAATTAATATCCTTCTTCATGAATCAGGATACATTTGGCATGGTACAAGGGAACACATTAATTAAAATGAATTATAATTATAAGAGAAAGGCTAGAGCAGGTTGTATAGATTGGTACCATCATTCTAGAAATCAACGACATAACCAAGACTCAGATATTTGTGTCATACTACTTACCAAAGCACGTGGAAAATTTTGAGGATATCTTTACATCACCTTCTTTAATGACTTGCTTCTTCACTTTATCATGGAGAACTTCCATATCAGTGGTAATGACAGGTGGGGCACTGCCATCTTGGGGAGGTTCAGTATGCACAAAAGAAGCTTCCTCCAGTGTTATCTCATCATTTCTAGAACCTAAAACTATCAGAAGGTAAATCTAAATCAAAGGGCAAAAGGGGGTGAGGTTCCTTTCAAATTTATTCTCTACCCTCGATACAGATTTGCATATTTTGTAGCATATCTGTACTGTTACTTTGTGGTATCAAGTAACAGTATCCTGTTAAGTGTGAACAGCGTGCTCCAGAGATGGAAATATGTAATCTTAGCATTGAGTTTTGCACAAGCCCCATGCAAAAAGTAATTCCATTGCCTTTGCATAGCGCAACCAAATTCAGAAAAAAGGCTACTGTTACGCTTCAACTTTTTCTGCCGGCACTCATTAAATAAGGGAAACACAACATAACCTGCAGTGTGTGGAGTAAGAATTCACTTCGCTGCTCCAAAAGTTATGAACCGTTTGATTTGAACCTTTGTGGTTTTTTCAGCAACATACAAAGCAATTTGGATCATGTATCATTAGATTGTCCTTGGGTCAAATACAGTGCAGCTAATTGTTTTCTCTTTTCAAATCGAAACAAATTTTGCACAGCAATGACACACCAACGAAGTGCTCTTGCTGAATTGAAAGCCTGTCATGATGGAGATTCAGAGCATGCAGGACAAAGAGAAAGGAAGTGGAAGGGGTTCACTCACCAGCTGTAGGATCAGAAGCAGGGGCGGGAGCCGAAGCTATTGGCGCAACATCTTCAAAAATTACGGCCGGCCACAGCGGTCGAGGATACCTGGCGTGGTAGCCTGCGTCCGGTGGCTGGCCGTCCAGACGGCAATGATGCGTGGGATCGAGGCAAAGGCGGAGCCGTCAGTGGAGGTCGGCCGGAGGTAGAGAGGCGGCCGGTGACGAGCGCGAGGACGGCGAAAGGAGGCGTCGCCGGCGAGCAGGGGCGGGGCTTTCCGGGCAGATCGGGTCGGCGGGCGTCATGATCGGCGGCGCTCAGCCAGGACCTATGCAAGACGGCGCCATGGGAGCCATACGAGAGGCATGGCGAGGTTGGGGCACTCCTCGGCCGCGGGAGGCGCGCAGGGAGAGACAGGAGGGTGGCAGCGAGGTGGCGTGCTTCGACGGCGGCGAGCCCCCGGCCGCGGTAGGGTGCGACTGCCGCAGGATCGGCGGTGGCGGCTGCCCTATCCAGGGTGGAGACTGGATCAGGAGCCATCAGTGGGAGTTGGGGATTGCGTTTGGACGTCGAAAAAATCGGTGGCGAGGGAGTCATGCGAGGAGGGCCAGCGAACGAACCGGTGAGGCGAGAAAAAACCTGCGCTGGTGGGAGGTGGGACGAAAATAAAACCGGAGTACCAAAATAAAACCGGAGTACTGGCCTACCAACTGCTCCATTAGGAGTAGAGATTCACGATTTCAAACAAAAATTGAAATTCAAAAATATTCATGAATTTTAAAAATGTTATTGAATTCAAAAAATGTTTGTGAGTTCCAAAAAAAATTGTTCTTGGGTTTGAAAAATTACAGTGAAATCAAAAAATATTCGTGAGTTTTGAAAAATGTTCATGATTTCAAAAAATGTTCATGCCTTGGCAAAATGTTCACGAATTCGAAAAATGTTCATGATTTCAAAAAAATTCATGGTTTCAAAAAAGGTCGCAAATTTGTAAAACAATGTTCGCAATTTCAAAAAATATTCATGAGTTTCAAAAAATTGTTCACGGATTTCCGTAGGAGGCCCTTTTTTTTGCTTCATTAGAAAATATTCAGGATTTCAAACAAAAATAGAAATTCAAAAATATTCATGAATTTTAAAAATGCTCTTGGATTCAAAAACTGTTTGTGAGTTCCAAAAAAAATGTTCTTGGGTTTGAAAAATGACGGTGAAATCAAATAATATTCGTGAGTTTTGAAAAATGTTCACGATTTCAAAAAATGTTTGTGCCTTGGCAAAATGTTCACGAATTCGAAAAGTGTTCATGATTTCAAAAAATGTTCACGGATTTGTAAAAAATGTTCATGGTTTCAAAAAATGTCGCAAATTTGTAAACAATGTTCCCGATTTCAAAAAATATTCATGAGTTTCAAAAAACTGTTCATGAATTTCAAAAACTGTTTGCAAATTTCAAAAAATGTTCCTGACTTGTTAAAATGTTCATTATTTCGAAAAATGTTCATAATTTTATAAATTGTGCATGACTTCAAAAATGTTCACAAATTCAAAAATCTTCGCAAATTTGAAAAAAAAAATCAGGATTTCAAACAAATGTTCATGAATTTGAAAAATGATCTCAAAATGAAAATAAAAATAAAAAAAGAAACATGGAAAGAAAAAAAGAAAGGAAAAAATAAAAAATGAAGATGAAAATGAAAATGAAAAAATAAAAGAAAATAAAAAAATAAAAAAACGTCTGGAAGGGGTGCCAGAAACCAAGGGTAGGTATTAGCTACTTTCATGCTATGTAGGAAATTATTATTCATCTAATCTTCTTCAAGGCCATGGACAATAAGAAACATCAAAACCATAAGGAGCATCTATCATGTTAGGTACCTTACCTCTCCACCAAATTTGTTAGCACCCAGATGCTTGGGGTTAGAGCCGCGCCCATTTTTCGTTGATCCAGCGTTTTTTGGCCCAACGCCTAAAACCAAACCCATGCCCACGGATGTCTCTAGAATCAAGTATGCGCAGAAAAGTCACGCCACTTGTTCAAAAAAAGGAACAAGATAAAAATTCCAACTTCCATGTCATAACCTGCCTAAAGCCTAAGATCATTACCTATTGAGCTAGTCTACGCTGTAACATTTGAGATCAATTCTTTGATGTTTTATTACTCTCCTGAAAACTAATGAGAGAGGCATCTTGCCTGCCTGCCAGAATTTACCTGCGAATATAAGGATTCCCTCAATTAATTATGGATACTAATACTGTATTGTGGAGAAATAACAAATTCGCGTCGCGCCCTTTTCTGCTTTCCATGGTGATAAGTTTTTAACTTATGTTGATCTACTTTTATTAACCGGGAGTGTCAGTCTATAAGTAAGTGTCTAAAACCCTCTGCTAACCTAAGTTCTGATATTTTGTTAGTCCTCTGGAGCCCGCCACCTTTCCAACATAAACTGGCGAGCTAGTCAAGACAACATAAAAATGTGCAGATTTTAGCAGCGATAGAATGCAGCGGTCCTAGGAGCCACACATCACATGTGCATCTCTACACTTGTGCCGCTAATGCTTGAGTTTAAAACTAAAAGCAGACTCAGTTTCCAACCAACTGGCTGTTGAGCAGCAAACCAAACAACAAACACTTGAATAAATATCCAGGAATTCACTTCAACATTCAAAAATACTTTAGCAATTGATTATTCTTTAAAAAACAGAAGGATGCAGAAAACTTAACCCCGTGGAGGTTAGAGCTATAAATCACATGACTGAGTGCTTGACGAGTGTATAACAGAAGTTGATCACTCCACCAAATGCACTATTATGCTTAACAACACACATCGTGTGGTTTTATGCTTCTAAGCATGCGGCTGTTTCAAGGTTTTAGAAGAACCTCCAATGGCAAAGTAAGTACTTTTGCATGCTGAATTCAGCGGTAATTGCCAACTGTTGACTCCAGTTTGCTCAACTTTAGTAGCAGCAAACTCATTGGTAGAAACTAAACATGTAGTGAAAAAAAATTAGAGTGTGTTTGGTTGCCTGGGTCGCAGCTGGCTCGCACTCGGCATGCAAAACAACCCATGTTTGGTTGGCTGCACGGCCTCCTCAGCAATCCAGTCAACCAAACACATCCTTGGACACGCACATGTCAGGTGTGATATGTACGGCTTATACAAATGATGCATAACCTGTTTATAGCAGTATAATAAAATTAAAATAAAGAAAAATAAAAACAGGCTTGGACAAGGACCAAGCCTTAGCCCAAACACCCAAAATCGGGCCGCCGCATGTGTAGTACTAAGAAGCCCATTACGTGGCCAGTCGCCTGCGCAGATGACCAATCCACTGGTAGGGCCAACCGAAAGCTGGCCTTCACTTCTCCGGCGAGCAATGTGGCCCTGCTCGGTTGTTGGCGCCCCCACAGGGATTTGCATTATTGCATGTGGACGCTGGAGCTTCAAGGGATGGCACTGGTGGTTCAGCAGCGGCAGCCTGTAGGGACGACGCTGGTAATTATCTAGGCTCTTCCTCCCTGATGTTACATGGGATCAAGGATGTGTCGTCTCTAGAAGCAATCACATGCAGGGAAGCATTGTCGCTGGCCGAGGATCTGCTTTTAAACAACATCGTCGTGGTCTCCGATTCGAAACAAGTTGTGCATGACATTCATAAGGGTAGTAGTAGCATACACGGGCTTATCATTGAGGAGATCAAGTTGAAAGCTTTGCATTCCAATTGTAATTTTCGTTTTGAAAGTCTGTCGACTAACTTTGAGGCCGATTTATTAGACAAGCATCCGCATTCATTAAATCAGGGGCGCATGTATGGTTGGGCCAACCCATGATCCGGTTTGTATCCCACACTCTGTGGACTATGAGTAATAAAGCTTGGTTTCCATAAAAAAAAAAAGCTAGCTCCGAGCTAGCGCTGGCCAATTAGCTCACGGTGGTCGGTGTCGGCTAAAGGGAATTCTTGACTAGCAAACATGCCCAGCCAAAGCGGGAGTGCATCCATTCCCTGTTCCCTCCTTCCAATCGTCCCCAAATCCCCTAGATCAAATAGCCGACGCCGAACTCCGGCAGAATGGAGGCAGCCACGGTCGGGATCTTCCTCTCCACTCTTCGCGGCGCACGTTCGGCTCCGACGGTTCGATCCAGTGATCCACGACATTGTGAGCCCACCGAGACGCCGATAGAGATCGAGAAGCACGGGGATCGATCTCCGCCCGCGGCCCGCCGCCTTGGAGGTCGACGCCGCGGTCGCGGTGATGGCCGCCGCGGTCATGAGGGCGCGCTCGCCGCCGGCCCCGCCGGCGCGCAGGTGGTTTCACATGGTAGGCACAATGGATAACTTAAACAATTGCCCCGTACTACTAACCGGCCATTAGCTTCCATCTCTCCCGTCTCATGCGACCATTTGAAAATTAGTCGAGAAGCCTTCTTCTCTCCGCCTCGGCCCTACCTTAGCTCCGGCAGTCGTGTTTATTGCTATGCGATGTGATCCATGTGCTCAGATCAGGAGCCCACTTGAATCATACTTGTCCCAACTGGATTATCTCGCTGCTTAATTGCTCTGTATTTTTTGCACAATCTAGATCGGATGCCACGTCTGTGAAAGGAGTTCAACGGTACAAATGTCATCCATAATAACTAAAATAAAGCCCCTACAACTACAAGCAACTCGTGCAACGGTGTGCATCTCTTTTTAATTGGGCGCAGAAGTCTTCTTCCTCCCTATGCCCTTTTAAATGGCGCCGAGTAGCAGCGGTTGGCATTGTAGCTCCACGCGGTGATCATGGCGCTGCGGCTCTTCGTTCTCCTTCTCCTCTCCCTTGCCGCCATGCTGAGGGAAGCAACCGCGCTCACCCGTCGGGGACCCGTCGCGACTTCCCCAATGGGTTCATCTTCGGCGCGGGCACCTCGGCCTTCCAGGTATGTCTGCCTATCTCTGTATTTTGGTTCACCTGTCGATGGTAGCTCGACTGCGTCACCTGTGACAAGGAAATGGAAGAGAGGTGTAAAACACAATAAGTCAATAACCATTTTGATGCCTTAGGTGGAAGGGGCTGCTGCGGAAGATGGGAGGAAGCCCAGCATCTGGGACACCTTCACCCATCAAGGTCAACTCAGTTTATGATTCGTATTACTCACCATTCATCACGAGCATCGTTTCATTAACAATCCAACATCTGCAAGTTTTTTTATCACGAGCATTGTTCATTCATTACCAATTTGACAGATGCAAAACACTTCTTGTGATGGCCTCTAGGATCTAATTTCTGGAATTATTGTACTGGTGAGCATGGCAGGTTACTCTTTCGACAAATCTACCGCGGATGTTTCAGCAGACCAGTATCACCATTATAAGGTTAGTGTTGAGATCTAGTATGGGTTACTTTCAATTTTCAAAGAAAAACACAAATGGGACACAGACAGATGCTAACTAATAAAACAAATTATTATTTTTGACAATAGGATGATGTAAAACTTATGCATGAGATGGGTTTAGACGCGTACAGATTCTCCATTGCATGGCCCAGGCTTATACCAGGTAACCATATAGGAGTAGTACACCTCTAATTTTTTTTTATACTGAAGCCACTTTTATGTAGATGGAAGAGGAGAGATCAATCCAAGGGGCTTGAAGTACTACAACAACTTAATAGATGAACTGATACGGCACGGTAAGTTTTATCTTCCATCGCTACACGCTTGAAAAATCACACCTACATTGACATGTCCTTCACTCTGATCAACCATCATTTCCGGACATATGATGCAGGCATACAACCTCATGTCACACTCTACCATCTTGATCTCCCTCAGTCCCTTCAGGATGAATACAATGGACTGCTCAGCCCCAGGTTCATGTGAGTGCAATCGTTGCGGCACAACTGGATTTCTGCAGATCAAGCCATCTGGAATCTTCAGAATTCAGATGCTCTTCATTAATCTGAATGTGTTGTGACTTGTGGCACAGAGACGATTACACTGCGTACGCCGACGCCTGCTTCGAGAGCTTTGGGGACAGGGTGAAGCACTGGGTGACCGTCAACGAACCCAACATCGAGACGATAAGCGGCTTTGACAACGGCTTCCTGCCACCGCAGCGCTGCTCCTATCCCTTCGGCGTGAACTGCACCGCAGGAGACTCCACAACTGAGCCGTACATTGCTGCCCACCACCTACTGCTCGCACATTCCTCGGCAGTGTCCCTGTACAGAGACAAGTACCAGGTCTGTAAATCTGTAATCATTCTTCCCCGACCTGATATTGGTTAACAGATACAGTAGTTTATACTAGTAACTAACATGACCATGCAATGCATGATGTTCACTGGCACTCCCTAGGCAACTCAAAGAGGACAGATAGGAATTACTCTCTTGTGCCATTGGTATGAGCCTGCTACCAATGCATCGCAGGATGCAGCAGCCGCAGCTCGGATGAATGATTTCCACATTGGATGGTTAGTACGGTGGCTAGCTAGTATTCAGATCCGATCCCTTTATAGCCGGTCTTCAAAGCACGAATTTATGCTCTCTCTGTATAGGTTCATGCATCCTTTGGTTTATGGGGACTACCCTGCGGTGATGAGGAGCAGGGTGGGTGCACGGCTACCGGCTTTAACGGCGGAGCAGTCGAGAAAATTGGCCGGATCATTCGACTTCGTGGGCATCAACCACCACCTCATTGTTCGCGCGCACGCCGACGAGAGTGCCTTCAATTTGAAGCGCAGGGATTACTACAATGACGCAGCCGTCATCGCAAGTAAGTAGTACGGTTAAGTAAGCAGCTGCCATTACGATCCGAAGCATCATCGTTAATGCAATTCAGCCTCACTAACATGCATCATTTCCTTCCTTCCCTGGAATGATTCAGATCCATTCAAAGACGTCCAAGAGGTATATAGTACAAAGCAGTGGAGCAGACAATCTCAGCAAAACATGGCGCATCAGCTGTGTGACTGTGATGGTTTTTTTTTACTTTGGTTCTGAAACAATCATAAGGTGTGTAAATTTCATTAGGGTGACTTGTGCAGGGCCACGTCGAGTCTGCTCCCTGGGCTCTAGGGAAGCTACTGGACCACCTGAGATTGACGTACAGAAATCCTCCAGTCATGATCCATGAAAACGGTAGGCTAAAGGAAAACAGAACTTGCTTGCATATATTGTCATGTTCTCTGAACATGAATTGACACTAAATATTCGCCAGTTTGGTTTGAACTGAAAAACGAAACATGCTAACCTATGAAAACACTTCTGAGGCATGAAGAACCTTTTGTTTGATGATTCAGGATTTTCAGACTCCTCCCGAGAAAGATTGAGTACGACGACAATGACAGATCAGAGTACCTGCAAAATTACCTGGAAGTTCTCTACCTGTCCATACGGTGAGTTTTATCTCCCTGTGTATACATCGTGTTTGTTTATCATGATCAAAATGTCTTTCATGAACTCCAACCATGGCCATATCAAGAAAACGAACATCATACGAGTTCTGTCGAATCTCTTGAGTACAAGTCTCCAATAAATAGAGAAGGGATTAGTTCAAGTGAACCTTGGTGTTGTACTTGCAGGAATGGGTCGGATACGCGGGGATACTTCGTGTGGTCTTTCCTCGACGTGTTCGAGTTCATTTTCGGCTACCGTTCGCGCTTCGGCCTGTGCGGTGTCGACATGAATGCCGAGGGGAGGACGCGGTATGTGAGGAATTCTGCCCGCTGGTACTCTGGCTTTCTGAAAGGTGGCGAGCTGCGGCCAACGTCATCGTTGGGGAAAGCCTATGTTGCCGCGTGACTTGGGTTCTTTGATCGACGCTGACAGTGTTATTCCATTTTTATCATGATCTGCACAAGTTGGTCGTAGTTCAAGCTATGTTGCCAGTGCGACTTGGTTGTTCAATCACTCTCCTCTGTCTCTATATATATATTGGATGAAAAGGAAGACCACCGTTCACCTTGTATACTAGACGATACCCCGCTCTTTGCATATATAATTTCTAAATATTGTGTAGAATACTAATTCAGTCCTTACGGTCTAAACTACGTGAGAAATATCTGCATAAATTAAAAAAAATCTTGACATGAAAAGTTGTGCATGTCACAATTAAATGCAATATGATCTAAAACCCACTTGAAATGCACTAATGCATATTGCATGGTAGAGAATTCTCATGCGTGGATCGAACCGAACGGATACTAGTGGATCAGGCTAGTAAATCGACCAACTGCAATAATTTTATTGATGTGGAAGCACGCAAGTTAAGATAATTAGATATGGTGGAGAACACCCTCTTAGATATATACCAGAACCATATTTCTAACGAGAAATCTGTTACCACGTTAACCCACTTGTTTCTACAGCTTTAGCTGTCCAATCGGTCGCCGCCACGCGTATTAGTCTGGAGCTGGGCGGGTACGATCTCGTGTGGACGGAGCGGCTCTCGCGTAAATTTCGTCAACGTGTGGGATCTGCCTGTGTGCGTACTCGGGTGGATGTTGCGATTTTGCAGCTACATTTTTTGCAGGTCAAACTTGTTGTTTGTCTGGCGGTGGATGTTCATGCATGCGATGGTGGAGGTGGAGCTGGCTTCATGTGACCACGGGCATGCAAGCGATCCCCTGAATTCTCTCGAGCTTCACCGTTGTAGCTTTGGCGCCCGTCCCAGAGAGCTTTGCCGCGCGAGGAAACCATGGTGGGAATGGTGCGGAGAGGAAAAAAGGATCGGAGGCGGTTGACTGCGGCAATGGCCGGAGCTCCAGTTTATATAGCAATGGTGGGCGGCAGAGGGATGGACGGGTGGCGCTGGAGTAGCCGCCTCGGCAACCGCGTGCCATTAATGTGGGCGACAGACGGACGGGCAGGCGGCCGTCGTGTCATTTGAACGCGGAGCAGTCGCCTGCACCGGGAAGCGGTGCGGGCGGCGCTCTCTCGGCCGGCGTGCCGGTTCAATACCGGCGCCAGTGAGCGGTCGCGTCCTCTCTGGCCGGGCATGAATGCGGCACCGACGCTCTAGAGCGGCGCTGACTGTTTCGGGCGGGAAGCGCGCGCGGGCAAGGGAAGGGGTTTGGGTGGGCCAGGGCGGTCAGACGCAGGCGTGGCAGCGGTCCGGACGCTCACAAAGCCCCCACGTTTGTCTCCGGTTTACAGGAGAAAACACGTCTGGACAGCCCTGCGAATCGATATAGACACGTGTTGGATGGCTTCCGCGGTCGGACGATTTGAGGTTAGATGCCGTAAGGCATTGCAGTTGCAGAGACTGGAACCAAATGGGCTATTGCTGTGAGGGATAGATCACGAATCGAGCTCCATTCATGGCGAATTCGAATTACAGGAGAGGAATCTGGAGGAGAGGAATCTGGAGGAGAGGAGGGAGATCCTACTTACAAGTCACGCACGCCACACGCTACTAGCCGTTTGCCAGCCGCTACTCAATCCTGTCTGCTTCCATGCATAAGTAGTCCCGCGGAATTAGGCCCACTCCGGCCCAGCGAGCGGAGCGGGTAAGCGAGGCTGCCTCTTGGGCCGCTCTTTGTTTTGAACTCCATCTTGGCGCTCGTCCTGGTCGCTGACAATCCCTCCTCCCTTAGACACGACTTGCCCCCAAGCCGGTGCCCTGGGAAATTTTTGCTGCAGCGTAATCTTGTCTTCCCATGTAGCCATGTCCACCGGCAAAGCAGTCCACTTGATCAGGACCTGAATGATGGAATCAGAGCCTTGACGAACCACCCGTTGCTGCAACACTTGCTCAGGAATCTGGAACTGATCGTCCGGGGAAGGAAGCTGAGGAAGTACCTAACTGTCGGGTGCGATCACCTTCTTGAGCAGCGAAACATGGAACACATGATGTACTTTGCTTGTTCGCGGTAGGTCCAATCGGTAGGCGACTTCACCAATGCGCTCCAGAATTTCAAAGGGGCCATAAAATTTGAACGACAGCTTGTGGTTTGCTCGCGGTGCTACAGATGACTGAAGGTATGGCTGAAGTTTGAGGAATACCTTGTCGCCCACTTCAAACGCGCGTTCAGAACATTTTTTTATCAGCCTGGTGCTTCATGCGTTGCTGAGCACGGAGCAAATGCTGCTTAACCGAATCTAGAACCACAGTGTGGTCAGTAAGCCTGGTATGGCGGTGGTGGACGGGGAAATCCAGGGCTGGGAATGACTCTGATACCAGATTGTGAGGGCTAGATCACGAATCGAGCTCCATTCATGGCGAATTCGAATTACGGGAGAGGAATCTGGAGGAGAGGAAGGAGGTCCTGCTTACAAGTCACGCATGCCACACGCTACTAGCCGTTTGCCAGCCGCTACTCAATCCTATCTGCTTCCATGTATAAGTACTCCCGCGGAATTAGGCCCACTCCGGCCCAGCGAGCCGAGCGGGTAAGCGAGGCTGCCTCTTGGGCCGCTCTTTGTTTTGAACTCCGTCTTGGCGCTCGTCCTGGTCGCTGACAATTGCACCTTCCGATTCTCATCTTTGTAGCACGTTTTTTTTAAGGATGAAGTACATCATTCTTCATTCCTTATGCTCTGTTTGGATGTTGACATTGAAGGGCTTGGCATTGAATTGGCACCAATGCCAAATATCCAAGACATCGATATTGAGTTTCAATGCCAATTCCAGTGTTTGGATGCTCATATATTTGGCTCATGGAATCCGATAGAAAAAACAATTCCAAATCTTGTTTGGATGGTCAAGCGTTGAAGTGCACATGTATAAGCATGAACGTTTATACTTGATATATTTGAACAGAAAAGGGGAAGCATGTTCGTGAGGGATCGAAGATGAATACAGCTGTTGGTCGTGCTTGCAACAACTCAGTTTCGTGCACCTGCAATCAAAGTAGGGGATGCGCACATAGAGCACACACACATAGCAACGCACGCTCAGGCACACAGCAACGGACTCCACGCACACAGCTGCAGACTCCCGCGGTGGGCTTCCGCTGTGCCTTACCGGAGCGGCCCCCGAACCAGCAGCCACAAAGGGAGCGAGAGGCGCGGAGACCCAGGTAGCAGTCGCCGGCGTAGAAGGGGTGGTGGAGATGTAGCAGCAGCGGCAACCAGTCACGATGGTCTTCACGTTCTGGTGCCGGTGGGGTTCATCTCGTGGTGAGGTGTTCCCGCCACGGCTCGCCGGAGAAGCCCCGAACTAGCAGCCGACGAAGGAAGGGGGAGGCGCGAAGACCTAGGTAGTCGCCGCCAACCTTCATGAGGCGGCGGTGGTGCAGCCGGAGCAGGAGCCGAACCCCGCGGTCTTCGATCTCGGGTCAGCGGCGGAGTCCGGCACCGCCGTGACGCTCGCGGTAACGCGGGCTACTGTGCCGTTTCGATGGCTGTGAAGGGAACGTGTGAGGGCGAAGGAGTCGCAGGCTGAAGCGATTGGCGAATATCAGTGAAAACCGAGGTCGAGGCCTCCGAATTGGTCGGGAGGGAGTGCACATGAAAAAGGGAACGACTCGATATTGAGCCTCGATTCCACGATTGAATGTCGAGCGCAACCGAACAGCGATATTCGGGCTACGAAATGCCAATGTCGAGGAATCCAAAGAAATAAGCAATACACCAACAATTAATACTACTACATACGAACCCAGTTTAATTAAGTTTTCAAGAATACGCCGATGGCTCATATCAGATCGCCTTATGGCATATCTAGCCAATCCTTTAAAAACGGTTAGAGGAGTAAAAAATATTAGTTTACTCCTCTAAATCGGACCTAGCCAAACTCGTATAATGTTTAGACTCGGCCGAAAAGTTGGCCCAAGACGCCTACATATACTCGCCCCAGCGTGGCAGAGTAAAAATTTCGATTGTTTTGGTTTTTACCGTAGAGATGGGTAAAAGTTCCCTTCTTGAAGGCGTAGTCGTGGATCTCGTTCTTGTTCTAGGGCTTCGGGTGAAAACTCTTGTCTGTTCTTAGACTCAGCAGGTGACGCATCGCGCCGTCACCCTCTTGGGGCGTTGCCGTGGAGTTTTGGTGTCGCCGGTTGGTCTTAGGCGAGGTGCTAGGCTAGCTCTTAGGTTGTTGTTTTATCTTTCAATCCGCTTTGTAAGAGAGTCTTCTCATCACATTGTATCGTTCGACCGTGTATTGTTCGGTGTTGTTACTTTATATATAAAGCGGGGCGAAAGCCCGTTTCGAAAGAAAAAATACATGAAATTTGAACATCATTAGAGCCATTCAACCATGTAAACACAATGAGCATGGACAACGGTAAAAAAATATAATGCCATGCTATTTTCTACATCATGACAACTAAACTATCCACAAAACTAGTGACGAACGACATTGGCAGCCATAGATATATTATCAAACAACAAGCAGGTTACCATCTGCTGAATACATTACATACACTCTAATCAATCCATCAACTGCACACACCTCATTTCTTGCATAAAATTTTGATTCCAATAAAAAATCCCGTTATTTGAAAATAAATAATGTGAAGAGATCTAAAAAAAAGAATATTTAGTTCGTACAATAAGAATAACTCCTGTTCGAGCATCTCCAACAACGGGGGATTAGATATTTGCCACGCTTTTATTAGGGGATAGATGATTTGCCCTAGGATTGTTTCAATGGCCTTGGCCCCACCCGTCAATGGGGGGGGGGGGGGGGAGCGCAAATGATCAAAGTGAAAAGAAAAATGTGGGTTAAGTGTTGGGGAACGTTGCACGGAAAACAAAAAAAATTCTACGCACACGCAAGATCTATCCATGGAGATGCATAGCTACGAGAGGGGGAGTGTGTCTACGTACCCTCGTAGACCGTAAGCGGAAGTGTTAGAACAACGTGGTTGATGTCGTCGAACAACTTCACGATCCAACCGACCGAGTACTGAACGTACGGCACCTCCGCGTTCACCACACGTTCAGCTCGGTGACGTCCTCGACTTCTTGATCCAGCAAGACGGCGAGGTAGTGGATGAGTTCCGGCAGCACGACGGCGTGGTGACGGTGATGGTGATGCTATCTCCGCAGGGCTTCGCCCAAGCACTGCGAAAATATGACCGAGGGACGGAACTGTGGAGGGGGGCGCCGCACACGGCTAAGACAATGTTGTGTCCTCTTTGGGGCGCCCCCTCTCCTCTATTTATATATGTGTAGGGCTTGGAGTAGAAGGAATAGTGCCACATGAACAGTAACCGTGAATAGTACACACGTGGACTTGGACTCCAAAGTCCAATCTTATTCCTACTAGGACTCTCCCTGTTTCCTTCCCTAGCTGCGTGGGCTTTTGAAGACTTGGTGCGCCTGGCTCAATAAGGCCAGGGCGCCTCCCCTTAGCCCATGCCAGCCCTTGGGACATGGTGGACCCACTTGTGGATTTCCGGACCCCTCCGGAATCCTCCGGAACCTTCTGGAAGCTTCCCGGTACAATACCGAAAAAACTGCACCTTTTTCCGAAACCCAAAATATGACTTCCCATATATAAATCTTTACCTCTCGACCATTCCGAGATTCCTCGTGATGTCCGGGATCTCATCCGGGACTCCGAACAACATTCGGTTTCCAATTCACATAACTCATATAACACTATATCGTCAATGAACGTTAAGCGTGCGGACCCTACGGGTTCGGGAATGATGTAGACATGACCGAGACGCCTCTCCGGTCAATAATCAATAGCGGAACCTGGATGCCCATATTGGTTCCTACATATTCCACGAAGATCTTATCGGTCGAACCGCAATGACAACATACGTAATTCCCTTTGTCCGTCGGTATGTTACTTGCCCGAGATTCGATCGTCGGTATCTCCATACCTAGTTCAATCTCGTTATCGGCAAGTCTCTTTACTCGTTCCATAATACATCATCCCGTAACTAACTCCTTAGTCACTTTACTTGCAAACTTCTTATGATGTGCATTACCGAGAGGGCCCAGAGATACCTCTCCGAAACACGGAGTGACAAATCCCAGTCTCGATCCATGCCAACTCAATGGATACCTTCGGAGATACCTGTAGAGCATCTTTATGATCACCCAGTTACGTTGTGACGTTTGATAGCACACAAGGTATTCCTTCGGTATCCGGGAGTTGCATGATCTCATGGTCTGAGGAACATGTATTTGACATTCAAGAAAGCAGTAGCAATAAACAGAACGATCATATGCTAAGCTAACGGATGGGTCTTGTCCATCACATCATTCTCCTAATGATGTGATCCCGTTATCAAATGACAACTCATGTCTATGGTTAGGAAACCTTAACCATCTTTGATCAACGAGCTAGTCTAGTAGAGGCTCACTAGGGACACGGTATTTGTTTATGTATTCACACATGTATTTAAGTTTCCGGTCAATACAATTCTACCATGAATAATAAACCTTTATCATGAACAAGGAAATATAAAATAATAACAACTTTATTATTGCCTCTAGGGCATATTTCCATCAGTCTCCCACTTGCACTAGAGTCAATAATCTAGATTACATAGTAATGAATCTAACACCCATGGAGTCTTGGTGCTGATAATGTTTTGCTCGTGGAAGAGGCTTAGTCAACGGGTCTGCCACATTCAGATCCGTGTGTACTTTGCAAATTTCTATGTCTCCATCCTTGACATATTCACGAATGGAGTTGAAGCGTCTCTTGATGTGTTTGGTCTTCTTGTGAAACCTGGGCTCCTTGGCTATGGCAATTGCTCCAGTGTTGTCACAAAAGATTGTCATTGGACCCGATGCACTAGGTATTACACCTAGATCGGATATGAACTCCTTCATCCAGACTCCTTCATGTGCTGCTTCCGAAGCAGCTATGTATTCCGCTTCACACGTAGATCCCGCCACGACGCTCTGCTTGGAACTGCACCAACTGACAGCTCCACCATTTAATATAAATACGTATCCGGTTTGTGACTTAGAGTCATCCGGATCAGTGTCGAAGCTTGCATCGACGTAACCCTTTACGACGAGCTCTTCGTCACCTCCATAAACGAGAAACATGTCCTTGGTCCTTTTCAGGTACTTCAGGATATTCTTGACCGCTGTCCAGTGATCCACTCCTGGATTACTCTGGTACCTCCCTGCCAAACTTATGGCAAGGCACACATCAGGTCTGGTACACAGCATGGCATACATAATATAACCTATGGCTGAGGCATAGGGAATGACTTTCATTTTCTCTATATCTTCTGCCGTGGTCGGGCATTGAGTCTGACTCAACTTCACACCTTGCAAGACAGGCAAGAACCATTTCTTTGACTGATCCATTTTGAACTTCTTCAAAACTTTGTCAAGGTATGTGCTTTGTGAAAGTCCTATCAAGCGTCTTGATCTATCCCTATAGATCTTGATGCCCAATATATAAGCAGCTTCACCGAGGTCTTTCATTGAAAAATTCTTATTCAAGTATCCCTTTATGCCATCCAGAAATTCTATATCATTTCCAATCAACAATATGTCATCCACATATAATATTAGAAATGCTACAGAGCTCCCACTCACTTTCTTCTAAATACAGGCTTCACCGTAAGTCTGTACAAAACCATATGCTTTGATCACCTCATAAAATCGTATATTCCAACTCCGAGATGCTTGCACCAGTCCATAGATGGATCGCTGTAGCTTGCACACTTTGTTAGCACCCTTAGGATCGACAAAACCTTCTGGTTGCATCATATACAACTCTTCTTTGAGAAAAGCATTAAGGAATGCAGTTTTGACATCCATTTGCCAGATTTCATAATCATAAAATGCGGCAATTGCTAACATGATTCGGACAGACTTAAGCATCGCTACGGGTGAGAAAGTCTCATCGTAGTCAACCCCTTGAACTTGTCGAAAACCTTTCGCGACAAGTCGAGCTTTGTAGACAGTGATATTACCATCAGTGTTTGTCTTCCTCTTAAAAATCCATTTATTCTCAATGGCTTGCCGATCATCGGGCAAGTCCACCAAAGTCCATACTTTGTTCTCATACATGGATCCTATCTCAGATTTCATGGCCTCAAGCCATTTGTCGGAATCTGGGCTCATCATAGCTTCTTCATAGTTCGTAGGTTCGCCATTGTCTAACAACATGACTTCCAGAACAGGATTACCGTACCACTCTGGTGCGGAACGTACTCTGGTCGACCTACGAAGTTCAGTAGTAACTTGATCTGAAGTTTCATGATCTTTATCATTATCTTCCTCTCTTATTGGTGTAGGCATCACGGGAACGGTTTTCTCTGATGAGCTACTTTCCAATTCGAGAGAAGGTACAATTACCTCATCAAGTTCTACTTTCCTCCCACTCACTTCTTTCAAGAGAAACTCCTTCTCTAGAAAGGACCCATTCTTGGCAACAAAGACCTTGCCTTCGGATCTGTGGTAGAAGGTGTACCCAATTGTTTCTTTAGGGTATCCTATGAAGACGCACTTCTTCGCTTTGGGTTCAAGCTTATCAGGTTGAAGCTTTTTCACATAAGCATCGCATCCCCAAACTTTAAGAAACGACAGCTTAGGTTTCTTGCCAAACCATAGTTCATACGGTGTCGTCTCAACGGATTTAGACGGTGCCCTATTTAACGTGAATGCAACTGTCTCTAATGCATAACCCCAAAACGATAGTGGCAAATCGGTAAGAGACATCATAGAACGCACCATATCCAATAAAGTACGGTTACGACGTTCGGACACACCATTACGCTGTGGTGTTCCAGGTGGCGTGAGTTGTGAAACAATTCCACATTTTCTTAAATGAAGGCCAAACTCGTAACTCAAATATTCGCCTTCGCGATCAGATCGTAGAAACTTTATTTTCTTGTTACGATGATTCTCTACTTCACTCTGAAATTCTTTGAACTTTTCAAATGTTTCAGACTTGTGTTTCATTAAGTAGATATACCCATATCTACTCAAATCATCTGTGAAGGTTAGAAAATAACGATACCCGCTGCGTGCTTCAACATTCATCGGACCGCATACATCGGTATGTATTATTTCCAACAAATCAGTAGCTCGCTCCATTGTTCCGGAGAACGGAATTTTAGTCATCTTGCCCATGAGGCATGGTTCGCAAGTATCAAATGATTCATAATCAAGAGATTCCAAAAGTCCATCAGCATGGAGTTTCTTCATGCGCTTTACACCAATATGACCTAAACGGCAGTGTCACAAGTATGTTGCACTATCATTATCAACTTTGCATCTTTTGGCATCAATATTATGAATATGTGTATCACTACGATCGAGATTCAACAAGAATAGACCATTCACAAAAGGTGCGTGACCATAAAAGATGTTACTCATATAAATAGAACAACCATTATTCTCTGACTTAAATGAATAACCGTCTCGCAATAAACAAGATCCAGATATAATGTTCATGCTCAACGCTGGCACCAATAACAATTATTGAGGTCTAAAACTAATCCCGAAGGTAGATGTAGAGGTAGCGTGCCGATGGCGATCACATCAACCTTGGAACCATTCCCGACGCACATCGTCATCTCGTCCTTAGCCAATCTTCGCTTATTCCGTAGCTCCTGTTTCGAGTTACAAATATGAGCAACCGAACCAGTATCAAATACCCAAGCGCTACTGCGAGCATTAGTGAGGAACACATCAATAACATGTATATCCAATATACCTTTGCTCACTTTGCCATCCTTCTTATCCGCCAAATACTTGGGGCAGTTCCGCTTCCAGTGACCAGTCCCTTTGCAGTAGAAGCACTCTGTTTCAGGCCTGGGTCCAGATTTGGGTTTCTTCGTGGGAGCGGCAACTTGCTTGCCGTTCTTCTTGAAGTTCCCCTTCTTTCCCTTGCCCTTTTTCTTGAAACTAATGGTCTTGTTAACCATCAACACTTGATGCTCCTTCTTGATTTCTACCTCCGCCGATTTCAGCATCGCGAAGAGCTCGGGAATTGTCTTCTCCATCCCTTGCATATTATAGTTCATCACGAAGCCTTTATAGCTTGGTGGCAGTGACTGAAGAATTCTGTCAATAACACTCTCAACCAGAAGATCAATTCCCAGCTGAGTCAAGTGGTTGTGGTACCCAGACATTCTGAGTATGTGTTCACTGACAGAACTATTCTCCTCCATCTTACAGCTAAAGAACTTGTTGGAGACTTCATATCTCTCAACCCGGGCATTAGCTTGAAATATCAATTTCAGCTCTTGGAACATCTCATATGCTCCGTGGCGTTCAAAACGCTTTTGCAGTCCCGGTTCTAAGCCGTAGAGCATGGCACACTGAACTATCGAGTAGTCATCAGATCGAGCCTGCCAGGCGTTCACAACGTCTGCAGCAGCTCCTGCAGCAGGTCCATCACCTAGCGGTGCATCAAGGACATAATTCTTCTGTGCAGCAATGAGGATAATCCTCAAGTTACGGACCCAGTCCGTGTAATTGCTACCATCATCTTTCAACTAAGCTTTCTCTAGGAACGTATCAAAAACAGGGGAGCTACAACGCGAGCTATTGATCTACAACATAATTTGCAAAGACTATCAGGACTAAGTTCATGATAAATTAAGTTCAATTAATCAAATTACTAATGAACTCTCACTTAAATTAACATCCCTCAAGTTAACTAAGTGATATATGATCCAAATCAACTAGCCCATGTCCGATCATCACGTGAGATGGGATAGTCATCAATGGTGAACATCTCCATGTTGATCATATCTACTATATGACTCATGTTCGACCTTTCGGTCTCCAGTGTTCCGATACCATGTCTGTACATGCTAGGCTCGTCAAGTTTAACCCAAGTATTCTGCTTGTGTAAAACTGGCTTACACCCGTTGTATGTGAACGTAGAATCTATCACACCCGATCATCACGAGGTGCTTCGAAACGACGAACTTTAGCAATGGTGCATACTCGGGGAGAACACTTTTATCTTGAAATTTAGTGAAGGGATCATCTTATAATGCTATCGTCGTTCTAAGCAAAATAAGATGCATAAAGGATAAACATCACATGCAATCAAAATATGTGACATGATATGGCCATCATCTTGTGCTTTTGATCTCCATCTCCAAAGCATCGTCATGATCTCCATCGTCACCGGCTCGACACCTTGATCTCCATCGTTGCGTCGTGGTCGTCTCGCCAACTATTGCTTCTACAACTATTGCTAATGCATAGCGATAAAGTAAAGCAATTACATGGCGCTTGCATTTCATACAATAAAGAGACAACCATAAGGCTCCTGCCGGTTGCCGATAAATTACAAAACATGATCATCTCATACAATAACGTATATCACATCATGTCTTGACCATATCACATCACAGCATACCCTGCAAAAACAAGTTAGACGTCCTCTACTTTGTTGTTGCAAGTTTTACGTGGCTGCTACGGGCTTCTAGCAAGAATCGTTCTTACCTACGGCACAAAACCACAACGGTGATTTATCAAGTTTGCTGTTTTAACCTTTAACAAGGACCGGCCGCAGTCAAATTTGATTCAACTAAAGTAGGAGAAACAGACACCCGCCAGCCACCTTTATGCAAAACAAGTTGCATGTCTATCGGTGGAACCGGTCTCATGTACGTGGACATGTAAGGTTGGTCCGGGCCGCTTCATCTTACAATACCGCCTAATCAAAATAAGACGTTGGTGGTAAGCAATATGACGATCACCGCCCACAACTCTTTGTGTTCTACTCGTGCATATCATCTACGCATAGACCTGGCTCATGATGCCACTGTTGCGGAACGTTGCATGGAAAACAAAAAAATTCTACACACACGCAAGATCTATCCATGGAGATGCATAGCTACGAGAGGGGGAGTGTGTCTACGTACCCTCGTAGACCGTAAGCGGAAGTGTTAGAACAACGCGGTTGATGTCGTCGAACAACTTCACGATCCAACCGAACGTACGGCACCTCCGCGTTCAGCACACGTTCAGCTCGGTGACGTCCTCGACTTCTTGATCCAGCAAGACGACGAGGTAGTGGATGAGTTCCGGCAGCACGACGGCGTGGTGACGGTGATGGTGATGCTATCTCCGCAGGGCTTCGCCCAAGCACTGCGAAAATATGACCGAGGGACGGAACTGTGGAGGGGGGCGCCGCACACGGCTAAGACAATGTTGTGTCCTCTTTGGGGCGCCCCCTCTCCTCTATTTATATATGTGTAGGGGCTTGGAGTAGAAGGAATAGTGCCACATGAACAGTAACCGTGAATAGTACACACGTGGACTTGGACTCCAAAGTCCAATCCTATTCCTACTAGGACTCTCCCTTTTTCCTTCCCTAGCTGCGTGGGCTTTTGAGGACTTGGTGCGCCTGGCCCAATAAGGCCAGGGCGCCTCCCCTTAGCCCATGCCAGCCCTTGGGACGTGGTGGACCCACTTGTGGACTTCCGGACCCCTCCGGAATCCTCCGGAACCTTCTGGAAGCTTCCCGGTACAATACCGAAAAAACTGCACCTTTTTCCGAAACCCAAAATATGACTTCCCATATATAAATCTTTACCTCTCGGCCATTCTGAGACTCCTCGTGATGTCCGGGATCTCATCCGGGACTCCGAACAACATTCGGTTACCAATTCACATAACTCATATAACACTATATCGTCAACGAACGTTAAGCGTGCGGGCCCTACGGGTTCGGGAATGATGTAGACATGACCGAGGCGCCTCTCCGGTCAATAATCAATAGCGGAACCTGGATGCCCATATTAGTTCCTACATATTCCACGAAGATCTTATCGGTCGAACCGCAATGACAACATACGTAATTCCCTTTGTCCGTCGGTATGTTACTTGCCCGAGATTCGATCGTCGGTATCTCCATACCTAGTTCAATCTCGTTACCGGCAAGTCTCTTTACTCGTTCCGTAATACATCATCCCGTAACTAACTCCTTAGTCACTTTGCTTGCAAGCTTCTTATGATGTGCATTACCGAGAGGGCCCAGAGATACCTCTCCGAAACACGGAGTGACAAATCCCAGTCTCGATCCATGCCAACTCAATGGATACCTTCGGAGATACCTGTAGAGCATCTTTATGATCACCCAGTTACGTTGTGACGTTTGATAGCACACAAGGTATTCCTTCGGTATCCGGGAGTTGCATGATCTCATGGTCTGAGGAACATGTATTTGACATTCAAGAAAGCAGTAGCAATAAACAGAACGATCATATGCTAAGCTAACGGATGGGTCTTGTCCATCACATCATTCTCCTAATGATGTGATCCTGTTATCAAATGACAACTCATGTCTATGGTTAGGAAACCTTAACCATCTTTGATCAACGAGCTAGTCTAGTAGAGGCTCACTAGGGACACGGTATTTGTTTATGTATTCACACATGTATTTAAGTTTCCGGTCAATACAATTCTACCATGAATAATAAACCTTTATCATGAACAAGGAAATATAAAATAATAACAACTTTATTATTGCCTCTAGGGCATATTTCCATCATTAAGATCTAATTTCTCCTCCAACAGCTCCCTATTCCTCAAGAAAAAATTGGTATAAGACAAGTTGGCACGAAAATGCGCTCCAACAGCTTCCTTTTTTTTTTTTATGATCAACAAAAAAAGCCTCTTCTTCCGCCATACCCAATTGAAGTTGGCGGAAGCCAACACCTAAAACTTCACAGCTACTACCACAGCCGTTGGACACCCGCCTCACCGTCGCGTCCCCTTATGCCCTCGGGCACGCTGTGTTGGCAGTCGCCTGAGCAGGCCGATGCGTCGCCGGCCAACCAGCCCCTCGTTGTCGCCTGCCTCGCCGTTGCCTGCCATCACCTCGCCGCATCCCGCCACCGCCTCACCGCAGCGGTTGGTGACTTCGTGCACGCGGGAGAGAAAGAGAGATATATCCACTCACAAATGGGACACATATGTCAGAGTAAGTATACGAATTTGTTTTACAGAGAAGCTGCTACAGCAATACACCTGTAAAATGCAATAAATTTAATTTATTGAGAGAGTCATAATAAGCATTTAGTATACAGGAATGATTTTTGGGAAGTTGCTGGAGATAGTATTTCGCAGTTTTGTCTCAGCCCGCTCCAATTCGCACTAATTCAAAATCCGAAGACCCTTTGACCAGGTCCACAGACAGGACCCACCCCCAAATCCCAATCTCCGCACCCTTTCTCCCTCCTCGTCTCCCTCCTCCGTCACACGCCCACCACCGCCCCCGCCCGCACCTGCGGCGATGGCGGCCGTCGCGACCTCGGAGGTGGCGTGGCAGAGGGCCGAGATAGCGTGGTACTACCTCCTGCAGTTCATGCACGGGGTGTACCAGCGTCGCCCGCGACTCCTCCCCGCCACGCCTCGGGTCACCCCCTCGGTGGTGGACGGCGACTTCATCGAGCCTGCGCTGGGCCCGATCCTTGCTGTGACCGAAGAGGATATCCTCAACATCTCGGAGGGTGAGTTTCGAAGGGTGTGGCAGTCGGACTGGGGTGGCGAGGGAGGGGGTAAAGTGGGGAACCCGTGGGGATGGGAGAGCACGTGCTGCTTGGCCGCCGTTGGCCTATTATGCGTAGTGGCCGCGGCAGGCGTGCTGATATGGCGGAAGCGCCGGCCAATTCAACTTGGCGGCGGCGGGGGAGGAGGGGTCGGCGGGGGAGGGGGTGGCCGTGGACTGGCTATTGTTCTCGAAAACGGCTGCGATGACGTCGTCGGCGGCGGCGGAGGAGGAGGAGGAGGAGGAGAGGGGCGAGGAGAAGTGGTGCACCGCCAGCGCCGAATCATGCTCCCGGCGGGTATCCTGCTCGCCGACGCTATCCCTCTCGGCCAGCACCAGGAGCAGGTGTGGAAGAGTGGAATGAGAGAGCAAAGCACCGCACCGTGCTACCATTGCTATTGCCAAGAATATATAGGCGCGGGGCGCCAGTACAACATGGGCGCGGAGCGCCAGTACAACAGAGGGAGTACGTGCATGGGATCGTGGGGAGATGCATGCAGTACGTGGTTGAGAGAGTCAACTGCTAACACCTCGCCGCAGGTTGAGCGTCCGGCGGCCGGACGCACAAGCTGGACCAGAAGTCTTGGAAGGCCGCCGTGGGCAGGCTTTTGGTGAGCACGTCGGCAAACTGCTGGGCTGTCGGCACATGCAAGACACGAAGCTCACCGAGCGCCACTTTCTCGCGAACGAAGTGGATGTCGAGCTCCATGTGCTTGGTCCGGCGATGGTGGACAGGGTTGGCCGCCATGTAAACAGATGATATGTTGTCGCAGAAAACGACGCTGGCGCGAGGTAATGGCACAGAAAGCTCGCCGAGGAGTTGTCGGATCCAGCAGCTCTCGGCGACCGCGTTGGCGACCGCACGATATTCGGCCTCGGCACTCGATCGGGAGACCGTGGCCTGCCGCTTGGAGGACCACGAGACGAGCGAGTCGCCGAGGTACACCGCATAGCCGGACGTCGAGCGGCGCGTGTCCGGGCAGCCGGCCCAGTCCGCGTCGGAGTAGGCGATGAGGTCGAGGGAGCCGGATCGCCGGAGATGAAGCCCATGGGTGGTGGTGCCGCGTAGATAGCGCAGGATGCGCTTAGCCAGCGCGAGGTGGGCGTCACGCGGGTCGTGCATCACCAGACAACATTGCTGGACAGCGTAGGCGATGTCCGGACGCGTCATGGTCATGTACTGTAGGGCGCCGACGATGCTGCGGTACTCGGAGGCGTCGGGCACGGGTGCACCATCGCCGGCAGAGAGTTTGGGGCGCGTGTCCACCGGCGTGGGCGCTGGTTTGCACCCCTGCATGTTGGCTCGCTCCAGGAGTTCGGCAGCGTACTTGCTCTGGGAGAGGAAGAAGCCGTCCGCGGTGCGAGTGACGGCGATCCCGAGGAAGTAGTGCAGGGGCCCGAGATCTTTCATGGAGAACTCGGCCGACAGGAGTTGCTGGAGGTGACGAAGAAGCGCCGGCGTCGAGGCGGTGAGCACGATGTCGTCGACGTAGAGCAGGAGGTAGGCGGTGCCAGCGTTGGAGTGGAGCAAGAAGAGCGACGGATCCGCCCGCGAGCTGGTGAAGCCGAGACCGCAGACGTAGGCGGCGAGCCTGGCAAACCAGGCGCGCGGCGCCTGCTTGAGTCCATAGAGGGACTTGTCCAGCAGACACACGTGGTCGGGGCGATCGGCGTCGACGAAGCCGGCTGGCTGCTGGCAGTACACCTGCTCGGAGAGATGCCCGTGGAGGAACGCGTTGTTGACGTCCATCTGATGCACCGGCCACTGTCGCGAGGCGGCGATGGTGAGCACGACGCGGATCGTGGCTGCCTTGGCCACCGGAGAGAATGTCTCGTCGAAGTCCACGCCAGGGCGCTGAGAGAAGCCGCGCACCACCCAACGTGCCTTGTACCGTTCGAGCGAGCCGTCGGACTTGAGCTTGTGGCGGAAGAGCCATTTGCCGGTGACGATGTTCGCGCCGCGAGGCCGAGGGACGAGGCGCCATGTCCGGTTCTCCATGAGAGCCCTGTATTCTACCTGCATTGCAGAAAGCCAACAAGGGTCTCGCATAGCTGCACGTACGGATTTGGGAATGGGGGAGATGGCTGTGGAGGTAGTGGTGGTGAGGTGTTGTTCATACTTGCGGGTAGGGAGAAACTTGCCGGCCTGGGCTCGCGTTTGCATGTTGTGGGTAGGTATTGGAGGAGGCTGGCGACGAAGAGCCTTGGGTGGGGTGGGTGCGGGAGGGGGAGTGAGCGGGTCTGCCATGGTAGTATTTTGCATCGGAGGCGAGTCGGTTTGCAGAGCAGCGTGTGGCACCGGGGGCGAATCTGCTGGCATGGGAGAGTTTGGCACCGGGGGCGAAGTGGCTGGCACGGCAGCGTGCTCGGGTGGGGAAGATGTCGTGGCAGGTTCGAGTGGTGATGCGGCTGTGGTTTTGGAGCGAGGCCGTCTGGGTATGGCAGGGAGGTCGTCGGCGAGGTCGACTACCGGTGTGGGCGGTGTTGCGTCGCTGTAGAAAGGGAAACGGTGTTCATCGAAGACGACGTGGCGGGAGACAATGACGCGGCCGGTGGCACGGTTGAGGCACCGGTATCCCTTGTGATCTGCTGTGTACCCAAGGAAGATACAGGGGGCCGAGCGGGGTGCTAGTTTGTGAGGTGTTGTGGCGGCTAGGTTCGGGAAACATAGGCAGCCAAAGACACGCAGGGCAGTATAATCGGGATGGACGCCGTAGAGAAGGAAGAAAGGCGTTTGGTTGTGACGTGGGCGACATGGGCGGCGGTTTAAGAGAAAGGTGGCGGTGTTGAGAGCTTCCGCCCAGTAGGGGTACGGCATGTGGGCGTGTATGAGAACGAACGGGCTATGTCATTGAGTGTCCGGAGCACGCGCTCGGCACGCCCGTTTTGCGGGGATGTGTATGGACACGACAAGCGCAGTGTGACGCCGAGGGAGGAGAAGAATTGGCGGGAGGCGTGGTTGTCGAACTCCCTCCCATTGTCGGTTTGGACAGTGAGGATCGACAGGTTAAAGTGCGTGTGGATGAATGTGGAGAACGTGCGAAGAGTGGGCAGTACTTCAGACTTGTGGCGTAGTGGGAACGTCCATACAAAATGACTGTAGTCATCAAGAAGCACAAGGTAATATTGATAACCGGATACACTAAGTACGGGAGACGTCCAAACGTCACAATGAACAAGCTGGAAAGGGAAATACGACACATGTTCGGAAGTACTGAAAGCTAGACGGACACTTTTTCCTAGTTGACACGCTTGACAGATAGTGTTGGAGCCGGCGACGTGATCCACGGGCGAGCTCCGAAGGGTGCGATCCAAAGCATCGGCGCCTAGGTGCCCAAGGCGTTGATGCCATAGATCACGGGAGACGGCGGCAAAGGCTTGGTGGGTGCGGCTCGACGACGACGGCGACGGTGAGGACAGTGGGTATAGCTCGTCGTCGTCAGAGTTACATCGGAGGATCACCTTCTTCGTTCTTCGGTCCTTGAATGAAAAACCAAGATCATCAAATTCTACGTTAATAGGATTGTGACGAGCGAGGGCTTTGACAGAGATCAGGTTCTTGATGAGGTGGGGTGAGACAAGCACGTTTTGTAGAGAGAGGGATGAGGTCGTTGTGGGGATAGTGTGGTGACCGACATGCGTGGCAGCGAGCGAGGACCCGTCGCCTACTACAATGCGAGTAGAATAGCAGGGAGCAGAGGAGGAGAGCATACCGGGGGACGACGCCATGTGCGTGGTGGCTCCGGTATCCAGGTACCAGTCGGAGCTCGGCGGCGGAGGTTGCTGTTGTTGCAGAGTCATGGCGTTGAGCGCCTGCACCAGGGCGCTCTGGTCCCATGCAGGCGTGGTGGAGTTGGGCGCCCCGCCGGAAGGGGCGTCGTACAGGGGGTGCACCGGCACAGCGCCGGAGTGCCAGTGTGCTGGCGACCAGTAGGAAGGCGGCTGCGGTGCGTTAGTACCGTAGTGGGACGCCACACCAACGAATGGAGATGTGCCGCCGGGACGGGGCCCAAGAATGCCCGCACCAGGGGTGTGAGGACGCCACGGCATCGGCCACGCATGGACCATGCCAGTCCAGGGCGCGGGCGCTGGTGCAGCCAGACGAGGAGGCGGGGCGCCACCCGCACGCGATGATGAGCCCCCGCCGGAGTGCGAGGAGGAGCCCCCGCCGGAGTGATTCGCCTTGCCCTTCCCTTTGTAGCGGCCGCCCCCGCCGGAGTTGCGGGTGTTGTTGCCGCCGCCCTGGCCCCCACCGTTGTGGTTGCTCGAGGCGCGCCCGACGTGGAGCGCGGTCTCCGTGGTGTGCTCGTCGGACTGGCGGCTCTCCTCGAGGAGGAGGAAGGCACGACAGCGGAGGAGCGAGGGGAAGGGGCTCTGCATGGTGAGGATAGGCACGGCATAACGAAAGCGGGGGTGGAGCCCGCGAATCATGTTGAGCACCTGGTCGCGATCGGAGACGGGGGAGCCGAGGTCCGCGAGACGATCGGAGCACTCCTTGAGCCGGGCGAAGAAAGAGAGGATCGACGAGGAACCCTGCTCGATCCGCCTAAACTCGGTGGCGAGGAGCACCTCCTGGTGCTCGCGGTTCTCTAGGAAGAGGCTGCAGATGGAGGCCCAGAGCTCACCGGCGGTGGCACCGTGCTGGTGCACAAGGCCGAACACCTCGGGGCTAATGCGGTTGTAGAGCCACGAGACGAGGTGTGCGTCGTCTTGCAGCCACACCGGGTCGGCGGGACGCGGCACGCCGGAGATGTGGTCGGAGACGGCGTACTTCTGGAAGGTCACTTCAAAGAGAGTGCGCCACTGAGAGAAGTTGGGCGGGCTGAGGCCGAGGACGAGCGGGACCTGTTGGTTGATGAAGACGCCGGCGAGAGGAGAGAGATCGCGGGCGCCAGTGGAGGAGGATGCGCTCGGGTCAGGCAGGAAGAGCGAGCCACGAGCGAGCGCAGTCGGCGTCAGTAGGGTCTGGGAGGTGGAGGAGCGCACCGGCGTGGCAGGAGTGGGTGGCGTGCCGCCAGTTCCAAGGCCGGGGCGGGGAGGAGGAGGTGGGGGAGGTGGTGGGGGAGTGGGAGACGCCATGGCGGTTCCTAGGAAGCGAGGAGGCAGCGGAAGTGTGGTTCAGAGACGAGGGAATGGACCAGCGTCTGATACCATGCGGAAGAGTGGAATGAGAGAGCAAAGCACCGCACCGTGCTACCATTGCTATTGCCAAGAATATATAGGCGCGGGGCGCCAGTACAACATGGGCGCGGAGCGCCAGTACAACAGAGGGAGTACGTGCATGGGATCGTGGGGAGATGCATGCAGTACGTGGTTGAGAGAGTCAACTGCTAACAGCAGGTTCGATTTAGTTTGCCTCCCCTTTTGATTCCGCACGATGTGACAGTTTGTTTATTGTGGAATGCATACCTGCTTAGATTTCGACCGATTTGGAGGTGTTGAACTAATTTGGTTTGGTCGCTTCCGTCCCGATTTAGTTTGGTCGACAATGCCCGAAATATAGCTAGATTTAAATTCGCTCGAGATGTGATTAACACGTGCGAAGTCGATGAAATTGGTTCGTTTACAACTGTGGCATTTTCCTACTGCATCGACTCAGGTGCGTTAGAAGCGTCTAGAGATTTTCAGTGTTCCGAGTTCACCCTGTATGTGCGAAATTAGTTTAGTTCTGTTCCCATTGCTGAAATTGTGGTAGCAGACAATTTTCAATTCGTAACTTCAAGTCCCTTTGAAAATGCGTTGTCTGTGAAAGGGGGAACACAGCGATCCTTTATCTACTGCCTTGCGTATTTCCAAATTTGCTTTGGAACATCAGGAAAAACTTCTGTCATCTTCGTTTGAATTGGGCTGTACTAGTCCTTCTGCTGTTCAAATGCTTCCATCGGAGTAGTATATAAACGTCTCTCTGTGGGGGTTTTTGCTTTTTGTACCAAGCGTGCCATACTTTTGTTGTACCAAGCGTGCCATACTTTTGTTCAAGATTGGAATCAGAAGAGCTTCCTCTGTGGTATCTAAGTATGTTGTTTCTTTTGCTATGCTGTGAGGTTCTGAATATATGTTCTGATTTAGGAATTCTCTGTGTTTAGTAAAATTCCCTTGCCATGTTTGGGAACCAACTCTGAAATTGTAGTCTCCTTGTTAGATATTACCTTATTTTAGTAATTGGCAGTGGTTTGACAAATACCTCGCAGGATTATTGGTTGATCATCAGGTTTTGGTAGCTTTCACTTTGAAAAGCTGGGTGGTTCATTTCCTATATGCTATACTAGCAAACATGCCTGTGCGTTGCAACGGGAGATAAAAAATAGCACATTGTGTCCACCGGTTCACAACATGTTCCCCTAGCACACGCCAACATACAACATCAATTGGCATCTTGACAAATCATGACAAAGCGAACCGAACAGACCACGCAACACAACAAACAGGGGAGCCAATATGCATTCAAAACTCCTCATATACTCAAAATCTGTTGCCTTTGTATGGGAACTCATTGTGCACTTGTGAAAGTAAAATCAAAAGGGAAAACACATGAAACCAATGGCAAGCAACTAAAAGTACTTTCATTATTTAGAATAATTATATGGAAAAACATCATACATGAAATCAAAGAAAAATGAATTATCTTTGCCTCTATGGGAATTAGTAGAAAAAAGAATGTAGCACTGCAATAACACACTCCAAGGCAAGTAACAACATTTAACATACTTATTTCTCCCTAGTACTTGTACTGCTCAAGAAAGAACTCTTTCAAAGACAAAACATGCCACTTCAGTACCAAGATTTGTGCTCAAAGACGCAAGCATTCAATTGCAAAGACGCAGCATGGATAAATACCTTCACTCTTCCAAGTAGTTCATCATATCTCCGATGTCCTCGCAAAAATCTTTTTCTACAGTTGAAAGGACCCCTTACTTATTTCAGTGTTCAAGCTCATTAACTGCTGAATTATACAAATAACATGTAAGATTTTATCTCTCCTGATTAAAGCATTGACAATAAAATCTAGAATATCTCCTTATTTGCAAGAATCTAATGCAACTTCAAGCATGTCCAATACACTCATAATACTAAATCCAATTTTCTCCTTCTGACTCAAAGATTAAGAAGTATAAGATAGCATGAGGCTTGAGGAATCAAACATGACCTTGCACCGTTGCACGATAAAAAATATACATTGATTTGTGGAGGTGGCCAGCTTGTAAATACATCTGGATAATCAGACGAACAGTCCACTCACGGCCTTGTTATCATCCAGCAAGAGCTGCAACGATTCGCCTAATTCGCCTTGGCCGCGCATATGAGGATCTGCAAGTATGGGTTGAGAAGGAGCAGCATCAATCAGCAAGAGCCAGCATGAACAAATTCACTGCAATCTCACATGCCTGTATAAACACATCAGACTTGAACTTGAGGACAATTTTTTTTAAACCACAAAATCTGGTGTTAGTATTGCTGAACAACACATGCACGTACACGAAGGTTGCTCCTTGATTGATTCCTATGGCTGGATGCACATGTAAAAAAAGACAACGATGCTTGCCGAAGAACAACACAGGTACATAGAAAACCCAGATCTGACGAATGCGGCTGGACGTGGGCGAAGACGATTTGGTTCTGTATCTTCAAGCCAAGCAACTCTGTGTTCTTATCTCTCTGGCTCTCTGCCCAAGTCTCGCAACGTGGACTGTGGCGAAGCAGCAGCACCACACACGCACACGCTGAGGCTGCTCGAGCTTATCCTCTTCACCTCGCCACCCCGTTCCAACGCCTCCGTACACACAACCCCGCCACCGTCGCCCCTGGCTAGCGCTGTCTAGCTTTGCTCCACACGGCCGCCGCGCAGCCGTCGGCGCGAGGGACTGAGGCACTGTCCTAGGTGCCGTGGTAGCCAGCGTCGTGGCGGGCTCGGTGGAGCACGGGGCGGTCTAGTTGGGCACGGCGAGCGGCACCGTGGGGGCTGAGCGAGAAGTACGACAAGAAAGTTCCGTGGAGGGGATCAATCAAGGACGTCCGTGCAACTGCCGCTCCATCCGCTAACGCAATTACTGATGCGGCCGCGCACAGCCGCGGCTACCATCCGGTCTCGCAAACGCTCGAGCCATTGCAGCCGCCGCTCGGGTTGTCAGCCTCGTTAGCTTGGGCGGGACTGTCGCGAAGACGGAGGCGGGCTGTAGCGGGGGTGGCGGTGGATCCGCAGCGGCGAGCGGGGGCGGCGTCGGGCTGTAGCGGCGGCGGCGGATCCGCTCGTGAGGAGGAGAGGATGGAGGAGACTGCGCTGCTTCGCTCGAGACAAAGGCGTAGCGCTCAGGCGCGTACGAAACATTTTTTTTTTCACTTACGCTCGGGCCATTGGGGATTGCGGGTTGATTCTTAAAAAGGTCAGGGACTTTTTCAAAAATAGGGCGCGACGGTACACATATATGCAACTCTGATTCAGTATTCAGTTATTCACCACTGTACCACCTCACGTATATGTACACGACGTGGTTCCCCGAATTAGTACCACCTCACGTATATGTTTTAAGTTCAAACTGAAGGCGTAAACTCACGGGAAGAAGCGTATTGTGACGGTGAACCCACGGAGTCAATCCGTGCTTTATTATTAGGGAAAGAAATGTGTCTTGTTTACATTTCGGTCGTAACTGTTTGCCCTGAGTTGCAATGTTGTGATCTCTCTTCACTTCACAGATTTGATGATCAGTACCAATATATATATATGATCCTACATTTGCATGGGCGAACTGTTCTTGGTGTTTAATCGAAGAAATATAGGAGTATTACATGATCTTTATTGTATATGTATGTGTTTGAATAAATCAGTATTGGAAAATATAAATGTATTTTTTTTGTGAATTATGTGCTTCACTGAGCATGTTTATCAATAACACAATTTGATACCAGTTGAGGTTTTCTATTGCTGGAGCATTGAGATATTTTAATAAGTATCTATATGATCTGGTAAAAAGCATAGCATAATGCATGATTTTAAGTTATTCATACAACTATTTGGATAACATTAGTGATCTATTGACCAAACAGACAAGGAGCTTGCTCCAGATTGCTATATACAACATCAGCTACATCAGAGGCCTATTCCCTGAGAAGTACTTCAATGATAAGTCTGCTCTGGCAGCAGGTCAGGATCGGTGCCCAGTATCTATCTACATTCACTCATTCAGTTTGAATTGTTTTAGCTCAATATCCCAAACAACCTTCTATTTGTTGCAGAGATGAAGATTAATAAGCTGATGCATATGGATGCTGACTCCAGGAGTTTGATTCATTGGATGAACAGAGGCAGTATGTTTACTGTTTTATGATTATATGTTTTCGATGCACTTTTTCTATGTGTTTGTCCTACATTTACTTATCATGTGTCATAATTATCATGCAGTCTCATTTAGCTACCCCAACTCAAACGGGGAGGAAGTTGCAATGAACATGAGTCGCACAGGGATCAAAAAGAATAGTGCCACATTCAAGTCAAATGCAGCAGAAGTCACTCCTGATCAGATGAGGTGCTATTTCAGATATCCCTTCTGGGTGCTATGATTCATTTTTTCTTGTTAGTCTTTTGTGCATGCAGAATGGTATGACTTCAAAGATGTGGCCTCATAAAGTGAAGATGGATAGGAGTTCAGTTATATGTTTTTTTTTCTATGATAGTGTGTGAAAAGTTTAGTTACAGAGGAGCTACTCACCCGTTGGCAATTAGTGCTAGTTGAATTTATAGGCTGTTGTTAGCTTCCTTGCGTGACTTGCAAAATTCTAGCACTGATGAGATAGTTGATGTTTCAGTGCGGTTTTATCATTTATCCTGCAGATCAGTTCGTGAATTGCTTATATTGGGTCCATACATGCATGTTATTATCAACATAAGCATTGTCAGTTGTAACCAGTGGTAAAATGGTAATATCCTGACATGGCAACGGTTTCCTTTTAGGAGCTCTGCTTCTAAGATGATCAGAAGGCTGGTAAGAAGCTTGGACAGCATGCTAGAGAAGGTAACTTTGGCATTCATGCCTTGATACACTTGCTAACAGCTGCTTGTTGAATGTTGTGCAGGAAACGGTGGAAGGTAATGTAGAAACAATTCCGTGTGCTCGTCAGATTAATCGTGTAAAATAGATGCATTCTTTCTGCACAAGTCTTGAATTACTAAATCGATGGCTCACTTTCCAGATGTTTTGGAGGAGCTGCCGAATGATGATCTACTTTCCAGGGCAAGCAAGGATGGTTATGTTGTTATCAAGGTCAATCTAATTAACATTATTGTTTACCACATGCTATGTTGCTCTTCACTGACATGATTGTTTCAGATATCTGGTCCCAGAACAGCCTACATGAAGAAAGAGGTCACTATGCACAATGTTTCACCTACCGACAGAGCCAATATCGACAATGGAGATCTGAAGTGTATGAAGGTCCGTCCCTTTAACCCTTCAATGCCAATTCACAATGTTTCACCTTCATTCATGAACTGTTAACCAAGATGATTGGAAAGTGAGTCATCGACTGGATTAATAAATCCAACACATGTGACATACTCATCACCACGCCAGTTGCATCAGTTAACAGTTGGATACTGCATGAACTAAAAGCTTTTCCACCTGTGATATGTCGCAGGTCAAGGAACCGATCCTCCAGCATCAAGCCCCACAGGTCCCAGCTCACTGAGGGCGGCAGAACAACACGGAGTGCAGGAGGACTAACCCCATAGGCCAGGTGAAGATGCAGAGATACAGTTCAGTGCCATCAGGTGCTTAAAACTTGTGAAGATAGTGAGAGTGCGGCACCCCCAGGCAGATGTAGATCCTTGTCCCCTAGCTCTATCCTTGGCGGCAGAACGGTCCCATGATGTTTGTTTCATGGGAGGCTGTTGGTGAGACTACGGAGCAGCGACGATGGACGCAAGTTTTCCTTTTGTCTTGCGGACTGTTGCTACTGTTCTGTTGTCTGTACGCCGGCGAGCCGTTTGCTTGCCGTATGGCCGAATTTCCAAGCGCTGCTAGAGCATTGCGCCTCCCCCAAATCTGCGCGCAGCCCGGCTTCACAGCTCAACCCTGCAACCTAGAATCCCAAAGCTGAAGCCCAAACGCACGCGCGCGCGACAGACCAGGCCCCGCCCCGCCCCGCCCCGCCGCGATGCCACCGGCGGCGGCGCCTTCGAGTACTGCGAGCTGTGCCGCCGGAACCACGACCAGGGCCAGGGCCGGCGCCGCCGCTACTTCCCCGCCCACCCCCGCCGCCGCGTTCTCCGGCGTCCGCCGCGCGCTCCCCCGCCCCCCTCCACGCCTTCCCGCATCTGGTGCCCCACTTCGATCGGTAGCTTGTACATACTCCTCGTAGCCGTAGCCATCCCTGTGCACCTAGAATTTTGATGCAGTCGCAGTAGTTTTGATTGCCCGATAGAACACCCCATCGGGCAAGCTGGTACAGTAGGATCATGGTGCTGTTGGAATCCCAGTATGGTTTTTAGAAAAAAGTAGGAGTACAATTTATTATGCATTTAGGAGGGTTATATGATCAGCTAAAATGCAGTTACTCTGTTGAAAACAAGTGCAGTTACTAGCCAGGCATGACCATGGTATGCAGTGAACTTGGTTAACTGCACAGATTGTTCGATAAGAGGGAAATAATAATATGAAAATCCAATTTAGTCTTCCAAATTCACTCTCGTTCAGAAAAAGTTTTCCAAATCCATTGGCTATTTACTGCAGAGTTTTATTGGTTATGTGATGGAGAAAGATGCCTGGCATGCTGGCCCTTCCAGCAGCTAAGAAACGAGACAAGTCAAAATTCCCCACTCCCTTTTTCTACCTCTCGGTCTTCTTCTTCCCCAATTCTGGGAATCGATCCATTGTTAAGAGTTCTTTTATCCTCGGAGTGAACCCTTTCTGCTCCATACTTTACATAAGAAAAATGCCTCTTTCAGTTCAGATGGCACAAGCAGCCATAGGTTGAAGGTCGCAATGCATTGTCATTAGGTGGCACCATAGGTTTGATTTGTTTTTTGCATCGCAGACAGCCTGATTCAACACTTCCATCAGTTGAGTTCCTGATGACATGAAACTTCTCATCTAAGTTTTAGCATTGCATCCTTTTCCCGTCTGTTTCCTCTTTCTGTTATGTAATAATAAAGCATGCCAAAAGGATGTTTAAGTTTAAGGATGCAAAATTATTCATCTTAGCATGATTGTAATGCATATTTTAACTTGTAAGTTTGCATTTGTTTTAGAGTGAAACATCATCTGTCAGTTTGTACTTCTTGGATGGGGCTGGCCCGCCGTGAAATATGTTGTATCAGGATGAACTTAACCTCTCCTATGTCAATGTCACTCAGGATTTCCAACCTAACTTTTCCAACAGCAGTTACTACATTTACTTGAGATCATGCATGACAGTTTATCTGCTACAACTTAAGCATGACAGTAGATCTGCTATAACTTTTGCATGAGAGTTTATAACATTTTAGTTGGTACCATGGGTTCTGCTGTATGCAGTGAATAGTCTAAAATTAACACACTTCTTTTCATCATGAACACACGTCTTCTATCATCTCCTGATTATACTTGGCAGATAAATAGGTTGCCGATCGGTTTAACATAAATTACATCATTTGCTTAGAAGGCTACAAGCCAATGGTATCATGCAACATGTTAACCAACTAATTGTGAAGATGGTTGGTATCTATTTAGTTCATTACTTTCCTGAGAGATATATATTGTTTGCTACTCCAAAGCTGTGTATTGTTGCTGTTCCTGTCTTATGACCTACTGAGATTTGTGGATGTGCCTCATAGAGTTATTTAACAAATCATTGCTCTCTACCTTCTACCTGTTCGATTGTTTGCCTATGATGCCTCATTTTCTGCTAGTAGGCGTTTGGTAGATTTCCTTTGACTGGCAGTTATACGTGACTATTAGCTGTTGCAACATACCATTAGGACTTAGGAAGGTAGGATCTGGGATTAACCAGTATATAGCGTCTGGTTCCTATTTCATAGAGGATGGATTTCATGTCTTGCTAAGTTTGTTGTAGAATGTTCATGTCTGTGAATGATCGTTTATAATATTTTAGCTGTTACCTACAAGCAAACATTTATGTTCCGTCTGAATCAATGGGGCAAAGAGAGATGATGCCAAGAGGATTTCCTTTTTTTAACAGCCTTGTTATATATCTTGAACAGGTGCAACTGTGCAAGGTACATGGGCAACAGGGCAAGTCCAAACCAGAAAATGATATAACTGTGCAATGAAGCGAGTGGACTGGAGTAGAGGACTCCCAAGCAAATTTCATCTCTTCTGAGATTAACCACGTGCAAACAGGTATCATATATTCCACCCCTTTCAGTACACTGTTGCTTCGATTTATTAGCATGCATAGTGAGGCAGCATTAGTTTCTTGTGTCCTGGTTCAGCTCACCATTTTAGCCTGTGTATCAGATATACTGTGCATGCAAGTATCTTCAACCTGTACTACACTGCATATAATTACACTTCCTGAAAACCATCGATGTTTATTTTCAGCCAGCAATGTGTTTGGTTCTCCCAATCTCTTTTGCCCATTTTTCTGCTGGTAAACGCAAGGCATGGAATGTGGAGGCAGACCATGAGGTAAAGATAGGTGTCACTCTGTAAGTATGCTACATTCGCCTGCTCTTTTCTCCCCATTTTCCTATTTGTACTTCCTAATCATAGCAAATAATAAATAGCTTGTCATTGATTTAGGCATTTAGCGCACTGTACATTGCTTTGTATTGGTAAAAAGGTCATTTCAGAATCCCTCACTTGAAAGTGGACTCCTTAGCCTCAATTCAGTTGCAGCATTAATGCTTTGTACATACGCGCTCGGGGGTGTTTATTGTTCCATTGACCATAGACTAGGTAGAACAGGTAAGGCATTTGAAATTAACTCATCAAGATTTCCACTAACAGAAACTCCAGACTTGCATAGAGTTTATGATGTTAGAGATAGAGAGAATGCATTTAAGATGTCCCTGAGCGTTTGTGATGTGGATCCAAGTGGTGGTGAGCTGCATCCGGTCGACGTGCTGTGGGAAGAGGTATGTGCATGCTGCTCCGTGCCATTTTACTACATGCCATCCGCTTTTGTTCATCTTCTTTCTAAGGTTATTAAATTCATATAGGTAGGCATAGCAATTGGTTCAGGTGGTTTATGTTAAATTATTTAAGTTGGTTCAGGCTAAATTATTCAAAAAAATTGTGTACCGTTTCTCAACATTGTGAATGAGCTGCAGTTTGGTTGCATATGTGCAGTTGTGAGCAAACTTTGTCATTCTACTGGCTTAGGTGGTATAGGTGGTGATGGACGTTAATCTGCTAAGCTGGTCCTAGAGTACTTGGCCTAGGTTATTTAGACAGGTTCACTGTTTATTTTTGGATAATTCAGTGACTTAACGGCAAAAACCCCAATTATTATTTTTAGGTCTTTAAAGATTACCATTTGATGTAGTGGTCTGCATATGTTGCATTTGGAAGGTTATTTTGCATAATTCCATTGACGGCTGGAGATGTTGTGTTTGGGTTGACGCCACTGCAAGCTGATGATGCCTGCTGTCAAAGCGGCGACAGGAAGTGGAAAGTGAAAATAAAATAAAATAAAGTAGAGAGAGAAAGATGGAGTGTCCGATTCTAATCCTTTCAATTGATGTTTCTTTCTGTCATTTTTTCCGTTCGTGCTTCCAGTGACCCCCGGTTAAAAAGTTATAGAATTGATAACAACTGAAGATGTTTTGGCAGGAAACAAGCTGGTTAGCAGAATCATGCAACACACGAAATGATTGACTAAGCATTAAGAATCAAACCAGATTTAATTACTACAAAAATTCCACATATCTTGGTTATGTTTGTTGTTGATCTAATAAATGTGGTTACCTGCATATGAGTATTTCTCAAGGGAAGGAGATGATAAACTGGTTTCGCCAAGTTGACCAGAAGCTGCATATGACGAAACGATGAGGTGTGATGCTCAAACTAGATATTTCATGTTTGATTCTCTTTCCTGGCCATTCCTTTTTGAGGTTCTTCGCCACAAGGGTTTTAGCACCATATGGCTCCGATGGATCAGCCTGTTGCTTTCCTCTGCTAGCACTAAAATCATCATCAATGGAGTTCCTGGAGATCGTATATACTATGTGCGTGGACTGCGACAGGGAGACCCCGTCTCCCCGGTGCTCTTCATCATTGCCATGGAGGCCCTCACAGCGCTTATATCCAAAGCTAAAAGATCTGATGTTCTGAGCACTTTGCCAGGTATATATATATATCACCCCTTGGGAGACTTCAGTCTATGCGGATGATGTGGTTCTGTTTCTGAAAACCGAGTGTGACATGCTGTGTGTGAGGCAACTTTTGAATATGTTTGGGGAAGCATCAGGTCTGTGGATCAACTATACAAAATCTTCAGCCATTGTGATCAGAGGGGATCACCGTGATGAGGAGAGGATCGCTCCTATCCTACAGCGTTCCACTGGCGCTTTTCCCTGCAAGTATTTGGGGCTTCAATTAGCTATTCGATCTCTCACTAAAGCTGAATGGCAGTCCACCGTGGATTCCATTAGGGCCTGCACCCCAGCATGGCAACGAGGCCTCATAAACAGAGCCGGCAGACTGGTCGTTGTGGATTCAGTCCCATCTGCTCGACCCACTCATCATCTGCTGATTTCTGAAGCTCCGAAGTGGGCAATTCTTCAACTTGAAAAGTGGCTGCGTGCTTTCTTTTGGGCAGGGACGGAGGTAGTGCAAGAAGGCAAATGCTTGGTTTCCTGGGAGAACGATTGCAAACCTAAAAAGCTTTGGAGGCTTGGGCATCCGAAATTTGGAGCTTCACGGCATAGCTCTCCGTGCCTAATGGGAATGGTTCAGACACACTGATCTCACTAAGCCATGGCAGGGATAGCCGATGGTGGCGGATCCAAGGGCAAATGGGATCTTCAGCAGCATCACCCAGATCGTGGTGGGAGCAGCACGAATGTTGTATTCTGGCAGGACAGATGGATACATGGGCAAACAGCCACGACTGTGCCATTGCTGGTTCTGAAGGTGAGCAAATGAAGCTTTCAGAAATGTTCGGCTGCGGAAGCACTGCTTATGGATCGATGGGTAACTGATATTGGCGGCAGCCCAAGCACTAGAGAGCTCATTCAATATAGCTTCGGGATGCAGGTGTCGAGCGTCAGAGCGCCGCGCCTGGTGGGAGAGGAGGGGAAATTCTGCTGTAAGTGGAGCAGGTACACGGTCTAAAAGCTGTTGTGTCAGGGGACTACTAGGTTCAATGGATCTTACTGTGTTTGGACAAGCTGGGCGCCGCTGAGTTGCAAAGTTTTCATCCGCTTCGCTCTCCAATACAGAATCTGGACCTCGGACCGTCAGAGTGAGACATGGCCTGCAAGATGACTTGTCTGCCTTCAGAATGAATTCAACCACTGGAAAGCTGCAGGAGCTAATAAGGGGACTGCCATTCTCGAGTGTAGTTAGCCTAGGTTTTTCCGGTGTGGAGTTCGAACTCTATCTTATCGCCTGGCGATCTGATACGAGTCCTTGTATAAGCATGTTGCTTCCCCTTGTATCTATACGAGTCATTGGCGTACTCTTAAAAAAAGGTAATCTAGTTTCGTATGTATACCAATTTTGGTTGTCCTGTTCGTTTTGTCAGGTACTCATCTTGCGTATTGCTTTGTATCTTATATTTCTTTGGCTTTCTTTGGACTTATCTAGTGTTGCGTCGTCAGTGAACAGAGTTAGTCTAGTTTTCTTATATTTATTTTGCAGGTGCCTCGATAACCAACTTTCTTTTTTTTTAACTGGAACACCTTGCATTCCAAATTACCTCGAACCGACCAAATCAGCAGCAACGCACAGGTTATAATGTTTGGGAGGTTTGACAGCCATACATGTTGGCCGCCATGATCACCATGATAACCAACTCTTGATTATTAGACAGTAACGAATGAAGAATGAAACCAACTCTTGATTAGACACTAACGAATGAAGAATGATGTACTGCATCCTTTATCAGCAGCGTGCTAGAAAGATGAGAATCGCAAGGTGCGGTAGCCCGTTTGGTTCCAATCTTTGCAATGCCAATTGTCCCTTCATCCCGATATAAAAATAGTACTCCCTCCTTGCCAAAATGTAAGGCGTTTGGCTTTGCATGGCCTTTTATGCACGACTTTGACTTTAAAAAAATAAATTGACTTTGACCATTAAGATATAATACCAAAGTACATAGGTTGAACGTGTATAAAGGTATCATCGTATTTGTTTTGCAAAAGTATTTTATTTCAGTTTCCCCCTCGCCTCCCCTGACGCTCCCGCGAGCGTCCGGGAGGATAACCCTAGCGCCGCCGCCTCCCCACCCCTCCTCCCTCGCCGCCGCCAGGGGGCGCGAGCGGGCGAAGCCCGGTCGTCGCCGCGGCGACGGGGCCCTCTTCATCTCCTCGCGCGAGGGACACGGCGCGGGCCGGATCTCAAGTGCCGGGACGCGGCGCTCGATGCGGGGCGCGGCGGCGCCCCGGCGTGGGCCGACGGCGGCGGCGTGATGGGCGGCATGGCGGTGGTGCAAGCCGGCGGGTGGTGTAGGCGGCGGCTGCTTCCCGGCAGCACCGCGGAGCCGCCTCTGGCGTTGCGGGTCGCGAGCGACCGGGTCGCGGGTGGCCCCTCTCGCCATTGCTCTCTGGTGGGGGCACGACGCGGCAGCGGTGGAGGTGGGCGTCCCCGTCTAGTCGGGCCCTTGCAGCTGGTCGGCGACGCTCGACGCGGGAAGACCTCCCTGGTGGCCTCCCATGGCTGCGGCGGCGACAGATCTGCCATCCCTCCTCTTCGACATTGGCGGCAGTCGGTGCGCTCCAGCTGGCCCGGACCTGTGCTCCGGGGGCGAAACATGGTGGTTTCGTGGTGGTGGTGGTGGTGGTAGGGGGAGGCTGGTAGGAGGACGGGTGCGCCGTCGAGTGCCCCGGTGCCGGCACCTGGGTGCCGGTCTTTGCCATATGTCGCTCCTCCGCCTCCCCCTTCCCCCGGCCGACGTCGGGTCGCGGATCCTCTCGAGGCATGGTGCCCGTCGGCGGTTCCGGAGGCGGTTGGGGGCGTGGATCTGGTCAAAGTCGTGCCCTTTGGGGGCTTTCGCGGTGGTCTGGTGGCAGGGCTGCGGTCCTGGCGGTGGGAGACGCGTTGGTCGTGGGCGGACTGCGTGGCTCGGATGCGGGCGGGCATCCATGGCCGCTCGGGCGGCATGGTTGCGGGTGGTTGGCGGACCGAGGAGGCGACAGAAGGGTTGAAGCACCGGGGTACATCACCTGCCTAGTTCGTTCACTGGCCGGCGGTGACGGCGTCCGTGGACGTCGTGTTCCTCCATGCAGACTCCGTCGTGGTGCTCCCTCTCCTTCCGTATAGCTCCGGGTGAAAACTTGATCTTCGGATCGGACGGTGGTGACATTCCGTGGTCGTTCCCTTCTTGGAGGCATCGTCTTGGAGTCCTCGGTCCGGCGTGGTCCGTCGCGCATCTTCCCGGACGATCGCTCCTCTTGTAGGTGCTTGGTAGTCTTTGTGGTGGTGTGTCGATGCCCAGCATCCTTGTATCTCGCCTTGGGTGTGTGTGTGGGGTGCGTTTGTATCGGTGGCTTGGATGTAAGTGATGGTTGCTTTATAATATAAAGCGAGGGAAATCCTTTTTCGTCAAAGTATTTTATTTCATGTCGTTATACTAAATTTATAGACATGATAAATTAAAATTATAGTCAAATTTGTACGATGAAGACGGAGGTAAGAAAAAATCAAGTGTGCCTAATATTTGAGTTTTTTTACGGTACATCATACTACTTCTGGAACCGAGTAGTATTGAATCATCTCAGCCGTTGATTAGCGAGGTAGTTTTGTCTCTCTTTTTGTTTCTTAATTAGTAAAATCCCTCGCGGTGACCATCCTCCTGCGCACTCGTCGTTGCCATCGCCAGTCATCAACGGGCATGTCCAACAATGGATCAGAGCTGCATTCCGTGCCATTAACTGGGAGCTCCAAGTCTCCGACCGGGCATCGCATCAACCAGCAGGCCGCGGAGCCGCGCCATCGTCGCTGCAGCTCTCTCCGAGGTGTCCCCGATGCTTGTGCCTGCTTCGCTAGTGTGCAGCGGCCGCAGCCGCCCACTTGATCGCCGGAAAACAATCAGCTAATCATCGTACGTACTAGTGCATCATGGCACTGATCAATCAATCTTTTGTACATGGTGATTTCCTTGGCCAAAAATACCGTCCGGCAAGGATCTATCGATTATGTACAATCATCTTCATTGCATCTCATGTCCGCCGGAAAGTATTCGGGCGGACCAGTCCCTGTTGTCCCGTCAGAGCAGGAGAACCCGAGAAGAAAACACACGGATTTCTCAATGCGTGTAGAGTTTTGGTATTTATTTTGTAAGTCTTCCAATTTCGCCCCTTGAAGAAAATATACTACTGAATTTTTCTAGTAGTATTAGTGGATCTAGTCCATTGAATGACTTGAAATGGACGGCTCATATTATTCTAATGTACCGTAAAAGCTCTCTAATATTTTGGGAAGGAGCGAGTATAAAACAGCGATGCTTTCCTGTTTTATCCCTCCTATAGATAAAGGATGTACTCCGGCGACCAGCTGTTCGTGGAAGACGCGTAGTACACCGAGTCTGTCACCGTGGCCCGTATCGAGTAGGGACAGAGGAAACAATGTTGGTGGCATGGTGCGCCAGTTTCAAGTTTCAACCCATAACCTTCAATGGTGGTGGCAACAGTAAAACAGCCGAGCGGCGAGCTCTGCTTACCAGAACACCCATCCGGCACCTCGGCCCGGCTGAAGCAGCGTCAGAGAAGCTGACGGCGCCAGGCGTGCAGTTCAGTCCCGTGCAGAAGATCATCAGCCGTTGCTACGAGGACTAGTTGCTCAGCTTGGAATATCTAAAAGCTTAGGAGGAGGACATATCCAGTGCTTCAAGGAACTGTAAATAACTTCAGATTTTTTTCTTTCTTTTCTTTTTGTAACTTTGGGTTGTAGTTTTGTTAATAGTAGACCTGGGCATGGGCAGCCCGGCCCGGTCGGCCCGACTCGACCCGGCCCGAAAATCCTGGCCGGGCCGGGCCAAAGTGTGTCCTCGGGCCGGGCTTGGACCTGTATTTGTGAGCCCGACAGTCGGGCCGGGCTGGGCTCGGGCCTACTAAATGCACGATTTAAGCCGTGGCCGGGCCGGGCTTTTCCTGCTTCGGGCCGGGCTCAGGCCTAAATCTACGGCCCGACAGTCGGACCGGGCCGGGCTCGGGCCTGGGTATTTAGCGTCGGGCTTTTTTCGGCCCGGCCCGAAGCCCGGCCCGGCCCGAGAAATGCCCAGGTCTAGTTAATAGGTGGTAGCACGGAAACACCGTGCAAGATCACGAAGCACCGTAAGCCAAGCTTATTGGATGACCAATCCACGTTCACAGCGAAACAGTAGTACAATCGGTGCTTCAGATAAGAGATACTTCATAGACAAATTTCAAACGATAAGAAACAGAGTATTACATCTGTAACATCCCTCTGTAATGATGCTACAGTAATCCATAATGATAATGCTAAGTCACCTATATTTGCAATGCAGGATCACAGTGGATTAATATCTCATTTCAAATTCCTCTCTGAATTCAAATTCAAATCATAAGTGAAATTTTGGAGTTGCACAAAAGTTGCTGGAAAAATGTTCATCATTTAGCAAATATTCCTAAACAAATACTTGTTCAGGAAAACAACATCACCATGTTGCTAAAATGAGCATTAGCATTTAAAACAGTGCCATTCCAGCAATTTAAAATGCAAATTCATTTATGAAAATTCCAAATGAATTCAATTCTTTCCCAAACTTTTGTGGCAGAGCCTAAACATGCTAGGGAATTATGAGGCTAAGTTCCAGATTTTTATAAAATGTGTTGGAAGCCCTAATAACTCCCTATCCCTCTCTGTTATTAACTAAAAGAGAAAGCAGAAAGAAAAGGGAAAAACTTTCCTGTCGCTCACCTGTGGCCTGGCGCCGGCCTAGCCGGCCCGTCCCTGTTCGTCTACCTGCCCCGCCTCGCTGTCGCGCCCGCCATGGCCGCGCGCGCCTCCACCGCCCGCAGCTCGCCACCGCGACGGAGCAGGTGGGCTGGGGATAAGAACGGCGCCCGTCCACTCCCCCTAGACGCCGTCGCCACTCCCCTCTCTCTCTCCCAGTGCTCGCTGGCCTCTCCTCCTCCTCACCCGTACGGGCTCGTCGCCGTCCGCCGTCGCAGCCGTGGCCACCGAGCCTCCCTCGCCGCATCTCCGTGTCCACTCGCACCGCCGTCGACTGCTACTTCCTCTCCGACCTCGAACACGAGCCATACGCCACTACATCGCCGGATTGAGGTCATCGTCCACCTCGGGTCACCGCTGCTCGCCGGCGTCGATCCGCTCTTCTGCAGCTCCTAAGCTAACGCCGGCCTGTCGTGCGCCGCTCGGTGAGCCACCACCTCCCCGCGTTCCCTCCCCGAGCCGCGCTTTCCTCCCCTAGCTAGCTGTGCTCGCCGTCGCACTCCGGCAGAAGCTCTGCTTCCGCCGTTGAGCTCGCTGCCGTCGCGTTCGCCCACATCAAGCCGAGCCGTCACCACCGTTGAGCTCCTTGAGCTCTGTAGAACCCGCCAGCGTGCTCCGTTTGGTCGAAATCATCCTGCAGCCGCGCGCCCGTGCTCGACCGAACTCCGGCCGCCGCGGGACCTCGCCGTCCGGCCACCTCTGGTCACTCCCGTGGCCTCGCGCTAGCTCCATTCGATGCGCCGCTTCGTCCTCGTTCGAACGCCACCGAAAACGCGCGATTTGACCCACCGTAGCGAAAACCCGAGCCGCTCCAGCGTTCGGCCGCCGCGGAGGAGCTCGCCGGAGCTTTTTCCGGCGACGCCGCTGACCTGGCAAGGCGTGGGGCCCACCCAGAGACACTGCCAGTGGGCCCCCGACCCCCGTTTGACTGTGTTGACCAAGGTCAACTGCACTGTTCACCGCTGACCCCTGTCAGGTGGGTCCCCCGTGTCAGAACGTTAGTTAGTGACTAATTACACTTAATTAGTTAACTCTGTTAATTAGTTAGCTCATTGACAGGCCGGGCCCACTAGCTAATTAGCCTGCTAGTTTAAATTAACCCCCCTGTTAATTCTCACAGTGGCTGACAGCTGGGCCCCACTGGACCCGCTGACTTAATCACTGTTACGGTTAATTAAGTTAATACAGTTAATTAGTTAGTCACTCACAGTGGGGCCCACTCCCTAATTAGTTTCTGTTTAGTTTAAACTAACTCTAATTAGCGCCGAGACGCTGACCAGTGGGACCAGCTGTCAGGTTTGACCTGAACAGCTGCGGTTAACCCACTGACGTCATGATGATGTCATGCTAATGTCATCAGTCACTATTCTGGATAATACGATTTAATTAATTAAAATAATTCCAGGAATTTCAGAAAACTGTTTAAATCTTTGAAAATTCGTAGAAATTCAACCGTAGCTCGGATCGAGAAACTTTCTACATGAAAGTTGATCAGAAAAACGAGACGAATCCGAATACGCGGTCAAAATGCTTGACCATCACTCCTAACTACCTGAAAATGGAACCTTCCCCTCCAGTTTAGTATACCGAAATCCGCCTAAACGCCGGGAAAATATCCCAGATATTTTCCCGCTTCGTCTGCGACATGTAGCAATGCGCGCATTAGGTCACCGATAACACTGCATCCTGTCATGCCATGCATCTATGTTGCATTTATCTGCCTTTATTTATTGTTTCTTCCCCCTCTTCTTCCCCGCTAGACCCCGAGACCGACGCAGCTCCGGAGACAAACGACACCACTGACTCCTCCTCCTTTGCCGCAGAGCTTCCAGGCAAGCAAACCCCCTTGACGCATACCTATATCACCTATTCTTTCTCCCTCCTGCTTGCATTAGAATTTGCTACTGCTATTGGTTTATCCTATTCTGATGCATAGCCTGTTCTTGTAACTGCTTTTGATACTTTACCTGATATCCAAATGCTTAGTATAGGTTGGCAGTAAACCATCTGTGGCCCCTCTTCCTTGCTCTTAGTTGCCCCGCTTAGTTACTTGTGTCCCGTTCGATGTGATCGACGGGCTGAGACCAGCACATCACCACACACACCCCTAAGTTGCTCGACTCTGCAGAGCTAACATCGAGTGCCGAGGGTGATACCTCTTATCTCACTCCCGATGATGCCTCTGTAGTACAGTTAGTTGGTTGTGGGTTACCGATGGTGATTCCTCTTTCACCACCTTCGATAAAGCTTCTGTCGTGCAACTCCGCAATTGTGAATACCACCGAGGGTGATTCCTCCGGGTTCACCTTGACGGGTACATCGAGTGGGAATCCAACGAGGGTGATTCCTCGGATTCCTTCTTGATATTTTCGACACACGGGTACTTACACTTTACTACTGATACTGGATAAAGTCAGGTCGGCCCCGAGGGGTACCCGTGAGAGATGTGGAATCGGGTTGACCATGAGGGTACCCGAGAGATGAATACGTGGCACGGCCGGGCATTCTTAGCCCTTGCCGTAAGTCCACGAGATGAGGCGACGGGGTCACAGGATCGTGAGTCTCTGCTCGTTTCCGCGCGCTCCAAACGCACTAATGGGTTAGGATATGTAATCTGAGTAGGCCTCTGGCCTTTTCGCGCTAACCAACACGTGGGAATAATATGGGTACTCGGCGTCGTGGTATCAGCCGAAGTTCTTCAGATGTCAGCGATTGAGCGGCGCGCGCCGGGTTGGACTGGGAACGCCCGCGCTTGTATTAAGGGGGCTAGGTCTGCTCCCGGCCGCCCACGCAACGCGCAGGAGTGCAAAGGGTGATGGGCCCAAGACCCCTTCGCACTTAGGATGTAGACCGGCGTGCTGGCCTCTCTGTTGAGCCTAGGTAGAGCTACGACGTGTCGATCAGCCGAGGCCGGGCATGGACCGAGCAAGTGTGTCCGGCCAGAGTTAATCGAGCGTGTTGGGTAAGTTGGTGCACCCCTGCAGGGAAGTATATCTATTCGAATAGCCGTGTCCACGGTAACAGGACGCTCGGAAAATATCCCGATCTTCTACAACTAGAAATGGGTTGAATATGTTAGCTCCGGGATCGCTTTTTCGCAGGGAGTCGAGGAAGGATCTCTGGGCGTTGTTGTTACTTGTTGCTACTATTATATTTATGTACTAATCTGCACTCTTCTTATGATGCAAGACGCTGAAGATGCTAGTCTTCGATAGGCTAGGCCTTCCCCTCTATTCTGGCATTTCTGCAGACAAGTCCACATATACAGCCTTCCTTTGATAATATTGCATAACTAGACTAGTTCTAATGTAAGTCTTGCTGAGTACTTTGAATGAGTACTCACGGTTGCTTTGCTTCCCCTTTTCCCCATACCCGAATGTTACGACCAGATGACGGAGCCCCGAAGCCAGCTGCCCCAGTCGACGACTACTACCACTACTACCCCGCTGGCGGATACTACTACTACGAGGAGCCCTCCGACGACCAGGAGTAGTTAGGAGGCACCCAGGCAGGAGGCCTGCGCCTTACGATCCAGTGTTTTATTTTGCCTCGCCTTCTAAAAGGCCTATCTGTTTAACTTTATGTCTGTACTCAGATATCTAATGCTTCCGCTGATGCTTGTATGACATCGAGCTTATGTATTCGAGCCCTCGAGGCCCTTGTCTTGTAATATAAAGCTTGTATGACTTTTATTTGTGTTTAGAGTTGTGTTATGATATCTTCACGTGAGTTCTTAGGCTTGATCGTGTGCATTTGCGTGTATAATTAGTGCACGATTAAGTCAGGGGCGTCACAACATCACTCTTCACCTTCACAGCCACACTTCATTCAAGCGAACAAACTACACTTTTGACACAAAAGTTTCAGGAGACCACACCATATTTGATACAAAGTTTCATAAAACCACACGCCTCTAACAGAACCACACTTTTTTTTTTGACATGACATTTCACAAAACCACACGCCTCTAACAGAACCACACTTTTTTTTTTGACATGACATTTCACAAAACCACCGTTCCAAGTGCTGCAAGATCGCCATGGTCCTGTGAACAGAAAACTGAGCATCTGCCCCTCAAAAGCCATGCACTTTATTATTATTTAGTGAAAACTGCTTCTGCCCCATACCTCTACTATTTATCTCTTTTTAGACATCATTTGCCCTTTTCATTACCTTTTATTATTATTTTTCCCATTTTCTCCATCCAGATAGAAAAAAAACCAGGAAAAGAGAAGGTAGGAAAGGGAAAATTATACAAGGGGAGACAGATAATAATATAGAGATACATACTGCATACGAGGGGCAAATGACCAGTTTCCTCATTTTGTGAAGTGTCATGTCAAAAAAAGTGTGGTTCTAGTACAAGCTTAAAGTCCGTGCATATGGTGAGTTGATTCTGTCAAGAAGCAACATCACAGAGTTGGCTATCATCAAAGGCCGCCCCATAGCTAGGACTTTTCCACTCAAGTCTGTGAAGGTTGACATATAACGAATGCCATGTATAAAAAAGTTGCCGTCAACCCAACATCCCGCGATGATGGAAGCAAGGTATCCCAACTCATATGTGATTCTCAAGATAGAAGATGCGTTTGGGTCTCCAACTCGAGGCATCCTAAATCCTTACAAAGCACCTGAAAAAATTGAGAAGATGCAATTAATATTGGCAATGTACTTATGTTTGAGGAAATGTAGATACTAGAAAATAACAAATAAATCAAATGAGTTAATAAAACATAAATCAGATCACAGTGACTCAAATATTCAGTGGGTTTTGGTTGCCAAGTTTGTTTCAGTTGGCATACCTTGAATTTTGGTTCGTGTCGCTTATCTGAGAACACAAATGAACAGTGGGTTTCTAACAATGTGTCGAATTTGTTATTGTTGTGTGACTGTTGCTGTTTGTAATATGGAAATACTGAAAAATGGTTATCCAAGTTCAAAGAACAATCAAATCACATGGTAGGGCAAAACTATCCATGCAAATCTTGAATCCTGAAGGGTACTAGAACAGCGAAAGAAATATTTAGTGGGCAAAATGCTAATAAGGTTCTCATGTTTGTAAAAAAGGTGGCTGAATACATGAGCCGGTATAGAAAATTAAATAGTAATAAACATATAAATCAAATCATAGGGAAAATAATACCCATCTTTATAAAAGTCTAAATGAACACGATAATTGTCAAACCATCGACTTGCAAATAGAAAAACAAATAATCATACTACATAATTTCAGAACCACCAAAAGGATGGTGAAGCAGAGAGCTGTAATATACTCCCTCCGTCCTAAAATAAGTGTCTCAACTTTAGTACTAAAATTGTACTACTAAAGTTGAGACACTTATTTCGGGACGGGGGGAGTATTTGAGTAACTAATTTGCAGAGGCCATGAACATAAATTTGCAGAGGCCATGAGCATAAGAAATTAGGAAAAATACAACTAAATTTGGAGTGATAAATAGTCGCGAGCTTAGGAAAGCACCCCAAAGGTCGCGAGAACCCCAGACCAGGACATTCAACGTCATACTTCCGACTGCTGCGTGAGACTGTGAGTGAAGCTCCTAAGCAAAACTGCTGCCCGACCTAGCTTGGATGAATTTCAGAAACGAGCAACTAATCCCCACTTACCACAAGCAAGGGCGGATCTGACTAATCGCAAATGAATTAACAAATCGCTGGATGAAAACAAGAGCTCATACCTCAAAACCAAAGGGACCGGCGGCAACGATAGGGGCGGCGCCGGTGAGAGGTGGAGGGGGCAGGAGGCGGCGGATCGAGGCGTCGGCGAGACGAAGGCGCCTTAGCGGGTCGGGTTAGGTCAGCACGCTCGGTCGGCTTTCGAGTCGTTGGTTCGTAGAGTAGTTTCCTGGGTGAGGGGAAGTGCTCCACCGACCAGGTATTTATCGACTATCGTATGGGCCGTGTCTAAATCGACCACGCTCGCGGTTTTTTTTTTTCCTATACTGGTCCGTTTCGGCTTTGAGCCTGCTCAGTGTCGCCTGCGGCTTCGAGCCGCCCCGTTGGCTTTTTGCAACACCTCATATTTACCTTCGTGCTCTGTTTGCCGATGTTGTGTTTACGCCGGGCTTTGCACACATTTCTTGGAGCTGCGTTGAATTCATCGGCCGCGTGAGGGGGGAGGAAAATGCGAGCGGCCAGCTACCATAGACAAATGTTTATTGAAAAATGAATTGTTGGGCATTGCCTTTTTCATATGTTCTTAATAGTTCGGGTTTATGCAAGCTTGAACAAGATGTAAAGTTGTCGTTGGGTTTTGTTGCTTGGAGCGCACATACTTTAGTTCATGCGTCTAGAGGTGTTGCAGTCGCCGTGGCGGTCCAGTGCGTTGGTTTTCGGATGCAAGGAGATGACAAGTTGCTGGGTAGATGGTTGGTGCAGATGCGGCATGGAGAGTCATTCTGATTGTCACATCCTATCACATGGTAGGGGTCACGTCCACCCGCTATGTACAGTTCTGACCGCCGGGTTATACCGTCCGGTTGTTCCACTCGCATCACACTCCATAGTGGAGTGGGTGATTTTGAGCGGCTGGGTGAGGGGAAGGAAGTGCCAAAAGGACAACTTCGGCCCGAACAAACAGAGAAGAGCCCTCAGCCTACACGTAAGTGGTGACCATGCACCATGAACACAACGAAAGTGGCCAGCGAGTTTGACCTGGAAGCAACGAAATCACATCGTGTGGGAAAATCGCCGAGAACAACCCGGACGTGCCCAGCTGTTGGACCAAGAAGGCAAAGAAATTCTGCCGCCTGCACAACATCGTCGGAGGGGCATCCGACGCAATCCATCCCAGCGTAGGTACCATCCGAACAAGCCGCGGTATCCAGGTGTCCGATCAACGCAGATAACGAATCCGATAAGCAACGGCCTTCGTGCCGACCGGCTCAGAAAGCTGGAGAAGGCCGCCCTCCTCGGTGAAGTGACAGATGCCGTTTGAAATGACATGCGTAGGTCCCAGTGGGATCGGGTCATGATACGTCCATTTTACATCATGTTTTTCTACTGTTATTTATTATGTTTTGAATCATTATTTCACTCTATGATACAATTCTTATGCCTTTTCTCTCTTATTTTGCAAGTTTCACATGAAGAGAGAGATTACCGGCAGCTGAAATTCAGGACCGGAAAGGGCTACATCAGAGAAAGCTATTCTGCACAACTCCAAATGACCTGAAAATTTACGGAGAATTATTTTGAAATATATAAAAAATATTGGCGGAAGAAATACCAGGAAGGGACCCATCAGGAAGCTACAAGCCTGGGAGCCCCGCCCTACCTCCATAGGCGCGCCCCCCGAGCTTGTGGGGCCCCTGGCTAGCCTCCGAGGCCCATCTTCTGTTATATGAAACCATTTGCCCTAAAAAAAATCAAGAGAAGACTTTCGGGAGGAGGCGTGCTACTTGTAGACTGTGTTGGTATTTTCCTCGAAGAGGAGAGGATGATGCAGAGTATAGTAGAGATAAGTATTTCCCTCAGTTAAGAACCAAGATTATCAATCCAGTAGGAGAACCACGCAAAATCCCATAAGCAGCACCTACACACACAAAAACAAACACTTGCACCCAACGCAAATAAGAGGGTTGTCAATCCTCTTAGCGGTTATTTGCAAGGGTTAAGTCTGATAATGATAGATAGATAAAGTAAATTACTAAATAAAATAAAAGTAAATAAATTGCAGCAAGGTATTTTTGGATTTTTATATATGATAAAGTAGACCCGGGGGCCATAGTTTTCACTAGAGGCTTCTCTCTTGAGCGCAGAACATACGGTGGGTAAACAAATTACTGTTGGGCAATTGATAGAAAATCAAATAATTATGACAGATTCATGGCAATGATCATGTATATATGCATCACGTCCGAGACAAGTAGACCGACTCCTGCCTGCATCTACTACTATTACTCCACTCATCGACCGCTATCCAGCATGCATCTAGAGTATTAAGTATAAAACGGAGTAACGCCTTAAGCAAGATGCCATGATGTAGAGAAGTAAACTCAAGCAATATGAATAAACCCCATCCTTTTATCCTTAATGGCAACAATACAAATACGTGTCATGTCCCTTTCTGTCACTGGGATTGAGCACCGCAAGATCGAACCCATCACAAAGCACCTCTCCCATTGCAAGATAAACCAATCTAGTTGGCCAAACCAAATCGATAGATCAGAGAGAAATACAAAGCTATAATAATCACGCATAAAAGAGTTCAGCAAAGACTCAAATATTTCTCATGAATAATCTAATCATAAACTCACAATTCATCGGATCCCAACAAACACACCGCAAAAGAAGATTACATCGGATAGAATTCCAAGAACATCGAGGAGAACTTTGTATTGAAGATCAAAGAGAGAGAAGAAGTCATCTAGCTACTAGCTATGGACCCGTAGGTCGGTGGTAAATGATACGTCTCCAACGTATCTATAATTTTTGATTGTTCCATGCTATTATAGTATCAATCTTGGATGTTTTATATAAATTTACAAGCAATTATATATCATTTTTTGGGACTAACCTATTAACTTAGTGCCCAGTGCCCAGTGCCAGTTGCTGTTTTTTTGCCTGTTTTTGGTTTTCCAGAATATCAGTACCAAACGAAGTCCAAATGCCACGAAACTTTTTGGAGATTTTTTTCTGGACATAAGAGACACTAGAAGCTTCGGGAGAGGGCCAGAAGACAGAGGAGGTGGCCACGAGCCACCAGGGCACGCCCCAGGGGGGGTGGCGCGCCCTGGTGCCTCGTGGGCCCACCTCTGCTCCGTTTGACCTAATTCCACCTCTATAAATTCTCTAAAATCGGGAAACCAACAGGGGAGTCCACGAAATACTTTTTCCGCCGCCGCAAGTTCCTGTTCTCGAGAGATCCCATCTGGAGGCCTTTTCTAGCACTCTGCCGGAGGGGGATTCGATCACGGAGGGGCTCTACATCATCCTTGCTGCCCTTCCGATGATGCGTGAGTAGTTTACCACAGACCTTCGGGTCCATAGTTAGTAGCTAGATGGCTTCTTCTCTCTTTTTGATCTTCAATACAATGTTCTCCTCGATGTTCTTGGAGCTCTATCCGATGTAATCACTTTTTGCGGTGTGTTTGTTGGGATCCAATGAATTGTGAGTTTATGATCAGATTATCCATGAATATTATTTGAGTTTTCTCTGAACTCTTTTATGCATGATTGTTATAGCTTCGTATTTCTCTCCGATCTATTAATTTGGTTTGGCCAACTAGATTGATTTATCTTGCAATGGGAGCGGTGCTCAATCCCAGTGACAGAAAGGGACATGACACGTATGTATCATTGCTATTAAGGGTAAAAAGATGGGGTTTATTCATGCGTGAGTTTACTTTGTCTATATCATGTCATCTTGCTTAAGGCGTACGTTCTTTATGAACTTAATACTCTAGATGCATGCTGGATAGCGGTCGATGAGTGGAGTAATAGTAGTAGATGCAGAATCGTTTCGGTCTACTTGTCTTGGACATGATGCCTATATACATGATCATTGCCTTGGATATCGTCATGATTATTTGCTTTTCTATCAATTGCCCAACAGTAATTTGTTCACCCACCGTATGCTACTTTCAAGAGAGAAGCCTCTAGTGAAAACTATGGCCCCCGGGTCTACCTTAATCATATATTGAAAATCCTAAAAATACCTTGCTGCAATTTTACTTTATTTATTTTATTTTATATTTTTCTTTGATCTATCTATCTATCACCATACAATTTAATCTTGCAATTAACCGCCAAGGGATTGACAACCCCTTGTTCGCGTTGGGTGCGAGGATTTGTTGTTTTGTGTGCAGGCACTGCTAACGAGTTGTTGCGTGATTCTCCTACTGGATTGATAACCTTGGTTTCATAACTAAGGAAAAAACTTATCTCTACTGTACTGCATCATCCCCTCCTCTTCGGGGAAATCCCAACGCAGCTCACAAGTAGCAGGAAGAATTTCTGGCGCCGTTGCCGGGGAGACATCATCAACATCTATCAAGTACCTACGCATAAACCTTCATCTCCTTGCATTTACTTTATTTGCCTTTGCCTCTCGTTTTCATCTCCCCCACTTCTAAAAAAGTTTTTACAAAAATACAAAAATATTTTGTGTGCTATCTTTGCTTGTGTTGCCATGTGCCTTCTATTTGCTTGCATCTTCGCTTGCTAAAAATCTATTGATATGGATCCTCATCCACTAGTTAATCTTTTCAAAAGATCCAATTATGATGAACAAATTGCTAGTGAGTTGAGTGCACTTGATTATCTCTATGAAGTTTTGCTTGAAAATCATGAATCTGAAAATTGTGATGAAGTGTTGAAAGAAGAAGTTTATAAAGTGATTCATGATAGCTCCTTGAATGAAAAGCATGATTGCAATGATTTTATTATAAATTCTATTAATGTCAATTGTGTTAATGATATGCAAAACTACAAGCTTGGGGATGATGATTTTGTTATGTCCACTACTTGTTGTAATGATCATGATTGGGGTGATAATTCTTCTTATGATCTTGAAAATTTATTTAAGCCTCATGATGATAATAATGTTTGCAATAATATTAAAAGTGGGTTTAGAAGAGTGTCAACTTTAAGTAAAAAGAATCCCACATATTCAGAGAGTGTTCAATCTTATGAATTTTCTGATGAAAGTAGGTTTGGAGAGGTCATGACTTTAGTTGATGTTAATCCCACTATCTTGGAAGATTATAAATTTTTTATGCATGTGGATCATAGAGAGAATATTGTTTATGATAGCTATATTGTTGAGTTTGATTATGATCCTACATGTACTTATTATGAGAGAGGAAAATATGGTTATAGAAATCTTCATGTTTGTCGTGGGTACGACCATCTATGGGGCCATCTAGCCCCTTGTGGTTCAGCAGGGGAGATCAACATGCACAAAGAGCAGAATCAATAGAGAACGCAAGGGATTTACCCAGGTTCGGGCCACCGTGAGGTGTAAAACCCTACTCCTGCTTTGGTGTATTGGATGTGTGAGAGCACGAGTACAAGGAGCGCTTCTCCCGGCAAGGTGCGGAGAGGGCAGCTACGCATGCAAGACGTGCTAGTGTTTGGAAAGGGATCCGAATCCCTCTAACTGTTGCCTTGGCCCTCCTTTTATAGTTCAAGGGGTTACCACAGTGGCAAAATAGTCATTATATAGTGATTAGATAGCAAACAGTGCTATCATACCTAACTCTGCCAGTTTAGGACAAAAGCATTAAATGCTCCGTTAGGTGTCATGTGGAGAGGTAGCCCCGGCAAGGTTTCTGCACCGGTCGCCCAGCTACCTCGTATTATTTTGACACGCCTCCTGGACGGGTGTCGTTAAAGGCAAATCTTCTCCCTGCATGCTGACACGTGCGCGACAAATCTCACCAACCAGCCTGCGTGGTCGACACCTCACCGATTAGCGACTAGCTGCTTGGTGAGGTGGAGCGCTGACGAGATGGCAAAAGCTTGCCGGCACGGAGCTTGCCGGGTCTTCACCTTGCCGGCTCAACCTTGCCGGCAAGGAATGTCTCCATCTTCAGTACTATTGGAGTGCTCGTTGATGCTTCGTCTTGAACTTCTCTCCAGTGGCTTCTGCAACTGGGCCTTGAATCTTGGTCTTGGTGGTTCCCGGCAAGCCTTGGCCGGCAGGGAGGCTGCCACTGTCTGTGCATAAGTTAGGGTATAAAATACCCATGTTTTATACACCGACAGGAGCCCCCGGGCCTGGGCCATACGCGTGTCCGAAGCGTCGTTGGGCTAGGCCCAAACAATGCACAGACACGCGGCAAGAAAACTGCCACTGTAATTTTTAGTCATGATGGTTATCCTGACGCACGTCCAACCCATGCATTAAATGCGGGTCATGGGAACTTGGACTGTTGCGGTTATTTCGTGGTAGTGCGCCTGTAAAAAGCGCTGCTAGGGTAAACAGTGAAGAGCCAGCCCCCTCGTGCCTTCCCCATAAAAAGGCAACCGCGAGGAGGCGCTGCTCATTCGCCCTGCCTTCCTCTGCTTCGTCTTCTTCTTTTCGCCAGAGCTCCCTTTCCGCCGCCGCCATCAATTCGCACCTCACCTCAACCTTCCTCTTCCTCCCGAGATCTGATGGCGCCTAAAAGAGCCGACGCGGTGGGGAAGAAGCCCGCCAAGCCGCTCGACCCCAAGGCGGAGGAGAAGAAGAAGGCGTTGGAAGAGCTAGAGAAGTGGCGGAGGGAAAATGCAATCTTCTCGCCATCTTCCTTGGACGACAACGAGTTGATCAAGAGGTATGCGTACATGTGGGGAAGGGACACCAAGGATCACAAGGCCCCAGTGGTGCTTCCTGAAGGCGACAAGGATCCAGCAGATTCGTATCCGTTCTTCTGCGCTTACTTTTACTGTGGTCTGGTTCCTCCATTCTCAGATTTGTTCAGCGCCATGATGTTCAGTTTTGGGTTCAGATTGCTGGATTTTACTCCAAATGCGATGACTTTCATGGTGGTCTTTGCCCATTTGTGCGAGAACTTTGTCGGAGTTGCCCCCAACGTCGATCTGTTCTGCCACTTTTTCATTCCCCGCATCGAGGATAAGTCGCTCTTTGGCAGTGTGACATGGATCCCTAGGGCAAAAACCAAGGGCCAATACCTTGCCGGGCAGCTCCACCTCAAGTGGGACAAGTGGAGGGCAGAATGGTGTTGGATCCAGGAAAAGGATTTCCCTCAGTTCTGTATACCGCGTACAACGAGAGTTCTAAGCGGCAAGAATTAGAGCGATCTTGGCGCCACCGATGAGAAACTTTGCCCGGCACTGAACAGAATCGCCCGTCTCAAGGCCGCCAAGCTGACCGTAGAACTGGTTGGCGCTGATTTCCTCCGGCGACGCATCGCGCCGCTGCAGAAGAGAGAAAGATTCACTTGGGAATACCAGAACACCGCTGATATTATGCGACTGTATCCCGGGACCGGCAACAACTTGACGGTCATGGAGCATGCCTGCCTCTGCGAACAGTTGTTCCGGAAAACTGGCACATTCCATTTGCCGGATGGAATCATCCCGCTGCACATCAACTCTGCCAAGGACTCCATCTTGTCGATGATGCCGGACTGCGACGCTCACGGAGTCAAAGCGGACTGGCCAATGCCCACCTTGGTGAACGAGATGGATTGGGCCTCCAACCTGACAGAGAAAGCTTCCTGAAAGGAAACGGATTTCATCCGGGCCACCAATGATGAAGAACTGGCATACATCGCCAGCAAGGCCGCAGAGATTGCGAGGATCAACGCGGCAGGCGGTCTCGGCGCCGCGGCAGCTGAGGATGATGACGAAGAGCATCACGAAGAAGAAGCCGCCGAAGAGCAAAAGGAAGAGCCTGCCGGGGGTGAGACTGCCGGAGTTGAGGTTGCCGGGACTGAGGTTGCCGGAGAGCCTGAAGAGGAAGAAGGCCCTCGAGCCCCGAAGAGGAAACACCATCTTCGAAGGGCGGTCAGTTAAGAGCCGGTGCGCACCTCTTCGCTAGGGGATGGTCCTCCGGTGAAGAAGACGACCACAAAGACCGGCCACCAAGAAGAGGTACGCCGGCAATCAACTCGGCGTTCCCAAGCTCAACCTCCATCCCCCCGGCAAGAGGTTGCCGAGGAAGTTGAATCCATTCAGCTGACGGGTTCACCTCCCCCGGCACTTAAGAGGGCCAGAGAATCGCCTCCGCCAGTGATGTACGATTTTGACGTCCTTGGCGAGTCTGAGGAGGAGGAGGAGTAAGTAATTTTGCTTGTCTCCACCAAGTCTTGACTTCATCTGACTACCATTTTAACTTGATTTGTTTCGTCTTGACAGGGACCCAGAACCACTTGTGCATCGGTCGAAGCGGGCCAAGTCTGCAACCGTACAAGATCCTGCGGCGAGTGCTAGGCAGGGGGTTGTGACGGCTGAAACCATCGCCATCAGATCCCAGCCCAGCCCCCTGCGTGAGGATGTGGTGCAGATCCCGCCTACTAGCGCCAGCACCGAAGTTTCTCCTTCTGAGCCCAATAAAGAGGTGGGGGAGGCTCGCCAAGAAGAAGAACGCCAAGAGGCTGACCCTGTTGTGGCTTCCCCGTCAACCATCGTTCCGGAGAGTGCTTCCCCGACAAAGGCCTCCACCGATGAGCTTGCTCGCACGGAGGCTACCCCGACAAGCGGAGCTGCCGATGACCGTGCGCCGGCAACGCAAGTTGCCGGGGAAGGAGATGCCCTTCCTCATCAAACACCAACGGGTAATCCTCTTGTCTTTAAACATCTCTCATGGGATTTTTTTTGTTTTCTTGAACTTGACCTGTAATTCTGAATCTTATTCCGCCCTTGCTCTTGCTACAATCCGTAGCTCCAACCTCCCCCGAAGAAGGTGAATTCCTCGTGGTGGTGTCCAATATCGCAAGGGATGCCGCTGATGAAGCCGCCAAGATTGTCGCTGAAGAGGGTCTTGTGCAAGTTGCCGAGGTGACCAGAGTACTCCCCGAGGAATTCGAGCGGTCCTCCGGCAACATGCTTGACCCCGCCAGGGCGGACGCGGATAAGGCGCCAGTCAATACTGACACTTCGAACCCCGACAACCAACCAACAGCATCAACCTTGCAGATCCCGTCAAGCAGCTTGGCGCTGATCACTTCTCAGCGCGAATCTGGAGCCCCCAGCTCATCTGGCACTGTGAGGCTAAACTTTGATGAAGAAATAGCCTAGATTTTGCTCCCCCTGACCCAGAGAACCGGCGAGGCCACTGATGCAACTGACAGTGCCGAAGATCTCACTTTTATGGAAATCATGGCCGTCAGGTTCAAAGGAGTCTAGGAAAGGTACAGCCAGAGGTGGAGTAGGGTCCAGGAAGAGCGCAAGGTTGCGGACCTGGTTGACCAGAAGCTGAAGAAGAAAGCGGACGAGCTGCGCACATGGTATAATGAGCAGGCCCGCAATCTTGTAAGGCAGGAGGAAAATCTTAATGCCGCCAAGAATGAAGCGGCAATTCGCGATGGCAAGTTGGCGGAGCGCGAGGCGCTGCTCAACGTCAAGGAGAAAGACCTTACCGCCCGAGAGGGAGCCCTTGCCGCCACCCTCCGCGACAAAGATGAGGAGATTGAGAAACTCCTTAAGCGGAGGACGCAAGAGCTGGAGAAGAATCACAAGGATACTATTAAAACCCAAGCTCGAGATAGCGCCGCCAAGCTCAAGGAGGCTTCCGACAAACTTGCTGCCGCTGCCGCCGTCAAGATAGAGCTGGAGTCCCGAATGGCCAAGTTGAAGGAAGATCTTGCCGGTAGCGGCAAAGAAGTCGAGAATCTTAAGAACGAAGCGCTGAAGGCAGCCCGCACTCTAGGGGACTTGCAGACGCAGCTGTCGTCTAAGAATCAAGATCTCGATGCCGCTGCCAGGACAATTGGAGATCTGAAATCTCAACTGGCCACCTTGGTATTGGATTTGGAATCCGCCAAGGAGAGGGAGAGAGTCTTGACGGAGAAGCTGGAAAAGGAAGAGGCTTTGAAGAAGGATGCCGAAAACAACCACACCCAACTGCATCATAACCTCTCCCTCTGGACCGACAGGCTTGTCAATGCCGCTGAGCGCATCTCTTCCCAGATTGCCATCATGGACATGATGAGCTGGGGCTTCACTGTCAATGACTAGGAGGCCACCAGCGTCAGACTGACCAAGTTCTTCGAGGGCCTTATTGACGCCTTGAAGACGTATCACGAGGACAGGTCTGCTTCATTTGCCGATGAATCCCGGAAGTTTGCGCACGAAGTCGTATACAGGGTGCTGCTCAAAATTGCTCATCGCAATCCCGGCCTCGATTTCTTCGGGGTTTTCAGGAAGCTGCTGGAGAACACCGACGTGACCGCTGCCGACAAGATTGCCGCTCCCCTTGCCGACAAGGTTCTCCAAATCCCTAGGATCCAGGGTAATCGTCGGGATTGAGCTTGTTGTTATATCCATTGCCGCGCTGTCATGTAAAAGATACATTTGATCTCGCGTTAGATATGTGCTGCTTTTGTGATGTAATATAACTTATGATGACGGAATGAATGTGTGCCGTTCCCCTTGTTTTATTTCGTCTTTGTATGATTGTGTTCCCTACGCTGTTTGGAAACTTGCCGGTGTGCACACTTGCCGCGAGCGCTTTGAGGAACATGTCCTTAGCAGCCTGCTGGAAGTGCCGCTGCCTGCAAGGTAGCTTGCCGGGCCAGAACGCAGCTGCTAAGCTTGCCGAGAGGACTCAAGGCAACTAGAGTGCGAACTGATCGCGACAAGGTTCCTCTGCGTGCAGGTTTTTCATACAAACACAGAATCGTTCAAGGGAAACTGCAAGCGTAACAAGGAAAAAGTTTCAAAGTTTTTCAACTTAGCTTTTCCTTGCACTGTTTTCCTCGCCGTACGAAATGATCACTTGAACATCATTAAAATGGTATCTCATCATCACTCTCCCCGGGAAACTTGCACGCGAGGGATCCTTCTATCCTTTTAAGAAAAAGAAAGAAGAGAAAAGAGTGGTTTGGGAACCTTGACGGTTCATCAGCCATCTCACACAAACTAAAGCGTAATCACAATATTATGTGCATATATAAAAGAAAAATGTACGATAAGTTGTGAAACACTTAGCTTTATTTTACTCATGCACAGGATCTGCGCCTGGCTTTGTACAAAGGGTTACATGTCTTGCCGACAAGGGTTGTACAAAAGGGGCTGCCGGGAGACCCGGCAACCGCGCCTCATGGGTAGAACTTGCGAAGATGCTCAATATTCCATGAGTTTTGCATTTGAATGCCATCTTCGGTCTCTAGATGGATTGCGCCATGTCTGGTGACTCGTACTACCCGATAAGGGCCTTCCCACTTCGACGCCAACTTGTTTGATCTCTTGGAGGACTGAACGCACCGAAGAACAAGGTCGCCTTCCTCAAGGTTTCGGGCGTGCACTTTGCGGCTATGATAGCGGCGCAAGGCTTGCTGGTAGCGTGCAGCTTGCACAGCTTCCCGAAGATGGTCCTCCTCAAGGAGCGTTGCGTCATCTTGCCGCAGTCGCTCTTGCTTAGCTTCATCGTAAGCGAGCACTCGAGGTGACCCGTATATGAGTTCCGTGGGGAGCACCACTTCTGCACCATAGACTAGGGAGAAGGGTGTTTGGCTGGTAGCTTGATTTGGTGTCGTTCTGAGTGACCAAAGAACCGCCGGCAACTCATCAATCCAGCGTCTTCCACTTTTGCGCAATCTGTCAAAGGTTTTTGTCTTGAGGCCTCGCAGCGCTTCAGCCTTCATCCTTTCCGCTTGGCCGTTGCTTCTTGGGTGAGCAACAGATGCAAAACAGATTTTGCCGCCAAGGTCTTGGATATACTGCATGAAGGTGTGGCTCGTGAACTGTGTGCCGTTGTCGGTGATGACCCTGTTAGGGACTCCGAAATGGCAAACTAATCCTTTGAAGAACTTGACGGCTGATTGCGCTGTCACCTTTCTCACTGGCTCCACTTCAGGCCACTTTGTGAACTTGTCGATGGCAACGTACAAGAACTCAAAGTCCCCGGTAGCACGGGGGAAGGGGCCCAAGATATCGAGCCCCCAGACCAAAAAAGGCCAGGAGAGAGGGATTGTTTGAAGAGCTTGAGCTGGCTGATGTATGTTCTTTGAATGGAACTGGCATGCTTCACACTTGGTGACTAGCTCAGTTGCATCCTGGAGGGCAGTGGGCCAATAGAAGCCTTGCCGGAAAGCTTTGCCGGCAAGCGCTCTTGAACCTATGTGAGAGCCACATATGCCTTCATGTATCTCTGCCAACAGCTTCAGTCCATCTTCCCGGCAAATACACTTTAATTTCACACCGTTTGGTCTCTTTCTGTATAGCGTGTTATCCACAAACTGATACATACTTGACTGACGGGCTACTTTCTCAGCTTCTTCTTGCTCATCGGGAAATTCTCCTGTTTGAAGGAAATGGACTATCTGCTGTGCCCATGCCGGAGCCAGTGGCTCGACGACAAGGACTAAAGGCATTTCCTCGGCCGCGGGAGCGCTCGCCTCAACGGTAAGAACCTGAGGTTCTGCGCTAAGCCGCTGCTCACCGACAACCGTGTCATTGTTCCCGGCAACATCCTTGCCGGCGGCTCCTGGGAGCTCTGCTGGAAAATACTTGCCGGTATTCAACTTCCTTCTCTTACTGGCCTGCGTTGATGGAGTGACTGATAGCTGATTTAAATGGAGCACAAAAGTTCCTGGTTCCGCAGGTAGCTTTTGAGCAGCACACTTTGACAGGTAATTAGCAATGCTGTTTTCCGCACGAGGGATGTGCTCTGTTTGCAACCCGTCAAAGTGTTCCTCCAATTTTCTCACTTCTTCCACATACGCTTCCATCAACGGGGTCTGGTAATCTTTGTTTACTTGCTTCACAACAAGCTGCGAGTCACCGCGGATGACCAATTTTCTGATCCCAAGGTCCACTGCGATCCTAAGACCGGGAAGGAGTCCTTCGTACTCAGCAGTGTTGTTTGTAGCTTGCTCCCTGGGAAAGTGCATTTGAACCACATACTTGAGGTGCTCTCCGGTGGGTGTGACAAGCAGCACTTCGGCACCGGCGCCTTGCAGCAAGAAGGCACCGTCAAAGTACATAATCCATTCTTTGCCTGTCTCTTTGCCGGGGAGAGCTGTTTCTTGAATTTCTTCGTCTTGCGTTGGCGTCCATTCTGCAATGAATTCCGCCAAGGCTCTGCTCTGGATGGTTGAAGTGCTTTCAAACTTAAGTGCAAAGCTTGACAATCCCAACGCCCACTCCACTATCCTGCCAGTTGCCTCTGGATTTCTCAAGATGCGTTGCAACGGAAAGCGAGTGACGACGGTGATCTCATGTGCTTGGAAGTAGTGACGCAGCTTTCTCGAGGCCATAAGAAGGCCGAAAAGCAACTTCTGTACCCCAGAGTATCTCGATCTAGCCCCCTGCAAAAGGGAACTAACAAAATACACGGGCCGTTGCACCACTTTCTTCTTCGGCACCACTTGTTGATTAGCTTCGTTTGCTTGCACTGTTTCTGACTTGTCGGCGCCGGACCTTGCCGGAGAAGATTCCGGTTTGTCGCTGGACGGGCTTGCCGTGGCCGCTTCCTCGTCATCGACTTCCCTCTGCGCCACTAATGCAGCACTAGCCACTTGATTTGTTGCAGCTACATATAGCAGCAATGGCTCTTGTGGTTTAGGTGCAACTAGTGTTGGCACGGAGGAGAGGTATCTTTTCAAATCCCGCAGCACGGCCTCCGCTTCCGGAGTCCATTTCATCGGACCTGCCTTTTTCAAAATCTTGAAAAAGGCAGGGCGCGCTCAGCATATCTTGAAATGAACGTACTCAAGGCAGCAACACAGCCGGCAAGACGCCGTACATCCTTGACGCTTTTTGGTGCTACGACCGCCACGGCGAGCTGTTGGTCCTCGTGCGCGCGCGATGTCACGGACTGGCGCGCGAAAGATGTCATGGGTACGACCATCTATGGGGCCATCTAGCCCCTTGTGGTTCAGCAGGGGAGATCAACGTGCACAAAGAGCAGAATCAATAGAGAACACAAGGGATTTACCCAAGTTCGGGCCATCGTGAGGTGTAAAACCCTACTCCTGCTTTGGTGTATTGGATGTGTGAGAGCACGAGTACAAGGAGCGCTTCTCCCGACAAGGTGCGGAGAGGGCAGCTACGCATGCAAGACGTGCTAGTGTTTGGAAAGGGATCCGAATCCCTCTAACTGTTGCCTTGGCCCTCCTTTTATAGCTCAAGGGGTTACCACAGTGGCAAAACAGTCATTACATAGTGATTAGATAGCAAACAGTGCTATCATACCTAACTCTGCCAGTTTAGGACAAAAGCATTAAATGCTCCGTTAGGTGTCATGTGGAGAGGTAGCCCCGACAAGGTTTCTGCACCGCTCGCCTAGCTACCTCGTATTATTTTGACACGCCTCCTGGACGGGTGTCGTTAAAGGCAAATCTTCTCCCTGCATGCTGACACGTGCCCGACAAATCTCACCAACCAGCCTGCGCGGTTGACACCTCACCGATTAGCGACTAGCTGCTCGGTGAGGTGGAGCGCTGACGAGCTGGCGAAAGCTTACCGGCACGGAGCTTGCCGGGTCTTCACCTTGCCGGCTCAACCTTGCCGGCAAGGAATGTCTCCATCTTCAGTACTAGTGGAGTGCTCGTTGATGCTTCGTCTTGAACTTCTCTCTAGTGGCTTCTGCAACTGGGCCTTGATACGTCTCCAATGTATCTATAATTTTTGATTGTTCCATGTTGTTATATTATCAATCTTGGATGTTTTTATATGCATTTACAGCAATTATATATTATTTTTTGGGACTAACCTATTAACTTAGTGCCCAGTGCCAGTTGCTGTTTTCTGCCCTGTTTTTGTTTTACAGAATATCAATACCAAATGAAGTCCAAATGCCACGAAACTTTTTGGAGATTTTTTTCTGGACAAGATAAACACTAGAAGATTCGGGAGGAGGCCAGAAGACCCAGGGGGTGCCCACGAGGCACCAGGACGCGCCTGGGGGGGGGGGGGCAGGCGCGCCCTGGTACCTCATGGGGCCCATAGAGCTCCGTTTGACCTAATTCCACCACTATAAATTCCCAAAAAATCAGAAACCCTAAGGGCAGTCCACGAAATACTTTTTCCGCCGCCGCAAGTTTCTGTTCTCGAGAGATCCCATCTGGAGGCCTTTTCCGCCACTCCGCCGGAGGGGGAATCGATCACGGAGGGGCTCTACATCAACCTTGCTGCCCTTCCGATGATGCGTGAGTAGTTTACCACAGACCTTTGGGTCCATAGTTAGTAGCTAGATGGCTTCTTCTCTCTTTTTGATCTTCAATACAATGTTCTCCTCGATGTTCTTGGAGTTCTATCCAATGTAATCACTTTTTGCGGTGTGTTTGTTGGGATCCGATGAATTGTGAGTTTATGATCAGATTATCCATGAATTTTATTTGAGTCTTCTCTGATCTCTTTTATGCATGATTATTATAGCTTCGTATTTCTTCTCCGATCTATTGATTTGGTTTGGCCAACTAGATTGATTTATCTTGCCATGGGAAGAGGTGCTTTGTAATGGGTTCGATCTTGCGGTGCTCAATACCGGTGACAGAAAGGGACATGACACATATGTATCGTTGCTATTAAGGGTAAAAAGATTGTCAGGCTCATTTCTGGGATAAATCACAGAAGAGCCTCAAGTCATACCAGCCCCAAGAACAACTGGTAGACTTCCTTGATATAGATAACCAGTACAAATATAATATTACACAGGGTTGAGTCAGAGTGCTCAACAATTATTACAAGCTTGCCAATATACTACGGTGGTGGAATAATACAGTGGTGTGGTGGTAGACAACACTCATACAATAAAATAAAGTCAAGCGTCAGTGTGAGGCTTGACTATTTTATTGGTGTAGCGGAAACACAGCGGATGATACATGTGGCAGACTCCAAGATCACAGGTTGACTGACTGGGACACCTCTAAGCGTCGGGCTCGCTAGCGCAATCTCCTTCCACAAGCTCGTCCTCCTCCAGGTCTGGCCAATGAAATAGCCAGGGACAAGCCAGTGAGTACGTTGGAATGTACTCGCAAACATTATGAACGAAAGATGTACCGAATGCATATGCCCATGATGGATTAAATGATATGATCATGCTAACTGAAATTTAAAACATGGCATGATAAATATTAACATGTGCAGAAAAATTAAATTGTTAGTGACAAACCAAGAAAGTTAAAAGTGGACAATCGGGCGAGACTGAACCGCCCGAGAATCCAAAAGAAATGCCAAACGGGTGTCTAAAAGAGAATCGGGCGAGACAGACCGCCCGAGAACTCAAGCGACGCCACGAGAGGTCTTGAAAAGAAATGCCAAACGGGTGTCTAAAAGAGAATCGGGTGAGACAGACCGCCCGAGAACTCAAGCGACGCCACGAGAGGTCTTGAAAAGAAATGCCAAACGGGTGTCTAAAAGAGAATCGGGCGAGACAGACCGCCCGAGAACTCAAGCGACGCCACGAGAGGTCTTGAAAAGAAATGCCAAACGGGAGTCTAAAAGAGAATCGGGCGAGATAGGACCGCCCGAGAACTCAAGCGACGCCACGAGAGGTCTTGAAAATAAAACTGGGTGCCCGGGGTAGTCTAGCCAGCCCCTGAGACACTTAGGAAAATAAGATAAGAGAAACGGGCTAGTCCACAATAATATGCTTAGTGATAATAATGTTCATGACCATAATATTCATGATAACCAAAAATATCCATGACAGCGTTAGTGATGAAATAATAATATTCTGTAAAATAATTGATGCTCAAATTAATTATTTTCCTCCGAAGACCGACACCGAGACCGACACTTGACCCTTCCCAGCTAACGTCCTTGACCGCGGACATGGCTATTCAAATAGTTATAACTCTGCAGAGGGTGTACTCTTTACCCACGTGTATGAGATTTCTTTAGTCAACACCGTGGAACTGACTAATTCCCACTACGGTCTTTGGGTTGAAAACACACCTGACCAGCACACACCAGATTAACTTTCCGGATGCCAGGAATCACCCAAAGCACCGTTCAAGAAAAACTCTAAGTCGGGGAGACTACAATCTCGAATAGCATGGGATCACTATTCATACGTGCGGATTACAACGGGTGCCCCCCTCTCGGCCCAGCCGGATACACCCATGCCCCCTGACCTGATGATGGGCATTAGTCCACGGCCGTGGAAACCCTCATCATGGCCCTCTATGTGGTGTGTACACAGACAGGGGTTAGCAACTTACTAAACCATACTTCCCTCGCGGGAAGACCCGTGGCAGCACGGTGTTTAGCTAGGTGTGACGGAACAAGACTCGATCTAGGTCGACTCAGGAGGTGTTGTTATTACGACCGGTATACTCCTCATATGTCACCGTGACACCACCGTGTCAAAATGTGACCCGTGCCCACCGGCACGTCCAAGGCAGGAGACACGCTCCTGAATTCTCACAGCTCTCCACCATGTTAGAAAATTCATGAGCTTGTGTGGAGTGCAAGTTATGTGCAAGGAAATAGTATGACCATGCATGCATGCATTATTACTTCTACATATGTGGTGAAATCTCAAACCGATGCACACATGCAATGCAATCACCATATCCCAGGTTCAAAATGCTTGCCTTGTCCAAAGTAGTCAGAAGAAGAACCCTCAAAATTCCCGGCAAAGTTCCCCTCTTCTTTTTCGGAAAAATTCAAATTCAAATTCCAATTAAAAATTTGGCAACAGTACCAAAACTTGTCTCAAAATATTTTTGAATAAATACTAAAAAAAACTAGAGAGAAAAATAAGAATTTCAAAAAAAAATCAACTCAATCAAAGTTGTGGTTTAAAAGTTATTAAACTTTCAATTCCAGGGGTTTTTCTGCAAAACAGCCAGGTCCCTGTGCGTTTATAAAGAAAATGCTTCGGGAAGAAATACGCCTTCCAACTCAGAAAGTGTAAACGGCAGAATACACTTTCGTTTTAAACGCCGAAAAAAAGAAAACGCTGACGGGTGGGCCCCACCCGTCAGGTTCAAATTCAAACGCGCTCGCGCGCGAAGACAGAGGGGAGACGGCGATCACCGGCAACGATCGCCGGGGTTCCAGAGGGTGGCGAAGGTCAGAACGTGTTCGGGGTGGAGTTCCGCGTCGGTGGTTAGCGGTGGTGGTCGCCGGCGAGCAGCTGAACGACGGCGAGGTCGACGGCGACGGACGGTGGTTCGGGTGACGATGGGATCTTGCCGGAGAGAGCTCGTGAGGTGAAATTGGAGCGCGGAATCGAAGTGTGGGTGTGATATGAGGTTACTGGCAAAGTTTCAGCGGCGGAGGTGGAGTATAGGCATTGTGGTGATCGGGGAGGGTGGCGGCGGATCGGTGGCCGGAGTCGGGGATGGTGACCTCCTCGAGGTCGGGTGAGTGCACTGGAGGTCGATTTGGAGGTGGTTTGGGTGGTACGAGGAGTGAACGGAGCTCGGGAGCTCCTATTTATAGGTAATCCGGGGAGGCCAGTGGCTTGCGGCTGACGCCGGAGTAAATTCCGGCCGCCGAGTTGGTTATGGACGGCGGGCAGGTTCAGCGCATGATCGTGGAGGTTAGTGGTGCACTCCAGAAGCATCAACGCGGATGAAATCAGGCTCTACGGCCTTATCCGCGAAGCGACTCCCGTACGGGTGCGGCGGGCGGTGAGCCGCTCCGGCGACTGCCAGCAGGCCCAGGGCGGTGTGGTCGGCATGGAGAGGATGCGGAGGAGGTGCCGCGTGGAGGAGATTAGGTGAGGGAGGGCAGCAGCAGCAATGAAGATGGCGGGCGCCGAGGTGATCCGCTCGGGTTGCTGCGGTCGAGGACGGTGGCCGTTGCACCGGCCACCTCCTGTGCTGTCGGCGGCGGCCAGCTGACCAGGGGGTCCCGGTGTGGCTCATTGAAGACCCAGGGAGGCGTGGATGAGAAGGAGGGCGATGGAGTGGAGTATACGACATCAATCGCCTCCGCCTCTGCACTGAACCAAGTTAAGTTAACTGAACTTTGACAGGGATGAACAGTGCGCATACCACCTATATGATGAAATGACAGAGAGGTCTAGGCATTTTAGAAATTTTGAGGAATTTTTGTGGTGAGGTGTTGATGCATATAGGAGAGTCTAGCAAATTTTTAGAATTTTTGGAGCTATTAAAAATAGGTTTGTATCAGAGAGATTGTTTCTGGTCCAAAATTGAACTGAATGAAATTTGAAAATTTTGAATTGTGGAACCCAATGTTTTTGGTGAAATGGGTTTTGGGTACTGTCTAGTTGTTGGGGAAATTTTGGTGGAGGCAGAAGACTTGTAGAAAATATGGTTCCTTTGTAAACCAAGGAAACCATGAATAAAATAAATTCCAACTTTGGAATTTAATAAATATTGCAGAAATATTTTTGTAAGGTGGAAAGGAGTTGGATAATGTCCTAGAAGGTGTGAGTGACTTGAGGGATAATTTATATATGATAGAAAAATTATTGGAGGATTTTAGAAGGGCTAGAAAGGAAATAAAAAGGGTCATTTCCATGGATTAATTTTAATTATTCCAGAAACTTTTCCAAAGAGAAATATTTTTTTGATCTTTCAAAAATAATTGCCCAATAATTAAATCATCCAAATCAGAACCATTTAAAATTTTGGAAACCCAATTAAAAATAAAAATGAATATCAGAACAGAAGAAAGAGAAGAAGAAGAATTGGGTCAAAATAATTCAAAGTATTTCTTTAAATAAAAAGATTTGAAAATTCAGAGAGAAAATTTTGGGGTGTTACAAAGATGGGGTTTATTCATACGTGAGTTTATCTTGTCTACATCATGTCATCATTCTTATGGCATTACTCCCTTCTTTATGGACTTAATACACTAGATGCATGCTGGATAGCGGTCGATGTGTGGAGTAATTGTAGTAGATACAGGCAGGAGTCGGTCTACTTGTCTCGGACGTGATGCCTATATACATGATCATTGCCTTGGATATCGTCATGATTATTTGCTTTTCTATCAATTGCCCAACAGTAATTTGTCTACCCACCGTATGCTATTTTCTTGAGAGAAGCCTCTAGTGAAAACTATGGCCCCCGGGTCTATCTAAATCATATACTAAAACCCTAAAAATATTTGCTGCACTTTACTTTTATTTATTTTATTTTGTATTTTTGTTTCAATCTATCTATCTATCACATACAATTTAATCTTGCAACTTACCGCCGAGGGATTGGCAACTCCTTGTTTGCGTTGGGTGCAAGGATTTGTTGTTTTGTGTGCAGGTGCTGCTAACAAGGTGTTGCGTGATTCTCCTACTGGATTGATAACCTTGGTTTCATAACTGAGGGAAATACTTATCTCTACTGTACTGCATCTCCCTTCCTCTTCAGGGAATTACCAACGCAGCTCACAAGTAGCAGGCCTTGAATCTTGGTCTTGGTGGTTCCCGGCAAGCCTTGGCCGGCAGGGAGGCTGCCACTGTCTGTGCATAAGTCTGGGTATAAAATACCCATGTTTTATACACCGACAATGTTACTAAATTGCCTCTCGTGATGTTGAAATTATTCATGCTTCATTATTCCTATCTGCATATGCTAGAGATTGCTTGTCTTGATAATTTGTTCTCCTATAAAATGCATATGCATAGGAAGTATGTTAGACTTAAGTGTGTTTTTCATATGCTTCATGATGCTCTCTTTGTGTTTCTATTATTATCTTTCATGTGAGCATCATTGAAATCTCAAGCCTATCTTAATGGCTATAAAGAAAGAGCTTGTTGGGAGACAACCCAATGGATAAAATAAGTTCTTGAGTGTTTGCATGATTATAGCTTATGTTATGATTGTGTTTTTTTGTTCTAATTAGTGTATGTGCCAAGTAAAGCCTTTGGGATGATTTAGAAGATAGTATAATTGATGCTGTTTGGAAAGCAGAAAGTTTTGCGTCCAGTGCTGGAATTTTAGTTCTGTACTGGAGCGTCAGAAAAATCTGAAATTTTTACACAGTATTGGTATATGAATTGCCCACGTTTTCCTAATTTTTCAGAATTTTTGGAGTTACAGAAGTATAGATTTTAAATAGATCTTTACAGACTGTTCTGTTTTAGACAGATTCTGTTTTTGTTGCATAGTTTGCTTATTTTGATGAATCTATGGATCGTATCGGGGGGTATGAGTCATGGATAAGTTGGAGTATAGTAGCATTATGCCAATATTAAATATGAATCAATTTACCACAGTACTTAAAGTTAAAGATTTATTTGTTATACTAATGGATCTCACGAAGGTTTTGTTGAGTTTTGTGTGATTGAAGTTTTCAAGTTTTTGGTGAGATCACGATAGATGAAGGAATAAGGAGTGGCAAGAGCCTAAGCTTGGGGATGCCTAAGGCACCCCAAGGTAATATTCAAGGAATACTCAAGCGTCTAAGCTTGGGGATGCCCCGGAAGGCATCCCCTCTTTCTTCTACCAACTATCGGTAATTTTACTTGGAGCTATATTTTTATTCATCACATGATATGTGATTTACTTGGAGCGTCGTGTATTATATGAGTCTTTGCTTTGTTTGTTTTTAGTTTGTCACAATCATCTTTGCTGGACACACCTATTTGAGAGAGCCACACGTTTAATGATTTGTTAGAATACTCTATGTGCTTCACTTAAATCTTTTTTAGCACGTCGGTGGCTATATTTTGAAGAAATATTTGAACTCTCATGCTTCAGTTATATTATTTTGAGAGCTGATAAGATTAAAATTTTGAAGAAATATTTGCACTCTCATGCTTCACTTATACCTTTTTGAGAGTTGATAATAGTAATGGTAATTTGCACAAGATATGAATTTGGTCCCAAAGTGATGAATATTCAAGAGGGATATAATAAAAACTTTCACGAAAGATCATTGGATATGATAAGTTTGATTCCTTGCAATAGTTTTGCGATATGGAGATGATAATATGTGAGTCATGTTAGTGATTAATTGTGATTTAGTAAGAATATTGGTGTTAAGGTTTGTGATTCCCTATGCATGCACATAAAGTCAATAGTTATGCAACGAAATTACATCCTACTTATGGTGCATTATTCGGTGTTAGTTATGTTCAATGCATGTTTATGACCGTTTTCGCTTTTTGGTTGGTCGCTTCTCAATCTATTTGCTAGCCTTCATTTGTACTAAGCGGGAATACTGCTTGTGCATCCAACTCCTTAAACCCAAGTTGTGCCAAATGAGTCCACCATACCTACCTATATGCGATATTTCCATACTGTTTCAAGTAAATTTGCATGTGCCAATTATAATTTTTCAAAATAATTTTCCGTTTTGTGTGCCCGTACCGGTCATGAAGCGGCAGGGGGTGGCCAATATTTTCCATGCTAGGTGTGTTATTCTCACGATGAGTGTTTATTCACTTGTCATTGCACGAGAGAGTGGCAGGTAATAGGGATGCCCAGTCCCGAAATGATTTTTTTAATATGATGATAATAATAAATTCCTTGGAAAGTGTTGGTATGGAGGGCACCCGTGGATACGGCTAGCCATGGATTGTGAAAGAATGGTGGAAAGGAAATAAACTTTATTTTCTGTTTGGGAACCACCTATAATGTGTCTAGCATGGAAGATATTGGGAATTCTCGGTCGTTTTCATTGACAGGAAAAGCATGCCTCTCGAAATAATTTTATCTCTCTAATTTAAGCCTTGAGCTCTGGCACATTTGCAAATCTCTCCTTCCCTCTGCGAAGGGCCTATCTATTTACTTTTATGCAATTTTTATTTTTATTTTGAATCTCCATCTTCTCTTACAAAGCACCAACTAGAGAGCACTATTGTCATACTTGTGCATTGTGTGTAGCTAATATTGAGTGTGTTTCATGAATGGATCAATGATTGAGCATAATGGGCTAGGGATAACTTTCTTTAGCGTTGATATTTTGAAAGACATGGTTGCTTGTTAGTATGCTTGAGTATTTATGTCTTCATGTCAAACTATAGACTATTGCTTTGAATCATTCAAGTCCAAATGTCCATGCTACAAAGAAAAGAGTATATGATGAATATGATAGGTAGCATTCCACATCAAAAATTCTGTTTTTATCATTTACCTACTCGAGGACGAGCAGGAATTAAGCTTGGGGATGCTTGATACGTCTCCAACGTATCTATAATTTTTGATTGTTCCATGCTATTATAGTATCAATCTTGGATGTTTTATATACATTTACAAGCAATTATATATCATTTTTTGGGAGTAATCTATTAACTTAGTGCCCAGTGCCAGTTGCTGTTTTTTTGCCTGTTTTTGGTTTTCCAGAACATCAGTACCAAACGAAGTCCAAATGCCACAAAACTTTTTGGAGATTTTTTTTCTAGACATAAGAGACACTAGAAGCTTCGGCAGAGGGCCAGAAGACAGAGGAGGTGGCCACGAGCCACCAGGGCGCGCCCCGGGGGGGGGGGGTGGCGCGCCCTGGTGCCTCGTGGGCCCACCTCTGCTCCGTTTGACCTAATTCCACCTCTATAAATTCTCTAAAATCAGGAAACCAACAGGGGAGTCCATGAAATACTATTTCCGCCACCGCAAGTTTCTGTTCTCGAGAGATCCCATCTGGAGGCCTTTTCCAGCACTCTGCCGGAGAGGGATTCGATCACGGAGGGGCTCTACATCATCCTTACTGCCCTTCCGATGATGCGTGAGTAGTTTACCACAGACCTTCGGGTCCATAGTTAGTAGCTAGATGGCTTCTTCTCTCTTTTTGATCTTCAATACAATGTTCTCCTCGATGTTGTTGGAGTTCTATCTGATGTAGTCACTTTTTGCGATTCGTTTGTTGGGATCCGATGAATTGTGAGTTTATGATCAGATTATCCATGAATATTATTTGAGTTTTCTCTGAACTCTTTTATGCATGATTGTTATAGCTTCGTATTTCTCTCCGATCTATTGATTTGGTTAGGCCAACTAGATTGATTTATCTTGCAATGGGAGAGGTACTTTGTAATGGGTTCGATCTTGCGGTGCTCAATCCCAGTGATAGAAAGGGACATGACATGTATGTATCGTTGCTATTAAGGGTAAAAAGATGGGGTTTATTGACGCGTGAGTTTACTTTGTCTACATCATGTCATCTTGCTTAAGGCGTTACTCCGTTCTTTATGAACTTAATATTCTAGATGCATGCTGGATAGCGGTCGATGGGTGGAGTAATAGTAGTAGATGATAGATGCAGAATCGCCTCAGTCTACTTGTCTCGGACGTGATGCCTATATACATGATCATTACCTTGGACATCGTCATGATTATTTGCTTTTCTATCAATTGCCCAACAATAATTTGTTCACCCACCGTTTGCTACTTTCAAGAGAGAAGCCTCTAGTGAAAACTATGGCCCCCGGGTCTACCTTAATCATATATTGAAAATCCTAAAAATACCTTGCTGCAATTTTACTTTATTTATTTTATTTTATATTTTTGTTCGATCTATCTATCTATCACCATACAATTCAATCTTGCAACGAACCGCCAAGGGATTGACAACCCCTTGTTCGCGTTGGGTGCGAGGATTTGTTGTTTTGTGTGTAGGTACTGCTAACGAGTTGTTGCGTGATTCTCCTACTAGATTGATAACCTTGGTTTCATAACTGAGAGAAATACTTATCTCTACTGTACTGCATCATCCCCTCCTCTTCGGGGAAATCCCAACGCAGCTCACAAGTAGTAGTAAACTACTCACACATCATCGGAAGGGTAGCAAGGTTGATGTAGAAGCCCTCCGTGATCGATCCCCCCTCCGGCAGAGTGCCGGGGAAGGGCTCCAGATGGGATCATGGAAGAACAGAGGCTTGCCGTGGCGGAAAAGTGTTCACGTCTGGCTCTCTGATGTTTAAGGAATATTTGAGAATTTATAGTGGAAGAATTAGGTCAGGAGGTGCCACGAGGGGCCCACAAGCCTGGGGGGCGCGCCCCCTGAGCTTTTCGCTCCCTCGTGACTCCTCAGGTCTTCTCCCGAACCTTCTAGGGTCTTTTTTGGTCCAGAAAAAATTAATCCAAAGTTTTTTCTGCGTTTGGACCTTTTTTGATAATGATTTTCTGAAAAGACAAAAACAAGCAAAAAACAGCAACTGACACTGGGCACTAGTTTAATAGGTTAGTCCCAAAAAATGATATAAAATAGCACCAAGTTGCATATAAAACATCCAAGATTGATAATATAATAACATGGAACAATAAAAATTTATAGATACGTTGGAGACGTATCAAGCATCCCCATGCTTAATTCCTGCTCGTCCTCGAGTACGTAAATGATAAAAACAGAATTTATGATGTGGAATGCTACCCAACATGTATATTATGTAATCTCTTTGTGGCATATAAGTAGTGAAGCGATGAATTAACAATATCAACATAATAATATCCATGGACATACGAAGCATAATAACTAAACTTTCAAAATATACGATCCTTAACGAGTGCTATCCCTACTCACTTTCTCATATTAATCATGGCATGACTCTATCTTCACATATATAAATAGTGAGCACCCCAGTGTTAAACCAGGCAATTGGATCGTACTTCTAACGCGCTTCAGCATTTTCAACTCTCACGCAATACATGAGCGCAAGCCATGGACATAGCACTAGGTGGAATAGAAGGCGGTGATAGGTTTCAAATAATGAAAAAGGAGAAGAAGAAAGTCTCGCATCAACCCGGTGGATCAACGGGCTATGGAGATGCCCATCAATCGATATCAATGCGAGGAGTAGGGATTGCCATGCAACGGATGCACTAAAGAGCTATAAGTGTATGAAAGCTCAAAATAAAAAGTAAGTGGGTGTGCATCCAACTTGCTTGCTCATGAAGACCTCGGGCATTTGAGGAAGCCCATCATCGGAATATACAAGCCAAGTTCTATAATGAAAAATTCCCACTAGTATATGAAAGTGACAACATAGGAGACTCTCTATATGAAAAACATGGTGCTACTTTGAAGCACAAGTGTGGAAAAAGGATAGTAACATTGCCCCTTCTCTCTTTTTCTCTCATTATCTATATTTTTTTTCTTTTTCTTTCTTTTTTTCTTTGGCTCTTTTGGCCTTTTTTTATTTTTTATTTATTTTTCGTCTGGAGACTCATCCCGACTTGTGGGGGAATCATAGCCTCCATCATCCTTTCCTCACCGGGACAATGCTCTAATAATGATGATCATCACACTTTTATTTACTTATAACTCAAAATTACAACTCGATACTAGAACAAATATGACTCTATATGAATGCCTCTGGCAGTGTACCAGGATGTGCAATGATCTAGCGTAACATGTATAAAAAATGATGAATGGTGGCTTTGCCACAAATACTATGTCAGCTATATGATCATGCAAAGCAATATGACAATGATGATGTGTGTCATATGAAAGGAACGGTGGAAGTTGCATGGCAATATATCTCGGAATGGCTATGGAAATGCCATAATAGGTAGGTATGGTGGCTGTTTTGAGGAAGGGTAAAAGGGGTTTATGTGTGAAAGAGCGTATCATATCACGGGGTTTGGATGCACCGGCAAAGTTTGCGCCAACTCTCGAGGTGAGAAAGGGCATGGCACGGTACCGAAGAGGCTAGCAAATTATGGAAAGCTAGGAGTGCGTATAATCCATGGACCCACATTAGTCATAAAGAACTCACATACTTATTGCAAAAGTCTACTTAGACCTCGAAGCAAAGTATTTCACCGCATGCCCCTAGGAGGAGGGTTGGTAGGAGTTTACCATCGCACGACCTCGATTATAACATCACACAAGGTTTCATTTCAGACCTATAAATGCTCCAACTTCCTCGTCATGCCACAACTAATATTTAGGTGAATATGTCATAAAAAACTTTAATACCGATATTTCTACTAACCAATGATCATGAACCTATACCCTTTCATATTACGACATTAATAAAATTAACCATACACTTCATTCTTAGTGATCTACATGAAGGTTTTTATTATATCCCCCTTGGATACTTATCATATCAGGACCATTCTTTTAACATGTGCAAATTGCCATTGCTATTTATTGGACTCTCAAAAAGATATAAGTGAAGCATGAGAGTGCAACTATTTCTTTAAAATATAACCACCACCGTGCTCTAAAAGATATAAGTGAAGCACTAGAGCAACTGCCTAGCTCAAAAGATATAAGTGAAGCACATAGAGTATTCTAACAAATCACGAATAATGTGTGTCCCTCTCAAAAAGGTGTGTCTAGCAAAGATGATTGTGACAAACTAAAAAGCAAACAAAATCAAACAAACTATAGCACAAGACGCTCCAAGCAAAACACATATCATGTGATGAATAAAAATATAGCTTGAAGTGAGTTACCGATAGATTGTAGAAGGGGATGCCATCCGGAGCACCCCCAAGCTTAGACGCTTGAGTCTTCCTTGAATATTACCTTTGGGTGCCTTGGTGACGGTGTCCTGGATTAGGGGGTGCTAACCGGGCTGACTCGGTTCCTCGGATGGACCGATGTGCCCCCGTACGTGATCAAGATGGACTCCGGAAGCCACGCATGGGAGACGTGATCAAGGCTGCCTCTACCGAAGACTTGTAGTACACTTCAAGATTACTCCAGCCTCCTTACTCCAGGATACCGACCTTGTAACCCTAGATACCCTCCCTGGCGTGTATATAAGCCATAGGGTTTAGCCCGTAGGGGACACAACAAAAACGCAACATCGAACACCTAGCTTTAGGAGTTAGACACATATTACAATCTCGAGGTAGGTCAACTCTGTACTCGATACATCTCCATTAATATAAACAGAAGCAAGACATAGGGTTTTACCTCCATCAAGAGGGCCCGAACCTGGGTGAAACATCGTCTCCCTTTGTCTCTGTTACCATCGATCCGAGATCCGCAGCTCGGGACCCCCTACCCCGAGGTCTGCCGGTTTTTACACCGACACTTGGGCATCCCCAAGCTTAGGCTCTTGCCTCTCCTTATTCCTTTGTCCATTATGATCTCACCCAAAACTTGAAAACTTCAGCACACAAAACTCAACAGAAACCTCGTGAGATCCATTAGTATAACAAATAAATCTTAAACTCTAAGTACTGTAGTAAATTGATTCATATTTAATATTGGCATAATGCTACTGTACTCCAACTTCTCCATGACTCATACCCCCCGATACGATCCATAGATTCATCAAAATAAGCAAACTATGCAACAAAAACAGAATCTGTCTAAAACAGAACAGTCTGTAAAGATCTGAATTATGGTCATACTTCTGTAACTCCAACAATTCTGAAAAATTGGGAAATTCATATTACAATACTGTGTAAAAAAATTCAAAATTTATTGACGCTCCAGCAAAAATTCAAAATTCCAGTACTGGACGCAAAAGTTTCTGTTTTTAAACAGCATCAATCATACTATCTTCCAAATCATCCCAAAGGCATTACTTGGCACAAACACTAATTAAAACATAAAAACACAATCATAACAGAGGATATAATCATGTAATCACACAAAAACAGAAAGTTAAAACAAAAATTTATTTTATTCATTGGGTTGCCTCCCAATAAGCGCTATTGTTTTATGCCCCTAGCTAGGCATAATGCATAGTTTTAAGTATTGTCATCCTTGGTTTTAGCCAACTTAGTAATATGATCTTTGGAAGATTTTTCAAAAACAATAGGGAACACATCATCAACCAAAATTTTAGAGTCATTAAGGTTACCTTGTTTAAACCCTTCTTTGTTCCCTTTTACAATCCAAGCATACTTCTGATTAATACCATTGAAAACTTGTTGGATAATATGTATGGGAGGAACTTCCTTCTTAGCATTCTCGTCAAAGGTACGGTGATCATGAAAAACATATCTCATCATATACTCCTTATTATGTAAAATTTCATCTATCACCAGTTTTTCTTTACTCATATTATAGAAATCAAAGATCTCTCTAGCTTCTTGCACTCTATAATTAAATTCATTCATGAGGATAAGACTGGCTATCTTTTTAGCCTTGGGGTTGTTTATAGCAGGTAACTCATAGAACAACCTTTGCAAAGTAGGGTGAGTGCGCATAAATCTTTTTTCAAGTTTAGAAACAAGTGCAGAGATAGCCTCTCCATAACTATTGGTTCTCTCAAGAATAGGAGTGTCATTGCAAACCAAAGATCCAGTACAATTAAGGAACTCTGGGATAATATTTTTCCCTATAACATTTCCACTCCCTACTACAAAAACTTTTGTATCCAAATTTGAGGGAATTTCTCTTTTGGGGGTCTCACCATCCGCACCTTTTTCGATAACAAAGTCAGACATGATAACGAGTTCAAGCAAGCAAGCAAAAAATATTTTTGTGTTTTTGTAAAAAAAATTAGAAGTGGGGGAGATGAAAACGAGAGGCAAATGCAAATAAAATAAATGCAAGTGGATGATAGTTTGTGCGAAGGTACTTGATAAACTTTGGTGATGTCTCCCCGGCAACGGCGCCAGAAATTCTTCCTGCTACTTGTAGACTGCGTTGGTATTTTCCTTGAAGAGGAGAGGATGATGCAGTATAGTAGAGATAAGTATTTCCCTCAGTTAAGAACCAAGGTTATCAATCCAGTAGGAGAACCATGCAAAATCCCGTAAGCAGCACCTACACACATAAAAGCAAACACTTGCACCCAACGCAAATAAGAGGGTTGTCAATCCTCTTAGCGGTTATTTGCAAGGATTAAGTCTGATAATGATAGATAGATAAAGTAAATTACTAAATAAAATAAAAGTAAATAAATTGCAGCAAGGTATTTTTGGATATATATATATATATATATGATAAAGTAGACTCGGGGGCCATAGTTTTCACTAGAGGCTTCTCTCTCGAGCGCAGAACATACTGTGGGTAAACAAATTAATGTTGGGCAATTGATAGAAAAGCAAATAATTATGACGGATTCATGGCAATGATCATGTATATAGGCATCACGTTCGAGACAAGTAGACCGACTCCTGCCTGCATCTACTACTATTACTCCACTCATCGACCGCTATCCAGCATGCATCTAGAGTATTAAGTATAAAATGGAGTAACACCTTAAGCAAGATGACATGATGTAGAGAAGTAAACTCAAGCAATATGAATAAACCCCATCCTTTTATCCTTAATGGCAACAAAACAAATATGTGTCATGTCCCTTTCTGTCACTGGGATTGAGCACCGCAAGATTGAACCCATCACAAAGCACCTCTCCCATTGCAAGATAAACCGATCTAGTTGGCCAAACCAAATCGATAAATCGGAGAGAAATACAAAGCTATAATAATCACGCATAAAAGAGTTCAGCAAAGACTCAAATATTTCTCATGAATAATCTGATCATAAACTCATAATTCATCGGATCCCAACAAACACACCGCAAAAGAAGATTACATTGGATAGAACTCCAAGAACATCGAGGAGAACTTTGTATTGAAGATCAAAGAGAGAGAAGAAGCCATCTAGCTACTAGCTATGGACCCGTAGGTCGGTGGTAAACTACTCACACATCATCGGAAGGTCTACAAGGTTGATGTAGAAGCCCTCCGTGATCGATCCCCCCTCCGGCAGAGTGCCGGGGAAGGGCTCCAGATGGGATCATGGATGAACAGAGGGTTGCGGTGGCGGAAAAGTTTTCTCGTCTGGCTCTTTGATGTTTATGGAATATTTGAGAATTTATAGTGGATGAATTAGGCAGGAGGTGCCACGAGGGGCCCACAAGCCTGGGGGGCGCGCCCCCTGAGCTTGTCGCTCCCTCGTGACTCCTCAGGTCTTCTCCCGAACCTTCTAGGGTCTCTTCTGGTCCAAAAAAATTAATCCAAAGTTTTTTCTGCGTTTGGACCTTTTTTGATAATGATTTTCTAAAAAGACAAAAACAAGCAAAAAACAGCAACTGACACTAGGCACTAGGTTAATAGGTTAGTTCCAAAAAATGATATAAAATAGCACCAAGTTGCATATAAAACATCTAAGATTGATAATATAATAGCATGGAACAATCAAAAATTATAGATACGTTGGAGACGTATCAAGGTGCCGCCGTCTCGAGGTGGAACCTGGGCAGGAGCACTTTTGCTCTCCGGCGGAGCGATTCCGCCGGGGATACTTCCCTCCGGGAGGGGGAAATCGAAGCCATTGACATCACCAACGATCCTCTCTTCGTGGGAGGGCCAATCTTCATCAACTTCTTCACCAGCACCATCTCATCTCAAACCCTAGTTCATCTCTTGTATTCAATCTTTGTCTCAAAACCTCAGATTGGTACCTGTGGGTTGCTAATTACATCTTGTAGTTGATGCTAGTTGGTTTATTTGGTGGAAGATTATATGTTTAGATCCTTAATGATATTCAATACCCCTTTGATGTTGAACATGAATATGATTTGTGAGTAGTTACTTTTGTTCTTGAGGACATGGGAGAAGTCTCGTTATAAGTAATCATGTGAATTTGGTATGCGTTTGATGTTTTGATGATATGTATGTTGTTGCTTCCTTTAGTGGTGTCATGTGAACGTCGACTACATGATACTTCACCATACTTGGGACTAAGGGAAGGCATTGTGGAGTAGTAAGTAGATGATAGGTTGCTAGAGTGACAAAAGCTTAAACCCTAGTTTATGCGCTATTCCGTAAGGGGCTGATTTGGATCCATATGTTTCATGCTATGGTTAGATTTATCTTAATTCTTCTTTTGTAGTTGTGGATGCTTGCGAGAGGGGGTAATCATAAGAGGGTTGCTTGTTCAAGTAAGAACAGCACCCTAGCACCGGTCCAACCACATATCAAATTATCAAAGTAGCGAACGTGAATCAAATAAACATGATGAAAGTTATTAGATGAAATTCCCATGTATCCTCGAGAACACTTTACTTATTATAAGAGTTCGTCCCGGCTTGTCCTTTGCTATAAAAAGGATTGGGCCACCTTGCTGCACCCTTGTTACCATTGCTACTTGTTACTTGTCATGAATTACATTGCTATCAAACTATGTGTTACCGATAATTTCAGTGCTTGCATAGAATACCTTGCTGAAAACCGCTTATCATTTCCTTCTGCTCCTCGTTGGGTTCGACACTCTTACTTATCGAAAGGAATACGATTGATCCCCTTTACTTGTGAGTTATCAAGACTCTTTTCTGGCGCCGTTGCCGGGGAGTGAAGCGCCTTTGGTAAGAGGAATTTGGTAAGGAAACACTTATATTATGTCCTGAAATTTACTGTCACTTGTCACTATGGAAAGTAATCCTTTGAGGGGTTTGTTCGGGGTATCTTCACCTCGACCGAAAGCATTGAGAGTTGCCCATCAACCTACTGAACCTACTGAAAATATTTATTATGAAATTCCTTCGGGTATGTTAGAGAAACTGCTAGCTAATCCTTATGCAGGTGATGGAACAATACACCCTGATATGCACTTGATCTATGTTGATGAAATTTGGGAATTGTTTAAGCTGGCAGGTTTATCCAAGGATGGAGTTAAGAGGAAGGTATTCCCTTTATCTTTGGAGGGAAAGGCATTGACATGGTATAGGCTATTGGATGATATTGGAACATGGGATTGGAACCGGTTGAAGCTGGAATTTCACCAGAAATTATATCCTATGCATTTGGTTCATTATGATCGGATATATAATTTTTGGCCTCGTGAAGGAGAAAGTATCGCTCAAGCTTGGGGGAGGCTTAAGTATATGTTGCACACATGCCCCAATCATGATCTCTCAAGAGAAATAATTATACAAAACCTTTATGCTTGGCTTTCTCGTAATGATCAATCCATGCTCGATACTTCTTCTACTGGTTCCTTTATAAAGAGAACTATTTAATTCAAATGGGATCTTCTGGAAAGAATTAAATGCAACTCTGAAGATTGGGAAATCGACAAAGGTAAAGAGTCAGGTATAAATCTTGAGTTTGATTGTGTTAAATCTTTTATGGAAACTGATGCTTTTCATAAGTTTCGTACTAAATATGGAATTGACTCTGAGATAGTAGCTACTTTTTGGGAATCATTTGCTGCTCATGTTGATCTCCCTATGGAGAAATGGTTTAAGTTTCATCCACCTATTGAATTAAAGGAATAACCTATTATAGCTAAAGAGGAAATACTTATTTATAATGTTGATCCAGTTATGCCTACTGCTTATATTGCGAAACCTCCTTTCCCTGTTAGGATTAAGGAACATGCTAAAGCTTCAACTGTGGTTAACAAGAGTAATATTAAACCAATTAAATCCTCTGAACAAATTAAAGTTGAACCTAATATTGCAATGGTTAAAGATCTTTTGGTTGACAACATTGATGGACATGTCATATATTTCTGTGATGAAGCAACTAGAATTGCTAAGCCAGACCCTAAAGATAAAAATAAACCTAATTGGCATGCTTGTTATTTTTGTTAAAATTGGAGATCATTGCTATCATGGTTTATGTGATATTGGTGCTAGCGTGTGTGCTATCCCATTTACTCTTTATCAAGAAGTCATGAATGATATTGCACCTGTTGAGATTGAATATATTGATGTTACTATTAAGCATGCAAACAGAGATACTATTACGCCACTTGGGATTGTTAGAGATGTTGAAGTCTTGTGTGGTGATACGTCCATTTTGCATCATGTTTTCCTACTGTTATTTATAGTGTTTTAAATCAATATAACACCTTGTGGAGCAATTCTAATGCCTTTTCTCTCTTAATATGCAAGATTTACACAAGGAGGGAGATTGCCGGCAGCTGGAATTCTGGACCTGAAAAAGCTATGTCAGAGATACCTATTCTGCACATCTCCAAATGAGCTGACATTTCACGAAGATTTATTTTGGAACAAATAAAAAATACTGGAAGCAAGAAGTACCAGAAGGGGCCACCCAGGTGCCCACGAGGCACCAGGGCGCGCCACCCCCCCAGGCGCGCCCTGGTGTCTCGTGGGGCCCCTGGCCAGCCTCTGGCCCCCATTTTCTGGTATATAAGCCCATTTTCCCTAAAAAAATAGAGAGAAGACTTTTGGGATGGTGCGCCTCCATCTCGAGGCGGAACTTGGGCAGGAGCACTTTTGCTCTCCGGCGAAGAGATTCTGCCGGGGATACTTCCCTCTGGGAGGGGGAAATCGAAGCCATCGACATCACCAACGATCCTCTCATCGTGGGAGGACCAATCTTCATCAACATCTTCACCAGCACCATCTCATCTCAAACCCTAGTTCATCTCTTGTATTCAATCTTTGTCTCAAAACCTCAGATTGGTACCTGTGGGTTGCTAGTAGTGTTGATTACATCTTGTAGTTGATGCTAGTTGGTTTATTTGGTGGAATATTATATGTTCAGATCTATTATGCTATTTAATACCCCTCTGATCTTGGACATGAAGATGATTTGTGAGTAGTTACTTTTGTTCTTGAGGACATGGGAGAAGTCCTGTCATAAGTAATCATGTGAATTTGGTATTCGTTCGATACTTTGATGATATGTATGTTGTTAATTCTCTTAGTGGTGTCATGTGAACGTCGACTACATGACACTTCACCATCTTCGGGCCTAAGGGAATGCATTGTGGAGTAGTAATTAGATGATGGGTTGCTAGAGTGACAGAAGCTTAAACCCTAGTTTATGCGCTATTCCGTAAGGGTCTCATTTGGAACCATATGTTTAATGCTATGGTTAGAGTTATCTTAATTCTTCTTTCGTAGTTGCGGATGCTTGCGAAGGGGGGTAATCATAAGTGGGAGGTTTGTTCAAGTAAGAACAGCACCCAAGCACCGGTCCACCCACATATCAAATTATCAAAGTAGCGAACGCGAATCAAACCAACATGATGAAAGTGACTAGATGAAATTCCCATGTGTCCTCGAGAACGCTTTACTTATTATAAGAGATCGTTCCAGCTTATCCTTTGCTATAAAAAGGATTGGGCCACCTTGCTGCACTCTTTGTTACTATTTCTATTTGTCACTTGTTACAAATTATCTTGCTATCAAACTACTCGTTACCGATAATTTCAGTGCTTGCAGAAAATACCTTGCTGAAAACCGCTTGTCATTTCCTTCTGCTCCTCGTTGGGTTCGACACTCTTACTTATCGAAAGGACTACGATTGATCCCCTATACTTGTGGGTCATCAAGATTCTTTTCTGGCGCCGTTGCCGGGGAGTGAAGCGCCTTTGGTGAGTGGAATTTGGTAAGGAAACATTTATATTACGTGCTGAAATTTACTGTCACTTGTCACTATGGAAAGTAATCCTTTGAGGGGTTTGTTCGGGGTATCTTCACCTCGACCGGAAGCACCAAGTGTTGCTCCTCAACCTACTGCACCTACTGAAAATATTTATTATGAGATTCCTTCGGGTATGAGAGAGAAACTGCTAGCTAGTCCTTATGCAGGAGATGGAACGGTACATCCTGATATGCACTTGATCTATGTGGATGAAATTTGTGGATTGTTTAAGCTTGTAGGTTTATCCGGAGATGGAGTTAAGAAGAAAGTATTCCCTTTATATTTGGAGGGAAAGGCGTTGACATGGTATAGGCTATGTGATGATACCGATACATGGGACCGGAACCGATTGAAATTGGAATTCCACCAGAAATTTTATCCTATGCATTTGGTTCATCGTGATCGGAATTATATATATAATTTTTGGCCTCGTGAAGGAGAAAGCATCACTCAAGCTTGGGGGAGGCTTAAGTACATGATGTACATATGCCCCAACCATGAGCTCTCAAGAGAAATTATCTTACAAAATTTTTATGCTCGGCTTTCTCATGATAATCAAACCATGCTTGATTCTTCTTCGACTGGCTCCTTTATGAAGAAAACTATTGAATTCAGATGGGATCTTCTAGAAAGAATTAAACGCAACTCTAAAGATTGGGAACTCGACAAAGTTAATGAGTCATGTATAATACTTGAGTTCGATTGTGTTAAATCTTTTATGGCTACCGATGCTTTTCACAAGTTTAGCACTAAATATGGACTTGACTCTGAGATAGTAGCCTCCTTTTGTGAATCCTTTGCTACTCATGTTGATCTCCCTAAGGAGAAGTGGTTTAAATATCACCCACCTATTGAATTAAAAGAAGAACCCGTTAGTGTTAAAGAAGAAACAATTGTTTACCATGTTGATCCAGTTGTGCCTACTGCTTATATTGAGAAACCACCTTTTCCTGTTAGGATTAAGGAACATGATAAAGTTTCAACTGTGGTTAACAAAAGTAATATTAGAGCACCTAGACCCTCCGAACAAATTAAGGTTGAACCTAATATTGATATGGTTAAAGATCTCTTGGTCGATAATATAGATGGGCATGTTATTTACTTCTGTGATGAAGCAGCTAGAATTGCCAAACCAGATCCTAAAGATAAAAACAGACCTGTAGTAGGCATGCCTGTTGTCTCTGTTAAAATAGGAGATCATTGTTATCATGGCTTATGTGATTTGGGTGCTAGTGTGAGTGCTATTCCGTTTACCTTATACCAAGAAATTATGAATGATATTGCGCCTGTTGAAATAGAGGACATTGATGTTACTATTAAGCTTGCAAACAGAGATACCATTACACCGCTTGGGATCGTTAGAGATGTTGAAGTCTTGTGTGGAAAAATAAAATACCCTACTGATTTTCTAGTCCTCGGTTCTTCGCAAGATGATTTTTGTCCAATTATATTTGGTAGACCTTTCTTGAACACTGTTAATGCCAGGATTGATTGCGCTAAAGAAATTGTTAGTGTTAATTTTGGTGGTATGTCTCATGAGTTTAATTTCTCCAAGTTTCGTAGACAACCTCATGATAAAGAATTGCCTAGTAAAGATGAAATTATTGGTCTTGCTTCTATTGCCGTACCTCCTACTGATCCGTTAGAACAATATTTGCTAGACCATGAAAACGATATGCATATGAATGAAAGAAATGAAATAGATAGGATGTTCTTTGATCAACCACCTATCCTTAAACACAATTTGCCTGTTGAAACTCTTGGAGGCCCTCCTCCACCTAAGGGTGATCCTGTATTTGAATTGAAGCAATTGCCTGATACATTGAAATATGCTTATCTTGATGAAAAGAAGATATATCCTGTTATTATTAGTGCTAACCTTTCAGAGCATGAAGAAAAGAGATTACTTAAAACTCTGAGGAAGCACCGAGCTGCTATTGGATATACTCTTGATGATCTTAAGGGCATTAGTCCCACTCTATGTCAGCACAAAATTAATATGGAGCCTGATGCTAAACCAGTTGTCGACCACCAACGACGATTAAATCCTAAGATGAAAGAGGTGGTAAGAACTGAAATATTAAAACTTCTGGAAGCAGGTATAATCTATCCCATAGCTGATAGTAGATGGGTAAGTCCCGTTCATTGTGTCCCTAAGAAAGGAGGTATCACCGTTGTTCCTAATGATAAAAATGAACTCATTCCACAAAGAATTGTAACTGGTTATAGGATGGTAATTGATTTTAGAAAATTAAACAAAGCTACTAGAAAAGATCATTACCCCTTACCTTTTATTGATCAAATGTTAGAAAGATTATCTAAGCATGCACACTTTTGTTTCCTAGATGGTTATTCTGGTTTTTCTCAAATACCTGTATCACAACCCGATCAAGAGAAAACCACCTTTACTTGTCCTTTTGGAACTTATGCTTATAGATGTATGCCTTTTGGTTTATGCAATGCACCTGCTACCTTTCAAAGATGTATGACTGCTATATTCTCTGACTTTTGTGAAAAGATTGTTGAGGTTTTCATGGTTGATTTTTCTGTTTACGGAACTTCTTTTGATGATTGCTTAAGCAACCTTGATCGAGTTTTGCAGAGATGTGAAGAAACTAATTTTGTCTTGAATTGGGAGAAGTGCCACTTTATGGTGAATGAAGGTATTGTGTTTGGGCATAAAATTTCTGAAAGAGGTATTGAAGGTGATAAAGTTAAGGTTGGTGCTATTGAGAAAATGACATGTCCTAAAGATATTAAAGGTATAAGAAGTTTCCTAGGTCATGCTAGTTTCTATAGAAGGTTTATTAAAGACTTCTCTAAAATTTCTAGGCCTCTTACCAATCTTTTGCAAAAAGATGTTCCATTTGTTTTTGATGATGATTGTCTAGAAGCCTTTGAAACACTTAAGAAAGCCTTAACCACTGCACCTATTGTTCAACCACCTGATTGGAATTTGCCTTTTGAAATTATGTGTGATGCTAGTGATTATGCTGTTGGTGCTGTTCTAGGACAGGGAGTTGATAAGAAATTAAATGTTATCTATTATGATAGTAAAACTCTAGACAATGCCCAAAGAAATTATGCTACTTGCATGTGATAAATTCAGATCTTACATAGTTGATTCTAAGGTAACTGTTCACACCGATCATGCTGCTATTAAATATCTTATGGAGAAGAAAGATGCTAAACCTAGACTTATTAGGTGGGTTTTATTGCTACAAGAATTTGACTTGCATATTATTGATAGAAAGGGAGCTGAGAATCCCGTAGCAGATAATTTGTCTAGAATGGAAAATGTTCTTAATGACCCACTACCTATTAATGATGATTTTCCTGATGAACAATTAGCTGTCATAAATGCTTCTTGTAATACTCCTTGGTATGCAGACTATGCTAATTACATTGTTGCTAAATACATACCACCTAGTTTCACGTACCAACAAAAGAAAAGGTTTTTCTTTGATTTAAGACATTACTTTTGGGATGACCCACATCTTTATAAAGAAGGAGTAGATGGTATTATTAGATGTTGTATACCTGAGCATGAACAGGAACAAATCCTACGGAAGTGTCATTCCGAGGCTTACGGAGGACACCATGCGGGAGACAGAACTGCACATAAGGTATTACAATCTGGTTTCTATTGGCCTACTCTTTTCAAGGATGCTCATAAGTTTGTCTTATATTGTGATATATGTCAAAGAATTGGTAATGTTGGTAGACGGCAGGAAATGCCTATGAATTATTCACTCGCTATTGAACCATTTGATGTTTGGGGATTTGATTATATGGGACCTTTTCCTAAATCCAATGGGTATACTCATATTTTAGTTGTTGTTGATTACGTTACTAAGTGGGTAGAAGCTATCCCAACTAGTAGTGCTGATCATAACACTTCTATTAAAATGCTTAAAGAAGTTTTTTTCCCGAGGTTTGGAGTCCCTAGATATTTAATGACTGATGGTGGTTCACATTTCATTCATGGTGCATTCCGTAAATTGCTTGCTAAATATGATGTCAACCATAGAATTACATCTCCCTATCACCCTCAAACTAGTGGTCAAGTAGAATTGAGTAATAGAGAAATAAAATTAATTTTGCAAAAAACCGTTAATAGATCTAGAAAGAATTGGTCTAAGAAACTTGACGATGCATTATGGGCTTATAGAACTGCTTATAAAAATCCTATGGGTATGTCTCCTTATAAAATGGTTTATGGAAAAGCATGTCATTTACCTCTTGAGTTATAACATAAAGCATATTGGGCAATTAAAGAACTCAATTATGATTTTAAACTTGCCGGTGAAAAGAGGTTATTTGATATTAGCTCCTTAGATGAATGGAGAACCCAAGCTTATGAAAATGCCAAATTGTTTAAAGAAAAAGTTAAAAGATGGCATGATAGAAGAATTCAAAAACGGGAATTTAAAGTGGGTGAGCAAGTTCTATTGTATAATTCTCGTTTGAGATTCTTTGCAGGAAAGCTCCTCTCTAAATGGGAAGGACCGTATATCATCGAAGAAGTTTATCGCTCCGGAGCCATCAAAATAAACAACTCCGAAGGCACTAATCCGAGAGTGGTGAATGGGCAAAGAATTAAGCACTATATTTCAGGTAGCCCCATTAATGTTGAAACTAATATTATTGAAACAATTACACCAGAAGAATACATAAGAGAGACCTTCCGGAACGCTCCAGAACCATGAAAAGGAAGAGGTACGTGATACGGTAAGTAAAACGACTCCAAAAATTCCATAAAAATACTTTCTGTCAGTTTTGGAATATTAGAAAAAATACGAAAATAAGAAACAACCGAGGGGACCCACCTGGTGCCCACGAGGCACCGGGGCGCGCCACCCCCCAGGCGCGCCCTGGTGGCTCGTGGGCCCCTCGTGAGCCTTCTCGACTCCATTTTTCTTCTGGACTACTTGTTTTGCAAGATGAAAATTCTTTATATATACTCCCAGACGTTTTGACCACTGTATCGCAGAAATCTTCTCTGTTCTTGTTTCGTGCTATTTTTCTGACAGATCTAGATCGCTATGGCTCCACCTAGCTCCTCCAAGGACAAGTTCTACGAGAAGGTTATCAACCCCTACCTACCAGAGGTGATGAAACACCCTCAAGCCATTGAGATGCGTGAGGGGGTGCTTCACATCCGGGATGTGCAAGGACCCAAGAAGACTGGGAGCGTGGAGTCCAGGCTCGAAGCGGTGGAGCAGATCTTCAAGTGCCAAGGGATGGTGGAATGTGGACTCAACGCCAACCACTCCATGATCACGGAGTTCACCCGTGATCGCAAGGTGGATGACCGATCGATGGGGGACTTCGTCTTCAAGCTCAATGAACGAATTGACTATCTCCAAGGCCAAATCTATGATCTTCAAAGGCCAAATTTTTAGTATGAGGCAAGATTCAAAGGTATGAGTTTAGCTGCAAGTTTCAGGACTCCGGAGACTCGTTCATCTTCTTATGATGGGGAACCTATGCCATGGAAGCCGGAGGACAAGCCCACCACTTCATCACCACCACCATCACCGAAGAAGGAAAATTGAGTACATGGGTATGGGCACTCCCCTTGGCTTGTGCCAAGCTTGGGGGAGGTGCCCAGGTATCGTATCACCATCACTTTTACTATCTTTACCTATTTTTAGTTCGATCCTTAGTTATTTCATGATTTAGTTGAATAAAAGTTTAGTATGATCTATTTTCGAGTGCTAGTTTCGTGATCTATCTATCTATGTAATCGAGTTGAGAGTTATATAATAAAGAGTAGTTTGAGTTTTTGCTTCTTTACTTTCATGTTTCAATCTTAGCAATGAAAATAATGAAAAAGATCATATGCTAATCTTATGGAAAGTAATGAGATTACATAAAGAAAAGTATAAGTGGTAAAATTTATTGGAAGTTAACAAACATAACATTAGTCAATGATGCAATTCATGAAAGAATTAATAAGGGAAGAGAAGATTTACATGCAAATATACTATCTTGGACATCTTTTATGATTGTGAGCCCCCATTAAGTATTTTATGTCAAATTGTTGACGTTGGACAAGGAAGACAATGTAATGAGTTATGTTTGCTTATATTCACATAGAAGTTATATTGTTATAGATCCTCCAACATGTGGTGCTTGCCCAATATCTTTGCTAGCCAAAAATCCGCACCAAGTAGAGATACTACTTGTGCATCCAAAACCCTTAAACCCAGTTTTATGTCATGAGAGTCCACTATATCTACCTATGGATTGAATAAGATCCTTCATGTAAGTTGTCATCGGTGCAAAAAGCAATAAAAATTGCCTCTTAATATGTCTGAATTTTTATTGTAAGGGAAAATAAGCTTTGTACGAACTTGTGATAGTAAAGAAATAAAAGCGATGGACTGCATAATAAAGGTTGCTATCATAAGGGGAAATATAAAGTGACATTCCTTTGCATTAAGAGTTTGTGCGTCCAACAACAAAAAGCACATGACAACCTCTGCTTCCCTTTGCGAAGGGCCTATCTTTTACTTTTATGTATTTACTTTTTATGCAAGAGTCAATAGTGTTCTCCTCTATTCCTTTTTATTTTTCTCTTTTGTAAGCATCATGTGGTGGGGAAAGATCTAGGCATATATATCCAGTTGGATATGAGTGATCATGAGTCATTATGGTTGGCATCACCCTTGAGGTGAATAAGTTGGGAGGCGAAATTATAAGCCCCTGTCTTTCTATGTGTCTGGCTGAAACTTTTTGCTCCATATATATGTTGTGAGTGTTAGCAATCATGGAAGACTATATGATGGTAGAGTATGTGGACTTGCTTTAAAGCTCCTACATGAGACCCTTCCTGAAAATATTATGAATTGCAATTGCATTGTTGACTGAGAACATAGTTTGTTAGTTTTCAAGAAAGTTTATGCCTTATACTTCATTGTTGTGATGAATTATTACTTGCTCATGAGAAGTTCTATGATAATATATATTGCTGTTATAATAATGATCATGATGCTACTATGTCCATATTTTGTTTTTAGCGACACCTCTCTCTCTAAACATGTGGACATGATTATCGATATCGGCTTTCGCTTGAGGACAAGCGAGGTCTAAGCTTGGGGGAGTTGATACGTCCATTTTGCATCATGTTTTCCTACTGTTATTTATAGTGTTTGTTAATCAATATAACACCTTGTGGAGCAATTCTAATGCCTTTTCTCTCTTAATATGCAAGATTTACACAAGGAGGGAGATTGCCGGCAGCTGGAATTCTGGACCTGAAAAAGCTATGTCAGAGATACCTATTCTGCACATCTCCAAATGAGCTGAAATTTCACAGAGATTTATTTTGGAATAAATAAAAAATACTGGAAGCAAAAAGTACCAGAGGGGGCCACCCAGGTGCCCACGAGGCACCAGGGCGTGCCACCCCCCCAGGCACGCCCTGGTGGCTCGTTGGGCCCCTGGCCAGCCTCTAGCCCCCATTTTCTGGTCTATAAGCCCATTTGCCCTAAAAAATAGAGAGAAGACTTTTGGGACGGTGCGCCACCGTCTCGAGGCGAAACTTGGGCAGGAGCACCTTTGCTTTCCGGCGGAGAGATTCTGTCGGGGATACTTCCCTCCGGGAGGGGAAAATCGAAGCCATCGACATCACCAATGATCCTCTCATCGTGGGAGGACCAATCTTCATCAACATCTTCACCAGCACCATCTCATCTCAAACCCTAATTCATCTCTTGTATTCAATCTTTGTCTCAAAACCTCAGATTGGTACCTGTGGGTTGCTAGTACTGTTGATTACATCTTGTAGTTGATGTTAGTTGGTTTATTTGGTGGAAGATTATATGTTCAGATCTATTATGCTATTTAATACCCCTCTGATCTTGGACATGAAGATGATTTGTGAGTAGTTACTTTTGTTCTTGAGGACATGGGAGAAGTCTTGTCATAAGTAATCATGTGAATTTGGTATTTGTTCGATATTTTGATGATATGTATGTTGTTCGATATTTTGATGATATGTATGTTGTTGATTCTCTTAGTGGTGTCATGTGAACGTCGACTACATGAAACTTCACCATCTTTGGGCCTAAGGGAATGCATTGTGGAGTAGTAATTAGATGATGGGTTGCTAGAGTGACAGAATCTTAAACCCTAGTTTATGCGCTATTCCGTAAGGGTCTGATTTGGATCCATATGTTTAATGATATGGTTAGAGTTATCTTAATTCTTATTTCGTAGTTGCGGATGCTTGCGAAGGGGGGTAATCATAAGTGGGAGGTTTGTTCAAGTAAGAACAGCACCCAAGCACCGGTCCACCCACATATCAAATTATCAAAGTAGCGAACGCGAATCAAACCAACATGATGAAAGTGACTAGATGAAATTCCAATGTGTCCTCGAGAACGCTTTACTTATTATAAGAGATCGTTCCGGCTTGTCCTTTGCTATAAAAAGGATTGGGCCACCTTGCTGCACTCTTTGTTACTATTGCTATTTGTCACTTGTTACAAATTATCTTGCTATCAAACTACTCGTTACCGATAATTTCAGTGCTTGCAGAAAATACCTTGCTGAAAACCGCTTGTCATTTCCTTCTGCTCCTCGTTGGGTTCGACACTCTTACTTATCGAAAGGACTACGATTGATCTCCTATACTTGTGGGTCATCATGTGGTAAGATCAAATACCCTACTGATTTCTTAGTCCTTGGATCACCACAATATGATTTTTGTCCCATTATATTTGGTAGACCTTTCTTGAATACGGTCAATGCTAAGATTGATTGCAATAAAGAAACGGTAAGTGTTAATTTTGGTGATGTATCTCATGAGTTTAATTTCTCTAAGTTTCATAAACAACCTCATGATAAAGAGTTACCTAATAAAGATGAAATTATTGGTCTTGCTTCTATTGTTGTACCTCCTACTGATCCTTTAGAACAATACTTGTTAGACCATGAAAATGATATGCATATGAATGAAAGAAATGAAATAGATGAAATATTCTTTAAACAAGCACCTATTATTAAACATAATTTGAGAGTTGAAACTTTGGGAGATCCTCTTCCACCTAAGAGTGATCCTGTGTTTGAATTAAAGAAACTACCTGATACACTCAAATATGCTTATCTTGATGAAAAGAAGATATATCCTGTTATTATCAGTGCTAACCTTTTAGGGCATGAAGAAAAGAGATTACTTGGGTATACTCTTGATGATCTTAAGGGCATTAGTCCCACTCTATGTCAGCACAAAATTCATACGGAGCCAGATGCTAAACCAGTTGTTGATCATCAAAGAAGATTAAATCCTAAAATGAAGGATGTGGTAAGAACTGAAATATTAAAGCTTCTGGAGGCAGGTATAATTTATCCTATAGCTCATAGTATGTGACGCCCCCGACTCAATCGTGCACTAATCATACACGCAAATGCGCATGATCAAGTACAGGGACTCACAGGAAGATATCACAACACAACTCTAAACACAAATTAAAAGTCATACAAGCTTTATATTACAAGCCAGGGGCCTCGAGGGCTCGAATACATAAGCTCAAGTTACACACGAGTCAGCGGAAGCGTCAGAATCCGAGTATAGACATAATTAGACAAATTTGCCTTAAGAAGGCTGAGCAAAACAACGACATCTAGATCGAAAAGGCGCAGGCCTCCTGCCTGGGAGCCTCCGAACTACTCCTGGTCGGCGGTCTCCATGTAGTAGCAGGCTCCGTCGGTGTGGTAGTAGTAGTCGTCGACGGGGTCAGCTGCATCCGGGGCTCCGTCATCTGATCGCAGCAATCGGGTATGGGGAAAAAGAGGTAGCAAAGCAACCGTGAGTACTCGTCCAAAGTACTCGCAAGACTTACATCAGATCTATGCTAGATATGCATCGGTATGAAAAGAGGGGGCTGTATCTGTGGACTAGACTGCAGAAATTCCAGAATAGAGGGGAAGGCCTAGCCTATCGAAGACTAGCATCTTCAGCATCTTGCAGCATTAGAAGAGTGTAGAGTAACATATAATATAGTAACCAGTATATATTAGCAACGCCCAGAGATCCTTCCTCGACTCCCTGCGAGAAAGCAATCCCGGAGCTAACAAATCAATCAAGTGACACAGGTATCTGATACGTCCCCAATGTATCTATAATTTTTGATTGTTCCATGCTATTATATTATCAATCTTGGATGTTTTTTTTATATACATTTACAGCAATTATATATCATTTTTTGGGACTAACCTATTAACTTAGTGCCCAGTGCCAGTTGCTGTTTTTTGCCTGTTTTTGGTTTTCCAGAATATCAGTACCAAACGAAGTCCAAATGCCACGAAACTTTTTGGAGATTTTTTTTATGGACATAACAAGTACTAGAAGCTTCGAGAGAGGGCCAGAAGATGAAGCAGTGGCCCACGAGGCACCACGGCGCGCCCCAGGGGGGGCGCCCTAGTGGCTTGTGGGGCCCACACAGCTCCGTTTGACCTAATTCCTCCACTATAAATTCTCTAAAATCGGGAAACCAACAGAGGAGTCCACGAAATACTTTTTCCGCCGATGCAAGTTTCTGTTCTCGTGAGATCCCATCTGGAGGCCTTTTCTGGTGCTCCACCGGAGGGGGAATCGATCACGGAGGGGCTCTCCATCAACCTTGCTGCCCTTCTGATGATGCGTGAGTTATTTACCACAGACCTTCGGGTCCATAGTTAGTAGCTAGATGGCTTGTTCTCTCTTTTTGATCTTCAATACAATGTTCTCCTCGATGTTCTTGGAGTTCTATCCGATGTAATCACTTTTTGTGGTGTGTTTGTTGGGATCCGATGAATTGTGAGTTTATGATAAGATTATCCATGAATATTATTTGAGTTTTCTCTGAACTCTTTTATGCATGATTATTATAGCTTCGTATTTCTCTCCAATCTATTGATTTGGTTTGGCCAACTAGATTGGTTTATCTTGCAATGGGAGAGGTGCTTTGTAATGGGTTCGATCTTACATCATGTCATCTTGCTTAAGGCGTTACTCCGTTCTTTATGGACTTAATACCCTAGATGCATGCTGGATAGCGGTCGATGTGTGGAGTAATAGTAGTAGATGCAGGCAGGAGTCGGTCTACTTGTCTCGGACGTGATGCCTATATACATGATCACTGCCTTGGATATTGTCATGATTATTTGCTTTTCTATCAATTGCCCAAAAGTAATTTGTTTACCCACCGTATGCTATTTTCATGAGAGAAGCCTCTAGTGAAAACTATGCCCCCCTGGTCTATCTAACTTATATATTAAAAATCCTAAAAATACCTTGCTGCACTTTTTCTTTATTTATTTTATTTTGTATTTTTGTTTAATCTATTTATCTATCACCATACAATTTAATCTTGTAATTAACCGCCAAGGGATTGACAACCCCTTGTAAGCGTTGGGTGCAAGGATTTGTTGTTTGTGTGCAGGTGTTGTTAACGAGGTGTTGCATGATTCTCCTACTGGATTGATAACCTTGGTTTCATAACTGAGGGAAATACTTATCTCTACTGTACTACATCATCCCTTCCTCTTCAGGGAAAAACCAACGCAGATCACAAGTAGCAGGAAGAATTTCTGGCGCCGTTGCCGGGGAGACATCATCAACATCTATCAAGTACCTACGCATAAACTTACATCTCCTTGCATTTATTTTATTTGCCTCTCATTTTCATCTCCCCCACTTCTAATTTTTTTTTTACAAAAACACAAAAATATTTTTACTTGTTTGCTTGCTTTTATTCCCTTCATGTCGAACACACAAGAACAGAAACTAAAAGCAAAAATATAAGATACTATGGATCCACTTAAAGTTTTCTACTTGGATCATCTTTGATCCATTTATGCTCGTGCTGAAACCCCAACTAGTTTAGTTGAGGGGAAATCTTTAAAGGAGCATGCTCATTTTGTGCGTCACCGTTTGTCTAAAAAAGGGAGACTCTTATGGCATCAAATAAATTGTTTGCTATGCTATGCTTGGAATCTATGTGAAATTTATGATTTTACTTGTTGCTCTAAGAACCCTAAAAAACACCTTCCCTACCTATGTGAGTTTAATGATAATGAAATCTTATCTTCTTATGCCAAGGGTGTTTATAGTTACTATGATATCGAACAAATTGAAGAATTTGTTGCTTTTAAGGGTGCTTATGAAGTTGCTTCTTTGATTGAAAAGTATGATGTTACCCTCTACAAATCTGAAAATTTTGACATACTTAAATATTGCTATGAAAACTATGCTTTTAATGCCTATGTTAAAGAATTTATTGAGAGAATGTCTGCTGCTTTGGAAGAGAATAATGATATGCATGAATCTATAGATAATTATGATTCCGTTGAAATATCCCCTCTTGACGAACGTGATGCTTGCTATTCTTGTGGCCATGATGCCAATATTAATTATGCTTATGAAAATGAACTTGCTATAGTTCCTTATTTTAAAAATGAAATTATTGCTATTGTTCCCATACTTGATAGCTCCTTAAATGAAAAGCATGATTGCAATGATGCTATTATAAATTCTACTAATGTCTGTTGTGCTAATGATATGCAAAGTTACAAGCTTGGGGATGATACTTTTGTTATGTCTACTACGTATTGCAATGATCATGATTGGGGTGATAATGCTTTTTATGATCTTGAAAATTTATTTAAGCATCACGATGAATATGATATTGATAATAATGCTTGCAATAATATTGAAAGTGGGTTTGGAGAGATCATGACTTTCGTTGATGATAATCCCACTATTTTGGAAGATTATAAATTTTTATGCATGTGGATCGTAAAGGGAATATTGTTTATGATAGCTATATCATTGAATTTGAATATGATCCTACATGTAATTATTATGAGAGAGGAAAAATATGGTTGTGGAAATTTTCATGTTACTAAATTACCTCTCTTCATGTTGATATTGTTATTGTTTCTTTCCTCTTTCTTGCATATGCTAGGTTTTGCTTGTCTAGATAATTTGTTTGCCTATAAAATGCCTATGCATAGGAAGCATGTTAGACTTAAATGTGTTTTTCACATGCTACATGATGCTCTCTTGTGTTTCATTTATTATCTTTCATGAGAGCATCATTGAAATCTCAAGCCTATCTTAATGGCTATAAAGAAAGAGCTTGTTGGGAGACAACCCAATGAATAAAATAAATTATTGTGTGTTTTTAAATTTATGCTACTGTTATGATTGAGTTTTTATGTTTTAATTAGTGTTTGTGCCAAGTAAAGCCTTTAGGATGATTTGGAAGATAGTATAATTGATGCTGTTTGGAAAACAGAAAGTTTTGTGTCCAGTGCTGGAATTTTGGTTCTATACTGGAGCGTTAGAAAAATCTAAATTTTTTACACAGTATTGGTATATGAATTTCCCACGTTGTCCTAATTTTTCAAATTTTTTGGAGTTACAGAAGTATGGCTTTTAAATAGATCTCTACAGACTGTTCTGTTTTTGACAGATTCTGTTTTTGATGCACTACTTGCTTGTTTTGATGAAACTATGGATTGTATCGGGGGGTATAAGCCATGGAGAAGTTAGAATACAGTAGGTATAATGCAAAAATAAAATATGAATGGGTTTGGAACAGTACTTAAAGTAGTGATTTATTTTGTTATACTAACTGATCTCACGAAGGTTTTGTTGAGTTTTGTGTGATTGAAGTTTTCAAGTTTTGGGTGAGATCACGATGGATGAAGGAATAAGGAGTGGCAAGAGCCTAAGCTTGGGGATGCCATAGGCACCCCAAGGTAATATTCAAGGAAGACTCAAGCGTCTAAGCTTGGGGATGCCCCGGAAGGCATCCCCTCTTTCTTCTACCAACCATCGGTAATTTTACTTGGAGCTATATTTTTATTCGTCACATTGTCGATGTATAAAACATGGGTATTTTATACTCCAACTTATGCACAAACAGTAGCAGCCTCCGTGCCGGCCAAGCCTTGCCGGGGACCGCCAAGACCAAGGCTCAAGGCCCAATTACAGAAGCTCAAGACGAAGCATCAACAAGCACTCGACTAGTACCAAAGATGAAGACACTCCTTGCCGGCAAGGCTAAACCGGCAAGATGAAGACCCGGCAAGCTCCGTACCGGCTAGCTTCTGCCAATCCTCCAGCGCTCCACCTCACCGCACCGATGTTCGCTAGCGGATGAGGTGTCGACCGCGCAGGCTGGTTGGTAGCTTGTCGGGCACGTGTCAGCACACCAGGACAGGATTTGCCTTTAATGACACCCGTCCTGGAGGTGTGTCAGAATAATACGAGGTAGCTGGGCGAGCGGTGCAGAAACCTTGCCGGGACTACCTCTCCACATGACACCTAACAGTGCATTTAATGCTTTTGTCCTAAACTGGCAGAGTTAGGTATGATAGCACTGTTTGCTATCTAATCGCTATGTAATTACTGTTTTGCCACTGTGGTAGCCCCTTGAGCTATAAAAGGAGGGCCAAGGCAACAGTTAGGGGGATCCGGACCCCTTTTGAAACAGTTGCACGTCTCGCGTAGCAGCATTCCTCGCACCTTGCCGGGAGAAGCGCACCTTGTACTTGTGCTTTCACATAACCAATACACCAAAAGCAGGAGTAGGGTTTTACGCTTTTCAGCGGCCCGAACCTGGGTAAATCCTTTGTGTTTTCCATTGATCATGCTGTTTGTGCACGTTGACCCCCCCCAGCCGAACCACAAGGGGCTGCATGGCCCCATAGATGGTCGTTCCACCACGACATCTTTGGCGCACCTTGTACTTGTGCTTTCACATAACCAATACACCAAAAGCAGGAGTAGGGTTTTACACTTCTCAGCGGCCCGAACCTGGGTAAATCCCTTGTGTTTTCCATTGATCATGCTGTTTGTGCACGTTGATCCCCCCAGCCGAACCACAAGGGGCTGCATGGCCCCATAGATGGTCGTTCCACCACGACATCTTTGGCGCGCCAGGTAGGGGGTGATCGCTTGCGCGAACCTTGATCAGTGGATTGCGCATCGTCTTCATCATCTCCATCAGCTTTCTCATCGCCCCCCTCGTCGTCAATGGCGCCCAAGAAGAAGGGCATCACGATGACGGCCACCCCGCACACATCCGCAGGCGGCGCAGGCGGCGCGGCCAGTGCGGGCGGTGCGGGTACCGCGGTTGGCACTACCAGCGCAGGCGGCGCGGTCGCCACGCCTACCGCGGTCGGCGCAGGAGACGAGTGCGCTGGAGGCAGTCGACCTCCTCGATCCTCTGGTGAGCAGAGCCGTGACGACACGAGTGGAGCGGACGAACGTCCTCCTCCTCCTCCTGCTCGCCGCGCCGACGAACGCGGCCACCGGAGCGGCAGTGCCCGGGCCGGCGCGGGCCAAGATCCCGCCGCGGCGACATCCAAGGATGCAGCTTCGGGACAGACGCCGCGTCCCTCACACAACGGGCGCGGAATGGTCCCGAGCGGCGCCAACGACTCCGGACAGCGGCAACCTCACGGCAAGACTCCTGTTGATCACATCCAAGATCCTCAGGCACCGCCTCCGCCACGACGACCTGCTGCTGATCATGTGTTGCGGCAGCAATACCGCGATGGCGCTCCTACTGGCTCCGCCAAGAGTAGAGCAACGTCGCACTCTTCACTTCCGGCCATGCCAGCCACAGCGGCAGAAGCAATGGCGCGAGCCCAGATGCTGCTGAACTTCCCTCCAGCGGCAGAGAAAATGGATGAGTGGAGAGCCACCATCCAATGCTTGATTGGGTTTGCCGAGGCTAGTAAATCACAGCAAGCGGAGCCCTTGCGGCGTCCGCAAACAGCACCGGCAGCTCCAACTGATGGCCGCATTGATGGTACTACGCTAACGGTGCAATCACCCCAGCGGCTACAATCTCGACAGTAGCAACGCCAACAACCGCAGCACGCTCGACGATCCTTCGAGCCCGACGAGGTGTCGATGGCCTCTTCAGATCCGCGAGCGCGGCAAGACCAGCGGCAAGTGCTGCGTGACAGGCGGGCAGAAGACACCCGCACCACCATCGAACGGCGCGGGGAGGCGCTCCGTCAATCCGTCGCGTGCAACGGCCCCATCGTCGATGAGCCTGCGCCAGGGGTTGGCGGATATCTACCTTACGAGGTTGGGTGTCCTGCCTTCACTCGTGAGCTGCGGCAAGTCCGATGGCCGTCCGTCCGCGCCTTCAAGCCCGAAGTACCAGAAAAGTACGATGGCAAGCTGAACCCGGCAGAGTTTCTGGGCATTTACACGATTGCCGTACAAGCTGCCGGAGGAAGAGATGAGAAGATCCTCGCCAACTACTTCCCGTTGGTACTGAAACCCAACGTGAGGTCTTGGCTGATGAACTTGCCGGAGAACTCCATTTCTTCGTGGTCAGATCTCTGCAACGAATTCGTTGGTGCCTTTACCGGAGGCCACAAAGCCCCTGGACAGCCCAGCGACCTACAAGTGATCCCGCAAAGAGATGGTGAAACTTTACGCAAGTACATCTAGAGGTTTAGCCGTGTGCACCGTAACAGTCCAGATGTGCATCCCGCAGCCGTCATCGCCGCCTTGCACACGAATGTGCGCAATCGGAGGATGCGGGAGAAGATGAACGTCAACTTTCCCAAGACCGTCAACGAGCTCTACACGTTGGCGGTTAAGTGTGCACGTGCTGAGGAAGGAAGGAGGCTTCCCAGGGAGGACGCTGGTGCCGAGGTAGATTCTGAGGACAATGATGCCGCCACCCCGGGGAAGAAAGGCCGAAAGCGTAACAGGAAGCGGAAAGGCAAAACTGTTATGGCTGTCGAAGGCTCCGGCAACTCCGAGTCCGCCAAGAAAGCCAAGACTGAAAACTCTGGCAAGGAGGCTGCTGTATGCGCCGCTTGCCAGGAGGTGGCGGCAAACGAGAAAGCCGGCAAGTCAGATGGACCGTACTACAAAATTCACCGCACCAAAGGCCACGATCTCCAAGAGTGCCGGCAAGTCGAGCACCTTGTCGAGAAACAGAAAGCTGAGTACGAAAAGCGTGACAAAGAGAAAGGTCAAGATGGTGCCGGTGGATCCGGCAAAAAGGCCGTGGTGGTCGAGGAGGCCGCCGCGGCAAGGCGAAGCAGCAGAAAGAGAAGCCTGCAAGAGGCCGAGACAAGAAAGAAGAAGATGACGAAGAGGACAATGATGAGACCAGCGAACAAGAATTCCAGAAGGCAACCGACGCCATGTGCATTGACGGAGGGGCATCCTTACACTCGTCTCACCGCCAACTTAAACAGTGGGCGCGTGAGGTTAATGTGACAGAACCGGCAATGGGCACTCAAAAACCGCTCAAATGGTCGCACAAGCCTATCATTTTTTATGCTGAGGACCACCCTGATCGCGTGACTGCGGTCGGGTGTTTGCCATTGTTGGTTTCACCAACAATTCGCAACCTCCAAGTAACAAAGATGTTAGTTGACGGTGGGGCCGGTCTGAATCTGATCTCTCCGGAAGTTATCAAGAGGCTGCAGATTCCCGATGAGGAACTCAAGAAAACGGGCACGTTTCAAGGAGTAAACCCGGGAAGAAGCCAGCCCAAGGGGAAGACCACATTACCGGTGACGTTTGGCGGAGAACTGAACTATAGAACGGAAAAGATTGTATTTGATGTTGTCAAGATCCCCTTGCCGTACAATGGAATTCTTGGCCACCCAGCCTTGGCAAAATTCATGGCAGCATCTCACTATGCTTACAACACATTGAAGATGCCAGGGCCGATGGGTGTCATTTCCATCAACTCCGACAAGAAAGATGTAGTCATTTGCGTCGACAAGATGTACAGAGATGCGGTTGCAGCAGAGGCCACCAAGGCACCAGCTCCCGCCAAGAAGAAGGAAAAGAAGAAGTCCGGCAAGACCTCTAGCAAGGATTCCGGGAAGCACACCTCTTCGGAGTGCTGCGCGCCTGTTGAAGACTTGCCGGAATGCTCTGCCGGTAAGAAATCCAAAGTTGCTTCACCAACAACCAAAAAGGTGCTAGCGAGGGAGGACGACACTGACGGTACCTTCACCATCAGTGCCACCCTTGACAGCAAATAGGAAAGCGCGCTCGTTGCCTTCCTGCGGGCGAATGTCGATGTGTTTGCATGGCAACCATCTGACATCCCCTGCGTTCTCAGGGAGGTAAATGAGCACCACCTTGCTATCTGTCCCCACGCCAGGCCCGTCAAGCAAAAAGTCCGGAAGCAAGCGTTGGAGCGGCAACAGTTTATCGCCGAAGAGATCAAGAAGCTTGAAGTAGCAGGATTGGTTAGAGGTGTACTGCATCCAACTTGGTTGGCAAATCCAGTTGTGGTGCGCAAAGCACACGGAAAGTGGAGACATTGTATTGACTACACTGATATTAACAAAGCATGTCCAAAGGATCCTTTCCCTTTGCCACGCATTGATCAAATTGTAGACTCTACCTCCGACTGTGATTTGCTCTCCTTCCTTGATGCATACTCTGGATACCATCAGATATTCATAGCCAAGGAGGATGAGGAGAAAACCGCATTCATTACTCCATGTGGCACATACTGCTTCGTGCGTATGCCTTTCGGATTAAAGAGTGCCAGTTCAACATTTGCAAGGGCAGTCCAGATTGGTTTTGAGCCCCAGCTGCACAAGAATGTGGAAGCATATATGGATGATATAGTGGTCAAGACCAAGGACATATCTACCCTCATTCAAGACTTGGAGGAAATATTTGCAAACTTGCGCAAAATCAACTTGAAGCTCAATCCCGAGAAGTGTGTGTTCGGCGTTCCATCCGGCAAACTTCTCGGGTTCTTTGTATCTCAACGAGGAATTGAAGCAAACCCCGACAAGATCAAAGCCATTGAGCAGATTCAAGCACCAAAAAGCGTCAAAGATGTACGACGTCTTGCCGGTTGTGTCGCCGCCTTGATTAGGTTCATTTCAAGATCCGCTGAGTGCGCCCTGCCGTTTTTCAAGATTTTGAAAAAGGCAGGTCCAATGAAATGAACCCCGGAGGCGGAGGCCGCGCTGCAGGACTTGAAAAGATACCTCTCCTCCGCGCCAACGCTAGTTGCGCCTAGACCGCAAGAGCCGTTGCTGCTATACGTAGCAGCAACGAATCAAGTGGCTAGTGCTGCATTAGTGGCACAGAGGGAAGTCGATGACAAGGAAACAGCCACGGCAAGCCCGTCCAGCGACGAACCGGAATCTTCTCCGGCAAGATCTGGTGCCGACAAATCAAAAACAGCGCAGGCAAGTGAAGCTGATCAGCGAGCGGTGCCGAAGAAGAGGGTGGTGCAGCGACCTGTGTACTTTGTTAGTTCCCTTCTGCAGGGGGCTAGATCGAGGTACTCTGGCATCCAGAAGCTACTTTTCGGCCTCCTTATGGCCTCCAGAAAGCTGCGCCACTACTTCCAAGCACATGAAATCACCGTCGTCACCCGCTTCCCGTTGCAACGCATTTTGAGAAATCCAGAGGCAACTGGCAGGATAGTGGAGTGCGCGTTGGAATTGTCAAGCGTTGCACTCAAGTTTGAAAGCACTTCAACCATTCAGAGCAGGGCCTTGGCGGAGTTCATCACCGAATGGACGCCAACGCAAGACGAAGAAATTCGGGAAACGGCTCTCCCCGGGAAGGAGACAGCCAAAGAATGGATCATGTACTTTGACGATGCCTTCTCGCTGCAAGGCGCCGGTGCCAGAGTGTTGCTTATCGCACCCACCGGAGAGTACCTCAAGTACGTGGTTCAAATGCACTTTCCTAGGGAGCAAGCCACGAACAACACCGCTGAGTACGAAGGACTCCTTGCCGGTCTTCGGATCGCAGTGGACCTTGGGATCAAAAAATTGATCATCCGCGGTGACTCGCAGCTCGTTGTGAAGCAAGTAAACAAAGATTACCAGAGCCCGTTGATGGAAGCGTATGTGGAAGAAGTGAGGAAATTGGAAGAACACTTTGACGGGTTACAAACAGAACACGTCCCTCATGCGGAAAACAGCATTGCTGATAACCTGTCAAAGTGTGCCACTCAGAAGCTTACCGTGGAACCGGGAACGTTTGTGCTCCATTTGAATCAACCAACAGTCACTCCATCAACGCAGGCCAGGAAGAGAAGGAAGTTGAATACCGACAAGTACTTTCCGGCAGAGCTCCCAGAAGCCGCCAACAAAGATGTTGCCAGGAACAACGACACGGTTGTCGGTGAGCAGCAGCTTCGCGCAGAACCCCAGGTTCTTGCCGCCGAAGCAAGCGCTCCCATGGCCGAAGAAATGCCTTTAGTCCTTGTCGTCGAGCCACAGGCTCCGGCATGGGCACATCAAATAGTTCGTTTCCTTCAAACATGAGAACTTCCCGATGAGCAAGAAGAAGCTGAGAAAGTAGCCCGTCAGTCAAGTATGTATCAGTTTGTGGATAGCATTCTGTACAGAAAGCGACCAAACGGTGTGAAATTGAAGTGTATTTGCCGGGAAGAAGGACAAAAGCTGTTGGCAGAAATACACGGAGGCAAATGTGGCTCTCACATAGGATCAAGGGCGCTTAACGGCAAGGCTTCTATTGGCCCGCTCCCCTCCAGGATGCAACCGAGCTAGTAACCAAGTGTGAAGCATGCCAGTTCCATTCAAAGAACATACATCAACCAGCTCAAGCTCTCCAAACAATCCCTCTCTCCTGGCCTTTTTCGGTCTGGGGGCTCGATATCTTGGGTCCCTTCCCCCGTGCTGCCGGGGGCTTTGAGTTCTTGTACGTCGCCATCGACAGGTTCACAAAGTGGCCTGAAGTGGAACCAGTGAGAAAGGTGATAGCGCAATTGGCCGTCAAGTTCTTTAAAGGATTAGTTTGCTGTTTCGGGGTTCCTAACAGAATCATCACCGACAACGACACACAATTCACGAGCCGCACCTTCATGCAGTATGTCCAAGACCTTGGTAGGAAAATCTATTGTGCATCCGTCGCTCACCCGAGAAGCAATGGCCAAGTGGAAAGGATGAATGCGGAAGTGCTGCGTGGCCTCAAGACAAGAACCTTTGATAGGCTACGCAAATGTGGAAGGCGCTGGATTGATGAGTTGCCGGTGGTTCTTTGGTCACTCAGAACGACACCAAATCGAGCTACCGGCCAAACGCCCTTCTCCCTGATCTACGGTGCAGAAGCGGTGCTCCCCACAGAACTCATATACGGGTCACCTCGAGTGCTCGCTTACGATGAAGCTGAGCAAGAGCAGCTGCGGCAAGACGACGCAACGCTCCTTGAGGAAGATCGTCTTCGGGCGGCTGTGCAAGCTGCACGCTACCAGCAAGCCTTGTGCCGCTACCATAGCCGCAAAGTGCATGCCCGAAGCCTTGAGGAAGACGACCTTGTTCTTCGGCGCGTTCAGTCCGCCAAGGGATCAAACAAGTTGACGCCGAAGTGGGAAGGCCCTTACCGGGTAGTACGAGCCACCAGACCTGGCGCAGTCCGTCTGGAGACCGAAGATGGCACCCCAGTGCAGAACTCATGGAATATTGAGCATCTTCGCAAGTTCTACCCGTGAGGCGCGGTTGCCGGGCTTCCCGGCAACCCCTTTTGTACAAGCTTTGTCGGCAAGACATGTAACCCTTTGTACAAAGCTAGGCGCAGATCCTGTGCATAATGAAGCTAAGTGTTTTCGCAACTCCTCATACTTATTCATTTATATGGGGATGCACATGATGTTGTGATTTACACTTTAGTTTGTATGGAATGACTAATGAACCATCAAGGTTCCCAACCCACTCTTTTATCTTCTTTATTTTTCTTAAAAGGACAGAAGGATCCCTCGCGTACAAGTTTCCCGGGGGGAGTGGAGATGGGGTACCATTTTAATGACATTCAAGTGATCATCTCATGCAACGAGAAAAATGACGCAAGGAAAAGCTAAGTTGGAAAACTTTAAAAAAATTCCTTGATTACATTCGCGTTTTCCCTTGAATGATTTTGTGCTTTGTATGAGAAACCTTCACGCGAAAGGAACCTTGTCGTGATCGGTCTGCGCTCTAGCTCGCCTCGAGTCCGCTCGGCAAGCCTAGCAGCTGCGTTCCGTCCTGGCAAGTAACCTTGCCGGCAGCGGCACTTCCAGCAGGCTGCTAAGGACCCGTTCCTCAAAGCGCTCGCGCCAAGTGTGCGCACCGGCAAGTTCCCAAATAGCGTAGGGATGCGATCATACAAAGGCGAGATAAAGCGAGGGAAACAACATGCATTCACCCAAGCCCGACAAACGATAGATGTTCATTAAAAAGGTACTCGATTACATTTTTGTTGGCCCTTTCCCAGGGTTTACATCGAGTGCAAAGAGGGCAAAAGGGGCGCCTGGGCGGGGTCCGGCTTGTTCCCGGAAGGCCAGATGATGGTGCTGCCAGCGATCAACCAGACTCTTCGCCGTCATCTTTGATCTTCACGCCCGGAGAGCCTTCGTCATCGTCGTCATCATCGTCATCCTCAGCATCGCTGGAGGAAGCGGTGTCGCTGTCGCTCGAGCTCTCCGCGCGGCACTCCAGACGAGCGCCTTAAGCCCCGAAGAACTTCACGACAAGCGTGTCTGGTTCATCCAGCCTGAAGTGAAGGAGATGCCCTTGCCCCAAGCAACGGGCACGAGCAAAGGATTTCCACCCGCGCGTGAGGTACATGATGCCATTGTTGGAGGTCTCGACGGTCACCCAGACCGGGCTATTGCAGTAACCGTCCACGCGCAGCCATAGGCTGTGCAGGTGGCGGAATTCCATCTCCCTAGCAAAAGGGCGAGGAAGCCGCAGCCAGCTCCGCGGCTGGTCGCGCAACTCCAAGATGAACTCTTGCGCCGTATCCTCCGTGTGGCCTTTTGCCGGCAGAAGAAGGGCCAAAGACGGAACGGCAAGTGCCCCGCCACGGCCGCCCTGACCATGGGCGCCGCGCCGTCCACGACCCCGGGCCGCGGCCCTCCCTTGAGCACTGGAGCCAGCCTTCGCAGCTGCAGCCGAAGCATGGGCTTGGAGCCGAGGAGAAGCTCTCACCGCGGCAGCGGAGGCACGGCCGTGACCTCTCCCCCTCGCCATGCCGTCGTCAGATGCTGGAAGGAAGATGAGAGAAGGAAGCGACGGTTGCTGAGGGTCGTGGCGGAAGGAGATGAGTGAGCATCGCATCCCGCAGTCCCCTCTTTAAAGGGGGGGGTGTGGGAGGCTGACTCCTCACCGTCTTTGGGCGGCCGCCCACGATCGCCAATCCCACGCCCTGCATTTCTGGCCAGGCGCATTACTCCAGCAACCGCCCACGATCGCCAATCCCGCGCCCCGCGCCCCCTGGCCCGGCGCATCACTCCAACGGCCGCCCTTCTCCACCAATCCGCTGCCTTGCGTGCATGCAAGTGCGCGTGATGGAGGGGCACATAAAAAGGAGGAGTAAAGACATACATGGCAGTTACCCTTTGCCACGCGTGGCTGCATGCTGGTTCAGTTTGAACCCACGACGCTCCACCTACGGGTGTGCCGAGCGGCCGCCCGTTCAACGGCAAGGGTTGCCGGAAGACGACCGAGAACACACCCGAATTTAGATTAATGAGGAAGCAAAGAAGATCTCAAAAAAAAGAGGACAACCATCATGACGAAAATTGCAACGGCAGTTTCCCACCGCGTGTCTGTGCATTGTTTGGGCCTAGCCCAACGACGCTTCGGACGCGCGTATGGCCCAGGCCCGGGGGCCCCTGTCGTTGTATAAAACATGGGTATTTTATACCCTGACTTATGCACAGACAGTAGCAGCCTCCTTGCCGGGGACCGCCAAGACCAAGGCTCAAGGCCCAATTACAGGAGCTCAAGACGAAGCATCAACAAGCACTCGACTAGTACCAAAGATGAAGACACTCCATGCCAGCAAGGCTAAACTGGCAAGATGAAGACCCGGCAAGCTCCGTATCGGCAAGCTTCTGCCAATCCTCCAGCGCTCCACCTCATTGCATAGATGTTCGCTAGCGGATGAGGTGTCGACCGTGCAGCCTGGTTGGTAAGGCTTATCGGGCACGTGTCAGCACACCGGGATAGGATTTGCCTTTAATGACACCCGTCCTGGAGGCGTGTCAGAATAATACGAGGTAGCTGGGCGAGCGGTGCAGAAACCTTGCCGGGACTACCTCTCCACATGACACCTAACGGTGCATTTAATGCTTTTGTCCTAAACTGGTAGAGTTAGGTATGATAGCACTATTTGCTATCTAATCGCTATGTAATTACTGTTTTGCCATTGTGGTAACCCCTTGAGCTATAAAAGGAGGGCCAAGGCAACCGTTAGGGGGATTCGGAACCCTTTTCAAACACTTGCATGTCTCACGTAGCAGCATTCCCTGCACCTTGCCGGGAGAAGCGTACCTTGTACTTGTGCTTTCACATAACCAATACACCAAAAGCAGGAGTAGGGTTTTACGCTTCTCAGCGGCCCGAACCTGGGTAAATCCCTTGTGTTTTCCATTGACCATGCTCTTTGTGCACGTTGATCCCCCCAGCCGAACCACAAGGGGCTGCATGGCCCCATAGATGGTCATTCCACCACGACACACATGATATGTGTTTTGCTTGGAGCGTCGTGTATTATATGAGTCTTTGCTTTGTTTGCTTTTTAGTTTGTCACAATCATCTTTGCTGGACACACCTATTTGAGAGAGCCACACGATCATCATGATTTGCAAGAATACTCTTCACTTAAATTTTTTGAGCTAGGCAGTTGCTCTAGTGCTTCACTTAAATCTTTTTGAGCACGGCGGTGGCTAAATTTTGAAGAATATTCGAACTCTCATGCTTCACTTATATTATTTTGAGAGTTGATAAGATTGAAATTTTGAAGAAATATTTGAACTCTCATGCTTCACTTATATCATTTTGAGAGTTGAGAAATTTTGAAGAAATATGTGCACTCTCATGCTTCACTTATATCTTTTTGAGAGTTGATAATAGTAATGGTAATTTGCACGAGATATGAATTTGGTCCCAAAGTGATGAATATTCAAGAGGGATATAATAAAAACTTTCGTATAGATCATTGGATATGATAAGTGTGATTCCTTGCAATAGTTTTGCGATATGGAGATGATGATATGTGAGTCATGTTAGTGAGTAATTCTGATTTAGTAAGAATATTAGTGTTAAGGTTTGTGATTCCCTATGCATGCACATTAAGTCAATAGTTATGCAAAGAAATTATATCCTACTTATGGTGCATTATTTGGTGTTAGTTATGTTCAATGCATGTTTATGACCGTTTTCGCTTTTTGGTTGGTTGCTTCTCAATCTATTTGCTAGCCTTCATTTGTACTAAGCGGGAATACTGTTTGTGCATCCAAAATCCTTAAACCCAAGTTGTTCCAAATGAGTCCACCATATCTACCTATATGCGGTATTTCAATGCCGTTCCAAGTAAATTTGCATGTGCCAACTCTAAAATTTTCAAAATAATTTTCCGTTTTGTGTGCCCGTACCGCTCATGAAGCGGCAAGGGGTGGCCATTATTTTGCATGCTACGTGTGTTATTCTCATGATGAGTGTTTATTCACTTGTCATTGCACGAGAGAGTGGCCGGTAGTAGGGATGCCCAGTCCCACAATGAATCAAAAATTAATAACAACAAAATTCCTTGGAAAGTGTTGGTATGGAGGGCACCCGTGGATATGGCTAACCATGGATTGTGAACGAATGGTGGAAAGGAAATAAACTTTACTTTCTGTTTGGGAGCCGCCTATGATGTGTCTAGCATGGAAAATATTGGGAATTCTCGGTCGTTTTTGTTGACAGGAAAAGCATGCCCCCCAAAATAATTTTATCTCTCTAATTTAAGCTTTGAGCTCTGGCACATTAGTAAATCTCTGCTTCCCTCTGCGAAGGGCCTATCTATTTACTTTTATGCAATTTTTATTTTTTATTTGAGTCTCCATCTTCTCTTACAAAGCTCCAACTAGAGAGCACTATTGTCATACTTGTGCATTGTGTGTAGTTAATATTGAGTGTGTTTCATGAATGGATCAATGATTGAGCATAATGGGCTAGGGATAACTTTCTTTAGCGTTGATATTTTGAAAGACATGACTGCTTGTTAGTATGCTTGAGTATTTATATCTTCATGTCAAACTATAGACAATTGCTTTGAATCATTCAAGTCCAAATATTCATGCTATAAAGAAAAGAATATGTGATGAGTATGATAGGTAGCATTCCACATCAAAAATTCTGTTTTTATCATTTACCTACTCGAGGACGAGCAGGAATTAAGCATGGGGATGCTGATACGTCTCCAACGTATCTATAATTTTTGATTGTTCCATGCTATTATATTATCAATCTTGGATGTTTTTTATATACATTTACATCAATTATATATCATTTTGTGGGACTAACCTATTAACTTACTGCCCAGTGCCAGTTGCTGTTTTTTGCCTGTTTTTGGTTTTCCAGAATACCAGTACCAAACGAAGTCCAAATGGCACGAAACTTTTTGGAGATTTTTTTCTGGACATAACAAGTACTGAAAGCTTTGGGAGAGAGCCAGAAGATGAAGCAGTGGCCCACGAGGCACCACGGCGCGCCCCAGGGGGGCGCCCTGGTAGCTTGTGGGGCCCACACAGCTCCATTTGACCTAATTCCTCCACTATAAATTCTCTAAAATCAGGAAACCAACAGAGGAGTCCACAAAATACTTTTTCTGCCGCCGCAAGTTTCTGTTCTCGAGAGATCCCATCTGGAGGCCTTTTCCGGTGCTCCGCCGTAGGGGGAATCGATCACGGAGGGGCTCTCCATCAACCTTGCTACCCTTCCGAGGATGAGTGAGTAGTTTACCACAGACCTTCGGGTCCATAGTTAGTAGCTAGATGGCTTCTTCTCTCTTTTTGATCTTCAATGCAATATTCTCCTCGATTCTTGGAGTTCTATCCGATGTAATCACTTTTTGCGGTGTGTTTGTTGGGATCCGATGAATTGTGAGTTTATGATCAGATTATCCATGAATATTATTTGAGTTTTCTCTAAACTCTTTTATGCATGATTATTATAGCTTCATATTTCTCTCTGATCTATTGATTTGGTTTGGCCAACTAGATTGATTTATCTTGCAATGGGAGAGGTGCTTTGTAATGGGTTCGATCTTGCGGTGCTCAATCCCAGTGACAGAAAGGGACATGACACGTATGTATCGTTGCTATTAAGGGTAAAAAGATGGGGTTTATTCATGCGTGAGTTTACTTTGTCTATATCATGTCATCTTGCTTAAGGCGTTACTCCGTTTTTTATGGACTTAATACACTAGATGCATGCTGGATAGCGGTCGATGTGTGGAGTAATATTAGTAGATGCAGGCATGAGTTGGTCTACTTGTCTCGGACGTGATGCCCATATACATGATCATTGCCTTGGATATCGTCATGATTTGTTTACCCACCGTATGCTATTTTCATGAGAGAAGCCTCTAGTGAAAACTATGGCCCCCGGGTCTATCTAACTTATATATTAAAAATCCTAAAAATACCTTGCTGCACTTTTTCTTTATGTATTTGATTTTGTATTTTTGTTTAATCTATTTATCTACCACCATACGATTTAATCTTGCAATTAACCGCCAAGGGATTGACAAGCCCTTGTAAGCGTTGGGTGCAATGATTTGTTGTTTGTGTGCAGGTGCTGTTAACGAGGTGTTGCGTGATTCTCCTACTGGATTGATAACCTTGGTTTCATAACTGAGGGAAATACTTATCTCTACTGTACTGCATCATCCCTTTCGCTTCAGGTTAAAACCAACGCAGATCAAAACTACCAGTATCCAGTTCTAATTGTAGTAGATCGGTATACTTTCCGAGCGTCTTGTTACCGTGGACACGGCTATTCGAATAGATATACTTCCTGCAGGGGTGCACCAACTTACCCAACATGCTCGATTAACTCTGGCCGGACACACTTACTCGGGTTATGCCCGGCCTCGGCTGATCGACATGCCGTAACCCTACCTAGGCTCAGCAGAGAGGCTAGCACGCCGGTCTAAATCCTAAGCGCTCAGGGGTCTTGGGACCATATACCTTTGCACTCCTACGCATTGCGTGGGCGTCCGGGACCAGACCTAGCCCCTGTATACACACACAGGCTTTGGCGGTCCACCCGGGCACGCGCCGCTCAATTGCTGACGTCTGAAGAACTTAGGCTGAAACATACGACGCCGAGTGCCCATACTATTCCCACGTGGTGGTTAGTGCGAAAAGGCCAGACGCCAACTCAGATCACATATCCAAACCCATTAGTGTGTTGGGAGCTCGCGGTGATGATCAGTGCTCCTGTCGCCCCGTCTCAAGGACTTACGGCAACGGCCAGGGCCATCCCTCTCCTGGGTGGTCTGCCTGCCAAGCCGTGCCTTGTAATTATCTCGCAGGTACCCTCCAGGTCAACCCAACTCCACAAGAGAATGTCAGGAACTCAGGTCCACCTCTACCGGGGTGGTACCGCCTGTCCCTTCAGTCCCACAATAACAGTAAAAGGGGAAATAGTTAAAGGTAAAAGTGTGTTTTTATCATCAAGGGGGAAGTCCGAGGAATCACCCTCGATGGAATCCCACTCGATGTATCCGTCAAGGAGAACTTGGAGGAATCACCCTCGATGGGTTCACACTTGAGGGGCTGCACGACAGAGGCATCATCAAAGGTGGTGAAAGAGGAATCACCCTCGGTAACCCACAACCGACTAGCTATGCTACAGAGATATCATCAGGAGTGATGTAGGAGGTATCACCCTCGGCCCTCGATAGTAGCTCTGCAGAGTCGTACAACTAAGGGGGTGTGCGATGCTGTGTCGGTCTCTGCCCATCGATTACACTGATCGAGTCACCGGTGGTAAAGCATGGCAAGGACAAGGGTGTGGGGCCACTGATGGATCACTAGCCAGTCTATACGAAGCATTTAGGATAACAGGTAAAGTATCAACATCAGGTTACAAAATTAGGCTATGCATCAGAATAGGAGCTAACGAACAACAGTAGCAAATTCTAATGCAAGCATGGGAGAGAAAGAATAGACGATATATGAATGATCAAGGGGGTTTTGCTTGCCTGGAAGCTCTGCGGTGAAAGAGGGGTCATCGATGACGTAGTCGTACTCGGGGGCAGCGTCGGTCTCGGGGTCTACCGGAGAGAAGAGGGGGAAGAAACAATAAATACAAGGCAAACAAATGCAACACAGATGCATGATATGGAAATATGCTGTGTTGGGGGTGACCTATCGCAGTGCTAAGCGTTACAGACGGAGCAGGAAAATATCTGGAAATATTTTCCCGATTTTAGGCATCTGTCAGACAGATGAACCGGAGGGGAAGGTTCCATGTTTGCAGTGTTGGAGGCATGTGACAGCTACATGGAGGGCATATTCGGATTCGTCTTATTTTTCTGAACGTTTTTCATATATAAAACATTTTCATCTGAGCTATGGTTTAATTTATATGAATTATCAAAGTTTTAATCATTTTCTGGATTTTCTGGAATTATTTTTAATTATTAAATCCGAATTATCGAGAACAGTAAAATGCTAGGGGTACCCAGAATTGTACCCAGAGGGGTGCATGTGTGGCTGACAGTGGGCCCAGTTGACTGGGTCAACTGCCCAGTCAGCAGAGGCTGACTGGTGGGCCAGCTGCCCAGTCAGCAGGCTGACTCGGACAACCTTATCCACTGGAACAGTGGCTAGGGCCCCACATGTCAGTGACTGTTAGTAACTAACAGGTTTAAATTAATCTAACGGGTTAATTAGTTAGATGGGACCCATATGTTAGTGACTAATTAACTAATAGAATAAGTTTAATTATAAAACTAATTAATTAAGCGCGTGGACCCACATGTCAGTGACTGGGCTGCCCAGTCAGCACGTTGACCCCAGTCAACGTGGTCAACTGGGCCCCTAGGATCCACTAGCAGTGACCCAGGTGTGGGCCCCAGGCCAGCCACATCGGCGGCGGCCGGCGTCTCGCTGCCAGCGACCTGAAAACGCGGCAGCGATGCACTGGCCGCGTCGGAAATTGCCCTCCGGCGGCCATTTGGTGCGTGGCTTGGCGCGTTGGAACGTGCGGGCGACATCGCGTCGATCTACGATGGTGGCGGTGGCTGGGGTGGCCGGAGCTGGCCGGAGCAACGACGGCAGGCGGCGGTGGCGTTCGGGTGAGGTCAGGATCGACGTTGCGGGGCACGGCGAGGAGCGTGCGCGCATGCGTTGGGCCCCTAGGAGCTCCAGGAGCTCGGTAGCGAGCTCGGACGCGGGCTGCGGCGAGGGTGGCCACGGCGGCGAGCTCGACCGCGGCGGCGGGTACGACCATGGTCAAGGCGACGGCTACGACACGTAGAAGGGTAGGGGAGAGAGGGGTTCGGTGCGGATGCTCACCGGGTGGCACACGGTGGCCGTTGCGGGGGTTAGGAGCTGCAGACGGCGCCAGAATCGATGGGGATCGCCGGCGGCCGTAGAGGAAGAAGACGACGCTGGCGACGGCGCTGGAGCTCCTCAACTCGAATGGCTCGGCGTATACGACGTAGCGGACGATGGCGGATCTCTACGGCATGACGGCGAGGCGAGAGGCGGCCGGTGGCCGCGGGATCGATGGCGAACGGCGATGGCTGCGTCGGGAGCGCTCGAGATCGAGCGAGGGAGGCGATGGAGGAGGGGGGAAGTGGGCTAGGGTTCGCTAGGGAGGCCGGAGCGATGTTCTTATCCTCTTCGCGGCGGCGGCGGCAACGCCGCCGGGGATGGCCGACGCGTGCCCATCGCCGGCTCGGGCGCGCGCGGAGTCGACACACAGGGAGAGAGAGGCGGGAGGAAGGAGAAAGGCCGAGGTGGGCCGGGCCAGGCCGCACTGTTTGAACTTAAGCCCACTAGCACAGTAAGTTTCTCCCTTTTTCTTTATTCTTTTTCTGTTTCTTTTTACAGAAACTGTTTTGCAAATTATATAGCCACCAAATGAGTTTTGTAAAATGTGGAGCTCTACTCATAATTAGCATTGCATTTTTCTACACTGCCACAAAAAGTTTGGGAGGCTTTTGAATTTGTTTGAATTTTCATAATTAGAAAAGCATTTAAATATGCTGTTTTAGCACTGTTTTAATTGCTATAGCCCATTTTAGCAAATAGATGATGTTGTTTTCTTGAACAAATAATTGTTTTGGAATATTTGCTAAATGATGAACTATTTTTCAGACATGTTTGTGAAACTTTAAATTACACTTGCAATTTGAATTGAATTCAGTGGTGGAATTTGAAATGAGATATGAATTCACAGTGATCAAGCATTGCAAACCCAAGTAGATTAGCTTAATGATGAGGATCACTGTAGCTCATTACTCAGGGGTGTTACAATTCTCCTCCTCTAAAAGAAATTCTCGTCACAAGAATTCAGGAGGTAGAAGGGAAAAAGTTCAGGGTATTCATACCAAGGAGACTTGGCATTGGCCCGCGGGAGTATTTACCATTATCGGACTGTGCGAGTGCTCACACTTAATGTCATGCATGTAAGCAAAAGCTTATGTCATGAATGAATGCGATGCTTCTGAATCAAATAAAACAGAAGCTGATACTGAGTTAACAAGAAGAGTACCCATCGCTGTAGCAGGCTGGTCTTGAGCTTCAGCCAGTTCAACATGATAAGCCTGACCACGACCATAAGAAGGCCTGGCATTGTTGTTGCGGGGCTGGTTGTTACCACGGCCAGCAAAAGGGAGTGCCAGCTGATTCTGATTCTGGGGGCATTCTCTGGCTCGGTGACCTGGACGGCTACACTTGAAGCAGAGCCCATCATTGGGACGGGGAGCAGGAGCTTGAGGTCTTCGCTGCCTCGGTGGTGGAGGAGGCAGACAAGGTGCAACATAAGATGGCCTGGGAGTAGGTGCAGCTGGATGATACATGCTGTGAGGAATCCATATACGATGCTTCTGCGACGACGAGTCCGAAGATGAGCCCGTGCATGGGTGTGCTTGAGTGCTTCCTTGTGTTCCTTCAGACCAGTCTCAACCTGAATTGCCTTGTTCACCAAGGTGGTGAAGTCAGTGGAGTCTTGTACAAGGAGCGTGAGCTTGATATCAGGGTTGAGCCCTTCATGGAACTTCTCCTGTCTGCGAGCATCAGTAGCGATGTCCTCCTCAGCATAGCGGGACAAGGCAAGGAACTCCTGCTGGTAGACATCCACAGTTTTGCTTCCCTGGACGAGGTTGCAGAACTCACGTTTCTTCCAATCCATGATTCCCTGAGGAATGTAGCGGGCACGGAAAGCCGCCTGGAATTCCAGCCAGGTGATGATGGTTCCAACAGGCATAGTGCGTCTGTGGCTGTCCCACCATTGAGCAGCGGGACCCTTCAGAAAGTAGGATGCAAAGGTGACATAGCTGTCAGGGGCAACATTGGCTGACTCCATCTCGTAAGTGATGTCACGAAGCCAGTCGTCAGCGTCAAGAGGCTGAACAGAGTTGCAGAACACAGTAGGGTTGAGGCGAACAAAGTCTTGCAGAGTTATTGGGACTGGCTGCTGGTTCATGTTCGGACGTGGAAACTGATCCATTACCCCTTGCATGAATTGGTGATTCAGTTCAATCTGTTGCATCATTGCGGCCATATAGTCAGGCGGTGGTGGATTGTTGGCACCACGGCCACGACCTGCGGGTCTAACCATCCTACTAAAAATTAACAGGGGGTAGTTTAGCAATGAGAAATTGCAGAAGTATGGAATCATTCATGAAGTAACACGCACAACAAAGGAAGTGCAATAGATACATCATCATAGTCAAACATGACATATAGATCCATAGATAGATTCGGTTACAAGCCAGCGTTGCAAGAACGGAAAGGAAAAGCTGGAGATACTAGGCGGCACGCAAGCACACGGTGGAGAGATACAACAACGAGACATAGCAAAGGCTACATCAACGTCGGAGAAAACCACTGGAGCAAGGAATCTGCAAGTGACAGCGCAGGGTGCCCTCGATAAAAAGGATCCTACGGTCCGTGAACACTGTGAAGCAGAACCTGGCCCACAACTCGAGGAAGGTTTAATTCAAATCTCTGGGTGGATGTGATCACGAGAACCTAGTGTTAGAGTTAGCAAAACCTTTAACTCAAATAGAAGACAGAGATCAGAAACCCAGAGTAAAGAAGAGGAATAAAAGATCCTAATCCCTTCCATTGGCGACGTGGGCCCGTAAGCCGCAGACTAGACTCAACTTCGGCCAAGGAGTTGGAAAGGGGGCTTCTTATAGGCAGTCGGCTCTGATACCAACTTGTGACGCCCCGACTCAATCGTGCACTAATCATACACGCAAATACGCACGATCAAGCACAGGGACTCACGGAAAGATATCACAACACAACTCTAAACACAAATTAAAAGTCATACAAGCTTTATATTACAAGCCAGTGGCCTCGAGGGCTCGAATACATAAGCTTGAGTTACACACGAGTCAGTGGAAGTGTCAAAATCTGAGTACAGACATAATTAGACAAATTTGCCTTAAGAAGGCTAAACAAAACAACGACATCTAGATCGAAAAGGCGCAGGCCTCCTGCCTGGGAGCCTCCGAACTACTCCTGGTCGGCAGTCTCCACGTAGTAGTAGGCTCCGTCGGTGTGGTAGTAGTAGTCGTCGACGGGGTCAGCTGCATCCGGGGCTCCGTCATCTGATCGCAGCAATCGGGTATGGGGAAAAATAGGTAGCAAAGCAACCGTGAGTACTCATCCAAAGTACTCGCAAGACTTACATCAGATCTATGCTAGATATGCATCGATATCAAAAGAGGGGGCTGTATCTGTGGACTAGACTGCAGAAATGCCAGAATAGAGGGGAAGGCCTAGCCTATCGAAGACTAGCATCTTTAGCATCTTGCAGCATTAGAAGAGTGCAGAGTAACATATAATATAGTAACCAGTATATATTAGCAACGCCTAGAGATCCTTCCTCGACTCCCTGCGAGAAATCAATCCCGGAGCTAACATATTAATCAAGTGACACAGGTATCCAGTTCTAGTTGTAGTAGATCGGGATACTTTCCGAGCGTCCTGTTACCATGGACACGGCTATTCGAATAGATATACTTCCTGCAGGGGTGCACCAACTTACCCAACACGCTCGATTAACTCTGGCCAGACACACTTACTCGGGTCATGCCCGGCCTTGGCTGATCGACACGCCGTAGCCCTACCTAGGCTCAGTAGAGAGGCCAGCACGCCGGTCTAAATCCTAAGCGCTCAGGGGTCTTGGGCCCATCGCCCTTTGCACTCCAGCGCATTGCATGGGCGGCCGGGACCAGACCTAGCCCCTGTATACACATGTAGGCTTTCGCGGTCCACCCGGGCGCGCGCCGCTCAATTGCTGACGTCTGAAGAACTTAGGCTGAAACATACGACGCCGTGTGCCCATACTATTCCCGCGTGGTGGTTAGTGCGAAAAGGCCAGAGGCCTACTCTAATCACATATCCAAACCCATGTTTGTTGGGAGCTCGCGGTGACGATCAGTGCTCCTGTCGCCCCGTCTCGAGGACTTACGGCAAGGGCCAGGGCCATCCCTCTCCTGGGCGGTCTGCCTACCCGGCCGTGCCTCGTAATTATCTCGCGGGTACCCTCCAGGTCAACCCGACTCCACAAGAGACTGTTGGGAACTCAGGTCCACCTCTACCGGGGTGGTACCGGCTGTCCCTTCAGTCCCGCAGTAACAGTAAAAGGGGCAACAGTTAAAGGTAATAGTGTGTTTTTGTCCTCAAGGGGGAAGTCCGAGGAATCACCCTCGATGGACTCCCACTCGATGTATCCTTCAAGGTGAAATTGGAGGAATCACCCTCGATGGGTTCACACTTGAGGGGCTGCACGACAGAGGCATCATCGGAGGTGGTGAAAGAGGAATCACCCTCGGTAACCCACAACCGACTCTAGCTATGCTACAGAGATATCATCAGGAGTGATGTAGGAGGTATCAACCTCGGCCCTCGATAGTAGCTTTGCAGAGTAATACAACTAAGGGGGTGTGCAGTGCTGTGTGGGTCTCTGCCCATTGATCACACTGATCGAGTCACCGGTGGTAAAGCATGGCAACAAGGACAAGGGTGTGGGGCCACTGATGGATCACTAACCAGTCTATACTAAGCATTTAGGATAACAGGTAAAGTATCAACATCAGGTTACAAAATCAGGCTATGCATCAGAGTAGGAGCTATCAAACAACAGTAGCAAATTCTAATGCAAGCATGGGAGAGAAAGAATAGACGATATAGGAATGATCAAGGGGATTTTGCTTGCTTGGAAGCTCTGCGGTGAAAGAGGGGTCGTCGATGACGTAGTCGTACTCGGGGGGCAGCGTCGATCTCGGGGTCTACCGGAGAGAAGAGGGGGAAGAAACAATAAATACAAGGCAAACAAATGCAACACAGATGCATGACATGGCAATATGCTGTGTTGGCGGTGACCTATCGCAGTGCTAAGCGTTACAGACGGAGCGGGAAAATATCTGGGAATATTTTCCCGATTTTTGGCATCTGTCAAACAGAAGAACCGGAGGGGAAGGTTCCATGTTTGCAGTGTTGGAGGCATGTGACAGCTACATGGAGGGCATATTCGGATTCGTCTTATTTTTCTGAACGTTTTTCATATATAAAACATTTTCATCTAAGCTATGGTTTAATTTATATGAATTATCAAAGTTTTAATCATTTTTTGGATTTTCTGGAATTATTTTTAATTATTAAATCGGAATTATCCAGAACAGTAAAATGCCAGGGGTACCCAGAATTGTACAAAGAGGGGTGCATGTGTGGCTGACAGTGGGCCCAGTTGACTGGGTCAACTGCCCAGCCAGCAGAGGCTGACTGGTGGGCCAGCTGCCCAGTCAGCAGGCTAACTAGGACAGCCTTATCCACTGGAACAGTGGCTAGGGCCCCACATGTCAGTGACTGTTAGTAACTAACAGGTTTAAATTAATCTAACGGGTTAATTAGTTAGGTGGGACCCATATGTTAGTGTCTAATTAACTAATAGATTAAGTTTAATTATAAAATCAGTTAATTAAGCGCGGGGGCCCACATGTCAGTGACTGGGCTGCCCAGTCAGCACGTTCACCCTAGTCAACGCGGTCAACTGGGCCCCTTGGATCCACTGGCAGTGACCCAGGGGTGGGCCCCAGGCCAGCCACGTCGGAGGCGGCCGGCGTCTCGCCGCCGGCGACCAAAAAACGTGGCGGCGACACACTGGCCGTGTCGGAAATCGCCCTCCGGCGACCATTTGGCGCGCGGCTTGGCGCGTTGGAACGTGCGGGGGACGCCACGTCGATCTACGGTGGTGGCGGAGGCTGGGGTGGCCGGAGATGGCCTGAGCAACGACGGCAGGCGGCGGTGGCGTTCGGGATCAACGTTGCGGGGCACGGTGAGGAGCGTGCGCGCGTGCATTGGGCCCCTGGGAGCTCCAGGAGCTCGGTAGTGAGCTCGGACGCGGCGACGGTGGCCACGGCGGCGAGCTCGACCACGGCGGCGGGTACGGCCATGGTGAAGGCGACGGCTATGGCACGGAGAAGGGCAGGGGAGAGAGGGGTTCGGTGCGGATTCTCACCGGGTGGCACACGGTGGCCGTTGCGGGGGTTAGGAGCTGCAGACGGCGCCGGAATCGATGGGGATCGCCTGCGGCTGTAGAGGAAAAAGACGACGCTGGCGACGGCGCTGGGGCTCCTCAGCTCGAATGGCTCGGCGTAGATGACGTAGCGGACGACGGCGGATCTCTACGGCATGACGGCAAGGCGAGAGGCGGCCGGTGGCCGCGGGATCGATGGCGAACGGCGAGGGCTGCGTCGGGAGCGCTCGGGATCGAGTGAGGGAGGCGATGGACGAGGGGGAAGTGGGCTAGGGTTTGCCAGGGAGGCCGGAGCGATGTTCTTATCCACTCCGCGGCGGCGACGGCGCCGGGGATGGCCGACGCGTGCCCATCGCCGGCTCGGGCGCGCGCGGAGTCGACACGCAGGGAGAGAGAGGCGAGAGGAAGGAGAAAGGCCGAGGTGGTCCGGGCCAGGCCGCACTGTTTGAACTTAAGCCCACTAGCACAGTAAGTTTCTCCCTTTTTATTTATTCTTTTTCTGTTTCTTTTTACAGAAACTGTTTTGCAAATTATATAGCCACCAAATGAGTTTTGTAAAATGTGGAGCTCTACTCATAATTAGCATTGCATTTTTCTACACCGCCACAAAAAGTTTGGGAGGCTTTTGAATTTGTTTGAATTTTCATAATTAGAAAAGCATTTAAATATGATGTTTTAGCACTGTTTTAATTGCTATAGCCCATTTTAGCAAATAGGTGATGTTGTTTTCCTAAACAAATAATTGTTTTGGAATATTTGCTAAATGATGAACTATTTTTCAGACATGTTTGTGAAACTTTAAATTACACTTGCAATTTGAATTGAATTCAGGGGTGGAATTTGAAATGAGATATGAATTCACAGTGATCAAGCATTGCAAACCCAAGTAGATTAGCTTAATGATGAGGATCACTGTAGCTGATTACTCAGGGGTGTTACATAGTAGATGGGTAAGTCCTGTTCATTGTGTTCCTAAGAAAGGAGGTATTACCGTGGTTCCCAATGATAAAAATGAACTCATTCCACAAAGAATTGTAACTGGTTATAAGATGGTAATTGATTTTAGGAAATTAAATAAAGCTACTAGGAAAGATCATTACCCCTTGCCTTTTATTGATCAAATGTTAGAAAGATTATCTAAGCATACACACTTTTGCTTCTTAGATGGATATTCTGGTTTCTCTCAAATACCTTTATCAAAAGAAGATCAAGAGAAAACCACTTTTACTTGTCCTTTTGGAACTTATGCTTATCGTCATATGCCTTTTGGTTTATGTAATGCACCTGCTACCTTTCAAAGATGTATGACTGCTATATTCTCTAACTTTTGTGAAAAGATTGTTGAGATATTCATGGATGATTTTTCCGCTTATGGAACTTCTTTTGATGATTGCTTAAGCAACCTTGATCGAGTTTTGCAGAGATGTGAAGAAACTAATCATGTCTTGAATTGGGAGAAGTGCCACTTTATGGTGAATGAAGGTATAGTCCTTGGGCATAAAGAGGTATTGAAGTAGACAAAGCTAAAGTTGATGCAATTGAGAAAATGCCATGTCCTAAAGATATCAAAGGTATAAGAAGTTTCCTGGGTCATGCTGGTTTCTATAGAAGGTTTATAAAAGACTTCTCTAAAATTTCTAGGCCTCTTACTAATCTCTTGCAAAAAGCGATGTTCCATTTGTTTTTGATGATGATTGCGTAGAAGCCTTTGAAATACTTAAGAAAGCCTTAATCTCTGCACCTATTGTTCAACCACCTGATTGAAACTTACCTTTTGAAATTATGTGTGATGAGAGTGATTATGATGTTGGTGTTGTTCTAGGACAAAGAGTTGATAAGAAATTGAATGTTATTCATTATGCTAGTAAAACTCTAGACAATGCTCAAAGAAACTATGCTACTACTGAGAAATAATTTTTAGCAGTTGTGTTTGCATGTGATAAGTTCAGATCTTATATTGTTGATTCTAAAGTAACTATTCACACCGATCATGCTGCTATTAAATACCTTATGGAAAAGAAAGATGCTAAACCTAGACTTATTAGGTGGGTTCTTTTGCTTCAAGAATTTGATTTGCATATTATTGATAGAAAAGGAGCTGAGAATCCCGTAGCTGATAATTTGTCTAGGATGGAAAATGTTCTTGATGACCCACTACCTATTGATGATAGTTTTCCTGATGAACAATTAGCTGTTATAAATGCTTCTCGTAACACTCGATGGTTTGCAGACTATGCTAATTACATTGTTGCTAAATATATCCCACCTAGTTTTACCTACCAACAAAAGAAAACATTCTTCTTTGATTTAAGACATTACTTTTGGGATGACCCACATTTATATAAAGAAGGCGTAGATGGTATTATTAGACGTTGTGTACCTGAGCATGAACAGGAACAAATCCTACGGAAGTGTCATTCCGAAGCATACGGAGGACACCATGCAGGAGACAGAACTGCACATAAGGTATTACAGTCTGGTTTTTATTGGCCTACTCTTTTCAAAGATGCACATAAGTTTGTCCTTTCTTGTGATGAATGTCAAAGAATTGGTAATGTTGGTAGATGCCAGGAAATGCCTATGAATTATTCACTTGTTATTGAACCATTTGATGTTTGGGGATTTGATTACATGGGACCTTTTCCTTCCTCTAATGGGTATACTCATATGTTAGTTGCTGTTGATTATGTTACTAAGTGGGCAGAAGCTATTCCAACTAGTAGTGCTGATCATAACACTTCTATTAAAATGCTTAAAGAAGTTATATTTCCGAGGTTTGGAGTCCCTAGATATTTGATGACTGATGGTGGTTCACATTTATTCATGGTGCTTTCTGTAAACTTCTTGCTAAATACGATGTTAACCATAGAATTGCATCGCCTTATCATCCTCAATCTAGTGGTCAAGTTGAATTGAGTAATAGAGAAATAAAGTTAATCTTGCAAAAGACCGTTAATAGATCTAGATAGAATTGGTCTAAGAAACTTGATGATGCATTATGGGCTTACATAACTGCTTATAAAAATCCTATGGGTATGTCTCCATATAAGATAGTCTATGGAAAAGCATGCCATTTACCTCTTGAGTTAGAACATAAAGCTTATTGGGCAATTAAAGAACTCAACTATGATTTTAAACTTGCCGGTGAAAAGAGGTTATTTGATATTAGCTCTCTAGATGAATGGAGAACACAAGCCTATGAAAATGCCAAGTTGTTTAAAGAAAAAGTTAAGAGATGGCACGATAAGAGAATTCAAAAAACGGGAATTCAAAGTAGGTGATCACATGCTATTATACAATTCTCGTTTAAGATTCTTTGCAGGAAAACTTCTCTCTAAATGGGAAGGACCATACATCATCGAAGAAGTTTATCGCTCTGGAGCTATCAAGATAAACAACTCCGAAGGAACTAATCCGAGAGTGGTTAATGGGCAAAGAATTAAACATTATGTCTCAGGTACGCCCATTAATGTTGAAACTAATATTATTCAAACCATGACACCGGAGGAGCACATAGAAGAAACCTTCCGGAATGCCCCAGAACCCTGAAAAGGAGTAGGTATGTGGTACGGTAAGTAAACTGACTCCAAAAATTCCATAAAAGTACTTTTTGTTCATTTCGGAATATATAAAAAATTAGGAAAATAATAAACAGTCCGAAAAGTGCACGAGGGAGCGACTTGCCCGGGGCGCGCACCCTACCCCCAGGGCGCGCCTACCAAGCTTGTGGCTCCCCCGTGGACTTTCCTGACTCCGTTTCTCTCTCATATTACTTGTCCTGCATGAAAAAAATTCATTATATATACTCTCAGATGTTTTGACCACCATATCACAAGTTTCTCCTCTGTTCTTGTTTCAAGCTATTTTCTGACAAATTTAGATCCCCATGGCTCCCCGAAGGCTTAGTACCAAGCACCGGATTGTGCAACCTTCACCTGGCAAACGTCCTTCCAGCGAAGTCTATTATGAGTGGTCGTCGGGAGAGGAGGACACCGGTATGCAGGAGAAAGCTGGAGAGGTCACATGAAACCTGGTTCAGGGAGAAGAAGATCGAGCCACACGCACGGGGGAGGCATCAGAAAAGGGAGATATATTGCAAACCCTTTATCATAATCTTCCTCCATCTGAAATATATACATTAAAGGTTTTTGAAGCAATTTGTGCTCAGAATACATCGCTCACTCATGAAGTTATTCTGTTGGAAGAGCAAAATTGTGCCCTTCGGAGGATCAATAGCAATCTGGAGTACTTGCTGAAGCTAAAGGACAAGCCCATTACTTCATCATCATCACCACTGAAGAAGAATACTTGAGTATATGGGTATGGGCACCACCCTTGGCTTGTGCCAAGCTTGGGGGAGGTGCTCCGGTATCGTATCACCATCGCTTTTATCATAATTATCTATCTTAGTTCAATCCTTAGTTATTTCATGATTTAGAAGAATAAAGTTTAAGTATGATTTAGTTTCGAGTGCTTGACTTGTGATCTATCTATCTATGTAAGCGAGTGTGAGAGTTATATAATAAAGTGTAGTTTGAGTTGAGTTGTTTTACTTTTGTTGATCCAATCTTAGAAATAAAATAAATAGAATAAAAAAAGGGAGATCATATGCTAATCCCATGGGGAGTGATGACTTCACATAAAGGAAGTTTAATTGATGAAACTCGTTGGGAGTTAACAAACATAGCATTGGTCATTGTTGCAATCCATGAAAAAGTAATAAAGAAAGAGAGGTCTCACATATAAATATACTATCTTGGACATCTTTTATGATTGTGAGCCCCCATTAAATATTCTATGTCAAATAGTCGACGTTGGACAAGGAAGACAACATAATGAGTTATGTTTGCTTATATTCACATAGAAGCTATATTGTCATGGATCCTCTAACATGTGGTGCTTGCTCATAGTCTTTTGCCAGCCAAAATTTCGTACTAAGTAGAGATATTACTTGTGCATCCAAAAACCCTTGAACCCGGTTTCATGTCATGAGAGTCCACCATACCTACCTAGGGATTGAATAAGATCCTTCAAGTAAGCTGTCATCGATGCAAAAGCAATAAAAAATGCTCCTAACTTGTAACGACCCGGTTCCGAAAAGGATCCAAGTCTCTGTGCTTAATGTGCCATCCCTGGATCGATATGCTAGCACACACAGTAGTCGATGAAATAGCAGAAAATCACATGTATAAAGTAACATAAATACTATTACCTTAATTGACACAGCGGAAATATCAACAGAGGTTGTGGAGTCCCATCAACACCAACGGCAAAGTTGAGTGTAGACAACGTCACTACTAGGAAAAGGGCTGCTAGTGGCGCACCTGTTTTCGCTACTAATGGCGCACTACAGGTGCGCCACTAGCACCACGCCATTAGAATTTTTTACTAATGGCGCACCACTGGTGCGCCATTAGTATCTGGTATACTAATGGCGCACCATGCAGTGCGCCATTAGTATATCCCACGGTGCGCCGTTAGTATGCCTCCCAGGGGCCATATTTACCCATGTGCTTTGGCATACTAATGGCGCACTGGTGGATGATGCGCCATTAGTGTGCTCTAGCTTACTAATGGCGCACTCCGTGGTGGTGCGCCACTAGTATGAATATTAGGGATTTTTTTTTGTTTCTGATATTTTCACAGGTTACAAAATATATTATTTGACAGAATATAGCTAGCACCACACAGCAACAGCAGATTCATCGAATACAATAGAAGATTAGTGTCCGAATACAATTCATCATATTAGTCTCCGAATTTAAAATACCGAACAAAGTTAGAACATTACAAGTCTCGAAACCGCGAGTAGCGAGTTTGTCTTCACATTACAAGTCGATATCGATCATCTAAACTACCATCACATAGAAGAGAGCTGCGGTCATCACGATGAGCATAATCGCGATGAAACTGGTCTTCATCCGGTTCCTCCAACGCTCCCTCCTCTCTCCCGCTAGATAGCGCGCGTATCTAGATTCCGCCTCCGCCCTAGTGGTGTACCCTTTGTAACTGTTACCGCTGAAACGGTGAACCTGTGTCCGACACTCCTCCCAGTCGTCGTAGACTCCGGGAACCCTACCCTTGTACACGACATACGACGGCATCTCTATGCACTAGCCAAACAAAACGTTAGTACCAATTCACAGACAATACATAAGCAATATATAAGTATGCAACAAAAGGATCGGAAGAGAAAAGCAAGACATTAATAGCATCGATTACATCTAAGTTGAACGACTGTCCAAACCAAAGAGACATACAAGTTCATCAAAGTTTAATTACAACATGAGCCAATCGATGTTTCAAAACTAGACATAGCATCACTACTTTCGACTCGAGTCAAGGGACCGGAGCGTGGATGAAGCCGCCGTTTATCGTGATGGTCATGAAATTGCGGGCGTTGTCAGCCTGCATTTGTAGCGTTGTGTCTATCTCACTGTTGGACGGTTGATTTCTGAGGTAGAACTGCCCCGAGGTACGAAGGACATCTTGATGGATGATTTCCGCAAACTCCGACTGGATGCGAAAGAATTCTTGTCTGATGTCCGTGTCCTGGATTGCCGACAAGCTTGCGGCCCAAGCTTTGAGATTATTTGGTAGCAGAAGGTGATTATGGTCCCGTACGATCGCCCGCATGTGATGGAGGGCGTAGTAGGCATCCTTCTGACCGCCAGGCGGCTGCTTGACGCAGGGGAACGTCGTATTGTGGGCGAACACGTGCTTGCCGTACTTACGAACTGGCCTGGTGAAGGTGCCTCCAGATTTGGCGTAGCCGGGGAGAACATCATCAAGAACTTTCTTGACATTTGTGTAGTCTTTCTTCGACTGACGGTCCGAGTCGAAATACGTGGCCATGGAATATTTCGGGCTTAAGAGGATGAGTGTGCAATGTGTGTCACTGCACAAAACACGGAATGTTAAAAAAATGATCGAAATCTAAGAAATCATATGTTACGGGGCGGTTGAGGGGACGACTTACTCGGGAAAGTAAGGCACGAGGAAGTTATCCTTATCTGGGTTTGCCAGAATGACGCCTTCGAGGTAAGAACTCGCGACTTGCCGGTCCCCAGCGCTGCCCAAGATCTTGGCACGCATGTAGAAGGGGTCGACTATCACGATGTCCGGGGTCTTGTCTCTAATGATCCGCATCTCCATACTCAGCGAAAATAGCCGAACGAAGGTGTAGTGCAGCGGATGAAGGTTAAACATAGCAAAGATGTCATCAAACCGCAGGACGATCGTACCCCCGATGGCGCTATCCACAAAGCCCTTGCCCTCTGGCACCTTGGCCACGAAAACCGGGTATGCCACGTCATTCTCTCGGAGACGCCGCTTCTCCAAAGAAAGAACACTGTCATGTAGACTCCGCATAGCACCGGTTGTAGCATTGAGCATATTAGTCGGTAGCATCGGCCTACCTGCCACATGCACCCTCCTCGAGATATCCTTAGGTGAAGGTGGCCCGTCCTGAGCACGGGTCGTACTCGGTGCCGGCTGGCTCGCACCCTTGTTACTCTTTCTTTTCCGTCCCTTCTTCTTCTGCTGTAATGGGACCGAGTTCTGCTCACAGACCGCCTTCTTGAGTGTGCTGGGGCTGATAATATTTCGCACCTCGGCTATCTGAGGCTCGGTGAAGTCGGCAGCTGGAGGCGTCTCCTGAGAACTGAACGCCAGACGACGCCTGTTGCAATTGGGTTTCTCCGCGGTACCAGCTAGATCGCGATCGTCTTTTGCAGGGTTGGGTTCTTGAGAAGGAGGCCCCATGAATTCGTCATCGCACCCATGTTCGTTGAAGTACTTATTGACGTTGGTAAATGTACCATCGTCGTTGTCGTCGTCGTCTGGATCCTATGCCATATGCATGCCCGGATCCTGTGCCATATGCATGTCCGGCATGTCCGGTAGCGTTGCGGCGATCTTGCCATGGCTTGGTGCCGGCACGACTGGCGGTGTTGTCTTTGGGGTGGTGTCCCCCGCCCCCAAACGAATCTGGCTCTTCGGCCAAAGCAGGGGCCAGCTTAGGCAGGCGCTGAGGGTCATCACATCATCTTCGTCGGCCCCGGCGGGTCGAATCGGAGGTAACAACTCGTCGCAGCCTGGCAGCACCCGAACCAGTTGAACCCTATACACGGTGGGTGGCATTGGATTACCGTGGAACACGGGGTTGCCCGGTTGAACGATTTTGCCCTTGGCGACATCGACCAACTCGTTGTTCACGAAGTGCAGGAGAGTGCACGGAACGTCGGCGGCGCCCTGCGAAAACATGTAGGGCGTCAGGGATGCCCAGTCAAAGGCAAGGAGATGAAGTCCTCGGCCGAGAGGCTTAATTAGTTACCGTGATGATGGCGTCGAGCTCGGCTAATGTCGAGGCACCGCCAACGGCGGGCGTGCAATTGACGGAGGGGCCGCTTGCTGCCGAGGTGCCGGCCGGCGTACACCCGGGTGCATTAAGCTCCAATGCCCGTGCCGGCGTCGGAGACACCAATACCAGCTCCGCCGGAGACACCAATGGCGCCGCCTGCGCGTTGTGCGAGTTGCTGGCCGTGAAGCTGGGAATCGGGGGTGGCCCCTGTTGGCCGCTCGCAATCCACATCGTCAGCCCATGAATCAAGGTAGGCATAATGCCGGTGAGCGTCGATCCCAGTTGTTGTTGCACTTGCTCTTGGACAATCTCCGGAATCCGCGCCACTTGTGCCTTGAGTTCTTGAACCTCGCGTGACTGGCTTTCCAAGCTGGTCTTTCTCTCCTTTCGCCCACCAGCGTTATAGTATGACGACCATTTTGTGGACAAGCCTTTGCCGGCCACACGACCAGCTGACGACGGCTTACTGAGCTTATCCTTGTTTTTCATTACGTTCAACGCCCTATTTAGAGTGCTGTCCCAAGGGATGCTCTGAGACGACCCCGCGCTACTGCTTTCAGTCTCCTGCGCCAGAACAAGCTCAAGCGCCCTGGTCTTCGGATCCGTGGTAAGCTCCTTTGTTACCGGGTCCTCCTTGTACCGGGCCCTGACATAGTTCCTGGTCTGCTTGTCACGGTATTTCTCGAAGCGGGGCGGTAGGCCTTGCTCGGCACGCTCCGCGTCCTCCTTGTCCCATATAGGCTCCGCCACTCTGTAACCGCCGAGACCGAGTTTGTGTTCCCCTAAGTTCAACTCCCGCATTTCTTTCCCCCACTGACTTGATTCGGAGGTTGCGCTGCTCTCGCACTTGATCTTGAACTCCTTGTAGTCATCTTCGCTGATCGAAGGATTTTTCGCCTTGATCTTCTCATAACTATCACCTTTCTCAATCATTCTTTTCACCGCGTTTCTCCAAGTAGACAGGGCCGTGCTCATCCTCGTGAGGGCTGCACTGTTCACTTTATTCCCTGAGAGGCGTGTGTTTTCAAATTCAGCGGGGAACTTGTATCGTTCGTGCAGCTTCGTGAAGAGGAGGTTGCGCAAATTCCCTCGGTCCTTATGCCTTAGGTTCTCGGTGTTGATCGAGACGGTGCTCCGGAGAATGCACCCGAGCTGCACCGAGTACCCCTTGACTATTTGTTTGGGCTCCGTTGGATGCCCGTCGGAGTCCACTTGAGTAAATTCCTCCTTGATGGTGCGGAGCACGTTCGGGCACCGGTCCTTCCTTTTCCTCTTCGGTTGGCTGCCATCTGTGCGTGCGCTGCCATCATCAGTGGTGGCATCCTCGGCGGCACCATCAGTGGTGGCATCCTCGGCGGCACCATCAGTGGTGTCATCCCCGACGCCACTAGGGGTTGTGTCTTCCGCGGCGTCCTCATAGCGGTGAGGTTGTTCCTCCATCTCCTGGGACAGCTCCCAGAATTGCTTGCCGCCCGAACCACCGACCTCATCGTTGTGGGCCATGTTTCGCTCTAAATAGGAAAAAAGTTTGGTCAAAAAGTTGGTTATTGTCAAGGAACAAGATCATGGTCTCATCATTTAGGGTTTGTCGACACCGAGGCATCCTAAAAGCTAAGCTTTTATCATTTAGGGTTTGTCGACGCCGAGGCACCCTAAAAGCCTAAGCTTTCATCATTTAGGTTCTTATCGACACCGAGGCACCCTAAAAGCTACTTAATTAAGTACTAAGATACCATGGCCCATGCATTAGTAGCAAGTACCCCATATGTCCGATTTTTAGCAAAGTCATGCTAAAATTCACGGAAAATTTCAGCATGACCTTTGCTGAAAATAGGACATATGGAGTACCCGAATTTGCCAGAACGGAAGTTAATCGACATTCCGGCAAACTCAAGGGCCTCTCGGGGTACCTGCAAAATCATCACGACACGATGGTCGGAGACAAAACCCAGCAAACTAGCACCACAATGTGCCTCTACTTTCATATGGATGAAAAGGCCACAGACTATATGGTCCTCTACTTTCATATGGACAAAAATCAGCTCAACTTATGTGAGCTTCCATTCCAGATCTAATAGGTCACCCAACAAAAAATCATCAATAGTTTAGCAAGTCTGTACCCTCAAGAATGAACATATAGCAATATCTGTTGTCCCCCCATAACATACGGAAATCAAAATCAGCTCAACTTAGATGAAAATTGCCTTTGCTGCATGGAATAGAACATAACGTAAGGACCCTAGTTCAACCCTTTAGAGTAATAAACGTCATCGGTCAAACAAATTTGTACTAGACACTCAAGGTAGCCAATGAAGTTATTACATCACAGTTCTAAATTGCAGTTTAGTTTGTATGGAGATTTTGTGAAAAAATATTGCTGTTCTTGTCTGCTTGATTAAAGAAATTATCTGTTGTGTCAATATCCATTTCCTTTCATGAATTTTTATCAGGTGTGCCCTTTATTTTTTTTCAGATACATCACTCGTGAGGATGTAGTCGAGGTGAAGGGCAAAGTGGCATGTGAGATCAGCTCAGCTGATAAACTTACATTGACAGAGCTTATGTTGCAAGGTACTTTGAATGATGCTACTGTAGATCAGATGGTGTCTTTTTTTTTCTTTGTTTGGCAAGAAAAGCTTCAGGATGCCCCAAAGCTAGCCAAGGGAGGAGTTTGACCTGCTACTAGTTTCAAGAGACATGGCGAAGGGTTGCAAATAGCCAGCTTGAATGCAAGGTAGTAATAGCTAATACTGGATTTTCAATTATCTAGTGATGTATTTGGTTCAGAACTGGTTACTAATGCTGAAATGTGCAGTTCTCGCCTTGCCAGTAAGAGATTCAGATCGATCGTTGAGTAACTTGTGAACTCTTTCCTCCCCGATGTAATGGATGCCATGTATTTGTTGGCTAGACTGTCCAAGTTCCACCAGATCATAAAGATGGCCCAGGTATTTCTACTCAAGGGAGCAGAGGAGGAGGGCAGAGGAAGGAGGAAGGAGGAGAGGTACCTGGGCGGGCGCGGCCGGTCGCCGGAGGGGTCGGGGTCGGCGGCGGCGGCGGCTTCGAAGGGATGGCTCGAGGGCGTCCGAGCTCGTCCGGGTCCTCGTAGTCGAAGAAGAAGACGGTGGCGGTCCTCCTGGGCGCCTCGGTTGGTCGTGGGGAGGCCGACGGCCACGTGCTTCGCGGGTCGGCGGCGGTCGTCGTCCTGCACCCCGTGCCCGAACTGAGGTAGAGGCGGCGCAGGGCAGGGGCCGACGCGGGGAGGCTGTCGGCGACGGCGAGGTCGCGGAGGCGTCGGCGATGGCGGAGCTGCAGTGGTGGGGGGCGCGGGGGCGCGGGGGCGGCGGCGTCGTGGGTCGGGGCAGCGCGCGGGGGGGAAGTGGATCTGGCGAGAGGGAGGGACGAAGGGGTCGGGCGAGTTAGAGCTAGGGGGAAGCTTACTAATGGCGCACCCCCGAGCGGTGCGCCATTAGAAATCTTTTTTTTGATAGCAATGGCGCACTCCTTAGAGGTGCACCATTAGAAAGCTTTTTTTTAGATAGCAATGGCGCACTACCCGAGCGGTGCGCCATTAGTATGTTTTTTTATTATTATTTTTTGTTGCTATTTTTTAATATTTTTTTATAAAAACAGTAATAATTTTTTATAAAAACAGTAATAATTTTTTTATTAATATGAAAAAATATCATCAAATTTGTTATTTGAAAATATCATCAAATGGGGGTGCTCGGCGGCGGCGGTGGAGCGGGGGAGGGTGCGGTGGGTCGTCGGCGGCGGTGGAGCGGGGGAGGGTGCGGGGGGTGCTCGGCGGCGGTGGAGCGGGCCGGGGAGGGTGCGGGGGGTCGGCGGCGGCGGTGGAGCGGGGGAGGGTGCGGTGGGTCGTCGGCGGCGGTGGAGCTAGCGGGGGAGGGTGCGGGGGGGATCGAGATCGAGATGGAGGGGGATAGCGATCGAGATGGAGGGGGATCGAGATCGAGTGTCCTCATGAATATTCAATATTTTTTCATATTGAATATGAAAAAATATCATCAAATTTGAAAAAATATTCATGAATTCAAAAAGTGCCCATGAAATTTAAAAATATTCATGAGTTCAAAAAGTGCCCATGAAATACAATCGAGAAATGAAGACTACGATTTAAATACAATCGATCTTAGCTAGCTATCTGTTCACAATCTTCTTGCCCTTCTTTTTCGCAAATGGAGTTCTTCTGTGGAACGGACATCCTTTAGGTAGGGTGGTCCTGCTTCTTCTTGTGGTGTATGCTGCTACTTCATCGTCGTCATCATGTTCCATCTTAGGGTCGCCGTACTTGTCGAAGTCTTGCTCATTGGCGACTCCATCCATTCCGATGATCTTCCTTTTGCCTCTCCTCACGACAACACGACTGGGCTTTGACGGGTCGGTAATGAAGAAGCATTGGTCCACTTGGGAAGCCAGTACCCATGGCTCATTTTTCGCGGTGACGTTTGCGCCCGCGGTCTTGGATTTGGCTTCGGGTATAACCATGGTGGTGAAATACCGGTGTTCTTTTAGGACGCTCTTGGCCCATCTGACACGGAACATTGGGACCTTCTCTCCAGCGTAGCTCAGCTCCCAGATCTCCTCGATCCTTCCGTAGTATCTGTCCTTGTCGTTACCGGTGTAGGATTCCATCGTTACCCCGGAGTTCTGATAACCATCGCTCTTCATGTCCTTGTCCTCGGTGTAGAATGTGTAGCCGTTGATATCATACGCCTCATAGGTCATCAGATTGTGCTCGGCGCCCTGTGACAAGGCGAATATGAGTTGTTCTTCCGCGGAAGAATCCTCATGTAAAGGGTACGACAGAAGCTTCTGCTTGAACCAACGCGTGAAACATGAGTTGTGCTCTTTGATTATATCTCCGTCCGTCCTCTGTTGGCCTCGGTCATTGTACGTCTTCTCAATAAAGGTTTTGTGCTCTACCACCCAAGGATCGACCACGTCTATGTGTTGTAGCGCGACTAGGTTTGCTCTTTCAAAGTCGGCGAGTCGACCCTCGAAGTCGACATGCATTTCGCGCCGACCCTCACGGTGACCCCATCCAGCGAGCCTGCCGAGGTGCCTGTTGACGGGCAGACCAACGGAGTTCTCGATGCCTAGATAATTCGTGCAGTAGGAGATGCACTCTTCGGTCAGAAAGCCCCTGGCTATGCTTCCCTCTGGACGTGACATGTTGCGAACGTATCCTTTGATGACACCATTCATCCTTTCGAACGGCATCATGCTGTGCAGGAACGTCGGCCCGAGTTGGATGATATCCTCCACGATATGGACCAGCAGATGCACCATAACGTCGAAGAATGCGGGCGGGAAGTACATCTCAAGCTCGCATAGTATCACCACGATCTCTTCCTGTAGCCTTCTGAGTTGCCTCACGCCAACCGACTTCCGAGAGATGACGTCGAAAAAGTTGCATAGGCCAAATAGCGTTTCACGGACGTGCGCGTCCATGATCCCACGGATTGCAACTGGAAGTATCTGCGTCATCAGCACGTGACAGTCGTGAGACTTCATCCCACTGAACTTCTGCTTCGCTGGGTCTAGGTATCTGCTTATCTTCCCCGCGTAACCGTAAGGAAGTTTTACTCCTACGAGGCAGGTGAAAAACTGCTCGATCTCCTCCTGACTTAGAGTGAAGCACGCGGGAGGGTAGTCATTTCCGGTCTTCTTGGCCTTTTTGCCTTTGCGATGACTTTCTGTGTCCTGCTTCGCCTCATCATCATCATCATTAGCGTGAAGCTCCTCCCTGATGCCCATTGATTTCAAGTATGCCCTTGCTTTCGGCCCATCTTTGGTCCTCTCTGGCATGTTGAGCAGGGTACCAAGCAGACTCTCGCACAAGTTCTTCGTGATATGCATGACATCAAGGCTGTGAGGCACACGGTGGATCTTCCAGTACGGCAAGTCCCAGAAAACAGACCTCGTTTTCCATACCTTCAGCAGCGGCTCTGGCGCCTTTCGCTTCTTTCCCGGCTCTGGCGCCTTTTGCTTCTTTCCCGGCAGTGGGCAATCTTTCCAATTTTTCAACAGCTCGTCTATTTCCTCGCCGCTCCTCGTACGCGGGCGTCTTCGGGGTTCGGTTTCACCATCGAACAGATCCTTGCGTTTTCTCCACGGGTCATCGTCGTGAAGCCACCTTCGATGTCCCATGAACACGGTTTTCGAAGACCCAGGATCTCTATCTAGCTGGCGATACGTTGTGTCATCCATGCACCTGACGCATCCAGAAAATCCGTGGACCACCTGCCCCGCGAGATATCCGTAACCGAGATAGTCGTGCACCGTCGTGAGCAGTGCGGCTCTCATAGGGAAATATTCTTTCTCTGCGGCGTCCCACGTATTGGCTGGCGTTTTCCACAGCGTGTCTAGCTCCTCTTTCAGCAGCCCCAGATACAGATTGATGTCGTTCCCTGGTTGTTTCGGCCCTTCAATTAGCATACTCATGTGAATGTACTTCCTCTTCATGCACAACCAGGGGGGAAGGTTGTACATCCACACAAACACAGGCCAGGTGCTATGTGTGCTTCTCTGGCTGCCAAACGGATTGACTCCATCGGTGCTCGCGCCCAGCACGATGTTCCTTGGATCGTTCCCAAATTCTGGGTCTTCGAAGTTCAACTCTTGCCACTGGCTCGCATCCTTAGGGTGACTCAGCATCTTGTCTTTTTTATTTATCTCCGGATCATTTCCGTCATCTTCTCGCTTCTTCTCCTCCCTATCCGCGTGCCAACGCAGGAGCTTTGCTACCTTAGGGTCCGCGAAATACCGCTGCAGACGAGGAGTGATCGGAAAGTACCACACCACTTTTCGAGGAGCTTTCTTCCTCTTCTTGTATCGAGTGACGCCGCACACCGGACATATGGTAGACTCCGCGTGCTCGTCCCGATAAATGATGCAATTGTTCATGCACACATGGTATTTCACGTGCGGTAAATCTAGAGGACACACGATTTTCTTCGCCTCCTCGAAACTGGTCGGGCACTTGTTCCCCTTGGGAAGACGTTCGTGCCAGAATGACATGTTCTCGTCGAAGCATGCGTCGGTCATTTTGTGTTTTACCTTCATCTCAAGAGCCATGAGCGTTACTTTCATGCGGGTATCCTCGGGCCTGCATCCTTCATACAATGGAGTAACCGCGTCTATCTCCAGTTGATCCAGCTTGGCTTTCTCTCGGGCGGCAGCTCTTGCGTTATCCGTCTGCTTGAGAAGAAGCTCTTGAATATGAGGGTCCTGCACCCAGCCTCCATCGTCGTCTGCTCCGGCATCTTCATCTTCATGATCATGCCCTTCGTCTTGATCTTCCTCATCATCATGTCCGGCATCTTCTACATGATGACTGTGTACAGCATCACCGTCGTGATCATGTCCTGGAGATTCTTCGTCTTCTCGACCGCCCTCGCCGCGGTGGTTGTCTTGCTGCCCTTCCTCATTTCTTGCCCGGCCCCCATGGACGACTTCATAGTCATCTTCATCACCTTGCCACCGATAGCCATCCATGAAACCACGCAAGAGCAGGTGGTCCCGCACCTGCCCGGAATCTGGGTCCGCAATAAGGCTCTTCAGCTTGCATCTTCGACACAGACATCTTATCTCCGTCTCGTTCTTTTGAAGCATCTCGGCCTTCGCGGAGCTCAAAAACCTATTCACGATGCCTTCGGTCATCGTGCGGACCATGGTCGCCTGCGGGGTAGAGCAAAACAATATTTTAGAACCAAGAAAAAATTTGGCATGACTTTCCCTAAAAATATATAGGACCAAAAAGAATGCATAGTGCCAAAATTCTCACCGAAACGGAAATGAATCAACATTCCGGCAAAATATTGGCAACTATCGCATTTCAAATACCGGTACCTGCAAACACAAACATATATGCAACACCACAAACATATGCAACACCACAAACATACATAGATCTAGCAAGGCCATAAAAAGTGCATGTGCACGTTGTTGGAGCGAGGGAGAGAAAAAAAGTAGATCTACAACATAAAGATAGCTTTCCCCTTACTTACCTATCAAAAAAAGGTAATTTAACCACCTAATTTTGATGAATCTATGGTGCAAATGAGGTGAGGAGGAGGAGGCAGCCGACACAATCTTGGAGGAGGAGGTGGAGAGAATGAAGTGGGGAAAGTGAGTGTGTAGGTGTGGCTGTCCAAAATATCTAGCTGGTCCCAGGTTACTAATGGCGCACCACCCATATATGCGCCATTAGTAACCCTGGTTACTAATGACGGACCAGCTTGAGGTGCGCCATTAGTAGTTTTGCAAAAAAAATAAAAAATAAAAAATAGTAGTGGCGCACTGTGTTGGACGTGCGCCATTACTAGTTAAACTAGTAATGACGCACTCTTCCCTGGTGCGCCATTAGTATTTTTGGAAAAATGAAAAAAAAAACATTTGTCACTAATGGCGCACCGTGGGTCTGGTGCGCCATTAGTGTCTACCACACTAATGGCGCACCAACTCATGGTGCGCCATTACTATATAGTAGTGGCACACCACATGTCTGGTGCGCCATTAGTAGCCATATCATCTATAGCCCTTTTCCTAGTAGTGCGTAACCCTATCGTATCACTTACTCGTCGTACAATTCCTGCAACATGAGACGTTGCAGCCATGTAGGTCAGTACGTTGAATGTACTGGCAATTCACACCACAAGAGATGATGAAATTCCTACATCTACATGCAATATGGCTGGTGGAAGGTCTATGTTTAATTTGCATAAAGCTGATTTTTCCGTATCAAAAAGAATATCAAATTATTACTACAAAGCTTATCATAATATGATTGAGATGGTTTCTCCATTCAATCTATACCCAAGTTAAATAAAACCCATTAAATTAGTTAAATGCGATGAGATCGCTCAAATTCCCAATTTCTAGATGCTCAAATAGTCCATAACCGGGGACACGGCTAATCGATTAGTTTTACACTCTGCAGAGGTTTGCACACTTTTCCTCACAAGACTCGATCACCTCCTTTGTAGTCCCCGCACTGCCTGGTGTTTGAGAACCGGAAGATCGAGACAAAGTCTTTCAGAAGCATTTCCCCTTAACCCTGGGTAGACCGGTACACCTACATATATAACTACATCTGCTAGCCTACCCGGAAAGAGGTCACGCAACGTACTCAACTAAGCCATAGCCCATATTAGCTTGTGGCTACACAGGTAAGCTTCTACTCATGAAAAATTGATAAATCTCTTTGAGCCTGGGTGGCAGTCCGTAGGGTGATCTCACGGGTACTCCGGGATCCCCTGGGGAAGCACTGGTTTCTCCAGGTGCCCGGGCTAGACCACTGGTTACTCCAGGGTGCCCCTACCAATCCACCCAGATGTGTGTTAATGTTGCCACCTTAAGGTTACCCAAAATTATTATATCTCTCGCAACTTTCATGAATCACACATACCAATCCCCATCTACAAAAGCATAGCAAAAATTCCTACAATGTTGGCGACAATGGAGTAAAGGCTCAGACCTACCTCAATGAATTACTGGGTTTACAATATAGCCAACTTATATTCTCATGCAATCCTACATCAAAAGGACTAAATGCATATAGAAAACATAGGTATTAAAGAAGCATGATCAAGATGTAACTTGCCTTGTACTGTTGATGAAGATTCTTCGCACTCATAATTCGGATAGTTCTACTCGTTACACTCTGATCAATCTATCGTAAGCAAGCAATTATAACTACACATAAGCAATCAATCAAAGATAAAAAAGAAACCAAATAAAAGACTCACGGAACTCCAAAAACAATCAAACAAGGTTTCTGGACAGAAACATATTTTTAACAGAAGAAAATATTATAAACTTTAGTTTAATAGAAAGTATTTGCTATTAGCTTTAATTAGCAAAAAGAATCAACCAAAAAGGTTTTATAATGCAAAAGTTATGGCCTAATTAAGATAAATCTCAATCTGATCAGATTATATATTTTTGTATAAACAAAATTATTTTTATTAGTCCTCTGGATAGGTATAACATATAGAAATCAGTAGCAAAAATAATTAATTAAAAACCTATTTTTAAATAAAAGTTATTAGCAATTTAGGGTTTAAAGAAAATTTGGTCAAATTCATATTTAAAAAGTTCAAAAATATTTTTAGTTTGGTTTTCTGGATAGATGGTATTTTTATGAACTAGTAGGAAAAAGAATCACTAAATTTGGATCTATAGATCTAAACTTATAGCAAAAAGAAAATCAAAACAATTCTGAAAATTTAATTTTGTCTGAAATGTAAAATTTCGGTCAGTGGACACGTGGCGAGCTCTGGTTGGTTCTGGGTTGTGTGTTGCGAGGTTAAGTGGTGGGTAGCCGATGCTTAATGGTTTCGGCAGTTGAGGCTTATATAAAAAACGGATTGGTTTGTTTGAAAAAAAACCGGGCATGGTTTAACTAAACCGACGGTTAATCGAACCGATCTAAATAAAAAAAACCAAAACGACCTAGATCTAATCTTTGCCCTTGATATCAGTTCGGACGGACGGGAATGGAGCCGGGGCTTACCACGGTGGTGGCGTCGATGTTGCCGGAGAAGAGGGTGGTGGCGGCCTCGGCGTTGATGCGGACGGGCGCTCCGGCGATCCTTGGGCTCGGGAAAAAGCACATGGAGGCGCGACTCGGCGCGGCGCGTTCGATGGTGGAGGCAGATGCGGTCGAGGATGACGGTGGCGAGCGGGGCAAGGCGGCGGCGCTCCGGTGGAGCAGCGAACTCTGGCGGGTTCGTGCGGGCGGTGAAGAGGGGTTCGGGTGAAATATTTTGAGGAAAAAACAAGGTCGGGACCTCGGGTATTTATAGGAGGCTTTCGTGGGCAAGGGGACAAGCTCGAGACAGAGTCTGGGCTTGATTTTAATGGCGCCGGCGAGTCGTGATGGAGGCGGACTCCAGCCTTGTGTGAGGAAGATGACGAGCGGGGCCCATCGTCAGCGACAGCGGGAAAAGGGGGTCGTGGGTGGGTGGCCGACCCGAAAGGGTTTCACGAGGGAAGCGGGCAGCTTGGCCGAAAAGCTGCTAGCTGGGCCGGTCGGTTGGCGCCTGGACTAGCGCGGGAGAAAAATCTTTTTTTAATAAAAATGAAGAACAAAACAAATAAATGAAAATAAAATAAAATTTTCCATAGGCAATATATATAGCAAAATTCCTAGACTAAAACAAGGAAAAACATGAACTATTTTTCAGAGGCAAATAATTAGTTTTAAAAAAAATTATTTTTTTGTAATAACTTCAAATTGGTTTTGAATTTGATTTTCAAATCTTTTGCAAATAGCTTCTGTTTTATTTATTCAAATACTTTTCAAACTCTTTTTAATAATAAAGAAGTCATGTTATCTCCACTCTAATATATTTCTTGAGTTGGAAAAATTATTTGAATTTGATACAAATTTATAATTAGAATATTTCCAACTCCTTTTTATATTTAAGGTGTCATGTTGCCTTCTCTCATATTTGAATTGGAAACATTCTCAAACTCAAAATAAAATCCAAATGAATAATTGGGAAAGTCCTTTTATTCCCTCTCATGAAATATTCATTTAAACATTCAAAAAGTTTCAAATTTCACTCAAATTCAAACAATATCACAACAAAACAATCATTATTACTTAATTAATATAACATTCCAAAATTAAGAATTTTGGGATGTCACAAACCTACCACCCTTAGAATGAATCTCGCCTTCGAGATTCGAAGAGGCTAGAAAGAAATAGGTTAGGTTCAGGTTCTTCTCAAAATCAATTGATCGCCACAAAGGCCTGTGAAGCTACCACCCTTAGAATTAGAGTCACGAGTCCATCCAAGACTCGGGTACTGATGACCCACAAGTATAGGGGATCAATTGTAGTCCTTTCGATAAGTAAGAGTGTCGAACCCAACGAGGAGCAGAAGGAAATGACAAGCGGTTTTCAGCAAGGTGTTTTCTGCAAGCACTGAAATTATCGATAACGAGTAGTTTGATAGCAAGATAATTTGTAAAAAGTGACAAGTAACAATAGTAATAAAGGGTGTAGCAAGTTGGCCCAATCCTTTTTGTAGCAAAGGACAAGCCGGAACAATCTCTTATAGTAAGTAAAGCATTCTCGAGGACACATGGGAATTTCATCTAGTCACTTTCATCATGTTTGTTTGATTCGCGTTCGCTACTTTGATAATTTGATATGTGGGTGGACCGGTGCTTGGGTGCTGCCCTTACTTGGACAAACCTCCCACTTATGATTACCCCCTCTCGCAAGCATCCGCAACTACGAAAGAAGAATTAAGATAACTCTAACCATAGCATTAAACATATGGATCCAAATCAGCCCCTTACGGAATAGCACAAAAACTAGGGTTTAAGCTTCTGTCACTCTAGCAACCCATCATCTAATTACTACTCCACAATTCATTCCCTTAGGCCCAAAGATGGTGATGTGTCATGTAGTCGACGTTCACATAACACCACTAAGGGAATCAACAACATACATATCATCAAAATATCGAACGAATACCAAGTTCACATGATTACTTATGACAAGACTTCTCCCGTGTCCTCAAGAAAAAAAGTAACTACTCACAAGACATAATCATGTCCAAGATCAGAGAGGTATTGAATAGCATAATAGATCTAAACATATAATCTTCCACCAAATAAACCAACTAGCATCAACTACAAGATGTAATCAACACTACTAGCAACCCACAGGTACCAATCTGAGGTTTTGAGACAAAGATTGAATACAAGAGATGAACTAGGGTTTGAGATGAGATGGTGCTGGTGAAGATGTTGATGAAGATTAGTCCTCCCACGATGAGAGGATCGCTGGTGATGTCGATGTCGACGATTTCCCCCTCCCGGAGGGAAGTATCCCCGACAGAATCTCTCCACCGGAGGGCAAAAGTGCTCCTGCCCAAGTTCCGCCTCGAGACGGCGGCGCACCGTCCCAAAAGTCTTCTCTATATTTTTTTAGGTCAAATGCACTTATATACCAGAAAATGGGGGCCAGAAGTGGGCCAGGGCCTCCACGAGGTACCAGGGCGCGCCTGGGGGGGGGGGGGGGGGTTGGCGCGCCCTGGTGCCTCATGGGCACCTGGGTGGCCCCCTCTAGTACTTTTTGCTTCCTATATTTTTTATATATTCCAAAATAATTCTCCATAAAAATTTCAGCTCATTTGGAGATGTGCAGAATAGGTATCTTGACAGAGCTTTTTCAGGTCCAGAATTCCAGCTGCCGGCAATCTCCCTCCTCGTGTGAATCTTGCATATTAAGAGAGAAAAGACATTAGAATTGCTCCACAAAGTGTTATATTGATTAAAAACACTATAAATAACAGTAGTAAAACATGATGCAAAATGGACGTATCGACTCCCCCAAGCTTAGACCTCGCTTGTCCTCAAGCGAAAGCCGATATCGATAATCATGTCCACATGTTTAGAGGGAGAGGTGTCGATAAAAACAAAATACAGACATAGAAGCATCATGATCATTATTATAACAGCAATATTTATTATCATAAACTTCTCATAAGCAAGTAACAATTCATCACAACAATGGAGTATAAGGCATAAACTTTCTTGAAAACTAACAAACTATGTTCTCAGTCAACAATGCAATTGCAATTCATCATATTTTCAGGAAGGGTCTCATGTAGGAGCTATTTAGCAAGTCCACATACTCAACCATCATTTAGTCTTCTATGATTGTTAACACTCACGACATATATATGGAGTAAAAGTTTCAGCCAGACACATAGAAAGATAGGGGCTTGTGAATTTGCCTCCAAACTGCTTCACCTCAAGGGTGATGTCAATAATAATAAATCATGATCACCCATATCCAACTGGATATATGTGCCTAGATCTTTCCCCACCACATGGTGCTTGCAAAAGAGAAAAATAAAAAGGAAGTAGAGAAGAACACTATTGACTCTTGCATAAAAAGTAAATACATAAAAGTAAAGGATAGGCCCTTCGCAGAGGGAAGCAGAGGTTGTCATGCGCTTTTTGTTTTTGGATGCAAGAGCTCTTAATGCAAAGGAACATCACTTTATATTGCCCCTTGTGATAGCAACCTTTATTATGCAGTATGTCGCTTTTATTTCTTTACCATCACAAGTTCGTACAAAGTTTATTTCCCTTACAATAAAAGTTCAGACATATTTAGAGGCAATTTTTATTGCTTTTTGCACCGATGACAACTTACTTGAAGGATCTTATTCAATCCATAGGTAGATATAGTGGACTCTCATGACAAGAAACTGGGTTTAAGGGTTTTGGATGCACACGTAGTATCTCTACTTCGTGCGAATTTTTGGCTAGCAAAGATATTGGCAAGCACCACATGTTGGAGGATCTATAACAATATAACTTCTATGTGAATATGAACAAACATAACTCATTACGTTGTCTTCCTTGTCCAACGTCAACAATTTGACATAAAATACTTGATGGGGGCTCACAATCATAAAAGATGTCCAAGATAGTATGTTTGCATGTGAATCTTATCTTCCCTTATTAATTCTTTCATGAATTGCATCACTGACTAATACTATGTTTGTTAACTTCCAATAAATTTTACCACTTATACTCTTCTTTATGTAATGTCATTACTTTCCATAAGATTAGCATATGATCTTTTTCATTATTTTTATTGCTAGAATTGGAACATGAAAGTAAAGAAGCAAAAACTCAAACTACTCTTTATTATATAAATCTCAACTCGATTACATGGATAGATAGATCACAAAGCTAATACTCAAAAATAGATCATACTAAACTTTTATTCAACTAGATCACAAAATAACTAAGGGTTAGACTAAAAGTAGGTAATGATAATAAAAGTGATGGTGATACGATACCGGGGCACCTCCCCCAAGCTTGGCACAAGCCAAGGGGAGTGCCCATACCCATGTGCTCAAGTCTCCTTCTTCGGTGATGGTGGTGGTGATGAAGTGGTGGGCTTGACCTCCGGCTTCCATGGCATAGGTTCCCCATCATAAAAAGATGCACGAGTCTCCGAAGTCCTGAAACTTGCAGCTAAGCTCATACCTTTGAATCTTGCCTCATACTCATAATTTTGATTTTGAAGATCATAGATTTGGCCTTGAAGATAGTCGATCCATTCATTGAGCTTGAAGACGATGTCCCCAGTCGATTGGCCATCCACCTTCTGATTACGGGTGAGTTCCGTGATCATGGAGTGGTTGGCGCTGAGTCCACGCTCCACCATCCCTTGGCACTTGAAGATCTCCTGCTCCACCGCTTCGAGCCTGGATTCCACGCTCCCGGTCTTCTTGGGTCCTTGAACATCCCGGATGTGAAGCACCCCCTCATACATCTCAATGGCTTGAGGGTGTTTCATCACCTCCGGAAGGTAGGGGTTGATGACCTTCTCATAGAATTTGTCCTTGGAAGAGCTTGGTGGAGCCATAGCGATCTAGATCTGTCAGGAAAATAGCACAAAACAAGGACAGAAGAGATTTCTGCGATACAGTGGTCAAAACATCTGGAAGTACATATAAGGATTTTTTATCTTGCAAAACAAGTAATCCAGAAGAAAAACGGAGTCGGGAAGGCTCACGTGGGGCCCACGAGGTACCAGGGCGTGCCTGGGGGGGGTGGCACGCCCTGGTGCCTCGTGGGCACCAGGTGGGTCCCCCCGGCTCTTTCTTATTTTTTTATTTTTCTAAATATTCCAAAACTGAAAAAAACTATTTTTATGGAATTTTTGGAGTCGGTTTACTTACCGTATCACATACCTCTTCCTTTTCAGGGTTCTGGAGTGTTCCGGAAGGTCTCTCTTATGTATTCCTCTGGTGTAATTGTCTCAATAATATTAGTTTCAACATTAATAGGGGTACCTTAAATATAGTGCTTAATTCTTTGCCCATTCACCACTCTCGGATTAGTGCCTTCGGAATTATTTATTTTGATGGCTCCGGAGCAATAAACTTCTTCGATGATATACGGTCCTTCCCATTTAGAGAGAAGTTTTCCTGCAAAGAATCTCAAACGAGAATTGTATAATAGAACTTGCTCACCTACTTTAAATTCCCATTTTTGAATTCTTCTATCATGCCATCTTTTAACTTTTTCTTTAAACAATTTGGCATTTTCATAAGCTTGGGTTCTCCATTCATCTAATGAGCTAATATCAAATAACCTCTTTTCACCGGCAAGTTTGAAATCATAATTAAGTTCTTTAATTGCCCAATATGCTTTATGTTCTAACTCAAGAGGTAAATGACATGCTTTTCCATAAACCATTTTATAAGGAGACATACCCATAGGATTTTTATAAGCAGTTCTATAAGCCCATAATGCATCGTCAAGTTTCTTAGACCAATTCTTTCTAGATCTATTAACAATTTTTTGCAAAATTAACTTTATTTCTCTATAGCTCAATTCTACTTGACCACTAGTTTGAGGGTGTTAAGGAGATGCAATTCTATGGTTGACATCATATTTAGCGAGCAATTTACAGAATGCACCATGAATAAAATGTGAACCACCATCAGTCATTAAATATCTAGGGACTCCAAACCTCGGGAAAATAACTTCTTTTAGCATTTTAATAGAAGTGTTATGATCAGCACTACTAGTTGGAATAGCTTCTACCCACTTAGTAACGTAATCAACAACAACTAAAATATGAGTATACCCATTGGATTTAGGAAAAGGTCCCATATAATCAAATCCCCAAACATCAAATGGTTCAACAGCAAGTGAATAATTCATAGGCATTTCCTGACGTCTACCAACATTACCAATTCTTTGACATTCATCACCAGATAGGACAAACTTACGAGCATCCTTGAAAAGAGTAGGCCAATAAAAACCAGATTGTAATACCTTGTGTGCAGTTCTGTCTCCCGCATGGTGTCCTCAGTAAGCTTCAGAGTGACACTTCCGTAGGATTTGTTCTTGTTCATGCTCAGGTATAAAACGTCTAATAATACCATCTACTCCTTCTTTATAAAGATGTGGGTCATCCCAGAAATAATGTCTTAAATCATAGAAGAACTTTTTCTTTTGTTGGTATGTGAAACTAGGTGGTATATATTTAGCAACAATGTAATTAGCATAGTCCGCATACCAAGGAGTATTACGAGAAGCATTTATGACAACTAATTGCTCATCAAGAAAATCATCATTAATAGGTAGTGGGTCGACAAGAACATTTTCTATTCTCGACAAATTATCTGCTACGGGATTCTCAGCTCCCTTTCTATCAATAATATGCAAGTCAAATTCTTGTAGCAATAAAACCCACTTTATGAGTCTAGGTTTAGCATCTTTCTTTTCCATAAGATATTTAATAGCAGCATGATCGGTGTGAACAGTTACTTTAGAATCAACTATATAAGATCTGAATTTATCACACGGAAACACAACTGCTAGAAATTCTTTTTCGGTAGTAGCATAGTTTCTTTGGGCACTGTCTAGAGTTTTACTAGCATAATGGATAACATTTAATTTCTTATCAATTCTTTGTCCTAGAACAGCACCAACAACATAATCACTAGCATGACACATAATTTCAAAGGGCAAGTTCCAATCAGGTGGTTGAACAATAGGTGAAGTGGTTAAGGCTTTCTTAAGTGTTTCAAAGGCTTCTAGACAATCATCATCAAAAACAAATGGAAGATCTTTTTGCAAAAGATTGGTAACATGCCTAGAAATTTTAGAGAAGTCTTTAATAAATCTCCTATAGAAACCAGCATGACCAAGGAAACTTCTTATACCTTTAATATCTTTGGGACATGGCATTTTCTCAATAGCGTCAACCTTAGCTTTATCTACTTCAATACGTCTTTCAGAAATTTTATGCCCCAAGACAATGCCTTCATTCACCATAAAGTGGCACTTCTCCCAATTCAAGACAAGATTAGTTTCTTCACATCTTTGCAAAACTCGATCAAGGTTGCTTAAGAAATCATCAAAAGAAGTTCTGTAAACGGAAAAAATCATCCATGAACACCTCAACAATCTTTTCACAAAAGTCAGAGAATATAGCAGTCATACATCTTTGAAAGGTAGCGGGTGCATTGCATAAACCAAAAGGCATAAGTCTATAAGCATAGGTTCCAAAAGGGCAAGTGAAGGTGGTTTTCTCTTGATCGGGTTGTGATACGGGTATTTGCGAAAAACCAGTATAACCGTCTAGGAAACAAAAGTGTGTATGCTTAGACAATCTTTCTAACATTTGATCTATAAAAGGTAAGGGGTAATGATCTTTTCTAGTAGCTTTGTTTAATTTTTATCATTAGGAACAACGGTAATACCTCCTTTCTTAGGACACAATGAACGGGACTTACCCATCTACTATCAGCTATGGGATAGATTATACCTGCTTCCAGAAGTTTTAATATTTCGGTTCTTACCACCTCTTTCATCTTAGTATTTAATCATCGTTGGTGGTCGACAACTGGTTTAGCATCAGGCTCCATATTAATCTTGTGCTGACATAGAGTGGGACTAATGCCCTTAAGATCATCAAGAGTATATCCAATAGCAGCTCGGTGCTTCCTTAGAGTTTTTAGTAACCTCTTTTCTTCATCCGCTGAAAGGTTAGCACTAATAATAACAGGATATATCTTCTTTTCATCAAGATAAGCATATTTCAATGTATCAGGCAATTGCTTCAATTCAAACACAGGATCACCTTTAGGTGGAGGAGGCCCTCCAAGAGTTTCAACAGGCAAATTGTGTTTAAGGATAGGTGGTTGATCAAAGAACATCTTATCTATTTCATTTCTTTCATTCAGATGCATATCGTTTTCGTGGTCTAGCAAATATTGTTCTAACGGATCAGTAGGAGGTACGGCAATAGAAGCAAGACCAATAATTTCATCTTTACTAGGCAATTCTTTATCATGAGGTTGTCTACGAAGCTTAGAGAAATTAAACTCATGAGACATACCACCAAAATTAACGCTAACAGTTTCTTTAGCGCAATCAATCTTGGCATTAACAGTGTTCAAGAAAGGTCTACCAAATATAATGGGACAAAAATCATCTTGTGGAGAACCAAGGACTAGAAAATCAGTAGGGTATTTTATTTTTCCACACAAGACTTCAACATCTCTAACAATCCCAAGTGGTGTAATGGTATCTCTGTTTGCAAGCTTAATAGTAACATCAATGTCTTCTATTTCAACAGGTGCAATATCATGCATAATTTCTTGATATAAGGTAAACAGAATAGCATTCACACTAGCACCCAAATCACATAAGCCATGATAACAATGATATCCAATTTTAACAGAGACAACAGGCTTGCCCACAATGGGTCTGTTTTTATCTTTAGGATCAGGTTTAACAATTCTAGCTGCTTCATCGCAGAGGTAAATAACATGCCCATCAATATTATCAACCAAGAGATCTTTAACCATAGCAACATTAGGTTCAACTTTAATTTGTTCAGAGGGTCTAGGTGCTCTAATATGACTTTTGTTAATCACAGTTGAAACTTTAGCATGTTCCTTAATCCTAACAGGAAAAGGTGGTTTCTCAATATAAGCGGTAGGCACAACTGGATCAGCATGGTAAACAATTGTTTCTTCTTTAACACTAACAGGTTCCTCAATTTTTTCTTTAACAGGGGGATGATATTTAAACCACTTCTCCTTAGGGAGGTCAACATGAGTAGCAAATGATTCACAAAAGGAAGCTATGATCTCAGAGTCATGTCCATATTTAGTGCTAAACTTATGAAAAGCATCGGTGGCCATGAAAGATTTAACACAATCGAACTCAAGTATTATACCTGACTCATTACCTTTGTCGAGTCCCAATCTTCAGTGTTGCGTTTAATTCTATCCAGAAGATCCCATCTGAATTCAATAGTTTTCTTCATAAAGGAGCCAGTCGAAGAAGAATTGAGCAAATTTTGATTATCATGAGAAAGCCGAGCATACAAATTCTGTAAGATAATTTCTTTTGAGAGCTCATGATTGGGGCATGTGTACATCATGTACTTAAGCCTCCCCCAAGCTTGAGCGATGCTTTATCCTTCACGAGGCCAAAAATTATATATATAATTCCGATCACGATGAACCAAATGCATAGGATAAAATTTCTGATGGAATTCTAGTTTCAATCGGTTACAGTCCCATGTGTCAGTATCATCACATAGCCTATACCATATTAATGCTTTTCCCTCCAAAGATAAAGGGAATACTTTCTTCTTAACTCCATCTCCGGATATACCTGCAAGCTTAAACAATCCACAAATTTCATCCACATAGATCAAGTGCATATCAGGATGTACCGTTCCATCTCCTGCATAAGGATTAGCTAGCAGTTTCTCTAACATACCCGGAGGAATCTCATAATAAATATCTTTTTCAATAGGTGCAGTAGGTTGAGGGGAAACTATTTGTGTTTCCGGTCGAGCTGAAGATACCCCGAACAAACCCCTCAAAGGATTACTTTCCATAGTGACAAGTGACAATAAATTTCAGCACGTAATATAAATGTTTCCTTACCAAATTGCACTTACCAAAGGCGCTTCACTCCCCGGCAACGGCGCCAGAAAAGAGTCTTGATGACCCACAAGTATAGGGGATCAATCGTAGTCCTTTCGATAAGTAAGAGTGTCGAACCCAACGAGGAGCAGAAGGAAATGACAAGCGGTTTTCAGCAAGGTGTTTTCTGCAAGCACTGAAATTATCGGTAACGAGTAGTTTGATAGCAAGATAATTTGTAACAAGTGACAAGTAACAATAGTAATATAGGGTGCAGCAAGTTGGCCCAATCCTTTTTGTAGCAAAGGACAAGCCGGAACAATCTCTTATAGTAAGTAAAGCGTTCTCGAGGACACATGGAAATTTCATCTAGTCACTTTCATCATGTTTGTTTGATTCACGTTCGCTACTTTGATAATTTGATATGTGGATGGACCGGTGCTTGGGTGCTGCCCTTACTTGGACAAACCCCCCACTTATGATTACCCCCTCTCGCAAGCATCCGCAACTACGAAAGAAGAATTAAGATAACTCTAACCATAGCATTAAACATATGGATCCAAATCAGCCCCTTAAAGAATAGCGCAAAAACTAGGGTTTAAGCTTCTGTCACTCTAGCAACCCATCATCTAATCACTACTCCACAATGTATTCCCTTAGGCCCAAAGATGGTGAAGTGTCATGTAGTCGACGTTCACATAACACCACTAAGGGAATCAACAACATACATATCATCAACATATCGAACGAATACCAAGTTCACATGATTACTTATGACAAGACTTATCCCATGTCCTCAAGAACAAAAGTAACTACTCACAAGACATAATCATGTCCAAGATCAGAGAGGTATTGAATAGCATAATAGATCTGAACATATAATCTTCCACCAAATAAACCAACGAGCATCAACTACAAGATGTAATCAACACTACTAGCAACCCACATGTACCAATATGAGGTTTTGAGACAAAGATTGAATACAAGAGATGAAATAGGGTTTGAGATGAGATGGTGCTGGTGAATATGTTGATGAAGATTAGTCCTCCCACGATGAGAGGATCGCTGGTGATGTCGATGGCGACGATTTCCCCCTCCCGGAGGGAAGTATCCCCGGCAGAATCTCTCCGCCGGAGGGCAAAAGTGCTCCTGCCCAAGTTCCACCTCGAGACGGCGGCGCATCGTCCCAAAAGTCTTCTCTATATTTTTTAGTTCAAATGCACTTATATACCAGAAAATGGGGGCCATAAGTGGGCCAGGGCCTCCACGAGGTACCAGGGCACGCCTGGGGGGGGTGGCGCGCCCTGGTGCCTCATGGGCACCTGGGTGGCCCCCTTTGGTACTTTTTGCTTCCTATATTTTTTTATATATTCCAAAATAATTCTCCATAAAAGTTCAGCTCATTTGGAGATGTGCAGAATAGGTATCTTGACAGAGCTTTTTCAGGTCCAGAATTCCAGCTGCCGGCAATCTCCCTCCTTGTGTGAATCTTGCATATTAAGAGATAAAAGACATTAGAATTGCTCCACAAAGTGTTATATTGATTAAAAACACTATAAATAACAGTAGTAAAACATGATGCAAAATCGACGTATGAGGTACTTCCGTTGTAGTGTTGACACCATTGGTCTTCTCACACATCTTGAATAACGCCGTCATTGATGTTTTGCGGGTATATGCATACTGTTTCCTCGAGATCTTGAGTCTTTTTCCAAACGAATGTTCTTCCATATACCGAATCTTCTTGGCTGACAGGTCTTGCGCCAATACTAAACAACTATCGATATTCTCATGGAGGTCATCAAATAATTTGACCGGGGTTTCTGCAGAAAACGGGTCTGGGTTTCATTCTCACCGTATAACCTATGGTTGGCAACAGCTGCCTTGTACAAGGGTGAAACGTCATACCATTTTAAGGTTTAGGTTTCACATCGTCGTCTCTCTACTATAGGTAAGTCACTCAAGATTTACCATCCCACATAGCAAAGACAGATAATGAGAGTGAGTCGACATGGTGATTAATCCATTCCGCACCCAAATCCTTGTACATGGTTTAGCGAATCTCGCATTCTAACACTCGGTCATCCTTACCGGCATTGCATAATTTCTCTTGTTGACGAACTAGGTTCGGATAAATCCATTGATTCTGCAAGCCAAACAAAACATCTATCATTTCTTCACAACTCTAAGGTTTGCGTAAACTTCTATAAGATCATTGTTGGTAAAGTCGTAGCTTCTTCCAGGGTTCTTCCTTTAGCAAGAGTGTGCTTGCTTCTTGTCAGGTTCTGGGGCCTGTGGGTTATGGCCCATCTAACCACTTGTAAAGCTTGAATTCATCTTCGGGTTGTAACTGATCATTATTCCAACATCTAGCTTCCTAAGCATTCTTAAATCCATCCAATTGTACTGTATCTCTTCCTCCTCTTGGTGCAAAACTAAGAGGTAATTACCCGGACTCATCATTGACTTGTCCATTCCGAGGTCGGACGTAGCTAATAACTAGCTCTTTCATTCGGGTAATGGTGTTGGGTTCTACCACCCTTAAAATGAAAAATACTAATTTCTTCAAAATCTTATTCCACATATCATGAGTTCACTCATTGCCTATATAGTAACAACTCATAAAATCCAAATTAATACAACCGATTATGACATGCCAACTTTATTGATTCTCAAATTATTACAATCTCCTGCATTTCCATTACATGCCTCAACTCAACACCTCCACAATATAAGAGTGTTTCCACTTACTGCATTCCCTTTTTTTTCTATTTGGCACAAGCCTCCTTCTCATTGGGACAATTTTTGGCAAAGTGCCCTGCTTCCTTACAGCGGAAACAAATGACGTCAGACAAGTCCAGGAGCTTCTTGGTGATTACGTATGCTCCTTGGGTTCTTGGCTCCTTTTCTAGACATTTATCGGCATAGTGATCTAAGGTCTTGCAGTTGAAACATGTGATATGAGTTGGGTCCTTCTTTGTGTGTGTCTTCAACATCTTCGTTCATCACAGGTTCTTCTAAAATTTCCCTGAGGGCTTCTTTCATTGCTTCTTTCTTCTGCTGGATAGTTCGTTGTACCACGGGGTAAATGTGACACTAGGGAGGGTAGTGGGTAGTTCCTTCACACAAGAAACAAGTAACCTACCTAGTTGGGCATTCTTCAGCTGGGTGATTTTCTTCACCATGAGGGTATCCATCCTTGTGTTCTTCATGGGTGTGTCCGATTTCTCCACAAATCTTGCATGCACAAGGTTTCTTCACATCCTTTCCGGCTATAGTGTTCTTCTTTATGTGATCTTCCATGTTATGAATCCATTGCTCCGTCTCCAATTGAGTCGTCGATCCAGAAAATATGAGTTCATCTCCATTCACCATCTAGTGGGTCAAAGGGGTTTTGGGATAAGATTGGAGAGAGAGAGGGAAAGATACCCATGCAAACAAATGACACAACAGCTAAAACACGGAATAACTCCACACATTCATTCAATTCAATCAATCCTATAGTACCGCCACCCACAGAAGTTGGTATGGTCAGATACTCTAATCGCAAAAGAATTTATATTTATTCACTCATGGTGGACTACAGCTAAGCTAGCTTCTTCAGGTCTTGATCCTTGTCTCCATTGGGCATCTTCTGATCGTGCTTGATCTTCTCAAGTTCTTCGGCCAGATCATCTCTGTTGACGCGAAGTCTCGTGTGACGTCCTTGAATCTCCTGGAGTTGGGTTCGTAGCTTCTGGATTTCAACATCCTTGGCATGAGCCATGGTCCTACCGTCCTTCAGTTCTTGATGAATCTTTTGGATCTCGAGGTTTTGCTCCTCCAGCTTGGCTACTTTCAGCTTCTGGGTCCTGAGTTCTTCACGAAGTGCTTCCTTGTCAAATAAGGCTTCCAGAAGGTCCATCTGAAGGTTCTTGATGTAATACTCTAGATCTTGGTGATACACCAGCAGAGGCGAAAACTTCATCTTTTGCTAGTTTGTCAAGGCAATAGGTGCTCCATCAACCTTCTGCCATCCAATCTTTCCAAAGAAATGCTTGCTTAACTTAGCACGGTGATGATAGCACAAGCGGGTGATAGCATCATGGATAGCAGTGCTTATGCCCATGTCTCTGCCATGAGCTATCATTCCATAGTTGATATCTCCTATCTTGGGGTTTTCTTGACGACCAAAAACTTGAGTCTTGACGCTCCATGTTCCGGTCTTCCTCTGACACACCTTGATCTCGGGTATTGGCAACTTCAACAGTCAGACAAGTTCCATAAGGGCTGGACCACAGGGAACGTCTTCGTAGTGTTATCTTTGGTTCAGGGTGAAGTTCTTCATCTAATTTTTTTAAAGCAAGGGGGTTTTTAGCAAAGAATTTCAGAAGGGTACGAGAATAATACAAGTTGATCCTATCAGGGTCTTTCTAAGTTATATCAATCTGGGATTCTTCAGAGCCTTCAAATTCTTTGAGTCTTCGGAGTCTTCAACCATTGTAGTTTCAATTCTTCTAATGTACGGTAAAATCCTCTTTATTCTGAAGTGGTCCTCAGTTGTCCAACATCTTATCCTTCTCGGAGTGGTCTCATCAGTTGAACCTCCGTGTGGTCAAAAGGGAAAGGGATATAGTCTAACTATTTGAGGTAAGAGGGAATATTTGATAAAGCTCAGAAAAGATGAGAGTTAAAGGATCTTTTGAAAATAAAGTTTTAGAGAAATCCTTTCCTATGGGCTTGCCACTTTCTAGGGGTCACGTCCTACAGTCAACATGTGCTATGATACCATCTTGTAACGACCCGGTTCCGAAAAGGATCCAAGTCTTTGTGCTTAATGTGCCATCCCTGGATCGGAATGCTAGCACATACAATACTCGATGAAATAGCAGAAAATCACATGTATAATGTAACGTAAATACTATTACCTTAATTCACACAGTGGAAATATCAACAGAGGTTGTGGAGTCCCATCAACACCAACGGCAAAGTTGAGTGTAGACAACGTAACCCTATCGTATCACTTACTCGTCGTATAATTCCTGCAACATGAGACGTTGCAGCCGTGTAGGTCAGTACGTTGAATGTACTAGCAAGTCACACCACAAGAGTTGATGAAATTCCTACATCTACATGCAATATGGCTGGTGGAAGGTCTAAGTTTAATTTGCATAAAACTGATTTTTTCCCTATCAAAAAGAATATCAAATTATTACTACAAAGCTTATCATAATATGATTGAGATGGTTTCTGCATTCAATCTATACCCAAGTTAAATAAAACCCATTAAATTAGTTAAATGTGATGAGATCGCTCAAATTTCCAATTTCTATATGCTCAAATAGTCCATAACCGGGGACACGGCTAATTGATTAGTTTTACACTCTGCAGAGGTTTGCGCACTTTTCCCCACAAGACTCGAGCACCTCCTTTGTAGTCCCTGCACTGCCTGGTGTTTGAGAACCGGAAGATCGAGACAAAGTCTTTCAGAAGAATTTCCCCTTAACCCTGGGTAGACCGGTACACCTACATATATAACTACATCTGCTAGCCTACCTGAAAAGAGGTCACGCAATGTACTCAACTAAGCCAGAGCCCATATTAGCTTGTGGCTGCGCAGGTAAGCTTCTAGTCATGAAAAATTGATAAATCTCTTTGAGCCTAGGTGGCAGTCCATCGGTGATCTCACGGGTACTCCGGGATCCCCTGGGGAAGCACTGGTTTCTCCAGCTGCCCGGGCTAGACCACTGGTTACTCCAGGGTGCCCCTACCAATCCACCCAGATGTGTGTTAATGTTGCCACCTTAAGGTTACCCAAAATTAGTATATATCTCGCAACTTTCATGAATCACACATACCAATCCCCGTCTACAAAAGCATAGCAAAAATTCCTACAACGTTGGCGACAATGGAGTAAAGGCTCAGACCTACCTCAATGATTTACTGGGTTTACAATATATCCAGCTTATATTCTCATGCAATCCTACATCAAAAGGACTAAATGTATATAGAAAACATAGGTATTAAAGAAGCATGATCAAGATGTAACTTGCCTTGTACTGTTGATGAAGATTCTTCACACTCATAATTCTGATAGTTCTACTCATCACACTCCGATCAATCTCTCGTAAGCAAGCAATTATAACCACACATAAGCAATCACTCAAAGATCAAAAAGAAACCAAATAAAAGACTCACGAAACTCCAAAAACAATCAAACAAAGTTTCTGGACATAAACATATTTTTAACAGAATAAAATATTATAAACTTTATTTTAACAGAAAGTATTTGCTATTAGCTTTAATTAGCAAAAAGAATCAACCAAAAAGGTTTTATAATGCAAAAGTTATGGCCTAATTAAGATAAATCTCAATCTGATCAGATTATATTTTTTTATATAAACAAAAATATTTTTATTAGTCCTTTGGATAGGTATAACATATAGAAATCAGTTGCAAAAATAATTAATTAAAAATCTATTTTTAAATAAACGTTATTAGCAATTTAGGGTTGAAAGAAAATTTGGTCAAATTCATATTTAAATAGTTCAAACATTTTTTTAGTTTGGTTTTCTGGATAGATGGGATTTTTATGAACTTGTAGGAAAAAGAATCACCAAATTTGGATCTATAGATCTAAACTTATAGCAAAAACACAATCGAAACAATTCTGAAAATTCATTTTGTCCGAAACGTAAATTTTTTGCCAGTGGACACGTGGCGAGCTCTGGTTGCTTCTGGGGCGTGTGCTGCGAGGTTAAGTGGCAGGTAGCCGTTGCTTAATGGTTTCGGCAGTAGAGGCTTATAAAAAAATGGATTGGGTTGTTTGAAAAAAAACCGGGCATGGTTTAACTAAACCGGCAGTTAATCGAACTGATCTAAATAAAAAAATTGAAACGACCTAGATCTAATCTTTGCCCTTGATATCACATTGGACGGACGGGAATGGAGTCGGGGATTACCACGGCGGTGGCGTCGACGTTGCCGGAGAAGAGGGTGGTGGCGGCATCGGCGTTGATGCGGACGGGCGCTCCGGCGATCCTCGGGCTCGGGCAAAAGCACAGGGAGGCGCGGCTCGGCGCGGCGCGTCCGATGGTGGACGCAGATGTGGTCGAGGACGACGGTGGCGAGCAGGGCAAGGCGGCGACGCTCCGGTGGAGCAGCGAACTCCGGCGGGTTCGTGCGGGCGGCAAGGCGGCGGTGCTCGGTCGGGCGAAATATTTTGAGGGAAAAACGAGGTCGGGACCTTGGGTATTTATAGGAGGCTTTCGTGGGCAAGGGGACGAGCTCGAGATAGCGTCTGGGCTCGATTTGAATGGCGCCGGTGAGTCGTGATGGAAGCGAACTCCAGCCTGGCGTGAGGAGCAAGGTGACGAGCGGGGCCCACCGTCAGTGGCAGCGGGAAAAGGGGGCCGCGGGCGGGTGACCGGCCCAAAAGGGTTTCAAGAGGGAAGCGGGAGGCTGGGCCGAAAAGCTGCTAGCTGGGCCGGTCGGTTGGCACCTGGCCTGGCGCGGCAGAAAAATCTTTTTTTAATAAAAACGAAGAACAAAAGAAATAAATGAAAATAAAATAAAATTTTCCATAGGCAATATATATATATATCAAAATTCCTAGAATAAAACAAGGAAAAACATGAACTATTTTTCAGAAGCAAATAAATTACTTTTAATTTTTTTTTGTAATAACTTCAAATTGGTTTTGAATTTGATTTTCAAATCTTTTGCAAATAGCTTCTGTTTTATTTATTCAAATACTTTTCAAACTCTTTTTAATAATGAAGAAGTCATGTTATCTCCACTCTAATATATTTCTTGAGTTGGAAAAAATATTTGAATTTGATACAAATTTATAATTATAATATTTTCAACTCCTTTTTATATTGAAGGTGTCATGTTTCCTTCTCTCATATTTGAATTGGAAACATTCTCAAACTCAAAATAAAATCCAAATGAATAATTGGGAATGTCCTTTTATTCCCTCTCATGAAATATTCATTTGAACATTCAAAAAGTTTCAAATTTCACTCAAATTCAAACAATATCACAACAAAACAATCATTATTACTTAATTAATATAACATTCCAAAATTAAGAATTTTGGGATGTTACCTAAATACTTATGATCTTTTATTGTAAGGAAAAATAAGCTTTGTACTAACTAGTGATGGTGAAGAAATAAAAGCGACAGACTGCATAATAAAGGTTGCTATCACAAGGGGCAATACAAAGTGACGTTCCTTTACATTAAGAGCTTGCACATCCAAAAATAAAAAGCGCATGACAACCTCTGCTTTCCTCTGCGAAGGGCCTATCCTTTATTTTATGTATTTACTTTTATGCAAGAGTCAATAGTATTCTCCTCTATTCCGTTTTTATTTTCTCTCTTGGCAAGCATCATGTGGTGGGGAAAGATCCAGGCATATATATCCAGTTGAATGTAGGTGATCATGAATTATTACTGTTGACATTACCCTTGAGGTAAATACGTTGGGATGCGGAATTATAAGCCCCTATCTTTCTATGTGTCTGACTAAAACTTTTGCTCCATAAGTACGCCGTGAGTGTCAGCAATCATAGAAGACTAAATGATAGTTGAGTATGTGAACTTGCTAAACAAAGCTCTTACATAGACTCTTTCTGATAATATGATGAATTGCAATTGCATCAGTGACCGAGATCATAGTTTGTTAGTTTTCAGTACAGTTTATGGTTCATACTTTATCTTGTGGATGAATTGTCACTTATTCATGAGACGTTTTATTATGATATATTGCTGTTATGATAATGATCATGATATTTTCATGTCCGTATTTTGTTTTATCGACACCTCTCTCTCTAAACATGTGGTCATGATTATCGATTTCGGTTTTCGCTTGAGGACAAGCGAGGTCTAAGCTTGGGGGAGTTGATACGTCCATTTTACATCATGTTTTCCTACTATTATTTATTATGTTTTGGGTCATTATTTCACTTTATGATACAATTCTTATGCCTTTTCTCTCTTATTTTGCAAGTTTCACATGAAGAGAGAGATTATCGGCAACTGGAATTCTGGACCAGAAAGGGCTACATCAGAGATAGCTATTCTACACAACTCCAAATGACCTGAAAATTTAGGGAGAATTATTTTAGAATATATAAAAAATATTGGCAGAAGAAATACCAGGAGGGGACCCACCAGGAAGCCACAAGCTTGGGGGGCGAGCCCTACCCCCCTAGGCGCGCCCCCTGAGCTTGTGGGGCCCTTGGCTGGCTTCCGAGGCCCATCTTCTGCTATATGAAGCCATTTCCCTAGAAAAAATCAAGAGAAGACTTTCGGGAGGAGGCGCCGCCGTCTCGAGGCAGAACCTGGGCAGGAGCACTTTTGCTCTCCGGCGGAGCAATTCCGCCTGGGATACTTCCCTCCGGGAGGGGGAAATCGAAGCCATCAACATCACCAACGATCCTCTCATCATGGGAGGGCCAATCTTCATCAATATCTTCACCAGCACCATCTCATCTCAAACCCTACTCCATCTCTTGTATTCAATCTTTGTCTCAAAACCTCAGATTGGTACCTGTGGGTTGCTAGTAGCTAGTGATGATTACATCTTGTAGTTGATGCTAGTTGGTTTATTTGGTGGAAGATTATATGTTCAGATCCTTAATGATATTCAATACCCCTCTAATCTTGAACATGAATGTGATTTGTGAGTAGTTACTTTTGTTCTTTAGGATATGGGAGAAGTCTCGTTACAAGTAATCATGTGAATTTGGTGTTCGTTCGATATTTTGATGATATCTATGTTGTTGCTTCCTTTAGTGGTGTCATGTGAACGTCGACTACATGACACTTCACCATACTTGGGCCTAAGGGAAGGCATTATGGAGTAGTAAGTAGATGATGGGTTGGTAGAGTGACAGAAGATTAAACCCTAATTTATGCGCTATTCCGTAAGGGGCTGATTTGGATCCATATGTTTCATGCTATGGTTAGATTTATCTTAATTCTTCTTACGTAGTTGCGGATGCTTGCGAGAGGGGGTAATCATAAGAGTGTTGCTTGTTCAAGTAAGAACAGCACCCTAGCACCGGTCCACCCACATATCAAATTATCAAAGTAGCGAACGCGGATCAAATAAACATGATGAAAGTGACTAGATGAAATTCCCATGTGTCCTCGAGAACGCTTTGCTTATTGTAAGAGTTCGTTCCGGCTTGTCCTTTGATATAAAAAGGATTGGACCACCTTGCTGCAGCCTTGTTACCATTGCTACTTGTTACTTGTTATGAATTACATTGCTATCAAACTATTTGGTACCGATAATTTCGGTGCTGGCAGAGAATACCTTGCTGAAAACCGCTTATCTTTTCCTCCTGCTCCTCGTTGGGTTCGACACTCTTACTTATCGAAAGGACTACGATTGATCCCCTATACTTGTGGGTCATCAGGTCATTGCCAGGTTCTCCAAGTCTATTCAGCTTGTCGTTGGTCAGAACGGTGCCATGCGGCGGTGGGTTGCTGCATTTAATGTAATTTGAATTCCGTCGCCCGGCCAGCATCGTTGGAGCGACATTCAGTGCATCCGTCCCAGCGGAGGTTACCATCCGAACAAGCCGTGGCGGCCAAGGGTCTGACCAACGCAAATAACGGACCCGATAAGCAACTTTCTTCGGAAAGCTGGCAAAAGAAGTGAATGGCCCTCTAAGGAACGCGGATAATGGAATTAGTTTTATTCACAAAAGAAGTGTGGTTGTGACTTGCTGATACGTCTCCAACGTATCTATAATTTTTGATTGTTCCATGCTATTATATTATCAATCTTGGATGTTTTTATATACGTTTACAACAATTATATATCATTTTTTGGGACTAACCTATTAACTTAGTGCCCAGTGCCAGTTGCTGTTTTTTGCCTGTTTTTGGTTTTCCAGAATATCAGTACCAAACGAAGTCCAAACGACACGAAACTTTTTGGAAGTTTTTTTCTGGACATAACAAGTACTGGAAGCTTCGGGAGAGGGCCAGAAGATGAAGCAGTGGCCCACGAGGCACGACGGCGCGCCCCGGGGGGGGGCACCCTGGTGGCTTGTGGGGCCCACACATCTTCGTTTAACCTAATTCCTCCACTATAAATTCTCTAAAATCGGGAAACCAACAGAGGAGTCCACGAAATACTTTTTCCGCCGCCGCAAGTTTCTGTTCTCGAGAGATCCCATCTGGAGGCCTTTTCCGGTGCTCCGCCGGAGGGGGAATCGATCACGGAGGGGCTCTCCATCAACCTTGCTGCCCTTCCGATGATGCGTGAGTAGTTTACCACAGACCTTCGGGTCCATAGTTAGTAGCTAGATGGCTTCTTATCTCTTTTTGATCTTCAATACAATGTTCTCCTCGATGTTCTTGGAGTTCTATCCGATGTAATCACTTTTTGCGGTGTGTTTGTTGGGATCTGATGAATTGTGAGTTTATGATCAGATTATCCATGAATATTATTTTAGTTTTCTCTGAACTCTTTTATGCATGTTTATTATAGCTTCGTATTTCTCTCCAATCTATTGATTTGGTTTGGCCAACTAGATTGATTTATCTTGCAATGAGAGAGGTGCTTTGTAATGGGTTCGATCTTGCGGTGCTCAATCCCAGTGATAGAAAGGGACATGGCACGTATATATCGTTGCTATTAAGGGTAAAAAGATGGGGTTTATTCATGCGTGAGTTTACTTTGTCTACATCATGTCATCTTGCTTAAGGCGTTACTCCGTTCTTCATGGACTTAATACACTAGATGCATGCTGGATAGCGGTCGATGTGTGGAGTAATAGTAGTAGATGCAGGCAGGAGTCGGTCTACTTGTCTCGGACGTGATGCCTATATATATTATAATTGCCTTGGATATCATCATGATTATTTGCTTTTCTATCAATTTCCCAACAGTAATTTGTTTACCCACCGTATGCTATTTTCATGAGAGAAGCCTCTAGTGAAAACTATGGCCCCCGGGTCTATCTAAATCATATATTAAAATTCCTAAAAATACCTTGCTGCACTTTTTCTTTCTTTATTTTATTTTGTATTTTTGTTTAATCTATTTATCTATCACCATAAAATTTAATCTAGCAATTAACCGCCAAGGGATTGACAACCCCTTGTAAGCGTTGGGTGCAAGGATTTGTTGTTTGTGTGCAGGTGCTGTTAACGAGGTGTTGCGTGATTCTCCTACTGGATTGATAACCTTAGTTTCATAACTGAGGGAAATACTTATCTCTACTGTACTGCATCATCCCTTCCTCTTCAGGGAAAAACCAACGCAGATCACAAGTAGCACTTGTGAGAGATATAGTTGTAATCCAATATATTCTCGTTGTTAGTATGGTTGTCAAAATATGTCAAATTTGTCTATGAAGTATCTCATTGTCACATGTTCAAGTTAGGGTAGGGATATTGAAACAAAAAAGATTTGAGATATAACGGCAATTCAAAGCTGCACATTCCTTGGGCGCTACAAAAATCTACTGTTTTTCTTTCTAATTTTCCCAATAAACACTTATGACTGATCTTGGGCCATTTATTCCCATTTCTAACATGTCGGGCCCTCTGGAGCTTGCCATGTCGGAGACGGAGAGGGGGTGACGACCGTTAAAAGGAAGCCGGCCTCATCGCCTCTCTCACTCACTCACTTACTCTCCTATGCTCTACACTCCAGCTTTTGCTCTCCCTCACTCCTCTCAGCGTGACGTCGGCGCCGATGCCTCTCCTATCACTGGTACAACGAGCTGCTATACAAACGAGTTTTACCCCCTTTCCGCGACAGAGTTTTAAACCATTACCTTGCCTGTGTGTGCGATAGGGGGGGGTCTTCCCACACAACCCAGAAACCGTCGGCGATAGGGAGCACGCAAGCATACGTTTCGCAGAACTAAGCGAATGCGATGCTCGATCTATCCCAAATGCTCCGTCCTTGCTACTCGTGTATGCTCGCATTACCATCGCACTCGGTATTCTGTGGTGCAACGTTTACGATGCGCACCCCATCACAAACAGTTCACGATTGTAAAACGTGTATGATAAGGAGACTATCACACACATTCACTTCTGCCGAACCGTATGCGATATATAATTAAGAAGATTAGTTAATCATCGTACGAGTGTCGGATAGGATTACGAAATGTCGGACTGTCGTACCAGTGTCGTACAGGATAACTATCGCACACGCTATTCCATGGTGCAAACGTTTATGATACGTATGATATCAGAAACAGTTCATGATTGTAAAACGTGTACGATAAGGCGACTATCACAAACATTTAGTTTGCTCGCACCGTTTGTGATATTTTCTGACATCACACACGCTTTGCAAACGGCAACTGTGTGCATGGTCGCACACGTTTCCTCTCTGTGAACCGTGTCGGATTATGATGTATAACACACACGTTCTGCTTTACAGACCGTGTGCGCCGTAATGACCTGCAGAGCGTATTTTCACCCTAATTTAATCGCTGCTATTTAAAATTGTACCGAATTTAATTTTGAAAGTAGGCTATAACTTTATTCATATGCATCAGGTTCAACAACCAAGGCATTATTCGATTCACAGGTACATATGTTCAAGAGTTACATCAAAAAAAAGAATTACATATGCACCAAATAAAGAATGATGAACCAGGGTTGTATACTTGTACTATTAACGACGGTAAAGAAAGAGGCGAAAGACATTCTGGTTGTTGAACAAGGTGAAGTGGAATGCCCATATTGTGCCCTCCTCCATGCAGAAGGCACACACGACTCTAGTCCAACCCCTTGTGATGGCCGACCACCCATCCTTCACTGTCTTCATGAGGACATCTAGATAGTCATTGTGTTCTGGTAGAAATACTTTAACCTTTGCATGCCCACCAATCATGTAGTTTGAGAGGTAATCTTGAGTAAACTGCTTTGGGAACCACTGGAAAGGAAAAAGATTCAGAAATTGTCATCTAACACAACTCATTATGGGCAGTAAAAAGAAGGCTGCAGAGTTATTACTTACCATCCTGTAGTTCACTGTTGTCTTGGATAAAGTGTAAACAAATAGTTTAATTGCCATCTTTTGACCCATTTTACTAACAATCTTCATTAGTTTCCTCACTTGATGCTGGTTCATGAATATCTCATTGCCCCATACGCAAAAAGGGTCGAAGCGCGGATCTTTACCAATGACATATGTACCTAAAAGCACCAAGTTAATATTAGAAGCTAAACAGCAATTGCACAATGATGTAGTACAACACTCCCTCCGTCCCATTATATAAGTTCTTATTACATCCAATATACTCACATATTGGATGAATTAACAACTTATATTATGGGGCGGAGGGAGTTTATTCCATTGTTACAAATATCCGCTGATTAACTGCAGTTAACTGCTGCTGTGTTGTTGTTGCTGCTCTTCTATATATATCTACACATCATCAGAACATTAAGGTAACACTCTTCCTTGTTGCTATGTAACATAGGATTGCATATTTAGACATTCAGTACAATGCATGTTGCTATGTAACCTCAGATATATTAGATATGGCCCTAGTTAACCTACCGATAAATGGGTTACAGATATATTCAGTTAAATGTCGGATTCACCGATTAATCCCTTATCAGCCCCCGGCCTATATGGTACCAGCTACCGATATCCTGAACAGTGAGTATATATAAGCCATGGGATGAAACTAACCTCGATGGAAAACAACAGTCGTTCCCAATATTGTCCTGTGTAAGTACATCGAAAGGCATGTTAAGCACAACAGGCTAAACATCAACCAAATATATCCATGGTAGACAACATAATCTCCAAATGATAGCTTCAGTGTGCAGGTTTAAGCATGCTAGTTAAGAAAAACAAGAAGTGGAAAGGTGTGTTAACTGCACAGTACATACTTGAGCATATAGAACATCACATTGTGAATAACTGAAATAAACAAGGCATACTATGCACAACCAAAGATAGCAATTGAAACTGGACATATACTAACTACAAACAACCGAACAACCAAAAATTGTTAAAAGAGGCATATGCTCGCTACACCAGGATTAACAGCAACCAAATAGTCATTCATATTGGTATTGTTGAAACTAGTATTGATGAAATTGAACTGCACAGTTCGTACTTGCACATACATAACATCACTTTGTGAATAACTGAAATAAACAAGGCATACTACGCACAACCAAAGATAGCAATTGAAACTGGACATATGCTTACTACAAACAACCGAACAACCAAAAAATGTTAAAAGAGGCATATGCTAGCTATAACAGGCTTAACAGCAAGTAAATATAGTCATTCATATTGGTATTGTTTGAAACTGGTATTGATGAAATTGTACTGCACAGTAAATAGTTGCACATATAGAGCATCACACTGTGAATAACTGAAATAAACAAGGCATACTGCAAACAACCAAACATAGCAATTAAAACTGGACATATTCTCACTACAAAAGGGGCTCGACAAAACAAATCATGGGTTCCCCCCTGTGAAGAGGCATGGCAAAACAAATCATGGGTTTCCTCACTTGTCACAGATGGACTCCTTGGCATGGGAAGAGCACGGACTCTAGGTGCGCTCCATGTTGTCGCAGATGGGCTCCTTCCCCTTGGAAGAGCATGGCTGTAGGGTGCCCTCCTCGTGGTCGCTGTCGATGAGGTCTGACTTGGCAGCTGAGGATCCCAAGCCAGCATCACAGAATGTGTCCTTCAGAAATGACAAAAGGGGCTCAATGGCGATGTAGGATGGCAAATTCTTGACAGCGAGCCAGAGGAGATCAGCGGCGGGGTCATGGATGAGACCGACGGCGGTTGAACTCGAGGGGTTGGGGGTGGGCCACTTAACCTGTGGCATAGCCCGCGTCAGGCCGTCGCTGTCGACGACCTCGATGTCGTAGCCGGCGTCCGTGACACGCCAGCATACTCAAGCCCGCTGATTGAGAGCCTGCGACCAGTAATCATCGTCAGCTTCCTCGGCGGCCACCTCGCCGACGTCGGGCGAAGAGGCCGTGATAAACCTCTTTTGGGCAATTAGCTCCTGGAGCTCCATGGGAAGCGTAGCCGGGCTTAGGTTGCGACGCTCTGGAGTGGGGGAGGGTGATGGGGATGGGGATCTGTGGGAAAGGGGGCATTTGGTAGGCGTCATCTAAGAAACTCAGGGCGGCTAGGGTATGGAGATCGGTGGGTAACCTACACGGGCAAACTGGCAGATGTTGACGATGGAGGCGGCGCGACGGCGGCGGCGACCTTGCTAGGGTTTCAAGCGAGGTAGGGGTGGTGTGTGTGTGTGTGTGAGCGCGGAGTTTTTGGGGTGTGTGTGTGGAGGGAGGGGGGCCAAGGTGGTGTTTGAGGAAATGGCGCGGCTACTGAAAATTTTACTAGGCGGGAGTAAAATGTCGGGGCTACTGAAAATTTGGATGAAGGGATTGAGCAACAAACATCGCACACGGTCCAAACATAACAACCGTGTGCTATGAAACAGAAAAACCCTCCAGGCGGCTAGATATTTTTGAGGGATGCAGGCGGGAGCGGGAACAAACAACATCGCACACGGTCGGAACATAATAACCGTGTGCTATCAAACAGAAAAACCCTCCACGCGGGTAGATATGTTTGAGGGATGCAGGCGGGAGCGGGGGGGCCGGGGGCAAACAACATCGCACACGGTCGAAACATAATAATCGTGTGCTATCAAACAGAAAAACCCCTCCAGGCGGGTAGATATTTTTGAGATTGCGAGGGAAGCCTCGTGGAGCCCAATCTACTGTGTTGATGTGGGTGATAGGTGCACGGGCGTGGCACAAAGGTAGTCTGAGGGAACCGTGTGTGTTGCGTGGCCAAAAAAATGTGGGAAAGGGTCAGAACATGAACACACTTGCATGTGGACCAAATATATGTATGAAAAGGCTGGTTTGATGTTCAAATACCCAATGCACAACTTTGATGTGGCACCTGTCTCACAAAGCGCACAATATTGCTAGTCCGCCACCGCCACCCCCCCACACACACTTCGTGTCGGCGGGAGGGGAATCCTAGCTATGAATGCATGCCCCCGAATAGCTAGGTCTGACATATCACACCCTACCGTAACACTAAACCTATAGGAGTCCATCATGGCAAAACCCCCTTTCGCTTCCGGTCAGGTTGACCGTGTGCGGGCCCACAAATGTGTGCTTGTGGCGCGAGATGGGTGAGACCACATACGAACCACCTGCGAGTGGCCCGACTATATGTATGAAAAGGGTGGTATGATATTTAAATTCCCAATTCACAACTTTGATGTGGCACATGTACCTCGCAAATTAACCGGACATCCCCGACCCCACGGAGGTTCAGGAAGTGCGAAGTACCCCCCACCCCACCAACACACACACACAGACACACACACACACACACTTTGAGTCGGTGGGAGAGGGCATCTCACCAAGACGTATAGTGTAACACAGACCAAGAAGAATCCACCTTGGTCGTATAACCTCTCTTGTTGTTGGTCAAAGTGATGGACATCCACGCGACCCCACAGATGGGCTAGCTCACCGATAACCACGCAAGGGAGTAGTGCCCGAAGACAACCACTACCTGCATGTGGCCCAAACATATGTATGGAAGTGTGTTATGTTGTGTCTGAATACCCAATGCACAACTTTGATGTGCCACCATGCTTTGGAACCGGAAAGTCGTCACACGGAGCGAGGGTCCACGTACTATGTATGTCACCCCACTTCGAGCCGGTGACGGGTATTTATGCGTACGCATGTGCTCAAACTTAATTAGGTCTGGAATCTCACCATGACCTACTACACGGTAACACGAACCAAAGAAGAAGAATCCACCCTGGTAACCTCTCTCGTTGTCGGTCGAAGTGATGGACGTCCGCACGGGCCCACGGATATATAGGCTTGCCGCCGATAACCACGCGAGGGAGAGTACTGTCCGAAGACAACCACTGCATGCGCATGCATGTGTCCCAAACATATGTATGGAGGTGATGCATGCATGTTTGAATACCATGCACAACATTGATGTGGCGCCCGCGTCGAAAATCATACAGTCCCCACACAGAGCGAGATCGGTTCATGACGCGTCGTGTGCTGCCCCCCCCCCCTCTCTGATCCGGTGGGAGGGATTCACGAGTACACACATGCATGCGCTCAAACTATATTATGTAATCTCACAGCATGACCTATACCGTAAGACAAACCAAAAATTAATCCCCTCCTAAGTCAGATTAACCTCTCTCGCTGTCGGTCAAAGTGATGGACCAAGCGTGCCCACAGATGGAAAGTATCGATATCGTCGATAACCGCATGAGTGAGTGCCAGAGGACAATCACCATCGCTTGCATGTGGGCCAAAACATATGTACGTACGGAGGTGTGTGGTTGTTGTGATGTTTGAATACCCAAAATGCACAACTTTGATGTGGCACCTGCCTCAGAAACCGTAAAGTCCCCACACGGAGCGAGGTTCATGACGCATAGTATATGTTGGTCCCATCCCCCTATTCAATGCGTACTATATACTCCTACCATAACAAAAACCAAAAAGAATCCTCCTTGTCGGTCAAATTAACCTCTCTCGTTGGGTCGAAGAGTGATGGACGACGATCTCGTGGGCCCATAGATGGAAGCGTCGCACGTGAGTGTGTGTCCTGTAGGACAACCACCGCCTGCATGTGGCCCAAAGAGGTGTTGTGTGATGTTTGAATACCCAATGCACAACTTTCATGTGGCACCTACCTCAGAAACCGAAAAGTCCACACACGAAGCGAGGTTCATGACGCATAGTATATGCTGGTCCCCTCCCCCCTCTTCGACGCGTACTATATACTCCTACCGTAACACAAACCAAAAAGAATCATCCTTGTTGGTCAAATTAACCTCTCTCGCTGTAGGTCAAAATGATGGATGACGACCTCGCGGGCCCACAGAAAGCGTCACACGCGAGTGAGTGTCCTCGGACAACCACCTTGTGCATGCCCAAAGAGGTGTTGTGTGATGTTTGAATACCCACTTCTCAACTTTGATGTAGCACATGCTTCGCAAACCATAAATATGCCCTACACAGAGGTTCATGACGTGTCGTAGCCCCCCCCCCCACTTCGAGCCGGTGGGAGGCCGGGATTCATCTGTACTCACACGCGCTCGAACTTTGATCTGGAATCTCACCATGATCCATGCCGTAACTCATCCCAAGATGAATCCACCTTTGGTCAAATGCCTCTTGATGTCGGTGAAAAGTTATAACCTTTGCGGGCTAACGAATGGGCGCATCGTTGATAACCGCACGAGGGAGTGTCCGAGGACCACCATGCATGCATGTGGCCCAAACATGTATGTATGAAAGGGTCGTGTAATATTTTAAATAACCAATTCACGACTTTGATGTGGCACCTGCCTCACAAAACGGTCAACCCCACACAGTGGCTCACGGCTCGTAGTGTACTGCAGGACCCCCCCCCCCCGATACACACACACCGCACCACCACCGCCACTACGAGGCATGTTAAACTTTTTCCGCGGTTTAAACTTTTTCCGCGGTGAACATATGTGCCAAAGGAGTGTCATGTTAAAATTTGGAAGAAAAAAAATCAGAGATCGTCATTCGGACGTTTTTATACATTGATTGATTTCCTAGGGATATAATGTGCAAAAATCAAATTTGAGCTACATGCACACGTGACAGTGCACCAAAATGGATTGGAAAATCATATGTGTGTCCCTGGGTGCATGTTGAGTCCCCATGCAAGAAATTTCAAACATTGAGAATCTTGATTTTTAAAATCCAGTAAATCCAAAACTTAGTTGAAATTCATGAAACTTATCATGGTGTCATATGGACACCAATAGACTCTGATATTATTATTATTTTTTCAAATTTGAGACAAGTTTTGATATATTATTCTTACAAATGGGAGATTATTAATAATTGGCAACCAATATCGCAAACGGATTATTTATTCGTACCGTGGGCGTTGAACCAACAATGTACGTGCCATGCTTCGGTTAAGTAATAAAGCAGTAGAATTAATCATCAAAAAAGAAAATCAATATACGTGCCGCCACGCGTCCCGTGTGCCGTGCGAGCAGGCGTGAGTTGACGGGACGCATGCGAGCAGTCCGCCGCGCAGGCAGACTGGGAGGCGTGCGGGCAGGTGTGTGAATTGATGGGAGGCGTGTTCGCTGCGCAGTGTCACCGGGAGGCGTGTGAGTAGTTGTGTGAAATGAAGGTAGGCATGCCAGCAGTCCGCTGCGTAGGCTCACCGGGAGGCCAGCCAGCCCTTTGACCACCGCCCGTCTCGCTCCCACTACTCCATATTAATGGCGCACCCGAGCCGCTGGACATAATAGGCGGCCGCACCCTCTATTGTCGCTACACACACAATCCTCTCTCACCGCCTGCATCCTCGACGCCGCTCTCAGTCGTCACCGCCGTCAGTGTATGAGGATGCCGCCGAAGTGCACCATCAGAGGGAGTCGCGACGCCGGGGCTGCTGAAGCACCTGAGCACGGCGTGAAGCTGGAGACAAAGATTGCCGTCGCCGCCGACGAGGTCTCGCACGGGCAGAAGCGCGACGGTGACGCCGGCGACGCCGTCGTGCTTCCACTGCCGGAGCCGGAGGTCCACAGCGACTCCGGCGACGACTCCGACGACCACTCCGGCGACAAGTCCGACGATGATGGAGAACCGGTTAGTCATCTATACCCATTTATGTGGCAAATATATCCTAGGGTTTCTCTGGTTAGTCCCGCCTCCCCTTTTTGTAATAGAGATCCTATGGTTATGTTCTCTCAATCCATGAAATCTGAGTTAGATTTGATAGATCCGTGTAGTGTATTGATTGTTTGAATGGTACAAATGATAAGTGATTAATTGTTTCTTCTGTACAAATGATTTGGGGCATAGGATAACTTGTAATCCTCATACTTCTATCATTGTGTATTTCCCTTTAGCTGTTGCTTTCGAACATCTCCTCTTAGTGAGCTGATGTATGACACTATGAGGGTTTCATCCGAGTAATGAAACCGGGGAGGGGCCTCCCTGTTCTTCTAAAAAAATAATCTGACTAGGGTTAGTGTTGCTAATAATTCCTAGCCAGATCTTGACAATTGATTTTGATGCCAAAAGTCGTTGTCATGCCAAATTTTGATCCTACTTTACGACATGTAAATTGGTTTGATGCCAAAAGTCGTCGGCATGCCAAATTTTGGCAACTCCCAAATGTTCGCTAGAGATTTGTTTGCATTCCATTGCTCATTGCCAATCTCACAAAAGGTTGCCAAGTGTTGGAAACTTTTGATTTTGCCAATCGTCGGTAGCAAACCAAACTTTTGATTCTGCCAAATGTTGGTAGCAAACCAATCAGACTATTAATTTTGTTGCACTAAGTTGTGTGCTCTCTATTTATGCATTTCTTTCATCAAGATCACTTGATGATTTAGGGTTCATGCCGTCACAGGATATATTATGTTTCATAAACTCTGCCTGCTGAATTCGCATTATTATAAAATATACTGACGCCACATTTTTTACGATATGTATAGGTGCTATCTGACTATGTCGACAGCGAGGATGAAGATGCCCAGAGGAAGTACAAGAAGCAAAAGCTCAGGGAGCTTTATGCAGGAAAGCATAACAGGCGTGTGAGGACCTGGAATCGGGGCTTTGGATGCCCGTTCTGCAACCAACTCCTTCATAATGAGTATGCAAGTGTTCTGGCACATGCAAGAGGACGAGCCGTTGGCTCCTTCAAGCAGAAGTATTCTCGCAGGGTGGCGCACGCCGCGTACGCTGAGTACCTAGAGAAGCTTCACCTTCGTGCAGGCCTGACGGTATATGAGATGTGGGATTGAACTATTGCTATGTAGTGTCTTAATTATAACTATGCTTGAGTATGCTTAATATCGGTTGAACTATGGTTGAACAATGCTTGAGTATGCTTATTATCCATGCCTGAGTATGCTTATATATATATCTACGTTTACTTAAGTCTAGATGTGGGATGAGTATGCAATTAGTCTGGTTGATGGAATTTTATGCTTCTCTTAGACCAACATATGATTGCCCACATCACACATAGAGTGATGTTAATCGCACACGGTTGAGTCTACCAAACCGTTGCCTTCGAAACGCATTCTGGCCTCTGGGACAGAAAACCCTCACCACCCAATTCAAAAAGGTAAAAAATAAAACCCTCACCACCCCCCACGTCACAAAACCCTCACCCCCGCCCGCCACCTCCCCCCCTCCCCGTCCCCAGTTGCACCTGCACTCCTCCGCGGCTCCGCATGTCACCGCCTATTGCCGCGGCAACCACTTAGCTCGACACCTGTTGCCGACGCTGGCTGCCAGCAAACCCCACCGCATTTCACCACTGTCGCTAGCCGTCGCCTACCACCACCGACTTTCTCGACACGGCTCGCCATCGACCCAGCTCCACCCGATTGGGGAATCTGTGGTATTGGAGCTTTTTCTCATGGAGAATGAGGTAACAAATTTACTAAAATATTCGATCATCTCTTATCCCAGTCCGTCTGCCCCTTTTAATCACCCGACCGAATTCGCCGTGGATTCATTTTTCTTCTAGCTGATTCGACGGTTTTCTTTCATTCATAGAGTGTACAGTGCAAGGAGACATCAGGCCTATGCGGCCTCGGCCAGATAGCCAAGAAGTTCCATCTCACCGTACCAGCTGGCTTCAGGAATCGCACAGTATGTTCAATCTCACCCTACCTCGGTTGGCATGGCCTAATTTTCTGAACATATAGTATATATTGCTACATTTGGATAAAATGTGCCACATGCAGTATATACGTCAAAGGGGATTTTTCTTCTTTCTATATTAGGCAAATTAATGCTGTAATGTTCTTTCGATTACTCTCATATTTGCATGACATCATGGTTACACTATCTGTTTAACTATAAATTTGTGTCCTTTGATTTCAACTGCTGTGTAATGTTCTTTCAATTACTCCCATATTTGCATGTTACCCTATTCTTTAACAATCTTATCATTTCCTGCAGTACATCCCTTGCTTTGCAACAGCAACTGTAGTACACAATCTTGGCCTTTACATAACTGAAGACTCCAGGAATGTCATATTGAACACAAACCATGGATTTACAATCGTTGCTTCTATAAAACTTGATGAACATGGTCACTCCTATTTTGGCGCGGGCCTTTGGACAGAAATTTCTAAGTTTTATGTAGTGAAAGCTGGCACTAAAATTGCACTGCACCTAAAAGAGCCTGGTCATATGATATATGCTAACTTCCCCAATGATATCATCCGTCCGGACTTTGTTCCAAGTAAGTGTTCTTTTCAAGTATCTGCATGTTGACTTACCTAGCAATATCAAAGTAATTGTGTAGTATTTAAGCAACCAATAGGGATTCCATTTTTTGACTCTGTTAAGTTTGTTCCTACCTAGTAACTTCTAGTTACCAATACACTTTTCTTCTGCCCTGTTCTAACTTAATATTCCCTATCCTCCCACTCCTCCAGTCCTATCAGATAGCATCGCCGCCGAGGAGACTCCGGAGGTGGAGGACGAGGCTGCCAACAAGCGGATGCGGGTAGAGCAAGAACCGCAAGCGACTCTGGCGGGCCTAGACTTCATCAGCAGCCTCCCCGATGATATGTTGATCGTCATCATCTCCCTCCTACCAATCAAATATGGCACACGGACAACTGTCCTTTCCCAGCGGTGGCGCCCCCTATGGCATTCCACCCCTCTCGACCTCATCGACGTCCACAAGCTCTGCCATAGCTATCTCAAAAGCTTGGACGCATTGTCCCAGATCCTTGGCTGGCACCTTGGCCCAATCATAGGCCTTATCACGGGCAAGTTCCGTTCCAACGGCAAGGACCGAGCCAAGCTTGATGAGTGGTTCCAATCCCCCGCCCTAGATCACCTCGAGGAGCTCAGTTTTAATGATGGACATATGTGCTTGCTGCCACCGTCCGCGCTCCGCCTAGTGCCCATGTTGCGGGTCGCCAGGTTCATGAACTGCCATTTGCCCCCGATTAATGACGCGCACGCTCTTTTTCTCCCTCGACTGAAGCACCTCGAGCTCATCGCCATCTGCATCCCCAAGGATGACATGGAGTGCCTGCTCCGTAGCTGTACTGCACTCGAGAACCTTCGTCTTCACGCGATCAATGGGTTGAGTAGCTTCCACATCACCTCCATGACTCTCCGGACAATTTATGTGTGTTGCTAGTGCTGCAACAAGAGATCACAGAAGGTGCATCACAGTATGGTCATTAAGTACACACCTTTACTTGAGAGATTACTTGTAATTGATTAACAAGGTCCAACAAGAATTAGTGTCATTTCTGTGCCGAAATTGACAGTGGTGGGCTACTCGTCTGTCAAATTCTCCGAACTTGTTATTGGATCCACACCCGTTCAGGTACAACATTTGCCTTCTTCTTCTCCTTCTTTAATTAACATTTTTTATAATTTTGAAGATGTATGTTCGTCTGTCATCGAGAAAATGAACCCGACAAGCTTGACAACGTATCTGTGCACAGTGAAGGTCTTCGCACTAGAATCTATCGGCCCCAACCTGGATGAAGTTGTCAGTTTCCTGAGATGCTTTCCGTGCCTGGAGAAGCGATATATCGAGGTGATGCTCCTTTCCTGTTAAATGTTAACCATAAGGGAGTTCAATTTTTTGGTAACTTTTCCCAAGTTTACAATGACGAATGTACTACGATTTCTGAAGGAATTTTGGAGGATGACAGTACATTGATGTTTTTTCCCTATAGTGGTTGCTTGATTCATAAGGTTACAATCCATATGCATTTCTCATTTCGATTCATCTGTACTAGTTTTCGTAGGTAAATTTCCATCCACTCCAACCTCTTGGGAAGAAGCCTATGTTTTTCTTGATTGTAATCAAATGCCATTGTTAATCATGTACGATCGAAGATGGCATGTCACTCTATTCGTGTATTTTAGAATCCCTGCAAATCAAAGAGGCATGTAGTAGTGTTCAAAACTGCATGTAGGCACTAATACGTTCTCTTTTTTTGCAGATAAGATTAGGCCCGGTAGTGGATAATGTGATACAATATAACAACCACATCGAATGCCTTGATCTGCATCTCTCAGAAATTACTTTGAACTCCTACCGAGGGACCTTATCGGAGATTATATTCGCCAGGTACTTTGTTGTAGAGCAAGGGTGCTAAAGGTAATGAGGTTTGCCCTACATTTGATTCGCAAAACTGAATGGTTTGCTTATCAGCGCCAGCGGCTACGGTAGAATGGAAAAGGCTCTGCAGAAGCTGAATTTCATTTTGGAAGTTCAACTGATAGAGTAATCGGAAGTCATTATGTCAAGCCCATACATGACTTGTCAGTGGCTGATCCCTTTGCAGAAATGTTGATGTTTCGAAACAGGCGTTACAAGTTGTAATATCAGTTTGAACCTCTCATATGTCCAAGTTCAGCTGATCAGCGCGGGCATCTGCAGCTGCATGAGCTGAATTTCATTTCTAATATCAGTTTGAACCTTGTAATTAATCTTTGAATTTGAGCCTTCTAACTCTGGAATTTGAACCTTGTAATATTTCGGGCTTTTGTGGTACAATCGTTGAAATGGCATCGTATGAGACTCGTATATTGATAGTACTATTTTGACATTCATATGCAATTGATCATTAATATCTGGACCTCCATGGACTTGATTTTGTTTACCATTCTCGAATGTGTTTCCCCTGTCAATCTCAATCGCAAACGATCTATATTGCGGACACGACAGCGATCTTCGACATTATTGTACACAGTTGGTTTTCTCAAGTGTGTGCCCAGAATTATCGCACTCGAGTGTCCATCATTACCCATCTGTGTAAATTTGACATCATCACCCACAGGTAAACTTGGCGCCTCTTCGAGCCCATGCGTGGTCAAACGAAATGCGTGTGGGGTGCTCAACAGCTCAAGCATGCACTGGAATCCTCCGCTAGGAATGCGGTGACAAGACGTGACGATTACAGGCCGTCCGGCCCCCATTTATTACAGCGGCCATTTAACCCTCGTGTCTCTTCAACCTTTTGATCGCTCCCCAATATTTCAAGAAGCACACCCACGACGACAAAGGTCCCGACGACAAACATAGAGAGGGTATCCTGCGCGGCTCCAATGGCGGTCCCAGCGGCTACTGACGACGAGCGGCAGTTCACCATGCATGCCGTAGTGAACACCCACAGAAGGTTCACGGAGCTTTCGGTGGTGTACACCAACAACCCCATCTGGGTGGAGAACTCACTAAAAAAACACTTCCGTGATGATACGTCTTTGTCACAGTAGGTCAAGTTTTCTATCATGCATGTACATCCGTGACAGTTTTATGGCAGAATCAAGATAGTCATACCTGTGCTGTCGTAGAAGTGTTCCATGACAACACTGAAATTATCATCACGGAAGTGTCCACTTCCATGACGATAAATGTCGTGTCATGGAAGTGTTTTCGTCAAGGGTAACCGACACGTGGCATCCACCGTAACGGGTTGTCGTTAAGCTATTGGGTTCCGGTTTGGATCCGATAACCCGTTAACAGCCCTGACCAATGGGGATTTTCCACATGTAAAATTCTGATTGGCCAACAGATCCACGTGTCAGGTCTGCGTTGCGACATTCATTACACGAGACACGCCTATGGAACAGCAACACATGGTACGGCCCAACAGTGGCCCATTTAGGTTATAAAGGCCGGCCCAGTCAAAATTAGCAGGCCGGCCCATTTACGGCCTACTTTTGTCTGGCCCATTTACAAAAATGGCCCATAAGAGATATTCCAATTCGGCCCATCAATGGCCCATTAACAATTTGACACCATTGCGGCCCATCGCCTGTTCCATCCCGTTAACAGCCCGCTTTGTCTTTGGGCTCATTTGCCGGCCGAGGTTCTTTCGGCCTGTTAGAGGCCCATTACAGAGATGGACCAATTTCCAGGCTGTACGACTTTCGGCCCGTTATAGGCCCATTATAGGCATGGGCCAATTTCCTGGTGGTACGTATTTCGGCCTTTTAGCGGCCCATTAGGTATTTGGGCCAACTTCCAGCCCAGTGTATCTTTCGGCCTGTTAACGGCCCACACCATAGTTGGGCCTTTTACATTCATGCCTGACTTTCAGCCACCTAGTGGCCCATGTTCTCCATGGATCAATTCCAGCCCGACATGACTTTCGTCCTGGTAAAGACCCGTTTTGTATATGGGCCCACTTATGGCCCGAATGGCTTTCGGCCTGTTAACAGCCTGACCTCGAAATGGGCCAAGCAGAAATTTTGATCTACTTCGACCTGCTAATGGCCCGTAGGCCCGTTTCCACTGTTGGAGTGCAATCGAGGTTTTGGCCTGCTAACGGCCCGTCAACTAATTGGGCCTACTTTAGATTTGGGCCTACTATGGGACCGTCAATTAATTAGGCCTAGCTTTCATTTGGTCCTGCTAACGGCCCGTCAACTAATTGGGCCTACCTTACATTTGGGCCTGCTAAATTTCCTGCATGGCTATTGGCCCATTGAATGACAGGGCCGAATATAGTCCATCAAAGGCCCACGACAATTTAGGCCCAGCTATTACTTCAGCCCATTAAGGGCAACAATTATGGCCTGTGGCAAAGCCCATCTAGTAACTGCAGGCCAACTACGGGGCCATTACAGGCCCTGGGCCATTCCCTTAGAAGGGCCCACGTCGCTTTGTTCCAGTTATTAATTTCACTGCATATTTTGGCTTGTTTGCCGCCAGTTGAGGTTTCGGCCCAGAAAGCTTGGGTGCAACCCCGCGCTTAGCAAATATACGCATAAAAAGAAAAATGTAGCACATCGAAGCATATATTACAGGAAATTACATCCACTCGGCAATCAAAGATTGATGCCAGTGCAAATAAACAAACAGAGTTTAACGATCGACAACCTCACAATCTGCAACCTCAGCGCGGATGACGCCCATTTCTTCTTTGCTATACTGACACTGTAATCATCGATCAGTTGTTGTTGCGCAAGAATGTGCACCTCTAATTCCTCCACGATTTCCATCATTGCTTCAGCCAGTAATTGGTTCACAAACGTACATCTTTTCTGTTGGATTCAAGACAGAGGAAACTGAACAGATTCATATGGGGATTTTCGCAGGCTTGTATCAATGATAGTGGAAAGTGTCTCGACCACTGCATCATAACTTAAATTAGAGGGGAATCTGAACAGATTAATCAAGAGTTATTGCCATATTACCTTCGCTAGATTTATTGGAGAGAAACAATGGGGTTGCCTTGTTGTCTTGAGACTTTGTCGTATTAACTTTAGCAACGTGCAGCAAATCATCGGCCAGGTCAGTTAATACTTAATAGGAAAGCAACATTGACACAATGAACTTTTGGGCAACCAGACCACACCAGCCTACACCGAATTAACACAACATGGCACTGCTATCATCAGCCAGGTAAGTTAATAGGAAAGCAACATTGACACAATGAACGATTGGGCAAGCAGACCAAACCACTAGATTTTAGTAATGTGCAATATATGAGATAGTACAATCATGCAGCTCAATATGCAAAACTACCAGGCAGTTTCCCTTACAAAACTCTACATTAGCGCCTTAATTATACATTTTGCTACAAGTAAATTTAGATCAGATAATTGGTGTAGGGTACTGAAGGTTGGATTCATGCCCATGCTACTTAATAAACTACATACTGATGTAAAATTATAGTGATATACAACAGGTACTTACATCATTATTGGAGCGCGGAGCATTGCTGCAAGATACTTTCCTCGAACACGATCCCAGTTTAGAACGTTTGTTGTCCTTTAAGCATATTTTCTACAACAAAGATGCGTAAGACAGATGTAGAATATATAAGATCAAATGTGATCTGAATGCTATAAAATTTCATGATGGGAGGATATGCACACCCTTCCTAGCAAGGAGTTGAAATGTTTTTTTGTTGAAATGGAGCGGACTTGTTCTTTGGCCACTGGAATCTCGTTATTATCTGGTGGACTTGGGTTTCCCTGTGCTGGAGCAGTTCCGATGAACACTTGAGTTGGGTTACTATCTCCTGGGGTTTGGATCTTTTGCAAAGAACTTGTTTGTACCCCTTCAGATTCTAACATAGCCCTCTTCCGCTTACATGCCTTGTACAGAAGAATGGTGCTACAGTTATAAAACATGCTATGGCAGAGAGATGGAATAGGTACTGAAGAATAGAAAGGCATGACATATTGACATGTACTCCCTCCATTCGGAAATAAATGGATGTGTCTAGACATATTGTAGTTCTAGATACTTCCATTTTTATGCATTTCTGCCACAAGTAATACAGATGGAGGGAGTACATACTCCCTCCGTAAAGAAATATAAGAGTTCTTAAATCACTATTTCTTTACAGAGGGAGTATAAGCTAAGGATACGACAGGACAACAGAGTAAAAGAAACAGTAGTTGAATGTAAAAGTGTATGATAGCTGGAATAGGTACAGAAAAACAGCAAGGCAGCATATTCACATGTCTGATGGGCAAACTAAGATCACATTGCAACAGAACAGTAGAACAACACTTCAATGTACAAAACCATGGTATGGTAGACGGATGGAGTACATACTGACGAACAACAATGCATGAGATATTCAGATGGATGATGCCCAAACTAAGCAGATGGCATTGCAGCAAAGTAGAATGATAGTACTTGAATTTGGAAAGATGTTATCATGAATGGAATAGGTACAGACAAACTAGAAGGCATGACATATTCACATGTATGATCAGCGGGCTAAGCACATGGCATTGCAACAGAGTAGATGCATTGCAGGACATTATATGCATGATGCTACCCATATCACGGGTCAAGTTAAAGAAAAGACCTTCTGGGGTGAATAGGAATCATTATCTCTCTACAACTCTTCTAAAGAACTAAATTTAACTATTCCATCATATTGAATATCATTGACGTCGAGTATGTTGGTCGTTGCATTGCTCCGCGAGTTTCTTTTAGTGGATTTGTTCTCATATTCAATATCAATGTGTGCAATAATATTTGACATGCATGGAAAACAACTAGTAGTGAGATTATGTAATGAGTGCCTGTAGGAGACGACATAAATAGTAGGAGTCAACTTAAATAGCAGCAACAGGTTGATACCTCAAAGACTAAAGAGAGAGCACACATGATAGCTACAAAATATATACTATTTGTACTCGAGATTAACTAAATGGCACACAAAAGTACTACAGAACAATAGCATAGGTAACACTAGAAGGAGTATAATCACCAGCCCGTGGGATAGCTTTGGCTGAGGGACAATAACTATGGAACACCGTTAATTACTGCACAGGTCTCTTATCTGAAGTAAGACTAAGAGATCAACATGAATGTACAGTGACAAGTGATAATCTATTTTCCATGCTTAGATGAAGAACAAAAGCCATAAATGCTGCACACAAGTAAGATGAGGGTACAACCTATCTTGCCGCCCTCCGTAGGAGTGAGCATCATCTGCTGAATCGTCGATGGCGCTGCTGTTGTTGTGGTTGTCCATGTCTGGCTGGCACATTCGAGGCAGGGAACTCTTAAGTGGGGAGTATAGCTCCCATCTGGTGCATGCTTCCCTTGTTGGAGCAACTCCGATGAGAAGGAAGATGGTGTGGCTGAAGATGCAGAAAACACACAATGTTAAGAATGACACATATCTCTGATCTGAAGAAATACGATCAACACTCAGGTATAAGACTGGTCACACGTCAGTTCACTAAAAACTAAATTGTGGTCACACGCTTTTTTTTCACTGTCCGATCTACGCCGAATGGTTGGATGGCCGTCTAGTGCCTCCCGGCGGTCACTATTCAGGATCTTCCTCGAACAGCCAGCAAGCACCGACAGAGCAACCTGCCTCCGCCGTCCCTGGCCATGGCAGCTCCGACCTCGACCCCGCCCCCGCCCCACCGCACTGCCGTGGTTGCGCCGCCCCCGGCCACCCCTTAAAAACTCGCCGTCATCCAGTTCCGGCGCCAGCAGTACCTTGACCCCACGCAACCCTAAGATAGTCATCGAAGCGCTGCATCCGCGGCGAACCTGCGCCCTCTGCCCGCACCCCTACGATAGACATCGAGGAACTCATTCCCTGGCTAACAGGCAGCCTAGGAGCTTCGCCGCCTCGAGGGGAGCTGTTTCCTTCCATTTGGAACCGACTGACCCAGAATAAAAATCCAGGCGACCTAGGTAAAGTGAATAAGATGAGTGTACGACCTATCTTGCTGCCCGGTGAAGTAGGCAGCTCCATCTGCTGAGTCGGTGAGGCCGGTGCGGTTGCGGTGGCTGCCGGCGGCGGGAAACCAGATATGTGGCGGCGGCCGAGGGCTATGGGGACCAGCGCCGGTGCGCTGGACGCGTCTGAAGTACGAGCCGCTCCGGCACTGTGCATGATGGCACGGTTGAATCGGCTCCTGCACGGTTCACGCGGTCGTCGTCGAGGCAGCTCTGGCAGCACAGAGTAAGAGGTACACGGCCCAGTACCCGACGGCAAACGGACTATAGCTCGGGCATTGGGGAGGAGGGCGGCGGCAAATCTGGTGCAGTGGGGGTGGCCATGGAGGAGGGGCTGAGGTTTCGCGGCAGGGGAGAAGGTGATTTGGTGCCCACGGTGTATGAATGGGGAATTGGGAAGGGGAACCATGTCTTACAGATGCATTTTTCTGAAATGTGGGGGAAGTTACAATTCTACCCCTGTCTTTTGGCTTGTGGGCTTGGGCCTGAGTCTTGAGGGTCGGGGATAATAGGGTAACTTTGCTTCTCCCAAATAATGGGCGCCAGCGATTTCGGGCAAGGAGGGCGTGCTTTGAAATAGTGGGCGCGAGCGATTTCGGCTGAGGAGAGGGTGTTTTGCCGCCCATGGTTTATGAATGATTCGGCACCTATCATTTCGGCCGATGAGTGGGCGCGCTTGGATGAAGTTACAAACCTACCCTCGGTATACAACGGGCCAATTGATGTGGGTCCCAGATAGGCTGGTAATTTCACATCTCCCGTTTATTTGCTCGGGCGAATTCCACCGACCAGAGGGTGTTTTAGTGGTTCGTTCAAATTTTGGGAGAACAAGCATCCACGTCTACCGTACCAAGTCGGTCCGAATCAAATTTAGAAATATTAGTTCTATAGTGTCACATCTTGCCACTTCTTTTTTAGATGGTGAGATGATGCTCGGGACTAATGTGTTTTTACATGTTCGTTGCTACCGATTAATTTGACAAATAGTTGACCCACTCAAAAACGGGAATCAAACCAGAAATGAAATAGCTCAATTCAATGAAATAGCTCTTTGACCTGGTCAAAATTGTGGACTAAATCCAAAATTGAACACATCAATTGAATAGCATGATGTATTATAGTACTCCATGAACATGCTCAAAGTCAAATTAATGAACCTGTTTGATACGCATATCTCCGTTCATGTGTAAATTGCAAACACCATGTTCTCCAATTCAAACATTTGAATACAATTTTATACTGAATAATGGTTTATATCAGTGTTCGATGCAAAAACGCGACCTCTCCCCTCTCCCGCACTCCCATTCTCTCTCTAGCCGACACTCTTTGTTTCTATCATGCGCGTACGGACAGAAACCTTATCGGTCTCTCTCTCTCTCTCTCTCTAGATCTTTCAAGTTCACATGAACACTATGTATAGATCTCCCTCGCACACAATGTATGACTCTCTGGTCTAAGCTAAATAGCTAGGGTTCACTCATAGTACACACACCAAGTCTCTCGCTCATTGTCCATAACTCTCTCATGCACCACTCTGCCGTCTCCCAGCTCTTCTTTCTCCCTCAAACATTCTATCTCCCTAGGTCACACATACACATATCTCACTCGCACTAAATAGACCCATCTAACACTCTCTCTTCCTCGTTCTCTCTCTATCTCACACGCACACACACACACACACAATCTCCCCCTAGCTAAGTACGAGTATCTCTCACTCCATCATAGGCACACGCACTCCTCCTAGGCATGACTATCTCTTACTCTCCATCAGAAACACACGCATTGTCTCTTTCGCTCCCTAGGTCTATCTCGATCTCTCTCGGGGCATCTTTCTATCGCACACACACCCTTGTCTCTCGATCTCCCACCCATATAGTCCCCACACGATCTCGAGGGTATCTCTGTATCACAAACACACCCTGTCTCCCTCGCCATGTCTCCATTTTCTCCATACGTCCCTCTCGACCTCTGTCCCTTGTTTGCCAGACCACTCTTGGACACGTGCTATAGGGGTCTTTCTCTCCATTGCAAACAACCACACAATATATCTCCGTGTATCTCCTCACCTCGCTTTCTCTCTCGGAGATGCATGCATGATATTTTTTCATAAGACACACACACTTTCTCTCTAATTTATCGTGTGTTGTCCCTTTCTCTTTCACACACACACTCTCTTTTTGCACACTCACTCTTTCTCCTTCACACACACTTGATCTGTCTCTAGTTATGTACTCTCTTCGGTCCATAGCATATATACATTTATTGAAAAGTCAAACCTCCCAAAGTTTGACCAGGTATATGTGGAGAAAAACATTTACATCTAGAATGGGAAACATATATATATATATCATTAGATTCATCACAAGATGTAGTATCATATTATTTATACATCTTTGGTATTGTAGATATAAATTATTTCCTCTGTAAACTTGGTCAAAGCTTCCAAAGTTTGACTTTTCAAAAATTTATAGGCACTACATTATCGAACGGAGGGAGTATCTCTTTTTCTCTCTCAACTCTCTCACGCACCACTCCACCATCTTGGGGCTCTTCTCTCTCTATTTCAAACTTTCTATCTCCCTAGGTCACACATACACATATCTCACTCACACTAGATAGACCCATCTAACACTTTCTCTCCCTCGTTTTCTCTCTATGTCACACGCAAGCACACACACCCCCTAAGTACAATTATCTCTCACTCCATCACACGCATATGCACTTCCCCCTAGGTATGACCATCGCTCACTCTCCATCACAAACACACACATTGTCTCCTTCCCTCCCTAACTAAGTCTATCTCGATCTCTTTCGGGGTATCTTTCTATCACACACACACCTTGTCTCTCGATCTCCCGCTCATATAGTCCCCTCTCGATCTCGATGGGATCTCTCTATCACAAACACGCCCTCTCCCCCTGCCTCCATTTTATCCATACGTCTCTCTCGACCTCTCTCCCTTGTTTGCCAAACCTCTGTTGGCCACGTGCTGGGGGTCTCTCTCTCTCTCTCCGTTGCAAACAACCACACAATATATCTCCGTGTATCTCCTCACCTCGCTTTCTCTCTCGGAGATGCATGCGTGATATTTTTTCATAAGACACACACACTTTCTCTCTAATTTATCGTGTGTTGTCCCTTTCTCTTTCACACACACACTCTCTTTTTGCACACTCACTCTTTCTCCTTCACACACACTTGATCTGTCTCTAGTTATGTACTCTCTTCGGTCCATAGCATATATACATTTATTGAAAAGTCAAACCTCCCAAAGTTTGACCAGGTATATGTGGAGAAAAACATTTACATCTGGAAGGACAAACATACATAATTAGATTCAACACAAGATGTAGTTTCATATCATATATCTTTGGTATTGTAGATATAAGTAATTTTCTCTAGAAACTTGGTCAAAATTTCAAAAAATTGACTTTTCAAAACTTTATAGGCACTATCTTATCGAACGGAGTGAGTATCTCTTTCTCTATCTCTACCTCTCACGGGCCTCACCTCTCACTCGATCTCTCTTTACCGAGGGATTATACGGTCACTGGCTCAGCGTATAGCTCCATATATTGTCTAGTTGACCTGTCAACCAGTCAACATGGTGCCTTGTCAGCTCGTGTTCTGTATGGGTGTGCGGGCCCATGTGGCAGTGGGTGAAATTAAATAAACTAGAGGCCCATCTGCCACGGTGTGAAATAAACAAACTATAAGCCACTCGCGGTAGAACCCCGCACGTTACTAAATTGAGTGCACACTTCTTCCTCGTTAAAACAATACTGTAGTACTCCCTCCGTTTATTTTTAGTCTGCGTATAAAATTTGGTCAAAGTCCAACTTCGTAAACTTTGACTAACTTTATAGGAGAATATCAAGATTCACAGTATGAAATCAATATATTTAGATGCATCTTGAAATTAGTTTTCATAGCATACAACTTTAGTATTGCAAATGTTGATATCTTTTGATATAAAGTTGGTCAAACTTTGTATAGCTAGACTTTGACCAAATTTATATGCGGACTAAAAAGAAACGGAGGGAGTACTAGATTATCATGACGCCACCACAGACACACACTACGACAATGGACATACACCACTGCGCGGCATGCACGCAAGGACGCACTCGCGCACACCCAGCACACAATACACACCAGCACACGTGTACACCAGCGTCGCCGCCGGCTGAGTCGCTGAGATGGAGGACGAGGCGGCCAACAAGCAGAGGCGGCTCGAGCCAGAGCCGCATCCGGTGATCCTGGACTTCATCAGCAGCCTCCCAGACGACATGCTGCTCGTCATCATCGCCCTCCTCCCCACCAAATCTGGCGTGCGGACCACGCTGCTCTCCCGGCGGTGGCGCCCCCTCTGGCGCTGCGTCCCCCTCAACCTCACCGTCAACAACTACCTCTGCGATGGGGAGAGCAAATGCATGGCCGCAGTCTCCAAGATCCTTGCATCGCACCCCGGGCCAGCCAGACGCCTTGACATCCACATGTTCAGTACCAACTGCAATGTCCATGCCAAGTTCGATGAGTGGTTCTTATCCCCCGCCCTAGATCAGCTCGAGGAGCTCAGTTTTGAAGCTGGACGATGTCGCTCTTTGCCGCCGTCCGTGCTCCGCCTCGCGCCAACGCTGCACCGCACCAGGTTCAGCTCATGCTATTTTCCCCAGATTAATGCCGCGCCCGCTCTTCTTCTCCCTCAACTCAAGCAGCTCAGCCTCTTCGACATTGGTATCTCGAAGGAGGCTATGGAGTGGCTGCTCCGCGGCTGTACATCGCTCGAGTACCTTTGTCTTCAACAGATCCACGGGTTCATTATCCTCCAAATCGCCTCGACGAATCTCCGAAGGATTTATGTGTCTTGCTGGCCCCGCAACAGGACATTACTTGGGAAGAGATCAGTTGAGCTATTTCACAATATGGTCATTGAGAATGCGCCTTTCCTTGAGAGATTGCTTGTATCTGATCTAGAAGGTCCAACAAAAATCAGGGTCATTGACGCGCTGAAATTGACAGCGTTGGCCTACTCGTCTGCCAAATTCATCGAACTTGTTATTGGATCCATAACTGTTCAGGTACAACACTCTTGTTCTTCTCCTTCTTCTTCTTGAAATTCACATTTTGATTATTGTTCTTGATGTATGTTCGACTGTGATCCAGAAAATGATTCCCACAAGCTTGACCTAGTCTGTGCGCACAGTGAAGATTTTGGCAATAAAATCTATTGGCCCCAATCTGGATCAAGTTGTTGGATTCCTTAGATTCTTTCTGTGCACGGAGAAGCTACTCATCGAGGTGAAACTCCTTTCCTATTAAATGTGAACCACAACGGAGCTCAATTTTTTCATAATTTTTCCCAAGTTACAATGACAAATGTAGTGTTCAAAACTGCATCTAAGCACTATAGTGAAAGAAATGTTTTTAGTATTTTTTCTCACGTGACCACCTGCATCATTTTTGTTGTTGTTGTAGCCAAGGCTAGTCATAGTGGGAAGTAACTTGTTATCCTAAGTCCAAGTACTACCTCCGTCCTGGTTTACTAGTCCCCTACGTATTTTGGAGTAACAAATTTTGACCATAGATTTAACTAACAAAATGTTAATGCATGTCACTAAAAATTATATCGTTGGATTCATATTTGAACATAATTTGCAATGGAACCATGCTCTAATATGTTCTCTTCTTTTGCAGATAAAAAAAGACCCGAAAGTGAAAAATGTGCTGCAATATAACAACCTCATCGAATGCCTTGATCTCCATCTTACAGAAATTAATTTGACCGACTACCGAGGCACCACATCCGTGATTCCGGTTCTTGTTTCTGAAGGCAAGTGTGCTCAAGGTAATGAGGTTTGGCGTTCTCTGGCGCAACAATGAATGGTGTGTTGATCACTGCAAGTGTCTAAAGCTGAATGAGAAAGGCTCTGCAGAAGCTGAATTTATTTTTGAAAGATCAAGTAAAGAGAGACGCTCAAGTTTATTTGCCGATTAGTGACTTGTCAGGGTTGGTGGATTTTAGTTTGTATGATAATGTTGCTGTTGGGATTAGTGACTTGTCAAGGTCGGTGGATTTTAGTTTGTATGATAATGCTGCTGTTTGTATTTCCAACAGCTGCATCCACCTAAAGTAATGAAACTTCTTACGTAAACTTCCTAATAATTCCCTTCGTTGGTGCAGCATTACTCCTAGCATTTGTAATATCAGTTTGAACCTTCTAAAATTACAACTATCCAGCACATGGTACTACGTTACGATTAATGTTCGCGTGCATAGGTGCGGCAATGATGTAACCAATATACCCATTACAATATTTATTCTAACTCGTGGCAGCGCACGGGAAAATATCTAGAACACGGCTAGTTGTAAGCAGGGTAGCTCTACAGCCTTGATGATAGTGAATGCACATGGTGAGGCTGACTTTGGTAACCCGAACACGTCGCCTGCACTCTGGTGTCATCTCCAGCGCAGGGTCTTGTCACTTCACTGTGAGGAGCAGCACGTAATAATTTGACCAGTAGTACTACTACAACCACCGTCTGGATTTAGTAGGACTACCACCTCCGTTTGGATTTAGTATTTGACTAGCATGTCACAAAAAATATACTACTCCCTCCGTAAATAATACATGGAGTATCGTTTTATTCGTATTTGAGTGTAGTTTCCGATGATATTATACACTCTCCCTTCCGGTTGAGGGCTCAAATATGAAATCTCATCAACCACACTAGTACTTGCACCGCATTCGCCCCGCATTAATTGTGGCAGCTTCCAACATAATTGCATGCAGAATTTACCTCAATCTCCTCGTAACTATGCGCGCATGCAGCGAGACAGGGAGCAGTGCGTGCATGCAGAGCGGAATTTGAGGCAGCAGCAGGCATGTGATACTACCTCCGTCCTGGTTTATTGGTCCTCTTTGAATTTTGTGCCAAACTTTGACCTTATATTTAACTAAAAAAATGTTAATGCATGTCACAAAAAATAATATCATTGAAAACTATGTTCAAATATGAATCCAACGATATAATTTTTGGTGACATGCACTAACATTTTGTTATTTAAATCAATGGTCAAAATTAAGCCCAAAATACAAAGGAGACCAATAAACCAGGACGGAGGTAGTACTATTCAAACGCAAGGGCAATTTTATCCAGAAAAAACAGACCGAGTCTTCCCTTGGTATGCGCGCTCGACCTTAGGCGCAGAAAAAAAACGACCGGAGGGAGTAGTAAGGACCGAGGAGTGCACGTGAATGCAAACGCAGTCTGCACTTCTCATATAAAGGCTCCCCACCAGTCCAACCCATCTACGAAATCCTACGCACCTACGCACCCTAACCAAGGGCAAGAGTCATCACTCCAATCGCAAGATCAATTGACCAGAAGCAAGAGCCATGGAGGCGATGAGCGCAAACATGAGCCGACTGTGCTAGATGGTCCACGACGCCGGCCTACGGCCCGGCACCGAGGAACGTCTCGAGGCGTGCTCTAGGCCGCCAGGGTGAGAGGACAAGGGGATGACAGCTTTGTCTCCTTGTTCGACGAGGCCCTCGTCGGCTTCCTTGACAAGTTCACCATCGTCAAGAAACTCGCGGACGACCTTGACGTACGCCTCCAGCCCACGCGCCCAGGCTCTGCGATGCTCGCCACCCTCACCGGCCTCTATGGTGACAACCTCTTCGATGCACGGGTGGCCCTGCGACTGCCCGCTGTCGTGCCGGAGAATGTCCACCTCGAGGTCGCGCTCGCCGCGCAGCGCCTCGCCCTACAAGACACCATTGACATAATCACCCACGTCTATGAGGAAATCGTCCATAAGGACCACTACGTGCCAGAGGAGGATGATCGGACGGTGGCCTTCTTGGACCGCAGAGCAACCTTGGATGGCATTGTTCAGAAGCACGTTGACCTCGCCGCCAACGCCGCTGCTCCTCACCCGTCGGTTGGTGGCCCGGCGCACTAGGGCGAGAGGATGTCATTTATGGATCCGTATGCATATTAATATTGACGTGTAAATTATGGGCTGACATACGTACTACTGTAGAGAATATATATAGCTCGTTGCAATGCTTCGGCTCAATTATCTATTGCGCTAGAAAATATTTGGCCGCGTGGCACCACCCACTCTGATAAATGACTCAGGAGGTTCATCGGTCTTGCGTCCCATAAGTAATACAGTAGTACGTGCAAAAGCTTGGCTCTACGTGCAATACTCTTGCCCTAGGGGACGGAGGCTACCTCCAATCTAATGTCTTATCGCCCAATAAACAAATCAAATGTTCCACTTGTGCACATCAAAGAAAATGGAGAAGGGCAGATGGTTAGATTATAGGAGTACTACTCTTTTTTTGTGTGTGAAGGAGGATCACCCCTGCCCTCTAGAAGCCTCCAGACTTTGCAAGGTTTCCCAAGTAGAACTACCGCCGTCTGGATTATTAGACTCATCTTGTTTTGGGTCAACGATGGACAAACATACTACTACTACTCCAATGACATTACGTAGGAGTATTTGAGTAGCATGTCACACATTTATTTTGTTGGATTCGTATTTGAATATGTTTTCCAATGACATTATATTGGTCACACTATTTCATTAGTTAGATTAAGGGCCAAAATATGACACAAAATACAAGGGGGACTAGTAAACGAGTATGGTTCCCGATACGCCTTGAATGCAAATAAAGTAGAGGGTAGCGGTTCCCGATGAACGGCCATTGATGTTTATCCTCCTTTAATTCAAATGGGAGAAGCGGCATGCAGCCAGCAACCCAGCACCATGGGCGTGTTTGGTTGGGTCGCTCGCAAGTTTCATTTGGCCTTGTGTAACCACCATTGCATCACGTCGTCGTGGCCTTGATTCTTACTGTATTGCATTCTCATTCCAGCTGATAAAGACGTGTGTGATCCCTTACTCACCTTTTGCATGATGGCTTATAATAAGTGTTACACTTCACAACTTCAAAACGAGAAATTGGAACACGTACAGTCCCATTCGCGTCGCACCCCAGACGGTCATTGCGGCCCGCCGCTCAACGCACAGTGGCTAGGCATATCACTTACATGTGGGACCGCCTGCAAGGAAAGCGATGATGGCCAAAATTGGCAAAACTCCCCCGCTTATCGTGCGGGAAAAGCCCAGCGCTAGCTTTTTTAAACGTTATTTCTAATTTTTGAGGGAAAATCGTTATTTCTATTTATCGGTCGCGCCAAGGAGCAGAACGAAATGTTACAACTTACAAGTTCAAAAGGAAAAGCCTGCCGTGTTCGCGTCGCACCCCCACACAGATGGCGCGGCACGGCGCTCAAGGGGGAACGCGTGATGTCTTGCATTTGCCCTTACAAGTGGGACCACAGTTGAGCAAACCGACTATCGGCAAACCCCCACCCCACCCGCCGCGTGATGGCAGTTAGAGAAACGAGGAGGGAGAAGAGATAGCTGTAGCACGGACTCCAAGAAATATAGTGTTAGATGGGATTCATGGTGGTGGCGTGTGCCGTACTCCTGGACGTGAATGCTTGTTCTGGCCCATGCCACCCCACTAGATCGAGGTGCTGGTTACATAGAGCGAGGCTAGAGCGAGCACATTAGTATCTCTCCTGGAGTACGGTACCACTAGTAGTAGTACTAGTTTTATTAACATATGGCCCACCTCACACTGTCGCCAAATTTCCTGGAGTCCATGCTCGGCCCTCCTCTCCCTCCTCAGCCGGCAAGCAGACGCGCGGAGTGTGCCCATCGTCAGTTTGCTCACATTCGGTCCCACATGTCAGTGAAAACGCAAGACGACGCACATTCGCTGGGTGAGCGGCGTGCCTGACCCACCGTGTGTGGTGCGACGCGATAGGCTGGAGGTTTAGGAAGATGATCCCGCCGTCCATTTTTCATCCAACGGCCCAAGCCAAATTGACTGGTCACAAAAAATATTCAAGCGTCTGTCATCTAGCCATGCCACAAAAAATATTCAGGCGACCAATCATAAATTAAGTAAGTTTATAACATGCATATGCAAATATGCCATTTATTACATACAACAAGTCAGCAATGCACAACCACAACGAGGATACATTCTAAGTACTAAAGTTTTTATCACACAACAAATAACAAGCAATGAAATGAACTTTAGTTCAACCAATCCTCGGCGTTGTAAATGCTTGCTTTGAACCATAAGTGAACCTCTGGGTAGGGCCAGCTATTGTCAACTTCGAGAGCAACGCAAGACCCACCATCCAGGCTGAAGCGGCCTATATTAGGAGTATGGAAATTGTGATAGCCTGCATAGGGAATTATACCTATGTGCGAGGTATAGATACAGTTGCTTCTCATAAATGGTAACGTTGTGCCAACAGCCGCCGGATCGCCTTTCACCATAATTGGATAGTTTAGTCCAAGGAAAAGCGAGTATTCTCCAAGACTATCAATATTGAACCAGGGAGAAGGTTCTGGCGCTAGCACACTAGTATCCATTCCGAATACCCTGCAACGGATGTTGGAACGGGTCCAGAGACGACTGCGAGCATGGTAGACAACACCTGCTTCCTCTGTAACATCACCAGTGCCCTGTATACAGACAAGAAGAGGTGATCCATCGGAATAAGTAGCTAGGCGCCACGGAGTAGGTAGGTACTGCGCGTCTTCATGCTCGTGATCATGAACATTGTCATCTCCCCCTTGATGGGGGGATGTTGACAGGACCTTGGAAACACAAGAAGGTTAATTAGTACGGGACCCCGCAAAAATAAAACGTTAATTAGTATGGGGATAACTGGCATGCATGGTGAATGAAACAATTATAATTACGGTGGAAGACAAACAATGTACCGAAACAATTAGGATCCCATGCAAAAACAGTGCCAGAAGTGGTGGCAGCAAACACAAGACGATCGTATTGAATTGCATCACAGTACACATGCGTGCCCAGAAACTGGTTTTCAAGCAATTTCCATTGAGGCACAGAAGTAAGGGCGGCAATAAGCTTGTCGAAGATAGCGACAACATAGTAGTTCGCATAACTCCAAGAGCGATTGGGAACTCGACAAATTGCTATCTTCTGTAGACGACAGTCATGATGATCGTATTTGAACATACGTAGAGTATCGGTGTGCTCAACTTTAGGGCAGTCTGAGATTTTTGGAAGTGGAATCCGGTGACGAGTGTGCACATTCACAAGCTCCCACTCGCAGTTGTCCCCAATATAAACAACCCAATCTCCATTTGCGCCTGCCCAAGCCTTATGCTCAAGCGATGGCATCTTAACATCACACGGATCATTATTGTCAAGTGGCATCAACTTGCACAAGGCGAGCCTTCCGTCGTCCCTGCGCCAGCGAGCAGGGTCATAGCGAAGAAGATAGGGGAGATCAAACTGCTCTTAAACCCTTGGGTTGTTTGTAATGATCTTATTTGTTAAGTCGAGAATGTTCTTGAACGAACCTGCCATGCTTGGCGCGGTGATGATGTCGCACCGGTCAATGATTTCCTCCATCGCATTATCCGTCAGATTGGGGCCAGAATAACGGGGTCGGGTCCTGCTACTTCCCTCCATTGAGAAGACGAACAATATGGCAGAAGGAAGAGTCAAGGCAAATGGAGGGAGGAAGAGCGTGCGACAGCAGTTCCAACTCCCAAATCGAGAGGGAAAGGGGAAGAGGCAGTGGACGGTTGCCATGGTACAGGAAGAGGTGAGTGGGGAGTGGACGGTTGCCACGGTATTGGAAGAGGCGACCCGGCCTACACGTCCGTTCGGAAATTATAGAAAAGGACTCATCGTCTTCTCACTGACATGTTAGAACGGGACCCTCTTCCAGATCTAAAAATAGCCGGCGGTGGCCCAGCGATAGCATTTTTAATCGTTATTTCTAATTTTTGAGGGAAAAACATTATATTTGTATCTATCGGTCGCGCCAAGGAGCAGAACCAAATGTTACAACTTACAAGTTCAAAAGGACCCCCACATGGTTCGCGTCGTACCCCCTCACGGTTGGTCTGGCACACTGCTCAAGGGGGAATGCTTGCTGTCTTGCATTTTGACTAACAAGTGGGACCGCAGTTCAGCAAACCGACTATCGGCAAACCAACTTGTCCATGCTGCCATGATACCGGCTTCTGAGAGCCCTTGGATCTGAGATCGAACGCTCGCATGCCGAGACTTTAGACCTGTGCGTAAATATTAGATCCTCATGGGCTTTTTTGCAAACTTACAGGAGCTCAGCATGCAACCGTTCGATCTCAAATCCAAGGGCTTTCAAAAGCCTGTCCCATGGGAGCATGGGCAGCTTCGTATCACCTGAAACTCCCCCCCCCCCCCGGCCGCCGCGGGATTGTTGAGTTAGAGAAACGAGGAGAGAGAAGAGCTAGGTGTAGCACGGAATCCAAGAAATTTGGTGTCAGATGGGACTCTTGGTGGTGACGTGTGCCGTACTCCTAGATGTGAATGCTTGTTTTGGCCCATGCCACCCACTATATCGAGGTGCTGGTTACGTAGAGCGAACACATTATCTCTCCAACTTGCAAAAAGAAAAACACATTATTTCTTCAGGAGTTCGGTACCACTAGTACTAGGCGGCCCACCTCACACTGTTGGCAAATTTCCTAGAGTCCCTGTAGCACACTACATATGGAGTGTGCCCATCAACGGTTTGCTTAAATTCGGTCCCACGTACTATTAGTCAAAAGTATTTTGCCGCATCGCAGCACACACTCTGAGAAGTGACTCGAAATCCATTCATAAATTAAGTAAGTTTATCACTTGCATATGCAAATATACCGTTCACACTACATACAACTCTACAACGCACAACGATAACGAGGATACATTGTAAATACTAAAGTTTTTCTCACACAACACGTACAAGAAATGAAAACGACATTCACTTCAACCAATCCTCGGCGTTGGTAACGCTTGCTTTGAACCAGAAGCGAGTCTCTGACCAGGGCCCGGTGGTATTGTCAATCTTGAGACCAACGCAAGACTCACCATCCAGGCTGAAGCGGCCTATATCAGGAGCAATACTTGCATTGGAGTAGTGAGCAGCAACAGCAATGTCGGTGGTATAGATAGAGTTGCTTCTCATAAATGGCAAGGTTGTGCCAATAGGCGCTGGATCGCCTTTCACCATCATTGGATAGTTTAGTCCAAGGAAAAGTGAGTGTTCTCCAAGACTGTCAATATTGAACCAGGGAGAAGCTCGTGGCACTAGCACACTAGTATCCATCCCGAATAGCCTACAATGGAAGTTGGCATAGGTCCGTAGAGTACGACCATGCGAGACAATACTACTACATGCTTCCTCTGTAACATTAGCAATGCCCTGTATACAGACAAGAAGAGGTGATCCATCAAAATAAGTAGCTAGGTACCATCTAGTAGGTAGGTATTGCTCGTCTTCATGCTCATGATCATCATCACCATCATCATCATCATCATCACCACCATCATCTCCCCCTTGGTTATAAAAGTTTCCAAGTATCAGTGGCGGAATGTTGACAGGACCTTGAAAACTTTGAAGGTTAATAGTAAAGGGATAACTCGTATGCATGGTGAATGAAACAATTCTAATTAAGGAGGAAGACAAACGTACCGAAGCAAGAATGATCCCATGCAAAAACAGTGCCACAAGTGGTGACAGCAAACACAAGATGCTCGTATTGAATTACATCACAGTACTCGCTCGTGTACAGAAACTGGTTTTTAAGCAATGTCCATCCAATCTCTCCAGGAGTAAAGACGGCAACAAGCTTGTCGAACACAGCGACAACACAATAGTTCCTATAAGTCCAAGTGCGTGTGGGAACTCAACAAATTGCTATCTTCTGTAGACGACAGTTACCATGATCGTATTTGAACGTACGTAGAGTATCGGTGTGCTCAACCTCAAGGCAGTCCGAGATTTTTGGAATTGGAATCCGGTGACGAGTGTACACATTCACAAGCTCCCACTCGCAGTTGTCCCCAATATAAACAACCCAATCTCCATTTGCGCCTGCCCAATCCTTACGCTGAAGCGATGGCATCTTAACATCACACGGATCATTATCAAGTGGCATCAACTTGCACAAGGCGAGCCTTCCGTCGTCCCCGGACCAGAGAAAAGGGTCATAGTGAAGAAGATAGGGGAGATCAAACCGCTCTTGAACCCTTGGTTTATTTGTAATGATCTTATTTGTTGAGTCGAGAATGTTCTTGAATGAACCTGCCATGCTAGCCGCGGTGATGACGTTGCACTAATCAATGATTTCCTCCACCGCGTCATCTGCCAGATTGGGGCAAGAATAAAGGGGTCGGGTCCTGCTACTTCCTCCATCGAGAAGACGAACAGTGACAGAAGGAAGGGGCAAGGCAAATGGAGGGAGGAAGAGGGTGCGACAGCAGTTCCAACTCCCAAATCGAGAGGGAAAGGGGAAGAGGTGGTGGACAGTTGCCACGGTACAGGAAGAGGTGAGTGGGGAGCGGACGGTTGCCACGGTATAGGAAGAGGCGACCCAGCCGTACATAGACGTCCGTTCGGAAATTATACAAAAGGACTCGCCGTCTTCTCACTGACACGTTGGAACGGGACAACACGTCAACGAAACATGGTTTGTCATTTCTCGTGCAAAATGCGATCGGGCTGCGTTATGTCTTGACTTAATTTTTTTTAATGGCATGCCGTTCAATTTTGTAGCATTACTACACATCGTCCCGATTTATTAGGCCGGACGTTACATGCACGCTATCCATTGGGTGCATGCAGGAGAGTGAAAAAGTGCATGCATGGGAAAGAGATCGAAGACCTTAATTTGCCCCTTTTATTGGTCCTGTTGCTCCGGCTCGCGGGACTTAGAAAACCTTGACGGAGGTACTCCACCAAGTATAATATAGTAGTATATAGGCTGGAGCTTCAGCGCTTGCTTGCTAGGGCTGCCCACTTGCTTCTCACACTATCACCCTCTCCAGATCTAAAAAAGACGGCGGTGGCCACTCTCTGCCCCTCCTCACCGGTGGCCACAGATCCGGCCTGATCCCATCTGCCGGGGAAGAGGAGGACATGCACTGATGACAAGGCCGTCTTCTCAAACCTAGCACCGGCGCGGGATGGCCTCCGTCCGCAAGCTCGTTGCCGTAGTGTCGGCGGAGGAGGACGACGACGAGAGAAGCTGCTTCCCGCCGACCCTCTGGTATGCTACCTCTTTTCAAACCATACCCTTGTGCTATTGCCCCATCTGCCCACGTCGCTGCATGCGGTTGTTTTTCCACCGCCCCATCTCCCCAAGTTACTAGCCTCTGCTGGTCATGCAAACGAAAACCTTAATTTGCACTATTATAGGAAACCCAACTTCATGCAGACTAATCCATGTCTGGGTTGAATAAGGAAAGAAAGGGGGGTAAGTAGTACTGTAGAAGAGACTTGGTATCGAACCTGCATCTTGGTTGAAAAGGGGAAAAGCAGTAGTAGCTGAGGAACTAGTCTCTTGTCTATTGGTTGAAAAGGAAAGAAAGGTAGGACAATGCAATAGAGAATGACCAGGTCAATAGGTTTGTTGTCCTCACATAGGTAAAAGGTGGCTAAAGAGAACAAAAATGGGACGTAATCCAGACTGCTTGGATATTTGTTGCTCTGGGCAACCATCCCTACTTCACCACTCTATGCGTCCCTGGAGGTACATTGTACTTTTTCGACAAAGGGTGGATTTTATTGGCTCAAAACGGAGCATCAAGAAGATACATAACACAGTGAGCACACACCCGGCCTCTGCATAGCTAGGATTCACACAGCCAACACCATGTTATTATTGCCACTTTTTTTGTTAGTGTAACGCCACCAGTAAAATTATGCTACTTCTAAAGTGATGCCACATTTAAGTAATGCCGCAGTCAGTCTAATGCCACCGATAAATTGAAAAAGGAAAGAAAGGGAGGAAAACTACTACGTCTCTTTCAAAATACAAGACGTTTTGGTACATTAAATTGAACTACGAAAACGTCTTATATTAAGGAACACAGAGTGTAGAATTCTTCAAATTATGCCAGCAAAGCTAGTCACACCTTTGTTATAATTAATGTTCATTATGTTATCGGAGGCGGTCTGCATTTTTGTCTCTATTGCCTGTTGATTACATATCTAACATCATGATGTAATGGTAAGTGAATTTTTTGTACAGTTTCACTGAAATGTCAAGGCAGTGATGGCATTTTATTTTAGTTGAACTGCACAAAAAATTCTTAAAAGAAGAGGAAAGGTTTGGAATGGTTCAATCTTTCACAAGATACTATGTATGCCTTCATGACATTCGTCGTTGTTGCCTTCTTTATTTCTTTGAACAGGTGGTTAGAAACTGTCTTGCTACCTTTTCCCATTAAGAAATTTGGAATGCTTAAATTTGTGAGTCTATGTTTCAACTAGTGCCACTTTTAATCACACTTTCAATATTTGTGCAAAAAGTGATGCTCGATTTTAGTTGAACTGCACAAAAAGTCCAGATGGTTCAATATTATGACCATTATTTTCTACAAACAGTTATATCCAATCGGTGGCACTATGAGCTGTTCATTACCAAGGTACATGGTTTGCTGCTATCTTGCTACTACTATCTTGCTTCTGTTTTTCTACTGTCATTGGATAGTAATATTAGTGGTTTGCATGTAAATTTATTGCCAGGGTGGACCTCCATTGGTGGTGCAGGACATGAATCAATGATTGGATGCTCACTTTCGGTTGTATTGATTTCACCTCTTCCATCCCTGCAAACATGGATATCCTTGGTCTGATGAAGAATAGGCGCAATATTTCTGCTCTGTACCAGCAAATCAATTCAGTATCAAATTGTCCAGTGCAAAACATGACAAATGCTAGGCGGAAACGAGTAGCAGAGACGTGGTTAAACCGAAAATACAAGGTGGAGTATATGTTAACTAGCTGCTTGATATTTGTGCAAACAGATGTCTGCTCATTGCTATTTGGCAAACAAACATAGGGACCTCAATTTTTGTGGAACTGCACAAAAGAATAGGATAGTCACTGCATGCAGTGCCATTTGAAAATAGACACAGAAGGATTGGATAGTCACTGCATGGAGTGCACAAAAGTAGTACTGTACTATTTATTAGCCAACACTAGGTGCTTCATTGCTCTGGTCTGATTATCCAATGGGCATCATCTTGCCAAACTTAAAGTTGAATTCCAAAAATAGTCTCACCGTGTGATCGACAGATGACCATAACATATTTCAGTGGATGTTCCTCCATCATGTGTGGTTGATTCTCATGGTTCCATCTGTTGGTGAAACCACTTACGTTTGCAAGAGGAACTATAGACTTTACAAACAAATTTGTCATTCACTCTGTACTGAATGTTGGCCCTGAGAAGCTTCCATGTTAGTAGCAAGAACGATATATTGTGTATGATCTGTGAATCATTGAGATGCATAAACAAGCTGATCTTATGTATGGGAATCCTACTAGGAGTAGTTGGTTGTGAATTTAGGCTATTAATGTGAACATATTACTAAGCCAGGCATGTGAGTCTAGTGTGAACATTTGGAGCGGATCAGCTCTTACTACTGTGCACAGTAGTTCCTTTTTTTTCTCTTCGCTCAGTGTTTTATTTTTTTTCGAAACGGACGCAAAAGATTTGCCTCATGCATTAATTAAGAAGGAGTTCACAGTTGCTTTTACAAAGAAAAGCGAGACATCAATTACAAAGAAACTACTCTCCCGGCATGATGTGACCCAAATGTTTTGCGCCCGCAGTGACCCAAAGTTTTGCCTCAAACTGGATGTTGAACAACAGGATGGACGGAAGAGTAGACTTGTGCCGGAACACCCTCGCATTCCTCTCGCACCAAATGGTCCAACATGTTCCTTATTTCTCTTCGGTCAATGTTTACAAGTTACTGATTGATCACTAGCTAGCCTACTAATACACTCCTGGTAGTTTTAGTTGCGACGTAAGATCCAAGGGTGGTAGTTTTTAGAATAAAAATGCCTTTCTCTGAAGAAACTGGCATGCTCTTATGAAGAAAATGCCATGCGAATTTGAAGAAATTGCCAGCAAAAACGTTCGCAAATGCCTTCTCTCCCAGCGAACGTTCATCAGCTATTGTGATCCTACACATACACTATCCGACCGACTCGATCCTAGAAGAATAACCAGCGGATCATGCACGTACCTCATCTGGATGAATCAAGTGCACTCGTTTGACTATCATGCCGATGTGCGACCCAGCACTGATGGGACGGGACAGGAGTATGGTAGTCATAATTTCAGTTTTTCCAGTTTTCCATGGCAAGCTGGCGCGCTAAGCCATGCCTTCTTACACATTGAATTCCGATGACCGTCGCATTTCTCGCGACACGCCGGTTTACCTACCGTCCGCCTATAATTACTGGTTCCCGGCGTGCTCCGGTGGCACCTTCACCCAACGCACCCTATCCTCACAAGACCCCACCGGCCCGACGTCGCTCGCACTTGCCCTCGCTCTCGCCACGTCCGTCATGCCCCCGCGCGGCAGCAATAGGCACCGCCAGAGGCACTCACCGCCGGAGTTAGTGTTCAGTTTTTCACGGGAAGGCAGACGGAGGGAGGAGGCATTCTGGCGGTCTTTAGATGGCAATGCGGAGTATGAGGATGCCTTGGAGCGCGATGCTACTTGTGAGCTGCGTTGGGATTGCCCCGAAGAGGAGGGGATGATGCAGTACAGTAGAGATAAGTATTTCCCTCAGTTATGAAACCAAGGTTATAAATCTAGTAGGAGAATCACGCAACAACTCGTTAGCAGTACCTGCACACAAAACAACAAATCCTCGCACCCAACGCGAACAAGGGGTTGTCAATCCCTTGGCGGTCAATTGCAAGATTAAATTGTATGGTGATAGATAAATAGATCGAACAAAAATACAAAATAAAATAAATAAAGTAAAAGTGCAGCAAGGTATTTTTATGATTTTTAATATATGATTTGGATAGACCCCGGGGCCATAGTTTTCACTAGAGGCTTCTCTCTTGAAAATAGCATACGGTGGGTGAACAAATTACTGTTGAGCAATTGATAGAAAAGCAAATAATCATGACGATATCCAAGGCAATGATCATGTATATAGGCATCACGTCCGAGACAAGTAGACCGACTCCTGCCTGCATCTACTACTATTACTCCACATATCGACCGCTATCCAGCATGCATCTAGTGTATTAAGTCCATAAAGAACGGAGTAACGCCTTAAGAAAGATGACATGATGTAGACAAAGTAAACTCACGCATGAATAAACCCCATCTTTTTACCCTTAATAGCAATGATACATACATGTCATGTCCCATTATGTCACTGGGATTGAGCACCGCAAGATCGAACCCATTACAAAGCACCTCTCCCATTGCAAGATAAATCAATCTAGTTCGCCAAACCAAATCAATAGATCGGAGAGAAATACGAAGCTAAAATAATCATGCATAAAAGAGTTCAGAGAAAACTCAAATAATATTCATGGATAATCTGATCATAAACTCACAATTCATCGGATCCCAACAAACACACCGCAAAAAGTGCTTACATCGGATAGAACTCCAAGAACATCGAGGAGAACATTCTATTGAAGATCAAAAAGAGAGAAGAAGCCATCTAGCTACTAACTATGGACCCGAAGGTCTGTGGTAAACTATTCACGCATCATCGGAAGGGCAGCAAGGTTGATGTAGAGCCCCTCCGTGATCGATTCCCCCTCCGGCGGAGTACCGGAAAAGGCCTCCAGATGGGATCTCTTGAGAACATAAACTTGCAGCGGCGAAAAAAGTATTTCGTGGACTCCTATGTTGGTTTCCCGATTTTAGATAATTTATAGAGGTGGAATTAGGTCAAACGGAGCTGTGTGGGCCCCATGAGGAACCAGGGCGCGCCCCCCCTGGGGCGCGCCGTGGTGCCTCGTGGGCCACTGCTTCATCTTGTCGTCCCCTCCCGAAGCTTCTAGTGTTTGTTATGTCTAGACAAAAATCTCCAAAAAGTTTCGTGGCATTTGGACTTCGTTTGGTACTAATATTCTAGAAAACCCTAAACAGGCAAAAAACAACAACTCACACTGGGCACTAAGTTAATAGGTTAGTCCCAAAAAATGATATATAATTGCTGTAAATGTATATAAAAACATCCAAGATTGATACTATAATAGCATGGAACAATCAAAAATTATAGATACCTTGGAGACGTATCAAGCATCCCCAAGCTTAATTCTTGCTCGTCCTCGAGTAGGTAAATGATAAAAATAGAATTTTTGATGTGGAATGCTACCTATCATATTCATCATATATTCTTTTCTTTTGTAGCATGGACATTTGGACTTGAATGATTCAAAGCAATAGGCTATAGTTTGACATGAAGATATAAATACTCAAGCATACTAACAAGCAACCATGTCTTTCAAAATATCAATGCTAAAGAAAGTTATCCTTAGCCCATTATGCTCAATCATTGATCCATTCATGAAACACACTCAATATTAGCTACACACAATGCACAAGAATGACAATAATGCTCTCTAGTTGGTGCTTTGTAAGAGAAGATGGAGACTCAAATAAAAATAAAAATTGCATAAAAGTAAATAGATAGGCCCTTCGCAGAGGGAAGTAGAGATTTGCAAATGTGCCAGAGCTCAAAGCTTAAATTAGAGAGATAAAATTATTTTGAGAGGCATGCTTTTCCTGTCAACGAAAACGACCGAGAATTCCCAATATTTTCCATGCTAGACACATCATAGGCGGTTCCCAAACAGAAAATAAAGTTTATTTCCTTTCCACCATTCTTTCACAGTCCATGGCTAGCCGTATCCACGGGTGCCCTCCATACCAACACTTTCCAAGGAATTTGTTATTATTATTTTTGATTCATTGTGGGACTGGGCATCCCTATTACCAGCCACTCTCTCGTGCAATGACAAGTGAATAAACACTCATCATGAGAATAACACACCTAGCATGGAAAATATTGGCCACCCCCTGCCGCTTCATGAGCGGTACGGGCACATAAAATGGAAAATTACTTTGAAAAATTAGAGTTGGAACATGCAAATTTACTTGGAACGGCATTGAAATACCGCATATAGGTAGATATGGTGGACTCATTTGGCACAACTTGGGTTTGAGGAGTTTGGATGCACAAGCAGTATTCCCGCTTAGTACAAATGAAGGCTAGCAAATAGATTGAGAAGCAACCAACCAAAAAGCGAAAACGGTCATAAACATGCATTGAACATAAATAACACCGAATAATGCACCATAAGTAGGATATAATTTCGTTGCATAACTATTAACTTAATGTGCATGCATAGGGAATCACAAACCTTAACACCAATATTCTTACTAAATCATAATTACTCACTAACATGACTCACATATTATCATCTCCATATCGCAAAACTATTGCAAGGAATCAAACTTATCATATCCAATGATCTATATGAAAGTTTTTATTATATCCCTCTTGAATATTCATCACTTTGGGACCAAATTCATATCTTGTGCAAATTACCATTACTATTGTCAACTCTCAAAAAGATATAAGTGAAGCATGAGAGTTCAAGTATTTCTTCAAAATTTATCAACTCTCAAAATGATATAAGTGAAGCATGAGAGTTCAAATATTTCTTCAAAATTTCAATCTTACCAACTCTCAAAATAATATAAGTGAAGCATGAGAGTTTAAATATTTCTTCAAAATATAGCCACCGCCGTGCTCAAAAAGATTTAAGTGAAGCACTAGAGCAACTGCCTAGCTCAAAAAATTTAAGTGAAGCACATAGAGTATTCTAACAAATCATGATTAACGTGTGGCTCTCTCAAATAGGTGTGTCCAGCAAAGACGATTGTGACAAACTAAAAAGAAAACAAAGCAAAGACTCATATAATACACGACGCTCCAAGTAAAACACATATCATGTGATGAATAAAAATATAGCTCCAAGTAAAATTACCGATAGTTGGTAGAAGAAAGAGGGGATACCTTCCGGGGCATCCCCAAGCTTAGACGCTTGAGTCTTCCATGAATATTACCATGGGGTGCCTTGGGCATCCCCAAGCTTAGGCTCTTGCCACTCCTTATTCCTTCATTTATCGTGATTTCACCCAAAACTTGAAAACTTCAATCACACAAAACTCAACATAACTTTCGTGAGATCCGTTAGTATAACAAAATAAATACTTAACTTTAAGTACTATTGTAAATTGATTCATATTTAATATTGGCATAATGCTACTGTACTCCAACTTCTCCATGGCTTATACCCCCCGATACAATCCATAGATTCATCAAAATAAGCAAACTATGCAACAAAAACAGAATCTGTCTAAAACATAACAGTCTGTAAAGATCTATTTAAAATCTATACTTCTGTAACTCCAAAAATTCTAAAAAAATTCGACAACGTGGGAAATTCATATACCAATACTGTGTAAAAATTTCAGATTTTTCTGACGCTCCAGTACAGAACTAAAATTCCAGCACTAGACGCAAAACTTTCTGTTTTCCAAACAGCATCAATTATACTATCTTCCAAATCATCCCAAAGGCATTACTTGGCACAAACACTAATTAAAACATAAAAACACAATCATAAAAGTAGCATAATTATGTAAACACACAAGAACAGAAACAAAAAGTAAAAATTTATTTTATTCATTGGGTTGCCTCCCAACAAGCGCTATTGTTTTATGCCCCTAGCTAGGCATAATGCATAGTTTTCAAGTATTGTCATCCTTCAAGTTGATTCCATAAGTGGCCCTCATAATGGATTCATAGGGTGCTTTAATTCTTTTCCTAGGGAAGTGTTCCATCCCTTTCTTTAGTGGAAATTGAAATCTTATATTACCTTCTTTCATATCAATAATAGCACCAATAGTTCGTAAGAACGGTCTACCAAGTATTATGGGGCAAGAAGGATTGCATTCAATGTCAAGTACAATAAAATCAATGGGCACATAATTTCTATTTGAAAGAATAAGCACAACTTTAATTCTACCCAATGGCTTTTTAATAGTGGAATCTGCCAAGTGCAAATTAAGAGAACATTCATCTATATTGGTAAAACCTAGCACATCACATAGGGATTTTGGAATTGTGGAAACACTAGCACCCAAATCACATAAAGCATTGCACTCATAATTTTTAATTTTAACTTTAATGGTGGGTTCCCACTCATCATATAATTTTCTAGGAATTGAAATTTCTAGTTCTATCTTTTCTTCTAACGCTTTCATCATTGCTTCTACAATGTGCTTAGTAAAAGCCTTATTCTGTTCATAAGCGTTGGGTGAATTTAGCATGGATTGTAACAAAGAAATATACTCAATCAAAGAACAACTATCATAATTAAAATCTTTGTAATCCAAGAGAGCGGGCACATCGCTAGTTAAAGTTTTTACCTCTCCAGACCCACTTTTATCAATTTTTTCATCATGATTTTCACCCTCCGAATTATGGGGACGCCTCCTAGCTAAAGTTGACTCTTCTTCAGTTCCCTTTTCATCAATTTTTATATTGCTAAACAAGGAATCAATAGATGAAACACCAATCATTTTAATATCCTCATCATTACTATGATAGAAAACGGGAGGAATCGCTTTTTCAAAAAATTATCGTTTAGCTTTTAGCATAGCGGTTCTTTTCTTACTCTCATCCATGGAGACATATAAAGCTTTAATTGATTCATTAATATCAATTTTGGGTGGCAAAATTTTAGTCTTAAGATTTTCCACATCATGAATAATTCTATCAATGCTCCTAGACATATCAACAAGTTTACTTAATTTTTCTTCTATCGTAGTGTTGAAAACTTTTTGAACATTAATAAATTTTTTAATATTACTTTCAAGATCAGAGGGCATCCTATTATTATTATTATAAGAATTACCATAGGGATTGCCATAATTATTAGAGGAATTTCCAGGAAACGGTCTAGGATTAAAATTACCTCTATAAGCATTATTATTAAAATTGTTTCGCGAGACAAAATTCACATCTACGGGGTCATTATTTTGCTCAATCAAGGTGGACAAAGGCACATAATTAGGATCAATAGGAGTATTTTTGCTAGCAACCAATTTCATAAGCGCATCAACTTTATCACTCAAAGTACTAATTTCTTCAACAGAATTCACTTTTTTACTAGTAGGAACTCTTTCAGTATGCCATTGTGAATAATTTTCCAAAATATTATCAAGTAATTTAGTAGCTTCTCCAAATGTAATCTCCATAAAAGTACCACCCGCGGCGGAATCTAAAAGACATCTAGAAACAAAATTTAATCCCGCATAAAATTTTTGTATGATCATCCACAAATTTAAACCATGAGTAGGGCAATTTCTTATCATTAATTTCATCCTCTCCCAAGATTGAGCAACATGTTCATGATCAAGTTGCTTAAAATTCATAATTTCATTTCTAAGGGAAATAATTTTTGTGGGAGGAAAATACTTGGTAATAAAAGCATCTTTACACCTATCCCAAGAATCGATACTATTTCGTGGTAAAGATGAAAACCAAATTTTTGCACGGTCCCGCAATGAGAACGGGAATAATTTTAATTTCACAATATCATTATCCACATATTTTTTCTTTTGCATATCACACAATTCTACGTAAGTGTTAAGATGGGATGCATCATCTTCATTAGGGCTACCAGAAAATTGTTCTTTCATGACAAAATTTAGCAAAGCGGCATTGATATCACAAGTCTCCGCACTAGCGGTGGGAGGAGCAATCGGAGTACTAATAAAATCATTATTATTAGTATTGGAAAAATCACACAATTTTGTATTTTCTTGAGACATCGTGGCTACGCAAACAAGATAACAAGCAAGCAATCAAGCAAACAAGAAAATGGCAAACGGAAAATATTTTTGTATTTTTATAAAAACTTATTAGAAGTGGTGGAGATGAAAAGGAGAGGCAAAGGCAAATAAAGTAAATGCAAGGAGATGTAAGTTTTATGCGTAGGTACTTGATAGATGTTGATGATGTCTCCCCGGTAACGGCGCCAGAAATTCTTCCTGCTACTTGTGAGCTGTGTTGGGATTTCCCCGAAGAGGAGGGGATGATGCAGTACAGTAGAGATAAGTATTTCCCTCAATTATGAAACCAAGGTTATCAATCCAGTAGGAGAATCACGCAACAACTCGTTAGCATTACCTGCACACAAAACAACAAATCCTCGCACCCAACACGAACAAGGGGTCGTCAATCCCTTGGCGGTCAATTGCAAGATTAAATTGTATGGTGATAGATAAATAGATCGAACAAAAATACAAAATAAAATAAATAAAGTAAAAGTGCAGCAAGGTATTTTTATGATTTTTAATATATGATTTGGATAGACCCGGGGGCCATAGTTTTCACTAGAGGCTTCTCTCTTGAAAATAGCATACGGTGGGTGAACAAATTACTGTTGGGCAATTGATAGAAAAGCAAATAATCGTGACGATATCCAAGGCAATGATCATGTATATAGGCATCATGTCCGAGACAAGTAGACCGAGTCTTGCCTGCATCTACTACTATTACTCCACACATCAACCGCTATCCAGCATGCATCTAGTGTATTAAGTCCATAAAGAACGGAGTAACGCCTTAAGCAAGATGACATGATGTAGACAAAGTAAACTCATGCATGAATAAACCCCATCTTTTTACCTTTAATAACAATGATACATACGTGTCATGTCCCTTTCTGTCACCGGGATTGAGCACCGCAAGGTCGAACCCATTACAAAGCACCTCTCCCATTGCAAGATAAATCAATCTAGTTGGCCAAACCAACTCAATAGATCGGAGAGAAATACGAAGCTATAATAATCATGCATAAAAGAGTTCAGAGAAAACTCAAATAATATTCATGGATAATCTGATCATAAACTCACAATTCATCAGATCCCAACAAACACACCGCAAAAAGTGATTACATCGGATAGAACTCCAAGAACATCGAGGAGAACATTCTATTGAAGATCAAAAGGAGAGAAGAAGCCATCTAGCTACTAACTATGGACCCGAAGGTCTGTGGTAAACTACTCACGCATCATCGGAAGGGCAGCAAGGTTGATGTAGAGCCCCTCCGAGATCGATTCCCCCTCCGACGGAGCACCGGAAAAGGCCTCCAGATGGGATCTCTCGAGAACAGAAACTTGTGGCGGCGGAAAAAGTATTTCGTGGACTCCTCTGTTGGTTTCCCGATTTTAGAGAATTTATAGAGGTGGAATTAGGTCAAACAGACCTGTGTGGGCCCCACGAGGTACCAGGGCGCATAAGTAGTGAAGCGATGAATTAACAATATCAACATAATAATATCCATGGACATACGAAGCATAATCATTAAGCTTTCAAAATATACGATCCTTAACGAGTGCTATCCCTACTCACTTTCTCATATTAATCATGGCATGACTCTATCTTCACATATATAAATAGTGAGCACCCCAGTGTTAAACCAGGCAATTGGATCGTACTTCTAACACGCTTCAGCATTTTCAACTCTCACGCAATACATGAGTGCAAGCCATGGACATAGCACTAGGTGGAATAGAAGGCGGTGATAGGTTTCAAATAATGAAAAAGGAGAATAAGAAAGTCTTGCATCAACTCGGTGGATCAACGGGCTATGGAGATGCCCATCAATCGATATCAATGCGAGGAGTAGGGATTGCCATGCAACGGATGCACTAAAGAGCTATAAGTGTATGAAAGCTCAAAATAAAAACTAAGTGGGTGTGCATCCAACTTGCTTGCTCATGAAGACCTCGGGCATTTGAGGAAGCCCATCATCGGAATATACAAGCCAAGTTCTATAATGAAAAATTCCCACTAGTATATGAAAGTGACAACATAGGAGACTCTCTATATGAAAAACATGGTGCTACTTTGAAGCACAAGTGTGGAAAAAGGATAGTAACATTGCCCCTTCTCTCTTTTTCTCTCATTATCTATATTTTTTTTTCTTTTTCTTTCTTTTTTTCTTGGGCTCTTTTGCCCTTTTTTTATTTTTTATTTATTTTTTGTCTGGAGACTCATCCCGACTTGTGGGGGAATCATAGCCTCCATCATCCTTTCCTCACCGGGACAATGCTCTAATAATGATGATCATCACACTTTTATTTACTTACAACTCAAAATTACAACTCGATACTAGAACAAATATGACTTTATATGAATGCCTCTGGCAGTGTACCAGGATGTGCAATGATCTAGCATAACATGTATAAAAAATGATGAACGGTGGCTTTGCCACAAATACTATGTCAGCTATATGATCATGCAAAGCAATATGACTATGATGATGTGTGTCATATAAACGGAACGGTGGAAGTTGCATGGCAATATATCTCGGAATGGCTATGGAAATGCCATATATAGGTAGGTATGGTGGCTGTTTTGAGGAAGGGTAAAAGGGGTTTATGTGTGAAAGAGCGTATCATATCACGGGGTTTGGATGCACCGGCAAGGTTTGCGCCAACTGTCGAGGTGAGAAAGGGCATGGCACGGTACCAAAGAGGCTAGCAAATTACGAAAAGATAGGAGTGCGCGTATAATCCATGGACTCACATTAGTCATAAAGAATTCACATACTTATTGCAAAAGTCTACTTAGCCCTCGAAGCAAAGTATTTCACCGCGTGCCTGTGACGCCCCCGACTTAATCGTGCACTAATCATACACGCAAATGCACACGATCAAGCCTAAGGACTCACTTGAAGATATCACAACACAACTCTAAACACAAAATAAAATAATTCAAGCTTTATATAACAAGCCAGGGGCCTCGAGGGCTCGAATACATAAGCTCGATGTCATACAAGCATCAGCGGAAGCATCAGGTATCTGAGTACAGACACAAAGTTAAACAGATAGGCCTTTAAGAAGGTGGGGCAAAATAAAACACGGATCGAAAGGCGCAGGCCTCCTGCCTGGGAGCCTCCTAACTACTCCTGGTCGTCGGACGGCTCCTCGTAGTAGTAGTATCCGGAGGGGTAGTAGTGGTAGTAGTCGTCGTCGGCTGCTGGGGCAGCTGGCTCCGGGGTCCATCATCTGGTCTCATCATTCGGGTATGGAGAAAAAGGAAGCAAAGCAACCGTGAGTACTCATCCAAAGTACTCAGCAAGACTTACATCAGATCTATTCTATGTATGCAACATTATCAAAGGAAGGCTGTATATGTGGACTTGCTGCAGAAATGACAGAATAGAGAGGATGACCTAGTCCTATCGAAGACTAGTGTCTTCAGGGTCTTGCAACAATAGAGGAGTACATATAGTACATTAATATAGTAGTAGCATCACATAGCAACAACGCCCAGAGATCCTTCCTCGACTCCCGGTGAGAAAGCGATCCCGGAGCCAATACCTTGAACCCATTTCTAGTTGTAGAAGATCGGGATATTTTCCGAGCATCCTGTTACCATGGACACGGCTATTCGAATAGATAAACTTCCCTGCAGGGGTGCACCACATTACCCAACACGCTCGATCCCTCCGGTCGCACACCCTTGTTCCTGGTGATGTCCGGCCTCGGGTGATCGACACGTCGTAGCCCCACCTAGGCTCAACAGAGAGGCCAGCACGCCGGTCTAAATCCTAAGCACTCAGGGGTCTTGGGCCCATCGCCCTTTGCACTCCTGCGCATTGCGAACGCGGCCGGTGAGCAGTCCTAGCCCCCTTAATACAAGCGCAGGCTTTACCAGACCAACCCGGCGCGCGCCGCTCAATCGCTGACATCTGAATAGCTTTGGCTGATACATACGACACCGCCCCATACCATCCCTCGTGCTGGTTAGTGCGAAAAGGCCAAAGGCCTACTCAGATTACATATCCTAATCCCATTAGTGCATTAGGAGCGCGCGCTAACGAGCAGAGACTCACGATCCTGTGACCCCGTCGCCCCGTCTCGTGGACTTACGGCAAGGGCTAAGAATGCCCGGCCGTGCCACGTATTTATCTCGCGGGTACCCTCATGGTCAACCCGTCTACACATCACTCGCGTGTACCCCTCGGGGCCTACCCGACTTATCTAGTAACAACAGTAAGTAAGTGGTAACCGTGTGTCCATTCCATCCAGCAGGAACCCGAGGAATCACCCTCGTTGGATTCCCGCCGGATGTATCCGTCAAGGTGAATCCGGAGGAATCTCCCTCGATGGTATTCACACTTGCGGGGTTGCACGACATAAGCTTCGTCGGGGGTGGTGAAAGAGGAATCACCCTCATAATCCACGACCGACTAATTATACCACAGAAGTCTCATCAGAAGTGGAATAAGAGGTATCACCCTCGGCACTTGATGATAACTCTGCAGAGTTGGGCAACTTAGGGGGGTGTGGTGATGTGCAGGTCTCAGCCCGTTCGATCACATCGATCGGGGCACAGATACTAAAGCGGGGCAACTACGGCAAGGAGGAGGGGCCACAGATGGTTTACCATCCAACCTATACTAAGCACTTAGGATATCTGGTAAAGTATCAAAAACAGTTACAAGGACAGGCTATGCAGCAGAATAGGATAAAGCAACAGCAGTAGCAATTTCTAATGCAAGCAGGAGGGAGAAAGAATAGGTGATATAGGCATGCGTCAAGGGGGGTTGCTTGCCTGGAAGCTCTGCGGCAAAGGAGGGATCGTCAGTGGTGTTGTCGGTCTCCTGAGCTGCGTCGGTCTCGGGGGCTGTCGGAGAAGAAGAGGGGGAAGAAACAATAAATAAAAGGAAGACAAATGCAACACAGAGCATGACATGCTAAAATGCAGTGCAGGGTTGCCTAAATGTATTTCTAAACCATTTTAGTTATTTTAGGATTTAAGTTGGAATTATTAGGAGGTATGCATGCACTATTCATCTACCGAAAACAGGCAAAAAGTTGCGGGTTCTCCTACGTAGAGGGTCCCGATTGGAAAACAAAAGGCACGATCGGATTCGTGGGATTTTTCTGATCAACTTTCATGTAGAAAGTTTTTCGATCCGAGCTACGGTTTAATTTCTATGATTTTCCGAAGTTTTTAGCAATTTTCTGGAATTTTAAATCAATTTAGAAAATAACAGAAAAGAATTAATGCGTCAGCATTGCATCAGCCTGACGTCACCCAGTAAAACTGGCGGGTCCAGGTCAAACTGACCTGCGGGACCCACCTGTCATAGACAGTGGGTTAAACAGAGTTAGATTAATCTAATCTAAGTTAATTAACAAGGTGGGGCCCTATGTCAGTGTCACTAACTAACTAATTAATTTAGGTTTTAATTAAAAATGTTTAGTTAATTTAATTAACTGGAGAGGGCCCACACGTCAGTGGCTATAACCGCCACGTCAGTGGGGTTGACCGCGGTCAACGCGGTCAACCGCGACCTGGGCCCACATGGCAGCGACTCTGGGTGGGGCCCGCGTCTGGCCAGCTCAGCGCCGGCGTCGGAATGAGCTCCGGCGAGCTCCCGCGGCGGCGTTTTCGCCGGAGTAGCTCGGGATTGAGCTACGGGGCACCAAAACGCGTGATTCCAATTGCGTTCGAACGGCTATTCGATCGCGCGTCGGATGGCATGACTGGATGGACTCGGGGGTGGCCGTAGTGTCGCCGGCGACAACGTGTGGCGGCGGAGCTATCGGGTGCGTCACGGGCGAGCGGCTGCGGTGGGCATTTGCGCGCGCATTCGGCTGCAATCGAACGAGCGGATTAGCGCGCATCGACTGGAGCTAACGCGCAGCTTCGGGGACGACCAAAAGTGGCCGGAACGGCGAGGCAGGCGGCGAACAGAGTTCGGCCATGTCTGTGAGCTAGCTAGGCGAAGCACGCGGCGGCTTGGGAAGAAGGGAGAGGAAGGTGAGGCTCACCGTGCGGCTAAGAAAAGCCTTCGAGGGATTAGTAGCAGCAGCAGACGACGGAGGTCGCCGGAGTAGCCGCGGCAGCCGGAGATGGGGACGAAGGGGGATTCGGCGTTGCGGGGCCTCCCAGCTCCAACTAGCGGTCGGGGAGGAAGAGGTGGAGGTCGGCGGGCCTTCCGGACTAGACGGAGACGTAAATGGACGCCGACAGCCGCGAGATCGACGGAGGGCGGCGGCGATGTGCTCGGGCAGAGGGGGAAGAGGGCGGCGAGCGAGTGCTGGGAGGAAGGAGAGAGGAGTGAGGGCGATGGCAGCCAGGGGGAAAGGAGAAGGCGCCCTTATCCTCTCGCCCCACCTGCCTCGTCGGCGTGGCGGGCGGTGGACGGCGCCGTCCGCGCCGGATGCGGCAACGGCGACACGCAGCGGGAGCAGGTAGAAGCAGGTGAGTTGGGCTGGGCCGGTTCGGCCCAGTAACAGGTAAGGTCTCGCCCGTTTTCTTTTATTTCTGTTTTCTCTTTTATTTAATAAACAGAGAGGAGAAAAATAAATATTTGGGCAACCAAATCATTTTAGAAAAATGTGTGACTTGGCCCATTAAATACTTTGCATTTTTAGGCACTGCCACAATTATTTTGGAGCCCAGGGGAATTCTTTTTGCAATTTTCATAAATGGTTTTGCAATTATATTTGCTGGAACTGCACTGGGTTAAATGCTACTGTCCATTTTAGCAACATAGTGATGTTGTTTTCCTGAACAACAAATTGTTTTGGATTATCTGCTAAATGATGAACATTTTTCCAGCAACTTTTATGCAACTCTAAATTTCAATTGCGTTTGAATTTGAACTCAGGGGCAGAATTTGAAATGAGATATTAATCCACATTGATTATCATTGCAAATCTCAGATGACTTAGCATTAATATAGTGGATCACTGTAGCTCATTACATAGGGGTGTTACAATTCTCCTCTTCTAAAAGAAATTCTCGTCCCGAGAATTTAGGAGGTAGAAGGAAACAGATCGGGGTATTCCTCCCGAAGACGATCCTCGCGTTCCCAAGTGGCTTCATCTTCAGTATGATTTGACCACTGCACTTTAAAGAACTTGGTAGTCTTCTGGCGGATCCGACGTTCAGCTTGATCGAGAATGCGGATCGGATGCTCCTTATAAGATAGATCATCTTGCAAATCAAGCATCTCATGATCTACTGCTCGGTGCGGAGATTCCTTGAAGCAACGGCGAAGTTGGGACACATGGAAGATGTCGTGGATGTGAGAGAATTGCGGCGGCAATTCCAATTTATAAGCCACATGACCACGTCTGGCGAGATTGCGGAAGGGACCGATGTAGCGAGGAGCTAACTTGCCCTTGATTCCGAAGTGGTGAGTGCCCTTCATAGGAGTGACACGCAGATAAGCTTGATCACCAGGTCGATAGGTCAATCCCCATCGTTTGCGATCATAGTTGCTCTTCTGGCGGTCCTGGGCCGCCTTGAGATTTTCGCGAACAACACGGACTTGCTCTTTGGCGTGTTGGATAATATCCGAACCAATGAGCAGCCGTTCCCCAGTTTCTGACCAATTCATAGGGGTTCGACACTTACGTCCATATAACACTTCAAAGGGGGCCATTTTTAAGCTTGCTTGATAGCTGTTGTTGTAAGAGAATTCGGCATACGGAAGAGATTCTTCCCACTTCTTGCCAAATGATATGACACAAGCTCGCAGCATATCTTCAAGCACTTGATTCACTCGTTCGACTTGGCCTTGGGTCTGGGGGTGATAAGCTGAACTCCAAGTAATATGAGTTCCCATAGCTTGTTGGAAACTATTCCAGAAGTGTGAGGTGAAGAGGCTGCCACGGTCTGAACTGATCTCCTTCGGAATACCATGGAGTGATACAATCATGGAGATATATAACTCTGCTAACTGACTAGCAGTGATCGTCTCCTTGACTGGTAGAAAGTGCGCAACTTTGGAGAGTTGGTCGACGACGACAAGAATAGCATCATGACCTTTCTGCGACTTGGGAAGGCCAGTAATGAGATCCATTTGAACCTTATCCCATTTCCATAAAGGAATAGGGAGCGGTTGTAGAATTCCAGCAGGCTTCTGATGTTCTGCTTTAACGCGACGGCAAACGTCACATTCAGCAACATAACGAGCAATGTCCTGCTTCATTCTAGACCACCAGTACCTTTGACGGAGATCACGATACGTCTTGGTACTACCCGGATGAATAGACAGTGGTGTATCATGTGCCTCCTTCATAACCTTGTCGGTCATAAGCTCAAATCGAGGTACCACAATGCGGTCTTTGAAATACAAGGTTCCGTCTTCAACAAGCGAGAAATCCCTGTACTTTTCAAGGTGAAGATCCCTTTTCATCAGATCAACTTCAGCATCTTTAGCTTGCGCACGCTTAACAACATTCAGAAGATCTCGCTGTATTACAAGGGTATTAAGAGAACCCTGTGGAACAATGCAGAGGTTCAGCTTGCGAAGTTCTTCATACAGATGAGGTTGAGCTTGCTGAACCGTGAGGTTGTTACAATAGGACTTGCGGCTCAAGGCATCAGCCATCACATTAGCCTTGCCAGGGGTATATGAAATACCACAGTCATAGTCCGTAATCGTTTCCAACCATCGTTGTTGGCGGAGATTGAGATCCGGCTGAGTAAACAAATATTTTAGACTTTGGTGATCAGTGTATATCTCACACCTGTTACCAAGGAGGTAATATCGGCATAGCTTCAATGCATAAATCACTACAGCTAGTTCCAGATCATGCACTGGATAATTCTCTTCGTGAGGACGCAACTGTCGCGAGGCATAAGCAATTACTCTTTGTTCTTGCATCAGGACACAGCCTAATCCTTGACGAGAAGCGTCACAATAAATCACGAAATCCTTGCGAGAATCCGGAGGAGCAAGCACTGGAGCACAGGTGAGCTTGTCCTCGAGGGTCTGGAAACTTTCCTGACATTTATCTGTCCACTCAAACTTAACGCCTTTGTGAAGCGGATTAGTCAGAGGCTTGGCAGTCTTAGAGAAGTTCTCGACAAAGCGACGACAATAACTTGCGAGACCGAGAAAACTTCTAACTTGCTTGACATTCTTCGGAGGAGTCATTCTTGACTGGACTCGTTCTGGGTTAACAACAATACATGGGCAGGTAGTCAAAGAGGTTGTTGATGATAACACAGATCAGCAAGGGGCAAGGATGGCATTGCTCACCATGAATTCAATTAACATCTTGGAAGAGGTCAAAATGTTGACGCTGATCACGACACATTTTGCCGAGAGGTTCCAAAAGTGTCAAATGACAGTGTGAGAAGCGTATGATAACTTGGAAAGGAAAGGTTAAACAAAGAAATGGAAAAGAAAAAAATTATTATCAGATTAATCAATCCAAAGGAAAGGATTAGTTTCAGACAATCCAGCTCCCCGGGTGAACGAGATTACGGGAACCTAATGTCAGAGTTAGCAAAATCATTTAACCTAAAAAGAAGAGAGATCACAGTCCCAGAGTATAGAAGAGGAATAAAAGATCCTAATACCACCCATTGGCGACGTGGGCCCGTAAGCCACACAGCCATGTTAGTAAAATTATTTTTGCAAAATCTAGACTCAACTTCGGCCAAGGAGTTGGAAAGGAGGATCCTACAGGCAGTCGGCTCTGATACCAACTTGTGACGCCCCCGACTTAATCATGCACTAATCATACACGCAAATGCACACGATCAAGCCTAAGGACTCACTTGAAGATATCACAACACAACTCTAAACACAAAATAAAATAATTCAAGCTTTATATTACAAGCCAGGGGCCTCGAGGGCTCGAATACATAAGCTCGATGTCATACAAGCATCAGCGGAAGCATCAGGTATCTGAGTGCAGACACAAAGTTAAACAGATAGGCCTTTAAGAAGGCAGGGAAAAATAAAACACGGATCGAAAGGCGCAGGCCTCCTGCCTGGGAGCCTCCTAACTACTCCTGGTCATCGGACGGCTCCTCGTAGTAGTAGTATTCGGAGGGGTAGTAGTGGTAGTAGTCGTCGTCGGTTGCTGGGGTAGCTGGCTCCGGGGCTCCATCATCTGGTCTCATCATTCGGGTATGGAGAAAAAGGAAGCAAAGCAACCGTGAGTACTCATCCAAAGTACTCAGCAAGACTTACATCAGATCTATTCTATATATACAACATTATCAAAGGAAGGCTGTATATGTGGACTTGCTGCAGAAATGCTAGAATAGAGAGGATGACCTAGTCCTATCGAAGACTAGCATCTTTAGCATCTTGCAGCAATAGAAGAGTACAGATAGTACATTAATATAGTAGTAGCATCACATAGCAACAACGCCCAGAGATCCTTCCTCGACTCCCGGTGAGAAAGCGATCCCGGAGCCAATACATTGAACCCATTTCTAGTTGTAGAAGATCGGGATATTTTCCGAGCTTCCTGTTACCGCGGACACGGCTATTCGAATAGATAAACTTCCCTGTAGGGGTGCACCACATTACCCAACACGCTCGATCCCTCCGGCCGCACACCCTTGTTCCTGGTGATGTCCGGCCTCGGGTGATCGACACGTCGTAGCCCCACCTAGGCTCAACAGAGAGGCCAGCACACCGGTCTAAATCCTAAGCACTCAGGGGTCTTGGGCCCATCGCCCTTTGCACTCCTGCGCGTTGCGAACGCGGCCGGTGAGCAGTCCTAGCCCCCTTAATACAAGCGCAGGCTTTCCAGACCAACCCGGCACGCGCCGCTCAATCGCTGACGTCTGAAGAGCTTCGGCTGATACATACGACGCCGCCCCATACCATCCCGCGTGTTGGTTAGTGCGAAAAGGCCAAAGGCCTACTCATATTACATATCCTAATCCCATTAGTGCATTAGGAGCGCGCGCTAACGAGCAGAGACTCACGATCTTGTGACCCCGTCGCCCCGTCTCGTGGACTTACAGCAAGGGCTAAGAATGCCCGGCCGTGCCACGTATTCATGTCGTGGGTACCCTCATGGTTAACCCGTCTACACATCACTCGCGGGTACCCCTCGGGGCCTACCCGACTTATCTAGTAACAACAGTAAGTAAGTGGTAACCGTGTGTCCATTCCATCCAGCAGGAACCCGAGGAATCACCCTCGTTGGATTCCCGCCGGATGTATCCGTCAAGGTGAATCCGGAGGAATTACCCTCGATGGTAGTCACACTTGCGGGGTTGCACGACATAAGCTTCGTCGGGGGTGGTGAAAGAGGAATCACCCTCATAATCCACGACCGACTAATTATACCACAGAAGTCTCATCAGAAGTGGAATAAGAGGTATCACCCTCGGCACTTGATGATAACTCTGCAGAGTCGGGCAACTTAGGGGGGTGTGGTGATGTGCAGGTCTCAGCCCGTTCGATCACATCGATCGGGGCACAAATACTAAAGCGGGGCAACTACGGCAAGGAGGAGGGGCCACAGATGGTTTACCATCCAACCTATACTAAGCATTTAGGATATCTGGTAAAGTATCAAAAACAGTTACAAGGACAGACTATGCAGCAGAATAGGATAAAGCAACAGTAGTAGCAATTTCTAATGCAAGCAGGAGGGAGAAACAATAGGTGATATAGGCATGCGTCAAGGGGGTTGCTTGCCTGGAAGCTCTGTGGCAAAGGAGGGATCATCAGTGGTGTCGTCGGTCTCCTGAGCTGCGTCGGTCTCGAGGGCTATCGGAGAAGAAGAGGGGGAAGAAACAATAAATAAAAGGCAGACAAATGCAACACAAAGCATGACATGCTAAAATGCAGTGCAGGGTTGCCTAAATGTATTTCTAAACCATTTTAGTTATTTTAGGATTTAAGTTGGAATTATTAGCAGGTATGCATGCACTATTCATCTACCAAAAACAGGCAAAAAGTTGCGGGTTCTCCTACGTAGAGGGTCTCGATAGGAAAACAGACGGCACGATCGGATTCGTGGGATTTTTCTGATCAACTTTCATGTAGAAAGTTTTTCGATCCGAGCTACGGTTTAATTTCTATGATTTTCTGAAGTTTTTAGCAATTTTGTGGAATTTTAAATCAATTTAGAAAATAACAGAAAACAATTAATGCGTCAGCATTGCATCAGCCTGACGTCACCCAGTCAAACTGGCTGGTCCAGGTCAAACTGACCTGTGGGACCCACCTGTCATAGACAGTGGGTTAAACAGAGTTAGATTAATCTAATCTAAGTTAATTAACTAGGTGGGGCCCTATGTCAGTGTCACTAACTAACTAATTAATTTAGGTTTTAATTAAAAACGTTTTGTTAATTTAATTAACTGGAGAGGGCCCACACGTCAGTGGCTATAACCGCCACGTCAGTGGGGTTGACCGCGGTCAACGCGGTCAACCGCGACCTGGGCTCACATGGCAGTGACTCTGGGTGGGGCCCGCGTCTGGCCAGCTCAGCGCCGGCGCCGGAATGAGCTCCGGCGAGCTCCCGCGGCGGCGTTCTCATCGGAGTAGCTCGGGATTGAGCTACGGGGCACCAAAACGCGTGATTCCAATTGCGTTCGAACGGCTATTCGATCGCACGTCGGATGGCGTGACTGGATGGACTCGGGGGTGGCCGTAGTGTCACCGGCGATGACGTGTGGCGGCGGAGCTCTCAGGTGCATCACGGGCGAGCGGCTGCGGTGGGCATTTGCGCGCGCATTCATCTGCAATCGAACAAGCGGAGCAGCGTGCATCGACTGGAGCTAACGCGCAGCTTCGGGGACGACCAAAAGTGGCTGGAACGGCGAGGCAGGCGGCGAACAGAGTTCGGCCATGGCGGCGAGCTAGCTAGGCGAAGCACGCGGCGGCTTGGGGAGAAGGGAGAGGAAGGTGAGGCTCACAATGCGGCTAAGAAAAGCCTTCGAGGGATTAGTAGCAGCAGTAGACGACGGAGGTCGCCGGAGTAGCCACGGCAGCCGGAGATGGGGACGAAGGGGGATTCGGCGTTGCGGGGCCTCCCAGCTCCAACTAGTGGTCGGGGAGGAAGAGGTGGAGGTCGGCGGGCCTTCCGGACTCGACGGAGAGGTAAATGGACGCCGGCAGCCGCGAGATCGACGGAGGGCGGCGGCGATGTGCTCGGGCAGAGGGGGAAGAGGGCGGCGAGCGAGTGCTGGGAGGAAGGAGAGAGGAGTGAGGGCGATGGCGGCCAGGGCAAAAGGAGAAGGCACCCTTATCCTCTCGCCCCACCTGCCTCGTCGGCGTGGCGGGCGGTGGACGGCGCCGTGCGCGCCGGATGCGGCGACGGCGACACGCAGCGGGAGCTGGTAGAAGCAGGTGAGTTGGGCTGGGCCGGTTCGGCCCAGTAACAGGTAAGGTCTCGCCCGTTTTCTTTTATTTCTGTTTTCTCTTTTATTTAATAAACAGAGAGGAGAAAAATAAATATTTGGGCAACCAAATCATTTTAGAAAAATGTGTGACTTGGCCCATTAAATACTTTGCATTTTTAGGCACTGCCACAATTATTTTGGAGCCCAGGGGAATTCATTTTGCAATTTTCATAAATGGTTTTGCAATTATATTTGCTGGAATTGCACTGGGTTAAATGCTACTATCCATTTTAGCAACATAGTGGTGTTGTTTTCCTGAACAACAAATTGTTTTGGATTATCTGCTAAATGATGAACATTTTTCCAGCAACTTTTATGCAACTCTAAATTTCAATTGCGTTTGAATTTGAACTCAGGGGCAGAATTTGAAATGAGATATTAATCCACATTGATTATCATTGCAAATCTCAGATGACTTAGCATTAATATAGTGGATCACTGTAGCTCATTACATAGGGGTGTTACAGTGCCCCTAGGAGGAGGGTTGGTAGGAGTTAACCATCACGCGACCTCGATTATAACAAAACACAAGGATTTCATTTCAGACCTATAAATGCTCCAACTTCCTCGTCATGCCACAACTAATATTTAGGTGAATATGTCATAACAAACTTTAATACCGATATTTCTACTAACCAAAGATCATGAACCTATACCCTTTCATATTATGATATTAATAAAATTTACCATGCACTTCATTCTTAGTGATCTACATGAAGGTTTTTATTATATCCCTCTTGGATACTTATCATATCAAGACCATTCTTTTAACATGTGTAAATTGCCATTACTATTTATTAGAATCTCAAAAAGATATAAGTGAAGCATGAGAGTGCAACTATTTTTTTAAAATATAACCACAGCCGTGCTCTAAAAGATACAAGTGAAGCACTAGAGCAACTCCCTAGCTCAAAAGATATAAGTGAAGCACATAGAGTACTCTAACAAATTACGAATAATGTGTGTCCCTCTCAAAAAGGTGTGTCTAGCAAAGATGATTGTGACAAACTAAAAAGCAAACAAAAGCAAACAAACTATAGCAGAAGACGCTCCAAGCAAAACAGATATCATGTGATGAATAAAAATATAGCTTCAAGTGAGTTACCGATAGATTGTAGACGAAAGAGGGGATGCCATCCGGGGAATCCCCAAGCTTAGACACTTGAGTCTTCCTTGAATATTACCTTGGGGTGCCTTGGGCATCCCCAAGCTTAGGCTCTTGCCTCTCCTTATTCCTTTGTCCATCATGATCTCACCCAAAACTTGAAAACTTCAGCACACAAAACTCAACAAAAACCTATAAGTGCATCAAGTGCCCCCTTAGTGGTTTTGGAGTATTGAAGACAAATAGGTTAAGGGACAAATGTGTTTGTGAGTGTACATAGGAGAATTTAGTCCCTGAAGACTTGGTTTAACCATGGAAGATGACCCCTAAAAGTGTATCTCTTCAAGTGAAGAATTTGGTACGGCCTTTGAAGAAATTGATGTGAAGACTTTGAAGCTTGAAGACTTTGTTTTCATAGTTTCTTTTTCTTCTTATTTGAGTCATAGGAAAAACTGTACTATTAAAGGGGGTCTAGGTGAAACATATTTCACATTTCCAAAGTGATGCTCAAACCTATACCTACACAAACCGCTTCGAGTGAAGCCTTTGGAAATCTCCGGAACAGCTGACGAATTTGACAGTGACAGTGATGAAGTTCATCTGGTCTCTGACAAATTTGGTCAGGCTGAGGAGTTAGGAGTTCACCAGTGCGATCTGCCTATCGTGAGGAAATTGAGTGCCCCGACGACATTGAGAGCTTCAATTCCGACCGTTGCTGCGCCGCGTGCCAGCTGTCGGGTGGATCCTTATCCTGACAACGGTCTTATCTGAGAGAGGGCATTTATGACATTTCATGTCGGGTTGCCTCCGGGCTATAAATATCCGCCCCCTACAACCACTAGTTGGTTGGCTGCTCTAGAGAGAACTTGACACTTGTCATTTGAGAGCAACCCTTCCTCTGACGACTTTATGAGAACATAAGTGAGGAAAAACCCAACCAGAGCCAAAGTGACTGAGCATCACTGAAGAAGTTGATCTGTGTGATCTGACCCTTATTACCTTTGAAGACTGTCATTCTTCCAGACGGTTAGGCATCATGTTCTGAGCACCCAAGAGTAATTGTGGTGTGCCGGTGAACAAGTCTGTGAAGGTTTTGGAAGTCTACCTTGAAGACTTACCACGAGTGATTGGGTCAGGACTAAGTGACCTTAGCTCAAGAGGAATACGGCGAGGACTAAGTGTCCTCTGAGGTAAAACTCAGCCGCCTCAACTAGACGTACAGTTGACACAACAACTGGAACTGGTCTACCAAATCGCTGTGTCTTCGTCAAGCTAACCTGGTTTCAAATTCCTCACCCTTTTACTTTACTGCAATTCTGCTGCTGAAGAACTTGTGTCTTACCTGTCTGAAGAATTTGAACTGAAGACTTTCATCATGATGTCTTTCTTTTCTTCAGTTCATCTTCCTCATGTTTATCTGCGTGTATGATTGCATGTTCTTCACTTGCTTGTACTTCGTATGCATGCTTTCCATATATCTGTAGACTTAGTTTCAACTCTGTTTCTATTTCTTCACTCTGACTTTCATCAAACTGGAGTTTGACGAATTTCTAAAAATCTCCCATTCACCCCCATTTGGGAGTAAACCTGCGCTTTCAGTTGGTATCAGAGCAAGGCACTCCCTTGTTCTGTGTGATTTTGGTTTAACCACCTGGAGTTTTAGTTATGTTGACCACAGGAATGATCAAGGTCTCCGCTGCGTGCCCCATCTTCGATGGCAGTAACTATCCATACTGGAAGGTCATGATGCGAAAGCATCTCTTGGCCATGGACAGTGAACTATGGAGTGTCACGGAGCTAGGACTGACTGACCTCTGTAAGATGGCGAATACTGATGACATTCGCAAGTACACTCAGCTCGATGCACGGGCCAAATACTTCATCTGTTCTCGGCTGTCCAAGGACGAGTTCACTCGCATCTATCATCTGGGCAATGCAAAGCTCATCTAGGATAGGATCTCTGATGTCTATGAAGGGGCATACAGACGTGACGACCCCTAGCTTGTGGAATTCAGGAATTCCCTCAACTCCCGGGAACTAGATGATGCCTCCACTTCGTCTACTGTCTGTCTCATGGCAAGAGGCACCAAGGTACTTCAAAGACCTTCATCTTCCTCTAGTGAAGGTGAATCTGATGAAAACATAACACCCAGTTATTCCAAGCTTGCTAACATTGCCACTCGGCAACAAAATGCCATGGAAAGAATTCAAAATTTGCTAGACAAAAGCGATGATCTGTTGAACGATGAGATGGAACGCTCTCAGATCTTGACTGACGATCTCAAACGTCTATAGTCAAAGTATGACGAACTTGAAAGTCGTCATGTGGCCCTCTCAGCGGAACATGAGAAGTTGTCCTATGAATTTCTTCAAAGGAAGCAAGATCTCGAGAAGCTGAGAGCGTCTCATGATGATCTTCAAACAGAAAACGATTCATTGCTCGCCCAACAGATCAGTATAGCTCAGGAAGAATTTGTTGCACCATGTCTAAAATGTCTCGAACGTGAAAATGCAAATTCTTTAGCTGAATGTTCCAATGCTTCAGTACTTTCAATTGCTTCAACTTCTTTTGTGGCCACTAACCCCTCATCTGAGGAAGCCAACAGTGTTACTGACGAAAATGCAGGGTTGAAGGAATTGTATGTCACTGGCATGTACAAAAGCCTCAAAGGGCACCAAACCCTTTGTGATGTGCTCAAGAAGCAAATTCTTCCCAGGAACCCTAGAAAAGAGGGTATTGCCTTTCAGAGAAAGCTCAACGCTGATGGTTCCTATTGGAAGCCAAAGAAGTATCCCAAAACCATGTGGGTTGCTGCAAAGGGACCTCCAATAGATCCATCCACTTTATCTGGCTATACTTGTGAAATTTCATATTCTTCAGATGAGTCATTTGACTCTAACTACAAACTGTTCAAAAATCACAATGGTGAAGTATTTGCTAGATTTGTTGGTACTAACTGCAGGAATGGTTCCCCAGTGAAGAAAATCTGGGTACCCAAAAGTATCATTGAGAACCTTCAGGTGAATGTCATCATGACACCACCTATGAGGCAGAACCATCCCATGGCAAATTCTTCACAGGGTTCAAAGTCATCAAATGGACGCAGACCTACTCGTGGTCGTGCAAATGCCTCTGTTTCGCAAGGAAACAAACATAGATCTGATGAATATGTGCATCATTCTTCGAACCACTATGTTCACAAATCATCAAAGAATTTCTCTCCTTATTCATTTGAGTACTATAACCCTCCTGTGAAGAGAAATGCATATTCTTCGATGTCTAAGTTCTCCAATAATGCACTTCATTACATTGCTTCTCAGCCACCCATTCAGATGTGGGTGGTTAAGAAGAAGAACTAATCTCTTCTGCAGGGTCAGGTCTTCAGACAACTAAAATGTCTGATGAATTTGCTGAAGACCTGACAAAGTGCCTGTTGGGATGCAGGCTAATCATGAAGAAATGAGATATTCATTTCACTCATCCCTTATGCTGCTAGATATTATTCCTTGATGAAATTGTCTGACGAAATTGATCGTCATCATATTATTCACTTTGAAGTATATGAATTTGTAAGTCAGACTAATGCTTCTACAGGATGACACACCCTCAGCCACCGAATGGGTCTTGGATAGTGGCTGCACGAATCACATGACTGGTGATAGGAAATTACTCACTGATGCTCCCCTTACTCCGTCTCATCTGAAGCATATCACATACACCGACAAAGGAAAAAGCAAGGTATTGGGTCTAGGTAAGGTTGCTATCTCGAAGGATCGACACATGGAACAGGTGATGCTTGTCGAGTCCCTTGGATACAACCTCATGTCCGTCTCAATGATTTGTGATCTTGATATGATTGTCATCTTTGGCAAATATAGATGTATTGTGCTCATGGAATCTGACAAATCCAAAGTCTTCGAAGGCTTTAGGAGAGGTGATTTGTATATTGTAGATTTCTCTCTGGGTCCTCAGCCTGCCACGTGTCTACTGGCAAAAGCTTCAGAGTGCTAGCTATGGCATCGACGTCTTGGACACACTGGCATGAGGAATTTGAGCACACTCATCAAGAAGAAGCACATCATTGGCGTCGAAGGCGTCAAATTTGTCAAGATCATCTGTGTGGTGCTTGTGAGTCTGGAAAGATGACCAGATCCAAGCATGCGGCTAAGACAATCATGACCACTACTCATCCTTTTGAATTACTTCATATGGATTTGTTTGGTCCTACCCATTATGCCACACTTACCAATGCAGCATCTCTCTACGGATACGTCATAGTTGATGACTACTCTCGATACACCTGCGTGCACATCATTTCCATCAAGACTGAAGTTCAGGATGTCTTCAAGCGATTCTCCAATTGGGCCATGACGAATTATGGTCTCAAGATCAAGCACATCAGGAGTGACAATGGCACAGAGTTCAAGAACACAGGCCTTGACGACTATCTTGATGAACTTGGCATCACTCATGAGCTATCTGCTCCCTATACGCCTCAGCAGAATGGAGTCGTGGAGCACAAGAACAAGACACTCATCGAGATGGCGCGTACTATGCTTGATGAATACAAGACCCCTCGTCGCTGGTAGCCTGAAGCAATTGATACTGCATGTCATTTCATCAATCGGGTATATCTTCACAAATTCCTCAAGAAGACTTCATACGAGCTCCTCACGAACAAGAAACCCACTGTGAGTTATTTCAAAGTCTTCGGTGCTAAATGTTGGATTAGAGATCCACATCACAGTTCTAAATTTGCACCGAAAGCACATGAAGGTTTTATGCTCGGTTACGAAAAGGACTCGCACACCTACAGAGTCTTCAACACCTATCTCAACAAGGTTGTTGAAACTGTAGATGTGCGGTTCGATGAAACTAACAGCTCGCAAAGAGAGCACCTGCCTCATGTGCTAGATGAAATGCCTCCTGAGGAATCTATCAAGCTAATGGCCACTGGTGAAATTGTGCCTAGTGAAGAAATAGCTGCTGATGAAGAAGTTGTTGTCCCTTGTCGTGAAGAAACTGCTAATCCTGAAGAAAATGATGCTGAGGACTCTGCACAGCAACAACAACAGCAAGGCCCTCGTCCAGCACATCCACGAGTGGCTAATGAAGTGCGGATTGAGAAGATCCTCGACAACATCAATGCACCTGGTCCCCTCACTCGCTCAAGAGCTTCACATTTGGCTAACTTTTGTGGGCATTACGCGTTTGTCTCTATTTCAGAGCCCACCAAAGTTGATGAAGCCTTTCTGGAACCTGAATGGATTCAAGCAATGCAAGAGAAATTGCATCAATTCGAGCTCAACAATGTGTGGGAGCTTGTCAAGCATCCCGATCCATGCAAGCACAATATCATTGGCACTAAGTGGATCTACCGCAACAAACAAGACAAAAATGGCCAAGTGGTGAGGAATAAGGCCCGTCTTGTAGCTCAGGGCTACACACAGGTTGACGGTATTGATTTTGATGAAACATTTGCACCTGTTGCTAGGCTTGAAGCGATTCGTATACTGCTTGCATATGCTAACCATCATGATATCCTCTTATATCAAATGGATGTGAAAAGTGCATTCCTCAATGGTAAGCTTGAGGAAGAAGTATATGTTGCTCAACCACCAGGTTATGAGGACCCAAAGCATCCGGACAAAGTCTTCAGACTCAACAAGGCTCTTTATGGCCTCAAGCAAGCCCCGAGGGCTTGGTATGATACACTGAAGGAGTTCCTGAAGAAAAAGGGTTTCAAACCCGGTTCACTTGATCCTACTCTTTTCACAAAATCTTATGATGGTGAAATGTTCATATGTCAAATATATATTGATGATATTATCTTTGGTTGCACTAACAAACGATACAGTGACTAATTTGCATACATGATGCGTGAAGAATATCATATGTCTATGATGGGGGAGTTGAAATTCTTCCTTGGACTTCAAATTCGTCAACAACCCAATGGCATCTTCATATCTCAGGAGAAATATCTCAAGGACTGCCTGAACAAATTCGGCATGCAAGACTGCAAGGGCCTCTAGATACCTATGCCAACAAATGGCCAACTCAACACTGACAAAAGTGGTAAAGATTTTGATCAGAAGGTATATCGCTCCATCATTGGTTCGCTGCTTTACCTATGTGCATCTAGGCCAGATATTATGCTTAACGTTTGCATGTGTTCCCGCGTTCAAGCGTCACCGAAGGAATCACACCATCAGGCTGTGAAACGAATTCTTCGATATTTAGCTCACACACCAACGCTTGGATTATGGTATCCCAAGGGCTCCTCACTTGATCTTGCTGGATATTCTGATTCTGATTATGCTGGAGATCGAGTGGATCGCAAGTCAACATCAGGCACATGCCATTTCCTCGGATGATCTCTTGTTTGTTGGTCCTTAAAGAAGCAGAACTGCGTATCACTTTCTACTGTTGAGGCTGAGTATATTGCTGCTGGCGCCTGCTACTCTTAGTTACTATGGGTGAAGCAAACCCTCAAGGATTATGGCGTCAACGTGAAGAAAGTGCCACTCTACTGTGATAATGAGAGCGCCATCAAGATCGCCCACAACCCAGTGCAACACTCAAGGACGAAACACATTGAGATTCATCACCATTTTCTTCGTGATCATGTGCTGAAGGGAGACATCGTCATCGATCACGTGAAGACTGAAGACCAGCTTGCCGATATCTTCACTAAGCCCTTGGATGAGAGAAGGTTTTGCATGTTGCGGTGTGAGCTAAACATCTTAGAATCTTCGAATGTCCTTTGAAAAGGACACACATCCTAACGCTTATGCATTCTTGATGACTTTGATGCACAACACACGAAGTAACATTTTTCTTCAATCAATGAAGACTAACCCTCTAAGTGTGAATAAATTAATGAAGAACTTGATTCTCAGAACCGTACAACAATTGTACGCGGTGTCTGAAATCATCATAGTTCTTATACGGTGGGTAACGCCACCACCCACTTATGACTTGGTTCAATTTGTGTTTTCGTCATTTGCAATTTCGCCAAACCTCTTAAAATTCGCCATTTTTGGTTGTTCTTCACTGCTGGAGTAGATACTATATATATATTTGAGTTTTTTCATGTCCTCAACAGCATCCACATATTGCTAATTCGTCAAGTCGTGTTTTTTCTTCATCTATGTGGATGTGATCGGACCCTCTCCCCTCTATGCTAAACTCAAACCACTCTGTTCACAATCTCTTCATGTGCGTTCTAATTGACACCGTTCAAAGTCTTCATTGTGTCCTTGTCAGCTGAAGAAATTGCAAACACTTTTTAAAATCCTCTATTCAATTTTTGGCGGTTGCCACAGTAACTTAATCCCGCGCACCCAATGCATGGATAAGCGCACTCAAAATGCATGGGTGACGCGTGTCGCAGAAATGCGAAGAGCAGGGGCTTATCCGTCCAAAAATTTCGGACCGCTCAGTTTTCACCGCGCCTATATAAAGGCTTGACCACGTCAAACCTAGTTCATTCACTCTCGCGCCCCTGTAGCCCCCCAAACCCTAGCGCCGCCGCTGGAATTCATCATCGCCGGAGAGGAAGAGCTTCACTGCCTCGACTTCTTTGCCGTCATACTCGCGCTGGCTGCTACTTGTAGTCTGCGTTGGTATTTCCCTGAAGAGGAGAGGATGATGCAGTACAGTAGAGATAAGTATTTCCCTTAGTTAAGAACCAAGGTTATCAATCCAGAAGGAGAACCAAGAAAAATCCAGTGAGCAGCACCTGCACACACAAAAGCAAACACTTGCACCCAACGCAAATAAGAGGGTTGTCAATCCTCTTAGCGGTTATTTGCAAGGATTAAGTCTGATAATGGTAGATAGATAAAGTAAATTACTAAACAAAATAAAAGTAAATAAATTGCAGCAAGGTATTTTTGTGTTTTTATATATGATAAAGATAGACCCGGGGGCCATTGTTTTAACTTGAGGCTTCTCTCTCGAACAAATAGCATACGGTGGGTAAACAAATTATTGTTGGGCAATTGATAGAAAAGCAAATAATTATGATGGATTCATGGCAATGATCATGTATATAGGCATCATGTACGAGACAAGTAGACCGACTCCTGCCTGCATCTACTACTATTACTCCACCCATCAACTGCTATCCAGCATGCATCTAGGGTATTAAGTTAATGAAAACAGAGTAACGCCTTAAGCAAGATGACATGATGTAGAGAAGTAAACTAAAACAATATGAATAAACCCCATCTTTTTATCCTTAATGGCAACAATACAAATACGTGTCATGTCCCTTTCTGTCACTGGGATTGAGCACCGCTGTTGGTGTAAAAACCGGCAGACCTCGGGGTAGGGGGTCTCAAGCTGTGGATCTCGGATCGGTGGTAACAAGGACAAGGGAGACGATGTTTACCCAGGTTTGTGCCCTCTTGATGGAGGTAAAACCCTACGACCTGCTTCTGTTTATATTGATGGAGATGTATCGAATACAGAGTTGATCTACCTCGAGATCGTAATGTGTGTCTAACTTCTAGGGCTAGATGAGCAATATTGCGTTGATGTCCCCTCTACGGGCTAAACCCTATGGCTTATATACACGCCAGGGAGGGTACCTAGGGTTACAAAGTCGGTATCTAGGAGAGAGGCGGCAGGAGAGATCTTGGAGTACACGTCAAGCCATCGGTAGAGACAGTCTCGATCACGCTTCCTGTGTACGGCCTCCGGAGTCCATCTTGATCACGTACGAGGGCCCATTGTCCCAACCGAGGAGACGGGCTAGCTAGGTTAGCACCCCCTAATCCAGGACACTGTCAACCGCAAGATTAAACCCATCACAAAGCACCTCTCCCATTGCAAGAAAAACCAATCTAGTTGGCCAAACCAAATCGACAGATCGGAGAGAAATACAAAGCTATAATAATCATGCATAAAAGAGTTCAGAGAAGACTCAAATATTTCTCATGAATAATCTAATCATAAACTCACAATTCATTGGATCCCAACAAACACACTGCAAAAGAAGATTACATCGGATAGAACTCCAAGAACATCGAGGAGAACATGGTATTGAAGATCAAAGAGAGAGAAGAAGCCATCTAGCTACTAGCTGTGGACCCGTAGGTCTGTGGTAAACTACTCACACATCATCGAAGGGGCAGCAAGGTTGATGTAGAAGCCCTCCGTGATCGATTCCCCCTCTTGCAGAGTACCGGAGAAGGCCTCCAGATGGGATCATGGAAGAACTAAGGCTTGCGGCGGCGGAAAGGTTTTCACTTCTGTCTCTCTGGTATAATGGGAATATTTTGGAATTTATAGCGCTGGAATTAGGCCAGGAGGTGCCACGAGGGGCCCACAAGCTTGGGGGGCGCGGCCACCCCCCTGGGGCACGCCCCCTGAGCTTGTCGCTCCCTCGTTGCTCCTCTGGTCTTCTCCCGAAGCTTCGTGGGTCTCTTCTGGTCCTGAAAAATTAATCCAAAGTTTTTTTTCTCGTTTCGACACTTTTTGATAATGATTTTCTGAAAAGACAAAAACAAGCAAAAAAATAGCAACTGGCACTGGGCACTGAGTTAATAGGTTAGTCCAAAAAATGATATATAACTTCATAAAGTTGCATAAAACTTCCAAGATTGATAATATAATAGCATGGAACAATCAAAAATTATAGATAAGTTAGAGATGTATCAAGCATCCCCAAGCTTAATTCCTGCTCGTCCTCAAGTAGGTAAATGATAAAAACAGAATTTTTGATGTGGAATGCTCCCTAACATGTTTCATCATGTAATCTCTTTTACGGTATGAATAATAAGATCCAAATGATTCATAGCAATAGTCTATAATTTGATATAAAGACATCAATACTCAGGCATACTAACAAACAATCATGTCTTTCAAAATAACGATGCTAAAGAAAGTTATCCCTACAAAATCATATAATACTGTCATGCTCCATCTTCTTCACACAAAGTATTTATCATGCACTACCCCGATGACAAGCCGAGCAATTGGTTCATACTTTTTAACGCGCTTCAGCTTTTTCAACCCCCACGCAATACATGAGCGCAAGCCATGGATATAGCACTATGGGTGGAATAGAATATGATGATAGAGATAAATAAGGGGAAGTCAAAAATAAGAAGATAGTCTCACATCAACGCGGCTAATCAACGGGCTATGGAGATGCCCATCAATTGATGTTAATGTGAGGAGTAGGGATTGCCATGCAACGGATGCACTAAGAGCTATAAGTGTATGAAAGCTCAACAATGAAAACTAAGTGGGTGTGCATCCAACTTGCTTGCTCATGAAGACCTCGAGCATTTGAGGAAGCCTATCATTGGAATATACAAGCCAATCTCTATAATGAAAAATTCCCACTAGTATATGAAAGTGACAACATAGGAGACTCTCTCTATGAAAACATGGTGCTACTTTGAAGCACAAGTCTGGAAAAAGGATAGTAACATTGTCCCTTCTCTCTTTTTCTCTCATTCATTTTTTTTGGTGGGCTCTTTTGGCCTCTCTTTTTTATTTTATTTTATTTTTTTTCTTCCGGAGTCTCATCCCGACTTGTGGGGGACTCATAGCCTCCATCATCCTTTCCTCACTGGGACAATGCTCTAATAATGATGATCATCACACTTTTATTTACTTACAACTCAAAATTACAACTCGATACTTAGAACAAAATATGACTCTATATGAATGCCTCTGGCGGTGTACCAGGATGTGCAATGATCTAGCGTAACATGTATAAAAAATGATGAACGGTGGCTTTGCCACAAATACTATGTCAGCTATATGATCATGCAAAGCAATATGACAATGACGATGTGTGTCATATAAAAGAACGGTGGAAGTTGCATGGCAATATATCTCGGAATGGCTATGGAAATGCCATGATAGGTAGGTATGGTGGCTGTTTGGAGGAAGATATAAAGAGGCTTATGTGTGATAGAGCGTATCATATTGATAACCCACAAGTATAGGGGATCGCAACAGTTTTCGAGGGTAGAGTATTCAACCCAAATTTATTGATTTGACACAAGGGGAGCCAAAGAATATTTGCAAGTATTAGCAGTTGAGTTGTCAATTCAACCACACCTGGAGACTAAATATCTGCAGCAGAGTGATCAGTAGCATAGTAATATGATAGTTTGATAGCAGTAGCAATAAGAGTAACAGTAACAGTAACAGCAACAGTAGTAACTTAGCAAGAACAATATGTGAAAAGCTCATAGGCATTGGATCGGTGATTTTGTTGGATAACATTCATCATGTAACAGTCATAACCTAGGGCGACACAGTACTAGCTCCAATTCATCAATATAATGTAGGCATGTATTCCGTATATAGTCATACGTGCTTGCGATAAGAACTTGCATGACATCTTTTGTCCTACCCTCCCGTGGCAGCGGGGTCCATAAGGAAACTAAGGGATATTAAGGCCTCCTTTTAATAGAGAACCGCAATAAAGCATTAACACATAGTGAATACATGAACTCCTCAAACTACGGCAATCACCGGAAAGAATCCCAATTATTGTCACCTTGGGGTATGCGGATCATAACACGTAGCAGGTGTGTATAACTTGAAAGATCAGATCAAGAACACAAATATATTCATGAAAACATAAAGGGTTCAGATCTGAAATCATGGCACTCGGGCCCTAGTGACAAGCATTAAGCATAGCAAAGTCATAGCAACATCAATGTCAGAACATAGTGGATTCTAGGGATCAAGCCCTAACAAAACTAACTCGATTACATGATAAATTTCATCCAACTCATCACCGTCCAGCAAGCCTACGAAGGAATTACTCACTCCCGGCGGTGAGCATCATGAAATTGGCGATGAAGGATGGTTGATGATGACGATCCCAGAAGATACCCCTCTCCGGAGCCCTGAACGGACTCCAAATCTGGCCTCCCGATGAAGAACAGGAGGTGGCGGCGGCTCCGTACCGTGAAACGCAATAAAACTTCCTCTCTTATTTTTTCTCTGGAATTGTGAATTTATAGGCCTGAGATTAGGGTCAGCGGAGCCACGTGGGCCCCATAAGCCACCAGGGCGCGCCAGGGGGTGGCGCGCCCTGGTGCCTCATGGGCAGCCAGTGGCCCCCCTCTAGTAGGTCTTGGCTCCAATATTTTTTATATATTCCATAAAAAATCTCCAAAAAGTTTCGTCCAATTCCAAGAACTTTTATTTCTGCACAAAAAACAGCACCATGGTTGTTCTGTTGAAAACAGCGTCAATCCGGGTTAGTTTCATTCAAATCATGCAAATTGGAGTCCAAAACAAGAGCAAAAGTGTTTGGAAAAGTAGATACGACGGAGACGTATCAACTCCCCCAAGCTTAACTCATTGCTTGTCCTCAAGCAATTCAGTTAACAAACTGAAAGTGATAAAGAAAAACTTTTACGAACTCTTTTGTTCTTGTATCTATATATATGCTTAAATAGTGCCCAGGTTTTCAGCAAAGATTATAACTAACCATGCAAATCATAACTCTTTAGAAATTATATTCACTCATATCAATGGCATAATCAACTAGCGAGCAATAATAAGATATCTCAAATGCCAACACTTTGTCAAGACAATCATGATATAATATGATAACATGGTATCTCGCTAGCCCTTTCTGAAACCGCAAAACATAAATGCAGAGCACCTCCAAAGTTCGAGCAGTGACTAAACATTGTAAGTCATGGTAGAAGAGATCCAGTCATGATGCACACAACATTAACTATTCACAATGCATGAGAATGACAATAGTGCTCTCAAGACTGGTGCTTGTTTGAGAAGGTGATGACTCAACAATAAAAGTAAAATAACATAAAAGTAAATAGATTGGCCCTTCGTAGAGGGAAGCATGGATTTGCAGAGGTGCCAGAGCTCAAAGCTTAAATCAGAGATAAATATAATTTTGGGAGGTATGCCTTTCCTGTCAACGTCACGACCGAGAGTTTTCAATATCTTCCATGCTAAACACATTAGCGGCAGTTCCCAAGCGGTAAAGTAAAGTTTACTCCCCCTCCACCAACAAACACAAGCCATGGCTAGCCGAATCCTCCGGTGCCCTCCATACCAACAACTTTCCGGGGGAGTTTGTTTTATTTTATTGCAGTTTTAATAATGGGACTGGGCATCCCGATTACCAGCCCCTCTCGTGCAAGGACAAATGAATAAACACTCATCATGAGAATAACCCACTTAGCATGGAAGATATTGACCGCCCCCTGTCGCTCCATGAGCGGTACGGGCACACAAAACAGATGTTCATTTGAATATTTAGAGGTGGCACATGCAAATTTACTTAGAACGGCAGGGTAATACCGCATATAGGTAGATATAGTGGACTCATCTCGAATAACTTTGGTTTAAGGATTTTGATGCACAAGCAGTATTCCCACTTAGTACAGGCGAAGGCTAGCAGATAGGTTGAGAAGCGACCAGCTAGAGAGCGAAAACGGTCATAATCATGCATTATGAATAATCAACATTGAATACTAGCATGAGTAGGATATAAGCACCATGAACATAAATATCGTGGAGGCTATGTTGGTTTTGAATCAACTACATGCATGAACATGTGCCAAGTTAAGCCACTCGAAACATTCAGAGGAGGATACCATATCATCATACTACATCATGAACATTTTAATGCATGTTGGCCCCCAAGATAAATCATTGTCCACTCCTAGCTACTTAAGCATGCCATGAGCAACTATAATCTCTAATTGTCATCATAAACATGTTTAATCATAATATGCTGAATCATGGATACTGAGTTAAACATATTTACAAAAACAAAGAACAAGTTGAGCTCATACCCGTTTTTCCTTGCCACAGTCACTTCATCAAATCATCATCATTATTGCCTTTCACTTGCATGACCGAATGATATGAAAATAAAAATAGTGCAAGTGTGCCATGGACTAAGCTGGAATCTGCAAGCATTTTATTCAACGGAGAAGACAAGGTAATTTGGGCTCTTTGTTAGATCAACAATAATGCATACGAGAGCCACTCAACATTTTCATCGTGGTCTTCTCCCTATGATGACTCAACAAAAGAAAAGAATTTCAGAGAAACACACTGAAATATTTTTGGAGTTTTTAGTTTTTCTGAAGAAGACAAATAAAGAAAAACGAAAACGAGAAAAACTATTTACACGGGAGGACTCCCAACAAGCAAAAGAAGAAACAGGAAATCTTTTTGGATTTTCTTTTAATACTACAACTAATTAAGCTAGAAACAAAAACCGAAAAGAAATGAGAAATATTTTTGGATTTTCCCAAAGTTTTTCAAACACACAAGAAGAAAGCGAGAAAACAAAACTAACATGGATTATACAATGAAAAAATATGAACACCAACAACTGAAATGAAATGTGTGGGCATGAATGTAATGTCGGTGAGAGATACGTACTCCCCCAAGCTTAGGCTTTTGGCCTAGCTTGGTCATCGCCATCTCTGGTCTGGGTAATAATCGAAGTGGTAGCTCATAGAGGCGTTCTGAGCCGCCTCCTCAGCCAGACGGGCAGCCTCGACCGCCGCCTTGTACTCGTGCACCTCGCACCAATAGATAATATCTTTGTTTGTTCTGAAAATCAAAGAGGGCAGGAGCAGGCAAAACAACATACACAGATCGAAATTTATTAAATACTAAGTTATATTCATATCCCTATGCATTACGTTTTAAAAACTTATGTTCTCGCATTGTTTTGAAATTTAAATATTTATCAGGTAAGAGGGGATCATTGGAATTGGGCGAGACCCCTAACCTTGCAGCTACGCGGGAGACATAAATTCCTCCATACAAATCACCATTACCCGCGTTACGCTGCAGCCTACGTGCGACAATAGCCCCAAGATTATAATACTTGCTGCCGGTCAAAGCCGTATGAATAAGACTCAGATCAGGGGCGCAAAGCGTACTGCAGTCTTGCTTACCAACAATGCATTTACCATTAAAGAGTGCAAAATACCGAATAGCAGGAAAGTGGATGCTAACTATTCTAGCCTGCGTAACTCCCCTATCCTCACCATTGCAAAGGCTGTTAAGAAATGGCTCATAATCAGATTTTTGTGGTTCATTTAACGAACCCCAATATGGAATTTTGCATGCATTACAGAATTCTTCTAGAGACATACTATAGGATTTGTCATAGAGGTGAAATAAAACTCTAGAACTGCGCGGATGATACTCAAAGTTTTGAGTGAATGAATGAGTGAGGTAGTAATGCTGTGGTGGCTTATCTGCGATGAAGGCGGAGTGCTCGGCGTTGTGAATATATTGGTCAAATTCTTCCTTGATGCCTGCACCTAGTATGAACTCGTTGCACGGCCATCTACATGATTTTGCTTCGGCACCTCGCACCGAACTTGCCCTTGGTTCAACGTAAGATTGACGTGCGGGGTCTTTGCTAGATGATGCCTCGGTGGACCTCCTCCTCGAAGAACTCCTCCGGAAGATATTCATTTTCCTAAGAACAAATTTCTGAAAAAATTTGGCCACAAAATGATATCAATAAAACTTCACAAAATTGATAGCAACTACTCATATGGATGTCTGGAGGCTATATCAAGCATTCAAACTACTTGGAACTCAAAGAATTCAACATGCAAGCTCATTTTCAGAAGCACCAAGAGCAGCTAATTATGCAAAATATAATCCACTAGAGCAAAAACTAATTGGAGCAATGGAGGAGTCACATACCAAGGAGCAATCTCCCAAAACAGTTTCGGAAACGGAGCTCCGAGCAAAGAGATCAAAAATTTCAGGTTTGGGAGCAAGAACACGAGAGAGAGAGCTACCAGGAATTTTTGCTAGAGGTAAGAGACGAAGTGGGCTGAAGAGATAAGCGAGGGGGTCCCCGTGGGGCCCACAAGCCACCAGGGCGCGCCAGGGGGGTGGAGCACCCTGGTGCCTCGTGGGCACCTGGGGTACCCCCCCCCCTGGTATGTTTTTAGTGCCAAAAATTCTTAAATATTCTATAAAAATTCATATCAAAATTTTATTGCATTCTGAGCACTTTTATTTTTGGGCCATTTTTTATTGCACGGATAATTCAGAAAACAGGATAATCATGGCATTTAATTGCATTTAACTAACAAAACAGAAAACAAAAGGTGGGTACAGAAGGTTGTGCTTACTAAATTCATCGACCACATGCCTCTCAAAAAGAATCCATTAATAAGGTTGATCAAGTCTTATTAACAAACCATTTCCGAGTAACATGAAACCGAAGAACTTTCGTATAACACTAAGTTACCTCAACGGGGATATGCATTTCCCCAATAATAAGAGTTTCATATTTCTTTTTGACAGTAGGAAGAGGGAGTTGAAAACTTCCAATAGTAATTGTCGGAGTCTTTTCAATAACACGAATACCATTTACTTGGAATTGTTTCTTCAGAAAGTGCACTGTATGTTCATTACCATTGATATGAAAAGTGACCTTGCTTTTGTTGCAATCAATAATAGCCCCTGCAGTATTCAAAAAGGGTCTACCAAGGATAATCGACATGTTGTCATCCTCGGGCATATCAAGTATAACAAAGTCTGTTAGAATAGTAACATTTGCAACTACAACGGGCACATCCTCACAAACACCGATACGTATGGCAGTTGATTTGTCAGCCATTTGCAATGATATTTCAGTGGGAGTGAGTTTATTCAAATCAAGTCTTTTATATAAAGAGAAAGGCATAACACTAACACCGGCTCCTAAATCACACAAAGCAGTTTTGACATAGTTTCTTTTAATGGAGCATGGTATAGTTGGTATTCCTGGATCTCCTAGTTTCTTAGGTACTCCATCCTTAAAAGAATAATTTGCAAGCATGGTAGAAATTTCAGCTTCAGGTATCTTTCTTTTATTTGTAACAATGTCTTTCATATATTTAGCATAAGGGGCCAGCTTTAAAATATCAGTCAAACGAGTACGCAAAAAGACTGGCCTAAGCATTTCAGCAAAGCGTTCAAATTCTTCCTCATCCTTTTTCTTAGATGGTTTAGGAGGAAAGGGCATGGGTTTTTGGACCCATGGTTCTCTTTCTTTACCATGTTTTCTAGCAACAAAGTCTCTTTTATCATAACGTTTATTCTTAGGAGGTGGGTTATCAAGATCAACAGCAGGTTTTATTTCAACATCATTACCTGGTTCTTTATCATTATCTGGTTGGGTATCCTAATGAGCATCAACATTATTATCATCATCCGGTGAATGTTCATTATCAGATTGTGTTTCAATCAGAAATAGAAACATCATTACTATCCTCCAAGGGTTTTTCTACCTCGGGTTCACTAGAAGTATGCAAAGTCCTATCATTTTTATTTTTCTTTTTCTTTTTTGATGGACTAGGTGCATCAAGATTAATTCTTTGAGAGTCTTGTTCAATTCTTTTAGGGAGACCTTCAGAATAAAGTGGCTCCTGAGTCATTCTACCTCCTCTAGTCATTACTCTAACAGCATGATCATTCATATTGTTATTCATTTCATTGAGCAATTCACTTTGAGATTTAGCAACTTGTTCTAACTGGGTTTGAACCATAGATTCATGTTTACTTACACCTTTAACATCATTAGCAATTCTAAATAACAAGTCACTCAAGCGATCAATCATGTAGGCATTTTGTTTCAATTGTTTCATAACATTTGCATTAAAATGATCTTGCTTAATAATATAATTGTCAAATTCATACAAGCATTGACTAGGGGGTTTGTTATAAGGAATATCACTTTCATCAAACTTTATAAGAGAATTTACCTCTACTACCTGTGGCGGTGTGTCAAGACCATGTATTTCTTCAATAGGTGGTAGATTCTTAACATCTTCAGCTTTAATACCTTTTTCCTTCATACATTTCTTTGCTTCTTGCATATCTTCAGGACTGAGAAATAAAATACCCCTCTTCTTCAGAGTGGGTTTGGGCGGTGGTTCAGGAAGTGTCCAACCATTATCATTCTTCAATATATTATTCAATAATTCCTCGGCTTGTTCAATAGTCCGTTCCCTGAAAACACAACTCGCACAACTATCTAGGTAGTCCCTAGAAGCATCGGTTAGTCCATTATAAAAGATATCAAGTATTTCATTTTTCTTAAGAGGATGATCAGGCAAAGCATTAAGTAATTGGAGAAGCCTCCCCCAAGCTGGAGGGAGATTCTCTTCTTTAATTTGCACAAAGTTAAATATTTCCTGTAAAGCAGCTTGTTTCTTATGAGCAGGAAAATATTTTTCAGAGAAGTAATAAATCATATCCTGGGGACTACACACACATCCAGGAGCAAGAGTATTATACCATTCCTTAGCATCACCCTTTAATGAGAAAGGAAACAACTTAAGAATATAGTAATAGCGAATTTTTTCCTCATGAGCGAATAGGGTGGCTATATCATTTAATTTAGTAAGATGTGCCACAATGGTTTTAGTTTCATAACCATGGAAAGGATCAGATTCAACCAAAGTAATCAACTCAGGATCGACAGAGAATTCATAATCCTTATCAGTAACAAATATGGGAGAGGTAGCAAACTTAGGATCATATTTCATTCTCTCCCTCAGAGATTTTTCTTTCATTTCAGCAAGCAATTTTATAACTTCATTTCTATCATTACAAGCAAGAATGGCTCTAGCCGTCTCCCTATCAAAGCAATGTTCATCAGGTGATTCAACTCTAGTAGGAGAGCTAGGCATAATAGGTGAATCACAATTTTCAAGAGTTTTAGCATTTTCAGTTTCTTTAGCTTTAGCAATTTGTTCAGCAAGAAATTCACCAAGTGGCACAGCATTATCAAGCATAGTACTAGCATCATCAGAAGTATCATTCATATAGCAGAAGTGGTATCATCAATAACTTGCGACATATCAGAATTGATAGCAAGTGGTGGTGTTGCAAGTTTACTCAAAACAGAAGGTGAATCAAGTGTAGAGCTAGATGTCAGTTCCTTACCTCCCCTCGTCTTAGAGAGAACGATCTTGGTCTTAGCGTCTTTCAGATTCTTCATAGTCATCAACAGATATAAATCCCAAGTGACTCAGCAAATAGAGCTATGCTCCCCGGCAACGGAGCCAGAAAAAGGTCTTGATAACCCACAAGTGTAGGGGATCGCAACAGTTTTCGAGGGTAGAGTATTCAACCCAAATTTATTGATTCGACACAAGGGGAGCCAAAGAATATTTGCAAGTATTAGCAGTTGAGTTGTCAATTCAACCACACCTGGAGACTAAATATCTGCAGCAAAGTGATCAGTAGCACAGTAATATGATAGTTTGATAGCAGTAGCAATAAGAGTAACAGTAACAGCAACAGCAATAGTAGTAGCAATTGTGACAGTAGTAGCAACAGTAGTAACTTAGCAAGAACAATATGTGAAAAGCTCGTAGGCATTGGATCGGTGATTTTGTTGGATAACATTCATCATATAACAGTCATAACCTAGGGCGACACAGAACTAGCTCCAATTCATCCATATAATGTAGGCATGTATTCCGTATATAGTCATACGTGCTTGCGATAAGAACTGGCATGACATCTTTTGTCCTACCCTCCCGTGGCAGCGGGGTCCATAAGGAAACTAAGGGATATTAAGGCCTCCTTTTAATAGAGAACTGGAACAAAGCATTAACACATAGTGAATACATGAACTCCTCAAACTACGGCAATCACTGGAAAGAATCTCAATTATTGTCACCTTGGGGTATGCGGATCATAACACGTAGCAGGTGCGTATAACTTGCAAGATCGGATCAAGAACACAAATATATTCATGAAAACATAAAGGGTTCAGATCTGAAATCATGGCACTCGGGCCCTAGTGACAAGCATTAAGCATAGCAAAGTCATAGCAACATCAATCTCAGAACATAGTGGATACTAGGGATCAAGCCCTAACAAAACTAACTCAATTACATGATAAATCTTATCCAACTCATCACCGTCTAGCAAGCCTACGAAGGAATTACTCACTCCCGGCGGTGAGCATCATGAAATTGGCGATGAAGGATGGTTGATGATGACGATGCCGGAAGATCCCCCTCTCCAGAGCCCTGAACGGACTCCAGATTTGGCCTCCAGATGAAGAACAGGAGGTGGCGGCCGCTCCGTATCGTGAAACGTAATAAAACTTCCTCTCTTATTTTTTTCTCTGGTGGCTTCCAGATGAAGAACAGGAGGTGGCGCGCCCTGGTGGCTTGTGGGCAGCCAGTGGCCCCCCTCCAATAGGTCTTGGCTCCAATATTTTTTTTATATTCCATAAAAAATCTCCAAAAAGTTTCGTCCAATTCCAAGAACTTTTATTTCTGCACAAAAAACAGCACCATGGTAGTTCTGCTGAAAACAGCGTCAGTCCGGGTTAGTTTCATTCAAATCATGCAAATTAGAGTCCAAAACAAGAGCAAAAGTGTTTGGAAAAGTAGATACGACGGAGACGTATCACATATCACGGGATTTGGATGCACCAGCGAAGTTTGCACCAACTCTCGATGTGAGAAAGGGCAATGCACGGCACCGAAGAGGCTAGCAAATTGTGGAAAGGTGAGAGTGCGTATAATCCATGGACTCACATTAGTCATAAAGAACTCACATACTTATTGCAAAAGTTTATTCTCCCTCGAAGCAAAGTACTACTACGCATGCCCCTAGGGGGATATATTGGTAGGAAAACACCATCGCTCGTCCCCGACCGCCACTCATAAGGTAGAAAATCAATAATAAATCATGCTCCAATTTTATGGCATAAGGACAGACCATACGTGCATGCTTCGGGAATCACAAACCTTAACACAATTATTCTTACTAAACCACAATCATCTACTAGTACCTCCCCCATATTACCATCTTAATATCACAAAACTATTGCAAGGAATCAAATTTATCATATTCAGTGATCCACATGAAAGTTTTTATTATATCCCTCTTGAATACCTATCATATTAGGAGCAAATTCATAACCCGTGCATATTACCATTGCTATTTATTAGAATCTCAAAAAGATATAAGTGAAGCATGAGAGTGCCACTATTTCTTTAAAATATAAAAACCACCGCCGTGCTCTAAAAGATATAAGTGAAGCACTAGAGCAACTGCCTAGCTCAAAAGATATAAGTGAAGCACATAGAGTATTCTAACAAATCACGAATAATGTGTGTCTCTCTCCAAAAGGTGTGTTCAGCAAAGATGATTTTGACAAACTAAAAATCAAACAAAAGCAAACAAACTATAGCACAAGAAGCTCCAAGTAAAACACATATCATGTGGTGAATAAAAATATAGCTCCAAGTGAGTTACCGATAGATTGTAGACGAAAGAGGGGATGCCATCCGGGGCATCCCCAAACTTAGAAGCTTGAGTCTTCCTTGAATATTACCTTGGGGTGCCTTAGGCATCCCCAAGCTTAGGCTCTTGCCACTCCTTATTCCTTTATCCATCGTAATCTCACCCAAAACTTGAAAACTTCAGCACACAAAACTCAACAGAAACCTCGTGAGATCCCTTAGTATAACAAATAAATCTTAAACTCTAAGTGCTGTAGTAAATTGATTCATATTTAATATTGGCATAATGCTACTGCACTCCAACTTCTCCATGACTCATACCCCCCCGATACGATCCATAGATACATCAAAATAAGCAAACTATGCAACAAAAACAGAATCTGTCTAAAACAGAACAGTCTGTAAAGATCTGAATTATGGTCATACTTTTGTAACTCCAAAAATTCTGAAACATTGGGGCAACGTGGGTAATTCATAATACAATACTTTGTAAAAAAATCATAAATTATTGACGCTCCCGAAAAATATCAAAATTCCAGTACTGGACGCAATAGTTTCTATTTTCAAACAGCATCAATCATACTATCTTCCAAATCATCCCAAAGGTATTACTTGGCACAAACACTAATTAAAAGATAAAACCACAATCATAACAGAGGCTATAATCATGTAATCACACAAAAACAGAAAGTAAAAGCAAAAATTATTTAATTCATTGGGTTGCCTCCCAACAAGCGCTATTGTTTTATGCCCCTAGCTAGGCATAATGCATAGTTTCAAGTGTTGTCATCAAGGTAAGGGAGATCATCCATGCTCATCTCATACTCTCTTCTTTCAGCAGCAAGTTTTCTAAGTGGAAAGCAAAAGTACTCAAAAGCGCTAAAATTTAATAGGATAGGGATCCGTAAGATCAAGTTTAGGAGGAGGGAATTCCTCCTTTGGCCATTTGTAGGTGATAACTATCTCTTCATTATACATGTTTCTTTGAATATATTCCTTTAATTTTTTCTAAAGCACAAGTCCCAATCCATTATTTTGTATAGCAAAACCATCATTAAGTGTAGAAATGTTATCAAGTAAAGTAGATGGGGGAACCTTTTTTCTAAGATTCTCGTTATAAGCAACATAATCTGGAGATTGTAGCCTCCTCATTTTCTCTTGGTTGTAAAGGATTTCTTCTATAGGAGGGCACCCACTATTTATATTGTAATATGCAAATATTTCATGGGCCTCTTTCATGATGTGACCAAATTCATAAGCTAGGAATAAAGTGACTACACGTTTAACAGAAGGATCACGAATGTTTGAAAACTCAAGAAGTATTCTTTGTATAGCAGGATGCATATGCACAAATTGTCTCTCAAATTCAACTATAAGCAAAGATATGGCATCCGCAAAGCTAGAAGTTTTATTAAGAATTGACCCTCCTAACATAGGTAACGTGCCAGCACAAGTGAAGAAATCTTGAATAACACCTTTCCAATAATATTACCACTACCTATGCGGAGTTTTTTAGTATGCATGATAGTGGATTGTTTTTTATCCGGGTCATCATTGGCAAGATTGTTTAGTTTTTCTTTAGCAACTTTAGAAAAGATTCTTTTAGTATTTTCATTATTCATAAGCTTCAAAAGGATAGTCGGGTTGTCCAAAGACTTCGCACTAGTGGCGGAAGAATTAATATTTTTTTCAAATTCAGGCATGATAGCAAGCAAACTAGCAAACAAGCAAATAAAAATATTTTTGTGTTTTTGTAAAAAAAATAGAAGTGGGGGAGATGAAAATGAGAGGAAATGCAAATAAAAAGGAAAATAAAATAAATGCAAGTGATTGATAGTTTGTGCGAAGGTACTTGATAGATTTTGATGATGTCTCCCCGGCAACGGCGCCAGAAATTCTTCCTGCTACTTGTAGTCTACGTTGGTATTTCCCCGAAGAGGAGAGGATGATGCAACATAGTAGAGATAAGTATTTCCCTCAGTTAAGAACCAAGGTTATCAATCCAGTAGGAGAACCAACCAAAATCCAGTGAGCAGCACCTGCATACACAAAAGCAAACACTTGCACCCAACGCAAATAAGAGGGTTGTCAATCCTCTTAGCGGTTATTTGCAAGGATTAAGTCTGATAATGATAGATAGATAACGTAAATTACTAAACAAAATAAAAGTAAATAAATTGCAGCAAGGTATTTTTGTGTTTTTATATATGATAAAGATAGACCCGGGGGCCATAGTTTTCACTAGAGGCTTCTCTCTCGAACAAATAGCATACGGTGGGTAAACAAATTACTGTTGGGCAATTGATAGAAAAGCAAATAATTATGATGGATTCATGGCAATGATCATGTATATAGGCATCACGTCCCAGACAAGTAGACCGACTCCTGCCTGCATCTACTACTATTGCTCCACCCATCGACCGCTATCCAGCATGCATCTAGGGTATTAAGTTAATGAAAATAGAGTAACGCCTTAAGCAAGATGACATGATGTAGAGAAGTAAACTCAAACAATATGAATAAACCCCATCTTTTTATCCTTAATGGCAACAATACAAATATGTGTCATGTCCCTTTTTGTCACTGGGATTGAGCACCGCAAGATTGAACCCATCACAAAGCACCTCTCCCATTATAAGAAAAACCAATCTAGTTGGCCAAACCAAATCGATAGACCAGAGAGAAATACAAAGCTATAATAATCATGCATAAAACAGTTCAAAGAAGACTCAAATATTTCTCATGAATAATCTGATCATAAATTCACAATTCATCGGATCCCAACAAACACACCGCAAAATAAGATTACATTGGATAGAACTCCAAGAACATCGAGGAGAACATGGTATTGAAGATCAAAGAGAGAGAAGAAGCCATCTAGCCACTAGCTATGGACCCGTAGGTCTGTGGTAAACTACTCACACATCATCGGAGGGGCAGCAAGGTTAATGTAGAAGCCCTCTGTGATCGATTCCCCCTCCGGCAGAGTACCGGAGAAGGCCTCCAGATGGGATCGCGGAAGAACAAAGGCTTGCGGCGGCGGAAAGGTTTTCTCTTCTGTCTCTCTCTAGTATAATGGGAATATTTTGGAATTTATAGCGCTGGAATTAGGTCAGGAGGTGCCACGAGGGGCCCACAAGCCTGGGGGGCGCGGCCACCCCCCTGGGCGCGCCCCCTGAGCTTGTCGCTCCCTCGTTGCTCCTCTGGTCTTCTCCCAAAGCTTCATGGGTCTCTTCTGGTCCAGAAAAATTAATCCAATGTTTTTTTTCTCGTTTGGACACTTTTTGATAATGATTTTCTGAAAAGACAAAAACAAGCAAAAAAACAGCAACTGGCACTGGGCACTGAGTTAATAGGTTAGTCCCAAAAAATGATATATAATTGCATAAAGTTGCATATAAAACATCCAAGATTGATAATATAATAGCATGGAACAATCAAAAATTATAGATACGTTGGAGACGTATCACCGGCCACGGATTTCTTCACCTCCGCCGCCGCCGTAGTTGTCTTTCGTTGCCAAGTTAGGGCACAAAAGATCTGAGCTGATGATTTCCTTCAACTCGTCGTCCAGTTCATTGAGTTCATCCTTGGGGTAATTAAAATTTATTTTTACAGTCTCAAATTCTTCAAGTGCTGTTTTTACCACTTCTTTCCAAATCTTCAGCACTTCCTTTTTGGCCAGTCTTGGTTATTTCATCTAAGTTACACTTCACGATTGGATTCCTCAGTTGTACAATTGCTTCAATTTGTACAGCTCTGGAATCTAAATCAAGAACACTTAGTGAATTTTTTCAAGACGATAAGGGTCAATGTCCTCAACTGGGTTTATTTTGAAAATCTCTGAGAACGCATGTGACTCTTCCCAATTTCCTCACAACTATACTCTATTCACAGGTACCCATGTCTGCAGACGAATCTCTTGGTTCTCATCAACTTAATTCATTTGCAGCATTACTTGAGGAAAATCTTAAGACTTCTTCAGAAACATCAAAAGTTCAAACCCCCTCAGTTGAAGAAAATGGCAGATGGCAAACAGTCTCAGAAGGGAGGCAAGAGGAAAGAAGAACATATAGCTTTTGAGATCCCCGATGACATCTATGCTGGGTACTGCATGCCTGATGAGGCTACTCATGGCAAGGAAACAATGGAACAGCGCAAAACGCTCATGCAAAAGATCAAGAGATACTGGACCTATGAGTGGAGAAGCTACAAATACGTCACTCCCTAGTATATGAACGATTTTGCTGTCAAACCACCTTGCAATAGACCACCTCTTGCTCCTGGTCAGATTGCAGATCCCTCAAGCATAAGAGCTGGTGAAGAGTTTCACAAAGAATGGGCAAGGCGTCAAGCCACACTGCGAAGACAGGCACAGAGAGCTGTTGAAGAATTCAATAGGGCTTCAAAGGCTTCACAAGATGCTGGTGCAGGCTCAAGCGCCAGTGCACCCAAAAAGTCTATGCAAAAGAAGCCGGCTCAAAAGCCGAAGCCCTCAACAGATGTGCCCTCACGGCCAAAATCTTCAGCTCCAAAATCTTCTGCAAAGCCCTCAGAGCCCAAGCCGTGATCATCAAAGGCTTCAGCGCCTAAGGCACCGGCTGCTCCAACTTCATCAGCACCTCCACCAGCCACAAGTTCTTCAAGGGCTACTGCAAGTGCTTCAATGCCAGTTGTGCTAGCTTCATGCCAGCGCACTGAAGGCTTTCAAACAGCCACTATTGGTGCATCAAGTGCCTCAGCATCAGGGCATATATCCTCAAACACGCCAATGCTGAAGAAGAAAGCTACTGCAGGCCGAGGAACTAGGCCCAGCCCCAAGAGTAAGGCAGTAGTGCCTCAAGCTGATGAACATGGAATGGCTGACGAAGATGAGTTAGCTGAATTTGTTCAGAGAAGAATGGAGGAGGCCGCTCATGCCAAGAACACCTCAGTCCCAACATTTCTGAGTCCGAAAAAGATTCTTGACTTCATCGATATTTGGTGTCAAAAACCAGATACACCACTTGACGACTTGGATTTGCCGCCTGGACCAAGTCATGTTCTCTCTGCGTCCATCCTCAATAAGAAGCACAAAATAGAGAAGGCAAAGCTTGTGAGGAAAGAGATGAAGAAGAAGCTGAAAGAACTCAAGGATAAAATGCTCACTATATCCCCTCCGCAGCTTGTTGCAATGCAATCTGAGATTCAGCGCCTGTCTGATAAATATGATCGCTAGGCTAAGCACTGCTGTGGAGTGAAGGACAGATTCATCAACGCTTGAAACAAAGTTGTTGATGACCATAATAGAAGGGAGACTATGAAGTTTGGTCAAGCTCCTCCATCAAGTTCTTCAGCTCGTCAACAACCCCCTCAGGCCAGCGAGATTGCGCCTTCACCTCCCCCGCAAGACCAAGACAGGGCAACTGCATCAGTTGTGCCTAAAGAGAATGCCAGAGCAACTGCAACAGTTGCGTCTAAAGAAAGTGCACCACCCAGCTCCTCCGCGGCAGAACCAGAAAGGTCTTCAGCTTTGAAGCTTATCACATTTCCTTCTGCATCAGAAGTGAAGAAGACCTCGACTGCTGTCAAAAGAAAAGCTTCAGTACGCCCTGCCGCAGAAAATGTGAAGAAGTTGAAGACGGCTCCAATTTCTTCAACTGCGCCAATTGATGCTATACCAATCTCTTCAGCGCCCCCAACTAGAAACTTGGAAGAGCTTCAGATTGTTCCCTTCGGTGTGGACTATGTCATCCCACCTGAAGATGAAGAAGAGAATTCCCACTCTGCTGCTTCCACAGAGCAGGTGGATGAGGAAATTTAAGTTGAAGAACACTCTTCACTTCCAATGGTATCATCGCGCAAACCACAGCCAGTCCAAGTGACTGAAGAAATTGCCGCTTCAACTGGAAGCGATGAAGAAACTGATGAGGACATGGATGTGGGTTCCACAACTCCAGTCATTCATGATGACTTCTGGGATGTCACTCATCCGAACTCACCCCTCACCACGCCACTCACTCAAATACCTCAGTCTCCAGCAGTCACTCAGGAAATACACACTGGTTCCGAAGGTCATCAACCATCCCTTCAAACCATCGATGAAGAAATTCCAGCTGCATCAGCTGAAGAAATTGTGCAACACATGAATGATGAAGAAGTTGCACCTCCATCCCCTCAACAAGAAGAGCCAGCTCCCTCCAGAGATTCTGAGACAGTCTCATTTGCTACATCTGAGGAAGTTGCTAAGTCTTTGGCCCTCACTGATCCGAATGATTCAACAGGCTCTTCCAGGCCTATTCTTGATCTGAGGCCAAGAAAAATAAATCTTCAGCCTGTGCCCTCAATGCCCAAAGTTGGCAAAAGCATCAGAAGGCCTAAATTTGACAATGATGCCTTCTTTGAAGAGAAGAATTTCTGCGTAGGCGAGTCACCTTATGACTCTGCTAAAATAAGGCATCAAAGATTCTGGACCAATACGCAGATGAATTACTATTCTTCACTTCTCTTTGACAAGAACAAAGTACTTCCACATCGTCACATTCGTCATGTTGATATGGAGTCGCTGCCATGCTTCACGCCCGCCTTGACTGTACTTCATGAAGCTGGCCTGCTAAATTTCATCACTGACGTATTTGACTGGAATGAAGAGCTTATTCTTCAATTTTATGCCACTCTGCATCTTTCAGGAGAAGTTGAGGACATTCACTCATGGGCCATAGACTGGATGAGTGAGAATACACACTACAAGGCTCCATGTGATGAATTGCTTTGAGCCCTTCCAGTTGATTTGCCCTCTGCTGACGCAAGGAAGATCTATGAAGAACCTGAACTGCCTCATCATCTGATGAATGTGCTGATGACACCCCTGGCTGAAGGAGAAGCACCAAGGACTACCTTCCTAGTGAAGGATCTGCTTTTTGTGCCTCGAACCGTTTACCGGATCATGGCCAAAACCCTCAGTCCAATCAAAGGCCACAATTCTGATACTGAAGAAGTTGTTGGCGTCATGAAGAACTTGCTATTCAACATCATTCATGAGATTCCCATTGACATCCATGATTTCTTCATGAGGACTTTGGCGACTGTTGCACAATCACCATTTGAATTGAAGCCTTATGCACCCTGGATCATGAAATTCATCAGAACAAGGTCTTCAATCAACTATAGAGCGGACCGTCAAAATCACCTTTGCTTCATGCCAGATGTGGAAATTCTTCAAAGCACAATTGCTTCAGTTCCTGGCAAAGGCAAGGCTGTTATTGATTAAGGTGTTCGTCCCCTTGATGGCCAATTTCATCAGCCTGTCTCGCAATCCACAGGATATGATACCTCAAGTCAAGACACTGACGTAAATGCCACACAGCAAAAGCCTCAAGGTGAAGCTCCTCGAGTGATGACTGATCGTGAGCTTCTCATAAGCCTTCACCAGAAAGTTGATCGAAACCATAACTGGGTTAAGCGTCAGCAACATGCTATTCTGGGCAACATGACTGTGACGCAAAACTCTGTGCGCAAAATCATTACTACCTGCATCAGATCTTTGACAGAAGTTGGGCCATTCTCTCTCATTTGAAGACCCCTAACGAACTTGACGAAATGGAATTCAAAATAAACTTTGATTGGGCCAATCCACCCAAGAAGAAGTTCAAGAAGGTTCAAGTTCCTCCGATGGTCCCTAGCTCCGTGTCTTTTTCAAGAGCCACTGACAAAATGAAGATGTTGAAGACACTGCAGCAGGCCCTTCTTTGACGCGCGACCCCGATGACAATGCTAGCGCTCCCTCGACAGCTTCATGATGGTATTTTTCAGGGGTGTTAGTCCTTAGTTTCGTCTCCTTTTGGTCATGTGATGACAAAGGGGGAGAAATTTGAGAGAGTTAGTCTTCAAGCGGGTCCTATATAAACTTTGGGGTAGATTATTTTGCCAAGTTACAACTCCTGCGTTTATTCGATTTGCTCCTTGATGAGTTGTAACTTAAACTGTTAGTGGTCTGACACTCTTCTGTGACGTTTTATCTTCATGCGTGTTGATGCTCTGATCCTCATATATATGTGTGCATGCATGCTGCAATTCGTCAGAGACCAATTTTCATCATGGATTCAAACTCTTCAATATCTTATGATCATGCATGATTGGATTCCAAGATACAGGGGGAGATCTCCACAATTTCAACCTGCCATGTGTATTTGCAATCAAAAGCAAATTCTTCATATGCACATCTTCAGGGGGAGTTCCTCAATATCTTGTAACCAATGTCTTCACATTGTGTACTTACACTTCCATTATTTTATTCCCGTTGAAAACTTAACTGATTTGTCATCACTCACCAAAAAGGGGGAGATTGTAAGTGCATCAAGTGCCCCCTTAGTGGTTTTGGAGTATTGAAGACAAATAGGTTAAGGGACTAATGTGTTTGTGAGTGTACACAGGAGAATATAGTCCCTGAAGACTTGGTTTAACCATGGAAGATGACCCCTAAAAGTGTATCTCTTCAAGTGAAGAATTTGGTACGGCCTTTGAAGAAATTGATATGAAGACTTTGAAGCTTGAAGACTTTGTTTTCATAGTTTCGTTTTCTTCTTATTTAAGTCATAGGAAAAACCGTACTGTTAAAGGGGGTCTAGGTGAAACATATTTCACATTTCCAAAGTGATGATTGAACCTATACATACACAAACCGCTTCTAGTGAAGCCTTTGGAAATCTCCGGAATAGCTGACGAATTTGACAGTGACAGTGACGAAGTTCATCTGGTCTCTGACGAATTTGGTCAGGCTGAGGAGTTAGGAGTTCTCCAGTGCGATCTGCCTATCGTGAGGAAATTGAGTGCCCCGACGAAATTGAGAGCTTCAATTCCGACCGTTACTGCGCCGCGTGCCAACTGTTGAGTGGATCCTTATCCTGACAACGGTCTTATCTGAGAGAGGGCATTTATGACATTTCATGTCGGGTTGCCTCCTGGCTATAAATAGCCGCCCCTACAACCACTAGTTGGTTGGCTGCTCTAGAGAGAACTTGACACTTGTCATTTGAGAGCAACCCTTCCTCTGACGACTTTGTGAGAACCTAAGTGAGAAAAAACCCAATCCGAGCCAAAGTGACTGAGCATCACTGAAGAAGTTGATCTGTGTGATCTGACCCTTATTACCTTTGAAGACTGTCATTCTTCCAGACGGTTAGGCATCATGTTCTGAGCACCCAAGAGTAATTGTGGTGTGCCGGTGAACAAGTCTGTGAAGGTTTTGGAAGTCTACCTTGAAGACTTACCACGAGTGATTGGGTGAGGACTAAGTGACCTTAGCTCAAGAGGAATACGGCGAGGACTAAGTGTCCTCTGAGGTAAAACTCAGCCGCCTCAACCAGATGTACAGTTGATACAGCAACTGGAACTCGTCTACCAAATTGATGTGTCTTCATCAAGCTAACCTGGTTTCAAATTCCTCACCCTTTTACTTTACTTCAATTCCGCTGCTGAAGAACTTGCGTCTTACCTGTCTAAAGAATTTGAACTGAAGACTTTCATCATGATGTCTTGCTTTTCTTCAGTTCATCTTCCTCATGTTTATCTGCGTGTATGATTGCATGTTCTTCACTTGCTTGTACTTCGTATGCATGCTTTCCATATATGTGTAGACTTAGTTTCAACTCTGTTTCTATTTCTTCACTCTGAATTTTGTCAAAGTCTTCGGAGTTTGACGAATTTCTAAAAATCTCCCATTCACCCCCCCCCTCTGGGAGTAAACCTGCTCTTTCAAAACCTCGTGAGATCCGTTAGTATAACAATCAAATCTTAAACTCTAAGTACTGTATTAAATTGATTCATATTTAATATTGGCATAATGCTGCTGTACTCCAACTTCTCCATGACTCATACCCCCCGACACGGTCCATAGATTCATCAAAATAAGCAAACTATGCAACAAAAACAGAATCTGTCTAAAACAGAACAGTCCATAAAGATCTGAATTATTTTCATACTTCTGTTACTCAAAAAATTCTGACAAATTGGGAAAACATGGGAAATTCATATTCCAATACTGTGTAAAAAATTCAGAATTTATTGACGCTCCAACAAAAAATCAAAATTCCAGTACTGTATGCAAAAGTTTCTGTTTTCAAACAGCATCAATCATACTATCTTCCAAATCATCCCAAAGGCATTACTTTGCACAAACACTAATTAAAACATAAAAACATAATCATAACATATGCTATAATCATGTAATCACACAAAAACAGAAAGAAAAAGCAAAAAATTATTTTATTCATTGGGTTGCCTCCCAACAAGCGCTATTGTTTTATGCCCCTAGCTAGGCATAATGCATAGTTTCAAGTATTGTCATCCTTCAAATTTATCCCATAAGTGGCCCTCATAATAGATTCATATGGTGGCTTAATTATATTTCTAGGGAAGTGTTCCATTCCCTTCTTTAGTGGAAATTGAAATCTTATATTGCCTTCTTACATATCAATAATAGCACATATACTTCGTAAAAAGGGCCTACCAAGTATTATAGGACAAGACGGATTGCAATCAATATCAAGCACAATGTAATCCATGGGCACATAATTTCTATTAGGAAGAATAAGCACATCATTTATTCTACCCAATGGTTTCTTAATAATGGAATCCGCTAAATGCAAGTTAAGGGGACATTCATCTATTTCGGTAAGGCCTAGCACATCACATAAAGATTTTGGAATAGTAGAAACGCTAGCACCCAAATCACATAAGGCATTGCATACACAATCTTTGATTTTAATTTTAATAGTAGGTTCCCATTCATCATGCAATTTTCTAGGAATGGAAACTTGCAACTCAAGTTTTTCTTCATGAGCTTTTATCATAGCTTCTACAATATGATTAATGAAAGCCTTATTTTGTTCATAAGCATTTGGAGAGCTAATCATGGATTGCAACAAGGAAATACATTCAACTAAAGAGCAATTATCATAATTAAAGTCCTTGTAATCCAAAGTAGTGGGCACATCACTATTTAAAGTTTTAACCTCTCCAAACCCACTTTTTTCATTTTTATCATTAAGATCATCACCCTCCGAACAATTGGGATGCCCTCTAACTAAAGTTGACTCATCTTCAGTACCTTTTTAATCAATTTTTACTTTACCAAATAAAGATTCAATAGAGGTGACACCAATCATTTTAACATCTTCATCATTACTATGATAAAAACCGGGTGGAATAGCCTTTTCTAGGAATTCTCGCTTGGCTCTCAACCTAGTGGTCCTTTCTTTACTTTCATTAATGGAGACATGGATGGCTTTAATAGACTCATTTATATCAATTTAGGTGGCAAAATTTTAATCTTGAGAATTTCCACATCATGAGCAATTCTATCCATGTTCCTAGACATTTCATCAACTCTATTCAATTTTTCTTCTATCATAGCATTAAAATTCTTTTGAGAATTGATAAATTATTTAATATTACTTTGAAGATCAGAGAGTATCCTATTATTATTATAAGAACTTCCATAGGAATTACCATAACTATTAGAGGAATTTCCGAGAAACGGCCTAGGATTGAAATTCCCTCTATAAGCATTGTTGTTGAAATTATTTCTAGAGACAAAATTCACATCGATAGCATCATTATTTTGCTCAATTAAAGTAGACAATGGAATATCATTAGGATCAACATGAGAATTTTTACTAGCAAGCATTTTCATGATAACATCCATCTTATCACCCAAAGTAGAAATTTCTTCAACAGAATTTACCTTCTTACCAGTTGGAGCTCTTTCAATATGCCATTGCGAATAATTTGTCATAATATTATCGAGGAGTTTTGTAGCTTCTCCTAATGTAATTTCCATAAAAGTACCACCTACGGCCAAGTCTAGCAAATTTCTAGAAACAAAGTTCAGTCCCGCATAAAAAATTTGTATGATCATCCATAAGCTTAAACCATGGGTAGGGTAATTTCTTATCATTAATTTCATTCTCTCCCATGCTTGTGCAACATGTTCTTGCTCAAGTTGCTTAAAATACATAATTTGATTTCTTAAAGAAATAATTTTGCGGGAGGAAAATACTTAGCAATGAAAGCATCCTTACACTTATCCCAAGAATCAATACTATTGCGAGGCAAGGATGAAAACCAAGTTTTAGCACGATCTCTTAGTGAGAACGGAAATAATTTCAACTTAATAATATCATTATCCACATCTTTCTTCTTTTGCATATCACATAATTCAACGAAAGTATTAATATGGGATGCGGCATCCTCATTAGGATTTCCAGAAAACTGTTCTTTCATAACAAGATTTAGCAATGAGGCATTAATATCATAAGACTCCGCACTAGCGGCGGGAGAAGCAATTGGAGTACTAATAAAATCATTATTATTAGTATTGGAAAAATCACATAAATTTGTGTTTTCTTGAGCCATAGTGGCAAAGCAAACGATCTAGCGAACAAGCAACCAAGCAAAAATATTTTTGTGTTTTTGTAAAAAAAATTAGAAGTGGGGGAGATGAAAATGAGAGGCAAAGGCAAATAAAAAGGCAAATGAAATAAATGCAAGTGGATGATAGTTTGTGCGAAGGTACTTGATAAATTTTGGTGATGTCTCCCCGGCAACGGCGCCAGAAATTCTTCCTGCTACTTGTAGCTGCGTTGGTATTTTCCTTGAAGAGAGAGGATGATGCAGTATAGTAGAGATAAGTATTTCCCTCAGTTAAGAACCAAGGTTATCAATCCAGTAGGAGAACCACGCAAAATCTCATAAGCAGCACCTACACACACAAAAGCAAACACTTGCACCCAACGCAGATAAGAGGGTTGTCAATCCTCTTAGCGGTTATTTGCAAGGATCAAGTCTGATAATGACAAATAGATAAAGTAAATTACTAAATAAAATAAAACTAAATAAATTACAACAAAGTATTTTTCGACTTTTATATATGATAAAGTAGACCCGAGGGCCATAGTTTTCAATAGAGGCTTCTCTCTCGAGCACAGAACATACGGTGGGTAAACAAATTACTGTTGGGCAATTGATAGAAAAGCAAATAATTATGACAGATTCATGGCAATGATCATGTATATAGGCATCACGTCCAAGACAAGTAGACCGAAACGATTTTGCATCTACTACTATTACTCCACCCATCGACCGCTATCCAGCATGCATCTAGAGTATTAAGTATAAAAACGGAGTAACGCCTTAAGCAAGATGACATGATGTAGACAAAGTAAATTCAAGCAATATGATTAAACCCCATCTTTTTATCCTTAATGGCAACAATACAAATACGTGTAATGTCCCTTTCTGTCACTGGGATTGAGCACCGCAAGATTGAACCCATCACAAAGCACCTCTCCCATTGCAAGATAAATCAATCTAGTAGGCCAAACCAAATCGATAGATCGGAGAGAAATACAAAGCTATAACAATCATGCATAAAAGAGTTCAGAGAAGACTCAAATATTTCTCATGAATAATCTGATCATAAACTCACAATTCATCGGATCCCAACAAACACACCGCAAAAGAAGATTACATCAGATAGAACTCCAAGAACATCGAGGAGAACTTTGTATTGAAGATCAAAGAGAGAGAAGAAGCCATCTAGCTACTAGCTATGGACCCGTAGGTCTGTGGTAAACTACTCACACATCATCGAAGGGGCAGCAAGGTTGATGTAGAAGCCCTCCGTGATCGATTCCCCCTCCGGCAGAGTACCGGAAAAGGCCTCCAGATGGGATCGCGGAAGAACAGAGGCTTGCGGTGGTGGAAAGGTTTTTTCTTCTGGCTCTTTGATGGTTTCCCAGTATTTGAGAATTTATAGAAGTGGAATTAGGTCAAACGGAGCCACGAGGGCCCCACAAGGCATCAAGGCACGCCCCCCCTGGGGTCGCGCCCTGTTGCCTTGTGGAGGCTTCGTGAACCTTCTGGCCTCCTCTCCAAGTCTCCAGGGTCTCTTTTGTCCAGAAAAAAATCTCCAAAAAGTTTTGTGGCATTTGGACTTCGTTTGGTACTGATTTCCTGAAAAACCAAAAACAGGCAAAAAACAGCAACTGGCACTGGGCACTAAGTTATTAGGTTAGTCCCAAAAAATGATATATTATTGCATATAAAACATCCAAGATTGATATTATAATAGCATGAAACAATCAAAAATTATAGATACGTTGGAAACGTATCAAGGAGGTGGAGGTGGGCCGCGGGGGATGCGAAATGAGAGAGAGGGAGAGAGATATATTTCGTCCCATTTTTTTAGACAAATGACCCAACCGTCCACCAACCGGTCCCAAATGTCAGCATCTCAGGTCGGCCCCACGCGTCAGCCCCGGATGGCATCCCCTCTTTGATCTACAATCTATCGGTATATAACTTGGAGCTATATTTGTATTCATCACATGATATGTGTTTTACTTGGAGCGTCTTGTGCCATAGTTTTCTTTTCTTTGTTTGCTTTTTAGTTTTCCACAATCATCTTTGCTGAACACACCTTTTTGAGAGGGACACACATTTATCGTGATTTGTTAGAATACTCTATGTGCTTCACTTATATCTTTAGAGCTAGGCAGTTGCTCTAGTGCTTCACTTATATCTTTTAGAGCACGGCGATGGTTATATTTTAAAGAAATGGTTGCACTCTCATGCTTCACTGATATCTTTTTGAGAGTATAATAAATAGTAATGGCAATTTGCACGGGTTATAAGATTGGTCCATAAAGGATAGGTATTCAAGAGAGATATAATAAAAACTTTCATGTAGATCACTGAATATGATAAGTTTTGCGATATTAAGAAGGTAATATGTGGATGTACTAGTGAATGAATGTGGTTTAGTAAGAATACTGGTGTTAAGGTTTGTGATTCCCGAAGCATGCACGTATAGTCCTTAGTTGTGTGATGAAGTTGGAGCATGATTTATTATTGATTGTCTACCTTATGAGTGGCGGTCGGGGACGAGCGATGGTCTTTTCCTACCAATCTATCCCCCTAGGGGCATGCGTAGTAGTACTTGGCTTTGAGGGCTAATAGACTTTTGCAATAAGTATGTGAGTTCTTTATGACTAATGTGAGTCCATGGATTATACGCACTTTCACCTTTCCGCAATTTGCTAGCCTCTTCGGTACCGTGCATTGCCCTTTGTCACCTCAAGAGTCGGTGCAAATTTCGCCGGTGCATCCAAACCCCGTGATATGATACGCTCTATCACACATAAGCCTTTTTATATCTTCCTCAAAACAGCCACCATACCTACCTATTACGGCATTTCCATAGCCATTCTGAGATATATTGCCATGCAACTTCCACCGTTCTTTTTTATATGACACACATCTTCATTGTCATATTGCTTTGCATGATCATATAGCTGACATAGTATTTGTGGCTCAGCCAGCGTTCATCATTTTTTTATACATGTTACGCTAGATCATTGCACATCCTGGTACACTGCCAAAGGCATTCACATAGAGTTGATGTCTACTACACAACTTATTCTTGTAGACTCGTGTTGGGCCTCCAAGCGCAGAGTTTTGTAAGACAGTAGCAATTTTCCCTCAAGTGGATGACCTAAAGTTTATCAATCCGTGGGAGGCGTAGGATGAAGATGGTCTCTCTCAAACAACCCTGCAACCAAATACAAGAAATCTCTTGTGTCCCCAACACACCCAATACAATGGTAAATTGTATAGGTGCACTAGTTCGGCGAAGAGATGGTGATACAAGTGTAGTATGGATAGTAGATATAGGTTTTTGTAATCTGAAAATAAAAAAACAGCAAGGTAGCAAGTGATAAAACGCAGCACAAATGGTATTGCAATGCTTATAAACAAGGCCTAGGGTTCATATTTTCACTAGTGCAATCTCTCAATAATGCTAACATAATTGGATCATATAACAATCCCTCAACGTGTGACAAAGAATCACTCCAAAGTTCTTATCTAGCAGAGAACATAAGATGAAATTGTTGTAGGGTACGAAACCACCTCAAAGTTATCTTTTCCGATCAATCTATTGAGCCATCCCTATAAGTGTCACGAACAGCCCTAGAGTTTGTACTAAAATAACATCATATGATACGCATCAACCAACTCTAATGTCACCTAGATACTCCAATGTCACCACAAGTATCCGTGAGTTGATTATTCGATATGCATCAAACAACTTCAGATCATAATATTCAATCCAACACAAAGAACTTCAAAGAGTGCCCCAAGATTTCTACTGAAGAAAGTAGGACAAAAACGTGCATCAACCCCTATGCATAGATTACCCCAATGTCACCTCGGGAATCCGCGAGTTGAGTGCCAAAACATACATCAAGTGAATCAATAGAACACCCCATTGTCACCACGGGTATTCATATGCAAGACATACATCAAGTGTTCTCAAATCCATAAAAGTATTCAATCCGATAATAGTGAAACCTCAAAGGTAAAAACTCAATTCATCACAACAAGATAGAGAGGGAGAAACACCATATGATCCAACTATATTAACAAAGCTCGCAGTACATCAAGATCGTGCCAAATCAAGAACACGAGAGAGAGATCAAACACATAGCTACTTGTACATACCCCTAGCCTCAAGGGTGAACTACTCCCTCCTCGTCATGGAGACTGTCGGGATGATGAAGATGGCCTCCGGTGATGATTTCCCCCACCGGCAGGGTGCCGGAACGGGGCTCCAAATGGTATTTTGAAGGTACAGAGGCTTGCGGTGGCATAGTCCAAAATCTAGGGTTATTTCTGGGGGTTTCTCTATTTATAGGATTTTTTGGCGTTGGAATCACGCGAAGACAGGCTAAGATGGGCCCACGAGGCACCACGGCGCCATACCCCCCCCCTGGCGCGCCCTGGTGCCTCGTGGGCACCTCGTGGCTCTTCTGGTCCTCCCACGAAGCTTCCTGGTTCTCTTTTGTTCCAAAAAAATCATCAAAAAGTTTCGCTGTATTTGGAGAACTTTTATCTCTACACAAAAAACAACACCACGGTAGTACTGCTGAAAACAGCGTTAGTCCGGGTTAGTTCTAATCAAATCATACCAAAACCATATAGAATTGTTATAAACATGGCATGAATACTTCATAAATTATAGATACGTTGGAGACGTATCAGCATCCCCAAGCTTAATTCATGCTCGTCCTCGAGTAGGTAAATGATAAAAGAAATAATTTATGAAGTGTGAATGCTAGCATAGTGCATAAGTTTGATCAATGATAATTTCAATAACTTTTCCTAGCATCATAATAGCAACTCTTTCTCATAAAACTCATCATGATAAAGTAGCAATCAATTCACATGTTATGGTTCAAACAATGCATTCTCTTGAAACTTAACAACCTATGTTCTTAGTCACCAAACAATTGCAATTCAACTTAATTTCAACAAAGTCTAAGTAAGAGCTCCACATACTCAATTATCATATAGTCTTCTATGATTGCTAGTACTCAAAGCATATTTTTAGAACAAATAGCATCCATCGAACACAGAGAAAGATAGGGGCTTAATGTTTCGCCTCCCAACTTATTTATCATAGAGATAATTGTCAACAATAATAATTCATGATCAAATATATTTGACTGGCCATATGTGCCTGGATCTTTCCCCACCACATGATGCTTGCCAACTAAAGAATAATTAAGGTTGGAATGAGAAGTAATACTATTGACTCTTGCATAAAAGTAAATACATAAAGTAAATACATAAAAGTAAAAGATAGGCCCTTCGCAGAGGGAAGCAGAGGTTGTCATGCGCTTTTTATTTTTAGATGTGCAAGCCCTTAATGCAAAGGAACGTCATGTTATATTACCCCTTGTGATAGCAACCTTTATTATGCAGTTCGTCGCTTTTATTTCTTTACCATCACAAGTTCGTACAACACTTATTTTCCCTTCCAATAGAAGGTCATACATATTTTAGGAACAATTTTTATTGCTTTTTGCACCGATGACAACTTACTTGAAGGATCTTATTCAATCCATAGGTAGATATGGTGGACACTCATGGGAAGAAATTGGGTTTAAGGGTTTTTGGATGCACAAGTAGTATATCTACTTAGTACGAATTTTTGGCTAGCAAAAGATCCTAAGTAAGCACCACATGTTGGAGGATCCATAACAATATAACTTCTATGCAAATATACCCAAACATAACTCATTACGTTGTCTTCCTTGTCCAACTTCAACTAATTTGCTCAAGTTTGAAAATAATTAATGGGTATTCACAATCATAAAAGATGTCCAAGATAATATATTTATATGTGAAAGTTCTCTTCCTTATACTAATCATTCATGAATTGCTTGTATGACCAATATTGTGATTGTCAAGTTTCAATAGATTTCACTTTCTAACCCAAATGTGAAACTACTACTGGACATGACACAAGCATATGAAGCACATATAATTTCAACTTTATGATATTCAATTCATTCAACAATTTACTCATAGGATATAAGTGAAGCACAAGAGCAAATGACAAACTACTCCAAAAAGATATAAGTGAAGATCAAATGAGTAGTTAAGTAAATAGGTAGCTATGTGAGGACTCTCTCTCATTTGAAAATTTCAGATCTTATTATTTTATTCAAACAGCAAGCAAAACAAAATATAATGATATACCAAGGATAGCACACATCGTGTGAAGAAGCAAAAACTTAGGCTAAACTGAGACTAACCGATAATTGTTGATGAAGAAAGGTGGGATGCCTACCGGGGCATCCCCAAGCTTAGATGCTTGAGACTTCTTGAAATATTAATTTGGGATTCCTTGGGCATCCCCAAGCTTGAGCTCTTGTGTCTCCTTAATTCCTCTCATATCATGGATTCTCCTAAATCTTTAAAAACTTCATCCACACAAAACTCAAAAAGAACTCGTGAGATAAGTTAGTATAAATCAACTCAAAACCTTAACATTCTCTACTATAGCAAATCACTAAAATTATAATTAAACATTGCATACTAAATGCCTCTGCATATTTAATACTCATATCCACAAATAGAAACATTAAACAAGCAACATATGCAAACAATGCAACTATAACCGAAATCTGTCTAAACAGAACACTCTGTAAAGGGTGAATAAGAATTCATACTTCCCTAATTCCAAAAATTCTGAAAAATTACCAAGTGACAGAGAACTCATGCATGCTTAATGTGTAAAAATATCAGATTTTTATCATGATCTGACTATTCAGGAATATTCTGGACATAACAGAAAACTTTCTGTTTTCAAACAGCAACACATAAACTTGCAAACTGAGCATGGTAAAGGCTATAATTGGCATTTTTATTGAACTAAAAGATACAAAATATGATTATTGATAAAACAAAGCAAATATCAATGAAAGAAAATGACGCTCCAAGCAAAACTCATATTATGTGACGAATAAAAATATAGCTCCAAGTGAGGTTACCGATAATTTTGAAGACAAAAGAGGGGATGCCTTCCGGGGCATCCCCAAGCTTAGACACTTGAGTCTTCCTTGAGTATTACCTTGGGTTACCTTGGGAATCCCCAAGCTTAGGGTCTTGCCACTCCTTATTCTCCTCATATCAATATCTCACTCAAAACTTGAAAACTTCAATCACACAAAACTTAACGGAACTTCGTGAGATAGGTTAGTATGATAAAAATAAATCATCCACTTAAGTACTGTCAAGACAAGATTCATAATTGTTCTCACATAATTCCTACTGTATTCTATCATTTGCACAATTTATATTGACCAATATAAGCTATGGAAACACTAAAACAAGCAAACTATGCACCGAAAACAGAATCTGTCAAAAACAGAACAGCGTGTAGTGAGCGATTTAAAATACATACTTCTGTACTGGACGCAAAAAATTTGTAACCAAATACTGTGTAAAAATTTCATAATTTTCTCATCCTCCAGTACAGAATAGAAATTACAGCACTGGACGCAAAAGTTTCTGTTTTTGCACAGAATCAAATCAACAAGCATCCACACTATCCCAAAGGCTTTACTTGGCACATTATTGAAAGAAAACATATAAAACATGATTACTACAGTAGATTAATCATGTGCACACAAAAAATCATGGCATAATCCAATTGAAAATTAAAATCATGATGACAAGTTTCATGTTTATCATTATTCTTTATAGCATACATGTCATCACAATAGTCATCATAGATAGCAACTTTGTTGTCATAACCAATTGAAACCTCTTTCAAAATAGTGGAATCATCATTAATTAAAGTCATGGCCTCTCCAAATACACTTTCATTAATATAATCATCATAAATAGGAGGCATGCAATCATCATAATAAATTTTCTCATCAAAACTTGGGGGACTAAAAATATCATCTTCATCAAACATAGCATCCCCAAGCTTGTAGCTTTGCATATCATTAGCATCATGGATATTCATAGAAAGCATACTAACAACATTGCAATCATGCTCATCATTCAAAGATTTTATGCCAAAGATTTTATTGAATTCTTCTTCTAACACTTTGGCACAATTTTCCGATCCATCATTTTCAAGAAACACATTAAAACGATGAAGCGTATGAGGCAACCTCAATTCCATTTTTTTGTAGTTTTCTTTTATAAACCAAACTAGTGATAAAACAAGAAACTAAAAGATTCAATTGCAAGATCTAAAGATATACCTTCAAGCACTCACCTCCCCGGCAACGGCACCAGAAAAGAGCTTGATGTCTACTACACAACTTATTCTTGTAGACTCGTGTTGGGCCTCCAAGCGCAGAGTTTTGTAGGACAGTAGAAATTTTCCCTCAAGTGGATGACCTAAGGTTTATCAATCCGTGGGAGGCGTAGGATGAATATGGTCTCTCTCAAACAACCCTGCAACCAAATACAAGAAATCTCTTGTGTCCCCAACACACCCAATACAATGGTAAATTGTATAGGTGCACTAGTTCAGCGAAGAGATGGTGATACAAGTGTAGTATGGATAGTAGATATAGGTTTTTGTAATCTGGAAATATAAAAAAACAGCAAGGTAGCAAGTGATAAAACGGAGCACAAACGGTATTGCAATGCTTAGAAACAAGGCCTAGGGTTCATACTTTCAATAGTGCAATCTCTCAATAATGCTAACATAATTGGATCATATAACAATCCCTCAACGTGCGACAAAGAATCACTCCAAAGTTGTTATCTAGCGGAGAACATAAGATGAAATTGTTGTAGGGTACGAAACCACCTCAAAGTTATCTTTTCCGATCAATCTATTGAGCCATCCCTATAAGTGTCATGATCAGCCCTAGAGTTTGTACTAAAATAACACCATATGATACGCATCAACCAACTCTAATGTCACCTAGATACTCCAATGTCACCACAAGTATCCGTGAGTTGATTATTCGATATGCATCAAACAACTTCAGATCATAATATTCAATCCAACACAAAGAACTTCAAAGAGTGCCCCAAGATTTCTACCGAAGAAAGTAGGACGAAAACGTGCATCAACCCCTATGCATAGATTACCCCAATGTCACCTCGGGAATCTGTGAGTTGAGTGCCAAAACATACATCAAGTGAATCAATAGAACACCCCATTGTCACCACGGGTATTCATATGCAAGACATACATCAAGTGTTCTCAAATCCATAAAAGTATTCAATCCGATAATAGTGAAACCTCAAAGGTAAAAACTCAATTCATCACAACAAGATAGAGAGGGAGAAACACCATATGATCCAACTATATTAACAAAGCTCGCGGTACATCAAGATCGTGCCAAATCAAGAACACTAGAGAGAGAGAGATCAAACACATAGCTACTTGTACATACCCCTAGCCTCGAGGGTGAACTACTCCCTCCTCATCATGGAGACCGCCGGGATGATGAAGATGGCCTCCGGTGATGATTTCCCCCTCTGGCAGGGTGCCGGAACGGGGCTCCAAATGGTATTTTGAAGGTACAGAGGCTTGCGGCGGCGTAGTCCAAAATCTAGGGTTATTTCTGGGGGTTTCTCTATTTATAGGATTTTTTGGCGTTGGAATCACGCGAAGATGGGCTAAGATGGGCCCACGAGGCACCATGGCGCCATACGCCCCCCCTGGCGCGGCCTGGTGCCTCATGGGCACCTCGTGGCTCTTCTGGCCCTCCCACGAAGCTTCCTGGTTCTCTTTTGTTCCAAAAAAAATCGTCAAAAAGTTTCAGTGCATTTGGAGAACTTTTATTTCTGCACAAAAAACAACACCACGGTAGTTCTGCTGAAAACAGCGTCAGTCTGGGTTAGTTCTAATCAAATCATACCAAAACCATATAGAATTGTTATAAACATGGCATGAATACTTCATAAATTATAGATACATTGGAGACGTATCAAGAGTCATATTGTTCTAGTATCGAGTTGTAATATTGAGTTGTAAGTAAATAAAAATGTGATGATCATCATTATTAGAGCATTGTCCCAGTGAGGGAAGGATGATGGAGACTATGATTCCCCCACAAGTCGGGATGAGGCTCCGGACGAAAAATATAAAAAAAAGAGAAAAAAAAGAGAGGCCAAAAAGAGCCCAGCAAAAAAATGAGAGAAAAAGAGAGAAGGGGCAATGTTACTATCCTTTTCCACACTTGTGCTTCAGAGTAGCACCATGTTTTTCATATAGAGACTCTCCTGAGTTGTCACTTTCATATACTAGTGGGAATTTTTCATTATAGAACTTGGCTTGTATATTCTGATGATGGGCTTCCTCAAATGCCCGAGGTCTTCATGAGCAAGCAAGTTGGATGCACACCCACTTAGTTTCAGTTTGAGCTTTCATACACTTATAGCTCTTAGTGCATCCGTTGCATGGCAATCCCTACTCCTCGCATTGATATCAATTGATGGGCATCTCCATAGCCCGTTGATTAGTCGCATCGATGCGAGACTATCTTCCTTTTTTGACTTCCCCTTATTAATCTCTATCATCATATTCTATTCTGTGGCACCCCGGCTCAGAGGGACCGGAACGCCCCGTATTCCAGCCCAGAAATCGAGTCTTCTGGAATACGGCACTGCTTGGCATAGAACAAATCAGCTCTCATTACAAATGATAAGGTACAAGGGTCTGCTATTACAAAGATTACAATGGCACGACGACACTATGCCTGCTAAGGTAGCTCTATGCTAGCAGCGGAACAACTCTAAGCAGCGGGATAACTTCTAGCGGCGGAACAACGACGACGGTGATGAACTCCACTCCGCAGGGACTCTGGCTGGGACATGGTCTAGCTCGCACGATCGGAATCCTCGACAAGCAATCAATCACAGCATCACCTGCAATCTGGCATGACACGCCAGGTGAGTACTTTGAATGTACTCGCAAGCTCACAACAACCAAAAGCATCAAGGCAAAACAACAACATAGCATTAACAAGTTAACTTATTACCAACTACTATGAGGTGGAAGCAAAAATTCAATCAAGATATGGTAAAGCTAGAATCACTGATGAATCAACATCTTAGGTCACATGAACCAACTCACTCTTGGCTATCTGGCCAAGCAATGTACCATCTCGATCACCTTGTGATCAATAAATCTTCGTGATCACCGCGTGATCACATCACAATCCAATGATCATCCTCAAGATCATATCGATGTCATCAACGACCTCCTGCCAAACTGATACTTGCCCACATACAACTATAAGCCATAATATAAGTCATTCAGTCATTGTGAGTGTTGATCAAACGGTGTGACCTACAACGAACTGTGTCCATATCCGAGGACGCGGCTATCGATAGTTTATACACTCTGCAGAGGTTAGTACATTGTACCCACACTACGGAACTCATGGCCTCATGCTCCCATTCGGGTGGAGCAACGATATTCCGACAAAACCAATCTATTGCATGACACTCTCCCGGCCACTCCCGACAAACTCCCCTTTGGGCTATGTCATGGGTGGCCCTGATGTCAACTCGTGGCATCCGCCATCTCTGTGGCTGCCACCGCCGTGGCCAAACAAAACAACCTCGTCCCAAACGGGGACACTCGGGTACAACACAACTTGGGCACACAAGGGTACGGCCGCCTACCGGGCCAGGGCAGCGCGGGACCATAACCTTCCCTAGTTGGAGGCACCGGCGAGAGGCATGTCAATAGACTGAATTAGGGCCTCCCCATCCAGGCAAGTGTGGCTGCACTGGTGAGCTCGATTCGGTGGCACCTGACCAATGAAATGACGGAATTGATCCCCAAGATATTTCTGTGATAGAACTGTTACTCCAATATTACATATCCACCTATGATTCAAGTCGAAACAATATCCATCCAATAATCCAAAGAATAATATATCCATATCCTTATTGTGAACCCCAATAATATAAAATTTAATATGATCATGACGAGAGCATGACCACTGCTACTAGCAATCCTGAAGCAATATGTCACCCTCAATCTGCAAAGCATTAGTCCTAGAGATCCAAGCATCATCATGGCAGTACAAACTCACATATTATCCAATCATAATGCCATGAATAAATCATTTCTAAATAATGCAATATTAAGCAAATTTATTCAAATAAACCATGACATTGCATTGCAATCATGCAAATGGAGGGTGTGGCTTGCCTTGCTCCAAAAGAGAGGGGAAGAGCTCCTGGTCTTCACCAACACACCACACACACTCTGAAAACATTTTTGCAAGCATTTATAAATATCACATAAAGCAAATACTTCTGTCCAAAAATTCTAGACAGAAGATAAAAATACCAAACTCTATCAGAAAATAGAGGAGCTCAAAATAAAAATACTGCAAAAAGAATCAGTTCATTTGGACTTGTAATTTAGGTGATATTCAAGGTAAAAGTTTGGTCAAATCTGGATTTAAAATTGAATTTAAAAGAATTTCAGAAAACCTCCAGGGGCTCACGTCGAAAGCGTAAAGTGGGGGTTACGCCTCCACTTAAAACGCTTCGGCGGGGCGGGGTGAGGCTGATGGGTGGGGCCACCCCGTTAGATTTAAGGGACGGAGGGGGAACAGAGGGTGGCGGTGCTCACCAGCGCTAGACGGCGGCGAGGAGGCCACGGCGAAGCAGGGAGAGGGGAGGGAACGGATCGGTCACTCCGCGACAAACACGCCCGTACCCGCAGCTCAAAGAATGGTGGCCGGACGACGTCGCGCCCTACATCTTCGGCGACGGCGAGCTACGGGCGTCGGCAGAGCAAGCGATTCTGGCGACCATTGCCCCGGGGAAAAGGTTGAGGAGGACTAGGGGAGTGAAGGGAGCTTGATGGTGGCCTTGGCTCGTCCGGAGATGCACCGGAGCAAGCTGACCAAGGAAGAGGCCGAGCAACGGAGCTCTGGCCGAAGAGGAAGAAGAAGGGCTCCGGGGCTCGGCTGGAGGGCTCTGGTGGTCGATTTGGTGAGGGGAAGGTCGAGTGGTGAGAAGAGGCGAGCTCAAGGAGGGGTTAAATAGGCGGACGGAGATGCCCGAGCTCGGGCGCCGCCACGGGAAAGATGGCCGAAGCTCTGGCGCGACCGCGGACGCGTGGCGCATGGGCGGGCTCGGACGACGACGTGAGAGAGCTAGTGGAGCGCCAGAGGAGCAGACGCGGGCGAGGCACGCGCGGTCGGCCATTAAGCCACTGTACACACGCGTGCGGCGAGAGCAGAGGGGCCGTGGCAAGAGGAGAGGGACAGAAGGAGGGGGGAAACGGGGCTAGCCGGCCAGGTGGATGACGGAGAGGGAGGGCTGCACCAGCAGACGCGCGAACGCGGCCGAGAAGAAGAGGCCCGCGGCTCGGCGACATCCAGAGCGCGCCCAACGCACGCAGAGCACGCGCACACGCGTGCCAACTGTGCGGTCATCGCGTGCATTGCCACGGAGAGGGCACGTAGGCCTGGCAAAAGATGTCCATAGTGTTGTCCATCCATCCTACAGCCTCACTGAAGTGATGGATCAACTAAAGGGACTATAGATTGATGGGATGCATCAGATGAATGTTGTTGTAGCCAACTTGGGTTAGAAGCTGTGGTCAAGTTTCTTGACCAATGGACCAGAGAGGATGTCTCAATGGTTTAGGGTAGGAAGGACTACAGTCCTGTGAATTTTGAGATGAATTGGACAAGATTTGAAGATAGTTGCTATACAACTGCAAAAACAGCACAGAAACTGGAATTGGATGTTGCACTCACATGGGGTACTGGATTGAGCTGCAATTTGGTGGAGAGTTGTGATTTAGGACCCTGTAGGTACTGGCAAAATTTCATGCCATTTGGAAATACCTAGATGGTACTTCCTTCACAAAGGTCCTCTCTGAACAGAATCTTGGAGGAATATTGTAGGGCAAATGACTTGGCAAACTGGTGTGAATTTTGGCATGCTCAAAGGATATAGGGGTATTTAGGTCCTGGATTAATTTCAGAATTTATGAAGCAATAGAAAATATAGTTGCTTCACAAACTGAAAATTCGACTAGAACCAAAGATTAGAAGTGGTACTCACATAGATTGTTGTATGGGGCAAAATTTGGTGTGGGGGAATTAATTGAGCACAAAGAGGGCCTGGCAAAATTTCAACTCATTTGGATACTCCTAGCTAGTACTTCCTTCACAAAGCTTCTCTCTGGACAGAAACTTTGGGAATTTGCTGAGAATGATTTACTAGGCAAATGGAGTTGAATTTTGTCATGTGGTAATTACTTGGATAGGAAAGACTGCTCAAAAAGTTTGAGAGCAATTAAGAAAATATAAATAGCACTTCCTTCACAAAGTGCCATACTAGACAGAAAAAGAAAATGAATATTCCTGAATTAATTTTGAACTAGGCAGGGAAGAGTTTGGACATATCTAGGGAATATATGATCTAAAGAATTTATGAGAATTATTTGGGAATTTTTGGAATGACAGAAATATAGATTGCTTCACAACCTAGGTCAAATAGGGTTATTCCTTTAATAAGAAAAAGGAATATTCCCTAAGAAAAGAATTTTGGAGTTGGGCTAGAATAGAGGTGCCATGATCTTGGGAAAGATACAAGGATGAAATACTACTTGGGAGAAGAAGAAATGATGATCTCCCAGGTTTCAAGTCCATAGAACTGCTCCAAAAGAAAACCAGAGCAAAAACCAAATAAAACCAAAAGAAAAAGAAAGGGCCAAAAAAATCGGGGTGTTACATATTCCACCCATAGTGCTATGTACATGGCTCACGCTCATTTATTGCGTGATGGTTGAAAAAGCTGAAGCGCGTTAAAAAGTATGAACCAATTGCTCGGCTTGTCATCGGGGTAGAGCATGATTAATACTTTGTGTTAGGAAGACTAAGCATGACGGGCTATATGATTTTGTAGGGATAGCGTTCTTTAGCATTTTTATTTTGAAAGGCATGATTGTTTGCTGGTATGCCTGAGTATTGATGTCTTTATATCAAATTATAGACTATTGCTTTGAATCACTCGTTTCTTAATATTCATACCGTAAAAGAAGAGTTACATGATGAACATGTTAGGTAGCATTCCACATCAAAAATTCTGTTTTTATCATTTACCTACTCGAGGACGAGCAGGAATTAAGCTTGGGGATGCTTGATACGTCTCCAACATATCTATAATTTTTTATTGTTCCATGCTATTATAGTATCAATCTTGGATGTTTTATATGCAATTATATGCAATTATGTATCTTTTTTTGGGACTAACCTATTAACCTAGTGCCCAGGGCCGGTTGCTGTTTTTCTGCTTGTTTTTGGATTTTCAGAAAATCAATATCAAACGGAGTCCAAACGAAGAAAAAACTTTGGATTATTTTTTTCTGGACCAAGATAGACCCTAGAAGGTTCGGGAGAAGACCAGAGGAGTCACGTGGGACGACAGGCTCGGGATGCATGCCCAGGGGGGGTAGTCGTGCCCCCAGGCTTGTGGGCCCCTCGTGGCACATCTTGACCTAATTTTTCCTCTATAAACTCTCAAATATTCCCAATATACCAGAGAGCCACAAGAAATAACTTTTCCGCCGCCGCAAGCTTCTGTTCTTCCGCGATCCCATCTGGGGGCTTTTTCTGGCACTCTGCCGGAGGGGGAATCAATCACGGAGGGCTTCTACATCAACCTTGCTGCCCTTCTGATGATGTGTGAGTAGTTTACCACAGACCTACGGGTCCATAGCTAGTAGCTAGATGGCTTCTTCTCTCTCTTTGATCTTCAATACCATGTTCTCCTCGATCTTCTTGGAGTTCTATCCGATGTAATCTTTTGCGGTGTGTTTGTTGGGATCCGATGAATTGTGGGTTGATGATCAGATTATTCATGAGAAATATTTGAGTCTTTTCTGAACTTATTTATGCATGATTGTTATAGTTTTGTATTTCTCTCCTATCTATCTGTTTGGTTTGGCCAACTAGATTGATTTATCTTGCAATGGGAGAGGTGCTTTGTGATGGGTTCAATCTTGCGGTGCTCTATCCCAGTGACAAAGTAGGGGACAAGACACGTATTTGTATTTTTGCCATTAAGGATAAAACGATGGGGTTTATTCATATTGCTTGAGTTTACTTTGTCTACATCATGTCATCTTGCTTAAGGTGTTACTCCGTTTTTATTAACTTAATACCCTAGATGCATGCTGGATAGCAGTCGATGGGTGGAGTAATAGTAGTAGATGCAGGCAGGAGTGGGTCTACTTGTCTCGGACATGATGCCTATATACATGATCATTGCCATGAATCCGTCATAACTATGCGCTTTTCTATCAATTGCCCAACAGTAATTTGTTTACCCACCGTATGCTATGTGTTCGAGAGGGAAGCCTCTAGTGAAAACTATGCCCCCCCGGGTCATTTATCTATCATATATAAAATCCAAAAATACCTTGCTGCAATTTTATTTCCTTTATTTTATTTTGCAATTTATTTACCTATCTATCACTTTTAGAATTAATCCTTGCAAGTAACCGCCAAGGGGATTGACAACCCTCTTGTTCGCGTTGGGTGCAAGTATTTGCTTTTGTGTGTGTAGGTGCTGCTAACGAGGTTATGTGTGGTTCTCCTCCTGGATTGATAACCTTGGTTCTTAACTGAGGGAAATACTTATCTCTACTGTACTGCATCATCCTCTCCTCTTCGAGGAAATCCCAACGCAGCTCACAAGTAGCAGGAAGAATTTCTGGCGCCGTTGGCGGGGAGACATCACCAAAACCTATCAAGTACCTTCGCATAAACTATCATCTACTTGCTCTTATTTTCATTTGCCTTTGTCTCTTGTTTTCATCTCTCACACTTCTCATAAAAATTACAAAAACACAAAAATATTTTATTTGCTTGTTTGCTTGCTTTGTCACTATGTCTCAAGAAAACACCAAGTTGTGTGACTTTTCAATTACTAATAATAATGATTTTATTAGTACTCCAATTGCTCCTCCCGTCGCTAGTGCGGAGTCTTATTATATTAATGCTGCTTTGCTAAATCTTGTTATGAAAGAACAATTTTCTGGAACTCCTAATGAGCATGCTCCTTCCCATCTTAATACTTTCGTTGAATTATGCGATATGCAAAAGAAAAAATATGTGGATAATGATATTATTAAGTTAAAATTATTTCCGTTCTCACTAAGAGATCGTGCTAAAACTTGGTTTTCATCCTTGCCTCGCAATAGTATTGATTCTTGGGATAAGTGTAAGGATGCTTTTATTGCCAAGTATTTTCCTCCCGCCAAGATTATTTCTTTAAGAAATCAAATTATGAATTTTAAGCAACTTGAGCAAGAACATGTTGCACAAGCATGGGAGAGAATGAAATTAATGATTAGAAATTGTCCCACTCATGGTTTAAGCTTATGGATGATCATACAAAAAAATTATGCGGGACTAAACTTTGTTTCTAGAAATCTTCTAGACTCTGCTGCAGGTGGTACTTTTTTGGAAATTACATTAGGAGAAGCTACAAAACTCCTTGATAATATTATGACAAATTATTCTCAATGGCACACTGAAAGAACTCCAACTGGTAAGAAGGTAAATTCTGTCGAAGAAATATCTACTTTGGGTGATAAAATGGATGCTATTATGAAAATGCTTTCTAGTAAAAATGCTCATGTTGATCCTAATGATGTTCCATTATCTATTTTGATTGAGCAAAATAATGATGCTATTTATGTGAATTTTGTCTCTAGAAACAATTTCAACAACAATGCTTATAGAGGGAATTTCAATCCTAGACCGTTTCCCAGAAATTCCTCTAATAATTACGGTAATTCCTATGGTAATTCATACAATAATAATAATAGGATACCCTCTGATCTTGAGAGTAATATTAAAGAATTTATTAATTCTCAAAAGATTTTCAATGCTATGGTAGAAGAAAAATTAAATAAAGTTGATGATATGGCTAGGAACATGGATATAATTGCTCATGATGTAGAGAATCTTAAAATTAAAACTTTTCCACCCAAGCATGATATTAATGAATATATTAAAGCTATCTATGTCTCCATTAATGAAAGTAAAGAGAGAACCGCTAGGTTGAGAGCTAAGCGAGAATTCCTAGAAAAAAGCTATTCCACCCGGTTTTTATCGTAGTAATGATGAAAAATATTAAAATGATTGGTGTCTCACCTATTGAATCTCTATTTAATAATATAAAACTTGATGAAAAAAAGACTGAAAATGAGTCAACTTTAGTTAGAAGGCGTTCCAATTATTTGGAGGGTGATAATCTTAATGATAAAAATGATAAAAGTGGGTTTGGAGAGGTCAAAACTTTAAATAGTGATGTGCCCACTACTTTGGATTACAAGGACTTTAATTATGATAATTGCTCTTTAGTTGAATGTATTTCCATGTTGCAATCCATGATAAACTCACCCAACGCCTATGAACAAAATAAAGCTTTTAATAAACATATTGTAGAAGCTATGATAAAAGCTCATGAAGAAAAGCTTGAGTTGGAAGTTTCAATACCTAGAAATTACATGATGAATGGGAACCTACTATTAAAGTTAAAATTAAAGATTATGAATGTAATGCTTTGTGTGATCTAGGTGCTAGCGTCTCTACTATACCAAAATCTTTATGTGACGTGCTAGGTCTCACCGATATGGATGCTTGTTCCCTTAATCTACATTTAGCGGATTCAACTATTAAGAAACCTTTGGGTAGAACAAATGATGTGCTTTTTCTTGCTAATAGAAATTATGTGCTCGTGGATTTCATTGTGCTTGATATTGAATGCAATCCATCTTGTCCTATAATACTTGGTAGGCCTTTCCTACGAACCATAGGTGCTATTATTGATATGAAAGAAGGTAATATAAGATTTCAACTCCCACTAAATAAAGGGATGGAACACTTCCCTAGAAAGAGAATTAAGCCACCATATGAATCTATTATGATGGTCACCTATGTAATTAATTTGAAGGATGACAAAACTTGAAACTATGCATTATGCCTAGCTAGGGGCATAAAACAATAGCGCTTGTTGGGAGACAACCCAATATGTATCTTAAATTTTTGCTTTGTTATCTGTTTTGTGTGTTTACACAAATATAGCTACTGTTATTATTGTGTTTTTATCTCTTAATTAGTGTTTGTGCCAAGTAATGCCTTTGGGATGATCTAGATGATAGTATTATTGATGTTGTTTGAAAACAGAAACTTTTACGTCCAGTGCTGAAATTTTAGTTTCTTGCTAGAAAGTCAATAGTTGTTGATTTTTTTACACAGTATTGGAATATGAATTGTTTACGTTTTCCTAATTTTTCAGAATTTTTGGAGTTACAGAAGTATGTCTTTAATTCAGACCTTTACATACTGTTCTGTTTTAGACGGATTCTGTTTTTGTTGCATAGTTTGCTTATTTTAATGAACCTATGGATTGTATCGGGGGGTATAAGTCATAGAGAAGTTGGAGTACAGTAGCATTATGCCAATATTAAATATGAATCAATTTATAACAGTACCTAAAGTTTAAGATTTGTTTGTTATACTAACGGATCTCACGAGGTTTCTGTTGAGTTTTGTGTGCTGAAGTTTTCAAGTTTTGGGTGAGATCACGATGGATGAAGGAATAAGGAGTGGCAAGACCCTAAGCTTTGGGATTCACAAGGCACCCCAAGGTAATATTCAAGGAAGACCCAAGCGTCTAAGCTTGGTCATGCCCCGGATGGCATCCCCTCTTTCATCTACAATCTATCGGTATATCACTTGGAGCTATATTTTTATTCATCACATGATATGTGTTTTACTTGGCGCGTCTTGTGCCATAGTTTTGTTTTATTCATTTGCTTTTTAGTTTGCTACAATCATCTTTTCTGAACACACCTATTTGAGAGGGACACACATTTATCGTGATTTGTTAGAATACTCTATGTGCTTCACTTATATCTTTTGAGCTAGCTAGTTGCTCTAGTGCTTCACTTATATCTTTTAGAGCACGGCGGTGGTTATATTTTAAAGAAATGGTTGCACTCTCATGCTTGACTTATATCTTTTTGAGAGTCTAATAAATAGTAATGGCAATTTGCACGGGTTATAAGATTGGTCCATAAAGGATAGGTATTCAAGAGAGATATAATAAAAACTTTCATGTAGATCACTGAATATGATAAGTTTGATTCCTTGCAATAGTTTTGCGATATTAAGATGGTAATATGTGGATGTACTAGTGAATAATTTTGGTTTAGTAAGAATATTGGTGCTAAGTTTTGTGATTCCCGAAGCAGGCACGTATAGTCCTTAATTGTGTGATGAAGTTGGAGCATGATTTATTATTGCTTGTCTACCTTATGAGTGGCAGTCGGGGATGAGCGATGGTCTTTTCCTACCAAGCTATCCCCCTAGGGGCATGCGTAGTAGTACTTTGCTTCGAGGGCTAATATACTTTTGCAATAAGTATGTGAGTTCTTTATGACTAATGTGAGTCCATGGATTATACGCACTCTCACCTTTCCGCAATTTGCTAGCCTCTTCGGTACCGTGCATTGCCCTTTCTCACCTCGAGAGTCGGTGCAAACTTCGCCGGTGCATCCAAACCCCGTGATATGATACACTCTATCACACATAAGCCTCTTTATATTTTCCTCAAAACAACCACCATACCTACCTATTATGGCATTTCCATAGCCATTCTGAGATATATTGCCATGCAACTTCCACCATTCTTTTTTATATGACACGCATCTTCATTGTCATATTGCTTTGCATGATCATATAGCTGACATAGTATTTGTGGCTCAGCCACCATTCATCATTTTTTATACATGTTACGCTAGATCATTGCACATCCTGGTACACTGCCAGAGGCATTCACATAGAGTCATATTGTTCTAGTATCGAGTTGTAAGTAAATAAAAGTGTGATGATCATCATTATTAGAACATTGTCCCAGTGAGGAAAGGATGATGGAGACTATGATTCCCCCACAAGTCGGGATGAGGCTCTGGACGAAAAGTATTAAAAAAAGAGAGGCCAAAAAGAGCCCAGCAAAAAATGAGAGAAAAAGAGAGAAGGGGCAATGTTACTATCCCTTTCCACACTTCTGCTTCAGAGTAGCACCATGTTTTTCATATAGAGAGTCTCCTGAGTTGTCACTTTCATATACTAGTGGGAATTTTTCATTATAGAACTTGGCTTGTATATTCTAATGATGGGCTTCCTCAAATGCCCAAGGTCTTCATGAGCAAGCAAGTTGGATGCACACCCACTTAGTTTCAGTTTGAGCTTTCATACACTTATAGCTCTTAGTGCATCCGTTGCATGGCAATCCCTACTCTTCGCATTGATATCAATTGATGGGCATCTCCATAGCCCGTTGATTAGCCGCGTCAATGCGAGACTATCTTCCTCTTTTGACTTTCCCTTATTAATCTCTATCATCATATTCTATTCCACCCATAGTGCTATGTCCATGGCTCGCGCTCATGTATTGTGTGAGGCTCTGAAGCGCGTTAAAAAGTATGAACCAATTGCTCGGCTTGTCATCGGGGTAGTGCATGATTAATACTTTATGTTAGGAAGACTAAGCATGACAGGCTATATGATTTTGTAGGGATAGCGTTCTTTAGCATTTTTATTTTGAAAGGCATGATTGTTTGTTGGTATGCCCGAGTATTGATGTCTTTATATCAAATTATATACTATTTCTTTGAATCACCCGTTTCTTAATATTCATACCGTAAAGGAAGAGTTACATGATGAACATGCTAGGCAGCATTCCACATCAAAAATTCTGTTTTTATCATCTACCTACTCGAGGACGAGCAGGAATTAAGCTTGGGGATGCTTGATACGTCTCCAACGCATCTATAATTTTTTATTGTTCCATGCTATTATAGTATCAATCTTGAATGTTTTATATGCAATTATATATCAGTTTTTGGGACTAACCTATTAACCTAGTGCCCAGTGCCAGTTGCTGTTTTTCTGCTTGTTTTTGGCTTTTCAGAAAATCAATATCAAACGGAGTCCAAACAAAGAAATAACTTTTGATTAATTTTTTCTGGACCAAGAGAGACCCTAGAAGGTTCAGGAGAAGACCAGAGGAGTCACGAGGGAGCGACAAGCTCGGGAGGCGCGCCCAGGGGGTTGGCACGCCCCAGGCTTGTGGGCCCCTCATGGCACATGTTGACCTAATTCCGCCTCTATAAATTCTCAAATATTCCCAATATACCAGAGAGCCACACGAAATAACTTTTCCACCGCCGCAAACTTCTGTTCTTCCGCGATCCCATCTGGAGGCCTTTTTCGGCACTCTGCCGGAGGGGGAATCGATCACAGAGGGCTTCTACATCAACCTTGTTGCCCTTCTGATGATGTGTGAGTAGTTTACCACAAACCTACGGGTCCATAGCTAGTAGCTAGATGGCTTCTTCTCTCTCTTTGATCTTCAATACCATGTTCTTCTCGATCTTCTTGGAGTTCTATCCGATGTAATATTTTTGCGATGTGTTTGTTGGGATCCGATGAATTTTGGGTTTATGATCAAATTATTCATGAGAAATATTTGAGTCTTTTCTGAACTTATTTATGCATGATTATTATAGCTTTGTATTTCTCTCCTATCTATCTGTTTGGTTTGGCTAACTAGATTGATTTATCTTGCAATGGGAGAGGTGCTTTGTGATGGGTTCAATCTTGCGGTGCTCTATCCCAGTGACAAAGTAGGGGACAAAACACGTATTTGTATTGTTGCCATTAAGGATAAAACGATGGGGTTTATTCATATTGCTTGAGTTTACTTTGTCTACATCATGTCATCTTGTTTAAGGCGTTACTCCGTTTTTATTAACTTAATACCATAGATGCATGCTGGATAGCAGTCGATGGGTGGAGTAATAGTAGTAGATGCAGGCAGGAGTCGGTCTACTTGTCTCGGACGTGATGCCTATATACATGATCATTGCCATGAATCCGTCATAACTATGCGCTTTTCTATCAATTGCCCAACAGTAATTTGTTTACCCACCGTACGCTATGTGTTCGAGAGAGAAGCCTCTAGTGAAAACTATGCCCCTCGGGTCATTTATCTATCATATATAAAATCCAAAATTACCGTGTTGCAATTTTATTTCCTTTATTTTATTTTGCAATTTATTTATCTATCTATCACTATCAGAATTAATCCTTGCAAGTAACCGCCAAGGGGATTAACAACCCTCTTGTTCGCTTTGGGTGCAAGTTTTTGCTTTTGTGTGTGTAGGTGCTGCTAACGAGGTTCTGTGTGGTTCTCCTACTGGATTGATAACGTTGGTTCTTAACTGAGGGAAATATTTATCTCTACTGTATTGCATCATCCTCTCCTCTTCCAGGAAATCCCAACGCAGCTCACAAGTAGCAGTATAATACAAGGTAACTGGTATTACTGTCGCACTGACACACTTGATACATTCTTACCATGAACTGAATTTCTCTGCACCTAATCTCTTCATTGCAGGAACCGCAACTCTACTTCCACTTTTATTTATGTTATTTACTTTTAAGAGCTTTTACTATCGTAACTTGAAACTTTTTATCCTTGTCACTCTGGTTTATTAGTCCACCAGGACAGTAACAATATTTGCAGAAGCTCAAGCAGTTACTTCACACAAAAACTGTGACACCTTGTGTGTGACAGAAGTGCCAATATAAATACTTTCCTCTGCTCTTCGTTGGGACGATAACTAATTCCGATACTTCCACGAAAGTGCTAAATAACCCTGTTTTTGGCTTTCAGGCACCAAAGCATTTTCTGGTGCCGTTGTCGGGGAGCTAAGCGCAGACTATTTGTTTGTAACTGTTTTTTGTAGGTGTTGTTATTGTAGATGCTTCCTGTAAGTGACAGGGGCTCTACTCGGTCTGGAAGAACGTATTTACCAGATTATATCGCTCGTTTTCCTCAGGAGCAACAAGCTTCATTAATAGAAAAATACAAAAATAATCAAACAGTTGATCTTAACACTTTGTTTGCAGAAATGTCGATTACTCCGAAGCCAAAGAAGGCTTTAAGAGATTATTGTGCTCCAGTTATGACCCAAAGATCTCCTATAGTATATCCTACAAATTATGCAAAAGTGTATTCGATTGACTGTGATCTCATCATGGAAGTTAAAAAGCATGCCTTTGCAGGAACCGAGGAGGAAGACCCCCAAACACATCTTATGTTCTTTGATACCCTATGTGGTACTTTTAAATTGAAGGATGTGTCACAAGAATTTGTTCTATTAAGACTCTTCAGGTTTTCTCTAAAAGGCGATGCTGAAAATTCATATAATCGATTGCCTCAAGGGAGTATAACCAGCTGGCTGATGTGTGCTGAAAAATTTATGGCCAAATTTCGTCCGGGCTCAAAGATTACCAAGCTTCGAAGAAATCTCACCCTATTCGTTCCAGAAGATGGAGAAACTTTATATGGAGCCTGGGAAAGATACTCTAAATTTTTGAACCTTTGTCCTAACCATGGCTATGCTGAACATGTTATACTTCATATGTTTTATCATGGAATTAACGATGAATCAAAATCTATTCTTGATCTTAGTGCAGGAGAACGTTTCATGTCTCTAACTCTTGAAGAAGGAAGAGCACTTATAGAAAAAACTTATGATTGCCAAAGAGCAGTGGAATATTGAGGAACCAACGAAGCCAACTGGAAAAATATATCATATTGAAGATATGGAAGAATTTAAAAAGGTGACTCAAGAAAAAGGAAAACCTGTTGAACAAGTTATCAATGAAAAAGTGGATATATTTAGTATTTTCAAAAAACATAACTTTTTGTCTTTACATCACACCAATCTTCTACACTAAACAAATTCCCTCGCAAGTTTAACTCTCTACAAAAAAAAAGTACAACCATTTTTGGTGCTCCGTAAAAAATTTGTTACCTCCATTACATTCTTATGACACTATAAAAAAAGGCCACCTGGCTATAATTTTTCCCAAGTTACCAATACCATTACTATTAAAACATTCCAACCTTTCTAGCCAGCATATTTTTCTACAATCTAGAGTGCACGCAACATTTTAAACTTTAGCTTCTTTTTGGCCCATACAAAAAATAAGCATTGAATATTCCAAAAAATGAGTGCACGTTCAATAGACACATACAATAAAGTACATGCAATAACATAGCTAAACAAGGTCTGCCAAGGAAAAAGTTGTGAACCAGGATACCCTTCTTCATTTGTTGCCTCCTTCAATTAATTGCTCTTCTGACACTTGCATGCTCCCACTCATCTTTTAAAATAAAATGAGCACAAAAGACGGTCCAATTTACAAACAAGAATTTGCAACGAACATAAATAAAAAACAGTGCATCAATAGAGAAATATCTTTGTACAATGTGTAGTAACATAAAGTATCATATACAAGCAGACACTACTACTATTGCGTGAAAGAAACATCCTTGCCAATATAACAATGCTCAACAAAGTCAATTCAGAAGGCAGAATCAAACCTTGGCAAAGGCATGTTACCAATTTTGAATATCATACCACTCCATATGTACCCTAGCGTTCACAGATTGATGACCTAACCAGTTCTTACACTGGTGTTCATCCACCTGTAGGTCGCATGCAACAATGTGCAGAAGTTCTATACCATTTAATTAGATGTACTAATCCTGCAGGAGGCTAAATTAGAATGATATAAACTGTGAATGAATGTACTGTGTTTAGTCTTGCTAGAAAGAAATGACAACGTATACTTTCCATCTTGCAGGGATGTAATACTTATGGTCATAGCAGATGTATCATTTCCAAATTGATCATGTGTACAACTTGCTTTCTTGTGAATACAAATTTATAGCTACAAACTTACACAAAGCTCTTATTTCTCATTACATGAGCCAAAAATAGTATATACATACGTACTATATCTACGGGGCGCAGTGTGCCGCCGCACGGGTATGGCTAGTAGGATTCCGAAACAAACCCAAGCCCGATTAAAAAATGATAGCAGGGACACTGAGGAAACGGCAAAAGCAGATATGCCCGCATATCCCCAAAGATAGTGCGCGTGCAGGAGAATGTGTTCAAATGCTCAATGGACTAAATAGTAGACTTAGCGGCGACCAAGTAGTGCCACGACAAGGCGATAGAATATAAGAGCAATTCTACCAGCAGAGTCACCATATTGGTAGCCTTCATATCCATATGGAGCGCTCTCCATATTATATTGATATGCAGGTTGCGGAGGGAACACGCAAACACATAATCGCCATATTTGTTTCCTTCATAATCTTAGGACCCAGTCGTTACTAGGACACATCCTTTTGCCCTAACCTTCATGTCATCCCACGTCTGCTGGGATGCTGCATCTCGCATTGCGGGCAGCTACAACCCGACTTTTTTGGATGCTGCAAACTACTACAAAAATATGTTTCTTTGCCTTCGTGACCTCCAATTGTAGCATATATGCAATCAAAAGGTGCCCTGTTGTTGTTAGTGTCATCTTTTGTGTTGTACTAATGGAGACATGTACCTCTTCTACGTGTTTCTGAAGAAAAAAGCTGTTATGTTGAACAAATCAATAGAGACCCAAGCCACCATCCTCAAATCTTATCACCGCCCCCTTCCTTCTTCGGCCGCCACTATCGTGATTGGAGCAAAGGAGAGGGGGTCGTTGTCTCTCTTAGGATGTGTATAAATGTTTTTTTTGTTAGATATAGGTATCACAGCTACGAGACCATCGGTTACTGGATCTAGTCCTCCGCGAAAAGCCAGAAATTCTGTGTATTTGGACCAATTTAAAGTGAAAAAAGGGGTTGCTTCTTCGGCAAAACTAGGATAAAGTTGAGCCAAAAGGTCCCGATTCAAGATAAATTCATGAGGAAGTGGCATCTCTTTAGGATCCACCCCAGCGTCAAGAAATTGGTTAATTGCTAAAGATACATGAATTTGGTGCCCCGCCCAAGAAAGAGACCCAAGTCCTAATAATCCCGCTAAGTGGTGATTCAACATGGATTCTACATCTTGGAACCAGGCCAGATGGTGACTGTGATGTTATCTCGAACAGAAGTCCTTCGGCTAATCGGCCCCGATTCCATCTCAAGGAGTGCGAGCTTCTGTACCTACCGTTATTCATGGATGATGGGTTTATCTCGTTGTTGTTCGTCAGCGTTGTTGGTGATAATGTTGTTTTCTTCAATACCCTCTTCTTTTAAGCCTTTGCGAGCAAGGTCGCCGGTCTGGTCTGAGTGTTGGTGTGGTTGTCTATCTGGATCGAGGCGGCACCCCGTTGATATGCTTGGTAGGATTACTAACCATTGTCGCATGCGACGGTTTAGTATGTGGCGATCCAACAATAGGTTTGGTCCTTCACAGATAATTGCAGTGCTTCAGTGGCTGAATTTCTATTGTCCATCGCCACTAAGAGCAACCATGGCATAACAACGACGAATTTGGTTGCGGCTTTGGCAATAATTTTAGGGGCTAGGGTCCTAGTTGTAATTTTCTTTTGGTTCCGCCCAAAAATGTCTTCTAGTTTGTCATTGCCAAGTATGGCGTCCTTCACCACATCAATGAGTCTCTCGATACCATCATCAATGACCTAGAATGGAGACGAGCTGACATCTCCGTCCTTCTGTGGTGCCATGCCGTCGTTGTCGAAAACCTTCTCGACATTGTGATGACCCCGATGCCACTGCACTCGTCGTTTGGGTGTGGCTCAAGCTCTACTTCCTCGCTAATCAAGCCGCTCATCCTCATTTGGCAATATAAAAACCTGATGCGGGGCGACATGATGATTGTTGAGCACACTCCCTACCTAAAGAACATCGTCAGCGCCCTCGGCTACGTCGACAAGGCTGTCACCAATCACAATCTAACGGTGTGGCACCTCTATGGCCTTAGTGAGCCCTTCCGTACGACCGGCGACATGATCGGCACACCATGCCCTGATCGGACATCGATTCTAGTATATCTCTCCTCTCAGTTGTCAAGCTAAATATCCAGCAACACGCACTCGTTGAGGGAAACTCAATGCTTGTCGTGCAGGCCGGACCCAACGACACCGCCTCCTCGGGCAAGGACCATGGTAATGCCCCATCTGGCGAGGGATCACAACCCATCCTTCAATCATGGCAAGCACAACAACTCCATGTTTGGTGGGCGTGGTGACCAAGACCGTGTGGCTTCTGCACACATCGCGGGCATGGCCGCAACGATGGCGGTTATGGTCCACCGCAGCTTGCGTTTAGCACTCCTTGAATGGGGTACTTTTCTCCGTACAACGTGGCACTTCCACGACCACCGTGGGTTCCACCAAACATTGCCGGGGTGCTCGATCCACGACTTGGTGTTCTCATCTAGGCCTATTCGATCATGCACTCTGGACTGCATGTCCTGCCCCGCCATCGTACTCCCCTGCTACCCCGCCGCTTCACGTGCCTTCCAGTTAAGATCATCACGCACTCTTCAATGCCACCTGTAGCAACATCACTTATCAACACCTTAACATCAACACTGACTGGATCATGGACACGAGAGCGTATTCACACGTCACGTGACAATTTGGTAACCTCTCTAATCTAAACTCTTCTGTTTTGCATAGAAAAGAGAATATATTAAAAGGGTATAGAAGTACAAACGTAGATTATCAACTCGGAAAATCCAGCATGATAGTTCCGAAGGCACACATATATTCGTCTTCGTCCTCTACCATTTTTCGCCAACTCGTGACTCATGTTATTTGAGTCACAACTGATCTTGGCAACCTGAACCTCTCCCTAATGAGGTCACATATCACAGTAACCCTCAATGCATATCCTAAAACATTTGGAGCCTTCTCATCGAGGGTGAATGTAGTTGTAATCCAACGAAGCGCTAGTTCCAAGCCTTCCTCTATTACTGCCAGCTCCACGTCCACTGCATCGACGCTGGCGAGGAGGTGTCGACACGCAAAAAAGATCACCACGCCCATGTGATCTTGAGGATCCATACTACCAAGTAAAGGAAGTTTCCCTAGAGATTGCCACATGGACTCTAGGGGAAAAGGTCTTTCCCATCTATACTACACCTAGGTTTCTCTCTAGGTAAAGTATTTCCCTATGAGTTCTTGCATTTCACCTAGGGTATATGGCTCTAGGTAAAAAGTGAATTTCTAGTACTGTAACTTCTATGTGAACGGGGTGGTAACTAATATACTACATCATGGTAACTTTTGACCCGAAAAAAAGTTGTTGAAACATACCAACATGATTTATTTATTTTGAAGGTCTCTTCGCAACGGATTGAGGGCTTGTTCGGATGCTCTCCAAATTCTCTAAACTCCATAGATTTAGCTTCTTGGTGTGGCTTCTTGCTCCACACAGTGATTCCATCACCATTTAGGAGTGACTCCAGCTTCTCCCAGCGATGCAGCCCAACTAGGAGGCTGGTGGCCTATTGGGTGCCAGATTGAGCTGGCTAGAGGCAGCCCAGTTCGGGGAAGAAGCAAATGAAGCTCACCTCAAGGTCAAGTTCGTGTAAGATGGGCTCTGAGGATGAGGCATGCTCTCGCGAGGTGAGCCTGACGTCAATGGTGTCTCATGTCGATGGGGATTCTCCTCAGTGATGCTAGCGGGGAAAGCCCTCCTTCTAGAGCGGAACCGGCAGGGATGGGCCTGGATCGGCCGGATCTGCCGGCGAAGAGGAGCGCCGCCCAGTGACGGGCTGGAGCTGACATGGAGGCGATGGTGGGTAAGTCTAGCAAGTGAGGGAGGGAGTCGAGGGAGAGAGAGGCTTTGTACCGATTCAGGGCTGCATGTTCGCACTGATGAGGAAGAAGGCCCGAAGCGTTTTTCTTGGAGGTGACACTTCAATTGTAATATTGGCAAACTCTAGATTTTCGTTTCGGTGGAGGTGGGCCTTCCTCGCTCCTCGTTTTTTCACTGCTAGTCGGCTCAGCTTCGGGAATTCAGTTTCCTGGAGCCCAAGCATTCGGGCCAAATTCAATCGCGGAGTTGGTGAAGTTAGAAGGTAGAGAGGATCCGAACATGCCCTTACTAGTGAAAATGGATTTTGAATCGGGTTTATAGTTTGAGAGGTAAAATATTTTGATTTTTGAAATAAAGAGAATCTTTGTTGACATCAGCTTTTTTGTTTTATCTGCATGTGTGCTTTCTTGTAAAGAAGTGAGGTAGAGAGAACCACACATGCGCCAGATACAATAGGGAAGAGTCGTCTGATACTGTTACAAGATCCCTAACGTTCGTCAACTATCACACTCCTAATAGTTTCGGTGTTTTATATAAACCATACGTTACTCCTCAATGAGCCTTCCCTCACCATCCTTTGCGGCTCTGCCATTGTAATACCATTGTAACAGAGATAGAGTGCAAGTGCATTGGACGTCCCAAAGGAAAATAAAATAAAATGAGATTTGAGCTTATGTTTAGATTCTTATGGAATATGGAATGGAGGGTATATGAATGAATTCCATGGGAATTTGATGAACCCATTACTAGGATCCAAAGGGCCTTAACAGAAAAAGTTCCTATGAATTGACCTACAAAATACCTGCAAAAAAAAAATTGACCTACAAAATACATATGAAATTCCTATAAACCGGCTTTATTATACTCCCTCCGTTTCTTTTTAGTCTGCATATAAAATTGGGTCAAAATCAAACTTTGTAAAGTTTGACTAATTTTATAGGAAAAAATATCAACATTCACCAGATGAAATAAATATTATTAGATGCATCATGTTGATACCATATAACTTTAGTATTCTACATGTTGATGTTTCTTTATTTAAATTTGGTTAAATTTTACGTAGTTTGACTTCAACCAAATCTTATATACGGAGTAAAAAGAAACGGAGGGAGTACCTAAAATAATCCATTCCCTCCCTTTCCTCGAGAAACTCCAATTCTTCTCTGGCGAGCAATGTGGCAACGAGCTTGCTCTGGTCAATTAGCTCACGGCCGCGGCTGGCGGGAACTCGCGAGTAGCAAACATGCCCATCCATAGCTGGAGGATGCATCCATTCCCAGTTTTCCCTTTTCGAACCCCCAACATCCTCGCCAAACCCCCAAATCACCGTGCCGACGCCGAGCTCCGGCAGAACCGAGTCGCCGCGATCGGGCTCGATCAGTGATCCACGAGCTCGTCTGCCCACCACGACGCCGACAAAGGTCAAGGGGTGCGGGGATCTACCTCCGCCGGGCGTCGTCGCCGCGGTCGCGGTGATGACCGCCGTCGAGATCGCTGTCGCGGCCGCCGCAGATCTATTCACGTGGTCACGGTCGCTGCCCATCCCACTGGCGCGCAGGTGGTTTCACATGATAACTTAAACAATTCCCCCGTACTATACCAAGTAACTACAGTACTAACCAGCCATTACCATCCATCTGTCTCGTTTCATGCGAGCATTTTAAAATGAACGCGAATCGATCGTGTCGTGTTCATTACCTATATTGTGACGATGATCCATGTGAATATATATTCGATCATACTTTTCTCAACTCCGAATATCTCGCTGCTTAATTGTTTTGTATTTTCTGCACAATCTGGATCAGGCGCCCACGTCCCTGAAGAAGTTCAACGACCCAAGTGGCATCCACAACTTAGATAAAGCCCTACAAGCAACTCGTGCAGCGGCGCAGCTCTTTTAAATTGGGTGCAGAAGTCTTCTTCCTCCCTTTGCATCTCCCTCTCGGCCCTTTTAAATGGGGCACCGAGCAGCGATTGGCATTGCAGCTCCACGCGGTGATCATGGCGCCGCCGCTCTTCGTTCTCCTCCTCCTCTGCCTTGCCACCTTGCCGAGAGACGGCGCTGCGCTAACCCGCCGTGACTTCCCCGACGGGTTCATCTTCGGCGCGGGCACCTCGGCCTTCCAGGTACTCGTGCTTCCACCTCTCTGTGTATGCTGCAACCTGCAAGTTGAGCAAAGTCTCGTGGTTCAAAACATAAATAATGCTGCGGAGGAGGGAAGTAATCTTTTTGATGCTTTAGGTTTAAGGGGCTGCTGCAGGAGATGGGAGGAAGCCTAGCATCTGGGACACCTTCACCCATCAAGGTCAATTCAGATTATGATATGTACTATTATTCACCATCACCAAGTTCATTCATTTGCAATTCAACACCTGCAAAACATATCTTGCGATGGGCCCTCCAGGATCTAATTTCTGGAATTATTGTGCTGATGGGCATGGCAGGTTACTCCTATGATAAATCTACCGCAGATATTTCAGCAGATCAGTATCATCATTATAAGGTTATTGTCAAGATCTAGCACCACTTACTTGAAAATAAAAAAGCAAATGGGACACGGACTAATGCTGACTAATCAAACAATTTAAATTTCTTTTTTGATATTATTAGGATGATGTAAAACTTATGTATGAGATGGGTTTAGACGCATACAGATTCTCTATCGCATGGCCCCGGCTTATACCAGGTAACCATACAGTAGTTGAGTAGTACATCTCTGAATTTTTTATATACTGAATGCCACCTGTGTAGATGGAAGAGGAGAGATCAATCCGAAGGGCTTGGATTTTTTTTTGACCGTCAACGGCGGGCTTACGCCTGCCTGAACATTTATTGCCAATCGTCACGGGTGTTACATATCTCAGGAGCACCAGAAAATACAGGGGGTTTGTTAGATGTGTGTTTGGTGTGTTCTCTGCGGTACTACCGTCCGAGGCGGTACTACCGCTCTGAGTGCGGTACTACCGCCCGAGGCGGTACTACCGCTCTGAGTGCGGTACTACCGCTTGTAATACCTCACATGTATATGTACTGGCCTTTGGCCCACAGTGAATACTAGTTGCTCATTTCTAACATGGTATCAGATGCTTAGGTTCTCTCCCACCCCGCACGCCGCAGCTCCGTGCTCTCCTCCTCCACCGCCGCCGCCGCTGCTAGCTGCGAGCTAGCTGCTCCGGCCGCCCTCCCCTCGTCTGGCTGCCCCCTGGGCTCGCCGCCTCTGCCGCGCCACCGGAGCCCGCCTCCGCGCGCCGTCCGGCTTCGCCCGCCCCCGCGTGCTTCCGGCCTCCTCCGCGGGCCACCCGGCGGCCGCCGCCTCCTGCCGTGCCCCTTGCTCCGCCCGGCCCTCCTCGCCGCGGATCCGGTCGCCCCCGTCGCGGATCCGGCCGCCCCGTCCCGCCCACTGCCAGGCTCGGCCCGGCCGCCGCCGCCCGCAGCGAGTACCGCGCAAGCGGTACTACCGCTGGCAAGCGCGGTACTACCGCCCGAAGCGGTACTACCGCCCGTTACTGCCGCTCTACTTCCGCTTGAAGGCCAGGCATACCCGAAGACTAAAAATAAGCGGAAGTGCCCACGGCACTGGACTGCGGAAGTACCGCACAAGCGGTACTACCGCTTAGCATAGCGGTACTACCGCCCTGCGCAACGCGGTACTACCGCTGCACAAGAGCGGTACTACCGTCTGAAGCGGTACTACCGCTGAGAAGTGCGGTACTACCGCGCACTCCGGCGTCATGTCTTCGTCGGGCTATGTGGCTATTCCTCGGTGCTCGGTGATCTTCGATGGCACCAACTATGCTGAGTTTGTGGGTTTCATGCGCATCCACATGCGCGGTCTTCTCCTGTGGGGCGTTCTCTCTGGCGAGGTTCCCTGTCCGCCTTGCCCTGTTGCACCTGTGGCTCCTACCCCGCCGGTGCCGCCTGTTCTTGCTGCTGATGCTTCTCAGGCTGATCGGGATACAGCCAAGGCCCTTGACGATGCTGCGGTTGATGCTTATGATCAGCAGGTATCTGCCTACTCAGATGCTCTTGCTGTTTACCGAGATGATCTGTCTGCTTACACTCAGTGGTGCAACGATGATGCTCGAGCTGCTGCTGTTCTCACTGCGAGTGTCTTACCTCAGTTTGCGTCTGAGTTCATGGGTCTCGGTCCTGTTGCTGCGATGTGGTCCTATCTTTGTCAGCGATATCAGCCATCTGGTGATGCTCTCTACTTATCTGTGGTGCGTCAGGAGCACGCTCTTCAGCAGGGTGACTCTTCTGTCGATGAGTTCTACTCACAGAGCTCTGCCATCTGGCGCCAGCTTGACTCTCTCCGGACGGTTGTTTGTGGTACTTGCCGTTGTTGCCAGACTGTGCGGTCGGACTTGGAGTTTCATCGCCTCCATGAGTTCTTATCTCGCCTTCGTCCAGAGTTTGAGCCTCGGCGTGCTCACCTACTTGCTCGTGGTCGTGTTCCTATTTCGAAGGTGCTTGCAGAGCTTCGTGCTGAGGAGACACGCCTCCGTTCTGCTGGTCTGCTTGTGGTTCCCACTGTTCTTCCTGCCCGAGCTCATGTGTCGTCTGCTCGCCTCACCACTCCACCGCTCCTGCCCACACCTTCAGGGGGGGTGGGTCGCCCTCCTTATGCTGAGAAGGGCCGGTCGCGCCGTGACACCTTCTGTGGCTACTGCTCCAGGCCAGGTCACCCAGAGTCTGAGTGTCGCCAGAAACAGCGAGACCAGAGGCGATCTTCCAGTGGGACTCATGCACCTTCCTCGACTCCGTCACTCACTGATCAGGACATTGTGCGGCTCAAGCGCCTCCTGGCTTCCTCCGGCTCTTCCTCGACGGGTTCTGTTGCCGCTGTGACTGCCACCACAACTCCGCCCCCGCCGGAGCATACTCAGTCAGGTACATCCTCGTGGGTTCTGGATTCTGGAGCTTCTTTTCATATGTCTTCTGATTCCTCTGCTTTATCTTCTCTTCGACCTCTTGATTTTCCTCTTAATGTTCTCACTGCCGATGGCACACCTCTTCCTGTTGCTAGTCGTGGCATCCTTTCCACTCCGTCTTTTTCGGTTCCTAGTGTTTCTCATGTTCCTCGTCTTACCATGAATCTCTTTTCCGCTGCCCAACTTACTGATTCTGGCTGTCGTGTCATTCTTGATGCCGACTCTTGTTCTGTTCAGGATCGTCGCACTCAGGCTCTGGTTGGCGGTGGCCCTCGGCGCCGTGAGTCTGAGGGCCTTTGGGAGGTTGACTGGCTTCGTGTTCCTTCCGCTGCTACCACATCCGCCAGCTCTCATGCTCTTGCTGCCTCCTCTTCTGCGTCCTTCCAGCAGTGGCATCATCGACTTGGTCACATCTGTGGCTCTCGCTTGTCCTCATTAGTACACCAAGGCGTCTTAGGGTCTGTCTCCAGTGATGTTTCGTTGCATTGTGATGGTTGTAGGCTTAGCAAACAGACTCAGTTACCTTACCCTACCAGTGAGTCTGTATCTCAGCGTCCTTTTGACTTAGTTCATTCTGATGTATGGGGTCCTGCTCCTTTTGACTCGAAAGGGGGTCATCGCTACTATGTTCTGTTTATTGATGATTTCTCTCGCTACACTTGGCTTTATTGTATGAAATCTCGCAGCGAGGTTCTCCCCATATACAAGCGTTTTGCTGCCATGGTTCGCACTCAATTTTCCACGCCTGTCCGTATCTTCCGTGCTGACTCAGCTGGAGAGTATATCTCTCACATGTTGCGTGGTTTTCTTGCGGAGCAGGGTACTCTTGCCCAATTCTCTTGCCCTGGTGCACATGCTCAGAATGGCGTTGCTGAACGCAAACATCGCCATTTGCTTGAGACGGCTCGGGCGATGATGATCGCCGCCTCTCTTCCTCCCCATTTTTGGGCTGAGGCCGTTTCCGCATCCACCCACCTCATCAACATTCAGCCTTCGGCTGCCTTGAAGGGTGGTATTCCTATGGAGCGTCTCTCTGGTCGCTCTCCTGACTACTCCGCTCTTCGTATGTTTGGATGCGTGTGCTATGTTCTTCTTGCTCCGCGAGAACGAACCAAGTTGACTGCTCAGTCCGTTGAGTGTGTTTTCCTTGGCTACAGTGATGAGCACAAGGGCTATCGCTGTTGGGATCCTGTTGGTCGCCGTCTACGCATTTCTCGTGATGTGACGTTTGATGAGTCTCGTTCTTACTATCCGCGTCCCTCCTCCTCGAGCTTTTCCGTGGAAGATATTTCCTTCCTCCTCCTTCCCGACACATCTCCCTCTATGCCTCCTGTTCTTCCCTCACCCCCGGTGCGTCCCCCTACACCACCGGTTCCACCATCCCCTCCCTCCTCCTCCTCTTCCTCATCTCCACCATCCCCTCCCTCCCCACCCTCCTCCCTAGTCTTTCGACCTCACTCCCCGTTTCCTCTCCACTACACTCGTCGTCCTCGTGCTGTGGATGATCCTACTGATGTGCCCTCTACTTCCAGTGCACCTCCTCTCACGCCTTCGCCGGTCCATAACCTCCGTGTTAGGCCTTGTCCCCCACCTGATCGCTATTCTCCTGACAGGTATTGTCTTTCTGCCATTGCTGAACCCACCACCTATCGGGCTGCCATGACTCAGCCTGAATGGCAGCTTGCGATGGCCGAGGAGCTTGCGGCGCTTGAGCGCAATGGCACGTGGGATCTGGTTTCTCTTCCCTCCGGTGTTCGTCCCATCACCTGCAAGTGGGTCTATAAGATTAAGACTCGCTCCGATGGTTCCCTTGAGCGATACAAAGCTCGTCTTGTGGCTCGTGGCTTTCAGCAGGAGCAGGGACGCGATTATGATGAGACATTCGCTCCTGTGGCCCACATGACCACTGTCCGCACTCTCCTTGTTGTGGCTTCTGTTCGTCATTGGTCTGTATCTCAGCTTGATGTCCAGAACGCTTTTCTCAATGGTGAGTTGCGTGAGGAGGTTTATATGCAGCCACCACCGGGGTACTATGCTCCTGATGGTATGGTCTGCCGACTTCGCCGCTCCCTCTATGGTCTTAAACAGGCCCCTCGCGCCTGGTTCTCGCGGTTCGCCTCTGTCGTTACTGCCGCTGGCTTCTTGCCCAGTGATCATGATCCAGCACTGTTTGTCCACACCTCTTCTCGTGGTCGGACTCTTCTCCTTCTATATGTGGATGACATGATCATCACTGGTGACGATTCTGAGTATATTGCCTTTGTTAAGGCCCGCCTCCGGGAACAGTTTCTGATGTCTGATCTTGGTCCTCTTCGCTACTTTCTTGGGATCGAGATTTCTGAGACCTCTGCAGGCTTCTTCATCTCCCAGGAAAAATATATTCAGGATCTTCTTACTCGTGCCGCTCTCGGTGATGAGCGCGCTGTTGTGACTCCTATGGAGCTCAACGTTCAGCTTCGTGCTTCTGATGGTGACCCTCTTCCTAATCCCACTCGCTATTGCCACCTCGTTGGGAGCCTTATCTATCTTGCTGTTACGCGTCCTGACATATCCTATCCTGTCCACATTCTCAGTCAGTTTGTTTCAGCCCCCACCTCTGTCCACTATAGTCACCTTCTCCGTGTTCTACGATATCTTCGTGGCACGATCTCTCATCGCCTTTTCTCTCCCCGCTCCAGTTCTCTCGAGCTCCAGGCCTACTCTGATGCTACGTGGGCTAGTGATCCCTCTGATCGACGCTCGCTGTCTGCTTACTGTGTCTTCCTTGGTGGCTCTCTTATTGCCTGGAAGACAAAGAAACAGACTACGGTTTCTCGCTCGAGTACAGAGGCTGAGTTGCGAGCGATGGCTATGCTGACGGCTGAGGTGATCTGGTTACGATGGTTACTTGAGGACTTTGGTGTGTCTGCTACTACATCGACTCCCTTACTGTCAGACAGTACCGGTGCTATCAGTATTGCGCGTGACCCGGTGAAGCATGAGCTCACCAAGCACATCGGTGTGGATGCCCACTTTGTACGTGCTGCTGTGCAGGATCAGACACTGGCTCTTCACTATGTGCCCTCTGAGTTACAGTTGGCGGACTTCTTCACGAAGGCACAGACTCGAGCGCAGCATGGCTTCTTTCTCTCCAAACTCAGTGTTGTTGATCCACCATGAGTTTGAGGGGGGGTGTTAGATGTGTGTTTGGTGTGTTCTCTGCGGTACTACCGCTCTGAGTGCGGTACTACCGCCCGAGGCGGTACTACCGCTCTGAGTGCGGTACTACCGCTTGTAATACCTCACATGTATATGTACTGGCCTTTGGCCCACAGTGAATACTAGTTGCTCATTTCTAACAGAGAGGAGGAAAAGGGAGAAAGCAAAATTACATCGAGCGTTGGGGCTAAATTCTCCCGGCCAGGTGGAACAACATGGAGCCCCAGTCCCGGAGCCTAATTTGTTTTTGAATATTATTACAACGATGGGACCAGAGTTTAAGATCATCCGCAGCGGAGCTTGCAATATTATGAAGCTCAAGGTGAATGTTCCGGAAAACCTTGGCATTCCGTCTCTTCCAAATATTCCAGAGAACGGCCAGCAGGACTGTTGATCTGGTTTTGTTGTGCCATTCGCCCTCCCAGGCCTGGAGCAGCCCCTGCTGGGTATCTGGACAGAGACTGTCAAGTTCCACCCAAAGTGGAGCGAGATGCGGGCATCCGAATAGAAGATGGTCGATGGATTCGCAGTGGTCGCAGAAGGGGCACGCGGCAGAAGTGGCAATGCCCCGTCTGAAACGTCGTTCATTCGTGAAGAGGCGGTCCTTGCGGGCAAGCCAGAGGAAAATTCTGCATTTATTTGGAGCGTAGTTTCTCCAGATAGCCGGAGCGAGCGTGTCCGTAGGCCTCGTCCTCCAAACCGCCTGATATGCCAGCTTAGTGGTGAATGGTTTGCCAGCGTCCCTTGTAGTTCTTCTGTCAGCCACCTGCATATTCAAGTTTACCGTGGCCAATATAGTGCGTAATTCAAGTAGCTCGCATTCGGCTGTGTGAGACAGCCGAGGTGTTAGGTCCAAGGTTAGGTTGTTCGAGGCCATAGCACAGGCCACTGAAGTGTGGACTCGGTTGGAGTGGGAAAACAGAGCAGGGAACTGTTGGGCGAGGGTTTGGGAGGATGGAGGTAACCACAGGTCGAGCCAAAAGGAGGTAGTGGTTCCATTTCCAATACGTACTCTGGTAGTGTCGCGGAAGAGAGTGAGGCCTTTCATGATGTCTTTCCAAATCGGGGTATGATGGCTATTTGGCATGCCCACATCGTTAGTGTTTGACCAGCCATATTTGGAAACAATGTAGGGAGTCTCCCCCGAGACTTGCTCATCATGCAACTTGGAAATGTGTTTGAGGAGAAGACACAGGTTCATGTGCGGCAGAGAAAGGAAGCCAAGTCCCCCATTGGCGAAGGAAGCGCAAACAATGTCCCAAGCGACTTTGCAATTGCCTTGGATTACTACAACAACTTAATAGATGAACTGATACGGCACGGTAAAGATTAATTTCTCTATCTAAAACATAGACATGTTGCAGTAGTGGCAACCTTTCTTCTCCTTGTTGCAAGCTTGAGAAATTCACTCTGATGTCTGATCTCGATCAACCAACATTTCCTGGCACGTGTTGCAGGCATACAACCTCATGTCACAATCTACCATTTCGATCTTCCTCAGTCTCTTCAGGACGAATACAACGGACTGCTCAGCCCCAGATTCATGTGAGTGCAACCTTTGGGGCACCATCTCTGACACCCGCAAATCAAGGCGGCTGAACTAAGATGAAGATCCAGAGTTTTTATATGCTCTGCATAAAACTGAATGTGTTATGCTGCAGAGACGATTACACCGCGTATGCTGAAGCCTGCTTCAAGAGCTTTGGGGACAGGGTGAAGTACTGGGTCACCGTCAACGAGCCCAACATAGAGACCATAGGAGGCTTCGACAGTGGCGTGTTGCCACCGCAGCGCTGCTCCCATCCCTTCGGTGTGAACTGCACTGGAGGGAACTCCACGACAGAGCCATACATAGCTGCCCACCACCTCCTGCTTGCACATGCCTCAGCAGTGTCCCTGTATAGAGCCAAGTACCAGGTAACTCTCATATCAGTGTCCTTGGAGTCCTAACCTGATACATATTAGTAGATGCAGTAGTTGACTGATACTATTAATTAACATGACCATGCAATGCAATCCTCACTCTATAGGCAACTCAAAGAGGACAGATAGGAATTACGCTCCTGGGCTGGTGGCATGAGCCAGCCATCAATTCATCGGAGGATGCAGCTGCTGCAACGAGGATGAATGACTTCCACATTGGATGGTTAGTGCTTAGTTTTTCTTTGAAATGCATCATAATTGAATGTTAAATGCTAATTTTGTGGATACAAGCAGCAAGAACTCATGCCATCTCTGGAACAGGTTTATGCATCCTTTGGTGTATGGGGACTACCCTACTGTGATGAGGAGCAGGGTAGGCGCACGGTTGCCGGATTTTACAGCGGAGCAGTCGAAGAAATTGCCCGGATCATTTGACTTCGTCGGGTTCAATCACTACCTTGTTGTTAGGGCACGAGCCCACGAGAGCGCGTTCAATCTGAAGCAGAGGGACTACTATGCTGACGCATACGCCACCGCAAGTAAGTAGATTAACTATTAGATGTTCCCATCTATCTTTGTTTGAGAAATGGGTCATCACTGATGCAATTCAAGCTCACTAACATGCAACATTTTCTTGCCTGGGTTCAGATCCATTCGATGATATCCAAGAGGTATTTATACACAAATCACAGGCCTTCTGGTTTCATTTGCAGTAGAACTGTGTGTGTGCGTGTGTGGGGGGGGGGGGGGGGGGGGGGGGGGGGGGGGGGGGGTGGCGCTTGCAGGCTCGGCGGTGTTCTTGTGTTATAAATCAGTGAAGTTTTCGATCTTTCTTTCCTTCTGAACCATAAGGTGTGTAATTTGTATTGACATGCAGGGCCGCCTTGAGTATGCTCCTTGGGCTCTAGGGAGGCTACTGGACCACCTGAAACTCAAGTACGGAAATCCACCAGTCATGATCCACGAAAACGGTAAGCTGAAAAAAAAAACACTGCTCCCTGCATATGCCATCCTTCTTTCGGAAGATAAGCTGACACCATGAATACCTCTTAGGGTAGTTTGAACTGAAATGCAACGCATACTGACCAATCAAAATCAACGACATGGAAAATCTTTTGTTTGATGTTTCAGGATACGTAGACGCCTCCGAACCGCCACGGAAGGACGACGACAACAGACCAGAGTTCCTGCAAGATTATCTGGAAGTTCTCTATCTGTCCGTAAGGCGAGTTCCTCTTCCTACATGTATTTTCTTGTTTAGTTATCCTGAACGAAATGTCAAACTCCAATCAGCGCCATATCCGGCAGGCAGTAGTACAAATTCAATGGAGACTCTTGGGTTCAGGAAATAGACATGGAATTCAGTTATGATCTGGAGTAGCTTCTGATAAGGAGAGGGGGGCTGTGTACTGGTTGCAGGAACGGATCGAACGCGCGGGGGTACTTCGTGTGGTCTTTCCTCGACGTTTTCGAGTTCATTTTCGGCTACCGTGCGCGCTTCGGTCTGTGTGGCGTCGACATGAACAGCGAGGCCAGGACAAGATATGTGAGGAACTCCGCCCGCTGGTACTCTGGCTTTCTCAAAGGCGGCGAGCTGCGGCCGGTGTCATCGCCGGGGAAAGCCTACGCCGCCGCATGATTTGGGCTTTTTGGGCATGACCTGCACACGTTTTCGTTGTTGTTCACGCTATGGCGCCAGTGCCACTTGGTTGTTGTAATTCTCCTCACTGTCTGTATATTTGTACGTGAAAGATTTAGTTGTCAACATGTATTCGAACGCGCCGGCATCACCTTAGAAATACTTCAGATGCAATATACTATTTCTCGTGGAATTGGTCAAATTAACGATCTAGAAAAAATGTGCAGCCGTATAAACTGAAACCAACGAACAGAGATCTGATCTCAAAAAAGAAAAGAAAAAAACGAGCAGAGATTTTCAGTTGCCAACATGCGGCATTATTAACGCGACTCAGCGTCGCCAACATGGAATGTTTGCCTGCCTGCCTGATTCGTCGGATCCCTCCGTCCCATAATACAAGAGCAACGGAGGGAGTAGTAGTTTCCTTCTTTCTCTGAATCATGAGGTGTGTAAATTAAAGAAAAAAAAAAGGTGTGTAAATTGATGTAACATCTGCAGCAGTGCCACCTTGAGTCTGCTCCCTGGCATGGCATCTACTGGACCACCCGAGACTCTCTTAACGTCATGTTGGGCGGTCAGGTCGTGCATGAACAGGGCTCGCGAAAGCGCCGCACCAACCGCGTGGACCGCGTGAAAGCGAGGAGAGAAAGGAGTGGCGAGTACACAGCATCTACTCTAGCAGCTCGTCCAACAAACAAGGTCGCGTCCGGTGCAGAGGCGCCAAAGCCATGGCGGTGCTCACGCCGACGATCTTCCCCTTCTCCGTCGCCGCCGTCGCCCTCCTCGCCGCCGCCTTCTTGATGCCGAGACACGCCTCCGCGCTCACCCGCCATGACTTCCCCGAGGGGTTCGTCTTCGGCGCAGGCACCTCGGCCTACCAGGTACTGCCGACCTCTTTTCTTTTCTTTTTCTTGACGAAACGCGGTAGGGGAGATCCACGTGCAGCTGGTTACAGGAAAAGGGGGAAAAACGAAAATCTCAGCTATCAGCAACATGCTGTAACAGCAAGCCAACTACAACAAACATAATAACAAAGTAAAGATAAAGTAGCCTACCGCTCAGCCTGGATCCATCGATGGCGTCCGCAGTCAGCTCCACTGATCATCTTCAGCAATTTTTTGGTGTCCAGAGTCGGCCCTCTTCAGCAATTTCTTGGAGGTGGAACAACTGACAGTATTGAAGGTCCTCTCATTTCTTTCTTTCCAAAGCACCCCGGCCCCCAGACTAGCACATAGAGAGTAGACCAGTCCTGCACCTGCTTCACTGTATGTTGGTGAAGGTTGCCCATGAGTCGTCGCACCAGCTCAGTAGGGAGGTCTCGTCCGCCGCCGGTAAGAGCGCGCAGCGTCCAATGCAATGGCCTGCACAACTCGGGTCCATGCCGCTCGCGAGAAGCAGCAGGTTGCAAAGTAGATCTACTGCTGTCTCCGGCGTTTAGAGGTACACAAAGGGGCAGGCAGCATTATGAGGCCATGCCCTCTTGGCCTGTGACAAATAAATGACAAATAGTGTGTCCATTAAATGGAAAACACAAATAATGCAGCCAAGGAATTAATTCTTTTGAACTTTTTTTTTTTGAGGAAGATCCTTTTGAACTTTGATGCCTTAGGTGGAAGGGGCTGTTGAGGAAGATGGAAGGAAGCCAAGCATTTGGGACACCTTCACCCATCAAGGTCAATTCAGATTACCATATGTATTACTACTTACTCGTCATCACCGATGGCTGTGTGCATCACATGATGCAGAGGCCAGGGTATTCCCCCTTTTGGGAAAAAAATTTACTCATCATCACCGGCGTCAAACATTCATTAATAATTCAACAGCTGCAAAACATATCTTGCGATGGCCTCCAGGATCTAATAATTTCTGGGACTATTGTATCGATGAGCATGGCAGGTTACTCTTACAACAAATCTACCGCGGATGTTTCAGCAGATCAGTATCATCATTACAAGGTTAGTGCCCACATCTAATACCAGCTACTACCAGTTACTTCAGAATAGAAACACAAATGGGACAGATGTTAACCAATCAAACTATTTCAATTCATTTTTGACATTAGGATGATGTAAAACTTATGCATGAGATGGGTTTAGACGCGTACAGGTTCTCCATTGCATGGCCCCGGCTTATACCAGGTAACCATAGAGTAGTTCAGTAGTACATCTCTGATTTTTTTTAATACTGAATGCCACCTGTGTATAGATGGGAGAGGAGAGATCAATCCGAAGGGCCTGGAGTACTACAATAACTTAATAGATGAACTGATACGGCATGGTAAAGATTGGTTTCTCTACCTGAATATGGAATAAACATGTTGTAGTAGTGGCATAAGAAATCACACATGCATGGACATGTCCTTCACTCTGATCTCGACCAGCCAACATGTTGGTTCATGTATTGCAGGCATACAACCTCATGTCACAATCTACCATTTAGACCTCCCTCAGTCCCTTCAGGACGAATACAATGGACTGCTCAGCCCCAGATTCATGTGAGTGCAACCTTTGGGCCACCATCTCTGACACCTGCAAACAAGATTGATGCGAGTTTTTAGATGCTCTGCATAAAACTGAATGTGTTTTGTTGCAGAGATGATTACACAGCGTATGCCGAAGCCTGCTTCGAGAACTTCGGGGACAGGGTGAAGCACTGGGTCACCGTCAACGAGCCCAACATCGAGACGATCGGAGGCTTCGACAGTGGTGTGTTGCCACCGCAGCGTTGCTCCCATCCCTTCGGCGAGAACTGCATCAGAGGGGATTCTACGACGGAGCCGTATGTAGCCGCCCATCACCTCCTGCTCGCACATGCCTCGGCAGTTTCCCTGTATAGAGACAAGTACCAGGTAAGTCCATATCAGTGATATCACTATTATCATTTATCAGTACCTTCCTCACCTGACCATGCAATGAAATGCCCACTCTGTAGGCAACTCAAAGAGGACAGATAGGAATTACTCTCTTGGGCTGGTGGCATGAGCCTGCTACCAACTCATCGCAAGATGCAGCTGCTGCAACTAGGATGAATGACTTCCACATAGGATGGTGAGTACTTGGCTTTTGTTTGGATTGAATTAGCTGATAATTCTGTGGATGCAAGCAGCAACAACTCATACCCTCACTGGACAGGTTTATGCATCCTTTGGTGTATGGGGACTACCCTACTCTGATGAGGAGCAGGGCAGGAGCACGGCTGCCGGATTTGCCAGATTTAACAGTTGAGCAGTCTAAGAAATTGCGTGGAGCATTCGACTTCATCGGCCTCAATCACTACCTCGTTGTTCGCGCGCGAGCCGACGACAGCGCTTTCAATCTAGAGCAGAGGGACTACTATGCTGACGCAGCTGCCATTGCAAGTAAGTGAATTGATTGTAGTCGTTCCGATCTAACTTTGTTCGACAAATGAACTTGAGCCTAGCACCATCGCCACTGCAATTCAGCCTCGCTAACATGCCATATTTTCTTGCCTGGATTCAGATCCATTCGAAGATATGCAAGAGGTATGTATATATAAATCAGTGAAGTTTTCTACCTTCACTCCTGAATCATAAGAGGTGTACACTTTTATTGATATAACATGCAGGGACGTCTTGAGTATGCTCCTTGGGCTCTAGGGAAGCTACTGGACCACCTGAAACTGAAGTACAGAAATCCTCCAGTCATAATCCATGAAAACGGTAAGCTGAAAAAACCCTACTCACTGATGCTGACGCTGTAAATACTCAGGGTTGTGAACTGAAAGCAAAACATATTGACCTCTGGAAAACAAAATCAACGACACGGAAAATATTTTGTTTAATGATTCAGGATACGCAGACGCCCCCAAAATCTCAGGAAAGATCGAATACGAGGACGAGTACAGATCAGAGTTCCTGCAAAATTACCTGGAAGTTCTCTATCTGTCCATAAGGTTTGGTTCATCTTCCTACATATATTGTCGTGTTTATTTATCCTGATCCAGGAAAAGAACGTGCTGCTCGTACAAATTAAATCGAGACTCTTGGGTTCAAGAAATGGACAAGCAATTCAATTATGATCAAGTGATTCCTTATCTGGACGGTAGTAGCTTCTGATAGGGAGAGAGTGTTGTGTACTGGTTGCAGGAACGGATCAGACGTGCGGGGATACTTCGTGTGGTCTTTTCTTGACGTGTTTGAGTTGCTGTTTGGCTACCGTTCACGCTTCGGTCTGTGCGGCGTCGACATGAACATCGACGGGAGGACAAGATATGTGAGGAACTCTGCCCGCTGGTACTCCAGCTTCCTCAATGGCGGCGAGCTGCGTCCGGTGTTGGCGTCCAGGAAAGCGTATAGATCTGCATGACCTGCCATTTTCGTTATTCCCAGGGGAGGATTCGATGTAATTTCATTTTATCATAGGATGCTAACATTCTTCCTAGTTCAAGCTATTGTTCCAATTCTATTCTCTATCTGTGTATTTCTTCACCAGATTAAACTGAGGACCTAAATCATACGTTTGGCAACTTGGAAAAACATAAGGCCGGAATAAAATTATCACCTTGCACAACAGTTAACTTGTAATCTAATTTTCCCTTGTATTTTTGCTGCTTGGAGATACCGTTGCCCCTTGTGAATTCAATGTGCACGCCTGCAGTGGAACATTCCTCCGCCGCGCAGCCGCACGCCCGCATCCGCACCAGATCCCCGCGCCGCCGCTCGAGGAGACCAAGAGCTTCTGCTCGAGCTCCTTGGCGACGGCCGCGGTCGATGGCGCTCGAGTGAGCGCGAGCAGGCGCAGGCGCCGGCGCCTTGGATGAAACGCGAATCGACTGGAACGGAACCGCAGCCGGCGAGGAGCCAGAGGGTGCGCGCCCGCCTCCGCGTCCTACCATCGGCGCCCCGCACCGGCCGTACGCCTGGTGCAGGTGCTAGTCATCGCCGCTGCGGTAGCGCATCAACCGGTCAGGGGTTTGTGGTGAAGCGGAGGGAATGGGATAGACAGCTCTTGCAGGCGTCCGATGTTGTAGGTTGCCGCGGCGAGGTCACGCCGGCCGGCGGCGGCAGACGCGCAGAGCATAGCGGCATAGGAGGGGAAAGGGGAAGGGAGAAGGAGCAGGAAGACGGCGGTATTGGATAAGAAAATGGGAGTATTTCTCTTTTCTTTTAAAATACTATATATACTGATTTTTTTTTTAGCAAACGAGCCTGGCTTTATTGATAAATTAGACAAAGAACATCGAACAAAAATGAAACAACAGAGGGACAAGGTAAAGCATAAAATTACATCAAAGTTCTCCATAACCTCATAGGTTTCAAAGAACCGTATGAGCTACCCAACCGAAAAGAGGAGAACCTAAACGTACGTCAAGGTTATTGGTTGTAAGTTATTTGCGTTTTAAACTTTCATGAAATTTATACATGTACCTTTCAAATATACTAGAAGTTAATTACATGTACTTTCAATTTAGAATATGCCCCTCATTTTGGGAAGGGTGGTGATGATTTGGGCGTCATATACAAGGCTTTCTTAACATGTTATTTGCAAAGAAAATTACAACTTCGTTTTTAGAAAGTGAAAACAAGCTAAATTTCATTTGTCATAGGGCAACATAAATTTTTAAATTTTCTAATTTACTATAGTAATCAATTTGGAATATTCACAACCTGAAAGATAGATCTATGTTAAGGAGCAATAAACATGCTTTCTAGCGAACAAGATTTTTTTTTCTGAAGATTAACATATTTAGGACAGTATAACCGAGCCTAATCCCAGCTCTCTCACGCTTTCAACATTTTTAGCCATTCGATTTCACGTGCTGAACGTCCCTGGCCGTTAGATCTCCTGTCGACATGATTTTTTTCGCGAGATGGGCTGGCTGTCCTAAAGGGCAGCTATTCCCGTAGCTTTTTTGGCCCACCGTAGTTAACTGGGCTGATATTTGGTTTTCTGGCCCATTTGTCCATCTCGACTCGTCGATGCAAATCTCTCCGGCTCGACTTCTCCTCTCCCCGACCTCTTCTCTTCTGTCCGCCTGCAGCGCTTGCGCCGGCATGCGCTTGAACGCCGGCGGGTGAAGGGGTTGGGGATGAATCAAGCGGATTCTCGCCGCGCTTAAGGATCCGGACCGCATCCATCGCGACTGGGTGGTGCCTGCCACCCATCCCGCCGCTGTCACCGATCCAGGCCTTCGGCCCCGACCTTAATGCCTTCCTGTTCCTCCCCATCAAGCAGGCCGTCGCGCTCCACTAACGTTGACCTCGAGCGGCAGAGCCTGTCCCCCGACCTCAACCTCCAGTGGAAGCGTCCACCATATCTAACCATATTGTTCACCGACGGCGCCACCAGATTCTCCCCCGAACTCAACCTCATGTGGCATCGCCCATCATATCTAGCCATATAGTCCGCCGGCGGCGCCACCAGATTCAGCGTCCACATGTGCGATGTGATTGCCGTCCAAGATGGCTGCCGCACATCCATGCCTTGCCTACAGGTACAAGTAGCCTTTCCCCACACGCAGTATGCCTAGGCTAGAGATGGAGGCCTTTCCCCATACGAGAATCACCCAAGACATTGCTCTGGTAGATACACTCAATTTAATATGTGAGTTCCATAGTATATACATATTTTTTCTACTTGTTCTAGGTATTCCAAATAAATTCAGAATTCTCTTATTTATTTTGTGTATGATTTAATTGCTTTTCGAAGTGTACATTGTATGTTGGTGATAAGTTTTTAATCGATTCTTTCTCTTTTAGACTTTTACTGGATTGAGCAGAAAAAAAAAAGAATAGACCTTTTTGTTTAGTTTATAACAGAGAAAGGAACTTGGAAGGCAATTCAATTTTTGTCACAGGAATTGATGCTAAATATCTTGTGCATTTAACTTTGAGGGGAAACCGCACCCATAGAAATTCAAGAATCAGTTGTCTAACCAGGTTTACTAAACATCTATGCATTTCTCTTATTTATTTTGTATATTCATTACTATTTTTTGATTTGATTGTGGTAACTAATGGGAGGAAGGAGAAGATCACCTCCATCTTGCTGAGAGCCCCTTCGTGGCGACCTCAAGGCAACTTAAGAGCGACCTCAAGGAAACTTAAGAGTAGATCGCCAATGGAGGCTACACCATCCCGCTCCAGCCGGATCCAGAGGCCAGCACACCATGATTCACAAGGGCACCGTCGTGAGGTTCGTTGTCTATTTGCCGGCCGTCTCGTGTCTATTTGTCGGTTTCCCATGGAGACGGCAATGTCGGCTCATTTTGGTGGTTGCTTATTGTTGGCAGGTTTGTGCAGCACACTGGTGGTTCGGGAGCGCGTGATGACCATCGAGTCCAAGATACTGCAGCTCGGGGACACCATCGCCGTCCAGAGCCATGATATCTTGGATTCAAATCTGTATGTGGAGGATACATTATAACCTGCAAAATAATGTGTACCTGTTGAGAGAGTAATAATAGCAGAATGTTGACATGTATGTGTTTGGGATTGTTAGGCAGAAATCCACGATAGGAAACCGGTGGACTCCGTGGAAGGTACAATACTGCCGGTTTCATTTCTGAATGTTGTGTTGCACGGTCACAATATCTTAGAAAATATCTTCGGCAATGCTTATTTGTAGCTGAAAATCCTCTTCTCATTATGCAGTACATCCTCTCCTCCTCTGACGTTGATGTCAAATCCCCTTCTCCAAGGTAACTAGACAATCCATTTCCTACAATTTTTTCTCTCAAGTCTTCCACTCAACCCCGGACAATATCATTGAATCTGTGAATTTTCTTCTGAACTGATAGAGGCAGTTGCAGGTCAAAAACTTTGTGATATGAGGTAAATATAATATCCATGGAGGAAATTTACTTTTACACATCGTGTAGGTTATCTTTATCAAAATCATGTGGTCCTTTTTCAGTTATGAGTTGCAATAGTACCATATGAAGATTATAAATTAGGTACGATTGTTTTTCCTTTCTATTTCATTAGTACCTGAGTACAAACTAAGTATCTAATTTTCACCATGTGATGGCACGGCAACCATGGGGCGAATATGATTGAATCTTATAAGCTGGCCTCAAGAGCATAAAGATCGATTCCATTTTATTTTTCCGGACCTCATAAATACTCATTTTGCTTATAACACTTCCGAGGTATAACCAAAAATTAAGCAGCAAGCAATGCTTTCTACAGATTCCTGTAATTTTCGTTCTTTAGAACGTCTAACCCTTAGTATATAATTCCTAGAGATAAAAAATTCCTACTCGCTCTAGCTGGGTTTAACTTTAGGACATTTTTTGTTGTTGTCGAACAAGGTTTCACAACATTGGTAGAGATAGTTCAAACTTGCAATATCTCTGTGTCAGATGAAAAACAACCACACAAGAAGCGAGCATGGCAATCATGGGTAGACTGTTATTGCTCAACTTTTCCAATAGTGTTGCAGAAAACTTGGTTGTTGCCAGTTGAATGGATGTTATGATTTCAAAGAGAATTAAAGTTCGTCTTTTATGTATTGATAGGTACTGATGCAATAAAATTTGATTGAATCTTCTCTGAAATTTATTTCAGTACCAATGCATAACTAAGTAATGATATCTAGCTTGAGCAGCTCAACTACGACGCACTGGATACACGTTAGGTATACTGACATCTTACACATATCTTCGCTTTTATTTCAGTTATCACTTTTATTGTAGTACTCTCTGTCTTCCATTTTATACATGATTACTTTGGTATATCTGTTATGTTGTCCTGCCAGGAAAGTTTTCTTTTCTGTAAGCGACACAGGTGGTTGTTGATTGGTTGACATTTTAATTTGGACCTTATTTAATTCGTGCAAGTGTAGTGACACCATTTTCCATGTTGGTTTGTTTTGGTAAGCATTTTCATGTATAAAATGGAATTGCATGTCCGCCACTTTATTACATATAAGCTTTCAGCCTGGTTGCTCTTTAACAAAACAAGCAAACAAAAATGAAAAATTTGATTACCACATATGCATGCTACTGCTTGTATGGTAGTATTTAGTATATATCATTATTTGATATTGCAACTAATTTAATCCTTGTTAGGACGCTTGTCCTATGAATGTGATGCCCTCCACAAGAAATGGCCAGCTGCATTAGGCTGACATAAATGTTCTTTGTTTCCGAACATGGTGGCCCTTTGGTAGAGGCATGTGAAGATCCCATTTATGCACGATGTATACCATCTATTTCTTATTGCCCATTATATGTACTGATAAGTTGTATTTACTATCTAAATTGTTTTGTATGTTGTTATACCAAGCCAATTTGTATATGTGAATGTGACCTTGCCTTTACCGAGTATATATGAGATTTTCTTGGATTACCGACTAATGTATGATTATGTTTAGGTAAATTCAATATATTTCATGTGGTCCTTTATTTATCAAAATACCTATCATTTCATTGTAGAAATAGACAAGCGCAGCAACGCGCGCCATCAATGATCTAGTAAAGGTTATAATGATGCATCATTCAAGAGTAGCAGCAACTAAACTCTCAAAGAATATGCTTTAAAAGAAAATAAATAAACCGAGAGAGAGAAAAGCACTCGGGCGAATTTCTCTGCGCTCCTCTTTCTCCAACCACAACCCTTTCACCTAGGATAGTGTGCAGCTAAAAGAGACACCGCGAGAGGACATTATTTCGACAAAGTGGATTTTATTGACTCAAAATGGAGCATTAAGAGGATATAAACACAATGAGCACACACCTGGCCTCCGCATAGCTAGGTTGCACACAACCAACACCAACGCAATTACACAAAAACACTCCAGTAAATAGCAAGACCAAAGCTATTCGTAGGCGAGGAAAATAAAATAAAAAATCACCAAAAGTGATCATATCCACGATCGGCAAACTACAACAATGACCATATCTGCACCAACCATCTCATGAGCCACACAGACGACGAGGTTCTTCAACAGCAACGCCTTCAAGAAGTGAGACCGGATCCGACCGTCCAAGGCTAGAATCTAGGTTTTCACCCAGAAAAACTGGTCTGAGCATATCCGAGAAATGCCTTCAACAAGGTAACGCCGTAAAAACTTCGTCATTGCTAAGTGTACTTGTGACGCCCCCGACTCGATCGTGCACTAATCATACACGCAAATGCACACGATCAAGCCCAGGGACTCACAGGAAGATATCACAACACAACTCTAGACACAAAAAAAAATAATACAAGCTTTATATTACAAGCCAGGGGCCTCGAGGGCTCGAATACATAAGCTCGGGTTACACAAGAGTCAGCGGAAGCAACAATATCTGAGTACAGACATAACTAAACAAGTTTGCCTTAAGAAGGCTGAGCAAAACATCGACACTAGATCGAAAAGGCGCAGGCCTCCTGCCTGGGAGCCTCCGAAACTACTCCTGGTCGTCGGTCTACACGTAGTAGTAGGCTCCGTCGGGGTAGTAGAAGTCGTCGACGGGATCAGCTGACTCCGGGGCTCCGTCATCTGATCGCAGCAATCAGGTAGGGGGAAAAAGAGGTAGCAAAGCAACCGTGAGTACTCATCCAAAGTACTCGCAAGACTTACATCAGAACTATGCTAAGTATGCATCGGTATCAAAGGGAAGGGGCTGTATCTGTGGACCAGACTGCAGAAATGCTAGAATAGAGGGGAAAGCCTAGCCTATCGAAGACTAGCATCTTGCAGCGTCTTGCAGCATTAGAAGAGTGCAGATTAGCATATAATAAAGCAATAATTATATAATAGCAATGCCCAGAGATCCTTCCTCGACACCCTGCGAGAAAGCAATCCCGGAGCTAACATATTATTTAATTAACACAGGTATCCAGTTTTAGTTGTAATAGATCGGGATACTCTCCGAGCGTCCTGTTACCATGGACACGGCTATTCGAATAGATATACTTCCCTGCAGGGGTGCACCAACTTACCCAGCACGCTCGATTAACTCTGGCCGGACACACTTTTATCGGGTCATGCCCGGCCTCGGCTGATCGACACGCCGTAGCCCTACCTAGGCTCGGCAGAGAGGCCAGCACGCCGGTCTACATCCTAAGCGCTCAGGGGTCTTGGGCCCATCGCCCTTTGCACTCCTGCGCGTTGCGTACGCGGCCGGGACCAGACCTAGCCCCTGTATACACACGCAGGCCGTCGCAGTCCACCCGGGCGCGTGCCGCTCAACTGCTGACGTCTGAAGAACTTCGGCTGATACATACGGCGCCGAGTGCCCATACTTATTCCCGCGTGGTGGTTAGTGCGTAAAGGCCAGAGGCCTACTCAGATCACATATCCAAACCCGTTAGTATGTTGGGAGCTCGCGGAGACGATCAGTGATACACGATCAGTGATCCCGTCGCCCCGTCTCGCGGACTTACGGCAAGGGTCAGGCCCATCCCTCTCCTGGGCGATCTGCCTGCCCGGCCGTGCCGCGTAATTATCTCGCGGGTACCTTCACGGCCAGCCCGACTTCACATCTATCGCGGGTACCCCTCGGGGTCGACCCGACTTATTCAAGAGACTGTCGGGAACTCAGGTCCACCTCAACCGGGGTGGTACCGCCTGTCCCTTCAGTCCCGCGGTAACAGTAAACGGGGGAACAGGTAAAGGTAACAGTGTGTCTGTAACATCGAGGGGGAAATCCGAGGAATCACCCTCGATGGATTCCCACCCGATGTAACCGTCAAGGTGAACTTGGAGGAATCACCCTCGATAGGTTCACACTTGAGGGGCTGCACGACAGAGGCATCATCGTAGGTGGTGAAAGAGGAATCACCCTCGGTAACCCACAACCGACTATCTACGCTACAGAGATATCATCAGGAGTGAGGTAGGAGGTATCACCCTCGGCACTCGATAGTAGCTCTGCAGAGTCGTACAACTAAGGGGGGTGGTGCGGTGATGTGACGGCCTCTGCACGTCGATCACATTGATCGAATCTTCCGGAAGTAAAGCCTGGCAACACGGACAAGGGTGTAGGGCCTCTGATGTATCACTAAGCAGCCTATACTAAGCATATAGGACAACAGGTAAAGTATCAACAACAGGTTACAAAAACAGGCTATGCATCAGAATAGGAGCTATTGAACATAGTAGCAAAATCTAATGCAAGCACGAGAGACAAAGAATGGGCGATATAGGAATGATCAAGGGGGTTTTGCTTGCCTGTAAGCTTTGCGGTGAAAGAGGGGTCGTCGGTGGTGTAGCAGTCCTCAGGGATCACGCCAGACTCGGGGGCTACCGGAGAGAAGAGGGGGAGGAAACAAATAAATACACAGCAAACAGAAGCAACACAGATGCATTACATGGCAATATGTTGTGCTAGGGGTGACCTAACGCAGTGCTACACGTTACAGACGGAGCGGGAAAATATCTGGGAATATTTTCCCGGTTTTAGGCATTTGTCAGACAGATGAACCGGAGGGGAAGGTTCCATGTTTGTAGTGTTGGAGACATGTGACAGGTATGTGGATGGCATATTCGGATTTGTCTAATTTTTCTGATCATTTTTCATATATAAATTATTTTCATCCGAATTACGGATTATTTTCTATGATTTTTCAAAGTTTTAAACATTTTCTGAAATTTCTGGAATTTAATTCAATTTCGAAAATAAAAGAATAAAATGCTATGGGTACACAGAGAGTGTACCCAGCCAGGCCACACAGGGGCTGACTGGTGGGTCCTGTTGACTGGGTCAACAGCCCAGTCAGCAGAGGCTGACTGGTGGGCCCCAGTGCTGAGTCAGCACGCTGACTCAGCACTGCTTATCCGTTTGAATAGTAACTGCGGGTCCCACTTGTCAGTTTTAGATAATTAGATAAACAGTTTTATTAGGGTTAGTTAAATAGCGTGGGGCATGGCTATCAGTGGGTAATAGGGGGGATTAGCTCGGTAATTAGGCGCTCATGGTCGTGCCACGTCAGCGACGTCATCGACGACGAGGACGAGCGCCGGTGATGGTCGTCCGGCCAATTCTGGCAACCATTTGGTCCGGGCCTAGGCTCTACCGAATAGGGGCGGCGTTCCGCATCGATCTGCAGTGGCGGGAGACGCGGAGGTGGACAGAGGTGGCCGCTGCGGCAATGGCAGGCGGCGGCCGGAGTCGGACCTCCGTTGGAAACGCGATGGTTAAGATGGGGGTTCGGCTCGGTGCTGCACGCGCCCTCGAGCGCGCAAGTGGCTCGCGCGGGGGCTCGAGAGTACGCACGGCTCGCGTGCGGCGGTCATGGCGGCGGTGGGGGCACTAGACCGTCGGGATCGAGGCTTGATACGTCTCCAATGTATCTATAATTTTTGATTGTTCCATGCTATTATATTATCAATCTTGGATGTTTTTATATGCATTTATAGCAATTATATATCATTTTTTGGGACTAACCTATTAACTTAGTGCCCAGTGCCAGTTGCTATTTTTTTGCCTGTTTTTGGTTTTCCAGAATATCAGTACCAAACGAAGTCCAAATGCCACGAAACTTTTTGGAGATTTTTTTCTGGACATAACAAACACTAGAAGCTTTGGGAGAAGGCCAGAAGACCCAGGAGGTGGCCACGAGCCACCAGGGCGCGCCTGGGGGGGGGGCAGGCGCGCCCTGGTGCCTCGTGGGCCCACCTCTGCCCCTTTTGACCTAATTCCACCACTATAAATTCCCAAAAATCGGGAAACCAACAGAGGAGTCCACGAAATACTTTTTCCGCCGCTGCAAGTTTCTGTTCTCGAGAGATCCCATCTGGAGGCCTTTTCCGGTACTCTGCCGAAAGGGGAATCGATCACAGAGGGGCTCTATATCATCCTTGTTGCCCTTCCAATGATGCGTGAGTAGTTTACCACAGACCTTCGGGTCCATAGTTAGTAGCTAGATGGCTTCTTCTCTCTTTTTGATCTTCAATACAATGTTCTCCTCGATGTTCTTGGAGTTCTATCCGATGTAATCACTTTTTGCGGTGTGTTTGTTGGGATCCGATGAATTGTGAGTTTATGATCAGATTATCCATGAATATTATTTGAGTTTTCTCTGAACTCTTTTATGCATGATTATTATAGCTTCGTATTTCTTCTCCGATCTATTGATTTGGTTTGGCCAAGTAGATTGATTTATCTTGCCATGGGAAGAGGTGCTTTGTAATGGGTTCGATCTTGCGGTGCTCAATCCCAGTGACAGAAAGGGACATGACACATATGTATCATTGCTATTAAGGGTAAAAAGATGGGGTTTATTCATGCGTGAGTTTACTTTGTCTACATCATGTCATCTTGCTTAAGGCGTTACTCCGTTCTTTATGGACTTAATACACTAGATGCATGCTGGATAGCGGTCGATGTGTGGAGTAATAGTAGTAGATGCAGGCAGGAGTCGGTCTACTTGTCTCGGACGTGATGCCTATATACATGATCATTGCCTTGGATATCGTCATGATTATTTGCTTTTCTATCAATTGCCCAATAGTAATTTGTTCACCCACCGTATGCTATTTTTATGAGAGAAGCCTCTAGTGAAAACTATGGCCCCCGGGTCTATCTAAATCATATATTAAAAACCCTAAAAATACCTTGCTGCACTTTTTCTTTATTTATTTTATTTTGTATTTTTGTTTCAATCTATCTATCTATCACATACAATTTAATCTTGCAAGTAACCGCCGAGGGATTGACAACCCCTTGTTTGCGTTGGGTGCAAGGATTTGTTGTTTTGTGTGCAGGTGCTGCTAACGGGGTGTTGCGTGATTCTCCTACTGGATTAATAACCTTGGTTTCATAACTGAGGGAAATACTTATCTCTACTGTACTGCATCTCCCTTCCTCTTCAGGGAATTACCAACGCAGCTCACAAGTAGCAGGAAGAATTTATGGCGCCGTTGTCGGGGAGACATCATCAACATCTATCAAGTACCTACGCATAAAACTTTCATCTCCCTGCATTTATTTGCCTTTGCCTCTCGTTTTCATCTCTCCCACTTCTAATTTTTTTTTTACAAAAACACAAAAATATTTTATTTGCTTGTTTGCATGTTTGCTTGTGTTGCCATGTGCTTCCTATTTGCTTGCATGTTTGCTTGCTAAAAAAATCTATTGATATGGATCCTCATCCACTAGTTAATCTTTTCAAAAGACCCAATTATGATGAACAAATTGCTAGTGAGTTGAGTGCACTTGATTATCTCTATGAAGTTTTGCTTGAAATTCGTGAACCTGAAAATTGTGATGAAGTGTTAAAAGGAGAAATTTATAAGGTGATTCATGATAGCTCCTTGAATGAAAAGCATGATTGCAATGATATTATTGTAAATTCTATTAATGTGAATTGTGCTAATAATATGCAAAACTACAAGCTTGGGGATGATAATTTTGTTATGTCCACTACTTATTGCAATGATCATGATTGGGGTGATAATGCTTCTTATGATCTTGAAAATTTATTTAAGCCTCATGATAAATATTTTATTGATGATAAAATTTGCAATACTATTAAAAGTGGGTTTGGAAGAGCGTCAACTTTAGTTGATGATAATCCCACTATTTTGGAAGAGTGTCAACTTTGCATGCATGCGGATCATGAAGATAATATTTTATATGATAGCTATATTGTTGAATTTGATTATGATCCTACATGTAATTATTATGAGAGAGGAAAATATGGTTGTAGAAACTTTTATGTTACTCAATTACCATTCTTGATATTGAAATTATTAGTGTTTCATTCTTCCTATTTGCATATGCTAGATGTTGTTTGTCTTGATAAATTGTTTACTTATAAAATGCCTATGCATAGGAAGTATATTAGACTTAAATGTGTTTTTCACATGCTTCATGATGCTCTCTTTGTGTTTCAATTATTATCTTTCATGTGAGTATCAATAAAATCTGAAGCTTATCTTAATGGCTATAAAGAAAGCGCTTGTTGGGAGGCAACCCAATGAATAAAATAAATTTTTCTTTTTGTTTCTGTTATTGTGTGTGTTCACAATTATGATACTGTTATGATTGTGTTTTTTTGTTTTTAATTAGTGTTTGTGCCAATTAAAGCCTTTGGGATGATTTGGAAGATAGTATAATTGATGTTGTTTGGAAAACAGAAAGTTTTGCGTCCAGTGCTGGAATTTTGGTTCTGTACTGGAGCATCAGAAAAATCTGAAATTTTTACACAGTATTGGTATATGAATTTTCCACGTTGTCCTAATTTTTCAGAATTTTTGGAGTTACAGAAGTATGGCTTTTAAATAGATTGCTACAGACTGTTCTGTTTTTGATGCACTACTTGCTTGTTTTGATGAAACTATGGATTGTATCGGGGGGTATAAGCGATGGAGAAGTTAGAATACAGTAGGTATAATGCAAAAATAAAATATGAATGGGTTTGCAACAGTACTTATAGTAGTGATTTGTTTTGTTATACTAACAGATCTCACGAAGGTTTTGTTGAGTTTTGTGTGATTGAAGTTTTCAAGTTTTGGGTGAGATCACGATGGATGAAGGAATAAGGAGTGGCAAGAGCCTAAGCTTGGCGATGCCCGAGGCACCCCAAGGTAATATTCAAGGAAGACTCAAGCGTCTAAGCTTGGGGATGCCCCGGAAGGCATCCCCTCTTTATTCTACCAACCATCGGTAATTTTACTTGGAGCTATATTTTTATTCGTCACATGATATGTGTTTTGCTTGGAGCGTCATGTATTATATGAGTCTTTGCTTTGTTTGCTTTTTAGTTTGTCACAATCATCTTTGCTGGGCACACCTATTTGAGAGAGCCACACGTTCATCATGATTTGTTAGAATACTCTATGTGCTTCACTTAAATTTTTTGAGCTAGGCAGTGCTCTAGTGCTTCACTTAAATCTTTTTGAGCACAGCGGTGGCTATATTTTGAAGAAATATTTAAATTCTCATGCTTCACTTATATTATTCTGAGAGTTGATAAAATTTTTAAGAAATATGTGCACTCTCATGCTTCACTTATATCTTTTTGAGAGTTGATAAATTTTGAAGAAATATGTGCACTCTCATGCTTCACTTATATCTTTTTGAGAGTTGATAATAGTAATGGTAATTTGCACAAGATATGAATTTGGTCCCAAAGTGATGAATATTCAAGAGGGATATAATAAAAACTTTCATATAGATCATTGGATATGATAAGTGTGATTCCTTGCAATAGTTTTGCGATATGGAGATGATGATATGTGAGTCATGTTAGTGAGTAATTGTGATTTAGTACGAATATTAGTGTTAAGGTTTGTGATTCCCTATGCATGCACATTAAGTCAATAGTTATGCAAAGAAATTATATCCTACTTATGGTGCATTATTCGGTGTTAGTTATGTTCAATCCATGTTTATGACCGTTTTCGCTTTTTGGTTGGTTGCTTCTCAATCTATTTGCTAGCCTTCATTTGTACTAAGCGGAAATACTGCTGCATCCAAAATCCTTAAACCCAAGTTGTGCCAAATGAGTCCACCATATCTACCTATATGCGGTATTTCAATGTCGTTCCAAGTAAATTTGCGTGTGCCAACTCTAATTTTCAAAATAATTTTTCGTTTTGTGTGCCCGTACCGCTCATGAAGCGGCAGAGGGTGGCCATTATTTTCCATGCTAGGTGTGTTATTCTCACGATGAGTGTTTATTCACTTGTCATTGCACGAGTGGCTGGTAATAGGGATGCCCAGTCCCACAATGAATCAAAAATTAATAACAACAAAATTCCTTGGAAAGTGTTGGTATGGAGGGCACCCGTGGATACGGCTAGCCATGGATTGTGAAAGAATGGTGGAAAGGAAGTAAACTTTACTTTCTGTTTGGGAACCGCCTATGATGCGTCTAGCATGGAAAATATTGGGAATTCTTGGTCGCCTCTCAAAATAATTTTATCTCTCTAATTTAAGCTTTGAGCTCTGGCACATTAGCAAATCTCTGCTTCCCTCTGCGAAGGGCCTATCTATTTACTTTTATGCAATTTTTATTTTTATTTGAGTCTCCATCTTCTCTTATAAAGCATCAACTAGAGAGCACTATTGTCATACTTGTGCATTGTGTGTAGCTAATATTGAGTGTGTTTCATGAATGGATCAATGATTGAGCATAATGGGCTAGGGATAACTTTCTTTAGCATTGATATTTTGAAAGACATGGTTGCTTGTTAGTATGCTTGAGTATTTATATCTTCATGTCAAATTATAGACTATTGCTTTGAATCATTCAAGTCCAAATGTCCATGCTATAAAAGAAAAGAATATATGATGAATATGATAGGTACCATTCCACATCAAAAATTCTGTTTTTATCATTTACCTACTCGAGGACGAGCAGGAATTAAGCTTGGGGATGCTGATACGTCTCCAACGTATCTATAATTTCTGATTGTTCCATGCTATTACATTATCAATCTTGGATGTTTTTATATGCATTTACAACAATTATATATCATTTTTTGGGACTAACCTATTAACTTAGTGCCCAGTGCCAGTTGCTGTTTTTTTGCCTGTTTTTGGTTTTGCAGAATATCAGTACCAAACGAAGTCCAAATGCCACGAAACTTTTTGGAGATTTTTTCTGGACATAACAAACACTACAAGCTTCGGGAGAAGGCCAGAAGACCCAGGAGGTGGCCACGAGCCACCAGGGCGCGCCTGGGGGGGGGCAGGCGCGCCCTGGTGCCTCGTGGGCCCACCTCTGCCCCTTTTGACCTAATTCCACCACTATAAATTCCCAAAAATCGGGAAACCAACAGAGGAGTCCATGAAATACTTTTTCCGCCACCGCAAGTTTCTGTTCTCGAGAGATCCCATCTGGAGGCCTTTTCCGGTACTCAGCCGGAAGGGGAATCAATCACGGAGGGGCTCTACATCATCCTTGCTGCCCTTCCGATGATGCGTGAGTAGTTTACCACAGAACTTCGGGTCCATAGTTAGTAGCTAGATGGCTTCTTCTCTCTTTTTGATCTTCAATACAATGTTCTCCTTGATGTTCTTGGAGTTCTATCCGATGTAATCACTTTAGCGGTGTGTTTGTTGGGATCCGATGAATTGTGAGTTTATGATCAGATTATACATGAATATTATTTGAGTTTTCTCTGAACTCTTTTATGCATGATTATTATAGCTTCGTATTTCTTCTTCGATCTATCGATTTGGTTTGGCCAACTAGATTGATTTATCTTGCCATGGGAAGAGGTGCTTTGTAATGGGTTCGATCTTGCGGTGCTCAATCCCAGTGACAGAAAGGGGCATGACACGTATGTATCATTGCTATTAAGGGTAAAAAGATGGGGTTTATTCATGCGTGAGTTTACTTTGTCTACATCATGTCATCTTGCTTAAGGCGTTACTCCGTTCTTTATGGACTTAATACACTAGATGCATGCTGGATAGCGGTCGATGTGTGGAGTAATAGTAGTAGATGCAGGCAGGAGTCGGTCTACTTGTCTCGGACGTGATGCCTATATACATGATCATTGCCTTGGATATCGTCATGATTATTTGCTTTTCTATCAATTGCCCAACAGTAATTTGTTCACCCACCGTATGCTATTTTTATGAGAGAAGCCTCTAGTGAAAACTATGGCCCCCGGGTCTATCTAAATCATATATTAAAAACCCTAAAAATACCTTGCTGCACTTTTTCTTTATTTATTTTATTTTGTATTTTTGTTTCAATCTATCTATCTATCACATACAATTTAATCTTGCAAGTAACCGCCGAGGGATTGACAACCCCTTGTTTGCGTTGGGTGCAAGGATTTGTTGTTTTGTGTGCAGGTGCTGCTAACGAGGTGTTGCGTGATTCTCCTACTGGATTGATAACCTTGGTTTCATAACTGAGGGAAATACTTATCTCTACTGTACTGCATCTCCCTTCCTCCTCAGGGAATTACCAACGCAGCTCACAAGTAGCAAGGCTAGAGGTGGCTCGCGAGCAAACGGAGAGGGGGAGAAGGCGCGCAAGCTCACAGTGATCTCGCAGAAGGGCTCGGGGAGGCCGGAGAGGCTCGGGGTGGAGCAGATCGAGACGACGACCGTGGCGGATGCAGTCGGCGGAGACGGCGATTGCGACGGCTTGGAGGGGCTTCCGCTCAAACCGGTGCTTGTCGTCAGTGCAGAAGAGGACGGCGGTGCTCCGAGACATCCTCCAGTGGCTCGAGACGCACGGTGGCCGCGGCAATGTGAAGGCGCGGCGGCAGCAGTGTTCAGTGACGACGAAAATGAGAGAGAGAGAGAGGCGAGTGAGGGAAAGGGGGGAGGCTAGGGTTCGTCCAACGCGTCGCAGGGGTCCTTATCCACGCCCGGACGACGAAGGATGGTTGGCGCGTGGCCATCGGCGGCTCAGACGCGCGTGGCGCCGACACGCAAGGAGAGAGGGCGCGAGGTGGGAGATGACCGGCGCCGGTGGGCTGGGCCGCACTGTAGCAGGTAGGCCTAAGTGCACAGTGAGTCTTTCTTCTTTTTCTTTATTTCTCTCTATTTTCTTTTTACAGAACTGTTTTGCAATATTTTGAGCTGCCAAATGGATTTTGTAAAATGTGGGACTTGGCCACATAAATACATTGCAATATTTGGCACTGCCACAAAAAGTTTGGGAGGCATTTGAATTTGTTTGGATTTTTCATAATTGGAAAAGCATTTAAATATGCTGATTAGGCACTGTTTTAATTGCTAGAGCCCAATTAAGCAAATAAGTGATGTTGTTTTCCTTAACAAATAATTATTATGGAATATTTGCTAAATGATGAACTATTTTGCATCCATTTTTGTGAAACTTTAAATTTCACTTGCAATTTGAATTTGAATTCAGTGGTGTAATTTGAAATGAGATATGAATCCATATTGATCAAGCCTTGCAAATCAAAGTGACTTAGCATAATCATGAGGATCACTGTAGCTCATTACATAGGGGTGTTACAGTACTCAACACTGGTCAGACCTAAGCTTTCACCCCGGAGTTCAAAACAGGGTGCTCGAGTAGCACCACCATCGAAGTCGCTAATGTGTTGTCGCCACCACTTTTCCGTGATCCCACCAGCTACATGTGATGTGCCGCCACTGCATAACCATCCCTCTGCGTCAAGCCATCATCCATAGTTTGTATTTCACTGCCGAAGTCAACCACTAGATCTGGAGAGATGGAACTCTCATGAAGACCTTTCGGTGGCCATCGCAATCTGGAGCGAGGCCGTCGCTGCTTGATGACCCACAAGTATAGGGGATCAATCATAGTCCTTTCGATAAGTAAGAGTGTAGAACCCAACGAGGAGCAGAAGGAAATGACAAGCGGTTTTCAGCAAGGTATTTTCTGCAAGCTCTGAAATAATCGGTAACGAGTAGTTTGATGGCAAGATAATTTGTAACAAGTGACAAGTAGCAATAGTAACAAAGAGTGCAGCAAGGTGGCCCAATCCTTTTTGTAGCAAAGGGCAAGCCAGAACGATCTCTTATAATAAGCAAAGCGTTCTCGAGGACACATGGGAATTTCATCTAGTCACTTTCATCATGTTTGTTTGATTCGCGTTCGCTACTTTGATAATTTGATATGTGGGTGGACCGGTCCTTGGGTGTTGTTCTTACTTGAACAAACCTCCCACTTATTATTAACCCCTCCCGCAAGCATCCGCAACTACGAAAGAAGAATTAAGATAAATCTAACCATAGCATTGAACATATGGATCCAAATCAGCCCCTTACGGAATAGCGCATAAACTAGGGTTTAAGCTTCTGTCACTCTAGCAACCCATCATCTAATTACTACTCCACAATGCACTCCCTTAGGCCCAAAGATGGTGAAGTGTCATGTAGTCGACGTTCACATGACACCACTAAGAGAATCAACAACATACATATCATCAAAATATCGAACGAATACCAAATTCACATGATTACTTATGACAAGACTTCTCCCATGTCCTCAAGAACAAAAGTAACTACTCACAAATCATATTTATGTCCAAGATCAGTGGGGTATTAAATAGCATAATGGATCTGAACATATAATCTTCCACCAAATAAACCAAGTAGCATCAACTACAAGATGTAATCAACACTACTAGCAACCCACAGGTACCAATCTGAGGTTTTGAGACAAAGATTGAATACAAGAGATGAACTAGGGTTTGAGATGAGATGGTGCTGTTGAAGATGTTGATGAAGATTGGTCCTCCCACGATGAGAGGATCGTTGGTGATGTCGATGGCTTCGATTTCCCCCTCCCGGAGGGAAGTATCCCCGGCGGAATCGCTCCGTCGGAGAGCAACAGTGCTCCTGCCCAAGTTCCGCCTTGAGACGGCGGTGCCCCATCCCAAAAGTCTTCTCCTTATTTTTTCTAGGGCAAATGGGCTTATATACCAGAAAATGGGCACCGGAGGCTGGCCAGGGGCCCCACAAGCCACCAGGGCGCGCCTGGGGGGTGGCACGCCCTGGTGCCTCGTGGGCACCTGGGTGGCCCCCTCTGGTACTTCTTTCTTCCAGTATTTTTTATTTATTCCATAATAAATCTTCGTGAAATTTCAGCTCATTTGGAGATGTGCAGAATAGGTATCTCTGGCATAGCTTTTTCAGGTCCAGAATTCCAGCTGCCGGCAATCTCCCTCCTTGTGTAAATCTTGTATATTAAGAGAGAAAAGGCATTAGAATTGCTCCACAAAGTATTATATTGATTAAAAACACTATAAATAACAGTAGGAAAACATGATGCAAAATGGACGTATCAACTCCCCCAAGCTTAGACCTCGCTTGTCCTCAAGCGAAAGCCGATATCGATAATCATGTCCACATGTTTAGAGAGAGTGGTGTCAATAAAAACAAAATACGGACATAGTAGCATCATGATCATTATTATAACAGCAATATTCATTATCATAAAACTTCTCATGAACAAGTAACAATTCATCACAACAACGAAGTATAAGGCATAAACTTTCTTGAAAACTAACAAACTATGTTCTTAGTCAACAATGCAATTGCAATTCATCATATTTTCAGGAAGGGTCTCATGTAGGAGCTTTTTAGCAAGTCCACATACTCAACCATCATTTAGTCTTCTATGATTGCTAACACTCACAACATATATATGGAGCAAAAAGTTTTAGCCAGACACATAGAAAGATAGGGGCTTATGATTTCGCCTCCCAACTTATTCACCTCAAGGGTAATGTCAACAATAATAACTCATGATCACTCATATCCAACTGGATATATATGCCTAGATCTTCCCCACCACATGATGCTTGCAAAAGAGAAAAATAAAAAAAGAATAGAGGAGAACACTATTGACTCTTGCATAAAAAATAAATACATAAAAGTAAAAGATAGGCCCTTCACAGAGGGAAGCAGAGGTTGTCATGCGCTTTTTGTTGTTGGATGCACAAGCTCTTAATGCAAAGGAACGTCACTTTATATTGCCCCTTGTAATAGCAACCTTTATTATGCAGTCCGTCGCTTTTATTTCTGTATCATCACAAGTTCGTACAAAGCTTATTTTCCCTTACAATAAAAGTTCATACACATTTAGAGGCAGTTTTTATTGCTTTTTGCACCGATGACGACTTACTTGAAGGATCTTATTTAATCCATAGGTAGACAGTGGCGGCGCCAACCTCAATAATCTGTGGGGTCAATGGAATTTTTTTGATTTTTTTCTTCATGATGAACAGTGAATGAACAATAATTCTAGGCTGTTTTTCAAAATAGCTGTGGGGTCGGCTGACCCCACAGCTTACACGTAGGTTCGCCGTTGTAGGTAGATATAATGGACTCTCATGACATGAAACTGGGTTTAAGGGTTTTGGATGCACAAGTAGTATCTCTACTTGGTGCGGATTTTTGGCTAGCAAAGATATTGGGCAAGCACCACATGTTGGAGGATCTATGACAATATAACTTCTATGTGAATATAAGCAAACATAATTCATTATGTTGTCTTCCTTGTCCAGCGTCAACAATTTGACATAAAATACTTAATGGGGGCTCACAATCATAAAAGATGTCCAAGATAGTGTATTTGCATGTGAATCTTCTCTTCCCTTATTAATTTTTTCATGAATTGCATCATTGACCAATGCTATGTTTGTTAACTTCCAATAAATTTTACCACTTATACTTTTCTTTATGTAATGTCATTACTTTCCATAAGATTAGCATATGATCTTTTTCATTATTTTCATTGCTAGGATTGAAACATAAAAGTAAAGAAGCAAAAACTCAAACTACTCTTTATTATATAACTCTCAACTCAATTACATAGATAGATAAATCATGAAACTAGCACTCGAAAATAGATCATACTAAACTTTTATTCAACTAGATCACGAAATAACTAAGGATTGAACTAAAAATAGGTAAAGATAATAAAAGTGATGGTGATACGATACCGGGGCACCTCCCCCAAGCTTGGCACAAGCCAAGGGGAGTGCCCATACCCATGTACTCAAATTTCTTTCTTCGGTGATGATGGTGATGATGAAGTGGTGGGCTTGTCCTTCAGCTTCCGCTTCAGAACATAGTTTTCTTCCTTCAACTTGCTAATTTCTTGCTCAAGCTCCACTATCTTCTCACACAATGCATTCTTGTTTTCCTGTAGAAGACGAAAAGGGATAAATTGGATCTTAGATTTGTTTACTGTGTTTGGGAGGCTCGACTTCTTGAACTCCACATGCATATCTCCCGGTTGAGGTAGAGGGGCATCTTCTTCATCCGAGCTCGCGTCTTCCGTTCCCTTCATGTTGGCATCTCACTCCTCCTCCGCGTACCATCCATAGGGGTCTATATCCCCATAGATCCTTGGATTCGAAACGTAGTTTGATACGAAGCTCTCTCCATCTGAGTCTTGAGACGACATACTTTCGGATCTGTCAGAAAATAGCACGAAACAAGAACAGAGGAGATTTCTGTGATACGGTGATCAAAACGTCCGAGAGTATATATAAAGAATTTTTATCTTGCAAAACAAGTCTTCCAGAAGAAAACGGAGTCGGGAAGGCTCACAAGGGGCCCACGAGTCACCAGGGCACGCCTGGGGGGGTGGCACGCCCTGGTGCCTCGTGTGCACCTCGTGGGTCCCCTCGGCCGTTTCTTATTTTTGTATTTTTTCTAATATTCCAAAACTGACAGAAAGTATTTTTACGGAATTTTTGGAGTCGGTTTACTTACCGTATCACGTACCTCTTCCTTTTCAGGGTTCTGGAGTGTTCTGGAAGGTCTCTCTTATGTATTCCTCCGGTGTAATTGTTTCAATAATATTAGTTTCAACATTAATGGGAGTACCTGAAATGTAGTGCTTAATTCTTTGCCCATTCACCACTCTTGGATTAGTGCCTTCGGAGTTGTTTATTTTGATGGCTCCGAAGCGATAAACTTCTTCGATGATATACGGTCCTTCCCATTTAGAGAGAAGTTTTCCTGCAAAGAATCTCAAACGAGAATTGTACAATAGAACATATTCACCCACTTTGAATTCCCGTTTTTGAATTCTTTTATCATGCCATCTTTTAACTTTTTCTTTGAATAACTTGGCATTTTCATAGGCTTGGGTTCTCCATTCATCTAAAGAGCTAATATCAAATAACCTCTTTTCACCGGAAAGCTTAAAATCATAATTGAGTTCTTTAATTGCCCAATATGCTTTATGTTCTAACTTAAGAGGTAAATGACATGCTTTTCCATAAACCATTTTATAAGGAGACATACCCATAGGATTTTTATAAGCAGTTCTATAAGCCCATAATGCATCATCAAGTTTCTTAGACCAATTCTTTCTGGACCTATTGACAGTTTTTTGCAAAATTAATTTTATTTCTCTATTTCTCAATTCAACTTGACCACTAGATTGAGGGTGATAGGGAGATGCAATTCTATGGTTGACATCATATTTAGCAAGCAGTTTACGGAATGCACCATGAATAAAATGTGAACCACCATCAGTCATTAAATATCTAGGGACTCCGAACCTCGGGAAAATAACTTATTTAAGCATTTTAATAGAAGTGTTATGATCAACACTACTAGGTGGAATAGCTTCTACCCACTTAGTAACGTAATCAACAGCAACTAAAATATGAGTATACCCATTGGATTTAGGAAAAGGTCCCATATAATCAAATCCCCAAACATCAAATGGTTCAATAGCAAGTGAATAATTCATAGGCATTTCCTGACGTCTACTAATATTAGCAACTCTTTGGCATTCATCACAAGATAAGACAAACTTACGAGCATCCTTGAAAAGAGTAGGCCAATAAAAACCAGATTGTAATACCTTATGTGCAGTTCTGTCTCCCGCATGGTGTCCTCCGTAAGCCTCGGAATGACACTTCCGTAGGATTTGTTCCTGTTCATGCTCAGGTATACAACGTCTAATAATACCATCTACTCCTTCTTTATAAAGATGTGGGTCATCCCAGAAGTAATGTCTTAAATCAAAGAACTTTTTCTTTTGTTGGTATGTGAAACTAGGTGGTATAAATTTACCAACAATATAATTGGCATAGTCTGCATACCAAGGAGTGTTACGAGAAGCATTTATGAAAGCTAATTGTTCATCAGGAAAATCATCATTAATAGGAAGTGGGTCATCAAGAACATTTTCCATTCTAGACAAATTATCTGCTACGGGATTCTCAGCTCCCTTTCTATCAATAATATGCAAGTCAAATTCCTGTAGCAATAGAACCCACCTAATGAGTCTAGGTTTAGCATCTTTCTTTTCCATAAGGTATTTAATAGCAGCATGATCAGTGTGAACAGTTACTTTAGAATCAGCTATGTAAGATCTGAATTTATCGCATGCAAACACAATTGCTAGAAATTCTTTCTCAGTAGTAGCATAATTTCTTTGAGCACTGTCTAGGGTTTTACTAGCATAATGTTTAACATTTAATTTCTTATCAACTCTCTGTCCTAGAACAGCACCAACATCATAATCACTAGCATCACACATAATTTCAAAAGGCAAGTTCCAATCAGGTGGTTGAACAATAGGTGCAGTGGTTAAGGCTTTCTTAAGTGTTTCAAAGGCTTCTACACAATCATCATCAAAAACAAATGGAACATCTTTTTGCAAGAGATTGGTAAGAGGTCTAGAAATTTTAGAGAAATCTTTAATAAACCTTCTATAGAAACCAGCATGACCTAGGAAACTTCTTATACCTTTAATATCTTTAGGACAAGGCATTTTCTCAATTGCATCAACTTTAGCTTTATCAACTTCAATACCTCTTTCAGAAATTTTATGCCCAAGGACTATACCTTCGTTAACCATAAAGTGGCACTTCTCCTAATTCAAGACAAGATTAGTTTGTTCACATCTCTGCAAAACTCGATCAAGGTTACTTAAGCAATCATCAAAAGAAGTTTCATAAACGGAAAAATCATCCATGAAAACCTCAACAATTTTTTCACAAAAGTCAGAGAATATAGCAGTCATACATCTTTGAAAGGTAGCAGGTGCATTACATAAACCAAAGGGCATACGACGATAAGCATAAGTTCCAAAAGGACAAGTAAAGGTGGTTTTCTCTTGGTCGGCTTGTGATACAGGTATTTGAGAGAAACCAGAATATCCATCTAGGAAACAAAAGTGTGTATGCTTAGACAATCTTTCTACCATTTGATCAATAAAAGGTAAGGGGTAATGATCTTTTGTAGTAGCTTTGTTTAATTTTCTAAAATCAATTACCATCCTATAACCAGTTACAATTCTTTGTGGAATGAGTTCATTTTTATCATTAGGAACAACGGTAATACCTCCTTTCTTAGGGACACAATGAACGGGACTTACCCATCTACTATCAGCTATGGGATAGATTATACCTACTTCCAGAAGCTTTAATATTTCAGTTCTTACCACCTCCTTCATCTTAGGATTTAATCGTCGTTGGTGGTCGACAACTGGTTTAGCATCAGGCTTCATATTAATTTTGTGCTGACATAGAGTGGGACTAATGCCCTTAAGATCATCAAGAGTGTATGCAATAGCAGATCGGTGCTTCCTCAGAGTTTTTAGTAATCTCTTTTCTTCATGCTCTGAAAGGTTAGCACTAATAATAACATGATATATCTTCTTTTCATCTAGATAAGCATATTTCAATGTATAAGGCAATTGCTTTAATTCAAATACAGGGTCACCCTTAGGTGGAGGAGGGCCTCCAAGAGTTTCAACAGGCAAATTGTGTTTAAGGATAGGTGGTTGATCAAAGAACATCCTATCTATTTCATTTCTTTCATTCATATGCATATCATTTTCATGATCTAGTAAATATTGTTCTAACGGATCAGTAGGAGGTACGGCAATAGAAGCAAGACCAATAATTTCATCTTTACTAGGCAATTCTTTATCATGAGATTGTCTACTAAACTTAGAGAAATTAAACTCATGATGCATACCACCAAAATTAACACTAACAGTTTATTAAGCGCAATCAATCTTGGCATTAACAGTGTTCAAGAAAGGTCTACCAAATATAATGGGACAAAAATTATCTTGTGGAGAACCGAGGACTAGAAAATCAGTAGGGTATTTTATTTTTCCGAACAAGACTTCAACATCTCTAACGATCCCAAGCGGCGTAATGGTATCTCTGTTTGCAAGCTTAATAGTAACATCAATGTCCTCTATTTCAATAGGTGCAATATCATTCATAATTTCTTGATATAAGGTAAACGGAATAGCACTCACACTAGCACCCAAATCACATAAGCCGTGATAAAAATTATCTCCTATTTTGATAGAGACAACAGGCATGCCTACTACAGGTCTATTTTTAACTTTAGGATCGAGTTTAGCAATTCTAGCTGCTTCATCACAGAAGTAAATAACATGCCCATCTATACTATCGACCAAGAGATCTTTAACCATAGCAACATTAGGTTCAACTTTAATCTACTCAGAAGGTCTAGGTGCTCTAATATTACTTTTATTAACCACGGTTGAAACTTTAGCATGTTCCTTAATCCTAACAGGAAAAGGTGGTTTCTCAATATAAGCAGTAGGCACAACTGGATCAACATGGTAAACAATTGTTTCTTCTTTAACACTAACGGGTTCCTCAATCTTTTCTTTAACAGGGGGATGATATTTAAACCACTTCTCCTTAGGGAGATCAACATGAGTAGCAAATGATTCACAAAAGGAAGCTATTATCTCAGAGTCAAGTCCATATTTAGGGCTAAACTTATGAAAAGCATCGGTATCCACAAAAGATTTAACACAATCGAACCCAAGTATTATACCTGACTCATTACCTTTGTCGAGTTCCCAATCTTCAGAATTGCATTTAATTCTTTCCAGAAGATCCCATCTGAATTCAATAGTTTTCTTCATAAAGGAGCCAGTCGAAGAAGAATCGAGCATGGTTTGATCATCATGAGAAAGCCGAGCATAAAAATTCTGTAAGATAATTTCTCTTGAGAGCTCATGATTGGGGCATGTGTACATCATGTACTTAAGCCTCCCCCAAGCTTGAGCGATGCTTTCTCCTTCACGAGGCCAAAAATTATATATATAATTCTGATCACGATGAACCAAATGCATAGGATAAAATTTCTGGTGGAATTCCAGTTACAATCGGTTCCAGTCCCATGTATCAGTATCATCACATAGCCTATACCATGTCAATGCATTTCCCTCCAAAGATAAAGGGAATACTTTCTTCTTAACTCCATCTCCGGATAAACCTGCAAGCTTAAACAATCCACAACTTTCATCCACATATATCAAGTGCATATCAGGATGTATTGTTCCATCTCCTGCATAAGGATTAGCTAGCAGTTTCTCTATCATACCCGAAGGAATCTCATAACAAATATTTTCAGTAGGTGTAATAGGTGGAGGGGCAACTCTTGGTGCTTTCGGTCGAGGTGAAGATACCCCGAACAAACCCCACAAAGGATTACTTTCCATAGTGACAAGTGACAATAAATTTCAGCACGTAATATAAATGTTTCCTTACCAATTTCACTCACCAAAGGCGCTTCACTCCCAGGCAACGGCGCCAGAAAAGAGTCTTGATGACCCACAAGTATAGGGGATCAATCATAGTCCTTTCGATAAGTAAGAGTGTCGAACCCAATGAGGAGCAGAAGGAAATGACAAGCGGTTTTCAGCAAGGTATTTTCTGCAAGCACTGAAATTATCGGTAACGAGTAGTTTGATAGCAAGATAATTTGTAACAAGTGACAAGTAGCAATAGTAACAAAGAGTGCAGCAAGGTGGCCCAATCCTTTTTGTAGCAAAGGACAAGCCGGAACGATCTCTTATAATAAGCAAAGCGTTCTCGAGGACACATGGGAATTTCATCTAGTCACTTTCATCATGTTTGTTTGATTCGCGTTCGCTACTTTGATAATTTGATATGTGGGTGGACCGGTGCTTGGGTGCTGTTCTTACTTGAACAAACCTCCCACTTATGATTAACCCCTCTCGCAAGCATCCGCAACTACGAAAGAAGAATTAAGATAAATCTAACCATAGCATTGAACATATGGATCCAAATCAGCCCCTTACGGAATAGCGCATAAACTAGGGTTCAAGCTTCTGTCTAATTACTACTCCACAATGCATTCCCTTAGGCCCAAAGATGGTGAAGTGTAATGTAGTCGATGTTCACATGACACCACTAAGAGAATCAACAACATACATATCATCAAAATATCGAACGAATACCAAATTCACATGATTACTTATGACAAGACTTTTCCCATGTCCTCAAGAACAAAAGTAACTACTCACAAATCATATTTATGTCCAAGATCAGTGGGGTATTAAATAGCATAATGGATCTGAACATATAATCTTCAACCAAATAAACCAACTAGCATCAACTACAAGATGTAATCAACACTACTAGCAACCCACAGGTACCAATCTGAGGTTTTGAGACAAAGATTGAATACAAGAGATGAATTAGGGTTTGAGATGAGATGGTGTTGTTAAATATGTTGATGAAGATTGGTCCTCCCATGATGAGAGGATCGTGGTGATGTCGATGGCTTCGATTTCCCCCTCCCGGAGGGAAGTATCCCCGGCGGAATCGCTCCGCCGGAGAGCAAAAGTGCTCCTGCCCAAGTTCCGCCTCGAGATGGCGGAGCCCCGTCCCAAAAGTCTCCTCCTTATTTTTTCTAGGGCAAATGGGCTTATATACCAGAAAATGGGCACCGGAGCTGGCCAGGGGCCCCACAAGCCACCAGGGCGCGCCTGGGGGGGTGGCGTGCCCTGGTGCCTCGTGGGCACCTGGGTGGCCCCCTCTGGTACTTCTTTCTTCCATTATTTTTTATCTATTCCAAAATAAATCTCCGTGAAATTTCAGCTCATTTGGAGATGTGCAGAATAGGTATCTCTGACATAGCTTTTTCAGGTCCAGAATTCCAGCTGCCGGCAATCTCCCTCCTTGTGTAAATCTTGCATATTAAGAGAGAAAAGGCATTAGAATTGCTCCACAAAGTATTATATTGATTAAAAACACTATAAATAACAGTAGGAAAACATGATGCAAAATGGACGTTTCACCGCTGCAGGAGAGATCCCCGCTGTCGGTGTCAAAACCGGCAGATCTCGGGTAGGGGGGCCCGAGCTGTGAGATCGGATCGATGGGTAATAGGAGAAGAGGGACACGAGGTTTTTACCCAGGTTTGGGCCCTCTTTTTGGAGGTAAAACCCTATGTCCTGCTCTTGCTTATATTGTGGGTGTATCAAAGTACAGAGTTGATCTACCTCGAGTTCCTAAGTTGTGGTCTAAACCCTAGGGGTGATGATGATGAATGTATGATCAATCTGTCTCATAATAATGATCTATTGACTAGCCTGGCCTCGGCTTATATAATGTACCAGGGGCCTAGGACAACAAGAGTCCTAGTCGGATACGTCGGTGGAGAGGAGTCCTTGTCTTGATCACCAAGTCTTGTGGAATCTTCCTCGTATACGTCATGGGCTGCCCGAAGTGGCCCATTAGTGAACCGCCATGGGGGTCCTCGGCCTGATCCACCTAGTCGGGAGATGACGTGGTGAGTACCCCCTAGTCCAAGACACCGTCAGTAGCCCCCTGAACCGGTCTTCAAGTTGGGGACGCTCCTCGGTTCTTCCGAACTGTTCTTCATCTTCGGCCGTCAGTCTTGAAAGCTGGTTCAACAAATCTTCCCATCTTTGATCTTGAGGATCGCCGAGGTGAATCCGAAGAGCTCACACGTCGGGCATCCGAGGAGCCCCTTTAAGTTCTCGGCCTTTATCAATGCCTTATTATTTTTACGCCACACCTCGGGTTCAAAGTTTCTCCCGTGCGGCGGTGTCCCTCTACAACCGAGCTCCAACGCGGGACTGCATCCGAGGTATATTTTTGCAGCCGAGCTCCAACGCCGGTCTGCATCCGAGGTTTCATAGATTACCTCGGTCTTGAAAAAATTGAAGGAGTTTAGCCGAGCTTAATGCCGTAAACGCTCTCTATGGAGCCAGCCATTCGAATCCGAGCTTTATGCTGGAATGCTTCCGAGGTGGTGCACCACCTCGGCCGGCAGGCTGATTTTTTGTTGATTTTTTCTATTGGTGCAATTTATTCTCTGCCGAGATGTATAACCAGTAGCCCTCAAGGTGTGTGCCGGCCTAAAATCCGGGATGCACCTGAAGGATAACATAAAACCGCTGATCCCAATAGCCCCTGAGACTCAGGTCGATTCACGAAATCGGCCTGAGGATCAAATCCTTGCTCGGCAGGATACTTAGGAATAGAAAAGCGGTGTGGATAGTACCCAAGACTCGGGCTGGGTGCAGCCGACCAACCCGAGGATCGTAATCTCCTCGGAAACTGTGTTGCACTTTTAAATTGACTACATTGAATCATCAATGCAGTAGCACCCGAGACTTGGGTTGGGCAACATGGCCGACCCAAGGATCGTATCTCCTCGGGAACTAGTTCCACTGTCATGTACGTTTTGACAACGCCGAGGTGCAGCTCGGCAGGAAAGATGCCCAACTGCGGGTCGGAAAAGATATCCCGTGCAGAATACCTCGATCAAGAGGATGTCCCGCCTCCTGAAAGAAAAACATAAAACAGGTTAAAGGTGTCATAAGCTCGAAAAACCAAAAAACTTATGTGAAAATTTTACGCCTGAATTAAATCAAGTTTTTTGGTGCCAATCCGAAATTGGTCTTAAAATTAATTTGTGCTTCCGTCGTGCTTTAACATGATACATCCGATCTCCAGACTTCAAGCGGGTTAGCCTTCGGCTTCAACCTCCTATCCCAAAGGCGGAGTGCTTCTCAGGCCAGTTTAGCGAACTAAACTCGAGCAGCTTTAGAGAGAAACCAGGCTATTCGGCCATTGACAACACACTCGCGTCGGAAAAAGGAGTAGTAGAAAAAGACTTTGCAACGACTTAGAAGAAAACACTTATTATAAAGCGGCACATATAAATTTAAGAGCCCCCAGTTAACCTGGTTAAAGGAAGTTGTTTTTGACAAACAACATTTTTAATGAACAATGTTTATTTAACATAAACATAATGCTTGGTTGAGCCGAGCAAAAATTAAAAATTTAAAAGTAATTGAGCATGAAAGCGACTTAGCTGGTTAATGTGCTCGGTGTTTGATGACGCGATCCAGGCTTGCAGCGGGACGAGGACACCCAGCGAGCTTTGACAGAGCCGACATGGTGCGTAGTCTTCAACTAGACCGAGGTCCCAGCCCCCAAGCCTGGGGTGACCGAGCGAGGAGCTTGGCTTGACGAAGTGGCGACACAACACGGTTGATGTGACAAGGCGAAGCCCCCAGTCCAGCTAACGTGATGAAGCTGGTCAGCTGGTGTTGCCGAAGTCCCCGGAGTAGGTTGATGAAAAGATGGCGAAGCCCCCGGTCTAGCCGAGGTGACGGAGCAGGTCGGTAAGGTGACATTGCAGCCCCTATGCCAGCCGAGGTGCCGAAGCAGGTCGACGTGGTGGACATCGGCTTGAAGAAGCAATGGCGCGGCAATGCCGATGCAGGTCGAAATTTGTGATGCGATCAATGCCGACTTGAGAAGTGATCGCACGGCGATGCCGGCGTGCCCGACCCGTGCAATCTGTGGGGCAACGATCTTGTCTTGACTATTAGTTGTCCTTCACGATGCCGAATCTCTTGGTCGGCTCGCCGAGGTGATGATCCTAGGTGGTTGTCGTCGGCTCGATGGAGCGACGACACAGTCGATGCCGGCGCAGGTCGGTAGCCGTGGAGCAACATGGTCGGGCCGGTTTGACATCGGCGCGATGATGAAGATCGCCTCGGGAAAGACTCAAAATTTGTAGGCACGTGTTTGAGAACAATACACAATACCCTAGAAAAAAATTACTCCAAAAAGGATGTCCAATATCCCGTTCATGAAGAAAGATGAATTCGGGTCGGATTCGTTTTCGCGTAGAAAACAGATCCAAAAAAATTTATGCACTCCTCGGACTCGTCCCATAGTTTGACCGGTCGGATCGAGCTGAAATTTTGAGGGATAGTCGATATAGGAATTCCGCAGCCGATGAACGGTTGGATCTTCCAAAGGATGTCCGAGCTGGATGCTGGACTCCACGATCCAAACTCGTCCAGATTCCCGTCTAGATTCGACACGGCTCCGGTATATTGGAGATTGCCGGAGATTCGTCTATCGGAACGCTACGAAATTTTACAGGGTTGTTATAGACTCAATTCCACACAATTCCACCGAAGCAATCGTCAAAGCGATGTCGGGCAACGGAGCATGAATTTCAAAAAAATTCCTACGCTCACGCAAGATCTATCCATGGAGATGCATCACTACGAGAGGGGAGAGTGTGTCTACGTACCCTCGTAGACCGTTAGCGGAAGCTTCTCACAACGCGGTTGATGTAGTCGAACAATCGTTCGAGCTCCACCGATCGAGTACCGAACGTACGGCACATCCGAGTTCTACACACGTGCAGCTCGGTGACGATCCTCGCCTTCTTGATCCAGCAAGACGTCGAGGAAGTAGATGAGTTCCGTCAGCACGACGGCGTGGCGACGGTGACGGTGAAGTGATTCCGGCAGGGCTTCGCCTAAGCTCTCCGAAAATATGACCGAGGTGGAAAACGGAGATCGGGGCACCGCACACGGCTATGGGACAATTGTGTACTTTGGGGTGCCCCCTTGCCCCCGTATATAAAGGATGAGAGGGAGGAGGCCGGCCCCCTAGGGGTGCGCCAAGTGTGGGGAGTCCTACTAGGACTCCTTAGTCCTAGTAGGAGTCCACCTCCCATACGGAGTAGGAAAGGGGGAAGGGAGAGGGAAAGGAAAGAGGGGGCTGCACCCCCTCCCCTAGTCCAATTCGGTTTGGGCAAGGGGGGGCGCGCGCCTCCTCACGTGGCCTGCCTCTCCTTTTCCCGTATGGCCCAATAAGGCTCATTACTTCTTCCGGTGAATTCCCGTAACTCCCCGGTACTCCGAAAAATACCCGAATCACTCGGAACCTTTCCGACGTCCGAATATAGCCTTCCAATATATGAATCTTTACCTCTTGACCATTTCGAGCCTCCTCGTCATGTCTGTGATCTCATCCGGGACTCCGAACAAATTTCGGCCACCAATCACATAACTCATATAATACTAAATCGTCATCGAACCTTAAGTGTGCGGACCCTACGGGTTCGGGAATGATGTAGACATGATCGAGACGACTCTCCGGTCAATAACCAACAGCGGAACCTGAATGCTCATATTGGTTCCTACATATTCCACGAAGATCTTTATCGGTGAACCTCATATGTCAACATACGTTGTTCCCTTTGTCTGGCGGTATGTTACTTGCCCGAGATTCGATCGTCGGTATCCAATACCTAGTTCAATCTCGTTACCGGCAAGTCTCTTTACTCGTTCCGTAATACATCATCTTGCAACTAACTCTTTAGTCACGGTGCTTGCAAGGCTTCTGTGATGCTGTATTACCGAGAGGGCCCAGAGATACCTCTCCGATAGTCGGAGTGACAAATCCCAATCTCGATCCATGCCAACTCAACAAACACTTTCGGAGATACCTGTAGTGCACCTTTATAATCACCCAGTTACGTTGTGACGTTTGATACACCCAAAGTATTCCTACGGTATCCGGGAGTTGCATGATCTCATGGTCAGAGGAACGTGTATTTGACATAGTGAAAGCAGTAGCAATAAACTGAACGATCATTTGCTATGCTTAACGGTTGGGTCAAGTCCATCACATCATTCTTCTAATGATGTGATCCCGTTATCAAATGACAACTCATGTCCATGGTCAGGAAATCTTGACCATCTTTTGATCAACGAGCTAGTCTAGTAGAGGCTTACTAGGGATTCAGTATTTGTCTATTATCCACACATGTATTTAGTTTCCGGTCAATACAATTCTAGCATGAATAATAAACCATTATCATGAATGGAGAAATATGATAATAAACACTTTATTAATTGCCTCTAGGGCATATTTCCAACAGTCTCCCACTTGCACTAGAGTCAATAATCTAGTTTACATCTCCATGTAATTAACATCCAATCAGTTCTAGGGCTGATCATGTTTTGCTTGTGAGAGAAGTTTTAGTCAACGGGTCTGCAATATTCAGATTCGTGTGTTCTTGGCAAATCTTTATGTTATATGTAGATGCTGCTACCACACACTGTTTGGAGCTACTCCAAAAACGACTGTCCCACTTTACGTATCCGGTCTGAGACTCATAGTCTTCCGGATCGGTGTTTAAAGCTTGCATCGACGTAACCCCTTACGACGAACTCTTTATCATCTCTATTCCTGAGAAATTCTTCCTTAGTAATCTTAAGGATAATTTGACCACTATCCAGTGATCTACTCCTGGATCACTTTGGTACCTCTTTTGCCAGACACATGGCAAGGCACACAGCTTGGCATACTTTATAGAACCTACGGCCGAGGCATAGGGGATAACCTTCATCCATTCTATTTATTTTGCCGTGGTCGAGATTTGAGTCTTACTCAACTTCACACCTTTCACCACAGTCAAGAACTCCTTCTTTGACTGATCCATTTTGAACTTCTTCAAAATCTTGTCAAGGTATATGTTTTGTGAAAGTCATATGAGGCGTCTCAATTTATCTCTATAGATTTTGATGCCTAACATGTAAACAACCTTTACCTAGATCTTCAAGTCTTACTCCACTTCACACCAGCCAAGAACTTATTTCTTTTGACTTGATCCATTTTGAACTTCTTCAAAATCTCATCAAGGTGTGTGAAAATCTTTTATCAGGTGTCTTGATCTATCTCTATAGATCTCGATGCCCAAACCGTGGATAACTCAAAAACAGGTTTTTATTGAAAAACTCCTTTCAATTAATTCTTTATGCTTTCCAGAAATTCTGCATCATTTCCAATCACATATACTTATTAGAAATGTTATAGAGCTCCCACTCACTTTGTTGTAAATACAAGTTTCTCCATAAACTTGCATAAACCCAAACGCTTTGATCACTTCATCAAAGCGAGTATTCCAGCTCCGAGATGCTTGCACCAGTCCATAGATGGATCGCTGGAGCTTGCATACTTTGTTAGCACCTTTAGGATCGACAAAACCTTCCGGTTGCATCATATACAATTCTTCCTTAAGGAATCCATTAAGGAATGCCGTTTTGACGTCCATTTGCCAGATTTCATAATCATAAAATGCGGCAATTGCTAACATAATTCTGACAGACTTTAGCATCGCTACGGGTGAGAAAGTCTCATCGTAGTCAACTCCTTGAACTTGGTGATAACCTTTAGCAACAAGTCGAGCTTTATAGACGGTGATATTATCATCAGCATCCGTCTTCTTCTTAAAGATCCATTTATTTTCAATAGCTTGCCGTTCATCGGGCAAGTCTACCAAAGTCCACACTTTGTTCTCATACATGGGTCCAATCTCGGATTTCATGGCCTCAAGCCATTTGTCGGAATCCGGGCCTGCCATCGCTTCTTCATAGTTCGAAGGTTCACCGTTGTCCAACAACATAACCGCCAAGACTGGATTTCCTTACCACTCTGGTGCGGAACGTGTCCTGGTTGACCTTCGAAGTTTTGTAGCAACTTGATCCGAAGCCTCATGATCATCATCATCAACTTCTTCTCTGGTCTGTGTTGGTGTCACAGAAATTTCTTTCTGTGGCGTACTACTATCCAGAGGAGGTACAATTACCTCATCAAGTTCTACTTTCCTCCCACTCACTTCTTTCAAGAGAAACTCCTTCTCTAGAAAGGATCCATTCTTAGCAACGAATACTTTGCCTTCGGATCTGTGGTAGAAGGTGTACCCAACGGTCTCCTTTGGGTATCCTATGAAGACGCACTTATCCGCTTTGGGTTCGAGCTTATCTGGCTGAAGCCTTTTGACATAAGCATTGCATCCCCAAACTTTCAGAAACGACATCTTAGGTTTCTTGCAAACCACGGTTCATGCGGTGTCATCTCAACGGATTTAGACGGTGCCCTTGTTTAAAGTGAATGCAGCTGTCTCTAATGCATAACCCCAAAATGATAGTGGCAAATCGGTAAGAGACATCATAGAACGCACCATATCCAATAGAGTACGATTACGACGTTCGGACACACCATTACACTGTGGTGTTCCATGTGGCGTGAGCTGTGAAACACTTCCACATTGTCTTAAGTGATTGCCAAACTCGTAACTCAAATATTTTCCTCCACGATCAGATTATAAGAACTTTATTTTCTTGTTACGATGGTTCTCTACTTCACTCTGAAATTCTTTGAACTTTTCAAATGTTTTAGATTTATGCTTCATCAAGTAGACATAACCATATCTACTCAAATCATCAGTGAACGTGAGAACATAACGATATCCACCGCGCGCCTCAACACTCATCGGACCACATACATCGGTATGTATTATTTCCAATAAGTTGGTTGCTCGCTCCATTGTTCCGGAGAACGGAGTTTTAGTCATCTTGCCAATAAGGCACGGTTCACATGTCTCAAATGATTCATAATCAAGAGATTCCAAAAACCCATCTGCATGGAGTTTCTTCATGTGTTTAACACTGATATGACCTAAGCGGCAGTGCCACAAATATGTGGTACTATCATTATCTTTTGGCATTCGTGTTATGAACATATGTATTACTACGATCAAGATTTAATAAACCTTACATTTTAAGTGCATGATCATCAATGATATTATCCAAATAAATAGAATAACAATTATTCTCTGAAATTGAATAACCATCTTGCAATAAACACTATCTGATATAATGTTCATGCTTAACGCAAGCACCAAATAACAATTATTTAGGTTCATCACTAATCCTGAAGGTAGAGAGAGCGTGGCGATGGTGATCACATCAACCTTGGAGACACTTCCAATGCACATCGTCACCTCGTTCTTAGCTACCCTCGTTTATTCCGAAGCTCCATGTTTCTAGTTGTAAGCAACTGAACAAGTATTAAATACCCAGGTGCTCCTACGAGTACTAGTAAGGTACATATCAATAACATGTATATCAAATATCTTTGTTGACATTGCCAGTCTTATTATCTGCTAGTTACTTTGGGGAAGTTCCGCTCCCTGTGACATTTCCCTTTGCAATGGGAGCACTAAGTCTCGGGTTTTTCAGCCTTGGGTTTCTTCGCGTGAGCGGCAACTGTTTTACCGTTCTTCTTGAAGTTCCCTTTTCTTTCCCTTGCCCTTCTTGAAACTAGTGGTCTTATTAACCATCAACACTTGATGTTCCCTTTTTTTTATTTCTACATCCGCAGATTGTAGCATCGCGAATAGCTTAAGGATCTTCTATCCCTTGCATGTTTATAGTTCATCACGAAGATCCAGTAGCTTAGTGATAGTGACTAGAGAACTCTATCAATCACCACTTTATTCTAAAGTTTAACTCCCACTTGATTCAAGTGTTTGAAGTACTCAGACATTCTGAGTACATGCTCACTAACGGAGCTGTTCTCCTCCATCTTGTAGCTTAGAACTTGTCGAAGGTGTCATACCTCTCGACCCGGGTGTGAGCTTGAAAAACAAATTTTCAGCTCTTGGAACATCTCATATGCTCCGTGTTGCTCAAAACATATTTGGAGCTCCGGTTCTAAGCCGTAAAGTATGGCGCACTGAACTATCGAGTAGTCATCTTTTCTTGTCTGCCAGACGTTCATAACGTCCTCAGACGAAGCCGTAGGTGTATTTCACTGAGCGGTGCATTAAGGACATAAGCCTTCTGTGCAGCAGTGAGGACAATCCTCAGATCACGGACCTAGTCCGCATAGTTGCTTCCATCAACTTTCCACTTCGTTTTCTCTAGGAACATAATAAAAACGGGGGAACTACAGCGCGGTCTATTGATCTACAACATAAATTTGCTAAGACAAGTAAGACTATGTTCATGACAATTGAAGTTCAATTAATCAAATTACTTAAGAACTCCCACTTAGATTAACATCCCTCAATTTGTCTAAGTGTAACATGATCCACATCAACTAAACCACGTCCGATCATCACGTGAGGTGGATTAGTTATCAATGGTGAACATCTTTCATGTTGATCATATCTACTATATGACTCATGTTCGACCTTTCGGTCTCTTGTGTTCCGAGGCCATGCCTGTACATGCTAGGCTCGTCAAGTTTAACCCAAGTATTCCGCGTGTGTAAAACTAGCTTACACCCGTTGTATGCGAACGAAAGAATCCATCACACCCGATCATCACGTGGTGCTTAGAAGCGTCGAACCTTCGCAACGGTGCATACTAGGGGAGAACACTTATCTAGAAATTTAGTGAAGGGATCATCTTATAATGGTACCGTCGTCCTAAGCAAAATAAGATGCATAAAAGGATTAACATCACATGCAATTCAATATATGTGACATGATATGGCCATCATCGTCTTGTGCTTTTGATCTCCATCAGCAAAGCACCGTCATGATCTCCATCGTCACCGGGTTGACACCTTGATCACCATCGTAGCGTCGTGACACCTTGATCTCCATCATAGCGTCGTGGTTGTCTCGCCGATTATTGCTATTACTACTACTACTGCTAACTCATAGCGGTAAAGTAAAGCAATTACATAGCGTTGGCATTGCATACAATAAAGAGACAACCATAAGGCTCCTGCCGGTTGCCTGATAATTTACAAAACATGATCATCTCATACAACAACTTATATCACATCATGTCTTGGCCATATCACATCACCAGCATACCCTGCAAAAACAAGTTAGACGTCCTCTACTTTGTTGTTGCAAGTTTTACGTGGCTGCTACGGGTTTGCAAGAACCGTTCTTACCTACGCAAAACCACAACATGGTGTAGTGATTGCTTTTTGATCTTGTAAAAGAACCCTCTTCATTGAAACCGATTCAACTAAAGTGAGAGAGACAGACACCCGCCAGTCACCTTTATGCAACGAGTGCATGCAGCAGTGAAACCTGTCTCGCGTAAGCGTACGCGTAATGTCGGTCCGGGACGCTTCATCTCACAATACCGCCGAATCAAGTAACAACTAGTAACGGCAAGCAATATGTATACACCCACGCCCACAACTCACTTGTGTTCTACTCGTGCAAATCACATCTACGCATAGACCTGGCTCGGATGCCACTGTTGGGGAACGGAGCATGAATTTCAAAAAAATTCCTACGCTCACACAAGATCTATCCATGGAGATGCATCGCTACGAGAGGGGAGAGTGTGTCTATGTACCCTCGTAGACCGTTAGCGGAAGCGTCTCACAACGCGGTTGATGTAGTCGAACAATCCTTCGAGCTCCACCGATCGAGTACCGAACGTACGGCACCTCCGAGTTCTACACACATGCAGCTCGGTGACGATCCTCGCCTTCTTGATCCAGCAAGACGTCGAGGAAGTATATGAGTTCCGTCATCACGACGGCGTGGCGACGGTGATGGTGAAGTGATTCCGGCAGGGCTTCACCTAAGCTCTCCGAAAATATGACCGAGGTGGAAAACGGAGATCGGGGCACCGCACACGGCTATGGGACAATTGTGTACTTTGGGGTGCCCCCTTGCCCCCGTATATAAAGGATGAGAGGGAGGAGGCCGGCCCCCTAGGGGTGCGCCAAGTGTGGGGAGTCCTACTAGGACTCCTTAGTCCTAGTAGGATTCCACCTCCCATACGAAGTAGGAAAGGGGGAAGGGAGAGGGAAAGGAAAGAGGGGGCTGCGCCCCCTCCCCTAGTCCAATTCGGTTTGGGAAAGGGGGGGCGCGCGCCTCCTCACGTGGCCTGCCTCTCCTTTTCCCGTATGGCCCAATAAGGCCCATTACTTCTTCCGGTGAATTCCCGTAACTCCCCGGTACTCCGAAAAATACCCGAATCACTCGGAACCTTTACGACGTCCGAATATAGCCTTCCAATATATGAATCTTTACCTCTCGACCATTTCGAGACTCCTCGTCATGTCCGTGATCTCATCCGGGACTCCGAACAAACTTCGGCCACCAATCACATAACTCATATAATACTAAATCGTCATCGAACCTTAAGTGTGCGGACCCTACGGGTTCGGGAATGATGTAGACATGATCGAGACGACTCTCCGGTCAATAACCAACAGCGGAACCTGAATGCTCATATTGGTTCCTACATATTCCACGAAGATCTTTATCGGTGAACCTCATATGTCAACATACGTTGTTCCCTTTGTCTGGTGGTATGTTACTTGCCCGAGATTCGATCGTCGGTATCCAATACCTAGTTCAATCTCGTTACCGGCAAGTCTCTTTACTCGTTCCGTAATACATCATCTTGCAACTAACTCTTTAGTCACGGTGCTTGCAAGGCTTCTGTGATGCTGTATTACCGAGAGGGCCCAGAGATACCTCTCCGATAGTCGGAGTGACAAATCCCAATCTCGATCCATGCCAACTCAACAAACACTTTCGGAGATACCTGTAGTGCACCTTTATAATCACCCAGTTACGTTGTGACGTTTGATACACCCAAAGTATTCCTACGGTATCCGGGAGTTGCATGATCTCATGGTCAGAGGAACGTGTATTTGACATAGTGAAAGCAATAGCAATAAACTGAACGATCATTTGCTATGCTTAACGGTTGGGTCAAGTCCATCACATCATTCTCCTAATGATGTGATCCCGTTATCAAATGACAACTCATGTCCATGGTCAGGAAATCTTGACCATCTTTTGATCAACGAGCTAGTCTAGTAGAGGCTTACTAGGGACTCAGTATTTGTCTATTATCCACACATGTATTTAGTTTCCAGTCAATACAATTCTAGCATGAATAATAAACCATTATCATGAATGGAGAAATATGATAATAAACACTTTATTAATTGCCTCTAGGGCATATTTCCAACAAGCGACGCTCTAGGAGACGGGACGGCGAACACGAATCCGCTGTCCAGAAAAAACTGCTGCCAATCTGCAGACGAGCCATCGATCCTTTGTGATCACACAGCGGGCTCTCAATGAAAGCACCAATGTCGGTGTCAAAACCGGCAGATTTCGGGTACGGGGGCCCGTGCTGTGAGATCGGATCGATGGGTAATAGGAAATGAGGGACACGGGGTTTTTACCCAGGTTCGGGCCCTCTTTGAGGAGGTAAAACCCTACGTCCTGCTCTTGCTTATATTGTGGGTGTATCAAAGTACAGAGGTGATCTACCTTGAGATCGTAAGTTGTGGTCTAAACCCTAGGGGTGATGGTGATGAATGTATGATCGATCTGTCTCATAATAATGATCTATTGACTAGCCTGGCCTCGGCTTATATAATGTACCGGAGGCCTAGGACAACAAGAGTCCTAGTCAGATACGTCGGTGGAGAGGAGTCCTTGTCTTGATCACCAAATCTTGTGGGATCTTCCTCGTATACGTCATGGGCTGCCCGAAGTGGCCCGTTAGTGAACCGCCATGGGGGTCCTCGGCCCGATCCACCTTGTCGGGAGACGACGTGGTGAGTACCCCCTAGTCCAGGACACCGTCACCCGCCTAATGACAGTATGGCCATACAGACACAACATTGCGGCCCTCCGCCACCACCGCAGCCCCACAACAACGGGAGGAGACCCTGACATCAAGGATGACCGGCCGCCACCGCAGCGCTGTCACAAATCGTGACCATCGATGTATCCGGAAGCAGGACGCCAGATTCGCGGAGGTCAGCACCGCCCACTCAAACCACGGTTGAGGGAGGAGTAGAATGACGCCACCACCATGCCCGGGGTCGCCGACTCGGCTTGCCTTCGTCGACGAGACACAACAGCGTCAAGGGAGGCCAGATCCGGGCAGATCCGAGCCCCACGGCCCAGGCAGGATCCGCTGCTGCAAGATCATTTGCCGACGCCACCTAGCCAAGAAGCCATCGCACGGTGGACCAAGAAAGAACCGTTGCGTGCAATGCATAACTCCCACACCAACTTTAGAGGCGATGGTGGTCGCCACCGCGGCGAGGCCAGCGGCACTGGCGGAGAAGAGGGCGACGAGGGGTGGAACCGGCAGCGACAGTGTAGGGTTGCCCCGTGTCCCCAAGATGAGTGATGCGGGGTTGGGGATCTATTTTTTCCGTGTCCGAGGGGGAAAATCCTGGGGCTTAATTTGTCATAAGTGCAGCTTCTTGACCTCTATGATCCACGGTCTGGACAATGATGCATGGCAATTCATGGACATATATGTTATATTTGTTAAAAAATAAAAATAATAATCATCCGTTGGACCCTCCTAGGTAGTGTTCGAAGTGGGGCTTAGAGCATCTCCGACCGGAGTAGGCTAAATTTGACCCCCTACATGCAACGGAAGTGTCCGCGGATGGAAGCTGGTGGACCCCATTTATCCACCCGGACAACCAGACCTCCCATTTTCAGAATCTTAAAATCCATGCAAACACATGCACGTGAATCATTCGATCAATATAGCACACAACGGCAATACATGAATGAATCAATCACCTATATTGCCCTTGCTGATCTCCTTCTTTTTGTTGATGAACATATTCTTCGACTGGTTATTCATGAGGCTAGTGTCGGCCAACATGATCCTCGTTAGCCTCACCTTCTCTTTCTCAAGCTCAATTGTCACACACAATTTTGCCTTCTCAAGCCATTTTTTTTCACTTGTTCTTGTTCTTCATGTCCTCTCCCTCTCAATCACCATCATGTGCCGCACCCATTTCCGGTCGAATTTCATCCTCTCCCTTTGCACATTTAAGAAGTGCTTGTACCTCTCCTCCTTTTCCTCAAATAGTTGGTGGGCACGTTCGTCGGTGGAGCTTCCCGACGTCGTCCGCAACTGTTAGAGCTGGGATGACTCGTATGTCAGGCCCAGGGAGGCGTTCGGATCCTTGCCCGGCCATTGTGAAATTAGAATGCCATGGGAAGCGAGCCTGGCGGATGACGCCGAATCGTACTCCACGTCGATGACCTCCTTTGTCGTGACCTTCTTCTTGGCCTTCTAGCGGGAGCGGCGCCGGGCCTGCCGCTCATTGTGGGCGATGGTCTCCGCTTTATTTCCAACGGCAGGGACCCCACGGACTCCACCGAGCCAAGATCCTTGGCGGCGGGTGGACAGCGGACCGGGCGTTGACACCTTGGAAGGTGATGGTGCAGACACGGAGCAAGGTCGAAGGAGATTGATGGCGCGTTCGCGGGAAAGGGAGGACGGATGCGGGAGACAGGACATCGATTTGGCAGGAGGGAGAAGGTGGGTTTGGGATGGGTCTGACCAGTCGGGTCTGATGTGACGGATGCGTCCACTTGGCCCCAAATCTGCTTCACGTATGAGCTGCACTTGAAGGGTGCCAAACATAATTTTTTTTGAAACTGTGGGAGGGAGGGGGGGGGGGGGGGACTCCCCACCTGAATATATTTCAACCAAAAATAATCAACACATGTTTTTGTTTAGGAGAGACGAGAGGAGAAAAAATCCCGCCACATTCCAGCGTGGATTTTTTGATCCACGTTGCGCAGACGGTGAGACCATAGAGTGAGGTCAGAGATTACAGCCCGGATTACATCAAATGGGGTTTGGACAATCCCTCTAAAAGTCATGTCATTTTGAGCATCCCAAATTTTCCAAAGCACTAGCAGCAGGACAAAAGGCTAGCATGAGGGGTTTGGTTGAGTGGCGTTTTTAGTAGTGTCACACAGTGTCCTGTTAAAAGATGCTCCCACGACAGCGCCGCGCACCAACCGCGCCACGGACGGAGAGAGAAAGGAGTGGCCAGGATACTGAATCCCTCTCGCCCGCTGGAAACCCCGTCCAAGGAGTGAGCTGCCAGCTTCGGCGCCTCATCAGCAGAGCAGCGCAAAGGCGCGGTGCTGCCGGTGCTCAAGCCGATGATCTGCCCTTTCCCCGTCGTCGTCGCCCTCCTCGCCGCCGCCTTCTTGATGCCGAGACACGCCTCCGCGCTCACCCGCCATGACTTCCCCGAGGGGTTCGTCTTCGGCGCAGGCACCTCGGCCTACCAGGTACTGTCTTGCGGTGTACTGTCTATTCATTCATATCACACGCTTATTCCTGCACCGTCTGAGGAGCTAAAATTCTTGACGACGTCAGGTGGAGGGCGCGGCTGCAGACGATGGGAGGAAGCCCAGCATCTGGGACACCTTCACCCATCAAGGTCCGCGCAGAGGCCATGGACTCACGCTTCAGCAATCAGTCCAAGGCCCCTTAATAATTTACTGTCTGATCTTGGTGATAAGTCCAATATTCTAAGTTTGCCATGACAGGTCACTCGTCTGACGGATCCACGGCAGATGTTTCAGCAGATCAGTACCATCATTACAAGGTGCGTGAATCAAATATGGTTGCCGTCTCTGAAACTCTGAAAGAATTCAGACAGAGTGCATGTTAAGAAAGTTCGTCAGGCTCTTTGGTTTCAAACATCAGCAAATACTTTGATCTCAGGAAGATGTAAAGCTTATGCACAAGATGGGTCTGGACGCGTACAGATTCTCCATTTCTTGGCCCCGGCTTATTCCTGGTAGGCACTAGTAGTGTACAGGTGTACAACTAAAGTAGAGCATAATACCTTTCTGAAAAATTCTGATACTCAGTAACAAACTGTGTAGATGGAAGAGGACAGATAAACCCAAAGGGCTTGGACTACTACAACAATTTGATAGATGAGCTGATACTACATGGTATACAAATTGTTACTTTCCTCTCTCCCTTTTTGTTGATGTGAAATTGAATTCTACAAATAATTCTGTTCTCTCAAATATTGGCTAATCCAGCTGCTTGTTCTGTCATTTTTTATAGGAATTCAGCCTCATGTCACGATCTACCATTTCGATCTTCCTCAGGCTCTGCAGGACGAATATGGCGGACTACTTAGCCCCAGATTCATGTAACTGCCCAAATTACTAATTCGGCACAATGTGTTACTACATGTGAAATTCTACCTAGCATCCGTGGATCAATCATGACCATGAAAGAAAAATCAGATAATAATTTACTGAAGGAATCAATTCTTTAGCTGTTCTAACTTTCTAACATGCGTTTCAGAGAAGATTATACCGCTTACGCAGACGTGTGCTTCAAGAGCTTCGGCGACAGAGTGAAGCACTGGGTAACTGTCAATGAGCCAAACATAGAACCAATCGGCGGCTACGACATGGGCTCTTTACCTCCGCGCCGCTGCTCCTATCCATTCGGCGCAGACTGCACCGAAGGGAATTCTTCGACCGAGCCGTACATCGTGGCTCACCATCTCCTGCTTGCACACGCTTCGGCAGTGTCCCTGTACAGAGAGAAGTACAAGGTCTCTTTTGGTTGTCACACTCCTCTCTCTGATGCATGCCACACATGGCAGGTTATGATTGATTGACCATGGGATTGAAATCATGTAGGCAGCTCAGGGAGGGCAGATAGGACTCACTCTGCTGGGCTGGTGGCATGAGCCTGCTACTAAGACACCCCAGGATGCAGCTGCTGCCGAGAGGATGAATGACTTCCACATAGGATGGTTAGTACTACTATTATACTCCTGTGATTTAGAAGAAGAAAACTGCACATCAGGAAGTTTACAGTAGTATAGTACTACCTTCATATGAGACAGGTTCATGCATCCGTTGGTGTATGGAGACTACCCTCCGGTGATGAGGAGCAGGGTAGGCCGTCGATTGCCGGCTCTACCGTTGCCGGAGTCGGCGAAGGTGCGTGGATCGTTCGACTTCATCGGCTTCAACCACTACCTCATTATGCGTGTGCAATCGATCGGCACCAGTTCCGGTCAGGAACCCAGGGACTACTACGTCGATGCAGCCGTCCAAAGTAATGAGCCCTGAACAACACCAGACTCTGATAGTTAGCATTCAGAATGCAGACTGCAGTGCAGACTGATCTGACTTGCCTGCCATTTCGATGTTGTTCTCCTGATAATGCAGATCCTGCACCAGACATAGGCAAGGTATAACGATAATGCATATGCTGCAGGAGATCGTTTCGGCGCATGTCGTCGTACCATCTCATCGTCGTCCATCGGTGCTGATCTCCTTTGACGCAACATGTGCAGACTGAGGTTGAAATGGCCCCGTGGTCACTGAGAAAGCTACTGGAGCACCTGAAACTCAGCTACGGAAACCCCCCTGTGTGGATCCATGAAAATGGTAACATCTGAATTCTGACAGATTCAGTTAGCTGGCCATTACCACTCACCCATGCGGTAACAGAATGAACTGTTCTTAATTTCTTGGTTCAGGATACGCAGACGCCCCCAACACCCAGAGCAAGGCCGAGGACGACGACGACGACGACGACGACGACGAGGACAGAGCAGAGTTCCTGCAAGATTACATGGAAACCCTGTACCTCTCCATACGGTGCACATGCAGCTTCTCCGTCATCTTCTTTCTCGCCTTCTTCTGCTTTTTTTCTTCCTTCTGAGAACTGTGTTGCAGGAACGGGTCGAACGCGCGGGGATACTTCGTGTGGTCGTTCCTGGACGTCTTCGAGTTCCTCTTCGGCTACCGGCTGCGCTTCGGCCTGTGCGGCGTCGACATGGGCGACACGGCGAGGACGAGGTACGAGAGGAGCTCGGCTCGCTGGTACTCCGGCTTCCTCGCCGGCGGCGAGCTCCGGCCGGCTGCTCGGCCCCAGAAGTCCTACGTCCAATGAAAAGACAAGAGACGCTCACATGTGTCTCTCCAGTCTCCACGTGTTTTTTTTTTTTTTTTGCGGGGAAGTCTCCACGTGTTTTTTTCTTTTGACGTGAAACACAGGAGTTTATTGCATAGATGAAATTCGGTTACAATCAGCCCTGAGACTGCTTACAATGAAAGATGGACAAACGTCCATCCAACACTCGGATACCGCTAAACTAGTAGCATGTTTGGCACACAGGTTAGCCGTGTCGTTGGCATCCCTACTGATATGTTGAACCGAAAAAGAAGCAAAATTCATAGCTCTCTCCCTGATTTCATTGAAGATAGGCGTAACAATAGATCTAGTATTGTCACACGAAAGCCAGAGGTTCACCACTTCTAAACAGTCGACCTCCATCACCACGTGCGAGAAGCCCCTTAGTTTGGCAAAAATGACTCCTTCGCGTAAAGCAAGCACTTCGGCGATGAAAGGGTCGGTGACACCAGGTAGGGGCTTGCTCCAAGCACCCAAGACAGAGAGGTGAGACCGCGCCACACGTGTTTGTTTTCCTCGAGCTGCTCTGCACGACGAAAATACCTGTATCGGGTTCCCGTACAACGGTATACAGCTCAAATACGAATACGTTTTGTAGTCTTGTTGAAAATTAAGGGGCCGACTATGTTCCACATGACTTTTTTTTTTCAGTTTCAGTCCGCCGTGCCACGTGTCATCCTTCTCCTTCCTTGTCGTCATTGTCTTTCTCCTGCCCTGTCGACCAGTCCTCCGGCACTGGCCTAACCGTTGTCTGGCCAGCATCGCCGTCATGGCCGGCGTCTCGCCCTGTCTGAGCCGCATCCTCCTCTGAGAAGCTGCCGCCCCCACACAACACCACGCCCGTATCCGCCAACCTCCGACTGTTAATAGCAAATGCGGAAAGTTAATCCTCCTCCTACAAACCCCGCACAGAAAACAAACCAAAAGGAAAAATTTATGGTTGTGCTACTAGCCAACTTCAATTTTTCGTCGCTAACTTGGCCGAAAGGCTTCCGTTGTTGCTCCTGTACCGAACGTGGAAACTCCAGAGTATGTGAGGTCTTTTGAAGATTCTAGTGAAGGTTGTGATGGTCGATCCCAGCCTCTTTGCAAGGGTCTGGCTCACACAGTTGCTCATGGTTCGATGCAGGTGTTGCTGGTAGCAAAATATGGGGACCAAGGTATGGAGGACAAGGTGGCCACGAGCGGAGCTTAGTTAGGGCCGAACTGGGCCATGGCCCGTCCAGGTTTTTTGCACTTTTTTCTTTACCTATGCTTTGGAGCCTAGTCTAGCCCATCACCTGCAGTTCTATCCTTTGGGCTGGCCCGCCCCGATTTTCCTTCGAAGCTCCACCACTGAAGGTGGCCACTGAGTTTTACTTCTAAACACCGTCGAAAAAGAGGGGTGTGGCAAAGGGATGTGCCTTGGCGAGTGAGGACGAGGACACTTTGCATGATTTCATCGAGCTGCTCAAAGGTCTCATGGCCGTGACTTCGATCACCCTAGGTTTGAATCGCTTGGTCAACGTGAAGAAGATCAAGAAAGTCAACCAGTTGGTTAGCGCTGCCTTGGGGACAACCCTACACGATGTTACTCACGAGCACATGTTTTCTTCTCCGGTGCTTGTTATATTGGGAAAAGTCCACCAGAGGTTTCGTGGGGGTGGTTTGTTGTGGTGTGCTATCTACGGTGTCCTCACTGATTGTTTGAGTCCTTGTGGGGTTTTGATTCTGGATGTATCAATTTTTGCTTGGTTTTGCCCCACAGGTGCTAACACAAAAAAGAGTAAAGCTACATCTACGGATGACTTACGGGTAATCTACATCCACCGGTTAAATTGGGAGGAGGCTGTTTTTTTTTTTTTTTTTTTTTTTTTTTTGTGAACTGGGGAGGAGGCTGGTTAATCATGAGGAGTTAGTTTTTTGGACCAATAAAAACTGGACCTTCAGCCCGTATATGCGACCGTACTTGGCAGCCCGTAAAATCTAGCATTTTTGTGTTGCATGCACATTCACGTGTCACGTCACATGCACCAGATCCTCGGGGATTTTGGAAGTACTAGTATATATCCTGTATATTCCAAGAAATTCTCGCATGTGGTCCGTAGATTGTTTTTAATAAAATTACGAGTTTCAGTTCGTAATGCTTGAACTGAAACTGAAAGCACACCTGTTGTCGGCCAACTATCGCCACAACTATCGCCACACGGCTCTCTCTTAACAGTTAGGGCATCTCCAACGGCAACCCGCAAATTTCCTCCTGCATCCGTCCCGTCCGCGGACAGGGACCAGTCCACGGATACGGATGTCGAAGGACGCCATCCAACGCTAGCCGCATACATTTCAAACTCTTTTTCAACAAACCGGATGAAATTCATACAAACACGGCCGGATTTCATACAAACATGACAAATTTCATACAAACCGGACAAAAACGGTTACATTTTGGACATATTTTAACTAAAAAGGTAAAACTATGTGCACGTACGGTCGCACGGAGCTCCACTCCCACGACACGGATACACTACACTAGTCTACGGCCGACCGCGGCGGATCCCTTTGTCTTCCCCCCGCTTACCGGACTGCCGGGAGTCCCGGATGCATGTTCTTCCCCCGTATCTTCCCTATGTCCAGTTGCACCGCTCTTCGGAGTGGCAAAGAGGGTGCTTCAATCGGGGGGGAAGGGTGCTTCCCCGGAGCCAGGTTGGGGTCGACGATGGTCTAAGATAAAGAACCGGACAGGTCACTGGCTGTACAAGCCGCCGGTGGTGGCCTCCCGTGTTCTGCTTTCCCTTGTTGTTGGCGGCGGACGCGGACGCGCTGGCCGCCGACTCTTCGATCTCCGCGGAGCCGGCGTCTTCCTCTGCCGGCAGAGCGCGGCTACGCGCGCGTTGACGGCGGATGGCGCGGTCGCAGGCACGGGAGACGCGGTACAACGGGTCGTCGTCCACGGCAGCGACGATGCCCGTGCCGCCGTGCTTCCCCCCCCCCCCCCGTGCTGGCCTGGAGCGGCGAGTTGGTGAAGCACGCGCCGGCTTGGGTCGGCAACTGGCTCCGTCAGGCTAGGCGAGGGAGGTGGAGCAGCGAGCTATCTCGCTCATATCCGGCGGGCTCGGCGGGCCACCCAGCCGGCTTGTATGCTGGAGAACTGCTCTTCGAAAGCCATAGGAAGAGTGGAGAAAATGATGAAGGAGGAGATGGGGGAGAGGCGGAGGGGTGCAATTCTTGCCCGGCGTCTGTGATGCGAAGTATCCCACGGTCATCCCCATGGACCTACCTACGTCTCCTCAAGTGCCAAGCGGGCCAATGACACAAGCACGTGCAAGAGCTATCGAGACCGAGGTGACATCTCTCCTTAATGAACTTCCATATGACACGTGTGAGACATGGCTACTACCTCAAGCCGGAATGCTATGTGTGCTTAGGTATGAAGAAGACCGCCTCGGGAACGCTCAGAAGGAAGGCCAAGTCGACAAGTGCACAGATGGACAAGCGCGAGGAAGAAGACCGCTGAAAAGCTACAACGGCCGGACATCCGGCCCCTGGCCCGGACATCCGGCCCCTGGCCCGGACATCCGGCCCCTTGGAACAGCAGCCGCAGCCCAGCAGTAGAGAGGCTACAGGGCCCGGACATTCGGCCCGATAACGCCCGGACATCCGGGCCCGGCCCGGAAATCCGGCCCTCCTATCCAGAACCACTGCCGAGCCAACCAGACGCCCCGCCGGACATTCGGCCCGAGGGCCCGGACATCCGGCACCCCGATGAACCGCTGGACATCCGGCCCGACGGCCGGACATCCAGCCCCTGTCAGCATGCCTTCGGCCATCCGGCCGTGTAACCTCTCTCCTTCACCCCCACTTCGTCCTAGACTATAAATAGACCTCCTCCTCATCCTTTCTAGGGTTAGCAAAGTATATTGAGACATTGAGTAGAGCTTTGCTCCTTGGATATCCTCTTGGGGAATCAAGACCTCTCTAGGGAGAAGGATCCCCATCATAGAATCATCAAGACCTCCTAAGGGAGAAGGATCTCATCTAGATCATCAAGACCTCAACTCCTTTGGAGTGAGAAGAACTTTACCTTGTGCTTGTTTCCATGGATTGATCTTGTATGCTTGTGGATCTCATGTGTTCTATCCTAGTGGATGTGTGATTTGGGTTTGTTTGAGTGATTTCCCTCTTGTTGTTCTTGTTGTTTTTCCCTTTTCTCCCTCCAAGTGTGGAAAGATCATCAATTAGGGTTCCACCCTACATCATCTTGGTATCAGAGCCAGGTTGATTCACACTTTGGAGTCTTTCCCTCACTTTCTAGCCCCAATTTTGTTTGATTTTTCCCAATTTTGAAAATTCCCCACAAAAATAGCCCTACCAAATTTTTTGTGATTTGTTGGTTTGATGATGTTTTGTTGATTTTGATCCATGGATTTGCTGTGTTTCAAGTGGATCTAGCTTTCCCCCACCATCTCCATCATTTTCGTCCACGAAATCTTCCGAATTTTGCCCGAAATTTTCTTTTTCCCACTTGTTCATCTTGTTCATCCACGGATCCACAGCCCGGACATCCGGCCCGAGAGCCCGGACATCCGGCCCGCAGGCCCGGACATCCGGCCCCTGGCAGCCAACACTTCACCACTTCGACGATTTTCTTCGATTTTTCGTCGTTTTCCACCATTTCTTCCGCACTACCATCGCATACTCGTGTGACTCCACCACCGACTTCTGCTACCACCGCAAATTTTGTCACGTTTGCCACCTAAGATTTTGAGTCGCGGTTTGCCGTTTCCTAACGTGTTTCGGCTACTTAGGAACGGTTCGACATCGACATCACCGCCGCTCATCATCGCCACGGACTCGTCATTGACAACGACAACTTCATCATTGTGACACCACCACCGTAAGCAAGGACGGTAACCTCGACGACAACTTGTTCATCTCCTTGCCATTGCATTGTTAACCCCGAGACCATCTTTTGCGTCACTTTCCTACGAGACTAGCCAATTGAGTATTGCCGGGCAACGCTACTTGTGCACTTTAGTGATACCGTTCCGCATAGCTATCATAGCGTGCAAATATCATCATCACATCTCTTGTGCCAAAATTTTGTTCCCGCATATACATCATTGCTATCTTCGTAAGAGCATTTCGCATAAGTGGCCAAAGGAAAATATCAAAAGAAAGAGAAGCTTTTAAGCAAGAGAGAAAGAGTAACAACAAGCTTGTAAGCAATAGCCATAGCATCGCCACATTACATAGCATATTTGACCATCTTGGATCATTGTGTCAAGTTCACCGGGACTCATACATACATAGCATAAGTGAGATAGAAAGTCGATATGTTTTGTCTCTTATAGGTTGTGCACAAGTTCGTATCCGCCTATTGAGCAATCGTGCTAGCGTCTCTCTAGTGTTGTGCAACACGAGCATTTTCCGTGGATTCCACATTTTGAGCTCATTCCTTGGTTGCACGACCTCATTTATCTATCCGTGCGTGTGTTTCCGTGTGCTACTTATTGATATTGGTCTACTTGTTACACTTGCGAACTTGTGAATCTTTTTCAACATTATTGATATCTTGCTTGCAAATTGCAACTATTTTGTGCCACCATCCTAATCAAGCTACTCCATAAGCCTTTTTGTGTAGGTGTGAGAAACAAACCCGGTACCAATTCTACTATCATAGCTATACATTGAGTGATACTCGATACATCTTCAATCTTTGGAAAAGGTAACTTTGGTTTTGTTCTCTCATTTCCTACTCACGTCTACTTGATCATGATGGATAGGCCAAGTACATCTTCGAATCCTCTCTTCGACGAGCACGACGCACCGAACGACTATGTCTTGGGGTACAATGAGCCTTGCATCAAGAAAGTGAAGCTTTGGGCGATCGCATTGAGCAACTCGCCACCGACTTGCGTCACTCCGAAACACGAACAAGAGACTACCTCGACGCCAAGCTTACTACACAAATGGACGAATTTCGTGCCATGATGATTGACCGCGCTTCCTCAACTTCGTCCTCGACAAGGAGAACACGGTCAAGACATCATTCTTCGGATTCCTCATCAGATGCAAGTCTTCCTCGAGCTCGTCTACATCCTCGGCAAGACCATCAAGCTCGACCAAATCCATTACATGGCAATGGTTTGCAACACCGCCTTCAAGAGCACGAACGTCAACGTCATCAAGTTCAAGACGACACGCACCAAGAGCAAGTTCCACGACGTCAACAACAAGCCACCCAAGACGGCGATCCACTTCGGCAAGAGCAACAACGTCGTGAACAACAAGCCCTCGAAGCCCAACGTGCCCTTCGAGAAGCCACTCATGCCCTCAATGAACACAACCGTCGTGTGCGTGAAGAAGAAGAGGCACGTCACCAAGAAGAAGCCGCACACCACGAAGAGAACCAAGAAAGGAGGAACCGGGCAAGAGTACCTCGTCCCCACCGTCAAGCCAATCGTGTAGAACAAGAAGAGAATGGGGATGAGGACCCACCTCCAAGACAAGAGCGACGACAACATCGGCATAATGACGAACAACGCTACGGCAAGCTCAAGTTCAACATGCCCAAGTTTTCCGGAAGCAACGACCCTGCAGACTACCTCTCATGGGCCTTAAAGGTGGACAAGATATTCCGTCTACACAACTATGACGAGGAAGAGAAGGTAGCCATGGCATCGCTTGAGTTTCAAGACTATGTTCTCATTTGGTGGGAGCAAGTGATCGAGAGACGCCAAGAGAAACGCGAACCACCTATCACAACGTGGACTCAAATGAAGGATGTCATGAGAGCTCATTTTGTGCCTACACACTATAGCCGCGACCTCTTCAAGAAACTTCAACTCCTCAAGCAAGGCACCAAGTCGGTTGAAAAATACTACAAAGAAATGGAGATTGCAATGATACGAGCCAACGTCAAGGAAGATGATGAACAAACTATGGCGCGTTTCTTGAATGGTCTCAACCATCCAATCAAGAAAATTGCGGACTTTCAACCTTACTCCAACCTCCTCGAGCTAGTGCACCAAGCCACCAAAGCGGAGCGACAAGTGCAAGAGGACTACAAGTACTCCAAGTACTCTTCCAAGACCTACGATTCTTACACTCAAGCTTCAACGACTACGACACCTCCTCCAACGACTCGAGCTACACCAAGTACCGGTGACAAGTCAAGCTACAAGAACCCTCCGACATCTTCGAGTCGTCTTCCTACTACTACAAGCAACGCCAAGCCAAGAGCTTCGTCATCAACAAATCCTACGAATGCCACCGACAAAACAAGTGACATCAAGTACTTTACTTGCAAAGGCCGAGGCCACAAGTCTTTTGAGTGCCCCACACGGCGTACCATGATCGCCATCGCGGACGGCACCTATGACTCTATGAGCGAAGAAGAAATGGAAGCACTTGAGCACGTGGCCATGCATCGACAAGTGAATGAAGATGAAGACGATCAAGTGTTTTGCGACAATGATTCGAGCCCCGCTCTTGTTGTCTCCAAGATCTTGACACTTCAACAACAACAAGACGAAGACCAACGTTGCCATATCTTCCATACCAAAGCAGGTATCCAAGGACATTCTGTCAAGGTCATCATCGACGGCGGAAGTTGTCACAACTTGGCAAGTGAAGAGTTATGTTCCAAGCTGCAATTGCTCAAGAAGAAGCACCCTTGCCCCTACAAGGTCCAATGGTTAAGCGACTCCGGCACCATTCAAGTGGAGCACACCGTTCAAGTGTCCTTCAAGATTGGCACGTATGAAGACACCTTGGAGTGTGATGTGGTTCCCATGTCCGTATGCCATCTCCTCCTTGGAAGACCTTGGCAATTCGACCGCGGCGTCATCCACAACGGACAGACCAATCATTATAGCTTCAAGATGAAGGGCAAGGATTTCGTTCTTCGACCAATGTCACCAAGTCAAGTCACCGCCAACAAGCAAGCATCTACCCATCGTGGAGAGACTAGTGAGCGAGTGAACCACCAAAAAGAGAGTGAGCGCCACAAGCCAAAAATGAGCGACTCCACGATGAGCGACAAGAAAGATTTAGTGCTTTTAGCCACCAAAAGAGATTTGAGGGATGTGAGTGAGAGCCCATCAATTGTTCTTCACTTTGTGCTTGTGTGCAAAGATGAAGTGGTGCGGACTAATACTTCACAACATCTTCCTTTGGTATTGTCTCATCTATTGTAGGAATTCGCGGACGTTTTTTTCAAATGAGCTACCTGATGGAAATATGCCCTAGAGGCAATAATAAAGTTGTTATTATTTTATATTTCCTTGTTCATGATAAAGGTTTATTATTCATGCTAGAATTGTATTGACCGGAAACTTAAATACATCTGTGAATACATAAACAAATACCGTGTCCCTAGTGAGCCTCTACTATACTAGCTCGTTGATCAAAGATGGTTAAGGTTTCCTAACCATAGACATGAGTTGTCATTTGATAACGGGATCACATCATTAGGAGAATGATGTGATGGACAAGACCCATCCGTTAGCTTAGCATATGATCGTTCTGTTTATTGCTACTGCTTTCTTGAATGTCAAATACATGTTCCTCAGACCATGAGATCATGCAACTCCCGGATATCGGAGGAATACCTTGTGTGCTATCAAACGTCACAACGTAACTGGGTGATCATAAAGATGCTCTATAGGTATCTCCGAAGGTGTCCATTGAGTTGGCATGGATCGAGTCTGGGATTTGTCACTCCGTGTTTCGGAGAGGTATCTCTGGGCCCTCTCGGTAATGCACATCATAAGAAGCTTGCAAGCAAAGTGACTAAGGAGTTAGTTACGGGATGATGTATTACGGAACGAGTAAAGAGACTTGCCGGTAACAAGATTGAACTAGGTATGGAGATACCGACGATCGAATCTCGGGCAAGTAACATACCGACGGACAAAGGGAATTACGTATGTTGTCATTGCGGTTCGACCGATAAGATCTTCGTGGAATATGTAGGAACAAATATGAGCATCCAGGTTCCGCTATTGGTTATTGACCGGAGAGGCGTCTCAGTCATGTCTACATCATTCCCGAACCCGTAGGGTCCGCACGCTTAACGTTCGTTGACGATATAGTGTTATATGAGTTATGTGAATTGGTAACCGAATATTGTTCGGAGTCCCGGATGAGATCCCGGATGTCACGAGGAGTCTCGGAATGGTCGAGAGGTAAAGATTTATATATGGGAAGTCATATTTTGGGTTCCGGAAAAAGATGCAGTTTTTTCGGTATTGTACCGGGAAGCTTCCAGAAGGTTCCGGAGGATTCCAGAGGAGTCCGGAAGTCCACAAGTTGGTCCACCACATCCCAAGAGCTGGCATGGGCTAAGGGGAGGCTCCCTGGCCTTATTGGGCCAGGCGCACCAAGTCCTCAAAAGCCCACGTAGCTAGGGAAGAAGAAAAGGGAGAGTCCTAGTAGGAATAGGATTGGACTTTGGAGTCCAAGTCCACGTGTGTACTATTCACGGTTACTGTTCACATGGCACTATTCCTTCTACTCCAAGCCCCTACACATATATAAATAGAGGAGAGGGGGCGCCCCAAAGGATACACAACATTGTCTTAGCCGTGTGCGGCGCCCCCCTCCACAGTTCCGTCCCTCGGTCATATTTTCGCAGTGCTTGGGCGAAGCCCTGCGGAGATAGCATCACTATCACCGTCACCACGCCGTCGTGCTGCCGGAACTCATCCACTAACTCGCCGTCTTGCTAGATCAAGAAGTCGAGGACGTCACCGAGCTGAACGTGTGCTGAACGCGGAGGTGCCGTACGTTCGGTGCTCGGTCGGTTGGATCGTGAAGTTGTTCGACGACATCAACCGCGTTGTTCTAACGCTTCCGCTTACGGTCTACGAGGGTACGTAGACACACTCCCCCTCTCGTAGCTATGCATCTCCATGGATAGATCTTACGTGTGCGTAGAATTTTTTTTGTTTTCCATGCAACGTTCCCCAACAGTGGTATCAGAGCCAGGTCTATGCGTAGATGATATGCACGAGTAGAACACAAAGAGTTGTGGGCGGTGATCGTCATACTGCTTACCACCAACGTCTTATTTTGATTCGGCGGTATTGTAAGATGAAGCGGTCCGGACCAACCTTATATGTCCACGTACATGAGACCGGTTCCACCGACAGACATGCAACTTGTTTTGCATAAAGGTGGTTGGCGGGTGTCTGTTTCTCCTACTTTAGTTGAATTGAATTTGACTGTGGCCGGTCCTTGTTGAAGGTTAAAACAGCAAACTTGATAAATCACCGTTGTGGTTTTGTGCCGTAGGTAAGAACGGTTCTTGCTAGAAGCCCGTAGCAGCCACGTAAAACTTGAAACAACAAAGTAGAGGACGTCTAACTTGTTTTTGCAGGGTATGCTGTGATGTGATATGGTCAAGACATGATGTGATATACGTTATTGTATGAGATGATCATGTTTTGTAATTTATCGGCAACCGGCAGAAGCCTTATGGTTGTCTCTATTGTATGAAATGCAAGCGCCATGTAATTGCTTTACTTTATTGCTATGCGTTAGCAATAGTTGTAGAAGCAATAGTTGGCGAGACGACCACGACACAACGATGGATATCAAGGTGTCGAGCCGGTGACGATGGAGATCATGACGATGCTTTGGAGATGGAGATCAAAAGCACAAGATGATGGCCATATCATGTCACATATTTTGATTGCATGTGATGTTTATCCTTTATGCATCTTATTTTGCTTAGAACGACGGTAGCATTATAAGATGATCCCTTCACTAAATTTCAAGATAAAAGTGTTCTCCCCAAGTATGCACCGTTGCTAAAGTTCGTCGTTTCAAAGCACCTCGTGATGATCGGGTGTGATAGATTCTACGTTCACATACAACGGGTGTAAGCCAGTTTTACACAAGCAAAATACTTGGGTTAAACTTGACGAGCCTAGCATGTACAGACATGGTCTTGGAACACTGGAGACCGAAAGGTCGAACATGAGTCATATAGTAGATATGATCAACATGGAGATGTTCACCATTGATGACTATCCCATCTCACGTGATGATCGGACATGGGCTAGTTGATTTGGATCATGTAACACTTAGTTAACTTGAGGGATGTTAATTTAAGTGGGAGTTCATTAGTAATTTGATTAATTGAACTTAATTTATCATGAACTTAGTCTTGATAGTTTCTTTGCATATCTATGTTGTAGATAAATGGCCCGTGCTACTGTTCCGTTGAATTTTAATGCGTTCCTAGAGAAAGCTAAGATGAAAGATGATGGTAGCAACTACATGGACTGGGTCCGTAACTTGAGGATTATCCTCATTGCTACACAGAATAATTATGTCCTTGATGCACCGCTAGGTGATGGACCTGCTGCAGGAGCTGCTGCAGACGTTGTGAACGCCTGGCAGGCTCGATCTGATGACTACTCGATAGTTCAGTGTGCCATGCTCTACGGCTTAGAACCGGGACTGCAAAAGCATTTTGAACGCCACGGAGCATATGAGATGTTCCAAGAGCTGAAATTGATATTTCAAGCTAATACCCGGGTTGAGAGATATGAAGTCTCCAACAAGTTCTTTAGCTGTAAGATGGAGGAGAACAGTTCTGTTAGTGAACACATACTCAGAATGTCTGGGTACCACAACCACTTGACTCAGCTGGGAATTGATCTTCCGGTTGAGAGTGTTATTGACAGAGTTCTTCAGTCACTGCCACCAAGCTATAAAGGCTTCGTGATGAACTATAATATGCAAGGGATGGAGAAGACAATTCCCGAGCTCTTCGCGATGCTGAAATCAGCGGAGGTAGAAATCAAGAAGGAGCATCAAGTGTTGATGGTTAACAAAACCACTAGTTTAAAGAAAAAGGGCAAGGGAAAGAAGGGGAACTTCAAGAAGAACGGCAAGCAAGTTGCCGCTCCCACGAAGAAACCCAAAGCGGGACCCAGGCCTGAAACAGAGTGCTTCTACTGCAAAGGGACTGGTCACTGGAAGCGGAACTGCCCCAAGTATTTGGCGGATAAGAAGGATGGCAAAGTGAGCAAAGGTATATTTGATATACATGTTATTGATGTGTTCCTCACTAATGCTCGCAGTAACGCCTGGGTATTTGATACTGGTTCGGTTGCTCATATTTGTAACTCGAAACAGGAGCTACGGAATAAGCGAAGATTGGCTTAGGACGAGGTGACGATGCGTGTCGGGAATGGTTCCAAGGTTGATGTGATCACCGTCGGCACGCTACCTCTACATCTACCTTTGGGATTAGTTTTAGACCTCAATAATTGTTATTTGGTGCCAGCGTTGAGCATGAACATTATATCTGGATCTTGTTTATTGCGAGACGGTTATTCATTTAAGTCAGAGAATAATGGTTGTTCTATTTATATGAGTAACATCTTTTATGGTCACGCACCTTTTGTGAATGGTCTATTCTTGTTGAATCTCGATCGTAGTGATACACATATTCATAATATTGATGCCAAAAGATGCAAAGTTGATAATGATAGTGCAACATACTTGTGGCACTGCCGTTTAGGTCATATTGGTGTAAAGCGCATGAAGAAACTCCATGCGGGTGGACTTTTGGAATCTCTTGATTGTGAATCATTTGATACTTGCGAACCATGCCTCATGGGCAAGATGACTAAAACTCCGTTCTCTGAAACAATGGAGCGAGCTACTGATTTGTTGGAAATAATACATACCGATGTATGCGGTCCGATGAATGTTGAAGCACGCGGCGGGTATCGTTATTTTCTAACCTTCACAGATGATTTGAGTAGATATGGGTATATCTACTTGATGAAACACAAGTCTGAAACATTTGAAAAGTTCAAAGAATTTCAGAGTGAAGTAGAGAATCATCGTAACAAGAAAATAAAGTTTCTACGATCTGATCGCGGAGGCGAATATTTGAGTTACGAGTTTGGCCTTCATTTAAGAAAATGTGGAATTGTTTCACAACTCACGCCACCTGGAACACCACAGCGTAATGGTGGGTCCGAACGTCGTAACCGTACTTTATTGGATATGGTGCATTCTATGATGTCTCTTACCGATTTGCCACTATCGTTTTGGGGTTATGCATTAGAGACAGCTGCATTCACGTTAAATAGGGCACCGTCTAAATCCGTTGAGACGACACCATATGAACTATGGTTTGGCAAGAAACCTAAGCTGTGGTTTCTTAAAGTTTGGGGATGCGATGCTTATGTGAAAAAGCTTCAACCTGATAAGCTCGAACCCAAAGCGGAGAAGTGCGTCTTCATAGGATACCCTAAAGAAACAATTGGGTACACCTTCTACCACAGATCCGAAGGCAAGGTCTTTGTTGCCAAGAATGGGTCCTTTCTAGAGAAGGAGTTTCTCTCGAAAGAAGTGAGTGGGAGGAAAGTAGAACTTGATGAGGTAATTGTACCTTCTCTCGAATTGGAAAGTAGCTCATCAGAGAAAACCGTTCCCGTGATGCCTACACCAATAAGAGAGGAAGATAATGATAAAGATCATGAAACTTCAGATCAAGTTACTACTGAACTTCGTAGGTCGACCAGAGTACATTCCGTACCAGAGTGGTACGGTAATCCTGTTCTGGAAGTTATGTTGTTAGACAACAGCGAACCTATGAACTATGAAGAAGCTATGATAAGCCCGGATTCCGACAAATGGCTTGAGGCCATGAAATCTGAGATAGGATCCATGTATGAGAACAAAGTGTGGACTTTGGTGGACTTGCCCGATGATCGGCAAGCCATTGAGAATAAATGGATTTTTAAGAGGAAGACAGATGCTGATGGTAATATCACTGTCTACAAAGCTCGACTTGTCGCGAAAGGTTTTCGACAAGTTCATGTTGGAAATATGCCCTAGAGGCAAAAATAAATTGGTTATTATTATATTTCCTTGTTCATGATAATCGTTTATTATCCATGCTATAATTGTATTGATTGGAAACTCAAATACATGTGTGGGTACATAGACAACACTGTGTCCCTAGTAAGCCTCTAGTTGACTAGCTCGTTGATCAAAGATGGTTAAGGTTTCCTAGCCATTGACATGAGATGTCATTTGATAACGGGATCACATCATTAGGAGAATGATGTGATGGACAAGACCCAAACTACGAACGTAGCATATGATCGTGTCAGTTTATTGCTATTGTTTTCTGCATGTCAAGTATCTGTTCCTATGACCATGAGATCATGCAACTCCCTGACATCGGAGGAGTACCTTGTGTGTATCAAACGTCGCAACGTAACTGGGCGACTATAAAGGTGCTCTACAGGTATCTCCGAGGATGTCTGTTGGGTTGGCATGGATCAAGACTGGGATTTGTTACTCCGTATGACGGAGAGGTATCTCAGGGCCCACTCGGTAATACAACATCACAATGAGCCTTGCAAGCAATGTGACTAAAGTGTTAGCCACGAGATCTTGTATTACGGAACGAGTAAAGAGACTTGCCGGTAACGAGATTGAACTAGGTATAGAGATACCGACGATCGAATCTCGGGCAAGTAACATACCGAAGAACAAAGGGAACATCATACGGGATTAACTGAATCCTTGACATAGAGGTTCGACCGATAAAAGATCTTCGTAGAATATGTAGGAGCCAATATGGGCATCCAGGTCCCGCTATTGGTTATTGGCCGTAGAGGTGTCTCGGTCATGTCTACATAGTTCTCGAACCCGCAGGGTCTACACACTTAACGTTTGGTGACGATTAGTATAATTGAGTTATTATGTTGGTGACCGAAAGTTGTTCGGAGTCCCGGATAAGATCCCGGACATGACGAGGATCTCCGGAATAGTCCGGAGGTAAAGATTGATATATGTGATAATAGTGTTTTGATCTCCGGAAGGGTTCCGGAGTTCACCGGAAGGGGTTCCGGATGTTTACCGAAGTGTTCGGGTGCGAGAACACTTTATATGGGCCAAGGGATAAAAACCCACGAGGTATTGGAAAGTGCAAAAATAGTTTTGCTGCCGCGTAAGCGGTACTACCGCTTGGTGAAGCGGTACTACCGCCCGAGCGGTACTACCGCTTGTGTGAAGCGGTACTACCGCCCAAGCGGTACTACCGCTTGTGAGCGGTACTACCGCTTGTGCGCGGCTGTGCACGGTTCGGCAGGGATCCGAGTTGGACTCTTTTCCTGCGGGCCAAACCGACCTTGTGCGGGCTAAACCGACTTGGAAGAGGCTTTTACTCCAAGTTTAGACCTCAAGGCTCAACATATAAATAGAGGGGCAGGGCTAGCACACGGGACACATCAAGATTTCCCCAAGCCGTGTGCGGCAACCCTAACCCTCTAGTTCCTCCGTCATAATCTCCGTAGCGCTTGGCGAAGCCCTGCAGAGATTGTTCCTCACCACCATCACCACGCCGTCGTGCTGCTGGAACTCAACCACTACTTCACCATCGCTCGCTGGATCGAGGAGGTGAAGGCGTCATCAAGCCGTACGTGTGTTGAACGCGGAGGTGCCGTCCGTTCGGCGCTAGTTCGTGATCGGATCGAGGGACGACTTGCGATTTGGATCGCGGAGACGTTCGACTACATCAACCGCGTTTCTTAAACGCTTCCGCTTAGCGATCTACAAGGGTATGTAGATTCACTCTCCCTCTCGTAGATGCTCATCACCATGGATAGATCTTGTGTGTGCGTAGGAAAATTTTTGTTTCCCATGCAACGTTCCCCAACAGTGGCATCATGAGCCAGGTCTATGCGTAGATGAGATCTCGAGTAGAACACAAACGAGTTGTGGGCGTGGGTGTATACATATTGCTTGCCGTTACTAGTTGATATTTGATTCGGCGGTACTGTGAGATGAAGCGGCCCGGACCGAAATTACGCGTACACTTACGCGAGACAGGTTCCTTCAACTAACATGTAACTTCGTTGCATAAAGATGGCTAGCGGGTGTCTGTCTCTCTCACTTTAGTTGAATCGATTTCAATGAAGAGGGTTCTTTTAGAAGATCAAAAAGCAATCACTACACCACGTTGTGGTTTTGCGTAGGTAAGAACGGTTCTTGCAAACCCGTAGCAGCCACGTAAAATTTGCAACAACAATTAGAGGACGTCTAACTTGTTTTTGCAGGGTATGTTGTGATGTGATATGGCCAATTACATGATGATATATATGTGATGTATGAGATGATCATGTGTTGTATAGAATATCACGACTTGCATGTCGATGAGTACGGCAACTGGCAGGAGCCATAGAGTTGTCTTTAATTATTGTATGACCTGCGTGTCAATCATTAAGCGCTATGTAATGCTTTACTTTATCGCTAAACGTTAGCAATAGTCGTGGAAGCAACAGTCGGCGCGACAACCTTATGGCGACACGTTGATGGAGATCAAGATGATGGAGATCATGGTGTCATGCCGGTGACGATGGAGATCATGCCGGTGCTTTGGAGATGGAGATCAAAAGCACAAGTTCATGGCCATATCATGTCACTTATGATTTGCATGTGATGTTAATCCTTTTATGCATCTTATTTTGCTTAGGACGATGGTAGCATTATAAGGTGATCCCTCACTTAAATTTCAAGATAAATTGTGTTCTCCCCGAGTGTGCACCGTTGCGAAAGTTCGTCGTTTTGAGACACGCCGTGATGATCGGGTGTGATAGACTCCACGTTCACATACAACGGGTGCAAGCCATGTTGCACACGCGGAACACTCGGGTTAAACTTGACGAGCCTAGCATGTACAGACATGGCCTCGGAACACAAGAGACCGAAAGGTCGAACATGAGTCATATAGTAGATATGATCAACATGAAGATGTTCACCATTGAAACCACCTCAACTCACGTGATGATCGGACATGAGTTGGTGAATTTGGATCATGTTACACTCGAATGACCGGAGGGATGTCAATTTGAGTGGGAGTTTTTAAGTAATATGATTAATTAAACTCATTATCTAGAACAATAGTCTAAGTTGTCTTTGCTATATTTATGTTGTAGATCATGGCTCGCGCAGTAGCACCCCTGAATTTTAATGCGTTCCTAGAGAAAGCTAAGTTGAAAGATGATGGAAGTAACTTTGTGGACTGGGCCCGTAATCTAAGGATTATCCTTATGGCTTCCCAGAAGGCTTATGTCCTTGATGCACCGCTTGGTGATCCACCCGCTCCAGTTGAGTCTCTAGACGTTGTGAACGCCTGGCAGGCTCGTTCTGATGATTACTCAATAGTTCAATGTGCAATGTTGTATGGCTTAGAACCGGGACTTCAAAGATGTTTTGAACGTCATGGAGCATATGAGATGTTCCAGGAGTTGAAGTTTATCTTTCAGAAGAATGCCCGGATCGAGAGATATGAGATCTCCGATAAGTTCTATGCTTGCAAGATGGAGGAGAACGGGTCTATCAGTGATCACGTGCTCAGAATGTCTGGGTACTCCACCCGTCTGGCTGAGTTAGGGATGCCCCTTCCGCCAGAGGCTATCACTGACAGAGTTCTTCAATCATTGCCACCTAGCTACAAGAGCTTCGTGTTGAACTATAACATGCACGGGATGAACAAGTCAGTCGCCGAGCTGTTTGCGATGCTGAAAGCCGCTGAGTCTGAAATTCAGAAGGAGCATCAAGTGTTGATGGTCAATAAAACCACTAGTTTCAAGAAAAATGGCAAGGGTAAGAAGGGTAACTCCAAGAAGAGTGGCAAAACAGTTGCTCCTCTCGTGAAGAAACCCAAGGCTGGACCCAAACCAGAAACTGTGTGTTTTCATTGCAAGGGAACTGGACACTGGAAGCGGAACTGCCCCAAGTATTTGGCTGACAAGAAGGCGGCCAACAACAAACAAGGTATATATGATATACATGTTATTGATGTGTACCTTACCAACCCTCGTTGTAGTGCCTGGGTATTTGATACCGGTGCGGTTGCTCATATTTGCAACTCTAAACAGGAACTGCGGAATAGACGGAGGCTGGCAAAGGACGAAGTGACGATGCGCGTGGGAAATGGTTCCAAGGTTGATGTGATCGCCGTCGGCACGCTCGCTCTTCGATTACCGTCGGGATTAGTGATGAACCTGAATAAGTGTTATTTGGTGCCTGCGTTAAGCATGAACATTATATCTGGATCTTGTTTATTGCGAGACGGTTACTCATTTAAATCAAAGAATAATGGTTGTTCTATTTATATGAGTAATATCTTTTATGGTCATGCACCCAATGTGAGGGGTTTATTCTTATTGAATATCGACAGTAATGATACACATGTTCATAACATTGATGCCAAAAGATGTAGAATTGATAATGATAATACCACTTTCTTGTGGCACTGCCGTTTAGGTCATATTGGCGTAAAACGCATGAGGAAGCTCCATGCTGATGGACTTTTGGAGTCACTTGATTTTGAATCACTTGACACATGTGAGCCATGCCTCATGGGCAAGATGACTAAAACTCCGTTCTCTGGAACAATGGAACGGGCAAGTGACTTATTGGAAATCATACATACTGATGTGTGTGGTCCGATGAGGATTGAGGCGCGCGGTGGTTATCGTTACTTTCTCACCTTCACTGATGACTTAAGTAGATATGGGTATATTTACTTAATGAAACACAAGTCTGAAACATTTGAAAAGTTCAAACAATTTCAGAGTGAAGTTGAGAATCATCGTAACAAGAAGATTAAATTCCTACGATCTGATCGAGGAGGAGAATATCTGAGTTATGAGTTTGGCAGTCACTTAAGACAGTGTGGAATTGTTTCACAATTAACACCGCCTGGAACACCACAGCGTAATGGTGTGTCCGAACGTCGTAATCGAACCTTATTAGATATGGTGCGATCTATGATGTCTCTTGCCGATTTGCCACTATCGTTTTGGGGTTATGCATTAGAGACAGCTGCATTCACTTTAAATAGGGCACCATCGAAATCCGTTGAGACGACGCCATATGAACTTTGGTTTGGCAAGAAGCCAAAGCTGTCGTTTCTTAAAGTTTGGGGATGTGATGCTTATGTCAAAAACCTTCAGCCTGAAAAGCTGGAACCCAAAGCGGAGAAATGCGTCTTCATAGGATACCCAAAAGAGACAGTTGGGTATACCTTCTACCTCAGATCCGAAGGCAAAGTGTTTGTCGCTAAAAACGGAACATTTCTTGAGAAAGAGTTTCTCTCGAAAGAATTGAGTGGGAGGAAGATAGAACTTGATGAGGTTGTTGAACCTTTACTTCAACCTGAGAGTAGCGCAGCGCAGAAAGTTGTTTCTGTGGAGCCTACATTAGCTGAAGAGGAAGTTAATGATGATGATCATGAAACTTTGGATCAAGTTGCTATCGAACCTCGTAGGTCGACAAGGACGCGTACTGCTCCCGAGTGGTACGGCAACCCTGTCTTAGAGGTCATGTTGTTAGACAACGATGAACCTACGAGCTATGGAGAAGCGATGATGGGCCCGGATTCCGAGAAGTGGTTAGAGGCCATGAAATCCGAGATGGGATCCATGTATGAAAACAAAGTATGGACTTTGGAAGTATTACCTGAAGGGCGTAAGGCCATTCAGAACAAATGGATCTTTAAGAGGAAGACGGACGCGGACGGTAATGTCACCGTCTATAAAGCTCGACTTGTGGCAAAGGGTTTTTCACAAGTTCAAGGAGTTGACTACGATGAGACCTTCTCACCCGTAGCGATGCTTAAGTCCGTCAGAATCATGTTAGCAATAGCTGCCTTTTTCGATTATGAAATTTGGCAGATGGATGTCAAAACAGCGTTCCTTAACGGTTACCTTAAGGAAGAGTTGTATATGATGCAACCAGAAGGTTTTGTCGATCCAGAGAATGCTGACAAAGTTTGCAAACTCCAGCGATCCATTTATGGACTGGTGCAAGCATCTCGGAGTTGGAATCTTCGCTTTGATGAAGTGATCAAAGCGTTCGAGTTTATACAAGTTTACGGAGAAGCTTGTATTTACAAGAAAGTGAGTGGGAGCTCTATAGCGTTTCTAATATTATATGTGGATGACATATTGCTGATTGGAAACAATATAGAAATGTTGGAAAGCGTGAAATAATATTTGAACAAGAGTTTTTCAATGAAGGACCTAGGAGAAGCTGCTTTCATATTAGGCATCAAGATCTATAGAGATAGATCAAGACGCGTAATAGGACTTTGACAAAGCACATACCTTGATAAGATTTTGAAGAAGTTCAAAATGGATCAGTCCAAGAAGGGGTTCTTGCCTGTTTTGCAAGGTGTGAAGTTGAGTAAGACTCAATGCCCAGTGACTGCAGAAGATAGAGAAAAGATGAGTGTCATCCCCTATGCTTCGGCCATAGGCTCTATCATGTATGCAATGCTGTGCACAAGACCCGATGTCAGCCTTGCCATAAGTATGGTCGGAAGGTTTCAAAGTGATCCAGGAATGGAACACTGGACGGCGGTCAAGAATATCCTGAAGTACCTGAAAAGGACTAAGGACATGTTTCTCGTTTATGGAGGTGATCAAGAGCTCGTCGTAAAGGGTTACGTCGATGCAAGCTTTGACACTGATCCGGATGACTCTAAGTCGCAAACCGGATACGTATTTATTCTTAATGGGGGTGCGGTTAGCTGGTGCAGTTCCAAGCAAAGCGTGGTAGCAGATTCTACATGCGAAGCGGAGTACATCGCTGCCTCGGAGGCGGCGAAGGAAGGTGTCTGGATGAAGGAGTTCATGACAGATCTTGGAGTAGTGCCTAGTGCGCTTAACCCAATGACTCTGTTTTGTGATAATACTGGTGCCATTGCTCTAGCCAAGGAACCAAGATTTCACAAGAGGACCAGACACATAAAGCGACGTTTCAATTCCATCCGCGATTACATCAAGGAGGACGACATAAATATTTGCAAAGTACACACGGATCTAAATGTTGCAGATCCGATGACTAAACCTCTTCCAAGGGCTAAACATGAACAACACCAGAACTGCATGGGTGTTCGATTCATTACAATGTAAATCACATAGTGATGTGAACTAGATTATTGACTCTAGTGCAAGTGGGAGACTGTTGGAAATATGCCCTAGAGGCAAAAATAAATTGGTTATTATTATATTTCCTTGTTCATGATAATCGTTTATTATCCATGCTATAATTGTATTGATTGGAAACTCAAATACATGTGTGGGTACATAGACAACACTGTGTCCCTAGTAAGCCTCTAGTTGACTAGCTCGTTGATCAAAGATGGTTAAGGTTTCCTAGCCATTGACATGAGATGTCATTTGATAACGGGATCACATCATTAGGAGAATGATGTGATGGACAAGACCCAAACTACGAACGTAGCATATGATCGTGTCAGTTTATTGCTATTGTTTTCTGCATGTCAAGTATCTGTTCCTATGACCATGAGATCATGCAACTCCCTGACATCGGAGGAGTACCTTGTGTGTATCAAACGTCGCAACGTAACTGGGCGACTATAAAGGTGCTCTACAGGTATCTCCGAGGATGTCTGTTGGGTTGGCATGGATCAAGACTGGGATTTGTTACTCCGTATGACGGAGAGGTATCTCAGGGCCCACTCGGTAATACAACATCACAATGAGCCTTGCAAGCAATGTGACTAAAGTGTTAGCCACGAGATCTTGTATTACGGAACGAGTAAAGAGACTTGCCGGTAACGAGATTGAACTAGGTATAGAGATACCGACGATCGAATCTCGGGCAAGTAACATACCGAAGAACAAAGGGAACAGCATACGGGATTAACTGAATCCTTGACATAGAGGTTCGACCGATAAAAGATCTTCGTAGAATATGTAGGAGCCAATATGGGCATCCAGGTTCCGCTATTGGTTATTGGCCGTAGAGGTGTCTCGGTCATGTCTACATAGTTCTCGAACCCGCAGGGTCTACACACTTAACGTTTGGTGATGATTAGTATAATTGAGTTATTATGTTGGTGACCGAAAGTTGTTCGGAGTCCCGGATAAGATCCCGGACATGACGAGGATCTCCGGAATAGTCCGGAGGTAAAGATTGATATATGTGATAATAGTGTTTTGATCTCCGGAAGGGTTCCGGAGTTCACCGGAAGGGGTTCCGGATGTTTACCGAAGTGTTCGGGTGCGAGAACACTTTATATGGGCCAAGGGATAAAAACCCACGAGGTATTGGAAAGTGCAAAAATAGTTTTGCTGCCGCGTAAGCGGTACTACCGCTTGGTGAAGCGGTACTACCGCCCGAGCGGTACTACCGCTTGTGTGAAGCGGTACTACCGCCCAAGCGGTACTACCGCTTGTGAGCGGTACTACCGCTTGTGCGCGGCTGTGCACGGTTCGGCAGGGATCCGAGTTGGACTCTTTTCCTGCGGGCCAAACCGACCTTGTGCGGGCTAAACCGACTTGGAAGAGGCTTTTACTCCAAGTTTAGACCTCAAGGCTCAACATATAAATAGAGGGGCAGGGCTAGCACACGGGACACATCAAGATTTCCCCAAGCCGTGTGCGGCAACCCTAACCCTCTAGTTCCTCCGTCATAATCTCCGTAGCGCTTGGCGAAGCCCTGCAGAGATTGTTCCTCACCACCATCACCACGCCGTCGTGCTGCTGGAACTCAACCACTACTTCACCATCGCTCGCTGGATCGAGGAGGTGAAGGCGTCATCAAGCCGTACGTGTGTTGAACGCGGAGGTGCCGTCCGTTCGGCGCTAGTTCGTGATCGGATCGAGGGACGACTTGCGATTTGGATCGCGGAGACGTTCGACTACATCAACCGCGTTTCTTAAACGCTTCCGCTTAGCGATCTACAAGGGTATGTAGATTCACTCTCCCTCTCGTAGATGCTCATCACCATGGATAGATCTTGTGTGTGCGTAGGAAAATTTTTGTTTCCCATGCAACGTTCCCCAACAGTTCAAGGGGTTGACTACGATGAGACTTTCTCACCCGTAGCGATGCTTAAGTCTGTCCAAATCATGTTAGCAATTGCCGCATTTTATGATTATGAAATCTGGCAAATGGATGTCAAAACTACATTCCTTAATGGTTTTCTCAAAGAAGAGTTGTATATGATGCAACCAGAAGGTTTTGTCGATCCTAAGGGTGCTAACAAAGTGTGCAAGCTCCAGCGATCCATCTATGGACTGGTGCAAGCATCTCGGAGTTGGAATATACGCTTTGATGAGGTGATCAAAGCATATGGTTTTGTACAGACTTACGGTGAAGCCTGTATTTACAAGAAAGTGAGTGGGAGCTCTGTAGCATTTCTAATATTATATGTGGATGACATATTGTTGATTGGAAATGATATAGAATTTCTGGATGGCATAAAGGGATACTTGAATAAGAATTTTTCAATGAAAGACCTCGGTGAAGCTGCTTATATATTGGGCATCAAGATCTATAGGGATATATCAAGACGCTTGATAGGACTTTCACAAAGCACATACCTTGACAAAGTTTTGAAGAAGTTCAAAATGGATCAGTCAAAGAAAGGGTTCTTGCCTATCTTGCAAGGTGTGAAGTTGAGTCAGACTCAATGCTCGACCACGGCAGAAGATATAGAGAAAATGAAAGTCATTCCCTATGCCTCAGCCATAGGTTCTATTATGTATGCCATGCTGTGTACCAGACCTGATGTGTGCCTTGGCATAAGTTTGGCAGGGATGTACCAGAGTAATCCAGGAGTGGATCACTGGACAGCGGTCAAGAATATCCTGAAGTACCTGAAAAGGACCAAGGACATGTTTCTCGTTTATGGAGGTGACGAAGAGCTCGTCGTAAAGGGTTACGTCGATGCAAGCTTCGACATTGATCCGGATGACTCTAAGTCACAAACCGGATACGTATTTATATTAAATGGTGGAGCTGTCAGTTGGTGCAGTTCCAAGCAGAGCGTTGTGGCGGGATCTACGTGTGAAGCGGAATACATAGCTGCTTCGGAAGCAGCACATGAAGGAGTCTGGATGAAGGAGTTCATATCCGATCTAGGTGTAATACCTAGTGCATCGGGTCCAATGACAATCTTTTGTGACAACACTGGAGCAATTGCCATAGCCAAGGAGCCCAGGTTTCACAAGAAGACCAAACACATCAAGAGACGCTTCAACTCCATTCGTGAATATGTCAAGGATGGAGACATAGAAATTTGCAAAGTACACACGGATCTGAATGTGGCAGACCCGTTGACTAAGCCTCTTCCACGAGCAAAACATGATCAGCACCAAAACTCCATGGGTGTTAGATTCATTACTATGTAATCTAGATTATTGACTCTAGTGCAAGTGGGAGACTGATGGAAATATGCCCTAGAGGCAATAATAAAGTTGTTATTATTTTATATTTCCTTGTTCATGATAAAGGTTTATTATTCATGCTAGAATTGTATTGACCGGAAACTTAAATACATGTGTGAATACATAAACAAATACCGTGTCCCTAGTGAGCCTCTACTAGACTAGCTCGTTGATCAAAGATGGTTAAGGTTTCCTAACCATAGACATGAGTTGTCATTTGATAACGGGATGACATCATTAGGAGAATGATGTGATGGACAAGACCCATCCGTTAGCTTAGCATATGATCGTTCTGTTTATTGCTACTGCTTTCTTGAATGTCAAATACATGTTCCTCAGACCATGAGATCTTGCAACTCCCGGATATCGGAGGAATACCTTGTGTGCTATCAAACGTCACAACGTAACTGGGTGATCATAAAGATGCTCTACAGGTATCTCCGAAGGTGTCCGTTGAGTTGGCATGGATCGAGACTGGGATTTGTCACTCCGTGTTTCGGAGAGGTATCTCTAGGCCCTCTCGGTAATGCACATCATAAGAAGCTTGCAAGCAAAGTGACTAAGGAGTTAGTTACGGGATGATGTATTACGGAACGAGTAAAGAGACTTGCCGGTAACGAGATTGAACTAGGTATGGAGATACCGACGATCGAATCTCGGGCAAGTAACATACCGACGGACAAAGGGAATTACGTATGTTGTCATTGCGGTTCGACCGATAAGATCTTCGTGGAATATGTAGGAACCAATATGAGCAGCCAGGTTCCGCTATTGGTTATTGACCGGAGAGGCGTCTCAGTCATGTCTACATCATTCCCGAACCCGTAGGGTCCGCACGCTTAACGTTCGTTCACGATATAGTGTTATATGAGTTATGTGAATTGGTAACCGAATATTGTTCGGAGTCCCGGATGAGATCCCGGACATCACGAGGAGTCTTGGAATGGTCGAGAGGTAAATATTTATATATGGGAAGTCATATTTTGGGTTCCAGAAAAAGGTGCAGTTTTTTCGGTATTGTACCGGGAAGCTTCCAGAAGGTTCCGGACGATTCCGGAGGAGTCCGGAAGTCCACAAGTGGGTCCACCACGTCCCAAGGGATGGAATGGGCTAAGGAGAGGCGCCCTGGCCTTATTGGGCCAGGCGCACCAAGTCCACAAGTGGGTCCACCACGTCCCAAGGGATGGAATGGGCTAAGGAGAGGCGCCCTGGCCTTATTGGGCCAGGCGCACCAAGTCCTCAAAAGCCCACGCAGCTTGGGAAGAAAAAAAAGGGAGAGTGCTAGTAGGAATAGGATTGGACTTTGGAGTCCAAGTCCACGTGTGTACTATTCACGGTTACTGTTCACGTGCCACTATTCCTTCTACTCCAAGCCCCTACACATATATAAATAGAGGAGAGGGGCGCCCCAAAGGATACACGACATTGTCTTAGCCGTGTGCGGCGCCCCCTCCACAGTTCCGTCCCTCGGTCATATTTTCGCAGTGCTTGGGCGAAGCCCTGCGGAGATAGCATCACCATCACCGTCACCACGCCGTCGTGCTGCCAGAACTCATCCACTACCTCGCCGTCTTGCTGGATCAAGAAGTCGAGGACGTCACCGAGCTGAACGTGTGCTGAACGCGGAGGTGCCGTACGTTCGGTACTCGGTCGGTTGGATCGTGAAGTTGTTCGACGACATCAACCGCGTTGTTCTAACGCTTCCGCTTACGGTCTACGAGGGTACGTAGACACACTCCCCCTCTCGTAGCTATGCATCTCCATGGATAGATCTTGCGTGTGCGTAGAATTTTTTTTGTTTTCCATGCAACGTTCCCCAACACTACCTCCCGGACTTCCTCCACTTCGCGGAATCGAACACCACATCGACCTCATCCCCGGCGCACCTCTACCGAACAAGGCACCTTACCGCGTCAACCCCGACGAGACCAAAGAGATCCAACGGCAAGTCCAACATCTCATGGAGAATGGGTATGTTCGCGAGAGCTTGAGTCCATGCGCCGTTCCGGTAATTCTTGTGCCTAAGAAAGATGGTACCTATCGCATGTGTTTCGATTGCCATCCTATAAATGCTATCACCGTTAGATATCGCCATCCCATTCCACGCCTAGATGACATGCTAGATGAACTTAGTGGAGCCACCATTTTCTCAAAAATTGATCTTAAAAGTGGTTACTATCAAATACGCATGCAAGAAGGTGATGAATGGAAAACGGCTTTCAAAACCAAATTTGGCTTGTATGAATGGTTAGTCATGCCTATGGGTTTATCGCAAGCACCTAGCACTTTCATGAGTGTGATGCATTATGTTCTTCAAAAACTAATTGCCATTTGTGTGGTGGTATACTTTGATGACATTCTAGTGTTTAGCCAATCGCTTGAAGATCATGTCATACACCTTAGGGAAGTTTTGCAAGTTCTTAGAAACGAGCACCTTTATGCTAATATGGAGAAATGTACTTTTGGTGTTGACAAGCTTGTTTTCTTGGGCTTTGTAGTTTCCTCTAAGGGTGTTCAAGTTGATGAAGCTAAAATTGATGCTATTAAAACTTGGCCACACCCAACCAATTTGCTTCAAGTGCATAGTTTCCTTGGCTTAGCCGGATTTTATCGTCGCTTTGTGAAGGATTTTAGCACTATTGCATCACCATTGCACGGATTGAGTAAGAAAAATGCACCATTTGTTTGGGGTCCATCCCAAGATGCCGCATTTCATGAGCTTAAGAACTTGCTTACACATGCTCCATTACTTTCATTACCCAACTTTGATAAAACTTTTGAAGTGCATTGTGACGCTAGTGGTAATGGCATAGGTGGTGTGTTGATGCAAGAGAAACGACCTATTGCATACTTTAGCGAAAAACTCTCCGACGCGCAACTTAACTACCCCATCTATGACAAAGAGTTATATGCTTTAGTGAGAGTCTTGCATGTGTGGGAGCATTATCTTCGCCCTCGTGAATTTGTCATCCATACGGATCATGAAACGCTTAAATACCTTAAGGGTCAAACAAAATTGAACAAGCGTCATGCTAAATGGAGTGAGTTCATCGAGTCATTTCCTTATGTTATCAAGTATATCAAAGGTAAGGAAAATTTTGTGGTGGACGCTCTTTCCCGCAAGTGCATGCTAGTTACTAAACTTGAGTTGAATGTTATAGGATTTGAGCACATTAAAGACTTGTATGCGCATGATGTTTCATTTGCGATTCCATATGCTAAATGCGTATCACACAAAACTTGGGAGCGCTACTATTTGAAAGATGATTATCTTATGCGAGCTAACAAACTTTGTATCCCCGAGTCTTCTCTTCGTTTGTTACTTTTGCAAGAGGCTCACGGTGGAGGACTCATGGGACATTTCGGTCGCGACAAGACATTTGCCATGCTCTCCAAGAACTACTTTTGGCCAAAGATGTTTCGAGATGTGTCACGCTATACCAACCGGTGCTCTACATGCCGCAAAGCTAAGTCCAAAACTCAATCTCATGGTCTATATATGCCACTTCCTATTCCATATCACCCATGGGAAGATATTAGTATGGATTTTGTGCTTGGTTTGCCTCGAACTCAAAACGGCAAAGATTCGGTATTTGTTGTTGTGGACCGTTTCTCTAAGATGGCACATTTTATTCCATGTAAGAAGATCGACGATGCTTCACATGTTGCAAATCTCTTTTGTAGGGAAATCTTGCGATTGCATGGAGTGCCCAAGACGATTGTGTCGGACCGCGATGTCAAGTTCCTTAGATACTTTTGGAAGACACTATGCGCCAAGCTCGGAATCAAGCTCCTATTCTCGTCGGCATATCACCCACAAACCGACGGCCAAACGGAGGTCACGAACCGGACACTATCCACACTACTCCGCGTGTTGATCAAGAAGAACATAAGGGAGTGGGAGGAATGTTTACCCATCGCCGAGTACGCCTACAATCGAGCACGACACTCTACTACCGGCAAGTCCCACTAAAAGGACCACGATGTCGCCTAGAGGGGGGGTGAATAGGCGTTTTAAAATCTTTTACGGATTTGGCTATATCCTAATGAGGAAATAAACTAAGCGGATACTTTTCAAGCACAAATCCTAAATATACTAGGCTCACTAAGTGCACGAACAACTTAGGATAAACAAGATGAGAACAATAGTAGGAAGTATGAATTGCGGACTATAAAGTGTTGGCCTAAATAATCTCTATGATATGGTAACCAACACAATATAATGAGGACAACAAGGATACTAACAAGCACAAGTAAGTTACACAAACTTTCTTGAGCAATATCACAATATATGGGAGTGTATGACACAGGTTAGCAATTCACACTAATCACAAGATATATCAATAGTAGCAAGTATGAATTGCGAATATAAAATGTAGGCCTAAATAATCTCTTCAAGGGAATGGCCAACACAATATAATGAGGACAACAGGATATAGTGAATGCACGGTCAAGTGACCAAAGTAAACCACAAGTAAAGAGTTAGGGTTAGGGATAACCGGAGTCACGGAGACGAGGATGTATCCCGATGTTCACTTCCTTGGAGGGAAGCTAGTCACCGTTAGAGAGGTGGATGTTACCACGAAGGCACACCAACGCCACGAAGGCTCACCCTATTCTCCTTGAGATATCACCACGAAGGCGATTCTCAACCACTAGTGGTAGACCTTGAGGCGGCCTCCAAACCTTCACAAACTTTCCGGGGGACAAATCACAAGTTGATTCCTCACCGGAGCACTCCTACCGCCTAGGAGTTTCCAACCTCCAAGAGTAAAAAGACCAAAGGGGAAATGCTCAAGACTTGCTCAAATCACAAATTGCTTTGGTTAAAAGAGAGAGGAGGAGTGGATGTATGCTTGGATGAAATCTCTCTCAAAAACTCTCACAAATCTCTCCGGGATTTAACACAAGAATGCTCAAATCCCTCTCTCTCAAATCCCAACAAAAGCAACTAATGCTATGGAGGGATGGGAGAGGAGAGGAACAATGGAGGAGGTCAACAAATGAACCCTAGATCCATGGGCTAGTTTTCCCTCAAATGTATTGGAGTTTTTAGGCTTGGGGGAGGAGGAGAGAGCTCTCAAGAATGGGGAAATTTCAGATGTGGAACCCAAGCTCGTTGGGGAAGAAGGGTACCTTATATAGTGCCCCCACCAAATATGCCCGTTATGCACAGAAAAACGCAGCCCGGAACTTCCGGGCTCCCTTTGGAGAATATCAGCGCTACACTCTGGAAAGCCCGGATATTACCCCGGAACATACCCTGGAACTTCCGGCCCCCGGAACCTCCGGGCATCCCGGAACTTCCGGACCCCGGAACCTCTGAGAATCCCGGAACATCCGGACCCCGGAAGTTCCGGGCAGCCCGGAACTTCCGGCCCTCCAGATAGTAAAACATGCACAACTTTTTCATACGAACTCCGATTTTGATGATCTTGGGCTCGTTTTGAAGCTATGGAAAAATCCCAGGTCCTCACATAGAGAACCACCCAAGAACAACCAAAATGGAGGATGCCAAATATGCAAAGGTTTTATCATATATTTGGGAAACCTATTTGGCTTTGGATTTTCTTTGATGTATAGGATAGGAGTGGAATTGTGTAGAGAAGATGTTGACTTGAGCAAATCTATCACGAACCCCTTTGATCCCCTCTTAATAGTGCGGGATCCCTATAACTCAAGAATCATAAAAGAGCTACACTACATAGCTATCGAGAATCCATTCTTGAGTGTATGTGTTCCTTCGGTGGTCATCACTCCACAACACTAACGTCGAAGGAACTAATACCTTTGAATCGAGCCTTTCACTTGAGCTTGATGTTGATGTTTCTTCTTGGCTCAAGTTGAAGGCAAGACATTGGTGAAGTCTTCAAGTAGCTCCCACATACACAATGTGGGAAGCTTTGCTTTGTATTCATCTTCACGTGTCCATCACATGATCATCTGCAAGCTTCAAGCATGTAATTCTTCAGAATGCCTATCTTGAACTTGCCCTTGTAAACCATGATCATCATCACTTGATGTCATCCTCTCATGGGCACTTGAAATCTTTCTCTTGATGTAAGTCCATGAGAATCATCTAACCCATACAGACATAGAAAACACATAGAATGGGTTAGTACACAAAGCGCAATTGACAAATTCTTACCATACCACAAGATCTCATGTGGCACATGATTTGCGCTTGTGTGTTGACAATCTTTGAATTCAATCTTCGATCTTCATCTTGGTCAACATTTATCTTTGCTCCATGATTAATCTTGATGCACAACTATATGTATATGGCATTCATTCTGAATCCATTCAATATCCTTCTTGCATCACCCATGGAACAAACCTTCCTATATAACTTGATATCATTGTTTCTTCATAGGAATCGTCATTCATTATCAAGTCTCAATGCATATATTTATGTTGACGGAATTCATCCATCAATTCATCCAATATTCTTCATGCATTGGAAATGGAACTTTCCTTCAAATGTATATCTCAATGCAAACATTAGTCCATTAGAATTGTCATTTAATTACCAAAACCACACATGGGGACTACATGTACTTTCACCTACTTCGAGGTCATCTACGGCTTCAATCCGTTGTCCCCATTGGACATTCTACCGCTACCTCTACAAGAGCGCATCGACATGGACGCGAGTGCACGAGCGAGCTACGTCAAGAAGATGCACGAAGATACAAGGCACGCGATCGAGCGCCAAGTACAACGACTCGCGACCAAGGTCAACATCAACAAACACCCCATGGTGTTCAACCCCGGAGATCTTGTGTGGCTACACCTTCGCAAAGACCGCTTCCCCAACGAGCGCAAGTCCAAACTACTACCACGAGCCGACGGACCCTTCAAGGTGCTAGCACGCTACAACAATAACGCCTACAAGATTGACATCCCTCGCGACAAGTACAACGTGAGCGACATCTTCAATGTCAAGGACTTATCTCCCTTCCATGGTGATGTGGATTCCGATCCGAGGACGGATCTTTTTCAAGGGGGGGGGGGATGATGCGGAGCATCCCACGGTCATCCCCATGGACCTACCTACGTCTCCTCAAGTGCCAAGCGGGCCAATGACACGAGCACGTGCAAGAGCTATCGAGACCGAGGTGGCATCTCTCCTTAATGAACTTCCATATGACACGTGTGAGACATGGCTACTACCTCAAGCCGGAATGCTATGTGTGCTTAGGTATGAAGAAGACCGCCTCGGGAACGCTCGGAAGGAAGGCCAAGTCGACAAGTGCACGGACGGACAAGCGCGAGGAAGAAGACCGCTGAAAAGCTACAGCGTCCGGACATCCGGCCCCTGGCCTGGACATTTGGCCCCTGGGAACAGCAGCCGCAGCCCAGCAGCAGAGAGGCTACAGGGCCCGGACATCCTGGCCCGGCCCGGAAATCCGGTCCTCCTGTCCAGAACCACTGCCGAGCCGACCAGACGCCCGGCCGGACATCCGGCCCGAGGGCCCGGACATCCGGCACCCCGATGAACCGCCGGACATCCAGCCCGACGGCCGGACATCTGGCCCCTGCCAGCATGCCTTCAGCCATCCAGTCGTGTAACCTCTCTCCCTCACCCCCACTTCGTCCTAGACTATAAATAGACCTCCTCCTCATCCTTTCTAGGGTTAGCAAAGTATATTGAGACATTGAGTAGAGCTTTGCTCCTTGGATCTCCTCTTGGGGAATCAAGACCTCTCTAGGGAGAAGGATCCCCATCATAGAATCATCAAGACCTCCTAAGGGAGAAGGATCTCATCTAGATCATCAAGACCTCACCTCCTTTGGAGTGAGAAGAACTTTACCTTGTGCTTGTTTCCATGGATTGATCTTGTATGCTTGTGGATCTCATGTATGCTATCCTAGTGGATGTGTGATTTGGGTTTGTTTGAGTGATTTCCCTCTTGTTGTTCTTGTTGTTTTTCCCTCCCCCTCCAAGTGTGGAAAGATCGTCAATTAGGGTTCCACCCTACATCAGTCTGGCCTCATTTAAATAGAGGGCGGACGGGAGGAGCTCGACCGGCGTTGCGTTTAATGTCGGCCCGCTCATGAACGGACGTGTGACCGGAGTAGGTTTCTCGGCTTCCATGCGGGTTTAATGGAGGCATTTGAATGCAACGAGGAGACGTGTTCAGCCGGGCGTGCAGCGGGCGGCGCCCTCGGCAGGCGCGCCGCTTCAATGGCGGAGGCAGTGAGAGGTCGCGTCCGCCCTGAGCCATCTTCAATGTGGAGCGGCGCGCTTTATAGTGGCATGAATGCGGGCAGGTGGCGCCTGGCGGGAACGCGCGCGGGCGATGGAGGAGGGGTTTTGGTGGGCCAGGATGGTCAGAAGCGGGCTTGGGATCGGTTCGGACTCCCGCAAACCTCCCCCACTTTTGTCTCCAGTTTGCGGGAGAAAACCCGTCCGGACCGCGCCGCGGACCAATATAGGCCCGTGTTGGATGGCTTCCGCGGTCCGGACGGATGCGGGCGGTTTGCGGGTCCGCCTTGGAGATGCCTTTATGTTTAGGGCATCTCCAACGCTGACCCGCAAATTTGCTCCCGCATCCGTCTGCAAACGGGGACCAGTCCGCGAAAACAGATGCGGGAGCGCGCCATCCAACGCTGCCCGCATACATTTCAAACCGCATTTCAGCAGACCGGACAAAATTCATGCAAACCCGACGGAATTCATCAAAATTCGGATAGAAAATAGCACAAATCATCCGTGCATAGCATGCAAATAAGTTTAGTACAACAATAGTTCAAATTCAATCAGATTAACCGGATGTTCAACAAGTTTTTCATTAACGGATCATGTCGTCCCACACATACTGCCCCGTCAGCTTCATCCAACAGTGTATGTACCTAAATGGCCGTCACTCTATCATGTGGTACATCACAACAGCGCGTACGGGCTGCACAAGGTGTAGCGCAACATTCAGTGAATGAATGATTCAATCGACAAGTTGAGCAAGAAGAAGCAAAGCTTATGATCTCCTCCGTTGCCGTGTGCAATGGCCACCTTGCCTCCAGCATATTAACCGCGCCACAAAACTTGGTGACGGTGGTCTGGATGGCGTACCATCGATACGATAATGACCTCACATTGCTTTGTTGGATGATGTGCATATCGTAGGGCGCAATGTGCTTTCGCGCGTGAAACGAATCATGCACACGCTGCCAGAAAAGCCCCCTTCTGTGCCTGCCTATGAAATCCGCGGATACGACCAACCACGCATCACACAACAACTCATCCTTCATGGCCGAGTACCCCCCACATCCTTCATACTCTAAAAAAATGACATGGCATTCAAAAATTAGCTCAATGGCATTTGACCGAACACCTACCGGGCGTGGTGTCCGCCATGGACGTCGTCGACAGGGGAGGAGGAGTGTACCTGGCCACGAACGGGTCCTGGGTGGACGACGCCGTCATAAAAGGCGAGCGGGCGTGTCGGTGCTGGCTGCGGAGGTCCGGCAATGCCTGTGTGGCGGACGGAGAGGTACATCGGCGGCGTCGGAGGAGGAGGGTGAGGGTGCAAAGTAAGGGGGAGAAGGGACAAATTGGAAGAGAATGAGACCGGGAGGGGGGATTTAGTGGGCCGGGGGTGTCGGAGTCCCACATGGCTACTATCCGGACTCCCGCAAAGCCCCACCCCCTCCCCACTTTGCTTCCAATTTGCGGGAAAAAGAGCGTCCGGACGCTCGGCGGATCGATACAGGACCGCGTTGGATGCCAGAACACGTCCAGACCGCGCGATCCAGACGTATGCAGGCGGTTTGAGGGTCGGTGTTGGAGATGCCCTAATGACGCTTTTGGTTGCCCGCATCTACCCCAACCAGGCTCGCGCGGGAAGAATTTGGCCCGTTTGGTTGGCTGGGTCGCATACAAATGTTGGCCCGCACGGAACTTAAAGCACTCCCCAGCCAGGCCCGCTAGGAACGGCCGAATCGGCAGTTTTCAGCGAGCCAGGCTGGGTTGAGCCACCTCGAGCGCACGCGGCGGGTCCCGTTACACGAGCGAATACACGGGGGATGCAGCTCTGTACGTGGTTTGACTGGTTTCTTCTCCTACCTCCACTAAACTCCTCCCTAATCTTCTTTTCTTCGTCCCTTCTGATCTACACAACGGTACTTCGATTCGAGATAAGGTCTATATGAAAAAGATGCACATCGATGTCATGGTTCCATTCAGATGATCGGTTCGTAGTTTCGTCAACCGTAGAGGCGAGATGACCTTCCGGGGCGGCCATGGCGTCATGTGTGGTTGTGAGTACATAAGAGAAGGGGAAGATCATAGAAGAGCAGAGGAGGAAGAAGCAGGGGAGAGAGAGGAGAACGGGAGGAGGGGGACGAGCCGAGGAACGGCGACGCGTCGCAGGGGCTCGCCGGCCGGCGCGGCCCGAGGAGGAGTTCATCCCGCCGGATCCCCAGATCGATCCCCATGCCGCCATGCGTGGCGTGCCGCAGCTGGCGAAGGCGCGAGTACGCCAGCCACGAGTCCGCTGCCCACACGATGCCCATGCGCTCCCGCCCCGTCTGCCCACCGTGCGCCCATCCCTCCCGCGCCAGCAGCAGCCGTTCGCCGATGAGACAACCGCCGCATCCTCCGCGCGCGAGCGGCCGCGCCCCTAGTCCATCGCCGATCGCTACCTCGGCCAGCCATGGCTGCTTCCATGGCGCCGCCCCTCTGCCCGAGCTCCTCCGGCGGCTCGCTGCCAGGACCGCACCCCGAGCCACCTCTGTCGCGCGTGCAGGTCGCGTCGACGCCGCCCCGCCTTCTGCGCGAGCTCGCCTCGGTTAAGGCCATGGCACCGCCATGGAGGATCTCGCGACCCTGCCGACTCCTATGTCCGAGCCTCCCCTGCCTCGCCGCGCGGCCACCCCTACCTTCGTTGCCGAGCTCGAGAGCCACGGTTGCGGCTTGTCCCCTGCTGTTGCCTCGTGCACCTCTGCTGCCAGCCGCGTGGACGTCAGTCCCACGACGGCGGGAGGCTTGCTCGTCGACCAGAAGAGGCTGGCGTTATGCACGGACGAGCCGCGACGGTGGACGGTGGCCTCAGCACCGAGTCCGACGACGTCGCGGCGAACTAGTTGCTTGTGTTTATCGCCCCCGTCGGCGTCGTTCCTCTCGCTCACCTCGTCCTCAGCCTACATTGACGTCGTCATACTGTAATTGAGTGTGTCATGTTGTTGGTGTTAACTCTTAATCACCTTGCCTGTATGCAACCAAACACCGGGCACTTGCATCTGTCAAGCCAATGCACGCAACCAAACAGCAAGAAATAAATGCTCCCCTAATGCAGACAACCTATATGCAGACAACCAAACTAAGTGCAGACGATGGCTTTTTGCCTGCATATGCTCAACTAGGCTCAACTGAGACAAGTATGCAAATGGGCAAAAAATGATGCATGTAACCAAACGCATCCTAAGTCTTAGTATTTTTGCGTTGCATGCACACTCACGTGTCACGTCACGTGCACCAGGTCCTCGGGAATTTTGGAAGTACGCATATACAGTATATTCCAAGAAATTCTCGCAGGAAGCCGTACGTAGTCCGTAGATTCTTTTCAAAATTACTCTGTATAAGTGTGTACGTGAAGAAACATGGAGTAGACCATTACGGGTTTGAGTTCGTCGTAATGCTTGAACTGGAAGCGCACCTGCTGTCGGCCAACTGTCGCCACATGGCCGGGCTCCCCTAGGGAAAAAGTTAAAAAAGGAGATAGGCGGGCCCCACGTTCGTTCTAGAAGCGGGCCAAACACGAGAAGATCCCCGTGGAGAAGAGAGCGGACAGGACGCTACAGTTTCACTTACGTTCACCAGTTTGATTTGAGTTGGTCCTGTCCGTCCTTCTCTCGTTGCGTCGATGGCGATGCCCATCTGGGTGTGGCTGGCTGGGACCGTCTTCTCTCGCCCAAGTGAAGACAGGCCTAGGCACATGCACCGCCGCCGTACGTGGAGCCGTCGCGCCCCGTCTGCTTGCGTCTCTTTCTGGCTTTCTACACTGGAAAGACTGTCTCTCCTCTTGCCACCCATGCATGCATCATCAAGTCGATCCGATCCGAGCGCTGTGGGGCTCGCTGGTTAGAGCTGCACCGTACGTGGAGCGACTTGGTAGGCTAACCAACATTGACATTCAGAAGATTGACTTGTTTGGATCAACTGGTTTTTAAATTGAATTTGAATTTTAATAACAATCGAGCACAGCTGCGCTGCATGCGTCGCAGTCAGAGGCAAGCAGGCAACCAGATGATGATCGACGTGGGCGAAAACGGTGGTCGGTCGACGACGTGGTGGACGTATTACGGGATTAAGCTCTGCTCTGCTATATCATCGGGTCGGAAAGGAAACGAGCGGCGGTCTTCTTCCTACCTCTGGCCGACCATGCCGGGAGACGTACGTATGCCACTCGTGCACACCGCTCGCGGCCATGCACGCCAAAGCCCAAAGGTACGGTCGCATCACGCGCGCGCGAGATCGTCGTCGGCGCCCGCCGGATGGCGCCACGTGCCGCGCCCGGAGGGCCAAGTGTGCGAGTCCGGCTTCGCCTCGCCTGCCTGGTGGTGCCCGCGGCGGGGTGTGCGTCACGGACGACGTGGCCGCCGGGTTGGACGTAAGCAGAGGCTCGAGTGAGCACAGCGCCGCACATGACCGAGATAGAAAGAAAACGGCTTATAAAACCCCGCGCGCCGGCCGGGGCCTGCAGCCAGACCAGAGCCAACAAGAAGAGAGAAGCCAGCATCACCACCGGGAGAGACAGAGAGAGACCGCGGACGGAGCTCGCACTAGCAGGCGGGGCGATCGATGATGGCGGCGGCGAAGGCGCTCTCCTCCCTAGTCCTCCTCCTGTTTGCCGCCGTTGCGACTCCGGAGGCCGCGGCGACGATCACCAAGCGCGACTTCCCCCCGGGGTTCATCTTCGGCACCGGCTCCTCCGCTTACCAGGTGCGCCACTCGGACTCGGCTCACGCCGGCCAGCTGCCCGCCACGGCCTCGCCGTTGCATACATCGTCGTATCAATCAGTATAGCGCCGGTGGTTCTTCTGATTCGTGCGTGGGGATTTCTCCTCGGTCAAAGCGGTTGAATAAGATCACAGCTGAGCTGCCAGTCAGACCAGCACTAGTATACTGCAAGTCTAGAAGAAAACGCAATAACTAGTTAACCAAAGTCTTTCTCCACCAGGAAACAGAATGGTTACACAAAGCCAAGTCCTCTGCGTTGGTTCTTTCAAGAGAAAGAACAATAGCACCAGTGATATGATCTTGGTGCAGGGTCTGCCAAGTGCAGTACTACGACTACGACGCAGCGTGTGTGTTCGTCACTATCCTAGCTAGCACCAGCACCACCACGGCCTGCTCTGCTCGTGCTCCAGTCGTCGCCGATCAATCTGTCTGCACCACTTACTCGACCACACGTTCATACACGGAACTGACTCCAGTCGTCGCCGATCAATCTGTCTGCACCACTTACTCGACCACACGTTCATACACGGAACGGAAATGTTTCCTCTTGCCTTCCATGGAAAGTTACTGTCCTGGCCTTCCGTTTTCGTTCGTCTGCTCTACTTGGTCTACCTCCCACGACCTGATGCCATCCGATCCCTGCTGCTGCAAACTCCCAAGTTAAAATAACCACCATCACTTGCAGCCGTGCTCTCCTCCCACGAGGTTGATTATGACCAGGAGCAACGCGTTCATTGGCTGGTCGCTGCGCTTATGCTTTGTTTTTGACCAAGGCATGCTGGCCGGTTCCATATTCTTTAGTACTTCTTCAGTTGGACGCCACCCACTGGGTCGCTATTGTGGCTGTTTTTTTCTTTCTCCATCAGGAAACACACGTCCAAAAATAAGTGTCAGAGAGCTGTGCATGCCCGACACCGTCGGTCATGCAGGGCATGTCGATGGTTTCCAAGCACCAAGTAGTACGTACATGCCATGCCAGCTTGATCGTCGGCATCCTAGCAGCACCACTCAACTCAACCGCACCTTTCATCATACAAAGAAATATTTGCTCTTAGTAAATACTCTTATATTTCTTTACGGAGGGAGTACATAAGAAAACGGGAGCTCTCTCTCTCTCTTTTGCTTCACTGGTCTCTGATTTTTCTCGTCGCCAAGGCTCCAAGCTACAGCTCAGCTACCCCTTCCTTCGTCTTTTTCATCCGTCACGCGTTACGCATCCCATCGAAATCGAAAGAAAATGAATAGACCGTGCCATCCTTCAGACGGATGGATGGATGGAACAGGACGCGCGAGGAATTCATGGACACGAAATTTCTGGCGCCAAAGGGCCTTCTCTTCTTCCTTCCTTCCACGTGTTCTCGCCCCCTCCCGCCATGATATTTCTTAATGATCTCAAGCCAATAAATAATGTGGTGACGATGCTGGATAAATAATGGAAAGTATGCAAAAGTGGAGTCGTAGTAGCTCGACAGACGAAAGGTGCAGTTGCTTAAATAGCCTTAAACACCTGCTTAAATTCAGGGTCCATCACTGACCGGGACATGCTTTTATTCCTAGTATAAACCCATACAAGTAACCACTTTCAAGCAGGGCGCGTCCATTGCTTGGTCACCGATGCTAGCTCCTCTTGTTTCTGACGACGGCCTGTTCGTTTCGTTCCATACTGTAGTAGTACTTAGCAAGTAAGCAGCGTGATGTCTTCAGAAAACAACCTACCGGGCCGGGTGTCGCCTTCTCGCAACTTCCTCTCGTCGATTTCACATCACGTCTTTTTTTTTTTTTGGAAAAGGAGGATAACCCCCGGCCTCTGCATCAATTGATGCATGTCATTGGGGGTGTTAATTTCTCCTCCTCTGGCTGCTTCTTCTGCTTTGGCCGGAGCGGAAAAAAAGTACTGTATCTTTGATCGGCGAAAGCTGCAGATAGGTAGTGATGTTCTGCAGAATTGGAATCACAAATAGCCTGAAACTCATTTCGCAAAAAATAAAAATAGAAAAATAAATAAACAAAAAGCCTGAAACTCTTTAAGATATATGCTCACTCTTAAGCAGGAGTGTGCTGTTAGGACTTGGGCGCTGAGAGTTCAGACAATGGTCAAAACTAAGACAAAGGATTGACAATGGTCAAAGTTAACTGCGTTCGCTAGCTCTTAAAATTCTGTTGTTTAAATCTTCAGAATTCAGATCACAGCTAGTATCATTTTGTTGTATTGTATGGAATACTTTGCTGACCTGAACTCTCGGCTGATTTTTCCAGATAGAAGGTGCTGTCGCAGAGGACGGGAGAAAACCCAGCATCTGGGACACGTTCACACACTCAGGTTAGTTCTACTTTCCCCATGACCTGTGCGTCTGAACCTGCCATGCATTCTCCTATTGTGAATTATAACATGGAGTTTGTAACATTCACAGGGCACTCTGTCGACGGTGCCACTGCTGATGTCACTGCAGATCAGTATCATAAGTACAAGGTCAGTTTGTGAGACCAAGTGATGTTAAATGGATGACTTTTCAGACCAAGAATTTGGTGTTAATCTTACAGCTGATTTTGTGTTTGACAACAGGAAGATGTAAAGCTTCTGAGCGGCATGGGCGTCGACGCCTACAGATTCTCCATTGCCTGGCCTCGCCTTATTCCCGGTAAGGCCATACCGACAGTATCATGTTGACTATGTCTTTCAGAAATGAGGCGTCAGTTCACTGATATGACTGTTTGCAATCCATGAAGATGGCCGAGGAGCTGTCAATCCAAAGGGACTGGAGTACTACAACAATCTTATCAATGAACTCCTGGCTTATGGTATTTAATCCCTTCATCCGAAGAACAAAAATTCAAGAATTTTCAGATGCCCAGCTGCACAGAAGTAACGAATGCATCTTTCTCTGCTTCATGTAGGAATCCAGCCTCACGTCACGATATATCATTTCGACTTCCCTCAGGCTCTTCAAGACGAATACAACGGGATGCTTAGTCGCAAATTCATGTACTTTCTTCTTGCCCCACTAATCAAAACCGTTACTACAAGGGCAATTCCATAAGAGAAGAAGAAATAATTTGTTTTTTTGCCTTTTTGTCACATGGCTGCAGAGATGACTATACGGCGTATGCAGAAGTGTGCTTCAAGAACTTTGGCGACAGGGTGAAGTACTGGAGCACTGTCAATGAGCCAAACATCGAGCCGATTGGCGGATATGATCAGGGTATCCTCCCACCGCGGCGATGCTCATTCCCCTTTGGCGCCCTCAGTTGCGATAATGGCAACTCTACCACAGAGCCATACATAGTAGCTCACCATATTCTGCTTGCACATGCCTCAGCAGCGTCCCTGTATAAAGAGAAGTACCAGGTTAGGAACAATGCTGCATTTTACAGAACCATCCTGTTCATTTGGGATTAATCATTCCCACATGTGTAATATTCCCTTCTATTTCTTGATAATCAGGCCAAGCAAGGAGGAAATATTGGACTCACATTGCTCGGTTGGTGGTACGAGCCTGCAACACAAACACCTGAGGATATAGCAGCAGCTGAAAGGATGAATGACTTCCACGTTGGATGGTCTGTTCTTCTCTAGACCTCAAGTTTCATAGAAACGGCTATAATTTGTGTGTAACCACAGCTAAAGATAAAGTGATCATGGCACAGGTATATGCATCCGTTGGTGCATGGGGATTACCCCCCGGTGATGAGGAAGAATGTTGGGTCCAGGCTGCCATCTTTCACCGACGAAGAGCTGAAGAGAGTGCTCGGATCTTTCGATTTCGTCGGATTTAACCACTACATCGCGGTATATGTGAAGGCTGATCTTAGCAAGCTGGATGATGAGCTGAGAGATTACATGGGTGATGCAGCAGTGAAATATGACAGTAAGAATTCTAATAACCTAAAGTCCTGTCATGTGTTATATGTGCAATGAGAGAAATGGATTAACCTAACTCATTTGCACATCTATTATTGCAGTGCCATTTTTGAACTCGAAGAACCAGGTATTCACCGATACAATTTATTTAATCTCTAATCAATTTAGTTGGGAAATGGACTTTGTTCCCAACATAGCTAAATCATTTGTATGTTCCTGTGGCTAAAATTAAACTGTAACAGCTCCTGTTTGGGTTGAAAAGCGATTTCATGTCATCGACGCCGTGGGCTCTGAAGAAAATGCTGGAGCATCTGCAGCTCAAATACAAGAACCCTGTAGTCATGATCCATGAGAACGGTAAATTCTAACAGAACTTTAAGCTAACCTAAAGTCTTAAACATCATGATCCCAAGGAATCATCAACCTGAAATATCATGTCCTCAATGTTCAAATTTACCAGGAGCTGCTAGCATTGCGGATCCTTCTGCTGGGAACGCCCCCGACGACGAGTTCAGGTCACAGTACCTGCAGGATTACATCGAGGCAACCCTCGAATCCAGCAGGTACCAACACATTCATCTCAGTACAAGAGTAATATGACACCTGAAACAAATTGACATAGTTATCTCACCATTCTCCTCTCTTTTGCTGGATTATCAGGAACGGGTCGAACGTGCAGGGCTACTTCGTGTGGTCGTTTCTGGACGTGTTCGAGTATCTGTTTGGCTATCGCATGGGTTTTGGCCTCTATGGTGTGGACTTCAACTCCGAGGAGAGGACGAGGTACCAGAGGCACTCCGCCAAGTGGTTCACCGGCTTCCTCCGTGGCGGCGAGCTCAGGCCGGTGGCTCTGCCCGGCAAGGCCTATTCCCAGTGATCTTGTCACACTTGTTCACGCTTCCGTAGCCCACGAAGAGGAAAATGCACGAATAAGCCTGGATGGTTGGGTGTTGTTTTTGGATGGAAATTGGATTTTGCTTGGGCAGTAGGGTGTATAGGTCCCTGCTTCTTTGGATTCGATTGTTCCTAATGTATATGTCTATGTTGATGTATATGCGGAAAATATTAATATGTCGATACACAAGGTGTCGGGTTTAGTCAATAGTTGAAGATTGAAATCACCTACCTGCATTTAGATAGTACCTGCAATGCTGCAAAATCTCAATTTTCATTCAATAGCATGCAAATACATGCGTGGGCTGTGAAGATGAACAAGGCACGGTAGTGATGTAAAACGTCTTATAAAAATTTACATAGGGAGTACTATTGACAAACCAAGGTAGTGGCCCTCTACTGCATGCCAAACTTGGCAAGTCTCTTGTTTTTTCGAGAAAACGCAAGAGAGTTTGCATTTCATTGCTTTGAAAAGAGAGAGAGTTGTTACAATCCTCCTAGGAGGCGATTACAGGTTCCGGATCGATGAAATCAATGAACATCCCATGTTTGGGGGGTGATGGCTCTAAGTCCTAGAGCACCAGCGCTTGCCCAAAGGGCGGCCTCGTCCTTAATCTTCGTAAGCAGTGCGTTCACCGATGGTCGTCCTCCATTGAAAACGCAGTCGTTGCGATGTTTCCATATCATCCATGGGACAAGGAGGGTCATGGTGCCAACGCCCTTGCGCATGGGCGTTGGGACGGATTGCCTTGTCGATTGCCACCAGTCGTGTAGTGAGGGCTCGTTGTCTGGCGGGGCGCATGGGATCCGTAGCCAGCGTAGCGCTTCATGCCAGATATGTCGGGCGAAGGGGCAGGCGAGGATAAGGTGGTGCATGGTCTCAGGTGCCTGGTCGCAGAGGGGGCATCGTGCGGGGTGTTGTAGCCCGCGGCGGGCAAGCCGGTCTGCGGTCCAGCATCTGTCGAGGTGGGCAAGCCAATGGAAGAAGCGGACGCGCGGCGGCGCCCAGTTTCTCCAGGTGAGTTTCCAGGCGGCGCAAGTTGTGGATCCGGCGAAAGTGGCGGTGTATGCTGATTTGGCGGAGTAGACGCCGTTTGCACTCCATCTCCAGGTGAGGCGATCCGGCTCGGCAGAGAGGGTTGTGCCGTCGATCATGTGCCAAAGTTGTAGGTATTGCCCGATTTCGTGGATGCCCACCGTGCCCTGGATGTCTTGCGCCCAGCGGTTGGCCTGTATCCCCTCAGCAACCGTCCTGATCTTGCGTCGGTGCTTGGGGATGCACGCGTATAGGAGCAGAGCGATCTCGCGGATGGAGCGTCCGCCGATCCATCGATCCTCCCAAAAGAGGGCCTCCGTACCATTCCCAAGCTGCATAGTGGTGGAGGCGAAGAAGAATGCGCGCTCCTCGTCGGAGAATTGCAGGTCTAGGCCCGCCCATGCTCTAGTGGTGTCCGTGCGGCTGAACCAGAGCCACCGTGTGCGTAGCGTGAGGCCGGTGCGCACGAGGTCGCGGACGCCAAGGCCGACAAGAGAGATCGGTCGGGCGACCCCCGTTGCCTGTTGACGTGGCAGTGCCCGCCGTTTGCCTCCGCGCGCCCAGCCCAGAGGAAGCCTCGTTGGATCTTCTCGAGCGCCTTGATGGTCTTCTTGGGGGGGGGGGGGCAGTGCTAGCAGCTGATGTATCGGTATCGCGCTGAGTATGGCCTTCACGAATGCAAGGCGGCCGGCCTTGTTCATGAGATGCGCCTTCCAGCAGGGGAGCATGCTGGCGGTCTTGTCGACGATGGGCTGTAGCTGGGCAACGGAAGGCCGACACAACGTCAGAGGGATGCCCAAGTAGGTAATGGGCAGCTCGACGATGGGGCAGCCCAACAGCTCCACAACGGACGCGGCCGCATCCGCATCGCTGCGAATCAAAGTGTCCGTGCTCTTTGCGAAGTTGACCTGGAGGCCCGAGGCGCGCCCAAACAGCTGCAAGATGCTCTTGACGGCGGAGATATCACTCAAAGTGGGATGACAGAAGAGGATCATGTCGTCCGCATAAAGGGAGACCGATGGCATCTGGCGCCGGGGGTGGAGCTGCTGTAGTACGCCCAACTCGGTGGCGCGGCGGCAGGGGCTGATCCAATGGGGGTTCCATGGGTGCCATGGCACCCCCTGCGAAAATGCAAAGTATATTTAATATATACTAGTCAGGCAAATTTGTGTGTGCTATGAGTGTTTAAATACGTGAGTACTGAGCCTGGCACCCCTTGTCGTGTTGTTCTAGATCCGCCACTGCGCGGCGGAGTAGACGGCCTAGCGTGTTGACCGCGAGCACGAAGAGCTGGGGGGATGTAACATCCCCATGTATTAAACACAGTGATCACCTTTTAATTATGCCAAGTCACCATGCTTAACAGTGCTTGATCACATTTGAATCATATCTCATTTCAAATCCCAATTCAAATTGAAATTCAAATATAAGGTGAAAATAAAAGTTGTTCAAATCCAGGAACTAAATAGTTCATATTATTGCAAATATTCCCAAAGCAATTATAAAAATAAAATCAACATTAATTAAATTATTTAAATGACTCTAACATCATGAAACGGTACCAAAACAGCAGTGTTTAATCCATTTTTATTTAATCAAAAATCAAATGAAACCAATTTGACTCCAAACCTTTTTCTGACAGTGATAAATATTGCCTAGTATTTAATTGGATAAGTCTCACATTTTACAAAAGTCAATTTGGGGCCAAACATTTTGCAAAACAAAAAAGCAAAAACAAATCAGAAAAGAAAAAGGAAAAGAACAACAGGATGCACTTGGGCTTCCAGTGCACAGTGCAGGCCCAGCCCAGCCTGGCCGGCCTTCCCCTACCTCTTGCCGCGCCACGGCAAAGGCCGACGCGCGCCATGGCCACCGACGCGCTCGCACGGCCATCGAGGGCCATGGATGGATAAGAGCATCCCCACGGCGCTCTCTCTCTCCCCCGAAACCCTAGACCCCCTCAGAACCCCCTCCTCGCCTCTCTCTCGCCAGATTCGTGCGCACCCGAGCGCATCCATGGCTGCGCCGCCGACGTAGCGTGGCCACCGAGCCCCTCCTGCCTCGCCGAGGTGTCCACCGTGCTCGCCGTCGTCGCCTACTTCGACCACGTCGACTGGAACGAGCAGGGAGCCACCGCATCGCCTCCACGCCGCCTTCTTCCTCCTCGGATCCCGCCGCCGTTCGTCGTCGTCTCCGGCCGCTCCGCGCCTCCCCAAGCCCACTGCCCGTCCCTACAGCATCGCAGTGAGCCCCGCCTCGCCTCCCCACTCGTCCCTGACCCGCGCGCGACCCCTAGCTACGGATTCCCCCGTACCCGTGCCCGCCACCGCGCGAGCTCGTCGCCGGCGACCAAATGGTCCCGTGTTCGTGCCCGTTGAACTCGCACGTGTGCGTAGATCGCCACTGCCCCATTCATTTGAGCTATCGCGCGTCGTTGCTACTGTTTCGCTGCCACCCGATCGTCGCCGCCGTCTGCCGTCGTCGCCGCCGCTAACTCCGGCCACCTCAGCCCCCGAGACCACCGCCATTCGACGCGCGGCGAGCTCCTCGTCCGATCCGTCCCACCCGCGCTTCGAACGGGCCACCGTAGCCGAATTCCGCCACTGTCCCGACGCGCGCCGCCGCGTTTTGGCTCGCCGGAGCAACTCCGGCGGCCGGCACCGATGTGGCCACCTGGGGCCACCCCCAGTGACACTGCCCGTGGGCCCTGTGGGTCCCGCTGTCAGGGTTGACTGGGTCAACCCGCTGACTGGGCGGCCCCGTGTCACTGACATGCGGGCCCTGCCTAATTAAAACATTTTATTAATAAATAAAATGCTAATTATTTCTTTAATTAAATTAATTAACTAAACAGTCACTGACTACCGGGTCCCACCTGTTAATTAACTTAATTAGATAAATCTAACCCCTGTTTAGTTAAACAGTCACTGACCAGTGGGACCCACTGGTCAGGTTTGACTCTGGTCAGCTGGGTTTGACCCGCTGACGTCATCATGACGTTCTGCTGACGTCACCAGACGCTGTTTTGGATAATTCGAAATTAATAATTAAAATAATTCCAGAAATTCAATAAAACTTTGAAAAATCATATAAAATAAACCGTAACTCGGATGAAAATAATTTATATATGAAAAATGATCAGAAAAATATGAAGAATCCGATTATGCCACCCACATACCTGCCACACCCCTCTAGCATGATGAATATGGAACTTTCCCCTTCGATTCATCTGTCCGATAATTGCCCGGAGCTGGTAAAACACCTCCAGATGTTTCCCGCACCGACTAACTTGCGTAGTACTGCATTAGGGCCCTCCTCGAATAACATACTGCCATGACATGCGTTTGTGTTGCATTGCTTGCCGTGTATTTATTGTTTCTGCCTCCTCCTTCTCTCCCGATAGACCCCGAGACTGCCGACGACCCTCCTGAGTACAACTACGTCATCGATGACCAGCCCCTTTCAGCAGAGCTTCCAGGCAAGCAAAACCCCTTGGTCATTCCTATATCGCCTATTCCTTCTCCCTGATGCTTGCATTAGATTTGCTACTGTAATTGCTTGCTCCTAATCTGATGCATAGCCTGTTTTGGTAACCTGTTGTTGTTACTTTACCTATCATCCTAAACTGCTTAGTATAGGCTGGTTAATGATCCATTAATGGCCCCACACCCTTGTCCTTGTTGCCATGCTTTACCACCGGTGACTCGATCAGTGTGATCGATGTACAGAGACCGACACAGCACCGCACACCCCCTTAGTTGTACGACTCTGCAGGGATACTATCGAGTGCCGAGGGTGATACCTCCTAACTCACTCCTGATGACATCTCTGAAGTGTAGCTAGTCGGACGTGAGTCACCGAGGGTGATTCCTCTTCCACCACCTCCGATGAAGCCTCTGTCGTGCAACGCCTCAAGTGTGAACCTATCGAGGGTGATTCCTCCAAGTTCACCTTGACGGTTACATCGAGTAGGAATCCATCGAGGGTGATTCCTCGGATTTCCCCTTGATGTTTCAGACACACGGATACCTTGAATTTACCTCAGGCCACTGGTTAAAGTCGGGTCGACCCCAAGGGGTACCCGCAAGAGGTGTGAAGTCGGGTTGACCGTGAGGGTACCCGCGAGATAATTACGAGGCGCGGCCGGTGTTGGGTAACGTTGCATGGGAAACAAAAAATTTCCTACGCACACACAAGATCTATCCATGGTGATGAGCATCTACGAGAGGGAGAGTGAATCTACATACCCTTGTAGATCGCTAAGCGGAAGCGTTAAGAAACGCGGTTGATGTAGTCGAACGTCTCCGCGATCCAAATCGCAAGTCGTCCCTCGATCCGATCACGAACTAGTGCCGAACGGACGGCACCTCCGCGTTCAACACACGTACGGCTTGATGACGCCTTCACCTCCTCGATCCAGCGAGCGATGGTGAAGTAGTAGATGAGTTCCAGCAGCACGACGGCGTGGTGATGGTGGTGAGGAACAATCTCTGCATGGCTTCGCCAAGCACTACGAAGATTATGACGGGAGAACTAGAGGGTTAGGGTTGCCGACACACGGCTTGGGAAATCTTAATGTCCCGTGTGCTAGCCCTTCCCCTTTATTTATATGTTGAGCCTTGGGGTCTAAACTTGGAGTAAAAGCCTCCTCCAGGTCGGTTTTGCCCGCACAAGGTCGGTTTGGCCCGCAGGGAAAGAGTCCAACTCGGATTCCAGCAGTATCGCGCACAAGCGGTAGTACCGCTCACGAGCGGTAGTACCAATTGAGCGGTAGTACCGCTTACGCGGTAGTACTGCCTTACCAGCGGTAGTACCGCTTAAGGCAGCAGCAAAACTCCCTTTTGCACTTTCCAATACCTCGTGGGCTTTACCCCTTTGGCCTATATAAAGTGTTGCTGTACCCGAACACTTCGGTAAACATCTGGAACCTCTTCCGGTGAATTCCGGAACCCTTCCGGAGATCAAAACACTATTATCACATATATTAATCTTTACCTCCGGACTCTTCCGGAGATCCTCGTCATGTCCGGGATCTTATCCGGGATTCCGAACAACTTTCGGTCACCAAAAAAATAACTCAACTATACTAATCGTCACCAAACGTTAAGTGTGTAGACCCTGCGGGTTCGAGAACTATGTAGACATGACCGAGACACCTCTACGATCAATAACCAATAGCGGGACCTGGATGCCCATATTGGCTCCTACATATTCTACGAAGATCTTTATCGGTCGAACCTCTATGTCAAGGATTCAGTTAATCCCGTATACTATTCCCTTTGTTCTTCGGTATGTTACTTGCCCGAGATTCGATCGTCGGTATCTCTATACCTAGTTCAATCTCGTTACCGGCAAGTCTCTTTACTCGTTCCGTAATACAAGATCCTGTGGCTAACACTTTAGTCACATTGCTTGCAAGGCTCATTGTGATGTTGTATTACCGAGTGGGCCCTGAGATACCTCTCCGTCACACGGAGTAACAAATCCCAGTCTTGATCCATGCCAACCCAACAGACACCCTCGGAGATACCTGTAGAGCACCTTTATAGTCACCCAGTTACATTGTGACGTTTGATACACACAAGGCACTCCTACGGTGTCAGTGAGTTGCATGATCTCATGGTCATAGGAACAGATACTTGACATGCAGGAAACAATAGCAATAAACTGACACGATCATATGCTACGTTTATAGTTTGGGTCTTGTCCATCACATCATTCTCCTAATGATGTGATCCCGTTATCAAATGACATCTCATGTCCATGGCTAGGAAACCTTCACCATCTTTTGATCAACGAGCTAGTCAACTAGAGGCTTACTAGGGACACAGTGTTGTCTATGTACCCACACATGTATTTGAGTTTCCAATCAATACAATTATAGCATGGATAATAAACGATTATCATGAACAAGGAAATATAATAATAATAACTAATTTATTATTGCCTCTAGGGCATATTTCCAACAGTCTCCCACTTGCACTAGAGTCAATAATCTAGTTCACATCACTATGTGATTTACATTGTAATGAATCGAACACCCATGCAGTTCTGGTGTTGTTCATGTTTAGCCCTTGGAAGAGGTTTAGTCATCGGATCTGCAACATTCAGATCCGTGTGTACTTTGCAAATATTTATGTCGTCCTCCTTGATGTAATCGCGGATGGAATTGAAACGTCGCTTTATGTGTCTGGTCCTCTTGTAAAATCTTGGTTCCTTGGCTAGAGCAATGGCACCAGTATTATCACAAAACAGAGTCATTGGGTTAAGCGCACTAGGCACTACTCCAAGATCTGTCATGAACTCCTTCATCCAGACACCTTCCTTCGCCGCCTCCGAGGCAGCGATGTACTCCACTTCGCATGTAGAATCAGCTACCACGCTTTGCTTGGAACTGCACCAGCTAACCACACCCCCATTAAGAATAAATACGTATCCGGTTTGTGATTTAGAGTCATCCGGATCAGTGTCAAAGCTTGCATCGACGTAACCATTTATGACGAGCTCTTGATCACCTCCATAAACGAGAAACATGTCCTTGGTCCTTTTCAGGTACTTCAGGATATTCTTGACCGCCGTCCAGTGTTCCATTCCTGGATCACTTCGAAACCTTCCGACCATACTTATGGCAAGGCTGACATCGGGTCTTGTGCACAGCATTGCATACATGATAGAGCCTATGGCTGAAGCATAGGGGATGACACTCATCTTTTCTCTATCTTCTGCAGTCACTGGGCATTGAGTCTTACTCAACTTCACACCTTGCAATACAGGCAAGAACCCCTTCTTGGACTGATCCATTTTGAACTTCTTCAAAACTTTGTCAAGGTATGTGCTTTGTGAAAGTCCTATTAAGCGTCTCGATCTATCTCTATAGATCTTGATGCCTAATATGAAAGCAGCTTCTCCTAGGTCCTTCATTGAAAAACTCTTGTTCAAATATTCCTTCACGCCTTCCAACATTTCTATATTGTTTCCAATCAGTAATATGTCATCCACATATAATATTAGAAACGCTATAGAGCTCCCACTCACTTTCTTGTAAATACAAGCTTCTCTGTAAACTTGTATACACTCGAACGCTTTGATCACCTCATCAAAGCGAAGATTCCAACTCCGAGATGCTTGCACCAGTCCATAAATGGATCGCTGGAGTTTGCAAACTTTGTCAGCATTCTCTGGATCGACAAAACCTTCTGGTTGCATCATATACAACTCTTCCTTAAGGAAACCGTTAAGGAACGCTGTTTTGACATCCATCTGCCAAATTTCATAATCGAAAAAGGCAGCTATTGCTAACATGATTCTGACGGACTTAAGCATCGCTACGGGTGAGAAGGTCTCATCGTAGTCAACTCCTTGAACTTGTGAAAAACCCTTTGCCACAAGTCGAGCTTTATAGACGGTGACATTACCGTCCGCGTCCGTCTTCCTCTTAAAGATCCATTTGTTCTGAATGGCCTTACGCCCTTCAGGTAATACTTCCAAAGTCCACACTTTGTTTTCATACATGGATCCCATCTCGGATTTCATGGCCTCTAACCACTTCTTGGAATCCGGGCCCATCATCGCTTCTCCATAGCTCGTAGGTTCATCGTTGTCCAACAACATGACCTCTAAGACAGGGTTGCCGTACCACTCAGGAGCAGTACGCGTCCTTGTCGACCTACGAGGTTCGATAGCAACTTGATCCAAAGCTTCATGATCATCATCATTAACTTCCTCTTCAGCTGATGTAGGCTCTACAGAAACATCTTTCTGCGCTGCGCTACTTTCAGGTTGAAGTAAAGGTTCAACAACCTCATCAAGTTCTATCTTCCTCCCACTCAATTCTTTCGAGAGAAACTCTTTCTCAAGAAATGTTCCGTTTTTAGCGACAAACACTTTGCCTTCGGATCTGAGGTAGAAGGTATACCCAACTGTCTCTTTTGGGTATCCTATGAAGACGCATTTCTCCGCTTTGGGTTCCAGCTTTTCAGGCTGAAGCTTTTTGACATAAGCATCACATCCCCTAACTTTAAGAAACGACAGCTTTGGCTTCTTGCCAAACCAAAGTTCATATGGCGTCGTCTCAACGGATTTCGATGGTGCCCTATTTAAAGTGAATGCAGCTGTCTCTAATGCATAACCCCAAAACGATAGTGGCAAATCGGCAAGAGACATCATAGATCGCACCATATCCAATAAGGTTCGATTACGACGTTCGGACACACCATTACGCTGTGGTGTTCCAGGCGGTGTTAGTTGTGAAACAATTCCACATTGTCTTAAGTGACTGCCAAACTCATAACTCAGATATTCTCCTCCTCGATCAGATCGTAGGAATTTAATCTTCTTGTTACGATGATTCTCAACTTCACTCTGAAATTGTTTGAACTTTTCAAATGTTTCAGACTTGTGTTTCATTAAGTAAATATACCCATATCTACTTAAGTCATCAGTGAAGGTGAGAAAGTAACGATAACCACCGCGCGCCTCAATGCTCATCGGACCGCACACATCAGTATGTATGATTTCCAATAAGTCACTTGCCCGTTCCATTGTTCCAGAGAACGGCGTTTTAGTCATCTTGCCCATGAGGCATGGCTCACATGTGTCAAGTGATTCAAAATCAAGTGACTCCAAAAGTCCATCAGCATGGAGCTTCCTCATGCGTTTTATGCCAATATGACCTAAACGGCAGTGCCACAAGAAAGTGGTATTATCATTATCAATTCTACATCTTTTGGCATCAATGTTATGAACATGTGTATCATTACTATCGAGATTCAATAAGAATAAACCCCTCACATCGGGTGCATGACCATAAAAGATATTACTCATATAAATAGAACAACCATTATTCTCTGATTTAAATGAGTAACCGTCTCGCAATAAACAAGATCCAGATATAATGTTCATGCTTAACGCAGGCACTAAATAACAATTATTCAGGTTCATCACTAATCCCGATGGTAATCGAAGAGCGAGCGTGCCGACGGCGATCACATCAACCTTGGAACCATTTCCCACGCGCATCGTCACTTCGTCCTTTGCCAGCCTCCGTCTATTCCGCAGTTCCTGTTTTGAGTTGCAAATATGAGCAACCGCACCGGTATCAAATAACCAGGCACTACAACGAGAGTTGGTAAGGTACACATCAATAACATGTATATCATATATACCTTGTTTGTTGTTGGCCGCCTTCTTGTCAGCCAAATACTTGGGGCAGTTCCGCTTCGAGTGTCCAGTTCCCTTGCAATGAAAGCACACAGTTTCTGGTTTGGGTCCAGCCTTGGGTTTCTTCACGAGAGGAGCAACTGCTTTGCTACTCTTCTTGGAGTTACCCTTCTTACCCTTGCCATTTTTCTTGAAACTAGTGATTTTATTGACCATCAACACTTGATGCTTCTTCTGAATTTCAGACTCAGCGGCTTTCAGCATCGCAAACAGCTCGGCGACTGACTTGTTCATCCCGTGCATGTTATAGTTCAACACGAAGCTCTTGTAGCTAGGTGGCAATGATTGAAGAACTCTGTCAGTGATAGCCTCTAGCAGAAGGGGCATCCCCAATTCAGCCAGACGGGTGGAGTACCCAGACATTCTGAGTACGTGATCACTGATAGACCCGTTCTCCTCCATCTTGCAAGCATAGAACTTATCGGAGATCTCATAATCTCGATCCGGGCATTCTTCTAAAAGATAAACTTCAACTCCTGGAACATCTCATATGCTCCATGACGTTCAAAACGTCTTTGAAGTCCCGGTTCTAAGCCATACAATATTGCACATTGAACTATTGAGTAATCTTCAGAACGAGCCTGCCAGGCGTTCACAACGTCTAGAGACTCAACTAGAGCGGGTGGATCACCAAGCGGTGCATCAAGGACATAAGCCTTCTGGGAAGCCGTAAGGATAATCCTTAGATTACGGGCCCAGTCCACAAAGTTACTTCCATCATCTTTCAATTTAGCTTTCTCTAGGAACGCATTAAAATTCAGGGGTGCTACTACGCGAGCCATGATCTACAACATAAATATTGCAAAGACAACTTAGACTATTGTTCAAGATAATGAGTTTAGTTAATCATATTACTTAAAAACTCCCACTCAAATTGACATCCCTCCGGTCATTCGAGTGTAACATGATCCAAATCCACCAACTCAAGTCCGATCATCACGTGAGTTGAGGTGGTTTCAATGGTGAACATCTTCATGTTGATCATATCTACTATATGACTCATGTTCGACCTTTCGATCTCTTGTGTTCCGAGGCCATGTCTGTACATGCTAGGCTCGTCAAGTTTAACCCGAGTGTTCCGCATGTGCAACACTGGCTTGCACCCGTTGTATGTGAACGTAGAGTCTATCGCACCCGATCATCACGTGGTGTCTCGAAACGACGAACTTTCGCAACGGTGCACACTCGGGGAGAACACAATTTTATCTTGAAATTTAAGTGAGGGATCACCTTATAATGCTACCGTCGTCCTAAGCAAAATAAGATGCATAAAAGGATTAACATCACATGCAAATCATAAGTGACATGATATGGCCATGAACTTGTGCTTTTGATCTCCATCTCCAAAGCACCGGCATGATCTCCATCGTCACCGGCATGACACCATGATCTCCATCATCTTGATCTCCATCAACGTGTCGCCATGAGGTTGTCGCGCCGACTGTTGCTTCCACGACTATAGCTAACTCATAGCGATAAAGTAAAGCAAAACGGCGAAAATAATTAAAGACAACTCTATGGCTCCTGCCAGTTGCCGTACTCATCGACATGCAAGTCGTGATATTCTATACAACACATGATCATCTCATACATCACATATATCTCATCATGTAATTGGCCATATCACATCACAACATACCCTGCAAAAACAAGTTAGACGTCCTCTAATTGTTGTTGCAAATTTTACGTGGCTGCTACGGGTTTGCAAGAACCGTTCTTACCTACGCAAAACCACAACGTGGTGTAGTGATTGCTTTTTGATCTTCTAAAAGAACCCTCTTCATTGAAATCGATTCAACTAAAGTGAGAGAGACAGACACCCGCTAGCCATCTTTATGCAACGAAGTTACATGTCAGTTGAAGGAACCGGTCTCTCGTAAGCGTACGAGTAATGTTGGTCCGGGCCGCTTCATCTCACAATACCGCCGAATCAAGTATCAACTAGTAACGGCAAGCAATATGTATACACCCACGCCCACAACTCGTTTGTGTTCTACTCGAGATCTCATCTACGCATAGACCTAGCTCAGATGCCACTGTTGGGTAACGTTGCTTGGGAAACAAAAAATTTCCTACGCACACACAAGATCTATCCATGGTGATGAGCATCCACGAGAGGGAGAGTGAATCTACATACCCTTGTAGATCGCTAAGCGGAAGCGTTAAGAAACGCGGTTGATGTAGTCGAACGTCTCCGCGATCCAAATCGCAAGTCGTCCCTCGATCCGATCACGAACTAGTGCCGAACGGACGGCACCTCCGCGTTCAACACACGTACGGCTTGATGACGCCTTCACCTCCTCGATCCAGCGAGCGATGGTGAAGTAGTAGATGAGTTCCAGCAGCACGACGGCGTGGTGATGGTGGTGAGGAACAATCTCTGCAGGGCTTCGCCAAGCACTACGGAGATTATGACGGGAGAACTAGAGGGTTAGGGTTGCCGACACACGGCTTCGGAAATCTTAATGTCCCGTGTGCTAGCCCTTCCCCTCTATTTATATGTTGAGCCTTGGGGTCTAAACTTGGAGTAAAAGCCTCCTCCAGGTCGGTTTTGCCCGCACAAGGTTGGTTTGGCCCGCAGGGAAAGAGTCCAACTCGGATTCCAGCAGTATTGCGCACAAGCGGTAGTACCGCTCACGAGCGGTAGTACCGCTTCACAGCGGTAGTACCGCTTACGCGGTAGTACTGCCTTACCAGCGGTAGTACCGCTTAAGGCAGCAGCAAAACTCCCTTTTGCACTTTCCAATACCTCGTGGGATTTACCCCTTTGGCCTATATAAAGTGCTGCTGTACCCGAACACTTCGGTAAACATCCGGAACCTCTTCCGGTGAATTCCGGAACCCTTCCGGAGATCAAAACACTATTATCACATATATTAATCTTTACCTCCGGACTCTTCTGGAGATCCTCGTCATGTCCGGGATCTTATCCGGGATTCCGAACAACTTTCGGTCACCAACAAAATAACTCAACTATACTAATCGTCACCAAACGTTAAGTGTGTAGACCCTGCGGGTTCGAGAACTATGTAGACATGACAGAGACACCTCTACGATCAATAACCAATAGCGGGACCTGGATGCCCATATTGGCTCCTACATATTCTACGAAGATCTTTATCGGTCGAGCCTCTATGTCAAGGATTCAGTTAATCCCGTATACTGTTCCCTTTGTTCTTCGGTATGTTACTTGCCCGAGATTCGATCGTCGGTATCTCTATACCTAGTTCAATCTCGTTACCGGCAAGTCTCTTTACTCGTTCCGTAATACAAGATCCTGTGGCTAACTCTTTAGTCACTTTGCTTGCAAGGCTCATTGTGATGTTGTATTACCGAGTGGGCCCTGAGATACCTCTCCGTCACACGGAGTAACAAATCCCAGTCTTGATCCATGCCAACCCAACAGACACCCTCGGAGATACCTGTAGAGCACCTTTATAGTCACCCAGTTACGTTGTGACGTTTGATACACACAAGGCACTCCTACGGTGTCAGTGAGTTGCATGATCTCATGGTCATAGGAATAGATACTTGACATGCAGAAAACAATAGCAATAAACTGACACGATCATATGCTACGTTTATAGTTTGGGTCTTGTCCATCACATCATTCTCCTAATGATGTGATCCCGTTATCAAATGACATCTCATGTCCATGGCTAGGAAACCTTCACCATCTTTTGATCAACGAGCTAGTCAACTAGAGGCTTACTAGGGACACAATGTTGTCTATGTACCCACACATGTATTTGAGTTTCCAATCAATACAATTATAGCATGGATAATAAACGATTATCATGAACAAGGAAATATAATAATAATAACTAATTTATTATTGCCTCTAGGGCATATTTCCAACAGTCGGGCAGGCAGAGACCGCCCTAGAGAGGGATGGGCCTGACCCTTGTTGCACTTCCTCGAGACGGGGCGACAGGAGTACTGATCGTCACCGCGAGCTCCTAATAATTCACTAACGGATTTGGGTATTTGATCTGAGTTGGCCACTGGCCTATACGCACTACCACCACGTGGGATAATGGTTTATGGGGCCCTCTGCGTCGTATGTATCAGCCAAAAGCTTTGTCATACGTCCAGTTCAGCATTGTGGCACGGCTGGGCCGACGCCATCCAGGACAGAGGTGGTGCCTGGACTCGCCCTGCTCGCAATGACCCGGAGTGCAAAGGGCGATGGGCCCAAGACCCCTGAGCACTTAGGATGTAGACCGGCGGGGACCTCTCTGTTGAGCCTAGGTAGGACTACGTCGTGTCGATCAGCCGAGGCCAGGCATGACCCGATAAAAGTGTGTCCGGCCAGAGTTAATCGAGCATGTTGGGTAATAGTAGTGCACCCCTGCAGGGAAGTTATCTATTCGAATAGCCGTGTCCATGGTAACAGGACGCTCAGTGTTGTATCCCGATCTATTACAACTTGAACTGGATACATGTTAAATATATGTAAGCTCCGGGATTGCTTTCTCGCCGGGAGTCGAGGGAGGATCTCTGGGCTTTGCTATTACATGCTTGTTACATTATAATATGCTAATCTGCACTCTTCTAATGCCGCAAGACACTGAAGATGCTAGTCTTTGATAGGCTAGGCTTTCTCCCTCTGATCTGGCATTTCTGCAGTATAGTCCACAGATACAGCCCTTTCCTTTGATACCAATGCATAATTAGTACAGTTCTGATGTCAGTCTTGCGAGTACTTTGGATGAGTACTCACGGTTGCTTTGCTACCTCTTTTTCCCCATACCCGATTGCTGCGACCAGATGACGGAGTCCCGGAGCCAGCTGCCCCAGTCGACGACTACTACTACCCCTCTGGAGGAGCCTACTACTACGTGGAGACCGCCGACGACCAGGAGTAGTTTAGGAGGCTCCCAGGCAGGAGGCCTTGCCTCTTTCGATCAGAGCTGTTGTTTGTTTTCGCCTTCTTAAGGCAACCTTGTCTAATTATGTCTATACTCAGATACTAATGCTTTCGCTGACTCTTGTGTAACTCAAGCTTATGTATTCGAGCCCTCGAGGCCCCTGGCTTGTAATATAAAGCTTGTATTATTTTATTTTGTGTCTAGAGTTGTGTTGTGATATCTTCCCGTGAGTCCCTGGGCTTGGTCGTGCGCATTTGCGTGTATGATTAGTGCACGGTCGGGCCGGGGGCGTCACAGGGGATAGCGTATCGCCCTGGCGAAACCCACATCTATGCCATATTGCTGGGCCTAGTTCTCCGTTGACGAGCACCCTGGTGCTTGCAGAGGAGAATAGGATGGCCAGCCAATCTAGGAACCTGGTGCCAAAGCCGTATTGGCGAAGGGCGTCAAACAGGAATGACCATCTGATCGAGTCGAAGGCGCACACCAGGTCCAGCTTGAGGAGCACACGTGGGGCGCCAAGCTGATGTAGTAGGCGAGCGGACTGGCGTACGAGGACAAAGTTGTCGTGTAGGCTGCGTCCTGGAATGAAGGCGTTCTGACTCGTGCTGATGAGCGAGTTGAGCTTGGGGGCAAGGCTGTTGTCACTACCATCTTGCCAGAAAAGTAGATTCGCCATCGGAAACGCTCTGGTGTAATTGATTTTTCATAAGGGTAGAAAGGGAAACGAGTTCAACGCGGAAGAGAATGGAGCTAGGGATGCAAGGCGGCGCCCGAACCCGGCCCGCTTCACATTCAAATTAGACAAACTTAGTTCTGGACGAAATAGGCTCGCGTCCGCTTTATATATAAAGCAACGACCACGTACAACCATTTGGATACAAACACTATCCCACACACACCCAAGGCTGGATACACAGATGCTGAAGATCATCTACACCCTATACACCACCAAGCAAACAACAGATAAGCAACATAGCATTACTTGAAGTAGACAGGGATAAGCCGAGCATCGACGAGCCGAGGCCTCCAAGGCGGTGCCTTCAGGAAGGGCGCGACACCGTAGCGCCGTTTTGATTGGGCTTTCACCCGGAGTGGTTCGGGGGAAAACGAACAGCCGCGACTGTGTCTTCTCGAAGGAGACGACAACCGTGGGCGCCGCCACCATCAGCCTGTCGAGGCAGACAAGGTTTTCACCCCAGCATGCACGATTCATGCCCAAACACATGGTAGAGGCAGATTGCCGCACCACCACCACCGACCGCCGATTGCCAGCCACCACACCGCCCTCACGACCATGGTAGTCAGCCAGCATCCGAGCCACGGGCTCCGCCCGCAAGCACCGCGGCTCCCACCTCCAGGACCGCCGCCCTGGCATCCTCGACCATCCCACCACCCTCGCCAAGAACAGATTTCAAAATAGTTTAGAACAGAAACTAGATGTTGTTGAAATATCACAAAAAGGTCAGATTTGTCGAGAAAAAGAAAACTCAATCCGCGGTGTTCCTAGGTGTCTCTTTATAAAGTAACACCGGGTCCTAAAAGAAAATTAGACCAACAGGGAGGAGCCCCGCGGCATTATTATTAAGAAAGAAGGTGTGAGACACCAAGTTTTAAATCCATGAAATAAATTTCGCCCACGGGACTCGAACTTGGGTCTACCAAGGCATACGGCCGTGCTCTTGTCACTGGCTAGGTGCCCATCCAAGTAACACCGGGCCCTCGTACGGCGGTGGCCGTGGTACAGCTACCACCAGCGGGTGATGGCCGGCCATGAACTCGGGACGTCGTTGTTGGTGACTTTGGTGTGCACGGAGTACGCACTCAAGGTGCTCAAGAAAATGCTGTTGCTGTGTCAGAGAGGGTGGAGGAGGGAGAAAACAGGTGACACGTCAACGTTGTTCCCCATGTTTGTGGTTTTGGACGAAATGTCTGTAGTTTTGAAACACGATAGACTAAATGTCGACAAAAGAAAAAGACGACGACCAGATCAGTGGCGGAGCTACAACGAAATAGTTGGGCGGGCCAACCTAAAGGAGAACACAAAAAAATTCACAACTTAAACCATACGAACTACTTCGATGCTACTAGGCATTAGTCTATGCTCAGTTATTTTGAGAACCATCACAATTTTGAACCATCTCTTTTTCTTTCGAAACCCAAATCAATTCTTTGTTGACTGGCCTTATCCATGGCCAGTTATCTATAGCCTATAAGGGAACCTTGTATTGAGAATTTGAGATGATGCCGTGAAGTGCAATTAGGGGAAATAAAGGAAATTATTTGTGCACAATAACTGTGCGATGGTGCAGCTGCGCGCCTGCGCCCTGACAGGGCTGAATATGGAGCGTAAGGAAATTGGATGTTGCAATGCAGTGCTTTTTTATTCTGAGGGGAGTATGCGCGCGGGAGCTATTTCTCGCCTTCAGCGAGAGGAGATGCTCCTCTCGCTGAAGGGAATTGCTCTTAGCGCTAGAATCTGGGCTGGCCCACTTAAAAGAAGAAAAGGGGGAAAAAAAGCTAGCGAAACAAGGATTCGAACCCTCATCTCCTGGATAGGAGCTAGCCACGCTAGCCACTTCCACTAGGTCCTGTTCGTGATGAACTGAAGGCGCGACCTCCTTTAAGGTAGAAGAGGCGATTGTTTCCACGTTTTTTGTTCTATTCAGTTTTTTCCTGGTTTTTTTTTTCTTTTTTTTTTGTTTCTTTTCTTTTTTCTTCTCCAGTTTTTTCATTCCTTTTGCACTTTGTTTTCCTTATTTCTTTCTTTTTTTCATTTTCTTTTGTTTCTTTTCTTTTTTCATCTTCATTTTTCATTTGGGTTTCTTTTTCTTCTCCATTTTTTGTTTTTCTTTTTCGGTTTTCATTTTTTCTTTGTTTCTTTTTGTTTTTCATTCAACATTCTTATAACATGATAAAAAAAATCAAATACTTGTTCCACACTTTCCAAATACCTGTTCAACATTTTTCAAACACTTGTTCAACATTTTTAAATACATGATCAACATTTTGTGAAATACTTGTTCAACATTTTTCAAATAGTTGTTCAACATTTTTCAAATACTTGTTCAACATTTTTCGATACTTGATGAAAATTTGGTTTTCATTTTCACTCTACATTTTCGTATATGTCAAAAACATTTTTTTAGTAAGTGATCAACAATTTTTGTACACACTTTCAACATTATCCGAACGCTTATTCGACATTTTTTATGTACTTATTCAACATTTTAATAGTTATTCAACATTTTTCAAATACTCAACATTTTTAATACTTAATGACATTTTTCAAATACTTGTTCAACTTTTTTCATATACTCGTTCAATATTTTTTAATACCTATTCAACATTTTGCAAATACTTGTTCAACATTTTTAATACCTATTCAACATTTTCAAATACTTTTTCAACATTTTCAAATACTTGTCCAACATTTTTTAATACTTATTCAACATTTTTTCAAATGTGTTTTTGAAGAGTGTTTTTTGTAATATATACATATATATATGTGAAATATATTAAAGTATAAAGAAAAGTACAAAAATAAAGAAAAAAATGAGAAAGGAAAACAGAAAAAAAAACAAAAAATAGGCGTGGCTCCCGCGCGGCTGGGCCACGGCCCGCCTGGGGCTCCCCCGACGCGAGCGCTCTGCCTCGTCTCGCTGAACGCGAGGGATAGCAGCGCCCGAGGATGCGATGCAGTGCTGGATGCGTGCCTGGTAGACTGGGCTGCAATGGGCTGGCCATTCATATTCGAACGGCAAGTCCCTCCTGCATATTCAGGCAGACTAACATGTCACCTCAAAAAAAAAAAGGCAGACTAACATGAGGAAAAGTCAGTCTCTGGTACACATTCAGGCTACTGACGCAGTGACGCCTCACAGGGTATACATTTTTGCTTTTGGGCAGGGCGGGCCACGGCACGCTTTTGCCTGCAAGTAGCTCCGCCGGTGGACCAGATGCCGACTTCTTATAAATGAGTAGAGCGTTTTTTTAAATTTACACACTTAGCTTTATGTCTCTAAGTATATGTGTATTTTTTTTAAAAAAATTTTGAAACGTGAAAATTTGAATTTTGATCAAGTCAAACCCGGGCTCCATGGAGCCCGAGCTCCATTGAGCATTTTCGCTTATAAATATACTATATACTTTTCCTTAATCAAACCAAAGTAACTCATCACATGTTTCTTTTTTCAGTCGAGTACAGCTGCATCGCGCAAGGCGTGGAAGTTCGCAGCAAGAGTGGGGTCGATGGTGGTCGACGTGGGCGGGAACGGTGGTCGACCGACGTGGCGGACCCAGGCCTTATATTTTCCTATATTTTTTTAAAAGATATAATAACCCCGGCCTTTTCCGATACTCGAGAAGGGGCAAAGCGGTCTCTCCCTGCCCGCTTGCGTGCGCTTCCGTCCACTCTGCCTGGCATAGTCTACACGACGCAGCCAGAGCAGTCCGGTGACGGCGAGGTCAGGAAGCCAGATTCCATTTTCCTCCGACGGCCGACCATGACGCTGACGCGAGTCCTATACCACACATAAACACACGCACTCGCAGCCGTGCCATTCCCAAGCTTCCGTGGCCGTAGGGCACCGCGAACGGCATATAAAGAGATCAACCATCACCCACCCCCACCCCGAGACAGCGCGCAGTGGCCGGCGAATCGACAGAGCTCTCTACATTGCAAGCTGTCTATAACTCTCTCTATATATATAGGCGATGAGGACGGCGGGCCGCACACCGGCGACGAGGGCGCTCTTGTGCGTGCTTTTCCTCCTTGTCGCCGTCGCGTCTCCGGCGTCCGCAGGGGCCATCACCAAGGGCGACTTCCCCCCGGGGTTCGTCTTCGGCACCGGCTCCTCCGCTTACCAGGTACGCACTGCTATGCCACTCACTCACCCAGGTCACGCCGACCAGGCCCAGCTACCCGCCTCGCCCTCAGCCTCGCCATTGCATACATGATAGACTTATGATACTTCCTCAATTCCACAATGTAGTGCCTATAGATTTTTCTGAAAGTCAAACTTTGCCAACTTTGATCAAGTGTATAGAGAAAACTGTCTATATCTATAATACCAAACATGTACATTCTGAAAATATAACTCATGATGTATCCAATGATGAGTATTTGGTAGACCGTTTTTAAGGTACCCTATGCTGCTGATATGGGAGGGAGCAGTACCTTAAAATCTGATCATTGATTATCTGAGGATAGGATAGACATTGTGTTTAAAAATTAAGGGAGCCGTGGACTCGTCTGACCAGCACAACCGGCCGCAGTAGCGGACGAGCTCGTGCGCCAGACGCCATCGGGTGTCTGGAATACCTGGACGTCGGTTCGCAGGTTCTGCAGCTTGCCGGACCGGCCGTCCTCGCCTGGAGAGGCTGAATTCGGCGACGCGACCAAGCCGGGTTGAAGCTGCACGCGCTGCCGGAGGGAAGGTCGCTGGAGTAGACAGGTACACAGCTCCGACGTGGGGCGCCGGCAGGGACCTCCGTTGAAACGAAGACGAGGCAAGAGCAGTCATGGGTCAGCGCCGGCCGGTTCTGAATCACGACGGGTCCCAGGGGAGCAGCGGCGTCGTGGGCGGTGAGTCCTCCTGGGGGGGGGGGGGGGGGGCGCAGCCAAGCTCGGCAGCCTCATTTGTACTTTGCCTTTACGACTACTGGAGGACGGGAGCAAAGCAGTGCGAGCTATACTGCTCATGATTTCATTGGCAAATTTGAGCGGTACATGCCCGTCGCCACCGTTAGATTTCACGAATGGACGGCCCATATTTGTCGCAGGGTACCATAAAAGAGCTCATTTGGTATTCTAGATGTGCCCATTTTTCTCTATGAATATGGTCAAAGCTTTTAATGTTTGACTTTTGGAGAAATCTATAGGCACTACATTATGGAACGGAGGGAGTAGTAGTATTCAGTGTATCGCCGCCGGTGGTTCGTGTGGATTTCTCATGTCACAGTTGACGGTCACACCTACATCTCCATCTTCGTAGTTACGTAAAACGCAGAGATATATACCACATATACGTACTATATGTGGCCTAAAAATTTCTCGATCAGGAAACAAACATACGTACAGAAAGCCACACCCTCTGTGTGTTGGTTCTATTCTAGTACTCCCTTCGGTCCTTTTTACTCCGCGTATTAGTTTTGTAATCAAGTCAAACTTTGCAATGTTTGACTAAATATATATATATATATATATATATATATATATATTACATTGTGAATGTAGATACTTTTTTATATAAATTTGATCAAAATAGAGATACTTTGACTTCAGACAAAACTTATATGCAGACTAAAAAGGAATTGATATCAAAGAACAGTACTACTACTAGTAGACTACTGTATTATTATCTTTGTATAGGGCATGAAATTGCTGCCAAGTACTCCCTCCGTAAACAAACGTAAGACGTTTTAGATCAGTATATGCCAACTTGTTGGTCCATATCCTCTATCTAGCACCACCACACGTTCATCTCACGTTCATACATATGGAAACAACGAAACATCTCCTCTTTACCTTCAACAAAGGAAATACTCTACTAGAGAGGTTGCATTTGCATACCGTGTGCCGGTGTGCGCCTTTTTCCCTTTCTTTGTGTTATTTTCCTGCTCCTGGCCTTCCCTTTTCCTTCACCAGCTGCTCCTTGCCTTTTCCTCGACGACATTTTCGGTCACACGTGACGCGTCCTATATTGTTAAAGTGAACTGAGCCATCAATCGGACGGGTGGAACAGGGCGTGCAACAAAGTAATTTTTTTCCATGTGTTCTGGCCATGTTTTTCTTATCTCATCTGAAGTGAATGAACAATGTGGGCATCTGAAGTGAAGTGAATGAACTAGTAGACTACTGTATTATTATCTTTGTATAGGGCATGAAATTGCTGCCAAGTACTCCCTCCGTAAACAAACGTAAGACGTTTTAGATCATTATATGCCAACTTGTTGGTCGATCGATGTCCTCTATCTAGCACCACCACATGTTCATACTTATGGAAACAACGAAAGATCTCCTCTTTACCTTCAACAAAGGAAATGCTCTACTAGAGAGGTTGCATTTGCATACCGTGTGCTGGTGTGCGCCTTTTTCCCTTTCTTTGTGTTATTTTCCTGCTCCTGGCCTTCCCTTTTCCTTCACCAGCTGCTCCTTGCCTTTTTCTCGACGACATTTTCGGTCACACGTGACGCGTCCTGTATATTATTAAAGTGAACTGAGCCATCAATTGGACGGGTGGAACAGGGCGTGCAACAAAGTAATGGACATGGAGTTTCCTTCTTCTTTTTTTCCATGTGTTCTGGCCATGTTTTTCTTATCTCATCTGAAGTGAATGAACAATGTGGGCATGTGGCGATGCTGGATAACTAATGTTCCATTCCTGAGTATACTTGTACTTGTGTTGATGCAACAGCGGAGTGGTTCAGGGTCCAAAAAGATCAAAACTGTGAAGTAGTTCGAAACGTGCAGTTGCTTAAATTCAGGGTCCAACTCTGACCAACACAAAGCTTTCTTTCTTTCTTTTTTTTTCTTTTGAAAAGGAGGATATACCCCCGGCCTCTGCATCTAGGCGATGCATGCAGCCATTTTATTAATTATTCATAAAGACCTTACAAAGTAGTACATCAGAAAGCCTGAAGCCACCATCTAGGCAACACCTGTCGCTACTCCTATCCCCTTGATGAAGGTGTGCCGAATGTCCGAGCCGAATACCAAACAGACATCGCACCAAAGCCTAACATCTAAAGCCGGATGCCCCAGCCCAGCCACATACCGGGACTGGGTCACACACCGGTCCGGCGCACTCTGAGAGGTCGCCGCCTTCGTCTTCCACCGATCCATCTTCAGAGCAGGTACTGACGCATCGACCAGGCCAGGCCTGCCGTCGACGCCGCCACGACGCCAGACAGCGCCACCTCCCTGCGCGCGTCCATTGTCACGCATCTGTCGCCGAGACCCCGCTGCGCCACTCCGCCGAGACCCGCCGCCGTTGATGCGGTATATGCCACACCGCACCACCTCATAGCCCCTCCAGTTAGCACCTGCTCCAAAACAATGCCCTCAGGAGGGAGAACGTCACCAAAGACTTCGTCATTGTCTGATCCGGGAGACCCAGATCTAGGGTTTCCCCCGGAGCAGCCCGAGCGATGTGACGCAGACCACAACGACGATGCCTCGACAAGGAAACGACGTCAAAGACGCCGCCATCGTCCGCCAAGACCGAAGTCGGCGCGATTTTCATTGGCGGTTGTACCACCCCGACCCGTAGCTGACTGGAACCGGCCGGTGTCACGCCGAGAAGACGTAAGCAACCGCCGGATCTCCGAGGATCTCTATTGAGCCGTCATCACGGCCCAAGTTCAGTCCCCGGCCACCTTCGCCGCCGGCCACCACCACCCAAAGGACGGCACCAGCTGCCGGACCATGCCGTGCGCAGCCCTCGCCACCAGTTGCCAGCAGACGGCGGATCCGGGCCAGGTCCCCGCCGCCGCGAACAAAAGACACGCGCCACCTGCAGAGATTCGCCGCGCAGCCCGCCACCAGAAGGATCCGTCAGGGGCCGAGTCGCGCCGCCGCAAGACTCTAGATCGCGACGCCCTGGCCCATCTACTCCGGCCCGCACCGGATCCAACGCGCAAGGGGGCGGAGATCCCTTGCGCGTTAAGCAGCTGGTTTTCTTTCTAATGTCATATACTCATATCCCTAAACTCAATCTGAGTTAAGCAGCCGGTTTCTTTTGGTAGTTTGTAAAAACACATTGTGGTTTCAGTTAAATGAAATCGGAGAGGATGCTCTCTTTATTATAGAAAAATAAATATAGAGTTAAGCAACCAGTCGCAGGCAGCTAGCCTATGCTTACACAGTTACACTCTGTTCCTGCCAACGACGTTTTCGTCCCATATAGTCTTCGGAAAACAATGCCGTTTCCTCACCAGTTTCTTTCGTCGACTTCATTTCGGTGTCACCAGGCTGATTTCTCTTTCAGCTACTTCTTTCTGTTTTTGGTTGGAGCGAAACAGAGCATCTTAATAAGTGAAGGCTGTAAATAGGCGGTGGTGTTGGCAGGATTGGAACCATAAATAACCCAAAGCTCTCAAGACTCAAGAGTGGAGGGAGGAAAAATAGTTATCCATCTTATGTTGCTAGGGATTAGGATCTGAGAGTCCAGACAGGGTCAAAACTAAAAACTAAGAAAAAGGGGTCCAAATTATAATCTAATTATTATTATTAGAGAGAATGGTCAAAATTAACTGCCTTTGCTCTTAAGACTCTGCCGTCTGAATCATCAGAATTCGGATCACAAGTTAATAAGAAAGTTTGACATTGTATAAAATACTTTGTTGTGCGTACCTACCGGTCTGAATATTCGGCTGATGTTCCAGATTGAAGGTGCGGTTGCAGAGGATGGAAGAAAACCCAGCATCTGGGACACATTCACACACTCCGGTTAGTTTCACCGGTTCATGCACACCTTGTGAGCCTGAATCTGCCACGCATTATTGCAGTGTGAATTATAACATGGTGTTTTAACATCCACAGGCTACTCGGCCGACGGAGCCACTGCTGATGTGACTGCAGATCAGTATCATAAGTACAAGGTTAGTTTGTGAGACCAAGTGATGTTAAACGGATGAATTTTCAGACCAAGAATTCGGTGTTAAAGATACTGTGATAAACCACCAGGAAGATGTAAAGCTTTTGAGCGAGATGGGCGTCGACGCGTACAGATTTTCCATTGCCTGGCCTCGGCTTATTCCTGGTAGGGACATACCCACAGTATTAGCAAAAGCATTACATATGTTGAATAGTGTGTTCCATAAAAGTTAAGAATGGCACTTCACTGACTTATGTTTGCAATCCATGAAGATGGCCGAGGAGCTGTCAATCCAAAGGGACTGGAGTACTACAACAACCTTATCAATGAACTCCTGAGTCATGGTATTTGATCCTTGGCATACTGAATACTTCATTTAGGAATGAAATTCATGGATTTCCAAATGTCCAGATGCGCAGAGATAAACTGTGCAACTTCCTGTGTTTCATGTAGGAATTCAGCCTCACGTAACGATATATCATTTCGACTTCCCTCAGGCTCTTCAAGATGAATACCGTGGGATGCTTAGTCGTAAATTCATGTACTTCTCTTCTTGCCCTACCATTCAATGCCATTAGTGCAAGTGCAATTCCGTAAGGGAAGAGGAAATAATGTTTCTTTTTGCCTTTTTGTCACATGGTTGCAGAGATGACTACACGGCGTATGCAGATGTGTGCTTCAAGAACTTTAGCGACAGGGTGAAATACTGGAGCACTGTGAATGAGCCAAACATTGAGCCCATTGGTGGATACGATGTAGGATTCCTTCCACCACGGCGATGCTCATCCCCCTTCGGCATAAGTTGCGACAACGGCAACTCTACCACAGAGCCCTACATAGTAGGGCACCATCTTCTGCTTGCACATGCCTCAGCAGCGTCCCTGTATAAAGAGAAGTACCAGGTCAGGAACAATGCTACCTTTTACACAACCAACCTGTTCATTAGGGATTGCCCATTCTCACAGGTCTAATATTCCTTCTATTTCTTGATAATCAGGCCAAGCAAGGAGGAAAAATTGGACTCACATTGCTCGGCTGGTGGCACGAGCCTGCGACACAAACACCTGAGGATATAGCAGCAGCTGCAAGGATGAATGACTTCCACATTGGATGGTATGTTCTTCTACATTTTAAGTTTAACAAGGACAGCTAGAATGTGTATGTAAATCCAGCTAAAGATCTTGAGATCATGACACAGGTATATGCATCCATTGGTGCATGGAGACTACCCCCCAGTGATGAGGAAGAATGTTGGGTCCAGGCTACCATCACTACCGGAATCAGGGCGTATGGCCGTCGGCATAGACCTAAGCCGTCGGCATACACCCGTCGGCGTAGAATTCGTCGGCGTACTCTGGGATGGCCGTCGACATAGGAAGGCCGTCGGCATAGCCATGTATGCCGACGGCTTCCGTAGTGCCGTCGGCACAGTATCACCGTCGGCAAACAAATAGACCAGACAACAACTGACGGCGCCATCGGTAAGTCGGCCCAACTGCAACCCGCCACGTGTCAGATATATGCCGACGGCCTGGCCGTCGGCATATATGGCGAGACTATGCCGACGGCCTGGCTGTCGGCATATATCTGACACGTGGCTGGCCCGTGGTCGCCCTGGTAGAGCATGTATGCCGACGGCCTGGCCGTCGGCATACATACGCCACGTGGCAGAACCTGGTAGCTCGACGGCTATGTATGCCGACGGCCTTACTTTCTGTTCAAGCACAAAGGTGAGAACATAGAGCCAAAAGTTGTCATCGTCAAGATCATAGCCAAAAGTTGTCAAGTTCATCATCATCATCTAAACAAGATCATAGAGCCCAGGACACAACTCATCTCATACAAGCGTAACATGAACAAGTCAGAAAAAGCATAATAACATGATCTTTTAACAATATCACCTAAGGACTAACACGACCATCCGAAGCATCGGAAGCACCACCGTCGTAGGCGCCGCCAGCAGAAGCACCAGGCGCAGCACCGCCGAGGTAGAGCGGAGTGTGTGGGCTCTGTGTAGCAGAAGTACCAGCACCGCCATGAACGGATGATCCGCCGGTTCCCTACATGTTTGAGAAGATATGGTAAGGGGAAATATGATAGTGCTGAATCTGGGAATAACTACCGGTTGAATGGTCTGACGATGTACTAACCGGAGTCCAACTGCGTGTTGCCACAAATTGTTCAAACGAAAGCATAATCGGTCGTGGTCCAGGAGGTGGTGGTGGTGGTTCCATATCAGGAACCGTGCCGCTTCTCATAGCCGCAAACATAGCCTGGAAGTTAGTTGACCAAGGAAACACAAAGATCAGAAGAAATGAAAGTGCAATATTGACGTTGGTTCTAAGTGGGCAAAACTAACCGGAATCACCCTACGGTTGTAGTCCGATTCTGCTTGAACTCTCAGGTCGTACTGGGTGAGCTCCTCACGAAGAGCCTCCACATATTCGACGTAGGCCTACAATATGACATGACATGATGGAACTCGTCAAACATAGCAATGCGGGAAATAAAGTGAAAAAAGGAAGATAAGAGGGAAAATGCTTACAGCGTGCTGCACGGCTAGGCTGGGCTGTGGACGGGCCTTGCTCGAGGTCTGGTTGGTAGCTCGGAGCCGTGTGTAGGAAACAGAAGGAGTGATCACGCCATCCAGAACCGGGTAGCGGCCATGCCACTTCGGTTGAATGGCCACCACCGCCGTCTCATCGGTCTCCGATTGTATGCACTCATCAACGGTCGACCCAGGATTGAACTGCTGAAACGAGTGCGTGTAGTCCGTCAGGTGCTGCTCGGCCTGGCCGTAGTACTCGCCCTCGCCCTCCTGGCGGTTACTCCGCACGTGGGCAAGCTTCCACGCCTTGATGTGTGAGACCGGCCAATTCAACTTTTCCTCCTGCATAGAAGAAGAATAAGAACAGAAGTTAGTCATACATAAGAACATGAAGGTAAATAGAAGAAGAATAATGTTTCATGTATATAGATATACCTGGAGTTTCTTGTAGCGCCAGTGGTTCCGGTTTCCTTGACGGTGTGTTCCGTCGGTTCCTCGATTTGCCTGGTTTTTTCTGCTCATGGCAGCAAACTCTGCATCCTCCCCGAGCCACTTATCCACCAAACTCTCCCATCCATCACGCTTTCCGTAGCACCAAGAAGGAACAACCTACATAATGGAAGCATGGCATGTCAACACGAAACAATGAAATTTACCGCAAATGTCGCATTCTGAAGTATGGGATACTTACGTCCAAGTATTGCTGCCTGGTCAAGGTAAGCTTCTCCTTCTTCGCCTCCTTCTTGGTCATCTTCTGGCCCAGAGCGTCGTGATAGTAGTGCGAGATGGCCACCCAGCGCACCTCGTACTGCATCTGACGGGCCTTCTTCCTCGCAGCCTTCACGAAGACCACGTCCGCAGTCGTCTTGTCCTCCTCATGAACTCTATACAATTCCTACAATCATCCATAAAACCAGAATGAAACATGACATGAGTTAAGTGATTTCGATGATAAACTATAAACGGAACTGAAGACTCATGCTTCTGAAGAGAACTTACCCAAAAAATTTGGGTCACGGCCTTAGCGGCCGTCCCGTACCCCGAAAGGTTGGCAGCTTCGTAGTGCTCCCAACTCGTGGCCAAAACCCGAAGCTCCGGGTTCTCCCTTGGCTGCGGGTTGTACAGCCCCGGCCAAAATTTCTTCAACAATACAGTGATAATGCCGTTTGGAAGACGGCCGGGTCCAACAACTTTCCAGTTGTTGCAAAAGAATCAAAATATTAGCAAGTACAATCAAAATAGTAGTATGTGTTCAAAATATGATTAAGAGCCACTTACTCTGTCCCCGTGGGCTCAAGGAGCCACTTCTGCTCCTCGGTAGCAAGAGGTGGAGGTAGTCGCGCAATATCATGCAGCCACCCCTTCTTACCACCCCCCTTCCCGCCACAACCCTCCTCGCCACCCCCGTCCTCGCCACCACCACCCTCCTCCTCAACATCCTCCTCAACCTCCTCCTCAACCTCCCCCTGAACCTCCTCCTCCTCCTCCTCCTCGAACTCTCTCTCATCGCAAAACTCCTCCTCGAACTCAGAGGGTCCCTCACTATAGGAGGGCTTCAAAGACGACCCCCCTATGTTGGCCATGGAGCGTAGTTTCTTGCTCCGACCCCGTACTCTAGGGGCTCCCCCCACCCCCTCCTCTTCTAGGGGCTCCTCCCCCAGCCCCTCCTCCTCTAGGGGCTCTTCCCCCAACCCCTCTATCTCCCTGTGAGGTGTCATCCTCAAGTAGTCGGGTGGGAAGATTACGGGGTCGTCCAGTGCGAGTAAAAGTTCCAACGACTTTGCGTAGAAAACCCGTGCCGTCGGCCTTGCCCTTGCCCTTGCCCATGCTTAGCAAACCTACATTGAAAAGAGAATAAACGATTAGTATATTAATAAGGAAGAAACGAAAGAAGAAAGAACATTAATAAGCATATTAATAAGGAAGCATAGTAATAAGCATACTAATATGAAAGAAACAAAAAATGAAAGAAGAAAGCATATTAATAAGGAAGCATAGTAATAAGCATACTAATAAGCATATTAGTAAGGAAGAATAAATAAGGGACATAAAACATACCAAAAATGAGAAGTAAAAAATCAGACAGTCTTGAATCAAAGAGGCAACAGTGCATCTGGTAGAACCCATACGAATCATCACTGGTGTAATCGATTCCTCGACCGGCCTCATCATCACTATCAACCATATCATCTTCGTTGTCTGACGTAGGTGGCGGCTCTTCCTCGTCGTCAGCGTCTTCATTTAACTTTTCAAGCATGGTTACGTCTTTTATATTCACAATGGACTCACCATCATTCCCATCGTCATCGTCTGGGTCCACATCAATATCACCCGAGTCGTCATCGTCATCGTTTTGGATCACATCATCAGGTTGCTCTTGATAGAACACTCGCTCGTATGTCATGGGGTTTATGTTGTAGTAATCGTCATCGTTCGGGTCTGGCAGCTTACCATGAGGCGACACCTTGAACACAACTTCCCAACCCTTTAGGTACTCTTTCTGGCATGGGTAGGGCAGATAATAAACTTGTGTGGCTTGGGTAGCCGCAATAAATAGATCGGCTCCGGCATAGACGGTTGATGGTTTAACTTCGACTAAACCAAGGGAAGGCGTATGTCTCAACCCCTGATATGGGTCAAACCATCGGCATTTGAACACAGCGAGACTTAGGGTTTCGCAGCCACGGTTGAATGTAAGCTCGTATATTTTTCCTACCCTTCCGTAGTACTCAACTGCATTTTGTCCTGGGGTGTACACTCCAGTATTTATAGTTTTGGGATCAGGCCGGCTGTTCTGGTGGTCTTCTGTATGGAAGCAATAGCCATTCACATCATATTTTTCACATATCATGACCGGACTGTTAAAACCCATGGAAACCCATCTCAATTCGTCATCCATAATTGTGTTCGGATCGTTTCCCTACAAGTTTAATGTGCATTAGTTCCGTTAACTACTAAATGTGTAGGGGAACGCGACAGAAAACAAAAAAATTCGGTACAGCGAGCACGCCCAGGACCACTATGGAGACTGCATACAGGGTTTGATCTGATCCGTACCGACTCGTAGCGCAGCGGAAGAAGAGTCGGTGTAGATCGTCGATGCAGATCCTCGCAGCTAGGATTTACAACCTCCCAACCGCGAGGATGTACTCCCTCGTCGGACAGCCCTTTGGGAGGCGGTCGGACAGTCCCTTCGACGATGTCACGGACAGCCCTTCGGGAGGACCCTCGAAACCCGAACGGTAACTCGGACAGCCCTTCGGGAGGACACTCGAACAGCCCCTCGGGCAAAAGATCGAAACTACGAACTCTCTACGGGGTTGCACACATACGGTGTCAGCTATCCGGCAGGGCTTCGCCGTCCAGAACTAGTTCCTACCGGAACCCAGACAGCTTTTCGGCTCTACGAAACTATTTCGTGGGAGGGAGAGAGAGAGAGCCAGATGAGCATGGCATGTGTCAGGGATATAACCCCGCGATATAAGCCGGCCGGAGTATAACCCGGCCAGGACTTGGCGATTCACTGAAGACCCGGAAACCAGCTTGGCGGTTCATAGTCAAGACCCATAAGGTGGGCCAGAAGACGGAGATCAAACCACATGGCGGGTTACAAAGTGGGCCAAGAGGAAGACAAGACATGAAGACCAGGCCATATGGCGACTTACCAGATGGGCTGAGGCCAAGGCCCAAAAGGCAGGAGGCGACTCATAACGCCGGAAGGTATAAGCCGCCATAAGATGACTCGTTCTGTGAGACTAAGGAGTTGGAACCAGGGTTGGTTACGTTGTATAACCCGACCCGGACTCGTGTAAGCCCAGGGCCTCGACCTATGTATATAAAGGTGAGCCCCCGCGGCGTGTTAGATGGGGGGGGGGGGGGAAGACAGACAGACAAACCTTACGGCGAGAGAGACCAAGCAGTCGAGAACTAGGGCAAGCAAGCCGCCCCTTGTAATCGATACACCAGTTATACAGTATAAGCAGGACGTAGGCTTTTACCTCCCCCGTGAGGGGCCGAACCTGGGTAAACCGTGTCCCTTGTCCTGCTTAACCCCTTTGAGTCCACTTCCATGGCGTTGGCTCCAAACCTAAGTCTTCGGATATCTGCCATGACAAAACCATGACAGTTGGCGCCCACCGTGGGGCTAGCGCTCGGTGGTGTTGAGTTCTCAAAGGGTTCTCTCTCTGGGAGCGAGGGGGGCGTCAATGGTGAGATGACCAAGAGTCGCCATGGGAGACTCTACCTCGACGACGCCGGCTGGGGTCCTGAAGCCGACTCAATCGAGCATGGTTTCCGGGTCCCCTTCGGCAGAATCAACATTTTCTTTGGCAAGACTGGCGGATCTGAACCCGGGCCGGACATCTGCACCGATATCGTCATGCCGGCCCGGCACGAGCAACCCGCCCAAAGCGTGCAACCCGCCTGTGTTGACCCGGGCAGGGAGCACGTCTTCGTTGGCTTTACTCAAGGCATGGATCTTGAAGGTTCTATGTCACAGGAGGAAACTCTGATCTACTCAGAGGAAGGATCCTCGAGTGGAGAGACGGAATCGATCTATCAGCTTCATAATGGTGGACTCAGGGGCTACGATGAGCCTTACCCCGAGTCAGAGTATCATAAGCCAGAGGAGGGTGAGCCGCCAAGCCATGCCGCCGTCTTCATGGCGGGTGCAGCAGCGGCTCAGGGCAGCACAGCCGCCGGTCTAACTGGGTCCGGGTCAGGCACCCCCCCCGGCTCAGGTTCTTCTGGATCTAATGAACGAGCTTACAGCCTTGATGGAGACTGAGGTCACTGCTGAAAACCAAGCGGCCCGTAATGCGGAGATCGCGAGGTTGAAGAATCAGATGGCTGGAGTCCAACAGGAAATCAATGAGCTGAAGGCTCAGATGGATGCGGAGGCAGAACGCCTTAAGGCGGACGCTTTTCGTTTTGAGTTAGAACAACAGTCAGCAGCGGCGGTTTATCGCATGAGACATCAGTCCCGCTTGCCGGAGCGTTATGAAGCTAGGAATCTCTTCAACACGCCAGGAACGGGACGAAGTGTGCCTTTGGCCATAACCCGGACGGCGGAAATACCTGGGAGCCGGGCGGCGGCTCAACGTCAGCAGCTAGACCCGCCCCGACGGAATCAAGACCCGCCACTTTTCTATCCAACGCCGCCAGGTCATTATGCTAACCCGGCGGAGAACATGGTGGCAGCGGCAACCAGGCTTGATACAATCCCAATCCCCGATGAGGCACCTTATGCAGAAGAGGTGCGGAATGCCATCGGATATCTGCGAACGGCGATAGCCCAGCAGGAGAAGTACACTTACAGCCGGGATCGCGTGCACTCAACCCCCATCCACAGCCGTAGCTACAGCCGGCGTTATGAGTCGCCGGCGGTCTCTAGCAGTAACCCGCCGCAAGCTGATCGGGCGGTTCTGGATGTTCAAGCACGGGTGGAATAGGCAAAAGCACAGCAAGAGGCGGCGGCTCAGGCGACGGCGACGGCTCATCAAGGAATGACCTCCAGGGCTGTGGGAGTGCCCTGTTTGGTGCCGACTCTGCGGGAGGAACGTCTGCCGAAAGATTTTAAGGGTCCTCGAAAGGTACCCAATTACACTGCCGACTTACCTCCAGAGGCTTGGGTTGAAAGCTATGAGCTAGCCATGGAGATGTTAGACGTCAGTGATGCAGTATGCGCAAAGTATTTCATCATGATGCTGGAGGGGCCGGCTCGCACATGGTTGAAGGGTTTGCCACCCAACACCATTAACTCCTGGGCCGAGTTAAGGGCGAAATTCATCAAATTTTTTAAAGGAACATGCAAGCAGCCCATGACGATTGTGGATTTGGACCAGTGTGTGCAGCGTGAGGACGAGTTGGCTCATCACTGGGTCCGGCGAGTCTCCGAAATCATCCACTCTTCTGAGCAGATTACGGCCTCTCAGGCGGTTTTGATTCTAGAGAAGAATTGTCACTTCACGCCTTTGAAGCAGAAACTTGGCCGGCTCAAACGCTCATGCCAAGACATGGGGGAGCTCATGGCGGCTCTCACCAAGTACGCAGATTCTGATAACACGAAGGACCCGGACTCTGATAATGAGAAATCAGGTCAGGGGAAGAAAAGTAGTAATGGCAAGCGGAAGCACCCAGATGGCGGGTCAGAATTGGTGGCAAACACCAACGTCAGGAACAACCGTGTTAAGGGCAACGGGAACTTCGAGCAGTCTTTTAACAAGGGAAAAACTACTTTCAACCTGGAGGAGAGGCTTAGCCAACCTTGTCCAGAGCACACCCGGCCGAATAAGCCGGCAAACCATCTATGGAGGGATTGTTATACTATGAGACAGTTCCAGAATTACAACATTCAACAGCATCGTGATAACGGTGATGACCCATCGGGCGGCTCAGGTCCGGGCGGCTCAGAAGCCGGCTTTGATGCTGGTGGCTCAGGGTCCGGTTACCAGGGTCAAGGCAACCATGGGAGTCATAATCAACAGCCTCGCGGCGGAGGCCAGCGGCAGAATAACCAGTCAAGGTATCAGAGGAACCCGAAACGCCTTAACGAGGATTACTAAAACACCTCAAACGGGATCATTTATAACCCGCGATGGGCAACTTCAACCTTCAGTGGAGATTATTAAGCCGACTCCTCAAGTCATCTTAAAGACTTGGGGGCTATGCAGTTATGACTGGGCAAAGATCGTTATTTCAAAAAAAAGGTAAAATCAGGTCCTGAAGATTGCCGCCTACATTCCAACAGGTGACCCGCCGTCTCTTTGACAGTCAATCTATATGACCCTGAACTGTCAAGAGCCGGCTTACGATTCACATCTCTTTGACAGTCAATCTATATGACCCTGAACTGTCAAGAGCCGGCTTAGGATTCACGTCTCTTTGACAGTCAATCTATATGACCCTGAACTGTCAAGAGCCGGCTTACGATTTACGTCTCTTTGACAGTCAATCTATATGACCCTGAACTGTCAAGAGCCGGCTTATGATTCACGTCTCTTTGACACTCAATCTATATGACCCTGAACTGTCAAGAGCCGGCTTACGATTTACGTCTCTTTGACAGTCAATCTATATGACCCTGAACTGTCAAGAGCCGGCTTAAGATTCACGTCTCTTTGACAGTCAATCTATATGACCCTGAACTGTCAAGAGCCGGCTTAAGATTCACGTCTCTTTGACAGTCAATCTATATGACCCTAAACTGTCAAGAGCCGGCTTACGATTTACGTCTCTTTGACAGTCAGTCTATGTGACCCTGAACTGTCAAGAGCCGGTTTATGATTTACGTCTCTTGACGGTCAATCTATATGACCCTGAACTGTCAAAGAGCCGGATTATGATTTACCTCTCTTTGACAGTCAATCTATAAGACACTGAACTTGTCAAAAGAGTCGGTTTTATGAATTGTTGTACTCTTAAACAGTCAATCTTTAGAGACCCTGAACTTGTCTCTTGACAGTTAATCTCGCAATAAGACCCTGAGCTGGTTAAGGTTAAAACGATGAATCTGTGCCATATGAGAGCCGGCACATGAGTGGCAATCATGCCTAAGTCTTTAAAAGATAAAGCCTGAGTTTTAAGCAAATTTGTGAGAGTTAACCTCTCCGGGTTGTGCCTTTCAAACCGCCCGCCATACCGGGTTACACCGTAACCTCTGCAAGCATAATAAAGACACTAATAGCCGACATGGCTGGCTATTTTTGAAGAGTCGTCCTATTGATTATAATGCCGGGTCATCTAATTGACCGGTTCTTGGATTTCTTCAACCGGTGCTCTGGGGTATACTACAGCACTCATGGATTTCTCAAGCATATATTTGCCGGGTTGCACCGCAACCACGAGCAGGGATTTTATTATTCATACCGGGTTACAACCACGTTCAAGGAGTTATATTAATCTTATACAGCCCCGAGTCGCCGCAGGCATGCAACCCGGCGCTTGGGGGCTACATTATTCAAGTCCGGTTTATGTCAAGTACGCAAGTCCCGTGTCGCTGCAGGCATGCACCACGGCACTTGGGGGCTAATGCAAGCCGGTTTTCAAGTCAGTACATTATCAACAAGACCCTGTTATCTTAAGGAGATGAGCCAGCAGCGCTCAGATCAGATTCTCTAAAGTCCCAAGTCGCCACAGGCACGCGACCCGGAACTTGGGGGCTACAGTATTCAGCTGTTCAAGCAGACTATAAAGTTCCCATTGAAGACCCGGCCCATCATATACTGAAGAGCCGGCTCTTGGGGGCTACACCAGGTGAAGTTTTACAAGGTATAAGATAGTTATAAGTCCCGGGCTGCTGCAGGCGATACAACCTGGTACTTGGGGGCTGCACAGTCAAAGATATTATTGCAAAGCGCCAAGTCATCATGGATACACTTGGAGCTTGGGGGCTACAGGTAATATGAATATATCAAAAAAGTTGAAAAGAGTTATCAAAGTCAGCTGGAGTCTGGTTATCTGACCCGGCGTCACCAACATTACATGACCCGGCAATTCAAATATTATAACCCGGCGGTGATAACCCGCCGAGAGTATTGGAGGCCGATTCAATGGCATATGGGTGTTGTATTCCCAGAATTTTACTTCGAAGGACACTGACAAGCAAGACGATTGAGAAGACGGCTCGAGCTTAGCATGAATAAATTCAAAGCTAACCTGGGGGCTAATGTCAGGGATATAACCCCGCGATATAACCCGGCCGGAGTATAACCCGGCCAGGACTTGGCGATTCACTGAAGACCCGGAAACCAGCTTGGCGGTTCATAGTCAAGACCCATAAGGTGGGCCAGAAGACGGAGATCAAACCACATGGCGGGTTACAAAGTGGGGCAAGAGGAAGACAAGACATGAAGACCAGGCCATATGGCGGCTTACCAGATGGGCTGAGGCCAAGGCCCAAAAGGCAGGAGGCGACTCATAACGCCGGAAGGTATAAGCCGCCATAAGATGACTCGTTCTGTGAGACTAAGGAGTTGGAACCAGGGTCGGTTACGTTGTATAACCCGACCCGGACTCGTGTAAGCCCAGGGCCTCGACCTATGTATATAAAGGTGAGCCCCCGCGGCGTGTTAGAGGGGGGGGGGGAAGACAGACAGACAAACCTTACGGCGAGAGAGACCAAGCAGTCAAGAACTAGGGCAAGCAAGCCGCCCCTTGTAATCGATACACCAATTATACAGTATAAGCAGGACGTAGGCTTTTACCTCCCCCGTGAGGGGCCGAACCTAGGTAAACCGTGTCCCTTGTCCCGCTTAACCCCTTTGAGTCCACTTCCATGGCGTTGGCTCCGAACCTAAGTCTTCGGATATCTGCCGTGACAAAACCACGACAGCATGTGTATGAGAGCTTGGGATGGATGTGGAGTGCACCCCTCCACCTCTATTTATAGGAAAGCCAAGGGGTAAAGTTGGCATTCAAAAATACCAAAAGTACCCCCACTTTATGTCTTTACATAAAAGAATAAAGCAAAAAGGGATGGCATGTGGAGCTCCAAGGAGCTCCACCTCCTTTGGCCGGCCACCCCTTGGGGGCCCCCCCATGAGGGGCTTCCTTGCCCCCAAGCCCTTCTAGAAGCCTTTTGGAAATATCCCAAAAGGTGGCTTTCCATAAAGTAACCAAAAAGCACTTTCACTATTCATGAAGACATTTTTCTGCGTCCGTTAAATCCCAAATTATTTCTGTGTGCCTAGAATAATTCCAGTACCCACTAAAACAATTTTGAACGCATTCCGAAACAATTTCGGAACAATGTTTTTCTTCAGCGAAAAGCTACCATTGCGGTTCCGGCTGCTCCGGAACATTTCCTGTTTTTCTCTCCGAAAAAATTCCAGAAGTAACCAGAACAATTCTGGCACCCTCCAAGAATTTCCAGGCATGTGCCGGAACCAATATGACTTAATGGAATACCCTGAAACAACTTTTCAGTTTCACCGAAACTATTCCGGTGTTCTCTCCGGAACGTTTCCGTTTCGTCCGAAACTTTTTCAGTGATTTTCTCTCAGACTCCTTGTCTAGTATTCAGCAGATAGATGACCCTTAAGCGTGTGACCCTATAGGTTCGGTGAAGTATAGACATGACCCGGAACACTTTTCGATCAATGATCAACATCGGAGCCGTGGACACCCATATTGACCCCTATACCCACACGAATGAATATTCGAGTGAACCTCCAGTTGCCGTGTGCTATTCCTGTTGCTTCACGATATATTACAAACACCCGAGGTGAGATTTATCTACATCCCCGTGGATCAACAACTTGTCCACCATGCAAGTTACCTCGTTACCGGTTTTGTTCTCTTTTCTCGTTTCCGTGTTCCGGCATCCCAGTGATCAAATCACAATGTGTCTGGCTAGAGGATGATGGATACCGTAATACCGAGAGGGCCCGAGAATATCTCTCCATCGTCGGAGGAGCAAATCCCAATCTTGAGCTATCTCGTTTCTTGTCATACTTTTCCGTGAACCCGTAAGCCGCCGTAATAGCCACCCAGTTACGGATGACTTTAACAAACCCCAAAGTTCACGAAGCAAGTACGAAGGAACTCGATACTCTCATGGTCTAAGGAATTATGCAAACATTAACTATCTCTGTGTTATTAACCATTAACTTGTGACGAATGTATCTCATAGCATAACATCAATTCGGGTCGATTCAACACAAGTGTTCTACTAACATTGTGCCCTCAAAATTGCCGGCATAGACATGCCCATGATCAGGAAAACAGGAACATCATGCAATACTTGAGCCAGTCTTAGAGGCATGACCAGGAATACATTTTACCGTTTATTATACCACACGTGCACATGAGTTTCCCTCCGAGCCTCGTGGATATTGCAGACTCGAGAATCATTGCAGTTATAGCATGGAAGATAAACATCCATTACAAATTCAGAGATACAAAATAACTGTTATTACTGCCTCTAGGGCATATCTCCTACAGACTCCCACTTGCACTAGAGTCATAATCCAGTTAGATGGCTTCCCTAACACCAATGGCAATCCGGTGCTGCTCATGCTTTGCTCGTGGTAGAGGCTTTGTCATCGGGTCTGACACGTTCAGATCCGTGTGAACTTTGCGTACTTTCACTAAACCCGCCTCGACATGATGTCGAATGAGTTTATATTTGCGTTCAATATGTCTTGTCTTATGGTGCGAACTTGGATCCCTTGCCTGAGCCACGGCGCCACTATTATCACAATAGATCTCCACTGGGTCCAGAGCACTTGGAACCACACCAAGGTCTTCAAGAAATTGCTTGATCCATACCGCCTCCTTGGAGGCTTCTGAAGCTGCAACATATTCCACCTCCGTCATAGAATCCGCCACAGTCTTTTGTTTGGAACTTTTCCAATCAACTGGGCCGCCGTTCAATATGAAAACATAGCCTGCTTGAGATTTGAAGTCATCTGGGTCAGTCATGAAGCCTGCATCAGTGTAACCACTTACAATGAGCTCTTCATCACCTCCGTACACAAGGAGTAAATCCTTGGTCCTTTTGAGGTACTTAAGAATACCCTTGACTGCGGCCCAGTGTTCCAATCCTGGATCACTTTGGTACCGGCTGCTAACACTTAGCGCATAGGAAACGTCCGGTCTTGTACATAGCATGGCATACATAATAGAACCAACTGCCGAGGCATATGGAAAATCATTCATTTGTACTCGCTCATCGAGAGTCCGAGGACACTGATTCTTGCAAAGTACTGTGCCAGGTGACATGGGGAGTAGGCCTTTCTTGGAGTTCTCCATGTTGAACCTTTTTAACACCTTGTCAATGTACGTGCTTTGGCTAAGCGCTATCAGGCGTTTTGATCTATCTCTATAAATTCTGATGCCCAATACATATGCTGCTTCGCCTAAGTCTTTCATTGAAAAACTTTTCTTCAATGAGTCTTTTATTTCGCTAAGGAAATTCACGTCATTTCCAATCAACAATATGTCATCCACATACAAGATTAGAAATGCTTTTGCGCTCCCACTAAACTTCTTGTAAATACAAGATTCTTCGTCATTCCTGATGAAGCCAAACTGTTTGACCACTTCATCAAAACGAATGTTCCAGCTCCTTGACGCTTGCTTCAGACCATAAATGGCTTTCTGAAGTTTGCATACCTTTCCAGCATCCTTATGAACGACAAAACCTTCTGACTGTATCATGTATACATCCTCTTTGAGGTTTCCATTTAGGAAAGCCGTTTTGACGTCCATCTGCCATATTTCATAATCGAAATAAGCAGCAATTGCTAGTAATATCCGAACAGACCTAAGCATAGCTACGGGCGAGAAAGTCTCGTCGTAGTCCACTCCTGGAACTTGCGTGAACCCTTTCGCGACAAGTCTAGCTTTGTGGATAGTAATGTTACCATCCACGTCCATCTTTCTTTTGAAAATCCATTTACAACCAATGGGCTTTACGCCTTCTGGAAGTTCTTCCAAGTTCCAAACTTGGTTTTCGTACATGGATTCCATTTCGGATTTCATGGCCTTGTGCCATTCCTTTGAGCTAGGCCCCGCCATCGCTTCCTTGTAGTGCACAGGTTCATCGTCTTCAAGAATGAAGATTTTGTTATGAAACCACTCAGGTGGCAGGATAGCCCTACCTGATATGCGCGGTTCAGTTACAACATTGTCTGAAGTTTCCGCATCACATGCGATAACTTCCGGCTCGGTTGTAGGGATAATTAGCGAAATTTCTTCCGGTTCCTTAGCCATATCAATGGTTGCCGAAGATTCAATAATCTCATCAAGTTGTACTGTCCTCCCACTCAATTCTTTAGCGAGAAACTCTTTCTCAAGAAATTGTCCATTTCTGGCAACAAACACTTTGTTATCAGACGGGTGGTAGAAGGAATACCCAATTGTTTCCTTGGGATAACCTACAAAGTAACATTTGTCTGATCTGGGATCGAGTTTGGTAGGTTGTAAACGTTTTACGTATACTCCACAACCCCAAATTCTGAGATGCGACAAACCGGGTTTCTTCTCGTTCCATAACTCATATGGTGTCGTCTCAACAGACTTAGACGGTGCTCTGTTTAATGTGTGAGCGGCAGTTTCTAGTGCGTGACCCCAAAAAGATATCGGCAGATCTGTAAGAGACATCATCGACCTTACCATGTCTAACAGGGTTCGGTTACGTCTTTCCGACACTCCGTTTCGCTGTGGAGTTACGGGAGGCGTAAGCTGTGAAACGATTCCACGGTCACTCAGATGTTGGCTAAACTCATGACTAAGGTATTCGCCCCCGCGATCAGACCGCAGAGACTTAATCCTTTTGTTACGATGATTTTCTACCTCATTCTGAAATTCTTTGAACTTTTCAAAAGTTTCCGACTTATGCTTCATCAAGTAGATATATCCATACCTACTCAAATCATCCGTAAAAGTCACGAAGTAGAAATACCCACCCCGTGCGATTGTGCTCATTGGACCACATACATCACTATGTATTATTTCCAATAATTCACTCGCCCGTTCAGGATGACCCGTGAATGGCATCTTGGTCATTTTCCCCATCAAGCAAGCTTCACATGTGTTAAATGATTCAAAATCAAAGGTCGGTAAAACTCCATCTTTATGGAGTCTTTGCATGCGTTTCTTTCCGATGTGGCCAAGCCGACAGTGCCACATGAAAGTGGTGATGGTATCAGCCTTCTTAAGGCGTTTAGCATTTACGTTAAAGACATCATTTCCTTAGTATTAAAAGGCCCCCAACAATGGGTGCAAATCCATAAAACATATCCTTACAATAAAGTGAACAACCATTGTTCTCAGACTTGTACGAATAGCCATCGTGTACTAAACATGATCCGGAGATAATGTTTCTACACAATAGTGGAACAAAATAACAGTTATTTAGTTCTAAGATAAATCCTGAAGGGAGACGTAGAGGCATAATGCCGACGGCTTGAGCGGCGATCCCAGCGCCGTTCCCGACGCGCATCACGACTTCATTCTTTGCTAACTTGCGCACCTTCTGCAGTCCCTGTATCAAGTTGCAAATGTGAGCAACCGATCCGGTATCAAATACCCAAGACTTAGAATTTTCGCTAGCAAGCAAAACGTCAATGACATTAACTTGTATAACAATTATACCTTTTCCGGTTTTCCCGGACTTCTTATCTTCCAGATACTTCTTGCAGTTTCTCTTCCATTGTCCTGTGCCCTTGCAGTAGAAGCACTCAGTTTCATTCTTGGCTCCGCCCTTAGAGTTGCTTTGGGAGCCGGTCTTACCGGCGCCCTTGCCCTTCTTTGGCTTGCCTTTCTTTTTGAAACTGGCGGTTTTATTCACAAGCAACACTTGCTTGCAATTTTTCCGCAGTCCTCCTACCGCAGTTTTCAGCATGGCGAGCACCTCTTCCGGTGTCTTCTCCATCCCACTCATGTTGTAGTTCAAGACAAAACCGTCGTAAGATGAGGGGAGTGAAGAAAGCATCATGTCCATCATATGGCCCGGTGGAATTGGAAATTTCAGGGTTTTGAGCCTTTCAGCATAGCCATTCATTTTGACTACGTGTTTGCCAACTGAAATGCCCTCATCCATCTTGCATTCCATCAAGGTCTTCATGATATCAAATCGTTCAGACCTTGCGGTTTCCTTGTACAGAGCATCCAATTTCCGGATCATATCACGGGGTTTATGGAATTCAAAACGTTTTTGAAGCCCTGCACTCATGCAAGCTAGCATGAGGCACTGCACTAAGTTGTGATCATCATCCTTAGTGGCCCAGACATTTTGTTCATCTTCCGGGGCATCGGCCGCCGGTTTAGCTGGAAGAGCATTTTCAAGCACATACATTTTCTTAGCGCTCCTGAGGACAATCCTCAGGTTACGGACCCAGTCCGCATAGTTGTTTCCAGTCGCAGCTAACTTCTCTTTCTCTAACATCAGGCCTAAGTTGAACGCGGTGTTGCGAGCCATTTGATCTACAACAGTAAACACAAGTTTCACTTAGACTTTGTTCATGATGATTTTTGCACTAGTGAATAAACAATTTTATTCTAAAGTGTGCTCCCACTCAAATCAATATCTCTCATAATTGATTGTGAGTGATTCAAGATCCGTATTTCTATTCGACGCCATTGACGGGTTCATCACTGATGACGCGAATTTCAATCGGTAGGCCAACTTGCCGATCACATCTCTATGTGATTCTTGTTCATCTTTCGATGGGCGTGTTCCGAGCTCAGGACTCTCCTGCCTGAACGTCAAAGACAACCAAGTGATCTTGTTGTGAGGTCTGACCTCACCCGCCTCATTCCTCTCGATTCGTTCGTGCTCATGTGTACATGGCGCACCCCGAAAAGATACGAATTTCAGACGGTGCTACACTTGGGTGAACACTAACTACTTTGATAATTTTTAGTGAGAGATCACCCTAATAAAAGGCGACTACCACGCAATCAAAAGGGTGCATCATAAGGGATAAATATCTCAGGCAATTCATAATAGCATGATATGGTATAGCCCCATCTGACGGAGAAGTCTTTAATTTCTTCGTCTTCGGCATTTGCGTCGGTGTTCACCTTCGTGAAGATTGCCACCACCTTGTCGATGCACCAGATAATATTGCTATCTATATAGCTAATAAAATAAGTGCATTACTTAAGGTTGACACGCAGGTCATTAAAGTGACAATCATATGGCTCCAGCCATCATGCCGAATCATGACACGCAGGTCATGTTAATAAATTTGCATCATATAGTCATCTCATACATAATCGAATTAATATGAGCATTGCTATACCACATCACATGCACATCCTGCAAAACCAAGTTAGACGCCTCTAATCGGTTTATGCAAAATTTTATTTTACGTGGCTTCTAAGGTTTTGACTTAAACCGCAGCTACCAACGTTTTATTCATCAAGTATGATTATTCAAGTCGCTAGATTAACTTTTCAGGGTGTATGAAACACGAGATAATAAAATCTTTAGCCCCATACTAAACTTCGTCATACGCATGATCCCCGTGCAGATCATATCTGCATTGCCCTTTCATCTGCGAATTTCATCTTTCTTTTGACTCTGGCGGAACCCAAAGAACTGATAGCACTTCGTTGATCAGAAATAAGCAAATTCTAGGGAAGCAACAAGAACATCGGGTAACAGATTTCATCTGCTACCCGCATAAATAATTTTCAGCAATAGATCTCATCTACTCCAAAATTATATTATGCAATACCCATACATCTCCATGTATTCTAGATCGTAACCTGCATCTACGCATAGCACGGCTCATGATGCCACTGTAGGGGAACGCGACAGAAAACAAAAAAAATTGGTACAGCGAGCACGCCCAGGACCACTATGGAGACTGCATACATGGTTTGATCTGATCCGTACCGACTAGTAGCGTAGCGGAAGAAGAGTCGGTGTAGATCGTCGGTGCAGATCCCCGCAGCTAGGATTTACAAGCTCCCAACCGCGAGGATGTACTCCCTCGTCGGACAGCCCTTCGGGAGGCGGTCGGACAGTCCCTCGGACGATGTCACGGACAGCCCTTCGGGAGGACCCTCGAAACCCGAACGGTAACTCGGACAGCCCTTCGGGAGGACACTCGAACAGCCCCTCGGGCAAAAGATCGAAACTATGAACTCTCTACGGGGTTGCACACATACGGTGTCAGCTATCTGGCAGGGCTTTGCCGTCCAGAACTAGTTCCTACCGGAACCCAGAAAGCCTTTCGGCTCTACGAAACTATTTCGTGGGAGGGAGAGAGAGAGCCAGACGAGCATGGCATGTGTATGAGAGCTTGGGATGGATGTGGAGTGCACCCCTCCACCTCTATTTATAGGAAAGCCAAGGGGTAAAGTTGGCATTCAAAAATACCAAAAGTACCCCCACTTTATGTCTTTACATAAAAAAATAAAGCAAAAAGGGATGCCATGTGGAGCTCCAAGGAGCTCCACCTCCTTTGGCCGGCCACCCCTTGCCCCCCCCCCCCCCCCCATGAGGGGCTTCCTTGGCCCCCAAGCCCTTCTAGAAGCCTTTTGGAAATATCCCAAAAGGTGGCTTTCCATAAAGTAACCAAAAATCACTTTCACTATTCACAAAGACATTATTCTGCGTCCGTTAAATCCCAAATTATTTCTGTGTGCCTAGAATAATTCCATTACCCACTAAAACAATTTTGAACGCATTCCGTAAATGAGTGGCTATTACGGCGGCTTACGGGTTCATGGAAAAGTATGTCAAGTAACTTGATAGCTCAAGATTGGGATTTGCTCCTCCGACGATGGAGAGATATCTCTGGGGCCCTCTCAGTGTTACGGTATCCACCATCGTCTGGCCAGACACATTGTGATTTGATCACAGGGATGCCGGAACACAGAAACGAGAAAAGAGAACAAAACCGGTAACGAGGTAACTGGCATTGTGGACAAGTGTTGATCCACGGGGATGCCGATGATTCTCACCTCGGGTATTTGTAACATATCGCGAAGCAATAGGAATAGCACACGGCAACTGGAGGTTCACTCGAATATTCATTCGTGTGGGTATACTGGTCAATATGGGTGTCCACGGCTCCGATGTTGATCATTGATCGGAAAGTAGTCCGGGTCATGTCTATACTTCACCGAACCTATAGGGTCACACGCTTAAGGGTCATCTATCTGCTGAATACTATACTGGGAGTCTGAGACAAAATCGCCGGAAAAGTTTCGGACGAAACGAAAACGTTCCGGAGAGAACACCGGAATAGTTTCGGTGAAACTGAAAAGTTGCTTCAGGGTATTCCATTAAGTCATATTGGTTCCGGCACACGCCTGGAAATTCTTGGAGGGTGCCAGAATTGTTCTGGTAACTTCTGGAATTTTTCCGGAGAGAAAAACCGGAAATGTTCCGGAGCAGCCGGAACCGCAATGGTAGCTTTTCGCTGAAGAAAAATATTGTTCCGGAATTGTTTCAGAATGCGTTCAAAATTGTTTTAGTGGGTACTGGAATTATTCTAGACACACAGAAATAATTTGGGATTTAACGGACGCAGAAAAATGTCTTCGTGAATAGTGAAAGTGCTTTATGGATATTTTTTGGAAAGCACCTTTTGGGATATTTTCCAAAAGGCTTCTAGAAGGACTTGGGAGCCAAGGAAGCCCCCTCATGGGGGGCCCCCAAGAGTGGCCGGCCAAGGGAGGTGGAGCTCCTTGGAGCTCCACTTGCCATCTCTTTTTTGCTTTATTCTTTTATGTAAAGACATAAAGTGGGGGTACTTTTGGTATTTTTGAATGCCAACTTTACCCCTTGGCTTTCCTATAAATAGATGTGGAGGGGTGCACTCCAAACCTCATCCCTTGCTCTCATACACATGCCATGCTCGTCTGGCTCTCTCTCTCTCTCCCTCCCACGAAATAGTTTCGTAGAGCCGAAAGGCTGTCTGGGTTCCGGTGGGAACTAGTTTTGGACGGCGAAGCCCTGCCGGATAGCTGACACCGTATGTGTGCAACTCTGTAGAGAGATCATAGTTTCGGTCTTAGTTCGAGAGTGCCTCCCAAAGGGCTGTCCGAGTGACCGTCCGAGTTTCGAGGGTCCTCCCGAAGGGCTGTCCGAGTGACCGTCCGAGTTTCGAAGGTCCTCCCGAAGGGCCGTCCGCGACACCGTCCGAGGGACTGTCCGAACGCCTCCCGGAGGGCTGTCCGAGGGGCAGATGAGGGAGTACATCCTCGCGGTTGGGAGATTGTAAATCCTAGCTGCGGGGATCTGCACCGCCGATCGTCATCGACTCTACTTCTGCTGCGCTACGAGTCGGTAACGAAAAAGATCAAACCTTGTATGCAGTCTCCATAGTGGTCCTGGGCTGGTGCGTAGGTCGGAATTTTTTTGTTTTCTGCTGCGTTACCCTACAGTGGCATCATGAGCGGTGCTATGCGTAGATGCAGGTTACGATCTAGAATACATAGAGATGTATGGGTGTTGCACAATATAATTTGTGGTAGATGAGTTCTACTGCTGATAATTATTTGTGCGGGTAGCAGATGAAATCTGTTACCCGATGTTCTTGTTGCTTCCCTGGAATTTGCATATTTCTGATCTTGATAACAGCATGGTGGAGTTTCAAAGTTCTGGCAATCCGCGATCCTGATTGATCAACGAAGTGCTAACAGTTCTTTGAATTCCACCATAGTTAAAAAAAAGATGAAATTTCGCAGACGAAAGGGCAATGCAGATATGATCTGCACGGGGGTCATGCGTATGACGAAGTTTAGTATGGGGCTCGAGATTTTATTATCTCGTGTTTCATACACCCCGAGATGTTAATCTAGCGACTTGAATAATCATACTTGATGATAAAACGTTGGTAGCTGCGGTTTTGTTCGAAACCTTAGAAGCCACGTAAAATGAAATTTTGCATAAACCGATTAGAGGCGTCTAACTTGGTTTTGCAGGATGGTTTGCATGTGCATATGATGTGGTATAGCAGTGCCCATATTAATTTGATTATGTATGAGATGACTATATGATGTAAATTAACATGACCTGCATGCCATGATTCGGCATGATGGCTGGAGCCATATGATTGTCACTTTAATGACCTGCGTGTCAACCTTTTTTAATGCACTTATTTTATTAGCTATAGAGATAGCAATATTATCTGGTGCATCGACAAGGTGGTGGCAATCTTCGCAACGGTGAACACCGACGCGAATGCCGAAGACGTAGAAATAAAAGACTTCTCCATCAGAAAGGGCTATACCATATCATGCTATTATGAATTGCCTGAGATGTTTATCCCTTATGATGCACCCTTCTTGATTGCGCGGTAGTCTCTTTTATTAGGGTGATCTCTCACTTAAAATATCAAAGTAGTTAGTGTTCACACAAGTGTAGCACCGTCTGAAATTCGTATCTTTTCGGGGTGCGCCATGTACACATGAGCACGAACGAATTGAGAGGAATGAGGCGGGTGAGGTCAGACCTCGCAGCAAGATCACTTGGTTGTCTTTGACGTTTCGGCAGGAGAGTCCTGAGCTCGGAACACGCCCATCGAAAGATGAACAAGAATCACATAGAGATGTGATCGGCAAGTTGGCCTACCGATTGAAATTCGCGTCATCAGTGATGAACCCGTCAATGGCGTTGAATTGAAATGTGGATCTTGTATCACTCACAATCAATTTTGAGAGATATTGATTTGAGTGGGAGCACATTGTAGAATTAACTTGCTTAATTCTCAGTGCAATTAATTATGAACTTTGTCTAAAGTGAAATTTGCATAATAGTTGTAGAATAATGGCTCGCGTTTCCACCTTTCCTATTGAAATTGAATGAGCTGTTAAATATCTGGTTAAACTTTACGGTTGGTAACGTATTGTGAGGATTGTCCTCAAGAGTGCCGAGAAGGACTTTGTCCTATCGCATGCTTTCAGTATTCTCTCGCTAATGCTATGGATAATGTGACTCTCGTCCTTCGATCCAAAAGCTAGAATTCTGTTGCGGTCAAGTGCAATATGTTTGCTTCCATGAGACCTGGACTTCAAAAGTTTGGGATAGCTATGTGATGATATTCATGGAACTGAAAATCATTTTCAGACACAAACAAAGGCTAAAAGATATGGGATATCCAAAGCAATGTTTGTTTTGCAAACTATTAGTAAAAGTGTTTACTCTGCATTTGACTAAATAACAGAGGGATCCAGTAGAACGCCTGTCATATGATGATGGTGAATAAAACAACAACTTAAGAGAAAGGAAATGTCCGAAGGGTGTTAGTATGACTTACACACCTAGGAAGTCCGGGGCTGACGCCACTCTTCAAGTTGGTGCTTCTTCTGAGAGTAGGAGAATTATTGGAAGTAAAACTGTTAGAAGTATAAAGGCAAAAAGAAAGAAGACTGGAATGTCCAGCTCATGTATGAAAGTCATACAAGTTATTGATGTATAGAAGGCTGGTCAAAGAAATAGTTCTTGGGAATTATGATTAAACATGTTAATCATTGATTCTTGGGTATTGTGAGTTGATCACAGAGATACCCACTCGATTGCATTCTGTTGCAACTCGATGGAAGAACTACTACGGCCTAAAAGACTTGCCGGAGTGAGGTTTAGATACACGATGGGAACATAGTAAATGTTACTATACCTTCCATTGGTGTATTACCTATGTATTTACTTTCATAATTCATTTAGAGTTTTATACACTCTAGCCCATTGCATAAGGTATCTTGCAAGAAGGTTGTTCATAAAAGAACTTTTGATGTTCGGTGTTATGAATAACATAAGGGCCATACTTTCATTATGAATGAGTTGTATGTTATGAATATTGATAATAATGCATTACCTCTGTATTTACTTTCATAATTCATTTTAGAGTTTTACACACTCTAGCCCATGCGCATAATGTTTGTTGCAAGAGTGTTGTTCATAAAAGAACAATTGTTGTTCAGTATTATGAATAACATAAGGGTCATACTTCCATCTTGGATGAGATGTATGTTATGAATATTGGTGGTAATATGATACATCCATAATACTGACGCTAAATGTCACAAGACTAAGAGAATACCACACATGTGTGGCACTGCATTTGGTCACATTGGAGAAACCCGCATGGAGAAATTCCATAATGATGGATTTTGAAGTCGTTTGATTATGTATCATCTGACACTTGCAACTTTCCTCCAAAAAGTGAAGTGACTGAAATACCGTTCACAGGCCATAAGGAACGAGCAACGAACTTATTGGTGATCATACATTTTGATGTGTGTAATCCAATAAATGTTGTTGCTGGTAGTGGATTTATCTATCTTCAGAAATGACTCAAGTAGATATATGGATATTTGCTTGATGAGACGTAAGTCTGGATCTTTTGAAATCATTCGAAAGGTTTTCAATATGAAGTAGAAATTATTGTAACAAGAAAATTATGTTTCTGCAAACTAGATTGTCGAAAGGAATATTGAGTTACAAGTTTAGCGAATGTCTGATGAGTTGTGAAAAGAGTTTCATAACTTACACCTCCCGGAACTCCACTGTGAGTGGTACGTCCGTGAAGATGTATTCAAACCATTTGTGACATGGTAAGATTAAAGATGACATAAATCAATTTGCCATTATTCCTTTTAAAGTAATGCTTTAGAGACTGCGGCTTTTACACTGAAAAGAGTGCCATCAGGTCTGTTGAAATGACGCCATGGTATGGTACGCCCAACCATGCTTTGTCTTTTCTTAACATTTGGAATATGGGGCTTGTGTAAAATATTTACAAACCTATTCCAAATCAGACAAGTACTACTTTGTAGGTTATCCCAAGTAATTGGAAATTCCTCCACCACAATACCGAGGCAAAAAGGTTTGCCACCAAGAACGGTATGCTTTTAAAGAGAATGGTTCTTGCAAAAAGGTGAGTGGGAGAACAGTGCAACTCGACGAGATAACAGTATCTTCGTCATCAGATCAAAGGAAAGAAACCTTGGAAGTAATTCCAGAGTTTCCTACTGCGACTAATACGGAAGCCTCTACATAAGATGTATGGACTTCGGTCAAACTTGCAGCTGAACCACGTAGGCAAAACTCGTGCAAACCTCTCAGGTGCGCAAGCGAGATATTGTTGTTAGACAACAATATACCTACGATACACAAGGAAGCGTTGATGGGCCCTGACTCCGGAATTGGCTAAATGCCAATATAATCCGATATAGTTTCCATATAAATGATTCAAGATTATATCTTGTTAAACCCTTCGAAAGACTTAGAGTCTAACGAACATTAATGGAACTATAAACTGATGTGGATAAAATGTTTTATCCATAAAGCTCGACTTGTTGCAATAACAAGTTCAAGGACTTGACTACGATGAGGTTGTCTCACCATAGTGATGCTTCAAATCAGATCGGGTTAAACTAGCAATTAATACATATTTCAATCTTGAGATATGATACATGGATGCCAAAAGGATTTCCATGTGATGGAAATACAACCTAGGACTTACATGTGATACAGTCCAAGGTATTTTGTCAGTCCAGAGGATGCTAGTAAGTATGCAAACTTCAGAGTTCCAGCAATGGACAGAAGTGAGCAAAATGGAGTTGGAATCTTCATTTTGATGAAATAGTCAAAAGAGTTTGATTTCATCAATGGATAACGAAGATGCTTGTGGTTTCAAGAAAGTAAGTGGGAGCATAATAATATTTCTAAAAACTTTGTGTGCTTGACACATTGTTGATTGGAAATAATATAAATTTCTTGACACGAATTAGGACTCCATTGAAAATAGTTTTCGATGAAGTGCTTGGGCTAAATAGCCTTGACATTAGGCATATTTATCTACGAGATAGAATTGCCTAATAGGCTAAAGCCAAAAATACATATTGACAAGATGCTAAAACAGTTTAGCATTAAAACGCCAAGGAGTGATTCTTGCCAAAGTCACATGGAAAGGGTTTTTGCAAGACTCGGTGTCCCAAAACACTGATGAGCAAAATACATGATGGAGATTCCACACACTTTCGTGTTTGGATTAATCATGTATTCCATGGTATGTAAAACAACCAGATATGTCCAGTACTCCCAAGGAGTTGCGAGTAAAGATACCAAAGTGATCAAAGTACTGATCATGGGACAACAGTGGGAAATGTCATTAAGTACTAAAGTAGCACTGATGACATGTTTTCTTGCAAGCAGAGATTATGAAGTGCTCGTTGTAAGTAATTGCATCGATACAGTCTTCATCATTACTCCATGCGATTTTCGATTTAAGTTAAGGGTTTTGTGTAATACACGATATGGTGGCACGGTGTTTGGAAATCGTTCCAAACAGGTTACTGTGGCGAATTCTATAACTAAGGCTAAGTATGTTGCCGCTTTCAAAGCGACATAGAAGATGTTGAATCATGCAATTCGTTCATGAACTTAGTATGGTTCCAAGATGGCTTTGGTCAATGGAACACTACTGAAGATAGTTGCTCCATAGCTCAGTCAGAGGAATCAAGGTTTGACCTGTGATTCACATATATACAAAGCCAAGTCCACACAAAATATGAATTTTGTGAAAGCGTGAAAACGCAAGGATATGCAAAGATACACATGGAGCTGAAGTTGTCAGATCCGTTGGACATCAGGCTATACCACAAGCGAAGCATTTTTACACCGGTATGCCATAGGTGTAAAGTGCATTAGCATTGACTAGATTATTGACTCTAGTGCAAGTGGGAGTCTGTAGGAGATATGCCCAAGAGGCATTAATAAATGTTATTGTTTATCTCCATGTTCATGATTATGTTTATATTCCGTGCTATAACTGCTATGGTTCTCGAGTCTGCAATAACCACGAGGCTCGAAGGAAGACTCATATGCACGTGTGGAATAATAAACGGTAAAATGTATTCCTAGTCTAGCCTCTAAGACTAGCTCAAGTGTTGCATGATGGTTCTGTTTTCTTGATCATGGGCATGACTATGCCGGCAACTTTGAGGGCACAATGTTAGGAGAACACTTGTGTTGAATCGACCCGATTGATGTTATGCTATGAGATTCATTCATCACAAGTTAATGGTTAATAACACAGAGAAAGTTAACATTTGCATAATTCCTTAGACCATGAGAGTATCGAGTTTCTTCATGCTTGCTTCATGAACTTTGGGGTTTGTTAAACGTCATCCGTAAATGGGTGGCTATTACGGCGGCTTACGGGTTCATGGAAAAGTATGTCAAGTAACTTGATAGCTCAAGATTGGGATTTGCTCCTCCGACGATGGAGAGATATCTCTGGGGCCCTCTCGGTGTTACGGTATCCACCATCGTCTGGCCAGACACATTGTGATTTGATCACAGGGATGCCGGAACACAGAAACGAGAAAAGAGAACAAAACCGGTAACGAGGTAACTGGCATTGTGGACAAGTGTTGATCCACGGGGATGCCGATGATTCTCACCTCGGGTATTTGTAACATATCGCGAAGCAACAGGAATAGCACACGACAACTGGAGGTTCACTCGAATATTCATTCGTGTGGGTATAGGGGTCAATATGGGTGTCCACGGCTCCGATGTTGATCATTGATCGGAAAGTGTTCCGGCTCATGTCTATACTTCACCGAACCTATAGGGTCACACGCTTAAGGGTCATCTATCTGCTGAATACTAGACAGGGAGTCTGAGAGAAAATCGCCGGAAAAGTTTCGGACGAAATGAAAACGTTCCGGAGAGAACACCGGAATAGTTTCGGTGAAATTGAAAAGTTGTTTCAGGGTATTCCATTAAGTCATATTGGTTCTGGCACACGCCTAGAAATTCTTGGAGGGTGCCAGAATTGTTCTGGTAACTTCTGGAATTTTTCCGGAGAGAAAAACCGGAAATGTTCCGGAGCAGCCGGAACCGCAATGGTAGCTTTTCGCTGAAGAAAAACATTGTTCCGGAATTGTTTCGGAATGCGTTCAAAATTGTTTTAGTGGGTACTGGAATTATTCTAGACACACAGAAATAATTTGGGGTTTAACGGACGGAGAAAAATGTCTTCGTGAATAGTGAAAGTGCTTTATGGATATTTTTTGGAAAGCACCTTTTGGGATATTTTCCAAAAGGCTTCTAGAAGGACTTGGGAGCCAAGGAAGCCCCCTCATGGGGCGGGGGGGCCCAAGAGTGGTCAGCCAAGGGAAGTGGAGCTCCTTGGAGCTCCACTTGCCATCCTTTTTTGCTTTATTCTTTTATATAAAGACATAAAGTGGGGGTACTTTTGGTATTTTTGAATGCCAACTTTACCCCTTGGCTTTCCTATAAATAGAGGTGGAGGGGTGCACTCCAAACCTCATCCCTTGCTCTCATACACATGCCATGCTCGTCTGGCTCTCTCTCTCTCTCCCTCCCACGAAATAGTTTCGTAGAGCCGAAAGGCTGTCTGGGTTCCGATGGGAACTAGTTCTGGACGGCGAAGCCCTGCCGGATAGCTGACACTGTATGTGCGCAACTCTGTAGAGAGATCGTAGTTTTGGTCTTAGTTCGAGAGTGCCTCTCGAAGGGCTGTCCGAGTGACCGTCCGAGTTTCGAGGGTCCTCCCGAAGGGCTGTCCGAGTGACCGTCCGAGTTTCGAAGGTCCTCCCGAAGGGCCGTGCGCGACACCGTCCGAGGGACTGTCCGACCGCCTCCCGGAGGGCTGTCCGAGGGGCAGATGAGGGAGTACATCCTCGCGGTTGGGATGTTGTAAATCCTAGATGCAGGGATCTGCACCGCCGATCGTCATCGACTCTACTTCCGCTGTGCTACGAGTCGGTAACGAAAAAGATGAAACCTTGTATGCAGTCTCCATAGTGGTCCTGGGCTGGTGCGTAGGTCGGAATTTTCTTGTTTTCTGCTGCGTTACCCTACAGAATATTCGAGTGAACCTCCAGTTGCCGTGTGTTATTCCTGTTGCTTCACGATATATTACAAACACCCGAGGTGAGATTTATCTGCATCCCCGTGGATCAACAACTTGTCCACCATGCAAGTTACCTCGTTACCGGTTTTGTTCTCTTTTCTCGTTTTCGTGTTCCGGCATCCCAGTGATCAAATCGCAATGTGTCTGGCCAGACGATGATGGATACCGTAATACCGAGAGGGCCCGAGAATATCTCTCCATCGTCAGAGGAGCAAATCCCAATCTTGAGCTATCTCGTTTCTTGTCATACTTTTCCGTGAACCCGTAAGCCGCCGTAATAGCCACCCAGTTACGGATGATGTTTAACATACCCCAAAGTTCACGAAGCAAGTACGAAGGAACTCGATACTCTCATGGTCTAAGGAATTATGCAAACATTAACTATCTCTGTGTTATTAACCATTAACTTGTGACGAATGTATCTCATAGCATAACATCAATTCGGGTCGATTCGACACAAGTGTTCTACTAACATTGTGCCCTCAAAATTGCCGGCATAGACATGCCCATGATCAGGAAAACAGGATCATCATGAAATACTTGAGCCAGTCTTAGAGGCATGACCAGGAATACATTTTACCGTTTATTATACCACATGTGCACATGAGTTTCCCTCCGAGCCTCGTGGATATTGCAGACTCGAGAATCATTGCAATTATAGCATGGAACATAAACATCCATTACAAACTCGGAGATACAAAATAACTGTTATTACTGCCTCTAGGGCATATCTCCTACAAAATGTTCAACTAGGTAATAGGGGAATGTGAAAAATTACTTTCTCCATGAACCAAGCAACAAAATTTTTCCTTCCAGGGGCACCCTATCGGAGAAGAGTAAGTGCCTCCTCGCCAGTAGGAGGGATCATTCCCGTCCACTCTTCAAGCACGAATTGAAGGAGGTCACACTCCGGAGCCGCATATTGCCTATTTATATACCCCACCACACTTTCAGACATGTAAGAGGACCCAACGCAAGATTTGGTGGGATTGCTAACCGCCGAAGACCCCCCACCCCACTCGTAGACATGCAAAGAACAATCCGTAAGGAGGGATTTTTTTCAGATACTTCTGCATCTCAAAAAAACATGAAAAATTACCACACATCTTATATCACATGTGTCTGCACCGTGTAATAATTTCATGATTTTATTGCATGCTGAGTGTTCAGAAGAAATTACGCAACGGCGAAACCGCCGAACGTTACTTTGGTGTTATCACCGTCCGTGCAGGGGGCCACACTCCGGAGCCACGTGTCGGGTGTTTGAACCTGCCGCCACACTTTAAGACATGTATGAGGATCCAGTGCGATGTTTTGGTGGCATTGCTACCCCCCAAGGCCCCCGACCGGCCTAACCCTAGCCCATTGACCCGGAGATCTAGGCCTTTGACTTTCACCGGACGGACTTTGACCGATGGACCTTTCCACCTGGTTGTGATAGGCCAGCCCATAGCAACATCTCAGAACAAGGTCTGGGCCCAACCCACCACTAGATTCCCTCCGGGTCGACCCAACATGGCCGTTTTCCCCCTCCAAGTGCCGGCGGCAGTGCCATCCATGAAGGGGGTCACACTCCAGAGCCGCGTATTGCCTATTTATATACCCCACCACACTTTCAGACATGTAAGAGGACCCAACGCAAGATTTGGTGGGATTGCTAACCGCCGAAGACCCCCACCCCACTCGTAGACATGCAAAGAACAATCCGTAAGGAGTGATTTTTTTCAGATACTTCTGCATATCAAAAAAACATGAAAAATTACCACACATCTTATATCACACGTGTCTGCACCGTGTAATAATTTCATGATTTTATCGCATGCTGAGTGTTCAGAAAAAATTACGCAACGGCGAAACCGCCGAACGTTACTTTGGTGTTATCGCCATCCGTGCAAGGGGACACACTCCGGAGCCGCTTGCCGGGTGTTTGAACCTGCCGCCACACTTTAAGACATGTATGAGGATCCAGTGCAATGTTTTAGTGGCATTGCTACCCCCGAAGGCCCCCGACCGGCCTAACCCTAGCCCCGTTGACCCGGAGATCTAGGCCTTTGAATTTCACCGGACGGACTTTGACCGATGGACCTTTCCACCTGGTTGTGATAGGCCAGCCCATAGCAACATCTCAGAACCAGGTCTGGGCCCAACCCACCACTAGATTCCCTCCGGGTCGACCCGACATGGCCGTTTCCCCCCTCCAAGTGCCGGCGGCAGTGCCATCCGTGAAGTGGGTCACGCTCCGAAGCTGCGTGTCGGGTGTTTACACCTGCCACCACAATCCTAGAAACAATCTGATGGATGTAGATATAAAATTTGTCTCGTTTGGCCAAGGAATAAAAAATATACAAAAAGTCAAAACAAAAGGGTGTTTTCTATAAATCTTAAGCAAACATGATTTTAGTTTGTTCAAATTTGAAAACATAGTATAGCAACAGAATCCTTTCAAGAATCTGATAAAAAACCATATAAAATTTGTCAAAATCGATGCAAGTATCAATTACTTGTGATTTTAACAAAGTATAAGGACCTATATGGAAAAGTACATGAGGTCACATTTCTAACATACTCAAAAACAAAAACAAACTAGATATTCATAATCTATGGAAAATTCTACCCCAAATCGATATATAACTTGTGTATGTTTAAGTTCAGATAAGTCAAATTTAAATTAATCAAATTTTAATTTAAAAAAAATAAAAATGATTTATAATTAAAAAACAGATAAAATCTATGCCAACGGTCACCGTCAGGGCCGTCGGGATAGATTTGACGGCGTCAACCTGCCGTCAATCGCCGGGCCGCCAGGGTCACCTCTATGCCGACGGCCTATCTATGCCTACGGCTGCCGTCGGCATAGATCGATGTATGCCGACGGCCTGTCTATGCCTACGGGTTTTTTCGGGCCGTCGGCATAGCTCCATCTATGCCGACGGCCCCGACAAAAGGCCGTCGGCATGGAAAAGACCATCGGCATATAGCTTTATTCCGGTAGTGAGGTCAGGAAGCCAGATTCCTTTTCTTCCGACAGCCGACCATGACGCTGACGCGAGTCCTATACCACACACACACACACGCACGCACTCGCAGCCATTCCATTCCGAAACTTCAGCGGCCCCAGAGCACCGGGAACGGCATATAAAGAGACCATCACCCACCACCGCTACCGCCCAGACAGCGCGCAGTGGCCGGCGAAACGATAGAGCTAGCAATAGCTGTCTGTATATAGGCGAAGGTGATGAGGACGGCGGGCCGGATGCCAGCGTCGAGGACGCTCTCGTGCGTGCTTTTCCTCCTTGTCGCCGTCGCGTCGCCGGCATCCGCGGCGGTGGCGATCACCAAGGGCGACTTCCCCCTGGGGTTCGTCTTCGGCACCGACTCCTCTGCTTACCAGGTACGCGCACTGCTATGCCACTCGGCTCACGCCGGCCAGGCCCGGCTACCCGCCTCGCCCTAGCTCGCCATTGCATACATGATAGTACTAGTATTCAGTGTATCGCCGCCGGTGGTTCGTGGCGATTTCTCATGTCACAGTTGACAGTCACACCTACATCTTCATCTTCGTAATTACGTAAAACACAGAGATATATACCACATATACGTACTATATGTGGCCTGGCTCTGTATACCAGATGTTAGGTTCTCTCTACTTTGGACAATCACTCGTCTGAATTACTCACGAATACAGATTACAGCTTTGGAGAAGGAGTTCAGAGGTAGGGGGAAGAGAGATACAGGTTCAGTCGCCACCGCCGTGCCGTTCGTGATCCCAGCCAGGATGCTCTTCTCGTAGTCTCCTGCCGTATACTTGTAGTTAGCTACTCCTGATCGTGACATGGGCCAGCCCACACGGAGGCCCGAGGAACCAGCCCACATGGCGTACATGTAGGAGATATAAGGTCCCTGACATCCCTCCCTTCTTGAAATGCGGCTTGCCCCCAAGCCGCTATCACGAAGAGTTCGCCAGGATCCCATGGTGCTTGAAGAACCTTGATCATGCGGGGATCGCCATCGTAGTTGTCGCGGTAGCAACCATGGTTGAGGTGGACTTGAACGAGCTCGGAGAAGCAGTTGGAGCTGAGGTAGTAGTAGTGGTGGCCAACAGAAATCCGGTTGAAGTAGTTGTTGTGGTTGTTGGAAACCTTGGTGAAGAAGGCGACATAGAAGTAGCCGTCACAGTTGAAGCCGAAGTAGGTCCTGTGGCCGACGAAGCCTTGCGCGAAGACGGCGGCGACGGCAATGACACCCCTCCCTTCTTGAAAATGATCTTGCTTGTACCATGTAAAGGACGTCGTACCACTCATGGCCAGTACTCTCTTGCTGATTACTAACACCTGCAGATTCTTTGGCGGTTGAAGCTCAGAAGTAGTCATGGTGATTCTCCTGGGATCCACTGACTTATGCACTTCATCGGCAGGGTAGCCGACCCAAAGAACAACCGAAGCATTGGTAAGATCACAGGAGCAATCACAGCATAAATAGTACCATCTTTGATTCGGAAGGAGCAACAAATCTCCAGTTGTAGTGCATAACTCCATTTCTTGGCCTTGGAGCATTCTTGCATCAAAACTGTGTCGCACCTTGTTGTAACAGAGTAGGTCTAGTTGGCAATTTTTGCAGTGCAACACTTTTGCACAAGTCCATGTTGTTGCTTCCATGGAAGTAAATTGAACACTTCTAGTTGATATTCTTGCAACAACCAGGAGCTTTCTAGCAATGCAGTCCAGGTCATAATGATGCCAGGGAGGTTTCAGCCGAAAAACTCGCCAACTCTCAGATGGTCCTTCAATGACAAACTTCAGACATCTTGTAGGCCACATATCATATGGAGCAGTCAGCAGAACTTTTCTCTTGTCAGTACGATTGCCTGCACCTTGATCACTAGATGAATGCACAATATCACACAGGGGACCCGGGCGCTCAACTCCCACAGAGAACATGAACTGAATGGAAATGGTTAATGCCAAAGTATAAGTAGCCGTGACGCTCTCCCGACTGTTAAGCTGGTCACCATTTCTCAAAGAACTAAAAGAATCACATGAGGTGATTATGATACCTCCTACTGAGCATGAGTTACTTATGAGACCAAATAGAAATGGCATATTTAGGGCCCCCATATCTCTCCAGAAATATTCCCTAGATGTTTGCCAAACAACCTTGTTGTTTTTACTGCTCCCAGACTTCTCTAACCATTTGCCAAATAAGCCTGGGGTAGTGCACATGCACTTGCACTGCGCATTACCAATCTGTACGCTTGCATAAGTGGGAATCACCCAGGGCTGCACTGAAGCATTTACAGATATAGCAGGAGTACCTAGACTTGCTATTAGCCCAAAATACACACCAGGTGGTCTCTTATTGAAAGAGAGTAGCAAACCCCAGTCTTGAGAAGTTCTCTGCTCACACTTGTGAACAACAACAACATAAGTTTCATCCAATTTCAAATATGCTCGAGCATCTGTGAAAAGTGCCCATACTAACGAATTTTTGTCGTCTAATGTTCTCTTCTCTGTAGGTGGCCTGATCAATAGTATCCAATTTGGTGTACGTTTGAAGAAGCAGCACTGAAAACTGGTCAGTACAGCAAGCTGAAGTTTGGTTCTTGAACCACCATCTAATTGTTCAGATTTGCATTCTCTAGCAAAACGCCCACTCCCCTTCAATTGCTCTTGGCTCAAAAATTGCTCGTGCATTGGCATGCTCATTACCCTTGGATAGAGCTGACCACACATGCAGTGCTCGAACTCCACATGTACTGCTCGGCAATTGCATGAAAAAGATGTCCATTGTATCTTCAGCAGGGTGGTCTCTTGATTGAACTCGAACAGTGGCCATGGTTTTGGTCGTAGCTTGGTTCCATGATAACTCTGTAGCTCAGTTGAAACAGAGAACCTACAGGTACAAGAAGTTTGTCGAGCTTGAGCATGAAACTCATAGTATGACTGCAAAGAAGATATAACTGGCACTCGTTCTGCATCAGTGAAGTTCATAGTATCTTTTTGTTGCATTAGCTGCTGACTCGGAATAGGAAGAGATCTTGGCACCATAGTGATCCAACAAATAACCTTCTCTAAAAGACATGTTTGCTACTGCGCACTTTGCAGAGACCACCAGGATTCTCTCATGATATTTAGATCACTAGAACCAAGAGCACTTAATTTAAATTCCACTTTTGGTAGTTCTAACAAGACCTGTACTGCTCTGTAGTTGCCTGAAAATGTATTTAAGGTTCCACTACAAGGTATTTCCTTCACCACTGTCTTGCTTAAACTCTCCGGACTAGTTGATGGCCACAGGAGCAACCTTAGATCATCAGGTATATAGTGCCAAATTTCAACAACTTGCAAACTGAAAGTCTCTTCTATGGAAATCAGCTCACAAGAAACTGAATATGGCTCATCCGGATAGCCTGCATCCGAATTGGACTTGAAGGACGGCCACGGTCTAGGCCTGAACAGGAGTCCCATGTGTTTGACCCTCACTCATACAGGTGGCAGCCATGGGTGCCACTGTAGTTCATCCGCTTGCAATTCTTCTGTGGGCAACACATATGCGATGATGTCCTTGGTGCCAATGCCCAACATAGCTGCCTGGTCGGGGAAGGTGTTGACAATGGCCGTGGGCGATGAAGGTGTAACGGCTGGGTGGAGCACCAACTTGAAATGGCTGGTGTCGCGAGGGGAGCATTTCATCGAACACCCGGTCAGCGTCGGTGCAGCAAGGTCGTTGGGGACGATGAGGGCGACGCCGTGGTCCACCTCGTTCGTCGCTGGGGTGGAGGTGTTGACAGAGAGGGCATTGAGCTCCTGCACGCCGGCCTTGGGGTCGACGTCGGTGGTGGTGGCCACGGGAGGAACAACCTCCTCAGCGGTAGAATAGGTGCCGATGCCAATGGAGGGTGTTGACCATGCGGGTGCGAGCTGCTCAACCTCGTTGTCGTTGAGGTCGACCGCAGGCTCGAGGAAGATGGTGGTGACCTTGTTGACGCTGTTGGTGGCGACAACTTGGTTCGAGCCATCCGTCGAACAGGTGGTGTGCACCATCGCGATGCAGGTAGGGGGGCGTCGTGGATGACCTCGAGGACCTCTTGGGGCTTGGTGTTGGAGAAGGAGACGTCGGGGACGGGTGTGCGTCGTGGTTGAGGCTGCCGGATCGACAAGCGAGGTACCCACGGGAGGGTCACCCACGCGTGCGATACCCAACACTGAGCTCATCTCCTCCGCTTTAGCGCATAACCTCTCGAGATACCACAACAACTGCTCATTGGCAGACATGGCATCCCACTCCGGTGGTAAGACGGTGGGCATGGCGTCGTCGCCGGTGGAAGCAGGGGAATCGGGTGTGGAGGAAGAAAAATTGGGGGAAAATATGCGGGGGAAGGGTGGTGGCCTGGCTCTGTATACCAGATGTTAGGTTCTCTCTACTTTGGACAATCACTCGTCTGAATTACTCACGAATACAGATTACAGCTTTGGAGAAGGAGTTCAGAGGTAGGGGGAAGAGAGATACAGGTTCAGTCGCCGCCGCCGTGCCGTTCGTGATCCCAGCCAGGATGCTCTTCTCGTAGCCTCCTGTCGTATACTTGTAGTTAGCTGCTCCTGATCGTGACATGGGCCAGCCCACACGGAGGCCCGAGGAACCAGCCCACATGGCGTACATGTAGGAGATATGTCCCTGACACCCGCTCGCCGCGCTCCCACCCCCCGACGCCGCCCGTCTCGTGACCCAAACGGACAAATGGGTCTACCGTTTTAGTTGGCCTAAGTCACATGCATGTTGTGCTGACCAAACAAAGAGCCTCCTGATATCGTCATGATGTCATATTGACCAAACAATGTATTGCCTCTGTCCTCTAATGCCAGCCAAACTTGGCAGGTCTGTCTGTTGTCACCATCATCTTGCCAGAAAAGGAAACGAGTTCAGTGGAGAAGGGAATGGAGCCGAACTTGGTGTACACCAGTCCTCGTACGGCGGTGGCCGTGGTGTAGCTACCACCAGCGGGTGATGGCCGGCCTCGAGCTCAGGCAGGTGGTCGTTGGTGTGCAGGGCCAGGGCGAACGCACTCAAGGTGCTCGAGAAAATGCTGTTGCTGTATTAGAGAGAAAACAGGTGACACATGAGCGATTATTTCCTCGTATGTGGGAGGGACTGTGTGGGTTTGGATGAAATGTCTCTAGACATGGCGGACTGCATGTCCACAAAAGAAAAAAAATGGGGACCTGATGTCGGCTTCCTGTGAATTCGAGGGGCAAAAATATATTTTTCCTTAATTAAACCCAAAGTACCAGTTCAGCTGCACCGCTAGGCTTGGAAGTCGCAGGAAGGATCAGTGGGTCGATGGTGGTCAGTCGACGTGGGCGGGAACGGGAACGGTGCAGCCGACGTGGTGGAGCCCGGCCGGCCTTTTCCAATCCTCGAGAAGGGACAAAGCGGTCTCTCCCTGCCCGCTTGCGTTGCGTGTGGTTCCGTCCACTCCGCCTGGCGTTACACGCAGCCGGTCCGGCGAGGTCACAGGTCAGGAAGCCAGATTCCTTTTCTTCCGACGGCCGACCATGACGCTGACGCGAGTCCTACCCCACACACACACACGCACGCACGCACTCGCAGCCATTCCATTCCGAAACTTCAGCGGCCGCAGAGCACCGGGAACGGCATATAAAGAGACCATCACCCACCACCGCCACCGCCCAGACAGCGCGCAGTGGCCGGCGAAACGACAGAGCTAGCAATAGCTGTCTGTATATAGGCGAAGGTGATGAGGACGGCGGGCCGGATGCCGGCGTCGAGGACGCTCTCGTGCGTGCTTTTCCTCCTTGTCGCCGTCGCGTCGCCGGCATCCGCGGCGGCGGCGATCACCAAGGGCGACTTTCCCCTGGGGTTCGTCTTCGGCACCGGCTCCTCTGCTTACCAGGTACGCGCACTGCTATGCCACTCGGCTCACGCCGGCCAGGCCCGGCTACCCGCCTCGCCCTAGCTCGCCGTTGCATACATGATAGTACTAGTATTCAGTGTATCGCCGCCGGTGGTTCGTGGGGATTTCTCATGTCACAGTTGACAGTCACACCTACATCTCCATCTTCGTAATTACGTAAAACACAGAGATACCACATATACGTACTATATGTGGCCTAAAAATTTCTCGATCAGGAAACAAACATACGTACAGAAAGCCACATCCTCTCTGTGTGTTGGTTCTATTCTACTTCCTCTGTACCTAAATATAAGTCGTTTTGGTAGGCTAAACTATAGCATACCAAAACGACTTATATTTAGATAGGGAGGTAGTATCAAAGAACAGTACTACTACTAGTAGACTACTGTATTATTATCTTTGTATAGGGCATGAAATTGCTGCCAAGTACTCCCTCCGTAAACAAACGTAAGACGTTTTAGATCAGTATATGCCAACTTGTTGGTCCATATCCTCTATCTAGCACCACCACACGTTCATCTCACGTTCATACATATGGAAACAACGAAACATCTCCTCTTTACCTTCAACAAAGGAAATACTCTACTAGAGAGGTTGCATTTGCATACCGTGTGCCGGTGTGCGCCTTTTTCCCTTTCTTTGTGTTATTTTCCTGCTCCTGGCCTTCCCTTTTCCTTCACCAGCTGCTCCTTGCCTTTTCCTCGACGACATTTTCGGTCACACGTGACGCGTCCTATATTGTTAAAGTGAACTGAGCCATCAATCGGACGGGTGGAACAGGGCGTGCAACAAAGTAATTTTTTTCCATGTGTTCTGGCCATGTTTTTCTTATCTCATCTGAAGTGAATGAACAATGTGGGCATCTGGCCATGTCCAAAAAAATATCAAAATTGTGAAGAAGTTCGAAACGTGCTATACTTGTAGTCTTGTAGTCTTGTACTCGTGTTGATGCAACAGCAGAGTGGTTCAATGTCCAAAAAAATATCAAAATTGTGAAGAAGTTCGAAACGTGCAGTTGCTTAAATTCAGGGTCCAACTCTGACCAACACAAAGCTTTCTTTCTAGTGTCATCCCTAAACTCGATCCAAGTTAAGCAGCCGGTTTCTTTTGGTAGTTTGTAAAAAGACATGGTGGTTTCAGTTAAATGAAATCAGAGAGGATGCTCTCTTTATTATAGAAAAATAAATATAGAGTTAAGCAACCAGTCGCAGGCAGCTAGCCTATGCTTACACAGTTACACTCTGTTCCTACCAACGACGTTTTCGTCCCATATAGTCTTCGGAAAACAACCCAAATGCCGTTTCCACACCAGTTTCTTTCGTCGACTTCATTTCGGTGTCACCAGGATAATTTCTCTTTCGGCTACTTCTTTGTGTTTTTGGCTGGAGCGAAACAGAGCATCTTAATAAGTGAAGGCTGTAAATAGGCGGTGGTGTTGGCAGGATTGGAACCATAAATAACCCAAAGCTCTCAAGACTCAAGAGTGGAGGGAGAAAAAATAGTGATCCATCTTATGTTGCTAGGGATTAGGATCTGAGAGTCCAAACAGGGTCAAAACTAAAAACTAAGAAAAAAGGGGTTTTCCAAATTAAAATGTAATTATTATTATTAGAGAGAATGGTCAAAATTAACTGCCTTTGCTCTTAAGACTCTGCCGTCTGAATCATCAGAATTCGGATCACAAGTTAATAAAAAAGTTTGATATTGTATGGAATACTTTGTTGTACGTACCTGTCTGAACATTCGGCTGTTTTTCCAGATTGAAGGTGCGGTTGCAGAGGATGGAAGAAAACCCAGCATCTGGGACACATTCACACACTCAGGTTAGTTTCACCGGTTCACGCACACCTTGTGAGCCTGAATCTGCCACGCATCCTCACACTGCGAATTATAACATGGAGTTTAAACATCCACAGGCTACTCTGCCGATGGTGCCACTGCTGATGTGACTGCAGATCAGTATCATAAGTACAAGGTTAGTTTGTGAGACCAAGTGATGTTAAACGGATGAATTTTCAGACCAAGAATTCGGTGTTAAACTTACTGTGATAAATCACCAGGAAGATGTAAAGCTATTGAGTGAGATGGGCGTTGATGCGTACAGATTTTCCATTGCCTGGCCTCGGCTTATCCCTGGTAAGGCCATACCGACGTATTTAGTAAAAGCATATGTTGAATAATGTGTTGCAGAAAAGTTAAGAGTGGCACTTCACTGACTTCTGTTTGTAATCCATGAAGATGGCCGAGGAGCTGTCAATCCAAAGGGACTGGAGTACTACAACAACCTTATCAATGAACTCCTGGGTCATGGTATTTGATCCTTGGCATACTCAGTCCTCCATTTAGGAATGAAATTCAAGGATTTCCAAATGTCCAGCTGCGCAGAGATAAATCGTGCATCTTCCTGTGTTTCATGTAGGAATTCAGCCTCACGTAACGATATATCATTTCGACTTCCCTCAGGCTCTTCAAGATGAATACCGTGGGATGCTTAGTCGTAAATTCATGTACTTCTCTTCTTGCCCTACCATTCAATGCCATTAGTGCAAGTGCAATTCCATAAGGGAAGAGGAAATAATGTTTCTTTTTGCCTTTTTGTCACATGGTTGCAGAGATGACTACACGGCGTATGCAGATGTGTGCTTCAAGAACTTTGGCGACAGGGTGAAATACTGGAGCACTGTGAATGAGCCAAACATTGAGCCCATTGGTGGATACGATGTAGGATTCCTTCCACCACGGCGATGCTCATCCCCCTTCGGCATAAGTTGCGACAACGGCAACTCTACCACAGAGCCCTACATAGTAGGGCACCATCTTCTGCTTGCACATGCCTCAGCAGCGTCCCTGTATAAAGAGAAGTACCAGGTCAGGAACAATGCCACCTTTTACAGAACCAACCTGTTCATTAGGGGTTGCCCATTCTCACAGGTCTAATATTCCTTCTATTTCTTGATAATCAGGCCAAGCAAGGAGGAAAAATTGGACTCACATTGCTCGGCTGGTGGCACGAGCCTGCGACACAAACACCTGAGGATATAGCAGCAGCTGCAAGGATGAATGACTTCCACATTGGATGGTATGTTCTTCTACATTTTACGTTTAACAAGGACAGCTAGAATGTGTATGTAAATCCAGCTAAAGATCTTGTGATCATGACACAGGTATATGCATCCATTGGTGCATGGAGACTACCCCCCAGTGATGAGGAAGAATGTTGGGTCCAGGCTACCATCTTTCACCTCTGAAGAGCTGAAAAGTGTGCTTGGGTCTTTTGATTTTGTAGGATTTAACCACTACGGTGCCGCATATGTGAAGGCTGATCTTAGCAAGCTGGATCAAAAGCTGAGAGATTTCATGGGTGATGCAGCCGTGAAATATGACACCAGTAAGAATATTAATAACCTGAAGTCCTGTCATGTGTTTATGTGCCACAATGCAATGAGAGAAATGGATTAACCTAACTCTTCTGCAAATGTATTCTTGCAGTGCCATTTTTGAACTCGAAGAACCAGGTATTTGATGATACAATTCATTTCAACTCTAACCAATTTAGTTGGGAAATGAACTTTATTCCCAATAAACCAAATCATTTGTATGTCTGTGGCTAAAATTAAATGTAACAGCTCCTGTTTGGGTTGAAAATGGATTTCATGTCGTCGACACCGTGGTCTCTGAGGAAAATGCTGGAGCATCTCCAGGTCAAATACAAGAACCCTGTGGTCATGATCCACGAGAACGGTAAATTCTACTGACAGAACTTTCAGCTACATTAAAAATCATGATCCCGTAAGATCATCAACTTTTGATCACTCATCAACCTGAAATACCATTTCCTCAATGATCATATTCATCAGGAGCTGCCAGTATTGCTGATCCCTCTGGTGGGAACACCCCCGACGACGAGTTCAGGTCACAGTACCTGCAGGATTACATCGAGGCGACCCTCCAATCCAGCAGGTACCAACACCATCCATTCATCTCAGTACAGGACACCTGAAAGAAACTGACGCAGTTTACTCACCATTCTCCTCTCTGTTGTTGGGTGATCAGGAATGGGTCGAACGTGCAGGGTTACTTCGTGTGGTCATTCCTGGACGTGTTCGAGTACCTTTTCGGCTACCGCATGGGCTTCGGCCTCTACAGTGTGGACTTCAGCTCCGAGGAGAGGACAAGGTACCAGAGGCACTCCGCCAAGTGGTTCGCCGGCTTCCTCCATGGTGGTGAGCTCAGGCCGGTGGCTCTGCCCGGCAAGGCGTACTCCCAATGATCTTGACACTTCTTCAGGCCTCTGTAGCCCGCAAAGAGAAGGATGCACGAATAAGCCCGGATAGTTGGGTGTTACTTTTGGATGTTAGTTGAATTTAGCTTGGGCAGTAGGTTTTACAGGTCCCTGCTTCTTTGGATTCGATTGTTCCTAATCCTATGTATATGTTTATGTCGATGTATATGCTGAAAATATTAATACGTTGCTACAAAAATTGTCGGGTTTAGTCATTAGTCTGTGAGTGAAATCACATACCTGAATTTAGACAGTATCTGCGAAGTCTCAATTTTGGTTTCAATGGCATATACATGGGCTGTAAAGATGAAGAAGGCACATACATGTGCCTGATATTGTTGCAATGTCCAGATGACCAAACAAAGGCAGTGCCTCCCTGCTACAAGCATAATCCAAGAGAAACAGCAGCAGCACTCATTCAGCATTCTCTCATAATAACTGATTCAGTATTGTGGTACAGTGGTCAGAACTATTAATGCAGCAGCCAATAACTATTATATACCTAATAATAAAGGGGCAATTGCTTCTGGCGGTAAGTCATTAAAATTGCCCCTAAAGTTGCAAAATATTACCCACCAATGCCACCTATAAATGACAAAAAACGTTTTGCAGGTAATCCCCCGCCTGGGCCGGCCCATGCAGTAAGGACCTCCTATACCGCGCTCTGTGCGCGGGAGAAGACGCAGCGCGCCCGTTTGGGCCGGCCCATGTGCGCGCGACCTGTTTTTTTATTTCGTTTTTTATTTTTATTTTTATTTTTCATTTTCGTTTTTTCTACTTTAAATAATTTGGGACTTAAAAAAATGCTCAGGATTTTCCTAAAAAAGTCCGCATATTCAAAAAATGTTTGTTATTTTGAAAAAAATGTTCGTAAAATCAAAAAAAGTTCATGATTTTGAAAAAAAAGTCCGTGTATTAAAAAATGTTAATGTAATTGAACAAAATGTTTGCTAATTCAAAAAATGTCCTAAAAATTTAAAAACAGTTCGTGAATTACAAAAGAGTTTATTGATTCATAAAATGTTTGCTGGTTCAAAAAATGTTCATGCATTTCAAAAAATGTTCGTGAATTTCAAAAGAAAAATCCACCAATTTCGACAAAAATGTTCGTCTATTCTAGAATTGTTCGCTGATTCAAAAGAAAATGCTTCAAAAATGTTCACAATTTAACAAAAAAATGTTTGCAAATAGTAATTTTTTTTCCCAAATTTGTAAAACTGTTCACGAATGATCGAAGGTATGTAGTTAAACAATAATGCTTCTGAGTCTTTGTGACTATATACCCGCGTGAATTTTGAAGAAATTAACTGCCGGGTAGATCGGAATATTATAGTATGTTTTAAAAAACTTTTCTTGAAATTCAGAATAATTCTTTGAATTACCAAGTTTTTTGACAACCACGATATTTTTTCGAAAATGTGAACATTGCTTCAATTTGTGAATAATTTTTTTAAAAAGGTACATTTTCTTGCATTTGTGAACAAATTTTGAAAATCATGCGATGAGATGTGAACAAAATGTGGTCATAGCCATTGGAGATTATGAATTTTTTTTCTCCCGTTGCAACGCACGGGCCTTTTGCTAGTAACTATTAAGCCAGTAAAATCATGATTTGTCCAGACTAGCACACAGGAGGACTTCTAAATGGTATTGGTGCCGGTGCCAGCGCTTGACCGAATATGACAACAATCTGACACTGAAGATGATCTCCAAATGTAAGTGCTTGTATGGCCAACCAACAACAAATCAAGGACAGCTACAACCAATACATAGTTAACACAAACATGACTAATTCTGCACAATCTTTACTAGCAAGTAGATACGAATTGTTGCTACCAGTCATCAGGATTGCTTGCTCTCTCCTATTTATTCTGCTGTCAAATGTCTTCTCTCAGCATGTGATTGGTTCTGATATATGTGGGATCGGTTCACACAAGAGGCTTCTAAGCAGCTCTGGCTAACTCCGAAGGAAACAATAATATCAGTAATTTTGACTCTCATTACTCACCCAGACGAAGATTAAGCTGTAAATTCTCAGCTAGTTCCAAACGTAAAATCTGGCAACATAGTTACAGAGTTTATTGGTTGTGCGCATCAAACAATGCAGATGCTGGGGGCATCGCTTCCTTTTTATAAAAATAAGTTATGGAGTCGATGCTCGAACCTTCCCAGGTAAATCAGTTTAGCAAAAATATCAGATTGAAACTAACAAACGAGAGAGGTAACACTGAGCACAAAATTGGAAGAGGCGTCTGTAGATTTGTACTGATAGTCTGATACTATACTGTTTACATAGTCTTCAGTTTCCATCAGCTTGGTAAATACCTCCAGATAGACGGCCAGGATGACTTCGCTGACTGGGGAAAAGGATTATACTAGGGACCAGGGGGGTGATGCAAACAGGTAGTAGGTTGAAACTTCTTACATGATGAAAACATCAACAAGGGAAATCTAATCTACGTAACAAACTGAACATCCAGTCTCTTACAAACTTCCTAACTGACAAGAACCAGAAGAAGAAAAAATAAGATCACGGTAATTCTATTGTCTTAAATGGCAACGTCCTCCACCAGAATCAAACACCGAGCCCCCGAATTATCGAGCCGCAGTTGCCTATCATGGCATATGAGGACATAAAACGTTCAAGTACATAACTAATATGACTAAGTTGAGGATATGCAAATACAAGATTGGTCTAAAGGGCAGCCCGGTGCATGTAGCTCCCGCTTGCGCAGGGTCTGGGGAAGGGTCTGACCGCTTTGGGTCTATAGTACGCAGCCTTAAAACGGTCGGACCCTTCCCCTTTAAATACAAGATTGGTCTAAATGCCGAAAAAGGCTTTCGCCCCGCTTTATATATAAAGCAACGAACCACAAACACAATGAAATAGAGACTGAAAATTATATATTCTTGTATTACTTAGGCAAAGCAATGCTCTAAACTATTATCATGAATGAAAGGATTGATGAGGTGGGACATGGTTGTTGCACAAGGATAGAGACTGAAAATTATATATTCTTCTATTACGTAGGCAAAGCAATGCTCCAAACTAATACTCCCTCCGTCCGGAATTACTTGTCACAGAAATGGATAAAAATGGACGTGTCTAGAACTAAGATACGTCTAGATACATCCATTTCTCCGACAAGTAATTCTGGACGGAGCGAGTATAAGATCGTTTAGATCACTAATATAAGACCGTTTAGATCACTACTAATATTAGTTTACAGATGAGTACATAATACACAGCTTGTTTACAACTGAAACAAATTTGATCCCAATCTACTAGATAGGTTGCGAACAGCTTAAATATTCAGAGGATACACAATTTGCAAGATTATATCAAAATGTCAACAAGGTATAAATAAATAAACATGTATCAGAAGCAAAATGCACATCACGGGTTCGATTAACACATTATGGTAGCTTATCTGATAGGACAATTAGGTGATGTACTGCTTGACATTTCAGGTCCATCATCTCTACCACCAGCTGCCCAGTCTACAAGCAAAAGAAATCAAATAAAGTAACCAAAAAATCTATAAAAAAATTAACACAGAAAGAGAGGGTGAAGGTGCAACAGTTACGACTTACATCAATTTACCATTACATATTCATGTAACCTGAGCAGATTACTAGCTTTTGACTCAAGGTTAGGAATAGGTAAATAAAGCCATATATAGTACCTATGAGAGCACACTTCCTCTAAACAAAACAAATCACTCAAACAATAATGATCATCTACCTACTAATAAAGCCATTTTCAGACTGTTGAGCCAATCAAAGGAAATGAGTTTTCCAGCACTACTCTGAAGTGAACCTATTCCATGCTAAGTCAGATGCACTAATGGTAATATTCTTGAACGAACACATTCTGGTGGAGAAAAATAACTCGACTGCTTAAATTTGAATACCTTATAGTAAGTAAATCAAAGCATAATGAACTATAGACAATAGACAGTAATGAAAATAATTTTGCTTTCACATGGTCCAATGAAATATATACAAACATCACCATGAGTTCAAAAACTGAGGAAGCAAGTATAACTTATGCATGAATTGCTAGGCAACCTTTAACCACACAACAAAAGATAATTAGTTTTTGTTACTATTGCTACAATTGTTACGGTGATTGGCGATTTTAGGGACCGTCCATCCACTTCAATCAAACGGTGAAGAAATAGGAATTACGAGGAGTTACGAGACTTAAATTACGCGAAAGTACAAATAACTGTGGGACCATTACAAAATTTAGGTGGGGTTAGTAATTTTCTAAAAGGGTAGATCCGTCATTTATCCTCCACAATCTCACTGACCAACCACCCATCGACTACCGCTGATCTGATTCGCCGGGGAGCGAAAGCGAGGTCTTCGAGGGCTATGAGCAGCAGTACTGCGAGATCTCCGCCGCCCTATCCCGCAAGTGCCCCGCCGCCTCCGCCCTCGATGGCTGTACGTGCGCACGGCTCTTGCTCGCCCAGAACCCCAGGATTCCATGCCTTGGTCTGATTTCCTTGCTTGTTCCCTTCACCAGAGAAGAAGAAGCAGAAGCTGTCCGAGATCCAGGCCGACGTGCAGGAGTCTGAATCGCTGGTACCGATTCCATGACTTGTGTTGTTAGTCTTCCTTTCGTGCTCAGTTGTCAGTTATAGCTTTGTTGTGCGTCCGATTTCTATTTGGCTGGCTTCTCGTAGATAAGGAGGATGGATTTATGATGTGTAGCTATTTAATCGTGCCTCCAATTTCTGTTTGGCTGGTTTCCCGTAGATCAGGAGAATGGATTTGGAGGAGCGGAGCCTGCAGCCGAGCGTCAAGGCCGGGCTGCTGGCTAAACTGAGGGAGTACAAGTCTGATCTCAGTAATGTCAGTGCTTTTGATTACAGTGATTAGAGTGAGTAGGTATATTTCCCCCATTCTCAATGCTTGTGATTACAGTTATTAGAGTGAGTAGGTATATTTCCCATTCTCGGTGCTCTTTATATCAGTGATTAGAGTCAGTAGGTAGTGATTAGAGCCAGTAGATAATACTGAACATGGTAAATTTCATTAGAATATGACTTGCAAGTTGATGGATACAGAACCTTTGTGCTGTGAAAAACAATTATAGTAGGAGATTCAGACAATGTTCTGATTAGGCACTGGACTATGGCCTTTTCCCTTAAAATTAGGTAGTAAGCTGTATATTAAGGCAGTGTATGGCGCCGTATAGAATGGCCAGTAATTATGTGTAGTATTTCTCCGAAAACAAGAATTGGCTGAATTTGGAGGAATGGCTGCTTTATATGAAATTCTTGCCCGCTTGGCACGCGTTGCTACAAGTACATTACCCCGCCTCAGCCAAAATCATCGTCAACAAATATGGCAGTCACCATTTGTTATTTGTAGTAATCAATAATGCAAGCTACATCATGCATTTGTAAGTACTCCGATGCAGATATGTTGATCTAACTACATTCTCTGCTTTTGAACAGCATATGTACGAAGAAAACAGATTTTCATGTGAGTACATGGATATCGGCGAGAGGGAGTCGGAAGAGTATGGGTCATCGGCTCATCGCCCAAAAGGAAGAAACTTGCAGTTAACAATCCAAAGGCATTGAATTTTGGCAGTAGTGACTAGCTTCTTCAATAGGCAATTAGTTTTTTTTTTCTATTTAAGCTTTAGAGCCGATTTTATTTGTTAAAAACAATTGTCAGTCTATGTTTACAAGAATATGCAATCACTTTGAGTTGTAGATCAATTTTTAGATGAAGGTTCCTTTGATGCCTGCTCACTAAATAGTGGCGTTTACTATCTTTTTATTGTATATGCTACAACCGTCCAAACCAGTGTTCTCTCATGCAGTATGAATTCAGTGATTTATTTTCAAAGAAAAGGCCATATGACTGAACCTGGGAATGGTCTAAGACCCGCCCCGTAGCCACAAGAAAATTCCGAGCACCCAAACCAATCCAACCATCAAGCATTTCAAAGCCAACCCATGGTAAACAGAAATCCTACAAGATGCGCATAAAGGCAAATAGGATAGTGATCAGTGGAAAGATTTTGAATATTAAGAAAGAAATAGTTATGAATATTGACAAAGAAGTATACCCAAAAAAAATTGACCACCCGCTCAACAACATTGTTGTAAGCCTCATGAAACTGGTCGTCGGTGTCCGTAGCGCGTCTCCAATGCTCCCATGACCAAGGGGGCTCATATTTGTGCCTGACCGTGAGCGTGTGGAAACTTCTTGCTGCTTTTGCATGGCTAGCCTCTCTATCGTATTATATCGGGTACTCGACTTACCTAAAACACTGTCACGGAGCTGTTAGCAGGCGGCGTGCGGGGCACGTGGCAGGTAGGCTTTGCCTTGAGTTGCACTGTAAGCCGAGTGCTTTTCCGAGGCAACTTCGGCTTACCTGAGTGTGCACCATGTGCATTGTTTAAGCCAAGTGCCTGATCTCGGTGTTCACGGCGTATGTGTAGGTAAGCCGAGTATCACTAGTCCGTCGTGTGCCGTCATGGGCATACTCAGCTTAGCTACGGATAAGGCGTAAATCCGTGTTTAAGCACTCGGCTTATGGTATGATACTAGGCGACAGTGGCGGAGGACCCCGTAGGGCAAGGTGAGGCGGCCGCCATACCTTGATTTTTGGCAGAAAAGTTCATATAGGTACGCATCGTCGGCCATGTTGAGTTCATGAGTGGATATAGCTGCATCTGTTCATCGCTAGGTGGAAGAAGGAACAGAGAGTAAGCAATCGTGGGCTAGGTTGACGTGCTGAACCGTATCCGTTTCATTATGGGTCACTCAGACGCGATACAGGCATGAGGCAATCCAACTAATTGTCTGTATGCATGTGTGGTTTCCGTCTAGAATCACTCGGCTGATCGTTAGTTTGACTAGCTACGGCACCTCCTAACGGTGTATGTTCAATTCTGATTTTGCATCATACACTTTTTCTTCAGAGTTCGCCCCACCTCAATTCTTTTTCGTCCTCCGCCACTGCTAGGCGACATGTGTTTTTCCTGTAGTGACAGGTGGGAGGATCACAACAAAACTGCTTGCTGACCACATTGTGTCATCACTTGAAAGTACATCAATATATAGATTTGACAAATATTTGAGTACATGAGAAAATTAATCCATCCATTTCAAACAGAACTAAAGGTGCGTGTCAAACTAGACCATCATACATAGATAGCAAGTGATACATGACATGAGAGGTTCTCTTTAAGTAACTAGCAAGTACTGAAATGATCACCAATCAACAAGATTAGGATAACCCCAAACATGGAGTTCCTGTGCTGGGACAGATCACAACCTTTGCCTCCAGTTAGTGATTCTTCCTCATGGCCCTTTTCGTTCTGGGACAGATCACAACCTCCATGGACTCATCTAAGCTTGGATACTTCATTTTATCTAGCTGATCACGAAATACAAATACGATTGAGTTAAAACACATTACATGAAAGAGACTTGGTTATTATTTCTAGCTGCACTCGCCGCTCCAACCCAGGATACTTAATCTACATGTCAAAAATATGATGAAATTCTTCAAACAACTACTAAAAAGAAAAAACGAACAAAGTCTCAACCTAGCTATTCGCCATGTACACAAAAATGCTACTGAACTTATTAAAATTCAACTTAGCAGCGCCTTTCAGGATGGATATATTGGAGTACATGATCAGAGACGTGACCATGGCTTGATTTCAGAGTACAAAACAACCCAAAGACAGAAAGAGCGCGACAGGTGCTAGTAGCAGCCATCATTTTGCTCTACTACAAAGCAGAGCTCATCTCGTAGTTCAGTACAGATCTCGTAGTTCTTTGATTTCGTACGATTTCCTCCCATGCAGTACAGACGGTCTCCCCCCTGTAGGTACAACTAACAATTTCTGAACAAGGGGCTTGCTGAAAGCTAGTGTGTTGTCTGCATTAATTCTGAACTCAGATAATAAGGGGCTTCGTCCCACCGTCGTTACAACTTTAGCATTGACAAAAATCTCTATCTTCTATTAAACATATATATCATTCATTTGTTACAAGAATTAAAGAACTGTAGCAACAGTTCGATGCAGACTACGCTGCAATCTGTTTTTGGAGGAAAAAAGGCAGACTGGTCGTATCTTAGGTATTTTGCAATATACGTCTTGTTTTCTCAAGCAAATTTTACATGAGAAGAGTAAATACAATTAGTCATTCATATAAATAAACTGTACATGTTTAGTTGAAATAGGTATCATTAAATAGAAGGCAAACATGTCAGACCTCATATAAAAAGTACAATTAAATATCAGTCAAGATAAAAAATTGCTGGCAAAATCAAGATAGCAATAATATGGAAAGAAAGAATACTCGTGACACCTTAAATTTAGATCGACAGTTTGACCACAACATACGGCATAAAGATTTTAGTGAATGCAATACAAAAATTCAGTATCCTAACTCTAGCTACGTCACATGGGGTTCTTTAACATGTAGCCTAATAGGCAAGGCGTGCATCCGTGTGTATCTTGTAGTTCTGCTACCTTTGGCTTGAACGACTCGCTGTAAATAACTCTCTTTCTATCTTAATGAGAAAGACATGCAACCCTCTTGCGTGTTCATGATTACCTTGGACCCTCCAACCCAGTAACAATCAAAGTTAGTTGGCATTAAAATGAACAGGTTATCAACTGTTTCATATGTTGATTCAGAGATCACATCTATGGTGCAGCTTTGGGCAAGGCATACCAAATCTCTTTCCATCCACTCGTATTATAATCTGGCCAAGGTACTATTGCTGATTGATCTACAAAACTGAATTTTTTGGTGACAAACATAAGGCGATTGTTGTGCTTCGTTGAAGAATTTCAACGAACTGTAAAACAGACCAGCGAATTTACGGAGACCTACGTAGTTGGCGAAGGACAGTTTGTCCACTCTGCCCGACGATGGCAGCCGCTCAATCTGCTTGCAGGACATTGAACAAATCAACAAAAATTCAGAAATAGCATAGCACATACAGCAACCAGATTCAGATTTAGCGGGGGGTGGGGGGGGGGGGGGGGGGGACGCTACCTGTCCACGGACTGGTGGCCTATGTTGCTGGGCTTCACGGGCTGCTCGACGGACGGAGGCGCTGCAGGGAGCGGAGGGGCAGGGGGACGCTCGGCGGACTCCGCGCGCCGCATCGGAGAATTTGCAGTTCCTGGCGGCGGACCGGAACCCTTGTGGCAGGAGGCAGAGCGGTGCTGCTTGCCTGGATCGGGGCCGCCGCGAGATTGCCGGCGGCGGCTATGCCACCGGAAATGCGCGGGGGATGGGAGACGAAACTGTTTCGTGAGGCGAGGAACCGATTGTAAGACGACGAATGGACTTTACCGTTCTACCCTTTCTACTGAAAAATAAATCTTTAAATGATTGCCTAGATCTGACGGTCACAAAAAATTAAAGATGGAGTTACACGAAATTACAAATCGTAACTCGCCAATCACCGTAAAAGAGCTCTACTATTGCAATGCAAGGGCCGGCTATTACCTGCAGCATAAAAACTTGTGTAGGGAAAAAATGTGGAGATGGACTTGAATCGAAAACGGTTATCGAACTGCATTGAGTCGAGTTGAATCATGAAAGAACCAAGATGTCCCCAGAAATATCACATTGTGATCCTCATCGTACCCCTGTATCCTGTTGCAGAAGACCTGGACGGACTGTCTTGGCCAAAGGTGCTTTGTCAGTTCAATGGTTTTCTGAAGGACCCATTTAGCAACATCATCAGAATTGACCTTCCGCTCCCATAACTGCATGGTCAGTTCTGTCAAAATGATGAGTCCAAGCTCTCGTCGCGGCAGCGCTGCGGCTGGGAGAAACGCGCGGCGGGGATGCGATCACTGGAGAAGGAGATGGCAGATCAAGATGAGTGAGGTAACAGCCCAGGCATCATACACTGACCAGTTTGAAGGAAGATTAACAGTAGTGCATCCAACAACTTATAGTTTGTTACAGCAAAATAAACAATGTTCTTGCTTGTAGCCAATTAACTACAGACGGAAAACAGCAGTCCCTTGCTCCGACCAAACCCAAACACCACGAAACTGGTACATAATAAATTGAACGGGTAGGAAGTAGGAACCAAGAGTCCATGGATTGGCGATTAATAAACACGTTATTAGGCTAGACGAGTGAGCAGCTGATAAGGGAAGAAGGAGTACCCGTAGATGGACTGGCAGACGCGGGCGGCGGCGGCGGCAGCAAGGGCTCCCGATTTGTCTCCCGTCCAGCACACGTGCTACCGTAAATAGATGAGTGACGGTGGGAGATTGAACTCGCGTTGAGGACTCAGATTCACCGAGCAGGCGTCCGCGGCGACGCTGTGGTGGCAGCGAGGGCTCCAATTTGTCCTGTCCAGCACATGTTGTACCGGAAGGAGATGAGCCTCACGTTGGCTTTCCGAGAGTGAAAATTTACGAATCTGGAGAAACAGTGCGGACACCCAGCTGTGGCTGGTGGTGACGATGGGATGGAGAAGAAAATCCATCATGTTCTTCTGAAAAATAGAATCGGAGATGAAGAGGAACAGGCACCAATAAATGTGTAGACGACTACTCGATGTTAATGCGTGAGTTTGTGCTGGGGAACTCGAGAGCAACTGGTTTCATTCAAGCAATGAACCGGGGAGGAGCCTCCCTTTTCTCCAAAAAAAAGATGATGAAATGGCTAACGCAGGGAGTCCGGCCCACCGGTCCTGCCTGTGAGACGGGATACTGTGCGGGCAGTCTCTCTCGTGGGTCCTAATGGGAGTAACTGAAGCCACCGTGGATGTTTTTACTGTGGTGGGTCCCGCATGTAAGCCTCTAACTAAACGCTGACGTGGCAGTGCTGCTGATGTGAATAGGCTGCATGTCAAGAGAGATAATATAGGGGATGAACTATTTAGGTATTATAGATTACGTACGTGCCTTTTTTAATTTTTTTTTTACCTATATTATGTTTAAATCTGCTACATTTTTGTAAAGCAGCGTCAATTAATATGGATCGGAGGAGTCGTATTTTTGAAGTAAGTTGTTAAATAATAATATTTGTAAAATCTGCTAAATTTTCAAAATCTCCATTTACATATTTTTATACTGGTATACATATAGGGGGCATACAGCCGACTAGAATTTGATGATGCCTACTCCCTCCGTTCCAAATTAGGAAGTTCTAAGTTTGTTGTAAACCTATTTCTTTATATTCGATCAAGTTTGTGTTAATATATGACATCAAATAAATAAATATGTACTATAAAAAACTGATAAGAAAACCCATATAAAAATATAGTGAATCTAATAAATCTAATTTGGTCTTACATATGTTGATTTATTCTCTCTATGTATTTAGTCAAACTTAAATTAAACGATTGATTTAGGACAAAACTAAAACTTAATTGATTTCAAACAGGTTAATTATTTAGTCTTTATATAAACTAGAAACATACTTAGCACGCTGAAGCGGTATTCGTAGGAACTAAACTAAACATTATACATACAGAAAATTGCAAGCGGTTTCAAGTCTCAATACTATTATTAGAATCTCAAACATGTTAAATTATTTTGAATAAATGATGCCCACGGTACGTAAAATTGTAAGCGGTCTCAGTAGTCAATACTATTCCCTCCGTCTCAAAATAAGTGTCTCAACTTTGTACTAAGTTTAGTGTAAAGTTGTACTAAAGTTGAGACACTTATTTCGGAACGGAGTGAGTATTATTAGTATCTCAAACGTCTTACCCTTGTTTTTACATTCTCTAAAATGTTTTACCTGTTGTTGGAGTTTGGTGATTAATGACAAGGTAGTTAAGAGGACTAATGATTTTTCATTTTTATTTCACAAACTTGGCCATTCGACAAGTGAAATTATCAATGGTGACCCCTACTTTTTGTGCTTACAAGAGGTTGTTCTTTGGAGCTTACAATTTGTAATTTAGAGGCTTTCAGTGGACCCTATATCAACATTGAATGTAAGGACAATGCTATTATCAAAAGGGCACATGCAAAATAGCTAGGGATGAACTCCAACTTCTTGCCCCTCTCTCCACTCCAAACTTGCTCCGTGCCTCACCCTACCGCCGCCATGCCAGTGCCCCCTGCTCCAGCGATGTCACCATGACCCCCCCCCCCTTCCCACACACACACACATCAACCCAATTCAACCCCCCAATCCCACCCCTCTCGGCATGCCTCTCTCATAGGAAAAACCACTGCTATATACACCGTGAGCAACCCCAGCAGCCGGCGAGCCCGTGCCCCCCCCCCCAACGCGACGCTACCGCTCCGGCAAAAATAGCACCATGACCCCTTCCCCCTTCAAATCACCCACCCCATCCCAATCGACCCGCTCGTCTTGTGAGGGTACCGTGCGAGACACTTTCCTGACACCGCGGTGCCCGGTGCCGTTCTGCGGCCAAGCCCATGCACTTCCCCACCAAACCCTAGCGCTCCCGCCCCGCAAAAACCGTCAAAAGCGCGAGAAAAGTGGTGGGGTGGTTACCTCCACGGGTCGCGGTGATGTGCAACGGTGGACGCCGTCTTGCGACGGCGAAACCTTGCTAAAATCATCAAGTCGCTCGCTGGTCGTCGAGAGAAATGGTGGTGGTGGTGGTGGGGGGGGGGGGGGCGACACGGCTCTCCAAATTTGAAACAGGGGAGCGGCAGTAAACGAGGGTTTCGCTCGTTATAGGACTTGACCAAACATCTCAAGACGCGAGCTGACAACAGCCATGTAGCACCTGTATGAAAGTCAGTACCATCCTGTTAAAGGACATGTTTTGTTGTTTGCATTTAGTTGGGAAATGAAGTTTGTTCTCAACATAACCAAATCATTCGTGTGTCTATATATGTGCCTAATATCAAACTGTAACAGCTCCTCTTTGGGTTGAAAAGCGGTTTCATGTCGTCGTCACCGTGGGCTCTGAGGGAAATGCTGGAGCATCTTCGGGTCAAATACAAGAACCCATGTGGTCATGTTCCACGAGAACTGTAAATTTTACAGACATAATTCTCAGCTACCTTCAATATCATGATACCGTTTGGTCATCAACATTTGATCCGTCATCATCCTGAAATATTCATCAGGAGCTGAAAACAGTTGCACATCAGGATTACTTGTTCTCACATCTCTTCTCTCAGCATGTGATTGGTTCTGACATATGTGGGATCGGTTCACACAAGAGGTCGTTAAGCAGCTCCGGGTACCTGTGAAGCAGACAATAAAATCAGTCAAATTTGACTCTCATTAGTGTCACCCCGGATTAAAGCTGTAAATTCTCAGCTAGTCACGGAGCTTATTGGCTGCGTGTATCAAACAATGCAGATGGTAGCACTACCGGAATTACTGGCTATGCCGACGGCCGCCGTCGGCATAGCCCCGTCGACATCGTTTGCGTCGGCGCACCTGGGCCTGCCGTAGGCATAGAAAAGCCGTCGGCATAGGTACCTATGCCGACGGTGTCCGTACGGCCGTCGGCACAGATTGGCCGTCGGCAAACTCGTTCGTATGACGGCGGCAGACGGCGCCACCGTCAAGTTACACCCAGTAAAAACGCGCCACGTGTCAGCACTAGCCGTCGGCATATGTTTAAATATATGCCGACGGTTCAGCCGTCGGCATAGTGCTGACACGTGGCACATGCTGGTATTCCCTGGCACCAGACTATGCCGACGGCCAGGCCGTCGGCATATCTTTGCCGACGGCCTGGCCGTCGGCATAGTCTGGTGCCAGGGAGTACAGTTCGCCGACATGTGTCCCCTATGCCGACGGCTAAGCCGTCGGCATAGAGTTAAATATATGCCGTCGGCAAGGCCGTCGGCATATCGGACACGTGGCAGCCGCTGGTAGCTCGGCCTTGCCTTATGCCGACGGCAAGCGTCGGCATAGTTTCTTTCTGATTTTTTTTCTTTTCTCTGTTTTAATTCAAATCAATTCAATTCAAATAGACAGTAAATATATATGATGAAATAGACATACACAGCAGATATAAGTATCATCCTCACAACCAACAACACAAGAACGAAACGATGACGAAGTGGAGCATCATCCTCATATAAGTATCGATCCACTTCATCACAAGAACATAAATATCATCACAAACATAAGCATCATCGCAAACAACATAAGCATCATCGCAAGTCATCTAAAGGAGCACACAAGTCATCTAGAGGAGCATAAAAGACCAGAAGTCATCTAAAGACCCATAGGCTTAAGCGCCAGGACGTCCACCACCACCGCCAAGGTCGTCACCGCCAAAGCCCAGGTCGTCACTGCTAGCGGCAGCGCTACCGTCACCGCCACCTCCTCGGTGGATGGGAGTGACCGGGCTCCGTGACTCGGGAGTCATGCGAAGACCGGCACCACCACCAACGGATTGTAACACCCCGATTTTTGGCCCTTTCTTTTTCTTTTGGATTTCTTCGAATTTTTATTTGAAGTTCTTTTTCCGTGGCTACGTGGTCTTGAAACCTGGGAAGATCTTCTCTCCTGCCACTTCCTAGTGGCTTGTCACTCTCAAATCTATCCCAAGGCCATGTCATTTCCATCTTAGCCCAACCCCATTATTTATTTCTTGGGAATATTCCTTTTTCTATTAAAGGAATAACCCTATTTACTCTAGGTTGTGAAGCAACCTATATTTCTGTCTTCCATAAAATTTCCACAAAATTCTCATAAATTCTTTGGAGCATATATTCCACAAATATGTCATAACCCATCCTTGCCTAGTTCAAAAATAATTCAGGAATATTCATTTCCTATTCTGTCCAGCAGGGCACTTTGTGAAGGAAGTGCTATTTATCTTTTCTTCTTTGACCTAAAAATTTTTGGGCACTCTCTCATATCCAAATCATTGCCACATGACAAAATCCAGCTTCATTTGCCTAGTAAATCTTCCTCAGAAAATTCCCAAAGTTTCTGACCAGAGAGAAGCTTTGTGAAGGAAGTACTAGCTAGGCCTATCCAAATGAGTTGAAATTTTGGTATATCATTTATATGATCAAATAATGACTTTAAACCAAATTTCGTCTCCATCCAATAATCCATATGAGCACACCTTCAAATCTTGGTTTCTGGTCACAATTTCAGTTTGTGAAGCAACTATATTTTATATTGCTTCAAAAATTCTGAAATTAATCCAGGACCTAAATATCCATAAATAATGTGAGCATGCCAACATTCACATTATTTTTCCAAGCCATTTTCTCTGAAAAATCCCCCCAAGCTTCTGTCCAGTGGGTATCATTGTGAAGGAAGTACCATTTTGGTTTATCCAAATGGGATGAAATTTTTATGGAACCTTCATATGCCAAAATGATCACCCTCCACACATTTTCAGTTCAATCCAAGTATCCATGTGAGTGCTACTTCCTGATCTAGATTCTGGCCAATTTTTGCAGTTGTGAAGCAACTGCACTCAAACCTTGTCCAAATGACCTCAAAATCCACAGGATGGTAGTCCTTCCTACCCTAAACTCCTGAGACATTCTGGTTATCTCTTATCTCACCCCATTTGATCACAACATCATGCCTAAGTTTGCAACAGCAAACTTCCATCGACCTCTCCCATCAACTCATAGTGTATTTGGCCGATCTATCACATCAGTGGGACTGTAGGTTGGAGGGACAACACGGTAGACATCTTTTTGCAGGCCATCGTGCCCTTTCCTCGCCATGCCACGCGGTGACCACGCTGGTGGCAAGCGTTGGGCGCGCTCTGCTCGTCGTTTTGCTTCGAGCATTCTTCTACCAGCCGTTTCCGCACGTCCTTGTGTGTCCTTGAGCCCCGCAATGGACACGCGCTCACTCCCCAGCCCTCTCCCCCTCCTGTCTCTTCCTCCTCGCGCCACGGCGACCCTGCCCGCGGCACTGTTCGCTCGAAGTGGCCGGCAGGACTTCAACGAGACCGCGTCTGCTCTGCTCTTCTGCTCCACTAGCCCTCTCTCGTCGCCCTCAACCCCTCTACTGTAAGCGCATGCGTACTCGGTACGCCAGAGCGTGCGTGCACACCCGGGGGACGGCCATCCGGGGACGGCTCCGTCGCTCGGCTATTTAAGCCACCCCGACCCCCTCCGACCTCACCAAGCCCTCCACCTCACTCCTCCAGTCCTCCCTAGTCTCTCGCCCAAGCTCAAGGAGCTCCAGTCCGCTCCAATGGCCGCCATGGCCGTCACTCTCCTCGGCCTAAATTCGGCCGCCCCGGCCTCTCTCCCTCCACCTAGACCTCTCCGATGACTTCCCCTCGCCGCCTCAGTCCCCCCCCCCATCTCCTCCATTCGCCGGCAGGAAGCCCCTGTGCTCAAAGCCAACGGTGGCCGACAGCCTCGCCCGCGGGCCTCCATGCCATCGCCGCTCCAAGCCTCCTCGGCGCCCGTGCGTGGGCCAGGCGGACGCGGCTTGTCATCCCGAGCACGCCGGTGGCCGGACCTCGACCAGAGGTGGTCTGTGCCGCTGGGGCTCGCCGTCGAGGCCGGCCTCTGTTCGGCCACGAGCGGGCAAAGACGGGAGGAAGACGACGCCCCGCCCCAGCCAGCCAGGTGGGCCCCGCCATCCCCTCGTGCCCGCACGTCAGTCAGACAGAGGAGTCAACCCCCGGGCCCGCACAGTTTTAGTGAAGGCGGTTTTTGCAAAATACGTCTTCGGTAAATGAAAGCGTACTTTGCGGTTACTTCATCTGAGAATACGCTTTCTATAAGCAGAAGGCGTATTTCCCAAATGCGCTTTCTGTTTAAACCAGCCGGCCGAATCTGTTATTCTGCGAACGTTCGTCCGTTAAGGGCAGAAGTGGACAGATTTTTAATCTTTTTCTATCTATCGAACGAACGGCCGTAACTCCACAACCGTGACTCCGATCAGGTGATTCCAAAGCCCACGATCTCAGTTCGTCGAGCCCGTTCCGATGGTATCATTTTCATGAGGTTGTCACACTATGAAAATGACCATTTTGCCCTTGCCTTTAAAACAGCTCCGCCGAGAGGGAAACTTTTCCGGCGATTCTTTCCGCGAGTTCATCGCACTTCTTCCCGGTGGTTCCTCCATCCCCAGGCAAGCCACAACAGCCACTTGCATGATGGCATTGCAGTAGCCATGGTTTCCACTTGAATATTTAATAATTGTTTGTGCATTTAATTATTTTGTGAATGCTTCGAATATGCTTGTGGATCCATGTCTATGTTTATGCCATGTTCATTTTCATCTAGTGAATGACATGATTAATTGTTAATGATTTTATCCTCATGTTTTATTCTTTTAATCATTTCAGATGCTAGTGATAATAATTTGCTCATATGAATAGTTGGGGTTTGTTATGCAAATACTTGTGATATTCATGATCATCGTTATGCCATGCTCATATGCATCCCGTAGACTAAATGATTTATTGTTGTTATGTGGTTATGCTACCCATCCATGTTCATGTTGATATCATGCTCATATGCATTATCATTTTATTATGACTCGGCTCATCACCATTCAAGTTAAACCTGACATTGATCGAACTTGAACAAATCTGTTGGCTGAGTCATGGTTCCACCGAATCGAGCTCACCAGTGCAACCACACTTGCCTGGATGGGGAGGCCCTAATGCGGTCTATTGTCATGCCTCTCGCTGGTGCCTCCAACTAGGGAAGGTTATGTGTGCACGCTACCCTGATCAGGTAGGCGGCCATAAGCCTTGTGCCCAAGTTGTGTTGTACCCGGGTGTCCCCATTTGGGACGAGTTTGTTTTGGCCACGACGGTGGCGGCCACGAAGGTGGCGGATGTCACGAGTTGACATCGTGGCGACCCAGGACATAGCCCAAAGGGGAGTTTGTCGGGAGTGGCCGGGAGAGTGTCATGCAATAGATTGGTTTTGTCGGAACCTCGTTGGTCCACCCGAATGGGAGCACGAGGCCATGAGTTCCGTGGTGTGGGTACAGTGTACTAACCTCTGCAGAGTGTATAATCTATCGATAGCCGCGTCCTCGGTCATGGACACAGTTCGTAGTAGGTCACACTATGGGTCAACAGAAATAATAACCTGAATAATTAACAACCCCGGTTCGATGAGCAAAGAAGTTGGTTGATCTTTATGTGGTCATGCGATGATCACAGGTATAGATCAAGCTCTGTGTGGTCATGTGATGATCACGATGGTAAGTTTGTGGTTACGAGATAATCTCCGAGCAGAGTAAGTTGGTCCATGAGACCTTAAATGTCGAACCCCTTGCATGCTAGTGCTAGTATCATCCTGTTCATATCATGAATTATATGTACATGCCATGCTCATGTTGTTGCCATGCTCTTGTTGTTCCAGTAGTATCATGTTCATCTTTGATGATTAACCTGTAAATGCCATGCTGTTGTATGTCTTGATTGCTTTGGTTGCTGTGAGCTTGCGAGTACATTCAAAGTACTCACCTGGCGTGTCATGCCAGATTGCAGGTGATGCCGTGATTGCTTGTTTGTCGAGGATCCCGAGGTTGCGCTCTAGGATACGTCCCAGCCAGAGTCCCTGCGGAGTGGAGTTCATCACCATTGTCGCTGTTCCGTTGCTAGAAGTTATTCCGCTACGAGTTGTTCCGCTGCTAGCATAGAGCTATCTGAGCAGGCGTAGTGTCGCCGTGCCCCTGTAACCTTCGTGCCTTCAGAACCTTTGTACCCGTGTTATTTGTAATAAAGAGCTGATTTGTTCTATGCCAAGCAGTGCCATATTCCAGAAGACTTGATCTCTGGGCTGGAATACGGGGTGTTCCGGTCTCTCTGAGCCGGGGTGCCACAAGGCTTGGTATCAGAGCAGGTCTGGCTGTAGGACGCCCTTGTCAGCACGAGCGTTAGAAACCGATAGTTCAGAGTCTAAGCTTGCTTGTTGCATTTGGTTGTTGCATTTGTTTGCTACATAGCATGCATATAGACTTATTATATTGTCTCTAACGGTTGATCTTGTGAGTGTAGGTGGCATCATTTTCGATCCACTACCTGCACCCTCCAACTTTGCATACGCGTTCTTTGGTGTTTGGTGTCATCTCTGTCCCAGCGGAGTGATGCCGAGGTACCTTCTGGTGTCGATCACTTGCAGGATTGATACACAGGTATCACACCAATATTTTCTCTTCAGCCACACCCATCGTTTCGGTGGTAGAAGTGTTTCTACCCCGGATCCTGCCATCCAACCCGCCGTTTGGCAACCCTCACTGGTCTGTGTTACCAGGAAAGGGCAATGCCAGCAGGCCCTGTTTTCCACCGCCATCCTACCTTATCACCCATTTCCTGGACGAGTACGGTTTCCGTCCGTACGCTTGATGATGATGTGGCCGTGACATCCGTGTCTCGCTACATGATCACCGAGTCCGTCCTCACCGCTAAGCCCGTCCAGCTGCAACCGGTGCTGAGCCAGCGTTTGGTGTAGCTCTGTTTACACCAACCCCTCCACACGTTGATTCATCTTCGTGCACACCGCCACAGCATATTAGATCGTAGTACCGGAGTTTCCCTCGAGAATTGTGTGCTTAAGTAGGCATGCATAGTGAGGTGAATAGCAGTAAAAGGTGATGTTGTATGTAATCTTAATGCTGTGTGTGCTTTTGTTTTAGTCGTTTCTTTTGCTTCTTTCTTTGGGCCCTCGGTGTTACCTTATTTTCCCTTATGAAAGTTGCTCATCAACCAACACCGGACTCGAAGAATCAGTGAGGATTTTGAATATTTGGAAGCTCAGCTAAACAATATGGGATTATCAGTGGACTACATGGTATTGGGAATATCTGATCTGAATACAAATGATATTCTGAATTGACTATCGGCATTAAGGCTACATCAGTGTGCAACCATCACCATCGTACTGAACCAGCTGGAAGACAATTTGTGTGCAAGACAATAGACAGAGGAATATCAAGGGAATATGTATATATGGCCTTCAGTCTGCATATCACAGAGAGAAGCTTCTGGTATAAGCAACCCAATTTTCCTCCGCATGCTACCAGGGAAGCTTACAATGCAAGGTTCCTCAGTCTACCTCAGTACGGTATGTGGATGACTTCCAGCCTAAGATACTCAATCCTCTTCGATAAGCTACCGCAGAAAGCTTCTGGCATAAGGCACCGAATCTTCCTCGGCAAGCAACCAGGAGGAGAAGCTTCTGAGGTACGGTACCCAGTCTTCTTCAGCACGCTATTCCTGCAAAAGCTTCGAGTGTAAGATATCCAGTATTCCTCAACACGATACTCTCGATAGCTTCCAACACAAGCTATCCAATCTTCGCCAGCCCAGCACTACAAACAGTCATCGGCAGTGGTACAAGACATTACACAGTGAGTTGGCAGTGCATCTCAAGAATCAGATCCGCAGCAGTTGGGTCAGAAACGCGAGCTAGTCAGGACACAAGTCTGCTTTGGGAATAAAATATTCAGCCACACATACTTCCATATATATATATTGTGAGCATGCTACCAGGACCATGCAGGTCACTCGTACGATGATGCAAGCAAGGTGAAGATCCAACAACCGCCTGAGTTATGTGAGAGGAAGAAAGCAAGTTATACACCTCAGTGTGATGCAATGTCTGACAAGCTATGAAGCAAGACAATGTTGGGACAATAATCTTGACAGTGGATATCAAGGCCAGCTTCCTTCCAACCGACAAAGTGATATCATTAACCTCTATCACTGTCATGTATGATTGACCACGACAGTGAGCTCTATACAAGTAACTGTGAACCTAGTATATGATCCTGATGAACCCTTGCTTACCTTTTCCTGGTAACGGCACCACGCCTGTGTTCTGAGCTGTTTTCGGCCATCCAGGGTGGATGCCGACTTTATATTTCTCTTTTCAACAACTGGCCCATGTTCTGAGCTGCTTTTCGGCCGTCTCGGGCAGCTGTTGAGTTTCTTTTTGCAGCAGTGACCCTATGCTCTGAGCTGTTCTTCGGCAGTCTTAGGGAGCTGCTACATTCTTCTTATCAACACTGCCTCATGCTCTGAGCTGCTTTTCAGCCGTCGTGAGCCAGGGTTGAGTTATTTCAGTAATGTCCCAGATCTGAGTTGTAAAGACCGTTCTGGTGGCTACTGATTTATTTGCCGATTTCAAGCAAAGGTTCGAATGATCATTGCCCCACAGTTAAAGCTCAAGAGATGATAAACTTGCCACTTAAACGTTGCTGCACTACCTGAGGATAAGGATAAGGTATGACTGCCGGAATATTGCACCTGACAGCACCTATGGTCACACAAAGAATTAAAGATATTTATGGCCAAGCTCTTTCAGCAAAAGATTCGGACGAAAGAAAACCATAATGAAGGAGCAAGACCGGCAATACAGGTGTGATAATCGTTGCCCGAGCAACATGGTACGGAATCGAGACAAAGGAGTCAGCCAAGATGATTCCGAACTCCCTGCAAGTAGTCAGATTACGCCAAGAGAAACATTGCGAGCCTCAGCATTGTTTTGAACCCGGAGGATAGGCACCTACTTGAGTAACCCGAGGCAATGATTAATGTTTCATGTCCACCGAGGGAATATGTGCACAACTCCATTGAATACTATCGGTGCTGGATAGGAGAATATCACGTCGAATGGAAATCACTCCCGGACTTATGGAAAATTCCAGTCATGATAATATCAGATGAGCCAGCAGGCATAAAAGAATTGAAGTCAGAGTAAGGATGAACATATGAAGGAAGACCTATCAGAATGTTGAACGCGGTGAAGCAAACCACCCCAGAGCAAGGTAATCAGATCATATGAAATTCAGAGGGAACCTTATATGAAAGGAAAAGGATACCCGAGTTGGAAACGGTTTCCTTAAGACAGAATATTCATACTTGTTCCCTGAGCAACCAAATCTCGAGGACGAGATTTATCGTAAGGGGGGTAGGTTTGTAACACCCTGATTTTTGTCCCTTTCTTTTTCTTTTGGATTTCTTCGAATTTTTATTTGGAGTTCTTTTTCCGTGGCTACGTGGTCTTGAAACCTGGGAAGATCTTCTCTCCTGCCACTTCCTAGTGGCTTGTCACTCTCAAATCTATCCCAAGGCCATGTCATTTCCATCTTAGCCCAACCCCAATATTTATTTCTTGGGAATATTCCTTTTTCTATTAAAGGAATAACCCTATTTACTCTAGGTTGTGAAGCAACCTATATTTCTGTCTTCCATAAAATTTCCACAAAATTCTCATTAATTCTTTGGAGCATCTCTTCCACAAATATGTCATAACCCATCCATGCCTAGTTCAAAAATAATTCAGGAATATTCATTTCCTATTCTGTCCAGCAGGGCACTTTGTGAAGGAAGTGCTATTTATCTTTTCTTCTTTGACCTAAATTTTTTTGGGCACTCTCTCATATCCAAATCATTGCCACATGCCAAAATCCAGCTTCATTTGCCTAGTAAATCTTCCTGAGAAAATTCCCAAAGTTTCTGACCAGAGAGAAGCTTTGTGAAGGAAGTACTAGCTATGCCTATCCAAATGAGTTGAAATTTTGGTATATCATTTACATGATCAAATACTGACTTTAAACCAAATTTCATCTCCATCCAATAATCCATATGAGCACACCTTCAAATCTTGGTTTCTGGTCACAATTTCAGTTTGTGAAGCAACTATATTTTATATTGCTTCAAAAATTCTGAAATTAATCTAGGACCTAAATATCCATAAATAATGTGAGCATGCCAACATTCACATTATTTTTCCAAGCCATTTTCTCTGAAAAATCCCCCAAGCTTCTGTCCAGTGGGTATCATTGTGAAGGAAGTACCATTTTGGTTTATCCAAATGGGATGAAATTTTTATGGAACCTTCATATGCCAAAATGATCACCCTCCACAAATTTTCAGCTCAATCCAAGTATCCATGTGAGTGCTACTTCCTGATCTAGATTCTGGCCAATTTTTGCAGTTGTGAAGCAACTGCACTCAAACCTTGTCCAAATGACCTCAAAATCCACAGGATGGTAGTCCTTCCTACCCTAAACCCCTGAGACATTCTGGTTATATCTTATCTCACCCCATTTGATCACAAACATCATGCCTAAATTTGCAACAGCAAACTTCCATCGACCTCTCCCATCAACTCATAGTGTATTTGGCCGATCTATCACATCAGTGGGACTGTAGGTTGGAGGGACAACACGGTAGACATCTTTTTGCAGGCCATCGTGCCCTTTCCTCGCCATGCCACGCGGTGACCACGCTGGTGGCAAGCGTTGGGCGCGCTCTGCTCGTCGTTTTGCTTCGAGCATTCTTCTACCAGCCGTTTCCGCACGTCCTAGTGTGTCCTCGAGCCCCGCAATGGACACGCGCTCACTCCCCAGCCCTCTCGCCCTCCTCTCTCTTCCTCCTCGCGCCACGGCGACCCTGCCCGCGGCACTGTTCGCTCGAAGTGGCCGGCAGGACTTCAACGAGACCGCGTCTGCTCTGCTCTTCTGCTCCACTAGCCCTCTCTCGTCGCCCTCAACCCCTCTGCTGTAAGCGCATGCGTACTCGGTACGCCAGAGCGTGCGTGCACACCCGGGGGACGGCCATCCGGGGACGGCTCCGTCGCTCGGCTATTTAAGCCACCCCGACCCCCTCCGACCTCACCAAGCCCTCCACCTCACTCCTCCAGTCCTCCCTAGTCTCTCGCCCAAGCTCAAGGAGCTCCAGTCCGCTCCAATGGCCGCCATGGCCGTCACTCTCCTCGGCCTAAATTCGGCCGCCCCGGCCTCTCTCCCTCGACCTAGACCTCTCCGACGACTTCCCCTCGTCGCCTCAGTCCCCCCCCCATCTCCTCCGTTCGCCGGCAGGAAGCCCCTGTGCTCAAAGCCAGCGGTGGCCGACAGCCTCGCCCGCGGGCCTCCATGCCATCGCCGCTGCAAGCCTCCTCGGCGCCCGTGCGTGGGCCAGGCGGACGCGGCTTGTCATCCCGAGCTCGCCGGTGGCCGGACCTCGACCAGAGGTGGTCTGTGCCGCTGGGGCTCGCCGGCGAGGCCGGCCTCTGTTCGGCCACGAGCGGGCAAAGACGGGAGGAAGACGACGCCCCGCCCCAGCCAGCCAGGTGGGCCCCGCCATCCCCTCGGGCCCGCACGTCAGTCAGACAGAGGAGTCAACCCCCGGGCCCGCACAGTTTTAGTGAAGGCGGTTTTTGCAAAATACGTCTTCGGTAAATGAAAGCGTACTTTGCGGTTACTTCGTCTGAGAATACGCTTTCTATAAGCAGAAGGCGTATTTCCCAAATGCGCTTTCTGTTTAAACCAGCCGGCCGAATCTGTTATTTTGCGGACGTTCGTCCGTTAAGGGCAGAAGTGGACAGATTTTTAATCTTTTTCTATCTATCGAACGAACGGCCGTAACTCCACAACCGTGACTCCGATCAGGTGATTCCAAAGCCCACGATCTCAGTTCGTCGAGCCCGTTCCGATGGTATCATTTTCATGAGGTTGTCACACTGTGAAAATGACCATTTTGCCCTTGCCTTTAAAACAGCTCCGCCGAGAGGGAAACTTTTCCGGCGATTCTTTCCGCGAGTTCATCGCACTTCTTCCCGGTGGTTCCTCCATCCCCAGGCAAGCCACAACAGCCACTTGCATGATGGCATTGCAGTAGCCATGGTTTCCACTTGAATATTTAATAATTGTTTGTGCATTTAATTATTTTGTGAATGCTTCGAATATGCTTGTGGATCCATGTCTATGTTTATGCCATGTTCATTTTCATCTAGTGAATGACATTATTAATTGTTAATGATTTTATCCTCATGTTTTATTCTTTTAATCATTTCAGATGCTAGTGATAATAATTTGCTCATATGAATAGTTGGGGTTTGTTATGCAAATACTTGTGATATTCATGATCATCGTTATGCCATGCTCATATGCATCCCGTAGACTAAATGATTTATTGTTGTTATGTGGTTATGCTACCCATCCATGTTCATGTTGATATCATGCTCATATGCATTATCATTTTATTATGACTCGGCTCATCACCATTCAAGTTAAACCTGACATTGATCGAACTTGAACAAATCTGTTGGCTGAGTCATGGTGCCACCGAATCGAGCTCACCAGTGCAACCACACTTGCCTGGATGGGGAGGCCCTAATGCGGTCTATTGTCATGCTTCTCGCCGGTGCCTCCAACTAGGGAAGGTCATGTGCGCACGCTGCCCTGATCAGGTAGGCGGCCATAAGCCTTGTGCCCAAGTTGTGTTGTACCCGGGTGTCCCCATTTGGGACGAGTTTGTTTTGGCCACGACGGTGGCGGCCACGAAGGTGGCGGATGTCACGAGTTGACATCGGGAAGACCCAGGACATAGCCCAAAGGGGAGTTTGTCGGGAGTGGCCGGGAGAGTGTCATGCAATAGATTGGTTTTGTCGGAACGTCGTTGGTCCACCCGAATGGGAGCACGAGGCCATGAGTTCCGTGGTGTGGGTACAGTGTACTAACCTCTGCAGAGTGTATAATCTATCGATAGCCGCGTCCTTGGTCATGGACACAGTTCGTAGTAGGTCACACTATGGGTCAACAGAAATAATAACCTGAATAATTAATAACCCCGTTTCGATGAGCAAAGAAGTTGGTTGATCTTTATGTGGTCATGCGATGATCACAGGTATAGATCAAGCTCTGTGTGGTCATGTGATGATCACGATGGTAAGTTTGTGGTTACGAGATAATCTCCGAGCAGAGTAAGTTGGTCCATGAGACCTTAAATGTCGAACCCCTTGCATGCTAGTGCTAGTATCATCCTGTTCATATCATGAATTATATGTACATGCCATGCTCATGTTGTTGCCATGCTCATGTTGTTCCTGTAGTATCATGTTCATCTTTGATGATTAACCTGTAAATGCCATGCTGTTGTATGTCTTGATTGCTTTGGTTGCTGTGAGCTTGCGAGTACATTCAAAGTACTCACCTGGCGTGTCATGCCAGATTGAAGGTGATGCCATGATTGCTTGTTTGTCGAGGATCCCAAGGTTGCGCTCTAGGATACGTCCCAGCCAGAGTCCCTGCGGAGTGGAGTTCATCACCGTTGTCGCTGTTCCGCTGCTAGAAGTTATTCCGCTACGAGTTGTTCCGCTACTAGCATAGAGCTATCTGAGCAGGCGTAGTGTCGCCGTGCCCCTGTAACCTTCGTGCCTTCAGAACTTTTGTACCCGTGTTATTTGTAATAAAGAGCTGATTTGTTCTATGCCAAGCAGTGCCGTATTCCAGAAGACTTGATCTCTGGGCTGGAATACGGGGTGTTCCGGTCTCTCTGAGCCGGGGTGCCACACGGATGATCCACCGGTTCCCTGGATGTTCAAAAAGACATGTTAAGGGGATATATGATTGTGTTGAATAAACGGTAAGCAGTGGCTGATGAGAACAATATTGCTTGATTTATACAATAGTTACTTGGAATGTTGGTTTTCCTCTTTGCATATGTTAGATGATAAGATAATGGGATTGATATCTTTAATTCCTTTATGGAATATGTTACATTGAATATCTTTAGGGCGACGTGCTGTTGTAATATGTTGATTGTAAGAAAATGATGCTTCTTTTGCCAAATGTTTACAAATTTCTAAACTAAATCTAGAAATTTGACTAATGGTGAAGTGCGTGTTTTTCAGCGAGGAAGTGAGTGTTGTGTTCATGACTAATGGTGAAGCTGTGACATTCTAAGTTTCACAGTTATCTGTCAAAGCATCAATGGCAACCATAGGGTTTGAATAAATGGTAAGCAGTGGTTGATGAGTTTGGGGAAGTACTAACCGCAGCCTCCATGTTCTATGCCAGAAACTCCTCAAAGGTAAGGAGCACTGGTGCAGGTCCAGCAGGTGGTGGTGGTGGTTCCATTACAGGAACCGTGCCGGCCGCCATGCTCTCAAAAACGCGCTGCATGTGAATTGACCAAGCAAACACAAAGGTCAGAAGAAATGAAAGTGCAAATATGGAAGTGAAATGAAAGAGGCTAAACTAACCGTCATCATGTGAGTGCTGTGCTCCTGGACTGCTGCAACTCTCGCCTGCGACGCCATGGTCTCCTGGCGTGTGTACTCCATGTAGGCCTACGATATGACATGATGAACTCATAAAACATCTCAATGCGGAAAATAAAGTGAGCAAAAAGGAAGATAAGAGGGAAAATACTTACGCTGGTCTGCTGGGCTAGGAGGGAGTGTGACTGTGCACTGGTCGTGCTCGTGTGCTGCCTCAGGCTCGGGTCGGTAGCTCGGAGCCGTGTGAAGGAGATAGAAGGAGTACACACGGCATCCAGAACCGCCTGCCGACCATGAAGCTTCGGCCCTATGCCCACCACCGCCCTCTCGTCCGTAGCCTACTTTAAGGGGTCAGGTGTGCCAGGATTTACCTTCAGATACACCTCCTCGTAGGCCTTCAGGTTCTCCCCGCTATTGCCGTAGTATTCGCCCTTGCCCTCCTTGGACTTACTCCGCGTATGGGCGATCTGCCACGCCTCTATGTCAGAGAGCGGCCGCTTCAGTTTCTCCTCCTGCACCACCAAACAGAGGTTAGTGATACATAAGAAAGTGACGGTAAATAGAAGAAGAAGAATGTTTCATGTAAATAGATATACCTGAACTTTCTTGTGGCTAAAGTGGTTCCGGTTTCCCTGACCATGTGTTCCGTCGGTCCCTCGGTTAGACCGGTTTTTCTTGCTCTTAGCAGCCCACTCTGCATCCTGACCGAGCCACAGATCCACCAATGCCGCCCATCCATCGGCCTTTCCATAACACCAACCAGGACACACCTACATAATGAAAGCATAATGGCATGTCAACACGAAACAATGAAATTTAGCAGAAACGCCGGAATGAAAAGTCTGTTATACTTACGGCCAAGTACTCCTCCCTCTCCAAGGTAACATGCATCCTCCGCGCGTCTTCCTTGGTCATCTTCGTCTCAAGAGCGTCGTGATGATATTGCGAGATGGCCACCCAGCGCACCTCGTACTGCATCTGACGGGCCTTCTTCCTCGCTTGGCGCAGCACGATCTCGTCGGCAGTGGACTTGTGCTCCTCAAGAACTCGATAGTATCTCTACAATCATTCAGAAAACCAGAATGGAAGAAGCCATGAGTTAAACCATTCGATGATAAACTATGAACGAAACTCAAGACTCGTGCTTCTGAAGAGAACTTACCCAAAAATTTGTGATCACGGCATTAGCATACGTGGTATGGTCCGGGTGGGGGGGGCGCTTCCCAGTGGTCCCAGCTCGTGGCCAAAACCCGGTGCTTAGGCTGCCTGACTGGATCCGGACAGAACAGCCCGGCCAGTGTTCCTTCAGCAAAACGGTGATGACGCCGTTTGGAAGACGGGCCCCTTTAGGAATTATCCAGTTGCTGCAAAAGATAGAAAGAATGAAAATATGAGCATGTGTACAATCAAAAGAATGAAAATATTAGCATGTGTACAAGCAAAAGAATTAAATTATGATTAAGTGGCACTTACTCTTTCCCCTTGGGCTCAATGAGCCACTTCTGCTCCTCGGTAGCAGGAAGGGGAGGGAGCTTTGCATTACCACGCAGCCACCCCTTGTTGTGGGCATCCCCCTCGCTGCCACCACCATCCTCCCCGCCACCACCATCCTCCTCCTCCTCGTCCCCCTCCCCAACCTCCTCCTCCTCCTCCTCCTGAACCTCCTCCTCCTCGCGAACCTCCTCCTCCTCCTCCTCCTCCTCCTCCTCGATAGAGGAGGGCCTCGAAGAGGACACCCCTAAGTCGGTGAGGGAGCGCTGTTTCTGGCCTCTAGGGGCACCTCTCCCTCGACCTCCCTGTGAGGAGTCATCCTCAAGTAGTCGGGAGGGAAGAGTACGGGGTCGACCACTCCGACTTGTTGGAAATATGCCCTAGAGGCAATTAATAAAGTGTTTATTATCATATTTCTCCGTTCATGATAATGGTTTATTATTCATGCTAGAATTGTATTGACCGGAAACTTAATACATGTGTGGATAATAGACAAATACTGAGTCCCTAGTAAGCCTCTACTAGACTAGCTCGTTGATCAAAAGATGGTCAAGATTTCCTGACCGTGGACATGAGTTGTCATTTGATAACGGGATCACATCATTAGGAGAATGATGTGATGGACATGACCCAACCGTTAGCATAGCAAATGATCGTTCAGTTTATTGCTATTGCTTTCACTATGTCAAATACACGTTCCTCTGACCATGAGATCATGTAACTCCCGGATACCGTAGGAATACTTTGGGTGTATCAAACGTCACAACGTAACTGGGTGATTATAAAGGTGCACTACAGGTATCTCCGAAAGTGTTTGTTGAGTTGGCATGGATCGAGATTGGGATTTGTCACTCCGACTATCGGAGAGGTATCTCTGGGCCCTCTCGGTAATACAGCATCACAGAAGCCTTGCAAGCACCGTGACTAAAGAGTTAGTTGCAAGATGATGTATTATGGAACGAGTAAAGAGACTTGCCGGTAACGAGATTGAACTAGGTATTGGATACCGACGATCGAATCTCGGGCAAGTAAAATACCGCCGGACAAAGGGAACAACATATGTTAACATATGAGGTTCACCGATAAAGATCTTCGTGGAATGTGTAGGAACCAATATGAGCATCCAGGTCCCGCTGTTGGTTATTGACCGGAGAGTCGTCTCGGTCATGTCTACATCATTCCCGAACCCGTAGGGTCCGCACACTTAAGGTTCGATGACGATTTAGTATTATATGAGTTATGTGATTGGTGGCCGAAGTTTGTTCGGAGTCCCAGATGAGATCACGGACATGACAAGGAGTCTCGAAATGGTCGAGAGGTAAAGATTCATAGATTGGAAGGCTATATTCGGACGTCGGAAAGGTTCCGAGTGATTCGGGTATTTTTCGGAGTACCGGGGAGTTACGGGAATTCACCGGGAGAAGTAATGGGCCTTATTGGGCCATACGGGAAAAGGAGAGGCAGGCCACGTGAGGAGGCGCGCGCCCCCCCTTGCCCAAACCGAATTGGACTAGGGGAGGGGGCGCAACCCCCTCTTTCCTTTCCCTCTCCCTTCCTCCTTTCCTACTCCGTATGGGAGGTGGAATCCTACTAGGACTAAGGAGTCCTAGTAGGACTCCCCACTTTGGTGCGCCCCTAGGGCCAGCCTCCTCCTCCCTCCCTCCTTTATATACGGAGGGGGGGGCGCCCCTTGGAGACATAACCATTGTTCCAAGCCGTGTGCGGCGCCCCCCTCCACCGTTTACACCCTCGGTCATATTTTCGGAGAGCTTAGGCGAAGCCCTGCCGGAATCACTTCACCGTCACTGTCGCCACGTCGTCGTGCTGACGGAACTCATCTACTACCTCGACGTCTAGCTGGATCAAGAAGGCGAGGAACGTCACCGAGCTACACGTGTGTAGAACTCGGAGGTGCCGTACGTTCGGTACTCGATCGGTGGAGCTCGAAGGATTGTTCGACTACATCAACCGCGTTGTGAGACGCTTCCGCTAACGGTCTACGAGGGTACGTAGACACACTCTCCCTTCTCGTAGCGATGCATCTCCATGGATAGATCTTGCGTGAGCGTAGGAAATTTTTTGAAATTCATGCTCCGTTCCCCAACAGTGGCATCCGAGCCAGGTCTATGCGTAGATGTGATTTGCACGAGTAGAACACAAGTGAGTTGTGGGCGTGGGTGTATACATATTGCTTGCCGTTACTAGTTGTTACTTGATTCGGCGGTATTGTGAGATGAAGCGGCCCGGACCGACATTACGCGTACGCTTACGCGAGACAGGTTTCACCGCTACGTGCACTCGTTGCATAAAGGTGACTGGCGGGTGTCTGTCTCTCTCACTTTAGTTGAATCGGTTTCAATGAAGAGGGTTCTTTTAGAAGATCAAAAAGCAATCACTACACTACGTTGTGGTTTTGCATAGGTAAGAACGGTTCTTGCAAACCCGTAGCAGCCACGTAAAACTTGCAACAACAAAGTAGAGGACGTCTAACTTGTTTTTGCAGGGTATGCTGGTGATGTGATATGGCCAAGACATGATGTGATATAAGTTGTTGTATGAGATGATCATGTTTTGTAAATTATCAGGCAATCGGCAGGAGCCTTATGGTTGTCTCTTTATTGTATGCAATGCCAACGCTATGTAATTGCTTTACTTTACCGCTATAAGTTAGCAGTAGTAGTAGTAGCAATAGCCGGCGAGCCGACCACGATGCTACGATGGAGATCAAGGTGTCACGACGCTACGATGGAGATCAAGGTGTCAACCCGGTGACGATGGAGATCATGACGGTGCTTTGCTGATGGAGATCAAAAGCACAAGACGATGATGGCCATATCATGTCACATATATTGAATTGCATGTGATGTTAATCCTTTTATGCATCTTATTTTGCTTAGGACGACGGTAGCATTATAAGATGACCCCTTCACTAAATTTCAAGATAAGTGTTCTCCCCTAGTATGCACCGTTGCGAAGGTTCGACCCTTCTAAGCACCACGTGATGATCGGGTGTGATGGATTCTTTCGTTCGCATACAACGGGTGTAAGCCAGTTTTACACACACAGAATACTTGGGTTAAACTTGACGAGCCTAGCATGTACAGACATGGCCTCGGAACACAAGAGACCGAAAGGTCGAACATGAGTCACATAGTAGATATGATCAACATGAAAGATGTTCACCATTGATAACTAATCCACCTCACGTGATGATCGGACGTGGTTTAGTTTGATGTGGATCATGTTACACTTAGACAACTTGAGGGATGTTAATCTAAGTGGGAGTTCTTAAGTAATTTGATTAATTGAACTTCAATTATCATGAACATAGTCAATAGTGTCTTAGCAAACTTATGTTGTAGATCGATAGACCGCGCTGTAGCTCCCCTGTATTTTCATGCGTTCCTAGAGAAAGTTAAGTTGAAAGTTGATGGAAGCAACTATGCGGACTAGGTCCGTATTCTGAGGATTGTCCTCACTGCTGCACAGAAGGCTTATGTCTTTGATGCACCGCTCGGTGAGCAACCCCTACGGTTTCGTCTGAGGACGTTATGAACGTCTGGCAGACAAGAAAAGATGACTACTCGATAGTTCAGTGCGCCATACTTTACGGCTTAGAACCGGAGATCCAAATATGTTTTGAGCAACACGGAGCATATGAGATGTTCCAAGAGCTGAAAATTTGTTTTTCAAGACTCACACCCGGGTCGAGAGGGATGACACCTTCGACAAGTTCTATAGCTACAAGATGGAGGAGAACAGCTCCGTTAGTGAGCATGTACTCAGAATGTCTGAGTACTTCAAACACTTGAATCAAGTGGGAGTTAGACTTCCGAATAAAGTGGTGATTGATAGAGTTCTCTAGTCACTATCACTAAGCTACTGGATCTTCGTGATGAACTATAAACATGCAAGGGATAGAAGATCCTTAAGCTATTCGCGATGCTACAATCTGTGGATGTAGAAATCAAAAAAAGGGAGCATCAAGTGTTGATGGTTAGTAAGACCACTAGTTTCAAGAAGGGCAAGGGAAAGAAAAGGGAACTTCAAGAAGAACGGTAAAACAGTTGCCGCTCACGCGAAGAAACCCAAGGCTGAACCAAACCCGAGACTTAGTGCTCCCATTGCAAAGGGAAATGTCACAGGGAGCGGAACTTCCCCAAAGTAACTGGCAGATAATAAGACTGACAATGTCAACAAAGATATTTGATATACATGTTATTGATATGTACCTTACTAGTACTCGTAGGAGCACCTGGGTATTTGATACTTGTTCAGTTGCTTACAACTTGAAACATGGAGCTTCGGAATAAACGAGGGCTAGCTAAGAACGAGGTGACGATGTGCATTGGAAGTGTCTCCAAGGTTGATGTGATCACCATCGCCACGCTCTCTCTACCTTCAGGATTAGTGATGAACCTAAATAATTGTTATTTGGTGCTTGCGTTAAGCATGAACATTATATCTGATAGTGTTTATTGCAAGACGGTTATTCAATTTCAGAGAATAATTGTTATTCTATTTGGATAATATCATTGATGATCATGCACTTAAAATGAAAGGTTTATAGAATCTTGATCGTAGTAATACATATGTTCATAACACGAATGCCAAAAGATAATGATAGTACCACATATTTGTGGCACTGCCGCTTAGGTCATATCAGTGTTAAACACATGAAGAAACTCCATGCAGATGGGTTTTTGGAATCTCTTGATTATGAATCATTTGAGACATGTGAACCGTGCCTTATTGGCAAGATGACTAAAACTCCGTTCTCCGGAACAATGGAGCGAGCAACCAACTTATTGGAAATAATACATACCGATGTATGCGGTCCGATGAGTGTTGAGGCGCGCGGTGGATATTGTTATATTCTCACGTTCACTGATGATTTGAGTAGATATGGTTATGTCTACTTGATGAAGCATAAATCTGAAACATTTGAAAAGTTCAAAGAATTTCAGAGTGAAGTAGAGAACCATCGTAACAAGAAAATAAAGTTCTTACGATCTGATCGTGGAGGAGAATATTTGAGTTACAAGTTTGGCAATCACTTAAGACAATGTGGAATTGTTTCACAGCTCACGCCACATGGAACACCACAGCGTAATGGTGTGTCCGAACGTCGTAATCGTACTCTATTGGATATGGTGCGTTCTATGATGTCTCTTACCGATTTGCCACTATCATTTTGGGGTTATGCATTAGAGACAGCTGCATTCACTTTAAACAAGGGCACCGTCTAAATCCGTTGAGATGACACTGTATGAACTGTGGTTTGCAAGAAACCTAAGATGTCGTTTCTGAAAGTTTGGGGATGCAATGCTTATGTCAAAAGGCTTCAGCCAGATAAGCTCGAACCCAAAGCGTATAAGTGCGTCTTCATAGGATACCCAAAGGAGACCGTTGGGTACACCTTCTACCACAGATCCGAAGGCAAAGTATTCGTTGCTAAGAATGGATCCTTTCTAGAGAAGGAGTTTCTCTCGAAAGAAGTGAGTGGGAGGAAAGTAGAACTTGATGAGATAATTGTACCTCCTCTGGATAGTAGTACGCCACAGAAAGAAATTTCTGTGACACCAACACAGACCAGAGAAGAAGTTGATGATGATGATCATGAGGCTTCGGATCAAGTTGCTACAGAACCTCGTAGGTCAACCAGGACATGCTCCGCACCAGATTAGTACGGCAATCCTGTCTTGGAGGTCATGTTGTTAGACAACGGTGAACCTACGAACTATGAAGAAGCGATGGCGAGCCCGGATTCCGACAAATGGCTTGAGGCCATGAAATCCGAGATTAGATCCATGTATGAGAACAAAGTGTGGACTTTGGTAGACTTGCCCGATGAAACGGCGAGCTATTAAAAATAAATGGATCTTTAAGAAGAAGACGGATGCTGATGGTAATGTCACCGTCTATAAAGCTCGACTTGTTGCTAAAGGTTATCGACAAGTTCAAGGAGTTGACTACGATGAGACTTTCTCACCCGTAGCGATGCTAAAGTCTGTCAGAATTATGTTAGCAATTGCCGCATTTTATGATTATGAAATCTGGCAAATGGACGTCAAAACGGCATTCCTTAATGGATTCCTTAAGGAAGAATTGTATATGATACAACCGGAAGGTTTTGTCGATCCTAAAGGTGCTAACAAAGTATGCAAGCTCCAGCGATCCATCTATGGACTGGTGCAAGCATCTCGGAGCTGGAATACTCGCTTTGATGAAGTGATCAAAGCGTTTGGGTTTATGCAAGTTTATGGAGAAACTTGTATTTACAACAAAGTGAGTGGGAGCTCTATACATTTCTAATAAGTATATGTGATTGGAAATGATGTAGAATTTCTGGAAAGCATAAAGAATTAATTGAAAGGAGTTTTTCAATAAAAACCTGTTTTTGAGTTATCCACGGTTTGGGCATCGAGATCTATAGAGATAGATCAAGACACCTGATAAAAGATTTTCACACACCTTGATTAGATTTTGAAGAAGTTCAAAATGGATCAAGTCAAAAGAAATAAGTTCTTGGCTGGTGTGAAGTGGAGTAAGACTTGAAGATCTAGGTAAAGGTTGTTTACATGTTAGGCATCAAAATCTATAGAGATAGATTGAGACGCCTCATATGACTTTCACAAAACATATACCTTGACAAGATTTTGAATAAGTTCAAAATGGATCAGTCAAAGAAGGAGTTCTTGACTGTGGTGAAAGGTGTGAAGTTGTGTAAGACTCAAATCTCGACCACGTCAAAATAAATAGAATGGATGAAGGTTATCCCCTATGCCTCGGCCATAGGTTCTATAAAGTATGCCAAGCTATGTGCCTTGCCATGTGTCTGGCAAAAGAGGTACCAAAGTGATCCAGGAGTAGATCACTGGACAGCGGTCAAATTATCCTTAAGATGACTAAGGAAGAATTTCTCGGGAATAGAGATGATAAAGAGTTCGTCGTAAGGGGTTACGTCGATGCAAGCTTTAAACACTGATCCGAAAGCCTATGAGTCTCAGACCGGATAAGTATAGTGGGGAAATCTTTTGGAGTAGCTCCAAACAGAGTGTGGTAGCAGCATCTACATATAACATAGAGATTTGCCAAGAACACACGGATCTGAATATTGCAGACCCGTTGACTAAAACCTCTCTCACAAGCAAAACATGATCAGCTTTAGAACTTATTAAGTGTTAATTACATGGAGAAGTAATCTAGATTATTGACTCTAGTGCAAGTGGGAGACTGTTGGAAATATGCCCTAGAGGCAATTAATAAAGTGTTTATTATCATATTTCTCCGTTCATGATAATGGTTTATTATTCATGCTAGAATTGTATTGACCGGAAACTTAATACATGTGTGGATAATAGACAAATACTGAGTCCCTAGTAAGCCTCTACTAGACTAGCTCGTTGATCAAAAGATGGTCAAGATTTCCTGACCATGGACATGAGTTGTCATTTGATAACGGGATCACATCATTAGGAGAATGATGTGATGGACATGACCCAACCGTTAGCATAGCAAATGATCGTTCAGTTTATTGCTATTGCTTTCACTATGTCAAATACACGTTCCTCTGACCATGAGATCATGTAATTCCCGGATACCGTAGGAATACTTTGGGTGTATCAAACGTCACAACGTAACTGGGTGATTATAAAGGTGCACTACAGGTATCTCCGAAAGTGTTTGTTGAGTTGGCATGGATCGAGATTGGGATTTGTCACTCCGACTATCGGAGTGGTATCTCTGGGCCCTCTCGGTAATACAGCATCACAGAAGCCTTGCAAGCACCGTGACTAAAGAGTTAGTTGCAAGATGATGTATTACGGAACGAGTAAAGAGACTTGCCGGTAACGAGATTGAACTAGGTATTGGATACCGACGATCGAATCTCGGGCAAGTAACATACCGCCGGACAAAGGGAACAACGTATGTTGACATATGAGGTTCACCGATAAAGATCTTCGTGGAATGTGTAGGAACCAATATGACCATCCAGGTCCCGCTGTTGGTTATTGACCGGAGAGTCGTCTCGGTCATGTCTACATCATTCCCGAACCCGTAGGGTCCGCACACTTAAGGTTCGATGACGATTTAGTATTATATGAGTTATGTGATTGGTGGCCGAAGTTTGTTCGGAGTCCCGGATGAGATCACGGACATGACGAGGAGTCTCGAAATGGTCGAGAGGTAAAGATTCATATATTGGAAGGCTATATTCGGACGTCGGAAAGGTTCCGAGTGATTCGGGTATTTTTTGGAGTACCGGGGAGTTACGGGAATTCACCGGGAGAAGTAATGGGCCTTATTGGGCCATACGGGAAAAGGAGAGGCAGGCCACGTGAGGAGGCGCGCGCCCCCCCTTGCCCAAACCGAATTGGACTAGGGGAGGGGGCGCAGCCCCCTCTTTCCTTTCCCTCTCCCTTCCCCCTTTCCTACTCCGTATGGGAGGTGGAATCCTACTAGGACTAAGGAGTCCTAGTAGGACTCCCCACTTTGGTGCGCCCCTAGGGCCAGCCTCCTCCTCCCTCCCTCCTTTATATACGGAGGGGGGGCGCCCCTTGGAGACATAACAATTGTTCCAAGCCGTGTGTGGCGCCCCCTCCACCGTTTACACCCTCGGTCATATTTTCGGAGAGCTTAGGCGAAGCCCTGCCAGAATCACTTCACTGTCACCGTCGCCACGCCGTCGTGCTGACGGAACTCATCTACTACCTCGACATCTTGCTGGATCAAGAAGGCGAGGAACGTCACCGAGCTGCACGTGTGTAGAACTCGGAGGTGCCGTACGTTCGGTACTCGATCGGTGGAGCTCGAAGGATTGTTCGACTACATCAACCGCGTTGTGAGACGCTTCCGCTAACGGTCTACGAGGGTACGTAGACACACTCTCCCTTCTCGTAGCGATGCATCTCCATGGATAGATCTTGCGTGAGCGTAGGAATTTTTTTGAAATTCATGCTCCGTTCCCCAACACGACTAGTCATCCTGGTGAGCTTCGATAGGAAACCTGTGCCGTCGGCCTTCCCCTTGCCCATGTTTAGCGAACCTGCATTGAAAAGAGAATAAACAATTAGTACATTAATAATGAAGAAAAAAGCATAATAATAAGGAATAAAAAACACATTAATAAATAAGCATAAAAAGGCATATTAACAAACCATAGAAAAAAAAGACATGAAACGTACATCTGCTAGAACCCATACGAATCATCACTGTTGTAACCGATTCCTCGATCAGTCTCATCATCAGTATCACGCATATCATCTTCATTGTCTGACGGAGGTGGAGGCTCTTCCTCGTCGTCACGCCAAATTAATCACATCAAATTTTTATTTTTTTACCGCGTTGATGGCATTGAATCCACCTACATCTCTAATAGGTAAAGATGGGTCCTAATCCCACCCGAGGATGTGTTGATTGAGTACGTTCTCCATGCTCTACCCCGTTCTGAGAAAAAATTTCGGCAGCACCTCCCCGTTGTTCTCCAGATACACGTCTCGGCAAATAGCCGAGAGAATGTGCTCCGGAGAACAATAGGGAGGCGCCGCCGAAATCCTGTCTCGGAATGGGGTAGAGCATGGAAAACGTACCCAATCTACACATCCTCGGGCTGTCCGTGGAAAACGCTGGACAATCCGAAAGAGTTGCGGTGATAAATATGCAATTGAATGCATATTTATCGATGCAACCCTTTCGGACGGGAGACGCCTAGGTTACGTGACTTGACGTGATAATGAATTCTAGTGACAAAAAAAAGAGGAGGTGAAGGGGGATTCGTAGCTCACCCTCGGCTGTAGAGGAAGTAGTTGATCAGCGGAGGGAAGATCAGGGACCAACAGCTCCGACGTCGATAAACACTCCTCGGAGATGCAACACCACAAATCTGTAAATTGCACCGATTTAAAATTTTAGACCATCACATATAATATAGCTTTTAACAACATCTCAAATTGCAAAATAAGCTTCATCAATTATTTACTACATATTCGCATGATAAAAATAGCTCCAAAAATATCTTCTCAAATTACAAAATGGCAAATAATAATGTATCTTATGAATCAACATGACCTAACACTAACTTGATAAACATCCATCCATCCATCCATCCATCTATCATTAACTTGACCAACATCCATTCATCAATATTTTACAAACTAAGCAGCAAGCAGAGCAGGCAACAGCAGCAGCAGAGCAAGTAGCAGCAACAGAGCAAGCAGTGGAGCATCTATCCAACAACAACATTTGACAGTGGCATTGACAGACAAACATCTATTCAACGTCACCATTTGATAGTAGATAAAAAATTGTATCTAGCACCATTAACAAACACCATGTCCATCTAACAAAATCATTTATCAATCTGTCCATCCATCTAGCAAATTTTGGCATCAATCCATCCATCCATGTATCCAACATCAATCTATCAATTTATCCAAATTAGCATACACAAATGATAGGAACAGAGAGATGAGGAAGAGGGATGCTCACCGTGGGCTTCTCGAAGGAGACCACCGGTGGCTAGTTGGCTCGAAGGAGAGGGGTGTCCTGCTGCGTCGGCGTCGGTGAGGAAGGAGCTCCGGCGGTGGTGTAGTAGGGTTCGGGAGGAGGGGGAGCGGTGGAGGAGGGGCCGGTGGAGGAAGGGGCGGTGGATGGGCCGGTGGAGGAAGGGGAACGGGCCGGCACGGCGAGGAGGTGCGGCCGAGGCGGCGGATGGCGGAGGGCGTCGGCGGAGGGGGTCGGGGTGGTGCGGACGAGGCGGCGGAGGGCGGGGAACGGGCCGGCACAGCGAGGAGGTGCGGCCGAGGCGGCGGAGGGCGGAGGGCGTCGGCGGAGGGGGGTCGGGGTGACGCGGACGGGCCGGCGAAGCGGCACGGCGGACGGGGGTCGAGGAGGCCAATGCGGGGCGGCGGCCGGCTGGGGCGGCGGCGGTGCGGGGCTAGGACGACGGCGGCGCGGATGGGAGAGAGCGAGAGGAATGAGTGGTCGGGAGAAACTGCGGGTGGATAAGGTCACCCTATGCCGACGGCTTAGCCGTCGGCATAGGTATTTTCTTTTTTTTCTTTTTTTCTCACAATTTCTTTAGCATGGGCCACGTCATCGATCCGGGGCACCTATGCCGACGGCATAGGTATTTTCTTTTTTTTCTCACAATTTCATTAGCACGGGCCACGTCATCGATACGGGGCACCTATGCCGACGGCTTAGCCATCGGCATAGGTATTTTCTTTTATTTCTTCTTTTCATCATCCGGGGCATAGCTATGCCGACGGCTTTGCCGTCGGCATAGCTTCGTCTCTCAGAAAACTTTTAGTACCACCTCGCCCAGAGACAAGCAACATGACCAGTTTAAATAGTCGGATAATCCAGACGCAGTAAGCTTCGGTCTTCATTACACTCCTGTTAAGGAGATGAACCATTACTGTGAATCTTCACCCCTTCCGGGCACTGAAGATTCACAGTGACGGTCCATCTTCCTAATGATGGATGCCGGTGCTTTTTATTAATTCAATTATTACTATTTTTGAGTTTGTCGTGTGTGTGAGAACAATGATATAACCGCTTGCAAACCGCACCATCTCCGAGCTAGTCTCTGGGTATCGAGAGGGAACGTGTCCGGTTTATGCAGGAAGTGCGGGTCCTGTTGCTCCGTTGGCCTTGAAACTTCTCATGCTCACAAAGGAGGCCATCGCATGACACGTGCCAGGCCACCGCATTTTTCGGACCCGCGTGGAATATTCGAGAAATTTATTGCTCTGCTAGGGTTTCATCGCCGGAAATTGCTGATCTGCAAGGCGGCGCATGAAATCATGCCCAGAAGCGGCATGGAAAATACTTTGTGGTGTCCTTGCGGCATGCGTAGGCCATGTGCAGAGGAGGGAGGGGCATGCCCTCCCACCAGGGGCCAAAAGTACCTCGGTGCCATGCCTGATACAACCGTTTAAATCCTCGGAAAATCGTACGATGCCAGAATTCCTCGAGAGCTGGCACGGTGTCATCACATGGCCCCTGTAGGGTGTGGTAAAAGTTTGGACGCGTTTCGAATAAGCCTCCCCTAAGGCGCTTGTACACCGCACCATCTCCGAGCTAGTCTATGGGTATCGAGAGGGAACGTGTCCGGTTTGTGCAGGAAGTGTGGGGCCTGTTGCTCCGTTGGCCTCGAAACTTCCCGTGCTCACAAAGGAGGCCATCGCAAGGTCCGGGCACAACCCACCGCAAGATTCCCTCCGTGTCTGCCCGACGTGTAAGAGGGCCCAGCGCAAGACATGGCGGCATAGCTACCCCCCAAGTACCCTGCCTCGTCTAACCCTCGCACTGTTGACCGGCGGATCTAGGCCTTTAACTTTCGCCGGACGGGGTTTGACCGACGGACATTTTCACCTGGCTGTGATAGGCCAGCCCATAGGTACACTTCGTATCAAGGTTCGGGCACAACCCACCGCAAGATTCCCTCCGTGTCTGCCCGACGTGGCCGTTTCCCCCCTCCGTGCGACGGCGGCAGCGACGTCCGTGAGGGGGGTCACACTACGGAGCCGCGTGCCGGGTGCTTGCACCTACCACCACACTTCCAGACGTGTAAGAGGGCCCAGCGCAATACATGGCGGCATAGCTACCCCCCCAAGTACCCTGCCTCGTCTAACCCTGGCACTGTTGACCGGCGGATCTAGGCCTTTGACTTTCGCCGGACGGGGTTTGACCGATGGACATTTTCACCTGGCTGTGATAGGCCAACCCATAGGTACACTTCGGATCAAGGTCCGGGCACAACCCACCGCAAGATTCCCTCCGTGTCTGCCCGACATGGCCGTTTCCCCCCTCCGTGCGACGGCGGCAGCGACGTCCGTGAGGGGGGTCACACTACGGAGCCGTGTGCCGGGTGCTTGCACCTGCCACCACACTTCCAGACGTGTAAGAGGGCCCAGCCCAAGACATGGCGGCATAGCTACCCCCCAAGTACCCTGCCTCGTCTAACCCTGGCACTGTTGACCGGCGGATCTAGGCCTTTGAGTTTCGCCGGACGGGGTTTGACCGATGGACATTTTCACCTGGCTGTGATAGGCCAGCCCATAGGTACACTTCGGATCAAGGTCCGGGCACAACCCACCGCAATATTCCCTCCGTGTCTGCCCGGCGTGGCCGTTTCCCCCCTCCGTGCGACGGCGGCAGCGACGTCCGTGAGGGGGGTCACACGACGGAGCCGCGTGCCGGGTGCTTGCACCTGCCACCACACTTCCAGACGTGTAAGAGGGCCCAACGCAAGACATGGCGGCATAGCTACCCCCCCCCCAAGTACCCTGCCTCGTCTAACCCTGACACTGTTGACCGGCGGATCTAGGCCTTTGACTTTCGCCGGACGGGGTTTGACCGATGGACATTTTCACCTGGCTGTGATAGGCCAGCCCATAGGTACACTTCGGATCAAGGTCCGGGCACAACCCACCGCAAGATTCCCTCCGTGTCTGCCCAACGTGGCCGTTTCCCCCCTCCGTGCGACGGCGGCAGCGACGTGCGTGAGGGGGGTCACACTACGGAGCCGCGTGCCGGGTGCTTGCACCTGCCACCACACTTCCAGACATGTAAGAGGGCCCAGCGCAAGACATGGCGGCATAGCTACCCCCCCAAGTACCTTGCCTCGTCTAACCCTGGCACTGTTGACCGGCGGATCTAGGCCTTTGACTTTCGCCGGACGGGGTTTGACCGATGGACATTTTCACCTGGCTGTGATAGGCCAGCCCATAGGTACACTTCGGATAAAGGTCCGGGCACAACGCACCGCAAGATTCCCTCCGTGTCTGCCCGAGGTGGCCGTTTCCCCCCTCCGTGCGACGGCGGCAGCGACGTCCGTGAGGGGGGTCACACTACGGAGCCGCATGTCGGGTGCTTGCACCTGCCACCACACTTCCAGACGTGTAAGAGGGCCCAGCGCAAGACCTGGCGGCATAGCTACCCCCCAAGTACCCCCGTCCCGTCTAACCCTGGCACTGTTGACCGGGCGGATCTAGGCCTTTGACTTTCGCCGGACGGGGTTTGACCGATGGACATTTTCACCTGGCTGTGATAGGCCAGCTCATAGGTACACTTCGGATCAAGGTCCGGGCACAACCCACCGCAAGATTCCCTCCGTGTCTGCCCGACGTGGCCGTTTCCCCCCTCTGTGCGACGGCGGCAGCGACGTCCGTGAGGGGGGTCATACTACGGAGCCGCGTGCCGGGTGCTTGCACCTGCCACCACACTTCCAGACATGTAAGAGGGCCTAGCGCAAGACATGGCGGCATAGCTACCCCCCAAGTACCCTGCCTCGTCTAACCCTGGCACTGTTGACCGGCGGATCTAGGCCTTTGACTTTCGCCGGACGGGGTTTGACCGATGGCCATTTTCACCTGGCTGTGATAGGCCAGCCAATAGGTATACTTCGGATAAAGGTCCGGGCACAACGCACCACAAGATTCTCTCCGTGTCTGCCCGACGTGGCCGTTTCCCCCCTCCGTGCGACGGCGGCAGCGACGTCCGTGAGGGGGGTCACACTACGGAGCCGCGTGCCGGGTGCTTGCACCTGCCACCACACTTCCAGACGTGTAAGAGGGCCCAGCGCAAGACCTGGCGGCATAGCTACCCGCCCCCCCCCCCCAAGTACCCCGTCCCGTCTAACCCTTGCACTGTTGACCGGGCGCATCTAGGCCTTTGACTTTCGCCGGACGGGGTTTGACCGACGGACATTTTCACCTGGCTGTGATAGGCCAGCCCGTAGGTACACTTCGGATCAAGGTCCGGGCACAACCCACCGCAATATTCCCTCCGTGTCTGCCCGACGTGGCCGTTTCCCCCCTCCGTGCGACGGCGGCAGCTACGTCCGTGAGGGGGGTCACACTACGGAGCCGCGTGCCGGGTGCTTGCACCTGCCACCACACTTCCAGACGTGTAAGAGGGCCCAGCGCAAGACCTGGCGGCATAGCTACCCCCCCAAGTACCCCGTCCCGTCTAACCCTGGCACTGTTGACCGGGCGGATCTAGGCCTTTGACTTTTGCCGGACGGGGTTTGACCAACGGACATTTTCACCTGGCTGTGATAGGCCAGCCCGTAGGTACACTTCGGATCAAGGTCCAGGCACAACCCACCACAATATTCCCTCCGTGTCTGCCCGACGTGGCCGTTTCCCCTCTCTGTGCGACGGCAGCAGCGACGTCCGTGAGGGGGGTCACACTACGGAGCCACGTGCCGGGTGCTTGCACCTGCCACCACACTTTCAGACGTGTAAGAGGGCCCAACGCAAGACCTGGCGGCATAGCTACCCCCCCAAGTACCCCGTCCCGTCTAACCCAAGCATTGTTGACCGGGCGGCAAACTAGGCCCAACAGACACGCGTCGTGTATCTATGTATGTTTATGTTTAGATAAGGCACATTTAAATTAATCATATTTCAATTTATAAAAAAATAAAAATAATATAAAAAATAATACATAGATATGCCGACGGCAAGGCCGTCGGCATAGCTATGCCACGGATCGATGACGTGGCATGGTGCCGCGGATCGATGACGTGGCAAAATCTATGCCGACGGCCCCCGTTAGGGCCGTCGACATATATTTGACGGCGTCAAATGGCAGTTAACCACCGTGTGGCCGGGCCCACATATATGCCGACGGCCTGTCTATGCCGACGGCCACCGTAGGCATATCACGACATATGCCGACGGCCTCGTTACGCCGACGGCCCCCGTCGGCATATACGGTGGTATGCCGACGGCCGAACTACGCCGACGGTTTGCCTTAGGCCGTCGGCATACCTCCATCTATGCCGACGCCCCCGTCGGCATAGTATGGGCTGGAGCATCTTCGGGTCAAATACAAGAACCCATGTGGTCATGTTCCACGAGAACTGTAAATTTTACAGACATAATTCTCAGCTACCTTCAATATCATGATACCGTTTGGTCATCAACATTTGATCCGTCATCAGCCTGAAATATTCATCAGGAGCTGAAAACAGTTGCACATCAGGATTACTTGTTCTCTCCTATTTGTTGTGCTGTCAAATAAATCTCTTCTCTCAGCATGTGATTGGTTCTGACATATGTGGGATCGGTTCACACAAGAGGTCGTTAAGCAGCTCCGGGTACCTGTGAAGCAGACAATAAAATCAGTCAAATTTGACTCTCATTAGTGTCACCCCGGATTAAAGCTGTAAATTCTCAGCTAGTCACGGAGCTTATTGGCTGCGTGTATCAAACAATGCAGATGCTAGGGGCAGCGCTGCATTTATCAATAAAAGAACAGCTACAGAGCTAATGCTAATCCTCGTAGATGCATCAGATGGCAAATATCAGACAGAACAAACAACCACAGAGGCAACACGAGGCTCTTTCAACGACACATAGCCTGTACTTTTGTTGTTTACATACTCTTCTGTTTCTGTCAGATGACAACGGCTTGGTAAATACCAATAGGAAGATGGCCAGGATGATTTGGCTGATCCGGGAGAGGATTAGACTAGGGACCAGGAGGATGAAGGAGACTTCACACATGATCAAACATCGAAAAGGGGAATCTAAACTACGTTACGTAACAGACTGAATATCCAGTCTCAAATTGATACCTCAAAGCATGATGGCAGGAGGTGGTGACATCTGAGGAACATATGTGAACGAGAGAACTGGTAGATTCGCTCTGGGAATTTGGTCCTTGAGAAGGATTACCAAAGGGGCAGAAAGAAACACAAATGATTTGGTTGTGAACTACTCCCTCTGTAAAGAAATATAAGAGCGTTTAGATCACTAAAGTAGTGATCTAAACGCTCTTATATTTCTTTACAGAGGGAGTACTTAAATATTTGGAGGATACACAGTTTATGATTATAGCAAAATGTTGACATGGTAAAAATAAATAAATATGTGGCAGAAGCTATATTCACATCACATGTTCAATTAACACATCCATTGTACCTTAATTATCTATTAGGACAATCCGGTCTTGTACTGCTTAACATTTCAGGTCCATCATCTCTGCCACCAATTGCCCAGTCTACAAGCGAAAAAAGTCAAATAGATATATCAACTACCTATGAAAAATTCTAAGTACACAAAAACATAGGGTGAAGCTGCATTAGTTGGGACTTGCTTAAATCTACCCTATATATATGTAACCTGAGCAGATTACTAGCTTCCGACCCGAGGTTTAGAATAGGTAAATAAAGCTATATACAGTACCTATGATAGCATGTTTACTCTAAACAAAAGTAATCGCTCAAAACTGTAATATTGCTCTACCTACTAATGAAGGCACATTTTCAAAATATTGAGCCGATCAGAGGAGTTGAGTTGTCTAGAAAAAATGTGTCCCATGTTAAATCAAATGCACTAATATAATATTCTTGAACTTGCACATTTTGATGGAAAAAACAACTCGACTGCTTAGATTTCAATAATTCTGACCATATAGAAGATAAGTCAAAACATTTTAATTTCTTATTGGATAGTCCGGTATAAATGAACACATTTGCAGCAGAATTCTTGACAAAAGTTGAATAGAACCACATTGTTTATTTCATAAGAAGGTATAGGCAGGTCCTTTTTACAGATTTGTGGCTAGTGGAGAAGATGAGTAGACATAAATATTATCTTGAAGATAGAAAGAACTATATATGTGTATGTGAGCCCTAACTTGCAAAGCATCTGAATGTGCAAATCAAGTTACTTATAGAGTAACATTTAAGATGGTTCAAATCCAGGATTAATTGTGTTAGGTACTTTGTTCAATTTCATACGGTTATGTAGTATATGAGATGATGAGCAACTATAGATATGTACATATGAACTTAGACATACAATTTCTTATTCATACGTCAAAAGACGGGAGACAGCAAATCTTCTCGCTATCACATGGTCCAATTATAATAAGTAAATAACAATCACCATAAGTAGTTGAGAAAACTGACAGGAAACAAAGATATACTACTATAATGTGTGCATGAATAGTTAGGCAACTGTTAAGCACACCAATGCCATCACAACAACCACAAACCAAAGATAACTGGATGTTGTTGCTCTTGCAATGTAAGGACAGGCTATTACCTGCAGTATAAAAACTTGTGTATGGAACACAGGTGCTGTAGCAAAATTTTCGTTTTTGAGATGTAGTGGCGTCGAAATTGGTTCGAAAACAGTTACCGAACTGTATTGAGTCGAGTTGGATCACAAAAAAACCATTAGCATTAGGTGCCCACAGAAATATCACATTGTGATCCTCATCGTGCCCAAGTATCCAACTCCATTTGAGCTCGACGGCCCAAATGTGCTCGAGCAGATCAATGGTTTTCTGAAGGATCCATGTAGCAACATCATCATAATTGACCTTATGTTCCCATAACCGCAGGCCGAATCCTGTGTAAATGATGAGTCCGAGATTGCTTTCCTCTGTCTGGATGATTTGGAGGCAGGAACAGGAACAACGGGCAAGCCCGCGGTCTCCTGGCTTATCAATCACAACAAGCTTCTGCATTTCAAAATCAAGCTCAAGGATGTCATCTTCAATTCCTCCGCTGAGCAACCAGCAAAGTGCATTCCCGACAAGGACGCTGGGCTTTCTCCAAACAAAAAGACCCGTGGTCATTGTTGAGATAACATTTCCCCATTCGCCAGACTTGGATTGATAGAGGCAAGCGAATACAAGTGTGCAGGCTTGTCCGCCACGGCGCACGAAGGCCAATTTAAAAGAGTTCAAGTCGCAGTCACCGTGCGCATGGCCATTGTCGTCATCACCGGCAGCGCAGAGCACCCCCGCGCATAGGATGTCCCTCTCTCTAGCGTTGCCAAACTCAGGTGGAAAAGTTACTCGGCGCTGGTGACCGGAGATGGGGTTCCACACGATGGCCTCGGGATGTTTCTTGTTGAGGAATAGGGCGAGGCCGTTGCGGCATTCCACGAAGCAGAGTAAAATGCTCAAAACCATCACATTTGGGGCTAGGGTACTGCAAAACTATCGCTTTTGCCAAAAATCACAAAAGACCACCACTTCTGCGCCAAGTGAATAACAAAATGCACTAAACGAACTGCCAGCCACGACTAAGTGGAAAACTGACATGCCTGGCCCACCTGTCAGGCTGACTTGGCAAAGAATAAACATGTGGACAAGTGACTAGTCTCTCATCACCCGCTCTCTCTCTCTCTCTCTCATCGGTCTATCTTGCATTTTGTCGGGCACCTAGTGTGCACGCACACCACCTACTCCGTCAGTCCGGCTCTTCTCCGGCGATGCTACCCCTCCGTCCGCCCTACCCCGACGAGCTCCGCCCCCTCCTCTGCGCGCGGCGAGCCGGTCCCCTCTCACCCGGCCGCCCAACTCACTAGCACGTCCTCGGCGGAGAAGAGACGACGCGCGTCGTCGGTGTCGCGCGCCACCAGCACGCCGCCGGCGCCGACAATTGCCGCCGTTCTGCTGCTCCTAAGCCACCAACGGGCCACCGTGTGCCCTCCCGGGGAGCTCCTCTCCCCATCCCCCCTCTTTTCCCCTCGATTCCACTGCTGTTTAGCGCCGTCCCGCCTCGCCCGAGCTCACGGCGAGCTCGCGGTCGCCACGCCTCTGCCCCGTGCTCCCGCGCGCCCCGGCCGAGCGCCGCACACGTGCCCACGCACCCGCGCCGCGCGCTGCTGCTGCCTGCTACTGCTTCTGGTGCTTGCTGCCTGCTGATGCGCTGCTGCCTGCTGCCACTACGTCCGCCCTCGCCCGCGTGACGCCGAGAGGAGCTCGCCCGGCCTCAGCGTGCCGGCATTGGGCTCCCTCCGGATCCGGGAGAAGCGGGGGAGGCAGGGCGTGGCACCACCCGCGACGAAGGACGACGACGTGCTCGTGGCGTGTAGCTCCGGCACCGGCGGGCGGCTTCTGCCGGATCAGGAGAAGGAGGGGAGGTAGGCGCGAGCGGCCTGCTGCTTCTCTCTGCCCCGGCCATGGCGTGGGGCGCTGGGCTCCCGCTTTATCCAGAAGAAGGAGAGGAGAGAGGAGACAAGAGGTGTGGCTGACAGGTGGGACCCCCGTCCACCTCAGCAGGTCAAACATTGACTAGGACTAGTCTTCGCCACATCAGCCCCGACAAACGGGTCCCACCCGTCAGTTTTGCTGTTAGACGCGCTCAGTTTCGAATCAGTGGGATTTGTTACTCATTTGCCACAGAGTTGGCGGTATTTTATGATTTTTAACAAAAGCAGTAGTTTTGGAATATCCTATCCACAAATGTAGTAGTGGTTTTGAGCAATTTACTCCACGAAGTACAAGCTCTTGCGGCGGCAGCGCTGCGGCAGGGAGAATCGCGCGACCGGGATGCGGTCGGGCGGGTCCAGCGTGGGGATGAAGGGATAAATTTCATCACAATCGAAGGAGAGTAAGCCAAGGAGCGGGGGCTTCCGATGGTGCGCGCGGAAGCGGCGGAGGAAGCCGGGGTCCGAGACAAGGCGGCGCCAGCGCTTGCAGACGATGGAGGTGCGGAGGAGGGAGGACGGCTGCGGAGGCAGGAGGAGCAGGATCTCGCGGAGGAGATCGTCGTTGTCCAGCGGCGGCGCAGGCTCTGGGAACGGCAAGACGGGGACGCGAGACGGCGGCTGACCATGGAAACCTCGCTAATTTCTTGTTCGGCGGAGAGTCCCAAACACGTTCAGTTTGGGGGCAGTAGCGTTTTAACGCAATTGTTGCAACTTGCAAACGTTTTTTTTTTTTTTGAATTGCTTAGATTGCAAACGTATTATTACGTGTGTATGTGCCTCTTCTCGTTTCTTTTTGGACCCCTTTCGCTATTGTATTATTGTGTAAACCTTGCTATTTTAAATGTTCTCCGAGTCTTCAGGCTACTCATATTGGGGAGTATCATATACTAGTATCATGCATATAATATTAGTGCATGATGCTATCTTCATAGTGCATAGTATTATACATTATCATAGATGCTTTTATTTATTGCCATGCATGACACATATTAATATGACATTTATTATGATACGGTATCTACCTATGTTACTTTCACCCTCTTTCTTCTTTAATTGTGTGCCACATCAGCATCTTTGCTAGTTCCGAGTGCGCGTTACCGGCTATGATACCACCACTATGGCCAAACCTTACACAATAATACTGTAGTAACTTTTCACCTTTTTTCGAATTTTCCAGATATTGTATTCTTTTTAATGCCTTGTGTACGGATAAGAGCCATAAAGTCGACTAGAATTTGAGGACACCTGGTCTTTGTATAATTTTGGGATGTATGATCTCTTCCATAATAAAAAAAATACTTCCTCCGTCCCATAATATAAGATATTTTTTGACACTATACTAATGTCAAAAAACGTCTTACATTACAGGACGGAGTAGTACTTATTTACGATTTTCAGGTTTAATATCATTTAGAAGATACACAATTAAATAAATTAAAACTTTACCATTACGTGTTCACGTGGTTGGTAAGTGGTTGAGACACACTAGCTCTAGAAGTCTGTGTGAATAGAGAATCTCGATCACCCATGACCGGCAACATACTCTTTTGTTTACCTATGCAAGGCAAGTGCTAGTGATGTAGGATGGCCATAACATGGCCAATGCCTCCTTATAGAAATTCTTTTTTCTTCTTCGTGGAGGCAGTGGTTGGAGCCTTCCATCTTCTTTCACCGGTGAGAACACGGTTGCCTTGGTGGCCCATGCGGTGTTCAAAGCTTCATATGTCTTGGCAGTCTTAGTGGAGAGTACGAGTACGTCGTATGTATCCTCCTGCAGATTTGCCTTGGAGGCCCGTGAGAAGTTCCGGCAGGCAGCGGGGAGTGCAAGAAGAATGTGGGTCGCGCATGGCCTTTGTTATTTCCACACTTTACAAGGGCCTTTCTGCGATCAGTGGCTCTGTTGGAGATGTTCCCCACGGTTGAGACCCGGCAAGAGATTGACCCGGCAAAAGAGCCTGGAGGCCCTATGAATCATCTCATTTTCGGGTCACGACAGGATAAACAAGGAAAGCCGAAGGCCCAGAACTAGACCCGGCGGGAGGCCGGCTCTCACATGAGCCCTATGGGCCGACTCACGCAGAGGCCCAGAGGGAGAACTTTCCTAACTTGAAGAACAAGGCTAATAAGAATTAGAGTAGGATACGGGTTAAGAGTACGACCCGTAATCTTCTGTAAAACTAGGGACTCAACCTATTATATAAAGGGGAGTCCCTAGGACGCAAAGACTAAGTTACAATCTCTCGAATCCGCATCATTATCAATCAAGCAGGAGTAGGCTTTTACCTCCACCGAGAGGGGCCGAACCTGGGTAAACTTGCGTCCCTCGTTTCCGATCAACCCCGTTCAAGCTTTCACATAGTTGCGATGGCCTCACTTTTTCCAATGCAACTTTGCGTGTTCCACGTGGTCAGCCATCCAAATAGCGTCCAATTTGTATCCGCCCACAAGTGTTGCAAATATTTTTGGTCATTGGTTGGACGGAATTTCAAATAGGTTCAAAATGCTAATTCGGGTGGGAGCATATGCCTTATTATGGGCACTCTTGTAGGAGATATGCCCTAGAGGCAATAATAAATGTTATTATTTATCTACATGTTTGTAGTTAAGTTTATATTCCGTGCTATAACTGCTATGATTCTCGAGTCTGCAATAACCACGAGGCTCGGAGGAAGACTCATATGCACGTGTGGAATAATAAACGGTAAAATGTATTCCTAGTCTGGCCTCTAAGACTAGCTCAAGTGTTGCATGATGGTTCTGTTTTTCTGATCATGGGCATGACTATGCTGGCAACTTTGAGGGCACAATGTTAGGAGAACACTTGTGTTGAATCGACCCGAATTGATGTTATGCTATGAGATTCATTCGTCACAAGTTATTGGTTAATAACACAGAGAAAGTTAATGTTTGCATAATTCCTTAGACCATGAGAGTATCAAGTTTCTTCATGCTTGCTTCATGAACTTTGGGATTTGTTAAACGTCATCCGTAAATGAGTGGCTATTACGGCGGCTTACGGGTTCATGGAAAAGTATGTCAAGTAACTTGATAGCTCAAGATTGGGATTTGCTCCTCCGACGATGGAGAGATATCTTTGGGCCCTCTCGGTGTTACGGTGTCCACCATCGTCTGGCCAGACACATTGTGATTTGATCATAGGGATGCCGGAACACGGAAACGAGAAAAGAGAACAAAACCGGTAACGAGGTAACTGGCATTGTGGACAAGTGTTGATCCACGGGGATGCCGATGATTCTCACCTCGGGTATTTGTAACATATCGCGAAGCAACAGGAATAGCACACGGCAACTGGAGGTTCACTCGAATATTCATTCGTGTGGGTATAGGAGTCAATATGGGTGTCCACGGCTCCGATGTTGATCATTGATCGGAAAGAGTTCCAGTCATGTCTATACTTCACCGAACCTATAGGGTCACACGCTTAAGGGTCATCTATCTGCTGAATACTAGACAGGGAGTCTGAGAGAAAGTCACCGGAAAAGTTTCGGAGATAGCGGAAAAGTTCCGGAGAGAGAGCACCGAAATAGTTTCGGTAAAACTGAAAAGTTGTTTCAGGGTATACCATTGAGTCAAATTAGTTTCGGCACACGTCTGAAAATTCTTGGAGGGTGCCAGAATTGGTCTGGGAACTTCTGGGATTTTTCGGAGAAAAAACCCGGAAATGTTCCGGAGCTGCCGGAACCGGTTTGGTTGCTTTTCGCAGATGAAAATCAATAATCCGGAATTGTTTCGGAACGCGTCCAAAATCATTTTAGTGGGTGCTGGAATTATTCTAAGACCCATAGAAATATTTTCGGATTTAACGGTCGCGGAAAAATGTTTTCGTGAATAGTGAAAGTGCTTTTTGGGTGTCTTCTTGGAGAAGCCACCTTGAGGGCCTCTTGGTACTTTTCCCCTTGGCTTCTTGGAGAAGCCACCCTTGGGCTTGGCCTATAAATAGGGGTGGAGGGGGCTGCCTAAAGACACACTCTTTCTCAACATACACAAGCCATGCATGATCTGGCCTTCTTCTCTCCCTCCCCGCGAAATAGTTTCGTAGAGCCGAAAGGCTGTCTGGGTTCCGGTGGGAACTAGTTCTGGACGGCGAAGCCCTGCCGGATAGATGACACCGTATGTGTGCAACCCCATAGAGAGGTCGTAGGTTCGATCTTTTTGCCCGAGGGGCTGTTCGAGGGTCCTCCCGAAGGGCTGTCCGAGTTACTGTCCGAGTTTCGGGGGTCCTCCCGAAGGGCTGTCCGAGTGACCCGCCCGAAGGGCTGTCCGAGTGACCCGCCCGAAGGGCTGTCCGTGAGGCCTCCCGTAGGGCTGTCCGAGGATCCGTCCGGTAGGACTATCCGAAGGACTGTCTAGAGGCCTCCCGGAGGGCTGTCCGAGGATCCGTCCGGTGGGACTATCCGAGGGACTGTCCCGAGGCCTCCTGAAGGGCTGCCCGGAGATCCGTCCGGTGATCTGACGAGGGAGTACATCCTCGCGGTTGGGAGGTTGTAAAATCTTAGCTGCGGGGATCTGCACCGCCGATCATCATCGACTCTGCTTCCGCTGCGCTACGAGTCGGTAACGAAAAGATCAAAAACCTTGTATGCAGTCTCCATAGTGGTCCTGGGCTGGTGCGTAGGTCGGAATTTTTTTGTTTTCTGCTGCGTTACCCTACAACTCTGGATATGTAGAAATGATTTGGTTTTCGAGGGAAAAATCACCTCTCCTTTGCAGGTTATTTTCCGCTGTACGCACTCGCTTCGTACGTGGTTTACGCTACACCGAACGGAGTATCAACCGTTGTTCAAGGCGGTGTGTACGCGGTTGGAGCGGGTGGCCAGGGAGGTCTTCACCCAGCATGGGTGGCAACATAATCTCCGGATTGGTGCACGTGCACCACCTCCTTCGACATTGGCATAGTGTCGGTCCTATATGATCCTACTGTTTTTGATATGTCGCCTTTTTTTATCTTCTTTCAGTTTGTTTTTGTTTGGTTGTGTGCATCCTAGTTATGCAGAGGCCGGACGATGCTCATCATGTTTTGTATCCGCTTGATGCTACATTTTGAGTCAATAAAAATGCCCTTTATCGAAAAAGCCTAATCTTGAGAAGAAGAAGCGGGCCTCCTACCTTTGCATCTCTCCTTAGAGTAGTTAAGCATGCTAAATTTTTTTAGCTCAAAAAAGAAAACATGTTCATTCAGAAATAGTTATGATAACTTGTTATCTTGGCTAGATAACTTGGTCGACATAGATGCGTGGCAGTTATATTAATTGCAGGCCAATTTTTTGTTGGAAAGCACAGACGCAATGCTCAACAATAAATCGGACAATCACGTAAGCATATGCTCATCTTTTTTTGGTTGGGAAGCACATGAGCACTCGGCAATTACTAGCTACTAGTAGGCGGCACCGGTGGCAAGCTAGTTTTTTTTTTTTCAAGTACAGTTCTTTTTTTCTTTTTGCTTTTGCCAGGTTTGAGTTGTTTGCCGTGTGTGTGTTAAAAAAAAAGTTGTTTACCACGTGTGCCACGTGGTAAGTACTGCTTTATTCCATGGTTAAAAATCCAGGTACACGCATGTTCACATGCATATCGTTGTCCCTTACACAGAGTGAAGTTCAATAACGCTTGCTGGCGCCGCTTGCTGCCTTGGAAGAAGCTGGATTGAAAGGAGGAAGCGACGTTGGTCCCGTCGCGGTGGCGACCCCTTCCGATTCGGAGAAACCGGCATGGCCAGCATCCCCAGCTGCATGCACGATTATAATAACCAAATAAGCAAATTAACCGATCGATTTACGATTTGGCAACGCGGCCAGTATATATACATAAAAGATAAGCGCGAGACTGTAAATATTCTATGCATACGGTACACAGGATGGTAGTACGTACACGTGGAGGAGAGGCCAATCATGTCATGGTCTTTCAGAGTGTTGTGGACTGGAGCACCTTTGCCGGCGGCGGCAGCGCCGGCAGCGGAAGAGATCATCAGCAGCGAGAGCAGCACGGCCGAGAGCAAGGCTGCCTTGTTCTTCTTCATCGCTGCGTCTGCGAGCGTGGCGCGTGATCAGTGCGCGCGTGCGTGTTTATGTGTGGATCACCAGATGGCCGGGGATAGAAGGGAGCTGCATCGTCCATTGCCCGGCCGGTCTATATATGCGCCAGCTCCGTCCATGCATGGTTTGGAGCTCGTTAAAGCGGCGTTGTTAGTAGCACGTGGTGTAGCATGTGAGGAGCGAGAATCAAAATCTCCAGCTAGGCCGGACGGCCGGCCATTAATCGATCCCCTGATTATTATATGTGTGCTGGAGCAAGAAAAATAATAATACTAGTGGACTTATTTTTTCAAAACACAGTACGGATGCAAGCGCTCATATATTTTATTTTTTTGAGAAACAAGAGTACAGCAGTACTCTAAGCCAACACTTCGTTGGCAGCTAAAACTGCATTCAGATCATTCGGAATACTTGCCACCATCTGCACGTCCTCGGACCTCCTTGCACGAGCAGCCAGGGAGTGGGCAAGCTTGTTCTGGACACGTTTAGTATATATGATCTGAACTTCACTGAAGAGCTTGAACTCCTCCTTGATATCAGCGAACACAGAATGCCAGGCAGAGCAGTTGGTGCCGCCCGGTTGAATCTCCTTCACGACAAAGGTACAGTCAGATTCTGCGATGATTGGTCCTCTGTAAAGCGGAGACAGTGCTCTCAAACCAGCAAGCAGGGCCCGTGCCTCGGCTTCCTCCACTGCATTACAATTAGCAATCCTTTTAGATAGCGACATGAGGACAAGCCCGTTGTGATCCCGCGCGACGGCGCCTGCATGAGAATCCCCGCTATCGGCCTGGAACGCAGCATCTGAATTCAACTTGACAGTTCCGGCAACTGGGGGGCACCAGCGATTGGCCCTGAAGATCTCAGTGTTCTCCTCATGCAAATCGACCGCACCGGACAGGAAGCCCCTGTGCGCGCCCCTAGCCAATGCATGCGAAGCGTGTGAGGCTTTTTGTTTATTTTTTGGGTCGCATCCCAGCGCCGCATCGCAACCCCTCAGCTCCTCAACATACTGCTGCAGAAACAGAGCCGATCTACTAACTAGTTCTTTCCCGGTGCCATGGATGCAGTCGTCTCGGAGGAACCAGCACCGCCACAGTAATATTAGGATCATGGTCCTCACCTCCTGACTACATGGACTGAGCAGATTTTGCAGCCAGTCCACACCAGTGAACCTAAATTTGTCCTCGCTAGGAAGATCCCATGTCCCTCTCATTTCGTGTCTGAGCGCTTTGCTCTTGGTACAGGACACTATAGCATGAAATTCGTCTTCCTCCCCCATACCACATAAATTGCAGACGCTATCCACTTCCAAGGTGCGTTTCCATTTGTTCATTTTTGTGGGAAGAGTGTTTGTGGTCACCCTCCAGCCGAAGATCTTGATTTTCTCTGGAACTTTGGCTTTCCTAATGATGTCCCATATACTGCGGTCATCTGCATCATTTGAAGAACTCGATGGTGGTGGAGTGTTTTTGTTCTGTAACGCAACCGCCAGCCTATATGCACTCATCACCGAGAATATCCCTGTTTTCAGAACACAGTACGGATGCAAGCGCTCATATATACGCACATACACTCACCTCTATGAACGCACACACGAACATCCTACCCCTATGAACACCTCTGAGATACTGATCCGACATATCATCTTGAGATTGACGAAGTCACCATAGACACCTCGTAATCGACGGGAACATCTCCTCCCACTGAACGTGCATCGTAGGAAATCTGAAATAAATTCAAGAAAATGTGACCACCAAGACTTGAACACTGGTGGGCTAGAGATACCACTATCCTCCTAACGATCCAACCACAGGTTGGTTCACAATACTAATGGAGTTGTTGCTAAAGCTGTTGACGTATAAATGCATAGTCCACCTTTTCCCATCAGTTTGAGCTTTTAAGTGAACTGGTTGGTGCGTGCAATTTTACAAAAGCGACTGGAATCAGGTCCCGACCTTACGATGTAGAACGATGACGGCTCCTTTTTTCGCTAGGAGAAATGGTTTCCACTAACTTAACATGGATCAACACGATCCAGTTCACAAAGGTCATGCATCAACTCAAGCCGTCACAGTAGCATATGAACGGTGTCTCTTCTACCGTTTGCCATCCTATCTACCATCGCCATCCATAACTCTTTAGTTTGCGGATGATGCACTAATTATTGTCGAAGCATATTCCCACGCCGCGGCCATGCATTTAAAAACCATTTTACTCTCTTCAGATGGGAATATAAGTCGGGCATGAGTTTTTAGGTCCTCGATTTGAGTGGCATTACCTCTCTTCACGTTTGTATGTAATTCTAGTTTGTAATCTGTCTTATAATTGGTTAGACCTTTGGGTAATACATTCACATGTGGGGCAGACCCTCCCCCCCCCCCCGGCGGGCAAAACAAGTAAGAGATAATTCATTGTACTAAATTCATGTTGTCTTCTCTCTTTTTTTTGCAAAAATATCAGATCTATTATAAAAGATTCACCGGAAAGTATAAAGCACCCCAAACATAATAAAAATTACATCGACGTCCATGGACAACCGAACGACCATTGTCGCCGCTAGAACGAGCCGTCGACGCGCCACTGTCGCCGCTCCCATATCGTAACCGGCTTGACCTTGTCGATGACAGCCGGGAAGTCTTCATGCACGTGCCCCTAAGGACCAGCGTTCGGGAGCCGCAGTCGTTGCCATTGAATCCTTGAATAGCTGGCTTGCATTACTCTTATTGTCAAGTTGACTATGTCCTTAATAAAACAATTGCCGGATGCAAATAGTATGCCCATCACGAGTAGAGCACAATTAAATACAAATCTGTTGTGAGTGTGGTGCAATGGAACTGAATGTGTTTGTATGGAAGAGCAAAAACATGGCATATTGAGTATCACAAGTTCACAACCTAAACTAAAACTCTTATAGTCTTATTGACATGTAGCATTGTAGGAGATGCCCTTGGAGGGTTGCCTGAATGCCATATGCTCTTCACAAGTAGAGAAAGTTAATACCAATCCTCTTTCTGCGTTGTAAGTAAGAATATTTTCTCAAGTCCCAGGGATCGAGCCTTCTTCTCAATGTAATAAATTAACTTATCCTTGACCATTTCCTCGACATTCTTTATACAACAATAGCTAGAACTTCCCCAACTGTTATCCTTGGGAAAAGAAAGAGAGCACCACATGCTATGACTGAACCATCTTTCTCCACAATAATAAGGCCCTCTTTGATTTAAAGGAATTTTAAATAAATTTTGGAGGATTCTAATCATTAGAATTTTTTCCTCAGTGGGTTGTTTGATATATAGGATTGCAATCCGTAGGAATTTTTCCATAGGATTTACTTATACTAATTTTCATAGGAAAATTTCCATCCACTCCAACCTCATGTGAAAAATCATATATTTCTCCTGCGCACAATCAAATGCTCATACTAATCATGTAGGATTGAGGATGATATGCCACTCTATTCCTCTATTTTTTTTCTATTCCTGCATTTTACAAATTTTGCGAATCAAAGAGGCCCTAAATGATGTCAACGCTTCCACTCCATCTGTTCGGCTACCCGAGCATGCGGTGTCGACATCTCACTCGTACCACAACCCCCTCCTCCGCGTCAATGCCATGTCGGCACCATGACGAGCCAATTTCCATTTCGATAATTTCTCGACAAGGTTCCCGAGTCATTATATGGGCCATGGTTGCTCCATCGTACGTATTTGAGAACCTAGACAAGCCCAGCATCCAGGCTTGCGGTCTTGACAACTCTTTCTCGACTGAGGAAGTCTGAGTGGCGATTTGTGGGCGAAGAAAGCACCCTAGCACGTTAGTTTTACAGGGGACCTACAGGAGCATCATAACTGAGGACATCATGGACTCCTTTTGGAAGGTTTATAACCCATCCGGAGGAAACTTCAACCTCCTCAACTCAGCCTTGATTGCTGCAAAGAGAAGGGAACCTGGGCGACGTGACTGACCATTGCCCAATAAACCTCATTCACTCTTCCGCGAAGCTGCTGCCCAAAGTTCTCGTGACTTGTCTTGCAGGGGAAATTGACCAGCTTACCACATTGGCGTAAAGTGCCTTCTTGAAGACTTGGCGCATACCTGACACTTATATGTACCTGGGAAATGCATGTTGATATGGATAGCGGAAACTATGTCTCGCTTATTGCGAGACGTATCTCCGGCACGCATCTGACGCGGTGCTAGTGGGCCGGTCTAGTACTGTAGTTGCCGCACGCGTTTTTCTTTTGTCTCTGGTTTTCTTATCGGTTCTTCTCAGTTTGCATCAGTTTCTTCTATTCTTTTCCTTTTTATTTTTTCTTCGGTTTTGTTTCTTTCTTTGGTTTTTTTTGTTTCCCTTTTTCCAAGTTTTTTCAAAACATGTTTACATTTTAAATACACATTGTATATTTTTATTATACATTAGGAACAATTTTTATACTCTTTTTTAAAATATATGATTAACATTTTTTTAAATATATGTTTTGATGTCTATATTTTCACACACATTGTAAATTTTTGTTATACACCTTGTTTTTATACATGTTAACATTTTTCTAACACATGATTAGTAGTTTTACAAATACATGCTTTTGATTTTTTTTTTGAAATACATGTTAAATTATTTTAAATGCACATTGAGACATTTTTTTGAATGATACACAAAATTTAAAAAAACTATGCAAACATTTTCAACATTGTATAATATTTTAAAGAAGTGTCCCGAACATAATTTTGAAACTCGTGAACATTTTATACATTTTTTTGAATGGTACAAAACATTTTTTGTTGAATCCCACATATATTTTTTTACATTGCATAAATATTTTTAAAATTTCAAGTAGTGCATTTTTTGAAACACGTGAACATTTTTTTTAATGTCACAAAAATGTTTTTGAATGCTATCAACAATTTTTATAATTACGCTAAGAAACTTTTTACACTATGTTAAACTTTTTTCATATTCGTAGTGAACATTTAAAAAATAAAAAAATAAAATATTTTTGGAGTATATATATTTAGAATGTCTCAAAATATAATGAAAGTGAAAAATAAATAAATAAGAAACGAACGAAACTGGTGAACTAACGTGACTAGGTCGGCCCACTTAGCGCGCACCCTAAGGTTGAGGCGTATCTTTGTCTAAGAGAGGCAAAAACGGGCCTGATATGGAGACATCTCACACAGCCAAGGCAATCGAAGGGGGAGTGGCTCACAACGAAATACACTGAGGTTTAGTAGAAGTCAAATGCACTCTTCTTGGGCGGGAGACATTGGCCCTGATCTCACCGCCGAAATGCTTCACCAGTTCCTGGATCTTTGGCCTCGAGTAGCAGCTGTGCATCTGGATGCGGGTACACGTCACTCGATCTCCTGGTCCTGGGAGAAGGATGGTACGTTCTCGGCGAGATCTACATACGCAGCCAAGTTTGCGGGCCTCGAGGTCTCACCCATGGCCGCCTTCAAGTGGATATCCAAAGCACCGCGCCTATACCATTTCTTTGCGTGGTTGGCACTTAAGGATCGGTGTTGAACGTCTGAGAGATTGGTCAGGCGAGGCCTCCCACACCAGGCTGCATGCCCATTCTGTGATCAACACGACGAGACCCTAAACTACATTCTGGTGAGCTGCATCTTTGCGAGAGAAGTCTGGAACCGGGTTTGCATTGCGTTCGGCAAGACGGAGAGAGCACCTTCTGTGGACGAGACTTTGGGAGCATGGTGCAACAGGCAGGAGCAACAAGGAGAGCACCGGAGAACGACTCTGGGCGATCTGCGCGCCTATTGGCCTATGGAAGTTGTGGAAACACCGAAATGTCATTGTGTTTGACGGAGTGGCACCGTCTCGGAAGTAGGTTCTCCAGTGGATCGAGAGTGAAGGTGGGCATTGGAGATAAGCAGGACTCCTAAGAGGGGAGCTAGATGGTTTCTTCACGGTACTGGCAACGTGGACATCACATGAGTAGTTGCACATACAAAGTAGGTTGTGTTCGTGGGCGGATTGGATCATGTAATCTACTATGTAATATTGCGGCGTGGAGGGAGACTTTCCTTTCTAGAAAAGAAAATGTAATCTAGTACACTATATTATATACACACACTCCTGCGTATTCGAGAAAAGAAAATGCACGCTTCCTTCTTCTCAACAGTCTAGCATGATGCGTCCTAGTACATATGTATCCATTCAGAGATGAATTTTCATTTTGTGACATGCATATGTAGAGATAATTGTTGACTTGGAAGAGAAGGAAAGTGAAAACAACAATGTTGACTTCTCTTACAAGCTAAGAGCTGATATTTTTGTGTATACACGACCTCGTGCAATATGTCAGCTTGCCAACTAGTGCAGTGAACATGTCTTTCTCTTCACCCGTGCGAGCTACTAGTATTTACTAGCCCACATGTCTTTCTCTTCCCCAGCTCTGTGAAGAAATTGTAGCGGTCCGCCTCGCCGCAGAGCCGGTGCAGCCTCTCCATGGGGTCGTCGTCTTCCCTGCGGCACCGGTACTTCTTTCGCTTCCTGTCCTCGTTCTTGCCCTGGTTCTGGTCATGGACATAGAGGGCCTTGACGTTGATGGCATGTCTTTTGCTTGTCTGGTGCTGCCCTACGGTCGTCGGCGGTGGCTTGAGCATGGCCAGGTTCATGAGGGCATCCTGCTTTATCTTATGCGTTACATCGTCGTTCTTGTTATTGCCGTTTTTCTTCGGCACCTTGAAATGCAGCCTGTAGCCCTGGTCCCTGTAGTAGTGGTCGTAGCCGTGGAAGGGTATCTCGTCGGAGATCTCCTCCTCCTTGCCCACGGCGACCGCCGTCTCGTAGCACCAGCAGGAGGCCACATGGTTGACGGTGTACCCGCCGCCGCCGAGGAGGAGCATCGGCACGTTGAAGCTACGGAGGTAGCCGACGCAGCCGGCGTGGCCTTTCACGGACAGTCTGAACTCGCCCAGCCTGTCGCCGTAGAGCGAGTCGGCGCCGCACTGCAGCACCACGGCGTCCGGGACGAACTTCTCCATGACCTCGTCCATGATCGGCCTGAACAGCTGCTGGTACCTCTCGTCGTCCATGCCCGCCTTCATCGGCACGTTCAGGGTGTAGTACTTGCCCTTGCCCTCCCCGACGTCCTCGGTCTTGCCGGTGCCCGGGAAGAAGGGCTTGCCGCTGCGGTCGATGTCGTAGCGGTGGAACGAAACCGTCATCACGCGGCTCTCCCTCTTGAAGTGCTCCTCCACGCCGTCGCCGTGGTGCACGTCGATGTCCACGTAGAGCACGCGCTCGAAGTGCTCGAGAAGCTCCTGGATGGCGAGCACGATGTCGTTGACGTAGCAGAAGCCGCTGGCCTTTCCCTGGCACGCGTGGTGCATCCCGCCGGACCAGTTGATGGCGATGTCGGAGGAGCCATCGACGAGCGCGCGCGCGGCGGCGAGCGACCCGCCGGCGTAGCGGAGGCAGTAGTCCCAGAGGCCGTCGATGACGGGGTTGTCGTATGCGCCGGCGCCACCGGCGTCGGAATCGTCGGGATCCGGCACGCCGACTTGGCACGCCCTGGCCCTATCCCGGATGTCGCCGTCGCGTTGGCTGTGGTAGGCGTCCGGGGTGATGTCGTGGAGGAGGCGGACGTAGGCGTCGTCGTGGAAGGCGCGCAGTTCGGCCTCGGTGGCGGGCCTGACGCGGAGGCGCTCCATGTCGGCGAGCAGGCCGTACTTTTCGACGAGGGCGTGCGCCATGGCGACGCGGCGGGGCACCATGTGGTGGTCGGCGCCGTAGTCGACGTTGGCGATGCCCGGGTCGTAGTAGTAGCAGACTCTCCTCTTCCGGCCGTCGCCGCACGACGCCGACGGCAGCGAGTGCCCTTCCGTGTCCATCTTGATCGTATTATCCCTTCTTCTTCTGATTCCTACGGCCGGTGAACTATATATGTGATGTGATGATTCCGTGTAGTCCATCTTTGATATAGAAGCTAGATCGATCGTGTCCGAGTTGGCCTCGCATAGCGATCGTGTCTCGGACTCCAATAGGTATTCGCCGTATAACAGACGTGTGCCGGGTAGCCTCAAACGGACGAAACAATCTGTTTCCCACACGACTCTTTAAAAAAAAAAATTACCCAATCTTTTTTCTGATTAGCTTTTTCTCTTGAGCAAATTTTCCGATTAGCTTTTTTTTTGAGGATTTTTTTTTCTTCTGATTAGCTTTTTTTTTTTTAGCTGTGATGTGAATCTAACGGATGTTATTAGTCACGTCCGAGTCGAGCTCTTGGTCTCGGCCCGAAAAGTCACTAGGCTGACACAGGCCTTAGTCGGCCCGAAAAGTCAGTAGGCCGACATAGGCCTTGGTTGGGCTCATTACAACATAGGTGTATACACATGCTCATTGGTGGTTGCCTAGCCAGCCAGAGAGAGGCGATGAAGATAAAATCACTAATTAAGAGTACCCTTGCAAAAATTCACTCTCATATTGTCTGATTGCGATGTGCATCATTTATCGCAATCGGAGAGTTTTGATGGGATTTCTTTCCACACACGGGAGTCATGGATTGTTTTGTTTATGTTTTTCTTCTTCATAAATTCATTTTTTAAAACATTTTATCTCTTGAAACATGCATTCAAATTACGAATAGTTTTTACCGCTGAGTTTCTCACATCGAGATCTTCGAAATTATATTCCATGTTGATAGGTTTCGACAAACTTTATTTCATGGCTTTCAACTAATAGTAAATTGTGCTTCTACCCTGTACTAAATCGTGCTTCCAAGTAAACTAACTTATACTTTCACGAGGTGTGCACAACTATGCTTCACTTTGTTGGAGAAGCACAATTGTGCTTCACCTAGAAAAAAAAAGAAACCGAAAACATAAAAAAATAGAAACAAAATACCGGGTACCAAAAAATCAAAAGGCTGAAAAAACCGGAAATAAAAAAACCCAACTAAACGGAAACCGAAAAACCCTGAATCAATTTTTTTTTTCAAAAACCGAGTGTGGCGCCCCGCCTGAATAGCACTGTAGCCTGACGGTCGCCGCACACAACAACCCAGCAAATCACTCTGGCGTGCACGTTTACAACAGGTAGCAGGAACATAGGCATTTTTATTAATGTATTTATAAGTCTTACATGATGACTTACAAGGATGATGGCAGCGGAAAATACTATATATGGCAGCAAGGTCTTGGAGCGGCTCCAATCCACAGGGATCTGACTGGGTTACTCTTCTAGCCCGCGAACGCTCCGACTTCTCGCTAGCGGATCCTTAGCTGAACCTGGCCACGTTGAAGGCCGCTGAGTACTTTTGAATGTACTCGCAAGCAAACCAAATAACATATACACGCAAAGCAATCCATGGCATCCAAGCATGCACTTATTATTAGAGCAATATTTTCTATCATGGCATAGCACATCTATTTAGCAATAGCAATTACCATGTCATAACAGGGTTATCTAGCAAGATAACTACTGAAGTAAAGATAGCAAGGCAAAGCATAACAGTAAAGGTATCTGATCAAGTTTGTTCTCGCGATCCCTCCGAATCATACCCGGGTTCTTACGGTCATCCGACCAACTCTTTCATAGCCATTCCATGGCTAACATCTCAAGTTCCTGACATCAACCGATGTCTATGCATCTGTACTGCAAGCCTGATAACTCTTACCATTCTTTGGTTCGTTAATAACAACATCATACGGTTCATTCCTCCATACTCGACACAGACCAAATAGTGTGACCTAGTACGAACTGTGTCCCATGACCGAGGACGCGGCTATTCGAATAGATTTACACTCTGCAGAGGCTGCGCACTTTACCCACACTATGGAGCTCCCGACCTCGTACTTTAGTACATGTTCCCATTCGGGTGGACCGGTGCTGCTCCAACAAAACTTGTCTATTGCCTAGCACTCTTACGGTCCCACCGACAATCATACCTCTTTCAGGTCATGTCCTGGGTGGCCCATGTGTCACTCCTGACACCTGCCACCGTCGTGGCCAAACAAAACTGTCCCAAACGGGGACCCGCGCGCAAATAACCTGGGCTCACAAAGTTATCGTCGCCCACCTGATCAGGGTAGCACGCACGCATAACCTTCCCTCTTTGGAGGTACCGATAAAAGGCAAGACAATAGACCAAGTTAGGGCCTCCCCATAAAGGCAAATGTGGCTGCACTGATGAGGTCGGTTCGGTGGCACTATAACTCGATCCAGCCGACGGAGGAGGTTGTCATTATTAAGTCACATTTTTTTAATCTTTGCGATAACAGTAATAATGCATGATGTAACATAACAACCTATCTCCATATGCATTGCAACGAGTCATTAGTGAAACAATGTCTAAATGACAAATTTATCACCTTACAAGTTTTAGCTGTAAGGTAACGACCATCCGAACCCTTGCATGAAATCGGCAAATAAACTAGTAGCCACCAGAATGGTCTTTACAACTCAGATCTAGGATGTTACTGGAATAACTCAACCCCGGCTCAAGACGGCTGAAAAGCAACTCAGAGCATGAGACAGTGTTGATAAAAAGAATGTAGTGATTTCCTAAGATGGCCGAAGAACAGCTCAAAGCATGGGGTCACTGCTACAAAAAGGAACTCAACAGCTGACCGAGATGGCCGAAAAGCAGCTCAGAATACAGGACAATTGTTGAAAAGAGAAATATAAAGTCGGCATCCATCCCGGATGGCTGAAAGCAGCTCAAAACACGGGCGTGGTGCCGTCACCAAAGAAAGGGCAAGCAAGGGTTCATCAGAATCACATACAACTTACTACTATGCACTCGAGCATAAACATATTCATATACATACAAGTACATACAAGAACAACATAGAAACAATGCTTTAGGGCATATATCAGATGGTCGGCTTGCCTGGGGGTGAAGGAGTACTCCGGGAAGAAGTGCGATGAAACTCTGGATACGATTCGTCGGAACCGGCGCTCTCGAGAGAGGCCTAATAGGGAAAAGGGTAAAAGTGACATTTTCAACATGTGACAACATTATGAAAATGACACCATCGGAACGGGCTCGACGAATAGAAATCGTGGGCTTTGGAATCACCTGAATCTAAGTTACAGGTGAAAAGTTAGATGGGTTTTTCTGCCAGGGACCTATCTGCAAAAAGAATATTTTCATCAGGGTCCCTGACAGCTTGGCGGGTCGCGCACTCCAGCGGAATACGTTTCCCAGTGGGGAAAACGCATTTCCCGCCGGGGCGCCTTCACTTAGCTGACGTGGCTAGCCTCCCGTCGCCGACAACTGGGCCCCACGCCACGTTCTCTCTCCTCCTCCTCCTCCTCCTCCTCCCTCTCCATCCCCGACGCGGCGGCAGGAGCTCTCGCTCTGGCGTGGCCCTTGTGCTCTGGTGGTCTTCCCCGGCAGGCGAGAGGGTGGATGGAGTCGCCAGCGACTGCCGCATCCAATGGAGGTGTCGGGCGCGGTTGGGGACGGCCGGAGGTGGGCGGCCAAGGACGGCGGCTCCGGTCAATGGAGGGGCTCCGATGGGTGTTGGGGTAAGGTGAGGGTGCGGGCGCGGTCACCGGTGGACGACGCATCCGTGGGTGTGCTCGGACGGAGCCGGGGATGGCCGGAGGGGTGGACTGGGCGCGAAGGCCGTGGGCTAGCTCCGGCTAAATTGCCGTGCTCCGGGGATGGATTCGGCCGGGCGAGCGCACTGAAGTGAACCAGAGGGAGAGGGGAGGAGGTTGGTGAGCTCGAGGGACGCGGGGGTGGGCTATTTATAGCCGCCCGAGGTCGACGGATAGGCTCGGCCGCCGTGGCATGCCTATCGGCGTCCTGGTGCTTCCGGCGAGGTGGCAAGCGCATGGTGGTGCCGACCTGACGCGGAGCAGCGCGATGCGACGGTTCGAGGAGGAAGAAGCCAGTGGAGGAGAGGACAGCGGCGAGTCACGGGGACGCACTGTTGGCAGCAGTGTGGCGGAGCTCATCGCGGCTCGGCGAGGAAGAAGATGGAGGGGAGAGGACCAGAGAGGGGGGGTGCGTGGATGGTGCAGAGGCCGTCGGCACCAACAGACAAGGTTTGGCTAGCGGGAGCTAGCTTCGGCGTGCTCTCTGCGCGGTCACCATGGCCAACGCGTGTCCAGGGCACCCTCTTGACCTCAAGATATGTCACACAGGTGAGTTAATGCCTCTGGAGTTATATGGTTGGGTTTTGACAGCAAAGGGAGACAAGATACTGACTGACTGGAAATGACCTAGGTTATGAACAGAAGGTGTTTGTAAGTTACTGAGGAAAACTGACTTGGTGAAAAATGCTGATTTTTGGTGGATGGCAATGATATACTAAGATGAGTCCCTTGGCAAGTTTTCAGGCCAAATGGATCACTCTAGATAGCATTGCCTTCACACACAAGCAATCTGAACATAAATGAATTTGAGCTTGCTGGGATCAAATAGATAACTTTCATGAGCTGGATTTTTGTGTGTGGCAATGATATTGACATGAGAGTAATCTGGTGAAATTTCAGCTCATTTGGATAAGTATTGGAGGTACTTCCTTCACAATGCTTTCTGCTGGACAGAAATTTGGGAAAAAAGTTGAGAGAGATTGGATGGATAGATTGACCTGGTTTTGGTTTCCATGAGTGATTTATCACTGTTAATCACCATGAAAAATTTCAGCTCAAATGGATCAAGGGTTGAGGCACTTCCTTTGCAAATGTCCAAGCTGGACAGAATCTGCAAATGAATGATGTGCTCAAAAATTGAACTATGGAACTTGAGGTTTGGATGGAAATGGTGAAAATATGGATATGAGAAGCTCCACAAATTATTTGGAATTTTTCCTGACTACCAAAATGGTAGTTCCTTTGGAAAGTGCCCAAAATGCAATATTGGCTTTAAATAGAAAAATGCAATTTCCCTTATTTAATTATGGCCAATATTTTTATGAGAGCTCAATATGATCACAATGAATATCTCCCCAAGTTTTCATGAACTTTGGAGATGGATAGATATTTTCTTGAATTTAATTCCTTCTCAGGGCAGAAAAAGGGAATTAATTTTAAATAAAAAATATTGCAAATGACTTGTCAATAATTTTGCATATCCAGGGTTGATAAATATAGGAGAGTCTCTGGGAAGAGTTTGGGAGGCAACAGATCAAAAGAAATTAGGGTTCCTTTATAACTGCAAGAATTAGGGTTTCCCTTCCGGTAGACCGGAGAGTAGTGTTTTGGCGGCAAAACCTTGAGAATATAGTTTGAGTGGCAAGATTGAATTGGAGAGAATCTCTGGTCTAATAGGAAAGGCAAGTCTATATAACCATCTTCATATACCCAAAGGCGAGAGAAAATCCAAAAACACCGAAAGAAAAAGACGGGAGTCCAATCCCGCGAAGGAAAAATCGAGGAGCGAAAACCAGAATGTCACACTGAGAAAATATAGGAAACCGAAAAAAACGCGGAAGCACAACCGCGCTTCATGCGGACGCAAAACTGTGCTTACATGCAGATGAACATCGTGTTTCACTTTTTTAGGAAAGCATAACTGTACTTCATGCGAAATCACATATGTTCTTCACTTTTGGAAAACACAAAAGCACAATTATACTTCACCGTAAAGCACACCTGTACTTTTCACACGGGAAGCACAAATGCGCTTCACACGAAAGCACACGCTCCTCCTAGACGTAAACAAAAAAAATAAAAATAAAAAGAAAATTAAGAAAACATAGTAAAAAAAACCAGGCAAAATTCAAAAACAAAAAAATCTCGCAAAAAAAAAAACGGTGCTCCCGCGAGTGTGCGAGCATGCAACGTGGTCGACCCCTTAGTCGACGTTGGCGATGCCCAGGTCGTAGTCGTAGCAGACTCTCCTCTTCCGGCCGTCGCCGCACGACACCGACGACAGCAAGTGCCCTTCCGTGCAGTCCATATCTTGATCGTCCCATGCCGGCCGGAATAATAATCCTTTGGGATCCTATGGAAGGGTGAAGTATATGATTCTTGTGCGACATCTGAAACGGCCAACGTGTGTATATATATAAATAAGGATGGATCGTTCGTGCCCGAATTAGTCTTACGGATCGTGCCTCCACGCAGGACTGCACGCTGGTCTCTCCCATCACAAGTGCGCACGGCTACTCGATGCCAGCCTCGTAATTGGCGAGGACGTGATGCGGTACTGTAAGTAGGAGTTGGGAGTCCCATGCATGTTGGGGGTGAGACGCAGGGCTGCACGCCCACTACTGTAGAACAGGCTAGCATTGGCGAGCGTAGAAGGCCTGCAAGTGACGTGCTTGACTCTGGAGAGCGCCCGCCATTGCTACCGCCACTTGTAAACCATTAGCAGTGGCGGGTGACACTATTAGCCCGCCATAATTGTTTCATGTATTACTGACGGGTTGTCCATTTCGCTCACTACCTACTTTTGGCTTAGTAGTGGCGCTCATTTTTCATCGACCTCCACTGGTAACAATTTAGATCAAAAGAAAAAACGCAGCCATGGCAGTTTTTTTTTTGTCACCGGTTGTTGTCAAGTCTATTTTCACCATTTTTTTAGCACAGTACAGACACAGATGCTCATTATACGCACATACACTCACCCCTATAAACGCACGCACGCACACCCTACCCCTATGAGCACCTCCGAGAGATTGAGCCGGCACATCATTTGAAGATTGATGAAGTCGCCACAGACGCCTTCGTAGTCGACGAGAACGTCTCCGCCCATTGAACACATATTGCGAAAGGCCTGAAATAAATTTAAGGAAATGCGAGCACCAGTGTCAGTCTAGGACTTGAGCCCTGATGGGCTGGCAATACCACTATCCTACTAACCATCCAACCACAGTCTGTATTTCGGTGTGCATGCAAAACAGGTACTGTTGCCTGCATGGTTGGCACAGGTTCGAACTATAGTAGCACAACTCGTTTTTTCGATAAAGGCGGATTTTATTAACTCAAAACGAAGCATCAAGAATATATAAAACACAATGAGCACACATCCGGCCTATGCATAGTTAGTATGCACGCAGGCAACATCAACTCACACACATGAAAACACGCCGACAACTAGTAAAGCCAAATAAGACCAAAGCTATGCGTAGGCGAGAAAAAAAACAAAGCGACCAGATCTGCAATTGGCAAATTATAACAATGACCATACCCGCACCAACCATCTCATAACTATAGCACACCTCGTTTACCTTCTTCATCTAAAGCACGCCTAGCTCTTTTTTGTTTGTTTGTTATTTTCTGGAAGCACATGATCTTGCATGAGGTTCATATATCGCATTTTTAATTTTCGGTTTATCTCAACGTCAGAACATTTTAAAACAGCCTAACCAACTAGAATTACAATAGTCGACCTTTACTGTGTCCACTCTGCACGCATTTTGCACGTGTAGAAAATGTTAACCACTGAACCACACACACAACCATTTGCCTTGTTTTAGATTTTTCTTCAAGATGGTTTGATTGAATAGTTTTACACTTTATGCTAGCTCCCTTCCACAGGCATAGTTCGTGTACTGAGGAGGTAACGTCACTCGTTTACATAGCTTAAGCTCATGAGGGAGTGGTATAATTTTCATATGCAATAAGAAAGCAACGTCAGACGATCAATATAGTGAAGGGATTTAACATACATGATGTCAAAGAAGAGGAAAAAGAAAACAAAGTTGACAGAATTACAGGGATGCTCCTTCGAAAGTGCGCACAATTGAAATGAAGCACACCTAACTCACCCTCTAGGTGCCGGGCAAATGTGTCTGCGCTCTCACTGTAGAAGAAGCGCACATTTCAATAGAAGAAACGCACCCATGCTATGAAATGATGAATACTCCAACGAGTGAACGAGCACGTCTGCAAGTACGGACTCTGACGAGAAATCAATCTCCTCGAGAACAAATCCGGTACCATCGTTGCAATTTGTTCATCCCCAATATCTCACAGAATGACCAACTATTTCAAGCTATGCATGCATGTCTACGATTATGTATACGGTCTATCAGCTATACATTCTAGATCTCCATGTACAAAAGGATCTATATCCAAGCTGTCAAAACAAGATGGAATTCAGCAGAGTTTTGTTAGAGAAAACACGAACTATAGACGTACACACGTAGGGCTAGTGGTCTAGGAGGCAAGGAAGATGATATAGGGCTGGGGGCTATTTATTTGAAACGGAGTTTCCATCAATCCGGCCTGTCTCGCCTCACACAACCTGGATGGTCAGTTTAGTCATCCCAAAGAACTGATGACAAAATATCTCTTCTAGACTTCTATTAGGGGTGTGTATTTATGCTGGCACCGGTTGTTGCCAAGTTCTTAAAACGGCTCTCACTTTGGGTTCCTAGGCATGCCAAACAGATGGGCTGGCTCTACTTTCACTAGGAACACGCTGCATGCATAGTTGGAAGACGGTGGAACTTGAACCATGCACGGCACTTTTACCTTCTTCATCTCTCTTTTTCTTCTTGCAGGGTTTTTACCGTCTTCATCTCCATCACACACTCTTTCCTCCTTATGTCTAGAAGCAGCACACAAATCTTGGTACGAGCTCTGATTTTTTTTTATAAAGGTCATTTCCATTCAACCTTTATAATAAGCCAATACAAAGATATTTTTCGAAAGATATTTTGAAAACTAAGATGATGGATGTCCTATCCGAAGACTACACTGTCATCCATAGTCGAAGCTTCAGCCAAGTAGACACCATTGAAAAAGATATTTTTCATCCGGTCTCTGCAGCCCCACTCCCCCAAAGAATATCTGAATGAATATTTTTTTTACCAATACCCCTCAACCAGTTGCCAAGCATATTATGCGGTGCTACTGGGTTGGTAGATGTTTGAAGTTATCTGAACTATAGATCATTCCACATGTTAAGCTCATTAGACAGTTGGGTGGGCTCCAAATGTGTGAGCAAATTCATTACATGCTTCGAGGTGATGCCTCAATAAATCCCTATGAAAAGAAATACTGGGCTCATCTTGGCCCAAGACTTGTGTGATTGTTACATATTTATGCCTAAGAATTTGATACAGTGGTGGGTATTGCAATTTAAGGGGAGTGGTCCCATCCAGGTATCTTCCCGGAATTTGACTTGGGAACCATCCTTGACCGAGAAGGTTCCAATTTTTTTTTTTTTTTGATAAAGAGAGCTCCTGCTCTCCGATTTCATTTAAGAGAAATCACAAAGTCTTACATCTTGACGCGACTGAGAACAAAGATAAAACGTTAGCGCTACAGCTTGAGAAGGAGCCATCCCTCCCTCCAACCCACAGCTCAAGCAACATGGAAGAGAACCTTTCAACGACAAAAGGAACTCCACACACACCTACAGGAAGTTCAGCAAGTTTTGCACAAGGCGCACACACATACATATTACAGATTCGGACGATAAAGCGCATTCTAAAACCAGAAGAAAACAGACATCTTGTAACACCCCATGTAATTAAGCTACAGTGATCACCTTTTGATAATGCCAAGTCACCATGCTTAACAGTGCTTGATCATCATTTGCATCATATCTCATTTCAAATTCCAACTCAAATTGAAATTCAAATTTAAAGTGAAAATAAAGTTGCTCCAATTTGAAAACAAAAATGTTCATTAAATAGCAAATAATCCATAACTAATTATGTTAAGAAAAACAACATCACCTAAATTACCTAGATGACTCTAACATCATCAAAACAGTACCAAACAGCAATATTTAATACCATTTTGTTTAATAAAATTGCAAATGAAATCATATTGTCTCCAAACCTATTTCTGGTAGAAGTTAATTTTGCACTGTAATTACTGAGCTAAGTCACCTATTTTACAAAAGTCATTTCGAGGCCAAACATTTTGCAAAACAGTAAAGACATAAATAAACAGAAAAATAAAAAGAGAAAAGGCCGAATGCTACTGTGCGGCTGGGCCTAAGTTCAAACACTGCGGCCCAGCCCATCTCTCCCGCTCGTCTCCTACCTCTCTCCCTGTCTCCTGCGTGTCGGCGCGCGCGCGCGCCCGAGCGCCGATGGGCAGCTGTCGCCCATCCGGCGGCGCCGCTGCCGCCGCGGGATGGATAAGAGCCTCTCCGCGAACCCCCTCGCGGAACCCTAGCCCGTTCACCCCCTCTCCCTCGTCCCTCTCCTCGAGTCAGAACACGCCCGCGCCTCCGGCACCATGGCCGAGCTCGCTGCCGTGGCTACCGTCGTCCTCGCCGGCTGAGACCTCGCAAGAAGCTCCGCCTTCCTCCTCTACTTCCTATCCGACCACGGGAACGAGCTCTGCGCCACCATAGCTCCGGGATCGAGCTCCTCCCCGTCTTCGGTCGCCGGCGTTTTCCCGTCAAATGCCGCCGCCCTGCTGCTCCTAAGCCTCCGTCGGGCCTCCGTGTGCCTCCCCGGTGAGCACCCACTCCTTCCCCTCTCCTCTCGCCGTCGAGCGCGCGCTCTTGCGAGCTCCCCCGTCATGGCCGAACTCCTCGCCGCCCGAGCTCGTCGCCGGCAGCCGTCCGGTGACCATTTGGTCACGCGCGCAAGTCCATCGACTTCGCGCGCGCACATAGAGCCCGCCTAGCTGTTTAGTTGCTCGCTAGCGCCGCGTTTCGCCGTGTTCCGCCGATGCCCGAACTCCGGCCGCCGCGTTCGAGCTCACCGCCGTCATTTTAGCCCGTCTCCGGCCGGACCAGTACCACCACGAGATGCGCCGCTCCGCGCTCGTTCGATCCCGCCCCTCCGCGCTCGATTTGGTGGCCGGAGGGCGAATCCCGACCACCTCCCGAGCCGCGTCGCCGCTGGAATGGTCGCCGGCGGCAAAGCTCCGGCGACGCTGACCTGGCGCCGACGTGGCGGCCCCCTGTGACGCTGACGGGTGGGCCCAGTTGACCCGTTGACTGGGTCAACCCGCTGACTGGGCTGGCCCAGCCACTGACATGTGGGCCCCACGTGTAATTAAATTAATTCAAACTTATAAGTTAATCCGGTAATTAGGTTAGTCGCTGATAGTGGGGTCCACCTGCTAATTAGACTCTGTTTAGATTAGATTAAACTCTAATTAAGCCACTGTGTATGACAAGTGGGACCCACTGGTCAGATTGACCAGTCCACCGACTCAGTTGACTGCAAACGCCATGCTGACATCATGATGACGTCATTGGCTACTGTTTTGGATAATTCGAATTAATTAATTTCAGAAATTCCAGAAAATGATTAAAACTTTGAAAAATCATATAAAATAAACCGTAACTCGGATGAAAATAATTTATATATGAAAAATGATCAGAAAAATATGAAGAATCCGAATATGTGGTCAAAATGCTTGACCATCACTCCTATCTAGATGAACATAAAATTTTTTGCCCGTATTCGATAGATGAATAGTGCATGACCTTAATAAAATAAATCTAAATAAATTCCTAAATTCTCTAAATCAGTTAGATAGGCATTATATCACCCCTGCATATCATTTAGGCATGTCATGCATCGCTGTTGCATTGTTGCCGTGAATTTATTGTTTCTTCCCCCTCCTTCTCTCCCGATAGACGCCGAGACCGCCGCCGACGCATCTGAGTACGACTACGTTCCAGACGAGCAGCCTTCAGACGACCAGCCCCTCTCAGCAGAGCTTTCAGGCAAGCAAAATCCCCTTGATCATCCAGATATCGCCTATTCTTTCCCTCTTATTCTTGCATTTGAATTGCCCCTATTACTATTCTGTTAGCTCCTATTCTGATGCATAGCCTGGTTTTGTAACCTGTTGTTGATACTTTACCTGTTATCCTATATGCTTAGTATAGGCTGGTTATTGATACATCGTTGGCTCCACACCCTTGTCCTTGTTGCCACGCTTTTCCACCAGAGACTCGATCAGTATGATCGACGGTCAGAGACCAACACATCACCGCACATTCTCCCTAACTTGTTTGACTCTGCAGAGCTACCACCGAGTGCCGAGGGTGATACCTCTTATCTCACTTCCGATGATGCCTCTGTAGAATAGCTATCCGGTTGTGGGTTACCGAGGGTGATTCCTCTTTCACCACCTCCGATAAAGCTTCCGTCGTGCAACTCCTCTTGTGTGAATCCATCGAGGGTGATTCCTCCGGATTCACCTTAACCGATACTTCGAGTGGGAATCCATCAAGGGTGATTCCTCGGATTCCTTCTCGATACTTTGGAAACACGGGTACTTTGACTTTACTACTGTCATTTGATAAAGACGGGTCGGCTCCAAGAGCACCCGCGAGCCGTGTGTTACCAAGTCGGAGCGACAGGAATCCTATTCGTCTCTGCGAGCTACTAAATACGCCTAATGGATTTGGGTATTTGATCTGAGTGGGTCGTTGGCCCTATACGCACTACCACCACGTGGGATAATGGTTATGGGACCCTCTACGTCGTATGTATCAGCCGAAAGCTCTTCAGACGTCACAACTCAGAGATGCAGGCTGATTACTGGGGTGGGCTGGTTACGTCACTGTGTATACAGTGTCGCGCCAGGGCCCCGGCCAATCACGCAACATGCAGGAGTGCAAAGGGCGATGGCCCAAGACCCCTTCGCACTTAGGATTTAGACCGGCGTGTTGACCTCTCTGCTGAGCCTAGGTAGGACTGCGTCGTGTCGATCACCCGAGGCCAGGCATTACCCAGCAAGTGTGTCCGGCCAGATGTGATCGAGCGTGTTGGGTAACAGTAGTGCACCCCTGCAGGGAAGTTATCTATTCGAATAGCCGTGTCCACGGTAACAGGACGCTCGGAGTTGTATCTTGATCCACTACAACTACAAACTGATGATGATTCAATATTAAACTATTAATATTGCTCTCGTGATCGCTTTCTCGCGGGGAGTCGAGAAAGGATCTTAGGGCGTTGCTATTACACAACCACTATTATGTGCTACTATGTTCTACTCTCTTCTGATGCTGCAAGATTGCTTCAAGATGCTAGTCTTCGATAGGCTAGGCTTTTCCCCCCTCTATTCTGGCATTCTACAGTTCAGTCCAAAGATATAGCCCCATTCCTTTGATACCGATGCATACATAGCATAGTTTTGATGTCAGTCTTGCGAGTACTTTGGATGAGTACTCACGGTTGCTTTGCTACTTCTTTTCCCCATACCCGCTTGCTGCAATCAGACGACGGAGTCCCGGAGCCAGACGCCACCGCAGGAGACTACTACCAGGAGAGCCCCGGAGGCACGTACTACTGGATTGAGCCAGCCGACCAGGAGTAGTTCGGAGGCCCTAGGCAGGAGGCCTTCGCCTTTTCGATCAGTGTCGCTGTTTGTGCTAGCCTTCTTAAGGCAGACTTGACTAACTATGTCTGTACCCAGATATTATTTGTGTGTATGACTTATGTGTTCGGGTCCGCGTGACCCCTGGTTTGTAATATGAAGATTTATGTTTTATTTTGAGTTTAGAGTTGTGTTGTGATATCTTCCCGTGAGTCTCTGATCTCGAGCGTGCACGTTTGCGTGTATGATTAGTGCACGGTCGAGCAGGGGTGTCACAAGTTGGTATCAGAGCCGACTGCCTGTAGGAAGCCCCCTTCCGATTCCATGGTCGAAGTTGAGTCTAGTCTATGAAAACTATATTTTACTAACATGGCTGTGTGGCTTACGGGCCCACGTCGCCAATGGGTGGTATTAGGATCTTTTATTCCGCACCTTTACTCTGGGATTCTACTCTTTCTTCTATTCGGGTTAAAATTTTGCTAACTCTGACCCTAGGTTCTCGTGATCACGTCCACCCAGAGCTTTGTTTATCTGCAAATTACTTCCTTGAATGCACGATGCAAGAATTCACTCACTGTCATTTGACAATCTTGAATTTCCTCTGTTTCAGATGGATCGCTTGTTTCCGCCGCGCCCTGCGACGCAGCTTGTACTGCGGACTTGGGCTCATGATGCGACTGGTTTTCCAGCTATCCTGATCGCCCTCCTGACCAGACTGGGCTACCGTTGGTACCCCGAGTACATGGTTTACGAGGATTTCAGCGAGTTCAACCAGGAGCAGTATCATGCCGATGTTCGTATCTTTGATCAGCGGAACGACTCCGTCACTGAGTTGCACACTTTTCACGGTATCGGCGTGACGATTGATATGGCAGTCCATGACGCTGCCCATTCTGCTGTCGCACGTCTCCGTGGCGAGCATAGTCGCTTGGATGACTCCGAATTCCGATACATCCCGTATGCCCCTGCTGGAGATGATACCGGATACTACACAGTTGTCTGTGCGCCTTATGAGCGACGTTGGTATGACCCGCAGGTTTTGATTCAGTGCACTCAGGCTCTGGATCGCACTGCCCGGGCTCTCACCGTCGAGTTGTTTGCTACTCGCGCACGTCTCTACGAGGCTATGACACAGTTGCTGCCACCTGTTCGTGCAGGGATACATCCAGAGTACATTCTTTACCCGCGCAGGACTCAGATGCCTGCAGGTATCGATTGGCCTGCTGTTGGAGGTCACACACCCGCACGTGGACCTCTTCTTCCAGTTCGAGATCGGGTTCTGCATCAGAGTGCTCACGGAGCGCAGGACCTTCCTGCCATGGACACTCATCGTCCGCACCTGCAGTTACTTGGTTTCAGTGGTTTTCCCCGACGTTGATGTAGCCTTTGCTATGTCTCGTTGTTGTATTCCTCACCGCGTGCCTGCGCGCAACCTAGTATGTCTAGTTATTTAATTTTCCGAACTTGTGCTGTCCGCGTGTAATCGACTCTGTGTATGGATCTGTATGTCTTACTTGACTGCTGTTATGTATCTATTGCACTACTTATTCATTGTCGTGTTACATCATGTTTGTCTCTAAACACTTGCGGTTACTTTTACTAAACTACCCCCTGTTAAATCTTTAGCAGGATGGTTAGACCAGGTGGTCGTGGTCGTGGCCGTGCTCCCGAGCAGCCACCACCGCCAGACTATATGGCAGCTATGATGCAGCAATTCGAGCTGAACCGCCAGTTCATGGTTGGAATTATGGCTCAGTTTCCACACCAGAACCAGAATGCTCAGAATCAGCAACCTGCCGCAATAACTCTGCAGGAGTTTGTGCGTCTCAGCCCTATTGTTTTCCGCAACTCTGAACAGCCACTGGATGCTGATGACTGGCTCCGCGACATCACCTACGAGATGGAGTCTGCCAATGTCGCCCCCGCCAACTTTGTCACCTTCGCGTCCTACGTCTTGAAGGGTGCCGCTGCTCAATGGTGGCACACCCACAGGAGTTCACTACCTGCTGGGACAGTCGTTACCTGGATCGAGTTTCAGACTGCTTTCCGTGCCCGTTACATTCCTCGGGGAATCATGGACCGGAAGAAAAGAGAGTTTCACAACCTCACTCAGGGCAGTAAGACTGTCAAAGCTTATCAGCGGAAATTCCTTAACCTGTCCCGCTATGCTAAAGAAGACGTTGCCACAGATGCTCGCAGACAGGAGAAATTCCGTGATGGACTCCACCCAGACCTCAAGCTTGCACTTGCTGTTCATGACTTCGCCGACTTCGCCACTCTGGTGAACAAGGCTATCCAGGTTGAGACCGCTCAGATGGAACATAGGGAATCAATCAAGCGCAATCGTGACGTTGGCTCATCTTCGAGCTTAGGACAAAGGCGTAAAATCTGGATTCCCAACAGCATGTATCGTCCAACCGCCCCTGCGCTGAGGCCTTCCTATGTGGCACCCCGTCTGCCTCCTCCACCACCGAGGCAGCCAAGAGTTCAAGCTGCTCCACCACGTGCGGCTCCTCTTCGTCCTGAAGATGGTCTGTGTTTCAAGTGTCGCCGCCCAGGTCACCTTGCCAAGGACTGCCGCCAGAATCAGACTCGGTTGGCACTTCCTTCTACTGGTCGTGGAAATGGCCGTGGCAACAACCAGACCCGCAACTATAATACTGGGTCTTCTGCTTATGGTCGTGGACAGACTTACCACGTCGATATTGAAGAACTTCAGGATCAACCTGAAACTGTGATGGGTACCCTTCTCGTTAACTCAATACCCGCTTTTGTTTTATTTTATTCAGGAGCATCGCATTCATTCATGACAAAAGTATTTGCATTAGCACATGACGTTGCATTTGAAAAGACGAACCTACCCATAGTTGTCCGCACCCCTGGAGGTCATTGTCACACCTCCATGATGGCTCACAATGTCACTGTTGAAATCGAAGGACTCGAATTCCTTGTTTCACCTATCATCTTGAAATCTTCCATGATAGACCTCATTCTGGGAATGGATTGGTTGAAAGCTCACATTGCTTCGATCAATTGTGCCACTAAAGTCGTCCAACTCCTTCACCCCTCCGATGAGATAGTGTACTACACCGCCCGAGTGACCCGGAATGCCGAAGCTCAGATACATGCTCTGAATGCTTTGAACGCTTCACCTCTTGAGGGAATTGAGAACATTCCAGTCGTTTGCGATTTTCCGGACGTCTTTCCAGAAGAATTTCGGGGAATACCCCCTGTTAGAGCCGTTGAATTCGTCATCGACTTGAAACCAGGCACTACCCCTATTGCTAAGCGCCCATACAAGATGCCGCCGCATGAACTCCATGAACTTAAGGAGGAAATCGACAAGTCACTTAAAAAGGGTTTCATCCGCCCCAGTTCTTCTGCCTGGGGAGCACCTTCTCTCTTTGTTAAGAAGAAGGATGGAACAAACCGATTGGTCCAGGACTATCGGCCTATTAACCAAGCAACAATCCGGAACAAATATCCACTTCCCTGGATCAATGATCTCTATGATCAGCTTGCTGGATCCTCTGTGTTCTCTAAACTCGACTTAAGGTTGGGTTACCATCAGATCCGAGTTCGTAAAGAGGATATTCCGAAGACCGCTTTCGTTACTCGTTATGGATCATACGAGTACACTGTTATGTCCTTCGGATTAACTAATGCTCCAGCAACCTTCTCTCGATTGATGAACTATATCTTCATGGACTACCTCGACAAATTCGTCATGGTTTATTTGGATGATATCCTTATATTTTCCAAGAATGAAGAAGAACACGCCGAACATCTTCAGCTTGTATTGGAGAAACTTCGAGAACATCAATTGTGTGCCAAATACTCCAAGTGTGAATTCTGGTTATCTGAGGTGACTTATCTTGGTCATGTGATTTCCAAAGATGGCTTTGCAGTTAACCCAGAACGAGTTCAGGCTATTCTTGACTGGACTCCTCCGCAAACTGTTAAACAAGTCAGAAGTTTTCTCGGTCTTGCTAGCTACTGCCGCCGTTTCATCGAGAACTTCTCCAAAATTGCTAAGCCACTGACTGATTTGCTTCACAAAGGCAAGAAGTTTGAGTGGACGGAAAAATGCCAGGAAAGTTTTCAGACACTTAAAGATAAGTTGACATCTGCCCCAGTGCTAGCTCCCCCTGATTCTCGCAAGGACTTTGTGATATATTGCGACGCATCCCGTCAAGGATTAGGCTGTGTCCTAATGCAAGAGCGTAAAGTGATTGCTTATGGCTCTCGTCAGTTGCGTCCTCACGAGGATAAGTATCCCACACATGATCTCGAATTAGCAGCCTTTATCTATGCTCTGAAACTATGGCGACATTACCTTCTTGGTAATCGTTGCGAGATATACATGGACCACCAAAGTCTGAAGTATCTGTATACTCAACCAGATTTGAATCTCCGTCAACAAAGGTGGCTCGAGACAATAGCTGACTATGACATGGATATTTCCTATACCCCTGGCAAGGCTAATGTAATGGCCGATGCTTTGAGTCGCAAGTCTTATTGCAACAACCTCATGGTTCAGCAAGCGCAACCCCTTCTTTATGAAGAACTTCGCAAGTTGAACCTTCACATTGTGCCTCAGGGTTATCTCAATACCCTGGTTGTTGAACTGGACCTCGAGTGCAACATCAAGACAAGGCAGAAATATGACTCTGAAGTCGAGAAGATTAAGAAATACCTCTCCAAGGGAAATTCTTTATTCTACCATGTTGATGATGATGGTGTCTTGTTCTTCAAAGGCCGCCTAGTGGTCCCCAGAAAGCATAATCTGGACTCTCGTTCAGATGTTATGAAAGAAGCACATGATACACATTTGTCTATTCATCCCGGTAGCACCAAGATGTACCAAGACATTCGACAGAGATACTGGTGGCCTGATATGAAGCAAGACATTGCTCGCTATGTTGTTGAGTGTGACGTTTGCTGTCGCATCAAAGCAGAACATCAAAGGCCTGCTGGAACTCTGCAACCCCTTGCTATTCCTGAATGGAAATGGGACAAAGTAGAAATGGATTTCATTACTGGTTTTCCCAGATCGCAGAAGGTTCATGATGCTATTTTTGTCGTCATTGACCGATTCTCAAAGGTTGCTCACTTTCTGCCAGTCAAGGAAACAATCACTGCTAGTCAGTTAGCAGACTTATATGTTTCCATAATCGTGTCACTTCACGGTATTCCATTGAAAATTAGTTCAGACCGTGGCAACCTCTTTACCTCAAGGTTTTGGAACAGTTTTCAGGAAGCTATGGGAACTCGTCTGTCCTTCAGCACCGCTTTTCACCCCCAGTCCCAGGGACAAGTTGAACGAGTCAATCAAGTGCTTGAAGATATGCTTCGAGCTTGTGTCATCTCATTCGGTAAGAAATGGGAGGAATCTCTCTCATATGCTGAATTCTCATACAATAATAGCTATCAGGCTAGTTTGAAGATGGCACCCTTTGAAGTTCTATATGGACGTAAGTTCCAAACCCCACTGAATTGGTCAGAAACTGGGGAACGGCCACTCTTCGGTCCGGATATTATCCAACAAGCTGAAGAACAAGTCCGCATTGTCCGTGAACATTTGAAAACTGCTCAGTCTCGTCAGAAGAGCAATTATGACCGAAAACACTAGGTAATGGTCTATCAACCTGGCGAACAAGCTTACCTTCGTGTCACTCCGATGAAAGGCGCTCATCAATTTGGAATCAAGGGCAAGTTAGCTCCTCGCTACATTGGCCCGTTCCGTATCCTCGCCAGACGTGGAGAAGTGACATATCAATTGGAATTGCCGCCGAGCCTTTCTCAAGTTCATGATGTCTTCCATGTATCGCAACTCCGTCGCTGCTTCAAGGATCCTATCCGAGCAGTGGATCATGAAATGCTTGAGCTGCAAGAGGATCTTTCTTATCAAGAGTATCCAATCCGCATACTTGATCAAGCTGAACGTCGAACCCGTCAGAAGGAAATCAAGTTCCTTAAAGTTCAGTGGTCAAATCATTCTGAAGATGAGGCCACTTGGGAACGCGAAGATCGTCTTCGTGACAAGTACCCCGCTCTCTTTCAGCCTGCCTCTTAATTCTCGGGACGAGAATTTCTTTTAGAGGAGGAGAATTGTAACACCCCATGTAATTAAGCTACAGTGATCACCTTTTGATAATGCCAAGTCACCATGCTTAATAGTGCTTGATCATCATTTGCATCATATCTCATTTCAAATTCCAACTCAAATTCAAATTCAAATTTAAAGTGAAAATAAAAGTTGTTCCAATTTGAAAACAAAAATGTTCATTAAATAGCAAATAATCCATAACTAATTATGTTAAGAAAAACAACATCACCTAAATTACTTAGATGACTCTAACATCATCAAAACAGTACCAAACAGCAATATTTAATACCATTTTGTTTAATAAAATTGCAAATGAAATCATATTGTCTCCAAACCTATTTCTGGTAGAAGTTAATTTTGCACTATAATTACTAAGCTAAGTCACCTATTTTACAAAAGTCATTTTGAGGCCAAACATTTTGCAAAACAGTAAAGACATAAATAAACAAAAAAATAAAAAGAGAAAAGGCCGAATGCTACTGTGCGGCTGGGCCTAAGTTCAAACAGTGCGGCCCAGCCCACCTCTCCCGCTCGTCTCCTACCTCTCTCCCTCTCTCCTACGTGTCGGCGCGCGCGCGCCCGAGCGCCGATGGGCAGTTGTCGCCCATCCGGCGGCGCCGCTGCCGCTGCGGGATGGATAAGAGCCTCTCCGCGGACCCCCTAGCGGAACCCTAGCCTGTTCACCCCCTCTCCCTCGTCCCTCTCCTCGAGTCAGAACGCGCCCGCGCCTACGTCGCCATGGCTGAGCTCGCTGCCGTGGCTACCGTCGTCCTCGCCGGCTGAGACCTCGCCAGAAGCTCCGCCTTCCTCCTCTACTTCCTATCCGACCACAGGAACGAGCTCTGCGCCACCACAGCTCCGGGATCGAGCTCCTCCCCGTCTTCTGTCGCCGGCGTTTTCCCGTCAAATGCCGCCGCCCTGCTGCTCCTAAGCCTCCGCCGGGCCTCCGTGTGCCTCCCCGGTGAGCATCCACTCCTTCCCCTCTCCTCTCGCCGTCGAGCGCGCGCTCTTGTGAGCTCCCCCGTCATGGCCGAACTCCTCGCCGCCCGAGCTTGTCGCCGGCAGCCGTCCGGTGACCATTTGGTCACGCGCGCAAGTCCATCGACTTCACGCGCGCACGTAGAGCCCGCCTAGCTGTTTAATTGCTCGCTAGCGCCGCGTTTCGCCGTGTTCCGCCGATGCCCGAACTCCGGCCGCCGCGTTCGAGCTCACCGCCGTCGTTTTAGCCCGTCTCCGGCCGGACCAGTACCACCACGAGATGCGCCGCACCACACTCGTTCGATCCCACCCCTCCGCGCTTGATTTGGTGGCCGGAGGGCGAATCCCGACCACCTCCCGAGCCGTGCCGCCGCTGGAATGGTCGCCGGCGGCAAAGCTCCGACGACACTGACCTGGCGCCGACGTGGCGGCACCCTATGACGCTGACGGGTGGGCCCAGTTGACCCGTTGACTGGGTCAACCCGCTGACTGGGCTGGCCCAGCCACTGACATGTGGGCCCTGCGTGTAATTAAATTAATTCAAACTTATAAGTTATTCTCGTAATTAGGTTAGTCGCAGACAGTGGGGTCCACCAGCTAATTAGACTCTGTTTAGATTAGATTAAACTCTAATTAAGCCACTGTGTATGACAAGTGGGACCCACTGGTCAGATTGACCAGTCCACCGACTCAGTTGACTGCTGACGTCATGATGACGTCACTGGCTACTGTTTTGGATAATTCGAATTAATTAATTTCAGAAATTCCAGAAAATGATTAAAACTTTGAAAAATCATATAAAATAAACCGTAACTCGGATGAAAATAATTTATATATGAAAAATGATTAGAAAAATATGAAGAATCCGAATATGTTGTCAAAATGCTTGACCATCACTCCTATCTAGATGAACATGGAACTTTTTGCCCGTATTCGATAGATGAATAGTGCATGACCTTAATAAAATAAATCCAAATAAATTCCTAAATTCTCTAAAGCAGTTAGATATGCATTATATCACCCCTACAGATCATTTAGGCATGTCATGCATCGATGTTGCATTGTTGCCGTGAATTTATTGTTTCTTCCCCCTCCTTCTCTCCCGATAGACGCCGAGACCGCCGTCGACGCATCTGAGTACAACTACGTTCCAGACGAGCAGCCTTCAGACGACCAGCCCCTCTCAACAAAGCTTCCAGGCAAGCAAAACCCCCTTGATCATCCAGATATCGCCTATTCTTTCCCTCTTATTTTTGCATTAGAATTGCCCCTATTACTGTTCTGTTAGCTCCTATTCTGATGCATAGCCTGGTTTTGTAACCTGTTGTTGATACTTTACCTGTTATCCTATATGCTTAGTATAGGCTGGTTAGTGATACATCATTGGCCCCACACCCTTGTCCTTGTTGCCACGCTTTTCCACCAGAGACTCGATCAGTATGATCGACGGTCAAAGACCAACACATCACCGCACATTCCCCCTAAGTTGATCGACTCTGCAGAGCTACCACCGAGTGCCGAGGGTGATACCTCTTATCTCACTTCCGATGATGCCTCTATAGAATAGCTATCCGGTTGTGGGTTACCGAGGGTGATTCCTCTTTCATCACCTCCGATAAAGCTTCTGTCGTGCAACTCCTCTTGTGTGAATCCATCGAGGGTGATTCCTCCGGATTCACCTTAACCGATACTTCGAGTGGGAATCCATCAAGGATGATTCCTCGGATTCCTTCTCGATACTTTGGACACACAGGTACTTTGACTTTACTACTGTCATTTGATAAAGACGGGTCGGCTCCAAGAGCACCCGCGAGCCGTGTGTTACCAAGTCGGAGCGACAGGAATCATGTTCGTCTCTGCGAGCTACTAAATACGCCTAATGGATTTGGGTATTTGATCTGAGTGGGTCGTTGACCCTATACGCACTACCACCACGTGGGATAATGGTTATGGGACCCTCTACGTCGTATGTATCAGCTGAAATCTCTTCAGACGTCACAGCTCAGAGATGCGGGTTGATTACTGGGGTGGGGTGGTTACGTCACTGTGTATACAGTGTCGCGCCTGGGCCCCGGCTAGTCACGCAACGTGCAGGAGTGCAAAGGGCGATGGTCCAAGACCCCTTCGCACTTAGGATTTAGACCGGCGTGTTGACCTCTCTGTTGAGCCTAGGTAGGACTGTGTCATGTCGATCACCCGAGGCCGGGTATTACCCAGCAAGTGTGTCCGGCTAGATGTGATCGAGCGTGTTGGGTAATAGTAGTGCACCCCTGCAGGAAAGTTATCTATTCGAATAGCCGTGTCCACGGTAACAGGACGCTCGAAGTTGTATCTTGATCCACTACAACTACAAACTAATGATGATTCAATATTAAACTGTTAATATTGCTCTCGGGATCGCTTTCTCGCGGGGAGTCGAGAAAGGATCTCAGGGCGTTGCTATTACACAACCACTGTTATGTGCTACTATGTTCTACTCTCTTCTGATGCTGCAAGATTGCTTCAAGATGCTAGTCTTCGATAGGCTAGGCTTTTCCCCCCTCTATTCTGGCATTCTACAGTTCAGTCCAAAGATATAGCCCCATTCCTTTGATACCGATGCATACATAGCATAGTTCTGATGTCAGTCTTGCGAGTACTTTGGATGAGTACTCACGGTTGCTTTGCTACTTCTTTTTGATGGAAATATGCCCTAGAGGCAATAATAAAGTTGTTATTATTTTATATTTCCTTGTTCATGATAAAGGTTTATTATTCATGCTAGAATTGTATTGACTGGAAACTTAAATACATGTGTGAATACATAAACAAATACCGTGTCCCTAGTGAGCCTCTACTAGACTAGCTCGTTGATCAAAGATGGTTAAGGTTTCCTAACCATAGACATGAGTTGTCATTTGATAATGGGATCACATCATTAGGAGAATGATGTGATGGACAAGACCCATCCGTTAGCTTAGCATATGATCGTTCTGTTTATTGCTACTGCTTTCTTGAATGTCAAATACATGTTCCTCAGACCATGAGATCATGCAACTCCCGGATACCGGAGGAATACATTGTGTGCTATCAAACGTCACAACGTAACTTGGTGATCATAAATATGCTCTACAGGTATCTCCAAAGATGTCCGTTGAGTTGGCATGGATCGAGACTGGGATTTGTCACTCCGTGTTTCGGAGAGGTATCTCTGGGCCCTCTCGGTAATGCACATCATAAGAAGCTTGCAAGCAAAGTGAGTAAGGAGTTAGTTAAGGGGTGATGTATTACGGAACGAGTAAAGAGACTTGCCGGTAACGAGATTCAACTAGGTATGGAGATACCGACGATCGAATCTCGGGCAAGTAACATACCGATGGACAAAGGGAATTACGTATGTTGTCATTGTGGTTCGACCGATAAGATCTTCGTGGAATATGTAGGAACCAATATGAGCATCCAGGTTCCGCTATTGGTTATTGACCGGAGAGGCGTCTCAGTCATGTCTACATCATTCCCGAACCCGTAGGGTCCGCACGCTTAACGTTCGTTGACGATATAGTGTTATATGAGTTATATGAGTTATAGTGTTATATGAGTTGTTCGGAGTCCCGGATGAGATCCCGGACGTCACGAGGAGTCTCGGAATGATCGAGAGGTAAAGATTTATATATGGGAAGTCATATTTTGGGTTCCGAAAAAAGGTGCAGTTTTTTCGGTATTGTACTGGGAAGCTTCCAGAAGGTTCCGGAGGATTCCGGAAGTCCACAAGTGGGTCTACCACGCCCCAAGGGCTGGCATGGGCTAAGGGGAGGTGCCTTGGCCTTATTGGGCCAGGCGCACCAAGTCCTCAAAAGCCCACGCAGCTAGGGAAGGAAAAAAGGGAGAGTCCTAGTAGGAATAGGATTGGACTTTGGAGTCCAAGTCCACGTGTGTACTATTCACTGTTACTATTCACGTGGCACTATTCCTTCTACTCCAAGCCCCTACACATATATAAATAGAGGAGAGGAGGTGCCCCAAAGGACACAACATTGTCTTAGCCGCCCCAAAGGACACAACATTGTCTTAGCCGTGTGCGGCGCCCCCCTCTACAGTTCCGTCCCTCGGTCATATTTTCGCAGTGCTTGGGCGAAGCCCTGCGGAGATAGCATCACCATCACCGTCACCACGCCATCGTGCTGCCGGAACTCATCCACTACCTCGCCGTCTTGCTGGATCAAGAAGTCGAGGACGTCACCGAGCTGAACGTGTGCTGAACGCGGAGGTGCCGTACGTTCGGTGCTCGGTCGGTTGGATCGTGAAGTTGTTCGACGACATCAACCACGTTGTTCTAACGCTTCCGCTTACGGTCTACGAGGGTACGTAGACACACTCCCCCTCTCGTAGCTATGCATCTCCATGGATAGATCTTGCGTGTGCGTAGAAATTTTTTTGTTTTCCATGCAACGTTCCCCAACACTTTTCCCCATACCCGCTTGCTGCAATCAGACGACGGGGTCCCGGAGCCAGACACCACCGCAGGAGACTACTACCAGGAGAGCCCCGGAGGCACGTACTACTGGATTGAGCTAGCCGACCAGGAGTAGTTCGGAGGCCCTAGGCAGGAGGCCTTCGCCTTTTCGATCAGTGTCGATGTTTGTGCTAGCCTTCTTAAGGCAGACTTGACTAACTATATCTGTACCCAGATATTATTTGTGTGTATGACTTATGTGTTCGGGTCCGCGTGACCCCTGGTTTGTAATATGAAGATTTATGTTTTATTTTGAGTTTAGAGTTGTGTTGTGATATCTTTCCGTGAGTCTTTGATCTCGAACATGCACGTTTGCGTGTATGATTAGTGCACGGTCGAGCAGGGGCGCCACACAACTGTAGTGGAGAAGATACTGGAGCTCCATTTTTTGCTTGGATCGTCAGGTGGCCGTCAGTCTTGGCACCCCGGCTCTCCATCCATGTGCAGCTCTAAAAATCCCCCTCGCTATCTGTTCAACCAGTCTTACGCCCTCCGTCATTCGTCTTATTTTTTCTTGGTTTCTCTGCAACACATTCCAGTCATGTAAATTTTTGATTATCAAATTCACAGGAACACATGGATCCACAATTCTATCATTATCAAACACCACCCTATTTCTGAGCTTCCACAAAGTCCAAAAAATAGCAGAAATATCTACTATCGAAAGTTCTCTATCATTTTTATCAAACTTTTTGATCCACATCCCAAACATTTGTTCAACAGTAGAAGGTGTATCCTGCATCCCAAATGAACATTTCATGACCATCCACATATTTTTTTCAATAGAGCAACGGAAGAAAAGATGATTAATATCCTCTTTCTCCCCACAAAAAGAACAATTATAATTTCCACGCCACCCCCTCCGTATCAGATTATCCTTAGTGAGAATGCTCCCCCTAAGTACTAACCACAAAAAAACTTTAACCCGTGGAGGCATCTTAACTTTCCAGAGAAACTTGTGTGGATATTTAACCCCTGTTTGTACCAAATGTCTATATAAAGATTTGACAGTGTAAATCCCATCCCCTATCAGCGGCCATTTGATTTTGTCTTTTTGATCTGTGAGGGTCACCCCCTCACAGACCCCTTTTATATGATCCCATAACTCCAATGATTCCCCATATAAAGACCTTCTAAATTTCACATTATCCACACCTCCTTCTATAATCGCTGCAACAGACTTGTTTTTATCAAAGCAAATATTATAAAGTCTAGGATAACAGTCTTTTCAAAGCTTTTGGGCCTATCCACCAATCTTCCCAAAACCTGGTATTCACTCCATTTCCAATCTTAAATTTGCACAAAGAGAAAAAAAGTTCTTTATGTTTTAACAACTCACCCCAGAACTTTGAGTCCCCCATCCTATGTTTCACACTAGTAATGGAGGAATTTTTAATGTATTTTTTTTCAGTACTTCCTGCCACAATCCATCTGTATTATAAAGTTTCCACCACCACTTGCATAACAAAGCTTTGTTTATGAGAGCCAAGTTCTGTATACCCAAACCCCCCATGTCTTTAGGTTTACAAACCTCAGACCATCTAACTAAATGATATTTTTTTCTTATCAATACTTTCCTGCCAAAGCAATCTAGCCCTAAAAAATCCATTCTTTTATTAACCCCAACGGGCAAACCATAAAAAGACATCATATGATATGGTATACCAGCCAGGGAGGCCTGTATCAGGGTGATCCTCCCAGCACTAGCTAACAGGCTCCCCTGCCAAGTTCCACATTTTTTCTCCATTTTTTCTTCTGGACTCTTCCAATGTTTATTTTTGATTCTTTTTTTTTGTCAATAGGAAGACCCAAATATTTTAGGGGAAGATCCCCTACTGGACATGTGAAAATTCTGGAGTATTCTTGTCTTTTGTTAGCAGCCAAACAAAAACAATTCACTCTTATGAAAATTAATTTTCAAACCAGACATTTGTTCAAAGAGACATAAAATATATTTAAAGTTGTGAGCACTCTCTAAATCATCTTGCATGAGGAAAATCGTGCCATCTGCATATTGTAACATATTAATCCCCCCTTCCACATTATCACCTAATAAGCCTTTTATCAAACCAGCTTTTCTTGCATTGTCCATCAACATTGCCAAAGCATCAGCTGCAATGTTAAACATTAATGGAGACATGGAATCTCCATGTCTCAGTCCTTTGTAAGTATGGAAATAAGGTCCGTATGTGTCATTGACCTTAATACAAACGTGCCCACCCCTAATAGTCTCCATTGCCCAATCAATCCACTTATCAGGAAACCCTTTAATTCTCATCATCTGATGAACAAAAGGCCATTTAATTTTGTCATAAGCTTTTTTAAAATCCACCTGAAACAACAATGCATTTTGTTTTTTAACATGCACACTATTTAGTGCTTCATGCAACACCAAAACCCCTTCCATAATGTATCTGCCCTTAATGAAAGCAGTTTGGATTGGAGACACTATTTTTCCAGCTACCAAAATAAGTCTGTTCATTAGAACTTTAGTAAAAAAAAATAAAACTAACATTCAACAAACAGATGGGTCTATATTTCTGTATTTGGTTAGCATCTTTACTTTTAGGTAACAAGGTTATAATCCCATAATTGAGCCTTTTAATATCTAATTTTCCAGAGAAAAAATCATCAAACATCCTTCTAAGGTCATGTTTGATCAATTCCCAAAAATGTTGATAAAATTCAGCAGTAAAACCATCAGGTCCAGGAGACTTGTTATGAGCCATCTGAAACACTGCCTTTTTTTATTTCATCCATAGAAAAATCATCTATCAATGAAGCATTACATTCTAAAGGCACAGTGTTATCCCCATCAGCATTCAAATAGATTTGAGACACCTCTGGACGACCAAACAAGTCCCTATAAAAGCCAGTAATATAATCAAGAAAGTTTTTATCCCCCTCAACCTTCCCATCCTCCCGATCCAAACTAGTAATTTTATTTTTCCTATGTCTCCCGTTAGCTTTAGCATGGAAGTACTTAGTGTTACAGTCCCCATCCAATATCTCATCAATTTTTGCTCTCTGCTTCCATCTAGCCTCTTCTTGAGCCAGAAGTCTATCAAGTTGAGCCCTAAGCTCCATTTGCTCTTTTCTATCCACAGTAGTCAAACCATGTAACTCATAATGTTTATCAATCCTATCTAGTTTAGTCAGAATTTCTTTTTTTAATTCGTTATACCATGCATTTCTGTTTCTATTCCATCCTTTTAATTTGGGCCTGAGGCATCGAAGCTTCATTTGCCAATTATCAATGCTTGATTTAGCAGAACCGACACTATTTCAGGTTTTAATGACCAACTCATCAATGCCATCCCTGAGGAACCAAGCATTTTCAAATCTGAAGATATGATCAGATTTAACAACATCCCCAGTATCCAATAATAACATGACATGATCTGATTTTTCCCTAAACAAAGCAGAAACTTCAGTCAAAGGGTATATTTCCTCCCATTCCACACTACACAAAATTCTATCTAACTTTTCAAAGGTAGGTTGGGGTAAATTATTCCCCCAAGTAAATTTCCTACCATGCATTTCTAATTCTCTAACACCAGCCTGTTCAAGGATGGCATTAAAGAGAAAACTCCAATGACCTGGAGTACCAGGTTTATTTTTTTTCCAAAGGCTTTTCTGATAATGTTAAAATCCCCCCCTATCAGGATTAGGTTAACACTATCTTGAAAAACCCTCGAAAGTTCTGCTAATTTTTTTGATTTTCCAGCAGGTTGAGCATCTCCATATGCTACTACCAAGTCCCATAAAAATCTGTTCTTAACATCCTGCACAGTGAATTTGATGAAGTATTCTCCATCTTCTTGTGAAATCACATCCAACGTAGTGTAATTAACTCCTAAAAGCAAGCCTTCAGATTTCCCCCTGGAGGGGATATGGTGCCAGTGAAAGTCTCTCCCAGCACAAATCCCCTGTAACTCATTTCTAGAAAATTGATCCCTCATAGTTTCTTGTAAACCGAGGAAATCAACCTTCATATCCATCACCAATTCCCTCAAGTATCTTTTTTTAACATCCCCACCAAACCCTCTCATATTCCAAAACACCCCTCTCATTTTTTCCTTTTCTTCTTATTAGACTTTTCCAAATTTTCAAGCATCACAATAGATTTCCTGCCTGAATTCCTGCAAGCTCTATTGCGAAACCCCTCTTTTTTATGTGAAAACATTTTTCTAAACGCTTCCCACCCCTCTATTTCTTCATTATCATCACTATCTATATCTCTCATCATATCCTCAATATCATGCTCCCCTGTTTCTATGAGAATTAGAAAAAGAAATACTTAATGTACATCAAACCAGACCAAAATGAGAATCTCCTTGTCTTCAATGGATTTGAGAAATGGCTCTGGATACCATATATTTATTGCGAATGATTTCCTACCCCCACCTCATTCCCAGTAGGGAGTTTGTAAAGCAATTTCGCATTGTGTTCTGATTCCCGATTAATATCTCAACATCAAAACATGTAAACTTAATTAAATAGAAATACCATAATCGACCTAGCTTGATGCCAAAGCCAAGGTAAAAGTCCAAAATTACACCGCTTGTTAATGTGTCCACTCGGTGGGAACCATCGCACCACACACACCCATTTGCCTTGTTTCGTATTTTCCTTCAAGATGGTTCAATTATTTGTTCTTACGCTTTACACTAGCTCTATCATTGGCCACGGCCCACGGGCATAGTTCATACATTTACCGAAAAAGGGTTTCCCCCCGCTTTATATTATAAAGCAACCATCACCGATTACATCCGATAGACCGAACAACGCACACAACGCACACACCCAAGGCAAGATACAAAGGTGTCGGGCACCGACACACCACCCCATCGATGACACAGTAGAAAGGTGAACCGGACAACAACGAAGGTAGGCCTCCAAAGCGGTGCCTCCAAGAAGGGTACGACCATGGATAGCCGCCACCGCCCGATCCGCGAAGATCAGGTTTTCACCCGGAGCAAGGCGACAAGAGTGGGAACGCCGCGACGGAGCCTTCAGGAAGGGTACGGCGTCAATGGCCGCCGCCACCGTCGGCCAGTCACAGGACTGGGCAAGTGGTGTACCCCGGCGCCCATACCCCACCGTCGCACCCTAACTCCGTCAACCACCCGCAACCACGCCACCCGCGAGGCCATGGTTGCCCGCCCGCACCTGAGACGCACGCTCCGCCCACAAACGCCGCGCCTCCCGCCACCAGAGCCGCCGCCCTGCCACCAGACAACCCCGAGACCTACACAAAGGCCCCGGCTTTGGACCAACCGACGGCCCTCGACCGACAGATCCACCCGCAGACGCTCCGCTGGTAGACCTACGCCAACCCACCCGCGGCCGAGGAATGGGGGAGAAAGGGGAGCGGACGAATCCGGACCGGCACACTCCGTGCCGGCGACAGGTGACGCGACCGCATCGAGGCCACCCATCCCTCCAACCAAGCTCCCCGCCGAACACGAGGAAAGGGGGAGGAGGAGGAGCGGACGCATCTGGACCGGCAAACTGTGCCGGCGACGGGTGGCGCGACCGCATCGAGGCCACCCATCCCTCCTACCAAGCTCCCCCGCGAGCACCCCCGCGTCGCCCCACCATGGTAGCTAGCACATATCTCCGCGAGGCCATCGGCAATCGCGCGCCTGCCGACGAGGGAAACCAAATCGGCCCGCCGCAGCAGCCAAGGTAGCGCACCAGGGAGGCCCTCCCGCGCCGAGCGCCGCCGTCCAGCCGCAAAGGCCCGACTAGACGGGGGCCGCCCACCTCCACCGCTGCCGCGCCGCCCCCTCACCATCGCGCCATGGCGAGAGGGCCGCCCGCGGCCCAGGCCGCCCGCAGCCCGCAGCGACAGGGGCGGATCCGGACGCGCTGCCCCGAGGCCGCCGCGCCGTCACCACCCGCTGCCCTGCCGCACCAGCACTGCAGCGCCGCCACCCCCACCAGCCACGGCAGAGGGCGGCCGTCCGCAGCCAAGTGCGCCTCCGACCCGCGCCTCGCGCTAACCGGATCTGAGCGCCGCCGAGACACCCAGGCCAGCCCCGGCCTGCACGCGCGCATCGCCTGTCACGCCGCCAGCCCGCACCGCCGCCGCACCTCAGCGCCGATGCACCGCCGCGCCCGCCGCCAAGCGCCGCGTCCCCGACCGGCCACCGCATCCCGCGCCGAAGCCACCGCGCGAGGAGACAAAAGAACCCCGCCGCCGCCGGCGACGACCGGGCTTCGCCCGGCCGCGCCCTCGGGCGGCGGCGAGGGAGGAGGAGAGTAGGGGGGAGACCCGGCGGCGGCGGCTAGGGCTCCCTCTCGGTCGCGCGTGGGGCAACGCGAGAGGGAGGGGAGGGCGCTTCAGTTCATACATTTATACATCCACGTCACCGACGAGTGCCTCTCTTCAGCGCCTTAAGCGCTACTTGGCGAGCTAGCACTCACGCGCGTTCCTGTGGGTCGTAGACCATTCAGGGTTGTTGCTCACTGGCTCTCGTTAGATCGTTTCCAGGAAAAAAAAAAGACGGTGACATTGAGCACGTTGATCATTGACCGCGAAGACCTTTGACTACAAAGAACGTTGACAGCTAAGAACGTTAACTTCAAAAAAATCACGAACTCAAAAAAAATCATGAATTTGAGAAAAGTTCGTGAGTTTGAAAAAAAATGTTCATGAATTTCTAAAAAAATCATGATTTTAAAAAATTTAATGAATTTGAATTATTTTTCAAGAATTTGGAAAAAGTTTTTTTGAATATGAAGAAAAGTTCATAAATTGAAAAATAGTTTGAAAATTTTAAAATTTCATGAATTCAAAAAAGTTAGCAAACTTGAAAGATAAGTTCACAAATACGAAAAAATCATTAAATTTGAAAATACTCTCTCCGTCCCATAATATAAGAGCGATTTGGCAAAGTTCACGTAATTTGGCAAAGTTCATAAATTTGAAAAAAGTTCATGAATTTGAAAAAAGTTCACGAAAACTGCCGTATCACACAGTCAAACTCTTTTCTTTTCTCTATTCTCTTGACCGAAAACAAATATGCTTACACTCTTTAAGTAACACACACACACACCCACGCACTAATCAGCCGCTACTCTTGGCAACTAATCCCACTAGCCCATGCATGCACTCACTAACACACACATACCTTATCTTATCGCTGGAATCGCTCCAACAAACACACGACTTATACAACTAACTACTCATGCATGCTAACAAACTCATGATGACTCAGCCAGATCAGCCGGAACAACTTGATCATGCAGCTCGTCACGCTCCAGCTGCTCACGCTGCTCCCCGCTTCACACCATGTTGCCGCGTCACATGGTGTCTTGCTTCCCTGTGCGATGCAGCCATGACTTTGCCGGAACAGTCCTAAGCTAAACTACGTGCAGTAGGAAAACAATAGTGCAGATACATGATGGATCAAGATTAAATCTAACACAACCTGATGCGAGTTGAAATGGAAACCACTTGTCTCAGGTGTAGATAGGCTCGAGCAAAGGGGGGATACACAGTGCTCCTGAAGTGTCACCGTGCGAGAATGCAGCTGTTTTGAATTGCACTCCAGTTGAAACACACTCATTTTACGAGCTGATGGAACATGTGAATGTGGAGGGCTCATGCCGACTGCAGACCGGATAAGAGAATCAATCTTCTCGGGCACAAACTCCGTGCCATGCCTGTGGTTTGTTCATCTCCAATATCTCATAGAGTCATGTAACTATATTTAAAAAGCTGGGCACGTCTACCTCCTGTCTACGATCTATCAACCATACATTGTCTATCTTGACGCACAAAAGTGTGTACATATCTAACCTGTCAAAAAAAACTGTACTGACGCACACATGCTAGGAAAAATCAGCAGTTTTTTTTTAGAGAAACACAGACGCACACATGCTAGGTCTTGAGACTTGAGCCTTAGCTAGAAAGCGGGGATGAAGATGATAAGGAGGTGAAGGAGGGTATTTATTTGCCTTCCCTCCATTGAAGCAGAGTTTCCGTTAATCCGTTGTCGCCTCACACGACCTGGATGATCAGTTTAGTCATCCCAAAGAGCTGGAGACTCCAAATGTGCTATACTGCCATGTGTTACTTCGAATATTTTCACAGTTCAAGCGCCAAGTCCGCATGGGAAGTTTCGGAAAAAAAATAGTTTGTTCATATACAGCGGGTACAATCTCAAAATAAATTAAACAGTGGGTACCAATCTGATCCTGATCTCATCCACTCTGCAACTCTCTCGCTCTGCTTGCCAATTATATGGAACTCTGAGGTGGCATGCAAGTGCAATACATTAGTCTAATGAATCTCCTGGCATTCTCTTTTTCTTTTGACGACCAAACCAGAATCTTGGTGTTGCGGTTTCCTCGCAATTTGGAAGATGAATTGGAGATCCAGTCAGTCTATGAAATACGTCAGTGGCTGACCACCGAATGACGCGGATTAAAGAGTCCACAAATGCATGCCCGAAAATCTAAATCCACGGAATTGTTAGTCTCATTGTGATTTTGGTAGGCGCTCGAGGCGATGACTATACATTTAACATATCCGCTTAGATTACTCTATCCTAGTTGGTTGCCTTTCGGTTCTCTTGATCATTTTAGTGATATCATCAGCGTAATGCTGCATTAATGCGCTATCAAGCTTTATAATTCTTTGTTACTTAAGTGCATAATTGAAGCAACTTAGCTATCACTCGCACTCACCAAGTCGATCACCAGTCAGCAGTCACCACCATTTTTTTTTGTTTATGTTTTTTTCGCACGAATACCACTGCCCACTGCTACTGATAGTGTGTGTGAACCACTAATTTGGACTTACTGATCCGGAAGGAAGTGTAATTCAAGGAGCTGGTTACGTAGACAAGTTTATCTTGTGAAATATCTAACTTGTAGCCTTTTTGAGGAAAATATCTAAATGCAATTAATCAGGAGAAAAATAATAAGCTCTGCAATTCTGCATCACTGGTTTTAAATTTTATTTCTTGCCAAGCAACTGTTGAACCAATAAGCAATGTTCCGACTAATTTAATCCAGAATGGCATCATGAGTTCATGACATATGGGATGCTAAACTAGACATGCGACAGATTAACTGACAAATTAATTTGCATTGTCAGCCATGGAGATGAAGGTGTTGTATTCCCTCCGTTTTTATTTACTCTGCATATTAGATTTGACTGAAGTCAAACTTCGTAAAGTTTGACCAAATTTATAGAAAATAGTATAAACATTTACCATATCAAATCTATATTGATGTGAAAGTATGTTCAACAATGAATCTAATGGTATTGATTTTTTATTGTATATGTTAATATACTTTTTTATAAACTTTGTCAAAGTTTACAAAACTTGACTTTGACCAAAGCTAGTACGCGGGCTAAATAAAAACAGAGGGAGCATTCTTAAGTTGTGCATATGCCGGGTTGGTTGCCAAAAATGTTACTCCCTCTGTACCGGTGCATTAGTCATCTTAAGTTGTGCACCACGACCAATGCGGAGGGGAAGACGAGAGAACTTAATGTTTATTTGATAATTAATACCATTGCATGCAATGAACTGACCACTACATGCCGTGTTAGGTAGTCTCAAGTCATTAAAAACTTACACGCCCTACGTCTCTTATTAGTTGATTTCTTTATTCATGTCAAGAAACAAGAAACGAGGTGGGAGTTAATGCACCGCGCCTAAGTATTTTGGGATTATTTAGTTTTGTAATGTGACTAATGCACCGGTACGGAGGGAGTAATTTCGCTTCCAATGGGTGAGCAAATATCAAAAAAGTTGGCTAACTGGTTGTCTATCAAACTTTTCTGCCAACCTCTGAAGTATAGTTCGCAATTTTTCAGAGCAAAACCAATCATGTCCATAATCTTTCACACTAAGCAGTGATGTATATAGATTAATTTTATAAAACACTGCTTTATATATGTATGCACACCTTCATCATGTCCTTCCACCCTAGCTAGCTGTGGTATACCGATCTTAGTCGGTCTCACCCACCATCGATCTAGTGTCACTCGGTCAGTGCAAAAGGAAAACAAGCTAGATATATAACCATATGCTCCCGTTCATCCGGTTCCGGAACCTCGTGATGAACATGCCGGCGGCCTGGTCGATCTCGTCGTCCACGTTGAACTCCAAACCCTCGACCTTCCGGTTGCTCCTGATCACGTCCATGACCGACGGCTCGCTGGCGTCGTGCTCATCGTCGAACACGTCGAGTAGCTCGCTGTCATCATCATCGTCGCCCTCGTACTCGTCAGTGTAGCAACAATTCTCATCGTCGAAGATGGAGTGCACCGACCAGTCAGGGCAGTCGCCACCGTCGCCATCTTCCTGATGGAACAGCGCCAACTGATCAGAGATATCAGTGGCGTTACGACGATGGACGAGGACGACCGGCTTCCCGCCGCCGGCCTTCGCCTTGCGCGGCACGAGGGCCTTGCCGAGGTCCTTTCCCGGGTCGGTGGCCGCCATGAGCGCGTGGATCCTGTGCGAGATGGCGCCGACCGTGGCCATCTTGCGGCGGAGCGAGGCGAGGACGTGGAGCTTGGCCGTGAGCACGCCGGTCTTGCTCTTGCACATCGCCGCCGCCTTCTTGAGGTTGCCGATCTTCATCTTGGACGCGAAATCGAGGATGATAACCGAGGAGCTGCTGTGCCTCAGGCTAGGCATGAGCGGAGATCAGTAGATCAGTGGAGCGCTCTGCTGATAGTTAGAGATGGAACAGTGTGGAACAAGATGTTTCGGGGTTTAGGTTCATGGGCCTTGTCCTGAAGCCACAAGGGCGTATTTATAGCCAGAGACGTACGTACTGGGCATGCAAGTGAAGGTCTGTGAGTGTGCGAACTTGCTCATGTCATGATCAAGCTTTTGCACATGAAAGGAACAATTTGGAGAAAACAATTCGGCATGCGGAGTTGGCACTACGAGAGTACAGGCAATGGAAGCAAGGTAAAAGGCGAGAAAGCCAGCAACGTGATACGCGAGAGGAAAGATATGGGGAAAGTATTAGTTCCAATTAGGTCTAAAGAGCACATGCCCCTGATTGGCTCTTTGGGATCCAACCAGGTTCACAATATCCCCGTTAGCAAACAAAATGGGCGACTAATCAAACATGGCTGGTGTAGTGGTATGAAGCAGAGGCGACCAAACAGGGGGTGGCTTTAACGTACTCGAGTTAATTAAATTGCTGTGCTATCCTTGTGCTCCTTCTGCATGGATCAACGGCGCGCGTGCGCTTTGCTGCTCCACCATCGACCGATCGCGAGGTGCACGTACGGGAGCTTCGGCTTCGGCTTCGGCTTCGTCTTTGGATGGACAGCATGTGCTTCCCTTGCGGGCACTGGGACAACAGACAGAACACCACGTCAAGGACAAAACACCTACCGTGCGATTTTCAGATTTGTGCGTGTGATCAGCGAACCTACGGGCTACGGCAACCACGTCGTGTCAGGCTGTCAGAAAACTCTACATACACGCACACGCACAGCAACTGTTTGCTTTGTGTGTACGTAGATTTGCCTTAGAAAGGTTAGAGTTAATTGCAGAAAATCACTACATTGAAGGTGTCGTTTGCTGGAAATCAACACGTTTCTCTACGGCTAATGACCTAGCAGCAAATAACACTGATCGGCGGCTTAGATGTTTTAAGCGCATTTATGACAGATGGGACCGGGTCGTCAGAGCTGACTTGGCAAAATAATTTTTTGCCACGTGTATGCGTTGAATAGTCTACTCTATCTCTCCTATCTCTCTTCCTCCCCTTTCTCAAATATGGTGTAGACACCCCGAAAGTACCTTTCTACACCCAGGCTCAAATGCTCCTGGTGTGAACAGTAAAATAAAAAAAAATCTGATTTTTTTGTGGCATACTTTAAGAAATGTTTGTTGTGCATGCAAAATTTCATCACGAAATCACATCGGTGGAAGTCCTTGCAAAAAAAAAAAACCAAAATTAGAGCTCCAAAATGCGTTTGAAAGTAACATTTTCAGAGCATCTATTTTTTTTACCGGGCCTTTCACCAATGTGATTTCGTGATGAAATTTTGCATGCACAACAAACATTTGTTAAAGTTGCCACAAAAAAATTCAATTTTTTTTTACTTTTTTTCTATTTTTTTTGATTTTACTGTTCACACCAAGAGCATTTGAGCCCGGGCGTAGAAACTCCACGTCCTAGACACCCGTCAATCAAAAAGAAAAAAGGCAATCCCCACCGTGTGTACATGACTGTAGCGCGGCGCCCATGGGCTCTCGTCGCTGGTGAGGGGTAGCGCCGTCGGGATGGAGGCGCGCTGGGACACCAGATGCCGCCGACCAGCCACCTGCGTCGCGTGCTCGGCCCAGTACGGTATCTGCCGCAACCAGTAGCTAGAACTCCCGAAACACACGGGTGGAGCGGCCGGCGAGCAGTGCGAGCTCGGACTTGAAGGCACTAAGCTCCTGCAGCGGCGCCCTGGCTTTGTCGCCCGCAAGAGATGTCGTGGCCGCGCCGTGCGCCGACAAGCTCTGTGCTCCCCTTCCCGACCGTCTCCCTCCTCTCCGGGTCCTGGGGTGGCTGGATCGAACCGAGAACGGCAAGATCCGACTGCCCTCCTCCGCCCGTTGGGTCAATGGAGAGATCCAGCCGTCCCCGTCCTGCTCCAGTCGTTGCCGTCCCGATCTTGCCGGTGAAGAACACCGTGAACACTGAGAAAGGGTGAAGAAGAAGAAGAAGAAGAGATTGACTAGTCAAAGTGCCTACATGGCAGTTTTCCGCCAAGCCAGCTCCTGACAAGTGGGACTCGCCTGTCATAATCGTCATCAAAACTCTCTAACCCACCGATCAGTGATTGCTGCAAACAAAATTAACATAGACACGGTGTTTTTTGCACCGAAAACAAAACGTGGTAATTTCCTGCAAACGGCGCCTTCAATGTAGTGGTTTTCCTCGATCAACCCTGAACTGTTATGGTCGAATGTAAATCTAAAGGCACTTGTATGTACCGTGTAAGAATCTGCCGTCTATCTCTTCCTTGAGATTCGTTGACCGAATAAATTTATATATTTTTAGTAAAAAAACAATGTTATAAAGTTGTGAATCATTTTCCGTTTGAATACGAAGGAATACTATGGCGTGATGTGGGCCCTCTGCATGCACCACACAACTTTTTCAGAAGGCGGGTGCTAGGCGCCGGCGCGCCGGCCCAAATTTGGGCCGGTCGGCTGCCTAGCGTTAGATCGAGCTGATTTGCGCAAACGGACTAGGTCGTCGTCTTCCTCCCTCCCCGCCCGCGCTTGGAAAAAAAGGGACGACCCCCGCACTCGTCGGCCGCCTCGCGCTCGGCCTGGGCCGCCCCGCGTTCGCACGCGCTTGCCGGCAACCCGGCGCCGCCCGTGTCCGCCGTCTCCCGTCGCAAAAACCATCGCCTGATTTTGGCCATCACCTCTGTCCTCTCCCAGCTATCCCTACCTCCTCGGTTCCTGCTCTCCCTCGCCATGGTCGTGCTCGCTGATGCTTGATGTCTTCGCCCCATCACGTAGCTGCCGCCGCCGGCCTCCGGTTGCAGCACCGTCCGCCTTGGTTCCAGCTCGTCCACCATGACGGTTGTAACATCGGCTGCTCCTGTTCCAGCTCACCGTGTGTCCATTGTAGCATCTGCTGCCTTCGGTTGTAGCTCGCCGCAGTGCTGGTTCCAGCTTGCCGCTGTGCCGGTTGCAACACCGGGCACTCCTCCCAGATGCAGCTCATCGCCGTCCTCGTAGCACCCTCGATGCTCGATTCCAGCTTTCAGTGATGCCCGTGGTAGCACTCCGATGGCTGGTTGCAGCATCTGTGCGTCCCCCACATCGAAAAGCCGCAACCGTCGTGGTCGTAGCATCCCCGGTGGCTGGTTCCAGCTCTCGGTGGTGCCCGATGTAGCATCCTGGGCGCCGGTTGCAGCATCCCTAACATCGCCGCCATGGTCCGCATGGCCACCTAATGCAGCTTTTTGATCCGCCAGTCGTAGCTTTTTAGCTCGCCGGTAGAAGCTTTCAGCTCCTCCAGTTGCAACATCGACAGTCACCGCGCGTGGTCCGCGTGGCCGCCCGATTGGAGCTTTCCATGTCGCCGGTCGTCGCTTTTTAGCTCACCGATAGAAGCTTCCAACTCCGCCAGTTGCAACATCGGATAATCATTGGCGTGGTCGCGTGCCTGTCGTTGAGCTTCTAGCTCCGCCAATTGCAGCACCCCTGTAACTCCTCCCCTCTGGCCTCACATCGCATGTTGGAGTTGTCTCGCAGCACCCCGCTAGCCTACTCCACCCTGCAGCGCCGCCGCCCCTCCCTTTCGCCGGTCGCAGTTGGTGTCGGCCTTGGCCCGCGGCGGAAAAGCGACAGCAGCCTTGACCTGTGATGCGACGTCTAATGTGGAAGAGAAAAGGAGATAAGAGGAAGGAAGAAGAATGAGTGGTCGGGAGCGAACGATATGTGTGAAAGAGATAAGGGATCAGCGGAGTAAAGCGGCGCATGGCCCTACCATGTGTAAACCCCGCGTGCGTCCGGCGCAAAGTTGGGCCGGCGCAGCGGATTCAAGCGTTTCTGTGACGCCCCTGCTCGACCGTGCACTAATCATACACGCAAATGCACATGATCGAGATCAGAGACTCACGGGAAGATATCACAACACAACTCTAAACACAAATAAAAGGCATACAAGCTTTATATTACAAGCCAGGGGCCTCGAGGGCTCGAATACATAAGCTCGAGTCATACAAAGCATCAGCGGAAGCAAAAGTATCTGAGTACAGACACAAAGTTAAACAAGCATGCCTTAAGAAGGTGAAAACAAACAACGACTCTGATCGAAAGAGGCAAGGCCTCCTGCCTGGGAGCCTCCTAAACTACTCCTGGTCGTCGGCGGTCTCCACGTAGTAGTAGGCTCCACCGGAGTGTAGTAGCAGTCGTCGGCGGTAGCAGCTGGCCCCTGGGATCCGTCATCTGGTCGCAGCAATCGGGTATGGGGGAAAAAGAGTAGCAAAGCAACCGTGAGTACTCATCCAAAGTACTCGCAAGACTGACATCAGAACTATGTTAAGTATGCATCGGTGTCAAAGGAATGGGGCTATATCTTTGGACTAAACTGCAGAAATGCTAGAATAGGGGGAAGGCCTAGCCTATCGAAGACTAGCATCTTCAGCGTCTTGCAGCATTAGAAGAGTGCAGAGTTGCATATTATAAGGTTGCAAACAAGTAGTAGCAAAGCCTAGAGATCCTTCCTCGACTCCCTGCGAGAAAGCAATCCCGGAGCTTACATATTATTTAACATGTATCCAGTTCAAGTTGTAGTAGATGGGGATACAACACTGAGCGTCCTGTTACCGTGGACACGGCTATTCGAATAGATAACTTCCCTGCAGGGGTGCACTACTGTTACCCAACACGCTCGATTAACTCTGGTCGGACACACTTTTATCGGGTCATGCCCGGCCTCGGTTGATCGACACGACGTAGTCCTACCTAGGCTCAACAGAGAGGTCCCCGCCGGTCTACGTCCTAAGCACTCAGGGGTCTTGGGCCATCGCCCTGTGCACTCCGGGTCGTTACGTGCAGGGTGAAGCCAGGCACCATCCGTGTGCTGGATGGCGCCGGTCCGTCCAATGCTGAACTGGACGTCTGACAGAGCTTTCAGCTGATACATACGGCGCCGAGGGTCCCATAACCATTATCCCACGTGGTGGTAGTGCGTATATGGCCAGCGGCCAACTCAGATCAAATACCCAAATCCGTTAGTGACTTATTAGGAGCTCGCGGTGACGATCAGTACTCCTGTCATCCCGTCTCGAGGATGTGCAACAAGGGCCAGGCCCATCCCTTTCTAGGGCGGTCTCTGCCTGCCCGGCCGCGTCTCGTAATTATCTCACGGGTACCCTCACGGTCAACCCGACTTCGCATCTCTCGCGGGTACCCCCCGGGGTCGACCCGACTTTATTCAGTAAATGTAGTAAAATCCCGGTAACTGTGTGTTCAGAACATCAAGGAGGAATCCGAGGAATCACCCTCGATGGGTTCCTACTCGATGTACCCGTCAGGGCGAACCCAGAGGAATCACCCTCGATGGTATTCACACTTGCGGGGTTGTACGACAGAAGCCTCATCGGAGGTGGAGGAAGAGGAATCACCCTCGGTAATCCACGTCCGACTAGCTGTGCTACAAAGGCATCATCGAGAGTGAGTTAAGAGGTATCACCCTCGTCACTCGAGGATAACTCTGTAGAGTCGAACAGCTTAGGGGGGGTGCGGTGCTGTGCTGGTCTCAGCCCGTCGATCACATCGATCGGGGCATTAGTAACTAAGCGGGGCAACTAGAGCAAGGAGGAGGGGCCACCGATGGATTATCAACCAAACTATACTAAGTATCTCGGATAACAGGCAGGTATCAATGACAGTTACAAAATTAGGCTATGCAGCAGAATAGGATAAAACAGAGCAGTAGCAATTTCTAATGCAAGCAGGAGGGAGAAGGAATAGGTGATATAGGCATGCGTCAAGGGGGGGGGGGTTGCTTGCCTGGAAGCTCTGCTGAAAGGGGCTGGTCGTCTGAAGGCTGCTCGTCTGGAGCGTAGTCGTACTCGGCATCAGCGTCAGTCTCGGGGTCTATCGGGAGAGAAGGAGGGGGGAATAAACAATAAATTCACGGCAATAATGCAACAACGATGCACGACATGCCTAAATGATATGCAGAGGTGGTATAATGCCTATCTAATTGTTTTAGATAACTTAGAAATTTATTTGGATTTATTTTATTAAGGTTATGCACTATTCATCTATCGAATACGGGTAAAAAGTTCCATGTTCATCTAGATAGGAGTGATGGTCAAGCATTTTGACCACATATTTGGATTCTTCATATTTTTCTGATCATTTTTCATATATAAATTATTTTCATCCGAGTTACGGTTTATTTTATATGATTTCTCAAAGTTTTAATCATTTTCTGGAATTTCTGGAATTATTTAATTCGAATTATCCGAAACAGTGCCAGGTGACGTCAGCAGAACGTCACGATGACGTCAGCAGTCAACCCAGCCGGTTGACTGGTCAAACCTGACCAGTGGGACCCACTGGTCAGTGGCACAGAAGTTAATTAGGATTAAATTAAACTAACTAACGATTAATTAGAGGGTGGGCCCTACTGGTCAGTGTCTAATTAGTAATTAATTTAATTAACGAAATAATTAGCATTTTAATTATTTATAAAAATATTTTATTACACGTGGGGCCCGCATGTCAGTGGCTGGGCTAGCCCAATCAGCAGTTGACTGGGTCAACCCAGTCAACTGGGGCCCGTGGGGCCCAGCGTTAGTGGCTCTGGGGTGGGACCCAGAGGTGCCACGTCGGCGGTCGGCGCCGAAGACGCGCCGGCGACCATTCCCGCGGCGAAGCGTCGCCGGAGTTCGCCGGAAAAACGCTACGGGGCACGGGAAGGGGTGCGGCTGGGCTCTTTCGAACGAGCGGACCGAGCCGCGTCGTTTGGCGGTGGTGCCGTGGCCGGAGGAGCTCCGTAGCGTCAACGGCGAGCTCATCGGCGGGCGGCCGGAATCGGGCGCACGAGGAAACGGCGAGGCAGTGCGTTTGCGAACGAACTAAGTGGTCAGGGGGACCCTACGCGGCGTTGCGAGTGCGGTGGTGGCAGTGGCGTCGCCGAAGTTGGCCGGACTCGACCGGAACAACCACGGCGAGCGGCGGAGCTTGCGGGCGAGACGGCAGCGGTGGCTAGGGCGACGGAATCGCACGGGGAAGAGGGGGAGAAGACGACGAGGCTTACGGTGAGCCTGCAGGTGAGCAATGCGGGCGCGGGGAGGGCTCGATGGCGAGGCGACGGCGGCCGTAGGATGAAGAGGAGCTCGGGGAGGTCGCTGCGGTGGCTCCCGGCCTCGGTTCGTTGGCGGAGACGGCGTAGTCGAGGACGGCGAGCACGGAGGACAGGTCAGCGAGGCGAGGCGGCGACGGTGGCCGCGGGATCGAGCGGCGCCCGACGACGACGGTGCTCGGGTGAGGTGGGGAACGAGGGAGAGAGGGAGAAAAGGCGAGCTAGGGTTTGCCACGGGGGTTGCGGGGGTCCTTATCCGCGCGGGGCACCAGCGGTTGGGCGACAGCGAGGCAGGACGGCGAGTGGACGACGCGCGCGCGTTCGAGCGCCATGGCTTCGGCCTGGCGGGAGGAAGGAGAAGGCCGAAGTGGGCCGGGCCGATTTACACTGTTGGACTTAGGCCCGTAGGCACAGTAGCGCTTAGCCTTTTTTTTTTTTCTGTTTTCTGTATTCTTCTGTTTTGTAAATTACTAGACCACTAAATGACTTTAGAAAAATGTGGGGTTGTGCCAAAAAATTGCATAGTAATATTTAGCACTGCCAGAAATTGCTTGGGGTAATATTTGAATTCACTTGAATTTTTATTAAATAAAAAGGGGTGAAATGTTACTGTTTTGTTAATGTTTTAGGATGTTAGACTCATCTAGTGAATTTAGGTGATGCTTTTTTCTTAACATAATTAGTTATGGATTATTTGTTATTTAATGAACATTTTAGTTTCCAAATTGGAACAACTTTTATTTTCACTTTAAATTTGAATTTCAATTTGAATTGGAATTTGAAATGAGATATGATTCTAATGTGATCAAGCATTGTAATTAATGATGACTTGGTATGATTAACAGATGATCTCTGTGCTTAATACATGGGGATGTTACAATTTCCCTTTTCAGAATGTGTACATAGAGAGTGGCGGTTACACGTGACTTGTGAGAGTCTCTCTCCTATGGAAAGGGAACGTAATTAATTTTAAAGCAAAAAATTTCGGAGATTCATATCTTTTTAACCATAAATTCAGTTACTGATATTTTATATATATTTTAATTCCGTACGAACAAGACCTTTAAAACAAGATCAACATTGGATACATTTGAACATCATTCATTTTACTGTTTCAGTAATATTGGAAGTAAATTGCATAAACTATTTCACATTTTCAAAAAGGTGATTTCCATTATTTCAAGGAATCACTTTTTTCCAATTATGAAATATTTTTAAATCAATTTCTTTGAAAAGGAAATAGTTTTTTGAAATAATTGAAATTAGTGTTATGAAATAATTGAAATAACTTTTACAAAAAAATTGAATCACCTCTGTGAAATATGTTTTTTTCTAAAAAAATTAATTCAAAATTTGGTGAAATAATTAAAATCACTTATGTGGAAAAGTTAAATCATTTTTTTCAACAATGAAATGATCAGAATCACTGGTTTGAAATAGTTGAATCCACTCTATTTGAAAAAATGAAATAGTTTTCTGAAATATCGAAACCACTGTATTTAAATAATTGAATTAGTTTTCTGAAATAATTGAAATCACTTTTATGCCTTGAGTGGGAGGCATGTTGGCGCCCACAATGGCAGACGCGACATGCGGCCTCCCTCCTCGATGGCAAGTAGTGGTAGGGGCGGAGCTAGCAGTGCAAGGGTATGCAATGCATAACCAATATATTTTGTAAGAAAAGTTCAATATATATGTGCCCATATACACATGTATATTATGTAAGATGGTTTTTTGAATACATGCACTAGGCACGGTCACGACTGTCATCGACCGAGCCTTCGTCAATCGCCCCAGCACCTAGGGTCGCGACTACACGTGGTTGGATAAAAGGATGATGACAATGATGAAGAAGGGGTTGATGGAGTTGATGGTGAAATTGCCCCTTCTGCGGAGGAAGGGTGAAGTCTCCGGAAGCCCACTGGAAAGAGGATCAATAGTGGCGCAGTCTCCGCCTCGAGAAAGAATTAGCGATAAATAGGAGGAGGGTTTTCATCTCAATACATTTTTTTGAGGGGTTTCATCTCAATACATAGCCAAGGATACCAAAGAGGTGGCTAGAAGGGGCCTGGTGGGCCCAAGCGTCCACTCCAAGTGCCTAGCCTAACTCCAGGTCCCTTCGTGTCCACTTGGTACAAATCTTCCTATGACATTTTTGTATATTTTCCACGTGATTTTATGCACAAATAGATAACACCAAAGAACGCCTATCGAAAACAACAACGATCCTTATTAGCTTTTATTGGTTAGAGTAAGTTTCAAGGGCAAAAGCTATGCAAAAGCATTCAGAATAGTAGATACGTTTGAAGTAAATAGACCCAGACTTGTGTAGATGTGTCACCGTACTGTGATCCTTGGAGTAAATAGATCCAGACTTGTGTAGATGTGTCACCGTACTGTGATCCTTGGAGTAAATAGATCCAGACTTGTGTAGATGTGTCACCATAAGCAATGTTGAATAGAAGCATCAGGTATGTATTATTCTTCAATTTTGAAGCCAAATTTGCCATGAATAGAACAAATATCTCGGCTCGTGTGCAAGTCTATCTCCAACTTTGCAAATACAAACAACCTACTCCCTCCAAAGTTGTATTAGAGTTGCGATAATTAATTTGGATCGAAGAGAGTATAAGATTTTCTTCATGGATATAACATGGTTATGGCTCACACTATTGAAGCGTGGCTTCCACAATAGCTTGAACCCATCAATATCCTTGAAAAAATTGCAACCAGAAAGCCGTCCCCCAAAGAGGAAGACGGTTTTCACGGATAACACTATCCTACCTGGGAAGACGGTCACACTTGTAAAACAGTTATTTTTTTAGACATAAAAAACAGTTTTTATTAGGGGGACTTGTAAAACAGATGAGGCCCATAAGGCTACTAGAAGCCCAACGTGCACACGGTGGCCAAGCCCATCTCAGAGTCAAGACCCAGCTGGCTGCCCGGTTGTCGGAACGCATGGCGGCGTTCCCCTTTCTACTACGGCGTCGGCGGCGGCGATGTATCCCGGAGAGGCGTCGGCGGCGGCGATGGATCCCGGAGAGGCGTCGGCGGCGTAAGGTCAGGCAGGCAGGTAATGCCGATTCCTCAACCAACCCACCCGTCCTCTCTCTCTCTCTCTCTCTCTCTCTCTCGACCTGGGTTCGATGAGTGCCGCGCCGTGCAAATCCCCATCGATCCCGTGCTGCTTCTCGATTTAGCTGCGTCGCATTGCAAGCTCTCTTCCATCTCCCGTAGCAGCCAGCGGCTGATTTTACATGGGAATTGGGGGGCGAAAGCGCCTTTCAAGTTTCAACCCGTTGCATTGATCAATATACATATTGCTTCATGCGGTCATTGGATCCTGAGATGTTTGGATCCCGAAATTTCCGTACACATTTATCTATTGTTTACCGGTCCATTGACATGATAAAAAAAAAGGATACAATGGGAGGAATGCACTGTTCTGTCCTATCGTACATTATGTTCTAACTAGTTAAATGTACATTCACAAGAGAAATGCTATAACATCACAAACTAAACGCAAATAAAGTTCAGATTCAGTCTAAAGTAAACACATTATGTTCTATTGGCATTTCGCCGATGCACCGTGGTGCTGGCATGGTTCTTCAGTTTGCATGACTCCATTTCCGGGATTTACTTGCAGTCGCCATGGTCCGCAGGATGTCCAGCGATCGCCAGTCAGCGTCGGAGGTGGCGGCTGGCCGCCGGTTCCGCTCCAGGTTGCAGCACCTCAGCGCCAGCCGCATGAGCCGCTCCGCCTGCACCTCCGGCCAGCTGCCGGCGGACGCGTCCAGCAGGCCGTGCGCGGCGTCCATCTTCATTGCCTCCTGCACCTGCTCGACGATGTTGAGGTCGAGCAGCCCCGTGAGGACCTGCAGGATCACCACGCCGAACGCGTACACGTCCGACTCTGCGGTGAGCTCGCCCGTCGTGAAGAAGACGGGGTCCATGTACCCAATCGTGCCCATCGGGTTTGTCCGCCGGCAGATGGTGTCCTCCTCCAGCGGCTTCATCTGCACGACGCGTGCTGTCCCGAAGTCTCCTAGCCGGCTCACGTTCCCGGCGTCGAGGAGGATGTTCGTCAGCTTCAGGTCTGCGTGGATGATGGCGTGGGGCCGGCTCGAGTGGAGGTGTGCCAGCGCGGAACGCTGTTCGGCAAGGATCCTGATACGGTCCTTCCATGGAAGTCCCTTGGAGAGCCCGTCCATGAGTGTGCCGTTGGGGAGGTGCTCGTAGACGAGGCCGCATGATTCTGGGCACACGCCGATCAGCTTCACGATGTGTGGGTGCTTGACTCTGCTCAGCACAACGACCTGGGGAATTCCAAACATGATCGACATTTCCTCCGGTTACTATATGTAATGCTGTTCAGAAGATTCTTCTCCAAGTAGTAAGGTATGCAAGCTTGTTACTCTGCCCATCTACTCATCTACTTTCTGGAGTTGTTTGAGATAAGCAAGGAGGGGTGATTATCCATCAATATGGTGTTAAATGTGTAAAAATAGTTCTCTTGAAGAACTGCAGGAAAATAAGGGTCCTATCAAAATTATACTACAGTTCAGATGGAAATACTTGCATCGTACTCTGTACGGAATGAGTGTTTGCTTCCTCTTGTAATTATTTTTAGGCTATGTTGTGTGCATGCTCAGACAGTTAAAAGCATGACTGGATAGAGTTCATTATATTACCTCCTGCTGATACTCTGGAAAACCTTGTCTACCATGGGGTTTACCATGGGGTCTCAACAGCTTGATAGCCACTGGCACGCCACCTAGTTTTCCTTTGTACACTAAGCCATAGCCTCCTTCCCCTATGAGGTTTCTTGAGTAGAAGTTATTGGTCGCTTTCCCAATATGCGACATGGAGTACTGCACAATATGTTCTGGAATTTGCAGCTCTGGGTATCTTTGTTTTGGTAATGTTTTCTCCTTCAGCAATACATTCTTTCTTCTTGGCGACAAGATGCTTTCTTCATGATTATGCCTCTCGTCTTGCAGCTCTTTCAATTTCCTTTGTAGTTTGTCCATTTCCTCCTGTACCGATGGGGTGTATTGAAGTAGTTTAGGGACTCAACACTGTACCGATGTTGTGTGAAATACACTGTGTTCCATATGATTTATGTCATCTATTTTCCTCTCCCTGACTCGGTGGTGTCTCCAACCTATATTTGTTACTATTATTTTTCTTTTGAGTAAATTATCATCATCATAAGTTGGAACCTTCAGCAAAGCATTGACAAAGGTAGTATCGTGTGACATTTACCATCAATTTTTCAGACTCCTCACTCATATTTCTGGAACTCCGTATCTCATCACCAGAAATTTTGCCCACTTCCTCAGAAGCATTTATTTCCTCAAGGCCTTGTTCAGCTTCCTGCACATCATACTGGAATGGAGCAATCACTTTATTTTATTAACACAAGCTGCACTTTCAGAAGTCATAATTAACATCTGTTTTTTGACACATAATTAATCAACATGCCTTTGAGGCAACGGTGGTAAATCTAAATCATTGTCAAACATGCTTGAGCATGGAGTAAACTCAATCAAATGTAATTTTGTTTCGGTGTGTGTGGTCAAACTTGAAGAGTACGCAGACATTTTAATGCACATGTTCTGGTAGTTTTCCTAAAAAAAGCAAGTTATACCTTTTCCAATTGTTCATCACCATCCATTGGAATTATTCCATCCTCATCCACGATATCGTCTTCCTGAAACGATACATACTGGAATACACCACGAACATGGATCAAAACTCTGAATCATGGTCTTAAACTTGTGAACTGATCAACTGAAACTGTTATTGTTTGCATGTGTGTAATGCTTTGCTGAGAAGTCTGCTCACAAAATCACTTGGTGGTGTTGCATAGCCATCAGATTCGTCGCTCAGCTCATGTATAGATGCCAACAATTCAGAGCTCCCTCCATATCCAATGCCTCCAGCTGTATGCTCCAGATGATCATTGCTGCACTTAAGAACGATCTCATCCATCAAGTAGTTACTAGATTTGATTCAGATGTTACCAGAAGTGGAGTTATGGTCTTTGGAGAAACTATACCTAGTGGACATATATTTGCCATTAAGCACCACCCAAACCTGAGAGCATTTACGAAGAACCGCTTTCTTTGACATGTTCCTGCATAACTTAGTTTATTGTTATGCAGTTTTATGGGCTAAGGCACTGTCTTTTTTGTGTACAGGTTACATTGAATAACATATACAAAGAGGCAATCGCTTCCTTATGGGGATTAGTTCACGCTATGATCTCACCTTGAACCGATGACAATTCTCTTGATTTTCAGCTTCTTTACCAGGTTTACAACACCAGTAAGAATGTCATCATATGTAAGGTAATGTGCCCTAACCTGCAAGGTCACAAGCTCGTTTAGGAAACATATTTTCTGTGAAATAGTTATGTTAATGTTGTATTGATTTGATCCCTCTCCACATGGTTTGTTTGCTTAACTTTCATCATCAGATAAAACAATTTTTTAAATTATAGCGTTGCTACTCTTAATTCATCATGATGGCGAACAAATATTACATGACTAGAATGTTTTTTGGATGAACTCCAATAAACACCGCTGTGACTTTATTTATTTTAATCTGAACCTAAATCAATAAACACCGCTGTGACTTTATTTATTTTAATCTGAACCTAAATCATAGGATACCTCTCTTGTATCATCACATAGGCTTTTATATTGTAATAGCATCTTGACCATTGCCTCCGTTTCTCTACCTCTATGCATCTCCTTCTCTTTTTCATCTGCAAACTTGTATAGCAGCTTTCCACCCACTGCAGTTGTTGGTTAGAAACAATCAATTATTTATACAGATAATAAAACACAAGGTTATACTTTATCCTGTTAATATTGAAAAAAACTTACTGAAGGGCATCTAACCGTCAGAGCTTTACAAAGCATGGAAAATATTTGGTGGAAAAAAACTTACTGAAGGGCATCCACTTGGATGGCCAATGAACGTGGACAAGAACTATGGTGGCCCTTGGGAAATTTGCAGCAGCCCATAGTATGTTAGCTTTCTCCTTTCTGAAGTTCTTCCCGATCGCGATATGAACCTCTTCTTCATCCATCTTTCTTACTCCCTACACAGACCCTGAGAAATCAAGAATTGGCATCATATCTATATTCTGGTTTTGCTATCTGGTTCAACAGAGCTGAAGACACACGACCTAAAACTGCAAAAGGTGAAGATCTCTGAAAATGTTCTAAAAGTTTTGTCGAAGTACCTAAATGTGCAGGACCGCTTTCATCAGCTCCGTGGCATCGATATGATTGTCATCCTAGTCCTTGTTCTGCCTCTGTCTTTCCCAGGTAGTTTCAGTTTTAGAAGGCCCAAATGGGAGAGTAGACTGGTGGTGATTTTAAAGAGTGGCCTTGGATTTGGTTATTGTCTGATTGCATCTAGCAGCAGTGAGTGCATCATCAAGTCAATGTCTGACTTCGGGTTCCAAGTGTTGCCCAATTAAAAAATAAATCCTGTTCCATTTAGGAAACATCGGTTAACCCTTGTAGTAGCCATTCCAGTTTACAAGAAAGGAAAACCAGACTGATAATAATTTTATTGTATTTTGGTGGCAGGAAATTGAGTCCTGCATACTTCAAAAGGCGTGGATAGACCAACTGGTTGGTTAAAAAGCAAATAAAACATGTTACATGAATGTTTGGTGTCGTGGAGATAATACCAGTACATTTTATATTTTGTCATTGATTGTTTAGAACTTAATTAATTGTCTTATTTCTAGGTAGGGATTTTTCTAAAGAAATGATAGCCTCATCAGCTTCCGCTCATTTTTTAGCAAGTATAACTGTGAGCTATCTACAACGCACGTAATCCTGATGGGAACCCTGGTATTTCCGCGAAGTTTCTACTACTTCCAAGTAGCTTCTAAACATGAATGTCCTCCGTGACTGACTTCTGATGCTTAGCAATGAAGTTGTCCCGTTAGATGGCGATCACTACAGGCCATCCCATCTCACTGGCCGGCAGTTCCAACCAGATGATTACTTTCAAGATGCGAAAAAATTGTCCAGGATAGATCAAATATAATTAGATACTTGGCACTTGGTAGTATTGTTCTTTCCCAGGAGGTACTCTCACATCACTCTTGCTGTCAAGCTGTCAATATGTTAATGCACATCAAGACATCTCCTGTTCTTTATTAAAATGTGTTGAACAGCATATACCAGCAGGATAGCTAGAATATCCAAAGATTGGGGTTGCAGCCTGTATGCATTGGAGGCTTCGTTTGACTCGTTTGGAGGGAAGTGCTTGTTGAGACGAATTTGCTGAGCTATCTGCATAGGTAAGAAACTTTGGCAACTTTGTGAACACCACACATCTTGTCGAGAATAACTTGCTGAGTGATCTGCATAGGTAAGAAACTTTGGCAAATTTGCGCACACCACACCTTTCAAAGATGGTTTTGTCCATCTCGATGTATTTTTGGCATTAACAAGACGACAACAGAAGCAGGCGTACTGATGAAGTTATTATTATCTCATTGCTACCTCATTTACCTTCTCAGCAGTTTAGTGTTGATTGTTCCAGACATTCAGAATAGACAGGTTGGATGCAAATTATAGACTTATGGAACATGTAAACATATATAAACTGACAACATAAAATGAACGGTTGTAATTAGCGGCATTCTGAACTGATAGTTCCATTCAGATATGCCTTCCTACTTTCCATTCTCGATCAGCATTCAGATGCTAGTACCACAACAACGCCGATTGTTGATCAAGTAGTGGAAAAAAAAAACAGAGTGCAGTATCCATGTAGCATGTAACAGCAATATTATCACCAAGACAGTTTTGACTACACAGATCCATGTACAAACACTGGCACGCCGCTGATGGAGATCTAAGTCTATTACATTTTAGATACAAAATTTTGCTGAAAAGCAAAACAGAAACGATCTGTATACCTTTACTTATTCGTAAGGTATGCACCTATTATTGTGCGTAAAGAAGTTAAGGACATAGTATTAGTTCATTTGTAAGTTCCATGATGATAAAAATAACATATTATTGTGCATCTGTCTGAAGCCATTCTTGGATTGCGGAACGGAGGGCATGGTTCGGCAAAAGATCACGGTGGGGTAGCTCAAGATTTGTCATGGGTGATGTATGGTGGCCACTGTCAATCCACTCCCTTATAGCTTCGGCTTCATAGGTAAAGCCATCTGCAGCAATTAGAGGCTCCCTCATGACATCCTGCACCGTAGAAATGCGAAGGTGAAACAACCTGAAATAAAAAATGCTTTCTATGCAAGAAATCGACTGAGCTTGTCTAAGATTACTAAGAATGATAACTGGAAACAAAAATTCAGAGGGAATTTAAGGTTAATCAAACATGCTTCGTACATTTTAAAGATATCCCTCCATTCTTTAAAATATTAAAATAGACAGTAAAAGACAATGATATTCACCAAGCGAAATGTATGACTCACCTGTAGTATTGGACAAATGAAGTAGGGCGGCACACCACCAAGGTCTTCTGATACTGATTTGAATGATAAGGAACACAGCATAATGGAAGCAGGCTTCAACATTGGTTCAAGTACAGTCCAAACCTCCTTTTGCAGGTCAGGACGGTTTTTCCTTCTGATCTCGCAACATTTCAGACCTACCCGAGCCAATTGCTCCGCCTGCATAGCTGGCCAGCCCCCAGCAGATGAATCCAATATTGCTCCCAAGCAACCCTTTTCCACAGCCCGTTGCACATCTCTCAACAGCCCGAATCCTGGTCTTCCAGTCAAGAGGCGCAGGAGCACGATTCCGAAAGAGTATACGTCAGATAGCGGTGTTAGATCACCAGTCATAACATATTCAGGATCAATGTACACAAAAGATCCCTTTGGGTGGGTATGCCTATATAGAGTGGTTGTGTCCCTGAACTCATCAGTGACCATTCGGCACACGCCAAAACCACTGAGCTTTGCTACATTATTTCCATCTAGAAGAATGTTAGATGCTTTCAGGTCACTGTGGACAATGCTATGAGGTTTATTTGAATGGAGGAAGATGAGTGCGGAGCAAACATGGGAAATGATGTGGGTGCGCAGCTGCCAACTAAGAGGTTTAGAATTGTCCTTGCAAGCCAGGCGGTCATCCAAGCTTCCATTCGGCATGTATTCGTAGACAAGAGCTTGAGCATCCTTGCAAGCTCCAATAAGAGTAACCAGGTTTGGATGCCGCACCCTACTGAGTATCTCTATCTGCAAAGGAGGCATCATGAACAACTTAACTGTCTGCAACACAGTAATTTATTTGAACCAGAAAAATACCAGTTTAGTTAAGATGAAAGAAAGCAAATAGTTAACTTAAAGCAAGAATTCAACCTCTTGATTGAACTGCGACTGTGACTGTCTGCTTTCGGGATTCAACTTCTTTATGGCTACATTTGTGTGCCGAAGAAAGCCCTTGTACACACTTCCATAAACACTTTCTCCAACCTTCAATGAGTGGTCAAAGTTGTTGGTTGCATCCTTAATCTCTGAGCTGGACAACTCCGTGATGTGCATTGTCCCCTCCGCTGTTGCACTGGACTCTCCCTTCTTTGCATGTAGTGCCTCTACCTCTCTTACAGCCTTGTCGAGCTGCAACATCAAATCCTTGATGATACGGTCAGAATGGGTAGTTTTTTTCTCCAGGGCCGATCTTTTCTTGCGTTCCTCTTGAAGCTTTGCACAAAGTCCATCAGTTGTTTCTGTGAGCCTCTCAACTTCCTCCGTTATTGTTGCCAACTTTTCCTTGATTTCATTTTTTTGCTTCACTTCTCCTATGTACATATTCTTGGAGGCTCGTGCCTGTTAGACAAGCTAAATGTGAGAAACTATCTGTTAAAAAATTTAGCTGGCAGTTATCAGAAACCATGGCTCCAAAATGGTTAACGAATTTATTATTGACAGTAAAGTTTATGAAAGTGCTTCACGAGCACAGTAGCAAGAGCGTCTTCCAAATAATGCTCTCACTGGCATATATCCACAAAATTGAAATAATGATCAACATCAGTATACGCAATATCACTGAAAAATGCAAATTAAGCTACTCTTACTTTTTGGGAAGCCTCAAATAAATCCCGTTCTGCTTTCTCACGACCGCATTTTTCTTCATAAGCTTGTTTTCTTACACTCTCCAACTCCTTGAGCATATGCTGGAACTTTATGTCAGCCTGGTCAAATTCTTTAACAATTTCCTGGATTAGATAAGGTAAAAACTTCAGTCAGATTTTCTTGAATGTTTAACCATCTTCAGCCTACTGCTGTTAAGACACAATGGAGTTCTAGAAGTTGGAGTAGTAAAATTAGATTTCAACACCAAAGTACAAACTGGTGGCCTGCTAGATAAAATAGCATGATGTACTGTTCATCTATTATCACCATGGACTGTATTTACCTTTTCATTATCATCTGATCTGCACGGACTTGTCCTTTCCATCTGCAGTTTGGCGTGTGGTTTGTGTAGCCATGTGCTCGAAACACACCACGTCTCCGACAAGCTAGTCGATCTATCCACTGAAAACCGTTGAGCAGCAGACTCTTGCGTACCTTCCGGCAGTGCTTCATGGCCAAGGGGAACAGCGTTCCTAGTGTAGAGAAAGCAGAGAGGGAGGGAAACATGTCAAATGCAGGCTGGAGTTCAGCTACCATGTAATCAATCCTATGAACAAAAGTGAAGGTCATCCGCAGTCAACCAACCGCACTGTACCTACGGTAAACGAGCGTTCCTTTGCAAATGTACCATATTTTGCAGGAAGGATCCGCCCGCTGTTCCACGGCCTGCGCTTTCCTGGACTTGGGAGCTCTCATTTCCCTGAACTCTTGAACAAGGATTTAGTTTCTTTGCATTTGGTTAAAACGGCATTCGCGAACAATTTGAAGTGTTCAGTTATAGATGGTGATCATCATACAAGTTCTGAAAGGATCAGTCAGAAGTTTGCCCACATACATACTTGGTGTAATGCTTGTCAGCTGCTGCCCCCATGACAAGAGCAGTGACATGATGCGCGGTGATGAGCTGCACCAGTCCCTCTGCTACATCCTCTGATTCTACCACCAGCTTCTCAGCTTGTACCTGCGCAGCAGATACATTTGTCAATGTTGACAATGTTTGAGGCTGACTGCATAGACTAGTTTTCTTGGCATTCTTGGAACTGGCAATGGCATGTCTGAACCTTTTCCCGTGCACATAATTGCAGGTGTTGATCCAGAGTGTCACTGATTGTTTGCAGCTCCATCTTCTTGTATGCAATCAGCTCCTGCTCCTGCACCTGGCTAGCAGGGATCCTGGCACCCACTGTGAACAGCATTGGACACATAAACTTTTGTATCCATGTTCCATAGTTTACTGCTCGCTCTGTTGCGATTAGAGCATATTTTGATTTGTTAAAGGAAGACTTTGATTGATAATCACTATATCAATATGTGCCTTGTGTTATTCAAAATCGCAATCATTGTGATACCAAACTAAATGGTACTCCCTCCGATCCATATTAACTGATGCTCATTTAGTACAACTTTGTACTAAACCAGTGTCAATTAATATGAATCGGAGGGGTACTGGTTTTTACGCCCCGTAAATTGCATGATGACAATTGAAAAATTGCTAGCCAGATGTAGTTGTGATTTCCAGTAAAAAGGGGGAAAATAAAAGAGACTCCAGGGAAGCACGTACTGATCGGGATGAGTTTGGGTCGGGGGTAGACATGGAGCAGCACCAAGGTGGCTGCGGAGTCTTTGGGGAACTTGTGCAGCGCCCACAACACCATCGCCTTGGAGTCGGACCCGGCCCCCACCGCCACGTACACCTTCTTCATCTTCTCGCCGGAGTCGGAGGAGGACTGCTCCGGTGAGTCGCCGGCCGCGTCCATCGCAGATGGCTAGCTAGCTAGCTGCTCTTGGGTCCTCAGCCAGGTCAGCTTTGGACTTGTCCCCTGCGCTTGGCTCCTCTGCACTTTTATACTTGCTTCTTCCATCCACACCATTCTATACTAGTAATTCTCTCATCTTTCTCCGACTCATTCCATGCTAATTGTGCATAGTGTATGTAGTAGGCCAGTGGCTGTACAGTCACACCTGCTGCCAGGCCAAGCCGGCTTGACTTGTTGCTCCTTGTTTAATCTGTGTTGTAGCTTTGTATTATATTGTATTGTTTGTCATAAAACTAATCAAGAAGCTATATATATACTATGATGTGACTGATGGTGATTTACTTACGCAGAGCAAGGAATTGCCCAACAGTGCCACTGCAATTTCCATGGCATGGCATGGCATTGACATGGCAGGAGCTACCTGCCCAACAGTGCTTGCCTTTCTCATGGACGACTGACTGACTTGTACAAGACCGCTCTGCTCCGTGAAGTTGCAAATTAAACTCCTCTCTGCTTCCCTCCTCTGTAAGTCTTCTTCTCTGCTCCTCTCCTCTGGTTTCGTGGTCAGCTTCTGGTTGCGCACCACCTGTTTGTTCGAATGCCCAGCCAATGTTCTCGCTCAGCTCAAGGAAGATAGATAGGTATCTTACAGTAGACCCTTAAGTGGCTGTTTGGCATGCAAGTTCCTAATCTTCTGTTGCAAGCCTTTCGTTCTTAATCTTTCTTTGCCTTCCTTCTATGAAAACAATACGCTTTTCCTTACGAAGTTAGTGCTAGTGGATTGGGGCTAAATTGTAGGTGAGTAAGAGCAGCTAAATGACTTCGCCTACACAGTTTCCGCCGACCTGGCACAAGTGGTACAGATAATAATGTACCTATTATCCCCTGAAAAATGGCAGCCTACCATGGAATTATCAAGTCATGCCTGTATCTGCAGTGAGAATCGAACGTGCAAAGTTAATTTATGAGTGATCACATTATTATAAACCGTCTGTGTTCTGATTTATCTGATTGCTCATTTACTGTAAAAATTTTTTTTGGGAACATGCTGATTTGCTCTAACTCCCAACTTTGCATAACTGAGAGGGAACTACAATGGTCATACACATCACTTTTCAATGAACCTGAATACCCATTCTCTCTTGGAGAGTTACATGCCATGTCAGTTCATCCCAAACACATGTGACCGAAAACATGTACATCACTTCTCGGTTGTGGGCCCAAACATTGAGAAAGTGCTAACTGCTAAAGTGGGGGGAAAGAAATTCTCTACACAGACTATACACACGTGCAAACCATTTGCTTCACTTCCTGACACGACTGTACAGATCAAATGGAAGGTTAAAAATCATGGTTGCTGTTGCATTTGCCATTCTTGAATTGCAAAACGAAGGGCAGTATTCGGTATTAACTCATGGTGCGTGAAGCTGAGGTAGGTCATGGGGGACATTTTATGCCCCCTTTGAAGCCAGTCCTTGATGGCCTCACCTTCATATGTGAATCCATCGGCAGCAATGTGTGGATCCCTCATGATCTCCTGAAAATGTTACAAAGATGCAAGATTATCAAACTAAAGGTGACGATGCTGACCACCTTACTTCAAAGCAAATAAACCACAAGTATATCAGAGTTGATATTAACTACTGTAACGACTGAATTGTAAACATACGATAGTTGTTGGTGTGACTGGCAACACATGATTCAAGTGCTTCATTTTTTTATTTGTTAACGAACCTGTGTCATTGGACAGATGAAAAACGTTGGTGGCTTGCATTTGTCGTCTGGACAGTTCATCATAGCTTGCAGGATACCCCAGGCCTCATTTGCAAGATTAGGCCGCTCCTTTCGTTCATACCGGCAACATCTGAGTGCTAATCTTGCCAACTCTTCAGTGTACACAGGTGGCCATTCCCCTGCAGAAGTGTCAATTATATCTTGCAACATGTCATTGCTCAAGGCTGCCTCCACCTCATTCGGAAGGCCTAGGGGGCTCTTGCCAGTCAGCAACCGCATCAGAACTACACCAAAGGAGTAGACATCATACTGAGCTGTGATCTCCCCGGAGGCGATGTATCCTGGATCCATGTATCCCATTGTGCCTTTAATTTGGTTTGTTCTGTGGTAAGGGGTGACGGTGGTGTTTGTTAGATCCAAGGGACGAGAGATTCCAAAGTCTGCCAGTTTGCAAACAAAGCTAGTGTCAAGAAGGACATTGTCAGGCTTCAGATCACCATGGGCAATGCCTTTTGGTTTGTTGGAGTGGAGGAAGATAAGTCCCGTGCAGATGTCAGCAGCGATTCTGATGCGCATTCGCCATGAGAGCGGCCCTCTTTGGTGCTCACACTGCAGGCAGTCCTCTAGGCTTCCGTTCGACAAGAATTCGAAGACCAACGCTTTGGCCTCCCTGCACACTCCTATCAGAGTGACAAGGTTTGGATGCCTCATCCTAGAAAGTGTTTCTACCTGTAATATATTGGAAAATCACATATTTAGATGCACCGTTTTACCTGTTTTACTTATTCTCATCTGACAACATGTCTTTAGTCTTAATGATGAAAATTACCTCGTCATTGAACTCTTTGTCTCCTGTTGTGCCTTCACGGTTGAATTTCTTTATGGCTACGGTAGTATGACGGAGAAATCCCTTATAGACGGTTCCACACCCACCGCTGCCAATCTTTTTGGAGTCATCAAAGTTGTCTGTCGCTTCTTTTATCTCTGTGTAGCTGAACTCTGTTAGGGCAACAGCACTAGTAGAGCCAAATACACTGTTACCGTTTCTTTGGCGCATCTCTTCAGCTTCTTTAACAGCATGGTCTTTCTCGCGCTGCAGCTCTACTTGCAACTGTTGGAGCTCTTCCATTAGGGCATTTGTCTGGAGAAGCTTGCCCTCCAGTTCTGCTCTTTGCTCATTTGCCTTCTGCAGCTCGTTGCTTACATGGAGGTGCTCTTTTTCAAGGTCAGTCTTTTCTCTGGTTAGTCTTTCCTCTACCTCCTTTTTTTCTTTGCGGAGTGAACTCTCCCGTGCTTTGAACTGCAAGAAAACAGTTCGCTTACTTGAGAGATACATGTAATATAAATCCCATGTATTCAGAGAAGGAAGGTTTGGAAAATACAGTAGATTAAGCAACAATAATGGGTAACTAAAGGTATCTCTCAATAACAAATAACATACCATCATAGAAGATTCAAACAGATCCCTCTCGGCTTTCTGCCGGCCCTCAGATGCTTCCTTTTTCGAGCGCTCTAGCTGATTGCGGACTCGGTGCAGTTGCTCAAACATTTCATGTATTTCGACCTGTAAAACATCATGTTTGCTTTGAATTCAATAAGCATGACAACATTATCTAATTAGTATTACAACTGAGACCAAAACAAAAGACCTTGGTTGGTCAACCAAAAATTAGATGATAGAGCAATAGCAGTAAGATTTTATTTAGCAAAGTGGAATTTTTCCATGGTGCCAGTGGCAGATATTAGAGACACTACTGGTTGAGAGTTACTACAGCCATGAAGACACTCTATTGACAACCATTTCCCTCTACAGTTGTGCTAGGACCAAAGCCTCTTGAATCGTAGTTCTAACATTCCATAGTACTTGATTTCTGATTAATAGGTATGTTTGTTTAAATAACAGAGGGATAGTTCTCACGGCCTCTGCGCCCATAGGGTACACACAGCCGTAAAATTATTATAATTCAAAAAAAGAGGTGTGGCTATGCTTAGAGAACTCAGCTCAGTCCAATATGGCTTACCATAGAGTGCTGATGTTCTTCAGAGCTTGCAACTGAAATAGGCACTGGTGAACCATCCATACTGTCCACATCCCTCAGACCCAATGAGGACCCACCAGTGCTTTGCTGGCTGGAACTCGGAGAGGAACCTGTTGGTGTCATATCAATCGACTGCCACCTTGCAGCTGGCATGATTTCTACACTGCCCGCTATCGATCCAGACAAGGAGTAACTAACTGAGTTGGATCTTCGTGGCAGAGGCTGTTGATCTGTAGAGCTTAAGAGACTATCAATTGACTGCCGCCCTGCAGCTGACATGTTTTCTACACTGTCTGTTATCAAACCAGACACGGGATAACTGACTGAGTTGGACCGTCGGGGAAGGGGTTGTTGGCCTGTAGAGCCTAAGAGACCTGGATGCCCTGGTGGCAGTGATATGGATCTTGGAGTGAACTCAGGTTGATCTGAAATAGTGCTCGCGCAACTGCTTCGGGGTGACTCTACTTTTGCACAAAGCTGAGTGGCCTCCCTGAAAAATGATAAGAAACATCACACCGTTTTATTTGTCAGGCTAGATATAATTTTGAGTAGTTGCTCGAGCTGCAATTTGCAAATTCTGTGTAGTATTTGCTTTATGTTGACTTAGGGCTGCATGACACTCATACCTAGAGCAACCAAGAGCCTCTTTGCAAATATAGAAGATCTGGCAATATGGTTTGGCCTGTAGATGCACACTGGCTGCAACTTTCGATTTTGGTACTTTCCTCTTCCTGTTCATGAAAGATTCATAATCAACATAAACAAGTTAGATTATTTCTACTTTAGACTTTAGACGGAGGGAGAGATGGTAATTAGTAAAGCCGTAGTTATTTGTTATTGGGAGTTTTAAGCAAAGTATTGACTAAATGGTTCTGCCGCCTTCCTTACTGCCACTTGTTAGAACAGCAGACCCATAAAAAAGAAATATGAAATTTACGTATATATAGGAGTCGAGCATCTAATTACATTACTCATGGTGAGCTTTGCTCTATGGAAATAGTGCAGTTGGAAATAATTGCGGTGTATTTTTTCATGAAACTCGTTACAAAGTTGGAATATTGCATCTGGACATACACTGAGAAGGAAGATGTTCCCATAACAAGCTTTGTAATGTGATCCTGATCAATGAGCTCGATAATCCCATTTGCAGGACTGTTCTTCTCGATCACCAGCGTTTCAGCTTGCACCTGTAAATTTGTTACTTTTTATTTTGTACGGACGACGTATAACGAGAAATCGCAAGTGAATATGATTTCAGAATCCATGTAGTCTTTCCTGAATTAGTTAACTGACCTTGAGAGAAACTCTGCAAAAATTGAGGTACTGGTTTAAAAGTGTGTTCATCTCCTCCTTCTCAATCTTTCTGTATGCTTTGAGCTCTTTTTCTTCTACCTGGCTTGCTGGAACCTTGCATAATCCTGCACCGGCAACATTAGAGTTGAATCAGCATAGATTACTGAACAAGCATTTGCAATGCCTACTGAAAACAGGGGAGTGCTTTCTGAAACTGTCTGACAGCAACATCGGTTACTGCAGAAAACGAAAACAACAGAAGACTACTGCTGCTTGCTGCTAATTTCATTTGTATCATTTCAGCAGATTCTCTTGTGAAACAGGGGGTGGAAAAGGACATGGAGATGGGGCTCAAATCCAGCAAGATCAAGGTTTGTTTTTCCCCATAGATACGCAAAATGCTTCTGAAACGACTGAAATGCCGACAGAGATAACAAGAAAATCAGACTACTAGCCACGATCTTTTCCTCTCCATGGTCAAGTTGATGCAGATGAGATAAAAAAGAGTCAAACTGAAGCAAAGCTGGTCCCTTTTACCTATCATGATTCTGTCAGCAGGCTGGTGGACGTGCAGCAGGACAAGCTTGGGATCACTGGCGAGGAGGTTCCGAGCTGCCCAGACGAGGTTGGACCTGCTGTCCTTGACGTCCTTCCCGACGGCGACATACAGCTTCCCTCCGCCGTCATCATCATCATCGCCCAAGATGGCAGCCTCTTCGTCGATCTCTCTGAGGCTGGCGCTCCTGTTAGCCCCGCTGGCACTGGACGACGACGACCGCCCGCTCCCTCCACGCGTGAACATCCTCTCCACCACCTCGGGCTGCGGCGACCGAGGGGAGAAGGCCGGCAATGGCGACGATGTTGGTGAAGGAAGAGAAGCGCGGGCTCTGCTGACCATGGCCATGTGGAACCACCAATAGTTAGCTACCACCAGAGAAGAACCAGCTAGCAGCAATCTCTTGAGTGCAGAGAAGAGAAGTGAAAAAGTGCATATGCTATCTAGATACCACTAGAGAAAGCGGCAAGCAATCTCCTAAGAGAAGGGAAAACAAAAGTGAAAAAGTGTATACCCTTAGCCTTTGAGTTTGTTGCTGGTGTTGGTAGCCAAGGCGACAAGGCAGATAGGAGCAAGGAGGAGCAAACAAATGGCTGCTTTCTCTTGCTCTCTCAGCCTGGGGGTCAATTTGGCTGTGAATGTGATGCAGAAACAAACAAGAAGTTGGTCCCAGAGCTTCAAGGTCATTCTCAATCCACGTCCATCGTAGATATCATTCAGAATTTCCGGCGGAAAAGATATCACCCCTTCAACGTGAGGCCGGAGATCGGCGACGGCTGTTTCTGAGAAGCTTCCTGGTCTGCTAGCCACGGGCCATCTCTTTCAGTCAACAGAGAGCAATTAATGGCAGGGAATGCATGGCTTGTTCTTGCACAGCTGGCCAGCTGGAATATACCAACGGTATCTTTGTGCCCGGTCATGGTCAACGTACCAGCTCCTCATCTTTGAAATAATGATCCCAGCCAGTGATCTCAAGACTTTGCTGGGCGCGACGGGGTCAACGATTCCTATCGGTCAGCTGAGCTGTAACCTTAACTGCTGATAACCAGAAATGCAATGGAATGACCTTGGGGCCTGACTAGCAGCAAGTAATAATGTTGCTGAACTGATTACATAATATGTTCTTCAGATGGTGGACAGAATAGAATCGGGATCGCAAGCATATCCGGTGAGTGATGCTTCCCTGTTTGGTAATTAACTATATAACTTTGCTGTCAGCATAGGTTAGGGTATACATTGGAACCGAAGCATTCTGTTTTAAATTTGGCGCCGCTTGTCATCTTCTTGTTTGTTTAGTTGCATGCGGTCACCCGATCCGGGCCCAGGCCGAGGTTTGTTACATAACATAATCGATATAAGTTCGACCATGCATGATGCAGCTGTGCGTGCGTTGTTGTTATCTTGCAGTCAACACGGGGCGTTTAACTAGTGGCAAGAAATTCTTGGTTAGTTCTTGCACAGCTAGCTAGATGGAGACTTGGAATGTACTGTCTGTACCTTGCTGCATGTTGGTCATGGTCCTTGGCTTTCAGATGGATGGGATGATCCAAGACTGAACTTTGAAGACTTGCTGACCCAGACCAAGTCACACACACTGTCGGTACAAAAACCGGCAGATCTCGGGTAGGGGGTCCCGAACTGTGGATCTTGGAGTCAATGGGTAACAGGGAACGTAGAGACATCGTTTACCCAGGTTCGGGCCCTCTCGAAGAGGTAAAACCCTACGTCCTGCTTAGTTGTATTGATGTGTTGGTATGACAATTACAGAGTTGATCTACCTCGAGATCAGATGAACTAAACCCTAGGTGGGTATAGCGATAATGGTTCCCCCCTCCACGGACTAAACCCTCTGGTTTATATAGACACCAGGGGTACCTAGGGTTACACATGGTCGGTTGCCACCAGGGGATAAACATGCCGGCGACGCTAAACTTTTCTTGGAGGAGACGCCAAGTCTTCGGAGGTTTCCTTCTAGAGCCCGAGGTCGCCTGTAGTCCGGCCTTCCTCCGACGAGTTAGGAGCGGCCCATCAATACGGCCCACGAGAGACAGGCCGGCGGCGTGAGGACCCCTTAGTCCGGGACATCCTCAGTAGCCCCTGAACTAGTCTTCCAAGCCAAGGAATATGCCGAACATTATCGGCTTTGCAGACTAGTTCCTTCCCTTCTGTGGTATTTGCGTCGGGCCCGCAATCCCTTTGAATCAAGTCCTCGAAGGTTGCTTGGCTATTTTCGATCATAGGTTTCCCGGATTATGCTTCGGTTTCCGAAGTGTATAAATAACTTAGCCCCGAAGGCCAGTCGCACAAGTGTGAACAGTGACCTCATCTGACAACTTCTGCCGAAGGGCCACGATCACGACCCAGTTAAGAAAACTCGATTCGCGGTTCGAGGCGGTTTCTCCATTGGCTCGTCCCATCAATATGAAGATCGTGCCCTGTTCTTAAGGGATATGATCAATGATTTGTGCTATCCCACGCGCGCATAATGGCACGATTATACGGGGAAACGGCGAGGTCTGCGGCGCAGCAAAAGGTAGGCGACCACCATTTTCTTTGCACGCTCTCACTTCCCCCTGCGCCGCCGCTTCTCCAATCTTCTGAGCTCCAGCGCCCAGATCCATTTTCTCCCCTAAGAACTCCTCCGGCCCTTCTCTCAATCCGGTCATGGCCGGCTCTGGGTCCAAGGGCAAGTGGGAGGCCTCCATCGTCATGGAGAGCGCTATCCAGGAGCTGAAGGGTGCGGGTTACCTCCCCGCCAACGTCGCTCACCGTGCTCCAGAGGAGGGCCAGGTCATCCCCACGCCGAAGCCCGGCGAGAGGGTAGTGTTCCTCTCCCACTTCATTCGGGAGCTAGGTTTTCCCCTTCACCCCTTTGTTAGGGGTTTGATGTTTTCCTACGGGCTAGATTTTCACGATCTAGCTCCGAACTCCTTTCTGCACATATCGGCCTTCATCATCGTCTGCGAGGCTTTTCTTCGGATCCATCCACACTTCGGCTTGTGGTTGAAAGTGTTCAACATTAAGCCGAAGATGATCGACGGCCAGTAGGCGGACTGCGGGGGGGGGGGGGGGGGGGGGGGCAATGGTAAGCAAGCTCCCCAAGGTCGAGTGGCCAGAGGGCACTTTTATTGAAACTGTCAAGATCTGACAGAAGGAGTGGTTTTACATCACAGAGCCGCGAGACGCGGATTGGGAGGAGATGCCCGTCTTCAGATCCGGACCCCCCACGAGGCTTGTTTCGTGGACCAAGAAGGGCCTAGACTGGGGGTCAGCCAAGGAGGTGGAGCTGCTGCAGAGCCGGATATCCAGGATGATCAAGCAGAAGGCTGAATTGCTCAATGTGATTCAGATTATGCTCCGCCGCCGCATCCTCCCCTTTCAAGACCGGGCCTCCCCCATGTGGGCCTACAAACCCGAAGACCCCGCCACCGTGCTCAGCTTCTTCCGCACTACCCACGCCCAGCTGTGGAAAGTGCTATTCAAGCCGCAGAAGGAGTGGCCAGCTGAGGAGGAGGACATTGGCCTCGACGCCGAAAACCCCCCTCGCGAGGTATGATAAGTTTTACTCTTATGTTCGGATGTTCCTTTTTGACAAAGCACTCAACTCTCTTTTCTCCCATCCACAGAGCTGGCTGAAGAGGGCCGAGCGAATCAACTGCCCGGCCCCGCTGCCAGTGGCGGAGCTACAAAGAAAAAACTGGGCGGGCCAAGCTAATGAAGAGCACAATTAAAAAAAAATTGAACCGTATGTACCATTTCAGTAGGCATAGCGCATACTTTTGCTCTCATTGACTACAAGATCAGCAGATGTGCATAGACATGTACATATATACTACGAGTACTAAACAAAATAAGTCAAATATGTGGGCATAATCCTGGATCTCGCTGCAAGAATTCAGTACCTTTAAATAGTACATGTTCATTTGGTTGAAGTCCTTCATTTCGGTTTGCTGCTGCTGATGTTCCAATTCAACCAAGGGTAGAGGATGATCTGCTGGTGATGAAGGATCTTCCTCGACTTCATTCGCATCGTATCTTTTCCTTTTAAAAACCAAATCAATTCCTCACTAGCTAGCTTTGTCCATGACAGATGACACCTAAATTACAATTTATAAAGATCAGCTGACTGAACAATCTATGCTACCAATTCTGCTCGTTGCTCTACCCCCAATTCTGCTCGTTGCTCTGCTTGCCTCCGCTGCCGGCTCGCCACCGCTAGTGCCGCCACATCAGATGAGGGATTGATTGGGGATCTCCACTCTGTGGAGTTGCCGCTAGCTGCCTAGCTCCGACTGCTAGACCTCCGCCGTCGGCCAGTGCCGTGCCCTAGTACTGGACGAGGCGTAGAGAGAGAATAGGAGATGGATGCGAGACGAGTCTGGCTGTGTTCGGATGTGCGCGTGATGGTCCAATGGACTGGGCTATGGGCTGCCAAGTGCCAACCGTGTGTGCGACATATGTATATAATTTTTTTGGTGATTTGTTGGGCGGGCCATGGCACGGTTTTGCCCGTGAGTAGCTCCGCCAGTGCCCGCTGCCCGAGGGCCCCAGGGCAGCCATGGTGATGGCCATGTTGGCCGAGGCGCCGTATGAGGCGCCGGAGAAGAAGGAGAAGAAGAAAGAGAAGAAGGAGACCAGAGAAGGTCTCCGTTCTCGAGGACCTCCGGACACTAGATCTGGGGACACCCATGCCCCCTCCACCCTTGAGGGGAAGAAGGGACAGGAAGAGGATGGGGAGGAAGGCGACTCTTCCGGAACAAGGAAGAGGGCTGCGTCCGAAGACGCGGAGGAGAACCAGCCTCCTCCCACCCCGAAAAGACCACGCAGGGCCAAGGTGGTCTTGTCCGATGACAGATTGGCTTCTGCCGAGCACTCCGAGGCCTCCGACGAGGTCCCTCGGAAGACCCGCAGGGTGAAGCCGCGGGCCCAAAGGTATGTATCTTAAGATGCACCTATCCACTTTTGGCCGAACTAAGCCTGTTATTTATCGCGCGCTTGCCTTTAATACTGCAGCCCACCGCACGACCTCCCTACCGATCAGGTCTCGGAAGGGGACTCTCCACCAGCTGCGCTGGCGGAGAGCGGGACCGAATCTCACGCATCGCTTCCCCCGGTCGTTGAGGAGGCCGGGGAGGTTCTGTCAAGGAGGACCCTTCCTGTGTCGAACACAGAAGAAGAGGCCGACGTTATTATGGCCGAGGTGCATACCTCGGCCGCCGAAGACCAGGAGGGAGGAACCCTTCTGGCGAACAAAGAGGGGGAGCCCGGGCAATCCGAGCTCTCCTCAAAAGCGGTTCCGGAGCCGTTAAGGCACCAGGAGCCGACCATCCCCGTCTCCACTGGGGGAGGGGCCGAAACGCCCCCGCCACCCCCGCCCGCTCCAGGGCGAGCCTCGACTGGGTGGCCGGATGAGATGGAGGAAGCTTTAACAAGCTCCTCTATCGCCGAAGAGCACCATGCCCTGATGGGCACGGTTTTGCAAAGTCTTCGGTCCGTGGATAACGGACTGAAGGAGGCCTTCAGCGGCCTTCTGACAGGCTTCAAGGTAGGCCATGTAATGACTTTTCCTTAGAAATTTTCTTTTATATGATCATGCAACCTCATACACAGTAGCCCCCGAGCCCTGTGTGAGTTTGAAAAACTCATGCGGGGGTCGAATAACTTGAATATATAGATGATCGCAAAATGAGCAGTAGCCCCCGAGACTCTGGCCGGATTGAGAAAGCCGGTCAGGGGATCGAAAATCGATAACTCGGGAATCTAATGTGCAGGCGTCGTCCTCGGCGGCAGCTGCCAACGCCGAGGAGCTGGCCGAGCTGAATCGGAAGCTCAAGAGCTCTGAGGATGACCTCGATCTACTAAATAAGCAGGTTGACGAGGCGCAAGGCAAGTCCGAGCTAAACTGTTTACTACAACGGTTATTTATTAAAGTTAGGAAACTAATCCAAACGGAATGCAACTAACATTGCTGCAGCTGCCACCGCCGAGGTCGAGAACCTCAAGGCCGAGCTTAAGAAAACTCGGCAGGAAGCTGTGGAGCAGAGGGCTGCGGCCGAAAGGCAGCCACCGAACTGGCCACGGTGAACATTGTGAGCTAGAAGCACGAGGCCAGGGTGTCTGAGGTGCAATAAGAGCTCAAGGATGCCATCACAAAATGTGAGGTCCTTGAGCAAAAGAATAAGGATCAGGCCACCGAGCTAACCTCACTGGGGTCGGCGGCTAAGGAAGCGCGGACGGAGGCGCGGGGCTACCAGGAGGAACTCCGCCAAGTCAAACTTATTGCGGATGGTAAGCCGTACTTACTGCAAAGTGTCTTTGGTGGTAACAGGTTCGCTTTGCTCACGCGAGTGTGGCGTTCCCCAGGCGCTTTTGCGGACCTCCCGAGGAGTGCATCAGACGCAGCTAGGTACTTTGCGTCCTAGGAGGGTCGTACCGAGCAGAGGCTGTTTTGGGCGCAGTTTCAAGCACCCGAACACCCTCCCCTCCTCAACAACCAGCTGAAGCAGCTGATGGAGTTGCATCGGATGGCGGAGCCAGCGATGAAGGACCTGTGCATCAAATTGTGGCCTTCAGAGCCGCTGCCGAGCAGCTACTTTGGCTTGGTGCAGAAGTTGTGCGATGCCACGCCCCGGATCGATTTCTGGAAGCGCTCCGTATGCATTGAGGGAGCTCGGATGGCCTTCGGCAAGACCATGGTGCATTGGCCGAAGATCAAGCCGACCGAGGTGGCCACCGGACCACCTTCCCCTGGGAAGGAGCACAGGCGCCCCGAGCAGTACTTTCCCGTTGTGATGGATGGTGCTCGGGCGATAGAGGCCCAGTGCTCGAAGGATGTAATTTATGAATGAATTTAGTTTCTTGTATCAAAGAATTTGGAACTTTTGTGCTTTACAATGCATCTGGTCGGCTTTATATATAATGCCTTTGTGTGTTTATTTTGACTCCCGTGCAGCCGTTTTAAACTGAAAGTTACCAGTCATCGGCTTCAACCCCCTTGTAGATACTGCATGGGGTGTTTCTCCCTAACACCTTAACTCTTAGCCGACGTCTCGGTGCCCGGAGGCGGTTGTGTGTAAGGAAAACAAGGCAATCGGACTATGCGGCTTTAGTGCTTTCACTTAGCCATAGGAGCTTGACTGCGGGAGCTAGTGACTAGCCCCCAGTATATGTGATATCCGGACGTACCGAGGTTGATGCCATTATCACTTGGTTCCTGTGACACCGAACCCTTCGTTTGACACGGAATAACCTCCATCGATTTTTAGTTTAACACTTGTCATCGGATCGCCGACCAGTTCTCGCTTATTATGACGGTCAGTTTTCGGCTTTCTCCACCGAGGTACTTAACCAGGCGAGCTAGAAGTACAATCGCAGCGGTTCTCCCTTTACCCTCCTAGCCGAACAGTGCGGAACGTAAGAGGGCAAACACAGGAGCCGGGCAACCCAACTATTGACCAAAGACATAATTCGGAACTGATTCATATAATGCAATATCCAAGACACCGAGCACATGTGATGAAATTAGTGCCGGAATGATGCTTGGGGCAAGATTTATGGTCGAGCCCTCGGTCTATTGGCCGATCGCATCTAAAAAAAGAATGTATCATTATAGTTTACTTCGGCCTATAAGCGGAAAGGAATACGCAACACAAATGACTGCAGTATGACCGGAGAAGAATGGTCTTTATTTCCTTTGAATTCGCGACGTCCAACCGTACAATCCGAACTACCGAATCAACTTTTATAGATACTTAGAAAAAAAGGAATTATCAGAGGAAAGGTTTACACAGGGCCTCCATAAGTGGTTTGACGTCCCTACTGCGCCCTGCTGCACGTCTGCGCCTTTGCTCTTTATGACGCTTCCGTCGAGAACATGTGATTGAAGTCGCCGTTTGTATGCACGACGGAAGTGATAGTGTTCGGCAGATGAGCCCTTGAGAAAGGGTTTTTGAGAAGTCGCCGCGGGGTATCAGCTTGACGCTGATCAGGCCCTAGATGGTGCCTGTTGTTGATGTTAATCCGAGAACATCTTTGGCCATGGCTCGGTCGAACCGAGCGCTCGACCCTTGTAACGTTTGCCCCCACAGCTGCCCATGGAATTTTAAGCGCAAAATTATGTACCCGAGATACGTATTTCACGGCTGGGGAGGCCATGCTGTGGGGCGCGTATTCCTATTTAGGGTAAGCACGGGAGTGCTCTGGGACCGAGGCCGTAGCTCGGGCGCGTTTGCGTGCGTCCAGCGTCTTGATGGTAGACTGGGCCTTCAACGTTTCTTCGACAGCCTGGGCTTCGGCTGCCAGAGCCGCTGTGTGTTCCTCGGTTCGAAGCGAGTGCTCGGTGTTACCGTTAATGGTAATGACACCCTTAGGTCCTGGCATCTTAAGCTTCAAATATGTATAGTGCGGGACGACATTAAAACGAGCGAACGTTGTTCGGCCGATGAGTGCGTGGTAACCGCTGCGGAAAGGAACGATGTCGAAGATTAAATCTTCACTGCGGAAGTTTTCGGGCTAGCCGAAGACCACTTCCAAGGTCACGGTTCCCGAGCAGCGTGCCTCGATGCCTGGGATTACACCTTTAAAGGTAGTGTTACTGGGTTTGATCCTTGACGGATCGATTCCCATCTTCCTCACTGTATCTGAATAAATCAGATTGAGGCTGCTGCCTCCGTCCATAAGGACTCTAGTGAGGTGGTATCCATCCACGATGGGGTCGAGCACCAGAGCCGCCGTTCCTCCATGACGGATACTGGTCGGATGGTCTCGTCGGTCGAAGGTGATCGGACAAGCCGACCATGGGTTGTATTTCGGGGTTACTGGCTCTAAGGCATAGACATCCCGAAGTGCACGCTTCCGCTCCTTCTTGGGTATATGCGTGACATAAATCATGTTCACAGTTTTTACCTCGGGAGGGAACTGCTTTTCGCCTCCATTGTTTGGCCCGCGAGGTTCATCGTCGTCCTCGCTGCGGGGACCCTTGCCAAGTTCCTCTACAGTAAGCTTGCTGGCCTGCTTGATTACCCAACAGTTACGGTTGGTGTGGTTGGCAGGCTTGTCTGAGGTACCGTGGATCTCGCAGGGCCTATCCAGAATTTTGTCCAGCGCCGTCGGGCCGTCCCGGTTCCCTTTAGAGGGCTTCTTCCGTGGTCCTGATTTTGAGCTGCCGAACCCGGCGTTTACAGCCGCATCATCGTCCTCACTACCGTTGTTTGTGTGCCGGCACTTGTTATTCTTGTTGCGCCGGGGTTTCCCGTTCCCATCCCGGGCCTTTGAGGTGCCGGGGTCGTCGGGGTGGTTGCTTCTACGAGCTAACCAACTGTCTTCACCCGCGCAAAAGCGGGTCATTAAAGAGGTGAGGGCCGACATTGTTCTTGGCTTATCTTGACCGAGCTGGCGAGCGAGCCATTCGTCCCGAATACTGTGCTTGAATGCGGTGATTGCCTCGGCATCCGGACAATCGACAATCTGGTTCTTCTTAGTCAAGAACCGATTCCAGAATTGCCGAGCTGACTCCCCGGGTTGTTGAACAACGTGGCTCAAGTTGTCGGCATCTGACGGCCGAACATAGGGGCCTGGAAAGTTGGCTCGGAAGGCGTCCTCGAGCTCTTCCCAGCTCCCAATGGAGTTTTCGGGCAAGCTGTTCAACCAGTGCCTTGCCGGTCCTTTAAGGTTTAATGGCATATATTTAATGGCGTGGAGGTCATCTCCTCGGGCCATATGAATGTGGAGAAGGAAATCTTCGATCCACACAGCTGGGTCAGTTGTCCCATCATACTGTTCTATGTTTACGGGCTTAAACCCCTCGGGGAACTGATGCTGCATCACCTCATCTGTGAAACACATTGGGTGTGCGGCGCCCCTGACCCGGGCCACGTCGTGCCGGAGATCGGTTATCATCCGAGCACGATGCTGCTCCCGGGCTCTATCATTCCTGTCGCGCAAGCTTGGTATCCATCCTGTCCAGCGGGCGTGTGTCCTCTGGATCCGTAAATGGATCTTGTCTGTGCCGCTCTGGCGTTTAAGTTGTGCCGCAGATCATATGGATCATCTGGTTGTACTGGCTCCTTGCCCGCCCGCCGAGGGGGCATAGGTGGGTTTTTGGCTTCTCCAACCGTCCTGTCCCGTCCTCAAGGGGGGCGGTCGAGCTGGTTTGCCTGAGTTCGTCTGGGGGTATGGACTCAAGGGCCTCGCCGTGGGTAGCTTTTGTTATGATCCTGTCGCTGATTGTCGAAGCCCTCTTCGGCTGCTAAGACCAACGTCCACCTGTCATTAAGGGTATCATGTTCAGCCTTTAGCTGCTGCTGCTTCTTCTTCAGGCTTTGGGCGGTAGCTATGAGTTGCCGCTTGAACTTTTCCTGATCCAGAGGGTCCTCGGGGACGATGAAATCCTCGGGTCCGAGGCTGTCCTCCTCTTCAGAAGGAGGGAGGTAGTTGCTGTCCTCGGAATCATCGGGGTCCTCAGGGTTACCCTGGTCCTCATGCCCTTCAGAAGCGTCGCTGTGCTGTTCGGGGGTGGTGTTGTCGCCGAGCTCCTCCATGTTGTCCGGAGTATCATTATCTCCGGTGCCGTTTGTGTCCGTGTTCGTGTTGCTTTCCCTGCCCCTTCCCCGCCCCTTGGATCGTTTTCGTTGGCGTCGGCGTTTAGGCGGCTCCTCGCCGGGGTCATCGCCATCCTTTCTGGGGGTGTCGACCATATAAACGTCGTAGGTGGAGGTGGCGGTCCACTTTCCAGTGTTGGGAGTGGCAAGGGAGGGAGCAGTATAGGACATGACGTCGATATCCTCGTCCATGTCGTCAGCCTCCTCGGAGGCGTAGTCCAACATGTCGGTTAAGTCTTCAAGAGTGGCTACTAAGTGGGTGGTGGGTGGGACGTAAAATTCCCCGCGGTTGGCCTCAAGTCCGATCTGATCATAGACCGAGGACGGGTCATCCGCGATACCCATCATCTGGATCCGATCTAGCGTCTCGCTTAATAGCGAGAGGTCCGCTGGATCCATCCTCTGACATCTTTCGGGGTTAACTTCCGGTATGCCTACGTCGGGGGCATGCTGAGTCGCCCCCGTGACGTGTTTGGCCAAGGCTGACCCCTGGTTCTCGGACGCTGAGATCGGATCCGAACTCAAAGACGGATCCGAGGTGAAGGCCGACCCGGAGATGGGGTCGGAGGGAAGATCCGAAGTTAAGGCCTCGGGATCACTAGGCCCCTCAGGTAAAGCTAAAAACCCAGTAAAGATCAGATCACCCCGAGAGTCGGCGACGTACTCTAGGTTACCAAACCTGATTTCCTACTCAGGGGCGAAACTGTCGATCTGGTCAAGGTGATCGGTCGGGTTAGCGTGCAGTACGATGCGGCCAAACGCGAAGAGCTGTCCGGGGACGAAATCGTCCCTGCTGCGGAGGTCATCGCTGATAACTAGACGAGCCATTGATCCTTGGCGATCCCACAGCGGAACTCTCAATGAAAGCACCAATGTCGGTACTAAAACCGGCAGATCTCGGGTAGGGGGTCCCGAACTGTGGATCTTGGAGTCAATGGGTAACAGGGAACGTAGAGACAACGTTTACCCAGGTTCGGGCCCTCTCGAAGAGGTAAAACCCTACGTCCTGCTTGGTTGTATTGATGTGTTGGTATGACAATTACAGAGTTGATCTACCTCGAGATCAGATGAACTAAACCCTAGGTGGGTATAGCGATAATGGTTCCCCCCTCCACGGACTAAACCCTCTGGTTTATATAGACACCAGGGGTACCTAGGGTTACATATGGTCAGTTGCCACCAGGGGATAAACATGCCGGCCACGATAAACTTTTCTTGGAAGAGACGCCAAGTCTTCGGAGGTTTCCTTCTAGAGCCCGAGGTCGCCTGTAGTCCGGCCTTCCCCCGACGAGTTAGGAGCGGCCCATCAATATGGCCCATGAGAGACAGGCCGGCGGCGTGAGGACCCCTTAGTCCGGGACACCCTCACACACCCTGATGCAAGCCATTATTATCTTTTAACTATTGGTACTAATTAGGACTGCAATGGAACGACTTGTAATACATGTGTGTACTTAGCAAAATAAATAAAAATTGAAAAGGGGAAGGCGCTCAAGGCGCGAAACTTTCATTCCAATCAAGACTCAAGTACATGGTACAACTCGAATTACAATTCCTGGGCAATCTAGGCTAAGAAGAAGCGGAAGAAAAATACAAGCAGAATGCCTATGAGCCTGATTGGTACATGCAAAGTCAGGCTCTGCACTACTGGACATAGCCCGTTTATGTGACGCCCCTGCTCGACCGTGCACTAATCATACACGCAATGCACATGATCGAGATCAGAGACTCACGGGAAGATATCACAACACAACTCTAAACACAAATAAAAGTCATACAAGCTTATATTACAAGCCAGGGGCCTCGAGGGCTCGAATACATAAGCTCGAGTCATACAAGCATCAGCGGAAGCAATAGTATCCGAGTACAGACACAAAGTTAAACAAGTTTGCCTTAAGAAGGCTAGCATAACAACGACACTGATCGAAAAGGCGCAGGCCTCCTGCCTGGGAGCCTCCGAATCTACTCCTGGTTGTCGGCGGTCTCCACGTAGTAATAGACTCCACCGGTAGGGTAGTAGTAGTCGTCGGCGGTAGTAGCTGACTCCTGGGATCCGTCATCTGGTCGCAGTAATCGGGTATGGGGAAAAAGAGGAAGCAAAGCAACCGTGAGTACCCATCCAAAGTACTTCCAAGACTGACATCAGAACTATACTAATTATGCATTGGTATCAAAGGAAAGGGCTGTATCTGTGGACTATACTTCAGAAATGCCAGATCAGAGGGAGAAAGCCTAGCCAATCGAAGACTAGTATCTTAAGCGTCTTGCAGCATTAGAAGTGTGCAGATTAGTAGCATAACATAAAGTAACAAGCATGTAGAAGCAAAGCCCAGAGATCCTGTAACATCCCCATGTATTAAGCTACAGTGATCACCCTTTTGATAATGCCAAGTCACCATGTTTAACAGTGCTTGATCATCATTTGCATCATATCTCATTTCAAATTCCAACTCAAATTGAAATTCAAATATGAATTGAAAATAAAAGTTGTTCCAATTTGGAAACTAAATAGTTCATAATATTGCAAATATTCCCAAAGAAATTATAAAAATAACATCAACATTAATTGAATTATTTAAATGACTCTATCATCCAAAAACAGTACCAAACAGCAATATTTGATCCCATTTTATTTAATAAAATTGCAGATGCGATCATTTTATCTCCAAACCATTTTCTGGTAGAAGTTAATATTGCACTGTAATTATTGTGCTAAGTCACTTATTTTACAAAACTCAAATTGTGGCTAAACTATTTGCAAAACAGAAACAAAAAGAGAAAACAGAAAAGAAAAACAAAGAAAAGGAAAGAGGCCCGCTGTTACTGGGCTCTAGTCAACCGCGCGGCCCAGCTCGCCTCGCCACCTCCTTCCTCCTACTGCTCACGCGCGCGCGCCCACGCCCGAGCCGGCTCACCGTCGCAGCCGCGCCTGCTCACCTCTGCGTCGCTACAGCGGCTCGCGGGTGGATAAGAACTCCACCGCGGCTCCCCGGGACACGCGCTGGTCCTCATCCTCTTCCCCCCTCACCCGCTTTCTTCCTCCCCGCCATGGCCGCCATTGCTGTCACCGTTGCTCTGCCTCCCGCGTAGCCACCGCCACCTCCTCGTCGCCTCACCGTGCCAAATCGACGCGCCGTCCTCGACTCCTTCCTCTGCATCAATCGGAACGAGACGGGAGCCACTGCAACGCCAGATTAGACGCCGTCTTCTTCCTCGGCCCCGACGAACTCCGGCGACGACTCCGGCCACGTCGAGCCTCCCCCGAGCCCATTACGCACACCTATAGGCTCCCCGTGAGCAGCTCTACCTCTCCCCTCTCCTCTCCCCCTCTCGGTCGTCCACTAGCCGTCGTCCCCGTCGAGGCCGAACGCTCCGCCGCCCGCGCTCGTCGTCGGCGTAGCCACGGTGACCATTGGGTCCCGTGCGTGCCACCATCGCTTTTTGGCCGTTTTGTTTGCTCGTTTGCGCGCCGAAACGCCGAATCCCCACTCGCCCGACTCCGGCCGTCCGCCGATGAGCTCGCCGCGCCCTACTCCGGCCACCGCACGACCCCGCACCGCCACCGTTCGACGCGGGCCAGTCCCCGCTTTCGAATGAGCCTAGCCGCGTTTCAAACGGACCACCACAGCCGTTTTCCGGCCAGTTCCGGCGATGCACCGCCGCGGGACGGCTCACCGGCGTGATTCCGGCGCCGCTCGCCGACGTGGCAGCCCCGGGGCCCGCCTTGTGCCACTGACGGGTGGGCCCAGTTGACCCGTTGACTGGGTCAACCCCGCTGAGTGGGCAGCGTGGGCCACTAACATGCGGGCCCCACCCCGTTTAAATGTTTTTAAAATAAATAAAAATGCTAATTAAAATGTTAATTAATCTGTTAGTTAATTAGTTAACTAAACAGTCACTGACAGTGGGTCCCACTGGTTAATTAGTTAAATTAGTTAGTTTAATCTACTGTTTAATTAGTCTAATCTATGACAGATGGGCCCCACCTGTCAGATTGACCAGTCAACGGTCACAGTTGACTGCTGACGTCACCCTGACCTCATTCTGACGTCACCTACTACTGTTTTGGATAATTTGAATTAAATAATTACAGAAATTCCAGAAAATGATTAAAACTTTGAAAAATCATATAAAATAAACCGTAACTCGGATGAGAATAATTTATATATATAAAATGATTAGAAAAATATGAAGAATCCGAATATGTGGTCAAAATGCTTGACCATCACTCCTATCTAGTTGAACATGGAACTTTTTTGCCTATTTTCGATAAATGAATAGTGCATGACCTTAGTAAAATAATTTCAAATAAATTCCTAAATTAACTAAAACAATTAGAGAGGCATTATATCACCTCTGCATATCATGTAGGTAGGTCATGCATCGCTGTTGCATTGTTGCCGTGAATTTATTGTTTCTTCCCCCTCCTTCTCTCCCGATAGACGCCGAGACCGCCGCCGACGCAGCTGAGTACGACTACGCTCCGGACGAGCAGCCTTCAGACGACCAGCCCCTCTCAGCAGAGCTTCCAGGCAAGCAAACCCCCTTGATCATCCAGATATCGCCTATTCTTTCCCTCTTATTCTAGCATTAGAATTGCCCCTGCTACTGTTCCAATAGTTTCTATTCTGATGCATAGCTGTAACACCCCCATGTATTAACTACAGTGATCACCTCTTAATCATGCCAAGTCACCATGCATAACAGTGCCTAATCATAATTGGAATCATATCTCATTTCAAATTCCAATTCAAATTGAAATTCAAACTTAAAGTGAAAATAAAAGTTGTTCCAATTTGGAAACTAAAATGTTCATTAAATAGCAAATAATCCATAACTAATTATGTTAAGAAAAACAACATCACCTAAATTGCCTAGATGACTCTAACATCATCAAAACAGTACCAAACAGCAATATTTAATACCATTTTGTTTAATAAAATTGCAAATGAAATCATATTGTCTCCAAACCAATTTCTGGTAGTAGTTAATATTGCACTGTAATTATTGAGCTAAGTCACATATTTTAACAAACTTAAATTGTGGCTAAACTACTTGCAAAACAGAAATAAAAAGAGAAAAACAGAAGAGAAAAACAAAGAAATAGAAAAGTCCGCTATAGCTGGACCTAAGTCAAACCAGGCGGCCCAGCCCACCCGCGCGGTCGCCTCCCACCTCCCGCACTGCTCACCTCGCTCGCTGTCGAACACACACACCGCGCGCGCGCCCGAGCCCGGCTCCCCTCTCTTCCTGGTCGACAGCGCACCGCGCCCGCGCCTAGTGGATAAAGCCGCAGCCCCGCAGCCCCTGGCACCTCCCTCGCCTTGCTCCCTCCCTCTCTCCCTCGTTCCCACCTCACCCGACGCCGCCATGGCTTCGCCGCCGTGACGCACGCGGCCACCGCGCCCACCTCGCCGTTCCACCGTGCCAGCACGCTCTGCCTGCCTCCGCTACGTCGTCTGAGGCCACCCGTTGGAGCTCAACGCCACTGCCTCGAGCTCGGTGACTCCGTCTTCCTCCTATGGCCGCCGTTGCCTCGCCGTCGATTCCGGTGCCTCCACTGCTTCCCGCGCTTCCCCGGGCCTTCTCTGCACCGCTGTGAGCCGCCGCATCGATCCCCTCTCTCCCCGCTCGCTCTCCGTAGCCGTAGCGGCCACCCCCATCGTGCCCGAGCGCTCCACCGCTCGCGCTCGTCGCTGGCGAGTCTCCGGTGACCATTTGCTCACGGGCTCGTGCCCGTTAGCTCCGCCGCACCGCGTAGGCCTCGCCTAGCCCTTTAGTTCCCTCGCGTGCACGCTGCAACGCCGAGACCGAGCACCGCCCGAGAACCCCGCCGCCCGACGTCGTCGCCGGCGACCATTCCGGCCACCCACGGCCAACCACCCTCACCATTCGAAGCGCGGCAGAGTGCCCGTTCGAACAAGCCAAGCCGCGGCCCTGGAGACCCCCTGTACGGGGATTCCGACCGCCTCCCGACGAGTGCCGCCGCAAATGTGGTCGCCGGAGCAACTCCGGCGATGCCGCCGACGTGGCGCCACCTGGCCCACCCCTGGGCCACTGACCGCGGGCCCCACGGGCTCCAGTTGACTGGGTTGACCCAGTCAACTGCTGACTGGGCACCCGTGGGCCACTGACATGTGGACCCCATCATTTAAAACGTTTTTAAAAATAAATAAAATGTTAATTAAAACGTTAATTAAAACGTTAGTTAATTAGTTAACTTAATCAGTCACAGACAGTGGGTCCCACTGGTTAATTAGTTAAATTAGTTAGTTTAATCCACTGTCTAATTAGTCTAGTCTATGACAGATGGGCCCCACCTGTTAGGTTGACCAGTCAACAGTCATAGTTGACCGCTGACGTCACACTAACGTCATGATGACGTCATCTTACACTGTTTCGGATAATTCTACTTAAATTAATTCCAGAAATTCCAGAAATTCAATAAAACTTTGAAAAATCATATAAAATAAACCGTAACTCGGATGAAAATAATTTATATATGAAAAATGATGAGAAAAATATGTAGAATCCGAATATGCCACCCCCATACCTGCCACACCCCTCTAACATACTGAACATGGAACTTTTTGCCCGTATTCGATAGATGAATAGTGCATAACCTTGATAAAATAAATCAAGATAAATTCCTAAATTATCTAAAATAATTAGATAGGCAATATATCACCTCTGCATATCATTTAGGCATGTTATGCATCGCTGTTGCATTGTTGCCGTGAATTTATTGTTTCTTCCCCCTCCTTCTCTCCCGATAAACGCCAAGACCGCCGCCGACGCAGCTGAGTACGACTACGCTCCAAACGAGCAGCCTTCCGACGACCAGCCCCTCTCAGCAGAGCTTCCAGGCAAGCAAACCCCCTTGATCATCCAGATATCGCCTATTCTTTCCCTCTTATTCTTGCATTAGAATTGCCCCTGCTACTGTTCCAATAGTTCCTATTCTGATGCATAGCCTGGTTTTGTAACCTGTTGTTGATACTTTACCTGTTATCCTATATGCTTAGTATAGGCTGGTTAGTGATACATCAATGGTCCCACACTCTTGTCCTTGTTGCCACGCATTTCCACCGGAGACTCGATCAGTATGATCGACGGTCAGAGATCAACACATCACCACACATTCCCCCTAAGTTGTTCGACTCTGCAGAGCTACCACCGAGTGCCGAGGGTGATACCTCTTATCTCACTTCCGATGATGCCTCTGTAGAATAGCTATCTGGTTGTGGGTTACCGAGGGTGATTCCTCTTTCATCACCTCCGATAAAGCTTCCGTCGTGCAACTCCTCTTGTGTGAATCCATCGAGGGTGATTCCTCCGGGTTCACCTTGACCGATACTTCGAGTGGGAATCCATCAAGGGTGATTCCTCGGATTCCTTCTCGATACTTTGGACACACGGGTACCTTGAATTTACTACTGTCATTTGATAAAGACGGGTCGGCTCCAAGAGCACCCGCGAGCCGTGTGTTACCCAGTCGGAGCGACTGGAATCATGTTCGTCTCTGCGAACTACTAAATACGCCTAACGGATTTGGGTATTTGATCTGAGTGGGTTGTTGGCCCTATACGCACTACCACCACATGGGATAATGGTTATGGGACCCTCTTCGTCGTATGTATCAGCCAAAAGCTCTTCAGACGTCACAGCTCAGAGATGCGGGCTGATTGCTGGGGTGGGCTGGTTACGTCACTTGTGTATACAGTGTCGCGCCTGGGCCCTGGCCAGTCTCGCAACGTGCAGGAGTCCAAAGGGCGATGGCCCAAGACCCCTTCGCAATTAGGATTTAGACCGGCGTGCTGACCTCTCTACTGAGCCTAGGTAGGACAGCGTCGTGTCGATTACCCGAGGCTGGGTATTACTCAGCAAGTGTATCCGGCCAGATGTAATCGAGCGTGTTGGGTAACAGTAGTGCACCCCTGCAGGGAAGTTATCTATTCGAATAGCCGTGTCCTCGGTAACAGGACGCTCGGAGTTGTATCCTGATCCACTACAACTACAAATTGATGCTGAGTTAATATTAAACTGTTAATACTGCTCTCGGGATCGCTTTCTCGCAGGGAGTCGAGAAAGGATCTCAGGGCATTGCTATTATAAAACCACTATTATATGCTACTATGTTCTACTCTCTTCTGATGCTGCAAGATTGCTTCAAGATGCTAGTCTTCGATAGGTTAGGCTTCTCCCCATCTATTCTGGCATTCTGCAGTTCAGTCCAAAGATATAGCCCCATTCCTTTGATACCGATGCATATTTAGTATAGTTCTGATGTTAGTCTTGCGAGTACTTTGGATGAGTACTCACGGTTGCTTTGCTTCCTCTTTTTCCCCATACTCGCTTGCTGTAATCAGCCGACGGAGTCCCGGAGCCAGACGCCACCGCAGGAGACTACTACCAGGAGAGTCCTGGAGGCACGTACTACTGGGTTGAGCCAGCCGACCAGGAGTAGGCAGGAGGCCTTCGCCTTTTTGATCAGTGTCGCTGTTTGTGCTAGCCTTCTTAAGGCAAACCTGACTAACTATGTCTGTACTCAGATATCATTTGTGTGTATGACTTATGTATTCGGGTCCTCGTGACCCCTGGTTTGTAATATGAAGATTTATGTTTAAATTTGAGTTTAGAGTTGTGTTGTGATATCTTCCCGTGAGTCGCTGATCTCGAGCGTGCACGTTTGCGTGTATGATTAGTGCACGGTCGAGCAGGGGCGTCACAAGTTGGTATCAGAGCCGACTGCCTGTAGGACCCCCCTTTCCAACTCCTTGGCCGAAGTTGAGTCTAGTCTTTGAAAACTGTTTTACTAACATGGCTATGTGGCTTACGGGCCCACCTCGCCAATGGGTGGTATTTGGATCTTTTATTCCGCACCTTTACTCTAGGACTCTGATCTCTCTTCTATTCGGGTTAAAATTTTGCTAACTCTAACATTAGGTTCACGTGATCACATCCACCCGGAGATTTGAATTAACCCTTCTTTGAATTGTGGGCCAAATTTTGCTTCACGGACCGCAGGATCCTTCTATCGAGGACACCCTGCATCGTCACCTGCGGATTCCTCGCTCCAGTAGTTTTTCTCCGACGTTGATGTAGCCTTTGCTATGTCCCGTTATTGTATTCCCTATTGCGTGCCTGCGCGCCGCCTAGCATGTCTAGCTGTTTGATTTTCCGAACTTATGCTATCCGCATGTAACCGACTTTGTGTATGGATCTGTATGTCTTAAATGACTACTGTTACGAATCTATTGCACTACTTGTTCATTGTCGTGTTACATCATGCTTGTCTCTAAACACTTGTAGTTGTTGTTACTAAACTACCCCCTGTTAAATCTTTAGTAGGATGGTTAGGCCAGGTGGTCGTGGTCGTGGCCGTGGTGCCAACGATCCACCCCGCCAGACTATATGGCAGCTATGATGCAGCAATTCGAGCTGAACCGCCAGTTTATGGTTGAAATCATGGCTCAGTTTCCACACCAGAACCAGAATGCTCAGAATCAGCAACCTGCCCCAATAACTCTGCAAGAGTTTGTGCGTCTCAGCCCTACTATTTTCCGCAACTCTGAACAGCCACTGGATGCTGATGACTGGCTTCGCGACATCGCCTTCGAGATGGAATCTGCCAATGTCGCCCCTGCCAACCTTGTCACCTTCGCGTCCTACTTCTTGAAGGGTCCCGCTGCTCAATGGTCGGACACCCACAGACGTTCACTACCTGTTGGGACAGTCTTTGCCTGGATCGAGTTTCAGATTGCTTTCCGTGCCCGTTACATTCCTCAGGGAATCATGGACCGGAAGAAAAGAGAGTTTCACAACCTCACTCAGGGCAATAAGACAGTCTAAGCTTATCAGCGGGAATTCCTTGAATTATCTCGCTATGCTGAAGAAGACATTGCCACTGATGCCTGCAGACAGGAAAAGTTTTGTGACGGACTTCACCCAAACCTCAAGCTTGCACTTGCTGTTCATGTCTTCATCGACTTAGCCACCCTGGTGAACAAGGCTATCTAGGTTGAGACCGCTCAGAAAGAACACAAGAATGCCATCAAGCGCCACCATGACGTTGGCTCATCTTCGGGCTCGTCATCGCAGAAGCGCTGCATCTGGATTCCAAATAGCATGTACCATCCAGCTGCACCTCCTCCACCGCCGGGGCAGACAAGACCTCAGGTTCCACTGCTTCGTGCTCCTGCTCCCCGTCCCAGTGATGGGCTCTGCTTCAAGTGTGGCCGTCCAGGCCGCCGTTCCAGAGAATGCCCTCAGAATCAGAATCAGCTGGCACTTCCCCCTGCTGGCCGTGGAAATGGCCGTGGCAACAACCAGCCCCGCAACAATAATGCCACGCCTTCTTATGGTCGTGGTCAAGCTTACCATGTTGATCTGAATGAAGCTCAAGATCAGCTTGCTATTGTGAACGGTACTATCCTTGTTCACTCAGTACCACCTCCTATTTTAATTGATTCAGAAGTATCGTATCCATTCTATCATAAGCTTTTGCATACATGCATGGCATTAAATTTGAGTAATTGAAACGTTCCAGTCGTTCGCGACTTTTAAGGAGTAATTCCAGAAGAACTTCCCGGAATGCCCCGATCCCTATCCCTTCTACCTCCTGAATTCTCGGGACGAGAATTTCTTTTAATGGAGGAGAATTGTAACACCCCCATGTATTAACTACAGTGATCACCTCTTAATCATGCCAAGTCACCATGCATAACAGTGCCTAATCATCATTGGAATCATATTTCATTTCAAATTCCAATTCAAATTGAAATTCAAACTTAAAGTGAAAATAAAAGTTGTTCCAATTTGGAAACTAAAATGTTCATTAAATAGCAAATAATACATAACTAATTATGTTAAGAAAAACAACATAACCTAAATTGCCTAGATGACTCTAACATCATCAAAACAGTAACAAACAACAATAATTAATACCATTTTGTTTAATAAAATTGCAAATGAAATCATATTGTCTCCAAACCAATTTCTGGTAGTAGTTAATATTGCACTGTAATTATTGAGCTAAGTCACATATTTTACAAAACTTAAATTGTGGCTAAACTACATGCAAAACAGAAATAAAAAGAGAAAAACAGAAGAGAAAAACAAAGAAATAGAAAAGGCCGCTGTAGCTGGGCCTAAGTCAAACCAGGCGGCCCAGCCCACCCGCGCGGTCGCCTCCCACCTCCCGCACTGCTCACCTCGCTCGCTGTCGAACACACACCGCGCGCGCGCGCCCGAGCCTGGCCCCCTCTCTTCCTGGTCGACAGCGCACCGCGCCCGCGCCTAGTGGATAAAGCCGCAGCCCCGCACCCCCTGGCACCTCCCTCGCCTCGCTCCCTCCCTCTCTCCCTCGTTTCTACCTCACCCGACGCCGCCATGGCTTCGCCGCCGTGATGCACGCGGCCACCGCGCCCACCTCGCCGTTCCACCGTGCCAGCACGCTCCGCCTGCCTCCGCTACTTCGTCTGAGGCCACCCGTTGGAGCTCAACGCCACTGCCTCGAGCTCGGCGACTCCGTCTTCCTCCTACGGTCGCCGTCGCCTCGCCATCGATTCCGGCGCCTCCACTGCTTCCCGCGCTTACCCGGGCCTTCTCTGCACCGCTGTGAGCCGCCGCGTCAATCCCCTTTCTCCCCGCTCCCTCTCCGTAGCCTTAGCGGCCACCCGCATCATGCCCGAGCGCTCCGCCGCTCGCCCTCGTCGCTGGCGAGTCTCCGGTGACCATTTGGTCACGGGCTCGTGCCCGTTAGCACCGCCGCACCGCGTAGGCCTCGCCTAGCCCTTTAGTTCCCTCGTGCGCACGCTGCAACGCCGAGACCGAGCACTGCCCGAGAACCCCGCCGCCCGACGTCGTCGTCGGCGACCATTCCGGCCACCCATGGCCAACCACCCTCACCATTCGAAGCGCGGCAGAGTGCCCGTTCGAACAAGCCAAGCCGCGGCCCTGGAGACCCCCTGTACGCGGATTCCGACCACCTCCCGACGAGCGCCGTCGCAAATGTGGTCGCTGGAGCAACTCCGGCGACGCCGCCGATGTGGCGCCACCTGGCCCACCCCTAGGCCACTGACCGCGGGCCCCACGGGCCCTAGTTGACTGGGCTGACCCAGTTAACTGCTGACTGGGCACCCGTGGGCCATTGACATGTGGACCCCACCATTTAAAACATTTTTAAAAATAAATAAAATGTTAATTAAAACATTAATTAATCTGTTAGTTAATTAGTTAACTTAATCAGTCACTGACAGTGGGTCCCACTAGTTAATTAGTTAAATTAGTTAGTTTAATCCACTGTCTAATTAGTCTAGTCTATGACAGATGGGCCCCACCTGTCAGGTTGACCAGTCAACGGTCACAGTTGACCGCTGACGTCATGATGACGTCATCTTGCACTGTTTCGGATAATTCTAATTAAATTAATTCCAGAAATTCAATAAAACTTTGTAAAATCATATAAAATAAACCGTAACTCAGATGAAAATAATTTATATATGAAAAATGATCAAAAAATTATGTAGAATCCGAATATGCCACCCCCATACCTGCCACACCCTTCTAACATACTGAACATGGAACTTTTTGCCCGTATTCGATAGATGAATAGTGCATAACCTTGATAAAATAAATCAAGATAAATTATCTAAAATAATTAGATAGGCAATATATCATCTCTGCATATCATTTAGGCATGTTATGCATCGCTGTTGCATTGTTGCCGTGAATTTATTGTTTCTTCCCCCTCCTTCTCTCCCGATAAACGCCGAGACCGCCGCCGACGCAGCTGAGTACGACTACGCTCCAGATGAGCAGCCTTCCGACGACCAGCCCCTCTCAGCAGAGCTTCCAGGCAAGCAAACCCCCTTGATCATCCAGATATCGCCTATTCTTTCCCTCTTATTCTTGCATTAGAATTGCCCCTGCTACTGTTCCAATAGCTCCTATTTTGATGCATAGCCTGGTTTTGTAACCTGTTGTTGATACTTTACTTGTTATCCTGTATGCTTAGTATAGGCTGGTTAGTGATACATCAATGGTCCCACACTCTTGTCCTTGTTGCCACGCATTTCCACCGGAGACTCGATCAGTATGATCGACGGTCAGAGATCAACACATCACCACACATTCCCCCTAAGTTGTTCGACTCTGCAGAGCTACCACCGAGTGCCGAGGGTGATACCTCTTATCTCACTTCCGATGATGCCTTTGTAGAATAGCTATCCGGTTGTGGGTTACCGAGGGTGATTCCTCTTTCATCACCTCCGATAAAGCTTCCGTCGTGCAACTCCTCTTGTGTGGATCCATCGAGGGTGATTCCTCCGGGTTCACCATGACCGGTACTTCGAGTGGGAATCCATCAAGGGTAATTCCTCGGATTCCTTCTCGATACTTTGGACACACGGGTACTTTGACGTTACCACTATCATTTGATAAACACGGGTCGGCTCCAAGAGCACCCGCGAGCCATGTGTTACCAAGTCGGAGCGACAGGGATCCTGTTCGTCTTCACGAGTTACTAAACACGCCTAACGGATTTGGGTATTTGATCTGAGTAGACCGCTGGCCTTATACGCACTACCACCACGTGGGATAATGGTTATGGGACCCTCTACGTCGTATGTATCTGCCGAAAGCTCTTCAGACGTCACAGCTCAGAGATGCGACCTGATTGCTGGGGTGGGCTGGTTACGTCACTTGTGTATACAGTGTCGCGCCTGGGCCTCGGCCAGTCTCGCAACGTGCAGGACTGCAAAGGGAGATGGCCCAAGACCCCTTCGCACTTAGGATTTAGACCGGTTTGCTGACCTCTCTGCTGAGTCTAGGTAGGACTGCATCGTGTCGATTACCCGAGGCCGGGTATTACCCAGCAAGTGTATCCGGCCAGATGTAATCGAGCGTGTTGGGTAACAGTAGTGCACCCCTGCAGGGAAGTTATCTATTCGAATAGCCGTGTCCACGGTAACAGGACGCTCAGAGTTGTATCCTGATCCACTACAACTAAAAATTGATGCTGATTTAATATTAAACTGTTAATACTGCTCTCGGGATCGCTTTCTCGCAGGGAGTCAAGAAAGGATCTCAGGGCGTTGCTATTATATAACCACTATTATATTCTACTGTTCTCTACTCTCTTCTGATGCTGCAAGATTGCTTCAAGATGCTAGTCTTCGATAGGCTAGGCTTCTCCCCCTCTATTCTGGCATTCTGCAGTTCAGTCCAAAGATATAGCCCCATTCCTTTGATACCGATGCATACTTAGTATAGTTCTGATGTCAGTCTTGCGAGTACTTTGGATGAGTACTCACAGTTGCTTTGCTTCCCCTTTTCCCCATACCCGTTTGCTACAATCAGACGACGGAGTCCCGGAGCCAGACGCCACCGCAGGAGCTTACTACCAGGAGAGTCCCGGAGGCACGTACTACTAGGTTGAGCCAGCCGACCAGGAGTAGTTTGGAGGCCCTAGGCAGGAGGCCTTCGCCTTTTCAATCAGTGTCGCTGTTTGTGCTAGCCTTCTTAAGGCAAACTTGACTAACTATGTCTGTACCCAGATATTATTTATGTGTATGACTTATGTATTCGGGTCCTCATGACCCCTGGTTTGTAATATGAAGATTTATGTTTAATTCGAGTTTAGAGTTGTGTTGTGATATCTTCCCGTGAGTCTCTGATCTCGAGCGTGCACGTTTGCGTGTATGATTAGTGCACGGTCGAGCAGAGGGCGCCACAAGTTGGTATCAGAGCTGACTGCCTGTAGGAAGCCCCCTTCCGATTCCTTGGTCGAAGTTGAGTCTAGTCTTTGAAAACTATATTTTACTAACATGGTTGTGTGGCTTGTGGGCCCACGTCGCCAATGGGTGGTATTAGGATCTTTTATTCCTCTTCCTTACTCTAGGATTCTACTCTCTCTTCTATTCGGGTTAAAATTTTACTAACTCAGACTCTAGGTTCTCGTGATCACGTCCATCCGGAGCTTTGATTATCTGCAAATTACTTCCTTGAATACACGATGCAAGAATTCACTCACTGTCATTTGACAATCTTGAAATTTCCTCTGTTTCAGATGGATCGCTTGTTTCCGCCGCGCCCTGCGACGCAGCTTGTACTGCGGACTTGGGCTCGTGATGCGACTGGTTTTCCAGCTATCCTGATCGCTCTCCTGACCAGATTGGGTTACCGTTGGTACCCCGAGTACATGGTTTACGAGGATTTCCGCGAGTTCAACCAGGAGCAGTATCATGCCGATGTTCGTATCTTTGATCAGCGGAATGACTCCGTCACTGAGTTGCACACTTTTCACGGTACCGGCGTGACGATTGATATGACAGTCCATGACGCTGCCCATTCTGCAGTCGCATGTCTTCGTGGCGAGCATAGTCGCTTGGATGACTCCGAGTTCCGATACATCCCGTATGCCCCTGCTGGAGATGATACCGGATACTACACAGCTATTTGTGCCCCTTACGAGCGACGTCGATATGACCCGCAGGTTTTGATTCAGTGCACTCAGGCTCTAGATTGCACTGCCCGGGCTCTTGCCGTCGAGTTGTTTGCCACTCGAGCACGTCTCTACGATGCTATGACACAGTTGCTGCTAGCTGTTCATGCAGGGATACATCTAGAGTACATCCTTTACCCGCGTAGGACTCAGATGCCTTCAGGTATCGATTGGCCTGCTGTTGGAGGTCACACACCCGCACGTGGACCTCTTCTTCCAGTTCGAGATCGGGTTCTGCATCAGAGTGCTCACGGAGCGCAGGACCTTCCTGCCATGGACACTCATCGTCCGCACCTGCAGGTACCTGGTTTCAGTGGTTTTCCCCGACGTTGATGTAGCCTTTGCTATGTCCCGTTGTTGTATTCCTCACCGCGTGCCTGCGCGCCGCCTAGTATGTCTAGTTGTTTAATTTCCAAACTTGTGCAGTCCGCGTGTAATCGACACTGTGTATGGATCTGTATGTCTTAATTGACTACTGTTATGTATCTATTGCACTACTTATTCATTGTCGTGTTACATCATGTTTGTCTCTAAGACACTTGCAGTTGTTTTTACTAAACTACCCCCTGTTAAATCTTTAGCAGGATGGTTAGACCAGGTGGTCGTGGTCTTGGCCGTGCTCCCGAGCAGCCACCACCGCCAGACTATATGGCAGCTATGATGCAGCAATTCGAGCTGAACCGCCAGTTCATGGTTGGAATTATGGCTCAGTTTCCACACCAGAACCAGAATGCCCAGAATCAGCACCCTACTGCAATAACTCTGCAGGAGTTTGTGCGTCTCAGCCCTACTGTTTTCCGCAACTCTGAACAGCTACTGGATGCTGATGACTAGCTTCGCGACATCATATACGAGATGGAGTCTGCCAATGTCGCCCCCGCCAACTTTGTCACCTTCGCGTCCTACTTCTTGAAGGGTGCCGCTGCTCAATGGTGGCACACCCACAGGAGTTCACTACCTGCTGGGACAGTCGTTACTTGGATCGAGTTTCAGACTGCTTTCCGTGCCCGTTACATTCCTCAGGGAATCATGGACCGGAAGAAAAGAGAGTTTCGCAACCTCACTCAGGGCAGTAAGACTGTCGAAGCTTGTCAGCGGGAATTCCTTATCTTGTCCCGCTATGCTGAAGAAGACATTGCCACAGATGCTCGCAGACAGGAGAAATTCCACGATGGACTCCACCCAGACCTCAAGCTTGCACTTGCTGTTCATGACTTCGCCGACTTCGCCACTCTGGTGAACAAGGCTATCCAGGCTGAGACCGCTCAGATGGAACATAGGGAATCACTCAAGCGCAATCGTGACATTGGCTCATCTTCGAGCTCCGGACAAAGGCGTAAAATCTGGATTCCCAACAGCATGTATCGTCCAACTGCCCCTGCGCTAAGGCCTTCTTATGCTGCACCCCGTCTGCCTCCTCCACCACCGAGGCAGCCGAGAGCTCAAGCTGCTCCACCACGTGCTGCTCCTCTTCGTCCTGAAGATGGTCTGTGTTTCAAGTGTCGCCGCCCAGGTCACCTTGCCAAAGACTGTCGCCAGAATCAGACTCAGTTGGCACTTCCTCATACTGGCCGTGGCAATGGTCGTGGTAACAATCAGACCCGCAACTATAATACTGGGTCTTCTGCTTATGGTCGTGGACAGGCTTACCATGTCGATATTGAAGAAGTTCAGGATCAACCTGAAACTGTGATGGGTACCCTCCTCGTTAACTCAGTACCCGCTTCTGTTTTATTTGATTTAGGAGCATCACATTCATTCGTCTCTGGAGCATTTGCATTCATGCATGGCATACAATATGAAAAGATGCATACTCCATTAGTCGTTAAAACTCCCGGGGCCCATTGTCATGCTGACATGATCGCACATAACGTCACTGTCGAAATTGAAGGATTAGAGTTCCTTGCCTCCCCCATCGTTATAAAGTCTTCCACCATAGACCTCATTCTAGGAATGGATTGGTTGAAAGCTCACACTGCTTCGATCAATTGTGCCACTAAAGTCGTCCAACTCCTTCACCCCTCCAATGAGATAGTGAACTACACCGCCCGAATTACCCGGAATGCTGAAGCTCAGATATATGCTCTGAATGCTTTGAACGCTTCACCTCTTGAGGGAATTGAGAACGTTCCAGTCGTTCGTGATTTTTCGGACGTCTTTCCGGAAGAACTTCCCGGAATACCCCCTGTTAGAGCCGTTAAATTCGTCATCGACTTGAAACCAAGCACCACTCCTATTGCCAAGCGCCCATACAAGATGCTGCCACATGAACTCCTTGAGCTTAAGGAGGAAATCGACAAATCACTTCGTAAAGGCTTCATTCGTCCATGTTCCTCTGCCTGGGGAGCACCTTCTCTCTTTGTTAAGAAGAAGGATGGAACAAACCGATTGGTCCAGGACTATCGGCCTATTAACCAAGCAACAATCCAGAACAAATATCCACTTCCCCGGATCAATGATCTTTATGATCAGCTTGCTGGATCCTCCATGTTTTCTAAACTCGACCTAAGGTTGGGTTACCATCAGATCCGAGTTCGTAAAGAGGATATTCCGAAGACCGCTTTCGTTACTCGTTATGGATCATACAAGTACACCGTCATGTCCTTCGGATTAACCAATGCTCCAGCAACCTTTTCTCAATTGAAGAACTATATCTTCATGGAATACCTTGACAAATTCGTCGTGGTTTATTTGGATGATATCCTTATATTTTCCAAGAATGAAGAGGAACACGCCGAACATCTTCGGCTTGTATTGGAGAAACTCTGAGAACACCAGCTTTATGCCAAGTTTTCCAAGTGTGAATTCTGGTTATCTGAGGTGACTTATGTTGGTCATGTGATTTCCAAAGATGGCATTGCAGTTAACCCAGAACGAGTTCAGGCTATTCTTGACTGGACTCCTCCGCAAACTGTTAAGCAAGTCAGAAGCTTTCTCGGTCTCGCTAGTTATTGCCGCCGGTTCGTCGAGAACTTCTCCAAGATTGCAAAGCCACTGACTGACTTGCTCCACAAAGGCAAGAAGTTTGAGTGGACGGAAAAATGCCAAGAAAGTTTTCAGACGCTTAAGGACAAGTTGACATCTGCCCCAGTGCTAGCTCCCCCAGATTCCCGCAAGGACTTTGTGATTTATTGCGACGCATCCCGTCAAGGATTAGGTTGTGTCCTAACGCAAGAGCGCAAAGTGATTGCTTATGGCTCTCGTCAGTTGCGCCCTCACGAAGATAAGTATCCAACACATGATCTCGAGTTAGCAGCAGTTATCTATGCTCCGAAACTGTGGTGACATTACCTTCTCAGTAATCGTTGCGAGATATACACGGACCACCAAAGTCTGAAATATCTGTATACCCAACCAGATTTGAACCTCCGTCAACAAAGGTGGCTTGAGACAATAGCCGATTATGACATGGATATCTCTTATACCCCTGGCAAGGCTAATGTAATGGCCGATGCTTTGAGCCGCAAGTCTTATTGCAACAACCTCATGGTTCAGCAAGCACAACCCCTTCTTTACGAAGAACTTTGCAAGTTGAACCTTCACATTGTCCCACAGGGTCGTCTCAATACCCTGCTTGTTGAACCAGATCTCGAGGACCTCATCAAGCATATACAGAAAGCTGACTCTGAGGTCGAGAAAATTAAGCGTGGTCTCAAAAGGGGAAGGCCCTCATTCTTCACTGTTGATGCTGATGGCACCTTGTTCTTCAAAAATCGCTTAGTGGTTCCTAGAAAGGACAACCTGGATCTAAGCCCGCGCGTCATGAAAGAAGCTCATGATACGCCTCTTTCAATTCACCCTGGTAGTACCAAGATGTACCAAGAATTCGACAGAGATATTGGTGGACGGATATGAAGCGAGACATTGCTCGCTATGTTGCTGAGTGTGACGTTTGCCGTCGCATCAAGGCAGAACATCAAAGGCCTGCTGGAACTCTGCAGCCCCTTGCTATTCCTGAATGGAAATGGGACAAAGTTGAAATGGATTTCATTACTGGTTTTCCCAGATCGCGGAAGGGTCATGATGCTATATTTGTTGTCATTGATCGATTCTCAAAGGTCGCTCACTTTCTGCCAGTCAAGGAGACGATCACTGCTAGTCAGTTAGCAGACTTATATGTTTCCAGAATCGTGTCACTTCACGGTGTTCCATTGGAGATCAGTTCAGACCGTGGCAGCCTCTTTACCTCAAGGTTTTGGAATAGTTTCCAAGAAGCTATGGGAACTCATCTGTCCTTCAGCACCGCTTTTCACCCCCAGTCCCAGGGACAAGTTGAACGAGTCAATCAAGTGCTTGAAGATATGCTTCGAGCTTGTGTCATCTCATTCGGTAAGAAATGGGAGGAATCTCTCCCATATGCTGAATTCTCATACAACAATAGCTATCAGGCTAGTTTGAAGATGGCACCCTTTGAAGTTCTCTATGGACGTAAGTGCCGAACCCCTCTAAATTGGTCAGAAACTGGGGAACGGCCACTCTTCGGTCCGGATATTATTCAACAAGCTGAAGAACAAGTCCGCATTGTTCGCGAACATTTGAAAGCTGCTCAGTTGCTTTGCTTCCCCATTTCCCTATACCCGTTTGCTACAATCAGACGACAGAGTCCCGGAGCCAGATGCCACCGCTGGAGCTTACTACCAGGAGAGTCCCGGAATCACGTACTACTGGGTTGAGCCAGCCGACCAGGAGTAGTTCGGAGGCCCTAGGCAGGAGGCCTTCGCCTTTTCAATCATTGTCGCTGTTTGTGCTAGCCTTCTTAAGGCAAACTTGACTAACTATGTCTGTACCCAGATATTTTTTGTGTGTATGACTTATGTATTCGGGTCCTCGTGACCCCTGGTTTGTAATATGAAGATTTATGTTTAATTCGAGTTTAGAGTTGTGTTGTGATATCTTCCCATGAGTCTCTGATCTCGAGCGTGCACGTTTGCGTGTATGATTAGTGCACGGTCAAGCAGAGGGCGTCACAGATCCTTCCTCGACTCCCTATGAGAAAGCGATCCCGGAGCTTACAATTAAAGTAACATGTCTTCAGTTCAAGTTGTAGTAGATCGGGATACAACATTGAACATCCTATTACCATGGACACGGCTATTCGAATATATAACTTCCCTGCAAGGGTGCACTACTGTTACCCAGCATGCTCGATTACATCTGGCCGGACACACTTGCTGGGTAATACCCGGCCTCGGGTAATCGACACGACACAGTCCTACCTAGGCTCAGCAGAGAGGTCAGCACGCCGGTCTAAATCCTAAGTGCGAAGGGGTCTTGGGCCATCGCCCTTTGCACTCCTGCAAGTTACGTGGCTGGTCGGGGCCCAGGCACGACACTGTATACACAAGTTACGTAACCAGCCCACCCCAACGATCAGCCTGCATCTCTGAGCTGTGACATCTGAAGAACTTTCGGCTGATACATACAACGTAGAGGGTCCCATAACCATTATCCCACGTGGTGGTAGTGCGTATATGGCCAGCGGCCAACTCAGATCAAATACCCAAATCCGTTAGTGCGTTGGGAGCTCTCGGTGGCGATCAGTACTCCTGTCATCCCGTCTCGAGGAAGTGCAACAAGGGTCAAGCCCATCCCTCTCTAGGGCGGTCTCTGCCTGCCCGGCTGCGCCTCGTAATTATCTCGCGGGTACCCTCCAGGTCAACCCGACTTCACATTCCCCGCGGGTACCCCTCAGGGTCGACCCGCCTGCATCAAAGGTCTGAGGTAAAAGTCATGGTAACCGTGTGTCCAAAACACCAAAGGGAACCCGAGGAATCCCCCTCGATGGATTCCTACTCGATGTAATCCATTAAGGAGAACCAGGAGGAATCACCCTCGATGGTCCCCACTTGAGGGGTTGCATGACCGAGTCATCATCGGGAAGGGGAGAGCGAGGAATCACCCTCTGCAATCACCATTGATGTGCTATACTACAGGGATATCATCAGGAGTGCAGTACGAGGTATCACCCTTGTCACTCGATAGTAGCCCTGCAGAGCCGTACAACTAAGGGGGTGTGCGGTGATGTGACGGTCTCTGCACATCGATCACAAAAATCGAGGCACTGGTAACAAAGAGGGGCAACAGGGACAAAGGTGAGGGGTCACTGATGGATCACTAACCAACCTATTCTAAGCAGTTTAGGATGACAGGTAAAGTAACAACAACAGGTTACAAAAACATGCTATGCATGAGAATAGGAGCAAACAATTACAGTAGCAAAATCTAATGCAAGCATGAGGGAGAAGGAATAGGCGATATAGGAATGATCAAGGGGGTTTTGCTTGGCTGGAAGCTCTGCAGAAAAGGTCTGGTCGTCAGGGGCGTAGTCGTACCCGACAGCAGCGTCGGTCTCGGGGTCTACCGGAGAGAAGAGGGGGGGGGGGAAACAATAAATAAAAACAGACAAATGCAACACAGATGCATGGCATTGCAGCATGTTATTCGAGGGAGGGTGCCCTAATGCAGTACTACGCAAGTTAGTCAGAGCGGGAAACATCTGGAGGTGTTTCACCAGCTGCGGCCAATTATCGGACAGATGAATCGGAGGGGAAAGTTCCATGTTCAGCATGTTAGAGGGGTGTGGCAGGTATGTGGGTAGGATATTCGGATTCGTCATATTTTTCTGATCGTTTTTCATATATAAATTATTTTCATCCGAGTTACGGTTTATTTTATATGATTTTCCAAAGTTTTATTGAATTTCTGGAATTTTTTTAATTATTTAAATTCGAATTATCCAAAACAGTGTTAGGTGACATCATCATGACATCAGTGTGACGTCAGCGGGTCAAACCCGGCTGACCAGAGTCAAACCTGACCAGTGGGTCCCACTGGTCAGTGACGCAGGACTAAACAGAGTTTAAATTAAACTAAATAGAGGTTAATTAGTTAGTGGGGCCTACTGTCAGTGTCAGATTAATTAACTAATTATCTTAATTAGGATTAATAGATTATTTAGTGTTTTATTTATTTATTTAAAAACGTTTAAATTAGCGGGGCCCGCATGTCAGTGATTGGGCTAGCCCAGTCAGCAGTTGACCTAGTCAACTGGGTCAGCTAGGGCCCGTGGGGCCCAGCGTCAGCGACACAGGGCAGGCCACGTCGGCGCCAGGTCAGCGGACGGCGCCGGAATCACGCCGGCGAGCCGTCCCGCGGCGGTGCATCGCCGGACTTGGCCGGAAAACGGCTGTGGTGGCCCGTTTGAAACGCGGCTAGGCTCATTCGAAAGCGGGGACTGGCCCGCGTCGAACGGTGGCAGTGCGAGGTCATGCGGTGGCCGGAGTAGGGCGCGGCGTCGACGCCGGTGGCGGTTGCTTTCGGCCGAGTTTGGGCGTGGGGCTCCGGGTCAATCTCGAGCGGGCTAAGCGGCTAGGCGAGGTCTACGCGTGCGGGCGAGCACAACGGGCACTTGCGCGGGGCCATTTGGTCGCCGGAATGACGCAGGCGACGAGCTCATGCGGCAGCAGGCTTGGGCACGACGGAGACGGCGGCTACGGGTAGCAAGCAGCGGCGAGCAAGAAGGGGAAAAGAGCAGCAACTCACAGTGGTCCTGCAGGTGAGCTTGGCGGGCTCGGGGGAGGTTCGGGGCGGCCGGAGATGACGACGAATGGCGGCGGGATCCGAGGAGGAAGAAGGCGGCGTGGAGGCGATGCGATGGCTCCCGTCTCATTCTAGTCGGCGTGGTCGAAGTAGGCGACGACGGCGAGCACGGTGGACACGTCGGGGAGGCGAACGGGGCACGGTGGCCGCATGATCTATGGAGGAGCCGCCATGGCTGCGTCAGGTGAGGTGAGGGGAGCGAGGGAGAGAGGGAGTGAGGCGGCTAGGGTTCGTCTGGGGGGCTGCGGGCGTCCTTATCCAGCGCGGGGCACCGCTGGATAATCGAGAGCGGCCGCATCCGCGAGTGGACGGCTACGCGCGCGCGTCGCCAGCGCCATGGCTTCTGGCCAGCGATAGGAAGGAGAAGGCCTCGCCGGGCTGGGCCAATTTGCACTGTAGGACTTAAGCCCAGCCGCACAGTGCAGCGCTTCAGTTTTTCTTTTCCTTTTTCTGCTTTCTTTCTTTCTTCTGTTTTGCCTTTTCCTTTTGCTCCAAACGACTTTTGTAAAATGTGAGACTTGTGCAATTAAATACTATGCAATATTTATCACTGCCAGAAAAAGGTTTGGAGGCAAGATGAGTTCATTTGAATTTTGGATTAAATAAAATGGATTAAACATTGCTGTTTTGGTAATGTTTTAGGATGTTAGAGTCATTTAAATAATTTAATTAATGTTGATTTTATTTTTATAATTGCCTTGGGAATATTTGCAATATTATGAACTATTTAGTTCCTGGATTTTAACAACTTTTATTTTCACCTCAAATTTGAATTTCAATTTGAACTAGAATTTGAAATGAGATATGATTCAAATGTGATCAAGCACTGTTAAGCATGGTGACTTGGCATGATTAAGAGGTGATCACTGGAGCTTAATACATGGGGATGTTACAATTCTCCTCCTCTAAAAGAAATTCTCGTCCCGAGAATTCAAGAGGTAGAAGGGAAAATGGTCGGGGTATTCCGGGAAGTTCTTTTGGAAATACCTCTTAAAAGTCGCGAACGACTGGATCGTTTTAATTCCTCAAATTTAATGCCATGCATGTATACAAAAGCTTATGATAAGAATGAATACGATGCTCCCGAATTAAAATAAAATAGGAGGTGGTATTGAGTTAACAAGAAGAGTACCCTTCACAGTAGCAAGCTGATCTTGAGCTTCATTCAGATCAACATGGTAAGCTTGACCACGACCATAAGAAGGTCTGGCATTATTGTTGCGGGGTTGGTTGTTACCACGGCCAGCAGAGGGAAGTGCAAGCTGATTCTGGTTTTGAGGGCATTCTCTGGAACGGTGACCTGGACGGTCACACTTGAAGCAAAGCCCATTATCGGGACGGGGAGCAGGAGCTCGAAGCAGTGGAGCCTGAGGTATTGGCTGCCCCGACGGTGGAGGGGGTACAGCTGGATGGTACATGCAGTGAGGAATCCAGATACGGCGCTTCTGCGATGACGAGCCCGAAGATGAGCCAACGTCATGGTGGCGCTTGATGGCATTATTGTGTTCCTTCTGAGCGGTCTCAACCTGGATAGACTTGTTTACCAAGGTGGCGAAGTCGGTGAAGTCATGAACAGCAAGTGCAAGCTTGAGGTCTGGGTGGAGTCCATTACGGAATCTCTCCTGTCTACGAGCATCAGTGGCAATGTCTTCTTCAGCATAGCGGGATAGGTTAAGGAATTCCCGCTGATAAGCTTCGACAGTGTTATTGCCCTGAGTGAGGTCGCGAAACTCTCTTTTCTTCTGGTCCATGATTCCTGAGGAATGTAATGGGCACGGAAAGCAGTCTGAAACTCTATCCAGGTAACGACTGTCCCAGCACATAGTGAACGCATGTGGGTGTCCCACCATTGAGCAGCGAACCCTTCAAGAAGTAGGACGCGAAGGTGACAAGGTTGGCAGGGGCGACATTAGCAGATTCCATCTCGAAGGCGATGTCGCGGAGCCAGTTGTCAGCATCCAGTGGCTGTTCAGAGTTGTGAAAAATAGTAGGGCTGAGACGCACAAACTCCTACAGAGTTATTGGAGCAGGTTGCTGATTCTGAGCATTCTGGTTCTGGTGTGGAAACTGAGCCATGATTACAACCATGAACTGGCGGTTTAGCTCGAATTGCTGCATCATAGCTGCCATATAGTCAGGCGGGGGTGGATCGTTGGCACCACGGCCACGACCATGACCTGCGGGTCTAACCATCCTGCTAAAGATTTAACAGGGGGTGGTTTAGTAAAAACAAATGCAAGTGTTTAGAGACAAGCATGATGTAACACGACAATGAACAAGTAGTGCAATAGATTCATAACAGTAGTCAATTAAGACATACAGATCCATACACAAAGTCGGTTACATGCGGAGAGCATAAGTTCGGAAATCCAAACAGCTAGACATACTAGGCGGTGCGCAGGCTCGCGATAGGGAATACAACAACGGGACATAGGAAAGGCTACATCAACGTCGGAGAAAACTACTTGAGCGAGGAATCCACAGGTGACGATGCAGGGTGTCCTCGATAGAAGGATCCTGCGGTCCGTGAAGCAGAATCTAGCCCACAATTTAAAGAAGGGTTAATTCAAATCTCTGAGTGGATGTGATCACGTGAACCTAGAGTCAGAGTTAGTAAAATTTTAACCCGAATAGAAGAGAGAGTAGAATCCCAGAGTAAAGGTGCGGAATAAAAGATCCTAATACCACCCATTGGCGACGTGGGCCCGTAAGCCACACAGCCATGTTAGTAAAATAGTTTTTCAAAGTCTAGACTCAACTTCGACCAAGGAATCGGAAGGGGGCTTCCTACAGGCAGTCGACTCTGATACCAACTTGTGACGCCCCTGCTCGACCGTGCACTAATCATACATGCAATGCACACGATCGAGATCAGAGACTCACAGGAAGATATCACAACACAACTCTAAACACAAATAAAAGTCATACAAGCTTATATTACAAGCCAGGGGCCTCGAGGGCTCGAATACATAAGCTCGAGTCATACAAGCATCAGCAGAAGCAATAGTATCTGAGTACATACACAAAGTTAAACAAGTTTGCGTTAAGAAGGCTAGCATAACAACGACATTGATCGAAAAGGCGCAGGGCTCCTGCCTGGGAGCCTCCGAATCTACTCCTGGTCGTCGGCGGTCTCCACGTAGTAGTAGGCTCCACCGGTAGGGTAGTAGTAGTCATCGGTGGTAGTAGCTGACTCCTGGGATCCGTCATCTGATCGCAGTAATCGGGTATGGGGAAAAAGAGGAAGCAAAGCAACCGTGAGTACTCATCCAAAGTACTCGCAAGACTAACATCAGAACTATACTAATTATGCATTGGTATCAAAGCAAAGGGCTGTATCTGTGGACTATACTGCAGAAATGCCAGATCAGAGGGAGAAAGCCTAGCCTATCGAAGACTAGCATCTTCAGCGTCTTGCAGCATTAGAAGAGTGCAGATTAGTAGCATAACATAAAGTAAAAAGCATGTAGAAGCAAAGCCCAGAGATCCTTCCCCGACTCCCTGCGAGAAAACGATCCCGGAGCTTACAATTAAAGTAACATGTCTTCAGTTCAAGTTGTAGTAGATCGGGATACAACACTGAGCGTCCTGTTACCGTGGACACGGCTATTCGAATAGATAACTTCCCTGCAGGGGTGCACAACTGTTACCCAGCACGCTCGATTACATCTGGCCGGACACACTTGCTGGGTAATACCCGGCCTAGGGTAATCGACACGGCGCAGTCCTACCTAGGCTCAGCAGAGAGGTCAGCACGCCGGTCTAAATCCTAAGTGCGAAGGGGTCTTGGGCCATCGCCCTTTGCACTCCTGCACGTTACGTGGCTGTTCGGGGCCCAGGCATGACACTGTATACACAAGTGACGTAACCAGCCCACCCCAACGATCAGCCCGCATCTCTAAGCTGTGACATCTGAAGAACTTTCGGCTGATACATACGACATAGAGGGTCCCATAACCATTATCCCACGTGGTGGTAGTGCGTATATGGCCAGCGGCCAACTCAGATCAAATACCCAAATCCATTAGTGCGTTGGGAGCTCGCAGTGGCGATCAGTACTCTTGTCGTCCCGTCTCGAGCAACTTCAACAAGGGTCAGGCTCATCCCTCTCTAGGGCGGTCTCTGCCTGCCCGGCCGAGCCTCGTAATTATCTCGCGGGTACCCTCCAGGTCAACCCGACTTCACATTCCCCGCGGGTACCCCTCGGGGTCGACCCGCCTGCATCAAAGGTCTGAGGTAAAATTCATGGTAACCGTGTGTCCAAAACACCAAAGGGAACCCGAGGAATCACCCTCGATGGATTCCTACTCGATGTAATCCATTAAGGAGAACCAGGAGGAATCACCCTCGATGGTCCCCACTTGAGGGGTTGCACGACCGAGTCATCATCGGGAAGGGGAGAGCGAGGAATCACCCTCTGCAATCACCATCGATGAGCTATACTATAGGGATATCATCAGGAGTGCAGTACGAGGTATCACCCTGGTCACTCGATAGTAGCCGTGCAGAGCCGTACAACTAAGGGGGTGTGCGGTGATGTGACGGTCTCTGCACATCGATCACAAAGATCGAGGCTATGCATCAGAATAGGAGCAAACAATTACAGTAGCAAAATGTAATGCAAGCATGAGGGAGAAGGAATATGCGATATAGGAATGATCAAGGGGGTTTTGCTTGCCTAGAAGCTCTGTTGAGAAGGTCTAGTTGTCAGGGGCGTAGTCGTACCCGGCAGCAGCGTCGGTCTCGGGGTCTACCGAAGAGAAGAGGGGGGAGAAACAATAAATAAAAAGCAGACAAATGCAACACAGATGCATGGCATGGCAGCATGTTATTCGAGGGGAGTGCCCTAATGCAGTACTACGCAAGTTAGTCGGAGCGGGAAACATCTGGAGATGTTTTACCAGCTCCGGGCAATTATCTGACAGATGAATCGGAGGGGAAAGTTCCATGTTCAGCATGTTAGAGGGGTGTGGCAGGTATGTGGGTAGGATATTCGGATTCGTCATATTTTTCTGATCGTTTTTCATATATAAATTATTTTCATCCGAGTTACGGTTTATTTTATATGATTTTTCAAAGTTTTATTGAATTTCTGGAATTATTTTAATTATTTAAATTCGAATTATCCGAAACAGTGTTAGGTGACGTCATCATGACGTCAGTGTGACGTCAGCGGGTCAAACCCGGCTGACCAGAGTCAAACCTGACCAGTGGGTCCCACTGGTCAGTGACTCAGGACTAAACAGAGTTTAAATTAAACTAAATAGAGGTTAATTAGTTAGTGGGGCCTACTGTCAGTGTCAGATTAATTAACTAATTAACTTAATTAGGATTAATAGATTATTTAGTGTTTTATTTATTTATTTAAAAATGTTTAAATTAGCAGGGCTCGCATGTCAGTGACTGGGCTAGCCCAGTCAGCAGTTGACCCAGTTAACTGGGTCAACTGGGGCCCGTGGGGCCCAGCGTCAGCAACACAGGGCAGGCCACGTCGGCGCCAGGTCAGCGGACGGCGCCGGAATCACGCCGGCGAGCCGTTCCGCGGCGGTGCATCGCCGGACTTGGCTCTAAAATGGCTGTGGTGGCCCGTTTGAAACGTGGCTAGGCTCATTCGAAAGCGGGGACTGGCCCGCGTCGAATGGTGGCGGTGCGAGGTCGTGTGGTGGCCAGAGTAGGGCGCGACGTCGACGCCGGCGGCGGTTGCTTTCGGCCGAGTTCGGGCACGCGGCTCCGGGTCAATCTCGAGCGGGCTAAGCGGCTAGGCGAGGTCTACGCGTGCGGGCGAGCACAACGGGCACCTGCGTGGGTCCATTTGGTCGCCGGAATGACGCTGGCGACGAGCTCGTGCGGCAGCGGGCTCGGGCACGACGGAGACGGCGGCTACGGGCAGCAAGCAGCGGTGAGCAAGAAGGGGAAAAGGGCAGCGGCTCACAGTGGTCCTGCAGGTGAGCTTGGCGGGCTCGAGGGAGGTTCGGGGCGGCCGGAGATGACGACGAACGGTGGTGGGATCCGAGGAGGAAGAAGGCGGCATGGAGGCGATGCGATGGCTCCCGGCTCGTTCCAGTCGGCGTGGTCGAAGTAGGCGACGACGGCGAGCATGGTGGACACGTCGGGGAGGCGAACGGGGCACGGTGGCCGCGTGATCTATGGAGGCGCCGCCATGGCTGCATCGGGTGAGGTGAGGGGAGCGAGGGAGAGAGGGAGTGAGGCGGCTAGGGTTCGTCTGGGGGCTGCGGGCATCCTTATCCAGCGCGGGGCACCGCTGGATGATCGACAGCGGCCGCATCCGCGCGTGGACGGCTGCGCGCGCGTGTCGCCAGCGCCATGGCTTATGGCCAGCGAGAGGAAGGAGAAGGCCTCGCCGGGCTGGGCCGATTTGCATTGTAGGACTTAAGCCCAGCCGCACAGTGCAGCGCTTCAGTTTTTCTTTTTCTTTTTCTGCTTTCTTTCTTTCTTTTGTTTTGCCTTTTCCTTTTGCTCCAAAAGACTTTTGTAAAATGTGAGACTTGTGCAATTAAATACTATGCAATATTTATCACTGCCAGAAAAAGGTTTGGAGGCAAGATGAGTTCATTTGAATTTTGGATTAAATAAAATGGATTAAACATTGCTATTTTGGTACTGTTTTAGGATGTTAGAGTCATTTAAATAATTTAATTAATGTTGATTTTATTTTTATAATTGCCTTGGGAATACTTGCAATATTATGAACTATTTAGTTCCTGGATTTGAACAACTTTTATTTTCACCTCAAATTTGAATTTCAATTTGAACTGGAATTTGAAATGAGATATGATTCAAATGTGATCAAGCACTGTTAAGCGTGGTGACTTGGCATGATTAAGAGGTGTTCACTGTAGCTTAATACATGGGGATGTTACAGTTTAGCACAATTGTGAGCAACACCATTGAGATCTCTACAAATGTGAAAAACAGAATGATTCATGTGCTTGGTGTTGCTGAAGAAAGCAGCCACATACTGCCTAATATCCCATCTAACATGATCAGAGGTGATATTGTTAGTTGCTGCTGCCTTTTCCCGGGCGAGATTATCAGTCAGAAAAGTTGCATCCTGAATGTTAAGCCAATTTGTCACAGCAGCCGCGAAGTTAAGAGCTGCAGCTTCAGCAATCAAGGGAGATCGAGTCTGGTCTATAGTAGCTTGGATCATAATGTTGCTACGAATTTCACCTGTGAGGAGGTCAAGGAAGAGACCAATTCCAGCCACCTGTCTTTGAGCTCCTGCTGTACATTTCCAAGAGGCATCCGAGAAGATCCTATGACCTGAAATAAGGAGATCGGAAGAGAGAGTGCCGCCTGGCTGCGGGAGACCTGCTGTTACCACAGTGGGCTGCGCCATAGATCCAGATGGGACTTTGTTTTGTTGATGTTCCTAGGACAATGAGTTGGTAATCGCTCTCTCCATATGATGAACTTGCTGGGGGAACCTGTTCTTCCACTGAAAAAGATATTCATTCCTAGCCTTCCATATGCACCACAAAAAAGTAAAACATTTTGCAGAGTAGCATAAGGATGATTCAAGGAAAGAAAGTGAGTTAGCAAAGAGTAAATGGTGTTATGACCATGCACAAGAACATCTACCTTTAAAAACAAAGGGGAGTTGAACCAAGCTGCCTTGACAAATGGGTAGAGGAAGAAGAGATGGAAGTCATCTTCACGCTGGTCACACCTGCAACAAGAAGAATTGATATGAGTAGAAAATCTGCTAGCTCGCATACCTGTTGGGAGTGCCTTACTAAGTAATCTCCAAGCCAACGTTTTAATCTTCGGGGCCATAAATTTGTGCTTCCAAACTTGCAGCAGGATGCTTTTGAGCTGTTGGGAGACTTGCCTGGGTTGATTGGATGGAGTAGTCTGTAAATCTTGAAATCACAACTTATAAGTACTTTTTGAGTTGCATTTCCCGTTGGTTTTTTTATCCCAACAAAGGATGTCTGGTCCATCATCCTGAATAATAGGAGTTTGGAGAATAGCGGAGGCCATGGGTTCAGAAAAGAGTTGATGAACCAATGGCACGTTCCAACATTTGTGACCAGGAAGCCACAAATCAGCCACTTTAGCAGGATAAACATAGTGGTTAGGCTGAATGATTAGGTGATCATGAATTGACTCCCAAGTAGTGCACCAATGGGTACTCCAAAGAGAAATTCTACCCTGAGTGATGTGGTAGAAAGAGTGTGCTTTAAGTTTGGGAAGCAACTTGAGAGTGGAGGTCCAGAAGGCTGATTTAGGGACATTAGAGCTAGCTCTCCATAAAGTTGAGTTCCAAAAATACTTAGCTTTAAGCACCAAATGAATATGAGAATTGGGGTTGTCGGCAATTCTCCAAGCAGCTGCCAGGATCAATCCTTGATTCATGGCCTGTAAATTCCTTATACCCAATCCACCTTCTTGTTTTGAGGTGCATATATCTTTCCAAACCCTTAGACAAAGATCTTTAGAGGAACCTCCTTTTTAGAGAAAAGGTATGCGCCCGACTTTATAAATAAAGCCACCAGGCAGAGTACGAAACAGCATCACCAAACACAAGCATAAACTAGAACAGTAGCATGGCCCACAACCAGGCAAACAGGTCCTAAAGACCACATGGCACGCAGGCCGACAAAGATAAAACAAAAGAGGCGCGCAGGCCAACAACCTACCCCTAAGGCGCAGGGAGACGCCAATTCAAGCTCAGCCGCCATCCACAGGTTGAGACAAGGAGTTAGCAGACGCCCGCACTTTGCCAATCAGCATCTCCAGCGCGTCCCGGTCGGCAGATTTAGTCAATAATTTCCACTGCTGCAAGAAGATAGACATTTTGTACAAGAAATCAACAGGTTTGTTAGGGTAGACGCGTTCAATAGTGAACTTGTTCCTAGTGGTCCAAAGAGCCCAACACAGCGCCCCAAAGCCCACCCAAAACAGCCGACCAGGCTGGCCCTGAAGCCCTAAGGATAGCTATCGAAGCTCATCGAAAGAATTGGGGGCCCAGGACACATGCAACCAAGAGCGAATACAACACCAGGCCAACTTAGCCAAAACGCACCCGAAAAACACATGATTAGTCTTCCAGCTCAGAGCAAAGAGCACATCGCTCAGAGCCAGGCCCCGTTCCTTTTGCGAATCTGGTCAGCCGTAGGGAGCCAGCCTCTAATAGCCTGCCATAAAAAGATTTTGATTTTGGGTGGCAGTCTGGCCTTCCAAATCCGCTTAAACTTAGACGTGGGTGTGCCAGAAATGATTCTAGAATAAAGGGACTTAACAGAAAACCTCCCCGAGGCAGAGTGGGGCCAGGACACAATGTCCTCCTCCTCCGAGAGCAAAGGGAAAGCAGCAGCGAGATGATGCCAATCGCCCAACTCTTCAGGAGAGAGGGATCTCCTGAGGCCCAGGTCCCAATTATTGTTAGAAAGCTCAGAGATTGAGATCTCGGGAGAAGAGCAGTAAGAGAACAAAACTGGAAAAGAGTTAGCCAAAGTGTCGGCACCGTACCACCAATCCAACCAAAACCTGGATCGCCCGTTTCCAACCACAAATTTAACATGCTGTCGAAACATCTCTCTCACCTTCACTAAATCTTTCCAGAACTAAGAACCGGGAGAGGCCGGGGCAAAGAGAGGGCTACAATTAGGGAAATACTTCGCTTTCAAGATAGAATTCCATACAGAACCACGCCCAGAAGTCAGAATCCACCACCACCATTTAATAATCAAGCACTTGTTCATTACCACCGTATTCAGTATCCCCAACCCCCCAAGGTTTTTGGGCCTACACATCACTTTCCATTTAACTAATCTGTATTTGCGCTTGTTATCCGCAGCATTCCAGTAGAAGGCACCTCTGTGCTTATCAAAACCATCATGAGCGCCTTGTGACAGGAGATAGAATCCCATGGTGAACATAGGAAGAGAGGAGAGGCAGGCATTAATAAGGCACACCTTCCCAGCGTTAGTATTATATATACCGCGCCACGGCATCACCCTGTTTCCCACCTTAGTGACGAGAGGAGCAAACTCCTTGGCACAAAGCCTCGGCGGGGAAATGGGGAGACCCAAATACTTAAAAGGAAGGGTTAATTTGATAAATTCCACTCGAATTCTGGCGATTCCGAGAAACGCCACTGGAATTTCCAAACTTTGAAAAATGCCATTTCCAGTGGCATTTTTCAAAGTCTGCAGTGGCGTTTTTCAAAGTTTGCAAAATTTGCAATGGCATTTTTCAAAGTTTGGAAATTGCAGTGACGTTTCTCGGAATTGCCAGAATTCGAGTGGCATTTATCCAATTAACCCTAAAAAGGAAAGGAACCAAGATTACAATTAAGCAGCTGGGAGACCCGAAGAGTCTCAACATCAGACACCCCTGTGATAGCAGTAAGCTTGGCAATGAACTTCTTAGCGAACATGATATTTTACATATAGTAAACAGGAATAGCAGAGAAAACTGATCTAATAAGCTCTAACCTGGCTGCATGAGAGAGAAAGTTTGCTTTGTACCGAGGAAGTTTGCCATAAATTTATCAAGAACAAAGTTGTAAGCAGCATATCTGTTTTTAGCAGGCAACATAAGTGGGTGCCCAAGGTGAGAGAAGCTAGCATCCATGTCATTAACAGGGAAAATAGATTTAATGTCATGTATGAGCCTTTGGTTAACGTTGGCACTAAAAAGAATGACGGATTTTGTCCAATTAGGAGTCTGACCAGAACCTGCACAAAAGTGAGCAATGATGTGAGCCATGGAACTTGCTTCCTGCCTGCTTGCTCTTCCACACACCAAGGGGTCATCTGCAAAAAGAAAACAGTGGATAGGAGGGCAATTTGGACCAAGACTGATGCCTTCCAGGTTATTAGCAGCCATGGCTTCATTGAGTGCAATGGAGAGCTCATTTATCGCCAGAACAAAAAGATAAGGGGACAGTGGGCAACCCTGTCTGATGCCCCTAGAGCTCCTGAATCTCTGATAAGTTTGACCATTTATGATGACTGAGAAAGTAGGAGAAGACATGCATGCATAAATCAAATTGACAAAATGATCATGCAACCCTTTACGAGTGAGAGCATAGACAATAAAATTCCATTCAATACGGTCAAAAGCTTTAGCAAGATCAATTTTAAGCATAAAAGCTTCGGCCTTCCAAGATTTAAGAGCAAATTGAATGAGTAATTTCCTGAGTTATGATGATGTTATCACTAATTCTTCTACCCTCAATAAAAGCTTGCTGAGCAGGGTCAGTGTAGTTAGAAAGATGAGGCTTAAGTCTATTAGCAAGAGTTTTGGCAATAGTCTTATAAATGACATTGCAAAGACTAATAGGCCGATAATCAGTTGGCACCTCAGGAATAAGCTTTTTAGGAATGAGAGTTATATTAGTGTCACTAATGTGGGGAGGAAGAATACCTGTATGATAGAAGTTTCTTACCAGGGTAGTAACATCATCGCCAATCCATTCCCAGGTAGCTAGGTAGAATTCGACATTAAAATTATCAGGCCTCGGAGAAGTATTTAACTTCATGTCCTTGAGAGTGCACAAGATTTCCTCCTTATCTGGAATTGAGTAAGTGTGATCAATAGAATTAATGGGAGGGTGAGTTCCTGAAAAAGGCCTGCCAACATTGTTGTTAGGTGAGGAGAAAATATATCTAAAGTAATTCACAAAGGTATTAGCAATAAACCGAGATTTGAAATGAACTTAGCAAATAAGTGAATTGTTTGATTGCATGACTTGTTGATGTCACCCAATTTAGGTCAGAAGAGTATCAATAATTGAGGTGAAGTGAAAGTACGTACGTGCAAAGAAATATAGTAGTGGGGTCTAGCTATGTAGATACTCCCTCCATTCCACAATGTAGTGCATATTTTATTTTTTAAAGCCAAACTTGTCCGTGTTTGACCAAATTTAAAGAAAAACATATCAACATTCACGATACAAAATCAGTATCATTAGATTTATCATGAAGTGTGCTTTTATATTTTATTTATTTAGTATTTTATTAGATGTCAATAGTTTATCCTATAAACTTGATCAAACATAGACATGTTTGACTTTTAGAAACAAAATATGCACTACATTATGGAATAAAGGGAATAGAAAATATCTTATTTTTAGTGAAATAGTTGGGGTGTTTCAACTTCATGAAAAGTGTCTTATACAAACATTATTGCTGAGAATTCTGTGACGTGTTGTGCAAGATGAAACACACAACTAGGCCGGTGGAGATCTCCACCACGCTTTATGGGAGTGTTGGACCTTTTCTTGCTAGGCCAATTTCTTGTCTCCTCATATATCCTTTTTGGTATCTCATATAGGTTGTTTTATTTTCCTATCATTCCTACTTTGTTATACCTTTTTTTGAAACAGAAAACTACCGGCTAAACAATGTTTTTGTTTCCCCAAGGTATTTGTTGTTGTCTTAGTGTGCGAATTATCCTTGCGATATTACGATGAGAATTTTAATTTTCAAAAAAGGGGCAACGATTGATGGACGCAACCATTTTATTACCGAATTTCAAGCCATTCTTATGAAAAAGTTGAAAAGATTATAGGGTTGAAGGAAATGCAAAAAAGGCTGCAAGTTTCACTCAGGTAGCACAAATCCTATAATCAGACCGACATCCATATTGATTAAACAAAATAAAACCTACGAAGTATGTGACAGAATGATGTATAAAAAGAGCAAACTTTTGAAACTAACTTAACACAACGTCATATGTAAACAAAAAAGTGAAGTATGGACTATATATTTTTGATCCAAGCGTCCAACACATATATGTCCATGACCACACAAAAATTAGCGGAAATAATTTAATTCTGTGACCAAAATGCATGAATTGATTCCACCGGAAAAATAGACATGCATGACTTGATGAGGTGGCATAGTTTGCATAGATAAATTAATGCAATAAATGTAACTTATGAGTGCATGCATGACTAGTTGATGTCACCCAATTTTCATCAGACGAGTATCAATGATTGAGGTGACGTGAAAACACGCATCTGTCAAGAAATCTAACAGTGGGTGCTGGCTATTTAGATGCAAAAGATATTTTTTTAGTGAAACAGTAGGGAATGCTTTAACTTTATGAAAAATGTCTGATACAAACATTATTGCTGAGAATTATGTGACGTGTTGTGGTAGATGAAACACATAACTAGGTGGGTGAAGATCTCCACCACACCTGACGGGAGTGTTGAACCTTTTTTTGCTAGGCCAATTTCTTGTCTCATATATCATTTTCGGTGTCTCGTATAGGTTGATTTGTTTCTATCACTCCCACTTTGTTCTACCTTGTTTTGAAAAAGAAAACCGGAAATTCGATATGGTTCGTACGACCATATGCTCTCATTATCTGAACCAATGGTCTACATATATAGGGATCCAAGCCCCCAGCTGTATATCGCTTTGTATTGCTTGGATGAAATCAGTATTGAATAGTGTGTAGGCCCACATCTGCTTCACATTTACTGCAGTAGAAGCCCTCCGTTCCATAATATAGTGCCTATAGATTTTTTCAAAAGTCAAACATTACAAAGTTTGACCATATATATAGAGAAAAATAGGTACATATAGAATACAAAATGCACATCATTGGATACATCATGAGTTATATTTTCGGAATGTACATGTTTGGTATTGTAGATGTAGACAGTTTTCTCTATAAACTTGGTCAAATTTGACAAAGATTGACTTTCAGAAAAATCTATAGGAACTATATTGTGGAATGGAAGGAGTAGGAAACTTGGACCTTGTGTGAGCAACACCTGGACCGTGCCGAAGCCGTTCATGGCAAGTCGCCAGCCTCACTCAATAAGTATATCTGACAGCACGAAGAATTACGTAGATCAGCACAAATGAGGTTGAAAGCAACGCAACAGCAATGACATATGTTTACCTCATTGTTCTTTTTTGCGAGAACACCTCGTTGCTAATTGCATTAGGCGCGGACCAAGCCAACCCTGGCGTGAGTACCCCCGAGCTTGCCCAGCTGATTGAAGGTGCCATTGCTGCTCCGATTAAACTACATTCCCATCCAGCCTCTTTAAATAGCTACTAGGCGGACCGAGCGTTGTTCCCTCATTCAAATTGTGAACCTCATCTGTCTCCTGTAGATTAGTAATGCAAGTGCACAACCATGTATAGTCAATCAGTCTAGCTACCAAGAGAGATTAGCAAGTCGCATTAACAAGTTCTGCATTGCAACTATGCCGTTATAGTACAACAATGTTTACACCATCGACTCATGAGCTCATACAAGCATCACACTTTAAATTCAAATCGTATTTTTCCGCGCCGGTCTACTACAGGTGTTCTTTTGGTGTCCAGTAACACCGTTGCATCTTCCTTCCTTCCTAAGCTGTCAACGAGTCAAATGTGGTCCCTAACTCTGGCTTAACAACTTCCTCTCCGTCCCTCTCCTCAAAGCCTCTTATGGATTTTTCGAGGGCCCTCATCCTACCAAGACAAGGTGTTCGTTCCATTGGATTAGCGCCTACACGCACTGTGTGTGGGGAAAAAACACATTCATAAATCAGTGATCCAACACAAAATCTGGACCAAAACAGCTTTGATTGTTTTACAATATCGCCACACGCGAAGCAATGTTCTCCTCCAAGATATGTAACCAAAACAATTCACGGGGGACTAATTCACCCATTTTTTTCCTCATGGAAGTTCTTACTCTTTTTTTAACTGAAACAAGAGGAAACCTAAATTTAACTACTTTTGTCTAACTAATCTTACGAACACCACAATATGCAGGCAATAACTACAAGTCTACAACAGGTAAAACGCACAGCGGGGCACCCCCCCCCCCCCCCCCCCCCCCCCCGGTTTCACCATCCTGGACTCAGCCGGGCGACCTCGATCCGGCTTCACCGCCGAACTCACAATGCCAACTACCGACCCCATCATTAGAAGAACCTAAACAGAGCAAGCCGGCACGGGGAGGGATTTGTATCTAGGTTCTAAGCAGGACCAAGGTTTCAATCAGAAGAACATTACTCCCTTCATTTCACAATGTAGTGCGCCCGCGCTTCCCGAGATCTAAGTTTAACCATAAATTTAACCAACGAGACCGACTGCGGCGGGATCAAAAATTATACCGCCGCACAAACTTCATTAAAAATTCAGTGGTATAAATTATACCTCCTCCGTTTTTTTTCATGTCACTAGATTTTATTTCAACGTCAAGTCGCGTAACCTAGGCGTCTCTCGTCCGAAAGGGTTGCATCGATAAATATGCATTCAATTGCATATTTATCACCGCAACATTTTCGGATTGTCCAGCGTTTTCCACGGACAGCCTGAGGATGTGTAGATTGGGTACGTTTTCCATGCTCTACCCCGTTCCGAGACAGGATTTCGGCGGCGCCTCCCCGTTGTTCTCCGGATGCACATTCTCTCGGCTTATTGCCGAGACGTGTATCTGGAGAACAGCGGGGAGGTGCTGTCGAAATTTTGTCTCGGAACAGGGTAGAGCATGGAGAACGTACTCAATCTACACATCCTCGAGTGGGATTAGGACCAATCTTTACCTATTAGAGATGTATGTGGATTCAATGCCGTCAACGCGGTAAAAAATAAAATTTTGATGTGATTAATTTAAATGAATCCTTAATTTTGTTGTGTGGCTCCCAATAAAGTACAGGATGGCAGATAATCTGTGGATGTACAGTGGTTTTATCCGCCGGAATCGAGTTACACCAGAGTGGGTCGCGAGAACCGATGTGTTTTTGAAGGAGATATTCCGTCGTCCAATGAGAATTATCCCACAATGCCCCTGTGCGAAATGTGAAAGACGTCTCCGTAAAAATCAGAAGGACATGTCTGAGCACCTTCGCACGCACGGATATATGCCAAACTTTGACATGCCGCCGATGAACTTTGCCGAGCGGGACCGTGGTAGAGAGGAGGTGATGCGACAATGCATCGGTGGTTATGCGGACGACGGGGTCAGAGACATGCTAGATGATGTCATTGCTGCAGAGATGGCACATGCGACACCTTCAGAGAATGAACCGAAGGAGCCGGAGGCAACCGCAAAGGCCTTCTTGGAGATCTTGGCCTCGTCAAAGAAACCTCTTTATGCGGGTGCCAAAGTCTCTCAGCTGGATGCCATCTCGCAACTGATGGCAGTCAAGGCTGAGTACGGCTGTAGCCAGAAATGCTTCAAAGCATTTCTGGGAGTATGGGCTAACAGCCTCCCTGAGGGTCATGAACTGCCGACAAGCATGTACGCCACGAAGAAACTCATGAAGGCACTCTCTATGGATTATGAGAGAATACATGTTTGTCCGAAGAATTGCCTTTTGTTTAGGCACGAGTATGCGGATGACAAGTATTGTAGGGAGTGCGGTTCCTCTCGGTACCTTGAGGTGGTCGGTGAGGATGGTGAGAAGAGGCAGCTAGGCATCCCTGCAAAGGTTCTTCGGTATCTGCATTTCATAGAAAGACTGCAGCGCCTTTTCATCACGGAGGAGTCTGCCAAAATGATGAAGTGGCACAAGGAAGGTATAAGGTACCATCCAAATAAAATCGTACATCCATCAGAAGGCGAAGCATGGAAGTCGTTCGATGAAGAATACCTCGAGGAAGCAGCCGAGGCTGGGAATGTCAGAATTGCCATATCAGGTGATGGGTTCAATCCATATGGGATGTCGTCCAATGCATACAGCTGCTGGTCCGTGTTTGTTATTCTGCTCAATCTCCCTCCCGGTGCCCTAATGCAACGCAAGACCATGTTCTTGTCGCTCATCATTCCGGGGCCTGAATACCCGTGGAAGAATTTGGGTGTGTTTATGCAGCCGCTGGTGGATGATTTGCACCATTCTTGGTACTTCTCGAGGTTGACATACGACCGAGATCTGCAGAGAAATTTCTTGATGAAAGTTTGGTTGCACTATTGCATGCATGACTTTCCCGGTAATGCCCTTTTCTGCGGATGGTGTACAAGTGGGAAGATGCCATGCCCAGTGTGCATGCAGGCTCTACGTTTAATTTGGCTGAAGAAGGGTGGCAAGTATGTAGCATTTAACCTGCATCGACAGTTCCTCCCTCCAGACCATCCAGACAGGGAAGACAAGAAGAACTTCACGAAAGGCCGGGTTGTCCATGAAGTAAACGAGATTCCAATGTTTTCAGGGGCAGATGTTCTTGCTCAGCTAAAAGCTCTCAAGCCTGAAGGCGAAGGCAAAGGCAAAGGCAAAGGCAAAGCCAAATCCAAAGGGGAAGGCGAAGGCGAAGGCCCAGGCCAAGGCCAAGGCCAAGGCAAAGGCAAAGGCAAAGGCAAATTCTTCGAGGGATATGGTGAGACGCACAACTGGACTCACATTACCCCCTTCACGAAGCTTCCCTATTTCAAGGACCTCAAACTTCCTTACAACATCGATGTGATGCACACCGAAAAGAATGTCGCAGAGTCCCTTTTCCGCACGATCCTCAACATTCCTGATCAGACGAAGGATAACGTTAAAGCTAGAGCCGATCAACAGAAAATTTATGATAGACCACGTCTAAACATGAAGCCTCCCACAGGCGGTCAAAGAAACTGGTTCAAGCCAGATGTTGACTTCGTACTTAAAAAACTAGAAAAGATGGAGGTATTGAAGTGGCTCAAACACATAGTGAAGTTCACTAATGGTTAAGCATCGAATATAAGTAAGGGAGTCAATCTTTCAAGGGGCAAAGTGACCGGGCTCAAGAGTCATGACTATCATGTATGGATTGAGCGGATAATGCCGGTGATTGTTCGAGGTTATGTCCCCGAGCATGTCTGGCGAGTGCTTGCGGAGCTAAGCCATTTCTTCCGCACGCTCTGTGCTAAAGAAGTATGTCTCGAGGTGATTAGACAATTGCATAAGAAGGCACCGGAGTTGATATGCAAGCTAGAGAAGATCTTTCCGCTAGGTTTCTTTACTCCGATGACACATCTCATTTTGCACCTCGCGAACGAGGTTTTGTTGGGGGGGGGGGCCTGTGCAGAATCGTTGGCAGTACGGCCCTGAGAGACAGAACAAGCATCTCCGACACAAATGTGGAAACAAAGCTAAGATTGAAGCTTCCATAGCTGAGGCAGTTATCCTAGAGGAGGTGTCAGACCTCAGGACATTGTACTATCCAGACCACGTTCCCACTCTGCATAATAAGGTGCCTCGATACAATATAGAAGAGCCCAAGTATAAACCCAAGCTCCATCTATTCAGCGGGCAAGGTGGCAGGGCTGGGGGCTCGAAATCTTATAACATGCCAGAACAAGAGTGGGAGGACCTCATGTTCTATGTCTTGCACAACATCAAGGAAGTTGAGGATGTGTGGATGAGGTAATACCACTACACCATTCCTTTATGTCTTGCACAACATCATGTTCTATGTTCACTTAGTCCCGGTCTAACACCACTTTTCTTCTTTTAGTCAATTCGTTCGTGAGGAGTGCACGGGAATGATTCCTCCTACTGAGGCGGAGGAACTTACTCTTCTCCGGCATGGAAACCCTGGAAGGAAAAATTTTGTTGCTTGGTTCATGGAGAAAGTAAACTTTCACATTCCCCTATTAAATACCTAGTTCAACATTTATTAGTTTACCGAACTAATGCACCCAGCAATTTCAATTAAACTTGTAGGGACAAGATCCAAAAATATCCATGGATAACGAATTGAGATGGGTTTCCATGGGTTTTGACCCTCGGGTCAAGACATGTGAAAAGTATGATGTGAATGGGTATCGCTTCCATACAGAGGAGCACCAGAACAGCTGGCCTGATCCCAAGACTATAAATACCAGAGTGTACACGCAAGATCAAAATTCAGTTGACTACTACGGAAGGGTAGAAAAAATATACGAGCTTACATTCAGCCGTGGGCGCGAAACCCTAAGTCTCCCTGTGTTCAAATGCCGATGGTTCGACCCAGTAGAGGGGCTGAGACATACGCCTTCTGTTGGTTTGGTCGAAGTTAAACCATCAACCGTGTATGCCGGAGCCGATCTCTTTATTGCGGCTACCCAAGCCACACAAGTTTATTACCTGCCTTACCCATGCCAGAAAGAGTACCTAAAGGGTTGGGAAGTTGTGTTCAAGGTGTCGCCACATGGTAAGCTACCGGACCCGAACGATGACGATTACTACAACATTAACCCCATGACATACGAGGGAGTGTTCTATCAAGAGCAACCTGACGATGATGTGGTCAGAAACGATGACGCTGACGCCTTGGGTGATGATGAAGTGGATCCAAATGATGACGATTCACGGAATGATGGTGAGACCATTGTTAATGAAAATGACATACTTATGCTAGAAAAGTTAAACGAAGACGCTGACGACGAGGAAGAGCCTCCACCTCCGTCAGACAACGAAGATGATATGCATGATACGGATGATGAGACCGATCGAGGAATCGGTTACAACAGTGATGATTCGTATGGGTTCTAGCAGATGTACGTTTCATGTCTTTTTTTTCTATGGTTTGTTAATATGCCTTTTTATGCTTATTTATTAATGTGTTTTTTATTCGTTATTATTATGCTTTTTCTTGATTATTAATGTACTAATTGTTTATTCTCTTTTCAATGCAGGTTCGCTAAACATGGGCAAGGGGAAGGCCGACGGCACGGGTTTCCTATCGAAGCTCACCACGATGACTAGTCGGAGTGTTCGACCCCGTACTCTTCCCCCCCGACTACTTGAGGATGACTCCTCACAGGGAGGTCGAGGGAGAGGTGTCCCTAGAGGTGGAGGGGGTGGGGGGAGAGCCCCTAGAGGAGGACAGAGTCGGGCCCAGAAACAGCGCTCCCTCACCGACTTAGGGGTGTCCTCTTCGAGGCCTTCCTCTACTAAGGTACCCTCCTCTAGTGAGGTACCCTCTGCCGAGGAGGAGGAGGAGGTTCGCGAGGAGGAGGAGGAGGTTCAGGAGGAGGAGGAGGAGGAGGTTGGGGAGGGGGACGAGGAGGAGGAGGATGGTGGTGGCAGCGAGGGGGTTGCCCACAACAAGGGGTGGGTGCGTGGTAATGCAAAGCTCCCTCCCCTTCCTGCTACCGAGGAGCAGAAGTGGCTCATTGAGCCCAAGGGGAAAGAGTAAGTGCCACTTAATCATAATTTAATTAGTTTGCTTGTACACATGCTAATATTTTCATTCTTTTGATTGTACACATGCTCATATTTTCATTCTTTCTATCTTTTGCAGCAACTGGATAATTCCTAAAGGGGCCCGTCTTCCAAACGGCGTCATCACCGTTTTGCTGAAGGAACACTGGTCGGGGCTGTTCCGTCCGGATCCAGTCAGGCAGCCTGAGCACCGGGTTTTGGCCACGAGCTGGGACCACTGGGAAGCGGCCCCCCACCCGGACCATACCACGTATGCTAAGGCCGTGATCACAAATTTTTGGGTAAGTTCACTTCAGAAGCACGAGTCTTGAGGTTCGTTCGTAGTTTATCATCGAATGGTTTAACTCATGGCTTCTTCCATTCTGGTTTTCTGAAAGATTGTAGAAATACTATCGAGTTCTTGAGGAGCACAAGTCCACTGCCGACGAGATCGTGCTGCGCCAAGCGAGGAAGAAGGCCCGTCAGATGCAGTACGAGGTGCGCTGGGTGGCCATCTCGAAATATGATCACGACGCTCTTGAGACGAAGATGACCAAGGAAGACGTGTGGAGGATGCATGTTACCTTGGAGAGGGAGGAGTACTTGGCCGTAAGTATAACATACTTTTCATTCCGGCGTTTGTGCTAAATTTCATCGTTTCGTGTTGACATGCCATTATGCTTTCATTATGTAGGTGTGTCCTGCTTGGTGTTATGGAAAGGACGATGGATGGGCGGCATTGGTGGATCTGTGGCTCGGTCAGGATGCAGAGTGGGCTGCTAAGAGCAAGAAAAACCGGGCTAACCGAGGGACCGACGGAACACATGGTCAGGGAAACCGGAACCACTTTAGCCACAAGAAAGTTCAGGTATATCTATTTACATGAAACATTCTTCTTCTTCTATTTACCGTCACTTTCTTATGTATCACTAACCTCTGTTTGGTGGTGCAGGAGGAGAAACTGAAGCGGCCGCTCTCTGACATAGAGGCGTGGCAGATCGCCCATACGCGGAATAAGTCCAAGGAGGGCAAGGGCGACTACTACGGCAAGAGCGAGGAGAACCTGAAGGCCTACGAGGAGGTGTATCTGAAGGTAAATCCTGGCACACCTGACCCCTTAAAGCAGGCTACGGATGAGAGGGCGGTGGTGGGCATAGGGCCAAAGCTTCATGGTCGGCAGGCGGTTCTGGATGCCGTGTGTACTCCTTCTATCTCCTTCACACGGATCCGAGCTACCGACCCGAGCCTGAGCCAGCGCACGAGCACGACCAGTGCATAGTCACACCCCCTCCTAGCCCAGCAGACCAGCATAAGTATTTTCCCTCTTATCTTCCTTTTTGCTCACTTTATTTTCCGCATTGAGATGTTTTATGAGTTCATCATGTCATATCGTAGGCCTACATGGAGTACACACGCCAGGAGACCATGGCGTGGCAGGCGAGAGTTGCAGCAGTCCAGGAGCACAGCAGTCGCATGATGACGGTTAGTTTAGCCTCTTTCATTTCACTTCCATATTTGCACTTTCATTTCTTCTGACCTTCGTGTTTGCTTGGTCAATTCACATGCAGCGCGTTTTTGAGAGCATGGCGGCCGGCACGGTTCCTGTAATGGAACCACCACCACCACCTGCTGGACCTGCACCAGTGCTCCTTACCTTTGAGGCGTTTCTGGCACAGAACATGGAGACTCCGGTTAGTACATCCCCAAACTCATCAACCACTGCTTACCGTTTATTCAAGACAATCATATATCCCCTTAACATGTCTTTTCGAACATCCAGGGAACCGGTGGATCATCCATTGGTGGTGGTGCCAATGATGGCATCACTCCCACGTCACGGAGCCCGGTCACTCCGATCCACCGAGGTGGCGGTGGCGGTAGCGGTAGCGGTGGCGGTGGCGGTCCTGGCGGTAGCGCTGCCACAAGCAGTGAAGACCTGGGCTTTGGCCGTTTGGGCGGTGAGGACCTTGGTAGTGGACCTCGTAGGGCTTAAGCCCTTTGTATGCTTGTCTTTATGTTTTTGTTATTGTGATGATGATGATGATGATGTTATCGTGATGACGATACTTATGTGATGACGGTACTTATTGTGATGATGATGTTATATGTATATGTGCTATGAATTTGAATATATGTATATGAATATGTGCTGTGAATTTGAAATGAATTCAAACAGAAATTAGAAGAAAAAAATAGGCAGCATCTATGCCGACGGCTTTGCCGTCGGCATAGCCACCGCCAAGGCACTAGTGGGCGACACGTGGCACCTATGCCGACGGCTAAGCCGTCGGCATAGATTTAAACGTATGCCGACGGCAGCCGTCGGCATAGGTGCCATGTGTCGCCCAACTGTACTCCCTGGCACCAGTATATGCCGACGGCCTGGCCGTCGGCATATGTTCAAATATATGCCGACGGCTTAGCCGTCGGCATATGCTGGTCCAGGGAATGCCAGCACATGCCACGTGTCAGCACTATGCCGACGGCTTAGTCGTCGGCATAGATTTGAACATGAAGGGGAACGCAGCAGAAAACAAAAATTTTCCGACCTACGCACCAGCCAGGACCACTATGGAGACTGCATAGAAGGTTTGATCTTTTCGTTACCGACTCGTAGCGCAGCGGAAGTAGAGTCGATGACGATCGGCGGTGCAGATCCCCGCAGCTAGGATTTAAAACCTCCCAACCGCGAGGATGTACTCCCTCGTCAGCGCACCGGACGGATCTCCGGGCAGCCCTTCGGGAGGCCTCGGGACAGTCCCTCGGATAGTCCCACCGGACGGATCCTCGGACAGCCCTTCGGGAGGCCTCTGGACAGTCCCTCGGATAGTCCCACCGGACGGATCCTCGGACAGCCCTTTGGGAGGCCTCTGGATAGTCCCTCGGATAGTCCCACCGGACGGATCCTCGGACAGCCCTCCGGGAGGCCTCACGGACAGCCCTTCGGGCGGGTCACTCGGACAGCCCTCCGGGCAGTTACTCGAACAGCCCCTTGGGCAAAGGATCGAAACTACGACCTCTCTACGGGGTTGCACACATACGGTGTCATCTATCCGGCAGGGCTACGCCGTCCTGAACTAGTTCCCACCGAAACCCAGACAGCCTTTCGGCTCTACGAAACTATTTCGCGGGGAGGGAGAGAAGAAGGCCAGATCATGCATGGCTCGTGTATGTTGAGAAAGAGTGTGTCTTTAGGCAGCCCCCTCCACCCCTATTTATAGGCCAAGCCCAAGGGTGGCTTCTCCAAGAAGCCAAGGGGAAAAATACCAAAAGGTCCTCAAGGTGGCTTCTCCAAGAAGACACCCAAAAAGCACTTTCACTATTCACGGAAACATTTTTCCGCGACCGTTAAATCCGAAAATATTTCTGTGGGTCTTAGAATAATTCCAGTACCCACTAAAATGATTTTGGACGCGTTCCGAAACAATTCCGGATTAGTGATTTTCATCTGCGAAAAGCAACCAAACCGGTTCCGGCAGCTCCGGAACATTTCCGGGTTTTTTCTCCGAAAAATCCCAGAAGTTCCTAGACCAATTCTGGCACCCTCCAAGAATTTCCAGATGTGTGCCGAAACCAATTTGACTCAATGGTATACACTGAAACAACTTTTCAGTTTTACCGAAACTATTTCGGTGCTCTCTCTCCGAAACTTTTCCGCTGTCTCCGAAACTTTTCCGGTGACTTTCTCTCAGACTCCCTGTCAAGTATTCAGCAGATAGATGACCCTTAAGCGTGTGACCCTATAGGTTCAGTGAAGTATAGACATCACCGGAACTCTTTCCGATCAATGATCAACATCGGGCCGTGGACACCCATATTGACCCCTATACCCACACGAATGAATATTCGAGTGAACCTCCAGTTGCCATGTGCTATTCCTGTTGCTTCGCGATATGTTACAAATACCCGAGGTGAGAATCATCGACATCCCCGTGGATCAACACTTGTCCACAATGCCAGTTACCTCGTTACCGGTTTTGTTCTCTTTTCTCGTACCCGTGTTCCGGCATCCCCGTGATCAAATCACATTGTGTCTGGCCAGACGATGATGGATACCGTAACACCGAGAGGGCCCAGAGATATCTCTCCATCGTCGGAGGAGCAAATCCCAATCTTGAGATATCAAGTCCCTTGACATACTTTCCCATGAACCCGTAAGCCGTCGTAATAGCCATCCAGTTACGGATGATGTTTAACAAACCCCAAAGTTCATGAAGCAAGCATGAAGAAACTCGACACTCTCATGGTCTAAGGAATTATGCAAACATTAACTTTCTCTGTGTTATTAACCATTAACTTGTGACGAATGAATCTCATAGCATAACATCAATTCGGGTCGATTCAACACAAGTGTTCTCCTAACATTGTGCCCTCAAAGTTGCCGGCATAGTCATGCCCATGATCAGGAAAATAGAACCATCATGCAACACTTGAGCTAGTCTCAGAGGCCAGACTAGGAATACATTTTACCGTTTATTATTCCACACGTGCATATGAGTCTTCCTCCGAGCCTCGTGGTTATTGCAGACTCGAGAACCATAGCAGCTATAGCATGGAACATAAACATAATTATAAACATGGAGATAAACAATAACATTCATTATTGCCTCTAGGGCATATCTCCTACAGACTCCCACTTGCACTAGAGTCAATAATCTAGGCAATGCTAATGCACTTTACACCTATGGCATACCGGTGTAAAAAATGCTTCGCTTGTGGTATAGTCTGATGTCCAACGGATCTGACAACTTCAGTTCCGTGTGTATCTTTGCATATCCTCGCGTTTTCACGCTTTCACAAAATTCATATTTTGTGTGGACTTGGCTTCATATATATGTGAATCACTGGTCAAACCTTGATTCCTCAGACTGAGCTATGGAGCAACTATCTTCAATAGTGTTCCATTGACCAAAGCCATCTTGGAATCATACTAAGTTCATGAATGAACTGTACGATTCAACATCTTCTATGTCGCTTTGAAAGCGGCAACATACTTTAGCCTTTGTTATAGAATTCGCCACAGTAACCTGTTTGGAACAATTTCCAAACACCGTCCCACCATATTGTGTATTACACAAAACCCTTAACTTAAATCAAAAATCGCATGGAGCATTGATGAAGACTGTATCGATGTAATTACTTACAACGAGCACTTCATAATCTCTGCTTGCGAGAAAACATGTCATCAGTGCTACTTTAGTACTCAATGACATTTTTCAGTGTTGTCCCATGATCAGTACTTTGATCACTTTGTTATCTATACTCGCAACAGCTTGGGAGTATCGGATATATCTGGTTGTTTTACATACCATGGAATACTTGATTAATCCAAACACGAAAGTGTGTGGAATTTCCATCATGTATTTCGCTCATCAGTGTTTTGGGACACCGAGTCTTGCAAAAACCCTTTCCATGTGACTTCGGAAAGAATCACTCCTTGGCGTTTTAATGCTAAAATGTTTTAGCATCTTGTCAATATGTAATTTTTTTGCTTTAGCCTATTAGGCAATTCTATCTCGCAGATAAATATGCCTAATGTCAAGGCTATTTAGCCCAAGCACTTCATCGAAAACTATTTTCAAGTAAGTCCTAATTCGTGTCAAGAAATTTATATTATTTCCAATCAACAATGTGTCAAGCACACAAGGTTTTAAGAAATATTATTATGCTCCCACTTACTTTCTTGAAACCACAAGCATCTTCATTATCCATTGATGAAAACAAATTCTTTTGACTATTTCATCAAAAACGAAGATTCCAACTCCATTTTGCTCTCTTCTATCCATTGTTGGAACTCTGAAGTTTGCATACTTACTAGCATCCTCTAGATTGACAAAATACCTTGGACTGTACCACATGCAAGTCCTAGGTTGCATTTCCATCACATGGAAATCCTTTTGGCAACCAAGTATCATATCTCAAGATTGAAATATGTATAAATTGCTAGTTTAACCCGATCTGACTTTAAGCATCGCTATGGTGAGACAACCTCATCGTAGTCAACTCCTTGAACTTGTTATTGCAACAAGTCGAGCTTTATGGATAAAACATTTTATCCACATCAGTTTATAGTTCCATTAATGTTCGTTAGACTCTAAGTCTTCCGAAGGGTTTACCAAGATATAATCTTGAATCATTTATGGAAACTATCTCGGATTATATTGGCATTTAGCCAATTCCGGAGTCAGGGCCCATCAACGCTTCCTTGTGCATCGTAGGTATATTGTTGTCTAACAACAATATCTCGCTTGCGCACCTGAGAGGTTTGCACGAGTTTTGCCTACGTGGTTCAGTTGCAAGTTCGATCGAAGTCCATACATCTCATGTAGAGGCTTCCGTATCAGTCGCAGTAGGAAACTCTGGAATTACTTCCAAGGTTTCTTTCCTTTGATCTGATGACGAAGATACTGTTATCTCGTCGAGTTGCACTGTTCTCCCACTCACCTTTTTGCAAGAACCATTCTCTTTAAAAGCATACCGTTCTTGGTGGCAAACCTTTTTGCCTCGGTATAGTGGTGGAGGAATTCCCAATTACTTGGGATAACCTACAAAGTAGTACTTGTCTGATTTGGAATAGGTTTGTAAATATTTTACACAAGCCCCATATTCCAAATGTTAAGAAAAGATATAACATGGTTGGGGTTACCATACCATGGCATCATTTCAACAGACCTGATGGCGCTCTTTTGAGTGTAAAAGCCGTAGTCTCTAAAGCATTACTTTAAAAAGGGATAATGGCAAATTGATTTATGTCATCTTTGATCTCACCATGTCATAAATTGTTTGAATACATCTTCACAGACATTCCACTCACAGTGGTGTTCCGGGAGGTGTAAGTTATGAAACTCTTTTCACAACTCATCAGACATTCGCTAAACTTGTAACTCAAATATTCCTTTTGGCAATCTAGTTTGCAGAAATATAATTTTCTTTTTACAATAATTTCTACTTCATTTTTGAAAACCTTATGAATGATTTCAAAAGATCCAGACTTACGTCTCATCAAGTAAATATCCATATATCCACTTGAGTCATTTCTGAAGATAGATAAATCCACTGCCAGCAACAACATTTATTGGACTACACACATCAAAATGTATGATCCAATAAGTTTGTTGCTCGTTCCTTATGGCCTATGAACGGTATTTCAGTCACTTCACTTTTCGGAGGAAAGTTGCAAGTGTCAGATGATTTATAATCAAACGACTTCAAAAATCCATCATTATGGAATTTCTCCATGCGGGTTTCTCCAATGTGACCAAATGCAGTGCCACACATGTGTGGTATTCTTTTAGTCTTGCGACATTTAGCGTCAGTGTTATGGATGTATCATATTACCATCAATATTCATAACATACATCCCATCCACGATGGAAGCATGGCCCTTATGTTATTCATAACACTGAACAACAATTGTTCTTTTATGAACAACCCTTTTGCAACAAACATTATGCAATGGGCTAGAGTGTGTAAAAACTCTAAAATGAATTATGAAAGTAAATTCGGAGGTAATATATTATTATCAATATTCATAACATACATCCCATCCATGATGGAAGCATGGCCCTTATGTTATTCATAACACCGAACATCAAAAGTTCTCTTATGAACAACCTTCTTGCAAGATACTTTATGCAATGGGCTAGAGTGTATAAAAACTCTAAAATGAATTATGAAAATAAATACATAGGTAATGTACCGAGTATAGCAACTTTTACTATGTTCCCAGCGCATATCTAAACCTCACTCCGGCAAGTCTTTTAGGCCGTAGTAGTTCTTGCATCGAGTCGCAACAGAATGCAATCGAGCGGGTATCTTTGTGATCAACTCACAATACCCAAGAATTAGTGATTAAAATGTTTAATCATAATTCCCAAGAATTATATCTTTGACCAGCCTTCTATACATCAATAACTTGTATGACATTCATACATGAGCTGGATATTCCAGTCTTCTCTCTTTTTGCCTTTATACTTCTAACAGTTTAACTTTTAGTATTTCTCCTACTCTCAGAAGAAGCACTCAACTTAAGAGTGGCGTTAGCCCCGGACTTCCTAGGTGTGTAAGTCACACTAACACCCTTTGGACATTTCCTTTCTCTTTAAGTTGTTGTTTTATTCACCTTCATCACATGATAGGCGTTCTTCTGGATCCCTCTGTTATTAGTCAAATGCATAGTAAACACTTTTACTAACAGTTTGCAAAACAAACATTGCTTTGGATATCCCATATCTTTTAGCCTTTGTTTGTGTCTGAAAATGATTTTCAGTTCCATGAATATCACATAGCTATCCCAAACTTTTGAAGTCCGGGTCTCATGGAAACAAACATATTGCACTTGACCGTAACGGAATTCTAGCTATTGGATCGAAGGACGAGAGTCACATTTATCCATAGCATTAGCGGGAGAATACTGAAAGCATGCGATAGGACAAAGTCCTTCTCGGCACTTTTGAGGACAATCCTCACATTACGTTTACCAATCGTAAAGTTTTAACCAGATATATAACAACTATTCAATTTTAACAGGGAAGGTGGAAACGCGACCATTCTTCTATAACTATTATGCATATAACACTTAGACAGTGTCCATAATTAATTGCACTAAGAATTAAAAGAATTAATTCTAAAGTGCGCTCCCACTCAAATCAATATCTCTCATAATTGATTTTGAGTGATACAAGATCCAGACTTCAATTCATCGCCATAGAATCATCATCTCATGACGGGAATTTTAATCGGTAGGCCAACTTGCCGATCACATCTCTATGTGACTCTTGTTCATCTTTCGATGGGCGTGTTCCGAGCTCAGGACAATCAGGCCAGAACATCAAGACAACCAAGTGATCTCACTGCGAGGTCTCAACTCACCCGCCTCACACTTCTCTAATCGTTCGTACCCATGCATCCATGTGATACCCCAAAGAGATAGGTGCCGTGACGGTGCTACACTTGGGAGAACACTAACTACTTGATATTTTTAAGTGAGAGATCACCCTAATAAAAAGCGACTACCGCGCAATCAAGAAGGTTTCATTAAGAGGGATAAACATCTCAGGCAATTCATAATAGCATGATATGGTATAGCCCTTTCTGACGGAGAAGTCTTGTATTTCTTCGTCTTCGGCATTCGCGTCGGTGTTCACCTTCGCGAAGTTTGCCACCACCTTGTCGATGCACCAGATAATATTGCTATCTCTATAGCTAATAAAATAAGTGCAATACAAAAGGTTGACACGCAGGTGATTAAAGTGACAATCATATGGCTCCAGCCATCATGCCGAATTAAGACACGCAGGTCATGTTAATTTACATCATATAGTCATCTCATACATAATCAAATTAATATGAGCACTGCTATACCACATCATATGCACATGCAAACCATCCTGCAAAACCAAGTTAGACGCCTCTAATCGGTTTATGCAAAATTTCATTTTACGTGGCTTCTAAGGTTTCGAAGCAAACCGAAGCTACCAACGTCCATCATCAAGTATGATTATTCAAGTCGCTAGATTAGCTTTGCGGGGTGTATGAAACAGGAGATAATAAAATCTTGAGCCCCATACTGAACTTCGTCATACGCATGACCCCCGTGCAGATCATATCTGCATTGCCCTTTCGTCTGCGAAATTTCATCTTTCTTTTTAACTATGGTGGAATTCAAAGAACTGTTAGCACTTCGTTGATCAATCAGGATCACGGATTGCCAGAACTTTGAAACTCCACCATGCCGTTATCAAGATCAGAAATATGCAAATTCCAGGGAAGCAACAAGAACATCGGGTAACAGATTTCATCTGCTACCCGCACACATAATTATCAGCAGTAGAACTCATCTACTACAAATTATATTGTGCAACACCCATACATCTCTATGTATTCTAGATCGTAACCTGCATCTACGCATAGCACGGCTCATGATGCCACTGAAAGGGAACGCAGCAGAAAACAAAAAATTTCCGACCTATGCACCAGCCCAGGACCACTATGGAGACTGCATAGAAGGTTTGATCATTTCGTTACCGACTCATAGCGCAGCGGAAGTAGAGTCGATGACGATCGGCGGTGCAGATCCCCGCAGCTAGGATTTAAAACCTCCCAACCGCGAGGATGTACTCCCTCGTCAGCCCACCGGACGGATCTCCGGGCAGCCCTTCGGGAGGCCTCGGGACAGTCCCTCGGATAGTCCCACCGGACGGATCCTCGGACAGCCCTTCGGGAGGCCTCTGGACAGTCCCTCGGATAGTCCCACCGGACGGATCCTCGGACAGCCCTTCGGGAGGCCTCTGGATAGTCCCTCGGATAGTCCCACCGGACGGATCCTTGGACAGCCCTCCGGGAGGCCTCACGGACAGCCCTTCGGGCGGGTCACTCGGACAGCCCTCCGGGCAGTTACTCGAACAGCCCCTCGGGCAAAGGATCGAAACTACGACCTCTCTACGGGGTTGCACACATACGGTGTCATCTATCCGGCAGGTCTTCGCCGTCCAGAACTAGTTCCCACCGGAACCCAGACAGCCTTTCGGCTCTACGAAACTATTTCGCGGGGAGGGAGAGAAGAAGGCCAGATCATGCATGGTTTGTGTATGTTGAGAAAGAGTGTGTCTTTAGGCAGCCCCCTCCACCCCTATTTATAGTCCAAGCCCAAGGGTGGCTTCTCCAAGAAGCCAAGGGGAAAAATACCAAAAGGCCCTCAAGGTGGCTTCTCCAAGAAGACACCCAAAAAGCGCTTTTACTATTCACGGAAACATTTTTCCACGACCGTTAAATCCGAAAATATTTCTGTGGGTCTTAGAATAATTCCAGTACCCACTAAAATGATTTTGGACGCGTTCCGAAACAATTCCGGATTAGTGATTTTCATCTGCGAAAAGCAACCAAACCGGTTCCGGCAGCTCCGGAACATTTCCGGGATTTTTCTCCGAAAAATCCCAGAAGTTCCCAGACCAATTCTGGCACCCTCCAAGAATTTCCAGACGTGTGCCGAAACCAATTTGACTCAATGGTATACCCTGAAACAACTTTTTAGTTTTACCGAAACTATTCCGGTGCTCTCTCTCCGGAACTTTTCCGCTGTCTCCGAAACTTTTCCGGTGACTTTCTCTCAGACTCCCTGTCTAGTATTCAGCAGATAGATGACCCTTAAGCGTGTGACCCTATAGGTTCGGTGAAGTATAGACATGACCGGAACTCTTTCCGATCAATGATCAACATCGGAGCCATGGACACCCATATTGATCCCTATACCCACACGAATGAATATTCGAATGAACCTCCAGTTGCCGTGTGCTATTCCTGTTGCTTTACGATATGTTACAAATACCCGAGGTGAGAATCATCGGCATCCCCATGGATCAACACTTGTCCACAATGCCAGTTACCTCGTTACCGGTTTTGTTCTCTTTTCTCGTACCCGTGTTCCGGCATCCCCGTGATCAAATCACATTGTGTCTGGCCAGACGATGATGGATACCGTAACACCGAGAGGGCCCAGAGATATCTCTCCATCGTCGGAGGAGCAAATCCCAATCTTGAGATATCAAGTCCCTTGACATACTTTCCCATGAACCCGTAAGCCGCCGTAATAGCCACCCAGTTACGGATGACGTTTAACAAACCCCAAAGTTCATGAAGCAAGCATGAAGAAACTCGACACTCTGATGGTCTAAGGAATTATGCAAACATTAACTTTCTCTGTGTTATTAACCATTAACTTGTGACGAATGAATCTCATAGCATAACATCAATTCGGGCGATTCAACACAAGTGTTCTCCTAACATTGTGCCCTCAAAGTTGCCGGCATAGTCATGCCCATGATCAGGAAAACAGAACCATCATGCAACACTTGAGCTAGTCTCAGAGGCCAGACTAGGAATACATTTTACCGTTTATTATTCCACACGTGCATATGAGTCTTCCTCCGAGCCTCGTGGTTATTGCAGACTCGAGAACCATAGCAGTTATAGTGTGGAACATAAACATAATTATGAACATGGAGATAAACAATAACATTCATTATTGCCTCTAGGGCATATCTCCTACAGAACATATGCCGACGGCTTAGCCGTCGGTATAGTTCTGACACGTGGCGCGTTTTTATTAGGGGTAACTTGACGACGGCGCCGTCTGCCGCCGTCATACGAACGAGTTTACTGACGGCCAATCTGTGCCGACGGCCGTACGGACACCGTCGGCATAGCTACCTATGCTGACGGCTTTTCTATGCCGATGGCAGGCCCAGGTACGCCGATGTATACTATGCCGACGGGTCTATGCGTCGGCATAGGTCTATCCCGACGGGATTTGTACCTATGCCGACAACGGCTTTGGCCGTCGGCATAGCCAGTAATCCCGGTAGTGATGGGAAGTGCAGGTTTAGAGCAAACAAAGGTAAAGGCAAGCTTTATGGATCAAGTTTTTTTTTTCTAGAAATGCTTCGGTCCGTACTGTCTTTGCCTTCATCAGCAAACTAAACTGGCACTAATGGGTTCTGTTTTTTTTTACTTTAGGCGCGCTCGCACATCAACTGTGCACAACCAGCGGCAAGAACCTGGCAGAGGAAATTTGACGATGAAGGCAAGAAGATCCAACTGTTTAGCATGACCATGAATGATATGATATCAATCGTACGTATTTGAACATAGTTTACATCTCCGAGGTTTCTGCTTTGAGCATATTTTGAAGAATATGAAAGGTTCAAAATTATAAAAACGGTCAAGCGTTTTGAACATGACTAGTTCATTCATTAAAAAGAAAGTGATGCAAAAAAAGGTTCAAAATTATCAAATACAATAGGCAGCACTCTGCGCCGGCGCGCCGGCCCAAATTTGGGCCGGTCAACGCGCAGCCGTACGATGGGAGCGATTTACAGCCACATGATTCTCCTTCCTCCCTTCCTCCCTCCATGCGGCTTCTTCTCTGCGAAAAACAGCCCCATTGCGTCGCCATGGATGAGCACGCGCCCGGCTTCGAAGCACCGCCCTGCGCATCTCGTCTATTGCCACCGGTCACCGCCCTCACCCCCCGGTCGCCGCCCCTCGCCGCCGGTCGCTGCCCTCGCCGCCGTCGTCTCCTGCCTTTCCCACCGGCTCCGCGTATGCAGCAGCGTGCCCCCTCGTGGTTGCAGCTCCTCGTGACGACGGTCGCAGCTCCGGTGGTGGCGGTCACGACTCCGGTGAAGATGGTCGTAGCTCCGGCGGAGATGGCCCCATGGTAGCAACTATGGTGGCATCGTGTGGCCTTCCGGCGCTCGTGTTGGTTCCAGCAAAAACACTTGCCGGTTGTAACATTTTTTTTCCATGGATGCAGCTCCGTCGTGCAGACGCTCGACGGTGGTAGCTTTTTTTTGTCGCCGGATGTAGCTTTTTTGGTCGCCGGCTCCAGCTTTGTTTTCTTCGGTTGCAGCAAAGGGCAGCGGCCGGCGTCGGGCCTCATAGCCCATGCTCTCGCCGGGTTCTAGCTTTTTTTAGACGGTTCCAGCTTTTCGTGCTGCTGGTTGCAGCTCCTGTACCTCCATGCTCTCAGCGTCTACGACGACGGTCACCGCGGTGGTAGCAAAACTGGGCGCTGGTCCCAGCATTTGGCTGCCAAAGTTGTAACAGTCGTCAGCCTTGGGCACCCACCGTCGCCTGCCCCGTCGTGGTTGCAGCTCCGCCATGGCATTTGTCCCCGTCGCCTGCTCTGTTGGTTGTAACACCGCACATTGCTGGTTGCAGCTCTCCGACAAACTGGTTGCAGCTCCCCGCGGTGCCAGTTCCAGCAAAACGGCGGCGTGCCGTTGCTGCTATGGAGCAGCCGGATGCAGCATCCTTGTAGTCGGATGCAGCCGGTGCTTGTGGTGGGTAGTAGCAGCGCGCATGCTGTCGCTAAGAGCAGGAAGAGGAGTATTAGGCGATGTGGGCTGGAGGTAGAAGAAAGGGAAAGAGATAAGGTGGAAAAGGGGGCCAGTTGCGTAGGACCCACCACGTGCGGGAGCAGTTTGCCTGCGTGGTGCGCGTGCAATCGTGTTGCATGTGTGCGGGATTTGCGCGTGAGAGCGAGCGGCCGGCCGAAAGTTCGGCCGGCGCGCCGTTCCAAAACGTTTCCCAATACAATACTCTGTTTTGAGAACTCTCCCCTACCGTTCACTTTGCAAGACCTGCCACACTTGGCATTTGGCAATGATACATGCCGCATATGGCTTGCTCAGCCATGCCAGCAAGCAACTGACAGATGAAACAACACTGTTATCATTTTTGGCAAGTCAATAGTTGGATACAGGCCCCTTCCCCCGAGCCGCTCCCGCGAGCATCCTCGGGGGCAACCCTAACTGCCTCCGCTCCGTAGGTGGCGGCGGGGAGCTTCTTCCCCTCGGCGTGGCGGCGACTGGCGCGGGACAGCGCGTGGCGCGGGGGCGTTGGGTGGCCGCGGGCCTGGCGGCGCGGCGCTGGGAGCGCGGGGCGGCGGCTGCGCAGCCTGGCGGCGGTGTGACGGCGACCTAGGGCCTGGACGGCGCGCGGCAGCTGTGGTGTGTCCTCCCCATCAGGTGGCGGCGCGTGGGGCGACCCGGGCCAGATCCGGCCGGATCCGGTGCCGGCGGCTCGTCCTTCGGCGGGGGCTGCGGGCGGCTTCGACCACGGCTAGCCTCTCCCTGATGCAGGCAGGGGCTGCGGTGTGGTGGCGGTGGTGGTGGGGTGGACTGGGGCGGAAGCGGGCGACTTTGGCGCTGCCGGTGGTGCTCCCTGGTGCCACGGGCTGCGCTTGGCTTGGGCCACGGTCGACAGTTTCCTCTTCGCTGTTGGGTGGAGGTAACAACGGCGTGGTGGCGGTGGTGGCGGTGCGGTGCGTGCGCGGCGGCTCCGACGCTTGGAGCTCGCCGGGCGGCGTGGGTTGGGCAGTGGCCCGGTGTGGCTGCTGCTGCTCCGGTCGTGGGTGGCTCCACGACAGCTTGGCAGGTCGGCGGCGGCGGCGGCGGCGGCTGGTGTGTCTCGGCGTCGGCTCGTCCATAGGCGGCTTGTGTCGGCCTTCGATACATCTTCTCGTCGTCCGGGCGCTACTCTCTTCAAAGGGCTGGCCCTCCCCCAGCTGCGGTCCATCGCTTGTCTCGCGCCCGGTGCGACAAGACCGAGCTCGTCTCGCGCCCGGCAGCAGGACCGAGCTCGTCTCGCGCCCGGCAGCAGGACCAGGCTTGTCTCGCGCCCGGTGCTGCAGGACGGGTCGATGGAGGCTAGTTTTGGCCGGCCTATAGGGTCTCGGCGCTGGGTGCCGCCCAGGGGTGCGAAAGGCGGGGCCTTTCCGCTCGTCTCTTTGGTTTGGGTAGCGGCGCGTCTCGGGTGAGGGGGTGTCAAGGTCTGGGATGCCGGGGCGGCGGCCCTGGTGGTGGTAGCGCGGTGCTCTTGGGCAGAGCCCGTGGCTCGGTGCTGCCCGGTGGCCATGGCCGTGTGGGTGGTGTGGTGGCCAGGGTGTGGCGTTCGGTGGCGGTGAGTGTTGGCCGAGGTGAAAACCTGTTCTATCTTCGGACGGACCGGCGGCGGCGAAGCTCGTTCCCTTCTTGAAGGCGTCGTCGCAGCTCTCATTGCCCGTCGTGTCGCTCCAGGGGAAACTTTGATCCTCGGATCGGGCGGTGGCGGCGCTCCAGTGTCGTAACCTTCTTGAAGGCGCCGCCTTGGAGCCCACGGTTCGTCGTATGCGGCTTCATCTCTTCGCGGTGGTGTGTTCACGGTTGAAGCCCCCGGTTGCTCTTGTAGTGCTAGGGATGATGTGGCTGCGCTCAGCGCCTATGTATCCTGCCTTGGGTGTGTGCGTGTGTTGTGGTGGCGTGCGTTTGTATCGGGATGTTGTTGATCGTTGCTTTATATATAAAGCGGGGCGGAAGCCTTTTTCGGTAACAACACTGTTGTTTGATTTGAGCAACGAGTACTACATATGTTACTCCTCTGTGATCCTAATACTAACCAAATTCCTGTTGGTGGTCCTTCAGATACCTATGATTCTCAAGGGCCTGATACTAAATGCCGACCAAATGGGAAAAGGCCGGGTGAGTGCTGAACATATAGAAATGTACCAGTGACGTAAATTTACTCTGCCTTGTCATGGAACTTAACGAACAATTCTTCATTTTTGCGAAGGATATACTCTATGACCCATTCAGGAAATGGATGGACAACTGCTACCGTGGCCTACCCCTTGGTGGCCTTGGGTAAGTTTCTGCCTTTTCTTTGCAGAATCTAAATTAATTAGCTAAGTTCACTGCCAATCAAGTACATATAGGGTTTTTTATCACCTTGAAACTTGCCATGGTGATTTTTCTTTTCTTTTCCGAAAAGGAGGAATACCCCCGGCCTCTGCATCAAGCGATGCACACATCCATTTATTTAATCAAATGTAGTGTCAAAATACGAGTACCATCTCAAGTACGAAAACAAAAACGAAAAAGTATAAAAGTCGCCACAGCCGGCAAAAATAGGACACAATGACTAAACACCTATCCTATTGTTGGACCGCCATCCAAACCGGCAAAAGTATAGGCTTTTTTATCACCTTGAAACTCGCCATGGTGGTTTTTAACCCAAACATGTTTTCCATATCTGATTGACTCTAGATGCTACATGCCTGTTCTCAAAACACATCCTCTTATCAGTGCAGGAAGCATTGGGAGAAGCTACAGAGGGTACTTTCAGCATTTTCAGATATTCCCAGCGTTATATGAAGAAAAACCTATCCTTGCAAACCAATTTTCAGTAACTATACTTAACTCTTCCATTTCCCAATTGGCAATCCCTAGTGTCACTCTAAGTCTTAACTGTAAAGAACTTCTAATGATTGCCTCTATTCACTTGTCTAGGCGTTCGTCTCGCGTCCCAACGGAAAGAGCTACTCGACGGTGTTGTCTGCGCCGACTACTGATGGCCTCAAGTAAGCTGTGGATCTCAGCAAGGTTATTTCTGGCCATTCAGATAGAGCAGAGATATCATTCATTGTGCATACTTGCAGGGGAGTCGATAAGGCCACTATTGGATCTTGGGACTGGAAGCTTAAGGAGAAAAACTGTACTTATCATGCCTTGTTTCCAAGATCTTGGACAGTTTATGATGGTAAATTCCTAAAAGCAACAAGGTTTTGTATGCACTCTTATGTTTTACTTTACGTGATAGATACATGTAATAACTGAAGATTTCTGTGGTACACCATACTAATTGCTATGTAGGTGAACCTGACCCTGAAATCAAGATCACCTGCCGTCAGATATCGCCAGTCATCCCTCACAACTACAAGGAGAGCAGCTTCCCTGTTGCAGTTTTCACTTTTACGGTACATTTTCTTCTTCGGCAACTTAATCCAATAACACCACATGTACTTTCCTTGTTGCAGCTCAGCACTTAGTTATGATGGATGTGTCTTGCTGCAGGTGCAAAATTCTGGGAGCACACCTGCAGATGTAACATTGCTCTTCACATGGGCTGTAAGTGCAATAAGCCAACAACACGTTGCCATTTTACCACCTTATCTGTGAAGACTTAATATCTATTTGCTCATCCTCTAGAATTCAGTTGGTGGGAGATCAGAGCTGACTGGAAATCACACCAACTCCAAGATGATGTAATGAACGTCAAATTGTTATTTTCCGCGCACTTTGTGTTTCATGCCATGAAGCAGCAATCTAATCTCTCTGACTGACGACCTTAATTGTTGGTTCTTGCCATTCTGTTTTTTGTTCTTGCACAGAGAGCGTGATGGTGTGCACGGCGTTCTTCTCCGTCACAGGTGTGTTAAACATTTCGTCTTGCAAAACCTGACATGATACACAACTGCAAGCGTAACAGCAAACTTGGGATGGATGGCACGAATGTAGGACTGCGGATGGACACCCGCCGGTGACGTTCGCCATCGCGTCTCAAGAAACGGAGGACGTCCGCGTCACTGACTGCCCTTTCTTCACGATGGGATCGTCGGACTCGGACGACTTCACGGCCAAGGACATGTGGGAGGAGATCAAACAGCACGGTTCCTTCAGCGAAACCCGCACCAGCAAAGAGCCGAGGGCGTCGAAGGCCGGATCATCCATCGGTGCGGCGGTCGCGGCGGCGACGACGGTGCCGGCAGGGGGCAGCCAGGTGGTGTCGTTTGCTCTGTCGTGGTCGTGCCCCGAGGTGAAGTTCACAGACGGGAAAACGTATCACAGGTGATGTGTTTTGCTGATCCCTCCTGCATGGTATTACTACTACTACCTCCGTCTGGAAATGGATAGAAATGAATGTATCTAAAACTTAAAATATGTCTAGATACATCCATTTTTGCGACAAATAATTCTGGACGGAGGGAATAGCGGTTTGTTTTTCATTGTGATAACTGACAGGGCTTTGTGGAACAGGAGGTTCACCAAGTTCTGTGGCTTGGATCGAAATGCTGCTGCAGCGAGCTTGGCTCATGATGCTCTTCTTGGTAAGCCCTGGTGATTGTTTTGTTGGACACACAGGGGCCCGGGCTCATTTGATCGATATTCCTTGTGTGAGTGTAGAACACATGGAGTGGGAGTCGAAAATCGAAGAGTGGCAGAGGCCTATTCTGCAGGACGAAAGGCTGCCTGAGTGGTAATCCGTTTGTATTTATACATTATTACTCAACTGTGTCTTCAGAGTTTGACAATTGATGTCATGTTTGTATTCAGGCATCCGGTTGCATTGTTCAACGAACTCTACTATCTGATCGCTGGAGGCACCATATGGACAGGCATCTCCATCACCATCAGCAAGTATCAGAATTCGTACCACGGAGCTGAGAACAAATCTCTGTCAAATCTCAAATGTCGTCTCAGATGGACGGCCTCCCAAGATATGAGCGTTGCCTCATCAGGGACGGGGACCCAAGAGCCATTCTCCCTCGACGTGTTCCGCACAGACCTGCAAGGCAGTGGCAGTGGCACCCCGGTGGTGGACGGCGTCCTGAGCGAGATGACGTCCGTGACGGAGGGCCTGCGCTCGGCGGCGGCGTTCGGCGCGACGCTGCTCGACCCTCGCCCCATGCGCACCATCAGCGGCAGGACCGTGCCACGCAAGGTTCTCGGCTCGGTGCCGCACGACGTGGGGCTGAATGACCCGTGGTTCGAGCTCAACGCCTACATGCTCCACGACCCGTCGCGCTGGAAGGACCTCAACCCCAAGTTCGTGCTGCAGGTCTACCGGGGCGTTGTCGCCATGGGCAACGTCGCCTTTGCCAGGGCGGCGTGGCCGGCGGTGTACCTGGCCATGGCGTACATGGACCAGTTCGACCGGGACCGGGACGGCATGATCGAGAACGAGGGCCGCCCTGACCAGACGTACGACCTGTGGTCCGTGTCCGGGGTCAGCGCCTACACCGGCGGGATCTGGGTTGCGGCGCTGCAGGCTGCCGCTGCCATGGCGCGCATCGTCGGCGACGGCGACGCCGAGTGCTACTTCCGTGGGCGGTACCACATGGCGAGGCGCGTGTACGATGACCAGCTCTGAAACGGCACCTACTTCAACTACGACAACAGCGGCGGCAAGACGAGCTCCTCCATCCAGGCCGACCAGCTCGCCGGGCAGTGGTATGCTCACGCGTGCGGCCTGGAGCTGGTCGTGGAGGAGAAGGCCCGGAGCGCGCTGGGGACGGTGCTCGACTACAACGTCATGCGGGTGAAGGGCGGGACGGTCGGGGCGGTGAACGGGATGCGGCCGGACGGCAGCATCGACATGTCGTCGACGCAGTCCAAGGAGATATGGCCCGGCACCACGTACGCGGTCGCGGCCGCCATGATCCACGAGGGCATGCTGGAGGCCGCCTTCCGGACGGCCAAGGGCGCCCACGACGCCAGCTGGTCCAAAGATGGCTTCGGCTACGCGTTCCAGACGCCGGAGGCTTGGACGGCAGAAGGCGGCTATCGCGGGCTGCACTACATGCGGCCCCTCTCCATCTGGGCGATGCAGTGGGCGCTGTCGCCGCCGGAGCTCCACAAGGACCTGGGGCCGGCGGTGCCCTCGCCGGGGCCCGGGGGACGCCTCAGTTGGACAGGACAAGTTCGACAAGGTGGCGAGCATGCTGAGGCTGCCTGAAGAGGAGCAACACAAGGGATTCCTCCGGGCTCTCTACCATATTCTCCGGCAGGTGGTGCTCCCGGCATGACACCTCGATCCAGCTCTGACATGCATGATGGTGGATGAATAAATTAGTCGGTTGAGTTTTTCTCTTTTGAGCATTATTAGTCCTTTTTTTTTCCGAGAAAACTTCCGATCTATTCATCTTCAATCATGACAGTACAACGAACACTACAAATAATAAAAATTACATCCAGATTCGTAGACCACCTAGCGACGACTACAAGTACTGAAGCAAGCCGAAGGCACGCCGCCGTCATCGCCCCTCCATCACCGGAGTCGGGCACACCTTGTTGTAATAGACAGTCGGGAAGTCGTCGTGCTAAGGCCCCATAGGACCAGCGCACCAGAACAGCAACCACCGCCGATGAAGAATAACGTAGATCGGAAGGATTCAACCCAAAGACACACGAACGTAGAAGAACAACGACGAGATCCGAGCAAATCCACCAAAGATAGATCCGTCGAAGACACACATCCACACGCCCACCAACGATGCTAGACGCACCGTCGGAACGGGGGCTAGGCGGGGAGACCTTTATTCCATCTTCAGGGAGCCGCCGCCGTCTCGTCTTCCTGAGCAGGAAACAAACCCTAACAAAACGGAAAGGAACGACTAAAATCGGAGCCCTCCCGCCGGCCCTTGCCAGGATCCACCGCGCCCCCATGGCCCTAGGGCCACCGGAGACGAGGCGGACCTGCGGCGGCGCCGGCGAGAGGCAGGAACCCTAACTTTTTTTTTTGCCGGTACAATCTGAATCCATCGTTCATGCATGCATTCAGATTCGTGCCGCTGTGAATATTTTATTCCCACTTTTCTGCTATACTGGAGACGATATACTTCATCAAATACAGCTAGTAGCCTCAACCTTTGTCCTTGATATGGCAGGCATGGCAGCATGTGACAGCCCACTCTCTCCCTTCTCTCACACATAAATCCACCCTTTTATTTCACCTTAGCTAAATTAAATTATCCATATCATTTAAACTATAAGTTCATTTTTGAAATAATTCATAGATTTGAACTCTTGGCGCCAAGACCTTTAGAACTAGACCAATCTTGGATACACTTTAAACACGTTTAAATTTCAACGTTTCACATTTCATATGTGAAACAAACCCATTTCACTAGAAAATTATGAAAAAACCATTTTTCAATAGAAATATGTGAAACCAACCTATTTCACAGAAACCTTTTTTTTACCCAAATATGAAACTGAAATGTCAACTTGTGAAATTGGTTATTTCAAAAGAGTGAAATATGTTATTTCCAAAACTGTGCAATTGAAATAGATGCGATTTTTTGTGAAATAAGCTAGTGGAATGTGAAATGTAGGTTCTGAATTGTGAAATAGAAAATACAGAAAGTGAAATTGTAATGTATCATTGTGAAACTAATTATTTGGAAATGTGTAACAATTTATTTCAAAACATTGAAATAGATTATTTGAAAAATGTGCAATTGAAATATATGTCATTTTTGTGAAACAAGGTAGTGAAAAGTGAAATGTAGGTTCTGAATTATGAAATAGTAACCACACAAGGTGAATTTGTAATGTAGCATCGTGAAACAGATTATTTCTAAATATGAAATAGGTTATTTGAAAAATGTTCTATTGAAATATATGTGATTTCTGTGAAACAAGACTGTGAAACTGATTATTTTGAAATGTGAAATATACGTTCAAATTTAAACGTGGTCAAAAAATATTCAAGATTGATCTCATTTTAAAGGTTTTGGCGCAAGGAGTTCAAATATAAAAAATGTTTCAAAAATGAATATATGGTTTAAAAGATATGGATGTTTTATAGCCAAGAAGAAAAAAAGCTTGGATTTATTATGTGGGAGAAGAGAGAGAGAGTGATTCTATCACACTGTCATGCATGCATGTAAAGTACACGGGTGGGGGCAGCCGCCGGAGAGAGAGTAGAAATATGGAGGTGGGAAATCTAGAAAAGAAATGCAATACAAAGATACTTGGCCCACATAGTGCTAGATGGCAGCTCCGTATTGGAGGCCACCTTGCCGGTACCTAGCGCAACCGCGTAATTTTTCGTTTCGCGTGGTATGACTCTTTTGACAGCAAAGGTGATTTGGCTACGATGGTTGCATGAGGACTTTGGTGTTTCTGTCACTACACATACTCTCTTGTCTGACACTACATGTGCTATCAATACCATGTGTGACCTTGTGAAGTATGAGATCACCAAGCATATTGGTGTTGATGTTTCCTTTGTGCGCTCCAGTGTGCATAATCAAGTGATTGCACTTCAGTATGTGCCTTCTGAGTTATAGTTGTTGAATTTATTTTCATGAAGGCCCAGACTAGAGCGCAACACAACGTTTATCTACCATGAGTTGATGAGGAGGGGTGGTGGTGGTAGATTTATATTTATAGTTGTGTATAGCCATTGTATTTTCCCCACTGTATAAGAGGCTTTCTGTATATTTCCCTCACATATATGTGTATATATACTGACCTATGGCTCCAAGGGAATCTAAGTTGCATACTTTCCAATAATAATATGATACTTCCTCCGATCCATATTAACTGACGCTGCATTAATACAACTTTGTACTAAAGTCATACTAAAACAGCGTCAATTAATATGGATAGGAGAGAGTAATATATTTTTATTATGTATTTAATGATACTCAGTTGGTACTTCACTTTATGGTTTCAGACTAAATCTTTATGCCTTCTTTTCAAGCACTAAGGAAGTAATAACTATTCAACGTTAAATTTGTAACTTTTTAAATATTTCTAGGCTCCAAATCTTTTGATTTGAAGTTTTTCTATGTGGAAGATGCAACTTGTGTAAATTGTGGAAAATTTTGGTAAAATTATTAGGGACTTGAAGAGAAAGAAAACACAAGGGGCAATGGAAGTGCCCCCATTTGTAGAAGTGATGCATATATAAAGTGAGCTTTCTAAGGCACGGGGTGGTTGGACGCAATGGTAGAGGGGAGCCGGGGAGCGGCGGGCGAGGCCGAGGGATCTTAGATGTTTACAAAATTCTTAAAATAAAATGACAAAAGGATCATTGTTTGTCAAGCCTCAACTCCTACTCGATCATATTGATTTCTACAAAAAGTTCTAATTTGTGGGCACCTAAAAGAAAGACAAGACCCTAAGGCGAGGTACATGCATGTGCGAACAAGACCCTAAAATCCCTCGTTTAGCCGCTGCCGGAACCTCCGAATGAACATATCTGCAGCCTGGTCAATCTCTTCCTCCATGTTGAACTCCATCCCCTCAACTTCTCGGTTATTCCTGATCACATCCATGACTGACTGCTCATCATCATCATCTTGATCACATGAATCAAGTAGCACATCATCATCGTCAGTGTAGCGGCAGTTCTTGTGGTCGCCCTTGAAGAGGGGATGCAGTGTCATGTCAACTTGGCAGCCACCATGACCGTTCTCTTGACCGATCATCGCCAAGTGACGAGACAAATTGGCCGCCAAGTCACCCTCATGGACGCTGACCGGTCTCTTCTCGACCGTGCACATCGCGAGAGGCTTGTGGCGTTCAACTCTCTCCCAGTCGGCCATAATGAGCGCGTCGATCTTGCGAGAGACCACCGCGGCCGTGGCCATCCTGCGACGCTGGAGCGAGGCAAGGATGAGGAGCCTGGCGGCGAGCACGCCGGTCTTGCTCTTGCACATCGCTGCTGCCTTCTTCAGGAGCTCAGGAGCCTTCAAGATCTTCATCTTTGTTTCTGAGAGGTGGTCAAGCTGCTTATGAAGGGAAACGAGCAAGAAGCTGCGGTGCCTCAGGCTTGGAATGGGATAGGTTTCTGGGATAAAGAGATGAGAGAAGCTGGGTTGAAATGAGGCATGGGCTTTGTCCTGAGGCTCCAATGGTGTATTTATAGTTGGAAGCTGAGCATGCAATTAACATTGCAACTAGCCTTGCTCATGTCACGAATCACATTTTTGGTACCTCGCCCAATAAAAGCATGTGAAAGCAGCTAGCATTAGAGAAAAATTAAATAAAGGAAGGGCCAAAGCCCGACTTTTAAAAAAAAATAGAGATTTTTTTTTGACATGTGGGGTGAGCACTTAAAGAATGTTGTCAGTGGACAATGGGAAAGTATATATTCCATTAAGTCACAAAAGGCACCTGTCCCAGACTGCCAATATCTCTCCTTTGATCAAGTGGTAAAGCTAGCTGATTGATGGCTTAGAATAGTTTTGCCCAAAGCAAGCAGACCGGCCGGACAGCTTTCCTTGCCTGTCTCCGGCCGTGTGATTCACGCTCAGAATTCCAATGGCTGCAGCTATAGCGCGTCTCTGATTTTTCCTTCTTTTCTCCGCTGCTTTGTGTGGGCGTGTGGCTATACGTGAGATCTGCTTAGCTTTGCTTCTCCTCCGTGTGCTTTGCTACTCGCTAGTTGTACAAAAGTAGAAGCAATCTCCGTGATAGATCGATGGGAGGTTACTCTTTTTCTCATGCAGTCAAAAGTCACACTACCATTATGGTGTTGAAGACTTGGGAGTATACGTAGTCTCACACGGCACATATCGCACGCGGCAACTGCCAGAATTCCAAGGAGCACGCAGGTGCGGGGGCACGTACCTGTCAACCCCTGCCTGGCTGCTCGATTGCCTCGTGATTCACGAAGTAGCTAGATCCAGTACGACAGCACAGTAAGTTTTAAGTTTTAGACGTTGAAACTTACGATTTTGCATCTGAAAATTTTGATTTTCCCTGTCGCGAGTATCAAGTTTCAGAGTTGAAACTTTAAGGGATTTTTTTTTGTCGGTCGCAGGTACTAAAGTCGTGATTTTTGTCGGTCGCTCGTACCAAATTTCAAGAGTTGAAACTTAACAATTTTTTTTTCAAAATTCATCAGAACCTACTCAAAATGGATCTTATTTGAAAGCCCTCGTCACGAAAAACATGAATATAAAAACAGAACTTAATTTGAACCTTTTATTCAAAAGATAAGAAAGTTCCCCCCCCCCCCCCCCCCCCACCTGCGTGTGCCATATCCTCTCCCTGGCAACTGCTAGAGAAACCATGAGTTGACAGATGTCCTGAAAACAATGCAGGGAGGACCCCAAGACATAGAAAAATACAAGAAGGTCCATAGGGATGCCTGCACACACCGAAACTAACAATTGCCGCCAATATCCAATTCCGCCGAGGCGCTCACTGGAGAATAAGCACAACCTCCATAATCGCCCAATCCAGGGGATCACCATCATCTTAAAGGCCTTCTGAGTCAATGTACATGCCTCCTGCAAGCAACAAGGTAGAAGGCACATGTCACTGTGGCCGGAGAACATCCCCGTGCTAACCTAGACCCGAATCCGTCACGTCCCGTCGACGTAGTTGGGGAAGGAGTCCAAATCTGCAGCCGTCGAACCACCAATTCGGATTTAGAAAATCCATCTCGTCCCAGCTTCCGACACCACCACAAAAAACAGCAACTGCCGGAGGAGAAAAGAAGATCTAATCTCACCACCCCGACCAGACGATGAGAAGACGATGCCATCGTCTTCTCGAAACCGCCATGAAAAGCGTCGTCGTGGTGAGGAGGAAGCTGAGGCTACTCTATTCGACGTGGCGTCATCCTCATCCCTCCGGCGCCACTACATGAAAGACTAACCCCACCAATGAAAAAAGCATAGGAAAGAAATAGGATCCCCCTCCTCCACCCGCTGTCGGAGCGACGAGCAGAGAAGGAGGAAACCATGGCCCCACTGACTTTCACTAAGAGGAGTAACCGCCTGCCCACGGTTGTGTTTTTTCGTGGAGAGTGAGTCTACATATATGGAGTTGGTGCACCGTTGAGTGCGTTGAACCACGGGTGGATATTTTGTGCACAGTTGAGTGCGTTGGAATGGCGATGCTTGGCACACGAGGGGTGCTAATTATCTTGACTTTTCAATCGGGTGATTTTATCCTTGGTTCACTATGAAATTGCTCGGTCAATTGCTGTTTTGGAATTCCGAAGGAAATGAACCGTTAAGCTCTATCCAACATGTAAGTTTTTGCGTGTTAAAAAAACATCTAAGTTTTTGCACACCCTAAAGGATTAGCTTGTGATATTCATATCTAGCTCCTCATTAAGTTCATCAAGAAATGAGCCCTCGCATCCTAGGCGTGCCTAGACCCACCGAATAATGTTTGGTAGAACTATGAAAACCTATGACCAATGCCTATTTACAAAAAGAACCTTGTATTGCATCATAATCAATTGGCACTCTAGCTTTATTCAGATTCTTACACGGGCACAGGTACATAGTATGTACAGTATACACAGGTACATAGTATGTACGAGACACAAACATTTCTTTTGGGGGGGGGGGGGGGGGGGGGGGGGGGGGGGGTGGTTAATCTAATTTTCTTATCACGCGGAAGGTGTCTTCTCCAGCTCGCTCCACTCTATCACAGTGGACAACTAATTAATTTTGTGCTACGATTCTGTATTAACAAGAGCGCCCAAGTTTAGAGGTACCAAGGGGCGGGTGAACCGAGCCTTCTCACATACCTGAACAATGCAGAGGGTCGGACCCTCCAAGAATGGCGAGCAACGGAGGTGGCCTGGTCGAAAAAGGGAACTCTAGAAGAGAGATATTGCGAAGCTTTGGTTGTGTGTGGTAGAGGGTTAGGGGTAGCGGGCTTGCTAAGCGAAGCACGGATGTAGGGGTGGTAGGTGATAGGACTTTGCTAGAGACATATATCCTATCAATGGCGATTTTATTTAGTAGGTGGGAAAGTCAAGATCTTTTGAATCCAGATCAAAGCATTTATAATTTTTTAATCAAAACAATTAATTTAAGTGTTTTTCTTTCCTTCAAGACACACACACCAAATACACAATTTAGCACGTAGCTAGATATGTGTCAAAACTTCCAACTTGTGTTCATCTGCTCAGGAAATCTTTTGATGAACATTTCGGCAGCCTGGTCGATATCCCTGTCCATGTTGGATCCCAGCTCATCAGCCTTATGGCTGCTCCTCATCACATCCATCACCGAGGACTCGTCTTCGCATCGTAATTGTCATCGCTGTTGTACCTGTCAGTGTAATGGGAACTAACTCTGTCGCTGAAGATGGGGTGCAGTGTCCAGTTAGAGCAGCCAGCAGCACCATCCTCTTCATCAAACAATGCTAAATGGTGAGACAGATCCTCAACCATCCCAATGGTACCCCTTGGCTCTCGACCTTGCAGACCAAAGTCTTGTGGTAGTCCACCTTGGCACTCTTCTCTCGGCCGGCCAGAATAAGGGCATGGATCCTATGAGAGATGGCACCAACTATGGCCTTCCTGCAATGGAGTGAGGCAAGTATGAGGAGCCAGGCGTTGGATATCGGTTACTCGGCAAACAATCACTGCATTTTAAAAAGATGCAGAAATATAAGCCAAGTGTTCTCCATAGGGTACTCGACAAAGGGTTACAACATTTTAAAAAAATACATGCAAAAACGAAAGCCGAGTGTCCGCTAGTGGACATTCGGCAAACAACGTCCGATGTAATGGAACCGTAAAACGCCACAGGGGGAGGGGGTAGGGACACATGGCCCACGATTTGCTGAGAACTTTGTGTTTGCTGAGTGTCTTCTGCTTCCTTTGTCGGGCTCTTTCTCTATGCCTAGTCTTTTCCCGGGAAAACTCAGCGAATACTGAGTATTACCGAGTACCTTCTGTTTGCCGAGTTTAACTTACACGGTACTCGGCAAACATGTTGTATGTATGCCAAGTTCCTGTGGATTTACACTCGGCAACCCGCCAAATTCTCGGCATAGACGGTTTTTCCTATAGTGGTGGGCAAGGCCGAGGGATCTTAGATGTTAAAAAAATTGTTCAAAAATAAATGACAATAAGGATAACTGTTTGTCAAGCCTCAACTCCTATTCATATTGATTTCTACAAAATTTTCTAATTTGTGGGCAACTAAATAGAACACAACACCCTAAGGTGAGGTACATGCATGTGCAAATAAGACCCTAAAATCCCTCGTTCAGCTGTTGCCGGAACCTCCTAATGAACATATCAGCAGCCTGATCAATCTTCTCCTCCATGTTGAACTCCATCCCCTCAACTTCTCGATTGCTCCTGATCACATCGACGACTGACGGTTCATCATCATCGTCTTGATTGCATGCATCAAGTAGCACATCATCGTCAGTGTAAGGGCAGTTGTCGTGGTCGTTGTTGAATAGGGGATGCAATGCCCGGTCAGCTGGGCAGCCACCATCACCATTCTTTTGACCGAACATTGCCAAGTGATGAGAGAAATTGGCCTCCAAGTCACTCTCATGGATGATTACCGGTCTCTTCTTGACCGTGTGCAGCGCGAGAGCCTTGTGGCGGTCCGCTCTCTCCCAGTCAGCCATAATGAGTGCGTCGATCTTGCGTGAGACTACAGCGCCCGTGGCCACCATCCTGCGGTGCTCGAACGAGGCGAGGATGAGGAGCCTGGCGGTCTTGCTCTTGCACATCGCTGCCGCCTTCTTCAAGAGCTCAGGAGCCTTCCCGATCTTCATCTTTGTTGCTGGGAAGTGGCCGATCAGCTGCTTATGAAGGTTAACAAGTAAGGAGCTGTGATGTCTCAGGCTTGAGAAAAGAAGCTGAGAGAAAGTGGCTTTGTCCTGAGGCTCTAATGGTGTATTTGTAGTCAGAAGATGAGCATGCAATTAACATTGCAACTAGCCTTGCTGATGTCACGATCAAACTTTTGGTACCTCGCGTGATAAAGCATGTGAAAGCAGGTAGTATTAGAGAGAAAAATTGGCATGTGGAGTGAGCACTATAAGAATGTTGACAGTGGAACTAAGCAAGGAACTTATGGTGAAGTATATATTCCAATTATGTCACAAAAGGCACCTGTCCCATGGCTAGGATTGGCTCTTTTGGGTTGGGGTCCCAAATTGCCAATATCGTTCCTTTAATCAAGTCATAAAGCTAGCTGATTGATGGCTTAGAATAGTTTTGCCCAAAGCAAGCGGACCGGACAGCTTTCCTTGTCGATCTCTGGCCGTGTGATTCATGCTCAGAACTCCAAAGGTTGCAGCTATGCTTCTCTGATTATTCCTCTTTTGCCCGCTGCTTTGTGTTGCTGTACGTGAGATCTGCGTAGGTTTGCCTCTCCTCCGGACGCTTTGCTGCTCGCTCGTCAACTCGCAGAAAGTAGAAGGGAGCAATCTCCGTGATAGATCTATGGGAGCTTCCGTGTTTTTTCATGCTTCCAGAAGTCTCAAAACACCATTATGGAGTTTTTGACTTGGCGTACTGTGACAACAACCACATCAAGTCTCATGCATACATGGCGTGGGTGTATATTTCCGGATTTTTACCGTGGGAAGATGTTTTTGTTCTGCCGGGTGAACCATCTTGTGTGTTTGAATGGTGATGCTTGGCGCGTGCAAGGGGTGCTAATTATCTTAACCTTTTGAATCCGGTGATTTTATCCTTGGCTCACAATTTGATTACCGCCTGATAACCACATTTCTCACCGCCACTCGGTAAACGCACGTATTGGACAAAAAATAGGGAACAGTTTGAATTTAAACATTCGCGTACATAAATTGAGCATGGCTTTTTTTGAATCTAAACGTTTGCGTACATAAATTGAGCATCATCTGAATTTTGTGGTTACCGTGATAACCGGAAATCCGCTGTCCTAGAGAAAAAAGTGGGATGAGGTAGCCAAAATCTTGGTCGGGAGAGAACGTATCGAGTGCAAGGGGTGAATCTATGTATCAGGTACACCCATGCATCTCTAGCCGTTGGATGGAGAAGAGATGGGCACAACCTCTTGACTGCCGCCATATATTTACAAAAAGAATCTTGTATTTCATCAAAATCAAGCCATACTTTCAGCTTTGTTTGGATTTCCCCATGGGCATGAGTACGGCGTTTCTATTTTTACCTTCTTCTTTGGGCTTAGAAATCTAATTTTTTCGCGAATATTTTGCGTATTGCATTGATAGGTAGGAAAAGTAGCATAGAGTAGCTACAGGGGACCTCTAACAACACTACCTTCTTATTTGGGCTTAGAAATCTAATTTTTTTTCACGAATACCCAAAAGACTTGCGTATTGCATTGATAGGTAGGAAAAGTAGCATAGAGTAGCTACAGGGGACCTCTAACAACACGAAGACGTGATGCGGCACGAGTCAGAGTTAAGTGCGCACAAACAGAGTGAAGGTTCGCGCTCCCCAGGCAGCAAGCGCTACATCTCTGGTATGATGATGCGTAGTCCTAGGGCACCCACACGAGCCCAGCGGCAAGCCTCATCCTTGATCGTGGAGGTGAGGTGTGAGATGGATAGGGGACCACTAACAACACGAAGATGCGATGCGGCACGAGTCAGAGTTAAGTGCGCACAAACAGAGTGAAGGTGTGCGCTCCCCAGGCAGCAAGCGCTACATCGCTGGTTTGATGATGCGTAGTCCTAGGGCACCCACACGAGCCCAGCGGCAAGCCTCATCCTTGATCGTGGAGGTGAGGTGTGAGATGGATGGCCGCTCGGCATTGAAGACGCAGGCGTTACGTTGCTTCCATATGCACCAAGCAGTGAGGAGAGCCAGCGAGGTAAGCTTCGGCGCATACATCACTAGTAGAAAAAGGACTTTACGTGAGCCCCATTAGTCCCGGTTTGGAATCGGACCGGTACTAATGTGACCATTAGTCCCGGTTCCAACGGCTAGGGGGGCGGGCATCATTAGTCCCGGTTCGTGTTGAACCTCTAGTACCGGTTCGTGACACGAACCGGGACTAAAGGGGTGGTGGCAGGCTGGTGTCAGGCTGGGGCCCCACGATCACCTTTAGTCCCGGTTCGTGTCACGAACCGGTACTAGAGGCTCACCTTTAGTCCTGGTTTGTGTAACGAACCGGGACTAAAGATGCTCCTATATAAACCCTTCGTCCAGCCCTAGCTCTCTGTTCTTCCCCTTTCCTCTCCTCTCTGTTCTTCCCCTCTTCCTCGAGCTCATCCTCCATTTTTGCCAAAATTTGTCAAGATTTGGAGGCACCCCATCCATCCAAGTGTTCACAAAGGTTAGCAACTTTGTCCTTTCATCTCTCATTGCTAGATTAGCTCTTGCAATGCTCTATAAGTATAGTGATTTGTGAGTTTTAGTTTGGGAGTATTTATATGTGGTAGTTTATTTGATTTATATGCAATTTGAGCTCAAATTAACTTCTTAGTTTGGATGTGTAGGTGTGGTTTACTTAGTGCCTTCCCGTCCCCGTCCTAACCACCGTCGATCGCCCGCACCGTCCCGTCGCCGGCACCACCTTGGTGAGCCTCTTGTTCTTATCCTTTTTATAAAAGAAAATCATGTTTGTGTGATTTAGATAGTTACTTGTATAATTTTCTTACCCGTACGTTGTTTGTTATACATAGTGGCATGGTTTTGATATCCGTCCCCATGGGCCCTCGTCCGGTTTATGATTCGGATGTGGTATATTCTCTTTTATAACTATTTGTTGCATTTCGTGTTTATGACAATTATGCCCATCAAGTTGACATAGATATTTTTATCTAGGAGGTATGTGAACCGGAAATTGCAACCGACCCTCTTGTCGAGAAGTTAAATTTAGTTGAAAAAGAAAACGAGTATTTGAAAGAAAAATTGAAAAGAATTAAAGAAGAGAAGATGAAACTGGAGTTGTATGTTGCCGATGTCGTCGATGATCACAAGATCAAGATGGATGCAATGCGCTTGAAGATTAGAAAATTTAAAAAATATGCCATTGATAGTGAGGCTTGGTATCACTATGCCATTGATCGCATTTGTTGTTGCATTTAAATGCTTTAGCTAGAGAGTTTGTATGTTGTTTTATGAGAACAAGTGTGTATGAACTTTATGTATGAACTTGTATTAATTTGGTCTTTTCGGTGTTGTATAATGAAGATGAGCCGACAATGGATGTACGATGACCGATGCTCTCCCCAGTTCATTAATGGCGTGCGTACTTTTCTGGTTGCGGCTGAGGCAAACAAGCGGGCAGATGGTTTTATGTATTGTCCATGTGCTGGCTGTAAGAATGATCGAAATTACTCTAACTCAAGAACCATTCACGTCCACCTGTTTGAGTCCGGTTTCATGTCCGGCTATAACTGTTGGACCAAGCATGGAGAAAGAGGGGTCCTAATGGAAGAGAATGAAGAAGAAGAGGATGACGACAGCTATCCTGGCCATGGGTTCCCTGAATACGATGGTACAACAATGGGGGAAGAAGCTGAGCCGACAATGCGGGAAGAAGCTGAAGAAGAGGCATCAGATGAGCCCGCTGATGATCTTGGTCGGACCATTGCCGATGCAAAGAGAAACTGCGCAAGTGAAAAGGAGAAGCTGAAGTTGTAGCGCATGTTAGAGGATCACAAGAAATTGTTGTACCCAAATTGCGAAGATGACAAGAAAAAGCTGGGTACCACACTGGAATTGGTGCAATGGAAGGCAGAGAATGGTGTATCTGACAAGGGATTTGAAAAGTTGCTGATAATGTTAAAGAAGAAGCTTCCAAAGGACAACGAATTGCCCGACAGTACGTACGAAGCAAAGAAGGTTGTTTGCCCTCTAGGATTAGAGGTGCAGAAGATACATGCATGCCCTAATGACTGCATCCTCTACCGCGGTGAGTACGAGGATTTGAATGCATGCCCGGTATGCGGTGCATTGCGCTATAAGATCAGCCACGATGACCCTGGTGATGTTGAGGGCGAGCGCCCCAGGAAGAAGATTCCTGCCAAGGTGATGTGGTATGCTCCTATAATACCACGGTTGAAACGTTTGTTCCAAAACAAAGAGCATGCCAAGTTGATGCGATGGCACAAATAAGACCGTAAGAAAGACGGGAAGTTGAGAGTACCCGCTGACGGATCGCAGTGGAGAAAAATCGAGAGAAAGTGGAAGGACTTTGCAGATGACGCAAGGAACGTATGGTTTGGTTTAAGTGCAGATGGCATTAATCCTTTTGGGGAGCAGAGCAGCAATCATAGCACATGGCCTGTGACTCTATGTATCTATAACCTTCCTCCTTGGTTGTGCATGAAGCGGAAGTTCATTATGATGCCAGTGCTCATCCAAGGCCCCAAGCAACCCGGCAACGACATTGATGTGTACCTAAGGCCATTAGTTGAAGAACTTTTAGAGCTGTGGAGTATAGAAGGTGTACGTGCGTGGGATGAGCACAAATAGCAGGAATTTGACCTGCGAGCGTTGCTGTTTGTAACCATCAATGATTGGCCTGCTCTCAGTAACCTTTCAGGACAGACAAACAAGGGATACCACGCATGCACGCACTGTTTAGATGATACCGACAGTATATATTTGGATAAATGTAAGAATTCTGAGCAGGCATCCCGTAAGAAAGAAAGGCAAGCATTTCAAAGGTGAGGCAGATCACCGGAAGAAGCCTTGCCACCGTACTGGTGATGATATACTTGATATGGTCAAGGATTTAAAAGTTATCTTTGGAAAGGGTCCTGGCGGACAATCTGTTCCAAATGACGCTGATGGACGCGCACCCATGTGGAAGAAGAAATCTATATTTTGGGACCTACCCTATTGGAAAGACCTAGAGGTCCGCTCTGCAATCGACGTGATGCACGTGACGAAGAATCTTTGCGTGAACCTGCTAGGCTTCTTGGGCGTGTATGGGAAGACAAAAGATACACCGGAGGCACGGGGGGACCAGCAACGTATGCACGGAAAAGACGGCATGGATCCAAAGCAGTATCAGGGTCATGCCAGCTACGCTCTTACCAAAGAAGAGAAGGAAATCTTCTTCGAATGCCTGCTCAGTATGAAGGTCCCGTCTGGCTTCTCGTCGAATATAAAGGGAATAATAAATATGGCAGAGAAAAAGTTCCAGAACCTAAAGTCTCAAGACTGCCACATGATTATGACGCAACTGCTTCCGGTTGCATTGAGGGGGCTTCTACCGGAAAACGTTCGATTAGCCATTGTGAAGCTATGTGCATTCCTCAATGCATTCTCTCAGAAGGTAATCGATCCAGAAATCATACCAAGGTTAGAGAATGATTTGGTGCAATGTCTTGTCAGTTTCGAGTTGGTGTTCCCACCATCCTTCTTCAATATCATGACGCACGTCCTAGTTCACCTAGTCGAAGAGATTGCCATTCTGGGTCCTGTATTTCTACACAATATGTTCCCCTTTGAGAGGTTCATGGGAGTCTTAAAGAAATATGTTCATAACCGTGCTAGGCCAGAAGGAAGCATCTCCAAGGGCCATGAAACAGAGGAGGTCATTGAGTTTTGTGTTGACTTTATTCCTGACCTTAAGCCGATTGGTGTTCCTGAATCGCGGCATGAGGGCAGACTGGGTGGAAAAGGCACGCTAGGAAAGAATTCAGTAATATGCCATGACGGGCATTCTTGGTCGCAAGCACACTACACAGTTCTACAAAGTTCCGCCTTGGTGGCTCCGTATATCGAGGAACATAAGAATATTCTACGCTCCAAACACCCGGAGTAGTCTGACGACTGGATTACACATGAACAAATGGGGACTTTCGCCGGTTGGTTGCAGACACGTCTCATGCATGACGACACTGTTGCAGATGAGCTGTACTTGCTGTCCAAGTTACCATCTTCGACTATATTGACTTTCAAAGGGTACGAGATAAATGGGAATACATTTTACACGATCGCCCAAGATAAAAAGAGCACCAACCAAAACAGTAGTGTCCTCTTTGATGCAGCAAACACCAATAGGCCAAAGGACACATATTATGGTTACATAGAGGAGATATGGGAACTTGACTATGGACGTGGTTTGAAGGTCCCTTTGTTTCGGTGCAAATGGGTCAATCTGACAGGAGGCGGGGTAAAGGAAGACCCACAGTACGGAATGACAACAGTGGATCTCAACAATCTTGGGTACGCAGACGAACCATTCGTCCTAGCCAATGATGTGGCGCAGGTTTTCTATCTGAAGGACATGTCTACCAAGCCGAGAAAAAGAAAAGATAAGGAAGCGAATACATCATACGATGAGCCAAAGCGCCACATAGTTCTTTCAGGGAAAAGAAACATCGTGGGAGTGGAGGACAAGACAGACATGTCAGAAGATTATGAAAAGTTTCATGAAATTGCTCCCTTCACAGTGAATATTGACCCGAGCATCTAGTTAAACGATGAAGATTGTCCATGGTTACGGCGCAAAGGGACACACGTGAAGAAAAAGTTTTATACCCAAAGATCCCACTCTGGGATGTGACCGGCTTCACTGTCATCACTTTCTTCTCTAGTGAGTTTCCGGACTTATATATCTGGAAAGTCCCACTTCGGACAAACCGGAGGGAATCTTTGTAATAGTTAGGGTACTTATGTGTTTTGCCATTTGAAACGCAAAGAACTGGATGCACTTCGTGTATAAAATGGACAATCTCTTTCGAAGTATCAGGCTTTCGGACGAAAACTCATCTGTTACAAAGGCATTTCATTTTTTTAAACTTATTTCAACTCCAGACTTTTTGTGCATTTAGTATGCACCATTCAAAGCCACGTCATCAATTTTCAACCCTTTCTGACTTCATTTGCTATTTTTCATGCATTTACTGATTTTTTTTAGCTAAATGACCCTGAAATTGAAAAGCACTACAAATGAACTCTGAAAAGGTTGAAAGTTGGCATGGTATCATCATTTCACCCACATAACATGTGCTAAAAAGTTGAGAGGGTTACGGCAAAAACTGGATGCACTTCATGTACAAAATGGACAATCTCATTCGAAGTATCAGGTTTTCGGACAAAAACTCATCTGTTACAAAGGCATTTCATTTTTTTAAAACTTATTTCAACTCCAGACTTTTTGTGCGTTCAGTATGCACCATTCAAAGCCACGTCATCAATTTTCAACCCTTTCTAACTTCATTTGCTATTTTTCATGCATTTACTGATTTTTTTTGAGCTAAATGACCCTGAAATTGAAAAGCACTACAAATGAACTTTGAAAAGGTTGAAAGTTGTCATGGTATCATCATTTCACCCACATAGCATGTGCTAAAAAGTTGAGAGGGTTACGGCAAAAACTGGATGCACTTCGTGTACAAAATGGACAATCTCTTTCGAAGTATCAGGGTTTCGGACGAAAACCCATCTGTTACAAAGGCATTTCATTTTTTAAATAACCTAAGAATTACCAAATTGAATAAAATGATAAAACACACTAATATTAAACAATAGAAAAAAGAATCACTGAAAAATCTATTTTTAAAGTAAAGTTATTCATAAACTAGTGATTCACACAAATTTCAAATAATTCAAATTTCAAACTATTCAAATTTGAAAACTACTGGCACTAACAGAAAGTTTATAATTTTTTGTGACCTAAAGCAAAAAGATTCACAAAGAAACTCTAAATAAAGCAAAAAACAACTCAGAAACAAAAGAAAATAAATAAAGCAGAAAACAATTTTTTTTAAAAAAAGCCCGCCTACTGGGCCCCACGGCCTGCATACGACTAGAAACCCAACCTGTAGTTGGGCCAGGATGCAGGCCCGCAAGGCCCAGTAAGCCCAACAGGGCAGCACAGGTTCAATAGGCCCACAAAGGGCTGCTTAGAGAGGAGCTCGATGGAGTGGCTGCGGCGGGGCTTATAAACTGGTGCTGGCACTTCTCGCCAAGCGAGGTGGGACTAAACTTTGCCCTGCACTGCGCCTGCGCAAGCACAACCTTTAGTCGCAGTTGGTGGCTCCAACCGCGACTAAAGGGGGGGTCTTTAGTCGCGGTTGGAGCCACCAACCGCGACTAAAGGTCTGGCTTCCCGCCGCTCTGCCTGGCCAAAACCACCCCTTTAGTCCCGGTTGGTGGCTCCAACCGGGACTAAAGGTCTCCGCATATATATACAACACTTAAAATTTTTGTGCAGTTCTCTGCTTCTTCGACCAAACTACAGAGGAGATCGCCGCGCCGCCAGGCTGCCGCCGTACGCGCCTGCCCCGACGCCGTCTCGCCTCCCCCGACGCCGGAGCTCGTCGCCGCCCGCGCCTCCTCGCCGATCCCCGACGGCGGACGCTCCTCCTCGCCGATCCCCGACGGCGGACGCGCCCTCCTCCCCGAGCCCCGACGCCGCCGGCGACGCCGCCCGCGCTCGCTCCTCGCCGCGCCGCCTGCCCCGACGTCGTCGCCGCCCCCGACTCGCCTCGCCTCGCCGTCGCCCCGCTGTGAGCTCCTTTCCTCCCTCTCCCCCCTCTCCCTCGTCCCCTGCCGCCATGGCCGCCCCTCCCCGAGAGCCCCCCCCCCCACACACACATGCATGAACACACACACACACACATTTCTTAAGTTAGATGATTTATATGTATTTTTGTATGTTTTAGTATATATGTATAGCAATTTTGACATTTTTCAGAAGAATTTTGATATTTTTTTTTCACTAGATGATTAGATGTATAGAAAAAAGTTGAGGAATTTTGACATTTGAGGAATTAATTAGTATAATGTATGTATAGAAATTTTGAGAAATTTTGACATTTGAGGAATTTTGACATTTTGATCCAATGTATAGAAATTAGTATATATATATGTATGTATACAATGTATAGAAAAAAGTTGAGGAATTTTAACATTTGATCCAATGTATAGCAATTAGTATATCTATGTATACAATGTATAGAAAACATTTGAGGAATTTTGACCAAGCATAGAAAAAATTTGCATAGAAAAAAGTTGCATATTTTAATGTTGTATTTGCAAAAGTTTGTTCGGTATTTGCAAAATCAAGTGAAAAAGAATTACAAAAATCACAATCAAGCATTTAAAAAATGTTAAATTTGCATAGAATTTGTTCTCGACGTCAACGATGCCCGGCCCGCATCCTCGTCGTTAACTCGTTCGCGACGACGTCCTGCTTCAGAGGCGCCACGTTCGGGACTGGGCTCCGCCGGGCTGGCACTGGGAGGTGCTACCTTCAGGGGCGCGCAGCTTGGTGAGGAACCCGGCCCCGGGTCCCGTCGTCGACCCGGAGCTTCTTTGGTGGCGTTCGCGTGGGCCACTTTCAGTGCGGAGGCAGCCGGCTCCGCCGGAGGTGGTTCGTCGCCGTGTCAGGGAGGAGGACGAGCACGTCCGTCGCTACGTGGATGCGTTGCACGTCAGGTTCTCCAATACCTGGCAGGTTCTTCAGGGATCTCACCCGAGCTATGATCCTGTGATGGTTCCTTCTCTTTGGGTGTCCACCGCCCGCGCCTCAGGAACCGCGAGTGAACTAGATTCTTCGATAATATTCGATCTGTATTAGCTAGTGATGTTATATATATATATGATAATATTCGAGATGTATTAGTGATAATACTCGAGATGTATTCGATATTATATTCGAGACGATGTATTCGAGATTATATTATTCGATAATATTCGAGACGATGTATTCGAGATTATATTCGATGATGCATATTATCTGGATTATTCGAGATGCATATTATCTACTATGATTCAGTTTTTCCTTATTGATTGCATGCATTCTAATTTGAATACTAAACTGTTTTATCTTTTTTCTGGATTAGTTAAATAAAAGCTATGGACAATACCGGCAGAGAAGGAGAACAGGCTCTGTTCGACATCATATGCTCCCCGAGCCCAGATGATCATGATGACGGCTCGCAATATCTGAACCCTTCGGGTGAGGGTATGATGTTTGATGAAGACGAACGAATAGATGAAGGCGACAACAATGATGACGAAGGAAATGTTCTTGAAATAACAAAGACCGGCGAGCTAGAGGTATATTTATTATATAAGCCATCCGGTGATCATTACATGTATTAATTGATTTGTATATATTAACGAATCGATCTTTCTTCTTTTAGCCCTACGGATCGAGCAAATCTTCTACAAGCGGCAGGGCAGTTCGAGGCCCGGCCAAAAGGTTGCAGGCTGGCGTAAAGTACAACATCGATGCCATCAAATCAAATGGCGAACCGCTTGAACCTAAGAAGAATGCGACCAAGTTCACTCGTCAATGCGGAGTTATTGTCAGGGACCAAATCCCGATCTCCATTCAAGAATGGAAAAAGCCAGCAAAGGGAGATCCAGGAGTTACTTTTGTCGACGAAAGAGCAAAAGATCTGCTTTGGGAATCGCTCATGTCACATTTCACCCTACCAGATCATTTGACAGATGCAGATCTGGCGAAAGTCAGGAAGAGTGCTCTTAAGAAGATGGCGATAGCATTCAACAACCACAAGAAAAATATATGGGCCGCGTACGTCAGAGCAGGAAAGCAGACTCCAGAATTCAATGGAACACTGGAGAAGGCAAGAGATCACTGGGACGATTTCGTGAAGTTCAAGGAATCGGAACTAGCTCAGGAACGGTCAAGACAAAACAAGATTAATGCTGCAAAAAAGAAGTGGCACCATACTCTGGGGCCAGGTGGCTACCAGGTAGCCCTGCCTAAGTGGGATCTCGCTGAGCAAAAGATGATGGATGCAGGGGTCACTCCAGTTACATTGGACTGGCCCCCCAGGTGCAGGACTTGGTTTTATGCGCATGGGGGGAAGTTGGACCCAGAGACAGGGATGATTATGGAGCGGGCAAGTCTTAAAAAAGCTCAGGACGATTTACTTGTTGCAATAGAAGAAGCTCGAACGGGGGTGTTCACGCCCAACAGAGAGAACGACGAGCTTACGCGCGCCCTGAAGAATCCTGAACACCCGGGAAGAACACGAGGCAAAGGCGTTGTTCCGTGGTTTGAGGGGTTTGCGGATTGGAACGCCGATTACAGAAGCCGTGCGAGAAAGAAGCAGCAGGAGGAGCAGAAGAGGAAGCTGGAGGAGGAGAAGAGGAAGGAGGAAGCACTCCTCCTTCAAGGCCTATACTCTAGTCACTTGGAGTTGGAACGCGCTTTCAGGCGGCAGTAGGAGCAGATCGACTCACTTAGCCAGGAAATGGCGTCTCAGCGGCAGCAGGAGCAGATCGATCCAGCATTGGATAGCACCGTCCCATCTATGCCGAGAAGCAGCGTGGGTTCTACCCCGGCCGATGATGCACTGCTGGCTACATACCCTGTGGATGATATCAAAGATAGGACTACTTGTGAGGTACACATGAAAGTGAAGAACCTATCCATGAAGGTGGCGGACGGCTATGCTTTAACAAATCCCCCTGAAGCAACCTTCCATTGCAATCCGATTCCAGCTGGCTATGCTCGTGTCGGGGTTGATGAAGTGATGTCAGGATATTACGAGCTACAGCTTGACATTCCTGGAGGTGACGAGGAGAGCACACTGGGAGAGGCCATACATCGTATCATTCTATGGAAAAAGGATTGCATCGTCTTTCCAAGTCCACCGACTCCTGCTGCAACAAGTCCGCCACCGCGTCAGCCGACTCCTGCTCCTCCAAGTCCGCCGCCGCGTCAGTCAACTCCTCCGCCGGCACCGCGTCAGCCGACTCCTCCTCCTCCAAGCCCGGCATCGCGTCAGCCGTCTCCGCCGGCACCGCGTCAGCCGACTCCTCCTCCTCCAAGTCCGGCACGGCGTCAGCCGTCTCCGCCGTCTCAGCGGGCTCCGCCGCCTAGGCAACAGCGGAAGAGAGGCGCCGCAGCTACGGCGGCTAGCGGTACAACAGGCAAGAAATACAAATATGGTCCAAGCCTCAAGCCTCTTCCGAAATTGCCTTACCACCTGACTGAGGAGGAAACCACAGCCGAAGTGGCTGCCCAATTGAAGGCCCATTTTGGACTGAAACCGCCCCCGCCGCCAAAGGAGAAAGTACGTGAGGATGTCATACAACACTTTATTGATAATGCTCAACCGGCTGTCAAGCATACGGACTCAGACTATGAGCGCTGTATCAAGAAGTTATATCAGGCACAACAAAAGAAGGAGTCGAGCTCGAGCTCGAGCCAAGCAGTTGGCAAAAAAAGCGGGAAAACTGTTCCCCAGCTGGGAGAACAGGCAGTGCAATCGATCCCCCCGCTCATTGTACAAACACATGTGAGTACCGCCCATGAGCTGGTAATAACCGACGATCATAAAAGGCAGGCTAAAGAGGCCGGTCTCACTGTTGAACAACTCCTAGGCACCGAGGAACTCCCCGTGTTTAAAGAGTAGGAACTAAGATGGAAATATGTCCGCGGCCAACCTCTGGTCAAGCCTGAGCAGGTCCCGCTTCTACCAACGAGAATGTACAATTTGCATAAGTGGTACATGATAGAAGCAGCAAAGACCGATCGAGAGTCCCTCATGGTGAAAGTCAAGGAAGAGCATTACTTCCATGCAAAAGATTTGTGGGTTGAGTTTGAAGAGATGTTTCAGTTATTCAATCAAGACGCACTCGACAAATCTATCGTCAGTTGCTATTGTCTGTAAGTGATTTCTTTCTGTAATTTAAGTCTCTAGCTAGCTGTGCTCGTTCATTACCTGTAATTATCCTTACTATATTCTTTTCTGTGGTATTATGCAGAATGAAGATGTATGAAATGAAAAAAGTTGGACGCTATGGCATTGGGTTCATTGACCAAAATACGATTAATCAAAAGACATGGTCAATTGAATGGTCGAGAGAAGATACAGAGATCAGCTTGCTAGAGTTTTTGAAGCGACTAAACACCCAACCAGAAATACTACTTCCTTACAACTTCGGGTGAGTGTTACTATATCTTGTACTACAAATTCTATTTTTGCTTACTAGATGTTAATAAGTGTAGTTGATGAGTTATGCACATGCCCGCTTAATTATACAAACATGTGCGCATGCAGTTTCCACTGGATCTTGTTAATCATTGAAGTTGACAAGGGAAAAGTTCAAGTACTGGACTCACTATATAAAGAACCATCCGAATACAAAATCGTGAAGGGGATGGTCGACAGGTAATTTCAATCATTATCGCACTATGTCGGCCTCTTTAGTTCATTTCCTGATATCAACTAATTAATAACTCCTTTATTCATTTTCTTTGCCGGCGGGCAGGGCTTGGCAAAAGTTCATCAAAGAGGTCCCCGGCGAATGGAAACAACAGCTGAAATGGGTGCGACCCAAGGTAATTAAGTAGTACTCCCTCCGTCCGAAAAAGCTTGTCTCTCAAATGGATGTATCTAGCACCAAGTTAGTGCTAGATACATCCATTTGAGGCACAAGCTTGGGACAAGCTTTTTCGGACGGAGGGAGTACTAGCTAGCTTGATTAATTCTAGTTTCAATACCATTATCATGCTTGATTAATTATTATCTGATTAAATTTTATTCTCGTAAAGTGGCTGAGCCAGGCGCCGGGGAATAATTTATGCGCATACTACGTTTGCGAGACCATTCGCATGATGACGTCCGAAATGGAAAAATCTGAAAGACAACTTTGGGTACGTTTGCCAGAACACTATCCACAATTTTTTTTATCATGATCTAATATATATACACACAACTAATATATTCATCTTGATCTCCTTCTTTAAAGCTGTGGGAGATGCGGGCCAAGCTCCTACCAACGGATCGCATACGAGCAATTCAAGAGGAAATAACGGGATTTTTGCTCGACCAGGTCATAGATCCCAAAGGAGAATACCATTACAAGCTGTAATGCCTGCATGTAATGATCCGCAAATTATAGGAGAAATTGTATATACCAAATTGTATATATATATATGTGTATGTGAATGGTCGTATGAGAAATTCTATTTATATATATATGCATAACGTGTACAGTATGTAGTAGCGTAAAATATGTTTGAAATGAAAAAGAATTAAATGGAAAACACAAAATTAAAAGGAAAAATAAACCATAATTCATAAACCCAGAATTAAATGAAATACTTTTAGTCACGGTTGGTATTACCAACCGGGACTAAAGGTCCCCCAGCCCCCGGCGCCGGCTCGTGCCACGTGGTGGGCCTTTGGTCCCGGGCCGTGTTGAACCGGGACTAAAGGGGGGGGAGGGGGGGCGGGCTTTAGTCCCCACCCTTTAGTGCCGGTTCCTGAACCGGGACTAAAGGCCCTTACGAACCGGCAGTATAGGCTGATTCTGCACTAGTGCATGGTGGGGCACCAGTGGCCGAAGACGTGAGCCAGTCTAGAAAAGGGGCATCCTTGGAGGGGATCGGCGCCATCAAAAGACACGAGGCCAGGATTTCATGCCATACCTACTGGGAACGAACATCCAGAGAGCAGGCGCGTCATGGTACGGTCTTTCGTTCCTGTGCGTGCACACCGGGTTGTGCGGAAGTCCAGAGCGAGTCGCTCAGCAGTCCAGCATCGATTTTTAAGGGCGAGTCGCTCAGCAGTCCAGCATCTTTTCTTTGGGCTTGTTGAGCTGTGCCCTCAGCAGAACCCAGGACCTGTGTTTGTGCTACTTTGTGTTGCGTGTGTGTGTGTGGTGTGAACTCTTATTGGATGTTGTGGCTTGGTGGTTGCTTTATATATAAAGCGGGGCGAAAGCCTTTTTCGGTATTTTTAAGGGCGAGCCATAAGAAGATCTTGACATGAAGGGGCGCCCGTGTTCTGTAGGTCAAGTCTGGTAAAACTATTTTTACTAGACAGCTAAATGAGACACAAACTTTTTTTGTGAATGTTCAATCTATATATTTTTATCACTATGAAGCGTTCTACTCGAACTCGCTCTACTCGTCCAACGTTAATATAGGCAACTAATTAATTTATTCTTATGATTCTTGGTTCAGAAGAGATACCAAGGGGGTTGGGAGACAAAACTTACAAGTTTCCTGCAATGTGGCGGGCCATACCCTCCAAGACTGGCGAGCAACGGAGGCGTCGTATTTCGGGAGGGCGTAGCAGCCAAGTGGTCGACGTTTGGTGGAAGCTGAGCAGATAAATAACCGTTGGAGCTATTTCAAACAATTTAGAAAAAGATTTGCAATCTAAAAATTCATATAATGTTTTGTTCTTTCCTTTGAGACACCTACAAGTACAGACTTTAGCAGGCAGGTATCTATCAAAAACTTCTAACTTGACACTTTCAAAATCTTGTATCCCGGGGAATGGACACAAATGTTCCTGGCCTATCTACGTTATCGTCTCACTCTCACCACTTCTATAGTCACTTTGTTATAACAGTAGCACTATGTGCGCTACCGGGCATGGTATATATGAAAGACAACATCAAGAAAAGCTCGCGTTCATCTGCTCACGGAACCTTCTGATGAACATTTTGGCAGCCTGGTCGATATCGTCGTTCATGTTGAATTCCAAGCCCTCAGCCTCCAGGTTGCTCCTCATTGCATTCATCACCGAGGGCTCGTCTCCCTCATCACCATCAGTGTTGTACTCGTCAGTGTAATAGAAATCATCACCTTTGCTGAAGATGGGGTGCAGTGTCCAGTTAGGGAAGCCATCAACACCATCCTCTTGACTAAACAATGCTAGATGGTGGGAGGCATCAGCCATCTCACCGCCATGGTACGTCGGCTTCCCGACCTTGCGGAGCATGAGAGCCTTGTGGTAATCCACTTTTGCACCCTTCTCCCGGCCGGCCACAATGAAGGCATGGATCCTGTGAGAAATGGCGCCGACCGTGGCCATCCTGCGACAGCGCAAGGCGAGGACGAGGAGCCTGGCCGTGAGGATGCCGGTCTTGCTCTTGCACATAGCTGATGCCTTCTTCAGGAGCGCTGGGGCCTTCCCGATCTTCATCTTTGTTGCTGAGAGGTGGTCAAACAGCTGCCTGTCAATGGCAACAACTAAGGAATTGTACTGCCTCAGGCTTGGCATGAGTAGATCACTAAGTTCCAGGGGTCAGCCAAGCTGGTTTGAGAATTGAGAGGGTGATTGACCATGGGGCTCCTGAGGCCCAAGGGTGTATTTATACTTTTATAGTCATGAACCGTGCTTAATTTGCTAATGCCTTGATCAAACTTTATTAGGTTGTCCAAAGCGTGTTAAATGAAGATAGCATTTGGAGAAAACAATTTGAGCATATGCTTGTGCAGTAAGCACTATAAGAATGTTGAGAGTGGAACTGAACTAAAGAAACAAAGGAAAGGTATAGCAATGTGATATGTTCGCCGAGTAACATGGAGAAAATATTCCAATTAGGCCATAAAGGACTACTGTGGTATCCGCAAAATTATGTATGCGCATTAGCAGTAGCTTAATTTTCTTGGCGGTTTCCGTTGCAGCGTGACGATCAATCATCCTGCTCCCTGGCTTTTCCATTGCTTTGGCGTGCTCTTTGGCTTTGCTTCTCGATGCTCCCTATATGCTTTGCTTTCCAGCGTGACGATCAATCACTGATAGACCTGTAGCTCTATAGCCATGCAGGAGGTTGTCACTCAAACCATGTTGGAGTTAGAGACTTCGACTGGTCTCAGAGAGCACGTGCTCACCGTGCGCTTCACTGTGGCGACAACAACCATATCAACAATGGGAGCACTCTCTGCTTTCTAAGATCTGTAGCCTGTGGAAAGGAAATGGCAACTGGTTGTGCAACACTCAGGAATAAGAATTGGGGCCCTCTCTGATTTGAAGGAAAAATATAGGAGCTAGCTAGTCTCACTTCTACAAGAATCAAAAGTGATTTTCTTGAATAGAATCAAAAGTGATGATGCACGTCCTTTTGACTCAAAGTATTAAAAAAAAAAAAACTTTGGCAAGCGATTAGGTGGCGCCTTCCAGCGAGTGACCAGATTTTGAAATGTAATGGTAACGCCGTGTCGGGGGATGACCCCCGGGTAGGCTCAACAAGACAAGACGACATTTCAAAACATCGGGGCGGCCAACGCTCCTCGGTCCGGCCGCTCGCCACCCGGCTGCTCCGGCCGGCTCTCCAACCGGCTGCGCGAGGTCAACTGCAGCGTCCCATCAGGCACGACGGGAAGACACTATAGCAGGCGTCATGCGTCACTTCACTGCCTCCCCAATAGTCCAGCATTGTTGATCAATAGTGGCGCGCTATAACCTGCGTCATGTGACACCTTGAATAGTGTAGTTAGGCCATGTGGGCCACCCCTTGTCCCCTGGGCACCCCTTTATAAGGTGCACCAGGGGAGCTCACTCACGCCACACTCACTCTCTCGTTCTCACACGCATATGAGGCGAAGGGAAAGGTGCTCACAGCTCCTACTTCCTCCTTTAATACTGCTCTAGGAGCAACTCTGTACAATCATATACACCGCATATATATCAGACATGTAGGAGTAGGGGTGTTACCTCCCACGGAGGGCGCCGAACCTGGGTAAACCACCGTGTACAGTTGTCCAATCCCGTCCCGGATCTCCACCGTAGCCTTGCCGCCCCACACTTTTAGCCATCCTATGACATCTGCCGTGATAAAACCACGACAGTTGGCGCCCACCGTGGGGCTAGCTGCTGCTGGAATCGCGGTACGGGCGGGACCCTCTTCGTCACCACCGCCGCGACGCCGGCCACCTGTCGCGTCTCCCGCGTTGCTCCGCCCGCGCCCGGCCTCGGCGCGCTCGCCTCGCCGACTGCCTCGCTCGGCCGCTCCCCCGTCCGCGCTGAGCCGCCTGGCCGTTTTCTGCTTCTGGTCGCCTCCACAAGCCCGTTGGCCTTGGCCGCTGCTGTCCGTGCTTGTGCCACAGCTTCGTGCACGCGTTGCCCGTCCCTGTGCACGTAGCCGCGGCCCCGCGCTGGGACGCCGTTGGTCTCCTCGGGCTCCCTACCCGACGCCGTTCGCCCGCGCCTCCCCTCTGCGGCTCCCGTGCTCCCTCGCCCCGCGTCTCCCGCCGCTGCGGCCTTGGCCATCATGGCCGCGACCTCCTCCGCGCGCCGTCTCTCCTCGTGCAGCACGCCGTCGCCTTGCTCGCCTCTCTCAGGCAGGTCGCCGCCGTTCCCAGTCAAATCAAGCCACACCAACCATCTCTCCTGTCGATCCCCACCTCACGAGCTCGATGTTAGCTCCTCTCCCAAATCCCCCTTGCCCCGGGCTCGATCTGCTGCCGTGTGCCGTTGCCTTCAGCTCGCCGTAGCCGCACCCGTACCGTGCCCCGCCGTGTGCGCCTGCCCGCGCCTGCGTGCGCCTGCTGCCACTTGCGCGCGCCCACGCCCGACGGCTGTCGCCCGACCACCCGCTGCCCGCAGTTCCCCGCTGCTGCTGCTACTGCCGCCTGTTGCTGCACCTGCTGCTCCTCGCCGCCCAGGCCCGTGAGCACCGCAGCCGCCCGCGCCGGTGCTCCCGCCGTGTTCCGCCCGGCCACCTCTCCTTCCCAAGCTCCCATGCCGCGGGGCCTCCTGCCGCGCCTCGCACCCGCGCACCCGGCGCTCGCCCGCCCCACCGAGCTCCGCACACCGCCGCGGACCCGCCGTCTCCTGCGACCTCCTCTCCCGCACGCTCCCAGGGCCGCCTCCCGTGCTCGGCCACGTCGCCGCCGCCCCGCGCCCGCTGGCCACGGGCCAGCTGCGGCTCCGCCCCGCCCCGCGCCGCCTCGCGCCGCGCCAGCCAGCCTCCGTGTGCGCGCGCCCGCTGGCCACGGGGCGGCTGCGGCTTCGCCCCGCCCCGTGATGGGGTTATGTACCTAGGGTAGGGTCATAGGCCTGACCTACATGCCCTACCTAAAGACACTACCCCAGAAAGCTTAAGAGCTACAAGGAATTCTCCGACTGAAATCACCAAGACATACAAGTCACTCGACAACATACACTCGGAGGTACCTTTCACTCGACACTTACCTTTCACTCGGAAGGACCAGAAGACAGTCGACCACAGAAGCCCAGAAGTCACCCCAGGGAGGCTAACGGGCAGGCATTCATCAAGACCATTAATAGCATTTATGTTGTACGTTACCAGTAACGTACGTCTTTATAACCACGATCTGACCCTTAAACGCCGGTCACTTATGAGGGGCAGCGCACTCTATATAAGCCACCCCTCCCCTCTGGCATAAGGGTTGGTTCGCACCCCCTGTAGCGATACTCCAATTACACTCGACAAAGAGCTCCCGAGCACCTGAGACGTAGGGCTATTACCTCCACGAGAGGGGCCTGAACTCATACATCTGTGTGTACACCCTCGCCGTAGCTAGGACTCTGCCCTCTCCTTACGTACCCCTATCTTCTACTGTCAGACTCGCTCCCACGACAGTTGGCGCCCACCGTGGGGCAGGCGTCTAAGCGACTTCCGGCGAGGTTGCATTTGTTTTCCTTCGTCATGTCATCCGGCGGTGATTTGTTCCTGGGCCGCGAGATCCGTCTCGGAGCGCTCACCTTCATCGCCGACGATTCGGCATGGCTCCGGGAGGCGCCTCTGGACGTTGAGGCGCTCCCGAGTCGTGGGGCGACGCACTTTTGCGCAAGCTCCTGCGGTGTTCTTCTCCTTCAGCCGTCGACTCCGTACGTGTCGGCCCTCCATGCTGTTCATCGTCGCAAACGATCCGATCGTTCGCGGCTACAGCATTGGGTGCGACATGCGGCGGCCCGCCAGGCTTCGTCCCCGTAGATTGCGGCCATCGAGCCCGTCGAGTCAATTTTCGGCGTGTTCGACTCGGCGTCAGATCGGTCTGGCGTTCCCTCCGAGTGCGAGAGCTGCGATCCTGCGGCTGAAGTTTTTATGGCTGGCTCTCATCAGAGTCCGCCGCCTGGTTTCAGCCCCGCCAGACGCGAGATTGGTGGAACGTCGAATGAACAGCAGCGCCGGGATGAGGATGTTCTCCGTACTCCCATCGTCGGCACGACTGCTGAGGCCCAGGCCATGGAGGCGACTCGCCTTCGACTCAAAGAGATGCAGAAGGCACTCGACGAGCGTGTTCGACAGCGTCCGCCGCGTCCCAATCGACATCAGCGACAGTTGTTTCCGAGTGGATCGCGGAATAACGTCGAGGTATTCCGTACTCCAATGTTGAATGTTGCGGCTGCTGCTAGGATTGCAGATTCTATACAGCCATCACGGTCGGAAGCTGGTAGAGGTTTGCAACAGATCAGAATGCTGCTTGAAGCAGCGCAGCAGCAGAATGCGGCTGTTTCTCAGTCGCAAAACAGATTACATAGCAATTCACCCAGGGCGGAAACAGTTCAATCGGCCCACAGTCCTGGGTCGCCCCTGCGCCACAGAGGCGGAGACTTCCGAGAAGATCGGTACAGATATCAGGGGCGAGATCAGTTTGCTCCCCGTTATCACCGCGATGACCGCCGTCGAGTGCTTTCTCCTCCGCGGAGTGGTTCCTATGTGCCCCGGCACAATGATGATAGGCGCCCGTTCGGTGATGAGCGGAATCCTGGATTTGATGCAAGGGATGTCCTCGCTCAAAGACGGGTCGACAGAGGCAGAGCCCACAGAGATGGTTATAACGGAGACTATCCGAGTGGAAGTGGAGCTGTTGTGTCTGGTCCCGAGTGTTTTAGCAGAGCCATTCGCTCTGCAGAGATTCCCCCCAACTTCAGGTTGGCGGCTGGAATTGGCAAGTTTTCTGGCGAGACGAAGCCCGAGACATGGTTAGATGATTACCGAGTGGCCGTGCAGATTGGTGGAGGAAACGACAACATAGCCATGAAGCATTTGTCCCTGATGTTAGATGGTTCGGCCAGAGCTTGGTTGAATCGTTTGGCTCCCTCTAGCATCTATTGCTGGGAGGACTTGGCCCGAGTGTTTATCAGAACCTTTGAGGGCACCTGTAAACATCCGGCTGGTTTGATTGATTTGCAGCACTGTGTTCAGAAACCCAATGAGACCTTGCGAGACTACATTCAACGCTGGTCCACCCTGCATCATACGGTGGAGAATGTTTCCGAACACCAGGCTGTTTGTGCTTTCAAGGCTGGTGTTAGATACAGAGAGCTCTATCTGAAATTTGGTCGCACTGGTGACATTTCTCTGAGCAAGATGATGGAGATTGCCACTCGGTACGCCAATGGGGAAGAAGAGGACCGCCTCCGAAGCGGTAAAGGAAAAGCAGTCGACAGTGATGCAGGCGGAAACTCCAATCGGAAGCAGAAGCGCAAGGCTGATCCCCCCGCTCCGGCAGAAGCGGCCGCTCTGGCGGCTCAGGCCAAAAATAAAGGAAAGTCCAAAGCTAAGTTCACCCCCAAGAAGTCAAAGAATCAGTCGGGTACAGATGTTATGGATTTACCGTGTGCAATTCACACGAGGAAAGATGAAGAGGGCAATTTAATATTGCCAAAGCATACCACCCGACAGTGCCGTTTGCTGATCGAACAGTTCAAAGAGAGCCAGTCGAGTGAAAAAGACCCTGAAAAGGGAGATGAAGAAGATAAAGAAGAGTTTCCTGAGATCAATGCCACTCTGTTGATTTTTGCTGATGTTGAGAGCAAGAGTCGACTGAAAGTTATCAACAGGGAGGTTAACATGGCGGTTCCCTCTACCCCCACATATCTCAAGTGGTCTCAGACTGCTATCACGTTTGATCAGTCAGATCACCCTATGCATATTGCTACCCCCGGGCGGCAAGCGCTGGTGGTGGACCCAGTTGTGGGGGGCACTCGACTCCGCAAGGTTTTGATGGACGGTGGAAGCGGTCTGAACATCCTATATGCAGATACCCTCAAGGGGATGGGCATTCCGATGTCCCGACTCAGTGAAAGCAACATGCAGTTCCATGGCGTCATCCCTGGGAAAAAGGCCCGTTCACTCGGTCAAATAGCGTTGGATGTTGTGTTTGGTGACAATAAGCATTTTCGCAAGGAAAAATTGACATTTGAAGTGGTGGACTTCCAGAGTGCATACCACGCCATCCTTGGTCGTCCGGCTTATGCCCATTTCATGGCCCGTCCATGTTACGTGTATCTCAAGCTGAAGATGCCCGGACCCAAGGGTGTGATCACAGTCACTGGCAATCGACAGAGGGCTGAGGAGTGCCTTCAGCAGGGCTCCAAGATCGCCGATCATCAGATGGCCATGGTCGAATTGGAAGAATACAAGAAAAACGCTGATCCTTCCGACCTGTTGCGCACTAAGAAGCCCGCTTCTGAGTCAGCTTTTCAGTCGGCAGGAGAAGTGAAGAAAGTGAACATTCACCCGACAGATCCAACAGCTGCCCCGACCAACATCTCGACGACACTCGACAGCAAATAGGAAGCCGAGCTCATCCAGTTCCTCTGTGAGAACTGGGACATCTTCGCATGGAAGCGTGCTGACATGCCTGGTGTACCCAGGGAACTGGCTGAGCACCGGTTGAGAGTTGACCCGAAGGCCAAGCCTGTGAAGGAGCATTTGCATCGGTCGGCAACGGAGAAGCGAAAAGCAATCGGCGAGGAGGTGGCTCGTCTCTTGGCGGCTAAGTTCATACGTGAGATTTACCACTCCGAGTGGTTATCGAACGTCGTTATGGTCCCTAAGAAGGACAAGTCACTCCGCATGTGTATTGATTTCAAACATATCAATCGGGTCTGCCCGAAAGATCATTTTCCACTCCCCCGCATTGATCAGATTGTCGACTCAACTGCGGGGTGTGAGCGTCTATATTTTCTGGATGCTTACTCTGGCTACCATCAGATCCGTCTATTTGGTTCGGATGAAATAAAGACAACCTTCGTCACCCCTTTCGGGTGTTTCTGTTATATCACCATGCCTTTTGGTTTGAAGAACGCCGGCGCTACTTTCATGCGCATGATTCAAAAATGTTTACTCGATCAGATTCCTCGGAATGTTGAAGCCTACATGGATGACATTGTCGTCAAGTCTCGCAAAGGTTCCGACCTATTGTCTGACTTGGCTGAAACATTCGCCAATCTGAGGAGATATGATATCAAGCTAAATCCGACTAAGTGCACTTTCGGTGTTCCTGGCGGCAAATTACTCGGTTTTCTCGTTTCTGAAAAGGGAATCGACGTTAATCCTGAAAAGATCGATGCCATCACCCGAATGAAAAGCCCTGAGCATGTGCACGATGTCCAGAAGCTCACAGGTTGCTTGGCAGCATTGAGTCGATTCATTTCTCGTCTCGGTGAAAAGGCATTGCCTTTATACCGACTGATGAAGAAGTCTGATACATTCGAGTGGACTTCTGAAGCTGAAGCAGCGTTTGTCGAGCTCAAAGCTCTGCTTTCCACCCAGCCGTTGCTTGCTGCTTCGCGCAGTAAAGAGCCATTGCTATTGTACATAGCGGCTACTAATCAGGTCGTCAGTACAGTTGTGACTGTCGAGAGGGAAGAGGAAGGTAAAGCTTACAAAGTCTAGCGTCCTGTTTATTACGTCTCTGAAGTGTTGACTCCTTCAAAGCAAAGATATCCACATTACCAGAAGCTTGTGTACGGTATATATCTGTCAGCTAAGAAGGTGGCACATTATTTTCAAGATCACTCAATTTTAGTCGTCAGTGATGCTCCATTGTCTGAAATTCTCCACAATCGAGATGCGTCTGGTCGAGTGGCCAAATGGGCTATTGAGCTCCTCTATTTTGACATCAAGTTTGAAGCAAAGAAAGCAATCAAGTCCCAAGCCCTCGCTGATTTCTTGGCCGAGTGGACTGAACAGCAGCAACCGATCCAAGTTTACTCGGCACACTGGACCATGTTCTTTGATGGCTCGAAGATGCTGTATGGGTCTGGTGCTGGCGTAGTACTGGTGTCCCCAAAAGGCAACAAACTCAGTTATGTCTTGCAGATTCACTTTGATTCCTCCAACAATGAAGCTAAATATGAAGCACTCTTGTATGGGTTGCGTATGGCCATTTCACTCGGCGTCCGGCGCCTGATGGTATATGGCGACTCTGATTTGGTGGTCAATCAAGTGATGAAAGAGTGGGATGTCAGGAACCCTGCTATGACAGGATACTGCAATGCAGTAAGGAAACTTGAGAAGAAATTCGAAGGCTTGGAACTCCATCATGTTCCCCGAATGAAGAATCAAGCAGCTGATGAGCTGGCAAAGATTGGATCCACTCGGAAACCTGTCCCCAGCAATGTATTTCTCGAGCACCTTCATTCTCCTTCGGTACAGGAAGATCCTTTCACTGAAGAGCCCTCGCAAGCAAAGAGCGCCTCAGATCTGACTGAAGTCGACGTCCCAGCAGTTATTGATTTGGTTATGGAGGTTTTAGTGATCATCCCCGACTGGACTGTTCCTTATATTGCGTATATTCTGAGGCAAGAACTCCCAGATGATGAAGATGAAGCTCGACAGATAGTCCGCAGATCCAAGGCATTTACTGTTATGGATGGACAACTCTACAGAGAAAGTGTGACATGCGTGATTCAGCGGTGTATTTCTCCTGAAGAAGGTCGACTGATTTTGGAGGAGATTCACTCGGGAACTTGTGGTCATCATGCGTCCTCTAGGACAATTGTTGCCAAAGCCTACCGAGCGGGTTTCTTTTGGCCACGCGCCAATGAGATGGCCAAAGATATAGTCGATCACTGCGAAGGATGCCAGTTTTATTCGAACCTGTCACACAAACCTGCGTCTGCCTTGAAGACTATTCCACTCGTCTGGCCGTTTGCTGTATGGGGCTTGGATATGGTTGGACCCCTTAGAACAGGCCAGAGTGGATTCACTCACTTACTGGTTGCAGTCGACAAGTTCACTAAGTGGATTGAAGCTAAACCCATCAAGAAGCTGAACGCCCGCACTGCTATCAAATTCATGAAAGAAATAACCTTCCGGTATGGAGTCCCCCACAGTATCATTACAGACAATGGCTCTAACTTTGACTCGGAAGAGTTCAGACACTTTTGCTCCTCTCAAGGCACTCGGGTGGACTACGCATCCGTTGCGCACCCCCAGTCTAACGGTCAAGCTGAGCGAGCGAATGGCCTTATCCTCCAAGGACTGAAGCCTCGGCTCATGCGAGATCTTGATCATGCTGCTGGAGCTTGGGTCACTGAATTCCCGTCTGTCCTGTGGGGCTTGAGAACGACTCCTAACCGGTCGACTGGACGCACTCCTTTCTTCCTTGTGTATGGAGCTGAAGCCGTTCTGCCAAGTGACGTCCTTCACAATTCCCCCCGAGTGGATCTATACACTGAAGACGAAGCTAAGCAAGCTAGACAAGATGGTGTGGATCTCCTAGAGGAAGAACGAGAGATGGCCCTGATCCGGTCGACTGTATATCAACAAGACCTTCGCCGCTTCCATGCAAGACACGTCAAAAGCCGTTCATTCCACGAAGGTGATCTGGTGCTCCGAGTGGATCAGCAGCGGCCCCACAAGTTGGCCCCAGCATGGGAAGGCCCATTCGTCGTCACCAAGGTGCTGAACAACGGGGCGTACCATCTTTTCAACTTGAAGAAGAATATTGATGAGCCACGCGCCTGGAACGCGGATTTGCTTCGACGCTTTTATACTTGACGACTGAGTTGTTTTGATGTAATAAGAGTGCTCCAGACGATGTCGTTTGTTAAGTTATGACTTCCGCAGTCTATTGTCGATTCCGATCGCACAATTTCACATTCAAAGACTTCTCCGAGTGAAGAGCAACCCTCTCTCTCGGGGGCTTAGCTGCGAATCCGTTTCGCCTAAGTAAAAAACCCTTCCGAGTGTATAGCATTCAATACACTCGGAGACTTAGACGCGAACCAGTCTTCGCCTAAGTTCAAAAACTTCTCCGAGTGAAGAGCAACCCTCTCTCTCGGAGGCTTAGCTGCGAATCTGTTTCACCTAAGTGAAAAACCCTTCCGAGTGTATAACGTTCAATACACTCGGAGACTTAGCCGCGAACCAGTCTTCGCCTAAGTTCAAAAAAACTTCTCCGAGTTAAGAGCAACCCTCTCTCTCGGGGGCTTAGCTGCGAATCCGTTTCGCCTAAGTGAAAAACCCTTCCGAGTGTATAACATTCAATACACTCGGAGACTTAGCCGCGAACCAGTCTTCGCCTAAGTTCAAAAACTTCTCCGAGTGAAGAGCAACCCTCTTGCTCGGAGGCTTAGCTGCGAATCTGTTTCGCCTAAGTTAAAAACCCTTCTGAGCGTATAACATTCAATACACTCGGAGACTTAGCCGCGAACCAGTCTTCGCCTAAGTTCAGAAAACTTCTCCGAGTGAAGAGCAATCCTCTTACTCGGGGGCTTAGCTGTGAACCAGTTTTCACCTAAGTTAAAAAATCCTGCCGAGTGTAAGGTATTCCTAATACTCGGAACTTAGCTGCGAACCAGTCTTCGCCTAAGTCCTAAATTCAACCAAGCAAAATGTCGGAAAGCAAAATGCGAGTAAGACTAGAATCTCTAGCGCAGCAAAACTTGTTCGCGCAAAGGGAAGTTCTCAGGCTTAAGGCCTGAAAGAAGTTTTAATCGGTTACACCATCACTCGGCATACCGAGGCAAATAAAGTTTTAACTGAAAGCAACATACTTCTTCAAGCTACGGTAGGGCTTGAAGGCTCGACAAAAGTATCCAGGTCAATTCCGTCGGCGATCCGAGTGGCTGCTTCGATGAAAGTCTCCATGAAATCTTCAAACTGCAGTTTCTTTGTGTTGATCACTCGGAGAGCCTTCAGTTTGTCCTCCCTGGCCTCCTTGCAATGAACCCTGACGAGTGAAAGTGCCACATCAGCACCACAACGAGCAGCGGATTTCTTCCACGCCTGCACTCGACTGGGAATTTCGTTGAGGCGAGTCATCATAGACTCGAGGTCAGTCTGGAGAGAATCTTCAGGCCACAACTCCTTGTCGACCTTCTCGAATGCAGCCTTCAGCCGAGTGACATATCCTTGGACACTCTTAAGACGAGCTTCGAGTCGAAACATATCCATGTCCACGGCGTCTCCGACGAGTGACTCCGTGGGGTCCAGATTGGGCTCGATTTCTTCGGTTTCCTTCTCAAAGTCTCGACAGAATTCTGCGTGAAGAGAAAGAGAAAAGGTGATCACAATGTCGTTCTGAGGAAATCAAAGAAATTCATTCGACAGAAGAAAGTCACCTTCAAGCATGTTGAACATTTTCTTCGCAAAGTCTCCTAAGTGTTTTTCCAGAGCACTCTTTCCCTTGGTCTGCACTTCAAGTTTCTTGATCTAGTCGGATCGTTCCTGCTTGAGTTTGGCGTTCTCTTCTTCCAGTTTACTGGCTGCAGCAAGTTTCTTCTCAGCGGCTTCAGTTTTCTCCTTCGCTTCCTTCTGAGCATCAGCAAGTGATTTGTCCTTGTCCTCGAGCGCCTTCTTCATGGTATCTAAAGAAATAACATTGTTGAGTCGCGCTCGGAGACGACGGTTCTCATCACGTACGTCTGTTCGAGTGGATTCACTCGGTTCAAAGGATGGAAGATGAAAGTGATAATGCAATTGATCGACAAAGATTACCTCCAAAAGTCTTCAGTTCGGTCTGTGCACGGTCCAGGTTGTTGTTCGTCAGCTCCAGATCCAGCAGAAGTCGATTCTTTTCCTTCTCCAGCTCGACGTACTTGGTCCCGAGCCCACAGGCTTTCTGAAATCAGCAAAGAAGGGGCTCAGTCGACATGGATATTTCTCTACTTCCGAGTGGAAAAGTACAAGTGCAGTCAACTGAAAAGCGGCCCGCCGCTCCACCCCACAACCCTATACAGCGTCATATCATGGTTGATGGAAATGATGTCCATGAAACCTGCAGAATGGTTCTTAAGACTACTGCCCATCGTCAACGATCGACAGTAGTCTCGGGGACTACACCCACTGGATACAAAAACACTCGACCAGGTCTGGCCTGCCAGAGTATAAAAGAAGCAAGCAAGCGAACATTGTTTCTATCAGACCCCCCCGATGCACGCACTCGACGGCGGTCTCGGGGACTACACCCAGTGGGTGCACTCAGCGTGCCCCCACTGGACCAGAGACTACCTGATCTACTTGCGAAGAAAACACCCAGTGGGTGTAAAATCAAGATGGACAGGAATTCAATCGGAAATGAACTTACAATAGCACTTACTCGGACGTTGGCTTGAAGCGCTGAGCTGGCATCATAGGCTAACTTGCTGGCTTCATACGCCTCCTTTGTTCGTAGCATCATCTGCCCAGCCTGAATCATAGCTTCCTTGGCAGCTCCAGTTTGGTCCTCCGGGATGTGATACAAAGGGTATGCGGGCGTCGAATGAGTTGTTGCTGTAACTGAGGCAGCAGGTGGTGCTTCAAGTTGTCCAATAGGTGCTGAAGCCACCAGAATTGAAGTGGCTGGCGGAGCACTCGACAGCGGGGCCACAAGGGCTGGAGGCGTCGCAGCAGTCGACCCATGGGGCGTCTGTCCTGACGATGTTCTCCGAGTGTGTACGTGTGGAGCTTCCAGAGGCACAGCTTCATCTTGCGTTCCTCGCTGCAGCTCCTCGTCATCTTCCAGTTCGATGACTTCGTCAGCTATCAATCGGCAATTTTAATCAAGTCATCCGACGATTATTCTTCAAAAAACAGAGTAGAGTGTGGGTTTGTTATACCTCGTTGGGAGGTGGCCGCATCAGGAGTGTCCACTTCCATATGATCCCCATCATTTCACTGGGGCGACGTCACAGAGGTAGCAGCTCTGGCGGATAAACTCCACTCGGTCAGCAGAGACATGAAGTGCCACAATCACAATTGCGGGAAATAAACACTTACGTTGAGGCAACAGGCACAGCAATCTTGATGCGAGGCAGGGCCTTCCGAGGTTTTGGTGCGTCCGGCTTGAGTTGTTTCGCAGCTTTTTCAGTCGACCCCGGTGTTGCGGTGCGGTCACGTTTTGGGTTCCTTGTGCTCGACGCCACAGTTTTGCTCGGGGCAACCTCTGGGTCTTCCTGATGCTTGGTGCAATGCCCAGGGCGCAGAGGGACCTGAGCTTCCACCTCGCCTTCCTCCAGGTCGTCATCGCTGCTCTCGCTGTCGTTGGCATAATCGCCGTCTGCGCTGTCACCTACGCTCCCTTCTTCTTCGTCAGACTGTTCTCCGTTTGGCACGGGCGAGTACATGTTTGTAAATTCCTGCAAGATACAAGCTTCAAAGTCAGTCGACTGAAGATCCAGTTACTCGACAGATATTAAAATAATCGACGGAGGTATAACTCACAAGATTCTTTGGTGGGTTCAAAGCAGAAAAGGGCGGAATTCGCTTCGCTCCCTCGGGATTATCACAGGCTCCGGTGATGCTCTTGAGCCACTGGGAGACGGTCTCGTCGGAAACTTCTTCAGGATGAGTCCGAATGGTATCCTCAGGGCCCGAGTAATGCCACATGGTGTGATCCCGGGCCTGGAGAGGCTGGATCCGTCGACTGAGAAACGTTTCAAGGAGATCCAAGCCAGTCACTCCGTCGCGGATGAGATCAGATACAACGTTCACTAGGATCCCTACCTGGATTTTCTCTACCTTTGTCACATACAGTGGTTTGGGAGTGGTAGGTCGATCCAAGGTGAAAGGAGGAAGTCCAGTCGACATATTTGGTGATGCAACATCCTTGCAATAGAACCATGTCGATTGCCAACCCCGGACAGAATCAGGAAAGGTCATAGAGGGAAATGCACTCCTACCTCTCTTTTGGATCCCTAAGCCACCACACAGTTGGATTACATTGGTTTTGCTATCACTAGGATTGGCTTTCTTGACGGATTGAGATCTAACAGAGAATATGTGTTTAAACAAACCCCAATGCGGAGGACAGCCCAAGAAGCATTCGCACAGGGTTATGAAACAGGAAAGATAGGCAATCGCATTCGGAGGAAAATGGTGGAGCTGCGCCCCGAAATAGTTCAGGAAACTGCGGATGAATGGGTGGGGTGGCATGGAGAAACCTCGTTCGATGTGAGTGAGAAGCAGAACTCGCTCGCTGTCGCGTGGCTCTGGTTCGGTCTCCCCCTTCGGCAATCTCCAGGATTCCGCAGCTATCAACCCGTCAACAACAAGATTTTGCACATCCTCCGCCGTGACCATCGATTGGAGGAAATCCCCCTGGATCCACCCCGGCGGCACCGTCGACCGGGCGCCCGACGGCTTCTTTGCCTTGGCTCCTCCCTTCTTGGCGCGCTCGAGCTTCTCCGTCTTGCCCTTCGTCATGGCGGCGGCGGTCGTCGGAGCGGAGCTGAGCAGAGGAAGAGGAGGAGAAGAGCAGATTTGGGGGAAGAATACTGTACCAAGCACCGGCGTCGTCACCCCTTATCTCCGCCCGTGTGGGTCACTGACCTGCGGGCCCGTCAGATCTCTGGGTATCCCGAATCCAGAGGAGGCGCGGTACGTGGCGATTTTGGCGGCGCGGTAATCGAGGCGTCGGGCCCTTGCTTGCCTTTGCGGTTGCGTCATCCCCGCTCAGCGCGCGTTTATCCAATTTTCGAATCCCGTAAAATCCGGACCCGACGGAGCGAACCGTCACATCGGAAGACTCTGCAGACAACTCGAACCTGATTTCGAGCTCAGTTTCACTCGGACCTGATTTCGAGCTCAGTTTCACTCGGATATACTTCAAGACAGAATCGATCAGGGCGAACGATAAAGGTTCCAATCGAAGCAGATTTCTAAGAAGCCTCAAAATGCACTCGGAATTTTTGTGTCTTGTCAGAACCTGCATTGACACTTTTTACACTGAACCCCGATCCATTCGGGGGCTAATGATGGGGATATGTACCTAGGGTAGGGTCATAGGCCTAACCTACATGCCCTACCTAAAGACACTACCCCAAAAAGCTTAAGAGCTACAAGGAAGTCTCCGACTGAAATCACCAAGACATACAAGTCACTCGGCAACATACACTTGGAGGTACCTTTCACTCGACACTTACCTTTCACTCGGAAGGACCAGAAGACAGTCGACCACAGAAGCCCAGAAGTCACCCCAGGGAGGCTAATGGGCAGGCATTCATCAAGACCATTAATAGCATTTATGTTGTACGTTACCAGTAACGTACGTCTTTATAACCACGATCTGACCCTTAAACGCCGGTCACTTATGAGGGGCAGCGCACTCTATATAAGCCACCCCTCCCCTCTGGCATAAGGGTTGGTTCGCACCCCCTGTAGCGATACTCCAATTACACTCGACAAAGACATCCCGAGCACCTGAGACGTAGGGCTATTACCTCCACGAGAGGGGCCTGAACTCATACATCTGTGTGTACACCCTCGCCGTAGCTAGGACTCTGCCCTCTCCTTACGTACCCCTACCTTCTACTGTCAGACTCGCTCCCACGACACCCCGCGCCGCCTCGCACCGCGCCAGCCAGCCTCCGCGTGCGCGCGCTCCGCTAGCCACGGGCCGGCTACGGCCCCGCTTCACCCCGCCCCTCCGTGCCCTCGCGGCTGCGCGCTCCTCCGCCTCACGTCAGCGCCCCCGCCGTGGGCACGCCTGGTCGCCGCGCCGCCTCCTCCTCCTCCGCCCGGCCTGCACCGGGCCGGCTCCGTCCGCGCCCTCTACCGGCTCACCGTGCAGCCGGCCGCAGCTGCGCCCTCCGCCGGCTCCGGCTCGCGCCTTCGTCCGGCTCCCACCGCGCGCGCCCCCGACCGGCTCCCGCGCGCCCTGGCTGGCTCCCGCTCCCGCGCGTGCCGGCTACCGTCGCCCGCCCGCTGGCTCGCCGCCGGGTGTTCCTCCCCGCCGGCTCCGCCTGACCGCGCACCCGTAGCTGGCCCAGCCGGCTCGCCTGCTCCGGCCGCTCCGCGCGCGTGGCTTCCCGCACCCAGGCGCGCCCCGGCGCCGGCTGCTACTCGCCCGCCTGGCGGCTCGCGGCTCCGCGCGCCCGCGTCGGCTCCTGCCGCTCCAACTGCCTGCTTCGGCCGGCTGCCCATATGGAGCAAAGGGAAAAAGTAAAAGCGCCGGCTGCAAAAAAAAGGGTCGGCTGCCCAGTCCAAAAAAAAGTATGGCCTGACGAGGGCATGTACTTGGGATAGGGTATCATGCCTGTCCTACAGACCCTACCCTACGACTCCACGCGCCTTATACTGGGCTCCTGGGTCAGATCAGCAACCAAGAGTTCGGCAGACTGACATTCACTCGGAGTTCAATGAATCACTCGGGAAGCGGGAGTCCACTCGACCAGCTATTTCACTCGGAGTAAATGACATTCACTCGACCAGAGAAGACCAGGAGGCTCCAGGAGCGCAACGGTCATCACGTACGCTCGCTCATATTAATTGTAATCAATGCGCCCGTTACCTGGCCCCCTTAAACCCCCTCTTAACCCCTGGTAATGGCGGCATTCATGGGAGGGCTGGCAAACACTATATAAGCCACCTCCAGCTCCATTCCAAGGGTTCACAATCCATTTGTAACTCATACACTCAAGCAATCAAGCTCCAGAGGACCGAGACGTAGGGCTATTACCTCCACCGCTGAGGGGCCTGAACTCGTAAATCCGAGTGTAACACCTGCGCCGTAGCTAGGCTCTGCCCTCTCATCCGTACCCCTACACACTACTGTCAGACATGCACCCACGACAGTTGGTGCCCACCGTGGGGCAGGCGTCTAGCGACTTCCGGCGTAGTTGCATTTTTTCCACCTGCATGGTTTCCGGCAGCGGACTGACTCTGGGCTGGGAGATCCGTTTCGGCGTCCTCAACTTCATCGCCGACGATTCGGCGTGGCTCCAGGAAGCCCCGCTGGATGTCGAGGCGTTGCTCGTCCGCGGCGCGGCGCACTTCCGCGCGAGTACCTTCGGCGTCCTTCTTCGGCAACCGTCGACTCCTTATCAGTCGACCTCTTCGCTCTCCACCAGCCGTCGTCGCAAGCGCTCCGGACGCTCGCGGCTTCAGCGGTGGATCAAGCACGCGGTGGCCCTTCAGGCTGCAGCCCCGCAGATCACGGTAATCGAGCCTGATGAACCTGTCTTTGATCTGTTCGCCTTCATGCATGAGCACTCGGAAAGCTTATCCGAGTGCGACAGCAGTGATCCCGCTGCGGAGGTGCTGATGGCCGATTCCCCGCCCAGTCCGTCTGGGTACGGCCGCGGCGGCGCGGAGAACGGTGATCCATCGCACCCTGATCTTGGCGGCGGTAGGGACCGACATGACGACGAGTACGTCCCCCGACCTCTCACTCGGCAGCAGAGGGAGGAACAGCAGCGCAGGACCGAGCAGGCCCTCCAGACGCCCATCGTTGGGACGACCCCCAAGGCTCAGGCTTTGGAGGCCGTGCGCCAGGGCAACTTGGCTGAGCGCAATCGTCTAGAAGCGCTCCAGAAGTCACTCGACGATCACGCCCGCAGGCAGCATCAGCCCAGTTCCAGTCGGTGGCAGCGGCAGTTGTTCTCGAATGACCAGCAGCAGAGTTTCCAGGTATTCCGCACTCCCGTCCAGAATCTGGTGGCGGCCACTCGGATAGCAGATTCCATTGAGCCGTCCTGATCCGAGGCGGGGGAGGGTATTCGGCAGATCCGGGCCCTGCTCAAGGCGGCAGAGGAGCAAAATTCGGCAGTATCCCAGTCGCGCAACCGGATTCACAGCAGATCCGTTAGGGCTGACACCGTTCAGTCGGCCCACAATCCAGTGTCCCCAAGGAGAAATAGACACTCGCCTCCGCGGCGAAACGACCAAGACCGCCGCCGAGACCAGTACTCGGGGCAGGGTCGCAGTCGGAATACGCCTCCACGGCGTCAGGACGATCATCGTCATATGCAGTCGCCCCCTCCACGGGATGGCTCGTACGCGCCCTGGCCGTACGATGCCAGGCGTCCTTACGGCAATGATCGGAGGGCCAACCCTCCCCGCCATGGTGACGGTTATCGCCAGAGAGAGCCAGTCGACTATCGTGACCCGCAGTTCAACGCGAGATCCGTTCTCGCTCAGAACCTGGTCGACAGAGGCAGAGCTTTGAGAGAGAACTTGGACAGAGATCGTCCGAGTGGAAGTGGAGCCTTCATCTCCGGGCCCGAGTGTTTCAGCAGGGCCATCCGGTCCGCTGAGATCCCGCCTAACTACAGATTGGCAGCTGGAGTAAGCAAGTTCACCGGTGAGTCCAAGCCAGAAACTTGGTTAGAGGATTACCGAGTGGCTGTGCAGATTGGTGGAGGAAATGACTATGTGGCTATGAAGCATTTGCCTTTGATGCTGGAAGGGTCCGCCCGTGCCTGGCTCAACCAGCTCACTCCAGCCAGCATATACTGCTGGGAAGATTTGGCCCGAGTGTTCATCAAAACATTCGAGGGCACATGCAAACGACCGACTGGCTAGACTGAGTTGCAGCACTGCGTGCAGAAACCGAATGAAACATTGAGGGAGTACATCCAGCGGTGGACAACCTTGCATCACGTGGTGGAGAACGTCACAGAGCATCAAGCCGCCTGTGCCTTCAAGGCAGGACTCAGATATTGGGAGCTCATCCTGAAATTTGGTCGGCCGGGATCTTTGACCATGAGCCGAATGATGGAGATTGCCACTCGGTACGCAAATGGAGAAGAGGAAGACCGTCTCCGTAACGGCAAAGGGAAAACCAGCGAGCCCAACCCCGGAAACAGTAATCCCAATCGGAAGCCGAAGCGCAAGGCTGATGGTTCGACTCAGGCCGAGGCTGCCGCTCTGGCCGGTCAAGCCAAGAACAAGGGGAAGGCTAAGGAAAAATGGATCCCGAAGAAAAAGAGAGATCAGTCGGGCCAAGATGTCCTCGATTTGCCGGGTCACATCCACACCAGAATGGATGAAGAGGGCAATCTGATATTGCCCAAGCGTACCACTCGACAGTGCAGACTGTTGATTCAGCAGTTCCGAGAGGGCCCATCGAGTGAGAAGGGCCCAGAAGACGCTGATGATGGAGACAAAGATGAACCTTTTCCCAGTGTCAACGCAACCCTGATGATCTTTGCAGATGTAGAGAGCAGGAGCCGGTTGAAGGTTATCAACCGAGAAGTGAACATGGCCATGCCGGCGACGACAAAGTTTCTGAACTGGTCGAAGACTCCGATCACCTTTGATCAGTCGGACCACCCAGCCTACATTGCCACCCTTGGGCGGAAGGCGCTGGTGGTCGATCCAGTCATGGGAGGCATCGAATTGCGCAAGGTCCTCATGGACGGTGGAAGCGGACTAAACATATTGTACGCTGATACTCTGCAAGCGATGGGCATTCTGATGTCCCGACTCAGCGAGAGCAGCATGCAGTTCCATGGAGTGATCCCCGGCAAGAAAGCAAAGTCACTCGGGCAGATCGCCCTGGACGTGGTCTTTGGAGACGACAAGAACTTCCGAAAGGAAAGGCTGACCTTCGAAGTGGTCGACTTCCACAGTGCCTACCATGCCATCCTTGGTCGACCAGCTTACGCACGTTTCATGGCCCGTCCATGTTATGTGTATCTCAAGCTGAAGATGTTCGGCCCCAACGGTGTGATCATAGTCACTGGCAGTCGATAGCGCGCGGAGGAGTGTTTGCAGCAAGGGTCCAAGATAGCTGATGAGCAGATGGCCTTGGTGGAACTGGAGGAGTACAAGAAAAATGACGATCCGAGTGATCTGCTACGCTCCAACAAGCCGACTGCAGAATTTGCGTTTCAGTTGGCCGGCGACACGAAGCCTGTGCACATCCACCCGGAAGATCCCAATGCTGCTCCCACCAACATATCAACAACACTCGACAGCAAATAGGAAGAAGCGCTCATCCAGTTCCTCCGTGAGAACTGGGACATCTTCGCATGGAAACCATCCGACATGTCGGGTGTACCCAGGGAGCTGGCTGAGCACCGTTTGCGAGTCGACCCAAAGGCGAAACCTGTGAAGGAGCATCTCTGTCGCTCTGCTACACAGAAGAGGAAGGCCATTGGCGAAGAAGTTGCTCGGCTCCTGGCAGCCGAGTTCATCCGTGAGGTGTACCACTTCGAGTGGCTCGCCAACGTCGTCATGGTCCCTAAGAAAGACAAGTCTCTCCGAATGTGCATTGATTTCAAGCACATCAATCGGGTCTGCCCCAAGGATCATTTCCCGCTCCCCCGCATAGATCAAATCGTAGATTCCACCACGGGTTGTGAGCGACTGTCTTTTCTGGATGCGTACTCCGGGTACCACCAGATCCGACTGTATGGGCCAGATGAAATAAAAATAGCCTTTATCACCCCATTCGGGTGTTTCTGCTATGTCACCATGCCTTTCGGTCTTAAAAACGCTGGTGCCACTTTCGGGCAAGGCTTACAAAGTTCAGCACCCAGTCTATTACATCTCTGAAGTTCCGACTCCTTCCAAGCAGAGGTATCCTCATTATCAGAAGCTCGTTTATGGCATCTACCTGACTGCGAAGAAAGTAGCCCATTACTTCCAAGAGCACACTGTGTCAGTCATCAGCGACGCCCCACTGTCTGAGATCATGAACAATCGAGATGTGACTGGTCGAGTGGCGAAGTGGGCTATCGAGCTCCTGCCCCTGGACATCAAGTTCGAGGCGAAGAAGGCAATCAAGTCCCAAGCATTAGCCGATTTCCTAGCCGAGTGGACTGAATAGCAGCAACCGACTCAGAGCCACCCGGAACACTGGACCATGTTCTTTGACGGTTCCAAGATGCTGAATGGTTCAGGAGCTGGAGTTGTGTTAGTATCTCCGAAGGGCGATCGTCTCAGATATGTTCTGCAGATTCACTTCGATTCCTCCAACAATGAAGCCGAGTACGAGGCGCTCCTTTATGGTCTACATATGGCCATCTCACTCGGTGTCCGGTGCCTAATGGTCTACGGAGACTCGGATCTAGTTGTGAACCAAGTGATGAAGGAGTGGGATATCATAAGCCCCGCTATGACAGGATACTGCAACGCGGTGAGAAAGTTGGAGAAGAAATTTGAAGGTCTGGAGCTGCATCACGTTCCCCGAGCCAAGAATCAGGAGGCAGACGATCTGGCAAAGATCGGGTCCACTCGGAGATCCATAACCAGCAATGTGTGCCTCGAGCATTTACGTTCTCCGACGGTAAAAGAAGATCCCTTCACGGAAGAGCCCCCGCAAGCAGTCAATCCTTCTAATCCAACTGAAGTCGAGGTCCCGGTAGTCATTGATTTGGTCATGGAGGTCCTAGCAATCACACCCGAGTGGACAGTGCCTTACATTGCATACCTGCTCAGGCAGGAACTTCCAGAAGATGAAACTGAAGTCCGCCAGATTGTTCGCAGATCCAAAGCCTTTACAGTGATGGGCGATCAGTTATACAGAAAGAGCGTCACCGGTGTGACTCAGCGCTGCATCGCTCCGGAGGAAGGTCGAATGATCTTGGAGGAGATTCACTCGGGAACTTGTGGACACCACGCGTCCTCTCGGACAATCGTGGCTAAAGCTTACAGAGCCGGTTTTTTCTGGCCACGTGCCAATGAAGCTGTGCAGGAGATAGTCCAACACTGCGCCGGATGCCTGTTCTATGCAAACTTATCGCACAAGCCTACGTCTGCTCTGAAGACAATTCCACTCGTCTGGCCGTTTGCAGTCTGGGGACTCGACATGGTGGGACCCCTCCGGACGGGGGCGAGTGGATTCACCCACTTGTTGCGTTGATATCTTGGAGGAGGAAAGGGAGATGGCTCTGATCCATTTGGCCACTTATCAGCAAGATCTAAGACGTTTTCATAGCATGCACGTCAGAAGTCGGACCTTTCAGGAAGGAGATCTTGTGCTTCGAGTGGATCAGCAGCGACCTCACAAGCTTGCTCCCGCGTGGGAAGGTCCCTTTATCGTGTCAAAGGTTCTGCACAACGGAGCATACCACCTGTACAACCTTCAGAAGCAAACAGACGAGCCCCGTGCTTGGAATGCGGATTTGCTGCGATGATTTTATACTTGATCATGAGATGTAATAAAAGTACTCGAGTGATATTTGGTGAATAAAAGCATGACTTTTCCAGTTCCACATTGAGTTCACTCGTACGCATTTTCTGGCTTACAACCCCCAGTGGGTGCACGCCGTTCAACTTAGCTGCAAACCAGTTTTTGCCTAAGTCAAAATTCTACTCCGAGTGAGAGCATCCCTCTCACTCGGAGGCTTGGCTGCGAACCAGCTTTCGCCCAAGTTAAAAACGCTACTCCGAGCGAAGAGCATCCCTCTCACTCGGACGCTTGGCTGCGAACCAGCTTTCGCCCAAGTTAAAAACGCTACTCCGAGTGAAGAGCATCCCTCTCACTCGGGGACGTGGTTGCGAACCAGCTTTCGCCCAAGTTAAAAACGCTACTCCAAGTGAAGAGCATCCCTCTCACTCGGGGACCTGGCTGCGAACCAGCTTTCGCCCAAGTTAAAAATGCTACTCCGAGTGAAGAGCATCCCTCTCACTCGGGGGCTTGGCTGCGAACCAGCTTTCGCCCAAGTTGAAAACGCTACTCCGAGTGAAGAGCATCCATCTCACTCGGGGGCTTGGCTGCGAACCAGCTTTCGCCCAAGTTAAAAATGCTACTCCGAACGAAGAGCATCCCTCTCACTCAGAGGCTTGGCTGCGAACCAGCTTTCGCCCAAGTTAAAAACGCTACTCCGAGTGAAGGGCATCCCTCTCACTCGGGGGCTTGGCTGCGAACCAGCTTTCGCCCAAGTTAAAAACGCTACTCCGAGCGAAGAGAATCCCTCTCACTCGGAGGCTTGGCTGCGAACCAGCTTTCGCCCAAGTTGAAAACGCTACTCCGAGGGAAGAACATCCATCTCACTCGGGGGCTTGGCTGCGAACCAGCTTTCGCCCAAGTTAAAAACGCTACTCCGAGCGAAGAGCATTCCTCTCACTCGGAGGCTTGGTTGCGAACCAGCTTTCGCCCAAGTTAAAAACGCTACTCCGAGCGAAGAGCATCCCTCTCACTCAGAGGCTTGGCTGCGAACCAGCTTTCGCCCAAGTTGAAAACGCTACTCCGAGTGAAGAGCGACCCTCTCACTCGGAGGCTTGGCTGCGAACCAGCTTTCGCCCAAGATTAAAGTACTACTCCGAGTGAAGAGCGAACCTCCCACTCGGAGGCTTGGCTGCGAACCAGCTTTCGCCCAAGTTAAGACGCTTCTCCGAGTGAAGAGCGTCCCTCTCACTCGGAGGCTTAGCTGCGAACCAGCTTTCGCCTAAGTTAAAACCCATTTCAAAGATTCGAAAGACCCGAAAGAAAGCATTCAGATAACTTCAGCAATTCTAAAGCGAATACGAGTACGCAGGCCCGAAGCCCGAAAGATTTTAACGAGTACAATTTCACTCGGCATACGAAGGCTAATGGGTAAGACTTAAAGTTTTCTCACGCCCCTGTAGGGCTGGCTGGCTCAACGAAGGAATCCAAGTCGATGCCGTCTGCGATCCGAGTGGCCGCTTCAATGAATGTCTCCATGAAGTCCTCAAACTTGAGTTTCTTCGTGTTGACAACTTGGAGAGTCTTCAGTTTCTCCTCCTTGGCCTCCTTGCAATGCACTCGGACCAGGGAGAGCGCCACGTCGGCCCCGCAGCGAGCAGCCGACTTCTTCCACGCTTGCACTCGGCTGGGAATGCCGTTGAGACGAGTCATCATGGCTTCCAGGTCGGTGTCGAAGGTGTCTTCGGGCCATAGCTCCTTGTCGATTCTGCCGAGTGCACCCCGCAGACGAATGATGTAACCTTGGACGTCTTCGATGCGAGATTCCAGCCGCAGGACACCTAGAGCAGCCTTGTCACCAACGAGTGACCTGGAAGGATCCAGATCCCTCTCGATTCTGTCAGTTTCTAGCTCGAAGTATCGGCAGTACTCTGCGGACAAGAAAAGAGGAGAGTTGAAGGTCAGCATGCATGAAGTTCACTCGGATAAAAGTTCGCTCGGATGTTATGGGTTACCTGCAAGCTTGGTGTACATTTCCTCCGTGAACTCTTCTATGTATCTCTCCAAAGCGTTCTTCTTCTCAATCAGCTGGGCGATCTTCTCGTTCAGAGTCTTCTCTTCCTTCTCGTAGACTTCCGCCTGGGCCTTGAGCTTGCTCTCCCACTCGGTTTGCTACTTCTTGAGCTCGAGTACCTCTTTCTTCAGCGATGTGTTCTCTGCTTCAAGCTTCCCGAGTGAGGCCAGCTTCTCTTCGGCGGCCTTGGTCTTTTCCTTCGCCACTTGCTGTGCTCCCGCCAGCTCGCTGTCCTTATTCTCGAGTGCCTGCTTCATAATTTCTAAAGAAACAGAGGTTCTGAGCCGCACTTGGAGTCGATGGTTTTCACCACGCACATCTGTTCGAGTGAAGTCACTCGGTTCAAAGAACGGAGAGGGATGGAAGCGGAATGCTCAGTAATTGAAGCTTACCTCTCATGGTCTTGAGCTCCGCTTGAGCGCGCGCTGTGTTCCTCCTCTCCACCTCCAAATCCACTCGGAGCTGAGCCGTCTCCTTCTCCAGTGCCACGTACTAAGTCCCAAGCTCGCAAGTTTTCTGAAACACAAGAAAGAGCAGATCAGTTAACATTGGGAAGTATTCCGAGTGCCCAGAGACCGAAGCTCCTAGAAGGAACAAGCTTGACCAGTATCAGATCCTGAAGTACCCTTTGTCAGGGAGGAACAAACTTGACCAGTATCAGATTCTAAGTTCTAAGACTCCCGCCGACTGCCCGCAGTCGACGGCTGTCTCGGGGACTACACCCAGTGGGTGCACTTAGCCTACCCCCACTGGAACGGTATCCACTCGGAACGGTCCGCCCGATCCGAGTGACGGCCGAACAACACAAAAAAAAAGAGCTCTAAGACTCCCGCCGACTGCCCGCAGCCGACGGTAGTCTCGGGGACTACACCCAGTGGGTGCACTCAGCGTGCCCCCACTGGAATGGCATCCACTCGGAACGGTCCGCCCGATCCGAGTGACGGCCGACCAACAACAAAAAAAAAACAACAAACAAAAGTTCTAAGACTTCCGCCGACTGCCCGCAGTCGATGGTAGTCTCGGAGACTACACCCAGCGGGTGCACTCAGCGTGCCCCCACTGGAACGGTATCCACTCGGAACGGTCTGCCCGATCCGAGCGACGACCAAAAGAAAAAACACCCAGTGGGTGTACTGGATATTTTCCGACTGAAATTCCTACTGAAGAAAAACGACTTGGAGATTGACTTACAAGAGCACTTACTCGAACGTTCTCCTGGAGAGCGGCACTAGCATCGTACGCCAGCTTCCCAGCTGCGCACATCTCCTTGAGCCGTTGGGTCATCAGCTCCGCCTGGATCATCGCCTCCTTGCTGGCTCCAGTTTGGTCTTCCGGCACCTTGTATAGATTGAAGATGTTGACGGGAGGAGTCGGAACCAAAGCCAGAGCAGTCGACGGAGCCGCGGCAGAACCAGCTCCAGCCTGAGAAGAACCCAGCCCCAGAGACGCGATCGCGGCAGGTGCGGGGGAACTTGATGCGCTTTGCTTGGTGGCGTTTTCCGTGTGGAGGTCTGAGAAACAGTTGGAGCTGCGGTCCCCTTCTCGGTGTCCTTCCGTGGCGGCTATTCGTCGTCGTCCCCGACGTGGATGACCTCTGCAAGCGCTACGTCCACTCGACACAATCAGTTGCAGTTCACAATTCAATTGGATGAAGACATTTCAGTCGAACGACAGGTCGAAATAAAGGTGAAGTCATTGTTACCTCTACGAGAAGTGGTCGCGTCTGCTGACTCGGCTTCGGTGCGGTCCCCATCAATCTGCATGGGAGACGTCGTCGAGGTTGCGGCACTGATTCATAAGATTCACTCGGTCAGAAGAATCCCGAAAGTCAACAAAGACAGAAAGGAAATGCTTGGCGCTTACGTTGAGGCGACGGGCACGGTGACCTTGATCCTTGGTAGAGCCTTCCGAGGCTTGGGAGAAGCAATCTTGAGCTGCTTGGCGGTCTTCTCCGCCAGGTCCGGTGTCGGCGTCCGAGTGCGCTTTGGAGCCTTCGTACTCGGAGCCACCGCCTTCCCCGAGTCAACACTCAGATCGTGGGTCTGTTTGGAGCGGCGCTTAGAGCCCAACTCTGGAGACAGGGAAGACTCATCCTCGTCACTCCCTCCCGATTCGTCGCTTTCATCCAAGCTATCTTCCGCGTAACTGTCGTCGTCGCTGCCATGTTCACTCTCCACGCCCCCTGCGAGGTGTTCGCCATTCGGCACGGGCGAAACCATCTTCTGGAACTCCTGCAAAACACGAAGAGCATAAACAGCCAGTCCAGTCAGTTCACTCGGATTATTAGATTCACTCGGATAATTTGAGGAAGAGAAATTCACTCAGAGATACGTGTTGTACCTCCAGCGGCAAGTTATTAGCGTCGTAGGGCGGGATCCGTCTCGACCCCCGCGGATTGTCGCGCGCGCCGGTGATGCACTTGAGCCACTCCTTCACGATCTTCTCGTCGAGCTCCTCCGGGTGCACTCGAGTCTTGTCCTCAGTGCCGGTATACTGCCACATCGGGTGAGCTCGCTCCCGCATCGGCTGGATTCGTCGACTGAGGAAGACCTCCAGCAGATCCAGACCTGTCAACCCACACTGGACCAGGCTGACTACCGCGGTGACCAGGATTCCCACGTCGGTCTTCTGCTCCTTGTCCACCGTCAGAGATGGAGGCACATTGACTCTCTCGGATGTATAAGGGGGGAGACCAGTCGACAAGCCGGCACAAGGGACGTCGTTGCAGTAAAACCATGTCGACTGCCAACCCCTAACTGAGTCGGGAAAAGTCATCGAGGGAAAAGCGCTCCTACCCCGCATCTGAATACCCAAGCCGCCGCACAGCTGGGTCACGTGGGTTCTCTCCCCCTCGGGGTTGGCCTTTTTGACTGATTGAGAACGGCATGTGAAGATGTGCTTGAATAAGCCCCAGTGCGGCGGGCAACCCAGGAAATTCTCACACAAAGAAACGAACGCGGCGAGGTACACTATGGCATTCGAAGGCAAATGATGGAGCTGAGCGCCGAAGAAGTTCAAAAAACTACGGAAGAAGGGGTGTGGTGGCATGGAGAAACCTCGCTCCACGTGGGTGGTGAGGAGCACACGCTCCCTGGGGCGTGGCGCAGGCTCGATCTCTCCTTCCTCCGGCAGCCTCCACGTCCCGTCACGCACCAGCCTGTCCGCGACAAGCCCACCGATGTCGTCCACCGTGGTGGTTGGCGGGAGCCAGTCGCCCTGGATCCACCCGCGCGGAGGCATGACCCGAGAGCTCGACGCCTTCTTGCCCTTCGCCACCCTCTTTGCCTTCTCGAGCTTCGCTGTCTTGTCCTTCGCCATCGCCGCCGAGCTCTCCAGCACCGAGGAGGATTCGTGCGGGGTGGGTCGCGGGAGAAGGGATTGGGCGGACTGGAGAAGTTGGGGAAAAGGGGATCTGTCTCTCTCTCCCTCTCCGACGTGGCGGCCCCCTTATATCGCCGTCCGCTTCGCTCCCCAATCCACGCCGCTGAATCGTGGGCCCGCAGATCTCCTCAAATCGTGTCGTCGAAGATCCGGCGGTACATGGCGGAAACCGGGGCGAAAATCGAGGCGTCACGCCCCACTTTCTCCACTCACTGCGCTGCAACCGTTCACGCGCGCTCAAATATGGTTTCAAATCCCGCGAAATCCGGAGCCCAACAACCCGATTGCTCTCACTTCGAAGACGTGCCATGTACGCTCGGATCCGCTCCGACACACAACATGTGACTGCTCATTTCACTCGGATGGAGGCTACTCATTTCATTCGAATGGAGACTACTCATTTCACTCGGACGTCATGTGGTCCAGAATCCGTCAAGGTGCCGCACGAAGACAAGGGCGTCTAACGGCCAGTAGGAGTTCTTGAGCGCCTCCGTAGCGCTCAACTCGCCTGGGAATTCGCCTTGACTCGACCCGCCTAATCTCGACCGATTCGGGGGCTAATGACGAGGGCATGTACTAAGGATAGGGTAACAGGTCTGTCCTACAAACCCTAACCTAGGACTCCACGCGCCTTATACTGGGCTCCAGGGCCAGATCAGCAACCAAGAGTTCGGCAGACTGACATTCACTCGAGTTCAATGAATCACTCGGGAAGCGGGAGTCCACTCGACCAGCTATTTCACTCGGAGTAAATGACTGTCACTCGACCAGAGAAGACCAGGAGGCTCCAGGAGCGCAACGGTCAGGACGTGCACTCGCTCGTATTAATTGTAATCAATGCGCCCGTTACCTGGCGCCCTTAAACCCCCTCTTAACCCCTGGTAATGGCGGCATTCATGGGAGGGCTGGCAGACACTATATAAGCCACCCCCAGCTCCATTCCAAGAGTTCGCAATCCATTTGTAACTCATACACTCAAGCAATCAATCTCCAGAGCACCGAGACGTAGGGCTGTTACCTCCACCGCTGAGGGGCCTGAACTCGTAAATCCGAGTGTAACACCTGCGCCGTAGTTAGGCTCTGCCCTCTCATCTGTACCCCTACACACTACTGTCAGACTTGCACCCAAAACATGGCCGGCCGGATATAAAGAAGAAGACCAGCTGGGCCCGCCTGCCCGCGTCACCGCCTGGCCGGCTGGCCTGCCCGCCCGCTTCAACGCGTGGCCGGCTGCGCCAGGCCGGCTGGAGAGCCGGCCCAGCTGCCTGTCCGCTTCGACGCCTGGCCGGTCGGGCCCGACCGGCTGGGGCGCCCCTCGACCGCCCGGAAGCTCGGGCCGTCTGCCCGCGAACACCTCTGCCCCGTCTACACGAAAACCAATGTGAGCTCCCCATCCGCATACCCTTGCACCGCACACAAAAACGAATAACCCCGAGCGACCCACGGTGGCTATTTCCGCATTTTTATCAGCTGCTTTACTGTTCACCCCGGTGCCAGCTAGTCTCGGCCCGGGGGCTGGCTGCTTGGCCCGATACGTTCTTCCCCGCAGACAGCTTAGTAGTGTGCACGGTACTGAAGGCCCACTCTTCGTCTCAGCTACAAACCGGCTCCCGGCTGTCCGGCTAGCAAGAGCAAAAGCTGGAGGTCACCTCACATGAAAAACGTTCGGGGAGAAAGCGGCTTGGGCGATCCGGTCGTTTCCTTCGTGAGTATCTGCTTAGTTGAATCTGCTCCTCGGAGTCTGAGTACTGTACGCTCCACTCTGTGGCCCACTCTTCGCCTCAGCTACAGACCGGCTCCCGACTGTTCGGCTGGCAAGAGCAAAAGCCAAAGAGCGGAGGGGACATGAAAAAGAGTGAAGGGGGCTCGGACAAAGCCGAGTCGGCACCCTCTGCATAAAACTTGCAAAACCAAACATTTGATATATCTGTGCCGGCTAACTTTGTCTTTGCATGATCATTTCCGTGGGGAACCCCCCCTCCTCGCCCGGAGGCTCGAAGGCTACACCCAGTGGGTGCGCCGGTGCGCCCCACTGGGAAAACGCCTCGCCGGCTGCAGGCCTGCCGCCGGCCGCCGCCGAAATCCTCGACGCCACCGTCTACCCCATCAACAGAGAAGACCCTCCGCCCGACTCTTCGAGTCACCCGGAGGCTCGGAGGCTACACCTAGTGGGTGCGCTGGTGCGCCCCCACTGGAAACAGTCAGCCGGCGGACTCCGCGTCCGCGCCCACCAGCCGGTGGACTCCGCTCCGCGCCCGGCGGCGCTCCGCGCCCATCTCCTGCAACAAACTGCAAGGACCCTCCGCCCGACTCGTCGAGTCACCCGGAGGCTCGGAGGCTACACCCAGTGGATGCGCTGGCGCGCCCCCACTGGAAACAGCCCGCCGGCGGACTCCGCGTCCGCGCCCGGCAGGGCCCTGCGCCCACCAGCCGGCGGACTCCGCTCCGCGCCCGGCAGCGCCTCGCACCCACCTGCCGGCGGACTCCGCTCCGCGCCCAGCGGCGCCTTGCGCCCACCTGCCAGCAGACTCCACGTCCGTGCCCGGTGGCGCTCCGCGCCCATCTGCTGCAACAAACTGCAAGGACCCTCCGCCCGACTCTTCGAGTCGCCCGGAGGCTCGGAGGCTACACCCAGTGGGTGCGCTGGCGCGTCCCCACTGGAAGCAAGCCGCGCCGGCTTCAAGCCCGCAGTCGGCTGTCATCGACAAACTCTGCAATGACATCAGCGAACACCCTCCGCCTGACTCTTCGAGTCGCCCGGAGGCTCGGAGGCTACACCCAGTGGGTGCGCTGGCGCGTCCCCGCTGGAAGCAAGCCGCGCCGGCTTCAAGCCCGCAGTCGGCTGTCATCGACAAACTCTGCAATGACATCAGCGAACACCCTCCGCCCGACTCTTCGAGTCGCCCGGAGGCTTGGAGGCTACTGTCGGGGGGATGACCCCCGGGTAGGCTCAAGAAGACAAGACGACATTTCAAAACATCGGGGCGGCCAACGCCCCTCAGTCCGGCCGCTCGCCACCCGGCTGCTCCGGCCAGCTCTCCAGCCGGCTCCCCGTCCGGCTGCTTCAGCCGGCCTGCTGCGCGAGGTCAACTGCAGTGTCCCATCGGACACGACGGGAAGACACTATAGCAGGCGTCATGTGTCACTTCACAGCGCCCCCAATAGTCCAGCACTGTTGATCAATAGTGGTGCGCTATAGCCTGCGTCTTGTGACACCTTGAATAGTGTAGTTAGGCCATGTGGGTCACCCCTTGTCCCCTGGGCATCCCTTTATAAGGAGCACCAGGGGAGCTCACTCACGCCCAGGGGGCTCACTCACGCCACACTCACTCATCTCTCATTCTCTCGTTCTCACACGCATATGAGGCAAAGGGAAAGGTGCTCACAACTCCTACTTCCTCCTCTAATACAGCTTTAGGAGCAACTCTGTACAACCATATACACCGCATATACATCAGACATGCAGGAGTAGGGGTGTTACCTCCCACGGAGGGCCCCGAACCTGGGTAAACCACCGTGTACAGTTGCCCAATCCCGTCCCGGATCTCCACCGTAGCCTTGCTGCCCCACACTTTTAGCCATCCTATGGCATCTGCCGTGAGAAAACCACGACACGCGGCCACCGCTTGTTCTCTTTGTGGAGAGATTGAGGACTCAGAGCATATCTTACTGAGGCGTATCCTCGCCAAATTCCTCTGCAGTTCTGTTCGGTCGTGGCTAAATGTCACTTGGGATCCTAATAATTTTACAGAACTTTTTGCCATAACAAAAAATCTCTCGGGTCTCTCGCTCCATGTTTTCTCATTTGCGTTTGCCGCATAAGGTTGGTCGTTGTGGACCACCCACAACAAGTTTACCATCAAGCTTAAATTCCCTAACCATCCTTCTGATGTTCTTTTCCGAATGAATGCTCTCCTGTTATATTGGCAGGCTCTGGCGAAAGGTGTCAATGTCATTGATGGCTTGATGATCAAGATCCATGCGACTGCCCGTAACCTTCTTCCTTCTTCTGTGGCTCAGATATAGTTTAGCTCTACTTGTTTTGTCGTCTTGCCCGAGGGGCTGGCCTGCGTTCCGTTATATACTGTACTACTTGCAGTATTGGTGTATCGTGATGAACCTCTGTCATGTTGGGTGCTTCGCCGTGACAGCATTATTTATAAAGTCGGGCATGTGGCCTTTTCGCTAAAAGAAATATTCACTATAGATACTTTTTTTTCTATTGCATTTGGATTAGCAGTGAAAATTGTTCTGAAGTTCACTGCATGGTGGGTTCGACGGTCAGGTCAATAAGACCCATCTCTCAGTGACATGAACATGAGTAAGCATGCCAACCATGTTATTCAAATATGGCATATTATCTTAACCAAAGGATGAGCAAAAGATCAATTATTCCCCTTCATTTTTTTTTGCATCTCATTGTTCACACACATGGAATGACGAGGCGAGTTGTGAACACAACCACATAACAAAAAAAAGTCGCAAGTTTGTTTTCCTTTCTTGCTACACTGTAATCCTCTGTCACTGTCACATTGATGAATTGGTGCTTATATACATGACATATGAATGTAATGGATATTCTACTGAACTTCTATTTTATATCAAACATGGATAGAATTAGTGTTTATATCATGCGCGTGATGTCGATGAATTGGTGTGCTGTGTTGTGTATGTAAGAATTTGATGCCTAATTCATGTTACATGTGCGCAGGGGATATGGCAAAGAGCAGGGTTTTCTCTACCAATATTTTCAATCCATTCGAGTTGAGCCCACATGGAGAAGACGCCGCCGAGTGAACACATTTTTGAAGCGAGCATGCTGAAAATGCGCCTTGACAGGAACCTATCGGAGGGATTCTTAGCATGAAAGCTAAGGATAAAGGGCGTACCTATTCATGACCACTAACCACAACAGGTAGAGAAGGACAACAAGTTGGGAGCCGTGTTGCCTCGGGCTTGGCATGAAAAGATAACTAAGATGAGTCAATATGTTTTAGATTCATGGGCCTTTTCCCGAGGCTCGAAGGGTGTCTTTGTAGTCAAAAACTGGGAATGTAAGTGCATGCTACTTTGCTCGTGTTATGGTCAAGCTTTTCTTCCTCGCAAAGCATATGAAAGGAAACTTGAAAAAAAAAAACAAGCATACGAAAGGGAGATTTGTAGAAAATAATTTGGCTTGTGGAAATAGCACTATGGGAATGTTGGGAGTGGAAAGCAAGCTAAAAGGGCAAGAAAAGCTAGCAATGGGGAATGAAATGAAAAAACATATTCCACTTAGGCCATAAAAGACACATGCCACAAGGTGTAGATTGGCTCTCTATGATCCCAAATTTCCAATGTCGCTTTTAATTAAGGGAACCAAACTGCCAGAGTGGGTCACTTTTGTTCTTAGCAGTTTCCTGTGGTTCATGCCAGATTGTAAAGGTACGCGCACACCGGAGAGTTCGCCGCTTGCCCATCCCGTGTGCATCTCACTTAGTTAAATAAGAAAGGTTAATTAATGGTCTTCTCTGCTGCAGCTTCTTCTAATCCTTCTCCTCCGTTCAAACGTAGAACCAATCGCGCGATGGATGCGTGCATGGGTGGGAGCTTCAGTGGTCTTTTCTCACGGCGTCGATCGCATGAAACTTGTGACGGCAACATCGGAGACACAGTGCGACACAAGTGCTTTCTTTCCCGGGAGAAAAGAAAAGTGGTGCACAAGGACTCCAACATTGGCAGGACTTCATGAGTACTGATGAGTAGGCCAGTGGAGCGTTTTTGCGGTTGTTGAACAATCGGCCGGCAAGATATTTCTGTTAAAGTTGTGCATGAATGTGGTGGCTGGCATCGTCATTCTTAATCCGAGAGGTTTGGTGATCGGTCCTCCACTTTGAAATTGCCCGGTTATACCGGTTGCCAGTTTGTACTTGGTTTGGAAGAAAAGGAAAGACTCGATTGGAAATAAAATGCATGGTTAGTTACCCTTGTCTTGGTTGTTAGAATGGTCTTCGGATGAAATGGATGCATGCTCGAGACTTGTGACCAGCTCGAGCTTGACTCGTATAGCAATTCAAGTCAGGATCACTCAAGAAATAATGTTGAGCGTGAAAATCCTTTTCAGCCCGGTTGAAATATGAGCTGAGTTTGAACAAGGGCTAGCTCACTCAATATTACAGGGCATATGACTCGAATAAACATTTATGTTTTTTTTAATTTTAGTACACGTAAACAGAAATAAAACATTAATTATTTCCTGCAAAACAATAATAGTTCACTACCTTTTCCTTTCTGTGTGCACTAATTCATAGCCATCAATAGTCTACATGTAGGCGAGACACTTAGCCTTCAAAATGCAAACAATGTGTGAGGAAAATGGACTATGCATGGAAACTTTACATGGGTGGGCCTTGTCCTTCCCGCGCGTGATAGAGCCCTCCTCCTAGTGCGCGGCTGTGGGCAATGACTCGGGTTGCAGGCAGCATCGTCGTCTGCCCCATCCCTATCGTGGGGCTGGGCTGTGAGAAGGGGGCGTTGGCGCCACCGTAGAGAAAGAGATAATGAGGAATGAAGGTGAGGGTTAGATTTGGAAATTGATAGTGGTTACAAATTTATTACCTGAATTCCTAAAAAGTGTGCCCACACTATCTTAGCTATGGGTGTGCACCATGCTTCGAGCAAGAGACTACACGGGTCTTTTCCTTCCGTATGGTGCTTAAAATATATATTAGAACCAATATGGTCTTGAATGCTTCATGTGGTGCATCAAATGATTATTGTGTTGGTAGTGTGATTGATGGTATTTTCCTCTTCATATATAACTAATTAGTTTTAAGATGGAAAACTAATTAGTGTTATTTCGTTGATAGAAAAAGATATTGTGGAAGATGAAAAATAAGTGGAGGCGGCATTCATGTTTAAGTCTTAGACTCTTCGTTGACTAATTATTGCTGAATAAAATTCTATTTCTTTTTCCAGGTCTAGCATCTACTGTATTGTGCTCAGCCATGTGTGAATTCAACATTTCAATAACCGAGGTCCCTTCCTGAGCTCAGTCCCCTAAATCCCAGGCATTTTGAATTAATACAATATTCACAATTGACCCAACAGTACGGCAATAAAAGTGGCATAGCCACCACAGGAAGTGCAAGAGTCTAAAACACAAAGGTGGTTACCACCTAAAAAGATCCAAAGTGCAGTAAACTATTTACACATTACCGATGATGTGATCACTTAATTAAGTTAATTAATCAGTCATAACAAATATGTTTAGGACTAATTAAGGATAATACGTATATCATATTGTATGAGTCGCTCCCTTCACCATCTTTGTTCGTAATCGTAGGATACTCGGTTTCATAATGGTTTTTTTAGAAGTCAAGAATAGTTATATATATTTTTATCATTGAGGGCAGATGCAGTGATATAAAGTAGTTTGTGTTCATATAACTGAGTCTTATATTTTGCAGCAGAGCTGGTCCACTGCGAGCTTGCTCTGAAATAGGTTGACATCGATTATGTGAAAGAGGTATTACTTCTCAATCCGGAGTTGCACCATTTGTAGCAATCACTTGAAATTTGGTTGCTTTTTACTATCAACGACACAACTTCATGTGAGTTATATATTATATTATCTATATAATTCAAGATTGCACAAATTTGTAACTTACCGCAGCCTAATAGGTGGTTCCAGACTATATATGAGAGTTTCATCTTGTGTTAGTTAAACTTATATATGAACACCAGAGAAAAATAGACGATGGTGTGCCCTCTGGTGCATCGGTTTTACACTATTTGTTATTACTGTAATACGTCAATATCTCAACAAAGAATTGTAGCATGCATACATCATGCCATATTCATGGACTAGAAGCACAAGATGGAAGAAAACAAAGAGATTCGCTAGAAATTACAAAATGAACATCATGCCATTGATCCGTTAGACCATCTCTTTATTAGTAGATCACAAGAGTTAGATTTTAATACGATGTTTTATTTTGTGTTTGATGGCACTCTTTTGTATTGTAGTTGTTGATACTTTTTTCTATAAATACAATACTAGATAGATAATATGATATACCACGCAAAAAAAGATATAATATGATATTTTATTAGGGAAACTATCAACAACTACAATACTAGATAGATAAAATATAATATTTCATTTTGAATTTAATGATGCTCATTTGCTGGCATTGTACTTGTTGATACTTTTTTCTATAAACTTGATCAAACTTTTCACCATTTGATTTCAGACCAAATCTATCTGCCTTCTTTTCAAGCATGGAGTGAGTACTAACTATTCAAGGTTGAATTTGTCTTTTTATTTATTCCTAGGCTATAAGTCTTTCAATATGAAGTTTTGCTATGTGGAAGATACAACTTGAATCAATTGTTCTTCTTTGAACGGTCAACAGGGGGAGCTTCCCACTAGTAGAAAAAGGGCCTTTAGTCCCGGTTCCAGAGGGCCTTTAGTCCCGGTTCTGGAACCGGGACTAAAGGGTCGGGACTAAAGCCCAAAACCTTTAGTCCCGGTTCGCTTACGAACCGGGACCAAAGGGGCTCCACGTGGCCGCTGCGGGAAGCCCAGGCAGGAGGACCTTTAGTCCCGGTTGGTAACACCAACCGGGACCAAAAGGCATCCACGTGGCCGCTGCGGGGAGCCCAGGCAGGAGAACCTTTAGTCCCGGTTGGTCACACCAACCGGGACCAAAGGTCATCCACGCGTGAGCATCTGGCAGTAGCTGGGGTTTTTTTTTTTTTGAAGGGGGGGGGGGGGGGGTTGGGGGGTTTTGGAGGGTTAATTTAGGGGTTTCATATTGTGTTAGCTAGCTAATAGGGAGAAGTGTCCTCTCTTTCTCCGTGCTCGGTCGACGGTAGCTACTATACATATAGAGATAACTCGATGCTAGCTAATAAGAAAATGAAGGAAACCATTAATTACACAAGATCGTCATGCTGAACATATATAGAGAGAAGTGACATCTCTTTCTCCGTGCTTGGTCGAACAACAAGTTTTCGTATATCTATCCGACGGTACTACATATATACAATATAACATCTTTTACAATCCCTAACATCATCTACCTAAGATCCAATCACAAATCCGCATGGTATTCCCCGTCTTTAGGTATGACGTGGTCAAGAAAGAATCCCGCCAATTCCTCTTGAATTGCTCGTATGCGATCATGTGGTAGGAGTTCATCCCGCATCTGCCAGATCTAATTTAAAGAAGGGGGTCAATACATGCATATATATGAATAAAACTCAACACAATTGATGGTAATATATAAAATAAAATTGTAAATATTATTTACGTACTTCAAATTGTTTGTCAGAGAAGCCCCGCTCAGAGGTCGAGTGGCGAATGAACTCGCATACGTAGTATGCACATAAAACAGTCCCTTCTTTCTGGTACAAGCACTTTACGAGAATAGAGTTCAATCAAACTGATAAGCAAGCATGGTAATGATATATTGATGAAAATTTCAATCAATTAGAGATGCGCGGAACTAGCTAGTACTACTTACTTTGGGGTGCGTAAATCGCAACTCTTTGTTTAGACCGGGAACTTTTCGGGTGAACTCCTTCCAAACCCTGCCAGGCAAAGAAAATGATTACTTGATATCAGGAAATTAATGAAAGTTGCATGCCGATATGGTCCCGGTATTGACTGAACTTACTTCTTGAGCATTGCAGTCATGTCCGCATAATTCTCGGGATCTTTACGTCTCGAGTCTAAGACAGTTACTAATGCCCCGTCAAGCTTAATGGATAGCAGAATAAAGTGGAAACTGCGCACGCATATATAACTCATCAATTACATTACTTAACCTCGAGTAAGCGAAACTGAGTATACAGAGAAGACAGCAATACTCACTTGAAGTTGTAAGGAAAGAGTATTTCCCTTTTGTTTTGATGTATAAGGAACGACTGTAGCAAGTTCTCCTCGGTCTCTTTGATTGAGTTTTGTACCATCCATTCATTTACGGCATCTGGGCTAATGAACCCAACGTCAAAGATTCCTACTTTTTTGCATTCGAAGATCTTCAATCTGCATAATATAGTGAGGATAATTATATATACATGCAATGAACGAGCTGAGCTAGAGACTTAACTATAGAAGTAATACTTACAGACAGTAGGAAGTCATGAGTTGTTTGTCGAGGGCCAGTTGATTGTATAACTGAAATAACTCCACAAATTCAATAGGCATCACGGGAAGTCCAATGAATTCGTGCTCTGGTTTCACTGCCATATACATAGTGTCTCTCCCAGACTCCCTGCAGGTTTTCATGTACCACTCATGCAATTTGTACATCATCGTTGTTAGAGGAGGATGATCAGGTTTGACGAGAGGCTTCCCGTGCACGTATTTATATTCTTCTTTTGTTACCTCAGCCGTTTGAAAAATTACATCATCCCCCAAGTAATCACCAGGATTGGTACCAGGCACCATCCCCGGATGATTAGCGACGATATCGCTAGACACCTTGAGCGGGGGGCACGATTTCTTCTCCTGTTCGCCGAGCTGGGGAATTGTTTTCCCACTTCTTCGTTCTGCTAACCTTGCATCACTGGAAGTACTTCCCGACCGCCGCGCTTCTTCATATGTATTTTTAAGAATGCGGACATAGTTGGAATCCGGCGGAGGCGGTGGTGGTCGCTTCAGGGCATCGATAGTGCGCTTCACTTTCACCAGATCTAGCTTCTCCTTCGGAGGTGGAGTTTTCTTTGCAAAATGGTCCCTCACTTGGGCACGACATATGTCCTCGTTTTCCTGCTCGGTCCTCTCATATGGTAACTTTTCCACAGGCTTGAGAGATGGACCGTATCTGAATTGCCTCCCGCCTCTGCTTGTACTGCTAGCCGCCGGAGCGGCGGCGTCTCTCTTCCGTCGTTGCTGACGAGGCGGAGAAGGAGGCGGAGTGCTCCGACGCGCCGGAGTAGGCGAAGGAGGAGGCGGAGTGCCCTCACGCGTCGGAGGAGCCGGAGAAGGAGGCGGAGTGCCCTGATCACTCGCCGGAGGAGGAGGAGGAGGAGGAGGCGGAGTGCCCTGACTCGCCGGAGGAGGAGGAGGAGGCGGAGGCGTCCAGTTTGGAAGCTTGATGTACTCCTTCTGCCATAGACATGTACTCCTCAGAGCACGAACCAGCTGATTCTCCCCTTCACCTGTAGAGTGGTAAAGCTCGAGCTCCTCAAATCCCTCCATTACTTCATCAACCATCACAACAGCATAGCCATGTGGAATCGGAAGGCAGTGAAAAGTTCCATTGGGTTGAGGAGGTGCAACAGAGCCGAGAGCCGCCTTGAAAGTGAGGTTATGGCATTTCGTCATAAGCTCGCAATTTTGAGCCTCCGTGATAGTATCCACGGGGTAGATAGGCTCCGTGAAGTCAGTCTGAACGGGCTCCGTGGAAGCCACGCTGCTTCTCCGCTGAGATGGCGGGGTAGCTTCTGGGGTAGCTTCGTGCCACTGAGATAGTTGGCCGGCAGCTCGCTGGCTCTCAGCTTCCTCTAGCTTTTGTAGTCTTGCACTCATCTTCTGCATGTCGCTCAGCTCCGCTTTCCTCTTTCTCTCCCGGCTTCTGTAACCGCCTGCGTCGGGAAACCCAAACTTCCACGGAACGGAGCCTGGTGTGCCTCGTGTTCGTCCAGGGTGCTCAGCATTCCCTAGGGCCTCGGTCAGCTCGTCCTTCTCTCTGTCGGGAATGAACGTCCCTTCCTGCGCTGCGGTGATATACTTCTGAAGCTTCGTGACGGGTATTGCAAGTTGCTCGTCCGTCCAACGGCACTTCCCTGTTTCAGGGTCCAAAGTTCCCCCAACCCCGAAGAACCAAGTCCTTGAACGGTCTGGCCAGTTCAATGTCTCTGGTTCGACCCCTTTAGCAATCAGGTCATTCTCAGCTTTGTCCCACAACAGCCGGGCTTTGAGGTAGCCACCTGACCCCGTGTGATGGTGATACTGCTTCTTTGCAGCGTTGTTCTTGTTTGTCTCTGACATTTTCTTACTCTTGTCTGATGTCTTGTAGGCCACAAATGCGGGCCAGTGATCTCTTATCTTCTCAAATCGGCCGATGAATTCTGGAGTCTCACCTTTGTCGACAAACTTTGATTTCAACTCCTTCTTCCACCTCCTGAATAGATCTGCCATCTTCTTAAGAGCACACGCCTTGACCAGTGGCTCTATAACGGGCTTATTCGGATCCTCCTCTGGCAGTAGGGTGAAATTTGCCTTCAGCAAGGTCCAAAGATCATCTTTCTGTCTATCGGTGACATAATCACCTTCAGGGGCGTCGTCCTTAGGCTTATTCCATTGCTTGATGCTGATCGGGATGTTGTCCCTAACAATAGCTCCGCACTGAGCAGAAAATGCGTCCTTGGTCCGCTTGGGTTCAATCGGTAGGCCATCGTCCGCGAGTGCTGTGATCGTGAATCTTTCATCCTTGCGCAACCTCTTCTTCGGGCCTCGTCTCGTTACCGAAGTTTGGCTCGATCCGGAGGGCTATAAAAGAAGAAAGAAGAGTTAATATATGTACATACCAAAACAATTAATGCATCAATTAGCTAGTTAGCACCTCCGGAGCCATCATGATCATGTCACCGGAGCCATCATGATCATGTCCTTCCTCCTCCATTGTTCCATCGGTGTCGTTGAGAAACGACAAGACAGCATCACCTCCGGCGAGGATTATCTCCCCCAACAACTGTTCTTGTTCCAAGTCTCTTTGATCCATAGTTTCTGCAAATATAGAAGAATATATATATAGATGAGATTAGAAAAAAATTGGATCAACTTGTGCACACCCATAATGGGGGTATTCTTGATAAATCTATGTTACCGGAGTTATCTATGTTACCGGAGGGGGTAGACGACAACGACGCTCACCCCTCATGTCATGTCCGACGTCCCTCCTCATGTCGAAGTTATCGGGGAGGGGGTAGACGACAACGACGCTCACCCCTCATGTCCGACGTCCCCCCTCATGTCGAAGTTATCGGGGAGGGGGTACAGGTGGCCTCGAGAGTTGGTCGGGCGAGCGGACCTGGAGTAAGTAACTTTTAACTCATTTTAACTCATTTTGAATATATGAACATTTTAACTTTTACGGGTAGGGGCGGGAGGGGGTTGATCGACGTCTCCCCCCCTCATGTCGAAGTTACCGGAGTTTTCTATATGAACAAAAAAAATCCACACAACATGTCCGACGAGCGGACCGCCTCTCTCTCATGCATGTCCGACGTCCCCCCTCATGACAAAAACTTTCTATAAAAAAAAAGCATACATCTATGAACAAAAAAAATTCTATGAACAAAAATAAAATTGTATCAATGCATATATAAAAAATTTCTATGGATCATCATTGCTCATATATCAATGCATATATAAAAAAAATTTATGGATCATCATTGCTCATATATAAAAACTTTCTATAAACAAAAAAAAACATACATCTATGAACAAAAAAAAAACTATGAACAAAAATAAAATTGTATCAATGCATATATAAAAACTTTCTATGGATCATCCATCCATACATACATACTGCATATACATACATCCATACAGCATCCATCCATACATACATACATACATACTGCATATACATACAAAAAAAAAGACAGATCCGGCCGGGGCGGCGGTGGCGGCGGCGGCGCGGCAAGCAGAGCAGTGGCGGCGGCGCGGGGGAAGGGGGGGCTCACTGGGGGCGGCGTCGGGGCAGGGGCAGGGGGGCACGGCGGGCGGCGTCGGGGCAGCAGGGGCGCGGGGAGCGGCGCCGGCGTCGGGGCAGAGGGCGTCGAGGGCGTCGGGGCAGCGGGGGCTCGGCGGCGATGGCGACGAGGAGCAGCCTGACGGCGTCGACGGGGCAGAGGGCGGCGAGGGCGTCGACGGCGAGCTCGGGCAGCCTGGCGGCGTCGATGTGCTCGGCGTCGTCGGGGGAAACTGGCAAATTTTCCCAACTCCCGCTTATATAGGGAGACCTTTGGTCCCGGTTGGTGCCACCAACCGGGACCAATGCCCACCTTTAGTCCCGGTTGGTGCCACCAACCGGGACCAAAGGTCTCTTTTCGTCAGCCCAAAGGGCGGGAAGCAGAGACCTTTGGTCCCGGTTGGTGGCACCAACCGGGACTAAAGGGTGGCATTGGTCCCAGTTGGTGGCACCAACCGGGACCAAAGGTTGGTATTGGTCCCGGTTAGTGCCACCAACCGGGACTAAAGGGTGGTGCTGCCCGGGGCCAAAAGTTTAGTCCCACCACGCTAGCTGAGAGGGCTCGAGAGTGGTTTATAAGCGCTGCTGCGCCAGCCCTCTCGAGCTCCTCTCAACTGCAGGCTTACGGGCCTAATCGCACACACCTCTGCGTGTAGGCCTTCTGGGCCTTCTGCGGGCCTGAATCCTGGCCCAACTAGATGGTTGAGTTTCTAGTCGTATTCAGGCCGTGGTGGCCCAGTAGGCGGCATTTTTTTTTTAATTTTTTTCTACTTTTTTTGCTTTATTTATTTTCTTTTGTTTCTACTTACAGTTTTCAGTGATTCTTTTTGCTTTTAGGTCACAAAAATTATAAACTTTCTGTTAGTGCCATTAGTTTCCAAATTTGAATAGTTTAAATTTGAATTCTTTTAAATTGGTGTGAATCACTAGTTTGTGAATAACTTTACTATAAAAATAGATTTTTGAGTGATTCTTTTTCCTGCTATTTAATATTACTGTGTTTTATCATTATATTCAATTTGGTAATTTTTAGGTTATTTTAAATGTCTGTTTTAACCAAAAACAGATTTTGTTATTGTAGTTTGCTATTAAAGTTTCTAAAAAAAATCTTTATGAAAATTCTTTTTGCTATTAATGTTTTGAACAAAAAATACTTTGATAACTTTAGTTGCATAAATTTTATATAATTTTAGTTTCATAAATACTAGAGGTTTATAAAATATTTTTAGTTGATTCCTTTTGCTAAATGACCCTGAAATTGAAAAGCACTTCAAATGAACTCTGAAAAGGTTGAAAGTTGGCATGGTATCATCATTTCACCCACATAGCATGTGCTAAAAAGTTGAGAGGGTTACGGCAAAAACTGGATGCACTTCGTGTACAAAATGGACAATCTCTTTCGAAGTATCAGGGTTTCGGACGAAAACTCATCTGTTACAAAGGGATTTCATTTAATTTCTTCACATGTAACTGCAATGATATAGTTGTGGAGAGAAAGTCTTCACTTTTTCTTCGCTTGTGTCCTTTGCTTATTGCGCCGTAACCATGGATAATCTTCATCGTTTAACAGGGTGCTTGGGTCAGCCTTGACTTTGAAGGGAGAATTTCATGAAACTTTTCATAATCTTCAGACATGTCTGTCTTGCCCTCCAATCCCACGATGTCTCTTTTTCCTGAAAGAACTATGTGGCGCTTTGGCTCATCGTATGATGTATTCGCTTCCTTATCTTTTCTTTTTCTCGGTTTGGTAGGCATGTCCTTCACATAGAAAACCTGCGCCACATCATTGGCTAGGACGAATGGTTCGTCTGTGTACCCAAGATTGTTGAGATCCACTGTTGTCATTCCGTACTGTGGGTCTACCTGTACCCCGCCTCCTGACAGATTGACCCATTTGCACTGAAACAAAGGGACCTTGAAATCATGTCCATAGTCAAGTTCCCATATGTCCACTATGTAACCATAATATGTGTCCTTTCCCCTCTTGGTTGCTGCATCAAAGCGGACACCGCTGTTTTGGTTGGTGCTCTTTTGATCTTGGGCGATCGTGTAAAATGTATTCCCATTTATCTCGTACCCTTTGTAAGTCAATACAGTCGAAGATGGTCCCCTGGCCAATGAGTACAGCTCATCAGAAACAGTGTTGTCACCCATGAGATGTGTTTGCAACCAACTGCCGAAAGTCCTGATGTGTTCATATGTAATCCAGTCGTCACACTGCTCCGGGTGTTTGGAGCGCAGAATATTCTTGTGTTCATCGACATACGGGGTCACCAAGGTAGAATTCTGTAGAACTGTGTAGTGTGCTTGAGACCAAGAATACCCGTCCCTACATATTATTGAGTCCGCTCCTAGCGTGCCTTTTCCAGTCAGTCTCCCCTCATACCGCGATTGAGGGAGACCAATCTTCTTAAGGTCAGGAATGAAGTCAACACAAAACCCAATGACATCCTCTGTTTGATGGCCCATGGAGATGCTTGCTTCTGGCCTAGCGCGGTTACGAACATATTTCTTTAAGACTCCCATGAACCTCTCAAAGGGGAACATATTGTGTAGAAATACAGGGCCCAGAACGACAATCTCGTCGACTAGATGAACTAGGACGTGCGTCATGATATTGAAGAAAGATGGTGGGAACACCAGCTCGAAACTAACAAGACATTGCACCAAATCACTCCTTAACCTTGACAGGATTTCTGGATCGATCACCTTCTGAGAGATTGCATTGAGGAATGCACATAGCTTCACAATGGCTAATCGAACGTTTTCCGGTAGAAGCCCCCTCAATGCAACCGGAAGCAGTTGCGTCATAATCACGTGGCAGTCATGAGACTTTAGGTTCTGGAACTTTTTCTCTGCCATATTTATTATTCCCTTTATATTCGACGAGATGCCAGATGGGACCTTCATACTGAGCAGGCATTCAAAGAAGATTTCCTTCTCTTCTTTGGTAAGAGCGTAGCTGGCAGGACCTTCATACTGCTTTGGATGCATGCCGTCTTTTTCATGCACACGTTGCTGTTCCTCCCGTGCCTCCGGTGTATCTTTTGTCTTCCCATACACTCCCAAGAAGCCTAGCAGGTTCACGCAAAGATTCTTCGTCACGTGCATCACGTCGATTGCAGAGCGGACCTCTAGGTCTTTCCAATGGGGTAGGTCCCAAAATATAGATTTCTTCTTCCACATGGGTGCGCGTCCCGCATCTTCAGTCAGAACAGATAGTCCGCCAGGACCCTTTCTAAAGATTACTTGTAAATCATTGACCATATCAAGTATGTGATCACCAGTACGGAGGGCGGGCTTCTTCCGGTGATCTGCCTCACCTTTGAAATGCTTTCCTTTCTTTCGACATTGATGGTTGGTCGGAAGAAATCGACGATGCCCCAGGTACACATTCTTCCTGCATTTGTCCAAATATATACTGTCGGTGTCATCTAAACAGTGTGTGCATGCGTGGTATCCCTTGTTTGTCTGTCCTGAAAGGTTACTGAGAGCAGGCCAATCGTTGATGGTTACAAACAGCAACGCATGTAGGTCAAATTCCTCCTGTTTGTGCTCATCCCACACACGTGCACCTTCTCCATTCCACAGCTGTAAAAGTTCTTCAACTAATGGCCTTAGGTACACATCAATGTCATTGCCGGGTTGCTTAGGGCCTTGGATGAGCACTGGCATCATAATGAACTTCCGCTTCATGCACAACCAAGGAGGAAGGTTATAGATACATAGAGTCACGGGCCAGGTGCTATGATTGCTGCTGTGCTCCCCAAAAGGATTAATGCCATCTGCACTTAAACCAAACCATACGTTCCTTGCGTCACCTGCAAAGTCCCCCCACCTTCTCTCGATTTTTCTCCACTGCGACCCGTCAGCGAGTGCTCTCAACTTCCCGTCTTTCTTACGGTCTTCTTTGTGCCATCGCATCAACTTGGCATGCTCTTTGTTTCTGAACAGACGTTTCAGCCGTGGTATTATAGGAGCATACCACATCACCTTGGCAGGAACCCTCTTCCTGGGGCGCTCGCCCTCAACATCACCAGGGTCATCTCGTCTGATATTATACCGCAATGCACCGCATACCGGGCATGCGTTCAAATCCTCGTACTCACCGCGGTAGAGGATGCAGTCATTAGGGCATGCATGTATCTTCTGCACCTCCAATCCTAGAGGGCATAGAACCTTCTTTGCTTCGTACGTACTGCCGGGCAATTCGTTATCCTTTGGAAGCTTCTTCTTCATTATTTTCAGCAGGGAACTAAATCCCTTGTCAGATACACCATTGTCTGCCTTCCATTGCAGCAATTCCAGTGTGGTACCGAGCTTTCTGTTGTCATCTTCGCAATTTGGGTACAACCCTTTTTTGTGATCCTCTAACATGCGATCGAACTTCAACTTCTCCCTTTCACTTTCGCATTCTCTCTGTGCATCAACAATGACCCGGCGAAGATCATCATCGGGCACATCGTCTAGTTCCTCTTGATCTTCAGCTTCCCCCATTGCAGCATCACCGTATTCAGGGGGCGGGTAGTTGTCATCATCCTCTTCTTCTTCGTTGTCTTCCATCATAACCCCTCTTTCTCCGTGCTTGGTCCAAACATTATAGTGTGGCATAAAACCCTTCTCAACCAGGTGGAAGTGAAGGGTTTTAGAGTTGGAGAAAGCCTTCGTATTCTCACAGACAGTACATGGACAATGCATAAAACCATTCTGCTTGTTTGCCTCAGCCGCTTCGAGAAAATTATGCAGGCCCTTAATATACTCGGAGGTGCGTCGGTCACCGTACATCCATTGCCGGTTCATCTGCGTGCGTTATATAGTTCTTATTATTGAACAACATATAACTCTCTAGAGCATCTAATTAAAACACACAAGTAAGAACTTTTTTCTTTTAGAAAGAAGATAAGAAGAAGAGGCTAACCACGGTGTTGCCGGCGCCGAGATGGGCGCGGGCGATCGACGGCGGTGAGGACGGGGACGGGACAGGACGGACCGCCAAACCTAGACAAATCTTGAGGAAAATGGAGCTTGGACAAGGAGCTTCGAGAGGAGAAAGCTTAAGTGTGGCTCGGGCATTTCATCGAACACCTCATGTGCATAGGAGGTGAGCTAGAGCACCACAAAAGCTCTCCCACGGCCGGGCAAAAAAACAGAGCAATGCATTGCTCTGCTCGCGGGAGGGGGCTATATATAGGCCAACCATTGGTCCCGGTTCCAGCCACAAACCGGGACCAATGGTTGTGGGCCAGGAGCGAGGCGCATTGGTCCCGGTTCGTGGCTGGAACCGGGACAAAAGGGGTCACCTTTAGTCCCGGTTCTAGCCACAAACCGGGACCAATGGTTGTGGGCCAAAAGCGAGGCGCATTGGTCCCGGTTCGTGTCTAGAACCGGGACAAAATGGGTCAGACGAACCGGGACCAATGGCCCACGAGGCCCGGCCGGCGCCCTGGCCTCACGAACTGGGACCGATGCCCCCATGGGTCCCGGTTCGTGAGTGAACCGGGACTAATGGGCTTCTCAGGGGTGGACCAATGCCCTATTTTGTACTAGTGTCCCCACCTAAATATGTTACCACTCAAACATCACAAGTACCATATTTCACAAGAGCATCGAGGTGGGAGGATAGGTATAGCTTAGCAGTGTCCCTTTCTGAGATGTCCTTAAACCTAAAGTGCCATAGGGACAAATCATGCACAATGTTTCTACTAGTTATCTTAGAGTAGCGATCCTCGTCACGGAAAGCCATAGCATTTCTCAAGTCCCAAATTTTCCAACAAACTGTAAGGGTAACCGAGGGACACATGCTGGCATCGAGGACCGGGGGTGAGTGCATCTCCCATATGAGCTCCGTGGATGAGAGGGCAATGAGCCGGAGGTCCATCCACACTTGAGCAGCCCGGGGGCAGATGAGGGCAAGATGTGTGGCATCTTTGCAGGGTGCGTCGCAGCGTGGACAGGATGGAGAGTCGACAATGCACTACTTGCAGTTTAGGTTTGCCTTGGAGTTCAAGCAATCTCTAGATAGAAGCCAACCAAATATTTAAACTTTGATATCAATTGTGGGCAATTTGTTGCAAAACTTTAAGGGACTTCAAGTGAAATAAAACACAAGGGGACAAGGGAAGTGCCCCCGTTCGTAGTAGTACTGCATATATACAATCAACTTTCTGAGGTGCGGGGTCGGTGGACGCAATGGTCGAGGGGAAAAGTTGGCTGAGGCCGAGGGATTTTAGATGTTGACAAAATTGTTTGGAAATAAATGGTAGTAAGGATCATTGTCAAGCATCAACCCCTACTCATATTGATTCCTACAAAAAATTTCTAATTTGTGGGCACCTAAAAAGAGGACAACTCCCTAGGCCGAGGTACATGCATGTGCAAACAAGACCCTAAAATCCCTCTTTCAGCTGCTGCGGGAACCTCCTAATGAACATATCGGCGGCCTGATCAATCTCCTCATCCATGTTGAACTCCAACCCCTCGACTTCTCGGTTGCTCTTGATCAAATCCATGATTGATGTCTCATCATCATCGTCGTGATCACATGAGTCAAGTACCACATCATCATCGTTAGTGTAACGACAGTTCTCGTAGTCGTCGTTGAAGAGGGGATGCAGTGTTCGGTCAGTTGGACAGCCACCATGACAATTCTCTTGACCGAATATCGCCATGCAACGAGAGAAATTGGCCTCCAAGTCTCTCTCGTGGACGATCACCGGTCTCTTCTCGACCGTGCCTAGCGCGAGAGCCTTGTGGCGGTCAGCTCTCTCCCAGTTGGTTCTGTTTTCAAAAAAAAAACCACGCCCCCGCGTCGTCCCCGCTAGGGCGACTCAGGCGCCCAAACCCTAGCCGCCGGAGGCGCGATCTCCCTCTTCCCTTCCCTCCGCCGCCGCCGGAGGACGCCGCCAGGCTAGGTCCAGAGGCCGACGGCGGTGGCGGGGGACTCCCTCTCTCCCGCGCCTTAGGGGTGGTGCGGGGCCCCTAAACGTGTGGTGGCGCGGCCGATCCAATCTATGTGGCGCGGCGGCGATGGCTGCGGCGGCGTGGTGGCCGGCCCTGCCTCGGGCGGCGGCAGCTGCAGGCGCGGCGCGGCCCTGTACCGGGAAGGGCGGCGGCTGCGGTCGGTGCACCATCGGGCGTCGGATCGGCGGCGACGGCGTGGAGGCCATGGTGGTCTGGTCGGCGGCACCTCCGGTCAGATCTGATCTGGCCGGTGCAGCCGGCGGTGGTGGCCATCTCCTCCGTCGGAGGTGGTCGGCCTGAGGCTGGATGGTCAGATCTCGAGATCCGCCATCTAGTTCCGGCTGCGAGTCGGGAAGACATAGTTGCCGGTGAAAACCGAGCTGATGGCTGGCGATGGCGGCGTTCTGCGTCGTTACCTTGATGAAGGCATCATCGTGTAACTACTGTCGACCCACTCGTGCTGCTCCGGGGGAAACCCTAGGATCTGGTTTTCCAGATCAGACGATGGCGGTACTGCGGTGTCGTTTTCTCTCTTGGGAGCATCGTTTGTGGTGCAGCGCTGGAAGACAGAGACAGGAGGTGGAGCGGCTTCGTCTTGCACGGAGCTTTCGGTGGAGATGTCAAGTCATGCCTGGCCGACAGGTGCTACGCTGTGTCATGCCTGGTCAGCAGGTGCTACGCACGACAGATCTTCCAGAATCTTCGCGTCTGGATGGACGAGCGCGGGGCGGTGGCGCCGTTGGGCGCCGTGGTGGCGTCGACGGATGGACGGACTGGCAAGGATGATGCGGATCTCTATCCTGAAGATGGGTCAGTGGTCCGATGATGATGGCGGCATCTAAAACGTGTGCATATGGTGTACGCTTTAGGTCTGCTGCACCAGCTGTTGGTTCCGATACGTTATGTGGATGGATCGGCGACGACACCGGTTTTAGATATGGGAGCGAGAGCACTCCACATTATCGAGTTGTGTAGGTGTGAGTGGTGGCTTCGGGTGGCTTGATGTATGTTCTTGTTAGACCTTTGTTGAATAATAAATAAAGATGGCCGTATGCATCGATTGATGTAGAGGCCGGGGGTCTTAACCTCCTTTTCCAAAAAAAAAAAAAAAGCTCTCTCCCAGTCAGCCACAATGAGCGCGTCGATCTTGTGGGAGACCACAGCGGTCGTGGCAATCCTACGGCGCTGGAGCGAGGCGAGGATGAGGAGCCTGGCGGTCTTGCTCTTGCACATCGCTGCCGCCTTCTTCAGGAGCTCAGGAGCCTTCCCGATCTTCATCTTTGTTTCTGAGATGTGGCCGAGCTGCTTAGGAAGGGAAACAAGTGAGAAGCTATGGCGCCTCAGGCTTGGAATGGGGTAGATTACTCGGATATAGAGATGAGAGAAGCTGGGTTGAAATGAGGCATGGGCTTTGTCCTGATGTTCCAATGGTGTATTTATAGTGGGAACCTGAGCATGCAATTAACATTGCAACTAGCGTTGCTCATGTCGCGATCAAACTTTTGGTACCTCGCCAAATAAAGCATGTGAAAGCAGCTAGCATTAGAGAAGGAATTTGACATGTGGAGTGAGCACTATAAGAATGTTGACAGTGGAACTAAGCAAGGAACTTAGGGGAATTGTATATTATTCCAATTAAGTCGCAAAAGGCACTTGTCCCAGGCTAGGATTGGCCCTTTTCAATTGGGTCCCAAACTGCCAATATCTCTCCTTTAATCAAGTGGTAAAGCTAGCTTAGAATAGTTTTGCCCAAAGCAACCAGACCGGGTACCTTTCCATGGCGGTCTCCCGCCGTGTGATTCATGCCCATAATTCCAAGAGTTGCAGCTATAGCGTGTTTGTGTTTCTTCTTTTCTCCGCTGCTTTGTGTGGGCGTGTGGCGTCTATACGTGAGATCTGCTTAGCTTTGCTTCTCCTCCGTGTGCTTTGCTACTCCCTAGTTGTACAAAAGTAGAAGCAATCTCCATGATAGATCTATGGGAGCTTCCTTTTTTTTCATGCAGTCAAAAGTCACACTACCATTATGGAGTTGAAGACTTGGGAGCACGTAGTCTCACACGGCACGTGCTTGCTGTGAGCGTGCTGCGACATAATGTTTTTTTTCCAAACATGCATATATATGGAGTTTTTGTTTTTGAATAAATCGCGCGTACCATTAATCAACAATCAGAATGCATGTACAAACACTCGCCGCAACTGATAGAAAAACTAGGAGTCGACAGATGTCCTGAAAATTATGCAGGGAGGACCCCAAGACATAGGAAAATACAAGAAGGTTCATAGGGATCCCTGCACACACCAAAATTAACGGTTGCAGCCAATATACAATGTCACCGAGGGCGCTCACTAGAGAATAAGCACAATCTCCACCATCGCCTAACCCAGGGGATCACCATCACCTTAAAGGCTTTCTTAGTCGAAGTACATGCCTCCTGCAAGTAACAAGGCACGCATGTCACTGTGGCACGTTGACTGGAGAACATCCCCGTGCTAACCTAGATCCGAATCTGCCGCATCCCGTCGACGTAGTTGGGAAAGGATGCCAAACCTGCAGTTGTCGAACCACCAATCCTGATTTAGAAAATCCATCTCGTTCCCGGTCTCCGACACCACTGCAAAAAACAGCAACGACCGGAGAGGAAAATAAGACCTAATCTCGCCACCCCGATCGCCTAGTCAGAAGACGACGCCATTGGCTTCTCGACACCGCCATGAAGAGCGTCGTCGTGGTGAGGAGAAAGCCGAGGCAATTTTATTTGATGTGGCGTCATCCTCATCCCTCCGGCGCCACTACATGAAAGACTAACTCCACCCATGAAAAATGCATAGGAAAGAAACATGACCTCCCCTCCTCCACCCGTCATCGAAGCAACGAGCAGAGGAGGAGGAAACCAAGGCCTTGCTGACTTTCACTAAGAGGAGTAACCTCCTGCCCACGGTCGCCTTTTTCCTGGAGAGTGAATCTGCATATATGGAGTTGGTGCACCATTGAGTGCGTTGAAGCGCGGGTAGATATTTTGTGCAGAGTTAAGTGCATTGGAATGGTGATGCTTGGCACGCGTGAGGGGTGCTAATTATCTCGACCTTTTTAATCGGGTGATTTTGTCCTTGGTCCACTATGAAATTGCTCAGTTAATTGCCCTTTTGGAGTTCGGAAGGAAATGAACCGTTCAGCTCTATCCAAAATGTAAGTTTTTGCACACCCTAACGGATTTAGCTTGTGATATTCATATCTAGCTCCTCATTAAATTCATTAAGAAATGAGCCCTCGCATGAATAATGTCTGGTAGAACTATGGAACCTTCGCTCCACCCTTTCACTACCGTTAGATTTGTGTTTGATGTATACACCAAAAATCATTGCTAAAGCTCTTCCTCTTAATCACATATACAAGAATCTGGAGGGAAGTAGCTGCAAACTAGTCAGATGAGCAGCGTGTTACTAAAATAGTTCATGGGCAGGAGGCCCAACGCGAACTTTGTTCAACATGTTCCAACACTCCAGCCACTGCATTGAGAAGAGATGGCCACGATCTCTTGACCACTGCCATATTCACAGAAAGAATCTTGTATTGCATCATAATCAACTTTCACTGTAGCTTTATTCAGATTCCGTCATGTACATAGTGTTAGAACTAATCTTGTCATGATGTATCTGCATATTTGTTTTGAGTTTTGCATATAGTGTAGATGGTCTAGGGTAGTTGTAAGTCGGCAAAGATGTACGTGTGATCTGTACGTAGACGGCGAGTCGTCGGCACGTTCCATTGTGCATGGTGAGATGCTATTGCCATGCGAGGCGGTGAACATGCAAAATGCCAAGTGCCGTGTGAAGCGGCTGCACGAGGATAAAAGCCAGCGGCCAGCAGGAGTGCAGCCGAGTGGATCAGCAATTCTTTTGTGGCCTTGAGAAGAGGTCCTAGTATTAGATGTGGTCAAGTTTGTTAACTGATCGTGTAGCTGTTGAGAGGATGCTGCGCATGTACTGGACGAGGGTGTTAGGGATTAGTTGGTTAGTTGGTTAGTGGCCGGACATAGTGGCCTGTGTGCATGGCATGAGTCTGGTCCTTTGTATATAAATATTGCATTGAGTTAATGAGAAAAGGAGGCCGTGAGGGCACAAGCAAAAAATGTAGCCATTGTGATAGCCAAGGAAGAGAGCCTATGGCAAAGCCTGTTTGTGTTCTTCCTTGGTACATGCGCGAGTGTGTGCGTGCGTGCGTGCGTGTGTGTGTGTGTGTGTGTGTGTTCGTGAGTTCCACCATTGTTTGTGTGTCTGTGTTCTTGAGAGAATCCTTGAGCGGAGAGAGTTGCAAGGAGAGAAGAAGCAGCTTTGCGAGGAGGCAGCGCCAACACATAGTATCTATCTCTTTCCTTGCTTTTGCTTACGAAATCAGGACTCCTAGATGAGACACAAACTTATTTTTTTGGTGGAGGGGGGGTGGGGTGGGGGCGGGGGGGGGGGGGGGGGGGGGGGAATCTATTTTTCTTATCACCCGGAAGTCTTCTCCAGCTCGCTCCACTCTACAGCTAATTAATTTTGTGTTGCAATTCTGGATTAATTAACAAAAGTCCCTGAGTTTAGAGGTACCAAGGGGCGGGGGAGCCGAGCCTTATCACATAGCTGAACAATGCACCGGGTCAGACCCTCCAAGAATGGTGAGCAATGGAGGTGCCTGGTCGAAAAAGGAAATTCTAGAAGAGAGATATTGCGATGCTTTGGTAGTGTGTGGCAGAGGGTTAGGTGTAGCGGGCTAGCTAAGCGAAGTAGGGATGTGGGGGTGGAGGGTGATAGGCCGATTTTAGTAGGTGGGGAAGTCAAGATCCGTTGAATCTAGATCAAACAATTTATAAAATGATTTATTTTAGTGTTTTTCTTTCCTACAAGACACATACACACACCAAATACAGAATTTAGCACGTAGCTAGATATGTGTCAAAACTGCCAACTTGTGTTCATCTGCGCAGGAAACCTTCTAATGAACATTTCGGCAGCCTGGTCTTGTCCATGTTGAATCCCAACTCCTCAGCCTCCTGGCTGCTCCTCATTATTGGAGCTGCCCTTCGGCGACACACGCCGAACCAGCCCCCCGGCGACGAACGTTGGACGGAGGTAGAAGAAGATGAACAAAAGACACTTGGTTTCCCGGCGACGAACGCCCCGGCCGCCGAACGGCCTGTATGTTGGCTTCTATTCAACTCACAACGACTCTCAAACACATACATGGAGGTACACACGCACACACGCAGTACTACCCAGAGGAGCTCTCTCTCCTGTCGACCGGGCGCACACCACGGTCCCGACGGAGACTACGTATAGGTCTCATCTCTGGCTCTCACACTGTGGCTCGGCAACCAACCGGCACACTCGATCTGTACACAGAGCAGAGAACTTATACACAGGTGCACGTACGACGCCGCGGCCCACTCCTGCCCGCTCGCGCGCGATCTGCATGCGCAGCCTGCGCCCACAACGCGCTCGTACGCGCGCAGCACGGCTGGGTTCCAATCAGATCGCAACGCCCAGCCTGCACATGCGGCCACGCTAACCAAGTCAACCATGCATGCCCGACTAACTAGCTAGCTAACTCACGCGACTCACACGCATCGATCGGGAACACACCGCAGACAAGATTATTCCTAACACTCATCACATCCATCACTGAGGACTCGTCTCCACATCGTAATTGCCATCACTATTGTACTCGTCAGTGTAATAACAACTAACTCTGTCGCTGGAGATGGGGTGGAGTGTCCAGTTAGGGAAGCCACCAGCACCATCCTCTTCATCAAACAGTGCTAAATGGTGAGATAGATCCTCTGCCATCCCAATGGTACCCCTGGCCCTCGACCTTGCGGACCAAAGTCTTGTGGTAGTCCACCTTGGCACTCTTCTCCCGGCCGGCCACAATAAGGGCGTGGATCCTGTGAGAGATGGCGCCATCCCTGGACATCCTACGATGGAGCGAGGGAAGGATGAGGAGCCAGGCGTTGGATATCAGGTACTCGTCAAACGATCACCACATTTAAACAAATAAATGCAGAAATATAGGCCAAGTGTTCTCCATAGTGTACTCGTCAAAGGTTACAACATTTAAAAAAAGACACACAAAAAGGTAAGCCGAGTGTCCGTTAGTGGACACTCAGCAAACAACGGCCGATGTAATGGAACCATCAAACGTGACCGAGTGTCTGCTGCTTTTGTCAGGCTCTTTCTCTATGCGGAGTGTTTTTTTGGGAAACTAGGCGACCGAATATTACCGAGTACCTTCTGTTTGCCGAGTTTAATTTACACGGTACTCGGCAAACACGTTTTATGTATGCCATGTGCCCGTCGATTTACACTCGGCAACCCGCAAAATACTTGGCAAAGACATTTTTTCCTATAGTGGTGGGCGAGGCTAAGGGATCTTAGATGTTGAAAAAATTGCTTAAAAAAATGACAACAAGGATAACTGTTTGTCAAGCCTCAACTCCTAGTCTCCTACTTATATCGATTTCTACAAAAAAATTCTAATTTGTGGGCACCTCAAAAGAAGACAACACCCTAAGCCGAGGTACAAGCATGTGCAAATAAGACCCTAAATCCCGCGTTCAGCCTCTGCCGGAACCTCCTAATGAACATATCACCAGCCTGGTCAATGTCCTCCACCGTGTTGATATGACGCCCCCGGCCCGACCGTGCACTAATCATACACGCAAATGCACACGATCAAGCCTAAGGACTCACTTGAAGATATCACAACACAACTCTAGACACAAAAAAAAATAATACAAACTTTATATTACAAGCCAGGGGCCTCGAGGGCTCGAATACATAAGCTCGAGTTACACAAGAGTCAGCGGAAGCATCAGTATCTGAGTACAGACAAAATTAGACAAAGATGCCTTAAGAAGGCTGAGCAAAACAACGACATCTAGATCGAAAAGGGCAGGCCTCCTGCCTGGGAGCCTCCTAAACTACTCCTGGTCATCGGTCTCCACGTAGTAGTAGGTTCCGTCGGGATAGTAGTAGTCGTCGGCGGGGGCAGCTGGCTCCGGGGCTCCGTCATCTCATCGCAGCAATCGGGTATGGGGAAAAAGAGGTAGCAAAGCAACCGTGAGTACTCATCCAAAGTACTCGCAAGACTTACATCAGATATATGCTAAGTATGCATCGGAATCAAATGAAGGGTCTGTATCTGTGGACTAGACTGCAGAAATGCCAGAATAGAGGGAAAGTCATAACCTATCGAAGACTAGCAACTTCAGCGCCTTGCAGCATTAAAAGAGTGCAGATTAGTAGTATAACACAAAGTAACAAGCATGTAGTAGCAAAGCCTAGAGATCCTTCCTCGACTCCCTGCGAGAAAGCGATCCTAGAGCTTACATATTAATTAACAAGTATCCAGTTCAAGTTGTAGTAGATCGGGATACAACACTGAGCGTCCTGTTACCGTGGACACGGCTATTCGAATAGATAACTTCCCTGCAGGGGTGCACTACTGTTACCCAACACGCTCGATTAACTCTGGCCGGACACACTTTTCCGGGTCATGCCCGGCCTCGGCTGATCGACACGACGTAGTCCTACCTAGGCTCAGCAGAGAGGTCTCCGCCGGTCTACATCCTAAGTGCTCAGGGGTCTTGGGCCCATCGCCCTTTGCACTCCGGGGCGTTGCGCGCAGGGCGAGTCCAGGCACCACCTCTGTCCTGGATGGGGCCGACCCAACCGTGCCGCAATGCTGAACTGGACGTCTGACAGAGCTTTCGGCTGATACATACGGCGCCGAGGGCCCCATTAAACCATTATCCCACGTGGTGGTAGTGCGTATAGGCCAGTGACCAACTCAGATCAAATACCCAAATCCGTTAGTGAATTATTAGGAGCTCGCGGTGACGATCAGTACTCCTGTCGCCCCGTCTCGAGGAAGTGCAACAAGGGTCAGGCCCATCCCTCTCTAGGGCGGTCTCTGCCTGCCCGGCCGCGCCTCGTAATTATCTCGCGGGTATCCTTCAGGTCAACCCGACTCTCAAGAGACTGTCGGGAACTCAGGTCCACCTCTACCGGGGTGGTACCGCCTGTCCCTTCAATCCCGCACTAACAGTAAAAAGGGGCAACAGTTAAAGGTAACAGTGTGTTCTTGATATCAAGAGGGAAATCCGAGGAATCACCCTCGATGGAGCCGTCAAGGTGAACTTGGAGAAATCACCCTCGATGGGTTCACACTTGAGGGGCTGCACGACAGAGGCATCATCGGAGGTGGTGAAAGAGGAATCACCCTCGGTAACCCACAATCGACTAGCTACGCTACAGAGATATCAACAGGAGTGAGGTAGGAGGTATCACCCTCGGCACTCGATAGTAGCTCTGCAGAGTCGTACAACTAAGGGGGTGTGCGGTGCTGTGTCGGTCTCTGAACAACGATCACATGGATCGGGGCACCGGTAATAAAGCGGGGCAACAAGGACAAGGATGTGGGGCCACTGATGGATCACTAACCAGCCTATACTAAAGAATCAACAGCAGGTTACAACATCAGGCCATGCATCAGAATAGGAGCAATCAGTTATAGTAGCAAAATCTAATGCAAGCAGGGGAGAGGGAATAGGTGATATAGGAATGATCAAAGGGGTTTGCTTGCCTGAAAGCTCTGCTGAAAAGGAAGAAGGGTCGTCGGTGACGTAGTCGATCACAGGGACAGCGTCGGTCTCGGAGTCTACCGGAGAAGAAAGAGCAGGGAGAAACAAATAAATAACGGGCAAACAAATGCAATCACTATGCATGACATGGTTAAACGATATGTAGGGGTGATATATTGCCACTCTATTCATTTTAGATGATTTAGGAATTTGTTTGAATTTATTTTACCGAAGTCATGCACTATTCATTTATCGAAAACAGGCAAAAAGTTCCATGTTCATCTACTCAGAGGGTTCTAACATGCATGGAGATGACATATTCACATTCGTCATATTTTTCTGATAATTTTTCATATATAAATTATTTTCATCCGAGTTACGGTTTATTTTATATAGATTTTCAAAGTTTTAGTAATATTCTGAAATTTCTGGATTTAATTTAATTCGAAATTATATTAAATATTAAATGCTATGGGTACACAGAAAGTGTACCCACAGATGTGCTTGTGTGGCTGACAGTGGGCCCAGTCAACTGCACAGTCAGCAGTTGACTGGGTCAACGTTGATTGGACAGTGGTTCCAGTGGGACCCACCTGTCATTGACTGGGGCCCGCCCAGTCAGCAGTTGACTGGTCAACTGGGCCCAGTGGGACCCAGTGGTCAGTGACTGAGTTAATTAACAGGGTTTTAATTAATCTAATTAATTAATTAGCCAGAGCGGGGCCAGTAGTCAGTGTCTGTACTAACTAATAGGGTTAATTATTTTTGCTAATGGCTACAGTAACCGGGCCCGCATGTCAGTGGGGATTAGCGTCTAAGATTAGTGCTAGGGGTTGACACGTGTCCCCACCGGAGTTTAAAACTCCGGCGCGCCTCCGGCGAGCAACAGAGAGGGCGACGACGCTCGGGTTCGGCGCACAGGGGGCCATTTGGCCCGGGGTTTTGTTCTACGGGACGGGCGTGACGCACTGTGTCCGATGGTGGCCGTGGATGGCCGGAGTCGACCGCTACGACGACGGCAGGCGGCGGCTACAGCGGAGCTCGATCAACCGAAGACTACGGGGCTCGGGGAGGAGTACGAGGAGGGCAGGGATGACCGCGAGCTCACCGTGAGGTGGATGACGTGCTCGGGGAGGCCGGGGGCGCAGCGAGGACGACGGATCGAACGGCAGCGTCGCGGTGGCCGTGGCGGGGAAGATCGATGCGGGCGACGCGGCTGTGGCCTCCCAGCTCCGATCCAGCGGAGTAGACGACGTAGACGACGACAGGGAACTCGTAGGACAGCTCGACGCGGCTCGGGGAGGCTGTTGGCCACGGGTACGAGCGGCGCACGGCAGTGGTGGCGCTCGGGTGAGGGGGAACGGCGCGAGGGAGAGGGAGAAGTGGCCGGGACGGTCCGGGGGTCGAGCGGGCGCGGCCCTTATCCACCACGGCGAGCGGCAGGGCCGCTATCAAGCAGGGGGAAGGGGGGGCCCGGCGCAGGTGTGCGCGCGCGGCGACAGAGACGAGAGAGAGCGCGGGAGGAGGAAGATGAGTGGGGGAGTGGGCTGGGCCGGTGCTGTAGGGGATGGGCTCTAGTGGACAGTAGAACTAGGCCCTTTTCTTTTATTCTTTTCTGTTTTCTATTTTCTTTACTGTTTTGCATTTTGTTGGAGCATCAATTGATTTTAGTTTAATGTGAAATTTAGCACATAAATGCATGGCAATATTTAGGGTTGGTACAAAAAGTTTGGGGGCAATTGGAATGGTTTTAGTATTTTTAGAAATTGAAAAGATCAAATAAATTGCTGCTGGTCCACTGTTTTAGTTGCTAGGGTCAATTTGGAAATTTTTATAATTGCTTTGGGATTATTTGCAACATTATGAACATTTTTATTCAATTAATTGAATAAGTAATAATTTGACTTGCATTTGAATTTGGAATTTGAATTTGTATTATTTTCTAAATGCAATTTAATCAGGATGATTATGATGACATGGGAATTTAATTAGTTTAATGACAGGGTTAAGATCTGGGGATGTTACAGTTGAATTCCAAGCCCTCAACTTCTTGGTTGCTCCTGATCACATCCATGACTGACGGCTCATCATGGTTTGTTAAAAAATAAATGGCAATAAGGAATTGAGGATCATTGTTTTTCAAGCATCAACAGCTACTCATATTGATTTCTACAAAAATTTCTAATTAGTGGGCACCTAAAAGGAAGACAACACCCTAGACTGAGGTACACGCATGTGCAAACAAGACCCTAAAATCCCTCGTTCAGCCGCTGCCGGAACCTCCTAATAAATATATCAGCAGCCTGATCAATCTCCTCCTCCATGTTGAACTCCAACCCCTCAACTTGTCGGTTGCTCCCGAGCACATCCATGACCGATGGCTCATCATCATCGTCCTGATCACATGAATCAAATAGCACATCATCATCGTCAGTGTAACGGCTGTTGTCGTGGTCGTCGTTGAAGAGTGGATGCAGTGTCCAGTCAACTGGGCTGCCACCATGACCATTCTCTTGGCCGAACAGCGGCAAATGACGAGATATATTGAATGCCAAGTCACTCTCATGGACGATGAACGGTCTCTTCTCGACCGTGCGCAGCCCGAGAGCCTTGTGGCGGTCCACTCTCTCCCAGTCGGCCACAATGAGCGCGTCGATCTTGCGTGAGACCACGGCGGCCGTGGCCATCCTGCGGCGCTGGAGCGAGGCGAGGATGAGGAGCCTGGCGGCGAGCACGCCGGTCTTGCTCTTGCATATCGCTGCCGCCTTCTTCAGGAGCTCAGGAGCCTTCCCGATCTTCATATTTGTTGCTGAGAGGTGGTCGATCAGCTGCTTATGAAAGGCAGTAAGTAAGGAGCTGTGATGCGTCAGGCTTGAAAAAAGAAGCTGAGAGAAGCTGTCTTGAAACAAGGCATGTGCTTTGTCCTGAAGCGCCAAAGGTGTATTTATAGTCGGAAATTGAGCGTGCAATTAACAGTTCAACTACCCTTGCTCATGTCAAGACCAAACTTCTGGTACCTCGCGTGATAAAGCATGTGAAAGCAGCTAACATTAGAGAAAAATTGGCATGTGGAGTGAGCACTATAAGAATGTTGACAGTGGAACTAAGCAAGGAACTTATGGGGAAGTATATATTCCAATTAAGTCACAAAAGGCAACTGTCCTAGGGCTAGGATTGGCCCTTTTGGGTTGGGGTCCCAAACTGCCAATATCTCTCCTTTGATCAAGTGGTAAAGCTAGCTGATTGATGGCTTAGAATAGTTTTGCCCAAAGCAAGCAGACCGGGCAGCTTTCGTTGCCGGTCTCCGGCCGTGTGATTCATGCTCAGAATTCCAAAGATTGTAGCTATGCGTCTCTGATTTTTCTTCTTTTCTCTGCTGTAGGTGAGATCTGCTTATCTTTGCCTCTCCTCCGGAAGTTTTGCTGCTCGCTCGTCAACTCGCAGAAAGTAGAAGGGAGCAATCTCCGTGATAGATCTATGGGAGCTTCCGTGTTTTTTCATGCTTTCACAAGTCTCAAAACACCATTATGGAGTTTTTGATTTGGCGTACTGTGACAACAACCACATCAAGTCTCATGCATACATAGCATGACCGCGTGGGTGTATATTTCCGGATTTTAACCGTGGGAAGATATTTTTGTTCTGCCGGGTGATCCGTATTGTGTGTTTGAATGGTGATGCTTGGCGCGCGCAAGGGGTGCTAATTATCTCAATCTTTTGAATCCGGTGATTTTATCCTTGGCTCACAATTCGATTACCGCCCGATAACCACGTTTCTCACTGCCCCTGCTGGGTAAACACATGTATTGGACAAAAAATAGGCAACATTTTGAATTTTTTGATTTTAAACATTCGCGTATATAAATTGAGCATGGCTTTTTTGAATCTAAACGTTTGCGTACATAAATTGAGCATCATCTGAATTTTGTGGTTACCGTGGTAACCCGGTAATCCCCTGTCCTAGAGAAAAAAGTGGGATGAGGTAGCCAAAATCTTGGTCGAGAAAGAACGTATCTAGTGCAAGGGGTGAATCTATGTATCAGGTGCACCCATGCATCTCTAGCTGTTGGATGGAGAAGAGATGTGGCCACAACCTCTTGACTGCCACCTTATTTACAAAAAGAATATTGTATTTCATCAAAATCAAGCCGTACTTTCAGCTTTGTTCGGAGTCACGGGCATGAGTACGGCGTTTGTGTTTTTTCCTTCTTATTTGGGCTTACAAATCTAAATTTTTTCTGCGAATACGCAAAAGACTTGCATACCATTGCATTATAGGTAGTAAAAATAGCATACAGTAGCTACAGGGGACCTCTAACCACACGAAGAGGCGACGCGGCACGAATCAGAGGTAAGTGCGCACAAACAGAGAGGAGTTGTGCGCTCCCCGGGCAGCAAGAGCTACGTCTCTGGTGTGATGATGTGTTGTCCTAGGGCACCCACACAAGCCCAGCTGCGAGCCTCGTCCTTGATCGTGGAGGTGAGGTATGAGATGGAGGGCCACTCGACGTTGAAGACACAGGTGTTACGTTGCTTCCATATGCACCAAGCAGCGAGGAGAGCCAGCGAGGTAAGCCGCGACTCATACATGGTGGGGCGCCGGTGGCTGAAGACGTGAGCCAGTCTAGAAAAGGGGTGTCCTTGGAGGGGATCTCGCCATCAAATGACACGAGGCCAGGATCGTGCCATACCTACCGGGAAAACGAACATCCAGAGAGCAGGCGCGCCATGGCCTCTGGCTCTTGATCGCAGAGCGTGCACACCAGGCCATGCGGAAGTCCGGGGCGAGTCGCTCAGCAGTCCAACATCGATATCTAAGCACGAAGAAGATCTTGACGCGAAGGGGCGCCCAAGTTCTCCAGGTCAAGTCTAGTAAAACTAATTTTACTAGAAAGCTAAATGAGACACAAACTTTTTTTTGTGGGTGTTCAATCTATATATTTTTATCACTATGAAGCCTTCTACTCGAACTCGCTCTACTCGTCCAACGTTAACATGGGCAACTCATTAATTTATACAGAAGAGATACCAAGGGGGTTGGGAGCCAAAGCTTACCAGTTTCCTGCAATGTGGCGGGCCATACCCTACAAGACTGGCGAGCAACGGAGGTGTCCTTGGTATTTCGGGAAGGAGGGGGGGGGGGGGGGGGGGAGGTAGCGGGCAAGTGGTCGTCGTTGGACCTAGTTCAAACAATTTAGAAAATGATTTGCAATCTAAAAATTCATATAATGTTTTTTCTTTCCTTCGAGACACCTACGAGTACAGATTTTAGGACGTGACTAGCTGGCGCCGGGCGCCCGTTCGCAGGAGCGAGAGCTCTCCCAAAAAAGGAAGGAGCAAACCCGTGCGCGACCAGGACAGCCGAAAAAGGAAACCCGCGCGCGACCTGGTCCTCTCCTCACGCGCCCCACGCCTGGTCGCCAACCCGCGTGCCCCCTGGTCCGTTCCAGCGCTCACGCGTACTAGTCGCGTCCCACCAACCGCACCTGGTCCCCCTCTCCCTCCTCTCACGACCCTTTTTCTCTCTTTCTTGACCAGCACGTCCACGCCTGGGTCTTCTTCCTCCTTCCTCCTCCTTTCTTTCTCCTATTCAGATCTGAAGAACCAGGCAAAGCTTCCCCATGCATGGCGTCTTGAAAAAACAAGGTAAAAGCATCGCCCCAAAAAGCTGCCACCCTCTCTCCCTTGTCTTATACAACCCTCAGCCCCTTGATCAACAACCCCAACCCCCCACTGGTTGAAGATCAAGAGGGTTTTTTGTTCTTGATTTGCAATATGATGAAACAAGGATGAAGAAAGAATACAGTACAAAACTGAGCAACTATGGGCATCATGTAACAAAGGAAAAAAAGATCCAAGCAACTTCCCCCTCTGATAGGGTTTAGAGACGCATGTAAAAAATGTGCAACTAGTCCTCTGATTATAGGCAATTCTATTGTGTTGATGCAGCAACACTGCAAAAAAAGGTAGGAAAAAAAGGATTCATATCCACTGTGTACCTTGACGCATCTGCTGAAAAAAGGGGCAACTCTAGTTATAAAATAAGGCAACTCCTATGTGATTTAGCAAGCTTTGCATCAGGATTTTTGCATTGTCTTCACGTAACCAAGTTGCTTGAAAAAACATGCATAAAACAGCCAAACAAAAGAGTGACTGCTGTGGCTAGCAGTGACATACCTATGGTCTCATTAATCCAAATCCAAACCACAAAAACTAGTTGAGTAGGTGCACATGGTCTCGTAAATAAAAAGAAAGAACTAAAACTGGTCAATCTACACCACTAAAAAAGGTCTTCTGCCCCCGCTAAGATCTCCCTAAGATATGAACATTTTCCCCATTGCAACAGTTGTGATCTTCCTGCTGGAAAACAAGAAAGAAAACACACATGTCAAAAAAAAATTCAGTTATGTTCACATATGGGTGTAATGTTGCTTGTAACACAAAGGTAGGAAAAATGCACTTGTGTGAAAACAACACAAAAGTTGCCTCTGTTTTTCTTTCTAGTTGCCTAAAAAACTGCATAGAGTTGCTCCTTTAATCTAGTACTGATGTTGTATTTGATATAGCATTCTCAACTAAATTTTGCAGGGTGGGGTGAAAAAGAAAGAGAGAGGGACAAGAAGGAGGAAAAAAATGATTGATCTCAATGAAGCACCGGTTGACGTAGAGTCTGTCAACATTTCGGTTGACTTGGGTGCGCCCTTCTTAAATCCAGGTTATGATCAACAGGACTAGATCATTGTTGGCGCGCGTTGCTGCGCCCGTCTATTTTGAAGTTTTTTGATAGAGATATATATATTTTTTTGTAAATACATGAAGACAAGATAACACATGGAAATGATAAAATAAATTGAAATAACAATGGAGTTGACCATTCAACCAACATGTTTCATCATAGGTTTCTGGAGCTCTAGAGACAACACATGTATGACAATCTATCACAACTAAGAAACAAAATCAGCAGATTAGCAATCGTAACAGAAAAAAGAAGATATGGACAGCCATGGGTACTGCAGCACACTTACCTGGACGAACTCCATATTTAGTCTGCAGCACTATCTTTTTGTTGGATGCTGCCCCCCTGCTGACCAAATAGTTACATACAAGTTTTCATGTAGGAAGAGCCAAAGACCTCATAAAAACCTTTCTTGTTGTAGAGTGAAGGAAAGCAATGACGGGATGCTATGAAACAAAGACTTCCTATAGTACGGCAAAAGGAAGACTTGCTATTGTCCTCCGGATAAAAATGTACTACCTCCGTTCCTAAATATAAGTCTTTTTAGAGATTCCACTATTGGACTACATACAGATGTATATAGACATATTTTAGACTGTAGATTCACTCATTTTGCTCCGTATGTAGTCCCCTATTAGAATGTCTAAAAAGACTTATATTTAGGAACGGAGGGAGTAGTAACCAAAGCAATGTCCTGAAACAAAGGCTTGCTATAGTGCCGCCAAAAAACACTTCTATAATTCTCCAAATAAAGTATGTAGTAACCAAAGGCAATGTGAAACAAATACTTGTTGAAGTCATCTGGATAAGTATGGAGTAACCAAAGAGGTGTCCCAAATACATCCAGTTGTTCCACATAAACATTGAAGTAAAAAGGCAACTTAATTTTTTATGCATAGATAGGTAAATGACACACTATCAATTCTAATATTGACATTTCTATATCTCGAATATTGAGAAGTATTTATATCATTATGCTTTATTTTTTTCTAAAACCAAAGAGTAACATATAATCAATCAACGATTTACTTGTGGACTATAGAAAGCTCAACTTCTTCACATTGTAAATGGGAGAAAGAGAAAAATAATTAAAAAATACATCTGAAAAACACTGGTGGTAGTAAAGATCAAATACCACAGTTGACGGAAATGCTGGCAACTTCAGTAAGTATTCCTTCTACTCGATTGTTGCAAGCATATTCCAGAGTGCAGACCACAAATAGATGTTATGCAACCAGAAATAAATCACATTGTTGTAATGTATGAAGAATTTTTTTACAATAATATTCATCGATATAACCTAACCTACACGGTTATATACGGCTGGAGCAATGGATAATACTGAGTAAGCGAAACCTTGCTGCTGTGTTAGCCGATGTAGCAGAGGTCCTTACCGGATATTCAATTTGGCTCTAGGGAGCATATGCTCCTGCGTGTTGAAAATGAATTTTACAAATGTCAAAAAAATTTGAAAAAATATATATGTGTTCATTGTCACATTCAAATGGTACATGCAAATTTTCAGGTGAAAAACATAAGCATTTTGACCTGTACAAAAAAAACAAGTCGAACGCCAAATGTTACCTCCAAATGTTACACTTAATTTTGTTTTTTTCACCGACGAAACATCACCGTTCCATATGGCATGAAAATTGGCAAGCACACTTGCCACACTAATATGAACATCTACAAAAAAAAATCAGAAATTTTAAAATGTATTTACTATTTTTTTTGATTTTACTGTTCATTAGGGAGCATATGCTCCCCAAAGCCAAAAATCCACGTCCAGGTCCTTACCCCATTCAAGTCCTCTCAATTCTGCCTTTCAGGTGTAATATTTTGTACTGAAGAATAGTGCACATGACAGAGAAAGCATGCTTAGTCATCTTCATGGTGAAAATTTAGCCTACTGATCCATCTAAAATGTAGAAACTGAAGTCAATACCTGCACGACAACCGTCACAAGATCATTGTGAGAGGAGATCCGTTGGGGAGACCTCAGTTTCGTGCGTTTCTCTCCAGGAACATAATTTAAGACCGGAATGATATTCAAATATCCGAGGGGACCCAGTGTGGGAAGGAGACGACGCGCTCGAGGAGATTCAGCTGCGGCAAGGCACCCGAAGGAATCCAGCGGTTGATGGTATCCAGTCGATCAAACCGAGGCGCGGGATGCAGGTGAATCGGGGGGCGGTCAATCCAGCCAACCATGGTAATCCGCCTGCGATGTAGAGGGTCGCCTTGAGCAGCGAACAGTTACCGGAAATCGAGGAAGTATATAACCATTGCAACAGGACCTTAATGGCGACTGATGTGCGCCACTCGCTTGCGACGGATAATTGCAGGGTAGTTGTACACCAGGTATCATGGATAGGATATAACTCATCCACTCAAACTTCCTTCACATCTCCTAATAATCTACACAAGGCAGAAAGTTATCAGCTCTTTTGCAACATTTATCCTCTTTCTTAAACTACACTATTGTGTGCCGGAAAGGACACAATAAATGGATATTTATATTAGAATCTCACAGTACATTAACAAAAAGGAACTTTGCAAGATACAAAGAATTGTTTGTACGACCAACTACATATACATAGTAAAAACAAAGGAGCCACTGAAATGTTCTTGGATTCTAACGGATTCATCAATCCGTACCTCTTTATCCTTAAATAGCATCATATCTATCACTAATTTGTATTCTTGACAGGAGTCAGTTTAGATGTATTCTTCAGTTACTAACTGATAGAAACAAACATTGTTCTTTCACATCGTACAACTCCACCAAATGTACTAATCTAATTATTTGCCTCAAGCAACTGGGAGCAATGAATACCAGGATTATCATATTATATAAAACTGCAAGTGATAAATATTTTCATTCCAAAAATCATTTTTTATGGACAAAATGGTAGGAGAGCGGCTGAACCTATGCAATAACGTTAAACTTTTTAAATTTGAGTGTTTGGACTTATTAAGAGATCTGTGTTTAGATTAAGCACAACAGTACCAGAACAGATGATGTTAGCATCATGTCTTATACTCACTTGTTTGCTTCCTACTACATGGTGTCAGGGGCGGCGCCACTGTAGGGGCTGGTATGGTCGGCCGCCCCGGGTGGATTAAAAATGTGACCCTAGTTTCATTCGTGCACACTGGCTGGAATACAAAGCTCACGCACGAGCAGGCAAGGGAAAAAAATGAAGAAAACGTTTCGTTTTGAATGGGCCAACAACTCACGTGTAAGACAGGCCCATTCGCAGTCCAAACCAGCGACTCCCACACATATCCATCGACTAGAGCAGGCAAAGGCGCAACCGAGAAATCCCCAATTCGTCTGCTCCTAACCTAGCCGCCGCCGTCACACCACACACTCACGCACCTCCGCCCCGCGCCCTCGCTGGACGCCGGTCGCCGGGCTTCAGGCGAATGCAGAGAGGAATGGAAGAACAAGAACATCTAGATCCAGCCCCGGGAGGCAGCGGCGGCACGCCCACGGCAACGAGCGTGCGCAAACGCACAATCACAGCTCGCAAGAGCAGCAAGCGCAACGAGCAGGTACATCCCTGATCACATCCATTTTCTTCTCGTATGGCCTTCAATTTCTGCCCAATAACTGAACCCAGTGCCTGAACTTGTAATGTAGGGAATCTTTAAGAAAATGAGACCAATTTCTGCATATTTTGGAACTCCGCCAATTATTACTGAACCCAGGGGACTGACTGAACCTCATGTGTCTAATGAAATTTCTGATGCAAACAATTTACAAGCCCATGTTCATGAACCTGAAGTGTCTAATGAACAGACTGCTAATGAAGGATTTGATGCAAACAATTTACATGCTCCTGTTCCTGAACATGAAGTGTCTAATCAGGGCTCTAATGCTAATATTTTGCAAGCTACCATTCAAGGATTTAGTCGAGCTGATATTGAACCTGATCCGGGACTCCGGAAACAAATCAGAGATTATAGTACCCCGGAAATTAGAGATGCAGTGAGGAGGGAGTATTTAAAGAAAGGTCCATCTCAGCCATATGGGCATGCTTTCCCTCGTAACACTACAACAGATAATAGAGTGTTCAGAGAGGAATGGTTCAAGGACTTTGATTGGCTAGAGTACAGTGTTGAAAAGAACCGTGCATATTGTTTTCACTGCTTTCTTTTCAAGCAATCAACAAGCCATGTAACATTGATTCGGTTCCATCAAATGTGGGATTCAGTGATTCAAGTGTTACATGCTATTTCTCATGATGGCGAAGATGCAGATGATAGAGGCAAAGCATCAGGTTTGATGAAATCTATAGAGGTCTTTGAATTTGTTCTCATCTTACATTTGATGCTTAAAGTTCTCGGTTTGACTAATGACTTGTCACAAGCATTGCAACAAAAGGATCAGAACATAGTAAGTGCAATGAACATGATTGTGTCTGTGAAAAGTTTATTGCAGCAGTTGAGGGATGAAGGATGGGAGCCACTTTTGGAGGCTGTCACTTCCTTTTGTATTAAAAGAGAGATACCAGTGCCTGCTATGAATGAGAACATTCCAGCAAGGGGTTACCCAAGGAGTTCCCGCAAAATGGTTAGTTGCTTCCATCACTACAAGATTGAAATATTCAATGATGTTCTTGATAGAAACATAGCTGAAATGAACAACCGATTTAGTGAAACTTCTACAAGGTTATTGATATGCATCGCAAGTCTAGATCCTAGAGACTCATTTAGCAGATTTAATCATGAGAATCTACTTGAGCTTGCATCTATTTACTCAGTCGACTTTGATACAGAAGAACAATATCATTTGGATGGCCAGCTCAAGATATACATTGATATGATGAAAAGGTCTCCTACTTTTTGTGGTTGTGACAGCCTTGCTAATCTTGCTCTCAAGTTAGTTGAAACTAAGGAACATTTACATTTTCCTTTGGTTTACCGGCTCATCAAACTTGCTTTGACATTGCCGGTAGCGACGGCATCGGTTGAAAGAGTTTTCTCGGTAATGAATATCATAAAAACAGATTTGAGAAATAAGATAGGTGATGATTGGTTGAATGATATGATGATATGCTATGTTGAGAGAGATATATTTGCTGGAATTGATGACAAGCAAATTATAGTACATTTTCATGGCTTGAGGGATCGTAGAGGCCATCTACCACAACCTCCACGTATCATTACAACTTAGGGTAAATAATTTTCTTATCTATTGTCTCAAATTATTGGCATGCCTGTGTAAGATATACATACTGATATGCAGTTTGTGGATTGGTTGTAGGTGCCAGGGGCCAATCAGACTCGGATATTTTGGGCCAGAGAAGGAATGATTCAAGCAGCTAGAGTCCATGTTAGTAGTCCTCTTTCACCTGGTTGTATTTTGTGTTTTTTGGTGCTTACATCATCTAGTTGTTGAGAATCTGGAACTATTTTGAATCATTAGCTTGTTTTTAGAGTGCATCTAGCTTCATATTTCTCAAGTCATGTTGATTTTAAGAGTGTGCGTGCCTTCGTATTTGTTAAGTTAATTTTTCGCCCCGGGTAACTTGAATTCCTGGATCCGCCACTGATGGTGTTACCCAGGCATTTGGTCCACCAAAAGAGCTGGGTACACTGAGAGAAACAGTGGACCAAATACTGCACATGGGTGAAAGCTTGTTCAGAACATTACAAAGTGGTCTTGAAGTTTCAAGAAGCAATCTGTCATCATGTAAGCCAGAGCAATCAACATTTAGCATACTATGTTTCTCTGTTATTGACTTTCACAACTGCAAAAGTAAACTTTGATTGTTCACCTTGTACAACTACATTATTAAATGTTAAGTGCATGGTAAGCAAATTGTTAGTAACATGTGACCAACTGACCACATCTTTTGATATAATCAAATTAAAAATTACAAATTAGTGAATGTTTTCTGGGTTTGATTAGTCAGGCATCAGGGAGGCATTCTATGAGGTTTGCAAGTTGAATCCACCTTAAGCTGTACTCCTTGTTAGTTAAGTAGATAACCCCTCTTGAATTGCAGCTTATATGTGGCATTGTTTATGCCGAAGTTTCCTCCATATTTGAAGATGGTAATATAATCTTTAAAACTACATGAGCAACCAGTTTCAAAATCGAAAAAAGGGAGAGCACCTCACACTTACCTATGTAGAATCTTGAGTCTTCCCACCTTAGAAATTTCTGCATTGTCTTTAATTCTGCAAGGTCAGCAAACCTCCTGTCATCTCGTGGAAGGCATCCAAGAACTATGTGAGCCCAATATAATGCTACATAACAAACTTGACTATCTGAAAGTACAAAATTAATATTGAGTTTCTGACTAACATAATTTTCAAAGTGGATATTCCGTGGATAACTTGAAGAGGCACATAAGCATCCTTGTCATGCATGCCAGATCTGGCACTTGAGAAGAAGAAAACTAAAAAATAAAAATAAGAAAACTGATCAATTGTATACATGCTTGAATATGCGATAAAATTAGACGTTACCTATTCCACTGCTAAATTAAGTTGATCATTTAGCCAGCTAGCTTTGTTAACTGATCAATTGTAAGTGGCACATATATTGTGTAGTCGAATATAATTATGGGGCAGAGCAGCCCATCTGCAGTTGTAGGAGGGTCACAGCCATCCTCCTGTTGCTTTTGTTGCCGTCGGGGTTGGGGAGGATTACCTGCAGCAAACAATTTACCATGCAATTTGTCTAGCTCTATACGTTATTCTTGTCAAATCCTGAACGAACCTGTATGCTATGGGCATAGCTTCAATTGAGAAATTTTATCGCCACAATTTTTTGGTAAATTAACAATTAAACATACATCAGACATAAAATTTCAATTCAGTTGAAGTAATGAACAACTGTTTTCGAGATTAAATCATACACTAATGAATCGAGCTGTACCTGTAGGGAAGACACCGGCGTGGAGGTCGCATGGAAGGGCGGCAGCCGTCTTGGACGGTAGCATACATGGGGCTGCTGCCACGTGACGCCCATGAGGAAGAGATCATGGTCGCCCGGGTCGGTGACGGCAGCGTCCGGCCTAGGTTTTCCGGTGAGAGAGGGGTGGCTGACATCACCACCTTGTCCCCATCACCCGTGAGAGAGAGAGAGAGAGAGAGAGAGAGAGAAGGGGAGGGGAACGACCGCTAGGGCGCATTTGGCTGCGGCAATGGAGGAAGGCTGGAAAGAGGAGAGGTCGGGGAGAGAGGAGGCGTCGAGAGGGATGGGTGATGGGATCGATTGCCTCTCGCTGTTGCGGTTCTCGCCTTTTTTTTGTTTGAGAAACGGTTGCGGTTATGGCCTAACGCTTTAACGATGCTCATGGACGGAGCGGTAGGTTAGTTAATTGGGCTCAAAGAATTGGCCCAGTTAATGAGAGGCCTCCGATTTGGCTACGGGAGTAGCTGCCCATAGGACATTCGGCCCAGTCGCTACACAGTGGCGCTGCACAGTAGATCGGACGACCAGCAACGGCTAAAACTGTGATCCGACGGCTCAGGTGTGAGGATGCGTGAGAGGCCAGGAAAATGGTGCAGTTTTACTGTCCTTACTACCCATTTGGAGGAGGGTGTTGGTGAGTCTACAGACCCCGACATTGGCTCTAATACTACTCATGTTCCAACCACACTTGTGGCTGCTCCCCCAGCTTTGGTTGGTCCTGCTAATGCTATGGTTGATGAGGCACCTGAGTTGGAAGATGAAGAAGCTTGGTCGCAGCCACAAGAACCTTATGTTGGCATGCGCTTTGACACGTTGGTTGGTGCGAAGGAACACTACAATCGCTACGCTTTGAGGGTGGGTTTTTCAATCAAGTCAAATACGTCCCACAGGTCAGCCTACACAGGGGTGCTGCAAAAACAACAATTCTGCTGTAACAAGTTTCGCAAGCCAGTGGAGAGGGTTGGGGTCTCGGATGTTGTCTCGTCCAGCAAAAACACTACATGCCCGAGCTCACCTGAACAAGATGTTGAAGAGGATGACGAAGAACCCACTTATAAGAAGAAGCAGAAGAGAGAGACTATAAAGCAAACAAAATGCCCTGCTAAGATGGTGGTGAGGCTTATAGATGGCAGATGGGATGTTATCAACTTTGTTGCAGATCACACCCATCTGTTGATTGACAAGCCATCAGTGTCCAAATATCTCCGTTCTCATCAAGGTATCCTGCCCGAAGAGAAAAAAAATCTGACTCACCTTAACGACTGCAACTTGACAGCAGGTACATCAAACAACACCCCCACCCCCCACCCTCCTCCCTGAAAGAAAAGACTAGCTCTGAAGTGTTTATTCTCCTAGTATGGTTCTATTTATGTATATGAGTTGCTTCTGTTCAACTACATGCTGTTGCCCCTGAAACCATGGTATTTTGTTGTACCTGCCTGTGGCAGTTGCCATTCCTTCTCTAGTAAAAAAGGAATAAACCTGACAAATTCTTTTTGATGAGGGACAACTCTGATCCAAAAACCCTGGCAACTTAAATTACAAATTAATAAGGCAACTCTGTTTTGATTTTGTGCAACTCTGCTAAGAAACATGGTACCCAGCATATCACCACTCCAACCACAAAAAAGAAAACTTTTCCTAGAAACTATATAAATCCTAGTAAAATTCTATTTATGTATATAAATTGCTTCTGTTCTATGCATAAGTTGCTTCCTACATTATGCTTAGTTGCCTGAAAACACAAGGGTTCATTATGTTTTTGCCAGGGAGAATGATGATGGTGATGTCGTCATACTATGGCTCAGAGTTGATTGTGCCTTACACATTCAAAGCCATACATAACCACTGTTAAAAACTGAATGCTACAACTAAAGACTGCGACATTGAAGAGACACTCAACTATTTTTGCAAAGTGAAGGAAGCAGACCAGGGTTTTTTCTTCAAGTGCAAGACGGATGCGGAAGGCAGGTGTGAGAACTTGTTTTGGGTGGATGGTGCAGCCCGGAAAGCTTATGCGGAGGCTTATCACGATTGTGTATCGTTTGATGCAACTTATCTTACGAACATGTACAATATGCCGTTTTCCCCCTTCATTGGCATCAACAAGCATAGGCAGTCAATTATGCTTGGATGTGGCTTTGTGCGGCAGGAGCTAGCCTCGAGCTATGATTGGCTTTTTGATGCTTTCCTGGAGGCGATGGATGGATTGGCTCCGGACAACATCATTACGGACCAAGATGCTGCAATGGCGGCGTCAATCAAGAACAAGTTCCCGGCGACGATACACCGTTGTTGCCGTTAACATATTGATGACCCACAAGTATAGGGGATCAATCGTAGTCCTTTCGATAAATAAGAGTGTCGAACCTAACGAGGAGCAGAAGGAAATGACAAGCGGTTTTCAGCAAGGCATTTTCTGCAAGCACTGAAATTATCGGTAACGAGTAGTTTGATAGCAAGATAATTTGTAACAAGTGACAAGTAGCAATTGTAACAAATAGTGCAGCAAGGTGGCCCAATCCTTTTTGTAGCAAAGGACAAGCCGGAACGATCTCTTATAGTAAGCAAAGCGTTCTCGAGGACACATGGAAATTTCATCTACTCACTTTCATCATGCTGGTTTGATTCGCGTTCGCTACTTTGATAATTTGATATGTGGGTGGACCGGTGCTTGGGTGCTGTTCTTACTTGAACAAGCCTCCCACTTATGATTACCCCCTCTCGCAAGCATCCGCAACTACGAAAGAAGAATTAAGATAACTCTAACCATAGCATTAAACATATGGATCCAAATCATCCCCTTACGGAATACCGCATAAACTAGGGTTTAAGCTTCTGTTACTCTAGCAACCCATCATCTAATTACTACTCCACAATGCATTCCCTTAGGCCCAAAGATGGTGAAGTGTCATGTAGTCGACGTTCACATGACACCACTAAGAGAATCAACAACATACATATCATCAAAATATCGAACGAATACCAAATTCACATGATTACTTATGACAAGACTTCTCCCATGTCCTCAAGAACAAAAGTAACTACTCACCTATCATGATCATGTTCAAGATCAGAGGGGTATTAAATAGCATAATGGATCTAAACATACAATCTTCCACCAAATAAATCAACTAGCATCAACTACAAGATGTAATCAACACTACTAGCAACCCACAGGTACCAATCTGAGGTTTTGAGACAAAGATTGAATACAAGAGATGAAGTAGGGTTTGAGATGAGATGGTGATGTTGAAGATATTGATGAAGATTGGTCCTCCCACGATGAGAGGATCGTTGGTGATGTCGATGGCGATGATTTCCCCCTCCCGAAGGGAAGTATCCCAGGCAGAATCTCTCCGCCGGAGAGTAAAAGTGCTCCTGCCCAAGTTCCGCCTCGAGACGGCAGCGCACCATCCCGAAAGTCTTCTCTCCATTTTTTCTAGGGAAAATGGACTTATATAGCAGAAAATGGGGGCCAGAGGCTGGCAAGGGGCCCCACGAGCCACCAGGGCGCGGCTGGGGGGGTGTGGTGCGCCCTAGTGCCTCGTGGGCTCCTGGTTGGCCCCCTCTGGTACTTCTTTGCTCCAGTATTTTTTATTTATTCCAAAATAAATGTCCGTAAAATTTCAGCTCATTTGGAGATGTGCAGAATAGGTATCTCTGACATAGCTTTTTCAAGTCCAGAATTCCAGCTGCTGGCAATCTCCCTCCTTGTGTAAATCTTGTATATTAAGAAAGAAAAGGCATTAGAATTGCTCCACAAAGTATTATATTGATTAAAAACACTATAAATAACAGTAGGAAAACATGAAGCAAAATGGACGTATCAACTCCCCCAAGCTTAGACCTCGCTTGTCCTCAAGCGAAAGCCGATATCGATAATCATGTCCACATGTTTAGAGAGAGAGGTGTCGATAAAAACAAAATATGGACATAGTAGCATCATGATCATTATTACAACAGCAATATTTATTATCATAGAACTTCTCATGAGCAAGTAACAATTCATCACAACAATGAAGTATAAGGCATAAACTTTCTTGAAAACTAACAAACTATGTTCTCAGTCAACAATGCAATTGCAATTCATCATATTTTCAGGAAGGGTCTCATGTAGGAGCTTTTTAGCAAGTCCACATACTCAACCATCATTTAGTCTTCTATGATTGCTAACACTCACGACATATATATGGAGCAAAAAGTTTCAGCCACACACATAGAAAGATAGGGGCTTATGATTTCGCCTCCCAACTTATTCACCTCAAGGGTGATGTCAACAATAATAACTCATGATCACTCATATCCAACTGGATATATATGCCTAGATCTTTCCCCACCACATGATGCTTGCAAAAGAGAAAAATAAAAAGGAATAGAGGAGAACACTATTGACTCTTGCATAAAAAGTAAATACATAAAAGTAAAAGATAGGCCCTTCGCAGAGGGAAGCAGAGGTTGTCATGCGCTTTTTGTTGTTGGATGCACAAACTCTTAATGCAAAGGAACGTCACTTTATATTGCCCCTTGTGATAGCAACCTTTATTATGCAGTCTGTCGCTTTTATTTCTTTACCATCACAAGTTCGTACAAAACTTATTTTCCCTTACAATAAAAGTTCAGACATATTTAGAGGCAATTTTTATTGCTTTTTGCACCGATGACAACTTACTTGAAGGATCTTATTCAATCCGTAGGTAGATATAGTGGACTCTCATGACATGAAACTGGGTTTAAGGGTTTTGGATGCACAAGTAGTATCTCTACTTGGTGCGGATTTTTGGCTAGCAAAGATATTGGGCAAGCACCACATGTTGGAGGATCTATGACAATATAAATTCTATGTGAATATAAGCAAACATAATTCATTACGTTGTCTTCCTTGTCCAACGTCAACAATTTGACATAAAATACTTAATGGGGGCTCACAATCATAAAAGATGTCCAAGATAGTGTATTTGCATGTGAATCTTCTCTTCCCTATTAATTTTTTCATGAATTGCATCATTGACCAATGCTATGTTTGTTAACTTCCAATAAATTTTACCACTTACACTTTTCTTTATGTAATGTCATTACTTTCCATAAGATTAGCATATGATCTTTTTCATTATATTCATTTCTAGAATTGAAACATGAAAGTAAAGAAGCAAAAAAAAAGTCAAACTACTCTTTATTATATAACTCTCAACTCGATTACATAGATAGATAGATCACGAAACTAGCACTCGAAAATAGATCATACTAAACTTTTATTCAACTAGATCAAGAAATAACTAAGGATCGAACTAAAAGTAGGTAAAGATAAGAAAAGTGATGGTGATACGATACCGGGGCACCTCCCCCAAGCTTGGCACAAGCCAAGGGGAGTGCCCATACCCATATGCTCAAGTTTCCTTCTTCAGTGATGGTGGTGATGATGAAGTGGTGGGCTTGTCCTTCACGACATTAATTAGGATCTCCTTTAGGCTCTGAATTTCCCGGAGCACATACTGTATCATCTCTGTATTCCTTTGGACTTCGGCCATAATATACTTATTCTCTGGGCCCCAAGCGTTCTTTCCTGCATCACTTTCACTTGGACGAGAGATGTCCCAATTGGAGGGTATGTGCATACGAGGAGTATTTTCGATCCCATAATTGTGAACCAAGTTATGAAAATTGTTCCGATGTAACCTGTGTAAGGGCCTTCTAGGGGGAAGCCCTTCTTGTACCTCTTGATTCCCATGGCCTGAAGTGCTTCTTACGGCTTGGTGCGGGTTCGGAATTGTGGTGATGCCATCAAGGGTTCCCCTCTCGGAAGCCGGAGGGTGGACCTCGAGCGAATCTCCATCATCTTCTTCCATGGTAACTTATCCTTCCTCCCTCCTCCTAAGCTCCATCAGCATCAACCAAGCATCATCTCCCACATTGTTGGAGGAAGAAGAAGACATGGTGCCCGGCCTCAAAATCTGGCAGAAAACAGCACGAAAGAAGAACAGAGGAGATTTCTGCGATACGGTGGTCAAAACGTCCGGGAGTATATATAAAGATTTTTTATCTTGCAAAACAAGCAATCTAGAAGAAAACAGAGTCAGGAAGGCTCACGAGGGGCCCACGAGCCACCAGGGCGCGCCTGGGGGGGTGGCACGCCCTGGTGCCCCGTGGGCACCAGGTGGGTCCCCTTGGCTATTTCTTATTTTTGTATTTTTTCTATTATTCCAAAACTGACAGAAAGTATTTTTATGGAATTTTTGTAGTCGGTTTACTTACCGTATCACGTACCTCTTCCTTTTTAGGGTTCTGGAGTGTGCTGGAAGGTCTCTCTTATGTATTCCTCCGGTGTAATTGTTTCAATAATATTAGTTTCAACATTAATGAGAGTACCTAAAATATAGTGCTTAATTCTTTGCCCATTCACCACTCTCAGATTAGTGCCTTTGGAGTTATTTATTTTGATGGCTCCGGAGCGGTAAACTTCTTCGATGATATACGGTCCTTCCCATTTAGAGAGAAGTTTTCCTGCAAAGAATCTCAAACGAGAATTGTACAATAGAACTTGCTCACCCACTTTAAATTCCCATTTTTTGAATTCTTCTATCATGCCATCTTTTAACTTTTTCTTTAAACAATTTGGCATTTTCATAAGCTTGGGTTCTCCATTCATCTAATGAGCTAATATCAAATAACCTATTTTCACCGCCAAGTTTAAAATCATAATTGAGTTCTTTAATTGCCCAATATGCTTTATGTTCTAACTCAAGAGGTAAATGACATGCTTTTCCACAAACCAGTTTATAAGGAGACATACCCATAGGGTTTTTATAAGCAGTTCTATAAGCCCATAATGCATCGTCAAGTTTCTTAGACCAATTCTTTCTAGATCTATTGACAGTTTTTTGCAAAACTAATTTTATTTCTCTATTACTCAATTCAACTTGACCACTAGTTTGAGGGTGATAGGGAGATGCAATTCTATGGTTGACATCATATTTAGCCAGCAATTTACGGAATGCACCATGAATAAAATGTGAACCACCATCAGTCATTAAATATCTAGGGACTCCGAACCTTGGGAAAATAACTTCTTTAAGCATTTTAATAGAAGTGTTATGATCAACACTACTAGTTGGAATAGCTTCTACCCACTTAGTAACGTAATCAACAGCAACTAAAATATGTGTATATCCATAGGATTTAGGAAAAGGTCCCATATAATCAAATCCCCAAACATCAAATGGTTCAGTAGCAAGTGAATAATTCATAGGCATTTCTTGACGTCTACCAACATTACCAATTCTTTGACATTCATCACAAGATAAGACAAACTTACGAGCATCCTTGAAAAGAGTAGGGCAATAAAAACCAGATTGTAATACCTTATGTGCAGTTCTGTCTCCCGCATGGTGTCCTCCGTAAGCCTCAGAATGACACTTCCGTAGGATTTGTTCCTGTTCATGCTCAGGTATACAACGTCTAATAATACCATCTACTCCTTCTTTATAAAGATGTGGGTCATCCCAGAAGTAATGTCTTAAATCAAAGAATAACTTTTTCTTTTGTTGGTATGTGAAACTAGGTGGTATAAATTTAGCAACAATATAATTAGCATAGTCCACATACCATGGAGTATTACGAGAAGCATTTATGACAGCTAATTGTTCATCAGGAAAATCATGATTAATAGGTAGTGGGTCATCAAGAACATTTTCCACTCTAGACAAATTATCTGCTACGAGATTCTCAGCTCCCTTTCTATCAATAATATGCAAGTCAAATTCTTGTAGCAATAAAACTCACCTAATGAGTCTAGGTTTAGCATCTTTCTTTTCCATAAGATATTTAATAGCAGCATGATCGGTGTGAACAGTTACTTTAGAATCAACTATGTAAGATCTAAATTTATCACATGCAAACACAACTGCTAGAAATTCTTTCTCAGTAGTAGCATAATTTCTTTGGGCACTGTCTAGAGTTTTACTAGCATAATGGATAAGTTTAATTTCTTATCAACTCTCTGTCCTAGAATAGCACCAACAGCATAATCACTAGCATCACACATAATTTCAAAAGGCAAGTTCCAATCAGGTGGTTGAACAATAGGTGCAGTGGTTAAGGCTTTCTTAAGTGTTTCAAAGGCTTCTAGACAATCATCATCAAAAACAAATGGAACATCTTTTTGCAAAAGATTGGTAAGAGGCCTAGAAATTTTAGAGAAGTCTTTAATAAATCTCCTATAGAAACCCGCATGACCTAGGAAACTTCTTATACCTTTAATATCTTTAGGACATGGCATTTTCTCAATAGCATCAACCTTAGCTTTATCAACTTCAATATCTCTTTCAGAAATTTTATGCCCCAAGACAATGCCTTCATTCACCATAAAGTGGCAATTCTCCCAATTCACGACAAGATTAGTTTCTTCACATCAAGGTTGCTTAAGCAATCATCAAAAGAAGTTCCGTCAACGGAGAAATCATCCATGAATACCTCAACAATATTTTCACAAAAGTCAGAGAATATAGCAGTCATACATCTTTGAAAGGTAGCAGGTGCATTGCATAAACCAAAAGGCATACGTCTATAAGCATAAGTTCCAAAAGGACAAGTAAAGGTGGTTTTCTCTTGGTCGGATTGTGATACGGGTATTTGAGAAAAATCAGAATAACCATCTCGGAAACAAAAGTGTGTATGCTTAGACAATCTTTCTAACATTTGATCAATAAAAGGTAAGGGGTAATGATCTTTTCTAGTGGCTTTGTTTAATTTTCTAAAATCAATTACCATCCTATAACCAGTTATAATTCTTTGTGGAATGAGTTTATTTTTATCATTAGGAACAACGGTAATACCTCCTTTCTTAGGGACACAATGATCGGGACTTACCCATCTACTATCAGCTATGGGATAGATTATACCTCCTTCCAGAAGCTTTAATATTTCAGTTCTTACCACCTCTTTCATCTTAGGATTTAATCGTCGTTGGTGGTCGACAACTGGTTTAGCATCAGGTTCCATATTAATTTTGTGCTGACATAGAATGGGACTAATGCCCTTAAGATCATCAAGAGTATATCCAATAGCAGCTCGGTACTTTCTTAGAGTTTTTAGTAATCTCTTTTCTTCATGCTATGAAAGGTTAGCACTAATAATAATAGGATATATCTTCTTTTCATCAAGGTAAGCATATTTCAATGTATCCGGCAATTGCTTTAATTCAAATACAGGATCACCCTTAGGTGGAGGAGGGCCTCCAAGAGTTTCAACAGGCAAATTGTGTCTAAGGATATGTGGTCGATCAAAGAACATCCTATCTATTTCATTTCTTTCATTCATATGCATATCATTTTCATGGTCTAGCAAATATTGTTCTAACGGATCAGTAGGAGGTACGGCAATAGAGGCAAGACCAATAGTTTCATCTTTACTAGGCAATTCTTTATCATGAGGTTGTCTACGAAACTTGGAGAAATTAAACTCATGAGACATACCACCAAAATTAACACTAACAGTTTCTTTAGCGCAATCAATCTTAGCATTAACAGTGTTCAAGAAAGGTCAACCAAATATAATGGGACAAAAATCATCTCGTGGAGAACCGAGGACTAGAAAATCAGTAGGGTATTTTATTTTTCCACACAAGACTTTAACATCTCTAACGATCCCAAGTGGTGTAATGGTATCTCTGTTTGCAAGCTTAATAGTAACATCAATGTCCTCTATTTCAACAGGTGCAATATCATTCATAATTTCTTGATATAAGGTAAACGGAATAGCACTCACACTAGCACCCAAATCACATAAGCCATGATAACAATTGTAACGCCCAATATGGAAGTCTATCGCAATCTTGTGATGAAGTCGAGATCATGACAGAACCCCATTTTGGATCGCATAGCAAGGTGATACTCAAATACATACAACCGAATGAACATGTGAGAATACTAGATAAAGGCTTACACTCGCCACATGCTGCAGCATAAATATATCATAAGCATCATACAATCATCCAAATGAAAGACAGGGTCCGACTACGGACGAAAACAAACGAGAAAACACCACCCTGCTATCATCCCCAGATCAGCCGACTAGGGCCCACTACTGATCGTCTGACATCATGACGTACATACGTCCACGCTCATCGTCATACTCCCAATGGAGCATCTCGGGCTCACCTGTGTCTGTCTCAAGCGTACCTGCAACTGGTGTTTATAGTAATCTGTGAGCCACAGGGACTCAGCAATCTCATCACCCAAGGTAACAAAACTATTTAAGCTTTTAGGAATGGAAGGGGTAATTGTGGTGAGGTTGCAGCAAGCACTAAGCATGTTTAAGTGGCTAACTTACGAGTACAAGAATAAAGATGAGCATACTACGCATAACGGTCGCAAGTTTAATATGATCAAGAAGTGATCATGAACACCTACTTACGGTTCAAACATAACCCCACCGTGTTCTCTTCCCGAACTTACTCGAAAAGAGACCATCACGGTTACGCACACAGTTGGTGTGTTTTATTAGAATTAGTGTCAAGTTCTCTACAACCGGAGGTTAAAAATATCCAAGTCGCCACATAACCGCGGGCACGGCTTCGCGTAAGATTTAACCCTGCAGGGGTGTTCCAACCTGGTCCATCATAGTCCAACACAAGTTGCGGTGGAAATACCTCAACCTCGAGATAGCCCGAAGTATCCTCGGAATCCCGGTGCACAAGACATTTCGACAATGGTAACACAAGTCCAGCAAGACCTCCCGATGTGCCGACACCCTGATAGGAGCAGCGCGTATCTCGTCTCAGGCCACGATCGGATTGTCCAAACTTCCGGTAGGCCAAGTCCAGAGTTGCCCCTGGCGGCCACCGGCGGTTGACAGGTTTGGACCAACACTCATGAGGAGCACTGGCGCGGATTGTTGATTAAAAATCCTCGGGTTAATTACTCCCTATGCAAGTTTTAGTTGTTATTAGGCAAATGGTAAAAGCAAAGTTGGGTCTTGCTGGAAGCGGTTATTCAAAGCGAACTATCAAGAGGGTCCCATTCCCCTGAGCATGTTAGGAACGCTAATCAAGGATCATAACACCGGCATTACGGAAACTAAGGCGGCATGAGTGGAACAAAACACTAGGCAAAAGGCCGAGCCTTCCACACACAACCAAGTATATAGATGCATTAATTAAATAAGAGATATTGTGATATCCCAACATGGAACAACCTGCACTGCACCTGCAACTAGCGACGCTATAAGAGGGGCTGAGCAAAGCGGTAACATAGCCAAACCATGGTTTGCTGGGTAGGGTGGTTAGAGGCTTTATCATGGCATATGAGAGGCTGACATGTATGTGGTAGGAAGCGTGACATAGCGAAAGCAATGAGACAACTAGCAAGCAAAGATAGTAGTGTTATCAAGGGTAATGATCATCTTGCCTGAAGTCTCTTCGGTAGGATAGTAAGACTGCTCCTCGAACACGTTCTCAACCGGTTCCTTGAATTCGGACTCGTCCCCCGGAACTACCCAAAAGAAAGAACAAGCACCGAAACAAACAATCATGGCATAGATGCACAAATAAAATGATGCATGAAATGGCATGAAGAAATAATGAGCATAACATAATTGAAGGAACGGTGCTACCGGGACGATAGAAATGATAACGAGATGTGAACGATGAAGCAAAAGATGGATATGGGCAAAATCTTGGCAATCCAAGTATGCCTCTGGAAAGAATGGAAGATTTCAGTTGAAATCGATATAAAGATCACGAGGAACGGATGCATGAAACTCAAATGGTGAGCAACACAATATGCAATGCAAAACTGAAATTAACAGCAACATGGCATCTTATGCACATCAAAACATCAAGCTACAGTACTCTAAAATGCAAGAAATTGGCATGCAGCTACAGTACACATGGCATAGATCATTTCATTACATTGGCACAAATTCATATGAAGCATGGATTCACCAGAAATGAGCTCCCAACATGGCAACTTAATGCTGACAGAAAAAACTAAAACATTGACTAGGCATGTTTAGAGCAACATTTATATATGCTACAGGAGACTAACATGGCATCAATTGGCATGGCATGAATGTACTGGCAACATAGAACAAAACATGTTTACTGATCATGCTCAGAAAAGCTATGGATTAGATGGTAGCATCAAAGCAACATGGCAAGTTTAGCAGAAATTTAACAAGTGTAAAACAGTAACAATGACTAAGCATGTTTGCAAGCTTGTTGCACTCCTATCATGGCATATCATGGCATTGAAAAATTACTAGCAGCAAGATGGCATGAAAATGCTCCCAACTCATGTTGACAAGTTGCTCATATGACATATGCAATAATTCACACAAAAATGACAAAATGGCATATTATGAGAAAATGGCATGCATGCAAACTTTCTCAAAAGATAAATCTAATGCCACCAATGGATTAGTTGGATTTTTCCACCCCAAAATCATATATTACACTCATATGTTCGTACATGAAAAATGCTCAAAATGCCACAAAAACAAATAGGACAGAAGTTTAAATAAGTTATATGCCAGATTTGGCATATCCCCGATTTGGAAAGCGCCAGATCGGGAAACCTGCCGAAAGTGGAATGCACAGAAACGGAAATAAGCCAGAAACAGAATATGCCGAAAACGGAATATGCCGAAAACGGCTAAGGACAGAGGGGGAGTGGCTGACATGTGGGACCGGGCCCACGTGGCAGGCGACTGTGCGCGCGGTGGCCGACAGGTGGGGCTGCGGTTCTGTGCGGATGACATGTGGGGTCGCGCGTGTGTGAGGCTGCCTAGTGGGGCCCGATGGCAGGTGTGCGGGCCGGAGCAGAGCAAAGCAGAGGAGGTCGACGTCGGCGACGCGGCGCGGCGGCGACTCGCTGGAGTCGTCTCCGGTGACCTATAGGCGCGGCGGAAGGGCGGAAAAGAAGCGAGGGAGGACCCCGCACTCGCGCCTGCTACTCACGGCACCGGACCTCGTCGGAAACGACGCCGACGACGAGGTAACCGAGGCGGCGACGGCGAGCTCGCGGCGGACGCAGCGATGGCCAAACGCGACGGGGAGAAGCGGGATCGGCTCTACAAAGCAAGGCGAACACGATGGACAAGCTCAAGCGACGAAACGGAGTCGGAACACTCGCCGGCGATGAGGTCCGACGCGGCGGGGCTTGGGTGTGCATGGCCACGACGACGCAGCGCGAGAACGAGGGGGGGAAAGGGACAGGGAGGTGCGGCTGCTCACCACGAACACGACTGCGTGATCGGGACGGCGGGAGGAGGATGGCGTTGGCCGGAATCATCAACGGAACGACGACGACCATAGCGGAAGAAGAGGAAGAAGACGACGGACTTGGGGGCTCCCGGGTTCCGGTAGTCGACGTCGTGGACATAGCCGGACTTGGCGAACCCCACGGACACGAAGACGGCGACGGAGACGGGCGTGGGTCATGGCGGCGCCATGGCCTGTACCCGGATGCGCTCGGGAACGGCGCGGAGCGGCGGATCTGGTGGCTAACCGAAGCTGGCGGCGGCGGAGGAGGACGAGGGAACCCTAAGAGGAGGCCGGGACACGGAGAGGGGATTATATAGGGGCTAGGGCGACGGAACGGAGGTCGGGTGCGCTCGGGCTCGCGGCCCCAAGGCGAGCGCGAGCTTGACGAAAAGATGGGTGCGCGGGCGCTGTAGCCAGAGGCTGGCAGGCGGGACCGGCCAGGCCATGTGGTCGCAGGCGAGAGGGGGGCGAGTGGGTGCGCGGGTGAGGAAAGGAAAAAGGAGGGGCGTGCGTGTGTGAACTGGGCTGGCGCGCTGGTGGGCTGCCCTGCTGCTGCTGGGCCGCGCGCTGCTGCTGCTGGGCTCGGCTGCTGCTGCTTTCTCTCTTCTTTTTCTTTTCTATTTCCTCAAACAGAAGTAAGAGAAGAAAAGCACAGGGGGTTAGGAGTGAGGTGTGAGAGATATAAAAATATCTCTGGAATCCAGGAAAAATGTAGTATTTGAATAAATTGGTTTGGACATTTTTAGAGGAAGAAAAATAATTCAAGTTTGAATTAAATTCGAACTTGCACCATTTTTGAACCCAACCAAATCAACTCCAAAAATGATGAAATTTGGCAGATAGGTTTAGGGCATGGACTAGAGAATTTAGAAATGTGGTCAACATTAATTTGGGATAGAAATATTCACCACATGAATAGTATTGGAAAAGAGAAGGGTTGAGATGGTGATGGGAAAGTGGTGTGCATGGGTGATACCTCAAGGGTTGGGTGAGAAAAGAAAAGGGATGACCACACACACAATGCATACATGAGCAACACAAAAATAATTAATGGATGCAATGCTCATGAACAACATAAATGAATATGGTGATGCAAGCACATGACAAAATAATATGAAAATGAAATGCAAAGAGAAAAGAAAGGAAAAAACACAACATGAGAATACCACATCCAACAAGATCATCAAGACAATTCCATATATGGCAAAGTTGGGAAGTACAAATATGGAAGGAGCACTCTTGGGGTGTTACAAGAATGATCTCCTATTTTAACAGAGACAACAGGCATGCCTACTACAGGTCTGTTTTTATCTTTAGGATCTGGTTTAGCAATTCTAGCTGCTTCATCACAAAAGTAAATAACATGCCCATCTATTTTATCGACCAAGAGATCTTTAACCATAGCAACATTAGGTTCAAATTTAATTTGTTCAGTGGGTCTAGGTGCTCTAATATTACTTTTGTTAACCACAATTGAAACTTTAGCATGTTCCTTGATCCTAACAGGAAAAGGTGGTTTCTCAACATAAGCAGTAGGCACAACTGGATCAGCATGGTAAACAATTGTTTCTTCTGTAACACTAACGGGTTCCTCAATCTTTTCTTTAATAGGAGGATGATATTTAAACCACTTCTCCTTAGGGAGATCAACATGAGTAGCAAATGATTCACAAAAGGAAGCTACTATCTCAGAGTCAAGTCCATATTTAGTGCTGAACTTACGAAAAGCATCGGTATCCGTAAAAGATTTAACACAATCGAACTCAAGTATTATACCTGACTCATTACCTTTGTCGAGTTCCCAATCTTCAGAGTTGCGTTTAATTCTTTCCAGAAGATCCCATTTGAATTCAATAGTTTTCTTCATAAAGGAGCCAGTCGAAGAAGAATCGAGCATGGTTTGATTATCATGAGAAAGTCGAGCATAAAAATTCTGTAAGATAATTTTTCTTGAGAGCTCATGATTGGGGCATGTGTACAACATGTACTTAAGCCTCCCCCAAGCTTGAGCGATGCTTTCTCCTTCACGAGGCCAAAAATTATATATATAATTCCTATCACAATGAACCAAATGCATAGGATAAAATTTCTGATGAAATTCCAGTTTCAATCGGTTCCAGTCCCATGTATCAGTATCATCACATAGCCTATACCATGTCAATGCCTTTCCCTCCAAAGATAAAGGGAATACTTTCTTCTTAACTCCATCTCCGGATAAACCTGCAAGCTTAAACAATCCACAAATTTCATCCACATAGATCAAGTGCATATCACGATGTACCGTTCCATCTCCTGCATAAGGATTAGCTAGCAGTTTCTCTATCATACCCGGAGGAATCTCATAATAAATATTTTCAGTAGGTGCAGTAGGTTGAGGAGCAACTATTTGTGTTTCCGGTCGAGGTGAAGATACCCTGAACAAACCACTCAAAGGATTACTTTCCATAGTGACAAGTGACAGTAAATTTCAGCATGTAATATAAATGTTTCAATACCATATTCCACTCACCAAAGGCGCTTCATTCCCCGGCAACGGCGCCAGAAAAGAGTCTTGATGACCCACAAGTATAGGGGATCCATCATAGTCCTTTCGATAAGTAAGAGTGTTGAACCCAACGAGGAGCAGAAGGAAATGACAAGCGGTTTTCTGCAAGGTATTTTCTACAAGCACTGAAATTATCGGTAACGAGTAGTTTGATAGCAAGATAACTTGTAACAAGTGAAAAGTAGCAATAGTAAAAAATAGTGCAGCAAGGTGGCCCAATCCTTTTTGTAGCAAAGGACAAGCCAGAACGATCTCTTATAGTAAGCAAAGCGTTCTCTAGGACACATGGGAATTTCATCTTGTCACTTTCATCATGCTGGTTTGATTCGCGTTCGCTACTTTGATAATTTGATATGTGAGTGGACCGGTGCTTGGGTGCTGTTCTTACTTGAACAAGTCTCCCACTTATGATTACCCCCTCTCGCAAGCATCCGCAACTACGAAAGAAGAATTAAGATAACTCTAACCATAGCATTAAACATATGGATCAAAATCAGCCCCTTACAGAATAGCGCATAAACTAGGGTTTAAGCTTCTATCACTCTAGCAACCCATCATCTAATTACTACTCCACAATGCATTCCCTTAGGCCCAAAGATGGTGAAGTGTCATGTAGTCGACGTTCACCTGACACCACTAAGAGAATCAACAACATACATATCATCAAAATATCGAACGAATACCAAATTCACATGATTACTTATGACAAGACTTCTCCCATGTCCTCAAGAACAAAAGTAACTACTCACAAATCATGATCATGTTCAAGATCAGAGGGGTATTAAATAGCATAATGGATCTAAATATACAATCTTCCACCAAATAAACCAACTAGCATCAACTACAAGATGTAATCAACACTACTAGCAACCCACAGGTACCAATCTAAGGTTTTGAGACAATGATTGAATACAAGAGATGAACTAGGGTTAGAGATGAGATGGTGCTGTTGAAGATGTTGATGAAGATTGGTCCTCCCACGATGAGAGGATCGTTGGTGATGTCAATGGCGACGCACTACTAGGGAAAAGCTTATAGGTAGAACATTAGTAGTAGCGCGGGAAAATATGCAGCGCTGCTGCTAATTAGTAGTAGCGTTGCGTTTGCACAGCGCTACAAGTAAGGCCTTAGCAGTAGCGCTGGAAATACTTGCCGCGCTACTGCTAAGTGGGCCCCAACGTGCCCACCGACGCTAGCTGTAGTAGTAGCGCCCTCCAAAATACAGCGCTACTGCTAAGATTTTATCAATAGCGCCGGCTCTGACAAAACTGCTACTACTATTGGGGCCCCACTTATTAGTAGCGCTGCGCCGAACGAGCGCTACTACTATGCACCTTAGCAGTAGCGCCGGCAAAAATACAGCGCTACTGCTTGGCGTGGCTGGTGCCACCTCTTCACCCACCCCCTCTCCCCCTCCCCCTTCCTCCCCCCTTTGCCCTCTACCCTCCTTTCCCCTCTCCCCTCTCTAAGTTACTTCTCCAACATTATTACCCTTCTTCTCTCTTCCTTCTACCTCTCTTCTCTCCCCATTAATGCCCCCCTCCACCATAATTCTCCTCCATAAATGGTCTCTTTTCTCTACCTCATTTATTTGGCTCTCCCTCCTTCCATACAAATATATTCCTTTCCCACTCCTAGATTTGTCTCATAGCTACCCAGCTCATCTCTCTCCCTCTCCATTAGTTAGCTAGAGTCATCTCTCCTCCCAACAACTAGATCTAGCTAGCTAGCCATCCACTTTCGATCCCTATAGGTAGCGAAGGCCTCATCTAACCGTGCTCGATCTCTCTCAGGAGATAGGTGAGTAAAAAGTTGTGCATTTCAAGAATGGGAATATGTGTGTTTGCGATATGAAAGGATTTGTGCGAGTGACATGCCCCCTGAGTTGCTTATGTTTTGCCGAAATGTCGATTTATTTACGTTTCGGCGAATTTCGAGCAAACTCGATATGTCCTATTTTTAGGCAAGGTCATGCCAAATTTTTGTATGACTTTGATGCATGCATGCATTTTGTTTATAATCATTTTGCTTGTTATACCGCGCAGTTGGTCATGAAGGTGAGTGGAAGGAAGGTGGAGCGATACTTGCAATCCGCGGTGATGGACATGTATGCAAATAATCGGACTGGGATTAGATGTCCGTGTACAAGATGAAAAGAAGGAGTCATTTTGGACCCCTTTGATCGTGGCAGTTTGAAGGCGCACCTGCTCATGAATGGTTTCATGGATGGCTATACTCGGTGGATAAGTGAAGATGATGATGAGGACGTCCACATGGCAGGCAATAACGACATGGGGCTAGACGAAGAGATGACCGATCGACCTGAAGACGATGGCGCCGGACATGGCGGCGGGGAAGAGTCCGGACATGGCGGCAGAGAAGATTCCGGACACGGCGAAGAAGAGTCCAGACATGGCGGAGAAGAGGCAGCGGACACGCCGCAGTCTTCGACGCTACTAAGTTCAGTCGTGCAGGACCCTCATGTTCGAGACCTGCTTCGTAAGAATACGACTAGCGACAAAGCTGCTTCTAGAGAGGAGGCCAAGCTGCCGCAACTGGAAGTAGACTCGAAGACTCCATTGTATGACGGTTGCGATCCCGAGGTGACCCACTTGAGTTTCACGCTCGAACTTCTAAAGACGAAGGCAAAAAACAAATGGACAGACGCAAGCCTTGATGAGCATTTGAAGCATCTACATAATAAAGTTCTTCCCGCGGGGAACGTGTGTCCTACTAGTGTCGAGGAGGCCAAGAAAATCGTTTGCCCTCTTGATCTGCCGCACATTAGATACCACGCATGCATCAACGATTGCATCATTTATCGGGAGGAGCACGCGGAAAAAACCAGCTATCCAGTGTGCAATGCTTCTCGATACAAGAAGGCCGGAAAGAAAGCTCCTCAGAAAATTGTATGGTACTTTCCCATCACTCCCCGTCTGCAGCGGTATTTCGTAGATCCTAAGGAAGCAAAGCTCATGCGCTGGCACGCGGAGAGGAAGAAGCCCGACGATGGAGATGATCCGAAGCTGAGACACCTCGCAGATGCTAGCCAGTGGAGAGCATTCAACGCCGAATATCGATTTTTCGCAGAAGATGTAAGGAACATCGTGCTTGGCGCGAGTAACGATGTCATGAATCCATTTGGAAACCAGAACACCAACCACAGCACATGGCCCGTCTTTGTATGGATGTACAACCTCCCCCCATGGAAGTGCATGAAGACAAAGTACATACACATGAGCATGCTGATGCAAGGGCCGAAACAACCGGGAAATGATATTAACCTATATCTGGGGCTATTGAAAGAGGAGCTACACACGTTATGGAAATCACCGGTCAAGACATGGGCCGCCAGCACAGGAGATTATTTCTATATGATAGCCGCGCTGATGACGATGGTGCACGACTATCTCTGTTACTGGTATGTCTCAGGCCAGGTGTGCCACGGATAATGCGGATGCACGAGGTGCATGGATGATACAACGTCTCAGCAGCTTACATTAACGAAAGATGGCGGGTCTGGGAAAATCGTGTACATGTGGCATCGTAGATGGCTCGAGAAGGATGACCTGTGGAGAAAACGTGGAGATCTATTCAATGGTTTGGCTGAGCATCGAGGACCTCCACGTAAGAGGAGCGGCGCAGAAATCAACGAGCTGTTGAAAAACTGGGAACAGTGCCCCACGCCGGGAAAGATGAAAAAGGCGCCGGAGCCGCTGCTGAAGGTATGGAAAACGAGGTCTGTTTTCTCGGACTTGGACTACTGGCCCAATCACGACACGCCTCATTGCCTTGATCGAATGCATATCACGAAGAATGTCCTTGAGAGCTTGCTTGGCACACTGATGAACATGCCGGAGAAGACCAAGGATGGGCCGAGGGCAAGGAAAGACTTCGAAGATTTGGAGATCAGGGGAGATCTCCACATGCCGCCCCGTAAAAAGTCGACGGAGGAGACGGAGACGGAGACAGAGGTGGGGGAAAGGGGCAGAAAAGTCAACAAGAAGGAGGAGAATTATTGCCCCCCTTCTTGCTTCACCTTAAGTGCGAAGGAGATCGATCAATTCATCAAGTGCCTTACGGGAATCAAAGTCAGTTCCGGTTACTGTGGGAAGATAAGCAGATTTCTAGACACCAAGAAGAAAAGGTTCAGCGGGATGAAGTCTCGTGACTGTCACGTGATGATGACGCGGATACTCCCGGTTGCCATTAGGATAAAGGACAAGCACGTCCATGACACGCTTACTGGTCTCTGCAACTTCTTTGACGTTATCTCTCGAAAGTCCATCAGTGCGAAGCAGCTCCGAAGGCTACAGGAAGAGATCGTTGTCATACTATGTGAGCTTGAGATGTACTTCCCGCCCGCGTTCTTTGACGTCATGGTGCATCTGTGTGTCCACATCATGGACGACATCATCGACCTCGGGCCGACATTCCTTCACAGCATGATGCCGTTCGAGAGGATGAATGGGGTCATCAAAGGATTCGTTCGTAACATGTCCCGTCCCGATGGGAGCATCGTCTAGGGGTATCTGACCCAAGAGTGCATCTCCTTTTGCGAGAATTATCTAGGCGTCGGAGACCCTGTTGTTGGTTTGCCCGTCAAGAAGAACCATGGGAGGCTCGGAGGAGAAGGTCTCAACAACGGCCGAAGGGAATTGCACGTGGACTACTCGGGTCGACGGAACGACTTTGACAGGGCTAACTTAGTAGTGCTACAACATCTAGATGCAGTAGAAGATTATGTGACACTGCACAAAGAAACCATCGCAAAGAAGTACCGTGATCAGGGGATGCGCAAGACGGACGCCGAAGTTACTGTAGAGCACAACTCCACTTGCTTGCGTTGGTTCAAAGAGCAAGTTCTTGCTAATCCCCCGAAAGAGGGCAGTGCGGACGGATTGCTCATATACGCCTTAGCACATGGCCCCGCGCCCAACCTCGCGACCTATCAGGCATACGATATCAACGGGTACATGTTCTACACGGAGGCCAAAGACATGAACAGTGATTACCAGAACTCAGGGGTGACGATTGAATGCATGACCGACGCCAACGGCACAACTGAAAGATTCTACGGAAGGGTCGAAGAGATCTGGGAGCTTGACTACGCTGGACTGCACGATGCGACGATGTTCCGTGTCAGATGGGCTAAGGCCGTCATAAGATTAAACAAGTATTTCACTACCATGTCTATACCTGACGCGAAGAGCGCTACCGTGAACGTTAACGTCATCGCCAAAACTGAGACATGGGTACACGCTAAGCACGTGACACAATGCTTCTTCATAACCGACCTGACCAATCCCAACCGTGTTGTCGTGAGGAGAGGTAAAAGGAGCATCGTCGGAATGGATGGAGTCGCCAACGAGGAAGACTACGACCAATACGGCAACCCGATGAGGGAAGATGACGATGACGATGAAGCATACGTCAAAAGAAGAATCAAGACTACATTACGTAAGAAAGATCGTACTCCATGGTTCCGGAAAAGTCACAACGAGGGGCTCAATTATTCGACAACGAACAAGAAAGGAAAGAAGCTCAATGTGAAACGTCGTCGACGCAGCTGAGAAACCATCATTTATATATATGTATCTATTTTGTGTACGCACTTAAGTAACCGTTATCGGTCAAATGATGTATACATCATATCCCCTTCAATTACCACCATGGTTCCGGTGATATTAGCGCAATGTGGGAGGAGACGTTCTCGTCGACTGTGTGCGAGGCCGTCAGGAGAAAAACAAAAACAAAAACAAAAAGGAGAAAGGAAATGAAAAGCAATACAAAAGAAAAAGAAAAGTAAACAGAAAAAGAAAGGAAAATAATAAAAAGAAAAGAAAACAGGGAAAGAAAATATAAGAGTTAGCAGTAGCGCGGGATTCGTACCAGCGCTATAGCTATTTTGACTTAACCCCTGCGCGGGCTCCCAATTTCGTTTCTCCCCCCAAATCCCCATTCCCCCTCTCCGCCACTCTCCTCTCTCGCCGCCGCCGTCGACCTCGCCGCCGTCGCCCTCTCCCCTGCCCACCCTCGACCTCGCCACCGGCTGTCGCCCGAGCTTCTCCTCGCCATCGCCCTCTCCCCTGCCCGCCCTCGACCTCGCCGCCGCCGCCCGAGCCCGCCCTCGACCTCACCGCCGCCGCCCCGTAAGCCTCTTTCCTCCCCTCTTCTCCCTCTCCTCTCCCCTACCCTCCTCTCTCTCTCTCTCTGCTCTCTCTCTCTAATATGAACCCTATGAGGCAGTTGGATGTATGAACCCTAGGTGTTCATATGAACCCTAGGTGATGATGTTGCTGCTGTGATTAGGAAATTAGGACAGTAGGGATTTTTTTAGGATAGTAGGTATTTTTTTAGGACAGAAAATTTTGTAGCAATTTTTTTAGGAAATTAGCTAGGGTTATAAATTAGTATATAAATTAACAGAGAGTTGCTGCTGGGAAATTTTTTTAGGAAGTTGTGACATTTTGAGTTAACAGAGAGTAGTTAGTATATAAATTAGCTAGGGAAAATTAGCTATGGCATTTAGCTTTAAACAAAAAACAGTAGCATTTACCTATAAACAAAAAACAGTAGCTATGGCATTTAGCTATAAACAAAAAACAGAATTGTTTTTCTTTTCAAAAACTTGGTTAAAGTAATTGTTGCTATATAAACAAAAAACAAAATTGTTTTTCTTTTCAAAACTTGGTTAAAGTAATTGTTGCTATATAAACAAAAAACAAGATTGATGTTATATGATATATGTCATTGATGTTTGCATATTCCATTATTGTTGATTATATCTTTTATTTACAATTGTTGAATATGATATGATTAATGTTGGTTGAATGGACAATTGTCGAAGAATATCCGTGTGGCCTATGTTTTGCCGGAATGTTGATTCATTTCCGTTCCGGTAAATTTCAGGCGCTCCATATGTCCACTTTTTAGCAAAGGTCATGCCGAAAATTTCCGTGAATTTCGGCATGACTTGTGCTAGAAACTAGGACATATCGAGTGCCCTGGATTTGCCGGAAGGGGAATGAATCAACATTCCGGCAAAACATATGCCCTTTTTTTCTTCATTATTCAATTTATTCGGTCTAGAATTAAACTAGCATACTTAATTAATCGTAGGAAACATGTCTAGCCACGAGGAAGCCGGGGGTTCTGGTCATCCCAAACAAGACTCCGTCGAGGCAGCAAATCATTATTTCGAATACCTGGACGAACACCGGTTGCGGGTGCAGGGTGGCAGTGGCACCAACCCCGACACCGACACCGGCACCGACACCACCCCCGAGACCGGCAACGATGCTGGTGAAGCCGGTAAAGGACCGAAGCCGAAGAGGGCACGAAAACCAAACGAGCTCGGCATCGGAAAAATTGTGGGCACGACGATGCACCCCGGCAAATTAGAGCCAACGGCGCCGGAGGAAGCGCGTGCGTGCTACGGCAATCAACTAGGATGCATCATCAGGGAAACCGCCAACATCAACGATGAAAAGTTAAGGAAGATACCACATATGGAGCACATGCTCCTAACGAAGTTGCACAATAGGTTCCTGTTCCCCGGCCGGGATGAAAGCAAACTTCCGTGGCAGGATGAACCCATGAGAAAGATAAACAACAAGGCGATGGGGACGTTCAGCAACGACTTGGCCGCCTGGAAAGTAAGGGTGAAAAAAGCGATTGCGAAGAATGAACCGTGGTCCAAGATTCATGCTGACAATCCGACACTAAAGGAAGAGGAATTCGAAAAATTCAAGGAGACTTGCGCTAAAGAAGAAGTCAAGGAAAAGTCGGAGAAAATGAAGGCGCTCCAGGCCAGGAACACGCCTCCCCACCGCCTCGTAAGCCGTGGTTACGAGGGGAAGAGGCACGTATGGGCCAAGGAGGACGCCGAACGTGAAAGTCATGGAATCCCATACCCCTTGACGGAGTTCACCGAGCCGCATGAGCGTGACTGGATCAGCGCCCGGTACAAGTGGGACCCCGTCAATAAGATCTTTTACACGGACCCGAACACGAGGGAGTTCATGAGACTACTGGTAATTTTTATATTACCACCTTATATTAGCTTCTAATCAATTCGACTACAAGTTTTGTCACATTTGTAAACCATCCACGTTCCTTTTGCAGAAAGAGCAGCACCAAAAGGCGGCCGAAAGCGACGAGTCGTCTCAGTCGTCGGCGAGGCCCAAGTGGGACACCCCTTTCAACCGGGCCCTGAACATACTGAAAAGGGTCTCGGAGGACAATCCGCCGTCGTATGGACGTGTGCACAGCGCCGGAGATGGCGCCTCGTGGAAGACGTACTACCACAAGAAGCCGGAGGAAAAAAGGCAGAGACGGATGCTTACTTAACAGACCATCGACAAGAAGGTCGCGCTTGCGATCGATAAGACCAAAGCTGAGACCAAAGAAGAGTTGGTCAAAGTAGTCGATGCAGCGGTCAGTGCAGCGGTAGCTGCCGTCAAGGCTGACGTCGTATCTTCCATTAGCAGCTTGATTCCGACAGTTATCGATTGGACGAAGAAAAATCTAGATAAAGGGCCAGTGGAGTTTCCTCTTCCCAGCTACGTCGGGAGCAATTCGGTGAACATCGCACCACCAGCACCTGCTCACGCAACCGCACATGCTCCCGTACCTGGTCCTGCTCCTATTCATAGCAGCCCGTCCTCCGTCTCTGGCGTGCTCGACGGGGCTTCGTCTTTGGCTGAGCTCGACGCCCTCACGGTAATTACGCGTCACACCCTCTTCACCAGCATATCTATAGTCTTCCGTTTCAGTTACCTTTCAGATGTCTGACGTCGCAAACATGTCTTCGCAGGCCGACGAAACCCTGTGCACCATACTGTATGAAATCAACGGCCAGAAGGTGGACGTGGGAAAGGCAACGATCGTGAAGCCGAAGGACTGCATGTTGCACAACCGACAGATGCCCGATGGTGTCTTCAAGGTTTGCGTGGCCAGTGTCAAAGCGGGCTTCGAGGATTTGCCTCCTCCGGTACCACTCGAGGGAGACGACGAGACCCCTAAATGGATTGTCGCATGCAAGAGTTGGTTCCTGCCTTGGCCGAAGACTCTTCTTCGTGTGGAGGCGCCCGGGAGCACACCAACGACAACGCCTCAACAAGGTATGAAAACCACCCCACCTACCCAATTACCTGCACCTGTCGTCCCGGGTGATAGCGGACGACGCGAGGGAGAGCCTCCATTAGTGCCTGATGACATCACCCCCGTCGAAGAAGCAAATGCTGATGATGTCATGGAGGAGGATGATGATGCCCCTCTCAAGTATATCAATACCGGCTATGACGATGGAGAATTGATGGCTCAGTGCTATGACTCAGGCTATGAGCGTGGAGATGACTTGATGCTGCCTAATTTGCCAGAGCCGGAACGTCCTAAGGCTGATTGCAAGAAGTCTCTCTTCATGCGATCCTCGCAGGCGACGCCTCCTGATGCCGCCTCTACCCAGCAACAACAACGCGAGGGTCGTGCACTGCTGAGCCCGACGACACTGGACGCGGTGGTCAGGGAAGGTATGGTGGGCTCACTACCGCCACCCGCCAAGAAGCAAAGGAGGAGACCGGACAGGAAAGGCTCTAAAGGCTCCAGAGCTGCTTCAAGCAGCCAGCCGCCTCTACAGCCCCGGATGGTAGACAGAATACCTGTCGAAGGTGCGGAGCAGTTCCATGTCGCCGACCACCCGATACTACCTCAGAAAGCGCTAGAGGACATACTGAACAATGATCTAAGGAGACTTCATGAAGATGTGCTGGCGAGAGAGAAAAGCCTCCTCGTCTTGAAAAATCCAGGATACCCGCTTTACGCGGCTCAGGTGCCAGGTGGGAAGTTGTACGTCGAGAGATGGCCCTCGGATAAGTTCATCCTGCGATTTGACTACATCTACGACATGTTCCACATGACCAAGCTGGATTTTCAGTTCATCCGCATGTATGCGCTGTATCTGAACTACATCATCAGGCTCAAGAACATAAAATATATCTGCGTCGTGGACCCGTACTATATGCACGAGAGCTTCTTGGCAGTCTGCAAAGAGCACCGTGACTATGCGAGCAAGTACATCAGTGAGTTCATGGTCGCCAATAAGGACAAGGAAACGATTCTCCTGCATTACCATCCCACGTAAGTCATCCGCGGATATCCTTTCATAAGTTTTAATCATCCTTTGCATGCATGGAGGCTAATTTGAGGTGTACTTATTTTGCGCAGCGGGGGGGGGGGGGGCGCCGTCCTCATCATTCTGTACCCAGAATACTCCCATGCTCTGTACTTGGACTCATCGAGGAACATCAAGAAAAAGGATTACACGCACATAAGGAGTGTTCTCGATAGTGCCATGATAACCTTTAGCCCGTCTGGTGGATATATCAAGGTGAAAAAGCACAGGAAGAACGGGCTGGGTTTCGGCCATAAGACCGACTTCTGCTGCATCCAGCAACCGAAGGATAGTAAGGCTGATGGATTCTACCTCATGCATCACATGCTGGACTACAGAAGGGATAATCAACGCCTTCGCATGTCACCTACTTCCAACAATGCTGAGATTGTCAACTGGGCCACAAGCATAGGAAGGACACCGGATCATCGAATCTGAGCTGAGTTTTATCACGTACAATGTGAACTTGCCCAAGTGATCATGAAGGAGGTCCTCGAACAAACAGGGATGTTCTACCATGGGCCAATTACGCGGGATGATGTCCGAGCAATGCTAGTCGCTCAGCGTCTGGACCTGAAGCCTTTCACGAAGCTCGGGTGCTTCCTCCCTGACTATGAAGATTGGAACGCCGACATGGAGGAGTGACTGACGATGACAATGTGTCTGTTTAGTCACTACTGTCTTCCTATGACAAAACTTTGAATTTATGCACGACAAAACTCTGTGATGTAATTAAACCGTCCTCCTGAACTAGCGTAGATCGCTCTAGTTAATTAGTTTGGGTATGAGGAACTTCGTTATTTATGTTTACTATAGGTTGCTTGTATTTTGCTAACTCTGTCTCTTCGTGTTTCTCAAGTACATTATGTTGCATATTATCGATGAATTCATCAACTGACGATGCAGGTACATAGATCAGAGATGGCGAAGGACTTCTATGCCGTATTCATTGGGAGGGTTCCAGGAGTGTACGACCACTGGCCAAACGCTCAGGCCCAGGTCGACAGCAGAGCCGAAGCGGAAAATAGTTACTTGAGGTGGACGCTCCGGCAAGAGAGGGAGCAAAACCGGCGCCTCAAGAAGTACTACATAGTCGCGCTCTTGCTCATATTGATCGCTCTTCTCTTCTACATCATGGTTTAGATAAAGATGATGAAACTTGTGTGTGTGCCATGACCATGCAGTTGCATTTATTCGAGACATGACTTGTGTATCACTATTTTCGAGATGATGATATTTGTGTTGGATGATGATGATGATGATATGACGAGACTACTGTATGTGTATGATATGATGAGAATATTGTATGTTTATTATGATATGATGAAACTACTATATAGAGCATGCACAAATACAGCACAAATACGTAGAGGGGAAATAAATACGCGAAAGCAGGAATCTTAGCAATAGCGCTGGTGGGCGTCTAGCAGCAGCGTTGGTTTAGCAGCAGCGTTTGTTATGGTGCAGCGCTACAGATAGTTAGTAGTAGCGTTGTTCTCTACAGCGCTACTGCTAACTATACTTACCAGTAGCGCTGGTTGAAACAGCGCTACTGCTAAAACTTAGCTGTAGCGCCTTATCAGTAGCACTGCCTCCAGCGCTACTGGTATGGGTATTTCCAGCGCTACTACTAGGCTTTTCCCTAGTAGTGATGATTTTCCCCTCCCGGAGGGAAGTATCCCAGGCAGAATCTCTCCGCCGGAGAGCAAAAGTGCTCCTGCCCAAGTTCCGCCTCAAGACGGCGGCGCACCGTCCTGAAAGTCTTCTCTCCATTTTTTCTAGGGTAAATGGACTTATATACCAGAAAATGGGGGCCAGAGGCTGGCCAGGGGCCCCACGAGCCACCAGTGCGCGCCTGGGGGGGGGGGGGGGGGTGGCGCGCCCTGGTGCCTCGGGGGCTCCTGGTTGGCCCCCTCTGGTACTTCTTTACTCCAGTATTTTTTATTTATTCCAAAATAAATCTCCGTAAAATTTCAGCTCATTTGGAGATGTGCAGAATAGGTATCTCTGACATAGCTTTTCCAGGTCCAGAATTCCAGCTGCCGGCAATCTCCCTTTTTGTGTAAATCTTGCATATTAAGAGAAAAAAGGCATTAGAATTGCTTCACAAAGTATTATATTGATTAAAAACACTATAAATAACAGTAGCAAAACATGATGCAAAATGGACGTATCACATATCATGAAGAAAGCGCAAGCAAAACTTGGTTCTATGTTGGCTAGGAACCTAGATTTGGTCAAACACTTCAATGAGTGTATTGACTTCAGTTTCACCCCGGCTGAATTTGAGCGAAAGTGGGCTGCACTTTTGCTAAAGTATGAGGGCTCATGCATGGCCACGTTGAGAAACTCTATGAAAACCGGGCTACATGGGTGCCATGCTACTTCAAATTCAGGTTCTTCCCGTTCCTTCAATCAACACAACGCAGCGAGGTGTTCAACGCTGTCTTTAAGCGCTATGTGAACCCACACAAGTCACTCCTCAACTTTGTCAAGCAATACGAGAAGATTTAGGTGCACATACTTATGAGGGAGGGTGGGAACGACTACCGGACAGAACATTTGGACGCATAAAGGTGGTCGCGTTTCCCCATTGAGAGGCATGCCTACAAGGCGTACACTAGGGACATCTATGTAAAGTTCAGGACTGAGTTTGAGATGATTGGCCAGTTCAATGTACGGCCCGTTGGTGTCAACTTTTATGACCTTATACCAAACACAGATATTGTTCCGATGTATGGGGCGAGGAAGTATCTTGTCACAGTGAGGGCAGAAGCAGCCATCTACGACTGTGAATGTTGCAAATGGCATAGGGACGGGCTTCTTTATTGCCATGTCCTGAAAAATTTCACACACCTTGGCATTTATGAGATCCCTGCGCACTACATAAAGCGACGCTGGACACAGGATGCAGTCCCAAGTGTGCCGCCACCAACTGACCAAAACTCTACACCGGACTTGCCCGCTGAGTCGGAGAACCAAGTGCACCAAGTGAACATGACAATGGATTTTGCAAAGCTAGCAAAGAAAGCAATGACAAGTGATGAGGCAGCTGCTGTAGTTGTGAGGCACATGAAGGCAACAGATGCTGAGGTTACTAAGCTTAACAAACTAAGGAGGAAGAGGCTCAAAGCAGCCCGGGAGGCAGCCCGGGCTAAGGAGGCATCAGATCCTACAACCCCCAGTGGGTCAGGTCAACCTCCTGCCCCCCTGCCCCTATGGACCGACCTAGGTCAGTCACAAAAGGGTGGACCCGCACGAGGCGGTATCAGTCAGCTCTTGAACTACACCCAAAAAAAAAGAACAAGTGCAGCATTTGTGATTCGATTGACCACAAAGCTCAAAGGTGCCCGGAGAAGTTGAAGTGATGTGGAACACAGGAAAAAGAACCCCCTGGTCTAGGTGCCGTACGCTGGAAGCAACTTGTGAGCTATTTTTTAGCAGATGATGAGGCAATTTGAAGCAACTTGTCAGTTTGGTTACTTGTCAATTGAATTGGAGAAACTTTTTTTAATTTATATTTGTTTCTATCTTTGCTTTAAATTCATAATTGCAGACATATACCCCCAATGATGTAAAAATGTGTGGTTAAAAATGCATGTGGGAATCTGGATGCTTATCGTTTTGTGGTTTGATCCCTCTTTGCAACTTGTTAACAACGGTGCTGATTGAAGCAACTTGTGAGCAGTTTTTGGGCAGATGATGGGGCATTTTCAAGCAACTTGAAAGTTGGGTTTGCACGAAAAACTTGTGGACTAATATGGAGACAATTGTTTTAATTAATATCTAGTTCTTTTCTTTAAATTCACAAATGGAGGCATGTACCTCAATGATAAAAAATCCACTTTTGATTGGCTGACAGAAAAGCAACTTCGCTGCGGTTATTTCATTTTCAATTCACACACACAGTGTGCGGCTTCTCTCTTCATCTACTGAAAAAAAAGAAAAAAAGTGTGTACCTGTTTCTCCTTTCACTTATTGACTGGATTGAGAATCTCCTGCAAGCGCTCCTTGTTGAGGTCACACTTTATCATCGAGATGGTCATAAGATTCCTGATGTTCGGTATGTCAACTTGTCCATAGTTTGGAAGCCACGTCCCATTCCACAACAGTATGTTCATCAGCGCAAAACTCCCACAGTCACCTCTGCCAAAAAATAGGAAAATCCCTATGTCACTAGAACACTTAGAAAAAAGCTTTCTCCTGTAACAAACAGCTCTGTAAGTAATTAGTGCTTACGCTATGATCTGCTTGGGTGCATCAATGTGGACAAGTGGAAACTTCTCCATCAACTTTCCCTGCTCCGGATAATGTTTGTCCCACAACGTCCGAACTGATGCTACAATGGACCTTGCTACTTCATCCAACCTCTTGCTTTTCTTGATGACTCTCAGCGAGTCAAACACCTCGAACCTGCCATCCCTCAAGTTTATGTTGAATACCCAATAGTGGTGTGCGCCATTAACGTTATCTGGTTGTAGGTTTTCAATGACAGGGATCATGACCTGCAAACAAAAAAAAATGGTTACAAGAATCTTGAGCACCTATAATGCACACTCAGATATGTCCTGTACAAAAACAAAACAACAACAAAAATAATGGAGCATCTTTCTTTGAGGGTGGCTGTAAGCAACTCTGAGTCTGGTTATAAGCAACTTAGGTATTAAAAAAGAGCAACTGATAACAAATGGAGCAAACTTAGGAACTTTTCTTTGAGTGTGGTTATAAGCAACTTTGTGTGTGGTTATGAGCAACTAGCAATTTTCTTTGAGTGTGGTTGTAAGCAACTTTGAGTGTGGTTTTAAGCAACTCTGAGTGTGGTTGTAAACAACTTACATATTTAACAAAAGCAACTGATAACAAAAAATGAACAACTTTCTTTGAGTGTGCTTATAAGAAAACTTTGTGTGTGGTGGTAAGCAACTAGTAAAATTCTTTGAGTGTGGTTGTAAGCAACTTATATATTTTAAAAAAGCAACTGATAACAAAAAGGAACAACTTTCTTTGAGTGTGGTTATAAGCAACTTTGGATGTGGTTGTAAGCAACTTAGACATCTAAAAAAAAGCAACTCTGGGTGTGGTTGTAAGCAACTTAGATATTAAAAAAAGGAGAAGCTATGGGTGTGGTTATAAGCAACTCTGGGTGAGGACCATACCATGTCTTGCTCATCCAAGCAGTTTGATTTCTTAAACCTGTTCGTCAACTCAACAACGTTCAAATCAATTTTTTGAAGCCGGGTCTGCGAAGAACAAGGCCCAATAAAATATTAGTGCCAATAAAAATCAAAAGGAAGCAATTTAAAAAGATTGCGGGAGTTTATTTTTCTTACTGAAAACCTTAGAGGCATAATTGTTTTCTTGGACCCCGACCGTCTGTTGAACATGATTGCCTCAATCCATAACTCAAAGACATGAGTCTTTAGCCACCCGTTCTTCTTCATTGATTGAGCAAGCTCCTCAAGTATGCAACAGTAGCCACGATAATTTATGATATGCGGCCTGTAGAAGCAAAAAAACATTCTATTTGAAAAAGACCAAAACAGAAGATAGTCTAATGGCAAAACATGTTGTTACTCAAAAGAAACACACACGTTCAACAGAACCAATGCATACAACCTGTTTACTTCTGCTATACAATTGAAGTCCTTTTTTGCTTCTAAGTTCACATACGGCGACCTTTGTGATGGTGGAGGTTTTAGTATTCTCCTCTCACGCTTCTGAAAAGATTGGGCTCACCATGGCTGCTGGCACCACCTTGGCCCGACTCCCCTTCACCGGATTTTTTTGCATCTCCGGTTGGCATGCTAAATTCAGAAGGTGACATGTGCCCCGAGCCCTCTGCTGCAACACTTTTCACTGCCCCCTCAATGACTTGATCGAAGTCCAAGTTGCCCAATCAATTCCCCACTCAATGTCAGCAGTGGCAGGTGCGTTTGCCAGCCCCTTGTCCTTTGACATCCCCTTGTCCTCCTTCCCTTTGTTTTCCAGCACTTCATCTATCCCAATATCAAAAGGTGGGGGGGGGGGGGGCAGTAATTATCCCAAACAGCGCTTCCAGACTTGGATCTTCGCAGCGATGGTGCTGCTTCAGCTGAATCAAAAACTTCTTTGCTTGCTGCCAGATTTAGATCAGGAGACGCCCGTATTACTGGTATGGTGTCAGTAGACCTACTTCTCATGAGCGGTGGCGTCGACGCTGGGCTCACACACTTTTCCAGCAGCTCGTTGATGCCCCTAATATCAGCAAATGATATTTCTTTCCTTTGTGCAGTGCACGCTTGCTTGGTGGGAACAACCCGAGGCTTGTTTGTTGACTGTTGTGCAACTGCCTCTGTAGTTGCCTGCTTCAATACAGGACTTGCTTCCTTCAGCACTGCAGTTGCTTTCCCCATAATCTTCTCTTTGACATTGTACAACTCGTGGGTGACTCATGGCTCTCTCGACTGCTGACAAGTCTGTGTTGCTCCTGTTTTGCTAGGTTGTGTTGCTTCTGAACTTTTCCCTCCATGCTCCTCCTGTCCAGTTACAACTGCACACTTCGCCGCTGACTCCGTATGTTGCTTGGGAGGGGCTCCTGCCTGCATACTGACTGTAGTTGCTTGAGATTTAGGTTTAGTTGCTTCCAAAATGTAAACAGTTGCTCTTTTTTGCTTCTTCGCTGCTTGTTTCTGATAGACCTTGATTTTTGGAGCTGCTATGACTGTCTGACTTTCTGATTCGGCTGCCGATCTCTGCATGTGTGTGGGAGCTTGCTGGTTGACTGTGGTAGTTGCATCATCTTGACCCCCTGCACCATGGCTTGCTTCCGGGGACGCAACGATAGCCTTAACCTTCTTGTGGGTTATTTTCTTGACCTTCTTCATCCCACCCCCCTTGTCTCCTGTTGCAAACTGTGTGCCACTACCGTCTTTTGGGACACCAGTAAATGGTTTCAACCCATCTTCCACACTTAAATCCTCGCAGTACAAATCGATGCGGTCGAATGAATCATCACGTGGCAGCACGGGCACCGGCAGTGTAGGGATCTCTCGCATCTCAAGGCCTCCTTTTGTTTGTTTGTACTGGGAGTCTCCAATCCTGACCACCTCTGCAACTGTCACAACAGGCCCACTGTCTATCTCGAGTGGTTCCTTCCGCATGTCCATCATAACGAACTCGCTGCGAAAAAAACTGTCGGCGCTTTGCATGCTCCCCTGTGTGCCCTCAGCAAACATACATGGCTCTGATTGCTGCTGGTCCTTGCCACCACGCTTAAGCTTCTGCATGATAGTACTCAGCGGGACCTCATCATCATCACTGCTCGTGCGCCACCCTGGGATTTCTGCACCTCCCTCATTGTGGCCGCTCCTGCCGCTGGTCTTGTCAGTGCTAGCACTGCCGCCCGTCCCGCCATCATCCTTGTCATCTTTCCCCTTCATCCCTCCCCCACCAGCTTCTTCCTCCTCATCATTCTCCTCTCCATCTTCACCTTCATCCTCTCTATCTTCCTCCTTCTCTTCCTTCTTTTCATCCCCCTCTTTATCCTCTTGTTCCACCTCTTCCTTTTCCTGTTACTCGTTTCCCTTCTCCTGTTCCTCATTTTTGTCCTTGTCTTCATTCTCTTCGTCTTCCTCTTCATCATCCTCCTCTTCCTCCTCTTCATCGTCCTCCTCTTCCCCCTCTTCATCATCCCCCTCTTCATCCTCTCCATCATCCCCCTCTTCCTCCTCCTCATCCTCTTCCTTCCCGCCTTCACCACCAGCAGCACCCGTGGAGTTGTCGACATCCATGCGCTGAGAGTCATCGTCACCAGATTCTGTTGCTAGTGGTGGCTGCTGTATACAAGGTCATCATCATCGCCATCTTCATCGTCGTCGTCATCATGACCTTCCCCCTCCCCATCAGATGTGTCCTTATCTTTAGATGCGTCATCGTCTTTCCCTTCCTCCTCTTCTTCTTCATCCGAAAGTTCCAGTTCTTCCTCCTCCGTTTCCTCATCATCATCATCAGATGACAGAAGCCTCTCCTCGTCATGAATGCTGCTGCCCCTTCCTTTCTTCTTCCTTGCAACATTTTGCTCTTTAGGACTTGCCGCTGGTCTTTTATGCCTTTCCTTCCTCATTGGTTGACGTGCATCTGAACCCCTGGAAGCGCTGGTTGTTGCCACAGCATCCTCCTCATCCAGCTTGCCGACACCTAGCACAAACTTCCCAACTTGGGATGATATTTCATAACACATGTTGTGTACCAGCAGCGTCAACTTTTTCTGTTTCTGCAAAACAACAAAACAAGCAGAAAAAATGAAGAGTAACTAGAATAAACATGCATTTCATTATCCTCTTCACAAAATAAGTGTGGATCGTAAAAATAAAAAGCAGAAACATACATTGATGTCGTAATTCTGAGGCAGCTTCGCAGCAACAAACTTCTGGATATGATCCATGCTCCCAAAGAGGCTATCTTCCGCGCACCTTGAGAACTCGGCTTTCAACTGTTTGTGATGGGCAGGTGGGGGGAATCAGCAATCAAAGAAGTGGAAAAAAGGTTTAAAAAAACAAAAAAATGTCTTCTTATTTTAGAGGCTTAGCAACTGCCTGCCTAAATTAGGGCAACAGTAGACATATTGATGGGTAACTACAAAAATCTGGATTCATGGACAAAATTATTTTAGAGGCTTAGCAACTGCCTGCCTAAATTAGGGCAGCAGCAGACATATTGATGGGCAACTGCAAAAATCTTGATTCATGGACAAAATTGTTTTAGAGGCTTAGCATCTGCCTGCCTAAATTAGGGCAACAGCAAACATATTGATGGGCAACTACAAATCTTGATTCATGGACAAAAACACTACATGCCTGATGAAATACTGAAAAAAACCAGAACTCTTTGGACTAAATAACAGATAACTCTAATGTATCCCGCTGGCCTAATTAGGGCAACTACAACTCTGCTGATGGGCAACTCCAATTCTAATTAGGGCAACTACAAACCTGGTGATGGGCAAGTCAAGCTCTAATTAGGGCAACTACAAACCTAGTGATGGGCAAGTCCAACTCTAATTATCGGCAACTATATGCTTCAAAAAAATTGTTGAAGGTTTGTGGATTGAGGAGGCTCTACATTCCTACTTGATAAACACGAGACTCCACATGCTGAACAACCATGAAAAAGATGTGCATGGAAAAAGAAAAGGGAAAACTTACTCGCAGTTTTTCATACACACCCTTCCTGATCTTGTCCTTCTTGATAACTGCCTTGATGAGACCCTCATTCCATGCTTTAACCCTTGGAAGAATATTCGACGTGCTCTCGTCCACAAAATTCTAGGAGATAGACCTATAGTCCACATCTAGCGAGTCGAGGTAAAGGAGCTATTTCACAGACCAAAAACAACAAAGAAAAAGAGGGACACATGTCAGTTTGCAAAAACTATAAAAAAAAGAATGAAAAGAAAGGCAATGAACTGGAAAAGCGGGGGATCTAGATCATTTTACCACTAGGTGGAAGAGACAACAACATATAGTATTCTTGTCTCCCAACCCCATGAAAACAATCCTAAGTTGGTCGACAACGAACTGGCAAACATCTGAATTCACAATGTCGCTTGGGTTCAACGCAGCTGAATAGGCACGCGGAGAAACCTTCAAGCTGGTTGTCGGTGCAAGGAAACAGCTGAAAACAACGACAAGCCAGGCGCTTAAAAACTTCTCATCAGCAACAACTCCCATCTTCTTTATCATATCGCACCACTTGGTCACTGATGGCGCAGGCCCTGATGGGATGTTGTACATCTCATTGAAAAGCCTAACTATGTCTGGGTCCATTTTGTACAGAACCTTCTCCCGCCCTCTTCGCAAGCCCTAGATCCTTTCAACATTGGCTGCATCGACTTGGATCTTCCCCCTCTCAGGGATAACAAGCTGCGACAACTCTGGGTCATAAGACTTCATGAAAAACTTGATAAGATCTCCTTTCATTGTTCGTGTGCCAATATCAAGCACGCCGCCGAAGCTTATTTTAGCAATGGCATCCTTTTGTAGCGTCTCGAGAGAACCATTCATAATGAACAGTCTTGAAGGTGACGCCCTGTTCCTTAGTGGCGGCCCACTACTACAAACGTGCGAAAACACAAAATAATTCACATTGAAAAACACGAAAGGACATCATAAAAAAAATATAGGCAGAAGTTCATTGCATCGAATGTGCCTGAAAAATTGAGCAACTACAGCTATATTAAACTGCAAACCCCTATACTATGCTAGGCAACTGTGGTACTACTATTCTGCTGCTTGTCCCAAATAAGGTGAATACAATGACCTGATGATTTTTCAAGAAGCAAAATAAGCAAAAATACAGCAACAAAACCCAAAAAACCAGGACGATTGATCATTATAATCTTCGAACAGGCTGCTGTAAAAAAATGTTGGCAGCAAACTTTTTCGCTACTACCATCACACCAACCCCCAACTGAAACAGGCAGAAGTTCATTGCAGCAATTGTGGCTGAAAAATTGAGCAACTACAACTATATTAAATTGCAAACTGCTATACTATGCTAGGCAACTGCTATACTGCTATTCTGCTGCTTGTCCCACATAAGGTGAAGACAAAAAATGGTCTCATTATTTTTCGAGAAGCAAAAAAGACAGCAACCAGTCCCAAAAAAAATCTAGGAGGATTGAGCATTACATATTCACATCGGTAAAAAAGCACATAAATATCCCCTGCATTGAGCAACTCCACATATATTCATATAAACTGGAAAAAACCATCCCCCACTCTAGCCCCCCTACCAATTTCAAGTTTTATCGATTACCTCATGTCCGCCTTTCTTTGCGTGTTTCGGATGCCTCCCTTCATCATCACGGGCGGAATCAGTGGCCCGTTTCCCCGCCCGTCCAGCCCGGCCAACATCCTGATTCGTGCGCCCACACTTGCGTCCAATAGTGCTTGTCGTTGGAGCCACCTCTTCTCCCTCATTTCCACCTTCGCCGTCAGTCCTTTCCGCAATCCTTTTACTTTTGCATGCCATTCTGTAAAACAAACATACACAAGACCTAAAATGTCATGTTGATGAAAAAAACAAGACCTAAAAGCACAATTCTAAAAAATACGGAAAAAAAAAGGATACATCTCTCTGCTTCTAGTTAAAAAATGTGCGACTTCACTATAGAAATTGTGTCCCTAGTTAACATCTCCTAACTTCATCGCCATTAGTCCCTAAGTTGCCTATTATTCGTGATGATATCTCATCTGCTATTGCTAGTTGTGGTAAAGCAACTTGGTGGTGAAACTACGCAACTACTTACTGTTTTGTAGGCAACTTATAAGAACAAAAATGACAACAGCTTCACTAAATTGACCAACCACAAATCCTCTTCATCTTCCAAAACATAGTGCTGCTGGATGTTGAAAAAGACGCAACTACTGCCCTATTTCGATGCAACTGCAAAGACGAAGAATTTCCATTACCCCTCCCATCTCGCAAATTGGATGAAAAATTAAGCAACTATCGTCATATTGCTATACAACTGCCTCAGGATATTCAAGCAACTCCAAAAAAATCGAAACCACCATGGTTGCCATGGATTCGTTCAGATGCATCACCACAAACACCTGACACCCTTACCCTCCCCCTCCATCCCTTCAATTCAACTCCCCCCCCCCCCCCCCGCCATACCCCAAACCCCAAATATCCCCCGCGACACCCCCTCCCCCATGGCAAAAGCCGTGCTCGCCAACCTTGCGCGCGACGGAAACACACCTGTCGCCCGCCCCTCACCTAAACCCTAACTTGCCGTGCCAAAAAGGAATCTGGAGCAGAACCGCGTGAGGAGATGCCGGGATTTACCTCCGCCTGTAGCCGACGATGCGCCGCGCCCGCGGACGGTCTCTCGCACCGGTGAATCCCCGGCGAACCCACAGCCGCAGCCCCGCGCACGACGTCGTCGCGAGACAATGGGGGAGGGAGGAGAAAATTTCGGGCAGTTTCGAAAATGGGAGAGGGAGGAACGAAACGTTCAAACAAGACATGCGCAGTTCGGGCGGTTTCACCTGAAAAAATAAAGTCACGGGCCCCACCACTACACCGCGCGCTCGGCCTCCCCTCTGTCGCCACCTATGTCGGGGCGGTTCCGCGCGATTCGTCGCCATCCGTGCAATCGGGCGCGATCGCACGGCTCTGATGCGTGCGCTCGGGAGCTCCAATTAGTGCAGCTGCACTAATAAGCATCTGGGCAGATTTTAGCAGGTAGGTATCTATCAAAAACTTCTAACTTGTGGACACGTTCAAAATCTCGTACCCAGGGAATGGACACAAATGTTCCTCGCCTATCTACGTTATCGATCTGACTCTCACCACTTCTATAGTCAGTTTGTTATAGCCGTAGCACTATGTGCGCTACCGGGCATGGTATATATGGAAGACAACATCAAGAAAAGCTCGCGTTCATCTGCTCACGGAACCTTCTGATGAACATTTCGGCAGCCTGGTCGATATCGTCATCCATGTTGAATTCCAAGCCATCAGACTCCAGGTTGCTTCTCATTGCATTCATCACCGAGGGCTCGTCTCCCTCATCACCATCATTGTCATACTTGTCAGTGTAATAGAAATCGTCACCGTTGCTGAAGGTGGGGTGCAGTGTCCAGTCAGGGAAGCCATCAACACCATCCGCTTGACCAAACAATGCTAAATGGTGGGAGGCATCAACCATCTCACCGCCATGGTACATCGGCTTCCCGACCTTGCGGAGCATGAGAGCCTTGTGGTAATCCAATTTTGCGCCCTTCTACCGGCTGGCCACAATGAAGGCATGGATCCTGTGAGAAATGGCGCCGACCGTGGCCATCCTGCGACAGAGCAAGGCGAGGACGAGGAGCCTGGCCGTGAGAATGCCGGTCTTGCTCGTGCACATAGCTGCTGCCTTCTTCAGGAGCGCTGGGGCCTTCCCGATCTTCATCTTTGTTGCTGAGAGGTGGTCAAACAGCTGCCTGTCAATGGCAACAACTAAGGAATTGTACTGACTCGGGCTTGGCATGAGTAGAGCACTAAGCTCCAGGGGTCAACCAAGCTGGTTTGAGAATTTAGAGGGTGATTGACCATGGGGCTCCTGAGGCCCAAGGGTGTATTTATACTTTTATAGTCATGAACCGAGCTTAATTTGCTAATGCCATGATCAAACTTTATTAGGTTGTCCAAAGCGTGTTAAATGAAGATGGCATTTGGAGAAAACACTAAAGAAGCAAAGGAAAGGTATAGCAATGTTATATGTTCGCCGAGTAACATGGAGAAAATATTCCAATTAGGCCATAAAGAACTACCGTGGGATCCCCAAAATTATGTATGCGCATTAGCAGTAGCTTAATTTTCTTAGCGGTTTCCGTTGCAGCGTGACGATCAATCATCCTGTTCCCTGGCTTTTCCGTTGCTTTGGCGCCGCTTTGCCTTTGCTTCTCGATGCTCCCTATATGCTTTGCTTTCCAGCGTGAGATCAATCACAGATAGACCTGTAGCTCTATAGCCATGCAGGAGGCTGTCACTCAAACCATGTTGGAGTTAGAGACTTTGAGTGGTCTCAGAGAACACGTGCTCCCCGTGTGCTTCACTGTGGCGACAACAACCACATCAACAATGGGAGCACTCTCTGCTTTCTAAGTTTTGTAGCCTGTGGAAAGGAAACGACAACTGGTTGTGCAACACTCCTTTCTCAAAAGAGGAATAAGAATTGGGGCCATCTCTGATTTGAAGGAAAAATATAGGAGCTAGCTAGTCTCACTTCTACAAGAATCAAAAGTGATGATGCACGTCCTTTTGACTCAAAGTATTAAAAAATTTCTTTGGCAAGCGATTAGGTGGCGCCTTCCAGCGAAGTGACCAGATTTTGAAATGTTATGGTAACGCGACCACCACTTGTTCTCTTTGTGGAGAGATTGAGGACTCAGAGCATATCTTATTTAGGCGCATCCTCGCCAAATTCCTTTGCAGTTCTGTTCGGTCGTGGCTAAATGTCACTTGGGATCCTAATAATTTTACAAAACTTTTTTGCCGTAACAGCAATTCTCTCGGGTCTCTCGCTCCATGTTTTCTCGTTTGCGTTTGCCGCGCAAGGCGTTGGTCGTTGTGGACCACCCACAACAAATTTACCATCAAGCTTAAATTCCCTAACCATCCTTCTGATGTTCTTTTCTGAATTAATGCTCTCATGTTATATTGGAAGGCGCTGGTGAAAGGTGTCAATGACATTGATGGCTTGATGATCAAGATCCGTGCGACTGCCCGTAACCTGCTTCGTTCTTCTGTGGCTCAGATATAGTTTAGCTCTACTTGTTTTGTCATCTTGCCCGAGGGGCTGGCCTGCATTCCGTTATATTTTGTACTACTCGCAGTATTGGTGTATCGTGATGAACCTCTGTCAAGTTGGATGCTTCGCCGTGACGGCATTATTTATAAAGTAGGGCATGTGGCCTTTTCTCTAAAAGAAATATTCACTATAGATACTTTTTTTTTCTATTGCATTTAGATTAGCAGTGAAAATTGCAGTGAAAATTGTTCTAAAGTTCACTGCATGGTGGGCTCGACGGTCAGGTCAATAAGACCCATCTCTCAGTGACATGAACATGAGTAAGCATGTCAAACATGTTATTCAAATATGACATATTATCTTAACCAAAGGATTAACAAAAGATCAATTATTCCCCTTCATTTTTTTTGCATCTCATGGTTCACACACACATGGAATGATGAGGCGAGTTGCGAACACAACGACATAACAAAAAAAAGTCACAAGTTTGTTTCCTTTCTTGCTACACTGTAATCCTCTGTCACTGTCGTATTGATGAATTGGTGCTTATATACATGACATATGAATGTAATGGATATTCTACTGAACTTCTATTTTATATTAAACATGGATAGAATTAGTGTTTATATCATGCGCGTGATGTCGATGAATTGGTGTGATGTGTTGTGTATGTAAGAATTTGATGCCTAATTCATGTTACATGTGTGCAGGGGATATGGCAAAGAGCAGGGTTTTCTCTACCAATATTTTCAATCCATTCAAGTTGAGCCCACATGGAGAAGACGCCGCCGAGTGAACACATATTTTAAGCGAGCATGCTGAAAATTGCGCCTTGAGAGGAACCTATCCGAGGGATTCTTAGCATGAAAGGAGAAAGGGGGTACCTATTCTTGACCACTAACCACAACAGGTAGAGAAGGACAAGAAGTTGGGAGCCGTGTTGCCTTAGGTTTGGCATGAGAAGGTAACTAAGATGCGGCGATATGTTTTAGATTCATGGGCCTTCTCCTGATGTTTGAAGGGTGTTTTTGTAGTCAAGAACTGGGAATGCAAGGGCACACTACTTTGCTCGTGTCATGGTTGTTAGAGTTGTGTCGAATATTATTGTACAAGGTAGGTTACAGTTGGACTTGGAGTCGTACGGTGTGTAGATAGGATATGGAGTCGTGTCCTAATAGAACACTTGTATCCTAAGCCACTTATATATGAGGGGGTAGACACACGATGTAACCTATGCCAACATAATAGCACAGGAACGCAGGGGAGCCGGCGGCATGTGCCAGCATCCAGGGCGACCGGGTGCGGCATTGTGACGGTGTCATGGGGAGGAGCGCCCGTAGTCAGGCCCCGGGGATGTAGCCATATCGGTGAACCTCGTTTACAAATCTCGGTGTCATGCCTGGTGTGATTGCTTGGTCCTCGGTAGATCGACTGTGCGTCTCGGATTAATTCTAACAAGTGGTATCAGAGCAAGGTTCGAAGAGGTCGCAGAGGTTGTTGATTTAGAGGAAGAAAGCGGGATAATCATGGCTGCTAGAACACCACGTCAGATTGGATCATGGTTGTCAAAGTTTCGTACCGACTCAAGATATTGAAGCACGGTTGGGTTCAACGTGTCGTTGGAGGCACGACCGTGGAAGCAACGAAAGAGTCTCGGGATCGGGAAATCGTGACACCACGGGATCGGAGTCTGCGGCGACGGATTGTTTTGGATCGCAGCAGATCAGAGGAAACGGCGGCGGCACTTGGCGGTGCGTGTTGGCGGCGGCGGCAAGCAAGACGCATGGATCGATCTGTAGATCGATTGGCGTGTGCGTATGTGAAGCGGACTCGCGTGATGTCTAGGCGCGAGTGGCAACAGGCATGCGTGGAGTTTCCTAAACGGCGCCTTATGCGCCCGATTCTTCGCTTTCGGCAAACCGGCGCATACCCACCTTCCGCGTTGGGCCGGCCCGTTTAGGTTTATTTTTCTGTTAAAAAACTGCACAAAAACTAAGCGCGCGACAAGATTCGATCCCGCTTCCTCCCTGTTGTAGAAGACGCACAGTAACCACTGGGACACCAAACGTGTTGTGTTCAGTTACACACTTTCCCCCCTTTTTACTCTCTATTTTGTTTTTCGTTTCTTTTCTTTTTATTTTCACCTTTTTTTTCTTTTATTTAGATTCGTGAACTATTTTTCGAAATCATGAATTTTTTTTCAAATCAATGAACTTTTTTTCAAATCAATGAACTGTTTTTCTCTTTCTGGTTCAATGGACTTTCTAGAAAATTTCGTGAACTTTTTCTGCAAAATTGATGAACTTTTTCTTCAATTTTGATGAACTTTTTTCAAATTTGGTGAACTTTATTTTTCAAATCCGATGAACTTTTTTTAAATCCTATGAACTATTTTCAAATTCGATGAACTATTTTTTAAAATTCGATGAACTATTTTCAAATTCGATGAACTCTTTTCAAATTCGATGAACTATTTTCAAATCCGATGAACTCTTTTCAAATCGGATGAACTCTTTTCAAATCCGATGAACTCTTATTAACCTTTTTCAAATCCGATGAACTTTTTTCAAATTCGATGAACTATTTTTTCAAATTCGATGAACTCTTCTCAAATTCGATGAACTTTTTTTTCAAATCCGATGAACTTTTTTCAAATCCGATGAAGTTTTTTCAAATTTGATGAACTATTTTTTCAAATTCGATGAACTTTTTTCTTAAATGTATGTGCAAGAAATAGCGCGGCTACGTTTTAATTGTTTTGTGCTGTAAGCATTCACTAGCTCCTAGTGGCTCCAGTGGTTAGGCAACATGCACAGGATCTGAACGGCTGGAGCTCGAATCCACACGGGAGCACATTTCTCTCGAACGAGAAGCTGGGTTTTTTTATCGAACAAACCAGCTCATGTAGCACGGCAGCGTAGATGGGCCGGCCCACGCAAGCGAGCACGTGAGCGCCGGTTTCGTTTGGCGGCGCTAAAAGCGCCAGTTAGGAGCTCCCGGCATGCGTCCTGGCTACGGGCAGCTGGTGGACGAGGCCCATGTTGGATGGTGGCCCATCTGCAGGACCTAGCTGGTGGGCTGTACGTGAGGAAAGGAGCCGTGTCAGATGCCATGACGTAAGGAGATTTGTTGGAATAAAAAAGGAGCCTTGTACGTGGAGAAGCCACTAGCATGGAACGACAGGAAGGAAAAACTGGGTACAGGAGGGATCCATCAAGATCAAGTTCTGCACGGATAAGTTTTTCTTTGGGTCAAGTTTGCACGGGGGTTTGGGCGTACCACAAGGTCTGCCTCATAATTGTCTCAAAAAAAAAAAGGTCTGCCTCATAAGACTCGGATGAGTCTCGAGTGAGTCATGAAGTATCATGCATACACAGGGCATTAAGCAATGCACGAAGATGTGCGGAGGCGGACACGACGCCGGGGGGGGGGGGGGGGGGGGGGGGGGGGGCATAGTTGCAGTTGGATAAGTTCGGCTGGGTCGGACTAGACAGTCTGGCGGATCGACATGGATGTCGGTTGGATAGAAGGGGGCGGTGATTTTTCAGCGACGACGACATAGGAGCGTGATGCTGATGGTGGCCGACTTCTGGGGCGTGGAAACACGTGGTGCAGGCCTGAGGGCTTGTGCGGCTTCAACAAGACTATGGCGCAGGGTTGATTCAAGGCAGTGTACACATGAGAGCTTGAAGTTGACAGGGCGCGGGGTAGCATAGCGCAGCTACATGGAGTCATGTTGAAGGTGGAGCTGGAGTCTGATGGATGACTACACTCTGTGCTGATGGAGGGGCTGCGATGTAAATGCATGGAGAGTCGAAGCCTATTTTAGCGGAAAAGCGAGAGACATGTGGATCAGACTGGGTACCAGTGGTCTGATGGAGACGTGATACTCGGCATCGGTTGGTGATATCGACGGTTCTCTGCAGTAGGGGTTTGAGTGGTGTGGGTCCGCGGCCCTAGAGACTCAACCAGGACAGCAGAGGCTCAACGCAGTGATAGCGGCGAGGCGTGCGGTAAGCACGGGACACAGTGACAGGCCAAGGCACTGGTGATCGGACATGTGGTCAGATAAAGTGTACAGAGGGTGTTGAAACAATGTTGATGAGTACCAGATTCAAGTTGGTGACTGGGTCTATCAGTGCTAGTTGATGGACAGGAGTTGACCATGGAGAATCTGCGAAAGTGGCGGAAAGTCTTAATGTCAAAAGCTGAGAGAGTACATGGTCGTATATTTTGTGGTGTTCAGTGCACATGGCAAAGTGCGGATGACAAGACAGAAGGAGGCGGAGTGCTATAGCGCTGGGACATTTCAGTGACTATCCGGAAAAAAGGGTGAGACAACTGCGAATTTTACTCAAGGTGACACAGGGCGACGGTGAAATTCTTTCAAGTTTCAGACAAGAAGTCAAGGAGACACTAGTGGAGAAACGGCATTTAGTCCCGGTTGGGAAGGGCCTTTAGTCCCGGTTCACCAACCGGGACTAATAAATCGGGACTAAAGGCCCCCACCCTTTAGTCCCGGTTGGCCACGACCCGGGACTAAATCCCTGCCACGTGGCCGGCAGCGCGCGCCTGGGGCTGGGGGCCTTTAGTCCCGGTTCGTGGCACCAACCGGGACTAAATCCCTGCCAACTAAAGGTTTAGGGGTTTAGGGGTTTAGGGTTTATTGTTTATTTTTCCTTTTCATTTTGTGTTTTCCATTTAATTCTTTTTCATTTCGAACATATTTTACGCTACTACATACTGTACACGTTATGCATATATAATATAATTTCTCGTAGAACCAATCATATATCATAGAATTTCTCGTACGACCATGCATACACATATATATATACAATTTGGTATATAAAATTTCTCCTACAATTTGCAGATCATTACATGCAGGCATTAGGTGAAATGGTATTCTCCGTCGGGAGATATGACCTGCTGAAGCAAAAATCCCGCCATTTCCTCTTGAAGTGCTCATATGCGGTCCTTTGGTAGGAGCCTATCCCGCATACCCGTCATCTTTAAAGAAGGAGATCAATATGAATATATTAGTTGTGTGTATATATATTAGATCATGATATCAAAAATTGTGAATAGTGTTTACGTACCCAAAGATGTCTTGCATCTCTGCTCCTTTCGGTAATAAAGCGAATGTTCTCGCAAACGTAGTATGCATATAAATTAGTCCCCTTTTCCTGCCTCATACACTTTACGAGAATATAATTCAATCAGATAATAATCAAGCATGATAATGGTATTGAAACTAGAATTAAATAGATGTGCGGACGTAGCTAGTACTACTTAATTACCTTGGACCGTCGCCATTTCAGCTGTGGTTCCCATTCACCGACAACCTCTTTGATGAACTTTTTCCAAACCCTGCCCGGCAAAGAAAATGAATAAAGGAGTTATTAATTACTTGATATCAGGAAATGAACTAAAGAGTCCGACATAGTGCGATAATGATTGAAATTACCTGTCGAGCATCAAAAACAGGCGCATGTATTCTTCAGGGTCTTTACCTAGTGAGTCCAGTACTTCAACAGTTCCCTCGTCAACTCTAATGATTAGCAGGATCCAGTGGAATCTGCGTACACGTTTGTATAAGCGGGCATGCATAACTCATCAACTACACTTAACATCGAGTAAGCAAAAATAGAATTTGTAGTACAAGACAGTAACACTCACCTGAAGTTGTAAGGAAAAAGTATTTCTGGTCTGGTATTTAGTTCCTTCAAAAACATTAGCAAGCTATTCTCTGTGTCTTGTTTGTGGTTATTTAACACATTTTCATTAACGGTATTTGGGTCAATGAACCCAATGCCATAGACTCTATCTCTTTTCGATTCAAACATCTTCATTCTGCATATATAATACCACACAAAAGAATATAGTGAGGATAATTACAGGCAATGAACTAGCTGAGCTAGAGACTTAAATTACAGAAAGAAATCACTTACAGACAATAGCAACTGACGAGAGATTTGTCGAGTGCGTCTTGATTGAATAACTGAAAATTTTCTGAAAATTCGATCCACACATCTTTTCCAAGGAAGTAATGCTCTGGCTTGACTTTCACCATGAGGCTCTCTCGCCCGGCCTTTATTTCTCTCAGGTACCAGTCATGCAATCTGCGCATTTGCGTTGATAGAAGCTCCACCTCGTCAGGCCTGACCAGAGGGTTCCCGGGGACATATTTCCATGCTAGTTCCTTCGGATCCATCGTGGGGACTTCCTCGATGCCTAGGAGTTGTTCAACAGTGATACCCATCTCTCTAGCCATCTCTCTATCAACGTCGGTTACCGCCTTATCGGTACTCACCTTGAGCGGGGGGATCGATTGCACTGCCTGTTCTCCGAGCTGGGGAACAATTTTCCCGCTTTTATTACTACCTGTAAGGCTCGACTGCTGATTTTTTTGTTGATAATATGACTTGCTAATAGAGCGTTCATAGTCTGATCGCCTTTTCTCCACAGCCGGTTTAGCAAGATCCACAAAGTGTTGTACGACTTTCTCAGGTATTTTCTCCATCGGCGGCGGGGGCGGTTTCGGTGCAAAATGGGCCTTCACTTGGTCATCCACGACCCGTTTGTTTTCCTCCTCAGTCATCTCGTAAGCTAACTTCTTTTTGGCAGGAGGCTCGGGTTTCTTCTTTGGTGCTCTCTTCCGCTTTGGAGTCGGCTCACGCGGCGGAGATCGATATCGCGTACTCGCGCTGGGCTCCGTCTTGAGGTGGGGTGGATTCGGCTGACGCGGCGGAGATCGATATGGCGGACTCGCGCTGCGCTCCGTCTCGAGGTGGGTTGGAGTCGGCTGACGCGGCGGACTTGGAGGAGGAGTCGGTGGCCTTGGCACCGAGTTTGGAAACACGATGCATTCCTTTCTCCATACAATGAGACCACGTATGGCTTCTCCCAGTGTCTGCTCCCCTTGACCTCCAGGAAAGTCAAGCTCTAGTGAGTCATATCCCGACAGAACTTCATCCACCCCGACATGAGCATAGCCAGGTAGAATCGGATTGCCGTGGATGGTTGCTTCAGGTGCATTCGGTAAAGCAAAGCCGTCCGCCACCTTCATGGATATGTTCTTCATTTTCATGTGTAGCTCACAAGTTGTCGTCTCTTGGATATCATCCACGGGGTAGCGAGCCAGCAGTGCATCATCGGCCGGGACCCCTGTGGAACCCACGCTGCTTTTCGGCATAGATGGGATGGTACTATCCAATGCTGGATCTAGTTGCTCCTACCGCTGAGACGCCCTTTGCTGGCTAATTGTGTCGATCTGCTCCTGCTGCCGCTTGAAAGTGCGTTCCAACTCCGCGTTCTTTGATTCTACCTTTTGAAGCCGGTCTGCATCCTGCCTCCTCTGGTCTGCATCCTGCTTCTTCTTTCTCGCACGGCTTCTGTAAGTGTCGTTCCACTCCGCAAACCCCTCAAACCATGGAACAACGCCTTTGCCTCGTGTTCGTCCCGGGTGTTCAGGATTCTTGAGGGCGCGTGTAAGCTCGTCGTTCTCTCTCTCGGGCTGGAACGCCCCCGTTCGAGCCTCTTCTATTACTTCAAGTAAAGCGTCCGAGGCTTTTTTAAGACTTGCCTGTTCAATAATCTCCCCTGTCTTTGGGTCCAACTTTCCCCCATGCGTATAAAACCAAGTCCTGCACCTGTCGGGCCAACCCACTGTTTTTGGAGTGACCCCTGTAGCAATCATCTTTTCCTCAGATTCATCCCACTTAGGTAACCCAGTCTTGTAGCCACCTGGCCCCAGAACATGGTGAAACTTTTTTTTTCTCAGCATTTATCTTGTTTTTCATCGATCGTTCCTTAGCTGCTTCCGATTCCTTGAACTCCACAAATAAGTCCCAGTGATCTTTTACCTTCTCTAGTGGTCCAGTGAATTCTGGAGTCTTTTTTTCTGCGTTGACGTAGTTGGCCCATAATCTTTTCTTCCAAGTCTGGAATTGTGTGGCCATCTTCTTAAGAGCACACTTCTTCACTTTCTCCCGTTGGAGATCTGTGAAACCCTCTGATAGGGTGAAATGTGACATGAGCGTATCCCAAAGCAGTTTTTTTGCTCTTTCGTCGACAAAACTAACTCCTCGATCTTCCTTTGGCTTATTCCATTCTTAAACGGTGATCGGGATTTGGTCCCTAACAATAACTCCACATTGACGTATAAATTTGTCCGCATTCTTTTTAGGAGCAATCGGTTCGCCATCTTCTTTGATTTCATCGATGTTGTACTTTATGCCATCGGGCAACTTTTTGGCCGGGCTTCGTACTACCCTTGTAGAAGATTTGCTCGATCCGGAGGGCTAAAAAAAGAAAGATTCGTTAATATATATATATATACAAATCAATTAATACATGTAATGATCACCATATATATATATATATATATACACCTCGCCGGACTTTGTTAATTGAAGAACATTTCATCATTGTTTGTGTGCCCTTCGTCTATTGGTTCTTCCTCAATTCCCTCACCGGACTCATTCAGATATTGTGAGCCGTCATCTGGTTCAATCTCTGGGTTTTGGGAGCGTATCATGTCGAACATGATATCCTCTTGATCATGGTCGTCTCTGCCGCTATAGTCCATAGCTTAACTAATCCAGAAGAAAGATAAAACAATTTAGTATTCCAATTAGAATGCATTCAATAAGCAAAAACTAATACATCTTGAATAATCTAGTTAATGCATCATCGAATATTATCGAATATTATCACTAATACATCTTGAATATTATCACTAATACATCTCGAATATTATCACTAATACAGCTCGAATATTATCGAATAATCCAGTTGACTCACGGTTCCTGAGGCGCGGGCAGTGGACACCCAAAGAGAAGGAACCATCACAGGATCATAGCTCGGGTGAGATCCCTGAAGAACCTGCCAGGTATTGGAGAACCTGACGTCCAACGCAACCATGTAGCGACGGACGTGCTTGTCCTCCTCCCTGACACGGCGACGTACCACCTCCTCGGGGGCCGGCTACCTCCGCACCGATAGTGGCCCACGCGACCGCCACCAAAGAAGCTCCGGGTCGACGACGGGAGCCCGATTCCTCACCAAGCTGCGCGCCCCGGAAGGCAGCACCTCCCAGTGCCAGCCCGGCGGAGCCCAGTCCCGGACATGGCGCCTCACAAGCAGGTTGTCGCCGCCGAGTCGACGACGAGGATGCGGGCCGGGCATCGTCGACGTCGAGAACAAATTCTTATGAAAACAAATTCCTATGCAATAATTATCATTTTATTATGCTACTCATATTTAATAAACTTTTACAACTATAGTAGATGAGCAAATTTGAATAACATTTTATATCATTGATCCAACCATTCTTTTTATAGAGAACCCACACTTGAACAACATTTCTATTCATCCATTTAACATCCATCTATCTAACATTTCTACTCATCCATCATTCTAACATACATCAATATAACATATATCCATCTACATATCCATCTAACATTCATCTACACACAAAAATACATAATAAATCCATCTAATTAACATTCATCTACACACAAAAATTACATACTCCCAAAATCTCATGTCTCATCCACAATGTCGTTATCAAAATTAACCATCTGCTCACACTAATAATTAACATTAACATGACTTGAAAAATACAAGGACATTTTCAATCTCATCGATCATTGGTTGTCCATGGCGGCGGCCGAGCTCGCGGTGTGCGGGGGGGGGGGGGGGTAGTTAGAGGCCGTGCGCGGGCCAGGGGAGAGCGGGGGAAGACAAGGGGGGCTCACAGCGAGGTCGTCGCGAGCTCGGGGAGGGCTCAGGGAGGTCGTGGACGCGTCGGTGCTCGAGGGCGAGGTCAAGGCGGTGGCGGCGACTGACGAGGAGGAAGACGATGGTGCGGGCGCTGTGGGGCTCTTCACTTGCTCCCGTGGTCGAGGAAGATGCAGCGGGCTGCGGGCTCGGGGAGGGGCCGGAGCGAGCGGGACGACGTCGGCGATCTCCGGCGTCCGAGGTTGAAGACGAGCGGCCTGGCGGCGTGTGGTGTTCGATCTGTCTCCTGGGCAGTGGAAAACGCTAAGTGACAGTTATATAGGATCGACCTTTAGTCCCGGTTGAATCCACACCCCGGGACTAAAGGACCTTTAGTCCCGGTTCGTGGCTGCAACCGGGACTAAAAGGTTGGCCTTTAGTCCCGGTTACAACCACGGGCCGAGACTAAAGGTCTGTTTTTGGGGCCCAAATTAAGCGCGGGAGGAGGACCTTTTGTAACACCCCCATGTATTAAGCTACAGTAATCCACTATGATTATGCCAAGTCATCATATTTTGCAGAGCTTGATCACCATTGCATTCATGTCCCATTTCTAATTCCACTCCAAATTGAAATTCAAATTATAGTCAAAATAAAACTTGTTCGATAAATCAAAAAAAATAGTTCATAATTTTGAAAATAATCATTAAGTAATTTTAAAATAGAAACCAACATTAATAGGATTATTAATATTCCCCTAACCTATATTAAACAGCGCCAAACAGCACTAGTTAATCCTTTTTCAACTAAACAAAAAATCAAATGAAATTGTTATAGGCTCAAACTTTTTGTGGCAGTGCTATACAGTGCAATGTTAATTATGTGACAAGTTGCATAATTTATAAAAGTCAATTAGTGGCACAATAAAATGCAAACGCTTACTGGAAATAAGAAACAAAAAAAAGAAAAGAAAGAAAAGCCTATGGGCTGGGAGGCCCAGCCACCTCCCCTGTCTCCCACCTCTCGCTACAGTAAGAGGCAGGGGGGCAGCCGTGGCGCCATCTCCATGGCCGGCGCCACACGTCGAGCATCCCTGGCTCCTCTGCCCTGTATAGTCGCGCCGGCGCCCTCTCCCGAAACCCTAGCCCCTCTCCCTAGCTTCCCCCCCTCCCGATCTGGATCGGGATCGCTCCCCGACGCCGACGCCGTAGCCGCCCCGCTGCCTGCCGTCGCCCGTCGCTCATCCCCGGCCTCCTCCCCGAGCGGCTTCATCGAGCCTCGCCGCCCTCTTCTCACGAACGGAGGGTGAGGAACCTCCCCGGCCTCCTCTTCCCCTCGAGACGCGCTCCGGCCTTGCCCGCGTCGCGCCCTGCTCCTCCTTCCCACGTGCTGAGCTGCTGCTACGGCTTGATGCAGCTCGCCTGCAGCTGCTGCCGCTCGCGCCGCCCCGCGCGCGGTCGCGCTAGCCCACGCCCACCCGCGCTGCCCCGCCTCTCGCCTCTGCTCCCGCTAGCCCCGGCGCCCAGCCCGCGCCTTGGGCTCCCCTGCCCGCGCGCCCGCGCGTGCTCGCGTCCCTGCTCGCCCCTCGAACTGTTGCTGCTGCGCTGCTTCTGTCGCGGCTGCTGCTTGTACTGCTGCTGCATGTACTGCCGCCGCGGGCCCGCACCGCCTCCACCTGCTTCTGCTCTGGCTGCTGCTCGCGGCCGCGCCCGCTCGTCCCCTGCTGCAGCTCGGCGTGCGGCCGTGGCTCTGCTTGCAGCTGGCCGCCACTGCAATTCTGCTGCAGCACTGCTACAGTAACTGAATGGTACTGTAGCAGTAGCTAGCTTTGTTGCTGCTGCGTTGACTACCTCTTTTGACAGCAACAAAACAGCGACAAGACGAGTCCTAACATGAGTAAAAATTATATGAACAGAAAGTAGACGTAACAAGCTTCATTTTGTTCTATTGGGCCAGTTTCAGATAATGCGTGGATTAATTCCTACGAAAATCACAAAATGCTAAGTTCTGTTAAGTGAAAAACTGAAAAACAGCTTTATTTTTATAGCTACTTTAGAGCTGTTGATGATCAAGCTAATGAACTCTAATATGGATAAAAGTGAGACTAACATGTAGATCGCAAAAAAATGCTCATAATTGATATAAGGCACAAAATCATAGGATGTACAGAACAACAACTATAGCCTCCGAAAAACAGCTAAGTGGTGTTAAAACTGGGGAACTCTCAGACTTAGCCAAATTCCAGAAAATTTCAGAAAATGATTAAATCTTTAGAAAATCATATAAGTTAAACCGTAAGCCAGGTGAAAATAATTTATATATGAAAAATGATCAGAAAAATATGAAGAATCTGAATGTGTAATCAAAATGCTTGTCCAACACTCCTAGCTAGGTGAACATGGAACTTTTTGCCCGGATTCGATAAATGAATAGTACATTACTTTAATAAAATAAATCCAAATAAATTCCTAAATTAACTAAAACATTTAGTTGGGCAGTAAAACCCCACTGCATATCATCTAGGCATGTCATGCATAGTGATTGCATTTTTGCCGCGGATTTATTGTTACTTCTCCCCCCCTTCTTTCCGATAGCCTCCGAGATCGACGCTGCCCAGGAGACCTACTACACCGCTGACGACCCCGCCTTTGCCGCAGAGCAACCAGACAAGCAAACCCCCCTTGACGCATGCCTAAATCACCTATTCCTTCTCCCTCCTGCTTGCATTAGAAAATTGCTGCTACTTTGCTTTATCCTATTCTGATGCATAGCCTGTCCTTGTAACTGTTATTGATACCTGCCTGTTATCCAAAATGCTTAGTATAGGTTGGATGGTAAACCATCTGTGGCCCCTCTTCCTTGCTGTAGTTGCCCCGCTTTAGTATCTGTGCCCCGATCGATGTGATCGAACGGGCTGAGACCAGCACCGCACTACACACACCCCCTAAGTTGCTCGACTCTGCAGAGCTAATATCGAGTGACGAGGGTGATACCTCTTAACTCACTCCCGATGATGCCTCTGTAGTATAGCTAGTCGGACGTGGATTACCGAGGGAGATTCCTCTCCCTCCACCTCCGGAGAAGCTTCTGTCGTGCAACCCCGCAAGTGTGAATGCCATCGAGGGTGATTCCTCCGGGTTCACCTTGTCGGATACATCGAGTAGGAATCCATCGAGGGTGATTCCTCGGATTCCCCTCTGGTGTGATGAACACACGGATACTTTACGTTTGCTACAGTCCCCGGGTAAAGTCGGGTCGACCCCGAGGGGTACCCGCGAGAGTTGTGAAGTCGGGTTGACCTGGAGGGTACCCGCGAGATAAATACGAGGCGCGGCCGGGCAGGCAGAGACCGCCCTAGAGATGGATGGGCCTGGCCCTTGTTGCACTTCCTCGAGACGGGACGACAGGAGTACTGATCATCACCGCGAGCTCCTAATAATGCGCTAACGGATTTGGGTATTGATCTGAGTGGGTCGTCGTGCCCTATACACACTACCACCACGTGGGATAATGGTTATGGGACCCTCTACGCCGTATGTATCAGCCGAAAGCTTTGTCAGACGTCCAGTTCAGCCTTGTGGCATGGCAGGATCGGCGCCATCCATGACAGAGGTGGTGCCTGGATCTAACCCTGCGCACAACGACCCGGAGTGCAAAGGGAGACGGGCCCAGGACCCCTGAGCACTTAGGATGTAGACCGGCGGGGACCTCTCTGCTTAGCTCTAGGTCGGGCTGCGGTGTGTCGATCAGCCGAGGCCGGGCATGACCCAGGAAAGTGTGTCCGGCCAGAGCTAATCGAGCGTGTTGGGTAACAGTAGTGCACCCCTGCAGGGAAGTTATCTATTCGAATAGCCGTATCCACGGTAACAGGACGCTCAGTGTTGTATCCCGATCTATTATTACTTGAACTGGATACATGTTAAATAATTATAAGCTTCGAGATCGCTTTCTCGCAGGGAGTCGAGGAAGGATCTCTAGGCTTTGCTTCCACATGCTTGTTAATTAATAATATGATAACCTGTACTCTTCTTATGCTGCAAGACCCTGAAGATGCTAGTCTTCGATAGGCTAGGCCTTTCTCTCTATTCTGGCTTTGCTGCTATATAGTCCACAGATACAGCCTCTCCACTTGATACCAATGCATAATTAGCATAGATCTGATGTCAGTCTTGCGAGTACTTTGGATGAGTACTCACGGTTGCTCTGCTATTCTTTTCCCCATACCCATTTGATGATACATCAGACGTCGAAGCCCAGGAGCAGGAGATCCCCGGAGGAGTCTACTACGACGTGGAGATCCCCGACGACCAGGAGTAGTTTAGGAGGCTCCCAGGCAGGAGGCCTTGCCTCTTTCGATCAGAGCTGTTGTTTGTTTTCGCGTTCTTAAGGCATCTTGTTTAACCTTGTGTCTGTACTCAGATACTTTTGCTTCCGCTGATGTTTGTATGACATCGAGCTTATGTATTCGAGCCCTCGAGGCCCCTGACTTGTAATATAAAGCTTGTATTATTTTAATTTGTGTCTAGAGTTGTGTTGTGATACCTTCAAGTGAGTCCCTAGGCTTGATCGTGTGCATTTGCGTGTATGATTAGTACACGATTAAGTCGGGGGCGTCACAGGTTGGTATCAGAGCCGACTGCGTGTAGGTAGCCCCCTTTCCAACTCCTTGGCCGAAGTTGAGTCTAGTCTTTCCGAAAACTATTTTATTAACATGGTTGTGTGGCTTACGGGCCCACGTCGCCAATGGGTGGTATTTGGACCTTTTATTCCTCTTCCTTACTCTGGGACTCTGCTCTCTCTCCTATTCGGGTTAAAGTTTTGCTAACTCTAACATTAGGTTCTCGTGATCACATCTACCCGGAGTTCTGAATTATCCCCCCTTTCTTCAAGATGAGGGCCAGGTTCTGCTGCACAATACCACGGACCGCAGGATCCTTTTATCGAGGACACCCTGCGTTGTTCCTTGCAGATTCCTCGCTCCAAAAGTTTTCTCCGACGTTGATATAGCCTTTGCTATGTCCCGTTGTGTATTCCTCACCGCGTGCCTGCGTGCCGCCTAGTTTGTCTAACTGCGTGTGTTTCCGAACTCGCGCTGTCCGCTGATATCCAATTCTGTGCATGGATCTGTATGTCTTTAATGACTACTAATAAGTATCTAATGCACTTCTTGTTCATTTCTCATGTTACGTCATAAATGATCTCTGACACATGCAGTTGTTCTTGCTAAACTGCCCCTGTTGATTTGGCAGGATGGCTGACGATCCTCCACCTCCACCCTATATTGCCGCAATGATGCAGCGGTTTGAATTGAATCGTCAGCTCAACGAGAGTCTGGTAAATCGTTTGGAACGCAACGATGCTCGTCAGGAGCCTGGACCAATCTCACTGCAAGAGTTTGTGCGCCTCAACCCGTCTGTTTTCCGCAACTCCACCAATCCTATGGATGCTGATGATTGGCTTCGTGATATTCTGCTTGAGATGGAGTCAGCTAGTGTTGCCCCTGACAGTTACGTCACCTTTGCGGCATTTCACTTGAAGGGTCCAGCTGCTCAGTGGTGGGAAAGCCACAGGCGTATGCTGCCTACTGGGATTGTAACCACTTGGCAGGAATTTCAGGTAGCCTTCCGTGCACGACACATTCCTCAAGGTCCGATCGACCAGAAGAAGCAGGAGTTCCGCAAACTCACTCAGGGCAAAATGACTGTGGATGAATATCAGAGGAAATTCCTTGAATTATCCCGCTATGCTGAAGATGACGTCTGCACTGACGCTCGCAAGCAGGAGAAATTCCGTGAAGGACTGCATCCTGATATCAAGCTCGCACTTGCTGTTCATGAAGCTGCAGACTTTGCAATGCTTGTCAGCCAGTCTTTCCGAATTGAAACTGCTTTGAATAAGTACCAGGAATCGCTCAAGCGTACTCGAGATATGGGCTCATCCTCGGGTAAGCCTGCTCAGAAACGTCGAGTCTGGATCACGCACAATGTTTTTCATCGCCCTGCTCCAACACCGAGGCCGTCTTATGTTGCACCTCGTCTGCCTCCACCACCTAGACAACTGAATATTCCAAGTGGACAGCCCAATACTATGGCTCCTCGCCCCAATGATGGGAATTGCTTCAAGTGTGGACAGCCAGGGCACCGTGCTCTCAACTGTCGCCAGGATCAGCCTCAAAATGCACCGCGATCAACTGTGGGACGTAAGAAGGGCCGTCGGAAACATCCCTCTAGTAGTCGTAATGCCAGTCCGTCTGCTATGGGTGGTGGTCAAGTTACTCATGTCAAGCTTGAAGAAGCTCGTGAGTCCCCAAAAATCGTGATGGGTACTCTTCTAGTTAATTCAGTGCCAGCGTCTGTTCTCTTTGATTCAGGAGCGTCGCATGCCTTTGTGTCCCAACAATTTGCGCGGTTGCATGGGTTAGATATGGAAAATTTGCCCACTCCTTTAGCGGTTCAATCTCCGGGATCCAAGTGGCAAACCACAATGGTAAGCCCCCACAACCAAATCAAAATTGGAGGTCTAGTTTTCCCTGCTTCTCTAATTGTGCTCGGACCTTCCAACATTGATGTCATTCTCGGTATGGACTGGTTGACCGCTCATAAAGCCTTAATAGACTGTGCCGCCAAGACAGTCCAGCTCACGCACCCTTCTGGCCAGACAGTCAGATACTCAGCCCGAACAGTTTAGGATGCCGAGAGCCAGATATATGCTCTGAATGCTTTGAATGCTTCACCTCTTGAGGGAATTGAGAACGTCCCAGTCGTTCGTGATTTTCCGGACGTCTTTCCAAAAGAACTTCCAGGAATACCCCCTGTTAGAGCTGTTGAATTCGTTATCGACCTGAAACCAGGCACCAGTCCGATTGCCAAGCGGCCGTACAAGATGCCACCGCATGAACTCCTTGAACTTAAGGAGGAAATCGACAAGTCACTTAAAAAGGGTTTCATCCGCCCCAGTTCTTCTGCTTGGGGAGCACCTTCTCTCTTTGTTAAGAAGAAGGATGGAACAAATCGGTTGGTTCAAGATTACCGACCTATCAACCAGGCAACAATTCAGAACAAGTATCCGCTCCCCAGAATCAACGATCTGTATGATCAACTTGTTGGTTCCTTAGTATTCTCTAAACTTGATTTGAGGTTGGGATACCACCAGATCCGAGTTCGTAAGGAGGACATTCCGAAGACAGCCTTTGTTACTCGCTATGGTTCTTACGAGTACACTGTCATGTCCTTCGGCTTAACCAATGCTCCAGCAACCTTCTCTCGGTTGATGAACTATATCTTCATGGATTACCTCGACAAATTCATCGTGGTTTATTTGGATGATATCTTTATATTTTCCAAGAATGAAGAAGAACATGCCGAACATCTTCGGCTTGTACTGGAGAAGCTGCGTGAACATCAGCTATATGCCAAATACTCTAAGTGTGAATTCTGGTTATCTGAAGTGACATATCTCGGCCACGTGATTTCTAAAGATGGCATTGCTGTTAACCCAGAACGAGTTCAGGCTATTCTTGACTGGACTCCTCCTAAGAATGTTAAGCAAGTCCGAAGTTTTCTTGGCCTTGCAAGTTATTGCCGCCGGTTCGTCGAGAACTTCTCCAAGATTGCTAAACCGTTGACTGATCTGCTCCACAAAGGTGTTAAATTTGAGTGGACAGAAAAATGCCAGGAAAGCTTTCAGACACTTAAAGATAAATTGACATCTGCCCCAGTGCTAGCACCCCCGGATTCTCAAAAGGACTTTGTGATATATTGCGACGCATCCCGTCAAGGATTAGGCTGTGTCCTAATGCAAGAGCGCAAAGTAATTGCTTATGGCTCTCGTCAATTGCGTCCTCACGAGGAAAATTATCCAGTACATGATCTCGAGCTTGCTGTAGTAATTTATGCTCTGAAACTGTGGCGACATTACCTCCTTGGTAACCGTTGCGAGATATACACGGACCACCAGAGTTTGAAGTACCTATACACCCAACCAGATCTGAACCTTCGTCAACAGAGATGGCTCGAGACAATAGCCGATTATGACATGAATATTTCCTATACCCCTGGCAAGGCTAATGTAATGGCCGATGCCTTGAGTCGCAAGGCTTATTGCAACAACCTCATGGTTCAGGAAGCACAACCTATGCTTTATGAAGAGCTTTGCAAATTGAACCTTCACATTGTTCCTCAGGGTTATCTCAATACCCTGGAGGTTGAGCCAGACCTCGAGCGCAACATCAAGACCAGACAGAAATATGATTCTGAAGTCGAGAAGATTAAGAACTTCCTCTGCAAGAGTAATCCTTCTTTCTACCATGTTGGTGAGGATGGTGCCTTGTTCTTCAAAGGCCGCCTAGTGGTCCCCAGTAGGCATAATCTGGACTCCCGTTCGGATGTCATGAAAGAAGCACATGACACGCCTTTGTCTATTCACCCTGGTAGTACCAAAATGTACCAAGACATTCGTCAGCGGTACTGGTGGCCCGATATGAAACATGATATTGCTAAATATGTTGCTGAGTGTGACGTTTGCCGTCGCATCAAGGCTGAACATCAAAGGCCTGCTGGACTTCTGCAACCCCTTGAAATTCCTGAATGGAAATGGGACAAAGTCGAAATGGATTTCATTACTGGTTTTCCCAGATCACAGAAGGGTCATGATGCCATCTTTGTCGTCATTGACCGATTCTCAAAGGTTACTCACTTTCTGCCAGTCAATGAGACAATCACTGCTAGTCAGTTAGCAGACTTGTATGTTTCCAGAATCGTGTCACTTCACGGTATTCCGTTGGAAATCAGCTTAGATCGTGGCAGCCTCTTTACTTCAAGGTTTTGGAACAGTTTCCAAGAAGCTATGGGAACTCATCTGTCCTTCAGTACCGCTTTTCACCCTCAGTCTCAGGGACAAGTTGAACGAGTCAATCAAGTGTTTGAAGATATGCTTCGAGCTTGCGTCATCTCATTCGGTAAGAAATGGGAGGAATCTCTCCCATATGCCGAATTCTCTTACAATAATAGCTATCAAGCTAGTTTGAAGATGGCACCGTTTGAAGTTCTGTATGGACGTAAGTGTCGAACCCCTCTGAATTGGTCAGAAACTGGGGAACGGTCACTCGTCGGACCGGACATTATTCAACAAGCTGAAGAACAAGTCCGCATTATCCGTGAAAATTTGAAGACTGCTCAGTCTCGTCAAAAGAGCAACTATGACCGTAAACACAAGGTAATGGTCTATCAACCTGGCGAACAGGCTTACCTTCGTGTTACTCCGATGAAGGGCACTCACCGTTTCGGAATCAAGGGCAAGTTAGCTCCTCGCTACATTGGCCCGTTCCGTATTCTCGCTCGTCGAGGAGAAGTGGCATATCAATTGGAATTGCCGCCAAACTTTTCTCAAGTGCATGATGTCTTTCATGTATCGCAACTTCGTCGCTGTTTTAAGGATCCTATTCGAGTTGTGGATCATGAAGTGCTTGAATTACGAGAGGATCTTTCTTATCCAGAGTATCCGATTCGCATTCTTGATCAAGCTGAGCGTAGAACCCGTCAGAAGTCGATCAAGTTCCTTAAAGTTCAGTGGTCGAATCATTCTGAGGATGAAGCCACTTGGGAACGCGAAGATCGTCTTCGTGAACAATACCCCGCTTTCTTTCAACCTACCTCTTAATTCTCGGGACGAGAATTCTTATTAGAGGAGGAGAATTGTAACACCTCCATGTATTAAGCTACAGTAATCCACTATGATTATGCCAAGTCATCATATTTTGCAGAGCTTGATCACCATTGCATTCATGTCCCATTTCTAATTCCACTCCAAATTGAAATTAAAATTATAGTCAAAATAAAACTTGTTCAATAAATCAAGAAAAATAGTTCATAATTTTGCAAATAATCATTAAGTAATTTTAAAATAGAAACCAACATTAATAGGATTATTAATATGCCCCTAACCTATATTAAACAGCGCCAAACAGCACTAGTTAATCCTTTTTCAATTAAACAAAAAATCAAATGAAATTGTTATAGGCTCCAACTTTTTGTGGCAGTGCTATACAGTGCAATGTTAATTATGTGACAAGTTGCATAATTTATAAAAGTCAATTAGTGGCACAATAAAATGCAAACGCTTACTGGAAATAAGAAACAAAAAAAAAAAAAGCCTATGGGCTGGGAGGCCCAGCCACCTCCCCTGTCTCCCACCTCTCGCTACAGTAAGAGGCAGGGGGGCAGCCGTGGCACCATCTCCATGGCCGGCGCCACACGTCGAGCATCCCTGGCTCCTCTGCCCTGTATAGTCGCGTCGGCGCCCTCTCCCGAAACCCTAGCCCCTCTCCCTCACTTCCCCCCCTCCAAATCTGGATCGGGATCGCTCCCCGACGCCGACGCCGTAGCCGCCCCGCTGCCTGCCGTCGCCCGTCGCTCATCCCCGGCCTCCTCCCCGAGCAGCTTCATCGAGCCTCGCCGCCCTCTTCTCACGAACGGAGGGTGAGGAACCTCCCCGGCCTCCTCTTCCCCTCGAGACGCGCTTCGGCCTTGCCCGCGTCGCGCTCTGCTCCTCCTTCCCACGTGCTGAGCTGCTGCTACGGCTTGATGCAGCTCGCCTGCAGCTGCTGCCGCTCGCGCCGCCCCGCGCGCGCTCGCGCTAGCCCACGCCCACCCGCGCTGCCCCGCCGCTCGCCTCTGCTCCCGCTAGCCCCGGCGCCCAGCCCGCGCCCTGGGCTCCCCTGCTCGCGCGCTCGCGTCCCTGCTCGCCCCTCGAACTGTTGCTGCTGCGCTGCTTCTGTCGCGGCTGCTGCTTGTACTGCTGCTGCCTGTATTGCCGCCGCGGGCCCGCGCCGCCTCCACCTGCTTCTGCTCTGGCTGCTGCTCGCGGCCGCGCCCGCTCGTCCCCTGCTGCAGCTCGGCATGCGGCCGTGGCTCTGCTTGCAGCTGGCCGCCGCTGCAATTCTGCTGCAGCACTGCTACAGTAACTGAATGTTACTGTAGCAGTAGCTAGCTTTGCTGCTGCTGCATTGACTACCTCTTTTGACAGCAACAAAACAGCGACAAGACGAGTCCTAACATGAGTAAAAATTATATGAACAGAAAGTAGACGTAACAAGCTTCATTTTGTTCTATTGGGCCAGTTTCAGATAATGCGTGGATTAATTCCTACGAAAATCACAAAATGCTAAGTTCTGTTAAGTGAAAAACTGAAAAACAACTTTATTTTTATAGCTACTTTAGAGCTGTTGATGATCAAGTTAATGAACTCTAATATGGATAAAAGTGATACTAACATGTAGATCGCAAAAAAATGCTTATAATTGATATAAGGCACAAAATCATAGGATGTACAGAACAACAACTATAGCCTTCGAAAAACAGCTAAGTGGTGTTAAAACTGGGGAACTCTCAGACTTAGCCAAATTCCAGAAAATTTTAGAAAATGATTAAATCTTTAAAAAATCATATAAGTTAAACCGTAAGTCAGGTGAAAATAATTTATATATGAAAAATGATCAGAAAAATATGAAGAATCTGAATGTGTAATCAAAATGCTTGTCCAACACTCCTAGCTAGGTGAACGTTGAACTTTTTGCCCGGATTCGATAAATGAATAGTACATTACCTTAATAAAATAAATCCAAATAAATTCCTAAATTAACTAAAACATTTAGTTGGGCAGTAAAACCCCACTTCATATCATCTAGGCATGTCATGCATAGTGATTGCATTTTTTCCGCGGATTTATTGTTACTTCTCCCCCCCTTCTTTCCGATAGGCTCCGAGATCGACACTGCCCGGGAGACCTACTACACCGCTGACGACCCCGCCTTTGCCGCAGAGCAACCAGGCAAGCAAACCCCCCTTGACGCATGCCTAAATCACATATTCCTTCTTCCTCCTGCTTGCATTAGAAAATTGCTGCTACTTTGCTTTATCCTATTCTGATGCATAGCCTATCCTTGTAACTGTTATTGATACCTGCCTATTATCCAAAATGCTTAGTATAGGTTGGATGGTAAACCATCTGTGGCCCCTCTTCCTTGCTGTAGTTGCCCCGCTTTAGTATCTGTGCCCCGATCGATGTGATCGAACGGGCTGAGACAAGCATCGCACTACACACACCCCCTAAGTTGCTCGACTCTGCAGAGCTAATATCGAGTGACGAGGGTGATACCTCTTAACTCACTCCCGATGATGCCTCTGTAGTATAGCTAGTCGGACGTGGATTACCGAGGGTGATTCCTCTCCCTCCACCTCCGGAGAAGCTTCTGTCGTGCAACCCCGCAAGTGTGAATGCCATCGAGGGTGATTCCTCCGGGTTCACCTTGTCGGATACATCGAGTAGGAATCCATCGAGGGTGATTCCTCGGATTCCCCTCTGGTGTGATGAACACACGGATACTTTACGTTTGCTACAGTCCCCGGGTAAAGTCGGGTCGACCCCGAGGGGTACCCGCGAGAGTTGTGAAGTCGGGTTGACCTGGAGGGTACCCGCGAGATAAATACGAGGCACGGCCGGGCAGGCAGAGACCGCCCTAGAGAGGGATGGGCCTGGCCCTTGTTGCACTTCCTCGAGACGGGACGACAGGAGTACTGATCGTCACCGCGAGCTCCTAATAATGCGCTAACGGATTTGGGTATTGATCTGAGTGGGTCGTCGTGCCCTATACGCACTACCACCACGTGGGATAATGGTTATGGGACCCTCTACGCCATATGTATCAGCCGAAAGCTTTGTTAGACGTCCAGTTCAGCCTTGTGGCACGGCAGGATCGGCGCCATCCATGACAGAGGTGGTGCCTGGATCTAACCCTGCGCACAACGACCCGGAGTGCAAATGGCGACGGGCCCAGGACCCCTGAGCACTTAGGATGTAGACCGGCGGGGACCTCTTTGCTTAGCTCTAGGTCGGGCTGCGGTGTGTCGATCAGCCGAGGCCGGGCATGACCCAGGAAAGTGTGTCCGACCAGAGCTAATCGAGCGTGTTGGGTAACAGTAGTGCACCCCTGCAGGGAAGTTATCTATTCGAATAGCCGTGTCCACGGTAACAGGACGCTCAGTGTTGTATCCCGATCTATTATTACTTGAACTGGATACATGTTAAATAATTATAAGCTTCGGGATCGCTTTCTCGCAGGGAGTCGAGGAAGGATCTCTATGCTTTGCTTCCACATGCTTGTTAATTAATAATATGATAACCTGTACTCTTCTTATGCTGCAAGACCCTGAAGATGCTAGTCTTCGATAGGCTAGGCCTTTCTCTCTATTCTGGCTTTGCTGCTATATAGTCCACAGATACAACCTCTCCACTTGATACCAATGCATAATTAGCATAGATCTAATGTCAGTCTTGCGAGTACTTTGGATGAGTACTCACGGTTGCTCTGCTATTCTTTTCCCCATACCCATTTGATGATACATTAGATGTCGAAGCCCAGGAACAGGAGATCCCCGGAGGAGTCTACTACGACGTGGAGATCGCCGACGACCAGGAGTAATTTAGGAGGCTCCCAGGCAGGAGGCCTTGCCTCTTTCGATCAGAGCTGTTGTTTGTTTTCGCCTTCTTAAGGCATCTTGTTTAACCTTGTGTCTGTACTCAGATACTTTTGCTTCCGCTGATGTTTGTATGACATCGAGCTTATGTATTCGAGCCCTCGAGGCCCCTGGCTTGTAATATAAAGCTTGTATTATTTTAATTTGTGTCTAGAGTTGTGTTGTGATACCTTCAAGTGAGTCCCTAGGCTTGATCGTGTGCATTTGTGTGTATGATTAGTACACGATTAAGTCGGGGGCGTCACACCTTTAGTCCCGGCTGGTTGTGCCAATCGGGACTAAAGGTTTTTTATTCATTTTTTCTGTTTTTGCTTTATTTATTTTTCTTTTGTTTCTACTTACAGCCAAATATTTAGAGTTTTTGAGTGAATATTTTTGCTTTAGGTCACAAAAATTATAAACTTTCTGTTAGTGCCAGTAGTTTTCAAATTTGAATAGTTTAAATTTGAATTCTTTGAAATTTGTGCGAATCACTCGTTTGTGAATAACTTTAGTTTCAAAATAGATTTTTGAGTGATTCTTTTTCCTGCTGTTTAATATTAGTGTGTTTTATCAGTATGTTCAATTTGGTAATTTTTAGGTTATTTAAATAGGTGTTTTAATCAAAAACAGATTCTATTTAGCTCTTTTAGTTTTATACCTTCATTTGTTTCAAATATTTTAGTTTATATGTTTTCTTGTTATTCTTTTGCCAAATTATATTATGTTTCTATTAGTCAGCATGAGGAGTTTTAATTTTCAACCCTTACTTCATTTGTTATTTTTCATGCATTTAATGATTTTTTAACCTAAATGACCCTGAAATTGAAAAGCACTACAAATGTATCATCATTTCACCCACATAGCATGTGCTAAAAAGTTGAGAGGGTTACGGCCAAAACCGGATGAACTTCGTGTACAAACTCGACCATCTCTTTCAAAGTATCAAGGTTTCGGATGAAAACTCATCTGTTACAAAGGCTTTTCATTTTTTTAAATTTATTTCAACTCCAGACTTTTTGTGCATTCAATATGCACCATTCAAAGCCACATCCTCAAATTTCAACCCTTTCTAACTTCATTTGCTATTTTCATGCATTTAATGATTTTTTTGAGCTAAATGACCCTGAAATTGAAAAGCACTACAAATGAACTCTGAAAAGGTTGAAACTTGGCATGGTATCATTATTTCACCCACATAGCATGTGCTAAAAAGGTGAGAGGGTTACGGCAAAAACTGGATGCACTTCGTGTACAAATTGGACCATCTCCTTCGAAGTATCAAGGTTTCGGACGAAAACTCATCTGTTACAAAGGCATTTCATTTTTTTAAACTTATTTCAACTCCAGACTTTTTGTGCATTCAATATGCACCATTCAAAGCCACATCCTCAAATTTCAATCCTTTTCTAACTTCATTTGCTATTTTTCATGCATTTAATGATTTTTTTGAGCTAAATGACCCTGAAATTGAAAAGCACTACAAATGAACTCTGAAAAGGTTGAAACTTGGCATTGTATCATCATTTCACCCACATAGCATGTGCTAAAATGTTGAGAGGGTTACGGCAAAAACTGGATGCACTTCGTGTACAAACTGGCCTATCTCGGCTACTCACTAGAGAAGAAAGTGATGACGGTGAAGCCGATCACATCCCAGAGTGGGATCTTGGGGTATAAAACTTTTTCTTCGCATGTGTCCCTTTGCGCCGTAACCATGGACAATCTTCATCATTTAACAGGATGCTTGGGTCAGTCTTCACTGTGAAGGGAGGAATTTCATGAAACTTTTCATAATCTTCTGACATGTCTGTCTTGTCCTCCACTCCCACGATGTTTCTTTTCCCTGAAAGAACTATGTGGCGCTTTGGCTCACTGTATGATGTATTCGCTTCCTTATCTTTCATTTTTCTCGGTTTGGTAGACATGTCCTTCACATAGAAAACCCGCGCCACATCATTGGCTAGGACGAATGGTTCGTTTGTGTACCCCAAGATTGTTGAGATCCACTTGATGGGCATAATTGTCATAAACACGAAATGCAACAAATAGTTATAAAAGAGAATATACCACATCCGAATCATAAACCGGACAAGGGCCGACGGGGACGGATATCAAAACCATGGCACTATGTATAACAAACAATCATACAAGTAAGAAAATTATACAAGTAACAATTTAAATCATACAAATAAGATTTTTTTATATAAAAAAGATAAGAACAAGAGGCTCACCAAGGTGGTGCCGGCGACGGGATGGTGCGGGCGATCGACGGTGGTTAGGACGGGGACGGGAAGGTACTAAGTAAACCACACCTACACATATGCAAACTAAGAAGTTAATTTCAGCTCAAATTGCATATAAATCAAATAAACTCCCACATAATTACTCCCAAACTAAAACCCACAAATCACTATACTTATAGAGCATTGCACGAGCTAATCTAGCAATGAGAGATGAAAGGACAAAGTTGCTAACCTTTGTGAACACTTGGATAGATGGGGTGCCTCAAATCTTGACAAATCTTGGCAAAAATGGAGGATGAGCTCGAGCAAGGGGAAGAGAACAGAGGAGAGAAAGGAGAAAACAGAGAAAGGAGAGCTTAGGCTCGGGCTGGACGAAGCACTATATATAGTGATATCTTCTATTCTCGGTTGGTGATACCAACCGGGACTAAAGGGCTCGCAGGGGCCCCAGCCTGACGCCAGCCTGCCACCACCCCTTTAGTCCCGGTTGGTAACACCAACCGGGACTAGAGGTCACAAATGAACCGGGACTAAAGCCTAGCCGTTGGAACCGGGACTAGTGGTCACATTAGTCCCGGTCGGGTGGACCGGGACTAATGATCCGGACGAAAGGCCTGTTTTCTACTAGTGAGAGCGATGACGTTGAGTTCGGGTACTCTTATATGTGGCGTTCAATATGTGACTTGTTCACTTTCACGCAAACTGTGGTCGGCGTGTGATGGCATTGAACGGATACTTCGGAAGTTGGGAGCACAAAGTAGAGTAATGAGGAACTTAATTTTACTCGAGTGTTGACTGTGAAGAAGACGAGAAGGGACAACAGTTGTAGGTGGAGTCACATGGAGTCTGGGAGTAGCAGCGGTGCTTATGGTGTATCTCGAGTCCAATGTACATGGAGATTCGACGCATGGATGAATCCAAGGTGGTGGAGAATATTCGCCAATGTGGAGTTTGTTAGAGTTGTGTCGAATATTATTGTACAAGGTAGGTTACAGTTGGACTTGGAGTCGTACGGTGTGTAGATAGGATATGGAGTCATGTCCTAATAGGATACTTGTATCCTAAGCCTCTTATATATATGAGGGGGTAGACACACGATGTAATCTATGCCAACATAATAGCACAGGAACGCAGGGGAGCCGGCGGCATGTGCCGGTGTCCAGGGAGACCGGGTGCGGTATTGTGACGGTGTCATGGGGAGGAGCGCCCATAGTCAGGTCCCGGGGATGTAGCCATATCGGTGAAGCTCGTTAACAAATCTCGGTGTCGTGCCTGGTGTGATTGCTTGGTCCTCGGTAGATCGACTGTGCGCCTTGGATTAATTCTAACAATGGTCAAGCTTTTCTTGCTCGCAAATCATATGAAAGGAAATTAAAAAAAAAAGCATACGAAAGGAAGATTTGTAGAAAATAATTTGGCATGTGGAGATAGCACTATGGGAATGTTGGGAGTGGAAAGCAAGCTAAAGGGGCAAGAAAAGCTAGCAATGGGGGATGAAATGAAAAACGTATCCCACTTAGGGCATAAAAGACACATGCTTCTATGATCCCAAATTTCCAATGTCGCTTTTAATTAAGGGAACCAAACTACCAGAGCGGGTCGCTTTTGTTCCTGGCAGTTTCCTTGTGGTTCATGCCACATTGTAAAGGTACTAGCAAAAATGCCCGTGCGTTGCAACGGGAGAAAATAACGTCCTTAGCACATACTAAAATGCAAATGATTAATTAATTTATGATCCAAATCAATTATTCTCAACATGAAAATGATTTCCATTTTCAACCATACTGTCTTTACGAAATAATTATTAAATGTATACTCTGTTTGTGGCTTTCCTAGTTCCGAAAGGAAATGTGTTGAAGGAGTAGTGGAGGAGTAATGTCAACTACCAATGTTCGGTTCATGCTGATGGTGAGAGAGCTTCGGAGACCAGTCTAACTTGAGGCTCACTAATCTAAACTCCTCGAATCAGGATAACAAAGTGACACAAAATTTTACATAGGAGCAACATTTCAATGACCATGTTGAGGTGATTATAGAATTTACAACATCTAGTTCACGTCCGTGAATGGCATGTACCGTGGTGTGTACGACCATGAATAACAGTCGGACCATGGACATAGTCTAGGAGGTTGACGCCACGAAAATTTTCTTACCTAGTGCGATGTAGGCTTGAGACGATTGGCATAGATTGAACGACAAAATTCATTATTCACGAAGCACGATTCAAGCTCTTGTTTATCTGAATGGATTCTAATTGTCGTTGGCGGTCGTGTTGACGCATAGATTCAGCCAAAAGAGGTCCAATTGTTGAAGGCGTGAAAAAAAGTATGAAAGAAGATGGCTATGAAACTACACGATTGGATCTGAATGTATGGGCGTGCACGTCGATCATCCTGCATGTGAATACAGTTGCAGCCGATCCTTTCTTCCTTTATACCCCCTCATCACAAGACATGTCAGAATCTTCGTTTTTAATAGCCTCATCCTTCCTCTTTTTAATTGCCCCAAAGATAACCCACAATTTCCGTTGAGTATCTATATCTATCCTTCCTTTATACCCACAATTCTCACTGTTATTTGTGTTGTTCTATATAAAGTGGTAGGAGTATATCTAAAGAAGCCAGCTGGTATTATTGAACATGCATTTTTGACGGGGCTCGAAGTCACGAGTTCGATCTCCAGCTGAAGCAATTTTTTTAGCGTGGCTCACGGCCAAAAAAGGCCCATCCATGCCCATAAGAGAGGCCAGCGGTGCAGAGATTTAAGGGCCAGCGAAATTTTTGATCGACATGGACAAACCAGTATTTAGATGGGGACTGACGAAAATTTTGACGTATTAAACATACGGATTTTTTGGGGGAAGAATCCTTTCTCCTTTTATTAGTAGGTAAAAAGGTAATAACTAAAATATACACGCAATCGATCCGATATAAAAGGATATATTTCTCTCCCTTCTAACACAACACATTAGGCAGGTCAACTGGTTAGCGTCGGCGGACTCTTTCCCTGTGAGCTGGGTTCGAATCCTACCTGATGCACTTCATTTTTTGTGGGTGCGCAAAGCGCGTGTGGACAGGAGCGGGACACGTAGGAAGAAAAAAAACAGTACTACGTACGAGAAAAGGAGGGGTGACGTACGAAACAATTGATTTGGACCAAAAAAAGTGAAGAAACAATCCTCCTTTTAATATTATTAGGTAGAGATGCGCACACCGGAGAGTTCGCCGCTCGCCGATCCCGTGTGCGTCTCACTTAGTTAAATCACAAAGGTTAATTAATTGTCTTATCTGCTGCAGCTTCTTCAAATCCTTCTCCTCCGTTCAAACGCAGAACCTATCACGCGATGGATGCGTGCATGGGTGGTAGCTTCAGCGGTCCTTTCTCATGGCGTCCATCGTGTGAAACTTGTTACGGCAACATCGAAGACACGGTGCGACACAATTCTTTCTTTTCCGGGAGAAAAAAAAAGGTGGTGCACAAGGACTCCAACATTGGCAGGACTTCATGAGAACCGAGGAGCAGGCCAGTGGAGCGTTTTTGTGGCTGTTGAAGAATCAGCAGACCAGATATTTCTTTTAAAGTCATGCATGAATATGGCGGCTGGCATCACCATTCTTGATCCGAGGGGTTCGGTGATCGGTCCTCCACTTAGGGCACGTACAATGATGCTATCTTAGGAGTGCCACATAGGATAAATATTGATGTGGAGGAGAGAGAATTCATAAAAAAAGGCTTGTCTTCTCTTATTTAAGAGATGATCTCTTAACACAATATGTCTCACCACATTTTTAGAAATAGCTAGTTATTATAGATAACGCTAAGATATAACCCATTGTAGACATATTTTTTGTCATATCTAAATTAAATGCAAGGCTTAAAATAAGACTGTCTTATCAACCACTGTACATGCCCTTAGAAATTGCCCGGTTATACCAGTTGCCAGTTTGTACTTGGCTTCGAAGAAAAGGAAAGACTCGATCGGAAATAAAATGCATGGTTAGTTACCCTTCTTGGTTGTTAAAATGCTCTCCGGATGAAATGGATGCATGCTCTCGTGGAGTGAAAATAAAAAGCCCCAGACTCGTGAACCGCTCGAGCTTGACTCGTATTTCATTTCAAGTCGGGATCACTCAAGAAATAAAGTTGAGCGTGACAATCCTTTTCAGCCCAGTTCAAATATGAGCTGAGTTTGAACAATGGCTAGCTCACTCGCTATTACAGGGCATACGACTCGAATAAACATTTTTCTTTTTTAAGTTTAGTGCGCGTAAACAAAAATAAACATTAATTATTTCCTGCAAAACAAAAATAGTTCACTACCTTTCCTTTCTGTGTGCACTAATTCATAGCCATCAATAGTCTACATGTAAGCGAGACATTAGCCTTCAAAATGCAAACAATGTGTGAGGGAAATGGACTATGGAAACTTTACATGGGCGGGCCTTCTCCTTCCCGCGCATGATAGAGCCCTCCTCCTAGTGCGCGGCTGTGGGCAATGACTCGGGTTGCAGGCAGCATCGTCGTCTGCCCCATCCCTATCTTAGCTATATGGGTGTGCACCATGCTTCGAGCAAGAGACTACACGGGTCTTTTCCTTCCGTATGGTGCTTAAAATATATATTAGAACCGATATGGTATTGAATGCTTCATGTGGTGCATCAGAGATTATTGTGTTGTTAGTGCGATTGATGCTATTTTCCTCTTCGTATATAACTAATTAGTTTGAGGACGGAAAACATACTATAGTATCATTTCGTTGATAGAAAAAGATATTGTCGGAGATGAAAATAAGTGGAGGCGGCATTCATGTTTAAGTCTTTGACTCTTCGTTGATTAATTACTGCTGAATGAAACTATATTTCTTTTTTCAGGTCTAGCATCTGCTATATTGTGCTCACCCATGTGTCAATTCAACATATCAATGAGTTAGGTCCCTTCCTGAGCTCAGTCCCCTAAATCCTGGGCGTTTTGAATTAATACAATATTGACAACCGACCCAGAAGTAGGAGTACACGGCTATGAGGAAGTGCAAGAGTCTAAAACCAAAGGTGGTTACCACCTGAGAAGATCCAAAGTTCAGTAAAATATTTGCATATTACCGATGATGCGATCACTTAATTAAAGTAATTAATCATTCATAACAAATATGTTTAGAACTAAGTCGAGATAATATGTATATCATATTGTATGAGTCGCTCCCTTTCACAATCTTTGTTCGCAGTCGTAGGATATTCAGTTTCATAATGGTTTTTTTAGAAGTCAGGAGTAGTGTTTTTTTTGAAAAGGAGGATGACCCCCGACCTTTGCATCTGGGAGATGCATGCAACCACTTTATTAATTATTCACAAAGACCGTACAAAGTAAATACATCAATATGTCTGAAGTCGCCATCTTGGCAACATTTGTCGCTACTCCTATCCATTGATAAAGGGGTGCAGAAAGTGTAAGCCGAATACCCAGACCTCTCACCTAGCCTAGCATCTAAAGCCGGAGACCCCGACCAAGCCACATACCGGGTCTGGGGCACAAACCGGTCCGACGCACTCTCATAGGTCGTCGCCGCCGTCTTCCATCAATCCATCTTCAGAGCAGGTACTGACGCATCGACCTTGCCAAGCCTGCCGTCGACGCCCCCACGGCGCCAGATAGCGCCTCCTCCCTACGCGTGTTCATCATCACGCATCCGTCGCCGAGACTTTGCTGCGCCTCGCCGCCGAGACTCCACGACGCCGATGCGTCACAGGGAACGCCGCTCCACCTCAGATGCCATCCACTGGTCCCTCGAGCCTATGCACACCTCCAAGAATGAAACCCTCAAGAGGGGTACGACACATGAGCGCCGCCGTCATCCGATCGACTGATCTAGAGTTTCCCCCGAAGGTAGCGGATAGAGGTCTAGAGCTTCTCCATGACGATGCCTTCAAGAAGGGGACTGAGGGTGTCCCGGACTAGGGGGTACTCGGGCTGCCGGCCTATCTCTAAAGGGCCGGACTAGTGGGCCGCCCTTTACTCATCAAAGGAAGGCCGGATAGTGGGCGACCCCGTGCACCAGAAGGAAACCTCCGAAGACTTGGCGTCTCCTCCAAGGAATAGTGTAACCGGCATGTTTATCCCCTGATGGCAACCGACCATATGTAACCCTAGGTCCCTCTGGTGTCTATATAAGCCAGAGGGTTTAGTCCGTAGAGACATAGAATCATTATACCCACCTAGGGTTTAGCTCATCCGTTCTCGAGGTAGATCAGCTCTGTAACCTTCATACTACCACATCAATACAATCTAGCAGGACGTAGGGTTTTACCACTTCGAGAGGGCCCGAACCTGGGTAAATTGTTGTCTCTACGTTCCCTGTTACTCATTGATTCGTAGATCCACAGTGCGGACCCCCTACCCGAGATCTACCGGTTTTGGTACCGACATTGGTGCTTTCAGTGAGAGTTCCGCCGTGGGTCACCAAGGATCAATGGCTCGCCTTCTCATCAGCGATGGCATCCGCAGCGGGGACATCTTCGTCCCCGGACAGCTCTTCGCGTTCGGCAGCATTGTGCTGCACGCCGATCCGACCGGTCACCTTGACCAGGTCGACAGCTTCGCCCCTGAGCAGGAAATTAGGTTCGGCAACCTAGAGTACTTCGCCAATTCTCGGGGCGATCTGGTCCTTACTAGGTTCTCAGCTTTACCTGAGGAGCCTAATAGCCCCGAGGCCTTAACCTCGGATCCTCTCCTCGGCCCCGTTTCCGGGCCGATCCCCAGTTCGGATCTGGCCTTGAGTTCGGATCCAACTCCGGTGCCAGAAAACCAAGGGCCACCCTTGGCCGAGCACACTTCTGATGCCGGCACACCAGAGTTCGACTCCGAAGTATGCCCAAGGATGGGTCCGGTGGACCTTTCGCTTTTAAGCGAGATGTTAGATCGGATCCAGACTATGAGTATCGCGGATGGCCCGTCCTCAGACCAGGAGCAGGTCGGACAGGAGGCCAACCGCGGGGAATTTTGCGTCCCACCCACCACCCACTTGGTAGCCACTGTCGAGGATTTAACCGACATGCTGGACTATGCCTCCGAGGAGGCTGACGACATGGACGAGGATATCGACGTCCCGCCTTATACGGCTCCCTCCCTTGCCACCTCCAACAGCGGAAAGTGGACCGCCCCTCCACCTACGACCTTTACATGGTCGACACCCCCAAGAAGGACGGCGACACGACCATGAAGGACAGCGACGGCCCCGCCGAGGAACCGCCCAAACGCCGACGACGGCGAGCCAGAGGGCGAGGAAAGGGCAAGGAAAATAACACAGACACAAACGGCACCGGAGATAACGACACTCCGGATAACATGGGAGAGCTCGGCGACAACACCCCGGAACAGCGCCATGACGCCCCTGAAGGGCACGAAGACCAGTGCGGCCCTGAGGACCCCGAGGACTCCGAGGACAACAATTACCTTCCTCCGTCCGAAGAGGAGGATAGCCTCGGACCCGAGGACTTCATCGTCTTAGAGGACCCCCTAGAGCAAGAGAGATTCAAGCGGCAACTCATCGCCACTGCCCGAAGCTTGAAGAGGAAGCAACAGCAGCTAAAAGCCGAACAGGATACGCTCAACGATAGATGAACGATGGTCTTAACTGCTGAAGAAGGCCTTGACGATCAACGTCAGGGTCAATACAAGAGTTACCCACGACGGCGCCTGCTCCCAGAATTTGAGGATGAGGCCCTTGAGCCCATGCCTCCCAGACGAACTTACGCAAGCCAGCCCGACCGCCCCCCTCGAGGACGGGATAGGACGACTGGGGAAACCGAACTCCCACCCGCGCCCCCTCGAGGACGGGATAGGGCGGCCGGAGAAACCGAACACCCACCCGCGCCTCCTCGCCGAGCAGGCAAAGACCCGGTTCAACCGGATGACCAATATGATCTGCGCCGCGACCTGAATGCCAGAGGAATCCAGTCAAGATCCATCTATGGATCCATAGGACACGCGCCCGCTGGACGGGACGGATACCAAGCCTGGCGCGACGGGAACAACAGAGCTCGGGAGCAGCACCGTGCCCGGATGACAACCGATCTCCGGCGCGACGTGGCCCGGGTCAGGGGCGCCGCACACCCAATGTGCTTCACTAACGAGGTGATGCAGCATCAGTTCCCCGAAGGGTTTAAACCCGTGAATATAGAACCGTACGATGGGACAACTAACCCAGCCGTGTGGATCGAAGATTTTCTTCTCCACATTCATATGGCCCGAGGAGATGATCTCCAAGCCATTAAATATTTACCATTGAAACTCAAAGGACCAGCAAGGCATTGGCTGAACAGCCTACCCGAAAACTCCATCGGGAGCTGGGAAGAGCTCGAGGATGCATTCCGAGCTAACTTTCAAGGCACTTATGTCCGGCCACTGGACGCCGACGACCTGAGCCATGTCGTTCAGCAGCCCGGGGAGTCAGCCCGGCAATTCTGGAACCGTTTCTTGACCAAGAACCAGATCGTCGACTGTCCAGATGCCGAAGCAATCGCTGCATTCAAGCACAGTATTCGGGACGAGGGGCTCGTCCGCCAGCTCGGCCAGGACAAGCCGAGAACAATGTCGGCCCTTACCTCCCTAATGACCCGCTTTTGCGCAGGTGAGGATAGCTGGTTAGCTCGTCGAAGCAACCACCCCGAAGACCCTGGCACTTCAGAAGACCGAGATGGGAACGGGAAACCCCGGCGCAACAAGAACAATAAGCGCCGGCATACAAACAACGGTAGCGAGGCCGATGATGCAGCGGTAAATGCCGGGTTCAGCGGCTCAAAATCGGGACCGCGGAAAAAACCCTCTAAAGGGAACCGGGACGGCCCGTCCGCACTGGATAGAATATTGGATAGGCCCTGCCAGATCCACGGTACCGCGGATAAGCCCGCCAACCACACCAACCGCAATTGTTGGGTAATCAAACAGGCCGGTAAGATCACAGCCGAGGAGCAGAGCAAGGGTCCCTACAGCGAGGATGACGATGAACCTTGCGGGCCGAACAATGGAGGCCAAAAGCAGTTCCCTCCAGAGGTAAAAACCATGAACATGATTTACGTCACGCACACACCGAAGAAGGAGCGGAAACGCGCACTCCGGGATGTCTACGCCTTAGAGCCTGTAGCCCCGAAATTCAACCCGTGGTCGGCTTGCCTGATCACTTTCGACCGTCGAGATCATCCGACCAGTATACGTCATGGAGGAATGGCGGCTCAGGTGCTCGACCCCATCGTGGACAGCTTCCATCTCACCCGAGTCCTTATGGACGGAGGCAGTAGCCTCAACCTGATTTACTCAGATACAGTGAGGAAAATGGGGATCGACCCGTCAAGGATCAAACCCAGTAACACCACCTTTAAAGGTGTAATCCCAGGTGTCGAGGCACGCTGCTCGGGATCTGTGACATTGGAAGTAGTCTTCGGTTCGCCCGATAACTTCCGCAGCGAGGACTTGATCTTCGATATTGTCCCCTTCCGCAGTGGTTACCACGCACTCCTCGGCCGGACAGCGTTCTCCCGCTTTAACGCCGTCCCACACTACTCATACCTGAAACTCAAGATGCCAGGGCCAAAGGGCGTTATTACCATCAATAGTAATACCGAACGCTCGCTCCGAACAGAGGAACACACGGCAGCTTTAGCCGCCGAAGTCCAAGCCGCCGAAGAAGTGTCGCAAGCCCAGTCTACTGCCAAGACACTGGACGCACTCAAGCACGCCCGAGCTACAGCCTCGGTCCCGGAGCACTCCCGTGCTCACCCTATATAGGGATACGCGCCCCACAGCACGACCCACCTAGTCGTGAAATATGTACCTCGAGTGCACAATTTCGCGCTCAAAATTCCATGGGCAGTTGTGGGGGCACATGAAACAAAGGCCGAGAGCTTGGTTCGACCGAGCAATGGCCAAAAAGATGTTTTCGGATCAACATGAACAACGAGCACCATCTAGGACCTGATCAGCGTCAAACTGATATACTACAGCGACTTCTCAAAACCCTTTCCCAAGGGCCCGTCTGCCAAACATTATTACTTCCGCCGAACATACAGTCAACGACCACGCTCATCCGGAAACTTCATCAAGAGCAAAGGCGCAGACGTGCAGCAGGGCGTAGTAGGGACGTCAAACCACTCATTAAAGGCCCTGTGTAAACCTTTCCTCTAGTGTATTTATTTCTCAAAGTATCTATCAAAGTTACTTCGGCAGTTCGGAGTGTATGGTTGGACGTCACAAATTCAAAGGAAAGAAAGACCAATTTTTTTCTGGTAATTGCGCAGTCATTCATGTTGCATATTCCTTTCCGCTTTTCGACCGAAGTAATATATTACAATACATTCCCTTCGTTAAATGTGATCGGCTAATAGACCGGGGGCTTGCATCTTCACCCAGCCCTAAACATCAGTCCGGCACCAATTTTATTACATGTGCTCGGCGTCACGGATATTGCATTATATGAATCAGTTCCGAATTGTGTCTTTTGTCAATAGTTGGGTTGCCCGGCTCCTGTGTTTGCCCTCTTACGTTCCGCATTGTTCGGCTAGGAGGGTAAAGGGAGAACCACTGCGATTGTACTTCTAGCTCACCTGGTCAAGTACCTCAGTGGAGAAAGCCGAAAACTGACCGTCATAATAAGCGAGAATTGGTCGGCGATCCGATGACTAGTGTTAAACTAAAAATCGTTAGAGGTTAGTCCGTGTTAAACGAAGGGTTCTCTGTCACAGGAACCACGTGATGATGGTGTCAACCGCGGATCATCCGGATATCACAAACACTTGGGGCTAGTCACCAGTCCCCGCAGTTAAGCTCCTATGGCTAAGTGAAAGCGCTAAAACCGCATAGTCTGATTGCCTTGTTTTCCGTACATACAGCCGCCTCCGGGCACCGAGACGTCGGCTAAGGGTTCAGGTATTACGAGAAAACACCCCATGCAGTATCTGCAAGGGGGCTGAAGCCGACGACTGGTAACTTTCAGTTTACAAAACGGCCGCACAGGAGTCAAAATTAAACATAGTAGGCATTATATTTACAGCCAACAACTTGCATTGCAACCAAACACAAGTTTCAACTCTTCGGACACACGGAAAACAAATCTACTCATAAATTACATCTTTTGAGCATTGAGCCTCTACTGCCCGAGCACCATCCATCATGATGGGAAAGTATTGCTCGGGGCGCCTATGCTCCTTCCCTGGTGGCGGAGGTCCGGTGGCCATCTCGGCTGGCTTTATCTTCGGCCAATGTACCATCATTTTGCTGAAGGCCATCCGAGCCCCCTCAATGCATGTGGAGCGCTTCCAGGCATCGATCCGGGGAGTGGCGTCGTACAGCCTCTGCACCAGACCGAAGTAGCTGCTCGGCAGCGGCTCCAAAGGCCATAGCTTGACACAGAGGTCCTTCATCGCCGGCTCCGCCATCCGATGCAACTCCATCAGCTGCTTCATTTGGTTGTTGAGGAGGGGAGGGTGTCCGGGCGCTTGAAATTGCGCCCAGAATAACCTCTGCTCGGCCCGACCCTCCTGGGCGGCGAAGAACCTCGCCGCATCAGCCGCACTCCTCGAGAGGTCCGCAAAGGCGCCTGGGGAATGCCACACTCGCATGAGCAAAGCGAACCTGTTACCACCAAAGACACTTTGCAGCAAGTACGGCTTACCATCCGCAATAAGCTTGACTTGGCGGAGTTCTTCTTAGCAGCCGCGCGCCTCCGTCCGCGCTTCCTTGGCCACTGTCCCCAATGAGGATAGCTCGGCGGCCTGCTCTTTATTCTTCTGCTCAAGAGCCTCACATTTCGTGACGGCATCTTTGAGCTCTTGTTGCACTTCCAGCACTCTGGCCTCGTGCTTCTGGCTAGCGGTTCTCACCGCAGCTAGTTTGGCAGCTGCTTGTTCGGCTGCCGACTTCTGCTCCGCCGCCTCCAGCTGAGCCGTCCTCAGCGCGGCCTTGAGGTTCTCCACCTCCGCGGCGGCAGCTGTAGTAAAATCGGTTGACTCCGTTTAGACTACTTTAAAACCTTACTTAACAAAAAGGAAATTGCTGTAATAATCACTACAGTTCGGACTTGCCCTGCGCTTCGTTGAACCTATTATTCACCAGGCTGAGGTCGTCCTCGGAGCTTTTGAGCTTCCGATTCAGCTCGGCCAACTCCTTGGCGTTGGCGGCTGCTGCCGAAGATGACACCTGTGCATCACTCTACGCACATTAGTATCCGAGATATTGATTTTTGATCCTCTGACCGGCTTTGTTCAAGCCAGTCAGAGTCTCGGGGGCTACTGTGTATGAGGCTATACATTTATACAAAAGAACTTTTCTAAGGGAAAAGCATTACTTCGCTCACCTTGAAGCTCGTGAGAAGGCCACTGAAGGCCTCCTTCAGTCCGTTATCCATGGACCGAAGACTTTGCAACACCGCGCCCATAAGGGCACGGTGCTCTTCGGCGATAGAGGAGCTGGTTAAAGCATCCTCCATCTCATCCGGCCACCCAGTCGACGCCCGCTCTGGGGCGGGCGGGGGTGGCGGGGGCACTTCGGCTTCTTCCCGCTCGAAGACCGGAGTGCCCGACCCCGAACGCCTTGACGATTCCGGAGCCGCCCTCGGAGAGAGCTCGGATCGTCCGGGCTCCTCCTCTTCATTCACCAGAGGGGCTCTCCCCTCCTGGTCTTCGGCGGCCGAGGTATTCACCTCGGCCATGATGGTGTCGCCCCCTCCCCCGGTGTGCGGCACGGGAGGGGTCCTCCTCGGCCTCCTCGATGATTGAGGGAGGCGAGGCACGCGATTCGGTCCCGCTCTCCGCCAGCGCGGCCGGTGGAGAATCCCCCTCCGAGACTCGGTCGGTGGGGAGGTCGCGCAGTGGGCTGTGATGTTAGAAGTAAAAAGGTGATCAATATCGAACTCAGTTCGGCTGAAAACACTTACGCGGATATTAGGGTGCGTACCTCTGGGCCTGCGGTTAGGCCCTGGGGGTCCTCCGAGGAACCTCTTCGGAGGCCTCGGAGTCCTCGGCAGAAGCCGAGCTATTGTCGGATAGGGCCACCTTGGCCCTGCACGGTCTCTTGGGGGAGGGGCGAAGCGGCTCCTCCTCGGCATCCTCGAACGCCGCCCTCTTCTTTGATCGGGGAGAGTCACCTTCCTCCCCCTGCTCCTTCTCCTCCTCTTGTGCGGAGGGAGCATGGGTGTCCCCAGATCTAGTGTCCGGGGGTCCTCGGGAACGGAGGCCCTCTCTGGCCTCCCTCTTCTTGTCCTTCTTCTTCTCCTTCCTCTCTGGCGCCTCGTATGGCTCCACGGCCAGCATGGCCGTCAGCAGGGGCGTCCTGGGGCCCTCTGGCAGCGGGGTCGGGCTATCGATCCGCTCGGCCTTCTTCAGCCAGCTCTGCGGATGGGAAGTGAAAAAGCTAAGTACCTTATCAAAAGGGAACAGTCCGGATATAAGAACAAAACTAGTCATACCTCCCGTGGGGGGTTTGCGGCGTCGAGGCCGATGTCTTCCTCCTCGGCCGGCCAGTCCTTCTGCGGCTTGAACATCACCCTCCACAGTTGAGCGTGGGAGGTGCGGAAGAAGCTGCGCACGGTGGCCGGGTCTGCGGGCTTGTAAGCCCACATGGGGGAAGCCCTGTCCTGGAATGGGAGGATTCGGCGGCAGAGCATGATTTGGATCACGTTGGGTAGCTCGACGCCCTGCTCTATCATCTTGGCGATCCGGCTCTGCAGCAGCGCCACCTCCTTGTTCGACCCCCAGTCGAGGCCTTTCTTGGTCCATGAGACCAGCCTCGTAGGGGGTCCGGATCGGAAGGCCGAAATCGCCCCCAATCCGCGCTCCTTGGCTCTGTGATATAGAACCATTCCTTCTGCCAGATCTTGACGGTCTCGATGATGGTGCCCTCAGGCCACTCCACTCGGGGAAGCTTGCTGACCATCGCACCTCCGCAATCCGCCTGCTGGCCATCAACGATCTTCGGCTTCATGTTGAAGATCTTCAGCCACAGGCCGAAGTGTGGTCGGATCCGAAGAAAGGCCTCACAGATGATGATGAAGGCCGAGATGTGCAGGAAGGAATTGGGGGCGAGATCGTGGAAGTCAAGCCCGTAAAAGAACATGAGGCCCCTTACGAAGGGATGGAGGGGAAAACCAAACCTCTGATAAAGTGGGGCAGGAACACCACCCTCTCCCCCTGCCGCGGCGTGGGAATGACCAGGCCCGCCTCTGGAGCACGGTGAGCGACGTTGGCTGGGAGGTAGCCCGCGCCCTTCAGCTCCAAGATGGCATTCTCAGTGACGATGGACGCCTCCCACTTGCCCTTGGATCCGGAGCCCGCCATTGCTAGATTGGGCGGGTGGTTGGAGAGGCACTTGGAAGGGAGAGCGGATCTGGGCGCCGGAGCTCAAGAGATGGGAAGGCAACGGCGAAGGAAGAAGTGAGAGCGTGCAAAGGAAATGGAGGCCGTTCCCCTTTTATGGGCTGTAAAAACCTAGGGTCCCTTTACTGCCGCAGGCTTCGCCATTTCCCCGTATAAATCGTGCCATTATGCGCGCGTGGGATAGAGCAAATTATTGATCATATCCCTTAAAAACAGGGCACGATCTCCATATCGATGGGACGTGCCAATGAAAACCGCCTCGAACCGCGAATCAAGTTTTTCAAAAACCAACTCGCGGTCGTGGCAGGGTGTGACCCTTCGGTAAAAGCTGTCAGATGAGGGTACTATTCACACCAAAGCGACTAGCCTTCGGGGCTAAGTTATCTGTACACCTCGGCGACTGGGGTATAGTTCAGCGCGTGTGCGGCTGGGCAACACTTGAGAGCTCGATTCAGAGGAGATGCAGGCTTGTCACCAGTGTCACGGATGGAAGGGAACTGGTCCACAAAGCCGATGGTATTCGGCGTCTACCTCGGCTTCGAAGACTAGTTCGGGGGCTACTGAGGGTGTCCCGGACTAGGGGGTACTCGGGCTGCCGGGCTATCTCTAAAGGGTCGGACTAGTGGGCCGCCCTTTACTCATCAAAGGAAGGCCGGATAGTGGGCGACCCCGTGCACCAGAAAGAAACCTCCAAAGACTTGGCGTCTCCTCCAAGGAATAGTGTAACCGGCATGTTTATCCCCTGATGGCAACCGACCATATGTAACCCTAGGTCCCTCTAGTGTCTATATAAGCCAGAGGGTTTAGTCCGTAGAGACATAGAATAATTATACCCACCTAGGGTTTAGCTCATCCGATCTCGAGGTAGATCAGCTCTGTAACCTTCATACTACCACATCAATACAATCTAGCAGGACGTAGGGTTTTACCTCTTCGAGAGGGCCCGAACCTGGGTAAATTGCTGTCTCTATGTTCCCTGTTACTCATTGATTCCTAGATCCACAGTGCGGCCCCCCTACCCGAGATCTACCGGTTTTGGTACCGACAGGGACGACGCAGAAAAATGCCGCCATCGCCGACCTTGGCAACGTGCCAAGAGTAGGGTTTTCATCCGGATCCGCTCGAGGACCCTCCATCCAGCATCGTGTGCACGGGACCGCCACCGATCACCGCCGCCGCGCATGGAACAGGCCGCACCGGCCGGATCAGATTTGACCGGAGACCAGGCCCACCATGCCGCCGCCGCAGTTCTGAGGTCAGATCTGATCTGACCCGCCGCCGCCGCGGGCACGCAGCCAGCGTACAACGGGCCACCCCCACCGCGCCCCCATCCCGATGAGGACGCCGCCGCCGTGAGCCGTGGCCGCTGCGCCACCGATCCCCGCGCCCGCCCCACGCCACCGCCTGGCGAGACCGCCCCACACCGGCCCTCCCGAGGCGCGAAGAACAGGGCCCCGCCGCCGGCCATCGCGAGGGGTTTTGCCCCGGCGACCCTGGCCTGCGGCGAGGGTGGGGGAAGGTGGTGAGGAGGCGAGGGGAAGGAGATGGGCGCCGCCGCCCGAGTCGCCCGCGGGGGGACGACACGGGGGCCCTCTATAAATTCTCTCTCCTTTTTAGATCCCTCCCCCCCCCGCTCTCTCTCTCTCTCTCTCTCTCCCTCTCTCTCTCTCTCTCTCTCGTTGCAGAAGTCAGTAGTTAATTTTTTTTTCAATAAAGGAGATTTCATTAAATTCATATATAGGAGTAGTTAATACTATGATGCATATATTTTTGATATAAAGTAGTTTGTGTTCCTATAATTGAGTCTTATATTTTGCAGCAGGGCTGGTCCACTATGCGACCCTCTAAAATAGGTTGACATCCATTATGTGAAAGAGGTATTACTTCTCAATTCGAAGATGCACTATTTTTAGCAAATACTTGAAATTTGGTAGCTTTTTTACCATCAACATAGCTTCATGTAAGTTATATATTCCATTATCGTGTATATTAGTATTATCTAAATAATTCAAGAGTGCACAAATTTGTAACTTACCACAGCCTAATAGGTGGTTCCGGAGTATATGCGAGTGTTTCTTGTTGTGCTAGTTAAACTAAAAGAAAAATAGACGATGTTGTGCCCTCTAGTGCATCGGTTTGACACTATTTGTTATTATTGTAGTACTTCAATATCTCAACAAATATTTGTAGATTGCATACATCTCCGTCTTTCATATACTATAAAAGCACAAGAGGGAAGAAAACAAAGAGATGAGCCAGAAATTATAAAAAACAACATGTCATTGATATGGTAGACCATCTCTTTATCAGTAGATCACAAGTGTTAGATTTTAATAGTATGGTATTTTATTGCGTGTTTAATGATACTCTTTTGGTATCGTAGTTGTTGATACTTTTTTTCTATAAATACACTACTACATAGATATAATATGATATTTTATTGGGAGGGAAACTATCAACAACTACAATACTAGATAGATATAATATGATATTTCATTGTGTATTTAATGATATTCATTTGGCATTGTAGTTGTTGATACTTCTTTTCTGTAAACTTGGTCAAACTTTTCACCATTTGATTTCAAACCAAATCCATTTGCCTTCTGTACAAGCATGGAGGGAGTACTAACTATTCAATGTTGGTTTTTTTTTCTCTTTTTATTCCTATGCTAAGTCTTTTAATGTGAAGTTTTGCTATGTGGACGATACAATTTGAATCAATTGTTCTTCTTTGAACGGTCAACAAGGGGGGGGGGGGGGGGCTTCCCTACCTAAATATGTTACCACTCAAACATCACAAGTATCATATTTCGCAAGAGCATCGAGGCAGGAGGATAGGTATAGCTGCCATGACTTAGCAGTGTCCCTTTGTGAGATGTGCTTAAACCTAAAGATCCATAGGGACAAATTGTGCACAATGTTTCTAATAGTTATCCTAGATTAGTGATCCTCATCATGGAAGGCCAGAGCGTTTCTCCAGTCCCAAATTTTCCAAAGAACTACAAGGGAAACCGAGGGCCAGATGCTAGTATCGAGGCCTGAAGGTGAGTGCATCTCCCAGATGAGCTTCATGGACGAGGGGGCAATGAGCCCGAGGTTCATCCACAGTTGAGCAGCCGCGGGGCAGATGAGGGTAAGGTGTGTGGCATATTTGCTGGGTGCGTCGTAGCGTGGAGAGTAGACGATGCACTACTTGCAGTGTAGGTTTGTCTTGGAGTTCTACCGATCACTAAATAGAAGCAACAGTACCAGGGAAAACCCTAGTAGTAGCGCGGGGTTATGGGCTAGCAGTAGCGCGTGGCCCCGCGCTACTGCTAGGGCGCTACAGCTAACTATTAGCAGTAGCGCGTGTCTGACCCCGCGTTACTACTACTTGTTTTAGCAATAGCGTGGGGATGGACCCGCGCTATTGCTAAGTAGCAGCAGCGTGGTGTGTTGCCCCGCGCCACTATTATTCGTGCGTATTTCATTTCTTTAGATTTATACTGTATTTATACACCGTTATATAAATTTTGATATAGTAGCAATTAAGAGGTTGTTATATCATTATGATAATGAGAGTTGTTATATCATTGGGTGGAAGAAACACGGATTAGATTAAAGTGGATGGATCCAAGTGACCAAGTTGGATTAGTAGGACGTCCTACTAATCCAACTTGGTCACTTGGATCCATCCACTTTAATCTAATTGACGTCCTACTAATCCAACTTGGTCACTTGGATCCATCCACTTTAATCTAATCCGTGTTCCTACTAATCCAACTTGGTCACTTGGATCCATCCACTTTAATCTAATCCGTGTTTCTTTCACCCAATGATATAACAACTCATCATTATCATAATGATTTAACAACTCATCATCATCGTAGTCATATAACAACTCATCATCCGTAGTCATATAATAACTCATCATCATTCTAGCACATGACAAGTACTACGACCTCCTCCTCATCATCATCGTAGTCATATAACAACTCATCATCCGTAGTCATATAATAACTCACCATCAATATAGCACATGACAAGTGAACCAACACTAACTAATTGTTATCATCCTAGCAGGTAAATAACTCATCATCATTCTAGCACATGACAAGTACTAGCTAGGACCTACTCCTCTTTCTTAGCTAAAATAGCATAAAACAGGTAAACCCCTCCATCTCCATTATGGAGAATAGAGATCCACCTGTCTCCAATTTGTGGCCTACGCACATCCATGATGTCTCCAATTACTTTCATGCGTGCATTCAATACTTTGCTCCATCCTTTGATTTTGAGGCGTTCATCTGTTCGAGAAATCGAGTATGCACTGCGAAAAGCCACCGGCAGACTTGGCCGTAAGCTAATAATACTCATGTGACCTTCGATATACATCAAGGCACGACATCCTTTGGGAGCTTCTGTTGAACAACATAATAGTAACATAGTTAGCAATGTAGTTTTGCTTAAGAAGAATGTATGCAAAAGATGGACTACTGACACAATAGTAAAAAATCTTACCATGCTATCTGCACGGATGTTATCATGGTTCAACACGTGGACTAGAGGCATGTATCCACTATAATTTTTGCCAATTTCATAATTGATCTTAAAAGTCTCAACATCCTTAATAAATGAGAGAAATGGAGAAGAAGAGAGACAAAGGAGGGAGGCTATACCTGCGGCGGAGGGGACTGGCAATGGCGCGACGGCGGAGGGGGAGGGGGTGAGGACGGTAGAGGGGACTGGCAACGACGCGACGGCGAGGAGGTCCTCCACCACCACCGAGGACGACGACGGGCTCGGGGAAGGCGCAGTGAGGACGAACAGCGGGGGAAAGGGCCGACGCCCGTGGGGGAGGGCCGGCAGCGAGAGAGAGTGAGGGGGAAGGCCATCGGTGAGAGAGAGTGAGGGGAGGGCCGGCGGCGAGAGAGAGTGGAGAGTGAGAGTGAGGGCCGACGCGCACGACAGTGAATAAGGTGGCTTAGCAGTAGCGCGGGGAAGAAGGACCGCACTACTGTTATTCCTACTACTTGTAGCGTAGCCCATGTAACCAGCGCTGCTGATAAATGGGGCCCACCAGCTGGCCCCATGTATAAGTAGTGGCAGCGCCGGGTATAAGTCCCGCGCTACAGCTATCATGTTAGTTGTAGCGCGGGTGGTATACCCCCACGCTGCTACTATGGCTCGACCTAGGGGTACCGTGAGGCCCGCTCAACAGCAGCATGGATTACGTCAACCCGCGCTACTACTATAATATACCTGTAGCGTTGGTTTCACATCCGTGCTACTACTACTTAGCGGGTGCACTTGCCCAGCGCTACTGCTAAGCATCTACCTATAAGCTATTTCCTAGTAGTGCCATTTGATGTCAATTATGGGCATTTTTCACAAAAGTTTTGGGGACTTCAAGTGAGAGAAAACACAAGGGGACAATGGAAGTGCCCCCGTTCATAGGAGTACTGCATATATACAGTCAGCTTTCTGAGGTGCGGGGTGGGTGGACGGAATGGTAGAGGGGAAAAGTATGGTGAGGCCGAGGGATTTTAGATGTTGACAAAATTGTTTGAAAATAAATGGCAATACGAATCATTGTTTCTCAAGCATCAAATCCTACTCATATTGATTTCTACAAAATTTTCTAATTTGTGGGCATCTAAAAAGAAGACAACTTGCTAGACCGAGGTACATGCATGTGCAAACAAGACCCTAAAATTCCTCGTTCAGCTGTTGCCGGAACCTCCTAATGAACATATCAGCAGCCTGATCAATCTCCTCCTCCATGTTGAACTCCAACCTTTCAACTTCTCGGTTTCCCTTGATCACATCCATGACTGATGGCTCATCGTCATCGTCTTGATCACATGAATCAAGTACCACATCATCGTCGTTAGTGTAACGGCAGTTCTTGTGGTCGTCGTTGAAGAGCGGATGCAATATTTGGTCAGCTGGGAAGCAACCATGACCATTCTCTTGACCGAACATCGCCGAGCGACGAGAGAAATTGGCCTCCAAGTCACTCTCATGGACAATGACCGGTCTCTTCTCGACCATGCCCAGCGCGAGAGCCTTGTGGCGGTCCGCTCTCTCCCAGTCGGCCACAATGAGCGCGTCGATCTTGCGAGAGACCACGGCGGCCGGGGCCATCCTACGGAGCTGGAGCGAGGCAAGGATGTTGAGTGAGCACTATAAGAACGTTCACTGTGGAACTAAGCAAGGAACTTATGGGGAAGTATATAATGCAATTAAGCTAGAAAAGGCACCTGTCCCAGGGCTAGGATTGGCTCTTTTGGGTTGGGGTCCCTAACTGCCAATATATCTCCTCTAATCAAGTGGTAAAGCTAGCCGATCGATGGCTTAATAGCAAATTGTGTTACCCAAAGCACCCAGTCCGGGCGGACGGTCTCCGATCTCCGGCCCGAAAGTCCAAAAGTTGCAGCTAGAGCGTCTCTGTTTTTTTCCTTCTTTTCCGCTGCTTTGTGTTGCTGTAGGTGAGATCTGCATAGCTTTGCCTTGGCCCCGGACGCTTTGCAGAAAGTAGAAGGGAGAAATCTCCGTGATAGATCGATGGGAGCTTCCGGTTTTTTTTCATGCATTCACAAGTCTCAAACACCATTATGGAGTCTTAGACTTGGCGTACTGTGACAACAACCACATCAAGTCTCATGCATACATGGTGTTGGTGTATACTGCTTTCCGGATTTAGCCATGGGAAGATATTTTCATTCTGCCGGGCACACCGTCTTGTGTGTTGGAATGGTGATGCTCAGCTAATTATCTCAACCTTTTGAATCCGGTGATTTTCTACTACTTGGCCTACAATTCGATTACCACATAAATTAAGCATCATCTGTATTTACACTCACATATTCGAGTCCCAGCCTCGCATATATTTTCTTTTTAGTATGGTAACGTGAAAAAATTAGCAGCCGCTGGTTCCGAAAGGGCAACCTTGCAACACAGTTCAACAGAGAGGCGAGACCACTGCCCACAACTATAACAAAATAAAAGAAAAAAATGTCAAATTTTGTCGAGAACGAGAACTTTGGAAGGGGGAGGTAGCGGGCAAGCGGCTGACGTTTGGTGGTAGCCAGACGGGGAGGGGAGGGGGGGGGGGGGGGAGCAGTAGGACTTTGTGAGGATGATTCTTTGTACTGCCATGACAGTTGATGAATAGATTGAAAGTCTTCTTGTAAAAAAAATAACCTTGGAGGAATTTCAAAACAATTTAGAAAAAATATTGCAATCCAAAGAAACATATAATGTTTTTTCTTTCCTTTGAGACACACTTACAGGAGGAGTACAAATTTTAGCAGGTTGGTATCTATGAAAAACTTCTAACTTGTGGACTCCCGCAAAATCTCATATCCCGGGGAATGGATGCAAATGTTCCCGGCCTATATATCTACGTTATCGATCTCACTCTCGCCAGTGCTACCGTCACTTTATTAGCAGTAGCACTATATGCGCTACCGTGCATGGTATATATGGAACACAACATCATGAAAATCTCTCGTTCATCTGCTCACGGAACTTTCTGATGAACATTTCGGCAACCAGGTCGATATCGTCGTGCACGTTGATTTCCAAACCCTCAGCCTCCTGGTTGCTCCTCATTGAATTCATCACCGAGGGCTCATCTCCATCATCGCCGTACTCGTCAGTGTAACTGAAATCATCACCATCGCTGACGATGGGGTGCAGTGTCCAGTCAGGGCAGCCACCAACAGCATCCTCTTGATCAGAAAATACTAAATGGTGGGACGGATTAGCCATATCGCCGCCATGGTACATCGGCTTCTCGACCTTGTGGAGCATGAGAGCCTTGTGGTAGTCCACTTTGGCACCCTTCTCCCGGTCGGCCACAATGAGGGCATGGATCCTTTGACAAATGGCGCCGACCGTGGCCGTCCTGCAACGGAGCGAGGCGAGGACAAGGAGCCTGGCCGTGAGGACGCCGGTCTTGCTCTTGCACATAGCTGCTGCCTTCTTCAGGAGCGCCGGGGCCTTGCTGATCTTCATCTTCGTTGCTGAGAGGTGGTGAAACAGCTGCCTGTCAATGGCAACAACTAAGGAATTGTACTGCCTCAGACTTGGCATGAGTGGAACACTGAGCTCCAGGGGTCAGCCAAGCTGATTTGAGAATTGAGAGGGTGATTGACCATGGGGCCCCTAAGGCCCGAAGAGTACATTTATAGTCATGCTGCCTCATGAACCGAGCATGCAACTAAGAGTGCAGCTTAATTTGCTAATGCCATGATCAAACTTTATTAGGTTGTGCAAAGCGTGTTAAATGAAGATAGCATTTGGAGAAAACAATTTGAGCATATGCTTGTGCAGTAAGCACTATAAGAATGTTGAGAGTGGAACTGAACTAAAGAAGCAAAGGAAAGCTATTCCCATAAAGGACCATGGTGAGATCCCCTAAATTATGTGTGCGCATTAGCAATAGCTTAATTTTCTTGGCGGTTTCGGTTGCTGAAGATCAATCATCCTGTTCCCTATCTTTTCGGGTTGCTTTCGCGCCGCTTTGCCTTTGCTTCTCGGTCCTCCCTGCATGGTTTTGCTGTTCTTGCTCGTCAACAGCACTGATAGACCTGAAGGTATAGCCAATCAGGAAGTTCTCACTCAAACCATGTTGGACTTAGAGTGCTCTCTCGGAGATCACGTGGTCCCCGTGCGCTTCACTGCGGCGACAACAACCATATCAACACGCTGTGCCTTTTCAGATTTTGTGGCCCAACATGAACGGCAACTGATGGTGCACAACTCCTTTCTCAAAAGAAGAATAAATTGGTGCAGAGCTAAGCTGCATTATTACCAGGAAATAAGAATTGGGCACCTATCTGATTTAAAGGAAAAATATACTATGAGCTAGCTAGTCTCACCTCTACAGGAATCAAATGCGATGATGCTCGTCCATTTGACTCCAAGTATTCCCCATTGATACTTTTTTTTATTGACATTCAGATCAGCAGTGAAGATCCTTCTACAGTCACTGAAGGGTGGGTTGGGCGATCAGCTCAGTAGGACCCATCCCTCAATGTCACGGACACGAGTAAACATGACAAACATCTTATGCAAATATGGTATATTATCTGAACCAAAGGATGAACAAAAGGACAGCAATTTCTCCTACATTTTTTGCATCTCATGGTTCACACATGGGAATGATGAGGCGAGTTACGAACGCGACATAACAGAAAAAAGTCGAAAGTTTGTTTTCCTTCCTTGCCGCACTGTGTAATCCTTTGTAACTATCAATTGATGAATTGGTGCGTATATACATGACATGTGAATGAAATGGATACTACTGAACTTGTTGTTTATACGATGTACACCAAGATGGATGAATTATTGGTGTTTACATCATGCATGTGTGTTGTGGACGAATTATATTGGTGTGTTGTGCCGTGTATGTATAACAATTTGATGCCTAATTATTATTATATTTGTGCAATGGATATGGCAAAGAGCAGGGTTTGCCCTACCAATATTTTCAATCCATTCGAGTTGAGCCCACTTGTTGAGGATGCCGCGGAGGAACACATTTTTGAAGCAGGCATGCTGAAAAAAAGCGCCTTTAGAGGTGCCTATCCGAGGATTCTTAGTATGATCGCTCAAGAAAAAGGGGTACATATTCTTGACCACTAAGGCGTGGCAGGTAGAGAAATCACCGCAGATAGCTAATCTTGGTCCGACGGATTGGCGTTTATATAGTAGTTTGAAGAACATATGTTATGGTATGAACCATCATTATTTAAATACAATTCTGGCTGAAAATTCTTTTTTTAGGTAAATTCTTGGCTGAAAATTCTCCAAAAAGATCTACAAGAAACATCATATTGAGACGTTTCTTCTTTGTTTCCTAATTATGTATTGATGGTAAAACATGAAAGTATATATAATAAGGAAACTTTGGGTGCTAATGTGAAACAATATTATTTTATTAGCCATGGATGTTTTCATTGTAGTAACATTTGTAATTTTGTACATGGAATGGCTGCGCATACGATGTTTTAACATCCAATTCCGGTACAAGTACTACACCATTATAGCTCATACAAAGTGATGTGATGAATGTCGGTTAAACATGGTTGTACTGAAATCGGACAAAAATTTTAAAAAAAATGCACGTATAGGAATGCTCTTTTGTACACGTATATATTAATAAGAAATAACAGTTGAAATTACTATTTGTAGTCTTTGAGAACCATGTCTAAACATAACAGGACTCATATAAAAATGAGTAATTTTAACACGCTCCCTCTTACCCCCTCTTTTCACATAGGAGGTAAGAAAGTAAGAGTTAATCAGACCACTACTTAATCAAATCAATGGCTCAGATCTATTATGTACTCTTACCTCTCATGTGAAAAGGAGAGATAAGAGAGACCATGCTAAAATTTGCCTATAAAAAATATAACCACGCAAATGTGCGGGTCACTCTGCTAGTTTTGTTAAATATACATTGCTATTTCTCCTAAAGAAAACTCATTTGCGGGTGTCTAAAAAAGAAATTCCTATTCTCACACGGAAAACATATATCCATTTTCTCTTCTCCCTACCTAGATATATGGTGTATCAGTCTCGCACCACTAGTAGAAAACAGGGCTTTAGTCCCGGTTTCAGAGGGCCTTTAGTCCCGGTTCTGCAACCGGGACTGAACAATCGGGACTAAAGGCCCCACTTTTAGTCCCGGTTGGGTTACGAACCGGGACTAAAGGAGCTCCACGTGGCCGCTGTGGGGCGCCCAGGCAGGAGGACCTTTAGTCCCGGATGGTAACACCAACCGGGACTAAAAGGCCGCCACGCGTCAACCCCTGCCAAGCGCTGTTTTTTTTTTGAGAGGAGGGGTTTAGGGTTTAGGGGTTTCATATTGTGTTTCTCCCTTTTCTTTTTGTGTTTACCATTCAATTCTTTTACATTTAGGGTTTTCGTTTTTATTTTACGTTTTTCATTCAACTCGACGCTAGCTACTACATATAGCAATGAAGGAACCATTACACGAATCGTCATGAATATAGAGAGAAGTGACCTCTCTTTTTCCGTGCTTGGTCGAACAACAAGTTTTCGTATATCTATTCGACGCTACTACGTATAGTACACGTTCATGCATATATACAATGTAACATCTCTTACGATCCCTAATATCTAATTACCAAAATCGCATTGCCACTCCCGATGGAATTCTCCGTCTGTAGGTATGACATGGTCAACAAAGAATCCCGCCATTCCTCTTGAATTGCTCGTATGCGATCAGTTGTTAGGAGTTCGTCCCGCTTCCGCTTGATCTAATTTAAAGAAGGGGGTCAATATATATATATATATATATATATATATATATATATATATATATATATATATATATATATATATGTATATGAATGAAACTCAACACAATTGATGGTAATAAAATAAAAATGTGAATATTGTTTACATACTTCAATTTGTTCTTCAGATCTGCCCCGCTCAGATGTCTTGTGGCGAATGTACTCGCAAACGTAGTATCCACATAAATTATTCCCGGGTTCCTGCCATAAGAACTTTACGAGAATAGAGTTCAATCAAAATGATAATCAAGCATGATAATGGTATTGAAACTAGAATCAATGAGAGATGCGCGGAACTAGCTAGTAGTACTTACTTTGGGTTGTGAAAATCGCAGCTCCTTTTTCCATTCACCCCTAACCTGGTTGGTGAAATTTTTCCAAACCCTGCCCGGCAAAGAAAATGATTACTTGATATCAGGAAATGAACGAAAGTTGCCGATATGGTGCGATAATGATTGAACTTACTTCTGGAGCATTTGACTCATGTCCGCCCACTTCTTAGCCTCTTTACATCTCGAGTCCAAGACAACTACTAGTCCCGCGTCAAGCTGAATGGCTAGCAGAATAAAGTGGAACCTGCGCACACATAACTCATCAATTACACTTAACCTCGAGTAAGCGAAACAGAATGTGCAGAAGACAGTAATTAACACTCACTTGAAGTTGTAAGGAAATAGTATTTCCCTTTTGTTTTGTTGTCCAAGTAATGCCTTTAGCAAGTAATTCTCTGTATCATCGGGGCTTTTTTGTACCGTATATTCATTTACGGTATTTGGGTTAATGAACCCAATGTCATAGATTTGTCCTCTGCATTCGCGGATCTTCAATCTGCATAATATAGTGTGAGGATAATTATACATGCAATGAACGAGCTGAGCTAGAGACTTAATTACAGAAAAAATACTTACAGACAATAGCAACTGATGATAGCTTTGTCGAGGGCGGCTTGATTGTATAACTGAAATAATTCTTCAAATTCAATGTACAACGCCTCGACTCCATTGAAGTAGTGCTCATCTTTAATTCCCACTAAGATACTGTTGGTCCCTTCCTTGCAGGCTTTCAGGTACCAGTTATGCTATGTTCGCATCATCTTTGATAGACGCGGGAGCTGCTCAGTTCTGACGAGAGGCTTCCCGTGCTCGTATCTAACGGCTACCTCAGCCATTTCGAACTGTACCTCATCGCCTAAGTAATCAGCAAGAGTGTAACCAGGATCAGCGGCCGCTACCCTCAGATCATTAGCGATATCGGGAAACACCTTGAGCGGGGGGCACGATTGTTTTTCCTGTTCGCCGAGCTGGGGAATTGTTTTCCCACTTCTTGCAGCACTGCTAGTACTTCCCGACCTTTTCGCTTCATGAAATGTCTTTACAATACAACGGTCATAGTGTGAGAGCGGCGGAGGAGATGGTGGACGCTGAAGGGCATCCAGACAGCGCTTCGCTTTTACCGGATCTATTTTCTCCTTTGGATCTGGACGTTTCGGTGCAAGCTGGCGTTGCACATCGGCAGCCACGAACTCGTCGGTTTCCTCCTCAGTCATGTCGTATGGTAACTTGGGAGGAGCCTTATTGACGCTTGGACCTGCTCTGGATTTCTTCATTGTTGTACTGCTAGCCGCCGGAGCGGCGACGGGTCTCTTCCGCCGTTGTTGGGAGGAGCCTTCTTGACGCGGCGGAGGAGGCGGAGTCCGCTGACGCGGCGGAGACAACTGAGGCGGCGGAGGATTCTGCTGAGAGGCCTCCTCCGGCGGAGTCCGCTGACGCGGCGGAGACAGCTGAGGCGACGGAGGATTCTGCTGAGGGGCCTCCTCCGGCGGAGTCTGCTGACGCGGTGGAGACAGCTGAGGCGGCGGAGTGTGCTGACGTGGCAGAGACGACTGAGGCAGCGGAGATAGAGCTGGACAGTGAGGAGTCTGCTGAGGGGCCTCCTCCGGCTGAGTCTGCTGACGCGGCGTCCATTGTGGAAGCACGATGTATTTCTTTCTCCATAGAATGGTAGTCCTTACGGCATCTACCAGATGAGTCTCCCCTTCACCTGTAGGGTACTCAAGCTCCAGCCCCTCGAATCCTTTGGTAACTTCATCCACCCCGATAATAGCAAAGCCATCTGGAATCGGATTGCAATGGAAAGTTCCATCAGGTCTAGGAGGTAAGACATAGCCGACCGCCACCTTCAAGGGTAGGTTGATGCATTTCGCCATTAGCTCACAATGTTCCCTCTCCATGATATAATCCACGGGGTAGCAAGGAGCCGTGATATCAGGCCGAACGAGCTCCGTGGAAGCCACGCTGCTTTTCCGCTGAGATGGTGGGGTAGCTTCGTGGGCAGTATCGAATGAAGGATCTTCGTGCTGCTGAGATGGTGAGCCGGTAGCTCGCTGACTGGTAAGTGCCTCTAGTTCTTTCTCCTGCAACGCTAATCTTTCTTCTACCTTCTGCATCCGGTCTGCTTTCGCTTTCTTCTTTCTCCCTTGGCTTCTATAACCAGCGCTGTCGGGAAACCCATGCACCCACGGAACGGAGCCTGCTGTGCCTCGTGTTCGTCCAGGGTGTTCAGGATTCCTGAGGGCGCGTGACAGCACGTCCTTCTCTCTGTCGGGATGGAACCTCCCATCCTGCACGTCCTTGATTGCTTCCTGAATCTTTGTGACGGGTGTTTCAAGTTATTCTTTCGTGTAAACACACTTCCCTATTTCATGGTCCAAAGTTCCCCCATTCCCGAAGAACCAAGTCCTTGCCCGTTCGGGCCAGTTCAATGTCGCTGGTTGGATCCCTTTAGCAAGCAGGTCGTTCTCAGCTTTGTCCCATGTAGGCCGGGCAACCTTGTAGCCACCTGACCCCGTAACATGGTGATACTGCTTCTTTGAAGCATTTAGCTTATTTGTCTGTGACCTGTTCTTAGCTTTCTCCGATTTCTTGTACGCCACAACTGCGGGCCAATGATCTTTTATCTTCGCATATTGACCGGTGAATTCTGGAGTCTCGTCTTTCTCGACAAATTGTTCGTTCAATCTTTTCTTCCAGTTCTTGAATTGTTCTGCCATCTTCTTAAGAGCCCATTTTTTTACTTTTCGCTGTATAACTGGGTTATTTGGATCCTCCTCTGGCGGTAGGCTGAAATTTATCATGAGCGAGTTCCAAAGCTGATCTTTGCATCTATCGTCGACATAAGAAACTCCATCGTCCTTCTTCTTATTCCATTCTTGGATGCTGATCGGGACGCTGTCCCTAACAACAACTCCGCACTGATGTATAAATCGGTCTTGGGTCCGCTTGGGAACAGTCGGTTTGCCATCTGGATCGACTTGTTCGACCGTGAACCTTTCATTCTCGCCCAACCTTTTCTTCGGGCCTCGTCTCCTTATAGAAGTTTGGCTCGATCCGGAGGGCTAAAAGAAGAAAGAAGTGTTAATATATGTACATACAAAACAATTAATGCATCTAGTCAGCAGAGGCTTAATTAATATATATACCTCACCGGACTTTGCAACAGTTAAGGCTCCAACACTGGCGGAGCCGTCATCTTCTCTTCCCTCACCACCGGAGTCGTTGAGAAACTGTGAGGTCATGATATCATCATCTCCCTCGCGGATTATTTCCTCCAACGCCTTTTCTTGTTCCAAGTCTCTGTCGTGTTCCATAGTTTCTGCAAATATTACAACATGGCAATATACAACCATGAGAGATGGATTAGTGGCAAACATAGACCTAATCACAACAAGGAATCATATGCATATGAGCAATGGATTAGTGGATTATCGGGGTTATGTTTTAACGACCCCCCCCCCCTCATGTCGAAGTTGTACCGAAATTATCGGGGTTATGTTTTAACACGACCCCCCCCCCCCTCATGTTGAAGTCAATGAACAACATGAAAATTTGTAAGTGATTGCTAAACTTTTATGCTTCATTTATATGAAAATCAATTATCCAATATAACTATGTTCGCGATATGAGGCATTGGACATTATCTAGAATCATATCTGATGAGTCATCCTATCTTTCGGGAGAGGATACTTTGCGGACCGCCTCTCTCATGCCTGTCCGACGTGCAAATCAGGTTTTCATATGCCTCAAAATCAAAGTTATCGGGGTTATGTTTTAACGACCCCCCCCCTCTCATGTCGAAGTTACGACGATATTTGTACAAGATGAATACAAGATTTATACAAAATGAATACAAGATTTATACACAAGATGAATACACAACTCAACAAATGAACCAACCATCATCCTATGAACAAAACTCAACATACGACAAATGGACACCTTTTGTCGAACAGCGGAGGGACGATCAGGGACCAACTCCACGGAGATGCAACACCACAACCTGTAATTCCACCGAGTGAAAAAAATTAGGCAAACCCAAGTATGCCACTGGATAGAATGGAAGATTTTAGTTGAAATGGACTTATAAAGATCATGGCAAACGGATGCACGGAACTCAAATGGTGATCAAAGCAATATGCAATGCAAATCTGTCCATTATAGTTAGATACCAATTTGAAAGCAAGATTTGAACATGCTACAGAATTTCTACATGGCAACAAATGGCATGACACATGGCAAAACATGCTTAATTACTGAACTAATTCAAATGAGTGGCAGAAAACAGATTCATGATGCAACCTTTTAGGCAAGTAAAATATATGCTACAACAGTTTTTCATGGCAAGAAAGAGCATGGCAAGCATGTACTAATTACCCTCAACAAAACACCCTTACTGATCATGATCCAAAGATGCACAGATTTGTTGCAAACCTCAAGGCAAATGCAAAGTATTGATACTGCCAGTTTCAGACTTAGAGAAAAATAGCATGACATGGCAGAAATGAATAGATAGCAAGTTTACAAGCTTGTAGCACTCACTACAGGTCCTAACATGGCATGAACTAAAATCTACCAGCAAGATGACATCAAAATGCTCCTACTTCATGTTCAAAGATTGCCCAAAAGATGCTTGCATTAAAACATACAAAAAAGACAAAATGAACTCTAATGCAAAAAAATTGTTCTTTGATATGCAAAGGAGCTATATTCTCCCCAATTCTTTTGCACCCACAAAAATTACTCCATCTATTTGACAGTACCCACAACCCATTCCACCAAAAACATTTGGTTCCATAGTTCAAATTTTTCAAATTTATTCAGTTCAAATTTGGACCAGATTCAAACTCCATGGTCAAAGCCCAATTTAAATTGCTCCAAAAATTCTGAAACTTTGCCAGACTCTCTTTTGTGCATCAACACCTCACCACAAAAATTCTCAAAAATTCCTAGAGCCCTCTGGCATTTCATCATACACTTGATGTGCACTGTCAAAAATTTCAGAAAATTCCTAGAGCCCTCTGGCATTTCGTCATCCATGAATCCATCCATCCATCCATTTGGGGAAGAGGGGGAGGAGGGGGAAAGGGTGCTCACCGTGGGGCGGCTACAACGAGGAGGGCTCGATCGGGAGCGCCGACGAGGAGCGGCCTCGGGGGCGGCGATGCTCGGGGAGGATAGCGAGGAGGTCCGGCGACGGTTAGCAGCCTCGGGGACGGCTCGGGGCAGGGCGTCGCGGCAGCCTGGTGGCGGCCTGCGGTGGTTCGGCGTCGGGGCAGAGGAGCGATCGAGAGAGAAAGAAGATTGGGGAGGAAGAAGGCAGCAAGCGGTTTATATAGCCCGAGCTTTAGTCCCGGTTGGTGGCACCAACTGGGACTAAAGGCCCCCCTTTAGTCCCGGTCCGAGCCACCAACCGGGACTAAAGATGAATTTCACCAGCCCAAAGGGTGGTAAACCCAACCATTTAGTCCCGGTTGGTGGCTCGGACCGGGACTAAAGGGGGGCCTTTAGTCCCGGTTGGTGGCTCCAACCGGGACTAAAGGGTTGGTCCTGGCGTGGTGGAAGTTTAGTCCCACCTCGCCAAGCGAGAGGCGCTAGCACCTGTTTATAAGCCCCGCTGCGATAGCCGTCTCGAGCTCCTCTCTAAAGCAGACAGTACATGCCTACCGTTCTCTCTGCCCTGTGGGCCTACTTGCCCTGCGGGCCTGCATCCTGGCCCATATATAGTTGGGTTTCTAGTCGTATGCAGGCCGTGGTGGCCTAGTAGGCGGGCATTTTTTTATTTTTTGCATATACTTTTTAGTCCCGGTTGGTGGCTCTAACCGGGACTAAAGGTCTTTTCCAGTTTTTTTTGTTTTTTGCTTTATTTTTTTCTTTTGTTTCTACTTACAGCCAAATATTTAGAGTTTTTGAGTGAATCTTTTTGGTTTAGGTCACAAAAATTATAAACTTTTTGTTAGTGCCAGTAGTTTTCAAATTTGAATAGTTTAAATTTGAATTCTTTGAAATTTGTGTGAATCACTAGTTTGTGAATAACTTTACTTTAAAAATAGATTTTTGAGTGATTCTTTTTCCTGCTGTTTAATATTAGTGTGTTTTATCAGTATGTTCAATTTGGTAATTTTTAGGTTATTTAAATAGGTGTTTTAATCCAAAACATATTCTGTTTAGCTCTTTTAGTTTTATAGCTCAAAAAAATCATTAAATGCATGAAAAATAGCGAATGAAGTCAGAAAGGGTTGAAAATTTATGATGTGGCTTTGAATGGTGCATGTTGAATGCATAAAAATTCTGGAGTTAAAATAAGTTTAAAAAAATGAAATGCCTTTGTAACAGATGAGTTTTCGTCCGGAACCCTGATACTTCGAAAGAGATTGTCCAATTTGTACACGAAGTGCATCCAGTTTTTGCCGTAACCCTCTCAACTTTTTAGCACATGCTATGTGAGTGAAATGATGATACCATGCCAAGTTTCAACCTTTTCAGAGTTCATTTGTAGTGCTTTTCAATTTCAGGGTCATTTAGCTCAAAAAAATCAATAAATGCATGAAAAATATTAAATGAAGTCAGAAAGGGTTGAAAATTGATGACGTGGCTTTGAATAGTGCATATTGAACGCACAAAAAGTTTGGAGTTAAAATAAGTTTAAAAAAATAAAATTCCTTTGTAACAGATGAGTTTTGATCCGAAACCCTGATACTTCGAAAGAGATTGTCCAGTTTGTACACGAAGTGCATCCAGTTTTTGCCGTAACCCTCTCAACTTTTTAGCACATGCTATGTGGGTGAAATGATGATACCATGCCAAGTTTCAACCTTTTCAGAGTTCATTTGTAGTGCTTTTCAATTTCAGGGTCATTTAGCTCAAAAAAATCAATAAATGCATGAAAAATAGCGTTCCTTCGCGTTTCAAATGCCAAAACACATATATATATACCCTAACTATTACAAAGATTCCCTCCGGTTTGTCCGAAGTGGCACTTTCCAGCTATAAGTCTGGAAACTCACACTAGAGAGAAAGTGATGGCGGTGAAGCCGGTCACATCCCAGAGTGGGATCTTGGGGTATAAAACTATTTCTTCGCGTGTGTCCCTTGCTTATTGCGCTGTAACCATGGATAATCTTCATCATTTAACAGGATGCTTGGGTCAGTCTTCACTCTGAAGGGAGAAATTTCACGAAACTTTTCATAATCTTCCGACATGTCTGTCTTGTCCTCCACTCCCACGATGTTTCTTTTCCCTGAAAGAACTATGTGGCGCTTTGGCTCATCGTATGATGTATTCGCTTCCTTATCTTTTCTTTTTCTCGGTTTGGTAGACATGTCCTTCACATAGAAAACCTGTGCCACATCATTGGCTAGGACGAATGGTTCGTCTGTGTACCCAAGATTGTTGAGATCCACTGTTGTCATTCCGTACTGCGGGTCTACCTGTACCCCGCCTCCTGACAGATTGACCCATTTGCACCGAAACAAAGGGACCTTAAAATCACGTCCATAGTCAAGTTCCCATATGTCCTGTATGTAATCATAATATGTGTCCTTTGCCCTATTGGTGTTTGCTGCATCAAAGCGGATACCACGGTTTTGGTTGGTGCTCTTTTTATCTTGGGCGATCGTGTAAAATGTATTCCCATTTATCTCGTACCCTTGGAAAGTCAATACAGTCAAAGATGGTGTCCTGGCCAACAAGTACAGCTCATCTCCAACAGTGGTGTTACCCATGAGATGTGTTTGCAACCAACCGCCGAAAGTCCCCATGTGTTCACGTGTAATCCAGTCGTCAGACTGCTCCGGGTGTTTGGAGCGTAGAATATTCTTGTGTTCATTGATATACGGGGCCACCAAGGTAGAATTCTGTAGAACTGTGTAGTGTGTTTGCGCCCAAGAATGCCCGTCCCTACATATTATTGAGTTCGGTCCTAGCGTGCCTTTTCCACCCAGTCTCCCTTCATGCCGCGATTCAGGAACACCAATCGGCTTAAGGTCAGGAATAAAGTCAACACAAAACTCAATGACCTCCTCTGTTTGATGGCCCTTGGAGATGCTTCCTTCTGGCCTAGCACGGTTACGAACATATTTCTTTAAGACTCCCATGAACCTCTCAAAGGGGAACATATTGTGTAGAAATACAGGACCCATAATTGCAATCTCGTCGACTAGGTGAACTAGGATGTGCGTCATAATATTGAAAAAGGATGGTGGGAACACCAACTCGAAACTGACAAGACATTGGACCAAATCATTCTGTAACCTTGGTAGGATTTCTGGATCGATTACCTTCTGAGAAATTGCATTGAGGAATGCACATAGCTTCACAATGGCTAATCGAACATTTTCTGGAAGAAGCCCCCTCAATGCAACCGGAAGCAGTTGTGTCATAATCACGTGGCAGTCAAGAGACTTTAGGTTCTGGAATTTTTTCTCTGCCATATTTATTATTCCCTTTATATTCGACGAGAAGCGAGACGGGACCTTGATACTGAGCAGGCATTCAAAAAAGATTTCCTTCTCTGCTTTGGTAAGAGCGTAGCTGGCAGGACCTTGATACTGCTTTGGATGCATGCCGTCTTTTTCGTTCATACGTTGTTGGTCCTCCCGTGCCTCCGGTGTATCTTTGGTCTTCCCATACACGCCCAAGAAGCCTAGCAGGTTCACGCAAAGATTTTTCGTCCCGTGCATCACGTCGATTGTAGAGCGGACCTCTAGGTCTTTCCAATAGGGTAGGTCCCAAAATATAGATTTCTTCTTCCACATGGGTGCGTGTCCGTCAGCGTCATTCGGAACAGATTGTCCGCCAGGACCCTTTCCAAAGATTACTTGTAAATCCTAGACCATATCAAGTATATCATCACCAGTACGGAGGACAGGCTTCTTCCGGTGATCTGCCTCACCTTTGAAATGCTTGCCTTTCTTTCTTAAGGCATGCTTGGTCGGAAGAAATCGACGATGTCCTAGGTACACATTCTTCTTACATTTATCCAAATATATACTTTCGGTCTCATCTAAACAGTGCGTGCATGTGTGGTATCCCTTGTTTGTCTGTCCTGAAAGGTTACTAAGAGCAGGCCAATCATTGATGGTTACAAACAGCAACGCTCGTATGTCAAATTCCTGCTGTTTGTGCTCATCCCACACACGTACACCTTTTATGTCCCACAGCTGTAAAAGTTCTTCAACTAATGGCCTTAGGTACACATCAATGTCGTTGCCGGGTTGCTTAGGGCCTTGGATGAGCACTGGCATCATAATGAACTTCCGCTTCATGCACAACCAAGGAGGAAGGTTATAGATACATAGAGTCACAGGCCAGGTGCTATGATTGCTGCTCTGCTCCCCAAAAGGATTAATGCCATCTGCACTTAAACCAAACCATAAGTTCATTGCGTTACCTGCAAAGTCCGGCCACTTTCTCTCGATTTTTCTCCACTGCGACCCATCAACGGGTACTCTCAACTTCCCATCTTTCTTACGGTCTTCTTTGTGCCATCGCAACAACTTGGCATGCTCTTTGTTTCTGAACAGACGTTTCAACCATGGTATTATAAGAGCATACCACATCACCTTGGCAGGAACCCTCTTCCTGGGGCGCTCGCCCTCAACATCACCAGGGTCATCTCGTCTGATCTTATACCGCAATGCACCGCATACCGGGCATGCATTCAAATTCTCGTACTCCTCACCGCGGTAGAGGATGCAGTCATTAGGGCATGCATGTATCTTCTGCACCTCTAATCCTAGAGGGCAGAGAACCTTCTTTGGTTCGTACGTACTGTCAGGCAATTCGTTATCCTTTGGAAGTTTCTTCTTCATTATTTTCAGTAGCTTCCCAAATCCCTTATCAGATACACCATTCTCTGCCTTCCATTGCAGCAATTCCAGTGCGGTACCGAGCTTTGTGTTGCCATCTTCGCAATTAGGGTATAACCCTTTTTTGTGATCCTCTAACATGCGATCGAATTTCAACTTCTCCCTTTCACTTTCGCATCCTCTCTGTGCATCAACAATGACCCGGCGAAGATCATCATCGGACACATCTGGTGCCTCTTGATCTTCAACTTCCCCCGTTGCAGTATCACCGTATTCAGGGAACATAGGATAGTTGTCATCATCCTCTTCTTCTTCGTTGTCTTCCATCATAACCCCTCTTTCTCCGTGCTTGGTCCAAACATTATAGTGTGGCATGAAACCGTTCTTAAGCAGGTGAAAGTGAAGGGTTTTCGAGTCAGAGTAATCCTTCGTATTCTCACAGACAGTACATGGACAATACATAAAACCATTCTGCCTGTTTGCCTCAGCCACATCGAGAAAATTATGCAGGCCCGTAATGTAGTCGGAGGTGCGTCGGTCACCGTACATCCATTGCCGAGTCATCTGCGTGCATTATATAATTAAGTATATCAAAAACCATTACAGAACATCATGAATAGAGAAATGAACAAATTAATACAAGTTCATCATCACATTAAAACGAAAGTACAGTAGTGATCAAATGTTATTACTGGAAAAAAAATACATAAAGTTCATACATAGTTCTCATAGAACAACATACAGCTCTCTACACATGTGCAAACTAAGAAGTTAATTTGAGCTCACCACGGTGGTGCCGGCGACGAGATCGGCGCGGGCGATCGACGGCGGTGAGGACGGGGACGGGACGGCACCCTACACATGTGCAAACTAAGAAGTTAATTTGAGCTCAAATTGTGCATCTAAATCAAATAAACTCACACATACACTCCTCCACTAAAACCCACAAACCACACTACTTCTAGAGCATTTGAAATGAGCTAAACTAGCAGTGAGAGATGAAAGGATGAAGTTGCTAACCTTTTTAGAACACTTGGATAGTTGGTGCACCGCCAAACCTAGACAAATCTTGGGGAAAATGGAGCTTGGAGGTCGAGCTTGGAGGAAGAACAGAGGAGAAAGCTTAAGTGTGGCTCCGGCATTTCATCGAACACCTCATGTGCATATATAGGCAAAAAACAGAGTAGCCCACACCTCCACCCTTCCACGGCCAAAAAACAAAGGAGATGGGGGGGGGGGGCGTCGATATATATAGGCAAAACTTTAGTCCCGGTTTGTGTCTAAAACCGGGACTAATGGCCTATCCTTTAGTCCCGGTTCCAGACACCAACCAGGACTAAAGGGGTTGCGCCAGGAGCGAGGCCCTTTAGTCCTGGTTGGTGGCTGGAACCAGGACTAAAGGTCCCAGCTGAACCGGGACTGGTGCCTGCCGAGGCCCAGCCGGCGTCCTGGCCGCTCGAACCGGGACTGATGCACGCATTAGTCCCGGTTCGTAAGTCGACCGGGACTGTTGCTCTGATTTGGCAAAAACCAATGCCCTGTTTTCTACTAGTGCACCCATCTTCTATTGTAACTCTACTAGCAGGAGTAATACATGTACAAAAGGTTACTTCAATTTTTTACAGGCAAGATGATGTGGAGAATTATGATTGGTAATAGGCGGACAAAGGGACCCACGCCAGTTGAATTCACAGCGCCGGGGGGGGGGGGGGGGGGGATTAGTTTGGAAAGTTAAGTAAAACGATTGTAGATTATTTGTAGGTCGAGCATTATTGCTACTAGCAGTCGGTATATGCTTCAAGCTTGGCCACAAGTGGCCATGGAGGGTTTTTTCTCAACATTGGTGGCCGCATAACCTCTGGGTCGATCACCTCTTTGACCTAGGCATAGTGATGGTCCTATTTGACTCTACTAGTGCCGATATGTCAGCCTTTTATCTTTTTCAGTCTGTTTCTATTTTGCTGTGTGCATTTTAGTTATGCAGAGGCCGGATGTTGCTCATCATGATTTGTATCCACTTGGTGCTACATTTTGAGTTAATAAAAATGCCCTTTGTCGAAAAATGCAAGCAGGTACACAATGGCACACAAGATCACTAGAAGCTCTGATTCATCCGCTTCCGAAGCCTCATGATGAACATATCAGCCACCTGATCGATTTCGTCGTCAATGTTGAACTCCAAACCTTCAGAAACTCGGTTGTTCCTGATTACATCCATGACCGACGGTTGACGGTTCATCGTCGTCGTCTTCATCTCATGCATTGAGTAGCGCATTGCCATCATCCATACCACCGTTGACCTCGCCATTAGCCTCGCACTCGTCAGTGTAACACCAGTTGGTGTGATCGCCGTTGAAGATGGGGTGCAGTGTCCAGTCAGGGCAGCCACTATCACCATCATTCTCTTGATCAAACAGTACCAGTCGACGAGAGAGATTAAGAACAATCTCACCACCATGGATCACCGGCATCTTCTCGACCTTGCGCACCACGAGTGCCTTGTAACAGTCCATCCTGGCGCCCTTCTTCTGGTCGGCGGCAGCTGCGAGTGCGTGGATCCTATGGGAGATGGCGCGGACGGTGGCCATCCCATGGCGGAGCGAGGCGAAGACGAGGAGTCTGGCTGCCAGGACGTCGCGACAGCCTTCTTCAGGAGCTCCAGGGCTTTGGCGATCTTCATCTTTGATCTTCAGAGGTGGCTAAACCGCCAGCCAAGGACAACAAGTAGGGAGATGTAGTTAGCTCAGTCTTGGCATCAGAAGATCACTAAGATGAGACAAGATGTTCCATATTCATGGGCCTTCTCCTGAGGCTCGAAGGGTGTATTTGTAGTCAACGCAAGTGTGTGCAAAACTTTGCTCATGTCACAATCAAACTTTTCTAGCGCCTAGGGCATATTTTATTCCGTCGTTCCTCCTATCTATGTTTCTATGATGGCCCAAGAACACACTCATTCTTCGGCCGTAGAGAGACTTTTGAATTGTGAGGTATCATTACGATCTCAATAAATAAGAGTGTCATCACATAGTTGTAGCTAGCAACTGCATTTTTTTTTCTAAAAAAGAAATGGGATCTAGCTTATCCAGCACCCGAAGGAAAGATAGTGCAGGAGATATTTCGTAGACCGCCGCCGTCGCGTTATGCTGGTACAATACATAGCACTCCTTCCGTTCCAATATAAGTGTCTCTGTACGCCGAAGGAAAGATCACATGGACATCGTGGTGGTCTACCGTCACACCCTCTTCTCGGCGCCGTCGTCGGACGGAGGCGAGCTGCTAGTGCGGGGAGGCATGGAGGGGCACACGATCCGGTTCGTCGTCCCGCCTGCTGGCGACACTGCAAGGGCTCTGCGGTTGTGCGGTTGGTCGGCGCGTCGCTGTTCGTGACGGTACACTCCGGCCACCTCAGTGAAAGTCTCCGGGACCTATGGTCGGGTTTGATCTCGTTGCCCGAAATGATGCACAGCCTTGGGCGGCAAGCCGGAGTGGTGGTTCGCTTTAATGTATTTAGCTTACGAATATGGCTATGCCTGATTGATTGCGCGCACAACTCAAAGAGTGAATTGCACAGAACATCAACTTCAGAGGCACTTATTACACTTTACTCCACCTTTTGGAGAAGTTTTCACAAAACCACAACTTTTGGGCTAACTATTAACACACAGCCCAAATCCTCTAACTGATGCCCAGTAACAGACACCTACATCAATCAGGTTGAATAAGACAAATAGATATCACAAACTTCATATTTCAAAAAGTCACTGACAACACTGAAGAAAATCTGTAGCTTTTGGTTCAGTTCAGTTCCATTGGTTCATATTCACACATACACAGCATGATGCATAGCTGGATTACATTGAAGAAAATCTGTAGCTATTTGCTGTTGAACTCTGAAGAAAGAAAGCACAAACGAAGCAGCCTGAACTCTTCCTTGCACTGAAGAAGCCCATGCAGCCGACCACTACAGAAACGAAATAATTCCGGATTCATTCACTTGCGGACGAACGACAAGGTCTCTTGTCAGGCGATGGCGAGGTTCTTTGTGAGCCCGACGTCGTTGGGGAGGAGCTCGGTACAGGACGGCCGACGACGTCGACGACGACGCTGGGCGGACAAGCCGACGCTGAGGCGGAGGAGGAGGTGCTGGTGGAGGAGACGATGTCTGGGCAGCGTCCGGGCGGATGAGCCAGCGAGCTGCCGGTGACGAGCGAGCCGGCGGCAGCTTGGCTCGGGAGGTGGCTGTTAGTAGAGGATTTGGGTTGTGTGCTAATGTGCTATGAATTTGGGCTGTGTGTTAATACTTAGCCCAAAAGTTGTGGTTTTGTGAAAATTTCTTCGAAAGGTGGGGTAAAGTGTTATAAGTGTCCCTGAAGTTGAAGTTGATGTTCTGTGCAATTCACTCCAACTCAAACCTGCTCCACACATCGCCATGCACATCACATCAGCCGGTACACATGCTGTCACATCTGCATGTTCACTCTCTCTCTCTCTTCTCTATTCTCTCTCCCAAACAAATCCATCCCTTTTATTTCACCTTTTCTAACTTAAATCATTTATATCTTTTAAACCAATATTCTGATTTCAAAACAAATTATTTCTTTATAATCATGACGCAAAGACCTTTAGAATAATACTAATATTGAATACATTTCAACTAATTGGAATTTTTAAATGAGTGAAATCTGTTATTGAAACGAGTGAAATGAGTGAAATTTGTTCCTGAAACAAGTGAAATATGTTATTTAAATTAGTGAAATGAGTGAATCAGTTCTTGAAATGAGTGAAATCTGTTATTGAAAACGAGTGAAATGAGTAAAATGAGATGAAATCAATTTTTGAAATGACTGAAATCTATTATTGAAACGAGTGAAATGAATGAAATGTGTTAAATATGCTATTGAAACAAGTGAAATGAGTGAATTATATTATCAAAACGAGTGAAATGAGTGAAATCTGTTATTGAAAAGAGTGAAATGTGTTATTGAAAAGAGTGAAATATGTTATTCAAAAATTTAAACTAGTCAAAATATATCCAAAAATGATCTTGTTCTAAAGGTCCTTTTGTGAGTTCAAATATATAAAAAGTTCTGAAATCAAAATATTAGTTTAAAAGATGTAAATGATTTAAGTTAGAAAAGGTGAAATAAAAGAGATGGATTTGTTTGGAAGAGAGAAGAGAGAAGAGAGAAGAGAGAAGAGAGAGAGTGCACATGCGGATATGACACCATGTGTACCGGCTGATGTGATGTGCATGGCGATGTGTGATGGAGATTTGGGTTGTGCGCGCAATGAGTTAGACAAAATCCAGGTCCATTTACCTTCCCGCAGGCTGACTACACCCCGGAGCGCAGGGAGAGCGTGCACGCGGTGGTAGAGGGCTTGTCGGAGGAGCCGTGGCCCGAGTGCCAGTGCCATGGCGGAATGCAGTACCGCCTGCCGGAAACGGTGCCGATGTGGCGCATCGCGGAGAGCCAAGCAGCCGGGCAGGATTGCCCCGTCTGCTTGTACCTGCTCGAGGGAGACGATCTTGCTGCGTGGCCGGGGTGCTCTAGGCCCCACATCTTCCATGGTGCGTGCTTGAGGCTCGCGCTCGAGAAGATTGACAGGTGCCCCATCTGCAGGTGCTTCTTGCAAATCGAGCCCGAACCACTACCACTAGAGACCACTGAGGATAAGGAGGAGAGCAACGGCGAGGTCGATGGAGACGCGGCCATGGCGAGTGCCGCCGGCGGCAAGCCTAAAAGCGTTCGGCAGGGTGTAGCTAGAGCATTCTTGGGTCTCGTTTTGTTTGTTTGTATGATGATAGGGTTAATCAGATTCATGATGCATTACGGGTGATATATACGTCGACCCTAGCTAGTTACCAAGTTCTCGGATTCGATGGGGTCGAGAGACTGGAACGAGGGTCGAAGATCGCTGGTGCGTGGCTATTTGATGTGTTTTCGTGCTTTGTGCTAATCAGAAAATTTGAAGTTTAGATATGAATGGTTTTTCTTCAATTCAGTTTATGATAAATACACGTCCACGTACACACATGCACTAGTCAATCCTTGGGTTAGCTTTAGGTGCATGCATGCACCTTGAGTTTGCTCACGTACTATAACTGGTACTGCTTGCACTAGATGATCTGGGGTGTAGCTTTACTCACACGCATGCAGGCTAATATTCGCCCCGAGATGACGCTGTGGCGCCGCTCGCGTCCAGCTTAATAGAAGCCGAAATGAAGTTGAAGAACATTGGGAGAGGATTTGCGACATGCAGGTGCGGGGGCACTGAGCCCCTCGCACATGCTTTTTCTTTTTGGCTTTCGATTTTCTGTCTTTCATATCTTTTCAACGAAAAGTTCAAATTAAGTTCTGTTTTTGTATTCGTATTTCTCGTGACGAGGGCTTTCAAATAAAATTGCTTAAAGTTTCAACTCTAAAACTTGATACGAGCGACCGAGAAAATTGTAAGTTTCAGATGCAAAATCATAGGATCCAACTACTTTGCAACACCCGTATGCAACACGTAGGCGACATCATCAACACCCGTTGCTATGGTAACATCGATGCCATTGCCAAGGATGCTTTCTACTGTCTACTTCGCCACCGACATGAAGTTCGACGAGGGCATGGTGTTGCCCGTGACGCCACCCACGTCCTGTTCAGGGTTGAGGAAGTCGACGTGACCCGAAGACAAGGCGCGATGGCGGGACAAGGCGACGTGGCTTCATCGACACCACTTCTCCACGGGCCCGTGAGGCGGCGTTCTTGTCTTGGCGGACTGTCGTAGGCTCGGCGTCATGCCGAGACGAGGTGCCAACCACACCCACCATGTGAAATGAAACTTGGAAAATAAGCATACGAAAGGAAGATCTATAGAAAATTATTTGGCATGTGGAGTTAGCACTCTAGGAATGTTGGGAGTGGAAAGCAATGCTAAAGAGGCAGAAAAAGCTAGCAGTGGGGAATGAAATGGAGTTCCAATTAGGCGACAAAAGACACAACACTACTAGGAAAAAGATTTTTAACGACGGTATATGTGGTCGTTAAAAATCATATTGTGGTCGTTAAAGGTCATTAACGACCACAATATGATGGTCGTGGTAGGCTCCGTCGTTAAAAGTATTTTTCCGGTCGTTATTCTTGTAACGACGGGATGGTGTGTTGTCGTTAATTCTGAGACAACAACGACCACATTTCTAGTATCAACGACCACTTTTGTCCTCGTTGATAATTTTCCTGTGGTGACAAATTATCGTTAACCAACACTTCATATTATTGACGACCATTTTCTTTACTACTATTTGGTTAATTTTCAGCTACCACTTGTTTTTAAAATGGCGATCAATTTTATTTTGTAGAACTTCATGTTCAACAACCTTAGAATCTATGACTTCCACTCTATGTATCATACAACATTTGAACATTAGCATCCAAATCAATTTAGCAACAAAATTTTGAATAATGAAAGAATATAGCCTCTTTTTATTTATAGAAATAATATAACGTAACAAAAATCTGAATTACAATACTGAAAGTAAATATCAGTTAAGAAATATGAGTCAAATCTCTCTGTAGATGACCGACGTACTTTCTCATCTCTAATTGGAAAACAAGGAAACTAAAAAGATAAAATATATTAATCTTCGGTCGAGGGACGCCATCATTTCTGGCATGGATGTCTGCATTGGCGATTCCAATGCCTCCTTGTGCTTCTATATCTTTATGGTAGACCATCAAATGTACAAGACGTTGAATAATTTATAAAAGTCAGTCCATGTAAATAAATTTGCACGAAAGTGTATGAGAATAACTTACTCGATCATGCTGGCTTTCATGAGCGTTGTTACCAAGTTATGCCCGAATTTTTCCCTGCAAAAGTACACGTCGAATTAGAGGTAGAAAGAAATTATTTCTAGTTCATAAGGTCCTTGCGTACGAGCAATGCCAACATGTTCCAAATTTTTAACCAAGGAACACCTTGTGTTAGCTTTATCTAGATGCAGGTAGTTTCAGTACCAATCAGAAGAAAAAAAAACATTTTAAAACCACGTGGTAAGCACAGAGCCATGGACGCCTTAGATCAATATCTCACATAATGATACATGAGTATTTGAATAAAATCATGGATGGTCTAACCGGATAGATCAGTAGAGTAATGAACTCTAAAGGACGACTAGACTAGCACATCAGCCAAAGCAGAATGAAACAGAAAAGTAAAAAACCACCGACCATGAATCCTTTCACATGGTACTAATTCCCTACTGTTGATTAAAATCATTGACCAACAGAGGCAAAATCCTGGCCCGTATATCAACCCACAGGCAATGGAAACTGTACGAGTAGCAGCTACACGTCCCAACATTACCTCCGATATGCAGGCTGTATCATGGGCGTGCCGTGGTCGAGGCAGACGGCAAGGTGCAGGCTGCAGCATGGGCGTGCCGTGGTCGAGGCGGCCGGGAAGGTGCTGGCTGCGGCAAGGCGCACCGTCTTCGGGGCAACCGGTGTGATGCAGGCTGCAGCGAGGCGCGCTTGGGTCGAGAGGCGTAGGTGACCATGAGGGAGATGTGATCGATGGAGGCGCCGAGGATTAAACAGGGGAGGAGAGGAAAAAGAGGCACAGCGGGATGAGATCCTAACAGATTTGTTTTTTCTTGTTACACGCAAGGTTAGCGCGAGGACTTGTGGAAAATCTACCATTTGTTACGGAGGGAGAGATAAAAAGGGGGGTGAGTTAGATTTTTCTATGTACAAATAGAGATCACAAGGATAACTACCGCACATATGCTGGTGTTTGTTAAAGGTATTTCGTAGCCCGATTCGAGTGTGCGCGGACTCAGATTTTCAACGACCAACAGTTTTTCTTCATCGTCGTTAATGTTAGTGTTTCTAGTAGTGCAATGCCCCAAGGTGTAGATTGGCTCTGCACGATCCCGAATTTCCAGTATCTTTTTAAATTAAGTGGTAGCAGCTGACGACTGGTTAGCCGGAATGCCCTAAGGAAACCAAACCAAAGCGAGTGGCTTCGGTTCTTTGCAGTTTCCTTGTGCTTCATGACAGATTGTAAAGGTACGCGCACACCGGAGAGTTCTTCGCTCGCCGATCTCGTGTGCGTCTCACTTAGTTAAATCGCTGAGGTTAATTAATTAATTGTCTTCTCCCGCAGCTTTCTTCTAACCCTTCTCCTCCGTTCAAACACAGAACCAATGGCGCGATAGATGCGTGCACGGGTGGGAGCTTCAGCGGTCCTTCCTCATGGCGTCGATCGCGTGAAATTTGTGACGGCAACAGCGGAGACTGCTTCCTTCCCGGGAGAAAAGAAAAGACTGGCGAACAAGTACAACATTGGCAGGACTTCATGAGAATTGAGGTGGAGAATGGTGGAGTGTTTTTGCGGCCGTTGAAGAATCGGCAAGATGTTTCTGTTAAAATAAAGTCGTGTATGAATGTGGCGGCTGGCATCGTGATTCTTACTCCGAGGGGTGCGTTGATTGGTCGTCCTCCACTTAGCAATTGCTCGGTTATACCGGTTGTCAGTGTGTACTTGGCTTGGAAGGAAAGAGACTCGATTGCAAATGAAATGCATGCTTTAATTACCCTTCTTTTGGATTGAGAAAAGCATGTTCTGGTGGGGGTGAAAAAAAGATCTCGGTTGAAATACGAGCTGAGTTGGAACCACTGAGTAGAAGCTTTAATTGATTCATCTGGTAGACCTCATTGATCGGGCTACGTCGTCGCGCGCCTGTGTCGTGTCCTTGCTGAAGGTGGTGGATTGAAGCTTGGCTTTGGGGATGAGAATCCGGAGTTCAACCTTGTGGTGGACTCGCCATCATCGGCGCACGTGCGGCGATTCCTTCTTGAAGGTATAGCCTAGGAGTTGTGTATTTTTCATTTATATTGTGTCTTGTATCATAGGGTTAGTGGCTATCTGAAGAGTTACCGTCGCGAGGTATACGGCCTCAGGGTTTGTTTTCTGCTTTATTTCCGGGTCTATGGTGTTTGGCTGCTGGATTTTGCACTTTTAATAATATATGGATGCATGCATCGTTCTGATGCAGAGGCCGGGGTTATCCTTCTTTTTGAAAAAAAAAACTGGTAAACCTCTTGATGAACATATCAGTGGCCTGATCGATCTCGTCGTCAATGTTAAACTCCAAACCATCAGCCTCTTGGTTGTACAACAAGGGCTGGCATGCCTTAGCAGCTCGTACTACAATGGTCCTATCGAGAGAAAACTTACCCAATGCCCCAAACGAGCACATAAATTCTGCAAAAGAATCATGACATCGACAAAACATGTTCATATCATGCCACAAATTTCAAATCCAAATTGGAGACACAACTCAGAAAACCATGGAAAAATGAATCTAGTGTTGAAACCAAAAATAGTCAAATTCACGGCTCGATTGAGTTATCAACTATTCAGCATCAAATTTGTCTTCTTATTTATTCCTATCCTACAAGTCGGACTTCGATTTAGATTTTGTGTAGAAGATACAACTTCTAGAGAAATGAAAGATTTGTCGACTTGTAGGGAAAGAAAAACACTAGCGAGCAATGATAGGCTCCAGTGAGGGAGGGGTGATGACGACGGCATGTTTGGCTTTCTCCAGCGATTGTAATCATCGCTAGGTAGTCGACGAACCTGAATGTAATTTTGTTACTTTTGGTGTTCCCACTAGGGCCATGACAGTTGATGAATAGATCCCCCAATTTTCGATCTATTCATCAACAATGCTTGTGAGGTGCGGGTGAGCGGGGGCAACAATAGAGGGGAACGGTGGGGGAGACTGAGGATCTTAGTTGCTAACAAAATTGTTCAAAAATAAATGACCAAAAAGATCATTGTGTGCTAAGTATCAGCTCCTACTCATATTGATTTCTACAATATTTTCTATCCAGTAGATACCCAAAGAAAAGAAAAAGGACAACACCTAGGCCGAGGTACATGCATGTGGAAACAAAACCCTAGAATCCATTGTTCAGTCGCTGCCGAAACCTCCTGATGAACATATCAGCAGCCTGGTCAATCTCCTCCTCTAAGTTGAACTCCAAGCCCTGAACCTCTCGGTTGCTCCTGATCACATCCATGACCGAGAGCTCATCGTCTTCTTCTTGATCGCACGCATCCAGTAGCACATCATCATCATCATCATCGGTGTAATAGCAGTTGTTGTGGTCATCGTTGAAGAGGGGATGTAGCGTCCAGTCAGCTGGGCATCCACCATTACCATCCTCTTGAGTGAACATCGCCAACTGATGGGAGAGATTGGCTGCCAAGTCACCCCCATGGACGATCACCGGTCTCTTCTCGATGGTTCGCAGCGCCAGAGGCTTGTGGCAGTCCACTCTATTCCGGTCGGCCACAATGCGCGTGTGGATCTTCTTAGAGACCATGGGGCCCGCGGCCATCCTGCGCCGCTGAAGCGAGGCGAGGATGAGGAGCCTGGCGGTCTTGCTCTTGCACATCGCTGCCGCTTTCTTCAGGATCTCCGTAGTCTTCCCGATCTTCATCTTTGTTGCTGAGAGGTGACTGATCAGCTACTTATGAAGGGCAGCAAGTAAGGAGCCGTGATGCCTCAGGCTTGAAAAAAAAGGTGTAGGTTACTGGGATCCAGAGACGAGAGAAGCTGGCTTGAAATGAGGCATGGGCTTTGTTCTGATGCTCCAATGGTGTATTTGTAGTCGGAAGCTGGGGATGCAACTAGCCGTGTAATTAACTACCCTTGCCCATGTCACCATCAAACTTTTTGGTACCTCGCGTGATAAAGCATGTGAAAGCAGCTAGCATATATTGGAGAAAAGAATTCGACATGTGGAGTGAGCACTATAAGAACGTTGACAGGGGAACTAAGCAAGGAACTTATGGAGAAGTTGGTACTTCGCTCTTTTGGGCTGGGGTCCCAAATTGCCTTTAATCAAGTTGTAAAGCTCATGATCGATGGCTTAATAAAATGTTTTGCCCAAAGCAACGAGACCAGGCGGCTTTCCTCGGCGGTCTCCGGCCCGGCCGTGTGATTCATGCCCAAAATTCCAAAAGTTGCAGTTAGCGCGTCTCTGTTTTTTCTTCTTCTTTCCACCGCTGCTTTGCATTGCTGTACGTGAGATCTGCGTAGCTTTGCCTCTCCTCCGAGCTCTTTGCTGCTCGCTCGTCAACCCGTACAAAGTAGAAACTGTCTCCCTGATAGATCATATAGATCGATGGGAGCTTCCATTTTTCTTGCATGCAGTCAAAACTCAAGAGTCACAACGCCATCATGGAGTTGAAGACCTCGTTGTAACTTTTATTAAGTTTGGGGTGCTTTGTACCTCAGATGAACCATTATATTATATCTGTAACTTTTTTTTTGAAGAGGGTTTTTTTTTAGAAACATGCATATACGGAGTTGGTGCTCCGTTGAGTTGAGAGCGTTGAGCTGCGGGTAGATACTTCTGTGCACCGTTGAGTGCCTTCAAATGGTGATGGTTGGCGGACATGAGGGGCGCTAATTATCTCGACCTTTTTAATCGGGTGATTTTGTCTTTGGTCCACTGTGAAATTGCTTAGGTAATTGTCATTTTGGAGTTCGGGAGGAAATGAACACTTTAGCTCTATCCAAAATGTAAGTTTTTGCACACCCTAATGGATTTTTCTTGTGATATTCATATCTAGCTCCTCGTTGAGTGTGCCTACACACACCGAATAATGTGTGGTAGAAGCCGTCAGATTTCTATTTGAGATACACACTGAAAATCTTTGCTCCTAATCACATATACAAGTATCTGGTAATCTCAGAGAGGGAAGTAGCTGCAAACTGGTCATAGTAAGAAGCATGTTATTACAATAGTCCATAGATAGGAGGCCCAACAAGAACTATGTACAACGGGTCCCAACATTGATCAGGGGAGAACGCATCTAGTGCACCGGATGCACCCTTGCCTCTGCAGCCAATGAATTGAGAAGTGACGGCAATTATCACTTGACCATTGCTACATTTACAGTTTTATCGGTCTAGGTTCTTTTGGCAATGCGAGGAGCAGAAGCGGAAGTACCGACTTGCTAAATGGGATGTTTGTGTAGGCCTAACGATCAAGGTGGGTTGGAAATTGAAAACCTCGAAATCAAAAATATGTGCTTACTCAGCAAATGGTTGTATAAGCTACTTAACGAGGATGGTGTTTGGCAAGAGTTATTGCATAACAAATACCTGACCTCCAAGACGTTATCCCAAGTAGATGCTAAGCCTACCGATTCACCGTTTTGGAGGGGCTTGATGAAGGTCAAGTCATCCTTTTTTAAGAGAGGTTCCTTTAAGGTTGGTGACGGCCAATCGACGAGTTTTTGGGAAGATACCTGGTTGGGTGACACTCTATTAGCTCTACAATACCCGACCTTATATAATATTGCGTTTAGAAAATCGGATTCAGTGGCCTTTGTCCTTGGCGCTAGCCCTTTGAACATCCAATTCCGCAAGGCTTTACTGGGTGACAAATGGACTAAATGGATCCATTTGGTGTCTAGATTGATGTCGATTAATCTAAATCAAATGCCAGATTCGTTCCAGTGGAGGCTAACCACTAGTGGTATCTTCACTGTGAAGTCTATGTATGCGGATCTTATGGATTCTGGACCCATTTTCCGCAGAAAACATATCTGGAAAACTAAGGTTCCTTCCAAGATCAAAGTTTTCATGTGGTTTTTGCAGAGGGAGGTACTTCTTACCAAAGATAACCTTGCTAAGCGTAACTGGCATGGTAGCAAAAAAAATGTTGTTTTTGTGATCAGGAGAAGACAATACATCATTTATTTATGTCATGTCACTTTACTACCTTGATCTGGTGTATTATTCATGTTACATACAATCTAGCACCACCAACTAGTAAGTTTGTGCCATTCTCTGGGCAATATGGAATTGCCGGAATGATTGTGTTTTTAATAGATCATCTATTCCTAATTTCTTGCAGGTTATCTATAGAGCTACGGATTCAATATGTATGTGGTCATCAATGCAGCATGTGGATGCGCGGGCGCTTATGGCCTCTTGGTGCAGCTGGCTGGAATCAGTCGCGCAGGGTTTATTCAACCAGTTTGGCTGGCGAGCCACTCATAGATTATGTGGATGAGCTATATAATCGCGGTCTCGACCGGTTGTGGTCGTGTTTTTCTTTTCTTTTCATTTGTTTTACCATCTGGAAGTCGGTGACTGTAACTTGATCACTAGTAGAAAACAGGGCTTTGGTCCAGGCCAGGCCAGCCCATTAGTCCCGGTTCAGTCACGAACCGGGACCAATGGGGGCAACTGTCCCGGTTCGTGAGGCCAGGGGGCCGGCCGGGCCTCGTGGGGCATTGGTCCCGGTTCGTCTGGACCCTTTAGTCCCGGTTCCAGACACGAACCGGGACCAATGTGCCTCGCTCCTGGCCCACAACCATTGGTCCCGGTTCGTGGCTGGAACCGGGACCAAAGGGGGTCCTTTAGTCCCGGTTCCAGCCACGAACCGGGACCAATGAGATGCCTATATATACCCCCCTCGCCAGCGAGCAGAGCACTCCACACTGCTCTGTTTTTCTGGCCGGCGAGGGGAGAGCTTTGTGGTGCTCTAGCTCACCTCCTATGCACATGAGGTGTTCGATGAAATGCCCGAGCCATACTTAAGCTTTCTCCTCTGGAAGCTCCTTGTCCAAGCTCCATTTTCCTCAAGATTTGTCTAGGTTGGTGGTCCGTCCTGTCCCGTCCCCGTCCTCACCGCCGTCGATCGCCCGCGCCCATCTCGGCGCCGGCACCACCGTGGTTAGCCTCTTCTTCTTATCTTCTTTCTAAAAGAAAAAAGTTCTTAGTTGTCTGATTTAGATAGATACTTGTGTAACTTTCTTATTTTTATTATTGTTTGTTATTATATAGTGCGATGGTTTTGGTTATATGTTGTTCTAGATAGTTATTACTTGTATGATTTAATTAGATGCTCTAGAGAGTTATATGTTGTTCAATAATGAGAACTATATAACGCAAGCAGATGAACCGGCACTTGATGTACGGTGACCGACGCACCTCCGAGTATATTAAGGGCCTGCATAATTTTCTCGAAGCGGCTGAGGCAAACAAGCAGAATGGTTTTATGCATTGTCCATGTACTGTCTGTGAGAATACGAAGGCTTTCTCCAACTCTAAAACCCTTCACTTCCACCTGATTGAGAAGGGTTTTATGCCACGCTATAATGTTTGGACCAAGCACGGAGAAAGAGGGGTTATGATGGAAGACAACGAAGAAGAAGAGGATGATGACAACTACCCGCCCCCTGAATACGGTGATGCTACAATGGGGGAAGCTGAAGATCAAGAGGAACCAGACGATGTGCCCGATGATGATCTTCGCCGGGTCATTGTTGATGCAAAGAGAGAATGCGAAAGTGAAAGGGAGAAGTTGAAGTTCGATCGCATGTTAGAGGATCACAAAAAAAGGTTGTACCCAAATTGCGAAGATGACAACAGAAAGCTCGGTACCACACTGGAATTGCTGCAATGGAAGGCAGACAATGGTGTATCTGACAAGGGATTTAGTTCACTACTTAAAATAATGAAGAAGAAGCTTCCAAAGGATAACGAATTGCCCGGCAGTACGTACGAAGCAAAGAAGGTTCTATGCCCTCTAGGATTGGAGGTGCAGAAGATACATGCATGCCCTAATGACTGCATCCTCTACCGCGGTGTGTACGAGGATTTGAACGCATGCCCGGTATGCGGTGCATTGCGGTATAAGATTAGAAGAGATGACCCTGGTGATGTTGAGGGCCAGAGCACCGGGAAGAGGGTTCCTGCCAAGGTGATGTGGTATGCTCCTATAATACCACGGTTGAAACGTCTGTTCAGAAACAAAAAGCATGCCGAGTTGATGCAATGGCACAAAAAAGACCGTAAGAAAGACGGGAAGTTGAGAGCACCCGCTGACAGGTTGCAGTGGAGAAAGATCGAGAGAAAGTGGAGGAACTTTACAGATGACCCAAGGAACGTATGGTTTGGTTTAAGTGCAGATGGCGTTAATCCTTTTGGGGATCAGAGCAGCAAGCATAGCACATGGCCTGTGACTCTATGTATGTATAACCTTCCTCCTTGGTTGTGCATGAAGCGGAAGTTCATTATGATGCCAGTGCTCATCCAAGGCCCTAAGCAACCCGGCAATGACATTGATGTGTACCTAAGGCCATTAGTTGATGAACTTTTACAGCTATGGAATGGAAGAGGTGTACGTGTGTGGGATGAGAACGAACAGGAGGAATTTGACCTACATGCGTTGCTGTTTGTAACCATCAACGATTGGCCTGCTCTCAGTAACCTTTCAGGACAGACAAACAAGGGATACCACGCATGCACACACTGTTTAGATGACACTGACAGTATATATTTGGACAAATGCAGGAAGAATGTGTACCTGGGGCATCGTCGATTTCTTCCGACCAACCATCAATGTCGAAAGAAAGGAAAGCATTTCAAAGGTGAGGCAGATCACCGGAGGAAGCCTGCCCTCCGTACTGGTGATCACATACTTGATATGGTCAATGATTTACAAGTAATCTTTGGAAAGGGTCCTGGCGGACTATCTATTCCGACTGACGATGCGGGACGCGCACCCATGTGGAAGAAGAAATCTATATTTTGGGACCTACCCTATTGGAAAGACCTAGAGGTCCGCTCTGCAATCGACGTGATGCACGTGACGAAGAATCTTTGCGTGAACCTGCTAGGCTTCTTGGGAGTGTATGGGAAGACAAAAGATACACCGGAGGCACGGGAGGAACAGCAACGTGTGCATGAAAAAGACGGCATGCATCCAAAGCAGTATGAAGGTCCTGCCAGCTACGCTCTTACCAAAGAAGAGAAGGAAATCTTCTTTGAATGCCTGCTCAGTATGAAGGTCCCGTCTGGCTTCTCGTCGAATATAAAGGGAATAATAAATATGGCAGAGAAAAAGTTCCAGAACCTAAAGTCTCATGACTGCCACGTGATTATGACGCAACTGCTTCCGGTTGCATTGAGGGGGCTTCTATCGGAAAACGTTCGATTAGCCATTGTAAAGCTATGTGCATTCCTCAATGCAATCTCTCAGAAGGTGATCGATCCAGAAATCCTGCTAAGGTTAAGGAGTGATTTGGTGCAATGTCTTGTTAGTTTCGAGCTGGTGTTCCCACCGTCCTTCTTCAATATCATGACGCACGTCCTAGTTCATCTAGTCGACGAGATTGTCGTTCTGGGCCCTGTATTTCTACACAATATGTTCCCCTTTGAGAGGTTCATGGGAGTCTTAAAGAAATATGTTCGTAACCGCGCTAGGCCAGAAGGAAGCATCTCCATGGGCCATCAAACAGAGGATGTCATTGGGTTTTGTGTTGACTTCATTCCTGACCTTAAGAAGATTGGTATCCCTCAATCGCGGTATGAGGGGAGACTGACTGGAAAAGGCACGCTAGGAGCGGACTCAATAATATGTAGGGACGGGCATTCTTGGTCTCAAGCACACTACACAGTTCTACAGAATTCTACCTTGGTGACCCCGTATGTCGATGAACACAAGAATATTCTGCGCTCCAAACACCCGGAGCAGTGTGACGACTGGATTACATATGAACACGTCAGGACTTTCGGCAGTTGGTTGCAAACACGTCTCATGGGTGACAACACTGTTTCTGATGAGTTGTACTCGTTGGCCAGGGGACCATCTTCGACTGTATTGACTTACAAAGGGTATGAGATAAATGGGAATACATTTTACACGATCGCCCAAGATCAAAAGAGCACCAACCAAAACAGCGGTGTTCGCTTTGATGCAGCAACCAATAGGGGAAAGGACACATATTATGGTTACATAGTGGACATATGGGAACTTGACTATGGACATGATTTCAAGGTCCCTTTGTTTCAGTGCAAATGGGTCAATCTGTCAGGAGGCGGGGTACAGGAAGACCCACAGTACGGAATGACAACAGTGGATCTGAACAATCTTGGGTACACAGACGAACCATTCGTCCTAGCCAATGATGTGGCGCAAGTTTTCTATGTGAAGGACATGTCTACCAAACCAAGAAAAAGAAAAGATAAGGAAGCGAATACATCATACGATGAGCCAAAGCGCCACATAGTTCTTTCAGGAAAAAGAGACATCGTGGGATTGGAGGGCAAGACAGACATGTCCGAAGATTATGAAAAGTTTCATGAAATTCCTCCCTTCAAAGTCAAGGCTGACCCAAGCACCCTGTTAAACGATGAAGATTATCCATGGTTACGGCGCAATAAGCAAAGGACACAAGCGAAGAAAAAGTGAAGACTTTCTCTCCACAACTATATCATTGTAGTTACATGTGAAGAAATGAAATGCCTTTTGTAACATATGAGTTCATTTGTAGTGCTTTTCAATTTCAGGGTCATTTAGCTCAAAAAATCAGTAAATGCATGCAAAATACCAAATGAAGTCAGAAAGGGTTGAAAATTGATGATGTGGCTTTGAATGGTGCATTTTGAACACACAAAAAGTCTGGAGTTCAAATAAGTTCAAAAAAATGAAATCCTTTTGTAACACATGAGTTTTCGTCCGAAACCCTGATACTTCGAAAGAGATTGTCTGTTTTGTACACGAAGTGCATCCAGTTTTTGCCGTAACCCTCTCAACTTTTTAGCACATGCTATGTGGGTGAAATGATGATACCATGCCAACTTTCAACCTTTTCAGAGTTCATTTGAAGTGCTTTTCAATTTCAGGGTTATTTAGCTCAAAAAAATCAGTAAGTGCATGAAAAATACCAAATGAAGTCAGAAAGGGTTGAAAATTGATGATGTGGCTTTGAATGGTGCATTTTGAACACACAAAAAGTATGGAGTTCAAATAAGTTCAAAAAAAAAGAAATCCTTTTGTAACACATGAGTTTTCGTCCGAAACCCTCATACTTCAAAAGAGATTGTCCGTTTTGTACACGTAGTGCATCCAGTTTTTGCCGTAACCCTCTCAACTTTTTAGCACATGCTATGTGGATGAAATGATGATACCATGCCAACTTGCAACCTTTTCAGAGTTCATTTGTAGTGCTTTTCAATTTCAGGGTCATTTAGCTCAAAACAAATCATTAAATGCATGAAAAATAGCAAATGAAGTCGGAAAAGGGTTGAAAATTGATGATGTGCCTTTGAATGGTGCATATTGAACACACAAAAAGTCTGGAGTTAAAATAAGTTATTACAAATGAAATCCCTTTGTAATAGATGAGTTTTCGTCCGAAACTCTGATACTTCGAAAGAGATTGTCCAGTTTGTACACGAAGTGCATCCAGTTTTTGCCGTAACCCTCTCAACTTTTTAGCGCTTGCTATGTGGGTGAAATTATGATACCATGCCAAGTTTCAACCTTTTCAGACTTCATTTGTAGTGCTTTTCAATTTCAGGGTCATTTAGCTCAAAACAAATCATTAAATGCATGAAAAATAGCAAATGAAGGCAGAAAAGGGTTGAACATTGATGATGTGCCTTTGAATGGTGCATAATGAACACACAAAATGTCCGGAGTTAAAATAAGTTATTAAAAATGAAGGAGAGGCGCAATGCTCACCTGCACGTTGCTTAGCTTCAGGCCTTGAGAAACTGCAGATAGCTCCGTGCAGTCTACACAATTTCCTCAAGGCCTGAAGCTAAGCAACGTGCAGATGAGCATTGCGCCTCTCCTTCATCGTTCTTCGTCTCTGCACTCAGGGCTTATAAACCGCTGCGAGTCCCTCTCGCTTGGCGAGGTGGGACTAAATTTTAGCCACTCCCAGGACAAGGCCTTTAGTCCCGGTTGGTGGCAAAAAGATTCAACTAAAAAGCTTTTATAAACTTAAAATTATATAAAATTTATGCAACAAAAATATATATAAAACACCCATTTAAAATAACCTAAAAATAACCAAATTGAATATAATGATAAAACACAGTAATATTAAATAGCAGGAAAAAGAATCACTCAAAAATCTATTATAAACCTCTAGTAACATCGTGGGAGTGGAGTTAAAAAAAGAATCAACTAAAAAGCTTTTATAAAAGAATATAATGATAAAACACACTGGAAATAAATAAAGCAAAAAGTAAAACAAAAATAAATAAAGCGAAAAACAAAACAAAATAATGGAAATTATGCAACTAAAATTATCAAAGTATTTATTTGTTAAAAAGAATGAACTAAAATAACAGAAGAAAAATACTGGAAAAAAATTAAAAAAATAAATAAAGCAAAAAACAAAACAAAAATACTGGAAAAAAATAAAAAAAATGCCGCCTAATGGGCCACTACGGCCTGAATACGACTAGAAACCCAACCAACCAATTGGGCCAGGATTCAGGCCCGCAGAAGGCCCACTAGGCCCACAGGCAGATACAAAGTGGTTAGGCCCGTAAGCCTGCTTTAGAGAGGAGCTCGAAGGCTCAGGCGCACCGCGCCTTATAAACAGGTGCGGCACACTCTCCACTAGCGAGGTGGGACTAAACTCCCACCACGCCGCTGTGCAAGGCCATTGGTCCCGGTTGGTGGAACCAACCGGGATCAATACCCACCTTTAGTCCCGGTTGGTGGCACCAACTGGGACCAATGCCCACCTTTAGTCCCGGTTGGTGCCACCAACCGGGACCAAAGGTCTCTGCTTCCCGCCCTTCGGGCTGCCGAAAAGAGACCTTTGGTCCCGGTTGGTGGCACCAACCGGGACTAAAGGTGGGCATTGGTCCCGGTTGGTGCCACCAACCGGGACCAATGCTATGTGTATATAAGCAACACTTGTGAAAATTTTCATTTTCATCTCGCAGTTCCCCCCGACGACGCCGACCTCCTCGACGCCGCCAGGCTGCCCCGACGCCGTCGCCGGCCCCGTCGCCTCCCCGAGCCGCCGTCCTCGTCCCCGTCGCCTCCCCGAGCCGCCGTCCTCGTCCCCGTCGCCGCCGTCCTCGTCCCCGTCGCCGCCGTCCTCGTCCCCGTCGCCTCCCCGAGCCGCCGTCCTCATCCCCGTCCCCGTCGCCTCCCCGAGCCGCCGTCCTCGTCCCCGTCGCCGCCGTCCTCGTCCCCGTCGCCGCCGTCCTCGTCCCCGTCGCCTCCCCGAGCCGTCGTCCTCGTCCCCATCGCCTCCCCGAGCCGCCGTCCTCGTCCCCGTCGCCGCCGTCATCGTCCCCGTCGCCGGCCTCCAGCCATCGCCCCCCCCCAGTGAGCCCCCCCTTTCATGTATATGTATATATGTTCATGTATATGTATATGTGTATATGTTTTTTTTCATGTATATGTATATATGTTCATGTATATGTGTGTATATGTTCATGTAAAAAGTCTTCGTTGTTTTTCATATGTACGAAAATGTAGAGTGAAAACGAAAACAAACATATAAGAAAAAACAAAGGAAAAAATGAAGAAGGAAAAGAAAACCGCCCGGCCCGGCCACCACCGCATTTTCATAAAGTTTTTCCACTGAGTCCACGTCGCACCGAGCACCCACGGCGAAGCAAGTCTTTTTTTGAAGGTAGTTTTTTTTGTTAAATGAAAATGTTGGCATCGGCTCTATCATCACGTTGGCATCGGCTCTATCTATCAACAAGGCCACGGGAGCACCCCGGCCCCCTATCATCACGTTGGCATCGGCTCCCCGAGAGCTTTCCAACGGATCCGGAATGTATGTCGTTGTTGATATACCCCCTCCCCGATAACTTCGACATGAGGAGGGGGATCGATATACCCCCTCCCCGATAACATTTTTTTTCTAAGTTACTAAGGTAAAATGTTCACCCCCCTCTCGATATACCGGGCGACCAACTCTCGAGGCCACCCAAACCCTACAAAAAAAGCGTTGTCGACATACCCCCTCCCCGATAACATTTTTGATCTAAGTTACTAAGGTAAAATGTTCACCCCCCTCTCGATATACCGGGCGACCAACTCTCGAGGCCACACAAACCCTAGAAAAAAAGCGTTGTCGACATACCCCCTCCCCGATAACATTTTTTTTCTAAGTTACTAAGGTAAAATGTTCACCCCCCTCTCGATATACCGGGCGGCCAACTCTCGAGGCCACACAAACCCTAGAAAAAAAGCGTTGTCGATATACCCCCTCCCCGATAACATTTTTTTTCTAAGTTACTAAGGTAAAATGTTCACCCCCCTCTCGATATACCGGGCGACCAACTCTCGAGGCCACCCAAACCCTAGAGGCGGTCCGGACGTCGGACATTCATGAGAGAGGCGGTCCGGACGTCGGACACTCATGTTTGTATATTAATTGCCATGTTGTAATATTTGCAGAAACTATGGCTCAAAGAGACTTGGAACAAGAACAGTTGTTGGGGGAGATAATCCTCGGCGGACGTGATGTCTTGTCGTTTCTCAACGACACCGATGGTCTGGAAGGAGAGGATGACGGCTCCGGTGATCGAACAATGGAGGAGGAAGGACATGATCATGATGGCTCCGGTGACCGAATGCCGGAGGAAGAAGGAGACCATGATGATGGCTCCGGTGACCGAACGGAGGAGGGAGCTGTTGCAAAGTCCGGCGAGGTATATATATTAATTAAGCCTGTGCTGACTAGCTAATTGATGCATTAATTGTTTTGGTATGTACATATATATTAACTCTTCTTTCTTCTTTTATAGCCCTCCGGATCGAGCCAAACTTCGGTAACGAGACGAGGCCCGAAGAAGAGGTTGCGCAAGGATGAAAGGTTCACGATCACAGCACTCGCGGACGATGGCCATCCGATTGAACCCAAGCGGACCAAGGACGCATTTTCTGCTCAGTGCGGAGTTATTGTTAGGGACAACATCCCGATTAGCATCAAGCAATGGAATAAGCCTAAGGACGACGCCCCTGAAGGTGATTATGTCACCGATAGACAGAAAGATGATCTTTGGACCGCGCTGAAGGCAAATTTCACCCTACCGCCAGAGGAGGATCCGAATAAGCCAGTTATAGAGCCACTGGTCAAGGAGTGTGCTCTTAAGAAGATGGTAGGTCTATTCAGGAGGTGGAAGAAGGAGTTGAAATCAAAGTTTGTCGACAAAGGGAAGACTCCAGAATTCACCGGCCGATTTGAGAAGATAAGAGATCACTGGCCCGCATTTGTGGCCTACAAGACATCAGACAAGAGTAAGAAAATGTCAGAGACAAACAAGAACAACGCTGCAAAGAAGCAGTATCACCATCACACGGGGTCAGGTGGCTACCTCAAAGCCCGGCCGTTGTGGGACAAAGCTGAGAATGACCTGATTGCTAAAGGGGTCGAACCACAGACATTGAACTGGCCAGACCGTTCAAGGACTTGGTTCTTCGGGGTTGGGGGAACTTTGGACCCTGAAACAGGGAAGTGTCGTTGGACGGACGAGCAACTTGCAATACCCGTCACGAAGCTTCAGAAGTATATCACCGCAGCGCAGGAAGGGACGTTCATTCCCGACAGAGAGAAGGACGAGCTGACTGAGGCCCTAGGGAATGCTGAGCACCCTGGACGAACACGAGGCACACCAGGCTCCGTTCCGTGGAAGTTTGGGTTTCCCGATGCAGGCGGTTACAAAAGCCGGGAGAGAAAGAGGAAAGAGGAGCTGAGCGACATGCAGAAGCTCAATGCAAGACTACAAAAGCTAGAGGAAGCTGAGAGCCAGCGAGCTGCCGGCCAACCATCTCAGCGACACGAAGCTACCCCAGAAGCTACCCCGCCATCTCAGGGGAGAAGCAGCGTGGCTTCCACGGAGCCCGTTCAGCCTGACTTCACATCTCCTAGCTACCCCGTGGATACTATCACGGAGGCTCAACATTGCGAGCTTATGACGAAATGCCGGAACCTCACTTTCAAGGCGGCTGTCAGCTCTGTTGCACCTCCTCAACCCAATGGAACTTTTCACTGCCGTCCGATTCCACATGACTATGCTGTTGTGATGGTGGATGAAGTAATGGAGGGATTTGAGGAGCTCGAGCTTGACCACTCTACAGGTGAAGGGGAAAATCGGCTGGTTCATGCTCTGAGGAGTACATGTCTATGGCAGAAGGAGTACATCAAGCTTCCAAACTGGACGCCTCCGCCTCCTCCTCCTCCTCCGGCGAGTCAGGGCACTCCGCCTCCTCCTCCTCCTCCTCCGGCGAGTGATCAGGGCACTCCGCCTCCTTCTCCGGCTCCTCCGACGCGTGAGGGCACTCCGCCTCCTCCTTCGCCTACTCCGGCGCGTCGGAGCAGTCCGCCTCCTCCTCAGCCTCGTCGGCAATGGCGGAAGACAAACGCCGCCGCTCCGGCTCCTCCGGCGTGTCAGATTTCTCCGCCTCGTCAGCAACGACGGAAGAGAGACGCCGCCGCTCCGGCGGCTAGCAGTACAAGCAGAGGCGGGAGCCAATTCAGATACGGTCCATCTCTCAAGCCTCTGGAAAAGTTACCATATGAGAGGACCGAGCAGGAAAACGAGGACATATGTCGTGCCCAACTGAGGGACCATTTTGCAAAGAAAACTCCACCTCCGAAGGAGAAGGTAGATCCGGTGAAAGTGAAGCGCACTATCAATGCCCTGAAGCGACCACCACCGCCTCCGCCGGATTCCAACTATGACCGCATAATTACTAAGACACATGCTAAAGCGCAGCAGTCGGGAAGTACTTCCAGTGCTGCAAGAGCGAAAAAACGAAGAAGTGGGAAAACAATTCCCTAGCTCGGCGAACAAGAGAAGCAATCGTGCCCCCCACTCAAGGTGTCTAGCGATATCACTAATCATCCGGTGCTACTGCCCGGTACCACTCTTGATGATTACTTGCCCGATGATGTACAGATTGAAACGGCTGAGGTAGTAGACGTCTTTAGATACGAGCACGGGAAGCCTCTCGTCAAACCTGATCATCCTCATCTAACAACGATGATGCAAAAATTGCATGACTGGTACATGGAAACCTGCAGGAAGTCTGGGAAAGACAGTTTGTTAGTCGGAATTAAAAAAGAGCATGACTTCCCTGGAGTCGACCTGCTGCCTGTTGAATTTGTGGAGTTATTTCAATTATACAATCAAAAGGCCCTCGACAAACAACTCATGACTTGCTACTGTCTGTAAGTATTACTTCTATAATTAAGTCTCTAGCTCAGCTCGTTCATTGCATGTATATATAATTATCCTCACTATATTATGCAGATTGAAGATGGTCGAATGCCAAAAAATAGGAATCTTCGACGTTGGGTTCATTAGCCCAAATACCGTAAATGAATGGTCGGTACGAAAGGCGGCTGAAGATACCGAGAACAACTTACTACAAACGTTCCTAACACATCAAAACAAAAGGGAAATACTCTTTCCTTACAACTTCAAGTGAGTGTTACTGTCTTCTGCATATTCGGTTCTGCTTACTCGTGGTTAAGTAATGTAATTGATGAGTTATGCGTGCGCAGCTTCCACTATATTCTGCTATCCATTAACCTTGACGGGGCATTAGTAATTGTCTTAGACTCGCTCCGTAAAGATCCCAAGTATTATGCGGACATGACTGCAATGCTCCAGAAGTAAGTTCAATCAATACTGGGACCATATCGGCAACTTTCGTTCATTTCCTGATATCAAGTAATCATTTTCTTTGCCTGCCAGGGTTTGGAAAACGTTCACCGCTAAGGTTCCGGGTCTGAAGAAGGAGCTGCGATTTACACACCCCAAAGTAAGTAGTACTAGCTAGTTCCGCGCATCTCTCATTGATTCTAGTTTCATCAATACCATTATCATGCTTGCTTATCAGTTTGATTGAACTCTATTCTCGTAAAGTGCTTGTTGCAGGCACCCAACACTCATATATGTGGATACTACGTATGCGAGTTCATTCGCTACTATACCTCTGAACGGGCCTCCTCTGAGAAACAATTTGAAGTATGTAAACAATATTCACAATTTTATTTTATATATTACCATCAATTGTGTTGAGTTTCATTCATATATATGTATTGACCCCTTCTTTAAATTAGATCTGGCAGATGCGGGATGAACTCCTACCACATGATCGCATACGAGCAATTCAAGAGGAATTGGCGGGATTCTTTCTTGACCACGTCATACCTGAACAAGGAGAATACCATGTGAAATTGAAATTGTTGTAAGGGATGTTATATATTGTACATATGTAGCAGCGTCGGATAGATATACGAAAACTTGTTGTTCGACCAAGCACGAAGAAAGAGATGTCACTTCTCTCTATATATGTTTCCTTTATTTGCTTACTAGCTAGCGTCGAGTTCTCTCTATATGTGTAGTAGCTAGCGTCGACCAAGCACGGAAAAAGAGAGGTCATTTCTCTCTATTAGCTCGCTAACACAATATGAAACCCCTAAATTAACCCTCCAAAACCCCAAAAAACCCCCTTCCAAAAAAAAAAAAAAAACCCCAGCGACTGCGAGCTGCTGACGCGTGGCCGCCTTTTGGTCCCGGTTGGTGTTACCAACCGGGACCAAAGGTGGAGCCTTTAGTCCCGGTTGGTAACACCAACCGGGACTAAAGGTCCTCCCTCCCCCGCCCCAGGCAGCGCCACGTGGAGGGCCTTTGGTCCCGGTTCGTAAGCAAACCGGGACTAAAGGTTTTGGGTATTAGTCCCGACCCTTTAGTCCCGGTTCCAGAACCGGGACTAAAGGCCCTTACGAACCGGGACAAATGGCCCTTTTTCTACTAGTGGATTCACGTTTAATAATATGGCTGTGTGCATCATGTGATGCAGAGGCCGGGTTAATCCCCTTTTCGAAGATTTTTTTTGCCACATTTACAGGAAGAATCTTGTATTGCATCAAAATCAACCTGCACACCCGCTTTATTCGGATTCCGCCACGGGCACAGGTACAGACACTGGCGGAGCTATGTAGGAACAAAACTGTCCCATGGCCCGCCCAACATAAGCCCAAAACAGTAAGGTATAAGGGTAAAAAAAGGGACACAGGGACAGAAAATTTGGGCTCCCTTCGGCCTGGCCCGCCCAAGAAATCTTCTGTAGCTCCGCCACTGGGTACAGAGTATGTATCTCTTGTCTTGTTTTTTGCTTACGAAATTAGGACTGCTAAATGAAGAGCACACTAATTCTTTTGTGAGTTTTAATCTCTTAATTTTTCTTATCACTCAGAAATGTTCTCCCCCATCTCACTCCACTCTATCGCCGCGGGCACCCAACTAATTTTGTGTTATGGTTCTGGATTAACAAGAGCCCCGGAGTTTAGAGATACTAAGGGGGAGGGAGCTGAGCCTTACCGGATGCCTAACAATGCGTTAGGTCAGACCCTCCAAGAATGATAAGCAATGGAGGTGGTGGTCATTTTCTCCTCTAGAAAAAGATTTGCAATCCAAAAAAAAGCATTTAGTGTTTTTCTTTTCTTTGAGATACACACAAAGAAACACACATTTTAGCATGTAGATATCTGTCAAAACTTCTAACTTGAGGACGCCTACAAAAATCTCCTATCCTGGGAATGCCTTGCCCACATGTTTATGTGCCCATTCGTCTCAACCTTTCTATGGGCCTATGGCATGGATCTCATTCCCACCCACTACTAGTGTCACTTTGTTAGCGGTAGCATTCGTTCAAGGTACATATAAAATGAAACCTCATGAAAAGCTCTTGTTCATCTGCTCTCGGAACCTTCTGATGAACATTTCGGCAGCCTGGTCGATATCGTCGTTCATGCTGAATACCAGCTCCTCAGCCTCCTGGTTGCTCCTCATCGCATCCATCACCGAGGACTCATCTCCGTCATTGTCAACCTCGTCGTACTCATCAGTGTAACAACAATTGTCACTTTCGCCGAAGATGGGATGCAGTGTCCAATTTGGACAACCACCAACACCATCCTCTTGATCAAACAGTGCTAAATGGTGAGACAGATCATCAACCATCCCATGGCACACCTGCTTCTCGACCTTGCGGACCGAAGTCTTGTGATAGTCCACCTTGGAACCCTTCTCCTGATTGGCCAGAATGAGGGTGTGGATCCTGTGAGAGATGGCGCCGATCATGGCCATCCTGCGGCGGGGCGAGGCGAGGTCGAGGAGCCTGGCCATGACGACGCCGGTCTTGCCTTTGCAGATAGCCGCCGCCTTCTTCAGGAGCACTGGGGCCTTGCCAATCTTCATCTTCGTTTCTGAGAGGTGGCTAAGCTAGCATCTGCTTGTCAATGGCAACAACTGAGGAGCTAGACTGCCCCAGGCTTGGCAAGCTGGTTTGAGAGTGATGGCCTTGTTGAAGCTCTCCAAGGGTGTTTTTATAGCCACGACACCAAGAGCAACGCAACTAACTATGCAGCTTATAATTTGCTAATGTCATGATCGTACTCTTGGTTCTCCAAAGCGTGTTAAATGAAAATAGCATTTGGAGAAAACAAATTGAGCACATGCAGGTGGAGTGATGAGCACTATAAGAATGCTGAGAGTGGGAGCGATTAATAAAGAAGCAATGGAAAGCTATAGCAATGTGGAGTATGCGCGATGAGTGATACGGAGAAAGTATTATAATTAGGCCATAAAGGACACGGTGGGATCCCATTGTCTCCCCTAAATTATGTATATATGCGCGTTACTAGCTGTAGCAAACATGCCCGGTACGGTTGCTTAATTTACTTTGGCGGTCTCCGTTGCAGCCTGATGATCAATCATTCCGCGCGCGCCCGGTCCCTGGCTTTTGCGCCGCTTTGCCAAGCAGGAGACTGTCACTCAAGCCATATTGGAGTTAGAGTGGTCTCGGAGAGCACGTGCTCCTTGTGCGCTTCACTGTGGCGACAACAACCGCATCAACAACGGGAACACAAAGTGCTTTCCAAGATTTGTAGCCTGCGGACAGGAAACGGCAACTGATGGTGCACAACTCCTTTCTCAAAAGAAGAATAAATTGGTGCAGAGCTTAAGCTCCATTATTAGCAGGAAATGGGAATTGGGCCCCTATCTGATTTAAAGGAAAAATATATCAGCTAGCTAGTCTCAGTTTTAGAGGAATCAAAAGTGGTGCTCGTTCCTTTGACTTGAAGTGTTCACTGTATTATTATTTTTTTACTACTTCCCTAGTTATATTTACATCAGGTATCTTGCATAGTGTTGCATGCCAGCAGTGAAGCATCGTTCTACGGTTCACTGAATTAAACTGGGTTCGACGGTCAGGTCAATAGGACCCATATATACCTCAATGTCACGAACATAAGTATGGCATATATGTTATTCAAATATTGTAGTGTGGCATGTACTTTCTCAACAAAAGGACAGCATGCTCCCCACTTTTTTGCATCTCATCGTTCATACGTCGTGAAATGATGAGACAAGTTGCAAGGGAAACACGTAAACCGGAAAAATAGTGACGAAATACTTTCCTTCCTTGCTACATTGTTGTAATAATCTTCATATGGTAGGATAAATTGGTGTATGGTGTATTTGACTATTTGTGTTGTGTCTACAACAGTCTGATGTAAAATTCATGTTATATGTGTGCCAGGGATATGGCGCCAAAGAGCAAGGTTTGCTCCACCAATATTTCAACCCATTCGAGTTGGCCCCACACAGAGAAGACATCACGGATCAACAGATTTTCCAATAGGGCATGCTAAAAAATGCGCCTCAGAGAGGTCTCAGTCCAAGATGGATCCTGGGCACACAACCTAAAAGAGGTACCTATTTGAGACCGCCAGGAGCGGACGGTAGAGAAATCACCACGGATAGCTAATTCAGGTCCACCTCGAATAGGCTTTTGTGTAGTAGTGAAAAGAACATATGTTAAGATATCAACCACCAACATTTAAGTAATATAATTATTGGTTGCAATTTCTCCAAAAAATCCTGAAAAAAAATAACATATTGAGGCATTTCTTTCTTTGCTGTCTTACCATGTATTAACAATGCAACATTTAAGTGTACTCCCTCTGTCCCAAAATATATATTAAGAAAAGTATGGGGGCAATAATTTGCGGAAGTATATATAGATTACTCACTTAAATATATAGTAAGATTATTATTTTATTTTCCATGGATGTTCTCATTATAGTAGCATTTGTAATTTTGTACAAGCATATTCATATGAAATAACGGTCCAAATTACTTATTGTAGTCTTTGGAAACCATGTTTAAATCCAAAAAAAAGTAGGGGCGCAAATGCACGGATCACTTTGATAGTTTTGGTAAACATCTACTCTAACTTGTATTGTTTCACTAGCATACGTTGCTATATTTCTCCCAAAGAAAACTCATTTGTGTGTGCTAGAAAAATAATGTCTATTCTCCGGCGGACAACATATGTGCATCTCCTTTACTCCCTACCTAAATACGGTATACAAGTCTAGGTCACACCCACCATCTACCGTACCTCTATTAGCAACCAATAACTCGATATACGTACGCTTCAGACTTTGTCATACAAACAGATAGATGTGAGCTCACAAGATCACTAGAAGCTCTGATTCATCCGCTTCCTGAACCTTGTGATGAACATGTCAGCAGCCTGATCGATTTCGTTGTCAATGCTGAACTCCAAACCCTCTGCCTCTCAGTTGTTCCGGATTACATCCATGACCGACGGTTGGTCATTGATGTCTTCGTCACACTCATCGAGTAGCACATCACCATCATCTTCATCGTCGTCCAGCTCGCATTCATCGGTGTAACAACAGTTGTTGTCATCGTCGTTGAAGATGGGGTGTAATGTCCAATCAGTGCAGCCACCATCGCCATCATTCTCTCGATCAAACAGTGACAATTGATGAGAGATATTAATAACAATCTCACCACCATGCATCCCTGGCGTCTTCTCGGCCTTGCGCACCATGAGAGCCTTGTGGCAGTGCAGCCTGGCACCCTTCTCCCGGTCGGCGGCAGCCACAAGCGCATGGATCCTGTGGGAGAAGGCACCGATGGTGGCCATCCTGCGGCGGAGGGACACGAGGACAAGGAGCCTGGCTGCCAGCACGCTGGTCTTGTTCTTGCACGTCGCAGCCACCTTCTTCAGGAGCTCCGTGCCCTTGCCAATCTTCATCTTCGATGCTGAGAGGTGGCCAAACTGCCTATCAAGGACAACAAGTAGGGTTCTCTGGTAGCTCAAGCTTGGCATGAGCAGACCACTGATATGAGGCAAGATGTTTCAGATTCATGGGCCTTCTCCTGAGGCTCCAAGGTTGTATTTATAGTCAGGAACTGGGCATGCAAGTGCATGCGTACAACTTTGCCCATGTCACGATCAAACTTTTCTACCTCTCCCAAAGCATATAAAGCAAGCTTGGAAAAACAAGCATAGGTACAAAAGGAAGATCTATAGAAAACAATTTGGCATGTGGAGTTAGCACTATGGGAATGTTGGTAGTGGAAAGCAAGCTAAAGATGGAAGAAAAGCTAGGAATGGGGAATGAAATGGAGAAAGTATCCCACTTAGGCCAGAAAAGACACATGCCCCAAGGTGTAGATTGGCTCTCTATGACCCCAAGTTTCCAGTATCTCTTTTAATTAAGTGGTAGTAGCCGATGATGGGTTGGCCGGAGTGCCCAAAGGGAACCAAACCGTCTCGCTTTTGTTCTTGGCAGTTTCCTTGTGATTCATGCCAGATTGTAAAGTACGCGCACACGGAGAATTTGCAGCACGCCGATCCCGAATTCCCGTGTGCGTCTCAGTTAGTTAATCGCAGACACCAAGGTTAATTAATTGTCTGCTCTCCGCAGCTTCTTCTGGTTCTTCTCGTCCGTCCAAACGCAGAACCAATGGCGTGATGGATGCATGCATGGGTGGGAGCTTCAGCAATCTTTTCTCATGGCGTCGATCGTGTCAAACTTGTGACGACAACGGCAGTGCGACACAGGTGCTCTCTTTCCTGGAAGAAATGAAAAGCTGGTGCACAAGTCCAACATTGGCAGGATTAATTTTCGTGGGAATAATAGAGGAGGAGACCGGCAGATCGTGATTGCAGCAGTACATGTTAAAGTATCGGTAAGATATTTCTGTTAAAGTCGTGCATGGATGTGCCGGCAGGTTTCGTGATTCTTAACCTGAGGGGGTTTGGGTGATCGGTCCTCTACTTAGAAATTGCTTGTCAATGTGTGCTTAGCTTGGAAGGAAAGGAAAAGGCTCGATTGGGACTGAGAAAAAAATGCTCTCCTGATGAAATGGATGCATGATCTCGTTGGGTGAAAAGAAGAAACCGCGAGACACGTCAATCGCTCGAGCTTGACTTGTATTTCATTTCGACTCGGGATCACTCAAGAAATAAAACTAAGCACGAGCAACTTTTCCGGCTCGGTTGAAATATGAGCAGAGTTTGAACCAGGGCTAGCTCACTCGATATCACGAGACATACGGCTCGAATAAACATATATGTTATTTCAATTTAGTACATGTAATATGTTCTGAAATAAATCACTTCATTACTTTTTTCCTTTCTGAATGCACTAATTCATACCCTCGCAAAAAAAATGCACTAATTCGTAGCCATCAATATAGTCTACACGTACCCGAGACACTTAGCCTTCAAAATGCAAACAATGTGAGGAAAGTAGACCATGGAAACTTTATATGGGCGGCCTTCTCCTCCTCATGAGACGTAGAGCCCTCCTCATGCGCGGCTACGGGAAAACGACACCTTGGGTTGGGTGTAGCTTCATCGTCGGTCCCATCCTTGTCGTTGGGGTGGGCAGTGGGAAGGGGGCACTGGCTCCACCATAGCGGTCGATATAGTGAGGGGCGAAGGTGAGGGTTAGTGCTGAAAATTATCCCTGTTTGTTGGTTAGTTGGAACCGCCTAAGGGGAGGTTGCGCACTTGCGGTCGGTTGTGCTTCAGGTGATGGCGGGGCTGTTGCTGTCGCCTGGTGGTAGGATGGGAGTACGGGGAATGTGGTGGGAACGGAGGTGAAGAAATATCGGTAGCGGATGCTATGATTTTAGGGAAGAGGCGAGTTTTGGGAGAGCCTCACGGATAATATGAAACTTGGCTCTTCTTTATGAGTGGGTGACAATGAAAATTGAACTGTAAAACTCATTAATACCTTTTTCTATCATGCCATGAGATGGAACTCCAGGATTCAACAAACTAGTAAGAACATATATATGTTGCGATATGGGAAAATTCAAACCATCTTTACTATGCTTTTGATATGAAATGGAGTTTAGTGATATGATGTAGATAGTGGATAAAAATATAACTCCCTCCAATGCATATTACCAGCGACAAGTAATATGGATCGGAGGGAGTACCTAAATTGGAAAAACAAGTGTGCCCACACTATCAGGCTATTCGGACGCATGCTGCCCATGTCTTCTCCTTCTTTATGGTTCTTAATACAATTTTCCTTTTCGGATATAACTAAACCAGTTTCACCGTTAAAAAGATATTTGGGGTGTTATTTCATTGATAGAAAAGATACAGTCGAAACTAAAGAAAGAAAAGTATAGGCATCGATGTATGTTTAAGTCTTAGACCCTTCGTTGATTAATTATTATTGAATAAAATTATGTTTTTCATTTTCAGTTTTAGCATCTGCTATGTTGTGCTCATCTATGTATCAATTTAACATTACAACAAATCATGCCATTCTGATCCCAACTTCCTAAATCCCGGATCCTTTGAATCAAGACAACAACCAGAACCGACCCAGCAACAAGAGTCGATGCGGAGAAAGTTGTTGAATCAGAGGAAGTGCAAGAGACTAGAACCGAATGTGGTCACCACCTGAAAAGATCTAAAGTGCAGCAAAATATTTGCACCTTACGATGATGTGACCATTTAATTAAAGTAATTAATCATTTAGAACTAATTCAACATAATGCTAATATCTTATTGTATGAGTGGACCAGTTTCACTATCTTTGTTCGCAGTCTATAGGATACTCTCTTTTAGAATGATTCTTATTTGAGAAGGCAAGAATGTGATATATATTTGTATCACTGAGGGCGGGTATAGTGATATAAAGAAAGTAATATGCTTGTTCAATATTTTTTAGGAAAATCTGGTCCACTTACTGTGCGACCTCTGTCTGAAATGGGTTGACATCCATTATGTGACAAAGATATTAGTTCTCAATAAGTAGATGAACCATTTTTATAAATGGCCTGTATTAATGTGGTAGTTTTTTTACTATCAACATTGCTTCATGTAATTTATATATACTTATGTCATGTCTAATTAAGTATCAAGTGCATCGTATCCGCGGCTCCTTGGCCAGCCGATCAACACCTCACGCACCGGATCAAAAGCAATAGAAACTGCAAAAACACGCCCGCACCAGCTCTAGGTTATGTGTGCTAATTTGCTAATAACCCCTTGAGGGAACCAGCTCTACTAATTTCCTGCTCCCCGTCTTCTCCCTCCCAAGCCCTAATCAAGACCGCAGCATGCATTGCAACGACAGCCACGGCCGCGACGGCATGTATCTGCAAGGACAATTGCCACGGCGGAATTCATCTGCCGAGATTATCTCCACGACCGCCACAACGGATTGCATCCCTGAACTCCCCTGAGCATGGTGGACACATCCTCACCGCGTGATACGCTGCAGGCGATCATCACGGCGGCTCCTGTTGTTATGGATGTTGAACATGCATCAACAGTGATGGATGGATCTTGCGTGGCCTCCTTTCTCCATAATTCAAATGGTGACCCAGAGTATGCCTCCCCATCTGGTCATCTGACTTGCCCTGACACGGCTGTAGAAAATGCTACTGTTGCAGAATACGAACTGAACTGCAGTACAGTGCATGGAGCTTCAGGTAACACATCAAAAAGAATTAATTTTTGTGTATGTTGTACATGCGTACTTGTTGTCTCGGCGACTAATCATGTAGATGAATGTGCAGAGCTTGCAAACCCAAATGAATGAGGGAGAATTTGCTACATCACAAAAGAAAGCCAATATTTCTCTATTCACGAGTTCAATAGATTTTTCTTGACCATGTCACTTTTCAGTTCAGAGAGTTATGCCTGCTGATGATTATTATGATTCATTATTTTTTTTCAGTGCTCATCTTTTACGCCAAGATGCGCCTTTGGATGAAATGGTTCCGACTTCAGGTGTGAAGCACACTAGACAAGAGGAGTACGAGGCTTTTAAAGGTTGCAACATTCATACAGAAATTGACATATACACCCACCAACTGAGGTTCGTACAGTGGGGAGATGCAAAAGAATAAAGAGAGGAAAGGAAACAAATGAGGAGGAACAGAAAAAGAAGTGGAAACCAAGGTAAAGGACGCACGCATGTGCAAGACGAGCAAACAAATAGTATTTCATGATAGTCGCAATTGTCCTAGCAAAAAGGTTAAAAGCAAAGAGGCCGAGATTGTGCAACAGAAGAAGCCTAATGGTGTTCCGTGATGGCCCTCGGTCTGTTAAAATACATGAATTTATATGTGTTATTTATGTTGATTTCTTTGATGCACTAGATTCTTGTAACGGGTGGAATAATGTGTTTTGTCGAACTGTCTTCCTCTTATTTTCCCTGACGTATGTGTATTGAATGGAGTGTAGCAAGCAGCAGTAGCACCATGTTACATTATGTTCACATAAACCTGAAGGATGCTCTGTTTTTCTCATGCAAATGATAAACAACTATTACCCAGGAGTAATACAAGCACAAGAAACTTTGTCAGCCTGTGAGTGCTCGTCCCTTTCATCAATTATTTTGGTTGTTAGTTACTTAATTTGTACGTATGTATCAGGTGTAAAAGTTTGCCAATAGCATAGGAATCACGCAAGGAACAACTCAGTTTCCAAACCCACATCAACCTCGACAATAGCATTCGCCAAAAGAAATTAAACAATGGTTTTGTTCAGAATTTTGCAGTCACCAACACCTTTACATTCACTTCTTGTTTCTAAGATTCCAGGTTTGGAAGCTTGCAGCAACAGCAGCATGTTCTTGTTTGTGAATATGTGAATGAAAAGTAGGAATGCAGAGTCACAACTCACAAGGAATGCAGAAGCAGCAGCTGATATTATGTCCTGGTTCAGCTGTATTACATCATGTACCACAGAACACCTCAAACCACCAGGAACTAGGCACTAATAAATTTGTTTATTTCTGAATTTTTCATTCAAAATAAGCTACATTCACTTGTCTGACCTCACAAGCATACAATCTGTAAGTACTAGATACATTCACATTCTGAGTTCTGATCAATACTCACCAACGATGTACAAGTACAGTTTATAGTCTATACTCTGAAACAACACACACATTCAATAAAGAACAATTGCAATTGATAAGCTCACAAGCTACAATCTGCAGGTGGTAGATGCATTAAGCTGGAACAAAAGCAACCAGAGACGTGGCCCTTGTTGCTACAAGGGGTTGCTGGGTTGTGCTCGCTGCCCACACAAGTCTGTTGTAGCAGGCGGACGTCGTCGGGCCAAGGAGCAACCGCTGGATGTGAGGGAGCAGTAAATGGTGTGCAGGTTGCAGCCACGGCGAACTCGGCGTCCGGGACCGGCAAGAAGGCAGGCGGGCGCGGAGGTAGGCCAAACGTGGTGGATGTGGATTTCGCCGCAGCCGTCGAAAGGACCCGTGGAGCCGTTTGAGGCGGGCGACCACAGAGGCCCGCCAAGCACGGCCACCGTTGAAAAGATCACCGGGCCATGGAGCCGTTTGAGGCAGAACAACGCGGAGGTCGGCTAAGCGCGGCTGCCGTCGAAGGATTCGCCGGGGCCGCCGCCATGGAGCGATTGGAGAGGATCCAGATCGAGAAACTAATATTTTGGCAAGGGTCTGCTTTGGCTGAGGGGTCATTAGCAAATTAGCAACAGCGGCTGCTGGCGTGTTTCTGTAAATCCGTGTTGCTTTTGATCCCATGCGTGAGATCTTGATCGGCTGGCCGAGAAGCCGCGGGATACAGGGATGCACGACCCATCCCAGATGCACATGATACGACGCCATTAAGTATTATCTAAATAATGCAACAGATAGTTCTAGCTAGAGTGCACAACTTTTGTAACTTACTGCATCCTAATAATTGGTTCGAGAGTATCACTACCAGGAAAAGGCCTATAGGTGAAGTAAAATGAGTGGCGGGCGCTCCGTAACACCCGCCACTGCTTTTTTGGAATAGTTGCACCCGCGGGTAGAAAACAGCGCCCGTCACTGCTTTTTCCGTAGTAGTGGCGGGCAAAGGTTTATACCCGCCACAAGTATACTATTCTCAAGATCGTCGCGTAGTTAATAACAGTAGTGGCGGGCGGTGCCAGATGCCTGCCATTGCTCTATCGCTCACCAGTGACGGGCACCCCGTACTGCCCGCCACACGTATATTTCGGCAACTCGCGCCAAAGACATTCAAAAAAATCAAAGGTTTGCAGTGGCGGGCGTTGCAGGCTGCCCGCCACACATAGAGTAAGTGCGAGAAAACTTGAAAAATCATGTTTACTAAACCTAGAAAGTGGCCAAATTTTAGAATTGGGCTTTGGTGGTGTGTACTAAACTTTTAAAAAGTTTAAAGTTCAAATGATTTTTAAAAATTGACTTGCGTGTGACATGCGGCGGTTTTTCGTTCAAACTTGTGGGGACAGTGTACGGTTTGTACAAATGATTTTGAAAAAGTTTGTAGTCCAAATGATTTAGGAAAATGTGTATTAAGCATGAAAAAAGTTTGAAGTCCAAATGATTTAGAAAACTGTAGTTTTGTGTGTAAGGCGGCGGTTCCCGTCCAAAACCCTGACACTTAGGGGGGAGTGTTTGATTTGTACATGAGGTGCATCAAGTTTTTGCCGTAATGATATCAAATTTTTACCGCACCCTACAGGGGTCCAATAAAGACACCATGAGTTTCATCGCTTCCGGAGCATCAATGTATCACGATAAGGAACAACAGTAACAACAATTTACAAATGATTGTTGTCGTTGACCTTATTTAGAAATAAGGTCCAAGTCAAGAACATGTAATCTAATGAACTCTTTAGTTAGTTAGTTAAGATGGGTCAGATGTGATACATTGATGCTTACTTGTTAAGTGGAACAAATTGGAAGTGATAGTGAGTTACTCATTTGTTAAGAATTATATAACTATGTCGACTATGTCAATTTACCCTGATGAACTAATGTGTATAAACGCTGCCGTGGCAGCAGAAATGTTGTCGTGGCAGTGAATTTTTTTAATTTTCACTGTGGCGACAACCACATCAACAACGGAAACACGTACGGCGGGCTTTTGAGATTTGTAGGTCCCTGAAATGGAGACGGCAGCAAATGCTAGTGGTGCGCGCAGAACTCCTTTATTACCAAAAGAAGGAGAAAACATGGTGCAGATCAGCTGCTAGCTCAATTATTGTAGGCCCCTTTGATTTGAGTGTGAAACGCACGAGCTAGACAGTCTCAGTTTAATCAATTCTACAGGGATTAGACACTCTGCGTTCCTTTGAGAACTTGCTGCTCATCCCTTTGAGCAGAAGGGTTTGCTACATAGCTCTTTTTATTCCCTTGTGGTTATAATTTTTTATGGGAGCTGCTATACGTAAGTCGCCTGAAAATTTATTTTCAATACGTCAATCTTGTGGGCCATTCGATTAAGATCCAACGCCCAACTTTTTTTCTTCTTCCTCCAGCTTTTTTCTTTCTTAAACCGTTCCTCTTCCCACAAACTCAACTTACCCAAAATACAAATTCAGTCAACCTACATATAGCTACTTTGAATTTTTATACGAGTGTGATTCGTTTGACCCCCGGGGTTCTTGGGGTTAGGAATTCTCAAAAATCATATTTGTAGATTTCAGAAAAAATCTCACATGTAGTGCAAACAGATCAACGTGTCCGTAAGTTTTATTGATGAATTTCTTTATTTGGCTCTCATATTTGTAAGGGACCTTGTGCTGCAAAAATAAATAGATAAATGGATCACTATAGGGCACATATTTCTGTTTTTTTTTTGTAGTTCTCAAACGAACATATTTGTCATTAAATTGTGCATGTGTACTTAGCATCTACATATATTTGTGAATAAGTCTAAACCTGGATATTTTGAACTCCAATATGCGTTACATAGTCTTTTTTTTAATCACAATCCATTTATTTTCACAGCACAAGGTCCCTTGCAAATATAGTTGAATGTCCCGCAAAAATTCGCTGTTTGGCTTCAGACAGGTCATCCAGGTACCCAGCAGCTCTTGCCAGTTGATCCTAACCCTATAATTAAGGAATAAAACTCTCCCTTTCTCCACAAAAAAAAGAATGCCCCACAAAAAAAATATTCAGCTGTCAGCACCTTAAGCATATGAAAAGCGTATCAAAATCGGTGAAACAAGTATAATATAATATTTTCTCTTGTGGTTTTGAAACTCATTTTCTTAGGGGTAGTACCCATCCGTTCCTTTTTAGAAGGTGCATTACAAATTTCAAAAGTCAAATATTTTCAATTTTGTTCAACTATGCAGAAAACTTAGTAACATCATCATGAAATATTTTTCAAATATAATGATATCAAATCAGTATCATTAGATCCATCATGAAATATATTTTTGAATTTTATCTATGCAATATCGTACATCTACGGTTAACTTGGGCATATATTTAACTACTACCGTAAAAATGTCAATAGATGGCATCGGTCCATCCCTAGGACTATTTTCAAATATTTTGCAAAAAAAAAATGTAGTTGTATTGAGATCTCAGCAAATTAACCATAGGTCTTCATCGTCAAGCGACTTCAAATTCTTTCAGAAAAAAAAAAGAATTCATATTTGAAAACTCTCATTAATATTGTAGAAACCTACAAAGGGAATAGGCACTCGTATAACTTCATGTTGTTTTCTTTAATCTGTGCATGCATTTCTAGACACTATATTTTCAGAGATTCTTAGGACCGTGCAAGCACGTTAATTTTTAAAGCCCTCTTTCCCCTTCGAGAGAAAACGAAGCCCTCTTTCATAAGTAAAATAAAAGGCACCACTGGAGTGAAACAGGGGGAGTGGAAAACATGCGTGCCCTGGCTGCGGAAGAAGGCTATATGAGTTGGTGAGGAAGATATTTTCGCCGAACTGCATATCGTTGCTTCGCGTGTTTTTTTTTTTTTTTGAGGGATCGTTGCGAATGTAAGGGCATCTCCAAGGGAGACCCGCAAAACATGGGTACATGTCCGGCCGGACATATTTGTTCACTTTTGCAATCCAATGGGGACCTATATCAGTCCGCGAAGCTGTCCGGGCGTTCAAATTCCGGTATTTTGGAGACAAACATGGGGAGTTTTGCCGGAGTCTGGACATGCAATTGACCAATCACATGCATGGTCTCTCTCTTCTCTCTCTCCTCCTATCCGCACATGCATAGTCCCCCTCTTCTCTCTCTCCTCCCAACCCACAAATATTCCACAACATGCATGGTCCCCAACTACTTTTTCTCCTCCCAGCCGATACTTTGCAATTAGCGTTGGATTTCTCTCTCCCGTATCATGTCCGCGGACCACTTCCGGACACAAAAACGGGCATATACCAGAGGAATTTGCAGGTCGGCGTTGGAGATGCCCTAAGAGCATCTACAGGCCAAAACACCAAATTCGGCCCCTCAAACGCCCGAGGACGCGTTCGGGCGCGTCCGTGGGCATTCCTCATTTTGGTGCGTCCGCACCCGTGTATCTCAAATCCGGCCCCTCATATTCATGCAACACATCCACCGGAGCCAAAGCCGGAGCCGCTGCGGTCATCCGCCATGGATCGGAAGCGGAGAGCAAACGACGGATTGGGAAGAGGAGTGGATGGAGAGAGTGGAGTGGACTTAGCGAACTACGGTCTAGGGTTCATCGAAGGGGATATTTGTGGGGTCAGGGTGGGCCGGGCTGACATGGAGAATGCGCCTAGGCCGTCTGATATCCGCGCTATATTTAGGTTAGATATGAGGGGCGCCGAACAGTCTGGCCGTTTGAGGCTGGTTTGAGGCGCCCGTCTGGGTCGGATTTTTCTGACCGGTCATTGATCGGGTCGTCCGTCCGGACGTTTGAGGCAGGTTTGGGGCTTCCGACTATAGATGCTCTAAGGAACGGTGGTTTTTTTAACAAGAAGGGATTAGTTGGTGCGTAAGCCTTTGGGGCAACAGGCGATCTTTCGTCTTTGTCGGGTGGTTTGCCCTGTCTACTTCTCTAGTTGTACTGCTTTTGGGCCTTGTGGTCGTCGGTCTTCCACTTGAACTGAAACTGCTGTGGTCATCACCATTTTTTTTAGAAAAGGAGGATATACCCCTGGCCTCTGCATCTGGGCGATGCATGCAGACATTTTATTAATTATTCACAAAGACCTTACAAAGTAATACATCACACTACTGCAGGAATGCCTAGCAGTGGCGGGTGGAAAAATGTCATTAGTGGCGGACAAGCCTCTCAGGGGCGCCCGCCACTGACCTTCCGCCACTGCTAATACGCCATCAGTGGCGGGCGCCATCAGTGGCGGGCGCCCGCCCGCCAGTGGTAGCCCATAAGCAGTGGCGGGCGTTTGATAGAGCCCGCCGATGTGTTGTTTTATTAGTTGTGGCGGGTTTTACGTAGCACCCGCCACAACTGTTTCTCCATCTGCCAGCACACAAACGTGACAACTTGCTAATATAAATTACCCTGAAAATTGACAGCACACAGCAGGCAATACGCATCATGCACATTACATTCAATACAAATAGATGTACAAACTAGAATACAACAACTCACGTGACAGTACATATAGCCTTCTCAGCGAAAGCATTCAACATGTTACATACATACAATATCTCATGATAACAACAACACCATAATAACAATGAACTAGATAAAGATAATCAAATTCTTTACTTGTCCACTTGTCCACACGGTCTTGTATACTTCATAGTTGATTTTCTCTTTACGGACGTAGTTGGCGTAACGATCCTCTGCTTCTTTTTTAGTCATATATCCTTTATAGCAGTTGTCCGGGTAACCATCCACTTGTTCCTTGCATATCTCCCATGAACCATAAACTCCTAGATTCCTTCCGGTGTACATCACATACCAGTTCCAATTCATCTACGAAGATAAATAAATAAGCTAACAAGTCAATTTGATAGTTATTCAATCACAGAGCAAAGTCATATAACAATCTTCATAGCATCATAGACGATACAAATGACCACATTGCAATTCACTAGTAGTTCGAAAGCAAAAGTTTAGCTCCATCATAGCAATTTAGAAATTAAGTTCACACGCATCCATCATATAGATCACATGAAGGCAGTGCACTAGTTGTTCAGCAGTACAGCTCCATCATGAGCTATCCTCGCCTTCAATCATCTTCGTGATCTCGGCTTGGGCGGTCCTCGCAGTTTCGACGGCTGCTCGCGCATTCTCGGCGGCTGCTCGCGCATTCTCAACGGCTGCTCTAGCGCTCTCAGCGGCTGTCCTGAGCGCTCTCGGAATATGCCTGAGCGCTCTCGAAATATGCCTTAGTGCTCTCGGTGGCTGCTCGAGCACTCTCGACATAGGCGAGCACGATCTTCGTGTACCAAGCCACCCTCGTGACGATGTCTACGGTAGTAGAAATTCCGTCTACGTGTGTAGGAGTCCTAACGAGGCGTCTTGGCTTCTCCATCTAAATCGCATTGAACAAGTTGACATTTAGATAAAACATTTAGATGTCTTCGTAAGTAGGTCGTCCATTAAAAAGTAATAAAGTTACGAAAAAAATTGGCATGACCTTTGATAGAAATTGGACATATTGAGTGCCAGAAATTAAGTGAAACGGAACTTAATCAACACTTCACGAAAACATTGGCACTCATAATGAATACCTACATCATGAAAAAATTATTCTACTATATGTTCATCCATATGTAGTACATAGTCCTCTAGCACACGCATTCAAATTTAAGATGTTGTCTACTTACAAAGATTCAATAGTACATCATATAACAAATTTTAACTACACTAACAAAATGTTGCAGATTTACAAGTACAATAATGAGAACAACTAAAATCTCAAATTTAAGACGTCTACCTACACGAAGATTCAATGGTACATCATATAACAAATTTTAACTGCACTAACAAAACGTTGCAGATCTACAATTACAATAATGAGAACAACTAAAATCACCATTAATAGAGAGAAGGGAGGTGTGCTTACCGGGCCGGAGTCGGACGGCGGGCAGGACGAGGCCGAGGTCGATGGCGGAGGCGTCGGCGGACGGCGAGTTTGACGGAGACGAGGACGATGTTGGATGCGGAGGAAGGCGCGGGCGATGGTCACGGGGAAGTAGTTGGAGGTAGCGTTGCAAGGCGACGCCGACGAGCTTCGAGGCGGGGACGGACGCCGCGGGCAACGGGGAAGATTGGGTCCTCGGCGCCGTTCGAGGCGGCGGACGGCGACCTCGCCGGTGGCGACGGACGACGCCACGATGCTGTCAACGGAGAGAGAAAGGGGAGAATGAGATGTTTGCGTTTGGAATTAGATCCGCGGGGGGATGTGGTCGATATGGTCATGTGCAGCAGTGACGGGCACCGAGTAGAGCCCGCCACTGCAATATACTAGTAGAACCCCCGTGCGTTGCCACAGGCCTTTTAATTTTTTTTTACTTTTGTATTTGTTATATAAAACTCCGTGAATTTTTGGCCTCTTTCGACGACATCGCTTTAAGACCCTTGTGGATGGATGTTTTTTGAACACCGACATAATCCATCTCCATCTCCCTCATAATATATAAAAATAAACTTATATAGAAATTCATCTTTTGTATTATCATGTGCAACATATATACAGAAGAAGAACAATTGTTTGTATCCATCTTTTCTGATTGTGTAAAACTCGATTAGTTTTCAGTCTGGTACATCGTAGTTCACTAACTTTCCCAATCGATATTTCAAAGCATCATACGAAGCCATCGTCTTTATCTCTAATCTACAAAAGTAAACATGTTGGAATCTATGAAAAATTAAAGTAAGCTCGTATACAATACGTATTCATTGGTCTGCTGCTAGATGCAACAAGGCGACCGTTTTTAGTCAGAGTGCGTGGCATCATGCTTTTTAGTAGTGAGTTGCATCCCAATTTTGGTAACTTGTAGGTTAACTTGTAAATCACTTGTTGGTAATTATTCTCTAGAAATGACTTGTTAGGGTTTGTGAAAAAATTCACTATATAAAAGAGTATGTGTCATTTCTCTCATAGCAAACAGTTGCTTTTCCCTTCTTAGCAAACAGTCGATGTTCCAAAAAACTATGTGGTTCACTTAATCGCGCATGTAACCTACTAAAAAAATCTAACATTCTATGAACTATCATCCTCCGAACTAAAATTGACGGTGAAAATAATCCCATGGACAAAAATTAACTTTTCCTTAAACAAAGTCAATGTCCTTGAAGTATCTGGAAATTAAGTACCAGTTAGAAAGTGTCTTAGGGAAGAACAAGTGTGCCTCGATTAGAAAAATACCGTATCTACTGCACATCTTCATGAACCCTTATTGGAGCAAGAGAACACAAATTAAATGCATTGACGGTTGCACCGTTGATACACAAAACCACCCATATACTTTACTCTCTTGATATCACAATCCATTTTCAATAGAAGAAAATTATATAGCACTTGCCTTTCCAATAAGACAGTTATCGAGCATCCAGTAGAGTCTCGAACTCCTGGTGCTGCCTCATCAACCTCACATGAAGTATCGCCAACCAGCCAGTGATGTCAATGCCAATTGTAGCAGAAGTGGAACATGGAATTATATAGTTACTTGCAACAAAAACCTAAGAAATATTAAATCAAGATCTGAATTACAACACAACATTTGGAATAAAACATTGGTAAGATAATCATCATAAGAGCATGTCGATCAATACTATCTGATGACTAATAGGCACGATATATTTCTACTAATGTAAAGTGAAAATAGATATATTGAAATGCAATTGGAACCGAAGTCAAGAGAAGAATTTCAGAAAATAAGTAAATTCAATGTGTGTAGATGTACAGAGTGTAATAGAGATATTATAAAGCACACAATATCTGAATCTTAATAAATTTTATTACTATCTATGGCCAACAGCAACCCCCCAACTCTTGCTACTACATCTAGGCCATATGCCTGCCAAAAAAAATGGCGACTACACTCGTTCGAATGCTCAGTAAGGGATGAAATTATTGCATCACACCTGCATGCGAAACTTTTGCAGTTCGCATTTTGATTATGGCCATACTGAACATACAGAAAACAAGAAGCATGATGCTCACAAAAATGTCTAGCTGCAGACTTTAGGTGAAACCTGGGATATCATCCTTAATCAAAGTCTCCCAGACGAATTAGCTTGTGTTTCATTGGCAATATTAATATTTTCTGTATGAAGTACAACTGCTATCATTCTAAGTATAGCTTCCTGTACAATAAATCAATAAATGTGCAAGTTGTTATTTCTGAAAATTGATATTTTTCATAGATTCCAGCATAATACAACCCTGACCTGAATATAGACACACACTTGTAATGCCAACCACCAACGAAAAAAATCAAAAAGCTAAAAGGATCAGGTAACCATATGAACATCAAAGGACTCATGAAAGCATAACTATAAATGATTGAGCATATATATAAAAAAAGAACTACTTGATGTGCACCATCAGATTAGAGCTGATATTTGGTATTTCCCCATCGTTTTCTTCCGGTAAAGTCGCCTCTTTGCTTGTGTAGGCCAAAGTGGAAAAAGAGAGTACCCAAGCAAATATTTAGTTCAAACTCATGCTAGTAAAGGAAACAACGTGAAATATAAAACATGTTTATTTATTTACCGGTTCAGCGCACGACCATTTGTCAGTGAACAGAAATAAAATTTGGCTTCAGGCCATTGACGACCAAGATCGTGTGGATGCTCTAAATCCCTGATATCACCAAAATGAAAAACGTTAGCACCATTCTCGACATGTCGATGACTCCGAAACTGACAAAAAAGAGAAGACGTTCAAACAAATGCGTTTCGTCCCCCTCCCTTTGTTCCACTTTCCCTTCGATCTGTACAGCTTCTTCCTCCCAACCTAACTTTCCATCTACTGAGCATGAAGCCGTTTGAAGTGCGAGGAGAGAGAGAGAGAGAGTGGGAGAGGGTTGGATCCAGGATCATACCGAATTGCACATCCCACCTGAGCAGCTCTGTAGATGGCATACATATTCTAGTGATTCCACACAAATCATGTCCCATCTGTACTTCAGCAGATACTAACTTGTAATGATTCCACACATATTCTATGGGACAAAATTGATCAAGTAAAGCAAATACTTCAGTGGATATGTCTACTAAACTACTCATTACCTGCAACCCACTAACACACGTAAGCATTATTGTCCAAGTCTAGCTAGTTTGCACACATTCAAAGAAAATGAATCGAGGGGGATTCCACCAACATATAAGCTAGAAGTAGAATCAGTGTGTGTAAGAACATATATCCACTTGAGCATTAACACAAACAAAAGACATGCCCTGGATAGTAGTAAGTGTCAAGGTAGAGCCTCTATTAAATCCATACATGGCTGATTCCTAAATCTCAAATCAAGAAAAGACAGAATAAGAGATAAGGATTGCCATGTACTGGTTCAGCGCGACATGAAAAACACAAGAAATTGCATCCATGTTCCTTAATTGTTAATGCTACAATCTACAAAAGTAGATGGAACAAAGGAACAATTCACCTAAAATTTGTGAATGTAAATTTTCGGAGGCAGGGCGACTGGACTAACCTTCAAATGAGTTCTTCTAGGAGTGGTGATGGTGGCCAAAAGTACAGGGACCAAAGGAACAATTCACCTAAAATTTGTGACACGCACAGAGTGAATGCCAGCATCTCCAGCTGCCCTACACGCCACCGGAATGACAACCGAAACCTGCACAAGATCAACACACACATAATTCTTAATTCAAAAGTTGTAGGCACGGATTCATGAAGACCCCAGATATCATATAACAATAGAAATCAACTTGCATAACATTTATGTTTTTTTTTTTGAACTTAACGTTTTTTTGAACCTAACGTTTTTTTGAACTTAACGTTTTTTATTTATGTTTTGCATAACATTTATGTTAGTGTGTATTGTACAGAACAAAAGCACTTTGTCTCTCATGGAGCTGCTTGTTGGTAACCTTAGCGCTGAAAGTTCGCCTACCCAAGCACAATGGCTTATTTACCTTTTAAATCGGATCAGTTCGTTGTCCAGTTAACGAAGTAGCACCCGATCAAAATCTGAAGCAGTGCTCCATTGCTGCAATTCATCGAAAAATAATGTGAACAAAAAAAAAAGCTTGATACATCTTGTGCGGTAAACTATCGGACAGGTGGTGTGCGTTACTCAATGGCCAGAGCACCTGTCAGCAAGGGAGTACGGCCGAATAGCTCCGCTATGTCTAGAGGCTTAGCACGGCCTCCGGCAGGCATGCTACGAGGATCACGGAGGGCGTCGCAGCAGCCGCGGAACAGCTGGAAGACCTGCGGGGTGGCGTGCGGCTTGGGGACACGCCGGTGCATATTAAAGGTGGGATGGCGCCAAGCAGATTCTAGTTACCTGGCCGATGTTGACACGAGCTCCCGGAGCTCCATCTCCAAGAGGACGAGGAGCGCGCGGCGGGAGCCATGAGCCGCTGTCGCCACTGCTCGGTCCGTTGGAGGGTGAGGTCGCGTGCGAGCGGGAGTGGCGGAGATAGCGTGCGATTCGGAGGGCGGTGTTGCCAGCGGTCGAGCGAGATGGCGGGACGGCGGCGGCGTGGGAGCAAAATCGTGGCGGCGGCGGCGGCGTGGGAGCAAAAACGGAAACGGGAGGAGCCGGTTGGAGGAGATCGAACCAACCTAACCTCGTTCGATCGGTGGGAGAATCGGTGGGGGAGTACGAACGAATGACGTACGAACTCCCCTTTCGAGTAGAGATTAGTAGCAAAAAAAGTAAGCCAGGCGCCAACGGCTGGGACTCCAGTTTCCCGACCTGTTCTGTTTCTCTGCGGCAGTGACGAACTTCTCGACCAAGTGAAAGCACCACGAGAGGGCCACCGGGGGATGGAGACGGCAAACAAGGCATTAGGCGCGACGTGCACCGAGTAGCCCCGTGGAGCACGGCCATCGCGGCGCGGCCCGGCGGCGGCGGCCTCGCGGAACCGGATGATGGCGCCCGCCGCGGCGGTGACCCCCTCAACCTCCCCAAAGGCGCCGAAGGCTGCGGCCACATCGTCGTGGGTTAGCTCCACCGCCGACACGCAGGGGCACGTAAAAGACGGCGCTGGGCGCAGGCCACGCGACGGTGTCCTCTATGATGGGCGGTAGGCGCGTGTACGACTCGGCTATCTGCGGTGTCGTGGCAGCCAGGGGTCGAGTTGGAGGTGGGGATGGAGGGAGGAGGATGAGCACGCAAGCAGCAGCGGCATCGTGGCGGACGGTCGTGCCGCGGCCTTTGCTTTTCCAGCGCGACGGCCAGAGGCCACCGCGCTCCCCTCTGCTACGCCGCTCTCCTCCATGGCTGGCGCAAGGTGTTGTACCTATGTTGTAACCGCATAGCCTAGTCTTCAAGCTTGTACGAGGGGTGGGCTTTGCATGCACCTCCGTGTGTCTCTGCATGCCCTGTTTATCTCTCCCTCTCTTCCATATATGGGATACGATCTGGGTGATTACCGGGAGCAGATTACTTTCCAGCTCAAGGGTCGGGAGGCAATCCGGGTGGGGGTCGGGTTTGGAAAGAAAAACATAATTAGGAATGGATCGGGAAGGATAATCAGGAATGGATCGGGAAGGATTGAGGAAGGAGATCGGGAACGGAGCAGAAGGAAAAAAAATCGGTGGGGTTGTTTTTATCGATCAATGGGAGTGAGGTAACCAACGAGACGACGTACGGACTGCTTCTTTAGGAGTAGAGATGTGTGGTAGGCGGCAGCGTGACCAAATATAGCTGTGGCGGGCGAGTAAGAGCGCCCGCCACTGTACACTCTGAAATATTTTGACGCGTGGGTACCCAAATATAGCTGTGGCGGTTGTCTACTGTTGCTCGCCACTGCTACGTACATGATGGACCAGTGGCGGGCAGGTACTTTCGCTCGCCACGGCCGCTTTTCGACCAGGAAGAAATTAGAAATCGTATAGTTGTGGCGGGTAATCAGTCGCGCCCGCCACTGTTACACGCGTAGCTGTGGCGGGCACACTTTAATACTCGCCACTGCAAACTTTCCAAAATAGCTGTGGTGGGCGCCTCGCTCTGCCCGCCACTCACTAGGGTTCACCTATAAGCCCTTTCCCAGTAGTGTTAGTAAGCCTGAAACCAACATCTTGGCAACACACCTGTCGCTACTCCTATCCCCTTGATGAAGGGGTGCCAAATGTCCGAGCCGAATACCAAACAGACATCGCATCAAAGTCTAACATCTAAAGCCGGATGCCCTAGCCAAGCCACAATGCCAGGACTGAGTTACACACCGGTCCGGCGCACTCTCAGAGGCCGCCGCCACCGTCTTCCACTGATCCATCTTCAGAGCAGGTACTGACGCATCAACCTTGCCACGCCTGTCGTCGACGCCATCATGGCGTCAGACAACGCCACCATCCTGCACGTATCCATCCACACGCGCCTGTCGCCGAAACTCCACGGCGCCATGCCGCCGGGATCCGCCGTCGGCCTTGCGGTAGATGTAACACCGCTGTGGTCATCACCATGGAGCTGGGTTTCTTACAACTTGGAAGCACCTGAACACTTGTCGTTAGGTGCAAGACACTGCCTGCTACACGACTAGCCATGAGTCTGTCGTGTTACGTCCATGCGGGCACATGGGGCGTATTTGATAGCCTGCAATGTTTTCTGCCTTCTTGCATATGTGACCAACTGAGTTGGACCTGACTAAGGGAATACAAGCTATATGATAGTTATATAATACCGATATTATATGTGTTAGGGATCTCATTTATCCCAGCTAAGCATACTCAAAGCAAATTGCCAATGCAAGACCAAGTCAACGCAAGTCAAGCCATTGTTAGGGTCAACAAGTTGAAAAAGATAAGAAGACCAAGTCAAAAAGGTAAGAGGAATGAAAGAAGCTCATGCCAAACTTAAGGCCCAAGCAAACAAGACCACCAAGGTGGAGGGGTGAGGGGATTGGTCCATCATGGACTATGGACTCTGTTAGAGTTGTGTGAATATTGTGCACAGGGCAGGTTACAGTTAGACTTGGAGTCGTACTGTGTGTACATAGGATATGAGGTTGTGTCCAAGTAGGACGCTTGTACCCTAGGCCTCTTGTATAATGTGGGGATAGGCACACGATGTAACCTATGCCTACATAATAGCATAGACATGCAGGGGAGCTGGTGCCGTGTGTCCGGCGCCCAGGTGGCCGTGGTGCAGTATTGTAGCGATGTCATGGGGAGGAGCGCCCATAGTAAGGCCCTGGTTATGTAGCCGATGTTCGGTGAACCTCGTTAACAAATCTCGATGCAGTCCCTCGCGTGGTTGCTTGGTCCTCGGTAGATGACTACGCACCTCGGATTGTTGTTCTAATAACAGACTCCCCCTTTTCTCCTTCCTAGTCTAACTGGAAGCATAGACTCATGGACCAAAGATTACCACTTTAACCTTTCACATTCTTATCTCAATGATAGCCTTGTCCATTTGTCAAGGACCCCAAGCCTATGTAAGCTCCCTCCCCACCCGCATGGGCGTGTAATCATTCACCCTCACTTGAGTAAGAATCAAGGAAGGGCATTAAAATTTCAGACCTCATTCCGGGAGCTCTAGGGTCGGAACCAAGGAGCCCGGTTAGACTCAGATTGATGTTGAGAAAGGGCATCCAGGAGTGGAATCCGAGAATCTCCGTCCGACTCGGATCCAAGACCAACCCCCTTCAACGCTTTACTAACATAGGACTAGATTGCGCTCCATCGAGGCGATCGAACCTAATCAAAAAACCGATGTGTCAATGTTGTTAGTGTATGACGACTTTCACTATAAGGCCGATGTAAACAACCCAATTAAATATTCGTTGTTCTCGCCTTAGTAACAGCATTCACGATATTATTGACTCTGATGACATTACTAGAGGCACCCCATAGTGGAAAGTCGTTTCCATAACAACAATAATATATACATTAGGGACGTGCTTCGGTAGAACACACACACAACCCCCCCCCCCCCCCCAACAAAACGTAGAAGGGCAGAATGGTCATACGCAGGAAACGTATACCCACCTCGTATTGTACACTACAGGCCGACGTACGTATACCCGCGCGCAAGAAAAAAAAACAAAAAAGATCTGCCGCCGCCGCGCGTGTACGGGAAAAAAGAGGAGGTTGCACGATCCTCGCGCCCGCCCGGCGATCACGCTCGTTCCGTCCCATTTTTTCAAGTGGCCGATCGCTGCCGGTGGCCGGTGGTGTGGAAGAACGCCGTCGGCTTGTTGGATCGCCGTCCCAACGCCGTCCGACACCGCATCTCACCGTCCTCGTCCGACGCCGCGGACGTGAAGGGACCGACGTCCGCCGCCGCCTCCGCCGCGAGTGACCGGTGTCGTCCCCCACGGAGAACCCGGCCAAAAATCCCGCGGCTTCCTCGTCTTGCACGTCGCCGCCGGCTAGAATCAAGCCGGAGACCCCTGCGTGAAGGCCCGTCGTCCTACGCCGGCGACGTCCACACCGCGGCCCAAGGTTTGGCATCTAAACCTAGCATGATGGATGGAAGTGATTTAGTTCATGTAGTGATTTAGGGTTTAGTTCATCTACGCCGGCGACGTCGTGCCGCAGCGCCGCCTCCACGGACGACCGCATGATGTAGAGAACTAGTGTTGCATCTGGGCATGATCCACTGTACAAAATTTAACACACGATAAATTATGAATGTTGTGCAGTTTTGCGAGTTAGGTGTGTTCACATGGATGAACAAACCGCATTCACGGGGGATGATGACAGCAGCGACAACGATTCGTGCTCGTCATATGATATCTTACCTGCGGAGGATTTTGATAATAATGAACATGGCGCGAATAGTGAAAACGTAAGTGGCGTATATTTTGTTTTCATTTTTCAATTTGCAAAGTATGACAAGGCTAACTATTTCTCTATGTTTACAAATTTGCAGGAAGATGTGGATGTTGACAATGTGCAAAATAGTTTCCAGGAATCATTCGTAGATAACTTGAGCCAGGTTCGTTCATACATGTTGTACATCGCGCAATAGCATGTTGTATTTCTCTATGTTTATAAATGATACTAATTGACAAAGTTTCATATGTAATTTTGTAGGAGGAGTCAGATGGTCCTAGCGGTGATCACGATGAGGCAGAGATGGACATTGAGGAGGCTCGAAGGCAGCAGCAGATGCTGGAGACACATTGGAAGATCATGGCTATGACATTTCGGTCGCAAGGGGATGCATACATATTCTACAACAATCACGCCAAAGAGCACGGGTTTAGCATCAGGAAACAGAAGGTCAAACGAGGTGATTCAGGAATGATACGGTACCGGCGGTTCCTTTGCTCCAGGGCTGGGAGAAGGCAGGCCAAATTCATAACCATGGAGGGCCGCACCCGAAAGCTTAGACCCGAGACTCGTTGTGACTGCGGTGCGCATATGGTGGTGAAGTATGACAGACAACGTGGCGTTTGGTTCGTCGCGTCATTCGTGGACGATCACAACCACGCAATGGCTCGACCCGACGAGGTTTGTTTTCTGTGGTCACACAGACGGATTGGAGATGGCACTAGGGCAGAGATACTGGCTATGCAAGGGGCTGAAATCAGGAAGCATATAATAATGGACAACTTCATCAGCAGATACGGTTCGTACGATAAGTGCGGACTTATCAGGCGGGACATTTACAATCTGTGCTGCAGAGAGAAAATGAAGCTCATTGCAAAGGGTGATGCTGAGACGGCAGTTGGCATTATGAGGAGCAGAAAGGAGAAGGACTCTGAGTTTTTTTTTAGTATGTGCTTGATAATGAAGGGCGACTGAAGAGTATGTTCTGGTGCAATGCACAGTCGCGGAGGGACTATCAGGACTATGGAGATGTGGTCGTGTTTGACAACACATATAAGATGAACAGATATGGTATGCCATTCATCCCCTTTGTCGGAGTTAACAACCACCGTTGCACCACAGTGTTTGGTTGTGCCATTGTTTCTGACGAGACCGAAGGGACATACGTGTGGCTGCTGCAGACATTTATGAGGGCAAACTGTCATGTGAAGCCAAAGTCAATAATCACAGACGGTGACGCTGCAATGATCCGGGCGATTCGGACTGTCCTTTCAGATGTGTTCCATCGTCTTTGCTCGTGGCATATCGAGAAAAATATGCAGAGGCACCTGCATTACAAGTCACTGGATGAGTTCAGATCGCTCCTGTACTATGCCACCTCTCAAGCCAACTTTGAGCAGAGATGGACCGCTTTCGTCGATAAATGGAAGACGGATAAAACTGAAGAGTGGCTTAACAGGATGTACAGGAAGAGGAGACTTTGGGCAGCTTCATATATTTCCGATGGTTTTTTCCTTGGTATGCGAAGTAACCAGAGGAGCGAAAGCCTTAACTCCTGCCTTCACCTCCACCTCGACTATGGTATGACCATAGTTGATTTGGTAGTGCATTATGAGAACTGCATAGTTCGCCTCCGTGAGAACGAGGCGCACGATGACAGTGATGCTAATAATAAAGTACCACCGTCGGTTACTGAATATAGGGCCCTTGAGGAGCATGCTGCCACTGTATTCACACCTGCTAATTTCTACATCCTGCAAGATGATTTGCAGAAGATGGGACAGTTGGAGATATTTGAATCGGCCGTGGGAATTGAGCGTCAGACATTCATCGTGACATGGAAGGATAACCACAAGTTCAGTTACAATATTGTTTATGAACCAGGTAACTCAGAAGAAACTATAACATGCAGTTGTCTTAGGATGGTTCAGAAAGGGCTGCCATGCAAACACATTCTCTTTGTTCTCCATCATCTGAACTTAACTGAAATACCAAAGTGTTGTGTCCTTCATCGGTTGTCCAAAAATGCGAGAGATGGGTTGCCTGTGCAGCGGAAGAGTGATATGTTTGGATGGGGTTGGTCAGGGCCATTGGAGAGAGAACGGTATAGTCAAATAACCATAAAAACCGCAGAAGCTGCTCATGTTGCAGCAAATGATGCCTTCTTGTTCGACGAGTTGATGAAGTGTCTGTACAACATAATAGCGCAGAAAAAGATTTCAGAGGAAGAACTTATAGGAAGTAGAAGGTATGCTATGCTTAGGAAGGAGGAAAGTCGGGCGCAACAAGTTGAACCTGGTATTGCTGATCCAGAGAAAGTTTCGACGAAGGGTGCACCTAAGAAGGGGCGGTCAAAGGGGGGCCCGACGTTACGAAAAATGGTAGACCAAAAGATTTTACACAGAAAAAAAGTGGTCTGTTGTGCAGTCTGTGTCATCTCCCAGGTCATAACAAGGCGACATGTCGTCCGAACGAGAAGTAAGTTGTTACATTCTTATTTTTGTTATGTTGCTAATTTGATTTTTTCCAACTATATTTCCTCACGCACTTCTTTTTATGTCGTTCAGGTATCGGGCGTAGAGAAGCAGCTTCGTTTGTCGGAAGAAGAAAACTGGTCGAACGAGTCATGTCGGAAAAACCTATGTTCTTTTTTATTCATACGTGTGTGCGCCAGAGAACTTAACAAGTGCTTTGTTTATGTTTGCTCAAAATATTTATGTGAACATATATATTATTTATTGAATGAGTTGCGACGTTTTTTATACTGTTTTGTGAATGAGTTTAGTTAGTACACAGTTGTTTAATTCTGTTTTTTGAACAAGTTATCTTACGGACTTTCTTTAGCTAATATGTGAAGGAAAAAAAAAGCCCGACCCCCCAGCTAGGCCCGCCGTCAACTACATATTCCGGCCAAATCAAGCCAACGGCGACTCGGGCGGTCAGTTAGGCTGACATACGGGCCCAGCTGAGGGGACCAACGGGGCGGAGAGGTTGAGTTCTGAGAGGAGTTCGAAGGCTACCGCGGAGGCGGCTATTTAAGCCGGTCGCGGCGCCCGTCGGCTTCCGAGGTGGGACTAAAAACCCGACGCGTTCGCGGGCGTCGGTGCCGAACGCGCGGCTGGGCCGGCTCATTTCGCGCGCGGTAGGGGGCACAGTGGGCCTAGTTGGGCCGGCCGACGACGCGGCCACTTATGCGCCGCGGCGCACGCGCACACGGGCGTCCCGTGTTTAGTCCCACCTCGGAAGCCGATGGGCGCCGCGACCTGCTTAAATAGCCACCTCCGCGGTAGCTCGCAAGCTCCTCTTACAACTCCATTTGTCCGCCCTGTTGGACCACGCATGTGGGCCCGTTTGTCAGCCTAATTGACCACCCGAGTCGCCGTTGGCTTGATTTGGATGGAAAATTTAGATTGACGGCGGGCCCGGCTGGCGGGGGCGGGCAATTTTTTTTTCCGTTTTTTTTACGTATACAGTTGTTTTTCACAGCCATGAGGCCAAAATCACACACAAATAATCACATTGCAAATAGTCAGTAATAAAAATAGTCCGAAGCATGTCATTTTTATTTCGAACGAACGACACATAGTATCAAGTAATGATGTGCCATTACAATAAAGATCCAAGTACCGAGCACGGCACTTTTATTTAGGTCACTAACACGCACTGATATGCCATTACCAAATAGCAAAACGAAGTACCGAGCACACATAGTATGCAAAATCATGTCGCATTACAAAAAATAAATGTCCTAATAGCCAACACCCCATCCTCGTATTCATTTCTTCTCCATGATCTTGAGAATCTTCTCTTTCACATTTTCCATCATGTTGCATTCTGAAAAAAGTATTTCAGCTAGAATGCGTCCCCTCGAAGAATTAATCTCAGCTTGGTCAAAGTCTAATATCCACTCTTCTCCGTCCCAGTATTGAGCGCATTTCACCACGAAAAGACCACAAGAGACTCTGCAAAAAACAGCGGGTCAAGTCATGATGGATCAGCGAACTACATACAAATTCAACTTTGAACATACCCGTCCTGTTGTAACGGCATATCGTACTCCCTTATTGGCCAGGAAGAGACATCAGGATATTCCATTTGTAAAAGGGAGTTTACCTCCTTTGTATCTTTAGCTATTTCTGCCCTCTGAAATAGAAATGTGAAATCCATATTAAGTACGTAACAAATGACTATATTCTGTTTTATGTAAAGTTGTAAGCTTACCAGCGTAGTAATCTTTGAAAGAACTCTCTTGCTGATTTTACCAGTAGAATTTAAAACTTGAAACTCATTTTTCTTCTTGTGCATCACAACGGTTATCCAATGATTATCTTCCACATGAAAAGGAAAGTATGCCTACAACAAAGTTTTGTTATGTAGGTGTGCATGCAGATAGTTACGTAGTACGCTTGGTCATACTAAAATGAAGTACCTTATCTTTGACATAATACTCTTCAGTTACTCTAGACACGATTTTTGTTTGGTTTGTGAAATGCTCCAGAAAATGCTTCTTAGAGTTCTTAACCTTTCCATCAACACGAAGAAGAAGCCAGTGGGACACCCAAGATGATAATATGTGACATCAGCACGAGGATTATGGGTCTGCATATGGTTGCAATAACAATTGATGACCTGAAAATATCATAACAGTAATACGGCTATTAGAAAATTAATAAAAAGGACATGTACAACTTAATAAATCAATGCTCATACTTACAGCGCCAGTCAACCACTTTTTCGAAGTGATGGCTTGAAGCATATCTGGTGTACATGTTTCCCCACCTATTCCCGTCATGTGGACGACAGTTTTTCTACAATGCTTCTCCGAGTCTGCTAGTGTCTGGATATAAACCTTGGCGGCCTCTATGTGTTCCTCATTAATGTAATCGGTACTAATTAGAGCCGCCCTTATACCAAACAGACCTACAATAGTTAACACACAATGAGTTAATAAAGTGTGCATGCAAGGACAGAAATATCTTCCAAGAATAAATTACCTAGCACTTACTTTTTTTTAGACGTTTACGTCCACCGTTATGCTGGTAGGGTGAACGAAAGTATTTTGACTGTTGTCGCTTGCGTTTCCCATCATGCTCCTTAGTACCACTTTCTTTCGCATTTTTCATACGGCTTTTCAGACTATCGATACTAATTTCCTCAGATTTATCGGCGCTAGACCCGTCTGATACTGTATTTACATTCTTGGGGGTTGCAGTAACAGATGGAAAATCTTTCGTGTCTACCGTTGCTAGTGATGGGTCGGGTGAATTACCATTCTCCTCAATAATGAAGGGGTCGGCTTCATCACATGTACCGGGTGTATTGTGATGCACGCCTTTGTCATCTGCGAACTTCATGCCCTTCCCAGTGGTGAAGGATGCCTCCACCCTGTCCTCCGTACCTTCTTTTACAGGAGTTGATTTCACTTCTGTCCAATATTTTGGATCATACTTCTTCATCCACTCTTCACTTTCCTCCACAAACTGAACATCATCACGAAACCCCCTGTTTGGCTTGAAGACAAGACCTTTCTTCTGCAGCTTCTCCACTAGTATCTGCAAGAACACATCTCAATCATAAAATACATGCAAACATGATGAATAATCCCATGTATATTGAAGTACACATCACTCATTACCTCAGCACATTTATCTGGGAGAAGACGAATTTCTTTCTGCATATCTTTGATGCATTTCATCACTTGATCTAATGTAGTGTCCCTGCTCGACGAAGCCTCGTCTCTATTATCTTTTCTTTTCCGGGCACGACCTATTTGTTCTTCTCGATCAAATTCTTCCTCTGCAATTTTTCCTTCTTGAGCAATTAATGCCTGTCTGTACTTCTCACTTATTAAGTCATCAATCTGTGATACGTCCAAAGAATTTAAATTACTCAACTTTTAAATACTACCATAAGTGCATGCAGTACAAACCATAAATACTTACCTTCCCATTACCGCGGCCGTATGATGTGTCGTAGCCGTCACGCTTCGCAGCCTCAACTTCTGTCCAATTTAGCATTAACGGATATTCATGTGCCTGTGGATCGAATGTCTCTACATCTATTGGCTGCACTTTCTCCCAATACAAGTACTGCATGAACATGAAATATATTAGCAATCTTTATTTTCGAAACAGTAATTGCAAAGAAAAAAATTTAAATTACAATTTACCTGAATGAGGGCAAGGTTTCCCACCGGCCATGTAAATTTTGTAACATCTCGAACCGTCTTTTCGACGCCATCAACACAAACGCGTAAGGTAAACGCGTTCCAATTAAATGCTTTTATGGCCTCCACATCCTCCACCAACTTGTAAAAACCATTAGGAACTTCTTTTCTGGAGTGCGGTGCAAGAACTGTGCCAAGGAGAACCAACACAATTCTACGCAGGAAATCATCATCATACGTGCCAATCGTAATGATGTTCTCAATCAGCTGGTCTATCATTATTTCACCCGTAGTGGAATGTACAAAACGAGAAGGCACCTTCACCTTTGCCTGTAACCCCCCTTTACCTAGCGCTTTCATGACATCTTTGCCCTTGTTGTCTAGCCCAAAAATGTCAAACACATCTTCAGTGCGCAATGATATCGCACCGTTTTTTGGTGGCATAATGAACCTTTTTCGGGTCAAGTCATATGTTTTAATTATGAATTTCAGCAAACACTTTCGCATTTGCATACTAGGAATCATCAGCATTTTTTCCAACCTAGTGCTTGCAAATCGCTTTTTCTGCCTAGAGTTTAATTTGCTGACCAACAGGCACCACTTCTCAACAGAACAATATATTTCTCCGTACTCGTCCATCACTACGAATACAAGCATTAAAAAAACTATTAGCTACTATACATGTCTACATGCTATACATGATGATTTCACCGTGCGTTCGAAAAATAAAACCTTACCTTCAACCAATTGGCCCTAGGTGGCTGACGGCGTGCGTGACGTACTTCTGCAGCTCGGGGGACGACGGCGGGATCGGGGGGCGGCGGACGTCGACGTGATGGGGAACGGCGGACAGCAGCGTGATGGGGAACGGCGGACGGCGTGATGGGGAACGGCGGACGGCGGCGTCCGTGACGTCGGCAGGCCGGCCGTGATGGGAGCAAGGTTGCGGCGTGCGTGATGGGGGCAGGGTGGGGGCGTCGGCGTGATGGCGCAGAGGGGGGCGTCCGCGAGATGGGGGCAGTGGCGGCGTGCGTGATGGGCGCAGATGGCGGTGGGTGCGGGCGGAGATGGCGGCGGGGTGTGTCGAACGTGGGGTTTGACCCACGTAGATGCAGGTATTTAGGGTAGTCCTTTTTATTTAGAGGTGTCATGCATGCATGTACAAGTTGTGCACGTACAAGTTGTGCACGTCGTCCCCGCCTCCTCGTCAATTATCCGGCCCATCCAATCATTTATGCATGCGTCGGCTGGACAGGGAAAACCCTAAAACACTGCCCGGACGTGACGCAACGTGCGTTCGGTGTCCGGATTCATTCATATCTTGCGTGGGGGGCTACATTGGGCATGCACACACGCTCGCAAAAATTGGTTTCGTCTCGTGCATGTGATCATGTACCCCTAGTGCAACCAGCACCGTTCGGGTGTGCCGGTAGGGCTACTCTGAAAGACGTTTTTTTTCCACGTCAACCGAATGAACCCTAACTTTTTCCACATACTCCAGGCACCATGGCAAGCATGCATGACAATTTTCGGTATTTTTCGACGTCCGATGCATTTTCTAGGGTTTTCCCGGTGGAAAAACCCTAAAACACTGCCCGGACGTGACGCAACGTGCGTTCGGTGTCCGGATTCGTTCATATCTTGCGTGGGGGCCTACATTGGGCATGCGCACATGCTCCCAAAAATTGGTTTCGTTTCGTGCATGCGATCACGTACCCCTAGTGCAACCAGCACCGTTCGGGTGTGCCGGTAGGGCTACTCTGAAAGACGTTTTTTTTCCACGTCAACCAAATGAACCCTAACTTTTTCCACGTACTCCAGGCACCATGGCAAGCATGCATGACAATTTTCGGTATTTTTCGACGTCCGATGCATTTTCTAGGGTATTCCCGGTGGAAAAACTCTAAAACACTGCCCGAACGTGACGCAACGTGCGTTCGTTGTCCGGATTCGTTCATATCTTGCGTGAGGGCCTACATTGGGCATGCGCACACGCTCGCAAAAATTGGTTTCGTTTCGTGCATGCGATCACGTACCCCTAGTGCAACCAGCACCGTTCGGGTGTGCCGGTAGGGCTACTCTGAAAGACGGTTTTTTTTCCACGTCAACCAAATGAACCCTAACTTTTTCCACGTACTCCAGGCACCATGGCAAGCATGCATGACAATTTTCGGTATTTTTCGACGTCCGATGCATTTTCTAGGGTTTTCCCGGTGGAAAAACCCTAAAACACTTCCCGGACGTGACGCAACGTGCGTTCGGTGTCCGAATTCATTCATATCTTGCGTGGGGGCCTACATTGGGCATGCGCACACGCTCGCAAAAATTGGTTTCGTCTCGTGCATGTGATCACGTACCCCTAGTGCAACCAGCACCGTTCGGGTGTGCCGGTAGGGCTACTCTGAAAGACGTTTTTTTTCCACGTCAACCGAATGAACCCTAACTTTTTCCACGTACTCCAGGCACCATGGCAAGCATGCATGACAATTTTCGGTATTTTTCGACGTCCGATGCATTTTCTAGGGTTTTCCCGGTGGAAAAACCCTAAAACACTGCCCGGACGTGACGCAACGTGCGTTCGGTGTCCGGATTCGTTCATATCTTGCGTGGGGGCCTACATTGGGCATGCGCACATGCTCCCAAAAATTGGTTTCGTTTCGTGCATGCGATCACGTACCCCTAGTGCAACCAGCACCGTTCGGGTGTGCCGGTAGGGCTACTCTGAAAGACGTTTTTTTCCACGTCAACCAAATGAACCCTAACTTTTTCCACGTACTCCAGGCACCATGGCAAGCATGCATGACAATTTTCGGTACTTTTCGACGTCCGATGCATTTTCTAGGGTATTCCCGGTGGAAAAACCCTAAAACACTGCCCGAACGTGTCGCAACGTGCGTTCGGTGTCCGGATTCGTTCATATCTTGCGTGAGGGCCTACATTGGTCATGCGCACACGCTCGCAAAAATTGGTTTCGTTTCGTGCATGCGATCACGTAACCCTAGTGCAACCAGCACCGTTCGGGTGTGCCGGTAGGGCTACTCTGAAAGACGTTTTTTTTCCACGTCAACCAAATGAACCCTAACTTTTTCCACGTACTCCAGGCACCATAGCAAGCATGCATGACAATTTTCGGTATTTTTCGACGTCCGATGCATTTTCTAGGATATTCCCAGTGGAAAAACCCTAAAACACTGCCCGAACGTGACACAACGTGCGTTCGGTGTCCGGATTCGTTCATATCTTGCGTGAGGGCCTACATCGGGCATGCGCACACGCTCGCAAAAATTGGTTTCGTTTCGTGCATGCGATCACGTACCCCTAGTGCAACCAGCACCGTTCGGGTGTGCCGGTAGGGCTACTCTGAAAGACGTTTTTTTTTCCACGTCAACCAAATGAACCCTAACTTTTTCCACGTACTCCAGGCACCATGGAAAGCATGCATGACAATTTTCGGTATTTTTCGACGTCCGATGCATTTTCTAGGGTTCTCCCGGTGGAAAAACCCTAAAACACTTCCCGGACGTGACGCAACGTGCGTTCGGTGTCCGGATTCATTCATATCTTGTGTGGGGGCCTACATTGGGCATGCGCACACGCTCGCAAAAATTGGTATCGTCTCGTGCATGTGATCACGTACCCCTAGTGCAACCAGCACCGTTCGGGTGTGCCGGTAGGGCTACTCTGAAAGACGTTTTTTTCCACGTCAACCGAATGAACCCTAACTTTTTCCACGTACTCCAGGCACCATGGCAAGCATGCATGACAATTTTCGGTATTTTTCGACGTCCGATGCATTTTCTAGGGTTTTCCCGGTGGAAAAACCCTAAAACACTGCCCGGACGTGACGCAACGTGCGTTCGGTGTCCGGATTCGTTCATATCTTGCGTGGGGGCCTACATTGGGCATGCGCACATGCTCCCAAAAATTGGTTTCGTTTCGTGCATGCGATCACGTACCCCTAGTGCAACCAGCACCGTTCGGGTGTGCCGGTAGGGCTACTCTGAAAGACGTTTTTTTTCCACGTCAACCAAATGAACCCTAACTTTTTCCACGTACTCCAGGCACCATGGCAAGCATGCATGACAATTTTCGGTATTATTCGACGTCCGATGCATTTTCTAGGGTATTCCCGGTGGAAAAACCCTAAAACACTGCCCGAACGTGACGCAACGTGCGTTCGGTGTCCGGATTCGTTCATATCTTGCGTGAGGGCCTACATTGGGCATGCGCACACGCTCGCAAAAATTGGTTTCGTTTCGTGCATGCGATCACGTACCCCTAGTGCAACCAGCACCGTTCGGGTGTGCCGGTAGGGCTACTCTGAAGGGACGACGCGACGACAACCTGTGGCTCGATCGGCAGTAGGCGCGTGCTCGGGGACATGCTTGGCGAAGACAGGCTCGCGATCGGTTGATCAGACCGACGGCGGCGCTGTACGCGCCATGGCGGGGACGACGCGCTGATCGGAGTCGATAGCGACGTTGTCGGTGATGTCCCGGGCGATGACGACGAAGACGGGCCGGCGATGGAGACCGCGCGGACGTGCGGCCGGCAGCGATGCACGAAGGCGTCCCTTGGGCGGCGCGTCCAGCCTTGCCACGCGGTTGAGGAGGAAGCGGCCGGTGGAGTCGACGCCGATGTCGGAGTAAAGGCGCGGGGGTCGACGGCGGCGACGGGCGACGCAAACCGATCTTAGATCGAAAAACCAAAAAGTAAACGCCGATCAAAGCGACCGGCGAGAGAGAGAAAAAACCCGGAGCAAGGGCTCGGGAAAAAGACTCTCTAGGGCAGCCGGTCGACACGACCGGCAGACGAACCCTAGGTACGGGCGGCGCGGCCCCCGGCGGCGGTCATGGAGGCCGACCGCCCCGGGGGCGGCGCGCGGGGCGGAAGCGTCGGGCGGCGGCTAGGGTTGGATCGGTTAGGCTGATACCATGTTAGAAGGGAAAGAGAGGGATTGGTGGAATCATTGTTTATTGCTTGAGCCTCGTGGGCATATATATAGGAGTACAATGACCAACTTAGAGTACAAGACAAGATAGGACAAAATCCTAGTCTATCCTATACTTCCTAATAATCAATATACTCAACACTCCTGATTACATCTATCACCGAGGGCTCGTCGTGGTGACCATCGCACAGATCATCATCGTCCTCTTCGGTGTAATAGCAATTGTCATCATCATTAAAGATGGGGTGGAGCGTCCAGTCAGAGCAGCCACCATCACCATCTTCCTCTTGACAAAATAGTGCCAATTGATGCGTAAGATCAACGATCTCACCACCATGCGTCTTCTGAATCTTGTGCGAAACGACAGCCTTGTGGCAGTCCCCTCCCGCCTTCGCCCGGTCCGCGGCCGCCATGAGCGCGTGTATCTTGTGAGACATCACGCCGACGGTGGCCATCCTGCGTCGGAGCGAGGCGAGGACGTGGAGCCTGGCGGCGAGCACGCCGGTCTTGCTCTTGCACATGGTCACCGCCTTCTTCAGGAGCACCGGGCCCTTGGCGATCTTCATCTTCGTCGCGGAGAGGTGGCCTAGCAGCTGCCTGTCGATGGCAACAGCTAAGGTGGCTAGGCATGCGCAGATCACCGAAGTGCCGATCGAGATGATGAGAGTGAGAGTTAGACAAGGTGGCTTCAGATTCATGGGCCTTGTCCTGAGGCCCCTAGGATGTATTTATAGTCGGGAACTCGGTGAAAATAACATGGAGAGAGAGCAATTTGAGCATGTGGACTGCGCACTATATTTGAGGGAGAACTAAAGCTGGGTGCGTGTGGAAGCTAGTTAAAATGCAAGAAAAGCTAGTGAGATGTGAGATATGAGGAAGGATATGTCTAAAGTATATATCGCTCCGGTTAGGCCACAAAGAACACTATATCTCTGTTGTTAATTCTTATGCCCCATGCGTTGCTGCTGCTGCTTTGTGTGACTTTGCGTAGCTTTCCTTTGTGTGGCTTTGTTTGCGCTAGCTAGCTTTGCCGGCTGGTGGTGCTCGTCAACATGGCCTGCAGGCTGCAGCCATGCAATGCAGCAGGCCATGGTTAGGTTGGAGTGGTCAGGGAAGGGGCATACGTACGTGCTCCCCGTGCGCGTCACTGTGGCGACAACCACATCAAGGACGGAAAAACGGTGGGCTTTCGAGATTTTGTAGGTCCCTGAAGTGGAGACGGCAGCAAATAAATAGTGGTGCCCGCACAACTCCTTTCTGATCATATCAAAAGAAGGAGAAACCATGGTGTAGAGCTAGCTGCTACCTCAATTACTGAATGGAAATAAGAACTAGCTGGGCCCACCTTTGAGTGAGTGTGAAACGCACGAGCTAGACAGTCTCGGTTTAGTCAATTCTGCAGGGATTGGACACTGCATTCATTTGAGAACTTGCTATTCATCCCTTCGAGTAGAAAGATTTGCTACTCCCTCCTATCCATATTACATGATACTTTTTGTTCTCATGGTTATAATTTTTATACGAGTGTGGTCGTTTGAACCCCAGGCTTCACGGGTCGGGATTCTCAAAAATCATATTTGTAGATTTCAGAAATTTCGGAAAATAATCTCACATGTACGTGTAAACGGATCAATATGTTTGTAAGTTTTTTGTGAACCAATTTGTGGTTGGATGGTTAGGACATCTCCAAAGCGGACCCTCAAACCGCCCGCAACCGTCCGGACTGCGCGGTACGGACGTGTTTAGCCATCCAACGAGGGTCTGTATCGGTCCGCCGAGCGGTCCGGAACGTACTTTTCCCGGCAAACCCGAGACAAACAGGAGGGGGGGGGGGGGGGGGGTTTGCGGGAGTCCGGACAGTAGGCACGTAGGGCTCCGACACCCCTGGCCCACCCAAAACCCCTCCCCGACCCCGCGCCTCCATTCTCCCATTTTCTCTTCTTCAGTTCTTCTCTCTTGCCTTCGCCGTTGCTCCACCACCCCAGCCGTCACGCCACACCTCTGCTGGAACTCAACGAGTCCGTCGCCTCCAACAGTACACCTGGGCTCCACGCCGCTTCTCCTCCGTAGCCGTTCCACACCTCTCCTCCGATAGCCGGGCAGGTACCATCCGCTCATACGATGCTCACCATGCCAGGCAACTATTCGGTGAATTGCTCGGGCTATTTTTTTTTTGTCCCTTCTTCTTTGAAGCAATGGATTCGGATATGGAGTACATATACGAGCACTATGTTGAGTCATCCGACTCGTCCGACGAGGAGGACTACACGGATGAAACGGCGGTGCTTGCAGATGCGGAGCATGCGGAGGAGCATATTCTCAATTTCAAGGGATCGATCAAGAGTCATCGAGTGCTCAACCGAAACCGGGCGCGCACGCTGATGGACAACTACTTTACCCCCAGTGCCCTCTGTTAGGAATTAATTAATTAGGTTAATTATAAATGTTAATCCATGCTATGTCGGTGGTCATGTTTGGCAACCGCCTCCTTTTATAACTGCCTTGTAATGAGGGTATAAATACCCCAATCTTCAATCAATGAAATAAATGTTCCATCATTTGCTCCCCTCTCTCTCGTTTTACTCTTCACACGTTATCACGCACTTTTGCTCTCCGCTCAGAGAAGGCCACGAGAGAGGAAAGAAAGAGAATTGTTGTCGCTGCAGATTTGATCAGACTGATACCGTCCATGGAAAGAATCCATGGACATGCGTACATCTGTAACAGAGAAAAACTGGATCAGGAGATTGTTCTATTTGTCTTTGTCTTCTTGCAATCAATCCAAGATCTAATAACTACTACTAGTTGTACTTTGTGAATCGCCTCACCCGATCGATTGTTCCTAAACAGAAACGAAAGAAAAGAAGAACGGGTGAAGGAAGCACGTATTTCCTCACCATCCCCAGGTTGAACGACGACATGGCATGGTGGCGAGGCCCTGCATCTCCACCCACTCATGGTGTGGCGGTCAGCGGGCACAGCGGCGGCGACCTCCTGCGCACCAGCGACGACCACGCGACGCCCGACAACGGTGGCTCGGCATCACTCGCAGCGATGCGGGCTAGAGCCTCCCAGACGGCAGCCCACGAGGCGCAACGCTCGGCGTCAACAGCACCCTCAGCACTTCCACCTACCACACGGCTGCCTACGGCAACAGTAGCAAACGGCAAGATCGGCCTCCTCGACCGAGCCGGCGCACAAAGCTTGGTGGGGCTCCTCCCTCCACCGGCGCACGGCGCAGCTTCTTCCAAGAAGCGGCAGCCCAGGCATCTCTCCACCCTCCGGTGGAGCACAACCACGGCCAACAACCGGCCATTGGAGCGACGGATTCATCCGGCTGCATGGCGCGGTCCATCCACCAACCGGCCAGAACACGGCGCCTTCCGGCGCAGTCCCGTCGAGGTGGCGGCAGAGCAGCCCAATCCTCCGGTGCGTGCGGCGCAATTTTCTCTGGCCGGCAGGGCAAATCCCTAGCAGCGGTGGTTACGGTAGAACTCCCGATTTGGAACCGCACAGGATAGAGAGATGATTGGGGAAATCCTTATCTATTTGGCATTGTTCCAATTTAGCCCTTGCACTTCTGTATATCTAATACATGTCCCTGCAGTTTCAGTGTGCAGCACTGGGTTACTAGGATTCACTAAACCTACGGTTTAGTCCTCCAACATTTTGAAACTATGTTCTGTACATAGCACTTGCAAAATATTCCATCAGGCTTACTTTTTCTTCTGCAATTTAGTATGTGTACGTACTTTAAATAGTAGATTTGGCGATCAACTATTTTGCAAGTTTGGATAGGAGACTCGCTTTCCGTATTGCATTTACAGATTGTAAATGATAATTCTATCTAGAAAAAAAATCAACATGTCCAATGTGTCTGCCTCAAGCATTCTATGTAGCATGTAATTTTAGTGCAACAACTATATTAAATTTAACTTGGAATCACAAGGTACTGGTGACATCTACTGCATAAGTTGCTGATTATTCACCACAACTGTGAGGTCTATGTCTTGTTATTTTGACAAGATGACTACCTTCGACGTGCTCTTCCAAATATTAATACTTAATATGACTAGCCCAAAATTTATTTGTGAATCACAAGGTATTGGTGACATCTACTACACCATTTGCAGATTATCTATCAATACTACGAGGTCTACATCTTGTCATTTTAACAAGATGACTACCTTTGAAGTGCTCTTCCAAATATTAATATTATATGTGACTACCTCAAGATATCATAAGGTTATACTGGCATCTACTGTAATTTTTTACAGACTATCCACTATTACTGCAAGGTCTACATCATGTCACTTTGACAGATGATTACCTTCAAAGTGATTTTCTTAAATATAGCATAACATAAGGTAATAGAGATATGAACATCTACTGACAAAAGTCAGACTATGTTTTCTATGACTGCGAGATCTAAACCATATTGGTGATTATCTTCAAAGTGTTATCCTATATAAATTGAGGTCTACACATATGGCTATAAGGCATCAGCCATACTAAAATTTGCTCCTCTGAAGCATTTATTGTTGTTGTTCACTAAAATATTTTACTCTCATAGTAAATATTGTTCTTGCACACTCGTTATATGCCGAAATGGTATTTTTGTGCTAATATAAACTATTCAAGCCTCACTTTGCTTGAATATGTCATAGAAATCTACGCAAATCTATTCATATACCAGATTACCTTCTATTACATTGGTAAAATACATGGCAGGACTGGAGCCTATGTCACTATTTCTAATTATAGTGTCGTTCATCCATCAAGATGGATACCATAATTTATAAGAGTGTTGCAAACACTATTGGAAGATCCACATCACATTGTGGTTGTTATTTTCATAGTGACCAACCAATGTTAAAATTACAAAGTCCATGTTTTGGCCGTGACTCTATAGTCACACCTTTTCCTCATGAAAGAAGCCCTAAACATTAGCAACGATTTCATCGTATGCACTTTATTGAAGGTTTACACCCCATGTTCACCAAGCATCACCACTAGTAGAAAACAGGGCTTTGGTCCAAGCTCGATCTACACATTAGTCCCGGTTGCATTACGAACCGGGACTAATGTGAGCATTAGTCCCGGTTCGAGCGGCTAGGGCGCCGATCGGGGCTCGGCAGGCATCAGTCCCGGTTCAAATGGGACCTTTAGTCCCGGTTGGAGATACCAACCAGGACTAAAGGGGTTGAGGCTTTAGTCCCACCTTTAGTCCCGGTTGGAGACACCAACCGGGACTAAAGGGGTTCTGAAAGTTTCTTTTCTGTTTTTCCATTTGTTTTCTGTTTTTAGTTTCTGTTTTAAATTGCTTATATCTTTTAGGATATTTGATGTTTTTGAGTGATTCTTTTTGCATTAGATTCAAAATTTTGTCTAGTTTCTGTTTGTGCCATTAGTTTTCAAATTTGAATGGTTTAAATTTGAATTTATTCAAATTTGCTTCAAACCCTAGATTGTGAATAACTTGAGTTTAAAAATAGTTTTTAATTTAACTCTTTTTGCTCCTAGTCACATGTTAGATTGTTGTCACAGTAAGATTTATTTGGTTATTTTTAGAATAATTTAAATTAGGATTATAATTAAAACAGTATTGTTTTGCTTATATAGTTGTTTTAGTCATTTAATTGTTGTTTTTTTATTATTTTTAGTTAGTTCTTTCTGTAGATTTTAACATGCTGTAGTATGGTGCATATTGAATGCACAAAAAGTCTGGAGTTGAAATAAGTTTAAAAAAATGAAATGCCTTTGTAACAGATGAGTTTTCGTCCGAAACCTTGATACTTCGAAGGAGATGGTCCAGTTTGTACACGAAGTGCATCCAGTTTTTGCCGTAACCCTCTCAACTTTTTAGCACATGCTATGTAGGTGAAATGATGATACCATGCCAAGTTTCAACCTTTTCAGAGTTCATTTGTAGTGCTTTTCAATTTCAGGGTCATTTAGCTCAAAAAAATCATTAAATGCATGAAAAATAGCAAATGAAGTTAGAAAGGGTTGAAATTTGAGGATGTAGCTTTGAATGGTGCATATTGAATGCACAAAAAGTCTGGAGTTGAAATAAGTTTAAAAAATGAAATGCCTTTGTAACAGATGAGTTTTCGTCCGAAACTTTGATACTTCGAAGGAGATGGTCCAGTTTGTACATGAAGTGCATCCAGTTTTTGCCGTAACCCTCTCAACTTTTTAGCACAAGCTATGTGGGTGAAATGATGATACCATGCCAAGTTTCAACCTTTTCAGAGTTCATTTGTAGTGCTTTTCAATTTCAGGGTCATTTAGCTCAAAAAATCATTAAATGTATGAAAAATAGCAAATGAAGTTAGAAAGGGTTTGCTCTGGCTTGGTTAACCTTAGTTGTGACTCTGGCTGGGACGGTGCTAGCAGATGTAGTCGACGGTAGGATTGGATGGACACCAACCCGGACTAAAGGGGTTCTGAAATTTTCAAACTCTTACCCCCCCCCCCCCCGTATCGCCATTTCAGTTTTGAAAAAAACAAAATAAAATGATAAAAACTTCAAAAATTAAAATCCTTCGAGATGTAGTTATGTTACTACATCTACTAGTTAGGAAAATTAAAAAACATAAATTTCGACATGTTTTGCAAAAAAGTGTTATGAAAAAGTAAAACGGCTATAACTTTTGCATAGGATGTCAAAAAAAACGTATAATATATCAAAATGTTCAGCACGAGAAGCCGGTTTTGATTTCAACGGCCATAGGCCGTTTTGCAAATTCTTAGAATCCTCAAATTTAAGTTTTTTCGATTTTTTGGTCAAACTCTGGTCAAACTATGGTCAAACAGTGGTCAAACTACTTATTCAATAAATATTAGTGTTACTAAATAATTATTGTTTTTTAGAATAATAGCTTCAAACTCAAACGGTGAAACGTGTGACATCATGCTCAAGGGCTTAATATGATTGATATGATACATATAACAATAAGGTATAACTTCTGATAATAATAAGATTGCCATATTTGGATTCCTCACATTTTTCTGATAATAATGGATATAGTATTTGTCGAATTTCGATTTACAGATTTAAAGATATTAATTATGCCATATTAAATGAATAAATGGCAAAAAAAATGAATAAAATAATATTATTACTTATTTTATTTTCATTGAAATTCAATATTATTATTACTTATTTTGTTTATTTTAATAATTGTTTGGAATTCAAAAAATTAAATCATGTGACATCAAGACCTAAGGGTTAATAGGATTGATACCTTACTATTGTCAGGAAAACAACAAGTGCAGACTTGGAAACTAGGGGCGATAGAACCAGGAAGTTAAGCGTGCTGGGGCCGGAGCAGTGAGAGGATGGGTGACCGGCCGGGAAGTTAGACGATTTGGAATGAGTGCTCCACGCTGGAGCAGTGAGGAGGGGTGATTAGAGATTAAATTGTCAAATAATTCAAAGATTTGAAAATCAGAATAAAACTTAAAAACAAATAAAAAAATTCAAAAAAAAAATTCAAAAAAAATTCAAAAAAATTCTTTTAGTCCTGGTTGGTGTTACCAACCGGGACTAAAGGTCCTCCATCCCCCGCCCCAAACAGCGGCCACGTGGAGGGCCTTTAGTCCCGGTTCATAATGCAACCGGGACTAAAGGGGGGGGCCTTTAGTCCCGATTGCGCAGTCCCGGTTGGGTAACCGGGACTAAAGGCCCTCCCAAACCGGGACAGAAGGCCCGTTTTCTACTAGTGCACCTTGGCGGATTGTGCTCAACAAGATCATTTCATCCATATATATCTTTTACTCCAAGAAGTAAATTAAATAATGCACGATCATTTCATGTAACACATGGCTATTCTATTGATAGCTCAATATGCACATATGCATTTTATATGTCACCAACTTCACTTAGTTCTCAAACTAAAGTACATAATGGATGAATATTATTCATCTCGAATATTTCCCTTAAGAGAAACATGCTGCCATGAGTACATCGCGAATGGTCACCCATTTGTTTTTCAAGACTTCAAGTCTGTTGAAGCTTACAACTTTGTCACTTAATCAACTTCAAGTTGAGATCCCATGATCAAATTATTTCATATGTAGATCCGATTGAAAAGCCCTTAATACACATTACATCCTCTTATAATAGTACTACCATTTCCATGGTAAAGAAGTATATAATTTCTTAAAATCATCAGATTCACCCAACGGGTGCTATACCATTATTTGAAATATTTGCTAGTAATGAGAATACTATGCAAGTCAGTGGTCACAAAAAAATGAAGCATGAGGAATTCAAATTAATGTGAAGGCTAGAAGACAACCAAAGACAAAATTGCCTCTTAATAGGGAATATATCGTTTTCAAACGATCACAAAGGTAACTCTCAAGTTTCTCAAATGTGTGGTTATACAAATATCAGACCTATGATTACCAAACCCTCAACATATGGTCAACCACACCACAAATTTATTAAAAAGACAAATAAGTTCATTGGGATAAATTTGAAAATTTGCAAACTTACAACCAGAAAATATTCTGGTAAATGATTGTTCTCAAATCTTCATCAGAAGGAGAGAACCAAAAATCTAGCATAGTAAAAGGATGGTGAATTCCTTTGCAACAATGATATGTTTGCGTAATAAATTTTTCAATAATATTGGAGACCTCACTTAATCTCTTAATTATCCCAAAATAATATTAGACAATACTTGTACTACTACATGTAGTAGGATGTCCAATATCATATCCCTCGGATACAATATTTGATAAATTTGAATGTTTGTTTCAATTCATACTCAATATTGTTGCGTACACAATGATTTTCTAAATATTAATAAATTAAATATTAGGTTTGATAGCCTTAGCCTCCTAGTTTGGGGATGATTAGAAAATTATTGACAATTTTATTGGTCACAATTTACCAAGTTGTAAAATCCCCCAAATCCTTAGATTTTAGATGCACCACATGTGCCAAAGGGGAAATAAGTTTTAAGGCCCTCTCACCTTAAAATTCCAAATGAGACACTCATTATTCGTTGAACACATTCACAAGATATATGTGGACTCAACCATTATCTGGATTTCTTAAGATACTTCATGGTACTCATAGAAACATATATAAAATGATTTCAAGTGTGTCTCTTATCACACACAACCATGAATGATCTTACTAAATTAATTGCTCAACTTATCAAAGTAGGAGCAAATTCTCCTAAACACAGGATAAATCCATTCAAATGGACAATTTCGTTGAACTCATTTCGCAAGCAATATCTCATTATATATAGTACTTTATGTACATACCCAGAATGATTTAATTAAATATCGTATCAAAGATATTGATATTAATTACATGACCATGCTTGCAGAATTGTAATTTACCACCCTCTTGCTGGACACATACGGCATTACACACCGTAAGTATGATCTAAATCATACCAACTGCATATCATACTACTTTCCCCTTGTAGTAAGTACGTGGAAATCAACAAAGTATTTCCCATCTGCGATAATTCGGTTACATACCGATATCACCACTCCAGCGTACATCAATTGGTCCTCACCGAACATTAGGGATCTATGTGAGGAATAACAATTTATCCGTCAATCAAAATTATTCATAGCCCGTATGCTGATTGCATCAGCAATAAGGACATTTTCTAGCATTAGGGGGAGATAAGTACCAAAAAGAATGCCAAGAAATAAATTAGAAATGTTATTGACATTCAATCCTTAAATCCACGTACTCAAAGAATCTGAACTAGAAGTTTAGAGAATCATACATTTGCAACACATTGCAAATCTGCCACATACATTTACTGATGACAAAGGTGTCACTAAATTTTATATTTCTGCAGTAAAGTGTCAGAAAGAGTGGAGGTACCTTGTAAACCACTCTTCTCCCCAAATGAGAGCAAGAGGGGGAGAAATCTGGCCACACGAGATATAATTTCTCATATGCTTCCGCGGAAACAGAGGAAATCAGATCCTCAACCAGTAAATGTAATTCAACATCAAGTTGAAAGACACCTCATAGGATGCTCATCATCCAAAACCCGGCATAATTGCGCACAAATGTTTTGATGCCGGGACATCGAAACACCCTGACTTTCTTGTTGTAGGAAATCATAAGGAGTTAAAAGGAATAAACACATTTCCATAAATTTCATCGATTCCATCAGAATCATATAAAATAAAGACTACATTTGTTCACTGTAAAAAAAGACTATATTTGTCGACATATATTTCTTCTCAAAATTGCTAAAACCTTTTGGGCCCTGAACCAAAATCCATGGTAGAGTGCCTCTTGCACTCATATTGGTTCACATAAAAGGAAGCAAGTAGTGAAGAATAGCACTCGCTCAACAACAGAGTTGTATTTACCACAGTAATACATACTCCTCATAAGTATCTCCCATATGGAATACAAATACCTTCTCATTCGTAAACAAAGTAAATGAGGTGGTGAGAAAGCGAGGCTTGTAGCAAAAGGGTTCACGCAGAGACCGGACATCGATTATGATGTAACATACCCTCTTGGTATGAGTGGAATTATGTTTCGATAATAAATATTATTGGCAGTACAAATAATATTATCCATGCAGTTAATGGATGTAGTGACTACATACTCATATGGGTCACTCGTTTCATAAATCTATACTAAAGCCCCTGAAGGGCTTACAATTCCGAATCCAAAAATAAATCGCGGCATTTTTGTGTAAAAATTCAGAAGTCACTCTATGGCTCGAAATAGTCGGAAATCATATGGTACTACCAACTAAATGAGTTCCTTCTTCAAAAGGATTACTCGAATAATGATGATAGTTTATGTGTTTTAATTAAAATCACAAATTTGATTTCCTTACATCACCTCAGTGTATATTGATGATTTCGTCATCAATGTCTCTATAAGACCTAAACATATACAAAATTATCTGAAGACGGAAAATTTGGATTCAACCAAATTTAGCTTAAGTTTGCAACTTAAGCATTTTTTCAAGAATACATATCAGTCTACATATATCCAAAACATATACGAGAAGTTCAATGTGGATATATCATACCAATAAAAGACATGTATGGTCATACTACCCCTAATAGGGTACTAATCCATTCATACCTAGGGGTGATAATGAAGTGATACTAGGATCTGAAGTTCTATATCTCTCTAATGTCAAAGCACTCATATATTTGCAAAGTACGTTAGGCCTGACACTATATTTGCTATCTTTGTTCAGAGTGCAACCCCCAATAAAAGGTATATGGTCGATATAAGAAATATCAACTTATATATCAAGCTCACAATAAATATATCTTGGACAATTCCGTCAGGAAAATCAAGATATGACCATGATATGATGCAATGATATTGGCTCTTTATTTGATCCCAGCAATGCCATATCAGTGACTGAACTCACTGGAATAGTCTTCTCATGGAAGTCATCTAAATAGACTTTAATGGCTACTTCTACTTATCATTCTGGCATAATTGCTTTATCTAAAAGCACCGCAAAAAATATGAATGGCTCAGTAGAATGATTAACCACATGTGGTTGAGATTTCATCAGAATCACATAACTTGATTCATCAAGATGCTACCACTTGTGTTACTCAATACCTACAGGTTATATGAAGAGCAATATCATAAAGCACATTGCTCGAATTACTTATCCTCACGAATTATAGAAAAGTGAGGAAATAATTTGCAAACAAAATACTGTGAAAATCCTACAGATTATTCACAATGTCGTTATCATGTCAATGGAATTGGTATGACACATTCTCCAGATTTGCAAAGTTCAGGGGGAGTAGTCTCCCAAACTATAACCTGTTAACAATCATCAGATTGCATATATTGTACTCTTTTTCCCTTCATGAGTTTTTCCCTAATGGTTTCTCATAAAAGGTTTTTAACGAGAGAATATAAATAAGTGTCCGTATATGCCATATCATTTTCTCCTTAAATTTTTCCCACTGGGTTTTAAGGGAGTTTTCAATGGCATATCAGATTGCACTCTTTTCCTTATGAGTTTTTATCAAAGTTTCTCATAATGGTTTTTAATGAGGCAATACTCTTTAAATCATATGCGATACTTTCAAGTTTTTCCCCATCGATATCGGGGTTTTTAAAGGAAAGTATACAATGCATATTTATTTTTCTCTAACTCCCAATGAGTTTTCTCCCTTCTCAAAGGTTTTTTCTCATTTGAGTTATCAAGAGACAATAACCATTATATGTTGTATCATTTTCTCCTTATTTTTCCCACGGGGTTTAAAGGAGGTTTAATAACATATCAAGTACTATTCTCCTCATATTTTTCCCACAGGGTTTTGGAGGAGTCTTTCTCAAGATGAAGATGATGTACATTCAAGGCAAATACATACTAGGAGGAGACTATCAAGATGATGTATATCCATAAAGAGAAGCATTGATTAGGGGAAGTGTTAGGAATTAATTAATTAGGTTATTAAATGTTAATCCATGCTATGTCGGTGGCCATGTTTAGCAACCGCCTCCTTTTGTAACTGCCTTGTAATGAGGGTATAAATACCCCAATCTTCAATCAATGAAATAACTGTTCCATCATTTGCTCCCCTCTCTCTCGTTTTACTCTTCACACCCTCTTCGCTAACAATTTTCGCCGGCAGTTTCGGATGCGCAAAAATGTCTTCGATCGTCTCTACCATGGTATCCAGCCCCTTGATGACTACTTCATCTTGAAGAAGGACGTTGTGGGAAGGATAGGTTTCTCTGCTTACTAGAAGTGCACGACCGCACTGCGGATGCTTGCATATGGCACGACCGTTGATTCGTGGGGCGAGTACCTACGGATGTCCGAGAGCACATGCGAAGATGCCACAGTCAGGTTTGCAACTACCGTGTTGAGGTGTTTGGACCTCAATACCTGAGAGAACCAACTGTGGCAGACACCGAGAGGCTCTTGGCAATCTCGGAAGCAAGAGGGTGGCCACGTTTGCTCGGATCACTTGACTGCATGTATTGAAAATGGAAAACTTCCCAAAAGCTTTGCAAAGGCAATATCTGGGTCATGTTAAGAAGCCCACCATCATTCTTGAAGCAATTGCAGCACAAGATCTTTGGATTCGACATGTTTTCTTTGGCATGCCTGGGTCTCACAATGATATCAATGTGTTGCAGTGATCATCATTGTTTACTAGGTTGACTGAAGAAAAAGCTCCTCCTTGCCACTATACTATCAATGGGCATGAGTACAACATGCGCTACTATCTGGTAGATGGTATCTATCCTACTTGGGCTACCTTTGTGAACGCCATCTCTAACTCAGTTGGTCAGAAAAAGTCTCACTTTGCCCAAAGACAAGAAGCGGCTAGAAACGATGTTGAGAGGGCTTTTGGAGTTCTGCAGGCATGTTTTGCAGTTGTCCGTGGACCTGCTAAACAATGGGATCCGGAGACCTTGTGGGAGGTGATGAACTGTTGTGTGATCATGCACAACATGATCGTGGAGGATGATGGTGAGGATGCTACCGCAGGTCTTGAATTTGAGAACATGGGTGATCCTATCGAACTTCTCGACCAAAATACAGCCAGATTTGAAGAGTTTGTTCAAATGCATGAACAAATTCGGCATCGAGCAGCTCACGAGCAACTGAAGGAAGATCTGATTGAGCATCTGTGGACGGTTAAGGGGGACAACAATGTTGGAGTGTAATATTTAAACTTTTTAATTAGAACTAGTGCTGCATTTGAACATTTGAACTATTTTAGACTATATATGTGGCTATTTGAACGTGCGGACTTAAAAAAATATTTGGGGTCGGATGTATGCGGGCAATGTTGAATTGCCGGCTCCCGCATCCGTGTCTGCGGACTGGTCCCCCCTGTCCGCGGACGGATGCCGGAGCAAATTTGCGGGTCAGCGTTGGAGATGCCCTTAGGAGGATAATGGTATTCCGAGCCCATCAGGTTCAGCCCTAGACTTGACATTAGTGCTCGCCTTATTTCTGGATTTATTTCAGACTTCCGATAATGTTCGTTCAGCGGGAGAAGACGTTCCCGTCGACTGTGGTGACTTCGTAAAATCTCAAGATGCTATGCTGGCTCAGTCTCTCGGAGGAGCTCATAGGGGTAGGATGTGTGTGCGTGTGTTCATAGAGATGGGTGTATGCGTGTATGTGAGCGACTTCGATTGTACTGTGTTAAAAAAAACATGTTTGTAAGTTTTATTAATTAATTTCTTTATTCGGCGAGCAACTATAGGTCATATATTTGTGTTTATGAAAAACATATCACAATCGTTGAAACAAATATAGTACCCCTCCGATCCATATTAATTGACATTGTTTTAGTACAACTTATTTTTGTAGGGATGGTACGCATCCGCTCCTTTTTAGAAGGTGCATTAAAAATCTCAGAAGTCAAAGTTTTCAATTTTAATCAACTTTATAGAAAATGTATTAACATCATGAAATATATTTTCAAATTAATGATATCAAATCGGTATCATTAGATCCATCATAAAATATATATCAAATTTTATCTATACACTATCATACATCTACGGCTAACTTGGGCATTCATTTAACTACTACCGTAAAAATGCCAGTCGATGGCATTGGTCCATTCCATAGGACTGTTTCAAATATTTTGCAAAAAAAATATGTAGTTGTATTGAGATCTTAGCAAATTAACCATAGATCTTCATCGTAAACCGACGTCAGAATCTCAATACAACTACGATGAAGATCTGAAGTCGGTTTAGTACAACCTGCTTAGGAAACTCTCATTAATATTGTAGAAACCTACATAGGAAAGAGGCAGCCGTATCACTTTATGTTGTTTTTTAATGCATTTCTAGACACTTTATTTTCAGAGATTCGAAGCGTGCAAGCAAGTTAAGAGCATCTACAACCGGAGCCCTCAGATCCGTCCCAAACGCCCGGACGGACTGTCCGGTCAGTGACCGGACGAAAAATTGGCACCCAACTGGACTGCATAAATCCAGCCCAAACGCCCAGACTGACCGGCACTTCCCATGTCCGGCCCATATCTGGGGCGGATATGGGGACGCCCAGACGCGCCCGCCATGTAGGCTTTGTCAAGCAGGACCCACCCCAAATCCACCGAAAATGCACTAGTCCTCCGCATCGACCGAACTCCTCCCGCCGACCTCCTCCATTTCTCCCGCCTCCGCGCAGCCGCCCACCCCATCCCTTGCTCGCCGTCCTTGTGCTCCTTCAGTGATGCCGTCGCCGACGATCGTGTCCGCCACCATAGTCACCGATGATGCCTCGGCGGAATCAGTCGCGCTTCCCGGCTTGGCGCCGGATCCTTGCAAGGCGGAGAAACTTTCCCGGAAGGAGCGCCGCAGGAGGCAGCGCGAGCGTGAGGCGGCGGCGAGGCAGCTGCGGACGCGGCCTTGCTGCCCGCTGCTGAGGACGTGGACGCGAAGCAAGCCAATCCATCGGCCGTGGCCGCGGAGACATGCAAATTGGCGCCCGAGCCCGATTTTGTTCCACCCTCCTAGTGGACGGGCATCCAGGATTGGAGCTTTTCGCAAGCTGTCCCCGAGGCGGACATGATGGCCGACTCGCCGGTGCTCCAAATCCATCGGGCGTCATCGCGCAATGCCGGCTCCGGGCATGCCGACTTGGTGTTCGACGGAATGCCCAACCAAGACCCGGTATAATTTTTGACCCTTTCCAATTGCATTCATAGATTCTTTCATTGCACATATCATCGGATCATATTTGTAGGACGATAGTTTATTTGCGGTGCCTACTGTAGGAATAAATATTGCATGACATGATAAATAATGGTCAAGAGTCTTTGCAATTTACCATGGAGGATACCAATTCCTCGGTGTTTGAAGTTGGGCAAATGTCAAACGCTAAAAAGAAGAAGAAAGTTGCAAAAGTTGTCAAGCCTAGAGGTCTATTAAAAGAAGCCTATGGACTGATATCGATTCTACCCATTTTGACCCTCCTTTTAGGAATAACAATAGAGGTACTCGTAATTGTGTGGTTAGAAAGAGGAAGATGGTTTGTTGTGTGAAATTTGGTGCAACACTAGCATGGATCTGATTTTTGGAACCGAGCAAAAAAGGGAGAAATATTGGGAAAAAAATCCACAAGCTTTACCATGAGCAAAAACACTATGTCAAGTCACACCCAATATCCACCAACTATGTCTCATGCTCTCTTCAACATAGATGGTCACTCATCCAAGATGCCGTTAGCAAATTTGTTGGTTATCTCAAACAAGTTGTAGGCCGGAACCAAAGCGGCACCAGAGTTCAAACCCATGTAACTTTGGCGGCGGCTTTGTACAATCAAACGCCGAAGAAGACATTCACGTTTTCCCATTGTTGGATGCAATTGAATGGAAAACCCAAGTGGCAAACCGTCCTCAAAGAGCTTCAAAACGGCTCGAAGAAGATGAAGAACGATGGGTCAAGCTCGGCTCAATCAATTGGATTGGATGAGGAAGGAGAAGAAGAAAATGATGCCACGAACTTGCAACCAATCGTGCCAAAAAGAAACTGGTAAGTGATGGAGAACAAGTGGAAGAAGGATAGGGTTGCGCGAGAAAACGTGACAAGCAAAATGTCCACCACTTGGACGGGCATTTTTTATGCCAAGGGGGTCAAGAAGGAGGAAAGGTACAAGATGTTCATCGATGTGCAAAGGGAGAAGACGACATTTAATCGGGAGAAGTTGTTCTTGGAGAAGAAGAAAGCCGAAATGGAGAGGCAAAAGAAGATGACAAAGTGGGAGCTTGAGCAAATGGTGACAATGCATGGTATTGAGCTCGAGAAGATACTCCTGGAACGTTTGCATTGTCACCGTTTGCCAAACCGCGGGCCGTTGCTTCGAGTGTTTGTAATGTATGAGTAATGTGTAAGGAACGGTGATTTATTTTAACGCAAAGGGATTAGTTAGAGCATATATAGCCGGGCGCCCCAAACCCCCCTCAAACGCCCGGGCGGACGGCCCGTTCAGTGACCGATAAAAAAAACCGACCTAGATTGGCGCCTCAAACGGGTCTCAAACGCCCGGGCTGACCGGTACCCCTCATATCCAGCCCAAATATGGGGTGGATATGGGAAGGCCCGGGCGCGACCGGGCGCGTCTTCCATGTCGGACTGACGATGGGGTCCCATGCGGAATCACCCGGAAACCTGGCGGCCCGACGGACGTCTCCTCCGGTGGGGTTGTGAACGCCGTGGGGCACCGCTCCGGCTCATCGCTCGAGGCCAAATCCGGCTATTTAAGCCGGCCGGCATCACCCAACCCTAGCCACATCCACCTCCTCCCTCTCCGTGCCGCCAGCTCCAGCCCATCCACCTCTCTCCTGCTACGCCGCTCTTCCCACACTGTCTGGCTTCGCCATGGCCTGGCAAAAGAAGACGACGTATGCTATGCTCACGCTGGAGCGTCGGTTCCAGATTGAGGAGAAGATCTGGGTGAGGCGCACCGCCCGCATCACAACCGGCATGCCTCCAGACTCGCCGGAGCCGGAGGAGGAGGAGGAGCAGCCGGAGGAGGAGGAGGAGGAGCAGCAGCCGGCTTCGATGGAGGTGGCGGTGGCGGTGATGTTTTCTTCGGTCATCATCACCACCACCACCATCCTCTCGGCCGCCTCCGCCACCACCATCATCCTCTCGAGCGGTACCATCACCACCATCACCATGACCACCACCACCACCACCCCTCGGCAACCACCACCATTCCGAAGAGAGGCTTCCACTTGGGTCAAAGATCTCCCCACGAGTGAGCTCCCAATACTTTCTTGCAGTTTCATCAATGGTCGTTGGATTCATGAACATGATAGCACGTTCTTCGGCCTTCTTGGCATCACGAATCCTCTCCTCCTCAAGTTAAAGTCTACGCTCCTCTACTTTTAACTTTCTCTCTTCGGCCGCCAACTTGGCCTTCCATTTCTCATCCTCCAACACCTTGAGCTCATTCCACCTCACCATCTTCTTTTCTTTGCGTTCGGCTGCCAACACCTTCTTGGCTTCAATCATGGCCACAAATTCTTCTTTGCATGTGCCACCGAATGTATTTCTCTTCTTTCTTTTGCAATTTTGTTCCCTTCCGATCTATTGTTGGCCTCTTCATCAACCTCGTCTTGCTCCTCAACGGATATGCTCAACCTTGATCTCTTTGGAGTGGTCTCCGCAATTCTTTGGATCCACTTCTCGTTCTTGCATAGCACTTTGTAGAAATGATGTAACGTGAAGGGCTTGTGGCCGAACTTGGTGTTCCTATGCTTGAATAGTTCTTGGATGTAGGGGCCATACTGCGCCACTTGCACACCGCTTGGTGGTGCATGATTCACTTGGTTGATGCAACCAGACCATCGGTTGCATTGGTCATGAATGGTTCTCCAACGATGCCCAAGAGAACCTTGCGCACGGCTTGATTGCACCTCCACGAAGATGTTGTAGTGGTTCGTAATTCTCTCCCAAAACATAGTCTTGGTTTGATCTGTTCCAATCGTTGCATCCATGGAGATGTTCATCCAAGCATCGCAAAGAGCAACATATTCAACTTGATTGTAGTTGGCTGTGCGTCACCTTGACAACCGCGTGCTTGCTTCGATTGTAGGAGATATGCCCTAGAGGCAATAATAAATGTTATTGTTTATCTCCATGTTCCTGATTATGTTTATGTTCCATGCTATAACTGCTATGGTTCTCGAGTCTGCAATAACCACGAGGCTCGGAGGAAGACTCATATGCACGTGTGGAATAATAAACGGTAAAATGTATTCCTAGTCATGCCTCTAAGACTAGCTCAAGTGTTGCATGATGGTCATGTTTTCCTGATGATGGGCATGTCTATGCCGGCAATTTTGAGGGCACAATGTTAGGAGAACACTTGTGTTGAATCGACCCGAATTGATGTTATGCTATGAGATACATTCGTCACAAGTTAATGGTTAATAACACAGAGAAAGTTAACGTTTGCATATTTCCGTAGACAATGAGAGTATCGAGTTTCTTCATGCTTGCTTCATGAACTTTGGGGTTTGTTAAACGTCATCCGTAAATGGGTGGCTATTACGGCGGCTTACGGGTTCATGGAAAAGTATGTCAAGGGACTTGATAGCTCAAGATTGGGATTTGCTCCTCCGACGATGGAGAGATATCTCTGGGCCCTCTCGGTGTTATGGTATCCATCATCGTCTGGCCAGACACATTGTGATTTGATCACAGGGATGCCGGAACACGGAAACAAGAAAAGAGAACAAAACCGGCAACGAGGTAACTGGCATAGTGGACAAGTTGTTGATCCACGGGGATGCCAATAAATCTCACCTCGGGTTTTGTAACATATTGCAAAGCAACAGGAATAGCACACGGCAACTGGAGGTTCACTCGAATATTTATTCGTGTGGGTATAGGGGTCAATATGGGTGTCCACGGCTCCGATGTTGATCATTGATCGGAAAGAGTTCCGGTCATGTCTATACTTCACCGAACCTATAGGGTCACACGCTTAAGGGTCATCTATCTGCTGAATACTAGACAGGGAGTCTGAGAGAAAGTCACCGGAAAAGTTACGGAGACAGCGGAAAAGTTCCGAAGAGAGAGCACCGGAATAGTTTCGGTAAAACTGAAAAGTTGTTTCAGGGTATACCATTAAGTCAAATTGGTTTCGGCATATGCCTGGAAATTCTTGGAGGGTGCCAGAATTGGTCTGGGAACTTCTGGGATTTTTCGGAGAAAAAAACCGGAAATGTTCCGGAGCTGCCGGAACCGCTTTGTTTGCTTTTCGCAGATGAAAATCACTAATCCAGAATTGTTTCGGAACGCGTCCAAAATCATTTGTGTGGGTACTGGAATTATTCTAAGACCCACAGAAATATTTTTGGATTTAACGGTCGCGGAAAAATGTTTCCGTGAATAGTGAAAGTGCTTTTTGGGTGTCTTCTTGGAGAAGCTACGTTGAGGGCCTTTTGGTATTTTTCCCCTTAGCTTCTTGGAGAAGCTACCCTTGGGCTTGGCCTATAAATAGGGGTGGAGGGGGCTGCCTAAAGACACACTCTTTCTCAACATACACAAGCCATGCATGATCTGGCCTTCTTCTCTCCCTCCCCGCGAAATAGTTTCGTAGAGCCGAAAGGCTGTCTGGGTTCCGGTGGGAACTAGTTCTGGACGGCGAAGCCCTGCCGGATAGATGACACCGTATGTGTGCAACCCCGTAGAGAGGTCGTAGGTTCGATCTTTTTGCCTGAGGGGCTATTCGAGGGTTCTCCCGAAGGGCTTTCCGAGTTACTGTCCGAGTTTCGGGGGTCCTCCCGAAGGGCTGTCCGAGTGACCCGCCCGAAGGGCTGTCCGTGAGGCCTCCCGGAGGGCTGTCCGAGGATCCGTCCGGTGGGACTACCCGAAGGACTGTCCAGAGGCCTCCCGGAGGGCTGTCAGAGGATCCATCCGGTGGGACTATCCGAGGGACTGTCCAGAGGCCTCCCGAAGGGCTGTCCGAGGATCCGTCCGGTGGAACTATCCGAGGGACTGTCCCGAGGCGTCCCAAAGGGCTGCCCGGAGATCCGTCCGGTGAGCTGACGAGGGAGTACATCCTCGCGGTTGGGAGATTGTAAAATCCTAGTTGTGGGGATCTGCACCGCCGATCGTCATCGACTCTACTTCCGCTGCTCTACGAGTCGGTAACGAAAAGATGAAACCTTGTATGCAGTCACCATAGTGGTCCTGGGCTGGTGCGTAGGTCGGAAATTTTTTGTTTTCTGCTGCGTTACCCTACAGTAGCATCATGAGCCGTGCTATGCGTAGATGCAGGTTACGATCTAGAATACATAGAGATGTATGGGTGTTGCACAATATAATTTGTAGTAGATGAGTTCTACTGCTGATAATTATTTGTGCGGGTACCAGATGAAATCTGTTACCCGATGTTCTTGTTGCTTCCCAGGAATTTGCATATTTCTGATCTTGATAACAGCATGGTGGAATTTCAAAGTTCTGGCAATCCGCGATCCTGATTGATCAACGAAGTGCTAACAGTTCATTGAATTCCACCATAGTTAAAAAGAAAGATGAAATTTCGTAGACAAAAGGGCAATGCAGATATGATCTGCACGGGGGTCATGCGTATGACGAAGTTCAGTATGGGGCTCGAGATTTTTATTATCTCGTGTTTCATACACCCCGTAAAGTTAATCTAGCGACTTGAATAATCATACTTGATGATGGACGTAGGTAGCTTCGGTTTGTTTCGAAACCTTAGAAGCCACGTAAAATAAAATTATGCATAAACCGATTAGAGGCGTCTAACTTGGTTTTGCAGGATGGTTTGCATGTGCATGTGATGTGGTATAGCAGTGCTCATATTAATTTGATTATGTATGAGATGACTATATGATGTAAATTAATTAACATGACCTGCGTGTCATGATTCGGCATGATGGTTGGAGCCATATGATTGTCACCTTAATGACTTGCGTGTCAACTTTTTGTAATGCACTTATTTTATTAGCTATAGAGATAGCAATATTATCTGGTGCATTGACAAGGTGGTGGCAATCTTCGCGAAGGTGAACACCGACGCGAATGCCGAAGACGAAGAAATAAAAGACTTCTCCGTCAGAAAGGGCTATACCATATCATGCTATTATGAATTGCCTGAGATGTTTATCCCTTATGATGCACCCTTTTTGATTGCGCGGTAGTCGCTTTTTATTAGGGTGATTTCTCACTTAAAATATCAAGTAGTTACTGTTCTCCCAAGTGTAGCACCGTCACGGCACCTATCTCTTCGGGGCATCACATGATCTCCATGGGTGCGAACGATTAGAGAAGTGTAAGGCGGGTGAGTTGAGACCTCGCAGCGAGATCACTTGGTTGTCTTGATGTTCAGGCAAGACAGTCCTGAGCTCGGAACACACGCATCGAAAGATGAACAAGAATCACATAGAGATGTGATCGGCAAGTTTGCGTACCGATTGAAGTTCGCGCCATTTGAGTTCATCTCGAACCGTGGCGTTGAATGGAAATGCGGGTCTTGAATCACTCACAGTCAATTATGAGAGATATTGATTTGAGTGGGAGCGCACTTTAGAATTAATTCTTTTAATTCTCAGTGCAATTAATTATGGACTTTGTCTAAAGTGAAATTTGCATAATAGTTGTAGAATAATGGCTCGCGTTTCCACCTTCCCTGTTAAAATTGAATAGCTGTTAAATATCTGGTTAAAACTTTACGGTTGGTAACGTATTGTGAGCATTGTCCTCAAAAGTGCCGAGAAGGACTTTGTCCTATTGCATGCTTTTGGTATTCTCCCGCTAATGCTATGGATAATGTGACTCTCGTCCTTCGATCCAAAAGCTAGAATTCCGTTACGGTCAAGTGCAATATGTTTTCTTCCATGAGACCCGAACTTCAAAAGTTTAGGGATAGCTATGTGATATTCATGGAACTGAAAATCATTTTCAGACACAAACAAAGGCTAAAAGATATGGGATATCCAAACCAATGTTTGTTTTGCAAACTATTAGTAAAAGGTGTTTACTATGCATTTGACTAATAACAAAGGGATCCAGTAGAACGCATGTCATATGATGAAGGTGAATAAAACAATAATTTAAAGAGAAAGGAAATGTCCAAAGGGTGTTAGTGCGACTTACACACCTAGGAAGTCCGGGGCTAATGCCACTCTTAAAGTTGGGTGCTTCTTCTGAGAGTAGGAGAAATACTAAAAGTTAAACTGTTAGAAGTATAAAGGCAAAAAGAGTGAAGACTGGAATATCCAGCTCATGTATGAATGTCATACGAGTTATAGATGTATGGAAGGCTGGTCAAGGAAATAGTTCTTGGGAATTATGATTAAACATGTTAATCACTGATTCTTGGGTATTGTGAGTTGATCACAAAGATACCCGCTCGATTGCATTCTGCTGCGACTCAATGCAAGAACTACTACGGCCTAAAAGACTTGCCGGAGTGAGGTTTAGATATGCGCTGAGAACATAGTAAAAGTTGCTATACTCGGTACATTACCTATGTATTTATTTTCATAATTCATTTTAGAGTTTTTATACACACTAGCCCATTGCATAAAGAATCTTGCAAGAAGGTTGTTCATAAGAGAACTTTTGATGTTCGGTGTTATGAATAACATAAGGGCCATGCTTCCATCATGGATGGGATGTATGTTATGAATATTGATAATAATATATTACCTCTGTATTTACTTTCATAATTCGTTTTAGAGTTTTACACACTCTAGCCCATTGCATAAAGTATCTTGCAAGAAGGTTGTTCATAAGAGAACTTTTGATGTTCGGTGTAATGAATAACATGAGGGCCATGCTTCCATCATGGATGGGATGTATGTTATGAATATTGATGGTAATATGATACATCCATAACACTGACGCTAAATGTCATGAGACTAAGAGAATACCACACATGTGTGGCACTGCATTTGGTCACATTGGAGAAACCCGCATGGAGAAATTCCATAATGATGGATTTTGAAGTCGTTTGATTATAAATCATCTGACACTTGCAACTTTCCTCCGAAAAGTGAAGTGACTGAAATACCGTTCACAGGCCATAAGGAACGAGCAACGAACTTATTGGTGATCATACATTTTGATGTATGTAGTCCGATAAATGTTGTTACTGGCAGTGGATTTGTCCATCTTCTGAAATGACTGAAGTAGATATATGGATATTTACTTGATGAGACGTAAGTCTGGATGTTTTGAAATCATTCATAAGGTTTTCAAAAATGAAGTAGAAATTATTGTAACAAGAAAATTATGTTTCTACAATTTGATTGCGGAAAGGAATATTTGAGTTACAAGTTTTAGCGAATGTCTGATGAGTTGTGAAAAGAGTTTCATAACTTACACCTCCCGGAACTCCACTATGAGTGGTACGTCCGTGAAGATGTATTCAAACCATTTGTGACATGGTAAGATCAAAGATGACATAAATCAATTTGCCATTATCCCTTTTAAAGTAATGCTTTAGAGACTGTGGCTTTTACACTGAAAAGAGCGCCATCAGGTCTGTTGAAATGACGTCATGGTATGGTACGCCCAACCATGCTTTGTATTTTCTTAACATTTGGAATATGGGGCTTGTGTAAAATATTTACAAACCTATTCCAAATCAGACAAGTACTACTTTGTAGGTTATCCCAAGTAATTGGGAATTCCTCCACCACTATACCGAGGCAAAAGGTTTGCCACCAAGAACGGTATGCTTTTAAAGAGAATGGTTCTTGCAAAAGGTGAGTGGGAGAATAGTGCAACTCAACGAGATATCAGTATCTTCGTCATGAGATCAAAGGAAAGAAACCTTGGAAGTAATTCCAGAGTTTCATACTGCGACTGATACGGAAGTCTCTACAATAAAATGTATGGACTTCAGTCGAATTTGCAGCTGAACCACGTAGGCAAAACTCGTGCAAACCTCTCAGGTGCGCAAGCAAGATATTGTTGTTAGACAACAGTATACCTATGATACACAAGGAAGTGTTGATGGGCCCTGACTCCGGAATTGGCTAAATGCCAATATAATCCGAAATAGTTTCCATATAAATGATTCAAGATTATATCTTGATAAACCCTTCGAAAGACTTAGAGTCTAACGAACATTAATGGAACTATAAACTGATGTGGATAAAATGTTTTATCCATAAAGCTCGACTTGTTGCAATAACAAGTTCAAGGAGTTGACTACGATGAGGTTGTCTCACCGTAGCGATGCTTAAAGTCAGATCGGGTTAAACTAGCAATTAATACATATTTCAATCTTGAGATATGATACATGGATGCCAAAAGGAATTCCATGTGATGGAAATGCAACCTAGGACTTGCATGTGGTACAGTCCAAGGTATTTTGTCAATCCAGAGGATGCTAGTAAGTATGCAAACTTCAGAGTTTCAGCAATGGATAGAAGAGAGCAAAATGGAGTTGGAATCTTCGTTTTTGATGAAATAGTCAAAAGAGTTTGATTTTATCAATGGATAACGAAGATGCTTGTGGTTACAAGAAAGTAAGTGGGAGCATAATAATATTTCTAAAAACCTTGTGTGCTTGACACATTGTTGATTGGAAATTTCTTGACACGAATTAGGACTTCATTGAAAATAGTTTTTCGATGAAGTGCTTAGGCTAAATAGCCTTGATATTAGGCATATTTATCTATGAGATAGAATTGCCTAATAGGCTAAGCCAAAAATACATATTGACAAGATGCTAAAACAGTTTAGCATTAAAACGCCAAGGAGTGATTCTTGCCGAAGTCACATGGAAAGAGTTTTTGCAAGACTCGGTGTCCCAAAACACTGATGAGCAAAATACATGATGGAGATTCCACACGCTCTTGTGTTTGGATTGATCATGTATTCCATGGTATGTAAAACAACCAGATATGTCCGATACTCCCAAGAAGTTGCGAGTATAGATACCAAAGTGATCAAAGTACTGATCATGGGACAACAGTGGAAAATGTCATTAAGTACTAAAGTAGCACTGATGACATGTTTTCTCGCAAGCAGAGATTATGAAGTGCTCGTTGTAAGTAATTACATCGATACAGTCTTCATCAATGCTCCATGCAATTTTCGATTTAAGTTAAGGGTTTTGTGTAATACACGATATGGTGGCACGGTGTTTGGAAATCGTTCCAAACAGGTTACTGTGGCGAATTCTATAACAAAGGCTAAGTATGTTGCCGCTTTCAGAGCGACACAGAAGATGTTGAATCATATAGTTCATTCATGAACTTAGTATGGTTCCAAAATGGCTTTGGTCAATGGGACACTATTGCAGATAGTTGCTCCATAGCTCAGTCTGAGGAATCAAGGTTTGACCTGTGATTCACATATATACAAAGCCAAGTCCACACAAAATATGAATTTTGTGAAAGCGTGAAAACGCGAGGATATGCAAAGATACACACGGAGTTGAAGTTGTCAGATCCGTTGGACATCAGGCTATACCACAAGCGAAGCATTTTTACACCGGTATGCCATAGGTGTAAAGTGCATTAGCATTGACTAGATTATTGACTCTAGTGAAAGTGGGAGTCTATAGGAGATATGCCCTAGAGGCAATAATAAATGTTATTGTTTATCTCCATGTTCCTGATTATGTTTATGTTCCATGCTATAACTGCTATGGTTCTCGAGTCTGCAATAACCACGAGGCTCGGAGGAAGACTCATATGCACGTGTGGAATAATAAACGGTAAAATGTATTCCTAGTCATGCCTCTAAGACTAGCTCAAGTATTGCATGATGGTCCTGTTTTCCTGATCATGGGCATGTCTATGCCGGCAATTTTGAGGGCACAATGTTAGGAGAACACTTGTGTTGAATCGACCCGAATTGATGTTATGCTATGAGATACATTCGTCACAAGTTAATGGTTAATAACACAGAGAAAGTTAACGTTTGCATAATTCCTTAGACCATGAGAGTATCGAGTTTCTTCATGCTTGCTTCATGAACTTTGGGGTTTGTTAAACGTCATCCGTAAATGGGTGGCTATTACGGCGGCTTACGGGTTCATGGAAAAGTATGTCAAGGGACTTGATAGCTCAAGATTGGGATTTGCTCCTCCGACGATGGAGAGATAGCTCTGGGCCCTCTCGGTGTTACGGTATCCATCATCGTCTGGCCAGACACATTGTGATTTGATCACATGGATGCCGGAACACGGAAACGAGAAAAGAGAACAAAACCGGCAACGAGGTAACTGGCATAGTGGACAAGTTGTTGATCCATGGGGATGCCGATAAATCTCACCTCGGGTTTTGTAACATATCGCGAAGGAACAGGAATAGCACACGGCAACTGGAGGTTCACTCGAATATTTATTCGTGTGGGTATAGGGGTCAATATGGGTGTCCACGGCTCCGATGTTGATCATTGATCGGAAAGAGTTCCGGTCATGTCTATACTTCACCAAACCTATAGGGTCACACGCTTAAGGGTCATCTATCTGCTGAATACTAGACAGGGAGTCTCAGAGAAAGTCACCAGAAAAGTTTCGGAGACAGCGGAAAAGTTCCGGAGAGAGAGCACCGGAATAGTTTCGGTAAAACTGAAAAGTTGTTTCAGGGTATACCATTAAGTCAAATTGGTTTCGGCACATGCCTGGAAATTCGTGGAGGGTGCCAGAATTGGTCTGGGAACTTCTGGGATTTTTCGGAGAAAAAAACCGGAAATGTTCCGGAGCTGCCGGAACCGCTTTGTTTGCTTTTCGCAGATGAAAATCACTAATCCGGAATTGTTTCGGAACGCGTCCAAAATCATTTGTGTGGGTACTGGAATTATTCTAAGACCCACAGAAATATTTTCGGATTTAACGGTCGTGGAAAAATGTTTCTATGAATAGTGAAAGTGCTTTTTGGGTGTCTTCTTGGAGAAGCTACCTTGAGGGCCTTTTGGTATTTTTCCCCTTAGCTTCTTGGAGAAGCTACCCTTGGGCTTGGTCTATAAATAGGGGTGGAGGGGGCTGCCTAAAGACACACTCTTTCTCAACATACACAAGCCATGCATGATCTGGCCTTCTTCTCTCCCTCCCCGCGAAATAGTTTCGTAGAGCCGAAAGGCTGTCTGGGTTCCGGTGGGAACTAGTTCTGGACGGCGAAGCCCTGCCGGATAGATGACACCGTATGTGTGCAACCCCGTAGAGAGGTCGTAGGTTCGATTTTTTTGCCCGAGGGGCTGTTCGAGGGTCCTCCCGAAGGGCTTTTCGAGTTACTGTCCGAGTTTCGGGGGTCCTCCCGGAGGGCTGTACGAGGATTCGTCCGGTGGGACTATCCGAAGGACTGTCCAGAGGCCTCCCGGAGGGCTGTCCGAGGATCCGTCCGGTGGGACTATCCGAGGGACTGTCCAAAGGCCTCCCGGAGGGCTGTCCGAGGATCTGTCCGGTGGGACTATCCGAGGGACTGTCCCGAGGCCTCCCGAAGGGCTGCCCGGAGATCCGTCCAGTGAGTTGATGAGGGAGTACATCCTTGTGGTTGGGAGGTTGTAAAATCCTAGCTGCGGGGATCTGCACCGCCGATCGTCATCGACTCTACTTCCTCTGGGCTACGAGTCGGTAATGAAAAGATCAAACCTTGTATGCAGTCTCCATAGTGGTCTAGGGCTGGTGCGTAGGTCGGAATTTTTTTTTTCTGCTGCGTTACTGTAGGAGATATGCCCTAGAGGCAATAATAAATGTTATTGATTATCTCCCTGTTCATAATTATGTTTATGTTCCATGCTATAACTGCAATGATTCTCGAGTCTGCAAATAAAACGAGGCTTGGAGGGAAACTCATGTGCACGTGTGGGATAATAAACGGTAAAAAGTATTCCTAGTCAAGCCTCTATGACTGGCTCAAGTATTGCATGATGATCCTGTTTTCCTGATCATGGGCATGACTACGCCGGCAATTTTGAGGGCACAATTGTTGGTAGAACACTTGTGTTGAATCGACCCGAATTGATGTTATGCTATGAGATACATTCGTCATTAGTTAATGGTTAATAACACAGAGATGGTTAATGTTTGCATGATTCCTTAGACCATGAGAGTATCGAGTTTCTTCATGCTTGCTTCATGAACTTTGGGGTTTGTTAAACGTCATCCGTAAATGGGTGGCTATTACGGCGGCTTACGGGTTCATGGAAAAGTATGTCAAGTAACTTGATAGCTCAAAATTGGGATTTGCTCCTCCGACGATGGAGAGATATCTCTGGGCCCTCTCGGTGTTACGGTATCCATCATCGTCTGGCCAGACACTTTGTGATTTGATCACGGGGATGCCGGAACACGGGAACGAGAAAAGAGAACAATACCGGTAACGAGGTAACTGGCATAGTGGACAAGTTGTTGATCCACGGGGATGCCTACATGTCTCACCTCGGGTATTTGTAACATATCGCGAAGCAACAGGAATAGCACACGGCAACTGGAGGTTCACTCGAATATTCATTCGTGTGGGTATAGGGGTCAATATGGGTGTCCACGGCTCCGATGTTGATCATTGATCGGAAAGTGTTCCGGGTCATGTCTATACTTCACCGAACCTATAGGGTCACACGCTTAAGGGTCATCTATCTGCTGAATACTAGACGGGGAGTCTGAGAGAAATTCACCGGAAAAGTTTCGGACGAAACGGAAACGTTCCGGAGAGGATATCGGAATAGTTCCGGTGAAACTGAAAAGTTGTTTCAGGGTATTCCATAAAGTCAAATTGGTTTCGGCACATGCCTGGAAATTATTGGAAGGTACCAGAATTGTTCCGGTAACTTCTGAGATTTTTCAGAGACGAAAACCGGAAATGTTCCGGACTGCCGGAACCGCTTTAGTTGCTTTTCACAGATGAAAATCACTAAACCGAAAAGTTGTTTCGGAGTACACCATAAAGTCAAATTGGTTTCGGCACATGCCTGATAATTCTTGGAGGGTGCCAGAATCATTCTGGAAACTTTCTGGAATTTTCCGGAATGAAAACCGGAAATGTTCCGGAGCTGCCGAAACCGCTTCAGATGCTTTTCGCAGATGAAAATCACTAAACCGGAATTGTTCCGGCTCGCGTTGAAAATTATTTTGGTGGGTACTGGAAATGTTCTAAGCCCACATGAATATTTTCAGTTCGATCAGACGCTGAAAAATGTCGTCGTGAATAGTGAAATCAGATTTATGGATATGGTTGGAAGTTGGCTTTCCACAAATATCTTCCCAAGATATTTTGGGATGACATGGCATTTTGGATATGCCCATCCTACCCCTTGTTTTTCCTATAAATAGAGGGGAGGAGGCAGCCCCATATGCAACATCCTTGCTCTCACATACACATGCCATGACATTTCTGGCTTCTCTCTCCCTCCCAGCGAAATAGTTTCGTAGAGCCGAAAGGCTGTCTGGGTTCCGGTGGGAACTAGTTCTGGACGGCAAAGCCCTGCCGGATAGATGACACCGTATGTGTGCAACTCTGTAGAGAGATCGTAGTTTCGGTCTTAGTTCGAGAGTGCCTCCCGAAGGGCTGTCCGAGTTACAGTTTGAGTTTCGGGTGTCCTCCCGAAGGGCTGTCCGAGTGACCCGCCCGAAGGGCTGTCCGTGAGGCCTCCCGGAGGGCTGTCCGAGGATCCGTCCGGTGGGACTATCCGAAGGACTGTCCAGAGGCCTCCCGGAGGGCTGTCCGAGGATCCGTCCGGTGGGACTATCCGAAGGACTGTCCAGAGGCCTCCCGGAGGGCTGTCCGAGGATCCGTCCGGTGGGACTATCCGAGGGACTGTCCCGATGCCTCCCGTAGGGCTGCCCGGAGATCCGTCCGGTGAGCTGACGTGGGAGTACATCCTCGCGGTTGGGAGGTTGTAAATCCTAGCTGCGGGGATCTGCACCGCCGATCGTCATCGACTCTACTTCCGCTGCGCTACGAGTCGGTAACGAAAAAGATCAAACCTTGTATGCAGTCTCCATAGTGATCCTGGGCTGGTACGTAGGTCGGAAAATTTTTGTTTGCTGCTGCGTTACCCAACAGTGGCATCAAGAGCCGTGCTATGCGTAGATGCAGGTTGCGATCTAGAATACATAGAGATGTATGGGTGTTGCACAATATAATTAGGTAGTAGATGAGATCTATTGCTGAAAATTATTTGTGCGGGTGACAGATGAAGTCTGTTACCCGATGTTCTTGTTGCTTCCCTACAATTTGCGTTTGCTCAATCTCGAGACAGTATGGTGTAATTTCACAAAGTTCTGGCAATCCGTGATCCTGATTGATCAACGAAGTGCTTCAGTTCTTTGGGTTCCGCCATAGTCAAAAGAAAAATGAAATTCGCAGATGAAAGGGCATTGCAGATATGATCTGCACGGGGGTCATGCGTATGACGAAGTTTAGTATGGGGCTCGAGATTTAATTATCTCGTGTTTCATACACCCCGCGATGTTAATCTAGCGACTTGAATTATCACACTTGATGATAATACGTTGGTAGCTTCGGTTTGTTTCGAAACCTTAGAAGCCACGTAAAATAAAATTTTGCATGAACCGATTAGAGGCGTCTAACTTGGTTTTGCAGGATGGTTTGCATGTGCATGTAATGTGGTATAGCAGTGTTCATAATAATTTGATTATGTATGAGATGACTATATGATGTAAATTGATTAACATGACCTGCGTGTCATGATTCGGCATGATGGCTGGAGCCATATGATTGCACTTTAATGACCTGCGTGTCAACCTTATGTAATGCACTTATTTTATTAGCTATAGAGATAGCAATATTATCTGGTGCATCGACAAGGTGTGGCAATCTTCGCGAAGGTGAACACCAACGCGAATGCCGAAGACGAAGAAATACAAGACTTCTCCGTCAGAAAGGGCTATACCATATCATGCTATTATGAATTGCCTGAGATGTTTATCCCTTATGATGCACCCTTTTGATTGCGCGGTAGTCGCTTTTATTAGGGTGATCTCTCACAAAAATATCAAGTAGTTAGTGTTCTCCCAAGTGTAGCACCGTCACGGCACCTAACTTTTCGGGGTATCACATGGATACATGGGTACGAACGATTAGGGATGTGTGAGGCGGGTGAGTTGAGACCTCGCAGCGAGATCACTTGGTTGTCTTGACGTTCAGGCATGAAAGTCATGAGCTCGGAACACACGCATCGAAAGATGAACAAGAGTCACATAGAGATGTGATTGGCAAGTTGGCCTACCGATTGCAATTCTCGTCACTTGAGATGGATACATCCTTGGCGTTGAATTGTAATTTGGATCTTGAATCGCTCACAATCAATTATGAGAGATATTGATTTGAGTGGGAGCGCATTATAGAATTAACTTGTTTAATTCTCAGTGCAATTAATTTTGAACACTGTCTAAGTGTGGTTTGCATAATAGTTGTAGAATAATGGCTCGCGTTTCCACCTTCCCTATTAAAATTGAATAGCTGTTAAATATCTGGTTAAAACTTTACGGCTGGTAACGTAATGTGAGGATTGTCCTCTAGAGTGCCGAGAAGGACTTTGTCCTATCGCATACTTTCGGTATTCTCCCGCTAATGCTATGGATCATGTGACTCTCGTCCTTCGATCCAAAAGCTAGAATTCTGTTTTAGTCAAGTGCAATGCGTTTGCTTCCATGAGACCCGAACTTCAAAAGTTTGGATAGTTATGTGATATTCATGGAATCTGAAAATCATTTTCAGAGACAGACAAAAGCTAAAAGATATGAGATATCCAAAGCAATATTTGTTTACAAACTGTTAGTAAAGGAGTTTACTATGCATTAGACTGATAAGAGAGGGATCCAGAAGAACGCCAGTCATATGATGATGGTGAATAAAACAACAACTTAAAGAGAAAGGAAGTGTCCGAAGGGTGTTAGTGAAACTTTCACGCCTAGGAAGTCCGGGGCTATCGCCACTCTTAGTTGGGTGCTTCTTCTGAGAGTAGGAGAAATACTGAAAGTTAAACTGTTAGAAGTATAATGGCAAAAGGAAAGAAGACTGGAATATCCAGCTCATGTATGAATGTCATACAAGTTTTTGATGTAAAGAAGGCTGGTCAAAGATATAGTTCTTAGGAATTATGGTTAAACATGTTAATCACTAATTCTTGGGTATTGTGAGTAAATCACAAAGATACCCGCACGATTGCATTCTGTTGCAACTCGATTGAAGAACTACTATGGCCTGAAAGACTAGCCAGGAATGAGGTTTAGATACACGCAGGGAACATAGTAAATGTTACTATACCTTCCAACGGTGTATTCCCTATGTATTTACTTTCATAATTCATTTTAGAGTTTTACACTCTAGCCCATTGCATAAAGTATCTTGCAAGAAGGTTATTCATAAGAGAACTTTTGATGTTCGATGTTATGAATAACATAAGGGCCATATTTTCATTATGAATGAGATGTATGTTATGAATATTGATATTGATACATTACCTCTGGGTTTACTTTCATAATTCATTTTAGAGTTTCACACTCTAGCCCTTTGCATAAGGTATCTTGCAAGAAGGTTGTTCATAAGAGAACTTATGATGTTCGGTGTTATGAATAACATGAAGGGCCATGCTTCCATACAGGATGGGATGTATGCTATGAATATTGATGGTAATATGATACATCCATAAACACTGACGCTAAATGTCGCAAGACTAAAAGAATACCACACAAGTGTGGCACTGCATTTGGTCACATTGGAGAAACCCGCATGGAAATTCCATTATGATGGATTTTGAAGTCGTTTGATTTTGAATCGTCTGACACTTGCAAATTTCCTCTGAAAAGTGAAGTGACTGAAATACCGTTCCCAGGCCATAAGGAACGAGCATAGAACATATTGGTGATCATACATTATGATGTGTAGTCCAATAAATGTTGTTGCAAGTAGTGGATTTATCTATCTTCAGAAATGACTCAAGTAGATATATGGATATTTACTTGATGAGACATGAGTCTGGATCTTTTGAAATCATTCGAAAGGTTTTCAAAATGAAGAAGAAAATATTGTAACAAGAAAATTATGTTTCTACAATTCGATTGCAGAAAGGAATATTTGAGTTACAAGTTTAGCGAATGTCTGATGAGTTGTGAAAAGAGTTTCATAACTTACACCTCCCAGAACACCACTGCAAGTGGAAAGTCCGTGAAGATGTAATCGAACCATTTATGACATGGTAAGATCAAAGATGACATAAATAAAATTGCCATTATCCCTTTTAAAGTAATGCTTTAGAGACTGCGGTTTTTACACTGAAAAGAGATCCATCAGGTCAGTTGAAATGACGTCATGGTATGGTACGCCCAACCATGTTAAAACTTTTCTTAACATTTGGAATATGGGGCTTGTGTAAAAAGTTACAAACCTATTCCAAATCAGACAAGTGCTACTTTGTAAGGTTATCCCAAGTCATTGGGTATTTCCCCACCACTATACCGAGGCAAAGGATTTTTGCCGCAAAACGGTATGCTTTTAAAGAGAATAGTTCTTACAAAAGGTGAGTGGGAGGACAGTGCAACTCGACGAGATAACCAGTATCTTCGTCATCAGGTCAAAGGAAAGGAACCTTGGAAGTGATTCCGGAGTTTCCTACTGCGACTGATACGGAAGCCTCTACATGAGATGTATGGACTTCGGTCGAACTTGCAGCTGAACCACGTAGGCAAAGCTCGTGCAAACCTATCAGGTGCGCAAACGAGATATTGTTGTTAGACAACAGTATACCTACAATACACAAGGAAGCGTTGATGGGCCCTGACTCCGGAATTGGCTAAATGCCAATACAATCCGAGATAGTTTCCATATAAGTGATTCGAGATTAAAATCTTAATACACCTTTCGGAAGACTTAGAGTCTAACGAATATTTATGGAACTAAAAACTGATACGGATAAAATGTTTTATCCATAAAGCTCGACTTGTTGCCATAACAAGTTCAAGGAGTTGACTACGATGAGATTGTCTCACCGTAGCGATGCTTGAAGTCGGTTCGGGTTGAACTAGCAATTAATACATATTTCAATCATGAGATATGAAACATGGATGACAAAAAGATTTCCATCTGATGGAAATGAAACCTAGGACTTGTATGTGATACAGTCCAAAGTAATTTGTCGATCCAGAGGATGCTAGTAAGTATGCAAACTTCAGAGTTCCAGCGATGGACAGAAGAGAGCAAAGTGGAGTTGGAATCTTCGTTTTTGATGAAATGGTCAAGGGGGTTTGACTTCATCAAATGGGTATCGAAGATGCTTGTGATTCAAGAAAGTAAGTGGGAGCATAATAATATTTCTAAAAACCTTGTGTACTTAACACATTGTTAATTGGAAATAAATTTCTTGACACGAATTAGGACTTCATTTGAAAATAGTTTTTCAATGAAGTGCTTAGGCTAAATAGCCTCAATATTAGGCATGATGATCTATGGAGATAGATTTACCTAATGGGGCTAAGCATGAATACATATTGACAAGATGCTAAAACCTTTTAGCATTTAAAACGCCAAGGAGTGATTCTTGCCGAAGTCACATGGAAAGAGTTTTTGCAAGACTCGGTGTCCCAAAACACTGATGAGTAAAATACATGATGGAGATTCCACACACTCTTGTGTTTGGATTAACCATGTATTCCATGGTATGTAAAAACAAACAGATATGTCCAATACTCCAAAGTTGTTGCGAGTATAGATACCATAGTGATCAAAGTACTGATCATGGGACAACAGTGAAAGATGTCATTAAGTGCTAAGAGTAGTGTTGATGACATGTTTTCTCGCAAGTAGAGATTATGAAGTGCTCGTTGTAAGTGATTACATCGATACAGTCTTCATCAATGCTCCATGCGATTTTCGATTTAAATTGAGGGTTTTGTGTGATACACAATATGGTGGCACGGTAGTTGGAAATTGTTCCAAACAAGATACTGTGGCGAATTCTATAACAAAGGCTAAGTATGTTGACGCTTAAGAAGCGACAAAGAAGTTGTTGAATCATATAGTTCATTCATGAACTTAGTATGGTTCCAAGATGGCTTTGGTCTATGGGACACTATTGCAGATAGCTGCTCCATAGCTCAGTCTGAGGAATCAGGTTTCGACCAATGATTCACACATATGCAAAGCCAAGTCCACACAAAATATGAATTTTGTGAAAGCATGAAAACGCGGGGATATGCAAAGTTACACACGGAGCTGAAGTCGTCAGATCCGTTGGACATCAGGCTATACCACATGCGAAGCATATTTTACACCAGTATGCCATAGGTGTAAAGTGCATTAGCATTGACTAGATTATTGACTCTAGTGCAAGTGGGAGTCTGTAGGAGATATGCCCTAGAGGCAATAATAAATGTTATTGATTATCTCCCTGTTCATAATTATGTTTATGTTCCATGCTATAACTGCAATGATTCTCGAGTCTGCAAATAAAACGAGGCTTGGAGGGAAACTCATGTGCACGTGTGGGATAATAAACGGTAAAAAGTATTCCTAGTCAAGCCTCTATGACTGGCTCAAGTATTGCATGATGATCCTGTTTTCCTGATCATGGGCATGACTACGCCGGCAATTTTGAGGGCACAATTGTTGGTAGAACACTTGTGTTGAATCGACCCGAATTGATGTTATGCTATGAGATACATTCGTCATTAGTTAATGGTTAATAACACAGAGATGGTTAATGTTTGCATGATTCCTTAGACCATGAGAGTATCGAGTTTCTTCATGCTTGCTTCATGAACTTTGGGGTTTGTTAAACGTCATCCGTAAATGGGTGGCTATTACGGCGGCTTACGGGTTCATGGAAAAGTATGTCAAGTAACTTGATAGCTCAAAATTGGGATTTGCTCCTCCGACGATGGAGAGATATCTCTGGGCCCTCTCGGTGTTACGGTATCCATCATCGTCTGGCCAGACACTTTGTGATTTGATCACGGGGATGCCGGAACACGGGAACGAGAAAAGAGAACAATACCGGTAACGAGGTAACTGGCATAGTGGACAAGTTGTTGATCCACGGGGATGCCTACATGTCTCACCTCGGGTATTTGTAACATATCGCGAAGCAACAGGAATAGCACATGGCAACTGGAGGTTCACTCGAATATTCATTCGTGTGGGTATAGGGGTCAATATGGGTGTCCACGGCTCCGATGTTGATCATTGATCGGAAAGTGTTCCGGGTCATGTCTATACTTCACCGAACCTATAGGGTCACACGCTTAAGGGTCATCTATCTGCTGAATACTAGACGGGGAGTCTGAGAGAAATTCACCGGAAAAGTTTCGGACGAAACGGAAACGTTCCGGAGAGGATATCGGAATAGTTCCGGTGAAACTGAAAAGTTGTTTCAGGGTATTCCATAAAGTCAAATTGGTTTCGGCACATGCCTGGAAATTATTGGAAGGTACCAGAATTGTTCCGGTAACTTCTGAGATTTTTCAGAGACGAAAACCGGAAATGTTCCGGACTGCCGGAACCGCTTTAGTTGCTTTTCACAGATGAAAATCACTAAACCGAAAAGTTGTTTCGGAGTACACCATAAAGTCAAATTGGTTTCGGCACATGCCTGATAATTCTTGGAGGGTGCCAGAATCATTCTGGAAACTTTCTGGAATTTTCCGGAATGAAAACCGGAAATGTTCCGGAGCTGCCGAAACCGCTTCAGATGCTTTTCGCAGATGAAAATCACTAAACCGGAATTGTTCCGGCTCGCGTTGAAAATTATTTTGGTGGGTACTGGAAATGTTCTAAGCCCACATGAATATTTTCAGTTCGATCAGACGCTGAAAAATGTCGTCGTGAATAGTGAAATCAGATTTATGGATATGGTTGGAAGTTGGCTTTCCACAAATATCTTCCCAAGATATTTTGGGATGACATGGCATTTTGGATATGCCCATCCTACCCCTTGTTTTTCCTATAAATAGAGGGGAGGAGGCAGCCCCATATGCAACATCCTTGCTCTCACATACACATGCCATGACATTTCTGGCTTCTCTCTCCCTCCCAGCGAAATAGTTTCGTAGAGCCGAAAGGCTGTCTGGGTTCCGGTGGGAACTAGTTCTGGACGGCAAAGCCCTGCCGGATAGATGACACCGTATGTGTGCAACTCTGTAGAGAGATCGTAGTTTCGGTCTTAGTTCGAGAGTGCCTCCCGAAGGGCTGTCCGAGTTACAGTTTGAGTTTCGGGTGTCCTCCCGAAGGGCTGTCCGAGTGACCCGCCCGAAGGGCTGTCCGTGAGGCCTCCCGGAGGGCTGTCCGAGGATCCGTCCGGTGGGACTATCCGAAGGACTGTCCAGAGGCCTCCCGGAGGGCTGTCCGAGGATCCGTCCGGTGGGACTATCCGAAGGACTGTCCAGAGGCCTCCCGGAGGGCTGTCCGAGGATCCGTCCGGTGGGACTATCCGAGGGACTGTCCCGATGCCTCCCGTAGGGCTGCCCGGAGATCCGTCCGGTGAGCTGACGTGGGAGTACATCCTCGCGGTTGGGAGGTTGTAAATCCTAGCTGCGGGGATCTGCACCGCCGATCGTCATCGACTCTACTTCCGCTGCGCTACGAGTCGGTAACGAAAAAGATCAAACCTTGTATGCAGTCTCCATAGTGATCCTGGGCTGGTACGTAGGTCGGAAAATTTTTGTTTGCTGCTGCGTTACCCAACAGTGGCATCAAGAGCCGTGCTATGCGTAGATGCAGGTTGCGATCTAGAATACATAGAGATGTATGGGTGTTGCACAATATAATTAGGTAGTAGATGAGATCTATTGCTGAAAATTATTTGTGCGGGTGACAGATGAAGTCTGTTACCCGATGTTCTTGTTGCTTCCCTACAATTTGCGTTTGCTCAATCTCGAGACAGTATGGTGGAATTTCACAAAGTTCTGGCAATCCGTGATCCTGATTGATCAACGAAGTGCTTCAGTTCTTTGGGTTCCGCCATAGTCAAAAGAAAAATGAAATTCGCAGATGAAAGGGCATTGCAGATATGATCTGCACGGGGGTCATGCGTATGACGAAGTTTAGTATGGGGCTCGAGATTTAATTATCTCGTGTTTCATACACCCCGCGATGTTAATCTAGCGACTTGAATTATCACACTTGATGATAATACGTTGGTAGCTTCGGTTTGTTTCGAAACCTTAGAAGCCACGTAAAATAAAATTTTGCATGAACCGATTAGAGGCGTCTAACTTGGTTTTGCAGGATGGTTTGCATGTGCATGTAATGTGGTATAGCAGTGTTCATAATAATTTGATTATGTATGAGATGACTATATGATGTAAATTGATTAACATGACCTGCGTGTCATGATTCGGCATGATGGCTGGAGCCATATGATTGCACTTTAATGACCTGCGTGTCAACCTTATGTAATGCACTTATTTTATTAGCTATAGAGATAGCAATATTATCTGGTGCATCGACAAGGTGTGGCAATCTTCGCGAAGGTGAACACCAACGCGAATGCCGAAGACGAAGAAATACAAGACTTCTCCGTCAGAAAGGGCTATACCATATCATGCTATTATGAATTGCCTGAGATGTTTATCCCTTATGATGCACCCTTTTGATTGCGCGGTAGTCGCTTTTATTAGGGTGATCTCTCACAAAAATATCAAGTAGTTAGTGTTCTCCCAAGTGTAGCACCGTCACGGCACCTAACTTTTCGGGGTATCACATGGATACATGGGTACGAACGATTAGGGATGTGTGAGGCGGGTGAGTTGAGACCTCGCAGCGAGATCACTTGGTTGTCTTGACGTTCAGGCATGAAAGTCATGAGCTCGGAACACACGCATCGAAAGATGAACAAGAGTCACATAGAGATGTGATTGGCAAGTTGGCCTACCGATTGCAATTCTCGTCACTTGAGATGGATACATCCTTGGCGTTGAATTGTAATTTGGATCTTGAATCGCTCACAATCAATTATGAGAGATATTGATTTGAGTGGGAGCGCATTATAGAATTAACTTGTTTAATTCTCAGTGCAATTAATTTTGAACACTGTCTAAGTGTGGTTTGCATAATAGTTGTAGAATAATGGCTCGCGTTTCCACCTTCCCTATTAAAATTGAATAGCTGTTAAATATCTGGTTAAAACTTTACGGCTGGTAACGTAATGTGAGGATTGTCCTCTAGAGTGCCGAGAAGGACTTTGTCCTATCGCATACTTTCGGTATTCTCCCGCTAATGCTATGGATCATGTGACTCTCGTCCTTCGATCCAAAAGCTAGAATTCTGTTTTAGTCAAGTGCAATGCGTTTGCTTCCATGAGACCCGAACTTCAAAAGTTTGGATAGTTATGTGATATTCATGGAATCTGAAAATCATTTTCAGAGACAGACAAAAGCTAAAAGATATGAGATATCCAAAGCAATATTTGTTTACAAACTGTTAGTAAAGGAGTTTACTATGCATTAGACTGATAAGAGAGGGATCCAGAAGAACGCCAGTCATATGATGATGGTGAATAAAACAACAACTTAAAGAGAAAGGAAGTGTCCGAAGGGTGTTAGTGAAACTTTCACGCCTAGGAAGTCCGGGGCTATCGCCACTCTTAGTTGGGTGCTTCTTCTGAGAGTAGGAGAAATACTGAAAGTTAAACTGTTAGAAGTATAATGGCAAAAGGAAAGAAGACTGGAATATCCAGCTCATGTATGAATGTCATACAAGTTTTTGATGTAAAGAAGGCTGGTCAAAGATATAGTTCTTAGGAATTATGGTTAAACATGTTAATCACTAATTCTTGGGTATTGTGAGTAAATCACAAAGATACCCGCACGATTGCATTCTGTTGCAACTCGATTGAAGAACTACTATGGCCTGAAAGACTAGCCAGGAATGAGGTTTAGATACACGCAGGGAACATAGTAAATGTTACTATACCTTCCAACGGTGTATTCCCTATGTATTTACTTTCATAATTCATTTTAGAGTTTTACACTCTAGCCCATTGCATAAAGTATCTTGCAAGAAGGTTATTCATAAGAGAACTTTTGATGTTCGATGTTATGAATAACATAAGGGCCATATTTTCATTATGAATGAGATGTATGTTATGAATATTGATATTGATACATTACCTCTGGGTTTACTTTCATAATTCATTTTAGAGTTTCACACTCTAGCCCTTTGCATAAGGTATCTTGCAAGAAGGTTGTTCATAAGAGAACTTATGATGTTCGGTGTTATGAATAACATGAAGGGCCATGCTTCCATACAGGATGGGATGTATGCTATGAATATTGATGGTAATATGATACATCCATAAACACTGACGCTAAATGTCGCAAGACTAAAAGAATACCACACAAGTGTGGCACTGCATTTGGTCACATTGGAGAAACCCGCATGGAAATTCCATTATGATGGATTTTGAAGTCGTTTGATTTTGAATCGTCTGACACTTGCAAATTTCCTCTGAAAAGTGAAGTGACTGAAATACCGTTCCCAGGCCATAAGGAACGAGCATAGAACATATTGGTGATCATACATTATGATGTGTAGTCCAATAAATGTTGTTGCAAGTAGTGGATTTATCTATCTTCAGAAATGACTCAAGTAGATATATGGATATTTACTTGATGAGACATGAGTCTGGATCTTTTGAAATCATTCGAAAGGTTTTCAAAATGAAGAAGAAAAATATTGTAACAAGAAAATTATGTTTCTACAATTCGATTGCAGAAAGGAATATTTGAGTTACAAGTTTAGCGAATGTCTGATGAGTTGTGAAAAGAGTTTCATAACTTACACCTCCCAGAACACCACTGCAAGTGGAAAGTCCGTGAAGATGTAATCGAACCATTTATGACATGGTAAGATCAAAGATGACATAAATAAAATTGCCATTATCCCTTTTAAAGTAATGCTTTAGAGACTGCGGTTTTTACACTGAAAAGAGATCCATCAGGTCAGTTGAAATGACGTCATGGTATGGTACGCCCAACCATGTTAAAACTTTTCTTAACATTTGGAATATGGGGCTTGTGTAAAAAGTTACAAACCTATTCCAAATCAGACAAGTGCTACTTTGTAAGGTTATCCCAAGTCATTGGGTATTTCCCCACCACTATACCGAGGCAAAGGATTTTTGCCGCAAAACGGTATGCTTTTAAAGAGAATAGTTCTTACAAAAGGTGAGTGGGAGGACAGTGCAACTCGACGAGATAACCAGTATCTTCGTCATCAGGTCAAAGGAAAGGAACCTTGGAAGTGATTCCGGAGTTTCCTACTGCGACTGATACGGAAGCCTCTACATGAGATGTATGGACTTCGGTCGAACTTGCAGCTGAACCACGTAGGCAAAGCTCGTGCAAACCTATCAGGTGCGCAAACGAGATATTGTTGTTAGACAACAGTATACCTACAATACACAAGGAAGCGTTGATGGGCCCTGACTCCGGAATTGGCTAAATGCCAATACAATCCGAGATAGTTTCCATATAAGTGATTCGAGATTAAAATCTTAATACACCTTTCGGAAGACTTAGAGTCTAACGAATATTTATGGAACTAAAAACTGATACGGATAAAATGTTTTATCCATAAAGCTCGACTTGTTGCCATAACAAGTTCAAGGAGTTGACTACGATGAGATTGTCTCACCGTAGCGATGCTTGAAGTCGGTTCGGGTTGAACTAGCAATTAATACATATTTCAATCATGAGATATGAAACATGGATGACAAAAAGATTTCCATCTGATGGAAATGAAACCTAGGACTTGTATGTGATACAGTCCAAAGTAATTTGTCGATCCAGAGGATGCTAGTAAGTATGCAAACTTCAGAGTTCCAGCGATGGACAGAAGAGAGCAAAGTGGAGTTGGAATCTTCGTTTTTGATGAAATGGTCAAGGGGGTTTGACTTCATCAAATGGGTATCGAAGATGCTTGTGATTCAAGAAAGTAAGTGGGAGCATAATAATATTTCTAAAAACCTTGTGTACTTAACACATTGTTAATTGGAAATAAATTTCTTGACACGAATTAGGACTTCATTTGAAAATAGTTTTTCAATGAAGTGCTTAGGCTAAATAGCCTCAATATTAGGCATGATGATCTATGGAGATAGATTTACCTAATGGGGCTAAGCATGAATACATATTGACAAGATGCTAAAACCTTTTAGCATTTAAAACGCCAAGGAGTGATTCTTGCCGAAGTCACATGGAAAGAGTTTTTGCAAGACTCGGTGTCCCAAAACACTGATGAGTAAAATACATGATGGAGATTCCACACACTCTTGTGTTTGGATTAACCATGTATTCCATGGTATGTAAAAACAAACAGATATGTCCAATACTCCAAAGTTGTTGCGAGTATAGATACCATAGTGATCAAAGTACTGATCATGGGACAACAGTGAAAGATGTCATTAAGTGCTAAGAGTAGTGTTGATGACATGTTTTCTCGCAAGTAGAGATTATGAAGTGCTCGTTGTAAGTGATTACATCGATACAGTCTTCATCAATGCTCCATGCGATCTTCGATTTAAATTGAGGGTTTTGTGTGATACACAATATGGTGGCACGGTAGTTGGAAATTGTTCCAAACAAGATACTGTGGCGAATTCTATAACAAAGGCTAAGTATGTTGACGCTTAAGAAGCGACAAAGAAGTTGTTGAATCATATAGTTCATTCATGAACTTAGTATGGTTCCAAGATGGCTTTGGTCTATGGGACACTATTGCAGATAGCTGCTCCATAGCTCAGTCTGAGGAATCAGGTTTCGACCAATGATTCACACATATGCAAAGCCAAGTCCACACAAAATATGAATTTTGTGAAAGCATGAAAACGCGGGGATATGCAAAGTTACACACGGAGCTGAAGTCGTCAGATCCGTTGGACATCAGGCTATACCACATGCGAAGCATATTTTACACCAGTATGCCATAGGTGTAAAGTGCATTAGCATTGACTAGATTATTGACTCTAGTGCAAGTGGGAGTCTGTAGGAGATATGCCCTAGAGGCAATAATAAATGTTATTGATTATCTCCCTGTTCATAATTATGTTTATGTTCCATGCTATAACTGCAATGATTCTCGAGTCTGCAAATAAAACGAGGCTTGGAGGGAAACTCATGTGCACGTGTGGGATAATAAACGGTAAAAAGTATTCCTAGTCAAGCCTCTATGACTGGCTCAAGTATTGCATGATGATCCTGTTTTCCTGATCATGGGCATGACTACGCCGGCAATTTTGAGGGCACAATTGTTGGTAGAACACTTGTGTTGAATCGACCCGAATTGATGTTATGCTATGAGATACATTCGTCATTAGTTAATGGTTAATAACACAGAGATGGTTAATGTTTGCATGATTCCTTAGACCATGAGAGTATCGAGTTTCTTCATGCTTGCTTCATGAACTTTGGGGTTTGTTAAACGTCATCCGTAAATGGGTGGCTATTACGGCGGCTTACGGGTTCATGGAAAAGTATGTCAAGTAACTTGATAGCTCAAAATTGGGATTTGCTCCTCCGACGATGGAGAGATATCTCTGGGCCCTCTCGGTGTTACGGTATCCATCATCGTCTGGCCAGACACTTTGTGATTTGATCACGGGGATGCCGGAACACGGGAACGAGAAAAGAGAACAATACCGGTAACGAGGTAACTGGCATAGTGGACAAGTTGTTGATCCACGGGGATGCCTACATGTCTCACCTCGGGTATTTGTAACATATCGCGAAGCAACAGGAATAGCACACGGCAACTGGAGGTTCACTCGAATATTCATTCGTGTGGGTATAGGGGTCAATATGGGTGTCCACGGCTCCGATGTTGATCATTGATCGGAAAGTGTTCCGGGTCATGTCTATACTTCACCGAACCTATAGGGTCACACGCTTAAGGGTCATCTATCTGCTGAATACTAGACGGGGAGTCTGAGAGAAATTCACCGGAAAAGTTTCGGACGAAACGGAAACGTTCCGGAGAGGATATCGGAATAGTTCCGGTGAAACTGAAAAGTTGTTTCAGGGTATTCCATAAAGTCAAATTGGTTTCGGCACATGCCTGGAAATTATTGGAAGGTACCAGAATTGTTCCGGTAACTTCTGAGATTTTTCAGAGACGAAAACCGGAAATGTTCCGGACTGCCGGAACCGCTTTAGTTGCTTTTCACAGATGAAAATCACTAAACCGAAAAGTTGTTTCGGAGTACACCATAAAGTCAAATTGGTTTCGGCACATGCCTGATAATTCTTGGAGGGTGCCAGAATCATTCTGGAAACTTTCTGGAATTTTCCGGAATGAAAACCGGAAATGTTCCGGAGCTGCCGAAACCGCTTCAGATGCTTTTCGCAGATGAAAATCACTAAACCGGAATTGTTCCGGCTCGCGTTGAAAATTATTTTGGTGGGTACTGGAAATGTTCTAAGCCCACATGAATATTTTCAGTTCGATCAGACGCTGAAAAATGTCGTCGTGAATAGTGAAATCAGATTTATGGATATGGTTGGAAGTTGGCTTTCCACAAATATCTTCCCAAGATATTTTGGGATGACATGGCATTTTGGATATGCCCATCCTACCCCTTGTTTTTCCTATAAATAGAGGGGAGGAGGCAGCCCCATATGCAACATCCTTGCTCTCACATACACATGCCATGACATTTCTGGCTTCTCTCTCCCTCCCAGCGAAATAGTTTCGTAGAGCCGAAAGGCTGTCTGGGTTCCGGTGGGAACTAGTTCTGGACGGCAAAGCCCTGCCGGATAGATGACACCGTATGTGTGCAACTCTGTAGAGAGATCGTAGTTTCGGTCTTAGTTCGAGAGTGCCTCCCGAAGGGCTGTCCGAGTTACAGTTTGAGTTTCGGGTGTCCTCCCGAAGGGCTGTCCGAGTGACCCGCCCGAAGGGCTGTCCGTGAGGCCTCCCGGAGGGCTGTCCGAGGATCCGTCCGGTGGGACTATCCGAAGGACTGTCCAGAGGCCTCCCGGAGGGCTGTCCGAGGATCCGTCCGGTGGGACTATCCGAAGGACTGTCCAGAGGCCTCCCGGAGGGCTGTCCGAGGATCCGTCCGGTGGGACTATCCGAGGGACTGTCCCGATGCCTCCCGTAGGGCTGCCCGGAGATCCGTCCGGTGAGCTGACGTGGGAGTACATCCTCGCGGTTGGGAGGTTGTAAATCCTAGCTGCGGGGATCTGCACCGCCGATCGTCATCGACTCTACTTCCGCTGCGCTACGAGTCGGTAACGAAAAAGATCAAACCTTGTATGCAGTCTCCATAGTGATCCTGGGCTGGTACGTAGGTCGGAAAATTTTTGTTTGCTGCTGCGTTACCCAACAGTGGCATCAAGAGCCGTGCTATGCGTAGATGCAGGTTGCGATCTAGAATACATAGAGATGTATGGGTGTTGCACAATATAATTAGGTAGTAGATGAGATCTATTGCTGAAAATTATTTGTGCGGGTGACAGATGAAGTCTGTTACCCGATGTTCTTGTTGCTTCCCTACAATTTGCGTTTGCTCAATCTCGAGACAGTATGGTGTAATTTCACAAAGTTCTGGCAATCCGTGATCCTGATTGATCAACGAAGTGCTTCAGTTCTTTGGGTTCCGCCATAGTCAAAAGAAAAATGAAATTCGCAGATGAAAGGGCATTGCAGATATGATCTGCACGGGGGTCATGCGTATGACGAAGTTTAGTATGGGGCTCGAGATTTAATTATCTCGTGTTTCATACACCCCGCGATGTTAATCTAGCGACTTGAATTATCACACTTGATGATAATACGTTGGTAGCTTCGGTTTGTTTCGAAACCTTAGAAGCCACGTAAAATAAAATTTTGCATGAACCGATTAGAGGCGTCTAACTTGGTTTTGCAGGATGGTTTGCATGTGCATGTAATGTGGTATAGCAGTGTTCATAATAATTTGATTATGTATGAGATGACTATATGATGTAAATTGATTAACATGACCTGCGTGTCATGATTCGGCATGATGGCTGGAGCCATATGATTGCACTTTAATGACCTGCGTGTCAACCTTATGTAATGCACTTATTTTATTAGCTATAGAGATAGCAATATTATCTGGTGCATCGACAAGGTGTGGCAATCTTCGCGAAGGTGAACACCAACGCGAATGCCGAAGACGAAGAAATACAAGACTTCTCCGTCAGAAAGGGCTATACCATATCATGCTATTATGAATTGCCTGAGATGTTTATCCCTTATGATGCACCCTTTTGATTGCGCGGTAGTCGCTTTTATTAGGGTGATCTCTCACAAAAATATCAAGTAGTTAGTGTTCTCCCAAGTGTAGCACCGTCACGGCACCTAACTTTTCGGGGTATCACATGGATACATGGGTACGAACGATTAGGGATGTGTGAGGCGGGTGAGTTGAGACCTCGCAGCGAGATCACTTGGTTGTCTTGACGTTCAGGCATGAAAGTCATGAGCTCGGAACACACGCATCGAAAGATGAACAAGAGTCACATAGAGATGTGATTGGCAAGTTGGCCTACCGATTGCAATTCTCGTCACTTGAGATGGATACATCCTTGGCGTTGAATTGTAATTTGGATCTTGAATCGCTCACAATCAATTATGAGAGATATTGATTTGAGTGGGAGCGCATTATAGAATTAACTTGTTTAATTCTCAGTGCAATTAATTTTGAACACTGTCTAAGTGTGGTTTGCATAATAGTTGTAGAATAATGGCTCGCGTTTCCACCTTCCCTATTAAAATTGAATAGCTGTTAAATATCTGGTTAAAACTTTACGGCTGGTAACGTAATGTGAGGATTGTCCTCTAGAGTGCCGAGAAGGACTTTGTCCTATCGCATACTTTCGGTATTCTCCCGCTAATGCTATGGATCATGTGACTCTCGTCCTTCGATCCAAAAGCTAGAATTCTGTTTTAGTCAAGTGCAATGCGTTTGCTTCCATGAGACCCGAACTTCAAAAGTTTGGATAGTTATGTGATATTCATGGAATCTGAAAATCATTTTCAGAGACAGACAAAAGCTAAAAGATATGAGATATCCAAAGCAATATTTGTTTACAAACTGTTAGTAAAGGAGTTTACTATGCATTAGACTGATAAGAGAGGGATCCAGAAGAACGCCAGTCATATGATGATGGTGAATAAAACAACAACTTAAAGAGAAAGGAAGTGTCCGAAGGGTGTTAGTGAAACTTTCACGCCTAGGAAGTCCGGGGCTATCGCCACTCTTAGTTGGGTGCTTCTTCTGAGAGTAGGAGAAATACTGAAAGTTAAACTGTTAGAAGTATAATGGCAAAAGGAAAGAAGACTGGAATATCCAGCTCATGTATGAATGTCATACAAGTTTTTGATGTAAAGAAGGCTGGTCAAAGATATAGTTCTTAGGAATTATGGTTAAACATGTTAATCACTAATTCTTGGGTATTGTGAGTAAATCACAAAGATACCCGCACGATTGCATTCTGTTGCAACTCGATTGAAGAACTACTATGGCCTGAAAGACTAGCCAGGAATGAGGTTTAGATACACGCAGGGAACATAGTAAATGTTACTATACCTTCCAACGGTGTATTCCCTATGTATTTACTTTCATAATTCATTTTAGAGTTTTACACTCTAGCCCATTGCATAAAGTATCTTGCAAGAAGGTTATTCATAAGAGAACTTTTGATGTTCGATGTTATGAATAACATAAGGGCCATATTTTCATTATGAATGAGATGTATGTTATGAATATTGATATTGATACATTACCTCTGGGTTTACTTTCATAATTCATTTTAGAGTTTCACACTCTAGCCCTTTGCATAAGGTATCTTGCAAGAAGGTTGTTCATAAGAGAACTTATGATGTTCGGTGTTATGAATAACATGAAGGGCCATGCTTCCATACAGGATGGGATGTATGCTATGAATATTGATGGTAATATGATACATCCATAAACACTGACGCTAAATGTCGCAAGACTAAAAGAATACCACACAAGTGTGGCACTGCATTTGGTCACATTGGAGAAACCCGCATGGAAATTCCATTATGATGGATTTTGAAGTCGTTTGATTTTGAATCGTCTGACACTTGCAAATTTCCTCTGAAAAGTGAAGTGACTGAAATACCGTTCCCAGGCCATAAGGAACGAGCATAGAACATATTGGTGATCATACATTATGATGTGTAGTCCAATAAATGTTGTTGCAAGTAGTGGATTTATCTATCTTCAGAAATGACTCAAGTAGATATATGGATATTTACTTGATGAGACATGAGTCTGGATCTTTTGAAATCATTCGAAAGGTTTTCAAAATGAAGAAGAAAATATTGTAACAAGAAAATTATGTTTCTACAATTCGATTGCAGAAAGGAATATTTGAGTTACAAGTTTAGCGAATGTCTGATGAGTTGTGAAAAGAGTTTCATAACTTACACCTCCCAGAACACCACTGCAAGTGGAAAGTCCGTGAAGATGTAATCGAACCATTTATGACATGGTAAGATCAAAGATGACATAAATAAAATTGCCATTATCCCTTTTAAAGTAATGCTTTAGAGACTGCGGTTTTTACACTGAAAAGAGATCCATCAGGTCAGTTGAAATGACGTCATGGTATGGTACGCCCAACCATGTTAAAACTTTTCTTAACATTTGGAATATGGGGCTTGTGTAAAAAGTTACAAACCTATTCCAAATCAGACAAGTGCTACTTTGTAAGGTTATCCCAAGTCATTGGGTATTTCCCCACCACTATACCGAGGCAAAGGATTTTTGCCGCAAAACGGTATGCTTTTAAAGAGAATAGTTCTTACAAAAGGTGAGTGGGAGGACAGTGCAACTCGACGAGATAACCAGTATCTTCGTCATCAGGTCAAAGGAAAGGAACCTTGGAAGTGATTCCGGAGTTTCCTACTGCGACTGATACGGAAGCCTCTACATGAGATGTATGGACTTCGGTCGAACTTGCAGCTGAACCACGTAGGCAAAGCTCGTGCAAACCTATCAGGTGCGCAAACGAGATATTGTTGTTAGACAACAGTATACCTACAATACACAAGGAAGCGTTGATGGGCCCTGACTCCGGAATTGGCTAAATGCCAATACAATCCGAGATAGTTTCCATATAAGTGATTCGAGATTAAAATCTTAATACACCTTTCGGAAGACTTAGAGTCTAACGAATATTTATGGAACTAAAAACTGATACGGATAAAATGTTTTATCCATAAAGCTCGACTTGTTGCCATAACAAGTTCAAGGAGTTGACTACGATGAGATTGTCTCACCGTAGCGATGCTTGAAGTCGGTTCGGGTTGAACTAGCAATTAATACATATTTCAATCATGAGATATGAAACATGGATGACAAAAAGATTTCCATCTGATGGAAATGAAACCTAGGACTTGTATGTGATACAGTCCAAAGTAATTTGTCGATCCAGAGGATGCTAGTAAGTATGCAAACTTCAGAGTTCCAGCGATGGACAGAAGAGAGCAAAGTGGAGTTGGAATCTTCGTTTTTGATGAAATGGTCAAGGGGGTTTGACTTCATCAAATGGGTATCGAAGATGCTTGTGATTCAAGAAAGTAAGTGGGAGCATAATAATATTTCTAAAAACCTTGTGTACTTAACACATTGTTAATTGGAAATAAATTTCTTGACACGAATTAGGACTTCATTTGAAAATAGTTTTTCAATGAAGTGCTTAGGCTAAATAGCCTCAATATTAGGCATGATGATCTATGGAGATAGATTTACCTAATGGGGCTAAGCATGAATACATATTGACAAGATGCTAAAACCTTTTAGCATTTAAAACGCCAAGGAGTGATTCTTGCCGAAGTCACATGGAAAGAGTTTTTGCAAGACTCGGTGTCCCAAAACACTGATGAGTAAAATACATGATGGAGATTCCACACACTCTTGTGTTTGGATTAACCATGTATTCCATGGTATGTAAAAACAAACAGATATGTCCAATACTCCAAAGTTGTTGCGAGTATAGATACCATAGTGATCAAAGTACTGATCATGGGACAACAGTGAAAGATGTCATTAAGTGCTAAGAGTAGTGTTGATGACATGTTTTCTCGCAAGTAGAGATTATGAAGTGCTCGTTGTAAGTGATTACATCGATACAGTCTTCATCAATGCTCCATGCAATTTTCGATTTAAATTGAGGGTTTTGTGTGATACACAATATGGTGGCACGGTAGTTGGAAATTGTTCCAAACAAGATACTGTGGCGAATTCTATAACAAAGGCTAAGTATGTTGACGCTTAAGAAGCGACAAAGAAGTTGTTGAATCATATAGTTCATTCATGAACTTAGTATGGTTCCAAGATGGCTTTGGTCTATGGGACACTATTGCAGATAGCTGCTCCATAGCTCAGTCTGAGGAATCAGGTTTCGACCAATGATTCACACATATGCAAAGCCAAGTCCACACAAAATATGAATTTTGTGAAAGCATGAAAACGCGGGGATATGCAAAGTTACACACGGAGCTGAAGTCGTCAGATCCGTTGGACATCAGGCTATACCACATGCGAAGCATATTTTACACCAGTATGCCATAGGTGTAAAGTGCATTAGCATTGACTAGATTATTGACTCTAGTGCAAGTGGGAGTCTGTAGGAGATATGCCCTAGAGGCAATAATAAATGTTATTGATTATCTCCCTGTTCATAATTATGTTTATGTTCCATGCTATAACTGCAATGATTCTCGAGTCTGCAAATAAAACGAGGCTTGGAGGGAAACTCATGTGCACGTGTGGGATAATAAACGGTAAAAAGTATTCCTAGTCAAGCCTCTATGACTGGCTCAAGTATTGCATGATGATCCTGTTTTCCTGATCATGGGCATGACTACGCCGGCAATTTTGAGGGCACAATTGTTGGTAGAACACTTGTGTTGAATCGACCCGAATTGATGTTATGCTATGAGATACATTCGTCATTAGTTAATGGTTAATAACACAGAGATGGTTAATGTTTGCATGATTCCTTAGACCATGAGAGTATCGAGTTTCTTCATGCTTGCTTCATGAACTTTGGGGTTTGTTAAACGTCATCCGTAAATGGGTGGCTATTACGGCGGCTTACGGGTTCATGGAAAAGTATGTCAAGTAACTTGATAGCTCAAAATTGGGATTTGCTCCTCCGACGATGGAGAGATATCTCTGGGCCCTCTCGGTGTTACGGTATCCATCATCGTCTGGCCAGACACTTTGTGATTTGATCACGGGGATGCCGGAACACGGGAACGAGAAAAGAGAACAATACCGGTAACGAGGTAACTGGCATAGTGGACAAGTTGTTGATCCACGGGGATGCCTACATGTCTCACCTCGGGTATTTGTAACATATCGCGAAGCAACAGGAATAGCACATGGCAACTGGAGGTTCACTCGAATATTCATTCGTGTGGGTATAGGGGTCAATATGGGTGTCCACGGCTCCGATGTTGATCATTGATCGGAAAGTGTTCCGGGTCATGTCTATACTTCACCGAACCTATAGGGTCACACGCTTAAGGGTCATCTATCTGCTGAATACTAGACGGGGAGTCTGAGAGAAATTCACCGGAAAAGTTTCGGACGAAACGGAAACGTTCCGGAGAGGATATCGGAATAGTTCCGGTGAAACTGAAAAGTTGTTTCAGGGTATTCCATAAAGTCAAATTGGTTTCGGCACATGCCTGGAAATTATTGGAAGGTACCAGAATTGTTCCGGTAACTTCTGAGATTTTTCAGAGACGAAAACCGGAAATGTTCCGGACTGCCGGAACCGCTTTAGTTGCTTTTCACAGATGAAAATCACTAAACCGAAAAGTTGTTTCGGAGTACACCATAAAGTCAAATTGGTTTCGGCACATGCCTGATAATTCTTGGAGGGTGCCAGAATCATTCTGGAAACTTTCTGGAATTTTCCGGAATGAAAACCGGAAATGTTCCGGAGCTGCCGAAACCGCTTCAGATGCTTTTCGCAGATGAAAATCACTAAACCGGAATTGTTCCGGCTCGCGTTGAAAATTATTTTGGTGGGTACTGGAAATGTTCTAAGCCCACATGAATATTTTCAGTTCGATCAGACGCTGAAAAATGTCGTCGTGAATAGTGAAATCAGATTTATGGATATGGTTGGAAGTTGGCTTTCCACAAATATCTTCCCAAGATATTTTGGGATGACATGGCATTTTGGATATGCCCATCCTACCCCTTGTTTTTCCTATAAATAGAGGGGAGGAGGCAGCCCCATATGCAACATCCTTGCTCTCACATACACATGCCATGACATTTCTGGCTTCTCTCTCCCTCCCAGCGAAATAGTTTCGTAGAGCCGAAAGGCTGTCTGGGTTCCGGTGGGAACTAGTTCTGGACGGCAAAGCCCTGCCGGATAGATGACACCGTATGTGTGCAACTCTGTAGAGAGATCGTAGTTTCGGTCTTAGTTCGAGAGTGCCTCCCGAAGGGCTGTCCGAGTTACAGTTTGAGTTTCGGGTGTCCTCCCGAAGGGCTGTCCGAGTGACCCGCCCGAAGGGCTGTCCGTGAGGCCTCCCGGAGGGCTGTCCGAGGATCCGTCCGGTGGGACTATCCGAAGGACTGTCCAGAGGCCTCCCGGAGGGCTGTCCGAGGATCCGTCCGGTGGGACTATCCGAAGGACTGTCCAGAGGCCTCCCGGAGGGCTGTCCGAGGATCCGTCCGGTGGGACTATCCGAGGGACTGTCCCGATGCCTCCCGTAGGGCTGCCCGGAGATCCGTCCGGTGAGCTGACGTGGGAGTACATCCTCGCGGTTGGGAGGTTGTAAATCCTAGCTGCGGGGATCTGCACCGCCGATCGTCATCGACTCTACTTCCGCTGCGCTACGAGTCGGTAACGAAAAAGATCAAACCTTGTATGCAGTCTCCATAGTGATCCTGGGCTGGTACGTAGGTCGGAAAATTTTTGTTTGCTGCTGCGTTACCCAACAGTGGCATCAAGAGCCGTGCTATGCGTAGATGCAGGTTGCGATCTAGAATACATAGAGATGTATGGGTGTTGCACAATATAATTAGGTAGTAGATGAGATCTATTGCTGAAAATTATTTGTGCGGGTGACAGATGAAGTCTGTTACCCGATGTTCTTGTTGCTTCCCTACAATTTGCGTTTGCTCAATCTCGAGACAGTATGGTGGAATTTCACAAAGTTCTGGCAATCCGTGATCCTGATTGATCAACGAAGTGCTTCAGTTCTTTGGGTTCCGCCATAGTCAAAAGAAAAATGAAATTCGCAGATGAAAGGGCATTGCAGATATGATCTGCACGGGGGTCATGCGTATGACGAAGTTTAGTATGGGGCTCGAGATTTAATTATCTCGTGTTTCATACACCCCGCGATGTTAATCTAGCGACTTGAATTATCACACTTGATGATAATACGTTGGTAGCTTCGGTTTGTTTCGAAACCTTAGAAGCCACGTAAAATAAAATTTTGCATGAACCGATTAGAGGCGTCTAACTTGGTTTTGCAGGATGGTTTGCATGTGCATGTAATGTGGTATAGCAGTGTTCATAATAATTTGATTATGTATGAGATGACTATATGATGTAAATTGATTAACATGACCTGCGTGTCATGATTCGGCATGATGGCTGGAGCCATATGATTGCACTTTAATGACCTGCGTGTCAACCTTATGTAATGCACTTATTTTATTAGCTATAGAGATAGCAATATTATCTGGTGCATCGACAAGGTGTGGCAATCTTCGCGAAGGTGAACACCAACGCGAATGCCGAAGACGAAGAAATACAAGACTTCTCCGTCAGAAAGGGCTATACCATATCATGCTATTATGAATTGCCTGAGATGTTTATCCCTTATGATGCACCCTTTTGATTGCGCGGTAGTCGCTTTTATTAGGGTGATCTCTCACAAAAATATCAAGTAGTTAGTGTTCTCCCAAGTGTAGCACCGTCACGGCACCTAACTTTTCGGGGTATCACATGGATACATGGGTACGAACGATTAGGGATGTGTGAGGCGGGTGAGTTGAGACCTCGCAGCGAGATCACTTGGTTGTCTTGACGTTCAGGCATGAAAGTCATGAGCTCGGAACACACGCATCGAAAGATGAACAAGAGTCACATAGAGATGTGATTGGCAAGTTGGCCTACCGATTGCAATTCTCGTCACTTGAGATGGATACATCCTTGGCGTTGAATTGTAATTTGGATCTTGAATCGCTCACAATCAATTATGAGAGATATTGATTTGAGTGGGAGCGCATTATAGAATTAACTTGTTTAATTCTCAGTGCAATTAATTTTGAACACTGTCTAAGTGTGGTTTGCATAATAGTTGTAGAATAATGGCTCGCGTTTCCACCTTCCCTATTAAAATTGAATAGCTGTTAAATATCTGGTTAAAACTTTACGGCTGGTAACGTAATGTGAGGATTGTCCTCTAGAGTGCCGAGAAGGACTTTGTCCTATCGCATACTTTCGGTATTCTCCCGCTAATGCTATGGATCATGTGACTCTCGTCCTTCGATCCAAAAGCTAGAATTCTGTTTTAGTCAAGTGCAATGCGTTTGCTTCCATGAGACCCGAACTTCAAAAGTTTGGATAGTTATGTGATATTCATGGAATCTGAAAATCATTTTCAGAGACAGACAAAAGCTAAAAGATATGAGATATCCAAAGCAATATTTGTTTACAAACTGTTAGTAAAGGAGTTTACTATGCATTAGACTGATAAGAGAGGGATCCAGAAGAACGCCAGTCATATGATGATGGTGAATAAAACAACAACTTAAAGAGAAAGGAAGTGTCCGAAGGGTGTTAGTGAAACTTTCACGCCTAGGAAGTCCGGGGCTATCGCCACTCTTAGTTGGGTGCTTCTTCTGAGAGTAGGAGAAATACTGAAAGTTAAACTGTTAGAAGTATAATGGCAAAAGGAAAGAAGACTGGAATATCCAGCTCATGTATGAATGTCATACAAGTTTTTGATGTAAAGAAGGCTGGTCAAAGATATAGTTCTTAGGAATTATGGTTAAACATGTTAATCACTAATTCTTGGGTATTGTGAGTAAATCACAAAGATACCCGCACGATTGCATTCTGTTGCAACTCGATTGAAGAACTACTATGGCCTGAAAGACTAGCCAGGAATGAGGTTTAGATACACGCAGGGAACATAGTAAATGTTACTATACCTTCCAACGGTGTATTCCCTATGTATTTACTTTCATAATTCATTTTAGAGTTTTACACTCTAGCCCATTGCATAAAGTATCTTGCAAGAAGGTTATTCATAAGAGAACTTTTGATGTTCGATGTTATGAATAACATAAGGGCCATATTTTCATTATGAATGAGATGTATGTTATGAATATTGATATTGATACATTACCTCTGGGTTTACTTTCATAATTCATTTTAGAGTTTCACACTCTAGCCCTTTGCATAAGGTATCTTGCAAGAAGGTTGTTCATAAGAGAACTTATGATGTTCGGTGTTATGAATAACATGAAGGGCCATGCTTCCATACAGGATGGGATGTATGCTATGAATATTGATGGTAATATGATACATCCATAAACACTGACGCTAAATGTCGCAAGACTAAAAGAATACCACACAAGTGTGGCACTGCATTTGGTCACATTGGAGAAACCCGCATGGAAATTCCATTATGATGGATTTTGAAGTCGTTTGATTTTGAATCGTCTGACACTTGCAAATTTCCTCTGAAAAGTGAAGTGACTGAAATACCGTTCCCAGGCCATAAGGAACGAGCATAGAACATATTGGTGATCATACATTATGATGTGTAGTCCAATAAATGTTGTTGCAAGTAGTGGATTTATCTATCTTCAGAAATGACTCAAGTAGATATATGGATATTTACTTGATGAGACATGAGTCTGGATCTTTTGAAATCATTCGAAAGGTTTTCAAAATGAAGAAGAAAAATATTGTAACAAGAAAATTATGTTTCTACAATTCGATTGCAGAAAGGAATATTTGAGTTACAAGTTTAGCGAATGTCTGATGAGTTGTGAAAAGAGTTTCATAACTTACACCTCCCAGAACACCACTGCAAGTGGAAAGTCCGTGAAGATGTAATCGAACCATTTATGACATGGTAAGATCAAAGATGACATAAATAAAATTGCCATTATCCCTTTTAAAGTAATGCTTTAGAGACTGCGGTTTTTACACTGAAAAGAGATCCATCAGGTCAGTTGAAATGACGTCATGGTATGGTACGCCCAACCATGTTAAAACTTTTCTTAACATTTGGAATATGGGGCTTGTGTAAAAAGTTACAAACCTATTCCAAATCAGACAAGTGCTACTTTGTAAGGTTATCCCAAGTCATTGGGTATTTCCCCACCACTATACCGAGGCAAAGGATTTTTGCCGCAAAACGGTATGCTTTTAAAGAGAATAGTTCTTACAAAAGGTGAGTGGGAGGACAGTGCAACTCGACGAGATAACCAGTATCTTCGTCATCAGGTCAAAGGAAAGGAACCTTGGAAGTGATTCCGGAGTTTCCTACTGCGACTGATACGGAAGCCTCTACATGAGATGTATGGACTTCGGTCGAACTTGCAGCTGAACCACGTAGGCAAAGCTCGTGCAAACCTATCAGGTGCGCAAACGAGATATTGTTGTTAGACAACAGTATACCTACAATACACAAGGAAGCGTTGATGGGCCCTGACTCCGGAATTGGCTAAATGCCAATACAATCCGAGATAGTTTCCATATAAGTGATTCGAGATTAAAATCTTAATACACCTTTCGGAAGACTTAGAGTCTAACGAATATTTATGGAACTAAAAACTGATACGGATAAAATGTTTTATCCATAAAGCTCGACTTGTTGCCATAACAAGTTCAAGGAGTTGACTACGATGAGATTGTCTCACCGTAGCGATGCTTGAAGTCGGTTCGGGTTGAACTAGCAATTAATACATATTTCAATCATGAGATATGAAACATGGATGACAAAAAGATTTCCATCTGATGGAAATGAAACCTAGGACTTGTATGTGATACAGTCCAAAGTAATTTGTCGATCCAGAGGATGCTAGTAAGTATGCAAACTTCAGAGTTCCAGCGATGGACAGAAGAGAGCAAAGTGGAGTTGGAATCTTCGTTTTTGATGAAATGGTCAAGGGGGTTTGACTTCATCAAATGGGTATCGAAGATGCTTGTGATTCAAGAAAGTAAGTGGGAGCATAATAATATTTCTAAAAACCTTGTGTACTTAACACATTGTTAATTGGAAATAAATTTCTTGACACGAATTAGGACTTCATTTGAAAATAGTTTTTCAATGAAGTGCTTAGGCTAAATAGCCTCAATATTAGGCATGATGATCTATGGAGATAGATTTACCTAATGGGGCTAAGCATGAATACATATTGACAAGATGCTAAAACCTTTTAGCATTTAAAACGCCAAGGAGTGATTCTTGCCGAAGTCACATGGAAAGAGTTTTTGCAAGACTCGGTGTCCCAAAACACTGATGAGTAAAATACATGATGGAGATTCCACACACTCTTGTGTTTGGATTAACCATGTATTCCATGGTATGTAAAAACAAACAGATATGTCCAATACTCCAAAGTTGTTGCGAGTATAGATACCATAGTGATCAAAGTACTGATCATGGGACAACAGTGAAAGATGTCATTAAGTGCTAAGAGTAGTGTTGATGACATGTTTTCTCGCAAGTAGAGATTATGAAGTGCTCGTTGTAAGTGATTACATCGATACAGTCTTCATCAATGCTCCATGCGATTTTCGATTTAAATTGAGGGTTTTGTGTGATACACAATATGGTGGCACGGTAGTTGGAAATTGTTCCAAACAAGATACTGTGGCGAATTCTATAACAAAGGCTAAGTATGTTGACGCTTAAGAAGCGACAAAGAAGTTGTTGAATCATATAGTTCATTCATGAACTTAGTATGGTTCCAAGATGGCTTTGGTCTATGGGACACTATTGCAGATAGCTGCTCCATAGCTCAGTCTGAGGAATCAGGTTTCGACCAATGATTCACACATATGCAAAGCCAAGTCCACACAAAATATGAATTTTGTGAAAGCATGAAAACGCGGGGATATGCAAAGTTACACACGGAGCTGAAGTCGTCAGATCCGTTGGACATCAGGCTATACCACATGCGAAGCATATTTTACACCAGTATGCCATAGGTGTAAAGTGCATTAGCATTGACTAGATTATTGACTCTAGTGCAAGTGGGAGTCTGTAGGAGATATGCCCTAGAGGCAATAATAAATGTTATTGATTATCTCCCTGTTCATAATTATGTTTATGTTCCATGCTATAACTGCAATGATTCTCGAGTCTGCAAATAAAACGAGGCTTGGAGGGAAACTCATGTGCACGTGTGGGATAATAAACGGTAAAAAGTATTCCTAGTCAAGCCTCTATGACTGGCTCAAGTATTGCATGATGATCCTGTTTTCCTGATCATGGGCATGACTACGCCGGCAATTTTGAGGGCACAATTGTTGGTAGAACACTTGTGTTGAATCGACCCGAATTGATGTTATGCTATGAGATACATTCGTCATTAGTTAATGGTTAATAACACAGAGATGGTTAATGTTTGCATGATTCCTTAGACCATGAGAGTATCGAGTTTCTTCATGCTTGCTTCATGAACTTTGGGGTTTGTTAAACGTCATCCGTAAATGGGTGGCTATTACGGCGGCTTACGGGTTCATGGAAAAGTATGTCAAGTAACTTGATAGCTCAAAATTGGGATTTGCTCCTCCGACGATGGAGAGATATCTCTGGGCCCTCTCGGTGTTACGGTATCCATCATCGTCTGGCCAGACACTTTGTGATTTGATCACGGGGATGCCGGAACACGGGAACGAGAAAAGAGAACAATACCGGTAACGAGGTAACTGGCATAGTGGACAAGTTGTTGATCCACGGGGATGCCTACATGTCTCACCTCGGGTATTTGTAACATATCGCGAAGCAACAGGAATAGCACACGGCAACTGGAGGTTCACTCGAATATTCATTCGTGTGGGTATAGGGGTCAATATGGGTGTCCACGGCTCCGATGTTGATCATTGATCGGAAAGTGTTCCGGGTCATGTCTATACTTCACCGAACCTATAGGGTCACACGCTTAAGGGTCATCTATCTGCTGAATACTAGACGGGGAGTCTGAGAGAAATTCACCGGAAAAGTTTCGGACGAAACGGAAACGTTCCGGAGAGGATATCGGAATAGTTCCGGTGAAACTGAAAAGTTGTTTCAGGGTATTCCATAAAGTCAAATTGGTTTCGGCACATGCCTGGAAATTATTGGAAGGTACCAGAATTGTTCCGGTAACTTCTGAGATTTTTCAGAGACGAAAACCGGAAATGTTCCGGACTGCCGGAACCGCTTTAGTTGCTTTTCACAGATGAAAATCACTAAACCGAAAAGTTGTTTCGGAGTACACCATAAAGTCAAATTGGTTTCGGCACATGCCTGATAATTCTTGGAGGGTGCCAGAATCATTCTGGAAACTTTCTGGAATTTTCCGGAATGAAAACCGGAAATGTTCCGGAGCTGCCGAAACCGCTTCAGATGCTTTTCGCAGATGAAAATCACTAAACCGGAATTGTTCCGGCTCGCGTTGAAAATTATTTTGGTGGGTACTGGAAATGTTCTAAGCCCACATGAATATTTTCAGTTCGATCAGACGCTGAAAAATGTCGTCGTGAATAGTGAAATCAGATTTATGGATATGGTTGGAAGTTGGCTTTCCACAAATATCTTCCCAAGATATTTTGGGATGACATGGCATTTTGGATATGCCCATCCTACCCCTTGTTTTTCCTATAAATAGAGGGGAGGAGGCAGCCCCATATGCAACATCCTTGCTCTCACATACACATGCCATGACATTTCTGGCTTCTCTCTCCCTCCCAGCGAAATAGTTTCGTAGAGCCGAAAGGCTGTCTGGGTTCCGGTGGGAACTAGTTCTGGACGGCGAAGCCCTGCCGGATAGATGACACCGTATGTGTGCAACTCTGTAGAGAGATCGTAGTTTCGGTCTTAGTTCGAGAGTGCCTCCCGAAGGGCTGTCCGAGTTACAGTTTGAGTTTCGGGTGTCCTCCCGAAGGGCTGTCCGAGTGACCCGCCCGAAGGGCTGTCCGTGAGGCCTCCCGGAGGGCTGTCCGAGGATCCGTCCGGTGGGACTATCCGAAGGACTGTCCAGAGGCCTCCCGGAGGGCTGTCCGAGGATCCGTCCGGTGGGACTATCCGAAGGACTGTCCAGAGGCCTCCCGGAGGGCTGTCCGAGGATCCGTCCGGTGGGACTATCCGAGGGACTGTCCCGATGCCTCCCGTAGGGCTGCCCGGAGATCCGTCCGGTGAGCTGACGTGGGAGTACATCCTCGCGGTTGGGAGGTTGTAAATCCTAGCTGCGGGGATCTGCACCGCCGATCGTCATCGACTCTACTTCCGCTGCGCTACGAGTCGGTAACGAAAAAGATCAAACCTTGTATGCAGTCTCCATAGTGATCCTGGGCTGGTACGTAGGTCGGAAAATTTTTGTTTTCTGCTGCGTTACCCAACAGTTACCCTACATCGATCACCTCCACAACTTCATCTTCATCCGCCACCTCATCGGCCTCCTCCTCTTCTTCGGCCACCTCCTCTTTTTCCATGTCTTCGGCCACCTCCTCTTCTTCGGCCGCCTCTGAATGATGCCAAACCGAGTCATAGTTGAGCTCATCAAGCCCCATCGTTGTCGAGGACTCTGCTACTTGTGAGCTGCGTTGGGATTTCCCCGAAGAGGAGGGGATGATGAAGTACAGTAGAGATAAGTATTTCCCTCAGTTATGAAACCAAGGTTATCAATCCAGTAGGAGAATCACGCAACAACTCGTTAGCAGTACTTGCACACAAAACAACAAATGCTTGCACCCAACGCAAACAAGGGGTTGTCAATCCCTTGGCGGTTAATTGCAAAATTAAATTGTATGGTGATAGATAAATAGATCGAACAAAAATACAAAATAAAATAAATAAAGTAAAAGTGCAGCAAGGTATTTTTATGATTTTTAATATATGATTTGGATAGACCCAGGGCCATAGTTTTCACTAGAGGCTTCTCTCATGAAAATAGCATACGGTGGGTGAACAAATTACTGTTGGGCAATTGATAGAAAAGCAAATAATCATGACGATATCCAAGGCAATGATCATGTATATAGGCATCACGTCCGAGACAAGTAGACCGACTCCTGCCTGCATCTACTACTATTACTCCACACATCGACCGCTATCCTGCATGCATCTAGTGTATTAAGTCCATAAAGAACGGAGTAACGCCTTAAGCAAGATGACATGATGTAGACAAAGTAAACTCACGCATGAATAAACCCCATCTTTTTACCCATAATAGCAACGATACATAAGTGTCATGTCCCCTTCTGTCACTGGGATTGAGCATCGCAAGATCGAACCCATTACAAAGCACCTCTCCCATTGCAAGATAAATCAATCTAGTTGGCCAAACCAAATCAATAGATCGAAGAGAAATGTGAAGCTATAATAATCATGCATAAAAGAGTTCAGAGAAGACTCAAATAATATTCATGGATAATCTGATCATAAACTCACAATTCATCGGATCCCAACAAACACACCGCAAAAATTGATTACATCGGATAGAACTCCAAGAACACCGAGGAGAACATTGTATTGAAGATCAAAAAGAGAGAAGAAGCCATCTAGCTACTAACTATGGACCCAAAGGTCTGTGGTAAACTACTCACGCATCATCGGAAGGGCAGCAAGGATGATGTGGAGCCCCTCCGTGATCGATTCCCCCTCCGACGGAGTACCGGAAAAGGCCTCCAGATGGGATCTCTCGAGAACAGAAGCTTGCGGCGGCGAAAAAAGTATTTCGTGGACTCCTCTGTTGGTTTCCCAATTTTAAAGAATTTATAGAGGTGGAATTAGGTCAAACGGAGCTGTGTGGGCCCCATGAGGTACCAGAGCGCCCCCCCTGGGGCGCGCCATGGTGCCTCGTGGGCCACTGCTTCATCTTCTCGTCCCCTCCCAAAGCTTCTAGTGTTTGTTATGTCCAGAAAAAAATCTCCAAAAAGTTTCGTGGCATTTGGACTTCGTTTGGTACTGATATTCTAGAAAACCAAAAGCAGGCGAAAAACAGCAACTGGCACTAGGCACTAAGTTAATAGGTTAGTCCCAAAAAATGATATATAATTGCTGTAAATGTATATAAAAACATCCAAGATTGATATTATAATAGCATGGAAGAATAAAAAATTATAGATACGTTGGAGACGTATCAGCATCCCCAAGCTTAATTCCTGCTCGTCCTCGAGTAGGTAAATGATAAAAACGGAATTTTTGATGTGGAATGCTACCTATCATATTCATCATATATTCTTTTCTTTATAGCATGGACATTTGGACTTGAATGATTCAAAGCAATAGTCTATAGTTTGGCATGAAGACATAAATACTCAAGCATACTAACAGGCAACCATGTCTTTCAAAATATCAACGCTAAAGAAAGTTATCCCGAGCCCATTATGCTCAATCATTGATCCATTCATGAAACACACTCAATATTAGCTACACACAATGCACAAGTATGACAATAGTGCTCTCTAGTTGGTGGTTTGTAAGAGAAGATGGAGACTCAAAATAAAAATAAAAATTACATAAAAGTAAATAGATAGGCCCTTCGCAGAGGGGAGCAGAGATTTGCAAATGTGCTAGAGCTCAAAGCTTAAATTAGATAGATAAAATTATTTTTGAGAGGCATGCTTTTCCTGTCAACGAAAACGACCGAGAATTCCCAATATTTTCCATGCTAGACACATCATAGGCGGTTCCCAAAGAGAAAATAAAGTTTATTTCCTTTCCACCATTCTTTCACAATCCATGGCTAGCCGTATCCACAGGTTCCTTCCATACCAACACTTTCCAAGGAATTTGTTATTATTATTTTTGATTCATTGTGGGACTGGGCATCCCTATTACCTGCCACTCTCTCGTGCAATTACAAGTGAATAAACACTCATCGTGAGAATAACACACCTAGCATGGAAAATATTGGCCACCCCTGCCGCTTCATGAGCGGTACGGGCACACAAAATGGAAAATTATTTTGAAAATTTAGAGTTGGCACATGCAAATTTACTTGGAATGGCATGGAAATACCGCATATAGGTAGGTATGGTGGACTCATTTGGCACAACTTGGGTTTAAGGAATTTGAATGCACAAGCAGTATTCCCGCTTAGTACAAATGAAGGCTAGCAAATAGATTGAGAAGCAACCAACCAAAAAGCAAAAACGGTCATAAACATGCATTGAACATAACTAACACCGAATAATGCACCATAAGTAGGATATAATTTCATTGCATAACTATTGACTTTATGTGCATGCATAGGGAATCACAAATCTTAACACTAATATTCTTACTAAATCACAATTACTCACTAACATGACTCACATATTATCATCTCCATATCGCAAAACTATTGCAAGGAATCAAACTTATCATATCCAATGATCTTTCATGAGAGTTTTTATTATATCCCTCTTGAATATTCATCACTTTGGGACCAAATTCATATCTTGTGCAAATTACCATTACTATTATCAACTCTCAAAAGATATAAGTGAAGCATGAGAGTGCAAATATTTCTTCAAAATTTTAGTCTTATCAACTCTCAAAATAGTATAAGTGAAGCACGAGAGTTCAAATATTTCTTCAAAATTTTATCTTCTCGACTCTCAAAATAATATAAGTGAAGCATGAGAGTTTAAATATTTCTTCAAAATATAGCCACCGCCATGCTCAAAAAGATTTAAGTGAAGCACTAGAGCAACTGCCTAGCTCAAAAAATTTAAGTGAAGCACATAGAGTATTCTAACAAATCATGATAAACGCGTGGCTCTCTCAAATTGGTGTGTCCAGCAAAGATGATTGTGACAAACTAAAAAGCAAACAAATCAAAGACTCATATAATACACGACGCTTCAAGTAAAACACATATCATGTGATGAATAAAAATATAGCTCCAAGTAAAATTACCGATAGTTGGTAGAAGAAAGAGGGGATGCCTTCCGGGGCATCCCCAAGCTTAGACGCTTGAGTCTTCCTTGAATATTACCTTGGGTTGCCTTGGACATCCCCAAGCTTAGCCTCTTGCCACTCCTTATTCCTTCATCTATCGTGATCTCACCCAAAACTTGAAAACTTCAATCACACAAAACTCAACAAAACCTTCGTGAGATCCGTTAGTATAACAAATAAATCTTTAACTTCAAGTACTGTAGTAAATTGATTCATATTTAGTATTGGCATAATGCTACTGTACTCCAACTTCTCCATGACTCATACCCCCCGATACGATCCCTAAATTCATCAAAATAAGCAAACTATGCAACAAAAATAGAATCTGTCTAAAACAGAATAGTATCTAAAGATCTATTTAAAAGTTATACTTATGTAACTCCAAAAATTCTGAAAAATTAGGACAACGTGGGCAATTCATATAACAATACTGTGTAAAAATTTCAGATTTTTCGGACGCTCCAGTACAGAACTAAAATTCTAGGACTGGACGCAAAACTTTCTGTTTTCCAAACAGCATCAATTATACTATCTTCTAAATCATCCCAAAGGCATTACTTGGTACAAACACTAATTAAAACATAAAAAAACAATCATAACAGTAGTATAATTGTGTAAACACACAAGAAGAGAAACAAAAAGTAAAAAATTATTTTATTCATTGGGTTGCCTCCCAACAAGCTCTTTCTTTATAGCCATTAAGATAGGCTTGAGATTTCAATGATGCTCTCATGAAAGATAATAATTGAAACACAAAGAGAGCATCATGTAACATGTGAAAAACACATTTAAGTCTAACATACTTCCTATGCATAGGCATTTTATAAGCAAACAAATTATCAAGACAAGAAATATCTAGCGTATGCAAGGAAGAAGAATAAAACATTGATAATTTCAACACAACGAGAGGTAATTTAGTGACATGAAAGTTTCAACAACCATATTTTCCTCTCTCATAATAATTACATGTAGGATCATAATCAAGTTCAATAATGTAGCTATCATATAAAATTTTATCTTCATGATCCACATGCATAAAAGTTTTATAATCTTTCAAGATAGTGGGATTAACATCAACTAAAGTCATGACCTCTCCAAACCCACTTTTATCAAAAATTTCATAAGATTGAACACTCTCCAAATATGTGGGATTATTTTTACCTAAATTTGACACTCTCCCAAACTCACTTTCAATACTATTGCAATCATTATTATCAATAGCATATTCATCATGAGGCTTAAATAAAATTTCAAGATCATAAAAAGCATTATCACCCCAATCATGATCATTGCAATAAGTAGTGGACATGACAAAATTATCATCCCCAAGCTTGTAGTTTTGCATATTATTAGCACAATTGACATTAATAGAATTTATAGTAACATCATTACAATCATGCTTTTCAATCAAGGAGCTATCATGAATCACTTTATATATTTCTTCTTCGAACACTTCATCACAATTTGCAGATTCATGATTTTTAAGCAAAACTTCATAGAGATAATCTAGTGCACTCAACTCACTAGCAATTGGTTCATTATAATTGGATCTTTTGAAAAGATTAGCAAGTGGATGAGGATCCATATCAATAGATTTTTGCTTTCACCTTCTGTTTTTGTGTGTTGTCATGAAGGCAATAAAAGCAAGCAAGCAAACAAAAAATATTTTTGTGTTTTTGTAAAAACTTTTTAGAAGTGGGGGAGATGAAAATGAGAGGCAAAGGCAAATAAAATAAATGCAAGGAGATGAAAGTTTTATGCATAGGTACTTGATAGATGTTGATGATGTCTCCCCGGCAACGGCGCCAGAAATTCTTCCTGCTACTTGTGAGTTGCGTTGGGATTTTCCCGAAGAGGAGGGGATGATGCAATACAGTAGAGATAAGTATTTCCCTTAGTTATGAAAACAAGGTTATTAATCCAGTAGGAGAATCACGCAACAACTCGTTAGCAGTACCTGCACACAAAACAATAAATCCTTGCACCCAACGCAAACAAGGGGTTATCAATCCCTTGGCGGTTAATTGCAAAATTAAATTGTATGGTGATAGATAAATAGATCGAACAAAAATACAAAATAAAATAAATAAAGTAAAAGTGCAGCAAGGTATTTTTATGATTTTTAATATATGATTTGGATAGACCCGGGGGCCATAGTTTTCACTCGAGACTTCTCTCATGAAAATAGCATACGGTGGGTGAACAAATTACTGTTGGGCAATTGATAGAAAAGCAAATAATCATGACGATATCCAAGGCAATGATCATGTATATAGGCATCACGTCCGAGACAAGTAGACCGACTCCTGCCTGCATCTACTACTATTACTCCACACATCGACCGCTATCCAGCATGCATCTAGTGTATTAAGTCCATAAAGAACGGAGTAACGCCTTAAGCAAGATGACATGATGTAGACAAAGTAAACTCACGCATGAATAAACCCCATCTTTTTACCCTTAATAGCAACGATACATACGTGTCATGTCCCTTTCTGTCACTGGGATTGAGCACCGCAAGATTGAACCCATTACAAAGCACCTCTCCCATTGCAAGATAAATCAATCTAGTTGGCCAAACCAAATCAATAGATCGGAGAGAAATGCGAAGCTATAATAATCATGCATAAAAGAGTTCAGAGAAGACTCAAATAATATTCATGGATAATCTGATCATAAACTCACAATTCATCGGATCCCAACAAACACACTGCAAAAAGTGATTACATCGGATAGAACTCCAAGAACATCGAGGAGAACATTGTATTGAAGATCAAAAAGAGAGAAGAAGCCATCTAGCTACTAACTATGGACCCAAAGGTCTGTGGTAAACTACTCACGCATCATCGGAAGGGCAGCAAGGATGATGTGGAGCCCCTCCGTGATCGATTCCCCCTCCGGCGGAGTACCGGAAAAGGCCTCCAGATGGGATCTCTCGAGAACAGAAGCTTGCGGCGGCGGAAAAAGTATTTCGTGGACTCCTCTGTTGGTTTCCCGATTTTAGAGAATTTATAGAGGTGGAATTAGGTCAAACGGAGCTGTGTGGGCCCCACGAGGTACCAGGGCGCCCCCCCTGGGGTGCGTCGTGGTGCCTCGTGGGCCACTGCTTCATCTTCTCGTCCCCTCCCGAAGCTTCTAGTGTTTGTTATGTCTAGAAAAAATCTCCAAAAAGTTTCGTGGCATTTGGACTTCGTTTGGTACTGATATTCTGGAAAACCAAAAACAGGCAAAAAACAGCAACTGGCACTGGGCACTAAGTTAATAGGTTAGTCCCAAAAAATGATATATAATTGCTGTAAATGTATATAAAAACATCCAAGATTGATATTATAATAGCATGGAACAATAAAAAATTATAGATACGTTGGAGACGTATCAGACTCCAAAGACGCTAAGAATTCATCTGTGTTCATCTCCGCACTACAACAACAAAACAATCAAACTACATCACCATCGGCTACCAACAATCACCATCGGCCGAAATGTTGAAGATGTTTTTATTTACCTTGTCAGCATTTCATCGAGCACTTGGTGGCCGCGACCTTTCTTGCCGACTGTCGCCGCCGGACGCGCCAGAGGATTCACTACTAGGGAAAACCCTATAGGTAGACTCTTACCAGCAGCGAGGGGTAGAGTGCCGGCGCTACTGGTATGTAGCAGCAGCGCAGGGTAAAAACCAACGCCATAGGTATACCTATAGCAGCAGCGCGGGTTTTCTTAGAGGCGCTGCTGCTACGTGGGCCCCACCGTATCCCTCGGGGCAGGCCACAGTAGCAGCGCAGACGCTGAACAAGCGTTGCTACTAACTACGTAGCAGTAGCGAGGGGTAAAGTGCCAGCGCTACTACTGTTTATACACGGGCCCGGCTCCCAGGCACCGCCTAGTAGTAGCGTGGGTTCCCTACACACGCTACAGATAGTGAGCTTAGTAGCAGCGCCGGTTGCCTACCCACGCTACTACTATGGGCACCTTATCCACCCCGCGCGCGCTCGTTCACTCTCTCCCTCACTCTCCCCTCACACTCTCTCACTCGCTCTCTCTGCCGCCGCCGTCGCCCCCGAGGTATCTGCCTCCCTCCCACCCTCCTCCTCTCGCCGCCCTCCTCTCTCCTCCCTCCGGCCGCCCTCCTCTCTCCTCCTTCCTCCCGCCGCCCGCCGCCCTCCTCCCTCCTCCTCCGGCCGCCCTGCTCCCTCCTCCCTCCTCCCACTGCCCTCCTCTCTCCTCCCTCTTCCCGCCGCCCGACGCCCTCTTGCTCACTCCTCCCTCCTCCTCCTCCCACCTCTCTCTGTATAGAAATTGAAAGTAGGAAAAAATTAGGTATAGAAATTTTTAGTAAAAGAATTTAGTAATAGAAATTTTTAGGTGCAGAAATGTATTGGAATGCTATATAAGAAATTTTTAGTAAATGTAGGTCTTTTGAATAGAATAGAAAAAAAATCAGTAAATGTAGGTCTTTTGAATAGAATAGAAAATTTTCAGTAAATTTTCTTCTTTTGAATAGAATAGAAAATTAGTAAATGTAGAATAGAATAGAAAATTAGAAAAATTTCAGTAAATGTAGGTCTTTTGAATACAATAGAAAAAATTTATTCGTTCGATGTAGGTCTTTTGAACCAAATATCTTTAAGTATTTTAGGTATCAAATAAAATATAAAAATGTTGTATACAAGAATGTTAATAGTGAATGGTGTTTCTCATATTTGAAGTAATAGAATAGGATATAAAAATGTTGTTGCCAATTATATTGATGATCTAAATTTTTCACTCGGTGGATTATGCAGAATTTCTCGTGTCACGTCTCCCTCTCCCGCTCGGCCCCGTCCCGCCCACCGTGAGCACCTCCCTCTCCTCTCTGTTTAGTTTTAGGTTTAGTTTTTTTTAATATATATGTAGATGGATGTATGTTTGCTAGATGGCCCGTTAGGTGGATGGATGAATGGATGCATTATTGATTGTTGCACTTTTGTTTCATTTTGAAAATAGCCGACAAAATGGATGCATGGATGCTTTTTGCAGGGAACACCTCCGAGTGGCCTATGTTTTGCCGGAGTGTTGATTCATTTCCGTTCCGGCAAATTTCAGGCGTTCGATATGTCCTATTTTAGCAAAGGTCATGCCGAAATTTTTCGTGAATTTTGGCATGACTTGTACTAGTACTAGAAAGTAGGAAATATCGAGTGCCCCTGATTTGCCGCAACGGGAATTAATCGACATTCCGGCAGAACATAGGCCATTTTTTATGCCATTGCTCTATATATGTAATGGGTTGACTTTCAGTCTGTTGGGGCTCCTTGCTCCATATATGAGAGAGGAAGAATCCCGACTGTTGTCGTGGGGGTCGTTTCCTCTCCTTCTTCTCGTGATATACCTTGGTAATGCACGAGAGAAGGAGGGGAAGCGACCATCACCGACGGTCGCAATATCAGAGAGGGAGTGCCCATCATATACACCACGTGAGATGAGAGTTTATCAAGGAAGACTTGACGGAACGAAAGTCAACCCGTGCTGAATAGTGACCTGTGTGTTGAGTTTTCTGGTAATTGCCGTCGATCGATTTTTAATCTTTGAATTATGAACATAGGAAATGTCTGACGACGATAGGATCCCTGAGTGCGAGTACTGCTCCGACGACCGGGGTATGGAAGACGGTAGGCGCTTCACCATCAAGCTCGACGAGACCTTCGATGTTTTTACGGTACGTCACAACGACAAGTCTTTTTTTGTAACTAAGCATGACTTCTGCTTCTTTGCTTCAACGTGTAATTTCCTTTTTTTACAATTCGACTAGTGCATCCCCTGCCATGCAAGACCTTATGTCTTGGAGAAGATCGGTTTCAAAGATCGTGAGAGTATAGAGACGAAGAAAACTCACCTGAGGACCCAACATGGTTACACTTTTGTCGTTAAGCTATACAATGCAATGAACCACTCCCATTTTGGTTGCTCAAATTGGAGAGCACTATGCAAGGCATATGCATTTCAGGAGAATATGCATGTCACCTTCGATATTCGTCCTGAAGATGACGGTGAAGATAATATCGACATTTGGATCGATGTGGATACGCTTCCAGTTCTACCTCTATGTGAGTTTGTCAAACATATTTATTAAGTAATTTATATTATTTATTTAAAAATAGTTGACAGCTTATTTCCATTCTTCAAGAAATATACGAAACGTAGTAGACAAAACCTACTACAGTTATGGCTCTGAACTAACTTGCGAGGAGATAAACCATTTTGTTTCATGGATTAATGATGTTGAGAATTTCAAGACGAGTCATGATATTCCTCCAAGTTATGATCAATACGTGCCACTAGTCCACGTATTGAACTACGGTAACATCCATCGAGATATCATGGTAAGATTTTTTTCTATTATGTCACGAGCGCATCTTTTGCATACATTCTTCTTAAGCTAAACTACATTGCTAAGTATGTTATTATGATGTTCTTCAACAGAAACTCCCGAAGGATTGTGTGCCTCGTCTGATTCATATGAAAGGTGACATGAACATTATTAGCTTACGGCCAAGTTGGCCTACGGTTCACCGCAGTGCATATACACGATTTCTCAAAGAGATGAAGTCCTCACAATCAAAGACTGGAGAAAAGTTCTGAAGGATCGCAGGGAACTACTTGGGGGTAACATGAAGCGCAACCCACAAGTGGGAGACAGGTTGATCTCTATTCTCCATAATGGAGATTCAGGGGTTTACCTGTTTTATGCTAGTTTACCTTCTAGAGAGTAGCAGGTCTTAGGCGGTACTCATCATGTGCTAAGAACAATTAGCTATGTGCTACATTGTGGTAGAATGATTAGCTATGTGCTACAGTGTTTGTTATGACTCTGATGATGATTAGGAGTTGTTATTATGATGATGATGATGATGACTAATGTGCTACATTGTGGTAGAATGATGAGCTAGTTCTTATATATATGACTATGAAGATGAGTTGTAGTTATTATGATGATGATGATGCATGAGTTCTTATATGAATATGATGATGATGATGATGATGAGTTGTTATTACGATGATGATGAGTTATTATATCATTGGGTGGAAGAAACGTGGATTAGATTCATGTGGATGGATCCAAAGTGACCAATAATGATATAACAATCTCTTAATTGCTATTGTATCAAAATTTATATAATAATGTATATATATAGTATAAAATAAAAGAAATGAAATACGGACGAATAGTAGTAGCGCCGGTTGAAACACACACTACTACTACTTAGCAGTAGCGCCTGTTATACCAACGCTACTGCTAACTTCATTAGTAGTAGCGTGGGTCAGGACCACGCTACTGCTAATATTTAGCTATAGCGCCCTAGCAGTAGCAACCCAGCGCTACTACTAGGGTTTTCCCTAGTAGTGATTGCCCGTAGGTGTCGCCAGAGACGCTGCACGAGGCGCTGGCCGTGGACGGGGCGCCGTTGTGGCCTTTTTTTTTTTCTTCTTCGCGGCCTCCTCGACGAGGGCCGATGTTGCCGCCGTCGGTTTTCTAGCTCTTTTGGCTCCGGCGGGAGTGGCAGGAGGGCGGCGGGCCATCGCCGGAGAGGCGGTCACCACCCCGGCGGCCTTTGCTGCGGTTGGAGCCGGAGCTTAAATCCGGTGGACTTTTTTATCCCAAGCTTTTCTTTGGCGCGGGTGGTGGCGCGGGGGTCGTTTCCGGCGGCGACAGGCCGGTGGCGGTCGCGGAAGAGTCCGGGCTATCCATTCCGGCAGGAGGGCCGGTCATCTGTGGTGGCTGCGGCGGGAATGGAGCCGGCGTGAGGGCGGGAGAGAGGGGGCGCAGTTTTGCGGTGGGGATATTTAGGGAGATTGTAGGGGGTTTTCGGCGGGGGAGGATAAATTATTCTCCTCTCTACGGTTTAGGGGATTGGCTAGATGCGGCGTAGAGGAGAGGATAACCAAATTTATCGGATAGGGATTGGTTAGAGTTGGCCTTAGAGCGTAAGGTTTTGGGGCAAATTGGCGATCTTTCGCCGTTGTCGGGTGGTTCGTGCTGTCTACTTCCCTAGTTGTACTGCTTTTGGACCTCGTGGCCGTCGGTCTTCCACTTGAGCTGAAACTGCTTTGGTCGTCACCGTGGAGTTGGGAGGAAGATGTTTTTTTGCAACTTGCAACTTGCAAGCAGCTGGACACTTGTCGCTAGCTCCAGGAGACTGCCGGGTACGCGACTAGCCATGACCCATGAGTCAGGCGTGTGACGTCCATGCGGGCACATGATGCATGGTGGGGACGCGCACGGACGCCGACGTGAGAGCGATGGGCTATGCCGGTTGGTGCCAAAGGAGACGAGGGTGGTAGCCTTGTGCCTGGCGGTGATGTGCAGGCGAAGGAACCATGCATGGGCAGCGGTGGACTCGCACGTGAACCACGAATCATGGGCAGCGATGGCACATGGAAGCTCAACCGGGGAATTATGATGTTTTACAGGAGAAAAAAAAAGAAAATCGGAAGAATAAAAAATATATTAGTTGTTGACGGTGGGATGTGACCACGCCCTTTCGGACCAAACCTTAATGTGGCGCGTTAGACCAACTAGGCCATATCAACTTCTCTGATTTTTTTTAGCTGAAGAGCTTGGTATTTTCTATATATCCATCGAGAGTGACTCTGGAGTTTTTCCAAGCTATTCTGAACCCGTCGGAGTATTGAGCTTCGGGAGCAGTTGTCACGCGATCACAAATGATGCATGGGCAAGAGACATTGGACCGGACCTCACGGCTGCAGCACTGCATGAATTTCTCAGCTTATGGCCTAGGGTGGAGGCCACGCGACTAGCAGATGAGGTGGAAGATTTGATTTGCTGGGCCTGGGAAAAAGAGGGGAACTTCTCGGCTCGGTCTGCATATGCGGCCAAGTTCATGTGCCTTGAAGTGTCGCCAACAGCATCATTTACCTGGAAGACGAGAGCACCAATGCAGTGTCGCTTCTTTTCTTGGCTTGCCATCCAGAACCGATGATGGGCATCTGACAGATTAGCCAAGCGTGGTCTACCTCATCAGGATGCATGCCCACTTTGTGATCAGCAGGACGAAACAATTCAACACCTCCTAGTCAACCTTGTCTTTGCGCGGCAAGTCTGGCAATGGATGGGAACGGTCACCGGCAGAAGGGAGTTTGAGCCGCGGCAGGATGAGACGCTAAGTGACTGGTGCATCAGGCAAGATCAGGATACGGGACACCGGAGGGCTACGCGAACCAAGTGCCTCCTTGGCATGTGGATGATCTGGAACACCGAAACGACATCGTGTTCAACGGGGCTTCCCCATCACTAACAAGGATCACGGAAAGAATCCAAGTCGAGGGTAGGCTTTGGACAAAAGCAGGGATGTTCAAGGGCAAGATAACTGGCTTCGAGGAGGCGAGTGGAGTGTGGATAGACCAGGAGTAGTCCGCATAGAGAGTGAGGTGAGGTGGTGTCGGATAAAATCCGCATGTAAATAATTTGTAAAACCGTGGAGCTTTTGGGAGTCTCTCTCCCCTCCTTTAATGCATGATACGCACACTCGTGCGTATTCGAGAAAGAAAGTTGATGAATTCTTTTTGCAAGGCGACTATAAATCATTGTGCGAGGGAAGCAAATGAGTGTGCTCATGTTCTTGCTCATTTTAGTTTTCTGAGGCAGGAATCAGGGGTGTGGCATGATAAACCTCCAGATTTCTTGGTCCCTCTTATTGTAAAGGATATGATTATTAATTAAATAAAGTCGCTAAAGTTCAAAAAAAAACTTCACTATTTTTTTTAATTTTTAGGTCTACAGGTAGCATAACTGAAAGTTTCAATGAAGTGTCAAGCGTGGAATGATTTCCATGCAAAGTCGAGCTAGCTTTTTTTTTTTTTTTGCGAAAGAGCTCACTGGAGCTCGGCCTTCGTTGGCATTTTTTGCGAGCCCGGTGCACTACTTTCAGCTTGCAGCACCGGATTCAGTGTACTTTTCTTTTTTGCGGTGAATTTCAATGAACTCTGCAAAGATCAAACTGGATCCCTTCCTCCAAGAACTATTTTTATCTGATCCCATCGCCTAGGAACGTCAAGAGTCATTCATGCATCCCTGTTCCTTGTACTCCTTCCGCTTTTTTTACTAAAGTTGAGACACTTATTTTGGGACGGAGGGAGTACAAGGGAGCGCTCACGCCATGGGGTTCACCGCTAGAAGAGAAAGGCCCGCTATTAGCGCAACTTCATTCTTGTCTTCTTGCTTGAATATATTTTTATCATGCGCAAAAAGAGTTCAGAGACAGTAACAACAACAATGACAATAACCAACAATATACCGTTCCTGAAACTAAGAGTCACTTTACCTTCCCCGTTGGTTAAAACAAAAAAGGATATAATCTTACACCAATTGCTGCCACGGCTGTGGGGTGAAAACCTTGCATGAAGTGACATAGTATTGGATGACATGGAAACTAAGTCTTGATGGAAACCGGTGAAAACCTTGGTTCCCCGATCTCAAATCCACCCCCCCCCCTTTCAAAAAGTAGTCAATCGACCCCTTGAGACCGGTAAGACAACCCTCTCGTGCCCCCTCCATCTCTACCGTTTCCCCCGCAAGCCACCTCCTCTCTTGACAATTTTTTTTCCTCCGTGACCCCTCCCAATCCTACTCGGTTGCCCACAACTTGTGTCCCTATGAAAGGAAAAGTTAGTGGATCACCACAATTTAAGGGAGAAATTGGGATGGGAAATCAGTGAGAGGGGACGAGGAACAGAGCATGGAAGGTGAGACAGTTCAAATTTCATTCATTTGCAACATAATACATCAAGGTCACAACTCTAGTACTTATTTTTTTTCTTCTATAATGTCTTTTTTAGAAAGTTTGGTACTCCACTTATACTACTCCTATGCATTGGACCCATCTCGTGGCCCAGTCCCAATTTACAGACCGCATCGTGACTGCCCACAACCCGAGTGTTACCTACACTCTCACACCATGGCACCCCTCCACAAGAGAGCTCATATATGATGCTATATACGTCAAATTGTCGGCCAGTCACACATGTTATAGTGGGCTAGTCCAGTTCGGGCGTCTGGCGTTGTTGGTTGGGGTTACCGGGCGCTCCATCGTTTTTCTAGTGTTATTTCTTTTGATCTCTTTAGGTTTTATTGGTTTCCTCTGGTTTTAAGTTTTTTTGTTATCCCATAAAACCAAGAACATTTTAAACATACATGCACTTTTTTAATTACATGGGAATATTTTTAAAAGTGTTTGAATTTTTTTTAAATGGCTGACCTCTTTTTAAAAATGTGGCAACATTTTTAGAAATGCATGAATCTTTTTTTAAATGCATGCACAGTTTTTTTTAAATAATTTAACACATTATTCATCATGTATTTAAAATATTTTCATCGTGTACTAGAATTTTTTTCATCGATTATTTTAAAATAGTCATATTAAATTTTGAAGATATTTATGTATTAAAAATATATTTATAATTTAAAAGGATAAAGAAAAAATAAAAAAAGGCCACCAGCCAGCTTCATGGGACCTCCTATCCTCATGATATAAACTGTATTCCCATGTATTTGGACCTTGATTAATAAAGTGAAGTGTGTTTAGACTCAAAAAATAAATCTTATTTGGCGCATAACGCGCTGTACAGACAGCGAGCGCGCACCCCCAGCTCCCCCAGCGACCTTTTGGGCCGACCCAAGTGCAGGTCGGGATGCTTGCTTTATTCATTTCGATTTTTCTTTTTGGTTTTCTGTTTTTTTTTATTTTTTCAAATAATTCAGGATTTCAAAAATTTCTTAATTTTAAAACATATTGCGAGTTTGAAAAAAATATACATAAATCATAAAATGTTCGTGAATTCAGAAAAATGTTTATGACTTTTAAAAAAATATTCAGAAAAGCATAAAATGTTCTGAATTCAAAAACTGTCCATGATTTTGAAAAAAATGTGCACATATTTAGGGGTGAAACCGGATCGGATTCGGACGGATAATCCTTATACCATATCCTATTCCATATTTATTTTCGGATTCGGAAGTGGAACGGATGCGGATTCGAATACCGGATTATGCAGATTCGAATAGCGGATTATGCGGATTCGGACACGGTACGGTAACGGAACGGCGTCGGATCGGAAACGGTCATTTACCATATTCATATACGAGGAAGATATAAATGCTTCAAACTAAAAGTAAACATAAACAATGAGCAAATTTTAATACTTATACACGTTAAGAACACATAAAGCACTAGATGGTATTAAAATAAGCCAAATAAATCACTAATAAACATATGTCTCATCTCATAAGTAAAGATAACATTCACGTATTGCTATTTAATACTTACAAATTCACCCATAAATCGGATTCGGAAATTAAAAGGTCAGATTATCCGGCAAGAAAAAACGGATTATCCTAATGCATCGTACATTAGCAATACCATATCCTATACCGTATCCTATCAATCGGACTCGGATTCGGATCGGATTGTTGTCGGATGTGAAAAATCTCTTACCGTATCCTATAAAAACGGATTCGGAAACGGTTTCGGACGGAAATTATCCTAACCACTTTCACCCTGACGCATATTCATAACAAATGTTCATGATTTTGAAACAAATGTTCAGAAAATCAAAAAATGTTCATGATTTTGAACAAAATGTTTGTGAATTAAAGAAATGTGCATGAATTTTTAAAAAAAGTTCATAAAACTAAAAAAATGTCCGCGACTTCAAAAATCGTTCCCAAATTTACAAAAAAGAAACATCACTTAAAACTGTTTGTTGATTCAAAAAATGTTCGTCAAATGATAAAATGTTCGTGAATTTATAAAATTGTTCCCAAATTTAAAAAAAATCCGCAAATTCACAAAAATGTTCACGAGTTCCAAAAAAATCACAATTTGAAAACTGTTCACGAATTTGTAGCACGAATTCAAAAAATGTTCATGAATTTGAACATGTCCATTTTTTCACAAAAATATGTTCGTGAAATCAAAAAATATTCATAATTTCAAATAATGCTCACAAATTAGTAACGCGAATTATTAAAATGTTCACGAATTTGTATAAAATGTTTGTGGATTTGATAAATGTTCACAATTTCCAAAATATGTTTGTGAATTCAAAAAATGTTCTCGAATTTGTAACATGAATTCAAAAAATGTGCATGCTTTTATTTTTTTTGATAAATTTGAAAAATGTTCACGATTGAAAAAATATGTTTGTGAACTAAAAAAATGTTCATAATTTTAAAGAAGTTCATGAATTTGAAAGAGGTTCACGAAATGAAAAATAATTAAAAAAAGGAAAAGGTAAAATAAAAAATTAGAAAATAAAAAAGAAACGTAAAAGAAAAAGAAAAAACTTTAAAAATAAAATACCGAAAAAACAATGGAAAAATAAAACCGGTCCTGTACGGGGAAGAACCAGGAATGGGCCGGCCCAAAAGAGGACCAGGCGCGTGAGCGGGTGGCTTCTACCCGACAGCGCAACAAACCCGGGTGGGCTTCTACCAGGGAGCAGACAGCCCACCAATTCCCCACCCATCGTCTCGTTCCAACCAAACCCTTTCGGCTCACTGTGCTCACGCTCCCGGCGGCCTCAACGAGCCACCAGAAAGCCGCCCCTTTTCCCGCCGCACGGACCCTAAACCCTAGCCCAGTCGCCGGCGAGGCGACGGCGATGATGCAGCAGCAGCAGCAGCAGCCTCTGCCGCCGCCTCCTCCGCAGGGCCCGCCGCCGCAGCCCGGCGGCGGCGGTGGGGACTTCTACCGCGGCCCGCTGCAGCCGCCGATGCGGCAGCTCTCCGCGGCGTCATCCACCAACCTCACGCCCGACTACGCCGGCCACCCGGGACCCCAGCAGCACCATCAGCAGCAGCAACATCAACAGCAACAGCAGCAGCCGCCGTTCGACGGTAACCACGCCCTCGCTGTTAGGGTTAGATCCTTAGGGGACGACTAGATTAGTTCGAGTAATTGTCGTGTCGCTCGCCTTTTTTTTTTTTCCCCTGAACTGTGAGAGGGAGATTCTGCTTAAAAACACCCATAAAATCTGTCACATGCTCACAGTTTCGTGTAACTCTTTATGATGTAAATATTCATATTGCAACTAGATATTAATTTCGATTCAATTCAGCCTATGGGGACAATTTTGGTGCTAAGAGGATGCGGAAGCCTGTCCAGCGACGAACAGTGGACTACACAAGCTCTCTCGTCCGTTATGCTCAGGTAATATGCAATATTGTGTTATTTTTCCGAATAGTTATAACGATGTAATGTCTTCAACCATGTCCAACGGAGCCACAAAATGATACAAATACGTTTCGTTTAGTATATGCCCCTGGAGAATACATGAATATGGGAAGCTCATAAGTTCGTATTGTGCAGGCTCGCATGTGGCAGCGGGATGCAAGAGACAGATTTACGTTGCAGCCAACCGCAGCTGCTGTCCTGGATGTACGTTGCCTGCTACCTTGCATGTAATAATATGCTATAAGATATTAGTTGTGCTATACTGAAGATACTGTCTGGTCAGAAATGCTGAAGATATTGATTTCTCAAAAATACTGAAGATACTGGTCGCTATTTTGCACGCATTTTGTACTTAAAAACCTCCTTTTGCTTCCAAATTGTTCATTTTGGATTCTCTACCTTTCATTTCAAAGCACCAGTATCTACGATATATTATCCTTTGTTATCTCATGGTTGGAAATATACTGAACAGTGTTCATAGTTAAGATTCTTTTTTTGAGACATCGTAGCTAATATTCTGGTGTCAATAACAATTGTAACTAGTTGATGCATGCACAAGCATCAGTTGATTTTGAAGTGCTATTTTAGTTTTAGAGAAAGAACTGTAGTGTCGCCTTACAAATGTATAAAAATGATAGGAAATTGATGTTGCTATGTAGGATGCCTATCAAATATTGTTTCTGGTATTTTAGTTTTAGAGATAGAACTGTAGTGTTGCCTTACAAATGTATAAACATGATAGAAAATTGATGTTGCTGTGTAGGATGCCTGTCAAATATTGTTTCTGATACTTGTGTTCTTATTATTTAGGTTCATAAATAATTGTAAAAAACTTGCATAATAACTCTTCATTTTGTATTACTCCCTCCATTCCATAATGTAGTGCGCCCGCGCTTTTCGAGATTTAAGTTTGACCATAAATTTAACCAACATGGGCGACTGCGGCAGGAGCAAAAATTATACCATTGAATTCGTATTCGAGAGAAGTTTTCAATGGTATAATTTTTACTCCCGCCGCAGTCGTCCACGTTGGTTAAATTTATGGTCAAACTTAAATCTCGAAAAGCGCGGGCGCACTACATTATAGAATGGAGGGAGTACCATTTTCATGTTCTCCTTATCTGGCTGATTGGATGTTTTTGCCTAAATAACTAAATGCCGAGGTTTACATGGTATATATGTGAAACAAATCTTCATAAGGTGCAAGTGCAGCTATATCTTAATGCAATTTGTTTGAAACGAACCTCTTAATTTAGAAAAAAACCTTCTCTTTCATCTTATAGTTATCTAAGATAATCTATGGTTCTTCCATCGATGCCAGGCCACTACTACTGTTGAGTAGCTTGCGTTATTTTATCAATCAACACACTAGTTTACTCGATGAAATCCAGGCAGACCTTATCACCTTGATACTGCCCTGTTTCTGGATATGGTGAATTGTGAATGAGTCGTCATGTATGGGCACTATGCAATTTGTTCCTAGCAAGGCTTGTTCCATAGTGGTAGGCAAGACAAGTATTGGTTTGGTTAACAAGTAATCCTGGGGTTTGGGTGAACTGTTGATTCTTCCAGGAAGAAGCAGTTAGATAACTCCCACTTTTCAATTGATGAACGCACACAGTGATTAAAAAGAACACCTGTTTTTACTTGTGTTTCATTTTGGCTCCTCCTTTCTAGACACGAAAGTGGTGTGATTTTAGTTCACTTGGCTACTTGGTTTTGGATCTAATCCCTCAATGGTATTTCTGATTTTGTTCCCAATTATATAAGTTACCATCTTCAGTAATGAAATTCTTATGTATAAGTGTTATTAGTGGAAGTTTTCGAAATTATATGTATCTACTGCATTATGAATACCTATGTTTTTAAGGCGTCCGTAAGGCGACGCTTAGGCGACGCCTAGGCGTCGAGGCGCCCCCCCAGCGCTTTGCAAATATGCCCGCCTTAGGCGCCTAGGCGTCCGCTTTAGGCGCCTAGGCGTCGAGGCGCCCCCCCCCCCCCCCCCCCCCAGCGCCTTAAAGCGAAGCGTCGCCTTAAAAACATAGATGAATACACGATTATACCTTCTGCTATTTCTTATCGAGATATACTGATTAACACTGTTATTGCAGATGTTGCCTTCTGTTGCATACCCAGACAACCCCTCTACAAGTTTTGCTGGGAAATTTGTTCATTCATCTATCAATAAGAACCGGTGTTCCATAAACTGTGTCTTGGTGAGTTAAGTGATACCCATCTCTCTATGTTCCTGATGCTCTAGCTACAGCCACCTACTGTTGTATGTCTCAAAAATCCCCACCAGGTCATGGCAACAGGTTACATGAACTGAAGATAGATGCGATTCTACATAATATGCTTATTACCCTACCTGGCATTTCAGTTTTACTTGACTTTGGCTCCCAAGATAGAAGTGGTATCTGTGATAGTGTGATGCCTAGTGTGAAAGATACATGTTAATCATATAACAGGAGTCACAATACAAGAAGCTAATTTGACAACTACTTTATAGTGGTTTTTTTTTCCTTCTGACATCGTGCACTACTGCACTTTGTATACGGTTGAAATATTGAATTGGTGATTGGAGGTATTGTGGTCACCAACATTGGCTTGCTGCATGTTTCAAAGCTTCAAATGTACTTGGCTTCTAGTTAAAGAAAAACTTGAGAACATCAATCCTGGCAGAATGTGTTAGAAATTAAAAGAATAGTTTTAAGTGTTCACAAACAGTAGACCTTACATAAGTGAGCTTCCTTTTCTCTTCAAATCTATTGCCATCTTTATCTCTAGCCAGTTACCTGGTTTGAAAATCTGATGTGCATGAAGTTGCTGTATGGTCCTTAAATGTTTGAATGCCTAACTACCTTCACTACTTGGGTAGTAGACTTATTGAATGATTAACATCATCACATGTATTAAAATCTGTCACCTAGGTTGATGAAAAATTCCAAATTCCCATGTTTTTACACTAGTTAGTAGATCAGCTTGAGTGCTCCATGCCAGTTTCTATTTCGTTGTCATCTATGTGAAAACCTTCATGAAGGTTCTATTTTGATGTTATTTTTTACTTTTTTTCTGGTCTGGGTCTAACATGGTGTTATTTCTGGATAAAGTGGACTCCTACGGGACGCCGGCTTATTACTGGATCACAGAGTGGTGAATTCACCCTATGGAATGGACAATCTTTTAATTTTGAAATGATTCTTCAGGTATTCCACATTACCTACGGGTGCAATTACTAGTGTCTTAGTTAACTTGACTTATTTGGTGTTATTAATTTGATAAATAGGCTCATGAACAAGCCGTGAGATCAATGGTTTGGAGTCACAATGAAAATTGGATGGTTACGGGCGACGATGGTGGTGCAATAAAGTATGCTGGCCCTTTCACCCTGTACCTTTGCTGAATACTGGCCCTTAATAATGTTACATTGTTTGGCTTGTTAACTGCCTCCTTTTGAAATTTGAATCCTTTCCAGGTATTGGCAAAGTAACATGAATAATGTCAAAGTGAATAAAACTGCACACAGAGAATCAGTCCGTGACTTGAGGTGATGACTGTGCTATGTTCTTTACTTTAGCTGTACCAAGTTAATGTTTCATTCCCTACTTAAACACATACTTTAAACAGCTTTTGTAGAACAGACCTGAAGTTCTGTTCATGTTCTGATGACACAACCGTGAAGGTTTGGGACTTCGCAAGATGCCAAGAAGAAAGATCCCTAACTGGTAATGTTGCTAAACTTTTCGTTTGTGCATGTGCTACTTGATGCTTGATTGTCTGATGTTACATTGTCGTATTAACTTTTTTTGTGTGAATTAACCTGAATTTGCCTTCAAACTCAGCCAGGCCATGGTTGGGATGTTAAAAGTGTCGATTGGCATCCCACGAAATCTTTATTGGTTTCAGGTTAGTCATTATTATTGTTAGTTTAATGAATTCATTTGTCCAGAGCTCATTTGTTTATGTGCTATCCAGGCGGGAAAGACTATCTTGTAAAACTTTGGGATGCAAAAAGTGGCAGGGAGCTACGTTCATTGTAAGTATTTTTGTCCCTCGTGTTATGTTGCAAACCATGAAGTTCTGTGGCATGTCAGGAACTGATGAGCTATTTCTGCAGCCATGGTCATAAAAATATTGTGCAGTGTGTAAAATGGAATCAGAATGGGAACTGGGTTTTGACTGCGTCTAAGGATCAGATTATCAAGGTCAATAACTTTTACTTTTGTACCCTGTTATTATTAACTTTTCCCTCTGAAAGAAGAATACTTAAATATGTTGGTAGCTTAGTTCTGCTGATGTTTTGATCATACTTGTGCTAGTGAGGAAGACTTGAAGTTCATACTAATAGTGTCCAAAGTTTGATACCAACTTTTAGAACGCACTTGGACCACGTGATCAGAAAAAACCAAGCTTCCTAAACCTGATTAATAATCTATCATGTCCATTAAGTTATGCTTCATAGTTGCAAGTAGGGAATGAACTCTTCCTCTCCTTTAATGTAGTAGTTTCCGTACTCCATACTCAAATTGCATGTGCCTTCAGGAACTTAGTGTATCTGCCTTGTTCTATCTGTCTCTTTCTATCCAGTAAATTAATCCATGATATATGGGGCAGTTCCTCACTTATTATTGTGAATGTGTTTTGTGCAGTTATATGATATTAGATCCATGAAAGAGCTTGAATCCTTCCATGGGCACAATAAGGATGTGACTGGTTAGATTCTCATCACAGAATTTCAATTCTATGTTTCTTTCCTACAAGATTAGATATATTTTCACTCAAGTTGTTCATTTGCTTTACATGATCAGACCAATGACTTAAACGTTACAAAGAAAATTATAATGTCTGGCGCTGCCTTGTTCAGCATGTTTGTGTTATTTTATTTACTCTATTTATTTCTGCAGCTTTGGCATGGCATCCATTCCACGAAGAATACTTTGTTAGTGGGAGCTATGATGGTGGAATCTTTCATTGGTTGGTCGGGTAAGAAACACAAATGGAGCCATTGACATAATAATTCGGACTGGCCTGGCAGTTTGTTATCATCAATTTGGACCGGAACTCATTTTACTGTGATTTGTTGTGTGATCTACACCTTTGATAGTCATGAATATATAATTAATTACGTATCTTTGTTTTTCATAGTTTTCAAGATAATCTCGAGTTTTTCAGTTAACATAAAGATAATCTCTAGTTACTATTTTGTGTTGTTTAGAAATGATATCTCAAACTGATGAGCATATTTTTCATTGTTTTGGCAGCCATGAAACCCCACAAATTGAAATAAATAATGCACATGACAATAGTGTGTGGGACCTTGCCTGGCATCCAGTGGGCTATCTACTTTCCAGGTACTTAATTTACAAACATTACTTTCTGAATTTTTAATCTTAATGTACGTGGCTGATCATGTGCTTGTGGGTTACTTATTTTTTCTGATGTACTACAATAATTGAAGTTCTGGGTTTGTCCTAAGTCAAACTTGTTTAAGTTTGACCAAGTCTATAAAAAAGTATATTAACATCTAGAACACCAAATTAGCCTCATGAGATTCTTTATGAAATATTTTTCGTACTATGTGTATTTGGTGTTGTAGATCTTGCCACTTTTTTTTTTGTAGAGTTGGTCAAACTTAATCAAGTTTGACTTAGGGACAAACCTATAACTCAATTATTTTGGAACGGAGGGGGTACTTATAGTTGTAAATGTGGATATGGAAACATGCTGATTGTAATGTTTGGTTATTTCTTTTAACTGTATCTGTATCTGAACTATTCAAACTTCCATCTCATGCTAGTCCTTGTAATAGCATTTGTTTGGACTGATATCTTGTTATTTTCTCTCAGTGGAGGCAATGATCATGCTACAAGATTCTGGTGTAGGAACAGGCCTGGCGATCTTACCCGTGATAAATTCAACAGCGGACAGATCCAAGGTTGCTTTGATTCATTCTCAACTTGTTTTGTTTTTGGTTTGAGTTGTGAAAAAAGATGGGTAATGAATGCATGCCTTCTGATTGCATGAAATAGTTAGCTAGAGAATTCCATAAACATTAGCAGTTCACTTTGTCTGTGTCTTTGGTCCTCCGTGTATTGTTTGTCCTTCTTTTCTTGATCTGGGCAATAATTTGAAAATGTCAATTTATCAGGTTTTGGTGACCAACACTCTGCTTTTGCTGGTCGATTCCAGATGCCTGAACAAACACCTGGGCCATTTGCTGGTACAATACCTGGCATTGGTGTTGCAATGCATCTTGATGGATCTGATCATGGGGAACAGAGGCCATCTATACCTGGTCTTCCACCTGGCCCGCCTCCGTTGCCACCAGGTCCTCATCCATCTCTTCTACCCACTGGGCAGCAGCAACACTATCAACAGATGCCTCAGCAGCAACATTCTCAATTTCGGCCACCGCCTCCAAATATGCCACCGCCAGCACACATGCTTCAACATCAACAAGGACCTCGGTCATCACTTCCTCAGCTTTCATCGATGCCAGGTTCCATGGCAGGGCCATCACCAGTGAACCCACCGCTACCACCCATGCCACACCCAATGGTACTATTCACCTATACCTTATTTCTATTATTATGTTTCAGAATTTCTGTATCACTTTGTTTCCAGTGAAAAGCAACATGCCTGTACTGTCATACACGGTGGTTACATGGAAAAATTTGTGTAGATAGTTTTTTAATAATAGTTCACTATTAGACCCTTTTAGTCAGGTTGCATGGCTGTTTTTTCTTTAACATTGAACACTCTTTTCATCGAAACTAGAGGTGCAGGGTTGCCATGCCACCATGATATGCATTCGAGAAAACACAAATACATTTGAAGTCTTTGTTACATCTCTAGAATGTGAATTACATTCTATACCATTTTTACTGAATTACTACATTCTATACCATGGCTCTTCTTGTGCCGAATCCTCTGAACTACTAGAATGATGGCTGATATGTTGGTTTTAATCTTTACAGGCAATGCAAGGTTCGTCAAACCAGATGATGCCTCAAATGCCACAACATTTGATTGGCCTGAATCAGACGCATCCGGGGTCCATCCCTCCCAGCAATATGCCTCCAATGGGCGGCTTCCCGAACGGAATGGGAAACATTCAAGGTGCCTCAGGTGCTTCTGGCATGCAAAACTTTCCTATGGGTGGCATGTACAACCGGCCTCAGGGACAGATGGGTCCACAAGGACAAATGTCATCCATTCCTGGTCTAGGTTCTTACCAAGTAAGATTCCCGTTGCCTGCTAATGGACTGTTTCTAAATTGAATGCTTAGGCCATGATATGTTGTGTAAATTGTTATTTCACTCTGGCGTTATGGCTGCAGTATTCATTCAAGTGTCGTTGATCTTGCAGCCAGGGATGGGCAATGTTGGCCTTCCACCGCCGCCGCCACAGCATCCTCCACCAGCACCACAGTGAAATCATGTAACTATACAATGCTGACAGGGAGAAGTTTTCTGCGCCACATCATTGTAGAACCAGTAATTTTATTCGTCTGAGCAAGTCATTCGATTTCCGGCAAGCCTCAATGTAAAACCAGTAATCTTATTTGAGCAAGTCAGTGTAGGCTTTACTTTCTGGCAAGGTTAAATAGTTATCTTGGTTTTTATCCAGCCAATATTTTTTTTTTCTCTTTAGCTCTGTTTTCCTGCTTGGACACTTGTTTCTTGCCTGACGCAAGGGCCATCCTGAATATTATGCATCCGAAATGAATTGATCATGTCTCACAATGTTACTGCTGTACCATCTTTTTGTTTTACCGAATCCTTAAATGTTGGATATGATATGTTTATATATCTTTGAATTGTTTGATATAAAAAGGACAATGTTCATTCCGTAGTGTTTTGGGATGGTGATCCACCTAGTTTCATTTTGCTGCATGTCGCGAACGATACTATTATCTTATATAAAAAAGAAGAAAACCATAATGTAGTGTTTATTGAATGAATACTCATATCTCGCAACAAGACCTGTGTTAATGAGAGTATAATGGCATCAATGTTGCTTATAACATCATCTAGAAGGAGCAGACTAAAGCTCCCTTAATTGGAAGAGTATAATGGCATCAATGTTGCAAATTTTATTATGTAAATATAAAAAACAAATTGCGCCCACCCCCCACCCCCCCCCCCCCCCCCCCCCCCCCCACACACACACACACACAAAAATGCCCATCCTCGATAGTCAAAATGCTTCATGTAATAGCCTTTTCCATGGTTGTTTTGGTTGCTCCATGCACATTGTTGCTTGCAACTCCCTCACGTCATTTTGCTTTACCTTTTTTGTGGCAAGAGATGAAAATCAATCGAAGACACCGACCTTTTCAAACAGCTCCTCGTGGCCTAACTCCTTCTCTCTTTAATTTTGATTCGATACACAAGGTTATTATTTTGGAAAACTATTAAAATCAACCGGTTGATTTTGTCGCTGCATCCGCCGCGTCTACCGCTTGACGCGTGTCTCTTGGGGCCCACCATCGCTATTCCCTCGTAGCGTTATTTCCATGCGCAGCCTCTCGTCCACACGTTCTTCTGGAGTCTGGAGTCCTTCGTCAAAATCCATTCGCCTGTTTTGATCCCTGCACCGTGCGCTTCTCTGCTACTGCCCACCGCGTCGTTGCATCCATCTCCGATCACAACACGAGACAGCTCCGCCTCCACCGCTCCAGGCAGCCACTGCTGCTGCTAGTAGGTGGCGACCACCGCTGCTGCCAGGAGGCGCTGCCGCAGCCGGTGTTGGCAGACCGTTGCCGGCGCCGTGGAGGGGAGCTCCTGATGCGCGGCCGGTGTGGCACGCGCGTCGGATGCAGCGTCGCAGCATTCGCCGTGCTGCAAGGCACTGTCGTCGCCGCCTGCTACAATGCAACTTCGCCGGTGCCGGGCGGCCAGCGACATCTGCAACGCAACTTCGCCGGCCGCTTCAACGCAACTTCGCTGCCGGCTGACAGAAGCTTCATCGCAGCACCGCGGCGCCGGCGGCCCAGCGATGCTCCATCACAGCAGCGACGACCCCCGACGATGTTCCATTGCAGCTCCACCACGGGACCGGCGAGCAAGCGATGCTCCATTGCAGCAGCGACGACCACCGGCGATGTTCCATTGCAGCTCCACCGCGACACCGGCGGCCCAATGATGCTCCATCGCAGCACCTTGCAACCGGCAGCTCCCCTCTCTCTTCGTCCTCTCCACGCCCCAAGTCGTCACGCACTGCTTCGAAGGGCGAGAACAGCACGATGCTGCGGGGGCCGCGGGCGTGCTGCGATGTGAGGGCACGAACTGATGGCGCTGATTAATCACATCGAACGGTGGATAAGGCGACTGATAACCGGAAGTTATAAGCCGGATGACCCGTAGCAGGCGCCTATTATTTTAGTCAAAACAAAACAAACATGCGGACGACCTACTTCTTTGGACATCGCCGAGCGCGACTACAAGATATCACACCGGCAACAAAATCATGCAGAACTAGTATTTAACATATCACCAATTACAAGGCTTCACAACAAATACATGACTGGTTAGCCACAGAAGGTTCCTCCCCCAAAAAGCTAGGGTTCCTCTGCCTCCCACCGGAGCCGCCGCCGGTCCGGCTCGTCTCTGGTGGCCTTAGGGCCATGGGGGCGGAGTGGATCCCGGCCCTTGCCGGTGGGAGGGCTCTGTTGTGTCCTGCTCGGGAAGTTGAGACGGCGGCGACTCCCTGAAGATGGAATAAAGGTCTCCCCGCCTAGCCCCCGTTCCGGTGGTGCGTCTAGTATCGTCGGTGGGCATGTGGAGGTGTGTCTCTAGCGGATCTATCTTTGGCGGATTTGCTCGGATTTGGTCGTCGTTCGTCAATGTTCGTGTGTCTTCAGGTTGGATCCTTATGATCTACGCTACTCTTCATTGGCGGCGGGTGCTGTTCCGGTGCGTTGTTCCTATAGGGCCTTAGCACGACGACTTCCCGACTGTCTACTACAACAAGTTTTGTCCGGCTCCGGCGAGAGAGCGGCGATGACAGCGGCGCGCCTTCGGCTCGCTTCAGTGCTTGTAATCGTCCCTAGGTGGTCTACGAATCTAGATGTAAATTTTTTATTTCTAGTGTTCGTTGTACTACCATGATTGAAGATGAATAGATCAAAGTTTTTCATGCAAAAAATAAAAAATACAAGGCTTCACAACATTCAGCTCCACTGTAGAGGGAACTATCCCCTCGATATATGTTCTTGCTGTCATGATAGCTTTACGGGCCTCCATGGGATTACTCACATGATATCATCTCGGTGATCCTTTGACATTGCACATGTAATGGCCTCTAGTGCTGTCCAATGTGAGGCACTCAAGCGATATCGCATTCTCGAGAACATGGAACTCTAGCTCAACCATGCTCTTTGTGGAGTAGAACCCAGTGATGTCCACTCTCCAGAGCTTGCATGGCAGCATCTTGGCATTCGCCGAAAAGGCGAGGGGTTTCCGGGACGATTCATCTTCGAGCGCTGCGCGGTATCAATACTTGAGGATGAGAAACAAAGGTACTTGAATTAATGGTTCGGCCATAGGCACTAGTTATAATTGCAGGGTGAACAAGAACTCACACTCATCATGAATGTCTACAAGGAGGGAGCAACATCAAGAAAAGAAGCCAGAGAAAAATAATCATAGGTGCAACATAGAGAGATTCTCAAGTACTTCAGGTGGAGGAACTTGCTAGGCGCCATTGTCGTACCAAATCAGCACAAGAACCATCCCGCATAAGCATTAGGGGGTGTATATGACACCAGATATCCTGCATAGGCAAGCTTGGGAGAAACAGTTGAACATCGGAATTTTAAAGAAATGGCTACCTTAACTAGAGGGAAAGGCTAGGGATCCAATAGAAGCATATGGATATATTTTTTCTTTTAGATAGAAGGCTCAAGGAGAGCCCGGCTTTGATTAACGAAGTCATCAACCGACCAGGAATTACATGGACCAACATCCAACAAGAAACAGAAAAGGAAAACGCCAGATACAGAGTGTTGCTGAAGTAGGTTACAAGCACCAAAGACTACAAGCCCTCTAGAAATTAGCAAACAAAGCACTAGCTTGCAGTCGACGGAGTCCTCCAGGTGAAATAGACCCCGCTGAGCAAACATGCTGGATCTTTAGATGAAGACAAAGCCTATCAACGATGAACCACGCCCTCATCTACGCCGAAAGGTGGACACCATCATCGTACGACTCCTCTCCAATTCCAGAGGGGACCTTTGCCTCTTCTTGGCTCGAAAGGCGTCGGGCCGCCGGAAGATGGAATAGCACACCCTAAAGCAAGGATTGGTCATGGTTCTGGGCAACATGGGAGATTCTCAGCCCAACACGCCGTTGCATGAAAAATATCAGACGAATAGCCACACTGAGGCTCATTGATACAAACACGAAGAGGAAAAGTTGCACAAGGGTGAGGTCGCTGAACAAACAAACCGAGAAGGAGAGGGGGCAACCATTACTGGTAGCAAATCAGGCCCGCACGCTTCAACACCGTGTCCATGCCACCACATCATATTTCTGTTGGTGAGAGAGAGGAACCCTATCCCCTCCCTGCCCAAGACTATGGCGCTGACCAACCGGCGAGCAAGCACATAGAGACCGGGCTTCGAAAAATCCTAAGGAAATGAGGAAGAGCACTGATCCAGAGATAAAGCACCAAGTGCCACCTCCCTCTCCACTGACGCTACACAGCAACAGCCACCCCGCAAAGCCGCTGCACACCCCTAATTAGCCCAAGACGACACATTTAGGAAGGTGACGACGCACGTAGCGGTGCTACCGCCCAGTCTTGACCAGACTAGGGTTTTCACTAAGGAATTCGAGTAGGAGGAAGGGGGAACGTACCTCTATGATGCCTCCGAGGAGGGGAGCGGCACCAGCCGGTGTCACTGTTGTGGCTGGAGAATCAACCAAGGATTTCTTCTGGTCCAAGTCCGCACCTCCAGGAAGACCGTCGTCAACGGATCCGACGACCAGTGGCTGCTGGCGACCAAAACAGGCGAGAAATAGCACAATGCGAGGGGAAGGGTGGCAACCTTTAGATCCGCACACGAGCAATGAGGCCGAACCCCCCGCTGTGATTGGTGATAACGCCCACCGCCACTCACCGCCCTCATAGCCAAGGAGGCGGAGCAATACCCACGACGCCGCTCGCGGCAGATATGGCGCCGCAGCACCACCCAAGGTCGTCTCCTCGACACCCAAATCCCTCCGCATGAGGCGGAGCAGCTAAATCCTCACCGTCCATGGCGACTACGCAGGCTTTACTAGAGGCCTCCTTGGGCGGCGACGGGGAGGGACGACGGCTAGGGTTTCATCGCCTCCCGTGTCGCCGCGAACGGAGTGATGCGGGGGCGAAGCAAAGCATTTCTTTTTTCAGGGTAAGTGGGCTTAACAAGAATTTGCTACTCTCGAGAAGTTTTCTCCCGGAGTGTTACTAGCTGTTGCCATGCCCAGGTAGTACTACTTTAACTATGGTGGAATTATTCTTACTTGAATTATGTGTGGAGCTGTCATACAACATTTGTTTCTATGCAAAGATGCATGGATGATGTTTATGATGCACAATAGCATGTTATAATAATGTTAATGTAAAAAAAAGAGCCAAACACACAGTAAATTTTCACACACATACAAATAGTACACATCTGAAACAATAACACAAAAAAAGATTTGGCAGCTACCATGCAATACATGGCATAAACTTTGTAACTAAGTTGAGAAGATGATACATTGAACAGACTATAGATAAACCATAATAGACTAGATTGAAAAATATTCGACTACAAGAATATGCAGCTTAATAAAAGCCAGCATAGGTATTGGGGACTAGTATGCATATTAGTGATATCAGTTCTCTAGTGCAAAATGTGAATCCAACACATGGAAAATATCTTGGTGAAACACATATACAATTTTTTTATTTGTCTTGCTGGGGCTTGGTTACACACAAAAAACCTGAAGTTGCCAAAACAGTGAAGTATCTGCTAATGCGTTAGTTACCAAAACCATGACTTCCCCAATTTTTCTATTCTGAATATGCATACTTGATGACACTCTTAGAATAGATATGTTCTCAAGCACTTCAACTAATATACATAGAAAAGAAGACATAGATACTAAAGTTATGTTAGAAATCATACCGCTAAATATATATTAAGTATTATATTTTTTACTAAGCCAGCATAGGTAATTTGTGCATTGAGCAGTCAAAGTGAGCTTAAAATTGCAGCAGGTCTTTCATAATCAACAAGCAATTAATGATGTGTAATAGAATGAACAACAAAACCAAGCATTCTCAACATACAGTGCTCATAGAAGCTGGCGCTTCACAAACGTTGGTTAGACCACACATGTGTAGCAGTTGCTTGTCGATGTCTTCATGGATGATGATCTCCAAGTCCCGAAGATACTAGAGGTAGGCACTTGGCACCTTTTTCCATCCTCATCGAGGGGCCTTGAACAAATCCATATGATTGTCGTCATAAGAGTTGGAGGAGGGCCATGGCAGCGGATTTCAGAGACTAAAAGCTGAACGAGTTCATGGGGCCATGGTTTCAAGACTTTTTTTTGAAAAGGAGGATTGCCCCTGGCCTCTGCATCGCAATGATGCATGCGGCCATGGTTTCAAGATAGGGTCATGGACCTATGTAACTTCATCCTCTACCCATGAACATTTTTCTTTTTCGACCCTTCCATTTTTACATAGTTGTCTTTTCCATAATCTTCTGCTTGCTAGAAATCTTTTCCGCAATCAAACATGCAACAACAAAAATATGAGAAATTACAGTGATGACAAATCTATTTTCCACCACACCCCAATAAGGCAGCGAATCTCCTCTGACCTACCCACCAACAACTATAAGGCCTATCCCAATTTACTTATTCGAGAAATGGGCTTGGGTCTAGGAACGAGCTAATACAGTTAATTGAGATAACCAACTAAACAAAAACTGGGTGGACAACAATGTTCAAGTATAATTTGGATATGAAATGAATTAAAACAAACAAAAATCATACTAAACTTTAATACTTCATTAGAACTTATCTTTAGCATGATATAGTCTTATGAGTATAATTTTTATTATTCTTTGGCATAGCTAACAACATAACAAAGTTGATAACTTATCTTTGATATTCGGTGTTGTAAAACTCTCGTTAACTTCTGGTCTGTAATGTTAATAACCCCCCTACTGCACTATATGTCTTTCGAGAATATATTTTGCAGGTGGAAATGTTTCAGAAGTTATGAATGAATGCAATGCACTCTTATTGGCATTCTTTCTTCAGTGCAAATTCATCATTATCGAAGATATGAAATTGTCCCTCCAACGAAGTTATTCTAACAAATGCAGGAAATTGAATCTCAATTTTTTATCCCTGCATACTAGGGGGAGCCCAATTTATCTTCGATGACAAGTAACACTTGTTCACTTTCGGTTAATTCTATTCAATTATCTATCCTTACTTCGATGAGTATCTATTTTGTCAACAATCTTCCAAAAAGGGGGAGATTGTTGGTGTAATAATCCGCCCTCTTATGTTTTGGAGATTGTTGCCAGAAACAGTGTGTGACTAATGTGTTTGCTAGTGCACACAGAGTGTCAAGTCCCTGAAGTCATGAGGAGTTTGGTACAAACTCCAAAGATAATCTCATGCATGGCAGCGAAGGTGAAAGTGCTAGTGATCGACTAGAGGGGGGGGGGGTGAATAGGCGATTTTTATGAGAGGCTTCGAAAACATGCAATGCCTTCGAAGAAAGCGGAAGCAGGATGAGAACTAGCAAAGCCTATCAATAAAATGAACAGATATGACAAGCATAGACATCATACATACAAGCATGCATTGAACATAAACACAAGAAGCATGAAGATAAATGAGTAGACAGATGAATGGCTTCAGGGAATATCTTCAAACACAAGCAAGCATGCAAAGGCTTCACAGTTCAAAACAGTAAGTAAGGAAGAGTAAGGATAGAACCAGGAGCTCGAGGAAGACAATGATTTGTTTGACCAGTTCCAACTGCTGTGACAGTTGTACGTCTGGTTAGGGAGGCTGAGATTGAACTCAGAAGACCGCGTCTTCACCTTATTCCCCTTGAGCTAAGGTCACTTAGACCTCGCCCAATCACTCTGGTAAGTCTTCAAGGTAGACTTCCAAACCTTCACAGACTTCATTCACCGGCAATCCACAATGACTCTTGGATGCTCAGAACGCGATGCCTAACCGACTGGAAGATCACAGTCTTCAAGTGTAATAAGCCTTCAGTTCACTTAGAACAGAATGTCTTCAGTGATGCTCAATCACTTTGGGCTCTGGGTGTTTTGGGTTTTGTCCTCGCAAGGTTTCTCTCTCAAAGGCTTCGAGGTGGGTTGCTCTCAAACGAAAAAAGCCGTGTACTAACTCGGAGCAGCCACCAACTTATGGTGGAGGGGGTGGCTATTTATAGCCAGGGGGCAACCCGATGTGATATGTCCGAAGTGACCCTTGGTCATTTAGGAACTGACACGTGTCCAACGGTTGGAATTTAAACCCACGCGGCAACTTTACTTGGGCTACAAGCAAAGCTGACTCAACCAACTCTGGAAGAGATTTTCTCTCATTTGTCTTCGCTTGAAGACATAGGATTTTAGGTTGAGCATCACGTCAGTTTCTGACTTCGTTTACCTCGACCCCACTTGACAGTTCGATGGTTCCTATTACTCAAGAAATAAGAAAATGAAACTATGAAAAGACTATGTCTTCAAGCTTCATTGTCTTCGACGAATGTCTTCATGAACCAATATCTTCAGCACGAATGTCATCCACATAGATTTGGCACACAAACAGTTCTCCATCATATGATTTGGTGAAGAGAGTGGGATCAAGTGAACCAGGTTTGAAGCCTTTGCTTTTCAGGAATTCCTTGAGTGTATCATACCAGGCTCGTGGAGCTTGCTTGAGGCCATACAATGCCTTGTTGAGCCTATAGACCTTGTCAGGGTGCTTTGGATCTTCAAACCCAGGTGGTTGAGCAACATAGACTTCTTCTTCAATTTTGCCGTTTAGAAAGGCACTCTTCACATCCATCTGATATAGAAGAATATCATGATGATTTGCATAAGCAAGAAGTATGCGGATGGCTTCAAGTCTAGCCACAAGAGCAAAGGTTTCATCGAAGTCAATTCCTTCCACTTGTGTGTATCCTTGTGCGACTAGACGAGCTTTGTTTCTGACAACTTGACCATGTTCATCTTGCTTGTTGCGGTAGATCCATTTTGTTCCAATGATATTGTGCTTACGAGGGTCAGGACGCTTGACAAGTTCCCACACATTGTTGAGCTCAAATTGCTGAAGCTCTTCTTGCATAGCTTGAATCCATTCAGGTTCCATGAAGGCTTCAGTGACTTTGGTGGGTTCATTGATGGAGACGAAAGCGAAGTGCCCACAAAAGTTTGCTAGCTGTGTGGCTCTTGAACGAGTGAGAGGACCAGGTGCGTTGATGTTGTCGATGATCTTCTCAATCTGAACTTCATTTGCCACGCGAGGATGTACAGGACGAAGACTTTACTGTTGCTGAGCATTGTCTTCAGGCTCAGCATTATCTTCTGTCTGATCATTGTCTTCACGCTGGACAGGAGTAGGTATCACAACCTCTTCATCCCCGAGTTCCTCAGTGGGTATTATTTCTCCAGTACCCATTTGCTTGATGGATTCGCTAGGAGGGGGTTCATCTATCACAAGTGGCAGGTGCTCTCTTTGCGAGCCGTTAGTTTCATCGAACCGCACATCTACAGTTTCAACCACTTTGTAGTGAAAGAGGTTGAAGACTCTGTAGGTGTGTGAATCCTTTCCGTAACCAAGCATAAAACCCTCATGTGCTTTCGGTGCAAATTTGGAGGTGTGATGTGGATCTCGTATCCAACACCTGGCACCAAATACTTTGAAATAACTTACATTTGGCTTCTTACCAGTGATCAGTTCATAAGATGTCTTCTTGAAGAACTTGTGAAGATATACTCTGTTGATGATGTGGCATGCAGTATCAATGGCTTCAGGCCACCACTTGTGTGGTGTCTTGTATTCGTCAAGCATGGTGCGAGCCATCTCAATGAGAGTCCTGTTCTTGCGCTCCACGACGTCATTCTGCTGAGGAGTGTATGGAGCATAAAACTCGTGAGTGATGCCAAGAACGTCAAGATAGGTGTCGAGCCCAGTGTTCTTGAACTCGGTGCCATTGTCACTCTTGATGTGCTTGATCTTGATGCCATAGTTGGTCATTGCACGGTTGGCGAACCGCCTGAAGACATCCTGCACTTCAGTCTTATACAGGATTATATGCACCCATGTATATCTAGAATAATCATCAACAATCACGAAGCCATATAGGTGTGTAGATGTAGTGAGAGTGGAGTAATGAGTAGGGCCGAATAAGTCCATGTGTAGCAGCTCAAAGGGACGAGTGGTCGTCATGATTGTCTTCGAGGGGTGTTTCGCCCTAGTCATCTTCCCGGCTTCACATGCTCCACACAGGTGATCCTTCTTGAACTTGACGCCCTCGATCCCAATGATGTGCTTCTTCTTCACAAGGGTGTGCAAGTTCCTCATGCCAGCATGTCCTAGCCGTCGATGCCAAAGCCAGCATTCTGAAGCTTTTGCTAGAAGACATGTGGCCAGCTGTGGTCCTGTGGATAAATCTACCATGTACAAGTCACCTCTTCGATAACCTTCGAAGACTTGAGTTTTGTCGGAGGCCATTAGCACAAGACAACAAAATTTGCCAAAGATGACAATCATATCAAGATCACAAAGCATTGAGACTGACATGAGGTTGAATCCAAGGGATTCGACAAGCATCACTTTATCCATGTGCCAATCCTTTGAGATTGCAACCCTACCTAGACCCAATACCTTGCTTTTCCCAGTATCAGCAAAAGTAATGTGCTTTTGAGTAGATGGACGAAGTGTAGAGTCCATGAGTAAGCTTTGGTCACCAGTCATATGGTTGGTGCAGCCACTGTCCATGATCCATTAAGTAGCTTTTGGAAGTGAACCCTACAGTAGAGTTAGTGGGATAGGCTTCACGATGACAATTTGTGAAGATAAAGTATGTGATCGCAGATACTTCATGCAAGATTAGTTTCATGAACGATATGGAAATGTAATCATCAGGAAATTATGTTGAGTCTTTTGTTCCATAGCATTTTGGGCATTTTGACTTGTGCCCCACAAGTTTATTCAGGTCCCCAGCATTGTCTTTAGAACCCAATGCTTTTCGGCTGGAGACCTGACCCTGCAAGAAAGAGATCAGTTCTTCTTAACCACCCACATCTGAAGGGGTGACTTAGAAGCAATAAGTCTAAGTGCAGCATCTGAGAACTTTGGATTTGAAGCCCTAGCAAATAGCTTCACAGGGGGGTTAGAGTACTCAAATGAATAGGCAGAGAAATTCTTTGTTTTGTGAACATAATGGTATGAGGAACGTCTCTCATATTCATGAGTCTGATCATTGTAACCCTGCAAAACATTGGCATTAGGGCGATCATACGAAGACCTTTGTCTGTATGAAGACTTTGGTCCATATGAAGCTTTTGCTCTGGGGTTTGTCTTCTTCCCTGGTGGTGTCATGATGACATTCACGGGAAGCCTTTCCAGAAGACTTTTGGGAACCCAGATCTTCTTCATAGGGGAACCATTCCTGCAGTTAGTTCCAATAAACCTGGCAAACACTTCACCATTCTGGTTTTTGAACAGCTTATAGTTTGAGTCAAAGGACTCATCAATGATGATAGGGTTAGCACAGTTGTAACCAGATAAGGTGGATGGATCCACTGATGGCCCTTGTGCAGCAACCCAGGTAGTTTTGGGGTACTGCTCAGGCTTCCAGTAAGACCCATCAACATTGATTCTCCTTTCGAAGCCAATACCCTCTTTCCTAGGGTTTCTGTTCAGGATCTGTTTCTTGAGGACATCACAAAGAGTCTGATGCCCTTTGAGACTCTTAAACATGCCTGTCTCTAGCAATGTCTTCAACCTAGCATTCTCATCAGTAATATCAATGGCTTCCTCAGATGAGGGGTTAGTTGCCACAACAGTAGTTGAAGATATTGCAGTTTCAGAGACAGTAGAGCATTTAGCAGAAGAATTGGCGTTATCACGCTCAAGGCATTTCAACCAAGGTGGCACAAATTCATCCTGAGCGGTACTGATCTGTTGAGCGAGTAGTGAATCGTTTTCAGTCCGAAGATCATCATGAGACGCTCTCAGTTTCTCAAGCTCTTGCTTCCTTTGAAGATATTCATAGGAGAGCTTCTCGTGATCAGATGAGAGGGTATCATGACGACTTAGGAGCTCTTCATACTTAACTTGAAGATTTTTTATGTCTTCAATTAAGGATTGACTTCGATTCATTTCCTCCTCCAACAGATCATCGCTTTTGTATAGCAATTTTTGAATCTTTTCCATAGCAGTTTGTTGCTCAGTTGCAATTTTAGCAAGTGTCTTATAGCTAGGTTTGGATTCACATTCAGAGTCATCTTCACTTGAGGTTTCAAAGTAGGCAGCGCGTGAGGTTACCTTAGCGCCTCTTGCCATGAAGCAGTAGGCAGGAGCAGGGTCGTCGTCCATAGTGTCGGTGACGTGACCATTGTCTTCAGTGTTGAAGATGGACTTGGCGACGAACGCTGAAGCCAAAGCCAGGCTTGCCACGCCTGAGTCTGACTCCTCCTCTGACTCCTCAACTACCTCCTCAGTATCAGATTCCTCCTCTGAATCCATCTCCTTGTCAATAAATGCACGAGCTTTGCTAGAAGAACTTGATTTGCGCGATGAAGACTTTGATTGTTTCTTCTTCTTCTTGTCGTCAGAGTCATAATCCTTGCCCTTCTTCTTCTTTGATTCCTTCTACCATTGAGGACAATCAGCGATGTAGTGACCTGATCTCTTGCATTTGTGGCAAGTTCTCTTTTTGTGGTCACGAGTGGAAGCCTCATCTTTCTTGGAGTCATACTTTGAAGACTTTCCAAAACGGTTCTTCTTGGTGAACTTCTGGAACTTCTTCACAAGCATTGCGAGCTCTCTGCCAATGTCTTCAGCACTATCAGAACAGCAGTCAGAGTCTTCAGACGATGATACATCCTTTGCTTTCAAAGCACGCGATCGTCCATAGCTAGGACCATAGATATCTCTCTTCTCAGATAGCTGGAATTCATGTGTATTGAGCCTCTCAAGTATATCGGCAGGATCCAATTGCTTGAAGTCGGGGCGCTCTTGGATCATCAGTGATAGGGTGTCAAAGGAACTGTCCAGAGACCTCAGTAGCTTCTTCACAACTTCATGCTTGGTGATGTCAGTGGCGCCAAGAGCATGAAGCTCATTGGTGATATCAGTGAGACGATCGAAGGTGAGCTGGACATTTTCATTCTCGAGCCTTTTGAAGCGATTGAAGAGATTGCGAAGAACATCGATTCAGGAGTCCCGTTGTGATGAGACGCCCTCGTTGACCTTGGAAAGCCAGTCCCAGACAAGCTTCGCAGACTCCAAAGCACTCACACGTCCATACTGTCCTTTGGTCAGATGACCACAAATGATGTTCTTGGCGGTGGAGTCCAATTGTGCGAACCTCTTCACGTCAGCAGCGGTGACACCTTCACCGACCTTGGGGACGCCCATCCTGACGACATACCAGAGGTCATTGTCAATGGATTCAAGATGCATGCGCATCTTATTCTTCCAGTAGGGATAGTCAGTGCCATCGAAGACGGGGCACGCAGCGGAAACCTTGATTATCCCTGCAGTCGACATAGCTAAAACTCCAGGTGGTTAAACCAAATCACACAGAACAAGGGAGCACCTCGCTCTGATACCAATTGAAAGTGCTAGTGATCGACTAGAGGGGGGTGAATAGGCGATTTTTAAGAGAGGCTTCGAAAACATGCAATGTCTTCGAAGAAAGCGGAAGCAGGATGAGAACTAGCAAAGCCTATCAATAAAATGAACAGATATGACAAGCATAGACATCATACATACAAGCATGCATTGAACATAAACACAAGAAGCATGAAGATAAATGAGTAGACAGATGAATGGATTCAGGGAATATCTTCAAACACAAGCAAGCATGCAAAGGCTTCACAGTTCAAAACAGTAAGTAAGGAAGAGTAAAGATAGAACCAGGAGCTCGGGGAAAACAATGGTTTGTTTGACTAGTTCCAACTGCTGTGACAGTTGTACGTCTGGTTAGGGAGGCCTAGATTGAACTCAGAAGACCGCGTCTTCACCTTATTCCCCTTGAGCTAAGGTCACTTAGACCTCGCCCAATCACTCTGGTAAGTCTTCAAGGTAGACTTCCAAACCTTTACAGACTTCGTTCACAGGCAATCCACAATGACTCTTGGATGCTCAGAACGCGACGCCTAACCGACTGGAAGATCACACTCTTCAAGTGTAATAAGCCTTCAGTTCACTTAGAACAGAATGTCTTCAGTGATGCTCAATCACTTTGGGCTCTGGGTGTTTTGGGTTTTGTCCTCGCAAGGTTTCTCTCTCAAAGGCTTCGAGGTGGGTTGCTCTCAAACGACAAAAGCCGTGTACTAACTCGGAGCAGCCACCACCTTATGGTGGAGGGGGGTGGCTATTTATAGCCAGGGGGCAACCCGATGTGATATGCCCAAATTGACCCTTGGTCATTTAGGAACTGACACGTGTCCAACGGTCAGAATTTAAACCCACGCGGCAATTTTACTTGGGCTACAAGCAAAGCTGACTCAACCAACTCTGGAAGAGATTTTCTCTCATTTGTCTTCTCTTGAAGACATAGGATTTTAGGTTGAGCATCACGTCAGTTTCTGACTTTGTTTACCTCGACCCCACTTGACAGTTCGGTGGTTCCTATTACTCAAGAAATAAGAAAATGAAACTACGAAAAGACTATGTCTTCAAGCTTCATTGTCTTCGACGAATGTCTTCATGAACCAATATCTTCAGCACGAATGTCTTCGTGAATCACCATTGTCTTCAATGTCTTCATACATTTTTAGGGGTTATCTTCGATGGGTAAACCGATTCAATAGGGACTTCTACCTGTGTTCTCCTGTGAATCTCACAAACACATTAGTCCCACAACCAAGTTTGTCTTCAATACTCCAAAACCAACAAGGGGTGGCACTAGATGCACTTACAGAAGGTTATCACCGAAGATTATGCCTGACGAAAGTGACCCCCCAAAAATTGTTGATGTGAAGCAATTGGTTCGGTGTGTCCGAAGAAATTGACTGCAGCCGAGAAGTTTGAAGACGAAGCGAAGGCGTAGCATTTGTTTCGTAGTTCTTCTTTCTCTTTCTTGAGTCATAGGACCACTGTACTATTAAGAGGGGTATAGTGTTCGAAGCTTATGGTTCCCTGATGCTAAACCCAAATCCTATGTGAGTGGAGTGAAATCTCTTTGTGTTTCGAACAAATACTTGTCACGAAGAGACGTAGTTCTTCTTTGCTGCGAGAGATTTGATTCGGACCAAGGAGTTAGCACTTCTTGATCCGCAAGTAATGTTACCCTTGTGCTAAAAAATCCGACCGTTAGATACGTGTTGGTTGGACATTGGCTGAGTGGTCATGTCCAAAATGGTCTTTTCCCATCGGGAAGACCGCGACTATAAATAGCCCACCCCGTCCAACGTGCACTGTTGGCTGCTCCATGAGATTCCGAGAAGATTAAGTGAGCACCCTCTCTCCCGAGTGATTTGAGTTTAAAATCCACCGAGAGAAAACTCGAGAGCCAAAAATATATATAGTGGTTTAGCATCACTCGAATCTAAGTCCAGTACGCTCCACCTATTACTCTTGAGAGCTGCGAACTCTCTAAACGGTTAGGTGTCAAATTCTTCGTTCACGAAGGAGAAGTCTGTAAAGGTTCGGAGATCACCTCAAGAATCTACCACAAGTGATCGGGACTGATTGACGAATCAGTTGTCGAGGAGAATAACACGAAGAGAGTTTATCTTCTGTGTTCAATCACAACCCCTCCAACTAGGCATAGTCCTTTTGCAGAACGGCGAACTGGTCTACCAAATTCCTTGTCGCCATCGAGCATCACTGGTTACCTCTGTCCCTTCTTATTTACATTCGGTCTGTGCTGTATGATAAGTTTCGGTCATGTGATTCCTTTCGATGCATGCTTTAGTTCTCATTTGCTAGTTCTTGTTTGCTCACTATACTCTGTTTACATTCTCTCCGCTGCTGGGTTCTGGGAGATTTGAAGTTTCTGAAAGAAATTTTAAATCTCCCATTCACCCCCCCTCTGGTAGACATACTTCATTCCTACACCATTGCTTCTTCCCCTTCCTTCTCTAAGAAGCAGAAGAACATGATTTTTCGTTGGTTCAACAATCTGTTTAAGATGTGCCAGTCCACTCTCAGGCGTCAGTTCGTGGAAACCAACTATAGGAAGAAGTTGATGAGAGAGCAGAAGGCAGCTAGGGAGCTTGAGTCCGGTGTGGCAGAGCCTGGAGGACCAGAGGACACTGACAGTGCTGCCACGACCTACACCCAACCAGTGACTTGGCTACATTCCATAGGATGAGGATGTTGATGCTGCCAGTGCCCCTCCTCAAGCTTAGGACGTCTCATTAGCATCAGCCTTTTCCCTTTTTGGTGTCTCAATGGCAAAGGGGGAGAAGTGTTCCATTAGGATTCGTCATGTGCGGGGAGATTGCAAGCCCTTATATTTTCTTTGATTCTTCCATGGGCTTGTAATACTTTTATTTGTCGTCCCATACTTTGGTACCGTGGTTGTGAGCTACTTATTTACGTTCATGTGAGACTATGTGCTAGCTTAAAATTATCGTGTTATTTCTCTATTCTTGTCATTGCATCTCTCACATATATCTTGTTCTCACACCACCTCTAGTTCGTGAACCATGGCACCACATTGTATCTCATTTTTTTTATCACAAACTAGCTTGTGCAACATACTCACTTAGTGTAGATTTATCTTGTTGTACTTGGCTATTAATTTAAGGTGAGTCCTCTTGTTGGTGTGATATGGTTTCATAGCATATTTTAAAATATGCACACCTCAATGGGGAGCTTTCTAGATTAATAGTGTTGCATGGCTTAAAGTTTTTAACTCTTTTTATATGTTTGTCATGCGTGAATCATATTGTCATCAATTCACCAAAAAAGGGGAGATTGAAAGTGCAATTGTCACTCAATTAAGGTTTTGGTGTTGATCACAATACGATTTTGGTGTTGACCACAATGCGATTTGCGAACTAATGTCGGTTGTCAAGTATATATCAGGTCATTGGCTTCTCAATTTGGTCTACGGATGTCGGTAACCCCATCGATATGAAAAGGGAAGACGACGTTCTTCGGTGGCTCGGGAAGTTTTTCGGTTTCTTTTGAGTCCTACTAACATCCTTACAATCAAGAGGGGTTGCTGTGATCAGGGAGTTGGGGAACTCAAACTTTCCACATACACTTCGCCAAATCATTTTCCATATCTTTTGAAGAAGTTGTCACCGAGGAAGTACCCCCATCAAGAAGTCCGGGTGCTCGGAGCAATTTGAGCCCGGGTGCCCAGAGGCACCAGAGAGGAGGCAGTCGGCTCATCCTGGTCTGGGTGCCCGGGGTCTCCCCACAGCCCTCTGTACACCCCGGGTGCCCGACCCCTAATCTGTCTGGGTGCCCGGGGACTTTGTCCCTCGGGTGACCGGGGCAGGGGACATTTCTTATGGATGGTCCTGGTACCTGGACCCCTTTAGTCCGGGTACCCAGAATTGCGGCTGTGCAACAACTATTTCCCCCGTGAGGGTATAAATACACCCTTCTTCTGCCCAACCCTAATCTGTGCCCAAGCTTTCTCCACCATTTCCAAACCTTCAAAAGCTTGGGATCTCCTTCTCCAACCACCCAAACTCTCTCATACTTTGGGGATAGGAGGAGATTCACTCGATCTACACTTGCACCAAACCATTTTATGTTCCCCGACTTCTACATCTACATCAACTTGTTACTCTTGGGTGCTTGGGCACCCTAGACTAAAGAGGTTACCGCGGAGCCACAATCCATTGTGGTGAAGCTTCGTGGTGATGTTGGGAGCCTCCAATTAAGTTGTGGAGATATCCCCAACCTTATTTGTAAAGGTCTCGGTTGTCGCCTTCAAGGGCACCGCTAGTGGATTCACGATACCTTGCATTGTGCGAGGGAGTGAGGAGAATAGGGAGAGTCCTTGGGACGCTTGGGGAGCATTGTGCCTCCACACCCCTCCAATGGAGAAGTACCTCCCCCAAAGGAGGGAACTTTGGAAACACATTCTCGTCTCCATCGACTCCACTTGCAGTTATTTCGGTCCTTTACTTTGTGCTAGTTATTATCTTGTGTTTACTCTTACTAGCACTTGTTACTTGTTGAGCTTTTCATATAGGTTGCCCATCTAGCTGCATATCTAGAAAACTTATTGTTTTGTTGAGCCTAAAATATTCAAAAGAAGTTAAAATTTTCTTAGTCGCCTAATCACCCCCTCTAGTCGACCATACTGATCCTTTTAGCTGCCAACAAGGTTAATCTCCTCCCCTCCCCCTCCGGCCGTCGCTCCGCGGCAGTGCGGAAGGGGTGGGTATTCCCATCACTATTTTTCCCCCTAAATCAACACAAAAACAAATCCATAGAAAAGAAATATGTGCCAGCACGTCTTGCATAGTTCAGCGATAACATTATGCTAAAAAAAAAATAGTTCAGCGATAACATTGTGGGCTTATTAATTTTGAGGAGTTTTCTCATCGAAATGACTATGGACTCTTGTTGTAGTTACCTAGATTCATATCCTCGTCGGATAGCTAACTACAGGGTCAGCATCTTCGTTACACCCAGAGTGACGGCACATTGCATTTCGAACTCGCCGTTCTCGGCATCGAACGGCGACTTCACGCCTGCCTCGAGGAACTCGTCATCGCAATATTTGGGAATGTCCAGCGCGGAGCTGAGGCTCGTCGCCGCGTCGCCCAACCTACCTGACGAGATGCCCCTGGCAGCCTTGTCAAATAGGCCCACAGCTCTGGAGTACATATTGTCACAGTGGGTGATGACCTGCTGGATCATCTGGTCCTTTTCCTCAGCCTTTAGGGTAGCGATGCGCTTGCGGGTCTCCACGGCCGTCGCACTGGCAATCCCAGTGGCGATGACAGCAAGGCCACGCTTGTTCGCGGTGGCGCTGTCCTTGTTGGCCTTGAAGAACTTGATGCAGATATCGTAGGTGTCAGCGCCGTCGAAGCGCCTGCACGTGTCTTCTAGGACAGAAGCACTGGACGAAGTGAGGAGGAGGACAACGACGAGAAGCGAGAGAGCTTGCGACGGCCTCATGGTTTTGAGGCTACGATTTTCTTGTGTTTCTGAGATGTTTTGTGTGTCGAGGTTGGTCTGTCAAACTGTAGGTGGATGGTATATATAGAATACTGTCATCTAGAACAATAAACTCGGATGTATATCAATCAATCAATGCCGAAGAACCTTGGCAGAAAAAATGGCTACTATTAATTAACATTTATTGCTTCCTTATCTATCAATAAATATGATACATCTATCTATTGATCAAATTATTAAAGCAATAGAAAACGGACAGTCCACATTTAAACTATAAAAATAATGGTAGTGGTTTAATCATGCGTAAATGGAATGTCCAATGGAGATTTATAAGATCTTTTTGGATTCTAGTTATTACTCGATTCCAATATATGCAGTTGGCGGCATACAGCAGGAAGAAGATGGCTAGTAGGCCTATAAGTGACGGATGCGGCTATATGCCGCCCGTAGTGAACCCTACCACGGCTCGTCTGCTGGACAACACGTATTGGGCTGGCCTAGTAGCCGCGACACGCCTGATGTAGCCATTTTACATAAAATTTTAGAAAATGTTAATCTTGCATTTGCAAAATGTTAAATGTGTATAGCAAAATGTTTGTTATGTATACGAAAAATTTACAATGTGAATAAAAAAAGTAGAAAATGTTAATCATGTCTACGAAAAATGTTAGTCATATGTACGAAAAATGTGTATGCATAATACAAAAATCTTTGTGTAATTAAAAAAATGTATGTTACATTAAAAAAATGTTCACAAGCTTCAAAAATGTGTTCGGGACATTTCCAAAAAATGTTTGTACAACGTAAAAAAAAGTTTGCATAGTTCAGAAAAAATGTTTTTATCATTAAAAAATGTTCCAATGTGTATTTAAAAAATGTTTATTTGAAAAAAATATTCAAAACATGTTTTCGTAAAAGTGTTAAAAATCTATTTGAAAAAATGTGAAACCATTATAAAAAAATATATGTATACGAAAAATATACATGTATGAAAAAAGTAGGCATTAAATATATTAAACAATATTAATTATATTTTTTCTTTTGAATCGAACTAGGGAACTTTATTACTTAAGGATTAAGCGGTTACAACCTCACCTGGTCGAAGGCGGTCAACAAGGAACTCTGGACTTTAGACAAGCTAGCTTTCAATCCATCCAGTGTACTGATGAGTCCAAATTATGTGAATTTCTAGCTTTTATTTGTGCATAAATGGTAGGCCTTGTGGAATTTTACCGCGTTCGCGCATGTCTTTTTATTGAATTTTCTCAAGATGCACTTTTAGGAGTAAATGGAGCATTAAGGAGAAAACTTCAAGAAATGGTGGTGAAATCACGACCATAAATGTGATATATTATTACCATAAAAGAATGAAGCACTTGGGAGGAAATAGGAGTGTGTGTGGCGCCTCCATAGCGCAAGACGATGTCTGGTACGAGCGCACGCGCTCGTACCAGCGGTCATACCAGCTGTCGTCACCACCTCTTGGTCGACTAATTCCACCCTGTGGAAGCGGATCGCAGATTAGACACCCACAACCTTCAGAAACACATTTAGAACACAGAACCCTAGCCTCCGGAAGGCATCCGGAGGGGGAATTGATCCAAGGATTTCGCCGCCGCAAAGCTGCATCAAGAGGGCATCATCATCGTCATCATCACCATGACCATCTCATCTCTATCCATTTGTAATATAGTAGTTGGAGTGGATTCAATCTTGTATTACTTTTGTGGAACCACCATGTTCATCATCATTCATCTCATCTTGTTTGCGCCTTTGATGTGCGAGTAAATTCCCTAGTTCCCGGCGATATGGAGGAATCCTAGTATGTAATAGACCGTTTGGTATTAGGATTTAATATTCCCTTTTTATGTTTATGTTAATAGTCTTCTTGATGTTGGGTGAAGTCGACCATCCAACATATGCCAATTTTGGATGGAAGGCTATTACTGCTGGCGTGACGGCTGGTTGCGGAGGTAGGTTAGTGACAGGGCCTATCTCCCTTCATCACTGATCGTTGCAGCAGGGGGTAACGGGTGCCGCTTTTAGCTGCGTCCACGGGGGAAACCCCTTAATTATCATTCAGTAATCGGGGTGGGGATGAATAGTAAGGGTGTATGTGATACGGGGCTGCCGCGTGTATGCACGTATCTGTACTTGGCTCTGCCCACAAATAGAAACATATAAAGTGGCTTAGGAATCCAATGTAGCATTATGCCTAGGCATCGGTCGTGTAGACACATACTGGCGGGGAATCCGGTCTCCGTAGGAATGCTTTAGTCCTATCGATTTCAACAACCTTTACTCAAGTTCTACATTACTTTACTTCACTTTTGCAAGTTTACTTCACTTTTTGCTACCATCATCCAATACTTTTATCCATTTCCACTTTTCTTTGGGTCGCATTTAACTTGTAGGCAGTGCTATTTAAACTCTTCAAGAGACAAAGACTGATTCATGTGCTCCCTGTGGGATCGATACTCTTACTTCGAAAAAGCTGCAACTAAATCCTCTACACTTGCAGGCCATCAAGCTTTTTCTGGCGCCCTTGTCGGGGAGCTGAGCGCTTTTGGTCTTTGCTTTAAGTTTGGTTTATTTGTGTGTACTAAGTTGTTTGCAAGTCCTGAGCAACCATGGCTGAGTTTGGGCACTTTTACCAACTCATCGCAATGCAACTTACTGGATGATGTCCTGCAAGTGCACAGGGTTGTTATAGCACTTTTGCGATAAGTAAAGTGTCGAACCCACATGGAGCTGATAGGAAGGCACCACAAACCCCGCAACTACGCTGTCACTTAACGCAGTCACGTACGCACCCAAATCGGAATTTGGAAATAGCCTATTCTATAAGTTGCTAGGGAAACATGATAAAAGGGGTGTTTACTATACTACGAACAAGAAGGTAAAAACAATAAAAAAGAGACTAAGTTAGTAGGACGGTGCTTGAGCAGTAAAGTGTTATCGAGTGTTTCGAAGTCATTACCACGACTATGACTTGCGCATCAAGTGCAGAGCAAACGCTCTCTATCGTATCCTCTATCCATCCTTCATGTGCATAAGTGGGTGGTTCCCAGTACAGAACATGTTCTACTCTAACATAGACTTCATGCCACATACACCACCAACCGTAGCTTCCCCACGCCGGTTATCACATACGGTCAATTAAGGGTTTCCCTGTGGACGCAGCCAGATGTGGGTTTAGATGTACTCTCCTATCAATTGCAAACACTACGAATTGAGGCTTTTACTGTCACCTGAGTTACCTCAACATCCAAACCCGTCCAACAACAGTAGTGGCTCCACGGACAATCACGGAGATAGTGCGAGCGAGGCCTCCTCTCAACACTCATGAAGGGTACTAACTTGAATATGAACAAAGCATTTTGGATCGTTTGGGAAATAATCATTCTAATCATAAAAGAGTTCATTTGTATCCTCGAGAACAAATACAACCACTCAAACATAAAGGAGAGGGTCAAGTTAAAAGCCGGCATCGAGCCGATGAAGGGAGAAGGCGCGGTGGATATGGTGATGGCGGCGGCGGTGCGGCGACGGTGGTGATGATGGCGCCGACACGGTGGAGCGGGCACCGGCCCGAAGGCCGATGCTCACAGTAGTGGAGCCTCCTCTTCTTCCCCTTGGTCTTGTCCCTTCCTCTATGGTGGTGGGTGGAGCAAGAATGGAGATGGACTTGGATGTGATGGTGATGAATGAGGATGATTGAGGCGGCGGCTATGGTAGGAGGTGACATATAGGGCGCCTCCTCGGTCTCCTCCGTTGATGAGATGCATCCAAGGGCTCTAGATGAGCCTTATCCTCTCCCACTCCCTTCTTTATGAGCCAAGGATCTCGTGCAGTCGAACGGGGACAAAATCGGTGAAGAATCCCGTCAGAAGAGGCAACTTTCGAAGTGGTTTGGATGCCATACGACCATCCATACGACCTTGAATGGGCGTATGGTACGCCGTCTTTTGTCGTGTCCTCCTCCGATGTTTTGACCGCCATTTCTTCATATGGACTCCGATTTTGACGTTCTTTGACTCGCTGGATTCGTGAGAGCGACGCCGATACATTTCTGGTATTAGATCTTGATTTTGACAAATTTGGAAAAATGGCTTTTTCCGACCTCCGAAATGGCTAAGTCTGGCCCCTGGGTGTCTCCGTATTGAACCCGTCTTTGATCCTTTCATCGTGCTTGGTCCTAGGTTGCTCCGAAACACCTATAGATATAAGAAAACAAAATAACTAATAAAAACCATATAAAATACTAAATGTGCAATGCTCACAAGGAAAATTGCAAAAACCAGTAAACATGCATAATGGACAACTATTTGGTTCAATGGGACATACTCCCTTCGGTCCGTTTTAGTTCGCATATAAGATTTGTTGAAGTCAACCTCGTAAAGTTTGACCAAATTTATAGAAAAAATACCAACATCACAATGTGAAATCAATATCAATAGATGCGTCATGACTTAATTTTTTATATTGTATAACTTTAGCATGGCAGGTGTTGATATTTTTTCATATGAATATGGTCAAACTTTATGAAGTTTGACTTCAAAAAATTCTTATATGCAGAGTAAAAAGGACCGGAGGGAGTAATATATGAAGAGAACACATAACAAATAAGCTCTAAAATGCGTAAAATATAGAGCCATCAACCTCCCTACGCTTAAACCTTGCTCGTCCTCGAGTAAGAAGGTTGACTACCAAAAGCTCATTGCTACAAACTGTGAAGCTTACATTGAACTAAACCCCAAAAGTGATATCCATGTTCATCATGCAAGCATGCAAAAGTTAACCAGCAAGGGAGTAATACATGCTATCCCCTTAGTTCCATTGCCATGGAGGTCGAGAAAGAGGAAAATATTTTTGTGGAGCCCAAATTCCCATTACCAAAGGTTTAGAGAGAAGGTCAAAATTATGTTAGGAACACAACTATGAATATCATAGACAAAAGAAATCATGCATCAACGATCGCCTCAAAAACACCAACCCAAGGCATACCAGGTACAATAGCAAGATCGTCTGTCTGTGTTATTCAACCGCTCAACTACCTATGCAGCACTGAGCGCAAGTTTATGCCTCGCACTTATGGGGAAAATAGAATAATGGTTGGGGTTTTGAGAAGTCAAAACAAAAGAAAGTCTTGCATCAATGCAGCTGACCATTAGTCAAAGTTTGACTACATTCCATTTCCTTGTTCAACATATCATCACTTTTATTTAGCAGATTCTGAATCTTTTTCATAGCAAGTTGTTGCCGAGTGGAAATTTTAGCAAGTTTGGAATAGCTAGGTTCAATTCATTATCAGTTTCATCTTCACTAGTGCCAAAGTATGAGGCACGTGAAGATACCTTGACGCCTTTGTCCATGAAGCAGTATGCGGGAGAAGCGTCATCGTCGAAGTCTTCATTGTCGGTGACACATCCATTTTCTCAGTGTTGAAGATGGACTTGGCGACCAAAGTAGTAGTGAGAGCAAGGCTCGCCACACTGGAGTCAGATTCTTCATTAGATTTTTCCTCAACAGCTTCAGGGTCAGACCCAGATTCTTTAGAGTCCATTTCCTTTCCCATGAATGTGCGAGCTGTTGGAACTGCTCTTCTTGTATGATGATAACTTTGAAAGACTATGAGGATTTCTTCTTATCAGAACTGTCATCCTTCCTCTTCTTCTTCTTTGCTTCCTTTTTCCTAGAGAGGACAGTCAGCAATGTAGTGGGCCTAGTTTCTTGCATTTGTGCCAAGTTCTCTTCTTTTAGGCCCGAGGAGAAGTTTCTCCTGATTTTTTCGCGTCATAGTTTGAAGACTTACCCAAGCGGTTCTTCTTGGTGAATTTGTTAAATTTTTATGGGTGTTATTTCTACGCTCATCACACCTGAGATTAAACCAGTTTATTTCATACAAACCGAGATATCCGCTCCGATACTACTACTAATGACTAATGAATGCAAAGTATTCCGCAATCCTCTCTTTTATTTTGTTTCCACGGGAAATGGGGCTAAACATGGACAAAATCAAGCACATACATGGCAAGGATTAAAGAGGAGATAAAGAGGATCAAGTGGGAGGCGCAGAAGTTAAGCCAAAGCGCAAGACGGTGTGTCATACGAGCGCACACGCTCGTATGAGGTGTCGGGGGCTCCATCTCATCCACCCCTAAAAATACCGTGAAGGGGCCGATGCCAAACAAAAAAGAGAACATCGTCGAAACCTCCATCTTCGTCATCCACAACAACCCTAGCCGCTGCCATTTCCCATCTCCATCTCCATAGCCACCACCATCACCATCACCATAGCACTCATCCAACTAGCCATACTTTGTAATCGTTTATAGCATGCGGCAACTATTGTAAGACATATTATCAATCAATCAATCTTCATGATGTGTTCTTCAATGGTTTCTTCTTGCGATCTGATCGCCATGTGTGAGTAGTTCGGTAAGGTCATGGGTTGAGGCATAGCCCTGCAGCCCTATGTATTTGTCGAAGGGATCAATGGAAGTATTTTGATGTCTTGTATGTGTGAAATAAAATTGCTTCGTAGATGTCTCTTGTCTCGTACGCGATCTTTGTCCCTATAGGTACCCAGGATCACGGAGATCAAGCCACGGAGAAGCTAAGGGCAGAGAGATCGCGAGACGCCATTCTGAACACCAGTGACAGAAAGGTTTAGTACGGTGGCATGAATCCTATATCTAGGGATACAAGAGTTATAGTCATTAAACAACCAATGCTTTTGTCTGATTTATCTTAATTACCGAGGCAACTTTGTATGATGGATAGGGCCTTCGGTTGGACAACTGACTCTTGATGTAGGATGCGCGCCGGACACGACGTAATTTGGACACATCCCCCACTTCAAGATGTTGCAAACACATCCTGATGCTGACTTCCAGAGCACCAACGATTATCATGATGAACCCATCCGAAAATATATGGTTGTAAGAATAAGACCTCATACCCATGCCTATTTTCATTTATAAGAGTTCAATTGTGCAACTTGATAGGCCCAGTTCTTTTGGCCGATTCTCCCTGAATCTTGAGAATCGGGCCTCCCCCCAGCTTCTCCCAGAATCTTGAACCCATTTTTTTTACAATCCTGGCTAGTTAGGATGTAAACAGCTAGGATTGTTAAAAAAAATATGAGTTCAAGATTCTAGGAGAAGCTGGGTGGATGGTCAATTCTCAAGATTCTGGGAGAATCGGCCAAAAGAACTGGACCTTGATCCGGTCCAAAAATTAGAATTTAATTCTCTTGCAAAGCTTGTTAGAAACCCTTGTCTTAAAGGTACACTTCTCTCGTGGGTTCGATAACTCAGGGTCACCTCTGGGGGGAAAGGCGAGAATCCTTTCTGCTCCTTTATTGGATCACTAAAGGGACTCGTCAAATTTTCTCACAAGAAGTGCAAGCTCCTTGCCAATTGCTTTAGGACCATCAGAACTGCACTCAGATTCTTCTTCAGACAAAGAAACATCTTTTTCCTTAAGTGCCCGAGACTTGCCATATCTTGAACCGTACAGATCTCTCTTCTCGGCTTGTTGAAATTCATGAGTATTGAGCCTCTCAAGAATATCGGCAGGATCAAGAGATTTATAGTCAGGATACTCTTGAATCGTTAGGGGCAGAGTATCAAAGGAACTGTCAAGAGATCTCGACAATTTCTTTACCACTTAATAATCGGTGATACCAGTGGCGCTTAGAGATTGAAGCTCATTTGATATGTCGGTGAGGTGATCAAATGTGAGCTGAACACTTTCGTTGTTGAGCTTCTTGAAGGAGTTGAAGAGATTGCGAAGAATGTCAATTCTAGAGTCTCTTTGAGTTAAAACTCCCTCATCGACCTTGGAAAGCCTTTGCCGAATCAGCCTTGCAGATTCCAGAGAGCTGACACGGCCATACTGCCCTTTGGTCAGATGACCACATATGATGTTCTTCGCTTGTTCATGAAGTTGCGATAGTGTTCTTACATCAGCAACGGTGACTCCAGGACCAAGTGCAGGAATTCCCATTTGCACAACAAGCCAAGATGTAGTCGACATAACTAAAACTCTTGGTGGTTAAACCAAATCACATAGATCAAGGGAGCACCTTGCTCTAATACCAATTGAAAGTGCAAGCAATCGACGAGAGGAGGGTGAATGGGAGATTTTTAACAAATTCTTCAAAAACACGGAAGGAATGCAATATGAAGAAATACTAGGCAGAAGTAAGACTACGCTATGCATGCATTCAATGAGAAGACAAAGTCATTAAGATAGAGGATATCATGCATACAAGGTAGCAGTACAAGTAAAACAGACGAACATATAAGCATACACACTTAAGTACTGCAAGGCTGAAGATAGAGGATATCATGCATACAAGGTAGCAGTACTAGTAAAACAGACGAACATATAAGCATACAAACTTAGGTACTGCAAGGCTGAAGATGAAACAGAACATGGAAAAACTCAGTGACACAGAAAATCTTCAAAGAGAGGGAGACAAAGTCTTCAACATACAAGAACTGAATGTAAAGGGGTTGAAGAGATGTAACCGATTGCTCGATGAAGACAATGATTTGTTTGACTAGTTCCAGTTGTTGTGACAACTGTACGTCTGGTTGGAGAGGGTTGAGATTTAACTCAGAAGACACTTAGTCTTCACCTTATTCTTCTTGAGCTAAGATTACTTAGACCTCGCCCAATCACTCGTGGTAAGTCTTCCAGGTAGACTTCCAAAACCTTCATAGACTCGTCTATGGCACTTCACAATTTCTTCTTGGATGCTCAGGACATGACGCCTAACTGTTTGGAAGATCACAGTCTTCAAAGGTAATAAGTCGTCGGATCATACATAACACATTCTTCGGTGATGCTTAATCACATTGGCTCTAGGTGTTTAGGTTTTTCCTCACTTAGGATTTTCTTAAAATTTTCAAAGGGTGGGTTGCTCTAGATGACACTTGTCATGCAATCACTTGGAGTGGCCAACCAACAACTAGTGGCTGGGGCGGCTATTTATAGCCGGGGCGCGACCTGAGGGGAAAAGACCAATAGGCCATCCCGATGTGACCGTTGTCAGGATAGGCATCCATGTGACAACTGGTACTCGCACCACAACGGTAAAAACAAATTGAACTCTCAATTCCTCACGGTAGGATTGCACTAGCGATTTCCTAACCCAAAGAAGAAATGAACTGCACTGCAAGAGATTTTCAAATTCTTCACTCAAAGAAATAGGATAGTTTGAGCATCACTAGAAAATACGTCTTTGTATCATCTAGACCCCCCTTAACAATACGATGTTCCCTGTGACTCAAATAAAAAGAAAGAAGCTGATAAAATACAAAGTCTTCACGTTCCTGGCAATTTCTTCAAGGGGGCACCAATTTCTTCAATGCATTTCATACATTTTTAGGGGGTGTCTTTTTTTTTACGAAAAAACTTCCAATCTATTCATCTTCAATCATGACAGTACAACGAACATCAGAAATAATAAAAATTACATCCAGATCCGTAGACTACCTAGCGACAACTACAAGCACTGAAGCGAGCCGAAGGCGCGCCGCCGTCATTGCCTCTCCCTCGTCGGAGCCGGGCAAAACTTGTTGCAATAGATAGTCGGGAAGTCGTCGTGCTAAGGTCCCATAGGACCAGCGCAGCAGAACGGTAACCGCCGCCGATGAAGAGTAGCGTAGATCGGAAAGATCCAACCTGAAGAAACACAAACGTACACGAACTATGACCAGATCCGAGCAAATCTACCAAGGACAGATCCGCCGGAGACACACCTCCACACACCCACCGACAATGCTACACACCACCGGGACGGGGGCTAGGGAAGATCCTTATTCCATCTTTAGGGAGCCGCCGCCGTCTCGTCTTTCTGAGTAGGACACAAACCCTAACAAGACTCGAAGGAACATAAAAAAATAGAGCCCTCCCGCCAGCAAGGGCCGGAATGCACCGCGCCGCCATGGCCCTAAGGCCACCGGAGACGAGGCGGACCGGCGGCGGCACCGGTGGGAGACAGAGGAACGCTAAGCTTTTCTTGGGAGAGGAGGAGGCTGGTTTCTGGTTAGGGGGCGTCTTTGACAGTTAATCCAGATTTTCAGGGACTATTCTTCTGTGTACACTCACAAACACATTAGTCTCTTAACCCTTTTGTTTTCAATACCCCAAAACCACAAAGGGGCACTAGATACACTTACATCAGTGACATCGTATTTCACATTCTCATTTGTCATTTTCCATTGGAAAAGAGATATCATTTATGCCAATAGACCTATCCATCATTGACACATGTATTTGCAACATAATTTTGATTCATAAATATGTCAATTCTTTTTTTACTATAGAATTGCGCCAAACAATTGTTGGAGCACTGCATACTGGAAAAGGAGCACAAAATCAAATTTCTAATTTCTACAAATACGAGAAGATAATCTAGAGGTTATACGCAAGGAGGAAGCCGCATCCGAAAGGAACCCCGCTAGAGACAATCTGTGTGAAATCTTCTGGGTCTTATAGCAAAAAAAGAAGGGTCTGTTTAGGACTCAGTCGACTGAGACTTCGTGAAGTCTCAGTCGAGTGACGTCACCCTAAGTAGAATAGGCCTGTTTTTGGCGTCTGCTGTGTTGAATCTGGCTAAACTTCTGGGCTTTTTCGTTTTCCTGTTGTTTGTTTGTTTTTTGGGCTGGGCCTTTTTCTTTCTTATTCAATCTGGCTAAACTTTCCTACAACAAGCATGCGCCAAGTCCCGTCGGATGTAATAGCGTGCAAGTGGAATCAGACTGTAGCTTTGCAGTGGACGCGATCAAACAACCTGACAGTTACCAGGGACTTGATGTTGCATTGTTGGCAGAGTGCAAAGACTTATCAAGTGATTTTGCAAAGGTGATCTTCACACACTGCTTCAGGGAAGCGAATGCTACTGCAGATGAACTAGCTAGATATTTTTATAGTACTAAATCCTCTAGTTTGTGGGATGTGTCTATCCCTGATTTTATTTCTCACTTGCATGTAAATGACTTATCTATTGTCTGAGAAATAAAGTCGTTTTGCTGTAAAAAAAAAAAAGCATGCGCCAAGTCCCGTCGCGCGCAAGTGGCCGCCGGTAGCAAATGCCAACGTTCCCCTAAAAAAAAAAGCAAATGCCAACGTATGCGCACGTGCATGCAGATGGATGGATATGAGTTCTGTGTGTACATACGTGATTAGCGTGTCCGCGTGTGTGTCATCTTGTCCCCTATGTACGTACGTGTGTCATTATGAGTACTTGTGTGATTGTGTCATTTGACTCTCCTCGGTACATGGAGTAATATAAGTATGTACATACACACTTTGATCTATTCCACGTACGTACAGCTAATCATCTATAAGTGCATTAGAGAAGATTAGCTAGGCAGGAACCCTCACCCAAAGAGAGTCCTACAAAAATACAAATTAATTAATGCATCTCTAACACTAGTGGCCATACATTTAGTTGCAGTCGAGTACGCTTGCAGTTGCATGCCTACTATGAGACATGCAACTACCCCCTTCTTCCAGCATCCTCCGACAAAACAAAGGTCAGTTGCAGTCAGATGCGTACACATGCAATTGAAGTCAGGGACGACTCTTGCAGTTGCGTGCCCAGTGTCAGACATGCAACCGCCCCCCTCCGACAAAACAAAGGTCAGTTGCAGTCGGGTGCGTAGACATGCAGTTGCAGTTGGGCGCGACACTTGCAGTTGCATGTCTAACATACACTTGCAACTGCCCCCATCTCCCGCCCCCATCCGACAAAACAAAGTCCAGTTGCATCCGTGTTGAGAGACATGCAGTTGCTGTCAAATGGGCTACGCTTGCAGTTGCATGCCTAGTGTCAAATATGCAACTCCCTCCCCCCTCCCCTCTCATGCCTCCATCCGACAAAACAAAGACCAGATGCATCCGTGTTAGGGGGACATGCAGTTGCATGCATAATGTCAAACATGCAACTCCCCCCCTCTCCTGCCCCCATCTGACAAAACAAAGACCAGTTGCGTCCATGTTAGAGGGCCATGCAGTTGCAGTCGAGGGCTACACTTGCAGTTGCATGCCTAGTGTCAAACATACAACTGCCTTCCCCTTCCTCCTGCCCTTATCCGACAAAACAAAGGCCAGTTGCAGGCGTGCATGCAATTGCAGTTAGGGGAGACACTTGCAATTGCATGCCTAGTGTACACATGCAAAGTGCCCCTTCTCCTGCCGCCTTCCGACAAAACAAAGTTCAATTGCGGTCATGATGGAAGACATGAAATTGCAGTCGGGGGCGACACTTGCAGTTGCATGCCAAGTGTACACATGCAACTGCCCCTCCCCTCTCCCACGGCCCTCCGGAAAAAAAAGATCAGTTGCGGTCATGATGGAAAACATGCAATTGCAGTCGGGGCGCGACACTTACAGTTGCATGCCTAGTGTACACATGCAACTGCTCCTCCCCTCTCGCACCGTCCGACAAAACAAAGGTTAGTTGCAATCGTGTTGGAAGACATGCAATTGCAGTCGGGGTGACACTTGCAGTTGCATGCCTAGTGTACAAGTTGCAGTTGGGGCACGGCAATTGCAGTTGCATGCCTAGTGTACACATGCAACCCCCCCCCCCCCCTCCGTCGCCCTTCGACAAAACAAAGTTTGGTTGTAGTCGTGTTGGAAGACATGCAATTGCAGTCGGGGGTGACACTTGCAGTTGCATGCCTAATGTAGACATGCAATCCCCCCCCCCCCCTCTTTCGCCGCCCTCCGACAAAACAAATTTCAGTTGCAGTCGTGTTGGAAGACATGCAATTGCAATCGGGGGCGACACTTGCAGTTGCATGCCTAGTGTACACATGGAACTGCCCCTTCCCCTGCCGCACTTCGATGAAAACAAAGTAACATAACCGGAAGAGGGGAGGTCTTTGCTTGAAATAAAATCCCTACTATAATCTCTACTTCATCTATACTACTAGAATTCAAAACTGATCACACTAGACGCTGCTAATCTTTGCTTGAAATAAAATACCCCCCATCCCCTGAATATAAAAAAGAATATCGTACTTGATCCATGCTGGACGCTGCTTGAACCCAGATCTACATTATAGCAAAAAAAGAATGTATAAAAAAAAGAATACAACTTATCTACATTCAAGCTGACCCCACTCGAGAAAAAAGGTATATATATATATATATATTGCATACCTACACACCACTAATCTATACTGGAGATATGTAAATTTTTTTAACTCCCTACTTGAAAATGAACACACAGAAGGACCAGACAGGGGGGGGGGGGTATTATCTGCTTGAATTACTAATCTCTACTTCCACTGGAACGTTGACCCTAAAAAAAAACTTCTACTGGAACGGACAAATGACCTCAGATCTAAAGTGTAGCAGCGAAAACAACAAATAAAAAAAGATTAGGAAAAACGGAGATAAACTTATTCCATCCGCAGCAGCGTCCATCCCTCTCGACACGCCCAACAACGAGAATAAAACAAAGAACAAAAAAAGGCCCTGCGAACACCTGCCCAGCCCACCAAGCAAACCCCCGGTCCCCCAAACATACACACGAAGGAAGCCCGACGGAAAAAAAAAAAAAAACGGGCTGGTCATGCGCCTTACACGGGCCGAAACAAGACAAACCAGTCCCCAGCGCGAATCTTGAAGCAAAGAAAGATCCGACGGATGACACATCGACTGAGACTTTGCTAAGTCTTAGTTGACAGAGATTTAGCGAGTCCGAAAAAAGAATGACATGATGAGTAAATTCTATCCTACCATGGTAAAGTACCAGGTCCAGGTGCTCCCATTCTCTCATGTTTAAAAAAAATCAAAATTAAGTGCTTCGAAAAAAAAGTGTATGTTCACAACTTCCGAAAAAAAAATGAGACCAGCCAGGACTATCCTTGACGGTTAATTTTTATAGAAGAAGCAACCCTGACCACACAATGCCCAGTATAGGACTCGAACTCTGGCGGGCAGCGCGCTCGCGCGGCTGGCCAACCGAGCAACGCTAGGTTCTCAGCTAATGAAAAAATCAAATCCAAACTCAGAAGTGCAAATACAGAAGTTATCAGGGAAGAGGAAATGCCAGTTATGAGGGGGCAATAGCGACGACCTCATTCCTTTCTACTGCAACTCCTGGTCGTGTCTGATGAGATTCAGTACAGGATTTGTACAGCAACATGCTAAACGCCCGGCCTGCTCCACAACGAACCAGCAGGGTACTGCAAACCCACGAATCACTCTCTTCACAGCCCCAGTACACGGGCCTGGAAGCAACCTTAACTTAAAATCAAGCAGTAACGAGCAGCTTAGCTTATTACTAGGCTACTGAAAGAAACGACACTAGCTAAGCTCCCGCAAATCTATTTATATTCTTAACAAAATTGCAGGAACACCCTGTCCTCTCGCGAGGTTCGTCCAAAAAATGCCGACAGTTAAGCTCTCAAAACTTCTGGGTGTACCCGCCTGCACCGTGACGACTCCGCTTCTCTGGCGCCAGAAGACCTGAAACCACGATCAGTAGGGTCTCCAATGTAAGGCACTCGATTGATGGTGAATTTTCAAGAATATGGGACGCAGTTCAACCAAGCTCTTTGAAGAGTGAAACCTAGAGATATCCACTCTCAGGTGGAGCTTGTCATGCAGGTATCTTGGCATCTGCCTTGGAGGTGAGGGGTCACCAAAAAGCAATTCATCGATGGATGGTAGCCAGATCAGTAGCTGAATATTAAAAAAGGAAAGTAGTTTAAAGATCTGAATTAGTGGTTCGACCACAAAGACTTGTTATATTTGCAGGATGAATGCATTCAAAAATATTTGCAGAATGAATAGTGAACAACATTGAGTATGAATGTCTCCAAGGTGGGAGAGGCAGCAAGGAAAGAAACCAGAGAAAAATAATCGTAGGCCCCATGAATACTAAATACTCAATACTCATGTACTTCAGGTGGAGGAACTTGCTAGGCGCCAATGCCATTGTTGTATTTACCACCTGAATAAACATGCCACATGTCAATTAATATTCCAAGGCACACAATTGTTCTATGCATAATGGTACTGAATAATCCCAAAAGGTTCCCTTCCAAGAAAAACATCATGAGAAGTTTTAGAATATGCCTCACGACGTGAGTGTATGCTAAAAGTTTCAATATTCGGTGCAATTGATGGCAGCTCTTCAAGTGCATAACGGAGGAGGCGGCAACAGATCATACCGAGGTTCTTCAGTCGCAATAATTCTCCAAAGTGAGACCTCTACTTGGTCAAATGTAATAAAGTGAAAACTACAAATATTTGGAGCTTCGATCTTTATCATCCACAGTTTGTGGCATCCTAACACCTGCAGGTAGCTGAGTCGCTGCTGCTGAGAAGGTATCTTCAAGCAAGTTATCTTGGGGCATCTCCTGAGTTTCAACTGCTCCAAAGCAGCACAACTGGAAAAACGATATCCGAACTCGTCCCCCGTAATCCACACACAATCGAGATGTAGCACTGTCAGGCCTCACAAGCAACCAAGACTGACTGTAGGATGGAAGTCACAGTCAACAAGGTGAAGATGTGTCGGGGGGATGATCCCCGGGTAGGCGACGGAACCCGGAGCCCCTTTTCAAAACATCGGGGCAGGCCAAGCCCCTCAATCCGGCTAACCTGTTCGCTGGCTCCCAGCGCGAGCCGGCTCGGCGCGGTGACCCGCCCCGGCCGGCTAGCCCATGCCGGCTGGCCACGAAAGGGCAAACCCTCACGACAAGACAAGTGTGGCAACATCGCCCCCTCCTTTGCGCCGACCCATGCGGGCATGGCTACAGCACTCCCTGCGCCCCCGCCCGGGGCGGGCGGTGTTCGGGCGGCGCGATCCTGTTGCTAGGCGGCGCCGACCGCCCTATGACGAAGGACAAGACCTGTCACAGTGCCGCGCTACCGACCGAACCCGTGCTCGGCGGACCCGGCGCACCCGGCGGACTCGGCGCACCCGACGGACCCGGCGGACCCGGCGACCCGGCGGCCCCCACCGCCGGCTCCCAGACGATGACACCAGGGCCCCGCGCCCGTGCATCTTTACCCATGTAACCCTGGGGTCAGCCTATAAGACCCCCCAGGAAGCCTCCATGCAGGGGGGTTGAGCTCCATTCATAGTTCACACACACACTCATAGGAGAGGCCGAACGGCGGCCTAGCCCCTTCTTCCTCCTCCGCCCACACAGCTCTAGGAGCAACCTTGTAGCCCTTGTGCACTCCATACTCCATTCGGCAGGACTAGGGGTGTTACCTCTCCGGAGGGCCCCGAACCTGGGTACGTCCCGTGTCTCGCACATGCGCGTACTGACCTCGCCTCTGGAACCCACCGGCGTCCTCATGCACCCCCACCTTTTTAGCCATCTCATGGCATCTGCCGTGAGAATACCACGACAGTTGGCGCCCACCGTGGGGCTGCTCGCGGCGCCGGCCGGAGTCAAGTTCCAGACGAGGCCCTTCACCAGCTCCGGCGAGCGCATCGTGCACGGTTTGGTCCGCGCGCCTCGCACGGCCAACCCGGCCGGCTACAACGCTGCGCCGGGCGCGGACGTCGCCTGCCCCGCAGGCAGCCTCGTCGTCCCTTTCGGCGCGCTGCGCGTTTTCGTCGCGCTCGTCCCCGACGTGTTTCCCAGCGAGGTGCGCAGCTTCACCGACTCGCCCGTCCTCGTTGGCTGCGCTGTCTCCGACGACGTCGCGAACCTCTGCGCCCGCGTGGAGGTGCTGACCATCGGCGCTAGCTCCGACTCCCCGCGCGGCAAGGAGAAGGCCGCCGCGGCTGCTGCTGCCGCAGCTGCAGCTCCGCCACGCAGGGCCGACCCGCTCCGCGAGACGATCCGGAGCCTGCAAGCCCCCATCACGCCCGATGCCGACACGGCGGCCACAGCAGCTCAGCTCAACGAGGACCGTCAGCATCTGCTGGTCGAGGCCACGGAGCTCGCGGCAACGCGGCGCCGGCTAGAGTCCGCCCAGCGAGAGTACGACAGCACCCACGGCTTCACGCCGGCTGCTGCCAAGCCCAGCCGGGTCGCGGAAGTGCGGATTTGTGGGCCGGGTCGCGGAAGTGCGGATCCGTGTACGACACCACCGTCAAGAACATGCGCGCGGCGCAGGCGGCCATGGCGGATCTCGAATTCCTGGAGGGCGAGGAGCTGCTGCAGCAGCAGCAGCGCATCCGCGACCTCATCACCGCGGCGAATGAGCAGCAGAAGCACTTCGACCCGGCCCAGCCATCCGCCTCCGCCTCAGGAAAAACCGGAAACCCGGAGAGGGCCCTCCGGGACGCGCAACAGACGTCCTCCCACGCCACTCCTTGCCCCCTCGTAGGAATTCGCCGAGCACAAACTTCACGTCCGCAAGGACGCCAAGCCTGTCCGACAGCCGCTACGCCGCTTCTCCGAGGAGAAGCGAAGAACCATCGGTGAAGAGATCGCCCAGCTGCTCGCAGCCGGCTTCATCATGGAAGTGTTCCACCCCGAGTGGCTGGCCAATCCAGTCCTCGTTCTGAAGAAGAATGGCACCTGGCGCATGTGCATCGACTACACCAGCCTGAACAAAGCCTGCCCTAAAGATCCGTTCGCTCTGCCCCGGATTGACCAAGTCATCGACTCCACAGCCGGCTGCGAGCTCATGTCCTTCCTGGACGCCTACTCCGGCTACCACCAGATCAAGCTGGACCCAGACGACGCCCTCAAGACGTCCTTCATCACGCCCTTTGGGGCGTATTGCTACATCACCATGTCGTTCGGCTTGAAGAATGCCGGCGCCACCTTCCAGCGCTGCATGTAGAAATGCCTGCTGCCCCAGATCGGCAGAAATGTGCACGTCTATGTCGACGACATCGTGGTGAAGACCAAGCAGCACCTCACGCTCCTGGCCGACCTCAAGGAGACCTTCGCCAACCTGCGCCGGTTCCAGATAAAGCTCAACCCGGAGAAGTGCGTCTTCGGCGTGCCGGCTGGCCAACTCCTTGGTTTCCTCGTCTCGGAGCGCGGCATTGAGGCCAACCCGGAAAAGATCAAGGCAATCGAGCGCATGCGCAAGCCGGCCCGGCTGCGCGACGTCCAGAAGTTCACCGGCTGCTTGGCCTCTCTCAGCCGGTTCGTCAGCTGGCTGGGGGAGAGGGCCTTGCCCCTGTACCAGCTGATGAAGAAGACGACGACGTTTGAGTGGAGCGACCAGGCGGACGAGGCGTTCCGCGACCTCAAGCGCATGCTGTCCACCGCACCCGTCCTGGCCGCACCGGCTGAGAAAGAGCCACTCTTGTTGTACATCGCCGCCACCTCCCGGGCGGTCAGCACGGTGCTGGTGGTCGAGCGCCCTGAGGAGGGCAAGGTGCAGCCGGTCCAGCGCCCAGTGTACTTCCTGAGCGAGGTGCTCTCCGCCTCCAAGCAGAACTACCCCCACTACCAAAAGATGTGCTACGGCGTGTACTTTGCCGCCAAGAAGCTGAGGCAGTACTTCCAGGAGCATACCATTACCGTGGTGAGCACGGCCCCCATCGGCGAGATCATGGGCTGCCGGGATGCCTCTGGCCGGGTGGCCAAGTGGGCCATCGAGCTAGCCGGCCACACGATCCTCTACGAGCCCCACACCACCATCAAGTCCCAGGCGCTGGCCGACTTCCTCGTCGACTGGACCGAGACCCAGTACCTGCCGCCGGCGCCCGAGTCGACTCACTGGCGCATGCACTTCGACGGCTCCAAGATGCGCAATGGCTTGGGAGCCGGCATTGTGCTGACCTCCCCCAAGAGCGACCGACTGCGGTACGTACTGCAGATCCATTTCGCCGCCTCCAACAACGTTGCCGAGTACGAAGCTCTCGTGCACGGCATCCGGCTGGCCAGGGAGATCGGAATCCGGCACATCCTCTACTACGGCGACTCGGACCTGGTGGTGCAGCAAGTTTCCGGCGACTGGGACGCCAAAGACGCCAACATGGCCAGCTACCGCTTCCTGGTCCAGCAACTCTCCGGCGGGTTCGAGGGTTGCGAGTTCCTCCACGTCCCACGGCGGACAACGAAGCAGCCGACGCCCTGGCCAAAGTGGGCTCCACCCAGCAAGCCATCCCGTCCGGCGTCTCCCTCGAGCACCTGCGGAAGCCGTCCATCAAACCGTTTCCCGAGTCGGAATCCATCTTCGTCCCGGACGACCCCGACGCGCCCCCACCCGACCCCGGAGTTCCCGGCCCAAGCTCGGGGACTGCCGGCTCTAGCTCGGGGGCTGCCGGCTCCGGCTCGGGGGCTGCCGTCCCAGATCCCATCCCGGCGGCCGTCCTCACAGTGCTGACGGTGCCGTCCTGGGCTCGGCCGATCCTCGCCTTCTTGGAAGACGGCGACCTTCCCTGCGACGAGACTGAAGCCCGGCAAGTGCAGCGGCGAGCGTCCGCCTACAGCATCATCAACCACGAGCTCGTCAAACACAGCACGACTGGCGTGTTCCAGCGCTGCGTCGAGCAGGGCAAAGGGATCGAGATCCTCCTCGACATTCACCAGGGCGAGTGTGGGCACCACGCCGCCTCGAGGTCCCTGGTGGCCAAGGCTTTCCGCCATGGTTTCTACTGGCCCACGTCCCTGCAAGACGCCGAGCAGCTGGTCCTCAAATGCGAGGGCTGCCAACGCTTCAGCAAGCGCAGCCACCAGCCGGCCACAGCCCTCCAAACCATCCCAATCACATGGCCCTTTGCCGTCTGGGGGCTCGACATGGTGGGGCCCTTCAAGACCGCCCGAGGCGGCATGACGCATCTGCTGGTCGCCGTCGACAAGTTCACCAAGTGGATCGAGGCAAGACCGATCAAGAAACTCGACGGGCCCACGGCCGTCCGGTTCATCAAGGACATCGCGGTTCGCTACGACGTCCCCCACAGCATCATCACGGACAACGGCACCAACTTCGCCAAGGGCGCGCTCGCCCACTACTGCTCCGCATCCCGCATCCGGCTCAACTTGGCCTCCGTCGCACATCCCCAGTCGAACGGCCAGGTCGAGCGGGCAAACGGCCTCATCCTAGCCGGTATCAAGCCGCGACTCGTCGAGCCGCTCGTGGGCTCACCCGGCAGCTGGCTCGATGAGCTGCCGACCGTCCTCTGGAGTCTCCGGACGACACCCAACTGCTCAACTGGGTTCACCCCGTTCTTCCTCGTCTACGGAGCCGAAGCAATTATTCCAACCGACGTCGAGTTCGACTCACCCCAGATGACCATGTACACAGAAGACGAGGCAAAGGAGGCACGTGAAGACGGCGTCGACCTGCTCGAGGAGGCGCGCCTCCTGGCCCTCAGCCGGTCAGCCATCTACCAACAAGGCCTGCGCCACTACCACAGCAAGAAGATCAAACCCCTCGCGTTCCGCGAGGGCGACCTCGTGCTCCGGCTCGTCCAGCGAACAGCCGGCCAGCACAAGCTGGCCTCTCCTTGGGAGGGCCCCTTCATCATCAGCAAAGTTATCTGCGACCGGAACGCGTACTACCTAATCGACGCGCAGAAGCCGAACAAGCGCAAGAGAGACGCAGCCGGCGAGGAGTCCAGCCGGCCCTGGAACGCGGAGCTCCTCCGTCCGTTTTACAGTTGAACGCATGCACGTATGTATCACCACCTTTTGGGTTTAATGAAAGCAGCAAGTCCCCCTGCACAACACTCGGGGGCTTCCTTTTCCGTTTTTACTAAGCTCTGTGTCTATGCACTTCCCCGTTTTTCAATCTCCGGCCGAGCCGGCATGCCGGCTCGGGGGGCTCGGGGGCTAGCCGGCTAGACCGCGCCTTGCCGTTTTTTCCTTAGTCTATTTCGAAACGTACGAGCCGCCAAAGCCCTCTCTTCGCCAGCCACAGCCGGCTCCCGGCTATCCGGCCGGCAAGAGCCAAAGGCCGGAAGCATCGTCACGCAAGAACGGCTAAGGAGGAGAGCCCGGTTCGGTCAACCCGGACCAACCCGCCCTTTCTTACTTATTCGCCGCACGACCGGCTGCGTGCCAGCCGGCCCAGTGGGTGTTCGCTCACGCTCAACGTCCGAAAAAGCCTAAGTATTGCTCGTCCCATCTCAAGGCTGAATCTTCGTCCTAGCCACAGACCGCCACCCGGCTGTCCGGCTAGCGGGAAGGAAGTCCAAAGAAAAAGACGAACAAGAAAAGGCCCAAGGCTGAACAGCACAAGCGAAATCGCATGCAAATCTTATAAACAGCAAAGGCCCACGGCCACAAGTTCATTACATGAAACTACACCCCCAGTGGGTGGACCTGCTACCTAACCGAGTTCAAGTACAGGAAGGATAAAGATAAAAAAGCAAAATCCCTAAGCGGCACCCGCGTTGCCCCCGGTCGGCGTCGAATCGGCTGAGGTGGACGCGGCCGCCGGGTCGGGTCCAGAGCGCTTCGCCCTCTCGGTCGTGGCGGCGTCGTCCGGGTCGGCCTCGTCGTCAGCATAGGCCCCCGTCCCGGCCGAGCTGCCGTCCGGGTCGTTGAGCAGCAGACCGAACTCGTCGGCAGGGAGCGCCTCGCCGTCCTCCGTCCGCTCCAGGATGAACTCGTCATGCAGGGCGAACGAGGCCAGGTAGCTGGCCCGCCCGGCGATCCGCTGCGCCCGCGCCGCCAAGTCCTCCTCCGCGCCGGCCCGCTGCGCCGCCAGGCGGTCGAGGTCCATGCCCGGATACCAGGACATGACGAAGCGCAGCGCCATCTCCGTGCCGGCCCGGGCCGCGAAGGCCCTCCACGCGCCGAGTCGCTCCACACCAGCTTCCAGCCACCGCGCCAGCCGGGTGACGCTGTTCGGCACCATGGCGCCCGGCCACAGACTGCCCACCATGTTCACCCGGCCTCGAACAGCCGGCGCATGTGCCCCTCCACGGCCCCAAGTCGGGCCTCCCCGGCGAGGACGATCTCCGAGAGGGTCCAGGCGGCGTAAATACCGATCTCCGCCCCTGCCGCGCGCTGGTCCGACCGGTAGGCGTGCACGGCCGCATCGGCCGCCTCCTGCGTCTCTAGGAAGACCCCTGGCGAAGGAGGGAAACAAGTCAGCCAGAAGAAAACAACTTGCCGGCTAGGCCAGCCGGACCAGAGATAAGACGGCACTCACGGACGAAGGCCTCATCGAGGTGCTGCGCCTCGCTCAGCATCCCGTGCTCCCGCAGGGCCGACGCACGGGCCTGAGCCTCGAGATCTTTCTCGAGCTAGGCGATCCTCCTGCCGGCGTCCGCCAGCTCTTCGGCCCCCTTGCCGCGCTCTTCCGCCAGCCGGCCCAGCTCTTCCAGGTGGGCATCCTCCGCCTTGGCCTTCTCGGCCATCAGCCGGTCCACCTCGGTCCGGAGTCGGTCGCGGTCGGCGACAGCAAGATCGCGCTGCAGGCCGGCTTCGGCAAGCCCGTTTTGGAGACCCGGCACCTCGGCCGCGGCGGCTGCATGACGAGATTCCAGGTCAGACGCCGAAAGCAACGAAAAGAAGAAAAAAGACAAGCTTCAAAGATTCGACTCGGCTGCTCCGCAGTCCGGCCCGAACCTCGGGGGCTACACCCAGTGAGTGCGCTGGCGCGCCCCCACTGAAGGAATGCAAGTCGTACCTCGGGCCTGGCGCAGCTCCTCCTCCTTGACGGCAAGCTGGGCCTTAACCTCGTGGAATCGCTCCCGAAGCCGGTTGTACGCGCTGGCCCGCAGGTCATACAGATGCTGCGCGCAGACAAAAGATTAGAAGAATGCAAAAGACAAGCTATAAGATTCGACCCGGCTGCTCCGCAGCCCGGCCCGAACCTCAGGGACTACACCCAGTGGGTGCGCTGGCGCGCCCCAACTGATTCAACAACCAAGACAAGCAGAGAAGAAAAAAGCTCACCGCGACCGCCTGCTCCAGCTTCTGCGCCCAATCCTGATCTTCCCGGACGAAGGCCTGCAGGCGCTCACTCCGCCCGCGAAGCTGCAAGTGCAGGGCATCCGCCGCCTCGTCCTCCCGGGTCCTCGGCCCGACCACAGTCCCGCCGGCGTTCGCCCACGGCTGCTGCAGCGCGGTCCCGGCGCCAGATCCGCTCCCACCCGGTCGCTTGGAGTCCGCAGCGGCTTGGGGCGGAACGACCACCAGGGCACCAGCGTCCCCGGTCGTGGCCTCCGGGGCCGGCATCGGCTGCGCTTGGCCGGATGGCGCGGAGTCCGCCTCGCGCCCCCTCCCGTCGCCCTCGCCTCCTCCTGCCGGGTCGGCCCGGGGCGGCGTGTCTACGACGATGTTCTCATCGACGTCCGACTCGCCGTCGACCGGCTCCGACCGCCCCGCCGGCTCGCCCGCCCCCTCCGGCTGCGGCTCAATGATGGTGGCGTCCGGCGTCGACCCCCTCTCCATCTCCGGCCAGGCCGGGTCCTCGGCGGTCCTGGCCCACTTCGCGGAGGCTCTCTCCCACGCCCGGGCCGAGGCCTCCGCCATCTCCTTCTCGGCCTCCGCCCGATCCCGCCAGGTGGCGCGCGCCGCCGCGTCAGGATCCCGGCCGGACTGGCGAGCCTTGAGGTCATCCTCCACGGTCCGGTCCGGCTCGCGGTTGACGACGCTGCTCCGGGTCTTCCTCCAGACGGCCTCGCCCGCTGCGGCCTCCGTTGCCATCACCGCCAGGTCAAGGGCGGACCTGTGCACGGCAAGTTTGTCACGGTGGAGGCATAAGCAAGAAACAAGCAAGGAATCAGAAAAAGACAAAACACACTTACCCAATGACCTTTGGGACCTCCCGCCTCTGGCCCTCCGACGGGGCGAGCCGGCGCTTCTTCTTGACGACGGCCCTCTTGCGCGCCGGACCCGCCGCCGCCGAGCGCTTTGCTGCCGGCCTCGTCTCGACCGCCTCCTTCCCATGCGGCCGGCTGACGGACGCCGCCGCGCGGGCCGGCCCGGCGCCGGCCGCCTTCCGCAGCCGTCTTGGGGGGTCGATGCTGGCGTCCTCCCCAACCGAGGGCGCTGCACCGCGGTCACCGGTCAGGCCCTCCTCGTCGTCATCCGGCCAGTCCCGCAGAAGATCTGAGGACGGAGACTTACCCGCATGCCGCGACCCGCCGGCCGCGGCGTCGGCCAGGCGCGCTTCGACCGCCCCCTCCTCCGCCTCGGCGCCGGCGTCGGCAAGTCGGCCAGCAGAATCTGGGGATTCGGCCCATCGTGGTTCTGCTGGCTGGCGAATAGCTGCGGCCCTCCCGCCGCGTCAGGACACAGAACTAATGTTGAAGCGGCAAAGAATAAAGATCAAGGACTCACCGCCGGCGCCGGGTTCCCCCGGTGATAGGGCTCCTTCCCGAAGCTCCACCCCTCCTCCTTCAGCCCGGCCTTGGAGATGTAGTTCACCCGCTGAGCGACCCCGGTCGGCGCCAGCTCCTTGGTCGACATCCGGGTCGGATCGTGCCGGCCGCTCATGTCGCAGATCCGGTGCGCCCGGCGCTGCAGCGGCAGCACCCGGCGAGCGATGAAGGCCGCGATGAGGTCGGCCGACTTCAGCCCCTCGCGATCCGTCATCTCCCCGACCCGACGACAGATGTTCAGGAGCTCCTGCAGCGGCTTCTTGGGGTTGTAGCCCCAGTTCGGCTTCTCGAGCGGCGGCGCGTCGATGAAAGGCGGAAGGTTGATGACGTCCACCGCCGGGTCGGCGTTCCGGACGTAGAAGAACGTCGTCTGCCACTTTTTGGCCGAGTCCTCAAGCGGCAGCTTTGGAAACCGTCCGTTCACCTGGCCGGAGACCACGGCTGCCCTGTAGTCTGACATAGCGCCGGTCGACGCCCCTTGCTGTTTGAGGAAGAACATCTTCGCCCACAAGTCTACGTTCGGCAGCATGCCGAGGTAGCCCTCGCAGAGCGTGGCGAAGCCGGCGATCTGCAGCACGGCGTTGGCGCCGAGGTGATGCGGCTGCAACCCGAAGAAGTCGAGAAAAGCGCGGAAGAAGAGGCTCGCGGGAAGGCCGAGCCCGCACTCGAAGTGCGAGTAGAAGACGACGAACTCGCCCTCCCGCGGCTGCGGCACCCTCTCCGAGCCGGGCGCGCGCGCGACCAGCGCCTCTGCCGGCGGCAGCCGCTTCATACGGCGGAGGTATCGGATGTTCGCCTCGGTCGTAATGGAGCCCTCCCAAGAGCCTTTCGGCAGCGCCATTGGAGGGCTCTACAGGCGCGGGGATGCGGTGGCGAAGAAGAGGAGGAAGGGAGAGCTGCACGCTGCGGGCCTCGGGTCGCGGAGCGCAGCGGCGGGAGTGAGCAAGGCGCGCGGCGACGGCACCTCGTCTGGGCGTCGCGGGGAAGGAGACGAGGAGCGAAGGGCGGGAGTGCGCGCGTGAGTGTTTAAGCCGCTCTCCCTTCGTCTCCTTTATAACCACGGAAGAACGTGGGGGAGTGGGATCGTTTGCGCCCACGATCCCCACTCCCCCGCACTGTGCGCGCACGTTTCCCGCACGCATTAACTACGCGGGGAAGCGCAACCGCCAAGGGCCGCCACAATAAATCCCTCGCGCGTGGGCCGAGGGCGCGGCGTGGTAGGCCCGGTCCGCAGTCGCGTCCCATCGTGCGCGTGGCCTGGCAGGCCTCGCCCGCCGCGGAGCGGCACGTGGCGGCCCGTCGAGCGGCGGCGGGCGCGAATCGTTGTGCGATACAAGACTCGACCTGCGGACGCTTCTGTTTCCCGCCCCGGCCGGGATACCGCGATCCGGCTCCCGGAAGCCGGCGCCCAGCGGGTGTTCCCGGCGTACGGACGGACGGAGCCGCCCGGCCGGACTCCTGAACTTCACCAGCGAATCGACTCCTCGGGGGGGTAAGCTGCGAAGGCTCCCCTGCTTGGAGCCGGCGAGCCTTCACAGCTTCGGGGACTACTGTCGGGGGGATGATCCCCGGATAGGCAACGGAACCCGGAGCCCCTTTTCAAAACATCGGGGCAGGCCAAGCCCCTCAATCCGGCTAGCCTGTTCGCCGGCTCCCCAGCGCGAGCCGGCTCGGCGCGGTGACCCGGCCCGGCCGGCTAGCCCATGTCGGCTGGCCACGAAAGGGCAAACCCTCACGACAAGACAAGTGTGGCAACAGCGCCCCCCCTCCTTTGCGCCGACCCATGCGGGCATGGCTACAGCACTCCCTGCGCCCCCGCCCGGGGCGGGCGGTGTCCGGGCGGCACGATCCTGTTGCTAGGCGGAGCCGACCGCCCTATGACAAAGGACAAGACCTGTCACAGTGCCGCGCTACCGACCGAACCCGTGCCCGGCGCACCCGGCGGACTCGGCGCACCCGACGGACCCGGCGGCCCCCACCGCCGGCTCCCAGACGATGACACCAGGGCCCCGCGCCCGTGCATCTTTACCCATATAACCCTGGGGGGGTCGGCCTATAAGACCCCCCAAGAAGCCTCCATGCAGGGGGTTGAGCTCCATTCATAGTTCACACACACACACACACACACACACTCATAGGAGAGGCCGAACGGCGGCCTAGCCCTTTCTTCCTCCTCCGCCCACACAGCTCCAGGAGCAAACCGACCTCGCCTCTGGAACCCACCGGCGTCCTCACGCACCCCCACCTTTTTAGTCATCTCATGGCATTTGCCGTGAGAATACCACGACAAGATGCCAGATCGAGCTTCCATTCCCGTCAGATAGAAATTGGCATGGGAAGGGAAGTTGACTGCCTCACTCCTAGTCCTAGGCATCACAAGGTAAGTTTTTCAATGCCTGGCGTAACTGCTATCTGAATCAACCTATGGAGATATTTGGAGCTTTGATCTTTATCATCCGTAGTTTGTCACACTGTAACACTGCAGATAGCCATGTAGAGACGGGGTTTCAACCACCTTATTGGAAAAGAAAAAAAAAACACTGCAGACAGCCAAGCCGCTACAGCTGGAAAGATATCTTCGAGCAAGTTATCTCAGAGAGATAATATTTGGCAGGATCAGGTAGCCGTGGCTCCATGGGTCTTTGTCGTCCAATCCATTTTGGGGATATGTGCTGCCAAGTTCATTCAAGAGCACTTCCATTAGTATGCATTTACAGAACATTGGTCAATCTTTACAGGAACAGGGATCTTTTATATGTTTTCTATAAATTCGGTCAATCTTCCGAAATAGGCTTTCGCCCCGCTATATAGATATAGCAACCACCCGATACATCTGTGAATCCATGGCTGGGGCAGACAGCACAAGCACGCCCAAAAAAAAATAGAAAGGAAAGAAAAAGAAAATAATGACAACAGAGTCGGATCAACGAAAACAATGATGATCCACAGCCGCTGCGCCCTCCGAAGAATTCCACCGCACGCCTAGCACTTCGGACCGCCACATACCAAGCAACACCTTCAGGAAGGAGCGCGACGACGACGACGCTGCTGCCCAGACAGGTCCTAGGGTTTCCCCCGGTACGCGGAGAAGGATGGGTGGGGGGATACCCGACGCCCTTCAGGAAGGAACGATGGCGCCCACGGGCGTCGCCGCGTCGGTGCCGGCCAAGCCGACAGGGGTTTCTCCCGTCCACCACACACCCACCACCCCGACCGATCCGTCGCGCTCCACCACACTTGCCGCCCACCAACATGCGCCACCACGGACTTGGAGCCACCACCGCCGTCTCACCATGGAGTCCGAAGCGGGACCGATGGGTCCGAGAGGAAGCAACCGGGAACGAGGAGCGGTAGCGTCAGCAGCCACGCGGGAGGGGACAACCTCCACCGCCATCGGCGGTCACCGACCGGACGCAACAAGAGGAGCAAACCAGGCACACAGGCCCGGCCGAGCACGATATGGCTCGTGAAGCTCCCGTCACCGCGTTGCAGTGGGCGCGCCGCCGTCTCCGCAACCCCTCGCACGAGGTGCACCTCCGTCCGCCGGAGCCATCGCAGGCAGCGCCGAGCCGGGCCCGCCCAGGCCCAGATGGGGCCCCAAAGGGCCCAGATCTGGGAGGGGAAGGGCGCCGCCGCCGGCCGCCGCGCTAGCCTGCCATCAAGTGACCGCGCCACCGCCTCCACACCACCCGGATCTGCGCCGCCCGAGGGACCGCACCACCACCGGAACCGCCGTCGCCCGAGGAGAACCGCCGCGCGCCCGCGACGGGAAGACCCATCTGCAGACGCCGGGGGCCCGAAGCCGGACCCCAGCCGCCGCCCACGCCGCCCGCGGCCCGCGCCGCCTGCCGGACAGATCCAGCCGCCGCGGCGAGGCGCGCTCCACCACGCAGCCGTCCACATAGCGCCACGCCCGCCAGAAGGCCGCACGCCGCCACGCCGCGGCGCCCCGCGCCCGCACCCGATGAAGAGGCCCGCGCCGCCCCATCGCGCTGGAGGAAGAACAAGCCCCGCCGCCGCCGGCACCGGTCGGGCTTCGCCCGGCCGCGCCCCCTGGCGGCGGCGAGGGAGGAGGGAGAAGGAGGGGAGGCTCGTGGCGGGAGGATCTGGGAGCCCTCCCCGGCCGCCTCGCGGGTGGCGGCGCGGGAGGGTAGGGTTTCGCCCCTTCGCCCACTTTTATTTTTTCATTCGGTCAATCTTTACAGAACTTGACTTAAGACATTTAGTATTCACTATATTTTGATATATATAGAGGGAATATTTTTATCCATTAGGGGTAGTGATTGGTTGATTTGTGATATGATAACTACATGATTAGGAATCCAAACAAACTTCGAACTGAAAACTGGTTTAGAAGAGCAAGCAGGTGGAAGCTTTTCAGAAAGCTATCAAAATACCAACACCTTCAGATGTTAATGAACGATGCTGATGTGTAGTACGCTCTGACTGGTTTAATCTAGAATGCAAGATAAAAATATTACCTTGGAATATTTGTCATGCAGGACGAGCCACATCCACTTGAATAGAGCTGGACAAACTTCCTGGACCAACTCCAAGGTCGATGCTGATCTCTCGTGTAGTCCACTCCATGCAAAATATTGGTCATTTAGGACCAACCACCCATTCCCGGTGGATAAGTTCAGGCTGCATTATTCTGCAGCCAGCTGAAAGGATGGAAAGCATCGCACTCTAGAAACCACGGTACCAACTTAATTAAGACGGTTTTCTCCTGTATATCGCTGCTCAAAATGAAACCTTCTTTGCTTTTAAAATGACTTCTAATGTAACATCCATGCTAAGAGGTGTTCAAAAGAACAACCACCTTCTTAGAAGGGTTGGAGCTTTACTACCTTGCACATACTATTTGAATGTTAAAGACACAGTTTGGAAGAAACCACCAGAACACTTCGTGAAGCTAAATTTTGATGCAGCTTACCATGATGATCAAAACACAGGTGCTCTAGCTAAGAGTGGTCTTAAGAGATCACGCAGGTCAGTTTATGGCTGCTGATGGCCGAAGCACTTGCTATGCAGACAGGACTCTCTCTTGCAGTTCATGTGGGAGGCAGTAAGGTGAAGGCCGAGTCAGATTCTACAGAAGTATAATTTAAGCATGCAAAAGTGACTGTTTACATGGACTGCTAGTCTGGTTAATGCACGTATTATTTCACGGTTATAGTGAAATAAAGCAGAAATACTTTTCAACTCATCAATAATGGACTGCTTATGCGTCGCAGTCGCTGACTGGTCGCCAACGTGACACATGGGGTACCAGTGAACAAATATCTAGTTGTGTGGAGGTAACTCATCTAACGGAATACAATGGCCGACTAAAGCCAAAGCCACCATGCTGTACTCACAAATCATACAGAAATCCTTAGACATACATGTAGTCCACGGAAGGGTTTGAGAGAGGAAAATCGAAGAGGGCGATGACGGAGTTAGTGACCAGTGTTGCAGCAGGGGTGATAGGCTCCCTTCTTGAGAAGCTTGGTTCTCTCGCAGCGGCAGAGTATGCAATGTTCACCAGCGACCGCAGACAAGTGGAACTACTGGTGGATGAGCTCAGCTCTATGAAGGCTGTTCTTGAGAAGTTGGCCTACATAGAGAACCTTGATCCATTAACCAAGCAATGGAGGGGCCAGGTCAGGGAGTTGACCTACGATACTGAGGATTGTATAATAAGCTCCATGCTCCAGGATCGCCAAGATGGAGCTAAGGATTGGTTCATTTGGAAGATTTTTCCGTTTTTCAAAGATCTCAGAGAGGGCTATAGTTTATCCAAACAGATCAATCAAATCAAGGCCAATGTAGCAGAGCTAAGCGCTCGACGAGAGCGGCTGAAAGTTGACGAAGTCATCTCTACATCTTCCCATGTGTCCATTGATCCTCGACTGCATGTGCTCTATAAGGATACCGCCGGCCTTGTTGGAATTGATGGACAGAAGGATAAGCTCATGGAAATGCTAATGGCTGATGATCAGCGCGTAAAGGTAGTGTCAGTTGTGGGGTTTGGAGGTTTAGGCAAGACTACACTTGCCAACTTAGTATACCATGCTTTACCTACGCTACAAAACTATGAACGCCAATTTGACTGTCAAGCATTTGTGTCGGTCTGCCAAAGACCTGATATCAATGGGGTTCTTTGTAGCTTGCTCAGAATGCTTCAAGTGGATACAACATCATCTGATAATAGTAATGTTCAACTCCTTGTCAGCATGATCAACAAACATCTGCAACATAAAAGGTATCCTCTTTGTTGATATTTTTTAGAGCCTGTTATTTCTCAACTGAATCTATATTGGTTACTATGGACATCACTACATCAGAGATTCTATTAAACTATTCTAAAGATTCTATATTTGAGTTTTTATTCTTTATTAGCTACCAAATTGAGGTTATGATGCAGAACAGTATTGGTTTATTTCTAGATACCACCAAAAGTACTCCCTCTGTAAAGAAATATAAGAGCATTTAGATAGTGATCTAAATGCTCTTATATTTCTTTACAGAGGGAGTATTTGATTATGTAATTTTAGTGATAATAGTATCAAATCCCCTCCAAATTCAGTTTGTATTATGTTCGTCTCTGCAACCCATTTCACAATTCCCGTGTATGGTATTCCGTTAGAGGAGGTGATAGAATGTAATGGAACTTCAAGTCAAGTGTAATATTATTATCGCCGCACTGGTGAACTACTCAAAGCCCGGTTTGACCAACACTGCCAAGTGCCACTGGAGACACGGCCTTGTCCAAAGTCAGATCCATCTGAAGTTCATTTCCCGTTTGATTTTAGTTCAAAACGAGGTTAATTATATTGTTTTGCCAGTAGACTAATACAATATTTTACAGGTACCTTATTGTAATTGATGATTTGTGGAATGAATCGGACTGGCATACTATCAGATGTGCTTTCCCAGAGAACAACTCCGGAAGTAGATTAATCGTAACTACACGAATTGATAGTGTGGCTTTAGATTGCTGTTCTAATCGACGTGAACACGTTTATCCAATGAAACCTCTCGAAGAACAATACTCAAGAAGACTTTTTCTTACAAGAATATTTGGCTCTGAAGATGCTTGTCCTGAATACTTAAAAGAAGCTTCGGCTGAGATATTAAGAAAATGTGGTGGGCTACCCCTAGCTATCAATGTTGTATCAGGTTTTTTGGCCAGTAAGAAGACACCAGAACGAAAGGAGCACTGGGACAGGGTGCAGAGTTCTTTGGGCACCATCGACAGGGAGTTCGAACCAATGAAACAGATGTCACAAATCTTAAACCTGAGCTACATGCATCTTCCTCATCATTTGAGGGCATGCTTCCTTCATCTTGGTATATATCCAGAGGATCGGGAAATTTTGACGGATGATTTGGTGAAGCAATGGGTTGCTGAAGATTTTGTGCCTTGCTGCCCGCATAGGCAAGATCGGGAGGATGTTGCAAGGGGCTATTTCAATGAGCTTGTCAACAGGAGCATCCTCCAACCAGTAGACATAGACTACAAGGATGAGGTTCTGTCATGTCGATTACATGACCTGATGCTTGAGTTCATCTTGGACAAATCCGCGGATGAGAATTTCATTACTGTAATGGATAAATTTGGAGTCCGGAGTGGAGGCACCAATAAGATCCGTCGACTCTCTCTGCAATCTGACCAAGCGAATGATGCCTCAGTACCAGAAGTAATTAGCCTGACACAAGTTCGGACGCTTGCAACATTTGGTGATTCTATTGACGGGGTATTCTCAAGGCTAAAGTCTATTCGAGTCCTAGTGGTTGAAGTATTATTAAGTGATATTGCTGGAGTTTGCCTGCTGCTCCAGCTGAGATACCTGAAGATTACTATTCATACGGGTCATGGTGATCTAGTACTACCTCCTGCAATTCTGAATCTACGGTCACTGGAAACGCTGGATATAGCAGATGTCGATGAAGCTACCCTTCCAGAAGAAATAGCTCACTTGTCCAGCTTGCGGCATCTGCTTCTCCCATCATATATACTCTTGCCTGATGACATAGGCCATATGAAGTCCCTGCGTACCATACGCAAGTTCGATATGTTCCGGAATTCTGTAGCCTGTATAAACAGCCTCGGGGAGCTGACCAATCTCACAGATCTTCAAGTCCGTTTCTACAATCTTTGGTATGATGGCGACAGGAATGTAGCTCTATGCTCTGCTCTCCAAAAGCTTGCTGGTGAAAACCTTAAACAGCTAGCTATCGTTTCGGATGATCCGACGGAGGAATATCCAATAATCCATCATCAGTTAGATTGTCTGCATTCCTTACCAGGAAATCTTGAGATACTCCGTCTAGAAGATCGCATGCCCACTATTCCAAACTGGATTGGTCAACTCGGTAATCTGTATGACATAAATCTTGCTGGAATCGAGAGGTTGAACCCACAGGGTATTGATATCCTTGCAAAGTTGCCCGCCCTTCTCTACCTCAAGATGTATATCTCGATATGCATCTCTGAAACAATTGCCATCCGTGGTGGGAGTGGGAGTGGGAGTGGGGCAGCTTTCCCAGCACTCAAGCATTTCAACCTCATTTGTTCGCCGCCATGGGTGGCCTTCGAGCAAGGGGCAATGCCAAAGCTCCAGAGACTCGATATAGAATTTGTGGCGTACAAATGGGAGGAACATGGAAGAGCACCAGCAGGCATCCACAACCTGGGTGAGTTGCAGGTAATCTCGGTACGACTGATGTACGGTGGTGAGGAGTCTGACAAGGAAGCTGCTAAATCTGCGTTGCGCGGTGCAATCGACCGCCATCCACGTGACCCTCGTGTTGACATCAGCCAAAGAAATAGTCCAGGACCTTTCTTTATTCATACGGAGGAGCAATATAATATGGATTTCAATTTACCTCTCATCGATGATATGGACATCTCCGACTGAGCACAAATAGCGGTACGGCTTATTTCATCCTCCTAGTTACCTCCCACGGCAGCTGTAAATCTCGTTTATCTAGTAGGAACAATCTGGAAGCTAGGTATTGATACAACAGATTGATTACACCCATTGTTAGCGTACTATACTAGTATCTTTAACAGAAAATCTCTAGTGCCGCATATTTCCATTCTACAATTAATCTTTTATAACATGGCCCTCAAAACTCGGATGATCCTGCATATTTCAGAGTTTTGAAAATTTCACTGTGGTACCACATTTCACTATGTATTTCGTGTTTCCGATTTAACCTTTAGTGCATCAGTAGTTTTCACAGTATTTTACCTTCTTGCCATGAATGGTGAACCATGAGGCGGCAATGCGCTTCAAGGATGATTAATTGACGCCCTTACAGTTGTACAGATATATCTTCGTAAAGGGAATAAAACCTGTGTAGCACACTGCACATCCAGATAGGCCAGTTAGCACGGTTTAACCAGATGAGTAAGCCACTCCAATTCACCCGAAAAATTCTTGATCCCTTCAGAGACAATGTTGTTATAAGCTCATTAGATGAAGCCAGCTAGGAATGCCACTTCAGGAAATACTAGGATCAGATTAGTAGCAAAGGGATATGAGGCTAGAGCATATTGTACTACTGAGTTACTTAATCCAATAGCTTTTTTTGTTAGCATGCTATGTTTGTTTACAATGGTCACACTTCTCATACTAATTTTTACTTTGTAGGTCGGCACAATCTTGTGCAACATTGCCCTGGCGGCCGTGTGTATTTGTTTCCTATCCTTAAATCCTAGGTAGCTAAATATCTGCAAAGATACAAAAAAAAAAGTTGGGAAACAAAAAATAGAAAAAACATGTGTATGTGTGTGCACTATATATGTTGTTCCTTCAAGATCAAAAGACAAAAAGAGGAATTCAAAAAGTAAAAATACAAAAAACAAAAAAAAGGAAAAGGGTATGTGTGTATATGTGCTACTATTTCAATATCTTTTTCAAAGGGTGAAAATGTCATCAAACCAAAAATAGGAAATACACCAAGAAAATTTAAAAAAACAAGAAATTATTTCTAAATTGTGTAGTGTGTTCTTGTTTTTCTAGGTGTGTAAGTAGGAGTAGGTAACTCCGCCTATGTCATCTTGAATGCATAGCTGGTCCCAAGCCCAGAAAAAGGAGGAGGGAGTACTCATGGTTGTTTTCTATAGCAGCTAGAAGGATGAGCTGCACCCCTGGCTATCCCTAAAGCTTTTGTCATTTGTTTCTTGTTCGTCTTAACTGAGAAAGCCGTTTTCATGCCAACTATTTGTTTGGCCATGCTAAATAAAAATTGTTCTAAAATAGTTCTTGCATGACCTCTCGGCTGGTCAATGGCTGGGAGTTCTGTTTGGCATTTTCTGAACAAGTCATATATTTATGTCACCCAAATCTATGCTCCAGCCTGTTTTATGTCATAACCATTTCAAAGGACTAACAAACCTTGTGTCTTTTTAAATGGAATAAGAAATGTCTACTCCTTCAGTTACATACTCATACATCAAGCTTTCAAAGTATATCTATTTTTCAGGTCTGACAGATTCAAGCAACTGAGAGCGTATTATTCTTTTAAGTTAAAATTAAATAGCTTAATCTTACATGAGATTTACATGGGGCTTTGGGTTTAGAACAGACTTACAGTTAGATAGTAATCCGTGAAAACAGAGTAACCAGAGTTTTTCACATGATCAGGCGTTCCAAATTTGACAGACGAAAGGGAGAGACTCCTACAAAGCAGCAAGCAAAACACGCAGATTCAGACACAGATAATTAGTAAACATTGAGATTGCATCAGATTAGAAACATGATGCCCTTGCACCCCTTAACATAGTAGCACTGAGACATTCCATTCACATTGAGAACGCGATATCCAGCTCTGTTTCTCCATAGCCAAGCTCCCAGTTCCTAGTTTTGCCTCCTGATCACACCCCTTCAGGTTGTCACACTGGGACACGCTTTCACAGAACTTCCAAATAAGAAGTGAAACTCTGTCTCAAAGAAAGGGAGTGGAGTGTCACATTTGAACAAAATGCAATTATTCACAACAAGCCGTAGAACGAATGAAGAACAAAGATCAAAAGAGAAACTCAATTGGGCAGCAACTACTGCTTAACAATTATCTCTTACTACGGTTCCAGTAGCAGAGGCAAATAAGTGATGTAAATAGATGGAATTCAAGATAAAGCATCTGCTGCAACATAGTAACAACGTAAGCGGGATAACTAAAGGAACATGCTGACAGCACCATATTGTTGTATCTTTAATCATGCTTAATCTATTCATAATCCTATCATTACCACGTCAAAGACAAATCTGCTCCCTCACGCCAGTCGCACGTTCCTCCGCTCGTCGCCGCTGCCCGCCCTCCCTCCCGCACGCTATTATTGGACGGAGCGTATGAGACAGGATGCTTGTTATGAAAAGTGAGTAGAAATACAGAGCTGTCGGATCCAAATCCAATTATTGATAACGAACGATCAACCATAACCCCAATCTTGGCAGCGAGAACAACATGTTCTTGCCCTTTTACTTCTAGTCTATCCCTAGCTACTATATATGTCAATCTCACATTCTCACACAGACCCAACATCTATTGTCAATTAATCAGTGGCACGCACACTTCAGCCTCAGCCGCGCCATCAGGTATATATTGTCAATTGATGCTGTACCTCACCTCTGGAAGTTCTGGCGCTGAATATTTCCTTATTTTGCCATCGTGAGAACTATCATCTTGTTTGCAGGGCGATCCCTTTCCTATACCAATGAAGCAGCCGATCCATCTGTAAGACAAAATAGTTATGGTTAATACAGGCAATAACAGAACAGGATCAGGCATTTTGCCGGCATACACCTAGGACTTGAAAAAACAACGTGTTTCGGGTAAGAAGAAACTTCAGCTGAGCACACGTAGTTTCTGCATAACGTAGCGTTGCAATTCCTCACAAATTTGGAAAAATCTGTACGAATCCTAGTATTGTGTAAAAGAATAGTTCAGTCCTTTCACCTATATATTATACAGAAAAGATATCCGGTCCAACAGAACAATAGTCAGTAATATCCATCCCCTCTCCGAACAGGCATTGCTCCCGTCCCTCGATCTCCGAACTTACAACGGCAGAGGAACGGAAGCCCCCCGCCAGGTGGGTTCTTGGCTGGATCCAGGGAGGGGGGCACACCGCACACGGGATTGGAACTAACAGTAGGCGGATTTTCGACTCGAGCCCTACAGATGAAGGCCGCGGGGAGAGATTTTCGGGTGGGGATTTTCGCGACGGGCATAGCGGCTTACCGTCGATCTGGATTTCGCAAGGCCGCCGCTCCATGGTCCGACCGTCGACACAATCTCTGTCCGCCGCCTGAAAACCCGCAACGGGAGGCGAGGCGCCGAACTTCCAGTTCGGTTTCGTTTTAACGCAGAGAGGACGAGGCGACGAGGGGGCGGGAGGCGCGTCGCCAGACTTCGGATAGAATGGAATAGATGAAACCTACGGGTCATAGTTTGTGAGCTCGGGGCGAACAGTAATTTTCAAAAAATAAAGAAAAAAGTTAGAAAAATCTCAAAAAAAGAGTGTTTTTGGAAGCACTGATTATTTTTGTCCACACCTCCATGAATGTGATTCCATCGTGAAAACTTGCACGCGTGTGAAAAAACCTTCAATGTTTCTTGCCAAAATATTTAAGAATTTTTTATTTTTTATATTGTCATCTCGAGCTCACAATTGTACTTACGGAAACCTATGGGCCTTTCGACTACTGGAGGCCGGCCTCGTGGAGCCTGGTATTTAAATACCGTACTTGTATGTCTTCTTTTTGTGGGGATACCGTACATGTATGTCACCAAAGAATCCAAAAAATATATGTTATGTATGTGTGAAATTTTATAGTGTTATACTTTCATGCGTGGCATAAAAAAGATAAGTGCGTATATCAAAATGGGTTTTTTTTGTTTCTGGGGTGAGATTTAGTTCCTTACATATCATTATATTTCTATAAACAAAATTTTACATACTTGTACTGAACATGTCCCAGTTTTCACATCAAAAGTTTTAAACTTTTTTGAAACTTCTAAATATGGTTCTTGATTTATTTTACAAAATATCACTCGTCTTTTCCCACTGTATTAATCCCCCCTCCTCTCCACCTCGAATCCTATATATATAAGAGAGTCATCCCCACTAAATTATTTATTATCTCAACATGCAAGCATGTCACCTCACCATACAATTATGAATGGGATAAGGCCCACCTTAACTTGCAATCATGCATGGAAAAAACCCATCACAACATTCAATCATGCATGGGAAAATGTTTCCCATTAAATTATTCTACTTATATTCAATAAATATTTTACAACTATACATAATCAAATATAATAAGTCATATATTTTTAATTTCGTTCGCATATTATAAACCCGATTTTTCATCAACCAATTCCCGTAGCAACGCGCAGGGTATCCTCTAGCTTTACTGTGGTCCTCCTTTTCCCTCTTATTTCCAACCCAAAAGAAGCCACAGAGTTCAATTCCGTAGCATCCATCGTAGGTGTAGCAAAGTTGTAGTATCTAGAGAGTCGAAGACAAAGAGGAAGAACAAAGATACAGTAGTCATTAGGGCACCAATTCCCAATGCAAAAGTCAGCAATCCATTGTAATATTATCGTAAAAATCTAGATAAATGTTACCATCGGTGCAGATACCATTAACTATTCTACTTTTGCTTGTTAAAAAGGCTTGAAAGTTAAGTATACCCCTTTTGCAAGGAAAACGGGGAGTTTTATTCCAGTTTTATAGGGTTACAAATTGCAATCAAGACTAGTACACAAAAGCCTAACTATGGCGTGCCAAAAAGGGCCTTGCTGGCGTGGACACACGACGCCACCAATATGGCGCCATTGTTAGAAAATAGTGCTGGCGTTGGACCCTACGCCAGCAGTATTTTCGAGGTTAATGGCGTGCCACGTGGCCAACGCCAATAGTAATTTTCATCAATAGTGACATTCCATGTTTTCGCGACGCCAGTAATTTGATTTTCAGATTTGAAATAAAAGCTGTACAGCAGCGATCCCAACCAAAATGACAGCACAATCCAGTTTAAGAACAGTAATTAAATCAACCTTAAAAAGTACTAAATAGACCTAATAACAACATTTAAGTTTAACAGTGCACTTATTGATATAGTTCAACAAATTAGGCAAAGTAAAACATGAATGTACAAGTTCAAATAAATAGAGGTGGTAATAACATGAGATCTTCCATGCATGCCAACTAGCTAACTAGACTTTTCGGCGGGCGGACTCAGGGTCATAGTCTGGAGTAAGTGAACCATCGTCGCTGCCAGCAGGCCTGTAGTAGACCATGATCTCGTCACGATCATAGTCGAGGTAGAACGTGACTCTCTGCCCAGCTTCCATCTCGTAAGCAGATGCAAGGGCTCTCCAACCAGGGCAACCAAAATAGGTGTGGTTTGGCTCGTTAGTGACAAGACAATTGAATTGTTGGGCCGTCAGCATCTTCATGAGGGTGCATTGAAATGTGATGGTGGCATCAAGTGGAACTCGAAACTTCTCTAAGAAGTCACGCCTTGCCCCGCAAGGGATGACCTGAGAAAAATTGAAAGAAAGAACTAGCTAATTAGATAATTTTGGGCACAACCGTATACATCATATGAAACTCAATCAAAACATGTTCTACTAAAATATATCGTCATAGTGAGGAAGTCATTCAGAAGATCAATGAAGAACTTATCGCTTTGGCATCTCACTGAACCACATGTCTCACATGGGGCATACATTTACTGCTTTCATCAAGTTGACAAAAATAAGCATACATAACAGATGCATAGATATAATGCAACATAAGCAGTTGATACGAACTAGCGCTACCCGACCATCTAGATATTAACACATACTTGTAATTAAGCAGTTCTACAAACCATGCGTAGTTCAAACTTAAAACATGCGTAAAGTTAAACAGTTCATACGAAATATGTAGCGCTACCCATCTAGCAAGCTAGTGGCCAGAGGGACCAGCCTCGTGGTCATCCCTAGTGGACCTATGACACCCCTGCTGACCCTCCTCCTCACGCTCCAAGGCATCCCAATCTATGGGATCCTCCTCCGCGCTCTTCCTGGCTGCATACTGAAGTAGCATCATCTTGTTGGTCTCCACGAGTTTCTCATCTCTCGCAAGCTCGCTCACCAATGGGTTGAAGAACTGCATCTCGGCCTGTTTGTTCTCCTTCTCCTCAGCCCTAGTGCATATTCGAATGCCCGGCGGCGCGAGGAACTTCGCGTACTCACGACACTCAGGGAAGTTCAGAATCGCCCCTTCCTGAAAGAACTCTACCGCCATGGCATCATAGGCCGCGCCGCTAACTCCGGGGTGTCCTAGTGGCCAAGCTCGTGGACGACATTGTCCTTCCTAATGGTGGCATAGTACTTATTCCCCTTCAGTCGCACACCACGAAACTTCGGAGCCATCTATGACGGTGCATATATAACTAACAAATTAGTAAAAATTGGGCATATTGACGAGTACCTGCAAAACCTACAATCTACAATGTAATTAAACCTACACTACATAGAACTACAATAAAAACTACACTAAAATCATATTCTACAATGAATACACTAAATTCTTTAACTACAAATACACTACGTAGAACTACAATAAAACTACACTAAAACCATATACTAAAATCTTACTCTACAACTACACTAAAATTCTACACTACAACCACATTAAAATCTTACTCTACAACTACACTAAAATCTTATACAAAAAATTATACACTACTCTTACACTACAAATTGTACACTACTCTTACACTTAAAATTGTACACTACCTAGAACTCACCGGCGGCGGCGGAGACGGCGAGGGGGCGTTGCGGGGTGGAGACGACGGGGGCAGCGGCGTTGGAGGCGGAGGCAACGGCGAGGGGGGGGAGGACGTAGGCGGAGAAGACGAAGACGGCGACGGCGGCGGAGAAGACGGCGAGGGGGGGAGGGCGTAGGCGGAGACGGCCGCGGAGAAGATGGAGACGGCGGCGGGTACATGACGGCGGCTGGGGGCGCTGTCGGCTGAGGCGGCGGCGGCGCGGGGCGTGGATTTGGAGTAGGTGGGGAATGGGGATGCGGTGGCTGGGTGGGCGATTAATTAGCTGATCCAGGGCCGGCGTTGTAATTGTTGGTGTTGGCCTACGTGGCCCACGCCATTGCTATTGTCTTTAATTTTATTAAATTTTCTTTTTTTACTTTTATTTGTTAGACACATTGTTTTTATATTCATATAGATGTTTAGTTTATTATTTTATTGTGTTATTATTCTATTATCTATTTTTTTGTTAATTTTATATTATATCTTATTATTTTGTGTAAATATATATATAAACATACTAAAATACAGTTCAAGAAAATAATCAGAACAACATTGATCTCATTAATTTGGCCCAGATACATAATAGTTGAAGGATGAAAACAATAACAAATATATATATATATATATATATATATATATATATATATATATATATATATATATATATATATATAACTTCTACTACTTGATCTAGACTAAGAACATCATCAGTGTAATGACTCTCACGAGAAAAAATGCTGCCACCGATCCAGCTGGGAGAACGAGGCCAAGCATAACACCAGCTAAAAGCGCATATCAAAGCATCTTGAATTTTTGGATTTGGCCGCGCATCACATCATTCTTGAGCGCCGGTGGCGTAGCTGCCGGATCGAACGGACGTCGCGCTGCAGTGGGATGATTCGCCGGACAGGGCCGGTGCTACTTGTAGCTTGCGTTGGTATTATCCCCGAAGAGGAAGGGATGATGCAGCACAGCAGAGCCCTCAGTTATGAAACCAAGGTTATCAATCCAGTAGGAGAACCACGCAATACCTCGTTAGCAGTACCTGCACACAAACAACAAATCCTTGCACCCAACGCAAACGAGGGGTTGTCAATCCCTCGGCGGTTAATTGCAAGATTAAATTGTATGTGATAGATAGATAGATTGAAACAAAAATACAAAATAAAATAAATAAAAGAAAAGTGCAGCAATATTTTTAGGGTTTTAGTAATTTGATTTAGATAGACCCGGGGGCCATAGTTCACTAGAGGCTTCTCTCGAGAAAATAGCATACGGTGGGTAGACAAATTACTATTGGGTAATTGATAGAAAAGCAAATAATCATGACGATATCGAAGGCAATGATCGTGTATATAGGCATCACGTCCGAGACAAGTAGACCGACTCCTGCCTGCATCTACTACTATTACTCCACACATCGACCGCTATCCAGCATGCATCTAGTGTATTAAGTCCATAAAGAACGGAGTAACGCCTTAAGAACGATGACATGATGTAGACAAGATAAACTCACGCATGAATAAACCCCATCTTTTTACCCTTAATAGCAACGATACATACGTGTCATGTCCCTTTCTGTCACTGGGATTGAGCACCGCAAGATCGAACCCATTACAAAGCACATCTTCACATGGCAAGATAAATCAATCTAGTTGGCCAAACCAAATCAATAGATCGGAGAAGAAATACGAAGCTATAATAATCATGCATAAAAGAGATCAGAGAAGACTCAAATAATATTTATGGATAATCTGATCATAAACTCACAATTCATTGGATCCCAACAAACACACCGCAAAAAGTGATTACATCGGATAGAACTCCAAGAACATCGAAGAGAACATTGTATTGAAGATCAAAAAGAGAGAAGAAGCCATCTAGCTACTAACTATGGACCCGAAGGTCTGTGGTAAACTACTCACGCATCATCGGAAGGGTAGCAAGGTTGATGTAGAGCCCCTCCGTGATCGATTCCCCCTCCGGCGAAGTACCGGAGAAGGACTCCAGATGGGATCTCTCGAGAACACAAACTTGCGGCAGCGGAAAAAGTATTTTGTGGACTCCCGTGAGGGTTTCTTATTTTTCTGAAATTTATAGTGGTGGAATTAGGTCAAACGGAGCTCTGTGGGCCCCATGAGGTACGAGGGCCTACCCTGCCTCGTGGGCACCCCCTGGGGCTTCTGGCCTACTCCCGAAGCTTCTAGTGTTTGTCTTGTCTAGAAAAAAATCTCCAAAAAGTTTCGTGGCATTTGGACTTCGTTTGGTATTGATTTTCTGTGAAACAAAAATAGGGCAGAAAACAGCAACTGGCACTGGGCACTAAGTTAATAGGTTAGTCCCAAAAAATGATATATAATTACTGTAAACGTATATAAAAACATCCAAGATTGATAATATAACAGCATGGAACAATAAAAAATTATAGATACGTTGGAGACTTATGAGCATCCCCAAGCTTAATTCCTGCTCGTCCTCGAGTAGGTAAATGATAAAAACAGAATTTTTGATGTGGAATGCTGCCTATCATATTCATCACATATTCTTTTCTTTTATAGCATGGACATTGGACTTGAATGATTCAAAGCAATAGTCTATAATTTGACATGAAGATATAAATACTCGAGCATGATAACAAGCAACCATGTCTTTCAAAATATCAACGCTAAAGAAAGTTATCCCTAGCCCATTATGCTCAATCATTGATCCATTAATGAAACACACTCAAATATTAGCTACATCCAATGCACAAGTATGACAATAGTGCTCTCTAGTTGGTGCTTTATAAGAGAAGATGTAGACTCAAGTAAAAATAAAAATTGCATAAAACTTAATAGATAGGTCCTTCGCAGAGGGAAGCATAGATTTGTCAAATGTGCCAGAGCTCAAGGCTGAAATTAAAGAGATAAAATATTTTGAGAGGCATGCTTTTCCTGTCAACGAAAACGATCGAGAATTCCCATTATTTTCCATGCTAGACACATCATAGGCGGTTCCCAAACAGAAAGTAAAGTTTATTTCCTTTCCACCATTCTTTCCCAATCCATGGCTAGCCGTATCCACGGGTGCCCTCCAAACCAACACTTTCCAAGGAATTTTGTTGTTATTAATTTTTGATTCATTGTGGGACTGGGCATCCCTGTTACCAACCATCCTCTCGTGCAATGACAAGTGAATAAACACTCATCGTGAGAATAACACACCTAGCATGGAAAATAATGGCCACCCCCTGCCGCTTCATGAGCGGTACTGGCACACAAAATGGAAAAATTATTTTGAAAATTAGAGTTGGCACACACAAATTTACTTGGAACGGCATTGAAATACCGCATATAGGTAGATATAGTGGACTCATTTGGCACAACTTGGGTTTAAGGATTTTGGATGCACAAGCAGTATTTCCGCTTAGTACAAATGAAGGCTAGCAAATAGATTGAGAAGGAACCAACCAAAAAACGAAAACGGTCATAAACATGCATTGAACATAACTAACACCGAATAATGCACCATAAGTAGGATATAATTTCTTTGCATAACTATTGACTTGATGTGCATGCATAGAGAATCACAAACCTTAACACTAATATTCTTACTAAATCACAATTACTCACTAACATGACTCACATATTATCATTTCCATATCGCAAAACTATTGCAAGGAATCACACTTATCATATCCAATGATCTATATGAAAGTTTTTATTATATCCCTCTTGAATATTCATCACTTTGGGACCAAATTCATATCTTGTGCAAATTACCGTTACTATCATCAACTCTCAAAATGATTTAAGTGAAGTATGAGAGTGCAAATATTTCTTCAAAATTTCAATCTTATCAATTCTCAAAATAATATAAGTGAAGCATGAGAATTCATTTCTTCAAAATTTCAATCAACTCTCAAAATAATATAAGTGAAGCATGAGAGTTCATTTCTTCAAAATATAGCCACCACCGTGCTCAAAAAAATTTAAGTGAAGCACTAGAGCAACTGCCTAACTCAATTTTTTTTAAGTGAAGCACATAGAGTATTCTAACAAATGATGATAAACGTGTGGCTCTCTCAAGATAGGTGTGTTCAGCAAAGATGATTGTAACAAACTAAAAAGCAAACAAAGCAAAGACTCATATAATAAAAGACGCTCCAAGCAAAACACATATCATGTGACGAATAAAAATATAGCTCCAAGTAAAATTACCGATGGTTGGTAGAAGAAAGAGGGGATGCCTTTCGGGGCATCCCCAAGCTTAGACGCTTGAGTCTTCCTTGAATATTACCTTGGGGTGCCTCGGGCATCCCCAAGCTTAGGCTCTTACTACTCCTTATTCCTTCATCCATCGTGATCTCACCCAAAAATTGAAAACTTCAATCACACAAAACTCAACAAAACCTTCGTGAGATCCGTTAGCATAACAAAATAAATCACTACTCTAAGTACTGTTGCAAACCCATTCATTTTTTTTTGCATTATACCTACTGTACTCTAACTTCACCATGGCTTATACCCCCCCGATACAATCCATAGATTCATCAAAACAAGCATGTAGTGCATCAAAAACAGAATCTGTCAAAAACAGAACAGTCTGTAGCAATCTATTTAAAAGCCATACTTCTGTAACTTCAAAAATTCTGAAAAATTATGACAACGTGGGAAATTCATATACCAATACTGTGTAAAAATTTCAGATTTTTCTGACGCTCCAGTACAGAACCAAAATTTCAGCACTGGACGCAAAACTTTCTGTTTTCCAAACAGCATCAATTATACTGTCTTCCAGATCATCCCAAAGGTTTTACTTAGCACAAACACTAACTAAAACATAAAAACTCAATCATAACAGTAGCATAAATATGAAAACACACCATAATCAGAAACAAAAAGGTAAAAATTTATTTTATTCATTGGGTTGCCTCCCAACAAGCTCTTTCTTTATAGCCATTAAGATAAGTTTCAGATTTTATTGATGCTCACATGAAAGATAATAATTGAAACACAAAGAGAGCATCATGAAGCATGTGAAAAACACATTTAAGTCTAATATACTTCCTATGCATAGGCATTTTATAAGTAAACAAATTATCAAGACGAGAAATATCTAGCATATGCAAAGGAGAGGAATAAAGCATTGACAATCTCAACATAACGAGAGGTAATTTAGTAACATGAAAATTTCTACAACCATATTTTCCTCTCTCATAATAATTACATGTAGGATCACAATCAAATTCAACAATATAGCTATCATATAGAATTTTTTCTCCATGATCCACATGCATAAAATTCTTATAGTCTTTCAAAATAGTGGGATTATTTCTACCTAGAGTTGACACTCTTCCAAACACACTTTCAATATTATTGCAAACATTATTCTCAATAGCATATTCATCATGAGGCTTAAATAAATTTTCGAGATCATAAGAAGCATTATCACCCCAATCATGATCATTGCAATAAGTAGTGGATATAACAAAATTATCATCCCCAAGCTCGTAGTTTTGCATATTATTAGCACAATTGACATTAATAGAATTTATACTAACATTATTGCAATCATGCTTTTCATTGAAGGAGCTATCATAAATCACTTTATAAATTTCTTCTTTCAACACTTCATCACAATTTTCTGGTTCATGATTTTCAAGCAAAACTTCATAGAGATAATCAATTGCACTCAACTCACTAGCAATTGGTTCATCATAATTGGATCTTTTGAAAAGATTAGCAAGTGGATGAGGGTCCATATCAATAGATTTCTAGCAAGCGAAGATGCAAGCAAATAGAAGGCACATGGCACACAAGCAAAGATAGCAAACGAGAAAAAAGGCAAACGGAAAATATTTTTGTATTTTTGTAAAAACTTTTTAGAAGTGGGGGAGATGAAAACGAGAGGCAAATGGCAAATAAAATAAATGCAAGGAGATGAGAGTTTATGCAAAGGTACTTGATAGATGTTGATGATGCCTCCCCGGCAACGGCGCCAGAAATTCTTCCTGCTACTTGTAGCTTGCGTTGGTATTATCTCCGAAGAGGAAGGGATGATGCAGCACAGCAGAGGTAAGTATTTCCCTCAGTTATGAAACCAAGGTTATCAATCCAGTAGGAGAACCACGCAACACCTCGTTAGCAGTACCTGCACACAAACAACAAATCCTTGCATTCAACGCAAACGAGGGGTTGTCAATCCCTCGACGGTTAATTGCAAGATTAAATTGTATGTGATAGATAGATAGATTGAAACAAAAATACACAATAAAATAAATAAAAGAAAAGTGCAGCAATATTTTTAGGGTTTTAGTAATTTGATTTAGATAGACCCGGGGGCCATAGTTTTCACTAGAGGCTTCTCTCGAGAAAATAGCATACGGTGGATAGACAAATTACTGTTGGGCAATTGATAGAAAAGCAAATAATCATGACGATACCCAAGACAATGATCATGTATATAGGCATCACGTCCGAGACAAGTAGACCGACTCCTGCCTACATCTACTACTATTACTCCACACATCGACCGCTATTCAACATGCATCTAGTGTATTAAGTCCATAAAGAACGGAGTAACGCCTTAAGAACGATGACATGATGTAGACAAGATAAACTCACGCATGAATAAACCCCAGCTTTTTACCCTTAATAGCAACGATACATACGTGTCATGTCCCTTTCTGTCACTGGGATTGAGCACCGCAGGATCGAACCCATTACAAAGCACCTCTTCCCATGGCAAGATAAATCAATCTAGTTGGCCAAACCAAATCAATAGATCGAAGAAGAAATACGAAGCTATAATAATCATGCATAAAAGAGATCAGAGAAGACTCAAATAATATTCATGGATAATCTGATCATAAACTCACAATTCATCGGATCCCAACAAACACACCGCCAAAAGTGATTACATCGGATAGAACTCCAAGAACATTGAGGAGAACATTGTATTGAAGATCAAAAAGAGAGAAGAAGCCATCTAGGTACTAACTATGGACCCGAAGGTCTGTGGTAAACTACTCACGCATCATCGGAAGGGCAGCAAGGTTTATGTAGAGCCCCTCCGTGATCGATTCCCCCTCCGGCGGAGCACCGGAGAAGGCCTCCAGATGGGATCTCTCAAGAACAGAAACTTGCGGCGGCGGAAAAAGTATTTTGTGGACTCCCCTGACGGTTTCTGATTTTTCTGGAATTTATAGTGGTGGAATTAGGTCAAACGGAGCTCTGTGGGCCCCACGAGGTACCAGGGCGCGCCTGCCCCCCCAGGCGCGCCCTGTTGCCTCGTGGGCACCCCCTGGGGCTTCTGGCCTCCTCCCAAAGCTTCTAGTATTTATCTTGTCCAGAAAAAAATCTCCAATAAGTTTCGTGGCATTTGGAATTCGTTTGGTATTGATTTTCTGTAAAACAAAAACAGGAACTGGCACTGGGCACTAAGTTAATAGGTTAGTCCCAAAAAAATGATATATAATTGCTGTAAACGTATATAAAAACATCCAAGATTGATAATATAACAACATGAAACAATCAAAAATTATAGATATGTTGGAGACGTATCAGCCGACTGCATTGGCTGTGGCGAGCTCATGTCGTAGCCAACGGGGCCAGAGGAGAGAACGGCCAAGGCGGCGGAGTCCCAAACTTTCGACACGCCCCGCCGACGTGGGCTCGCACGCGGCGCTCGTGCCGATTCGACGAGCTCCAGTGGGTCCATTGTCGCCAAAGCAGCAAGCTAAGAGGGAATAGAATTTTGTGGCGAATGGAAATGAATGTATTTGAGAAACAAGGTCTGCCAACACTTCTATGTATAGGCAAAACTTAGTGCTGGCGTTCCCAAGTAGGGCACGACAGCACTAGATACTTTATCTATGGCGTGTATATAAAGCCTACGCCAGCAATATCTTCCAACTAGTCAACACAGCTGGGCCCACATAGTAGTGACGTCTGACAAAATATCCACGCCAGCACTAACCATATATAGCTGGCGTACCAATTATGCCGACGCGAGCACTATTTGAAAAAAAATAGTGCTGACGTTGATGGAAAATGGCGCACCACCAACGAAAGTTGCGGCTAGCCGTTTTTCCACTGGTGCAACTAGCAAGAGTCAAGTCGCTTAGCCCCCGCGTCGCCCCCGCTAGGGCGACTCGGGCGGCGCCCAAACCCTAGCCGCCGGGGGCGCGCACTCCTGCCTCCCCTTCCTCCGTCTCCGCCGGGGGACGCTGCCGGGCTACGCCCGGGGGCCGACGGCGGTGGCGGGGGACTCCCTCTCTCCCGCATCTCAGGGGTGGTGCGGGCCCCTACACGTGTGGAGACGCGGCAGATCCAGCGATGCGGTCAGCAGCGGCGGCGCGCCATCTGGCTTCGGATCGGAGGCGGCGACGCGATGCGGTCGGCAGCGGCGGCGCGCCATCTGGCTTCGGATCGGCGGCGGCGTGGAGGGCCTGGTGGAGTGCTCGGTGGCACCTCCGGTTAGATCTGTTCTGGCCGGTGCAGCCGGCGGTGGTGGTCATCTCCTCTGTCAGAGGTGGTCGGCTTGAGGCTGGGTGGTCGGATCTCGAGATCCGCCATCTAGTCCCGGCTGCGAGTCAGGGAGACATAGTTGCCGGTGAAAACCGTGCCGACGGCAGGCGATGGTGGTGTTCTGCACCATTACCTTGATGAAGGCTTCGTCGTGTAACTACTGTCGACCCACTCGTGCTGCTTCGGGGGAAACCCTAGGATCCGGTCTTCCAGATCGGACGATGGCAGCACTACGGTGTCGTTTTCTCTCTTGGGAGCATCGTTTGTGGAGCAGCGCTGGAAGACAGAGGCAGGAGATGGAGCGGCTTCGTCTTGAACGGAGCTTCGGTGGAGATGGCAAGTCATACCTGGCCGACAGGTGCTACGCTGTGTCATGCCTGTTCGGCAGGTGCTACGCACAACAGATCTTCCAGAGTCTCCGTGTCGGGATGGACGAGCGCAGGGCGGTGGCGTCGTTGGGCGCCGTGGTGGCGTCGACGGATGGCCGGACTGGCAAGGATGATGCGGATCTCTCTCCTGAAGATGAGACAGCGATTCGATGATGATGGCGGCTTCTAAAACGTGTGCATGTGGTGTACGCTTTACGTCTGCTGCACCGGTTGTTGGTTCCGATACGTTATATGGATGGATCGGCGACGACATCGGTTTTCGATATGGGGAGTGAGAGCACTCCACATTATCAAGTTTGTAGGTGTGAGTGGTGGCTTCGGGTGGCTTGATGTATGTTCTTGTCAGACCTTCGTGGAATAATTAATAAAGATGGCTGTATGCATTGATTGATGCAGAGGCCGGGGGTTTATCCTTCTTTTCTAAAAAAAAAAATTGTTGTCAACATGCAGTGCTACACTCCGTATGACCATAGTTTGTCAAACTGCTACTCTATTTTGCTCATGATAAAGTTTCGGGAGAATAAACTCCCTTACAACCATCAAACTTCTGATTAGTTTCGACAGTTAGATGCCCATATGCCAATGGGGGTAGACCATCAGATAATGTAAAAAATGGCAACTGAGGAATCTGACTCAACAATGACCAGACATTAGTATGTTGAATAGTCAGTAACATACCTTCCATGATCACATGAATCTCGGCCAGCGCGCCTCGTTGCAGGTGAATGGGAACCAGTATGTTGTGAAGATAACACTCCCATCATTCCTCCTAAGAATCATACCAGATCGTGTCATCCCGTTCGAGGCCAAGAATGAGCCATCGATTGAGAGCGCCGCATGGTTCGCTAGCGGTGGAGGCCAGGGAGGGATCAGTACTTTGAGCTTTGGTCTTGGTGGAGTCCGAATTTCCTGCTCCGTCAACTTTCCTTTCATGATTTCCTCTGTGCTATAATGTTGTGACTGCATTAGAGATTTCAAGTAGCTGTCGGGGAACTCCATTGACGCCTCCAAAGGGGAGGATCTTTGTCGTGAGCAATATTCATGTGAACATTAATTCCATATGCGCCAAACCGGCATAATGATCATGTCTCGAGTTGTATCAGACCATGTTTAGTAACAATACGTCACCATTGTTGATCAACTTTTCTCTTTCAGGGAGAGGCCATATGTTCTGCATATTATCCCATAGGCTCGTAGCACTAAAGCATGAAAATGTACCTTCATCTTCACTGCACAAAGTGGGCACGTTGCACGTAGCCAGATGCTGGTAGACCTTGCAGAGCACCAGACACCGCCTTCCAGACGGCGATCTTCATTTTATGAGGTACCAACGTGCTCCATTTGAGGTTCCACATTGGTCTGGTACCATCGGGGTGACTGCTTGAGGCACCATCAGCGACCGTCATTTCATGGTGATGTGTGCCTGGAAATCCTTACAGGAGACATCCTATATACTTAAATAGTTGATCCCCACTATCTCAATTCTCTCAACATGCACACATGACACATCAACACACATGCCACCTCGTCACCCCACTAATTATTTCTCCTAACATGCATGTGAAATGGTATTTATTTTCTCTCTCAACATGCACACATTCCAACTCATCACACATGCCAATCACACTAATTATATCTCTCTTAGCATGCATCAGAAATGCAACTTATGTTCTATATATGTATTTACAACTATATAATAATGAAATACAATTTATTATATCTATTTTAATATTCATTTAAATTTCATCAAAAATATTGCAAAAATCCCCGCAGCAACGCGCGGGGTATTATCCAGTTGGGTAAATTTTGCAAACCACATTGCACAAACTAATTGGTCTAAAATCCATCAGGTCTATGGGATGATTTTCCTTTGGGATTAGAATAGTAGATGTATCGTTAACTCCTACTAACACCAGTCTCAAAGAACTCCAGAACAACAACAATAATTTCATTTTTTTTAGGACCGACCAATTCCTCCGATAAATGCGTGTTGGGTACCCATCTGTACCTGCAGCCTTTAAAGAGCCAATTTGGTATAATTCATCAGACACCTCTTTCTCAGAGTAAGCAGTGCAAATAATTTTATTCATATCATCAATTACTTTAGGCGTAATGCATTCCAGAACCTCATACAGGCCTCCTTCGGCGGGGGCTAGAGGGCTGAAGGCACGAGAGGACCAGCAGCTGTGAAGGTTCAGGGAGCCACCCGTGTCGCCCTAGAGCGAGCGACACGGGGCGACTGTTGTGACTCCGCTCGATCTTGTACATATTGGAGGGTAGCTAGCTCACTACGAGGTTTCTTAATGTTTTTTAACACATGGCAAAAAAATTACTTTTACTCCATGTGCGCAACCTACTCATCATCTCCTTGAGTGACTCACACTAGTGGAAAAACGGGATTTAGTCCCGGTTGGAAAAGGCCTTTAGTCCCGGGTCACCAACCGGGACAACTAAATCGGGACTAAAGGCCCCCACCCTTTAGTCCCGGTTGGCCACGACCCGGGACTAAAGTCCCTCCACGTGGCCGCGAGCGCGCGCCGGGGCTGGAGGACCTTTAGTCCCGGTTGGTGACACCAACCGGGACTAAGGCCCCTCCACGTGGCCGCGAGCTAGCGCCGGGGGCTGAAGGACCTGTAGTCCCGGTTGGTGACACCAACCGGGACTAATGATTTTGTGTTGGGGTTTAGGGTTTTAGGGTTTATGATTTATTTTTCCTTTTCATTTTGTGTTTTCCATTCAATTCTTTTTCATTTCAAACATATTTTACGCTACTACATACTGTACACGTTATGCATATATAATATAATTTCTCGTACGACCATACATATATCATATAATTTCTCGTACGACCATATATATATATATATATATATATATATATATATATATATATATATATATATATATATATATATATATATATATATATATATATATATATATATATAATTTGGTATATACAATTTCTCCTACAATTTGTAAATCATTACATGCAGGCATTAGGTGCAATGGTATTCTCCGCTTTCAGATATGACCTCCGTAAGCAAAAATCCTGCAATTTCCTTTTGAATTGCTCATATGCGGTTCTCTGGTAGGAGCTTATCCCACATCTCGTGAATCTTTAAAGAAGGAGATCAATATGAATATATTAGTTGTGTGTATATATATTAGATCATCATAAAAAAATTGTGAATAGTGTTTACGTACCTGAAGTTGTCTTGCATCTCTGCGCCATTCGGTCGTAATGCGAATGTTCTCGCAAACGTAGTATGCACATAAATTAGTCCCCTGTTGCTGCCTCATGCACTTTGCGAGAATAAAATTCAATCAGATAATAATCAAGCATGATAATGGTATTGAAACTAGAATTAAAGAGATGCGCAGACCTAACTAGTACTAGTTAATTACCTTGGTCTGTCGCCATTTTAGCTTCGGTTTCCATTTACCAACAACCTCTTTGATGAACCGTTTCCAAATCCTGCCCGGCAAAGAAAATGAATAAAGGAGTTATTAATTACTTGATATCAGGAAATGAACGAAAGAGACCGATATAGTGCGATAATGATTGAAATTACCTGTCGAGCATCAAAACCAAGCTGGTGTATTCTCGAGGGTCTTTACCTAGTGAGTCCAGGGTTTCAACAGTTCCAGCGTCAACTCTAATGATTAGCAGGATCCAGTGGAACCTGCGCACACGTTTATATAAGCAGGCATGCATAACTCATCAACTACACTTAACATCGAGTAAGCAAAATAGAATTTGTAGTACAAGACAGTAACACTCACTTGAAGTTGTAAGGAAATAGTATGTCTGTTCTGGTATTTTGTGCCTTCATAAACCTTAGCAAGTTTTCCTCTGAGTCTCGGGGGTGGTCTTGTATCATTTTTTCATAAATGATATATGGGTCAACGAACCCAATGCCATAGATTCCACCTCTTTTGCATTCGAGAATCTTCATTCTGCATAATAGCGTACAAAAGAATATAGTGAGAATAATTATAGGCAATGCGCGAGCTGAGCTAGAGACTTAAATTACAGAAAGAAATCACTTACAAACAATAGCAACTGACTATAGATTTGTCGAGTGCGTCTTGATTGTATAACTGAAAAATTTCTGGAAACTCAATCATTATTTCGTTTTCATAGAAGTAATGCTCTTCCTTGACTTTCACAATGAGCATCTCTTGCCCGTTCTTTACTTCTTTCATGTACCACTCATGCAATCTTCGCATTTGTGTTGATAGATGCGGGACCTGCTCAGGTCTGACCAGAGGGTTCCCGGGGACATATTTCCATGCTAATTCAGCCATGGGGACTTCCTCGGTGCCTAGTAGTTGATCAACACTGATACCTAAGTCTTTAACAGCGTCGGTTACCTTATCGGTAATCACCTTGAGCGGGGGGGTCGATTGTATTGCCTGTTCTCCGAGCTGGGGAACTGTTTTCCCGCTTTTATTACTACTTGTACGTCTCAACTGCTGCATTTGTTCCTGATATGACTTCCTAATAGAGCGTTCATAGTCTGATGGCCTATTCTGCACATGTGCCGGGGCTCGCTCTAGAAGTTCCACAAAGTGCTCTACGGTTTTCGCAGGTATTATCTCCTTTGGCGGCGGGGGCGGTTTCGGTGCAAAATGGGATTTCACTTCGGAAGCCACAACCGCTCTGGTTTCCTCATCAGTCATCTCGTAAGCTAACTTCTTTTTGGCAGCAGGCTCGTCGTTGGCTTTCTTCTTTGGTGCTCTCTTCCGCTTTTGGCCCTGCTGCTGGGACATAGGGGGTGGAGTCGGCTGACGCGGCGGAGATCGATATGGCGGACTCGCGCTGGGCTCCGTCTCGAGGTGGGGTGGAGTCGGCTTCCGCGGCGGACTTAGAGGTGTATTGCTACTCGGAGGAGTCGGTGGCCTTGGCGCCGAGTTTCGAAACATGATGCATTCCTTTCTCCATACAATGACACCACGTATGACTTCTCCCAGTGTCTGCTCCCCTTCACCTCCAGGAATGTCAAGCTTTAGTGAGTCATATCCCGACAGAACTTCATCCACCCCGACACGAGCATAGCCAGCTGGAATCGGATTGCCATGGATGGTTGCTTCAGGTGCATTCGGTAAAGCAAAGCCGACCGCCACCTTCATGGATATGTTCTTCATTTTCATGTGTAGCTCACAACTTGTCCTCTCTTTGATATCATTCACAGGGTAGCGAGCCAGCAGTGCATCATCGGCCCGGACCCCCGTGGAACCCACGCTGCTTTTCCGCATAGATGGGACGATACTATCCAATGCTGGATCTGCTTGCTCCTGCCGTGGAGACGCCCTTTGCTGGCTAATTATGTCGATCTGCTCCTGCTGCCGCATTGACATGCGTTCCAACTCCGCGTTCTTTGTTTCTACCTCTGAAGCCGGTCTGCATCCTGCTTCTTTTTTCTCTGACGGCTTCTATAAGTGTCGTTCCACTCCGAAAACCCCTGAACCCATGGAACAACGCCTTTGCCTCGTGTTCATCGTTCTCTCTCTCGGGCTGGAACAACCCCTTTCGAGCATCTTCTATTGCTTCAAGTAAAGCGTCCGAGGCTGTTTTAAGATCTGCCTTTTCAATAATCTGCCCTGTCGCTGGGTCCAACTGTCCCCCATGCGCATAAAACCAATTCCTGGACCTCTGGGGCCAATCCGCTGTAGCTGGAATGACCCCTTCAGCAAGGATCTTGGCCTCAGCTGCTTCCCACTTAGGCACGGCTCTCTTGTAGCCACATGTCCCCAAAACATGGTGATACTCTTTTTTCTCAGCATTTATCTTGTTTTTTCTCGACCTTTCCAGAGCTTCATCCGATTCCTTGTATTGCACAAATGCGTCCCAGTGATCTTTTATCTTCTCTAGTGCTCCAGTGAATTCTGGAGTCTTCTTTTTTGCCTTGATGTAGTCGCTCCATAATCTTTTCTTCCAGCTCTGGAATTGTGTGGCCATCTTCTTAAGAGCAAACTGCTTGACTTTCAACCGTTGGCCATCTGTGAAACCCTCTGGTAGGTTGAAATGTGACAGGAGTGTATCCCAAAGCAAATTTTTTGATCTTTCGTCGACATAACTAACTCCTCGATCTTCCTTTGGCTTATTCCATTCTCGAATGGTGATCGGGATGTTGTCCCTAACAATAACTCCGCATTGATGGATAAATTTACGGGCATTTTGTTCAGGAGCAATCGGTTCGCCATCTTCTGCGACTTCATCGATGTTGAACTTTATGCCATCGCCCAACTTTTTGGCCCGGCCTCGTACCCTTCTAGAAGATTTGCTCGATCCGGAGGGCTAAAAGAAGAAATATTCGTTAATATATATATACAAATCAATTAATACATCTAATGATCACCAGAGGCCTAATATATATATACCTCGCCGGATTTTGTTAATTGTCTAGCATTTTCTTCGCCATCATTGTTTGTTTGCCCTTCGTCTCTTGGTTCCTTCTCAAGTCCCTCACCGGAGTCGTTCAGAAATTGTGAGCCGTCATCTGGTTCATTCTTTTGGTTTTGGGAGGAGCGTATCATGTCGAAGATGATATCCTCTTCATGGTCTTTGCCGCTATCGTCCATAGCTTAACTAATCCAGAAGAAAGATAAAACAATTAGAATGCATTCAATAAGCAAAAACTGAATCATAGTATCGAGAAGAACACTACCGGAGATGCAATCAATACACATCAATGCAACAATATGATGATGTGGATTGTGCTAATGCAACTAGCAACAAGTGCAATGAAGTCCATTTGAACCAAGGGTTCAAATGCAAACTCCAATTTAAGCATTTTAAATGCCATTTAGATGTTTTCACTTATACAGCAAGTATAAGTTGGTTTTTCATGCATGAAAATTTTACAGATGGATTCCTTGAATTTTTCTGATAATTTTTCATATATAAATTATTTCATTCTGAGCTACGGTTAATTTTCTATGAATTTTTAAATTTCAAACCTAACATGTGAATTTTCAAAGTGCATTTAGTTGTTTTGAGCTAAACAACAAGGTTAAGTTACTTTGTCATGCATGAAACCAGCACCAATGGATAGATTGGATTTCTCTAATCATTTTCATATATAAATCTTTTCCATCTGAGCTATGCATGGTTGAATTACTATGAATTTTTGAAGTTTAAACCATTTTCTGGATTTTTCTGGTTATTTAGAAATAAACAAAATCCAGCAAATGATTTACTGCGTTAGCATGACATCATGCTGACGTCAGCAGGTCAACGGAGCGGCCTAGGTCAAACTGACCAGTGGGACCCGCGTGTCAGTCTCACAGTGACTAAACCAATTTAATTAAACCTAAACTAAATAATTAACAGGGGGCTGGCCCACAGGTCGTTGACTCGGGGAGGTCAAACCCCCGGTCAAATGGGGTCAAACCCACCGGAGTTAAGCCGCCGGCGGGGGCAGATGCGGCGGCGAGCTGCGGGTTTGGCCTACGGGCCACCATTCGAGGCGCGGCTGGGCTCGTTGGAGAGCTCTCGCTGGCGCGCATCGGATGGGGGTGGTGACCGGGCCAGTGGCGGCCGGAGACGACGGCCACGAGCTCGGCAGCGGCGGCCGGCGTTTGGGCATGCGCGCGAATGCGCTGCGATGGCCTAGGTGATGCGGGGCTGGCACCTACGGCGTCTATGCGGCGCGGTGAACACGGTGGACGCACGCCCGGGACCAGCCACGATACCGGCGAAGGGGGAAAACATCCGGAGGGGGGGGTTAGTTGTTTTAATTAGTTAGGTGGGGCACGGGGTCAGTGGGGTTAGTAGCTGGTGTTAGTTACTAACCCGACTCGGGCCCACCTGTTGGTGACCCCACGACGGTGGCACGCCGGCGGTGAGGCGCCGGTGGCCTAAAACGATTGCGGAGGCACGGGGCCTCGTCGGAATTCGCGCACAGGGCACGGGCCGACGCGTGCTTGGGTGCGTTCGATCGCTAACGACTTTTTATAGAGAACCCACACTTGAACAACATTTATATTCATCCATTTAACATCCATCTATCTAACATTTCTATTCATCCATCATTCTAACATACATCAATATAACATCTATCCATCTACATCCATCTAACATTCATCTACACACAAAAATACATAAATCCATCTAACATTCATCTACACACAAAAATACATAAATTCATCTAACATCCATATGTCTGCACAAATCCATCTAAAATCCATCCATCTACATCCATCTAACAGTAGTGGCAGAGCAACCAGCAGCAGTAGCGGTGGCAGGTAGCAAGTAGCAGCAACGGCGGCGAGCAACCGGAGCAGAGCAGCGACAGCCGACAGCAACCACCGGCGAACAGCAGTGGCAGCAGCCCCGCCACAGGAGTAGAGTAGCGTCGTGCGGGATGAGACCGGAGAGGGAGAGGAGGAGGGTATACCTAACGGGCTATGGACGACGGCGAGGATGGCGAGGACGGCGACCGACCGGCCACGCGGCGCGGACGGCGGCACCGGAGGTGCGGGCGAAGGGCTCGGGTTGGGGACGGCAGAGTCGAGCGCGCGGACCAGGGCGGAGAGAGAGAAAAGGGAGAAGTGGAGCGGCCGGCGATGGCAAGTGGCCGGCGTGGACGACCACCGGACCGGAGCGGATCAGGGCAGCCTGGCGGCGTGGTTCGATCTGTATCTCCCGGGCGGTGGCTGGCACCGGGACACCAAGGCGCGGAAGTTATATACCCGCGACCTTTAGTCCCGGCTCCAACCACGAACCGGGACTAAAGGTCCTTTAGTCCCGGCTCCAGCCACGAACCGGGACTAAAGGCCAACCTTTTCGGCGGCCCAAATTCCGCGCGGGAGCTGAAACCTTTAGTCCCGGCTGGTGGTCGCCACCGGGACTAAAGGTGTCTTTCAATTAATTTTCATTTTGAAGAAATTATTTGACAGATTCAATTTTATAGATTGAAATTAATTCTTGTAAAATGCATAACAATTTGAAAACTAAACCAAATGAGTTGATTCAAATTTCTGTGGATTCATCTTGAAGATTTCTATCAACTAGTATCATTTTGACAGGAAGTTGCATAATTAATTTTGCACTTATTAATTAAATACAGTAATTGAAGACATTATTTTAAACTTTAAAAATCCATATCTTCAGTTTTGTTAAACCAAATGGAGCAAATAAGATGTCAAATTGTTTGTCTTAACATAACCTACACATTCATATTTACAAAGGAAATATTCATGTTGAAAATATTGGTCAAAACCCTCAATTACCCTTTCTGGATATTTCAAGTTTTTGAAATATTTACAAAGGAAATATTCACCATAAATTCCAAGAAAATTCTAGCATGTCACAAATGCCATATTTGATGATCTTGCCAAGTCTCATGTCTTGGAGAACAAGATAACATCATCAAATTCCGTCAAAACCATCTCTGTCCATTTTCTAGTTTGAGCAACTTTACATTGCTAAACATGTCCAAATGAGCTCAAACTTGGTACACCTGCTAAAATGTTCTAAATATTATCTAGGCCAAGTGGTGCATCAAGGAGAACAAATTAGCTTGGTCAAAGTATGCCAAAACCAATTCTGCCCATTTCTAGGGTTTGACAAAGTTACATTGGCAACTTTCTCCCGTTGATCTCAAATTTTTACCACATTGCCAGATGGTCATGAGCATCACCCCCATCAAGTGGCACAAGTTGGAGAACAAGTTAACTAGATCAAAGCTTGTCAAAACCTTTTCTGCCCATTTCTAGGGTTTGAAATATTTACATTGCCAAGTTTCTTCAAATGAGCTACAAATTTTCACCCTAGCTCAAATTGATACCAAGCTCATTCCTGTTAAATTCCAAAGCCATTGGATTCCTCTAAGTACCTCTATTCATCATCAAACACCTTCTGCCAAAATCTTGTGGTCAATGATTGGGGTACCAAATGGATTCTCCTTTAGCTCAAATTTTGACCAGAGCTCACCCTAGTCATATTCTACCTCCAGTAACTCTCTCTCTTCGATAGCTAAATAATTGAGGGGTGAAAACCCTCACTTTACCTCTCTGGACAGCCACTATAATTAAAATACTAAAAGGACGGGAATAATTGAAAATTCATAACTTAATAAATAATTATTCAAAAATCATGTTTCAAATGCCAAAATGCCCTAGCTTTTTGGTTGGATTCCGACGCTCCGGAGTCCTCCTAGGAACACCCAAAACACATATATACCCTAACTCTTACAAAGATTCCCTCTGGTTTGTCCGAAGTGGGACTTTCCAGCTATAAGTCCGGAAACTCACTAGAGAGAAAGTGATGACGGTGAAGCCGGTCACATCCCAGAGTGGGATCTTGGGGTATAAAACTTTTTCTTCGCGTGTGTCCCTTGCTTATGATTGCGCCGTAACCATGGAGAATCTTCATCATTTAACAGGATGCTTGGGTCAGTCTTCACTGTGAAGGGAGGAATTTCATCAAACTTTTCATAATCTTTTGACATGTCTGTCTTGTCCTCCACTCCCACGATGTTTCTTTTCCCTGAAAGAACTATGTGGCGCTTTGGCTCATCGTATGATGTATTCGCTTCCTTATCTTTTCTTTTTCTCGGTTTGGTAGACATGTCCTTCACATAGAAAACCTGCGCCACATCATTGGCTAGGACGAATGGTTCGTCTGTGTACCCAAGATTGTTGAGATCCACTATTGTCATTCCGTACTGCGGGTCTACCTTTACCCCGCCTCCTGTCAGATTGACCCATTTGCACCGAAACAAAGGGACCTTGAAAGAAGGTCCATAGTCAAGTTCCCATATCTCCTCTATGTAACCATAATATGTGTCCTTTTTCCTATTGTTGTTTGTTGCATCAAAGTGGACACCACTGTTTTGGTTGGTGCTCTTTTTATCTTGGGCGATCGTGTAAAATGTATTCCCATTTATCTCGTACCCTTTGAAAGTCAATATAGTCGAATATGGTGACTTGGCCAAAAAGTACAGCTCATCTCCAACAGTGGTGTTATTCATGAGATGTGTTTGCAACCAACCGCCGAAAGTCGCCATGTGTGTACGTTTAATCCAGGGGTCAGACTGCTCCGGGTTCTTGGAGCGTACAATATCCATGTGTTCCTCGATATACGGAGCCACCAAGGTGGACTTTTGTAGAACTGTGTAGTGTGCTTGAGTGAAAGAATGCCCGTCCATACTTATTACTGAATTCTTTTCTAGCGTGCCTTTTCCACTCAGTCTCCCCTCATGCCGCGATTGAGGAACACCAACCGGCTTAAGGTCAGGAATAAAGTCAACACAAAATTCAATAACCTCCTCTGTTTCATGGCCCTTGGAGATGCTTCCTTCTGGCCTAGCACGGTTATGAACATATTTCTTTAAGACTCCCATGAACCTCTCAAAGGGGAACATATTGTGTAGAAATACAGGACCCAGAATGGTAATCTCTTCGACTAGGTGAACTAGGACGTGCGTCATAATATTGAAGAAGGATGGTGGGAACACCAACTCAAAACTGACAAGACATTGGACCAAATCATTCTGTAACCTTGGTAGAATTTCTGGATAGATTACCTTCTGAGAAATTGCATTGAGGAATGCACATAGCTTCACAATGGCTAATCGAACATTTTCCGGTAGAAGCTCCCTCAATGCAACCGGAAGTAATTGCGTCATAATCACGTGGCAGTCATGAGACTTTAGGTTTTGGAATTTTTTCTCTGCCATATTTATTATTCCCTTTATATTCGACAAGAAGCCAGACGGGACCTTCATACTGCTCAGGCATTCAAAAAAGATTTCCTTCTCTTCTTTGGTAAGAGCGTAGCTGGCAGGACCTTGATACTGCTTTGGTTGCATGCCGTCTTTTTCGTTCATACGTTCCTGGTCCTCCCGTGCCTCCGGTGTATCTTTTGTCTTCCCATACACGCCCAAGAAGCCTAGCAGGTTCATGCAAAGATTCTTCGTCATGTGCATCACGTCGATTGCAGAGCGGACCTCTAGGACTTTCCAAAAGGGTAGCTCCCAAAATATAGATTTCTTCTTCCACATGGGTGCGTGTCCGTTAGCGTCATTCGGAACAGATTGTCCGCCAGGACCCTTTCCAAAGATTACTTTTAAATTCTTGACCATATCAAATATATCATCACCAGTACGGTGGCCAGGCTTTTTCCGGTGATCTGCCTCACCTTTGAAATGCTTGCCTTTCTTTCTTAAGAGATGCCTGATCGGAAGAAATCGACGATGTCCCAGGTACACATTCTTCTTACATTTATCCAAATATATACTCTCAGTCTCATCTAAGGTTACTAAGAGCAGGCCATTCATTGATGGCTACAAACAGCAACGCTCGTAGGTCAAATTCCTGCTGTTTGTGCTCATCCCACACACGTACACCTTTTATATCCCACAACTGTAAAAGTTCTTCAACTAATGGCCTTAGGTACACATCAATGTCGTTGCCGGGTTGCTTAGGGCCTTGGATGAGCACTGGCATCATAATGAACTTTCGCTTCATGCACAACCAAGGAGGAAGGTTATAGATACATAGAGTCACAGGCCAGGTGCTATGACTGCTGCTCTGCTCCCTAAAAGGATTCATGCCATCTGTACTTATACCAAACCATAAGTTCCTTGCGTCATCTGCAAACTCCGGCCACTTTCTCTCGATATTTCTCCACTGCGACCCATCAGCGGGTACTCTCAACATCCCGTCTTTCTTACGGTCTTCTTTGTGCCATCGCAACAACTTGGCATGCTCTTTGTTTTGGAACAAACGTTTCAACCGTGGTATTATAGGAGCATACCACATCACCTTGGCAGGAACCCTCTTCCTGGGGCGCTTGCCCTCAACATCACCAGGGACATCGCGGCTGATCTTATAGCGCAATGCACCGCATACCGAGCATGCATTCAAATTCTCGTACTCCTCACCGCGGTAGAGGATGCAGTCATTAGGGCATGCATGTATCTTCTGCACCTCTAATCCAAGAGGGCAGACAACCTTCTTTGCTTCATACGTACTGTCGGGCAATTCGTTATCCTTTGGAAGCGTCTTCTTTATCAGTTTCAGCAACTTTTCAAATCCCTTGTCAGATACACCATTCTCTGCCTTCCATTGCAGCAATTCCAGTGTGGTACCCAGCTTTTTCTTGCCATCTTCGCAATTTGGGTACAACAATTTTTTGTGATCCTCTAACATGCGCTCCAATTTCAACCTCTCCTTTTCACTTTCGCAGTTTCTCTTTGCATCAGCAATGGCCCGACCAAGATCATCAGCGGGCTCATCTGATGCCTCTTCTTCAGCTTCCCCCATTGTAGTACCATTGTATTCAGGGAACCTAGGATAGTTGTCATCATCCTCTTCTTCTTCATTGTCTTCCATTATAACCCCTCTTTCTCCGTGCTTGGTCTAACAGTTATAGCCGGACATGAAACCGGACTGAAGCAGGTGGTTGTGAAGGATTTTTGAGGTACAGTAATCCCTATCATTCTTACAGACACCACATGGACAACACATAAAACCATTCCGCTTGTTTGCCTCAGCCACACGCAGAAAACTATGCACGCCATTAATGAACTCGGGAGAGCGTCGGTCATCGTACATCCATTGCCGGCTCATCTTCATTACACAACATCGAAGTGACCAAATTAATACAAGTTCATACATAAAGTTCATACATACTTCTCATAAAACAACATACAACTATCTAGCTAAAACATTTAAATGCAACAGCAAATGCGATCAAAATCGCAACTAAGGTAATAATTGATCCAACAACATAATGATACCAAGCCTCTTTATTAATGGCATATTTTCTAATCTTTCTAATCTTCAAGTGCATTGCATCCATCTTGATCTTGTGGTCATCGACGACATCGGCAACATACAACTCCAATTTCATCTTCTCTTCTTCAATTCTTTTCAATTTTTCTTTCAAATAATCATTTTCTTTTTCAACTAAATTTAACTTCTCGACAAGAGGGTCGGTTGCAATTTCCGGTTCACATACCTCCTAGATAAAAATATCTATGTCAACTTGATGGGCATAATTGTCATAAACACGAAATGAAACAAATAGTTATAAAAGATAATATACCACATCCGAATCATAAACCGGACGAGGGCCGATGGGGACGGATATCAAAACCATGGCACTATATATAACAAACAATCATACAAGTAAGAAAATTATAAAGTAACTATCTAAATCATACAAATAAGATTTTGTTTTTACAAAAAGGATAAGAACAAGAGGCTCACCAAGGTGGTGCCGGCGACGGGACGGCGCGGGCGACCGACGGCGGTGAGGACGGGGACGGGAAAGCACTAAGTAAACCACACCTACACATATGCAAACTAAGAAGTTAATTTGAGCTCAAATTGCATATAAATCAAATAAACTCCCACATAATTACTCCCAAACTAAAACACACAAATCACTATACTTATAGAGCATGAAACGAGCTAATTAAACTAGCAATGAGAGATGAAAGGATGAAGTTGCTAACCTTTTAGAACCCTTGGATATATGGGGTGCCTCCAATCTTGACAAATCTTGGCAAAAATGGAGGATGAGCTCGAGCTAGGGGAAGGAAACAGAGAGGAGAGAAAGGAGAAGCTTAGACTCGGGCTGGACGAATCAGCTTTATATAGAGAAGACTTTAGTCCCAGTTGGTGATACCAACCGGAACTAAAGGTCTATCTTTAGTCCCGGTGGGTGATACCAACCAGGACTAAAGAGGCTCGCAGGGGCCCCAGCCTGCCGCAACCCCTTTAGTCCCGGTTGGTATCACCAACCGGGACTAGAGGTCCCATTTGAACCGAGACTAAAGGGGGCCGTGCCCCCGTCCGCTCCTAGCCATTGGAACCGGGACTAATGCTCACATTAGTCCCGGGCCCAAACCTAGCCGGGACTAGTGCTCCGGATGAAAGGTCCGTTTTCCACTAGTGTCAGCAATGGATCCAAGGTTCCCTGCTGGCCTTTTGCTCGATCAAGCCTCGGCAATGACCTCTGGGAGCGCCGACATGATTTCATACCACCGGTAAGCCTCTATAGTAAAAAAAAAAAATGCAAATGTAGTAGTGTTTCGTGATACCTCTTATAACCCATTTTTACTTTAAATGGTTTGTGCAGGCAGAAAATGGTACTCCCTCTGTTCTATACTCAACAGTAAAGAAACTACTTCCATATTTGGTTTCAATTATGATAAAGTCCAATGAAAACGGTTAATTTGTTTTCAAGAATTTATTTTTTATGACTACCATGATTAACTTAATTACTTTTTTTTACTTGGTTCAGTTATCATCTTTATTATGATGATTATCATGTTTTATCAACTGTTTTTTTATTAAATCCCATAAAATGTTCATATATTCTTTATTGCGGGGAAATTTCTCATATATTAAACAGTCTTTGCATCTATTAGAAAAAGGAAAACCCATTGCAACGGATTTTGCTTCCAACTTATTTTCACCAAAGATAAAAAAATGTTTTGATCAAAACAAATTCAAAGGGCAGCGGCACCAGTGTGTCTATGTGCCACACGAGAAACTAGATGCTTAGGTCCTCATCAGTTAGAACTAAAAAGTGGCGGGCCGGAGTGGAAAGCTAAACAACAGGCCACTCGCTCACCGTTCCAACTTGAGAAACAAGATCTATACCCACTGCTGACACTCAAACGCCAGCTAGCATTAGAAACGCTCTCAAGATGTTTTGAACTGAATATTGTCTTTCCTCCACGTTTATGTGGGCAGAGAGACTAAGCTCTGATCCATCCGCCGCCATCCAGAAGAACGACATGACACCGGCTGCAGGGCTCCACAACATCTAGCTTGACTGTGGAGGGAACTTTCCCCTTGATGTATTTTTTGATTACCAAGACTGCTTTATCAGCTTCCCAGGGTCTAACCAAGCAGGAGCATCTGGTAGATCTGTCGCCAGAACATCTGAAACTACAATCCGTGGTGTCCAATGTAATGCACTCCAGTGATACCGAGTTTTCAAGAATATGTGACGTCAGCTCAACCATGCTCTTTGAAGAGTTGAACCTAGAGATCTTCACACTCTGGAGCTTGTCATGGCGGTATCCTGGCATCTGCCGAAGATGTGAGGGGTCTTCCAAAAGCAGTTCATTGGCGGGTCGTAGCCCTATCAGTACCTGAAGATACAAAAAAGTTTTAAATGCTAGAATTAATTAATCGTTCGACCATAGAGACTTTTTATATTTGCAGCTGAATGCATGAGTGCATTCAAAAATATTTGCAGGATCAACAGTGCTTACACGCAGTTTGAAAGTCTCCAAGCACGGAGCAGCATCAAGAAAATAAACCAGAGATAAATAATCGTAGGCTACTGCAATAGAAATACTCAAGTACTTCAGGTGGAGGAACTTGCTAGGCGCGAACGCCATTGCAGTATTGGCTACCTGCATATATAAAGATGGCCACATGCTAATTAATATTTCAAGGTACCACTACTGTCTATGAACAATGCTACTGAATAATCACAAAAGGTTTTAGAATATACCTCATGACGTGAAGATATGCTAAGAGTTTCAAGATTCGGTGCACTGGATGGAAACTCTTCACGTGCATAACGGAGGACGCTGTTACACAGCACATCTAGGTTCTTCAGTCGCAGTGAATCTCCAAGTGAGATCTCTATACGGTCACCTAAAAAGTCAAAACTACAAATATTTGGAGCTTCGTTCTTTATCATTCGCAGTTTGTGGCATACTGACACCTTCAGGTAGCTGAGCCGCTGCATCTCGAAAGGTATCTTCAAGCAAGTTATCTTGGAGCATCTCCTGAGTTTCAACTGCTCCAAAACAACACAGCTGGAAAAAAGGTACCCTAACTCATCCCCCGTAATTCCCACACGATCGAAATGCAACACTGTCAGGCTTCTCATGCAAACAAGACTGACCGTAGGATGGAAGCCACAGTGAACAAGGTGAAGATGCCGGATCGAGCTTCCATTCCCATGAGATAGGATTGAGCATGGGAAGTTGAATGCTACCTCACTCACAGACAGAACGGCAAGTTTTTCAGTGCCTGGTGTAACAGCTATCCGAAGCCACCTGTGGAGATAAGAATAGGCCTTGGGCTCGTGGTAACAGGAGAAATCTAGTTTGAGTGTCTTCACACCAATGCCCGAGTGATTTTCAAAAATGTGATTAACTGTGCTGGCGAGGACGTGTCTCAACCGGAATAGTATTCCCTGATCAAATATGAGATTGGGATGGCATCTCCAGGAACGTAGAAAGGCATGAGACAAACAGGCAGCACGAGCAGCATCCCGCAGCGTCATTAGGGAATGTATATGACACCAAATGTCCTGCATCCACAAGAATGGGAGAGGAATTGAAACATTAGAATTGCTGAAATAAATACCTAACTTCACCGGCGTGGAGCAAGATGACAGGGGGTTGCAATTGAAGAATACGGAGTAGCATTCAGGTAAAACTGAACACTGCAGAGACAGGTTTTTCTGGTGGAGTGTGCTGATATTACACTCTCACTTACTCCAAGGTTACCAAACCTAAACACTTCGCCAACCCTTCTATTCTGGTTATGCATAGTACTTGACATTGTTCTGAGCTTGCAAATAACCCTGGACTGTAGATGGTGACAGTCCTGTCCTGTGAGATATCTATTGTCAAGCATTTTAAATTTCCAATACACATAGAAGAACCTGTGGCAAAATGGATCACAGAGAAGGGAGGTATTGTGATTTTAGACAAGGTCCTCAAGGATATCGAAGGGAATCATGATGTCAAGTTGTCAACTGAAGCTACTTACTGAGGCAAAGGTCATAGTTACTGTACTGATAAAAATGAAACTTGATGAATGTTGTAAGGTCTGATGGCCAACCTAGAAATCCACCCTTATAATAGCTCAGGGGCCGACTTTTGTCGAGATGTAAAAAAATATGTGAAGCTTTATAATGCATGCTTGCAAAAGAATGTGACCCACGGTAATTGACAACCTCCAGTCTCAAAAAAAACTGAATGTGATAACAAGGGGTCGATGTCTGCCGGGGAGTTGAATCTGGGAACAGAGATAGTTGGAAGAGAACACACGCAGTAATGTAGGAAATCGCAGCGCTAAAACAATCATTTCTTATTTAGGTAGCCAGCATATATCAACAAATATGTGCGGTAGAGGTCTTTCATGACTCGCGTTTGATGCTGTACCTCTGGAAGCTCTGGCCCTGAATATTCCCCTCTTATGTCATCACAAGAATTATCATCTTGTTGGCAGAGCGATCCCTTTCCTATAGCCAGTGAATCGATCGATCCATCTGTAACACAAGGTGGTTATCATTAATTAAAAGAGGCAATATAGCACAGCATATATCAAGCATATTCCAGCAATACACTCCTGACTTGAAAAAACATCTCGTTACAGTAAGAGGAAGAAAACTTTGACTCGATTCTTCCTGATTAGGGGCGTGGGTTCTTGGCTGGATCCAGCCGTCGGCTTACCGTCGATCTGGGCTTCGGGGAGACGCTGCTCCGGCTGCCGCTCCATGGTCCCACCGTCGGCGCCTCTCTTGTCCGTCCGTCGCGTGAAAACCCGCAACGCGATCGAGGCGCGTGCCCCCGAACCTAAGTTCAGTCGCAGATAACACGAGGCGCGACTGCGCGAGGGGGGTGAGGGCGGCGTGGATCGCCGCCGGGGGCGTGGGAGAAGAGAGACGAGACGAACGCGCGGCGGCGACTGCGTGTTGAAACCTCGGATCGTTTTTCCGCTTTTCGGCCCACGTCATCTCTATGACCTACCCAATGGGCCTGGGCTTTTAGTGGGCCCAGCCCACCTCAGCGGCCGTTCTATTGGGATGCCCGGTGTACACTACCCACTGCAACTACTGCCTTATGGTCTCTCTCTCCCTTCTTGCGTCCGTAACGATCTCATTCCCCACCGCCGGGAAGTCCACCGCCGTCCTTCCTTCCAAGAAGATGCGCCGACGTTCCCGCATCCCGATCTCGCCGGAGTGGACGATCTGATCCCTAAGTACTTAAAGGGGTAGAAGAAGAAGAAAAAAAAGATTTTCTTCAAAAAATATATAACCTTTTTGTGGTCCCTATCCTAAACAAACAATTGGAATCACTCCCTTTTGATGTTTCATTCGTGCAATTTAGGTACTTATTATTCACTACCGGAATAACCTATTATGCCGACGGCTTTTTGTCGGGGCCATCGGCATATCTGGAGATATACCGACGGCCAAGGAAACACCGTCGGCGTACAAAAGCCGTCGGCACACATCGATCTATGCCGACGGCAGCCGTCGACATAGTTACGCCGTCGGCACACAACGATCTACGCCGACGGCAGCCGTCGGCATAGTCGGCCCGTCGGCATAGAGATGACCCTGGCGACCCGGCCTCTGACGGCCGGCTGGCGCCGTCAGAGATATGCCGACGGCCCTGACGGCAGCCGTCGGCATAGATTTTATCTTTTTTTTATTTCAAATCATTTTCCTTTTTTAAAGTTAAAATTTGCTTAATTTAATTTTGACTTATGTAAACTTAAACATATACAAATTATATATCAGTTTGGGGTAGAATTTTCCATAGATTATGAATATACATTTTATTTTTATTTTTGAGTATGTTAAAAATGTGACCTCATGTACTTTTGCATATAGGTCCTTGTACTTTGTTAAAATCACAAGTAATTGATACTTGCATCGATTTTGACAATTTTTATATGGTTTTTTTATCAGAATCTTGAAAGGATTCTGTTGCTATACTATGTTTTCAAATTTGAACAAACTAAAATCATGTTTGCTTCAGAATTACAGAAAACACCCTTTTGTCTTGATTTTTTTAAATATTTTCCACTCCTTAGCCAAAAGAGACAAATTTTATATCTACATCCATCAGATTGTTTTTAGGATTGTGGTGGCAGTTGTAAACACCCGGCACGCGGCTCCGGAGTGTGCCCCCTTCATGGAGGGCTCTACCGCCGACACTTGGAGGTGGGGAGAATGATGACCCACAAGTATAAGGGATTAATCGTAGTCCTTTCGATAAGTAAGAGTGTCGAACCCAACGAGGAGCAGAAGAAAATGACAGGCGGTTTTCAGCAATGTATTTTCTGCAAGCACTGAAATTATCAGTAACAAGTAGTTTGATAGCAAGATAATTTGTAACAAGTGACAAGTAGCAATAGTAACAAAGAGTGCAGCAAAGTGGCCCAATCCTTTTTATAGCAAAGGACAAGCCGGAACGATCTCTTATAGCAAGTAAAGCGTTCTCGAGGACACATGGAAATTTTATCTAGTCACTTTCATCATGTTAATTTGATTCGTGTTCGCTACTTTGATAATTTGATATGTGGGTGGACTGGTGCTTGGGTGCTGTTCTTACTTGAACAAGTCTCCCACTTAAGATTACCCCCTCTCGCAAGCATCCGCAACTACGAAAGAAGAATTAAGATAACTCTAATCATAACATTAAGCATATGGATCCAAATCAGCCCCTTACGGAATAGTGCATAAACTAGGGTTTAAGCTTCTGTCACTCTAACAACCCATCATCTAATTACTACTTCACAATGCATTCCCTTAGGCCCAAAGATGGTGAAGTGTCATGTAGTCGACGTTCACACGACACCACTAAGAGAATCAACAACATACATATCATCAAAATATCGAACGAATACCAAATTCACATGATTACTTATGACAAGACTTCTCCCATGTCCTCAAGAACAAAAGTAACTACTCACAAATCATAATCATGTCCAAGATCAGAGGGGTATTGAATAGCATAATAGATCTGAACATATAATCTTCTACCAAATAAACCAACTAGCATCAACTACAAGATGTAATCAACACTACTAGCAACCCACAGGTACCAATCTGAGGTTTTGAGACAAAGATTGAATACAAAAGATGAACTAGGGTTTGAGATGAGATGGTGCTGGTCAAGATGTTGATGAAGATTAGTCTTCCCACGATGAGAGGATCGTTGGTGATGTCGATGGCGACGATTTCCCCCTCCCGGAGGGAAGTATCCCCGGCAGAATCTCTCCGCCAGAGAGCAAAAGTGCTCCTGCCCAAGTTCCGCCTCGAGACGGCGGCGCACCGCCCCGAAAGTCTTCTCTATATTTTTTCTAGGGCAAATGGACTTATATACCAGAAAATGAGGGCCAGGGGCCCCACGAGGTACCAGGGCGCGCCTGGGGGGTGGCGCGCCCTGGTGCCTCGTGAGCACCTGGGTGGCCCCCTCTGGTACTTCTTGATTCCAGTATTTTTTATTTATTCCAAAATAATTCTTCGTGAAATTTCAGCTCGTTTGGAGATGTGCAGAATAGGTATCTTTGACATAGCTTTTTCAGGTCCAGAATTCCAGCTGCTGGCATTCTCCCTCCTTGTGTAAATCTTGCATATTAAGAGAGAAAAGGCATTAGAATTGCTCCACAAAGTGTTATATTGATTAAAAACACCATAAATAACAGTAGCAAAACACGATGCAAAATGGACGTATCAACCCCCCCAAGCTTAGACCTCGTTTGTCCTCAAGCGAAAGCCGATATCGATAATCATGTCCACATGTTTAGAGAGAGAGGTGTCGCTAAAAACGAAATACGGACATAGTAGAAGCATGATCATTATTATAACAACAATATTTATTATCATAAACTTCTCATGAGCAAGTAACAATTCATCACAACAATGGAGTATAAGGCATAAACTTTCTTGAAACCTAACAAACTATGTTCTCAGTCAACAATATACAAGAGATCAGGCCTACTATGACGAGCCCAAGAATGTCATGGAATATCCATAAACGTCAGAAAATACACCTTGGTGACATTTTATGTGCGTCACGAGCATCGTCAGGGAATCCCCATCACAGATTCCTCCTAGTGACGGCGCGCGTAGTAAACGTCACTGAAAATGGGATCTTAAGTGTCGTTTTCTACAACGTCATCGACTTGGTATTTCTGTGACCGCCGATAAATGTCACATGTTAGATGAAAATATGCCATAGTCTACCATATTCAGTGACAGAGCAACGTCACTGACTTGATGCCACGTCAACATATGACATAATATCCCACTGCCGTAAACGCCACAATTTTTTCATAATTATATACGACATTGATTAAAATAGCATCACTAATTTCATCATTCATTAATATGACATCATTAGGTTATATTAAACGTATTTCAAATTTAAATTACAATGAATTATCATATCTAATATTTCCAAATGCATATCACAATAAGTATTTAATTCACATCAAATCGCATGATAAAGATAAGTTAGAGCCACATCACATTATAATTGTAATATAAGACAAATCAAATTATAAATTCAATCATCTTAGTCAAATCACCCTCTAAATAGAAACAATAGTAAAAAATAACATGGATTCACAAGTTTGGCACTCGCAACAATATACAAGTTGCAAAGTCATATTTAGATAACTAAAAGACCACAAAAGTGTTGCCTAATGGCCTTCATACACCATCAGGTTTGGATTGGGACTACTAAGTTGCTGGAGCCCTTAAGACAAAACCAATCAATGTATCCTTTTTTTTTGCTTATTTTCCAAGGCTTTCACTCTTGTCTTGTTGGCTCTTCTTCACAGCTTCTAATTCTTGTTGCTTCCTCTCCATCTCTTCAAGTGCTCTCTCTTGTGCTTCAAGTCTCACGATTAACTTTTTTTGGTGCCTATAAATTAACGAAACACAACAGCGTTGCATATTCATTAGATGAAAAATTAAAAACAAACAAGACAACAAGGTAGAAGAGTACGACTTAGAAGCTTACAATCTATCAAATTATGAATCTAAAATAGAAAAATACTTTATTAAATGTCTAGGCAAGCATGCAAATGGGCCAATAAAACAGTAAACCTACAAATAAGTTATAATGGTCAAAGAACATGCATAACCAAGGGCTAGAGTTATAATGGTTAAAGAACATGTAATCAATGCATCCCTTAGCTTAGCATACGCCTCACGCCGCATTTATGTTCCGCAAAGAATGCGCTCCTTTCCCTCTCACTCTCCAAAACTAGTGGCATGACTGTAGTATCTGAAGCTGCAAAAGATGACAGTGTGGAACTAAATGAATTACCAAAATACGAACAAGCATATGGTATAAACACTAACTAAATGAATTTTACTTAAACTTGTTTGGAACTGGACCTTAAACAATGCAGCCATTTTACATGTGCAATGTACTATCCAAAAGCACACATGAATGAAATAAAGTAGCTAACTTAGAATGCAAATACAGGTTTGTCTTTGGATTGATGGTATCCAGAGAAGAAACAAAATATAGTATGTAAAATAGTATTGTAAACAAGAAGCACTATTAATAGGCATTTCACATAATATTGTATTAAAAGAAAATTAAGATTTCAACGCACTAGGGTCTAACAAATGTCCCCAGCAGCATGCAAGATGAAGCCAGCAAGCCTAGAAAACAAGATCACAAAATTCATAAGAGAAAAGAAGCAAAAGTTAAGATTACGATAGATGATACACAATTGCTTTACTTGAAAGATTAGTTACAAAAACAAGCCAATAATGATAGCAAAGATTTACGAGTACATTATCAAGCTACTTACTCAATCAAGCAATTAATTTGATGGCAATGTGATAAACAAATAATATGAGAAACAAGATCTCCTTACAAATTAGAGCATCTCCGAGTACAATGCTTGGATCAAATCCCATCCACACCCTCCTCCACTTCAGCCTGCTCAAACAGATTTCATCTAATTAGATTATCACACACATAACCAAGTGGTACAAACGCTGCATTCACATATATGTTCTGTGTTAGCAAAAAAAATTGCCTATCATATCCCCTATAGGCTGTGCTACTCATGTTTGCTGTACTGGTGCTAACTGAAAAGAATAAAATTCTAGCTATTGCATATTTCAGTTGAAGAAACATCAATTGCTATCTAAGTGTTGACAAGCTGCAGGTGCCAATGTTAGTCTTAATCTCCAAAGGACATAGACTAATAGATGCATGGGGAAACACGTCCAAACTACACCAAGAAACATTTTGGTCACCTCATCAACAATGCCAACTTTGAACTTGAGAAATCCCACACGCACTGAACATGTCCACCCCCTGCACAACGAGAAAGCGTCATTGATTTCCTGCTCAAACATTTCAATGGAGAAAATGAGAGGAGGAGCACCACAACAACGCACCTGGATGGGAGCAGCACTGCAAAATGCCTGCGATCGTGGCCTCGTCAGGGAAACAGAGAAGGGTGGCATGGTCCAGAGGAGGATGCAGCGGACGTGGAAGAGGAGCGCCACGGTGGCTGGCTCCGGCCAGAACCCGCCCAGCTGTACGTGAAGCAGAAGAACTGGAGCAAGAGGTCAACGTGGTTGGCGGCAGCGGCGGCGGAGATCACGCCATGGACGAGCAGCACCGAGAGCGTCGAAAAGAACAGGCGCACGGAGTTCTCCAGGTGGGTCGTCGGCTTGCGTCACCAGATCATGTGGAGAATTGTCTCGTGCAGGGGCTGCTCCTCCCGGGCGCAACTGCCTGCGGCGTCGGCGGCGCCTCTTCCACCACCGGCGCTGCAGCGGCTTCCTCCGAGGTCTCGATGGCGGCGGTGGCGGTGGTTGTTGCGTCGATGGTGGGGGCGGCGGAGGTGAACGGTAGTGGGAGCGTGGGGGCTGCTGGAGAGGAGCGGCGGCAGGATGCGAAGATTGGATCGGATCGGGACGGAGAAAGGAAGAGGACGGCGCGAGATGAGATAGGGATTAGGGTGGATCGGTGTGTAGTTAAATGGGCTTCGTTCCGAAAGTTTTGACACCCCGCCTAATTAACTTAAAATTTTCATTCTTGGCGCGCAGGAAGGCAAATCGATTCTGCGCTTAATTAAACTGGTGAGTTTGTCACGCTTATGTCCAGAAAAAATTGCGGGTTTGACACGTACTACCACGTAGGAGTATGTGTAATTTTATTTTGCGGGTGTATAATCTGATAATAAATAAATAAAGTGAAAGGTATGAGGGGTACCCCTCTTTTCAGAAAAAAAAACATACAATGTACTGTACGTGTATATTCTGATCAAAAAAATTAGGAAACATTGGATTATTTTACTCCTCTACATGTTGGTTAGACATAAATACAAATGTCTGTTGTTCAAAAATAGAAAAAAATACCATAAAATCAAAAGGATCGCCTCCGAAATACTAACTAAGTTGCTGATGTCGCCTGAGAACAGAAAAATCCTGATGTTGGCCGTATATAATCCTACGACATGATAAAGATAGGTTCGCACAGTTTAGATCAATGCGTGAACTCTACCCTATTGAAAAAACCTGTAGGTAAGACCACGCTGGAGGTTGCGATTTCAAACTACTCCTACCGAACTAATTCCAATCCAATCTCTTATTACTTTTTTGTTAGGACGAGGTAACTAGAGCACTATACTGCCGTATCCATCAGCTCACGAACACCACCAATGAGCTTTTTTTGGCCACTACTTATTTAGTATTAGACTGAGAAAATAATTACATCGCTCAATATATTTTGAAGAAATTATCATGGGTCCTATGTGTGGGCCACATAGAAAAACAATGAAGCATGGGCCCCATAGAAAATCCTCCTACCAAATTCTTCCCGTCCAATCTCTTATTTCCCTCTTTGAGATGGAACGAAGTAACTGCAGCGGCATATTCATCAGCCCACAGCACCACCAATAAGTTTTTTTTTCTGGCCACTACTTATTTATTGGATTGAACAAAATAATAGCATTGCCCAATAATCTAGAAAGAAACTACGGTGGGTCCAACTACGAACATTGACACATGGGTCCCATAAAAGACACTGGATTGTGGGTTCTACTACTCAATAACCCGTGAAGCAGTTATGGCACGTCCCACTACTAGTAGTTACATGACAAAAAATGAGTGGCACACATTTGTAATAATCAGTGACTCTAGCAGGTTCGTCATGCAAATTACCAAAACGTCATATAAATTGACAGCTAGGTGGCTCTTAGCGGCCCAAGCGATTCAATGACGTTAACCGTCACTGATTTACGGTAATAAGTGACACGACCTCCAATCTGTCACACACTAGATACTTATGTGACGTTGTCAACCACCGTCACGGCGATTTTCGTCATAGTATCTCAATTTTCTTGTAGTGCTGCAAGCAACTGCAATTCATCATATTTTCAGGAAGTCTCATGTAGGAGCTTTTCAGCAAGTCCACATATTCAACCATCATTTAGTCTTATATGATTGCTAACACTCACGATATATATATGAAACAAAAAGTTTCAGCCAGACACATAGAAAGATAGGGGCTTGTGAGTTCGCCTCCCAACTTATTCACCTCAAGAATGATGTCAACAATAATAACTCATGATCACTCATATCCGACTAGATATATATGCTTAGATCTTTCCCCACCACATGATGCTTACAAAAGATAAAAAATAAAAAGGAAGTAGAGAAGAACACTATTGACTCTTGCATAAAAAGTAAATACATAAAAGTAAAGGATAGGCCCTTCGCAGAGGGAAGCAGAGATTGTCATGCGCTTTTTGTTATTGGATGCAAGAGCTCTTAATGCAAAGGAACGTCACTTTATATCGCCCCTTGTGATAGCAACCTTTATTATGCAGTCTGTCGCTTTTATTTCTTTACCATCACAAGTTCGTACAAAGCTTATTTCCCTTACAATAAAAGTTCAGACATATTTAGGGGCAATTTTTATTGCTTTTTGCACCGATGACAACTTACTTGAAGGATCTTATTCAATCCATAGGTAGATATAGTGGACTCTCATGACATGAAACTGAGTTTAAAGGTTTTGGATGCACAAGTAGTATCTCTACTTGGTGCGGATTTTTGGCTAGCAAAGATATTGGGCAAGCACCACATGTTGGAGGATCTATAACAATATAACTTCTATGTGAATATGGACAAACATAATTCATTACGTTGTCTTCCTTGTCCAACGTCAACAATTTGGCATAAAATACTTAATGGGGGCTCACAATCATAAAAGATGTCCAAGATAGTATATTTGCATGTGAATCTTCTCTTCCCTTATTAATTCTTTCATGAATTGCATCATTGACTAATGCTATGTTTGTTAACTTCCAATAAATTTTACCACTTATACTTTTCTTTATGTAATGTCATTACTTTCCATAAGATTAGCATATGATCTTTTACATTATTTTCATTGCTAGAATTGGGACATGAAAGTAAAGAAGCAAAAACACAAACTACTCTTTATTATATAACTCTCAACTCGATTACATAGATAGATAGATCATGAAGCTAACACTCGAAAATAGATCATACTAAACTTTTATTCAACTAGATCACGAAATAACTAAGGATCAAACTTAAAACAGGTAAAGATAATAAAAGTGATGGTACACGAGTGCCCATACCCATGTGCTCAAGTCTCCTTCTTCGATGATGGTGGTGATGGTGGGGCGAGCTTGTCCAGCTTACGTTTGAGGATGAAATTTTCCTTCCTCAAATCATCGACTTCTTGCTCAAGCTTCAATGCCTTTTTACATAATGCCTCCTTGCTTTCCTGCAGAAAACGGGACGGGATAAATTGGATCTTAGACTTGTTTACTGTGTTTGGGAGGCTCGACTTCTTGAACTCCACATGCATATCTCCAGGTTGAGGTAGAGGGGCATCGTCTTCATCCGAGCTCGCGTCTTCCGTCCCCTTTATGTTGGCATCTCGCTCCTCCTCCTCGGACCATCCATAGGGGTCTATATCCCCATAGATCTTTGGATTTGTAACATAGTGTGATACAAAGCTCTCTCCATCCGAGTCTTGAGACGACATACTTTCGGATCTGTCAGAAAAATAGCACGAAACAAGAACAGAGGAGATTTCTGCGATATGGTGGTCAAAACGTCCGAGAGTATATATAAAGATTTTTTTATCTTGCAAAACAAGTAATCCAGAAGAAAACGGAGTCGGGAAGGCTCACGTGGGGCCCACGAACCACCAGGGCGCGCCTGGGGGGGTGGCGCGCCCTGGTGCCTCGTGGGCACCAGGTGGGTCCCCTCGGCTGTTTCTTATTTTTGTATTTTTTCTAATATTCCAAAACCGACAGAAAATATTTTTATGGAATTTTTGGAGTCGGTTTACTTACCGTATCACATACCTCTTCCTTTTCAGGGTGCTGGAGTGTTCCAGAAGGTCTCTCTTATGTATTCCTCCGGTGTAATTGTTTCAATAATATTAGTTTCAACATTAATGGGAGTACCTGAAATATAGTGCTTAATTCTTTGCCCATTCACCACTCTCGGATTAGTGCCTTCGGAGTTATTTATTTTGCTGGCTCCGGAGCAATAAACTTATTCGATGATATACGGTCCTTCCCATTTAGAGAGAAGTTTTCCTGCAAAGAATCTCAAACGAGAATTGTACAATAGAACTTGCTCACCTACTTTAAATTCCCGCTTTTGAATTCTTCTATCATGCCACCTTTTAACTTTTTCTTTAAATAATTTGGCATTTTCATAAGCTTGGGTTCTCCATTCATCTAATGAGCTAATATCAAATAACCTCTTTTCACCGGCAAGTTTAAATTCATAATTTAGTTCTTTAATTGCCCAATATGCTTTATGTTCTAACTCAAGAGGTAAATGACATGCTTTTCCATAAACCATTTTATAAGGAGACATACCCATAGGATTTTTATAAGCAGTTCTATAAGCCCATAATGCATCGTCAAGTTTCTTAGAGCAATTATTTCTAGATCTATTGACGGTTTTTTGCAAAATTAATTTTATTTCTCTATTACTCAATTCTACTTGACCACTAGTTTGAGGGTGATAAGGAGATGCAATTCTATCGTTGACATCATATTTAGCAAGCAATTTACGGAATGCACCATGAATAAAATGTGAACCACCATCAGTCATTAAATATCTAGGGACTCCAAACCTCGGGAAAATAACTTCTTTAAGCATTTTAATAGAAGTGTTATGATCAGCACTACTAGTTGGAATAACATCTACCCACTTAGTAACGTAATCAACAACAACTAAAATATGAGTATACCCATTGGATTTAGGAAAAGGTCCCATAAAATCAAATCCCCAAACATCAAATGGTTCAATAGCAAGTGAATAATTCATAGGCATTTCTTAACGTCTACCAACATTACCAATTCTTTGACATTCATCACACGATAGGACAAACTTATGAGCATCCTTGAAAAGAGTAGGCCAATAAAAACCAGATTGTAATACCTTATGTGCAGTTCTGTCTCCCGCATGGTGTCCTCCGTAAGCCTCGGAATGACACTTCCGTAGGATTTGTTCCTGTTCATGCTCAGGTATACAACGTCTAATAATACCATCTACTCCTTCTTTGTAAAGATGTGGGTCATCCCAAAAGTAATGTCTTAAATCAAAGAAGAACTTTTTCTTTTGTTGGTATGTGAAACTAGGTGGTATGTATTTAGCAACAATGTAATTAGCATAGTCCACATACCATGAAGTAGTACGAGAAGCATTTATGACAGCTAATTGTTCATCAGGAAAATCATCATTAATAGGAAGTGGGTCATCAAGAACATTTTCCATTCTAGACAAATTATCTGCTACGGGATTCTCAGCTCCCTTCCTATCAGTAATATGCAAGTCAAATTCTTGTAGCAATAAAACCCACCTAATGAGTCTAGGTTTAGCATCTTTATTTTCCATAAGATATTTAATAGCAGCATGATCGGTGTGAATAGTTACTTTAGAATCAACTATGTAAGATATGAATTTATCACATGCAAACACAACTGCTAGAAATTCTTTTTCAGTAGTAGCATAATTTCTTTGGGCACTGTCTAGAGTTTAACTAGCATAATGGATAACATTTAATTTCTTATCAACTCTCTGTCCTAGAACATCACCAACAACATAGTCACTAGCATCACACATAATTTCAAAAGGCAAGTTCCAATCAGGTGGTTGGACAATAGGTGCAGTGGTTAAGGCTTTCTTAAGTGTTTCAAAGGCTTCTAGACAATCATCATCAAAAACAAATGGAACATCTTTTTGCAAAAGATTGGTAAGAGGCCTAGAAATTTTAGAGAAGTCTTTAATAAATCTCCTATAGAAACCAGCATGACCTAGGAAACTTCTTATATCTTTAATATCTTTAGGACATGGCATTTTCTCAATAGCATCAACCTTAGCTTTATCAACTTCAATACCTCTTTCAGAAATTTTATGCCCCAAGACAATGCCTTCATTCACCATAAAGTGGCACTTCTCCCAATTCAAGACAAGATTAGTTTCTTCACATCTCTGCAAAACTCGATCAAGGTTGCTTAAGCAATCATCAAAAGAAGTTTCGTAAACGGAAAAATCATCCATGAACACCTCAAAAAATCTTTTCACAAAAGTCAGAGAATATAGCAGTCATACATCTTTGAAAGGTAGCAGGTGCATTGCATAAACCAAAAGGCATACGTCTATAAGCATAAGTTCCAAAAGGACAAGTAAAGGTGGTTTTCTCTTGATCGGGTTGTGATACGGGTATTTGAGAAAAATCAGAATAACCATCTAGAAAACAAAAGTGTGTATGCTTAGACAATCTTTCTAACATTTGATCAATAAAAGGTATGGGGTAATGATCTTTTCTAGTAGCTTTGTTTAATTTTCTAAAATCAATTACCATCCTATAACCAATTACAATTCTTTGTGGAATGAGTTCATTTTTAACATTAGGAACAACGGTAATACCTCCTTTCTTAGGGACACAATGAACATGACTTACCCATCTACTATCAGCTATGGGATAGATTATACCTGCTTCCAGAAGTTTTAATATTTCGGTTCTTACCACCTCTTTCATCTTAGGATTTAATCATCGTTGGTGGTCGACAACTGGTTTAGCATCAGGCTCCATATTAATTTTGTGCTGACATAGAGTGGGACTAATGCCCTTAAGATCATCAAGAGTATATCCAATAGCAGCATGGTGCTTCCTTAGAGTTTTTAGTAATCTTTTTTCTTCATGAGCTGAAAGGTTAGCACTAATAATAATAGGATATATCTTCTTTTCATCAAGATAAGCATATTTCAATGTATCAGGCAATTGCTTTAATTCAAATACAGGGTCACCTTTAGGTGGAGGAGGGCCTCCAAGAGTTTCAATAGGCAAATTATGTTTATGGATAGGTGGTTGATCAAAGAACATCTTATCTATTTCATTTCTTTCATTCATATGCATATCGTTTTCATGGTCTAGCAAATATTGTTCTAACGGATCAGTAGGAGGTACGGCAATAGAAGCAAGACCAATAATTTCATCTTTACTAGGCAATTCTTTATCATGGGGTTGTCTACGAAACTTGGAGAAATTAAACTCATGAGATATATCACCAAACTTAACTCGAACCTTTTCTTTAACACAATCAATTTCAGCATTAACGGTATTCAAGAAAGGTCTACCAAATATAATGGGACAAAAATTATCTTGTGATGAACCAAGTGCTAAGAAATCAGTAGGGTATTTAATTTTGCAACACAAGACTTCAACATCTCTAACAATCCCAAGTGGTGTAATAGTATCCCTATTCGCAAGCTTAATAGTGACATCAATATCTTCAATCTCAACGGGTGCAATTTCATGCATTACTTCTTGATATAAAGAAAATGGAATAGCACTCACACTAGCACCCATATCACACAAACCATGATAGCAATGATCTCCAATCTTAACAGAAACAACAGGCATACCAACTATGGGCTTGTTCTTATCTAACTTATCTCGTTCATTTCTAACAGGTTTAGCAATTCTAGCAGCCTCCTCACAAAAGTAAATAACATGCCCATCTATATTATCGACTAAGAGATCTTTAACCATAGAAACATCAGGTTCAACTTTAATTTGTTCAGAGGGTCTAGGTGCTCTAATATTACTTTTGTTAACCACAGTTGAAGCTTTAGCATGTTCCTTAATCCTAATAGGAAAAGGTGGTTTCTCAATATAAGCAGTAGGCACAACTGGATCAGCATGGCAAACAATTGTTTCTTCTTTAACACTGACAGGTTCCTCAATCTTTTCTTTAACAGGGGGATGATATTTAAACCACTTCTCCTTAGGGAGATCAACATGAGTAGCAAATGATTCACAAAAGGAAGCTACTATCTCAGAGTCAAGTCCATATTTAGTGCTAAACTTATGAAAAGCATCGGTGGCCATAAAAGATTTAACACAATCAAACTCAAGTATTATACCTGACTCATTACCTTTGTCGAGTTCCCAATATTTAGAGTTGCATTTAATTCTTTCCAGAAGATCCCATCTGAATTCAATAGTTTTCTTCATAAAGGAGCCAGTCGAAGAAGAATCGAGCGTAGTTTGATTATCATGAGAAAGCCGAGCATAAAAATTCTATAAGATAATTTCTTTTAAGAGCTCATGATTGGGGCATGTGTACAACATGTATTTGAGCCTCCCCCAAGCTTGAGTGATGCTTTCTCCTTCACGAGGCCAAAAATTATATATATAATTCCGATCACGATGAACCAAATGCATAGGATAAAATTTCTAATGGAATTCTAGTTTCAATCGGTTCCAGTCCCATGTATCAGTATCATCACATAGCCTATACCACATTAATGCCTTTACCTCCAAAGATAAAGGGAATACTTTCTTCTTAACTCCATCTCCGGATAAACCTGCGAGCTTAAACAATCCACAAATTTCATCCACATAGATTAAGTGCATATCAGGATGTACTGTTCCATCTCCTGCATAAGGATTAGCTAGCAGTTTCACTATCATACCTAGATAAATATTTTTAGTAGGTGCAGTAGGTTGAGGAGCAACTATTTGTGTTTCCGGTCGAGGTGAAGATACCCCGAACAAACCCCTCAATGGATTACTTTCCATAGTGACAAGTGACAGTAAATTTCAGCACGTAATATAAATGTTTCCTTACCAAATTCCACTCACCAAAGGCGCTTCACTCCCCGGCAACGGCGCCAGAAAAGAGTCTTGATGACCCACAAGTATAGGGGATCAATCGTAGTCCTTTCGATAAGTAAGAGTGTCGAACCCAACGAGGAGCAGAAGGAAATGGCAAGCGGTTTTCAGCAAGGTATTTTCTGCAAGCACTGAAATTATCGGTAACGAGTAGTTTGATAGCAAGATAATTTGTAACAAGTGACAAGTAGCAATAGTAACAAAGAGTGCAGCAAAGTGGCCCAATCCTTTTTATAGCAAAGGACAAGCCGGAACGATCTCTTATAGCAAGTAAAGCGGTTTCGAGGACACATGAGAATTTCATCTAGTCACTTCCATCATGTTAGTTTGATTCGCGTTCGCTACTTTGATAATTTGATATGTGGGTGGACCGGTGCTTGGGTGCTGTTCGTACTTGAACAAGCCTCCCACTTATGATTACCCCCTCTCGCAAGCATCCGCAACTACGAAAGAAGAATTAAGATAACTCTAACCATAGCATTAAACATATGGATCCAAATCAGCCCCTTACGAAATAGTGCATAAACTAGGGTTTAAGCTTCTGTCACTCTAGCAACCCATCATCTAATTACTACTCCACAATGCATTCCCTTAGGCCAAAGATGGTGAAGTGTCATGTAGTCGACGTTCACACGACACCACTAAGAGATCAACAACATACATATCATCAAAATATCGAACGAATACCAAATTCACATGATTACTTATGACAAGACTTCTCCCATGTCCTCAAGAACAAAAGTAACTACTCACAAAACATAATCATGTCCAAGATCAGAGAGGTGTTGAATAGCATAATAGATCTGAACATATAATCTTCCACCAAATAAACCAACTAGCATCAACTACAAGATGTAATCAACACTACTAGCAACCCACAGGTACCAATCTGAGGTTTTGAGACAAAGATTGAATATAAGAGATGAACTAGGGTTTGAGATGAGATGGTGCTGGTGAAGATGGTTATGAAGATTAGTCCTCCCACGATGAGAGGATCCCTGGTGATGGCGATGGCGATGATTTCCCCCTCCTGGAGGGAAGTATCCCCGGCAGAATCTCTCCGCCGGAGAGCAAAAGTGCTCCTGCCCAAGTTCCGCCTCGAGACGGCAGCGCACCGCCCCGAAAGTCTTCTCTATATTTTTTCTAGGGCAAATGGACTTATATACCAGAAAATGGGGGCCAGATGCTGGCCAGGGGCCCCACGAGGTACCAGGGCGAGCCTGGGGGGCGGGGGTGGCGCGCTCTGGTGCCTCGTGGGCACCTGGGTGGCCCCCTCTGGTACTTCTTGATTCTAGTATTTTTATTTATTCGAAATTAATTCTCCGTGAAATTTCAGCTCATTTGGAGATGTGCAGAATAGGTATCTCTGATAGCTTTTTTAGGTCCAGAATTCTAGCTGCTGGAATTCTCCCTCCATTGTAAATCTTGCATATTAAGAGAGAAAAGGCATTAGAATTGCTCCACAAAGTGTTAGGCCAGGTCGGGGGCCTTTAGGGGGTAGCAATGCCACCAAAACATCGCACTGGGTCCTCATGCATGTCTTAAAGTGTGGCAGTATGTTTAAAGAGGCAATACGCAGCTCCGGAGTGTGGCCCCCTTCACGGACGGCGATAACACCAAACTAACGTTCGGCGGTTTTGCCGTTGCGTAATTTTTTCTGAGCACCCAGCATGAGATAAAATCATGAAATTATTACACGGTGCAGACACATGTGATATAAGATGTCTGCTAATTTTTCATGTTTTTTTGAGATGTAGAAGTATGTGAAAAAATCCCTCCTTGTGGATTCTTCTTTGCATGAATACGAGTGGGGTGGGAGGCCTTCGGCGGTTAGCAATCCCACCAAATCTTGCGTTGGGTCCTCTTACATGTCCGAAAGTGTGGTGGGGTATTTAAATAGGCAATACGTGGCTCCGGCATGTGACCCCCTTCACGGAGGGCACTGCCGCTGGCACTTGGAAGGGGCGGGGGAACGGCCACGTCGGGTCGACCCGGAGGGAATCTAGTGGTGGGTTGGGCCCAGACCTTGTTCTGAGATGTTGCCATGGGCTGACCTATCACAACCAGGTGGAAAGGTCCATCGGTCAAAGGCCGTCCGGTGAAAGTCAAAGGCGTAGTTCTCCGGGTCAACGGGGCTAGGGTTACACTAGTAGAAAACAGGGCTTTGGTTCTGGCCAGATCAGAGCAATAGTCCCGGTTATGTTACGAACCGGGACTAATGTGAGCATCATCCCGGTTCGAGCGGCAAGGACGCTGGCCGGGCCTCGGCAGGCATCAGTCCCGGTTCGACTGGGACCTTTAGTCCCGGTTCCAGACACCAACCGAGACTAAAGGGCCTCGCTCCCTTTAGTCTCGGTTGGTGTCTCCAACCGGGACTAAAGGTTAGTCTTCAGTCCCGGTTCTAGACACCAACCGGGGCTAAAAAGATGCCTATATATATCCTCGCCCCTGCCCGCCCTCTTCTCTGTGTTTTGGCCGTAGAAGGTGGGAGGTGTGTGTGCTACTCTGTTCTCACTTCTTATGCACATGAGGTGTTCGATGAAATGCACGAGCCACACTTAAGCTATCTCCTCTGTTCTTCCTCCAAGCTTGACCTCCAAGCTCCATTTTCCCCAAGATTTGTCTAGATTTGGCGGTGCACCAACTATCCAAGTGTTCTAAAAGGTTAGCAACTTCATCCTTTCATCTCTCACTGCTAGTTTAGCTCATTTCATATGCTCTAGAAGTAGAGTGGTTTGTGGGTTTTAGTGGAGGAGTGTATGTGGGAGTTTATTTGATTTAGATGCACAATTTAAGCTCAAATTAACTTCTTAGTTTGCACATGTGTAGGGTGCCGTCCCGTCCCCGTCCCCGTCCTCACCGCCGTCAATCGCCTGCGCCGATCTCGTCGCCGGCACCACCGTGGTGAGCCTCTTGTTCTTATCTTTTTTTTTAAAAGAACAAATTCTTACTTGTATGATTTAGATAGCTACTTGTATAATTTTCTTACTTGTATTATTGTTTGTTATTATATAGTGCCATGGTTTTGGTATCCTCCCCCGTCGGCTCTCGTCCGGTCTATGATTCGGATGTGGTATATTATCTTTTATAACTATTTGTTTCATTTAGTGTTTATGACAATTATGCCGACCAACTTGACATAGATGTTTTTATCTAGGAGGTATGTGAACCGGAAATTCCAACCGACCCTCTTGTCGAGAGGTTAAGTTTAGTTGAAAAAGAAAACAATTATTTGAAAGAAAAATTGAAAAGAATTGAAGAAGAGAAGATGAAATTGGAGTTGCATGTTGCCGATGTCGTCGATCTACACAAGATCCAGATGGATGCAATGCGCTTGAAGATTAGAAAGATTAGAAAATATGCCATTGATAAAGAGGCTTGGTATCATTATGCTGTTGGATCAATTGTTACCTTAGTTGCGATTTTGATCGCATTTGTTGTTGCATTTAAATGTTTTACATAGTTGTATGTTGTTTTATGAGAACTATGTATGAACTTTATGTATTTATTTTTGCAGTAATAACATTTGATCACTACTGTACTTTGGTTTTAATGTGATGATGAACTTGTATTAATTTGGTCATTTCTCTATTCATGATGTTCTGTAATGGTTTTTGATATACTTAATTACATAATGCAGATGAACTGGCAATGGATGTACGGTGACCGACACACTTCCGAGTACATTACGGGCCTGCATAATTTTATCGATGTGGCTGAGGCAAACAAGCATAATGGTTTTATGTACTGTTCCTGTGTTGTCTGTGAGAATACGAAGGATTACTCTTCCTCGAAAACCCTTCACTTCCACCTGCTTGAGAAGGGTTTCATGCCCCACTATAATTGTTGGACCAAGCACGGAGAAAGAGGGGTTATGATGGAAGACAATGAAGAAGAAGAGGATGATGACAACTATCCTATGTTCCCTGAATACGGTGATACTGCAACGGGGGAAGCTGAAGATCAAGAGGCACCAGATGTGCCCGCTGATGATCTTCGCCGGGTCATTGTTGATGCACAGAGAGAATGCGAAAGTGAAAGGGAGAAGTTGAAGTTCGATCGCATGTTAGAGGATCACAAAAAACGGTTGTACCCAAATTGCGAAGATGGCAACACAAAGCTCGGTACCACACTGGAATTGCTGCAATGGAAGGCAGAGAATGGTTTATCCGACAAGGGATTTGGGAAGCTACTGAAAATAATGAAGAAGAAGCTTCCAAAGGATAACGAATTGCCTGATAGTACATACGAAGCAAAGAAGGTTCTCTGCCCTCTAGGATTAGAGGTGCAGAAGATACATGCATGCCCTAATGACTGCATCCTCTACCGTGGTGAGGAGTACGAGAATTTGAATGCATGCCTGGTATGTGGTGCATTGCGGTATAAGATCCGACGAGATGACCCTGGTGATGTTGAGGGCGTGCGCCCCAGGAAGAGGGTTCCTGCCAAGGTGATGTGGTATGCTCCTATAATACCATGGTTGAAATGTCTGTTCAGAAACAAAGAGCATGCCAAGTTGTTGCGATCGCACAAAGAAGACCGTAAGAAAGACGGGATGTTGAGAGTACCCGCTGATGGGTCGCAGTGGAGAAAAATCGAGAGAAAGTGGCCGGAGTTTGCAGGTGACGCAAGGAACTTATGGTTTGGTATAAGTGCAGATGGCATTAATCCTTTTGGGGAGCAGAGCAGCAATCATAGCACCTGGCCTATGACTCTATGTATCTATAACCTTCCTCCTTGGTTGTGCATGAAGCGGAAGTTCATTATGATGCCAGTGCTCATCGAAGGCCCCAAGCAACCCGGCAACGACATTGATGTGTACCTAAGGCCATTAGTTGAAGAACTTTTATAGCTGTGGAATATAAAAGGTGTACGTGTGTGGGATGAGCACAAACAGGAGGAATTTGACCTACGAGCGTTGCTATTTGTAACCATCAATGATTGGCCTGCTCTTAGTAACCTTTCAGGACAGTCAAACAAGGGATACAACGCATGCACACACTGTTTAGATGAGACTGAAAGTATATATTTGGATAAGAAGAATGTGTACCTGGGACATCATCGATTTCTTCCGACCAAGCATGCCTTAAGAAAGAAAGGCAAGCATTTCAAAGGTGAGGCAGATCACCAGAAGAAGCATGTCCCCTGTACTGGTGATGATATATTTGATATGGTCAAGGATTTAAAAGCAATCTTTGGAAAGGGTCCTGGCGGACAATCTGTTCCGAATGACACTGACGGACACGCACCCGTGTGGAAGAAGAAATCTATATTTTGGGACCTACCCTATTGGAAAGTCCTAGAGGTCCGCTCTGCAATCGATGTGATGCACGTGACGAATAATCTTTGCGTGAACCTGCTAGGCTTCTTTGGCGTGTTTGGGAAGACAAAACATACACCGGAGGCACGGGAGGACCAGCAACGTATGAACGAAAAAGACGACATGCATCCAAAGCAGTATCAAGGTCCTGCCAGCTATGCTCTTACCAAAGCAGAGAAGGAAATCTTTTTTGAATGCCTGCTCAGTATCAAGGTCCCGTCTGGCTTCTCGTCGAATATAAAGGGAATAATAAATATGGCAGAGAAAAAATTCCAGAACCTAAAGTCTCATGACTGCCACGTGATTATGACGCAATTGCTTCCAATTGCATTGAGGGGGCTTCTACCAGAAAATGTTCGATTAGCCATTGTGAAGCTATGTTCATTCCTCAATGCAATTTCTCAGAAGGTAATCGATCCAGAAATCCTACCAAGGTTACAGAATGATTTGGTCCAATGTCTTGTCAGTTTCGAGTTGGTGTTCCCACCATCCTTCTTCAATATTATGATGCACGTCCTAGTTCACCTAGTCGACGAGATTGCAATTCTGGGTTCTGTATTTCTACACAATATGTTCCCCTTTGAGAGGTTCATGGGAGTCTTAAAGAAATATGTTCATAACCGTGCTAGGCCAGAAGGAAGCATCTCCAAGGGCCACGAAACAGAGGAGGTCATTGAGTTTTGTGTTGACTTTATTCCTGACCTTAAGCCGATTGGTGTTCCTGAATCGCGGCATGAGGGGAGACTGGGTGGAAAAGGCACGCTAGGACCGAAAGCAATAATATGTAGGGACGGGCATTCTTGGGCGCAAGCACACTACACAGTTCTACAAAATTCTACCTTGGTGGCCCCGTATATCAATGAACACAAGAATATTTTACGCTCCAAACACCCAGAGCAGTCTGACGACTGGATTACACGTGAACACATGGGGACTTTCGGCGGTTGGTTGCAAACACATCTCATGGGTAACACCACTGTTGGAGATGAGCTGTACTTGTTGACCAAGACACCATCTTCGACTGTATTGACTTTCCAAGGGTACAAGATAAATGGGAATACATTTTACACGATCGCCCAAGATAAAAAGAGCACAAACCAAAACAGTGGTGTCCCTTTGATGCAGCAAACACCAATAGGGCAAATGACACATATTATGGTTACATAGAGGAGATATGGGAACTTGACTATGGACGTGACTTTAAGGTCCCTTTGTTTCGGTGCAAATGGGTCAATCTGACAGGAGGCGGGGTACAGGTAGACCCGCAGTACGGAATGACAATAGTGGATCTCAACAATCTTGGGTACACAGACGAACCATTCGTCCTAGCCAATGATGTGGCGCAGGTTTTCTATGTGAAGGACATGTCTACCAAACCGAGAAAAAGAAAAGATAAGGAAGCGAATACATCATACGATGAGCCAAAGCGCCACATAGTTCTTTCAGGGAAAAGAAATATTGTGGGAGTGGAGGACAAGACAGACATGTCAGAAGATTATGAAAAGTTTCATGAAATTCCTCCCTTCACAGTGAAGACTGACCCAAGCATCCTATTAAATGATGAAGATTATCCATGGTTATGGCGCAATAAGCAAGGGACACGCGAAGAAATAGTTTTATACCCCAAAAGATCCCACTCTGGGATGTGACCGGCTTCACCGCCATCACTTTCTCTCTACTGTGAGTTTCCGGACTTATAGCTAGAAAGTGCCACTTCGGACAAACCGGAGGGAATCTTTGTAAGAGCTAGCTAGGGCATTTTGGCATTTGAAACATGATTTTAGAATAATTATTTATTAAGTTATGAAATTTCAATTATTCATATCCTTTAGTATTTTAATTATACAGAGGAGTTAATCAGTGGAAATATTTAGACCATTTTAGCAGGTGTACCAAGTTTGAGCTCATTTGGACATGTTTAGCAATGTTAAGTTGCTCAAATTAGAAAATGGACAGAGATGGTTTCGAGGGAATTTGATGATGTTATCTTGTTCTCCAAGCCATGAGACTTGGCAAGATCATCAAATATGGCATTTGTGACATGCTAGAATTTTAGTTATGATCAACTAAAACAAAACTATAATATTCTTCAATAGCAAAAAGAATTAACTAAAAAGCTTTTATAAAACTCTAGTTATGATCAAAATAATATTAACTTAAAACTATATAAAATTTATGCAACTAAAATTTTCATAAAGTATTTTTTGTTAAAAACTTTAATAGCAAAAAGAATTAAATGAAAACTAGGCATGTATGCTACTGTTTTTGAATCTGTTTAAAAGAAAACTAAAACTAAAATATCCTAAAAATGTCTAAAACCAAAAAACAGATTTAGTCCCGGTTGGTGCCACCAACCGGGACTAAAGGCCTCCCTTTAGTCCCGGTCCGTGCCACCAACCGGGACTAAAGGCCTGGGTTTCGCGCCCTTTGGGCTGCTGAAGTTTAGCTTTAGTCCCGGTTGGTGCCTCCAACCGGGACTAAAGGTAGGCCTTTAGTCCCGGTTGGATCCACCAACCGGGACTAAAGCTCGGGCTATATAAACTGCTTCCTCCCCCAAAACTTCTCCATCGCCCTCGCCTCGACGCCCTGCCCCGACGCCGTCGCCGATGCTCTGCCCCGACGCCGTCGCCAATGCCCTGCCCCGACGCCGTCGCCGACGCCTCCTCGCTGTGAGCGCCGCCCCGATCCCCTCCTCCTCCTCCTATTCCCCCCTGCTGGGCGCCGCCGCCGACGCCGCCGACCCCGACGCCTGCCACCCGCGCTGCTGGGCGACCCTGACGCCGACCCCGACGCCGCCCGCGCTGCTCTGCTGCCCCGACGCCATCGCCGACGCCTCCTCGCTGTGAGCGCAGCCCCGATCCCCTCCTCCTCCTCCTATTCCCCCTGCTGGGCGCCGACGCCGACGCCGCCGACCCTGTTGATTTTATTACACATGAAAATGGCCATTGAGCTACGGCTATGCCCTATTGATTTTGTTGCTGGTGGTGGTCCTTGTGATGATTTATGGCTTGGTTCATTTTGTTGTGGCTCATGTAATTCATCAAGATGAATACTTGGTCCTCTAGTTGCGACTGGTGATGTTGTTTTACTGAAATTGGCGTATCTAGGGTTTGCTAGTTGGTTAATAATCCTCTGGCTTGCTAATTACCTCATAATTGACAACTTGGTGCTGCTGGTTGTCCTGCTATACTATGGTTTGTTCATCAGTAATTGTCTAAGTTACTGTAGTGTAGTACATGGCCATTTTCTCTGCATATAGTTATAGTTCTTAATCATGCCATGTTCCAGTTCATATTCATGTTCTCAATGGCCATTTTATAGCATTATTCATGTTCTCAAAGTCATTGATATTATTTATGTGTAATATTTATGCAAATGTTTTATAGCATTATTCATGATCAAAGTCATTTTTTTATATAATTATTCATGATCAAAGTCATTTCATTTGTGATATTTTTGTTCCGAGCGTATGTAATGAATTTGTGATATTTTCATGTGTAATATAAATTTTTGTTCATTGAGATGAGATGAGATGGATGAGATGAGATGGAGATGGATGAGATGAGATGGAGATGGCTGAATTTTTTTGTTTGTTTTGTGTAGTTTTACTTGGTTTTTAGATACATATACTCAATGTGATAGATAGATGTTTTGTGAAGATGAGATGAGATGGAAGAGATTTTTTTTTTAGGTTTTTTTAGATAGAGAAACAAATGTTAAAATTTGCATATGATGAGTGGTTACTTCATCATGATGATCTTGCTAAAACAAATTGAAGAACAAAATTGTGGTGACCTAATTTTTTTTCACTCGGTGGAATTACAGGATTTGTGGTGTTGCATCTCCGTGGAGTGATCGTCGACATTGGAGCTGTTGGTCCCTGATCGTCCCTCCGTTGTTCGACAAAAGGTGTCCATTTGTTGTATAAACATAACCCCGATAACTTCGGTATAACTTCGGAGCAACGCCGCCCCCGCTGTGTGAGCCGCCGCCGTTCAATTTCCCTCGGGCTTATATATTTTTGTGAACATAGAAATTTTTGTAACATGTATGTGTTTGATCACCGCGGGCTTATATAGTTGATTGGACTTTGGAGTGCATATTTAGTCGAGTCCAACATCAATATTAGCGGGGGGGGGGGGGGTCGTTAAAACATAACCCCGATAACTTCGGTATAACTTCGACATGAGGGGGGAGGAGTCCTCGACGATCGCTGGAAACTGACTGTTATAAAACTTGTCAACTTTGCATGATGTTTGCCACTAATCCATTGCTCATATGCATATGATTCCTTCTTTCGATTTGGTCTATGTAATGTGTACTTTGATGCCATGCCCTTGGTTGCCATGTAAAGTTGCTGTAGCATGACTCAATCTTGCTCTCAAGTTGTCATCATAATGTTACTGTTTTGCATTCCCAGATTTCATTAAGTCTGAAAAACAGCTTATCTCTCATGGTTGTATATTGCCATGTTGTAATATTTGTAGAAACTATGGAACACGACAGAGACTTAGAACAAGAAGAGATGTTGGGGGATATAATCCGCGACAGAGGTGATGATATCACCTCACAGTTTCTCAACGACTCCGATGGTGATGGAAGAGAGGATGACGGCTCCGGCGGTGTTGGAGCCTTAACTGTTGCAAAGTCCGGTGAGGTATATTAATTAAGCCAGCTGACTAGATGCATTCATTGATTTGTATGTACATATATTAACACTTCTTTCTTCTTTTAGCCCTCCGGATCGAGCCAAGCTTCTGTAAAGAGACGAGGCCCGAAGAAAAGGTTGGGCAAGAATGAAAGGTTCACGATCGAAGAAATCGCTGCAGATGGCAAACCGACTGCTCCCAAGCGGACCGCAGACCGATTTATAAGTCAGTGCGGAGTTGTTGTTAGGGACAGCATCCCGATCAGCATTCGAAAATGGAATAAGCCAAAGGCGGACGATGAAGTTTCTTATGTCGATGATAGATCCAAAGATGAGCTTTGGAATACGCTCATGACAAATTTCAGCCTACCGCCAGAGGTGGATCCAAATAGCAATGTTGTAGAGTGAAAAGTCAAGGCGTGGGCTCATAAGAAGATGGCCGAACAATTCAAGAACCGGAAGAAAAGATTGCACGAAAAGTTTGTCCTGAAAGAGAAGACTCCAACATTCACCGGTCAATATGAGAAGATGAAAGACCACTGGCCCGCATTTGTGGCGTATAAGACATCGGAGAAAGGTAAGAAAAGGTCACAGATAAATAAGCAAAATGCTGCAAAGAAGGAATATCACCATGTTACGGGGTCAGGTGGCTACAAGGTTGCCCGGCCTACGTGGGACAAAGCTGAGAACGACCTGCTTGATAAAGGGATCCATCCAGAGACATTGAACTGGCCCGAACGGGCAAGGACTTGGTTCTTCGGGCATGGGGGAACTTTGCACCCAGAAACAGGGAAGTGTGTTTATACGAAAGCTCAACTTGCAACACCCGTCAAAAACATTCAGGATGCAATCCAGGCCGTGCAGGAAGGGAAGTTCCATCCCGACAGAGAGAAGGACGAGCTGTCACGTGCCCTCGGGAATCCTGAACACCCTGGACGAACACGAGGCATATCAGGCTCCGTTCCGTGGAAGGTTGGGTTTCCCGACAGCAGAGACACTTATAGAAGCCGAGGGAGAAAGAAGAAAGAGGATGCAGACCGGCTGCAGAAGGTAGAAGAAAGATTAGCGTTGCAGGAGAAGCAAATAGAGGCACTTAACAGCCAGCGAGCTACCGGCCCATCATCTCAGCGGCACGAAGATCCTTCATTCGATACTTCCCACGGAGCTACCCCACAATCTCAGCGGAAAAGCAGCGTGGCTTCCTCTTTGCTCGTTCGGCCGCCCATAGATGATATCACAGCTCCTGATCGCTACCCCATGGATGATATCACGGAGAGGGAACATTGTGATCTACATGCGAAATGCATGAACATAACCTTGAAGGTGGCTGTCGGCTATGCCTTACCTCGTGTACCTGATGGAACTTACCATTGCCCTCCGATTCCAGATGGCTATGCTGTTATCGGGGTGGATGAAGTTACCAACAGATTTGAGCAGCTGGAGCTTGAGTACCCTACAGGTGAAGGGGAGACTCATCTGGGAGATGCCATAAGGACTACCATTCTATGGAGAAAGGAACACATCATGCTTCAATACTGGACGCCGCGTCAGCAGACTCGGCCGGAGGAGGCCCCTCAGCAGACTCCTCACAGTCCAGCTCTATCTCCGCTGCCTCAGCCGTCTCCGCCGCGTCAGCACACTCCGTCACCTCGGCTGTCTCCGCCGCGTCAGCGGACTCCACCGGAGGAGGCCCCTCAGCAGAATCCGCCACGTCAGCTGACTCCGCCTCCTTCGCCGCCTCAGCACCGACGGAAGAGATCCGCCGCCACTCCGGCGGCTAGTAGTACAACAACGAAGAAATCCAGAGCAGGTAGCGTCAAGAAGGCTCCTGCCAAGTTACCATACGACATGACTGAGGAGGAAACCAAGGAGATCGTGGCTGCCGACGTGAAACGCCAGCTTGCACCGACCCATCTAGATCCAATGGAGAAAATAGATCCGGTAAAAGTGAGGCGCTTGCTGGAAAACCTTACAAAACCACCGCCGCCTCCGCTGCTATCAAACTATGACCGCTCTATTGTAAAGTCATATAGAGATCCACAGCAGCGGTCGGGAAGTAGCAGTAGTGCAAGGGGGAAAACAATTCCCCAGCTCGGCGAACAGAAAAACCAATCGTGCCCTCTGCTCAAGGTGTTTACCGATATCGCTAATGATCCGGGGGTAGCGGCCGCTGATCCTGGTTTCACTCTTGGTGATTACTTAGGCGATGAGGTACAGTTCGAAATGGCTGAATTAGCCTTTAAATTCGAGCACGGGAAGCCTCTCGTCAGACCTGAGGAGCTCCCGCATCTACCAACGATGATGCGAAGATTGCATGACTGGTACTTGGAAGCCTCAAAGCAAGGGAGCAACTATATCATTGCGGGAATTAAAGATGAGCATTACTTCAATGGAGACGAGAAGATTTTCATTGAATTTGAAGAATTATTTCAGTTATACAATCAAGACGCCATCGACAAATCTATCGCCAGTTGCTATTGTTTGTAAGTATCATTTCTGTAATTAAGTCTCTAGCTCAGCTCGTTCATTGCATGTATAATTATCCTCACTATATATATTATGCAGAAAGAAGATCCTCGAATGCAAAAGAGGACAAATCTATGACATTGGGTTCATTAACCCAAATACTATTCATGAAGCTATGGTAAAATGGAACGCCAAAGATACAGAAAAGATCTTGGTAAGGACGTTAATTGAACAACAAAACAAAAGGTAAATACTATTTCCTTACAACTTCCAGTGAGTGTTATACTGTCTTGTACACATCATTCTGTTTCGCTTACTCGATGTTAAGTGTAATTGATGAGCTATGCGTGCGCAGGTTCCACTTTATTCTGCTAGTCATTCGGTTTGACGCAGGAAAAGTACTTGTCATGGACTCGCTACGTAAAGACCCTAAGATGTGGGCGGACCTGCGTGATATGCTCCAGAGGTAATTTCAATCATTATCGCACTATATCCGCAACTATCGTTCATTTCCTGATATCAAGTAATTAATAACTCCTTTATTCATTTTCTTTGCCGGGCAGGGTTTGGAAAGAGTTCACCAAGCAGGTTAGGGGTGAATGGAGAGAGGAGCTGCGATTTGAACAACTCAGTGTAAGTAGTACTAGCTAGGTCCGCGCATCTCTTTGATTCTAGTTTCAATACCACTATCATGCTTGATTATTATTTTGATTGAAATCTATTCTCGTAAAGTGCTCGAGGCAGGGATCCGGGAATAACTTATGTGGATACTACGTTTGCGAGTTCATTCACCAGACGACCTCTGAGACGGGCAGATTTTTGGAAAAACTTGAATTACGTAAACAATATTCACAAATTTATTTTATTACCATCAATTGTGTTGAGTTTCATTCATTCATATATATATATATATATATATATATATATATATATATATATATATATATATATATATATTGACCCCCTTCTTTAAATTAGATCGAACGGAAGCGGGACGAACTCCTACCAAAGGCTCGCATACGAGCAATTCAAGAGGAATTGGCGGGATTCTTCCTTCAAGAGATCATAGCTAAAACCGGAGTATACCATCGAGAATTGGTAGTGAATGTTGGTAATTAGATATTAGGGATCGTAAGAGATGTTACATTGTATATATGCATGAACGTGTACTATACGTAATAGCGTCGAATAGATATACGAAAACTTGTTGTTCGACCAAGCACGGAGAAAGAGAGGTCACTTCTCTCTATATTCATGACGTTGTGTAATGGTTCCTTCATTGCTATATGTAGTAGCTAGCGTCGAGTTGAATGGAAAACGTAAAATAAAAACGAAAACACTAAATGTAAAAGCATTGAACGGTAAACACAAAAAGAAAAGGGGGAAACACAATATGAAACCCCTAAACCCTCCAAAACCCCTCATTTCAAAAAAAAAAAACCAGCGCTTGGCAGGTGCTGACGCGTGGCTGCCTTTTAGTCCTGGTCGGTGTTACCAACCGGGACTAAAGGTCCTCCTGCCTGGGCGCCCCACAGCGGCCACGTGGTGCTCCTTTAGTCCCAGTTCGTAACACAACCGGGACTAAAAGTGGGGGCACTTAGTCCCGATTGCTTAGTCCCGGTTGCAGAACCGGGACTAAAGGCCCATAGGAACCGGGACTAATGCCCTGTTTTCTACTAGTGTTAGGCTGGTCGGGGCAGTACTATCAAATTCCTTATAGATAGATGCTTAGCAGTAGCGATGGGTATATGAGCCGCGCTACTGCTAATTAGTAGTAGCGAGGGGTATAAACTCCTCGCTACTACTAAGTTGACAATAGTAGCGCGGGCTATAAACCCACGCTGCTACTAAGTGGTCTCCACCGTGCCCCTCGGAACAGGCCATAGTAGTAGCGAGGGTTATAAACCCCGCGCTACTACTAAGTTGATAGTGGTAGCGCGTTGTACAAATCCCGCGCTACTACTAAGTGATCCCCACCGTGCCCCTCGGGACAGGGAATAGTAGTAGCGTGGGGTATAAACCCCGCGCTACTACTAACGACCCGCCAAGACATGTGTACACATAACGTGCGGAGGCCCAAACCCAAATTGATCGACACTCTCCTGATTCCCCTCAGCCTCGCCCGGCCCATGCCCCGCGCCCCGAAACCCAAGCCCCCACTCCGCCGCTCCATCTCCGACGCTGATGACAACCCCCAACCCCTGCTGCTGTCTGCGTTAGCCGAGGGCGGAGGTAGCCATGGACAGCGCCCTCGCGAGCGCGGCGGCGATCGCCGACCAACACCAGAAGATCGAGCAGTACCGCCACATCCTCGCCTCCGTCATCTCGTCTTCCCCGCCGGACATCCCCCAGGCCAAGCGCTTCCTCAACCACAGTAACGCGCTTCACTCAAACCCTAGCCGTAGATTTCTGGGTATTTGATTTTTGTTTTGGGCGTAATGGCCGGGATTGTTGCGAACGCAGTGGTGTTGGATGAGGTCCCGCTCGTGGTGTCGTGGCAGCTGCTGCAGATGTTCGCGCAGGAGCTGGGGAAGCTGGAGCCGGACTCTCAAAAGGAGGTCGCCCACTACGCGCTCACGCAGATCCAGCCTCGTGTGGTCTCCTTCCAGGAGCAGGTAGGCACCTTTCGGTTCCTAGCAGGCTAATTTTAAGTACCAGATTGCTCTGTACTAGTTGTAGTATATGTTGTACTGCACAGCCTGTAGAGCTACTATGTAATGCCATGATATAATTTTGGGAAATTGCTATCACAGCACTTTTGTTTTGACAGTTGGTCACACCTGCCACCGAATATTTTGAACTTACCCAGTAACTACTAGTAGTACGTATGGAGCTATTGCTGTAATGGGATTTTCTGTTCTTGTGAGATTTGCTTTGGAGTGGCCAATTTGGGCTTTGGCTAATTTTTATCCAAGGGAATATGCATTGCATGAAGATGATGTCATCCTGTTATCTCATTTATGCAGTCTCAGCTTAGATTATGTATGCAAAGGCAAGTATTGATGATGCCACCGCGGCCGTCCCTCCAGTCGCTCCTCCTCATGGCGGCCTCCACCTTCGCGGGCGCCGGGGGCTTGGGCCTCCTCCTCCTTCGCCGCCGCTTCCCCACCGCCTTCGTCGCCGCGGGGGCCAGCGCATCTGCCTCCTCCACTCCTTCTCGTTCCGGTCCCGCGGACCACATCCACGGCGACCGAGGCGACGCCGCCGCGGGGGGCCAGCGCATCCGCCTCCTCCACTCCTCGTCTCGGCCGAGGCGACGCCGGCGCCGAACGTCCTGCAGGAGATCGCGCAGAACAGGACCACCACGCCGGCGAGGCGGCAGGGCCTGCTCGGGTTCGGGGGCGTGTCCAAGTCGGTGTCCACGCCGAAGAACACTGAAGCTCTTCTTCGGTCCTTGTATATGAATCAAATCAAAATTCGTTATTCTTTCTCACTCGTTTTTTTTGTGATCATTGCCGATACGATTTACACGAGCAAAAGCAAACCCAAAGCTGACCCTAGCGACAACACTAGGGACCCGAGAAACCAGCAGACTGTCAAGTCTTCTGCAATCAAAAGAGACCGCACAGTTAGTTTTGTGTACATTGATAACCTGAAAAATTGCTGAATGTGAGTAGTGAGATGCAGTTCCAACAGTTAAAGAACCTAGCTGTAACTATCTGCTAGACTGCTACACAGGTACAGGGGACAAGCATCTAATACTTCAGCTCGTCTTGCCACTACTACCACGGCGACGGCCCCCCAAGGAGCTACGACCACATTCCCAAGCAGTTCCGCGAGGAGAACCTCAAGGATGGCCATGAGCTCCCTCCCCCTTCTCCCCCCTCAAAGATTCATTAGAGCATCTTCCTAGGTGGTCTTGTCTCATCAAACTCTTGATGTAAAATGTCCTCATATGACACATCTATGCATGCTTACAAACTGTAGCAATTTCTAGCTTTTTATGGTGAGCCGATAAGCAACTGTACCTTATCCCTAATGCTTTCCATGCCTGTTATTTTACGTGTGGCTATAAAGCTTTATTTTTAACCTTCTTGCAGTAATGGATAATTGCAAGAACGTTCCTCAATTCCTCTATGGCTTAAGCCCATCTCAGATGGAAATGTTTACGACTGATGACAACCCTTATAATCGGCAGTCAAAGAAAGTTACAGAGGTTAGTGAGATTATCCATTACTGCAGTTACATTACTGAAAATAAATGGTGGCACTCTCAAATTCATTCCAAAGTACTCCAAACTCCAAAGCATGTCCCTTTCATCCATTCAGGTTAGCAGCGAGCAAGGCCATGGCATCTTTCTTTCCCTTAGAAGTTTAAAGAACCCAATTAGTCATTGACAAATACTTTATGACAAATAGTTGATGGTGTATATGTGTAACACGTGGAGAATATCAATGTAAGACATGATATGAGTTGGTGTAGTAGGTTCATTTGTTTGTAACTATTACATAGGCGATGTCTTGTTAATAGAAATCACTCACTTTTTTGTTTTCGTATATTTATTCCCGTAGCTACTGTACAGCACAACATGCAAGGAAATATATGTCTGCTGAAATTTAATTTTAATTGTTCTTTGCTCTCTACAGAAATCTGTTGGATGAAGTGGCAGTGAAACCATCAAAGAAACTAAGAACTGGCTAGACAAAGTATTTTTTTTGGGTGAAATTACCGGTGTTCAGAGAAAATGAAACGTCATTATGGATCACATTCATAAATGGGAGAAGCACATAAGGGAGAAGAAGATGATTGCAAGGATGCAGAGGGAGCAGATCATTTGGAATGCCACTGTTTGGTGTTTTTATGCATTTTGGTTTGCTTTCAACTGTGTTTGCACTAGCTGGGAATAAGTGACTAGGCAAGAAGTGTAGATGTCTGGATATGCTCTAATGCTCCTGGTTTACTATAAATCTTGGATTTGTAATGATGTGTAATGCTGCTGGTTTATTACAAATCTGGGCTTGTTTTAGTTGTCAGAATTGTATGCATAAAATGGAATTGGTGGATTTTTTTAATTCCTAATTAGTTAGTAGTAGCGTGGGGGAAAAACCGCGCGCTACTAGTATTTAGGATACTAGTAGCGTGTGGTACTATAGACACGCTACTCCTATTTCGTAAGTAGTAGCATGGGTGTGAAATAGTAGTAGCACGGGTGGCACCCATGCTACTACTAAAATGTTAGTAGTAGCATGGGTTTACCCGTGCTACTACTAACTTTTAGCTGTAGCGCGATAGTAGTAGCGCGGGGACCCGCGCTACTACTAGCCAATTTACCCACGCTACTAGTAGCCTTTTCCCTAGTAGTGGGGGCCTTTAGGGGGTAGCAATGCCACCAAAACATCGCACTGGGTCCTCATGGATGTCTTAAAGTGTGGCGGTATGTTTAAAGAGGCAATACGCAGCTCCGGAGTGTGGCCCCCTTCACGGACGGCGATAACACCAAAGTAACGTTCGGCGGTTTTGCCGTTGCATAATTTTTTCTGAGCAGCCAGCATGCGATAAAATCATGAAATTATTACACGGTGTAGACACATGTCATATAAGATGTGTGCTAATTTTTCATGTTTTTTTGAGATGTAGAAGTATGTGAAAAAAATCCCTCCTTGCGGATTGTTCTTTGCATGTCTACGAGTGGGGTAGGGGGCCTTCGGCGGTTAGCAATCCCACCAAATCTTGCGTTGGGTCCTATTACATGTCCGAAAGTGTGGTGGGGTATTTAAATAGGCAATACGCGGCTCCGGCCTGTGACCCCCTTCACGGAGGGCACTGCCGCCGGCACTTGGAGGGGGGGGGGGAAGGGCCACGTCGGGTCGACCCGGAGGGAATCTAGTGGTGGGTTGGGCCCAGACCTTGTTCTGAGATGTTGCCATGGGCTGGCCTATCACAACCAGGTGGAAAGGTCCATCGGTCAAAGGCCGTCCGGCGAAAGTCAAAGACGTAGATCTCCAGGTCAACGGGGCTAGGGTTAGGCCGGTCGGGGGCCTTTAGGGGGTAGCAATGCCACCAAAACATCGCACTAGGTCCTCATGCATGTCTTAAAGTGTGGCAGTATGTTTAAAGAGGCAATACGCAGCTCCGGAGTGTGGCCCCCTTCACGGACGGCGATAACACCAAACTAACGTTCGGCGGTTTTGCCATTGCGTAATTTTTTCTGAGCACCCAGCATGCGATAAAATCATGAAATTATTACACGGTGCAGACAAATGTGATATAAGATGTGTGCTAATTTTTCATGTTTTTTTGAGATGTAGAAGTATGTGAAAAAAATCCCTCCTTGTGGATTGTTCTTTGCATGTCTACGAGTGGGGTGGGGGGCCTTCGGCGGTTAGCAATCCCACCAAATCATGCGTTGGGTCCTCTTACTTGTCCGAAAGTGTGGTGGGGTATTTAAATAGGCAATATGCAGCTCTGGCATGTGACCCCCTTCACGAAGGGCACTGCCGCCGGCACTTGGAGGGGGGGGGCGAACGGCCACGTCGGGTAGACCCGGAGGGAATCTGGTGGCGGTTTGGGCCCAGACCTTGTTCTGAGATGTTGCCATGGGCTGGCCTATCACAACCAGGTGGAAAGGTCCATCGGTCAAAGGCCGTCCGACGAAAGTCAAAGGCGTAGATCTCCGGGTCAACGGGGCTAGGGTTAGGCCGGTCGGGGCCTTTAGGGGGTAGCCGTGCCACCAAAACTTTCGTTGTGCCATAGTAGAAGTATGAAAGTGTAGTGGGAGGCTAAAACACCCGCTACGCAGCTCCGGAGTGTGACCCCCTTCACAGACGGCACTGCCGCCAGCACTTAGAGAGGGGAACTACCGGTATGCAGAAAGAAAGAAAAAATGGAAGTGGATGTTTTAGAAACAAAGAAAGAAAAAAATTTGGAAGTGGTTGTTTTAAAAAAATAGGTAGAATTCTGAAAGTAGTAGAAGAAGTAAAAAGAAAGAAAAAATCTATGCCGACGGCTTTGCTGTCAGCACAGGTAGCCACGTGGCATGACAACCTATGCCAACGGCAAAGCAGTTGGCACAGAGGTGCCTTATCCGTTCGGGCAGCTCCTCCTACACTCATTCTCTCCCCACTCCCTTTCTCTCTCACTCGATCGCGCCGCCATCCTCGACACCGCCCTCGCCGCCAACCCCGCCCGCGCCGGCCTCGACGCCACGCCGGTCGCGCCCCCGCTGGGCCCCGTCCCCGCTCGGCCCCCGCGCGGGCCGCGCCCCCGCTGGGCCCCGTCCCCGCTCGGACCCCGTGCCGGCCGAGCCCCCGCTCGGCCCCGCGCCGGCCCCGCGCCGGCCTCGACGCCGCGTTGGCCACCCCGTGCCGCTCGGCCGCGCCCCCGCTCGGCCCCCGAGCCGGCCGTGCCCCCGCTCAGCCCCGCGCCAGCCTCGACACCGTGCCAGCTGCCCTCCCCTCTGCGCCCCCCCACGCGAGCCCTCCCCTCCACGGTTCACCGGCCCGGCCCCTCTCCGTCTCCCCGGCTCTCCCCCGCCAGCCCTGCCCACCGCCGTGAGCACCCCCCTCCATCTCTCTATTCTGTGTAGTTTAGGTTTAGTGTTTTTTTAGTTCTTTTTGTTCGTAGATATGGAGATGTGATGGTTAGATGCATTTGATTAGATGGATGGATGCATTTGGTTAAATGTATGGATGCATTGGATAGATGCATTTGGTTTCATTTTGAAAAATGCAAAAAAAAATCATCGATGATTTGCTTGATGGAATAATGGATAGATTGATAGATCCAATTTGTTTGTAGGTTTTGTGTAGTTACTTGAAAATTTTGACACCTGAGTGGTAAATTGATAGATAGATAGATAGATAGACAGACGATTTTTTTTCACACTTGAGTGGTTACTTGAAAATTTTGACACCTGAGTGGTAAATTGATCATACTTAATAGTTCCTTGTTCTATGTTTTTAAAACTTATGTTGCTATGTTAGTTCCTCACCTGGCATTATTTTCATGTCATTATTATTCTGTCATCAAAGATTGCTATATGAGATGTGATGGTCTAAATTTTCCACTCGGTGGAATTTACAGACTTTCTGGTCTTGGATCTCCGTGAAGTCATCGTCGTCGAAGCTGTTGGTCCCTGAGCGTCCATCCGCTGTTCGACTACTTCCTCTACAGCCGAGGGTGAGCTAAAATTCCACCTCCTCCTCCGCTCTTTTTTTATGTCACTAGATTTCATTTTCACGTCAAGTCGCGTAACCTAGGCGTCTCCCGTCCGGAAGGGTTGCATCGATAAATATGCATTTAGTTGCATATTTATAACCGTAACTCTTTCGGATTGTCCAGCGTTTTCCATGGACAGCCCGAGGATGTGTAGATTGGGTACGTTATCCATGCTCTACCCCGTTTCGAGACAGGATTTCGGCAGCGCCTCCCCGTTGTTCTCCGGATGCACATTCTCTCGGCTTTTTGCCGAGACATGTATCTGGAGAACAGCGGGGAGGTGCTGCCGAAATTTTGTCTCGGAATGGGGTAGAGCAAGGAGAACGTACTCAATCTACACATCCTCGGGTGGGATTAGGACCCATCTTTACCTATTAGAGATGTAGGTGGATTCAATGTCGTTTCTTGTCAACCCGGTAGAAAATAAAACATTGATGTGATTAATTTAAATGAATCCTTAATTTTGGTGTGTGCCTCCCAATCAAGCAGAGATGACAGATAATCAGTGGATGTACAATGGTTTTTTCCATCGGAATCAAGTAACAACGGAGTGGGCCGAGAGAACCGATGTGTTTTTGAAGGAGATATTCCGTCGTCCAATGAGAATGGTGCCAGAATGCCCCTGTGCCAAATGTAAGAGACGTATCCGTAGAGATGACTTTGCACCTTCGCACGAATGGATTTATGCCAAACTTTAACATGCCGATGAACTTTTCCCAGCAGGACCGTGGTAGGGAGGAGGTGATACGACAACGCATCGCTGGTCATGAGGACGATGGGGTTAGAGACATGCTAGATGATGTCTATGCTGCACAGACGGCACCTGCGACACTTTCAGCGAATGAACCGGAGGAGCCGGAGGAAACCGCAAAGGCCTTCCTGGATATCTTGGCCTCGTCAAAGAAACCTCTTTATGAGGGTGGCAAGCTCTCTCAGCTGGATGCCATCTCGCAACTGATGACAGTCAAGGCGGAGTACGGCTGTACCCGAGGTTGCTTTGAAGCATTTCTGGGAGTATGGGCTAACAGCCTCCCTGAGGGCCATGAACTGCCGAAAAGCATGTATGCTACGAAGAAAATCATGAAGGCGCTCTCTATGGATTATGAGAAAATACATGTTTGTCCAAAGAATTACCTTTTGTTGAGGCACGAGTATGCGAATGACAACTACTGTAGGAAGTGCGGTTCCTCTCGGTATATTGAGGTGCTCGATGAGCAGGGTGAGAAGAAGCAGCTAGCCATCCCTGCAAAGGTTCTTCGGTATCTCCATTTCATAGAAAGTCTGCAGCGCCCTTTCATCACCGAGGAGTCTGCCAAAATGATGAAGTATCACAAGGAAGGGAAAAGGTACCATGCAAATAAAATCGTACATCCATCAGAAGGTGAAGCAAGGAAGTCATTCGACACAGAATACCCTGAGGAAGCAGCCGAGGCTGGGAATGTCAGAATTGCTATATCAGGTGATGGGTTCAATCCATATGGTATGTCATCTAATCCATACAGCTCCTGGCCCGTGTTTGTTATTCCGCTCAATCTCCCTTCCGGTGCCATAATGCAACGCAAGACCATGTTCCTGTTGCTGATAATTCCGGGGCCTGAATAACCGGGGAAGAATTTGAGTGTGTTTATGCAGCCGTTGGTGGATGATTTGCACCATCACTACTAGGGGAAACCTTATAGGTGGAGGATTATCAGTAGCGCGCCTTTGTGGAACGCGCTACTGATAATTTACAGTAGCGCGGTCACTGCAGAGGCGCTACTGCTATCCACTTATCAGTAGCGCGGCTCGGAGGAAAGGCGCTACTGCTATATGAGCCCCCCTTAGCCACCAGGCTATGTATAGTAGCAGCGCGGCCGGACTGAAGCGCGCTACTGCTAAAACTTTAGCAGTAGCGCGTGTTGGAGACCCACCGCTGCAACTAAAGTTGTACTGTGCCACATGGTGGGCCCCCCTTATCAGTAGCGCGGCCTTCAGGACTGCGCTACTACTAAAGTTTTAGCAGTAGCGCCGTTTTCTGGCCCGCGCTGCTGCTAAGGCGCAGCAGCCACCTTTTTCAGCCCTCTCCCCCCTCCCCCTTCCTCTCTCCCTTCACTTTGCCCTCCCCCCTCCTCTCTCCCTCACTTTGCTTCTTCCTCACCTTGCTTCTCCCCCCATTACTCTCTTTCTTCTCCTACCTCTCTTTCTCTCTCTTTAAAGCCCCTAACTACACCACACCTCCATTAATGCAACCCCTTTCTCTTTTCCTCACTTTTCCACCCCCTCCACTAGTTAGAGCCATCTCCTTCCCCAACTAGCTATGTAGATCTACCCATTTAATGAAGTGACCTTTCTACGTCCCCAACTAGATCTATCCATTTAATTATGCGTGAGCTTCCTATGTTTTGCCAAAATGTCGATTTATTTCCATTTCGGCGAATTTCGGGCAAACTCTATATGTCCTATTTTTAGGGAAGGTCATGCCGAATTTTTGTATGACTTTGATGCATGCATGCGTTTTTATAATCATTTTGCTTATTATTACCGCGCAGGCGATCATGATGGTGAGTGGAACGATGGTGGAAAGGTGGTTGCGATCGGCGGTGCAGGACATGTATGAAAATAACCGGACAGAGATTTTATGTCCGTGCTGAAGATGCAAAGGAGGAGTTTGGCTCGACCCCTAAAAGGATGGTTGTTTGAAGGCGCACCTGCTCATGACTGGCTTCATGGATGGCTATACTCAGTGGATAAGTGAAGATGATGAGGATGAGGACGCCGACGGGGCAGCCAATGACGACATGGGGCCAGACGAAGAGATGACCGATAATGGCGGCAGAGAAGAGGCCAAACATGGCGACGGAGAAGGGGCTGGGCATGGTGGCGGCAGAGAAGAGGCCGGAAATGGAACCAGAGAAGACGCGGACACGCCGCAGCCTTCGTCGCTATTAAGTTCAATCGTGCGGGACCCTCATGTTCGAGACCTGCTTTGCAAGAAGACGAGTAGCGATAGAGCTGCTTCTAGAGAGGAGGCCAAGCTGGAGCAACTGGAGGTAGACTCGAAGACTCCATTGTATGATGGTTGCGATCCCGAGGTGACCCAGTTGAGTTTCACGCTCAAACTTCCAAAGACGAAGACTAAAAACAAATGGACCGACAGAAGCCTCGATGAGCTTCTCAAGTATCTAAAGAAGGTTCTTCCCGCGGGGAACCTGTGTCCTACTAGTGTCAATGAGGCCAAGAAGATCGTGTGCCCTCTTGATCTGCCGCACATTAGATACCATGCATGCATCAACGATTTCATCATTTATCGGAAGGAGCACGCGGAAAAAAAGAACTGTCCGGTGTGCAATGCTTCTCGATACAAGAAGGCCGGAAAGAAATCTCCCCAGAAAGTAGTATGGTACCTACCGATTACTCCCCGTCTGCAGCGTTATTTCGTAGATCCTAAGGAAGCAAAGCTCATGCGCTGGCACACGGAGAGGGTGAAGCCCGACGATGGAAATGATCCGAAGCTGAGACACCTCGCGGATGCAAGCCAGTGGAGAGCGTTCAACGCCCAATATCGATTTTTCTCAGGTGATCCAAGGAACATCGTGCTTGGCGCGAGTACCGATGGCATGAATCCGTTTGGCAACCAGAACACCAACCATAGCGCATGGCCCGTGTTTGTATGGATGTACAACCTTCCCCCCTGGAAGTGCATGAAGACAAAGTACATACACATGACCATGCTGATTCAAGGGCCAAAACAACCGGGAAATAATATTAATCTATATCTGGGGCTACTTCAAGAGGAGTTAGACACGTTATGGAAAACACCGGCCAAGACATGGGACGCCAGCAAAGGCGAGTATTTCTATATGAGAGCCGCGCTGATGACGACGACGGTGCACGACTATCTCGGTTACGGATATGTCGCAGGCCAGGTGTGCCATGCATATTGCGGATGCACGCGGTGCATGGATGATACAACGTCTTAGCAGCTAACGAAAGATGGTGGGTCTGGGAAAATCGTGTACATGGGGCATCGAAGATGGCTCGCGAAGGACGACCCGTGGAGAAACCATGGAGATCTATTCAATGGCGAGGCTGAGCATCGAGGACCTCCACGTAAGAGGAGCGGCGCCGAAATCGATGAGCTGTTGAAAAACTAGGAACAGTGCCCTGCGCCAGGAAAGATGAAAAAGGCGCCGGAGCCGCTGCTGAAGGTATGGAAAACGAGGTCTATTTTCTGGGACTTGGAGTACTGGCCCAAACTCGACACGCCTCATTGCCTTGATCAAATGCATATCACGAAGAATGTCCTTGAGAGCTTGCTTGCAACACTGATGAACATGCCGGATAAGATCAAGGATGGGCCGAAGGCAAGAAAAGACTTGGAAGATTTGAACATGAGGGCAGATCTCCACATGCCGCCCCGTAAAAAGTCGGAGGAGACAGAGACGGAGATGGAGGCGCGGGATCAGGGCAAAAAAGTCAACAAGAAGGAAGAGAATTATTGCCCCCTTCTTGCTTTACCTTAAGTCCGAAGGAGATCGATCAATTCTTCAACTACCTTACCGGAATCAAAGTTAGTTCCGGTTACTGTGGGAAGATAAGCAGATTTCTAGACACCAAGAAGAAAAGGTTCAGCGGGATGAAGTCTCATGACTGTCATGTGATGATGACGCAGATACTTCCTGTTGCCCTTAGAGGGATAATGGACAAGCTCGTCCGTGACACGCTTATTAGTCTCTGCAACTTTTTCGACATTATCTCTCGAAAGTTGATCAGTGTGAAGCAGCTCCGAAGGCTACATGAAGAGATCGTTGTGATACTAAATGAGCTTGAGATGTACTTCCCGCCCGCGTTCTTTGACATCATGGTGCATCTGTGTGTCCACATTGTGGACGACATCATAAACCTCGGGCCGACATTCCTGCACAACATGATGCCGTTCGAGAGGATGAATGGGGTCATCAAAGGATTCGTTCGTAACATGTCCCGTCCGGATGGAAGCATCATCCAGGGCTATCTGACCCAAGAGTGCACCTCTTTCTGCGAGAATTATCTATATGGCGGAGACCCTATTGTTGGTTTGCCCGTTAACAAGCACCTTGGGAGGCTCAGAGGAGAAGGTCACACCAACGGCCGGAGGGAACTGCATGTGGACCACTCGGGTCGACGCAATGACTTTGACAGAGCAAACTTAGTAGTGCTACAGCACATAGACGTGGTAGATCCTTTCGCGACACTGCACAAAGAAACCATCGCAAAGAAGTACCGTGACCGGGGGCTATGCAAGACGAACGCCGAAGTTATTAGAGAGCACAACTCCACTTTCCTACCTTGGTTCAAAGAGCATGTTCTTGCTAATCCCCCGGAAGAGGGCTATACGGACGGATTGCTCATATACGCCTTAGCACATGGCCCCGTGCCCAACCTCGCGACCTATCAGGCATACGATATCAACAGATACACGTTCTACACGGAGGCCAAAGATATAAACAGTGATTTTCAGAACTCAGGGGTGACGATGGAATGCATGACCGGCGACAACGCCGCAACTGAAAGATTCTACGGAAGGGTCGAAGAGATCTGGGAGCTTGACTACTCTGGACTGCACGATGCGACGATGTTCTGTGTCAGATGGGCTAAGAATGTCGAAAGAGAAAACCGGTAAAGAGCGCAACCGTGAACGCCATCGCAAAAAACGAGCCATGGGTGCACGCTAAGCACGTGACACAATGCTTCTTCATAACCGACCCGAGCAATTCCAGCCGTGTTGTCGTGAGGAGAGGCAAAAGGAACATCATCAGAATGGATGGAGCCGCCAACGAGGAAGACTACGACCAGTACGGCAACCCGATGAGGGAAGATGACGATGACGATGAAGCATACGTCAAAAGAAGAATCAATACTACATTACCCAAGAAAGATCGTACTCCATGGAAAAGGAAAAGTCACAACGAGGGGCTCAATTATTCGACAGCGAACAAGAAGGGAAAGAAGCTCACTCAGAAACGAAAACATCGACGCTGAGAAACCATCATATATATATATGTATTTATTTTGTGTACGCACTTAATCGTTATCGGTCAAATGATGTGTAATATATATCGTTGCCTGAGTTATATACATTGTATCCGATCCCCTTCTTCGCGGCTCGGTCGTCTTTCGGAAAAGAAAATAAATAGAAAAATGAGAAAGGAAAGAAGAAAATGAAAGGATTAGAAAAGGATATGAAAAGAAAAAGGAGAAAGGAAATAAGTAAAATAAAATGAAAACAAAAAGCAAAAGGAGAAAATGAAAATGAAAATATAGCTATAGCAGTAGCGCGGGTGTGGACCCGCGCTATAGCTAAGTTAGCTGTAGCGCCGGTTTGGGTATCCCGCGCTACAGATAAGTTAGCTATAGCGCGGGTCCACACCCGCGCTACTGCTATGTTTGAGTTAACCGCATCGCGCGGGCTCCCTTCCTCCTCATTCCTCCCCCAATTCGCACTGACTCTGTCTCTCCCCTCGTCACCGCCGGAGCCCCTGCCCTTGCCGCGCCCCAGCCTCGAGCGCCACCGGAGCCCCTGCCCTTGAGCGCCGCCGGAGCCCCTGCCCTCGCCGCGCCCCAGCCTCGTCGCCGCCGGAGCCCGTGCCATCCTCGACGTCGCCCCCTCCGGTGCGCCAGCCTTATCGCCGCCTCGCCACCGTCTCCCCCGACCTCCATCTCCCCGCCGTCGTCTCCCCCGACAACCGCTGTAAGTCCCCGCCCCTCCTCTCTCTCATTTTAGTATATTGAATTGTAGGGTTAGGTGTTTCAGTTAACTGAATTTTAGGTGTTTAGTTAACTGAATTCTAGGGTTAGGTATTTTAGGTGTTTAGGTGTTTTAGTTAACTGAATTCTAGGGTTAGCTGTTTTAGTGAACTGAATTTTAGGTGCTTGGTTAATTTAATTCTAGGGTTAGGTATTTTAGGTGTTTAGTTAAGTTAATTCTAGGGTTAGGGTTTTCAGTTCCTGTTAAATGAATTCTAGGTGTTTTAGGTGTTTTAGGTGTTTAGGTAACAGAATTCTAGTGTAATGTTAGTAAGTGAGTGAGAGTGTGCTTGCTTTTTAAAGATTGGGGGAAAAGATGCAAAATTAGTAGGACAAAAAATCCAGAAAATTCATAGAAGTTTTATGTTGGACATTAGATTGGAATTTAGCTAGGGTTTTTTATTAGGACAGTAGCTGTTTTATATTAGGACAGTAGCTAGGAATTTAGCTAGGGTTTTTTGAGAAGTAGCTATTGTTTTGTTTAGTTAACCCTAGTAGATAGGAATTTAACTAGGGTTTTTTATTAGGATAGTAGTTGTTTTATATTAGGACAGTACCTAGGAATTTAAAACATATTTTGATGGTGAATTTCTTTATGGTGAATTTCTTTGAATAATTAAAGTGCATGAATTTCTTTGATATACATGATGTTGCCTGTTGGTGGTGAACATATTTTGAATAATTGAAGTGCCAAATGATGTTGGCTGCTGTTGTTGCCATATGATGTGCCAAATGATGGAGATGATGTGCTATTGTTGCCTATGTTGACTTTTCTTGTTTGCAGGGAAATGATCCGAGTGGCCTATGTTTTGCCGGAATGTTGATTCATTTCCGTTCCGGTGAATTTCAGGCGCTCGATATGTCCACTTTTTAACAAAGGTCATGCCGAAATTTCCCGTCATTTTCGGCATGACTTGTGCTAGAAAGTAGGCATATCGAGTGCCCGGGATTTGCTGGGACGGGAATGAAACGGCATTCCGGCAAACCATAGGCCTTTTTTATGTCATTACTCATTTTATTATAGTTTAAGAATTAAACGAGCAGACTTAATCATAGGAAACATGTCGAACAACGACGAAACCCGGGCTTCTGACCACGCTGCCGACGACATACAATATGACCGTGAACATGATTACCTCGACTTTTTGTCTAGTCAGCAAACAGAAGGTTTGCAGGGCGACCTGGTCATAGCGGACAATGGTACTGCCGCCGACTTCGACACCGATGGCACCGGCACCGATGGCGGTGCCGAGACCGGCGCCGAAGTTACCGGCGCCGAAGCCGGTAACGAAAAGAAGAAGCAGAGGACACGACACCCTAACAAACTCGGCATCGGAAGAATCCTGGTCATAGAGATGCACCCCGGCAAATTCGAGCCAATAGCGCCGGATGAAGCTCGCAAGTGCTACGGCAACCAAGTCGGATGCATCCTATGGGAAACCGTGAGCATCAACGACAATAACTTAAGGAAGAAACCACATCTGGAGCACTTGCTCCTAACGAAGCTGCACAAGAGATTCCAGTTCCCCGGCCGGGATGACCGCATAGAAAACCCGTGGGATGATGCTGCCATGAAAGATATCAATAACCACGCCATGGGCATGTTCAGCAATGATTTGGCCGCCTGGAAAGGGAGGGTGAAACGAGCGATCGATGCTAATGAACCCCTGTCCAAGATTTTGGCGGACAATCCGACACTTACGGCAGAGGAGTTCGAAAAGTTCAAGGACACTTCCGCTACCGAGGCAGCCAAGATTAAGTCTGAGAAATACAAGGGCCTTCAGCAAAGGAACACGGGGAACCAATGCCTCAGAAGCCGTGGCTACATTGGCAAGAGGACCATATGGGATAAGGAGGACGCGGAACGTGAAGCCGCGGGGATCCCAGACCCCTACGCGGAGTTCACCGACCCGCAGGAGCGTGACTTCATCAGGGCCCGGTACAAGTGGGACAAGGAAAAGAAGGTTTGGTACACGGACCCGATCATGAGGAAATTGATTAGATTACTAGTAATTATTCTTTTACCACCTTACATTTAGCTTCTGATCAAGTGGACTACACGTTGTAGTAACATTCGTAAACGGTTCATGTTCCTTTTGCAGAAGGAGCAACACAGGCTTGCAGCCGAAATCGACTCATCGTCTCAGTCGTCGATGAGGCCCAAGTGGGACACCCCTCTCAACCGGGCCTTGAACCAACTGAAGGGATTCCCTTTGGACCAGCGGCCGCAATATGGACGTGTGCACGGCGTCGGAGACGGCGCCACATGGAAGTACTACTACAATGAGGGCCCGGAGGCCAAAAAGCAGAAAAAGAAGTTCAGTCAGTTGAACATCGACGAGAAGGTGAAGCTTGCGATCGAGAAAAAAGCAGCTGAGACCGAGAAAAAAGCAGCTGAGGCCGCAGAAGCGAACAAAAATGAGTTGGTCCAGCAGGCAGTCAATGCAGCTGTAGCTGCCTGCAGAAATGATTTCGCTACTAACTTGATTCCGGCTATTATCGACTGGACGAAGCAAAATCCAGACAAGACGGCACAGGATTTTCCCATGCCCAGCTTCGTCGGGAGCAACTCGGTGAACATCGCACCACCACCACCTGGTGCCGCTACCGCACAAGGTCCTGCACCCGCGCCTGCTCCCGCACCCGCTCATAGCAGCCCGTCCTCTGTCTCTGGCGTGCTAGGCGGGCCTTCGTATTTGGCTGACCTCGACGCCCTCACGGTAATTACACGTCGCACCAACATATATATAATCTTCCATTTTTCTTTGCCTTTCGGATGTCTTACGCCGCAGACATGTCTTCGCAGGCCGAGAAAACCCCGTGCACCGTACTCTACATGATCAACGGCCAGAAGGTGGATGTGGGAAAGGCAGTGATAACGAAGCCCTTGGAACTCACGTTCCACGACCAGCCGATCCCCGTTGGCACCTTCAGGGTTACCTTGTCGAGTGTGAAAGCGGGCCACGAGGATTTGACTCCTCCAGTACGGCTCGGGGGAGAGGAGGACAAGACCCCGATGCGGCTTGGAGAATGCAAGGGTTGGATGCTGCTGTGGCCGAATAATCTTCTTCATCTGGAGGCGGCCGAGAGCACACCAATGACCACACATCAGCAAGGTATGAACACCACCACCCCGCCTACGCAATTACCAGCACCTCTCGTGTCGGGTGAGAGCGGCGGACGACGTGAGATAGGGGGTCCAATAGTGGATGATGTAGTCGGCCCCGTGGAACAAGGAATGGATGATGAGATGGAGGAGGAGGACCCTCTCCGGTTCCTCAATACCAGCGCCGCCTATGATGACGGACAAATGATGAGTCAGCCATATGAATCGGGCTATGAGCATGCGGATGAGGAGGTGGATGATGTGCCCGGGCAGGAACGTCCTAGGGTTGATTGCAAGAAGTCTCTCTTCATGCAATCCTCATAGGACACGCCTCCAGATGCCGCCTCAACGCAGGGTCATCTAGCCGAGGGTCGTAAAGTGCTTAGCCCGACGACACTGGGGGTGGGGGTAAGGAAGGGTCTGGACGGTCAACCCAAGAAAAAGGTGAGCAAGAGACCGCCGAAGAGAGGCACTGCTGCCGCCAAAGCTTCTAGCAGCCAGCCGACCGATTTTGCAGACCGTGTACCGGTCAAAGGTGCGGCGATGTACCATGTCACGCGCGAGCCGATCCTACCGCCGAAACCGCTAGAGGGCATATCAGGGGATCTCAAGAGACTGCACGACCATGTGCTGTCGACTGAGAAAAGCCTTGTCGCCTCGGAGGATCTAGGATATCCGCTTTACGCGGTTCGTGTGCCTCAGGCCAAGTGCTACGTCGACACACTGCCGGCGGAGGTGTTCTTCCTGCGGTTTGATCACATCTTTGAGATGTTTCTCACGAGGCGGCTCGATTTTACGATCGTCCGCCTTTTGCGCTACATATGAACTTCGTCATCAGGAGAGAACAAATCTCGCAAATCTCGGTGGCGGATCCATACTACATGCATGAGTCCTTCTTGAGTCTCGGCGAGTTTGAACGTAAAGCTGTTAGGGACTACATCGAATACTTCATGGTAACGAATAAGGACAAGGAAACGATTCTCCTGCCTTATCATCCAATGTAAGTCATTGCCGGACAACCCTTTCGTACGTTTCAATCATTCCTTCGCTCATATGGAGACTAATTTGAGGTGTCTTTATTTTCCGCAGCAATGGGCGCGCCGTCCTTATCGTTCTTTTCCTGCGAGTCTCCCACGCCGTGTATTTCGAATCATCCAGAAACTTCGAGAAGAAAGACTACACCCACATAATGGATATTCTGGATGATGCTCTCCACGGCTTCAGCATGAGGGGTGGCCACATGGAGATCAGGAAACAAAGGAAGAACAAGCCGGGTTTCTCGCATAAAACTACCTTCTGCTCCACCCATCAATCAACAACAAGCAAGAACGATGGATTCTACCTCCTCCATCTCATGATGGAGTTCAGAAGGGATCACCAACAGCTTCGCATGACAACAAGAAACGATGAACATATCCGCAAATGGGCAGAATCCTTAGGAGACGAACTGGATTTTAAACTCAGAGATGACTTCTTTCGCATCCAGAAGGACATTGCAACGATCATCATGAAAGAAGTCGTCGAAGAGAAGGGGATGTTCCACCATGGCCCTATATCGTGAGCTGACGTCAGAAATCGCATAGGCATGCAACGTCAGGACCTGACGCCGTTCATGAAGCTAGGGTGCATCCTCCCGGATATGGATGGGTGGAACTTCCAGTGATTGACGATGCCGATGATGATGTGTCGGTTGAACTTGTAGTTTCTGTAGCGATGAAACTTTGTGATGTCAACGGTCCTGCTGAACTTGCGTAATGCTAGTTTGTTAGTTTGGGTACGATGACCTGCGTACATCTAGTTAATTAGTTTGGGTACGATGAACCTGCGTTGATTAATTATGTTTACTATATGTTGCATCTATTAGCTAACTCTTTCTTTTCGTGTTGCTCAAATATATTAAATTGCATATTATTGTTGAATTCGCTTGATGAAGATGCATCTCTAACAGGTACATAGGTCCTTGATGGCGAAGAAGTGCTATGCCGTGTACATAGGGAGGGTTCTAGGAGTGTATGATGAGTGGCCCGAGTGTCAGGCCCAAGTGTCACGGTTCTCGGGCGGCAGCCATAAAGGGTTCGATAGCAGACAAGAAGCAGAAGCTAGTTACTTGAGGTTCACGCTAGCGCGAGAGAGGAATCACAACCGGCGCCTCATGTACTGCATAATTCCACTCTTACTCATAGTGATAGCTCATCTCTTCTATATCATCGTTTTAGATGGATGATGAAACATGTGTATGGGATGACGATGTAGTTGCATGTATTCGAGACATATCATAACTTGTATCGCTATTTCGAGATCGATGATGATGAGAGACATCATTTGTGTTGGATGATGATGACAAGATTTGATGAGACTATTTGCATGTGTATGATATGATGAGACTATTGTGTGTATGATATGACAGGCTATTGTATAAAACCTATTAAAAATAGAGAAAAAACGCTGTAGATTTTTTTTTACAGACAATAGTAACAGTAGCGCGGGGTATGTGTGTAGCAGTAGCGCTGCCTTAGCAGTAGCGCGTGTTAAACAGACGCGCTGCAGCTTTTAGCAGTAGCGAGGTTCACCTAAACGCACTACTGCTAAACTCTGGTAGCAGTAGCGTGGGTGGAACAGCGCTACTGCTAATAGTTAGCTGTAGCGCCATAGCAGTAGCGCACCCACCCGCGCTACTGCTATGACAAAACCCCGCGCTACTGCTAGGGTTTTCCCTAGTAGTGCATTCTTGGTACTTCCCGAGGTTGACATACGATTGACATCTGCAGAAAAATTTCTTGATGAAAGTTTGGCTACAGTATTGCATGCATGACTTTCCCGGCTATGCCCTATTCTGCGGATGGTGTACAAGTGGGAAGATGCCATGCCCAGTGTGCATGCAGGCCTTGCGTTTCATTTGGCTGAAGAAGGGTGGCAAGTATGTTGCCTTTGACCTGCATCGATAGTTCCTCCCTCCAGACCATCCTGACAGGGAAGACAAAAGAAGAACTTCATGAAAGGCCTAGTTGTCCATGAAGTAAACGAGATTCCAACGTTTTCGGGTGCGGATGTGCTTGCTCAGCTGAAAGATCTTAAGCCTGCTGGCGAAGGGAAAGGCAAAGGCAAAGCCAAAGCCAAAGCCACAGGCGAAGGCGAGGGCGAGGGGAAAGGGAAAGGCAAAGGAAAAGCAAAAGGTTTTGAAGGATATGGTGAGACGCACAACTGGACTCACATTACCCCCTTCACGCAGCTTCCCTATTTCAAGGACCTCAACCTTCCATATAACATCGATGTGATGCACACCGAAAAGAATGTCGGAGAGGCCCTTTTTCGCACGATCCTCAACATTCCTGATAAGACAAAGGATAACGTTAATGCTAGAGTCGATCAACAGAATATTTGTGATAGACCACGTCTGAACATGCGGCCTCCCACAGGCGGTCGAAAATCTTGGTTCAAGCCAGATGCTGACTTCGTGCTTAAAAAGGATGATAAGATGGAGGCATTCAAGTGGCTAAAACATGTCGTGAAGTTCACTGATGGTTATGCATCAAATATAAGTAAGGGAGTCAATCTTTTAACGGGCAAAGTCACCGGCTCAAGAATCATGACTATCATGTATGGATTGAGCGGATTATGCCGGTGATGGTTCAAGGCTATGTCCCTGAGCATGTCTGGCGTGTGCTTGCGGAGCTAAGCCATTTCTTCTGCACGCTTTGTGCTAAAGAAGTATGTCCCAAGATGATAAAAGAATTGCAAAAGAAGGCGCCAGAGTTGATATGCAAGCTAGAGAAGATCTTTTCGCCAGGCTTCTTTACTCCGATGACACATCTCATTTTGCACCTCGAGAATGAGGTATTGTCGGGGGGCCCTATGCAGAATCGTTGGCAGTACGGCCATGAGAGACAAAACAAGCATCTTCAACCCAAATGTGGAAACAAAGCTAAGATTGAAGCTTCCATAGCTGAGGCAGTTATCCTAGAGGAGGTGGCAGACCTCAGGACAGCGTACTATCCGGACCACGTTCCCACTCTGCATAATAAGGTGTCTCGATACAATATAGAAGAGCCCAAGTATAAACCCAAGCTCCCTCTATTCAGCGGGCAAGGTGGCAGGGCTGGATGCTCGAAACCTTATATCATGCCACAACATGAGTGGGAGGACATCATGTTCTATGTCTTGCACAACATCAAGGAAGTTGAGGATGAGTGGATGAGGTAATACCATTGCACCATTCTTTTAGTCAATTCGTTATGTTCACTTTGCCTCGGTCTAATACCACTTTTCTTCTTTTAGTCGATTCGTTGATGAAGAGTGGACGGGAATGATGCCTCCTACTGAAGCGGAGGCACTTACTCTTCTCCGAAAGGGTGTCGATGGAAGGAAAAAAAATGTTGCTTGGTTCATGGAGAAAGTAAATTTTCACACTTCCCTATTACCTAGTGCACCCAACATTTATTAGTTATTGGAACTAATGCACCCTACAATTTCAATTAAACTTGTAGGGAAAAGATCCGAACACATCAATGGATGAAGAATTGAGATGGGTTTCCATGGGTTTTAATAGTCGGGTCATGACATGCGAAAAGTATGATGTGAATGGATATCGCTTCCATACAGAGGAGCACCAGAACAGTCGGCCTGATCCCAAAACTATAAATACTGGAGTCTTCACTGTTGGGGAACGTCGCATGGGAAACAAAAAATTTCCTACGCTCACCAAGATCGATCTAGGAGATGAACATCTACGAGAGGAGAGATTGCATCTACATACCCTTGTAGATCGCTAAGCGGAAGCATTAAGAAACGCAGTTGATGTAGTCGAACGTCTTCGCGATCCAATCACGATCCGTCCACGAACTCCCGATCAAGTGCCGAACGGACGACACCTCCGAGTTTAGCACACGTGTGGCTCGGCGGCTTCCTCTCCTTCTTGATCCAGCAAGTGAGAGAGAGGGGGTAGATGAGATCGGGACCAACACGACGGTATGGTGGTGGTGGTGGCAGCGGAATTCCGGCAGGGCTTCGCCAAGCGCGTACCGGTGAAACGTGGGAGGAGTTGGGAGTGGTAACGGGCAAGGGTCCAAAGGGTGGCTGCCACCAACGCCTTCCCACCTTTATATAGGCATGGAGGGGGCTGGTGGCTTGACCTCCAAGGCCCTAGGGTCGTTGGCCAAAGGGGGAGGAAGGAAATCCCTCCTTTCCTTCCCCACCGATCACTATCCCCCATTTTTAGGGATCCTGATCTTATCCCTTTGGGATATGATACTATTCCTTTTAAGGGAGGATCTTGGTGCGCCTAGAATAGGGTTGTGGGGACTTTCCCCACTACCCATGTTCATGTGGGTCCCCCATCCAGGTGGGCCCCACTCCGGAACCTTCTAGAACCTTCCCGGTACAATATCGAAAAAACTCAAACTTTTTCCGGAACCCCGATAACAACTTTCCATATATGAATCTTTACCTCCAGACTATTCCGGAGCTCCTCGTGATGTCCCAGATCCCATCCTGGACTCCGAACAACCTTTGGACTTTCCACTATTAATATCTCAATACTACCCTAGCGCTGCCGAACGTTAAGTGTGCGACCCTACGGGTTCGGGAATATGCAGACATGACCGAGACTCCTCTCCGGTCAATAACCAATAGCGGGACCTGGATGTCCATATTGGTTCCTACATATTCAACGAAGATCTTTATCGGTTGAACCACGATGTCAAGGATTCAGTCAATCCCGTATGCAATTCCCTTTGTCCGGCGATATGTTACTTGCCCGAGATTCGATCGTTGGTATCTCCATACCTAGTTCAATCTCATTACCGGCAAGTCTCTTTACTCGTTCCGTAATACAAGATCCCGAGGCTAACTCTTTAGTCACATTGCTTGCAAGCTCATTGTGATGCTTTATTACCGAGTGGGCCCTGAGATACCTCTCCGTCATACGGACTGACAAATTCCCAGTCTTGATCCATGCCAACTCAACAGACACCTTCGGAGATACCTGTAGAGCATCTTTATAGGCACCCAGTTACGTTGCGACGTTTGATACACACAAGGTACTCCTCCGGTGTCAGTGAGTTGCATGATCTCATGGTCATAGGAACAGATACTTGACATGCGAAAACATAGCAATAAACTTGACACGATCATATATGCTACGTTCATAGTTTGGGTCTTGTCCATCACATCATTCTCCTAATGATGTGATCCCATTATCAAATGACAACTCATGTCTATGACCAGGAAACCATGGCCATCTTTGATCAACGAGCTAGTCCGGTAGAGGCTCACTAGGGACATGTTGTTGTCTATGTATCCACACATGTATTTGTGTTTCCAACCAATACAATTATAGCATGGATAATAAACGATTATCATGAACAAGGAAATATAATAATAACCATTTTATTATTGCCTCTAGGGCATATTTCCAACATTCACCGAAGTAGATAATAAAGTAGAGTACTACGGAAGGGTAGGAAAAATATACGAGCTTACATTCAACCGTGGGCGCGAAACCCTAAGTCTCGTTGTGTTCAAATGCCAATGGTTCGACCCCAATAAGGGTTTGAGACATACGCCTTCCGTTGGTTTAGTCAAAGTTAAACCATCAACCGTCTATGCCGGAGCTGATCTCTTTATTGTGGCTACCCAGGCCACACAAGTTTATTATCTGCCCTACCCATGCCAGAAAGAGTACCTAAAGGGTTGGGAAGTTGTGTTCAAGGTGTCGCCACATGGTAAGCTGCCAGACCCAAACGATGATGATTACTACAACATAAACCCCATGACATACGAGGGAGTGTTCTTTCAAGAGCAACATGATGATGTGGTCCGTAACAAGGACGATGATGACTTGGGTTATGTTGATGTGGACCCAAACGATGACGATGCACGTAATGATGGTGAGGCAATTGTGAATCAAAGAGACATAATTATGCTTGAAAAGTTAAATGAAGACGCTGATGACGAGGAAGAGCCTCCACCTCCGTCAGACAATGAAGACGATATGCGTGATAGTGATGATGAGACCGGTCGACGAATAGATTACAATAGTGATGATTCATATGGGTTCTAGGAAATGTAAGTTTTTTTGTATGGTTTATAAATATGCTTCCTTCCTTTGCTTTTTTGTATGCTTAATGTGCTTTTTTGTTATTAATGTGCTTTTTTGTATGCTTATTTATTTGTTATACTTACTAATTGTTTATTCTCTTCTCAATGCAGCTTTGCTAATCATGGGCAAGTCCAGCGGCGCGGGTTTCCTAAGCAAATTAAAAGGAGGTCTTAGTCGGAGTGGACGACCCCATCAGCCTCCCCCCCCCCCCCCCCGACTACTTGAGGATGACCCCTCACAGGGAGGTCGAGGGGTCGGGGGAAGAGCCCCTAGAGGAGGAGGGGGTGGTGGGAGAGCCCCTAGAGGAGGAGGGGGTGGGGGGAGATGCGGTCGGGTCAAGAAACTGCGGTCCGTGTCCGACATAGGGGGGTCTTCTTCGACGCCCTCCTATACTGAGGCACCCTCTGAGTCTGAGGAGGAGGAGGTTCGCGAGGAGGAGGAGGAGGAGGAGGAGGAGGAGGGCGAGGAGGAGGGTTGTGGAGGGGAGGGTGGTGGAGGGGAGGGTGGTGGTGAGGTGTGGGGTAACTTGCCGCCGGGTGATCCGAAGGGGTGGCTGCATGGTGCTGCAGAACTACCTACACCTCCTGCTACTGAGGAGAAGAAGTGGCTCATTAAACCCGCGGGGACAGAGTAAGTACCTCTCAATCATAGTTTGAACAAATACTAACATTTTCATTGTACACATGCTAATTTTTTGATTCTTTTGCAGCAATTGGAAAGTTCTTGGAGAGGGCCGTAAACCGAACGGCATTATCACTATCCTGTTGAAGCATTTTTGGCCGGGCCTATTCTGCCCGCGGCCAGACAGGGACCCGGAGCTGTGGGTTTTGGCCACGACCTGGGACCACTACGAGGCTGCCAGCCTCGCAGAGTACGGGACGGCCGCTAAGGCCGTGATCAAAAAATTTGGGTAAGTTCTCTTCAGAATCACTCGTCTTGAGTTTCGTTCATAGTTTATCATCGAATCACTTAACTCATGCCTTGTTTCATTCTGGCTTTATGCATGATTGTAGCAATTCTATAGGGTTCTTGAGGAGCACAAGGCCAGAGCCGACGTGCTCTTGGTGGCGACTGCGAGGAAGAAAGCTTGCCAGATTCAGTACGAGGTGCGCTGGGTTGCCATCTCGCACTACTACCACAACTACCTTGGTCAAAAGATGAGCAAGAAAGAAGCGCAGAAGCTGCGGCTTACTTTGAGCAGGGAGCAGTACATGATGGTAAGTATTACAGACTTTTCATACCGACGTATAAACAGTCAATTTCATTGTTTCGTGATGACATGTCATGCTTCCATTATTTAGGTTATTCCTACTTGGTGCTACGGAAAGGATGACGGATGGGCCAGTTTGGTGGATAGATGGCTCGGTGAGGATGCAGAGTTTACTGCCAAGAGCACAAAGAACCGGGCTAATCGTGGAACCAACGGAACACACGGCCAAGGAAACAGGAACCACTGGGGATACAAGGCCATCCAGGTTTACTAGGATACATTCTTTTTCTTCTTTTTACTGTCATGTTCTTATCTATATACACGATACATTCTTTTTCTTATTTTTACCGTCATGTTCTTATGTATGGCTAACTTCTGTTTGACGTTGCAGGAGGGCAAGTTGAAGAAGCCGCTCTCAGACATGGAGTCGTGGAAGCTGGCCCGTGCGCGGAGTAAGCGCAAGGACGGCGAGAGCGAGTACTACGGCAATACCGAGAAGAACCTGGAGTCCTACAAGGAGTCGTTTACCAAGTTAAATCCTGGTTCGGATGCTGATGACCCCATCCTGTCTCAGACCGATGAGAAGGCGGTGGTGGCCATCCAGCCGAAGTATCATGGTCGCTAACCGTGCCTCGATGGCGTGATCACTCCTTCTGTCTCCTACACACGGCTCCGAGCTACCAACCCGAGCCCGAGCGGCAGTACGGGCCGTTCGCATCCTAGCTTAGCCAGCCAGCATGCTGTAAGTATTTCCCCCCTTATCACTATAGGAATCAAAGAATTTGCCATCAGTCCATTCTTTGTCGTCTGCTAGCCGACCGCAAAGATGGTCTTTGCCGTTAGCTTCCCAAAAGCAGACGGCAAAGAATGGCCTCATGGCAAAGATCGTGTTTGCCGTCAGTACACTCTTTGCCGTCTGCGAGCCGACGGCAAAGAGAATAAAAGTAGACGGCAAAGAGCCCATCTGGGCCCCACTGGAGCTCAGAGCTGATTAGGTCAAACGGACAGCCTGGATGCCGTCCGCTAGCAGACGGCAAAGCGAAGCAGACGGCAAAGACCGCAAAAAGCAGACGACAAAGCTCGAACTGCCTAACGTATCTAACGGCCGTGCCCCGCCCCCACCTCTCTCTCTCTCTCTCTCTCTTTCTCTCTCTCTCTCCCTCCGGCGCAGCCGCCGCCCCGACGACACACCACCGCCCCCGCTGCGCCCGTCGCTACCGCCGCCCCGCTGCCCCACCATCCGCGGCCCCGCCGCCCCGCCGCGCCCGTCGCTGCCGCCGCCCCCTCGCCCCACCATCCGTGGCCCCGCCGCCCCGCCGCGCTCGCCGAGGCCGCGGCAGACGAGCTCGACGCCATCTGCACCCGCAGCGCGGCCTTCTGGAGGAAGCTGCGCGTCGGGGTCCTTGCCGCGACGGTCTTCTCCGTGGCCGCCATCGACATTGTCCTCGCCGCGGCGATCTTCGACGGCCACAGCGGGAGCCGCCCCGCCGCCCAGATCCACTGCCCAGCCGCCCCTGTCGCCCGGCCACCCCCCTCCGGTGAGTTATTTTTCTTCTCTATTTTTTTATTTTTTTTATTTAATTGGTACTGTTAAGTTTGTGCTAGGTTAGGTTAGAAAAGAACTAGGAGAAGAAGATTTTAGGTTAGTCATATTTTAGTTTAGTCAAAATTAGAAGAAGAAGAAGATGATGAAAAAAAAAGAAAAGAAGAATAAGTAGAAGAAGAGGAAGAAGAAGAAGAAGAAGAAGAAGAAGAAGAAGAAGGAGAAGAAGAAGAAGAAGAAGAAGAAGAAGAAGAAGAGAAGGAGTAGAAAAGAAGAAGAAGAAGAAGAAGAAGAAGAAGAAGAAGAAGAAGAAGAAGAAGAAGAAGAAGAAGGAGAAGAAGGAGAAGAAGGAGAATAAGGAGAAGAAGCAGAAGGAGGAGAAGGAGGAGAAGAAGCAAAAGAAGTAGAAGAAGCAGAAGAAGGAGAAGAAGAAGAAGAAGAAGAAGAAGAAGAAGAAGAAGAAGAAAAGGACGAAGAAGAAGAAATAGAGGAGAAGAAGAATAAAAGAGTAGTGGAAAAGTAGTTATATATATAGAGATTTTTTATCAGGATTGAATATTCGTGTTGATCGGGTGGATTTAAATGTGCAGTTGTTTCGTCGCTGCGAGGGTCTGGTGTTCGACGACCTCCCCGTGCATTCGACGAGCTCCCCTGCATTCGTGGGTGAGCACAAATGACATCTCCTCCTCCCCCCTTCATTTGCTCTATTCCGGTCTTCGTGCCGATGATACTTGCTAGCTATAGGTAGATTTAATCATCGGTATGCGTGACCAGTATGCGTCTCCCGTTCGAAAGGGTTATAGTTATAAATATGCATGCACTTGCATATTTATAACCGTGATTCTTTCGAATTGTCCAACGTTATCCATGGACAGCCCGAGTATGTGTAGATTGGGTTCGTTTTCCCATGCTCTGCTCCGGATCCGATACAGAATTTCGTCAGTGCCTCCCTGTTGTTCTCCGGGTACACATCCTCTCTGTTTATTGCCGAGACGTGTATCAGGAGAATAGCGGGGAGGTGCTGCCGAAATTTTGCGTCGGATCCGGAGCAGAGCATGGGAAAACGAACCCAATCTACAAATACTCGGGTGGGATTAGGACCTATCTTTACATATTAGCGTGTAGGTTGCATGGACGTAATAAAATTGACAAACTTGATTAACTGATGAATATATATGCTAAATTATATATATATTTCTTGTGTGTTTAGTAGGTAGGCAAGATGAGTGATCGTGCGTGGATGTACACCAGTCACACTAGTCAGAAAGACACGACCAATGAATGGTTAACAAAAACCAAGGGGTTTCTAAAAGCCGCATTTGCAAATGGCCAGAGAAAAACCTGGTGCCCCTGTGTTAGGTGCGACAACTTTTCACAGAGGACAGAGGGTGAAATGGGTAAACACCTGCAGAAGTGGGGTTTTACGCTTGATTATACGGTGTGGACATTTCATGGTGAGTCTGCCCAACGTACCAGAGCTGACGTGGTTCGTCGTCACACCGACGAGCATGGTACCGGGATCGAAGACATGGTGCAAGACTTTGATGATGCTCGGGATTCGGACGATGAGATGGAGGAATCTGCAAAGGCCTTCAATGAAATGTTGGAGTCTTCAAAACATCCTCTCCACGAGTACACTGAGCTTTGTCAGCTGGATGCCATCGCACAAGTAATGGCTCTGAAGGCTCAATTCAACTTGGGCAGAGAATGCTACGACGCGATGATGACACTATTTGGACGCTTTCTAACCAAAGGCCATGTACTGCCTGCAAACCTGTACCAGTCGGACAAAATCCTCCGTGTACTTAAGATGCCCTATGAGAAGATAGATGCCTGTGAGAAAGGATGTGCCTTATTTAGGCTTGAGTATGTGGACTTGAACTATTTTCCCATTTGCAAGTCTTCCAGGTATGTTGTGGTAGACAACGGTATGGGTGAGAAGAGGCAGACCAAAATCCCCGTTAATGTTCTTCGGTATCTGCCAATCATACCAAGACTTCAACGTCTTTTCATGGTCGAAGAGACGGCCAGACAGATGACATGGCACAAATTGGGCAAAAGAACCGAACTAGATGCAGATGGGAATCAGATGTTGGTACACACATCGGATGCTTTTGCGTGGAAGAACTTTGATGCATTACATGAGCATAAAGCGGCAGATCCAAGGCATCCTCGAGTCTGCATCGGCACGGATGGGTTCAATCCATTTGGTATGACGGCAACCCAATACAGTTGTTGGCCTGTATTTGTCATTCCACTCAATCTCCCCCCCCCCCCCCCCCCCCCCGGACAGATTATGCAAAGAAAGAACATTTTGCTGACGTTGATAATTCCAGGGCCCAACTATCCGGGGAAGAATATGAATGTGTACATGCAGCTGCTTAAGGATGAATTGCAAGAAGCTTGGGATAATGGGTTCAAGACATACGACGCCGCTAGCAAACAAAACTTCATAATGCGTGTCTGGTACATGTACTCGATGCATGACTTGCCGGTGTATGCGATATTCGTTGGCTGGTGTACGCATGGAAGGTTCCCGTGCCCCACATGCAAGGCAGCTCTTCAGTTTCATTGGCTGCAGGCGGGTCGCAAGTATTCTTGCTTCGACTTGCATAGACAGTTCCTGGATCCTCGCCATAAGTTCATAAAAGACAAGAAGAACTTCATCAAAGGTAGAGTTGTCAAAAACTCTGCACCACCTGCGTTGACTGGCCAACAAATCCTGGATCAGTTAAACGCTCTCGAGCCTGATCCAGAGCGTCCAGGGTATTTCAAGGGGTATAATTCGGAACACGCCTGGACTCACAAGACATGCTTGTGGGATCTGCCTTACTTCAAAGACCTCCTTCTTCCACACAACATCGACGTGATGCACACTGAAAAGAATATCGGTGAGGCCCTTTTTGGTACATTGTTCGGCATAGAGGGGAAGTCAAAGGATAATCCTAAGGCTAGAGTCGATCAGCAGACTCTATGTGATAGACCATTACAAAACATGCGACAACCGAAAGGAAAGCAGAACTGGACGAAGCCAAAGCCCTGGTTCAATCTTGGAAGGCCAGCTATGAGGGAAATTATCTTGTGGGTAAAAATGCACTTAATGTTCCCCGATGGGTATGCAGCGAATCTAAAGAGGGGAGCGAGTCTTGAAAAATTGAAAATATTTGGTCTCAAGAGTCATGATTGGCACATATGGCTTGAGCGGGTAATGCCGGTGATGTTGGGTGGCTTTATCCCTGAGGATGAATGGCTAGTACTGGCAGAGCTGAGCTATTTCTTCCGTGTTCTTTGTGCGAAAGAACTATCGCCTGGCGTGCTAGATGACATGGAAAAGTTGGCGCCGGAGTTGCTCTGCAAGTTAGAGAAGATCTTTCCACCGGGCTTCTTTAATCCAATGCAGCATTTGATTTTACATCTCCCGACCGAGGCAAGATTGGGGGGGCGTGCAAAATCGTTGGTGCTATGCAACTGAGAGGATGCAGAAGACGCTTCGAGCAAAATGTAAAAATAAATGTAGAATTGAAGCATCGATGCCCGAGGCATTCATTACCGAGGAGGCGACAAACTTCGTGACAGCACACTACGAAGCCAAAAATCATCATTTGCATAATCTGAAGCCTCGGTACAATGCTGGCGACCCTAAAAAAGATGGATCCAACCTCAACCTATTCAAAGGGAAGCTCGCACCAGCCGGTGCTTCGAATGCAATAATGTTGGATGTCAAAGAATGGCGGACCATTTCGTTGTATATCTTCAACAACCTAACAGAAGTGCGGCCGTACATCGAGTAAGTTCTCGGTACATTGTTTCGCAACTTCTAATTCCTTTGAACTGCTCTTATTCCTGGATATTTGATACAGTCGATACGTCGCCAAATTCTCGGATGGAGCGTTGATCCAAAAGGATTCCATCGAAGAGTATGAGCTTCTGGCAAAGCATGGAGGCGGCTATCCCGGTTTCATCTCTTGGTTCAAACAAACGGTAATTACCATTAATAGACCATTTCATTTCTTGGTCCAATTTGTGGCTAATGCAACAATCCTTTCGTATTAAACTTGTAGGCTAATTCAGAGTCTATGGACACCGAATTGAGACAAGCCGCTAATGGTTTTGACTATAAGGTCCGTTCATTTGAGAAATACGACATCAACGGGTATCGCTTTCGTACCTTTGGCAAAGAGCTATCTATGGCCGACCGAAAATCCACAAATTGTGGTGTCTCTGCTATCGGCGAAGGAGGTACCGAGTATTATGGAAGAGTTGAAGCAATTTATGAACTTCTATTCTATGGTGAAAACCCAACGAACGTCGTAGTCTTCAAATGTTATTGGTTCCAGCCAAAGGAGACTAGAAGGACTCATGAACATATAGGGCTACTCGAAATCAAACAAAGCACCCATTTAGATGTTCCCGATGTCTATATTACGGCTCAACAGGCGACCCAAGTTTTCTATCTACCGTGGGCCTGCCAAACTAATACAAATCTGAATGGTTGGGATGTCGTTTATGAAGTGCCGCCACGTGTTAGACCACCTCCCCCCAATGAAGAGGATTATGAACCTCACATTAACCCAGACACATATGAAGGAAAATTCTTCCAAGAAACACGTCTTTCCAAAAAACGTTTCAAGAACCGCTCTATTTCACCCCAGAACATGGAAGTAGACAGCGACAGTGAATCCGACTTCACCCCTGAGCCGGAACAAGAAGAGCCGAAACAAGAAGAGCCGGAACAAGAAGAGGTTACTGCTGCGGATGACCTGTCAATGCTTGACCGATTACAGAAAGGCCTTCCACATGTTGATGCCGCTGGACCCGATGAGCACGTCATTCAGGACGACACGCGTGATAGTGATGATGATGATGCATCTATTGATCCCGGAGCATATATAGACGATCCAGACTATTATTAGTTTGTATGCACCCCATCTACCCAAGGGTTCTAAAAGGTTAGCAACTTCATCCTTTCATCTCTCATTGCTAGTTTAGCTCGTTTCATGCTCTATAAGTATAGTAATTTGTGGGTTTTAGTTTGGGAGTAATTATGTGGGAGTTTATTTGACTTATATGCAATTTGAGCTCAAATTAACTTCTTAGTTTGCATATATGTAGGTGTGGTTTACTTAGTGCCTTCCCGTCCCCGTCCTCACCGCCGTCGATCGCCCGCGCCGTCCCGTCGCCGGCACCACCTTGGTGAGCCTCTTGTTCTTATCCTTTTTGTGAAAAAAATCTTATTTGTATGATTTAGATAGTTACTTGTATAATTTTCTTACTTGTATGATTGTTTGTTATATATAGTGCCATGGTTTTGATATCCGTCCCCGTCGGCCCTTGTCCGGTTTATGATTCGGATGTGGTATATTATCTTTTATAACTATTTGTTTCATTTCGTGTTTATGACAATTATGCCCATCAAGTTGACATAGCTATTTTTATCTAGGAGGTATGTGAACCGGAAATTGCAACCGACCCTCTTGTCGAGAAGTTAAATTTAGTTGAAAAAGAAAATGATTATTTGAAAGAAAAATTGAAAAGAATTGAAGAAGAGAAGATGAAATTGGAGTTGTATGTTGCCGATGTCGTCGATGATCACAAGATCAAGATGGATGCAATGCGCTTGAAGATTAGAAATATTAGAAAATATGCCATTAATAAAGAGGCTTGCTATCATTATGCTGTTGGATCAATTATTACCTTAGTTGCGATTTTGATCGCATTTGTTGTTGCATTTAAATGCTTTAGATAGTTGTATGTTGTTTTGTGAGAAGTATGTATGAACTTTATGTATATATTTTTGCAGTAATAACATTTGGTCACTACTCTACTTTGGTTTTAATGTGATGAACTTGTATTAATTTGGTCACTACTCCAGACTATTATTAGTTTATATACATATTATTATTCATGTCAGGTATTCAATTTTTGTATGGTGCGGCATAACTCCCGAGCCGCATCGCACACCCCTTCTCCAGGGCAACCTTCTCCAGGTGACTGCCAGAGCAACCTCGGTGCTTGACCTCCGTGATGACGACGACGGTAAGTTTTCTCTAGTGTTTTGCTTAACAAATGCATACTTAGCTTCGTACATGCTAGTTTGCCCTAATATGCCACATACTTAGCTTATTTTCCCCAAAAAAGACATACTTAGCTAATTATCCTCCAAAATGACATAATTAGCTTATTTAGTTCATTTATGACATAATTAGCTTAGTTAGGTCAAAAATGGCATAATAACCTTGGTTAGCTCATAAATGTCATATACTTAGCTTATTTTCCTCCAATATGACATAATAAGCTAAGTTAGCTCAATAATGACCTATACTTACCTAAGTTAGCTCAAAAATGGCATAATTACCTAAGTTAGCACAAAAATGACCTATACTTACCTTATTTTCCTCCAAATTGACATAATAAGCTTACTTAGCTCAAAAATGGCATAATTACCTAAGTTAGCTCAATAATGACCTATACTTACCTTATTTTCCTCCAAATTGACATAATAAGCTTACTTAGCTCAAAAATGGCATAATTACCTAAGTTAGCTCAATAATGACCTATACTTACCTTATTTTCCTCCAAAATGACATAATAAGCTTAGTTAGCTCTAAAATGGCATAATTACCTAAGTTAGCTCTAAAATGACACAAATAAGGAATAAGAAGAAGAAAAACAAGGAAGAGGAGAAAAAGAAAGAATAGAAGAAGAAAGAGAAGAAAAAGAAAGAATAAAAGAAGAAGAATGAGAAGGAAAAGGATATCTCTTTCTTCCTTTATCTCTTCTTTCTTTTTCTCCATCTTTTACTCCTTATTCTTATTCTTCTTCTTTCTTCTTCTTTCTTTCTTCTTATTTCTCTTCTCTTTCTTCTTCTTCTTCTTCTTCTTCTTCTTCTTCTTCTTCTTCTTCTTCTTCTTCTTCTTCTTCTTCTAGTCTTCTTCTTCTTCTTCTTCTTCTTCTTCTAACTTTCTTATTCCCATTTTGCAGATTTGATTCACTTCATGGAAGCTGGCATTGGTGGACTGCTAGTGTTTAGTTTTTGTTTTGATTTGTATTGATGAACAATGTGAAACTATGTATCTATATATGGATGAACAGTGTGAAACTTTGTATGTATTGGTTCTTTTACTAGCCTATGTGTTCTCTTGTTCAATATTTCACGATGATGTTGGATTGTTGGAATACATGGCCAATGCTTCAGCTTGAAACAATATATATATATCATATATGTGTTGTGAAAATGCAGGGAAATAACAGAAAACAGACAAAAAAGAGGCAGTACAGGAACAAAGACCTTTGCCGTCGGTAGGCGGACGGCAAAGGTGCCACGTGGCAGCAACCTGTGCAACCTGGGAGCACCATGTCTGACCCATTTGGGCACCTGGATTACTTGCAACGAGTTCAGGCAAACGAGGATTACAACCGTCGGATGATGGCGGTTAGTTTTTCCCACTTAGAACCAATCTAAATTTTGCATTTTCATTTCTTCTGACCTTCGTGTTTGCTTGGTTAACTAACATCTAGGCTATGTGGTCGTCTATGCAAAACCGCACGGATCCACCATCAATGGGATCCGCACCACCACCTTCCGGAGAACCCCCATACGTGCCCACGTTCGATGAATGGGTGGCACTAGGCAGTGGGACTCCGGTTAGTACATTGCCTAACTATTCACCAACTAGTTCTCGTTGATTCAACACTATCATATTTACCCTTATAATCTCTTTTCAAACATGTAAGGAACCGATGGATCATCGGTTTTTTGTGCTGGTGTTGGTGGATCAACTCCTGGTTCAGAGAGCCCAGTCACTCCGGTCTGGCTAGGTGGTGCTGGTCTTGGCGGTGCTGGCGGCGATGATCCTAATCTTCTCTAGATGATGATGTTTTCCATGTTTTGCTATGCTTTCAAGTTCCATACTTCTTCCTAGTGTTCTTTAGATGACGATGATGATGTCCATGTCTCATACTTATGTTTATGAAGTTTCGACGATGATGATGTTGATGATCTTGAGATGATGATGATCTTTAGATGTTGATGATCTTGAGATGATGATGATCTTTCATATTATCTAGATGAGGTTTTCGACATTGAATATATTTTTGTGTATGTACATGTTGCTTCCTGTGATTTTGAATGCAAAATGCAAAATTGTGTTGTGAATTTGAATTGGAAATGCAAAAACAGAGCAGTTCTAAAAAAACAGAGAAAAACTATGCCGACGGCCTTGCCGTCGGCATAGCCACGACCAGGAGGTCCCAGCGGGCGCCACGTGACTGACATACGCCGACGGCCTAGCCGTCGGCATAGATTTATATCTATGCCGACGGCCAGGCCGTCGGCATATGCTCCTGCCAGAAGCTCCCAGCGACTGCCGCGTGGCAAGTGTATGCCGACGGCCTGGCCGCCGGCATAGAGCACTGCCAGACGCTTGAGTTAGGCGACACGTGGCGCGTCTAAGCCGACGGCCGGGCCGTCGGCATAGATATCCATCTATGCCGACGGCCCGGCCGTCGGCTTAGACGCGCCACATGTTCTCTTTTTATTGGTTCCGCCTGGTCACGCCGCCGTCAGTGGACGTCCGGTAGATTTTTTTTGCCGACGGCCGTACGGATGCCGTCGGCATATACGTCTATGCCAACGGCACTTCTATGCCGACGGTCTGACCAGACTACGCCGTCGAGATTGACGCCGACGGGGATATGCCGACGGCAGCCGTCGGCATAGGGGTACGCCGATGGTAAACGGCCTATGCCGATGGCAAAAGGCCGTCGTCATAGGGGTTAATTCCGGTAGTGATTTCGTGCGAAATGCTAGGTTATAGAGGTCCCTTGTTAAGGAGAATATACACTCTTTAGCTAAGGAATGTCATGTGTAAGGGTTCTAAACCGTGTAAAGATGAGGAAGAATCAGTAAACACAGGCTTGTTGTTGTTCTGTTGTACAGATATAGCACTGAGAAAGACAAAGCTGTTCGTGAATTTTTTCCAACATCGCTTCTTTTTTTTCTGACCAGTGTTGGCATGTTGTGGTAACATAGACAAATAATGATACTTAAGCTGTTTCTCGGTGAAACTAGAGCTATTAATTTCAGCTTTGCTCTTTTTCCCCTTTGCTGGTTGTTTCCTTGCTCATTTGAGAGTAATACAATTGAGAAGAATCACAATCTTTTTCTGGAGCAACTAGCATTTTCTTATACAAATCCTCAAAAGTAAAAACCTGTGAATCACTTGTGAATTGAAGTGGTATGTAATGAAGCCCAATAAAGGGAGTAGGGGTTTCAAAACTACTTAAGTACGGTCTTAAAAAAGAAATTGAAATAAAAGAAAAGTCAGCTTGCTGTCCTGTCCTCTCAAAAGATCACATTTTTTTTATGTCTGGCTTTGCCTATCTTCTTCAGATGCACTATTCCTTGTGTCGAAAGATGGTTGTGATTTGGAAATGTTCTGATTTTCAGTTATGGAAATAGCACGGGGCTGAATTTGGCAACAGTTTCGAGGGAGGGCTATTGTCTTTACGATTTAGTCTTAGCTTTACCCCTTCATAATTTAATTGGCAACTGTTTTGAAGGAGGGCTATAGTCTTTAACTATTTTTTATTTCGCTTTAGCTTTGCACCTTCATAGTTTAACTATCGAAGATCGAAGGTATGTGATGGAACTATTTTGAGTGTATTGGGATTCAAGTTTATTTCCCTGCCAAGACGCATGCATCAGTGCCATGAGGTATATGGTTGGGAGAAACAGTTCTGAAAGTCAGTTTGTATATTAGGATTAATTCCTAGAGAGGTTGTCATTGTTTGATGGAGAATATATTTTTTCATGCACATTGTTTACATACTGGATAATTTCATCTTAAGAATATGGATCAAGTATAAGTTCCCTAGACCGGCAATGTTAGATTTGTAGTAGAACTTTACGGAGCTTCCAACGTATCTAGCTCTTTCTGGGTCCCCGTCTTCTCTCAGCGTAATCTTTTTTTATGGTTTGCTTAGGTATGTAAGAATTCTGATGATCGACATGGTTCGGAGGGGGCATGGACTTGTACCGAATCTATGTGCATGCGTAACTGCAGCCTATGTTGGTGACCCATCCAAGGCTGATGCAAGGTGGTGCTCTCTGGTGATTTTACTTTTGCTGAACAGAACATGGTCTACTATAGGTGTTGCACTCTGTTCCAAATTAATCATGCTGTTACCTTCCAAATTACTTCTTCTGGTCAACTACTTGCATGATCTGATGCCCACTTAACTCAGTGTTAGGATGATATACCATCATTAGATTGTTAAAACGAATGCGGTTGTCTCTGTACACCCCCCTCACAAACCGTATAAGGGCGGTATGGTCATTTGACCATAAGGTATACCCACGTCCGTATGTGGCACGTAGGGCTGTAGGTAGACGTACATAACCGATCCGCCCGCCGTCACACCCCACCGTCTTGGGCCTCGCCCATTTCTTTTATTTTTTAAACATCAAAAATAGGTGTGAGACATAGGATTTGAACCTCCAACCTCTTGGTTTATTTTCACCTGCTGTAACCAACTAGGATAGCTAACTTATTGTGCATAGTTACCTCTTTTATTCTTGAAAACCATTAGCGATCAGACTACTAATCCGTGCTTCCTATCAGACCACTCCAAAAAGGTGCGACGGATTTTCTCTCGATCATTGATGGGATAGTAAAACGTGGGCTGGGTAGTTAGTATACTTTCCTCAATCATGGTCACGGTTATAGCATGTACGGGAGAACCATAAAAGCTTCCAAAATTTTAGGAAACTGATCCCTGGTTTCTAGGGTATAAATCTCATAAATCATGTTTTGTTTTCTAGATAATAAATCACTACCTAGTTGGTTTGACGGAAGCATTTTTTCCATGCGAACGAAATAAAGCAGGTAGATTGCGCAACATTTCTCACATACTCCCTCCGTTCCTCTATATAAGGTGTATTTGTTTTTTGATAAAATTTCAGAATGTAAGGTGCATTTCTTATGATTCCTCCTAATTCCCTGGTTAGCCCTCCTAAAAAAGGAAAGTATCTCTTTTCTGATTGTCTGTATCTCTCCTTATAGTAAAAGAAGGAAACTATCTCTTTATCGATTGCATGTATCTCATACTTTTCTGAACTAATTGATTCACTTTCCACTAACCAACAAATTTGCCAAGGGTAATTTAGTCTTAACATGTCTATAATTATGTGCCTTGGTCACCGTGCCAAAAATAATACACCTTACATAAAGGAACGGAGGGAGTATCATGGAAGAATCATATCAGTTCTCCAATAATTAACCTTTTTCTGATCGATGGAATTTTTTTGTACTGTGATAGAAACATAATGCAGACGTGTTGCAAACATTTTTGCAGAGTCACAAATTACCATGGTTGTTAGCAAATTCTATGTTGCTTCATGCATAACATATAATGCTTCCTTACTTTGTCATGGATGCTTCAGTACCAAAGTTGTCACAATCGACACATGCTTCCTCACATAACCTGACATGGATGGGGGTTTGGGTGGGTGAGTATAATTAGGGAGCAGTTATGGGTGAGTATAATTTGGAAGGAGTTCCAAGTCCCCGTAAAAAATGGAAGAGTTATTGGTGGACGTGGCAAGATAATCGGGAGGTTATGCGGGCATCGATGGATTTTAGAAGCAATCCATGCCATGTGGATCGACGGCGTGCGAACGGTCTAATGAATTGATCCTGTCAGACGTCTGGGAAGCGTTTCCCTTTATTCTTCTTGTTGTGCATCTTCTCAGTCTAATTTTTCTTTTTTGGTTTTGTTTGTCCTTTTTTTTTCTTTGGTTTTTTTCTTTATTTCTTCGGTTTTCTGGAGTTTTCCTGGTGAAAAAGGCCGATAAATGGACGGACGTGTCGTAACTTGCATACGGTGATGAAAATCGTTCAAACCTGACATGGATGCCTACAATGGGAATGCCCACCTACTTGCAAAAGTTAGAATCATTTAATGGATGTCCAAAAATAGACCATGTTGAATGGTATGTGTTTGGGTAAGCTAGAATGTTCCCTCTAAGAGCACGTTGTTTCTCGACATCCTTAAAATGGCTCTAGTTTTTTTTTCATGGCCTTGTATGACCAATTCAAGGCACCATGCCAAGTTGTTTAGATTTTTGGCAATTTTTGTATTTTCTGGAGTTTTCCTGGTGAAAAAAGGCCGATAGATGGACGGACATGTCGCAACTTGCATACGGTGTCGAAAATCGTTAAAACCTAACATGGATGTCTACAATGTGCATGACCACCTACTTGCAAAAGTTGGAGTCATTTCAAGGAGTTCCAAAAATATACCATGTTGAACGGAGGGTGTTCGGGTAAGCTAGAAGGTTCTGTCTAAGAGCACGTTGTTTCTCGACATCTTTGAAATGACTCCAATTTTTTCCATGGCTTTGTATGACCAATTCAAGGAACCATGCCAAGTTGTTTGGGTTTTCGACAATTTTTGCATTTTTTAGAGTTTTCCTGGTGAAAAAATGCCGATAAATGGCCGGACGTGTCGCAACTCGCATACGGTGTCGAAAATTGTTCAAACATGACATGGATGCCTAAAATGGGCATGCCCACCTGCTTGTAAAAGTTGGGGTCATTTCAAGGATGTCCAAATAAATCATGTTGAACGGGGTGTTCGGGTAGGCGAGAAGGCTCCGTCTGAGAACACGTTGTTTCTCGACATCCTTGAAATGGCCCTAATTTTTTCCATGACTTCGTATGACCAATTCAAGGCAACATGCCAACTTGTTTGGGTTTTCAATAAGTTTGCATTTTCTAGAGTTTTCCTGGTGACAAAAGGCCGATAAATGGCCGGACGTGTTGCAACATGGATACGGCGTCAAAAATCGTTCAAACCTGGCATTGATTCCTATCATGGGCATGCCCACCTTCTTGCAACAGTTGGGTTCGTTTCAAGGATGTCCAAAACTAGACCATGTTCAACGGAGGGTGCTCGGGTAGGATAAAAAGGAGAAGAAAATCAGACTGAGAAGAAGAAATAAAGAAAACCAGACTAAGAAGATAAAAGGATAAAAAGAAGAAGAAATAAAGAAAAAATAAAAAACTTATAAAACCAAAGAATAAAAGGCAAAAAAAGAAAAAAGAGAGAGAGAAGAAAACCAGACTGAGAAGATGCACAACAAGAAGAATAAAAGAAGTAATTAGGCATCGCAAGTGAGCTACCCTAGTTGGTTATAGCGGGTGGAAGTAATCAAGAGGTTCGGAGTTTGAATCCTACTTCATGCACCTATTTTTTGAAGGTTAAAAAAAAAAAATGGGCCAGCCCAGGACGAAGTGGTGTGTGCCCCAGTTTGTGTGACGCTACTCCATGTACAGTTGGAGCTCGCGCCAGGGAAGCTCCTGGCATGGTGGGCCTGCCCATGTAGATGTAAGATCGATCGCAATTTATTTTCCCCTGCGTTCGCTCGATCGCATTTTAAAAAAGCGAAAAAAAATCACAAAAAATGAAAAGAAATCATGAATTCAAAAATGTTCACGAATTTTTAAAAAATATATGAATTTAAAAAAAGTTCATCGAAATTGAAAAAAAATCATGGATTTTCAAAAAAATATCCACAAATTTGAGAACAGTAAAATGATTTGAAAAAAGTTCATCGAAATTCAAAAAAAGTTCTTCGGATTGAATAAAATAATTCATCAATTTCAGGAAAAAAGTTCATCAATTTGAAGAAAAAGTTCACATAGTTGAAAAAATTCATCAAACCAGGAAGAAGAAAACAAAACAGAAACAAAAAATAAAAAAGGAAAAATAAAAAAGGAAAACGAAAAAAAGGAAAAAGGAAAACGAAAAAAAGGAGAAAGATAAAAGAAAAACGAAAAACGAAAAAAGAAAAAAAGAAAACGAAACAAAGGAAAAAGGAAAACGAAACAAAGGAAAAAGGAGAATAGCAACCAATAAAAGATGGAAAATTTGTAATATATCAGGTCAGATTGGGTGGTGGGGTGGTTATAGTATGGTACCTCGAACCTGGAGGTCACTGGTTCGATTCATTGTGAGCGTGCCTTTTTTTGCGGTTTCAAAATCAGAAAGAAAAGGGGTAGATGGGCCGGCCCAGCAGGGAGGGTGTGCGTACGCCATCTTGCAAAATACATACTAATGTATAGCGAAAATATTTATCTCAAAAATAAATGTATAGCGAAAGTATGACCATCATGCCCTCTCTTATGAAGAGGTGTGAGCTAATCTGAGTCGTCCTTGTGTTTAGGGGGGGTGTACCGAAGCAGAAGTGGTATATTTTCCTTTTTTCCCGTCACTCCCAACTATTCAGTTTTGTTGGACAGTCTGTTAGATGAATCATATATGTGTACCTTCTACATGTAATGTCACCGACCAGATGAGGTAGTCCCAAGATATTATAGTAAGTGGGTCTATTTATGTCTGTAACCTCATATTGACGGGTGTAGAGGGGGGAGCTATGCCTCCCAGGAATAAGGGCCATAAAGGGGGGTTTGGGTATTTCCTCTAAAATATTAAGTATGAAGTACTAGGTAAAGAAAATGAATTAGACAGTCATTTAAGGAATGTTGTTCTTTCTTTTTGTCAAGAATAAAACACAAGCTCAAGTAAGACAGGTAAATGAAAGTTCACTCTAGTCTGTGCTCTGGATAGATAAATGGAAGTTCACTCTTGAATAGTCTTTGTGCTCTGGACTTTACAGATTATGCATGTTTTTTGTTATCATTACATGCCCATCAGTTTGATTGTCATGTCTGTGATACGGGTGCTATTATAACATTGTAATTTAAAGGCTGGAGCATAACCATTTTAGTCTAATTTAATTTGATTTTATTCCGATAATCCACAAAGTCTTAAGAACATTTTCCTGGCATGCAGGATGGAAAGATACGAATGATGTGAAGACTAAAGGGATGAACCGGTGCTGCCAATATCCTAGTATCCTTGCAATGAATGTCGGCGACATTGGTAGCGTCTGTCGTGGTCTAATCAGGGTTTCTGTCTTCCGTGGGCCTTTTGCAGGGTATTCGCCGGTGTACTTGCTGCCGGCGCCCTGCCATATATTGAAGCAATGACCCCATCAAAGATCGTCTTGACCCTTTGCACACCGGTGGGGGTGCCGTGGCAGATAATAGCAATCGCACAGTAATTTCAGAATTGCTGAAAATTAATTTTGAATTAATTATCCTATCAGCCTAGTACTAGTACGGTAATACTCCCTCCGTCCGGAAATAATTGTCCTAGAAATGAAAAAAATGAATGTATCTATAACTAAAATAAGTCTAAATACATCCATTTCTCGGACAAGTATTTTGGGACGAAGGGAGTACTAAAGGTATACTCCAACCAAACTAGTCCACACTCCTAGACCTGAGAGAGAGAGGGAGAGAGAGACCTATCAGCCTAGTACAAGTACAGTAATACAATAGGTATACTCCAACCAAACTTGTCCACAGTTCTAGACCTGACAGAGAGAGAGAGAGCTGTCAGTCCCCTCCAAGGGAGCTTTGGATCAGTGGCATTTAATTAAGGTTAATTAAACTAGGGTGTGTGATTTCATGCTGACTTCCCTGACTTATTAAGGAGAATATTCTTTGGGGCCCGAAGCAGATGTAGTTTGGATAATTGAGCACAATCCAGTAGTCTGGTGGACCCCTCGTAGAATAGACATCTGCTAATACACGCGTCGTGACTATAACTAACGTTGAGCTGCAGGGACACGATGTGAATGTCTGTTTCCAATTGTTGTTTCGGTGCGTGTTTAGGGGTTACTGTGAGGTGGGCCGCACTTACCCACTATCAGCATCAACTTTTACTTGCCACAGTGCCCCCATTTATGCGCAAAAGGGTCAAGATGATCTTTGATGGGGTCATTCAATATATGGCTGGCAGGCAGTAGTGCCCGTACTAGTACCCGCCACCGGGGCAGCCGACACCCTAGTACTATCCGCCGCCACATGTGCTCATCACCACGGCGGCCACCACGGACCACCACCATCACCACTAGGATGATGACTGCTGCCTTGGATTCCTCAAAGGATGGTAATGCCAATACAAGCTTTCTCTTAACGTGTACACTTCCGCTTCAGTACAAACCCCTAGACACATAAACGGCCCAGATCGTCCGATACCCCTTCGTAAAAAAGGGCAAGATGGGAAAACCAGGGAAGGGGGCGTTGCGCGCCGCAGCGCGCCGTACGCGGGCGGCGGGCGTGGCCGCTGTAGAGTATGCCTGTACACGCGACATGTATGCGCCTGCTCGCGCCTGGTTTCCCCATGAAAACCGCCGGTCCGCGGCCCCCTAATGCCCGCCAGTCTGCGGCCCCCTAATACCCGGCGGTCTCCCGCGTGCGCCGAGCCCCTTAATACCCGGCGGTCGCCCGCCCGCCGCATTACTCCGGCGCAGAAACAGCGGCACCGCCTTGACCGGCGCGTGGATCCGCGCGCGGCGTCGATTCACACGGCTTGACCGCCTGCGCACGCCGCCTCTCGCCTTCGCACGCCGCAGGACCGCCATTAATCGCCGTGCACCCACCCCTGCCCCCCGCTCGCCGCTATAAACCCCCTCGAGCGCCGGTCCTCGCAGCACCCGCCCTCCCTCGCCTTCCTTCCCCGACGATCCCCTCTCGCGCCCCCCTCTCTCTCTCTCCGGCGATGGCGCGCCCTAACCTGACGCTGGAGGAGGCGGAGGAGCTCGCCCACTTCGGCATCCCTGCCGCGCCGGACGTGCGGCTGCCGTCGAGGTGGCGGCTGAGCATCGACGGAGTGCCGGTGGCGCCGGTGCCCGAGGTCGGCACCCACCTGTTCGCGCGTGCCGTCGGCCTGTATCGGGTGCGGCTGCCGGCGGAGGAGCTGCACGACCCCCGCTACGCCACCAACAACCCCGCCTGGCCGGACATGCTCGCCGAGGACCACGAGCAGCGCCTCCACGCGTACGCCGGCCCACGGCCGCCGGTGAAGCACAACCGTGCCCGGCGGCACCAGATTTGGGACGGCCGCAGCTTCGAGGACGTCGTCGGGCCGTACCGCGCGCAGGCGGCCGCCGGTGCCCTGCCAGCCCCAACCAGCGCCGGCTACGGGCTGTTCCGCCGTGGCGACGCGCGCTCCACCCGCGTCGGCTTCGGTAGCGGTGCGCGCCCTATCCGTGGTGGCGCACGCGGTGACCACGGCGACGCACGCGGCGAGCGCGGCTCTGTCCGCCTTGGCAGCGTTGATCGCCGCTCGGTGGCGTCCCGCGGCGCCCGGGACGGTGGTGGGTCCAGCCGCGCCCCTCCGCCCGAGGCCGAACCGGAGCCGGAGCCGCCTCTGGTGGCGGAGTACAGGCGGCTGGCAGCGGATGCCGGCGACCCGGATGACATGCCGGGTTACTTGACGGTTATCCGCGAGTCGGAGAACGCACCAGTGCCACCCCCGCTCGTCCAAGAGTACATGCAAGTCGCCCCTGCCGCCGGCCACCCCGAGGACCCGCCGGACTTCCCCGGGTACCACACCGCGGTGGCGGACTCCATGGCGGCGCCCGTCGTGCACGTCGGCAGCAGCAGCAGCGACGACGGGGAGCTCGGCTTCGACGAAGAGGACTTCGGCGGGGTTGACGACGATTAGTTTAGGGATTTTTTTTCGTTTTAGTAATGTCGTTTAGTTAAGTTTAACTATTTTCTTTTGAATTTCGTTCAACTAGAATGTAAAATATATCCTAAGACTTGAATGAAATATCGTTTGTTTGAATTAATAGTGTTAAATTTTTGTTTAAATTTGTTTAACCGATTTGGACAAGTGTCTTATTTTAAATTAAAATGAAGGAAAAATAGAAATGGAAAATAAAATTGAAAAGAAACAAAAAGGAAAAAAATATAAATTTGAAAATTGTGAAAGTAAAGAAAGAAAACCGAAAGAAAATAAAAATGTAAATGAAATTAGGAAAAATAATAATTTTTTGTTTAAATTTGTTTGACCAATTTGGACAAGTGTCTTATTTTAAATTAAAATGAAGGAAAATAGAAATGGAAAATAAAATTGAAAAGAAACAAAAAGAAAAAAATATAAATTTGAAAATTGTGAAAGTAAAGAAGAAAACGAAAGAAAATAAAAATGTAAATGAAATTAGGAATAAATAAATAAATTTTTGTTTAAATTTGCTTGACCGATTTGGACAAGGTCTTATTTTAAATTAAAATGAAGGAAAATAGAAATGAAAAATAAAATTGAAAAGAAACAAAAAGAAAAAAATATAAATTTGAAAATTGTGAAAGTAAAGAAAGAAAACCGAAATAAAATAAAAATGTAAATGACATTAGGAAAAAAAATGGAAAAATGACAAGTTAAAAAATAAAAAGGAGCCCGGCCCGGAGCGGAGTGAGGCCTACTAGGCCAACCCCGATGAAGCTCAAGGGCGAAAGGGGCTTGCTTTTCGGCCACACAAGGTCCATAGGCCCAACAGGGCGGCGGTGAGAGTATAGGCAAGGCTGGTATATGTTCGGAGGAGTTCGGCGACTACGATGTAGGCGGCTATTTAAACCGGTGTGGGCGCCCCTCGCTAGGCGAGGTGGGACTAAACCCAGTGCCGTGGACGCTGTGCGGACGAGCAGGCGCACATGGGCCAAACTGGGCGAGCCCAACAGGCGCCCGACGTCGCCGTCGTAGTCGGCCAGATGGTCCGCCGCAATTTTTTTTTGTTTTTGATTTTTTTTGCCATTCAAATAGATAAAATGTAACATATATTTTTCGAATAGATAAAAAACATTTAATTTTCAAAACGTATTTATTTTTCAAATTAAAAAATGGCAACAAAATATTATTATGTTGTATATATTATACAATGCCATTTCTTTGTCTACGTTAGTAGTATTTGCTTTTGTCTTTCGAATTGAAAAAATGTAACAACAATTTTGTAAAATCTTTTTGTCTCAACAAAGTTATCCAATTAATTTAAAATAATATTTTTGATATTAAAGTTTGTTTTTTATAGTTTGTTTACGTTAGAAGTATTTATAGTTTGTTTTTAAAAAAATTGAATTATTTTTATATGTGTATTATATGAAAATGATAATACGCACGTACTCTTGGAAGACATACTCTTGGACCCCACGCAAAATTTCATCGAATTCCGACGACATACGCACGTTGCGTCACGTCCGGCCAGTGTTTTAGGGTTTTACGGCCGGGAAAACCATAGAAAATTCATGGAGCGTCGAAAAGCTACGAAACTTGGCATGCATGCTTCTCATGACGGTACAAGGCTATGAAAAAAATTTGGGTTCGTTTGAAGGATGTCGAAAAAAAACATCCTTCGGGACGGGCCCTTCGCTCCTACCCGAACGGCGTGCGCAGAACAAGGTCATTTTTGGGTCATCTTCAAAATGACCCCAAATTTTGCAAGAGGGTGGGCATGCCCACCCCAAGACCCCATGCAAAATTGCATCGATTTCCGACAACGTACGCACGTGGCGTCACGTCCGGCCAGTGTTTTAGGGTTTTACAGCCGGGAAAACCATAGAAAATTCATGGAGCGTCGAAAAGCTACGATACTTGGCATGCATGCTTCTCATGATGGTACAAGGCCATGAAAAAAATTTGGGTCCGTTTGAAGGATGTCGAAAAAAAAGTCCTTCGGGACGGGCCCTTCCTACCCGAACGGCGTGCGCAGAACAAGGTCATTTTTGGGTCATCTTGAGAATGACCCCAAATTTTGCAAGAGGGTGGGCATGCCCACCCCAGGACCCCATGCAAAATTGTATCGATTTCCGACAACGTACGCACGTGGCGTCACGTCCGGCCAGTGTTTTAGGATTTTACGGCCGGGAAAACCATAAAAAATTCATAGAGCGTCGATAAGCTACGAAACTTGGCATGCATGCTTCTCATGATGATACAAGGCTATGAAATTTTTTTGGCTCCGTTTGAAGGATGTCGAAAAAAAACATCCTTCGAGACGGGCCCTTCGCTCCCTACCCGAACGGCGTGCGCAGAACAAGGTCATTTTTGGGTCATCTTCAGAATGACCCCAAATTTTGCAAGAGGGTGGGCATGCCCACCCTAGGACCCCACGCAAAATTTCATCGATTTCCGACAACGTACGCACGTGGCGTCACATCCGGCCAGTGTTTTACGGTTTTACGGCCGGGAAAACTATAGAAAATTCATGGAGCGTCGAAAAGCTACGAAACTTGGCATGCATGCTTCTCATGATGGTACAAGGCTATGAAAAAAAATTGGATCCGTTTGAAGGATGTCGAAAAAAACGTCCTACTCACGTGATATACTGGTCCGTTTGAAGGATGTCGAAAAAAACGCCCTACTCACGTGATATACTGGTCCGATTGAAGCATTGCAATACTGTTTGTGCATAATTGCTCTATTTTTACCGCAATATCATAGATCCTACTGTTTCGAAAAAATAGACATGTAAAAATTCTCTGATCGTGGACAGATCTACCGTACTAGGCTGATGTAGAAATTGCTCTAGCACTCCATGATTATGGAGTGCCAGAGCATCGCCTACACCAGCATGGTGAGGTAGGGCTGCCACGCTCAAGGAATTAATATCGTTTGCGGATGAGGCTATTTAAACTGATGATTAAGCACCAATATAAGCAATGTGGGATTAAAAATAAAGCACTGTAGGCGGTTGAGGCCGCACGTGGCGCGCAAGGGCCGGACACGTACGGTGGCCGCCGCACCATGGGGCGCCCGCCTGGTCGCCGCGGCTCGCCTTCATGGGCCGGCCCGTGCGCGCCGCGTGTGGCGGCCATAGGTTTAGAACGTTTTTAAAGGTTTTTAGTACCGCATTTGAAAGCACATTTGCTCCCTTGGTGGTTTTGGTAATTCATAACAACATATATCTCATTGAACTAATGTCCATTCAAGTTAAAGATTTCAGGATGTTCAATGATTGGCATGGCATGGACTAGAGGCGTGGACCCCTCAAAATGCTAAGGACAAGGATTGGCAAAAGCTCACGACTCTACATTTTTGGTTTAGTGATCCAAGATCACATTGAGTCCATAGGAAAGCCAATACTATTAAAAGGGGATGAGGTGTTGCTTAATGATCTTTTTGCTCAAGTGCATAGTGACAGTACTCCTAAACCCTCAACCACTCTCTCTACCCAAATATGTCCAAAGCCTACATTCCAACTCGGCCCCACCGAATTTCTCTATCCGGCCCCACCGAGTTCATCCAAGACTTAGCCACTGCCAAAACCCTAACAAATCGGATCCACCGAAATGGATCTCGGTCCCACCGAGATGGCCTTGCCAACTCTGTGTAATCATTTGCACTTACTTCGGTCTCACCGAGTTTTGCAAATCGGTCTCACCGAGATGGCTTGCCGATTCTCTGTTGCCTTATTGCTTCACTTCGGTCCTACCGAGTTGATGCAATCGGTGCCACCGAGATGAGGATTGCCCTAGCCATTGCACTTCGGTCCATCAGAGTTGTTCGTATCGGTCCCACCGAGATTCCTAAAGTTCATATCTTTTACACAGTTCGGTGCTACCGAGATGATCGTTTCGGTGCCACCGAGTTGGGTCAAAAGTGTGTAACGGTTGGATTTTGTGTGGAGGCTATATATACCCCTCCACCACTTCCTTCTCAGTAAGGAGAGCCATCAGAACGTGCCTACACTTCCACCATACATTTTCTGAGAGAGAACCACCTACTCATGTGTTTAGATCAAGATATTCCATTCCTACCATTTGAACCTTGATCTCTAGCCTTTCCCAAGTTGCTTTCCACTCAAATCCCTCTTCCACCATAGCCAAATCTGTGAGGAGTTGTTTGAGTGCTGGGAAGACTATCATTTGAAGCACAACAGCAAGGAGTTCATCAACAACACACCGTTTATTACCTTTTGGAGAGTGGTGTCTCCTAGATTGGTTAGGTGTCACTTGGGAGCCTCCAACATGATGTGGAGTTGAACCAAGCAGTTTGTAAGGGCAAGGATATAGCCTACTTCGTGAAGATCTACCCCGAGTGAGGCTAGTCCTTCGTGGACGTAAGCCATGGTGGAATAGACAAGGTTGCTTCTTCGTGGACCCTTCGTGGGTGGAGCCCTCCGTGGACTCGCGCAGCCGTTACCCTTCATGGGTTGAAGTCTCCATCAACGTGGACGTACGATAGCACCACCTATCGGAACCACGCCAAAAACCACCGTGTCTTCATTGCGTTTGAAATCTCCGATCCCCCCCTTTACTTACATATGCAATTATCTACTTTCCGCTACTATACTCTTAGAATTGCATGTGTATAGGGTGATGCTTGACATGTACTATTGCTAAAATCTGCCCACAATTAAAATCTGGGAAAAGGTTAGGTTTTATTTGGTCAAGTAGTCTAATCACCCCCCTCTAGACATACTTTCGATCCTACAAGTGGTATCAGAGCTTTGGTCTCCTTAAGCCTTGATTTCCATTGCTTTGGTGATCATAGCCTTGGTTTCACAACCTAGGAGAGTATGGCGTCTAGTGAGGGTAACTATCACCGTAGAGGTCCATATTTTGATGGTACAAACTTTGCTAGTTGGAAACATAAGATGAAAATGCATATTCTTGGTCATAACCCTGCCATTTGGGCTGTTGTTCGTGTTGGCTTGCAAGGTGATTTCTTTGAGGATGGCAAGGAACCGGATCGTGAAGCAACCCCGGAAGAATTGAAGATGTTGCAATACAATGCTCAAGCTTGTGATATTCTATTCAACGGTTTATGTCCCGAAGAATTCAACAAAATCAGCCGCCTCGAGAATGCAAAGGAAATTTGGGATACTTTGGTTGATATGCATGAGGGTACCGAGTCTGTCAAGGAATCTAAGTTGGATGTGCTTCAAAGTCAACTTGACAAGTTCAAGATGAAGGATGGTGAAGGAGTCGCTGAGATGTACTCTAGGCTTGCTCTCATCACAAATGAGATTGCCGGCTTAGGAAGTGAAGAGATGACTGACAAATTCATCATCAAGAAGATACTTAGAGCTTTGGATGGAAAATATGATACCGTCTGCACATTGATCCAAATGATGCCAAACTGTAAAGATCTCAAGCCCACGGAAGTCATTGGAAGGATTGTTGCTCATGAAATGTCACTCAAGGACAAAGAGGAGCTGCACAACAAATCAAGTCGTGCTTACAAAGCCTCAACCGATGCTCCAACAACTACAAGTGACAAGCTAGTATCCAATGAAGAGATAAGCCAAATGGTGAAAAGATTCAACAAGTTCTACATGAACAAAGGGAAAGAAAGAAGCTCTAGCTCAAGACACTATGAGAGAAGATCATCAAGTCGTGACCGTAATTGCCACAATTGTGGAAAGCCTGGACACTATTCCAATGAGTGTACGGCTCCCTACAAGAAAAGAGACGAATCACCAAGAGGAAGACATAGAAGAGATGAATCACCTCATAAGGAGAGAAGGAGTAGAGATGATCGTTATGAACGAAGACACTCTCGAAGAAGCAAGGATTCGGAGAGGAAGGACAAGTCATCCAAGAGCTACACAAGAAGAAGACATCAAGCTCATGTTGGTGAATGGGTTTCCGGCTCCGACTCCGACAACCACTCCGAGAGAAGTTATCACTCCAACTCCGACTATAGTCAAGATGAAGGTGTTGCCGGACTTGCACTTGTGTCATCCAACTCCTACGATCTATTTGACTCACCCAATGAAGGAATTGGAAGATGCTTCATGGCAAAAGGCCCCAAGGTATCACACCCCGAGTATCTTGATTTCAATAGTGATGAAGATGATTTGCTTGGTGATGATGATTTACTTGTTGATAGGGCTAGTGATGTGAGCTATAATGAAAATGCTAGTAATCATGATAGTCAAGAGGAAACGAGTGACAATGCTATGAAGAAGATTGAGCGTCTAACTAAAGAACTAAATGCTCTTAAGTTAGCTCATGAAACAACTGAAGAGGATCATAGAGAACTTCTAAGAACTCATGAGAAGCTACGCTTCGAGAAGCTAAATTTAGAGCAAGAGCATGAGTTTCTTAAAGCTATCAATGACGATCTTCGAAAGAAGAGTTCTTCATATCTTGCCAAGCATTTACTCTTGTCTACCTTTATGCCACAAGTTAAACCTAAGCAAACTAGCAGCAAGGGTAAAAATGGTTCTACCTCTAGTAGTAACAATAACAATGCTAAATCCAATGTTGTTGCTTCTAGTAGTTCTATTGATTCCACTAATGATTCTCTTAGCCAAGTTACACTTGAGCAAGAAAATATGCTATTGAAAGGAATTATAGAGAAAGGTGTCTACAAGAGTCTTGCTGGGAGTAAACAATTTGAGGAAATTGTACGCAAGCAAGGAAGGCACCGGAAGAACCAAGGTGTTGGTTTTGAACGAAAGTTCAATGCCAATGGAGTTGAGTGGGAAGAATATCAATACCCCAAGACGAAGTTTGTTCCTTAACAAAAGAAGTATGATCCTACTTCCTTCAAGGGAACAAAAGCTCAAGAAGATCTTCCACCACAAGACCACAAGCTAAAAGGCAAGGACAAGCTTCAAGAAGAGATTGATTCATTTGAAGAAGCTCCTCAAGCCATGGTCAAGTGGGTTCCCAAGACTTCATCAAGTTCTACTTCATCAAGTGCTACTACAACTCCAAGGATTCCCATCATGTTGATGTGGGTCCAAAAGAAGAAGAACTAGAGAGTTCTTGAGGGTGACTCCGCCAACAAACTTCACTCAAATTCTTTATGGCAAGAACTTGTGCAACCAACTTCCACATTTTGCACTAGTTCATGGAGTCACAAACCCTCTTGTTGGTAAGGCACGGGACAAGGTATTGAAAGCACAAAACTCCAAAGGATTGCTCCCAACTCTTGATGGTCTACATCAACATTGAGCATCCACATCTTCAACATCTACATGAAGTCATCATCGACAAAACCCAAGGTTAGTTCATCCCTCTTAGGGGGGATATCACATCTAGGGGGAGCTTTGCTCTAAGCAATTGAGCTAAAGCAACTCTAATGGTGTGAACACATCAATGCTTTATGTAAAAGTGGTAACCCCACTTGTGCTTAAATGATGAGTATGACCCATGATCAAATGTTCTCATTTGGCTCCCAAGTCAATATACTCAAATATAGGTGACCTAGTCATCGCCATTGCTTGATAGATGCTAGAATTGGTTGTGCATGTTTGACACATATTTCATTTGCTATCTTATTGTGTGAGCATGTTGGTTTGCATGTTTTCATCATTCGAGGACATCCATTTGTTGTTTTGATTGTCTTGGTTTTTCTGGCCAAGTGGATGTACAAGAATGCCTAAGTACCTTCTCTAGCTATCTATGCTTTCTTGTCTCAAATTCTATTCTTGCTGCATCACAAAAATTGAACAAGTCCATTATTTGACCCTCCGGGTGAGGAGCACTCGGAGCCACCGATCTGAAAGGGCTGAACCTCCAAAACCTTCTAAATGATTTCCGCCGAACCAATTCACTCAAACTCGGTCCAACCGAAATCACTTAGATTGATCTAGGTTTCCCATCTCGGCGCTACCGAGTTCAACCATTTCGGAGCCACCGATGTGTTAAACTGCGAGCAGTTACACATATCGGTGCCACCGAGTTGTTCAACTCGGCGCCACCGACAGCGTACGGGTATATATCTCGCGCGGACCGAACGGTTGAAATTTCTCGACCCCACTCGTTCCCGCTCCCCGTTGCTGCCGTCGCCCTTCATCTTCGGACTTCGCCGTCATCTCCAGCGCGCTCTCGCCGCTGGATTCCGTCGCCATCAACGGCAATCTGCCCCGCCGTTGCCGCCGTAGAGGATCTCCACCAAGTTAGGGTGAGATTCGATCCCTTTCGTGCTTCCTTTTTCCGATTCAATGCATGATTGGACTGCCTGAATTCATGCCACGGATTGAGAACTCCTGTTACACTACAAATTCCGTAGATTAGATGCGAGTAAAATTTTTAGGTTTAAGTTTCCGCTGAATGCATCTCGGACCGACCGATTCGAAATTTTCGGTACCACCGATTTGGTCTCTGACCATAGCACTAGTACGTCTCGGTGCCACCGAGTTGTACAAATCGGTGAGACCGAAAGTAAATCTCAGTGAAACCCTAGCATCTCAGAGCCACCGAACCCCATCTCGGTCTGACCGAAATGGCGTGTAAGGTTTATGTAGTGTGCTTCGGTATCACCGAAATGATCAACACGGTCCTTCCGATATGCATCCTGTGAAAACTTGAAACTAAGAGTTGAACTCAAATTTTATGAAAAACTTCTGCTTTTTGTGATGACTCATCTACTCTGCCCATACCCAGCTATTCACAGGGACAGCTCAGCAAGATGTCAAGTGGCAGTGACAGTCAGAACAGGTCAGAGCCGCAGACAGAAATGAGTGAAGGGTCAAGCCCCGATGAGAGTTTCTATGAGGGAGAGAGGAGCTCTCCAGATCTTCCAAAGGCAGCTACCAGAACAAGAAGAAAACCTCTGACAGTGAAGATGATGATTTTGTTGCAAGTGAAGCTGCAACTAAGAAAAAGAGAGTAGTGCTTGCTAAGGAGTAAAACACCAAGCCTACTTCTACCAAAGAGAGGACTGTTGTGAGGAAAGTTCCTAAGCAGACTATGCAATTCACTCTTGAAAAGCCTAGTGCTACAGTAGAGCAGCTGCAGAATGATGTTGATGCTGTCAGGACAGCCCCATCAGATGACAGTGGAGATGACAGACCAACCACAGAGCGATTTCAGACAGTGCCTAGGGCAGCCAAGTCTGCTGCAATACCAGTTGTGGATCCACGGACCACAATATCTACACCAGCTGCTACTGCCACAGTGCCACCTCAGGTCTCCACTGCACCAGCCTAGCAAACATCCGCAGAAGTCTTCGCGGACGCTCTTATCTCAACGCCGTCTACGCACACCGGAGCAGCCAGCAGAAGATCACCTTCAGGAGCTTCAGAGGATCGTGCTTAGAGTGCCGACTAGTCCTATACAATTCGATCTTTTTGGTACTTGTTGCCAAAGGGGGAGAATTTGTATAGATCATAGGCTTCGAGAGAGAGTGTTCTTCTTTAATTTGCTCGCGTTCTTTTGCTACTTGCTTGTTTGATGCTACTCTGTTATGTGTGTGCTTGCTACAGAGTCTGAAGGATACTCTATCATTTATGCTTGTGATTGGTCATACTATGCTTGTTATGATGATCAATGCTTATCCTTATCTTTATCTTGTATGATCAATTACTTATGTTGGTGATGCATGCTTACTATTTCAATCATATCATTTTGCACGCTCCACCAAGATGTATGTGACATGGAAGAGTGACCCATGAGCCTAATCGATTGTGCATTTGCATTCAAACGCAAATATTTAAATAATGCACAAATTTAGGGGGAGCTCTTGCTTATCACATACTTCTCAAAGTGACGATGTATTTCACTCATTTAATCATTTGTCGAAGCTTTGATCTATATGTTGTCATCAATTACCAAAAAGGGGGAGATTGAAAGCACATTTTCTCCCTTGGTGGTTTTGGTAATTCATAACAACATATATCTCATTGAACTAATGTCCATTCAAGTTAAAGATTTCAGGATGTTCAATGATTGGCATGGCATGGACTAGAGACGTGGAACCCTCAAAATGCTAAGGACAAGGATTGGCAAAAGCTCAAGACTCTACATTTTTGGTTTAGTGATCCAAGATCACATTGAGTCCATAGGAAAGCCAATACTATTAAAAGGGGATGAGGTGTTGCTTAATGATCTTTTTGCTCAAGTGCTTAGTGACAGTACTCCTAAATCCTCAACCACTCTCTCTACCCAAATATGTCCAAAACCTACATTCCAACTCGGGCCCACCGAATTTCTCTATCCGGCCCCACCGAGTTCATCCAAGACTTAGTCACTGCCAAAACCCTAACAAATCGGATCCACCGAAATGGATCTCAGTCCCACCGAGATGGCCTTGCCAACTCTCTGTAATAGTTTGCACTTACTTCGGTCTCACCGAGTTTTGCAAATCGGTCTCACCGAGATGGCTTGCCAACTCTCTGTTGCCTTATTGCTTCACTTCGGTTCTACCGAGTTGATGCAATCGGTGCCACCGAGATGAGGATTGCCCTAGCCATTGCACTTCGGTCCATCCAAGTTGTTCGTATCGGTCCCACGGAGATTCCTAAAGTTCATATCTTTTACACAGTTTGGTGCTACCGAGATGATCGTTTCGGTGCCACCGAGTTGGGTCAAAAGTGTGTAACGGTTGGATTTTGTGTGGAGGCTATATATACCCCTCCACCATTTCCTTCTCAGTAAGGAGAGCCATCAGAACGTGCCTACACTTCCACCATACATTTTCTGAGAGAGAACCACCTACTCATGTGTTTAGATCAAGATATTCCATTCCTACCATTTGAACCTTGATCTCTAGCCTTTCCCAAGTTGCTTTCCACTCAAATCCCTCTTCCACCATAGCCAAATCTGTGAGGAGTTGTTTGAGTGCTGCGAAGACTAACTTTTGAAGCACAAGAGCAAGGAGTTCATCAACAACACACCGTCTATTACCTTTTGGAGAGTGGTGTCTCCTAGATTGGTTAGGTGTCACTTGGGAGCCTCCAACATGATGTGGAGTTGAACCAAGCAGTTTGTAAGGGCAAGGATATCGCCTACTTCGTGAAGATCTACCCCGAGTGAGGCTAGTCCTTCGTGGACATAAGCCATGGTGGAATAGACAAGGTTGCTTCTTCGTGGACCCTTCGTGGGTGGAGCCCTCCGTGGACTCGTGCAGCCGTTACCCTTCGTGGGTTGAAGTCTCCATCAACGTGGACGTACGATAGCAGCACCTATCGGAACCACGCCAAAAACCACCGTGTCTTCATTGTGTTTGATCTTCCATACTCTACCCTTTACATTCCTTACTTTTGCATGCTTTACTATTTCCGCTGCTTAATCTCTAGGTATGCATGTGTAGAAAGTATTGGAGTGATCTTAACTTGTGCCAAACTCTGCCTAAGTTCCAAGAGAAATTAAAATCTGCAACTTTTGTTGGTTAAGTGTCTATTCACCCCCCCTCTAGACCTATCTCCTCGATCCCGCAATTGGTATCAGAGCCTTGGTCTCCATTGCCTTGGTTTCATCACCATTGGAGGGAGATGGATGCGTCTACGTTGGGGAGTCTTAGACGTAGAGTGCCTATTTTTAATGGGGAGTATTACAACTTTTGGAAGGATGAAATGCTTGATATCTTTGATGAATTTAACTTGAGCAAGTATATTCATAATCCTTATGTGCCCCCTATTGATCCCTTGCATCCTACTCATGAAGAGGAAATTGACATGCTTCGTAACCTTAGAACCGTCAATCTTATCATTAGAGGACTACCTAAGGTTGTGCTTGGTTTCATGCAAAACTTTGAATGTGCCTATACTCTATGGCATGACTTAGAAAAGCGATATCCCGATTACTCTTTAAAGAGTCTCGATAAGATTCTTCATAAGGCTGTTGCTTTTCACAAGATGAGTCCTAGTGATCCTAAGTTTGATGATTGGTTGTTTGAGCTTCGTGATCTTATGCGTGCCAAAGGAGATGTTAGAACTATTAGCAACATTATCATGGAAGCCATTAGAATCCATAAACTTGAACATTGTCATGATCATGAAACTAATGAATCTGTTGCCCTTTGTGATGATCACATGCATGATGATGATGTTGAGCATGGCTATTATGATGAAGACGAAGACTTTGATATTGAATTTGAGAAGACCATGAGGAATCTTAGTCTTATGGCAAATCTTCGAGATTATATGGCCGGAGGAAAAGAGTGGATTCTTGATAGCGGTTGTACCGATCACATGACCGGAGATAGAGACATGTTTCGTGAGCTTGCTAAAAATGATGGTCCACGCAAGTATGTGACTTTTGGAGACAACTCCAAGGGTAAGGTACTTGGCCTTGGTAAGGTGGCCATATCCAATGATAGCTCCATACAAAATCTTATGCTTGTTGAATCTCTTGGTTACAATCTTCTTTTCGTATCTAGACTAGCCGATTTTGGTTGTAATGTTCTCTTTACCAAAGTAGATTGCCAAGTGTTTCGCCAAGATAATCATAATATGGTCTTTACCGGCATTCATAGAGGTGATCTATACATTGTTGATTCCACTAAGAGAGCCCAACCTCGTACATGCTTAATTGCTAAATCTTCTAAGGGTTGGTTATGGCATAGAAGACTTGGACATGTTGGCATGCGTAACCTTGATAAACTTATTTAAGGAGATCACATTCTTGGAGTGAAAGATGTTATATTTGACAAAGATCGACTTTGTAGTGCTTACCAAGCAGGAAAACAAGTTGGAGGAAGCCATCCCGTGAAGAACATTATGACCACAAGAAGACCACTCGAGCTACTTCATATGGATCTTTTTGGTCCCAACTCCTATAAGAGTATTGGTGGTAACTCTTTCGGTTTGGTCATTGTTGACGATTTTTCCAGATTTACGTGGGTGTTCTTTCTTGATGACAAATCGCAGGTACAAAAGATCTTCAAGAACTTTGCAAGAAAGGCTCAAAACCAATTTGAAGTGAAGATCAAGAAGGTTCGGAGTGACAACGGAACGGAGTTCAAGAACACCAATGTGGACACCTTTCTTGATGAGGAGGGTATTTCACATGAGTTCTCAGCTACGTACATACCTCAACAAAATGGAGTTGTTGAGAGGAAGAACCGGACACTTATTGAGATGGCGAGAACAATGCTTGATGAATACAAGACGCCAAGACATTTTTGGGCGGAAGCGGTTGAAACAGCTTGTCATGCAACAAATCGACTTTACCTTCACAAGCTTCTTGGTAAAACAGCGTATGAACTGCTCACCGGTAACAAACCACAAGTTGGATACTTTCGAGTATTTGGCTCAAAATGTTACATTCTTGATAAGCATCGTCGTTCAAAATTTGCTCCTAAATCTCATGAAGGTTTCCTACTTGGTTATGGATCGAACTCTCACACTTACCGTGTCTACAACAACTTCACTCGAAAAGTTGAAGAGACGGTAGATGTGAAGTTTGAGGAGACTAACGACTCGCAAGTCGAGCAATTGCCACTTGATGTAGGAGATCAAGAACCATCGGAAGCAATCCAAGACTTGCCCATTGGCAAGATTTTCCCCGTGGAAGTAAAGGAGAGTACCTCATCTATTCAAGTGGAAGCCCCAACTTCACATCAAGGTGAACGACAAGTTGATATGGAGGCATCCACAAGTGGAACACGTCAAGACGATGGGAATGAGGAAGTGCAACAAGATGATCCACCTCAACCTCCTTCTCCACCTCCACAAGCGAACAACGACAACATCAACAAAGAAGAAGAAGATGATTATGATGAGGAAGCCTCACCACAACCCAAGAAGAAGCTACCTCGAGTTAGAGCAAGAATCGACAAGGATCATCCCGTCGAACAAATACTTGGAGATATCCAATCCGGAAGAATCACTCGCTCTAAATCTCGTTTAGCTAACTTTTGTGAGCATTACTCATTTATCTCTAGTGTTGAACCCTTGAAGGTAGAAGATGCTCTCAAGGACCCCGATTGGGTGAATGCAATGCACGAAGAGCTACACAACTTTGAGAGAAACCAAGTGTGGACATTGGTTGAGAAGCCTAAGGAAGAGCAAAACGTCATGGGAACCAAATGGGTGTTTCGGAATAAGCAAGATGAAGATGGACAAGTTGTATGCAACAAGGCTCGTCTCGTAGCACAAGGTTACACACAAGTCGAAGGTATGGACTATGGTGAGACCTATGCCCCCGTTGCAAGACTTGAGTCCATTCGTATTTTACTTGCTTATGCCAATCACCATGATATCACACTTTACCAAATGGATATTAAAACTGCTTTCTTAAATGGTGAAATTGAGGAGGAAGTGTATGTTAAACAACCTCCCGGTTTTGAGAATCCCAAGAAACCTAATCATGTGTACAAACTTCGTAAAGCTCTTTATGGTCTTAAACAAGCCCCTAGAGCTTGGTACAAATGCTTGACAAAGTTTCTTATTGAAAAAGGTTTTGAGATTGGGAAGATTGATTCAACTTTGTTCACTAAGAGGATTAATGGAGAATTATTTGTATGCCAAATTTATGTTGATGATATTATCTTTGGATCTACTAACCCCTCTTTTAGTGAAAAGTTTGGAAGGTTGATGTCGGAAAAGTTCGAGATGTCTATGATGTGTGAACTCAAATTCTTTCTTGGTTTGTAAATCAAGCAAACTAAGGAGGGTACCTTTGTTTCTCAAACAAAGTATACCAAGGACTTATTCAAGAAGTTCAACATGCAAGAGAGTAAAGGTATGAAAACTCCCATGCCCACGAGTGGACATCTTGACTTGGCCAAGGATGGCAAACCTCTTGATCAATAGGTTTATCGATCTATGATTGGTTCATTGCTATATCTATGTGCCTCCTGTCCCGACATTATGCTAAGTGTGTGCATGTGTGCACGATACCAAGCGGCACCAAAAGAGTGTCACCTTAAGGCGGTGAAAAGAATTGTGAGATACTTGATACATACACCAAACTTTGGCATATGGTATCCCAAAGGATCTTCTTTTAATCTTGTTGGCTACTCCGATTTGGACTATGCCGGAGACAAGGTTGACAGAAAATCCACTTCGGGTACATGCCAATTTCTTGGTAGATCTCCTGTGTCTTGGTCCTCCAAGAAACAAAATTCCATATCTCTATCTACTGCCGAAGCGGAATACATTGCCGCGGGATCATGTTGTGCTCAATTACTATGGATGACGCAAACTCTTAAAGACTATGGTGTGCATGTGAGACATGTACCATTACTATGTGACAATGAGAGTGCTATTAAGATAGCACACAATCCCGTGCAACATTCTCGAACAAAGAATATTGAGGTTCGTCACCACTTCATTCGAGATCATGTTGAGAAAGGTGACATTGACCTTAAACATGTTCCTCAAGGACCACTCAATGACTCTTATCCTCTACTTGCATCTAGAGCCACTCAATGGCTAGATGTGTTTCTCAAGGACCAAGCCCACTTGATCAATAACCTTGAAGTCCCTTCTTGGAAAGTGATGTCAAAGGGGGAGAGAGGAATACATCAAAGCTTATCACTACAAAAAGATGCACCTTACAAGAGGAGAGAATGTTACATGTTTCTAAGAGGGAAGAAACATGATTAGCTTGTTCTTTGGTTAGTTCTCTCACCCTACCTACTCCCAATATCCAATATCAGATTCAGGGGGAGAGGAAGTTCTTTAAGGGGATACAACTATTTCTTTCTTTTGGGGACATGTCTGCTTCAAAGAAGTATTCACCTAGTGATACTCTATTCTACATGTCATCCCAATCTTGGTTTCCTGTTGATCTTGTGATTTTTCTTAAAGAAGTTATCCTGTGTTATCTAACCCTGTTTTCTCAAGTGTATTTCTTCAGGTACTTAATCAAGAATTTCAAGGTAAATATATGCATCACACTCATGAACATGATTGACCTCTTGCTAGCAAATATAGTTTGCAAGAAGACAATTATGAACATGTGGATACCTAAATGTCATATATATTGCTCTGATGCATATAGCCAAGATACATGTTGCATGTATATTTCCCTTGAGATATCATCACGTTATATGCACCTCTTCAGGGGGAGTTCAGAGGATATCATACATGTTACATGTTTCCTTCAAAGCTTTCACACATACCTCTGCTATATCTGTATTTGAAGCTTTGATGTATGTTGTCATCAATTACCAAAAAAGGGGAGATTGAAAGCACACTTGCTCCCTTGGTGGTTTTGGTAATTTATGCCAACATACATGTTGTTGGACTAATGTTTTTATCTAGTGAATTTCAGACAAGTTCAACAACGGCGTGGCATGGACAAGAGGACGTGGAACCCCTTCAAAATGCTAAGGACAAGGATTGGCAAAAGATCAAGACTCTACATTTTTGGTTTAGTGATCCAAGATCACATTGAGTCCATAGGAAAGCCAATACTATTAAAAGGGGATGATGTGTTGCCTAATGGTCTTTTTGCTCAAGTGCTTAGTGACAGTACTCCTAAACCCTCAACCACTCTCTCTATCCAAAGATGTCCAAAACCCACATTCCAACTCGACCCCACCGAAATTTCCTATCCGGCCCCACCGAGTTCACCAAGACTTAGCCACTGCCAAAACCCTAACAAATCGGATCCACCGAAATGGATCTCGGTCTCACCAAGATGGCCTTGCCAACTCTCTGTAATCGTTTGCACTCACTTCGGTCTCACCGAGTTTTGCAAATCGGTCTCACCGAGATGGCTTACCAACTCTCTGTTGCCTTATTGCTTCACTTTGGTTCTACCGAGTTGATGCAATCGGTGCCACCGAGATGAGGTTTGCCCTAGCCATTGCACTTCGGTCCATCCGAGTTGTTCGTATCGGTCCCACCGAGATTCCTAACGTTCATATCTTTTACACAGTTCGGTGCTACCGAGATTATGGTTTCAGTGCCACCGAGTTGGGTCAAAAGTGTGTAACGGTTGGATTTTGTGTGGAGGCTATATATACCCCTCCACCACCTCCTTCTCAGAAAAGAGAGCCATCAGAACGTGCCTACACTTCCACCATACATTTTCTGAGAGAGAACCACCTACTCATGTGTTGAGATCAAGCTATTCCATTCCTACCATTTGAATCTTGATTTCTAGCCTATCCCAAGTTGCTTTCCACTCAAATCCTTCTTCCACCATAGCCAAATCTGTGAGGAGTTGTTTGAGTGCTGGGAAGACTATCATTTGAAGCACAAGAGCAAGGAGTTCATCAACAACACACCGTCTATTACCTTTTGGAGAGTGGTGTCTCCTAGATTGGTTAGGTGTCACTTGGGAGCCTCCCACATGATGTGAAGTTGAACCAAGGAGTTTGTAAGGGCAAGGAGATCGCCTACTTCGTGAAGATCTACCCCGAGTGAGGCTAGTCCTTCGTGGACATAAGCCACGGTGGAATAGACAAGGTTGCTTCTTCGTGGACCCTTCGTGGGTGGAGCCCTCCGTGGACTCGTGCAGCCGTTACCCTTCGTGGGTTGAAGTCTCCATCAACGTGGACGTACGATAGCACCACCTATTGGAACCACGCCAAAAACCACCGTGTCTTCATTGCGTTTGATCTTCCATACTCTACCCTTTACATTCCTTACTTTTGCATGCTTTACTATTTCCACTGCTTAATCTCTAGATATGCATGTGTAGAAAGTATTGGAGTGATCTTAACTTGTGCCAAACTCTGCCTAAGTTCCAAGAGAAATTAAAATCTGCAACTTTGGTTGGTTAAGTGTCTATTCTCCCCCCTCTAGACCTATCTCCTCGACCCCGCAGAGTTCTATCCGATGTAATCACTTTTTGCGGTGTGTTTGTTGGGATCCGATGAATTGTTAGTTTATGATCAGATTATCCATGAATATTATTTGAGTCTTCTCTGATCTCTTTTATGCATGATTATTATAGCTTCGTATTTCTTCTCCGATCTATTGATTTGGTTTGGCCAACTAGATTGATTTATCTTGCCATGGGAAGAGGTGCTTTGTAATGGGTTCGATCTTGCGGTGCTCAATCCCAGTGACAAAAAGGGACATGACACGTATGTATCGTTGCTATTAAGGGTAAAAATATGGGGTTTATTCATGTGTGAGTTTATCTTGTCTACATCATGTCATCGTTCTTAAGGCGTTACTCCGTTCTTTATGGACTTAATACACTAGATGCATGCTGGATAGCGGTCGATGTGTGGAGTAATAGTAGTAGATGCAGGCAGGAGTCGGTCTACTTGTATTGAACGTGATGCCTATATACATGATCGTTCCCTTGGATATCGTCATGATTATTTGCTTTTCTATCAATTGACCAACGGTAATTTGTCTACCCACCGTATGCTATTTTCTCGAGAGAAGCCTCTAGTGAAAACTATGGCCCCCAGGTCTATCTAAATCATATTACTAAAACCCTAAAAATATTGCTGCCATTTCTTTTATTTATTTTATTTTGTATTTTTGCTTCAATCTATCTATCTATCACATACAATTTAATCTTGCAATTGACCGCCGAGGGGTTGACAACCCCTCGTTTGCGTTGGGTGCAAGGATTTGTTGTTTGTGTGCAGGTGCTGCTAACGAGGTGTTGCGTGATTCCCTACTGGTTCGATAACATTGGTTTCATAACTGAGGGAAATACTTATCTCTACTATGCTGCATCATCCCTTCCTCTTCGGGGAAAATACCAACGCAAGCTACAAGTAGCAGGAAGAATTTCTGGCGCCGTTGCCGGGGAGACATCATGAACATTTATCAAGTACCTTTGCATAAACTCTCATTTCCTTGCCTTTACTTTATTTGCCTCTCGTTTTCATCTCCCCCACTTCTAAAACATTTTTACAAAAATACAAAAATATTTTCCGTTTGCCTTTTTCTTGTTTGCTTGTTTGCTTGCTTGTTATCTTGTTTGCGTAGTCACGATGTCTCAAGAAAATACAAAATTGTGTGATTTTTCCAATACTAATAATAATGATTTATTAGTACTCCAATTGCTCCTCCCGCCGCTACTGCAGAGACTTGTGATATTAATGCCGCTTTGCTAAATCTTGTTCTGAAAGAACAATTTTCTGGTAGTCCTAATGAAGATGTTGCATCCCATCTTAACACTTTCGTAGAATTGTGTGACATGCAAAAGAAAAAAGATGTGGATAATGATATTATGAAATTAAAATTATTCCCATTCTCATTACGGGATCGTGCAAAATTTTGGTTTTCATCTTTACCATGAAATAGTATCGATTCTTGGGATAGGTGTAAAGATGGTTTTATTACTAAGTATTTTCCTCCCGCGAAAATTATTTCTCTTAGAAATCAAATTATGAATTTCAAGCAACTTGATCATGAACATGTTGCCCAATCTTGGGAGAGGATGAAATTAATGATAAGAAATTGCCCTACTCATGGTTTAAATTTATGGATGATCATACAAAAAAATTATGCGGGATTGAATTTTGTTTCTAGAAATCTTTTAGATTCTGCCTCGGGTGGTACTTTTATGGAAATTACTTTGGGGGAAGCGACTAAATTGCTTGATAATATTATGGCAAATTATTCACAATGGCATACTGAAAGAACTCCTACTAGTAAAAAGGTGAATTCTATTGAAGAAATTAGTACTTTGAGTGATAAAGTTGATGCACTTATGAAATTGGTTGCTAGTAAAAATACTCATATTGATCCTAATGATGTGCCATTGTCCACTTTGATTGAGCAAAATAATGATCCCGTAGATGTGAATTTTGTCTCACGAAATAATTTTAATAATAATGCTTATAGAGGTAATTTCAATGCTAGGCCGTTTCCTGGAAATTCGTCTAATAATTATGGCAATCCTTATGGTAATTCTTATAATGATAATAGGATGCCCTCTGATCTCGAAAGTAATATTAAAGAATTTATTAATGCTCAAAAAAATTTCAACACTACGATAGAAGAAAAATTGAGTAAACTTGATGATATGTCTAGGAGCATTGATAGAATTATTCATGATGTGGAAAATCTTAAGACTAAAATTTTGCCACCCAAAATTGATATTAGTGAATCAATTAAAGCTTTATATGTCTCCATGGATGAGAGGAAGAAAAGAACCGCCATGCTAAAAGCTAAACAAGAAGTTTTAGAAAAAGCGATTCCTCCCGGTTTTTATCGTATTAATGATGAGGATATTAAAATGATTGGTGTTTCATCTATTAATTCTTTGTTTAGAAATATAAAACTTGATGAAAAGGGGACTGACGAAGAGTCAACTTTAGCTAGTAGGCGTTCCCACAATTCAGAGGGTGAAAATCTTAATGAAAAAATTGCCAAAAGTGGGTTTGGAGAGGTAAAAACTTTAAATAGCGATGTGCCCACTCTCTTGGATTACAAAGATTTTAATTATGATAATTGTTCTTTGATTGAGTGCATTTCTTTGTTATCCATGGTAAATTCACCCAATGCTTATGAGCAAAACAAGGCTTTTATTAAACACATCGTAGAAGCTATGATGAAAGCGTTAGAAGAAAAGTTAGAAATAGAAATTTCAATTCCTCGAAAATTATATGATGAATGGGAACCCACCATTAAAGTCAAAATTAAAAATTATGAGTGCAATGCTTTATGTGATTTGGGTGCTAGCGTTTCCACAATTCCGAAATCTGTATGTGATGTGCTAGGTTTCACCAATATAGATGAATGTTCTCTTAATTTGTACTTGGCGAATTCTACTATTAAAAAACCAATGGGTAGAATTAATGATGTTCTTATTCTTGCAAATAGAAATTATGTGCCCGTTGATTTTATTGTACTTGACATTGAATGCAATTCTTCTTGCCCCATAATACTTGGTAGACCGTTCTTACGAACCATAGGTGCCGTTATCGTTATGAAAGAAGGGAATAAAAAATTTCAATTTCCATTAAAAAAGGGTATGGAACATTTCCCTTGGAAGAAAATTAAAGCACCATATGAATCCATCATGAGGGCCACTTATGGAGTCAACTTGAAAGATGACAATACTTGAAACTATGCATTATGCCTAGCTAGGGGCATAAAACAATAGTGCTTGTTGGGAGGCAACCCAATGAATAAAATATTTTTTTTCTGTTATTGCGTGTTTTCACAATTATTCTACTGGTATGATTGTGTTTTTGTGTTTTTAATTGGTGTTTGTGCCAAGTAATACCTTTAGGATGATTTGGAAGATAATATAATTGATGCTGTTTGGAAAACAGAAAGTTTTGCGTCCAGTGCCCGAATTTTGTTTCTGTACTGGAGCGTCAGAAAAATCTGAAATTTTTAAAAAGTATTGGTATATAAATTGCCCACTATGTCCTAATTTGTCATAATTTTTGAAGTTACATAAGTATGGCTTTTAAATAGATTGCTACAGACTGTTCTATTTTTGACAGATTCTGTTTTTGATGCACTACTTGCTTGTTTTGATAAACCTATGGATTGTATCGGGGGGTATAAGACATGGTGAAGTTAGAGTACAGTAGGTATAATGCAAAAATAAAATATGAATGGGTTTGAAACAGTACTTAAAGTAGTGATTTATTTTGTTATGCTAACGGATCTCACGAAGGTTTTGTTGAGTTTTGTGTGATTGAAGTTTTCAAGTTTTGGGTGAGATCACGATGGATGAAGGAATAAGGAGTAGCAAAAGCCTAAGCTTGGGGATGCCTGAGGCACCCCAAGGTAATATTTATGGAAGACTCAAGAGTCTAAGCTTGGGGATGCCCCGGAAGGCATCCCCTCTTTCTTCTACCAACCATCGGTAATTTTACTTGGAGCTATATTTTTATTCGTCACATGATATGTGTTTTGCTTGGAGCGTCGTGTATTATATGAGTCTTTGCTTTGTTTGCTTTTTAGTTTGTCACAATCATCCTTGCTGAACACACCTATCTTGAGAGAGCCAGACGATCATCATCATTTGTTAGAATACTCTATGTGCTTCACTTAAATTTTTTGAGCTAGGCAGTTGCTCTAGTGCTTCACTTAAATCTTTTTGAGCACGGTGGTGGCTAAATTTTGAAGAAATGAATTGTCATGCTTCACTTATATTATTTTGAGAATTGATAAGATTGAAATTTTGAAGAAATGAATTCTCATGCTTCACTTATATTATTTTGAGAATTGATAAGATTGAAATTTTGAAGAAATATTTGCACTCTCATGCTTCACTTAAATCTTTTTGAGAGTTGATGATAGTAACGGTAATTTGCACAAGATATGAATTTGGTCCCAAAGTGATGAATATTCAAGAGGGATATAATAAAAACTTTCATATAGATCATTGGATATGATAAGTGTGATTCCTTGCAATAGTTTTACGATATCGAGATGATAATATGTGAGTCATGTTAGTGGGTAATTGTGATTTAGTAAGAATATTAGTGTTAAGGTTTGTGATTCCCTATGCATGCACATCAAGTCAATAGTTATGCAAAGAAATTATATACTACTTATGATGCATTATTCGGTGTTAGTTATGTTCAATGCATGTTTATGACCGTTTTCATTTTTTGGTTGGTTGCTTCTCAATCTATTTGCTAGCCTTCATTTGTACTAAGCGGAAATACTGCTTGTGCATCCAAAATCCTTAAACCCAATTTGTGCCAAATGAGTCCACTATATCTACCAATATGCGGTATTTCAATGCCGTTTCAAGTAAATTTGCGTGTGCCAACTCTAATTTTCAAAATAATTTTTCCGTTTTGTGTGCCCGTACCGCTCATGAAGCGGCAAGGGGTGGCCATTTTTTTCCATGCTAGGTGTGTTATTCTCACGATGGGTGTTTATTCACTTGTCATTGCACGAGAGAATGGTTGGTAATAGGGATGCCCAGTCCCACAATGAAATCAAAATTAATAACAACAAAATTCCTTGGAAAGTGTTGGTATGGAGGGTACCCATGGATATGGCTAGCCATGGATTGTGAAAGAATGGTGGAAAGGAAATGAAATTTACTTTCTGTTTGGGAACCGCCTATGATGTGTCTAGCATGGAAAATATTGAGAATTCTCGGTCGTTTTCGTTGACAGGAAAAGCATGCCTCTCAAAATATTTTAATCTCTTTAATTTCAGCTTTGAGCTCTGGCACATTTGACAAATCTCTGCTTCCCTCTGTGAAGGGCCTATCTATTTACTTTTATGCAATTTTTATTTTTACTTGAGTCTCCATCTTCTCTTATAAAGCACCAACCAGAGAGCATTATTGTCATACTTGTGCATTGGATGTAGCTAATATTTGAGTGTGTTTCATGAATGGATCAATGATTGAGCATAATGGGCTAGGGATAACTTTCTTTAGCATTGATATTTTGAAAGACATGGTTGCTTGTTAGCATGCTTGAGTATTTATATCTTCATGTCAAATTATAGACTATTGCTTTGAATCATTCAAGTCCAATGTCCATGCTACAAAAGAAAAGAATATGTGATGAATATGATAGGCAGCATTCCACATCAAAAATTCTTTTTTTATCATTTACCTACTCGAGGACGAGCAGGAATTAAGCTTGGGGATGCTGATACGTCTCCAACGTATCTATAATTTTTGATTGTTCCATGCTATTATATTATCAATCTTGGATGTTTTTATATGCATTTATAGCAATTATATATCATTTTTTGAGACTAACCTATTAGCTTAGTGCCCAGTGCCAGTTGCTGTTTTCTGCCATGTTTTTGTTTTACAGAAAATCAATACCAAACGAAGTCCAAATGCCACGAAACTTTTTGGAGATTTTTTATTGGACAAAATAAACACTAGAAGCTTCGGGAGAGGACCAGACACCAGAAGGGGTGGCCACGAGCCACCAATGCGCGCCTGGGGGGGGGGGGGGCAGGAGCGCCCTGGTGCCTCGTGGGCCCACCCCAGCTCCGTTTGACCTAATTCTTCCACTATAAATTCAGAAAAAATCAAAAACCCTCAAGGGAGTCCACGAAATACTTTTTCTGCCGCCGCAAGTTTCTGTTCTCGAGAGATCCCAACTGGAGGCCTTCTCCGGTAATCTGCCGGAGGGGGAATCGATCACGGAGGCGCTCTACATCAGCCTTGCTGCCCTTCCGATGACGTGTGAGTAGTATACCACAGACCTTCGGGTCCATAGGCAGTAGCTAGATGGCTTCTTCTCTCTTTTTGATCTTCAATACAATGTTCTCCTCGATGTTCTAGGAGTTCTATCCGATGTAATCACTTTTTGCGGTCTGTTTGTTGGGATCCGATGAATTATGAGTTTATGATCAGATTATCCATGAGTATTATTTGAATCTTCTCTGATCTATTTTATGCATGATTATTATAGCTTCGTATTTCTTCTCCGATCTATTGATTTGGTTTGGCCAACTAGATTGATTTATCTTACCATGGGAAGAGGTGCTTTGTAATGGGTTCGATCTTGCGGTGCTCAATCCCAGTGACAAAAAGGGACATGACACGTATGTATCGTTGCTATTAAGGGTAAAAAGATGGGGTTTATTCATGCGTGTGTTTATCTTGTCTACATCATGTCATCGTTCTTAAGCCGTTACTCCGTTCTTTATGGACTTAATACACTAGATGCATGCTGGATAGCGGTCGATGTGTGGAGTAATAGTAGTAGATGCTGGCAGGAGTCGGTCTACTTGTATTGGACGTGATGCCTATATACATGATCATTCCCTTGAATATCGTCATGATTATTTGCTTTTCTATCAATTGCCCAACAGTAATTTGTCTACCCATCGTATGCTATTTTTTCGAGAGAAGCCTCTAGTGAAAACTATGGCCCCCGGGTCTATCTAAATCATATTACTAAAACCCTAAAAATATTGTTGCCATTTTCTTTTATTTATTTTATTTTGTATTTTTTTTCAATCTATTTATCTTTCACATACAATTTAATCTTGCAATTGACCGCCGAGGGATTGACAACCCCTCGTTTGCGTTGGGTGCAAGGATTTGTTGTTTGTGTGCAGGTGCTGCTAACGAGGTGTTGCGTGATTCTCCTACTGGTTCGATAACCTTGGTTTCATAACTGAGGGAAATACTTATCTCTACTGTGCTGCATCATCCCTTCCTCTTCGGGGAAAATACCAACGCAAGCTACAAGTAGCAGGCGTGCGTGTTTTTTCTCGCCGTCAGGCTCCCGTCACGCGCCCGTATTGAGACTAACAAACCCTACGCCGTCACGCGCCCGTCGTGCGCCGCCCCGTTTAGACCGTCGCTAGCGGCCGCTTCACCCGTGTGCATCGCCCTGGCCCCGGTCACGCCGTTCATCGCCCACGTCCGGTCCGCATTGTGTGCCGCCCAACACCCGTCGCGTCCAGCCGCAACCCCACGTCCTCGGATCCGCCTCCAACAGCCAGTTGCCACCGTGTGTCGCCCAGGTCAAGGTGAGGTGTTTTTTTTGCCGTGAATGTTAGTATTGTTTCTGGTCGATATAGCTTAGTTGTACAATTGAACGTGACAAAAAAAATTGCATGCAGTATGGACATTAACGGTGTGATCCCATGTTCCGTAGGAAAGTGGGTTAGCCTCGCAGAAAGATTTACAAGTGCTCAGCGATTTAGGTTTTACGACACAACCTTGCAAGAAATGTTGCTGATTCCGTCCATAAAAATGAGAGATTTTTTGCTGCATTTCATCATAAAAGGTTATAATCCAAACAGTAAAAAATTCATGATACAAGAAGCAGCAGGTAGTAAATGTCTTATTTCACTACGTCCCGACGACGTGTCCACTATATTTGGGTTTAAGAATGAAGGTGTTGACGTTTTTTGTGTTTTTCGTACGGAAGGACAAAAATCAATGAAGAAAATACCAATTCAGTTCGTCAACAAAAAAAAAACAGTAACATAATGATAAATGACTTGATCGAAAAAATTGTCAAGAATAAAGCCGCTGACGATGAGTTCCTCCGGATGGCGGTTCTAGTTTTGCTTGGAATTGTTATTGCACCAATGTCCGATGTTACTGTCCCGAAGGAGTACTACACGTTGGTGCATGATGTCAAGCTCATCAGCAAGTTTAACTGGAACGCTTTCACGTTGCGAACGTGTTTGTTCGAGATCGGTAAGGTCTTGCAGGACGGCCGTGTTAGGCAATGGCCCGCTGGCAACCTAGCCCTACTTCAGGTATGCTTTACTGTATTAATTAATTGTGGTGTTTAATACTATTTACTACTTGTTCAAGTGATGCTACTTACATAATTTGTGTCATTTGTATGTAGTACTTATACTGGGAGAAGGTGGAGCCAATCACGGGTCCCAAATATGACCCTTTGGCGTTGTTGTCCCCCCTAATGAGAAACTGGACAGAATCCCGGGGAGAGAGAAGAGACAAGTACGACATCGACAATGGTCGTGGTCATGGGACGGTATTACTTTATTTTTTGTTTAAGTTCATTTGCATCGTGCATTCAAGTAATGATGTACTTACCGTTGCTTCAAATATTCACCGTGCAGATCGATGATTGCATTACGCACGACTATAGAATGCAAAAAGTTGCAGCACAACATGCGGATAGTAGTAAGAAACCTAGTAGCAGAAAGTCTTCCGTTACAGGAAGGAGGAGAGTGGATGGTATGTCGGAGGTTCCCGAGAACCTTAAGCCTTTTATGGACCGGATTATGAATGAACTCACCCACATTCGCAAAGAAATTGTTCGTTTGCCTGAGTTGTGCGCACATGTAACATTTTGATACTTTCGACACGCATTGTACTATGTTTTTTAACTTACTGTCAAAATCATTAGATGTAAACTTTGTTATGTTGCAGAAATTGATAGAGAAAATGAATCAAACGGGTGTGGCGTACAGACCCGGCAACATGGAAGGGGAGGAAGAAAATTTGTTTGGAGAGAACAGTATGTCCAGGTTTGAAACAAGTTTCCTCAGAAAGAATTCCAGTACGATGACATGCACACACCTGATGGCCCGAAGGGCAGTGAGAATATTGATTTCAATTCTCTAGGAGGGACACCATACAAATGCACTCCCACTCACTTAAGTAGCTTTAAGGGTGATGAGGATAATGTTATACATTTACCGGAAGAGTCGAAAAAAAAATGAGCCATCATCTTTAAGGACAGATGAAATTTTATCATCGAAGAAATGGCAAGCAAAACCAAATGAGCAAGAAGTGTCACAGGGCATGTCAGACGATTGTAGCGCTATGGAAGAGAAGAAGGAGGAGACTCTTGGGAAGCGAATGCGGAATTTGTCAACATACCTGAAATCTCCTTTTGTAGAGAGCAAACCGAAAAAACGTGCGAGACGTACCACCAAAGCGAGTAAGTTAACTATGTTATAAATATTTTAAGTACAACAATATCTTTTGACAAAGTGCCGCTAACATATCTGACTTCTTTTGCAGAACTATTTCCTGAAAAAAAAACATGAGAATGATAATAGTGTGAACGATTTGGTCAGTGCGGCCGTGCAGTACGTCCGAGCGCACGAGCACTCACGAAAACATAAGAACCACGAAATTTTCAACGGTGGAATGGGCGACGGACTATCTGCGGCAAGAGCTTGCCAGATACTTAACCATCAATGGTTATCCGGTGATGTATGTAATTACTTATCATCATTACTTGTACGTACTAACAAAAACTATCTGTATCGTCATTACAGTTGTTTCATTTATTTCAGGTTATCGACGCTCATGCGTCGCACATTTCGGATAAAGTTCAGGCCGATCGCTATCTAGTGCCAACACATAGGGCTTACTGGCTTCTGCACACTCGCCCGACTGTGGTCAGACTAGCGAAGTCGGTCGATAGTAACAAGTACCAAGCACATGTGAATGAACCTCTGAATAGATGCATGACCGGATATTTTGTAAAAGCAAAGGTAAGTTTTGAAGACAGAACAATTTTTACGTGCCAAACATATGCATAATACAAGGTTGCTCAACATATTTCACTTGTCATGCAGGCTTATTTTGCTGTTAACAAGGATAATAACCACTGGATTACGGTAGTCATGCACACAGGTAAGAAAGAGTTTCAAGTTCTTGATTCGTTGATGGGACGAGAACTTTCAGAATCTACTAGGAAACTCGTTGAGGATTTCGTAAGTTTCATAATCATATATCTTTTGCTGACTCTGCCATTTGTTTACCGTTTGTAATGAACGTTTTTTCGTCGTTTGAATTTTTTTTAGAGAGAACAACTAGCAGGAGATATCCAAGATGCAAATGATAGTTTAATTATTTCATTCCTGGATGTATCATCATGGCCTATTGTTCCATACGACATGCCTCAACAAGATGATGGGTGAGTACCTACTTGCATGTACTCTTAAAACATTGTCTACTTGCATGTTGTCTCAAAAAAAACTTGCATGTTGTCTGGAAAACATGGTATTAACAAATAACATTGAATTATCAAAAACAGGAATTCATGTGGGCTTTTCCTCCTTCGATGCTTTGAATACTGGGACGGTGAGAAGTTCAGAGGCTTTTTTTTCGCAGGTCGGTAAATTGTAGTATGCAAAAATCATCTATGTTAGTATATCCAACTGTTGAAATTACAAGCATGTGTATTTTATTTCAGGAATCAATTGATGATTCGAGGGAACGAATGATAGCTTCAATTATTTTCTCAGAGAAAAACAAGCTTACGGATGTGATGAACAAAGTTATTCGTCTTAAGAATAAGAAGAAGAAGTAACTATCACGCGCAGGAGTACTAGGCGTGCTTGGGTTTTAGTTTAATGTTTTGCAAACGTGCTTGAAGATTTTGTATGCACTTTTAATTTACCAATGCTACGTACGGAGTAACAATATTTTGCATATTGATTTTTTAAGATTATAACGCTTCCGCTACTTATTTTCAGTATGATATCAAGAGTGAATTATTAATTCAATATATAATACTGTGTTATCTGTGTAATATTGTCGGCACTGTTATTTATGCGATATATGTATTGTTACTATATGCTATTTCATTAAATGGGGCAATCAGCGGCGTGTTTCGGCTGCGGCATGTTAAAAAAAGAATTAAAAAATTGCCCGCCCGGGCCGCCGGCGGCTTGGCTTACTTCGCCGTCACTATCTAACTCAACAGGCGACTGTAATGGTGTTTCGGCTCTTTGCATCGGCGGCAACCGGGCCCTACAGGGCGGTCGAGTCGGGTCGGAGGCGGCACTGATATGAGAAGTTCAATCCCGCTGCTGGCGCCGGGTATATAAGCAGGTCGACGGCGCCCTCGCTTGGCGAGGTGGGACTAAACATCGGCGCCACGGCGTGTACGGGCCGGCCGCATCACCCCAAAACCCCGCCAGCCGTTTATTGGGCCGGCCCAGCGCGCGTCGCCCCGAACCTCCGAGCCAGCCCAGCTACGCTCGAGCGGCGACATGCGGCGCGCCTCGACCCGCACAAGTTTAGTACCACCTCGCCGAGCGAGGGCGCCGTCGACCTGCTTATATACCCGGCGCCACAAGCTGGATCGAGCTTCTTATATTAGTGCCGCCTCCGAGCCGCCTCGGCCGCCCTGTGGGGCCCGGTCGCCACCGATGCAAAGAGCCGAAACGCCATCACAGTCGCCACCTTCGGGCTAGGTAGTGACGGCGAAGCCAAGCCGGCGGCCCGGGCGGGCAATTTTTTTAATTAATTTTTTAACATGCCGCGGCCGAAACATGCCGCTCACGGCTGTATTTAATGAAATAGCACATAGTAACAGTAGATATATCGCATAAATAACAGTGCCGACAATATTATACACAAATAACACAGAGTAGGGATGTCTGACATAAACACAAACAAATTTATAACATGTCTCAACGTCAACACAAACAAATTTGCATCTAAGATTCTTTATTACAACGAAACAATTCACTGGCTTACATCAACACAAACAATCTCACATCAATGGTCTGTGCCTTCGTCGTCATGCCATGTTCCTGCATGTGAACACATAAATATAAGTGAAAAATACATAAACGCTAAAGTAAACAATAGAACTAACTTAAACAAACGAAAACACATACTTGGGATTTTGAGGACAATTGTTCTTAAAATGACCATTTGTTCTGCATATGCTGCATAGGCATTCGGTTCTCTCGTCGAAAGCTTTTGGTCTACCATTTTTAGTGACGTCAGGCCCATTCTTGCTCCGTCCTTTACTATTCTGCTTAGGTGCCCCTTTGGTAGAAACTTTCACTGGATCACCAACCAACACATGATCTCGATTCAGCTCAAATGCATCATCATTCGTAATCCTATGCTGACTCACATACTCATTCTCCTAAACATCTTTGTTCGCTATTATATCCTGCAGAGCAGCCTTCAACTTGTCGAATAAGAATGGTTTATGACATGCGGCATGAGATGCTTCTGCAGATAGGATAGTCAAATCACTGTACTTAGCTCTCTCCTCAGTACCTGCCCAACCCCAGGAAAAAAGATCGCTAGTGCGCTTCACGGGCAGTCCACCTCTAGCATTTTTGGTGAATCTTCGCAGTACTAAGCACTTAGGTATGTCACGTAAGTCCAGCCGGGTCAAAACGTAAAGAATATGTTTGCAAGGGAGACCTTTGCGATTCATACTTTTGCAACTGCACTTTACTATTTCTTCAGAGTTACCCGGTGTATAGTCCACCTTGAATCTGATATCGCTGTTATTTTTCCATGCCACTATAAATCTCTGACTGGCTGGTCCTCTCAGTCTTTCAAGGATCTGAAACTCCCCTACCTTCTTCATATCTTGCTGCAACATGTAAAAGTTGGCCGCAGTGAACTCACGGGCAGCGGATTTCTCAATGTGTTTAAACTCATCGAGTACTGCTACTGGGAGTGTCTGTGTGGCCATGCAGTCATCATACGCCTCATTTTCACGGAGCCGAACTATACAGTTCTCGTAGTGCACAACCATGTCAACAATGGTCATACCGGAGTCCAGATGCATATGAAGGCATGAGTTCAGACTCTCGCTCCTCTGGTTACTCCGCATACCAAGGAAGAACCCACCAGACAGATATGAAGCAGCCCATAGCTTCTTCTTCCTGTACATCCTACGCAACCATGTTTTAGTTTTCTCCGACTGCCATTTAGCTGTAAACGCTGCCCATCTCTCCTCAAAGACTTTATGTGTAGTAGCATAGTAAACAAGAGACCTGAACTCCTTCAGTGACTTGTGGTGAAGGTGTTTCTGCATGTTCTTCTCTATATGCCACGAACAAAGTCGATGCCACGCGTCCGCAAGGACCTTCCTAACGGCCCTTATCATGGCTGCGTCTCCATCAGTAATTACGGACCTGGGCTTCTTCTGACAGTGAGCTCTCAGGAACGTCTGAAGCAGCCAAACATACGTATCTTGGGTCTCGTCGGACACAATAGCACAACCGAACACCGTGGTGCAACGATGATTGTTCAGACCGACGAAAGGTATGAATGGCATTCCATACCTATTCATCTTATACGTGCTGTCGAATGCCATCACATCACCGAAGTCAAGGTAATCCCGACGTGACTGCGAATCACACCAGAACAGGTTTTTCCGTCTGCCTTCCGCGTCAACAGTGTGCTCAAAGTAAAAATCTGGATCCTTGTCCTTTCTGGTCATCATGATCCCAATGGCAGTGTCAGCATCACCTTTTGCAAGCAATTTCATCTTCTCTCTGTAGCACATGTTATAAAGCTTTCTCCTCCCAAAACCAGCCTTAGCATACGACCCGTACCCGCTGACGAAGTTGTCAAAAATAATATGTTTTCTGATCCCAGCTCCAGCCATTGCTAAGATCTCAAGCCTCTGAAAATCCTTGATCTGATTATGAGACCGAAGATACGTAACTTCGTCAGGCCTTGCAAGAACGTGACTATGATCATCGCTGAAACTGCTGACATACCAAATTGCACGCTCTTTATCAAGCTTCACCGTCAAATGGGCTTCGCACAAGCATCGACTCTCCGGTCTCAGCCTACGGGTCTTCCCTTCCATGGTACAAAACTTGGCCAGTCGTTTACCAGCCCTCGAACACAGATACCACCTCAAGCGCAGTGTTCCCTCAGCACCCTTCCCCCGTTTCAGCAGATCCCTCATAATGCTGAACCCACGATCTTTCGCGTACTGGTTATAGAAATTGTATGCCTCCTCTTCTGATCTGAACGTCGTGGCCATCACCTTCCAGTGCCTGTCTAGTGAGTCTTGCTGATATTCATCATAGCCAATGTCAAAATTACACTCATCACCATCGGCATGCTCATCGTTCCCGCTAGGGCCACCAACGTGTCCCTGCAACAAAAAAACATATAACCATGTATGTCAGTCATTTGTTATATGGCGACTCTAAAAAATAACCTCTTTCGAAAACTTACTTTGCTAGAGCTCTCATCATAAGATGCATTGGCATCGCTTTCGTCACCGTCTTCATCGAATATATTCCGCTCATAGTACCCATCCGCATCCATCTACCACATTTAAAATAAGACATGTAAGTGTTAATGCGGTTGTTATGTCATTCCATGCATTGCTTAATTTTAAACTTACTTGGCTAGCGCTTTAGCATATGAATCATCTATCTCCATATCCTCATTGTCATCATCGTCATTTACCTGTACAAATTCAAAGAAATACATGCAAATGTCAGTGTGGTTGTTTGTATTTCATGTTGTTGTCAATGTTCACGACACTTACGTTGCCACTGTAAGATTCATCCAAACTCATATAGTTCTCCTCGGCTTGTTGGTCTACATTCAATGACAAGGATCCATTGTCGCTACCGCCGTCGTCTCCGTCATAACCGGTCTCTTCATCCATCTATACGCATAACATCATCGCAAATAAATTCAGTTTCTCGGTCAATTGCTTAACACTAGGTCGCACACTTTCATGCACTAAACTAATACATAAATTTTGTTCAGCTCATTTCAATGAGGATATAATGTAATGTTAAAAAAATGCAAAAAAAACCCTAACAAACATTCACGGTGACCAGAGCTCGCATACCTCGTAGCCACCGTCAGAGAGGACAGAAGCGTCGATGTTCACCGGTGACGAACAGGCGAGGGCGATCAGGACGTGAGGGCGACGAGGACAGCGTCGAGGTGACGACGACGGCGGCGTGTGTGGGCCACGATGGCGCGTTCTTGTTCGCCGGAGAAACGGCGACAATTTTCGGCGTTGCCGGCGGCCAGGGAGTGAGGACGATGATGCGGGTGACAACGCCGTGTGTGCGACGACGGCCGGGCGCACGGGGACGGCAATGGCCGCTAGGGTTTTGGCTGGGCTGCGGCGGCTGGGCGAGGGAAACTTTTTTTTTGCGCAACGACGACGTTCGTGGCGACGGCGGGGCGCACGGGGACGGCAATGGCCGCTAGGGTTTCGGCTGGGGTGCGGCGGCTGGGCGAGGGAAGCTTTTTTTTTACACGTACCGGGCGTACAGGGAGGAGGCGGATGCGGACGTACAGCGGGCGGGTGGGCGTACGCGGGCGGCTCGTACGGTGTACGCGGGCGGCGGGTATGTGTACGCCTAGTGAAATGACTCCCTGCCCCTTATACGTTTTGGGGGGGGGGGGGGGGGGGGGGGGTGGTGTACCGAAGCGCGCCTCTAACATGTAACATGTATTATGTATTTTGGGTATGCGATCCGGATGTGCGGTTGGCTGTGGTTGAATTCTTCTTTAGATTGCGCAAATTATGTAGTTTTTCTTTATGGGCTGCTTTGTAGGATGATCCTGGTAGCTCATTGTTGAGAATTGAGGTCATCACATTATGCTTGGTTTGTCTCGAGTTAGCTCTTTGGTGTTTTTGTGAGAGGGGCTTTGTTGGTACCTTATGAATTTGTTTACATATGCTCTGTACAAAAAAAAATTCTATAGTTGTTGTCTAAACAAAAACTTAGAAATGAAAAGTCTTATGCAGTGTCTAAAAGAGCAACATGATTTGGTTTGTACAGAGCACCTAAAGAAACAAAGCATGCTGTAGATGATGCAATGCAGACAGAATTACAGAGGTTTGTATTTGTCTCCATATTGAAACATGATAATGTGACACTGTAGCAGGAGCGCCTGATGATTTTTTTGCTAGGGTGATATTTGATTTATCAATGTCATTTTTTTTTTTTTTTGCAAAAAGGACCTCAGGATTATATTGAAGGATCAGAAGTAGTACAAAGCACCCCGAAAGTAAACAAAATTACAACGAGGTCCTCAGACCACCTGACGAAGACTACGCACACCGGAGCGGGATGAGGGCACGCCGCCGTCGCTGCCGCTGCTCCCCGAGCCAGCACTCTTGTGAAGACTTTATCAATGTCATTTAGTCCATTGTTTATCATAGTTAGTTGACATATTGTTTGTTTGCACGTCTGTGGAACACTTCATTTGTACATTGTAAATCGACATATAAAAGAGAATGGAGGTAGAGTCTGTCTGCTAGACTATTGCACACTTTTGCCTGATGCAGAGTTGCAGGCAGTCGTTGACCTTGGACAGTGGTAATCTCGAATGACTTATAGATGTTCATGTTCTCTAGGATTGATTAATGTTTCATGTCCACTAAAAAAAAAGCACTTGTAGATGGACTGACGGCTGCACACATCTTTTTTAGGCACCAAACCTTGAATTTGTCGATTAGCAAACAATTTTTTTTTCAGTTAGCAGTGTTACACTTGTAGCGTTTTCAGTTTTCAGTTAGCACCAAAAAATTTGCAGGATTATGTCTTGATACAAATTTTTGTTCGACGAAGATGCGTATGCAGGAGTAATTCAGCAGATGAAGCGTTTAATTTCAGAAGACCCCCAGCAATTTCATTCCATTGTCCAATTTTACATAGCATTAACCTCGCTTGTTTCCTTTCGCAGGTTGGCTGCTCTGCTGCCGCTGCTGTCTGGAAGAGTGTTGCTGCTGTTTCTTGTGACATGCATGCTTGGGAGCTCCTCATGTACGATGTTTACGAAATTGGGCGTCCCACAGTATCTAGAGAATCTTATTACTTGTTATTATTGGTCGCGTCTTCTTTCTTCCCTTCTGTGTGCTCATTCTTAGTTCTCCATTCTATTTATATTGACCTTTGTATTCTTGGTTAGAGCGTTGTGATAATGTGTTAGTTATAGTTGTAACTTGTAACTAGGGATTGACAATCAACTGAGATCTCTTTGATGTTGAGTATATTTACACATGGTGAAAGAATACAAGAGGTGACTACTCTCGGGCCGACAGCCAGCCTTTAGGCAAAAGAAACTATTTTCTAGCATTTGTAGAGGACAAATGTGGATGTCGCCAGCAGGTCACACAGCCCAATTAATGGTCGGCCTTCACAACAGCGCTCAGGCTCTCGATCAAGTCTGGCCAACAGTAGGTGCTCTTTTCCACCAATATAGGACCCGAGCTATGAGGCTGCATCGCTGTGGTTAGTTTATATCCAATATCTCATAGAACAGCTGCAATGTGTGATATATCATACGTATATATGTATATTCATTCTCGATCTCTACCAAGATGATGTAGAAAGGTGCAGGCCGCAGGGTGTTATTTATGTACGCGTCGGAGCTATCACTCAGTTTGTGTTTCGGCAGGCATGCCGAAGAGATGTGTTTGATTAGGAACAGGTTGCATGCATAGTTCGAACAGAAGCATGCACGGTTCTTTTACCGTCTACTCCTGAAGCACACACTCTTTTCTCCTGTTATTTCTAGAAGCAGTTCACGATCTTGGCACGAGGTTCATAGTATTGTCATTTTTATTTCCTATTAATCTCATCATGGTGGGAAAATGTAAAAGTAGGTCAACCAAATAGAGATATACAGCCTAATTCTCAGAGAAAAAAAATAGATATACAGCGTGACAACTATTATCGACCTTGATGCCAAAGCCAAGCCAAAAGCCCAAATTACAGAGTTTGTGTCCCCTCTGCATGCCTTTTGCAAATTACAGAGTTTTTTATTTTCACTTTCTTGGTTTTTGGGTTTTCCTTTTTTCACTTTTGTCCTTAAACTTTTTAGGTTTTTTTAACCTACCTTTTTGTGTAACTAGAGATTGTCGATCAACAAATAAATTACATGTGATCTCTTTATGGATGATTCTGAGTATTTGCACATGGTTAAAGAAATACAAGAGGTGACTACTCTTCTCGAACCTAATGGAAGCATTTTGACAAAAGACACTAGTATTTTTCTAACACTTGTAAGGACAGGAATGTGGATGTCGCCAGCAGGTCTCTGGATTGAATTAATGTCCGGGCTTCACAGCAGCGGTCAGGCTCGACCCTCCTTTTAATCCCTACAGCGTGCACTGAGAAATCTATCGGCATTGTTGTGGTTAGTTTATCTTCAATATCTCATATAATTGTTGCGGCGTGTAATATACCAGACACATACATCCATTTTCAACCTCTACCGAGTGGACGATCGAGAAAGGCGCAGGGCATGGATTTATGTAGGCATCGGTCTTTGTTAAGTTCACCACAAAGAGCTCTCACTCACTTTGTGTTTTGGTAGGCATGCCAAGCAGATGAGTTATATACTCCCTCCGTTCCAAAATATAGTGCGTCCTCGGTTTCCGCGCTTCAACTTTGATCATAAATTTGACCAACGAGACCGACTGCGACGGGGGCAAAAATTATACCAGTGAATTCGTATTCGAAAGAAGTTTTCAATTATATAATTTTTGCTCCCGCCGCAGTCGGTCTCGTTGGTTAAATTTATGGTCAAAGTTGAACCTCAGAAAGCGCGGGCGCACTATATTTTGGAACGGAGGGAGTACAAGGTCCTTTTTCTGTTCAGTTTTTACCCTTCTTCATTCATCTGAAGCACACACTCTTTCAGTTTGCTGCTTGCACACAATGTTGACATGAGGTTTATAGCACCTTCGCTCTTATTCCTGGTTAGTGTAAGGTGACAGTACTGGATGCGTGTAAAAGATATATTGATGTGAGCATTGTTGATCAAGGATCTGGAAAGTCATGGAGGACAACCTTTGTCTATGGCGAGCCTCGTGTGGAACACCGTCAACGCATGTCGGATCACCTAGCTAGACTGAAGGGAGTGTCAAACTTACCATGGTTAGTATGTGGGGACTTCAATGAAGCCCTATGGCAGCATGAACATTTTTCAAGAACGAGCCGTAGTGAAAGTCAGATGGAAGCCTTCAGAGATGCACTCGTAGTTTGTGAACTTACCGATCTTGGTTTTTCAGGGGCGCCGTTCACCTTTGATAATGGCCAGTGGGGTCAAGGTAACGTTCGTGTTCGCCTGGACCGAGCATGTGCAAATGATGATTGGAAGGACTTGTTTCCGTTTGCAAGAGTGCAGCACTTGGTGTCGCCGAGTTCGGACCACCGTCCCCTTTTGTTACATGTAGAAGAAGTTGAGGATAAACGATGTAAGGGAAGCCCAAAGTATGAAATAATGTGGGAGCGTGATCCTAGATTACCTGATGTGATCTCCAGGTCTTGGGATCACGCACGTCCCAGAGGCGATTTAGGCACAGTGGTATCCTCACTTCGAGCTGTCATGCGTGATATAAGGAAATGGAGCAAGGAAAAAATTGGACATGTGCAGCAGCAAATTAACTTACTAAGAAAGGAGCTTGAGACGCTGCAACTTTCTAGTAGCGACCGGCTTTTGATCAGACAGAAAATGGAAAATCTAGACGAACTCTTATATAGAGAAGAGATGATGTGGCTACAGCGAAGTAGAATAACTTGGTTAAAAGAAGGAGATCGCAACACCCAGTATTTCCAACGCCAAGCAGTATGGCGTGCAAGGAGAAACAATATTCGTAGACTAAAGAAGGAAGATGGGTCTTGGTGTAGTGTGCCTTCCGATATGGAGCGTATGGCCACCTCATATTTCAAGGAGGTATATACAAAAGATCCAACGTTGTCCCCTGAAGTGGTGTTGAATCAAATCTTACCCAAGGTAACTGAGGCGATGAATGAGAGGCTTATGGCTCGCTATACTGATGAAGAAATTTCTGATGCTTTGTTCCAAATTGGCCCTTTGAAAGCACCAGGGCCAGATGGTTTTCCGTCTCGGTTTTATCAAAAGAATTGGGGTGCCTTAAAGGTGGAAATTATTGCGGCCGTCCGTCAGTTTTTTGAAACGGGACATATGCCAAATGGTGTCAACGACACATCCATTGTATTGATACCAAAAGTACAACACCCGAGCTCCCTAAAAGATTTCCGCCCTATCTCGTTATGTAATGTGATCTATAAGATAGTATCAAAATGCATGGTGAATCGTTTGCGGCCACTTCTCACAGAGTTAATATCAGAGAATCAAAGTGTGTTTATACCGGGAAGGCTCATCTCGGACAACTCCATCATTGCATTCGAATGCATTCATCATATTCAGAGCTCTAAAAATGGAGCAGATTCCTTTTGTGCCTATAAGTTGGATCTCTCCAAGGCTTATGATCGTGTTGATTGGGACTTCTTGGAGCAAGCCTTATTAAGGTGGGGTTTCTCTCCCCACTGGATATCCAGGGTAATGGAGTGTGTTCGTTCTGTCAAATACTCGGTGAAATTTAATGGGCATCTTCTGGAAGAATTTACTCCTTCCCGCGGGCTTCGTCAAGGTGACCCGTTATCACCCTTTTTGTTCCTTTTCGTAGCTGATGCTTTATCTGCTCTATTACATAATGATGTACAAGACAGAGGCTTGGAGGCGGTGAAAATTTGTCGGAGGGCACCCGCTATTTCACATTTATTGTTTGCGGATGACTCCCTTCTCTTTTTTCGAGCTAATCAGGACCAAGCGGCGATAGTCAAGGATGTTTTGAACATTTATGCTACAGCGACGGGTCAACTCATAAACCCCTCAAAGTGCTCCATCCTATTTGCTGAAAATTGTCCTGGTCCTATCTCTCAAGCTGTGAAGGATATGTTGGGTGTTTCACAATCTGATTTTGACCCCAAGTATCTAGGCTTGCCAGTTCCGGAAGGGAGAATGCATAAAGGAAGATTTGAATCTTTGCAAGCTAGATTGAGTAAGAGACTTGTGGACTGGAGTGAGAGATATTCCTCATCCGCAAGTAAGGAAGTGTTGATAAAATCAGTGGCTCAAGCCATTCCCACCTATGTCATGAGTGTCTTCAAATTACCGTTTTCGGTCTGTGATGAGTTGACAAAAATGATAAGGCAGTATTGGTGGGGAGTAGAAAATGGAAAGAAGAAAATGGCTTGGACAGCATGGGATAAGATGATCTTACCAAAGTCCAAAGGTGGCATTGGCTTTAGGGATATGAGAGCATATAACCAAGCCTTGCTTGCTAAGCAGGCTTGGAGACTTTTAGTGCAACCTGAATCTTTGTGCGCGAGACTGCTCCGAGCCAAATATTATCCAAATGGGATCTTGGTAGACACGGTATTTCCGAGCAATTCGTCGGCGGTTTGGAAAGGCATCGAACATGGGTTGGAACTAGTGAAAAGAGGAATGTTGTGGCGAGTTGGCAATGGGGAAGATATTCGGGTTTGGCGTGATCCATGGATACCTCGTGGTGCACCGTATACCCCTCTGCTCCCGAAAGGGAACTGTCGGCTCAATAGGGTTGCTGAATTCCTGCAACCTAATGGCGCATGGAAGGTGGACCTGCTGCAGCAGTTTTTTTGTCAAGCCGATATTGATGCCATCTTGAAGATCCGTACGTCCCCGCGACAACAGGAAGACTATATTTCATGGCCACTGGATAGGTCAGGATCCTTCATAGTAAAAACTGCATACCACCTAGCTATGGCTGTACATACAGAGCAGTTTTCTCCTGGTGCGTCAAGCTCTAGCCCAACAAGGGATCGAGCGATTTGGAACCTTGTCTGGAAAGCTTCGGTTCCACCTAAGATGAGAATGTTTGCATGGCAGGTAGCTTCCGGGTCCCTAGCTACCAACTTAAAGAAGCACCGACGCCACCTGGGTACTCATGGCAATTGCCCTTTGTGTGGGAGGGAAAGAGAGTCATCATTTCATGCTCTACTGGTTTGTCCAAATGCAGCAGCTTTTTGGGATTCGATGCAAAAGCAATGGCCTCTCCCCAACCGTACTGATATCACTTGTACATGTGACGAATGGTTTCTCCATCTTCTGGCACATTCTCAGCCACAAATCAGGGATATATGATCATCATGGTGCTATGGCGCACATGGCATCTCCGTAATGAACTTTCACATGGCAAATCTATACCAAGTGTGGAGGTGTCATGCTCTTTTCTGAGTAGCTACTATAATTCGTATTGCCAAATTTCATCCAGTGTAGAAGAAATTATTAAAGGAAAATCTCCGATGGTCCTGGATGTGGTGACGAATAATCTGGCGTCTGAGGCTGCTACTCCCGCAAACATACCATGGCCGAACCCAACTCAGGGTTGGGTCGCCTTATCGGTCGATGGTTCTTACGCCGCACATGATGGCAAGGCTGGCACGGGGATGATTTTACGAGATAATAACGGCAAGATGATCTTCACAGCATATAGAAGACTCTTCCATTGCAATGATGCCTTAGAAACTGAAATCCAAGCAATGATGGAAGGGCTCTCCTTGGCACTTGAAAGATCAAGCTTACCTATACAACTTCAGTCCGATTGCGCAGTTGCTCTTAAAGCGCTCACGGATGATTCCCTGGACAGATCGGCATATGGTCATTTGATTACTGAGATTAAACGTTCCATGAATGATAGGGTAGTTGTTCCAGTAAAAAATTCTCGCTTTCAGAATAGAGTTGCACATTGTTTAGCGACATTTGGACGGAATGGGGATAGCACTGCGTGCTGGCTAAACCATCCCCCTCCGTATGTCAGTGAGCTAGTCGCTGAAGATTGTAATTCTATAACCTTGGAATAAATACCCTATGATTCCCGCAAAAAAAAAAAACTTGTTTCAACCAAATAGATATGCTCCATAATCCACCTTGACGACAAAGGCAATGCAAAAGCCCAAATTACATATACATAGTTTTGCCTAAATTACCAACGTCCACCGACGGTGATGCTGCGCGCAGCAGCTCCGGCCACAGTCAGAAGCCTTGCTCTACCTCTGAGCTTCCTCTGCGTGGTCCTGCTGTTTCTGTGCCCGGTCTGTTTGTTGAAGTTACTCACCACCATTTTCTAGTTGTGTGGGACTATATACGAATGTACCACGGATTGAGGGGCTGTTTGGTTGGCTTCCACAAAAAGCTGCCTGACTCAGGCACCATTCTCAGGCGTTGGATTTTGGAGGCCTGAGGTCAGGATTAGTGCCTGACGAAGGAGCTGCCTGTCAGGACTCCATCCCAACAGCCCCTGAATGTACGGCACTACGGCAGGGCCTAGCTTACGCTTAGCTTAAGCTGGACAGCAGCTAGTGAGTGAGCACACGAATCGTCTGACAGTGACAGGAACATGTTGGTAGTAGTACTCCAGTACTATTAGTACGTGGTTGAGTGGTTGTGTCCTGTACGTGACGACGTAGCGTGGAGCTTCCGCCATGAGCCGCAAATCATCGCGCTGTTACGATGAAAATCATGTTGTTTTTCTGCAACAAGAACCAGATACAAATATCCTTCCTCCTCCAGATACAAATATCCTGTCCTGCCACGGCAAAGCAAAAGGCGAGGAAGGCTCTGGGGGACGCCGATGACGACGCCATCTGGCCGCCCACCACGCCATCGATCAACCCCTCACGTCAGTCACACGGACACACACACGCACACCTCACAGCAACTCATCTTTCTTCGCTTTGTTTTCATTCATGTTGTACCATCGGCTAATGGCTATGCAGTTATATGGGCCAGTGACCTCTCCGCCGAGGACGATATTGTGCGGAAACACTCGAATAGTGGGTACTACTCGGCGGCCTCCGCTTATGCGGCTCAATTCTTGGGAAAGCATATGGTGTGGAATTCTTGGGTCCACCAAGGTCAAGTTTTTCACTTGGTTGGCTACCTAAGATAGGATCTGGACCGCCGACAAACTGGCAAGCACGGATGGCCTAATTGTGATCTTTGTCCCCTATGAAACAAGTTCAGGAATCCAGGCCGCACCTCTTCTACAAATGCAGCTTCACCATTCGTCTTTGGAACCTGGTGAATGATTGGTTACACTTACTTGACTTCGATGCTTCGGCTTGGTACCTTGAGGGATCCGTCAAAGATTGGTGGACCAAGCGATCCGACATCAACACACCCAATAGAAAGGCTATGGCATCTCTTACAACGCTAATGGATTGGACCATTTGGAATGAGAGGAATGCCCGTGTCTTCGAGCACAAGAATACACCAACGACAATCTTGCTCAACATCATTAAATGTGAGGCCAAACTTTGGGTATCTGTGGGTGGAAAAAAACTGAAACTATTCTGCCGGGAGAGTGATGCTTATGTACCTTGGGTCTTGTAATACAAACTCTATCCTCTTCTTAATTTTATATGAGGCAAGTCTTATATGTTTAGTGTCTAAAGTAACAACATTATTTGGTTTGTACGGAGGACCTAAAGAAACAAACCATGTTGTAGATGATGCAATGTATACAGAATCAGATATATAGAATTTGTATTTGTCTCCATATTGAAACATGATAATGTCACGCTGTAGCAGGAGGGCATAATAATCTTTTTGCCAATGTGATATTTGATTTATCAATGCCATTAAGTCCATTGTTTATCATAGTTACTAGTTGACATATTGTTTGTTTGCGTGTCTTTGGAAGGCTGCATTTGTACATTGTAAATCGACATCTAAAGGAGAATGGAGGCAGAATATGTCTGCTAGACTACTGCGTACTTTTGCCTGATGCATAGTTGAAGATACTTGTTGACCTTGGACATTGGCAATCTCGAATAACTGATAGATGTGCATGTTCTCTAGGATTAATTGATGGTTCTCGTCCACTCAAAAATTCTAGTAATAATGTACTCTCTTCGATCCATATTAATTGTCACTGATTTAGTATAGCTTTGTACTAAAATTCTCTAGGAGTACTACCTGTTAGCTGAAACCCGATAGCAAAAACATTGCCAGAGTTTATGGGATTTTTTTTGAAATACTACTTTTTTTTGAAACGAAACGTGGAAGCTACAGTGTGGTTTCGTTTGGCCTGCACAACGAAACGTGGAAGCTACAGTGACTGCTCCTGCCACCGGTATTTATTGATCCTTTCGTAGACCACCACCTTTGATTTTAATACTGCGACGCTGCTGATCCTAGCTTTATTTAGTCAGCTATACTTGTATACTTTCTAGTAGTATCAGCGAGTATTGATTAGTTGATTGTCTTGGATATACCGGACCATCAAGACCACTGACCACAAGCCAGCTGCCGCTTCATCCTACGGTATGATCAGGTATCAGCTCTCAGAAAGAAACCATACTATTAGGCAACTCCAACGCGCCGACGCATTTAGTCTGCGCGTGTCCATTTGGATGAAAACGGACGAAAACGCCGGTCCAACACGCCGACGCAAACCTAAATTTGGTCCGTTCGCTGTCCATCTGGACGCATTCCCGGCCTAAATTTGCGACCGATTTGCGTCCACACAGACGCGAGACGGACGCGTTGCGCGTCCGCTCGGTGTCCACCTCGGGCCCGTGTGTCGGCCGCCCAACCATCACACGCGGTCATAGTCAATGCGTCCACCTAACTCGGGCCCGGTGCAGGAGCAGGAGGCTGCGTACCTCCAAGCGGTGGAAGGCACGCAAGCTGGCGGAGGTTGCGTACCACCACACGTTTTTAATGTTTTATTAATTTGTGTTTTGAATTTTATGCCTATTTGCCCTTATACAAGTGACAGACAGACACAGATATAGCATTGGATTAGCAGTGAGCTAGTGCAATATTTATTTTGCAGGTCAAGCAAAGACAATCATACACATCCCAGACGACAGCTCCTTGGACATTGCCAACACTACCAGTGGGTCCAGCAATCAAATCTTGATGGGAACGAGCATGGATCCAACTTGTGGGCTCTCTGGAGCAACAACAGCGGCATCTTCCACGTTTCGCTGTGCACTCCAACGAAACCACACTGTAGCATGCAGATTCGTTCAACGGTACAACGAAACATTTCGTCCAACTATACAATGAAACGTGGATGTTTCGTCCTACAGTTCAACGAAACAAGAGTTTCGTCCTACAGTACAACGACGGTGCTCTATTTGTGAAATTTTGATTTGTTCATCATATTTTTGGAATTTGTTAAAAAAAAAGTAGTATTTCAAAAAAAAATCATGTTTATGCAAGCACTTGTAGGAGGGCTGATGGCTGCACACATCATTTTGGGCATCAAACCTTGAACTTGTGGATTAGCAAAGAGTTATCCCCCCCCCCCCCAAAAAAAAGAGTTCTCTTTTCATGCGAAATAATACCGTACAATTAGCAGTGTTAAATTTGTACCGTGCCTAAGTGTCGATGATACTATGCAGGATGATGTCTTGATACAAATTTTTGTGCAATGAAGATGTGTATGCAGTAGTAATTTAGTAGATGAAGCGTTTTATTTCAGAAGACCCCCAGTAATTTCATTCCATTGTCCTATTTTACATAGCATTAACCTCGCCGTGTTTCCTTTAGCTGGTTGGCTGCCCTAGTGCCCTATGTTGCCGCTGCTGTCTGGAAGAGAGCTTCTGTTGTTTCTTGTGACATGCATGCTTGGGAGCTCCTCGTGTCTGTGTTTTCAAAATTGGGCGTGACACAGTTTCTAGAGAATCTTATTACATACTCCTTCTGTCCCAAATTAAGTGACTCAACTTTATACTAAGTTTAGTACAAAGTTGAGTCATTTATTTTGAAACGGAGGGAGTACTTGTTATTATATTGGTAGCATATTCTTTCTTCCCTTCTCTACAAGTGTTCTTGTTCTATCTTTAGTGGCCTTTGTATTCTCGGTTATAGCGTCGTGATAACATGTTAGTTATAGTTGTAACTTGTAACTAGGGACTGACAATCAACGAATAGATTAACTGGTATCTCCTTGTCAGTATTTACGCATGGTGAAAGAATACAGAGGTGACTACTCTCCCATGGAAGGGCAACCTTTTGGCAAAAGACACTATTTTCTAACACTTGTAGGGCCTCTTTGATTCACAGGATTCTAAAAACACAGGAATAGTAAAAACATAGGATTGAAATGTCATGCTCGTCTCAATTCTATAGGATTTTGGTTTGTTTGATTGCATCATAAAAAAACAAAAGGTTTTTTCAAAGAGGTACAAAGAGTTGATACTAGAAATTCTATGAAAAGTAGTACAAAGAAATCTTTAGAAAAAATTCCTATAGAATTTAATCTTATGAATCAAACAACCAACATAGAAAAAACTATAAGGATTCTTGTCCTCCAAAGTTTCCGATCAAAGGAGCCCGTAGAGGACAAATGTGGATGTCGCCAGCAGCTATCGGACCCACAGAAGACTGGGCAGCAGTGGGATGCTCTTTTCCACCACTACGACACCGGAGCGACCAGTCGTCGTCACTGTGATTAGTTTATCTCCAATATCTCAAAGAACTGTTGCGGTGTGTGATATACCGTACATGTATATGTATCTGCATCCTCGATCTCTACCAAGATGACCGAGAAAGGCGCCGGGTGTGGATTTATGTAGGCATCGGTCGTTGCCAAGTTCACCACAAAGAACTATCACTCAGTTTGTGTTTCGGCAGGCATACCAAACAAATGTGTTTGGCTGTTTGACTAGGAACAGGCTGCCACTTCATGAGAAGTAGGCCTGGCAATAGAGAAACACATGTTCGCCTAGGAACAGGATCGAACTTGAAGCATGCATGCATGCAGTGTTCTTTTACCGTACGTCTTCACCTGAAGCACACACTCTTTTCTTCTGTAATTTCTAGACTAGAAGCAGTACACGATCTTGGCATGAGGTTCATAGCAATGTGTATTCCCGATTAATCTCATCATGGTGTATGTCAAGCACACAGATATAGACAGCCTGACAGCCATAATCGACCTTGATGACAGAGCCAAAGCCAAACCAAAAGCCCAAATTACAGAGTTTGTTTCTCCTCTGCATGCATTTTGCATCGAGTAATGCTACACCTATGTAATATGTTTTACGTAATGTGCCACAGGGACAAGTAGGATTGGAGGTGGGAGGCTGAAGGGGCCCACCCCCTTAAATTCAGGGGGGGGGGGGGGGGGGGGGGGGGTTGGGGTTAGAGTTTCGTAGCTTCTTCGTGTTGGATTATGGATGGGCTTAGGCCCATATAAGACAATAATCCCTGTTTAATCACTAAGGCCCATTTAGGTGCATGGCAAGTGGTGGGAAGGTTTTTTTTTTTTAGCTGGAAAGCCTCTCACTGATTTATTGCTTTGCCAACAGGGTTACATCCTGTAAAACATAAGGCAATAAAAAGGATGGTGGATCACCCTCCCAGCTAAACTCTACCTGATTATCATAAGAATGTTTTGCTAGCTAATGGGCCACCTGATTAGCTTCCCTGGGACAAATCTCAAAAGAGATACCATCAATCGTCTGGGCTTTCACAAAGCATTCCACCAAGGTTGCGGTATATGGACTAAACATAACAACCTCCCCCTTGCATGCATTTATCAATTCCAGCGAGTCAGATTCAATGATAATATTTGTGCACCCCAACCTCTCGAGCAGCTCCAGCCCCTTCAACATTGCCAAAGCTTCTGCCGAGGTGGCATCAAGAGTAGAGTCAAATAGACAAGCTATACCAGGCTATACCACATGCGAGGATATGCAAAGTTACACACGAAGCTGAAGTCGTCAGATCCGTTGGACATCAGGCTATACCACATGCGAAGCATTTTTTACACCAGTATGCCATAGGTGTAAAGTGCATTAGCATTGACTAGATTATTGACTCTAGTGCAAGTGGGAGTCTGTAGGAGATATGCCCTAGAGGCAATAATAAATGTTATTGATTATCTCCCTGTTCATAATTAGGTTTATGTTCCATGCTATAACTGCTATGGTTCTCGAGTCTGCAATAACCACGAGGCTCGGAGGAAGACTCATATGCACGTGTGGAATAATAAACGGTAAAATGTATTCCTAGTCTGGCCTCTAAGACTAGCCCAAGTGTTGCATGATGGTTCTGTTTTCCTGATCATGGGCATGTCTATGCCGGCAACTTTGAGGGCACAATGTTAGTAGAACACTTGTGTTGAATCGACCCGATTGATGTTATGCTATGAGATTCATTCGTCATAAGTTAATGGTTAATAACACAGAGAAGTTAATGTTTGCATAATTCCTTAGACCATGAGAGTGTCGAGTTTCTTCATGCTTGCTTCATGAACTTTGGGGTTTGTTAAACGTCATCCGTAAATGGGTGGCTATTACGGCGGCTTACGGGTTCATGGAAAAGTATGTTAAGTAACTTGATAGCTCAAGATTGGGATTTGCTCCTCCGACGATGGAGAGATATCTCTGGGCCCTCTCGGTGTTACGGTATCCATCATCGTCTGGCCAGACACAAGTGTGATTTGATCACAGGGATACCGGAACACAGAAACGAGAAAAGAGAACAAAAACCGGCAACGAGGTAACTGGCATTGTGGACAAGTGTTGATCCACGAGGATGCCGATGTTTCTCACCTCGGGTATTTGTAACATATCGCGAAGCAACAGGAATAGCACACGGCAACTGGAGGTTCACTCGAATATTCATTCGTGTGGGTATAGGGGTCAATATGGGTGTCCATGGCTCCGATGTTGATAATTGATCGGAAAGAGTTCCGGTCATGTCTATACTTCACCGAACCTATAGGGTCACACGCTTAAGGGTCATCTATCTGCTGAATACTAGACGGGGAGTCTGAGAGAAAATCACCGAAAAAGTTTCGGACGAAACGGAAACGTTCCGGAGAGAACACCGGAATAGTTCCGGTGAAACTGAAAAGTTGTTTCAGGGTATTCCATGAAGTCAAATTGGTTCTGGCACACGCCTGGAAATTCTTGGAGGATGCCAGAAGTGTTCTGGAAACTTCTGGGAATTTTCCGGGAGAAAAACCGGAAATGTTCCGGAGCAGCCGGAACCGTTTTGGTTGCTTTTCGCTGAAGAAACATTGTTCCAAAATTGTTTCGGAATGCGTTCAAAATTGTTTTTGTGGGTGCTAGAATTATTCTAGGCACACAGAAATAATTTGGGTTTTAACGGACGCAGAAAAATGTCTTCGTGAATAGTGAAAAGCACTTTTTGGGCTGATTTGCAAATGGGGTTTTTCTTCTAGAAGAAAACCACTTTTGGTGTGTGAAAGGGAGGTGGAGCTCCCCAAGGGGGCTGCAAATTTCGGCCATGGCTTGGGGGGGCCCTCCTTGAGGTGTCCTTCCACCTCATGGTGGATATCTTCTACACACCCTTATGTGGCATGTGGTGGAAAGATCCTAGGAAGGTCCTTTTGGTCTTTCCTCTACCCCTTGCTCCTCCTATAAATAGAGGTGGAGAGAGCTCTCCAAAATCAGCTCATGCTTGCTCTCATACACATGCCATTGACTTGTCTGGCTTCTCTCTCCCTCCCAGCGAAATAGTTTCGTAGAGCCGAAAGGCTGTCTGGGTTTCGGTGGGAACTAGTTCTGGACGGCGAAGCGCTACCGGATAGATGACACCGTATGTGTGCAACTCTGTAGAGAGATCGTAGTTTCGGTCTTAGTTCGAGAGTGCCTCCCGAAGGGCTGTCCAAGTGATCGTCTTAATTTCGAGGGTCCTCCCGAAGGGCTGTCCGAGTGATCGTTCGAGTTTCGAAGGTCCTCCCGAAGGGCTGTCCGCGACACCGTCCGAGGGACTGTCCGACCGCCTCCCGGAGGGCTGTCCGAGGGGCAGATGTGGGAGTACATCCTCGCGGTTGGGAGGTTGTAAATCCTAGCTGCGGGGATCTGCACCGCCGATCGTCATCGACTCTACTTCCGCTGCGCTACGAGTCGGTAACGAAACAGATCAAACCTTGTATGCAGTCTCCATAGTGATCCTGGGCTGGTGTGTAGGTCGGAAATTTTTGATTTCTGCTGCGTTCCCCTACAGTGGCATCAAGAGCCGTGCTATGCGTAGATGCAGGTTGCGATCTAGAATACATAGAGATGTATGGGTATTGCACAATATAATTAGGTAGTAGATGAGTTCTATTACTGAAAATTATTTGTGCGGGTAGCAGATGAAATCTGTTACCCGATGTTCTTGTTGCTTTCCTGGAATTTGCATATTTCTGATCTTGATAATAGTATGGTGGAGTTTCAATGTTCTGGCAATCCGCGATCCTGATTGATCAACGAAGTGCTAACAGTTCATTGAATTCCACCGTAGTTAAAAAGAAAGATGAAATTTCGCAGACGAAAGGGCAATGCAGATATGATCTGCACGGGGGTCACGCGTATGACGAAGTTTAGTATGGGGCTCGAGATTTTATTATCTCGTGTTTCATACACCCCGCAATGTTAATCTAGCGACTTGGATTATCATGCTTGATGATGGACGTTGGTAGCTTCGGTTTGTTTTGAAACCTTAGAAGCCACGTAAAATAAAATTTTGCGTGAACCGATTAGAGGCGTCTAACTTGGTTTTGCAGGATGGTTTGCATGTGCATGTGATGTGGTATAGCAGTGCTCATTATAATTTGATTATGTATGAGATGACTATATAATGTAAATTGATTAACATGACCTGCGTGTCATGATTCGGCATGATGGCTGGAGCCATATGATTGTCACTTTAATGACCTGCGTGTCAACCTTCAGTAATGCACTTATTTTATTAGCTATAGAGATAGCAATATTATCTGGTGCATCGACAAGGTGGTGGCAATCTTCGCGAAGGTGAACACCAACGCGAATGCCGAAGACGAAGAAATGAAAGACTTCTCCGTCAGAAAGGGCTATACCATATCATGCTATTATGAATTGCCTGAGATGTTTATCCCTTATGATGCACCCTTCTTGATTGCGCGGTAGTCGCTTTTTATTAGGGTGATCTCTCACAAAAATATCAAGTGGTTAGTGTTCTCCCAAGTGTAGCACCGTCACGGCACCTAACTTCTCGGAGTGCGCCGTGTCACACGGGTACAAATGATTAGGGAAGTGTGAGGCGGGTGAGTTGAGACCTCGCAGCAAGATCACTTGGTTGTCTTGACGTTCAGGCATGACCGTCATGAGCTCAGAACACGCGCATCGAAAGATGAACAAGACTCACATAGAGATGTGATTGGCAAGTTGGCCTACCGGTTGAGATTTTCGTCATCAGTGGTGTTACACCAATGGCGAACAATTGAAATGGGGGTCTTGTATCACTCACAATCAATTATGAGAGATATTGATTTGAGTGGGAGCGCATTGTAGAATTAATTCTTTTAATTCTCGGTGCAATTAATTATGAACACTGTCTAAGTGTTATTTGCATAATAGTTGTAGAATAATGGCTCGCGTTTCCACCTTCCCAATTAAAATTGAATAGCTGTTAAATATCTGGTTAAAACTTTACGGTTGGTAACGTAATGAGAGGATTGTCCTCTAGAGTGCCGAGAAGGACTTGTCCTATCGCATGCTTTCGGTATTCTCCTGCTAATGCTATGGATCATGTGACTCTCGTCCATCGATCCAAAAGCTAGAATTCCGTTTCAGTCAAGTGCAATATGTTTGCTTCCATGAGACCCGAACTTCGAAAGTTTGGATAGTTATGTGATATTCATGGAATCTGAAAATCATTTTCAGAGACAGACAAAGGCTAAAAGATATGAGATATCCAAAGCAATGTTTGTTTGCAAACTATTAGTAAAGGAGTTTACTATGCATTAGACTGATAAGAGAGGGATCCAGAAGAACGCCTGTCATATGATGATGGTGAATAAAACAGACAACTTAAAGAGAAAGGAAGTGTCCCAAGGGTGTTAGTGAAACTTTCACGCCTAGGAAGTCCGGGGCTATCGCCACTCTTAAGTTGGGTGCTTCTTCTGAGAGTAGGAGAAATACTGAAAGTTAAACTGTTAGAAGTATAAAGGCAAAAGGAAAGAAGACTGGAATATCCAGCTCATGTATGAATGTCATACAGGTTTTTGATGTATAGAAGGCTGGTCAAAGATATAGTTCTTGGGAATTATGGTTAAACATGTTGATAACTAATTCTTGGGTATTGTGAGTTAATCACAAAGATACCCGCTCGATTGCATTCTGTTGCAACTCGATGTAAGAACTACTATGGCCTGAAAGACTAGCCAGGAATGAGGTTTAGATACACGCAGGGAACATAGTAAATGTTACTATGCCTTCCATAGGTGTATTCCCTATGTATTTACTTTCATAAATCATTTTAGAGTTTTACACACTCTAGCCCATTGCATAAAGTATCTTGCAAGAAGGTTGTTCATAAGAGAACTTTTAATGTTCGGAGTTATGAATAACAAAAGGGCCATACTTTCATTATGAATGAGAAGTATGTTATGAATATTGATAATAATACATTACCTCTGTATTTACTTTCATAATTCATTTAGAGTTTCATACACTCTAGCCCTTTGCATAAGGTATCTTGCAAGGAGGTTATTCATAAGAGAACTTTTGATGTTCGGTGTTATGAATAACATGAAGGGCCATGCTTCCATCCAGGATGGGATGTATGTTATGAATATTGATGGTAATATGATACATCCATAACACTGACGCTAAATGTCGCAAGACTAAAAGAATACCACATATGTGTGGCACTGCATTTGGTCACATTGGAGAAACCCGCATGGAAAATTCCATTATGATGGATTTTAAAGTCATTTGATTTTGAATCATCTGACACTTGCAACTTTCCTCCGAAAAGTGAAGTGACTGAAATACCGTTCACAGGCCATAAGGAACGAGCAACAAACTTATTGGTGATCATACATTTTGATGTGTGTAGTTCAATAAATGTTGTTGCAAGTAGTGGATTTATCTATCTTCAGAAATGACTCAAGTAGATATATTGATATTTACTTGATGAGACGTAAGTCTGGATCTTTTGAATTCATTCATAAGGTTTTCAAAAATGAAGTAGAAGTTGTTGTAACAAGAAAATTATGTTTGTACAATTCGATTGCAGAAAGGAATATTTGAGTTACAAGTTTAGCGAATGTCTGATGAGTTGTGAAAGGGGTTTCATAACTTGCACCTCCCGGAGCACCACTGCAAGTGGAGAGTCCGTGTAGATGTAATCGAACCATTCATGACATGGTAAGATCAAAGATGACATAAATAAATTTGCCATTATCCCTTTTAAAGTGATGCTTTAGAGACTGCGGCTTTTACACTGAAAAGAAATCCATCGGGTCTGTTGAAATGACGCCATGGTATGGTACGCCCAACCATATTATATCTTTTCTTAACATTTGGAATATGGGGCTTGTGTAAAAGGTTACAAACCTATTCCAAATCAGACAAGTGCTACTTTGTAGGTTATCCCAAGTCATTGGGTATTTCCCCACCACAATACCGAGGCAAATAGGTTTGCCACAAAGAACGGTATGCTTTTTTGAAGAAAATGGTTCTTTCAAAAAGGTGAGTGGGAGAACCGTGCAACTCGACGAGATAAACAGTATCATCATCATCAGATCAAAGGAAAGAGACCTTGGAAGTAATTCCGGAGTTTCTTACTGCGACTGATACGGAAGTCTCTACAATAAAATGTATGGACTTCGGTCGAACTTGCAGCTGAACCACGTAGGCAAAGCTCGTGCAAACCTATCAGGTGCGCAAACGAGATATTGTTGTTAGACAACAGTATACCTACGATTCACAAGGAAGCGTTGATGGGCCCTGACTCCGGAATTGGCTAAATGCCAATACAATCCGAGATAGTTTCCATATAAGTGATTCAAGATTAAGATCTTGATACACCTTTCGGAAGACTTAGAGTCTAACGAATATTTATGGAACTAAAAACTGATACGGATAAAATGTTTTATCCATAAAGCTCGACTTGTTGCAATAACAAGTTCAAGGAGTTGACTACGATGAGATTGTCTCACCGTAGCGATGCTTAAAGTCGGTTCGGGTTGAACTAGCAATTAATACATATTTCAATCATGAGATATGAAACATGGATGACAAAAGGATTTCCATGTGATGGAAATGAAACCTAGGACTTGTATGTGATACAGTCCAAAGTAATTTGTCGATCCAGAGGATGCTAGTAAGTATGCAAACTTCAGAGTTCCAGCGATGGACAGAAGAGAGCAAAGTGGAGTTGGAATCTTCGTTTTTGATGGAATGGTCAAAAGGGTTTTGACTTCATCAAATGGGTATCGAAGATGCTTGTGATTCAAGAAAGTAAGTGGGAGCATAATAATATTTCTAAAAACCTTGTGTACTTGACACATTGTTAATTGGAAATAAATTTCTTGACACGAATTAGGACTTCATTTGAAAATAGTTTTTCCGATGAAGTGCTTGGGCTAAATAGCCTCAATATTAGGCATGATGATCTATGGAGATAGATTTACCTAATGGGGCTAAGCAATGAATACATATTGACAAGATGCTAAAACTTTTTAGCATTTAAAACGCCAAGGAGTGGTTCTTGCCGAAGTCACATGAAAGAGTTTTTGCAAGACTCGGTGTCCCAAAACACTGATGAGTAAAATACATGATGGAGATTCCACACACTCTTGTGTTTGGATTAATCATGTATTCCATGGTATGTAAAACAACCAGATATGTCCGATACTCCAAAAGTTGTTGCGGGTATGGATACCAAAGTGATCAAAGTACTGATCATAGGACAACAGTGAAAGATGTCATTGAGTACTAGAGTAGTAGTGATGACATGTTTTCTCGCAAGCAGAGATTATGAAGTGCTCATTGTAAGTAATAACATCGATACAGTCTTCATCAATGCTCCATGCGATTTTCGATTTAAGTTAAGGGTTTTGTGTAATACACAATATGATGGCACGGTAGTTGGAAATTGTTCCAAACAAGATACTGTGGCGAATTCTATAACAAAGGCTAAGTATGTTGACGCTTAAGAAGCGACAAAGAAGTTGTTGAATCATATAGTTCATTCATGAACTTAGTATGGTTCCAAGATGGCTTTGGTCTATGGGACACTATTGCAGATAGTTGCTCCATAGCTCAGTCTGAGGAATCAGGTTTTGACCAATGATTCACACATATGCAAAGCCAAGTCCACACAAAATATGAATTTTGTGAAAGCGTGAAAATGCGAGGATATGCAAAGTTACACACGAAGCTGAAGTCGTCAGATCCGTTGGACATCAGGCTATACCACATGCGAAGCATTTTTTACACCAGTATGCCATAGGTGTAAAGTGCATTAGCATTGACTAGATTATTGACTCTAGTGCAAGTGGGAGTCTGTAGGAGATTTGCCCTAGAGGCAATAATAAATGTTATTGATTATCTCCCTGTTCATAATTAGGTTTATGTTCCATGCTATAACTGCTATGGTTCTCGAGTCTGCAATAACCACGAGGCTCGGAGGAAGACTCATATGCACGTGTGGAATAATAAACGGTAAAATGTATTCCTAGTCTGGCCTCTAAGACTAGCCCAAGTGTTGCATGATGGTTCTGTTTTCCTGATCATGGGCATGTCTATGCCGGCAACTTTGAGGGCACAATGTTAGTAGAACACTTGTGTTGAATCGACCCGATTGATGTTATGCTATGAGATTCATTCGTCATAAGTTAATGGTTAATAACACAGAGAAGTTAATGTTTGCATAATTCCTTAGACCATGAGAGTGTCGAGTTTCTTCATGCTTGCTTCATGAACTTTGGGGTTTGTTAAACGTCATCCGTAAATGGGTGGCTATTACGGCGGCTTACGGGTTCATGGAAAAGTATGTTAAGTAACTTGATAGCTCAAGATTGGGATTTGCTCCTCCGACGATGGAGAGATATCTCTGGGCCCTCTCGGTGTTACGGTATCCATCATCGTCTGGCCAGACACAAGTGTGATTTGATCACAGGGATACCGGAACACAGAAACGAGAAAAGAGAACAAAAACCGGCAACGAGGTAACTGGCATTGTGGACAAGTGTTGATCCACGAGGATGCCGATGTTTCTCACCTCGGGTATTTGTAACATATCGTGAAGCAACAGGAATAGCACATGGCAACTGGAGGTTCACTCGAATATTCATTCGTGTGGGTATAGGGGTCAATATGGGTGTCCACGGCTCCGATGTTGATAATTGATCGGAAAGAGTTCCGGTCATGTCTATACTTCACCGAACCTATAGGGTCACACGCTTAAGGGTCATCTATCTGCTGAATACTAGACGGGGAGTCTGAGAGAAAATCACCGAAAAAGTTTCGGACGAAACGGAAACGTTCCGGAGAGAACACCGGAATAGTTCCGGTGAAACTGAAAAGTTGTTTCAGGGTATTCCATTAAGTCAAATTGGTTCTGGCACACGCCTGGAAATTCTTGGAGGATGCCAGAAGTGTTCTGGAAACTTCTGGGAATTTTCCGGGACAAAAACCGGAAATGTTCCGGAGCAGCCGGAACCGTTTTGGTTGCTTTTCGCTGAAGAAACATTGTTCCAAAATTGTTTCGGAATGCGTTCAAAATTGTTTTGGTGGGTGCTAGAATTATTCTAGGCACACAGAAATAATTTGGGTTTTAACGGACGCAGAAAAATGTCTTCGTGAATAGTGAAAAGCACTTTTTGGGCTGATTTGCAAATGGGGTTTTTCTTCTAGAAGAAAACCACTTTTGGTGTGTGAAAGGGAGGTGGAGCTCCCCAAGGGGGCTGCAAATTTCGGCCATGGCTTGGGGGGGCCCTCCTTGAGGTGTCCTTCCACCTCATGGTGGATATCTTCTACACACCCTTATGTGGCATGTGGTGGAAAGATCCTAGGAAGGTCCTTTTGGTCTTTCCTCTACCCCTTGCTCCTCCTATAAATAGAGGTGGAGAGAGCTCTCCAAAATCAGCTCATGCTTGCTCTCATACACATGCCATTGACTTGTCTGGTTTCTCTCTCCCTCCCAGCGAAATAGTTTCGTAGAGCCGAAAGGCTGTCTGGGTTCCGGTGGGAACTAGTTCTGGACGGCGAAGCGCTGCCGGATAGATGACAACGTATGTGTGCAACTCTGTAGAGAGATCGTAGTTTCGGTCTTAGTTCGAGAGTGCCTCCCGAAGGGATGTCCAAGTGATCGTCTTAATTTCGAGGGTCCTCCCGAAGGGCTATCCGAGTGATCGTTCGAGTTTCGAAGGTCCTCCCGAAGGGCTGTCCGCGACACCGTCCGAGGGACTGTCCGACCGCCTCCCAGAGGGCTGTCCGAGGGGCAGATGTGGGAGTACATCCTCGCGGTTGGGAGGTTGTAAATCCTAGCTGCGGGGATCTGCACCGCCGATCGTCATCGACTCTACTTCCGCTGCGCTACGAGTCGGTAACGAAACAGATCAAACCTTGTATGCAGTCTCCATAGTGATCCTGGGCTGGTGTGTAGGTCGGAAATTTTTGTTTTCTGCTGCGTTCCCCTACAGTGGCATCAAGAGTCGTGCTATGCGTAGATGCAGATTGCGATCTAGAATACATAGAGATGTATGGGTATTGCACAATATAATTAGGTAGCTGATGAGTTCTATTACTGAAAATTATTTGTGCGGGTAGCAGATGAAATCTGTTACCCGATGTTCTTGTTGCTTCCCTGGAATTTGCATATTTCTGATCTTGATAACAGTATGGTGGAGTTTCAATGTTCTGGCAATCCGCGATCCTGATTGATCAACGAAGTGCTAACAGTTCATTGAATTCCACCGTAGTTAAAAAGAAAGATGAAATTTCGCAGACGAAAGGGCAATGCAAATATGATCTGCACGGGGGTCACGCGTATGACGAAGTTTAGTATGGGGCTCGAGATTTTATTATCTCGTGTTTCATACACCCCGCAATGTTAATCTAGCGACTTGGATTATCATGCTTGATGATGGACGTTGGTAGCTTCGGTTTGTTTCGAAACCTTAGAAGCCACGTAAAATAAAATTTTGCATGAACCGATTAGAGGCGTCTAACTTGGTTTTGCAGGATGGTTTGCATGTGCATGTGATGTGGTATAGCAGTGCTCATTATAATTTGATTATGTATGAGATGACTATATAATGTAAATTGATTAACATGACCTGCGTGTCATGATTCGGCATGATGGCTGGAGCCATATGATTGTCACTTTAATGACCTGCGTGTCAACCTGCAGTAATGCACTTATTTTATTAGCTATAGAGATAGCAATATTATCTGGTGCATCGACAAGGTGGTGGCAATCTTCGCGAAGGTGAACACCAACGCGAATGCCGAAGACGAAGAAATGAAAGACTTCTCCGTCAGAAAGGGCTATACCATATCATGCTATTATGAATTGCCTGAGATGTTTATCCCTTATGATGCACCCTTCTTGATTGCGCGGTAGTCGCTTTTTATTAGGGTGATCTCTCACAAAAATATCAAGTGGTTAGTGTTCTCCCAAGTGTAGCACCGTCACGGCACCTAACTTCTCGGAGTGCGCCGTGTCACACGGGTACAAACGATTAGGGAAGTGTGAGGCGGGTGAGTTGAGAGCTCGCAGCAAGATCACTTGGTTGTCTTGACGTTCAGGCATGACCGTCATGAGCTTGGAACACACACATCGAAAGATGAACAAGACTCACATAGAGATGTGATTGGCAAGTTGGCCTACCGGTTGAGATTTTCATCATCAGTGGTGTTACACCAATGGCGAACAATTGAAATGGGGGTCTTGTATCACTCACAATCAATTATGAGAGATATTGATTTGAGTGGGAGCGCATTGTAGAATTAATTCTTTTAATTCTCGGTGCAATTAATTATGAACACTGTCTAAGTGTTATTTGCATAATAGTTGTAGAATAATGGCTCGCGTTTCCACCTTCCCAATTAAAATTGAATAGCTGTTAAATATCTGGTTAAAACTTTACGGTTGGTAACGTAATGAGAGGATTGTCCTCTAGAGTGCCGAGAAGGACTTGTCCTATCGCATGCTTTCGGTATTCTCCCGCTAATGCTATGGATCATGTGACTCTCGTCCATCGATCCAAAAGCTAGAATTCCGTTTCAGTCAAGTGCAATATGTTTGCTTCCATGAGACCCGAACATCAAAAGTTTGGATAGTTATGTGATATTCATGGAATCTGAAAATCATTTTCAGAGACAGACAAATGCTAAAAGATATGAGATATCCAAAGCAATGTTTGTTTGCAAACTATTAGTAAAGGAGTTTACTATGCATTAGACTGATAAGAGAGGGATCCAGAAGAACGCCTGTCCTATGATGATGGTGAATAAAACAGACAACTTAAAGAGAAAGGAAGTGTCCCAAGGGTGTTAGTGAAACTTTCACGCCTAGGAAGTCCGGGGCTATCGCCACTCTTAAGTTGGGTGCTTCTTCTGACAGTAGGAGAAATGCTAAAAGTTAAACTGTTAAAGTATAAAGGCAAAAGGAAAGAAGACTGGAATATCCAGCTCATGTATGAATGTCATACAGGTTTTTGATGTATAGAAGGCTGGTCAAAGATATAGTTCTTGGGAATTATGGTTAAACATGTTAATCACTAATTCTTGGGTATTGTGAGTTAATCACAAAGATACCCGCTCGATTGCATTCTGTTGCAACTCGATGTAAGAACTACTATGGCCTGAAAGACTAGCCAGGAATGAGGTTTAGATACACGCAGGGAACATAGTAAATGTTACTATGCCTTCCATAGGTGTATTCCCTATGTATTTACTTTCATAAATCATTTTAGAGTTTTACACACTCTAGCCCATTGCATAAAGTATCTTGCAAGAAGGTTGTTCATAAGAGAACTTTTAATGTTCAGAGTTATGAATAACAAAAGGGCCATACTTTCATTATGAATGAGAAGTATGTTATGAATATTGATAATAATACATTACCTCTGTATTTACTTTCATAATTCATTTAGAGTTTCATACACTCTAGCCCTTTGCATAAGGTATCTTGCAAGGAGGTTATTCATAAGAGAACTTTTGATGTTCGGTGTTATGAATAACATGAAGGGACATGCTTCCATCCAGGATGGGATGTATGTTATGAATATTGATGGTAATACGATACATCCATAACACTGACGCTAAATGTCGCAAGACTAAAAGAATACCACATATGTGTGGCACTGCATTTGGTCACATTGGAGAAACCCGCATGGAAAATTCCATTATGATGGAATTTAAAGTCATTTGATTTTGAATCATCTGACACTTGCAACTTTCCTCCGAAAAGTGAAGTGACTGAAATACCGTTCACAGGCCATAAGGAACGAGCAACAAACTTATTGGTGATCATACATTTTGATGTGTGTAGTTCAATAAATGTTGTTGCAAGTAGTGGATTTATCTATCTTCAGAAATGACTCAAGTAGATATATTGATATTTACTTGATGAGACGTAAGTCTGGATCTTTTGAATTCATTCATAAGGTTTTCAAAAATGAAGTAGAAGTTGTTGTAACAAGAAATTATGTTTCTACAATTCGATTGCAGAAAGGAATATTTGAGTTACAAGTTTAGCGAATGTCTGATGAGTTGTGAAAGGGGTTTCATAACTCGCACCTCCCGGAGCACCACTGCAAGTGGAGAGTCTGTGTAGATGTAATCGAACCATTCATGACATGGTAAGATCAAAGATGACATAAATAAATTTGCCATTATCCCTTTTAAAGTGATGCTTTAGAGACTGCGGCTTTTACACTGAAAAGAGCTCCATTGGGTCTGTTGAAATGACGCCATGGTATGGTACGCCCAACCATATTATATCTTTTCTTAACATTTGGAATATGGGGCTTGTGTAAAAGGTTACAAACCTATTCCAAATCAGACAAGTGCTACTTTGTAGGTTATCCCAAGTCATTGGGTATTTCCCCACCACAATACCGAGGCAAATAGGTTTGCCACAAAGAACGGTATGCTTTTTTGAAGAAAATGGTTCTTTCAAAAAGGTGAGTGGGAGAACCGTGCAACTCGACGAGATAAACAGTATCATCGTCATCAGATCAAAGGAAAGAGACCTTGGAAGTAATTCCGGAGTTTCTTACTGCGACTCATACGGAAGTCTCTACAATAAAATGTATGGACTTCGGTCGAACTTGCAGCTGAACCACATAGGCAAAGCTCGTGCAAACCTATCAGGTGCGCAAACGAGATATTGTTGTTAGACAACAATATACCTACGATTCACAAGGAAGCGTTGATGGGCCCTGACTCCGGAATTGGCTAAATGCCAATACAATCCGAGATAGTTTCCATATAAGTGATTCAAGATTAAGATCTTGATACACCTTTCGGAAGACTTAGAGTCTAACGAATATTTATGGAACTAAAAACTGATACGGATAAAATGTTTTATCCATAAAGCTCGACTTGTTGCAATAACAAGTTCAAGGAGTTGACTACGATGAGATTGTCTCACCGTAGCGATGCTTAAAGTCGGTTCGGGTTGAACTAGCAATTAATACATATTTCAATCATGAGATATGAAACATGGATGACAAAAGGATTTCCATGTGATGGAAATGAAACCTAGGACTTGTATGTGATACAGTCCAAAGTAATTTGTCGATCCAGAGGATGCTAGTAAGTATGCAAACTTCAGAGTTCCAGCGATGGACAGAAGAGAGCAAAGTGGAGTTGGAATCTTCATTTTTGATGGAATGGTCAAAAGGGTTTTGACTTCATCAAATGGGTATCGAAGATGCTTGTGATTCAAGAAAGTAAGTGGGAGCATAATAATATTTCTAAAAACCTTGTGTACTTGACACATTGTTAATTGGAAATAAATTTCTTGACACGAATTAGGACTTCATTTGAAAATAGTTTTTCCGATGAAGTGCTTGGGCTAAATAGCCTCAATATTAGGCATGATGATCTATGGAGATAGATTTACCTAATGGGGCTAAGCAATGAATACATATTGACAAGATGCTAACACTTTTTAGCATTTAAAACGCCAAGGAGTGGTTCTTGCCGACGTCACATGGAAAGAGTTTTTGCAAGACTCGGTGTCCCAAAACACTGATGAGTAAAATACATGATGGAGATTCCACACACTCTTGTGTTTGGATTAATCATGTATTCCATGGTATGTAAAACAACCAGATATGTCCGATACTCCAAAAGTTGTTGCGAGTATGGATACCAAAGTGATCAAAGTACTGATCATAGGACAACAGTGAAAGATGTCATTGAGTACTAGAGTAGTAGTGATGACATGTTTTCTCGCAAGCAGAGATTATGAAGTGCTCATTGTAAGTAATTACATCGATACAATCTTCATCAATGCTCCATGCGATTTTCGATTTAAGTTAAGGGTTTTGTGTAATACACAATATGATGGCACGGTAGTTGGAAATTGTTCCAAACAAGATACTGTGGCGAATTCTATAACAAAGGCTAAGTATGTTGACGCTTAAGAAGCGACAAAGAAGTTGTTGAATCATATAGTTCATTCATGAACTTAGTATGGTTCCAAGATGGCTTTGGTCTATGGGACACTATTGCAGATAGTTGCTCCATAGCTCAGTCTGAGGAATCAGGTTTTGACCAATGATTCACACATATGCAAAGCCAAGTCCACACAAAATATGAATTTTGTGAAAGCGTGAAAACGCGAGGATATGCAAAGTTACACACGGAGCTGAAGTCGTCAGATCCGTTGGACATCAGGCTATACCACATGCGAAGCATTTTTTACACCAGTATGCCATAGGTGTAAAGTGCATTAGCATTGACTAGATTATTGACTCTAGTGCATGTGGGAGTCTGTAGGATATATGCCCTAGAGGCAATAATAAATGTTATTGAGTATCTCCCTGTTCATAATTAGGTTTATGTTCCATGCTATAACTGCTATGGTTCTCGAGTCTGCAATAACCACGAGGCTCGGAGGAAGACTCATATGCACGTGTGGAATAATAAACGGTAAAATGTATTCCTAGTCTGGCCTCTAAGACTAGCCCAAGTGTTGCATGATGGTTCTGTTTTCCTAATCATGGGCATGTCTATGCCGGCAACTTTGAGGGCACAATGTTAGTAGAACACTTGTGTTGAATCGACCCGATTGATGTTACGCTATGAGATTCATTCGTCATAAGTTAATGGTTAATAACACAGAGAAGTTAATGTTTGCATAATTCCTTAGACCATGAGAGTGTCGAGTTTCTTCATGCTTGCTTCATGAACTTTGGGGTTTGTTAAACGTCATCCGTAAATGGGTGGCTATTACGGCGGCTTACGGGTTCATGGAAAAGTATGTTAAGTAACTTGATAGCTCAAGATTGGGATTTGCTCCTCCGACGATGGAGAGATATCTCTGGGCCCTCTCGGTGTTACGGTATCCATCATCGTCTGGCCAGACACAAGTGTGATTTGATCACAGGGATACCGGAACACAGAAACGAGAAAAGAGAACAAAAACCGGCAATGAGGTAACTGGCATTGTGCACAAGTGTTGATGCACAAGGATGCCGATGTTTCTCACCTCGGGTATTTGTAACATATCGCGAAGCAACAGGAATAGCACATGGCAACTGGAGGTTCACTCGAATATTCATTCGTGTGGGTATAGGGGTCAATATGGGTGTCCACGGCTCCGATGTTGATAATTGATCGGAAAGTGTTCCGGTCATGTCTATACTTCACCGAACCTATAGGGTCACACGCTTAAGGGTCATCTATCTGCTGAATACTAGACGGGGAGTCTGAGAGAAAATCACCGAAAAAGTTTCGGACGAAACGGAAACGTTCCGGAGAGAACACCGGAATAGTTCCGGTGAAACTGAAAAGTTGTTTCAGGGTATTCCATTAAGTCAAATTGGTTCTGGCACACGCCTGGAAATTCTTGGAGGATGCCAGAAGTGTTCTGGAAACTTCTAGGAATTTTCCGGGACAAAAACCGGAAATGTTCCGGAGCAGCCGGAACCGTTTTGGTTGCTTTTCGCTGAAGAAACATTGTTCCGAAATTGTTTCGGAATGCGTTCAAAATTGTTTTGGTGGGTGCTAGAATTATTCTAGGCACACAGAAATAATTTGGGTTTTAACGGACGCAGAAAAATGTCTTCGTGAATAGTGAAAAGCACTTTTTGGGCTGATTTGCAAATGGGGTTTTTCTTCTAGAAGAAAACCACTTTTGGTGTGTGAAAGGGAGGTGGAGCTCCCCAAGGGGGCTGCAAATTTCGGCCATGGCTTGGGGGGGCCCTCCTTGAGGTGTCCTTCCACCTCATGGTGGATATCTTCTACACACCCTTATGTGGCATGTGGTGGAAAGATCCTAGGAAGGTCCTTTTGGTCTTTCCTCTACCCCTTGCTCCTCCTATAAATAGAGGTGGAGAGAGCTCTCCAAAATCAGCTCATGCTTGCTCTCATACACATGCCATTGACTTGTCTGGCTTCTCTCTCCCTCCCAGCGAAATAGTTTCGTAGAGCCGAAAGGCTGTCTGGGTTCCGGTGGGAACTAGTTCTGGACGGCGAAGCCCTGCCGGATAGATGACACCGTATGTGTGCAACTCTGTAGAGAGATCGTAGTTTCGGTCTTAGTTCGAGAGTGCCTCCCGAAGGGCTGTCCAAGTGATCGTCTTAGTTTCGAGGGTCCTCCCGAAGGGCTGTCCGAGTGATCGTTCGAGTTTCGAAGGTCCTCCCGAAGGGCTGTCCGCGACACCGTCCGAGGGACTGTCCGACCGCCTCCCGGAGGGCTGTCCGAGTGGCAGATGTGGGAGTACATCCTCGCGGTTGGGAGGTTGTAAATCCTAGCTGCGGGGATCTGCACCGCCGATCGTCATCGACTCTACTTCCGCAGCGCTACGAGTCGGTAACGAAACAGATCAAACCTTGTATGCAGTCTCCATAGTGATCCTGGGCTGGTGCGTAGGTCGGAAATTTTTGTTTTCTGCTGCGTTCCCCTACAGAGGCTGCTGCTGCCGCCGCCGCGTTGGCTTGGCCAACCGGAGGGTATGATCTGTTCATCCCTCACTTACCCGTTTATGTGCTTATTCATGTGCTAGCCGTATATGTTCTGTTCATAGATGTTTCGGTTCTACGTACTGTACGTTCTCACATGCTTAGGTATCGGTATGAGATGCATATCGTATTTGCCATGTTTACTGTTTACTCGTGGATTAGTCTAATCGGGAAAGTGCTAATATTTCCAACACTCCAAAAACCTTATTTTAGGCACTTTTCGATTCAAGGCTTTGCCGCTACGTTGAAACCGGAAAAGTTTACCGGGACGCATTTTAAGCGTTGGCAGACTAGGACCACCTTGTGGCTCACAGCGATGAACGTGTTCTGGGTTGGTGGTCTGTCTCCCACGGAAACGATTGCTCCTGAACAGGAGAAGGCGTTTAGGGAGGAAACCACCATCTTTGTCGGAGCAGTTCTGACTTCTGAGTGTGATCGGAGACAAGTTGGTTGACGGATATATTCATATGCGGGTTGCCAAGAATTTGTGGGATGCGCTCGAAGTTAAATTCGGCGCAACTAATGCTGGAAGCGAACTGTATGCTATGGAGCAGTTCCATGATTACAGGATGGTTGATAACCGTCCTGTATTGGATCAGGCTCATGAGATACAGTTCATCGCTAAGGAGCTGGAGCTCCTGAAGTGTGAGTTGCCGGACAAGTTTGCCGCGGGTTGCATTATTGCAAAACTCCCTCCTTCATGGAGGAACTTTGCTACTTCTCTCAAGCACTTGAGGCGTGAATTCTCTATTGAGGATGTCATCGGTCATATAAGTGTTGAGCAGAACTCGAGAGCAAAGGACTCACACGTGAAAGGGGCAGCGGGTTCTTCTAGTGCCAATGTGGTGCAGAAGAATTTTCACAAGTTCAAGGGCGGAACACTGCCCAGCAGAATACTACCTTCAAGAAGAAGGGTAAGAAGAAATACAAAAAGAGAGATGGTTGCTTTACTTGTGGTTCAGAGGAACATTGTGCAAACAAGTGCCCAAACAAGTACAAGAAGCCAGGACAGGACTCCAAGTTTGTCAATGTGACTATGAGCAACAGTGATGGGGCAACTGGGTATGGTAATTTGTTTACCATACTTTCAGTTTGTCAGTCCACCGATTGGTGGATTGACACAGGGGCCAACATTCATGTGTGTGCTGATATGTCTCTGTTCTCTTCTTACCAGGTCGCACGAGATTGTTCCGTCCTGATGGGGAATGGCTCGCATGCTTCTGTTCATGGTGTTGGCATGGTAGATCTGAAGTTTACTTTGGGAAAGATCTTGCAACTGAAGAACATGCAGCATGTCCCCGCCATCAAGAAGAATCTCGTCAGTGGCTCCCTTCTTTGTAAAGAAGGGTTTAAGTTAGTATTTGAGTCCAATAAAGTAGTCGTATCTCGGTATGGACTGTTTGTTGGAAAAGGATATGATTGTGGAGGTTTGTTCTGCCTTTCCCTGGCGGATTTCTCTAATAAAATTGTGAACCAAATTCATTCTAACGTGAACGAATCTGAGGTTTGGGATTCACGTCTTTGTCACATTAATTTCGGTTGTATGACGCGGCTAGCTAAGATGGATTTAATCCCGAGTTTCACTTTAGCCAAAGGCTCTAAGTGCCATTCGTGTGTGCAAGCAAAGCAACCTCGTAAGCCTCACAAGACTGCGAAGGAGAGACACCTGGCACCACTAGAGCTCATACATTCAGATCTGTGTGAAATGAATGGTGTGTTGACTAAAGGTGGAAAAAAAATATTTTATGACGTTGATTGATGATTCCACTAGATTCTGCTATGTGTATTTGTTAAATACCAAGGATGAGGCTCTACACTACTTTAAAATCTAAAAGGCAGAAGTTGAGAACCAACTTGAAAATAAAATAAAACGAGTTCGGTCTGATCGTGGTGGAGAGTACTTTTCTAATGAGTTCGATTTATTCTGTGCGGAACATGGCATTATTCATGAGAGGACGCCTCCCTATTCACCCCAGTCAAATGGGGTTGCCGAACGGAGAAACCGTACTCTAACAGATTTGGTTAATGCCATGTTAGATACATCGGGTTTATCCAAGGCATGGTGGGGGGAGGCTGTATTGACATCATGTCATGTCCTGAATAAAGTTCCCACGAAGGATAATGAGACTACTCCCTATGAGCAATGGGAAAAAAAAAACCACACCCTCTTACTTGCGCACTTGGGGCTATTTGGCGAAAGTCAATGTGCCGATAACCAAAAAGCGTAAGTTGGGACCAAAGACTGTGGACTGCATTTTTCTGGGCTATGCCAAGCATAGCGTTGGCTATAGATTTCTAGTGGTGAAATCTGATGTACACGACGTGAAGGTTGGTACGATCATGGAGTCTAAAGATGCTACATTCTTTGAGGATATTTTCCCCATGAGAGATATGCAAAGCACTTCTAGACTGGAATCTAATGAGACACCTGAACCTGCCATTCCGATGGAATATTATGAGCACAAAAGTGATGAATCTTCCAGGGAGGATGACGAGGAAGCTCCTGTTAGGAGCAAGAGACAGAGGACTGCAAAGTCCTTTGGCGATGATTTCCTCGTGTACCTCGTGGATGACGATACTTCCAGTACCATTTCAGAAGCTTATGCATCACCGGATGCTGACTACTGGAAGGATGCGGTCTGTAGCGAGATGGATTCCATCTTGGCTAATGGGACATGGGAGATCACTGGTCGTCCTTATGGTTGCCAACCATTGGGATGTAAGTGGGTGTTCAAAAAGAAGCTTAGGCCCGATGGTACTGTTGAGAAGTACAAGGCTAGGCTTGTGGCCAAGGGTTATCCCCAGAAAGAAGAAGAAGATTTCTTCGATACTTACTCACCTGTGGCTAGACTGACAACCATTCGAGTGTTACTCGCGTTGGCTGCTGATACGTCTCCAACGTATCTATAATTTTTGATTGTTCCATGCTATTATAGTATCAATCTTGAATGTTTTTATATGCAATTATATATCATTTTTTGGGATTAACCTATTAACCTAGTGCCCAGTGCCAGTTGCTGTTTTTTGCTTGTTTTTGGTTTTTCAGGAAATCAGTACCAAACGAAGTCCAAATGCCACGAAACTTTTTGGAGATTTTTTTCTGGACAAAAGAAACACTGGAGACTTGGAGAGCAGGCCAGAAGGTTCACGAAGCCTCCACAAGGCAACAGGGCGCGGCCCCAGGGGGGTGCCCTGATGCCTTGTGGGGCCCTCGTGGCTCTGTTTGACCTAATTCTACTTCTGTAAATTCTCAAATATTCAGAAACCAACAGAGAGCCCCCCCGAATAACTTTTACGCTGCCGCAAGCCTCTGTTCTTCTGCGATCCCATCTGGAGGCCTTTTCCGGTACTCTGCCGGAGGGGGAATCGATCACGGAGGGCTTCTACATCAACCTTGTTGCCCTTCCGATGATGTGTGAGTAGTTTACCATAGACCTACGGGTCCATAGCTAGTAGCTAGATGGCTTCTTCTCTCTCTCTGATCTTCAATACCATGTTCTCCTCGAGGTTCTTGGAGTTCTATCCGATGTAATCTTCTTTTGCGGTGTGTTTGTTGGGATCCGATGAATTGTGAGTTTATGATCAGATTATTCATGAGAAATATTTGAGTCTTCTCTGAACTTTATGCATGTTTGTTTTAGCTTTGTATTTCTCTCCGATCTATGGATTTGGTTTGGCCAACTAGATTGATTTATCTTGCAATGGGAGAGGTGATTTGTGATGGGTTCAATCTTGCGGTGCTCAATCCCAGTGACAGAAAGGGACATGACACGTATTTGTATTGTTGCCATTAAGGATAAAAAGATGGGGTTTAATCATATTGCTTGAGTTTACTTTGTCTACATCATGTCATCTTGCTTAAGGCGTTACTCTGTTTCATACTTAATACCCTAGATGCATGCTGGATAGCGGTCGATGGGTGGAGTAATAGTAGTAGATGCAGGCAGGAGTCGGTCTACTTGTCTCGGGCGTGATGCCTATATACATGATCATTGCCATGAATCCGTCATAATTATTTGCTTTTCTATCAATTGCCCAACAGTAATTTGTTTACCCACCGTATGTTCTGCGCTTGAGAGAGAAGCCTCTAGTGAAAACTATGGCCCTCAGGTCTAATTTAAATATAAAAAGAAAACTAAAAATACCTTGCTGCAATTTATTTACTTTTATTTTATTTAGTATTTTGCTTTATCTATCTATCATTATCAGAATTAATCCTTGCAAATAACCGCTAAGAGGATTGACAACCCTGTTATTTGCATTGGGTGCAAGTGTTTGCTTTTGTGTGTGTAGGTGCTGCTAAAGGATTCTGACTGGTTCTCCTACTGGATTGATAACCTTGGTTCTTAACTGAGGGAAATACTTATCTCTACTATACTGCATCATCCCCTCCTCTTCGGGGAAATCCCAACGCAGTCTACAAGTAGCAGCTGCCTCGCATGGTCTTCTCGTCCATCAGATGGACGTTAAGACGGCTTTCCTTAACGGAGAGCTAGACGAGGAAACTTACATGCAATAGCCAGATGGCTTTGTAGTAAATGGTCAGGAAAGAAAGGTGTGCAAGCTATTGAATTCTTTGTATGGCCTGAAACAAGAGCCTAAGCAATGGCATGAGAAGTTCAATACAACTCTGACATATGCTGGCTTTGTTGTTAACGAAGCTGACATATATGTATACTATCATTATGGTGGGGGCGAAGGAGTTATACTATGTCTGTATGTCGATGACATACTGATATTTGGGACCCACCTCAAAGTAATTGAGGAGGTCAAGTCTTTTCTATCTCATAACTTGGAGATGAAAGACCTGGGCGTGGCTGATGTTATCTTGAACATCAAGCTACTGAGAGATACTGAGGGTGGAATTACACTTTTGCAATCCCACTATGTTGAGAAGATTTTGAGCCATTTTGGATATTCGGACTGCAAACCTTCTGCAACATCATATGATCCTAGCGTGCGGATTCGAAAGTTCGAAGGCACGGCTGTTGATCAAATTGAGATATTCTCAAGTGGTTGGTTCACTCATGTACCTAGCTTGTGCTACTCGGCCTGACATATCATTTGTTGTGTGCAAACTGAGCCGGTTTGTTTCCAATCCGGGAGTTGTGCACTGGCATGCTGTTGAGCGAATCATGCGTTATTTGCAAGGTACTGTGAACTATGGAATTCACTATTCTGGGTACCCGACGGTACTTGAGGGGTATAGTTATTCAAATTGGATATGTGATGCTGATGAGATGAAAGCCACAAGTGGGTATGTCTTCACACTTGGTGGTGGTGCTGTTTCCTGGAAGTCTTGCAAGCAGACGATCTTAATGAGATCGACTATGAAAGCAGAACTCACAGCATTAGACACATCATGCATCGAAGCAAAATGGCTTCGAGAGCTTTTGATGGATTTGCTAGTGGTTGATAAGCCAGTCCCGGCTATCCTTATGAACTGTGACAATCAAACTGTGATTGCCAAGGCTAAGAGTTCAAAGGACAACCTGAAATCCACAAAGCACATAAGAAGAAGATTGAAATCTGTCAAAAAATCAAGACTAAATCAAACCGGGGGCTGGAGGACCTTTAGTCCCGGTTGGTGACACCAACCGGGACTAAATCCCTGCCACGTGGCCGCGGGGGCTGGGGACCTTTAGTCCCGGTTGGTGACACCAACCGGGACTAAAGGTTTAGGTGTTTAGGGGTTTAGGGTTTATTGTTTATTTTTTCTTTTCATTTTGTGTTTTCCATTTAATTCTTTTTCATTTCAAACATATTTTACGCTACTACATACTGTACACGTTATGCATATATAATAGAATTTCTCGTAGAACCAATCATATATCATAGAATTTCTCGTACGACCATGCATACACATATATATATATATATATATACAATTTGGTATATACAGTTTCTCCTACAACTTGCAGCTCATTACATGCGGGCATTAGGTGAAATGGTATTCTCCGTCGGGAGATATGACCTTCTGAAGCAAAAATCCCGCCATTTCCTCTTGAAGTGCTCGTATGCGGTCCGTTGGTAGGAGCTGATCCCGCATCTCTTGCATCTTTAAAGAAGGAGATCAATATGAATATATTAGTTGTGTGTATATATATTAGATAATGATAAAAAGAATTGTGAATAGTGTTTACGTACCCAAAGATTTCTTGCATCTCTGCTCCTTTCGTTGATAATAATGCGAATGTTCTCGCAAACGTAGTATGCACATAAATTAGTCCCCGGTGCCTGCCTCAAGCACTTTACGAGAATAGAATTCAATCAGATAATAATCAAGCATGATAATGGTATTGAAACTAGAATTAAAGAGATGCGCGGACGTAGCTAGCTAGCTAGAGTACTACTTAATTACCCTTGGTTGCCACCATTTCAGGCTTGGTTTCCATGGACCGACAACCTCTTTGATGAACTTTTTCCAAACCCTGCCCGACAAAGAAAATGAATAAAGGAGTTATTAATTACTTGATATCAGGAAATGAACTAAAGAGGCCGACATAGTGCGATAATGATTGAAATTACCTGTCGAGCATCAACTTCAGGTTGTAGTATTCTTTAGGGTCTCTAGTTAGTGAGTCCAGTACTTCAACTTTTCCCTCGTCAACTCTAATGATTAGCAGGATCCAGTGGAAACTGCGCACACGTTTGTATAAGCGGGCATGCATAACTCATCAACTACACTTAACATCGAGTAAGCAAAATAGAATTAGTAGTACAAGACAGTAACACTCACTTGAAGTTGTAAGGAAATACTATCTCTGGTCTGGCATTTAGTTCCTTCAAAAACATTAGCAAGTTGGCCTCTGTGTCTTTGGGTTCTTCTTTTAACACTTTTTCATAAATGGTATTTGGGTCAATGAACCCAATGCCATAGACTCCATCTCTTTTCATTTCAGAAATCTTCATTCTGCATAATACCACACAAAAGAATATAGTGAGGATAATTACAGGCAATGAACGAGCTGAGCTAGAGACTTAAATTACAGAAAGAAATCACTTACAGACAATAGCAACTGACGAGAGATTTGTCCAGTGCGTCTTGATTGTATAACTGAAAAAGTTCTCGCAAGTCAATCCACACATCTTTTCCATGGAAGTAATGCTCTGGCTTGACTTTCACCATGAGGCTCTCTCGCCCGGCCTTTACTTCTCTCAGGTACCAGTCATGCAATCTGCGCATCTGCGTTGGTAGAAGCTCGACCTCCTCAGGCATGACCAGAGGGTTCCCGGGGACGTATTTCCATGCTAGATCCTTCTCATCAATATTCGTGGGAAGATCCTCGATGCCTAGGAGTTGTTCAACAGTGACACCGGCCTCTCTAGCCATCTGTCTAGCAGCGTCGGTTATTACCGGCTTATCGGTGGTACTCACCTTGAGCGGGGGGATCGATTGCACTGCATGTTCTCCCAGCTGGGGAACAGTTTTCCCGCTTTTATTACTACCTATTGTAAGGATTGACTCCTTATATTTTTGAGCATGATATGACTTCTTAATAGAGCGCTCATAGTCTGAATCACTTTTCTCCATAGCCGGTTTAGCAAGATCCACAAAGTGTTGTATGACTTTCTCAGGTATTTTCTCCTTCGGCGGCGGGGGCGGTTTCGGTGCAAAATGGGCCTTCACTTCGGCATCCACAACCCGTTTGTTTTCCTCCTTAGTCATCTCATAAGCTAACTTCTTTTTGGCAGGAGGCTCGGGTTTCTTGTTTCGTGCTCTCTTCCGCTTGGGAGTCCGCTGACGCTGCAGAGTTCGATATTGCGAACTCGCGCTGGGCTCCGTCTCGGGGTGGGCTGGAGTCGACTGACGCGGCGGATTTAGAGGAGTCGGCTGACGCGGCAGACTTGGAGGATGAGTCGGTGCCCTTGGCGTCAAGTTTGGAAAGACGATGCAATCCTTTCTCCATACAATGATACCACGTGTGGCTTCTCCTAGTGTCTGCTCCCCTTGACCTCCAGGAAAGTCAAGCTGTAGTGAGTCATATGCTGACAGGACTTCATCCACCCCGACACGAGCATAGCCAGGTGGAATCGGATTGCCGTGGAAGGTTGCTTCAGGGGGATTTGGAAAAGCATAGCCGTCCGCCACCTTCATGGATATGTTCTTCACTTTCATGTGTAGCTCACAACTTGTCATCTCTTCGATATCATCCACGGGGTAGCGAGCCAGCAGTGCATCATCGGCCAGGACCCCCGTGGAACCCACGCTGCTTTTCGGCATAGATGGGATGGTGCAATCCAATGCTGGATCTGCTTGCTGTTGTCGCTGAGACGCCCTTTCCAGGCTAAGTGTGTCGATCTGCTCCTGCTGCCGCATGAAAGCGCGTTCCAACTCCGCGTGTTTTGATTCCATCTGTTCAAGTCGGTCTGCATCCTGCTTCTTCTTGTCTTCCTCCTGCTTCTTCTTTCTCGCACGACTTATGTAACTGATGTTCCAGTCCGCAAACCCCTCAACCCACGGAACAACGCCTTTGCCTCGTGTTCGTCCCGGGTGTTCAGGATTCCCGAGGGCGCGTGTAAGCTCGTCGTTCTCTCTCTCGGGCTGGAACGCCCCCGTTCGAGCCGCTTCTATTGCACCAAGTAAAGCGTCCGAGGCTTCTTTAAGACTTGCCTGCACCATAATCTCCCCTGTCTTTGGGTCCAACTTTCCCCCATGCGCATAAAACCAAGTCCTGCACCTGTCGGGCCAACCCAATGTTGCTGGAGTGACCCCTGCAGCAATCATCTTTTCCTCAGATTCATCCCACTTAGGCCGGCCAGTTTTGTAGCCACCTAGCCCCAGAACATGGTGAAACTGTTTCTTCTCAGCATTGATCTTGTTTATCCTCGACCGTTCCTTAGCTGCTTCCGATTCCTTGAACTCCACAAATAAGTCCCAGTGATCTTTTGCCTTCTCCAGTGCTCTAGTGAATTCTGGAGTTTGCTTTCCTGCTTCGACGTAGCAGGCCCATAATCTTTTCTTGTGGTTGCGGAATTATGTGGCCATCTTCTAAAGAGCACTCTTCTTGACTTTCTCCCGTTCTGCATCTGTTAAATGCTCTGGTAGGGTGAAATGTGACATGAGCATTTCCCAAAGCAGATCTTTTGCTCCTTCGTCGACAAAACTAACTTCTCGATCTCCCCTTGGCTTATTCCATTCTTGAACGGAGATCGGGATTTGGTCCCTGACAATAACTCTGCACTGACGAGTAAATTTGTCCGCATTCTTTTTAGGAGCAAGCGGTTCGCCATTTAGTTTGATCTCATCGATGTTGTACTTTATGCCAGGCGGCAACTTTTTGGCCGGGCCTCGTACTGCCCTGCTGTAGAAGATTTGCTCGATCCGAAGGGCTAAAAGAAGAAAGATTCGTTAATATATATATATATATATATATATATACAAATCAATTAATACATGTAATGATCACCAGAGGCCTTATATATACCTCGCCGGTCTTTGTTAATTGAAAATCATTTCCTTCGCCATCATTGTTTGTGTGCCCTTTGTCTGTTGGTTCTTCCTCAAATATTCCCTCACCGGCGTCGTTCAGATATTGTGAGCCGTCATCTTCAGGTTCACCCTCTGGGTTTCGGATCATGTCGAACATGATATGCTCTTGATCATGGTCGTCTCTGCCGCTAGCGTCCATAGCTTAACTAATCCAGAAGAAAGATAAAACAATTTAGTATTCAAATTAGAATGCATCTCGAATAATATCACTAATACACCTCGAATAATCCAGTTAATGCATCATCGAATATTATCGAATATAATCTCGAATACATCTCGAATATTATCACTAATACATCTCGAATACATCTCGAATATTATCACTAATGCATCATCGAATATTATCGAATCTAATCTCGAATACATCTCGAGTATTATCACTAATACATCTCGAATATTATCATATAACATCACTAGCTAATACAGATCGAATACTATCGAATAATCCAGTTGACTCGCGGTTCCTGAGACGCGGGCGGTGGACACCCAAAGAGAAGGAATCATCACAGGATCATAGCTCTGGTGAGATCCCTGAAGAACCTGCCAGGTATTGGAGAACCTGACGTCCAACGCAACCATGTAGCGACGGACGTGCTCGTCCTCCTCCCTGACACGGCGACATACCACCTCCTCGGGGGCCGGCTGCCTCCGCATCGATAGTGGCCCACGCGACTGCCACCAAAGAAGCTCCGGGTCGACGATGGGAGCCCGGTTCCTCACCAACCTGCGCGCCCCGGAAGGTAGCACCTCCTAGTGCCAGCCCGGCGGAGCCCAGTCCCGGACATGGCGCCTCTCAAGCAGGTTGTCACCACCGAGTCGACGACGAGGATGCGGGCCGGGCATCGTCGATGCCAAAAATGTTTCTATGCAAATTTAACATTTTTTAAATGCTTGATTATGATTTTTGTAATTCTTGTTCACTTGATTTTGCAAATACATGACAAACTTTTGCAAATACAACATTAAGATATTAAGATTTTCCAAATAAGATATTAACATGTTTTTGATCAATATTTTTAAGATACAACATTAAAATATTTTTAATACATGGTCAACTTTTTTTCTATGCAAATTCCACCGTTCATCTACATACATACATACATTGTATACATACATACATATACTAAGCATCTACAACATCTAGTGAAAAAAAACAATCTATGAAAAAAAAAGATGAACAAAATTAAGGAGGGAGAGGCTCACCGGCCGGGATCGTCGGGGCGGAGGGAGGCGGGGAGGACGCCGGAGACGGAGGAGCGGCGCCGGCGCGGGCTCGGGCCGCGGCGGCTTGTGGAGGAGCGGTCGTCGATCGCGAGGCGGGCGCGCGCGGAGGAGCGGCGGCGGCGGGCAGCGTGGCGGCGCCGGCGCGGGCTCGGGCGGCGCTTGGGAGCAGAGCAGCCGGACGGCGACGTCGAGGTGCGGCAGCCTGGCGGCGTCGTGGTCTTTGGCGCCGTCGGGGGAAACTAGATGCCTTTTGGAAAATTTCGTAAGTGCCGCTTATATACAGAGACCTTTAGTCCCGGTTGGTGGCTCCAACCGGGACTAAAGGCCCCCCTTTAGTCCCAGTTCGAGCCACCAACCGGGACTAAAGGTGAATTTCACCAGGCCAAGCGGCGGGAAGCCCAGGCCTTTAGTCCCGGTTGGTGGCTCGAACCGGGACTAAAGGAGGGCCTTTAGTCCCCGTTGGTGGCTCCAACCGGGACTAAGGGTTGGTCCAAGCATGGTGGAAGTTTAGTCCCACCTCGCCAAGCGAGAGGCACTCGCACCTGTTTATAAGCCCCGCTGCGATAGCCGTCTCGAGCTCCTCTCTAAAGCAGGCAGTACATGCCTAACGTTCGCCCTGCCCTGTGGGCCCTGCTTGCCCTGCGGGCCTGCATCCTGGCCCATATATAGTTGGGTTTCTAGTCGTATGCAGGCCGTGGTGGCCTAGTAGGTGGGCATTTTTTTCTTTTTTGCATATGTTATGTCAACTTTTTAGTCCCGGTTGGTGGATCCAACCGGGACTAAAGGTCTTTTCCAGTTTTTTTTTGTTTTTTGCTTTATTTTTTCTTTTGTTTCTACTTACAGCCAAATATTTAGAGTTTTTGAGTGAATCTTTTTGGTTTAGGTCACACAAATTATAAACTTTCTGTTAGTGCCAGTAGTTTTCAAATTTTTATAGTTTAAATTTGAATTCTTTGAAATTTGTGTGAATCACTAGTTTGTGAATAACTTTACTTTAAAAATAGATTTTTGAGTGATTCTTTTTCCTGCTGTTTAATATTAGTGTGTTTTATTAGTATGTTCAATTTGGTAATTTTTAGGTTATTTAAATAGGTGTTTTAATCAAAAACAGATTCTGATTAGCTCTTTTAGTTTTATAGCTCAAAAAAATCATTAAATGCATGAAAAATAGCGAATGAAGTCAGAAAGGGTTGAAAATTTATGATGTGGCTTTGAATGGTGCATGTTGAATGCACAAAAAGTCTGGAGTTAAAATAAGTTTAAAAAAATAAAATGCCTTTGTAACAGATGAGTTTTCGTCCGAAACCCTGATACTTCAAAAGAGATTGTCCAGTTTGTACACGAAGTGCATCCAGTTTTTGTCGTAACCCTCTCAAATTTTTAGCACATGCTATGTGGGTGAAATGATGATACCATGCCAAGTTTCAACCTTTTCAGAGTTCATTTGTAGTGCTTTTCAATTTCAGGGTCATTTAGCTCAAAAAAATCAATAAATGCATGAAAAATAGCGTTCCTTCGCGTTTCAAATGCCAAAACACATATATATACCCTAACTATTACAAAAATTCCCTCCGGTTTGTCCGAAATGGGACTTTCTAGATAAGTCCGAAAACTCACTAGAGAAGAAAGTGATGACGGTGAAGCCGGTCACATCCCAGAGTGGGATATTGGGGTATAAAACTTTTTCTTCGCGTGTGTCCCTTTGCGCCATAACCATGGACAATCTTCATAATTTAACAGGATGCTTGGGTCAGCCTTCACTGTGAAGGGAGCAATTTCATGAAACTTTTCATAATCTTCTGACATGTCTGTCTTGTCCTCCACTCCCACGATGTTTCTTTTCCCTGAAAGAACTATGTGGCGCTTTGGCTCATCGTATGATGTATTCGCTTCCTTATCTTTTCTTTTTCTTGGCTTGGTAGACATGTCCTTCACATAGAAAACCTGCGCCACATCATTGGCTAGGACGAATGGTTCGTCTGTGTACCCAAGATTGTTGAGATCCACTGTTGTCATTCCGTACCGCGGGTCTTCCTTTACCCCGCCTCCAGTCAGATTGACCCATTTGCACCGAAACAAAGGGACCTTCAAATCACGTCCATAGTCAAGTTCCCATATCTCCTCTATGTAACCATAATATGTGTCCTTTGGCCTATTGGTGTTTGCTGCATCAAAGCGGACACCACTGTTTTGGTTGGTGCTCTTTTTATCTTGGGCGATCGTGTAAAATGTATTCCCATTTATCTCGTACCCTTTGAAAGTCGATATAGTCGAAGATGGTGACTTGGCCAGCAAGTACAGCTCATCTCCAACAGTATCGTCATGCATGAGACGTGTTTGCAACCAACCGCCGAATGACGCCATGTGTGTACGTTTGATCCAGGGCTCAGACTGCTCCGGGTTCTTGGAGCGTACACTATCCAGGTGTTCCTCGATATACGGAGCCACCAAGCTGGAATTTTGTAGAACTGTGTAGTGTGCTTGCGCCCAAGAATCCTAGTCTGCCCTCATGCTGCGATTCGGGAACACCAATCGGCTTAAGGTCAGGAATAAAGTCAACACAAAACTCAATGACCTCCTCTGTTTCATGGCCCTTGGAGATGCTTCCTTCTGGCCTATCACGGTTATGAACATATTTATTTAAGACTCCCATGAACCTCTCAAAGGGGAACATATTGTGTAGAAATACAGGACCCAGAATGGCAATCTCGTCGACTAGGTGAACTAGGACGTGCGTCATGATATTGAAGAAGGATGGTGGGAACACCAACTCGAAACTGACATGACATTGCACCAAATCATTCTGTAACCTTGGTAGGATTTTTGGATCGATTACCTTCTTAGAGATTGCATTGAGGAATGCACATAGCTTCACAATGGCTAATCGAACGTTGTTCGGTAGAAGCCCCCTCAATGCAACCGGAAGCAATTGCGTCATAATCACGTGGCAGTCATGAGACTTTAGGTTTTGGAACTTTTTCTCTGCCATATTTATTATTCCCTTTATATTCGACGAGAAGCCAGACGGGACCTTCATACTGAGCAGGCATACAAAGAAGATTTCCTTCTCTTCTTTGGTAAGAGCGTAGCTGGCAGGACCTTGATACTGCTTTGGATGCATGCCGTCTTTTCCGTGCATACGTTGCTGGTCCTCCCGTGCCTCCGGTGTATCTTTTGTCTTCCCATACACGCCCAAGAAGCCTAGCAGGTTCACGCAAAGATTATTCGTCACATGCATCACGTCGATTGCAAAGCGGACCTATAGGTCTTTCCAATAGGGTAGGTCCCAAAATATAGATTTCTTCTTCCACATGGGTGCGTGTCCGTCAGCGTCATTCGGAACAGATTGTCCGCCAGGACCCTTTCCAAAGATTACTTTTAAATCCTTGACCATATCAAGTATATCATCACCAGTACGGTGGCGAGGCTTCTTCTGGTGATATGCCTCACCTTTGAAATGCTTGCCTTTCTTTCTTAAGAGATGCTTGATCGGAAGAAATCGACGATGTCCCAGGTACACATTCTTCTTACATTTATCCAAATATATACTTTAGGTCTCATCTAAACAGTGCGTGCATGAGTGGTATCCCTTGTTTGTCTGTCCTGAAAGGTTACTAAGAGCAGGCCAATCATTGATGGTTACAAACAGCAACGCTCGTAGGTCAAATTCCTACTGTTTGTGCTCATCCCACACACGTACACCTTTTATGTCCCACAGCTGTAAAAGTTCTTCAACTAATGGCCTTAGGTACACATCAATGTCGTTGCCGGGTTGCTTGGGGCCTTGGATGAGTACTGGCATCATAATGAACTTCCGCTTCATGCACAACCAAGTAGGAAGGTTATAGATACATAGAGTCACAGGCCAGGTGCTATGATTGCTGCTCTGCTCCCCAAAAGGATTAATGCCATCTGCACTTAAACCAAACCATACGTTCCTTGCGTCATCTGCAAAGTCCCGCCACTTTCTCTCGATTTTTCTCCACTGCGACCCGTCAGCGGGTACTCTCAACTTCCCGTCTTTCTTACGGTCTTCTTTGTGCCATCGCATCAACTTGGCATGCTCTTTGTTTTGGAACAAACGTTTCAACCGTGGTATTATAGGAGCATACCACATCACCTTGGCAGGAATCCTCTTCCTGGGGCGCTCGCCCTCAACATCATCACCAGGGTCATCGCGGCTGATCTTATAGCGCAATGCACCGCATACCGGGCATGCATTCAGATTCTCGTACTCCTCACCGCGGTAGGGGATGCAGTCATTAGGGCATGCATGTATCTTCTGCACTTCTAATAATAGAGGGCAGACAGCCTTCTTTGCTTCGTACGTACTGTCGGGCAATTCGTTGTCCTTTGGAAGCATCTTCTTTAACATTTTCAGCAACTTTTCAAATCCCTTGCCAGCTACACCATTCTCTGCCTTCCATTGCAGCAATTCCACTGTGGTACCCAGCTTTTTCTTGTCATCTTCGCAATTTGGGTACAATAATTTTTTGTTATCCTCTAACATGCGCTGCAACTTCAACTTCTCCTTTTCACTTTCGTAGTTTCTCTTTGCATCAGCAATGGCCTGACCAAGATCATCAGCGGGCTCATTTGATGCCTCTTCTTCAGCTTCTTCTTCTTCATTCTCTTCCCCCATTGTAGTACCATCGTATTCAGGGAACCCAGCATAGTTGTCATCATCCTATTCTTCTTCATTCTCTTCCATTAGAACCCCTCTTTCTCCGTGCTTGGTCCAACAGTTATATCCGGACATGAAACTGGACATAAACAGGTGGACGTGAATGACTTTTGAGCTAGAGTAATTCCTATCATTCTTACAGACACCACATGGACAACACATAAAACCATTCCACTTGTTTGCCTCAGCCGAACGCAGAAAACTATGCACGCCATTAATGAACTGGGGAGAGCGTCGGTCATCGTACATCCATTGCCGACTCATCTTCATTACACAACACCGAAAAGACCAAATTAATACAAGTTCATACACACTTATTCTCATAAAACAACATAAAACTATCTAGCTAAAGCATTTAAATGCAACAACAAATGCGATCAAAATAGCAACTAAGGTAATGATTGATCCAACAACATAATGATACCAAGCCTCTTTATTAACAGCATAGTTTCTAATCTTTCTAATCTTCAACCGCATTACATCCATCTTGATCTTGTGATCATCGACGACATCGGCAACATACAACTCCAATTTCATCTTCTCTTCTTCAATTCTTTTCAATTTTTCTTTCAAATACTCGTTTTCTTTTTCAACTAAATTTAACTTCTCGACAAGAGGGTCGGTTGCAATTTCCGGTTCACATACCTCCTAGATAAAAATATCTATGTCAATTTGATGGGCATAATTGTCATAAACGCGAAATGCAACAAATAGTTATAAAAGAGAATATATATACCACATCCGAATCATAAACCGGACGAGGGCCGACGGGGACGGATATCAAAGTCATGGCACTATGTATAACAAACAATCATACATGTAAGAAAATTATACAATTAACTATCTAAATCATACAAATAAGATTTTTTTTTATAAAAAGGATAAGAACAAGTGGCTCACCAAGGTGGTGCCGGCGACGGGACGGTGTGGGCGATCGACGGTGGTTAGGACGGGGACGGGAAGGCACTAAGTAAACCACACCTACACATATGCAAACTAAGAAGTTAATTTGAGCTCAAATTGCATATAAATCAAATAAACTCCCACATAATTACTCCCAAACTAGAACCCACAAATCACTATACTTATAGAGCATGAAACGAGCTAATCTAGCAATGAGAGATGAAAGGACAAAGTTGCTAACCTTTGTGAACACTTGGATAGATGGGGTGCCTTCAAATCTTGACAAATCTTTGGCAAAAATGGAGGATGAGCTCGAGAGCAAGGGGAAGAACAAAGGAGAGAAAGGGGAAAACAGAGAGAATGGGCTCGGGCTGGACGAAGGGTTTATATAGGGACATCTTTAGTCCCGGTTGGTTATACAAACCGGGACTAAAGGTCCACCTCTAGTCCCGGTTTGTGATACAAACCGGGACTAAAGGTGATCGTGGGGCCCCAGCCTGACACTAGCCTGCCACCATCCCTTTAGTCCCGGTTTGTGATACAAACCGGGACTATAGGTAGAAAATGAGCCGGGACTAATGATGCCCGTGCCCCAGACCGCTCCTAGCCGTTGGAACCGGGACTAATGGTCACATTAGTCCCGGGCCGTAATCAAACCGGGACTAAAGGGTTGGACGAAAGGTCTGTTTTCTACTAGTGTGCTGGTCACAGTCTATGAGATTGGGTAATCTCTAGGAAGCTCATGAACAGGACAGGAGTGTGACTAATCTGCTCCACCCGTGGGATTTGCCTTCGGCAACCACGTATCAGCCGACAACAGGCGAAACTTCTGCACGCTAAACTGACAATTCAAGGCATAGTCCATTGTTCAGTTGTGAAGAAGTCTAATCCTGTTGCTCTAGGTGGAAGTTCAACTTAACAGTCTCCACTGAAAATTCTGGTATATCAAACATTGTTTGGAACAGTTGAAAAACTTATGTGCCTCGAGATCTGGTGGGGGATTGTTGGATTATGGATGGGCTTAGGCCCATATAAAACAATAATCCCTGGTTAATCTCTAAGGCCTATTTAGGTGCATGGCAAGTGGTGGGAAGTTTAGTACCATACTGCTACAGTAAGAAGAGTGAGACCCCTTTATAAGGGCTGCTCTACCACATGCCATTGAGAGCTTGGGAAGAGGAGTTGTACACGCGCACTCCTCATCCTCCGCCGCCCGCCTCGCCTCGCCACGCCACGCCATGCCTCTTCACGACGCGCGCGCGCCGCGGGTTGCGGGAATGAGCCGAGCCGAGCCTTATTTTTGTCGGTTAGAAATGGTTAATTAATTGTTAATTAATTAACGAGTCGCTAACAGAAGAGCCACTATCCGAGACGTTGGACCGTGGGCTGTTCGCGGACTCGGTCGTGGGCCTAGCCCAGGCCCATCTACCTGACGGCCTATATAAGGAGGCGCTGGCCTATGGAGTGAACCCTAACTCAGTTCACTCACTCCCTCCTGCACAACCCTAGCCGTCATCTACTATTCCTCTCAGTGTGCTGCTTCCGGCGATCCCATCCCGACGACCGCGTGCATGGTTGGTCGGGAGAGCAGGTGCCTCCGGAACCCTGTTGTTCAAGATCCTGCCCGAGAGAACGGCAATAAGGTTTTTGGGGAGCGTCTCGACGCGACTGCTCCCGATCCGTCCCCGTCTTCGTCCGCCTCTGCTTCCACTACTTCCCCTGCATAGACCCCATGGCGAACAACGATGCCGCCGCTAAGAAGGCCACGGACGATGCCGAGGCTGCTGCTGCCGCTGCCGCGTTGGCTTGGCCAACCGGAGGGTATGATCTGTTCATCCCTCACTTACCCGTTTATGTACTTATTCATGTGCTAGCCGTATATGTTCTGTTCATAGATGTTTCGGTTCTATGTACTGTACGTGCTCATATGCTTAGGTATCGGTATGAGATGCATACCGTATTTGCCATGTTTACTGTTTACTCGTGGATTAGTCTAATCGGAAAAGTGCTAATATTTCCAATACTTCGTAGGTGTAGTATAATCGTTTTGCATCTGTAGGAATGGAAACCATTGAACTGCACACGCTGAATTTCATGCTCTGTCCAAAAATCCAAATGACATATATACATCGGCAAGTGTGTTCAGAATACATGTTCCGCACACGCGATCCATGCTTAAACACATGCGCCACAAACTCACCACAAGGCACAACAACGATTTTCTCGTGAGCAATTTTTACCACCAGTCCTATTTGGCGCGTAGGTCGCCAAATAGCGACCTAGCGCATACCCCCACCAGCCAGCACGCGCATGTCCAGTGTATGGGCCGGCACAGTCTGAACCGAATTTTTCTCTTTATTTTTTCATCTGTTTTCTCTTTCTTTTATCTTTTTCAATTTTTCCTTTTTATTTTCTGGTTTTTCTTTTCTTTTTCCTTTTTTCTCAGGTTCGTTTTTTCTTTTATTTTCCATTCTTATTTTAATTTTCGTTTTTCTTTTCTTTTTCTAATTCCTTTCTTTTTTTCATTTTTTGAATAACATTCCAATTCTTGAACAATTTTTCTGAAATCGTGACCATTTTGGAAAATCATGCACCTTTTTCTAATTCGCGATCATTTTTTTGAAATTGTGAAGCGATTTGTATTAGAAATTCATGAACATTTTTTAAAATTGTGAAAATTTCTGAAATTGTGAACCTTTTTTTGAAACTCATGAACATTGTGTTGAATTGATGAACATTTTTACAAATTTAGAAAGAAATTTTTAAATACACAAATATTTTTTTAATAAGAACATTTTTGTAATTCATGAACATTGTTTGAATTCATGAAGATTTTTTGAATCGATGGACTTGTTAGAAATTTGGAAACTTTTTTAGAATTGACCAACTTTTTAAAATTTTGTGAACATTTTTTAAAAATTAACGGACATTTTTAGAATACGCAAACATTTTTTTATTTCCTGAATATTTTTATGAAATCGTGATCATTTTTTAATACGCCATCATTATTAACGAATTTGTGAACATTTTTTGAATTCGGGAACTGTTTTTTATGAATTCACGAACATTTTTTGAAATTATGAACATTTCTTTGAAACTAGTGAACATTTTTGAATCGACAAACATTTTTTTTAATTTGGGAACAACTTTTGAAATTCATGAAAAAAAATGTTTCGAATCCCGAATTTTATTTCAAAGAGAATGAAAAAAAATAGAAAAGAAAAGAAAAACGAAAAAGAAAACAGGGTCGGGGTTGCGCCTTTCCCCATTTTCCCGACGCCGCACTGCGTCAAATAGGAGAATCCAATTTTTAGTGTACTGTTTTCTCCCTTCGTTTGATAGATCTTCAAGCTTGGTGGGATGGCCTAGAAGCATATGAAGGGTGAATGCCGTCCAAGAGTGTTAACCACATTTGTTGTGAAGAGCATGAAGTGCGCACAGGAAACCAGACTCGAGTAGTACGACTGCGAAAATCTTCGGGCATTCCAAACAAGCAAAGCAAAGCAATGCGCTCCTATCTGTAAGCTCGGACCACAACAACAGTATCTAAGACCAAGGAGTGTCTCATCATACTGGAAGCCGGCCTGAGGCCCCCTAGGTCAGTTTATACCCCGGGCAGTCGTACCAGTCTATGGGCCCAAAAGAGAGATGGATGTGGAAGACTTGAAGTATACTACGATGAAACTGACGTCCGTGATGACTCCTCTGTAACCCTAACCGGCTAGGAACATGCAAACCATAGACCCCGGTATACTTATAAGTCGGGGGTAGGTTAGTTGATAGAGAGCATCATTGTACACTCCTATACATTAAGCAATACGACACGAGCAGGAAATAGGGTTTTACCTCGACACCGATGGCCCAAACTTGGATAAACATCTCATGTTTTCCCACCGGTCTACTCGTCTGGCAAGAGTACCCTATCGAGGAATCTGCTGGAAATAACTCCGACAGTATCGCTGATGCTGGGCGCAGCAACTTCAACTGCTCCCGCCAATCAAAGTCTTACCCTATAGGCCTATATCGAAGCTTCCTCTACGTAGCTCTGTTGCTTCATTGCCCTGTTTGTTGTGGTTGCTCACCATTTTCTACTGTAGTTCGTATGGGACTAGGCCTGTTTGTTGTGGTTGCTCACCATTTTCTACTGTAGTTCGTATGGGACTAGGGACAGGGACAGGGACAGGGTGCAGTAGTAGTACTCAGTATGTGGTTGAGTGGTTGCGTCGTGTACGTGACGGCGTAGCGTAGAGCTTCCGCGACAAGCCGTGAATCAGCGCGCTGTTACGACGGGAATCATGCTGTTTTTCTGCATGGTCCAGGTACATATATATCCTGCCTGCCACGGTGCGCGCGCGCACGAGCCCTGCCCTGCCGCGGCAAGGCAAAAGGCTCTGGGCGTGGGCGACAGCGACGCCGACGGCATCTGGCCGCCCACCACGCCATCGATCGATCAATCCCTCCCCTCAGTCACACGGGGGCACACACCTGACAGCAACTCATCTTTCTCCGCTTTGTTTTCGATCATGTGGCACCTGCTATGTACTAGTTGTATGGGCCAGTGACCTCCCTGCTCTCGCTACCATCCAATCTCCTGCGTCACCATGGAGCTACACAGACAATCAATCGATCTTGTGTCCAAAGACATCGAAGTTGAGTAGGTTTTTAAGCACTGGCTTGTCTTCTCATGGGGAAAAACATGCACTTCTTAACTACTCCCTCCGTATAAGTCTTTCTAGAGATTCAACTACGGACTACATACGGAGCAAAATGAGTGAATCTACACTCTAAACTACGTCTATATACATCTGTATGTATGTACTCTGCATTGAAATCTCTAAAAAGACTTATATTTAGAAACGGAGGGAGTATGTGTGTTTGGATGCTGTCAGTGTCAGTGTCCTGGTTGACAAGCTTTCATGACGAATGGAGGCATGAAAGGTTTGCCTGCGCTATATCCAGCTATCCGCGGCAAACCTGGAAGAAAGAAAGAAAGAAAGAATCGGTGGAACAGAGGAAAGCACCCTCCAAAAAATGACACCTGACATAACCTGATCTAAGCACAAATGAAACGGACAGTTTTTCAGTCACGTTCATAACACTCGGTCGGTCAAGCAACAAGAAATACTGCCTAATCCACGTGCGTTTAGTTAATCTTGTGCGTGCATATAGGGTGTGTTTGGTAAAGTGCATGGAGGGTGCATGAGCTCAAAAGTTCCCTCTTCGACCTACTTTTGGGTGTTTGGTAGCCTGCACGGGGCCTCCTTAGCATGCACGAGCTCAGCCCAAATACCCTCGTAGCATGCATGAAGAGAGAACACCCTAGCAGCCGTTCGCTGGTCAGCATGCATGAGCGAAGCGAGCGACAACGTGTTTTAAAAAATGTTCAGAATACCAAAAATTGTTCAGATTTTCAATTTGTTCAAATTTTCAAAAAATGTCCAGATTTTCAAAAATTGTTCAAATTTTCAAAAATTGTTCAGATTTTCAAAATGTGTTCAAATTTTCAAAAAATGATCTGAATTTCAAATTATATTTAAATTTCTTTAAAAACAGAATTTCAAATTTTTTTTAAATTTTCAAAAATATTCGGATTAAAAAATGATTTTTCAAAAATTGTTTGAATTTTTAAAAAGATCAAAATTTCAAAAAAAACTTAAGAATTTTAAAAAATCTTTAAATTTTCAAAAAAAGATGTTTTTCGCATGTTTCAAAAAATTGTTCACATTTTTCTAAATTTTTGTTCACTTATTTGAAATACCGGTTGCTACGGTACCGACTGACATGTCTAAACAGATGCAAGCTGACAAACAGAGTCTCAACTTAGCATGTCTCAGCACATACACCGCTACCAAACAACAGCAAATGCATGTACTCAGCATGTATTAAAGGAGAACAACCATGCTAGGTTGGGAATGCTACCATACACACCCATACATTCTCTACTCAGACTGCAGATTCCCACACGCACTGCACCGCAAAAAATAAACAAGGGCTTGCTTGTCCAGAGTGTCTGTTGTGGTATCAGCTAAGCTGCCGTTGATTGAAGGCAACACCTCATTAACCAGTCAACTAAACAAAGCGGCGCCGGTACGACTCGACCACTGCCTCTACGTCGGCAAAAGGGAACGAGACGTTGGTCTGAAGCTTCCCCGGGTGGGGTGGATGGCCAGAAAGATTAGAAAAGAAGAGCGGGAGAGAAGGAAAGCGAAACAGGGAGATTCCTTGGACAACTGTGTGTCTGTGTCTGTGCTGCCGTCGTTAACAAAGACGATGTGAACTCGATCGTCGACTTTGCCGCTCAGCAAACCTCAAATTAGCATCAGCTTAGCCGTCTCTAATGTAATGGATGGGCCCGGTCAGTGCACTAGCACTGTCAGTTCACTGTCACACACTGAGACCTGGCCCAGGAGAGACGCGTCACCGGGAAACCTTCCTTGTCCTCGCCGCTCCGGTGACCGACGGTGAGCGAGCGAGCACCCACCGGCGTCGGCAACAAGAGAGAGGAGACAGCGAGCGTGCGAGGGGGAACTGACGATGCGTTGTAGTTTAGTGCGGTGCGCACGCCGGGGACACCGGCGGCGTGCAGGCATCATTGCCGTCCCAGAACGAGGTGGCAAAAAACACTTCGGAGCAGCAGCAGTCCCTGTCAGCATATCGCCACATTTTCAACTGATCACAAGATTAAACTGCTACACCTCCGTATTGTTTACAAAAGGCTACGAAACCTTCCATTCCTAAGGGCATGACCAATGCATAGCCCCAGGGTGATGCCCAGTATGCCATATAGGATCGGATGTCAAGATAAATAGGTTCGGATGGTGTAGCGGGATCCTCGGCAAGAAGCGAGTGTTTGGGGAGAAAAAGTATGATCCGGTGCAGAAAACTTAAAAAGTTGAAGTGGAGAGTAGAGATGCATGTATATTGTTTGATGGCCCCACTAGAGGTAGATTGCGTTGGGGAGAAAAAATCAATGTAAATGCCTCAAACTACTTTTTCACATGGGGCTTCTGTATCCATATGACATCATAGTTCATGCCCTAACTAATCCACGCCCCCCTAATTTCACTGGGAGGGCCTCCCTCCCTTTTCTTTCCAATCAAACATTTTCACCTAAGGGCATCTCCAACGCCGACCCTCAAACCACCCGCATCCCTCCGGACCGCGCTGTCCGGACGTGTTGCGCCATCAACGCGGGCCTGTATTGATCCGCCGGGTGGTCCGGACGTAGTTTCTCCCGCAAACCGGAACCAAACGTGCGGGGGAGGGGGGGGGGGGTTGCAGGAGTTCGGACCGCTCCCAAGTCCGCTTCCAAACCACACAGGCCCACCCAAAACCCCCACCCGCCCCTCCCGCGCTTTCCATCCCACGCGTCGTGCCGCTTGCCACGCCGCATTCATGCCGGCCCAGAGCATGCAGCGGCCGGCATTGATGCCGCGATTTGACCGGACAGGAGGGCGGCTGACGGACATGACCTCTCGGGCGTCGCCGATTCAATGTGGACGCCGCGTCCTGAGAATCCAACTCCGGCCGCTGCGCCACATTGAAGCGGGCTGACCGCCCCTTCGCCTGGGCCTGGCCACGGCTATTTAAGCCATGCGCCGGCGACGCACAGAGCTGCACTCCCCCTCACCGAGCACCGCCCCCTCCCTCCCCCGTCTCCGTACCTGAGCCCCTCCTCCTCCCCTATCTCAGCTGAGGCGATGCCGAAGTCATGGTGCTTCGCGTCGGCACGCGGTGTAGGCGGAAGCTCCTCCTTCGGCGGTTCTTGGCGCCGCCGCCCACGCTCTCCGGGCCCGTCGGCGTCCACGGCGGCTGGTGATACGTCCCAAACGTATCTACTTTTCCAAACACTTTTGCTCTGTTTTTGGACTCTAATTTGCATGATTTGAATGGAACTAACCCGGACTAACGCTGTTTTCAGGAGAATTGCCATGGTGTTATTTTTGTGCAGAAATAAAAATTATCGGATGGACCTAAAAATTTACGGAGAATTATTTTAGAATATATAAAATATACTGGCGAAGAGATTTACCAGAGGGGGCCCCACCAGGCGCCACAAGCCTGGGGGCGCGGCCACCCCCAGGGCACGCCTGGCAGGCTTGTGGCCCCATGCCAACTCCATTTGCCCTACCTCCAGAGCTATAAGTACCTATTCGTGGAGAAAAAAATCGGGGAGAAAGAATCATCGCATTTTACGATACGGAGCCACCGCCACCTCCTGTTCTTCATCGGGAGGGCTGATCTGGAGTCCGTTCGGGGCTCCGGAGAGGGGGATTCGACGCCGTCGTCATCATCAACCATCCTCCATCACCAATTTCATGATGCTCACCACCAGGCGTGAGTAATTTCTTCGTAGGCTTGCTGGACAGTGATGGGTTGGATGAGATTTACCGTGTAATCGAGTCAATTTGTTAGGGTTTTGATCCCTAGTATCCACTATGTTCTGAGATTGATGTTGCTATAACTTTGTTATGCTTAATGCTTGTCACTAGGGCCCGAGTGCCATGATTTCAGATCTGAATCCTTTATGTTTTCATGAATATATTTGTGTTCTTGATCCTATCTTTCAAGTTATATGCACCTATTACGTGTTATGATCCGCATACCCCAAGGTGACAATAATTGGGATTCTTTCCGGTGATTACCGTAGTTTGAGGAGTTCATGTATTCACTATGTGTTAATGCTTTGTTCCGGTTCTCTATTAAAAGGAGGCCTTAATATCCCTTAGATTTCCTTATGAACCCCGCTGCCACGGAAGGGTAGGAAAAAAGATGTCATGCAAGTTTTTACTATAAGCCTGTATGACTGTATACGGAATACATGCCTACAAAACATTGATGAATTGGAGCTATTGTATATCGCCCTAAGTTGTGATTGTTACATGATGAATGTCATCCAACATAATTATCTATCACTGATCCAATGCCTACGCTTTTCGTATATTGATCTTTGCTAAGTTACTTTCGTTGCTGCTGTTGTTACAATCACTACAAAACTGCTTCTTTTACTGTTGCTACTGTTACTATTGCTATTGAAACTATCATACTACTGTGCTACTAAACACTTTGTTGCAGATATTTAGTTCTCCAGGTGTGGTTGAATTGACAACTCAACTGCTAATACTCGCAAATATTCTTTGGCTCCCCTTGTGTCGAATCAATAAATCTGGGTGAAATACTACCCGCGAAAACTGTTGCGATCCCCTATACTTGTGGGTTATCAAGACCTTTTTCTGGCGCCGTTGCCGGGGAGCATAGCTCTATTTGTTGAGTCACTTGGGATTTATAACTGTTGATCACTATGAAGAATCTAAAAGACGCTAAGACGAAGATCGTCCCCTCTATGACTAGAGGAGGTAAGGAACTGCCATCACACTCTGCACTTGATTCACCTTCTGTTTTGAGTAGGCTTGCGACACCACCACCTGCTATTCATTCTGATATGTCGCAAGTTATTGATGATACTACTTCTGCTATGACTAAAACTATTGATGATGCTAGTACTATGCTTGATAATACTGTGCCACTTGGTGAATTTCTTGATGAACAAATTGCTAAAGCTAAAGGAATTGAAAATGTTGAAACTCTTGAAATTTATGATTCACCTATTATGCCTAGCTCTCCTACTAGAGTTGAAATTCCTGAGACATCTGATGGTTATGTTTTTGATAGGGAGACAGCTATGGCAATTCTTGCTTGTAATGATAGAGATGAGGTTAGAAAATTGCTTGCTGAATTGAAAGAAAAATCTATGAGGGAGAGAATGAAATAGGATCCTAAGTTTGCTACCTCTCCCATATTTGTTACTGATAGGGATTATGAATTCTCTGTCGATCCTGAGTTAATTACTTTGGTTGAATCTGATCCTTTTCATGGTTATGAAACTGAAACTGTTGTGACACACCTTACAAAGTTGAATGATATTGCCACCCTATTTGCTCATGAGGAAAAAATTCGCTAATACTATATTCTTAAGTTGTTTCCTTTCTCATTAAAGGGTGATGCTAAGAAATGGTTTAATACTCTTGCTCATGGTTGTGTGCGTAGTCCCCAGGATATGATATATTACTTCTCTGAAAAATATTTTCCTGCTCATAAGAAACAAGCTGCCTTATAGGAAATATTCAACTTTGTGCAAATTGAAGAAGAGAATCTCCCTCAAGCTTGGGGGAGGCTTTTCCATGGACAACGCGGCAACCCACAGGATCCCGCCAAAGACCCGCCGGCAACACCGCAACCCGCCAAGTAGAAGCAGCTCCGCATAGACGAGTTTGTACAGTTTGTGCAGCAGATCAAGAAACTCCATAGCAAGTGGAGGTTTGTTTGACTACAGCGGTGGCCTTTTCAGTTCAGACCTGTAGAAGCAAGTATGTATAGTATAGCTCTGTAGCAATATCGGTTTGTTCTCGATTCAGAACAGTAGTTTCACGGTCACTTGTAGTCGAATAATGGCATTGGAGGGCCGGGTGTGCCGAGTTTGGCCGGCTTACAGGCGCGATGGTGAAGACGGTAAGGCCGCTCGACGCGCGACGGCGGAGACGGCAGGGCCGGCTCAACGCGCAACGGCGGAGACGGCAGGAGCGGCTCGAGGCAAGGCGGTGGAGGTGGTAGGGCCTGCTCGATGCACGGCGGCGGAAGCGGCTCGGCGAAGAGGTGAGGTGAGGCCGCGGTGGCGAAGGCGGCGGCGGCTCGATGCAGGGCCTCGGCAATGGAGGCGGGATGCAGCAAGGCACGGCCGAGAGGCCGGGCGGCTCGGAGGCGGCGCCGGGTCGGGGTGGCTCGGCGGCGGCGGAACGGCTGCAGCAGGGGAGTAAGCGGACGGCTCGAGGACGCGGTGGCGGCTCAGAGCGGAGGCGGCTCAGCGAGGCGGTCGGAGCCGGCTTGGCAGAGGAGGCGATGGCTCGAGGCCGGGGTGGCTCGGTGCGGCTGCGGCTGAGACGGCGCGAGGCCGGGGCACCTCGAAGGCAGAGGCTCGAGGCCGGCCACGGCAAGGGCGGCGACTCAGAGGCCACGGCAAAGGAGGCTCGAAGGCAGAGGCGAGCGACGACGGCGGTTTGGAGCGGCCACATCTGAGGAGGCGACTCGTAGACCGGGACGGCTCAGAGGCAGAGGCGAGCGACGACGGCGGCTTGGCACGGCCACAGCAGGCGACTCAGAGACCGGGACGGCTCGAAGGCAGAGGCCAAGCAGGTCCGGCTGTGGAAACGACAACGGCGAGGGGCGGCTTTGGCGATGCGGCGTGCGGTGAAGAGGCAGCTCGACGGGGGCGCGGGGCCACGCGGCGGCTCGAGGAGGCGACTCAGACGAGGAAAGGCGAGGCGGCAGGTCAGCTCGCAGTGACGGAAGCAGGCGGCTTGGCGAGGGCGGATCAATGAGGTGGCTTCAGGGGCAAAGACGAGGCCGCCCGGCGGCTCAGAACAAAAACGCGCGGGGGCGACCCGGTACGAGGTCGCAGGCGCGACGGCGGAGAGGCGCCGGCCAGGCCAGACCGCAGCGGCGTAGACCGGCGAAGATGGAGGCGGCTTGGCACCGCGGGGATGACTCGGAGGCGGGGTCACGAGTCATAGCTGGGTTGACTGATCCATGTCCACATCCTCCGGGTCGTGGGTTTTTTTTTTATTCCGATTAGGCTTCGCTGCAGATCAGATCGATCCCGCAACAGCCGATCCGACCGCCTGTCTTTTGACTGGAAATAACTGGCGACTTCTAGTTTTCTTCGGTAGACACATGCGGGTAGAATCACACGCAGATTGGATCTAGCACGCTTCATTGCTTCACACGCAGATCTTCGCTTGACAGCCAACGTAGATTGGACCAAATTCATAGAAATCGTCCATGGTGGCGTGACAAAAGATATTTCTTCGATCTCAATTGATGAGATTTAGAGTTGATGTAGATCCTTCCGTACCGGCTCTTGCTGATCCGGCGGGTTGTAAGCTTCTCGATCCCTAGGAGAGATCCCTTCAAGAACACAACACCACTGTGCTGGCCCCACGGTGGGCGCCAATTGTCGTGGTTTTGTCAAGGCAGATGTCCTTGTGAAAGGACTTAGTGGTGAGGCCATCGCAACTAGGTGGAAGTTTGAAGGGGTTAGTCAGAATCAAGAGACGCGAGTTTTACCCAGGTTCGGCCCCTCGCGGGGGAGGTAAAGCCTACATCCTGCTTGATTGATATTGATGATCATAGTCTCGATTACAAGGGTGCTGTTTCCCTGACTCTGTCTCGGAGCTATCAAAACGTCTGTCTCGAGACTTGCCAAAACATCTGTCTCGAGACTTATCTATCTATCTTGACCTCTAAAAACTTGTCCCTCTTGGGGTGCCCTACCCCTCCTTATATAAATTGAAAGGGTGGCTTACATGAGATTCCGGGTTATACCCGTGATTGGAGTCCTACTCTAAGTCATCCGTGTCTTCCAAGTTAAAGGGTCTCCATCTTGTATTTTGACTCTTTCTTGACGGAACCTCGCCCGGGTCACTGTAGCAGGCCGGGTTAACTTCAGGCATGGCACTGTAGCAGACCGGGTTAACTTCAGGCCTGGCACTGTAGCAGGTCGGGTTAACTTCAGGCCTGGCACTGTAGCAGGCCGGGTCATGCTTCGGGCCTGGCACTGTAGCAGGCCGGGTCATACTTCGGCCGGGTCTCATCCTCAGGGTGACTTAAGCCCAGAGATGACTTATCCTCAGGGCAACTTAACGTCATGAACCGGGTCATATCATGGAGTTATATCCCCGACAAGTTGTTTCCTTTCTCATTAAAGGGTGATGCTAAGAAATGGTTTAATACTCTTGCTCCTGATTGTGTGCGTAGTCCCCAGGATATGATATATTACTTCTCTGAAAAATATTTTCCTACTCATAAGAAACAAGCTGCCTTACATGAAATATTTAACTTTGTGCAAATTGAAGAAGAGAATCTCCCTCGAGCTTGGGGGAGGCTTCTCCAACTACTTAATGCTTTGCCTGATCATCCTCTTAAGAAGAATGAAATACTTGATATCTTTTATAATGGACTAACCGATACTTCTAGGGACTACCTAGATAGTTGTGCCAGTTGTGTTTTCAGGGAACGAACCGTTGGACAGGCTGAAGTACTATTGAATAATATATTGAGAAATGCCGATGATTGGACACTTCCTGAACCACCACCTAAGCCAACTCCAAAGAAGAGAGGTATTCTATTCCTCAGTCCAGAAGATATGCAAGAAGCTAAGAAATCTCTGAAGGAAAAAGGTATTAAAGCTGAAGATGTTAAGAATTTACCACCTATTGAAGAAATACATGGGCTCGACATCCCGACATAGGTAGTGGAGGTAAATTCTCTCACTAGATTTGATGAAGGTGATATTCCGTATAATAAATCTGCTAGTCAATGCCTGTATGAATTTGATAATTACATCATTAAACAGGAACACTTTAATATGTATGTTAGCAATCAACTAAAATGAAATGCCATCATGATTGAACGCTTGAGTGATTTGATGTTTAGAACTACTAATGATGTTAAATGCTTAAGTAAACATGCTTCTATGGTCCAGACTTAGTTAGAACAAATTGCTAAGTCACAAAATTATTTGCTTGATGAAATGAATAATAAAAGGAATGATCATGTTGTTAGAGTTGTTACTAGAGGAGGTAAAATGACACAGGATGCTCTATATCTTGAAGGTCATCCTAAAAGAATTGAACAAGATTCTCAAAGAATTAACATTGATGCACCTAGTCCATCTAAGAAGAAAAAAAATGATAAAACTTTGCCTACTTCTAGTGAACCTGAGATAGAAAAACCTCCTGAGAATCATAATGATGCTTCTATTTCTGATGTTGAGACATGATACGTCTCCAACGTATCTATAATTTTTTATTGTTCCATGCTATTATAGTATCAATCTTGCATGTTTTATTATGCAATTATATGCCATTATATATCATTTTTTGGGACTAACCTATTAACCCAGTGCCCAGTGCCAGTTGCTGTTTTCTGCCAGTTGCTGTGTTCAAACGAGAAAAAAACTTTGGATTAATTTTTTCTGGACCAGAAGAGACCCAGTGTGACGCCCCCGACTCGACCGTGCACTAATCATACACGCAAATGCGCATGATCAAGCCTAGGGACTCACGGGAAGATATCACAACACAACTCTAGACACAAAAAAAAAATACAAGCTTTATATTACAAGCCAGGGGCCTCGAGGGCTCGAATACATAAGCTCGAATACACAAGAGTCAGCGGAAGCAATAATATCTGAGTACAGACATAATTAAACAAGTTTGCCTTAAGAAGGCTGAGCAAAACAACGACATCTAGATCGAAAAGGCGCATGCCTCCTGCCTGGGAGCCTCCTATCTACTCCTGGTTGTCGGTCTCCACGTAGTAGTAGGCTCCGCCGGAGTAGTAGTAGTCGTCGACGGGAACGGCTGGCTCCGGAGCTCCGCCATCTGATCGCAGCAATCGGGTATGGGGAAAAAGAGGAAGCAAAGCAACCGTGAGTACTCATCCAAAGTACTCGCAAGACTTACATCAGAACTAGTCTATTTATGCATCGGTATCAAATGAAGGGGCGGTATATGTGGACTAGACTGCAGAAATGCCAGAATAGAGGGGAAGGCCTAGCCTATCGAAGACTAGCAACCTGCAGCATTAGAAGAGTGCAGATTGGCAGTAAAATATAGTAACAAGTATATATTAGTAACGCCCAGAGATCCTTCCTCGACTACCCCGTGAGGAAGCAATCCTGGAGCTAACATATTAATTAACATCACAGCTATCCAGTTCTAGTTGTAGTAGATCGGGATACTACACTGAGCGTCCTGTTACCGTGGACACAGCTATTCGAATAGATAACTTCCCTGCAGGGGTGCACCAACTTACCCAACACGCTCGATTAACTCTGGCCGGACACACTTCTCCAGGTCATGCCCGGCCTCGGTTGATCGACATGCCGCAGTCCTACCTAGGCTCCGCAGAGAGGTCCCTGCCAGTCTACATCCTAAGTGCTCAAGGGTCTTGGGCCCATCGCCCTTTGCACTCCGGGTCGTTGTGCGCAAGGTGGATCCAAGCACCACCTCTGTCCTGGATGGCACCGATCCGATCTGGCCACAATGCTGAACTGGACGTCTGACAAAGCTTTCGGAAGAAACGTACGACGCCGAGTGCTAACCCGTGTGGTGGTTAGTGCGAAAAGGCCAGAGGCCTACTCAGATCACATATCCAAACCGTTAGTGTATTGGGAGCTCACGGAGACGAGCAGAGTTCCACGATCATGTGACCCCGTCGCCCCGTCTCGTGGACTTACTGCAAGGGCCAGGCCCATCCCTATCCTGGGGTGGTCTGCGTACCCGGCCGTGCCACATAATTATCTCGTGGCTACCCTCACGGTCAACCCGACTTCATATTTCTCGCGGGTACCCCTCGGGGTCGACCTGACTTTAACAGGGGCCTGAGGTAAATTCAAAGTATCCGTGTGTCCGAAACATCAAGGGGGAAATCCGAGGAATCACCCTCGATGGATTCCCACTCGATGTATCCGTCAAGGTGAACTCGGAGGAATCTCCCTCGATGGGTTCACACTTGAGGGGTTGCACAACAGAGGCTTCATCGGAGGTGGGAAAGAGGAATCACCCTTGGTAACCCACAACCGACTAGCTATACTACAGAGGCAACATCAGGAGTGAGGTAAGAGGTATCACCCTCGGCACTCGATGGTAGCTCTGCAGACTCGTACAACTAAGGGGGTGTGCGGTGCTGTGTCGGTCTCTGAACATCGATCACATTGATCGGGGCACCAGTAACAAAGCGGGGCAACAGGCACAAGGGTGAGGGGTCACTAACCAATCTATACTAAGCATTTAGGATAGCAGGTAAGGTATCAACAGCAGTTACAAAAACAGGCTATGCATCAGAATAGGAGCAATCAAATACAGTAGCAAAATCTAATGCAAGCATGGGAGAGAAAGAATGGGCGGTATAGGAATGATCAAGGGGGTTTTGCTTGCCTGGAAGCTCTGCTGAATAGGTCTGGTCGTCAGGGGCGTAGTCGTACTCGGCAGCAGCGTCGGTCTCGAGGTCTATTGGAGAGAAGAGGGGGCAGAAACAATAAATAAAAGCAAACAAAAGCAACACAGGTGCACTGCATGGCAATATGTTGTGTTGGGTATGACCTAATGCAGTGCTACACGTTGCAGACGGAGCGGGAAAATATCTGGGAATATTTTCCTGCTTTTAGGCATCTGTCAAATAGATGAACCGGGGGGGAAGGTTCCATGTTTGCAGTGTTGTGGGCATGTGACAGCTACACGAAAGGCATATTCGGATTCGTCTCGTTTTTCTGATCAACTTTCATGTAGAAAACTTTTTCATCCGAGCTACCGTTTATTTTCTATGATTTTCCGAAGTTTTAAATCATTTTCAGGATTTTCTGGAATTAATTCAAATTCAAAATTAAAAGGGAAAATGCTAAATGCACACAGAGAGTGTACACAGCATAGTGCAACAGAGGCTGACAGTGGGCCCAGTTGACTGGGTCAACTGCCCAATCAGCACCCAGTCAGCAGTGGGTCACAGGTGGGGCCAGCTGCCCAGTCAGCAGGCTGACTAAGCCAGCCTTATCCACTAGAACAGTGGCTGGCCCCACATGTCAGTGACTGTTAGTTAAAAACAGATTTAAACTAATCTAACGGTTAATTAGTGAGGTGGGACCCCACTGTCAGTGACATATTAGCTAACAAATTAAGTTAATTAGATTAACAGTGATTTAAACGAGTGGGGCCCGCCTAACATCGACAGGGGCTGCCCAGTCAGCACGGTTGACCGGTCAACGTGGTCAACCGGGCCCATGGGACCCACGGGTGGCCGGCGACTCGTCGCCGGTAACGTCGAAACACGGCGGCGCGTGCGGTACTATGGCGGAAATCGGCCACAGACGGCCATTCGGCGCGGGGTTAGTTGCGTTCGAACGAGCGCACGACGGTGCGTCAAATGGTGGCGGTGGCGTCACCGGAAACGGCCTACAGCGACGGCGACGAGCAGCTAGGGCGGCGGCTGGAATCGAGCGAGGTTGAGCTCGTCGATTCCGGGCACGGTTAAGCGCGGGGGCGGGTGCATTAGGCTCCTAGGAGCTCCCGCAGCTCGACTACGAGCTCGGACGCACGTGACAGCGGCTGTGGCCACGACGGCGAGCTCAACGGCGGCGGTGAGTACGGCCATGGCGGGAACGGCAGCTACGGGCGCGGCTAGACGAGGAAGGAGAGGGGAAATGAGGCGGGCTCACCGGGGAGGCACACGGTGGCCCAGTGGGAGCTTAGTAGCAACAGGCCGGCGACATTTGCCGGAGAAACGCCGGAGATTCGAAGAGGAAGTCGAGCTCGATCCCGGCGACGTGGGGCTCTCCGGCTCGCGTTCGTGGCCGTAGTCGACGTAGCGGATGACGGCGAAGAGGATGGACACGGTGGCGAGGCGAGGCGAGGTCAGTGGCCACGGCTGCGGCGACCCATGGCGACGGCGGTGCTCGGATGCGACGGAGAGCGAGGAAGAGAGCAGCGAGGCGAGGGGGAGGAGTGGATGAGGACGATGACAGGGCCGAGGGGCGTCGCCCTTATCCCCTCGCCGCCCTGTAGCGTCGCCGTGTCGACCGGTCGCCGGAGTGCGCGCGCGGCCAGGGGCGCGGCGACACGCGGGGAGAGAGAGCGGGAGAAGGAAGGAGAGAGAGGGAGGTGGGATGGGCTGGTGCACTGTGCACTTAGGCCCAGTCCACAGTAAGTTTTCTTCATTTCCCCTTTGCTCTCCTATTTTTCTTTTTACAGAAAGGTTTTGCAATATTTGGGCTGCCAAAATGTCTTTTGTAAAATATCTGAATCGCCACAAAAATACATTGGAATATTATGCACTGTCACAAAAAGTTTGGGAGAGATTTGAATCCATTTGAATTTTTCATAAATGAAATAGCATTTAAATATGCTGAAATAGCACTGATTTAATTGCTATAGCTCATTTTAGCAAATAGGTGATGTTGTATTCCTGAACAAATATTTGTTTTGGAATATTTGCTAAATGATGAACTATTTTTCAGCAATTTTTGTGCAACCTCAAAATTCACTTGCAATTTGAATTGAATTCAGTGGTGGAATTTGAAATGAGATATGAATCAAAGATGATTAAGCTTTACAAAACAAAGTGACTTGGCTTAATCATGAGGGATTACTGTAGTGCATTACCCAGCGGTGTTACAATTCTCCTCCTCTAAAAGAAATTCTCGTCCCGAGAATTCAGGAGGTAGAAGAGAAAAGATCGGGGTATTCTTGGAAGTTCTCCTGGAAGTACCTCTTGGAGGTCGCGAACGTCTGGAACGTTTTCAATTCCCTCAAAAGGTGAAGCATTCAACGCATTAAAAGAATAAATCTGGGCTTCAGCACTTCGAATAAGACGAGCATAGTAGTTTACTATCTCATCCAAAGGATGTAGGAGTTGGACGACTTTAGTGGCACAATCGATTGAAGTAGTATGAGCCTTCAACCAATGCATTCCCAGAATTGAGGTCGATATTGGAAGACTTCAAAATGATGGGAGAGACATGGAATTCCAAGATGTCAAAGACAGTGTGTGAATGATGTTCCAGACATTTTATGAAATATTTCTAGATAATCCAGCTCTCCGGGTTGATGTGATCATGAGAACTAATGTTAGAGTTAGTAAAATCTTTAACCCGAAAGGAAGAGAGATCAGAGTCCCAGAGTAAAGGAGAGGAATAAAAGATCCTAATCCCATCCGTTGGCGACGTGGGCCCGTAAGCCACCCAGCCATGTTACTAAAATAGTTTTTCAAAGACTAGACTCAACTTCAGCCAAGGAGTTGGAAAGGGGCTTCCTATAGGCAGTCGGCTCTGATACCAACTTGTGACGCCCCCGACTCGACCGTGCACTAATCATACACGCAAATGCGCACGATCAAGCCTAGGGACTTATGGGAAGATATCACAACACAACTCTAGACACAAAATAAAATAATACAAGATTTATATTACAAGCCAGGGGCCTCGAGGGCTAGAATACACAAGAGTCAGCGGAAGCAATAATATCTGAGTACAGACATAATTAGACAAGTTTGCCTTAAGAAGGCTGAGCAAAACAATGACATCTAGATCGAAAAGGCGCATGCCTCCTTCCTGGGAGCCTCCTATCTACTCCTGGTCGTCGGTCTCCACGTAGTAGTAGGCTCTGCCGGAGTAGTAGTAGTCGTCGACGGGAACAGCTGGCTCCGGAGCTCCGCCATCTGATCGCAACAATCGGGTGTGGGGAAAAAGAGGTAGCAAAGCAACCGTGAGTACTCATCCAAAGTACTCGCAAGACTTACATCACAACTAGTCTATTTATGCATCGGTATCAAATGAAGGTGCTGTATCTGTGGACCAGACTGCAGAAATGCCAGAATAGAGGGGAAGGCCTAGCCTATCGAAGACTAGCAACCTGCAGTGTCTTGCAGCATTAGAAGAGTGTAGATTAGCAGTAAAATATAGTACCAAGTATATATTAGTAACGCCCAGAGATCCTTCCTCGACTACCCCACAAGGAAGCAATCCCGGAGCTAACATATTAATTAACATCACACGTATCCATTTCTAGTTGTAGGAGATCGGGATACTACACTGAGCGTCCTGTTACCGTGGACACGGCTATTCGAATAGATAACTTCCCTGCAGGGGTGCACCAACTTACCCAACACGCTCGATTAACTCTGGTTGGACACACTTTTCCGGGTCATGCCCGGCCTCGGTTGATCGACATGCCACAGTCCTACCTAGGCTCCGCAGAGAGGTCCCCGCCGGTCTACATCCTAAGTGCTCAGGGGTCTTGGGCCCATCGCCCTTTGCACTCCGGTTCGTTGTGAGCAAGGTGGATCTAGGCCCCACCTCTGTCCTAGATGGCGCCGATCTGACCCGGCCACAATGCTGAACTGGACGTCTGACAGAGCTTTTGGAAGAAATGTATTTCGCCGAGTGCTAACCCGCGTGGTGGTTAGTGCGAAAAGGCCAGAGGCCTACTCAGATCACATATCCAAACCGTTAGTGTATTAGGAGCTCGCGGAGATGAGCAGAGTTCCACGATCATGTGACCCCGTCGCCCCGTCTCGTGGACTTACGGCAAGGCCCAGGCCCATGCCTCTCCTGGGGCGGTCTGCCTACCCGGCCGTGCCACGTAATTATCTCGCGGGTACCCTCACAGTCAACCCGACTTCATATCTCTCGCGGGTACTGACAACCCACAAGTATAGGGGATCAATTGTAGCTTTTTTGATAAATAAGAGTGTCGAACCCAACGAGGAGCTAAAGGTAGAATTAATATTCCGTTCAAGTTCTATCGACCACCGATACAACTCAACGCGCACTTAATGTTCGCTTTACCTAGAACAAGTATGAAACTATTTTGTAGGTGATAGGATAGGTTTGCAAGAATAAAACTAGAAGTACTTTGCGAGAATAAAACTACGAGTAATTTGCAAGATAATAAAAGTTAGTTGTTTAGTAGAAAGCTTTTGTAACACAAGAGAATGATTTGTCCCTAGGCAATCGATAACTAGACCGGTAATCATTATTGCAATTTTATATGAGGGAGAGGCATGAGCTGACATACGTTCCGTACTTGGATCATATGCACTTATGATTGGAACTCTAGCAAGCATCCGCAGCTACCAAAGATCATTAAGGTAAAACCCAACCATAGCATTAAGTATCAAGTCCCCTTTACTCTCATACGCAACAACCCCCTTACTCGGGTGTAAGCTTCTGTCACTCTAGCCGCCCACCATAAGAGAATTATGAACGTATTGCAAACCCTACAGAGGGAACCCCTCACGCTTGCTCGACACAGAGGGAACCATAGGACAGCACCAAAATAAAACATACAACTCAAACCAATCACGATCATCAATCAAGCGATAGGACAAAACGAATCTACTCAAACATCATAGGATGGCCACAAATCATTGGATAATAATATGTAGCATTAAGCACCATGTTTTAGTAGAGATTACAGCGGGGATTGAGAGGTTACACCGCTGCATAGAGGGGGAGAGAGTTTGTGTTGACGACGGCGAAGTTGTTGGAGTATATCACTGTCACGATGGTTGCCCCGGCGGCGTTCCGGCGCCACCGGGAGAGAGGGGGAGAGAGCCCCCCTCCTTCTTCTTCTTCCTTGGCCTCCCCCTAGATGGGAGGAGAGTTTCCCCTCCGTTCCATGGCTGCCATGGTGTCGGAGGGGCAGGAGCCCCTCCTAGATTGGATCTCTCTCTCTCTCTGTTCTCTTCTGTTTCGCGTTCCTATTTTCTGGCCCTTCAACGTTTCTTAAATTCCCGGAAATCCGTAACTCCGATTGGGCTGAAATTTTAACACAATTTTATTCCGGATATTATCTTTCTTGTGGCGAAAGAAGGGGTTAACCGCCTTACAAGGTGGTCACAAGCCGCCAAGGCACGTTTGCCCCCCCAGGCGCGCCCTAGTGCCTCGTGGCCACCTCGAACACCGTCTTGCGTTGATTCTTCTTCCCAAAAATCACATATATTCCAAAATAAATCTCCGTAAATTTTTATCGCGTTTGCACTTCGTTTGATATGGATATTCTGCGAAACAAAAAATATGCAACAAACAGGAACTGGCACTGGGCACTGGATCAATATGTTAGTCCCAAAAATAATATAAAATGTTGCCAAAAATATGTGAAAGTTGTAGAATATTGGCATGAAACAATCAAAAATTATAGATACGACGGAGACGTATCAGCATCCCCAAGCTTAATTCCTACTCGTCCTCGAGTAGGTAAATTATAAAAAAGATAATTTTTGATGTGGAATGCTACCTAGCATGATCTTGATCATGTAATCTAATCATGGCATGAATATAAAGACACGAGTGATTCAAAGCAATAGCCTATAATTTGATATAAAGACATCAATACTCAGGCATCCCAACAAACATTCATGTCTTTCAGAATAAAAATGCTAAAGAACTCTATCCCTACAAAATCATATAGCCTTGTCATGCTCCATCTTCTTTATACAAAATATAAATCATGTACTACCCCGGTGTCAGCCAAGCAATTGGTTCAGCTTTTTCAATGCGCTTCAACTTTTTCAACCCCCACGCAATACATGAGCGCAAGCCATGGATATAGCACTATGGGTGGAATAGAATGAGGTGGTAGAGATTAATTAGGAGAAGACAAAAAAGGAAGAAAGTCTCACATCAACGCGACTAATCAACGACTATGGATATGCCCATCAATTGATGTCAATGCGAGGAGTAGGGATTGCCATGCAATGGTGCACTAAGAGCTATAAGTGTATGAAAGCTCAAACTGAAAACTAAGTGGGTGTGCATCCAACTTGCTTGCTCAAGACCTAGGGCAATTGAGGAAGCCCATCATTGGAATATACAAGCCAAGTTCTATAATGAAAAATTCCCACTAGTATATGAAAGTGACAACATAGGAGACTCTCTATATGAAAACATGGCGCTACTTTGAAGCACAAGTGTGGAAAGGATAGTAACATTGCCCCTTCTCTCTTTTTCTCTCATTTCATTTTTTTGTTTTCTCTTTTTTTTTCTTCTTTTTTTCTTGGGCTCTTTTTGGCCTCTCTTTTTTCCTTTTTTTTATTTTGTACGAATTCTCATCCCGACTTGTGGGGGAATCATAGTCTCCATCATCCTTTCCTCACTGGGACAATGCTCTAATAATGAATAATGATGATCATCACACTTCTATTTACTTACAACTCAAAAAATTACAACTCGATACTAGAACAAATTATGACTCTATATGAATGCCTCTGGCAGTGTACCAGGATGTGCAATGATCTAGCGTAGCAAAGATATCAAAAAACGGACAAGCCATGAAAATATCATGCTAGCTATCTTACGATCATGCAAAGCAATATGACAATGAATGCTCAAGTCATGTATATGATGATGATGGAAGTTGCATGGCAATATATCTCGGAATGGCTATGGAAATGCCATAATAGGTAGGTATGGTGGCTGTTTTGTGGAAGATATAAGGAGGCTTATGTGTGATAGAGCGTATCATATCATGGGGTTTGGATGCACCGGCAAAGTTTGCACCGACTCTCGAGGTGAGAAAGGGCAATGTACGGTACCGAAGAGGCTAGCAAATTGCGGAAAGGTGAGAGTGCGTATAATCCATGGACTCACATTAGTCATAAAGAACTCACATACTTATTGCGAAAGTTTATTAGCCCTCGAAGCAAAGTACTACTACGCATGCCCCTAGGGGGGAGGTTGGTAGGAGTTAACCATCGCGCGCCCCCGACCTCCACACAAAGGAAGACAATCAATAATAAATCATGCTCCAACTTCTTAGCATAACGAGAGACTATACGTGCATGCTTCGGGAATCACAAACCTTAACACCAATATTCCCACTAAACCACAATCATTTACTAGTACCTCCCACATATTACCATCTGTATATCGCAAAACTATTGCAAGGAATCAAACATATCATATTCAATGATCTTCAAGGTTTATGTAGGATTTTCTGACTAACCATGTGAATGACCAATTCCTGTTGACTCTCTAAATAGATATAAGTGAAGCAAGAGAGTTTAATTCTTTCTACAAAATACCATGCTCTAACAAATATAAGTGAAGCAAAAGAGCATTCTACAAATAACGGTTTTTTATATGAAGAGAAACAGGCATCCAAACTTCAAATGATATAAGTGAAGCACATGAAGCATTCTACAAAGCCATACTCAAAAGATATAAGTGCAGTGCATGAAGCATTCTATAAATCAACCAAGGACTATCTCATACCAGCATGGTGCATTTATTAAAATAAAAAGAAAAGGGAAAAATAAACACAAAGGACGCTCCAAGAATTTACACATATCATATGAACAAAACAAAAACCGAGACATACCGATAATTGTTGAATAAAGATGGGATGCCTTCCAGGGCATCCCCAAGCTTAGACGCTTGAGTCTCCTTGAATATTTACTTGGGGTTCCTTGGGAATCCCAAAGCTTGAGCTCTTGCCTCTCCTCATTCTTCTCATATCAATACCTTCTCGATCTTCGAACACTTCATCCACACAAAACTTAACCGAACTTTTTATTAGAGGGGTTAGTACATATAACATCAAATCCCATCATGTCCTGCTGTAACATTATTGTATAAATATAATCAAACATTACCCACTGTATGCTATCACAATTCTATGGCTCCCGAGTCAACGGGGCTCAACAAGATTTCAAACATACGCAAATAATGAAACTATAACAGCAATTTGTGAAAACAGGATAGTCTGTAAAGATGCAGATGGTACATATACTTCTGTAACTAAAAAAATTCTGAAAACTTATGAAAAAATAAATAATTTGCATATCAGTACTGTGTAAAAATTTCAGAATTTTTGCATGTTTCAGTCAAAAATGTAAATTCACGCACTACAGCAAAAGTTTCTGTTTTTGCACTGCACATACCAAACAAGCAATTTAAACATCCTAACGGTAAATCTTGGCACATTATTTTTATAATACAATGGATTTGTACAAGGGGATAATTATTTTTGTTGAAAAGTTTCTGTAATCAAGGTTCACAAAGTTTTCATGGGCATGAACAAAGTTCAAGGCTAGCCACCACTTCCACATTGCTCATCTGTCTCACTTTCACTTTTCTTTTTGTAAAAGTTTTAGGTTCCCCTCTATATTTTTTTGTTTTTAAACTCTTTAAAAGCAAAAAACAGGAATAAATGACTCTCTAAAACTTCCGGGTTGTCTCCCTGGCAGCACTTTCTTTAAAGCCATTAAGCTAGGCATAAAGTGCTCAAGTAATTGATCCACCCGGATCCCAAGGTATATCAAAGCCAATTTTAATTAACAATGATTTGTATTTTAGTAGTGAGCACAAAGCAACATATATCATGCAATGACGAAGTCTAACTCTCTTCCTGTGCATCGGCATGTCATAAAAGAACAATTCATGCACATCAATTAAATGCCAATACATAGTATAAACAGTTTCTTGCAATTTTATCGTATTGGAAACATAGAGAGGCGGAGATGTAGTTCCTCTCTCATAATATTTGCAATTAGGAGCAGCAAGCACATGCATATTATATTCATCAAAATCATCATGTGTAACGGTAAAACGCAACCCATCAATATAATCCTTAATAAGCACAAACTTCTCCGATATAGTGTAGTTGGGAAATTCAAAAGGATAATAGGACTATTATGTGTGGGTGCAATAGCAACAATTTCATTCTTAACATAAGGAACTATAGCAAGTTCATCTCCATAAGCATAATTCATATTGGCATCATGGCCACAATCATAGCAAGCATTAATTTCATCAAAAAGGGATATTTCAAACGAATCCAAGGGATCATAGCAATCATCATAGCATTCATCCTTCGGTAAACACGAAGGGAAATTAAACAATGTATGGGATAAAGAGTTACTCTCATCAGAAGGTGGGCACGGGTGATCAATCCGCTCTTCCTCCTTTTGTTCTTCACTCTCCTCCTCAATTTTTTCATCTAATGAGCTCACAGTGTCATCAATTTCTTCTTCCATAGATTCCTGCAAAATATTAGTCTCTTCTTGGACAGCGAAGGTGTCCTCAATTTCTTCTTTCACATAAGCATTAGAAACATAGTTTTCATAGCAATATTTAAGTATGACAGAATTTCCAGATTTGTAAAGAGTAGCATCATACTTTTCAATCAAAGAAGCAATTTCATAAGCACCCTTAAAAGCAACAAATTCTTCAATTTGTTCAATATCATAGTAACTATAAACACCTTTAGCATAAGAAGATACGATTCCATTATCACTAAACTCACATTGGTAGGGAAGGTGTTTCTTAGGGTCTTCAGAACAACAAGTAAAATCATGTATTTCGCATAAATTCCAAGCATAGCAATGCATAGTATTAATTTGATGCCACAAAAGTTTCCCTTTTTGAGATAAGTGGTGTCGCATAAAATGAGCATGCTCATCTAATGATTTTCCCTCAACTAAGCCAGTTGGATTTTTAGCACGAGCACATAGGGAACGAAGATGATCCAAGTAGAAAGCTTCAGCAGTATGATAGATTTTGGGTGGTTCTTCAACCATTGGTTTAGCAGGTACAACTAATTTTTTTGGTATTTTGCGTTTCCTACCCATAACTAAAGATAGAAAACAAGAGCACAAAATAAAATCTACTCAGTGATAAAGCAAAGAAGCACACACGAGAATATCAACCCCACGCTATTGCTCCCCGGCAACGGCGCCAGAAAAAGGTCTTGATAACCCACAAGTATAGGGGATCAATTGTAGCTTTTTCGATAAATAAGAGTGTCGAGCCCAACGAGGAGCTAAAGGTAGAATTAATATTCCCTTCAAGTTCTATCGGCCACCGATACAACTCTACGCGCACTTAACATTTGCTTTACCTAGAACAAGTATGAAACTATTTTGTAGGTGATAGGATAGGTTTGCAAGAATAAAACTAGAAGTACTTTGCGAGAATAAAACTACGAGTAATTTGCAAGATAATAAAAGTTAGTTGTTTAGTAGAAAGCTTTTGTAACACAAGAGAATGATTTGTCCCTAGGCAATCGATAACTAGACCGGTAATCATTATTGCAATTTTATATGACAGAGAGGCATGAGCTAACATACTTTCCGTACTTGGATCATATGCACTTATGATTGGAACTCTAGCAAGCATCCGCAACTACCAAAGATCATTAAGGTAAAACCCAACCATAGCATTAAGTATCAAGTCCCCTTTACTCCCATACGCAACAACCCCCTTACTCGGGTGTAAGCTTCTGTCACTCTAGCCCCCCACCATAAGAGAATTATGAATGTATTGCAAACCCTACAGCGGGAACCCCTCACGCTTGCGCGACACGGAGGGCACCATAGGACATCACCAAAATAAAACATACAACTCAAACCAATCACGAGCATCAATCAACCCATAGGACAAAACGAATCTGTTGGAAATATGCCCTAGAGGCAATAATAAAATGGTTATTATCATATTTCCTTGTTCACGATAAAGGTTTATTATTCATGCTAGAATTGTATTGACCGGAAACTTAAATACATGTGTGGATACATAAACAAATACCATGTCCCTAGTGAGCCTCTACTACACTAGCTCGTTGATCAAAGATGGTTAAGGTTTCCTAACCATAGACATGAGTTGTAATTTGATAACGGGATCACATCATTAGGAGAATGATGTGATGGAAAAGACCCAACTGTAAGCTTAGCACCAGATCGTTTAGTTTATTTTCTATAGCTTTCTTCAAGTCAAGTATCTGTTCCTTAGACCATGAGATCGTGCAACTCCCTGACACCGGAGGAATACTTAGTGTGTATCCAAACGTCACTTCGTAACTGGGTGATCATAAAGGTGCTCTACAGGTATCTCCAAAGGTGTTTGTTGGGTTGGCATGAATCGAGACTGGGATTTGTCACTCCGTATGACGGAGAGATATCTCTGGGCCCTCTCGGTAATACAACATCGTAAAGAGCTTGCAAGCAATGTGGCTAATGGGTTAGTCACGGGATCTTGTATTACGGAGCGAGTAAAGAGACTTGCCGGTAATGAGATTGAACTAGGTATGGAGATACTGACGATCGAATCTCAGGCAAGTAACATATCGCCGGACAAAGGGAATTGCATATGGGATTAACCGAATCCTTGACATCGTGGTTCAACCGATAAAAGATCTTCGTGGAATATGTAGGAATCAATATGGGCATCCAGGTCCCGCTATTGGTTATTGACCGGAGAGGTGTCTCGGTCATGACTACATGATTCCCGAACCCGCAGGGTCGCACGCTTAACGTTCGTTGACGCTAGAGTAGTATTGGGATATTTGATGATTGGTAACCGAATGTTGTTTAGAGTCCCGGATGAGATCCCGGACGTCACGAGGAGTCTCGGAAGGGTCAAGAGGTAAAGATTTATATATGGGAAGTCATATTTTGGGTTCCGGAAAAAGGTGCAGTTTTTTCGGTATTGTACCGGGAAGCTTCCAGAAGGTTCCGGAGGATTCCGGAGGGGTCTGGAAGTCCACAAGTGGGTACACCACATCCCAAGGGCTGGCATGGGCTGAGGGGAGGCGCCCTGGCCTTATTGGGCTAGGCGCACCAAGTCTTCAAAAGCCCATGTGGCTAGGGAAGGGAAAAAAGGGGAGTCCTAGTAGGAATAGGATTGGACTTGGAGTCCAAGTCCTTCCCCCCTTTGGCTGCACCCTAGTGCTTGGAGGGGCTGTTCCCCACGCCCGTCCACCTATATATATAGAGGAGGGGGCGCCCTAAATAACACACCAGCCCCTGGGCGCCCCTCTCTCTCCCGTTACACCACCGCCTCGTCCCGATGACGCTTAGCGAAGCGCTGTCGGTGCTCCACCACCACCATCACCACCACGTCGTTGTGCTAGTTATGATCCCATCTACTTCTCCGCCTTCTCTTGCTAGATCAAGGAGGAGGAGACGTCATCGAGCCGCACGTGTGCTAAACTCGGAGGTGCCGTCCGTTCGGCACTAGATCGGTTGGATCATGATCGGATCGCGAAGAGTACGACTACATCAATCGCGTTATATATGCTTCCGCTTTCGGTCTATGAGGGTACGTAGACACACTCTCCTCACTCGTTGCTATGCTTCTCCTAGATAGATCTTGGGTGTTCGTAGGAATTTTTTTGATTTTCATGCTTCGTTCCCCATCAGAATCTACTCAAACATCATAGGATGGCCACAAATCATTGGATAATAATAGGTAGCATTAAGCACCATTTTTAAGTAGAGATTACAGCGGGGATTGAGAGGTTACACCGCTGCATAGAGGGGGAGAGAGTTTGTGTTGACGACGGCGAAGTTGTTGGAGTATATCACCGTCACGATGGTTGCCCCGGCGGCGTTCCGGCGCCACCGGGAGAGAGGGGGAGAGAGCCCCCCTCCTTATTCTTCCTCCTTGGCCTCACCCTAGATGGGAGGAGAGTTTCCCCTCCGTTCCATGGCTGCCATGGTGTCGGAGGGGCAGGAGCCCCTCCTAGATTGGATCTCTCTCTCTCTGTTCTCTTCTGTTTCGCGTTCCTATTTTCTGGCCCTTCAACGTTTCTTAAATTCCCGGAAATCCGTAACTCCGATTGGGCTGAAATTTTAACACAATTTTATTCCGGATATTATCTTTCTTGTGGCGAAAGAAGGGGGTTAACCGCCTTACAAGGTGGTCACGAGCCGCCAAGGCACGTTTGCCTCCCCAGGAGCGCCCTAGTGCCTCGTGGCCACCTCGAACACCGTCTTGCGTTGATTCTTCTTCCCAAAAATCACATATATTCCAAAATAAATCTCCGTAAATTTTTATCGCGTTTGCACTTCGTTTGATATGGATATTCTGCGAAACGAAAAATATGCAACAAACAGGAACTGGCACTGGGCACTGGATCAATATGTTAGTCCCAAAAATAATATACAATGTTGCCAAAAATATGTGAAAGTTTTAGAATATTGGCATGAAACAATCAAAAATTATAGATACCACGGAGACGTATCAGCATCCCCAAGCTTAATTCCTACTCGTCCTCGAGTAGGTAAATTATAAAAAAGATAATTTTTGATGTGGAATGCTACCTAGCATGATCTTGATCATGTAATCTAATCATGGCATGAATATAAAGACACAAGTGATTCAAAGCAATAGTCTATAATTTGATATAAAGACATCAATACTCAGGCATCCCAACAAACAATCATGTCTTTCAGAATAAAAATGCTAAAGAACTCTATCCCTACAAAATCATATAGCCTTGTCATGCTCCATCTTCCTTATACAAAATATAAATCATGTACTACCCCGGTGTCAGCCAAGCAATTGGTTCAGCTTTTTCATCGCGCTTCAGCTTTTTCAACCCCCACGCAATACATGAGCGCAAGCCATGGATATAGCACTATGGGTGGAATAGAATGCGGTGGTAGAGATTAATATGGAGAAGACAAAAAAGGAAGAAAGTCTCACATCAACGCGACTAATCAACGGCTATGGAGATGCCCATCAATTGATGTCAATGCGAGGAGTAGGGATTGCCATGCAATGGTGCACTAAGAGCTATAAGTGTATGAAAGCTCAAACTGAAAACTAAGTGGGTGTGCATCCAACTTGCTTGCTCAAGACCTAGGGCAATTGAGGAAGCCCATCATTGGAATATACAAGCCAAGTTCTATAATGAAAAATTCCCACTAGTATATGAAAGTGACAACATAGGAGACTCTCTATATGAAAACATGGCGCTACTTTGAAGCACAAGTGTGGAAAGGATAGTAACATTGCCCCTTCTCTCTTTTTCTCTCATTTCATTTCTTTTGTTTTCTCTTTTTTTCTTTTTTTTTCTTGGGCTCTTTTTGGCCTCTCTTTTTTCCTTTTTTTTATTTTGTCCGAAGTCTCATCCCGACTTGTGGGGGAATCATAGTCTCCATCATCCTTTCCTCACTGGGACAATGCTCTAATAATGAATAATGATGATCATCACACTTCTATTTACTACTATTACTCCTCACATCGATCGCTATCCAACATGCATCTAGTGTATTAAGTCCATAAAGAACGGAGTAACGCCTTAACCAAGATGACATGATGTAGACAAAGTAAACTCACGCATGAATAAACCCCATCTTTTTACCCTTAATAGCAACGATACATATGTGTCATGTCCCTTTCTGTCACTGGGATTGAGCACCGCAAGATCGAACCCATTACAAAGCACCTCTCCCATTGCAAGATAAATCAATCTAGTTGGCCAAACCAAATTAATAGATCGAAGAGAAATACGAACCTATAATAATCATGCATAAAAGAGTTCAGAGAAAATTCAAATAATATTCATGGATAATCTGATCATAAACTCACAATTCATCGGATCCCAACAAACACACCGCAAAAAGTGATTACATCGGATAGAACTCTAAGAACATCGAGGAGAACATTGTATTGAAGATCAAAAAGAGAGAAGAAGCAATCTAAATACTAACTATGGACCCGAAGGTCTGTGGTAAACTACTCACGCATCATCGGAAGGGCAACAAGGTTGATGGAGAGCCCCTCTGTGATCGATTCCCCCTCCGGCGGAGCACCGGAAAAGGCCTCCAGATGGGATCTCTCGAGAACAGAAGCTTGCGGCGGCGGAAAAAGTATTTCGTGGACTCCTCTGCTGGTTTCCCGATTTTAGAGAATTTATAGTGGAGAAATTAGGTCAAACGGAGCTGTGTGGGCCCCACAAGCCACCAGGGCGGCCCCCTTGGGGCGCGCCGTGTTGCCTCATGGGCCACTGCTTCATCTTCTGGCCCTCTCCCGAAGCTTCCTGTACTTGTTATGTCCAGAAAAAAATCTCTAAAAAGTTTCGTGGCATTTGGACTTCGTTTGGAACTGATATTCTGGAAAACCAAAAACAGGCAAAAAACAACAACTAGCACTGGGCACTAAGTTAATAGGTTAGTCCTAAAAAATGATATATAATTGCTGTAAATGTATATAAAAACATCCAAGATTGATAATATAATAGCATGGAACAATCAAAAATTATAGATACGGTGGAGACGTATCAGGTACCCCTCGGGGTCGACCCGACTTTAACAGGGGCCTGAGATAAATTCAAAGTATCCGTGTGTCCGAAACATCAAGGGGGAAATCCAAGGAATCACCCTCGATGGATTCCCACTCGATGTATCACCCTCGATGGGTTCACACTTGAGGGGTTGCACGACAGAGGCTTCATCGGAGGTGGGAAAGAGGAATCACCCTCGGTAACCCACAACCGACTAGCTATACTACAGAGGCAACATCAGGAGTGAGGTAAGAGGTATCACCCTCGGCACTCGATGGTACCTCTGTAGAGTCATACAACTAAGGCGGTGTGCGGTGCTGTGTCGGTCTCTAAACATAGATCACATTGATCGGGGCACCAGTAACAAAACGGGGCAACAGGGACAAGGGTGAGGGGTCACTAACCAATCTATACTAAGCATTTAGGATAGCAGGTAAGGTATCAACAACAGTTACAAAAACAGGCTATGCATCAGAATAGGAGCAATCAAATACAGTAGCAAAATCTAATGCAAGCATGGGAGAGAAAGAATGGGCGATAGAGGAATGATCAAGGGGGTTTTACTTGCCTGGAAGCTCTGCTGAAAAGGTCTGGTCGTCAGGGGCGTAGTCGTACTTGGCAGCAGCATCGGTCTTGGGGTCTACCGGAGAGAAGAGGGGGAAGAAACAATAAATAAAAGCAAACAAAAGCAACACAGATGCACTACATGGCAATATGCTGTGCTGGGTGTGACCTATTGCTTTGCTACACATTGCAGACGGAGTGGGAAAATATCTGGGAATATTTTCCCGGTTTTAGGCATCTGTTAGACAGATGAACCGGAGGGGAAGGTTCCATGTTTGCAGTGTTGTGGGCATGTGACAGCTACACGAAAGGCATATTCGGATTCGTCTCGTTTTTCTGATCAACTTTCATGTAGAAAACTTTTTCATACGAGCTACCGTTTATTTTCTATGATTTTCTGAAGTTTTAAATCATTTTCAGGATTTTCTAGAATTAATTCAAATTCGAAATTAAAAGGGAAAATGCTAAATTCACACAGAGAGTGTACACAGCACAGTTCAATAGAGGCTGACAGTAGGCCCAGTTGACTGGGTCAACTGCCCAGTCAGCACCCAGTCAGCAGTGGGTAACAGGTGGGGCCAGCTGCCCAGTCAGCAGCCTGACTGAGCCAGCCTTATCCACTGGAACAGTGGCTAGCCCCACATGTCAGTGACTGTTAGTTAAAAACAGATTTAAACTAATCTAACTATTAATTAGTGAGGCGGGACCCCACTGTCAGTGACATATTAGTTAACAAATTAAATTAATTAGATTAAGAATGATTTAAACGAGTGGGGCCCGCCTGACAGCGACTGGGGCTGCCCAGTCAGCACGGTTGACCGGTCAACACGGTCAACCGGGCCCCTGGGACCCACTGGCAGCGTCCCAGGGGTGGGCCCCGACCGTGCCACGTCGGCGGGGGCCGGCGACTCGTCACCGGTGACGTCGAAACACGGCGGCGCGTGCGGTACTGCGGCGGAAATCGGCCACAGACGGCCATTCGGCACGGGGTTAGTCGCGTTCGAACGAGCGCACGACGGCGCGTCGAACGGTGGCGGTGGCGTCGCCGAAAACGGCCTACAGCGACGCCGGCGAGCAGCGAGGGCAGCGGCCGGAATCGGGCGAGGTCGAGCTCGTCGATTTCGGGCACGGTTAAGCATGCGGGCGGGTGCATTAGGCTCCTAGGAGCTCCAGCAGCTCGACTACGAGCTCGGACGCACGTGACAGCGGCTGTGGCCACGGCGGCGAGCTCAACGGTGGCGGTGAGTACGGCCATGGCGGGAACGGCGGCTACGGGCGTGGCTAGACGAGGAAGGAGAGGGGAAAGGAGGCGGAGCTCACCGGGGAGGCACACGGTCGCCCGGTGGGAGCTTAGTAGCAGCAGGCCGGCGACATTTGCCAGAGAAACGCTGGCGATACGAAGAGGAAGTCAAGCTCGATGCCGGCGACGTGGGGCTCTCCGGCTCGCGTTCGTGGCCGTAGTCGACATAGCGGAGGACGGTGGAGAGGATGGACACGGTGGCTAGGCGAGGCTAGGTCAGTGGCCACGGCTGCGGTGAGCCATGGCGACGGCGGCGCTCGGATGCGACGGAGAGCGAGGGAGAGAGCAGCGAGGCGAGGGGGAGTAGTGGATGAGGAGGATGACGGGGCCGAGGGGCGTCGCCCTTATCCCCTCGCCGCCCTGTAGCGTCGCCGTGTCGACCGGTCGCCACAGCGCGCGCGCGTGGCCAGGGGCGCGGCGACACGTGGGGAGAGAGCGGGAGAAGGAAGGAGAGAGAGGAAGGTGGGCTGGGCCGGTGCACTATGCACTTCGGCCCAGTCCACAGTAAGTTTTCTTCATTTCCCCTTTTCTCTCCTGTTTTTCTTTTTACAAAAAGGTTTTGCAATATTTGGGCTGCCAAAATGTCTTTTGTAAAATATGTGAATTGGCCACAAAAATACATTGGAATATTTGGCACTGTCACAAAAAGTTTGGGAGAGATTTGAATCCAGTTGGATTTTTCATAAATGAAATAGCATTTAAATATGCTGAAATAGCACTGATTTAATTGCTATAGCTCATTTTAGCAAATAGGTGATGTTGTATTCCTGAACAAATATTTGTTTTGGAATATTTGCTAAATGATGAACTATTTTTCAGCAATTTTTGTGTAACCTCAAAATTCACTTGCAATTTGAATTGAATTCAGTGGTGGAATTTGAAATGAGATATGAATCAAAGATGATTAAGCTTTACAAAACAAAGTGACTTGGCTTAATCATCAGGGATTACTGTAGTGCATTACCCAGGGGTGTTACACCCAGGAAGCTTCGGGAGAAGACCAGAAGAGCCATGAGGAGGCGGCAAGCCAGGAGGGCGCGCCCCCCAGGCTTGTGGGCCCCTCGTGGCACCTCTTGACCTAATTCCAACGCTATAAATTCCCAAATATTCCAAAACCAATAGAGAGCCAGAAGAGAAAACCTTTTCGCCGCCGCAAGCCTCTGTTCTTCCGCGATCCCATCTGGAGGCCTTTTTTGGTACTCTGCCGGAGGAGGAATCGATCACGGAGGGCTTCTTCATCAACCTTGCTGCCGTTCCGATGATGTGTGAGTTGTTTACCACAGACCTACGGGTCCATAGCTAGTAGCTAGATGGCTTCTTCTCTCTCTCTTTGATCTTCAATACCATGTTCTCCTCGATGTTCTTGGAGTTCTATCCGATGTAATTGATACGTCTCCAACGCATCTATAATTTTTTATTGTTCCATGCTACTATAATATCAATCTTGGATGTTTTTATATATATTTATAGTAATTATATATCATTTTTTGGGACTAACCTATTAACTTAGTGCCCAGTGCCAGTTGATGTTTTTTGCCTGTTTTTGGTTTTCCAGAATATCAGTACCAAACGAAGTCCAAATGCCACGAAACTTTTTGGAGATTTTTTTCTGGACATAAGAGACACTAGAAGCTTCGGGGGGAGGCCAGAAGCCAGAGGAGGTGGCCACGAGCCACCAGGGCGCTCCTGGGGGGGGCAGGCGCGCCCTGGTGCCTCGTGGGCCCACCTCTGCCCCTTTTGACCTAATTCCTCAATAAAATCTCTAAAATCGGGAAACCAACAGAGGAGTCCACGAAATACTTTTTCCGCCGCCGCAAGTTTCTGTTCTCGAGAGATCCCATCTGGAGGCCCTTTCCGGTTCTCCTCCGGAGTGGGAATAGATCACAAAGGGGCTCTCCATCAACCTTGCTGCCCTTCCGATGATGCGTGAGTAGTTTACCACAGACCTTCGGGTCCATGGTTAGTAGTTAGATGGCTTCTTCTCTCTTTTTGATCTTCAATACAATGTTCTCCTCGATGTTCTTGGAGTTCTATCCGATGTAATCACTTTTTGCGGTGTGTATGTTGGGATCCGATGAATTGTGAGTTTATGATCAGATTATCCATGAATATTATTTGAGTTTTCTCTGAACTCTTTTATGCATGATTGTTATAGCTTCGTATTTCTCTCCGGTCTATTGATTTGGTTTGGCCAACTAGATTGATTTATCTTGCAATGGGAGAGGTGCTTTGTAATGGGTTTGATCTTGCGGTGCCCAATCCCAGTGACAGAAAGGGACATGACACATATGTATCGTTGCTATTAAGGGTAAAAAGATGGGGTTTATTCATGCGTGAGTTTACTTTGTCTACATCATGTCATCTTGCTTAAGGCGTTACTCCGTTCTTTATGGACTTAATACACTAGATGCATGCTCGATAGCGGTCGATGTGTGGAGTAATAGTAGTAGATGTAGGCAGGAGTCGGTCTACTTGTCTCGGACGTGATGCCTATATATATGATCATTGCCTTGGATATCGTCATGATTATTTGCTTTTCTATCAATTGCCCAACAGCAATTTGTTTACCCACCGTATGCTATTTTTATGAGAGAAGCCTCCAGTGAAAACTATGGCCCCCGGTTCTAACTAAATCATATATTAAAAACCCTAAAAATACCTTGCTGCACTTTTACTTTATTGTAAGACCCCGATTTTTGGCCCTTTCTTTTTATTTTGGTTTTATTTGGTTTTTGCTCTGCTTTTCTTTTTGGAGCAGTTCTTTGGACTTGAAACCTGTGAGACCATCATTTCCTCCCCTTCCAAGTAGTGTTTCATCCTTGCATCTTTTCCAAGATCATGATTTTTTTCATTTAAGCCCAACTCCAAAATTCTTTCTTAGGGAATCTTCCTTTCCTTATTAAAGGAATAACCCTATTAGACCCAGGTTGTGAAGCAACCTATATTTCTGTCTTCCAAAAAATTCCCAACTAATTCTCATAAATCATTTGGATTATATCTTCTCCAAATGTGCCAAAACCTTTCCTTGTCTAGTTCAAAAATAATTCAGGAATATTCATTATCAATTCTGCCCTGAGTAGCACTTTTGTGAAGGAAGTGCTATTTATATTTTCTTGATTGCCCTCAAAATTTTTGTGCATCCTCTCATGCCCAAATCATGGTCTTATGCCAAAATTCAGCTTTATTTGCCTAGCCAAACTCCCTGAGCAAAATTCCAAAGTTTCTGTCCAGTGGAAACATTTGTGAAGGAAGTGCTAGCTAGGAATATTCAAACGAGCTGAAATTTGGCAAGATCATTGATATGCTCAAATCATTGCTCTCCACCAAATTTCCCCTCTATCCAATCATCTATGTGACCTCAACATCAAATCTTTGTTTCTGAAGATATTTTCAGTTTGTGAAGCAACTACAATTTATATTGCTTCATAGTTTCTGAAAATTTACCCCAGCCTTCTTACCCTTATAAAACATCACTCCGCCAAATTTGAGCTCATTTCATCAAGCCAATAATTCCCAGTATATTTTCTAAGTTTCTGGCCAGGGGAGTCCATTGTGAAGAAAGTACCATTTTGGTTTAGCCAAATGGTGTGAAATTTTTCCAGTGGCTTCTCATATCCAAATAATCATCCTGTGCCAAATTCCAGCGAAAACCAAAAATCCTCGTGAGTGGCACTTCCTGATTTTGCTTCTGGACCAGATTATGCAATTGCAAAGCAACCACATGCTAACCTTGTCCATTTAGCCTTAAATTTTGCCAGCTTGTAGTTCTTCCAACCTTCAACCCCTTTGGCAAGCTCGTTTACCGTTTTACATACTGATTTGACTTCAGCACTTTTCAAAAGTTTGCTGTTGCCAACTTTTTGTGATGAGTCTGATCAACACAAAGGAGCTTTAGTCTCTCTGTTACATCAAAGTGGCTACAGGACGGATGAACAAGGCAATGGACATCTTTGGCTGGGCTTAGTCGTCACGCTCGCGCCCGTGCACGCGGTGACTGCGCCACTGGCACGGCCGACGCGCGTGCGCTGGCTGCAGTGCGCGTGCTCTGCGCCTCGGCCCCGCCCGGCCACCGTCCAAACCTCCTCCGTTTGCCACCTAGCTCCGCCACAGCCCTTCCCCAGTTCCTCCTCGCCGCCCTGGTCCGTTCTGCCCCGCTAGGAGCTCGCCGGAACGAGCCAAACGCCTGGGCGCACGCGGAACAGTGGCCACGCGTGCCTGACTGACCCGACCGCGCGTGCCCTGCTCCTCCTGCCTCCCCGCGTGCTGGCCCGCTCTTCAGCCTCTCCCTCTCCACCGTCCCTAGACCTGTTGCAGCCGCTGGTGCTTGTCGCCTCGCCGGGGTTTGTTCTTCTGTCCGCGGCAGCAACCGGCCCGCGCTCGCCCTCCCCCCCCACCTATTTAAGGAGCCCCGAGCTCACCTCTCCTCCTCAGCCATCACCTCCCTCTCCCAATCACCCCCCCGAGCAAAGAACTCGAGCCGAGGCCTCCTTCTTCCTCCTCTCCGGCCACGGCTCCGCCATTCAGCCCCCTCCTCCTCGAGCTCGCTCCAGTGCTTCTCCGACCAAACCAAGCATATCAGGGAGCTCCCCTCCTTTCCCTGGTCCTACCCAGCCCCAATCCCTAGCCTATCCTCGCCGGAGACGCCTACCTCGCCGACGCCCGTGGCTCTGCTCCGCGGGAGACGAAGGGCGCGTCTCCGTTCGGCCACCATTCACGGAGCTGCGGGTACGGGCAGGTGCGCCATTGTGCCCCCGATCCATCTCCGCCGTCTCCCAGCACCGTCGTGGCCTTCTCGCCGTCGTTTCATCGCCGGTGAGCCCGCCGTCTCGGCCTCTCTCTTTCTCTCTTTAAATCTGACCGAAGTGGCCCGCTGGTCAGTGACTTCGGCACCCTCCGAAACGTTTTGTAAGTGAAAGCGTATTCCTAAAATACGCCTTCGACGTCATCCCTTCTGTGATTTTCTGGAATTTCCAGAAATTCAATTTTAAATCCAGTTTGACGTCAACTTTGACCATGAATAACTCCTAAACTACAAGTCCAAATATACTGATTCTTTTTGCATTATTTTTCTTTTGTTCTCCTCTATTTTCTAGTAGAATTTGGTATTTTTATCTTCTGTCTAGAATTTCTGGACAGGAGTATTTGCTTTATGGTATATTCGTAAATGCTTGCAAAATATTATCAGAGTGTTTGTGGTGCGTTGCTGAAGACCAGGAGCTCTTCCCCTCTCTTTTGGAGCCAGGCAAGCCACACCCTCCATTTTCATGATTGCAATGCAATGCATGGTTTATTTGAATTAAATTTGCTTAATATTGCATTATTCAGAAATGATTTACTGACGGCATTATGATTGGATAAATAAGAGTTTGCTACTGCCATGATGATGCTTGGATTTCTAGGACTAATGTTTTGTAGATTAAGGATGACCTGTTAGTTCGGAGATATTAATAGTAGTCATACTTTATTCGTGGTCATGTTGAATATTAGTGGTATTCATGCTAATGATATGGATATATTTTATCCTCTGGATTTTGGATGGATATTGCTCACAGGTTGATATGTCTCATTGGAGTAACAGTTCTATCACATACTTATCTTGGGGATAAATTCCGTCATTCCTTTGGTCAGGTGCCACCGAATCGAGCTCACCAGTGCAGCCACACGTGCCTGCCTGGATGGGGAGGCCCTAACTCGGTCTATTGTCATGCCTCTCGTCGGTGCCTCCAACTAGGGAAGGTTATGCGCTCGCACTGCCCTGGCCCGGTAGGTGGTCATAACCTTGTGTGCCCAAGTTGTGTTGTACCCGGGTGTCCCCGTGGGGGACAAGATTGTTGTGTTGGCCACGACGGTGGCAACCACAGAGGTGGCGGATGTCACGAGGTGACATCAGGGGCCACCCAGGACATAGCCCAAAGGGGAGTTTGTTGGGAGTGGCCGGGAGAGTGTCATGCAATAGATTGGTTTTGTCGGAACGTCGTTGGTCCACCGGAATGGGAGCACGAGACCATGAGTTCCGTAGTGTGGGTACAGTGTACTAACCTCTACAGAGTGTATAAACTATCGATAGCCGCGTCCTTGGTCATGGACACAGTTCGTTGTAGGTCACACCGTTCGATCAACACTCACAATGACGGAATGACTTATATCATGATTGTAGGTAGATAAGTAACAGGTTGGCAGGACACCGATGATGATGTGGGGATGATCTTGAGGATGGTCATTCAGAGTGTGATGTGATCACGCGGTGATCATGAAGATGTTTTGATCATGAGTTGATCAAGTTGATATGATGCTTGGCCGGGTAGCCAAGAGTGAGATGGTTTCTCGTGATTCATTATGATGGTTCATCCGTGATTCTGGCCTTACCGTATTAGTTGGTCTAACTCTTACTTCCACCTCGTAGTAGTTGGTAATAAGTTAATTTCTTAATGCTATGTTTGTTGTTTTGCCTTGATGCTTTTGGTTGTTGTGAGCTTGCGAGTACATTCAAAGTACTCACCTGGCTTATCATGCCAGTTTGCAGGTGATGATGTGATTGAATGCTTGTCGTGGTTTCCGTTCGTGCGAGCTAGACCGTGTCCCAGCCAGAGTCCCTGTGGAGTGGAGTTCACCACCGTCGTCGTCGTCCTGCTACTATGAGTTGGTCCGCTGCTAGCATAGAGCTACCTTAGCAGGCGTAGTGTCGCCGTGCGGTGTAACCTTTGTAATAGCAAACCTTTGTACCTTTATCCCCTGTAATAAAGGCTGATTTGTTCTATGCCAAGCAGTGCCGTATTCCAGAAGACATTTCTGGGCTGGAATACGGGACATTCCGGTCCCTCTGAGCCGGGGTGCCACAACTGTTGGTATCAGAGCAGGTCTGGCTGTAGGACGCCCTAGTCAGCGCGAGCGTAAGAAACCGGTAGTATAGAGTCCTGGTTGCTTGTTGCATTTGGTTGCTGCACTTGGTTGTTGCATAGCATGCATATAGATTCCGTCTGTCTTCTGACCATCTATTCCATGAGTGTAGATGGCCGCTCTTCCTATTGAGTTCAACGCAGCCCCAGCACCGCTCAGCTTCGCATCCCTACTTCGCGACGCATGGCATAGTCTCTATCCCAATGGAGAAATGCCACGGTACCAAGTTTTTGAGATGCCGCTTGGAGGCAGATTACTGGAGTATTATGCCCATGTTTTTCTAGAAGCCAAGATCCCTATCGGAAGGTGTACCTACAGATTCCATGGCGGATATGGTGCTACTCCAGATCGCGCAGTTCAACTCGCGGCCCTGGCAGGAATCACGGGTCTTCGTCATCAAGAGCTGGTGATGCAAGAAAACCGTGCTTACTCCTACTATCCTACCTTAGCCGAGAACCCCAGGCAGATCAGGTTCCCCTCCACTCGCCCTGACGATGATGTGGCCATTCCGTCCATGTCTCGCTTCATGGCAGCCGAGTATATGTTGATTGCGGAATTAGTTCGGGACGCGACCCGGGCCAGGAGATTGCTCGGTGCTGCAATGGCTCCGCACCCATTGCCTCCTCCCTCGACCTCTGCACCTCCTGCCTCTATGGCTCCACCCACTCCTCCACCAGCCGATTCGTCAGCCACCCAGCTTTAGTTTGTTCGTAGTGCAGTAGTACCCGTTTAGCTCATATTGCATCAGTTGTAGTAGCATGCTTGTTGTGTGTATTGAGTAGTAATGAATGCAGTGGCACTTATGAATGCTTATATGTCTGTTATGTACCGTTGTTCGATTGGTTTGTTCTCTTTGGTTTTTCTTTTGGGCCTTTGGTGTTACCTTATTCTTCCCCTTATGAAAGTTGCTCATCAATCACCATCGGACCCGAAGAAGCAATGAGGATCTCGGTTATTTGGAAGCCCAGCTAAACAATATGGCACTCTCAGTTGGCTGCATTACATTGAAAATATAAATGATAGCCTGGATTTATCAGCGTCAAGTTTATCCCAGTTGCGCAACCTCTACAAGCAGTAAGGACCAAGCCAGCATGAAGGCAAGTCAGGCACAAGGTCAATAGTATATTTTCCATCAAAAGTATAAATATATATGAAGTTTGATTCATCCCCGGGGTGGAATTGGAGAAATGTTACCCTACGCAAGAAAGACAGAAGGGGCTATGAAGTCAGTCCTCAACAAGAAAGACAATCAGGCAATTCTTTCATACACATGACCAACATCAACAATGTTATGGGTATACATCATTTTGCCCACAGGTCACAGTACGAAGCCTCAGGTATAAGGAGCTCAGCCTTCACCCACACAGTACCAAAAGAAACGTATGGTGCAAGGCTCCTCAAGTCTTCTCGGTGCAACACATACACAGTTTCCTACCCAAAATACCCAGTCTTCCACAACGAGATATCATGATGCAAGCTTCGGGCATAAGGAAATGAATCTTCCCCAGTAAGCAACCCAAGGAGAAGCTTCTCAGGCACGGAACCCAGCCTTCTCCAGCACGCTACCACGACTACAGCTTCAAGAGTAAGGTATCCAGCCTTTTCCAGCAAAGCAATCCAGTTTTCTTCAGTACAGCATTACACACCATCATCAGTATTACTACAAGATATTACACAGTAAATCGACAGTATAAGGCAACTTCAGAATTTGGTCCGCAACAACATTGGCAGAAGTCGGTCAGGACATATTTCTGTTCTGGAAACCTTGTATAACTCCAGATTTCCGAATAAATGGGGAACGTGCACCGCAAATCATGCAAGTCACTTATACGAGGATACCACTCTGTTCACATATATCTACCAAAAGAAGCTCAGGATGCAACAACTCTATAAATCATGTTAGGAGAGGCAAAGTCAGAAATACATTTCATGTGAATCAACAAATGGTGTGGCGGATAAGCTTGAAACAACAGTTTTGACAACAACTGCAAAGGTCAGTTTTTCAGCACCGGAAAGGGGAGTATCACGAACTCTAGTTGCAACCTGGCTTGGTCAGCTTGAATAACGCCCTCTGTACCAACTATATGGTATGAGAACTCGCTTCATACGCAAGAACAAGGGAAGATAATGAAATATTGCACCAACAACAACTATGGTCCCAAGGAGAACCAAGGATAAATAAATGAGACCCAGAACTTTTTGCGAGGGATCCCGACACAGAAAGTACTGACAATCAAGGGGTAAGCCCAACAGCAGAAACATGATACTTACCACACGACCAACAGGGTCCGGGTACCCAAGTCAGATTGAGAGCATGGTTCCATAAAGAGCAACATGGACATGCACTCCGAGGTCCACCCTGTTCCATAAGGGACTCACGATAACTTGTTTGGCCGGTTATGCATGAGTAAAAGGGTCAGTTTGATATATCCAAGTCAGTCCCATCAGCTGCAAGATCTCCTCAGTCGTTTCAGCACGATGACCACCACAACCAGAATAAAATATCTCACCACCTTGTAACACTGATAACAATACCAATAATATGGGTAAGACACATGCCAAGCATCCCGTTTAGATCGGGTGCTTTTAATGACAGAACTGAGTACAAGGACAACTGGACACAAGAAATATTTGCCCGGCAGCGCAACCGTCAGTCAAGACTTGAGATGCTATGATTTGCGACCTGCAAGCTCAGGCAGAGAAACGAATCTAGATACCACAGTATCATTCGCGGGCAGTCGGGTCTCGTTAAAAGAACAACTATGATTCTCAGCAATGATTGAACCAGGAAGATACGCATCTATTTGAGCAAACCAAGGGAAGAGATACAAAGGTTTCGTGTGCACGGGAAATTTATTCTCCAAATGTTATTGGCAGACAGGAACCCCGCTAAGTCAACATAAAGTTTGACGTATGAGAAAAGATTTGTCAGAAAGTGAAGGCAATCATCTCAGAGGCAGAAAGTGTGATCAGGGGTAATTCTAAGGGAACAATATACAAAGGAGAAAGGACTCCCGAGTTGGAAACGGTTTCCTCAAGTCATAGTCATACTTGTTCCCTGAGCAACCAAATCTCGAGGACGAGATTTTTGTAAGGGGGGGTAGATTTGTAACACCCCAATTTTTGGCCCTTTCTTTTTCTTTTGGTTTTATTTGGTTTTTGCTCTGCTTTTCATTTTGGAGCAGTTCTTTGGACTTGAAACCTGGGAGACCATCATTTCCTCCCCTTCCAAGTAGTGTTTCATCCTTGCATCTTTTCCAAGATCATGATTTTTTCCATTTAAGCCCAACTCCAAAATTCTTTCTTAGGGAATCTTCCTTTCCTTATTAAAGGAATAACCCTATTTGACCCAGGTTGTGAAGCAACCTATATTTCTGTCTTCCACAAAATTCCCAACTAATTCTCATAAATCATTTGGATTATATCTTCTCCAAATGTGCCAAAACCTTTCCTTGTCTAGTTCAAAAATAATTCAGGAATATTCATTATCAATTCTACCCTGAGTAGCACTTTTGTTAAGGAAGTGCTATTTATCTTTTCTTGATTGCCCTCAAAAATTTTGTGCATCCTCTCATGCCCAAATCATGGTCTTATGCCAAAATTAAGCTTTATTTGCCTAGCCAAACTCCCTGAGCAAAATTCCAAAGTTTCGGTCCAGCTGAAATTTTGCAAGATCATGGATATGCTCAAATCATTGCTCTCCACCAAATTTCCCCTCTATCCAATCATCTATGTGAGCTCAACATCAAATCTGTGTTTCTGGAGATATTTTCAGTTTGTGAAGCAACTACAATTTATATTGCTTCATAGTTTCTGAAAATTTACCCCAGCCTTCTTACCCTTATAAAACATCACTCCACCAAATTTGAGCTCATTTCATCAAGCCAATAATTCCCAGTATTTTTTCTAAGTTTCTGGCCAGGGGAGTCCATTGTGAAGAAAGTACCATTTTGGTTTGGCCAAATGGTGTGAAATTTTTACAGTGGCTTCTCATATCCAAATAATCATCTTGTGCCAAATTCCAGCCAAAACCAAAAATCCTCGTGAGTGCCACTTCCCGATTTTGCTTCTGGACCAGATTAGGCAATTGCAAAGCAACCCCATGCTAACCTTGTCCATTTAGCCTTAAATTTTGCCAGCTTGTAGTTCTTCCAACCTTCAACCCCTTTGGCAAGCTCATTTACCGTTTTACATACTAATTTGACTTCAGCACTTTGCAAAAGTTTGCTGCTGCCAACTTTTTGTGATTAGTCTGATCAACACAAAGGAGCTTTAGTCTCTCTGTTACATCAAAGTGGCTACATGACGGATGGACAAGGCAATGGACATCTTTGGCTGGGCTTAGTCGTCGCGCTCGCGCCCGTGCACGCGGTGACTGCGCCACTGGCATGGCTGACGCGCGTGCGCTAGCTGCAGTGTGCGTGCTCTGCGCCTCGGCCCCGCCCGGCCACCGTCCAAACTTCCTCCGTTTGCCACCTAGCTCCGCCGCAGCCCTTCCCCAGTTCCTCCTTGCCGCCCAGGTCCGTTCTCCCCCGCTAGGAGCTCGCCGGAACGAGCCAAACGCCCGGGCGCACGTGGGAACAGTTGCCGCGCGTGCCTGACTGCCCCGACCACGCGTGCCCTGCTCCTCCTGCCTCCCCGCGTGCTGGCCCGCTCTTCAGCCTCTCCCTCTCCACCGTCCCTAGTCCCTGTTGCAGCCGCTGGTGCTTGTCACCTCGCCAGGGTTTGTTCTTCTGGCCGCGGCAGCAACCGGCCCGCGCTCGCCCTCCCCCCCCCCCACCTATTTAAGGAGCCCCGAGCTCGCCTCTCCTCCTCAGCCATCACCTCCCTCTCCCAATCACCCCCCCCCCCCGAGCAAAGAACTCGAGCCGAGGACTCCTTCTTCCTCCTCTCCGGCCACGGCTCCGCCATTCAGCCCCCTCCTCCTCGAGCTCGCTCCAGTGCTTCTCCGACCAAACCAAGCATATCAGGGAGCTCCCCTCCTTTCCCTGGTCCTACCCAGCCCCTCTCCCTAGTCTATCCTCGCCGAAGTCGCCTACCTCGCCGACGCCCGTGGCTCTGCTCCGCCGGAGACGAAGGGCGCGTCTCCGTTCGGCCACCATTCATGGAGCTGCGGGTACGGGCAGGTGCGCCATTGTGCGCCCGATCCATCTCCGTCGTCTCCCAGCACCGCCGTGGCCTTCTCGCCGCTGTTTCATTGCCGGTGAGCCCGCCGTCTCTGCCTCTCTCTTTCTCTCTTTAATTCTAACCGAAGGGGCCCGCTGGTCAGTGAGTTTGGCGCCCTCCAAAATGTTTTGTAAGTGAAAGCGTATTCCTAAAATATGCCTTCGACGTCATCCCTTCTGTGATTTTCTAGAATTTCCAGAAATTCAATTTTAAATCCAGTTTAACCTCAACTTTGACCATGAATAACTCCTAAACTACAAGTCCAAATGAACTGATTCTTTTTGCATTATTTTTCTTTTGTTCTCCTCTATTTTCTAGTAGAATTTGGTATTTTTATCTTCTGTCTAGAATTTCTGGACAGGAGTATTTGCTTTATGGTATATTCTTAAATGCTTGCAAAATATTTTCAGAGTGTTTGTGGTGAGTTGGTGAAGACCAGGAGCTCTTCCCCTCTCTTTTGGAGCCAGGCAAGCCACACCCTCCATTTTCATGATTGCAATGCAATGCATGGTTTATTTGAATTAAATTTGCTTAATATTGCATTATTTAGAAATGATTTACTCACGGCATTATGATTGGATAAATAAGAGTTTGCTACTGCCATGATGATGCTTGGATTTCTAGGACTAATGTTTTGTAGATTAAGGATGACCTGTTAATTCGGAGATATTAATAGTAGTCATACTTTATTCGTGGTCATGTTGAATATTAGTGGTATTCATGCTAATGATATGGATATATTTTATCCTCTGGATTTTGGATGGATATTGCTCACAGGTTGATATGTCTCATTGGAGTAACAGTTCTATCACATACTTATCTTGGGGATAAATTCCGTCATTCCGTTGGTCCGGTGCCACCGATTCGAGCTCACCAATGCAGCCACACGTGCCTAGATGGGGAGGCCCTAACTCGGTCTATTGTCATGCCTCTCGCCGGTGCCTCCAACTAGAGAAGGTTATGCGCTCGCGCTTCCCTGGCCCGGTAGGCGGTCATAACCTTGTGTGCCCAAGTTGTGTTGTACCCGGGTGTCCCCGTGGGGGACAAGATTGTTGTGTTGGCCACGACGGTGGCAGCCACAGAGGTGGCGGATGTCACGAGGTGACATCAGGGGCCACCCAGGACATAGCCCAAAGGGGAGTTTGTCGCGAGTGGCCGGGAGAGTGTCATGCAATAGATTGGTTTTGTCGGAACGTCGTTGGTCCACCCGAATGGGAGCACGAGGCCATGAGTTCCGTAGTGTGGGTACAGTGTACTAACCTCTGCAGAGTGTATAAACTATCGATAGCTGCGTCCTTGGTCATGGACACAGTTCGTTGTATGTCACACCGTTCGATCAACACTCACAATGACGGAATGACTTATATCATGATTCTAGGTAGATAAGTAACAGGTTGGCAGGACACCGATGATGATGTGGGGATGATCTTGAGGATGGTCATTCAGAGTGTGATGTGATCACGCAGTGATCACAAAGATGTTTTGATCATGAGTTGATCAAGTTGATATGATGCTTGGCCGGGTAGCCAAGAGTGAGATGGTTTCTCGTGATTCATTATGATGGTTCATCCGTGATTCTGGCCTTACCGTATTAGTTGGTGTAACTCTTACTTCCACCTCGTAGTAGTTGGTAATAAGTTAATTTGTTAATGCTATGTTGTTGTTTTGCCTTGATGCTTTTGGTTGTTGTGAGCTTGCGAGTACATTCAAAGTACTCACCTAGCTTATCATGCCAGTTTGCAGGTGATGCTATGATTGAATGCTTGTCGTGGTTTCCGTTCGTGCGAGCTAGACCGTGTCCCAGCCAGAGTCCCTGCGGAGTGGAGTTCACCACCGTCGTCATCGTCCCGCTGCTACGAGTTGGTCCGCTGCTAGCATAGAGCTACCTTAGCAGGCGTAGTGTCGCCGTCCGGTGTAACCTTTGTAATAGCAAACCTTTGTACCTTTATCCCCTGTAATAAAGGCTGATTTGTTCTATGCCAAGCAGTGCCGTATTCCAGAAGACATTTCTGGGCTGGAATACGGGGCATTCCGGTCCCTCTGGGCCGGGGTGCCACAATTATATATTTTATTTTATATTTTAGTTCAATCTATTTATCTATCACATACAATTTAATCTTAAAATTAACCGCCGAGGGATTGACAACCCCTTGTTTGCGTTGGGTGCAAGGATTTGTTGTTTTGTGTGCAGGTGCTGCTAACAAGGTGTTGCGTGATTCTCCTACTGGATTGATAACCTTGATTTCATAACTGAGGGAAATACTTATATCTACTGTACTGCATCTCCCTTCCACTTCAAGGAATTACCAACGCAGCTCACAAGTAGCAGTAATCTTCTTCTATGGTGTTTTCGTTGGGATCCGATGAATTGTGAGTTTATGATCAAATTATTCATGAGAAATATTTGAGTCTTCTCTGAACTCTTTTATGCATGATTATTATAGCTTTGTATTTCTCTCCGATCTATTGATTTGGTTTGGCCTACTAGATTGATTTGTCTTGCAATGGGAGAGGTGCTTTGTGATGGGTTCAATCTTGTGGTGCTCAATCCCAGTGACAGAAGGGGACATGACACGTCTTTGTATTGTTGCCATTAAGGATAAAAAGATGGGGTTTAATCATATTGCTTGAGTTTACTTTGTCTACATCATGTCATCTTGCTTAAGGCGTTACTATGTTTCATACTTAATACCCTAGATGCATGATGGATAGCGGTCGATGGGTGGAGTAATAGTAGTAGATGCAGGCAGGAGTCGGTCTACTTGTCTCGGACGTGATGCCTATATACATGATCATTGCCATGAATCCGTCATAATTATTTGCTTTTCTATCAATTGCCCAACAGTAATTTGTCTACCCACTGTATGCTATGTGTTCGAGAGAGAAGCCTCTAGTGAAAACTATGGCCCTCGGGTCTTCTTTATCATATATAAAAAACCTAAAAATACTTTCTGCAATTTATTTACTTTTATTTTAATTAGTATTTTCGTTTATCTATTTATCTCCATAAGATTTAATCCTTGCAAATAACCGCTAAGAGGATTGACAACCCTCTTATTTGCGTTGGGTGCAAGTGTTTGCTCTTGTGTGTGCAGGTGCGCTTAACGGAATTTTGCTTGGTTCTCCTACTGGATTGATAACCTTGGTTCTTAACTGAGGGAAATACTTATCTCTACTGTACTGCATCATCCTCTCCTCTTTGGTGAAATACCAACGCAGACTACAAGTAGCAAGACACAATCTGGTAATGAACATCCACCTAGTGATAATGATAATGATAATGATAATGATAATGAAGATGTTCATGTTGATGCTCAACCAGATAATGATGTAGATATAGAACCTGCTGTTGATCTTGATAACCCACATCCTAAGAGTAAAAGTTATGATAAAAGAGACTTTGTTGCTAGAAAACATGGAAAGGAGAGAGAACCATGGGTTCAAAAACCTATGCCTTTCCCTACTAAACCATCTAAAAATAAGGATGATGAAGATTTTGAACGCTTTGTTGAAATGCTTAGACATGTCTTTTTGCGTACTCGCTTGATTGATATGTTGAAAATGTCTCCCTATGCTAAATATATGAAAGATATTGTCACTAATAAAAGAAAGATACCTGAAGCTGAAATTTCCACCATGCTTGCAAATTATTCTTTTAAGGGTGGAATACCAAAGAAACTAGGAGATCCGGGAATACCTACTATACCATGCTCCATTAAAAGAAGTTATGTTAAAACTGCTCTATGTGATTTGGGAGCCGGTGTTAGTGTTATGCCTTTCTCTTTATATAGAAGACTTGATTTAAATAAGCTCACACCTACTGAAATATCTTTGCAAATGACTGATAAATCAACTGCTATACCTATTAGAATTTGCGAGGATGTTCCCGTTGTAGTTGCAAATGTTACTATCTTGACAGACTTTGTTATACTTGATATGCCCGAGGACGACAACATGTCGATTATCCTTGGTAGACCCTTTTTGAATACTGCAGGGGCTGTTATTGATTGCAACAAAAGCAATGTTACTTTTCATGTCAATGGTAATGAGCATATGGTTTATTTTCCGAAGAAACAAAGTTCGGTGAATGGTATCAATTGTATTGAAAAGGTTTTGACAATCACTTGGGGGATTGAAATTTCCTCTTCCTACTGTCAAAAAGAAATATGAAATTCTTATTGTTGGGGAGATGCATATCCCCATTGAGGTAACCTAGTGTTATACGAAAATTCTTCGGTTTCATGTCACTCGGAAATAGTTTGTTAATAAGACTTCATCAACCTTATTAATGGATTCTTTTTGAAGGGCATGTGGTTGATGAATTTAGTAAGCACAACTTTCTGTACCCACCTTTTGCTCTCTGTTATTTCTGGTAGAATAAAATAAAATGTCATGATTATCCTGTTTTCTGAATTTTTCGTGCAATGAAAAAATGTCCCAAAAATAAAAGTTCTCAGAATGCCTTGAAAATTTAGTATGAGTTTTCCAGAATATTGAAGAATTTTTGGCACTGAACACACCCCAGGGGGGTGCACCTGTGAGCCACAAGCCCACAGGGCGCGCCCACCCCCCTGGGCATGCCCAACAGGCTTGTGGGTCCCACAGGGACCCACTCACTTATGCCAGCCACCCATCTCCTTCTTCTTCCTCCAGAAAAAATCAAACTTGCTCCCAAGCCCGTGTCCTTGCTCATTTTGCTGTGATTTTCGATCTCCTTGATCGGAACTCCATTTCCAAAACTGTTTTGAGGAATTACTCCTTGGTATGTGACTCCTCCAATGCTCCAATTAGTTTTTGTTCTAGTGCTTTATACTTTGCAAATTTTTGCTGCTGTGGTGACAATGTTTATGAGCTTGCATGTTGAATTTGTATGGCCCAAAGTAGTTTTGATGCATGATATAGCCTCTAGACACTTGTGGGAGTAGTTGCTATCAACTTTGTTGAGTTTCGTTCACTTTTATTTTGAGTCACTAAAAAATTTTCGAAATTTTTCAGAGAAAGAAAATGTTCAGGAAGATGTTCCATGGGGGTTCCTCGAGCAAGAGTGCTCCTAGGCCCGTGATACACGAGCCGGATACCGAACCGCCGCGAGAGGCTTCGGTTGTGCCATGCGAATGGCCATCGGATGCCTTCATGATTCGAGTCGGCATCAAGGAAGAGTTTGATATGTACGTGCACAATGCCGAGCTCACGGAGTTCTTGACAGACAAATGCCCACAATACTATGATCTCACTGACTCCTTTGTGCGGAGATTCAAGTATGTATATCAACGCAATGCACATGATGTTATTTTCAACTTATATGAAAAGCCTTTTCGCATGTCCGTTAAAGAATTTAGTAATGTTTGTAAAATTTCATTTTGGGGGACTTGCACTGAACCTCGTAAATCTGATTGCAATGAATTTTTCATGAACATTAGTAGGGGTGAAACTAGAGGCATTACACAAGCTACTATGGGGAGCATTCATTTTCCTGCTATACATTGTTTTGCTCTGTTCATTGGTAGATGCATTAATGGTAAACATGACCATAGTCACCTTTGCACCCCTGACCTGAGCATTCTTAGGAGTGCGGTGCTGAGAGATAGACAATTTAACATGGAGGCTATTGTTGCACGTCGTTTACATAACAATGCCTTAGTTGGTGATTTCTTTGGTGGAATTTATGCTACTCGCTTGGCCACCTAACTTGATGTGCCCATAAAACGTAATGATACCCTGTTGCCACCAAGTTTTCTTGATTATGATGCTATGGAACGCCACTAGTTCCTTGAGAGGGGTTCCCCCCCCCCCCGTTCAGATACAGGCTAATCTTTAACAGGCGTCGTGTTTTCCATATTATTTTGCCTGCTCCTGCCTTCTTTGATTTCCAGGGAAAACATAGATATTTCATACTTGAGGAGGAGGCTGAGGAGTATGAGAGGGCGGCAGAGACCGAGCGCCTCAATGAGACAGCTCGCCAAGCTGTGGCAGCTACACTTCGGTATAATTCAGACTACCATCACAGGCATTATCCAGGCCAGGAGTGGCCATAGACCAACTTAGGCCAAAAGCCTAAGCTTGGGGGAGTACGTATTTCTCACCGACATTACATTCATGTTCACACGTTCATTCCAGTTGTCGGTGTTCATCCTTTTTCATTGTATATCCATGTTAGGTTTATTTTTGCTTTCTTCTTGTGTGTTTGGAAAATTTTCAAAAATCCAAAAAAATTAGTTGTAGTTTCTTTCTTAGTTAATTCATAGCATTAAAAAAGAAAACCTAAAAAGATTTCTCGTTTCTTCTTTTACTTGTTGGGCGCTTTCCCGTGTAAATAGTTTTTCTCGTTTTTTTGTTTTCCTTCGTTAATTTGCTTTCTTCAGAAAAACTAAAAACTCAAAAAATATTTCAGTGTGTTTCTCTGAATTTCTATTCTTTTCGTTGAGTCGTCATAAGGAGAAAGACCACGATGAAAATGTTGAGTGGCTCCCATATGCTTTATTGTTGAACTAACAAAGAGCCACTATTACTTTGTCTTCTCTTTTGAATAAATGTTTGCAGATTCCAGCTTAGTCCACGGCACTCTTGCACTATTATTATTTTCATATCATTCGGTCGTGCAAGTGAAAGGCAATAATGACGATATTTGATGAAGTGATTGCGGTGAAGAAAAGCTGGTATGAACTCTTCTTGTTTTTGTCTTTGTAAATATGTTTAGCTCAGTATTCATGATTCAGCATTATTATGAGTAAACATATTTGTGATGACAATTAGAGATTATAGTTGCTCATGCCATGCTTAAATAGCTAGGAGTGGATAATGATTTATCTTGAGTGTCAACATACATTAAAATGGTTGTGATGTAGTATGTTAGCATGGTATCCTCCTCTGAGTAATTCGAGTGGCTTGACTTGGCACATATTCATACATGTAGTTGAATCAAAACCAACATAGCCTCCATGATATTTATGTTCAAGGTGTTGATATCCTACTCATGCTCGTGTTCAATGTTAATTATTCGCAATGCATGTCTATGACCGTTTTCGCTCTCTAGCTGGTCGCTTCTCAATCTATTTGCTAGCCTTCGCCTGTACTAAGCGGGAATACTGCTTGTGCATCCAAATCCTTAAACCAAAGTTGTTCCATATGAGTCCACTATATCTACCTATATGCATTATTACTCTGCCATTCCAAGTAAATTTGCATGTGCCACCTCTAAAACATTCAAACGAACACCTGTTTTGTGTGACCGTACCGCTCATGGAGCGACAGGGGGCGGTCAGTATCTGATGTCTACTACACAACTTATTCTTGTAGACTCGTGTTTGGCCTCCAAGCGTAGAGTTTTGTAGGACAGTAGCAATTTTCCCTCAAGTGGATGACCTAAGGTTTATCAATCCGTGGGAGGCGTAGGATGAAGCTGGTATCTCTCAAACAACCCTGCAACCAAATACAAGAAATCTCTTGTGTCCCCAACACACCAAATACAATGGTAAATTGTATAGGTGCACTAGTTTGGCGAAGAGATGGTGATACAAGTGTAGTATGGATAGTAGATATAGGTTTTTGTAATCTGAAAATAAAAAAACAGCAAGGTAGCAAGTGATAAAACGGAGCACAAACGGTATTGCAATGCTTAGAAACAAGGCCAAGGGTTCATACTTTCACTTGTGCAATCTCTCAACAATGCTAACATAATTGGATCATATAACAATCCCTCAACGTGCGATAAAGAATCACTCCAAAGTTCCTATTAGCGGAAAACATAAGATAGAAATTGTTTGTAGGGTACGAAACCACCTCAAAGTTATCCTTTCCGATCGATCTATTGAGCCATTCCTATAAGTGTCACAAACAGCCCTAGAGTTCGTACTAAAATAACACCATATGATACACATCAACCAACTCTAATGTCACCTAGATACTCCAATGTCACCACAAGTATCCGTGAGTTGATTATACGATATGCATCAAACAACTTCATAATCATAATATTCAATCCACACAAAGAACTTCAAGGAGCACCCCAAAGTTTCTATCGGAGAAAAGATAATGAAAACATGCATCAACCCCTATGCATATATTACCTCAATGTCACCTCGGGAATCCGCGAGTTGAGTGCCAAAACATACATCAAGTGAATCAATATAATACCCCATTGTCACCACGGGTATTCATATGCAAGACATACATCAAGTGTTCTCAAATCTGAAATATTCAATCCGACAATAACGAAACCTCAAAGGGAAAAGATTCGATTCATCACAACAAAGATAGAGAGGGAAGAAACACCATATGATCCAACTATATTAAGAAAGCTCGTGATACATCAAGATCGTGCCATATCAAGAACACGAGAGAGAGAGAGAGATCAAACACAAAGCTACTAGTACATACCCTCAGCCCCGAGGGTGAACTACTCCCTCTTCATCATGGACACCGCCGGGATGATGAATATGGCCTCTGGTGATGATTCCCCCCTCCGGCAGGGTGCCGAAAAAGGGCTCCAGATGGGATCTCCTTGGTACAGAGGCTTGCGGCGGCGTAAAAACTCATCTAGGTTAACTTTCGGGGGTTTGTAAATATATATGATTTTTCAGCATTGGAATCACGCAAAGAGGTGCCACAGGGGGTGGCTTGTGGGGCCCCTGTGGGTCTTCTGCTGCTCCCCCGAAGCTTCCTGGGTCTGTTTCCTTTTAGAAAAAATCGTCAAAAAGTTTCGCTGCATTTGGACTTCATTTGATATGGATTTTGTGGAAAACCAAAAACAAGCAGAAAACAACAACTGGCACTGGGCACTAGGTCAATATGTTAGTCCATAAAAATCATATAAAAGCCATATAAAAGTGCACCAAAATCATACAAAACTATAATAAACATGGCATGAATACTTCATAAATTATAGATACGTTGGAGACATATCAGCATCCCCAAGCTTAATTCCTGCTCGTCCTCATGTAGGTAAATGATAAAAGAAATAATTTATGAAGTGTGATGCACAGTGCATAAGTTTGATCAATGATAATTTCAATCACTTTTCCTAGCATCATAACAGCAACTTTTTCTCATAAAAGTCATCATGATAAAGTAGCAATTAAAAACAGAAATTTTGATGTGGAATGCTACCTATCATAATCATCATATAATCTTTTCTTTTGTTGCATGGACACTTGGACTTGAATGATTCAAAGCCATAGTCTATAATTTGACATGAAGACATAAATACTCAAGCATACTAACAAGCAACCATGTCTTTCAAAATATCAACCCTAAAGAAAGTTATCCCTAGCCCATTATGCTCAATCATTGATCCATTCATGAAACACACTCAATATTAGCTACACACAAAACACAAGTATGACAATAGTGCTCTCTAGTTGGTGCTTTGTAAGAGAAGATGGAGACTCAAAATAAAAATAAAAATTGCATAAAAGTAAATAGATAGGCCCTTCACAGAGGGAAGCAGAGATTTGCAAATGTGCCAGAGCTCAAAGCTTAAATTAGAGAGATAAAAGTATTTTTGAGAGGCATGCTTTTCCTGTCAACGAAAACGACCGAGAATTCCCAATATTTTCCATGCTAGACACATCATAGGCGGTTCCTAAACAGAAAATAAAGTATATTTCCTTTCCACCATTCTTTCACAATCCATGGCTAGCCGTATCCACGGGTGCCCTCCATACCAACACTTTCCAAGGAATTTTGTTATTATTATTTTTGATTCATTATGGGACTGGGCATCCCTATTACCAGCCACTCTCTTGTGCAATGACAAGTGAATAAACACTCATCGTGAGAATAACACACCTAGCATGGAAAATATTGGCCACCCCCTGCCGCTTCATGAGCGGTACGGGCACACAAAATGGAAAATTATTTTGAATAATTAGAGTTGGCACATGCAAATTTACTTGGAACGGCATGGAAATACCGCATATAGGTAGGTATGGTGGACTCATATGGCACAACTTTGGGTTTAAGGAATTGGATGCACAAGCAGCATTCCCGCTTAGTACAAGTGAAGGCTAGCAAATAGATTGAGAAACGACCAACCAAAAAACGAAAACGGTCATAAACATGCATTGAACATAACTAACACTGAATAATACACCATAAGTAGGATATAACTTTATTGCATAACTATTGACTTTACGTGCATGCATAGGGAATCACAAACCTTAACACCAATATTCTTACTAAATCACAATTACTCACTAACATGACTCACATATTATCACCTTCATATCGCAAAACTATTGCAAGGAATCAAACTTATCATATTCAGTGGTCTACATAAAAGTTTTTATTATATCCTTCTTAAATATCCATCACATTAGGACCAAATTCATATCTTAAGCATATTGCCATTACTATTGTCAACTCTCAAAATAATATAAGTGAAGCATGAGAGTGTATGACAAACTACTCCAAAAGATATATGTGAAGATCAATGAGTAGTTAAACAATTAAGTAGCTATGTGAAGACTCTCCAAATAAAGATTTCAGATCTTGATAATTTTATTAAAACAGCAAACAAAATGAAAATAAAAGGACACTCCAAGAATAGCACATCCCATGTGAAGAAGCAAAACTTAGGCTCAACCAAAACTGACCGATAGTTACTGAAGAAGAAAGGTGGGATGCCTACCGGGGCATCCCCAAGCTTACATGCTTGATACTTCTTGAAATATTAACTTGGGATGCCTTGGGCATCCCCAAGCTTGAGCTCTTGTGTCTCCTTAATTCCTCTCTTATCATGGCTTATCCTAAATCTTAAAAACTTCTTCCACACCAAACTCAACAAGAACTCGTGAGACAAGTTAGTATAAATCAACTCAAAACCTCAACATTATCTACTGTAGAAAATCACAAAAATTATAATTAAACATTGCATACTAAATGCCTCTTCATATTTAATACTCCTATCCAAAAATAGAAACATTAAACAAGCAACATATGCAAACAATGCAACTATAACCGAAATCTGCCAAAACAGAACAGTCTATAAAAGGGGAATAAGAATCCATACTTCCCTAACTCCAAAAATTCTGAAAAATTACCACGTGATAGAGAACTCATGCATGCTTACTGTGTAAAAATTTCAGATTTTTATAATGTTCTGACTATTCAGGAATATTCTGGACATAACAGAAAACTTTCTGTTTTCAAACAGCAACACATAAACTTGCAAACTGAGCATGGTAAAGGCTATAATTGGCATTTTATTGAACTAAAAGATACAAAAAACGATTATAAATAACAGCAAGCAAATATCAACAAAATAAAATGATGCTCCAAGTAAAACTCATATTATGTGACGAATAAAAATATAGCTCCAAGTGAGGTTACCGATAATGTTGAAGACGAAAGAGGGGATGCCTTCTGGGGCATCCCCAAGCTTAGACGCTTGAGTCTTCCTTGAATATTACCTTGGCGTGCCTTGGGCATCTCCAAGCTTAGGGTCTTTCTACTCCTTATTCTCCTCATATCGATATCTCACCCAAAACTTGAAAACTTCAATCACACAAAACTTAACGGAACTTGTGAGATAGGTTAGTATGATAAAAATAAATCATCCACTTAGTTACTGTCAAGACAAGATTCATAATTGTTCTCACATGATGCCTACTGATTTCTATCATTTCCACAATTTATAATGATCAATATAAGCTATGGAAACACTAAAACAAGCATACTATGCATCGAAAACAGAATCTGTCAAAAACAGAACAGCATGTAGTGAGCGATTTAAAAACCATACTTCTGTACCTCCAAAAATTCTGAAAAATTAGGAAAACGTAAATTTTTTTAACCCAATACTGTGTAAAAAATTCAGAATTTTCTCACGCTCTAGTACATAATACAAATTCCAGCACTGGACGCAAAAGTTTCTGTTTTTGCATAGAATCAAAAAAACAAGCATCCACACTATCCCAAAGGCTTTACTTGGCACATTATTGAAAGGAAACATATAAAACATGATTACCACAGTAGCTTAATCATGTGAACACAAAAAAACAGTAGGGGTAAATATTGGGTTGTCTCCCAACAAGCGCTTTTCTTTAATGCCTTTCAGCTAGGCATGATGATTTCAATGATGCTCGCATAAAAGTAAAGAATTGAAACACAAAGAGAGCATCATGAATCATATGACAAGCAAATTTAATCCTAACCCACTTCCTATGCATAGGGATTTTGTGAGCAAACAATTTATGGGAGCAAGAATCAACTAGCATAGGAAGGCAAAACAAGCATAACTTCAAAACTTTCAACACATAGAGAGGAAACTTGATATTATTGCAACACCTACAAGCATGTGATCCTCTCTCATAATAATTTTCAGTAGCATCATGAATGAATTCAACAATATATCCATCACACAAAGCATTCTTGTCATGATCCACAAGCATAGAATTTTTACTACTCTCCACATAAGCAATTTTATTCTCAACAATAGTAGTGGGAGCAAACTCAACAAAATAACTATCATGTGATACTTGATTGGCATAATCCAACTGAAAATTAAAATCATGATGACAAGTTTCATGGTTATCATTATTCTTTATAGCATACATGTCATCACAATAATCCTCATAGATAGCAACTTTGTTGTCATAATCAATTGAAACCTCTTCCAAAATAGTGGAATCGTCATTAAATAAAGTTGTGACCTCTCCAAATCCACTTTTATCAATATAATCATCATAAATAGGAGGCATGCTATCATCATAATAAATTTTCTCATCTAAACTTGGGGGGCTAAAAATATCATCTTCATCAAACATAGCATCCCCAAGCTTGTAGCTTTGCATATCATTAGCATCATGGGTATTCAAAGAATTCATACTAACAACATTGCAATCATGCTCATCAATCAAAGAATTTATGCCAATCATTTTATTAAATTCTTCTTCTAGCAATTGAGCACAATTTTCCGCTCCATCATTTTCAAGAAAGACATTATAAAGATGAATAATATGAGGCAACCTCAATTCCATTATTTTTTGTAGTTTTCTTTTATAAACCAAACTAGTGATAAAGCAAGAAACTAAAAGATTAGATTGCAAAATCTAAAGATATACCTTCAAGCACTCACCTCCCCGGCAACGGCGCCAGAAAAGAGCTTGATGTCTACTACACAACTTATTCTTGTAGACTCGTGTTGGGCCTCCAAGCGCAGAGTTTTGTAGGACAGTAGCAATTTTCCCTCAAGTGGATGACCTAAGGTTTACAATCCCTGGGAGGCATAGGATGAAGATGGTATCACTCAAACAACCCTGCAACCAAATACATGAAATCTCGTGTGTCCCCAACACACCAAATACAATGGTAAATTGTATAGGTGCACTAGTTCGGCGAAGAGATGGTGATACAAGTGTAGTATGGATAGTAGATATAGGTTTTTGTAATCTGAAAATAAAAAAACAGCAAGTAGCAAGTGATAAAACGGAGCATAAACGGTATTGCAATGCTTAGAAACAAGGCCTGGGGTTTATACTTTCACTAGTGCAATCTCTCAACAATGCTAACATAATTGGATCATATAACAATCCCTCAACGTGCGATAAAGAATCACTCCAAAGTTCCTATTAGCGGAGAACATAAGATAGAAATTGTTTGTAGGGTACGAAACCACCTCAAAGTTATCCTTTCCGATCGATCTATTGAGCCATTCCTATAAGTGTCACAAACAGCCCTAGAGTTCGTACTAAAATAACACCATATGATACACATCAACCAACTCTAATGTCACCTAGATACTCCAATGTCACCACAAGTATCCATGAGTTGATTATACGATATGCATCAAACAACTTCATAATCATAATATTCAATCCACACAAAGAACTTCAAGGAGCACCCCAAAGTTTCTATCGGAGAAAAGATAATGAAAACATGCATCAAGCCCTATGCATAGATTACCCCAATGTCACCTCGGGAATCCGCGAGTTGAGTGCCAAAACATAAATCAAGTGAATCAATATAATACCCCACTGTCACCACGGGTATTCATATGCAAGACATGCATCAAGTGTTCTCAAATCTGAAATATTCAATCCGACAATAACGAAACATCAAAGGGAAAAGATTCGATTCATCACAACAAAGATAGAGAGGGAAGAAACACCATATGATCCAACTATATTAACAAAGCTCGCGATACATCAAGATCGTGCCATATCAAGAACACGAGAGAGAGAGAGAGATCAAACACATAGCTACTAGTACATACCCTCAGCCCCGAGGGTGAACTACTCCCTCCTCGTCATGGAGACCACCGGGATGATGAATATGGCCTCCGGTGATGATTCGCCCCTTCGGTAGGGTGCCGGAAAAGGGCTCCAGATGGGATCTCCTTGGTACAGATGCTTGCGGCGGCGTAAAAACTCATCTAGGTTAACTTTCGGGGGTTTCTGAATATATATGATTTTTCAGCGTTGGAATCACGCAAAGAGGTGCCACAGGGGGCCCACAAGGCACCAGGGCGCGCCTGGGGGGTGGCGTGCCCTGGTGGCTTGTGGGGCCCCTGTGGGTCTTCTGCTGCTCCCCCGAAGCTTCCTGAGTTTGTTTCCTTCCAGAAAAATCATCAAAAAGTTTCGCTGCATTTGGACTTCATTTGATATGGATTTTCTGGAAAACCAAAAACAAGCAGAAAACAGCAAGTGGCACTGGCACTAGGTCAATATGGTAGTCCATAAAAATCATATAAAAGCCATATAAAAGTGCACCAAAATCATACAAAACTATAATAAACATGGCATGAATACTTCATAAATTATAGATACGTTGGAGACGTATCAGTATCTTCCATGCTAAGCGGGTTATTCTCAGATGAGTGTTTATTCACTTGTCATTGCACGAGAGAGGTTGGTAATCGGGATGCCCAGTCCTATGCTCAAATCGAAATTATATAATGCAAACAAACTCCCGGAAAGTTGTTGGTATGGAGGGCACCCACGAATTCGGCTAGCCATGGCTTGTGTTGGCATGGTGGAGGGGGAGTAAACTTTACCTTTCCGCTTGGGAACCGCCTATAATGTGTTTAGCATGGAAGATATTGAAAACTCTCGGTCGTGACGTTGACAGGAAAAGCATACCTCCCAAAATTATTTTCATCTCTGTTTTAAGCTTCGAGCTCTGGCACCATTGCAAATCCATGCTTCCCTCTGCGAAGGGCCTATCCATTTACTTTTATGTTATTTTACTTTTATTGTTGAGCCATCACCCTCCCATTTAGGCACCAGTTGGAGAGCATGATTGTCATTTTTATGCATTGAGTATAGTTAATGTGTGACATCCCCAGATTACTAAACCCTAATCATGCTAATTAGTCATGCCAAGTCATCATCATTATGCTCTAAGAAAAACAATTAAGAAATAATCCAACTTCAAATTCAAATTTAAAATAAAATTCAAATTATTATTTCTTCAAACTATAAAACTAAATTGTTCAAAATTTAGCAAATAATCATTAAGTAATGGACAAATGTAAACTAATATTATTTGAATTGGTAAAATGAACTTAACCAATTTAAAACAGTACCTAAACAGCCTTTTTAAGATCATTTCTAATTATTCAAAATTCAAATGAAATCCTTTAACCCCCAAACTTTTTGTGGCAGTACTAGGCATTGCCTAGTATTTGAATTGGCCACTTGCACATTTTACAAAAGTCTTTTGGAGCAAAAAGAAAAGGCAAAACAGAAGAAAGGAAGAAAGCAGAAAAAGAAAAAGAGAAAATGGAAAACCCACTGTGCACTCGGCCCAGTTTCCCCTACAGTGCGGCCTGGCCCGCAAGCCACGGCCTTTCCTTCAACCTCGCGCCAGAGGGGAGGCCATGGCGCACGCGCTGCCGTCCGCGCGCGGATTGCCACGCTCCGGCCATCCCGCGGCACAAGGAGATGGATAAGAACGCCCAGGAGCTCCTGGACGAACCCTAGGTCGCCCGATCCTCTCCCTCACCTCGTCCTCTTCCATTTCCTTCGAGGCCGAACGCGTCCGTCGCCGCCGCTCGCCATTGCCGTGGCCACCGGCCACTCCTCGCTGCGCGAGCATGTCCAGAGGCACCGACGTCCTCCTCTACGCCGACTACAAGCAGCGGTTCGAGATGTAGCCCCTCCTAGTCGTCGCAATCATCGTCGCCATCAATTGCATCCGCCACGGCCTCGACCTCGATCCGCCGTCGTCCGAGTCCCTTCGGCCCCCTCGACCTCGCCTTCGGCTCCTATGTGAGCTCCTGTCCCTCTCTCTCCGCTCGCCCCCGTTCTTTTCGTGCTGTAGCATCAATCCCCGTGAGCTCCGAGCCGCCGTCCGCCATTGTCGCTATAGAGCTCGGTGCCACGTCCTTTTGCTCACCCCCGCGTGTCCAGATTGTTTCTGGAGCACCGTTAGTGCGAACTAGCTGCTCACTTGGCTCGCCTGCGTGCTATACCCTCGCGCCCGTGCCTGACCGAAACCAGCGGCCGCCAAATTCGCCGTCGTCACTGCCATGGTCCACCCCGGCGAGTCCCGCAACCACCCAGAGGCGCGCGTTGCTGCCAGCAACCCAACGCAAAAAATGGCGCGACGAACCGTGGCCGGAGACGAGCGCACGGTCGTCGCCGGTGCTCGCCCGCGCTGCTCTGCAGCTGCTGCTTCAGTAACTGAATGTTACTGTAGCGCTTGCTAGCTTCTGCTGCTTCTACTTGACTAGCTCTCTGGACAGCAGCAAAAATGCAACAAGTCAAGGGTTATCATAAATAAAAATGATGTGAACAGGTAGTACACTTGACAAGCTCCAAATTACTCCATTGGACCAAATTCAAATAAGGCATGGATTAAATCCTATGAAAATGACAAAAGGCTATGTTCTGTTAACTGAAAAAAGAAATACAGAAATACTGCAGTAGCTACTTTGGAGATGTAGATGAACTAGCTGCAGGAACTGTTCATGCCATCAGAGGGTGTATTTCCATTAGAGCTACGGATCAATGGGAATCATCCAGCAAACTTTGTAAAAATTAACAGATCCTAGAATGAACGTCAAGTAGCACTTTTCAAACAAAGATTTGAACAAGCAAATGGACACTAACTGTTTATACCTACCTGCTATCCCATGATGCTTAGTTAGCTTGCTATTGATTCATCGGTGGCCTACCCCCCTTGTCCGTATGCCATGCTTGACATCGGGCCGTGATCACTCTGGGTGATGATCACGGAACGGTTTACATTACTGCAACACTTAAACTGTTAAAGTCGGGCTGGCCCTAAGGGTGCCCGCGAGAGAACAATGTTAAAGACGGGTCGGCTCCAAGAGCACCCGCGCGATATGGTTTTACCAAGTCGGAACGACAGGAACCCTGTTCGTCTCTGCGAGTTACTAAATACGCCTAACGAATTTGGGTATTTGATCTGAGTAGGCCGCTGGCCTTATACGCACTACCACCACATGGGATAATGGTTTAATGGGGCCCTCTACATCGTATGTATCAGTCGAAAGTTCTTCAGACGTCACAGCTCAGAGATGTGGGCTGGTTGGGGTGGGCTGGTTACGTCACTGGTGTATTCAGTGTCGCGCCTGGGCCCCGACCACCCTCGCAACGTGCAGGAGTGCAAAGGGCGATGGCCTAAGACCCCTTCGCACTTAGGATTTAGACCGGCGTGCTGACCTCTCTGCTGAGCCTAGGTAGGACTGCGTCGTGTCGATCTCCCGAGGCCGGGCATTACCCAGCAAGTGTGTCCGGCCAGATGTGATCGAGCGTGTTGGGTAACAGTAGTGCACCCCTACAGGGAAGTTATCTATTCGAATAGCCGTGTCCACGGTAACAGGACGCTCGGAGTTGTATCCTGATCTGCTACAACTACAAATGGATACTGTCACAATACTAAACTGTTACTACTGCTCTCGGGATCACTTTCTCACAGGATAGTTGAGGAAGGATCTCAGGGCTTTACTAAACTATGATTAATATATATTATCTTGCTCTACTCTCTTCTGATGCTGCAAGATGCTAGTCTTCGATAGACTAGGCCTCTCCCCCTTTATTCCAGCATTTCTGCAGTTTAGCCCAAAGATATAGCCCCATTCCTTTGATACCGATGCATAATTAGTATAGTTTTGATGTCAGTCTTGCGAGTACTTTGGATGAGTACTCACGGTTGCTTTGCTATCTTTTTCCCCCATACCCACTTGATGCAATCAGTCGATGGAGTCCCGGAGCCAGACGCCACGATAGGAGACTACTACCAGGAGAGCCCCGGAGGCACGTACTACTGGGTTGAGCCAGCCGACCAGGAGTAGATTCGGAGGCTCCCAGGCAGGAGGCCTGCGCCTTTTCGATCAGTGTCGATGTTTGTGCTAGCCTCCTTAAGGCAAACTTGACTAACTATGTCTGTACCCAGATATTATTTGTGTGTATGACTTATGTATTCGGGTCCTCGTGACCCCTGGTTTGTAATATGAAGATTTATGATTAAATTTTGAGTTTAGAATTGTGTTGTGATATCCTCCCGTGAGTCTCTGATCTCGAGCGTGCACGTTTGCGTGTATGATTAGTGCACGGTCGAGCAGGGGCGTCACATAATGTTGGGTGTAGCCACGACTGGATATCCTCTACCCTAAATTACAATGTTTAGTTGTTGCTTGAATCTGGGAGGTGCTCTGCATTTATGTTTTGCTGTCTCAGAAAGGGCTAGCGAGATACCATGTTATCATATTATATCATGATTGTTTTGACAAAGTGTTGGCATCCGAGATATCTTATTATTGCTCGCTAGTTGGTTATGTTATTGCCATGAGTAAATGTGAGACCTAAGTGTTATCATCAATATGGTTAGTTCATAATCTTTGCTGAAAATTTGGATGCTAGTTAAGTATATATACGGACAACAAGAACAAAAGAGTTTGTAAAAGTTTTTCTTTATCACTTTCAGTTTGTCAACTGAATTGCTTGAGGACAAGCAATGAGTTAAGCTTGGGGGAGTTGATACGTCCCAAACGTATCTACTTTTCCAAACACTTTTGCTCTGGTTTTGGACTCTAATTTGCATGATTTGAATGGAACTAACCTGGACTGACGCTGTTTTCAGCAGAATTGCCATGGTGTTATTTTTGTGCAGAAATAAAAGTTCTCGGATGGACCTAAAAATTTACGGAGAATTATTTCAGAATATATAAAAAATACTGGCAAAGAGATTTACAAGAGGGGGGCCCACCAGGCGCCACAAGCCTGGAGATCGCGGCCAACCCCCCAAGGCGCGCCTGGCAGGCTTGTGGGCCCCTGCCAACTCCGTTTGCCCTACCTCCAGTGCTATAAGTACCTATTCGTAGAGAAAAAAATCGGGGAGAAAGAATCATCATGTTTTACGATACGGAGCCACAGCCACCTCCTGTTCTTCATCGGGAGGGCTGATCTGGAGTCCGTTCGGGGCTCCGGAGAGGGGGATTCGACGCCGTCGTCATCATCAACCATCCTCCATCACCAATTTCATGATGCTCACCACCGGGCGTTAGTAATTTCTTCGTAGGCTTGCTGAACGGTGATGGGTTGGATGAGATTTACCATGTAATCAAGTCAATTTGTTATGCCTTTGATCCCTAGTATCCACTATGTTCTGAGATTGATGTTGCTATGACTTTGCTATGCTTAATGCTTGTCACTAGGGCCCGAGTGCCATGATTTTAGATCTAAACCCTTTATGTTTTCATGAATATATTTATGTTCTTGATCCTATCTTGCAAGTTATATGCACCTATTATGTGTTATGATCCTCAGACCCCAAGGTGACAATAATTGAGATTCTTTCCGGTGATTACCGTAGTTTGAGGAGTTCATGTATTCACTATGTGTTAATGCTTTGTTCCGGTTCTCTATTAAAAGGAGGCCTTAATATCCCTTAGATTTCCTTATGGACCCCGCTGCCACGGGAGGGTACAACAAAAGATGTCATGCAAGTTCTTACTATAAGCACGTATGACTATATACGGAATACATGCCTACATTATATTGATGAATTTGAAGCTATTGTGTATCGCCCTAGGTTGTGACTGTTACATGATGAATGTCATCCAACATAATTATTCATCACTGATCCAATGCATGCCTACGCTTTTCGCATATTGATCTTTGCTAAGTTACTTTCGTTGCTGCTGCTGTTACAATCACTACAAAACTGCTTCTGTTACTGTTGCTACTGTTACTATTGTTATTGAAACTATCATACTACTGTGCTACTAAACACTTTGCTGCAGATATTTAGTTCTTCAAGTGTGGTTGAATTGACAACTCAACTGCTAATACTCGCAAATATTCTTTGGCTCCCCTTGTGTCGAATCAATAAATCTGGGTGAAATACTACCCGCGAAAACTGTTGCGATCCCCTATACTTGTGGGTTATCAGCTGGCTCCTCCGCCAAGGAGGAGATCGTCATCTCCTCAGGTGACGAGGAGGACCAGGCGCTGCAGCAGCCGCCCCGACTCCTCAAGGAGGCCGCTATGACAGACGAAGGTTTCGTCCGTCAAATCGAGATAATGACGGAGCAGTCGCTGCATTACATGGGTCCGTCGCCGCCATCGCCAGCGCGCGTCAAGCAGGAGCCGTCGTCCCCGCCGCGCCACCGTGTGAAGCGCGAGCCGGCATCCCCGCTCCGTCCTGTGAAGGGTGAGCCGGCCTCGCCCCAGCACAACCACGATGTCCAGATCGGACGCCGCCTGAAGGACGAGCCGTCGTCGCCCCCGCACCATCGCGGCATCCATATCGGATGTCGGGTCAAGGAGGAGCCGGCGTCCCTGCCGCGCAGCCGGTACGGCATCATGGACGCGCCATCGTCGCCGCCGCGGCGCCACCGCCTCGCCGTCAAGGAGGAGTTGCCACCCGTGATCAAGAAGGCAGTTACGGCGGTGCCTCGGGCTCGAGGGTCGTCGCCGAGGCAGCGGGCGAGGTACGACCGGCGCAATGCCGGTCACCGCTCCGCGTTCGCCAAGAGCGGCGTGGCGCCAGACTGGGTCCGCAACGACCCTGACCTCGCCGCCGCGTGGGCGCTCGACCGCTCCGTGACCACTGCGGAGACGGCCGCCGGGCGCCGCCGCCGCCTTGACAGCGAGCTCGCCAAGATCGGCGAGGAGTGGTCGCTTAGCGACTACTCCGCCAACACCGGTCGCGGCAAGGCCGCCGCCAGGGCTCCGAAGGCCACGTTGGCAGTGGCCGCGGCGGCACTCCGCACAACGCAGCAGGAGGCGGATCGGCTCCTCCGCGAGCGGCAGGCAGCCACCGGACAAGGCTGTCGGGGCCCTTCGGCGCCGTTTCGCCGCTGGAGGGACCACGGCGGCGACGACGACGACGGCACCGACGGAGAGACAGCGGTGCGGCAAGGCAGGGCGGCCACGCGTACGAGGTGATCGTCTGGTATAGGGTTTAGGTTTCCTTTTAGTTTTTTTTTGTTAAACGGTCGAAATATCGACCTTTTATGTAAATGGGAGTGCCTAGAACTCATCTAGATGAGAAATAGTTTGGTCTCATTCACTTTGAAACAAAAACAGATACAAAATAGTACTACAACCCACATCAGCACACACACATCTTATAGTCACATCCAATGGCTATAAAAGTGAATGAGACCAAACTATTTCTCATCTAGATGAGTTCTAGCAAAACCGTATGTAAATTATGTCCGAACTTCAATGAAATCCGCCCGGTTTGAACGAATTTCGTCTGGTTAGTTTGAATTGTTGGCCGGATGTATGCGGGCAGCGTTGAATGGTGGCCTCACGCATCCGTGCCCACGGACTGATCCCCCTGTCCGCAAACAGATACGAGAGGAAATTTACGGGTCGCCGTTGGAGATACCCTAAGCTTGTTCGTAACGTACGTAAAAGAAATTACGTAGGGGTAGCTTTGTCCGTTGCAGAAGCAGCTACAGACAGTACAGAGGTGGGAAGCGGACCAAGAAGGAGAAGCACCGGAACTCTCTCTGAACTGAACTGAAGTGGGCGCCAACCCCACTCGAAACCCAGACGAGGAGGGAAGCTGCTAGGCCCTGACCGCAATGATGCATGTCCCATCTCTCCATTTCTTTCCAGTACATGTCAAACGGTGATGTTGCACCCACAATACCAACCCAAAAGTCAGTGCACAATGCAATGTAGGAGTATATACCGTCGCATCTATACGTGTCTGCCCGGTTTGGTTGCCAACTCTTTGCCGACCCTCCTTAGTTTTAGTTTAGCTCAGTCATCATCAACTGCAAAAGCTGCTGATGCTTTACAAAAGTAGTATACACATGAACTCTCCATTATTTATCCAGCGTGTACCCAAGCAATTTTCAATATGGGCGAAATAGATTCGGGGATCTGTGGCGAGGGCATGTAATTATGCAGGTTGGACATCATGCCCAAGGGGGTCCAGTCCCTGTCCCTGACCTCCAGGGGGTTGAATGAGATGTTCTCTGATTGTTTTTGCGGGTGCTGATCGTTTTGACGTTGCTAGGCTCAGATAGATTGTATGCCACACAAATTAAGTAGTACTAGTCCACTTAATTATGTGCTACAATTATATGCTATAGTTAGTTTACTTAAGTAGGTAAGACAAGCGACTGGCACGACAAATGAAAAAGACCACTATCATGCATGATCATTCCCGCTTAATAATTGAGCCAGAGTCCAAATATGTTCCCATCATACTCTAGCATGGACGACGAATTATATGTGTACACGCATTTCTTCCCGAATATAGTAATGTCTTTGTTAATTTTCCATGAGATCTAACTCAACGGCACTCAATAATAGTGGTGACATGTCTTCCTAGATTTTCTATGAGACAAAAGATGTCATTTGGCCGCTTGTTATTGTAAGCACCGAGCAAGAAACAAAACAAAAACCCCCCCGCCATTTCCGGGGAGGCAAAGTGCGGCCAGATGAAAAGCTAGCCTGCACTACTAGATTAGACTAGATAGAGATCCCTGTTAATTCCATCTAGCAGTTTGAGGGGAAACAGGTAGGGGCCACTGATTAAAGCCACTCATGAGCATCTCCGAGCTGAACTGTCCGAATTTCTTTTGTTGACTTTTTTGACACAATGGCAGTGCTACTAACAATTTCCCCTGAGCTGCTTTTCACCACGTACGTACCAAAAGCCTTTTCCACAGAGGCATTATTCGCGCTTATAAATCAAAACATTCGGCTCGTCTGTTTGTTTAGTCCTGGGGACGGAATAATTCGATTTAAACCCAGAGCCGTACTGTTCTGTTGGTGGCATGATGACTGTCGAGGGCGGCTCACGGTGTGCATGCCGGACACGCGCGGTGAGGTTACCCTTGATTTGCCCGGCGGCACGACGAGCTCCGGTTCTTGTTTCTTGCTTAACCGTCGGGGTGTAGGGGCCGGGCAGATCAATCATGCTTGCACTTGCACTGGTGTAGCTTGTAGTACGAGGGTACGAGCACACGCCAGGGATCTAGGTGAAGATCTATATGTGGCGTTTGGTCCCTGCAGATCAAGCGCCCACCATGGCCTTGTCTAGCCGAAATAATCCCTTGAGCATTCAGTTGGTGATCACTTGGCTTTCACTTTGGACTTTGGAGTAATTGCTATTTGTCGGACCACAAACAGTGGTGAGTTCAAGTTATGCTCGAAAGTTTCTGCTCGACATGATTTGATTTTTTTGTCCTTTATTCTTGCGGGATTTTTTTTTCTTAATAGCACATGTCGATTTATTAATCGGAATTCCTCATGAAGTGGCCCCCTCCCCACCCGGCCATAGCTCCACTAGTGACATGCGGTACACGTATTTATCGTGTACTTGACTCGAGTCGAAACGAATGCCTCTACTGATTCGTCATATCTCAATTTTTTAACTGGTTGCTTCAATCAATGCAATGTGAAAAAGTCCGGAAATGATAAATCCCGAACGTTCGGATTTTAAGCATGGCAATCCGAACGTTTTTCATGGCAATTTTAGTTCACGCGAGGTTGGCAAACATGGCATTTTCTGACAAAAAAAAAAACAAACTGGGACAAAGTTGTCATGTTTTAACAACTAAAGTTGCCACCTCGCCTCAACTAAAGTTGCCATGAAAAAAAGTTCGGGATGACATGCTTAAAATCCGAACGTTCGAGATTTATCGGGGTCCAAAAAGTGTAGGTTATTATTTGTTGCTTCAATCAAGGTAATGTGAGGACCCATGTAGAATTCAATGATATTCCTACATTCCAAACAGACGCCACTTATAACTTTCCAATGCTTCTCTTGGGATTGAAATATCATGCATCCCAAGGTTGCTACCAGAAATATTTGGTGTATTGTTGGCTTCTGCATCACTTTTTGGACCTCAAAACTAAAACTCATGTAGGATGACTGTAGGATCGATAAGTATGTCTAGATGGGGTGAATAGATTACTAAGCACAATAATGACCTCTTTTCCCAAGTTTTAATTTATTGGTATATTTTAAGATTTTCTAACAATCTATAAAGCACTCTACACATGCAAGTCTAGAGTAATAGGCAGCGGAAATAAAAGACATGCAAGTGCACAGTAAAAAGACGGAGTTGAGAGAATCGCAAACACAATAAGCTTGGTGTCGGTGAAGATTTTTTCCGTGGTTCGCTTTGATGGAGGTTTCAATCCATGATGGGTCTAATATCACAAGGATCTCGGTTGCGAGATTCCATAGAGGAACAGTCCACAAAAGGACACTCACCCACGAAGGGTTCACGAAGGAGCAATCCAACATATTTAACCATGTCTTGCGCCCACAAAGGACTAACATCACTAAGGTAAATCTTCACGAAGTAGGCGATCTCTGGGCCCGTTCAAACTTCTTGGCTTCTTCACAAACTTGAAGACTTCCAAGCACACCTAGCCGATCTAGGATGCGTACACCCTCCACAAGTGACAAGATAGAGATTGCTCGACAATGAATCCCTTGCTCTTGAGCTTCAAAAAATAATCTTCTCAACACTCAAACTCTCTCAAGATTTCGCTATGGATTTGAAGTCACGCTGGGCATAAAAACTCGATACCCGAATCCCGAATCCGAAAAACCCGAACACTATATCGGGTAGCAGTTTCGGAAACCCAAATTTTATTCAAGAAACTCATGTTTGTACCAACTGCACCCAAACAACCTGAATTATCAGAATTAAACAAGAAGCCCATTAAAAAAACTCTCTCGAAAGCCCAAACGGCCCAAAATCCGCCACCTAAACCTAGTTTCCTGGATTCCTGGAAACCATTGAACTGCACACGCTGAATTTCATGTTCTGTAAAAAATTCCAAATAACATATAAATTGGCAAGTGTGTTCAGAATACATGGTCCGCACAGGCGATCCATGCTAAACACGGGCGCCACAAACTCACCACACCGCACAGCAACGATTTTCTCGTCATCAATTTTTACCACCAGTCCTATTTGACGCATAGTGTCGTGGTGAAATCACGGCAGATGCCATGAGATGGCTAAAATTGGAGGGCTGCGAGAGGACGCCGGTGGGCTCTGAAAGCGAGGTTGGCACACGCGTGCGGGAGACACAAGGCGTACCCAGGTTCGAGGCCCTCCGGAGAGGTAACACCCCTAGTCCTGTCGAAATGGGATGATAGGCACAAGGGCTACAATGGTGCTCCTGGAGCTGTTTGGGCGGAGGAGGAGAAGGGGCTAGACCTTCATTCCACCTCTCCTGTGAGTGTGTGTGTGTGTGTGTGTGTGTGTGTGTGTGTGTGTGTGTGTGTGTGTGTGTGTGTGCGTGGCGATGCGAGCTCTCCCCTGCATGGAGGCCTCCTGGGGGGTCTTATAGCCCGACCCCCAAGGTTACATGGGTAAATCTACACACTCCTCTGGGTTGGCGGCGCTGTAGCCACGCTCCTCTGGGTTCGCGGCGCTGTAGCCACGCTCTCCCTTCGTGGAGAGCCGTCTTGTCATACGGAGCGATGGCACGGCCGCTGACTCGTCGCCAGCCAGACCCGGCGCGGGGCCGAGCTCAGCCGGCCGGATTTGGAGAGGCACGGGCTGCCCCGAAGTTTTGAAAAGGGGCTCTGGGTTCGATCGCCTACCCGGGGGTTATCCCCCCGACAGTAGTCTCCGAAGCTGTAAAAGCTCGCCGGCTCCAAGCGGGGGAGGCTTTGCAGCTTATCCCCCCCGAAGGAGAACGGTTGATGATGAAGGAACGCCGTCTTGACGCCGCGAACGCCGGCTGCCGGGGGCCGGGTCGGAACACTTGGCCGCACGGAGTTTGAACGGCCCGGCCGGCCAGGCCAGCCGGCATGGGGGATCGCGCCAGCCGCCTGACGAAACCCCGCCACGTGCAGCCCAGCGGCAGATGAGGCCTGCCAGGTCACGCGCGCGACGGGACGTCGTAGTTGGCTGGGTCCCGCTAGGCTGCGGCCTCGGCCCACGCGCGGGATCCGCTGCGGCCACGCGCGACGGTTGGGTTTTCGGTGCAGTTATGGCACGGGAGTAATGCGCCCGCACATTGCGGGGGAGTGGGAAAAGTGGGCGCAGACGATCCCACTCCCCCACGTCCGCCGTGGTCTTTAAATGGGAAGGGAGGGGGGAGAGGCCGAGGCATTTGCACTCTCGCCCCCGCCCGTTGCTTCGTCTCCACCTCTTCTGTCTCCTTCTCGCGCACACCTCCGCCGCACGCCGTCGCCTGCATGAGCTGAAGCTGCGCCGTGCCGCGACCTGCGAGCGGGCCTGCCTCTCTCTGCTTTTGCCGCCGTTGCTTCTTCTCGACCGCGCCCCTCCCGCTCTCGCCGATGGCGCCGCCGAAGGGCTCTTGGGAGGGGTCCGTGGTGACTGACAGTGATATCGGGTACCTCCGCCATACGTGACGGCTGCCGCCGGCAGAGCTGGTGGAGGAGCGCGCACCCGGCGCGGAGACGGCGCCGGCGCCGCGGGACGGCGAGGTGGTGGTCTTCTACACCCACTTCCTTCGCCGGCACGGGCTCCCCGCGAGCGTCTTCTTCCGGCGCTTCCTCACCTACTTCGGCCTCCAGCTTCACTACTTAGGCCCGAACGCGATCTTGTAGCTCGCGGCCTTCGTGACGCTGTGCGAGGGTTACGTCGGCCTCCTCCCGTACGTGGAGCTGTGGTGCTGGCTGTTCTACTTGAAGCAGCAGGGGGCGTCGGCCGGCGTCATGTCTGAGTGCGGGGCGGCCGTGCTGGTTACCCGGACGGCGGGCCCCTTCCCGAAGCTGCCGCTCGAGGAGTCGGCCAAGAAATGGCAGAAGTCCTTCTACGTGAGGAACGTCGACCCGGCCGATGACCGCATCAACCTTCCCCCCTTCGTCGACGTGCCGCCGGCTGAGAAGCTGAATTGGGGGCACAACCTGAGGAACCCGTCCACGGAGATCGTGGGCGTCTGCCGCCGGATCAAGGAGATGACGGACCGCGAGGGGCTCGCCGCCGTGGATCTTATCGCGGCCTTCGTGGGTCGCCGGGTGCTGCCGCTGCAGCGACGGCTGCACCGGATCTGCGACATGAGCGGCCGGCGCGACCCCTGCCGGCTGTCGACGAAGGAGTTGACGTTGGCTGAGATCGCCCAGCGCGTCAACGACGTCTCCGCCGCCGGGCTCAAGGTGAAGGAGTAGCCATTCGGCAAGGAGCCGTACAGCCGGGATGCCCTGGCACCAGCGGTGAGTCCTTGGTCCCTGTTCTTTGCGGCGTCCGCCCTCTTCATGCGCCCTGAAGCCTTGGGCCGGCTGCAGCACTTCCCGAGTCAGCTGGTATATGACGGCCCGAACCCCTTGGTCCTGCAGCCGGATCAGACCGACTCGGACCCGGAGGAGGAGGGAGACGGCGACGCGGAAGCCGGAGGCGGCCAGGAGTGCCTTGCGGACGCGGAAGCCGGCGGGTCTGGCCAAGCCAGTAAGTCCTTAATCCCGGATCCTTTGCGCGAGTGGTTGGACGATGATGAAGATGACGGGAATGGAGCAGGCGATGCAGCGCCACCGGATGCGGAGGTGGGTGATAGGACCGCCCCCAACGGGCGGCAGCAGAGGACAGCCGGGGAGCCGGCGGGCCCGAGCCGGCCGCATGGGAAGCAGCCGGTCGAGGCGCGGCCGGCCGCGAAGCGCCCAGCCACGGCGCAGCCGGGCGCCATGAGGAGGTTCATCAAGAAGGCGCGCCGGGCGGCGGCATCGGCGGGCCCGAAGCGGGCGGTTCCCATGGCCATAGGGTGAGTTTCCTTTTGTCGCTCAGCTCTTGCCTTTTTCGCTGCTGTGCTGTTTTTCTTCTTCCTTATCTTCCTTGCACGTTGTCCAGGAATGCACTCGAGATGGCGGAGGCGGCCGCGGCAGCGGCGGCCGCGGAGGAGGCCGGTCGGTGGAGGGGCCAGGGCGGCGCGGAGGAGCGCGAGGCGGTGGAGACCACCGAGGAGGCGCTCGCAGCCCGTCAGTCCGGCGCCACCCTGGAGGACGCCGAGAGGGACGCCTGGAGGGCACGGGCCGAGGCCGAGAAGGACATGGCCGAGGCGTCAGCCAAGGCATGGGACGGCGCCGTGGCCGAGGTCGTGGCGAGACGGCGGAGGGCCATGGAGGGGTCTGCGTTGCCGGCTTGGACGGCGCCATCGCCACCGCCGTCGCCGGTTGCGGAGTATCGCTCCAAATCGGTGCACGACCCGGCCCGCCGAGCGGACGCCCGCGCTGCCGCCGTGGCGGCCGGCCGCAATGAGACTAACGAGCACGAGCCAGACGCCGACATGACGGCCGACCCGGAGGCGCCGCCGTCCGCCGACCCGGCCGACGGGGCCGAACGGGGGGGCGGAGGAAGCCGCGTGCCGGAGGCCGTGCCAGGCGGAGGAGGAGCGCCGCCCCCGAATGCGAAGGCCACGCCAGGGAGCTCTCGTGCCATGGTGACCGCGGAGCCACGGGCCGCGGGGCACAGCCTCGAGCTGAGGCCGGCAGGCAGCGGAGCTAGCGCCGGGTCCTCGGCCCAGCCGCAGCGGAACTGGGCGGCGAGCTCCAGCGAGGCGACGAGCCGCGCCCCTCGGAGCGAGCTGGACGCGGCGGTGGACTCCCTGCGGCTGCAGCTCGCCAACCACCGCGGTCAGTGGAAAAGCTTCGCTCAGGCGGAGAACGGCCGGCTGCTACAGCTGAAGCGGACCTTCGCGGTGAGTTTGCTTATTCTTCGCGTTTTCTTATGTTTGCATCTCGTTTCTTCTTTCCCTTTCTTGACCGGCTTGGCCGCTTTCCAGTGGGGGCGCGTCAGCGCACCCACTGGGTGCGTAGCCCCCGAGACCCGGGCCGGCTGCGCAGCAGGCGGGTCGGGCCTTCTCAGGCGTTATGTGCTAACTTTCTTTCCTTGTAGTCCATCTATGACCAGCGGGTGGCGGTGTACAACTGTCTCCTGGGCCGGTACCGCACGGCAAAGGACCAACCGGCGGCCAAGGAGGAGGAGTTTCGCCAGGCCCGAGGTACTTCCCGCACGCTTCCAGTGGGGGCGCGCCAGTGCACCCACTGGGTGTAGCCCTCGAGATGCGGGCCGGTTGCGCAGCAGCCGGGTCGAATCTTCTTGCTTCATATTTTGCTCTCTTTTTGATTTCTCGTCCGGCCTCTAACCAGGACCCGGATTCGGCTACGCAGCCGCCGCCGTCGACCCGGCCGAGATGCAGGAGCTCCGGCGCCAGTTGGTCGAAGCCGGCCAGCTCCGTGACCAGGCGATCGCGGAGCACAACCGGCTGCAGGAGGAGGCGGCCCGGGTGGTCCGAGAGAGGGACGAGGCCGCAGCCGCCCACAAGGCCGAGCTGGACCGGCTCGTGGAGGCGCACCACCAGCCGGTGGGGCGGAAGGAGGAGGAGGCGAAGAAGGCCGCCGAGGAGGCCGCCCAGCTCGAGGTGGCTCGCGATCACAGCGTCAGCGCGTTGGCGACGCGGGAGCGGAAGATGCCGCAGGAGGCGCTGTACATCGACGAGCTCCTCACACGTAAGTGCTTTTGCTTGTTTTTGTCTTTGTTTCTTTCTTGTTCCGGCCCTTCGGCCTTTTGATCGATCTTCTCCCTTTTCTTTTCCAGGGGTCCTCCCCGAGACCCAAGAGCCGGCCGAGGAGGCGGTGAGCGCCCACCGGCAGGAGCAGAGGGCGGCGGGAGCCGTCGTCGTGGAGTATGCCGCCTGGACGGTGGCGGAGATCACCGTGGCCGCCAAGGCCCGCCTGGAGACGGTGGAGCGCGACATGAACCGGCTTTTCGAAGCCGGTTTGTCGATGGTGGCTGCTCTCTGGCCGGGTGCGGTGGTGCCAACCACCGTCAGCCGGCGGGCGCGTTGGCTGGAAGCCGGCGCGGCACGGCTTAGCGCGTGGAGGGCCTCCGCGGCTTGGGCCGGCGCGGAGATGGCGCTCGGGTTCGTGCTGTCCTGGTACCCAAGCATCCGCTTGGACCAGCTGCGCACGCGGAGGGCCGGGGCGGACCTGGCGGAGCGGGCAACGCCGATCGCTGTGCGGGCTAGCGACATTGCGTCGTTCACCCCGCACGAGGATTTCGTGTAGGAGCGGGCGCCGGACGGCACGGAGCTTCCTGCCGACGACTTCGGCCTGGCGCTTGAGGACTTGATGTCGATGAGGCCGCCGCTAGCGGACGACGATGCCACCTTGGATGACACCGCTACCACGGAGAATCCGGCGCCGAGCGATGCCGACGAGGCCGCCGCTTAGGGCTTTTTTTCTTTCCTATACTTTTATTTCTTTTGAACTCGAATTGTTCGTTAGTTGGCAAGTCCACCCACTAGGGTGTAAGTTTATGTAATGAACTATTGGCCGTGGGCCTTTGCCATGTATATATTCATTCTTGTTTCCTTCTATGCTTGTTTTTTGCCGTCTGGCGGTTCGCTCTGGCTTATTCCCTTAGGCCGTTTTCTTGTTCCCTCCCCTTCTCGCCCTCCTCCCCGCCAGCCGGACAACCGGGAGCCGGTCTGTGGCTGGGACGGGGAGCCGGACTCGAAAGATAGCACACAGTACTTAGGCTTTAGGATTTGAGCACAAGCGAAACACCCACTGGGCCGGTTGGCTACAGGCGGCGAAGCCGGCTGGAGCGCAGCCGGTCCGTGCGGCGATGAATGAAAGAGAGAGAGGGCCAGGTTGGCCGAGCCGGAGGTTCGTACTTAACCGCTTTTCACGTGAGGATGCTTTCAGCCTTTGGCTCTTGCCAGCCTGGACAGCCGGGAGCCGGACTGTGGCTTATGGTAGAGAGAGGGCTTCAGTGGGGCGCACGTTACTGGCCGGGTTCAGGAGAGCGGGGCGCGGGCTAGCCGGTGAGCCCCCGAGCCCCCGAGCCGGACGTGCCGACCCGGCGGGAGGGGGGCGAATGCGGTAAAGTGCGCAAGAACTCGATAGAGATGAAAAGGTAGCCCCCGAGTGTCGTTCGGGGCACCTGCTGCTTTCATTAAATTCCAAAAGGGGTAGCGATACATACATACATGATTCAACTGTAAAACGGACGGAGGAGCTCCGCGTTCCAAGGGCGTTCTATCTCTTCGCCGGAGGCATCTCTCTTGCGCTTGTTTTTCTTCTGCCCGTCGATGAGATAGTACGCGTTGTTGCGCAGGGCCATGCTGATGATGAAGGGGCCCTCCCATGGGGAGGATAGCTTGTGCTGGCCGGCTATTCACTGGATCAGCCGGAGTACGAGGTCGCCCTCCAGGAAAGCGAGGGGCTTGATCTTCTTGCTGTGGTAGTGGCGCAGGTTTTGCTGGTAGATGGCCGACCGGCTGAGGGCTAGCAGGCGCGCCTCCTCCAGCAGGTCGACGCCGTCTTCGCGTGCTGCTTTGGCTTCTACCTCCATGTACAAGGTGACCCAAGGCAAGTCGAACTCAAGGTTCGTGGGGATGACCGCCTCGGCCCCGTAGACGAGGAAGAAGGGGGTGAAGCCGGTTGACCGGTTGGGCGTGGTCCGAAGACTCCATAGGACGGCCGGCAGCTCGTCGATCCAGCTGCCGGGGTGAACGCACGAGTGGCTCGACGAGTCGTGGCTTAATGCTGGCTAAGATGAGGCCGTTTGCTCGCTCCGCCTGGCCATTTGACTGGGGATGTGCGACGGAGGACAGGTCAAGCCGGATGCCGGAGATAGAGCAGTAACGAGCCAGCGTGCCTTTGGCGAAGTTGGTGCCGTTATCGGTGATGATGCTGTTGGGGATGCCGTAGCGGACAGCGTTGTCTTTGATGAACTTGATGGCTGTGGGACCGTCGATCTTCTGGATCAGCCTGGCCTCGATCCACTTGGTGAACTTGTCGACAGCCACCAATTGGTGCGTCATGCCGCCTCGAGCGGTTTTGAAGGGTCCCACCATGTCGAGGCCCCAGACAGCAAAGGGCCACGCGATGGGGATGGTCTGGAGAGCCGCAGCCGGCTGGTGACTCTGAGCCTTGAAGTGCTGGCAGCCTTTGCACTTGAGGACCAGCTCCTCTGCGTCCTTTAGAGCCTTCGGCTAGTAGAAGCCGTGGCGGAAGGCTTTGGCCACCAGAGACCGGGAGGCGGCGTGATGCCCGCACTCGCCCTGGTGGATGTCACGCAAGATCTCGAGGCCCCTATCCGTCTCGACGCAGCGCTGGAAGACACCGGTGGTGCTGCGCTTGACAAGCTCGTTGTTGATGATGCTGTAGGCAGAGGCCCGACGCTACACTTGCCGAGCCTCGACCTCGTTCGCCGGGAGTCCGCCGCTCACCAGGAAAGTGAGGATCGGTTGGGCCCAAGACGGCGCCTCCACCACCGTGAAGACGGCCACTTGCGCAGGTTCGGCCGGGTCGGGAGGCGACGGGCTGGGGCCGGCAGCCCCAGAGACCGGGATAGCAGTCCCCGAGCCGGAGCCGGCAGCCCCCGGGGCTGGGTCAGAGACGGCCGCCCCCGGGACCGGGATGGCAGTCCCCGGGTTGGCGCTGGCAGTCCCCGAGCCGGAGCCGGGAGCCCCCGAACCAGAAGCAGGGACTGTTGGGTCGGCCGAGACGAAGATGGACTCTGAATCCGGAGACGGCTTGATGGAGGGCTTGCGTAGGTGCTCGAGGGAGACGCCGGTTGGGATTGCTTGCCTGCTGGAGCCGAGCTTGGCTAGAGTGTCCGCCGCCTCATTCTCGTTTCGGGGGACGTGGAGGAACTCGCAGCTGTCGAAGCCGCCGGTCATCTGCTGGACCAGGTTGCGGTAGCTGGCCATGTTGGAGTCCCTGGCATCCCATTCGCCAGAGACCTGTTGGACCACCAGGTCAGAGTCGCCGTAGTAGAGGATGCGCCGGATGCCGATTTCTTTGGCCAGCCGGAGGCCGTGGACAAGGGCTTCGTACTCGGCGACGTTGTTGGAGGCGGCGAAGTGGATCTGGAGCGCGTAGCGCAGCCGGTCGCCCTTGGGGGAGGAGAGCACGATGCCGGCTCCCAAGCCGGAGGCCATCTTCGAGCCGTCGAAGTGCATGCGCCAGTGCGTCGCGTCGGGGGCCGGCGGCAAGTACTGGGTCTCTGCCCAATCGATGAGGAAGTCGGCCAACGCCTGCAACTTGATGGCCGTGCGGGGCTCGTAGAGGATGGTGTGGCCGGCTAGCTCGATGGCCCATTTGGCGACCCGGCCAGAGGCGTCCCGGCATCCCATGATCTCGCCGAGGGGGGCCGTGCTCACCACGGTGATGATGTGCTCCTAGAAATACTGCTTCAGCTTCCAGGCGGCCAAGTACATGCCATAACACATTTTCTGGTAGTGGGGGTAGTTCTGCTTGGAGGTGGAGAGGACCTCGCTCAGGTAGTACACAGGGTGCTGGACCGGCTGCGCCTTGCCTTCCTCAGGGCGCTCTACCACCAGCACCACACTGACCACGCGGGTGGTTGCCGCGATGTACATCAGGAGTGGCTCTTTCTCGGCCGGCGCGGCCAAGACGGGTGCGGTGGAGAGCATGCGCTTGAGGTCGCGGAAAGCTTTGTCCGCCTGGCCGGACCACTCGAACGGTGTCGTCTTCTTCATCAGCTGATACAGGGGCAGGGCCCTCTTCCCCAGCCGGCTAACGAACCGGCTGAGAGAGGCCAAACAACTGGTGAACTTCTGGACATCGCGCAGCCGAGCCAGCTTGCGCATGCGCTCGATTGCCTTGATCTTCTCTGGATTAGCCTCAATGTCGTGCTCCGAGATGAGGAACCCAAGGAGTTGGCCAGCCGGCACGCCGAAGACACATTTCTTTGGGTTGAGCTTGATCTGGAACTGGCGCAGGTTGGCGAATGTCTCCCTGAGGTCCTCGAGGAGGGTGAGGTGCTGCTTGGTCTTCACCACGATGTCGTCGACGTAGACGTGCATGTTCCTGCCGATCTGCGGCAGGAGGCACTTTTGCATGCAGCGCTGGAAGGTGGCACCGGCGTTCTTCAGGCCGAACGACATGGTGATGTAGCAATACGCCCCGAAGGGGGTGATGAAGGACATCTTGAGGGCATCCGCCGGGTCCAGCTTGATCTGGTGGTAGCCGGAGTAGGCGTCCAGGAAGGACAGAAGCTCGCAGCCGGCGGTGGAGTCGATGACTTGGTCGATCCGTGGTAGGGCAAACGGGTCATTGGGGCAGGCCTTGTTCAGGCTGGTGTAGTCGATACACATGCGCCAGCTGCCGTTCTTCTTCAGGACGAGGACTGGGTTGGCCAGCCATTCGGGGTGGAACACTTCCATGATGAACCCGACCGCGAGCAGCCGGGCGATCTCTTTGCCAATGGTTCTTCGCTTCTCCTCGGAGAAGCGGCGTAGTGGCTGTCGGACCGGCTTAGCATCTGGCCGGACATGGAGTTTGTGCTCGGCGAACTTCCTCGGAACACCCGGCATGTCCTTGGGGCACCATGCGAAGATGTCTTGATTCTCATGGAGGAAGTCGACGAGCTTGCCTTCCTATTTGCTGTCGAGGCAGGAGCCCATGACAACGTACTCGCTGGAGTTGGGGTTGAACGGGTCGAACGAAACCTTCCTTGTGCCCTTGGCCGGCTTGAAGGACCCCTCGTCGGCCGGCTGCTCGCCAGCCAGCGCGACGAGATGGTCAAGCTGGCGCCTCTCCTTGGCAATGACCAGCGACTCGGCCAACTTAGAGCCGGCTTTGGCGCACTCTAGGGACTTCTTGTAGTCGCCGGTGATGGTGATGATGCCCTTGGGACCCGGCAGCTTCATCTTGAGGTAGGCGTAGTGGGGGGCCGCCATGAACTTGGCCAAGGCGGGCCGGCCCAAAAGCGCGTGGTAGGGGCTGGCTAGGTCGACCACCTCGAACCAGATCGGCTCGCGGCGGAAGTGGGCGCTGATGCCGAACAGCACGTCCAACCGAACCTTGCCGATGGGGGAGCACGAGGCGCCCGGCACGATGCCGTGGAACACCGTCTGGGTAGGCTGCAGCTGGCTTTCCTCGATGCCGAGCTTGACCATGGTGTCGCGGTAGAGGATGTTGATGTTGCTGCCGCCATCGATCAGTACCCACGAAAAGTGGCAGGTGCACTTCTCAGTGATGAAGGTCGGGTCAAGGACGAGCGCGTAGCCACCCGGCGTGGGCATCACGGTCGGGTGGTCCTCCCGGATCTAGCTGATGGGATGGTCGGACCAGTGCATGTACTGGGGGACCGGGGGGACGACAGCATTCACCTCGTGCTGGTACTTGCGCTTGCTGTGCTTGTCGTCGCTCTCGCTGGTCAAGACGATGTAGGCCGCATCCTGCTGAGGGTAGGCGTTGTTGGCAAGGGCACCGGCTGCCGGAGGTGGCGGCGGACGCTGCGGGCCGGGGCAGGGTGGTGGAGGCGGAAGGTCACCACGCATCAGGCGCTGGGTGATGCTGCAGTTCCGGAGCGTGTGCGTGGATGGCTTCGCGCCGCTGTGATGCTTGCAGGGAGCGTCGAGCATCTGCTCGAAGGAGAGCTTCGGCTGCCAGGCCATCTTGCCGGTGCGTTGGCGCTTGGCGCCGCCTTGCTCGGCTGGCTGCTCCTCCGCCACGGCGGCCACTTGGTGGTTGTTGTAGTGGGGAGCCGGCTGCTCGCCCTTCCGCTTGTTGTTGTTGTTGTTGTTGTTGTTGTTGTTGTTGTTGTTGTTGTTGTAGTTGTCTTGCCGGCGCTGGTTGGTTTCGCCAGCCGGCTTTGGGGTGACTGACTGGACCGGGACCGGCTTGCCGTCTGCGTCGACCGTGATCTTTACGCGCATCGCGGAGTCGGCCATGGCGTACTTGTCCGCCACAGCCATGAGCACCGCCAAGGTGTCTGGCTCGTCACACATCAGCCGGTGCTTGAGCAGGGTGCCGTCTCGACACCCGTCGATGAAGTATTGGACGGCCTGTACTTCGTGGACCCCCTCACAGGAGTTGTGCAGCTCGGTCCACCGCGTGAGGAAGTCGCGGAGAGGCTCGCCCGGGCCCTGAACGCACATGGAGAGCTGGCGAGGCCGACCCGGACGCTTGTACGTGCTGGTGAAGTTGCGTACGAACGCATCCTCGAAGTCCAACCAGGAGTTGACGCTGCCGGCCCTCAGGCTGTTAAGCCATGTCCGGGTCGAGCCGAGCAGCATGAGGGGGACGTAGCGGACCGCCATGCGCCAGTTGCCGCCGGCTATGCCGACAGCCGTGCTGTAGTCAGTTAGCCAGTCTTCCAGCTTGGTGATGCCGCTATACTTTGGGGTGTTGCGGGCCAGCGTGAACCCTTTGGGGAAGGGCTCCTCGCGGATGCGGGGTCCGAAGCAGGCGGGACCAACGGAACTCTCCTCCTCGAGGGCCGTGGACCGCGCCAGCCGGTCGATGCGATGGCGGGCGTCATTTTCATCGTAGAGCTCGCGGGGACCCAGCTGGCTCGCGACAGGGCCGCGCGGCACCGCGCCGGCAGAAGCCGGCTGGGGCCGTCGAAGCGGCGGGGGAGGAAGCTCCGGCTGCCGGGCCCGGTCGTTACCGGCAGTCTCGTCAGCGATGCCGTCGCCGGCGGTCGCGGCGCGGTCGTGCCGGCTCCGGCTTGCCCGGCGCCGGCCAGAGCGGCTGGCGCTGCCGGCAGGAGAAGACGCCTACTACGTGTCCCGAATGACTCTCCCCAGGTCCGCGGTGTTTCCTGAGGCAGAGGCGGCAGGCTGGGCCGGATCGAAGCGCTTCTGCTGCTCGTTCGCCGCGGTGATGAGAGCACGGACGCGCTGCTGCTGCTGCAGCAGCTCCTCGCCTTCCAAGAACTCGAGATCCGCCATGGCTGCCTGCGCGGCACGCATGATCTTGATGGGGGTGTCGTAGGTGGGCTGGCCTGCGCCTAGCGCACGGCCGATGGCACCTCCGCGGACTCACACCTCCGCAACCCGGCTGGGCTTAGCGGCGGCCGACGTGAAGCTGTGAATGCTGTCATGCTCCCGCCGGACGGACTCCAGCCGGCGCCGCGTTGCCGCGAGCACCGTGGCCTCGTCCAGCAGCTGCTAACGGTCCTCGTTGAGCTCAGCCGCCGCAGCCGCCGGGTCGGCGTCGGGCGTGATAGGGGCTTGCAGGCTCCGGATCGTCTCGCGAAGCGGGTCGGCCCGGCTGGATTGGGCCGCAGCCGCTGCAGCAGCAGCCGCAGCGGCCTTCTCCTTGCTGCGCGGGGAGCCGGAGCTAGCGCCGATGGTCAGCACCTCCTCACGGGTGCAGAGGTCCGCGACGTCGTCGGATACGGCGCAACCAACGGGGACGGGCGAGTCGGTGAAGCTGTGCACCTCGCTAGGGTACTCGTCGGGGATGAGCGTGACGAAGATGCACAGCGCGCCGAAGGGGATTACGGAGCAGCCTGCGGGGCAGGCGGCGTCCACGCCTGGCGCCGCATCGCAGCCGGCCGGGTTGGCCGCGCAAGGCGCGCGGACCAAACCGTGCACAATGCGCTCGCCGGGAGCTGGTGAAGGGCCTCGTCTAGAACTTGACTCCGGCCGACGCCGCGAGCAGCCCCACGGTGGGCGCCAACTGTCGTGGTGAAATCACGGCAGATGCCCTGAGATGGCTAAAAGTGGAGGGCTGCGAGAGGACGCCGGTGGGATCTGGAAGCGAGGTTGGCACACGCGTGAGGGAGACACAAGGCGTACCCAGGTTCGGCGCCCTCCGGAGAGGTAACACCCCTAGTCCTGCCGAAATGGGATGATAGGCACAAGGGCTACAATGGTGCTCCTAGAGTTGTTTGGGCGGAGGAGGAAGAAGGGGCTAGACCTCCATTCCACCTCTCCTGTGAGTGTGTGTGTGTGTGTGTGTGTGTGTGTGTGGCGATGCGAGCTCTCCCCTGCATGGAGGCCTCCTGGGGGGTCTTATAGCCCGACCCCCCCAAGGTTACATTGGTAAATCTACACGCGGGCAGGACCCGGATGTCGGCGTCTGGAGCCGGCAGTGGGGCCCGCCGGCTGCTGGGACCCGCTAGCTGCGGGCCCCGCCGGCTGCTCAGCACTGTGGCCCGTCGCCTCATGCGTCACAGAGCGGTTGGCGTCGTGAGGCTACAGTGGCTCGCCTGCGCTGACGTCGGTCGCCCTGGTCAGCAGGGTTGGCGGCACTGTAGCCATGCTCCTCTGGGTTCGCGGCGCAGTAGCCACGCTCTCCCGTCGTGGAGAGCCGTCTTGTCGTACGGAGCGATGGGACGGTCGCTGATACGCCTCCAATGTATCTACAATTTTTGATTGTTCCATGCTGTTATAGTATCAATCTTGGATGTTTTATATACATTTACAAGCAATTATATATCATTTTTTGAGACTAACCTATTAACTTAGTGCCCAGTGCCAGTTGTTGTTTTCTGCTTGTTTTTGGCTTTTCAGAGAAACAGTACCAAATGAAGTCCAAATGCCACGAAACTTTTTGGAGATTTTTTTCTGGACAAAAGAAACCTGGGAAGCTTCGGGAGGAGCCAGAAGCCCCACAGGGGCTTCACAAGGCACTAGGGCGCGCCCCGGGGGGCGCGCCGTGGTACCTTGTGGGGCCCATGTGACTCCTTTTGACCTAATTCCACTTCTATAAATTCACAAATATTGAGAAACCCCTAGAGAGCCAGAAGAGAAAACCTTTCCGCCGCCGGAGGCCTCTGTTCTTCCACGATCCCATCTGGAGGCCTTTTCCGGTACTCTGCCGGAGGAGGAATCGATCACGGAGGGCTTCTACATCAACCTTGTTGCCCTTCCGATGATGTGTGAGTAGTTTACCACAGACCTACGGGTCCATAGTTAGTAGCTAGATGGCTTCTTCTCTCTCTTTGATCTTCAATACAATGTTCTCCTCGATGTTCTTGGAGTTCTATCCGATGTAATCTTCTTTTGCGGTGAGTTTGTTGGGATCCGATGAATTGTGAGTTTATGATCAGATTATTCATGAGAAATATTTGAGTCTTCTCTGAACTCTTTTATGCATGATTGTTATAGCTTTGTATTTCTCTCTGATCTATCAATTTAGTTTGGCCTACTAGATTGATTTATCTTGCAATGGGAGAGATACTTTGTGATGGGTTCAATCTTGCGGTGCTCAATCCCAGTGACAGAAAGGGACATGACACGTATTTGTATTGTTGCCATTAAGGATAAAAAGATGGGGTTTATTTATATTGCTTGAATTTGCTTCTCTACATCATGTCATCTTGCTTAAGGCGTTACTCTGTTTCCTACTTAATACCCTAGATGCATGCTGGATAGCGGTCGATGGGTGGAGTAATAGTAGTAGATGCAGGCAGGAGTCGGTCTACTTGTCTCGGACGTGATGCCTATATACATGATCATTGTCATGAATCCGTCATAATTATTTGCTTTTCTATCAATTTCCCAACAGTAATTTGTTTACCCATCGTATGCTTATGTGCTCAAGAGAGAAGCCTCTAGTGAAAACTATGGTCCCCGGGTCTATCTTTATCATATAAAAAACCTAAAAATACCTTGCTGCAATTTATTTACTTTTATTTTAATTAGTAGTTCTGTTTATCTATTTACCTCGATAAGATTTAATCCTTGCAAATAACCTCTAAGAGGATTGACAACCCTCTTATTTGCGTTGGGTGCAAGTGTTTGCTCTTGTGTGTGCAGGTGCGCTTAACGAAATTTTGCACTAGTACGTCTCGGTGCCACCGAGTTGTACGAATCGGTGAGACCGAAAGTAAAGTCTCAGTGAAACCCTAGCATCTCGGAGACACCGAACCACATCTCGGTCTGACCGAAATGGAGTGTTATGTTTATGTTAAGTGCTTCGGTATCACCGAGATGATCAACTCGGTGGATCCGGAATGCCTTCTGTGAAAACTTGAAACTAAGATTTGAACTCAATTTTCTTGAAAAATATCTGCTTATTGTGATGACTCATCTACTCTGCCCATACCCATCTATTCATAGGGTCAGCTTTGCAAGATGTCAGATGCAAGTGATAGTCAGAATATGTCAGAACAGCATGCAGATCTCAGTGAAGGATCAAGTCCTGAGGAAAGTTTTTATGAAGGAGAGAGAAGTTCTCCTGATCTTCCAAAAGCAGCTACCAAAACTAGGAAGAAGAGAACCTCAAATGATGAGGATGAGGATTTTGTAACTAGTGAGGCCACATCAAAGAAAAAGAAAGTGATTGCCAAGGAGTATGGCAGACCTGCTAGCACAAGACCTGTTGCCAAGGATAAATCTGCTGTGAAGAAAGTTACAAAGAAGAGCATGACATTTACACTTGAGGAGCCAAGTGACTCAGAGACAGCAGCTGTAGGAAAGAAAAAGAAGAGGGCAAGGAAGACAACTGCTTATGTTGTGGGCAAACCCTCCATGGTTGATGAGGAGGAGGAGGAGGAACTAGCAGCTGATGCACCTCCTGCCAAGACTCAGAAGCTCATGTCTGATGCTATGAGGTCTACTGCCCCCACCAGGTCCAAGCCCAAAGCTCCAGCACCCAAGAGATCTACTAGAAACATCCCTGCTGCTGAGAAGAACAAGGCCCCAGTGCCTGAAGTTGATGCTGATGAGGAGCCACTAGTGCTTAGGAAGTTGAAGCCAAAGATTCCATATCATGATAATGCTCATCCAGTTGCAGAGAACATGATGATCAGAAAGGACAAAGGATTGCGTCAGTGGAGATTGACTGATCCATATGCTGCAAGGAGGAGGACTGCTTGTGATTACCGCTTCCACACCAGAGAGCAACAGGATTTCTATGAAACTGTGCTGCTAGATAAGAAGCCTATTGTCAGTGATATGAAATAGGTGGATTGGAAGTATATTGATGAAAATGAAGACTACTTCCCCCATGTTCATGAGAGCTTCAGAATTGCAGGTGTTGATGCTTTTGTTGGAAAGAAGCTTACCAAGTGGAATGGTGAGATGATCATGCAATTCTACTCCACTGCACACTTCTGTCCAGATGGCAGAATTGTGTGGATGACTGAGGGAACCAAATACCAGTCAACCATCTCTGAGTGGGATGATCTTCTTGAAGCTCCAAAGGAAGAAGAAGATGACATTGATATATATGCCAAGCCCAAGATGGACCACAATTCCATGGCAAATATGTACACAGCAATTCCAGAGAAAGATATTGAGACTCACAAGCTTGGTTCTGTGAAGCACTTACTACCTGGTTTGGCCACCACCAATACAATCTTGAGGTACACTCTGTTGCCCAAGTCTGGAGATGACAAGATGATACGTGGCCACTCCATCAACCTGCTGCACTTGTTTGACACACCGCAGAAGTTCAAAGTTATGAGCCTTATTGTTGAAACAATCAAGAGAACAGCAGCTGACCATAAGAGATCTTGTGGATATGCTCCACACATTCAGATGCTCATCAACTCCAAGGTTGGAACGAGCACATATCTACTTGATCGTGAGCATCTCCCATTGCGTCCAGAGTTCGAGGACAATGTAGTGGTGATGGACCCTTCACACCCTACATCTGCCCAAGCGCAAGAGAAGATTCGGGCAGCTGCAACAGCAAAAGAAGCCCAGAAGGCCTCTGCTCCCAATGCACCTATTGCTAACCTCAAGTCAAAGAATGATCAAATGACTTATCTGCTGGAAGCCACCCTGAGGATTGAGCGAAGTCTGGCCAACCTCACCAAGAACCAGGCGAGCCTAGAGCAGATAGTCGAGACAAAGATTCATGATCTTGATGTGAAGATCACTGAGGTACAGACTATTGTGGAGAAGCTGAAAGATGATGTTGATGCAGCCAGAGCTGCTACTGATGACAGTGGAGATGACAGACCGACGACTGACAGGTTCCAGACAGTTCCTAGGGCATCCAGGTCTGCTGCAGTGCTTGTTGCAGATACGAGGACTACAGTTTCTGCACCTGCTGCTATTGCTACAGTGCCACCTCCAGTCTCTACCACACCAGCCCAGCAGACGTCAGCTGAAGCCTTCGCAGATGCACTTCTCTCAACGCCATCTACGCACACCGGAGCTGCCAGCCAGAGATCACCTTCAGGAGCTGCCGAGGATCGTGCCTAGAGAGACGTATAGCTCTATACCTATTCAAACTTTTTGGTACTTGTTGCCAAAGGGGGAGAATTTGTAAATATCATTAGGCTTCGAGAGAGAGAGTGCCTCGCTTTTGCTCGTTAGTTTTTCTTGAGTTGTTTCTACTACTTGGTCTTTGCTACTTTGATTTGATGTGCTTGTGAGATACTATATGCCTGTGAGATACTTTGTGTGTGATTGATCATACTATGCTTCATGTGATGCTTAATGCTTATCCTTATCATTATCTTTGTATGATCATTCACTTGTGTTTTTGGTGATGAGTGCTAACTATTCCATTCATATCATTTTGCGTGCTCCACCAAGTCGTATGTGACATGGAAGAGTGACCCATGATCCTAATCGATTGTGCATTTGCATTCAAACGCAAATTTTTAACAATGCACAAATTTAGGGGGAGCTCTTGCTTATCACATACTTCTCAAAGCGACGATGTACTTCATTCATTTAATCATTTGTCGAAACTTTGATCTATATGTTGTCATCAATTACCAAAAAAGGGGAGATTGAAAGTGCAACTAATCCCCGGGTGGTTTTGGTAATTCATAACAACATATATCTCATTGAACTAATGTCCATTCAAGTTAAATATTTCAGGATGTTCAATGATTGGCATGGCAAGGACTAGAGATGTGGATCCTTCAAAATGCTAAGGACATGGATTGGCAAAAGCTCAAGACTCTACAATTTTTGTTAAGTGATCCAAGATCACATTGAGTCCATAGGAAAGCCAATACTATTAAAAGGGGATGAGGTGTTGCTTAATGATCTATTTGCTCAAGTGCTTAATGACATTGCTCCAAAATCCTCAACGACTTTCTCCATCCAAATATGTCCAAACCTACATTCCAACTCGGCCCCACCGATTCATTCCTATCTGGAGCCACCGAGTTCATTTGGACTTAGCCACTGCCAAAACCCTAACAAATCGGATCCACCGATATGGATCTCGGTCCCACCGAGATGGCCTTGCCAACTCTCTGTTACTTGTTGCAATTATTTCGGTCCCACCGAGAATTGCAATCGGTACCACCGAGATGGCTTGCCAACTCTCTGTTGCCTTATTGCTTCACTTCGGTCCCACCGTGTTGATGCAATCGGTGCCACCGAGACGAGGTTTGCCCTAACCATTGCACATCGGTCCATCCGAGTTGTTCCAGTCGGTCCCACCGAGAGTCCTAACGTTCATATCTTTTAGATAGGTCGGTGCCACCGAGATTTCTGATCGGTGCCACCGAGTTGGGTCAAAAGTGTGTAACGGTTGGATTTTGTGTGGAGGCTATATATACCCCTCCACCCCCTCTTCCTTAGTAAGGAGAGCCATCAGAACGTGCCTACACTTCCACCATACATTTTATGAGAGAGAACCACCTACTCATGTGTTGAGATAAAGAGATTCCATTCCTACCATTTGAACCTTGATTTCTAGCCTTCCCCAAGTTGCTTTCCACTCAAATCCTTCTTCCACCATAGCCAAATCTGTGAGAGAGAGTTGAGTGTTGGGGAGACTATCATTTGAAGCACAAGAGCAAGGAGTTCATCAACAACACACCGTCTATTACCTTTTGAAGAGTGGTGTCTCCTAGATTGGTTAGGTGTCACTTGGGAGCCTCCGGCATGATGTGGAGTTGAACCAAGGAGTTTATAAGGGCAAGGAGATCGCCTACTTCGTGAAGATCTACCCGAGTGAGGCTAGTCCTTCGTGGACGTAAGCTATGGTGGAATTGACAAGGTTGCTTCTTCGTGGACCCTTCGTGGGTGGAGCCCTCCGTGGACTCGCGCAGTCGTTACCCTTCGTGGGTTGAAGTCTCCATCAACGTGGACGTACGATAGCACCACCTATCGGAATCACACCAAAAATCATCGTGTCTTCATTGCGTTTGAAATCTCCGATCCCCTCCTTTACTTACATGTGCAATTGTTTACTTTCCGCTGCCACACTCTTAGAATTGCATGTGTAGGGTGTTACTTGACTTGTGTACTTGCTAAAATCTACCCACAACTAAAATTGGGAAAAGGATAGATTTTTATTTGGTCAAGTAGTTTAATCACCCCCCCTCTAGACATACTTTCAATCCTACAGCATGTATCAGAGCTTCTTCTACGTAGCTATGCTTCTTCATTGCCCTGTTTGTTGTGGTTGCTCACCATTTTCTAGTTGGTATGGGACTAGGGACAGGGTGCAGTAGCAGTACTCAGTACGTGGTTGAGTGGTTGCGTCTGACGGCATAGCGTAGAGCTTCCGCGACAAGCCGCGAATCAGCGCGCTGTTAGAGCATCTACAGCCGGGCGCCTCAAACCCGCCTCATACGCCCGGGCGGACCGCCTGGTCACTGACCGGTCACGATTTTTTGACCCAGCCGGGCGCCTCAAACGGGCCTCAAACGCCCGGGCTTACCGGCACCCCCCATATCCAGCCCAAATATGGGGCGGACATGGGTGCGCCCGGGCACGCCCGCCACGTCGGCCTGACGGCAGTGTCCCACGCGGAAACGCCCGGAAACCCGGCGGTCCGACAGACACCGCGTCCGTCGGCGCGGTGTGAACGTCGCTCCGGCTCGCCGCCCGAGGCCAAATCCGGCTATTTAAGCCGGTCGGCGTCCCTCAAGCCTAGCCCATCCACCTCCCCCCTCTCCGCGCCGCCAGCCCAAGCCCATCCACCTCCTCCCTCTCCCGCTCCGGCGCTCTGCCCACGCTTCGGCGCTCCACCATGGTCCGGAGGAAGATCACGTACTATGCTATTCTCACGCCGGAGCGCCGGGCTGAGATCCAGCAGGAGATCCGGGCGAGACAAGCCGCGCGCGCCGCCCGCATCGCTGTCGGGCTGCCTCCGGACTCGCCGGAGCCGGAGGAGGAGGAGGAGTAGCCGGAGGGAGAGGAGGAGCAGCCGGAGCCGATGGAGGTGGAGGACGCGGAGGAGGTGGAGGAGCCGGAGCCGGAGTTACCGGGCTTCAACATGGAGCAGGCAGAGGCGGAGTTCGCCGTCACCCAATCGGAGGAGATGGTGGAGCAGCAGGCCATCCTGGAGTCCATCCAGGATGAGGCCTATGTGGAGGCCAACCGGGCGTTCCTCCGGCAGGAGCAGGCGGCGTCGGACGCGCTCTTCGCCGAACTCGACGCGGAGATAGAGGAGGAGGAGGCCGGAGCGGAGCAGCCGGAGGAGCTGGAGCTGCAGCTGCCGCCGATGCTGCCGGAGCCGGGCACGGAGATCGTCGTGATCTCCGACGAGGAGTAGCAAGGATCGACGTAGTACGTAGGTTTTCCTTTTGCATGTGTTTGTATGGATTTAAGAATCTAGTATGAGATGTCCGGATGCAACTGCTGAAATTTGAGGCATGCCCGGTCACTGCCCGCGGACGCGTCCGGGCGCGTCCGCGGGCGTTTGAGGGGCCGGATTTGCCTTATGCGGCTGTAGATGCTCTTACGATGAAAATCTTGCTGTTTCTCTGCAACAAGATCCACCGAGTACAAATCCTGCCTCGCGCGCGTCCGCGGCGTCCGCGGGCGTTTGAGGGGCCGGATTTGCTTTATGCGGCTGTAGATGCTCTTACGATGAAAATCACGCTGTTTCTCTGCAACAAGATCCACCGAGTACAAATCCTGCCTGGCACGGTGCGCGCGCGCACGAGCCCTGCCCTGCCGCGGCAAGGCAAAAGGCTCTGGGCGTGGGCGACAGCGACGCCGACGGCATCTGGCCGCCCACCACGCCATCGATCGATCAACCCCTCACCTCAGTCACACGGGGGCACACCTCTGACAGCAACTCATCTTTCTCCGCTTTGTTTTCGATCATGTGGCACCTGCTATGTACTAGTTGTATGGGCCAGTGACCTCCCTGCTCTCGCTACCATCCAATCTCCTGCGTCACCATGGAGCTACACAGACAATCAATCGATCTTGTGTCCAAAGACATCGAAGCTGAGTAGGTTTTTAAGCACTGGCTTGTCTTCTCATGGGGAAAAACATAGCACTTCTTAATTACTCCCTCCGTATAAGTCTTTCTAGAGATTCAACTACGGACTACATACGGAGCAAAATGAGTGAATCTACGCTCTAAACTACGTCTATATACATCTGTATGTAGTCTGCATTGAAATCTCTAAAAAGACTTATACTCCCTCCGTCCAAAAAAGCTTGTCCCTCAAATGGATGTATCTAGCACCAAGTTAGTGCAGTGCTAGATACATCCATTTGAGGAACAAGCTTGAGAAGCTTTTTCGGACGGAGGGAGTATTTAGGAACGGAGGCATGAAAGGTTTGGATGCTGTCAGTGTCAGTGTCCTGGTTGACAAGCTTTCATGACGAACGGAGGCATGAAAGGTTTGCCTGCGCTATCCAGCTATCCGTGGCAAACCTGGAAGAAAAAAAGAAAGAAAGAATCGGTGGAACAGAGGAAAGCACCCTCCAAAAAATGACACCTCGACATAACCTGATCTAAGCACAAATGAAACGGACAGTTTTTCGGTCACGTTCATAACACTCGGTCGGTCAAGCAACAAGCAATACTGCCTAATCCACGTGCTTTTAGTTAATCTTGTGCGTGCATATAGGGTGTGTTTGGTAAAGTGCATGAAGGGTGCATGAGCTCAAAAGTTCCCTCCTCGACCCACTTTTGGGTGTTTGGTAGCCTGCACGGAGCCTCCTTAGCATGCACGAGCTCAGCCCAAATACCCTCATAGCATGCATGAAGAGAGAACACCCCAGCAGCCGTTCGCTGGTCAGCATGCATGAGCGAAGCGAGCGACAACGTGTTTTAAAAAATGTTCAGAATACCAAAAATTGTTCAGATTTTCAATTTGTTCAAATTTTCAAAAAATGTCCAGATTTCAAAAATTGTTCAAATTTTCAAAAAATGTTCAGATTTTCAAAATTTGTTCAAATTTTCAAAAAATGATCTGAATTTCAAATTTTGTTTAAATTTCTTTAAAAACAGAATTTCAAAAAAAAATAAATTTTCAAAAATATTCGGATTAAAAAAATGATTTTTCAAAAAAATTCAGATTTTCAAAAATTGTTTGAATTTTTAAAAAGATCAAACTTTCAAAAAAAACTTAAGAATTTTAAAAAATCTTTAAATTTTCAAAAAAAAATGTTTTTCGCATGTTTCAAAAAATTGTTCACATTTTTCTAAATTTTTGTTCACTTATTTGAAAATACTGGTTGCTACGGTACCGACTGACATGTCTAAACAGATGCAAGCTGCCAAACAGAGTCTCAACTTAACATGTCTCAGCACATACACCGCTACCAAACAACAGCAAATGCATGTACTCAGCATGTATTAAAGGAGAACAACCATGCTAGATTGGGAATGCTACCATACCCTCTCTACTCAGACTGCAGATTCCACAGGCACAGCACCGCAAAAAATAAACAAGGGCTTGCTTATCCAGAGTGTCTGTTGTGGTATCAGCTAAGCTGCCGTTGATTGAAGGCAACACCTCATTAACCAGTCAACTAAACAAAGCGGTACCGGTACGACTCGACTACTGGAAGCTTCCCCGGGTGGGGTGGATGGCCAGAAACATTAGAAAAGAAGAGCGGGAGAGAAGGAAAGCGAAACAGGGAGATTCCTTGGACAACTGTGCGTCTGTGTCTGTGCTGCCGTCGTTAACAAAGACGATGTGAACTCGATCGTCGACTTTGCCGCTCAGCAAACCTCAAATTAGCATCAGCCTAGCCGTCCCTAATGTAATGGATGGGACCCGGTCAGTGCACTAGCACTGTCAGTTCATTGTCACACACTGAGACCTGGCCCAGGAGAGACGCGTCACCGGGAAACCTTCCTTGTCCTCGCCGCTCCGGTGACCGACGGTGAGCGAGCGAGCACCCACCGGCGTCGGCAACAAGAGAGAGGAGACAGCGAGCGTGCGAGGGGGAACTGACGATGCGTTGTAGTAGTTTAGTGCGGTGCGCGTGCGCGCACGCCGGGGACACCGGCGGCGTGCAGGCATCATTGCCGTCCCAGAACGAGGTGGCAAAAAACACTTCGGAGCAGCAGCAGTCCCTGTCAGCATGTCTCCACGTCTCGACGTTTTTCAACTGATCGACCCACGCGTGCATGCCTCGCAGCTAGTGATGGTAAAATTGGAATTTCCAGTATATTACTACTACTGCTGTACTACAGTACATTATTAGCATAAGAATTATTTAAACTGATGACAGTTGAGACCGAGGAGGCGAGGAGGAACACGGGACTCTCTCAACTCAACTGAAGTGGGCGCCAACCCCACTCGAAATCTTCTAAAAAAAAAAAAAAACCACTCGAAACCGAGACGAGGAGGGAAGCTGCTAGGCCCTGACCGCAATGATGCATGTCCCATCCCTCCATTCCTTTCACATGTCAACCGTGTACCCACAATTCCTACCCAAAAGTCAGTGCACAATGCAATGTAGGAGTATATACCGTTGCATCTATACGTGTCTGCCCGATTTGGTTGCCGACTCTTTCTTTGCCGACCCTCCTTTAGAGCAAGTCCAACGCGCTTCGTCCACGCGTGCTTGTTTGGATCGAAACGGACACAAAAATCGGCCCAACACGCAGATCCAAACAGACGCGCGTCCGCTTTTTGTCCGCCGTGCGACCCATTCCCGGCTCAAAGTTGGGCCTCGTTTGCGTCTGCGCGGACACGAAACGGATGCGTGCGATGCCCGCCTACTTCTCCCCCTGGCCCGCCAGTCGCGGCACAGCCACCCCATGTTCCTATCATTTCCAAAAAAAAAACCCGGCCACTCGCGCTCCCGGCCGCTCGCTATGGACGACGTGCCGATCCTCGCCGCCGCCGCCGGCCTCGTCTCCCTCACCTCCGTCGCCTCCGCCAAGGGCAAGCCCCGCGCCACCCGCAAGACGGCGGCGCTGACCAAGAAGAAGCCGTTGACGGACGAGCAGCGGGCCGTGCAGTCGGCCAAGAGGAAGGACCGGAGGCACGCGCAGGAATGCAAGCTCGAAGCCGCGTCCGCCGCCGCTCTGGCCGCTGCCGCAGAGCAAGAAGAAAACATCGCCAGAGTCGCTGCGGCCACGAGGGAGGCCCTGCTCTACCTAGGGTTAAACCTAGGCCAGCACGGGCTCGTCGCCGCCGCCATGGCTGCAGTCAACACTGGCTCGCCGGCCTTTTCTCGTGTGCCAGTGCCAGAGTCGCCGTGCACGTCTACCACGCTGCCGATTCCCGGCTTCCATCCCTACCCGCAAGCCTCCCGTTTCTCCGGGGAATGCTCGCCGGAGGTGAGCATGGTGGCGCCGGCCAAGGAAGCAAAAGAAGATGCTCGAGATCGAGGCCATCAATGCCAAGACCAAGGCAAAAGAAGTGGCGTTCCTTGCATGACGACAGTGGTGGAGATCATGAAGGTGGACTTGAGCACGGTGTCCCCGAGGAAGAGGCCTTGGTTCGAGAAGATGCATGCTGACATGCTCAAGTTCGATGACGAGTGCTCCATGGCGGACAACGCCATCCTTTTTTGTATACCGGCAAGTGTGCCGGTATGACCACGACCGAGATGGCGTGGTTGAACTCCCGCCTTTTTTTGTGTGCTGGCATGTGTGTCGGCCGCTGGCAAGTGCGCCAGCATGAACCGTGTGGTGCTTTTTTGGAGACTGGCATGTATGCCTGCCGCTGGCATGGCGTCGGCATGAACTCTGGGCGATGGCATGGCCGCTGACATGATCTATGGCTGCGGGCCTTTTTAAATTTCTTTGCGGACGAGAATTGGGTCTGCACGTTGGGAGCACGGCCGACCCAAACGCAAAAGGGACGGACGAGCCGAGCCAAACGGACAAAAAGCGGACAATGATGCGTCCGTTTGGATCGGCGCGTTGGAGTTGCTCTTAGTTTAGCTCAGTCATCATGTACTGAGAAAGCTGCTACTGCTTTACAAAGGTATACAGATAAAATTCTCCATTGTTTATTCAGCGTGTGCCCAAGCTATTTTCAATTCGGACGAAACAGATTCGCATATCTGGCTGGCGAGTGCATGTAATTATGCAGGTTGGAGATCATGCCCAAGGGGGTCCAGTCCAGTCCAAGTCCAGGGGGATGAATGAGAGATGTTGCCTGATTGTGTTGACGTTGCTATATATAAGCTCACACAGATTGTAGTATGGCACTCCCACAAATTAAGTAGTAGTTCACTTATGTGCTACAATTATATGCTATAATTAGTTTACTTAGGTAGTAGTAGGTGAGACAAGCCATTGACAAAAGCAATGAAAAAGACCACTATCATGCATGTTCAATCACGCTTAATAATTGAACCATGGTTCAAATACTCTCCCATCATAGACTAACATGGACCCTAATTAGGAGCTAAGAGTGGACGACGAATTATATGTGTACACGCCATTTTTTTTTCCAAATATAGAAGTATCTTTGTTAATTTTCCTATGAGATCTAACTCAACGGCACTCAATAATAGTGGTGACATGTCTCCCTAGATTTTCTATGAGACAAAAGATGTCATTTGGCCGCTTGTTATTGTAAGCACCGAGCAAGAAACAAAACCAAACCCTCCCCCGGCCATTTCCGGGGAGGCAAAGTGAGGTCAGATGAAAAGCTAGCCTGCACTAGATTAGACTAGAGAGCGTCTCCGAGCTGAACTGTCCGAATTTCTTTTGTTGACTTTTTTGACACAACACCGGTAGTACTACTAACAATTTCCCCTGACAACTCAAAAAAAAAAAATCCCCTGAGCCCCTTTTCATCACGTACGAAAAGCCTTTCCGACAGAGCGGTTATTCGCATTTAGATCAAAAACATTCGGCTCGTTTGTTTGTTTAGTCCTGGAGACGGAATAATTCGATTTAAACCCCAGAGCCGTACTGTTGGTGGCATGATGACTGTCGAGGGCGGCTCACGGTGTGCATGCCGGACACGCGCGGTGAGGTTACCCTTAATTTGCCCGGCGGCACGACGCGCTCCGGTTCTTGTTTCTTGCTTAACCGTTTGCGTGTGAGGGTAGGGGCCGGGCAGATCAATCATGGTTGCACTGGTGTAGCTTGTAGTACCACGGTACGAGCACACGCCAGGGATCTAGGTGAAGATCTATATGTGGTGGTGTTTGGTCCCTGCAGTTCAAGTGCCCACGATGGCCTTGTCTAGCCAAAAATAATCCCTTGAGCATTTAGTTGGTGATCGTGGATGAGTAATTGCTATTTGTCGGACCACAAACAGTGGATGAGTTGAAGTTACGCTCACAAGTTTCTGCTCGACATGATTGCCCAATTTTTTTCTTCTTTTCTTCTTGCGGGGATTATCATTTTTTCTTAATCGTGGGTATCGATTTAATAATCAGAATTCCTCGTGCAGGAAAACACGGGTACATGAACATAATCTTCACTTTTCAAGTGTGTGCATGCATATGTCGTCAACAGTGAGTCATCGACTCATCCCTTTGTGGGATATACAAGCAGTGAGTGATAGAGCTAGACAAAAATTGCCGCGGGGGAGGGGGAAGACCGGAGGATAATCTAAGCTCTCCTAAAAGAAAAATCTTTACTAATTTGGTCTAAGGTACCTGGGCACACCTGCGCTGGCGCCATGCGGTGCACATATTTACCTTGTACTTGGCTCGAGTCCAAACGAATGCCTCCACTGATTCAATGATGACTCAAATTTTCCATAGTTCTCATCATATCTCAACAAATTACTACAAGGAAACGCGTTGCACCATTGTTTTTAGGCACCACTCTTTCTTAGCATTGTCATGGTGGTTCATACGAGAAATAATTTCCTTGTGTAAGCAAAAGTTTCTATCTAGTCACTTGCTTGAAGAATGTAAGGCAAAGTAATTGAGGAATGAGGTACAAAGTTGAGCTACAATAAGAGGACATGGAGTAAATGAAGGGCACATTAGCTAAGTACCAGTTTGTCATCTCGTTGTTGTTGCAACCTATTCTAATAGAACCTTGAGCAACTGTTGGAAGCATTTTGTCTAATGATAATATAGACTAGCAGGCGGAAGGCGCGGCGACACGCCGCGCCGGTGGCTCAGGCCGCGCGTGCATGTATGTTGTTTTTGATTTAAAGATGAGAGAAGGAATGACAATGCATTTGAGGTTGACCTGGTTGCAATGATTTATTAGATTTGAATGCAAAAGATAAATTGTGAAACAATATGCCACACCGTTTACATAGGGAGCATCTCGTTTATCTGCATATATGAATGCTTGTACGGCTTCCCAGTGATCAGGGAAAAGAGAGAACCACTTTTTTCCTTGCTCATCTTGTGGATGATTGGCTGAACTTCTGTCTGTCAAATCTTCGATTTATAGCAGTGATTATTACTTTAGGAGGTTGTCTGGCTAAGAGAGAGAGAGAGAGAGAGAGAGAGAGAGAGAGAGAGAGAGAGAGAGAGAGAGAGAGAGGTCGAATCTTTGATTTATAACAGTGATTATTTCTTCAGGAGGTTGCATGGCTAAGAGAGAGAGGACGAACAATGAATGGATAGTGCCACATGGCACACAGTCTTGTGTGGAGCTGCGCATCACCCGTGAACATATCTTTGAAAAAATTGTTGCTCGGATTCATGTAGCACTGTATATAGGGAAAATCAATCAATAGTGAGTGTTTTAGTAATGCAAGAAGTTCAAAGGAAACTTTAGTATTGATTAGGAAAGTGGTCTAGTTTATGAACTAAACTTGTATAAAACTTGATCTACAAGATGTTCGTTTTGTTCTATATGCTTTTTTGTCACAACATAGTAAAATTTAGAATAAACAATAGAAAGAATAATTTTAAATAGGGAACCGTTAAATTTGGTGTAGAGAGCTTGAATATGCAGGGGAAGATTATGTTGAGTTGAAGAAATTCATTATAGCATTCATGGACTGGTTTAGGCCAAAATTTGTTGTGTATTTAGGCCTATCCAACTGGGCCACGGAAAGCTAGGTTGGTTTAATTCCGTATGCTCAGGCTGAACATGCAGAAAACTTAACATAAAATCCAGGTCATGTATTTATGAAAAGAGTGGCTTAATTTATGATATGCACCTATATAAAATTTAACGTAAGATTTGCCAATTTTATCATGTATTTCTGTTTAATTTTTTCCAGAGGATTGAGCAGCAGAGAGGTTGTATACCTTAGTGATCTTGTGGCTGGCTCTGCTGATCGGCCTTTAAATGATATATACTTGTCTTCATTGTGCACAACATGTGGAAGCAATAAAATATAAATAGTGTTTATCAGAGTATAAACAAAGGAAGGACTATAGAGAAAAGTGCAAAGAAGGAGTGAGTATTAGTAGCCATAGAAAAGGGCATTTGCTGATGCTGTATTATCTTTGTCGTATATACTCTTCAAAAAAACTTAATAAATTTGAACAGGAACATAGACTTTTGTAGCTTTGTATAGAAACTGGCATATACGAATCTGGAGGAACATTCAGGTCATGATTTTTTTTAGCTTTGTATAGACACCGGAAAACTCTTATCTGAGAATTATATGGTCCCCTTTGATACTGCACAATTTTTTTCATAAATCCAACATCAGTTAATTGCTAAATTACTAAAGGCAATTGTACAATATGCATTCAATATAACATTCCTGCACAAAAATTTGGCACTTCCTAAATGTTTGTGTGTCATGTATATAGCTGTTCTCTAAAACCATGTAGTATAGTTACAGATACAGATGGAAATCCCATGTACCATGGATAAATACATTAGAAGTACTTGCATATATTTTACACCTAAGATAAATAAACACCTTGGATAAATACATCAGAAGAGTCAACCTAGGACAAAATGGGGATGTGCTGTGATTTTATTCCCGTAGATGTTTGTAGTTAACTATGCCCGAGTTAAACTAAATTTTATGACATATAAAAATAGTCACCATAGTTGGACTTGAATTGCCAACATCTATAGCTACTACAATAGAGTTGCAGTGCAAATAGATAGCACCATTATGCTGAGGGAAGTTGATCACAAACATAATTGTCCACATCGATGCCTAGAAACATTGAGGGGGTAAGATCGCTCATATAAGATGGCATAAATGAACTTTTTCCAAGTGAAGGTTGACTGCTATATAGCCGGTAGCCGCTTCAAAACCTTCAAAGAAAATAAAGAATGGATAAATAATATGAATCTGAGATGTACTCGGATGAAACCATAGAATTAAGTAAATCAACGAATCAATGAATATCAACTGATTAAAGAAAAATAGCCAAGGATGTTCACATACGTAAGGAGAAGGAATCTCGGGAACTGCCTGGTCAATCCCGTGGCATAGAGGAACTCATGTTCGGCCTCAGGGTACGGCTGCGAGCGCAAGATAGCCTCCTGCCTCCTATCCCGTCGTTGCGATGGCTGGCCGGCCGTGGCGCATGACGACGCCGTCGTGTCGGGTAGGGGACGACGCGGTGAAGGTCTCGCGCGAAAGGTGTGGGAGGCATCTAGGTCAGCAGGAGAGGAGGAGCCGGGTCGGCGCAGAGCTCCGGTAGCAGAGGCCCTCACCGGCGACCAGCGGCAGAGGAGTTGGACAGGAGCTCGTCCGCGAGCTCGGGCGGCGTGCATGTGAAGGGAAAAGAGGGAAGAGAGGAAGAGGACGCGGAGCGGCATTCGCTGGTGACCGGTAGCTGCCGACATGGCCGGTCTTGAGCGCATCCATGGCACATACGCGGAGGCAGGTGAGGCGCACTCGGGCCTCTCCCAATGGTGGCAGCGTGTGGGAGTCGGGAGGAAGAGAGGAGGCTGGATCGAGGAGGACCCGGGGCAGGCGAAGACTGCGCATGGGAGGTGGAAGAGAAAGGTGGGAGGAGGTGTTGGTGGTGGAGGACGAAGAGAAGTGGAACATGAGATGGTGGGAGGAGGAAAGAAGTGGAAACCCTAAAGTTAAAAATGCGAATATTTTTGAAAATTTTAAAATTCTAAACTTTTTCTATTTTTGAACATTTTTTAAAAGAAGGTACCAATTTCTGAAATTCTAATTTTTATGAAATTTATAAACAAAATTTGAAAATGTGAACATTTTTTAAAAACTAAATAAAATTTAAAAAGTGCGGACAATTCATAAATTTCTGAGCATTTGTTGAAGAAAATCAACTTGCAAAAGAAAAATAAAGAAAGAAAGAAAAGAAAAAACATAAAAAAGAATGGAGTGAAATATCTATCACCTGCTTACCAAGCGGTGGAAAAAAAATTAAGCAGGCCAAAACACAAAAACCAATGAAGAACCTGAAGTGAACCAGAGTAAAAAACCGGGTACACGTGTCTGGCTCCGGAGAGCCATCGCTCACAACAGCAAACGCTGGGAGCCCTCCTAGCTTAGCCGGTTTAATATAGTAGTATATTTGGCTTGCTCTTGGTCATTTACTGGTTGCTTCAATCAATGCAATGTGAAAAAGTCTAGGTTATTATTTGTTGCTTCAATCAAGGTAATGTGAGGGCCCATGTAGAATTCAATGATATTCCTACATTCCAAATAGATGTGACTTATAACTTTCCAATGCTTCTCTTGGGATTGAAATAACATGTCCCAATGTTGCTACCAGAAATATTTGGTGAATTGTTGGCTTCTGCGTCACTTTTTGGACCTCAAAACAAAAACTCATGTAGGATGACTGTAGGATCGATAAGTATGTCTAGATGGGGTGAATAGATTACTAAGCACAATAATGGACTCTTTTCCCAAGTTTTAATTTATTGGCATATTTTAAGATTTTCTAACAATCTATAAAACACTCTACACATGCAAGTTGTAACGCCCCCATGTAATAGCTACAGTAATCACCCCTTTGACAGTGCCATGTCATCATGATTAACCATGCTTGAGCATCATTTGCATCATATCTCATTTCAAATTCTAATTCAAATTTCAAATTAAATCTTAAGCGGAAAATAAAAGTTGTTCAAACCAGCAACTAAAATGTTCATTAAATGACACATAAATCATAACTAATTGTCTTGAGGAAAACAACATCACCATAATTCTAGAAATGCCCCTAGCTGATTAAAAACAGTAACAAAACAGCAACTTCTAACACTAAATAATTTAATGGGAATTAAAGTGAAGTTGTAAATTGTCCAAACCAATTTTTGTTGGATAAGAATAATCTACTGATAATTTTGGGCTAAGTCACTCATCTGTTGAAAATCATTTGATGGCCTCACAATTTGCAAAACAGAGAAAAAGAAAAGAATTAGAAAAGAAAAGAAAAGGGCAGAGACTTGCTGTTGCTGTGGGCTTCGAGTGCACAGTAAGGAAAGGCCCAGCCCGCCAGGGCCTTTCGTCCTCCTCCCGCCACCACCGCGCGCTGTCGCCGGTTCCCGTCGACACGTCGCCGTCGACGCACGCGTCGCCCATCCGCCGTCGCCCTGGGGTGGATAACATCCCCTCGGCCTCCCCCGCAACCCTAGCGCCCACTTTCCCCCTCTCCCCACTCGCACGCGCTCGATCCCCTCCTCGCCCGCAAGCTCGTCGCCGTCCACCGTCGATCCCGCGCCCACACCGCCTCTCGCGCCCCGCCAAGTGGTCCTCGAGCTCTGCCGTGACCTCCTCTACCTCCTCGACCACGCGCTCGAGCCCCGGAGTCCCTGCATCGATGCGCCCGAGCTATTCTTCCTCATCTGCTCCGACGAGCTTCTCCGTCGATTCCGGCTACTCCGAACCCTCCCCGAGCACGCTTTGAACGGCTACACCTCACGGTGAGCCTCGCCTTCCTCCCCTGCCCCTTCTCATGGTCGCTAGCTCGCCGTAGCCGTCGATTTTGCCGTAGTCCGACAGCGCCGCCGCCTGTCCTCGTCACTGGCGTCACTCCGGTGACCAAATGGTCCCGGTCATGCGCCCGTTTGATCCGCCGCACCGCGTAGCACCTTCCTGTCCTCTCCGTTCGCTCAAAAGCGCACCGTAGCCTCGTCCCCGTCGCCCGTCCGAACGCCTCGCCGCCGGCGAGCTCCTACCGCTCGCCACAGGCCGCCTCAGCAACTCCCACCACCACCGTTCGATGCGGCGTTGAACGGCCGTTCGAATGCGACTGGCCGCGTCGCAAATGGTGCCCCCTACGCGAAACCCGCGTCGCGCCACCGTTTCGGGAGCTCGCCGGAGCTTCTCCGGCGAGATTCCGGCGACGCCGCGGCCGCCGTCCGACGTGGCTGGCCCTGGCCCACCTGCCAGTGACCCTGACTGGTGGGGCCGTGGCCCCGTTGACCAGTCAGCGCCGCTGACTGGGTCAGCTGAGCCACTGACATGTGGGGCCTCCCCCCTCTGTGTCTATGACATATGGGGCCCCCGTGTCAGAAACTTAATTAGTGTTTTAGATTAATTAAAATAATTAATTTTGCCTAATTACCCACTGACATATGGGCCCCACTGGATTAATTAGTCTGTTAATAAGTTAATTAGACCTGTGTCTATGACAGGTGGGACCCACTGGTCAGGGTTTGACCTGGTCAGCCCCCTGTTGACTGCTGACGTCAGCATTACATCATGCTGACGTCAGCCAACACTATTCTGGATAATTCGAATTAAATAATTAAAATAAATTCAGAAAATATTTAAAACTTTAAAAATTCATATCTTTTAATCCGTAAGTCAGATGAAAATAATTTATATATGAAAGTTGATCAGAAAAATGCCACGAATCCAAATATGCCATCCATTCATCTGTCACATGCCTCTAGCTATCTGAACATGGAACTTTTTGACCGTTTGCAGTAGATAAATAGTGCACCACTTTAATAAAACAAATCCAATTAAATTTTTATTAATTCCCAAGAGTTATCTAAATCATATAGATAGGCAGTAGCACACATCTGCATATCATTTTAGGCTTGTCATGCATAGTGATTGCATTTTGCCGTGAAATTTATTGTTTCTTCTCCCTCCTTCTCTCTCGATAGACGCCGAGACCGACGCCGTCCCAGCAGAGTTCGACTACACCCCCGACGAGCAGCCGTTTGTCGATCAGCCTCTCTCAGCAGAGCTTCCAGGCAAGCAAACCCCCTTGACGCAGGCCTATATCATCCATTCCTTCTCCCTCCTGCTTGCATGAGAAATTGCTGCATTTTGATTTATCCTAATCTGATGCATAGCCTGTCCTTGTAACTGCTGTTGATACATGCCTTATTATCCAAACTGCTTAGTATAGGTTGGATGGAAAACCATCTGTGGCCCCTCTCCCTTGCTGTAGTTGCTCCGCTTTAGCATCTGCGCCCCGATCGAATGTTCGACGGGTTGAGAGCAGCACATCACCGCACACCCCCTAAATTGCTCGACACTGCAGAGCTGGCATCGAGTACCGAGGGTGATACCTCTTAGCTCACTTTCGATGGTGCCTCTGTAGAATAGCTTCCCGGATGTGTGTTATCGAGGGTGATTCCTCTTACATCACCTCCGCTAAGCTACCGTCGCGCAACTCCTCGAGTGGGAATCCATCGAGGGTGATTCCTCGGATTCCTCCTCGTTACTTGGACACATGGTTACTTTGACCTTTGTTACAGGCGGGTACACCTCGAGAGGTACCCGCGGGGAAATGTAAAGTCGGGCTGGCCCCAAGGGTGCCCGCGAGCGAATATCATTAAAGACGGGTCGGTTCCAAGAGCACCCGCGCGATACTAAATACGCCTAACGGAACTGGGTATTTGATCTGAGTGGGTCGTCGTGCCCATTTCGCACTACCACCACGTGGGATAATGGTTTAATGGGGCCCTCTACACCGTAGTATCAGCCGAAAGCTCTTCAGACGTCACAGCTCGAAGAAGCGGGCTGGTTGGGGTGGGCTGGTTACGTCACTGGTGTATTCAGTGTCGCGCCTGGGCCCCGGCTACCCTCGCAACGTGCAGGAGTGCAAAGGGCGATGGCCCAAGACCCCTTTGTGCTTAGGATTTAGACCGGCGTGTTGACCTCTCTGCTGAGCTCTAGGTCGGGCTGCGATGTGTCGATCAGCCGAGGCCGGGTATTACCCAGCAAGTGTATCCGGCCGGAGGTAATCGAGCGTGTTGGGTAACAGTAGTGCACCCCTGCAGGGAAGATATCTATTCGAATAGCCGTGTCCACGGTAACAGGACGCTCGGAGTTGTGCCCGGATCTATGACAACTACAAATTGATGATGATTCATATTAAACTGTTAATAATGCTCTCGGGACCACTTTCTCGTAGGGAGTCGAGAAAGGATCTCAGGGCATTGCTGTTGTATATCCACATGTATGCTACTATTATCTACTCTCTTCTGATGCTGCAAGACTACTTGAAGATGCTAGTCTTCGATAGGCTAGGCCTTTCTCTCTTCTGGCATTTCTGCTATATAGTCCACAGATACAGCCTTTTCATTTGATACCAATGCATATTTAGCATAGTTCTGATGTCAGTCTTGCGAGTACTTTGGATGAGTACTCATGGTTGCTCTGCTATTCATTTTCCCCCATACCTATATAATGATACATCAGACGACGGAGCCCAGGAGCCAGACGACACTGCCGGAGCTTACTACCAGGAGGGTCCCGACGGCACTTACTACTGGGTTGATCCAGCCGACCAGGAGTAGTTAGGAGGCTCCCAGGCAGGAGGCCTGCGCCTTTTCGATCTGTGTTGTTGTTTTGCCCCGCCTGTTAGGGCATATCTGTTTTACTTTTATATCTGTACTCAGATATCTAATGCTTTCGCTGACGCTTGTATGCGCAAGCTTATGTATTCGAGCCCTCGAGGCCCCTGGCTTGTAATAATAAGCTTGTATTATTTTATTTGTGTCTAGAGTTGTGTTGTGATATCTTCAAGTGAGTCCCTAGGCTTGATCGTGTGCATTTGCATGTATGATTAGTGCACGATTAAGTCGGGGGCGTCACAAGTTGGTATCAGAGCCGACTGCCTATAGGTAGCCCCCTTTCCAACTCCTTGGCCGAAGTTGAGTCTAGACAAAGAAAACTGTTTTACTAACTTGGCTGTGTGGCTTACGGGCCCACGTCGCCATTGGGTGGTATTAGGATCTTTTATTCCTCTTCCATACTCTGGGATTCTGAATCCTCTTCCTTTCGGGTTAAATGAATTTTACTAACGCCGACCCTAGGTTCTCGCGACCACATATCTCTCCGGGTGGATGCTGATGAGAGCTGGAATATCTGTGCTTGTTCCTTACCATTGATCTGATTACTCTGATAATCATATTTCCTTACATTGGTCTGTTTAACCTTTCCAAGTTATACGATACTTCCCACTGTCATTTGACAATCCTAAGTTTCCACTCGATACAGATGATCGCCTGTTTCACCAGAAGATCCCGAGGACACTCTCTGATGATTCCCCGAGACCCTGGTGCCCGCTACGTTTGCAATTCCCTGCCACCGGTAAATCCTGATGGATAACTACATACACTTGTCGTGCATGTATTCATTCTAGTTATTCTCTTGTTCCATCCGACATATCGAAACACTCTCCGATATTTCGAGAATCCTTTGCCCCTACTGCCTTGCAGCCCTATGTCGCAAGAATACATTTGCGAATAATTCATCACGCTTATCTGGGATTCGTTCATCCCCAGTTGTTCATGTGATTCACAATATACTTCGAAATGATATCCGATCTTCCGGAAATCCTCTGCAGCCTACTGCTTTTGAGATTCCTCTTACTTACTTGCATTTTGGTTAATTCCATATGTCTAGTAATAATCGTTAATATCCTTTGTCATTGCCATTCTCATCCTATTGATTCCACATGCGTACGAATACTCGCAATCATCAGTTGATTCCTGTGAATTCATCCTTCCGGCTCAGACGTCATTCCGAACATGATTCCATGTTGGATCTAAGATCACAAGGATCTCGATTGCAAGATTCCATAGAGGAACGGTCCACAAAAGAACACTCACCCATGAAGGAGCAATCCAACCTATTCAACCATGTCTTACGCCCACAAAGGACTAACACCACTAAGGTAAATCTTCACGAAGTAAGCGATCTCCGGGCCCGTCCAGACTTCTTGGCTTCTTTACAAACTTGAAGACTTCCAAGCACACCTAGCCAATCTGGGACGTGTACATCATCCACAATTGACAAGATAGAGGTTGGTCGACAATGAATCCCTTGCTCTTGAGCTTGAAAAAAATAATCTTCTCAACACTCAAACTCTCTCAAGATTTGGCTATGGATTTGGAGCCACGCTGGGCATAAAACCCGATACCCGAATCCCGAATCCGAAAGACCCGAACACTATATCGGGTAGCAGTTTCGGAAACCCAAATTTTCTTCAAGAAATACATGTTTGTACAAACTGTACCCGAACAACCTGAATTATTAGAATTAAAAAAGAAGCCCATTAAAAAACTCTCTCGAAAGCCCAAACAGCCACAACCGACCCAAAATCCGCCACATAAACCTAGTTTCCTGGGTTCCAGCCCTATTGTCCTGATCCCTGCTCACAACCGCCACAACCCACTAACACACCAACACCGCTACGCTTCCCGATGGCTTGGCCCCCTCAACCACCCGCCGCTCGCTGCAACTGCGGCACGCAGGTGCCACCTGCAGCGTTGCAACGCGAGGGTTGGAAGGAGGTTGATTCCATTGATGCATGGAGGCTGGCGGGATAGAAGGATAGTCCATCCATGAGGAGGCCTAGGGATGGTGGTTCGATTTTTCGGGTGAAAGAAGTCACAAACACGAGCAAAAGTGATGCCTCCCTGCTGGTGCTACTTGTCATAGGCGTTGGGATTTCCCCGAAGAGGTTGGGTGATGTAGTATAGTAGCAGATAGTATTTCCCTCAGTTAAGAATCAAGGTTATTGAACCAGTAGGAGACACCAAGCAAACAAGATAAACGGTACCTGCACATACACAAAGCAAATACTTGCACCCAACGCGGGCAAGAGGGTTTTCAATCCCCTTATACTCGTTAATTGCAAGGATCAAATTTGATAATGGTAGATAGATAATATAAAAAGGAAAATAAAAGTAAATAAAGTCCAGCAAGTACTTTTAGGGTTTTAGTGAATATAAAGTGAATGGACCCGGGGGCCATAGCGTTCACTAGAGGCATCTCTCTCATGACCATAGCAACGGTGGGTAAACAAATTACTGTTGGGCAATTAATAGAATAACGCATAGTTATGATGATATTCATGGCATGATCAATATATAGACATTACGTCCGAGACAAGTAGACCGTTAATCTTACTAAATCTACTACTATTACTCCACCCCTCGACCGCTATCCAGTATGCATCTTGAGGTATTAAGTTCATAACAAACAGAGTAATGCTTGGAGCATGATGACATAATGTATACAAAGTAGAATCAATCTAATTGGCCAAAGAAGATGGATAGATCGAAGAGAAATACAAGGCTATAAAATCACACATGATAAATCTCAGAAAATACTTAATTACTTTCAATGAACAATCTGATCATAAACTCACAATTCATCAGATCCCAACAAACACACCGCAAAGATTACATCGAATAGATCTCCGAAGAGATCATTTTATTGAAGATCAAAGAAAGAGAGAGAAAGAGAGAGAGAGAGAGAGAGAGAGAGAGAGAGACATCTAGCTACTGCGATGGACCCGTAGGTCCTATGGGAACTACTCACACATCATCATAGAGGCAACAAGGTTGATGAAGATGGACTTCGTGATCGATCCCCCCTCCGGCAGAGTACCGACGGAGGTCTCCAGATGGGATAGCGGAAGAACAGAGTCTTGCGGCGGCGATAAAATTGTTTCGGGTCTCGCTCCGGGGGTTTCTTGAATTTAGGAAATTTATAGTGCTGGAATTAGGTCAGACGGACGCTCGTGGGGCCCACAAGTTCAGGTGGCGCGCCCCCTTGGCGGCGCACCGTGTGAGCTTGTGGCCCACCTGCAGATCTTCTGGCCCTCCCCCGAAGCTTCTAGGGTCTCTTCTGGTCCATAAAAAATCACCGTAAAGTTTCATCGTGTTTGGACTTCGTTTGGTATGGTTTTTCTGCGAAACAAAGAAATAAGCAAAAAACAGGAATTGGCACTGGGCACTAAGTTAATAGGTTAGTTCCCAAAAATGATATAAAATGACATATAAAGCATACAAGATTGATAATATAATAGCATGAAATAAACAAAAAATTATAGATACGTGATAACCCACAAGTATAGGGGATCGCAACAGTTTTCAAGGGTAGAGTATTCAACCCAAATTTATTGATTCGACACAAGGGGAGCCAAAGAATATTTGCAAGTATTAGCAGTTGAGTTGTCAATTCAACCACACCTGGAGACTAAATATCTGCAGCAGAGTGATCAGTAGCACAGTAGTATGATAGTTTGATAGCAGTAGCAATAATAGTAACAGTAGCAATAACGATAGCAACAATAGTAGTAGCAATGGTGACAGCAGTGGCAACAGTACTAACTTAGCAAGGAACAATATGTGAAAGGCTCGTAGGCATTGGATTGGTGATTATGTTGGATAACATTCATCATGTAACAGTCATAACCTAGGGCGACACATAACTAGCTTGCGATAAGAACTTGCATGACATCTTTTGTCCTACCCTCCCGTGGCAGCGGGGTCCATAAGGAAAGTAAGGGATATTAAGGCCTCCTTTTAATAGAGAACCGGAACAAAGCATTAACACATAGTGAATACATGAACTCCTCAAACTATGGCAATCACCGGAAAGAATCCCAATTATTGTCACCTTGGGGTATGCGGATCATAACACATAGCAGGTGCATATAACTTGCAAGATCGGATCAAGAACACAAATATAGTCATGAAAACATAAAGGGTTCAGATCTGGAATCATGGCACTCGGGCCCTAGTGACAAGCATTAAGCATAGCAAAGTCATAGCAACATCAATCTCAGAATATAGTGGATACTAGGGATCAAGCCCTAACAAAACTAACTCGATTACATGATAAATCTCATCCAACTCATCACCGTCCAGCAAGCCTACGAAGGAATTACTCACTCCCGGTGGTGAGCATCTTGAAATTGGTGATGAAGGATGGTTGATGATGACGATGTCGGAAGATCCCCCTCTCCGGAGCCCCAAACGGACTCCAGATCTGGCCTCCCGATGAAGAACAGGAGGTGGCGGCGGCTCCGTATCATGAAACGCAATAAAACTTCCTCTCTATTTTTTTCTCTGGAATTGTGAATTTATAGGGTTGGAATTAAGGTCAGCGGAGCCACGTGGGCCCCACGAGGTACTAGGGCGCGCCTGGGGGGGTGGCGCGCCCTGGTGCCTCGTGGGCACTGGGTGGCCCCCCTCCAGTAGGTTTTGGCTCCAGTATTTTTTATATATTCCATAAAAAATCTCCAAAAAGTTTCATCCAATTCCAAGAACTTTTATTTCTGCACAAAAAACAACAGCATGGCAATTCTGCTGAAAACATCGTCAGTCCGGGTTAGTTTCATTCAAATCATGCAAAATAGTGTCCAAAACAAGAGCAAAAGTGTTTGGAAAAGTAGATACGATGGAGACGTATCAACTCCCCCAAGCTTAACTCATTGCTTGTCCTCAAGCAATTCAGTTGACAAACTAAAAGTGATAAAGAAAAACTTTTACAAACTCTTTTGTTCTTGTATCTATATATATGCTTAAATAGCACCCAAGTTTTCAGCAAAGATTATAACTAACCATGCAAATGATAACTCTTAGAAATTATATTCACTCATATCAATGGCATAATCAACTAGCGAGCAATAATAAGATATTTCAAATGCCAACACTTTGTCAAAACGATCATGATATAATATGACAACATGGTATCTCGCTAGCCCTTTTTGAGACCGCAAAACATAAATGCAGAGCACCTCCAAAGTTCAAGCAGCGACTAAACATTGTAATTCATGGTAGAAGAGATCCAGTCATGATGCACACAACATTAACTATTCACAATGCATGAGAATGACAATAGTGCTCTCAGGACTGGTGCTTATTTGAGAAGGTGATGACTCAACAATAAAAGTAAAATAACATAAAAGTAAATAGATAGGCCCTTCGCAGAGGGAAGCATGGATTTGCAGAGGTGCCAGAGCTCAAAGCTTAAATTAGAGATATATATAATTTTGGGAGGTATGCCTTTCCTGTCAGCGTCACGACCGAGAGTTTTCAATATCTTCCATGCTAAACACATTAGCGGCGGTTCCCAAGCGGTAAAGTAAAGTTTACTCCCCCTCCACCAACAATCACAAGCCATGGCTAGCCGAATCCTCGGGTGCCCTCCATACCAACAACTTTCTGGGGGAGTTTGTTTTATTATTTTGCAATTTTAATAATGGGACTGGGCATCCCGATTACCAGCCCCTGTCGTGCAAGGACAAGTGAATCAACACTCATCATGAGAATAACCCGCTTAGCATGGAAGATACTGACCGCCCCCTGTCGCTCCATGAGCGGTGCGGGCACACAAAACAGATGTTCATTTGAATATTTAGAGGTGGCACATGCAAATTTACTTAGAACGGCAGAGTAATACCGCATGTAGGTAGATATAGTGGACTCATCTGGAATAACTTTGGTTTAAGGGTTTTGATGCACAAGCAACATTCCCGCTTAGTACAGGTGAAGGCTAGCAAATAGGTTGAGAAGCGACCAGCTAGAGAGCGAAAACGGTCATAATCATGCATTATGAATAGTCAACATTGAATACTAGCATGAGTAGGATATAAACACCATGAACATAAATATCGTGAAGGCTATGTTGGTTTTGAATCAACTACATGCGTGAACATGTGCCAAGTCAAGCCACTTGAAACATTCAGAGGAGGATACCATATCATCATACTACATCACAATCATTTTAATGCATGTTGACACTCAAGATAAATCATTATCGACTCCTAGCTACTTAAGCATGGCATGAGCAATTATAATCTCTAATTGTCATCATAAACATGTTTAATCATAACATGCTGAATCATGGATACTGAGTTAAACATATTTACAAAAACAAAGAACAAGTTGAGTTCATACCCGCTTTTCCTTGCCACAGTCACTTCATCGAATCGTCGTCATTATTGCCTTTCACTTGCACGACCGAATGATATAAAAATAATAATAGTGCAAGAGTGCTGTGGACTAAGCTGGAATCTGCAAGCATTTTATACAAATGAGAAGACAAGGTAAAATGGGCTCTTTGTTAGATCAACAACAATGCATATGGGAGCCACTCAACATTTACATCGTGGTCTTCTCCTTACAATGACTCAACAAAAGAAAAGAATTTCAGAGAAACACACTGAAATATTTTTGGAGTTTTTAGTTTTTCTAAAGAAAACGAAATAAAGAAGAAAAACGAAAAATGAGAAAAAAAACTATTTACACGGGAAAGCTCCCAACAAGTAAAAGAAGAAACGGGAAATCTTATTGGGTTTTCTTTTACTACTACGAAACTACAACTAATTAAACTGGAAAGAAAAACCGAAAAGAAGCAAGAAATGTTTTTGAATTTTCTCAAGTTTTTCGAACACACTAGAAGAAAACGAGAAAATAAAACTAGCATGGATTATACAATGAAAAAGTATGAACACCGACAACTGGAATGAAATGTATGAGCATGAATGTAATGTCGGTGAGAGATACGTACTCCCCCAAGCTTAGGCTTTTGCCTAGCTTGGTCTATGGCCATCCGTAGAAGCCATCCGGTCCCATGTGAAAGTCCTGAGGCGGCGGCACCCGAGCGTCCCAATCCTGGGCCTCCTCCTCTGCCGCTACCAATGTGTTCCGGTAAGCAATGATGTCCGGTGGTATCACGGTATATCCGTTCCTGGCATGAGAATCAAACAAGGCAGGTGCAGGCAACAAAATAATATCACGAGTATCCTCACTAAAAATCAGGTTATAACGAATGTTGTGAGGAGGCTCAGGAGCATCAAGAAAGTGGTGGTCCCTCATGGACTGGTGATCTAAGTAAACTCTGGGCAACAAACAATCATGAGGGCATATGTTAACATTAAAACGTCTCGCTAAGCGAGTAGCATAAATACCACCATGAATTTTACCCCTAGTTCTATTAGTGTGCAGGCAGTATGCAATGATGGCTCCCAAGTTATAAGTGTTATCATTGTGCAATGCGCGGCGTAAAATGGCAAAGTCAGGTGCAGCTAGCGCACTACCTTGCTCCCTAGCAATCAAGCATTTCCCTAAGAATAAAGCGAAGTAGTGAATAGAGGGAAATTGCAAGCTAGTGGCTCGGGCTTTTGACACGCCCCTTGTCTCTCCCACCATTAAAGTGTGGAGAAAACCCTCAAACTCCTCCGGGCGAGGCTCTCTAATTTCCCCATCTAAAGGAATCAAACATATCTCACAAAATTCAGCCAGAGGTATCTGATAATGTTCAGCATATAAATCAAAGCGCACCTCAGGGGGGTCGAGCCTACTCAGAAAATGAAATTTTTGCACAAAGGAATTTGTAAGGATGTGGTGCTGGTCACACTCACCTGCGAGGAAGTCGGTCAGTCCGGCATTTGCAATGAATTGCTCAAACTCTTGGTAGAATCCGGCTTCATTCATGAAGGCATTGTGCGGCCATTCGCACGGCCGGACCTCCGTCCTACGCGGAATGTTGAGGTCACTATCCGAGGACTCCCCAAGGACTCCCTTGGCGTTTCGCTTCGAGGAACTCCTCTGGAAGATATTCATTTTCCTAAGAACAATTTCTGAAAATTTTTGGGCCACAAAATGATATCAATAAAACTTCACAAGATTGATAGCAACTACTCATATGGATGTCTAGAGGCTATATCAAGCATTTAAACTACTTGGAACTTAAAGAATTCAACATGCAAGCTCAATTTTTAGTAGCACCAAGAGCAGCTAATCATGCAAAATATAATCCACTAGAGCAAAAACTAATTGGAGCAATGGAGGAGTTACATACCAAGGAGCAATCTGCCAAAACAATTTCGGAAACGGAGCTCCGGGCAAAGAGATCGAAAAATTCAGTTTTGTGAGCAAGAACACGAGAGAGAGAGCTACCAGGAATTTTTGCTAGAGGTAAGAGACGAAGTGAGCTGAAGGAATAAGTGAGGGGGCCCCTGTGGGGCCCACGAGGTACCTGGGCATGCCAGGGCGGTGGCGCACCCTGGTGCCTCGTGGGCACCTGGGGCACCCCCCTGGTATGTTCCCAGTGCCAAAAATTATTAAATATTATATAAAAATTCATATCAAAATTTTATTGCATTCTGAGCACTTTTATTTCTGGGCACTTTTTTATTGCACGGATATATCAGAAAACAGGATAATCATGGCATTTTATTTTATTTAACTAAAAATAACAGAAAACAAAAAGTGGGTATAGAAGGTTGTGCTTACTAAATTCATCGACCCCATGCCCCTCAGAAAGAATCCATTAATAAGGTTGATCAAGTCTTATTAACAAACCATTTCCGAGTAATATGAAACCGAAGAATCTTCGTAAAACACTAGGTTACCTCAACGGGGATATGCATCTCCCCGATAATAAGAGTTTCATATTTCTTTTTAACAATAGGTAGAGGGAGTTGAAAACTTCCAATAGTAATTGTCGGAGTCTTTTCAATAATATGAATACCATTTACTTGAAATTGTTTCTTCGGAAAGTGCACCGTATGTTCATTACCATTGATGTGAAAAGTGACCTTGCTTTTGTTGCAATCAATAACAGCCCCTGCAGTATTCAAAAAGGGTCTACCAAGGATAATTGACATGTTGTCATCCTCAGGCATATCAAGTATAACAAAGTCTGTTAGGATAGTAACATTTGCAACTACAACGGGCACATCCTCACAAACACCGATAGGTATGGCAGTTGATTTGTCAGCCATTTGCAATCATATTTCAGTGGGAGTGAGTTTATTCAAATCAAGTCTTTTATATAAAGAGAAAGGCATAACACTAACACCAGCTCCTAAATCACACAAAGCAGTTTTGACATAATTTCTTTTAATGGAGCATGGTATAGTTGGTATTCCTGGATTTCCTAGTTTCTTAGGTACTCCATCCTTAAAAGAATAATTTGCAAGCATGGTAGAAATCTCAGCTTCAGGTATCTTTCTTTTATTTGTGACAATGTCTTTCATATATTTAGCATAAGGGGCCATATTTAAAATATCAGTCAAACGAGTTCGCAAAAAGACTGGCCTAAGCATTTCAGCAAAGCGTTCAAATTCTTCCTCATCCTTTTTCTTAGATGGTTTAGGAGGAAAGGGCATGGGTTTTTGAACCCATGGTTCTCTTTCTTTACTATGTTTTCTAGCAACGAAGTCTCTTTTATCATAACGTTTATTTTTAGAAGGTGGGTTATCAAGATCAATAGCAGGTTCTATTGCAACATCATTATTAGGTTCTTTATCATTATCTGGTTGGGTATCCATATGAGCTTCATCATTATTATTATCATCAGGTGGTTGTTCATTACCAGATTGTGTTTCAGCATCAGAAATAGAAACACCATTACTATCCTCCAAGGGTTTTTCTACCTCGGGTTCACTAGAAGTATGCAAAGTCTTATCATTTTTCTTTTTCTTTTTCTTTTTAGATGGACTAGGTGCATCAACATTAATTCTTTGAGAGTCTTGTTCAATTCTTTTTGGATGACCTTCAGGATAAAGTGGCTCCTGAGTCATTCTACCTCCTCTAGTCATTACTCTAATAGCATGATCATTCATATTGTTATTCATTTCATTGAGCAATTCACTTTGAGATTTAGCAACTTGTTCTAATTGAGTTTGAACCATAGATGCATGTTTACTCACACCTTTAACATCATTAGCAATTCTAAATAACAAGTCACTCAAGCGATCAATCATGTAGGCATTTCGTTTTAATTGTTTCATAACATTTGCATTGAAGTGATCTTGCTTAATAATATAATTGTCAAATTCATACAAGCATTGACTAGAGGTTTGTTGTAAGGAATATCACCTTCATCAAATTTTATAAGAGAATTTATCTCTACTACCTGTGGCGGTGTGTCAAGACCATGTATTTCTTCAATAGGTGGTAGATTCTTAACATCTTCAGCTTTAATACCTTTTTCCTTCATACATTTCTTTGCTTCTTGCATATCTTCAGGACTAAGATGTAAAATACCCCTCTTCTTCGGAGTGGGTTTGGGCGGTGATTCAGGAAGTGTCCAATCATTATGATTCTTCAATATATTATTCAATAATCCCTCAGCTTGTTCAATAGTCCTTTCCCTGAAAACACAGCTCGCACAACTATCTAGGTAGTCCCTAGAAGTATCGGTTAGTCCATTATAGAAGATATCAAGTATTTCATTTTTCTTAAGAGGATGATCAGGCAAAGCATTAAGTAATTGGAGAAGCCTCCCCAAGCTTGAGGGAGATTCTCTTCTTCAATTTGCACAAAGTTAAATATTTCCTGTAAGGCAGCTTGTTTCTTATGAGCAGGAAAATATTTTTCAGAGAAGTAATAAATCATATCCTGGGGACTACGCACACATCCAGGAGCAAGAGTATTATACCATTCCTTAGCATCACCCTTTAATTAGAAAGGAAACAACTTAAGAATATAGTAATAGCGAATTTTTTTCCTCATGAGCAAATAGGGTGGCTATATCATTTAATTTAGTAAGATGTGCCCCAACGGTTTCAGTTTCATAACCATGGAAAGGATCAGATTCAACCAAAGTAATTAACTCAGGATCGACAGAGAATTCATAATCCTTATCAGTAACAAATATGGGAGAGGTAGCAAACTTAGGATCATATTTCATTCTCTCCCTCATAGATTTTTCTTTCATTTCAGCAAGCAACTTTATAACTTCATGTCTATCATTACAAGCAAGGATGGCTCTAGCCGTCTCCCTATCAAAGCAATGTTCATCAGGTGTTTCAACTCTAGTAGGGGAGCTAGGCATAATAGGTGAATCATAATTCTCAAGAGATTCAACATTTTCAATTTCTTTAGCTTTAGCAATTTGTTCAGTAAGAAATTCACCAAGTGGCACAACATTATCAAGCATAGTACTAGCATCATCATGAGCATCATTCATAGCAGAAGTGGTATCATCAATAACTTGCGACATATCAGAATTAATAGCATGCGGTGGTGTTGCAAGTTTACTCAAAACAGAAGGTGAATCAAGTGCAGAGCTAGATGGCAGTACCTTACCTCCCCTCGTCTTAGAGGGAACGATCTTGGTCTTAGCGTCTTTCAGATTATTCATAGTGATCAATAGATATAAATCCCAAGTGACTTAGCAAATAAAGCTATGCTCCCCGGCAACGGCGCCAAAAAAAGGTCTTGATAACCCACAAGTATAGGGGATCACAACAGTTTTCGAGGGTAGAGTTTTCAACCCAAATTTATTGATTCGACACAAGGGGAGCCAAAGAATATTTGCAAGTATTAGCAGTTGAGTTGTCAATTCAACCACACCTGGAGACTAAATATCTGCAGCAGAGTGATCAGTAGCACAGTAGTATGATAGTTTGATAGCAGTAGCAATAATAGTAACAGTAGCAATAACGATAGCAACAATAGTAGTAGCAATGGTGACAGCAGTGGCAACAGTAGTAACTTAGCAAGGAACAATATGTGAAAGGCTCGTAGGCATTGGATCGGTGATTATGTTGGATAACATTCATCATGTAACAGTCATAACCTAGGGCGACACAGAACTAGCTCCAATTCATCAATGTAATGTAGGCATGTATTCCGTATATAGTCATACGTGCTTGCGATAAGAACTTGCATGACATCTTTTGTCCTACCCTCCCGTGGTAGCGGGGTCCATAAGGAAACTAAGGGATATTAAGGCCTTCTTTTAATAGAGAACCGGAACAAAGCATTAACACATAGTGAATACATGAACTCCTCAAACGATGGCAATCACCGGAAAGAATCCCAATTATTGTCACCTTGGGGTATGTGGATCATAACACATAGCAGGTGCATATAACTTGCAAGATCGGATCAAGAACACAAATATATTCATGAAAACATAAAGGGTTCAGATCTGGAATCATGGCACTCGGGCCCTAGTGACAAGCATTAAGTATTGCAAAGTCATTGCAACATCAATCTCAGAACATAGTGGATACTAGGGATCAAGCCCTAACAAAACTAACTCGATTACATGATAAATCTCATCCAACTCATCACCGTCCAGCAAGACTACGAAGGAATTACTCACTACCAGTGGTGAGCATCTTGAAATTGGTGATGAAGGATGGTTGATGATGACGATGCCGGAAGATCCCCCTCTCCGGAGCCCCAAACGGACTCCAGATCTGGCCTCTCGATGAAGAACAGGAGGTGGCGGCGGCTCCGTATCATGAAACACAATAAAACTTCCTCTCTATTTTTTTTCTGGAATTGTGAATTTATAGCGTTGGAACTCGGGCCCTAGTGTTTTCTTTCCTGGCACCGGCATACAAGTGCTTGCTGATGAAAGTTGGCAAGAAAGTGCTAACTGACCTTACCTTATTTCTAGGAGCAAGTGGGGGCTCAATGACGATGCAAGATAGAAAGAATGAGGAGTCAGGGCTTTGTTTCCTTCATAGCCAATCCCAATTCCAAATCATTTGCCGACATGCGAACCCTGGGAATTTAGCTCCAAACCAAAGACGACTTGCTTTGCTGCATTTCTTGGGTCGGGGCTTTACCTAATTTTGGAGAAAGAAAGGCCGTATAGAATCCTATTTTCTTTGAGCGCCCCTATCCTATATTATCTCTATCTATATATGGAGAAAGACATGCTCGATATGAATTGGGACAAAGAAGAAAGTCAAAAGCAGGAGGTAGGTCCATGGTTTCAAGTTGAGTGGTGAGTGGTTACTTAGGGGAGTTGGCAAAAACCTTTACTCGTTTGACTTCCCCCCAGAAAAAGGAGGGGTACGGATGATGTGGTAGGCACCAAGAAAGATACCATTCAATTAGGCACCAGGCGGCAAAGGTGAGAACAACAAAAATTCTTCCTTTTCGAAGGGATTACGGGTCTTCTTAATCGTCTATTCAACACTGTTAGAAATATGCCCTAGAGGTGATAATAAAATGGTTATTATCATATTTCCTATTCATGATATATGTTTATTATTCATGCTAGAATTGTATTGACCGGAAACTTAAATACATGTATGAATACATAAACTATACCGTGTCCCTAGTAAGCCTCTACTAGACTAGCTCGTTGATCAAAGATGGTTATGGTTTCTTGACCATAGACATGAGTTGTCATTTGATAACGGGATCACATCATTAGGAGAATGATGTGATGGACAGACCCAACCGCAAGCTTAGCATCAGATTGTTTAGTTATTTGCTACAGCTTTCTTCATGTGAAGTATCAGTTCCTTAGACCATGAGATCATGTCACTCCCAGATACTGGAGGAATACCTTGTGTGCTATCAAACATCACTTCGTAACTGGGTGATCACAAAGGTGCTCTACAGGTATCTCTGAAGGTGTCTGTTGGGTCGCATGGATCGAGACTGGGATTTGTCACTCCGTGTGACGGAGAGATATCTCTGGGCCCTCTCGGTAATACAACATCACAAGAAGCTTCATGTGACTACTGAGTTTAGTCACGGGATCTTGAAATAGATATGGAGATACCAACGATCGAATCTCGGGCAAGTAACATATCGCCGGACAAAGGGAATTGCATACGGGATTAACTGAATCCTCGACATCGGGGTTCAACCGATAAAGATCTTCGTGGAATATGTAGGAACCAATATGGGCATCCAGGTCCCGCTATTGGTTATTGACCGGAGAGGTGTCTCGGTCATGTCTGCATGGTCTCGAACCCGTAGGGTCGCACGCTTAACGTTCGGTGGGTAGAAATGAGATATTAATATGGTGAAGTCCGAAGGTTGTTCGGAGTCCAGGATGGGATCCGGGACATCACGAGGAGCTCCGGAATGGTCCGGAGGTAAAGATTTATATATGGGAAGTCATATTTTGGGTTCCGGAAAAAGTTTGATTTTTTCCGGTATTGTACCGGGAAGGTTCTAGAAGGTTCTGGAGTGGGGTCCACCTGCATGGGGGGACCCACATGAACTTGGTTATTGGGGAAAGGCCCCACACCCCTGGTCTAGGTGCACCAACATCCCCCCTTAAAAGGAATACGATTATATCCCGAAGGGATAAGATGAAGATCCCTAAAAAGGGGGATAGCGATCGGTGGGGAAAGGAAAGGAGGGATTTCCTTCCTCCCCCCTTGACCAACGACCCCAGGTGCTTGGAGTGCAAGCCACCAGCCCCCTCCACGCCTATATAAAGGTGGGGAGGCGTCGGGGGCAGCCACCCTTGCACATCTCCCTCCGTTACACCTCCTCCACCTGGCGCAGACGCTTGGCGAAGCCCTGCTGCAGTTCTGCTGCTGCCACCACCACCACGCCATTGTGTTGGTTCACATCTCATCTACATCCTCTCCCTCACTTGCTGGATCAAGAATAAGAGGATCAGCTCGGAGGTGCCGTCCGTTCGGCACTAGATCGGATTGGACCGTGAAGAGTACGACTACATCAACCGCGTTACGACGCTAACGCTTTCGGTCTACGAGGGTACGTAGACACACTCCCCTCTCGTTGCTATGCATCTCATAGATTAGATCTTGGGTGTTTCGTAGGAATATTTTTGATTTTCATGCAACGTTCCCCTTCAGTGGCATCATGAGCTAGGTCTATGCGTAGATGTGTATGCACGAGTAGAACACAAAGAAGTTGTGGGCGTTGATGTTCAAATTGCTTACTTCCTTTGACTTATTTGGATTCGGTGGTACTGTGGGATGAAGCGGCTCGGACCAACCTTACATGTCCTCGCACATGAGACTGCTTCCACTGTTTGACATGCAACTAGTATTGCATAAAAGTGGCTGGCGGGTGTCTGTCTCTCCTACTTTAGTTGAATCTAATTTGACAAAGGCGGTCCTTGTAGAAGGTTAAAAGGCAACTTGAATATCACCATTGTGGTTTTGTGTAGATAAGAACAATTCTTATAGTTTGCCCTAGCAGCCACGAAAAAATTGCAACAACAAAGTAGAGGACGTCTAACTTGTTTTTGCAGGGCATGTTGTGATGTTGTATGGCCAAAACGTGATGTGATATATGTTGATGTATGAGATGATCATGTTTTGTAATAGGTTCAGGACTTGCATGTCGATGAGTACGGCAACCGGCAGGAGCCATAGGGTTGTCTTTAATTTATTGTATGACCTGCGTGTCAACTAAGAACGCCATGTAATTGCTTTACTTTATCGCTATGCATTAGCAATAGTTGTAGAACCAATAGTTGGCGAGACAACCACGTGATGACATGATGATGGAGATCATGGTGTCATGCCGGTGATGATGGAGATCATGCCGGTGCTTTGGAGATGGAGATCAAAAGCACAAGATGATAATGGCCATATCATGTCACATATTTTGATTGCATGTGATGTTTATCTTTTATGCATCTTATTTTTCTTAGAACGATGGTAGCATTATAAGATGATCCCTTCATTAAATTTCAAGATAAAATGTGTTCTCCCTAAGTATGCACCGTTGCGAAAGTTCGCCGTTTTGAAGCACCACGTGATGATCGGGTGTGATAGACTCTACGTTCGCATACAACGGGTGTAAGCCAGTTTTACACATGCGGAATACTTGGGTTAAACTTGATGAGACTAGCATGTACAGACATGGCCTCAGAACACAGAGGGCCAAAAGGTCGAACATGAGTCATATAGTAGATATGATCAACATGGAGATGTTCACCATTGATGACCACCCCATTTCACGAGATGATCGGACATGGGTTGGTTGATTTGGATCATATAACACTTAGACAACTTGAGGGATGTTGATTTAAGTGGGAGTTCATTAGTAATATGATTAATTGAACCAATTATCATGAACATAGTCTTAATGTCTTTGCAAAAATTATGTTGTAGATCAATGGCTCGCGCTGTAGCTCCCCTGAATTTTAATGCGTTCCTAGAGAAAGCTAAGTTGAAAGATGATGGAAGCAAATATGCGGACTGGGTCCGTAATCTGAGGATTATCCTCACTGCTGCACAGAAGGCTTATGTCCTTGATGCACCGCTTGGTGATGCACCCCCTCCAGCGTCATCTGTAGATGTTGTGAACGTCTGGCAGACCCGTTCTGATACTACATGATAGTTCGGTGCGCCATGCTTTACGGCTTAGAACCGAGGCTCCAAAGACGTTTTGAGCACCACGGAGCATATGAGATGTTCCAAGAGCTGAAATTGGTATTTCAGGCTCATGCCCGGGTTGAGAGGTATGACACCTCCGACAAGTTCTTTAGCTTCAAGATGGAGGAGAACAGCTCCATTAGTGAGCACGTACTCAAAATGTCTGGGTACTACAACCGCTTGAATCAGTTGGGAGTTAATCTTCCTGATGAAGTAGCAATTGACAGAGTTCTCCAGTCACTGCCACCAAGCTATAAGGTTTTTTGATGAACTATAATGTGCAAGGGATGGAAAAGACGATTCGTGAGCTTGAATTAAACGCAACTCTGAAGATTGGGAACTCGACAAAGGTAATGAGTCAGGTATAATACTTGAGTTCGATTGTGTTAAATCTTTTATGGCCACCGATGCTTTTCATAAGTTTAGCACTAAATATGGACTTGACTCTGAGATAGTAGCCTCCTTTTGTGAATCATTTGCTACTCATGTTGATCTCCCTAAAGAGAAGTGGTTTAAATATCACCCCCCTGTTAAATAAAAGATTGAGGAACCCATTAGTGTTAAAGAAGAAACAATTGTTTACCATGTTGATCCAGTTGTGCATACCGCTTATATTGAGAAACCACCTTTTCCTGTTAGGATTAAGGAACATGCTAAAGTTTCAACTGTGGTTAACAAAAGTAATATTAGAGCACCTAGACCCTCTGAACAAATTAAAGTTGAACCTAATGTTGCTATGGTTAAAGATCTCTTGGTCGATAATATAGATGGGCATGTTATTTACCTCTGTGATGAAGCAGCTAGAATTGCTAAACCAGATCCTAAAGATAAAAACAGACCTGTAGTAGGCATGCCTGTTGTCTCTGTTAAAATAGGAAATCATTGTTATCATGGCTTATGTGATTTGGGTGCTAGTGTGAGTGCTATTCCGTTTACCTTATATCAAGAAATTATGAATGATATTGCACCTGTTGAAATAGAGGACATTGATGTTACTATTAAGCTTGCAAACAGAGATACTATTACACCGCTTGGGATCGTTAGAGATGTTCAAGTCTTGTGTGGAAAAATAAAATATCCTACTGATTTTCTAGTCCTAGGTTCTCCACAAGATGACTTTTGTCCCATTATATTTGGTAGACCTTTCTTGAACACTGTTAACGCCAAGATTGATTGCGCTAAAGAAACTGTTAGTGGTGATTTTGGTGGTATGTCTCATGAGTTTAACTTCTCCAAGTTTCGTAGACAACCTCATGATAAAGAATTGCCTAGTAAAGATGAAATTATTGGTCTTACTTCTATTGCCGTACCTCCTACTGATCCGTTAGAACAATATTTACTAGACCATGAAAACGATATGCATATGCATGAAATAAATGAAATAGATAAGATGTTCTTTGATCAACCACCTATCGTTAAACACAATTTGCCTGTTGAAACTCTTGGAGGCCCTCCTCCACCTAAGGGTGACCCTGTATTTGCATTGAAACAATTGCCTGATACATTGAAATATGCTTATCTTGATGAAAAGAAGATATATCCTGTTATTATTAGTGCTAACCTTTCAGCGCATGAAGAAAAGAGATTACTAAAAACTCTGAGGAAGCACTGAGCTGCTATTGGATATACTCTTGATGATCTTAAGGGCATTAGTCCCACTCTATGTCAGCACAAAATTAATATGGAGCCTGATGCTAAACCAGTTGTCGACCACCAACGACGATTGAATCCTAAGATGAAAGAGGTGGTAAGAACCGAAATATTAAAGCTTCTTGAAGCAGGTATAATCTATCCCATAGCTGATAGTAGATGGGTAAGTCCCGTTCATTGTGTCCCTAAGAAAGGAGGTATCATCGTTGTTCCTATTTGACGGTGTCCTGGATTAGGGGGTACTAACTGGGCCGACCCGTCTCCTCGTTCGGGCCGATGTACCCCCGCACGTAACCAAGATGGACTCCGGAGGCTGTACGTGGGAGGCGTGATCAAGGCTGTTCCTACCGAAGACTTGACGTATACTCCAAGATTTCTCCTGCCGCCTCTCTCCTAGCATACTGCCATTGTAACCCTAGATACCCTCCCTGGCGTGTATATAAGCCATAGGGTTTAGCCCGTAGGGGGGACATCAACGCAACATTACTTACCTAGCCATAGAAGTTGGACTCATATTACGATCTCGAGGTAGATCAACTCTGTACTCGATACATCTTCATCAATATAACAGAAGCAGGACGTAGGGTTTTACCTCCATAAAAAGGGCCCGAACCTGGGTAAAACATCGTCTCCATTGTCTCTGTTACCATCGATCCTAGATCCGCAGCTCGGGACCCCCTACCCCGAGGTCTGCCGGTTTTTACACCGACACTGGTGCTTTCATTGAGAGTTCCGCTGTGAGATCGCCGGAGGGATCGATGGGATCGCCAGTCAATGGCTTTAAACCTACGGAGCATGTCTCCACATCTGAAGCTTTGGTCTCGCAGACACCCCCACGTAACGTGGAGGCGAATCGTGACCCTTCTCCAGCTCCAACGAAGGCCCCCTCGCTGATGAGGGGGTAAGATACTTCCTGGAGATCGGATCAGACGATGACCCACTAATGACTAACTCCCAGATCGAATCGGCTAAACCGATAACTACGGATCCGTCGTCAGGTGAACGGGACGAGGTCTTCAGCCCGCGGTCTTTAGAGACCGGATCTAGTCCGCCCACCTCTTGTATAGAATATCGCCCCGACGACTCCGGCCCCTCCGACATCTGGGACTTAGCTTACGTACGGCAGATCCCTGGTGAGCCGATCCGGCAATACTGGGCCAGGTTCTTGATCGTCAAGAGCAAGATACTAGAGTACCAAGACTCTGATATAATCGCCGCTTTTGAGCATGGATGCAAGGATAAAGGCGTCTTGAACGCCTTCGCTCGCCGTTGCGTCCGAACACTCCCTGAATTAACCAACTTGGTAGCGCGATTTTGCGCCATTGAAGACGCCTGGCGAACCAAGGAGAATACGGACTCGATCCATGAAGACTACCCGGAACGCGACCGGTCGGCGCCTCGGCGCGAAAATCACAAATGCGATACCTCTGGTGATCGACCCCGGAAGAAGAGGAAAACCTCCGATCACCCCGGAATGGCCCTGGACGGCTTTCTGGGTAAACCATGCCCGATCCATGCCGTATTAGTTAACTCCTGCCCAACCCACAGCCTTCGGGACTGTTGGGTGCTAAGGCAGGTGGCCAAAGGGGGGCCCGCCCTCTTGGCGGGCGCCTCCAGCCACTCTGGACGGACCTCGGATGAAGACGAGGTCCTAATGATTTATGAGACATTTACGTCTAAAAACCAGCGCAAACGGGCCTTGCGGGAGGTTAACGCCGTCCGGCGGGTATCGCCTCGGGATGCGTGGATAGACACGCCGATCTCCTTCACTCAGAATGATCAGCCGAGGTCCGCCCCGGACAGGGGCCCTGCCGCGCTAGTCCTCGATCCCATCGTGGACCGCTGCCGCCTCCATAAGGTCCTGATGGATGGAGGCAGCAGCCTGAATTTGATATATGAAGACACTCTGGATAAAATGCACATCGATAAAACACGCATAGAACCGAGCACCACTACCTTTAAAGGGATAGTGCCCGGGAGAGAGGCACGCTGCAATGGAAAGATAACCTTAGACGTAGTCTTCGGGACCTCGGACAATTACCGCTCCGAGGAGATTACATTCCACATCGCGCCTTTCAAAAGCGGATACCATGCCATCCTCGGACGGGAGGCCTTTTCAAGATTTCAAGCGGTACCGCACTATGGCTACATGAAGCTGAAGATGCCGGGCCCAAAAGGGATCATTACCATTTCGAGTGATCCTGACAGGGCGCTCAAAGCCGAGAATGAAACGGCGTCCCTCGCCCTCGAGACCCTGGTCGAAGCCTTCGCGGACGAAGAATTAACCGCACTACGCGCCGAAGTCGATCGGGACGATGTCATCCTCGACAAAAGATCAAAACCTACCTCCTTCAAGCCGGCCGACGAGATTATTAAATTCCAAGTTCACCCCATGGACCCTGCTAAAACGGCGTCCATAGGGGCTAACCTCGACCCAGAGGTTGCCGATGCCCTACGCGCTTTCCTTAGGGAAAACTGGGACATATTTGCCTGGCACGCCCCCGACATGCCTGGGATACCCCGCAGGCTCGCAGAGCACAGCCTAAGCATACTGGCAGGCTATAAACCCGTTAAACAAACACTTCGGCGTTTTTCCGAGCCCAAGCGTCAAGCAATGGGCGAGGAACTGGCAAAGCTGCTGGAGGCGGGATTCATCAAGGATATAAAACACCCCGACTGGCTAGCCAACCTGGTCATGGTACCAAAAAAGGATAGGTCCTGGCGGTTGTGCGTCGATTTTAAAGACCTCAACAAAGCTTGCCCTAAAGACCCCTTTCCCCTACCCCGTATTGACCAAATTGTGGACGCCACTGCGGGCCACGACGCATTGTGCTTTCTAGATGCCTATTCAGGGTATCATCAAATAAAAATGAAGGAATCGGACCAGCCAGCAACAGCATTTATTACGCCCTACGGACCATTTAGCTTCAATACGATGCCCTTCGGACTAAAGAATGTTGGCGCTACGTACCAGCGTATGATTCAAACATGCCTGAAAGAACAAATCGGAAAAACTCTGGAGTCCTACGTAGACGACGTGGTTGTCAAAACTAAACGCGTCGACCAACTGGTGGACAACCTCCGTGATACATTTGCCAGCCTACGGGAATATCAAATAAAACTCAACCCCAAAAAATGCGTGTTCGGGGTCCTGGCTAGCAAACTCCTCGGTTTCATTGTATCTAGCCAAGGAATTGAGGCCAATCCGGCCAAAATTCGAGCTCTGGATCGCTTAGAGGTCCCTACAGAGCTCAAAGATGTACAAAAGCTAGCAGGCTGCGTAGCAGCCCTAAGTCGTTTTATATCACGGCTTGGTGAAAAAGCTTTACCATTGTACAGGCTGTTAAAGCAGACTAAAATGTTCAAATGGACCAAGGAGGTTGCGGCGGCCTTACAAGACATTAAGGCCCTCCTCGCCACCAACCCAATCCTGGCAGCACCAGGCGTTTGCGAACCGATGATATTATACATCTCGGCCACAAACCAGGTGGTTAGCGCAGTCCTCATGGTCGAACGAGACATGGAAGGTCATAAGTTCCAAGTCCAGAAACCCGTATACTACGTGTCCGAGGTCTTAACCCCCTGTAAGACACGTTACCCTCACTATCAAAAAATAGCGTACGCAGTCTTCATGGCATCACGAAAGCTTCGACACTACTTTCAAGAGTGCGCGGTGACCGTGGCATCTGACGTCCCTTTAAGTGACATAATCAACAATAGAGATGCAACGGGGCGCATCGCCAAATGGGCTATAGAGATCCTGCCTTTCGAAATTATCTATAAACCACGCCGGGCAATTAAATCCCAGGTGTTGGCAGACTTCGTGGCTGAATGGACCGAAGCCGAACTCCCTCGTGAATACAGTACCTATTCGCATTGGATGATGTATTTTGATGGCTCCAAAATGCTCGCCGGCCTAGGGGCCGGCGTGGTACTCACGTCCCCCACGGGAGATAACATTCGATATGTACTACAAATCATGTACACAGACTCCAATAACGCAGCCGAATACGAAGCTCTCTTACATGGACTTCGGATAGCGGTCTCCAGGGGCGTTAAACGCCTCGAGGTCCAAGGTGATTCGAACCTCGCCATTTCACAAATCAACGGCGAGTTCGACGCCAAAGACCCCAAGATGACAGCCTACCGAAATGCCGTCCTAAAGATCTCGGCCAGATTCGAGGGGCTGGAATTTCACCATATACCCCGAGATAGCAATCAGGCCGCGGACATTCTCGCCCGACTGGGCGCGAAGCGGGACAAGGTTCCCGAAAACACCTTCCTCGAGCGGATTTTTAAGCCATCCGTAGTCTGGCAAGACAGTACAGGAACATCAGACTCAAACGATGTAGGGCAACAGCCCCCGCCCAAAAGGGACGATGGTATCATAGGCGGGTCCATGATCCGGAAAACGGATTCAGCGCATGACGTCATGGCAGTAATCGTACCATGGACTGAGACGCTTCTTGCATACCTACTCCGAAAAGAACTCCCTGATAACCAAGTCGACTCCCGTCGGATCGTAAGGTAGTCTAAGGCTTACAAGGTTCATGAAGGGGAACTTTACAAAATGAGTACAACGGGCGTCCTCCAGAGATGCATATCCGAGGAAGAAGGACAACTTGTACTTCAGGAGATACACTCCGGCATGAGCGGACATCACGCCGCTGCTCGCACCCTGGTTAGCAAGGCTTTTCGCGCCGGTTTCTATTGGCCAACGGCCAGTGCCGATGCCTCGGCATTAGTACAGCGTTGCCCGGGCTGCCAGGTATTCGCGAAACAGAGCCATATGCCCCCCACGACTCTTTGCACCATTCCAATTACATGGCCCTTCGCGGTCTGGAGGCTCGACATGGTTGGGCCACTCAAGGGTGGATCAAACAAAAATAAGTACCTACTCGCTATGGTAGACAAATTCACCAAGTGGATCGATACAAAGCCGGTCACCTCGGCCGAGGCCGTCCAGGTCATCGGATTCATTTCGGGGGTAGTTCACCATTACAGTGTCCCCCACAGTCTGATCACAGACAACGGAACCAACTTCACGGCTAAAGAGGTTAAGGCATGGTGTAATAAAATGGGCATTAAGCTCGACTACGCGTCCGTCTATCACCCGCAGTCTAATGGGCAGGTGGAGCGAGCCAACGAGCTTATCCTTAGTGGAATTAAGCCACGGCTAGTTCGCTCCCTTAAAAAAGCCGATTGCAAATGGGTTGAGGAACTTGATTCCGTCTTATGGGGCTTGTGTACAACACCAAATCGGTCCACCGGGTACACCCCGTTTTTTATGGTGTATGGCGCCGAAGCGGTCCTCCCTTGCGACATCATACATGACGCACCTCGGGTGCGCATGTACGAGGAATTGGAGGCCGAAGTTGATCGGCAAGACGCCTTAGACGCTCTCGAGGAAGAGCGCAACGTCGCACGGGCTCGTTCTGCTATTTATCAACAGCAGGCACGACGCTACCACAGTAGAGAGGTCCGTGCTAAAGAATTCAACGTCAGGGATCTCGTAATGAGATTGCACTCCGAAAAACAGAAACACAAGCTCTCCCCTAGATGGGACGGACCGTTCATCATTGACCAAGTGCTTATCGGAGGAGCTTATCGAATCCAAGATCCAGAGGACGGCCGATTAGAGCCTCACCCGTGGAACGCGGTGCTACTCCGACGCTTCTATGCATAACTTCGAGTATACGGTCTGTGTCAATAACTTCTGCATTTCCTTTCGATTTAACCTTTTTTCTTTCTTATCTTCTCACCTCGGAAAGTACTTTTATGACCCCGAGGACCATCTAGCTGGTTCTTTTCAAAACAATAGCTATTCCGCCCTTTATGTACTATTGTCTTTCGAGCCACTATATGCATCAATTCGCTTTAAGATTTGGCCAAGCTGGGTTGCCCGGCTCCTGTGCTTGCCCCTTACGTTCCCGATATTTCGGCTAGGGGGCAAAGGGAGCACCGCTGTGATTGTTACTCCCGGGTCAGCCGGTGTAGTACCTCAGACGGATAAAGCCGAAAGCTAGTGGTCTTATAATGTGAATTGGTCGGCTATGACATAGGACTAACGTGGCAAGTCTTTTCAAACCCCGACCAGGGGCTTTAACCCCGAGGTCATCCGTCTTCGGACGGGCGTGTTCGACACATTCCCCACGGAAAGGAACTGTTGGAAGAGCTATTTTCCTCGGAAGATGTTTCTTACATTAAACAGTAATATAACATAACCTTCCGTTACCCTCTCGTCTTTCGAGCCGCATTGCCCGATTGCCTGGTCCCTTGACTCATCTGGTTCGATAACCTCAGCCAGTAGTCTGGGACACTCCTCGGACTTTGTCCGAGGAGGCGGAAGCCGACGGCTGGCTGACAGAGTTCGGTTACACGGGCAGAAATTTGACATAGAATACCTCGGTACATAAAGTCATACTACAATTTTCAAGCACGGTCTAACCCGTCTATTAAGGTGTCTAGTGCGCAATCCTTTTGCGAGAATCGTGCAGCGGGCATTACACTATCATATGTCTGGCTGGTTGGGATCTCCTCCCCATCCGACCCCAGGGGTCCTACCTTTGCTAATTCTGTTGTCCTCAAGCCGGTGTAATGGGTCTTCACCATGGCCCAGGCCTCTCTGGCACCCTCTCGGCAAGCTGATACTTTCTACGCTTGGATCCGGCGCCGCGCTCTCTTAAGACGTTCAGCCAGCGCGACCATGTCCTCGGGGACTGGCGTCACCTCGGGCCATAACGCCTGGTGCACATCCTTCATCACTTTCCGAGCTCCTTCATGCACCTCGGACAGACGATTGCTCATGTCTTCGGACACCGGACCCCACGACTCTGGAAGAAGGCCAGTCAGGCACACTGTCAAACAACAACACATTTCGAATGACATATTTCCTTGGACAACTTGCATAACAAGTGTCTTTTGTATTTTCTAACTTACCATAAATCATATCGTCCGCTCCCCGATTCTTTGCTTCCGCAGCGGCCAGGCGAGTTTTTAAGCTCTCAATTTCTGGGGCCTGCCGGGCATATTCAGCCCTAAGCGCATTCCCGTTGCCCATATGCTGAATTGCTTGGCGCTGCGCTTCAGCATACGCCAGATCTTCGCGGGCCTGCTTCAGATCTCTTTCAAGATGGCCCAGGGCTTCCGCTGCTACAAGCAATGCTAGGCGTCAGCTCTGCTTTTTTATCGTTACCCACTTCAAGGGGTAAGCGCTTACCGTGTGCCTCTCTGGTGAATTTCTTCGCCTGCTCAACCTCGGACAATGCCGCGTCAAGCTGCACCTTTGTTTGGTCTAACGCCGAGGTCAATTGTTCGTTCTTCAAGCGCGCCTCCTGTTATGACAACAAATACGGGTTAGAATTCAAGCCTTGATTCGACCCCAGGGGCTCGTATCAAGCCTTAGGGGCTCCTATTATACTTGGTAGTCATATTCGTCTTTGAAAACCTTACCCGCAGCCCTCCGACAGTACATCCAGCGACTCGTCAAAAGCACCTTGGGTAGCCCCGAAGTATGCGTCCACTGCGCTGTGAGCCTTGAGCTCCCTGTCCGAAAAGGCCGGATTATTCAAGGAAGCTTTTCGCCGGCGATAATTCACGACGCATTGAATTTCGGACGGAGTGGCCGATGTCGCTGAGTCCTCGGGCTGGGCGGCTCCGGGGTCAACCCTTGCCGTATTTCGAACCTCTACTTCCTTGGGCGGGACCGTACCTTCCTCGGCCTCCGCGTGTGCGGTGGAAGGTGGAGGCTGCATGCACATAATTGGTGGTGTTAGAACCCTACGTGTCTTTTCTATGACATAGAGCTAAAATATTACCTAAGTACGGATGGAGCACTCTCGTTTGCCCTCGCAACCTCGGACGGAGCTTCTTGAGCCTCTGGCCGTGCCCTTTCTGGTGGAGCCGCCTCTCTGCGGAGGCGTTAGGAGCGCCGCCCCTTTGGAGGAGAAGTCAGAAGATTGGAGACTGGGGGACGAGGGGCTCTCTTTCGTTTAGAGGAAGGGAGAGTTACCGATGAGGCTGGTCTTGTCCCCGGTGTATCAGGGACGACCGCTACCTTTGAGCCATCAAGGCTCTCCAGGAAAAAACTCCTCCCTTCATAGATAAGCCCCAGGTCTTCGTCCTCATGGTAGAGAGGATCTTCTGCACGGCTGTGCAATTCCGGCTCTGGAGCCGGACTGCTCACCCCTTCGAACCAACGTCTCCACCGCTATTCAACCGATATATAACGGATTAATGATAAGGATCCCGAGGTAAAACAGGAAAGCCCGAAATGAAAACTTACAATGTCGGCAGGGTTGTAGTACGACAACCCGTCCTGGAATTGGGGCTTAGCAAACTCCTCGGCTGACCCTTGGTACATGATGGCTAGCACAGCCCCGAGGGTCATTTGGTCCATAAAAGCCCCCTTGATGGATCGAGAGGCATCCTCGGACCCGTTATACTCGCACAATAAATGCTAGCGCTGCCGAAGAGGCTGGACTCTCTGGTCTAGAGCCACCGCCATCACATCGATGATGGTGAGACCTACGCTTGACAAGAGTTTCACCTTGGCCGCTAGCCTAGTCACGGATTCGTCTTCCTCTTGAGCCGAACCCAGTGGCCTCCAGCTGTAACGCTTCCTCGGTGGATCTAAGGAGAAGGGTGGAAGGCCTGGCCGGACTGGCTCGTACAATAGGACGTCGGTGATATAGAACCACTCAGAGGGCCAGTAATCGGCCTCCTGCCGAGGTGTCCCCGCTGGATAGCCAGTCTTGTCGATTCGGCAGACTTCGGCTCCTCCAACCTCGAATAACTTGTCGGTCGAAGAGCGGGGCACGATGCAGAAGAACTTCCGCCATAACCAGAAGTGTGCCTGACAGCCGAGGTGTAGCTCGCAGAGCGCAACAAACCCCGCAATATGTAGCACTGAATTCGGAGAGAGATGATGTAGCTGTAACCCGTAGAACTCCAGCAATCCGCGGAGGAAGGGGTGGATTGGAAACCCTAAGCCACGGAGGAGGAAATGTACGAAGCATACTCGCTCATCCCCCTGTGGCGAGGGGTAATTTTCAGCGTGGGCTTGACCCTCGATGGATGTTAATCCAGGGCGGGTAGCGGCTAGATCCGCATCCGGCAGATATCCCTGCGTCGCCAGACGCTCTAATTGAAGGCGCGCGACGGAGCAGCTCCCCCAGTCCCCCCTATCCGGGCCGTGAGGACGCCTTGACGATTCCTCGCCGCTCGCCATTTTTTGGGGCTCCTAAGTTGGGGCTTGAGGAAGGGGGAATTTCTCGCTGCGGTTGCAAAGGCGTACAGCTACGAGCAAGGGTCAGGCGTCTATTAAGTAGGGGTAGAAAGGGCTGACACTTCAACGTTTTTCCCATAAAGGGGCCCAATTACCTAAGCGGCACGAGCTTCAACATTTGATATTGAGCGCTCGGCGAATTCTAAAGGTCGGCCGAGATCTTTAACTCTGTTCGGAGAATAGAAGCACGGGAACTTGTCTGTCGAGCCAAGACTCCGGAATGTGAAAAGCGACGACTTCGGCATCGAAGACCAGTTCAGGGGCTAGTGACGGTGTCCTGGATTAGGGGGTACTAACCGGGCCAACCCGTCTCCTTGTTCGGGCCGATGTACCCCCGCACGTAACCAAGATGGACTCCGGAGGCTGTACGTGGGAGGCGTGATCAAGGCTGTTCCTACCGAAGACATGACGTATACTCCAAGATTTCTCCTGCCGCCTCTCTCCTAGCATACCGCCATTGTAACCCTAGATACCCTCCCTGGCGTGTATATGAGCCATAGGGTTTAGCCCGTAGGGGGGACATCAACGCAACATTACTTACCTAGCCATAGAAGTTAGACTCATATTACGATCTCGAGGTAGATCAACTCTATACTCGATACATCTTCATCAATATAACAGAAGCAGGACGTAGGGTTTTACCTCCATTAAGAGGGCCTGAACCTGGGTAAAACATCGTCTCCATTGTCTCTGTTACCATCGATCCTAGATCCACAGCTCGGGACCCCCTACCCCGAGGTCTGCCGGTTTTTACACCGACACTAATGATAAAAATGAACTCATTCCACAAAGAATTGTAACTGGTTATAGGATGGTAATTGATTTTAGAAAATTAAACAAAGCTACTAGAAAAGATCATTACCCCTTACCTTTTATTGATCAAATGTTAGAAAGATTGTCTAAGCATACACACTTTTGTTTCCTAGATGGATATTCTGGTTTCTCTCAAATACCTGTATCACAATCCGATCAAGAGAAAACCACCTTTACTTATCCTTTTGGAACTTATGCTTATAGACGTACGCCTTTTGGTTTATGCAATGCACCTGCTACCTTTCAAAGATGTATGACTGCTATATTCTCTGACTTTTGTGAAAAGATTGTTGAGGTTTTCATGGATGATTTTTCCGTTTACGGAACTTCTTTTGATGATTGCTTAAGCAACCTTGATCGAGTTTTGCAGAGATGTGAAGAAACTAACCTTGTCTTGAATTGGGAGAAGTGCCACTTTATGGTGAATGAAGGTATTGTCTTGGGGCATAAAATTTCTGAAAGAGGTATTGAAGTTGATAAGGCTAAGGTTGATTCTATTGAGAAAATGCCATGTCCTAAAGATATTAAAGGTATAAGAAGTTTCCTTGGTCATGCTGGTTTCTATAGGAGATTTATTAAAGACTCTTCTCTAAAATTTCTAGACCTCTTACCAATCTCTTGCAAAAAGATGTTCCATTTGTTTTTGATGATGATTGTGTAGAAGCCTTTGAAACACTTAAGAAAGGCTTGACCACTGCACCTATTGTTCAACCACCTGATTGGAACTTGCCTTTTGAAATTATGTGTGATGCTAGTGATTATGATGTTGGTGCTGTTCTAGGACAGAGAGTTGATAAGAAATTAAATGTTATCCATTATGCTAGTAAAACTCTAGACAGTGCCCAAAGAAATTATGCTACTACTGAGAAAGAATTTCTAGCAGTTGTGTTTGCATGTGATAAATTCACATCTTACATAGTTGATTCTAAAGTAACTGTTCACACCGATCATGCTGCTATTAAATATCTTATGGAAAAGAAAGATGCTAAACCTAGACTCATTAGGTGGGTTCTATTGCTACAAGAATTTGACTTGCATATTATTGATAGAAAGGGAGCTGAGAATCCCGTAGCAGATAATTTGTCTAGAATGGAAAACGTTCTTGATGACCCACTTCCTATTAATGATGATTTTCCTGATGAACAATTAGCTGTCATAAATGCTTCTTGTAATACTCCTTGGTATGCAGACTATGCTAATTATATTGTTGCTAAATTTATACCACCTAGTTTCACATACCAACCAAAGAAAAAGTTCTTCTATGATTTAAGACATTACTTTTGGGATGACCCACATCTTTATAAAGAAGGAGTAGATGGTATTATTAGACGTTGTATACCTAAGCATGAACAGGAACAAATCCTACGGAAGTGTCATTCTGAGGCTTACGGAGGACACCATGCGGGAGACAGAACTGCACACAAGGTATTACAATCTGGTTTTTATTGGCCTACTCTTTTCAAGAATGCTCGTAAGTTTTGTCTTATCTTGTGATGAATGTCAGAGAATTGGTAATGTTGGTAGACGTCAGGAAATGCCTATGAATTATTCACTCGCTATTGAACCATTTGATGTTTGGGGATTTGATTATATGGGACCTTTTCCTAAATCCAATGGGTATACACATATTTTAGTTGCTGTTGATTACGTTACTAAGTGGGTAGAAGCTATTCCAACTAGTAGTGCTGATCATAATACTTCTATTAAAATGCTTAAAGAAGTTATTTTCCCGTGATTCGGAGTCCCTAGATATTTAATGATTGATGGTGGTTCACATTTTATTCATGGTGCATTCCGTAAACTGCTTGCTAAATATGATGTCAACCATAGAATTGCATCTCCCTATCACCCTCAATCTAGTGGCCAAGTAGAATTGAGCAATAGAGAAATAAAATTAATTTTGCAAAAAACCGTCAATAGATCTAGAAAGAGCTGGTCTAAGAAACTTGACGATGCATTATGAGCTTATAGAACTGCTTATAAAAATTCTATGGGTATGTCTTCTTATAAAATGGTTTATGGAAAAGCATGTCATTTACCTCTTGAGTTAGAACATAAATCATATTGGGCAATTAAAGAACTAAATTATGAATTCAAACTTGCCGGTGAAAAGATGTTATTTGATATTAGCTCATTAGATGAATGGAGAACCCAAGCTTATGAAAATGCCAAATTGTTTAAAGAAAAGTTGAAAGATGGCATGATAGAAGAATTCAAAAACGGGAATTCAAAGTGGGTGAGCAAGTTCTATTGTACAATTCTTGTTTGAGATTCTTTGCAGGAAAACTTCTCTCTAAATGGGAAGGACCGTGTATCATCGAAGAAGTTTATCGCTCCGGAGCCATCAAAATAAACAACTCAGAAGGCACTAATCCGAGAGTGGTGAATGGGCAAAGAATTAAGCATTATATTTCAGGTACTCCCATTAATGTCAAAACTAATATTATTGAAACAATTACACCAGAGGAATACATAAGAGAGACCTTCCAGAACACTCCAGAACCCTGAAAAGGAAGAGGTACGTGATACGGTAAGTAAACCGACTCCAAAAATTCCATAAAAATACTTTCTGTCAGTTTTGGAATATTAGAAAAATACAAAAATAAGAAACAGCCGAGGGGACCCACGAGGTGCACATGAGGCACCAGGGGGCGCCACCCCCCCCAGGCGCACCCTGGTGGCTCGTGGGCCCCTCGTGAGCCTTCCCGACTCCGTTTTCTTCTGGATTACTTGTTTTGCAAGATAAAAATTCTTTATATATACTCCCGGACGTTTTGACCACCGTATCGCAGAAATCTCCTCGGTTCTTGTTTCGTGCTGTTTTCTGCCAGATTTCGAGGCTAGGCACCATGTCTTCTTCTTCCTCCAACAACATGGGAGATGACGCTTGGTTGCTGCAGATGGAGCTCGGGAGGGGGAGGAAGGAGAGGTTACCATGGAAGAAGATGATGGAGATTTGCTCGAGGTTTACCCTCCGGCTTCCGAGAGGGGCACCCTTGCTGGCATCTCCACAATTCTGAACCCTCATCAAGCCGTGAGAAGCATTACAAGCCATGGGAGTCCAGAGGCACAAGAAGGGCTTCCCCCTAGGAGGCCCTTGCACAGGTTACATCGGAACAACTTTCATAATTTGGTTCACAATTATGGGGTCAAAAATACTCCTCGTAGGCACATACCCTCCAATTGGGACATCTCTCATCCAAGTAAAAGTGATGCAGGAAAGAATGCTTGGGGTCCAGAGAATAAGCATATTAATATGGCCGAAGTCCAAAAGAATACAGAGATGATACAACATGTGCTCCGGGAAATCCAGAGCCTAAAGGAGATCCTAATTAATGTCATGAAGGACAAGCTCGCCACTTCACCATCACCACCATCACCGAAGAAGGAAACTTTAGTACATGGGTATGGGCACTCCCCTTGGCTTGTGCCAAGCTTGGGGGAGGTGCCCCGGTATCGTATCACCATCACTTTTATTATATTTACCTACTTTTAGTTCGATCCTTAGTGATTTCATGATTTAGTTGAATAAAAGTTTAGTATGATCTATCTTCGAGTGCTAGTTTCATGATCTATCTATCTATGTAATTGTGTTGAGAGTTATATAATAAAGAGTAGTTTGAGTTTTTGCTTCTTTACTTTTATGTCTCAATCCTAGCAATGAAAATAATGAAAAAAGATCATATGCTAATCTTATGGAAAGTAATGACATTACATAAAGAAAAGTATAAGTGGTAAAATTTATTGAAAGTTAACAAACATAGCATTAGTCAATGATGCAATTCATGAAAAAATTAATACGGAAGAGAAGATTCACATGCAAATACACTATCTTGGACATCTTTTATGATTGTGAGCCCCCATTAAGTATTTTATGTCAAATTGTTGACGTTGGACAAGGAAGACAATGTAATGAATTATGTTTACTTATATTCAAATAGAAGTTCTATTGTCATAGATCCTCCAACATGTGGTGCTTGCTCAATACCTTTGCTGGCCAAAAATCCGCACCAAGTAGAGATACAACTTGTGCATCCAAAACCCTTAAACCCAGTTTCATGTCATGAGAGTCCACTATATCGACCTATGGATTGAATAAGATCCTTCAAGTAAGTTGTCATCGGTGCAAAAAGCAATAAAAATTGCCTCTAAATGTGTATGAACTTTTATTGTAAGGGAAAATAAGCTTTGTACGAACTTGTGATGGCAAAGAAATAAAAGCGACGGACTGCATAATAAAGGTTGCTATCATAAGGGGCAATATAAAGTGATGTTCCTTTGCATTAAGAGCTTGTGCATCCAACAACAAAAAGCGCATGACAACCTCTGCTTCCCTCTGTGAAGGGCTTATCTTTTACTTTTATGTATTTACTTTTTATGCAAGAGTCAATAGTGTTCTCCTATATTCCTTTTTATTTTTCTCTTTTGCAAGCATCATGTGGTGGGGAAAGATCTAGGCATATATATCCAGTTGGATATGAGTGATCATGAGTTATTATTGTTGACATCACCCATGAGGTGAATAAGTTGGGAGGCGAAATTATAAGCCCCTATCTTTCTATGTGTCTGGCTGAAACTTTTTGCTCCATATATATGTTGTGAGTGTTAGCAATCATAGAAGACTATATGATGGTTGAGTATGTGGACTTGCTAAAAAGCTCCTACATGAGACCCTTCCTGAAAATATGATGAATTGCAATTGCATTGTTGACTGAGAACATAGTTTGTTAGTTTTCAAGAAAGTTTATGCCTTATACTTCATTGTTGTGATGAATTGTTACTTGCTCATAAGAAGTTTTATGATAATGAATATTGTTGTTATAATAATCATCATGATGCTACTATGTCCGTATTTTGTTTTTATCGACACCTCTCTCTCTCTCTAAACATGTGGACATGATTATCGATATCGGCTTTCGCTTGAGGACAAGCGAGGTCTAAGCTTGGGGGAGTTGATACGTCCATTTTGCATCATGTTTTGCTACTGTTATTTATAGTGTTTTTAATCAATATAACACTTTGTGGAGCAATTCTAATGCCTTTTCTCTCTTAATATGCAAGATTTACACAAGGAGGGAGATTGCCGGCAGCTGGAATTCTGGACCTGAAAAAGCTATGTCAGAGATACCTATTCTGTGCATCTCCAAATGAGCTGAAATTTCACAGAGATTTATTTTGGAATAAATAAAAAATACTGGAAGCAAGAAGTACCAGAGGGGGCCACCCAGGTGCCCACGAGGCACCAGGGCGCGCCACCCCCCCCCCCCCCCCAGGCGCCCTGGTGGCTTGTGGGGCCCCTGGCCTGCCTCCGGTGCCCATTTTCTGGTATATAAGACCATTTGCCCTAGAAAAAATAAAGAGAAGACTTTTGGGACGGTGCACCGCCGTCTCGAGGTGGAACTTGGGCAGGAGCACTTTTGCTCTCTGGCGGAGCGATTCTGCCGGGGATACTTCCCTCCGGGAGGGGGAAATCGGAGCCATCGACATCACCAATGATCCTCTCATCGTGGGAGGACCAATCTTCATCAACATCTTCAACAACACCATCTCATCTCAAACCCTAGTTCATCTCTTGTATTCAATCTTTGTCTCAAAACCTCAGATTGGTACCTGTGGGTTGCTAGTAGTGTTGATTACATCTTGTAGTTGATGCTAGCTGGTTTATTTGGTGGAAGATTATATGTTCAGATCTAATATGCTATTCAATACCCCTCTGATCTTGGACATGAATATGATTTGTGTGTAGTTACTTTTGTTCTTGAGGACATGGGAGAAGTCTTGTCATAAGTAATCATGTGAATTTGGTATTCGTTCGATATTTTGATGATATGTATGTTGTTGATTCTCTTAGTGGTGTCATGTGAACGTCAACTACATGACACTTCACCATCTTTGGGCCTAAGGGAATGCATTGTGGAGTAGTAATTAGATGATGGGTTGCTAGAGTGACAGAAGCTTAAACCCTAGTTTATGCGCTATTCCGTAAGGGGCTGATTTGGATCCATATGTTTAATGCTATGGTTAGAGTTATCTTAATTCTTCTTTCGTAGTTGCGGATGCTTGCGAGAGGGGGTAATCATAAGTGGGAGGCTTGTTCAAGTAAGATCAACACCCAAGCACCGGTCCACCCACATATCAAATTATCAAAGTAGCGAACGCGAATCAAACCAACATGATGAAAGTGACTAGATGAAATTCCCATGTGTCCTCGAGAACTCTTTGCTTATTATAAGAGATCGTTCCGGCTTGTCCTGTGCTACAAAAAGGATTGGGCCACCTTGCTGCACTCTTTGTTACTATTGCTACTTGTCACTTGTTACGAATTATCTTGCTATCAAACTACTCGTTACCGATAATTTCAGTGCTTGCAGAAAATACCTTGCTGAAAACCGCTTGTCATTTCCTTCTGCTCCTCGTTGGGTTCGACACTCTTACTTATCGAAAGGACTACGATTGATCCCCTATACTTGTGGGTCATCATAGTACATGTATGCTCTAGCTAGATGTTCAGAATCTAAATGATGTTTGATATGTATAATGTGTTTAATACACAACACACACACAACATTTAGATGTTAGCTGCCAAAGCCACCCATTATCTCCAATTTGAATAGTTTTGTCCATGCATGGATGAAATGTGGTCAAACGATGCCTACCAACGGTTTATCAAATTCAAATCAATTTGGCCTTGTTCGATGTGTATATAGTATAGCATGCTCAATTCAAAACCACACCACATATCTCCATTATATCATGCATGCATGGGTTTCAAACATCATGATCTCTTATTCAAATATTTGAATTCACTTTTATATTGATTATGATCTCACCAAGTCTTTTGCACCCACACAGTCGTCTTCTCTTTATCGTTGTACCACTAACTTTCTCTCGTGCATGCATGCACACGCACTCCCACTCGGCATTATCCATCGCACACACACACAATATCTTTCTTCAGGTCTGTCTACCACGATCTCTCAAGCTAGGTAGATCTCTCCATCGCCCTCTCTTTCCCACACACACACACACCGATCAATATACCCCTTCTAGCTAGCAGGTCTGCCTACCAAACACACATGTACACACAGTCCCTTCCCCCTCTCACCATCCATCCCTCACGCCCCAGCTACGAGGCGCGCAAGCCCACACACGCGCGCGCGCGAGCGCGCTCTCGCCCCCTCATCTCTTATTATCGATCTCGCACTCGTACATTACCTCCAGTTAACTAGTAGGACTCTCTCACCCACCCACACACACACACCTCCCCCTCTTCGTCACTTCGGGCCTTCTTTAATTATCTCTCACATGCATGCACACCGATCGATATTCCTCTCTGTATATATATAGCTAGGTCTTTCCCTATTTTCCACACAAAGTGATCGATCTATATCTAGTCAGGTCTCACCCTTTTTCCCACGTACACATCGATCAATCTACCTCTCTAGATAGGACTGCCTAGCTACCACACACACACATTTGTCTATCCATCGTCTCACCTCTCATCATCCATGCCTTCTGCTTCATCTCTCAGACGCGCGCAACCGCGCACGTTCTCGCCCCCTCTCTTAAAATATCGATCTCACACTTGTATACTCCTTCCGAGTCTCCGTCCAGTTGGCCTCTCGCACCATCTCCCAACACCCCCTCTCCCAGTGCTTGTAGGCTCGTAGAGTTCTTACCTCCATCTGTCTATATCGATATATCGCGCAGACGACCCCTCCCCTCCCTTCTCGTATATCACCCGCATGCACATACACATATGTATAATATAGGCCTCTCTTTCACACAAATTGCATCATTGACACATACTCCATCTTTATTTCCCTCCCCCTCCCCCACCCACACACAAATTCATGAATCTCCCATGATTTCTTGCACACACCATCTCTCTCTCTCAGACATACAGACTATGTGTACGAAAGAGAAGAGGTGCACACACGCACTCGTTCCCACATACAAACGCGCGGGTACACGGTGGAGCACATTTGTATAAGAAATGTGCATGTGTAGAAAGGCTTTAGATGATGTGGCACTAGTACTTCCAGTATGTGCAAAAGCACGTAAGTTAGAATTCCAATGGCATGCTACAAAATGTCCCTCTTTTTTCAGTCAATATAGTTTGATTAAAATGATGGGGGTGCACCCATGAGGCCACGTGGCACATGGGGGAGGGGTTGTTGCGAGCTTCTTCTGTGGATTGATCACAGTGACGTGATGCTGGTTCCAGAAGAATGTTGTAGACACAACAGGGTACACACGTGAACGATTGAAAATTTCAAAGCTGATTATATAGAAAATAGATTCGCAAAAAAAAAAGATTATATAGAAAATAGCCAGCAGCGGGCTCCTCGCTATCGCTACGAGAGGTTGGCAGGCGTCCGGCTCCGCCATGTACGCATCCGAGAACACGGGCCCACGTACGCCTCCGACAAGCGTAGTAGTACTGCCCACCGCTTTGACTTTTGCAGTGCCGGGTCCATCCCATTGTAAAAAAAACTACCACGCCTCCCGCGAGACAAAAACGCCGCCCTACCCTTTCTTAATCGGGATTTGTATCGACCAATCTCGTCAAGGAGTAGGCGGTAAACTTACAGCCTGTCGGTTTCGCGTCGCACCAACTCACGGTCGGTCCGGCCCGCCGCTCACCGAAGGGACGCGCATCGACTTGGTACATCACTCACATGTGCGACCGCATGTGAGCAAACCGACAGTCCAAGCTTCCCGCCTACCGCCAAAAGCCCGGCCTATCGGGATTTCTAGCAAACCGGCAGTTGCGAACGATCGCGTGGCAGTTTCATGTGCAGAGGAGGGGCGGGGTGTGTTAGTAAAAAGAAATGCCATGGCATTTCTTTTTTTAGTGCTTTTTTGTCCAATAACTTCCACCGTCGGATGCAGATCTTACGGTTATTGGGGCGTTCGCTAGGAATAGTCTTGCGGCGAACTATTGACTAGCCTCTTTTTCACACGCACTGCGTTGACACATAAGTATCATCTCTCTCCCTCCTACCCACGCACACACCTACACTGATGACTTTCTCGGGACTTCTGGCACACACCATCTCTCTATAGGTCGATGTCACACACATACACTTGTACTCTAGGTTTAGTACGTACACAAAGAGGAGAGGTGCACGCATGCACTCGTCCTTTCTCACACTATCACACACGCGCGGGTACTCTTTTCGACACACACCATCTCTCTTTTTTTTGCGGGGACACACCATCTCTCTCTAGGTCTATGTATACCATGCTCTCTTTCTCCCCAACACACACTGGTGGAGTACGTGCATGAAGAGAAGATGTGCACGCATGCACTCATTCCCTCGCACACACACACGCGGGTACACGGTGGAACGCATTTTTGTACGAAGAACCACCCCACGTTATAATTTGATGCATATAGAGTCATTCACTTAATGGATGGTCAATTAATACAGCACATGCAAATTGAGTGGCGTGACCGCGTGAGGGAGGAAGTACTAGTTGAGAATGACATTACTATCGTCCACTGCATGCATGCGAGTAGTTAAATCATGGGTTGCTAGTACTACGAGGCAACGTCATCAATTTTTGCCTAGGTTACTGTTGGTGGCCTTTGTATTTAAAAATGGACGGAGTGGAGTACTACGCTCGCCTACTAGGGCTCTCCCACCGCCTATGCTCGCCTCCCTGCCTCGACCATCCGATTTTGCCATGGATAATCCCTTAGATCCCAGCATCCCGCGGGCTGCCCTCTCCCTGCGGCCCGCAGCACTGCCGCCTTTGAGCAAAACCCACATGTGTTTCAGAGGGGATCCATTGCTCTAGAATCACAGATCGGTGGCGCCGGAGGACATGCCGGGGCTGCGTTTCAGGTGGTGGGCAGCAAGGGCAAATCGGATCGAGGAAGCATCGCATCGATTGGAGACAAGTTCGAAGGAGCTGCGCCTGGTGAAGCACAAGGCGGAGGCGCATGTCGATCTTAGGGGTGAGATGCTGAGGGATGTCAACATCTGGCAGCGTCGCGTTGATTTCGAGCTGGGGCTAATGGCAGAGATCATATTCACGGAGTCGACTACGGAGGAGAGAACGCGCATGCCTGCGGAATGGCATGAGAAGCCGATGCAACTGTTCAAATGGGCGGTAGGAGAAGCCAAATTGCTCAACCGGCGGCGGCGGTGGCACTGGGGATGCATCGTAGGCGAGGTGACCTGCCCTCCTTCCCCGCCAGCAATGGACTGACCTGCCTAGTTGCTACTGCAGTGAACACGCGGCACCATGGCGGTTTGCAACCACGACAATCACTCCATCTATGTATTGTATTTCTATGAAAATATTCCATCTATATGTGTTGTATTTCTATGAAAATAGTTGGTCATTTGGAAAAGGATGGTCATTGATTTATCACGAGTTTTTGAATGCTTGGTCGCGAGAACTCATCGGGAGCCGTTCCAAAACCATCAATAAATTTCAAGCTAGTTTCCCGTCACATTCCAAAGTACCATGCTATAATTAATTGCAAACCTGTTCACACCGATCTAACCTAAACGTGTTTCCACTTTGCAGCATATTAGTACTAGGTTATAAAAAGGGAAACTAACTACTCGAATATTACTGCACATTCCTCCTCATAAGCCTTTCTTGTTCGTCATTCCTTGCGTCTGCCATGGCTGGTAGGAAGAGCTCTGGGCCGAGAAAAAACAAGGGAGCAACGACCTTGGCCGCGGAAAAAAAAAAGAGGGCCCGCCGCGCCACGGAGGCCTCGAAAGATCTCTCATGGGCAGGAGAGGGCTCTCAGAAGCGCATTCGCCGCGGAGGCGAACATGCCGACCGGGCAATGCTGAAGTTGTTAGCCCGCGACGACATGCCTGCTCAGCTCAACAAGCAGAAGGAGTTGATCGCCGGCTTGCTGAAGCTGGTGAAGGAGAGCAATGCCTCGGTTGATAAGGTGATCGGCGAAATCGTGAAACTTCGGGAGGACAAAGCGAAGCTCTGCCATGAGCTTGACCTGCTGAAGGAGGAGATCGTTGGCTGGGAGAAGCAGCGAGAGAAGAGCAGTGCCTCGGTGAAGATGCTGACCGCCATCATCGGGGAACTTAGGGATGACATGGTGAAGCTCCACACCAAGAACGTGGCTGCTGTCAAGCAACATCATGCCGACGTGAAAGAGATCATCCACGCTCGCCTCGAGAAATCCCGTGCCATGGAAGCAATGAAGAAGATGGCGGACAAGAGGCGAGAGGAGATGAAGGTCGTGGAGGCGATGAAGAAGCAGTTAGAACTCCGCGCCCAGCAACCCTTCATGAAGTAGAGAGCAACACCCAGACCATTGTCTACGTCTTTTTTTTTGCGGGTAATCTTCCTTCTTCATTTGCCCCTGTGTCTTCTTCTTTTTCCACTGTGTCTTTCGGGCGTATCCGCATGTGTCCTTCTAAATTATCCTGAATAGGTAAAACAATTATTATCAGTTGCCATTCTCATCATATTATTTCGTTTGTACTAGGCTGCGAGGCACGACTAAAACAGTGCTAACGATGAGCGGTACCGTGGGATCACATGCAAACTAGATCATTTTTTATCGCCAGCATATCGCACTGGGCTGCTGTGTTTCGCACTCCTCCGCGTCGGGCTAGTACTCCAGTGGAAAACTAGAGTATACCGCACGGTTCTTTGCTCCTCCTTAGGTCGTCAGCAACAATTATACCTCCTTTCGCTGACATGTGGGACAGCCAGCATCCAGGTTGACGTGTCATGCACCAGATTAGAGTGGGGAACGGAAGGGGTGTGACACCCTGGTTTTCGCTCCTTGTTTTTTTTTCCTTCGCAGGATTTGACTCCCGTCTTTTTTTTCGATGTTCTCAGATTCTCTCTCGCTCTTGGGTATATGAAGATGGTCATTTAGCCTTGCCTTTCCTATCCAACCAGAGACTCTCTCCAGACAACCTTGCCATCCAAGATATATTCTCAGGATTTTGCCATCGAAACCCTACTCTCCGGTCTACCGGAAGGGAAACCCTAATTCCTTCCGTTACAAAGGAACCCCAATTTCCTTTGATCTGTTGCCTCCCAAACTTTTCCCAGTGATCATCCCATATCTATAAACACTGGATATGTAAAAATATTGCCAAGTCATTTGCAATATTTTTCATTTAAAATTAATTCCTTTTTCTGCCAGTTAAAGGAATTAAATCCAGGAAAATATCTATCCATCTCCAAAGTTCATGAAAACTTGTGGAGATATTCTTTGTGATCATATTAAGCTCCAATAAAAATATTGGCCATAATTAAATAAGGTAAATTGCCTTTTCCTATTTAAAGCCAATATTGCATTTTGGGCACTTTCCAAAGGAGCTACCATTTTGGTAGCCAGAAAGAAATCCCAAATAATTTGTGGAGCTTCTCCTATCCATATCTTCACCATTTCCATCAAGAACCCAAGTTCCACAGATCAAATTTTGAGAGCATCATCCAATTCTTATTTTTGGATTTATTTTGAGGTTGTGAAGCAACTATATTTTATATTGCTTCAAAAATTCTCAAATTAATCCAGGACCTCATATTCCATATATGATGTGAGTATGAAAAACTTCACATCATTTAATCTAGCCAATTTCTCTGAAAAATTCCATCTAGTTTCTGTCCAGATTCAAGCTCTGTGAAGGAAGTGCCATTTTGGTATATCCAAATGAGCTGAAATTTTTCCAGTACATTCATACCTCCAAATAATCACCCTACACCAAAATTCAGCTCAGTTAATCAAGCCAAATGAGTGCAGCTTCAAGATTCAGTTTCTGGACCAGAAGTTGCATTGCAAAGGAAGTGTATGCAAAACTTGTAGAAATGGCCTCAAATTTGGCAAGCATCCAGTCCTTCCTACCACATTTCTCTGTGACATCTTTTGCAGCTCATTGGAACCTCTGTTTGACCACAACTTCCTCTCCAAGTTTCTAACCAGAAACTGCTCTGGATCCTCTTGATCACTCTAGAGCCATCCCGGCCCATCCAATGATCCATCTTGTCTATTTGAGCAGTGAGTAACCTGTTGGACAAGGTGTGACGGCTGGACTGGCACCAGAGCACGTAGTGCATGTGGTGACCGCGTGAGCCGAATGCAGAACGGGTGCTCTGCGCCGCGCGTCTCCTCTGCCGACCGCCCCGGCCAGCCATAGCTTGTCCGCTGGTGCCGACCTGACTCCCCGTCATCCGCTTCCTCCTCTCGGGTCATTTCCCCCTCCGTCCCCTTCCTCGCCGCGCCGCGACGAGCGCCGCAGTAGGCCACTGTCCCGCCCGTGTCCGTCGTCGTCGCTTTCCTCTCTGTCCTCTTCTTCCCCGATCTCTCTCGAGTGCTCCCGAGGCCCCTCCCCTCCTCGCGAAGCTGCTCGACGCCGCAACCGTCCAGCCACGTCGCCCCGGAGCTCCAGTATGCGGCTGAGATCACCACCGCAGCCGTGCTTATCGCCTCGTCCTCGCTGGCCTATAAATAGCCCACCCCGAGCTTCTCCGAGCATCACAACCACTTCCACTACCTCGCAGAACTCCCCCTGCCCTCTCCATTGAGCTCGCGGAGCTCGCTTTCCTCCCCATGGCCGCCACGGTCATCCTCGGGCTCGCCTCAAATTCGAGCTGCCTGAGCCCTCTCCCTCCCTCCAAGCTCCTCCATGCTACTGGTCTAGCCACGGCGAGCCTCCCCACCACCTCGCTTCGACCCCGGAGCAGCCGTAGCCTCGCTCCCAATTCCGGCCGAGGACCTCGCCGCGGGAGCCCACGCCGCCACCGCTCGGGTCCTCGTCGCCGTTCGTGCTCAAACGGGATGGAGGCGGCGTTCTCCCCTGAGCGCGTCGGTGGCCGGAGCGCCTCGAGAGGTGGCCGGAGTTGGCCGGACTAGCACCGGCGCCGGCGGCCTCCTCTGTTCTGTCTCGCGCGAGGAAGAAGAGAAGGAGGGAGGAGAGAGAGAGCAGGCGGGCCCCGCCTGTAAGTGGCTCAGCCACCGGGCCCGCAGGCTTAAGTGGACGCGCAAAGCGGAGAATGCGCTTTCCACTTCGAAAAGCGTACTACGGAGGAATGCGTGTTCACCTTTGGAAGGTGTAAGCGGCAGAAATGCGCTTTTCCTTCTGGAAAGCGTATTTCCAGAGAAGGCGCCACCCGCAGCGCTGGCAGGGACCCGGTGGTAAATATTTTCTTTACAGAAAGGTCCCTGGCAGTCAATCATCAATATCTTTTTGCTCACAACTCCGATCCAGGTGAATCCAACGCCCACGTCTTCAGTTCATCGAGCCCGTTCCGATGTCATCACTTTCACCATGTTTACACTTTCTGAAAATGCCCATTTTGCCCCTGCCCTTTATTCAGCCCCTCCGAGAGAGAACCTTTTCCGGCGAATTTTCCGCGGAGTGACCGCACTTCTTTCCGGAGTATTCCTCGACCCCCAGGCAAGCCGACCATCTGATATATGCCCTGAAGCATTGCTCTATGTATTCTTGCGTGTTTAATTAATGTTTATGCCTGTGTTAGAAATAGTTAAACTCCTGCTAGTTTGAATTTGCTATCTGCATTACCTGCTAATGTTCATCATATTATAGCACTAGTGACTCGTTGTGATATTGTATGGAGATAGGTTGTTATATTTTCATCATGCTTTACTATTGTATTGTAATAAAAGAATCTGATATAATTACAACAACCTCCTCCGTCGACTGGATCGACTCATAGTGCCACCTATCCGAACTTACCCGTGCAGCCACATTTGCCGGTATGGGACGGCCCTAGCTTGGTCTATTGTCCTGCCTCTTGTCGGTACCACCAAATAGGGAAGGTTATGCATGTGCGCTACCCTAGCCCGGTAGGCGGCGATAACCTTGTGAGCCCAAGTTGAGTTATTTGCCGGCGTCCCCGTTTGGGACAGTATTTGGCCACGACGGTGGCAGGTGTCACGAGGTGACACAGGGGCCACCCAGGACATGACCCTGGGAGGGTATGATTGTCGGTGTGACTGTAAGAGTGCCGGGCAATAGACAAGGTTTTGTTGGAGCAGCACTGGTCCACCCGAATGGGAACATGTACTAAAGTACGAGGCCAGGCGCTCCATGGTGTGGGTAAAGTGCGCAACCTCTGCAGAGTGTAAATCTATTCGAATAGCCGCGTCCTCGGTCATGGACAGTTTGTATAGGTCCCTATTTGGTCTGTGTCGAGTCTGGAGGAACAAACTATATAATGTTATTGCTAAGACTAAACCAGAGAATGGTAAGATTTGTCAGGCTTGAAGTGCAGATACATGGACATCAGTTGATGTCAGAGGTTTGAATGCTAGCCAAAAGATGGCTATGAGATAAGCGGTCGAGTGACCGCAAAGCTTGGATCAGATTTGGATCGTGAGTATATTCGAAGTTCGGATTATTTACCTGATATACTTTACTGCATTTACTTCAGTAATTATCATGCTAGATAATCCTGCTATAACCTGATAATTAATGATGCTAGATGACTAATCTTGCTAGATAATTTTTCCATGACATGATAGTTAATACTGTTAAGCTAACAAGTGCATGCTTGAATGCCATGGATTGCATTGCTTGGTGTATATGTTGGTTTGGTTTGCTTGCGAGTACATTCAAAAGTACTCAGCGGCCTTCAATGTGGCTAGGTTCACCTAAGGATTCGACGACCCCTAGCGAGGAGCCGGAAAGTTCGCGGGCTAGAAGAGTAACCCAGTCAGATCCCTATGGATTGGAGCCGCACCAGGACCATGCTGCCTTAGATAGAGCTTTTCCGCTGCCATCACCCTTGTAATATATCATGTAAGACTGATATATTCATTAATAGAAATGCCTGTGTTCATGATACTTGTGGTAAAAGCGCATGCCAGAGTGATTTTCCTGGGCTGGTATGTGCGGTGACCGTCTGACTACAGTGGTATTCAGGCGGGGCGCCACAACGGATGGTATCAGAGCCAGGCTGACTGTAGGTTACCCTAGCCAGACTTCATTGTCTTGTGCTCGGTAGTAAGCCCAGATGGATTTCAGCCATCTTTGCCAAACAGGCACGGCTACTATTGATCATAAGGCAATCCCCTAGGCTTTTGGCTCCATCAAACCCCAACTCTCGTGCCCTTTGCCTCCGGTGGGAAAAGTCCGCACCAGGCAATGACCCGTGAGCCCTGAACCCCTAGGTAAACCAGATATCCCCACCTTGCTTGCTAACCATGGCCTTTCTCTTCTCAAATCTAGTTTCCTTTGGGAAACGCTTATAAATTCCATCTTTCCCCGACAACCCTAGGATTGTTGACTAAGCCACTTTGGCTATGGTCATGCGTCGAGTTTGATGTTCCCTAAGGAAGTAGTAGGAGCTTGACACCAATTGCTACCAGGAGCATTGTGTGGTTTTGCTTCTAAATCCTTAGAGGTACATCGAGTGCGCTATATTAGTAATACTAGTGAATCTTCGGCCACATGTGTAAGGTTCGCAAATTTGAGCTTTATTTGCTTTTTGGTATTTCGCGGTTTTGCTTCTTTTGTCGGTTCCATTCTTTCGCGTCGACTGGATCCATCCGCAAATGCTGCTAAGAAGACCAGCATACAACTTGGATAATACCCAATAATCCAAATTTGGTAAGGGCCAAGTCAACTGCCTGATGTTCAGAACACTATCACCGGATCTGTCAGGAAAGAAGAATGGGTCAGAAACATACTCTACGTGCTACAGACAAGGTCAGAATATGCCTGAGGGAGTTTGTCTCAGAATTGATCACAAAAGAACAGCCAGAGGAGCTATCAGTAATGGACACCAACAGGGACAAATCATTCCGTCCTCGACACAAGGATTATTTTAGCCAGTGGAGTGAACCTTGAGTCTTTTCTCAATGGACTCAAGAATCATTTATTATCCACAGAAGACATATTTCAAGAAGGTGAATGTGTCGAGAGCAACAACAACACTCTGGTATGCTGATACAAATTTCCAAGCATATTCAGGAATTCTTCGATGCATATACAAATTTTCTGGGCATGATGGACAAGGTCTGCGAGAAATATGGATGAGTTCATGACTGCCCAGAATCAATGAGGATTCCAAACACCTGGAAGCTCAGCTAAACCGAATGGAATTATCTGTCAACTGCTCACTACCAGCAACAATTGGTTTAAATGCAAAGGGTATTCCGAATTAATTATCAACACGAAGTCTGCATCAGTTGTGCAACCTCTATAGCAGCAATGATCAGACCAGCAGAAGGACAAGCGGTATACATGACCAACGGAATATCTTCAGACAAGGTATGGTCTATGCCAAGTTGTGGTTCCGCTATGGGTAAATTCCGGATATCTCAGAAGGAAGCCAGAACCGGCCACAGGACCAACCGCATATCACAGTAAAAAGGCTTCTGGTAGAAGAAACCCCGCCTTCCTCCGCAAGCTGTCAGGAGAAGCTTACGACACAAGACTCCCAACTTTTCTCGCTACACCACTGGGTGAGAAAATCTTCTGGGGTACGGTACTCCAGTCTTCCTCAGCACGCTACCACGGAAAGCTTCCAACATAAGGCACCTGACCTTCCGCAGTAAGCCACATGAGGGAAAGCTGCTGAGGTACGATACCCAGCCTTCTTCCGCACACTACCCTGGCAGAAGCTTCGAGCATAAGGAATTCAACCTTCTTCAGCACGCCAACGTGCCCGCAACAATCTTGCCAGAAGCACAAACTAGCCCAGACATACCTCTGCTTCAGAACTCAGTGGTTATGAAAGGATTTATCCTACCCCTGCATATGTTGTGAGCATGCAGTCCAGTGGATCAGTTCATGCGAGCCACTCGTACACGGGAATGACTGTGTTCAGAGAAACATTGGCTCCACACTTCAAAGAAGGATATGAACGCAGCAATCCCCACGAGATATGCAAGAGTAAATTGTGGATACAAGCCCAAAGAGAAGGGATATGACCAAGGAGCCATGATGCTAGGTCATGACAAGTTCCCCAAAAGGAACCCCCAAGAACAAGGAAGTCTTGAATAAACAATCTCCGCGACGGTCAATGAAGTAAAGCTCCACAGACAAGGTGATATTGCCAATCTTTGTCAGACTCTTGCATATACGGCCACAACAATGCAGCCAGCATGTCATCGTGAATACGGGCCATCAGCCAAGATCAGAGGTTATGCTCCGAAGAATGCACGGAATGATAGCCATACTATGTCAGCTCAGTGGTCATAGCAAGGACCACAGAGGCTATATATGGCAGAGCCACCTCAGAGATTACCGTCTATGATTACCTTGTGATCGTGCCCGACATTTCAGTTGGGAATCACCTGAGGACGAAGTCGGAATGCAAGAGACAGGAAGAAAGCATCCGTATAGAACCCACAGCCAGATTGAGCATTCTGACAAGGCAAAAAGAGAGCCACTCCTAGCCACTCCAGGCCATACGAGTGCGTGAGTCGGGTACCCAGAAAGAATGTCTCGCCCTTGGCAATCAGTGTACGAAGTATCGCAATAAAATCTGAAGCAGTTAGCTCCGGGCCATGGAAACCAGACTATTTGTCGATACTCGGAGCTACCCACCAACCCCAACCAACAAACTACCAGCACAAAGGGTTTGCCTGACAGGAAAGAGAAGGATTCAATGCAGCCGTATGAAAAAGACAGCACCTGAGCCATCAAAAGAAGCAGTTAAAAGGTTAGTAAACAAATGAAGACAAGATAGCTGATGGATCCAAGTCACACACAGGTAAGTCCCCTTCACTGGGAGGTAAGCCCGGAGATCTTGAGGATGAGATTTTCTTAAGGGGGGTAGGTTTGTGACACCCTGGTTTTCGCTCCTTGTTTTTTTTTCCTTCGCGGGATTTGACTCCCGTCTTTTTTTTCGATGTTCTCGGATTTTCTCTCACTCTTGGGTATATGAAGATGGTCATTTAGCCTTGCCTTTCCTATCCAACCAGAGACTCTCTCCAGACAACCTTGCCATCCAAGATATATTCTCAGGATTTTGCCATCGAAACCCTACTCTCCGGTCTACCGGAAGGGAAACCCTAATTCCTTCCGTTACAAAGGAACCCCAATTTCCTTTGATCTGTTGCCTCCCAAACTTTTCCCAGTGATCATCCCATATCTATAAACCCTGGATATGTAAAAATATTGCCAAGTCATTTGCAATATTTTTCATTTAAAATTAATTCCTTTTTCTGCCAGTTAAAGGAATTAAATCCAGGAAAATATCTATCCATCTCCAAAGTTCATGAAAACTTGTGGAGATATTCTTTGTGATCATATTAAGATCCAATAAAAATATTGGCCATAATTAAATAAGGGAAATTGCCTTTTCCTATTTAAAGCCAATATTGCATTTTGGGCACTTTCCAAAGGAGCTACCATTTTGGTAGCCAGAAAGAAATGCCAAATAATTTGTGCAGCTTCTACTATCCATATATTCACCATTTCCATAAAGAACCCAAGTTCCACAGATCAAATTTTGAGAGCATCATCCAATTCTTATTTCTGGATTTATTTTGAGGTTGTGAAGCAACTATATTTTATATTGCTTCAAAAATTCTCAAATTAATCCAGGACCTCATATTCCATATATGATGTGAGTATGCAAAAATTCACATCATTTAATCGAGCCAATTTCTCTGAAAAATTCCATCTAGTTTCTGTCCAGATTCAAGCTCTGTGAAGGAAGTACCATTTTGGTATATCCAAATGAGCTGAAATTTTTCCAGTACATTAATACCTCCAAATAATCACCCTACACCAAAATTCAGCTCAGTTAATCAAGCCAAATGAGTGCAGCTTCAAGATTCAGTTTCTGAACCAGAAATTGCATTGCAAAGGAAGTGTATGCAAAACTTGTCCAAATGGCCTCAAATTTGGCAAGCATCCAGTCCTTCCTACCACATTTCTCTGTGACATATTTTGCAGCTCATTGGAACCTCTGTTTGACCACAACTTCCTCTCCAAGTTTCTGACCAGAAACTGCTCTGGATCCTCTTGATCACTCTAGAGCCATCCCGGCCCATCCAATGATCCATCTTGTCTATTTGAGAAGTGAGTAACCTGTTGGACAAGGTGTGATGGCTGGACTGGCACCAGAGCACATAGTGCATGTGGTGACCGCGTGAGCCGAATGCAGAACTGGTGCTCTGCGCCGCGCGTCGCCTCTGCCGACCGCCCCGGCCAGCCATAGCTTGTCCGTTGGTGCCGACCTGACTCCCCGTCGTCCGCTTCCTCCTCTCGGGTCATTTCCCCCTCCGTCCCCTTCCTCGTCACGCCGCGACGAGCGCCACAGTAGGCCACTGTCCCGCCCGTGCCCGTCGTCGTCGCTTTCCTCTCTGTCCTCTTCTTCCCCGATCTCTCTCGAGTGCTCCCGAGGCCCCTCCCCTCCTCGCGAAGCTGCTCGACGCCGCAACCGTCCAGCCACGTCGCCTCGGAGCTCCAGTATGCGGCTGAGATCGCCACCGCAGCCGTGCTTATCGCCTCGTCCTCGCCGGCCTATAAATAGCCCACCCCGAGCTTCTCCGAGCATCACAACCACTTCCACTACCTCGCAGAACCCCCCCTGCCCTCTCCATTGAGCTCGTGGAGCTCCCTTTCCTCCCCATGGCCGCCACGGTCATCCTCGGGCTCGCCTCAAATTCGAGCTGCCTGAGCCCTCTCCCTCCCTCCAAGCTCCTCCATGCTACTGCTCTAGCCACAGCGAGCCTCCCCACCACCTCGCTTCGACCCCGGAGCAGCCGTAGCCTCGCTCCCAATTCCGGCCGAGGACCTCGCCGCGGGAGCCCACGCCGCCACCGCTCGGGTCCTCGTCGCCGTTCGTGCTCAAACGGGATGGAGGCGGCGTTCTCCCCTGAGCGCGTCGGTGGCCGGAGCGCCTCGAAAGGTGGCCGGAGTTGGCCGGACGAGCACCGGCACCGGCGGCCTCCTCTGTTCTATCTCACGCGAGGAAGAAGAGAAGGAGGGAGGAGAGAGAGAGAGCAGGCGGGCCCCGCCTGTAAGTGGCTCAGCCACCGGGCCTGCAGGCTTAAGTGGACGCGCAAAGCGGAGAATGCGCTTTCCACTTCGGAAAGCGTACTGCGGAGGAATGCGTGTTCACCTTTGGAAGGTGTAAGCGGCAGAAATGCGATTTTCCTTCTGGAAAGCGTATTTCCAGAGAAGGCGCCACCCGCAGAGCTGGCAGGGACCCGGTGGTAAATATTTTCTTTACAGAAAGGTCCCTGGCAGTCAATCATCAATATCTTTTCGCTCACAACTCCGATCCAGGTGAATCCAACGCCCACGTCTTCAGTTCGTCGAGCCAGTTCCGATGCCATCACTTTCACCATGTTTACACTTTCTGAAAATGCCCATTTTGCCCCTGCCCTTTATTCAGCCCCTCCGAGAGAGAACCTTTTCCGGCGAATTTTCCGCGGAGTGACCACACTTCTTTCCGGAGTATTCCTCGACCCCCAGGCAAGCCGACCATCTGATATATGCCCTGAAGCATTGCTCTATGTATTCTTGCGTGTTTAATTAATGTCTATGCCTGTGTTAGAAATAGTTAAACTCCTGCTAGTTTGAATTTGCTATCTGCATTACCTGCTAATGTTCATCATATTATAGCACTAGTGACTCGTTGTGATATTGTATGGAGATAGGTTGTTATATTTTCATCATGCTTTACTATTGTATTGTAATAAAAGAATCTGATATAATTACAACAACCTCCTCCGTCGACTGGATCGAGTCAGAGTGCCACCTATCCGGACTTACCCGTGCAGCCACATTTGCCGGTATGGGACGGCCCTAGCTTGGTCTATTGTCCTGCCTCTTGTCGGTACCACCAAATAGGGAAGGTTATGCATGTGCGCTACCCTGGCCCGGTAGGCGGCGATAACCCTGTGAGCCCAAGTTGAGTTATTTGCCGGCGTCCCCGTTTGGGACAGTGTTTGGCCACGACGGTGGCAGGTGTCACAGGGTGACACAGGGGCCACCCAGGACATGACCTTGGGAGGGTATGATTGTCGGTGGGACTGTAAGAGTGCCGGGCAATAGACAAGGTTTTGTTGGAGCAGCACTGGTCCACCCGAATGGGAACATGTACTAAAGTACGAGGCCAGGCGCTCCATGGTGTGGGTAAAGTGTGCAACCTCTGCAGAGTGTAAATCTATTCGAATAGCCGCGTCCTCGGTCATGGACAGTTCGTATAGGCCCCTATTTGGTCTATGTCGAGTCTGGAGGAACAAACTATATAATGTTATTGCTAAGACTAAACCAGAGAATGGTAAGGTTTGTCAGGCTTGAAGTGCAGATACATGGACATCAGTTGATGTCAGAGGTTTGAATGCTAGCCAAAAGATGGCTATGAGATAAGCGGTCGAGTGACCGCAAAGCTTGGATCAGATTTGGATCGTGAGTATATTCGAAGTTCGGATTATTTACCTGATATACTTTACTGCATTTACTTCAGTAATTATCATGCTAGATAATCCTGCTATAACCTGATAATTAATGATGCTAGATGACTAATCTTGCTAGATAATTTTTCCATGACATGATAGTTAATACTGTTAAGATAACAAGTGCATGCTTGAATGCCATGGATTGCATTGCTTGGTGTATATGTTGGTTTGGTTTGCTTGCGAGTACATTCAAAAGTACTCAGTGGCCTTCAATGTGGCCAGGTTCACCTAAAGATTCGACGACCCCTAGCGAGGAGCCGGAAAGTTCGCGTGCTAGAAGAGTAACCCAGTCAGATCCCTGTGGATTGGAGCCGCACCAGGACCATGCTGCTTTAGATAGAGCTTTTTCGCTGCCATCACCCTTGTAATATATCATGTAAGACTGATATATTCATTAATAGAAATGCCTGTGTTCATGATACTTGTTGTAAAAGCGCATGCCAGAGTGATTTTCCTGGGCTGGTATGTGCGGTGACCGTCTGACTACAGTGGTATTCAGGCGGGGCGCCACTAGGGGAGACTTACCCCTTGTAGTAATAATGACTATAACGAGCAGTCAAATCACAAGGCCCCACTCCAGCAGTAATGAGTCGTCAAATCACAAAGCTCCACCTTTCCCGCAGTAAGTTGAATCCGCTACTCCCTCGTCCTCCTCGCATCTCTGTCAAACCGACCAGGCGAAACATGCCCTGCCCTCGCCTATAGTTTTGGAAGTATCGATGGATTGCGCCATGGAGCAAAACTAACAAGATCAAATTAAAGAAAAAGGTGGGACATATACAGCACGCTCCTCGCGTTCGCGTCGCACCTACATGGTCGGTCCGGCACGCCGCTCACAGAATGGAACGCGCGTCGGCTGAGTTACTACTAAGGTAGTAAAGAGAGAACAGCGATACTAGGACAGTACGTACGTAGTACTACTATACTAGTATATGATGCTGGATGAGGGACAGCCAGCATCTGGATCGACGTTTCATGCACCAAATTATGCATAGTACTACGTGCTTAGATGGGGTGCTAAGTCTTTCTTTGACAACTAAACTCCTTCATGCATAGCGTAAACTTCTCTCATTTAAGTGTTTTGCATAGGTCCGCGCGCTTCGCATTCGTTCTTCCTGGGGTCACCAAACTCCTCTCTCTTCTCTTTACTCCTACCTTGTCACATCAGATTTTTTTGCATATGTGGCATGCTTAGCACCTGTACACCATGGAGGGGGAGACTCACCCCGGTCGTAGCGCCGCAGTAATAATGACTATAATGAGCAGTCAAATCACAAGGCCCCACCTTTCCATCAGTAATGAGCCGTCAAATCACACAGCCCCACCTTTCCAGCAGTAAGTTGAATCCGCTACTCCCTCGTTCTCCTCGCCTCTCTGTCGAACCGACTAGGCGAAACTGCCCCGCCTAACGCGCGGGAAAAGCCCCGCCCTCCACTTTTAAATAGTATAATTTTGTATCGATGGATTGCACCATGGAGCAAAACAAAAATAAAATGGTGGTACTACATGTATACATCACACACATCGCGTTCGCGTCGCACCCCACACGGTCAGTCGGTCCGGCACGCCGCTCACGGAATGGAACGCGAGTCATCTTGCGTTTGCACTCACATGTGGGACTGCAATTGAACAGCTGACCATATGCACACTCTCCCCCGTCCCTCAGGCCCGACGCGTCGGCTGAGTTGTACTAGAAGAGAGACACCAGCGATAGTAGTACTAGAGTAGTGCTGAACACACGTCGTTGCCTGGACGATCCCTGCACGACAGGGGAGATCAGTTCATCCATCCATGTGACCAAAGTCCAGCAGACGGCTGGATTAGCTATCGTGTACATATCGTGCAGGCTGTGTCGTACTAACATACGGCTGTAGTTCTGTTGATAAATCTAAAAAAAAGAGTAGGATCAGCACTAAGTATATTGCAATACCAATAAAATTTGAATCCATTCTCGGTATGAATACAAATCTAGTCCACTCACCCTAGGCGGCTAGGGTAACCTCTCCCCTCCCTGCTTCACCGATGAGCCGGTGGATCCACCCCTCCCCTCTTCCCACCGCTCCGTCGACCGGTGGCGGGGAGGGGAATCTCGGTGCCTATGCTCCGGTTATTAGTTTATGTTAGGGGATTTAGTCCTCGCACGCACAACGCTCAGGCAGACGATGTCGGCGCTTCTTATTCCGAGTCTGTCTTCCGAGCTCCGATCCTCCTTGAGTTCATTCGTCTAGACATAGTCGATGGAACTCCGGTGTAGATTCTTGCCGTCTCCTTTGGGGCGGTGAGGTTAAGGTTTCTTGTCATCCGGCGAGATTTGGTGTCATGTGCTTTGGATCAATGCGAGGGTTAAACAACGACAACTGCGTTCCTCCAGGGCGCTGGTTATTAGGGGCACATGCACGAAGACTACTCGGTTGCCATCAAGAAGGTGAAGCCGGCTATGTTCGGACATCGGCGACATCGATTGGCGCCTTTTCTACTAGTTTGCTCTTTAAGCTTTGATCCTCGTCGAGTTTGTCTGTCGGGACTTAGTCGATGGAGCTCCGGCGTAGATTCATGTTGTCTCCTTGGGGCAGTGAGGTTAGCGTTTCTTGTCATATGGGAGAATTTGGTGTTATATTAATTAGGTGCCTTAGATGAATGATGACAACTACGCCTCCGGGGCGCTTCTCCTTAGGGGCACGTGCACGAAGACTCCTCGACAGTCATTGATGAGGTCAAGTCGGCTCCGGTAGGATAGCAGCGACAACGACGCGTCGACGACTCTTTCTGACTGTAGTTGGTTGTTAGCTGGTCTCGGAATTTGGATGCATTTTTTATCAGAGATGTTATGTACTTGCAAACATTTACAATAGACCATGTCTCCCTCAAAAAAGGTTGCATATAGTTTATGTTCAAAATCAGAACAAAGATTGATGGCTCTTACATTTTTTTTGCAAATGCTAAGATCACAAATTTTCAGAAATTTGATTTCCCTTTATGTTGGAAACAATACATTTCAAGCTCTAGCTAGCTATTCGAAATGTAAATTGTGCATGTTTTATAAGTATAGCGTGGTAAGCAAACAAAATGTATGTGTGCCCCCATTTAGATGTGAACTGCAAAAGCCACACATTACCTCAAATTCAAACTACTTAGTCCATGGATGCAATGTGTTCAAACGGTGCCATCGACATCTCAAATTCAAAAGAGTTCGAGCTTGTTCGTTCTATATTTTTAGCCGTGATAATTTGACCTGTGTGGTTGTTCAATTAATGGAGGGCCGGGGACTAGAAGTGAACAATACAAAGTGCGACCTGGTCCTCGTCGGCGATGGAGCAAACCCACTGCCAGTGCGTCCCGATACGCCTGCCTTGCCATTCTCTCCCACACAGCGCCGGCTAGGAAGGGCCTTCGACCCAGTCTTCCTCGCTGCCGTGGTGTGGCCAGATCCGGCCTCCCGCCGCCCACCTAGCCAAATCCCGACGAACCTCAGGTATAACTTCCTTCGAAACCGGCCCAGCTCTACTGCCCCAGGTCCCCACGTCGATGCATGTGAATCTTTTTCTACTTCTCAGCCCCCCTCATAGATTGGCTCGATCGGCTGTTCCAAAGCCACCTAAATTATTACTATTAGAGGTAAAGCTAGTTCATGCATCTACGACTTGGTTCAAAGCGGGAAGAATGGGGGGAAAGTTCTAGCATGACTCTAGGACTTGGTTCAAAGAGGAAAGATTGGGGGGTGGGGGTAGTAGAGACTGGCTACCCAACCGGTCTCTTGGTTGAAAAGGGAAATAAAGGGAAAACAAAGTACAAACTGTATATAGAACCGATCTACTGGTTGAAAAAGGAAAGAAAGTGGGGACTGGGGGACAAGTCAACAGAGTATTTCCAGCACTAGATTTGCTGCCCTCACATAGTAAAAGGTGGCTATAGTGTACAAAAATGGGACCAACCCAGATATCTTGTTTGGATGTTTGTTTGCATCACCACTTTATGCATCGGGGGAGGTACATGGTGCTGGTGCACCCACTGTCCGATACCCTTATGGCAATTTTTAGTTGTTGTTAATCTAATGCCGCTGGTAAAATGCAGCAATCTCGCTGTTAAAGTAAGGACATGTTTAACCAATGTTGTTTTTTAATGTAATGCCCCCAGTAATATGAAGCAATGGCCATGTTTTAATGTCCTGCTATATTTCCCGTTAAGATAAGTAAGTTGCTTCTTTTCGTTAGAAATGCAACTGTCCTGGTCTGCCTACTGTAACATGCCCTTATACCAACTCTTTAGCACCTGTTAATCTAATGTAGCTGGTAAAATCAAGCAATGGCACCATTAAAGTAATGTCAAAGTTAATAGTTGTCATTGTTAATCTTAATGCCCCCGGCAGTACAAAGCAATGCTGCAGCTTTAGAAATTGGTACTGTCCTTTTATGATTGCCATTAAGATAAGGACGATGCTTCTTTTCATTTGACGTATGTTTCATCACTTGTTATTCACCCGCCTTTCTACCTATTTGTGCAAACAGAGATATACATTTCACCTCGTTGCTATTGCGACCTTTTGGTGAACTGCACAAAACACTTCTTTTTTGGAAAGAGTGTCTTGTGCAGTTCTACTAAAATGTCACACCGGCAACATCTCTTGATTTTAGTGGAACCGCACAAAGGGTGATTGGAGTTCCTAACCTTCTCGTTGAACTCTATGATTAATCTCCTCCAACAGTTAATTAGCCTTTGCAAGATTAGCCGTCACTGTCACCACAATGGCACTTTGCACATATTTGTGTAACGAACATGGACGCTTGATTTTAGTTGAACTGCACAAAAGCATATCCAAATTATAGTTGCACATTCCACGAGCTTGACGACCAACCTTGATGTTGCTCAGTTTTAGTGCAACTAATGAAGAAGCTGCTAGCTCATGGGACCAAGTACTTCTTGCTAACTGCATGATGCAAACATTGCTTCATTTTAGGTGAGCTGCACAAAAAGGTCGCATGAATATAATCATCCATGTTGGTGACTGGTGTCAACCCATCTACTATGGCGTTGACTGCAGATATGGTTCCCATGACGAGGTATGTTCCTTTTTGGTACTACCCTTTGCCAGAACGATCCTGCATGTTGACTCTGCATGCAGCTAGTGATCTTGTCCTAATGTTTTGGCACTGCCATGAGAAAGCAATAATGTTATGTATTATTTCGCACCTTAATCTAATGCCACTAATAATTTGAGGCAATGTTTTGGCATCGCTAGTGCCACTGATAAAATAAAGTAATAATATAGTTAAAATAGAGCTACTGTCTTTGCTATCATTTCATTTCCAATGTAGATAACGAAAGTGCTTCTCTTTGTTAGTATACGTTTCATCAAATAGTCCCATTCTTAAAGTAATGACACGTTTAAGTATCTTTGCAAACAGGGATGCTTAATTTTAGTTGAACTACACAAAAAAAGTGGTTGGGATGACGCAAGGCCCTTCCTGGTTCATCACTTGTAGAAGGTGTATCCGGGAGAATTGGGTCGATGTGCCCTATCAGGCCTACCGTTGAGTCCACTCATCGGTCCCTATGATGCCTACCGTCGAGGCGGCGCAGGGCCCCTCTCTCCCTCGTAGCACGGCGGGTGCCATAGTTTTAGTTGAATTGCACAAAAAAAGAGATTGGAATGACTCAAGTCCCCTCCTACTGCCGCACTAAATTTGTTCATAGTTTTCAACGAATTGCCTTCATGACAAGATACGACGACCTGAAGAATAACTTGATCTCACCAAGTCATCTCACACAGGTCAGTCCTGTCCTTCATCCACATCATCGTGCTTTGTCATACTGTGCTACTGTTGTATTTTCTTTTAATAAACTTATTGTATCGCAGTCTTTTCCCATTAAGAAAATGAAGTTGCTTGTATTTATTTGTGTGTGTTTCATCAACTAGTGCCACTATTATATTAATCACGCTTTTTCATTATCTATGCAAATAGGGTTATTCAGCTACATTTTAGTGGAACTGCACAAATGTTTGGATGGAACCTGCATATGCAGTGTGAGTGCCACCATCTAAAATAACGTGGCTTCCCACGGGCACAGATGTTCGGATGGTTCCACAAGTTCTTGGCGACCAGCTTATGCAGAACATGTTAATCTGCCGGTGTTTGACATGCGTGCCCATAAACTGGACTGGTTTCAGTATTGCAGCAAATCCTTGAATCAAATAGCTTACATGAATTAGGTTTATGGTTTGCTGGATATATTGGCACTTCTCCAGGGATTACTCTTTTCTCAGAGAAGCATCAATCGATTTTTCTTTACATGTACACATTCTCACAACTTTGTTTTAGTTTTAAAATTAATATTGGCTCTGATCTGTGAATCAATGAGATGCATAGGCATCTTTGTTGTACTTATTATGGGAATCTTATGAGTTGGTTGTGAATCTTGGAAGCTGTGAAACAAGGCATGATGATGCAGGCGACATCAACCCTATCAAGCTCTTCAATACTCCCTCCGTTTCTTTTGACTTTGACCCGATTTATATAAAAAAAGATCAACATCTACAATACCAAAGATATATGGTATATGAAAGTTAATTTCGTGATGCATCTAATAAAATTGATTTCATATTGTGAATGTTGGTATTTTTTCCTATCAAGTTAGTCCAACATTACAAAGTTTGACTTTGACCAAATTATATATGCAAACTAAAAAGAAAGTTTTAGGGTGGTAGGCATTTTTGTAAACATTCCGTTGGTCAGTACTAGGTAACGTGGGGTCAGTACTCAAGTTTATGTGGGGGTCGCTTCGTAAGTGAGGGGTAAATTAGTTATTAGGATGGATCCACTGACAGCGCGCCGCCGCTCTCGTCCATTCCAAAACCGCCGCCCGCCGCTCCTCTTGCATTCCAAGACCACCGCCGCTCCTCTCCTCTTCCATTCCAAAACCACCGCTGCTCCTCTTCCATTCCAAAACCACCGCTGGCAAGTGAAGGTGCTGTGGAGAAGTAGATCGATGGAGGAGTACAACCGATACATGACGATCGCAGACGGCGACCCTGTGAAGCTAGCCAGGATGATGGAGATACAGTGTTGGTTTGACAACCAGCGGCAATTAGCAGCGACGGTGATGGCGATGGCCAAATATCTGAAAAAGAGCGAAAAGGCGGCGATCCACCCGAATGGAGTCGCGCGGGAGTCCATAGAGCTGCTCCTCTGGGCCATGGAGCAGACAGATTCGCCGAATCCGGTCGTGAGGCGGAGGTGGTGGGAGTATCAATCCAAGATCGAGCATCCAGAGGATCAAGGATCGAGCATCCACACAGTGCCGTTTGTGAGGGTGCCGTGTTAGAGCGAGCCGGTGGAGTCTTCGTCGACCGTACCCAACCGCAAGAGGAGAAAAGCAGTTGGCGCGACAACGCTTCCCGGCCGTTCTCCAAGGCTCCCTCGCCGTTCACCTCATCTCACGGGGCGGCGGTCTGCCGCCGAGGAATAGGAGGGGAGTGCCCCGACGAATAATCATAGGAGGAGCTTAGGGTTATCAGTATTTGCAGGTTACGAATTGTGTTTTGTGTTGTGTATTTTGGGTACTTTCAGATATGAATGTCTTTTGAATTTCAGATCTTTGCAGTATTGAGCATATGAAGTATTTTCGGAATTCCAGAGATCTATTTTTAGTACTTTCAAAAATGTAGTTCCATGTAAAAGTGCAGACCATGTGATTTTCAGAGAAGAAACTGCAAGTTTCAGTTTCAGATAAGAAACTGCAAGTTTCAGAGGCAGAGCATTTATATCAACATGCCCTTTTCAAACAGGGATAATAGCATGTACCAAATTTTATTCATGGTCGAAAATGGAACTAACAGCAAGCTAACATCATGCTGATCAACATTCATGTATAGCACATCTTTATATGATGCACAGTCAAAAAGATATGCTATTTTCAAAATGCCCAGACAATGTTGAGAGTGCAAAAACAGAGAAAACTAGGGACGAAACTCCGGTTAGTGTTGGAGGTGGTGTGTGTGGATGACAAGGGGAGACTCACATGTCAGTAATAGCAGAGGCAAAAAAATGGGAATACAGGGGTAATCGATCCCAGGCCGAGCAGGTGCGAGTAAGGGGGTATAGCTACTGGGCTACTGCGGCGTACTCAACACAAAGAAGATGTGCAAACTACTACTAAACTGCCCCGTCTTCCCCGGCTCCGGTTCGTTCCCGTCCTGTACGTGGAGAGGCTGACAGTCGGGACCCACAAGGTCCATGGTCCTACGCAAGCAAGTGCCTCATTGGAAAAAAAAGCTTTCTCTCGGAAATGGATATTCGTTTCTCCTAATGTTATACTGACGTGGGGCCCACGGGTCTGTCAACGTAGTCAATAAATGAGATAAATTTACAACGAAGACTGTCATCGGGGAGCTAGCGGGTATAATTTTTTCAGAGGGCGAATAAGTATCAGCTGGGTTGTGGCCTGCCCAGCCTAGGTTTTGTTTTTTAACATGCGCAGGGCGCAGCCCACGACATGCCTATTTTAAACTTATTGTTTTGAGCTCCAGCATGTATCTACTGGCCCATGGGCCTCCTAGGCTAGGTTTTATTTTGTCTTAAACATCCGCAGCCCAACTTATGTTTTTTTGAAGAAAACGCAGAACTCTTTTCTATTTTTTCTATATATAAGAATAAGAATGCCAGGTCCAACTTATGTTTTCCCTTCTAACTATATTATATATATTTAAATTATTTTATGTTATTATATATTATTATCATATATTTAATAGATACATATATAGAAAAATATCCCACGTCTTATTAACTTATAAAAAATAAATGTTTAACAGAAGTTCGCAAGGAAAATCCTGGTTTTTTTTATAACGAAAATCCTAATGATTGCGTACAAAAGCTTGCTCGGATTTAAGGACCAATGTAATAATAACGCGCTCATTTTTCTGAGCAATAACGCGCTAATTATCTAATTTTATATATAATAAAATGCCCATCCCCGATTTATTTTTTGATAATGTTGCTCCGTCCAACCCAACATTATATTTACAACAAGCCCAGCAAATTCGTGTATTTCGAGAAAGTGCAAATGGGCTGTGATTTCTAAGAAGAAAATTAAATAGACCGCATAGATGCTACATTATTTGTTCACCCATCCCAGCGAATGGACTGTAAATTCTAAAAAAACATGGGTTGAATATGTGCCACATTTTTGCAGGCTGACATGTGGGCCAATAGGTCGAAGCCCACGCAAGGCGTTGTCAACTTGGTCAACAAATGATTCTGACATCCATAGCCATTGGATTTACATCCAACGGCCGGCATGCATCTTCAATCTACCGTCTTCTTCCTCCAGCGCCGCCCGGGAATGCCCACTCCTGCCTCCGGCGGCTAGCGGCTCTACTTAGCACGCCTCGCTGCGAAGCGCTACCCCACCGCCGGCCAGGCCATCCCTCCAACCCTCCACACCTCCTGTTATTCTCCGCCGACTGCAGCCCCACGCCGCACCAGAACCAGTTAACCCTCGTAGTCCTCTCTGTCTGCGACTCCACTGCCGCGTCTTCCCCATCTCCCGGTCGTTCCCGTCCGGGGCCTCGCCGTCGTCCACCGCCTTGGTGCGCTCGGCGCGGCGTGGTCAACAAATGAGAGTCATTGAAAGAGGACTGTACGTGGAGAGGCTGACAGTGGGGACGCACCAGGTCCATGGATGCACGCATGCAACTGCCTCCTTATTACGCGAAAAACAATTATTCTTCCCCCTGACAGCTTGGACCCACCAGCTACATCTTCTCTCGCAAGGAAGTGCCTCCTTATTACACGGAAAAAATGTTTCATCCCCCTGACAGCTGGGACCCAGCAGCTACATCTTCGCATGCAAGGAAGTGCCTCCTTATTACGGGCAATTTTTTTTATTCCTCCTCCTGACAGCTAGGACCCACCAGCTATATCTTCGCACGTAAGGAGGCTGACATTGTGGGACAATAGGTCGAAGCCTACGAAAAGCGTTGTCAACTTAGTCAACAAATGATTCTGACATCTGTAGTCGTTGTATGTACATCCAACGGCCGGCATGCATCTTCAATCTCTCGTCTTCTTCCTCCAGCGCCGGCGGGACCTCCTGCTCCCGCCTCCGACAGCCAGCGGCGCTGCTTTGCAAGCCTCGCTGCGAAGCGCTACACCACCGCCTGCCAGGCCATCCCTCCACCCCTCCAGTTATTCTCTGCTGACTGCAGCCCCATGTCGCACCGAACCAGTCAGCCCTCGTACGTCATACTCCTCTCCGTCTGCGACTCCACTACCGCATCTTCCCCATCTTCTGGTCGTTCCCGTCCGGGGCCTCGCCATCGTCCACCGCCTTTGTGCGCTCGGCGCAGTGTGGTCAACAAACGAGAGTCATCGGAAAAGGACTGGACGTGGAGAGGCTGACAGCTGGGACCCATGAGGTCCATGGTCGCACGCAAGGAAAGTGCCTCCTTATTACGCTGGAAAAAAGTTTCCTCCCCCTGACAGCTGGGACCCACCAGCTACATCTTCGCACGCAAGGAAGTGCCTCCTTATTGCGTGAAAAAATGATTCCTCCCCATGACAGTTGGTACCCACCAGCTATATCTTCGCACGCAAGGAAGTGCTCCTTATCCCCCAGACAGCTGGGACCCACCAAGTCGAAGCGTACGTATCGTTATCTGTCTGGTCGCAAGCGTGTACGTACATACTGGTCGATCGGTCTCTCTGCCATGATGAACTGTGGCCGTGTAGGGAGCGGCACGTGTCGTAGTAGAGCCCCCGACGTAGCAGCTCAGGTAGCCCCGTCTAAATCGTGTACACGTACGTACAGCCACACGGCAAAAAATACGGCGACGTACGTACATATATGAGCGGGGTCTGGAACGCGTGCTCGCACATACGTACGGCCAGGGCTCATGTACATGGAGAGAGCCAACGGACGGCAGCAACGGCCTCCTATTCATCGGCAGCCAACCGGCTGGGTCGGAATGGAGGAAACAACGTCGGGAACCAAGCGACTGGGTCGGAACGCGTCCTGTTCATCGGGAGCCAACCTGCTTGGACGGAACAGCCGAAACGGGGTCCTATTCATCGACTCAGGGTCTGGCGTACCGCAAAACGAAGGAAACGGCCTTCTGTTTGACCGCCTACGGTCGAAACGGGGTCCAGTTCATCGGCTGGGGGTCTGGCGTACCGCAAAACGGAGGAAACGGACTTCTGTTCAACCGCCTACGGTCGAAACGTGGTCCTGTTGATCGGGAGGGGTCTGGCGTACCGCAAAACGGAGGAAACGGACTTCTACCCAACTGCCTACGGTCGAAACGGAGTCCTGTTCATCGGGAGGGGTGTGGCATACCGCAAAACGGGACTCCACGGGCTACTGTTCATCCACCGTCGACTTCCTCAGCCTCCACCGGCTACTGTTCATCCAGCCTCCACGGGGGTCCTGTTCATCCAGCCTCCACCAGCTACTGTTCATCCAGCCTCCACGGGGTCCTGTTCATCCACCCCCAACCGGCTGGGGTATGGCGTACTGCGGCACGGCCTCCTCGGGGTCCTGTTCATCAAGCGCCAACCACCTTCACACGGCCAGGGTACTGTTCATCCACAGCCAACCCACTGGCTGGGGTGGGGCGTACGAGCGGGCGGCAGCAACGGGAACTGTTCATCCACAACCAACCAACCGGCTCGATCGATGCGTCTCGACTCGTTCTACGTGTATCGCGCGCGCGGCTGCAATGGGCACTGTTCATCGAGAGACAGCCCAACCGGCTAGCTACGTCTCGCACGGGGGCTCGATCGGCTTCAGTAAGCAGCGAGAAGGATCGATCGGGTTCAATTAGCAGTGAAGGAATCGCTTGGGTTCAGTTAGCAGCGAAGGGATCGATCGGCTTCAGTTAGCAGCGAAGGGATCGATCGGGTTCAGTACGTAGTGCGAGGGGATTGATCGCTCCTGTTCAGTACGTAGTGCGAGGGCGATCGATCGCTCGGGTTCAGTAAGCGAACGTACGCCTCGCTCGGGTTCAGTTAGAGAGCGCCTCGCACACACGCGCGCGTACGAGAGAGAAACGCGCAAAACCACACTGCATCGCTCGGCCCGACCACCCACCGTAACCGGGAACTCCCCGAAAATTTCCTCGCCCTCACTTCTACCATGATTTTTTACGTCATGGACGGCCCAAAGAATGTCATGCGGGTGCGTCTCCAGCCCGCCCAGGATGAAAAGCCCATTTTCTGTCATAATTTTTTGTCATAGAAGTAGGAGCCCACCGCATCTATGATGATACGTGTTTTTGTCACAATTATTGTCATAGAAGTGTCACAACCATGACAGAAAAAGTTTTCGTTCGGGCCATAATGTCACGGATGTGTCTTTTTTTTGTAGTGTGATGAGCCCGGATTCCGACAAATGGCTTGAGGCCATGAAATCCGAGATAGGATCCATGTATGAAAACAAAGTATAGACTTTGGTGGACTTGCCCGATGACCGGCAGGCCATTGAGAATAAATGGATCTTTAAGAAGAAGACATACGCTAATGGTAATGTCACCGTCTATAAAGCTCGACTTGTCGCAAAGGGTTTCCGACAAATTCAAGGAATGGACTACGATGAGACTTTCTCACCCGTAGCGATGCTTAAGTCTATTAGAATTATGTTAGCAATTGCCGCATATTACGACTATGAAATATGGCAGATGGACGTCAAAACAGCGTTACTTAACGATTTCCTTAAGGAAGAGTTGTATATGATACAACCGGAAGGTTTTGTTGATCCTAAGGGTGCTGACAAGGTATGCAAACTCCAGCAATCCATCTATGGACTGGTGCAAGCATCTCGGAGTTGGAATATACGCTTTGATGAGGTGATCAAAGCTTTTGGTTTTATACAAACTTACGGAGAAGCTTGTATTTACAAGAAAGTGAGTGGGAGCTCTGTAGCATTTCTAATACTATATGTGGATGACATATTATTGATTGGAAATGATATAGAATTTCTGAAAAACATAAAAGGTTATTTGAACAAGAGTTTTTCAATGAAAGACCTGGGTGAAGCTGCTTACATATTGGGTATTAAGATCTATAGAGATAGATCGAGACGCCTGATAGGACTTTCACAAAGCACATACCTTGACAAGATTTTGAAGAAGTTCAAAATGGACCAGTCAAAGAAGGGGTTCTTGCCTGTGTTGCAAGGTGTGAAGTTGAGTAAGACTCAAAGCCCGACCACGACAGAAGAAAGAGAAAGGATGAAAGTCGTCCCCTATGCCTCGGCCATAGGCTCTATAATGTATGCCATGCTGTGTACCAGACCTGATGTGTGCCTTGCCATAAGTCTGGTAGGGAGGTACCAAAGTGATCCAGGAGTAGATCACTGGACATCGGTCAAAAATATCCTTAAGTACCTAAAGAGGACTAAGGACATGTTTCTCATTTATGGAGGTGAAGATAAGCTTGTCGTAAAGACGGTTACGTCGATGATAGCTTTGACACTAATCCGGATGACTAAAAGTCTCAATCCGGATACATATTGAATAGTGGAGCAGTTAGCAGGAGTAGCTCCAAGCAGAGCATTGTAGACATAAAGATTTGCAAAAGTACATACGGATCTGAATGTGGCAGACCCGTTGACTAAACCTCTTCCACGAGCAAAACATGATCAACACCAGAACTCTATGGGTGTTAATTCATTATGATGTAAACTAGATTATTGACTCTAGTGCAAGTGGGAGACTGTTGGAAATATGCCCTAGAGGCAATAATAAAATGGTTATTATCATATTTCCCGTTCATGATAAATGTTTATTATTCATGCTAGAATTGTATTGACCGGAAACTTAAATACATGTGTGAATACATAAACTATACCGTGTCCCTAGTAAGCCTCTACTAAACTAGCTCGTTGATCAAAGATGGTTATGGTTTCCTGACCATAGACATGAGTTGTCATTTGATAACGGGATCACATCATTAGGAGAATGATGTGATGGACAGACCCAACCGTAAGCTTAGCATCAGATCGTTTAGTTATTTGCTACAGCTTTCTTCATGCCAAGTATCAGTTCCTTAGACCATGAGATCATGTCACTCCCAGATACTGGAGGAATACCTTGTGTGCTATCAAACGTCACTTCATAACTGGGTGATCATAAAGGTGCTCTACAGGTATCTCTGAAGGTGTCTGTTGGGTTGCATGGATCGAGACTGGGATTTCTCACTCCGTGTGACGGAGAGATATCTCTGGGCCCTCTCGGTAATACAACATCACAAGAAGCTTCATGTGACTAATGAGTTTAGTCACGGGATCTTGTATTACGGAACGAGTAAAGAGACTTGTCGGTAACGAGATTGAACTAGGTATGGAGATACCAACGATCGAATCTCGGGCAAGTAACATATCGCCGGACAAAGGGAATTGCATACGGGATTAACTGAATCCTCGACATCGGGGTTCAAACGATAAATATCTTCGTGGAATATGTAGGAACCAATATGGGCATCCAGGTCCCGCTATTGGTTATTGACCGGAGAGGTGTCTCGGTCATGTCTGCATGTTCTCGAACCCGTAGGGTCGCACGCTTAACGTTCGGTAGTGCTAGGGTAGAAATGAGATATTAATATGGTGAAGTCCGAAGGTTGTTCGGAGTCCAGGATGGGATCCGGGACATCACGAGGAGCTCCGGAATGGTCCGGAGGTAAAGATTTATATATGGGAAGTCATATTTTGGGTTCCGGAAAAAGTTCGATTTTTTCCGGTATTGTACCGAGAAGGTTCTAGAAGGTTCTGGAGTGGGGCCCACCTGCATGGGGGGACCCACATGAACGTGGGTATTGGGGAAAGGCCCCACACCCCTGGTCTAGGCGCACCAACATCCCCCTTAAAAGGAATAGGATCATATCCCGAAGGGATAAGATGAACATCCCTAAAAAGGGGGATAGCGATCGGTGGGGAAAGGAAAGGAGGGATTTCCTTCCTTCCCCCCTTGACCAACGACCCTAGGGGCTTGGAGTGCAAGCCACCAGCCCCCTCCACGCCTATATAAAGGTGGGGAGGCGTTGGGGGCAGCCACCCTTGCCCGTCTCCCTCCGTTACACCTCCTCCACCTCGCGCACACGCTTGGCGAAGCCCTGCTGTAGTTCCGCTGCTGCCATCACCGTCATTTCGTTCCATTTTTAGTCAAATAGTGAAGGATATTCCATTAATAATGCCAGAGAGGCATTTGCTTCTCTGATCTTTAATAAGCGAAGCAACGAGCCTAGTAGGGGAAATACCTTCCTCAGGAATGTCATCAAAGCCAGGTTCTCCAATCGTAAAAGGGAATATTCCATGGCACAAGGGTTGTTTTTAGGTGCTGTCCTCGGCAGACCACCACAAAAGGTCCGAATCAGGCGAAACTTCTTTTCTAATTCGCACTGCTCTTTCTCTCTAAATTGCATCAAAGAAAATAGAGAGAGAGAGAGAGAGCAGATGGATCCTATCCCCTATAACGAACACTCATTCCTATCTATAGGAAGAAAGAAAGATCGGGCGGGGAAAATGGGGTTCGAACCCGCGACTTCTGGCGTGACATACCATAAATTGCTATAGAAAGTGGGGCTAGATCGAAAGTTCTGACCTTTTCGTGGGTTGGGTACCCGGGCCCTGTACACACCGCCCGTCACACCCTAGGAATTGGTTTCGCCCGAAACGCCGTTGTGTTGGTTCAGATCTCATCTACCTCCTCTACCTTGCTTGCTGGATCAAGAAGAAGAGGACGCCACCGAGCCGCACGTGTGCTAAGCTCTGAGGTGCCGTCCGTTCGACACTAGATCGGATTGAATCGCGATTGGATCGTGAAGAGTACGACTACATCAACCGCGTTACGACGCTAACGCTTTCGGTCTACGAGGGTACGTAGACACACTCCCCTCTCGTTGCTATACATCTCATACATTAGATCTTGGGTGTTTCGTGGGAATTTTTTTGATTTTCATGCAACGTTCCTCATCAAACACAAGAAAAAGGCTTTTACTTGTGACGAATCTTCTTGTATCAAAATAATAAAACATTTTTTTTCTTTCGTGCTTCCCCTGGCGCATGCAGTAGTTTGTTAGCGAGTTCACCTACCTAGTAACGTTTGCTCATTTAATTCATTTTCATTCAAATATACTTCTAAGGCATGTGGATACAAAAATCCTTAACATAATAGAGCACAAACAATAGGGCCCACCATCGATCTTACTTTCCCTGAATAAATAGTTTGGATTGGATAAACAATCCTACTTTCATTCCAATCATTAAACAAGGGAAAATATCAAGGGAGAAAACCTTCAAAGAAAACTAGTAACCAAACCCCTTGCGGTTGTTGAGCAAAAAAGAAGAGTTCGACAAGAAGAATATATGAAGAGACTGAGATGTTTTGATCCTGGCTAAATTTATAAGTGAAGGATGTACGTGAAGTATTAAAGATACATTCGACCATGCCTCAACAATTTGGACAGAAAATGTAGTTGTTAGGTTGGGATCCTGGGTAGAAACTGATGATATTTTAGTAGGTAAATTAAAGCCTCAAATAGCGAGCAAATCGGTGAATACCATAGAAGTTGGATTATTATGGGCCCTATTTGGCCTAATTTAGTTCATGCCACGACGATCTATATGGAAAGGAAAGTTTTGTTGATGCTTTCTTGTTTAGAATAAATAAAAATAGAGAGAAGTCTGATGAGCAGGAAAAAATGGTCATGTAAATCTTCTATTTCACCGGAATTCATTGATTGCACTATCCTCATTTCTTGCCCTTTCTACTCGGGAATAATTCTTTCTTAACTTGTACATAAGTCTCAGGCGTCGACAAGAGAGTTAGCGATCCCAACTCGTTCGGTGCATTGGGTCCATGGGAAGCCTCACACTGATGCACCAGTTTGTAGTCGCGCCTGCGATAACAACGAAGCACATCCCTGCTCCGTGCCCGCTGCCGGTCGCCAACCCTTTCTCCCCTCTCCCGAGCCAAGCAACTCCATAGAGGCGACACACACAGCGGAAAAGGCCTCAAAATCCTATCAAAGGGACCCACCAGGACGAGGACCCAGTCAAAATCATGGACATAATTCAAAATTGAAGACCTAAATCGATTCTGAGAGCTCCAAACTTAAGAATTATTTTAAAGATTATTGAGTGGTGTATCGACCTTGGCTTAGCATGTGGACAAATCAGGATGCTACTACGATTTTCCAGTCCATGGCACGGACACGATCATAGAACTAGCGGCAATTTCATCATTTTAAAAAGCGAATAATTCCCCGGTCAAAGACATGTAACCGGTCCATCATTACGCTCACCGGCAGGTGACCGCCTCCTCCGAGCCAAAACCGCCACCCCACGCCTCCGTGCACCGCGTCCACGAACGCCCCCTCACCGCCACCGGGCCCCACGCCCGCCCATCCCCTCCCGTACACGAGGCCCACCACGCACGATTAGCTCCTAATCCCCCACTCCCCTTAATTAACCCGAGAAATTAGTAAAATCGAACCAAAAGGAGAGCGCACCGTTATTTTTCTCGCCGTCCCCCCGACCCTCTTTTCTCTTTACACACCTCTCTGCCTGTCTGCGCCTGTCCCCCCCTCCCCTCGCCATTCCATTCCTCCGCCCCCACCGCCATTTCGCCAATTCCGGCCGCCGCCTAGGGTTTCTCGCCGGGCCTCGTAGGTTCTCTCCCGAGGCGCGTCCTGCTTCCGCCGGTGGCACGCGGCGTCCGGAGCAAGAGGGGGAGGAGGAGCAGGAGGAGGGAGGGCTGTGAGGCCGAGGTGGCGGCGGCGGCGGAGTGGGCTGTCGGCGGGCGAGAGTTCGCGCGGGCGGAGGCTGCGGAGCGGGGGTTGATGAGGAGGTAGGAGGGCTGTGCGGTTGCGGTGTTGGAGTGGCGGCGGCGGGGAGGCGTAGAGGTGGCAGACATGTATTTCACCAGGCTCGATGACTCGCCCATGTTCAGGAAGCAGGTGAGCCAGCTTACTCGTCGGATCTCGATTCGCGGCGATTGGGGAACCCCCCTTCGTGTCTGGGAAGGGCGGGGGGTGACTGGTTAGTGGGGAGCGACAAAAGCTCGCAGCTTCTCTGGGGTGTAATGCTTGCCGCTGGTGGCCCACGGATTGGGCTCCCGGCGATGGATTGGATCTGTCCTTGTTTCTGGGGCTGCACCGATGGGACTGGGTGGAGCAAGTCTGATCCCACCTCGGCGTAGCTTTGCCTCGAACCATTCGAAACTGAAGCATCTCTGTCTGTCTGGCTCTGTCTCTGGTAGTGATATGCAGGTTTCTTATCTGTTTTTGGTTGTTTGATTGATTGGTCTGACTGCTATATTTAATTCTGTTGTGATATTAACATGTGAGTAAAGGTTCCACCTGAGTTCCTGAGGACAATTGTAGATGTTACTCGTTTTCTTTTGCCATGGGTGTGCGTTGATTGGTCAAAGTTTGTTTTGATGCAAGTGAGACAGCAATGCTTGCTTTGTCTATGCAAGAATTTGGTTCAAATTACTGGTGTAGGGTATGTTTGCCATACACAACTGTCGGACTGTTTGATATTTTGTTGGTAGGATTAGTTGGTTCAGAATTTTGGCTATTTGCTAGGAACTCAGGTGAGATAGCAATGCTTGCTTTGTCTATGCAAGAATTTTGGCTATTTATAATCATACAATTGCATAGCTTTATCTATGCAATTGTATGATTATAAATTAATAACTATTCACAAATCATCAAAAGGACGAGCGTTTGATGTGATACATGTGCTTTTATTACAAAAAAACATTTTTTGTGTGCTCTGCTGAGTACAAATTTGATTTGCACCTAGCCTTTTTAATGGTTGTTTCTGAGTTTATACCAAAAAGATCAATATATTTTGTTTGATTGACGAACACTGTTTAAATTGTTTTTCCTTCAATAAATAGATGCAATCACTTGAAGAAGGTGCTGAATTGCTGAGAGAGAGATGCTTGAAGTATCACAAAGGTTGCCGTAAATACACGTAAGTGACCATTGGCTTCTCATTTGAGTGGCATAAGCCCTTTTATCCTCCCTACTTTATGCTTGTGTGCTGCTATCTAGGATTGAATGTGTTTACATTTGCCCTTTTATTTCAGTGAAGGGCTAGGCGAAGCATATGATGGAGATATTGCGTTCGCGAGTTCACTGGAAGCATTTGGAGGCGGTCACAATGATCCAATCAGTGTTGCCTTTGGAGGTTAGCAATATAGTTTTCATTCAAGTACATTTATTTACTTCTGTTGTAGTCACATTACTCACTTTACTGATTTAAGCATTTTGTTTTCATGCTTGTTAAAACTGGATACTTCCTCCGGCTCTCGTTTAAGTCTCGTTTTAGACAGGATTCTGATACCAAGACGAGTTCATTAAAATTGCTTGTCTGCCATTGTACCCAAACTAATTCAATTGAGACGGATTTATACCACCAAAATATTATCTAGGCTGGTTTGCAGGTAGTCAATTCTATATATGAACTTATCAATAGATGCAGGGTTCAAGTACTAGATCTCGATTTTCAGCTAGACTATTCATTTTACTTTTTTCTTGCTGCAACATCAGTTAGCATGGCGCCCATTTTTTTTAAAGTCGTTTACCTTTTCTGTTTGTTGTCGTTTATCTGCTTGTTGGTTGTTTTATGTGTACATAGTGCCAGAGTAGTAGGAGCAGAAATACAATGCTACTACTATCTCTAGTAAACCACTAGTACTAGTATGCTAACGGTCAAGAATGCATTTTTAAGCAAGGAGTTTAAGGAAGCTAAGGATGCATGCATGCAAGTCTGTTAACTGTAGGGTTAAATGCTGCCACATGACACCTGAAATTCCCGAATGACAACCTTTTCATGGCCACTGTGTAAAACCCCCAATGACAGCTAAATGAGAACTGAAGGGCGCTTTTGTCAATGAAAATTACAAGACATCATAACTTCCATTAGGTTTCATCAGCGCTCTCGTGTTTTTTCTTGCTGGTTTCCAAATTGGCAAGTTATCTATAAATTATGACATGTACCTCTGGTCCAGGACCGGTGATGACCAAATTTACAATTGCCTTGAGAGAAATTGGAACGTACAAGGAAGTTTTGCGCTCCCAGGTAGACATTTGTATGTACATATATTGCACAGCATCATTTTGCTTAACTTCAGGTTTAGGTGGTCTAACTTCTTGTATACTGTTCTGATAGGTTGAGCATATGCTAAATGACAAGTTGCTGCAGTTTGTGGACATTGATTTGCATGATGTTAAGGTACTGGCGTAATTTTCTGCTAACATCTTATCTGTAAATTTCACATTGGGTTTGGACCTCTCATTAAATTTGATAACTTTTGATCAGGATGCCCGAAAGCGTTTTGACAAGGCTAGCCTTCTGTATGACCAGGTATGCTGTTTTGAGGTCATTTCAAAGTTACAATATTAAACATGTCTTCAAGGTGATTCTGAAGCTCGTATCGTATGGGTTCAATCTTGTGGCAGCAATAACAAAATTCAATATGTTGGCTTATTGTGAACAAAATGAATTCGGTGGCGCGCCGTATCTTGATCTGGATACGGTGGCAAGTGAGCGAGGATCGGGTCGTCGCATCCTTAGTGGCGCGCTACATCGGCGCCCGGGTGTAGTGGAAATTGAGCAAGGGTCTTCGCATTTGACTCGACGAGTGCGAAGGGTAAGGAAGCTAGCCGAGCCTAGGAGGATTCGCTTAGGTAGCTGGAACGTAGGGTCTCTGATAGGTAAGCTTCGGGAGGTAGTTGATACCGCGGTGAGGAGAGGCGTTGATATCCTTTGCGTCCAAGAGACCAAATGGAGGGGACAAAAGGCGAAGGAGGTGGAGGGTACCGGCTTCAAGCTGTGGTACACGGGGACGGTTGCAAACAGAAATGGAGTAGGCATCTTGATCAGCAAGAGCCTCAAGGATGGAGTGGTAGACGTCAAGAGACGTGGGGACCGGATTATCCTGGTCAAGCTGGTAGTTGGGGACTTAGTTCTCAACGTTATCAGCGCGTATGCCCCGCAAGTAGGCCACAATGAGAACACCAAGAGGGAGTTCTGGGAAGGCCTAGAGGACATGGTTAGGAGTGTACCGATTGGCGAGAGGCTCTTCATAGGAGGAGACCTCAATGGCCACATGGGCACATCTAACACAGGTTTTGAAGGGGTGCATGGGGGTTTTGGCTATGGCATCAGGAACCAAGAAGGAGAAGATGTCTTAAGCTTTGCGCTAGCCTACAACATGATCATAAGCTAACACCCTCTTTAAGAAGAGAGAATCACATCTAGTGACTTACAGTAGTGGGCAACACTCTAGCCAGATTGATTTCATCCTCTCGAGAAGAGAAGACAGGCGTGCATGCCTAGACTGTAAGGTGATACCTGGAGAGAGTGTTGTCCCTCAACATAAGCTTGTGGTTGCTGACCTCCGCTTTTGGATTCGTGTCCAGCGGGACAAGCGTGCCAAAGTCGCTAGAACGAAGTGGTGGAAGCTCAAGGGGGAGGTAGCTCAGGCGTTCAAGGAGAGGGTCATTAAGGAGGGCCCTTGGGAGGAAGGAGGTGATGTAGACAACATGTGGATGAAGATGGCGACTTGCATTCGTAAGGTGGCCTCAGAGGAGTTTGGAGTGTCCAGGGGAAGTAGAAGAGAAGCTAAAGATACCTGGTGGTGGAACGATGATGTCCAGAAGGCAATTAAGGAGAAGAAAGAGTGTTTCAGACGCCTATATCTGGATAGGAGTGCAGACAACATAGAGAAGTACAAGATGGCAAAGAAGGCCGCAAAGCGAGCTGTGAGTGAAGCAAGGGGCCGGGCGTATGAGGACCTCTACCAACGGTTAGACACGAAGGAAGGCGAAAGGGACATCTATAAGATGGCCAAGATCCGAGAGAGGAAGACGAGGGATGTTGACCAAATCAAGTGCATCAAGGACGGAGCAGATCAACTCCTGGTGAAGAACGAGGAGATTAAGCATAGATGGCGGGAGTACTTTGACAAGCTGTTCAATGGGGAGAGTGAGAGCTCTACCATTGATCTGGACGACTCCTTTGCTGATACTAGCAGGCTTTTTGTGCGGCGAATCCAGGAGTCGGAGGTCAAGGAGGCTTTGAAGAGGATGAAAGGAGGCAAGGCGATGGGCCCTGATTGTATCCCCATTGAGGTGTGGAGAGGCCTCGGGGACATAGCGATAGTATGGCTAACCAAACTTTTCAACCTCATTTTTCGGGCAAACAAGATGCCAGAAGAATGGAGACGGAGTATATTAGTACCAATCTTCAAGAACAAGGGGGATGTTCAGAGTTGTACTAATTACCGTGGAATTAAACTGATGAGCCATACAATGAAGCTATGGGAGAGGGTCATTGAGCACCGCTTAAGAAGAATGACAAGCGTGACCAAAAACCAGTTTGGTTTCATGCCTGGGAGGTCGACCATGGAAGCCATTTTCTTGGTACGACAACTTATGGAGAGATATAGGGAGCAAAAGAAGGACCTGCATATGGTGTTCATTGACTTGGAGAAGGCCTATGATAAGATACCGCGGAATGTTATGTGGTGGGCCTTGGAGAAACACAAAGTCCCAGCAAAGTACATTACCCTCATCAAGGACATGTACGATAATGTTGTGACAAGTGTTCGAACAAGTGATGGCGACACTGATGACTTCCCGATTAAGATAGGACTGCATCAAGGGTCAGCTTTGAGCCCTTATCTTTTTGCCTTGGTGATGGATGAGGTCACAAGGGATATACAAGGAGATATCCCATGGTGTATGCTCTTTGCGGACGATGTGGTGCTAGTCGATGAGAGTCGGACGGGGGTCAACAGGAAGTTGGAGTTATGGAGGCAAACTTTGGAATCAAAAGGTTTTAGACTTAGTAGGACTAAAACCGAGTACATGAGGTGCGCTTTCGGTACTACTAGGCACGAGGAGGAGGAGGATGTTAGCCTTGATGGGCAGGTGGTGCCACAGAAGGACACCTTTCGATATTTGGGGTCAATGTTGCAGAAGGATGGGGATATCGATGAAGATGTGAACCATCGAATTAAAGCCGGATGGATGAAGTGGCGCCAAGCTTCTAGCATTCTCTGTGACAAGAGGGTGCCACAAAAGCTAAAAGGCAAGTTCTATAGGACGGCGGTTCGACCCGCAATGTTGTATGGCGCTGAGTGTTGGCCGACTAAAAGGCGACATGTGCAACAGTTAGGTGTGGCGGAGATGCGCATGTTGAGATGGATGTGTGGCCACACAAGGAAGGACCGAATCCGGAATGATGATATACGAGATAGAGTTGGGGTAGCGCCAATTGAAGAGAAGCTTGTCCAACATCGTCTGAGATGGTTTGGACATATTCAGCGCAGGCCTCCAGAAGCCCCAGTACATAGCGGACGGCTAAAGCGTGCTGATATTGTCAAAAGAGGCCGGGGTAGACCGAACTTGACATGGGAAGAGTCCGTAAAGAGAGACCTGAAGGATTGGAGCATCACCAAAGAACTAGCCATGGACAGGGGTGCGTGGAAGCTTGCTATCCATGTGCCAGAACCATGAGTTGGTCGCGAGATCTTATGGGTTTCACCTCTAGCCTACCCCAACTTGTTTGGGACTAAAGGCTTTGTTTGTTTGTTGATTGTGAACAAAATGAAGCTATATATTCTCCCATTTTTGTTTTGGTGTTTGTTTATGCTGTTCCTGTTAACCTGCCAATATGATAGCCAACTTTCACTATAATCAGAAGGATAATGTGTAGATGCTATTTGTATGTTATTTATTTGTCTACTGACTCCTAGTTGCTAAAACAGTGACCCATCGTAACAATTAATCTAGGATAAGCAGAATCTACTTTTTGCTGCATGGGAATAATTTTACTGCACCGTAGCACCGATACGTTAGCTTTATTCCATTTCTGCTGTTGCTCGGCATGCTATCATTTGCAGTTGCTGATGCATTTTCGACAAAAGTCGAGTTTATTTTTATAAAGGGTCTCGCTGACTGTGTCTTCTCACCCAGGCTCGTGAGAGGTATTTATCCTTGAAGAAAGGAACAAGGACAGACATAGCAACTGCAGTTGAGGATGTAAGTTCCTTTCTTTATTTGACATTATTATCAAACTTCTGTTAGAAGCCATGATCACTTCCTGGCTGCTACTAACTTGCTTGTGACGTTACCAGGAGCTCCACAGCACCAGGTCTTCATTTGAGCAAGCTCGTTTCAACCTGGTAGGTGTAATGCTTCCCTGTATCTCTATTCACTGTTCTGTTTTCTGTAATTATATATTTGACATGCCTTTTGTTTGTCTTATCTACAGGTGACTGCACTTTCAAACATTGAGGCTAAGAAAAGATTTGAATTTTTGGAGGCTGTTAGTGGGACAATGGATGCACATCTTCGTTATTTCAAACAAGTACTGGCTTGTCATTATTTGCATTCTGACATTTCTTGGTTATGCACAAATGATATTCAAGCTTCATCTGCTGTTGTTTCTTCAGGGATATGAATTACTCCATCAGATGGAACCGTATATCAATCAGGTAACTATTTAACTGTGACTTCTATTTTTCATTTTTTTAGTGCCACATGTGATTGTTCCATGCTAGTTTATGTAGTTGAAGTAATACATATGTACTGGTTAATGGATATGCAAAAAATCTCTACCACTGATGCGCCATTTGTTATAAACTTATAATCTTGCATGTTATCTGGATATCTGCACATTCAACAACAACAACAACAACAACGCCTTTTAGTCCCAAACAATTTGGGGTAGGCTAGAGTTGAAACCCATAAGACCTCGAAACCCACTCATGGTTTTGGCATGTGGATAGCTAGCTTCCACGCACCCCTGTCTGGCTACTACTTTGGTGATATTCCAGTCCTTCAGATATCTCTTAACGGACTCCTCCCATGTCAAGTTTGGTCTACCCCGACCTGTCTTGACATTACCCGCACGCCTTAACTGTTCGCTATGCACTGGCGCTTCTGAAGGCCTGCGTTGTATATGCCCAAACCATCTCAGACGATGTTGGAGAAGCTTCTCTTCAATTGATGCTACCCCAACTCTATCACGCATATCCTCATTCTGGACCCGATCCTTTCTTGTGTGGCCACATATCCATCTCAACATGCGCATCCCTGCTACACCTAACTATTGGACATGCCGCCTTTTAGTTGGCCAACATTCGGCGCCATTCAGCACCGCAGGTCGAATCTCCGTCCTGGAGAACCTGCCTTTTAGTTTTTGTGGCACTATCTTGTCACAGAGGACGCCAGAAGCTTGGCCCCACTTCATGCATCCAGCTTTGATTCAATGACTCACATCTTCATCGATATCACCATCCTTCTGCAGCATTGACCCCAAATATCGAAAGGTACCTGCCCACCAAGGCTAACCTCCCCCTCCTGGTGCCTAATAGTACTGAAACCGCACATCATGCACTCAGTTTTAGTTCTATATAAGCCTAAAACCTTTCGATTCCAAAGTCTGACTATCGTCGACTATCACCACATCATCCGCAAAGAGCATAGACCATGGGATATCTCCTTGTATATTCCTTGTGACCTCATCCATCACCAAAGCAAAAAGATAAGGGCTCAAAGCTGACCCTTGGTGTAGTCCTATTTTAATTGGAAAGTCATCGGTGTCGGCGTGTCGCCATCACTTGTTCGAACACTTGTCACAACATTATCGTACATGTCCTTGATGAGGGTAATGTACTTTGTTGGGACTTTGTGTTTCTCCAAAGCCGACCACTTGACATTCCACGGTATTTTATCGTAGGCCTTCTCCAAGTCAGTGAGCATCATATGCAGGTCCTTTTGCATAGCTGCCTGTGCCTGCTTGCTTTTTCTTGGTAACAAATGTTTGTTTTAACACACCCTTTTGCAGGTTCTTGCTTACGCACAGCAATCAAGAGAAAGGTCTAACTACGAGCAAGCTGCTCTTGTAGAGAGGATGCAAGAGTTCAAAAGGCAAATTGACCGGGAAAGTCGGTGGTCGCCAAACGGGATGACTGATTCCCCTAATGGTGATGGAATACAAGCAATTGGTCGAAGTTCACATAAGATGATTGAAGCCGTCATGCAGTCAGCTTCAAAGGGAAAGGTAGCATATTCTGGTTGACTCGGAAATTTGGATTCATGCTTGTAGGAAGGTGTGCATTCAGTAAATGCATGTGATGTTCAAAAGTGTGTACTTATTTTCAGGTTCAGACTATTCGGCAAGGCTATCTCTCAAAGCGTTCTTCGAATTTGAGAGGCGACTGGAAAAGGAGGTTCTTTGTCCTTGATAATCGAGGAATGTTGTATTATTACCGCAAGCAAAACAGTAGACCATCCGTAAGTCCCCTTAACACGTACCCAGTTTGGCATAATATTATAGAAATGCTTTGGGTTTGTTTCAGTTCACACCATTCCATTAATTTTCCCTGTTTCTGATTTTGCAGAGTGGTTATTCTAACCAACGAAGTAGCACTCCCACCGAGCATGGCTCTGGGCTGCTTAGCAGATGGTTCTCATCTCATTACCATGGCGGTGTGCATGATGAGAAATCTGTAGCACGACATACAGTAAACCTGCTAACATCAACCATTAAAGTTGATGCAGATCAATCAGATCTAAGGTTCTGCTTCAGAATAATTTCGCCCACAAAAAACTACACATTGCAGGTATTCAGCTTAACCAGAAACCTGTTGTCTGTATTTTTCATTTAGGCATAGAATGATGTTATATGGTACCCGCAAAGAAAGGAATGACACCATCAAGTTTTTAATAGATGCCAAGTTGCTTGTTGTCTATTTAGTAGTGACATGCACCTATTCTTGGGCAGGCAGAGAGTGCGATGGATCAGATGGATTGGATTGAAAAGATCACTGGTGTCATTGCATCTTTGTTAAGCTCCCAATCACCTGAGCGGGTCAGTGCTGAATGATTTTTGTGCAATTATTTACATATATCCAGATTTGATTTTCTTAACACTAATATAATTTGTTCCAGCGTCTACTGCTGAGCCCTAAGGGCAGTGGCCATCATCGAACAAACAGCGAAAGTAGTTCTTTCAGTAGCTCAACAGAACTTGACCATTCCATGAGTGAAGATTTTATGATGGAAAAGAACTCAGGAAGTGGGTACTTTGAGCACTCTTCCAGAGTCACACAACATCACCGAACCAGCATGAGACCTGACAAGCCAATTGAATTGCTTAGGAAGGTGGTTGGCAATGATATTTGTGCTGATTGTGGTGCTGCAGAGCCTGATTGGGCATCCCTAAACCTTGGAGTCCTTGTATGCATAGAATGTTCTGGTGTACACCGAAATCTTGGTGTGCATATATCTAAGGTGAACAGGCAATATTCTTGACAGTTTCAACTCAAAATCCTTACACATTTAAAATGTATATATATTGTTTGTTTTGCATTAAGTATATTAAGGTCTAGGAACAATTGAATGATAGTTGTGTGTCCCATTTGTTTATTCATTGTGAACCAGAATCTGCAATAACTGCATCTTTGACAGGAAAACCAAGGAATTTTGGGATGCAATGGGTTTACTTCATGCACAAAATTTGAAATGGTTTAGTTCTTTCAGACAACATTCACCAACCCATTTTTTGTAAAATCATGTCATTTTAGATTTAATATTTTGTAAGTCATAGCATGAATTCATCATTAATGTGATTAGCAGGCTGCGCTTTAATTGTTGAAAGATAAATCAGGATGAACATTACCTAAAGAGTACCTTGTATTGGCAGGTAAGGTCTCTGACACTTGATGTCAGGGTGTGGGAGCCATCTGTAATCAATCTCTTCCAGTCTTTAGGCAACACATTTGCCAACACGATCTGGGAAGAAATGTTAACTTCGTCAAGCAGTTTTGATCATGGTGATACTTCGAGGTAAATCGATGCTGTTTGCAACTATACAAAAATCTGTGAAGTCCCTATTGTTGTAGTATCATGTTAACTTGCAAGTTTTACTGTTTTGTAGAGCTGATGGAATTGAAAACACACCAGATAACTTGGCTGTCAGAAAGCCTAAACAATCGGATCCTATCTCTCTGAAAGAGAAATTTATTCATGCCAAGGTACTTTATGGTTTGCCTATTGTTTCAGTGTATTCTACTTTTGAGCAAACCATTGGTGATCACTAATAAGCAGAATGCAATTTCAAGAATCACGTGCGAGTTAGTGGTATAGGCAACATTCACTGAATAGACCACATTGGGTTTACAGAGTGCATAATAGTTCTTTTATACAAAAAGAGGGACTATGGACATCTGCAACGGACCACCTCATCTGTATCTAAAAGGCTGCCATTTGATATTTTTGTGAGATTTAGAGTGAGAAAATAAATGGAAGGAAACGGTATCTTGCATGAGATCAACCTCCACATGCAAATTAAGAGCATTAGATACATCGTAAAGTGTGTTTGAGAATATTTCATTTCTACGATACGTGGTTTTAGGGAAACTGGGAGTGAGAAGGTAGAGAACTAGAGAACATGGTAGGTGAACTTGGTGAGAATGAGATTAAAGACCCGCAAAAAAGAGAGAATGAGATTAAAGTCTCATGTGTTGCATGAATTTGTGCCAAGACAACAATATTAGTCCTATTCATTGTTGATGTGAAAGGTATAAGAGATAATATCATTTATAATATGTCTAGTGATGTTCAGTTGCTGATGATTATTATTTCTTAAATATTCCAGTATGCTGAAAAAGATTTTGTGCGAAAGCATAGTATGGATGAGACTCAGCTAGCACAACAGATGTGGGATCATGTAAGTTCAAACAACAAGATGGAGGTGTACAGTCTGATAGTGCGATCGAACGCGGATGTAAATCTAACTTATGGGCAGACATCATTTAATTCGGCCTTGACTCTTGGAAAAGCGCTTCTCTTACAAGAGCAACCGTCTTCGCCGTCAAATGGTAGTTTTGATCGTGGCACACATGAGAAGATATCTCCCATGGGTTCTCTTTCTCCTGCGAGCACAAGCGCACGAACAGACGAATTGGATGGCTGCGCCGAGGGATTATCTCTGTTTCATCTGGCATGCCGTGTCGCGGATATAGGCATGGTTGAACTACTCTTGCAGTATGGAGCCAGTGTGAATTCCACAGATTCTAGAGGCCGAACACCGCTTCATCACAGCATTTTGAAAGGAAGACGCGTGCATGCCAAGCTGCTCCTTTCCAGGTATAGGCCCTAATAATGCTTAGAATATACTCCATACTGTACTTTCGTTATAACACTTTACATTTCCTTGCTTATGGTATGTGTGGTGTGGAGGCCTTAACCTGCTGTTGGTATGCATCCAGGGGTGCTGATTCGCAGGCGACGGACCGTGAAGGTAGAACGGCATTGCAGTATGCCATTGACAGCGGAACCATCGACGACGAAGAGATTCTTCTTTTGCTAGAAGACCCCAGGTAGATAGATGATCCAGTAGCTTGACCTTTGGTTGAGCAGAGTAGGCTCTGATGTGCCTTGTCCTGCTGCTCAACGGGCACAGCTCCAAGCTCGCCTCGCCGATCCGATCGATGACCCCAGCTCGTGTCACAAGAACAGTATTGTAGCTAGCGTTCCAGAGAGCCAGGGGACCCCCTATCCCTATGTATTGTGGTTTTGCCGGGTTTTTGTTTGCAAGCGGATGATAGACGACGCTGTAAGTTTGTACATGGCGCCGGACCCAGAGTGCCCGGCCCGGATCCGATGATGATGGATGATGATGTTGATGATGTGTGTATATATTGATTCCGATGTGTGGCATGAATGTGATTTATTCAGAGCATTGGACATTGGTGGTTTGGCCCTGGGTGGTTGGAAACAAAACAAGCAAGTTTCTGACCCTGCACATACTCTGCCCGTCCCAAACCCAGCAGCAGGCAGCAGCAGCTGCAAGGCCGGCCTGATCTCGTTTCCCCGAGGCCAAAAAGCTCTACAAGAACCTGAATGCTTGCAGCTCACACCACTGCTGCTTATGACGAGCTTTGCACCGGCGCCTCTGTTGCTGAGCAGTGCGAGCAGGAGGGGGTTCATCGCTAAATGCCAATGGTGGTCAACCTCCATGTAAAACAAAATCGAAAAACATATTTTAAAGTTTAAAAAATTCTGAAAAAAGCATACATATTTACATGGATGTATTCTACATGTGTGTAAATTTCGAAGATGAAATGCATTATGGTTAGAGCTACACAAAAAAGACAAATTGCGATTTTCAAACTAATGAACAGTACGAACACTGTTGACTATTAGAAATGCAGGATTTTCTCTTTTTTGTGTAGCTCTCACCACAATGTATTTCATTGTTAGATTTTATGCACATGTTGAATACATCCATATAAATGTGTAGAATTTTTTTCAGAATTTTTTGAAACTCCAAAATGTGATTATCTATTTTTTCAAAATAACCACCTCCATGGAGGTTGCCCACCAAAGCCCTCACTCGGGGTTCATATGCTATGTGTGTGTGTACTGTCTGCAGCTGCGCTCTCACGTACTACTACTACCACGCCACGTCCACATGCGTGTCCCGCCCGGCCGCCGACGCATCCAATCATAGCTTTCTACGAAGGCAGGGCAGGGGCCTTTCGCTGTGCGGCGACAGGGCGTGAGAGGACGCTGTCAAGCTACATGCATGTCCGTGGCCGCTCTGCTGCTGCGGCCCGGCCCGGCGCCCTGCCCACGGCTACAGGATTCAAACTGGCGCTTCGGCCGAGACGATCGACCGACGTCGCTCCGGGGCCGGCCCAGGAGCCGTCGCGCATCAGCAACAGGGAGCCTGCCACGGGCAGGCGTCCGCGCGCAAATGTCAATGCCAGCCAGGGAACTGCTCGTCGTCGGTGCCGTGCCTGCATCTGCATGGAACATGGTGTCGCCAAGGAAGACGACGATCGACCCCAATTACTCTGTAAAAAAAGGAGCAAGACGGCGACCGACCTTGCCGACGAGGGCGAGAGGAGGAATTACCTCGCCGACGACGGTGGCGGCCTTGCTGACGAGGACGAGAGGAGGAATGTGCTTGCATGGGACATGGGAGCGAGAGTGAGTGAGCACTTGCGCAGTCGCGCCGCGTCTGCATGGAGCATGGTGGTGTCGCCGAGGAGAGGAGAAATTACCTTCCTCGCCAAACATAACAACGATTCAACGAAGACAAAAGAGAAAGAAATAGTTGTGGCGACTATATATAGCCTAGCTAACTGTAGGATCTCAAATTCCCAACCAGTACAAAAATGGACACATGCCAATAAAATAGGGAAAATTTCTGAGACTTTTTCAGTCTATGCATGGAACTCAACTAATTAGATATTCTAGCTGATGTCAAAAAAACATACAATATACAAAAGAGAGGGTATATAGAAAAGTCAGTGATATTCTAGAGAATTCATTGTGGGAATAATATAAAGAAATTTTAAAAATAAAGAAAACCTCTAGTAACTTGAATCCCATGCTTTTCCCATAATCATGCTAAAATCAATGGAGATTTTCTACTATCATGAATTTGATGATTTCAAATTATTTCTGACTTTAGAAGGACATTTATATTTTTCGTAAAGTTTTTTATTATATCGACAAAATATTCTGATTGTATTTCAGTTGTATTGTTTTGACTTGGATGCCACATTTGTGGAACTACCACTGTATATCATCGTCAAAAACTCTTTTATTGGAGCAATGGGACAAATCATGACGATTTTGACACTTGAAGGATTTTTTTTTCGTATTAGAGTTTAGGGACCAAATTTAGGTCTAGCAATAGTTGACGGACAAAACAATGCCTTTTCCAAGAAGAAATGGCAAGATGACGAAAAACAAAGAAACAGAAAAAGGAAAATGTGTAAAGAGGCAATGATCCTGTTAATGACGGGACGTCTATGGTGATTCCATCAATCGTGGAACTCCATGACTCTAGGTTTGAGTAGGCGTTGTGTGCAGGGCCGGTCCTGAGATTTTTGGGGCCCGGGGCAAGACAACACAAAGGGGCCCTAAAGCCACATTTTTTTTCCTATATCTCAATTGCATCTAAATTTGCCTAAAAAAATCGCATCTAAATACTCAATGCACTATAATTTATATTGCATTGTCATGTGGACTATCCAACAAACTATGGTCATAAACATTCATAGAAAAATTGGTCGCTCTTTTCAATCGGCACTTATATGTTTCTATTAGGTTCGTGCCTACACTAATAATTATCATCCTATATTTGTTGTCACTAGTTTTTCTCAACAGTAACTAAAGGCATTCCTTGGAATTTCTAGCAGAAGTACTTGTACCTGTTCTAGAAAAATGTCAAGATCTCCTTTCTGAATCTCAATCAACTCATATGCAGGTTTATTTTCTTTAATCATTACCAGATGGATACTTTCCAGATAACAACTTGCCCGTTAGCACACAAACATACGATACAAGAAATTAAAAACACTGTTAGTTAAATAAAAGTTGCTAAGAAAGGCTTGGAACAAAGATCTGGATGGCTAGAAAATTAGAAATTGCAAGATATTTCTGCTGCTTACTACTAGTCACGGACAAAAATCCGAGCTCGTCTTTTCTAATCCCAACCAACACAAGAAATCGGAGTGACAAAGAGATATGTACGGGGTACGGGGGTGATCTTCATGAAACGAATGAACAACCTATAAAGACTAGAAAAAGAGGGGTTTGCATGGGAGAGCAGGTTGATTGGAATCTGAAAAATTGTATTACCTTCTTCCAGTAATCACGTGCAGCAGCAGAAAATCACGAGTAGAAGACATGGGCGGGGGCGCAGTCAACCTTGGGGATGATTCGTTGCCAATTGGGTAAGCGGAGTAGAAGCCGAGAAGATTGCGCCCGTGCGGCAAGCTGAGAAGATTGCGATCTGTTACCATTTTTCCCTTTTTTTGGGATCAGTCGATCTTACATGGGCTAACATCACGTACGTATATATGGAAGCCAAGCCATCGGGGCCCCCTTCATACTCGGGGGCCCGGGGCGGCCGCCCCTTCCGCCCCCCCTCAGGGCCGGCCCTGGTTGTGTGAGTGTGATAGTGGCGTGTGCACTCAAAGTTTCTAAAAAAAAGAGATGAGTCTAAAGCACAAATTCAATGGCGACGAATTAGAGAATAGTCAACTACTTCTTTGTTTCAAAATAATTGAAGTTCTAGCTTTGTCCTAAGTCAAACTTCTTTAAGCTTGACCAAATCCAGAGAAAAATATACATCTAGAATACCAAATTAGTGCCATGATATTACTTATAAATTATATTTTCATATTATGTGTGTATGGTGTTGTAGATCTTAGCACATTTTTCTATAGAGTTGGTCAAACTTAAACAAGTTTTACTTAGGACAAAACTAGAACTTCAATTATTTTCAAACAGAGAGAGTACAAAAGAACCCCATTATTTTTTGTCTGTAACGAGTCAATAGTTTTCTGTGCAAGCACGGTACGGTGCGTCACGGAAAGATACAAACTGAGATGCGTACCATGGGCCAAGCCTTATCATGTGGTTAAACAGTGTCAAGAAATAGTAAAATTTCAGTACGTGGTGTACTGATCGATGATCATCAGCAAGTGCCACGATGCATGCATGCATGGATACGCGAGTACGTACTGGATTTTTAGTAGCCACTACACTCGTACTAACAATGAACAGCACGTATATGCAGTGGAGGTACGTATGTCAAATTGTCAAGTACGTAGGTCAGTGACTATACGTGTGATCAGCAGGAGCAAGACAATGATACACACACAGTACCTTGTGTATTCCGGTACAGGACGGTAATAAACGATCGGTCGACCGAGCATGGCAACAGATGTGTATATTTTGCCATTATACGTGCGATAGAATTGGTAACTGGACGGTCTAGGATGGATGGCACTGGCGCCAAGCTGCACGAAAGCAGCGACGCATGCATGCGTGCTGTGATCGATGTACGTACTCACAACATTAATTATTGCATGCATGCATGGCCCCTACAGCCTACATATAGCCCTCTTGAGTGCATGCTAATTTGTGTTTAGCTTCTTTCACTGCATTCTTCTTATAAGAAGAAAAAAAACTTGTTCCACCGTAGTACTCTCTAGTGTCAAAAACGTTCTTATATTATGAGACAGAGGGAGGGAGTACGTACTATGCAATCTGAATTTAATTACAAAGGCCATGTCGTCGTTGAAATGCTCGGCAATCTTGCGGGCCACTGAAGATTCAACTGCATGTGCTCGAATCGATCCCTGTGTACGTACGTAGCAGGCCCCGGCACTTATATTGTAGTACCAAACTATCAAACCACTGTTGTTCTAAGCTAGCTACACGTAGCTTCGTCTCTTCACTTCGTTATCAGGGTCGCCGGGGAGAGGATGCATAGAGAGGCCGATCGTCAGATACATGAAATTGCCATATGTGTTTCCAACTTAGTTTTAGCAATATGTAGGGTTTTTTTTTTGCAAAAAGGGTTAAATCTATTATAGAAGTTCATCAAAAGTACAAAGCATCTTAAACATAATAAAAATTATATTGAGATTTTGAGACCACCGAACGACCACTACTGCCGCCAGAACGAGTCATCGACGCGCCGCTATCGCCGCTCCCCTACCGGAGCTGGCTTGACCTTGTCGATGATAGCCGGAAAGTCTTCGTGCATGTGCCCCTAAGAACCAGCACCCTGGAGCCGTAGTCGTTGCCATTGGACACTTGCATAGACTTGAAGTATCTAACACCAAATCTCGCCACATGACGAGAAACCATAAACTCACCGCCCCAAGGAGACGTCGGGAATCTAAACCGGAGCTCCGTCGACTATGTGTCAACGGACGAACTCGAGGAGGATCAAAGCCCGAAAAACAAACTCGAAGAAGAAGCGTCGCCATCCGTCCAAGCGCCGCACTTGCGAGGACTAAAAACCCTAACCTAAAACTACTAACCGGAGGGGAGTCACCGGGATTCTTCTCCCTGCCACCGGCCGCCGGAGCGGTAGGCAGAGGGAAGGCGAATCCACGGTCTCGCCAGTGAAGTCTTGAGGGAAAAGTTTGCCCTGGCTGTCTAGCGATAGGGCAGGAAACGAGAGGAAGTCTCGTGATGTGATGAGCAATATGTTGTTGAGGGACAGTAAATACCTTTTCCAATAAGAGACTGCCAGAAGAGGAAAGGAGGAAAAAAAACCTGATCATAGAGAAATGTGTGGTAAGCATGATAAGTTGGAGAATAGTAAACTCTACAAAATAATACCCCCTTTGTCCTATAATATAAGACGTTTTCGCAAGGTAATATAACTTGCAAAAACGTTATATTGTGAGACGGAGGGAGTAATTATTTAATCCTGGCTGTGACGAGTCAATTCTCTGTGCAAGCACGGTACGTTGCGTCACGGAAAGACACAAACTGAGATGTGTACGCACGGATGGCCTGAAGCGCGTACGCGAACAGGCTAGCATGGATCGCCATGCCTCGGTACGTACCATAGGCCAGGCTTTCCTGTGGTTAAACAGTGCGGATAATAAATACAGTAGTTAAATTTTTGTAGCCGTAACTGATCATCAACATGCATGCACGCATGAATATGTTATGTGAGTACGGACGAAGGATTTTCAGTACTCTCTCGGTAAAGAAATACTCACTCCGTTCCATAATGTAATGCCTATAGATTTTTTCAAAAGTAAAACATTACAAAGTTTGACCATATTTATAGAGAAAAATAGGTACATCTAGAATACCAAATGCACATAATTGGATACATCATGAGTTATATTTTCGGAATGTACATGTTTGGTATTGTGTATGTAGACAGTTTTCTCTATAAACTTGATCAAAGTTGGCAAAGTTTGACTTTCAGAAAAATCTATAGGCACTACATTGTGGAATGGAGGGAGTATAAGAGCGTTTAGATCACTAGTGATCTTTTACAGAGGGAGTACCTAGCAACGAACACACATATATACTCCCTATGTAAAAAATATAAAAACGTTTATAGATCACTAAAAGTACATGGTGTGGAACCGGCCGTAGGTTAGTTGCATGTATTTGTTTTTTGGGGTAAGTTGATTTTTTGAGTCGTCCGATCTAAAAAGGCTGCTGTGTTTTCTCCTTTTCCTCCCTATGATCCACCCGATTCAACACCGGTCCAACAGCCCGTTCCCGTCACCCGGGGCCAAAGGCGCTCCTGCACCCATCGTCACTATGCTATGCGTGTGACGTATGCATGCAACGATACACATACAGTACGTATGTATGTACGTGCTGCACGATGCGAGGCACAATTAACCGACGACCGAGCGGTCAAGCACGCAGCTAATTTATAATGTATGAATTTCGCTACCATACATGATACGGAGTACATGTGATGATAACATTGGTAACTGGACGATCGATGATCGATGGCTCTAGCCTGCTGCACCAAAGCATGCAAAGCCTCATGCATGCATGCACGCAGTGATCGAGGCACGCACAAGCGCAACATTACGCATGCATGCATGCACGGCCCCTACAGCGCGATCGCTACTGCATGGCATGCCTTAATATCTGTTACCATCTTCCACTGTATGTCGCTTGAATTTACAAAGGCTACATAGCTCAAAAGGCTTTTTTTTTTGAAAGGAACAATCCTCAAAAGCTTCACAAGCTTGCAGGCCATTAGATATTAAACTAAATACAGGGGCACTGTTGCTTTCCTGTGTAACAGAGTATTTTGCGGCTCCATTTATGTAGGACTAATTTTCAAAACCTGGCTAGCTAGTTAGCCAGATGGTGTATGGTATGTAGAGCAAAAAGTATACATTCATAACAGGAGACTATAAACGTGCTTACATGATATACTTTTGCTTATGTGGAGGAGGGGGGCAAAAAAAAAAAAAGAAGGGAAGCATTGGTTTCTCATGCAATGCAAGGGTCAATCTCTACACTTGCTCCTGTAAGTACAAAGAGTAATGGGAGTAAAGAGGAATAGAGCAGTACGTAGTTTCTTGATGACATGACAGTGTTATATAGACTGATGTTGGCTATATATATGATCTAAGAATTGTAGAAAGGCTACATATATAGCTCGAAAGCTTCGCAAACTTGCAGGCCATTGAAGATTCAACAACGCTAGAACTAGAAGCCGATGCGTGCTTCGTTGTCCCACCCACCCACTGTCTTTTTGTTTTTAGTACTAGTTCAATTGTCGATCGATGTTTGTTGGGCGGCATGTGTTGCACGCGTTTTTGTTTTGTGGGCCGTTGGTGTAGCAGGCTTCACCCTCGTCTTTCAATTGGACATCGATCGGATTTAGCTGTGAGTGCAGGAGTGTTGGGCGGTTGTGGCTGCTGTGTTCCAACATGTGTGATATTGGTGTCAACCGTTGGCACGCGCGTGAGCCGTGAGCGGCCGTATATGTGACACACGACCAATGAAAATCTACCCGCATGCCCCACATACACACACCAAACAGCTAAATCCAAGTGACTGAAACAACAAACACCCTCTTACAAATCGGACTCACTCATCCAGTCCACCCACGATGCACCAAGAAACTCTCTTTTCTAGGGAGCTAGCGCAGTATCTTTAGAGATACATGTGGCTGTACTTGGTAGGCTGTTAGAGCATCTACAGCCGGACTTGGCAAATCCGGCCCCTCAAACGCCCGCGGATGCGTCCGCGGGCACTGACCGGTCAGTCTTCATAGTTGGTGCTATGCATCCGAGTACCTCATTTTTCATCTCCTAGATCCATACAAACCATGTAAAAGAAATCCTACGTACTACCCTAGCCTAGGCTTCGTTGTTGGAGATGTCCACGACGCCGGTGCCGGGCGGCGGGTAGATGGGCGCGTAGAAGGGCTCCGGCTTCTCCTCCTCATCTATAGACGCGAGCATCTCGTCGAAGACCGCGGCGTGCTCCACCAGTCCGCCTCCGCCTCCTGCAGATGGCGGTGGTTGGCCTCCGCCTCCGATTCCGACCGGAGGGAATCGAGGATCGCCTGCTGCTCCGCCTGCAGATCTGCGTCCCAGCACCCCCCACGTCCTCCTTGTCATCCTCCTCCAGCTCCTCCTCCTCCTCCTCAACCTCCTCCTCCTCCTCTTCAACCTCATCCTCCTCCACCTCCAAGTCCTCCTCCGGATTCACCGCGTCCGGAGGTATCCCCGCGGCGATCCGGGCTTTGTGCCTTGCCCGGATCTGCTCAAGGAGCTGCAGCCGGCGCTCCGACGTTAGATATGGGTAGCTCCTTACCCGGCGGCGTGGGGGCATGGCTACTAGTGGTGGCGGACGGCGAGTGGAAAGTGACGGCGGCGGTGGACGGGAGGGGGGGGGGGGGGGGGGATATGGACGGGTAGGGTTGCGGTGCCGGGCGGTCGGCTTAAATAGCCTGGCTAGGCAGTACGCGGCCCGCCGGAGCGGCGCCATGCGACGCCATCGGTCCGACAGAGGAGACGAGCTTTGGACCGCCGGGTTTCGGAGTGTTTTCCTGTGGGACCCATCGTCAGTCCTACGTGACGGACGCGCCCGAGCGCCCCCATATCTGCCCTAGATTTGAGCTGGATATGAGGGGTGCCAGTCAGCCCGGGCATTTGAGGCCCGTTTGAGGAGCCCGTCTGTGTCGCTTTTTCGTGACCGGTCACTGACCGGGCCGTCCGCCCGGACGTTTGAGGCGGGTTTGGGATGCCCAGCTGTAGATGCTCTTACCCGTTAGTTTGTATACCTATTCGTAGTACTAGTATTGTTTTCCTACTTGGTAATAAAGGTTTTTGCGGCTCCATTGATGCAGGACTAATTTTCAAAACCTAGAGCTAGCTAGCCAGATGGTGCCTGTATACGCAGCAACAGCAGCATCAACAGCTGCATCTTGACTAGCCATGGCACTTCCAAAAGAGAGAGGAAAAGACTAGCTAGCTGACTACACACGCGGGCGCGTACTGTGCAAGATGGATGTGACGATACACGCCATCTTTTCGTGCCCCCGCCCGGGACTAGAAAGAAAGCGGAAAGGGTCGACCCATGCATAGCACAGCGCAGCTTTGCATGCTGCACTTTTGCCGTAGGTAGATGTAGTGCAGTAGTAGTAGTATAGCCTGGAGCCCTGGGTGTGAGTCTGGACCGTCCCATCGATCCTACTACTATGTAGATCGTCCCCTTCTGGCCATGCATCCACCATCCATCACGTTTGCGTTGGGAGTTTGCGGTGGAAAAGGTGGACTCATGCATGGTAGTTGGTACTGCCTACGTACTACGTGCATGCATGTACACGTCCCGTCCTGCATGTGGGCGCGCGGGTCAGTAATTGATTTTTACTCTCCATCCTCCTCGTTTTACATGCCATGCCTGGTGGCACTGAATCTGACAGGTCAAAATGTGCTCATTGGATCGGTGGACTTTTCCTTTTTTTTTGATTGCCCAAAAGCGTTGCTGTAAGATATGTGCTCTTGTAGTTGTAGTTAATTTTGTTGTACTGGTATTAACATAACACCGCTAGATTTGCACCGTGCGCTCCGTATAAATCGAACACTGGTATTACAAGAAAATCTCTAAAAGAAAAGAGAGGTGCAATTCAGTCCCTGAGGACTCCTAAATCCTCTTCATCCCGCACATGCTGATGGTGCGCCAATGTTGCTGATGTTAGAGTTCCGCACCATCGTCTTGTCGAGCAAGAAAGTAGCATCCAGGGAAGTGATCGATCTCCGCGGGAGGTGCCGGTGGCGTCGATCCTGAAGGATCCACAACCCGGAGAAGAGGACGACGCTGGGTCAATCGCTCCTAGATGTCCGCCTGAGTCGACATAATAACCAACCGATGTTGCTGCTACTAAAGCACCACTAGCCCAACGAAGACACAACCAACCCCCCCTACTTCCAAAGAGGGAAAGACAAACATGTCCACCTGATCTCGTCACTGCATCCAACATCGCGCGCACCGCCGAAGACACAAAAGTTGGAAGAGACCTCATTGAGTACCGTCGTCGCCGCCGCCACCATGGGAAGGGCCGAAGCAATGAACAACGGATACCTACCTGTCCACTGATCTCACCACCATCTTCGGGGTGGTGTCGCAAGAGGCGTTTGGGTTACGATATTTCCTTTGGGTTAAGAAGATGAATGAGCCATAATGTGACAATAGCTATAAATCATGATGATTTTAATACAAAAATAGAACATATACATTTTATGAATATGAAAATAAAATTCCAATTAAATTATTTTCATGTAGGTAGCCTATGTACTTGGACACATATTAGTGATTCAAGCTCCAACATGTTGATCGTTCCAGTCCCACATGACTAACATTTCTTGACGGACTTGCATATTTTCTAAATACAAGAATTCAATTGACCATTTAAAGCTTCACTTTAGAGTTCCTAAAAGTAAGAAAATACCAAGCATATTCTTAAGCGATATCAAGCAAACCATTACATTTTACAAAAAAAAAACTGTTTATTACAAAGAAACGCCCTACTGGATCTGCTATTGGTCTTGTCCCTCTAGTAAACAGTTAACAATAGTAATTATTTTTCACTCATAAAAAGAAAAGGACCATTCTCCTTCCAGTTTCCTCTCAAAAGGAAAACAGAAGTGCCACATCCAAATTTCATTTCCACTAGATCATACGGAAAAAGAGAAGGGCCACATTCGAATTTAATTTCCAGCGAGAGCCCTCCTGGCTCGTGGAGCCAATAGTTGCATTACAAGTTTTACGATGATTGGTGATTTTAGGGACGTTCATCCAGTCTAATCCGACGGTGGTAAAATAGGAGTTATAAGATTGAAATTACGTGAAAGTACAAGTAACGGTGGGTCGGGTACAAAAATTACGTGGGACCATGACTTGTAATTATTTTTTAATGTTAGATTTGTCATTTAACCTGTGCAGGATTCACCGTACAAGTCATCTCTCTCCCCAGGATTCACCGTACATGACATCTATCTCTCCACTTGATCAAACTCCTCAATATCTCCTCACTCTGTCGTCCCCAAACCTCACCGAATCACCGCCGTCGTCGTTGCCCAGCAGCCTCGGCCTCCTCCGGTGTTGTCCCACGTCTGTACGGACCATGCCCCGAGGGTCAGTCTCTGCCGGTGTCCAACTAACCCTTGCCGCGCTGGGTCGGCGGCGCTGCTCCTGGATGCGGGAGGAGGAGGAGAGGGAATAGGGGGTCAAGGCGCGACCGCAGGAGAAGTAGAGCGCGGCATGGTCGACCGGTGGTCGTCCGTGAGAGCACGAGCACGACCCGCCAGCCTTGATCGAGCGAATTGACAAAGTTTCTGAAAGAAAAAACAATCGTACATGACCATAATACCCTTGCTGATTAAACTTAATATTTTTAATTAACATGTTAAAATCAACGATGGGAAATAATCAAAAGGGGAGTTTTTTTTTTTGCGAAAGGACCCAAGGCCATATATTAAGTAGTCCCTCCGTTTTTATTTACTCCGCATATTAGCTTTGACTGAAGTCAAACTTTGTAAAGTTTGACCAAGTTTGTAGAAAACAATATGAACATTTACAGTGACAAATTTATATGATGTGAAAATATATGCAATGATGAATCCAATGATATTGGTTTGTTGGTGTATATGTTAATATATTTTTCTACAAACATGTTGAAAGTACATAAAGTTTGGCTTTAGACAAACCTAATATGCGGACTAAATAAAAATGGAGGGAGTATCACAGGAGACGGGACCTTACAAGCACACCCAAACAGAAAGATGAAATTACATTCAAATTCTTCTAGGGTTGTTTGGAACTTTGGATGGAGAAGAGTTTGGTTGGGCAGAGGTCCTCAAGAACCATGCTCATATCCAACAGCTTGCCCGTTGCTCATGCCCGTACCACACTAGACATCCATGGATATTCATGGAGCAAATACAAACAGTATTTGCAATAATTATTTATAAAATTGCGACAAAAGAAATAAATCCCTAGACAACATATAATACATAATATTTATTTAGTCTTGCATTGCACACAAAGTAATGTTTAATTTTCAAAGGGTTTAGGGTTACTGACATGTGGATCCCACATGTTAGCCCAGTATTTATGGAGTAAAATCCACGCCCTATTCTGAGTATCAGGGGAAGGATACTCGTCAAATGTCGGGACACGTGGCAGCATCCAGGGAGCACTGTTTGCCGAGTCCTGATACTTGGCAAAGTCCTATGCCGAGAACCTGGGGCACAATTCTAGGCATATATTTATACCACATGGCGACCGGTTGTGCCCGTGTTTGCAAAGCACTGGCGGCAAACCGAGGTGCCATGTGGCATTGCCGTTTCCATCGGTTGGCCGTTAGACGCCTTTATATTGCCGAGCACCCTCGTATGACACTCCCGACAATCGACGCTCAGCATACCCCGTGTTGCCGACATGGTATAAGCCGAACAGTCTTTGCTGAGTGTAACACTCGCCAAAGCCGATACCGAGGCTTTTTTGGCCATCGCCGAGTGTTTCCGGTACACGGCAAACAAGGTTTTCCCTGCGGTGTACTCAACACATGCGTTTGCTGGTGCCTGCCCACAAAAATACATGGATCAAAAAATACCCTCGATACCCCTCTAGTGGTCACCGTATACCCTACAGATAAAATTGATAGCTTTAATGTGCATGGAATTCACAAGCTTTTTGTTCACTTTTGATTTACGCAGATAATTCTTCCTTGTTACAATAGAGGAAAAAAAGTCCCTCCCCAAATCGCACACGACTTCCTTCCCTATGTAGAAATCGCCAATTTACATTTCAAAAAGGAAGTTCTACTATCCTTTTCAATTAGTAAGTTGTTGATTGACATACACTTTACTTTACAATAAAAGAAATACTCCCTCCGTAAAGAAATATAAGATCGTTTAGATCACAAGTACTGTATACTTAATCCTATTTCATCCAGACAATTCCTCCTTCTGATCAAACCTTTCCCAAGAAAGTACTACTATCTGTATTCTGCAAATGCGGGCGAAACCACAAACGGAAAGAAAATTAACACGTGCCCGCCGACTGACATGCATGGAAGCAGTAGTATTCACACCGAGAAGACTCCTTTGACCACCGTCGGAGAAATCGGTGACAGCACTTGAGTATTATGTAGTTAATACTCACTGTCATGGGGGTTTCAGGCTTTCAGCTTGCAGTTATTGATGCAGCGACTTTACATGCACAGCGCAGGTTATCTTTTAGGAGCACTTAATTACCTTTGCAGGTTATGTCTCAGAAGGTAGCTGGATTTGAAGGCAGATGCTTTTCTCTGAGACAAGAAGATATTAGTAGTCAATTGACCAAGCTAATGCACGTACTTAAACAAATTAAGATGGTAATTTGTAGGGAAAATGTGTATATAGCTGTAGCCAAAGTGTAGGGAAAATGTGTTGTGTGCTTCCACACTCAGCTTGGGAGACAGAAAAGAGAAAGGGGCTCCTACCTATCAGATAAAAACACCCCACCACACAAAAGATTCCAATCAACTAAAATCACCAGCTACGCACTGCTATATGATGGGCATCTCCTCCATGATTTATTTCCATGCTACAACAAGAGACATGGGGGCCCTTTCTCAACACTGCCCACACTGCCATCTTCTCCATTAATGGAGATGCAGTCATGATTTGGTCTTATCATGCAACTCTCCCACCTCCTCTCCCTCTACCATTATACCCCTCCCCAACTTTTATATAAACCGGCAGCAGGGACACCAAGGAGCCAAAAACTCTGTTGGCCCTTCTCTGAACCCCTCCTCCTTGCCAAGAAAACCTCATCTCCAACACAAGGGGTAGCTAGCTAGCTAGTAGGCGTCGGGCAATGGCAGGATTCTCACACCTCCCGCAGCAGATGGAGTATGGCCTCGCCAATGCCGGCAGCTTCTTGCTCTGCCATGGCAACCCTGAGGATGCAGCAGCAGCAGCCTCACTGGAGGGCTCCTCTGTGGTTCTTGACACCCCTCTTGTGGCCACTGCTTCTGTGGAGAAGAAGAGGAAGCCCAAGGAAGACACTGTCAGCCTCAACTCTGCCCACTCAAAGGTAGCATATACTGTATATAGCAGATTGATTGAACCTTCCATGTTTGTTCTGAAACACGTTCATTTATCAGTACACATGTTGCTTATGGATAGTATTGTTTGTGACTGAAAAAATAATTTAGGAAACCAAGGAGAGTACCAGGAAGAGGGGAGGCAAAAAGCAGGGCAAGGAGATGGAGGAGGAGGAAGAACCAAAGGGGTACATCCATGTGAGGGCAAGGAGAGGGCAGGCAACAGATAGCCACAGCCTTTCAGAGAGGGTACTGATGTTCTTCACTATCTTTTCTCTTGTGTGGTTGTAGCTAGCTTCGCTTGGTTTTTGGGGCCTCTTTTTGTTACTCATATGCTGTGGCATTTTGGTTTCTTGCTTCAGGTGAGGAGGGAGAGGATCAGTGAAAGGATGAGGATGCTGCAGTCCCTGGTCCCTGGCTGTGACAAGGTTATAAGTTAGTTGACTGCTCCTAATTAAAATCACCACTAAGTTTAAAGTAACTTCTTGTGCATTGGGTGCTAAGATTAGAAGAAAAATGTGCACTGATTTGTGTATAGGTCACTGGGAAGGCCCTCATTTTGGATGAGATCATCAACTATGTGCAGTCACTGCAAAACCAAGTTGAGGTACTGGATTTAGAAAAAGAAACAAATATTTATATGTGAGAAGGACTTAAGCCTTGGAGATTTCGTTGGTTAATTAACAAGTTGTCATTTGTCATGCAGTTCCTGTCCATGAGGATTGCTTCCCTGAGCCCTGTGGTGTATGGTTTTGGCATGGAGAGTGAGGCTGCCTTCAGTGACCAATCACAAGTATGGGTTAATCAATATGCAAGCTCAAATATATATAATCATTGTGATAGACCATATATGTTGCTCTACCTTTCTTATAAAAAAACTTATACCTTTTGAATATAACTTTGTTGTTTCAGAAGATTGAAGGCATGTTCCATGAGGCAGCTGCATTGCCTGCTGATCCTCCCATGAACAGATCATCCAGCCCAGCTCCATCTCAGGCCATGATGGACACAGGCACCTCCTCCTCCTCCCCACCCTACTCACTTCAAGGCACCCAGGTTTGCCCACTTTCTCTTTCTCTCTCTACATGATCGATCATTCAGGACCCAATTCCAAAGCGCTGTTCAATGTACATGCCTGCCGTGCTGATGAGGCTGCCCATGTGTGCATGATTTTCCAGGACAACGGCAGCAGCAGCAGCAGCTACATGATGCAAACAGTAGGTGAGCCGAGGCACGAACTGTTCAATCAAGTGGTGTTCAGTAACTACATGTGCTCCTTCCAGCAGTGAAAGGAAGGGCCCTACATTTGACAACGTCATCTGGGTAAATGATTGTGCACTTAAGTTTCAGTAAAAGTAGGCATCATACCACCGTGAAATCAAAATTAACCACTAGCACCATATGGAATGCATACAAAAAAAATTGCAGTATTTTTTTAGTACAGTGCTTGATACTCAGATTAACTTTTCACCCAGATGACTAGTTCTGATTTGTATATATATACTCTCTCTTTTTTGGGTTTGTGACTAGCAGGAGGAAATAATGCTGGCCAGGGTGGTGACTGAGTTGAAGCACCAGATGAGTTTGAGATGTTGGATGATCTAGCGATCCATCCCCTTGTCTGGTGGCATGCATGCAGCAGTAGAGACCAGTGAAGTACTAGCAAGTAGAGTTATTAATTAATTAGCAGTAGAACCAGAGAGGCTTGTCATTGTAGCTAGCATCTTTTCAAGGCCATCGCCCGAACTTGTACTCTCCTAGCTTAGACAAAAGATGTTTATGATGAGATCATTTGTTTATATAAAAGAGAGCCATTTCTACTGTGACAAAGATAACTTATTGACTCTTGGACAAAAACTGTCTCAGTTAATCTCGCTTCTGAACATACAGTACTGTTTCAGCTCTAATATTTACATGCACCTAGCTACTTGTAAAATTCTAGTAGCATATATACTAGTATCATTTTACACGGAAATACCCAGTGGGTCTCGGGTCCCAATGTACCTGGATTGGAAAAGATAATTTAGATAATTCAGAAAAAGTAAAAAATTCCGGAAACATTTTGGAATCAAACAGGACCAGGTATTACGCTCGTGGGAAAAGTTTTGCGAAGGAATAGCTTCAACTGGCTCCATTGCAAAAAATAAAAAAATTGCGAGTACAAAAAACGTGAATAGTAACTTTTATATAGTGTTGATTTCGCCCAGAATACCATGAAAGCCATCCATTCGCGAAACTTTTCACACGAGTGTAACACCTGATCATGTTTGCTTCCAAAAAAATTCAGAACTTTTTGTGTCTTTTTGAATTTTCTATTTTTTTCAACTCAGGTGCATTGGCAGTTTGGCACCCGAGACCCAAAGATTCAGGTGGCATTTTACACTGATAATTGAGGAGGTGGGAGTAAATGTAGTTGTGGCATTAGGTAGAGGTCCATCCTGCATGGGCATTCAATTAGTAGCAGGGTAGCTCTTGTGTTCTTCTTCAGATTGGAGATGGACCTGTACGTACGTACGTCCCGAACAGTTTTGTGCCAACCCTAAATGCAACAGCATAGTAGTAGTACACAGTTACACACCGCCTCTTCCGATCCACCAACATTATTGGCTATAGTGGCCCCTCTAATCACGATTTGTTGTGTTGACGAAAGAGAAACCGGACACATCGATCGCACGATCTGTCATGTCGGCCATTGCATCACAGCCTTCACGTCACGTAACTTTCATATGAGCTGGTGGAAACTACTCCCTCCGTTTTTTTAACACAGTACACACAAGCGCTCATACATACGTGCATACACTCACCCCTATGAACGCACACACGCACACCCTACCCTTATGAGCACCTTCGAGAGACTGAGCCGGCATATCATCTTGAGATTTACGAAGTCACTGTAGGCGCCTCGTCGTCAACGGGAACGTCTCCTCCCACTGAAAGCGCATCGCTGGAAATCCTGAAATAAATCCAGGAATAATGCAAGCACCAGGACTTGAACCCTGATGGGCTGGGGATACCATTGTCTCTCTAACCATCCAACCACAGGTTGGTTCGCCCCTCTGTTCTTAAATATAAGGCCTTTTAGAGATTCCAATACTGACTACATACGGAGCAAAATGAGTGAAACTACACTTAAAGTATGTCGATATACATTCATATGTAGTCCATGTTGAAATCTCTAAAAGGGCTTATATTTAGAAACAAAGGGAGTATATACTAGCGAGAATACATAACAAGGAGCAATTACTACTTACTAGTTATCTTTTTTACTTTAAATAAACGTAAATGGTTGAAAAAACACTTGATTGTATGGTGAGATTGTGCATTAATCCAAGGGCCTTTCACCGAGATGGTCCATTTTCATATCAATGTAAGGGCTAGTTCTTTGGATTCATGTGAAATTTGTTACTATATGAATCTGCAGTATGTGAAATATGCTTTGTAGTGCACTGATTTTGCATATGCATGAGACACACATGAGAGATAAGATGAATATGGATGTTAATTTGAGATGTGTATTGCTGCCAGTGCAACTGTGTGCTCATGTATATCTTCTGGGCGTGGGCGTACTGAGATAGTACATATTCAACGGATGGGCTTCTCCAAAAAATGGCGCAAGTGGATCAAAAATTTTGTTACTGGAGGCAGTGTGGCTATATATCAAAGTTAATGATGATGTACGCCATTACTTCCAGACAAAAAAAGATCTACGCCAGGGTGACCCGATGCCTCCAATGTTATTTAACATTGTTGCTAACATGTTCGCTATCCTGATTGAGCGCGTCAAGTAGGATATTGATGGCCAGATTATGAGAGTAGTGCTACACCTTGTGGATGGCCTATCAATCTTGCAATATGATGACGATACAATTCTTTTTATGAAACATGACCTATATAAAAGCTCAAACATGAAACTCGTGCTTTCAGCTTTTGAGAAAATGACGGGCCTTAAAATTAATTCATAAAAGTGAATTGTTCTACTTCGGATAAACCAGTGAGGCGGCTGCTAATTACGATGACCTTTTCGGTTGTGCACATGGTGTAGGATCGAAAGTATGACTAGAGAGGGAGGGGGGGGGGGGGTGATTAAACTACTTGACAAATAAAAACCTAGCCTTTTCTCAATTTTAGTTGTAGGCAAGTTTTAGCAACAATCACAAGTCAAACAACAGTCTACACATGCAAGTCTAGAGTATTAGGCAGCGGAAAGTAAAAACTTGACATATGAATGTAAAGGAGGGGGTCGGAGATATCAAACGCAATGAAGACACGGTGATTTTTGGCGTGGTTCCGATAGGTGGTGCTATCGTACATCTACTTTAATGGAGACTTCAACCCACGGAGGGTAACGGCTGCGCGAGTCCATGGAAGGCTCCACCCACAAAGGGTCCACGAAGAAACAACCTTGTCTATTACATCATGGCTTACGCCCACGAAGGACTAGCCTCACTCGGGGTAGATCTTCATGAAGTAGGCGATCTCCTTGCCCTTACAAGCTCCTTAGTTCAACTCCACAAGCTTGGAGGCTTCCAAGTGACACCTGATAAACCACAACTATAGGGGATCAATTGTAGCTTTTTTGATAAATAAGAGTGTCGAACCCAACGAGGAGCTAAAGATAGAATCAATATTCCCTTCAAGTTCTATCGACCACCGATACAACTCTACGCACACTTAACGTTCGCTTTACCTAGAACAAGTATAAAACTAGAAGTACTTTGTAGGTGTAATGCTAGAACTACTTTGCAAGAATAAAACTAGGAGTACTTTGCGAGATAATAAAAGTAGCAAGCTTTTTGTAACACAAAAGAAAAATTATCCATAGGCAATTGAATATGACATGTGTGATAATTATTATATGCAATGAGGGAGAGGCATACGCTAACATACTTTCCATACTTGGATGATATGCACTTATGATTGGAACTCTAACAAGCATCCGCAACTACTAAAGATCATTAAGGTAAAACCCAACCATAGCATTAAGTAAAAAGTCCCCTTTACTCCCATACGCAACAACACCCTTACATGGGTGTAAGTTTCTGTCACTCTAGCCGCCCACTATAAGCAAATTATGAACGTATTGCAAACCCTATAGTGGGAATCCCTCACGCTTGCGCGACACGGAGGGCACCATAGGACAACACCATATCAACATAAAACTCATATCAATCACACCATACCACAATTAACCCGTAGGACAAAAGAAATCTACTCAAACATCATAGGATTGCCACATATCATTGGATAATAATATATAGCGTTAAGCACCATGTTTAAGTAGAGATTACATCGGGGAGAAGAGGTGTTACACTGCTGCATAGAGGGGGAGAGAGTTGGTGTTGATGGCGGCAAAGTTGGTGGTGTAGATCGCCGTCACGATGGTTCCCCCGGCGGCGCTCCGGCGCCACCGGGAGAGAGGGGGAGAGAGCCCCCCTCCTTCTTCTTCTTCCTTGGCCTCCCCCCCTAGATGGGAGGAGAGTTTCCCCTCTGGTCCATGGCCGCCATGGCTCCCGGAGGGCAGGAGCCCCTCCGAGATTGGATCTCTCTCTTTGTTCTCTTCTGTTTCGCGTTCCTGTTTTCTGGTCTTTCACCATTTCTTATATTCCTGGAGATCCGTAACTCCAATTGCGCTGAAATTTTCACACGATTTTTTTCTCGATATAAGCTTCCTTGCGGCCGAAGAAGAACCCCAACCGACTTACGGTGTGCCCACAAGGCAGTACCACGCTGCTAGGGGGGTCGTGCCCAAGTGGCCTGTGGAGGCTGTGGGCCTCCGTTTGCGTTGATTCCACCTAAAAATCACATATATTCCAAAATAAGTCTCCGTAAAATTTTATTGCATTTGGACTTCGTTTGATATGGATTTTCTGTGAAACAAAAAACAAGCAGAAAAAAGGAACTGACACTGGGCACTGGATCAATATGTTAGTCCCAAAAATAATATAAAATGTTGCCAAAAGTATGTGAAAGTTGTAGACTATTGGCATGAAACAATAAAAAATTATAGATACGACGGAGACGTATCAGCATCCCCAAGCTTAATTCCTGCTCGTCATCGAGTAGGTAAATGATAAAAAAGATAATTTTTGATGTGGAATGCTACCTAGCATAACTTGATCATGTAATCTAATCATGGAATGAATATTAAGATACGAGTGATTCAAGGCAATAGTCTACCAATTTGATATTGAAAAAATAATACAAAACATGCATGTATTTCATCATTGCTTTTCATAATAATGGTGCTAAAGGAAACAACCTCTATACACTTAGTTGTGGTAAGCATGACACGCTCGTTCTTCCCTGCATAGACATATCAAATCAAGAGTACCCTGGTGCCAAACCAAGCAATTGGATCATACTTTTTAACGCGCTTCAGCATTTTCAACTTCACTCAATACATGAGCGTGAGCCATGGACATAGCACTATGGGTGGAATAGAATGCGGTGGTAGAGATCAATAGGAGAAGTCAAAAAGGGAGAAAGTCTCGCATCAACTAGGTGGATCAACGGGCTATGAAGATGCCCATCAATCGATATCAATGCGAGGAGTAGGGATTGCCATGCAACGGATGCAGTAAGAGCTATAAGTGTATGAAAGCTCAAACTGAAAACTAAGTGGGTGTGCATCCAACTTGCTTGGTCATGAAGACCTCGGGCATTTGAGGAAGCCCATCATCGGAATATACAAGCCAAGTTCTATAATAAAAAATTCCCACTAGTATATTAAAGTGACAACTCATGAGACTCTCTATATGAAGAACATGGTGCTACTCTGAAGCACAAGTGTGGTAAAATGATAGGAACATTGCCCCTTCTCTCTTTTTCTCTCATTTCATTTTTTTTTGGTTTTCTCCCTTTTTTTTCTTTCTTTTTTCTTCTTTTTTCTTGGGCTCTTTTTGGCCTTTTTTTTTCTTTTTTTTCTTTATTTTTCGTCCGGAGCCTCATCCCGACTTGTGGGGGAATCATAGCCTCCATCATCCTTTCCTCACTGGGACAATGCTCTAATAATGATGATCATCGCACTTTTATTTACTTACAACTCAAAATTACAACTCGATACTAGAACAAATATGACTCTATATGAATGCCTCTGGCAGTGTACCAGGATGTGCAATGATCTAGCGTAGCAAAGATATCAAAAAACAGAAAAGCCATGAAAATATCATGCCAGCTATCTTACGATCATGCAAAGCAATATGACAATGAATGCTCAAGTCATGTATATGATGATGATGGAAGTTGCATGGCAATATATCTCGGAATGGCTATGGAAATGCCATAATAGGTAGGCATGGTGGCTGTTTTGAGGAAGGGTAAATGGGTTTATGTGTGAAAGAGCGTATCATATCACGGGGTTTGGATGCACCGGCAAAGTTTGCGCCAACTCTCGAGGTGAGAAAGGGCAATGCATGGTACCGAAGAGGCTAGCAAATTGCGGAAGGGTGAGAGTGCGTATAATCCATGGACTCACATTAGTCATAAAGAACTCACATACTTATTGCAAAGCCTACTTGCCCTCGAAGCAAAGTACTACTCTCATGCCCCTAGGGGGAGGTTGGGAGGAGTTAACCATCGCGCGCCCCCGATCCGAACAACACAAAGACTCAATCAATGATAAATCATGCTCCGACCTCACTGCTAATGTCAGCGGCCACCACTTTACATGCGTGAAGATTTACTTGCGTAAAGACTTACTTCCCTTAACACCATTATTAATACTCAACTTTAATTCTTTTACTAGCATTCCCTAATATTACCACCTCAATATCGCAAAACTATTGCAAGGAATCAAACATATCATATTCAGTGATCTACAAGTTTTATGTAGGAATTTATGACTAATCATGTGAATGACCCATTCCTGTTGACTCTCTAAATAGATATAAGTGAAGCATGAGAGTTTAATTCTTTCTAAAAAAGACCACACTCTAATAAATATAAGTGAAGCAAAAGAGCATTCTACAAATAACGGTTTTCTATATGAAGAGAAACAGGCATCCAAACTTCAAATGATATAAGTGAAGCACATGAAGCATTCTATAAAGCCATACTCAAAAGATATAAGTGAAGTGCATGAAGCATTTTATAAATCAACCAAGGACTATCTCATACCAGCATGGTGCATTATTAACAGAAAAAGAAAAAGCACACGACGCTCCAAGAATTTACGCATATCATGTGAATGAAACAAAAACCGAGACATACCAATAATTGTCAAAGAAAGATAGGATGCCTTCCGGGGCATCCCCAAGCTTAGACGCTTGAGTCTCCTTGAATATTTACTTGGGGTGCCTTGGGCATCCCCAAGCTTTAACTCTTGCCTCTCCTTATTCTCCTCATATCGATACCTCCTCGATCTTCGAACACTTCATCCACACAAAACTTAACCGAACTTTTTATTAGAGGGGTTAGTACATATAACATCAAATCCAATCATGTCCTGCTGTAACATTATTGTATAATTATAATCAAACATTACCCACTATATGCTATCACAATTCTATGGCTCCCAAGTCAATGGGGCTCAACAAGATTTCAAACATACGCAAATAACGAAACTATAACAGCAATCTGTGAAAACAGGACAGTCTGTAAAGATGCAGATGGTACATATACTTCTGTAACTAAAAAAATTCTAAAAAATTAGGACAAAATAAACAATTTTCATATCAGTACTGTGTAAAAATTTCAGAATTTTTTCACGTTCCAGTAAAATAACAAAATTCAAGCACTACAGCAAAAGTTTCTGTTTTTTCACAGCACACACCAAACAAGCAATTTAAACATCCTAAAGGTAAATCTTGGCACATTATTTTTATAATACAATGGATTTGTAAAAGGGGATAATTATTTTAGCTGAAAAGTTTCTGTAATCAAGATTCACAAAGTTTTCATGGGCATGAACAAAGTTCAAGGCTAGCCCCCACTTCCACATTGCTCATCTGTCTCACTTTCACTTTTCTTTTTATAAAAGTTTTAGGTTGCCCTCTATATAATTTTGGTTTAAAACTTTTTAAAAGCACACAATAGAATAAAATGACTCTCTAAAACTTCCGGGTTGTCTCCCAGGCAGCGCTTTCTTTAAAGCCATTAAGCTAGGCATAAAGTGCTCATGTAACCGATCCCCCCGGATCCCAAGGTATATCAAAGCCAATTTTAATTAACAATGACTTGTAATTTAGTAGTGAGCACAAAGCAACATATATCATGCAATGAAGAAGTCTAACTCTCTTCCTATGCATCGGCATGTCATAAAAGAACAATTCATGCACATCAAGTAAAGGCCAATGCATAGTATAAGCAGTTTCTTGCAATTTTATCGTATTGGAAACATAGAGAGACGGAGATGTAGTTCCTCTCTCATAATAATTGCAAGTAGGAGCAGCAAGCACATGCCTATTATATTCATCAAAATTATCATGTGCAATAGTAAAACGCAACCCATCAATATAATCCTTAATAAGCACAAACTTCTCCGATATAGTATAGTTTGGAGAATTCAAAAAGATAATAGTACTATCATGTGTGGGTGCAATAGCAACAATTTCATTATTAACATAAGGAACTATAGCAAGTTCATCTCCATAAGCATAATTCATATTGGCATCATGGCCACAAGCATAGCAAGCATCAATTTCATCAAAAAGGGATATTTCAGACGCATCAAAGGGATCATAGCATTCATCATAGCGTTCATCCTTCGGTAAGCACGAAGGGAGATTAAACAATGTATGGGTTGAAGAGTTACTCTCATTAGAAGGTGGGCACGGGTAGCTAATCCTCTCTTCCTCCTTTTGTTCTTCGCTCTCCTCCTCATCTTTTTCATCTAATGAGCTCACAATTTCAGGAATTTCTTCTTCCATAGTTTCCTGCAAAATATTAGTCTCTTCTCGGACAGCGGAGACTTTCTCAATAAATTCATCAATAAAGGCATTGTATTCATAATTCTTATAGCAATATTTAAGTATAGCAAAATTTTCAGATCGGTAAACAGCATCATCATAATTTTCATACTTTTCAAACAAAGATTCAATTTCATAAGCACCCTTAAAAGCAACAAATTCTTCTATTTGTTCCACATCATAGTAATCATATACACCATTAGTATAAGAAGCCAATGTTTCATTATCATTAAATTTACATGAAAAGGGAAGGTGTGGAGCCTTCATCTTAGAGCAACAAGTATAATCATATCTTAAGCATAAATTCCGAGCATACCAATGCAAATAATAAATTTGATCCCATAAGAGTTTCCCTTTTTGAGTCAAGCGATAATCCCTAAAGTATTCACGTTGATCGAACGTGTCTCCCATTATCAAGTTGAATGGGGTTTTTTCAGGATTATCAAAGTAGTGTTTAATATTTCCCACATAACGAGCATCGAGTGTTTTAGGAGGTTCCCCATCTCCATGAGTAGCAAGTACAACTATTTTTTTTTTGGTATTTCGTGTTCCATATCCATAACTAAAGATATAAAACAACTTAAAACAGAAAATAAAATCTACTTAGTGATAAAGCAAAGAAGCACACACGAGAATATCAACCCCACGCTATTGCTCCCCGGCAACGGCGCCAGAAAAAAGTCTGGATAACCCACAAGTATAGGGGATCAAATGTAGCTTTTTCGATAAATAAGAGTGTCGAACCCAACGAGGAACTAAAGGTAGAATCAATATTCCCTTCAAGTTCTATCAACCACCGATACAACTCTACGCACACTTAACGTTCGCTTTACCTAGAACAAGTATAAAACTAGAAGTACTTTGTAGGTGTAATGCTAGAACTACTTTGCAAGAATAAAACTAGGAGTACTTTGCGAGATAATAAAAGTAGCAAGCTTTTTGTAACACAAAAGAAAGATTGTCCATAGGCAATTGAATATGACATGTGTGATAATTATTATATGCAATGAGGGAGAGGCATACGCTAACATACTTTCCATACTTGGATCATATGCACTTATGATTGGAACTCTAGCAAGCATCCGCAACTACTAAAGATCATTAAGGTAAAACCCAACCATAGCATTAAGTAAAAAGTCCCCTTTACTCCCATACGCAACAACCCCCTTACTCGGGTGTAAGCTTCTGTCACTCTAGCCGCCCACTATAAGCGAATTATGAACGTATTGCAAACCCTACAGCGGGAATCCCTCACGCTTGCACGACACGGAGGGCACCATAGGACAACACCATATCAACATAAAACTCATATCAATCACACCATACCACAATTAACCCGTAGGACAAAAGAAATCTACTCAAACATCATAGGATTGCCACATATCATTGGATAATAATATATAGCATTAAGCACCATGTTTAAGTAGAGATTACAGCGGGGAGAAGAGGTGTTACACTGCTGGATAGAGGGGGGAGAGTTGGTGTTGACGGCGGCGAAGTTGTTGGTGTAGATCGCCGTCACGATGGTTCCCCCGGCGGCGCTCCGGCGCCACCGGGAGAGAGGGGGAGAGAGGCGCCCCCCTCCTTCTTCTTCTTCCTTGGCCTCCCCCCTAGATGGGAGGAGAGTTTCCCCTCTGGTCCATGGCCTCCATGGCTCCCGGAGGGCAGGAGCCCCTCCGAGATTGGATCTCTCTCTCTGTTCTCTTCTGTTTCGCATTCCTGTTTTCTGGCCTTTCACTGTTTCTTATATTCCCGGAGATCCGTAACTCCGATTGTGCTGAAATTTTAACACGATTTATTTCTCGATATAAGCTTCCTTGCGGTCGAAGAAGAACCCCAACCGACTTACGGTGTGCCCACAAGGCAGTACCACGCGGCTAGGGGGGGGGGGTCGCACCCAAGTGGCTTGTGGAGGCTGTGGGCCTCCGTTTGCATTGATTCTACCTCCCAAAAATCACATATATTCCAAAATAATTCTCCGTAAAATTTTATTGCATTTGGACTTCGTTTGATATGGATTTTCTATGAAATAAAAAACAAGCAGAAAACAGGAACTGGCACTGGGCACTGGATCAATATGTTAGTCCCAAAAATAATATAAAATGTTGCCAAAAGTATGTGAAAGTTGTAGAATATTGGCATGAAACAATCAAAAATTATAGATACGACGGAGACGTATCAACACCTAACCAATCTAGGAGACACCAATCTCCAAAAGGTAATAGATGTTGTTGTTGATGATGAACTCCTTGCTCTTGTGCTTAAAAAGATAGTCTCCTCAATACTCAATCACTCTCGCACAGATTTGGCATGGTGGTAGGAGAAGGATAGGAGTGTAAAGCAACTTGAGGGGGGTAGAAATTAAGGATCAAATGGTTGGAGTGGAATGCCTTGATCTCAACACAAGTGTAGGTGGTTCTCTCTCAGAAAATGGATATGGGAAGTGTAGTTTCTTCCTGGTTGCTCTCTCAGAGAGTAGGTGGTGTGGGTGGGGTATATATAGACATCACCAAAGATCTAGCCGTTACAAACTTTATGCATAACTTCGTGACACCGAAAGTGAATCTTGGGGGGACCGACCTATGCAAAAGATTCGAACGTTAGACGTTTCGGTGAGACCGGATGAATCCACTCGGTGAGACCGATATGTGATGACCTAAGCAGATTCCTCATCTCGGTAATTCCGACCGGTTCATCTCGGTGATTCCGAAATGAAAACGACTGGGTACATAAACTTGGTCACTGCACTTCGGTGGGACCGAATTTCATCTCGGTTGTACCGAGTTTCTAGGGTTTGTCTTATGGCACTGTCTGAAGCATCTTGGTGGGTCCGGATAGGAGCATTTCGGTGGGACCGAGTTTGGACTTAGGGTTTTGGACAGTTTGGAATGTGGGAAAGTGGTTGAGGGTTTTGGAGCAATATCTTCAAGCACTTGAGCAAATGACTCATGATCAAAACCTCACCCCCTTTTAATATTATTGGCTTTCTTATGGACTCAATGTGATGTAGAGTCTTGAAGCTTTTGCCAATGCTTATCCTTAGCATTTTGAGGGGTCCACAATCACATGTCCTAGCCATGCCAACATTGAACTTTCCTGAAATGAACTTTGAATGGACATTAGTTTAATGATATATATGTTGTTATTAATTACCAAAATCACCCGGGGATTAGTTGCACTTTCACAAAGCCATTTCCTGAATAAGTATTTGGGAATCCCGATACAAGCTAGGTAGGGGACAACTTATTTTGACAGCCACCCATAAGCCCCAAAAGAATTATCCCTAAGTTGGTTAGGAGGAGTCCCTATGGATGCCGGTTGCCTTGTCTTGTACTCCAAGCCATCCGGCCCATCACGTTTTGGGGCCATGGATCGGGTTGACTGGCCCATGGCATAACCGACCTAGGGGTGCCAGTCAGACCTAGTTAGACCGGTTTACGGTAAGGTGAGGTACCCTTGAGCCGTAACACTGTGACGCATCATGCAAGACAAACACATGCATCACACAAAACAACAATCTGGAGACACATTTGGCAACATAAAATTTAGTCCTGCCCAACAGGCATAAGGAACCATTGCAACATATCACTGGCGAGTACACAACAAACACCATACAGAGAGAGAGAGAGGGGGGGGGTGACTTTTTTCATATGTGAGAACAACTGAATTTTCTTCCAGATCAGTCGATTGGATTGGATCCTTTTCTTTTTAATTGTGCACTTTTTTACGAATTTAAGTATGCGCTTTTGAAAGTGTTTCCTCCTCCCAAGAAGCAACTTCCACATGACCAGGGTTTCCTCTTCTCTAGTTGGCGCCGCCACCGGTCTGCCCCGCCTCTGATGGCCTTTTGGGCCGTGGAGGTGCGGAGGACCCCGGCCACTCGCCGGCGGGAGGGATCTCGCTCTTGTTCTTGTTTGGTTCAGTGTCTCGGTTGAGGCTGTGTACACCCGATCCCCATTCTGATCGTGCATCTAGTGTTATCAGAGGGTGTGTGGTGATGTGTCTCCATCAGATCTCATGGGATTTGGTCGGTGTGGTCTTCAGTGGATCTGTTTGTATACAGTCTTCGGTCGTGTGTCTACATGTTTGATCCTTCCGATCTACACTTCTATTCATCGGTGACTGTTGCTATTCTGGTGCGAGGGCCCTCTGGGGCCTTAGCATGATAGACTTTCCGACTGGAACAAGGTTTGCTCGGCTCCAGCAACGAAGAGGCGATGACGGCGGCGTGTCTTCGTTCGAGTGCTTATAGTTGTCGCTACGTGATCCATGGATTTAATTGTATTTTTTTTACTTATGTCTCTCCAGTGTCATGATGACAGATTTTTTTTTTTTGAGAAAGTGTCATGATGACAGATGATGAATAGATTGAAAGTTTCTTAAAAAAACTGCGCGGTTTCCAGATTCACTAGTCCACTTCAGTCGACTGCTTGCTTGCTGTAAGAGTCGTGCACTTTAGGTAGGCGTCACAATCCCTCGCCAGTTCACAATCGAACTAGCTAGCGAGGTCGCAGCTGGCCAGCTGGTTCTGATCATCGGGATACAACAACAAACCAGTCACATCACATAGCAAGGCATCGATGGATGGATCGACCTCGATCGCTCGGTGCTCCGATCCGTCCGTCCAATCGAATCGCATATAATCCCTACGGCCACGGCTAGCTCGCTGGTCAACGCGCGTACCCGCGCAGGCCGCAGGATGTATCCATCCGTCCGTCGTCATAGGATCAAATCACCATCTTGCCCCCCTGGCCCGACACCCCGACACGGCGAGCTCTGGCCAGCGGCGCCGTGCCGGCCGGCCGGCAGCTAGCTGCTGGCCGATCACACGTACTAGCTACCGGGCCGGTGAGCCCGTCCGCCGTGCGCACACGTACATATATGTCAGCGCACCCGAAACGTACGCGAATGCATGGCAGGTGGCCGCTGCCCGTTGATCGGATGGCGACGCGCGCGCGCGCCGACATGCGTGGGCACACCGGCAGCGGAGCATGGGCCGATCGACGCGTGACGGTGTCGTCCTAGGCTTGCAGTGGTCACCGTCAGCCGTCCGCCGGCCGGGTCGACGTCGATCGACCATTAGTGCCGGCCAGCTGCTTGATTACCATCGATACCGATCAGCTGGCCGGGTGTGGGCGCGGAGGTCTCGCGGGGGAGGAACACGCACGGACTGCTCGATAACGACGCTGCTAGCGGATCCACCCGTCTCGTCTTTGATGATTGATTGAAGGTCGGTTCGGGTGGATCGTTGACTCATCGGTTGGCGCCTTTGGCGGTGAGCGATGATGATTGATCGAGAGAGACGGTGTACGCGCGTTTGTGTGTACATGGACGGAGCTAGCTGGAAAATTGTGGTTCCACGGGATCAATGTGCCGACAAGATAGTCTGCAGACAGCTTTCATGTGTTCGTGGTTGAGGGCATGCGGCTACCGCTGTAACCTACACATGACATCGAATTGAAGATGCTCTTAGACTGTTGACCTGACCCCGGCCTGCTAGGCTGGATGTAAACACCATCGAAGATGGTCCTCCAGCGTACATACAGTATATACGTACGTACGTACGCACGCATGCATGCATGCATATGTGGACCAATTGCAATGATCGATGTAAAGCACATGCACGCATATATATATAGGTCATGGGCCAACGATGTACATGGTCGGTACATCGCACATATCGGTGACAAAACTACCACATATGCAGTACACGATAAAAACCAGGGCGCACGTACACGTACATGCAGCCTCCATGCCGCCCTGCGCCCCGCCCCTGCTCTCCTTGGCCTCTTGCGCGAAAAACATGCAGTGGTGGTGCGTACGTACGCGCATGCTCGAAAGCCGATACCGATCGAACAGTAGCAGCTCGTACAATACGACGGCGAGCGCCACGGCTAAAGCCGCATAAACTGCGTCGCAGCAAGAGCGAACTGCGATCGATCGCAGCACAGTGACCTGATGAGGTTCAGGCGCATTCATTTTACGCGGAAGGCCACCACCATCGACCGCCTAGCTAGCCTGGCCCTGCATGCAGCCGCCTGCCTGTCGATCGATCGGTTGCGCTACTTGAATGCACCGTACCGTCATGCATGCATGGAATCATCCATCGGTAAACGTGGGCGCAAGAAAGCCTCTACAGGGCCGGCCATCTGCAAGTAATTCTGGGATCGCATAGGCGCGAGTTAACTTGTTTTTTTCTCTTTTCAGTTTCAGTCAATTTGCCAGAGCCAATGGATTGAAGTACAACGGCTACGGGTTCATCTTCCTCCTCCCTCCAGCCGCTATCTTGCTGCGGCCACCTCGCCCTGCCACAGTTTCTTCTACCGCAGTGCCCTCACCGCTGTCTACCATCCCTATAAACCTCTCCACAGCAAATCTGTCGCCGACGACCCCGCACCCCCCACCCAAACCAATCAACCTATTGCCGCTCCTCCCTGGTGACGCCGTGGCCAGCCACATTGATTGGTGCCGGCTCCGGGCTCCGGCGCGGTCCTGACCATTGGGAATTTATTTTGAATAAGAATCCATTACTAATATTTTTCGTGTCCTGTAACTTAATTTTGTTGGATATTATAATGATCTTAAAGCCTAAACTGTAGCCATAATGTTTTAATGATAAAGTTAAAGATTGTGTGAAAATATCTGAAAGCTACAGTAGGGCGGCGGACACTGTAGCTGCCTACAGTGTCTACCTACTCTGATAAGCTGCCCTGATCAGGGGCAGCTCATCAGCCACCTGGTGCCTGTCCCCTGGTGCACAGTGCTAATTTTAGAGATAAAAGGGAGAGGAGAGAACATCAGCTACGCTGCTGTTTTAGAGCTGCTGCTCTAAGCTCACACACACACACACACACACACACTTCTCTCTCTCTCAAAACAAAAGGCTACTGATCAGCCCTGCACTGGAGCATCGGGAAGATCAGTGCATAATCTGCAGATCAAGCTGCAAAAGGAGTAGGACTCAACACAGCCACTAGATCAGCAGCTGGTGGTGTAGAAGCAAGTAAGGAGATGGCTGGATCTCACGACCAAGGTAATATCCATCTCCTAATCACTTTAGGTGGCTCAAACTTATGCTAAATGATCCTGGAGGATCCAACAATGGCACCAGAGCCTACTAGCATCATGTTTGAGATTTATAAGTAATAAATCAGACTTGATCTGTTGCAATTAAGTTAAAGCATCAAGCTGCTCTTCCTAAAGGTCAAGGCTTGATCTTATTTGAGCCCTATGAGCAATAGACCATGTCTGATTTGTTATATCTAAGTCAAGTTTATGATTAAGTTCTTGTTGTTCTTTAAGATCAAGTCAAGAAATCAAGCTGTTCATTCTATCTTGGCTTGATTTATCTTATTTAGCCCTAATCCTTTTAAGTAACTAGCCCTACCAAATCAAGTAATGATCTAGGGTTTCTATTTTCTGATGAACTAAAGGGGGGCTGATGCATTTTGAGCAAAATCCCCAATTTTGGAAACCCTACAAATTTTGAAACTCCCCTGTTTCTTCATATTATGTGGCTGTGGTTTCGGTTTAAGTACTAATTGATGGGGAAAGAGCTAATTAAGCATGGAATACTAAGGGATTTCTCCAAACCGAAACCCTAACTTATGTAACTTTGTGATTTATCACAACAATTGATGATTAGGTTTCGGTTTGGCATTAACTAAAGATGGGGATGATCTAATTGAAGCCAAACACTAATGAAATCCCCAAATTGCCGAAACCCTAATCCCCAAAATTCCCAATTCGGACGAACCCTAATTATGAAATTTCTGATTTTGGGAAACCCTGACCCTAATCCTAATGAATTAAGAGCAGCGGACCTTTACCTTAGGGCTGTGACGCTCGTCGCTGTTGTGCGGCGTCGCCATGGCCGCCTCTTGATGCTGGCAGGCACGCTTGGGCTCGGCCCCGAGCGACCTAGCCATCCGCTGCACCGGCCGGTGGCCGAGCCACCTCGCGCGCTTGCTGTCGCTGGGCTAGCGCCACCGCGCCGGACCTGACGAAGGCTAGCCGCCGCCGCTGCGGGAACGGACGTGTGCGCGCGTGTGTGCGTCGTCCTTGTAAAGGGCGCCGTCAGAACCGCTCGACGGAACCGCGTGCTGGCCAAAGCCGCGCGCGTGCTCCGGCGAGGGGCTCTCGACGGTGCCGCCCCTTGTTCCTCCGCCACGGATGGCGCCCGTTGCCGCCGCCTCTGTCGCCTGATGGATGGAAAGGCAGAGAGAGGGAGGAGAAGAGGATAGGGTTCGGGGGGAGCCGGCCTGTGCGGCTGCTTACGGTAGCTGGCCATTTCGGCTGGGCCGGCATGCCGTTCAGGCCCAAATGGCCGGCCTGAGGTCTAAGGGGAAAGGGGAGCTGGCTGGGCTAGCAGGCCCAGCTCAGCAGCAAATCAATTTGCCCAAGAAGAAAAAAAAATTGAATTATGTTTTTTGGGCAAAAGCTCTGTTATGGGCATGAATAATTTTAGGAAAAATGTCAAATATTTTTCCTAATAATGTCTGAATTTTATGTGGTAAAGTGAACTTTTTAGGGCTAAATTTGATGCATAAATTATTATGTTGTCCTTAGCAATTTAATTCTTTAGATATTTGATTTCTGTTATATTTTGATATATCATGCCATGCCATGTTTGAATTATTTATGCTGCAATATAATTATGTTTAGTTATTTTTCTATTATGGCATTTTATTTTGATCGTAAAAAAAAATAAAAATTATTGTGACCATTATGGCATAACGTTTCCGCTGCGAAATAAAGTTTAATGGATCCTCAAATTAAGTGTGGTTTCATGCTTTGTCATTCTGACCAAAGTTGTTTGTTGGGCATTTAAACCGCAAAATTCTTTTATTGGTCCGTTTCACTTCTGGCCAAAGCTGATGTGAACCGGGTTAGTAGAAGAAACTAATGGAGTGAGGATCATTAAAGTGTGGCCTTTATTTATCAATTTGGCCAAAGCTAATTGATGAATATTTGTCCACAAAATTTTGTTGGTCATTTTCAATTCTGGCCAAAGCTGATTTAAATTTGATCAATAAAATTTAATTGTGATGATGATGATGCTTACTAAAGCATTTTTTTTGAATTTTCTTTTGCAGCACCTAATGTCTCTCATATTGCTGGAATGCTCAATGGCATTGAGCAACTTAATGGTAGCAATTATGCTACATGGAAGGAGAACCTTGAAATAACGATGGCCTTACTCAATATTGATTATGCTCTCCTTAATGATCCTCCCGAGGCACCTAAAGAAAACGATGAAAATTATGATGTCCTCAAGAAGGATTATGAGGTTATGAAGGCTAAGTGGGATGACTCTAATCGCAAATGTCTTATGATGATAAAGGGTTCCATTACACAGAGTATGAGGGGAGCCCTTCCTGACTGTGAAACGGCTAAGGGGTATTTTGCGAAAATTGAGCATCAATTTAATTGATCTTCTAAGGTTTATGCAACAAGTCTCATTAGAAGACTAATTGATGAAAAATATGATACCACTGGAAGTCTTCGAGAGCATATCATGAATTAATGCAACATGGCTGCCAAACTCAAGACTATGGAAATGGAAATCTCTGATGGTTTTCTTGTCCATTTTATTATGTCATCTTTGCCCCAAGAGTTCGCTCCATTTGTGATTAACTATAATGCAATCACTAGTAGAAAACAGGGCATCTGTCCCGGTTCCAGAGGGCCTTTAGTCCCGGTTCTGGAACCGGGACAAAACGATCGGGACTAATGCCTAAAACCTTTAGTCCCGGTTGGCCTACGAACGGGGACCAAAGGTGCTCCACGTGGCCGCTGTGGGGCGCCCAGGCAGGAGGACCTTTAGTCCCGGTTGGTAACACCAACCGGGACTAAAGGGTCTCCACGTGGCCGCTGCGCAGCACTCAGGCAGGAGGACCTTTAGTCCCGGTTGGTAACACCAACTGGGACCAAAAGGCAGCCACGCGTCAGCAGCTCGCAGGCGCTGGGTTTTTTTTAAAGGGGGGGTTTTGGAGGGTTTAGGGGTTTCATATTGTGTTAGCTAGCTAATAGAGAGAAGTGACCTCTCTTTCTCCGTGCTTGGTCGATGCTAGCTACTACATATAGAGAGAACTCGACGCTAGCTAGTAAGCAAATGAAGGAAACTATTAATTACACAAGATCGTCATGAACATATATAGAGAGAAGTGACCTCTCTTTCTCCGTGCTTGGTCGAACAACAAGTTTTCGTATATCTATCCGACGCTACTACATATATACAATATAACATCCCAGACATCATCAAGCGCCAAACTCCCATTGAATTTCCGTTTGGTATTCTCCCTTTTCATGTATGACGTGGTCAAGAAAGAATCCCGCCAATTCCTCTTGAATTGCTCGTATGCGATCATGTGGTAGGAGTTCATCCCGCATCTGCCAGATCTAATTTAAAGAAGGGGGTCAATACATATATATGAATGAAACTCAACACAATTGATGGTAATAAAATAAAATTGTGAATATTGTTTACATACTTCAAATTGTTCTTCAGATCTGCCCCGCTCAGAGGTCCTGTGGCGAATGTACTCGCAAACGTAGTATCCACATAAATTATTCCCGGGTTCCTGCCACAAGAACTGTACGAGAATAGAGTTCAATCAAATTGATAATCAAGCACGATAATGGTATTGATGAAACTAGAATCAATGAGAGATGCGCGGAACTAGCTAGTACTACTTACTTTGGGGTGTGTAAATCGCAGCTCGTTCTTCAGACCCGGAACCTTTCCGGTGAACTGTTTCCAAACCCTGCCAGGCAAAGAAAATGATTACTTGATATCATGAAATGAATGAAAGTTGTTGATATGGTCCCGGTATTGATTGAACTTACTTCTGGAGCATTGCAGTCATGTCCGCATAATCCTTGGGATCTTTACGTCTCGAGTCTAAGACAGTTACTACTCCCCCGTCAAGCTTAATGGATAGCAGAATAAAGTGGAACCTGCGCACGCATAACTCATCAATTACAGTACTTAACCTCGAGTAAGCGAAACCGAATATGCACAAGACAGTAACACTCACTTGAAGTTGTAAGGAAAGCGTATTTCCCTTTTGTTTTGATGTCGAAGGAACGCTTTTAGCAAGTTTTCCTCGGTTTCTTTAACTCTGTTTTGTACCGTCCATTCATTTACGATATTTGGGCTAATGAACCCAATGTCATAGATTTGTCTTTTTGGGCATTCGACGATCTTCAATCTGCATAATATAGTGAGGATAATTATATATACATGCAATGAACGAGCTGAGCTTGAGACTTAATTACAGAAGTAATACTTACAGACAGTAGCAAGTCATGATTTGTTTGTCGAGGGCCTCTTGATTGAATAACTGAAATAACTCCACAAATTCAATAGGCATGAGGTCGACTCCAATGAGGTCGTGCTCATCTTTAATTCTCACCATCAAACTATCGGACCCATTCTTCCTGCAGCTTTCCAAGTACCACTCATGCAATCTTCGCATCATCGTTGTTAGAGGAGGATGATCAGGTTTGACGAGAGGCTTCCCGTGCTTGTATCTAAAGATCTTTACTACCTCAGCCGTTTCAAACTGTACATCATCGCCCACGTAATCACCAAGAGTGGTACCGGGCAGTAGCCCCGGATGATTAGCGATATCGCTAGACACCTTGAGCGGGGGGCACGATTGCTTCTCCTGTTCGCCGAGCTGGGGAATTGTTTTCCCACTTCTTCGTCTTGAAGCACTGGTAGTACTTCCCGATCGCCGCGCTTCATCATATGTCTTTTCAATATAGCGGTCATAGTTGGATTGCGGCGGAGGCGGTGGTGGTCTCTTAAGGGCATCCAGAGTGCGCTTCGCTTTCACCGGATCTATTGTTTCCTTCGGAGGTGGACGTTTCCGTTCAAAATGGGCCTGCACTTCGGCACCACTGATGTCCTTGTTTTCCTCGTCAGTCCTCTCATATGGTAACTTTGGAGGAACCCTGAGGCTTGGACCAAATTTGATTTTCTTCCCGCCTTTTGTACTGCTAGCCGCCGGAGTGGCGGCGGCTCTCTTCCGCTGTTGCTGAGGCGGCGGAGTCCGCTGACGCGCCGTAGCCCGCTGAGGCAGCGGAGACCGCTGACGCGCCGGAGACAGCTGTGGCGGCGGAGACGGCTGACGCACCGGAGACAGCTGAGGCGGAGGAGGATTCTGCTGAGGGGCCTCCTCCGTTAGAGTCCGCTGAGGCGGCGGAGACGGATGACGCGCCGGAGACGACTCAGGCAGCGGAGATAGCACAGCTGGACTGTGAGGAGGAGTCTGCTGAGGATCCGGCTGCGTCTGCTGAGGCGGCATCCAGTTTGGAAGCTTGATGTTCTCCTTTCTCCATAGACAGGTACTCCTTAAGGCATCTTCCAGAAGATTATCCCCTTCACCTGTAGGGTAGTCAAGCTCCAGCCCCTCAAATCCCTCCATTATTTCATCCACCGTGACAATAGCATAGCCATGTGGAATCGGACGGCAATAGAAAGTTCCCTCAGGTCGAGGAGGTAAAACAGAGCCGACCGCCGCCTTCAAGGTCAGGTTCTGGCATTTCGCCATTAGCACACAATGTTCATCCCCCGTGATACTATCCACGGGGTAGCGAGGAACCGTGAAATCAGGCTGAACGAGCTCCGTGGAAGCCACGCTGCTTCTCCGCTGAGATGGTGGGGTTGCTTCTGGGGCAGTGTCGAAGGAAGGATCTTCGTGCCGCTGAGATAGTTGGCCGGTAGCTCGCTGGCTCTCAAGTTCCTCTAGTTTTGCTAATCTTGCACTGAGCTTCTGCATTTCGCTTGCTTCCGCTTTCTTCTTTCTCTCTCGGCTTCTATAACCACCGCTGTCAGGAAACCCATATACCCACGGAACGGAGCCTGATGTGCCTCGTGTTCGTCCAGGGTGTTCAGGATTCCCGAGGGCCTGTGTCAGCTCGTCATTCTCTCTGTCGGGATGTAACCTCCCTTCCTGCGCTGCCTGGATTGCTTCCTCAAGCTTCTTGACGGGTATTCCAAGTTGAGCTTTCGTCCAAACACACTCCCCTGTGTCTGGGTCCAAAGTTCCCCCAACCCCGAAGAACCAAGTCCTTGACCGATCTGGCCAGTGCAATGTTGCTGGTTGGACCCCTTTAGCAAGCAGGTCTTGCTCAGCTTAGTCCCACGTAGGCCGGGCTTTGCTGTAGCCACCTGACCCCGTAACATGGTGATACTTCTTCTTTGCAGTATTTAGCTTATTTGTCGCTAACCTTTGCTTGCCCTTGTCTAATTTCTTGTAGGCCACAAATGCGGGCCAGTGTTCTTTTATCTTCTCATATGGACCGGTGAATTCTGGAGTCTTGTCTTTCTCGACAAACTTTTTGTTCAAATCTTTCTTCCAGTTCTTGAATAGTTCTGCCATCTTCTTAAGAGCAAACGCCTTGACCTTATTCGGATCTGCCTCTGGTGGTAGGCTGAAATTTGTCATCAGCGAGGTCCAAAGATCATCTTTCTGTCTATCCTGGACATAAGAAACTTCAGGGTCCTTCTTGTTATTCCATTCTTGGATGCTGATCGGGACGATGTCCCTAACAACCACTCTGCACTGATGTATAAATGTGTCCCTGCTCCGCTTGGGAGCAATCGGTTGGCCATCTCGACTGACTTCTTCGATCGTGAACCTTTCATCCTGGCGCAACCTTTTCTTCGGGCCTCGTCTCCTTACGGAAGTTTGGCTCGATCCGGAGGCCTATTAAAAGAAGAAAGAAGCGTTAATATATGTACATACAAAACAATTAATGCATCAAGTCAGCAGAGGCTTAATTAATATATGTATATATACCTCGCCGGACTTTGCAACAGTTAAGGCTCCCTCCTCCGTTCGGTCACCGGAGCCGTCATGATCTCCTTCCTCCTCCATTCGGTCACCGGAGCCGTCATCCTCTCTTTCCTGACCATCGGTGTCGTTGAGAAACGACAAGGTGATATCACCTCCGTCGCGGATTATATCCCCCAACAACTCTTCTTTTTCTAAGTCTCTGTCCATAGTTTCTGCAAATACAACACTTGACATGGCAAAAAAAGACTTGCTTCACATTCGAGAGAAAATCAAAGTTATCGGGGTTATGTTTTAATGACCCCCTCTCTCATGTTTTAACGACAAGATGAATACAAGCTTTATACACAAGATGAATACAAGATTTATACACAAGATGAATACACAACTCAACAAATGAACCAACCATCATCCTATGAACAAAACTCAACATATATACAAAAAATGGACACCTTTTGTTGAACAGCGGAGGGATGATAAGTGACCAACTCCACGGAGATGCAACACCACAACCTGTAATTCCTCCGAGAGTGAAAATTAGCATGGCAACAAATGGCATGACATGAATGTAACACCACAACCTGATAAAAAATTTTGTAGCTAGCTAGATACCAATTTGAAAGCAAGTTTCAAACTTAGAGAAAAATAGCATGGCATGGCATCCACAATACAAAATATTGACCAAGTTTTCATACATCAAAATGAACTCTAAAGACAAAATATTGACCAAGTTTTCATACATCACAATGAACATCAAAATGAACTCTAAATCAACTCTAAAGACAAAATATTGACCAAGTATATTTGTCACCAATCCTTTTAATGTGGGTTTTAAAATTTTCTCCCAATCCTTTTAATTATATTATAAACATCAGTAGTAATTATTTTCATAATGATTTGGCCTCAAAAAAATTCTTTTATTAGTATTTTCAAACTCTAGAATGACCCTGTTGCACTAGAACTATTTCAAATAATTCTTTTCAAATGCCACAATTTTTTTGAGAAGTCCTCTGATGCCTATAGATCATTTTTATGCAAAAAGCCACTTTGGTCATTTGAAAATTTTGAGCAAAACTTCCATTTTACAATTTTGGTCCAATCTTGGCATTGAACTACAACCCTATTTTTCCTTGCTCAAATAATTCTGAATTTTTTGCATCTTATAGTCCTTCCAACTAAACCCTTAAGTCCAGAAGGGCAGCCCCAAATTCATCTTGCAAGTCCACCAAAAAATTCCCTGTAGTTTCTGTCCAGAACTAAATTCTAATAAAACTTGCACTAACAAGTTTTTCCTTTTATCAAACTAACTTGACCATCATCTCTAACATCCAAGGAGACATCATCCTGCCAAGTTTCACATACAACAAAGTTCCCTAGCTAGCCCTAGCATTTCAACAAACACCTTGTGGACATGGCAAACACATTTCAACAAACTCTATGAAACCTTGCAACTCTCTGAACAGGGGCAACTTTATACATACAAGGAGGAAGGAGGGAGGAGAGGGGTGGGAGGGAGGAGGGAGTACCTGGCCGGCCGGCTAGCTGTGGAGCGGCGGCGTCGGGGCCAGGGCAGGGGCGCGGCGGCGGCGGGGAAGGGCAGGGGCACGGCGGCGTCGGGGGCAGGGCAGGGGCGCGGTGGCGTTGGGGCAGGGCAGGGGCTTCGGGGCAGGGCAGGGCGTCGACGACGAGGTCCGGCAGTCTGGCGGGGTCGAGGTGGTCGTCGGCGCCGTCGGGGGAGAGGAAGATCGAAGTGAATTGTGTTTGAAAATTTTCTAAGTGCGCGGTTATATACAAAGACCTTTAGTCCCGGTTGGTGGCTCCAACCGGGACTAAAGGCCCCCCTTTAATCCCGGTTGGAGCCACCAACCGGGACTAAAGGTGCATTTCAGCAGCCCAAAAGGCGGGAAGCACAGGCCTTTGGTCCCGGTTGGTGGCTCGAACCGGGACTAAAGGCACCCTTTAGTCCCGGTTGGTGCCACCAACCGGGACCAAAGGCCTGGTCCTGGCACTGGCGCGGGGTGGTGGGAGTTTAGTCCCACCTCGCTAGTTGAGAGAGGGCAACACTGGTTTATAAGGCGCGCTGCGGCTGAGCTTTCGAGCTCCTCTCTAATGCAGGCAGTACTTGCCTAACCTTTGTCACTGCCATGTTGGGCCTGTTGGGCCCGCGGGCCTGCATCCTGGCCTATGTACAGATGGGTTTCTAGTCGTATGCAGGCCGTTGTGGCCCAGTAGGCGGCATTTTTTTATGTCATTTTAGTTTGCTATTAAAGTTTTTAACATAAAATACTTTATGAAAATTGTTTTTGCTATTAAAATTTTTAACAAAAAATACTTTGATAATTTTAGTTGCATAAATTTTATATAATTTTAAGTTAATATTATTTTGATAATATTTTTTTATTTTTTATGTCATTTTAGTTTGCTATTAAAGTTTTTAACATAAAATACTTTATGAAAATTCTTTTTGCTATTAAAGTTTTTAACAAAAAATACTTTGATAATTTTAGTTGCATAAATTTTATTTAATTTTAAGTTAATATTATTTTGATAATAACTAGAGGTTTATAAAAGCTTTTTAGTTGATTCTTTTTGCTATTGAAGAATATTATAGTTTTGTTTTAGTTGATCATAACAAAATATTTTAATTGATTCTTTTTAGTTCATTATTTTTTCTATTAGAGTTTTATAAAAGCTTTTTAGGTCATTCTTTTTGCTATTAGAGTTTTATAAAATCATTTTAGTTCATTCTTTTGAAAAGCACTACAAATGAACTCTGAAAAGGTTGAAAGTTGGCATGGTATCATCATTTCACCCACATAGCATGTGCAAAAAAGTTGAGAGGGTTACGGCAAAAACTGGATGCACTTCGTGTACAAAATGGACAATCTCTTTCGAAGTATCACGGTTTCGGACGAAAACTCATCTGTTACAAAGGGATTTCATTTCTTGACATGTAACTGCGGTGATATTCTAGATCAAAGCCATCATCAGAATAGTTGTGGAGAGAAAGTCTTCACTTTTTCTTCGCGTGTGTTCCTTGCTTATTGCGCCGTAACCATGGATAATCTTCATCGTTTAACAGGGTGCTTGGGTCAGCCTTCACTTTGAAGGGAGGAATTTCATGAAACTTTTCATAATCTTCAGACATGTCTGTCTTGCCCTCCACTCCCACGATGTCTCTTTTCCCTGAAAGAACTATGTGGCGCTTTGGCTCATCGTATGATGTATTCGCTTGCTTATCTTTTCTTTTTCTCGGTTTGGTAGACATGTCCTTCACATAGAAAACCTGCGCCACATCATTGGCTAGGACGAATGGTTCATCTGTGTACCCAAGATTGTTGAGATCCACTGTTGTCATTCCATACTGCGGGTCTACCTGTACCCCGCCTCCTGACAGATTGACCCATTTGCACCGAAACAAAGGGACCTTAAAATCATGTCCATAGTCAAGTTCCCATATGTCCACTATGTAACCATAATATGTGTCCTTTCCCCTGTTGGTTGCTGCATCAAAGCGGACACCACTGTTTTGGTTGGTGCTCTTTTGATCTTGGGCGATCGTGTAAAATGCATTCCCATTTATCTCGTACCCTTGGTAAGTCAATACAGTCGAAGATGGTCCCCTGGCCAATGAGTACAGCTCATCTCCAACAATGTTGTTACCCATGAGATGTGTTTGCAACCAACTGCCGAAAGTCCTGATGTGTTCACATGTAATCCAGTCGTCAGACTGCTCCGGGTGTTTGGAGCGCAGAAAATTCTTGTGTTCATTGACATACGGGGTCACCAAGGTAGAATTCTGTAGAACTGTGTAGTGTGCTTGAGCCCAAGAATGCCCGTCCCTACATATTATTGCATCCGCTCCTAGCGTGCCTTTTCCAGTCAGTCTCCCCTCATACCGCGATTGAGGGAGACCAATTGGCTTAAGGTCAGGAATAAAGTCAACACAAAACCCAATGACCTCCTCTGTTTGATGGCCCATGGAGATGCTTCCTTCTGGTCTAGCACGGTTAAGAACATATTTCTTTAAGACTCCCATGAACCTCTCAAAGGGGAACATATTGTGTAGAAATACAGGACCCAGAATGGCAATCTCGTCGACTAGATGAACTAGGACGTGCGTCATGATATTGAAGAAGGATGGTGGGAACACCAGCTCGAAAATGACAAGACATTGCACCAAATCATTCTTTAACCTTGGTAGGATATCTGGATCGATTACCTTCTGAGAGATTGCATTGAGGAATGCACATAGCTTCACAAAGGCTAATCGAACGTTTTCCGGTAGAAGCCCCCTCAATGCAACCGGAAGCAGTTGCGTCATAATCACGTGGCAGTCATGAGACTTTAGGTTCTGGAGCTTTTTCTCTGCCATATTTATTATTCCCTTTATATTCGACGAGAAGCCAGACGGGACCTTCATACTCAGCAGGCATTCAAAGAAGATTTCCTTCTCTTCTTTGGTAAGAGCGTAGCTGGCAGGACCTTCATACTGCTTTGGATGCATGCCGTCTTTTTCGTGCACACGTTGCTGATCCTCCCGTGCCTCTGGTGTATCTTTTGTCTTCCCATACACGCCCAAGAAGCCTAGCAGGTTCACGCAAAGATTCTTCGTCACGTGCATCACATCGATTGCAGAGCAGACCTCTAGGTCTTTCCAATAGGGTAGGTCCCAAAATATAGATTTCTTCTTCCACATGGGTGCGCGTCCCTCGGCGTCATTCGGAACAGATTGTCCGCCAGGACCCTTTCCTTAGATTACTTGTAAATCCTTGACCATATCAAGTATGGCATCACCAGTACGGAGGGCGGGCTTCTTCCGGTGATCTGCCTCACCTTTGAAATGCTTGCCTTTCTTTCTTAAGAGATGGTTGGTCGAAAGAAATCGACGATGTACCAGGTACACATTCTTCCTGCATTTGTCCAAATATATACTTTCGGTATCATCTAAACAGTGTGTGCATGCGTGGTATCCCTTGTTTGTCTGTCCTGAAAGGTTACTAAGAGTAGGCCAATCATTGATGGTTACAAACAGCAACGCATGTAGGTCAAATTCCTCCTGTTTGTGCTCATCCCACACACATACACCTTCTCCATTCCACAACTGTAAAAGTTCTTCAACTAATGGCCTTAGGTACACATCAATGTCGTTGCCGGGTTGCTTAGGGCCTTGGATGAGCACTGGCATCATAATGAACTTCCGCTTCATGCACAACCAAGGAGGAAGGTAATAGATACATAGAGTCACGGGCCAGGTGCTATGATTGCCGCTCTGCTCCCCAAAAGGATTAATGCCATCTGCACTTAAACCAAGCCATACGTTCCTTGCGTCACCTGCAAAGTCCCCCCACCTTCTCTCGATTTTTCTCCACTGCGACCCGTCAGCGGGTGCTCTCAACTTCCCGTCTTTCTTACGGTCTTCTTTGTGCCATCGCATCAACTTGGCATGCTCTTTGTTTCTAAACAGATGTTTCAGCCGTGGTATTATAGGAGCATACCACATCACCTTGGCAGGAACCCTCTTCCTGGGGCGCTCGCCCTCAACATCACCAGGGTCATCTCGTCTGATCTTATACCGGAATGCAGCGCATACCGGGCATGCGTTCAAATCGTCGTACTCACCGCGGTAGAGGATGCAGTCATTAGGGCATGCATGTATCTTCTGCACCTCCAATCCTAGAGGGCAGAGAACCTTCTTTGCTTCGTACGTACTGTCGGGCAATTCGTTATCCTTTGGAAGCTTCTTCTTCATTATTTTCAGTAGCTTCCCAAATCCGTTGTCAGATACACCATTGTCTGCCTTCCATTGCAGCAATTCCAGTGTGGTACCGAGCTTTGTGTTGTCATCTTCGCAATTTGGGTACAACCCTTTTTTGTGATCCTCTAACATGCGATCGAACTTCAACTTCTCCCTTTCACTTTGGCATTGTCTCTTTGTATCAACAATGACCCGGCGAAGATCATCATCGGGCACATTGTCTGGTTCCTCTTGATCTTCAGCTTCCCCCGTTGCAGTATCACCGTATTCAGGGGGATAGTTGTCATCATCCTCTTCTTCTTCGTTGTCTTCCATCATAACCCCTCTTTCTCCGTGCTTGGTCCAAACATTATAGTGTGGCATGAAACCCTTCTCAAGCAGGTGGACGTGAAGGGTTTTCAAGTTAGAGTAATCCTTCGTATTCTCACAGACAAGGCATGGACAATACATAAAACCATTCTGCTTGTTTGCCTCAGCCACTTCGAGAAATTTATGCAGGCCCTCAAGATACTCGGAGGTGCGTCGGTCACCGTACATCCATTGCCGGTTCATCTGTGTGCATTATATAATTAAGTGTATCAAAAACCATTACAGAAGATCATGAATAGAGAAGTGACTAAATTAATACAAGTTCATCATCACATTAAAACCAAAGTACAGTAGTGATCAAATGTTATTACTGAAAAAATAAATACATAAAGTTCATACATATATAGTTCTCATAGAACAACATATAGCTCTCTAGAGCATCTAATTAAAACATACATTGAAACTATGAAAAACAACAACAAATGCGATCATAATCGCAACTAAGGTAACAATTGATCCAACGGCATAATGATACCAAGTCTCATTATGAATGGCATATTTTCTAGTCTTTCTAATCTTCAAGCGCATTGCATCCATCTTGATCTTGTGATCATCGACGACATCGGCAACATGCAACTCCAATTCCATCTTCTCCTCCTCAATTCTTTTCAATTTTTTCTTCAAGTAATTGTTTTCTTTTTCAACTAAATTTAACCTCTCGACAAGAGGGTCGGTTGGAATTTCCGGTTCACATACCTCCTAGATAAAAACATCTATGTCACGTTGGTCGGCATAATTGTCATAAACACTAAATGAAACAAATCATAATAAAAGATAATATACCACATCCGAATCATAGACAGGACGAGGGCCGGCGGGGGTGGATACCAAAGTCATGGCACTATATAATAACAAACAATAATAAAAGTAAGAAAATTATACAAGTATCTATCTAAATCATACAAGTAAGAATTTTTTTTCTTTTAAAAAGAAGATAAGAACAAGAGGCTCACCAGGGTGGTGCCGGTGACGAGATCGGCGCGGGCGATCGATGACGGTGAGGACGGGGACGGGGACAATGGTGCACCGCCAAACCTAGACAAATCTTGGGGAAAATGGAGCTTGGAGGTCGAGCTTGGAGAGGAGAAAGCTTAAGTATGACTCGGGCATTTCATCGAACACCTCATGTGCATAGGAGGTGAGAGCAGAGCAGCACACACCTCCCACACCGGCCGGCCAAAAAACAGAAGAGTGAGCGGGCAGGGGAGAGCATATATATATAGGCATCTCTTTAGTCCCGGTTCGTGGCTAGAACCGGGACAGAAGACACACATTTAGTCCCAGTTCCAGCCACCAACCGGGACTAAAGGGGCTGCGCCAGGAGCGAGGCCCTTTAGTCCCGGTTCGTGTCTGGAACCGGGACCAAAGGGGCCAGACGAACCGGGACTGGTGCCTGTCGTGGCCCGGCCGGCGCCCTGGCCTCACGAACCAGGACTGATGCACCCATTGGTCCCGGTTCGTAACAGAACCGGGATTGATGCTTTTATCTGGCCTGGACCAAAGCCATGTTTTGTACTAGTGAATGGATGTGAAATGGAGCGTTGATGAAATGATGACACGCTGTGTGCAAGAAGAAGAAAGGCTAAAGGCTGACAGAATTGAGCATGCTAATCAGTTCAAGGTTTCACAAAAGAAGAGGTACAATAAATTTGTGAAAAATTATATGAAGCCTAAGCCTAATAAATTTAAGCATAAAGGCCAGTCTTCAAAAAGTTCTCAACAAAAGAAGCCTGAGAAAGCCCCTAATCTAGAAGGGAAAGGACCTGAAGGATGCCAGTTTTGTGGTAAAGATGGGCATAAGCAAAAGGATTGTTATGGTTTTAAGAGATGGCTCAATAATAAAGGTACTGACGTAATCACTTTTGTTGAAGAATCCCTTTATGTTAATTATGCCACCAACAGTTGGTGGATTGATTCAGGTGCAACGATTCATATTTCAAATTCGTTGCAGGGATTCCATATGAGGAGGACCCTAAAAAGAGGGGAAAGAACCATTAGAGTTGCTAATGGTGTTGAAGCTGACGCCGAGGCACTTGGAGATTTTACTCTCACACTTCATACCGGCTCCAAGCTTCTACTACATGATGTTCTTTATGTCCCCTCAATGAAACGGAGTTTGGTTTCCGTTTCTTGCTTAGATGATGATGGTTATGTATGTCACTTTGGGAATAAGCGATGTATAATTATTTATGACGGTAATAATGTTGGTCTTGCCTTCAGACAAGACAAACTTTATGTAATTTCCCTCTGTGATTATGTGAATAATGTGGGTTCTACCTCGAATATGAATGTTAGTACCAAACGCAAACATAATGATAATGAGACTTCTTCGAAATTATGGCATTATCGGTTAGGCCATATTTCGAGGGGGAGGATTGAGCGTCTCATTAAAGATCAAGTTCTTCCTTCTCTCAATTTTTCGGATGCGGATGTTGATCATTGTATCGACTGCATCAAAGGAAAATATGCCAAGCAGATTAAGAAAGGTGCAAACCGAAGTACGGGAGTTTTGGAAATAATTCATACGGATATATGTGGTCCGTTTAATGTGAGATCGGTGGACGGTTTTAATTCCTTCATAACGTTCACCGATGATTTCTACCGTTATGGATATATTTATCCCATTAAAGAAAGAGCAGAGGCATTAGACAAGTTCAAGATTTTCAAATCTGAGGTTGAAAATCAAAGTAACAAAAGGATTAAAGTTGTAAGATCTGATCGTGGTGGTGAGTACTACGGCAGACATACTACTTATGGCCAAATTCCTGGACCGTTTGCAAAATATCTACAGGAAAATGGCATTATCGCTCAGTATTCAGCACCAGGCGAACCTCAGCAAAATGGGGTGGCAGAAAGGCGGAACCGCACTCTTATGGACATGGTGCGGAGTATGTTAAGCCACTCCACTTTGCCGGTAAATTTATGGATGGAAGCCCTTAAAATAGCAGCAATATTCTCAATAGGGTTCCCAGTAAATCGGTGCCTAAAACATCGTATGAATTATGGACTAGGAGGAAACCGACCCTGAATTATTTTCATGTATGGGGCTGTCCAGCTGAAGCAAGGATTTTCAATCCAATTATGGGAAAATTAGACCCCAAGACAGTCAGTTGCCATTTTATTGGTTATCCTGACAAATCTAAAGCATATCGGTTTTATTGTCCAAATCAGGCAACAAAATTTGTTGAAACAAGACACGCTGTGTTCTTGGAAAATGATATGATGAGGGGGAGCATGACACCCCGGGAAATAATTTTGGAGGAGAAACGGGAATATGCCCCGGCTCCAATTATTCAAGAACCTATTTTCCTGGTGTCTGCTGATGTAGCACCTCCAGCTGAAAGGATCGTTAATGCAATGCCTGCTGAGACTCCTGTGACCGTTTCAGACGTCACACCGGATGATGTATCTGTTGAAAGTTCTCAGCAGCCTCAAGTTATTGATGATGTGCCAATTAATGAACCTCTCAGAAGGTCACAGCGGACTAGGAAACCTGCTATTCCTGATGATTATCTCACTTACATGAGTGAAGATATGAATGAGTCGGTGTTGGACAATGATCCTATATCGTTTAAGGAAGCTATGCAAAGTGAATTTTCGTCTGAATGGCTTAATGCTATGAAAGATGAAATAAAGTCCATGAGTACTAATGAAGTTTGAGACTTAGTAGAAATTCCCAAAGGAAGCAAAACAGTTGGATGCAAATGGGTCTATAAGACCAAACGTGACTCCAAAGGGAATATCGAAAGGTTTAAAGCAAGACTTGTGGCAAAAGGTTTCACTCAAAGAGAAGGGATTGATTATAAAGAAAAAAATTCGCCCGTCTCTTCAAAAAACTCATTCAGAATAATTATGGCACTTGTGGCCCATTATGATCTGGAGCTGCATCAGATGGATGTCAAAACGGCATTTCTAAATGGTGACTTACGTGAGGATGTATATACATGGCACAACCGAAAGGTTTTGTTGTGGAAGAAAATGAGCATTTAGGATGTCATCTCAAGAAGTCCATCTATGGCTTGAAACAAGCGTCAAGAGATTGGTATCTCAAGTTTGATGAAGTAATAAGGAAATTTGGTTTTGAAGAGAAGAAAGTGGACAATTGTGTTTATGTCAAGTTTAGAGGGAGTAATTTTATCTTCCTGATAGTGTATGTTGATGACATACTTTTAGCCAGCAGTGACAAAAATTTGCTGCTGGAAACTAAGAGGTTTTTATCCTCCAAGTTTGATATGAAGGATCTCGGTGAAGCAGCTTATGTTTTGGGAATTGAAATTCACCGAGATAGATCCAGAGGGATCTTGGGGCTGTCTCAAAGAGCATATGTTGAGAAGGTACTGAAGAAGTACAATATGCATAAGTGCTCAGCCTCGCCTGCTCCTATTGTTAAGGGCGATAAATTTGGGACTTTCCAGTGCCCAAGAAATGATTATGAATCTGCGCAGATGAAGTCAATTCCTTATGCCTCAATTGTAGGAAGTATTATGTATGCACAAGTGTGCACTCGCCCTGATTTAGCTTTCGTGACCGGGATGCTTGGCAGATATCAATCTAATCCAGGTCTGGATCACTGGAAGGCTGCTAAGAAAGTCTTGCGTTATTTGCAAGGCACTAAAGGCCTCATGCTTACATATAAGAAATCTAATAACCTCGAGATGGTGGGTTATTCAGATGCTGATTTTGCGGGGTGTGTTGATACTAAGAAATCCACGTCAGGTTATATCTTCACCCTCGCAAGTGGAGCTATATCGTGGAAAAGCTCCAAACAAACTGTCACTGCATCGTCCACAATGCAGGCAGAATTTGTGGCATGTTTTGAGGCTACCGGGCAGGCAGTATGGCTTAAGAATTTTATCCCGGGACTGAGAGTGATTGATAGCATTTCCAGGCCAATCACACTCTACTGCGATAATCAACCCGCAGTGATATTTTCGAGTAACAACAAGTCAAGTGATGCTGCCAAGCACAGTGCCATCAAGTTTCTTGTTGTGAAAGACAAAGTCTAGGATCAGACAATTAATGTCAAATACATCAATACTAAGTCGATGTTAGCGGATCCGCTCACGAAAGGCTTACCACCCAATGTTTTTAGAGAGCACGTTACCGGTATGGGTTTGGTTGAAAGCTTTTGATCCTGGCAAAGTTGGGACCGTTATGACACCATCTCCCCGAATGGGTTCATTTTGAGATCAAATGGGAACCATAGTCAATTGGTTCAGTAGTACTTAATTGACTGTTGCAATCTATTGTCTTGGTGTACCATTTATCAAGAGATGAGCCTGTAATGTCTGTATTGTTTATGATGCTTATGTAAAGAATAATGTAAATTTTGTTTATGATTATGTGAATAAAGTTTATGGAGCTCATAAGTTAAAGAAGTTTCATTTTGATATGAAGTAATGTATTATAGTCAGTGGGTTCAGTGATATCTCGTTCTAGCCACTAGAAACTTTTCGTCTTGATGCGTTGCTTTGTTGAAAAGTGAGCTTATAAGTTTAGCCTTACGATCAGGGGGGAGAATGTTGGATATTATAATGATCTTAAAGCCTAACTGTAGCCATTATGTTTAAATGATAAAGATAAAGATTGTGTGAAAATATCTAAAAGCTATAGTAGGGCGGCGGACATTGTAGCTGTCTACAGTGTCTACCTACTCTGATGAGCTGCCCTGATCAGGGGAAGCTCATCAGCCACCTGGTGCCTGTCCCCTCGTGTCGGTACCAAAACCGGCAGATCTAGGGTAGGGGATCCGAACTGTGGGTCTAGGAATCAATGGTAACAGGGAACGTAGGAGACAGCGATTTACCCAGGTTCGGGCCCTCTCGAAGAGGTAATACCCTACGTCCTGCTAGATTGTATTGATGTGATTGTATGAAGGTTACAGAGTTGATCTACCTCGAGATCGGATGGTCTAAACCCTAGGTAATGAGTATGATGATCCTCTACGGACTAAACCCTCTGGTTTATATAGACACCAGAGGGTCCTAGGGTTACATATAGTCGGTTACCATCAGGGGATAAACATGCCATCCACGCCAATTATTCCTTGGAGGAGACGCCAAGTCTTCGGAGGTTTCCTTCTGATACACGGGGTTGCCCACAATCCGGCCTTCCACCGACGAGTAGAGGGCGGCCCACCAGCCCGGCCTATGAGAGATAGGCCGGCAGCCCGAGTACCCCCTAGTCCGGCACACCCTCAGTAGCCCCCGAACTAGAATTCGAAGCCGAGGTAGACGCCGAACACCATCGGCTTTGTGCACCAGTTCCCTTCCTTCTGTGGTATTGATGACCGGCCTGCGTCTCCTTCTGAGTCGAGTCTTTACGTGTTGCCTGGCCGCGCTCGCACCGAAATATACTTCGGTTGCCAAGGGGTACCGATAACTTAGCCTCGAAGGCCAGTCACCTCGGTATGAACAGTACCCCCATCTGACAACTTTTTACTGAAGGGTCACAATGCGCCATGACCACGAGTTGTTTTATGAAAAAATCGATTCGCGGTTCGAGGCTGTTTTTTCATTGGCACGTCCCATCGATATGGAGATCGTGCCCTGGTTTTAAGGGATACGATCAATAATCCACCTCATCCCATGCGCGCATAATGGCACGGTTACATGGGGAAATGGCGAGGACTGCGGCGCAGTAAAAGGACCGTGGGTTTTACAGCCCATAAAAGGGGGAGCGATCTTCATTTCCTTTACACCCTCTCACTCCTACCCTCGCCGCTGCCTTCTCCATCTTTGAGCTCCTGTGCCCAGATCCATTTTCCCACCCAAGAACCTCTCCGGCCGCCAGTTCCAATCCAGCAATGGCAGGCTCCGGGTCCAAAGGCAAGTGGGAGGCATCCGTCGTCACTGAGAGTGCCATCCTGGAGCTAAAGGGCGCGGGCTATCTTCCGGCCAACGTCGCCCACCGAGCCCCAGAGGCCGGCCAGGTCGTCCCCACACCACGGCAGGGCGAGCGGGTGGTATTCCTGCCCCACTTCATTCGAGGTTTGGGCTTTCCCCTTCACCCATTCGTCAGGGGCCTCATGTTCTTCTACGGACTGGACTTCTACGACCTCGCGCCGAACTCCTTCCTCCACATCTCGGCCTTCATCGTCATCTGCAAGGCCTTTCTTCGGATCCGACCACACTTCGGCCTGTGGCTGAAGATCTTCAACATCAAGCCGAAGATCGTCGGCGGCCAGCAGGCGGACTGCGGGGGTGCGATGGTCAGCAAACTTCCCCGAGTGGAGTGGCCAGAGGGCACCTTCAACGAGACCGTCAAGGTCCGGCAGAAGGAATGGTTCTACATCACCGAGCCAAGGAGCGCGGATTGGGGGGCGATTCCAGCCTTCCGATCCGGACCCCCTACGAGGCTGGTCTTATGGACCAAGAAGGGCCTCGACTGGGGCGTGAACAAGGGGGTGGCGCAGCTGCAAAGCCGGATCACCAAGATGATAGAGCAGGGCATCGAGCTGCCCAACGTGATCCAGATCATGCTCGGCCGCCGAATCCTCCCATGCCAGGACAGGGCCTCCCCCATGTGGGCCTACAAGTCCGAAGACCCGGCCACCGTACGCAACTTCTACCGCACCTCCCACGCTCAACTGTGGAGGGCGCTGTTCAAGCCGCAGAAGGACTGGCCGGCCGAGGAGGACGACATCGGACTCGATGCCGCAAATCCCCCACGGGAGGTATGAATAATTTTGTACTTATATACGAACTGTTCCCTTTTAACAAGGTACTCAGCTTTTTTACTTTTCATCCGCAGAATTGGCTAAAGAAGGCCGAGCGGATCGACAGTCCAGCGCCGCTGCCAGAGGGGCCTAGGACACCCTTACTGACGGCCATGTTGGCCGTCGAGCCATACGAGGCGCCGGAGAGGAAGGAGAAGAAGAAGGACCAGAAGAAGGAGGCCAGAGAGGGCCTCCGTTCCCGAGGTCCCCCGGACACTAGATCCGGGGACACCCATGCTCCCTCTGCACAAGAGGAGGAGAAGGAGCAGGGAGGAGAAGGGGAGGAAGACGATTCCTCCCGAACAGGGAAAAGGGCGGCGTCCGAAGACGTCGAGGAGGAGCTGCCTCAACCCGCCCCCAAAAGACCGTGCAAGGCCAAGGTGGCCTTGTCCGACGATAGCTCGGCCTCTGCCGAGGACTCCGAGTCCTCCGAAGAGGTTCCTCAGAGGATCCCCAAGGCCAAGCCGCGGGCTCAAAGGTACGCGTTTCGATATCCGTTCGAGTGTCACTGGCCGAACTAGATTTGATATTGATCGCTCCTTTACTTTTAACATTGCAGCCCGATGCGCGACCTTCCCACCGACCGAGTCTCGGAGGGGGACTCTCCACCGGCTGCGCTGGCGGAGAGCGGGACTGAATCGCGCACCTCGCCTTCCCCAATCGCCGAGGAAGCCGAGGAGGTCCTATCATGGAGGACCCCTCCCGTGCCGCACACAAGGGGAGGGGGCGACACCATAATGGCCGAGGCCAATACCCCGGCCGCCGAAGACCAGGAGGGGAGGATCCCTCCGGCAGATGAAGAGGAGGAGCTCGGACGACCCGAGCTCTCTCCGAGGGCGGCTCCGGAGTCGTCCAGGCGGCCGGAGTCGGACACTCCGTTCTTCGAGAGGGAAGAAGCTGAAGTGCGTCCGCCACCCCGCCCGCCCCAGAGCGGGCGTCAACTGGGTGGCCGGACGAGATGGAGGATGCTTTAACCAGCTTCTCTATCGCTGAGGAGCACCGTGCCCTTATGGGCGTGGTGTTGCAAAGTCTTCGATCCGTGGATAACGGACTGAAGGAGGCTTTCAATGGCCTTCTCACAGGCTTCAAGGTGAGCCAAGTAATGTTTTCCCTTAAAGAATTTCTTTTGTATAAATGTATGGCCCTACACACAGTAGCCCCCGAGACTCTGGCTAGCTGGAGCGAAGCCGGCAGAGGATCAAAAATAAATATTTCGGATACTAATGTGCGTAGAGTGATGCGCAGGCGTCGTCTTCGGTAGCAGCTGCCAACGCCGAGGAGTTGGCTGAGCTGAACCGGAAGCTCAAAAGCTCCGAGGACGACCTCAGCCTAGTGAACAAGAGGTTCGACGAGGCGCAAGGCAAGTCCGGACTCCAGTATTTACTTACAGCCGTTGCATTTTTGTTAAGTAAGAATTTAAATTAGTCTAAACGGAATCAACTGGTATGACTACAGCTACCGCCGTGGAGGTCGAGAACCTCAAGGCCGCGCTGAGGACGGCTCAGCTAGAAGCGGCGGAGCAGAGGTCGGCAGCCGAACAAGCGGCTGCCGAACTGACTGCGGGGAAAACCGCTAGTCAGAAGCACGAAGCCAGAGTGGCGGAAGTGCAACAAGAGCTCGCGGATGCCGTCACAAAGTGTGAGGCTCTCGAGCTGAAGAATAAAGAGCAGGCCACCGAGCTAACCTCATTGGGGTCGGTGGCCAAGGAAGCGCGGACAGAGGCGCGCGGCTACCAGTAAGAACTCCGCCAAGTGAAGCTCATTGCGGATGGTAAGACATATTTGCTGCAGAGTGTCTTTGGTGGTAACAGGTTCGCTTTGCTCACGCGGGTGTGGCGTTCCGCAGGCGCCTTTGCGGACCTCCCGAAGAGTGCGGCTGATGCGGCGAGGTTCTTCGCCGCCCAAGAGGGGCGGGCCGAGCAGAGGTTATTCTGGGCGCAATTTCAAGCGCCCGAACACCCTCCCCTCCTCAACAACCAAATGAAGCAACTGATGGAGCTGTATCGGATGGTGGAGCCGGCGATGAAGGACCTCTGCGTCAAGCTATGGCCATCGGAGCCGCTGCCGAGCAGCTACTTCGGTCTGGTGCAGAGGCTGTACGACGCCACTTCCCGGATCGACGCCTGGAAGCACTCCGCATGCATTGAGGGGGCTCGGATGGCCTTCGGCAAAACAATGGTACATTCGCCGAAGATAAAGCCAGCCGAGATGGCCACCGGACCTCCGCCGCCAGGGAAGGAGCATAGGCGCCCCAAGCAATACTTTCCCATCGTGATGGATGGTGCTCGGGCAGTAGAGGCCCAGTGCGCAAAAGACGTAATTCATGAGTAGATTTAGTTTCCTTGTAGCCAAGGAGTGGAAACTTTTGTTTTATTGTAATGCAAGTTGTTTGGCTGTGAATAAAGTGCCTGGTTATGTTAAGTTTGACTCCTGTGCGGCCGTTTGTAAACTGAAAGTTACCAGTCGTCCGGTTCAGCCCCCTTGCAGATACTGCATGGGGTGTTTTCTCGTAATACTTGAACCCTTAGCCGACGTCTCGGTGCCCGGAGGCGGTTGTATGTACGGAAAACCAGGCAATCAAACTATGCGGTTTTAATGCTTTCACTTAGCCAGAGGAGCTTGACTGTGGGGCTGGTGACGAGCCCCCAGTGTTTGTGATATTCGGACAAGCCGCGGTTGATACCATCATCACATGGTTTCTGTAACAGAGAACCCTTCGTGTAACACGGACTAACCTCCAACGATTTTAGTTTGACACGAGTCAATGGATCGCCGACCAGTTCTCGCTTATTGGGACAGTCAGTTTTCGGCTTTCTCCACTGAGGTACTTAACCAGGCTAGCTAGAAGTACAATCGCAGTGGTTCTCCCTTTGCCCTCTTAGCCGGACAGTGCGGAACGTAAGAGGGTAAACACAGGAGCCGGGCAACCCAACTATTGACCAAAGACGCAATTCGGAACTGATTCATATAGTGCAATATCCGCGACGCCGAGCACATAAAATAAAAATAAGTGACGGGATAAAGTTTGAGGCAAGAATTATGTTCGAGCCCCCGGTCTATTAGCCGGTTACAAAAAAAGGGTGTATCGTAATAGTCTACTTCGGCTCAAAAAGCGGAAAGGAATATGCAACGCGAATGACTGCACAAGTACCATAGAACAATTGGTCTTTATTTCCTTTGAATATGTGACGTCCAACCGTACAATCCGGATTGCCGAAGTAACTTTCATAGATACTTTTGAAGAAATGAATACGTGAGAGTAAAGGTTTACACAGGGCCTTCATGAGTGGTTTGACGTCCCTACTACGCCCTGCTGCACGTCTGCGCCTTTGCTCTTCAAGAAGCTTCCGTGTGAGCGAAGCTGTCGACTGTAGGTTCGGCGGAAGTAGTAATGTTCGGCAGACGAGCCCTTGGAGAAGGGTTTCGAGAAGTGGCCGTGGTATATCAGTTTGACGCTGATCGGGCCCTAGATGGTGCCCGTTGTCAATGTTGATTTGAAGACACCTGTAGGCCATTGCTCGGTCGAGCCGGGCTCCTGGTCTTTGTGTCATGTTTCCCCACAACTGCCCATGGAATTTTGAGCGCAAAATTGTGCACACGAGGTACGTATTTCGCGACTAGGTGGGCCGTGCTGTGGGGCGCGTGCCCCTATTTGGGGTGAGCGTGGGAGTGCTCCGGGACCGAGGCTGCAGCTCGGGAGCGCTTGCGTGCGTTCAGTGTCTTGGCAGTAGACTGGGCTTGCGACGCCTCTTCGGCGGCTAGAGCTGCCGTGTGTTCCTCTGTTCGGAGCGAGCGCTCGGTATTACCGTTGATGGTAATAACGCCCTTTGGTTCTGGCATCTTAAGCTTCAGGTATGCATAGTGCGGGACGGCGTTGAAGCGGGCGAACGCAGTCCGGCCGAGGAGTGCGTGGTAACCGCTGCGGAAGGGGACAATATCGAAGATCAAGTCCTCGCTGCGGAAGTTATCGGGCGAGCCGAAGACAACTTCCAATGTCACGGATCCCGAGCAGCGTGCCTCGACACCTGGGATTACACCTTTAAAGGTGGTGTTGCTGGGTTTGATTCTTGACGGGTCAATCCCCATTTTCTTCACTGTATCTGAGTAAATCAGATTGAGGCTGCTACCTCCGTCCATAAGGACTCTAGTGAGGTGAAAGCCATCCACGATGGGGTCGAGCACCAAAGCCGCCGTTCCTCCATGGCGTATACTGGTCGGATGGTCTCGACGGTCGAAAGTGATCGGGCAAGCTGACCACGGGTTGAATTTCGGGGCTACCGGCTCTAAGGCGTAGACATCCCGAAGCACGCGTTTCCGCTCCTTCTTTGGTATATGCGTGACATAGATCATGTTCACGGTTTTGACCTCTGGAGGGAACTGTTTTTGGCCTCCATTGTTCGGCCCGCGAGGTTCGTCGTCGTCCTCGCTGCGGGGGCCCTTGCCCTGTTCTTCGGCTGTGACTTTGCCGGCCTGCTTAATTACCCAACAGTTACGGTTGGTGTGGTTAGCTGGCTTGTCAGGGGTGCCGTGAATCTGGCAGGGCCTATCCAATATTCTATCCAGCGCAGACGGGCCATCCCGGTTCCCTTTAGAGGATTTTTTCCATGGTCCCGATTTCGAGCCGCTGAATCCGGCGTTTACTGCTATGTCATCGGCTTCACCACCGTTGTTTAAGTGCCGGCGCTTATTATTCCTATTGCGCCGGGGTTTTCCGTTCCCGTCCCGGGCCTCTGAAGTGCCGGGGTCTTCGGGGTGGTTGCTTCGACGAGCCAACCAGCTATCCTCACCCGCGCAAAAGCGGGTCATTAGGGAGGTAAGGGACGACATTGTTCTCGGCTTGTCCTGGCCGAGCTGGCGAGCGAGCCACTCGTCCCGAATACCGTGTTTGAATGCCGCAATCGCTTCGGCATCCGGACAGTCGACGATCTGGTTTTTCTTGGTCAAAAACCGGTTCCACAATTGCCGGGCTGACTCCCCGGGCTGCTGAATAACATGGCTCAGGTCATCGGCGTCCGGTGGCCGAACGTAGGTGCCTTGAAAGTTAGCTCGGAATGCATCCTCGAGCTCTTCCCAGCTCCCGATGGAGTTTTCGGGTAGGTTATTCAGCCAATGCCTTGCTGGTCCCTTGAGTTTCAACGGTAGGTATTTAATAGCGTGGAGATCATCTCCTCGGGCCATGTGAATGTGGAGGAGAAAATCCTCAATCCACACGGCCGGGTCAGTTGTCCCATCGTAGGATTCTATATTGACGGGTTTGAACCCCTCGGGGAACTGATGCTGCATCACCTCGTCAGTGAAACACATTGGGTGTGCGGCGCCCCTGGCCCGGGCCACATCGCGCCGGAGATCGGTTATCATCCGGGCATGGTGCTGCTCCCGAGCTCTGTCGTTTCTATCGCGCCAGGCTTGGTATCCGTCCCGTCCGGCGGGTGCGTATCCTGTGGATCCATAGATGGATCTCGACTGGATCCCTCGTGCGTTCAGGTCGTGGCGCAGATCGTATTGGTCGTCCGGTTGAACCGGGTCTTTGCCTGCTCGGCGAGGGGGCGCGGGTAGGTATTCGGCTTCTCGGGCCGCCCTATCCCGTCCTCGAAGGGGCGCGGGTGGGAGTTCGGCCTCCCCGGCTGCCCTATCCCATCCTCGAGGGGGCGCGGGTGGGTATTCGGCTTCTCCGGCCGCCCTGTCCCGTCCTCGAGGGGGTGCGGGTGGGAGTTCGGTTTCCACAGCCGACCTATCTCGTCCTTGAGGGGGGCGGTCGGGCTGGTTTGCGTAAGTTTGTCTGGGAGGCATGGGCTCGAAGGCCTCATCCTCAAATTCTGGGAGTAGGCGCCGCCGTGGGTAACTCTTGTATTGGCCCTGACGTTGATCGTTAAGGCCTTCTTCGGCAGCTAAGACCATCGTCCATCTGTCGTTGAGCGTATCCTGCTCGGCTTTTAGCTGCTGTTGTTTTTTCTTCAAGCTTCGGGCAGTGGCGATGAGTTGCCGCTTGAATTTCTCTTGTTCCAGGGGATCCTCAGGGACGATAAAGTCTTCTGGTCCGAGGCTATCTTCCTCTTCGGACGGAGGGAGGTAATTGCTGCCCTCGGAATCGTCGAGGTCCTCGGGGTCACCCTGGTCCTCGTGCCCTTCAGGGGCGTCGGGTCGCTGCTCGGGCGTGTTATCGCCGAGCTCCCCCAAGTTTTCCGGAGTCTCGTTATCTCCGGTGCCGTTCGTGTCTGTGTGATTTTCCTTGCCCTTTCCCCGCCCTCTGGCTCGCCGTCGTCTGCGTCTGGGTGGTTCTTCGGTGGGATCGTCGCCGTCCTTTTTGGTTGTGTCACCGTCCTTCATGGGGGTGTCAACCATGTAAACGTCATAGGTGGAGGTGGCGGTCCACTTTCCGGTATTGGAAGTGGCAAGGGAGGGATCTGTGTAGGGCGGGATGTCGATATCCTCGTCCATGTCGTCAGCCTCCTCGGAGGCGTAGTCCAGCATGTCGGTTAAATCTTCGACAGTGGCTACCAAGTGGGTGGTGGGTGGGACGCAAAATTCCCCGCGGCTGGCCTCCTGTCCGACCTGCTCCTGGTCTGAGGACGGGCCATCCGCAATGTTCATCCTCTGGATCCGATCTAACATCTCGCTTAAAAATGAGAGGTCAGCCGGATTCACGTTCGGGCATCCGTCGGAGTTGAGCTCCGGCGCGCCAATACTATGAATGTGTCCGGCCAAGGGTAACCCTTGGTTTTCTGGCGCTGGGGTTGGATCTGAGCTCAAGGCCAGATCCGAACTGAGGCCCGGCCCGGGGATAGGAACGGGGAGGGAATCCGAGGTCAAGGCCTCGGGATTGGTAGGCTCCCCGGGTAAAGCCGAGAACCCAGTAAGGACTAGATCGCCCCGAGCATCGGCGACGTACTCAAGGCCGCCAAACCTGATTTCCTGCTCAGGGGCGAAGCTACCGACCTGGTCAAGGTGACCGGTCGGATCGGCGTGCAGCACAATGCTGCCGAACGCGAAGAGCTGTCCGGGGACGAAGATGTCCCCACTACGGATTCCATCGCTGATGAGAAGGCGAGCCATTGATCCTTGGTGACCCACGGCGGAACTCTCAATGAAAGCACCAATGTCGGTACCAAAACCGGCAGATCTCGGGTAGGGGATCCGAACTGTGGGTCTAGGAATCAATGGTAACAGGGAATGTAGGAGACATTGATTTACCCAGGTTCGGGCCCTCTCGAAGAGGTAATACCCTACGTCCTGCTAGATTGTATTGATGTGATTGTATGAAGGTTACAGAGTTGATCTGCCTCGAGATCGGATGGTCTAAACCCTAGGTAATGAGTATGATGATCCTCTACGGACTAAACCCTTTGGTTTATATAGACACCAGAGGGTCCTAGGGTTACATATAGTCGGTTACCATCAGGGGATAAACATGCCAGCCACGCCAATTATTCCTTGGAGGAGACGCCAAGTCTTCGGAGGTTTCCTTCTGATACACGGGGTTGCCCACAATCCGGCCTTCCATCGACGAGTAGAGGGCGGCCCACCAGCCCGGCCTATGAGAGATAGGCCGGCAGCCCGAGTACCCCCTAGTCCGGGACACCCTCACCTGGTGCACAGTGCTAATTTTAGAGATAAAAGGGAGAGGAGAGAACATCAGCAACGCTGCTATTTTAGAGATGCTGCTCTAAGCTCACACACACACACACACACACACACACACACTTCTCCATGTCTCTCTCAAAACAAAAGGCTACTGATCAGCCCTGCACTGGAGCATCGGGAAGATCAATGCATAATCTGCAGATCAAGCTGTAGAAGGAGTAGGACTCAACACAGCCAAGATCAGCAGCTGGTGGTGTAGAAGCAAGTAAGGAGATGGCTGGATCTCAGGACCAAGGTAATATCCATCTCCTAATCACTTTAGGTGGCTCAAACTTATGCTAAATGATCTTGGAGGATCCAACAAATTTTACTATTCAAAATTATTAAAAAAAACTGATCCGAAATACAAGGGGGTAGTAACGAAGATTATCGCACTACTTTTCATGAGAGCTTGAAATAACGGATTTTCTAAATCTCAGTCGACTAAAATTTAGTTATATCTCAGTTGATGCTATACATGAGATGTTACGTGGATATCCGTATGAATTTTTTTTTATATGCTATATCTGTATCTAAATATGATGATGTCACTCGACTTCACCCGCAAAAAAAAAAGCCACACACTTGAAATAATGCCGCGTGCGCTGCATTAGGGTCATCCCCCTGCCATTCCATTCTGCCGCCGGTCAAGCGGACCCTGCTACAACGCCAAACGCAAAGCAAGTTTAATCATCTTGTTACAGCTAGCTAGAGGCCTAGATACCCAAACAGTTGGTCTTGATCGCTCGCTGTACGTACATGGTACGTGTCCCTGCATGCATGCATGCAGGATCGCAGACACTATTACCACAGCTGCGACTAGCATCATTTGCTGGTCCGGCGATCAATCATGCATGGCATGCATGCACGCCAACCGATGATCAGACGAAAAAAAACTAACAGTTGGTTGGCGTCTTAAAGGCTGGCTACAGGGAAGCATCTTCAGATCACTGCACACAAACACCACCGGCCCATGGAGCGCACAGCCCTTCCCTGGGTTTGGGCCCGGGGACTGCATGCACGCACAGCGCGAGATACTGCGTACGTACGGCAGCGAGGGATGGAGGCGCCGATCTCGCGCTGTGCGTCCGCCATGGCCGCGCACTCTGCGTGTGCATGCATGCACTGACCCCGTACCGGCCAGCATGGCCCCGCACGGCCGCACCCATGCGTGATCGGCGCCATGGACCCCGGCCGGCGGCGGGCTGCTCCGTCGTCGTCGTCTAACGGGCGACGGCGATGGCAAAGCGAATGGCCATGGTCCATGGGCACGTGCTTTTGGGTGCTGCGGGCCTACGTACGGCAGAACATGCAGGCGATGCATGGCAAGGACGGACCGTGGGGCTGGCCGGCCGGCCGCGCGCCTCGGGCCAATGCGGCGGCAGCACGTTGGCGGCGACCTAGCGAGGTCAGGCGGCCGTGACCTCTGTTCATGGTTACTGGTAGATAGCTTGTTTGATTTTGTGTGTCACGGAGAGGTATGGTGCATGCATGCTTGTGTTGCTGCCCGACCAGAGTGCACGTACCGCACCTGTGATTTTGTTTGATACATGCAACAAGAGAATGGATAGAAACGTGCAACTTGTCCAGATAGAATCTGATCACTGTTAATTACCTTAGAAAAAAGCACAAAATGAGTAATTACACGATAAGCGAGGACGTTTATCCTTTTGGAAAGCGTTGTTGCGGAAGAAGTCAACTTAGTAGTTGTTGTTAAATTCATATCTTCTAATGGTTGTGTCATAGTTACCTATATTGTGTAATCCATTTGTTGACGGCTTTGACCTCATTGCCTTGCATCGACTCCAATAAAAGTGGTTGTGTGTATCACAATGATACAGAGGCCCGGGGTTTCAACATCTTTTTTTAGAAAAAGTCAAACTATTACTCTTCCGTCTAATATTTTCTAAAATGCAGCATCGATAGCGCAGGGTGGGTGGGTGGGGGGATAGATCTTGCCTTTTCTTTAGGAAGATCCAACTTTGTTGATTAATTTAACAAACTAAACCATGTCTAAGAAAGCAAAATAACTAAGGATGACAACAAACCATGACAAAATTTAAAATATAATCTTTTTTGCGGATGATAGGATTGAAAGTTACATTAAGATCGTTTGAAGTTGTCATCTCTAACACTTCTTGTTTTGTGTCTTGATGTTCCATCACCATTCCAGTTATAAAACTGTAGAAGACCAGAGCTGTACAAGCTAGACTAGTTTTTAATACAACATGAGTTATCAAACCAACTAGGTGAGAACCCTTAGGTCATCGAACACAATGTGACCGGAGACACATCCATTGCAAGGCATGTTGTTGCATATTAACTTTGTTGCCATACAACCGAGGAAGAACATGGGAGAGGAGAAAAGCAAACAAGAGCATCACTAACTAAATCACAGTTAACAACATTGCCGCCAGTACCATCAATAAAGGCCGGAGTGCAGCACGACAACGTGTGAGGTTGAGAGTCATCGATCTACATGAACAAAGTGCTACAAACTACGGGTGTTAGCCACAATGACCACAATATGACTAGAATAGTGTCGTCTAGACTTTTATTCCATGTGACACCGCCTCCACTATCGATACTTCACCGCCTAGGCCACCTTTGTCCGTGGTTTTGCCTGCCTTCTGATAGAAATAGAAGAGGGTGAGGGAAGTGCGAAAAATTAGGTCCCTAATGGTCAATCCCTAGGTGTTTCGGGTACTCCCTCATCTCGATGCAATCTCTATTGCACGCATGTCTTTAGGTGTGTTTAAGGTATATTTGGATGGCAACGAAAACCAACTATACCAGATTTTCGTCATGGACAAATTTTGGCTCTTGCTTGGATGGTCGCTAATATTTTTGGTGGCCCAAGCTCCCTAACCAAATTTAGTTTATTTTCCTCTACTACTCCCAAACTGCTCCCAAACCTGGCCTCCACCCAAGCTCTCCTCCACACCACTGCCTTGATCCCACTCCTCTCTCTCCCGCCCAGTGACCCCGTTGATGGGTAGAGGGGTGGGGACCCGTCCCTTTCATTTTTCTTAGTTGTTGTAGGTTTTTGTTTCCCTTAGGTTATGTTTCCTTGGCAGCATCGACAAGGTGGTGGCGGCGATGAGACATTGGGATAAGGTCTCTTCGGCCTCTCCCTACCTCGGTGATGTTCGGTCCAACACCATCAAAGGGCATGTGAGAGTAGGTGTTGCCAGATTTATTTGCTCTCTTTGGATCTTGGCGGTTCGTGTGCCAAACATGGAAAGGAGTTGGCTGGCACTTGGTGCGGCGATTTCAACCTCTTCTTTCAAGTTCTCCAACCATCTGAACTGGTAGTGAAGGATATGCCTATATTGTGTGTGGTGACGTCCCAACCAATGTTCCTTCTGCGTTTTGCTAAATCTCATTTATGGCAGTGGGTGATTATTGCAGCTTCAAATACTTATATGGCTTAGCCGTTTATAGGTGCCCTTTCCTTTTACTGCCGGCTCAGTGTGTTTTTCACGTCTCAACGAGTAGCGTACAATCAAAGGAAGAAAACGACCAATATAATTTTGGTTCTAAATTCTATTACTTGCTGACCGTTTTGTGTCCTGATATCTTTCCACGGTACTGAGTTGTTATTTATCATTATTATTTTTTGAGTTGTTTTTTTTCCTTAGTTATGATATACTAAGATGCCCGTTGGATGTTCTTAAAAAAAACTCTACTTTATTTTTTACCTTTTAACATTGGTCAAGATATGGCAACCAAAGCATTCGACAAAAAATTGGCCAGAGCCAGAGTTTTTGTGTGTGTGAAGAAGAGCCTGCATGTTGGTCCATGACTGTGTGGGCCGGGCTGGCTGGCGGATCGATTAATCCATTCACCACTTATGAACCGAATCCGGCCGCGGGACTAGCCGACGCGCCCATCCCGGCCACCCTCAACGGCAAGTAACCAAAAACCGTCCATGTATGCAACCGCAGCGCCGCGGCGGGCGCGGTGTCGCAGGCCGCCGCAGACGGCAGTCGTGGACGGCCGGATCGTACGTACGCATGTGGTCCGGCGGCCGTACGCGCAGGTGGGCGCGGCGGAGGGCGCACATGAGCCGCGCGCGGGCCGCGCCAGCCGGCCACCGGCCGCGTGTGGGGCGCGCGTCGGTACGTGCGGTGCTCCCTCTCCCCGCTCGCCTCGCCGGCGGCCTGCCTGCCGGTGCATGATTCAGGCCGGGGCCACGTACGGCCGGTGGTCCGGTGGTCACGCCCGGCCGGCCGGCCGTTGCCCAACGACCGCTTCACCACCAGACGTTATCAACAATCAAGTAGGAGCACTACGTACGTATCACCACCAACACGCTAGCTACGCTACAGCGCAACGAAAAGCGTCCATGAACCTGGTACGTACGTCCACATGGATCTACGCTCACCACTCCATCACCAGTATCATCGGCCAATACCACTACATGGCTAGGCAGCCAAGGCAGGCCTAGCCTAGCAAGCAGTAGGAAGTAGGAACAGTACTGATCCCACTCCCTAGAGAGTAGAGACGGCATGAATTTTCAGGGAAAAGACAACGGCATCACTGAAATCCTTGACCATCTGCCAGGCGCGACACAGTGACACCACATGCACGTAGGGAAATGGCAAACTGTGGAGCGGCCAGGTCGTGCCCACGGGGTAGGCCGATGCCATTACCACCACCACCAGCGGAACAGACTGAAGAAAGAGCAGGGTTGGATGGATCATCGGCCGGCACGGATGACGCCCAACAAGGCTGATGGAGCCTTTACTGCAATCTTGGCCCAGACAATCTGACGTATCCATCCAGCAAACCCAGCAAACCACCCACAGTGGTCAGTGGTCACATACCATGGAAGGAAGAAGCAGATTAAATATGCCAAGCTACGCATGGATGAATGGATGGTTACAGATTTTCAGGTTCTACCCCCTACTCCACCAGCCATTCAACGGTGTTATCAGCAGTGAAAAAAATAGCACGCTATATCGCCGCTAATAGCACGCTATAGCGTGTAGAGAATTGTCTCGCTAAATTGATCAGCGTACAATGTCTCGCTAATAGCACGCTATTGCATGCTAATAGCACGCTATAGCATGCTAATAGCATATTTTCAGGGGCGGCGCTATTTTGTATAGCGCGCTATTTTTTTCCTTGGTTATCAGCCTACCTATGTCATTAGAGGGTGACATATTAAATTGTGATGATCTTTTTTTCCCGCGGGGAAAAATATTGTGATGATTTCCCCTCATCAAAAGCATCACTAAGATCATCACAATTTGTGTATAGAAAATTGTGTTCAAATCTAAAACAACATGTCCAAAAAGATGCAAAAAAGATAACCGCACAAATGGCGAGGTTATCGTTTAGTAGTTGTCTATATATAAGACCGAGTGAACAGAGTTCTTGGGATCCGGGCTCATGTGAGCCCGGGAGCAGAAGAGCTGCGTCCAAGAAACTACCACTTTTGTGGCAACCCTCGGCTAAAGCAACCACAATTTAGAGACCTAACAAAAGACTACCAGTCTTCGGCTAATTTGTCGCACATTACTACCACTTTCAGTTAAGCACTCATGGATTCCGCACTACAATTTAGAGATCTAACAAAAGACTAACACTTTCAGTCAAATTACTACCAGGGTTGCCCCAAAAGTGATAGTTTTTTGCTATTTACTCAGTTCTTGGAGAAGTTTCAGAAACAAGTGAGAGCCTGCTTAAAGCTGAAAAACTTCACACGAATCAGCTCATTTCCCTCGGCGTTACAACTGTTTGACTTATCTGAGGAGGGCGAAAAAATCAGGCATCCACAGCTGCCTTATCCCCTCATTTCTTCGACGGCGTAGATTCGACGATAAGTTAATCCAGATGCTTCACGTTGTGCTCACCTCAACTGTTCATCACCACCTTCATCTTGGACCCATTTCTCGTCCGTAGGCAGCGAAACAAGAAGATGAAGAGCCAGAACAAGCTCCGCTATGTAACCTTCGGTCATCTCCTTGTCAGCGTAGTACAGCGTCTCTACCTTGCTCACTTTGGCGTCTGCATGAGCGAGCATGGAACCAACACTGATACGATTCTCTTGTTCGAACCAGTTTGTTTCGTCAACATCGAACCACTCCGTCCTGTAAAAGAGATTTGGTTCATGAGAAATCAGGGACAGCCTGCCAGAACATTGCAGTTTATACATCTGTTGCATGAGCAAACGCAGAAACGAGACGAGTGGTCGTACGTTACATACCCTTTCATCGCCCATTCTCGAAGGTAAAGCCTGATACATCAAGAAGGCAACCAGGTAAGCCGTGAACATATATAATTAAGAACAATTTTCCAACATCTATAGCTATCTGTGCAATATTATTAAAAGTAAGGTACTTCAACTCTTCAAGTAGTGGTGTTCCGTTAACTGGAAAAGTTGTATGAAGTACCTCGTGGATTCTGCAGCTGGCACGAGCCATCGCAATACCCTGTCCATTTCAGCTCTCACCTCTGCTACCGTCATGGTCTACAAGATGCAGATGCAGCGGAGATGACAAGGGATGGATTCCCTATTCATATGTAAATATGTAATGTTTGCTGAAAAGAGTAGGCCACCCTACCTGCTTTTCTCCGAGGGGAAAACGCCGCCGCAGTTGGGTATGCAGAACTAGTTTGATCCGAGGAGGCAGTGCTTGGTATAAAGCCTCCCGAGCATTTTGAGGAACCGCGGGTGATGCCAATGCCTGAGAATGGGATATGTAGTCGTTAAAGCATTACATGAGTCTGAAATTTCTACTGCGTCTGTTTTGCTTCGCTGCTGTAATGTTGGCCATGTGTGTTTTGGCCTCGGCTTTACTCTCGTCTGAATTTTCTGCTGTAAGGATCCTTAATTTTGGTCTCCAAACAGGTGTCACAGTTACCACTATATAACTTGATGTCAGCTCTGGGAAACGGGAGACATACCAAAGTTTTTAGCTGCAAAATGACATTGGCGTAATGCAACGCGAGTCCAGTAGGCCCTAACGTTTTCGCAAGATTGTTAGCTATGCGAAGTTCTCCAGATGATTGCTCAGCATGGTTCTCCAAGAAAGCGTTGTTGATCTCATGATGGATGAAGCCCACGATCTCTACAAGTTTTTCTACAATCTGCAACAGGACAACATGGATCATTGGTAATGTCATGACTTAGAATGAACTAACCGTAAGTCATCGTCATCACGGGTTATTACATCTTCCATACTCTTCGACCAGAGTGATTTCCTTTTTAAAACCTTCACCGCACCCCTTTGGCTCTTGATAGCATCAATTTGTTTCTCAACAGGAATAGCCGCAACATCTGCATATATGTAGTTACTGTATAGTTAGAAAGGAGAGGAGACTCATCGATTGCGAGTGACAAAATGGTTTGAAGTACAATGAGCATGCTCAAGTCTGTCCAGTGCTAGCATTTCTTGACGCAGAACCTGAACACATGGAAAATTAAAAACGGAATTTCAGTGTTTTGTCAGCTGAAAACATCTCTCCAACATGTGAGCGCGGAAAGAAGAGACGTAGTTGGCTTGTCAGGTGAAAACAGCTCTGCGACCATTGTTCAGCAAATTCTCTCTCAAGAGGAAATACTGACCCATGTATTTTGTGCCAATTTTGTCAGATACTGCATACTGGGAGGTGCTTCTTCACCGAATTTCTTAGATGCCAGTGGAGAAGCACTTCTGTTTATTGACAAGAACGATGTATGTTAAAGATGAGGCATGGTGAAGAAATGGACTCTGAAGTGAATTAAGTGGTAACGGCGATAAGTTTTACCCGCAGAAAAACCTACTGAGATTGTGCCATTGAGGACCTTCACACAGATCTCCAAACCGGGCAACTTCTTTACAAAATCGTCTAAACTCTTCTCTGCATAATTCCCAATAAAGAGGATGCATGTAAGACTTTTCTTAAATAAACAGCTAAACAGACAGGCCCAGAAAATCCTGTTACCGTATATCATCTTCAATGAGAACGGACAGCAGACTGTAATCTTCCGAAATAAGACAGCGGACACCTTCAGACCTAAGCACACCCTCTTTCAGGTGCCTTATTCTTTGCTTAGAGAGGGAATTTATCAGACAGGAGGCCCTGACAATTGTGTGGGCAACCTCAAAAGCCTGGATCGATACCCTTCTTCCTTTGGGAGCAGAGCGGAAAACGGTGCTCATGTTTGCAGAACTTGGGGCGAATGCTCTACTCAGTATCCTGTCGAATTTTGCTGCTACATTGCTGGAACTTGTGTCTGCTTCTGATTCCTGTAAGATTAGAGGAAGCAATGTACTAATAAACACTTGTGTTTGAGGCTAGTAATTAGCACGCAATACTCGATTATAGTGAACTAATAAGACATCTTAGAGGAGCATTGTTGTGAGACGGCTACAGCTCTTCCACTCACAATGACCGGCAGTCCTCCACTCACAATGGACATCCACTAAAAGTTTATGGAGGGAGGAAGAAATAGTATTGACTTTGACCAGCAGTCTCCCACTCACAACGGGAATGGAGTGAGGGCCGGGGCCACGTCCGTCCGTTAACCGACGACCGCTTCACCACCTGCTACGCTCGCTAGCAACAGTGGAACCAAAAGTCATCCATGAACCTGGGCATTCATAGCCACACCCACTCCATCACCAGTATTATCATCAGTTGCTCAAGAACAACATGGCCCAGACATCCACACCCACTCCATCACCAGTATTATCATCAGTTGCTCAAGAACAACATGGCCCAGACAATCTCAAGTACCCTTCCAGCAAACCACCCGGTGGCCACTCACATCACATACCATGGAAGGAAGAAGCAGATTAAACGGAAAGTAATTTTGGCCTCCTTCTCTCCTCTTCCTTTTGTTTCCCAGGTTTCTAAAAGCTGTGAAATCTTTCATGGATGTAAGAGCATCTCCAACAGAGGCGCTAAAAAAGCCGCGCGCCTAAAAAAAAACGGCTATTTAGCGCGCGCGCGACCAAAAGAGCATCTCCAAAATACGCGCTAAAATCCCGCGCGCGGTAAAAACGGTTCAGCGCGCCCAGAAAAACTGTATCACGCGCTGTGTATTTGGAGCGCCTGCTACCGCGCGCTGGACAGCAAACCGGGCGCGCGAATCCACCAACTGCCAGATCTGAAAACTCCAGGCGCGCGCGCCTCCGCCCGCACCTTCCCCCGTTCACTCCGGCGACCCGTCGGCGCTTCCCCCGCCTATCCTCCTCGCCGCCGCTGCTTCCTCCGCCTTCTCTCCTCGCCGCCGCCCCTCGAGCGCACCGTTCCTCCAATGAACAGCGCCCGGCGGGGGTTTGCAGCTCGGCGCCCACAAGGTGTTCGACAAAATGCCTGCAAGGTATATATTGCTTCTAACTTTATATTTGTAGATGAATTTGGAGCATGTTGTTTGTAGTTTTAAATTAGTTTAAATTCAAGTTTGTAGATGAGTTCGTCCTACGATTCTTCCGATGAAGAATTTGATCTTCTAAGAGGAGGAGGATGTCGCAATGATCCTGGCTATGCACATCAATAAAAAGCCGAAGCACGGTGGTTCGGTTTTTGGTCGTCAGAAATTGTGGAGGGAAAGGATCGATGCCCACAACAGATTGATTAGGAACTATTTTGTGGAGAATCCCACATACCCCGAGTCCTACTTTCGGCGCCGTTTTAGGATGAGCATCGAGTTGTTCAAACACATTGCGGAGAAACTGGCGAGCCATGATCGGTTTTTTCAGCAAAGGAGGAATGCCGCCGGAGAACTCGGGCATAGCACCTTTCAAAAGGTGACCGCCGCTTTGCGTATGTTGGCATACGGTATTCCGGCGGATCTAGTTGATGACCACTTGGCCATGAGTGAGAGTCAAGCCATCATGTGTGTCAAGCGCTTCGCAGTTGGAATTGTGCAAGTGTTTGGTCCGGAATATTTGAGAGCTCCCAATGCTGAAGACACCGCAAGGCTTTTGGAGATGAACAAAACTCGCGGGTTCCTAGGTATGCTTGGCTCAATAGATTGCATGCATTGGAGTTGGAAGAACTGTCCTAAGGCATGGCATAGACAATTCCACGGCCAGAAAAAGGGTTCCACTATAATCCTTGAAGCGGTGGCCGATCAGGAGACTTGGATTTGGCATGTTTTTTTCGGAATGCCAGGATCTTGCAATGACATCAATGTTCTTCAACGGTCACCACTCATGAATATGATTGCAAATGGTGAAACTCCACCGGTGCAGTTTGTAGCAAATGGCCATACAAACAACTATGGCTACTATCTTGCGGATGGCATCTACCCAAGGTGGCAAACATTTGTGAAGCTGTTGACAGCACCGCAAGGTAAGAAAAATCTTGATTACCACAATGCTCAGGCGGCGGCTAGGAAAGATGTAGAGAGAGCTTTTGGGATTTTGCAAGCCCAATTTGCTATTGTGAGAGGACCGGCTAGATTTTGGGATCAAAAGATCATTTGGTACATTATGAACGCTTGTGTGATCATGCATAACATGATCATCGAGAACGAGCGTGGGCAAGATTTGGACTATTCTCAGTATGAGTTGATGGGACACCCCGTGCGAGTGCGGAGGAGGGCTGAGAGGGTAGCCCGCTTTGTTGCCTCCTATCATGCCATTCGACGTGCCGAAATGCATGATGACCTTCAAAAGATCTAGTCGAGGAGTGGTGGTCATGGAATGGGCGACAAAACTAGTTTGATGTTGTATGTTTGTTGTATTGTTGACTATTTGTTGTATTGAAGATAAATTATTTGTTTGAGTTGTAATAATTATTGAACTATTTATTGTTGATTTATTTTGTGTCTTTGATCTTCTTGGTTCTATGTTGAATGGAAATGTTGTTTATGCTGGGCGCGCGCTGGATTTTACCGCGCCTGGTGAAGCGCTACAGCGGCACGCTAAATTTTGCAGCGTCCGGAAAAGCAACCACCCTCTCCGACACGCTAAAACGCTATTTCGATGCTGAAAAAAAAAATTAGCGCGCCGCGCGGTAGCGCGTCTGTTGGAGATGCTCTAAGCCGTGCCAAATAAGGCGCGCCGCAAAAACTCACAACGAAACATGACTTCTTGTGACCTGTCAGCGCTCTGTGGAGCCATGTGGGGCCTGCCAGCGCTCTCATCCCAACCTTATCTCCTCCTTCCACTCGTTCTCCCCCTGTCGCTTTCCTCTCTCCCGTGGGCCACACAAGAGGGGGCTTGCTCCATGGCAAGCATTGCTACATCAAATCGAGAGGAGCACTGTGCATCCCTCGCCATGGCAACAACCACCCGCAGTGGCCGGGGCGCTGGGCTGCAGACGAGGCAACCACTCGCGGTGCGCTGCAAAGGGTTCACCCGTGCTGCAGGGGGCATGCTTGGTGCAGCGAGATGGGGGCGCGGGCTGCCCCTGTGACAGCGGCGACGCGTGGTGCTGCGAGAAACGACGCTGCTGCTCGCCGGAGTTGTGTGGTCGTCTTTTTGGGAGGAGCTGCAATGCAACACGACTGGTGCTGCACAGGGCGGATATTGCCGGCGGCGAAGCTGGACTGCAACGCGAGTCAGCCGCTCACCGGCGACGGAGCTGCAATGTAACGCGCGGATGCTACGAACTCGCCGGCGTCGGAGCCGCAACGCAACACCTGAGGTGCTGCGACCTGCGGAACTTGCTGGCGCGGAGCTGCAATGCAACACTTCGAGGTGCTTCAACCATGGATCTCGCCGGCGGCGGAGCTGCAACGCAACACCCGAGGTGCTGCGACCATGGATACGGCGGCAGCGGAGATGCAATGTAGCGAGCGAAGTGCTGCAACCCACGGATCTCGCCGGCGGCGGAGCTGTGATGCAACACCCAAGGTGCTGCAACCATGGATCTCGCCGGCGGTGGAGCTGTGATGCAACGCCCAAGGTTTGGCTGCATGGCGGAGTGGTGGCTGCGAGCTAGGGCGGTGATAGTTTCAACGGCGACGCTGCTTTTCGTTTGCTGCGGCCACTGGTCAGAGGAGAACGAAGCAAGAGGAGACCGGGAGCAGCATCATGTTCACCCATCCAACGGCCAGGAGACAAGTATCCGACGGTTCATGACCCGGCTGATTTCCTGGAGAAATCAGGAAATCAGCCGGTTGATTTGTAGCAGCGGCCTTTCCTTTCTGTTTTTGCATTGATGTATTCTCTTGTTCGAGTGTTGATTGCTTCGATTTCCAGCACCTCTGAGGTCCTACGGTTGATAGTTCTTTTCTCCATTTATTTTCTTGGTGGACCATCAGTCATTCCAGTGAGTTGTGTTGTGCCCCATTCTATATTCATGTCGACGCCTCTCTAGTATTCTATATCATTGTCATAATACTATCATGTTGATGTACGAATCAACATGATAATGGCGTCGCTGTAGGGGCAGTGAACTAGAGGGTGGCCCCTTTGGGCATGCTATTAACGATGCATTTGGACTGGCAGCTACAGCAGTGGAGGGGGTTAGCAACAGTTTTACACAGGCCATTCATACAACAATGAGCGTACAACCATTAAACATTCTGATACTTTATGCATAGTTACACGCTGACGGACGTCGACGTGACATGTGTCGATGTCGCCTGGGCTCCTGGGGGGAAGTCACGACTCACGACCAGTGTGGCCTCTCCATCTTGATCCGAGCTCTATGATTTCTGAAGTTCATATGGAAGGAATGCCTGGATGAGTAATCAGTAATGTTGTAGTAACAGGGTACGGCATGGTGCAGTACTCACCTGAATTGGAAGGTAGAGCTTGAACTCGGCCGGCAGCTCCTCTTCCGAGTAGAGGCGGTCGGAGAAGTAGACCCTGCGGAGCCGGCAGTTTGCGTGGACTTGCACTCGCAGTGTCTCGACGTAGTTTGTGCCATAGGCTCTTTTTGTCAGGTCGGTGAGATTCAGCTGGATGTTGTTCCAGCCATCATCAAGCTTCAACGGCATCGTGCAGATGTATGGTTTTACCCTTGTGACAGACTAGACAAAGTATGTATGTCACTACAAGTTAGTACACAGTAGTTGTATGAACAAAATGTAGACACGGGTGACCCATCAATGCATTTCAAATTTCAATAAACATTGCAGAAAAATAAATCAGGCATGCATGTAGACATAATCTATGTTGAAAAAGAAACAACATCAAACTCTACACACTTTCTTCTAGTTCTAGTATATGAAAGAGGGGGGGGGGGGAGGAATCAGCACATCTAAATTCATAATTTTCACAACCATATCATAGACAAATGTTAAGACTATAAAAACACACATACACACCATGTCCATGGGCCATCTGCGCCAACCAGACCAGGAAGGGGCATTACAGATTTGCATTAACAGATATGAAATGCCCTGAGGATCTAGAGTACGAAGCCGACGACTTCAAGTCGGCAGCGTGAATTATCTTTTCTTATTTCCAAGGGCAAAGTGGAAGAGTAAAAAACAACTTCAATCTAGAGAACGGGTTGATGGCTTGATGCCATATTGGCATTGCTCAATGAAATAATCTAGTTTGCAAAGTTAACAGAACTAGTGTTACTTCAAGGTACGCACTAGAATATTGTACGTAGCAGTTATTAATCCTAGCAAATGATATTGTTCCAACTATGTTTCATTCCAATCTTTTAACACTAATACAGTGAAAGCTCAACCAATGGATTTAACAGTAAAATGCACTTGATAACGCTTAAATTAACAAATACCAACCAAAAGAACATGAGGAGAGGCACAGTGAAAAAACACTCTCAAATCTAATAGATAGGCAATTAGTTAAGCACCGCACATAATTTACTTCTACAGAAACGATTATGGAACCATAGCTCTTACAGACTTGAAAGTTTGATGCTCGGAATCGTCGGCGGACATTCTTGTCATCCAAAACTTGGACCTCAAATGTGAAGTATTTTTTAAGATTCTTCACAACGAGGGCAAGAAATGGAAGCTTAATTCCAAGAGTGGCAGCAGGGTCAGCTGGGCAAGTGATGTAGGTTGACTGCACATTTGTTCCAACAATTTCAAGTACATTCGACTTAATATCTTCATCCTGAGGTCTTTTAATGTGCCCATCAACAACTGCAAAGCAGACAAGGCATTAAGTAAACGAAGATGGAAATATTCAGACGTTGACACAATGGCATGTAGATCAGAATTGATCGCAATCAAATGTATTTAATTCCATGCAGCATAGGCTAAGTTACAGCCTGAAGCACATGTACACACATACTCGAAAGTAAGTCCACTGTCCTTAACTGCCCAATATAAACTATTAAAATTAGGTTATCCATAGCTACTCCCAAATCATTACCATAGTAAAATTAGGCTCAGGTCTCAAATAGGTTGCTAGCATCCAGAGAGGCAGAAAATTTCAACCTTAACACAATACAAGGTATTCATCAAAAGGCTAACAGCTTGCAGAGTTAAGTACAGCAGACCTGCCTTTGCTATCAGAAGCAGATAATGTTTTAGGTAGCCAGGTAAAAAGTATCTACAGCAGCATAGGAATAGTAGAAACTGAAAGTTAGAGAACCCAAGCATTACTGACTCACCTTCCTTGTCCCATATCTGCAACGGCTTGGTCCTGACCAAATAACACAGGGAAAAACACAAGACATGAGGTATCCAGACTAAAGAAAAGAAAGCATTGTAACAGTGAGACCAATACAAGGCCACCATGCTACATACCCAAGGCTGTAGAGAATCGATAGAAACCCGGACTGGAATGTGTTCTTAAACATTCTTTTTCCAAGCTTGAAAGTCCTGCTAAACTGCAAAACATAGCATAACAAATGAGTAAGTTACGGGATGAGGATGCATAACAGCCGGCGGATATCATGCAAATTTATAACAGGTTGACACATGATTTTGATTCTGTTGATCACGGGGCACTCGTCAATTTGTCGAATTAACATGGCAGGCAGGCAAGTTAGTGTGTCACGCATTGCCTATTTCCAATTGACCAATATAATCAACGACTGGAGACAGAGTCGACCTGAGCGGAGGCGAGCTGGAGGCCGAGAACGATCTGGACAGCGGCGAGACGGGGGACCGGGGTAGAGCTGGGCGGCGGCGAGACGGGGTGGACGGGTCAGGCGGCGTCGACCTGCTGGCGAAGGAGCTCGGCAGATGTGGCTGGCGGCTACGGTAGGCGGCAGATGACGCGGGAGGGGCGGGTCTGCGGCGGGAAGGTAGGCGGAGTCGGAGCGGAGGCGGGAGGTGGAAGGCGACGGCTGCGGAGGCGGGAGGTGGAAGGCGACGGCTGCGGCGGCGGGGATTGGAGACGACGAGGTGAAACCCTACCAGTTTGGCGCTTGTCGCACGGAGGAAGAGCCGCGACGCTTCGACACAGGGGAGGGGAGAGAACCGTACGAGGAGCCCACCGCGTCCTCGAATTTTTACGAAGCGGCCCTTCTGATTCGCACATTCTCACAATTCCCGCCCCCCCCCCCCCCCCCCCCCTCTTTTTTCAAACATAAACACGAGTGATTTCTTTTTTCTTGAGGGAAAGCCTTCGTGTCAGCTTTATTCATTGTGTAGAATAGTTTTTTTCATGGTATTACGTGTTTCATTTATATCATAAGGATCATAGTACAAGCCACGTACAGACCGACCTGACAAAGCTAAAAAGACAGCAGAATGCTAGCCTTTGCACACAGAAACACCAGCCAAGAAGTAAAATTACAAACAAAACTGAAGAATCCTATGAGCTTGACACCAACGCTCGTCACCTGCCTCCGGCACCACCACAACAGCCATCAAAGAAAAAAAATGACGAATCACCTCCACACCCGAGCTCGACGCGGCTCCATCGCTGATATGCAGCTTTGCGGACCTCCAAGGTGGTTCGCCAATAAAGGCGAAGCCATTGCCGTTGAACGAATGAGACCGGGGCGACACCCCGGACACGCCATCGAACTCCAGTTCTGGCACCCCCACACGACTAATAGTTACATCATCAACAAGTGTAAAAATAAAATCTGGGGGGTCTTGGTGCCAAACACTAGCACCTCCCACAGCCGAATTGGGAAAACAATTTTACAATAAATAAACAGAGTCAAAAAGTTTTTGAAATTTTTTTGTAACCAACATGACCTAGTGTTACTCGTATGAGAAGTTTCGTATGAGAAGTACTTATTATGGATCGGAGGGAGTAACTTTTATATAGTACTGATTTTGTTTTTTATCGCCCAAAATACCATGGATGTCATTTCTTCGTGGAATTTTTCACATGAATATTACGCTAAGTCATGTTTGCTAAAAAAAATCATAATTTCTTTACTCTTTTTGATATATATTTTTTAAAAGAATCTATTTCGGGTGCATTGGCACCCGAGACCCATTGGATATTTCCTATGTATTATTCACTAAAATGTGGGGCTTAGATGATTGAGAAAACATTGAACGGAAGCGATTTGGACCGGAGAAGACCAGATGGGGTAGGGATTTGAATAATCATGGAGAACGAGGAGAAGCGGGGCTAGTGATTTTGACGAGCAAGTGAAGAATTTTTGTTGCTTGGAATTCAGACAAAGGAGTATGTATAACACGGTACGGGGTGATTTAAAAGGTTCCGGTTGAGGTTTGTAGTGTGTGTGTCTACGATTCGAGTTAGCACGTCATGGTGATAAGTTTTTGCAAAGTGACCACTCCTGCCAAGTTTAGGGTGTCGACTTAACTATTTGCAAGTTGATGAACCAAAATATTTCACTTATCCAGCTAAAAAAAATGGTTCACTTCATCAAATTGTGTGTGTGTGTGTGTGTGTTGGGGGGGGGGGGGGGTCATTGCCTTTTGACATCTATTTTGGTTAACCTATTTTTTTTTACACGTTTCCATGTTGAGATTAATGAGAAATAAAAAAGAATGGAAATTTTGTAAGCCTCATGCCAAGATCGTGTGCTTCTAGAAACAACAAAAGAAAAGTGTGCTTCACATGAAAAAGGGTGAAAGAACCTTGCTGCAACCTGCAAGTTTGCTGATCTTCCGAGCATGCATGCATGCAGTCTGTTCCTAGTCAAACAGCCAGCCCATTTGTTTGGCATTCCTATCGAAACACAAACCGGGTGAGAAACTCAGCAACGACGAGGAAAGTACCCTTTTGAGCTCGAGCTCAAATGAGCCTGGATGAACAGTAAATTCGAAAAATATTCAAAACAATTCAAAAAAATCTGAAATTTTTTCGTGGTATGCTTTGACAAATGTTCTAAGTGTTTGCAAATTTTCATAATGAGATCACATTCGTGGAAGGCGTGGTAAAAAAACAAAATCAGTGCTCCAAAATGCTTTCGAAAGTAGCATTTTCAGAGTATCATTTTTGTTTTTTTTTCATGCATTCCTCGAATGTGATCTCATGAGGAAAATTTGCAAGCACTTAGAACATTTGTCAAAGTTCACCACAAAAAAAATCAGAATTTTTTGAATTTCTTTTCATTTTTTTGATTTTACTGTTCATGCGGGCTCATTTGAGCTCGAGCTCAACTACTCCACATCCCAATGACGATGCCTACATAAATCATCATTTTTGTTAGTTTCTGCTCTGAAGATGGATTGGTGGAAGATGGCGGCGACGACACATTTGAGTGTGTCGGACCGGTTTGTACCCCAAACCCAGTATGTGGCTCGGTTGGGGCCTCTGACTTTAGATGTTAGGCTTTGGTGCGATGTTTGTTTGGTATTAGGCTCGGACTATCGGCACCCCTTCATCAAGTAGATAGGAGTAACGACAGTTGTTGCTAAGATGGTGGCTTCAGGCTACCTGATGTATTACTTTGTAAGGTCTTTGTGAATAATTAATAAAATGACTGCATGCATCGTCCAGATGCAGAGGCCGGGGGTAATCCTCCTTAAAAAAAAGAGCGTGTGCTTCAGGCAAGGAAGGGGAGAAGAGCTCTTTGTGCTTTAACCGAGAGCACAAAGACTACTCTAGATAGGATAGCAATTATTAGAAAACTAAAACCGAGAAGAGAAGGGAAGAAATAAGATGTGGTCTCCATTGGCTTTGATGTAGTGTTGTGGCACGGCAATCAATGTTGTTCCGGTGTCATGCCTTGCCTTGGTCGACACTACTTGTTGTGACGACGACAAAGTGATTCTCCCAGGCATCATCCATCCTCCGACCACCATCAAGAGCCACCCACGGTGTAGCGCACGGGTCATCCCCAGCGATAGAGCCATCCCTTCAGCCCAGGTGGGCCAAAATCACTGTTTTGATCTTGTTAGAAAACTTGTTCACAAAAGTGAACTCCACACGAATTTATTTCACAATCTGACCCTACGCCAGAGACCGCGGCGTTTTTGGTCCACATGGAAACGCCGATCTAGCTCGCGTTGCTGTCCTGGCCCACGGTCAGGCCGAGCTGGCGTTGCTTGCTGACATGGCTGGCTGGAAACGCCGAGGTAGCTCGTGTTACTGGAAACGCCAGGGGCTTTGGCGTTTCTGCCCCAGATATTTAAGTGTCCGTGGGGCTCTCACCCACCATTCACCACTCACTTTCTTCTCCCCCATTGGCCTATCCTGAGCACTTGCCCTTTTTTCCCTTTGTCTCCCCCACTTGAACCCTCTCAAATCCTTGCAAATCGATTGCGTTGGTCCGTAGATCCGGTGTCATTTCCGTTCCTTGAGGTAATCTCCTTCATCTGACAATTTTTTATTGGTTGGATTTGTCTATTTGGATGGTTTTGTTCATGTGGTTTCTAACCCTAGTTTTGAACATTGTTCCATAATATGATGTTCTTAGTGTTTACTAATGAGTATTGTTGTTCCAATAGTGTTGCATTGTGATGTTGATGAACAAACCTTATGGTTTGGGTTATGATTAATGTTAAGATTTAGGGTTAGGGTTTGGGTAATGCTTAATTTGGATGGGCAATGATGTTATTAGTGCTTTTGTATGCAGTGTGTTATATTTTGCATTGTTCCTTTGTCGTACTTATGTTCCCCTTTTTTAGATGGAGAAGATTGTGAATATTCATTATGTTGACAAAGCGGCATTTATGAATGTTGATATTGTTGACAAGTATGAGGAAGTGTTGATATTTCTTGAGAGACCTAGTTATGAAGAGGTTGTGAAAGAAACACAGATTAGATTAAAGTGGATGGATCCAAGTGATCAAGTTGAATTAGTAGAAAGATATGATGTTGGGACGGCACACAAGTGTCGAATGAAGACAATGCCTATCAAGTCCAATTTGCATTGGGGTGCATATAAGGAGGTTGTTGCATCCTCGGAAGTCAAATCACTCGAAGTGTTTGCAAGTAAGGTGGTCAAGGCTCCTCTCTTTCATGTTGACTTGAACCAAACCTTAGTAGATGATGTGAGCCCGATTAGTAGTGTGCCACCTATTGTTGAGCAAATAGTTGAAGTGGAAGCCAATGCAATGAGCCAACCTCATGTTAGCCAATCAAATGAATTTGAGGTGAAAGATATTCAACATGACAACAAACAAGTTGATTATGTCAATGAGTATCCCCAATATGAGTTCGGGGGTAGTGCACCGTTCAATGGTGATGGTCATGACTTCGATGAGGAGGACGAGAGGCACCACGACATTGTCGGTGACGTAGAGGCTCAAGTAAGGCATAAGGACATGGACCCTGACATTATCTATCAGCGTGCGTGTGTGGATGACTCGGATGATGAAAGCCCGGTGAATGAGTTGGATGAGGACGGATTCACGGAGAAAGAAGCAGAGTGGTACACAAAAATCACCGGTAGGGATCACAAAGTGCCCTTGTGAAAGTGCAATCATGCCCTTAATCGTATTTTGATGTTGATGACAATATACACATGGGGGACTAATATTGTTTGTTAAGTATATCTCAGGATTAGTCCCCACAGGACCGTGTGTGGATCATGACTACAGACATATATATTGCTCAAGATCGAAGAAACAAGACAACTAGCTTAGGCTTTTATGTTTGCTCTTGACTATAGGGATCCCACACTATTAAGAGGGGAACATTGGGTCTCGTGAAGGACTTGCTCAAATATCCACGGTTTTTCCTTTACTCTCACTCACATCATTGGTCATTCATTTTCTCTGTTATCTCGGACGCCCGGTACCTGTCGGACGTCCGGTCACACATCGCCATCCGGACGACCGGTATTCACTGGAAATCCGATTCATCACGTACAGAGCCAAAACGTCGGATTTCCGGCCCTCACCGGAAATCCGATATGTTCCTAACAGAGCCAAAATGTCGGACGTCCGGTCCCTGTCGGACGTCCGGTCCCTGTCGGTGCCTCGGACGACCGGCACTTGCGGAAATCCGGTACTCTCTTCTCAGAGCCAAAGCGTCGGATTTCCGGTCTCTACCAGAAATCCGGTGGTATCTCAACAGAAACTTTCTATCGGATGTTCGGTACTTACCGGACGTCTGGTGTCTCTTGAGGCACCGGATGACCGGCACGTTCTAGATATCCGATGATATCACCACACCACCAATGCACTACCACATATTCGTTCACCTTCGCGCTGTCGGTCGACCGGTGATGCGTCGATCGACCGGTGTCTTGGGTGACACTGGACGTCCGATAACTGTCGGACGTCTGACGCCTGCGCAGTTTAAGTGGCTCCAACGGCCACTTATTGGGTGGTAGTATAAATAACTCTCTCCCACCCCGTGAGAGAGTTGACCATTCACTTTGAGCTAACACAAGAACACTCCCAACTCTCTCTCTCTCATCCTCATACACCAAATCCAAGATCCCGGAGCGATTTGTGGGAGTTTGTGAGAGTTTCTCCAATCAAGTGATAGATCCACTCCTTCCCCCTCTCTTGACCAAAGGAATTCGTGATTTGAGCAAGTCTTGAGCTTTTCCCTTTTGTTCTTGTTACTCTTGGAGGTTGGAGATTCCTAGGCGGTAGGAGTTCTTCGGTGAGGAATCAAACATTGTGATTGCCCCCGGAAAGTTTGTGAAGGCTTGGAGACCACCTCAAGGTCTACCACTAGTGGTTGGGAAACGCCTTCGTGGTGTTGTCTCAAGGGGTGAATAGGGTGAGCCTTCGTGGCGTTGGTGTGCCTTCGTGGTAACATCCACCTCTCTAACGGTGACTAGCTTCCCTCCAAGGAAGTGAACATCGGCATACATCCTCGTCTCTCAGAGTTGCGGTTATCCCTAACCATTACTCCCTACTTGTGGTTATTTGTCCCTTGTCTTTACTTACTTTATATTGTGCTTGTTTGCCTTACCATTAGTTGTAATTGATTATATTGCCTTGTACTAGAATCACCTTTGCAATTGTTAGACCAACTTTCATATTCCGCATTATTGTCTAAAATTGCTAAGTAATAATTAAAAATTGTAATTGTACCTATTCACCCCCCTCTAGGTCCATCTCGATCCTTTCAATTGGTATCAGAGCCTCGTGCTTTATTCTTGTGGCTTAACCGCCCTAGAGCGAGATGAACCCCGATGGGACTCCCCTTGCAAATCCGCAAGAGAAGGGCACAACTTCTTCGGAAGTCAAGACCTTCTCCTCTGAGGATTTGGAACGGGCCCTTGCTAAACAAAAGGAGGAGCATGATGCTTCTCTCGAGGCCTTGGTCCAAATAAGGATGGCCGCATTAACCTCGAATTCCGCACCACTTGTTAATTCAGGTGGTGTGGCTCCGAGGCAAGGTGCGACTTCTCCTCTCTTGGGCCAACAACCTCCTCCTAGTGATCACTCTGGTGTTTCATGGCTTTATGCAAAACCTCAAATAGAGAAACCAAAGTATAACCCTGGGGGCAAGCCTCCTTTACTTGATGATACTGCCGATTTTTCTTTGTGGAGAGTTGGTATGCAGGATCATCTTCGGTTCACCAATGATGAGATGTTGGACATCTTGGAGTATGGCTACAACCCAGTCGACCCGAAGAATCTCACACCAAGAGAAACATATGACAAGCATCTCAACGACACCGCAATTATGTGCATAAGGAAAGGGATGAATGACAAGCAAAGGAGACCTTACATTCACATCACAAGTGCAAAGGAATTATGGGATAGTATTGTGATGACCAAGACCGGTACCTCCACTCTCCAGCTTGCTCAATATGAAATTGCCAAAGGAGCATTGCAATACTTTTGTATGGAAAAAGGTGAATCTCCCAAGAATCTTCTTGAGCGTCTCATGACTCTCGCCGCCGACATTGAGTCCTATGATTGTGACAAGACACAAGATGGATTCAACTTGACCAAGCGATTTCTTGTGGACAAATTGCTCAATGCTCTTGCTCCTTATCATCACCAAATGGTGTGGGACATAAGGCACCAATATGGATTCAAGGAAATGTCCCCCGATGATATCATCTCCACATTCCAATTATTTGAAGTGTCCAAGGCAAATGCTACAAAACATCTTGCCATGCATGGTACCTCAACTCCTAAGACCAATCTTGCCTTGAAGGCCAAACATGTGTGTGAGGAAGAGCAAAGTGAAGAAGAAGAAGAAGATGATGAAGAAGAAGGTGATGAGAGTGACGCTGATGAGAGTCCATCATATGAAGACATTGCTCTATTTGTCAAATAGTTTAACGTGGGAAAATTCAAGGAAAGATTCCAAAAGAAGAAAGTGAGAAAGTGCTACAACTGTGAAGAAACCAATCACTTCTCCAATGAGTGCCCTTATGAGAAGAGAGAAGATAAACCAAGATTTCCAAAGATCTTTACAAAGAAAAAGCTACCAAATCCTTTGAACTCCAAGCTCAAGAAGAGAGATGGAAAGGCAATGGTTGCTCAAGAAGAATCCGATCCCGATGATGTTGGTGGTGTTGCCGGAGTAGCTCAAGATTCTCAAAACACCTTGAGGCTAGTCAACAAGAGTGGTGATGTTGTCACCTACAACTACATGAAAGACTACAAGGGCAACGCTCACAAGTGTCTAATGGCTAAGGCCGTGGTGGAGGACGGTGAGCAACAAACGTCTTCCGATAAGGTCAAGGTAACCCCTCGTTCAAACCCTCCTCTCTTCATTCCTCCTACTCCTAGTGATGAATATGTTGATGCGGAGGACAATCATGATGATGATGATATGAATGATCTCATGTTTGCTAAAATTGATAAGTTCATGTGCTCCCTTAAAGGAAAGAAGCTCACTATGTTTCGTATGCTTATGGAGATGGTGGGTAAGAACACCGTCACCATTAAGGAACTCGAAACCCTCATTACCGAGGAAAAGGAAAAATATGAAATCCTTGAGCGGAAAGTCCAATATGAGGAAGCACGAAATGATGAATTATGCTTAAAAATTGGTGCAAACCTTGATGAGCATGCTAAGAAACTTGCCTCCTTGAAAATGGCTAAGTGCTCTTGCAAGGAGTTGATGAATGATAAGAGTAAGCTTGTAGAGTCTCATGCTACTCTTTCTAAGGATTGTGAGCTGCTATCCTTGTCTCTCAAGACTAAGGAAGAAGAGCTCACCCTCCTTACAAAGAATTTTGAGGAACTCAAACTTACTTATCTTGAAACTCTTGCAAAGGCTTACTCCTCCCCTATTATAAATATTGATGCTTGTACTACTAACTCTAGTGGTGATCTAGCATCTATTCTTGAGGAGAATCGCTCTCTAAAAGCTCAACTCTCGAGAGGACTCATGACATGTGCCCAAGGTCAAAAGAACCTTAATGAGGTGTTGAGCCAACACAATGAAGTGGTGGCCAAGGAAGGGCTTGGATTTGACCCAAGCACAAGCAAGAAGAAAATGTCTTCTCAAAAGTGCACCACGCCTATCAAGGAGACATTTGTGCGTGAAGGGCACAAGGTGAAAGGAAAAGGGAAAGTTGACAAGGTTGTGAGTGGGAAGGCCACTAGGGGCATGCCCACTCCCAACAAACCGAAAGATTTCATGCCTCCATCCTATGTGCTTAGTAAGACAATGGATGGAGAGGTTTATGCTAAATTTGTTGTTCCTCGTAATGCTTTTCGCTTCTATGCTATTTGGGTCCCTAAGACCCTTGTGACTAACTTGAGAGGTCCCATTGCAAAATGGGTGCCTCTAACCAAGTCTTGAATTGTATGTAGGTTGTGTTCTCCGGTGGAGTCAAATGGGTGATCGATAGTGGATGCACCAATCATATGACCGGAGATAGCAAGTTGCTCTTCGACTTCATGGAAGCTATTCAACCATTTATGGGCATTGTGTTTGGTGGAGGATCAAAAGGACAGGTACTTGGGTTGGGCAAGGTAGCTATCACAAATGACATGTCTCTTGCAAATGTCATGCTTGTCCAATCCCTTAAATATCATTTACTTTCCGTTCGTCAATTGGCTTCCGTTGGTTATGATACACTATTTGGACTAACGGATGTGAAAGTCTTTAAGAGAGATACTCTTGAAGTGGCCTTCGTTGGACAGTTGGATGGCAACCTTTACACGGTTGACTTCTCGAAAGAAAGTACATACCATGCAACTTGTCTAATGGCCAAGGCCGACAAGGGGTGGTTATGGCATCGCCGGCTAGCCCATGTCGGCATGAGAAATCTTCAAGATCTCTTAAAGGGTAATCACATCCTTGGACTAACCAATGTGTCTTTTGAGAAAGATCGTGTGTGTAGTGCATGCATAGCCGGGAAGCAACATCAATCAAAGCACCCACCCAATAATATCGTATCAACCTCAAGGCCATTGGAGCTCCTTCATGTGGATCTTTTCGGGCCTCCTTCATGGGATAGTCTTGGTGGGAAGAAGTATGGTCTTGTCATTGTTGATGATTACTCAAGATACTCATGGGTGTTCTTCCTCAAGTCCAAGGATGAGACGAAGATCACCTTCATTGATTTTGCCAAACAAGCTCAACGAAAATTCGACAAAGAGATCTTGGCAATAAGAAGTGACAATGGCTCCGAGTTCAAGAACTACACCCTAGAAGAGTTCCTTAGTGATGAGGGGATTGAACATCAATATTCCGCACCCTACACCCCTCAACAAAATGGTGTAGCCGAGAGGAAGAACCGCACACTTGTGGAGATGGCAAGGTCCATGTTGGATGAGTACAAGTCACCACATAGTTTTTGGGTCGAGGCCGTCAACACCGCATGTCATGCATCAAACCGGCTCTTCCTTCGCAAGATCTTGGACAAGACCCCCTATGAGCTCCTAACCGGGAACAAGCCAAATGTCAAGTACTTCCGTGTATTCGGGTGCAAGTGCTTCATTCTCAATAAGAGAGAACGGTTAGGAAAATTCCAATCCAAAACAATAGAGGGTATATTTGTTGGTTATGGGTCAAACTCTCACGCCTATAGGGTCTACAACAAATCCAACGGATGTGTTGTAGAAACTTGTGATGTGGTGTTTGATGAATTTAATGGCTCCCATGGGGAGCAAGTTGATCTAAGTGATGTAGGTGATGAAGATTCCTCGCAAGATATCTTGACCATGGGTGTTGGTGCTCTTCTTCCAATGGAACAAGTACCTCATGAAGATGAGGAAGAAGAAGACACAAGCTTCACAAATGTTCAAACCACTACGACACTCACACCACCACAAGATCCCATTGCTCAAGAGGAGCCCAGTGTTCAAGAACAAGAACAAGACCCTCACCATGATCAAGCTCAAGAACAAGATCATCATCAAGAGCAAGAACAAGAATATGCAACTATTGATGATGATGAACCTTATGACGATGGTGAACCTCACCAAATGCAACATGAAGAAGAAGATCTTCCACCACACATTAATGATCCATATGTTGAAGATGTGGATGATGGAAATGAAGTTGAACCTCGAGAAACCTTAACCTCCATCATGCCTCGAGTGGCCGGTCGCGTTGACGTTGACCAAATTCTTACCGGCATATCGGAAGGTAGAGTCACTCGTAAACAATTGACAAACTTTTGTGCTCACTTCTCGTTTGTCTCTAGTGTTGAGCCACTCAAGGTACAAAATGCGTTGAAGGACAACGATTGGCTCGTTGCTATGCAAGAAGAGTTGAACAGTTTTGAACACAACAAAGTGTGGTCTTTAGTCAAAAGACCAACCAAGGAACACAATGTCATTGGTACAAAATGGATCTTCAAGAACAAGCAAGATGAGAATGGAGTAATCATTAGAAACAAGGCAAGGTTAGTGGCACAAGGGTACTCACAAGTTGAAGGTTTGGACTTTGATGAGACCTTTGCTCCCGTTGCTCGTCTTGAGTCTATTCGCATCTTACTTGCTTATGCCGCTTTCAATCGTTTTACTTTACATCAAATGGATGTGAAGAGTGCTTTCCTTAACGGTCCTCTACAAGAGGAAGTATATGTATCACAACCACCCAGTTTCGTTAACCCCGATCACAAAGACTATGTGTATAAACTTCACAAGGCTTTGTATGGCCTCAAACAAGCACCTCGTGCTTGGTATGATCATCTTAAGAAGTTTCTACTCGATGATGGTTTTGTGAGAGGGGTGATCGATCCCACTCTTTTTACCAAGAGGGGAAAAGGTGATTTGATCCTATGCCAAATCTATGTAGATGACATCATTTTTGGTTCTCCTAACATTCATTTGTGCAAGAAGTTTGCGGCCTCCATGACTAAGACCTTTGAGATGTCACTCAATGCGGACTTGAAGTTCTTTCTCGGATTTCAAATTCAACAATTTCAAGAAGGAATTTTCTTGTCCCAAACCAAATATCTCAAGGACCTTCTTGAGAAGTTCGGAATGACCGCCGCTAGTCCATGCAAGACACCCATGCCAACTGGTACCAAACTTGCTCTTAATGAAGACACAAACGGTATCCCCTTTGACCCATCTCTTTACCGCTCTATGATTGGTTCGTTGCTTTATCTTTGTGCATCTAGACCGGACATCATGTTAATTGTAGGCATATGTGCAAGATTTCAAGCTTCCCCTAGGGAAAGTCATCATAAGGCGGTTAAGCATATTCTTAGATACCTTGTTCACACCCCAAAGTTGGGTCTATGGTACCCCAAGGATGCCAAGTTTGATCTCATTGGGTACACGGATGCGGATTGGGCCGGAGACAAAGTGGGTAGGAAGTCTACCTCCGGTGCATGTCAATTTCTTGGACCCTCCTTGGTAAGTTGGTCCTCGAAAAAGAAAAATTGTGTCTCCCTCTCCACCGCCAAAGCCGAATACATTGCAACCGCAAGTTGTGCAACTCAACTGCTATGGATGAGGCAAACTTTGAAGGATTATGGTATCACTTATAGGCATGTGCCTCTTCTATGCGATAATGAAAGTGCCATCAAGATTGCTAAAAACCCTGTTGATCACCCTCGCACCAAGCACATTGATATTAGGTATCACTTCTTGAGAGACCATGTGCAAAAAGGTGACATTGATATTGATCATGTTGGTACGAATATGCAACTTGCCGACATCTTCACCAAACCATTGGATGAAGCAAGGTTTTGTCAACTTAGGCGTGAACTTGGTATCTTGGAGCTTGATAGCATTATGTGAAATCTTGTACCCATGCATGTCTTTACTTCATGTCTTGTCTAGATGTAGGCATGAATTTAGGGGGAGAAATTCAATTCATGAATCTTCTTCTCTCTATATGATGCATAAATAGACCAAACACTCTCAAAGCCACTATGTCCATGTGACAAATGGTGCTTTAAATGATGGAGTAGTGTTCTTGAGCCCAAGGTTAAAATCTTCGTGGCGTCACGACACACACACTCACACATGGTGGCCTAGGCCGCCGCCCTTCCTCGTGGTAGGGTTGCTTATTTATGCGTGGGGTCTATAAATGTGTGTCTCGTAAATGTTCATGTTGGTTTCATCTCTATCTGCCTACTTATATATATATACATATACTCGGGTCCATCTAGAACTCATCAATCGCTGTCTGCGCACACTCTTTTGCCACCGGATTTCCGACACTTGTCGGACGTCCGATGACTCGCAGCCTACCGGACGTCCGACATTCGTCTGATATCCGGTTGCTGTGTTGCATTCCTTCTCAGCAACTCATCTCTGTCCCAGGCCTCGGACGTCCGATATCGTCCGGACGTCCATTGCCTGGTAAGTCTTGCGCTCCCATCAGCTCCCGGACGTCCGATAACTGTCGGTCATCCGGTAAAATCCGCGGCCCATATAAAATCTGGGGACGGGATCGAACGGGCAGTTGCCCTATTCTATCCCCTCCCCACCTCGCGCCTCTGTTCGCCGCCGCGCCGCCAGGGAGTGGATCTCCCGTCCCTCCGTCGATCCGGCCCTGAGTTCTTCCTCTGAGTGTTGGTGACCCCACGATGCCGAAAATCAAACACACTGCCCACAGGAATGCCGGGGGCTCTTCTGCTCGCGCTTCTCGTCGCGGTGGCTCGGATGACTCGCAAGAGCGTCAACGTCCGCGGAAGCGAGTTGACAAACATCCTGTGCATGAGGATACCACTTCTCCCGAGGGTTCTGACTATGAAGAGGAGATGGAAAATGAGGAATGCGCTGAATATGTGGCTGTTCCGACCCGTCCTTCCTCCTCTCGGAGGGCCACCTATATGCCTGCTCCTCCTCCGCTGCAACCAAATGAGGATGGTCGGCGCATATCTCTTGAACCCCCTCAGCTTCTTGGGCGTGCACTCAAGGACTTCACCAAAGTGCCCAAGGCTGCTATTTCAAGTTCCGCCGCGACATTAATCAGTTTGAGGTTGGTCAAGAATCTCTGGATCAACGGTTCCGCACCAATGTTCAAGCGAACATTTTCACCACCGTCGTTCTTCCAAAGGGACTCTCTCTGCACCACTACATTGACTTGGAACACATTTGGGCCAATCCCGTGAAGTATCCTGGTGCCATTGAGCTTATTGAGTCCTCTGGGCTTGCACTGCCATTTGCTTACCAGCATGATTTCAGCGAGGCTGCCATCCTCCAATTCTATGCTACTTGTTTCTTCCATCCCAACAAGACCATCTCATGGATGACCTCTGACACGGAGCTCACTGCCTCCTACGTGGACTTTGTTGCTGTACTAGGATTTCCTTATGTTGGCTTCAAAATCCACAAGGATGATCCCAATCATCATCCTAAGCCTGTTGACAAGTGTGGTTTCCTGCTCAAAGAATTGAAGGATATTTCGGAGGAAGACCGTCATCGTGATGTAAATCAGGTAGCCATCTGGAGATCTCCATACTTCATCATCTTTCAGTGTGTGATTCGCACCATCTATCCTAAGATGGGTGATAAGGGGTCCTGCAACAGCTATTGCATTGACCTCATGCATCGCCTGTATGAGTCTCCAAAGGGCAAGATCAATGTTCCTCATTTCATCTGGCATGAGATTCGTCTGGCTAGCCTTCAGTATAAGCGGGCATTTCCACATGCTCCGTTTATTCAGGCTCTCATTGAGCATGTTGCCCCGTTTTCTGTGGTCCGGACCAATACCCTCGTGAAGTGGGACATTCCTTCTCATATGGCTGATAATGCTGCTCCCAAGCCATCTGCTACCACTACTCTGTTGGGGAACGTTGCATGGAAAACAAAAAAAATTCTACGCACACGCAAGATCTATCCATGGAGATGCATAGCTACGAGAGGGGGAGTGTTTCTACGTACCCTCGTAGACCGTAAGCAGAAGCGTTAGAACAACGCGGTTGATGTCGTCGAACAACTTCACGATCCAACCGACCGAGTACCGAACGTACGGCACCTCCGCGTTCAGCACACGTTCAGCTCGGTGACGTACTCGACTTCTTGATCCAGCAAGACGGCGAGGTAGTGGATGAGATCCAGCAACACGATGGCGTGGTGACGGTGATGGTAATGCTATCTCCGCAGGGCTTCGCCCAAGCACTACGAAAATATGACCGAGGGACGGAACTGTGGAGGGGGGCGCCGCACACGGCTAAGACAATGTTGTGTATCCTTTGGGGCGCCCCCTCTCCTCTATTTATATATGTGTAGGGGCTTGGAGTAGAAGGAATAGTGCCACGTGAACAGTAACCATGAATAGTACACACGTGGACTTGGACTCCAAAGTCCAATCCTATTCCTACAAGGACTCTCCCTTTTTTCCTTCCCTAGTTGCGTGGGCATTTGAGGACTTGGTGCGCCTGGCCCAATAAGGCCAGGGCGCCTCCCCTTAGCCCATGCCAGCCCTTGGGACGTGGTGGACCCACTTGTGGACTTCCGGACCCCTCCGGAATCCTCCGGAACCTTCTGGAAGCTTCCCGGTACATTACCGAAAAAACTGCACTTTTTTCCGGAACCCAAAATATGACTTCCCATATATAAATCTTTACCTCTCGACCATTCCGAGACTCCTCGTGACGTCCGGGATCTCATCCGGGACTCCGAACAATATTCGGTTACCAATTCACATAACTCATATAACATTATATCGTCAACGAACGTTAAGCGTGCGGACCCTACGGGTTCGGGAATGATGTAGACATGACCGAGACGCCTCTCCGGTCAATAACCAATAGCGGAACCTGGATGCCCATATTGGTTCCTACATATTCCACGAAGATCTTATCGGTCGAACCGCAATGACAACATACGTAATTCCCTTTGTCCGTCGGTATGTTACTTGCCCGAGATTCGATCGTCGGTATCTCCATACCTAGTTCAATCTCGTTACCGGCAAGTCTCTTTACTCGTTCCGTAATACATCATCCCGTAACTAACTCCTTAGTCACTTTGCTTGCAAGCTTCTTATGATGTGCATTACCGAGAGGGCCCAGAGATACCTCTCCGAAACACGGAGTGACAAATCCCAGTCTCGATCCATGCCAACTCAACGGACACCTTCAGAGATACCTGTAGAGCATCTTTATGATCACCCAGTTACGTTGTGACATTTGATAGCACACAAGGTATTCCTCCGGTATCCGGGAGTTGCATGATCTCATGGTCTGAGGAACATGTATTTGACATTCAAGAAAGCAGTAGCAATAAACAGAACGATCATATGCTAAGCTAACGGATGGGTCTTGTCCATCACATCATTCTCCTAATGATGTGATCCCGTTATCAAATGACAACTCATGTCTATGGTTAGGAAACCTTAACCATCTTTGATCAACGAGCTAGTCTAGTAGAGGCTCACTAGGGACACGGTATTTGTTTATGTATTCACACATGTATTTAAGTTTCCGTTCAATACAATTCTAGCATGAATAATAAACCTTTATCATGAACAAGGAAATATAAAATAATAACAACTTTATTATTGCCTCTAGGGCATATTTCCATCAGTCTCCCTCTTGCACTAGAGTCAATAATCTAGATTACATAGTAATGAATCTAACACCCATGGAGTCTTGGTGCTGATCATGTTTTGCTCGTGGAAGAGGCTTAGTCAACGGGTCTGCCACATTCAGATCCGTGTGTACTTTGCAAATTTCTATGTCTGCATCCTTGACATATTCACGAATGGAGTTGAAGCGTCTCTTGATGTGTTTGGTCTTCTTGTGAAACCTGGGCTCCTTGGCTATGGCAATTGCTCCAGTGTTGTCACAAAAGATTGTCATTGGACCCGATGCATTAGGTATTACACCTAGATCGGATATGAACTCCTTCATCCAGACTCCTTCATGTGCTGCTTCCGAAGCAGCTATGTATTCCGCTTCACACGTAGATCCCGCCACGACACTCTGCTTGGAACTGCACCAACTGACAGCTCCACCATTTAATATAAATACGTATCCGGTTTGTGACTTAGAGTCATCCGGATCAGTGTCGAAGCTTGCATCGACGTAACCCTTTACGACGAGCTCTTCGTCACCTCCATAAACGAGAAACATGTCCTTGGTCCTTTTCAGGTACTTCAGGATATTCTTGACCACTGTCCAGTGATCCACTCCTGGATTACTCTGGTACCTCCCTGCCAAACTTATGGCAAGGCACACATCAGGTCTGGTACACAGCATGGCATACATAATAGAACCTATGGCTGAGGCATAGGGAATGACTTTCATTTTCTCTATATCTTCTGCCGTGGTCGGGCATTGAGTCTGACTCAACTTCACACCTTGCAAGACAGGCAAGAACCCTTTCTTTGATTGATCCATTTTGAACTTCTTCAAAACTTTGTCAAGGTATGTGCTTTGTGAAAGTCCTATCAAGCGTCTTGATCTATCCCTATAGATCTTGATGCCCAATATATAAGCAACTTCACCGAGGTCTTTCATTGAAAAATTCTTATTCAAATATCCCTTTATGCCATCCAGAAATTCTATATCATTTCCAATCAACAATATGTCATCCACATATAATATTAGAAATGCTACAGAGCTCTCACTCACTTTCTTGTAAATACAGGCTTCACCGTAAGTCTGTACAAAACCATATGCTTTGATCACCTCATCAAAGCATATATTCCAACTCCGAGATGCTTGCACTAGTCCATAGATGGATCGCTGGAGCTTGCACACTTTGTTAGCACCCTTAGGATCGACAAAACCTTCTGGTTGCATCATATACAACTCTTCTTTGAGAAAACCATTAAGGAATGCAGTTTTGACATCCATTTGCCAGATTTCATAATCATAAAATGCGGCAATTGCTAACATGATTCGGACAGACTTAAGCATCGCTACGGGTGAGAAAGTCTCATCGTAGTCAACCCCTTGAACTTGTCGAAAACCTTTCGCGACAAGTCAAGCTTTGTAGACAGTGATATTACCATCAGCATCCGTCTTCCTCTTAAAAATCCATTTATTCTCAATGGCTTGCCGATCATCGGGCAAGTCCACCAAAGTCCACACTTTGTTCTCATACATGGATCATATCTCAGATTTCATGGCCTCAAGCCATTTGTCGGAATCCGGGCTTATCATAGCTTCTTCATAGTTCGTAGGTTCGCTGTTGTCTAACAACATAACTTCCAAAACAGGATTACCGTACCACTCTGGTGCGGAACGTACTCTAGTCGACCTACGAAGTTTAGTAGTAACTTGATCTGAAGTTTCATGATCTTTATCATTATCTTCCTCTCTTATTGGTGTAGGCATCACGGGAACGGTTTTCTCTGATGAGCTACCTTCCAATTCGAGAGAAGGTATAATTACCTCATCAAGTTCTACTTTCCTCCCACTCACTTCTTTCGGGAGAAACTCCTTCTCTAGAAAGGACCCATTCTTGGCAACAAAGACCTTGCCTTCGGATCTGTGGTAGAAGGTGTACCCAATTGTTTTTTAGGGTATCCTATGAAGACGCACTTCTCCGCTTTGGGTTCGAGCTTATCAGGTTGAAGCTTTTTCACATAAGCATCGCATCCCCAAACTTTAAGAAACGACAACTTAGGTTTCTTGCCAAACCATAGTTCATATGGTGTCGTCTCAACGGATTTAGACGGTGCCCTATTTAACGTGAATGCAGCTGTCTCTAATGCATAACCCCAAAACGATAGTGGCAAATCGGTAAGAGACATCATAGAACGCACCATATCCAATAAAGTACGGTTACGACGTTCGGACACACCATTACGCTGTGGTGTTCCAGGTGGCGTGAGTTGTGAAACAATTCCACATTTTCTTAAATGAAGGCCAAACTCGTAACTCAAATATTCGCCTCCGCGATCAGATCGTAGAAACTTTATTTTCTTGTTACGATGATTCTCTACTTCACTCTGAAATTCTTTGAACTTTTCAAATGTTTCAGACTTGTGTTTCATCAAGTAGATATACCCATATCTACTCAAATCATCTGTGAAGGTTGGAAAATAACGATACCCGCCGCGTGCTTCAACATTCATCGGACCGCATACATCGGTATGTATTATTTCCAACAAATCAGTAGCTCGCTCCATTGTTCCGGAGAACGGAGTTTTTAGTCATCTTGCCCATGAGGCATGGTTCGCAAGTATCAAATGATTCATAATCAAGAGATTCCAAAAGTGAATCCGCATGGAGTTTCTTCATGCGCTTTACACCAATATGACATAAACGGCAGTGCCACAAGTATGTTGCACTATCATTATCAACTTTGCATCTTTTGGCATCAATATTATGAATATGTGTATCACTACGATCGAGATTCAACAAGAATAGACCATTCACAAAAGGTGTGTGACCATAAAAGATGTTACTCATATAAATAGAACAACCATTATTCTCTGACTTAAATGAATAACCGTCTCGCAATAAACAAGATCCAGATATAATGTCCATGCTCAACGCTGGCACCAAATAACAATTATTGAGGTCTAAATCTAATCCCGAAGGTAGATGTAGAGGTAGCGTGCCGACGGCGATCACATCAACCTTGGAACCATTCCCAACGCGCATCGTCACCTCGTCCTTAGCCAATCTTCGCTTATTCCGTAGCTCCTGTTTCGAGTTACAAATATGAGCAACCGAACCAGTATCAAATACCCAGGCGCTACTGCGAGCATTAGTGAGGAACACATCAATAACATGTATATCAAATATACCTTTGCTCACTTTGCCATCCTTCTTATCCGCCAAATACTTGGGGCAGTTCCGCTTCCAGTGACCAGTCCCTTTGCAGTAGAAGCACTCTGTTTCAGGCCTGGGTCCAGCTTTGGGTTTCTTCGTGGGAGTGGCAACTTGCTTGCCGTTCTTCTTGAAGTTCCCCTTCTTTCCCTTGCCCTTTTTCTTGAAACTAGTGGTTTTGTTAACCATCAACACTTGATGCTCCTTCTTGATTTCTACCTCCGCTGATTTCAGCATCGCGAAGAGCTCGGGAATTGTCTTCTCCATCCCTTGCATATTATAGTTCATCACGAAGCCTTTATAGCTTGGTGGCAGTGACTGAAGAACTCTGTCAATAACACTCTCAACCGGAAGATCAATTCCCAACTGAGTCAAGTGGTTGTGGTACCCAGACATTCTGAGTATGTGTTCACTGACAGAACTGTTCTCCTCCATCTTACAGCTGAAGAACTTGTTGGAGACTTCATATCTCTCAACCCGGGCATTAGCTTGAAATATCAATTTCAGCTCTTGGAACATCTCATATGCTCCGTGGCGTTCAAAACGCTTTTGCAGTCCCGGTTCTAAGCCGTAGAGCATGGCACACTGAACTATCGAGTAGTCATCAGATCGAGCCTGCCAGGCGTTCACAACGTCTGCAGCAGCTCCTGCAGCAGGTCCATCACCTAGCGGTGCATCAAGGACATAATTCTTCTGTGCAGCAATGAGGATAATCCTCAAGTTACGGACCCAGTCCGTGTAGTAGCTACCATCATCTTTCAACTTAGCTTTCTCTAGGAACGCATTAAAATTCAACGGAATAGTAGCACGGGCCATTTATCTACAACATAGATATGCAAAAACTATCAAGACTAAGTTCATGATAAATTAAGTTCAATTAATCAAATTACTAATGAACTCCCACTTAAATTAACATCCCTCAAGTTAACTAAGTGATACATGATCCAAATCAACTAGCCCATGTCCGATCATCACGTGAGATGGGATAGTCATCAATGGTGAACATCTCCATGTTGATCATATCTACTATATGACTCATGTTCGACCTTTCGGTCTCCAGTGTTCCGAGACCATGTCTGTACATGCTAGGCTCGTCAAGTTTAACCCAAGTATTCTGCTTGTGTAAAACTGGCTTACACCCGTTGTATGTGAACGTAGAATCTATCACACCCGATCATCACGAGGTGCTTCGAAACAACGAACTTTAGCAACGGTGCATACTCGGGGAGAACACTTTTATCTTGAAATTCAGTTATAATGCTACCGTAGTTCTAAGCAAAATAAGATGCATAAAGGATAAACATCACATGCAATCAAAATATGTGACATGATATGGCCATCATCTTGTGCTTTTGATCTCCATCTCCAAAGCATCGTCATGATCTCCATCGTCACCGGCTCGACACCTTGATCTCCATCGTTGCGTCGTTGTCGTCTCGCCAACTATTGCTTCTACAACTATTGCTAACGCATAGCGATAAAGTAAAGCAATTACATGGCGCTTGCATTTCATGCAATAAAGAGACAACCATAAGGCTCCTGCCGGTTGCCGATAAATTACAAAACATGATCATCTCATACAACAATGTATATCACATCATGGCTTGACCATATCACATCATAGCATACCCTGCAAAAACAAGTTAGACGTCCTCTACTTTGTTGTTGCAAGTTTTACGTGGCTGCTACGGGCTTCTAGCAAGAACCGTTCTTACCTACGGCACAAAACCACAACGGTGATTTATCAAGTTTGCTGTTTTAACCTTCAACAAGGACCGGCCGCAGTCAAATTCGATTCAACTAAAGTAGGAGAAACAGACACCCGCCAGCCACCTTTATGCAAAACAAGTTGCATGTCTGTCGGTGGAACCGGTCTCATGTACGTGGACATGTAAGGTTGGTCCGGGCCGCTTCATCTTACAATACCGCCGAATCAAAATAAGACGTTGGTGGTAAGCAGTATGACGATCACCGCCCACAACTCTTTGTGTTCTACTCGTGCATATCATCTACGCATAGACCTGGCTCATGATGCCACTGTTGGGGAACGTTGCATGGAAAACAAAAAAAATTCTACGCACACGCAAGATCTATCCATGGAGATGCATAGCTACGATAGGGGGAGTGTGTCTACGTACCCTCGTAGACCGTAAGCGGAAGCGTTAGAACAACACGGTTGATGTCGTCGAACAACTTCACGATCCAACCGACCGAGTACCGAACGTACGGCACCTCCGCGTTCAGCTCGGTGACGTCCTCTACTTCTTGATCCAGCAAGACGGCGAGGTAGTGGATGAGTTCCGGCAGCACGACGGCATGGTGACGGTGATGGTAATGCTATCTCCGCAGGGCTTCGCCCAAGCACTGCGAAAATATGACCGATGGACGGAACTGTGGAGGGGGGCGCCGCACACGGCTAAGACAATGTTATGTATCCTTTGGGGCGCCCCCTCCTCTATTTATATATGTGTAGGGGCTTGGAGTAGAAGGAATAGTGCCACGTGAACAGTAACCATGAATAGTACACACGTGGACTTGGACTCCAAAGTCCAATCCTATTCCTACTAGGACTCTCCCTTTTTTTCCTTCCCTAGCTGCGTGGGCTTTTGAGGACTTGGTGCGCCTGGCCCAATAAGGCCAGGGCGCCTCCCCTTAGCCCATGCCAGCCCTTGGGACGTGGTGGACCCACTTGTGGACTTCCGGACACCTCCGGAATCCTCCAGAACCTTCTGGAAGCTTCCCGGTACAATACCGAAAAAACTTTACTTTTTTCCGGAACCCAAAATATGACTTCCCATATATAAATCTTTACCTCTCGACCATGTTGGGGAACGTTGCATGGGAAACAAAAAATTTTCCTACGCACACACAAGATCTATCCATGGTGATGAGCATCTACGAGAGGGAGAGTGCATCTACATACCCTTGTAGATCGCTAAGCGGAAGCGTTAAGAAACGCGGTTGATGTAGTCGAACGTCTCCGCGATCCAAATCGCAAGTCGTCCCTCGATCTGATCACGAACTAGTGCCGAACGGACGGCACCTCCGCGTTCAACACACGTACGGCTTGATGACGCCTTCACCTCCTCGATCCAGCGAGCGATGGTGAAGTAGTAGATGAGTTCCGGCAGCACGACGGCGTGGTGATGGTGGTGAGGAACAATCTCTGCAGGGCTTCGCCAAGCACTACGAAGATTATGACGGGAGAACTAGAGGGTTAGGGTTGCCGACACACGGCTTGGGAAATCTTAATGTGTCCCGTGTGCTAGCCTTGCCCCTCTATTTATATGTTGAGCCTTGGGGTCTAAACTTGGAGTAAAAGCCTCCTCCAGGTCGGTTTTGCCCGCACAAGGTCGGTTTGGCCCGCAGGGAAAGAGTCCAACTCGGATCCCTGCAGTATCGCGTACAAGCGGTAGTACCGCTTACGATAAGCGGTAGTACCGCCTGTAGCGGTAGTACCGCTTACGATAAGCGGTAGTACCGCACGTAGCGGTAGTACCGCTTACAATAAGCGGTAGTACCGCCCCAGACGCCAGCAAAACTTCCTTTTGCACCTTGCAATACCTCGTGGGCTTTACCCCTTTGGCTCATATAAAGTGTTGCTGCACCCGAACACTTCGGTAAACATCCGGAACCTCTTCCGGTGAATTCCGGAACCCTTCCGAAGATCAAAACACTATTATCACATATATCAATCTTTACCTCCAGACTATTCCGGAGATCCTCGTCATGTCCGGGATCTTATCCGGGACTCCGAACAACCTTCGGTCACCAACAAAATAACTCAACTATACTAATCGTCACCAAACGTTAAGTGTGTAGACCCTGCGGGTTCGAGAACTATGTAGACATGACCGAGACACCTCTACGATCAATAACCAATAGCGGGACCTGGATGCCCATATTGGCTCCTACATATTCTACGAAGATCTTTATCGGTCGAACCTCTATGTCAAGGATTCAGTTAATCCCGTATGCTGTTTCCTTTGTTCTTCGGTATGTTACTTGCCCGAGATTCGATCGTCGGTATCTCTATACCTAGTTCAATCTCGTTACCGGCAAGTCTCTTTACTCGTTCCGTAATACAAGATCTCGTGGCTAACACTTTAGTCACATTGCTTGCAAGGCTCATTGTGATGTTGTATTACCGAGTGGGCCCTGAGATACCTCTCCGTCACACAGAGTAACAAATCCCAGTCTTGATCCATGCCAACCCAACAGACACCCTCGGAGATACCTGTAGAGCACCTTTATAGTCACCCAGTTACGTTGCGACGTTTGATACACACAAGGTACTCCTCCGATGTCAGGGAGTTGCATAATCTCATGGTCATAGGAACAGATACTTGACATGCAGAAAACAATAGCAATAAACTGACACGATCATATGCTACGTTCGTAGTTTGGGTCTTGTCCATCACATCATTCTCCTAATGATGTGATCCCGTTATCAAATGACATCTCATGTCCATGGCTAGGAAACCTTAACCATCTTTGATCAACGAGCTAGTTAACTAGAGGCTTACTAGGGACACAGTGTTGTCTATGTACCCACACATGTATTTGAGTTTCCAATCAATACAATTATAGCATGGATAATAAACGATTATCATGAACAAGGAAATATAATAATAACCAATTTATTATTGCCTCTAGGGCATATTTCCAACAGTCTCCCACTTGCACTAGAGTCAATAATCTAGTTCACATCACTATGTGATTTACATTGTAATGAATCGAACACCCATGCAGTTCTGGTGTTGTTCATGTTTAGCCCTTGGAAGAGGTTTAGTCATCGGATCTGCAACATTCAGATCCGTGTGTACTTTGCAAATATTTATGTCGTCCTCCTTGATGTAATCGCGGATGGAATTGAAACATCGCTTTATGTGTCTGGTCCTCTTGTGAAATCTTGGTTCCTTGGCTAGAGCAATGGCACCAGTATTATCACAAAACAGAGTCATTGAGTTAAGCGCACTAGGCACTACTCCAAGATCTGTCATGAACTCCTTCATCCAGACACCTTCCTTCGCCGCCTCCGAGGCAGCGATGTACTCCGCTTCGCATGTAGAATCAGCTACCACGCTTTGCTTGGAACTGCACCAGCTAACCGCACCCCCATTATGAATAAATACGTATCCGGTTTGCGACTTAGAGTCATCCGGATCAGTGTCAAAGCTTGCATCGACGTAACCCTTTACGACGAGCTCTTGATCACCTCCATAAACGAGAAACATGTCCTTAGTCCTTTTCAGGTACTTCAGGATATTCTTGACCGCCGTCCAGTGTTCCATTCCTGGATCACTTTGAAACCTTCCGGCCATACTTATGGCAAGGCTGACATCGGGTCTTGTGCACAGCATTGCATACATGATAGAGCCTATGGCTGAAGCATAGGGGATGACACTCATCTTTTCTCTATCTCCTGCAGTCACCGGGCATTGAGTCTTACTCAACTTCACACCTTGCAAAACAGGCAAGAACCCCTTCTTGGACTGATCCATTTTGAACTTCTTCAAAACTTTGTCAAGGTATGTGCTTTGTGAAAGTCCTATTAAGCGTCTCGATCTATCTCTATAGATCTTGATGCCTAATATGAAAGCAGCTTCACCTAGGTCCTTCATTGAAAAACTCTTGTTCAAATATTCCTTCACGCTTTCCAACATTTCTATATTGTTTCCAATCAGTAATATGTCATCCACATATAATATTAGAAACGCTATAGAGCTCCCACTCACTTTCTTGTAAATACAAGCTTCTCCGTAAACTTGTATAAACTCGAACGCTTTGATCACCTCATCAAAGCGAAGATTCCAACTCCGAGATGCTTGCACCAGTCCATAAATGGATCGCTGGAGTTTGCAAACTTTGTCAGCATTCTCTGGATCGACAAAACCTTTTGGTTGCATCATATACAACTCTTCCTTAAGGAAACCGTTAAGGAACGCTGTTTTGACATCCATCTGCCAAATTTCATAATCGAAAAAGGCAGCTATTGCTAACATGATTCTGACGGACTTAAGCATCGCTACGGGTGAGAAGGTCTCATCGTAGTCAACTCCTTGAACTTGTGAAAAACCCTTTGCACAAGTCGAGCTTTATAGACGGTGACATTACCGTCCGCGTCCGTCTTCCTCTTAAAGATCCATTTGTTCTGAATGGCCTGACGCCCTTCAGGTAATACTTCCAAAGTCCACACTTTGTTTTCATACATGGATCCCATCTCGGATTTCATGGCCTCTAACCACTTCTCGGAATCCGGGCCCATCATCGCTTCTCCATAGCTCGTAGGTTCATCGTTGTCGAACAACATGACCTCTAAGACAGGGTTGCCGTACCACTCAGGAGTAGTACGCGTCCTTGTTGACCAACGAGGTTCGATAGCAACTTGATCCAAAGCTTCATGATCATCATCATTAACTTCCTCTTCTGCTGATGTAGGCTCTACAGAAACATCTTTCTGCGCTGCGCTACTTTCAGGTTGAAGTAAAGGTTCAACAACCTCATCAAGTTCTATCTTCCTCCCACTCAATTCTTTCGAGAGAAACTCTTTCTCAAGAAATGTTCCGTTTTTAGCGACAAACACTTTGCCTTCGGATCTGAGGTAGAAGGTATACCCAACTGTCTCTTTTGGGTATCCTATGAAGACGCATTTCTCCGCTTTGGGTTCCAGCTTTTCAGGCTGAAGCTTTTTGACATAAGCATCACATCCCCAAACTTTAAGAAACGACAGCTTTGGCTTCTTGCCAAACCAAAGTTCATATGGCGTCGTCTCAACGGATTTCGATGGTGCCCTATTTAAAGTGAATGCAGCTGTCTCTAATGCATAACCCTAAAACGATAGTGGCAAATCGGCAAGAGACATCATAGATCGCACCATATCCAATAAGGTTCGATTACGACGTTCGGACACACCATTACGCTGTGGTGTTCCAGGCGGTGTCAATTGTGAAACAATTTCAGACTGTCTTAAGTGATTGCCAAACTCATAACTCAGATATTCTCCTCCTCGATCAGATCGTAGGAATTTAATCTTCTTGTTACGATGATTCTCAACTTCACTCTGAAATTGTTTGAACTTTTCAAATGTTTCAGACTTGTGTTTCATTAAGTAAATATACCCATATCTACTTAAGTCACCAGTGAAGGTGAGAAAATAACGATAACCACCGCGCGCCTCAATACTCATCGGACCGCACACATCAGTATGTATGATTTCCAATAAGTCGCTTGCCCGTTCCATTGTTCCAGAGAACGGTGTTTTAGTCATCTTGCCCATGAGGCATGGCTCACATGTGTCAAGTGATTCAAAATCAAGTGACTCTAAAAGTCCATCAGCATGGAGCTTCCTCATGCGTTTTACGCCAATATGACCTAAACGGCAGTGCCACAAGAAAGTGGTATTATCATTATCAATTCTACATCTTTTGGCATCAATGTTATGAACATGTGTATCATTACTATCGAGATTTAATAAGAATAAACCCCTCACATCGGGTGCATGACCATAAAAGATATTACTCATATAAATAGAACAACCATTATTCTCTGATTTAAATGAGTAACCGTCTCGCAATAAACAAGATCCAGATATAATGTTCATGCTTAACGCAGGCACTAAATAACAATTATTCAGGTTCATCACTAATCCCGATGGTAATCGAAGAGCGAGCGTGCCGACGGCGATCACATCAACCTTGGAACCATTTCCCACGCGCATCGTCACTTCGTCCTTTGCCAGCCTCCGTCTATTCTGCAGTTCCTGTTTTGAGTTGCAAATATGAGCAACCGCACCGGTATCAAATACCCAGGCACTACAACGAGAGTTGGTAAGGTACACATCAATAACATGTATATCATATATACCTTGTTTGTTGTTGGCCGCCTTCTTGTCAGCCAAATACTTGGGGCAGTTCCGCTTCCAGTGTCCAGTTCCCTTGCAATGAAAGCACACAGTTTCTGGTTTGGGTCCAGCCTTGGGTTTCTTCATGAGAGGAGCAACTGTTTTGCCACTCTTCTTGGAGTTACCCTTCTTACCCTTGCCATTTTTCTTGAAACTAGTGGTTTTATTGACCATCAACACTTGATGCTCCTTCTGAATTTCAGACTCAGCGGCTTTCAGCATCACAAACAGCTCGGCGACTGACTTGTTCATCCCGTGCATGTTATAGTTCAACACGAAGCTCTTGTAGCTAGGTGGCAATGATTGAAGAACTCTGTCAGTGATAGCCTCTGGTGGAAGGGGCATCCCCAATTCAGCCAGACGGGTGGAGTACCCAGACATTCTGAGTACGTGATCACTGATAGACCCGTTCTCCTCCATCTTGCAAGCATAGAACTTATCGGAGATCTCATATCTCTCGATCCGGGCATTCTTCTGAAAGATAAACTTCAACTCCTGGAACATCTCATATGCTCCATGACGTTCAAAACGTCTTTGAAGTCCCGGTTCTAAGCCATACAATATTGCACATTGAACTATTGAGTAATCTTCAGAACGAGCCTGCCAGGCGTTCACAACGTCTAGAGACTCAACTGGAGCGGGTGGATCACCAAGCAGTGCATCAAGGACATAAGCCTTCTGGGAAGCCGTAAGGATAATCCTTAGATTACGGGCCCAGTCCACAAAGTTACTTCCATCATCTTTCAATTTAGCTTTCTCTAGGAACGCATTAAAATTCAGGGGTGCTACTGCGCGAGCCATGATCTACAACATAAATATAGCAAAGACAACTTAGACTATTGTTCTAGATAATGAGTTTAGTTAATAATATTACTTAAAAACTCCCACTCAAATTGACATCCCTCTGGTCATTCGAGTGTACCATGATCCAAATCCACCAACTCAAGTCCGATCATCACGTGAGTTGAGGTGGTTTCAATGGTGAACATCTTCATGTTGATCATATCTACTATATGACTCATGTTTGACCTTTCGGTCTCTTGTGTTCCGAGGCCATGTCTGTACATGCTAGGCTCGTCAAGTTTAACCCGAGTGTTCCGCACATGCAACATGGCTTACACCCGTTGTATGTGAACGTAGAGTCTATCACACCCGATCATCACGGCGTGTCTCGAAATGACGAACTTTCGCAACGGTGCACACTCGGGGAGAACACAATTTATCTTGAAATTTAAGTGAGGGATCACCTTATAATGCTACCGTCGTCCTAAGCAAAATAAGATGCATAAAAGGATTAACATCACATGCAATTCATAAGTGACATGATATGGCCATGAACTTGTGCTTTTGATCTCCATCGTCACCGGCATGACACCATGATCTCCATCATCTTGATCTCCATCAACGTGTCGCCATGAGGTTGTCGTGCCGACTGTTGCTTCCACGACTATTGCTAACTCATAGCGATAAAGTAAAGCAAAACGGCGAAAATAATTAAAGACAACTCTATGGCTCCTGCCAGTTGCCGTACTCATCGACATGCAAGTCGTGATATTCTATACAACACATGATCATCTCATACATCACATATATCTCATCATGTAATTGGCCATATCACATCACAACATACCCTGCAAAAACAAGTTAGACGTCCTGTAATTGTTGTTGCAAATTTTACGTGGCTGCTACGGGTTTGCAAGAACCGTTCTTACCTACGCAAAACCACAACGTGGTGTAGTGATTGCTTTTTGATCTTCTAAAAGAACCCTCTTCATTGAAATCGATTCAACTAAAGTGAGAGAGACAGACACCCGCTAGCCATCTTTATGCAACGAAGTTACATGTCAGTTGAAGGAACCTGTCTCGCGTAAGCGTACGCGTAATGTCGGTCCGGGCCGCTTCATCTCACAATACCGCCGAATCAAGTATCAACTAGTAACGGCAAGCAATATGTATACACCCACGCCCACAACTCGTTTGTGTTCTACTCGAGATCTCATCTACGCATAGACCTAGCTCAGATGCCACTGTTGGGGAACGTTGCTTGGGAAACAAAAAAAATTCCTACGCACACACAAGATCTATCCATGGTGATGAGCATCTACGAGAGGGAGAGTGAATCTACATACCCTTGTAGATCGCTAAGGGGAAGCGTTAAGAAACGCAGTTGATGTAGTCGAACGTCTCCGCGATCCAAATCGCAAGTCGTCCCTCGATCTGATCACGAACTAGTGCCGAACGGACGGCACCTCCGCGTTCAACACACGTACGGCTTGATGACGCCTTCACCTCCTCGATCCAGCGAGCGATGGTGAAGTAGTAGATGAGTTCCGGCAGCACGACGGCGTGGTGATGGTGGTGAGGAACAATCTCTGCAGGGCTTCGCCAAGCACTACGAAGATTATGACGGGAGAACTAGAGGGTTAGGGTTGCCGACACACGGCTTGGGAAATCTTAATGTGTCCCGTGTGCTAGCCCTGCCCCTCTATTTATATGTTGAGCCTTGGGGTCTAAACTTGGAGTAAAAGCCTCCTCCAGGTCGGTTTTGCCCGCACAAGGTCGGTTTGGCCCGCAGGGAAAGAGTCCAACTCGGATCCCTGCAGTATCGCGTACAAGCGGTAGTACCGCTTACGATAAGCGGTAGTACCGCCTGTAGCGGTAGTACCGCTTACGATAAGCGGTAGTACCGCACGTAGCGGTAGTACCGCTTACAATAAGCGGTAGTACCGCCCCAGACGCCAGCAAAACTTCCTTTTGCACCTTGCAATACCTCGTGGGCTTTACCCCTTTGGCTCATATAAAGTGTTGCTGCACCCGAACACTTCGGTAAACATCCGGAACCTCTTCCGGTGAATTCCGGAACCCTTCCGAAGATCAAAACACTATTATCACATATATCAATCTTTACCTCCAGACTATTCCGGAGATCCTCGTCATGTCCGGGATCTTATCCGGGACTCCGAACAACCTTCGGTCACCAACAAAATAACTCAACTATACTAATCGTCACCAAACGTTAAGTGTGTAGACCCTGCGGGTTCGAGAACTATGTAGACATGACCGAGACACCTCTACGATCAATAACCAATAGCGGGACCTGGATGCCCATATTGGCTCCTACATATTCTATGAAGATCTTTATCGGTCGAACCTCTATGTCAAGGATTCAGTTAATCCCGTATGCTGTTTCCTTTGTTCTTCGGTATGTTACTTGCCCGAGATTCGATCGTCGGTATCTCTATACCTAGTTCAATCTCGTTACCGGCAAGTCTCTTTACTCGTTCCGTAATACAAGATCTCGTGGCTAACACTTTAGTCACATTGCTTGCAAGGCTCATTGTGATGTTGTATTACCGAGTGGGCCCTGAGATACCTCTCCGTCACACGGAGTAACAAATCCCAGTCTTGATCCATGCCAACCCAACAGACACCCTCGGAGATACCTGTAGAGCACCTTTATAGTCACCCAGTTACGTTGCGACGTTTGATACACACAAGGTACTCCTCCGATGTCAGGGAGTTGCATAATCTCATGGTCATAGGAACAGATACTTGACATGCAGAAAACAATAGCAATAAACTGACACGATCATATGCTACGTTCGTAGTTTGGGTCTTGTCCATCACATCATTCTCCTAATGATGTGATCCCGTTATCAAATGACATCTCATGTCCATGGCTAGGAAACCTTAACCATCTTTGATCAACGAGCTAGTTAACTAGAGGCTTACTAGGGACACAGTGTTGTCTATGTACCCACACATGTATTTGAGTTTCCAATCAATACAATTATAGCATGGATAATAAACGATTATCATGAACAAGGAAATATAATAATAACCAATTTATTATTGCCTCTAGGGCATATTTCCAACAGACCATTCCGAGACTCCTCGTGACATCCGGGATCTCATCCGGGACTCCGAACAATATTCGGTTACCAATTCACATAACTCATATAACACTATATCGTCAACGAACGTTAAGCGTGAGGACCCTACGGGTTCGGGAATGATGTAGACATGACCGAGATGCCTCTCCGGTCAATAACCAATAGCGGAACCTGGATGCCCATATTGGTTCCTACATATTCCACGAAGATCTTATCGGTCGAACCGCAATGACAACATACGTAATTCCCTTTGTCCGTCGGTATGTTACTTGCCCGAGATTCGATCGTCGGTATCTCCATACCTAGTTCAATCTCGTTACCGGCAAGTCTCTTTACTCGTTCCGTAATACATCATCCCGTAACTAACTCCTTAGTCACTTTGCTTGCAAGCTTCTTATGATGTGCATTACCGAGAGGGCCCAGAGATACCTCTCCGAAACACGGAGTGACAAATCCCAGTCTCGATCCATGCCAACTCAACGGACACCTTCGGAGATACCTATAGAGCATCTTTATGATCACCCAGTTACGTTGTGACGTTTGATAGCACACAAGGTATTCCTCCGGTATCCGGGAGTTGCATGATCTCATGGTCTGAGGAACATGTATTTGGCATTCAAGAAAGCAGTAGCAATAAACAGAACGATCATATGCTAAGCTAACGGATGGGTCTTGTCCATCACATCATTCTCCTAATGATGTGATCCCGTTATCAAATGACAACTCATGTCTATGGTTAGGAAACCTTAACCATCTTTGATCAACGAGCTAGTCTAGTAGAGGCTCACTAGGGACACGGTATTTGTTTATGTATTCACACATGTATTTAAGTTTCCGGTCAATACAATTCTAGCATGAATAATAAACCTTTATCATGAACAAGGAAATATAAAATAATAACAACTTTATTATTGCCTCTAGGGCATATTTCCATCATACTCGCCGTGTGGAGTCTCGGTCTCGCCAGCCTACACCCTCCTTTGACTCTGCACCTTTTGGCCGTTTTGCTCGGTTCATCGGTAAAGCCCACTCTGCGATGATGAAGGCCTTTACCTTTCACTGCACGCAGAACCACGATGTTGTCTCTCGCATGATCTCTTCCAAGAATGCGTTGAAGGCTCGTCTGAGAGACTCTGGAGCTACCGATGTGAGTGAGGATGAGCGTCTCCCTGAGGCTCCTCCTTCAAATTTTGGGTTTCCTTCTGGCCCTGAGTGGGCTGATTTCTTCGACGAGGCTGGTGGCAGTGGCGCTCATGACGATGATGATGATGTTCTGTGACTTCTTGGCTGCTCTTCTTCGCCCCCCTTTTAAGTACTTGATGCCAAGGGGGAGAAACATTTATCTTAGGTGGTCTTGATTTGTTTAGTGCTATGATATTCCCCATGTGTTGTGATTCATGTTTGTTGAACCATTATGCTATGAGTGGTTGTATGACTTTTATCTATGATGAGATATTATGCCTTAATGTGATCTTCCTAAGTTCATCCATCATGATTATATGCATTTGAGTTGTGAGTTGCTCAACAAAAAAAAAAATTGCTCAAATGTTGGTAATGGTTGTTACTTTGAGGGGGAGCTCCCCATATATGTGCATTTTTTTGTTTTGTGCGTTTCTATTGCTCACATCTAGGGGGAGCTCTTCGACAAATCTCTCCTAAGCATTCAATATTTTTATCTTTTGAGAGCTATGTGTATGTTGTCATCAACTACCAAAAAGGGGGAGATTGAAAGTGCAATCATGCCCTTAATCGTATTTTGATGTTGATGACAATATACACATGGGGGACTAATATTGTTTGTTAAGTATATCTCAGGATTAGTCCCCACAGGACCGTGTGTGGATCATGACTACGGACATATATATTGCTCAATATCGAAGAAACAAGACAACTAGCTTAGGCTTTTATGTTTGCTCTTGAGTATAGGGATCCCACACTATTAAGAGAGGAACATTGGGTCTCGTGAAGGACTTGCTCAAATATCCACGGTTTTTCCTTTACTCTCACTCACATCATTGGTCATTCATTTTCTCTGTTATCTCGGACGTCCGGTCACACATCGCCATCTGGACGACCGGTATTCACCAGAAATCCGGTTCATCACGTACAGAGCCAAAACGTCGGATTTCCGGCCCTCACCGAAAATCCGATCTGTTCCTAACAGAGCCAAAATGTCGGACGCCCGGTCCCTTTCGGACGTCCGGTCCCTGTCGGTGCCACGGATGACCGGCACTTGCCGGAAATCCGGTACTCTCTTCTTAGAGCCAAAGCGTCGGATTTCCGGTCTCTACTGGAAATCCGGTGGTATCTCAGCAGAAACTTTCTATCGGATGTCCGGTACTTACCGGATGTCCGGTGTCTCTTGAGGCACCGGATGACCGGCACGTTCCAGATATCCGATGATATCACCACACCACCAATGCACTACCACATATTCGTTCACCTTCCCGCTGTCGATCGACCGGTGATGCGTCGGTCGACCGGTGTCTTGGGTGACACCGGACGTCCGGTAACTGTCGGACGTCCGACGCCTGCGCAGTTTAAGTGGCTCCAACGGCCACTTATTGGGTGGTAGTATAAATAACTCTCTCCCACCCAGTGAGAGAGTTGACCATTCACTTTGAGCTAACACAAGAACACTCCCAACTCTCTCTCTCATCCTCATACACCAAATCCAAGATCCCGGAGCGATTTGTGGGAGTTTGTGAGAGTTTCTCCAATCAAGTGATAGATCCACTCCTCCCCCCTCTCTTGACCAAAGGAATTCGTGATTTGAGCAAGTCTTGAGCTTTTCCCCTTTGTTCTTGTTACTCTTGGAGGTTGGAGACTCCTAGGCGGTAGGAGTTCTTCGGTGAGGAATCAAACATTGTGATTGCCCCCGGAAAGTTTGTGAAGGTTTGGAGACCACCTCAAGGTCTACCACTAGTGGTTGGGAAACGCCGTCGTGGTGTTGTCTCAAGGGGAGAATAGGGTGAGCCTTCGTGGCGTTGGTGTGCCTTCGTGGTAACATCCACCTCTCTAACGGTGACTAGCTTCCCTCCAAGGAAGTGAACATCGGCATACATCCTAGTCTCTCGGAGTTGCGGTTATCCCTAACCATTACTCCCTACTTGTGGTTATTTGTCCCTTGTCTTTACTTACTTTATATTGTGCTTGTTTGCCTTACCATTAGTTGTAATTGATTATATTGCCTTGTACTAGAATCACCTTTGCAATTGTTAGACCAACTTTCATATTCCGCATTATTGTCTAAAATTGCTAAGTAATAATTAAAATTTGTAATTGTACCTATTCACCCCCCCCCCTCTAGGTCCATCTCGATCCTTTCACCTTGTTTTGTGATATTAGCCTTGCAAATAAGGCTATAGTCGACGGTGGCATGAGTAAGACAATTGAGGCTAGACAGTTCCCAAGTAGTACACCCGAGGAGATTTCCATGTCTTACCTAAGGAAAGGTTTGATGTTCGAGCACATGCTAGAATTCAAGATCGATGTGGTTGTGTGAGTATGCTGTTAAATACCAGACCAGAAACAGCATGGTCTTCGGCGTTACAAGTGCAACAACGCCATGGGTTTTGGCGTTTCAAGCCTGCCACGTCGGCGAGCAACGCGTGCTCGGCCTGACTGTGGGCCAGGGCAGCAACGCGAGATAGCTCGGTGTTTTGGTGTGGCCCGGAAACGCCGCGGGCTGTGGCGTTTCCAAAAGGGTCAGATTGTGAAAAAAAATCGTGCAGAGTTCACTTGTGACAAAGTGTCCTGACAAGGTCAGAACAGTGATTTTGGCCGCCCAGGTGAGCCCTATCGTCAGCGGTACCCGACTCAAGGCTATGTGCAGTGCCATGTAAGGCGCTTGGGATGATGTGGCAACGATGGATGTCATGGTGGCATGACAATTTTTTAGTTTAGCCCATGTATTTTCCTAAATTTCATAGTATCACATGTATCCCATTTTATACCTCGGGTTGAGATAACTATGCATTTAGCACTCGGCTTATCCATACTTCATAATTAAGTCCTAAAGCTCTGCAGATTAGTTCTTAAACTCTCCGTTAAAGCATATACCTTTGGCCTTACCATCAACTGTAGATTAGTCTCTTAGTTGCATACAAATTTGCATTGGAGGGCCTAAGGTCCCACTGTATCGCGTTTACATTATGTAAACAACTTCGTCCTTACCATCAATTGTAGATTAGTCTCTTAGTTTGTATACAAATTTGCATTGGAGGGCCTAACGTCCCACCGTATTGCGTTTACATTATGTAAAATGACTATTCCGGAACCTTTTTATAATTCATGACATGGCAGTGTGTTTGCTTTATGCAATCCCCATAACATTGTATTATTTTACCACTCAGAATATTTATTTTTCTTGTCAAATTATGTGTAAATTCACCTTAATTAAAACCGACGTTCTTAATTCAAGCATAGTTACATACTCAATAGTAATAACTGACTACCTTAATTTTATATTAGTAAACCATAAGGTAATGAATCAATTACATCTACCACACAATTTAAAATTATCCACCATTTTGTGAGGCCTTCATTTGTCAGTTTGACAAATAACTAATTTTGATCTGCTCTTCCAACTATTTAAATTAAAATAGTAACACAATGTTCTAGGATCAGAGGTGTATGTCTATTCACATAGTATGTCATAATTATGCATCCTATTATTGTGGGATGTACATGTTTGCTATTCCTCATATTGGAGAGAAAGTTGTATGCCTTCAAGCGCAAAGGTTTGTAGCAAGAGACAATTTTGTCTGAAGTAAGTGACATGGTGTTATCAATACATGAGAGATAATGTCAAATAATATTCTTAACTAGACATCCCTAGATAAATGTAGGACAACTTGTGCTCCCAACAAGTCTAGTGTAGTTATCAATTATAATGGTCCTTTTAGCGGATATTGCTTTTGGCTCTAGGGTTAATCCAACGAGTCAGGCTGCTCCAATGGTGAGCGCTCAACATGTTTAACGTGCAGTTAATTTCATACCAAATACCAATGTCAGCGTTAATCTCATAATTACACGTAAATAATATCCTACCTAATATATGTGTGCAATTAATATATTGCCTAATATCAACGTGCATTGCATGTACGCATTTATTAGTTTTGCTAAGGTCAATTTTTTTGGAGAAAAATATATGTGTTCATTGTCACACCCAAATGTTACCTGCAAATTTTAGGGGGAAAGCTTAAGCATGTTGACCTGTTCCAAAAAAAAAGTCGAACGACAAATGTTAACTTCAAATGGTACACTTAAATTTATTTATTTTTCAGCGACGAAGCACTGCTATCCTGTTTCGCATGAAATTGGCAAGCACGCTTGTTACACTAACATGAACATTTTCCAAAATTCAGAATTTTTTGAATTTATTTTTTATTTACTATTCACCAGGGTGCATATGCTCCCTAGAGCCAAAACTTTGTGTCCTCCTTTTAGTTGCAATAGATATAAGTACATAATGATAGGATAGGTATTTTTGTACCTAAAAAATAATTAATAAATGGAAATGAAACAAGATTCACATAAGTGGTCACATCGATACGCAAAAACATGGGCCCCGAAACTACAATAGGACTGCGGCAAAGGAGCATGGTAGACATGGCTAGCGGTTGCGGCAGAGGGGTGGCGTGGTCGGGGCAGGGTCTCGATGGGAAGGAAGGCGGGCGAGAAAACAACGGAGGCGGGAGGTGACGGTTGCATTGGTGGGAGACACCGAGGTGAAACCTACCCACTTGTCGCACATGGGGGAGAGCCGAGGAATGGGATAACCGTGTAGGGAGCTAGGCCAAAAGTTGCCACCGTGGTGTGTTGACTATGGTCACAACACTCACCGCGCAAGTGAGTGGGAGTGAACGGCTTGAACCAGATCACACGCGTCCTGCAACTTTTGTAGAGTTTTCCTTGTGATTTGCAAGTTCTCATAATCCACCACTTTCGTTTCCAATACAAACAAAATGTGGTTCGGAAGCAACCAAGGCAACAATCAGGCGTGTGCTTGCGGCGGCGCAAGAAGGTGCTTGGACATCGGAGATGGAACCGTATCGTTCACCACCAGGTGGCGTAAATTAGACCTGGCCAAACATGCCGGCCCGGCACGGCACGGCCCGGCCCATCCTAATCGGGCCTGGCACGGCACGGCCCGCCATGGCACGATTATTAGCACGCTGGGCTGCATTTTTTTTCAGCCTGTTGGGCTGTTTTAGGCCTATTGGGCTGTATTTTTTAACATATATATAAAAAAATTCTGAAAAAAGTAAAACTAATAATAAACGGGCCGTGTCGTGCCGGCCCGCGTGCCCCGCCTCCAAGCCCAGGCACGGCCCAAGGCGCGCCGCGTGCCTGGCACGGCCCGTTTAGCCCGTGCCGTGCCTGGCCCATGGCGGGCTGTGCCGGCGTGCTCGCGGGCTGGCCTGGTTGGCTCGGTCCGTTTGGCCAGCTATAGCGTAAATCATCGCGACAGCTATTTATCGCATTAAGCGATGGTACTGATTAGTCTCGCGTCGAGCGCTTCGGTATGGACGGCCCGCTAGTGCATACTGTCGAAAAAGGCGAGTTAAAAATCAGTGCGCGCACGGAATCGATCCTGAGATCTCCTAGTTGCTAGGCGGCATCGCCAACCACTGCGCTAGGCTCGACTTCATGTACAATTGGTAAGGCATGACCTATTAGAAGGGAAAAAGTCGGCTTTTATACATTTTTCCTTCTTTTTTTCCTTCAATTTTTTTTCTTTCTTGGTTTTCAACGCTTTTTTCGTTTTCTTTTGTTCCTTTTTTTTTCTTTTTTTTCATTTTGTTTCTTCATTTTTTATTTTCTTTTTTCTTCTCCATTTTTTGTTTGGATTTCTTTTTTCTTCTCCATTTTTTTTTGGTTTGCATTTTTTTGATTTTTCTTTGTTTCTTTTCGTTTTTCATTCTACATTCTTATATACATGATCAACACTTTTCAAATACTCGTTCAACATTTTTCAAACACTTATTCAACATTTTTATATACATGATCAACATTTTTTTTAAATACTTGTTCAACATTTTTCAAATACTTGTTCAACATTTTTCAAATACTTATTCAACATTTTTGAAAGCTTGATTAATTTTTTTAAATACTTGCTCAACATTTTTCAAATACATGTTCAACATTTTTCGAACGCTTGATTAACATTTTTCAAATACTTGTTCAACATTTCTTCAAATACTTGTCCAACATATTTTCAAAATGCTTGATTAACATTTTCAAATAGTTGTTCAACATTTTTCAAATAGTTGTTCAACATTTTTCGAATGCTTGATCAACATTTTTCAAATACTTTTTCAACATTTCTCTGAATGGTACATTAACATTTTTTAAATACTTGTTCAACATTTTTCAAATACTTGTTCAACATTTTTTCGAATGCTTGATAACATTTTTCAAATACTTGTTCAACATTTTTCAAATACTTATTCAACATTTTCCAAATGTTTTTTGTAGAGTTTTTTTGTAATATATATAATATTTTAACGTATAAACAAAAGTACAAAATAAAACAAAAAAGAAACCAGAAAACGTAAAAAAAAAACAGAAAGACAGGTTGTGGCCTCGCTCGGGCATGGGCCGGCCCATCTGGGCTCCTCCCGACGCGAGGTTGCCCCCTATGCTCGCTTAAAGCGAGAAATAGGGGTTCCCGTAAATCATGTCTATGGTTGTCGTCGTCCGTGTCCACCATTCGTATGGTTTTTCAATAGTGATTGTTAATGACGATGATCAACTATTTTTGCGCGACACATGATGGTATTTCCATAATATTATGCTTCGTTAGGCCTGTATGAGCTTGCTTGGGGGTATGCAGCCAGGGGTTGCTGATGCAGATTGTCTTAATCCGGCTACTTCCTGATTTTCAGGTGCGAGTTGGGACCAACGTGGTAACATGTTGTATTAGGAGTTGCTTCGGTTGGTTTCTTCGTGTATTATCGCACAAAAATGTAGGGAATTGGGATGAGCGAATGAGAACCAATATCAAATAAAAGCGTTTTGGATTAGAGTAGAATGTACGGGCTAGGATTTGAGAAACTAGGGGATAACGAGTAGAAGCAGGGCTGGGGATTTTGGCGAGCAAGTTTAGAATTTTTTCCCTAGGAATTTGGACAAACGAGCTATGTATAACATGATGTGTGAATGGTTGAAAAGGTTTATGTCATGTTTGAAAATCTGCATAGGCGGGTGAGCTTGTAGTGTGTGCCTACGGTCCGAGTCAACACATCATGGTGGCAAGTTTTGGCCTCTCAGAGTGACTTTAGACCAAAGTGACCATTCCTGGCAAGTTTAGGTGTGTGACTTCACTATTTTGAGGTAAATGGACTAAAATGTTCCTACCTATCAAATTTAAAGGCCAATAGTGCATTTTAGTGGAATAAAACTAAAACAGCGCAAATGGGTGTATGTGGTTTTAACAGCTTCCATTCCCAGATGCAAAATGCATGTAGACTTGACATAAAACTATGTAATTTGGGGTTTTGGCATCAAGGTCGATTATGGTATTGTATTTGGTTAAGCTACTTCTGCATATTTTTCATGCTGAGATTAATCTAAAACAAAAAAAAATGCTATGAACCTCATGCAAAGATCTTTTTTTCTGGAATACGCACGAGTGTGCGTATCATATATTAAATGAGGGGAGGGGGGGGGGGGGGAAGAGCCCCATCCACATCATTGTTCTTACATTCGGTTACAAGCAAGAACTCCACACCCACACGCATACCAACATGGCTACCTACTCATGCTCACCCACGTCGCTAGCCCTCCCAAGAAGGTGGTGAAGTCTCCTTTGAGAAGTCCAGCTCGCTTCCACGCTCTTGCTTCGGTCTCAATTCTCGCAATGAAGGCCACAACACATGGAGTCGCACCATCAAATACCACCGCATTTCGGTGCTTCCACAGCTCCCACAACCCCAGTGATATGATGGTTCGGGTGTCCTTAGTTTTGATGTCTGCCGCCGTGCACGCGTTGCACCATTGGATAAGTTCCGCCTCCGCTGTCGGCATCCACTGCTGCTTGCCGAGGGTAGTAAGGACTGTATGCCACACTGATCTAGCAAAGACGCAAGTTAGCAATATGTAATTGATCGTCTCTATGTCTTGATCGCACAACGGACATGCTTGCTGATGCGGTAACCCACGTCGTGCCAGTCGGTCTGAGGTCCAGCATCTGTTTCGCGTGGCAAGCCAGGTGAAGAACCTGCACTGGAGCGGTGCTTTGAACTTCCATGCCGTATCCGCATACGAGGCCACTTCCAAGCCCCAAAACTTCGCCGCATACACAGAGCGTGCCGAATATTGGCCATTTTGATATTGTACTGCTTCTAGAAATAACAAAACGGAAGTGTATGTGGTTCCGGAAGAAGGGTAAAAGATGTTAGCACTAATTTTGATATTTTGTATATGCATATTTAGTATTGTACTGCATGTAGCTAGTCATATGTTCTCGTAGTAGTCTATTACAGTCCGGCAAGGTGTTACGTGCGATGCGTACGAAGTCGGTGGAGTTTCAGCGAGACATGCATGGCAAGATGCCGAGACGCTGTGGGTTGCAGCAGCTTGGTGAGATGCCGGTGACCGGGCGATGCAGTGCTGCATGCGGGAGCTGGAGCGAAAGGAGGTGCATGAGGACCAACCGAGTGATTCGGTCAGCTAGCTGTGTTCGCATGCATGCTTTGGCGGTTTGGCCGGGTCGTATGCCTAGAGTGATTCTAGGAGAGCAAGACCGGGTTAGCCGTTAGTAGCAAGGTTAGTGCATGAGTTAGTTAGTGCATGTGCAAGTGTTGACCGAGTCAAGTGTGATGACCGGTGTAGTGCATGCGTGGGTTAGGCAACGTGAGATAGTGGGGTGTGTGGCCTTCGAAAATGATGCATTTAGATGTTGCCATGTCATCTATAGCCAAGGTTATAGCCGGCACATACAATAGTTAGATGTAAAGATATGCTACTTTATTAATACGTGGCCCACGTTTCACTCTCACATAATGCTTAGGAGCACGTGTTGCAGCTGGCTCTTATTCTGTAGCCGGCTCATCTTCTCTCCCCTCCATGTCAGCAGAAATATAATATTTTAACTCTTATAGCCCGCTTACATAAGCTTATTGTACTTGCTCTTACGGACGTTTCTTACGGAGAGAATCCTACAGGCGGACGTGTTCTTTCCTAATTCATCCCTTCCCCCTAAATTTCTGGTGTGTAGCCCGCCTTCCCCAACCAATTGATAGCACCTCAGTCCGTAGTAAATTGCCCGTAACCGTAGCATTGTTGGTGTGGCCTCTGGCCATCCGTGTGCGTGAGCCTATTTAAGGCATTGTAATCAGAAGTTTAGGTGAGAACAAGAGAATAGAGAAAGGAAGAAAAGGCCGGCGGCTGTGTGAGGCAGCCCGGCCACCAAAATTCTTGTGTCTCCATTTTCATGTGTGTGTGTGTGTGTTGTGAGAAGCAACACCGAGAGGAAGAAGAAGCGGCGCTGCGAGGAGGCAGCGTCGACAAAAGAGCCTTGCTGCAAGCTCGATCATGTTCCAACCATGCATTAAGCCTGTTCCTAGTCGATGAGCCAACACATCTGTTTGGCATGCCTGCTGAAACACAAACTGAGTGAGAGATCTTAATAAACATGGCAATGACAGATGCCTACATAAATCCATACCCGGGCCTTTCTGGATTGTCTTGTTTGGTAGAGATCGAAAATAGATATGCAACAGTTCCATGAGATATTGAAGGTAAACTAATGACAACGATGGTGATTGATATATAGACGCTGCACTCATGGGAATATGTAGCCCGGCGCTGGCCAGACTTGGTGGAGAGCCAGATCACTGTGATGAAACCTGGTGATTGATTTGATCCACAATTTGCCTCTAGAAAATGTTATAGAATAGATGTGTGTTTTGCCAGAAGGCACTTATTTGTGAGAGAGATGCTTCCCCAATACACAACTCATGTATCTTTTCACTGTATAAAAATACTCAACATCATCAATAAATATACCACAGTTAATCCATTTGTTGATTTTCAATCCCTAGTTACAATTACAACTAAGAGCAAGTCCAACAGTTCCCCCAAAAATTCTCCCCTATATCTCAAAACCGAGGATTCCCCTAAAACGGTTCTTCCCTAAAAATTGTCCAACTCCAATAGTTCCCCTAAAACATCTCCCCTATCCTATATTTTAAGAATATTCTATAACTACCATTTCTCCATAAAATTTCCAACAGTTCCCCTAAAATTTCTCCCCTATATCTCAAAACTGGAGATTCCTCTAAAACTATTCTTCCCTAAAAATTGCCCAACACCAGCAGTTCCCCTAAAACATCTCCCCTATTCTATATTTTAAGAATATTCTATAACTACCATTTGAAACTCAGTGGCTACCTCTCCAACAGCTAGTTTTCCAACTACTAATATTTAGATCTATATATACATGACCATCAGTTCCCCTAAAACTCTATCTCTCTCCTTCGGCTGGTCAACGCCTCTCTCTCCCTTGATCCGCGAATAAATGAAAAGGAACGAACCTTCGAGAGATTGAGTGGTTTGTGTGCTGGCGGGAAGGAGCTTTCCGGATGATGGTCGGCGTCGACGCCGCGCTCGGGATATGGATCGGGGAGCCCTCAAGTTCCATGATAGATCATGGAGTTGGGGAGAAGAACCGGGGTTCCCGGATGGGGAGCAGGCTGGGGAACTTCTGGACGGGCATTTTTCTGTTTTGTCCCTTAAAATCGCTACCGGGGGAGCGACAAGGGCGATGCTGGACTTGTTCACGCTCTGGCCAAGAGCACAAAGGCCACTACACTCTGGTGGAACCCGAATCAAGGCATTAAAAAGATGTTCCTATTGTTGATGTATAAATGCATTGCCCACCTTTCCCCATCAGCTTGAGTTTTTGGGTGAACTGGCTGGTGTGTGCAGTTCTACATGGTATCAGAGCCAAGAGGTCTTGAGTTCAAGACCCTGCCAACGCAGTACTAAAAAAAGATTCTGCGGCCTACATAAATCCCACGTCTAAGGACTGAATAAGCCAAGACGTGAGGGGGGAGGGCGTTGAAATATATTGCCCACCTCTCTCCATCAGTTCGGACTGATGGGTGAACTGGTTAGGTGCATAAACTTGCAACCAAGAGGTTCAAGGTTCAAAACTCAGTAAACACAATAAATAATTGTGGCCGGCACCCACTTTCGCGGCCCACATCATAAAAAAACTCCAAAGGAGCATAGACGTGAGGGTGAGTGTTGGAGTATAATGTCTGGCCCTCTCCCATAGTTCGGACTTTTGGATGAGTTAGCTGGAGCATGAATTCTACATGGTATTAGAGCCAAGAGGTCTTGAGTTCAAGACCCGGCTGGCGCAATTAAATTGCACCCCACTTTCGATCCACGTTTAGACCTGAGGGTGCCACACGTGAGGGGGATTGTTGACGTATAAATGCATAGCCCATCTTCCCCATCAGCTTGAGCTTTTGGGTGAACTGGTTGGTGCATGCTTTTCTACACCTATATGTGAAAAAAATATTCCCATACGAATTATTTAAAAATATATATTCATGGTATTAGTTCATGCATAAAATAATGTTCATGTATATCAAAATAATATGTTCATGTGTGTCAAGAAATGTTCTCCTATTTCATGAAAAAATAGGTCGTGGTACAAAACATAAAAATAAAATAAATGAAAGAAAACAGACAAAAAGTAATGAAAATAAAACATAATATGGGACAATATACAAAAACGAGGAGGGGTAATCAAAATGATAAAAGAAGCATAAAACTAGAAACAAGTATCGAAAGAAGAAAAAAAACCAAAAAGAAAAACAAACAGAAGAAGCAGGGGAGTCAACCCTATTGGGCCTCACCCCCTTGTTGGGAAACATAAGATCCGTCGCCTTAACGCCCAATAGGGATGAGTCTTTACATCACTTATTACGGCGTCTATGATCCGACAGAATCACTACTTAAGGAGTACAAGTTGCAAATATCACTTCCACCTACTCTGGTGATGACAAGTGGCGCATTGCATGTGCAACTCTAGTCGCAACCTGGGAGTTTTGATAAGATTTCTTTCCACATACGAGAGGCACGGGTGTATTTGTTTGTGCATTTTTTTTGTATATTCATGTTTTCAAAATGTTTTTTGTCTTGGAACTAGATCCTATATTGATAGGTTTGGATGAATTTTTTTTCGGGTGAAAGTGCTCCAAAATTGTATTAACCCGTGCTTCAAAATTGTACTAACACGAGCCAAAAATTGTACTAACTATGCTTCACTTTTGTGGAAGCACAATTGTGCTTTTCACGCGAAAGACACCCGTGCTTCATTTTTGGAGAAGCACAGAAACACAAATTTGCTTTCACGCGGGAAGCATACTATGCCGCCACCCACGTGGGGTAAAAACATCCTAGCTTGACCACCTGCTCCAATCATGTACACACCTTCGTAAACAACGATAGGTGTTTCTGGCATTGAATAGAAGTCCACAAACAAAGTAAGTGTGTTTGCCGATAGATAACCGATAAAGTAGAATTTTTTTTACTATTAAAAGCCAAATCATTTCTATATAGCCGTAGCAACCAAATCAAGGCTGACTCTCCCGCCCTTATAAGCCCGCAAAACTTTTGTGAAACGTGATCCACCAGTGGGCAAACATGGTGGCAACAGTGTGTGTGATGGATGTAAGTTGGACACGACTTGGATGACTGACCATGTAGTAGAAGATTCACTAGATAATGTGGCACGCCCAACTTCGAAGACGCGGAAGGCACCTCTGAACCCTTCAATCATGCTGCACTTCTCAAATCCCTGGTACTTAAGGAGTATTTTTTAAGAACCTCAAGTCCTCAATAGAAAAAAAAAGTACCCCAGTAGGATGATCTATATGCCCATTGTTCTATTATATGCGGGCATTGGTGATGTTTATTAATTATTTTGCTTAAGTTTTTGAGGTTTTAATGTAAGTTTGAAACCCAAGCGAAAGCCTATTTTTTGTGAAGGATGCTGATACTTTGTAACACAGATGTGGATCTTTGTCAAGGACCTCACCGGCAAGATCATTGATATGTCTCCAACGTATCTATAGTTTTTGATTGTTCCATGCTATTATAGTATCAATCTTGGATGTTTTATATGCAATTATATGCCATTATATATCATTTTTTGGGACTAACCTATTAACCCAGTGCCCAGTGCCAGTTGCTCTTTTCTGCTTGTTTTTGCCTTTTCAGAAAATCATTATCAAAAAGTGTCCAAACGAGAAAAAAACTTTGGATTAATTTTTTCTGGACCAGAAGAGACCCACGAAGCTTCAGGAGAAGACCAGAAGATCCACGAGGAGGCGACAAGCCTGGAGGGCGCGCCCAGGGGGGTAGGGCGTGCCCCCCAGGCTTGTGGGCCCCTCGTTGCCCCTCCTGACCTAATTCCAGCGCTATAAATTCCCAAATATTCCAAAACCAACAGAGAGACAAAAGAGAAAACCTTTCCGCTGCCGCAAGCCTCTGTTCTTCCACGATCCTATCTGGAGGCCTTTTTCGGTACTCTGCCGGAGGAGGAATCGATCACGGAGGGCTTCTTCATCAACCTTGTTGCCCTTCCGATGATGTGTGAGTAGTTTACCACGGACCTACGGGTCCATAGCTAGTAGCTAGATGGCTTCTTCTCTCTCTTTGATCTTCAATACCATGTTCTCCTCGATGTTCTTGGAGTTCTATCCGATGTAATCTTTTTTTGCGGTGTGTTTGTTGGGATCCGATGAATTGTGAGTTTATGATCAGATTATTCATGAGAAATATTTGAGTCTTCTCTGAACTCTTTTATGTATGATTATTATTGCTTTGTATTTCTCTCCGATCTATCGATTTGGTTTGACCTACTAGATTGATTTATCTTGCAATGGGAGAGGTGCTTTGTGATGGGTTCAATCTTGCGGTGCTCAATCCCAGTGACAGAAAGAGACATGACACGTATTTGTATTGTTTCCATTAAGGATAAAAAGATGGGGTTTAATCATATTGCTTGAGTTTACTTTGTCTACATCATGTCATCTTGCTTAAGGCGTTACCCTGTTTCATACTTAATACGCTAGATGCATGCTGGATAGTGGTCGATGGGTGGAGTAATAGTAGTAGATGCAGGCAGAAGTCGGTCTACTTGTCTCGGACGTGATGCCTATATACATGATCATTGCCATGAATCCGTCATAATTATTTGCTTTTCTATCAATTGCCCAACAGTAATTTGTTTACCCACCGTATGTATGTGTTCGAGAGAGAAACCTCTAGTGAAAACTATGGCCCCCGAGTCTACTTTATCATATATAAAAAACCTAAAAATACCTTGCTGCAATTTATTTATTTTTATTTTAATTAGTATTTTAGTTTATCTATTTATCTCTATAATATTTAATCCTTGCAAATAACCGCTAAGAGGATTGACAACCCTCTTATTTGCGTTGGGTGCAAGTGTTTGCTCTTGTGTGTGCAGGTGCACTTAACGAAATTTTGCTTGGTTCTCCTACTAGATTGATAACCTTGGTTCTTAACTGAGGGAAATACTTATCTCTACTATACTGCATCATCCTCTCCTCTTCGGGGAAATACCAACGCAGTCTACAAGTAGCAGGAAGAATTTCTGGCGCCGTTGCCGGGGAGACATCATCAAAATTACCAAGTACCTTCACACAAACTATCATTCACTTGCATTTATTTTATTTGCCTTTTATTTTCTTTTGCTTCTAGTTTTCATCTCCCTCACTTCTGATTTTTTTTACAAAAACACAGAAATATTTTTATTTGCTTCTTTGCTAGTTTGCTTGCTTTGCTTGAAATCGTTATCATGTCTAAATTTGAGAAAGTTGTGGTTGAAAGTGCTAGCGAAGATAGTGGTAGTGAATCTCTTGGGGAGAAAACACTCTCTCTTGATCTTAATCATGACCCTCCGGAGACGGAGCCCTCCACTAATTTTAAGACTAAAGTTTATTATGTGGGAAGTGGTAATATTATTGGGAAAAACATTATTCAAGAATTCTTTAATTGCACAGGAGTTATACCAATAATTAGTGGATCTATTCTTAATAAAACAAATTGTTATGTGGATGCTATTGCCATGCTTGTGGTTAAATTAGAAAGAATTTTTTTGCATATCCACCCCGCTTTACAAAAGATATTTTATGAACTTCCCAACATACATGATCCTAGGGTTAAGAAAATTGCCACCATAATCCTTATGCAAGCTAGGGATATTTTTTTCTTTTACAAAATTAATTTTGAGCATCCCCTATAGAGGAAATTCTTCATGACAAAGATACTATTCGTAGGTTGGAATCTAAAGATTACTTTGCTTATGGTAAAAATATTAGAAGAAGAGTTCCATACGCCGAAATAATTAAAACTATGTACCACCATGCTTGTCACAAATTTGAGTGGGTTACTAAAGGAATTGATGAGGGATTTAGTGAAGAATGGTTTGAGGGTACGGCAAGAGACCCTATTGATGACGATATACATGTTTTATATGAGGACGTTTATGGTGATGACCCTGAGTTTGAAGTTATGAATGTTAAAATTAGTAATCAAAGCCCCTTCAATTACCTAAGATCACCCACTAGAAAGGAATAGCATGAGAGTAGATAATTAATGAGAATTTTTTTGGAAGATTTAATCAAAAAAGATTTGGGGATGAAGGATGACAACACATGAAACTATGCATTATGCCTAGCTAGGGGCATAAAACAATAGCGCTTGTTGGGAGGCAACCCAATGAATAAAATAAATTTTTGCTTTTACTTTATATTATTGAGTGTTTACACAATTATAGCCTCTGTTATGATTGTATTTTTATGTTTTAATTAGTGTTTGTGCCAAGTAATGCCTTTGGGATGATTTGGAAGATAGTATGATAGATGCTGTTGGAAAACAGAAACTTTTGCGTCCAGCGCTGGAATTTTGGTTTTTTGCTGGAGCATGATAAAATTCTGAATTGTTTACACAGTATTGATATATGAATTTCCCACGCTGTCTTAATTTTTCAGAATTTTTGGAGTTACAGAAGTATGACGTCAATTCAGATCTTTACAGACTGTTCTGTTTTAGACAGATTCTGTTTTTGTTGCATAGTTTGCTTATTTTGATGAATCTATGGATCGTATCGGGGGGTATGAGTCATGGAGAAGTTGGAGTACAGTATTATTATGCCAATATTAAATATGAATCAATTTACAACAGTACCTAAAGTTTAAGATTTGTTTGTTATACAGCGGATCTCACGAGGTTTCTGTTGAGTTTTGTGTGTTGAAGTTTTCAAGTTTTGGGTGAGACTACGATGGACAAAGGAATAAGGAGCGGCAAGATCCTAAGCTTGGGGATGCCCAAGGCACCCCAAGGTAATATTCAAGGAAGACTCAAGCATCTAAGCTTGGGGATGCCCCGGAAGGCATCCCCTCTTTCGTCTACAATCTATCGGTAACTCACTTGGAGCTTTATTTTTATTCATCACATGATATGTGTTTTACTTGGAGCGTCTTGTGATATAGTTTGTTTGCTTTTGTTTGATTTTTAGTTTGTCACAATCATCTTTGCTGAACACACCTTTTTGAGAGGGACACACATTATTCGTGATTTGTTAAAATACTCTATGTGCTTCACTTATATCTTTTGAGCTAGGCAGTTGCTCTAGTGCTTCACTTATATCTTTTAGAGCACGGCGGTTGTTATATTTTAAAGAAATAGTTGCACTCTCATGCTTCACTTATATCCTTTTGAGAGTCTAATGAATAGCAATGGTAATATGCACGGGTTATGAATTTGGTCCTGATATGATAGGTATTCAAGAGAGATATAATAAAAACTTTCATGTAGATCACTGAATATGATAAGTTTGATTCCTTGCAATAGTTTTGCAATATTAAGATGGTATTATGTGGGAGGTATTAGTAGATAATTGTGGTTTAGTAAGAATATTGGTGTTAAGGTTTGTGATTCCCGAAGCATGCACGTATGATCTGTCGTTATGCTAAGAAGTTGGAGCATGATTTATTGTTGATTGTCTACCTTATGAGTGGCGGTCGGGGACGAGCGATGGACTTGTCCTACCAATCTATCCCCCTAGGGGCATGCATAGTAGTACTTTGCTTCGAGGGCTAATAAACTTTGGTAATAAGTATGTGAGTTCTTTATGACTAATGTGAGTCCATGGATTATACGCACTCTCACCCTTCTGCAATTTGCTAGCCTCTTCGGTACCGTGTATTACCCTTTCTCACATCGAGAGTTGGTGCAAACTTCGCCGGTGCATCCAAACCCCGTGATATGATACGCTCTATCACACATAAGCCTCTTTATATCTTCCTCAAAACAGCCACCATACCAACCTATCATGGCATTTCCATAGCCATTCCGAGATATATTGCCATGCAACTTCCACCGTTCCGTTTTTACGACACACATCGTCATTGTCATATTGCTTTACATGATCATATAGCTGACATAGTATTTGTGGCTCAGCCACCGTTCATCATTTTTATACATGTTACACTAGCATCATTACACATCCTGGTACACTGCCAGAGGCATTCATATAGAGTCATATTTTTGTTCTAGTATCGAGTTGTAATGTTGAGTTGTAAGTAAATAAAAGTGTGACGATCATCATTATTAGAGCATTGTCCCAGTGAGTAAAGGATGATGGAGACCATGATTCCCCCACAAGTCGGGATGAGACTCCGGACGAAAACAAAAGAGGCCAAAAAGAGCACACACAAAAAAATGAGAGAAAAAGAGAGAAGGGGCAATGTTACTATCCTTTTCCACACTTGTGCTTCAGAGTAGCACCATGTTTTTCATATAGAGAGTCTCCTATTTTTTTCACTTTCATATACTAGTGGGAATTTTTCATTATAAAACTTGGCTTGTATATTCCGATGATGGGCTTCCTCCAATGCCCGAGGTCTTCATGAGCAAGCAAGTTGGATGCACACCCACTTAGTTTTCATGTTGAGCTTTCATACACTTATAGCTCTTAGTGCATCCGTTGCATGGCAATCCCTACTCCTCGCATTGACATCAATTGATGGGCATCTCCATAGCCCATTGATTAGCCTCGTCGGTGTGAGACTATCTTCTTATTTTTGACTTCTATTATTTATCTCTACCACCACACTCTATTCCACCCATAGTGCTATATCCATGGCTTGCGCTCATGTATTGCGTGGGAGTTGAAAAAGCTGAAGCGCGTTAAAAAGTATGAACCAATTGCTCGGCTTGTCATCGGGGTAGTGCATGTTAAATACTTTGTGTTAAGAAGATGGAGCATGACAGGATTATATGATTTTGTAGGGATAACGTTCTTTAGCATTTTTATTTTGAAAGACATGATTGTTTATTAGTATGCCTGAGTATTGATGTCTTTATGTCAAATTATAGACTATTGCTTTGAATCATTCGGATCTTTTTATTCATACCATAAGAGAGAGATTACATGATGAAACATGATAGGTAGCATTCCACATCAAAAATTCTGTTTTTATCATTTACCTACTCGAGGACGAGCAGTAATTAAGCTTGGGGATGCTTGATACGTCTCCAACGTATCTATAAATTTTGATTGTTCCATGCTATTATAGTATCAATCTTGGATGTTTTATATGCAATTATATGCCATTATATATCATTTTTTTAGGACTAACCTATTAAACCAGTGCCCAGTGCCAGTTGTTGTTTTCTGCTTGTTTTTGCCTTTTCAGAAAATCATTATCAAAAAGTGTCCAAACGAGAAAAAAACTTTGGATTAATTTTTTCTGGACCAGAAGAGACCCACGAAGCTTCGGGAGAAGACCAGAAGAGCCACGAGGAGGCGACAAGCCTGGAGGGCGTGCCCAGGGGGTAGGGCGCGCCCCCCAGGCTTGTGGGCCCCTCGTTGCCCCTCCTGACCTAATTCCAGCGCTATAAATTCCCAAATATTCCAAAACCAACAGAGAGATAGAAGAGAAAACCTTTCCGCCGCTGCAAGCCTCTGTTCTTCCGCGATCCCATCTGGAGGCCCTTTCCGGTACTCTGCCGGAGGGGGAATCGATCACGGAGGGCTTCTTCATCAACCTTGCTGCCCTTCCGATGATGTGTGAGTAGTTTACCACAGACCTACGGGTCCATAGCTAGTAGCTAGATGGCTTCTTCTCTCTCTTTGATCTTCAATACCATGTTCTCCTCGATGTTCTTGGAGTTCTATCCAATGTAATCTTCTTTTGCGGTGTGTTTGCTGGGATCCGATGAATTGTGAGTTTATGATCAGATTATTCATGAGAAATATTTGAGTCTTCTCTGAACACTTTTTTGCATGATTATTATAGATTTGTATTTCTCTCCGATCTATCGATTTGGTTTGGCCTACTAGATTGATTTATCTTGCAGTGGGAGAGGTGCTTTGTGATGGGTTCAATCTTGCGGTGCTCAATCCCAGTGACAGAAAGGGACATGACACGTATTTGTATTGTTGCCATTAAGGATAAAAAGATGGGGTTTAATCATATTGCTTGAGTTTACTTTGTCTACATCATGTCATCTTGCTTAAGGCGTTACTCTGTTTCATACTTAATACCCTAGATGCATGCTGGATAGTGGTCGATGGGTGGAGTAATAGTAGTAGATGCAGGCAGAAGTCGGTCTACTTGTCTCAGACGTGATGCCTATATACATGATCATTGCCATGAATCCGTCATAATTATTTGCTTTTCTATCAATTGCCCAACAGTAATTTGTTTACCCACCGTATGCTATGTGTTCGAGAGAGAAGCCTCTAGTGAAAACTATGGCCCCCGGGTCTACTTTATCATATATAAAAAACCTAAAAATACCTTGCTGCAATTTATTTATTTTTATTTTAATTAGTATTTTAGTTTATCTATTTATCTTTATAAGATTTAATCCTTGCAAATAACCGCTAAGAGGATTGACAACCCTCTTATTTGCGTTGGGTGCAAGTGTTTGCTCTTGTGTGTGCAGGTGCTCTTAACGGAATTTTTCTTGGTTCTCCTACTGGATTGATAACCTTGATTCTTAACTGTGGGAAATACTTATCTCTACTATACTGCATCATCCTCTCCTCTTCGGGGAAATATCAACGCAGTCTACAAGTAGCAATCATCACCCTCGGGGTTAATGGTTCAGATACCATCGACATTGTGAAGACCAAGATTCAGGAATTACAGGATCTTGTGCTTCAGGGAAAGTGCAATGAAGGCCTTAAGGATTTTGGACGTTATAACATTAAGGATTTTTCTGTTCTCTACCATGACGGGAAGCGGCTGTTGGTCGGTCGAACTTTTGCAGATTATGACATCCGGAATGGATCAATTCTCTAGGCAAAGATGCAGATCTACGTCGAGAAGATGGTAGGTGATATGTCTCCAACGTATCTATAATTTTTGATTGTTCCAAGCTATTATAGTATCAACCTTGGATGTTTTTATATACATTTAAAACAATTATATATCATTTTTTGGAACTAACCTATAAACTTAGTGCCCAGTGCCAGTTGCTGTTTTTTTGCCTGTTTTTGGTTTTCCAGAATATCAGTACCAAACAAAGTCCAAATGCCACGAAACTTTTTGGAGATTTTTTTCTGGACATAACAAGTACTAGAAGCTTCGGGAGAGGGCCAGAAGATGAAGCAATGGCTCGTGGGGCCCACACAGCTCCGTTTGACCTAATTCCACCACTATAAATTCTCTAAAATCGGGAAACCAACAGAGGAGTCCACGAAATACTTTTTCCGCCGCCGCAAGTTTCTGTTCTTGAGAGATCCCATCTGGAGGCCTTTTCTAGTGCTCCGCCGGAGGGGGAATCGATCACGGAGGGGCTCTACATCAACCTTACTGCCCTTCCGATGATGCGTGAGTAGTTTACCACAGACCTTCGGGTCCATAGTTAGTAGCTAGATGGCTTCTTCTCTCTTTTTGATCTTCAATACAATGTTCTCCTCGATGTTCTTGGAGTTCTATCCGATGTAATCACTTTTTGCGGTGTGTTTGTTGGGATCCGATCAATTGTGAGTTTATGATCAGATTATCCATGAATATTATTTGTGTTTTCTCTGAAATCTTTTATGCATGATTATTATAGTTTCGTATTTCTCTCCGATCTATTGATTTGGTTTGACCAACTAGATTGATTTATCTTGCAATGGGAGAGGTGCTTTGTAATGGGTTCGATCTTGCGGTGCTCAATCCCAGTGACAGAAAGGGACATGACATGTATGTATCGTTGCTATTAAGGGTAAAAAGATTGGGTTTATTCATGCGTGAGTTTACTTTGTCTACATCATGTCATCTTGCTTAAGGCGTTACTCCGTTCTTTATGGACTTAATACACTAGATGCATGCTGGATAGCGGTCGATGTGTGGAGTAATAGTAGTAGATGCAGGCAGGAGTCGTTCTATTTGTCTCGGACGTGATGCCTATATACATGATCATTTCCTTGGATATCGTCATGATTATTTGCTTTTCTATCAATTGCCCAACAGTAGTTTGTTTACCCACCGTATGCTATTTTCATGAGAGAAGCTATGGCCCCCGGGTCTAATATTGTCATATAATCTACTTTTATCATATATTAAAAATCCTCAAAATACCTTGCTGCACTTTTTATTTATTAATTTTATTTTATATTTTAATTCTATCTATCTATCACCATACAATTTAATGTTGCAATTAACCGTCGAGGGATTGACAACCCCTTGTTTGCGTTGGGTGCAAGGATTTGTTATTTTGTGTGCAGGTGCTGTTAACGAGGTGTTGAGTGATTCTCCTACTGGATTGATAACCTTGGTTTCATAACTGAGGGAAATACTTATCTCTACTATACTGCATCTCCCTTCCTCTTCAGGGAATTACCAACGCAGCTCACAAGTAGCAGGAAGAATTTCTGGCGCCGTTGCCGGGGAGACATCATCAACATCTATCAAGTACCTACGCATAAAACTTTCATCTCCTTGCATTTATTTTATTTTCCTTTGCCTCTCGTTTTCATCTCCCCCACTTCTAAAAAGTTTTTACAAAAATACAAAAATATTTTCCGTCTGCCTTTTTCTTGTTTGCTTGTTTGCTTGCTTGTTATCTTGTTTGCGTAGCCACGAGGTCTCAAGAAAATACAAAATTGTGTGATTTTTCCAATACTAATAATAATGATTTTATTAGTACTCCAATTGCTCCTCCCGCCGCTAGTGCGGAGACTTGTGATATTAATGCCGCTTTGCTAAATCTTGTTATGAAAGAACAATTTTCTGGTAGTCCTAATGAAGATGCTGCATCCCATCTTAACACTTTCGTAGAATTGTGTGATATGCAAAAGAAAAAAGATGTGGATAATGATATTGTGAAATTAAAATTATTCCTGTTCTCATTGCGGGATCGCGCAAAAATTTGGTTTTCACCTTTACCACGAAATAGCATCGATTCTTGGGATAGGTGTAAAGATGCTTTTATTACCAAGTATTTTCCTCCCGCGAAAATTATTTCCCTTAGAAATCAAATTATGAATTTTAAGCAAATTGATCATGAACATGTTGCTCAATCTTGGGAAAGGATGAAATTAATGATAAGAAATTGCCCTACTCATGGTTTAAATTTGTGGATGATCATACAAAAAATTTATGCGGGATTAAATTTTGCTTCTAGAAATCTTTTAGATTCCGCCGCGGGTGGTACTTTTATGGAAATTACATTGAGGGAAGCTACTAAATTTCTTGATAATATTATGGCAAATTATTCACAATGGCATACTGAAAGAGTTCCTACTAGTAAAAAAGTGAATTCTGTTGAAGAAATTAGTACCTTGAGTGATAAAGTTGATGCGCTTATGAAATTGGTTGCTAGCAAAAATACTTCTATTGATCCTAATGAAGTGCCTTTATCCACCTTGATTGAGCAAAATAATGACCCCGTATATGTGAATTTTGTCTCGCGAAACAATTTTAATAACAATGCTTATAGAGGTAATTTTAATCCTATACCGTTTCCTGGAAATTCCTCTAGTAATTATGGAAATTCCTATGGTAATCCTTATAATAATAATAGGATGCCCCCTGATCTTGAAAGTAATATTAAAGAATTTATTAATGCTCAAAAAGTTTTCAACACTACGATAGAAGAAAAATTGAGTAAAATTGATGATATGTCTAGGAGCATTGATAGAATTATTCATGATGTGGAAAATCTTAAGATTAAAATTTTGCCACACAAAAATGATATTAATGAATCGATTAAAGCTTTATATGTCTCCATGGATGAGAGTAAGAAAAGAACCGCCATGCTAAAAGCTAAACGAGAATTTTTAGAAAAGGCGATTCCTCCCGGTTTCTAACATAGTAATGATGAAGATATTAAAATGATTGGTGTTTCATCTATTGATTCTTTGTTTAGCAACATAAAACTTGATGAAAAGGGGACTGAAGAAGAGTCAACTTTAGTTAGAAGGCATTCCCATAATTTGGAGGGTGAAAATCTTGATGAAAAAATTGATAAAAGTGGGTCTGGAGAGGTAAAAACTTTAACTAGTGATGTGCCCACTCTCTTGGATTACAAAGATTTTAATTATGATAGTTGCTACTTGTGAGCTGCATTGGTAATTCCCTGAAGAGGAAGGGAGATGCAGTACAGTAGAGATAAGTATTTCCCTCAGTTATGAAACCAAGGTTATCAATCCAGTAGGAGAATCACGCAACACCTCGTTAGCAGCACCTGCACACAAAACAACAAATCCTTGCACCCAACGCAAACAAGGGGTTGTCAATCCCTCGGCGGTAAGTTGCAAGATTAAATTGTATGTGATAGATAGATAGATTGAAACAAAAATAAATAAAGAAAAAGTGCAGCAAATATTTTTAGGGTTTTAGTATATGATTTAGATAGACCCGGGGGCCATAGTTTTCACTAGAAGCTTCTCTCAAGAAAATAGCATACGGTGGGTAAACAAATTACTGTTGGGCAATTGATAGAAAAGCAAATAATCATGATGATATCCAAGGCAATGATCATGTATATAGGCATCATGTCCGAGATAAGTAGACCGACTCCTGCCTGCATCTACTACTATTACTCCACACATCGACCGCTATCCAGCATGTATCTAGTGTATTAAGTCCATAAAGAACGGAGTAACGCCTTAAGAACGATGACATGATGTAGACAAGATAAACTCACGTATGAATAAACCCCATCTTTTTATCCTAAATAGCAATGATACATACGTGCCATGTCCCTTTCTGTCACTAGGATTGAGCACCGCAAGATCGAACCCATTACAAAGCACCTCTTCCCATGGCAAGATAAATCAATCTAGTTGGCCAAACCAAATAAATAGATCGGAGAAGAAATACGAAGCTATAATAATCATGCATAAAAGAGATTAGAGAAGACTCAAATAATATTCATGGATAATCTGATCATAAACTCACAATTGATCGGATCCCAACAAACACACCTCAAAAAGTGATTACATCGGATAGAACTCCAAGAACATCGAGGAGAACATTGTATTGAAGATCAAAAAGAGAGAAGAAGCCATCTAGCTACTAACTATGGACCCGAAGGTCTGTGGTAAACTACTCACGCATCATCGGAAGGGCAGCAAGGTTGATGTAGAGCCCCTCCGTGATCGATGCACCCTCCGGCGGAGTACCGGAAAAGGCCTCCAGATGGGATCTCTCGAGAACAAAAACTTGCGGCGGCGGAAAAAGTATTTCGTGGACTCCCCTGAGGGTTTCTGATTTTTTGGGAATTTATAGTGGTGGAATTTGGTCAAACAGAACTGGGGTGGGCCCACGAGGAACCAGGGCGCGCCTGGCAGGCGCGTCCTGGTGGCTCGTGGCGACCTCCTCTGGCGCGTGGTCTTCTCCCGAAGCTTCTAGTGTTGGTATTGTCCAGAAAAAAATCTCCAAAAAGTTTCGTGGCATTTGGACTTCATTTGGTATTGATATTCTGTAAAACAAAAAACAAGCAGAAAACAGGAACTGGCACTGGGCACTAAGTTAATAGGTTAGTCTCCAAAAATGATATATAATTACTATAAATGCATATAAAAACATCCAAGATTGATAATATAACAGCATGGAACAATAAAAAAATTTAGATACGTTGGAGACGTATCAGCATCCCCAAGCTTAATTCCTGCTCGTCCTCGAGTAGGTAAATGATAAAAACAGAATTTTTGATGTGGTATGCTGCCTATCATATTCATCATATATTCTTTTCTTTTGTAGCATGGACATTGGACTTGAATGATTCAAAGCAATAGTCTATAATTTGACATGAAGATATAAATACTCAAGCATGCTAACAAGCAATCATGTCTTCCAAAATATCAATGCTAAAGAAAGTTATCCCTAGCCCATTATGCTCAATCATTGATCCATTCATGAAACACACTCAAATATTAGCTACATCCAATGCACAAGTATGGCAATAGTGCTCTCTAGTTGGTGCTTTATAAGAGAAGATGGAGACTCAAAATAAAAATAAAAATTGCATAAAAATAAATAGATAGGCCCTTCGCAGAGGGAAGCAGAGATTTGCTAATGTGCCAGAGCTCAAATTTTAATTAAAGGAATAAAAATATTTTGAGAGGCATGCTTTTCCTGTCAACGAAAACGACTGAGAATTCCCAATATCTTCCATGCTAGACACATCATAGGCGGTTCCCAAACAGAAAGTAAAGTTTATTTCCTTTCCACCATTCTTTCACAATCCATGGCTAGCCGTATCCACGGGTGCCCTCCATACCATCACTTTCCAAGGAATTTTGTTGTTATTAATTTTTAATTTCATTGTGGGACTAGGCATCCCTGTTACCAGCCACTCTCTCATGCAATGACAAGTGAATAAACACTCATCATGAGAATAAGACACCTATCATGGAAAATATTGGCCACCCCCTGCCGCTTCATGAGCGGTACGGGCACACAAAACAGAAAAATTATTTTGAAAATTAGAGTTGGCACACGCAAATTTACTTGGAACGGCATTGAAATACCGCATATAGGTAGATGTAGTGGACTCATTTGGCACTACTTAGGTTTAAGGAGTTTGGATGCACAAGCAGTATTTCCGCTTAGTACAAATGAAGGCTAGCAAAAGATTGAGAAGCAACCATCCAAAAAATGAAAACGGTCATAAACATGCATTTAACATAACTAACACCGAATAATGCACCATAAGTAGGATATAATTTCTTTGCATAACTATTGACTTAATGTGCATGCATAGGGAATCACAAACCTTAACACTAATATTTTTACTACATCACAATTACTCACTAACATGACTCACATATTATCATTTCCATATCGCAAAACAATTGCAAGGAATCACACATATCATATCCAATGATCTATATGAAAGTTTTTATTATATCCCTCTTGAATATTCATCACTTTGGGACCAAATTCATATCTTGTGCAAATTACCGTTACTTTCATCAACTCTCAAAAAGATATAAGTGAAGCATGAGAGTGCAAATATTTCTTCAAAATTTTAATCTTATCAACTCTCAAAATAATATAAGTGAAGCATGCGAGTTTATTTCTTCAAAATATAGCCACCGCCGTGCACAAAAAGATTTAAGTTAAGCACTAGAGCAACTGCCTAGCTCAATTTTTTTTAAGTGAAGCACATACAGTATTCTAACAAATTATGATGAACGTGTGGCTCTCTCAAAATAGGTGTGTTCAGCAAGGATGATTGTGACAAACTAAAAAGCAAACAAAGCAAAGACTCATATAATACACGACGCTCCAAGCAGAACACATATCATGTGACGAATAAAAATATAGCTCCAAGTAAAATTACCGATGGTGGGTAGAAGAAAGAGGGGATGCCTTCCGGGGCATCCCCAAGCTTAGACGCTTGAGTCTTCCGTGAATATTACCTTGGGGTGCCATGGGCATCCCCAATCTTAGGCTCTTGCCACTCCTTATTCCTTCATCCATCGTGATCTCACCCAAAACTTGAAAACTTCAATCACACAAAACTCAACAAAACCTTCGTGATATCCGTTAGTATAACAAAACAAATCACTACTTTAAGTACTGCTGCAAACCCATTCATATTTTATTTTTGCATTATACCTACTGTATTGTAACTTCTCCATGGCTTATACCCCCCGATACAATCCATAGTTTCATCAAAACAAGCAAGCAACACATCAAAAACAGAATCTGTCAAAAACAGAACAGTCTGTAGCAATCTATTTAAAATCCATACTTCTGTAACTCCAAAAATTCTGAAAAATTATGAAAACGTGGTAAATTCATATACCAATACTGTGTAAAAATTTCATATTTTTCTGAAGCTCCAGTACAGAACCAAAATTCCAGCACTGGACGCGAAACTTTCTGTTTTCCAAACAGCATCAATTATACTATCTTCCAAATCATCCCAAAGGTTTTACTTGGCACAAACACTAATTAAAAACATAAAAACACAATCATAACAGTAGCATGAAAGTGAAATCTCACAATAACAGAAACAAATAATAAACATTTATTTTATTCATTGGGTTGCCTCCCAACAAGCGCTATTGTTTTATGCCCCTAGCTAGGCATAATGCATAGTTTCAAGTACTGTCATATTTCAAGTTGATTCCATAAGTGGCCCTCATAATGGACTCATATGGTGCTTTAATTTTCTTCCTAGGGAAATGTTCCATACCCTTCTTTAGTGGAAACTGAAATTTTATATTCCCTTCTTTCATATCAATAACGGCACATATGGTTCGTAAGAACGATCTACCAAGTATTATGGGGCATGAAGGATTGCATTCAATGTCAAGTACAATAAAATCAACGGGCACATAGTTCCTATTTGCAAGAATAAGAACATCATTAATTCAACCCAAAGGCTTTTTAATAGTGGAATCGTCAAGATGCAAATTAAGAGAACATTCATCTATATTGGTAAAGCCTAGCACATCACATAGAGATTTTGGAATTGTGGAAACGCTAGCACCCAAATCACATAAAGCATTGCACTCATAATTTTTAATTTTAACTTTAATGGTGGGTTCCCATTCATCATATAATTTTTTAGGAATTGAAATCTCTAGTTCGAACTTTTCTTCTAACGCTTTCATCATAGCTTCTACGATGTGTTTAGTAAAAGCCTTGTTTTGCTCATAAGTGTTGGGTGAATTTAGCATGGATTGTAACAAAGAAATGCACTCAATCAAAGAACAACTATCATAATTAAAATCTTTGTAATCCAAGAGAGTGGGCACATCACTATTTAAAGTTTTTACCTCTCCAAACCCACTTTTAGCAATTTTCTTATCAAGATTTTCACCCTCCGAATTATGGGGACGCTCTTTAGCTAAAGTTGACTCTTCTTCAGTCCCCTTTTCATCAAGTTTAATTTTGCTAAACAAATAATCAATAGATGAAACACCAATCATTTTAATATCCTCATCATTACTACGATAAAAACCGGGAGGAATCGCTTTTTCTAAAAATTCTCGGTTAGCTCTTAGCATGGAGGTTCTTTTCTTACTCTCATCCATGGAGACATATAAAGCTTTAATTGATTCATTAATATCAATTTTAGGTGGCAAAATTTTAGTCTTAAGATTTTCCACATCATGAATAATTCTATCAATGCTCCTAAACATATCATCAAGTTTACTCAATTTTTCTTCTATCGTAGTGTTGAAAACTTTTTGATCATTAATAAATTCTTTAATATTACTTTCAAGATCAGAGGGCATCCTATTATTATTATTATTATTATTATTATAAGAATTACCATAGGGATTGCCATAATTATTAGAGGAATTTCCAGGAAATGGTCTAGCATTGAAATTACCTCTATAAGCATTATTATTAAAATTGTTTCGCGAGACAAAATTCACATCAACAGCATCATTATTTTGCTCAATCAAAGTGGACAATGGAACATCATTAGGATCAATATGAGCATTTTTACTAGCAACCAATTTCATAAGCGCATCAACTTTATCACTCAAAGTATTAATTTCTTCAACCGAATTCACTTTTTTACTAGTAGGAACTCTTTCAGTATGCCATTGTGAATAATTTGCCATAATATTATCAAGAAATTTAGTAACTTCTCCGAATGTAATTTCCATAAAAGTACCACCCGCGGCGGAATCTAAAAGATTTCTAGAGACAAAATTTAATCCCGCATAAATTTTTTGTATGATCATCCATAAATTTAAACCATGAGTAGGGCAATTTCTTATCATTAATTTCATCCTCTCCCAAGATTGGGTAACATGTTCATGATCAAGTTGTTTAAAATTCATAATTTGATTTCTAAGAGAAATAATTTTCGCGGGAGGAAAATACTTAGTAATAAAAGCATCTTTACACCTATCCCAAGAATCGATACTATTTCGTGGTAAAGATGAAAACCAAATTTTTGCACGATCCCGCAATGAGAATGGGAATAATTTTAATTTGACAATATCATTATCCACATCTTTTTTCTTTTGCATATCACACAATTCTACGAAAGTGTTAAGATGGGATGCAGCATCTTCATTAGGACTATCAGAAAATTGATCTTTCATCACAAGATTAAGCAAAGCGGCATTAATATCACAAGTCTCCGCACTAGCGGCGGGAGGAGCAATTGGAGTACTAATAAAATCATTATTATAAGTATTGGAAAAAATCACACAATTTAGTATTTTCTTGAGACATCGTGACTACGCAAACAAGATAACAAGCAAGCAAACAAGAAACAAGAATAAGGCAAACGGAAAATATTTTTGTATTTTTGTAAAAACTTTTTAGAAGTGGGGGAGATGAAAACGAGAGGCAAATAAAATAAATGCAAGGAGATGAGAGTTTTATGCGTTGGTACTTGATAGATGTTGATGATGTCTCCCCGGCAACGTCGCCAGAAATTCTTCCTGCTACTTGCGAGCTGCATTGGTAATTCCCTAAAGAGGAAGGGTGATGCAGTATAGTAGAGATAAGTATTTCCCTCAGTTATGAAACCAAGGTTATCAATCCAGTAGGAGAATCACGCAACACCTCGTTAGCAACACCTGCACACAAAACAACAAATCCTTGCACCCAACGCAAACAAGGGGTTGTCAATCCCTCGGCGGTTAATTGCAAGATTAAATTGTATGGTGATAGATAGATAGATTGAACTAAAATATAAAATAAAATAAAGAAAGAAAAAGTGCAGCAAATATTTTTAGGGTTTTAGTATATGATTTAGATAGACCCGGGGGCCATATTTTTCACTAGAGGCTTCTCTCAAGAAAATAGCATACGGTGGGTAAACAAATTACTATTGGGCAATTGATAGAAAAGCAAATAATCATGACGATATCCAAGGCAATGATCATGTATATAGGCATCACGTCCGAGATAAGTAGACCGACTCCTGCCTGCCTCTACTACTATTACTCCACACATCGACCGCTATCCAGCATGCATCTAGTGTATTAAGTTCATAAAGAACGGAGTAACGCCTTAAGAACGATGACATGATGTAGACAAGATAAACTCACGTATGAATAAACCCCATCTTTTTATCCTTAATAGCAACGATACATATGTGTCATGTCCCTTTCTGTCACTGGGATTGAGCACCGCAAGATCAAACCCATTACAAAGCACCTCTTCCCATGGCAAGATAAATCAATCTAGTTGGCCAAACCAAATCAATAGATCGGAGAAGAAATACGAAGCTATAATAATCATGCATAAAAGAGATCAGAGAAGACTCAAATAATATTCATGGATAATCTGATCATAAACTCACAATTGATCGGATCCCAACAAACACACCGCAAAAAGTGATTACATCGGATAGAACTCCAAGAACATCGAGGAGAACATTGTATTGAAGATCAAAAAGAGAGAAGAATCCATCTAGCTACTAACTATGGACCCGAAGGTCTGTGGTAAACTACTCACGCATCATCGGAAGGGCAGCAAGGTTGATGTAGAGTCTCTCCGTGATCGATTCCCCCTCCGGCGGAGTACCAGAAAAGGCCTCTAGATGGGATCTCTCGAGAACAGAAACTTGCGGCGGCGGAAAAAGTATTTCGTGGACTCCCCTGAGGGTTTCTGATTTTTTGGGAATTTATAGTGGTGGAATTAGGTCAAACGGAGCTGGGGTGGGCCCACGAGGCACCAGGGCGCGCCTGCCCCCCCAGGCGTGCCCTGGTGGCTCGTGGCCACCTCCTCTGGCGTCTGGTCTTCTCCTGAAGCTTCTAGTGTTGGTATTGTCCAGAAAAAAATATCCAAAAAGTTTTGTGGCATTTGGACTTCATTTGGTATTGATATTCTGTAAAACAAAAAACAAGCAGAAAACAGGAACTGGCACTGGGCACTAAGTTAATAGGTTAGTCTCCAAAAATGATATATAATTGCTGTAAATGCATATAAAAACATCCAAGCTTGATAATATGACAGCATGGAACAATAAAAAATTATAGATACATTGGAGACGTATCAACAATTGTTCTTTAATTGAGTGTATTTCTTTGTTACAATCCATGCTAAATTCACCCAACGCTTATGAGCAAAATAAGGCTTTTACTAAACACATCATAGAAGCAATGATGAAAGCGTTAGAAGAAAAGCTATAGCTAGAAATTTCAATCCCTAGAAAATTATATGATGAATGGGAACCCACCATTAAAGTTAAAATTAAAAATTATGAGTGTAATGCTTTATGTGATTTGGGTGCTAGCGTTTCCACAATTCCAAAATCTCCATGTGATGTGCTAGGCTTTACCAATATAGATGAATGTTCTCTTAATTTGCATCTTGCAGATTCCACTATTAAAAAGCCTTTGGGTAGAATTAATGATGTTCTTATTCTTGCAAATAGGAACTATGTGCCCGTTGATTTTATTGTACTTGACATTGAATGTAATCCTTCTTGCCCCATAATACTTGGTAGACCATTTTTACGAACCATAGGTGCCGTTATTGACATGAAAGAAGGGAATATAAAATTTCAGTTTCCATTAAAGAAGGGTATGGAACATTTCCCTAGGAAGAAAATTAAAGCACCATATGAATCAATTATGAGGCCACTTATGGAATCAACTTGAAAGATGACAATACTTGAAACTATGCATTATGCCTAGCTAGGGGCATAAAACAATAGCGCTTGTTGGGAGGCAACCCAATGAATAAAATAAATGTTTATTATTTGTTTCTGTTATTGTGAGATTTCACTTTCATGGTACTGTTATGATTGTGTTTTTATGTTTTTAATTAGTGTTTGTGCCAAGTAAAACCTTTGGGATGATTTGGAAGATAGTATAATTGATGCTGTTTGGAAAACAGAAAGTTTCGCGTCCAGTGCTGGAATTTTGGTTCTGTACTGGAGCTTCAGAAAAATCTGAAATTTTTACACAGTATTGGTATATGAATTTCCCACGTTGTCCTAATTTTTCAGAATTTTTGTTTTTCCAGAATATCAGTACCAAACAGTACTTAAAGTTGTGATTTATTTTGTTATACTAACGGATCTCACGAAGGTTTTGTTGAGTTTTGTGTGATTGAAGTTTTCAAGTTTTGGGTGAAGATCACGATGGATGAAGGAATAAGGAGTGGCAAGAGCCTAAGCTTGGGGATGCCCAAGGCACCCCAAGGTAATATTCAAGGAAGACTCAAGCGTCTAAGCTTGGGGATGTCCCGGAAGGCATCCCCTCTTTCTTCTACCAACTATCGGTAATTTTACTTGGAGCTATATTTTTATTCGTCACATGATATGTGTTTTGCTTGGAGCGTCGTGTATTATATGTGTCTTTGCTTTGTTTGTTTTTTAGTTTGTCACAATCATCTTTGCTGGACACATCAATTTGAGAGAGCCACACGTTTATCATAATTTGTTAGAATACTCTATGTGCTTCACTTAAATTTTTTGAGCTAGGCAGTTGCTCTAGTGCTTCACTTAAATATTTTTGAGCACGGTGGTGGCTATATTTTGAAGAAATATTTAAACTCTCGTGCTTCACTTATATTATTTTGAGAGTTGATAAAAGCAATGGTAATTTGCACAAGATATGAATTTGGTCCCAAAGTGATGAATATTCAAGAGGGATATAATAAAAACTTTCATATAGATCATTGGAGGTGATAAGTGTGATTCCTTGCAATAGTTTTGCGATATGGAGATGATAATATGTGAGCCATGTTAGTGACTAATTATGATTTAGTAAGAATATTAGTGTTAAGGTTTGTGATTCCCTATGCATGCACATTAAGTCAATAGTTATGCACAGAAATTATATCCTACTTATGGTGCATTATTCGGTGTTAGTTATGTTCAATGCATGTTTATGACCGTTTTTGCTTTTTGGTTGGTTGCTTCTCAATCTATTTGCTAGCCTTCATTTGTACTAAGCGGGAATACTGCTTGTGCATCCAAACTCCTTAAACCCAAGTTGTGCCAAATGAGTCCACCATATCTAACTATATGCGGTATTTCAATGTCGTTCCAAGTAAATTTGCATGTGCCAACTCTAATTTTCAAAATAATTTTCCGTTTTGTGTGCCCGTACCGCTCATGAAGCGGCAGGGGGTGGCCAATATTTTCCAAGCTAGGTGTGTTATTCTCACGATGAGTGTTTATTCACTTGTCATTGCACGAGAGAGTGGCTGGTAATAGGGATGCCCAGTCCCATAATGAATCAAAAATTAATAATAACAAAATTCCTTGGAAAGTGTTGGTATGGAGGGCACCCGTGGATACGGCTAGCCATGGATTGTGAAAGAATGGTGGAAAGGAAATAAACTTTATTTTCTATTTGGGAACCGCCTATGATGTGTCTAGCATGGAAGATACTCGGAATTCTCGGTCGTTTTCGTTGACAGGAAAAGCATGCCTCTCAAAATATTTTTTTTATCTCTCTAATTTAAGCTTTGAGCTCTGGCACATTTGCAAATCTCTGCTTCCCTCTGTGAAGGGCCTATCTATTTACTTTTATGCAATTTTTATTTTTATTTTGAGTCTCCATCTTCTCTTACAAAGCACCAACTAGAGAGCACTATTGTCATACTTGTGCATTGTGTGTAGCTAATATTGAGTATGTTTCATGAATGGATCAATGATTGAGCATAATGGGTTAGGGATAACTTTCTTTAGCGTTGATATTATGAAAGACATGGTTGCTTGTTAGTATGCTTGAGTATTTATATCTTCATGTCAAACTATAGACTATTGCTTTGAATCATTCAAGTCCAAATGCCCATGCTACAAAAGAAAAGAATATATGATGAATATGATAGGTAGCATTCCACATCAAAAATTCTGTTTTTATCATTTACCTACTCGAGGACGAGAAGGAATTAAGCTTGGGGATGCTGATACGTCTCCAACGTATCTATAATTTTTTATTGTTCCATGCTATTATAGTATCAACCTTGGATGTTTTTATATACATTTACAGCAATTATATATCATTTTTTGGAACTAACCTATTAACTTAGTGCCCAGTGCCAGTTGCTGTTTTTTGCCTGTTTTTGGTATTCCAGAATATCAGTACCAAACGAAGTCCAAATGCCACGAAACTTTTTGGAGATTTTTTTCTGGACATAACAAGTATTGGAAGCTTCGGGAGAGGGCCAGAAGATGAAGCAGTGGCCCACGAGGCACCACGGCACGCCCCAGGAGGGGCGCGCCCTGGTGGCTCGTGGGGCCCACACAGCTCAGTTTGACCTAATTCCACCATTATAAATTCTCTAAAATTAGAAAACCAACAGAGGAGTCCACGAAATACTTTTTCCGCCACCGCAAGTTTCTGTTCTCGAGAGATCCCATCTGAAGGCCTTTTCCGGTGCTCCGCCGGAGGGGGCATCGATCACGGAGGGGCTCTACATCAACCTTACTGCCCTTCCGATGATGCGTGAGTAGTTTACCATAGACCTTCGGGTCCATAGTTAGTAGCTAGATGGCTTCTTCTCTCTTTTTGATCTTCAATACAATGTTCTCCTCGATGTTCTTGGAGTTCTATCCGATGTAATCACTTTTTGCGGTGTGTTTGTTGGAATCCAATGAATTGTGAGTTTATGATCAGATTATCCATGAATATTATTTGAGTTTTCTCTAAACTCTTTTATGCATGATTATTATAGCTTCGTATTTCTCTCTGGTCTATTGATTTGGTTTGGCCAACTAGATTGATTTATCTTGCAACGGGAGAGGTGCTTTGTAATGGGTTCGGTCTTGCGGTGCTCAATCCCAGTGACAGAAAGGGACATGACACGTATGTATCGTTGCTATTAAGGGTAAAAAGATTGGCTTTATTCATGCGTGAGTTTACTTTGTCTACATCATGTCATCTTGCTTAAGGCGTTACTCCGTTCTTTATGGACTTAATACACTAGATGCATGCTGGATAGCGGTCGATGTGTGGAGTAATAGTAGTAGATGCAGGCAGGAGTCGGTCTACTTGTCTCGGACGTGATGCCTATATACATGATCATTGCCTTGGATATCGTCATGATTATTTACTTTTCTATCAATTGCCCAACAGTAATTTGTTTACCCACCGTATGCTATTTTCATGAGAGAAGCCTCTAGTGAAAACTATGGCCCCCGGGTCTACTTTTATCATATATTAAAAATCCTAAAAATACCTTGCTGCACTTTTTCTTTATTTATTTTATTTTATATTTTAGTTCAATCTATCTATCTATCACCATACAATTTAATCTTGCAATTAACCGCCGAGGGATTGACAACCCCTTGTTTGCGTTGGGTGCAAGGATTTGTTGTTTTGTGTGCAGGTGCTGTTAACGAGGTGTTGCGTGATTCTCCTACTGGATTGATAACCTTGGTTTCATAACTGAGGGAAATAATTATCTCTATTGTACTGCATCTCCCTTCCTCTTCAGGGAATTACCAACGCAGCTCACAAGTAGCAGTAGGCATTGTGGCCGGAAAGAGTGGCAGGACCATCACTCTTGAGGTCGATGGCTCAGATAGGATCTACAGTCTCAAGGCAAAGATTCTTGACGAGGAGGCCATTCCCCGGGGCAATCAGCGCTTGTTCTATGGTAAGAAGTTGCTGGAGGATGACTGTACCTTGGATTACTACGGCATGAAAAGTGAGGATGTCCTTCATGTTAGTTGTAGGCAGCCGAACAGAAACGGGGTGTGTATCTACATCACCACTTTGACCGGCAAGACCATCACCAGTTTTAGGGTCTGGAGCTCCACTATAATTGGCAATGTGAAGGCCAACATCCATGATGAGACGGGCATTCCCCCTTCCCAACAGTGCCTCTTCTTCAACGGGATGCTGCTGGAGGACGGCAGCACCCTAGCGGACTACAACATCGAGACAGAGTCCACCCTCCGTCTCCAGCTTGCCATTGCGGGTGCTTCCAGCCCCAGGTCTCAGCTTGCCATTCCCCTGCTTGGTGGTCAATGAGATGGATAGATGACTTACCAAAATCTTTTCAAGTCATGTGGTGTACGTCACTGATGTCTACTACACAACTTATTCTTGTAGACTCGTGTTGGGCCTCCAAGCGCAGAGTTTTGTAGGACAGCAGCAATTTTCCCTCAAGTGGATGACCTAAGGTTTATCAATCCGTGGGAGGCGTAGGATGAAGATGGTCTCTCTCAAACAACCCTGCAACCAAATACAAGAAATCTCTTGTGTCCCCAACACACCCAATACAATGGTAAATTGTATAGGTGCACTAGTTCGGCGAAGAGATGGTGATACAAGTGTAGTATGGCTAGTAGAAATATATTTTTATAATCTGAATAAATAAAAACAGCAAGTTAGCAAACGATAAAAGTGAGCACAAACGATATTGCAATGCTTAAAAACAAGGCCTAGGGTTCATACTTTCACTAGTGCAATCTCTCAACAATGCTAACATAATTGAATCATATAACAATCCCTCAACGTGCGACAAAGAATCACTCCAAAGTTCTTATCTAGCGGAGAACATAAGATGAAATTGTTGTAGGGTACGAAACCACCTCAAAGTTATCCTTTCCGATCAATCTATTGAGCTATTCCTATAAGTGTCACAAAAAGCCCTAGAGTTCGTACTAGAATAACACCATATGATACGCATCAACCAACTCTAATGTCACCTAGATACTCCAATGTCACCACAAGTATCCGTGAGTCAATTATACGATACGCATCAAACAACTTCAGATTCATAATATTCAATCCAACACAAAGAACTTCAAAGAGTGCCCCAAGATTTCTACCGGACAAAGTAGGACGAAAAGGTGCATCAACCCCTATGCATAGATTACCCCAATGTCACCTCGGGAATCCGCAAGTTGAGTGCCAAAACATACATCAAGTGAATCAATAGAACACCCCATTGTCACCACGGGTATCCATATGCAAGACATACATCAAGTGTTCTCAAATCCAAAATATTCAATCCGATAATAGTGAAACCTCAAAGGTAAAAACTCAATTCATCACAACAAGATAGAGAGGGGAAAAACACCATATGATCCAACTATATTAACAAAGCTCGCGGTACATCAAGATCGTGCCAAATCAAGAACACGAGAGAGAGAGAGATAAAACACATAGCTATTGGTACAAACCCTCAGCCCCGAGGGTGAACTACTCCCTCCTCGTCATGGAGACCGCCGGGATGATGAAGATGACCTCCGGTGATGATTTCCCCCTCCGACAGGGTGCCGGAAAAGGACTTTAGATGAGATCGTGGAGGTACAGAGGCTTGCGGCGGCGGAGTCGAAGTTCTAGGGTTATTTCTGGGGGTTTCTCTATTTATAGGATTTTCAGCGTTGGAATCACGCGAAACGGAGCTACGAGGGGCCCACGAGGCACCAGGGCGCGCTGGGCGCGCCCTGGTGCCTCGTGGGCACCTCGTGGCTCTTCTGGTCCTCCCACGAAGCTTCCTGGTTCTCTTTTCTTCCAAAAAAAATCGTCAAAAAGTTTCAGCTCATTCCGAGAACTTTTATTTCTGCACAAAAAACAACACCACGGTAGTTCTGCTGAAAACAGTGTCAGTCCGGGTTAGTTCCATTCAAATCATACCAAAACCATATAAAATTGTTGTAAACATGGCATGGATACTTCATAAATTATAGATACGTTGGAGACGTATCAGTCACACATGGTGAATCTATCACTTGAATTTGGGTTAATATATGTCTTGAAGTAGTATTTGCTGGAAACATTCCATATGGTACTGTTACTTGACGTTAGTAAGTTCATTTTTATACTTATTTGCTCGAAACATCCCACCACCCTTTTGATGCCGCCAGAGAAACAAAAGCTAAGAAAAAGAAAATTGAAACGAATGGGTCCCCTCTCCTCTTCTCTTTACCCCTGACGAGGCCGCCGGACGGGAAAAGGAGGGGGGACTAAGAGCATCTCCAACAACAGCCCAATACACTGTACACCAAAAGTAGTTTTGCATCACCAAAAAGTGTATTTTGCATCACCTGAAAATGGTTTGCTCCAACAGCTGCCCTATATCGGGCATGACAATTGCATACATATTAAACATATTCATACCAAACTCATCTCAAGTGATTACAAAACAAATAAATTTCAAACACTACAAACGTAAATTAGTATACAAATTGTTTATCACATCACACAAACTGCTCATCAATCCAGAACATCAAATTATTATACAAATTGTTCATCACACATCACATTGTTCATTACACAAATTATTCATCGCACGAGAAGATGAAACTAGGGATGTTGTTCTCCATGCCACTTCCACCACTCCCCCATGACATCGTTTTGAAGATCTACGTGTGTGTCGGCATCTCGAATGTCATGGTACACTCAAGAAAACGCCGGATTCGGTCCTCCCTTCTATGCAGCTGCACACGTTTCCCATGAGCTCATAGAATGTGTAATCCAAATCTTTATCATGCTCATTCTAATGATCATGTTGTGCATGATCACACACGCTGTGATGATGTATCAAAGGATCTCTTGATCCCAAAACATAGCCGGTCCTCGCACACTAGCAAATTGGGCTTGCAAAATTCCAAAAGCCCTCTTCGCATCTTTCCTAGCGTCCGCTTGAGCATTATAAAAGTAGAGTTCTTTCTTACCATGAGGAGTTGAAATTGGCTTCACAAAAGTAGACCACTTTGGATAGATCTCATCCGCAAGGTAGTAGCCCATGTTGTATGTGCGTCCATTTGCTTGGAACTCCACCGATGGTGATTCTCCATTGGCTAACTTGGCAAAGAGAGGTGACGGTTGTAGCACATTGATGTCATGGCAAAAATCAGGCATCCCAAAGTATGCATGCCAAATCCATGTCTTCTTATCGGCCGCACGCGGCCTCAAGAACGATGGTGGCATCCTTCTTTTGTCCTTCGAACTGTCCATCCCATGCTGCAGGGCAGTTCTTTCACTTCTAGTGCATGCAATCAACGAAGCCCAACATACCTGAAAATCCACGGGTTGAGTTCATCTCCAAAAGCTTCGCCGTGTCATGAGCATTGGGTGCTTTCAGATACTATGGCCCAAACACCTCAACCACTGCCTTTGCAATCGCTTGACATAAAAGATTGTAGTGCTCTCTCCCATTGCCAAGTTATCATAAATAAAATCATCTGAAAACCATATTCCATCATGCGCAATGCGCCAGTCACCTTCTGGATGGTGCTATGTCCAAGATTGCCGGTGCAATTCCTCCTCCGCTCAAAGGTCCAAGCATGTTGCTTCACACAGTTGGCAATGTGAAGGAACAAATTCGTAGACATCCTAAACCGGCAGCGAAAGTATCGCTCTTGATATGTTGGAGATGGACCAAAGTAGAGGCGCATCAATCTAGCGTGCGCCTCTTGCCTATCCCTCTGAATCACCTCTCGCTCGTAAACGGAACCATCATGCTTGGGCTTCTTGTTCTTGTGCATCATCAGGATCAAAGCAATGCCCTCCTCTTCGGTCATGTCATATCCTCTTCCGACGAGGAATCATCACACGGAGAATATGAATCAATTGAACTCATCTACAATGCAATAGTTTTGATTAGCATCTACTCATTTGTCCACAACAAAAAAGAAAGCAAGCAAAAAAATTACCTTGTGCACAATTTGTCAAACACCTAGAGTGCGAGGAGGAAACCTGCCAGTGACGCGTCGGAGGCTCTGTGTGGTCGCCATGCCATGGCGAATCGGCCGCGTGGACGTCGGGAAGGGCCTCGTAGCCGCCGCCTGCTGAATAAACTGAAACAAGACAATCGAGAATCATGAGCATTGGGGAAGGGGGAGGACGCGCCGGCTGTCACAAGTGCGGTGTTGCGCGCACGCGGGGTGGAGGAGGTTGGCGCCGCGTTGGAGGACAGAAGAGGAGGTCGATCGGGTATGCCGTATGCGTCAATCAGCCGAGCCCGTTGCAGCGTCGCTATGCTGTGTCGCGTGAAGCGTGTGGGGATAGGACATGAGCTGAAACGCTTGCTATTTAAGTAATTTGGAATGTGATGGGAAGATGGTTGACACGGGAGTGATTGGAGGGGGATTCGGTCGTCGTACACTCTACCGTCGGATCATCAAGAACTTGAAAAACAGCCTATTTATTCTGGTCGGCTCTATAATATCCAAGTGGTGCTTTTTATATTGGTATCAATTAAGAACATTGGTTTTGATTAGTATAAGAATGATTAAAAAAAAATTGGTCTACTTCTGCGCTTTCTTAAACCATGCGAACCAGAACCAGAACCAGAACCAGAGAGAGACCGTGGCATACCATCATTGTGACTTGTGAGTTGAAGACTGCCCAGCCCAGGTCAAGCCAACAATTCTTACTATCTCCGTAGCCAGTGAGCCCTTTGGCGGAGTCAAGGTCAAGGTATCCCGACATATTCGATTCAGGCTCTGCACCGCGCTGCAGAGGCAGGCCGTGATCTTTCCTGTCCAGGTAAGGAATCGACCTCTACTGTTTTTTGCGTCGATTTTCACGGAATCGAATTCCCTTGACACTGGTGTCATTCCCGCGCGCCTCATCTTCCCCTGCTCTCGCGTAGGTAGGCTACAGTAGGAGCAGAATAGTTCAGATTCGATCGCCGATCGCCACAACGTCCTTGTGTCCCGCTGCCGGATTGTGAGCGCGCGAGATCTTGGAAGCCATGGATTTCTGCCGGAGAAAGGTGTGGTAGCTCCCCTCTGCCGGAGGGGACGTATAAGGGGTGCCGGCTGATGGAGAAGGCCGCCATTAGTAAGTGGGAGCATAGGTAGATGTGGGGTGGCGTTCGGAATTTGGGATAGGACAGTGATAGGCGTCGGTCGACCAGCCCAAAATTCGGCCGGTCGCCGCGCACCCATCGGATCCTCGCGCGCGTGGCCGTTAGATGCTTCCTTCTCCATCGTCTCCTCGCCCCTTCTCTTCGCATCTGAAGACACAAGAGTACTTACTCCTCAGCCCTTTTCAGTCGAAAGGGTGGCACGTTCACTTTGACCCTGTTGAACATATGCTCCCAATTTTGAGGTAACTTTGTCTTTCCGCACTTGCAACTTTCTTTCAACATACTAGCTAAATACCCTAAAAACAAATTATATCGCCCACACGTTGTTATTACGGATAATGTAAATAAGACTACGTAATAAGGCGAGCCACGACCACTAGTGATGCAAACTTAACCTATGTTGAACACTAATTGGTCGTCGTTATATTATTGGTACTTACTAACAACTTTTATCCCAACTTTGGAGCAGAGAGGGTCACATCTCAGCTGTTTGCAAGACTGGCTCACATAAGAAGGGGATACGGAGGTAAACGGACGGCCATAACCGATTGCTTTCTTTACAAGAGTATAAGAAAATGGGCAACGAAACTAGTAGGCATGCCAATACTTTCCTGCCAAACACTACGGATTTTGGTATATTTGAGAACATGCTACAAGAGCCAAGTGTCACTCCAATTTTCCTGCCGGTAGAATTTCTTAAAGCCATCACACACAATTTTTCCAAGGAGCAAGAACTCGGAAAAGGTGGGTATGGAGTGGTTTACAAGGTATGGTGGATTCTTTTACTTCTTCTTTACTATCCACTTTGAGAATGTCATCAAAGGAAAATGTCTATACTGAGAAAAGGAGGTTGGACAGGGGATGCTTCAAAATGGGAAAATGATTGCTGTGAAGAAACTTTTTGAAATGCAACTAGAAGATGATCAATTCCAGAATGAGGTCACCTATCTTATCGGGGTTAAGCACCAAAATATAGTACAACTTGTAGGCTACTGCGCTGAATCACGGTGGGAAGCGACGCAAGTAGGAGAGAAATATGTCATGGCTGAAACGCGGACAAGACTACTCTGCTTCGAGTATCTAAAAAATAACAGCCTTGATAAGCATCTTTCTGGTATGTTGGAGTCGCATGTTGTGCTGTAGCCAGATCTTGTTTTCCTTTATACTTCATTATTTTAGCATAAATTAAGTTGGATGATACAATATACATATATTGGTTCTTTATGCATATAGTGGTTCTTTTGTTCTATTTGTACAGCTGAATCTTGTGGACTTGAGTGGCACATAAGATATGATATAATTAGGGGAGTTTGCAGCGGTTTGCATTACCTTCATGATGAGTGCCGCATTATTCATTTGGACCTTAAACCCCAAAATATATTGTTGGGTGATCATCTGATGCCCAAGCTTGCAGATTTTGGTATGTCTAGGCTCTTTGGCAAACAACAGTCTCGAATTATCACCAGAAGTCGTGGGGGTACATTGTAAGCTATTCCTCCTCAGAAATTCATTGCTTTTCGATTGATCTAGTATATAAAAATGTATCATTGTTTTTCTGCAGTGGATACATGGCTCCCGAGTACATAACAAATGGATTAATCACAACAAAGTCAGATATATTCAGTTTAGGCATTATAATCATAGAGTTAATGACGGGACACAGAAAATACCCCGAGAGTAGTGAAACACCGTTTGAGGACTTCATCGAGAATGTAAGATGAATAAATCCATCCCCACAAAAAAAAAGTAAGATGAATAAATCCAACATTTGCATTTTCATGATATACTAACTTATTGTGGCAAGTTTGTAGGTGATTGCAAATTGGAGGCACAGATTGGAAAAAACACTGAGTTATAGAGCGTTGGAAACATGTTCCGAGCAAGTAAACAGATGCATCGTATTAGGACTAAATTGTCTTAATCCCGATCCCAGTAAAAGGCCCTCTGCATGGGATATATTACAAACGCTGAATGAATTGGAAAGCACAAATTTTTGTTTTGACATGAATGATGTGCCAGCAGTGGGCCAGGTATGATAAGTAATGGCGTGCATTGGTACATGCTATGCTACTCCCTCCGATCCAAATAAGTGTCGCAGTTTTGAACTAAGGTTAAACTAAACCCTAAACCCTGAACTAAGGTTAAACTAACATTAGTTCAAAACTGTGACACTTAATTTAGATCGGAGGGAGTAGTTTTTTATTTTCAATAAAGGGCATTTTATTAACTCCAAACATCGCATTGCGACGATACAACATCATAGAGTTAAATTGATACAAACTAAGTGTAAATCCCTGCACTTTGCTGCAGATATTATTTGATATTTTTAATGAGGTTATTCTGAAATATTTTTACATAAAATTTGTATTTTTATGCATAAAGTTGTGAAGATCAAATGTTGTTGAAGTGCAAAAAATAAATTGAAATGTTAAATTTTCGTACATTAATTTTGACACAATTAAGGCAATTTCAAGGTGCATTAGGAGTCAGTTTTTAAACTGGAATATTTTTAGAGTGATGTGACCTCAAGTGGATGTTGCATTAGGAGTCAGTTTTTTTAGAATAAAGAGGGATAGCTCAAGCAAACAAGCGTCCAAACTAGAAAAAAAAATTGACTGACATATAGCATTACAAAAGGAATAAACATCCTAAGGTTGCTGGAGGACCAATCAAGACTAAAACGCCATCCCTATGGAGTAAACACATCCTCAAGCTAGCACTCCATTGACAGTTGTGCCATAGAGTTTTACATACATCAATATAGAAAAAAACTAATTTTATTGCTTCAATAAAAAGTTGATATACCATCCTTTCTTATGGTAAGTTCTTTAGAAAACATCTTCATTGTACTACAGGAAAGGGAAATCGAACTCTTAAGAATTTGCCAACTGGATTATCTAACTATTCCGTTCATGGAGCTTTTTAAACAAAATTTATGCGTTGTTTTACAAGAATGGTCAACTGGATATCTGTTGAAATTATTCTTCTAAGGATCTAAGGTGCTCCCAAATTGTTGTGGACCGTCCTTTTTTATATATCCAACATTTGATACACATATTACCTCAAATGAGTAATAGGTCATCAAGTACTACCCAAAGGCTAGGCGTATTACTTAATGCTAGGCGTATTTGTTTTTGAGAGAATTTCTAATTTGTTATGTGTACATGCTTTCTTTCCTCTTGAATTACTGATTTTATTCCTGGTAGAAAATCTCATATGGCCCATGAACAGCCCATACGGGTCACTTAAAAGAGCTCCTCTGTCAAAAATAAAATATCTCACTCGAAAGAATTTGCAGTAGCACTGCTTCATGTCAAGAATTTAGTCAAGGAAGAAAATAGTTTTAGATTACAGAGGTGCAAAGCACAAAAATCAGAACATCCCATACGGGTCAACTTTGCTAAGCTGTAGCCCATCGGAACAGCCCATACGAGTTATCTTAATTCAGTAGTCGAGCATTGCATTTTTTTTATATTTTTTTTCAGGGAAGAGCACTGCATGTTAATTTACTAGCCTAAAACAAAAGTGCTCGATATAGTAAGTACATGGCCTCCTCTAATCTTACAGGAATCAGCAATAGACGCATTTGCAGGGTGTGGCGATGTGAATTCCAACAATTTAGCAGCAAAATTGAACAGAATGATAAGTAGATCATTCACCCCAAGTTCTGCAAATATGAGCGCAGTTTTTCGCTCTGCTCCCAAAGGAAGAAAGATATCGATCCACGCTTTCGAGATTGCCAACACAATTGTCAAGGCCTCCAATCTGATAAAATCCCTCTCTAAACAAAGAATAAGGCACCTGAAAGAGGGTGTGCTAAGGTCTGAAGGTGTCTGCTGTCTTATTTCAGAAGATTACAGTCAGTTGTCCATTCTCATTGAAGACGACATACGGTAACATGATTTGCTGGACCTGTTTGTTTAGCAGTTTATATTTGTTATTAAAAAACCTCACATGTATTTGGTTGGAATTATGCAGAGAGGACTTGAGACGATTTTTGATAGAGGTTGCCAGATTTGGAGATCTGTGTGAAGATCGTCAATGGCACAATCTCAGTAGATATTTCTGCAGGTAAAACTTATCGCGTTTGTCACTTAATTCACTGTGGATTCCATGTTTCACCATGCCTCAGCTTTATGTGTTGTGTGTACATACATTGCTCTTGTCAATGAACAGAGGTGGTTCTCCACTGCCATCTAATAACTCCAGTGAAGAAGCACCTCCCAGTATGCAGTATCTGATAAGATTGGCACAACACACGCGGGTTAGTATATACTTTTTTTTTGCACAGTCGTTACATCCTTGCAGAGTTGAGATTGGCACAACACACGTGGGTTAGTATGTTTTCATCTGACAAAACATTGAGACTCCATTTTCCATTTGTTCAGGTTCTACATGAAGAAATGCTAGCACTGGACAGACTTGAGCACGCTTATTGTACTACAAACTAGCTATTCGTCACTTGCATTCAATGAGTCTCTTCTCCTTTCTAATTGTACAACAACTATATGCAGATGTAGCGGCTATTCCTGTTAGGAAACAAATTGATGCTATCAAGAACCAAAGGGGTGCGGTGAAGGTCTTAAAAAGCAAATCGCTTTGGTCAAAGAGTATGGATGATGTAATAACCCCTGATGACGAGACTTACTATTAGTGCTTCTTCAATCTAAGTTAAGTCATGGAATTACCAATGATTCATGTTGTCTTGTTGCAGATTGTGGAGAAACTTGTGGAGATCGTAGAATTCATGCATCTTCAAATCAACGAAGCTTTCTTGAAGAGCCATGCAGATGCAGAGCAATCATCTGGAAAACTTCACATAGCTATCAACCTCACGAAAACGTTAGGGGCTACTGGACTTGCGTTGCATTATGCTGATGTCATTTTGCAGCTAAAAGCTTTGGTATGCCTCCCGAGCTGACATGAAGTTATATAGCAGTAATTTTTTTTAAAGGAAACCACATGTTTATTATATAAACTTGGAAATCACAACAGAAGTTTATTATATAGCAGTAATTGTGACACCAACTTTGAACACCTAAATTAAGGATCCTTACAACAGAAGTTTCAGACAGGAGTAAAGCCGAGGCCAAAGAACACATGACCAACATTACTACAGCGAAGCAATACAGCCGCAATATCTTCTCAATGCCAGGCTTCAGCACCCCCGTTATCTTCATCCTTCTGTATCCCTGCCCAAATGTCTAACATAGCAACAAAGAACAAGCAGGGAACACAATGTCATAAGGGGACCGGTCACTCTATGATCAGAACAGACTCTGCTCCTTTTCCAAAGCAGCTGTATAAAATCTATCCTCAAAAGGGAGATAAGCATGCATGCAAGCAAATTGTTCCCACAAAGGATTAGGGTACATGAAGTTCAACTCCTCAAACAACTTTCGCCGCCCCACAGCCAAAGAACATATGAGGAACTGATTCCACATTATTCATATACTCCTTATTCAGTGAAATTTGGCAAAGCTTTTGCCACTGTTTCAAATTTAAAGAAAACACACAAATTGCATCCTGGAAAAGTTGGCACATGAAGAGCTTAGCATTCCAAATCCAGATGTGATGTAACCCTCTCCCTAGCCAATCATAGACTCTTGTTATGCTTTAATGACTACATATTGCACTGTCAGGCATTGGCATCACCGGCGGTTCCTCAAAATGCTCGGGAGGCATTATACCAAGCACTGCCTCCCGGGATTAAGCCAGCTCTGCGCACCCAGCTGCGTATTCCCGACAAAGATCAGGTAAGTAGCACACCCTTTTAAGCAAACATAACGTGTATAAAATATCGAATCCATCTCTTATCATCTCGGTTGCGTCTGCATCTTGTAGACCATGACGCGAGCAGGGGTGAGAGCTGAAATGAACAGGGTACTGCGATGGCTTGTGCCAGCTGCGGAATCCACCAGGTACTTCATGCAAGTTAACAAAACACAGCTACTTTTAATAGTAATGCACAGGTAGCCAGATGTGGAATTTTTTTTCTTAACGATATACTCCCGGTTCACTTTGTTGCCTTCTTGATGAATACCAGGCGGTACCACGTGAATGGAGTATTCGGAGAATGGGAAATGAAAGGGTACGTAGCGTATAGTCGCCCGCTAGTCTTGTTTCTGCGTTTGCTCATGCAAATAAATGTATAAACTGCAATGTCATGTCAGGCTTTCATGAGTTAATTCACTGTGTCAGGATTGAGGGTATCGATGTCGACGAAGCGAACTGGTTCGAACAAGAAAGTCGGATCAGTGTCAGTTTCATGCTCGCCCATGCAGATGCCAAAGTGAGCAAGGTAGAGACGCTCTACTATGCCAACAAGGAGAGGACCGAAGGTTACATACTGGACCTTGTTCTGGCTCTTCATCGTCTTGTTTCATCCGCAGACTAGAAACGAGCCGAATATGAAGCTAGGCACTGATAAACAATTAAGATGAGCACAACTTCAAGCATTTGGATGAACTTATCGTCCAACCTACGCTGTCGAAGCAACAAGGAGATGTGGCGTCCGTGGGTGCCTGATGTTTCGCTCTTTTCAGATGCATAAACAGTTCTAACGCTGAGGGAAATGAGCCGATTCTTGTGAAATTTCAGCTTTTAAGCAGGCTCTCAGTTGTTTATGAAACATTTGCGAAAGCTCTGGGATTTTAGACAGAAAGCTTTCACTCAGTTTTATAGACAACTAGAAATGATGACCTTACATTTGCGCAGCTAAGTTCTCTATATGTTTTTGCATGTGTCATTTGGATTTTTACACGCTCTTCAATACACAACTTTTATCTATTATTTTTCCATTAGCTCATTGTATCAAGTTATAAAATATCATCAAAAAATCCTTGCTAAACAAAATGTTATTCTTGTTGCTTGACCTATCAAAATATTTTTTTTCGTCAATCAGTATGATGACACAAGAACCAACCCTCGTACAGAACACCATAGCGTAAACAGATTTATGGCAACCTTTGAACATACGACAAACGAGTTACTCGTGCAGAGCTCGAACATAAGAATAACATTGTCTAGATCTAACAAGCATTAGTATGAACATGGAGTAAAAAACAAAAGCAACTATTCCTTTGTCACAAGTAGAATCATTTTATGGATGTACAGAAAGAATGAAGAGCATATGCCTTTGTGAACACGACCACGTAGTAAATTTTGGATTTCTCAGGTGATCGGAACCATCACAAACGAACACCTGGAGAAGTGGCCTTGATCATTATGCCGGGCTTTGTCAATCCAATATACGTGGGCTAACTACAAGCTGACGGCAAATTTGAGACAATCCGGCTTTCTTGAGACGCCAAGCTCCTTGTGAAGAGCTATAGCTCCTTTATATGAAGTCGGAGAAAGAGGGTCAAACTCCTTAATTCCATGTATAGGAGCATTCATTGAATTGTTTTCTAGTTTGTGATAAATTGAGATTTTGTCATAGAGATGTTTTTTTACAATTCAGTTTGAGACATTCATCGAGTTGTTTTCTAGTTTGTAGAACTTATATGTACTGTAATGTATTTATATCAGTCAGCATCTATTTTTCAGTATACATCCTTAACTATCTTAGTAGATTGCTCTAGAGCGTACATTCATAAGATGAATGTATGGTCATTGATGTTTATAGTGTACAATTATTTATTTTAGTGTAAAAACTAGTGTATACAAGGTAAACAAAAAACTCAGTGTATAATCATCTATCTATTGTGCAAAAAACCTAGAGCCTTGGCACCGAGTAGTCATGGCAGCAGCCGATTGTTCAATCTGTAGGATTACAACCCATACAGATTTTTCCTAAGAAATCTATGCACTACGTCATAGGAGTGTCTATGTTGGTATAAAAAAGAACCCATCGTCTTCAGGTAAAAACACTAGAGCCTTGGCACAAAGTAATCAGTTGTGACAGCAGCCACTTGCTTGATATGTAGGATTCCAACCCTATTTTTGAATATGCCACGGGAGAGTTCTAATTCGCCAATCTTTCTATACCAGTTATTTAGAACACTGATATTTTTCGATCAATTAACAGCATGACCCAGCAGTTACTGTGCCAAAGTACAAACTCAAGCCTTCAGATCTCCATCTACGAGCATTTCAGCACCAATCTTCCACAATCAGCCAATGAAAAACAATCTAGTCTGGATCATGTACACTTTGCACAATACCGTTCACCCATGGTCCAAACAGTTCAGCAAAAACAATGTAAACACTGTTTATTTGACATAGGTAACAGAATACGTTCATATAGCGACACATAATAACAAGTCAGAAGGTTCACTAGATACTGCGGCACGCCCAATGTCGAAGACGCAAGACACGAGTAGCTTCTAAGCATGCATATCACCAGAAACAGCAGCAGCACTCCTCCAGACAGCAGCAGCAGCATAGGGCGGCCAACCTGCAAAAGGAAACGCGGAGGTTAATGCAATGAAAAACAGGAAGATGGAATGAAAATAGTGGGGGTCTTCTGAAATAAAATGCTTCATCCATTGAATTATGCATGTATACACATCGGGTATGGTGTACGTCTAAAACCCCAGACATACATTGATTAAGGCATGTAGATTTTTTCATGTAGTGGTAACTGATTACCTTACATCCACTTACAAATTTAAAGACTGATTAAATGTGTTAGTATTATTTCGCATGGAAATGAAAACTCTTCGCTAGTCCTCCACAAGTTCAAGGCTTGGTGCCCAAAATGCCGTGTGCAGCCATGTCTTCCTACGGGTGCTTGCATAACACACTGACACTGTTTTTTCTTCTTCTTTTGGGTTCAGCTAACAGGCAGTATATTCAAACTAGTTAATTACAGGCACTCCTCAAGGGACGTATTTTTGGGTGGACACAAACCATTGATGCAATTACTAGAGAACATGAGCATCTATCGGATATCGGTTATTCCAGATTGCCACTGTCCAAGGTCAATGACTATCTGCAACTCTGCATCAGACAACAGTGTGCAGAAGTCTAGCAGACGTATCCTACCTCCATTCTCTTTTAAATGTCAATTTAGAATGTACAAATGCAGTGTTCCAAAGATGTGCAAACAATATGTCAACTAACCATGATAAACAATGGACTTAACGACATTGATACATCAAATATCACACTGTCAACAAAAAACTTTGCGGGCTCCTGCTACAGTGTGGCATTATCTTGAAGTCGTGTATTACTAAATGTTTCAGTATGGAGGCAAATGCACACCAGCATATATCCATGATTCTGTATACATTACTTGTACACAATGCTTTTTTTTTTCTTATATGCTACTCCCTCCGTCCCATAATATAAAATGTTATTAGAACCAATATATGAGTACATTGGTTGTAATAACATCGTATATTATAGGACGGATGGAGTAGTAGATATAAGACTTCACATTGTGAAGTTTTTGTTTAGGCAAAAACTACTGATTTTTTAATTACATAGATTCAGCCAGCACGGGAAAATTAAACTCTGGATGATCTAATCACAATTCATATAAGCTTTAGGTTTGAATATGTAAACAATTTCATAAGGAACCAACCAAGCCCCTTTCACAGAGACACCAAAGGGCTAGCTCCAGAACAACTAAGCATAATCCGATGATCTCAGTTCTCAACAATGAGCTCCAAGTTTGTCATAAAGAAAAACTACATAGGAGTAACTGGAGCAATCTAAACAAGGATTTAACCACAGCCAACCACGGATCCGGATCACATACCCAAAATTCATAATACATGTCAAGAGAAGGCCTGAATTAACATTACCATCCTTTGAGGAAGCCAAGGCAGCAGTCATCATCGTTGTGGTGATGGTGGTGGTGGTCCTCGGCGTGGTGGTCATGGTGGTGGTGGCCGTGGTGGTGATGGCCACCATGCGGCGGCGGCGGCGGATAGTAGTAGGGCGGCGGCTGCTGCGGCTGCCCCTGGCTGAAGTAACCCTGGTACCCCGGAGGCGGCGGCGGCTGCTGCTGCTGCGGCGGGTAGTACGGGCCCTGCTGCCCGCCGGCCGGCGGCGGGTACACCGGCGAATACCCTGCAGGCCGCGCAGAACAAAAACACAGATCAGACCATGGCAGACCCTACCCAACAACACACGCTCCCCAATCAATCGAGGAAAGTGATGCGTCGGTGCCGATTTGGGGGGAACCACGGAGGGTTTGGGGGGGAGTTCGCGAGAGATGAACGGGGGGCACGGGGACTTGCCTGGCGGAGGGTAGGCCTCTTGCGGAGGGACCTGCTGGTAGCTCATCCTCTCTCGGCGTCGGCGTCGGCGGCGGCTGATCCGTTTCCCCTCGTGATCTACGGCGGGCGGAAGGGGTCGTTTGGTTGACGCCGGGACGGAGGAAAGACGAGACCAGAAGCAAACTGCACGCGGTTCTCGTTGCGGCCCAGCGACCTCACTCGCTTGGTCAGCGCGGCCCTTGCGGCCCGCGGGTTCTGTCCGTATAAATTACTTCCCACACGACTAGCCGACACAAGCTGGAATAGCTCAGTTGGCCAGAGCGTGTGGCTGTTAACCACAAGGTCGGAGGTTCGAGCCCTCCTTCTAGCGATTTCTTTTAATTTTTTCATCAAATTTTATTTTTGCCATCACTTCATGTGTCGTTATTTCTATAATTTTGTCATCACATAACCTGCCATTTTTTATTCAAAATACTACTTTCATATTTTATCATACATTGCGGCCCGCACGTCATTCCACATGCATACGCACAAAGTCAATTAAAACATCAGAGCCAACTAAAAAATTAATTAAAGCTCTGAGATTCAGAGTCGATGAACTTTAAAATTGATGAAATCATCACTTCAGATGAGTTCATTATCGACGAGAGCATCATCTTACTACATAAAGAAAGATAATCCGCTTTAATAAGACATTTCAACCTACAGCTTAGTCCTTTATTGGTCGAGCATACAACCACATTTCTAGTACTCCTATCTAACAAAAATGTTTGATTTTCAGTTCCTCATCCTAGCAAACAGTGGCACTACCCCATACTACTGCATAATAAAACAATGCGACTTCTGTAAACATGGACTCTTCATTAACACCTATGTGCATATGGAGTGTGTTGACCTAAGGAAAAAAATCCAAAAAAAAAAAATGGTCGTCAAGACATGGCCTAAGAGCATCATCAACGGTTAATGGTCATCAAGACCTAAGGAAAAAAATTCAAAGAAATGGTCGTCAAGACATGGCCTAAGAGCATCATCAACAGTTCCGTAAAAAAAACTCCCCCTAAAGCGAACTAAGCCTAACTCAGATGGTTAAATTCTTTGTGGTGGAACCAACTCACCATGGTTCAAGTCCTAGATTTGGCACTGGTGCTTGCATTTTGCTTGATTAATTTCAGACTTTTCGGCGATGTTCGTTCAGTAGGAGAAGACATTCTGTCAACTACGGAGGCGCTTGTGGTGACTTCGTCAATCTCAATATGATGTGCCGGCTCAGACTCTCGGAGGTGCTCGTAGGGATAGGGTATGCGTGTGTGTGTTTATAAGGGTGAGTGTATGTGTGTATGTATGAGCATTTGCGTCTGTATTGTGTTTAAACCTGATCATTCCATGGGTCAGGTTCGGGCCGGGCTGTTCATAGGGGAGGTTGACAGATGTGTTGTTTTTGTAGTCCCGTAAAAATCTTCCCCTAAAATCTGGTTTTCCTATTTATCTTTAAATTAATGTACAAATCGCATATGCATGGCAATTCTATCAACATAGTAATTCAAAACAACATTATTCTAAATGATGTGTCGATGAACTTTAAAATTGATGAAATCGTCACTTAGGTGTTCATCATTGATGAGAGCATCATCTTCCTACATAAATAAAAATAATCCGCTTTAACGAAACATTTAAACCTAGAACTTAATCCTTGATTGGTTAAGCATACATCCACATTTCTAGGTATCTAACTAAAATGTTTGATTTTCAGTTCCTCATCCTAGCACACAGTGGCACTATCCCATACTACTGCATAGTAAAACAGTGTGACATCCGTAAATATGGACTCTTCATAAACACCTATGTGCATATGAAGTGTGTTGCTTGGTGCATGGAATGGTCGTCGGGACCTAAAGAAAAAATTCCAAAAAGGAAAAAAAATGGTCGTCAAGACATGGCCTAAGAGCATCCTCAACAGTTTCCATAAAAACTCCCCCTAAATATGGTTTTATGGGGTATCCATATAATTTCCTATCCTAGCAATATGTGAAATATGAAGCAACATGGACCAAACGTCTTCATTACCATCCATTTTGCCACGTCAAAACATATGACATCAGTGGGAATCTTTTTTGTTTTTAGACTTAAAAATGTTTTATCTCCTAATTAAAAAATCCAATTAAAAATCCGTTTTCACCATTAAATCCGTTTCGACAAGATCTTCAAAACTAGATCCCATGTTGATATGTTTCGACGAAAATTTTCTTTTGGCCAAAAGTTGCCATGATGTTTACACTGTAGTTGCCATAGTGTTTACACTAAAGTTGCCATGACATGTTTTATCTATTTTTTTCTTCTAGATTTAAAGCTACCGTTGTATTTCAACTACTTTTTACGGCAATTTTTATTAATTGACCATGACAAATTTTAGTAATTAACCACGGCAATTTTAGTGCATGGATCATGGCAATTTTTAGTAATCCATCATGTCAAATTTAGTTTATAGATAATGGCAATTTTTGTTTGTAGATCATGGCAATTTTAGTATTTTGACCATGGCAATTCCAGTATTTTGACCATGAAAATTATTTTTATATGAACCATGGCAAATTTTAGTGCATTTATCATGGCAAATTTAAGTAATTCACCATGACAATTTTAGTTTATGGTTCATGGCAAGTTTGAGTCATTGATCATGTATTTTTAAAGTAATTGACGACGGATTTTCTTTTTAATTATGAACCATGGCAATTTTAGTTTATGGTTCATGGCAAGTCTAGTTTCTTAATTCCCCGTTTTATAATATGTCAAAATTTACTTTTAAACGTAGAAGAAAAAATAGCTGAAACATATCATGGCAACTTTAGTGTAAACACAATGGCAATTTATGTGCAATAGACATGGCAACTTTTAACCCAAAAAAAGTCATCGAAACATATCGATATAAGATCTAGTTTCAAAGATCTCGGCGCGACGGATTTAATGGTGAAAACAGAATTTCAATCGAATTTTTCATTTAAGAGATAAAACATTTCAAAAACTGGAAATCCAAAAAAATTCCCACATGCATGCATGCGATGATGTGGCGCAATATGTGGTTATAGGGCGTTGCTCCCACCACACGTGTGGTGGTTATCAGCGTCCTATAATTTAGGGAAGGTTAACAGGTGAGCTGCTTTTGCAGTCCCGTAATAATATTCCCCTAAAATCTGGTTTTACCATTTATCTTTAAATTAATGTACAAATCAGATATGCATGTCAATGCTATAATCATAGTAATTCAAAACAACATTATTCCAAAATGACATGTCGATGAACTTTAAAATTGATAAAATCATCGCTTCACAGTAGTTCATTATCGACGAGAGCATCAACTTCCTACATAAAGAAAGATAATCCGCTTTACGAGACATTTAAATCTAGAGCTTAATCCTTTATTGGTCGAGCATACACCCACATTTCTAGGTATCTAACTAAAATGTTTGATTTTCAGTTCCTCATCCTAGCAATATGTGAAATATGATTCGAAACTCAAAACCAAATTTAAACACAACTAATGTCCCAAATCATTCAAAGTAAACAAATTATGACTGACTTCATTAACCAAGAAGCGACAACAAATGCTCAATAAAATCATCACGAAAGTTGTTCATGCCCCCGAAAAAAATGAGAATTCTTAGATACATAAAAAAATGGGGGAGCAAATCGTCAAACACCTTGTAAACGAAAGAAAACGACGGCCGGTTGAGCGAGGTCCGGTGGAGCGGTGATGATCACACACAGGAGGAGGAGGACTGGGACGGAAAGGGTGACGGGCGGTCGGCGGCGGCGAGAGGAAGCCGGCAGGCGCGGGTCGGCGCTGGGACGCGCTAGTCGGCGGTGCCCGGCGGCACACGGCGGGGCAGATGGCCAGCGGCGTGAGGAGACGGTCGTGCGTGGGAGCTGATTTTTAGCGGTTGGCTCCCGCCACATTTAGAGGAAATTATACGGGAAGCTCCATCTACCCTTAGATGGAGGGGGAGTTGGGCTGATTATACGGGTCCCATAATGTTTTTCCAGTTTTACGGAAGTTGGAGCACGTTCTTTTTGGCCCAACTCCACCTAAACCAGAAAAAAAATTACTGTATAGGGGAACTGTTGGTGATGCTCTAATCGTCTTTCCAACAGCTTTTGCTGCATCCGTGAATAAAATCTCTACTACCTAAAACAACCGTAAGGTTCCGTCTCCCGTTTTACGTCGTTAGTTTCGTCGATCCATCCTCCCATGTCGTTTTCCACTTGAAAAAAAAACTCAAACTGAACGAGAGTCCACCCGATCGATCTCGCTCGCGAACCCAAACCAATCCATGCCCCTGGCCCTACCCCTCCCGATCTGGTCGCCGCCACAATCATCGCCAGCAAATCCGGTGTCGCCCACCCCCTTCTCTTCGAGTCGATCCTGAGCTGCATGGTAGATCGACCTCCAGATCCCTCACCACCGATGCCGCTGGATTCTTGTCACTTGCGCCAGACCGAGGTCGCCAAAACCTCTCAGGGCCGCCGAGCACAAGGCGCTACTGCCATGGCGCCTCCTCGCTCGCCCTCGGGGCGACGGCGGTGCATCGAGAATCCTACCCTGGTGGGGACTCCGAAGTCCGAAGGAGGAAGCCGGGGACGCACGCCTGGATTCATCCCCGGACAACCAGTCCAAGTTGCCCACGTTGCATCAATCAAAGATTCAAAGGTACTCATCATGTCCGCATTGCCGCAGTTTCGATTGCCTAGATCATGGGGTGATGACCACCTGGTATGTGTCCTGCATGCGGGGAAGCACAATATAGTTGATCTCTATGATTACAGGTACATGATTGCTTGTTCATGGCAAGCACCAATTGGCCTGTGCCAAGAATTCTCAAATTACTGTAAGTAGTTGCATTGTAGCACTTTTCGGTATAAAGAGCTCTTAATTGAAGAGCTTGCAATGGTTGCAGTGGTGGCTCTTTAGCCTGTATGGTCAGGTAGTTGATGTGATTTTTCAAGAGGGAGCATGGATTTACCAAGTTGGGTGCCCATTTACCATGTTTGAAACAACACCATCACTACCATGCCTTTTTCTTCTCTCTTTCAAAAAGAATACCGATTATATCTGTAAGATATGTTAATAGACGCAACAAAGTCTAATTTGACACTCATTTCATAAGCTGAAAGGAGAGGTCAATTTGAGCTATATATAAGCTGTTTGCTGTTGTATTTATTTTGCTCCAGTTTATTAGATCTGATTTTAAAGTTCTACAGCCAAAGGAGAGTTCATATTGAGTTACATGCTGCTACGTCACTTATTTAAAAGCTATCATTTCCATTATGTTAAATTTGAAATTAACGAAATTTAATGTTGATGTTTTTCCCATGGGATAACTTGCCAATTTGTTGAGAGAAGTGATGAAAATTGTCAAACTTAAAGAACAACAGGTTGAATACTGAAATGGCGATCTGAACTACCAAATCCTACAAGTTACTTGCTGGTCTCTATCTTTATCTATTCCATGGTAGTAATGTCACTATATTTTCTTCCTCATTCTTTTGTTGGATCAGACATGCAAGGGTTCTTATTGATGTTTTGGATGATACAAGATTTACTGATACATCCAACTATTTGTCTTCGTATGGATACAGTTAACGTCAAGTGGGATAGGATTACTTTGGTCACCCTCATGACCACTTTTCGCTAATTAAGTTGTGGTACACCAAGACAGGTTAAAGTTAATTGGCGATCACTATGGATATACATCAGGTATATGCACCCAAGGCTTCGCTTTTTCCATTGCAAAATTGCGTGCAGCATTTGTCTTGGCTTTACGACATCTATCCAATTGTTCAAGCTGTTTCTAGGTGATACAAAGAAGATTTGTGTAGGCCTGCATCTTGTTTTTTGGATACAATGGTAAGTTGGCAATGCTAGATTTGCCATCTTCAGATATAGCCTTGATTACTCATATGGCCGGTCAAAAACAACACATTGTAAAGGAATGCCAAGAAGAAATCGCTGAACATTGGCTTGAGGTACCAATGCTGCACGTGCATAACATTCTTCAGTCATTTTATCTAGATCTCGATAATAGATATGTTGTGTAACACTTTTCACAACTTTATCCCGTTGCAACGCACGGGCATTCACCTAGTTAGGATCTTATAATTGACTGACCAAGCTGTAAAATGAAACAAAGAAACGAACAACAAGAGTGGCTGCAGCCTGCATGCCTGAACAATTGAGATCTCGACTGATCATCAAGACTCCATATATAGTGAAACAAACAAGAGAACAGCGAGTTTCTACTATTTTAGCTGTTGGAAATTATGAATTACCTGGTCTGAGCTTCTATTATTTTAGTTGCGGACCCTCTATGCTTTGTGACACTGGTCTTGCTGATGAAACCGGGAGCCATGGTCGATCTTTTCATCATACAAGAAGTAAACAAAGAATAGTTACCAGACTGTGATGAATCAATTAGGAAAAGAGGTGAGAGGCTGGCATGGAGGACAAGAGCCACTCGGGATAGCCAAGGAGACTGCCTGTACGCCGTGAGAGGCCGAGAGAGATGAAATCCATTACATTCATGGCCACAGGCAAGTCATCCTTGGCTACCAGAAGAAACCCTTACCACCATGCAAGACCCCTCACTCTGGATCACTCTGTCTGTCTTCATCTTCTTCCTCCTCAATACTATCTTAATCACTCGATCGGGCAATCGGAGGCTTACCCCATTCGGCCTGGCCGCTGTGATCGTCGGCACCTTCCCTGCGCCCCATTTATAGCACCTCAAAGTGGTAAAACATCGCCAACCGAAATATTGCCGATGCGGGCAAAGCAACCGATCCAGATCTTTCCCTCGATCATATGGAAATATTCTGAGAATCCGGTGGCCGCAGCTTTGTGCGGCCCACGCTGCGCCGCGTTGACAAACCCATCCTACAGCATGCAATGGACGGAACCTTGATGATTGGAACCTCCGTGATGAGAATAAAGCATTTGTATAATCCGATGCGTACAGGTGCAGCTGAACCTGGTCACTTGCATCATCTTAATCAGGTAATACGCCATAATCAAAACACTTGCAAGTTGCATGACAAAAGCTTTGGAGAACGGGACGATCTTATCATCTTAATCATGGGTGTTAGCGCAAAACTTGTACTGCGAGCAGTACTGACAGCATGCGTATATATCTGCCTTTCTCTGCTTGATGCTCGACCACTTGACACTTGTGCACGAGGAGTCGTCACGAGTGACCTCAATTGCTCCGGCTTTTGATTTCTTTCTGCCTCCTTTAATTTCAGACCATAATAGCATGTCGGCCGCGGCCTTGCACTTGCCGTTTCTGGATAATATAAGTAGAACCTACTCCCTCCGGCCTTGAAAAAGTGAACTTCCAACTTTCTTGGAAAGTCAATTTTTTTTTATATTTGACCGTATTTATACAATAATACACCAACATTTATGCCATCAAATTAGTAGCACTAAATTCATGAGAAAATATATTTTCATCATATATCTATTTGGTTTCACAAACATTGATATATTTTTGCACAAACTCGGTTAAATTTGAGATAGTTTGACTCTCCAACAAAGTTGCACTACCGGAATCTATGCCGACGCCGACGGCATCGTCTATGCCGACGGCCACCGGCGGCATAGACGGCAGTATGCCGACGGCCTAGAGCCAACCGTCGGCGTATCCAGGCCGTCGGCATATCTCCCTATATGCCGACGATGGCCGTCAGCGTAGCTAGGCCGTCGGCATACCTCCGTCTATGCCGATGGTGACCGTCGGCGTACCATAACCGTCGGCATATGTGCGGGCCCGGCCGCCCCGATTTTAACAGCCGGTTGACGCCGTCAAACGTATGCCGACGGCCCTAACGTCTGCCGTCGGCATACCTCTCTGCGCCACGTCATTGATCCGCGGCACAGTGGGCCCGGGGCTATGCCGACGGTTATGCGGTCGGCATAGCTCCGGGCCCACTGTGCCGCGGATCGATGACGTGGCAGGGAGCTATGCCGACGGCATAACCGTCGGCATATCTACGTTCATTTTTTTTACTTTTTTTTCGTATTTTTATAATTTTTTTAACCTTTTTTTTATATATAATTTTTTTTCAAAAAAAAAACCATTAATTAAATTGTGCCTTATCTATACATAAACACACAGAGGTCTTTCTCTGGGCCCTCCTACACGTCCGGAAGTGCAGTGGCGGGTGCAAGCACGGGCTCCGTGGTGTGACCCCCCTCACCGACGTCGCCGCCGCCGTCGCACGGAGGGGGGGAACGGCCACGTCGGGCAGTAACGGAGGGAATCTTGCGGTGGGTTGTGCCCGAACCTTGATCCGAAGTGTACCTATGTGCTTGTCTATCACACCCAGGTGAAAATGTCCATCGGTCAAACCCCGTCCGGCGAAAGTCAAAGGCATAGCTATGCCCGGTCAACTCTCACAGGGTTAGACGGGACGGGTGTAGTTTGGGGGGGTAGCTATGATGCCAGGTCTTTAGCTGGGCCCTCCTACACGTCCGGAAGTGCGGTGGCGGGTGCAAGCACCCGTCACGATGTTCCGTGGTGTGACCCCCCTCACCGACGTCGCCGCCGCCGTCGCACGGAGGGGGGGAACGGCCACGTCGGGCAGTAACGGAGGGAATCTTGCGGTGGGTTGTGCCCGGACCTTGATCCGAAGTGTACCTATGTGCTTGGCCATCACACCCAGGTGAAAATGTCCATCGGTCAAACCCCGTCCGGCGAAAGTCAAAGTCATAGCTATGCCCGGTCAACTCTCACAGGGTTAGACGGGACGGGTGTAGTTTGGGGGGGTAGCTATGCCGCCAGGTCTTTAGCTAGGCCCTCCTACACGTCCGGAAGTGCGGTGGCGGGTGCAAGCACCCGGCACGGTGCTCCGTGGTGTGACCCCCCTCACAGACGTCGCCGCCGCCGTCGCACGGAGGGGGGCAACGGCCACGTCGGGCAGTAACGGAGGGAATCTTGCGGTGGGTTGTGCCCGGACCTTGATTCGAAGTGTACCTATGTGCTTGGCTATCACACCCAGGTGAAAATGTCCATCGGTCAAACCCCGTCCGGCGAAAGTCAAAGGCGTAGCTATGCCCGGTCAACTCTCGCAGGGTTAGACAGGACGGGTGTAGTTTGGGTGGTAGCTATGCCGCCAGGTCTTTCGCTGGGCCCTCCTACACGTCCGGAAGTGCGGTGGCGGGTGCAAGCACCCGGCACGGAGCTCCGTGGTGTGACCCCCCTCACCGACGTCGCCACCACCGTCGCACGGAGGGGGGGAACAGCCACGTCGGGCAGTAACGGAGGGAATCTTGCGGTGGGTTGTGCCCGGACCTTGATCCGAAGTGTACCTATGTGCTTGGCTATCACACCCAGGTGAAAATGTCCATCGGTCAAACCCCGTCCGGCAAAAGTCAAAGGCGTAGCTATGCCCGGTCAACTCTCGCAGGGTTAGACGGGACGGGTGTAGTTTGGGGGGGTAGCTATGCCGCCAGGTCTTTAGCTGGGCCATCCTACACGACCGGAAGTGTGGTGGCGGGTGCAAGCACCCGACACGGTGCTCAGTGGTGTGACCCCCCTCACCGACGTCGCCGCCGCCGTCGCACGGAGTGGGGAACGGCCACGTCGGGCAGTAACGGAGGGAATCTTGCGGTGGGTTGTGCCTGGACCTTGATCCGAAGTGTACCTATGTGCTTGGCTATCACACCCAGGTGAAAATGTCCATCGGTCAAACCCCGTCCGGCGAAAGTCAAAGGCGTAGCTATGCCCGGTCAACTCTCGCAGGGTTAGACGGGACGGGTGTAGTTTGGGGGGGGGGGTAGCTATGCCGCCAGGTCTTTAGCTGGGCCCTCCTACACGTCCGGAAGTGCGGTGGCGGGTGCAAGCACCCGGCACGGTGCTCCGTGGTGTGACCCCCCTCACCGACGTCGCCGCCGCCGTCGCACGGAGGGGGGAAACGGCCACGTCGGGCAGTAACGGAGGGAATCTTGCGGTGGGTTGTGCCCGGACCTTGATCCGAAGTGTACCTATGTGCTTGGCTATCACACCCAGGTGAAAATGTCCATCGGTCAAACCCCGTCCGGCGAAAGTCAAAGGCGTAGCTATGCCCGGTCAACTCTCGCAGGGTTAGACGGGACGGGTGTAGTTTGGGTGGTAGCTATGCCGCCAGGTCTTTCGGTGGGCCCTCCTACACGTCCGGAAGTGCGGTGGCGGGTGCAAGCACCCGGCACGGAGCTCCGTGGTGTGACCCCCCTCACTGACGTCGCCACCACCGTCGCACGGAGGGGGGGAACAGCCACGTCGGGCAGTAACGGAGGGAATCTTGCGGTGGGTTGTGCCCGAACCTTGATCCGAAGTGTACCTATGTGCTTGGCTATCACACCCAGGTGAAAATGTCCATCGGTCAAACCCTGTCCAGCGAAAGTCAAAGGCGTAGCTATGCCCGGTCAACTCTCGCAGGGTTAGACGGGACGGGTGTAGTTTGGGGGGGGGTAGCTATGCCGCCAGGTCTTTAGCTGGGCCCTCCTACACGTCCGGAAGTGCGGTGGCGGGTGCAAGCACCCGGCACGGTGCTCAGTGGTGTGACCCCCCTCACCGACGTCGCCGCCGCCGTCGCACGGAGGGGGAGAACGGCCACGTCGGGCAGTAACGGAGGGAATCTTGAGGGTGGGTTGTACCCGGACCTTGATCCGAAGTGTACCTATGTGCTTGGCTATCACACCCAGGTGAAAATGTCCATCGGTCAAACCCCGTCCTGCGAAAGTCAAAGGCGTAGCTATGCCCGGTCAACTCTCGCAGGGTTAGACGGGACGGGTGTAGTTTGGGTGGTAGCTATGCCGCTAGGTCTGTCGCTGGGCCCTCCTACACGTCCGGAAGTGCGGTGGCGGGTGCAAGCACCCGGCATGGAGCTCCGTGGTGTGACCCCCCTCACCAACGTCGCCGCCGCCGTCGCACGGAGGGGGGAACGGCCACGTCGGGCAGTAACGGAGGGAATCTTGCGGTGGGTTGTGCCCGGACCTTGATCCGAAGTGTACCTATGTGCTTGCCTATCACACCCAGGTGAAAATGTCCATCGGTCAAACCCCGTCCGGCAAAAGTCAAAGGCGTAGCTATGCCCGGTCAACTCTCGCAGGGTTAGACGGGACGGGTGTAGTTTGGAGGGGTAGCTATGCCGCCAGGTCTTTCGCTGGGCCCTCCTACACGTCCGGAAGTGCGGTGGCGGGTGCAAGCACCCGGCACGGAGCTCCGTGGTGTGACCCCCCTCACCGACGTCGCCACCACCGTCGCACGGAGGGGGGGAACAGCCACGTCGGGCAGTAACGGAGGGAATCTTGCGGTGGGTTGTGCCCGAACCTTGATCCGAAGTGTACCTATGTGCTTGGCTATCACACCCAGGTGAAAATGTCCATCGGTCAAACCCCGTCCGGCGAAAGTCAAAGGCGTAGCTATGCCCGGTCAACTCTCGCAGGGTTAGACGGGACGGGTGTAGTTTGGGGGGGGGGGGTAGCTATGCCGCCAGGTCTTTAGCTGGGCCCTCCTACACGTCCGGAAGTGCGGTGGCGGGTGCAAGCACCCGGCACGGTGCTCAGTGGTGTGACCCCCCTCACCGACGTCGCCGCCGCCGTCTCACGGAGGGGGGAACGGCCACGTCGGGCAGTAACGGAGGGAATCTTGAGGGTGGGTTGTACCCGGACCTTGATCCGAAGTGTACCTATGTGCTTGGCTATCACACCCAGGTGAAAATGTCCATCAGTCAAACCCCGTCCTGCGAAAGTCAAAGGCGTAGCTATGCCCGGTCAACTCTCGCAGGGTTAGACGGGACGGGTGTAGTTTGGGTGGTAGCTATGCCGCTAGGTCTGTCGCTGGGCCCTCCTACACGTCCGGAAGTGCGGTGGCGGGTGCAAGCACCCGGCATGGAGCTCCGTGGTGTGACCCCCCTCACCGACGTCGCCGCCGCCGTCGCACGGAGGGGGGAACGGCCACGTCGGGCAGTAACGGAGGGAATCTTGCGGTGGGTTGTGCCCGGACCTTGATCCGAAGTGTACCTATGTGCTTGCCTATCACACCCAGGTGAAAATGTCCATCGGTCAAACCCCGTCCGGCGAAAGTCAAAGGCGTAGCTATGCCCGGTCAACTCTCGCAGGGTTAGACGGGACGGGTGTAGTTTGGAGGGGTAGCTATGCCGCCAGGTCTTTCGCTGGGCCCTCCTACACGTCCGGAAGTGCGGTGGCGGGTGCAAGCACCCGGCACGGAGCTCCGTGGTGTGACCCCCCTCACCGACGTCGCCACCACCGTCGCACGGAGGGGGGGAACAGCCACGTCGGGCAGTAACGGAGGGAATCTTGCGGTGGGTTGTGCCCGAACCTTGATCCGAAGTGTACCTATGTGCTTGGCTATCACACCCAGGTGAAAATGTCCATCGGTCAAACCCCGTTCGGCGAAAGTCAAAGGCGTAGCTATGCCCGGTCAGCTCTCGCAGGGTTAGACGGGACGGGTGTAGTTTGGGGGGGGGGGGGTAGCTATGCCGCCAGGTCTTTAGCTGGGCCCTCCTACACGTCCGGAAGTGCGGTGTCGGGTGCAAGCACCCGGCACGGTGCTCAGTGGTGTGACCCCCCTCAGCGACGTCGCCGCCGCCGTCGCACGGAGGGGGGGAACGGCCACGTCGGGCAGTAACGGAGGGAATCTTGAGGGTGGGTTGTACCCGGACCTTGATCCGAAGTGTACCTATGTGCTTGGCTATCACACCCAGGTGAAAATGTCCATCGGTCAAACCCCGTCCTGCGAAAGTCAAAGGCGTAGCTATGCCCGGTCAACTCTCGCAGGGTTAGACGGGACGGGTGTAGTTTGGGTGGTAGCTATGCCGCTAGGTCTTTCGCTGGGCCCTCCTACACGTCCGGAAGTGCGGTGGCGGGTGCAAGCACCCGGCATGGAGCTCCGTGGTGTGACCCCCCTCACCGACGTCGCCGCCGCCGTCGCACGGAGGGGGGAACGGCCACGTCGGGCAGTAACGGAGGGAATCTTGCGGTGGGTTGTGCCCGGACCTTGATCCGAAGTGTACCTATGTGCTTGCCTATCACACCCAGGTGAAAATGTCCATCGGTCAAACCCCGTCCGGCGAAAGTCAAAGGCGTAGCTATGCCCGGTCAACTCTCGCAGGGTTAGACGGGACGGGTGTAGTTTGGGGGGGTAGCTATGCCGCTAGGTCTTTAGCTGGGCCCTCCTACACGTCCGGAAGTGCGGTGGCGGGTGCAAGCACCCGGCACGGTGCTCCGTGGTGTGACCCCCCTCACCGACGTCGCCGCCGCCGTCGCACAGAGGGGGGGAACGGCCACGTCGGGCAGTAACGGAGGGAATCTTGCGGTGGGTTGTGCCCGGACCTTGATCCGAAGTGTACCTATGTGCTTGGCTATCACACCCAGGTGAAAATGTCCATCGGTCAAACCCAGTCCGGCAAAAGTCAAAGGCGTAGACCGCCCGGTCAACGGTGCCAGGGTTAGACGGGACGGGTGTGGTTTAGGGGGTAGCTATGCCGCCAGGTCTTTCACTGGGCCCTCCTACACGTCCGGAAGTGCTGTGGCGGGTGCAAGCACCCGGCACGGGGCTCCTTGGTGTGACCCCCCTCTCCGACGTCGCCGCCGCCGTCGCACGGAGGGGGGAGGAACGCCCACGTGGGGATATAAAGAAACTGGCAGACGAGCACAACAAGCGGCCGCGAGTTTCCGAGAACACCGAGAGCAGCAACAAGAAGGCACAATTTAATTAACTAAATTTAATTTTTTAAATTCTTTTTTTAAAAAATTTATAAAAAAAATAAAAAAATAAAAAAAAATTAACGTAGCTATGCCGACGGCTATAGCTCCACACTGCCACGTCACGGATCCGTCAGCATAGCACCGGGCCCACGGGCCGCGGATCCGTGACGTGGCAGTGTGGAGCTATGCCGACGGCATAGCCGTCAGCATAGCCGCGCCTTATCCTCTCGCCCCCCATCTCTCTGGTCCATTCACTCGCGCTCCCCCCCATCCAAATCCACCCCGCCGCCGGCCGCCACCCTCGCTGCCGTCGCTGCCACCACCGCCGCCGGCCGCCACCACCTCCGCCGCGGCCGCCAGCACCTCCGCCCCCCGCCCTCGGCCCCGAGCCCCTGCCCCACCGCCAGCGCCGCCCCGCCCCCGCCCCAACACCACCACCGCCCCCATCCCCTCCCCCACCGCCCGCGCCACCCGCCCCCGCTCCAACAGCGCCGCCGCACCGCCCCCACTGCCCGCGCTGCCCCTATCCCCTCCCCCACCGCCCGCGTCTCCCCGCCCCCGCCCCAAAACCACCGCCGCCGCCGGGCCGCCCCATCCCCGTCCTCGGCCGCCCCATCCCCGGCCGCCCCGTCCCCTGCCGCCCCGTCCCCTGCTGCGGCCGCCCCGTCCCCGACTGCGCCGGCGGCCGACGCCACTGCCCCGCCCCTCGCCTGCTGCCCCGTGCGTGGTGAGCACATATTTTTTTCAAGTTTTTTTTTCCAGTTTTTAGCTACTGTTTGTTAGATGATGATAGATGATGATGTTGATGATAGATGATGATGCTTTTTTTATGCTTCGATAATTTTTAGATGATGATGATGATAGATGATAGATGATGATGATTGTTAGATGATGATGATGATGATAGATGACGATTTTTTTATGCTTCGATGATTGTTAGATGATGATAGATGATGATGATGAATATATTGTGATGTTCTATGAGTTGTGATGTTCTAAATTTTTGTCACGGTGGAATTTGCAGGTTTTCTGGTGTTCCATCCCGGCATCCCCCCTTGGGCATTTTTTTTGTATTAGATAGATAGTTAGATAGGTAGAATTTATTTGGTATTTAGAATGTAAGAAATAATTATATGTAGCATATCTTACAATTTTTTTTGGTTCGATGAGATGAATCGATGATGATGACGAATAGATGATAATGATGATGATGAATATGTGATGACGATGATGAATATATTGTTAATGTTGTTAGTTTTTTTGCCTACATGATGCAAAAATAAATGAATGCATGTTTAGATGTTTTAAATATGCTCTATGAGTTGTGATGTTCTAAATTTTTGTCGCGCTGGAATTTGCAGATTTTGTGGTGTTCCATCTCGGTGGAGTGATCGTCGATGTTGGAGCTGTTAGTCCCCGATCGTCCCTCCGCTGATCGACTACATCATCTACATCCGAGGGTGAGCTACAAATCCATCACCTCATACGCTCTTTTAATCATGTCACTAGATTTGATTATCACGTCAAGTCGCGTAACCTAGGCGTCTCCCGTCCGAAAGGGTTGCATCGATAAATATGCATTCAATTGCATATTTATCACCGCAGCTCTTTCGGATTGTCCAGCGTTTTCCACGGACAACCCGAGGATGTGTAGATTGGGTACGTTCTCCAAGCTCTACCCCATTCCGAGACAGGATTTCGGCGGCGCCTCCCCGTTGTTCTCCGGAGCACATTCTCTCGGCTATTTGCCGAGACGTGTATCTGGAGAACAGCGGGGAGGTGCTGCCGAAATTTTGTCTCGGAACGGGGTAGAGCATGGAGAACGTACTCAATCTACACATCCTCGGGTGGGATTAGGACCTATCTTTACCTATTAGAGATGTAGGTGGATTCAATGCCATCAACGCGGTAGAAAATAAAAATTTGATGTGATTAATTAAATGAATCCTTAATTTTGTTGTGTGGCTCCCAATAAAGCAGAGGATGGCAGATAATCTGTGGATGTACAGTGGTTTTATCCGCCGGAATCGAGTTACACCAGAGTGGGTCACGAGAACCGATGTGTTTTTGAAGGAGATATTCAGTCGTCCAATGAGAATTATCCCACAATGCCCCTGTGCGAAATGTGAAAGACGTCTCCGTAAAAATCAGAAGGACATGTCTGAGCACCTTCGCACGCACGGATATATGCCAAACTTTGACATGCCGCCGATAAACTTTGCCGAGCGGGACCGTGGTAGAGAGGAGGTGATGCGACAACGCATCGGTGGTTATGCGGACGACGGGGTCAGAGACATGCTAGATGATGTCATTGCTGCAGAGATGGCACATGCGGCACCTTCAGAGAATGAACTGGAGGAGCCGGAGGCAACCGCAAAGGCCTTCTTGGAGATCTTGGCCTCATCAAAGAAACCTCTTTATGCGGGTGCCAAAGTCTCTCAGCTGGATGCCATCTCGCAACTGATGGCAGTCAAGGCTGAGTACGGCTGTAGCCAGAAATGCTTCGAAGCATTTCTGGGAGTATGGGCTAACAGCCTCCCCGAGGGTCATGAACTGCCGAAAAGCATGTATGCCACGAAGAAACTCATGAAGGCACTCTCTATGGATTATGAGAAAATACATGTTTGTCCGAAGAATTGCCTTTTGTTTAGGCACGAGTATGCGGATGACAAGTACTGTAGGGAGTGCGGTTCCTCTCGGTACCTTGAGGTGGTCGGTGAGGATGGTGAGAAGAGGCAGCTAGGCATCCCTGCAAAGGTTCTTCGGTATCTGCATTTCATAGAAAGACTGCAGCGCCTTTTCATCACGGAGGAGTCTGCCATAATGATGAAGTGGCACAAGGAAGGTATAAGGTACCATCCAAATAAAATCGTACATTCATCAGAAGGCAAAGCATGGAAGTCGTTCGATGAAGAATACCTCGAGGAAGCAGCCGAGGCTGGGAATGTCAGAATTGCCATATCAGGTGATGGGTTCAATCCATATGGTATGTCGTCCAATGCATACAGCTGCTGGCCCGTGTTTGTTATTCCGCTCAATCTCCCTCCCGGTGCCCTAATGCAACGCAAGACCATGTTCTTGTCGCTCATCATTCCGGGACCTGAATACCCAGGGAAGAATTTGGGTGTGTTTATGCAGCCGCTGGTGGATGATTTGCACCATTCTTGGTACTTCCCGAGGTTGACATACGACCGAGATCTGTAGAGAAATTTCTTGATGAAAGTTTGGTTGCACTATTGCATGCATGACTTTCCCGGTTATGCCCTTTTCTGCGGATGGTGTACAAGTGGGAAGATGCCATGCCCAGTGTGCATGCAGGCTCTACGTTTAATTTGGCTGAAGAAGGGTGGCAAGTATGTAGCATTTGACCTGCATCGACAGTTCCTCCCTCCAGACCATCCAGACAGGGAAGACAAGAAGAACTTCACGAAAGGCCGGGTTGTCCATGAGGTAAACGAGATTCCAACGTTTTCGGGGGCAGATGTTCTTGCTCAGCTAAAAGCTCTCGAGCCTAAAGTCGAAGGCAAAGGCAAAGGCAAAGCCAAAGCCAAAAGAGAAGGCAAAGGCAAAGGCAAAGCCAAAGGCTTCGAGGGATATGGTGAGACGCATAACTGGACTCACATTACCCCCTTCACGAAGCTTCCCTATTTCAAGGACCTCAAACTTCCTTACAACATCGATGTGATGCACACCGAAAAGAATGTCGCAGAGTCCCTTTTCCGCACGATACTCAACATTCCTGATCAGACGAAGGATAACGTTAAAGCTAGAGCCGATCAACAGAAAATTTGTGATAGACCACGTCTAAACATGAAGCCTCCCACAGGCGGTCAAAGAAACTGGTTCAAGCCAGATGCTGACTTCGTACTTAAAAAACCAGAAAAGATGGAGGTATTGAAGTGGCTCAAACACATAGTGAAGTTCACTGATGGTTATGCATCGAATATAAGTAAGGGAGTCAATCTTTCAAGGGGCAAAGTGACCGGGCTCAAGAGTCATGACTATCATGTATGGATTGAGCGGATAATGCCGGTGATGGTTCGAGGTTATGTCCCCGAGCATGTCTGGCGAGTGCTTGCGGAGCTAAGCCATTTCTTCCGCATGCTCTGTGCTAAAGAAGTATGTCCCGAGGTGATTAGACAATTGCATAAGAAGGCACCGGAGTTGATATGCAAGCTAGAGAAGATCTTTCCGCCAGGCTTCTTTACTCCGATGACACATCTCATTTTGCACCTCGCGAACGAGGTATTGTTGGGGGGGGGGGGGGCTATGCAGAATCGTTGGCAGTACGGCCCTGAGAGACAGAACAAGCATCTCCGACACAAATGTGGAAACAAAGCTAAGATTGAAGCTTCCATAGCTAAGGCAGTTATCCTAGAGGAGGTGTCAGACCTCAGGACATCATACTATCCAGACCACGTTCCCACTCTGCATAATAAGGTGCCTCGATACAATATAGAAGAGCCAAAGTATAAACCCAAGCTCCATCTATTCAGCGGGCAAGGTGGCAGGGCTGGGGGCTCGAAATCTTATAACATGCCACAACAAGAGTGGGAGGACCTCATGTTCTATGTCTTGCACAACATCAAGGAAGTTGAGGATGTGTGGATGAGGTAATACCACTACACCATTCCTTTATGTCTTGCACAACATCATGTTCTATGTTCACTTAGTCCCGTTCTAACACCGCTTTTCTTCTTTTAGTCAATTCGTTCGTGAGGAGTGGACGGGAATGATTCCTCCTACTGAGGCGGAGGAACTTACTCTTCTCCGGCATGGAAACCCTGGAAGGAAAATTTTTGTTGCTTGGTTCATGGAGAAAGTAAACTTTCACATTCCCCTATTAAATACCTAGTTCAACATTTATTAGTTTACCGAACTAATGCACCCATCAATTTCAATTAAACTTGTAGGGACAAGATCCGAACATATCCATGGATGACGAATTGAGATGGGTTTCCATGGGTTTTGACCCTCGGGTCGAGACATGTGAAAAGTATGATGTGAATGGGTATCACTTCCATACAGAGGAGCACCAGAACAGCCGACCTGATCCCAAGACTATAAATACCGGGGTGTACACGCAAGGTCAAAATTCAGTTGACTACTACGGAAGGGTAGAAAAATTATACGAGCTTACATTTAGCCGTGGGCGCGAAACCCTAAGTCTCCCTGTGTTCAAATGCCGATGGTTCGACCCAGTAGAGGGGCTGAGACATACGCCTTCCGTTGGTTTGGTCGAAGTTAAACCATCAACCGTGTATGCCGGAGCCGATCTCTTTATTGCGGCTACCCAAGCCACACAAGTTTATTATCTGCCTTACCCATGCCAGAAAGAGTACCTAAAGGGTTGGGAAGTTGTGTTCAAGGTGTCGCCACATGGTAAGCTACCGGACCCGAACGATGATGATTACTACAACATTAACCCCATGACATACGAGGGAGTGTTCTATCAAGAGTAACCTAATGATGATGTGGTCAGAAACGATGACGCTGACGCCTTGGGTGATGATGAAGTGGATCGAAACGATGACGATGCACAGAATGATGGTGAGACCATTGTTAATGAAAATGACATACTTATGCTAGAAAAGTTAAACGAAGACGCTGACGACGAGGAAGAGCCTCCACCTCCGTCAGATAATGAAGATGATATGCGTGATAGTGATGATGAGACCGATCGAGGAATCGGTTACAACAGTGATGATTCGTATGGGTTCTAGCAGATGTACGTTTCATGTCTTTTTTTTCCTATGGTTTGTTAATATGCCTTTTTATGCTTATTTATTAATGTGTTTTTTATTCCTTATTATTATGCTTTTTTCTTCATTATTAATGTACTAATTGTTTATTCTCTTTTCAATGCAGGTTCGCTAAACATGGGCAAGGGGAAGGCCGACGGCACGGGTTTCCTATCGAAGCTCACCAGGATGACTAGTCGGAGTGGTCGACCCCGTACTCTTCCCTCCCGACTACTTGAGGATGACTCCTCACAGGGAGGTCGAGGGAGAGGTGCCCCTAGAGGAGGACAGGGTCGAGGCCAGAAACAGCGCTCCCTCACCGACTTAGGGGTGTCCTCTTCGAGGCCCTCCTCTACCGAGGAGGAGGAGGTTTGCGAGGAGGAGGAGGTTCAGGAAGAGGAGGAGGAGGAGGTTGGGGAGGGGGACGAGGAGGAGGAGGATGGTGGTGGCGGGGAGGATGGTGGTGGCAGCGAGGGGGTTGCCCACAACAAGGGGTGGCTGCGTGGTAATGCAAAGCTCCCTCCCCTTCCTGCTACCGAGGAGCAGAAGTGGCTCATTGAGCCCAAGGGGAAAGAGTAAGTGCCACTTAATCATAATTTAATTCTTTTGCTTGTACACATGCTAATATTTTCCTTCTTTTGATTGTACACATGCTCATATTTTCATTCTTTCTATCTTTTGCAGCAACTGGATAATTCCTAAAGGGGCCCGTCTTCCAAACGATGTCATCACCGTTTTGCTGAAGGAACACTGGCCGGGGCTGTTCCGTCCGGATCCAGTCAGGCAGCCTGAGCACCGGGTTTTGGCCACCAGCTGGGACCACTGGGAAGCGGCCCCCCACCCGGACCATACCACGTATGCTAAGGCCATGATCACAAATTTTTGGGTAAGTTCTCTTCAGAAGCACGAGTCTTGAGTTTCGTTCGTAGTTTATCATCGAATGGTTTAACTCATGGCTTCTTTCATTCTGGTTTTCTGAATGATTGTAGAGATACTATCGAGTTCTTGAGGAGCACAAGTTCACTGCCGACGAGATCGTGCTGCTCCAAGCGAGGAAGAAGGCCCGTCAGATGCAGTACGAGGTGCGCTGGGTGGCCATCTCGCAATATCATCACGACGCTCTTGAGACGAAGATGACCAAGGAAGACGCGCGGAGGATGCATGTTACCTTGGAGAGGGAGGAGTACTTGGCCGTAAGTATAACAAACTTTTCATTCCGGCGTTTGTGCTAAATTTCATCGTTTCGTGTTGACATGCCATTATGCTTTCATTATGTAGGTGTGTCCTGGTTGGTGTTATGGAAAGGCCGATGGATGGGCGGCATTGGTGGATCTGTGGCTCGGTCAGGATGCAGAGTGGGCTGCTAAGAGCAAGAAAAACCGGGCTAACCGAGGGACCGACGGAACACATGGTCAGGGAAACCGGAACCACTTTAGCTACAAGAAAGTTCAGGTATATTTATTTACATGAAACATTCTTCTTCTTCTATTTACCGTCACTTTCTTATGTATCACTAACCTCTGTTTGGTGGTGCAGGAGGAGAAACTGAAGCGGCCGCTCTCTGACATAGAGGCGTGGCAGATCGCTCATACGCGGAGTAAGTCCAAGGAGGGCAAGGGCGACTACTACGGCAATAGCGGGGAGAACCTGAAGGCCTACGAGGAGGTGTATCTGAAGGTAAATCCTGGCACACCTGACCCCTTAAAGCAGGATACGGACGAGAGGGCGGTGGTGGGCATAGGGCCGAAGCTTCATGGTCGGCAGGCGGTTCTGGATGCCGTGTGTACTCCTTCTATCTCCTTCACACGGCTCCGAGCTACCGACCCGAGCCTGAGCCAGCGCACGAGCACGACCAGTGCGCAGTCACACTCCCTCCTAGCCGAGCGGCACTCTGTAAGTATTTTCCCTCTTATCTTCATTGCTCACTTTATTTTCCGCATTGATATGTTTAATGAGTTCCATCATGTCATATTGTAGGCCTACATGGAGTACACACGCCAGGAGACCATGGCGTGGAGCGCGAGAGTTGCAGCCGTCCAGGACCACAGCACTCGCATGATGACGGTTAGTTTAGCCCCTTTCATTTCATTTCTATATTTGCACTTTCATTTCTTCTGACATTCGTGTTTGCTTTGTCAATTAACATGCAGCTTGTTTTTGAGAGCATGGCGGCAGGCACGGTTCCCGTAATGGAACCACCACCACCACCTGCTGGACCACAACCAGTGTTGCTTACCTTCGAGGAGTTTCTGGCACAGCAACCGGGGACTACGGTGGTTAGTATATCCCCAAACTATTCAACCACCGCTTACCGTTTATTCAACACAATCATATATCCCCTGAACATGTCTTTTCAAACATCCAGGCAACCGGTGGATCTTCCGTTGGTGGTGGTGCCGGTCTTCGCATGACTCCCGAGTCACGGAGCCCGGCCACTCCCATCCACCGAGGAGGTGGCGGTGGCGGTAGCGCTGCCGCTAGCAGTGACGACCTTGGCGGTGGTGGTGGACGTCCTGGCGCTTAAGCCTGTGGGTCTTTAGATGACTTCTTTTATGCTCCTCTAGATGATGCTTACGTGCTTATGTTGTTTATGTTGTTGCGACGATGCTTTAGATGATGTTGTTGCGACGATGCTTTAGATGACTCCCCGTTCTTTAGATGACTTTGCGATGCTTATGTTGTTGCGACGATGCTTATGTTTGTGATGATATTTATGTTCTTGTGATGTTGGTTGTGAGGATGATACTTATATCTGCTGTGTATGCCTATTTCATCATATATATCTGCTGTGTATTTGAATTGAATTGATTTGAATTAAAACAGAGAAAAGAAAAAAAAATCAGAAAGAAACTATGCTGACGGCCTTGCCGTCGGCATAGGGCAAGGCCGAGCTACCAGTGGCTGCCACGTGCCTCCTATGCCGACGGCAAGGCCGTCGGCATAGTTTTATATATACACCGACGGCATTGCCGTCGGCATAGGGGGCACGTGGCAGCCACTAGTAGCTCCTGGTATGTAGGTATGCCGACGGCGATGCCGTCGGCATAGATTTGAATCTATGCCGACGGCCTCCCCGTCAGCATAGATGTGCCACGTGGCGCCTCCTAATTGCGTACCAGTTGACGACGGCACTGTCAGTCGCCGTCAGGTGTCAAAGTTTGCCGACGGTGATTCTATGCCGACGGCTGTACGGGAGCTGTCGGCATAAGCACCTATCCCGACGGCTAGTCTATGCCGACGGCCTGCCCGGGGTGCACCGACGCAAATGTTGCCGACGGAGCTATGCCGACGGTGGCCGTCGGCATAGGCCTATCCCGACGGGAATCTGGCATATGCCGACGGCTTTGGCCGTCGGCATAGACATTAATTCCGGTAGTGTTGGAAGTACACTCTTTCAAGGACGGGGGGAGTATATTTCTTTACAGCGGCATGTTTCAGTAGCTGATTGTAGAGGAAGCTCAACGCTGACCATCGGTTGATGATAGATTCCTACCATCCTTTGTTTCCTTTCCCTGGCAAGCGACCGCTACTGGCCAGGACAAATTCGTTGACGAGCCCGTGGATTTACCTCCCCTATGTTTATTCGGTGATCGGTGCAAGGTAGGGAAATCTCGGTGCTCGGCTCTAGATAGTAGTATAAGTAAGGGTTTTTTAGTCATCGCAGGGGAGACGCCCAGACGGATGGCGGTGCTTTTTTTTAGCTAGTCTTCCGTGCTTCGATCCTCTTTGGGTTCATCTTCCTGGACAAAGTAAACGATGCTTCGGCGTGGATTCTTGCAGTCTCCTTCACGAGGTGTGGTTAGAATTTCTCGTCCTGCGTGCATGATGGTGAGATCTGATGTCAAGCGCTTCGAGTCGATTCAAGGGTTCAACGACGACTAGCCTTGGACGTTCGGTTAACTCACTAAATATGATTCCGATACAATGATAAAAAATGGTATAAAAAATTATACGGTGAATGATTCGATGGTTATACATCACATTTTCTTTTTTTGAAATCAGACGATTATACATCACATAACTACAAATGACAAGTCAACTTGTCAAAAAATTGGTAACTGACATCAACGTCAACTAATCCTCCAACAAGCAACACTACAACAACCAGCCTGTGGTTGGATGGTTAGGAGGACAGTGGTATCCTCAGCCCATTAAAATTCAAGTTCTAGACTTGACATTGGTGCTCCATTTTCCTTGATTTATTTCAGGCCTTCCGGCGATGTTCGTTCAGTGGGAGGAGACGTCCCCGTCGACCACGAAGGCGTCTGTGAGGACTTCGTCAATCTCAAGATGATGTGCCGGCTCAATCTCTCGGAGATGCTCATAGGAGTAGGGTGTGTGTGCGTGTGTTCATAGGGGTGAGCGTATGTGCGAAGATTGGGGCCCAAAATATTGGGGCAATCTCCACAACTTAATTTGAGGCTCCCAACACCACCACAAAACTTCACCACAATGGAATGTGGCTCCGCGGTGACCTCTTCCGTCTAATGGAATGTGGCCCCGCGGTGACCTCTTCCGTCTAGGGTGCCCAAACATCCTAGAGTAACAAGTTGATGAAGATGAAAGAGTCGGGGAACGCAAAACGGTTTGGTAGGAATGTAGATCGGGTGAAACTCCTCTTATCCCCAATGTATGAGAGAGTTTGGGTGGATGGAGAAGGAGATCTTGAGCTTTTTTTGGTTTGGCAGTGGAGGGGAAAAGCTTGAAAAAGACTAGAGTTGAGATGTGGAAGAAGGGGGTATTTATACCCCTTAAGTGAAGTGAAAGGAGTCGTTGCACAGCCACAACCCCGGGTACCCGGACAAAACGGGTCCGGGCACCCGGACACACCAGAGAGTCCACGGGCTACCGCGAGCACCCGGGGCACAGAGGCTCCGAGGCACCCGGACAGAACAACCGATGGAGGAGGCAAAGTGCTGGGCACCCGGGAGTCCAGGACTCCGGGCACCCGGGCTATCCAGAGCCGGAAAGCTAACTCCGGGCCTGGGGGTCCAGGGACCCCGGGCACCCGGACCAAGACGAGGCAAAATCCAACCCTCTGGATCCTCCGGGCACCCAGACTTCAAGGGCCCCGGGCACCCGCACCTCTAGGTGGAGCCCTTTTAAATTTGATAAACCCTTCTAACATTCATGGGAATATTTAGGGAAAATTTGTATAAGGAATATGATTGCGTTCCCCAACTCCCTAATCTATGCAACCCATCTTAATAGTACATATGTTCATACAACTCAAAAAGAACAGAAAACTTTCCGAGCCACGAAGAACACCGTCTTTTGCCCTTTTTGTATACACGGGGTCACCAAAGTCCATAAACCAAAGAGAGAACCCAGTGTCCTGAGATAAACTTGACAGCCGACATTACTTCTCGCAAATCGTATTGTGATCAACACCAAAATCGTAATTGAGTGACAATTGCACTTTCAGTGTCTGTGGCGACTTCGTAATCTCAAGATGATGTGCCAGCTCAGTCTCTTGGAGGTGCTCATAGGGGAAGGATGTGCGTGTGTGCGTTCATAGGGATGAATATATGTGCGTATGTACGAGCGTCTGCGTCTGTACTGTGTTAAAAGAACCAGTCAGCCATAGGCCTAGCCATAATCAAAGTAGTAACTGGATCAACACGCACGAACTAAGTGTAGCTCACATGCTTAAGTTCCTTGTGGTGGAACCGGCCCATCGGGGCTGAAGTCCTAGACTTGACACTGATGCTCGCATTTTCTGGATGCGTGTGTGTTCATAGGAGTAAGTGTACGTGAGCATATGCGATTGTACTATGTTAAAAAAAATTAAATCAACACACAACACATCACGTTTTAGAAAAAAAGAAGCACCAAACAGTAAAAAATGGAAAAACAAAATGATATCCCCAATTCTTTTTTTAAAACGATAAAATCACCAATTCAACACCCCACCTTTACTCTTTTAGGCTCTTTTAGCACGCAAATGCTATTTCTCCCCGGTTGCGAGTTGTAATAGGTCTCGCCTACCATGCGGCACTGTTGGGCCGGCCCAATAATGTGGCTATGTGTGAGTTTCTTTTGTGTGCTTTTTTATAGGGTTTTCATTGTTTTGCATCGGTTTTCTTCGGGGTTTCTTCATATTTTTTTTCTAATTTCCTTTGATTATTTTGTTTCATTCTTTGCTTTTCTTTGTTTTTTCCTTTTTCCTTTTTAACACTTGTCAATTTTTTCATACATATTTTATATTTTGTACATATATCAGAAACATTTTTATACATGTTTAATATTTTTCAAACACGTGAGTAACCTTTTTTATAAATATATGTTTTGATGTCTACTTTTTTTCATACATATTGAACATCTTTTGTATACATCTAAAACATTATGATACACGTTTAGCATTTTTCAAATACATGATTAACATATTTTCAAATAAATGTTTTGGACATTTGTTCAAATATGTGTTAAATATTTTTCTAATACATGTTAAAATATATATTTTTTGAATGACATGAAACATATTTTTAAGCTATGCGAAATTTTATTATATTCTATAAAAAAATTTCTTAGAAATGTCACAAACTTATTTTTGAAATGTGGAAATATTTTTTGAAATGTAACATTCTTTTTTTAATGGTACGGTAGATTTTGTTTTTGAATTGCAAGGACATGTTTTACATTATATAACACTTTTTTAATATCGCCTATAGTTTTCTGAAATGCGTGAACATTTACACACATGTTTTTTGAATGATACAAACATTTTCTAAAAGTTGAGCGAGCATTATTTTACACTGATGAACATATTTTTTAAGATGTGACTTTAAAATAATCAACTAAATTAATTTTACATAATATATATATTATTTTATAAAATAAATAAATGTGAAAAAAGACATACTAAACCTACCCACGATAGAAAGCAGCAACTACAATAGCACTAGAAAAAGAAACAATGTACTTCAAGGAGAGCCAAGCGCTCACAGAAAAAAACGAATTCTGGGCTGGCGCACTTGTGACTGCGCTAGAGGCGAGCGCTAACCACGTGCACCTAATGGGCGCCCCTATTCATTCTGTGCACCTAAGGGGGCGAGCAATAAGGGCCGGCACACGCGCAAGCGAGGGCACAGCCTATTTTTCTGTTCTTTTTTACGTTTTCTGTTTTTTTTTATTTTAATTTTATACTTTTGTTTATACTTTAAAATATTGTAAATATATATATTACCAAAAACACTCTTCAAAAAACATTTGAAAAAACGTTGAACAAGTACTTAAAAAATATTGAGCAAGTTTTTGAAAAATGCTGAACAAGTTTTTGAAAAATGTTGAACAAATATTTAACAAAATGTTGATCATGTATATAAAAATGTTGAACAAGTATTTGAAAAATGTTGAACAAGTATTTAAAAAATGTCGAACAAGTATTTGAGAAATGGTGAACAAGTATTTCAAAAATGTTGAACAATTATTTAAAAAAATATTGATCATGTATATAAAAATGTTGAACAAGTATTTGAAAAAATCGTGATCATGTATATAAAAATATTGAACAAGTATTTGAAAAATGTTGAACAAGTATTTAAATAAAATGTTGATTATGCATATAAAAATGTAGAATGAAAAACAAAAAGAAACAAAGAAAAACCAAAAAAAATGAAAACCTAAAAAATGAATGGAAAAAGAAAATGAAAAAGCTGATGGTGAAAGAAAAACCGATGAAAAACGACAAAGAAAAAGAACACAAAAAAGCCAGTGAAAACCGAGAAAGAAACAAAGAAAACAAAACAAAGAAAATTAGAGAAAATAAAAAACCAGAGAAAACAGAGAAAAAACGAAGAAAACCGGTGTAAAAAAAATTGGTGGAGGAATCCAGCTATTTTAGGTGAAGTATGCCGCGCCCTACATTACTAACAAAAGTGAACCACGGTGTACTGGCTAACAGTTATACGAAGGACCCATGAAGTGCAGGGTTCGATTCCCGGCAGCACTTCCTTTTTTCTCTCCCTTTCTTTTAAAAGTTTGCTAATCGGCCGACCCAGATTCTAGCGCGAAGAGCAATTTCCTTCAGCGAGAGGAGCAGCACCTCTCTCGTTGAAGGCGAGAAATAGCTCTCACGGTTCCTACTAGACGAGACACAAACGCACCGCAAGAGCTATATTTTGCTTCAAGCGAGATGGAAGCAGCTCTCGCGCGAAAGGTTTCCCTCTTCTCCTTATTTCCCCTTATTTCTGACCCTTCCTATTTTCCTTTTTTTCCCGGTCATTAGCTTTCCGTCCTTTGATTATGTTTGTTCGCTGGTTCTGCTCCAGTTTTCCTTTTTTTTTTCTATTATGTTTATTTCTGTTTTTTATTTTGCTTTTCTTTGTTTCTTTACTGTTTTCTTTGGTTTTTGTTTACATTTTTTTCTTCATCTTTTTCATCGTTCTAGTCTGGTTTTATTTCTTTGTTTTTTCTTTGGTTTTCTTTTGTTCCTTTCTCCACTTTTATTGCTTTTTTTATTTTATTTCCTATTTTTTATTTTCTTCGGTTTTTTGTTTGTTTCTTAGTTTTTTTTGTTTTTTACTTTGGTTTTTTTGTTTTTCCTGGTTTCTTATCTTTTTCACGATTTTCTTTGGGTTTTCGTTATTTTTCATGTAAAAGGTGTTTTTTGTCTTTCTTCTGTTTTCACCGCATTTCTTTTTTTCTTCAACACATATCTACATTTTTCATACACATTTGTAAATTTTCAATATACATCAAGAAACATTTTTAATACATGTTTAACATTTTTGAAATACATGATTAATTTTTTTAAATTAAGTTTCATGACTACTTTTTTCATACAAATTATACATTTTTTGGTATATACCAGTTACATTTTTGTATTGCATGTTTAATATTTTTGAAATATATGATTAACATTTTTTATATATGATGACCATTTCAAAAATTTATGTTATTATATTGTAAAATTTAAATACACATTCTACATTTTTCGTATACATCAGTAACATTTTTTATACATGTTTAATTTTTTTTAAATAGATGATTATTATTTTCAAATATTTGTGTTTGATGACTACTTTTTCATACACATTTTAAATTTTCAGTATAAATTAAAAATATTTCTTTTATACATGTTTAACATTTTTTAGTTATATGATTTACATTTTTTTGATAGATGATCATCATTTAAAAAGAATTATGTTTATATGTTCAAATTTTTTGTTACACGTTTTACATTTATGGTATAATTTAGAAACATATTTTTGTACTCATTTCACAGTTTTGAAATAGATGATTTACATTTAGAAAAACATATATTTTTTCGTGTCTACTTTTTCCATCCATATTATACATTTTTTGTATACATCAGAAACATTTTTTATTTACATGTTTAACATTTTATAAATAAATGCCAGTAACATTTTCAAAAATGCATGTAAAGTATATTATTATAATATATATGTTTAGAATATTTGAAAGTACAAATAAAAGTAAAAAAATAAATCAAAAAGGAAAAATATTGAAAAATAACAGGAAAAAGTATGGCACTCGCTTCAGGCGAGGCTAACATCAAACTCGCGTTGAGCATGGGTGCGCCCAAACGCACCCCTTTTAGCGCCAGTCCTGTTTTTTTGTAGCGGTAAACCAACCTTTATTAACTCGGAGTGCGGTTTACAGGGATTACAAAAGGGTCGTGGGGTGAAACCAGCCACAAATGGCGACCCGCTTCTAAAGACGAAGAAAATTTAGCTAAATTATGTGCATCAAAATTTAAACTACGTCCTTCAAAAATGATCTCACAAGTTGTGAATTCCTTGGATCGTTCCGCGATCTCCTTAATTATTGCACTATATCGTCCCTCCGTGCCAGTCTTGATCTCTTGCACAACTGCCTTGCAATCACATGCGATGACCACTCTAGTTAGAGATAAATCGAGAGCAAGAGCCAAAGCTTCACGACAGCCAAGCGCTTCTAGCGTCGCTGGGTCAGTAATACCCCTGAAAACCATTGCCGATGAGCCAAGAAAATTTCCCATATGATCCCGGCAAACTGAAGCCGCTGCACCACTCAAACCATCTCTTGAAAAACCTCCGTCAACTTGTATTTTTGCAGCTCCTTGGCTTAGCGCGATCCACCTAACTGCATCCCTCGTCCTTGTTATTACACGTGTCGTTGCTTGCTGCACATTCCTCGCTGGTGGTTGTAGTGAGTTTAGCTCAGCTATGAAGCTGATTACAAAGGCATGTGTTGCATGCGGACTCTGTAGAATTCCATCATGTATAGCCTTACGCCTTGCCGCCCACATAGCCCACAACGTGACTACCAATTTGATCATAATAGCATGTGGTAGTTCTTCCATTAGTGCGAACAGCCACTGTTTGGCGTCTGTAGAGGTCGAAGCTTGTACATATTCTGCCACATCCTCATCGACCAAGGCCCAAACACATCGAGCTAGTGAACATTCTAAAAGGGAGTGCCCCCAAGAGTCTTGCATCCCACATAATTGGCAGCAGTCCCTCTCTGCCATGTTCCTTGTGTGGCGGACGTCCTCCGTAGGAATAGAATGCTTGGCCAATCTCCATAAAAAGTTTCGTATCTTTCCCGGCACCTAGACTGACCATAGAGACGTCCACGCCTTTGATTCTGTCTCAAAATCCGAGGACCCTGCATTCCCCTCTAGCCAGTTTTCCCTTCGTCGTTTCGTATCAACTAACATGCGGTAGGCTGACCGAACCGAGAAGATGCCGTTCCTTTCATAATTCCATGCCCGTTGATCCTCCATCGGCCGCGTACATAGCGGTATGCTGAGGATAGCATTTGTATCTGCTACTATAAAGACCTGATCCATGACCCCTGTATTCCATCTCGCATTTGTGTGATCTATTAGATCACTGACCATGGTAGGAGGGTCAGCCGAGAGACAAGCAAACGGCCGCATTGAAGCATTCCTCAGGATCCAATTCTCTGCCCAAATCCTTGTAGTTGACCCATCACCGATTCGCCTGATTAAACCTTGACACATAACCTCCCTCCCCTCAAGTATCTCCAGCCAGACTTGAGATGGCCGGTTACCCAATTCAGCTGTTAGAATGGTTCCTTGGGGAAAATAGACCGCCTTCAACATCCGAGCACATAAAGAATCCGGCTGCTGTAGCATCCTCCATGATTGCCGTGCCAAAAGTGCGAGATTGAAGAGCTCAAAATCACGAAAACCAAGGCCTCCCATGTATTTTGGCTGAGTCATAGTCTTCCATGACGCCGAAGCTGGCTTCCTTTTTCCTTCCTTACTCCCCCACCAAAATTGCCTAATGAGCTTGTTAAGATGTTCGCATAGACCCCTTGGTAATTTAAAACAAGACATAGAGAAAACTAGTACAGCTTGTGCCACTGATTTTGCTAAAACTTCTTTCCCAGTTGAGGACAGAGACTTCTCTATCCACCCTTTCACCTTGCTCCATACCCTATCTTTCAGATATTTGAAAGCACCAAATTTGGAAGTACCTATGTCAGAAGGCATGCCTAGGTACTTGTCATTCAAAGTCTCATTCGGCACATTCAGAATCCCTTTTATCTCTTCTTTGATATGTGAAGGACAACCTTTACTAAAGAAAATCGATGACTTGGACGAATTGATTCTTTGACCCGAAGCTAGATAGTAAGTATCCAACAGGTTTGTGATACGTCTCCAACGTATCTATAATTTTTGATTGTTCCATGCTATTATAGTATCAATCTTGGATGTTTTATATGCAATTTTATGCCATTATATATCATTTTTTGGGACTAACCTATTAACCCAGTGCCCAGTGCCAGTTGCTGTTTTCTGCTTGTTTTTGCCTTTTCAAAAAATCATTATCAAGAGTCCAAACGAGAAAAAAACTTTGGATTAATTTTTTCTGGACCAGAAGAGATCCACGAAGCTTTGGGAGAAGACCAGAAGAGCCACGAGGAGGCGACAAGCCTGGAGGGCGCGCCTAGGGGGGTAGGCACGCCCCCCAGGCTTGTGGCCCCTCATAGCCCCTCCTGACCTAATTCCAGCGCTATAAATTACCAAATATTCCCAATATACCAGAGAGACAGAAGAGAAAACCTTTCCGCCGCCGCAAGCCTCTGTTCTTCTGTGATCTCATCTGGAGGCCTTTTCTGGTACTCTGCCGGAGGGGGGATCGATCACGGAGGGCTTCTACATCAACCTTCCTGCCCTTCCAATGATGTGTGAGTAGTTTACCACAGACCTACGGGTCCATAGCTAGTAGCTAGATGGCTTCTTCTCTCTCTTTGATCTTCAATACCATGTTCTCCTCGATGTTCTTGGAGTTCTATCCGATGTAATTTTCTTTTACGGCGTGTTTGTTGGGATCCGATGAATTGTGAGTTTATGATCAGATTATTCATGAGAAATATTTGATCTTCTCTGAACTCTTTTATGTATGATTATTATAGCTTTGTATTTCTCTCCGATCTATTAATTTGGTTTGGCCTACTATATTGATTTATCTTGCAATGGGAGAGGTGCTTTGTGACGGGTTCAATCTTGCGGTGCTCAATCCCAGTGACAGAAGGGGACATGACACATATTTGTATTGTTGCCATTAAGGATAAAAAGATGGGGTTTAATCATATTGCTTGAATTTACTTTGTCTACATCATGTCATCTTGCTTAAGGCATTACTCTGTTTTATACTTAATACCCTAGATGCATGCTGGACAGCGGTCGATGGGTGGAGTAATAGTAGTAGATGCAGGCAGGAGTCGGTCTACTTGTCTCGGACGTGATGCCTATATACATGATCATTGCCATGAATCCGTCATAATTATTTGCTTTTCTATCAATTGCCCAACAGTAATTTGTTTACCCACCGTATGCTATGTGTTCGAGAGAGAAGCCTCTAGTGAAAACGATGGCCTCCGGGTCTACTTTATCATATATAAAAAACCTAAAAAATACCTTGCTACAATTTATTTACTTTTATTTTAATTAGTATTTTAGTTTATCTATCTATCACTATCAGAATTAATCCTTGCAAATAACCGCTAAGAGGATTGACAACCCTCTTATTTGCGTCGGGTGCAAGTGTTTGCTTTTGTGTGTGCAGGTGCGCTTAACGGGATTTTGCTTGGTTCTCCTACTGGATTGATAACCTTGGTTCTTAACAGAGGGAAATACTTATCTCTACTATACTACATCATCCTCTCCTCTTCGGGGAAATACCAACGCAGTCTACAAGTAGCAGGAAGAATTTCTGGCACCGTTGCTGGGGAGACATCATCAAAATTACCAAGTACCTTCGCACAAACTATCATCCACTTGCATTTATTTTATTAGCCTTTTTATTTGCATTTGCCTCTCGTTTTCATCTCCCCCACTTCTAATTTTTTTTACAAAAACACAAAAATATTTTTGTTTGCTTGCTTGGTAGTTTGCTTGATTTATCATCATGACTAGTTTTACCATCCCTCCTTTGTCTCCTGACTTTGAAGTTCTTTACGTCAAACAGAAACAAGGAGAAAATTTGAAAGATGCTTGGTATAGGATAATCGAATCTTATCGTGTTTGTACCGTAAAAGGGGATATGAAAATTTTGTTGCGAAACTTTTATGTAGGGCTAACTATGCCGAATAGACAGCCCTTGGATTTTGCTACCAAAGGAAATTTTATTGACAGTGATCCTAATACTGCTTATGAATTAATAGAGGGAATAGTGGGAACCCCACCCTTGCAAAAAGGATCCAATTATACTCAAGAAGGGATTCAAATTTTGGAAAAGCTAGGTGACATACAAAAGAATTTGGTGGAGTTACAAAAGTCTAATGAACCTCTTAAAAATGTTAGTGGCAACCTCAATCGCATGAATAATCTCCTCACTATTTGCAACAAGAAGTTAGACACTTTAGATAGTAAAATTGCCTTATTTTCTGAAAGTAATGGGAAGCGTAAAGAGCCTCCTGGGTTCGAAACCAACCCATCTAAATTAGCAAAAACCAAGGATGACAACACTTGAAACTATGCATTATGCCTAGCTAGGGGCATAAAACAATAGCGCTTGTTGGGAGGCAACCCAATGAATAAAATAAATTTTTGTTTTTACCTACTGTTCTTGTGTGTTTACACAATTATAGCCTCTGTTATGATTGTATTTTTATCTTTTAATTAGTGTTTGTGCCAAGTGATACGTCTCCAACGTATCTATAATTTATGAAGTATTCGTGCCATGTTTATAACAATTTTATATGGTTTTGGTATGATTTGATTAGAACTAACCCGGACTGACGCTATTTTCAGCAGAACTACCGTGGTGTTGTTTTTTGTGCAGAAACAAAAGTTCTCGGAATTGGCTGAAACTTTTTGGTGATTTTTTTGGAATATAAGAGACCCCCGAAGCTTCGTGGAAGGACCAGAAGAGTCACGAGGAAGTGACAAGCCTGCTAGGCACGCCCTGGGGGGTAGGAAGGGCCTAGCGAGCTTGTCGCTCCCTCGTGGGCCCCCTTGACGTGAAACCAACGCCAAAAATTCCTATAAATACCAAAAACCCTAGAAAGAAACCTAGAACTTCTGCTCCACCACCGCAAGCCTCTGTTCCGAAGCGATCTCATCCGGAGCCCTGTTCCGGCACTCTGCCGGAGGGGGGAATCATCACCGGAGGCCATCTTCATCATCCCGTCGGTCTCCATGACGAGGAGGGAGTAGTTCACCGTCGGGGCTGAGGGTATGTACCAGTAGCTATGTGTTTGATCTCTATCTCGTGTTCTTGATTTGGCACGATCTTAATGTACCGCGAGCTTTGTTAATATAGTTGGATCATATGGTGTTTCTTCCCTCTCTATCTTCTTGTGATGAATTGAGTCTTTTCCTTTGAAGTTTCGTTATTACTGGATTGAATATTTCAGATTTGAGAACACATGATGTATGACTTGCATGTGGATACCCGTGGTGACAATGGGGTATTCTATTGATTCACTTTATGTATGTTTTGGTGATCAACTCGCGGATTCCTGTGACCTTGGGGTAATCTAGGCATAGGGGTTGGTTGGACGTTTTCATCTTCTTTTCTCCGATAAAAACTTTGGGGTGTTCTTTGAAGTTCTTTGTGTGGATTGAATATTATGAATCTGAAGTTGTTTGATGCATATCGAATAATCAACTCACGGATACTTGTGGTGACATTGGAGCATCTAGGTGACATTAGAGTTGGTTGATGCATATCACATGGTGTTATTTTAGTATGAACTCTAGGGCTGTTTGTGACACTTATAGGGATGGCTCAATAGATTGATCGGAAAGGATAACTTTGAGGTGGTTTCGTACCCTACAACAATTTCATCTTATGTTCTCCGTAATAGGAACTTTGGAGTGATTCTTTGTCGCACGTTGAGGGATTGTTATATGATTCAATTATGTTAGCATTGTTGAGAGATTGCACTAGTGAAAGTATGAACCCTAGGCCTTGTTTTCAAGCATTGCAATACCGTTTGTTCTCCGTTTTATCACTTGCTACCTTGCTGTTTTTATATTTTCAGATTACAAAACCTATATCTACTATCCAGACTACACTTGTATCACCATCTCTTCGCCGAACTAGTGCACCTATACAATTTACCATTGTATTGGGTGTGTTGGGGACACAAAAGAATGCTTGTATTTGATTACAGGGTTGTTTGAGAGAGACCATCTTCATCCTATGCCTCCCAAGGATTGATAAACCTTTGGTCATCCACTTGAGGGAAATTTGCTGCTGTCCTACAAAACTCTGCACTTGGAGGCCCAACAACATCTACAAGAATAAAAGTTGCGTAGTAGACATCAAGCTCTTTTTTCTGGTGCCGTTGCCGGGGAGGTGAGTGCTTGAAGGTTGATACGTCTCCAACGTATCTATAATTTTTGATTGTTCCATGCTATTATAGTATCAATCTTGGATGTTTTATATGCAATTATATGCCATTATATATCATTTTTTGGGATTAACCTATTAACCCAGTGCCCAGTGCCAGTTGCTGTTTTCTGCTTGTTTTTGCCTTTTCAGAAAATCATTATCAAAAAGTGTCCAAATGAGAAAAAAACTTTGGATTAATTTTTTCTGGACCAGAAGAGACCTAGAAAGCTTCGGGAGAAGACCAAAAGAGTCACGAGGAGGCGACAAGCCTGGAGGGCGTGCCCCCAGGCTTGTGGGCCCCTCATGGCACCTCCTGACCTAATTCCAACGCTATAAATTCTGAAATATTCCCAATATACCAGGGAGACAGAAGAGAAAACCTTTCCACCACTGCAAGCCTCTGTTCTTCCGCGATCCCATCTGGAGGCCTTTTCCCGTACTCTGCCGTAGGGGGAATCGATCACGGAGGGCTTCTTCATCAACCTTGCTGCCCTTCCGATGATGTGTGTGTAGTTTACCACAGACCTACAGGTCCGTAGCTAGTAGCTAGATGGCTTCTTCTCTCTCTTTGATCTTCAATACCATGTTCTCCTCGATGTTCTTGGAGTTCTATCCGATGTAATCTTCTTTTGCGGTGTGTTTGTTGTGATCCGATGAATTGTGAGTTTATGATCAGATTATTCATCAGAAATGTTTGAGTCTTCTCTGAACTCTTTTATGCATGATTATTATAGCTTTGTATTTCTCTCCGGTCTATCAATTTAGTTTGGCCTACTAGATTGATTTGTCTTGCAATGGGAGAGGTGCTTTGTGATGGGTTCAATCTTGCGGTGCTCAATCCCAGTGTCAGTAGGGGACATGACACGCATTTGTATTGTTGCCATTAAGGATAAAATATGGGGTTTAATCATATTGCTTGAGTTTACTTTGTCTACATCATGTCATCTTGCTTAAGGCGTTACTCTGTTTTCATACTTAATACCCTAGATGCATGCTGGATAGCGGTCGATGGGTGGAGTAATAGTAGTAGATGCTGGCAGGAGTCGGTCTACTTGTCTCGGACGTGATGCCTATATACATGATCTTTTCCATGAATCCGTCATAATTATTTGCTTTTCTATCAATTGCCCAACTGTAATTTGTTTACCCACCGTATGCTATGTGTTCGAGAGAGAAGCCTCTAGTGAAAACTATGGCCCCCGGGTCTACTTTATCATATATAAAAAACCTAAAAATACCTTGCTGCAATTTATTTACTTTTATTTTAATTAGTATTTTAGTTTATCTATTTACCTCTATAAGATTTAATCCTTGCAATTAACCGCTAAGAGGATTGTCAACCCTCTTATTTGCGTTGGGTGCAAGTGTTTGCTTTTGTGTGTGCAGGTGCGCTTAACGGGATTTTGCTTGGTTCTCCTACTGGATTGATAACCTTGGTTCTTAATTGAGGGAAATACTTATCTCTACTGTACTGCATCATCCTCTCCTCTTCGGGGAAATATCAACGCAGACTACAAGTAGCAGGAAGAATTTCTGGCGCCGTTGCCGGGGAGACATCATCAAAATTACCAAGTACCTTCGCACAAACTATCATTCACTTGCATTTATTTTATTTGCCTTTTTATTTGCATTTGCTTCTCGTTTTGATCTCCCCCACTTTTAAAACAGTTTTACAAAAACACAAAAATATTTTTATTTGCTCGTTTGCTTGCTTGTGTTGCCATGTGCTTCCTATTTGCTTGCTTAAAAATTATTGATATGGATCCTCATCCACTTGCTAATATTTTCAAAAAAATCCAATTATGATGATCCAATTGCTAGTGAGTTGAGTCCACTAGATTATCTTTATGAAGTTTTGCTTGAAAATCGTGAATCTGAAAATTGTTATGAAGAAATTTATAAAGTGATTCATGATAGCTCCTTGGATGAAAAGCGTGATTGCAATGATTTTATTATAAATTCTATTAATGTCAATTGTGTTAATAATATGCAAAACTATAAGCTTGGGGATGATGATTTTGTTATATCCACTACTTATTGTAATGATCATGATTGGGGTGATGCTTCTTATGATCTTGAAAATTTATTTAAGCCTCATGATAAATATGATATTAATAATAATGATTGCAATATTATTTAAAGTGGGTTTGGAAGAGTGTCAACTTTAGGTAAAAAGAATACCACTATCTTGGAAGATTATAATTTTTTTATGCATGTGGATCATAGAGAAAATATTGTTTATGATAGCTATATTGTTGAATTTGATTATGATCCTACATGTAATTATTATGAGAGAGTAAAATATGGTTGTAGAAATTTTCATGTTACTAAATTACCTCTCTTTGTGTTGAAATTTTTAATGCTTCATTCTTCCTATTTGCATATGCTAGATATTGCTTGTCTTGATAATTTGTTTTCCTATAAAATGCCTATGCATCGGAAGTATGTTAGACTTAATGGCTATAAAGAAAGAGCTTGTTGGGAGGCAACCCAATGAATAAAATAAAATTTTGTTTTTACCTTCTGTTCTTGAGTGTTCACACAATTATAGCCTCTGTTATGATTGTATTTTTATGTTTTAATTAGTGTTTGTGCCAAGTAATGCCTTTGGGATGATGTTGATGATAGTATAATTGATGTTGTTTGGAATATATAAAGTTTTGCGTCAAGTGCTGGAATTTTAATTCTGTACTGGAGCGTCAGAACCTTCTGAATTTTTTACACAGTATTGATATATGAATTTCCCACGTTGTCCTAATTTTTCAGAAGTTTTGGAGTTACATAAGTATGACATTAATTCAGATCTTTACTTCTGTTTTAGACAGATTCTGTTTTTGTTGCATAGTTTGCTTATTTTGATGAATCTATGGATCGTATCAGGGGGGTATGAGTCATGGAGAAGTTGGAGTATAGTAGCATTATGCCAATATTAAATATGAATCAATTTACAATAGTACCTAAAGTTTAAGATTTATTTGTTATACTAACGGATCTCACGAGGTTTCTGTTGAGTTTTGTGTACTGAAGTTTTCAAGTTTTGGGTGAGACTACGATGGACAAAGGAATAAGGAGCGGCAAGATCCTAAGCTTGGTGATGCCGAAGGCACCCCAAGGTAATATTCAATGAAGACTCAAGCGTCTAAGCTTGGGGATGCCCCGGAAGGCATCCCCTCTTTCGTCTACAATCTATCGGCAACTCACTTGGAGCTATATTTTTATTCATCACATGATATGTGCTTTACTTGGAGCGTCTTGTGATATAGTTCGTTTGCTTTTTAGTTTGTCACAATCATCTTTGCTGAACACACCTTTTTGAGAGGGACACACATTATTCGTGATTTGTTAGAATACTCTATGTGCTTCACTTATATCTTTTGAGCTAGGCAGTTGCTCTAGTGCTTCACTTATATCTTTTAGAGCATGGCGGTGGTTATATTTTAAAGAAATAGTTGCACTCTCATGCTTCACTTATATATTTTTGAGAGTCTAATGATTAGCAATGGTAATATGCACGGGTTATGAATTTGGTCCGGATATGATAGGTATTCAAGAGGGATATAATAAAAACTTTCATGTAGATCACTGAATATCATAAGTTTGATTCCTTGCAATAGTTTTGCGATATTAAGATGGTAATATGTGGGAGGTATTAGTAGATAATTGTGGTTTAGTAAGAATATTGGTGTTAAGGATTGTGATTCCCGAAGCATGCACATATGATCTGTCGTTATGCTAGGAAGTTGGAGCATGATTTATTCTTGATTGTCTACCTTATGAGTGCGGTCGGGGACGAGCGATGGACTTGTCCTACCAATCTATCCCCCTAGGGGCATGCGTAGTAGTACTTTGCTTCGAGGGCTAATAAACTTTCGCAATAAGTATGTGAGTTCTTTATGACTAATGTGAGTCCATGGATTATACGCACTCTCACCCTTCTGCAATTTGCTAGCCTCTTCGGTACCGTGCATTGCCCTTTCTCACATCGAGAGTTGGTGCAAACTTCCCCGGTGCATCCAAACCCCGTGATATGATACGCTCTATCACACATAAGCCTCCTCATATCATCCTCAAAACAGCCACCATACCTACCTATCATGGCATTTCCATAGCCATTCCGAGATACATTGCCATGCAACTTCCACCGTTCCGTTTTTATGACACACATCGTCATTGTCATATTGCTTTGCATGATCATATAGCTGACATAGTATTTGTGGCTCAGCCACCATTCATCATTTTTATACATTTTACGCTAGCATCATTGCACATCCTGGTACACTGCAAGAGGCATTCATATTGAGTCATATTTTTGTTCTAGTATCGAGTTGTAATATTGAGTTGTAAGTAAATAAAAGTGTGATGATCATCATTATTAGAGCATTGTCCCAGTGAGGAAAGGATGATGGAGACCATGATTCACCCACAAGTCCGGATGAGACTCCGGACGAAAATAAAAAAAAGAGAAAAACAAAAAAAGAGAGGCCGAAAAGAGCCATGAAAAAAAGATAGAAAAAGAGAGAAGGGGCAATGTTACTATCCTTTTCCACACTTGTGCTTCAGAGTAGCACCAGTTTTTCATATAGAGAGTCTCCTATTTTGTCACTTTCGTATACTAGTGGAAAATTTTCATTATAGAACTTGGCTTGTATACTCCGATGATGGGCTTCCTCAAATGCCCGAGGTCTTCATGAGCAAGCAAGTTGGATGCACACCCACTTAGTTTTCATGTTGAGCTTTCATACACTTATAGCTCTTAGTGCATCCATTGCATGGCAATCCCTACTCCTCGCATTGACATCAATTGATGGGCATCTCCATAGCCCGTTGATTAGCCTTGTCGATGTGAGACTATCTTCTTATTTTTGACTTCCCCTTATTGATCTCTACCACCACACTCTATTCCACCCATAGTGCTATATCCATGGCTTGCGCTCATGTATTGCGTGGGAGTTGAAAAAGCTGAAGCGCGTTAAAAAGTATGAACCAATTGCTCGGCTTGTCATCAGGGTTGTGCATGATAAATACTTTGTGTTAAGAAGATGGAGCATGACAGGATTATATGATTTTGTAGGGATAACGTTCTTTAGCATTTTTATTTTGAAAGACATGATTGTTTATTAGTATGCCTGAGTATTAATGTCTTTATATCAAATTATAGACTATTGCTTTGAATCATTCGGATCTTATTATTCATACCGTAAGAGAGAGATTACATGATGAAACATGATAGGTAGCATTCCACATAAAAAATTCTGTTTTTATCATTTACCTACTCGAGGACGAGCAGGAATTAAGCTTGGGGATGCTTGATACGTCTCCAACGTATCTATAATTTTTGATTGTTCCATGCTATTATAGTATCAATCTTGGATGTTTTATATGCAATTATATGCCATTATATATCATTTTTTGGGACTAACCTATTAACCCAGTGCCAGTTGCTGTTTTCTGCTTGTTTTTGCCTTTTTAGAAAATCATTATCAAAAAGTGTCCAAACGAGAAAAAAACTTTGGATTAATTTTTTCTGGACCAGAAGAGACCTAGGAAGCTTCGGGAGAAGAGTCACGAGGAGGCGACAAGCCTGGTGGGCGCGCCCAGGGGGGTAGGGCGTGCCCCCCAGGCTTGTGGGCCCCTCGTGGCACCTCCTGACCTAATTCCAACGCTATAAATTCTGAAATATTCCCAATATACCTGGGAGACAGAAGAGAAAACCTTTCCGCCGCCGCAAGCCTCTGTTCTTCCGCGATCCCATCTGGAGGCCTTTTCCGGTACTCTACCGGAGGGGGAATCGATCACGGAGGGCTTCTTCATCAACCTTGCTGCCCTTCCGATGATGTGTGAGTAGTTTACCACAGACCTACGGGTCCATAGCTAGTAGCTAGATGGCTTCTTCTCTCTCGTTGATCTTCAATACCATGTTCTCCTTGATGTTCTTGGAGTTCTATCCGATGTAATCTTATTTTGCGGTGTGTTTGTTGGGATCCGATGAATTGTGAGTTTATGATCAGATTATTCATGAGAAATGTTTGAGTCTTCTCTGAACTCTTTTATGCATGATTATTATAGCTTTGTATTTCTCTCCGATCTATCGATTTAGTTTGGCCTACTAGATTGATTTGTCTTGCAATGGGAGAAGTGCTTTGTGATGGGTTCAATCTTGCGGTGCTCAATCCCAGTGACAGTAGGGGACATGACACGTATTTGTATTGTTGCCATTAAGGATAAAAAGGTGGGGTTTAATCATATTGCTTGAGTATACTTTGTCTACATCATGTCATCTTGCTTAAGGCGTTACTCTGTTTCATACTTAATACCTGATAACCCACAAGTATAGGGGATCAGTTGTAGCCTTTCTTGATAAATAAGAGTGTCGAACCCAACGAGGAGCTAAAGGTAGAATCAATATTCCCTTCAAGTTCTATCGACCATCGATACAACTCTACACACACTTAACGTTCACTTTACCTAGAACAAGAATAAAACTACTTTGAGGTGTAATAGGATAAGACTACTTTGCAAGAATATAACTAGGAGTACTTTGCGAGAATAAAACTACGAGTAATTTGCAAGATAATAAAAGTTAGTTATTTAGTAGAAAGCTTTTGTAACACAAGAAAAGGATTTGTCCCTAGGCATTCGATAACTAGACCGGTAATCATTATTGCAATTTTATATGAGGGAGAGGCATGAGCTAACATACTTTCCGTACTTGGATCATATGCACTTATGATTGGAACTCTAGCAAGCATCCGCAACTACCAAAGATTATTAAGGTAAAACCCAACCATAGCATTAAGTAACAAGTCCTCTTTACTCCCATACGCAACAACCCCCTTACTCGGGTGTAAGCTTCTGTCACTCTAGCCGCCCATTATAAGAGAATTATAAACGTATTGCAAACCCTATAGCGGGAATCCCTCATGCTTGTGCGACACGGAGGGCATCATAGGACAGCACAAAAATAAAACATACAACTCAAACCAATCACGATCATCAATCAACCCATAGGACAAAACGAATTTACTCAAACATCATAGGATTGCCACATATCATTGGATAATAATATATAGCATTAAGCACCATGTTTAAATAGAGATTACAGCGGGGAGAAGAGGTGTTACACCGCTACATAGAGGGGGAGAGAGTTGGTGTTTGTAACACCCCAAAAAAATATTCTCTTTTGATTATCGAAATCTTTTCTTTAAAAGAAAATACTTTGGATTACTATGGCTTTATTTCCCTCTTTCTTTTGTTTTGAAAGCCATTTTTAAGTTTTCAATTGGGTTTCTAAAATTTTAAAATGGTTTTTGATTTAATCTTTTCTTACTTGAGTAAATATTTTGTAGGACCAAAAATCTTTTCTTTTAGAAAACTTTTTGAATAATTACTTATTTCAAAGAAATGGTCCATTTCATCTTTTTCAAACACTTAGAAAATTCTCAAAAAAATTCATCTGTCATTTTCAAATTATCATCCAAGCTATCCTCTCACCGTAGGACAGTACCCAATACTTCTTCTCTCCACAAAAATATTATTTATCATATTTAGCAAATTCCAAAACTAGAATTCCATTTATTCCAAGTTCCTTTGATTTACAAAGGAACTATAAATTCCTTAGCTTTCCTGCCCTCACAAAAATTACCCCAACTACATGACAGTACCCACATTCAATTTCTCCAAAAATATTCTGTTCCACAGTTCAAAATTGTCAAATTTCATTTGAATGAAATTTGCACCAGATTCAGTTTACTTGCTCAAAACCCAATCTAGACTACTCCAAAAATTCTGAAATTTTGCCAGCACCTTTGTCATGCATCAGTACATCACCACAAAAAGTTTCAAAATTTTCAAAAATTCTTAAGGCCATTTGGCATTTCTTCGAACACCTACTGTGCATAGAATCTGAATTTGGACAAAATTTAGAGAAGCACTGCCGTTCAGTGCACTCCACGCCTCCTCTCCCTCATCCGCATTGCTCCTGGCCATCAATGCCTCGCTGTAGACCCCACTCACCAGCCTCTCATCGCCGACGGGCCGGTGGCGAGCCGGTGCAACGGCCGCTGCTCCCAGTCATGGCGGGCTGAGAGGATCAGCTCGGCCACCAGCCTCCATCACTCCTCCTCACCGCTCCCTCCTACCTCCCCTCCACACGGCACTTTCTCCGCAGCTCCCACGCACCGTCCAAGCCGCCCGCACCCGCCTGTTAGTCGCCGGAGATGAACACCACCGCCATGGCCGTACGGGAGCCCTGTCGTGGATAAGGCGATAGAGCTCGCGGGGCGTTGCGCAGGCGCTACCAGAAGCCTCCCCTAGTCTCACTGACACCCACCGTCCTAGTCCACCGCCCCTAGCTACCGCCACCGGCCACAATTACTCCCGTGAGATCCAGGCACTTCCGGCCATCCCTGTCTGCCTATATAAGGGCCACCCTGAGTTGCGTCGATCACTCACCTCACCTCCACGCCCTCCAAATCGACCTCCCGCACATCTCCTTGACCTCGGGGAGGTCTTCTTCTCCACCTCCGGCCACCCGATCCGCCGCGGGTCCTGGGAAGGTTTCGACGCCACCACTCCATCTCCACCTCTCAAATTCCATCAGTAGGCTCCTGGTGCACCACCTCATTCATTCCACGCGTCAATTTGACGCCCGAAACTCTCTCCGACGAGATCCATCACCACCCGACGCCACCGTCCGCCGGAGTTGACACCGCCGTCACCACGGTGCCCGCCGGCGACCACCACCACCACCCACCGACGCGGAATGACACCCTGAGCATGCTCATATCATCACCGTCCCTCGAAACGCCGGCGATCGCCGTCGGTGACCACCGCATCCTCACTGTACTCGCGCGCGAGGGCCCACCCGTCAGTGTTTTATTCTTTTCTGTTTATTTCTCGGGTGTCTTCTGCCTCAATACGTTTTCTGAACTGGGAAACGTACTTTCGCCCGAGGCGCTTTCTGTTTTACTGCTCTGGGACCCGCTGGCAAAAATTTTATTTATAGAATGGTCCCTAGACTTAAAACCATCATAACTTTTTAACTACAAATCATTTTCACCTGATTATTTTTTTGAAAATTTTCTTTTTCACTCTAGTTTTATAGTATTTATTTAAAAATATTTTGAGCCAACTTTTCGTGCTGTCACAAAAAATTTGACTGGATTTTGAATTCTTATTTTATAGAAAACGAGGAGGGAAACTTTGCCGAAAATTTCGAGGAATCGTCTTCTGCCTACTTTGAGAAAGGCAAGCATTTTGAACTTGGGATATGGTGTTTGCATACATGGTTGCATAAGTGATCACCGATATGTGGTGGGCAGTAGGTGCCTGCACGGTCATATTTCATTTGTGCATTTCCTGCATGCATTTAAAAATCATTAACATGGATAAAGTTGGTTATATACCAGGGGTATTCCCCCTGTCCATGTCGTGCCGGTTAGCACGAATCACGTCGTGGCACGATGGTGTCACTGTGGCATGTGAAGCATGCCAGTCATAATAATAAAACCTCCCGAGTCGACCTAGATCGAGTCTTGTTCCGTCATGCTTAGCTAAAAATAGTGCTGCCACTTGTCTTCCCGCGAGGGGAGTTCGGCTTAGTAAGTTGCTAACCCCTTTCCATGTACATACCACACAGAAGGGCCGCGATGAGGGTTTCCAAGGCCCTGGAATAATGCCAGTCATCAGGTCAGGGGGCATGGGTGTATCCGGCTGGGCCGAGAGGGGGGCACCCCTTGTATTTGCACGCGTTATAAATTGTGATCCCATGCTATTCGAGACGGCGGTCTCCCCGTCTTAAAGTTTTCCTGGAATGATGCCTTGGGTGATTCCGGGCATCAGAGCGCTTAAGCTGGTGTGTACTGGTTAGGTGTGTTTTCAACACAAAAACCATGATCCGAATTAGTCAACGTTTCGAGGTTGGCTAGAGAAATCCTATACATGTGGGTAAAGAGTACAACCTCTGTAGAGTTAAACCTATTCGAATAGCCGTGTTCACGGTCAAGGACGTTAGCTGGGAAGGGTCAAGTGTCGGTCCCGGTGTCGGTCGGAGGAAATAATACTACTGATCATGATCCACTTTTAATGAATGATTATTGTCACTACTGATGCTATCATGAATATTATTGTTAACCTGGATATTGCTATGGACTAACTCTTTTCTCTTATGTGTAACCTTGAGTATCTCTTGGGATGGTTGTGCCACCTGGATACTCATTTCTTTTCAAGACCTCTCGAGGCATCGCATTCAGACACCCATTTGGCATTTCTTTTCAAGACCTCTCGAGGCGTCGCATTCAGACACCCGTTTGGCATTTCTTTTCAAGACCTCTCGAGGCGTCGCATCCAGACACCCGTTTGGTATTTCTTTTCAAGACCTCTCGAGGCGTCGCATTCAGACACCCGTTTTGGCATTTATCTTGGAATCCTCGGGCGGTCTAACGCCCGATGTTCCATTTTATTTTCTTGGAATCCTCGGGCGGTCTAACGCCCGATGTTCCATTTTATTTTCTTGGAATCCTTGGGCGGTCTAACGCCCGATGTTCCATTTTATTTTCTTGGTTTATTACTAAAATGATATATTTAGCCATCTACACTGTATTGATATTTATCATACCATGCTTTAATTTCGGCCAGCATATGCATATAAATTAGTCCATCATGATCATATGCACTCTATTGCCTTCGGTATATCTTTTGTTCATAATGTTTGCGAGTACATTCAAACATACTCACTGGCTTGTCCCTGGCTTGTTAATTTGGCCAGACCTGAATGAAGACCATCTTATGGAGGAAGAGTGCGCTAGTGAACCCGACACTTAGAGGTGTTCCCAGTCAGTCACCTTGTGGTCTTGGAGTCTACCACGTGTATCATCCGCAGTGTTTCCACCCCACTAATAAAATAGCCAAGCCTCACACTGACGCTTGGCTTTACTTTATTGTATCAGTGTTGTAATATCACCACACCACTGTCTTGTACCACCACTGTCATATAATGACAAGTCTGTAATAAATGTTGAGCACTCTGGCTCAACCTTGTGTAATATTATGTATGTACTGGATATCTATATCAAGGGAATCCACCAGTTGTTCTGATCTTGGGGCTGGTGTGATTTGAGGCTATTCCGAGATTTATTCCGGAACCGGCCCGACAAACCTTGGTATCAGAGCCAGGCTGACTGTAGGAAGCCCTAGGTGCGATCGTTAGTAGCAGAGTTAATTCTAACAAATTTTAGCAACACCTCATGCATCGTAACAAAGTTTCCTTAGTCGTCATATATTTATGATATGACTATTTGGATTTTTGTCTACTATTATAGATATCTGGCGGCAACTGCCCAACTTAGATTTTCACCAATGAGCCTGTGGGGTTTTCCCGCCTTCTCGTCGTCATTGCTAGAGTCGCGATGAGATCTCCGAGCCGTCCAGAGTACACAGTCTATCCCGACAGGATCTCGGACACCCTGACTATGTACCAGGCCTCGGTATATATTCGGGGTGGACATGTCGAGCCACACCGCAACTTTCGGTTCATGGGGAGAGTCATGCCTACTGAGAGGCATGCTATCCAGATGGCTGCCCGAGAGGCCATCGCTCGTCTTAGGGACATTCTTCCAGTCATGCAGACACGTCCCTATCATTATCTCCCATGCCATGTTCCATACACTAGTCACTATGCTTTCTCTTGCACCACGGGAGAAAGGGACGAGGCGATTGAGCCCCTTGTCTAGTACATCATGGCTCTAGAGTCGGTCTTCACCTCACTGGTGGACGACTATCTTGCCGCACAGATGGACTTGGCTCGTGCGAGGGTTCCTCGCAGGAGTGAGTTCCGTTCTCCTTCACCACGCGCTTCTCGCATTCTGACTCCACCATATGATCCTCCTACCCTTTCCACGATTCGACACCCATCCCCGAGCGATGAGTCTAGTCGCTTGGCTGCCCCCACTCTGGTTAGAGCTTCACTGCCTACGAGTACAGTACAACCACGGGCAGGCATGACATCGACAGCTGCCCGACTGGAGACCATACCCGAGGAGGAGGTCGAGTCTTCAGCACCCCGTCTGGGACTTACCCTCAGTAGGGCTTGCGATATTCCAGACACTCCGTGATAGCAGACTAGGCATCAGCACCGCAGTCACCTTTTATGAGTGTGTAGCTGTAAAATATTTATTTTCTGTTTCTTTTCTTATTTTTAAGATGGGGAGTAGTAGACCTTGGATCGCAGCATGCTAAGAGGATGGAGAAGTGCACTAGTCTAAATAATCTGTCATGTAAGCATCACGACTATGATGAGAGTAATGTATAATTAAGTCTTGCATGTATAATATAACTCGCTACTTGTATGTACCTACGCTTTTGGGGGGGAAATTATTTTCAGTCTCTTAAATTTTTTCCTTTATAATTTCTTTCCTCATCAGTGTTTACACCAATACCCCAGAAAGAAAATGCATCGTCCCTGGACTCGTTCTATGCCCAGTCCACCAGAGGACAACTTTGCACAAATGGGAAATAACTTCACACCAGGACAGACAAGTCAGCAAAGCAATGATTCAGCATTCTCACAAGTATGCCGTCTTTATGAACAAAGTCAGCAGCAGCATCAGGAAATGATGCAGCATTTGATAAGTATGGGAAATCACCTAGGACAGCATCAACCCAGATCAAAGCTATCTGAACTTCAGAGAACCAATCCGACTGTCTTTTCTCACACAGACAAACCTTTGGAGGCAGACGACTGGCTGCATGATATTGAGAGAAAATTGGTCATAGCTCAGTGTACGGACCAGGAAAAAGTACTATACGCTCCGCATTATTTTTCTAGAACAGCAGCATCATGGTGGGAAAATCTACGCCACACACATCCCAATGGAGAAGACATCACCTGGGAGCAATTCAAGGAAAGTTTCCGAGGAGCACATATTCCAAACAACATCATGAAATTGAAGAAAAGAGAATTTGAGGATCACAAGCAACGAGGCACAACGGTAACCCAGTATCTCCACCAGTTTACTTAGCTAGCCCGGTATGCCAACGATGAATATATGACAGAGAGCAAAAAAATGGAGAAATTCCTAGATGGGCTTGTTCCATCATTAAAGTGTCAATTGGTAGTTCATACCTTTCCGGATTTCAAGACACTGGTAGACAAGGCTATCATCCTGGAAAATGAGCACCGCAACATGAATGAGATTCGCATGCGCCGCATGAACCAGTCAGTACAGGTTTGTAACAACAGGCCCCGAAATGAATCTCAGAGGCCTGTGGCACCCCGACCAGCAATTCCAACACCACGACCGCAACAAAACCGCAGTTCCTACAACAACAGGACCAAGGAAGCAATATACCGTCCTGGCATCACCTGTTATGCCTGTGGAGCATAGGGGCATTATGCTAGGCAATGCCCAAAACAGGGGAATAATGCCCCCAAACCCAACAACAATGGCCGCAGTACTAGTGCAGCTCCGCGACACAACAACCTCAACACCAACAACAATCAAAGAAAGGGGTAGGTTAACCACGTGACATTTGAGGAAGAACAGAATGCGCCAGACATCGTGTTTGGTATGTTTCCTGTCAACACCATTAATTCTATAGTTTTATTTGATTCTGGAGTTTTCCATTCGTGCATCTCTAAAAGATTTGCCTCGAAGAATCAATTTTATTTTTCGCCTTTGAAAAATTTGATGGTTATTCAGTCCCCGGGATCAAAGCAAAGCACACAATGGTACTGCCAGGATGTGAACATTGAAATAAAAGGAATGAAGTTTTTAGCAAATCTTATTGTACTGGAAGCAGTCGATTTGGATGTTATTTTGGGGATGGACTGGTTGACCACAAATAAAGGCTTTATAGACTGCTACAATCGTACAGTGACTCTCACCAATTGTAAAGGGAAGACAGTATAGTTTGGAACAAGGGGGATTTCCATCTCGCAAGGGAAGCTAAATAAGCTGGACATGACAAAATTAAGCAAGGTTCCTATGGTATGCAAATACCCCGATGATTTCCCTGAGGAGCTACCAGGCATGCCACCAGATCGTGAAATTGAATTTGTTATTGAAGTAGCACCTGGAACGGCACCCATCTACAAGAAGCCTTATCGAATGGCTCCGACAGAATTGGTTGAGCTGAAGAAACAAATTAAGGAATTACTAGAAAAGGGTTATGTCCGACCCAGCTCATCACCATGGGGATCACCGGTTTTATTTGCCAAGAAAAAGGATGGGACCTTAAGGTTATGTATTGATTACAGGGCACTCAATATGGTTACTATCAAAAATAAATATCCATTACCAAGGATCAATGACTTGTTTGACCAACTCGCAGAAGCTAGGGTTTTCTCAAAAATAGACTTGAGATCAGGCTACCATCAGTTAAAAATTCGGTCATCAGATATACCCAAAATAGCGTTTACCACCAGCTACGGGTTATATGAATTCACTGTAATGCCTTTTGGGTTGACCAACGCTCCTGCTTATTTCGTCCAACTCATGAACAAGGTTTTCATGAAATATTTGGACAAGTTCGTGGTTGTGTTCATTGATGATATACTTATCTACTCCAAGACGCCCGAGGAACATGAGCAGCATCTTCGAATAGTCCTAGAAGAATTACGGAAAAATCAGCTCTATGCCAAATATAGAAAATGTGAATTTTGGTTACGAGAAGTTGGTTTTCTGGGACATGTACTGACAAAGGATGGAATAGCAGTGGACCCAAGTAAAGTAAAGGATGTCTTAGGATGGAAGCAACCCACAAACATGACTGAGATCAGGAGTTTTCTAGGTTTGGCTGGCTACTATCGATGATTTATTGAAGGATTCTCCACCATAGCCAGACCCATGACTCAGTTACTCAAGAAGGATAAAAAGTTTGAATGGACTGAAGCATGTGAGAAAAGATTCCAAGAATTTAAAAAGAGGTTAACAATGGCATCTGTTCTGACCGTGCCAGATGTGCACAAGAATTTTGAAATATACTGTGACGCTTCCAGAAAAGGCCTTGGATGCGTGTTAATGCAGGAAGGAACGGTCGTAACTTATGCTTCAAGACAGCTACGACGACACGAAGAAAATTATCCTACCCATGACTTGGAACTACCAGCTGTAGTACATGCACTCAAGGAATGGCGACATTACCTTCTTGGTAATCGATGTGAGATATACACGGATCATAAAAGTCTTAAGTATATCTTCACCCTGCCAGAACTAAACCTACGACAATGTTGCTGGCTTGAGCTAATTAAGGATTATGATGTGGGAATTCATTACCACCTTGGTAAAGCAAATGTTGTGGCAGATGCCCTCACCCGAAATCCATGCACCGACAATGATAGTGTGCAATTCTCACAACATGAGTTCAACCGGGAATTTGCCAAACTTAACATGGTTCTAGTCACAGAAGGAACCATTGCTCGCCTAGAAGTAAAACCAACATTGGAGGATCAGATCAAAGAAACCCAGAAAGGTCACCCCAGTATCAAGGGAATTAAAAGGAAAGTAAATTCAGGCAAGGCATCCAAATTTACCATTGACACCCAAGGAATCCTATGGTACGGGAAAAGATTATGCGTACCCAATAAGGAAGAGCTAAAGCAACAGATTTTGGCAGAAGCCCATACCACCCCATACTCCATTCACCCAGGGGGAACCAAGATGTACAAAGATCTTCAGGAAAAAATTTGGTGGCACGGGATGAAAAGGGATATAGCCGTATATGTTGCACGTTGCGACTCTTGTCAGCGCATAAAAGTAAAACACCAGAGGCTAGCAGGATTGTTACAGCCACTCAGAGTGCCTGAATGGAAATGGGATGAGATAGGGATGGATTTAATTGTCGGATTACCAAGGCCACAACACGGGAATGATGCTATCTGGGTTATCACAGATTTACTAACCAAGGTAGCACACTTTATTCTGGTAAAAACAACATATTCAACACAGAAGCTTGCTAAGTTATACCTCTCCCGAATTGTTTGCTTACATGGGGTACCCAAGACCATAGTCTCTGATAGAGGCATTCAGTTTGTCTCTAGGTTTTGGGACCACTTACAGCAAGCCTTAGGAACTCAATTGGTATTCAGTACAGCGTACCACCCACAAACAGGAGGGCAGACTGAACGGATAAATTAGATATTGGAGGACATGCTGAGAGCTTGTGTCCTTACCTATGGAGTCAACTGGGAGGACAGTTTGCCATATGCGGAATTTCATATAACAACAGTTATCAAGCCAGTCTAAAGATGTCACCTTTCAAAGCCCTGTACGGACGAAGGTGCCGTACCCCACTCAATTGGTCTGAAACCGGAGATAGCCGAATCTTCGGCCCGGAAGTTCTCAAAGAAGCAGAAAAAAAGTAAAACTTATCCGAGACAGACTGAAAGCAGCTCAGAGCCGTCAGAAGAGCTATTATGACCGGAAACACCGTCAAATCAGCTTTGAACCCGACGAATATGTGTATCTCAGGGTATCCCCAATGAGGGGACTACAAAGGTTCAAAGTCAAAGGGAAACTGGCACCACGATTTATTGGACCATTTAGAATAATTGCAAGGAGAGGCAAGGTTGCCTACCAACTAGAGCTACCAGCAGAATTGTCAGATGTTTATGATGTGTTTCATGTGTCACAACTGAGGAGGTGTGTCAGTAATTCGGAAAAACAAGTCCAACATCAGAACCTGGATATCCAGCCAGATCTTACATATAAGGAATGCCCTATAATTTTTTTGGAAGAGTCAGAACAGAGAACCCGTCAGAATGTGATAAAGTTTTGCAAGGTCCAGTGGAGTAACCACATCGAAGAAGAAGCAACATGGGAAAGAGAGGAGCACCTAAGGACTGAGTACCCGTACCTATTTGAGGGACAGCCAAAATCTCGGGGACGAGATTTTTCTTAAGGGTGGTAGGTGTTGTAACACCCCAAAAAAATATTCTCTTTTGATTATCAAAATATTTTCTTTAAAAGAAAATACTTTGGATTACTATGGCTCTATTTCTCTCTTTCTTTTGTTTTGAAAGCCATTTTTAAGTTTTCAATTGGGTTTCTAAAATTTTAAAATGGTTTTTGATTTAATTGTTTCTTACTTGAGTAAATATTTTGTAGGACCAAAAATCTTTTCTTTTAGAAAACTTTTTGAATAATTACTTATTTCAAAGAAATGATCCATTTCATCTTTTTCAAACACTTAGAAAATTCTCAAACAAATTCATCTGTCATTTTCAAATTATCATCCAAGCTATCCTCTCACCCTAGGACAGTACCCAATACTTCCTCTCTCCACAAAAATATTATTTATCATATTTAGCAAATTCCAAAACTAGAATTCCATTTATTCCTAGTTCTTTTGATTTACAAAGGAACTATAAATTCCTTAGCTTTCCCGCCCTCACAAAAATTACCCCAATGTGACGCCCCCGGCCCGACCGTGCACTAATCATACACGCAAATGCGCATGATCAATCCCAGTGACTCACGGGAAGATATCACAACACAACTCTAGACACAAAATAAAATAATACAAGCTTTATATTACAAGCCAGGGGCCTCAAGGGCTCGAATACATAAGCTCGAATACAAGAGTTAGCGGAAGCAACAATATCTGAGTACAGACATAACTAAACAAGTTTGCCTTAAGGCTGAGCAAAACAACGACATCTAGATCGAAAAGGCGCAGGCCTCCTACCTGGGAGCCTCCGAACTACTCCTGGTCGTCGGTCTCCACGTAGTAGTAGGCTCCGTCGGTGTGGTAGTAGTCGTCGACGGGATCAACTGGCTCCTGTGCTCCGTCATCTGATCGCAGCAATCGGTTAGGGGGAAAAGAGGTAGCAAAGCAACCGTGAGTACTCATCCAAAGTACTCGCAAGACTTACATCAGAACTATACTAATTATGCATCAGTACCAAATGAAGGGGCTGTAACTGTGGACTAGACTGCAGAATTGCCAGAATAGAGGAAAGGCCTAACCTATCGAAGACTAGCATCTTGCAGCGTCTTGCAGCAACAGAAGAGAGTAGAATAACATAACATGTAGTAACAAATATATATTAGTAACGCCCAGAGATCCTTCCTCGACTCCCTGTGAGAAAGCGATCCCGGAGCCATTATATCAATTTAGTATCACAAGTATCCAGTTCTAGTTGTAGTAGATCGGGATACAACTCCGAGCATCCTGTTACCGTGGACACGGCTATTCAAATAGATAACTTCCCTGCAGGGGTGCACCAACTTACCCAACACGCTCGATTAACTCTGGTCGGACACACTTTTCCGGGTCATGGCCGGCCTCGGCTGATCGACACGCCGTAGTCCTACCTACGCTCCGCAGAGAGGTCCCTGCCTGTCTACATCCTAAGCGCAAAGGGGTCATGGGTCAATCGTCCTAAGCGCTCCGGGTCATTGTGAGGACGGTGAATACCAGCGCCACCTCTGTCCTGGATGGCGCGATCCGACAGTGCCATAATGCTGAACTGGACGTCTGATAGAGCTTTCGGAAGAATCGTACGACGCCGAGTGCCCATAACTTATCCCGTGTGGTGGTTAGTGCGAAAAGGCCAAAGGCCTACTCAGACCATATATCCAAACCGTTAGTGTATTGGGAGCTCGCGGTGATGATCAGTGCTCCTGTCGCCCCGTCTCACGGACTTACGGCAAGGGTCAGGCCCATCCCTCTCCTGGGGCGGTCTGCCTGCCCGGCCGTGCCACGTAAATCTCTCACGGGTACCCTCACGGTCAACCCGACTTCACATCTCTTGCGGGTACCCCTCGGGGTCGACCCGACTTCAATAAGGGACTGAGGTAAAGACAGGGGTATCCGTGTGTCCATAACATCAAGGGGGAATCTGAGGAATCACCCTCATTGGATTCCTACTCGATGTAACCGTCAAGGTGAACTTGGAGGAATCACCCTCGATGGGTTCACACTTGAGGTGTTGCGCGACAGAGTCATCATCGGGAGTGGAGAGCGAGGAATCACCCTCTGTAATCCACAACCGATTAACTACACTACAGAGATATCATCAGAAGTGAGGTAAGAGGTATCACCCTCGGCACTCGATAGTAGCTCTGCAGAGTCGTACAACTAAGGGGTGGTGGTGGTGCGGTGATGTGTTGATCTTTGCACGTCGATCACACGGACTGAGTCATCCGGTAACAAAGCGAGGCAACACGTACAAGGGTGCGGGGCCACTGATGGCTCACTAACCAACCTATACTAAGCATATAGGATAGCAGGTAAGGTATCAACAGTAGTTACAAAAGCAGGTTATGCATCAGAATAGGAGCTATCGAATACAGTAGCAAATTCTAATACAAGCACAGGAGAGAAAGAATGGGCGATATAGGAATGATCAAGGGGGGTTTTGCTTGCCTGGAAGCTCTGCTGAGAGGGGCTGGACGTCAGGAGCGTAGTCGTACTCGGGAGCAACGTCAGTCTCGGAGTCTACCGGAGAGAAGAGGGGGAAGAAACAATAAATACAAAGCAAACAAATGCAGCACAATGCATGACATGGCAACATGCTGTGCTAGGGGTGGCCTAACGCAGTGCTACACGTTACAGACGGAGCGGGAAAATACCTGGGGATATTTTCCCGGCTCTGGGCAATTATCGGACAGGCGATCCAGAGGGGAAGGTTCCATGTTTGCAGTGGTAGAGGCATGTGACAACTACATGGAGGGCACCAACGGATTCGTCTCATTTTTCTGAACGTTTTTCATATATAAAACATTTTCATCCGAGCTACGGTTTAATTTCTACGGATTTTCAAAGTTTTAGCAATATTCTGAAAATTACTAGAATTATTTTAATTTCGAAAATTAAACAGTAAATGCATTTTATACCCACTGTGGGCTAGCCACAGTGGATGACAGGTGGGGCCCAGGGGCCCAGTTGACTTAGTCAACTGCCCAGTCAGCAGTCAACTGAGTTGACTTAGTCAAACTGACAGGTGGGGCCCTCGTGTCATAGACTGAAGCAAATTAACAGATGATTAAATTAACTAATTAAACTAATTAGCTAGTGGGACCCACTTGTCAGTGTCAGGTTAATTAACAGATTAAGTTTATTTTAAAAACCAGTTTAATTAAGCGCGTGGGGTCCACATGTCATAGACTGGGGTTGCCCAGTCAGCACAGTTGACCAGGTCAACCCAGTCAGCGGGGCCCGTGGGACCCACTCAGTGTATTGGGAGCTCGCGGTGATGATCAGTGCTCCTGTCGCCCCGTCTCGCGGTCTTACGGCAAGGGTCAGGCCCATCCCTCTCCTGGGGTGGTCTGGCTGCCCGGTCGTGCCGCGTAATTCTCTCGCGTGTACCCTCACGGTCAACCCGACTTCACATCTCTCGCGGGTACCCCTTGAGGTCGACCCGACTTCAACAAGGGACTGAGGTAAAGACAGGGGTATCTTTGTGTCCATAACATCAAGGGGGAATCTGAGGAATCACCCTCGTTGGATTCCTACTCGATGTAACCGTCAAGGTGAACTTGGAGGAATCACCCTCGATGGGTTCATGATACGTCTCCAACGTATCTATAATTTATGAAGTATTCATGTCATGTTTATTATAGTTTTGTATGATTTTGGTGCACTTTTATATGGCTTTTATATGATTTTTATGGACTAACATATTGACCTACTGCCCAGTGCCAGTTGCTGTTTTCTGCTTGTTTTTGGTTTTCCAGAAAATCCATATCAAATGAAGTCCAAATGCAGTGAAACGATTTGACGATTTTTTCTGGAAGGAAACAGACCCAGGAAGCTTCGGAGGAGCAGCAGAAGAGCCACAGGGGCCCCACGAGCCACCTGGGCGCGCCTGCCCCCCTAGGCACGCCCTGGTGCCTCGTGGGCCCTCTGTGGCACCTCTTTGCGTGATTCCAACGCTGAAAAATCATATATATTCAGAAACCCCCAAAAGTTAACATAGATGAGTTTTTACGCCGCTACAAGCATCTGTACCTCCACGATCTCATCTACAGCCCTTTTCCGACACCCTGCCGGAGGGGGGGGGGGAATCATCACCGGAGGCCATCTTCATCATCCCGGCAGTCTCCATGACGAGGAGGGAGTAGTTCAGCCTCGGGGCTGAGGGTATGTACTACTAGCGATGTGTTTAATCTCTCTCTCTCGTGTTCTTGATTTGGTACGATCTTGATGTACCGCGAGCTTTGTTAATATAGTTAGATCATATGATGTTTCTCCCTCTCTATCTTGTTGTGATGAATTGAGTCTTTCCCTTTGAGGTTTCGTTATTGTCAGATTGAATATTTCAGATTTGAGAACACTTGATGTATGTCTTGCATATGAATACCCGTGGTGATAATGGGGTATTATATTGATTCACTTGATATATGTTTTGACACTCAACTCGCGGATTCCCGCGGTGACATTGGGGTAATCTATGCATAGGGGTTGATGCACGTTTTCATTATCTTTTCTTCAATAGAAACTTTGGGGTGCTCCTTGAAGATCTTTGTGTGGATTGAATATTATGATTATGAAGTTGTTTGATGCATATCGTATAATCAACTCACGGATACTTGTGGTGACATTGGAGTATCTAGGTGACATTAGAGTTGGTTGATGTGTATCATATGGTGTTATTTTAGTACGAACTCTAGGGCTGTTTGTGACAATTATAGGAATGGCTCAATAGATTGATCGGAAAGAATAACTTTGAGGTGGTTTCGTACCCTACAACAATTTCTTTCTTATGTTCTCTGCTAATAGGAACTTTGGAGTGATTCTTTATCGCACGTTGAGGGATTGTTATATGATCCAATTATGTTAACACTGTTGAGAGATTGCACTAGTGAAAGTATGAACCCTAGGCCTTGTTTTCAAGCATTGCAATGCTGTTTGTGCTCCGTTTTACTATTTGTTACCTTGCTGTTTTTTTATTTTCATATTACAAAAACCTATATCTACTATTCATACTACACTTGTATCACCATCTCTTCGCCGAACTAGTGCACCTATACAATTTACCATTGTATTGGGTATGTTGAGGACACAAGAGATTTCTTGTATTTGATTGCAGGGTTGTTTGAGAGAGACCATCTTCATCCTACGCCTCCCACGGATTGATAAACCTTAGGTCATCCACTTGAGGGAAAATTGCTACTGTCCTACAAAACTCTGCGCTTGGAGGCCCAACATGAGTCTACAAGAATAAGTTGTGTAGTAGACATCAAGCTCTTTTCTGGCGCCGTTGCCGGGGAGGTGAGTGCTTGAAGGTATATCTTTAGATCTTGCAATCGAATCTTTTAGTTTCTTGTTTTATCACTAGTTTGGTTTATAAAAGAAAACTACAAAAAAATGGAATTGAGGTTGCCTCATATTATTCGTCTTTATAATGTTTTTCTTGAAAATGATGGAGCGGAAAATTGTGCTCAATTGATAGAAGAAGAATTCAACAAAATGTTTGGCATAAAATCCATGAATGATAAGCATGATTGCAATGTTGCTAGTATGAATTCTTTGAATATCCATGATGATATGCAAAGCCATAAGCTTGGGGATGCTATGTTTGATGAAGATGATATTTTTAGTCCCCCAAGTTTTGATGAGAATATTTATTATGATGATTGCATGCCTCCTATTTATGATGATTATAATTATGAAAGTGGATTTGGAGAGGTCATGACTTTATTTAGTGATGAATCCACTACTTTGGAAGAGGTTTGAATTGATTATTATGACAAAAAAGTTGCTATCTATGATGATTATTGTGATGACACTTATGATATAAATAATAATGATAACCCTGAATCTTGTCATCATCATTTTAATTCTCAAATTGATTATGTAAATCGAGTATCTCATGATAGCTATTTTTTTGAGTTTGCTCCCACCATTACTAAGGAGAATAAATTTGCTTATGTGGAGAGTAATAAAAATTCTATGATTGTAGGTCATGAAAAGAATGCTTTATGTGATAGTTATATTGTTGAATTCATTCATGATGCTACTGAAAATTATTATGAGAGAGGATCATATGCTTGTAGGTGTTGCAATAATATCAAATTTCCTCTTTATGTGTTGAAAGTTTTGAAGACATGCTTGTTTTGCCTTCCTATGCTAGTTGATTCTTGCTCCCATAAATTGTTTGCTCACAAAATACCTATGCATAGGAAGTGGGTTAGGCTTAAATGTGCTTGTCATATGATTCATGATGCTCTCTTTGTGTTTCAATTCTTTACTTTTATGCGAGCATCATTGAAATCATCATGCCTAGCTAAAAATGCATTAAAGAAAAGCGCTTGTTGGGAGACAACCCAACATTTACCCCTACTGTTTTTTGTGTTCACATGAGTAATAAACTATAGTAATCATGTTTTATATGTTTTCTTTCAATAATGTGCCAAGTAAAGCCTTTGGGATAGTGTGGATACTTGTTGATTTGATTCTGTGCAAAAACAGAAACTTTTGCGTCCAGTGCTGGAATTTCTATTCTGTACCGTAGCATGATAAAATTATGAAATTTTTACACAGTATTGGGTTACAAATTATTTACGTTTTCCTAATTTTTCAGAATTTTTGGAGGTACATAAGTATGGTTTTTAAATCGCTCACTACACACTGTTCTGTTTTTGACAGATTCTGTTTTCGGTGCATAGTTTGCTTGTTTTAGTGTTTCCATAGCTTATATTGAGTAATATAAATTGTGGAAATGATAGAATACAGTAGGCATTATGTGAGAACAATTATGAATCTTGTCTTGACAGTACGTAAGTGGAAGATTTATTTTTATCATACTAACCTATCTCACCAAGTTCCATTAAGTTTTGTGTGATTGAAGTTTTCAAGTTTTGGGTGAGATATCGATATGAGGAGAATAAGGAGTGGCAAGACCCTAAGCTTGGGGATTCGCAAGGCACCCCAAGGTAATACTCAAGGAAGACTCAAGCGTCTAAGCTTGGGAATGCCCCGGAAGGCATCCCCTCTTTCGTCTTAAACATTATCGGTAACCTTACTTGGAGCTATATTTTTATTCGTCACATGATATGTGTTTTGCTTGGAGCGTCATTTTCTTTAGTTGAGATTTGCTTGATGTTATCAATAATCATGTTTTGTATCTTTTAGTTCAATAAAATGCCAATTATAGCCTTTACCATGCTCAGTTTGCAAGTTCATGTGTTGCTGTTTGAAAACAGAAAGTTTTCTGTTATGTCCAGAATATTCCTGAATAGTCAGAACATTATAAAAATCTGAAATTTTTACACAGTAAGCATGCATGAGTTCTATATCACTTTGTAATTTTTCAGAATTTTTGGAGTTAGGGAAGTATGGATTCTGATTCCCCTTTTACAGACTGTTCTGTTTTGGCAGATTGCTGTTATAGTTGCATTGTTTCCATATGTTTGCGTGTTTAATGTTTCTATTTGTGGATAGGAGTATTAAATATGAAGAGGCATTTAGTATGAAATGTTTAATTATAATTTTTGTGATTTGTTACAGTAGAGAATGTTAAGGTTTTGAGTTGATTTATACTAACTTATCTCACGAGTTCTTGTTGAGTTTTGTGTGGATGAAGTTTTTAAGATTTAGGAGAAGCCATGATATGAGAGGAATTAAGGAGACGCAAGAGCTCAAGCTTGGGGATGCCCAAGGCACCCCAAGATAACATTCTAAGAAGTCTCAAGCAACTAAGCTTGGGGATGCCCCGGTTGGCATCCCACCTTTCTTCATCAACACCTATCGGTTAGCCTAATTTTTTACTTCTTCACATGATATGTGCTATTCTTGGAGTGTCCTTTTATTTTCATTTTGTTTGCTGCTTTAATAAAATTATCAAGATCTGAAATTTTAAATGAGATAGAGTCCTCACATAGCTACCTATTTACTTAACAACTCATTTGGTCTTCACTTATATCTTTTTGGTGTAGTTTGTCATTTACTCTTGTTCTTCACTTATATCCTATGAGTAAATTGTTGAATAAGTTGAATATCATAAAGTTGAAATTATATGTGCTCCATATGCTTGTATCATGCCTAGTAGTAGTTTCACATTGGGTTTAGAAAGTGAAATCTATTGAAGCTTGACAATCACAATATTGGTCATACAAGCAATTCATGAATGATTAGTATAAGGAAGAGGACTTTCACATATAATATATTATCTTGGACATCTTTTATGATTCTGAATACCCATTAAATATTTTCAAACTTGAGCAAATTAGTTGAAATTGGACAAGGAAGACAACGTAATGAGTTATGTTTGGGTATATTTGCATAGAAGTTATATTGTTATGGATCCTCCAACATGTGGTGCTTGCTTAGGATCTTTTGCTAGCCAAAAATTCGTACTAAGTAGAGATACTACTTGTGCATCCAAAAACCCTTAAACCCAGTTTCTTCCCATGAGTGTCCACCATATTTACCTATGGATTGAATAAGATCCTTCAAGTAAGTTGTCATCAGTGCAAAAAGCAATAAAAATTGCTCCTAAAATATGTATGATCTTTTATTGTAAGGGAAAATAAGCGTTGTACGAACTTGTGATGGTAAAGAAATTAAAGCGACGGACTGCATAATAAAGGTTGCTATCACAAGGGGCAATATAACGTGACGTTCCTTTGCATTAAGGGCTTGTGCATCCAAAAATAAAAAGCGCATGACAACCTCTGCTTCCCTCTGCGAAGGGCCTATCTTTTACTTTTATGCATTTACTTTTATGTATTTAGTTTTGTGCAAGAGTCAAAAAGTATTCATTCACATTTCAACCTCAATTATTCTCTAGTTGGCAAGCATCATGTGGTGGGGAAAGATCCAGGCACATATGGCCAGTCAAATATATTTGATCATGAATTATTATTGTTGACAATTATCTCTATGATAAATAAGTTGGGAGGCGAAACATTAAGCCCCTATCTTTCTCTTCGATGGATGCTATTTGTTCTAAAAATATGCTTTGAGTACTAGCAATCATAGAAGACTATATGATAATTGAGTATGTGGAGCTCTTACTTAGACTTTGTTGAAATTAAGTTGAATTGCAATTGTTTGGTGACTAAGAACATGGTTGTTAAGTTTCAAGAGAATGCATTGTTTGAACCATAACATGTGAATAGCTTGCTACTTGATCATGAGAAGTTTAATGATATGAGCTACTGATTATGATATATATTGATGCTAGAAAAAGTGATTGAAATTATCATTGATCAAACTTATGCACTATGCTAGCATTCACGCTTCATAAATTATTCTCCTCGAGGACGAGCAGGAATTAAGCTTGGGGATGCTGATACGTCTCCAACGTATCTATAATTTATGAAGTATTCATGCCATGTTTATTATAGTTTTGTATGATTTTGGTGCACTTTTATATGGCTTTTATATGATTTTTATGGACTAACATATTGACCTAGTGCCCAGTGCCAGTTGCTGTTTTCTGCTTGTTTTTGGTTTTCCAGAAAATCCAAATCAAATGAAGTCCAAATGCAGCGAAACTTTTTGACGATTTTTCTGGAAGGAAACAGACCCAGGAAGCTTCGGAGGAGCAGCAGAAGAGCCACAGGGGCCCCACAAGCCACCTGGGCACGCCTGCCCCCCCCCCCCTAAATAAATACAAATGGCACTGGGCAAACAATAAATACAAAGCAAACAAATGCAGCACACTGCATGACATGGCAATATGATGTGCTAGGGGTGGCCTAACACAGTGCTACATGTTATAGACGGAGCGAGAAAATACCTGGGGATATTTTCCCGGCTCTGGGCAATTATCGGACAGGCGATCCGGAGGGGAAGGTTCCATGTTTGCAGTGTTAGAGGCATGTGACAACTACATGGAGGGCACCAACGGTTTCGTCTCATTTTTCTGAACGTTTTTCATATATAAAACATTTTCATTCGAGCTACGGTTTAATTTCTATGAATTTTCAAAGTTTTAGCAATATTCTGAAAATTACTGGAATTATTTTAATTTCGAAAATTAAATAGTAAATGCATTTTATACCCACTGCGAGCTAGCCACAATGGATGACAGGTGGGGCCCAGGGGCCCAGTTGACTTAGTCAACTGCCGAGTCAGCAGTCAACTGGGTTGACTATTGACTTAGTCAAACTGACAGGTGGGGCCCTCCTGTCGTAGACTGAAGCAAATTAACAGAGAATTCAATTAACTAATTAAACTTATTAGCTAGTGGGACCCACTTGCCAGTGTCAGGTTAATTAACAGATTAAGTTTGTTTTAAAAACCAGTTTAATTAAGCGCGTGGGGTCCACATGTCATAGACTGGGGTTGCCCAGTCAGCACAGTTGACCAGGTCAACCCAGTCAGCGGGGCCCGTGGGACCCACTGGGACTGACCCAGGTGGGCCCCAGGGCCAGCCACGTCGGCGCCGTCGCCGGAGCACAGCTCCGGCGACCAAAAACGCGGCGGCGCGCTTCGGCTAGCGTCGGGTTTTGGCTACAGTGAGCCATTTGGTGAGCGGCTGGCCGCGTTTGATCGGGCAGACGACGACGCGTCTAACGGTGGCAGAGGCGGGGCCGGAGCTGGGCTGTAGCGTCGCCGGCGATGAGCGGGGCAGACGCCGGCATTCGGGTGCGGGAGGAAACGACAGGGGGCACGGGGAAGAGTGTGCGTGCACGCGTTGGGCTCCTGGGAACCCCAGGAGCACGATACATGGCTCGGACGCGGCCGACGGTAGCGGTGGCCGCGGCGGTGAAGCGAGCAGCGGCGGTGAGCTCACGGCTACGGCAGCGAGCAGCTAGAGGGTGTGCACCAACGCCGAGGGAGAGGGGGAGGGAAGGAGGGCTCACAGGGAGCCTGCAGAGGTGCTAAGCGGGCTCGGGGAGGCGTCAGAGAGGGTGCACGGTCGCCGGCGATCTCGGTGGCCGAAGCTCGAAGAAGAGGTCGAGGACGTCGCTGCGGGGCTCGTCCGGTCGAACGGGAGGGCGCAGTCGAAGTAGACGATGACGGGGAAGCCGGTGGACACCAGGGAAAGGCGCGGGAGGCTGGGTGGTCACGTGATTCACGGAGGTGCGGCCATGGCGGGCTCGGGGGAGATGGGAGAGCGAGGGAGAGAGGGGGAGAGTGAGGCCAGGGGGGCCAATGGGCGTGCAGGGCGTCGCCCTTATCCTCCCCGAGGGCCTGTAGCACCTTGTTGTCGAGCAGGCGAGGGGGGGCTGGGCGCTTGAGCGCACGCTGTGGTGACACACAAGGAAAGAGAGGCGGGAGGAAGAAGGAGAGAGAGAGGTGGGCTGGGCCGGCTCCTGTAGCCCACAGGCTTAAGTGCACAGTGGGATTTAGCCTTTTTCCCTTTTCTGTTTTCTGTTTTTCTTTTACAGAATTTGTTTGCAATATTTTGAGCTGCCAAATGGACTTTGTAAAATGTGGAACTTGGCCAAATAAATACATTACAATACTTGGCACTGCCACAAAAAGTTTAGGAGGCATTTGAAATAATTTGAATTTTGCATAAATGAAAAGGCATTTAAAAATGCTAATTTGGCACAGTTTTAATTGCTAGAGCCCAATTAAGCAAATAAGTGATGTTGTTTTCCTTAACAAATAATTGATATGGAATATTTGCTAAATGATGGACTATTTGCAACAATTTTTGTGCAACTTCAAATTTCACTTGCAATTTGAATTGAATTCAGTGATGGAGTTTGAAATGAGAAATGATTCCACATTGATCAAGCATTGCAAAGCAAAGTGACTTAGCATTAACATGAAGATCACTGTAGCTCATTTACACAGGGGTGTTACACCCAACTACATGACAGTACCCACATTCAATTTCTCCAAAAATATTCTGTTCCACAGTTCAAAATTTTCAAATTTCATTTGAATGAAATTTGGTCCAGATTCAGTTTACTTGCTCAAAACCCAATCAAGACTACTCCAAAAATTTAAAATTTTGCCAGCATCTTTGTCATGCATCAGTACATCACCACAAACAGTTTCAAAATTTTCAAAATGCTTAAGGCCATTTGGCATTTCGTCGAACACCTACTGTGCACAGAATCTGAATTTGGACAAAATTCAGAGAAGCACTGCCGTGCAGTGCACTCCACTCCTCCTCTCCCTCATCCGCATTGCTCCTGGCCATCAATGCCTCGCTGTAGACCCCACTCGCCAGCCTCTCATCGCCGACGGGCCGGAGGCGAGCCGGTGCAACGGCCGCCGCTCCCAGCCACGGCGGGCTGAGAGGATCAGCTCGGCCACCAGCCTCCATCACTCCTCCTCACCGCTCCCTCCTACCTTCCCTCCATGCGGCACTTTCTCCGCAGCTCCCACGCACCGTCCAAGCCGCCCGCGCCCGCCTGTCAGTCGCCAGAGACAAACACCGCTGCCATGGCCGTACGGGAGCCCCGTCGTGGATAAGGCGATAGAGCTTGCAGGGTGTCGCGCTGGCGCTACCAGAAGCCTCCCCTAGTCTCACTGACACCCACCGTCCTAGTCCACCGCCCCTAGCTACCGCCACCGGCCACAATTACTCCGGCAAGATCTAGGTGCTTCCGGCCATCCCCGTCTGCCTATATAAGGGCCACCCCGAGTTGCGTCGATCACTCACCTCACCTGCACGCCCTCCAAATCGACCTCCCGCACATCTCCTTAACCTCGGGGAGGTCTTCTTCTCCACCTCCGGCCACCCGATCCGCCGCGGGTCCTGGGAAGGTTCCGACGCCACCACTCCATCTCCACCTCTCAAATTCCATCAGTAGGCTCCTGGTGCACCACCTCATTCATTCCACGCATCAATTTGATGTCTGAAGCTCTCTCCGACGAGATCCACCACCACCCGACGCCACCGTCCGCCGGAGTTGACACCGCCATCACCATGGTGCCCGCCGGCGACCACCACCACCACCACCCACCGACGCGGACCGACGCCCTGAGCACGCTCATATCATCACTGCCCCTCGAAACGTCGGTGATCGCCGCCGGTGACCACCGCATCCTCACTGTACTCGCGCGCGAGGCACGTTCAAAATTCAAACCTGACGGGTGGGGCCCACCCGTCAGTGCTTTATTCTCTTCTGTTTATTTCTCTGGCGTCTTCTACCTCAATACGTGTTCTGAACTGGGAAACGTACTTTCGCCCGAGGCGCTTTCTGTTTTACTGCTCAGGGACCCGCTGGCAAAAAATTTATTTATAGAATGGTCCCTGGACTTAAAACCATCATAACTTTTTGACTACAAATCATTTTCACCTGATTCTTTTTCTGAAAATTTTCTTTTTCACTCTAGTTTTTTTAGTATTTATTTAAAAATATTTTGAGCCAACTTTTTATGCTGTCACAAAAAATTTGACTGGATTTTGAATTCTTATTTTATAGAAAACGAGGAGGGAAACTTTGCCAAAAATTTCGAGGAATCGTCTTCTGCCTACTTTGAGCAAGGCAAGCATTTTGAAGTTGGGATATGGTTTTTGCATACATGGTTGCATAAGTGATCACCGATATGTGGTGGGCAGTAGGTGCCTGCACGGTCATATTTCATTTGTGCATTTCCTGCATGCATTTAAAAATCATTAACATGGATAAAGTTGGTTATATACCAGGGGTATAACCCCTGTCCATGTCGTGCCGGTTAGCACGAATCACGTCGTGGCACGATGGTGTCACTGTGGCATGTGATGCATGCCAGTCATAATAATAAAACCTCCTGAGTCGACCTAGATCGAGTCTTGTTCCGTCATGCCTAGCTAAAAATAGTGCTGCCACTTGTCTTCCCGCGAGGGGAGTTTGGCTTAGTAAGTTGCTAACCACTTTCCATGTACACACCACACAGAGGGGCCGCGATGAGGGTTTCCATGGCCCTGGAATAATGCCAGTCATCAGGTCAGGGGGCATGGGTGTATCCGGCTGGGCCGAGAGGGGGGCACCCCTTGTATTTGCGGACGTTATAAATGGTGATCCCATGCTATTCGAGACGGCGGTCTCCCGTCTTAGAGTTTTCCTGGAATGATGCCTTGGGTGATTCCGGGCATCAGAACGGTTAAGCTGGTGTGTGCTGGTTAGGTGTGTTTTCAACCCAAAAACCGTGATCGAAATTAGTCAACGTTTCGAGGTTGGCTAGAGAAATCCTATAGATGTGGGTAAAGAGTACAACCTCTAGAGAGTTAAACCTATTCGAATAGCCATGTCCACGGTCAAGGACGTTAGCTGGGAAGGGTCAAGTGTCGGTCCCGGTGTCGGTCTTCGGAGGAAATAATACTACTGATCATGATCCACTTTTAATGAATGATTATTGTTAACCTGGATATTGCTATGGACTAACTCTTTTCTCTTATGTGCAACCTTGAGCATCTCTTGGGATGGTTGTGCCACCTGGATACTCATTTCTTTTCAAGACCTCTCGAGGCGTCGCATTCAGACACCCGTTTGGCATTTCTTTTCAAGACCTCTCAAGGCGTCGCATTCAGACACCCGTTTGGCATTTCTTTTCAAGACCTCTCGAGGCTTCGCATCCGTACACCCGTTTGGCATTTCTTTTCAAGACCTCTCGAGGCGTCGCATTCAGCTAACCATTTGGCATTTATCTTGGAATCCTCGGGCGGTCTAACGCCCGATGTTCCATTTTATTTTCTTGGAATGCTCGGGTGGTCTAACGCCCGATGTTCCATTTTATTTTCTTGGAATCCTCGGGCGGTCTAACGCCCGATGTTCCATTTTATTTTCTTGGTTTATTACTAAAATGATATATTTAGCCATCTACACTGTATTGATATTTATCATACCATGCTTTAATTTCGGTCAACATATGCATATAAATTAGTCCATCATGATCATATGCACTCTATTGCATTCAGTATATCTTTTGTTCATAATGTTTGCGAGTACATTCAAACATACTCATTGGCTTGTCCCTGGCTTGTTAATTTGGCCAGACCTGGATGAAGACGATCTTATGGAGGAAGAGTGTGCTAGCGTGCCCGACGCTTAGAGGTGTTCCCAGTCAGTCACCTTGTGGTCTTGGAGTCTACCACGTGTATCATCCGCAGTGCTTCCGCCCCAATAATAAAATAGCCAAGCCTCACACTGACGCTTGGCTTTACTTTATTGTATCAGTGTTGTAATATTACCACACCTCTGTCTTGTACTGCCACCGTCATATAATGACAAGTCTGTAATAAATGTTGAGCACTCTGGCTCAACCTTGTCTAATATTATGTATGTACTGGATATCTATATCAAGGGAGTCCACCAGTTGTTCTGATCTTGGGGCTGGTGTGACTTGAGGCTATTCCGAGATTTATTCCGGAACCGGCCCGACAGTGTTGACGGCAGTGAAGTTGTTGGTGTAGATCGCCGTCACAATGATTGCCCCGGCGGTGTTCCGACGCCACCGGGAGAGAGGGGGAGAGAGCCCCCCTCCTTCTTCTTATTCTTCTTCCTTGGCCTCCCCCCTAGATGGGAGGAGAGTTTCCCCTCTGGTCCATGGCCGCCATGGCTCCCGGAGGGCAGGAGCCCCTCCGAGATTGGATCTCTCTCTCTCTGTTTCTCTTCTGTTTCGCGTTCCTGTTTTCTGGCCCTTCACCGTTTCTTAAATTCCCGGAGATCCGTAACTCTGATTGGGCTGAAATTTTGAGGGGATTTTTACCCGGAAATTATCTTTCTTGCGGTGAAAGAAGGGCACCAACCGCCTTACAGGGGCGCCACAAGCCTGCTGGGCGCGCCCAGGGTAGGGGGCGCGCCCTCTGAGCTTGTGGGCCCCTCGAGCATCGTCTCACGTTGATACCTTTTCCCAAAAATCACATATATTCCAAAATAAATCTCCATAAATTTTTATCGCGTTTGGACTTTGTTTGATATGGATTTTCTGTGAAACAAAAAACATGCAACAAACAAGAACTGGCACTGGGCACTGGATCAATATGGTAGTCTAAGAAAATCATATAAAATGTTGCCAAAAGTATATGAAAGTTGTAAAATATTGGCATGAAACAATCAAAAATTATATATATGATGGAGACGTATCAGCATCCCCAAGCTTAATTCCTGCTTGTCCTCGAGTAGGTAAATGATAAAAAGATAATTTTTGATGTGGAATGCTACCTAGCATAATCTTGATCATATAATCTAATCATGGCATGAATATTAAGATACAAGTGATTCAAGGCAATAGTCTATAATTTGATATAAAGACATCAATACTCAGGCATATCAACAAACAATCATGCCTTTTGAAATAAAAATGCTAAAGAAAGTTATCGCTACAAAATCATATAATCCTGTCATGCTCCATCTTCTTAACATAAAATATTTATCATGAACAACCCCGGTTTTAGCCAAGCAATTGGTTCATACTTTTTAAAGCGCTTCAGCCTTTTCAACCCCCATGCAATACATGAGCGCAAGCCATGGATATAGCACTATAGGTGGAATAGAATGCGGTGGTAGGGATCAATAAGGAGAAGTCAAAAAGGAAGAAAGTCTCGCATCAACTAGGCGGATCAATGGGCTATGGAGATGCCCATCAATCGATATCAATGCGAGGAGTAGGGATTGCGATGCAACGGATGCACTAAGAGCTATAAGTGTATGAAAGCTCAAACTGAAAACTAAGTGGGTGTGCATCCAACTTGCTTGCTCATGAAGACCTCGGGCATTTGAGGAAGCCAATCATCAGAATATACAAGCCAAGTTCTATAATGAAAAATTCCCACTAGTATATGAAAGTGACAACTCAGGAGACTCTCTATATGAAAAACATGGTGCTACTCTGAAGCACAAGTGTGGAAAAGGATAGTAACATTGCCCCTTCTCTCTTTTTCTCTCATTTCATTTTTTTGTTTTCTCTTTTTTTTGGTGGGCTCTTTTTGGCCTGTTTTTTTAGAACAGTCTCATGGACCTCATCCCCACTTTTTCGAGGACTCATTAGTCTCCACCATTCTTTCCTCACTGGGACAATGCTCTAATAATGATGATCATCACACTTTTATTTACTTACAACTCGATATTACAACTCGATAAAAACTATACAAGATGACCCTATATGAATGCCTCTGACAGTGTACCAGGATGTGCAATGATCTAGCGTAGCAAAGATATCAAAAAATGGACAAGCCATGAAAATATCATGCTAGCTATCTTACGATCATGCAAAGCAATATGACAATGAATGCTCAAGTCATGTATATGATGATGATGGAAGTTGCATGGCAATATATCTCGGAATGGCTATGGAAATGCCATAATAGTTAGGTATGGTGGCTGTTTTGAGGAAGATATAAGGAGGCTTATGTGTGATAGAGCGTATCATATCATAGGGTTTGGATGCATCGGCGAAGTTTGCACCAACTCTCGATGTGAGAAAGGGCAATGCACGGTACCGAAGAGGCTAGCAAATTGCGGAAGGGTGAGACTGCGTATAATCCATGGACTCACATTCGTCATAAAGAACTCACATACTTATTGTGAAAGTTTATTAGCCCTCGAAGCAAAGTACAACTACGCATGCCCCAAGGGGGAGGTTGGTAGGAGTTAACCATCGCGCGCCCCCGACCGCCACACAAAGGATGACAATCAAGAATAAATCATGCTCCAACTTCTTAGCATAACGACAGACCATACGTGCATGCTTCGGGAATCACAAACCTTAACACCAATATTCTTACTAAACCACAATTATTCACTAACACCTCCCCCATATCACCATCTTAATATCGCAAAACTATTGCAAGGAATCAAACCTATCATATTCAGTGATCTACAAGTTTTTTGTAGGATTTTATGACTAACCATGTGAATGACCAATTCCTGTTGACTCTCTAAATAGATATAAGTGAAGCATGAGAGTTTAATACTTTCTACAAAAGACCACACTCTAATAAATATAAGTGAAGCAAAAGAGCATTCTACAAATAATGGTTTTCTATATGTAGAGAAACCGGCATCCAAACTTCAAATGATATAAGTGAAGCACATGAAGCATTCTATAAAGCCATACTCAAAAGATATAAGTGAAGTGCAAAGAGCATTCTATAAAACAACCAAGGACTATCTCATACCAGCATGGTGCATTATTAAAAGAAAAATAAAAAGCACATGATGCTCCAAGAATTTACGCATATCATGTGAACGAAACAAAAACCGAGACACACCGATAATTGTCGAAGAAAGATGGGATGCCTTTCGGGGCATCCCCAAGCTTAGATGCTTGAGTCTCCTTGAATATTTACTTGGGTGTGACGCCCCCGGCTTAATCGTGCACTAATCATACACGCAAATGCACACGATCAAGCCTAAGGACTCACTTGAAGTTATCACAACACAACTCTAAACACAAATAAAAGTCATACAAGCTTTAGATTACAAGCCAGGGGCCTCGAGGGCTCAAAATACATAAGCTTGATGTCATACAAGCATCAGCGGAAGCATCAGGTATCTGAGTACAGACACAAAGTTAAACAGATAGGCCTTATCAAGGCGGGGCAAAATAAAACACTAGATCGAAAGGCGCAGGCCTCCTGCCTGGGTGCCTCCTATCTACTCCTAGTCGTCGGAGGGCTCCTCGTAGTAGTAGTATCCAGGGGCGTAGTAGTACTGGTAGTCATCGAGTGGGGCAGCTGGCTCAACAGGCTCCTGGGCTCCATCGTCTGTTGTGGCAATCGGGTATATAGGAAAAAGGGAGACAAAGCAACCGTGAGTACTCATCCAAAGTACTCAGCAAGACTTACATCAGAACTATTCTACTTATGCAACATTATCAAAGGATGGCTGTATATGTGGACTGATTTGCAGAAATGCCAGAATAGGGAGGATGGCCTAGTCCTATCGAAGACTAGCATCTTCAGGGTCTTGCAGCATTAGAAGAGTGCAGATTAGTACATAAATATAATAGTAGCATCAAGTACAAGTAACCACGCCCAAAGATCCTTCCTCGACTCCCTGCGAGAAAGCGATCCCGGAGCCAACATATTCATTCCATTTCTAGTTGTAGAAGATCGGGATATTCTCCGAGCGTCCTGTTACCGTGGACACGGCTATTCGAGTAGATATACTTCCCTGCAGGGGTGCACCAACTTACCCAACACGCTCGATGACTCTGGCCGGACACACTTGCTCAGTCGATGGCCGGCCTCGGACTATCGACACGTCGTAGCCCTACCTAGGCTCAACAGGGAGGCCAGCATGCCGGTCTACATCCTAAGCACTCAGGGGTCCTGGGCCCATCGCCCTTTGCACTCCTGCGCGTTGCGAACGCGGCTGGTGAGCAGTCCTAGCCCCCTTAATACAAGCGCAGGCTTTACCAGACCAACCCGACGCGCGCCGCTCAACCGCTGACATCTGAAGAGCTTCGGCTGATACTACGACGCCGAGTACCCATATTATTCCCACGTGCTGGTTAGTGCGAAAAGGCCAGAGGCCTACTCAGATTACATATCCTAACCCTTAATGCATTAGGAGCGCGCGGTAACGAGCAGAGACTCACGATCATGTGACCCCGTCGCCCCGTCTCGTGGACTTACGACAAGGGCTAAGAATGCCCGGCCGTGCCACGTATTCATCTCTCGGGCACCCTCATGGTCGACCCGAATCCACATCACATCAGTCGCGGGTACCCCTCGGGGTCGACCCGTCTTTATCCAGTAACAGTAGTAAAGTGCAAGTAACCGTGTGTCCATAACATCAAGCAGGAATCCGAGGAATCACGCTCGTTGGATTCCCACTAGATGTAACCGACAAGGTGAACCCGGAGGAATCACCCTCGATGGTATTCACACTTGCGGAGTTGCACGACAGAGGCTTCATCGGAGGTGGCAGAAGAGGAATCACCCTCGGTAACCACAACCGACTAGTTGTACTACAGAGGCATCATCGGGAGTGGGATAAGAGGTATCACCCTCGGCACTCGATATTAGCTCTGCAGAGTCGAGCAACGAAGGGGTGTGTGGTGATGTGCTGGTCACATCCCGTTCGATCACATCGATCGGGCATAGCTACTAAAGTGGGGGCAACTACAGCAAGGAAGAGGGGCCACAGATGAATTATCATCCAACCTATACTAAGCATTTAGGATAATAGGCAGGTATCAATAACAGTTACAAGGAACAGGCTATGCATCAAAATAGGATAAATCAACAGCAGTAGCAATTCTAATGCAAGCAGGAGGGAGGGAGAATAGGTGATATAGGCATGCGTCAAGGGGGGTTGCTTGCCTGGAAGCTCTGCGGCAAAGGAGGGGTCGTCAGAGGTGTCATCGGTCTCCTGAGCTGCGTCGGTCTTGGGGGCTATCGGAGAAGAAGAGGGGGAAGAAACAATAAATAAAAGCAGACAAATGCAACACAGAGCATGACATGCTAAAATGCAGTGCAGGGTTGCCTAAATGTATTACTAAACCATTTTAGTTATTTTAGGATTTAAGTTGGAATTATTAGCAGGTATGCATGCACTATTCATCTACCGGAAACAGGCAAAAAGTTGCAGGTTCACCTACGTAGAGGGTCCCAACGTGAAAACAGATGGCATGATCGGATTCGTGGGATTTTTCTGAGCAACTTTCATGTAGAAAGTTTTTCGATCCGAGCTACGGTTTAATTTCTACGAATTTCCGAAGTTTTAGCATTTTTCTGAAATTATTTAAATTAATAGAATTCCAGAAAAGGCATATGACGTCATGCTGATGGCAGCACTGCGTCGGCAGTCGGCTGACCAGTTGACTGGTCAAACAGGCAGGTGGGACCCACCTGTTAGCCTCAGAGGTGTTAACAGTGATTAAATTAAACTAACAGAGTTAATTAAGGGGGTGGACCCCACATGTCAGTGTCTGTAAATTAATTAGATTTATTTTAAAAACCGATTTAACTAATTAACCGTGCGGGCCCCACTGGTCAGTGTCAGAGAGGAATAGTAACCCGCGTTGACCGTGGTCAACGCGGTCAAACAGCGGCCTGGGACCCACTGGCAGTGTCACTAGGTGGGTCCCGCACGGTGCCACGTCGGACTACGCCGAAACTTCGCCGGCGGCGACCCGAAAAGCGGCGGAGCACCTCGGGCCTCGCCGGAAAAACGCTGTGGGGCTCCGTTCGGGCCGTAGCCGGGTGCTTTCGAAAGCTGCTGAGCTTGCGCGTCGAACGGTGCCACTGGATGGACCATGGGGTGGCCGGAACGTCGCCGGCGTCGAGGTTTGGAGGGGACCGAAGTCCGGCGAACTCGCGCGCGATGAATCGGAGGGCAAAACGGGCGGCGCGCTACTCCTACGGCGTCTAATCGATGACACAAACACGATGGCGAGCTCGGTGGGTCATGACGGCCACTGCCGCGACGGCAGCAAGCTCATCGGCGGAGCTGGGCTCGGCCATGGCGGAGCCGGCCGCTCCGGGCGTGGGGAAGAGCAAAAAGAGAGGGGAGGAGGTGTGTAGCTCACCGCAGCGGCTCACGGTGGCCCTTGGTGGATTTGTGGCGTAGGGATGGCGACGTACGGCGCGGCGGAGCTCCGGTGATCCGCGGGAGGCAGCCTCGGGCTTGCACGCGTGGTCGGGGAAGAAGAACAAGACGACGGCGGAGCTCGTGGACGGCTCGAGAGGACGGGACGGCGCCGGTGGCCGCGGATCGACGTCGGGCACGGCGGCGACGTCGTTGGGACAGAGAGGGAAAGAGGCGAGCGCGAGCGAGGGGAAGGAGAGGGGAGAGTGAGGGCGAGGCGACCAGGGGGAAGGGCTCGGGCGCCCTTATCCAGGGGCTCACCTGCCCCGTCGCCGTGGCAGCCAGTGGCTGGAGCGGCGAGCTCCTGGCCATGGCGCGCCCGACACGCAGGGCGGAGCAGGTAGACAAGGCCGATTTGGCTGGGCTGGGCCGGTTCGGCCCAGTAACGGGTAAGTTTTCTGATTTTCCCTTTTCTGTCTTTTCTCTTTTATCTAATAAACAGAGAGGGGGAAATAATTATTTGGACAACCAAATCAATTTAGAAAAATGTGTGACTTGGCCCATTAAATTCTTTGCAATTTTAGGTACTGCCACAATTATTTTGGAGCCTAGGGGAATTCATTTGTATTTTTCATAAATGAATTTGCAATTTAAATTGCTGGTATGGCACTGTTATAAATGCTAATGCTCATCTTAGCAACTTGGTGATGTTGTTTTCCTGAACAACAATTTGTTTTGGATTATTTACTAAATGATGAACATTTTTCCAGCAACTTTTGTGCAACTCCAAATTTCAATTGCATTTGAATTTGAATTCAGTGGCAAAATTTGAAATGAGATATTAATCCACATTGATTATCATTGCAAATCTCAGATGACTTGGCATTATTATAGTGGATCATTGTAGCTCATTACATAGGGGTGTTACATTGGGGTGCCTTGGGCATCCCCAAGCTTGAGCTCTTGCCTCTCCTTATTCTCCTCATATCGATACCTCCTCGATCTTCGAACACTTCATCCACACAAAACTTAACCGAACTTTTATTAGAGGGGTTAGTACATATAACATCAAATCCCATCATGTCCTGCTGTAACAGTATTGTATAATTATAATAAAACATTACCCACTGTATGCTATCGCAATTCTATGGCTCCCACGTCAATGGGGCTCAACAAGATTTCAAACATACGCAAATAAAGAAACTATAACAGCAATCTGTGAAAACAGGACAGTCTGTAATGATGTAAATGCAACATATACTTTTGTAACTAACAAAATTCTGAAAAATTAGGAAAAAATAAACAGTTTTCATAGCATTACTGTGTAAAAATTTCAGAATTTTTTCACGTTCCAGTAAAATAACAAAATTCAAGCACCACAGCAAAAGTTTCTGTTTTTTCACATTACACACCAAACAAGCAATTTAAACATCCTAAAGGTAAATCATGGCACATTATTTTTATAATACAATGGATTTGTACAAGGGGATAATTATTTTTGTGAGAAACTTCCATGAATTTTTTTACATTGTTTCCATGAGCATGAACACAAGTGTTCAAGGTCGACCCTCACTTCTCCAATGCATAACCTTCCAATCGCTTCTCTTTTTGAAAAAGTTTTTAGGTTCCCCTCTATATTTTTTTGTTTTTAAAAATTTTAAAAGCACACAACAGAAATAAATGACTCTCTAAAACTTCTGGGTTGTCTCCCAGGCAGCGCTTTCTTTAAAGCCATTAAGCTAGGCATAAAGTGCTCAGGTAATCGATCCACCCAGATCCCAAGGTATATCAAAGCCAATTTTAATTAACAATGATTTGTGATTTAGTAGTGAGCACAAAGCAACATATATCATGCAATGATGAAGTCTAACTCTCTTCCTATGCATCGGCATGTCATAAAAGAACAATTCATGCACACATAATAAAGGCCAATGCATAGTATAAACAGTTTCTTGCAATTTTATCGTATTAGAAACATAGAGAGGTGGAGATGTAGTTCCTCTCTCATAATAATTGCAAGTAGGAGCAGAAAGCACATGCATATCATATTCATCAAAATCATCATGTGTAATAGTAAAACGCAACCCATCAATATAACCCTTAATAAGCACAAACTTCTCCGATATAGTGTAATTGGGAGAATTCAAAAAGATAATAGGACTATCATGTGTGGGTGCAATAGCAACAATTTCATGTTTAACATAAGGAACTATAGCAAGTTCATCTCCATAAGCATCATTCATATTGGCATCATGGCCACAAACATAGCAAGCATCAAGTTCATCAAAAAGGGATATTTCAAACGAATCTAAGGGATCATAGCAATTATCATAGCATTCATCCTTCGGTAAGCACGAAGGGAGATTAAACAATGTATGAGTTGAAGAGTTACTCTTATCAGAAGGCGGGCACGGGTAGCTAATCCGCTCTTCCTTCCTTTGTTCTTCGCTCTCCTCGTCATCTTTTTCATCTAATGAGCTCACAGTTTCAGCAATTTCTTCTTCCATAGGAGCCTGCAAAATATTAGTCTCTTCTTATACAGCGGAGGTGTCCTCAATATATTCTTTAACATAAGCATTAGAAGCATAGTTTTCATAGCAATATTTAAGTATGGCCAAATTTTCAGATTTGTAAAGAGTAGCATCACACTTTTCAATCAAAGAAGCAATTTCATAAGCACCCTTAAAAGCAACAAATTCTTCTATTTGTTCAATATCATAGTAACTATAAACACCCTTGACATAAGAAGATAAAATTCCATTATCCTTAAACTCACATTGGTACTGAAGGTGTTTTTAGGGTTTTCAGAACAACAAGTGAAATCATATATTTCACATAAATTCCAAGCATAGCATTCCAAACAATTAATTTGATACCTTAAGAGTTTGCCTTTTTGAGACAAGCGGTGTTGCACAAAACAAGCATGCTCATCTAATGATTTTCCCTCAACTAAGCTAGTTGGGTTTTCAGAACGAGCACAAAGGGATCGAAGATGATCCTAGTAGAAAGCTTCAGCAGTATGAAAGATTTTGGGTGGTTCTTCAACCATTGGTTTAGCAAGTACAACTATTTTTTTTGGTATTTTGCGTTTCCTACCCATAACTAAAGATAGAAAACAATAGCACAAAATAAAAATTACTTAGTGATAAAGCAAACAAGCACACACGAGAATATCAACCCCACGCTATTGCTCCCCGGCAACGGCGCTAGAAAAAGGTCTTGATAACCCACAAGTATAGGGGATCAGCTGTAGCCTTTCTCGATAAATAAGAGTGTTGAACCCACCGAGGAGCTAAAGGTAGAATCAATATTCCCTTCAAGTTCTATCGACCACCGATACAACTCTACGCATACTTAACGTTTGCTTTACCTAGAACAAGAATAAAACTACTTTGAGGTGTAATAGGATAAGACTACTTTGCAAGAATAAAACTAGGAGTACTTTGCGAGAATAAAACTACGAGTAATTTGCAACATAATAAAAGTTACTTATTTAGTAGAAAGCTTTTGTAACACAAGAACATGATTTGTCCCTAGGCAATCGATAACTAGACTGGTAATCATTATTGCAATTTTATATGAGGGAGAGGCATGAGCTAACATACTTTCCGTACTTGGATCATATGCACTTATGATTACAACTCTAGCAAGCATCCGCAACTACCAAAGATCATTAAGGTAAAACCCAACCATAGCATTAAGTAACAAGTCCTCTTTACTCCCATACGCAACAACCCCCTTACTCGGGTGTAAGCTTCTGTCACTCTAGCCGCCCACTATAAGAGAATTATGAATGTATTCAAACCCTACATCAGGAATCCCTCACACTTGCGTGACACGGAGGGCACCATAGGACAGCACCAAAATAAAACATACAACTCAAACCAATCACGATCATCAATCAACCCATAGGACAAAACGAATCTCCTCAAACATCATAGGATTGCCACATATCATTGGATAATAATATATAGCGTTAAGCACCATGTTTAAATAGAGATCACAGTGGGGAGAAGAGGTGTTACACCGCTGCATAGAGGGGGAGAGAGTTGGTGTTGACGGCGGCGAAGTTGTTGGTGTAGATCGCCGTCACGATGATTGCCCCGGCGGCGTTCCGGCGCCACCGGGAGAGAAGGGGAGAGAGCCCCCCTCCTTCTTCTTCTTCTTCTTCCTTGGCCTCCCCCTAGATGGGAGGAGAGTTTCCCCTCTGGTCCATGGCCGCCATGGCTCGCGGAGGGCAAGAGCCCCTCCAAGATTGGATCTCTCTCTCTGTTTCTCTTCTGTTTCGCGTTCCTGTTTTCTGGCCCTTCACCGTTTCTTAAATTCCTGGAGATCCATAACTCCGATTGGGCTAAAATTTTGAGGGGATTTTTATCCGGAAATTATCTTTCTTGCGGCGAAAGAAGGGCACCAACTGCCTTACAGGGGCGCCGCAAGCCTACTGGGCGCGCCCAGGGTAGGGGGTGCGCCCTCTGAGCTTGTGGGCCCCTCGAGCATCATCTCACGTTGATTCTTTTTTCCCAAAATCACATATATTCCAAAATAAATCTCCGTAAATTTTTATCGCGTTTGGACTTCGTTTGATATGGATTTTCTGTGAAACAAAAAACATGCAACAAACAGGAACTGGCACTGGGCACTGGATCAATATGTTAGTCCAAGAAAATCATATAAAATGTTGCCAAGAGTATATAAAGGTTGTAAAATATTGGCATGAAACAATCAAAAATTATAGATACGACGGAGACATATCAATACCCTAGATGCATGCTGGATAGCGGTCGATGGGTGGAGTAATAGTAGTAGATGCAGGCAGGAGTCGGTCTACTTGTCTCGGACGTGATGCCTATATACATCATCATTGCCATGAATCCATCATAATTATTTGCTTTTCTATCAATTGCCCAACAGTAATTTGTTTACCCACCGTATGCTATGTGTTTGAGAGAGAAGCCTCTAGTGAAAACTATGCCCCCCTGCTCTACTTTATCATATATAAAAAACCTAAAAATACCTTGCTGCAATTTATTTACTTTTATTTTAATTAGTATTTTAGTTTATCTATTTACCTCTATAAGATTTAATCCTTGCAATTAACAACTAAGAGGATTGACAACCCTCTTATTTCGTTGGGTGCAAGTGTTTGCTCTTGTGTGTGCAGATGCGCTTAATGGAATTTTGATTGGTTCTCCTACTGAATTGATAACCTTGGTTCTTAACTGAGGGAAATACTTATCTCTACTGTACTACATCATCCTCTCCTCTTCGGGGAAATACCAACGCAGACTACAAGTAGCAAACGTATATCTTTAGATCTTGCAATTGAATCTTTTAGTTTCTTGTTTTATCACTAGTTTGGTTTATAAAAGAAAATTACAAAAAAAATGGAATTGAGGTTGCCTCAAATGTTTCATCTATATGATGTCTTTCTTGAAAATATGGATTCCGATAATTGTGCTCAATTGTTAGAGGAAGAATTTAATAAAATGTTTAATGTGAGTCCTTTGATGATGAGCATGATTGCAATGTTGTTAGTATGCTTTCTATGAATACCCATGATGCTAATGATATGCAAAGCCATAAGCTTGGGGATGCTATGTTTGCTGAAGATGATATTTTTAGTCCCCCACGTTTTGATGAGCAAATTTATTATGATAAAAGCATGCCTTCTATTTATGATGATTATATTGATGAAAGTGGATTTGGAAGAGTGTCAACTCTAGGTACTAATGATCCCACTATTTTGGAGGGTGTTGAATCCTATGGCAATAATTATGAAAGTGGATTTGGAGAGGTCACAACTTTACTTAATGATGATTCCACTATTTTGGAAGAGGTTTCAATTGATTATGACAAGAAAGTTGCTATCTATGATGATTATTGTGATGACATGTATGCTATAAAGAATAATGATAACTATAAAACTTGTCATCATAATTTTAATTTTCAATTGGATTATGCCAATCAAGTATCTCATGATAGTTATTTTGTTGAGTTTGCTCCCACTATTATGAATGAGAAGAAATTTGCTTATGTGGGGAGTAATAAAATTTCAATGCTCTTGTAGATCATGGAAAGAATGCATTATGTGATAGCTATATTGTTGAATTCATTCATGATGCTACTGAAAATTATTATGAGAGAGGATCATACGCTTGTAGGTGTTGCAATAATATCAAGTTTCCTCTCTATGTGTTGAAAGTTTTGAAGTTATACTTGTTTTGTCTTCCTATGATAGTTGATTCTTGCTCCCATAAATTGTTTGCTCACAAAATCCCTATGCATAGGAAGTGGTTTAGGCTTAAATGTGCTAGTCATATGCTTCATGATGCTCCTGTTATGTTTCAACTCTTTACTTTTATGCGAGCATCATTGAAATCGTCATGCCTAGCTAAAAGGCATTAAAGAAAAGCGCTTGTTGGGAGACAACACAATATTTATACCTACTGTTTTTTTGTGTTCACATGATTAAGCTACTGTAGTAATCATGTTTTATATGTTTTCTTTCAATAATGTGCCAAGTAAGACCTTTGGGATAGTGTGGCTACTTGTTGATTTGATTCTGTGCAAAAACAGAAACTTTTGCGTCCAGTGCTTGAATTTCTATTCTGTACTGGAGCGTGGGAAAATTCTGAAATTTTTACAAAGTATTGTATTATAAGTTGTTTACATTTTCCTAAATTTTCAGAATATTTGGAGGTACATACGTATGGTTTTTAAATCGCTCACTACATGCTGTTCTGTTTTTGATAGATTCTGTTTTCAATGCATAGTTTGCTTGTTTTAGTGTTTCCATAGCTTACATTGAGTAATATAAATTGTGTAAATGATGTAATACAGTAGTAATTATGTGAGAACAATTACGAATCTTGTCTTGATAGTACCTAAGTGGATGATTTATTTTTATTATACTAACTTATCTCACAAGTTCCGTTAAGTTTTGTGTGATTGAAGTTTTCAAGTTTTGGGTGAGATATTGATATGAGGAGAGTAAGGAGTTTCAAGACCCTAATCTTGGGGATTCCCAAGGCACCACAAGGAAATATTCAAGGAAGACTCAAGCGTCTAAGCTTGGGGATGCCCCGGAAGGCATCCCCTCTTTCGTCTTCAACACTATCGGTAACCTCACTTGGAGCTATATTTTTATTCATCACATAATATGAGTTTTGCTTGGAGCATCATTTTCTTTTGTTAAGATTTGATTTCTGTTATCAATAATCATGTTTTGTATCTTTTAGTTCAATAAAATGCCAATTGTAGCCTTTACCATGCTCAGTTTGCAAATTTATGCGTTGCTGTTTGAAAACAGAAAGTTTTCCGTTATGTCCAGAATATTACTGAATAGTCAGAACAAGATAAAAATCTGAAATATTTACACAATAAGAATGGATGAGTTCTCTATCACGTGGTAATTTTTCAGAATTTTTGGAGTTAGGGAAGTATGAATTCTTATTCAACCTACAGGCTGTTCTGTTTAGACAGATTTCGGTTCTAGTTGCATTGTTTGCATATGTTTGCTTGTTTAATATTTCTATTTGTGGATAGGAGTATTAAATATGCAGAGGCATTTATTATGCAATGTTTAATTATAATTTTAGTGATTTGCTACAGTAGAGAATGTTAAGATTTTGAGTTGATTTATACTAACTTATCTCACGAGTTCTTGTTGTGTTTTGTGTGGATGAAGTTTTTAAGTTTAGGAGAAGCCATGATATGAGAGGAATTAAGGAAACACAAGAGCTCAAGCTTGGGGATTCCCAAGGCACACCAAGATAACATTCCAAGAAGTCTCAAGCAACTAAGCTTGGGGATGCCCCGGTAGGCATCCCACCTTTCTTCATCAACACCTATCGGTTAGCCTAAGTTTTTACTTGTTCACATGATATGTGCTATTCTTGGAGTGTCCTTTTATTTTTATTTTTATTTTTATTTTTATTTTTGTTTTCTATTTTAATAAAATCCTTAGATATGAAAGTTTCTATTGAGAATGTCTTCACATAGCCACTTAATTGTTCGACTACTCATTGATCTTCACGTTTATCTTTTGGAGTGGTTTGTGCTACTTGTTGTCTGCGTTGGTATTTCCCCGAAGAGGAGAGAATGATGCAGTACAGTAGAGATAAGTATTTCCCTCAGTTAAGAACCAAGGTTATCAATCCAGTAGGAGAACCAAGCAAAATTCCGTTAAGCGCACCTGCACACACAAGAGCAAACACTTGCACCCAACGCAAATAAGAGGGTTGTCAATCCTCTTGGCGGTTATTTGCAAGGATTAAATCTTATCGAGGTAAATAGATAAACTAAAATACTAATTAAAATAAAAGTAAATAAATTGCAGCAAGGTATTTTTAGGTTTTTTATATGATAAAGATAGACCCGGGGGCCATAATTTTCACTAGAGGCTTCTCTCTTGAGCACCTAAACATACGGTGGGTAAACAAATTACTGTTGGGCAATTGATAGAAAAGCAAATAATTATGACGGATTCATGGCAATGATTATGTATATAGGCATCACGTCCGAGACAAGTAGACCGACTCCTGCCTGCATCTACTACTATTACTCCACTCATCGACCGCTATCCAGCATGCATCTAGAGTATTAAGTTAATAAAAACAGAGTAACACCTTAAGCAAGATGACATGATGCAGAGAAGCAAATTCAAGAAATATGAATAAACCCCATATTTCTATCCTTAATGGCAACAATACAAATACGTGTCATGTCCCCTTCTGTCCCTGGGATTGAGCACCGCAAGATTGAACCCATCACAAAGCACCTCTCTCATTGCAAGATAAATCAATCTAGTAGGCCAAAGCAAATCGATAGATCGGAGAGAAATACAAAGCTATAACAATCATGCATAAAAGAGTTCAGAGAAGACTCAAATATTTCTCAAGAATAATCTGATCATAAACTCACAATTCATCCGATCCCAACAAACACACCGCAAAAGAAGATTACATCGGATAGAACTCCAAGAACATCAAGGAGAACATTGTATTGAAGATCAAAGAGAGAGAAGAAGCCATCTAGCTACTAGCAATGGACCCGTAGGTCTGTGGTAAACTACTCACACATCATCGGAAGGGCAGCAAGGTTGATGTAGAAGCCCTCCGTGATCGATTCCCCCTCCGGCAGGGTATCGGAAAAGGCCTCCAGATGGAATCGCGGAAGAACAGAGGCTTGCGGCAATGGAAAGGTTTTTTCTTCTGGCTCTCTGGGGGTTTCCCAATATTTGTGAATTTATAGAAGTGGAATTAGGTCAAACGGAGTCACATGGGCCCCACAAGGCAACACGGCGCCCCCCGGGGCGCTCCCTGTTGCCTTGTGAAGCCTCCTGAGGCTTCTGGCTTCTTCCCGAAGCTTCCAAGGTTTCTTTTGTCCAGAAAAAAATCTCCAAAAAGTTTCGTGGCATTTGGACTTCATTTGGTACTGTTTCTCTGAAAAGCCAAAAACAAGCAGAAAACAGCAACTGGCACTGGGCACTAGGTTAATAGGTTAGTCCCAAAAAATGATATATAATTGCTTATAAAAACATCCAAGATTGATACTATAATAGCATGGAACAATAAAAAATTATAGATACGTTGGAGACGTATCAAGCATCCCCAAGCTTAATTCCTGCTCGTCCTCGAGTAGGTAAATGATAAAAACAGAATTTTTGATGTGGAATGCTACCTATCATGTTTCATCATGTAATCTCTCTCTTACGGTATGAATAAGATCCAAATGATTCAAAGCAATAGTCTATAATTTGATATAAAGACATCAATACTCAGGCATACTAGCAAACAATCATGTCTTTCAAAATAAAAATGCTAAAGAACGTTATCCCTATAAAATCATACAATCCTGTCATGCCCCATCTTCTTCACACAAAGTATTTATCATGCAGTACACCGATGATAAGCCGAGCAATTGGTTCATACTTTTTAACGCGCTTCAGCTTTTTCAACTCCCACTCAATACATGAACGCAAGCCATGGATATAGCACTATGGGTGGAATAGAGTATGGTGGTAGAGATAAATAAGAGAAGTCAAAAATGGAGAAAGTCTCGCATCGACGAGGCTAATCAACGGGCTATGGAGATGCCCATCAATTGATGTCAATGCAAGGAGTAGGGATTGTCATGCAACGGATGCACTAAGAGCTATAAGTGTATGAAAGCTCAACATGAAAACTAAGTGGGTGTGCATCCAACTTGCTTACTCATGAAGACCTCGGGCATTTGAGGAAGCTCGTCATCGGAATATACAAGCCAAGTTCTATAATGAAAAATTCCCACTAGTATATGAAAGTGACAAAATAGGAGTCTCTCTATATGAAAAACATGGTGCTACTCTGAAGCACAAGTGTGGAAAAGGATAGTAACATTGCCCCTTCTCTCTTTTTTTCTCATTTTTTTTCATGGCACTTTTTTGCCTCTTTTTTTTTGAACAATCTCATGGACCTCATCCCCACTTTTTCGAGGACTCATCAGTCTCCATCATTCTTTCCTCACTGGGACAATGCTCAAATAATGATGATCATCACACCTCTATTTACTTACAACTCAACATTACATCTCGATACTAGAACAAAAATATGACTCTATATGAATGCCTCTGGCAGTGTACCAGGATGTGCAATGATGCTAGCGTAACATGTATAACAATGATGAACGGTGGCTGAGCCACAAATACTATGTCAGCTATATGATCATGCAAAGCAATATGACAATGATGATGTATGTCATAAAAATGGAATGGTGGAAGTAGCACGGCAATATATCTCGGAATGGATATGGAAATGCCATGATAGGTAGGTATGGTGGCTGTTTTGATGAAGATATAAGGAGGCTTATGTGTTATACAGTGTATCATATCACGGGGTTTGGATGCACCGGCGAAGTTTGCACCAACTCTCGATGTGAGAAAGGGCAATCCACGGTACCGAAGAGGCTAGCAAATTGCGGAAAGGTGAGAGTGCGTATTATCCATGGACTCACATTAGTCATAAAGAACTCACATACTTATTGCGAAAGTTTATTAGCCCTTGAAGCAAAGTACTACTACGCATGCCCCGAGAGGGATAGATTGGTAGGACAAGGTCCATCGCTCGTCCCCGACCGCCACTCATAAGGTAGACAATCAATAATAAATCATGCTCCAACTTCTTAGCATAACGACAGATCATACGTGCATGCTTCGGGAATCACAAACCTTAACACAATTATTCTTACTAAACCACAATTATCTACTAATACCTTCCCCATATTACCATCTTAATATCACAAAACTATTGCAAGGAATCAAATTTATCATATTCAGTGATCTACATGAAAGTTTTTATTATATCCCTCTTGAATACCTATCATATCAGGACCAAATTCATAACCCGTGCCTATTACCATTGCTATCATAAGACTCTCAAAAAGATATAAGTGAAGCATGAGAGTGCAACTATTTCTTTAAAATATAACCACCACCGTGCTCTAACAGATATAAGTGAAACACTAGAGCAACTGCTTAGCTCAAAAGATATAAGTGAAGCACATAGAGTATTCTAACTAACCACGAATAATGTGTGTCCCTATCAAAAAGGTGTGTTCATAAAAGATGATTGTGACAAACTAAAAAGCAAACAAACAGTTTCACAAGACGCTCCAAGTAAAACACATATCATGTGATGAATAAAAATATAGCTCCAAGTGAGTTACCGATAGATTGTAGACGAAAAAGGGGATGCCTTCCGGGGCATCCCCAAGCTTAGATGCTTGAGTCTTCCTTGAATATTACCTTGGGGTACCTTGGGCATCCCCAAGCTTAGGCTCTTGCCGCTCCTTATTCCTTTATCCATCATAGTCTCACCCAAAACTTGAAAACTTCAGCACACAAAACTCAACAGAAACCTCGTGAGATCCGTTAGTATAACAAATAAATCTTTAACTTTAGGTACTGTTGTAAATTGATTCATATTTAGTATTGGCATAATGCTACTGTACTCCTACTTCTCCATGACTCATACCCCCCGATACGATCCATAGATTCATCAAAATAAGCAAACTATGCAACAAAAACAGAATCTGTCTAAAACAGAATAGTCTGTAAAGATCTATTTAAAAGCCATACTTATGTGACTCCAAAAATTATGAAAAATTAGGAAAACGTAAAAAATTCATATATGAATACTGTGTAAAAATTTCAGATTTTTATGATGCTACAGTACAGAATTAAAAATCCAGCACTGGACGCAAAACTTTCTGTTTTCCAAACAGCATCAATTATACTATCATCAACATCATCCCAAAGGCATTACTTGGTACAAACACTAATTAAAACATAAAAATACAATCATAATAGAAGCTATAATTGTGCAAACACTCAAAAATAGAAGTAAAAAGTTTATTGGGTTGTCTCCCAACAAGCTCTTTCTTTATAGCCATTAAGATAGGCTTGAGATTTCAATGATGCTCACATGAAAGACAATAATTGAAGCACAAAGAGAGCATCATGTAGCATGTGAAAAACACATTTAAGTCTAACATACTTCCTATGCATAGGCATCTTATAAGCAAACAACTTATCAAGACAAGAAATATCTAGCATATTGTCGGTGTAATGAGAACCAGGGTCTCATAAACCATCTAGGCTTGGGGTTATGCTAATCTAAAGCTGTTGCGAAGCAGCTCCGACAAGGTGATGCATCCGGCAAGTACTCCACCAGCAAGCAAGACCAAGAGCTCGCCGGGGAGGAGCTTCTTCCTGGTAGCACATTTCATCCGGCAAGGCAGAGCCGGCAAGACAAGACTCCAGGCGGGTCATCCAGAAGATCAAGTCTACTGCTACCAGCAAGTTCCGCACCGGCAAGCAACGACCCGGCAAGCTTCCTTTGTCATTACTCCATCGCTCCACCTCGGCGGCCTGTTAGAGGCTCGCCGACAGGTGTCGAGCGAGCAGGTAGTTAGGTGAAGCTTGCCGGGGCACGTGGCAGCTCCCCGCCTGAAGAACACCTTTATTGACACACGTCCATATGCGTGTCAAGCCATTATCTACCCTCTGTATTTACCATTTTGCCATTGTGGTAGCCCATTTCTTCTATAAAAGGAGGTCCATGGCAACCTTAGCAAGGGCTCGGACCCCTGCCCATTCGCAGTAGCCTAGCTGCGCCCCCGAGCTCCGTGCCGGGAGGCCGCGCTCTCTGTAATGGTGGGGCTTGCTCAAACACAATCAAACCACCAAAGCAGGAGTAGGGTTTTACGCTTCACAAGCGGCCCAAACCTGGGTAAATCCCTGTGCGTGTGCTGAGCTGCTGGATCTGCTCTTTGTGTACTGCGTCCCCTCTACCGAACCACAAAGGGGCCTCTCTGGTCCCATAGATGGTCGTACGCCCGACATCTTTGGCGCGCCAGGTAGGGGGCACGCGTATGCGAATATGCTCTAGCAGCGTCGGTTTCATCTTCATCATCAACGGCGCTCCCAGAGGAGCGAGGGCGTCGCCGCTGCGTCTACTTCTGAGGTGCAGTTTTAACTCCTTGCGACAGTGAAGACGGTGGTAGCCAAACCTATCGCCATATCGGCGACATCGGCGGCACAACATTTGTCACGAGCAATTCAAGCGCCCTGCGTGACGCTCTGATGAATCGTAGTGTTTTCGCCGCGCTATAGAAAGAGCTAAGTTCTAATACTTTAATTACTTTTTGTTATTTAGTCTTATCCTTGAATGACATTTTTGTGCTTAACCTGTGCGCGGAGGAGCGCTCTTGAAACATTCTGCGCTCTGGGTCATTCTGGGTCCGCCCAACAACGTTGCTGCAGCTGCGTTTGTTTCCTGAGTGTTAAGCTTCCGAGAAGGTGGCATTCTCGATAGGCTGCTAAACATGACCTGATCCCAAGCGCCGTCGACCAGATCATGCGCAATCAGAAAGCATTCCAGCAAGCGTAGGGAATAGTTGTGCGAAAATGCAATTATTTAAGGAAAAGGCTTGACAGTTTTTATTCTTTTAAGATTTCTGTGACCCGTACGCTAAGGAGCCTTTTCGGGACTAGTTGCGCTCCTAGTTGCCTCGAGTCCGCTCGGCAACATGAGCAGCTGCATTAGGACCGACAAGGTAAACCTTTTCGGGAAGCGGCGTTCCCGGCAAGCTGCTAAGGGCCCGTTCCCTCAAGCGCTGCTGACCGAAGCGTGCGCACCGGGAAGCACTCCGGCAAGCGAGGGGAATATTCAGCAGAAATCAAGTTTTCACATGAGTTAAGTGCGAATCAGACGCTAATTAACTTGTTGTGTCAAAACACTGTTGTGGCATTTTTACGCCCGAATCAGTGTTGCAGGTAAATGAGTGGAAGATAGCTTCATGGTAGCACCAGCTGTGGTACTTCTGGAAGCTGCCATTGAGCATTGAGAACCTCCGAGTTCTCTGCTGAAACCAAAAGCCTTGCCGGGGGCTGGCCCTCCCGGCAAGCTGGCATCGAGAACCTCTGAGTTCTCTGTTGAAACCAAAAGCCTTGCCAGCGGCTGGCCCTCCCGGCAAGCTAGCATCGAGAACCTCCGAGTTCTCTGCTGAAACCAAAAGCCTTGCCGGCGGCTAGCCCTCCCAGCAAGCCGGCATCGAGAACCTCCAAGTTCTCTGCTGAAACCAAAAGCCTTGCTGGGGGCTAGCCTTCGCGGCAAGCTGGCATCGAGAACCTCTGAGTTCTCTGCTGAAACCAAAAGCTTTGCCGGGGGCTGGCCCTCCTGGCAAGCCGGCATCGAGAACCTTCGAGTTCTCTGCTGAAATCAAAAACCAGCATCGAGAACCTTAAAGTTCTCTGCCAGAATCTAAAGCCTTCCTGGGAATAGCATTCCCGGAAGTCAACGTCGAGAACCATAGAGTTCTCTGTTGAAAACAGAATCGGCATCGAGAAACCTAAAGTTCTCTGCCATAAACAAGTCTTCTTTTAGCATCAAGATCTTTAAAGTTCTCTACTAAACGGAAGTTTCAACATGAAGATGTCCCGAGCTCTCTGTAGATGAGCTCGGGGGCTGGCGGCCTTTTGGAACAATCTTTCCCGGGGGCTGCTTGTCGGGTATATTTCTTACCGGAAAAGATGTGATTGTCATAACCCAAGCCAAGTTTTTGGTCCCACCTCCAGCATCGAGATCTTTCGAGTTCTCTGCTGAAGGCGGTCCCGGGGGTTCCTGTTGGTGTAATGAGAACCAGGGTCTCATAAACCTTCTAGGCTTGGGGTTATGCTAATCTAAAGCTGTTGCGAAGCACCTCCGACAAGGTGATGCGTCCGACAAGTACTCCACCAGCAAGCAAGACCAAGAGCTCGCCGGGGAGGAGCTTCTTCCCGGCAGCATATTTCATCCGGCAAGGCGGAGCCAGCAAGACAAGACTCTAGGCGGGTCATCCAGAAGATCAAGTCTATTGCTACCAGCAAGTTCCGCCCTGGCAAGCAATGACCCGGCAAGCACCGTGCCGGCAAGCTCCCTTTGTCGTTACTCCACCGCTCCACCTTGGCGGCCTGTCAGAGGCTTGCCGACAGGTGTCGAGCGAGCAGGTAGTTAGGTGAAGCTTGCCGGGGCACGTGGCAGCTCCCCGCCTGAAGAACACCTTTATCGACACACGTCCATATGCGTGTCAAGCCATTATCTACCCTCTGTATTTACCATTTTGCCATTGTGGTAGCCCCTTTCTTCTACAAAAGGAGGTCCATGGCAACCTTAGCAAGGGGTCGGACCCCTACCCATTCACAGTAGCCTAGCCGCGCCCCCGAGCTCCGTGCCGGGAGGCCGCGCTCTCTGTAATGGCGGGGCTTGGTCAAACACAATCAAACCACCAAAGCAGGAGTAGGGTTTTACGCTTCACAAGCGGCCCGAACCTGGGTAAATTCCTGTGCGTGTGCCGAGCAGCTGGATCTGCTCTTTGTGTACTGCGACCCCTCTACCGAACCACAAAGGGGCCTCTCTGGTCCCATAGATGGTCGTACGCTCGACACATATGCAAGGAAGAAGAATAAAACATTGACAATCTCAACGCAATGAGAGGTAATTTAGTAACATGAAAATTTCTACAACCATATTTTCCTCTCTCATAATAATTACATGTAGGATCATAATCAAATTCAACAATATAGCTATCATATAAAAATACTATCTTCATGATCCACATGCATAAAAGTTTTATAATCTTCCAAGATAGTGGGATTAACGTCAACTAAAGTCATGACCTCTCCAAACACACATTTATCAAAAATTTCATAAGATTGAACACTCTCCGAATATGTGGGATTCTTTTTACCTAGAGTTGACACTCTTCCAAACCCACTTTCAATATTATTGCAAACATTATTATCAATAACATATTCATCATGAGGCTTAAATAAGTTTTCAAGATCATAAAAAACATTATCACCCCAATCATGATCATTGCAATAAGTAGTGGACCTGACAAAATTATCATCCCCAAGCTTGTAGTTTTGCATATTATTAGCACAATTGACATTAATAGAATTTATAGTAACATCATTGCAATCATACTTTTCAATCAAGGAGCTATCATGAATCACTTTATAAATTTCTTCTTTCAACACTTCATCACAATTTTCAAGCAAAACTTCATAGAGATAATCAAGTGCACTCAACTTACTAGCAATTGGTTCATTATAATTGGATCTTTTGAAAAGATTAGCAAGTGGATGAGGATCCATAGTCATCTTAGATTTTTGCTTTCGCCTTCTATTTTTGTGTGTTGTCATGAAGGCAATAAAAGCAAGCAAGCAAACAAACTAGCAAACAAGCAAATAAAATATTTTTGTGTTTTTGTAAAAAAAAAATTAGAAGTGGGGCAGATGAAAACGAGAGGCAAATGCAAATAAAACGCAAATAAAGTAAATGCAAGTGAATGATAATTTGTGCGAAGGTACTTGGTAATTTTGATGATGTCTCCCCGGCAACGGCGCCAGAAATTCTTCCTGCTACTTGTAGTCTGCGTTGGTATTTCCCCGAAGAGGAGAGGATGATGCAGTACAGTAGAGATAAGTATTTCCCTTATTTAATAACCAAGGTTATCAATCCAGTAGGAGAACCAAGCAAAATTCCGTTAAGCGCACCTGCACACACAAGAGCAAACACTTGCACCCAACGCAAATAAGAGGGTTGTCAATCCTCTTAGCGGTTATTTGCAAGGATTAAATCTTATCGAGGTAAATAGATAAACTAAAATACTAATTAAAATAAAAGTAAATAAATTGCAGCAAGGTATTTTTAGGTTTTTTTATATGATAAAGATAGACCCGGGGGCCATAGTTTTCACTAGAGGCTTCTCTCTTGAGCACAGAAACATACGGTGGGTAAACAAATTACTGTTGGGCAATTGATAGAAAAGCAAATAATTATGACAGATTCATGGCAATGATCATGTATATAGGCATCACGTCCGAGACAAGTAGACCGACTCCTGCCTGCATCTACTACTATTACTCCACTCATCGACCGCTATCCAGCATGCATCTAGAGTATTAAGTTAATAAAAACAGAGTAACGCCTTAAGCAAGATGACGTGATGTAGAGAAGCAAATTCAAGCAATATGAATAAACCCCATCTTTTTATCCTTAATGGAAACAATACAAATACGTGTCATGTCCCCTTCTGTCACTGGGATTGAGCACCGCAAGATTGAACCCATCACAAAGCACCTCTCCCATTGCAAGATAAATCAATCTAGTAGGCCAAAGCAAATCGATAGATCGGAGAGAAATACAAAGCTATAACAATCATGCATAAAAGAGTTCAGAGAAGACTCAAATATTTCTCATGAATAATCTGATCATAAACTCACAATTCATCCGATCCCAACAAACACACCGCAAAAGAAGATTACATCGGATAGAACTCCAAGAACATTAGGAGAACATTGTATTGAAGATCAAAGAGAGAGAAGAAGCCATCTAGCTATGGACCCGTAGGTCTGTGGTAAACTACTCACACATCATCGGAATCGCGGCAAGGTTGATGTAGAAGCCCTCCGTGATCGATTCCCCCTCCGGCAGAGTACCGGAAAAGGCCTCCAGATGGGATCGCGGAAGAACAGAGGCTTGCGTCGGCGGAAAGGTTTTTTCTTCTGGCTCTCTGAGGGTTTCCCAATATTTGTGAATTTATAGAAGTGGAATGAGGTCAAACGGAGTCACGTGGGCCCCACAAGGCAACACGGCGCCCCCCCTGGGGCGCGCCCTGTTGCCTTGTGAAGCCTCCGTGAGGCTTCTGGACTCCTCCCAAAGCATCCAAGGTTTCTTTTGTCTAGAAAAAAATCTCCAAAAAGTTTCATGGCATTTGGACTTCATTTGGTACTGTTTCTCTGGAAAGCCAAAAACAAGCAGAAAACAACAACTGGCACTGGGCACTAGGTTAATAGGTTAGTCCCAGAAAATGATATATAATTGCATATAAAAGAATCCAAGATTGATACTATAATAGCATGGAAAAATCAAAAATTATAGATACGTTGGAGACGTATCAGTTTGTCTTTACTCTCGTGCTTCACTTATATCCTAAGAGTAAATGTTTGAATGAATTGAATATCAAATTATATATGCTTCATATGCTTGTCCCATGGGGAGTAATGACTTCACATATAAGAATTATAAGTGGTAAAATTTATTGAAAGTTAGCAAACACAACATTGGTCACTTGAACAATTCATGAAAGAATATTGAAGGAAGAGAGATTTCACATATAAATATACTATCTTCGACATCTTCTATAATTGTGAGCCCCCATTAATTATTTTCAAGCTTGATCAAGTAGTTGATGTAGGACAAGGAAGACAACGTAATGAGTTATGTTTGTTTATATTCTCATAGAAGGTATATGTTCTTGGATCCTCTAACATGTGGTGCTTGCCCCCTATCTTTTGCTAGCCAAAATTCCGCACTAAGTAGAGATACTACTTGTGCATCCAAAACCCTTGAACCCAGTTTCATGTCATGAGAGTCCACCATATCTACCTATGGATTGAATAAGATTCTTCAACTAAGTTGTCATCGGTGCACAAAGCAATAAAATTGCCTCTAAATATGTATGAACTTTTATTGTAAGGGAAAATAAGCTTTGTACGATCTTGTGATGGTGAAGAAATAAAAGCGAAAGACTGCATTATAAAGGTTGCTGTCACAAGGGGCAATATAAAGTGACGTTCCTTTGCATTAAGAGTTTGCACATCCAAACATAAAAAGCGCATGACAACCTCTGCTTCCCTCTGCGAAGGGCCTATCTTTTACTTTATGTATTTAATTTTATGCAAGAGTCAATAGTGTTCTTCTCTATTCCGTTTTTATTGTCTCTCTTGGCAAGCAACATGTGGTGGGGAAAGATCCAGGCACATATATCCAGTTGAATATAGGTGATCATGAGTTATTATATTGTTGACATTATCCCTGAGATAAATAAGTTGGGAGGCAAAACATTAAGCCCCTATCTTCCTATGTGTTTGACTAAAACGATTTATTCTAAAAATATGCTTTGAGTGTCAGCAATCATGGAATACTAAATGATAGTTGAGTATGTGGAATTTGCTAAAACAAAGCTCTTACATGAACCCGTCCTGAAAATAAGATGAATTGCAATTGTTTGATGACTGAGAACATAGTTTGTTAGTTTTTAAGAAAGTTTATGATCTATACTTTAACATGTGGATAGCTTGCTACTTGATCATGAGAAGTTTTATGAGATATGATACTGTTTATGATATATAATGATGCTACAAAAAGTGATTGAAATTATCATTGATCAAACGTATGCACTATGCTAGCATTCACACTTCATAAATTATTTCTTTTATCATTTACCTACTCGAGGACGAGCAGGAATTAAGCTTGGGGATGCTGATATGTCTCCAACGTATCTATAATTTATGAAGTATTCATGCCATGTTTACAACAATTTTATATGGTTTTGGTATGATTTGGTTAGAACTAACCCGGACTGACGCTGTTTTCAGAAGAACTACCGTGGTGTTGTTTTTTGTGCAGAAATAAAAGTTCTCGGAATTGGCTGAAACTTTTTGGTGATTTTTTTTGGAACATAAGAGACCCCCGAAGCTTCGTGGAAGGACCAGAAGAGTCATGAGGAAGCGACAAGCCTGCTAGGCGTGCCCTGGGGGTTGGGAAGGCCTAGCGAGCTTGTCGCTCCCTCGTGGGCCCCCTTGACGTGAAACCAATGCCAAAAATTCCTATAAATACCAAAAACCCCAGAAAGAAACCTAGAACTTCTGCTCCGCCACCGCAAGCCTCTGTTCCGAAGCGATCTCATCTGGAGCCCTGTTCCGGCACTCTGCCGGAGGGGGGAATCATCCCCGGAGGCCATCTTCATCATCCCGTCAGTCTCGATGACGAGGAGGGAGTAGTTCACCCTCGGGGTTGACGGTATGTACCAGTAGCTATGTGTTTGATCTCTATCTCATGTTCTTGATTTGGCACGATCTTGATGTACCGCGAGATTTGTTAATATAGTTGGATCATATGGTGTTTCTTCCCTCTCTATCTTCTTGTGATGAATTGAGTCTTTCCCTTTGAAGTTTTGTTATTATCGGATTGAATATTTCAGATTTGAGAACACTTGATGTATGTCTTGCATGTGGATACCCGTGGTGACAATGGGGTATTCTATTGATTCACTTGATGTATGTTTTGGTGATCAACTCGCGGATTCCCGTGACCTTGAGGTAATCTAGGCATAGGGGTTGGTAGCACGTTTTAATCTTCTTTTCTCCGATAGAAACTTTGGGGTGCTCTTTGAAGTTCTTTGTGTGGATTGAATATTATGAATCTGAAGTTGTTTGATGCATATCAAATAATCAACTCACGGATACCTGTGGTGACATTGGAGTATCTAGGTGACATTAGAGTTGGTTGATGCATATCATATGGTGTTATTTTAGTATGATCTCTAGGGCTGTTTGTGACACTTATAGGGATGGCTCAATAGATTGATCGGAAAGGATAACTTTGAGGTGGTTTCGTACCCTACAACAATTTCATCTTATGTTCTCCGTAATAGAAACTTTGGAGTGATTCTTTGTCGCACGTTGAGGGATTCTTATATGATTCAATTATGTTAGCATTGTTGAGAGATTGCACTAGTGAAAGTATGAACCATAGGCCTTGTTTTCAAGCATTGCAATACCGTTTGTGCTCCGTTTTATCACTTGCTACCTTGTTGTTTTTATATTTTTAGATTACAAAAACCTATATCTACTAACTATACTACACTTGTATCACCATCTCTTCGCCGAACTAGTGCACCTATACAATTTACCATTGTATTGGGTGTGTTGGGGACACAAAAGATTGCTTGTATTTGATTGCAGGGTTGTTTGAGAGAGACCATCTTCATCCTACGCCTCTGAAGGATTTATAAACCTTAGGTCATCAACTTGAGGAAAATTTGCTGCTGTCCTACAAAGCTCTGCACTTGGAGGCCCAACAATGTCTACAAGAATAAAAGTTGCATAGTAGACATCACCAAGTAATGCCTTTGGGATGATGTTGATGATAGTATAATTGATGCTGTCTGGAAAACAGAAAGTTTTGCGTCCAGTGCTGGATTTTTGATTCTGTACTGAAGCATCAGAAAAATCTGAAATTTTTACACAGTATTGGTATATGAATTGTTTACGTAGTCCTAATTTTTCAGAATTTTTGGAGTTACATAAGTATAGCTTCTAAATAGATCTTTACAGACTGTTCTGTTTTAGACAGATTCTATTTTTGTTGCATAGTTTGCTTATTTTGATGAATCTATGGATCGTATCGGGGGGTATGAGTCATGGAGAAGTTGGAGTACAGTAGCATTATGCCAGTATTAATTATGAATCAATTTACAACAGTACCTAAAGTTAAAGATTTGTTTGCTATACTAACGGATCTCACGAGGTTTCTATTGAGTTTTGTGTGCTGAAGTTTTCAAGTTTTGGGTGAGACTACGATGGATAAAGGAATAAGGAGCGGCAAGAGCCTAAGCTTGGGGATGTCAAAGGCAACCCAAGGTAATATTCAAGGAAGACTCAAGCGTCTAAGCTTGGGGATGCCTTCTCCCCTCTTTCGTCTACAATCTATCAGTAACTCACTTGGAGCTATATTTTTATTCATCACATGATATGTGTTTTACTTGGAGCGTCTTGTGATATAGTTTGTTTGCTTTTTAGTTTGTCACAATCATCTTTTCTGAACACACCTTTTTGAGAGGGACACACATTATTCATGATTTGTTAGAATACTCTATGTGCCTCACTTATATCTTTTGAGCTAGGCAGTTGCTCTAGTGCTTCACTTATATCATTTAGAGCACGGTGGTGGTTATATTTTGAAGAAATAATTGCACTCTCATGCTTCACTTATATCTTTTTGAGAGTCTAATGATTAGCAATGGTAATATGCACGGGTTATGAATTTGGTCCTGATATGATAGGTATTCAAGAGGGATATAATAAAAACTTTCATGTAGATCACTGAATATGATAAGTTTGATTCCTTGCAATAGTTTTGCGATATTAAGATGGTAATATGTGGGAGGTGGTAGTAGATAATTGTGGTTTAGTAAGAATATTGGTGTTAAGGTTTGTGATTCCCGAAGCATGCACGTATGATCTGTCGTTATGCTAAGAAGTTGGAGCATGATTTATTCTTGATTGTCTACCTTATGAGTGGCAGTCGGGGACGAGCGATGGTATTTTCCTACCAATCTATCCCCCTAGGGGCATGCGTAGTAGTACTTTGCTTAGAGGGCTAATAAACTTTCGCAATAAGTATGTGAGTTCTTTATGACTAATGTGAGTCCATGGATTATACGCGCTCTCACCTTTCCGCAATTTGCTAGCCTCTTCACTACCGTGCATTGCCCTTTCTCACATAGAGAGTTGGTGCAGACTTTGGTGGGGCATCCAAACCCCATGATATGATACGCTCTATCACACATAAGCCTCCTTATATCTTCCTCAAAATTGCCATCATACCTACCTATCATGGCATTTCCATAGCCATTCCGAGATATATTGCCATGCAACTTCCACTGTTCCATTTTTTATGACACACATTGTCATTTGTCATATTGCTTTGCATGATCATATAGCTGACATAGTATTTGTGGCTCAGCCACCATTCATCATTTTTATACATGTTACGCTAGCATCATTGCACACCCTGGTACACTACCAGAGGCATTCATATAGAGTCATATTGTTCTAGTATCAAGTTGTAATATTGAGTTGTAAGTAAAGAAAAGTGTGATGATCATCATTATTAGAGCATTGTCCCAGTGAGGAAAGAATGGTGGAGACTAATGAGTCCTCGAAAAAGTGAGGATCAGGTCCATGAGACTGTTCTAAAAAAAAGAGGCCAAAAAGAGCCCACGAAAAAATGAGAGAAAAAGAGAGAAGGGGCAATGTTACTATCCTTTTTCCACACTTGTGCTTCAGAGTAGCACCATGTTTTTCATATAGAGAGTCTATTATTTTGTCACTTTCATATACTAGTGGGAATTTTTCATTATAGAACTTGGCTTGTATATTCCGATGATGGGCTTCCTCAAATGCCCGAGGTCTTCATGAGCAAGCAAGTTGGATGCACACCCACTTAGTTTTCATGTTGAGCTTTCATACACTTATAGCTCTTAGTGCATCCGTTGCATGGCAATCCCTACTCCTCGCATTGACATCAATTGATGGGCATCTCCATAGCCCGTTGATTAGCCTCGTCGATGTGAGACTATCTTCTTATTTTTGACTTCTCCTTATTAATCTCTACCACCCTATTCTATTCCACCCATAGTGCTATATCCATGGCTTATGCTCATGTATTGCGTGGGGATTGAAAAAGCTGAAGCGCGTTAAAAAGTATGAACCAATTGCTCGGCTTGTCATCGGGGTAGTGCATGATAAATATTTTGTGTTAAGAAGATGGAGCATGACAGGATTATATGATTTTGTAGGGATAACGTTCTTTAGCATTTTTATTTTGAAAGACATGATTGTTTATTAGTATGCCTGAGTATTGATGTCTTTATATCAAACTATAGACTATTGCTTTGAATCATTCGGATCTTGTTATTCATACTGTAAGAGAGATTACCTGATGAAACATGATAGGTAGCATTCTACATCAAAATTTCTGCTTTTATCATTTACCTACTCGAGGACGAGCAGGAATTAAGCTTGGGGATGCTTGATACGTCTCCAACGTATCTATAATTTTTGATTATTCCATGCTATTATAGTATCAATCTTGGATGTTTTATATGCAATTATATATCATTTTTGGGACTAACCTATTAACCCAGTGCCCAGTGCCAGTTGTTGTTTTCTGCTTGTTTTTGCCTTTTCAGAAAATCATTATCAAAAAGAGTCCAAACGAGAAAAAAACTTTGGATTAATTTTTTCTGGACCAGAAGATATCCACGAAGCTTCGGGAGAAGACCAGAAGAGCCATGAGGAGGCGACAAGCCTGGAGGGCGCGCCCCCCAGGCTTGTGGGCCCCTCGTAGCCCCTCCTGACCCAATTCCAGCGCTATAAATTCCCAAATATTCCCAATATACCAGAGAAACAGAAGAGAAAACCTTTCCGCTGCCACAAGCCTTTGTTCTTCCGCGATCCTATCTGGAGGCCTTTTCCAGTACTCTGCCGGAGGGGGAATCGATCACGGAGGGCTTCTACATCAACCTTGCTGCCCTTCCAATGATGTGTGAGTATTTTACCACAGACCTATGGGTCCATAGCTATTAGCTAGATGGCTTCTTCTCTCTCTTTGATCTTCAATACCATGTTCTCCTCGATGTTCTTGGAGTTCTATCCGATGTAATCTTCTTTTGCGGTGTGTTTGTTGGGATCCGATGAATTGTGAGTTTATGATTAGATTATTCATGAGAAATATTTGAGTCTTCTCTGAACTCTTTTATGTATGATTATTATAGCTTTGTATTTCTCTCCAATCTATCGATTTGGTTTGGCCTACTAGATTGATTTATCTTGCAATGGGAGAGGTGCTTTGTGATGGGTTCAATCTTGCGGTGCTCAATCCTAGTGACAGAAGGAGACATGACACGTATTTGTATTGTTGCCATTAAGGATAAAAAGATGGGGTTTAATCATATTGCTTGAATTTACTTTGTCTACATCATGTCATCTTGCTTAAGGCGTTACTCTGTTTTATACTTAATACCCTAGATGCATGCTAGACAACGGTCGATGGGTGGAGTAATAGTAGTAGATGCAGGCAGGAGTCGGTCCACTTGTCTCAGACTTGATGCCTATATACATGATCATTGCCATGAATCCGTCATAATTATTTGCTTTTCTATCAATTGCCCAACAGTAATTTGTTTACCCACCGTATGCTATGTGTTCGAGAGAGAAGCCTCTAGTGAAAACTATGGCCCCCGGGTCTACTTTATCATATATAAAAAACCTAAAAATATCTTGCTGCAATTTATTTACTTTTATTTTATTTAGTATTTTAGTTTATCTATCTATCACTATCAGAATTAATCCTTGCAAATAACCGCTAAGAGGATTGTCAACCCTCTTATTTGCATTGGGTGCAAGTGTTTGCTTTTGTGTGTGCAGGTGCGCTTAACGGGATTTTGCTTGGTTCTCCTACTGGATTGATAACCTTGGTTCTTAACTGAGGGAAATACTTGTCTCTACTATACTGCATCATCCTCTCCTCTTTGGGGAAATACCAACGCAGTCTACAAGTAGCAGTTTGATACTTCTGTCGCCCCTCCACTAGTTGCTTTGAAGAACAGCAGGCTATCATATGCGAATAACAGGTGGTTAACAGGCGGTGCCGACAGCGCCACTTGAATCCCACCAAGGTGAGATGACTCACTTATATTTTTTAACAGACCCGAAAGGCCCTCCACTGCCAACAAGAACAAGTAAGGGGAGATTGGATCTCCCTGACGAATACCCTTGCTAGGTTTGAATTCCTCCAATTTCTTTCCATTAAATAGAACTGAGTATGAAACTGAGCTAACAAGATTCATCACAATATCCACCCACCTCTGAGAGAAGCCCAGCTTCAACATTATAGCTCTCTGATAGTCCCATTCCACTCGATCATACGCTTTCATCATGGCCAACTTCAGAGCGCAATGATGGTGCTTGACTGCTTTATTTCTCTTCATAAAATGTAAACACTCATAGGCCACAATGATGTTGTATGTAATCAAACGACCCAGAAGAAATGCTGACTGTTCTGCTGAAATAATCTCAGGAAGGACTAGCTTCAAATGATTAGCAATAACCTTGGAAGCTATCTTATATAAAACGTTGCACAAACTGATGGGGCGGAACTGTGATAACAAAGTCGGATTTTTTACCTTCGGAATTAGGACCAAGAACATTTTATTTATACCTTCTGCGCTCTCTTGGCCTTCGACAATTTTTAGAACAGCTGCTGTTACCTCCTGCCCGCACACACCCCAATGTTTCCGGAAAAAATGCGCGGGGAACCCATCGGGACCAGGTGATTTGGTAGGGAACATTTGATATAGAGCTATCTTCACTTCATCCTCCGTGTACTCAGCATCCAAAAGAGCGCGCATATCATCTGTTATCTTTTGAGGGATTGAATCGAGTACTACTTGCATGTTTGTGCACCCATCCGAAGTGTACAGCACCTTATAGAATTGCGTCGTCATAGTTTCCAGCTCTTCTTTATCTTTTGTTACCTGCCCATTTGAGTTAGTAAGAGCTGTGATACGATTCTTCCTTCTCCTCATCGACGCTCTCTGTTGAAAATACTTCGTATTCTTGTCCCCATATGTAAGTGATACGTCTCCGTCGTATCTATAATTTTTGATTGTTTCATGCCAATATTCTACAACTTTCACATGCTTTTGGCAATATTTTATATTATTTTTGGGACAACATATTGATCCAGTGCCCACTACCAGTTCCTGTTTGTTGCATGTTTTTTGTTTCGTAGAAAATCCATATCAAACGAAGTCCAAACGCGATAAAAATTTATGGAGATTTATTTTGGAATATATGTGATTTTTGGGAAAAGAAAATCAACGCGAGACGATGCTCGAGGGGCCCACAAGCTCAAGGGGCACGCCTAGCAGGCTTGTGGCGCCCCTGTAAGGCGGTTGGGGCTCTTCTTCTGCCGCAAGAAAGATAATATCCGGAAGAAAATCCCCTCAAAATTTCAGCCCAATTGGAGTTACGGATCTCCGGGAATATAAGAAATGGTTTTCGGCTAGAAAACAGGGACGCGAAACAGAAGAGAAACAGAGAGATCCAATCTCGGAGGGGCTCCTGCCCTCCGGGAGCCATGGCAGCCATGGACCAGAGGGGAAACTCTCCTCCCATCTAGGGGGCTCTCTCCCCCTCTCTTCCGGTGGCACCGGAGCGCCGCCAGGGGAACCATCGTGACGGCGATCTACACCAACAACTTCGCCGCCGTCATCACTAACTCTCTCCCCCTCTATGCAGCGGTGTAACCTCTTTATTCCCGTTGTAATTCTCTACTTGAACATGGTGCTTAATGCTATATATTATTATCCAATGATATGTGGCAATCCTATGATGTTTGAGTAGATTCTTTTTGTCCTACGGGTTAATTGTGGTATTGTGTGATTGATATGAGTTGTATGTTAATATGGTGCTATCCTATGGTGCCCTCCGTGCCGCACAAGCGTGTGGGATTACCGCTGTAGGGTTTGCAATACGTTCATGATTCGCTTATAGTGGGTGGCTAGAGTGACAGAAGCTTACACCCGAGTAAGGGGGTTGTTGCGTATGGGAGTAAAGGGGACTTGTTACTTAATGCTATGGTTGGGTTTTACCTTAAAGATCTTTAGTAGTTGCGGATGCTTGCTAGAGTTTCAATCATAAGTGCATATGATCCAAGTACGAAAAGTATGTTTGCGTATGCCTCTCCCTCATTACATATGATAAGTATCTATCGTGTTATATTCAATTGCCTATGGACAATCTTTCTCATCGTTCTACAAAAAGATTTCTACTAAACAACTAACTTTTATTATCTCGCAAAGTACTCCTAGTTTTATTCTTGCAAAGTAGTTCTAGCATTACACCTACAAAGTTCTTCTAGTTTCATACTTGTTCTAGGTAAAGCAAACGTTAAGTGTGCGTAGAGTTGTATCGGTGGTCGATAGAACTTGAAGGGAATATTAATTCTACCTTTAGCTCCTTGTTGGGCTCGACACTCTTATTTATCGAGAAAGCTACAATTGATCCCCTATACTTGTGGGTTATCAAGACCTTTTTCTGGTGCCGTTGCCGGGGAGCATAGCGTGGGGTTGATATTCTCGTGTGTGCTTATTTGCTTTATCACCAAGTAGTTTTTATTTTTTGTTCCACTAAGTTGTTTTTATTTTATGTTCTAAGTTGTTTTATATCTTTAGTTATGGATATGGAACACGAAACACCAAAAAAAAAATAGTTGTACTTGCTACTCATGGAGATGGGGAACCTCCTAAAACCGATGGTGGTTATGTGGAAAATATTAAATACTACTTTGATAATCCTATTAAATCCCCATTCAACTTGATAATGGGAGATACTTTGGATCAACGGGAATACTTTAGGGATTATCGCTTGTCTCAAAAAGGGAAACACTTATGGGATCAAATTAAAATGTTGCGTTGGTATGCTTGGAATTTATGCTTAAGGTGTGATTATACTTGTTGCTCTAAGATGAAGGCTCCACACCTTTCGTTTAAATGTGAATTTAATGATAATGAAACCTTGGCTTCTTATGCTAATGGTATATATGATTACTATGATGTGGAACAAATAGAAGAATTTGTTGCTTTTATGGGGTGCTTATGAAATTGAATCTTTGTTTGAAAAGTATGAAGATTGCGATGATGCTATTTACAGATCTAAAAATTATGCTATACTTAAATATTGCTCTGAGAATTATGAATACAATGCATATATTGATGGATTTATTGAGAAAGTCTCTGCTGCCCAAGAAGAGACTAATATTTTGCAGGAACCTATGGAAGAAGAAATTGCTGAAACTGTGAACTCATTAGATGAAAAAGATGAGGAGGAGAGCAAAAAACAAAAGGAGGAAGAGCAGATTAGCTACCCGTGCCCACCTTCTAATGAGAGTAACTCTTCAACTCATACATTGTTTAATTTCCCTTCGTGCTTACCGAAGGATGAATGCTATGATAATTGCTATGATCCCTTGGATTCATTTGAAATATCCCTTTTTGATGAAATTGATGCTTGCTATGCTTGTGGCCATGATGCCAATTTGAATGATGCTTATGGAGATGAACTTGCTATAGTTCGTTATGTTAAACAAGAAATTGTTGCTATTGCACCCACACATGGTAGTCCTATTATCTTTTTGAATTCTCCCAACTACACTATATCGGAGAAGTTTGCACTTATTAAAGATTATATTGATGGGTTGCGTTTTCCTATTACACATGATGATTTTGATGGATATAATATGCATGTGCTTGCTGCTCCTACTTGCAATTATTATGAGAGAGGAACCACATCTCAAACTCTCTATGTTTCCAATACGATAAAATTGCAAGAAACTGTTTATGCTATGTATCAGACTTTATGATGTGTGCATGAATTGTTCTTTTATGACATGCCAATGCATAGGAAGATAGTTAGACTTCGTCATTGCATGAAATATGTTGCTTTGTGCTCACTACTAAATTATAAATCATTGTTAATTAAAATTGGCTTTGATATACCTTGGGATCCGGGTGGATCGATTACTTGAGCACTTTATGCCTAACTTAATGGCTATAAAGAAAGCGCTGCCTGGGAGACAATCCGGAAGTTTTAGAGAGTCATTTTATTCTGTTGTGTTCTTTTAAAAAATTTAAAAAATATATATAGAGGGGAACCTTAAAATTTTCAAAAAGAAAAGTGAAAGTGAGAAAGACGAACACGGTTGAAGTGGGGGATGTCCTTGAACTTTGTCCATGCCCATGGAAACTTTGTGAATCTTGATTACAGAAACTTTTCAACAAAAATAATTATCCCCTTATACAAATCCATTGTATTATAAAAATAATGTGCCAAGATTTACCTTTAGGATGTTTAAATTACTTGTTTGGTGTGCGCTGTGCAAAAACAGAAACTTTTACTGTAGTATTTGAATTTACATATTTTACTGGAGCATGCAAAAATTCTAAAAAATTTATAAAGTACTGCTATGAAAGTTTTTTATTAAGTCCTAATTTTTCAGAATTTTTTGAGTTACAGAAGTTTATGTTTCATCTGCATCTTTACAGGCTGTCCTGTTTTCACAGATTGCTGTTATACTTTCTTTATTTGCGTATGTTTGAAATCTTGTTGAGCCCCATTGACTTGGGAGCCATAGAATTGTGATAGCATGCAGTGGGTAATGTTTGATTATAATTATACAATAATATTACAGCAGGACATGATGGGATTTAATGTTATATGTACTAACCCCTCTAATAAAAAGTTCGCTTAAGTTTTGTGTGGATGAAGTGTTCGAAGATCGAGGAGGTATCAATATGAGGAGAATAAGGAGAGGCAAGAGTTCAATCTTGGGGATGCCCAAGGCACCCCAAGTAAATATTCAAGGAGACTCAAGCATCTAAGCTTGGGGATGCCCCGGAAGGCATCCCATCTTTCTTCTTCAACAATTATCGATATGTCTCGGTTTTTGTTTTGTTCACATGAAATGCGTAAATTCTTGGAGCGTCTTTTGTGTTTATTTTTCCCTTTTCTTTTATGCACCATGCTGGTATGAGATAGTCCTTGGTTGATTTATATAATGCTTCATGCACTTTACTTATATCTTTTGAGTATGGCTTTATAGAATGCTTCATGTGCTTCACTTATATCATTTGAAGTTTGGATGCTGATGTCTACTACGCAACTTTTATTCTTGTAGACATTGTTGGGCCTCCAAGTGTAGAGTTTTGTAGGATTGTAGCAAATTTCCCTCAAGTGGATGACCTAAGATTTATCAATCCGTGGGAGGCGTAGGATGAAGATGGACTCTCTCAAACAACCCTGCAATCAAATACAAGAAATCTCTTGTGTCCCCAACACACCCAATAGAATGGTAAATTGTATAGGTGCACTAGTTCGGCAAAGAGATGGTGATAAAAGTGTAGTATGGATAGTAGATATAGGTTTTTGTAATCTGAAAATATAAAAACAACAAGGTAGCAAGTGATAAAAGTGAGCACAAACGGTATTGCAATGCTTGAAAACAAGGCCTAGGGTTCATACTTTCACTAGTGCAATCTCTCAACAGTGCTAACATAATTGAATCATATAACAATCCCTCAACGTGCGATAAAGAATCACTCCAAAGTTCCTAGTAGCGGAGAACATAAGAAGAAATTGTTATAGGGTACGAAACCACCTCAAAGTTATCCTTTCCAATCAATCTATTGAGCCATCCCTATAAGTGTCACAAACAGCCCTAGAGTTCGTACTAAAATAACACCATATGATACGCATCAACCAACTCTAATGTCACCTAGATACTCCAATGTCACCACAAGTATCTGTGAGTTGATTATTCGATATGCATCAAACAATCTCAGATTCGTAATATTCAATCCACACAAAGAACTTCAAAGAGTACCCCAAAGTTTCTATCGGAGAAAAGAAGATGAAAACGTGCAACCAACCCCTATGCATAGATCACCCCAAGGTCACGGGAATCCGCGAGTTGATTACCAAAACATACATCAAGTGACTCAATAGAATACCCCATTGTCACCACGGGTATCCACATGCAAGACATACATCAAGTGTTCTCAAATCCAAAGTATTCAATCCGACAATAACGAAACCTCAAAGGGAAAGACTCAGTTCATCACAAGAAGATAGAGAGTGAAGAAACACCATATGATCCAACTATATTACCAAAGCTCGCGGTACATCATGAGCATGCCAAATCAAGAACACGAGAGAGAGAGATCAAACACATAGCTACTGGTACATACCCTCAGCCCCGAGGGTGAACTACTCCCTCCTCGTCATGGAGACCGCCGGGATGATGAAGATGGCCTCCGGCGATGATTTCCCCCTCCGGCAGAGTGCCGAAATAGGGCTCCGGATGAGATCGCTTCGGTATAGAGGCTTGCGGCGGCGGCGTGGAAGTTCTAGGTTTCTTTTCAGGGTTTCTGGTATTTATAGGAATTTTCAGCATTGGATTTATGACAGGGGGCCCCACGAGGGAGCGACAAGCCTGCCCGGCGCGCCCTGGGGGAGAGGGCGCGCCCCCCAGGCTTGTCGCATCCTCGTGGCTCTTCTGATCCTTCCACGAAGCTTCGGGGGTCTCTTTTGGTCCATAAAAAATCACCGTAAATTTTTAGCCCATTCCAAGAACTTTTATTTCTGCACAGAAAACAACACCACTGTAGTTCTGCTAAAAACAGTGTCAGTCCGGGTTAGTTCTATTCAAATCATACCAAAACCATATAAAATTGTTATAAGCATGGCATGAATACTTCATAAATTATAGATACATTGGAGACGTATCAGCATCTTCAAGCTTAATTCCTGCTCGTCCTTGAGTAGGTAAATGATAAAAGAAATAATTTATGAAGTGTGAATGCTAGCATAGTGCTTAAGTTTGATCAATGATAATTTCAATCACTTTTCCTAGCATCATGATACGTCCATTTTGCATCATGTTTTACTACTGTTATTTATAGTGTTTTTAATCAATATAACACTTTTTGGAGCAATTCTAATGCCTTTTCTCTCATAATATGCAAGATTTACACAAGGAGGGAGATTGCCGGCAGCTGGAATTCTGGACCTGAAAAAGCTATGTCAGAGATACCTATTCTGCACATCTCCAAATGAGCTGAAATTTCACGAAGATTTATTTTGGAATAAATAAAAAATACTGGAAGCAAGAAGTACCAGAGGGGGCCACCCAGGTGCCCACGAGGCACCAGGGCGCGCCACCCCCCCTCCAGGAGCGCCCTGGTAGCTCGTGGGGCCCCTGGCCAGCCTCCGGTGCCCATTTTCTGGTATATAAGCCCATTTTCCCTAGAAAAAATAAGGAGAAGACTTTTGGGACAGAGCGCCGCCGTCTCGAGGTGGAACTTGGGCAGGAGCACTTTTGCTCTCCGGTGGAGCGATTCCGCCGGGGATACTTCCCTCCAGGAGAGGAAAATCGGAGGCATCGACATCACCAACGATCCTCTCATCGTGGTAGGACCAATCTTCATCAACATCTTCAATAGCACCATCTCATCTCAAACCCTAGTTCATCTCTTGTGTTCAATCTTTGTCTCAAAACCTCAGATTGGTACCTGTGGGTTGCTAGTAGTGTTGATTACATCTTGTAGTTGATGCTAGTTGGTTTATTTGGTGGAAGATTATATGTTCCGATCCATTATGCTATTTAATACCCCTCTGATCTTGGACATGAAGATGATTTGTGAGTAGTTACTTTTGTTCTTGAGGACATGGGAGAAGTCTTGTCATAAGTAATCATGTGAATTTGGTATTCGTTCAATATTTTGATGATATGTATGTTGTTGATTCTCTTAGTGGTGTCATGTGAACGTCGACTACATGACACTTCACCATCTTTGGTCCTAAGGGAATGCATTGTGGAGTAGTAATTAGATGATGGGTTGCTAGAGTGACAGAAGCTTAAACCCTAGTTTATGCGCTATTCCGTAAGGGGCTGATTTGGATCCATATATTTAATGCTATGGTTAGAGTTATCTTAATTCTTCTTTCGTAGTTGCGGATGCTTGCGAGAGGGGGTAATCATAAGTGGGAGGCTTGTTCAAGTAAGAACAACACCCAAGCACCGGTCCACCCACATATCAAATTATCAAAGTAGCGAACGTGAATCAAACCAACATGATGAAAGTGACTAGATGAAATTCCCATGTGTCCTCGAGAACGCTTTGCTTATTATAAGAGATCGTTCCGGCTTGTCCTTTGCTGCAAAAAGGATTGGGCCACCTTGCTGCACTCTTTGTTACTATTGCTACTTGTCACTTGTTACAAATTATCTTGCTATCAAACTACTCGTTACCGATAAATTCAGTGCTTGCAGAAAATACCTTGCTGAAAACCGCTTGTCTTTTCCTTCTGCTCCTCGTTGGGTTCGACACTCTTACTTATCGAAAGGACTACGATTGATCCCCTATACTTGTGGGTCATCAAGACTCTTTTCTGGCGCCGTTGCCGGGGAGTGAAGCGCCTTTGGTGAGTGGAATTTGGTAAGGAAAGATTTATAATACGTGCTGAAATTTATTGTCACTTGTCACTATGGAAAGTAATCCTTTGAGGGGCTGTTCGGGGTATCTTCACCTCAACCGGAAGCACAAATAGTTGCTCCTCAACCTACTGCACCTACTGAAAATATTTATTATGAGATTACTTCGGGTATGATAGAGAAACTGCTAGCTAATCCTTATGCAGGAGATGGAACGGTACATCCTGATATGCACTTGATCTATGTGGATGAAATTTGTGGATTGTTTAAGCTTGCAGGTTTATCCAGAGATGGAGTTAAGAAGAAAGTATTCCCTTTATCTTTGGAGGGAAAGGCATTTACATGGTATAGGCTATGTGATGATACTAATACATGGGACTGGAACCGATTGAAACTGGAATTCCATCAGAAATTTTATCCTATGCATTTGGTTCATCGTGATCAGAATTATATATATAATTTTTGGCCTCGTGAAGGAGAAAGCATCGCTCAAGCTTGGGGGAGGCTTAAGTACATGATGTACACAAGCCCCAACGATGAGCTCTCAAGAGAAATTATCTTACAGAATTTTTATGCTCGGCTTTCTCATGGTAATCAAACCATGCTCGATTCTTCTTCGACTGGCTCCTTTATGAAGAAAACTATTGAATTCAGATGGGATCTTCTGGAAAGAATTAAATGCAACTCTAAAGATTGGGAACTCGACAAAGGTAATGAGTTAGGTATAATACTTTAGTTCGATTGTGTTAAATCTTTTATGGCCACTGATGCTTTCCATAAGTTTAGCACTAAATATGGACTTGACTCTGAGATAGTAGCTTCCTTTTGTGAATCATTTGCTACTCATGTTGATCTCCCTAAGGAGAAGTGGTTTAAATATCATCCCCTGTTAAACAAAAGATTGAGGAACCCGTTAGTGTTAAAGAAGAAACAATTGTTTACCATGTTGATCCAGTTGTGCCTACTGCTTATATTGAGAAACCACCTTTTCCTGTTAGGATTAAGGAACTTGCTAAAGTTTCAACTGTTGTTAACAAAAGTAATATTAGAGCATCTAAACCTTCTGAACTAATTAAAGTTGAACCTAATGTTTCTATGGTTAAAGATCTCTTGGTCGATAATATAGATGGGCATGTTATTTACTTCTGTGATGAAGCAGCTAGAATTGCTAAACCAGATCCTAAAGATAAAAACAGACCGGTAGTAGGCATGCCTGTTGTCTCTGTTAAAATAGGAGATCATTGTTATCATGGCTTATGTGATTTGGGTGCTAGTGTGAGTGCTATTCCGTTTACCTTATATCAAGAAATTATGAATGACATTGCACCTATTGAAATAGAGGACATTGATGTTACTATTAAGCTTGCAAACAGAGATACCATTACACCGCTTGGGATTGTTAGAGATGTTGAAGTCTTGTGTGGAAAAATAAAATACCCTACTGATTTTCTAGTCCTTGGTTCTCCACAAGATGATTTTTGTCCCATTATATTTGGTAGACCTTTCTTGAACACTGTTAATGCCAAGATTGATTGCGCTAAAGAAACTGTTAGTGTTAATTTTGGTGGTATGTCTCATGAGTTTAATTTCTCCAAGTTTCGTAGACAACCTCATGATAAAGAATTGCCTAGTAAAGATGAAATTATTGGTCTTGCTTCTATTGCCGTACCTCCTACTGATCCGTTAGACCAATTTTTGCTAGACCATGAAAATGATATGCATATGAATGAAAGAAATGAAATAGATAGGATGTTCTTTGATCAACCACCTATCCTTAAACACAATTTGCCTATTGAAACTCTTGGAGGCCCTCCTCCACCTAAGGGTGATCCTGTATTTCAATTAAAGCAATTGTCTGATACATTGAAATATGCTTATCTTGATGAAAAGAAGATATATCCTGTTATTATTAGTGCTAACCTTTCAGAGCATGAAGAAAAGAGATTATTGAAAACTCTGAGGAAGCACCGCGCTGCTATTGGATATACTCTTGATGATCTTAAGGGCATTAGTCCCACTCTATGTCAGCACAAAATTAATATGGAGCCTGATGCTAAACCAGTTGTCGACCACCAACGACGATTAAATCCTAAGATGAAAGAGGTGGTAAGAACTGAAATATTAAAGCTTCTGGAAGCAGGTATAATCTATCCCATAGCTGATAGTAGATGGGTAAGTTCCGTTCATTGTGTCCCTAAGAAAGGAGGTATTACCGTTGTTCCTAATGATAAAAATGAACTCATTCCACAAAGAATTGTAACTGGTTATAGGATGGTAATTGATTTTAGAAAATTAAACAAAGCTACTAGAAAAGATCATTACCCCTTACCTTTTATTGATCAAATGTTAGAAAGATTGTCTAAGCATACACACTTTTGTTTCCTAGATGGATATTCTGGTTTTTCTCAAATACCTGTATCACAATCCGATCAAGAGAAAACCACCTTTACTTGTCCTTTTGGAACTTATGCTTATAGACGTATGCCTTTGGGTTTATGCAATGCACCTGCTACCTTTCAAAGATGTATGACTGCTATATTCTTTGACTTTCATGAAAAGATTGTTGAGGTTTTCATGGATGATTTTTCCGTTTACGGAACTTCTTTTGATGATTGCTTGAGCAACCTTGATCGAGTTTTGCAGAGATGTGAAGAAACTAATCTTGTCCTGAATTGGGAGAAGTGCCACTTTATGGTGAATGAAGGTATTGTCTTGGGGCATAAAATTTCTGAAAGAGGTATTGAAGTTGATAAAGCTAAGGTTGATGCTATCGAGAAAATGCCATGTCCTAAAGATATTAAAGGTATAAGAAGTTTCCTTGGCCATGCTGGTTTCTATAGGAGGTTTATTAAAGACTTCTCTAAAATTTCTAGGCCTCTTACCAATCTTTTGCAAAAAGATGTTCCATTTGTTTTTGATGATGACTGTGTAGAAGCCTTTGAAACACTTAAGAAAGCCTTAACCACTGCACCTATTGTTCAACCACCTGATTGGAACTTGCCTTTTGAAATTATGTGTGATGCTAGCGATTATGCTGTTGGTGCTGTTCTAGGACAGAGAGTTGATAAGAAATTAAATGTTATCCATCATGCTAGATAAACTCTAGACAGTGCCCAAAGAAATTATGCTACTACTGAGAAAGAATTTTTAGCAGTTGTGTTTGCATGTGATAAATTCAGATCTTACATAGTTGATTCTAAAGTAACTGTTCACACCGATCATGCTGCTATTAAATACCTTATGGAAAAGAATGATGCTAAACCTAGACTCATTAGGTGGGTTCTATTGCTACAAGAGATTGACTTGCATATTATTGATACAAAGGGAGCTGAGAATCCCGTAGCAGATAATTTGTCTAGAATGGAAAATGTTCTTGATGACCCACTTCCTATTAATGATGATTTTCCTGATGAACAATTAGCTGTCATAAATGCTTCTCATAATACTCCTTGGTATGCAGAGTATGCTAATTATATTGTTGCTAAATTTATACCACCTAGTTTCACATACCAACAAAAGAAAAAGTTCTTCTATGATTTAAGACATTACTTTTGGGATGACCCACATATTTATAAAGGAGTATATGTTATTATTAGATGTTGTATACCTGAGCATGAACAGGAACAAATCATACGGAAGTGTCATTCCGAGGCTTACGGAGGACACCATGCGGGAGACAGAACTGCACATAAGGTATTACAATCTGGTTTTTATTGGCTTACTCTTTTCAAGGATGCTCGTAAGTTTGTCTTATCTTGTGATGAATGTCAAAGAATTGGTAATGTTGGTAGACATCAGGAAATGCCTATGAATTATTCACTTGCTATTGAACCATTTGATGTTTGGGGATTTGATTATATGGGACCTTTTCCTAAATCCAATGGGTATACTCATATTTTAGTTGATGTTGATTACGTTACTAAGTGGGTAGAAGCTATTCCAACTAGTAGTGCTGATCATAACACTTCTATTAAAATGCTTAAAGAAGTTATTTTCCCGAGGTTTGGAGTCCCTAGATATTTAATGACTGATGGTGGTTCACATTTTATTCATGGTGCATTCCGTAAACTGCTTGCTAAATATGATGTCAACCATAGAATTGCATCTCCCTATCACCCTCAATCTAGTGGTCAAGTAGAATTGAGCAACAGAGAAATAAAATTAATTTTGCAAAAAACCGTCAATAGATCTAGAAAGAATTGGTCTAAGAAACTTGACGATGCATTATGGGCTTATAGAACTGCTTATAAAAATCCTATGGGTATGTCTCCCTATAAAATGGTTTATGGAAAAGCATGTCATTTACCTCTTGAGTTAGAACATAAAGCATATTGGGCAATTAAAGAACTCAATTATGATTTTAAACTTGCAGGTGAAAAGAGGTTATTTGATATTAGCTCATTAGATGAATGGAGAACCCAAGCTTATGAAAATGCCAAATTGTTTAAAGAAAAAGTTAAAAGATGGCATGATAGATGAATTCAAAAACGAGAATTCAAAGTGGGTGAGCAATTTCTATTATACAATTCTCATTTGAGATTCTTTGCAGGGAAACTTCTCTTTAAATGGGAAGGACCGTATATCATCGAAGAAGTTTATCGCTCCGGAGCCATCAAAATAAACAACTCCGAAGGCACTAATCTGAGAGTGGTGAATGGGCAAAGAATTAAGCATTATATTTCAGGTACTCCCATTAATGTTGAAACTAATATTATTGAAACAATTACACCGTAGGAATACATAAGAGAGACCTTCCAGAACACTCCAGAACCCTGAAAAGGAAGAGGTACGTGATAAGATAAGTAAACCGACTCCAAAAATTCCATAAAAATACTTTCTGTCAGTTTTGGAATATTAGAAAAAATACAAAAATAAAAAACATCCGAGGGGACCCACGAGGTGCACACAAGGCACCAGGGCGCGCCTGTTGGGGAACGTTGCATGGAAAACAAAAAAAATTCTACGCACACGCAAGATCAATCCATGGAGATGCATAGCTACGAGAGGGGGAGTGTGTCTACGTACCCTCGTAGATCGTAAGGGGAAGCGTTAGAACAACGCGGTTGATGTCGTCGAATAACTTCACGATCCAACCGACCGAGTACCGAACGTACGGCACCTCCGCGTTCAGCACACACTTCAGCTCGGTGACGTTCTCGACTTCTTGATCCAGCAAGACGGCGAGGTAGTGGATGAGTTCCGGCAGCACGACGGCGTGGTGACGGTGATGGTAATGCTATCTCCGCAGGGCTTCGCCCAAGCACTGCGAAAATATGACCGAGGGACGGAACTGTGGAGAGGGGCGCCGCACACGGCTAAGACAATGTTGCGTCTCCTTTGGGGCGCCCCCTCTCCTCTATTTATATATGTGTAGGGGCTTGGAGTAGAAGGAATAGTGCCACGTGAACAGTAACCATGAATAGTACACACGTGGACTTGGACTCCAAAGTCCAATCCTATTCCTACTAGGACTCTCCCTTTTTTTCCTTCCCTAGCTGCGTGGGCTTTTGAGGACTTGGTGTGCCTGGCCCAATAAGGCCAGGGCGCCTCCCCTTAGCCCATGCAAGTCGTTGGGACGTGGTGGACCCACTTGTGGACTTCCGGACCCCTTCGGAATCCTCCGGAACCTTCTGGAAGCTTCCCGGTACAATACCGAAAAAAACTGCACCTTTTTCCGGAACCCAAAATATGACTTCCCATATATAAATCTTTACCTCTCGACCATTCTAAGACTCCTCGTGACGTTCGGGATCTCATCCGGGACTCCGAACAATATTAGGTTACCAATTCACATAACTCATATAACACTATATCGTTAACGAACGTTAAGCGTGCGGACCCTACGGGTTCGGGAATGATGTAGACATGACCGAGACGCCTCTCCGGTCAATAACCAATAGCGGAACCTGGATGCCCATATTGGTTCCTACATATTCCACGAAGATCTTATCGATCGAACCGCAATGACAACATACGTAATTCCCTTTGTCCGTCGGTATGTTACTTGCCCGAGATTCGATCGTCGGTATCTCCATACCTAGTTCAATCTCGTTACCGGCAAGTCTCTTTACTCGTTCTGTAATACATCATCCCGTAACTAACTCCTTAGTCACTTTGTTTGCAAGCTTCTTATGATGTGCATTACCGAGAGGGCCCAGAGATACCTCTCCGAAACACGGAGTGACAAATCCCAGTCTCGATCCATGCCAACTCAACGGACACCTTCGGAGATACCTGTAGAGCATATTTATGATCACCCAATTATGTTGTGACGTTTGATAGCACACAAGGTATTCTTTCGGTATCCGGGAGTTTCATGATTTCATGGTCTGAGGAACATGTATTTGACATTCAAGAAAGCAGTAGCAATAAATAGAATGATCATATGCTAAGCTAACGGATGGGTCTTGTCCATCACATCATTCTCCTAATGATGTGATCCCGTTATCAAATGACAACTCATGTCTATCGTTAGGAAACCTTAACCATCTTTGATCAACGAGCTAGTCTAGTAGAGGCTCACTAGGGACACGGTATTTGTTTATGTATTCACACATGTATTTAAGTTTCCGGTCAATACAATTCTAGCATGAATAATAAACCTTTATCATGAACAAGGAAATATAAAATAATAACAACTTTATTATTGCCTTTAGGGCATATTTCCATCAGTCTCCCACTTGCACTAGAGTCAATAATCTAGATTACATAGTAATGAATCTAACACCCATGGAGTCTTGGTGCTGATCATGTTTTGCTCGTGGAAGAGGCTTAGTCAACGGGTCTGCTACATTCAGATCCGTGTGTACTTTGCAAATTTCTATGTCTCCATCCTTGACATATTCACGAATGGAGTTGAAGCGTCTCTTGATGTGTTTGGTCTTCTTGTGAAACCTGGGCTCCTTGGCTATGGCAATTGCTCAAGTGTTGTCACAAAAGATTGTCATTGGACCCGATGCACTAGGTATTACACCTAGATCGGATATGAACTCCTTCATCCAGACTCCTTCATGTGCTGATTCCGAAGCAGCTATGTATTCCGCTTCACACGTAGATCCCGCCACGATGCTCTGCTTAGAACTGCACCAACTGACAGCTCCACCATTTAATATAAATACGTATCCGGTTTGTGACTTAGAGTCATCCGGATCAGTGTCGAAGCTTGCATCGACGTAACCCTTTACGACGAGCTCTTTGTCACCTCCATAAATGAGAAACATGTCCTTGGTCCTTTTCAGGTACTTCAGGATATTCTTGACTGCTGTCCAGTGATCCACTCCTGGATTACTCTGGTACCTCCCTGCCAAACTTATGGCAAGGCACACATCAGGTCTGGTACACAGCATGGCATACATAATAGAACCTATGGCTAAGGCATAGGGAATGACTTTCATTTTCTCTATATCTTCTGCCGTGGTCGGGCATTGAGTCTGACTCAACTTTACACCTTGCAAGACAGGCAAGAACCCTTTCTTTGACTGATCCATTTTGAACTTCTTCAAAACTTTGTCAAGGTATGTGCTTTGTGAAAGTCCTATCAAGCGTCTTGATCTATCCCTATAGATCTTGATGCCCAATATATAAGCATCTTCATCGAGGTCTTTCATTGAAAAATTCTTATTCAAGTATCCCTTTATGCCATCCAGAAATTCTATATCATTTCCAATCAACAATATGTCATCCACATATAATATTAGAAATGCTATAGAGCTCCCACTCACTTTCTTGTAAATACAGGCTTCACCGTAAGCTGTACAAAACCATATGCTTTGATCACCTCATCAAAGCGTATATTCCAACTCCGAGATGCTTGCACCAGTCCATAGATGGATCGCTAGAGCTTGCACACTTTGTTAGCACCCTTAGGATCGACAAAACCTTCTGGTTGCATCATATACAACTCTTCTTTGAGAAAACCATTAAGGAATGCAGTTTTGACATCCATTTGCCAGATTTCATAATCATAAAATGCGGCAATTGCTAACATGATTCGGACAGACTTAAGCATCGCTACGGGTGAGAAAGTCTCATCGTAGTCAACCCCTTGAACTTGTCGAGAACCTTTCGCGACAAATCGAGCTTTGTAGACAGTGATATTACCATCAGCATCCGTCTTCCTCTTAAAAATCCATTTATTCTCAATGGCTTGCCGATCATCGGGCAAGTCCACCAAAGTCCACACTTTGTTCTCATACATGGATCCCATCTCAGATTTCATGGCCTCAAGCCATTTGTCGGAATCCGGGCTTATCATAGCTTCTTCATAGTTCGTAGGTTTGCTGTTGTCTAACAACATAACTTCCAGAACAAGATTACCGTACCACTCTGGTGCGGAACGTACTCTGGTCGACCTACGAAGTTCAGTAGTAACTTGATCTGAAGTTTCATGATCTTTATCATTATCTTCCTCTCTTATTGGTGTAGGCATCACGGGAACGGTTTTCTCTGATGCGCTACTTTCCAATTCGAGAGAAGGTACAATTACCTCATCAAGTTCTACTTTCCTGCCACTCACTTCTTTCGAGAGAAATTCCTTCTCTAGAAAGGACCCATTCTTGGCAACAAAGACCTTGCCTTCGGACCTGTGGTAGAAGGTGTACCCAATTGTTTCTTTAGGGTATCCTATGAAGACGCACTTCTCCACTTTGGGTTCGAGCTTATCAGGTTGAAGCTTTTTCACATAAGCATCGGATCCCCAAACTTTAAGAAACGACAGCTTAGGTTTCTTGCCAAACCATAGTTCATATGGTGTCATCTCAACGGATTTAGACGGTGCCCCATTTAACGTGAATGCAGCTGTCTCTAATGCATAGCCCCAAAACGATAGTGGCAAATCGGTAAGAGACATCATAGAACGCACCATATCCAATAAAGTATGGTTACGACGTTCGGACACACCATTACGCTGTGGTGTTCCAGGTGGCGTGAGTTGTGAAACAATTCCACATTTTCTTAAATGAAGGCCAAACTCGTAACTCAAATATTCGCCTCCGCGATCATATCGTAGAAACTTTATTTTCTTGTTACGATGATTCTCTACTTCATTCTGAAATTCTTTGAACTTTTCAAATGTTTCAGACTTGTGTTTCATCAAGTAGATATACCCATATCTACTCAAATCATCTGTGAAGTTTAGAAAATAATGATACACGCCGCGTGCTTCAACATTCATCGGACCGCATACATCGATATGTATTATTTCCAACAAATCAGTAGCTCGCTCCATTGTTCCAGAGAACGGAGTTTTAGTCATCTTGCCCATGAGGCATGGTTCGCAAGTATCAAATGATTCATAATCAAGAGATTCCAAAAGTCCATCCGCATGGAGTTTCTTCATGCGCTTTACACCAATATGACCTAAACGGCAGTGCCACAAGTATGTTGCACTATCATTATCAACTTTGCATCTTTTGGCATCAATATTATGAATATGTGTATTACTACGATCGAGATTTAACAAGAATAGACCATTCACAAAAGGTGCGTTACCATAAAAGATGTTACTCATATAAATAGAACAACCATTATTCTCTGACTTAAATGAATAACCGTCTCGCAATAAACAAGATTCAGATATAATGTTCATGCTCAACGCTGGCACCAAATAACAATTATTGAGGTCTAAAACTAATCCCGAAGGTAGATGTAGAGGTAGCGTGCCGACGGCGATCACATCAACCTTGGAACCATTCCCGACGCGCATCGTCACCTCGACCTTAGCCAATCTTCACTTATTCCGTAGCTCCTATTTCGAGTTACAAATATGAGCAACCGAACCAGTATCAAATACCCAGGTGCTACTGCGAGCATTAGTGAGGAACACATCAATAACATGTATATCAAATATACCTTTGCTCACTTTGCCATCCTTCTTATCCGCCAAATACTTGGGGCAGTTCCGCTTCCAGTGACCAGTCCCTTTGCAGTAGAAGCACTCTGTTTTAGGCCTGGGTCCAGCTTTGGGTTTCTTCGTGGGAGCGGCAACTTGCTTGCCGTTCCTCTTGAAGTTCCCCTTCTTTCCCTTGCCCTTTTTCTTGAAACTAGTGGTTTTGTTAACCATCAACACTTGATGCTCCTTCTTGATTTCTACCTCCGCTGATTTCAGCATCGCGAAGAGCTCGGGAATTGTCTTCTCCATCCCTTGCATATTATAGTTCATCACGAAGCCTTTATAGCTTGGTGGCAGTGACTGAAGAACTCTGTCAATAACACTCTCAACCGGAAGATCAATTCCCAGCTGAGTCAAGTGGTTGTGGTACCCAGACATTCTGAGTATGTGTTCACTGACAGAACTGTTCTCCTCCATCTTACAGCTGAAGAACTTGTTGGAGACTTCATATCTCTCAACCCGGGCATTAGCTTGAAATATCAATTTCAGCTCTTGGAACATCTCATATGCTCCGTGGCGTTCAAAACGCTTTTGTAGTCCCGGTTCTAAGCCCTAGAGCATGGCACACTGAACTATCGAGTAGTCATCAGACCGAGCCTGCCAGGTGTTCACAACGTCTGCAGCAGCTCCTGCAGTAGGTCCATCACCTAGCGGTGCATCAAGGACATAATTCTTCTGTGCAGCAATGAGGATAATCCTCAAGTTACGGACCCAGTCCGTGTAGTTGCTACCATCATCTTTCAACTTAGCTTTCTCTAGGAACGCATTAAAATTCAACGGAACAGCAGCACGGGCCATTTATCTACAACATAGATATGCAAAAACTATCAAGACTAAGTTCATGATAAATTAAGTTCAATTAATCAAATTACTAATGAACTCCCACTTAAATTAACATCCCTCAAGTTAACTAAGTGATACATGATCCAAAACAACTAGCCCATGTCCGATCATCACGTGAGATGGGATAGTCATCAATGGTGAACATCTCCATGTTGATCATATCTACTATATGACTCATGTTCGACCTTTCGGTCTCCAGTGTTCCGAGACCATGTCTGTACATGCTAGGCTCGTCAAGTTTAACCCAAGTATTCTACTTGTGTAAAACTGGCTTACACCCGTTTTATGTGAACGTAGAATCTATCACACCCGATCATCACGAGGTGCTTCGAAACGACGAACTTTAGCAACGGTGCATACTCGGGGAGAACACTTTTATCTTGAAATTTAGTGAAGGGATCATCTTATAATGCTACCGTCGTTCTAAGCAAAATAAGATGCATAAAGGATAAACATCACATGCAATCAAAATATGTGACATGATATGGCCATCATCTTGTGCTTTTGATCTCCATCTCCAAAGCATCGTCATGATCTCCATCGTCACCGGCTCGACACCTTTATCTCCATCGTTGCGTCGTGGTCGTCTCGCCAACTATTGCTTCTACAACTATTGCTAACGCATAGCGATAAAGTAAAGCAATTACATGGCGCATGCATTTCATACAATAAAGAGACAACCATAAGGCTCCTGCCGGTTGCCGATAAATTACAAAACATGATCATCTCATACAATAACGTATATCACATCATGTCTTGACCATATCACATCACAACATACCCTGCAAAAACAAGTTAGACGTCCTCTACTTTGTTGTTGCAAGTTTTACGTGGCTGCTACGGGCTTCTAGCAAGAACCGTTCTTACCTACGGCACAAAACCACAACGGTGATTTATCAAGTTTGTTGTTTTAACTTTCAACAAGGACCGGCCGCAGTCAAATTCGATTCAACTAAAGTAGGAGAAACAGACACCCGCCAGCCACCTTTATGCAAAACAAGTTGCATGTCTGTCGGTGGAACCGGTCTCATGTACGTGGACATGTAAGGTTGGTCCGGGCCGCTTCATCTTACAATACCGCCGAATCAAAATAAGACGTTGGTGGTAAGCAGTATGACGATCACCGCCCACAACTCTTTGTGTTCTACTCGTGCATATCATCTACGCATAGACCTGGCTCTGATACCACTGTTGGGGAACATTGCATGGAAAACAAAAAAAATTCTACGCACACGCAAGATCTATCCATGGAGATGCATAGCTACGAGAGGGGGAGTGTGTCTACATACCCTCGTAGATCGTAAGCGGAAGCGTTAGAACAACGCGGTTGATGTCGTCGAACAACTTCACGATCCAACCGACCGAGTACCGAACGTACGGCACCTCCGCGTTCAGCACACGTTCAGCTCGGTGACGTCCTCGACTTCTTGATCCAGCAAGACAGCGAGGTAGTGGATGAGTTCCGGCAGCACGACGGCATGGTGACGGTGATGGTAATGCTATCTCCGCAGGGCTTCGCCCAAGCACTGCGAAAATATGACCGAGGGACGGAACTGTGGAGAGGGGCGCCGCACACGGCTAAGACAATGTTGTGTCTCCTTTGGGGCGCCCCCTCTCCTCTATTTATATATGTGTAGGGGCTTGGAGTAGAAGGAATAGTGCCACGTGAACAGTAACCGTGAATAGTACACACGTGGACTTGGACTCCAAAGTCCAATCCTATTCCTACTAGGACTCTTCCTCTTTTTCCTTCCCTAGCTGCGTGGGCTTTTGAGGACTTGGTGCGCCTGACCCAATAAGGCCAGGGCGCCTCCCCTTAGTCCATGCCAGTCGTTGGGACGTGGTGGACCCACTTGTGGACTTCCGGACCCCTCCAGAATCCTCAGGAACCTTCTGGAAGCTTCCCGGTACAATACCGAAAAAAACTTCACCTTTTTCCGGAACCCAAAATATGACTTCCCATATGTAAATCTTTACCTATCGACCATTCTGAGACTCCTCGTGACGTCCGGGATCTCATCCGGGACTCCGAACAATATTCGGTTACCAATTCACATAACTCATATAACACTATATCGTCAACGAACGTTAAGCGTGCGGACCCTACGGATTCGGGAATGATGTAGACATGACCGAGACGCCTCTCCGGTCAATAACCAATAGCAGAACCTGGATGTCCATATTGGTTCCTACATATTCCACGAAGATCTTATCGGTCGAACCGCAATGACAACATACGTAATTCCCTTTGTCCGTCGGTATGTTACTTGCCCGAGATTCGATCGTCGGTATCTCCATACCCAGTTCAATCTCGTTACCGGCAAGTCTCTTTACTCGTTCTGTAATACATCATCCCGTAACTAACTCCTTAGTCACTTTGTTTGCAAGCTTCTTATGATGTGCATTACCGAGAGGGCCCAGAGATACCTCTCCGAAACACGGAGTGACAAATCCCAGTCTCGATCCATGCCAACTCAACGGACACCTTTGGAGATACCTGTAGAGCATCTTTATGATCACCCAGTTACGTTGTGACGTTTGATAGCACACAAGGTATTCCTCCGGTATCCGGGAGTTGCATGATCTCATGGTCTGAGGAACATGTATTTGACATTCAAGAAAGTAGTAGCAATAAACAGAACGATCATATGCTAAGCTAATGGATGGGTCTTGTCCATCACATCATTCTCCTAATGATGTGATCGCGTTATCAAATGACAACTCATTTCTATGGTTAGGAAACCTTAACTATCTTTGATCAACGAGCTAGTCTAGTAGAGGCTCACTAGGGATACGGTATTTGTTTATGCATTCACACATGTATTTAAGTTTCCGGTCAATACAATTCTAGCATGAATAATAAACCTTTATCATGAACAAGGAAATATAAAATAATAACAACTTTATTATTGTCTCTAGGGCATATTTCCATCAGCGCCACCCCCCCCGGCGCGCCCTGGTGGCTCGTGGGCCCCTCGTGAGCCTTCCCGACTCCGTTTTCTTCTGAATTACTTGGTTTGCTAGATAAAAATTCTTTATATATACTCCCGGACGTTTTGACCACCATATCGCAGAAATCTCCTCTGTTCTTGTTTCGTGCTATTTTTTTGACAGATCTGAAAGTATGTCATCTCAAGACTCAGATGGAGAAAGCTTCGTATCGCACTATGTTACAAATCCAAGGATCTATGGGGATATAGACCCCTATGGATGGCCCACGGAGGAGGAGCCAGATGCCAACATGAAGGGAACGGAAGACGCGAGCTCGGATGAAGAAGATGCCCCTCTTCCTCAACCGGGAGATATGCATGTGGAGTGCAAGAAATCGAGCCTCCCAAACACAGTAAACAAATCTAAGATCCAATTTATCCCTTTTTGTCTTCTACAGGAAAACAAGAACGTATTCTGTGAGAAGATAGTGGAGCTTGAGCAAGAAGTTAGCAAGTTGAAGGAAGAAAACTATGTTCTCAAGTGGAAACTGAAGGACAAGCCCACCACTTCATCACCACCACCATCACCGAAGAAGGAAACTTGAGTACATGGGTATGGGCACTCCCCTTAGCTTGTGCCAAGCTTGGGGGAGGTGCCCCGGTATCGTATCACCATCACTTTTGCTATCTTTACCTACTTTTAGTTCGATCCTTATTGATTTCATGATTTAGTTGAATAAAAGTTTAGTATGATCTACTTTCGAGTGCTAGTTTCATGATCTATCTATCTATGTAATTGAGTTGAGAGTTATATAATAAAGAGTAGTTTGAGTTTTTGCTTCTTTACTTTTATGTTTCAATCCTAGCAATGAAAATAATGAAAAAGATCATATGCTAATCTTATGGAAAGTAATGACATTACATAAAGAAAAGTATAAGTGGTAAAATTTATTGGAAGTTAACAAGCATAGCATTAGTCAATGATGCAATTCATGAAAAAATTAATAGGGAAGAGAAGATTCACATGCAAATACACTATCTTGGACATCTTTTATGATTGTGAGCCCCCATTAAGTATTTTATGTCAAATTGTTGGCGTTGGACAAGGAAGACAACGTAATGAATTATGTTTGCTTATATTCACATCGAAGCTATATTGTCATAGATCCTTCAACATGTGGTGCTTGCCCAATATCTTTGCGAGAAAAATATGTTTTTGGTCCCTCAAGTTCCCCAAAAGTACAGACTTGGTCCCTCAAGATTTTTTGGTATACATTTGGTCCTTCAAGTCTCAAAACCGGATAAGTTTGGTCCAAAACCAGATTTTAAGCACGTTGACCGGTTTTGACCACGTTTGACTGGGTTTGACCATGTTGACCAGGTTTGACCGATGAACAGTAAATTCAAAAAAATAACAAAAAAATTAAAAGAATCGGAAATTTTGTGGCAACCAAGATGCTTGGGTACGCTAGGTGAGTGAAAATTTGTGTGGTATTTCGACATTCGAGGAGCTCATGGCAAAAAAATAAATTTTGGCTAAAAAAAGCCAATTTTTTTTCCTAGAGCTCCTCAGATGTTATTTGATCACAAAAATTTACACGCACCTAGCGCACCCAAGCGTGTTGGTTGTCACAAAATTTCAGATTTTTTTGAATTTGTTTGCTATTTTTTTTGAATTTACTGTTTATTGGTCAAACCTGGCCAATGTGGGCAAACCCGGTCAAACCCTGGTCAACGTGCTTAAAATCTGGTTTTAGACCAAACTTATCCGGTTTTGAGACTTGAAGGACCAAATGTATACCAAAAAATCTTGAGGGACCAAATCTATACTTTTGGGGAACTTGAGGGACCAAAAACATACTTTTCTCTATCTTTGCTAGCCAAAAATCCGCACCAAGTAGAGATACTACTTGTGCATCCAAAACCCTTAAACGCAGTTTCATGTCATGAGAGTCCACTATATCTACCTATGGATTGAATAATATCCTTCAAGTAAGTTGTCATCGGTGCATAAAGCAATAAAAATTGCCTCTAAATGTGTATGAACTTTTATTGTCAGGGAAAATAAGCTTTGTATGAACTTGTGATGGTAAAGAAATAAAAGCGACAGACTGCATAATAAAGGTTGCTATCACAAGGGGCAATATAAAGTGACATTCCTTTGCATTAAGAGCTTGTGCATCCAACAACAAAAAGCGCATGACAACCTCTGCTTCCTTCTGCGAAGGGCCTATCTTTTACTTTTATGTATTTACTTTTTATGCAAGAGTCAATAGTGTTCTCCTCTATTCCTTTTTATTTTTCTCTTTTGCAAGCATCTTGTGGTGGGGAAAGATCTAGGCACATATATCCAGTTGGATATGAGTGATCATGAGTTATTATTGTTGACATCACCCTTGAGGTGAATAAGTTGGGAGGTGAAATTATAAGCCCCTATCTTTCTTTGTGTCTGGCTGAAACTTTTTGCTCCATATATATGTTGTGAGTGTTAGCAATCATAGAAGACTATATGATGGTTGAGTTTGTGGACTTGATAAAAAGCTCCTACATGAGACCCTTCCTGAAAATATGATGAATTGCAATTGCATTGTTGACTGAGAACATAGTTTGTTAGTTTTCAAGAAAGTTTATGCCTTATACTTCATTGTTGTGATGAATTGTTACTTGCTCATGAGAAGTTTTATGATAATGAATATTGCTGTTATAATAATGATCATGATGCTAGTATGTCCGTATTTTGTTTTTATCGACACCTCTCTCTCTAAACATGTGGACATGATTATCGATATCGGCTTTCGCTTGAGGACAAGCGAGGTCTAAGCTTGGGGGGAGTTGATACGTCCATTTTGCATCATGTTTTTACTACTGTTATTTATAGTGTTTTTAATCAATATAACACTTTGTGGAGCAATTCTAATGCCTTTTCTCTCTTAATATGCAAGATTTACACAAGGTGGGAGATTGCCGGCAGCTGGAATTCTGGACCTGAAAAAGCTATGTCAGAGATACCTATTCTGCACATCTCCAAATGAGCTGAAATTTCATGGAGATTTATTTTGGAATAAATAAAAAATACTAGAAGCAAGAAGTACCAGAGAGGGCTACCTAGGTGCCCACGAGGCACCAGGCCGCTTCACCCCCCCCCCCCCCAGGCGCACCCTGGTGGCTCGAGGGGCCCTTGATCAACCTTCGGTGCCCATTTTCTGGTATATAAGCCCATTTGCCCTAGAAAAAATAAGGAGAAGACTTTTGGGATGGAGCGCCGCCGTCTCTAGGCGGAACTTGGGCAGGAGCACTTTTGCTCTCCGGCGGAGCGATTCCGCCGGGGATACTTCCCTTCGGGAGGGGGAAATCGGAGCCATCGACATCACCAACGATCCTCTCATCGTGGGAGGACCAATCTTCATCAACATCTTCAACAACACCATCTCATCTCAAACCCTAGTTCATCTCTTGTATTCAATCTTTGTCTCAAAACCTCAGATTGGTACCTGTGGGTTGCTAGCAGTGTTGATTACATCTTGTAGTTGATGCTAGTTGGTCTATTTGGTGGAAGATTATATGTTCAGATCCATTATGCTATTTAATACCCCTCTGATCTTGGACATGATGATGATTTGTTAGTAGTTACTTTTGTTCTTGAGGACATGGGAGAAGTCTTGTCATAAGTAATCATGTGAATTTGGTATTCGTTCGATATTTTGATGATATGTATGTTGTTGATTCTCTTAGTGGTGTCATGTGAACATCGACTACATGACACTTCACCATCTTTGGGCCTAAGGGAATGCATTGTAGAGTAGTAATTAGATGATGGGTTGCTAGAGTGACAGAAGCTTAAACCCTACTTTATGCGCTATTCCGTAAGGGGCTGATCTGGATCCATATGTTTAATGCTATGGTTAGAGTTATCTTAGTTCTTATTTCGTAGTTGCGGATGCTTGCGAGAGGGGGTAATCATAAGTGGGAGGCTTGTTCAAGTAAGAACAACACCCAAGCACCGGTCCACACACATATCAAATTATCAAAGTAGCGAACGCGAATCAAACCAACATGATGAAAGTGACTAGATGAAATTCCCATGTGTCCTCGAGAACGCTTTGCTTATTATAAGAGATCGTTCCGGCTTGTCCTTTGCTACAAAAAGGATTGGGCCACCTTGCTGCACTCTTTGTTACTATTGCTAGTTGTCACTTGTTACAAATTATCTTGCTATCAAACTACTCGTTACCGATAAATTCAGTGCTTCAGAAAATACCTAGCTGAAAACCGCTTGTCATTTCCTTCTGCTCCTCGTTGGGTTCGACACTCTTACTTATCGAAAGGAATACGATATACCTTCAAGCACTCACCTTCCCGGCAACGGCGCCAGAAAAGAGCTTGATGTCTACTACGCAACTTTTATTCTTGTAGACGTTGTTGGGCCTCCAAGTGTAGAGTTTTGTAGGATAGTATCGAATTTCCCTCAAGTGGATGACCTAAGGTTTATCAATCTATGGGAGGCGTAGGATGAAGATGGTCTCTCTCAAACAACCCTACAATCAAATACAGGAAATCTCATGTCCCCAACACACCCAATAGAATGGTAAATTGTATAGGTGCACTAGTTCGGCGAAGAGATGGTGATAAAAGTGTAGTATGGATAGTAGATATAGGTTTTTGTAATCTAAAAATATAAACACAGCAAGGTAGCAAGTGATAAAAGTGAGCACAAACGGTATTGCAATGCTTGAAAAGAAGGCCTAGGGTTCATACTTTCACTAGTGCAATCTCTCAACAGTGCTAACATAATTGAATCATATAACAATCCCTCAACGTGCAATAAAGAATCACTCCAAAGTTCCTATTAGCAAAGAACATAAGAAGAAATTGTTGTAGGGTACGAAACCACCTCAAATTTATCCTTTCCGATCAATCTATTGAGACATCCCTATAAGTGTCACAAACAGCCCTAGAGTTCGTACTAAAATAACACCATATGATACGCATGAACCAACTCTAATGTCACCTAGATACTCCAATGTCACCACAAGTATCCGTGAGTTGGTTATTTGATATGCATCAAAAAATCTCAGATTCATAATATTCAATCCACACAAAGAACTTCAAAGAGTACCCCAAAGTTTCTATCGGAGAAAAGAAGATGAAAACGTGCAACCAACCCTATGCATAGATCGCCCCAAAGTCACGGGAATCCGCGAGTTGATTACGAAAACATACATCAAGTGACTCAATAGGATACCCCATTGTCACCATGGGTATCCACATGCAAGACATACATCAAGTGTTCTCAAATCGAAAGTATTCAATCCGACAATAACGAAACCTCAAAGGGAAAGACTCAGTTCATCACAAGAAGATAAAGAGGGAAGAAACACCATATGATCCAACTATATTAACAAAGCTTGCGGTACATCAAGATCGTGTCAAATCAAGAACACGAGAGAGAGATCAAACACAAAGCTACTGGTACATACCCTCAGCCCCGAGGATGAACTACTCCCGCCTCGTCGTGGAGACCGTTGGGATGATGAAGATGGCCTCTGGCGATGATTTCCCCCTCCGGCAGAGTGCCGGAACAGGGCTTCGGATGAGATCACTTCGGTACAGAGGCTTGCGGCGGTAGCATGGAAGTTCTAGGTTTCTTTTCGGGGTTTCTCGTATTTATAGTAATTTTCAGCATTGGATTTACGCCAGGGGGCCCACGAGGGAGCGACAAGCCTGCCCGGCGTGCCCTGGGGGGAGGGAGTGCCCCTCAGGCTTGTCACATCCTCGTGGATCTTCTGGTCCTTCCATGAAGCTTCGGGGGTCTCTTTTGGTCCATAAAAAATCACCGTAAATTTTCAGCCCATTCCGAGAACTTTTATTTCTGCATAGAAAACAACACCATGGTAGTTCTGCTGAAAACAGCATCAGTCCGGGTTACTTCTTATCAAATCATAGCAAAACCAAATAAAATTGTTATAAACATGGCATGAATACTTCATAAATTATAGATACGTTGGAGACGTATCAGATGCCTATTTCTCTACATTTGGAAAACCGTTATTTGTAGAATGCTCTTTTGCTTCACTTATATTTATTAGAGTGTGGTATTTTGTAGAAAGAGTTAAACTCTCATGCTTCACTTATATCTATTTAGAGAGTCAACATGAAATGGTCATTCACATGTTAGTCATAAAATCCAACATAAAACTTGTAGATCACTGAATATGACAAGTTTGATTCCTTGCAATAGTTTTGCGATATTGAGATGGTAATATGTGGGAGGTACTAGTGAATAATTGTGGTTTAGTAAGAATATTGGTGTTAAGGTTTGTGATTCCCGAAGCATGCACGTATGGTCTTTAGTTATGCTTAGAAGTTGGAGCACGATTTATTATTGAGTGTCTTCCTTTGCGTGGAGGTCGGGGGCGCACGATGGTTAACTCCTACCAACCTCCCCCCTAGGGGCATGCGTAGTAGTACTTTGCTTCGAGGGCTAATAGACTTTTGCAATAAGTACGTGAGTTCTTTATGACTAATGTGAGTCAATGGATTATACGCACTCTCACATTTCCGTAATTTGCTAGCCTCTTCGGTACCGTGCATTGCCTTTTCTCACCTTGAGAGTTGGTGCAAACTTCGCCGGTGCATCCAAACCCCGTGATATGATACGCTCTATCACACATAAGCCTCCTTATATCTTCCTCAAAACCGCCACCATACCTACCTATTATGGCATTTCCATAGCCATTTCGAGATATATTGCCATGCAACTTCCATCATCATCATATACATGACTTGAGCATTCATTGTCATATTGCTTTGCATGATCGCAAGATAGCTAGCATGATATTTTCATGGCTTGTCCATTTTTTGATATCTTTGCTATGCTAGATCATTGCACATCATGGTACACTGCCAGAGGCATTCATATATAGTCAAATTATTCTAGTATCGAGTTGTAATATTGAGTTGTAAGTAAATAAAAGTGTGATGATCATCATTATTAGAGCATTGTCCCAGTGAAGAAAAAAGAGAGGCCAAAAAGAGCCCAACAAAAAAACATTAAAAAAATGAGAGAAAAAGAGAGAAGGGGCAATGCTACTATCCTTTACCACACTTGTGCTTCAGAGTAGCACCATGTTTTTCATATAGAGAGTCTCCTATGTTGTCACTTTCTTATACTAGTGGGAATTTTTTCATTATAGAACTCGGCTTGTATATTCCTATGATGGGCTTCCTCAAATGCCCGAGGTCTTCGTGAGCAAGCAAGTTGGATGCACACCCACTTAGTTTTCAATTTGAGCTTTCATACACTTATAGCTCTTAGTGCATCCGTTGCTTGGCAATCCCTACTCCTCGCATTGATATCGATTGATGGGCATCTCCATAGCCCGTTGATCCACCTAGTTGATGCGAGACTTTCTCCCTTTTTGACTTCTCCTTATTGATCCCTACCACCGCATTCTATTCTACCTATAGTTCTATGTCCATGGCTCACACTCATGTATTGCGTGGGGGTTGAAAAAGCTGAAGCACGTTAAAAAGTATGAATCAATTGCTCGGCTGACATCGGGGTTGTACATGATTTATATTTTGTGTTAAGAAGATGGAGCATGACAAGGCTATATGATTTTGTAGGGATAGTGTCTTTAGGATTTTTATTCTGAAAGGCATGATTGTTTGTTGGTATGCCTGAGTATTGATGTTTTTATATCAAACAAGCAAAAGGGCCCGTGCGTTGCAACGGAAGAGTAAATATTTTTATCCGAGCCACTGTTTTCATTTCAATTCAATTTTGGTTCTGACTCGTAATATTGATGGCGTGCACCTATTGGCAGACTCAGATAGCAACCGGTCAGTGTCGTTCGACACTAAGGAGGTCGCTTCTATAAATTAAATCATTTAAGAAAGTCTATATGTGTCACCATCACATACAACGGATAAAACACAAATTAAGATCCTATGTATCGGTTCCAATATTAATGTTCATGACTATCACAAGAATTGTTTGGATATTTTCAAAATAAATCTTCATGCACTTTTGATGTTCATGAATTTTATAAGTGTATGTATATGCTATAAAAATTATTTGTGTGTTCACTATAAAAAAGAATAGTGTAATCCGTTGGTAAGTATGTGTGTGGATTGTGCCAAAAAAATACATACGTAGGGTCTTCGATCATGGGACATGTACAAAGAGAGAAGCTGGTGGAAGTACAACATGCCTACGGATTGTAATTTATTCATTGTAATCATTTCCCTCACTCGCTCCTTACCAAGCAGCATAGAGCAATGCGCGCGGCATGTTTATTTGCAATACGAATTGACGCCGGTACGAAGAAATGACGGATTATGCGCCATTGATTTAGGTTGCACCCTAAATAGCATTTTTTTAATAGTTAATAGATAAAAATAACATCATATTCAGATTCTACACATTTTTCTAATCAAATTTCATATATAACATGTTAAAATTGGAGTTAGGGTTTAAAAGATATGATTATTTTTAAAAAATATTTATTCTAGATAGAACGCGGGTTGATTAATGCAAATATTAGGGGCTTTTATGTAAAACTTCAGAAAACGGTTCACCGTGACTTAATGTTAGATTGCGGGTTAATTAGTATAAATGTCAGGGGGTTTTATGTAAAACTGAAAAAATGTTTCGTCCCGACTTAAAGATGAACTGCGGGTTGATTTCAACAAACTGTCGGGACTTTTTTTTTGCAAAAAGGCGCAACGGACGACCAGAAGCGATTTGTGCTTTATTATTAGGTAGAGATTATAGACTATTGCCTTGAATCACTCGTATCTTAATATCCATGCCATGATTCGATTATATGATCAAGATTATGTTAGGTAGCATTCCACATCAAAAACTATCTTTTTATCATTTACCTACTTGAGGACGAGCAGGAATTAAGCTTGGGGATGCTGACACGTCTCTGTCGTATCTATAATTTTTGATTGTTTCATGCCAATATTCTACAACTTTCACATGCTTTTGGCAATATTTTATATTATTTTTGGGACTAACATATTGATCCAGTGCCGAGTGCCAGTTCTTGTTTGTTGCATGTTTTTTGTTTCGCAGAAAATCCATATCAAACGAAGTCCAAACGCGATAAAAATTTACGGAGATTTATTTTGAAATATATGTGATTTTTTGGAAAAAGAATCAACGCGAGACGATGTTCGAGGGGCCCACAAGCTCAAGGGGCACGCACCCTACCCTGGGCACGCCTGGCAGGCTTGTGCCGCACTGTAAGGTGGTTGGGGCCCTTCTTCCTTCACAACAAAGATAATATCTAGAAGAAAATCCCCTCAAAATTTTAGCCCAATCGGACTTACGGATCTCCGGGAATATAAGAAACGGTTTTCGGCCAGAAAACAGGGACGCGAAACAGAAGAGAAACAGAGAGAGAGATCCAATCTCGGAGGGGCTCCTGCCCTCCGGGAGCCATGGTGGCCATGGACCAGAGGGGAAACTCTCCTCCCATCTACGGGGGCTCTCTCCCCCTCTCTTCCTGTGGCACTGGAGCGCCGCCGGGGGAACCATCGTGACGGCGATATACACCATCAACTTCACCGCCGTCATCACCAACTCTCTCCCCCTCTATGCAGCGGTGTAACCTCTCTATTCCCGTTGTAATTCTCTACTTGAACATGGTGCTTAATGCTATATTTTATTATCCAATGATGTGTGGCAATCCTATGATGTTTGAGTAGATTCTTTTTGTCCTACGGGTTAATTGTGGTATTGTGTGATTGATATGAGTTGTATGTTAATATGGTGCTGTCCTATGGTGCCCTCCGTGTTGCGCAAGCATGTGGGATTACCGTTGTAGGGTTTGAATACGTTCATGATTCGCTTATAGTGGGTGGCTAGAGTGACAGAAGCCTACACCTGAGTAAGGGGGTTGTTGCGTATGGGAGTAAAGGGGACTTGTTACTTAATGCTATAGTTGGGTTTTACCTTAATGATCTTTAGTAGTTGCGGATGCTTGATAGAGTTCCAATCATAAGTGCATATGATCCAAGTATAGAAAGTATGTTAGCGTATGCCTCTCCCTCATTGCATATGATAAGTATCTATCGTGTTATATTCAATTGCCTATGGACAATCTTTCTCATATTTCTACAAAAAGCTTTCTACTAAACAACTAACTTTTATTATCTCGCAAAAGAACTCCTAGTTTTATTCTTGGAAAGTAGTTCTAGCATTACACCTACAAAGTACTTCTAGTTTCATACTTGTTCTAGGTAAAGCAAACGTTAAGTGTGCGTAGAGTTGTATCGGTGGTCGATAGAACTTGAAGAGAATATTAATTCTATCTTTAGCTCCTCGTTGGGTTCGACACTCTTATTTATCAAAAAAGTTACAATTGATCCCCTATACTTGTGGGTTATTAGTAAGCCAATCCACTCTAGACCTCTGCCTGTGCAATATCGATCTCTTCCCTTTGGTAAAGCTCTGCTAGCCTGTCCGTTACCTTTATCTCTAAGTGGCTAGGCCCAGACCGGCCTGGTATGTCCTTCAAAACTTTGAGCTGCCTCATAAGCTATTTTATTTCCCTCTTGACACTGCCAAATGTGTATTTGTCCCTGGTGTACAAATGCTCACCAAGTTCCTTTAACTTCTCCTGTACATCTGCCGCCGATGACACCTTGTGTTCACCATTCCACTTGGCCTCTACAAAAGTATTTAGATATGGGTGCCTCTCCCACATCACCTAATATCTAAAATTCTTTTGTTGATGACTCTCATTGTTATCTTCCAACAGCTTCAGAACTATAGGACCATGATCAGAGCAAGCCGCCGTTTCGTTTACCACTTCTGCAATGGGGAAAATCGAGTTCCACTACGAATCTGCAACAGCCCGGTCTAGGCGAACGCGGGTGTATGATCCACCTGAGACCTTTTTCTCAAACGTCCACACCCTCCCTTTGTATCCAAGATCAGCAAGACCACAAATATCTAAGGCGTCCTGGAATCCATCCATCTGCCCTTGCCCCCTCGGGTTAACTCCATCATGTTCTGATTGCAGTAGCACTTCATTGAAGGCTCCTAGCGCCACCCACAACAAATCTGACGTTCCTGCTATTGAGCATAACATTTCCCATGTCTTATAACGTTCTATCAATTGGGCTTCCCCGTACACGCAAGTTAGCCTCAGGGCCGAGCCGGCACTATCCGGGGCTCTCTGCCAAACTTTAAAATGGGGCCTATCTTTTGGTGGCAGAGCTACAAAGAAAAAGATTAGGTGGACTAAACTAAATGAGAGACCAGATTTTTTCCCCAAATCATATATAGTAGTATTTCAGTAATTCGCAAAAAATAGTAGTATTTCAGTAGAAATAGTAAATACTCAGTACCTTTTGTTCCATTGATTATGAGATCAGCAGATTCATCCTTGAAACAAGGCCAGCTCGTGGGTGCCTAGGAGAACAGAAGAGAACAGAGGGTTAAAGCCAACCTTGGTGCACTGAAATCACTTGATGAAAGGCAGCAAACCATTTGATAAATGACAGTAAAATAGCAAGGGAAGTACACTGAAATTTGGACAGCATATAAACTGTAAAATTTAGACAGCCTATGCACTGAAATTTGGATAACATCAAAACTGAATTTTTGAACAACAAAACACTGAAATTTGGACAACACATACACTTAATTTGTCGATAACAAAACATTAAAATTTGGACAGCACATAAACTGAATTTGCATAGCAAGAAGAAAGGATTTTGGACATCAACAATACTGAATCACTCTGCTACTCGTACGTCATCAACAAGACTGAATCAATGTCAAGGATGAGCTGACCGGGAGGAGGGGATCCAAGTGGCCCGTCGTATTGGCTTCCAGGTACTGACGAATTGTCACCGTGTCTCCTCAGTCGCCGGCGCACTGGAGTCATGATGCGATTGATTTAGTTTTGGGGAGAGGAGAGGAACTGCCGTCGTCTCGCCGTGTCGTTCGTCGCCAGCGGCAGGATTCCTGTAGGCTGCAGCTACGCGAGTGGCTTTTGCGATCAATCCGACGATCCCGTTTTCGATCTAGCAGCAGCATGCGGACGCTCGACGCCTAGACTCATGCAGACGCACCATGCGCGGCCCAGTGCCCAGGAACAGCTATACACAGGCCTATATAAAAATTAGTGGGCCCCAAAATTTATGGGCCCTGTGCGGGCCGCACAGTCTGCACACCTATGGGCCCGGCCCTGGTTAGCCTCCACGGTCTCGGTCCAAGCTCTCCTATGTTAACATCAATATGATATCTTGAATAACCCTTAACTTCTAACTTTATTGCATCATTCCAATAAATTACTGATACATCTCCAACGTATCTAGAATTTTTGATTGTTCCATGCTATTATAGTATCAATCTTGGATGTTTTATATACATTTACAAGCAATTATATATCATTTTTTGGGACTAACCTATTAACTTAGTGCCCAGTGCCAGTTGCTGTTTTTTGCCTGTTTTTGGTTTTTCAGAATATCAGTACCAAACGAAGTCCAAATGCCACGAAACTTTTTGGAGATTTTTTTCTAGACATGAGAAACACTAGAAGCTTCGGGAGAGGGCCAGAAGACAGAGGAGGTGGCCACGAGCCACCAGGGCGCGCCCCAGGGGGGGTGGCGCGCCCTGGTGCCTCGTGGGCCCACCTTTGCTCCGTTTGACCTAATTGCACCTCTATAAATACTCTAAAATCGGGAAACCAATAGAGCAGTCCACGAAATATTTTTTTCTGCCGCCGCAAGTTCCTGTTCTCGAGAGATCCCATCTGGAGGCCTTTTCCGGCACTCTGCCGGAGGGGGATTCGGTCACGGAGGGGCTCTCCATCAACCTTGCTGCCCTTCCGATGATGCATGAGTAGTTTACCACAGACCTTAGGGTCCATAGTTAGTAGCTAGATGGCTTCTTCTCTCTTTTTGATCTTCAATAGAATGTTCTCCTCGATGTTCTTGGAGTTCTATCCGATGTAATCACTTTTTGTGGTGTGTTTGTTGGGATCCGATGAATTGTGAGTTTATGATCAGATTATCCATGAATATTATTTGAGTTTTCTCTGAACTCTTTTATGCATGATTGTTATAGCTTCATATGTCTCTCCGGTCTATTGATTTGGTTTGGCCAACTAGATTGATTTATCTTGCAATGGGAGAGGTGCTTTGTAATGGGTGCGATCTTGCGGTGCTCAATCCCAGTGACAGAAAGGGACATGACACATATGTATCGTTGCTATGAAGGGTAAAAAGATGGGGTTTATTCATGCGTGAGTTTACTTTGTCTACATCATGTCATCTTGCTTAAGGCGTTACTTCGTTCTTTATGAACTTAATACTCTAGATGCATGCTGGATAGCGGTCGATGTGTGGAGTAATAGTAGTAGATGCAGAATCGTTTTGGTCTACTTGTCTCGGACGTGATGCCTATATACATGATCATTGCCTTGGATATCGTCATGATTATTTGCTTTTCTATCAATTGCCCAACAGTAATTTATTCACCCACCGTCTGCTATGTTCAAGAGAGAAGCCTCTAGTGAAAACAATGGCCCCCGGGTCTACCTTTATCATATATTGAAACTCCTAAAAATGCCTTGCTGCAATTTTACTTTATTTGTTTTATTTTGTATTTTTGTTCGATCTATCTATCTATCACCATACAATTTAATCTTGCAATTAACCGCCAAGGGATTGACAACCCCTTGTTCGCGTTGGGTGCGAGGATTTGTTGTTTTGTGTGCAGGTGCTGCTAACGATTTGTTGCGTGATTCTCCTACTGGATTGATAACCATGGTTTCATAACTGAGGGAAATACTTATCTCTACTGTACTGCATCATCCCCTCCTCTTCGGAGAAATCCCAACGCAGCTCACAAGTAGCAGGAAGAATTTCTGGCGCCGTTGCTGGGGAGACATCATCAACATCTATCAAGTACCTACGCATAAACTTTCATCTCCTTGCATTTATTTTATTTGCCTTTGCCACTCGTTTTCATCTCCCCCACTTCTAAAAAGTTTTTACAAAAATACAAAAATATTTTCCGTTTGCCTTTTTCTTGTTTGCTTCTTTGCTTGCTTGTTTGCGTAGCCACGATGTCTCAAGAAAATACAAAATTGTGTGAGTTTTCCAATACTAATAATAATGATTTTATTAGTACTCCTATTGCTCCTCCCACCGCTAGTGCGGAGACTTGTGATATTAATGCCACTTTGTTAAATCTTGTCATGAAAGAACAATTTTCTGGTAGTCCTAATGAAGATGCTGCATCCCATCTTAACACTTTCGTAGAATTGTGTGATAGGTAAAAGAAAAAAGATGTGGATAATGATATTGTGAAATTAAAATTATTTCCGTTCTCATCGCGGGATCGTGCAAAAATTTGGTTTTCATCTTTATCACAAAATAGCACTATTGAGGATATCGCTTATCGTTATCGTCTCGGTCAGCTGGGGATTAGAGATTAATCGGAAATCGGTCGATTAATCGATTTTATCGGTCGACTATTAATCGGATAACTTTTGCAAATCCCAGGTTCCCAACCCTAAAATATGCTATATTCAACACCAAAACTATATTGGATAGATGTGTTACCTTGATTCCTAGCCTTTGAATCCTCGTATAACGACAAACAAAATAGGACAACAATACATATTGCGTAACAATTTCCACAAAACACAAATAAGCATAGTTTTTGCAAACATAGTGCTATGAATAGGTCCAATTTATCGGTAGATTCCTAATAAATCGCTTGTCAGAGTGATAAATCGGCCCAAAAGATAAACGGTGAAGATAAGGCATAATCTTATTGGTCACCCCCCGAGTAGCGATAAATCGGAAGATTAATCGCTGAATCGGAAGATTTTTGGAACAGTGCAAAATAGTATCGATTCTTGGGATAGGTGTAAAGATGCTTTTATTACCAAGTATTTTCCTCCCGCGAAAATTATTTCCCTTAGAAACCAAATTATGAATTTCAAGCAACTTGATCATGAACATGTTGCCCAATCTTGGGAAAGGATGAAATTAATGATAAGAAATTGCCCTACTCATGGTTTAAATTTGTGGATGATCATACAAAAAATTTATGCGGGATTAGATTTTGTTTCTAGAAATCTTTTAGATTCCGCCGCGGGTGGTACTTTTATGGAGATTACATTGGGAGAAGCTACTAAATTGCTTGATAATATTATGGCAAATTATTCACAATGGCATACTGAAAGAGTTCCTACTAGTAAAAAGGTGAATTCTGTTCAAGAAATTAGGACTTTGAGTGATAAAGTTGATGCACTTATGAAATTGGTTGCTAGCAAAAACACTCCTATTAATCCTAATGATGTGCCTTTATCCACCTTGATTTAGCAAAATAATGATCCCGTAGATGTGAATTTTGTCTCGCGAAACAATTTTAATAGTGATGCTTATAGAGGTAATTTTAATCCTAGGCCATTTCCTGGAAATTCCTCTAACAATTATGGCAATTCCTATGGTAATCCATATAATAATAATAATAGGATGCCCTCTGATCTTGAAAGTAATATTAAAGAATTTATTAATGCTCAAAAAGTTTTCAACACTTCGATAGAAGAAAAATTAATTAAACTTGATGATATGTCTAGGAGCATTGATAGAATCATTCATGATGTGGAAAATCTTAAGACTAAAATTTTGCCACCCAAAATTGATATTAATGAATCAATTAAAGCTTTATATGTCTCCATGGATGAGTGTAAGAAAAGAACCGCTATGCTAAAAGCTAAACGAGAATTTTTAGAAAAAGCGATTCCTCCCGGTTTCTATCATAGTAATGATGAGGATATTAAAATGATTGGTATTTCATCTATTGATTCCTTGTTTAGCAATATAAAACTTGATGAAAAGGGGACTGAAGAAGAGTCAACTTTAGCTAGAAGGCGTCCCCATAATTCGGAGGGTGAAAATCTTGCTGAAAAAATTGATAAAAGTGGGTTTGGAGAGATAAAAACTTTAACTAGTGTTGTGCCCACTCTCTTGGATTACAAATACTTTTATTATGATAGTTGTTCTTTGATTGAGTGTATTTCTTTGTTACAATCCATGCTAAATTCACCCAACGCTTATGAACAAAATAAGGCTTTTACTAAACACATCGTAGAAGCGATGATGAAAGCGTTAGAAGAAAAGCTAGAACTAGAAATTTCAATTCCTTGAAGATTATATGATGAGTGGGAACCCACCATTAAAGTTAAAATTAGAAATTATGAGTGCAATGCTTTATGTGATTTGGGTGCTAGCGTTTCCACAATTCCAAAATCTCTATGTGATGTGCTAAGTTTTACCAATATAGATGAATGTTCTCTTAATTTGCATCTTGCGGATTCCACTATTAAAAAGCCATTGGGAAGAATAAATGATGTGATTATCCTTGAAAATAGAAATTATGTGCTTGTGGACTTTATTGTACTTGACATTGAATGCAATCATTCTTGCCCCATAATACTTGGTAGGCCTTTTCTTTGAACTATTGGTGCTATTATTGATATGAAAGAAGGTAATATAAGATTTCAATTTCCATTAAATAAAGGGATCGAACACTTCCCCAGGAAAAGAATTATAGCACCCTATGAATCAATTATGAGGGCCACTTATGGAATCAACTTGAAGGATGATAATACTTGAAACTATGCATTATGCCTAGCTAGGGGCATAAAACAATAGCGCTTGTTGGGAGGCAACCCAATGAATAAAATAAATTTTTGCTTTTTATTTATGTTATTGTGTGTTTACACAATTATGCTACTGTTATGATTGTGTTTTTATGTTTTAATTAGTGTCTGTGCCAAGTAATGCCTTTGGGATGATTTGGAAGATAGTATAATTGATGCTGTTTGGAAAACAGAAAGTTTTGCGTCCAGTGCTGGAATTTTATTTCTGTACTGGAGCGTCAGAAAAATATGAAATTTTTACAAAGTATTGGTATATGAATTTCCCACGTTGTCCTAATTTTTCAGAATTTTTGAAGTTACATAAGTATAGCTTTTAAATAGATCTTTACAGACTGTTCTGTTTTAGACAGATTCTGTTTTTGTTGCATAGTTTGCTTATTTTGATGAATCTATGGATCATATGGGGGGGGTATGAGTCATGGAGAAGTTGGAGTACAGTAGCATTATGGCAATATTAAATATGAATCAATTTACTACAGTACTTAAAGTTAAAGATTTATTTGTTATACTAGCGGATCTCACGAAGGTTTTGTTGAGTTTTGTGTGATTGAAGTTTTCAAGTTTTGGGTGAGATCACGATAGATGAAGGAATAAGGAGTGGCAAGAGCCTAAGCTTGGGGATGTCCAAGGCACCCCAAGGTAATATTCAAGGAAGACTTAAGCGTCTAAGCTTGGGGATGCCCCGGAAGGCATTCCCTCTTTCTTCTACCAACTATCGGTAATTTTACTTGGAGCTATATTTTTTTTCATCACATGATATGTGTTTTACTTGGAGCGTCGTGTATTATATGAGTCTTTGCTTAGTTTGCTTTTTAGTTTGTCACAATCATCTTTGCTGGATACACCTATTTGAGAGAGCCACACGTTTATCATGATTTGTTAGAATACTCTATGTGCTTCACTTAAATCTTTTGAGCTAGGCAGTTGCTCTAGTACTTCACTTAAATCTTTTTGAGCACGGCGGTGGCTATATTTTGAAGAAATATTTGAACTCTCATGCTTCACTTATATTATTTTGAGAGTTGATAAGATTAAATTTTGAAGAAATATTTGCACTCTCATGCTTCTCTTATATCTTTTTGAGAGTTGATAATAGTAATGGTAATTTGCACAAGATATGAATTTGGTCCCAAAGTGATGAATATTCAAGAGGGATATAATAAAAACTTTCATGAAAGATCATTGGATATGATAAGTTTGATTCCTTGCAATAGTTTTGCGATATGGAGATGATAATATGTGAGTCATGTTAGTGAGTAATTGTGATTTAGTAAGAATATTGGTGTTAAGGTTTGTGATTCCCTATGCATGCACATAAAGTCAATAGTTATGCAACGAAATTATATCCTACTTATGGTGCATTATTCGGTGTTAGTTATGATCAATGCATGTTTATGACCGTTTTCGCTTTTTGGTTGGTCGCTTCTCAATCTATTTGCTAGCCTTCATTTATACTAAGCGGGAATACTGCTTGTGCATCCAACTCCTTAAACCCAAAGTTGTGCCAAATGAGTCCACCATACCTACCTATATGCAGTATTTCCATGCCGTTCCAAGTAAATTTGCATGTGCCAACTCTAAATTTTCAAAATAATTTTCCGTTTTGTGTGCCCGTACCACTCATGAAGCGGCAGGGGGTGGCCAATATTTTCCATGCTAGGTGTGTTATTCTCACGATGAGTGTTTATTCACTTGTCATTGCACGAGAGAGTGGCAGGTAATAGGGATGCCCAGTCCAGAAATGAATTTTTTTAATATGATGATAATAATAAATTCCTTGGAAAGTGTTGGTATGGAGGGCACCCGTGGATATGGCTAGCCATGGATTGTGAAAGAATGGTGGAAAGGAAATAAACTATATTTTCTGTTTGGGAACCGCCTATAATGTGTCTAGCATGGAAGATATTGGGAATTCTCGGTCGTTTTCATTGACAGGAAAAGCATGCCTCTCAAAATAATTTTATCTCTCTAATTTAAGCCTTGAGCTCTGGCACCTTTGCAAATCTCTGCTTCCCTCTGCGAAGGGCCTATCTATTTACTTTTATGCAATTTGTATTTTTATTTTGAGTCTCCATCTTCTCTTACAAAGCACCAATTAGAGAGCACTATTGTCATACTTGTGCATTGGTTGTAGCTAATATTGAGTATGTTTCATGAATGGATCAATGATTGAGCATAATGGGCTGGGGATAACTTTCTTTAGCGTTGATATTCTGAAAGGCATGGCTGCTTGTTAGTATGCTTGAGTATTTATGTCTTCATATCATATTATAGACTATTGCTTTGAATCATTCAAGTCCAAATGTCCATGCTACAAAAGAAAAGAGTATATGATGAATATGATAGGTAGCATTCCACATCAAAAATTCTGTTTATATCATTTACCTACTCGAGGATGAGCAGGAATTAAGCTTGGGGATGCTTGATACGTCTTCAACGTATCTATAATTTTTGATTGTTCCATGCTATTATAGTATCAATCTTGGATGTTTTATATACATTTACAAGCAATTATATATCATTTTTTGGGACTAACCTATTAACTTAGTGCCCAGTGCCAGTTGCTGTTTTTTGCCTGTTTTTGATTTTTCAGAATATCTGTACCAAACGAAGTCCAAATGCCACAAAACTTTTTGGAGATTTTTTTTCTGGACATAAGAGACACTAGAAGCTTCGGGAGAGGGCCAGAAGACAGAGGAGGTGGCCACGAACCACCAGGGCACGCCCTGGTGCCTCGTGGGCCCACCTCTGCTCCGTTTGACCTAATTCCACCTCTATAAATACTCTAATATCAAGAAACCAACAGAGGAGTCCACGGAATATTTTTTCCGCCGCCGCAAGTTCCTGTTCTCGAGGGATCCCATCTGGAGGCCTTTTTTGGCACTCTGCCAGAGGGGGATTCGATCATGGAGGGGCTCTCCATCAACCTTGCTGCCCTTCCGATGATGCGTGAGTAGTTTACCACAGACCTTCGGGTCCACAGTTAGTAGCTAGATGGCTTCTTCTCTCTTTTTGATCTTCAATACAATGTTCTCCTCGATGTTCTTGGAGTTGTATCTGATATAATCACTTTTTGTGGTGTGTTTGTTGGGATCCGATGAATTGTGAGTTTATGATCAGATTATCCATGAATATTATTTAAGTTTTCTCTGAACTCTTTTATGCATGATTGTGATAGCTTTGTATTTCTCTCAGATCTATTGATTTGATTTGGCCAACTAGATTGATTTATCTTGCAATGGGAGAGGTGCTTTGTAATGGGTTCGATCTTGCGGTGCTCAATCCCAGTGACAGAAAGGGACATGACACGTATGTATCGTTGCTATTAAGGGTAAAAAGATAGGGTTTATTCATGCGTGAGTTTACTTTGTCTACATCATGTCATCTTGCTTAAGGCGTTACTCCGTTCTTTATGAACTTAATACTCTAGATGCATGCTGGATAGTGGTCGATGTGTGGAGTAATAGTAGTAGATGCAGAATCGTTTCGGTCTACTTGTCTCGGACGTGATGCCTATATACATGATCATTGCCTTGGATATCGTCATGATTATTTGATTTTCTATCAATTGCCCAACAGTAATTTGTTCACCCACCGTATGCTATTTTTAAGAGAGAAGCCTCTAGTGAAAACTATGGCCCCCGGGTCTACCTTTATCATATATTGAAAATCCTAAAAGTTCCTTGCTGCAATTTTACTTTATTTATTTTATTTTGTATTTTTGTTCGATCTATCTATCTATCACCATACAATTTAATCTTGCAATTAACCGCCAAGTGATTGATAACCCCTTGTTCGCGTTGGGTGCGAGGATTTGTTGTTTTGTGTGCAGGTGCTGCTAACGAGTTGTTGCGTTATTCTCCTACTGGATTGATAACCTTGGTTTCATAACTGAGGGAAATACTTATCTCTACTGTACTGCATCATCCCCTCCTCTTCGGGGAAATCCCAACGCAGCTCACAAGTAGCAATTACAAGTCCACCGCTCCTCCCGGAGCTGTCAACTGCAAAAGATCTATCATAGCCAAAAGATTGAGCTAATATCTCGGCACGTACGTTAGGTAACTGAGTCTCCACTAAACACAGTACGGCCGGGGAAAATTTGGCCGTGAAAACACGGACCTCTCGAACTGTCGCGGGGTTGCCCAAACCATGGTAGTTCCAACATAACGTATTCATTGCGGCGGGCGGTCCTCCACTCGGGAGGCCGCCTGAACCCGTGTAGCATGTTCCTGTTCTTTCGTGTAGTCCATCTCGACGTACTCTTCACCTCCATCCTGCCTCCTTCTCTTGATAATCTAAGATTTCTCCGGTGTAGTATTTGGGTCTTGTGTGTTCAAAACCAGAGTGGTCCCTTCAATCATCAGAACTGCATCTGCCACTTTACCCACCAGGTTTGGTACTGACTGTCCCCGTATATTGACATAGCCATCCGAAGCAATTGTAAGTGCATCTAGTGCCACCCCTTGTTGGTTTTGGAGTATTAAAGACAAAGTTGGTTGTGGGACTAATGTGTTTGTGAGATTCACAGGAGAACACAGATAGAAGTCCCTATTGATTCGGTTTACCCATCGAAGATGACCCCTAAAAATGTATGAAGACATTGAAGACAATGGTGGTTCACGAAGACATTCGTGTTGAAGATAATGACTCGTGAAGACATTCACTTCAAGCAAATGGAACGCGAAGACTTAGTCTTTTGGTAGTTTCATTTTCTGCTTTCTTGAGTCATAGGAACCACCATACTGCTAAGTGGGGTCGAGGTAAACGAAGTCAAAAACTGAAGTGATTCTCAACCCAAATCCTATGTCTTCGAGCGAAGACAAATGAGAGAAAACCTCTTCCATAGTTGGTTGAGCCAGCTTTGCTTGGAGCCCAAGTAAAGTTGCCGCATGTGTTGGGATCTGACCGTTGGACACGTGTCAGCTTCCCTATGACCCAAGGTCATTTTGGACATATCATGTCCGGTTGCCCCCTGGCTATAAATAGCCACCCCCCTTCCACCATAAGTTGGTGGCTGCTCCGAGTTAGTGCACGGCTTTTGTCGTTTGAGAGCAACCCACCTCGAAGCCTTTGAGAGAGAATCCTTGCGAGGACAAAACCCAAAACACCCAGAGCCCAAAGTGATTGAACATCACTGAAGACATTCTGTTCTGAGTGAACTGAAGACTTATTACACTTGAAGACTGTGATCTTCCAGCCGATTAGGCGTCACGTTCTGAGCATCCAAGAGTCATTGTGGATTGCCGGTGAACGAAGTCTGTGAAGGTTTGGAAGTCTACCTGGAAGACTTACCAGAGTGATTGGGCGAGATCTGCGGGTCTTAGCTCAAGGGGAATAAGGTGAAGACGTGGTCTTCTGAGTTCAATCTCAGCCTCCCTAACCAGATGTACAACTGTCACAGCTGTTGGAACTAGTCAAACAAATCATTGTCTTCCTCGAGCTACTGGTTCTATCCTCTCACTTCCTTACTTAGTGGTTTGAACTGTGAAGCCTTTGCATGCTTGTCTGTGTTTGAAGATATTCCTTGAAGCCATCCATCTGTTTACTCATTTATCTTCATGCTTCTTGTGTTTATGTTCAACGCATGCTTGTATGTATGATGTCTATGCTTGTCATATCTGTTTATCTTATTGATAGGCTTTGCTAGTTCTCATCTTGCTTCCGCTTACTTCGAAGACATTGCCTGTTTTCGAAGCCTTTCATAAAAATCGCCTATTCACCCCCCTCTAGTCGATAACTAGCACTTTCAATTGGTATCAGAGCAAGGTGCTCCCTTGTTCTGTGTGATTCGGTTTAACCACCTGGAGTTTTAGCTATGTCGACTGCAGGGATAATCAAGGTTTCCGCTGCGTGCCCCGTCTTCGATGGCACTGACTATACCTACTGGAAGAATAAGATGCGAATGCATCTTGAAGCCATTGACAATGACCTCTGGTATGTCATCAAGACTAGTATCCACAAGGTCGGTGAAGGTATCACCGCTGCTAATGTGAAGAGGTTCGCGCAACTGGACTCGACCGCCAAGAACATTATCTGTGGTCATCTGACCAAAGGACAGTATGGTCGTGTGAGTGCACTGGAGTCTGCGAAGCTAGTCTGGGACTGGCTCTCCAAGGTTAACGAGGGCGTCTCATCTCAATGACACTCCCGAATCGATGTACTTCACAATCTCTTCAATCGCTACAAGAGACACGAGAATGAAAATGTTCCGCTCACCTTCGATCGTCTCACTGATATCACCAATGAGCTTCATGCTCTAGGCGCCACTGACATCACGAAGCATGAAGTTGTGAAGAAGCTATTGAGGTCACTTGACAGTTCATTTAACACCTTATCACTGATGATTCAAGAGCGCCCTGATTTCAAGCAACTGGATCCTGCCGATATACTTGAGAGGCTCAATACACATGAGTTCCAGCTATCTGAGAAGAGAGATATCTATGGTCCTAGCTATGGACGTTCTCGCACCTTGAAAGCCAAGGTTGTATCTTCATCTGAAGACTCTGACTGCTATTCCGATGGTACTGAAGACATTGGCAGAGAGCTTGCAATGCTTGTGAAGAAGTTCCAGAAGTTCACCAAGAAGAACCGTTTTGGAAAGTCTTCAAAGTATGATTCCAAGAAGGCTAAGGCTTCCACTCGTGACTACAAGAAGAGAACTTGCCACAAATGCAAGAAATCAGGTCACTACATCGCTGATTGTCCTCAATGGGAAAAGGCATCAAAGAAGAAGAAGAGCAAGGACTATGACTCTAACGACAAGAAGAAGAAGAAACACTCAAAGTCTTCATCAAAGTCTTCATCGCACAAAAGAAGTTCCTGCAGCAAAGCTCGTGCATTCATCGGCAAGGAAATGGATTCAAAGCAGGAGTCTGCTTCAGAGGAGGTGGTGGAGGAGTCAGAGGAGGAGTCAGACTCAGGTGTGGCAAGCCTGGCTTTAGCCTCAGCATTCGTCGCCAAGTCCATCTTCAGCACTGAAGACAATGGTCACATCACCGCACTAAGGACGACGACGACGACTCTGCTCCTGCCTACTGCTTCATGGCAAGAGGCGCTAAGGTAACCTCACGCACTGCCTACTTTGAAACCTCAAGTGACGATGACTCTGAATGTGAATCCAAACCTAATTATAAGACACTTGCTAAAATTGCAACTAAGCAACAAACTGCTATGGAAAAGAATCAAAAACTGCTAGACAAAAGCGATGATCTGTTGGACGAGGAGATGAATCAAAGTCAATCCTTAATTAAAGATATAAAAAATCTTCAAGTTAAGTATGACGAGCTCCTAAGTCGTCATGACACCCTCTCATCTGATCACGAGAAGCTCTCCTATGAATATCTTCAAAGTAAGCAAGAGCTTGAAAAGCTGAGAGCGTCTCATGATGATCTTCGAACTGAAAACGATTCGCTACTCGCTCAACAGATCAGTACCGCTCAGGATGAATTTGTACCACCTTGCTTGAAATGCCTTGAGCGTGATAACGCTAACTCTTCTGCTGAATGTTCCACTGTTTCTGAATCTACAATATCTTCAACTGTTGATGTGGCCACTAACCCCTCATCCGAGGAAGCCACTGCTCTTACTGATGAGAATGCCAGGTTGAAGACATTGCTTGAGACTGGCATGTATAAGAGTCTCAAAGGGCATCAGACCCTGTGTGATGTCCTCAAGAAACAGATCCTGAACAGGAACCCTAGGAAAGAGGGCATTGGCTTCGAGAGAAACATAAATGTGATGGTACATATTGGAAGCCTGAGCAATACCCCAAAACCACTTGGGTTGCTGGAATAGGCCCGCCAGTAGATCCATCCACATTATCTGGCTATACCTGTGCTAACCCTGTCATCATTGATGAGTCTTTCGACTCAAACTATAAATTGTTCACAAACCAGAATGGTGAAGTGTTTACCAGGTTTATTGGAACTAACTGCAGGAATGGCTCGCCTATGAAGAAAATCTGGGTTCCCAAAAGTCTTCTGGAAAGGCTTCCCGTGAATGTCATCATGACACCACCAGGGAAGAAGAAAAATCCCAGAGCAAAAGCTTCATATGGGCCAAAGTCTTCATACAGACGAAGGTCTTGGTATGATCGTGCTAACACTTATGTTTCGCAGGGTTACAATGATCAGACTCATGAATATGAGAGACGTTCCTCAAACCATTATGTTCACAAATCAAAGAATTTCTCTGCTTATTCATTTGAGTACTCTAATCCCCCTGTGAAGCTATTTGCTAGGGCTTCAAAGCCAAAGTTCTCAGATGATGCACTTAGACTCATTGCTTCTAAGCCACCTCTTCAGATGTGGGTGGTTAAGAAGAACTGATCTTTCTTGCAGGGTCAGGTCTCCAGCCAAAAAGCATTGGGTTCTGAAGACAATGCTGGGAACCTGAAAAATCTTGTCGGACGCAAGATAAAATGTCCAAATGGTCTTACCATTTATTTCGTCCATGGATTTCTTGATGATCATCCTACTATATCCTCCGAGAAACTTACATTCTCTGAAAGTCTTCATCGTCAAATGTTTGCACTTCACAATTGTCTTGGTGAAGCCTATCCTACTAATTGCTCTATAGGGTACACTTCCTAAAGCTACTGAATGGATCCTGGACAGTGGCTATACCAACCATATGACTGGTGACTGAAGCTTGCTCATGGACTCTACACTTCGTCCATCTACTCAAAAGCACATCACTTTTGCTGACACTGGGAAAAGCAACGTATTGGGTCTAGGTAGGGTTGCAATCTCGAGGGATCGGCACATGGATAAAGTGATGCTTGTCGAATCCTTGGATTCAACCTCATGTCCGTCTCAATGCTTTGTGATCTTGATATGATTGTCATCTTTGGCAAATTTCGCTGCCTTGTGCTTATGTCTTCTGATAAAACTCAAGTCTTCGAAGGTTATCGAAGCGGTGACTTATACATGGTAGATTTCTCCATAGGACCACATCTGGTCACATGTCTTCTAGCAAAAGCTTCAGAATGCTGGCTTTGGCGTCGACGGCTAGGACATGCTGGCATAAGGAACTTGCACACCCTTGTGAAGAAGAAGCACATCATTGGGATCGAGGGCGTCAAGTTCAAGAAGGATCACCTATGTGGAGCCTGTGAAGCTGGGAAGATGACTAGGGCAAAACACCCCTTGAAGACAATCATGACGACCACTCGTCCCTTCGAGCTGCTACACATGGACTTATTTGGCCCTACTCATTACTCCACTCTTACTCCTTCTGCACATCTATATGGCTTCGTGATAGTTGATGATTACTCTCGATATACATGGGTGCACATAATCCTGTATAAGAATGAAGTGCAGGATGTCTTCAGGCGGTTCGCCAACCGGGCCATGACCAACTGTGGCGTCAAGATCAAGCACATCAGGAGTGACAATGGCACCGAGTTCAAGAACACTGGGCTCGACACCTATCTTGACGTTCTTGGCATCACTCATGAGTTATCAGCTCCATACACTCCACAGCAGAATGGCATCGTGGAGCGCAAGAACAGGACTCTCATTGAGATGGCTCGCACTATGCTTGACGAATACAAGACACCACGCAAGTGGTGGCCTGAAGCCATTGATACTGCATGCCACATCATCAACATAGTATATCTTCACAAGTTCTTCAAGAAGACATCTTATGAACTTATCACTGGTAAGAAGCCAAATGTAAGTTATTTCAAAGTATTTGGTGCTTGGTGTTGGATACGGGATCCACATCACACTTCCAAATTTGCACCAAAAGCACATGAGGGTTTTATGCTTGGCTATGGAAAGGATTCGCACACCTACAGGGTCTTCAACCTCTTTCACCACAAAGTGGTTGAAACTATAGATGTGCGGTTCGATGAGACTAACGGCTTGCAAAGAGAGCACCTGCCACATGTGATAGATGAACTCCCTCCTAGTGAATCCATCAAGATAATGGGTACTGGAGACATAATACCCACTGAGGAACCTGGAGATGAAGAGGTTGTGATACCTGCTCCTGTCCAGCGTGAAGACAATGATCAGCCTGAAGATAATGCTGAGCCTAGAGACAATGCTCAGCAACAGCAAAGTCTTCGCCCTGTACATCCTCACGTGGCCAATGAAGTTCAGATCGAGAAGATAATTGACAACATCAATGCACCTGGTCCTCTCACTCGCTCAAGAGCCACACTGCTAGCAAACTTCTGTGGACACTTTGCTTTCGTCTCCATCACAGAACCCACCAAAGTCACTGAAGCTTTCATGGAACCAGAATGGATTCAAGCTATGCAAGAAGAGCTTTAGCAATTTGAACTCAACAATGTGTGGGAACTTTTTAAGCGTCCTGACCCTCGCAAACACAACATAATTGGAACCAAATGGATCTACCGCAACAAGCAAGATGAACATGGTCAAGTTGTCAGCAATAAAGCTCGTCTAGTTGCTCAAGGTTACACACAAGTGGAAGGAATTGACTTTGATGAAACCTTTGCTCCTGTGGCTAGACTTGAAGCCATCCGCATACTTCTTTCTTATGCCAATCATCATGATATTCTTCTGTATCAAATGGATGTGAAGAGTGCCTTTCTCAATGGCAAAATTGAAGAAGAAGTCTATGTTGCTCAACCACCTGGGTTTGAAGATCCAAAGCACCCTGACAAGGTCTATAGGCTCAACAAGGCACTGTATGGCCTCAAACAACCTCCACGAGCCTGGTATGACACACTCAAGGAGTTCCTGAAAAGCAAAGGCTTCAAACCTGGTTCACTTGATCCCACTCTCTTCACCAAATCATATGATGGTGAACTGTTTGTGTGCCAAATCTATGTGGATGATATTATCTTCGGCTGCACTGACAAACAATATAGTGATGAGTTCAGTCATATGATGCAAGAGCAATATCAAATGTCCATGATGGGAGAGCTAAAATTCTTCCTTGGTCTTCAAATTCGTCAACAACGAAATGGCATCTTCATATCACAAGAGAAGTATCTCAAAGACTGCTTGAAGAAGTTTGGAATGCAAGATTGCAAGGGCTACAAGACGTCAATGCTAACCAATCAAAAGGTATACCGCTCCATGATTGGTTCTTTATTGTACTTATGTGCATCTAGGCCAGATATAATGCTTAGCATTTGCATGTGTGCCCGATTCCAAGCGGCACCAAAGGAATCGCATCACCTCGCGGTGAAGCGAATACTTCGATATTTGGCTCACACCCCAACGCTAGGATTATGGTATCCAAAGGGCTCCGAGTTTGATTTGGTTGGATTCTCCGATTCTGATTATGCTGGAGATAGGGTGGATCGCAAATCCACATCAGGCACTTGTTACTTTCTTGGACGTTCACTTGTATGTTGGTCTTCAAAGAAGCAGAACTGTGTATCACTCCCCACTGTTGAAGCCGAATACATTGCTGCTGGATCCTGCTGTGCTCAGCTTCTCTAGATGAAGCAAACCCTGAAGGACTATGGCATCAACAAGAAGAAAGTACCCCTATTCTGTGACAATGAGAGCGCCATCAAGATTTCGCACAATCCTGTCCAGCACTCCAAGACGAAGCATATTGAGATTAGGCATCATTTCCTTTGTGATCATGTGCTCAAGGAAGACATTGACATCATTCACGTCAACATTGAAGATCAGCTGGCATATATCGTCACGAAGCCTTTGGATGAGAAGAGGTTTTGCGAGTTGCGGTGTGAGCTAAATATCTTAGAATCCTCGAATGTCCAGTGAATGGACACACATCCAAATGCTTATGCATTGTTGATGACTGTGATGTACAACACATGAAGTAACGTATGTCTTCAATTCATGAAGATGTACAATCTAAGTGTGAAGATATTAACACGGAATTTGACTTCAGAGCTCCACAATAATTGTGCGCCGTGTCTGGGTCTAATACTTCCTATACGGTGGGTAACGGCACAACCAAATTTTCTTGAAGATTTTCATTTGGCATCTCATCTATTGCATTATCTTCTTAATTTGGTTTGTCTTCACAAATGTTTTCATCTTAGCATTTCATTTGATCTCATTGCCTATACTGTACTATATATATATGAGTTTGTCCTCAACAGCATTCACTTATAGCTATGTCTTCAAACTGTGTTTTCTGAACTAAGTGAATGTGATCGGACCCGTACCCCCTCTATGCTTATCTCTTCCAATCTCTCTAAATCTTCATATGCATTCTATTTGACACGTGTCGATTGTCTTCACTGTGTCCTTGTCAATCGAAGATTTTGAGACCAGATTTTAAAATGTTTTTATATCCTCATCCATTTTTTCGGCCGACGCAGAAGCCAGAATGACCTCCCGCCAAAACTGCTAAGTAGTGGGCTCTGTGCGTGGCTGTCAAAACAGAACATCCATGCCACGCGTCGAGCAAATGCGTATCACCAGGGGCAAAATAGTCGTTCCACCTGGGCCGACTCTTCCCTTATAAATACTTCGCCCCCACATCCATTAATGCTCTTCACATCTGTCACCATCACCTCCATACAACCCTAGCGTCGTCGCTAGCTTCCATCGACGCCGGAGAAGAAGCGCTTAGCTGCCGCGACCTCTTCGATGCCGTACTCACGTCGGCCGCGGATATCTTCTCGCCGCCGCCGTCGTATCTGTCTTCCACCGCCAAGTTAGGGCGTGGGAGATCGAACTGCTTAGCTTCCTTCGCGTCTCGTTGAGCTGTTCATCGTGCGATAAATAAAAACTACTTTTTTACCATTTATTTGATCTGAAATTTCTACATATATCTTCAGAAGTTGTTCCTTCATCTTGAAATCTATATCTTCATTCACACATCTCATAACTTGCCAAGTTCCTTCACTTATGCTACGTTTCATATGATTTCTCACTTGTACCTATTTTCGGATTCGTACAAATCTGAAACCAACACACTGTAAGTGAATGTCTTCGCACTATGAGGTCATTGTCTTCAAACTGATTTATCTTCAAAATCCTCTGAGAATGCATATGACCTCTCCTCCTTCCCTCGCATCTCTAATATTTTCACAGGTACATGTCCGTGGGGGAGTCCCTTGGTTCTCATAGTCTGAATTCATTTGCAGACTTCTTACAGCATCACCTTGACTCTCCTGAAGCCAGCTCCTGTCAAATCAGCAGAGCGAAGCCATTCAGCCCCTTGAAGCCAATGGCCAGTGGAAACTCTGCCAAGAAGGGAGGAAAACAAAGATGCGCAAACACAGCTCTTGATCTCCCTCCAGACCTTTATGAGAAATACAAGTCAGATCCGGAGGAAACCTATGGAAAACGCAAATCGCGTGTGCAGTGGATTCGAAGATATTGGGCAGAGCAATGGTTTTACTATCACTTTGTTACACCAGAGTATGCTGACAAGAATGCAGTCAGGCCACCTTGGGTCGATATTGTGTACCGGAAGCTTATTCCGAAGACTAAGGCTGACGCCATTGCTCAGCACTTCTATCCATGCATGGTCAGAGGTGTGCAGCCACAAGATGCTGACCCATCCAGTATCAGATGGTGTCGTGAAGATGATCTCTTTGAAGCCAATTACCTGTTTGCAAAGGGTTCGGCTGAGCAGAACAAGAAGGACTTTGGTGTTGAATTCAACCTTGCTCCGGCAGAACCAAGGCCCGATGGCTCCCGTCAAGCAGATCCAAATCTCACTGCGCCATGGGATAGTCTTCATGCATATATTGAGCATCTAAAAACTCTTAATGCTGCTGCAGCTGCTGCTCGCGAAGAAGCTCCTACTGAAGACATTGCTCCTACCTCCCCCAAGACACAAAGAAAGCCTAAAGCTTCCAAAGCTAAAGAGGGGCAATCTTCAAAGTCTGCTACTGCACCAAAAGCTTCAAGAGTGAAGCCAATGAATACTGCACCTCCCGAATCCAGTGTGCAATCTAAAGATGTGTCTCGGAACTCTCCGAAGACAAAGAAAACTGCTGGGCGAGGCCCCAAACCGACAAGCACATTGAGAGATGATGATGCTATAATTGACTTATCTGATGATGAATTCGATGATGATGCCCTTGAGCTTCTCATCAAGAACAAGCAGGAAGAGGCTAATATCTTCAAGAACCTGCCTCTGTTCGATCATGACATTCTGAACAATTTCATAGACAAATGGTTTCGCGACCCAACTTTGTCTATTGACGATCTGCAGCTTCCAATTGACATCAGTGTCACGTTCCAAGGCTTCATCGACAAGGAACTTGCTGTCGTCCAAAAGGTGCTTGAGCAAAAGAACAAGATTGAATATGAGAAGCAGCTCTTCAAGAAGCACCTGGCCAAGTTCAGCTTCAAGGAAATTCAAGGCTATAAGAAGATGATGGCCGAGCTAAAAGATGAATTTCAGAAGCGTCGTGATGACGCCAAAGGTGCCAGAGGATGCCTCAAACATTATGCTGTGAAACCTGTGCAAGCGCATAATGAGGGCTTGAAGAGAAAAGCTCTTGGCCGCCCTGCCATTGATCCTAAGCTGATCAAGAAGAAGAAGAAGAAGAAGAAGAAGCCAGTCACACCTGCTGCTGAGGCTTCAAGTCAAGAAGAGCACAAGATTGTATTCCCATCATCTATGCTCCGTTCGAAGCCATCTGCTCTCGCAAGTGCAAGCAAACAGATGCCTCTGCTGCTCCTCCATCTCAGAAGCGTTAGAAGACAAAGTCTTCAAAGGCTTCACGCAGGGCCCAAGCAGAAACTGCTCCATCCGCTCATCAAGAGCCTCTGCTTGTGACGCCAATATCTGTTGCTCCCCTGCCTCCGTCAACACCGAGAGACGAGTCATTGTGCATGAACCTACTTCCACAGAGGTTCCTGTCACTGAAGACATACCAGCTGCTAACCCCACCGCAACTGAAGACATTGGTACTGATGCCAATGTGCAGAATGAAGATGATGTAGTCCTTCCTCAAATCACTCAAGATGTGGTATCATTGCCTGTTCAAGAGAACAGTGAGTCTATCAGCATTGGCCGACCTCTGATGCCAATGGACCATGATGAGGTGATTCCTCACACACCACCCCCTCAAGATGCACCAACTAATGAGCCACCAGTCCAAGGAACACCAGAAGCCAAGGAGGAAGACATCTCTTCTCCAAAGGCGTCGCCCTCATTCCAAAGGCTTCACTGCGGCCCAAGAGCCTCCATGTCCAGCATACCTGAAGAAGCCTTCCGTCAAGAAGCTTCTGTTCCTCAAGATGCTATGCAAGAGGATGTTGCACCTCACACCACACCTCAGGCTGATGACATGCAAGCTGCAACTATATAGACTGCTTCAGTTGAAGCCCATTCTGAGCATGAAGTCAAACAGTCTGAAGACACTCCGGTTGCATCAGCCGAAGTTATTCAAGAGCAAGTACTTGTCACTGCTACTGCCACTGATGCCACTGTGGCTCATGTCCCTGAAGTCTCTACTGAACTCAATCTGGGTCCAACTCATGAAGCTCCTGCTCCAGAAACCAGTGCTGCAGTCCAAGGCAATGCGCCAAATACAGCCATGGCATACAATCGAGCTGATGAGCTAGTTCTAGTTCTGTGACAAACACTTACTCCTCCAGTGCAGCATGGCCTGCAATATGAGTTTAACATCAACAATCGACCACGAGTTCAGAAGCCTATGCCTAGAATGCCAAGGCTTCATAGTGCTCCATCAACTGACTGCACATTCAGTGTTGCTGGCTTCAGAAATGAGAACACTTTCTTTGACAGCTCCAAGAATCACTTCAGAAAGCTGTGCATATCTTCAGATAGGTTTTGGACTCATCATCAGCGAAGCTACTACATGTGTGTCCTCTACAACCAAGACAGGATTCATTCTCATAGGCGTCTGGATCATGAAGCCATGTCTGGCCTCCCTTGTCTGGATCAAGCGTTGGAATGCTTCAGGAATGTTGGTTTGTTGCCCTTTGTCATGGACAAGGAACACTGGAATGAGGAGCTCATACTCCAATTTTATGCAACTCTCCACATATATGGCTTCAACAGGGACCCCAAGACTTGGACCCTTGAATGGATGACTGGTGATGTTCATCATGAAGCCAAACCTCAAGATCTTATCGAACTCACTCATCTGCCAATACCTGGTGATTTCTACAATCCAGGTTGTGCTGCTTATGAAAAGGAACTGGAAAGCATCTTCCAGAAGCCAGAGCCCAACATGACTAAGATGCTGACAATGATGAAGCCATTGCCATTTGAAGCTGAATACCCCAAGGAATTCTTTGTCAATGACCTTGAGTACTTGCTTCAAACTGTCTATCACATTCTTCGCAACACTCTATTGCCAATCAAAGGGCATTCATCTTCAGCCAAGCTTGAGGGTGCTATGAAGACATTGGTGTACTATGTCGTCAATGGCATCAGATTCAACACACATGACTTCTTCATTCGCCAGCTTGCTGTTTCTAGCATGGATCTGTTTGGCCTCAAATTCTATGCACCATGGATTATGTGCCTCATCAAGCTTTGTTCCACAGTTCAGTATGAACCCTCTGGTCGCACCCATCATATCTTTCTACTTGAAGTTGACGCACCCCATGAAGTCATTTATCCTTTGGCTAAGAAAGATCCAAGACTTGTTGAAGCAAGCCACTGCTTATATGGAAGCCATTCACCATCCCAATGTGGCCCCTACCCCTGAACTTGCTGGTCAGTTTCGGCAACCACGTCAAGCCAACACCGAATCCACTACCAGTACAGTTCCTTAAAGGCCTCAGAAATGTGCCAAGGTGATGACAGACAGAGAGCTTCTTGTTTCTCTTCATCAGAAGCAAGACAAGCATCATGACTGGCTGAAACGACAAATGAAGAGCATCATATCTGATCTCAACAGAGTGCGCAACCTCTCTACCAAGAATGCATTTGTTGCGCATGAAGCCAACCGTCGTGCTTGGAAGAGCCTCACACTGATATGCTCTGAAGATGACCTTGTTGCCGATGGCTTCAAGGAGAGCTTCAAATTTGGCTCCAAGCCTCCATCATCTGAGAAGTGGCGTGCTACGCCTTCACTTGAGGACTTCGATTATTCTTCTTCAGCGCCCACAATTCATGCATGGATTGTTGATGAAGAAGATGAAGCTACCTCTCCCGCTATGGTTTCACTGCACCATGATGCTGCATCAGGCCCGTCTGCTCCACCGAACTCCAACATCGACCCGGCTGCCCCAACATCTTCATCGCCTTCTCGGGACGTGTAGACACCCTATGTCTTCACACCTTTTTGGTCACTTGTTAACAAAAGGGGGAGAAGCATATGGGTTGATAGTCTTCAAGCGGGCATATTGGGTCGGGCTTGCTATATTTTGTTAAGTTTGCAACTCTCGTTTTGAAACTTTTGGTTATTTGGGTTGTAAACTTAAGTCCTGATGAACGTCTGCTACATTTGCTACTTGTCATTCCCGCGTTGCTGTTATATCTGATCTTATGCGCTTGAAGTCATTCTACAGACGCCCATTTTTCATTGTGCATTCCATTATCTTCATATTATATGTATGCACATGTTGTGACTTCATGAATAGTGGGAGATATCCACAAAGTAAAACCTGCCATGTGCATTTGCATTCAAAAGCAAATTTCATATATGCACATCTTCAGGGGGAGCTCCTCAAATTTCATGAAGCCAAACACCTTGTTCCTTAAACTTTCACATATTTTTATCCCCGTTGAAACTTCAACCAGTTTGTCATCAATCACCAAAAAGGGGGAGATTGTAAGTGCATCTAGTGCCACCCCTTGTTGGTTTTGGAGTATTGAAGAAAAACTTGGTTGTGGGACTAATGTGTTTGTGAGATTCACAGGAGAACACAGATAGAAGTCCCTATTGATTCGGTTTACCCATCGAAGATGACCCCTAAAAATGTATGAAGAAATTGAAGACAATGGTGGTTCATGAAGACATTCGTGTTGAAGATAATGACTCGTGAAGGCATTCACTTGAAGCAATTGGAACGCGAAGACTTAGTCTTTTGGTAGTTTCATTTTCTGCTTTCTTGAGTCATAGGAACCACCGTACTGCTAAGTGGGGTCGAGGTAAACGAAGTCAGAAAATGACGTGATGCTCAACCCAAATCCTATGTCTTCGAGCGGAGAAAAATGAGAGAAAGCCTCTTCCATAGTTGGTTGAGTCAGCTTTGCTTGGAGCCCAAGAAAAGTTGCCGCGTGTGTTGGGATCCGACCGTTGGACACGTGTCAGCTTCCCTATGACCCAAGGTCATTTCGGACATATCATGTCCGGTTGCCCCCTGGCTAGAAATAACCACCCCCCTTCCACCATAAGTTGGTGGCTGCTCCAAGTTAGTGCACGGCTTTTGTCGTTTGAGAGCAACCCACCTTGAAGCCTTTGAGAGAGAATCCTTGCAAGGACAAAACCCAAAACACCCAGAGCCCAAAGTGATTGAGCATCACTGAAGACATTCTGTTCTGAGTGAACCGAAGACTTATTACACTTGAAGACTGTGATCTTCCAGCCGGTTAGGCGTCTCGTTCTGAGCATCCAAGAGTCATTGTGGATTGCCAGTGAACGAAGTCTGTGAAGGTTTGGAAGTCTACCTTGAAGACTTACCAGAGTGATTGGGCGAGATCTGCGGGTCTTAGCTCAAGGGGAATAAGGTGAAGACGTGGTCTTCTGACTTCAATCTCAGCCTCCCTAACCAGACGTACAACTGTCACAGCAGTTGGAACTGGTCAAACAAATCATTGTCTTCCTCGAGCTACTGGTTCTATCCTCTCACTTCCTTACTTACTGTTTTGAACTGTGAAGCCTTTGCATGCTTGTCTGTGTTTGAAGATATTCCTCGAAGCCATCCATCTGTTTACTCATTTATCTTCATGCTTCTTGTGTTTATGTTCAATGCATGCTTGTATGTATGATGTCTATGCTTGTCATATCTGTTCATCTTATTGATAGGCTTTGCTAGTTCTCATCTTCCTTCCGCTTACTTCGAATACATTGCATGTTTTTGAAGCCTTTCATAAAAATCACCTATTCACCCTCCCCCTCTAGTCGATAACTAGCACTTTTAGCAATCAATCTCTTCCTTGCACCCCTATCATTACCAGTGCCTTCCTGATGTATGTGCTCCATCCCCACCCTACCAGTGTCCACATATCCCTGGTTCATAAAAGCACCACTTCCCCCTCCATCTCTTCCACCCCAACAACCTCGACCTCCTGTACCACCCCTTCCCCTTGTCCTACCACGACCTCCTCTTCCTTCCCTCCCCCCTCGTCTACCCATAGGTCTGTCCATAGGAGGATCCGGCGCCCATAAGAGCCACTCCCCCCACTCAAAAGTTCTCGGGTCATGAACCCCATCACCAAATTCTTCCGCCAAATGACCCATCAGACCACAAAAAAAGCAAAAATCTGGAAGTTTTTCATAGTACACACTGTACTTCTTGCTCTCCTACAAAGTAATTGGAACAAAGCGGACTAGAGGTACATTAACATCCAGATATACCCATACTCGCAAAGTGCTTGACGGGTTTATTTTCCCCTCGTTGACAATCACGTTAAAAGGTGGTTTACCCACCTTCGCTTCTACCTTCTCAGCAAGTGCTTTCTTCCTTGTAAGACCGTCGGGCAGTCCCTTTATCCTAGCCCATACAGGTATCTTATTCAATCTATATCCCAAGACATCAGAAAAACCATCGTACTCCTGTATCACTACTGGTTGCCTTCTGAAAAGCCATGGACCATCGTCCATAATCCTCCTCCAATCTCCCAAACAGTGGCATTGGATAGTGAACAAATTGGGCCCCTTGATGTTGAAGGTTACCCCTTGAGCTGATGCCCATGCGTTACGCATCTGAGTTAGCAACGTAGCATGACTATATGGGCGCGTAGTGTGGACTCGAAACAAGCCCAGCCAGCGAACTTCCTGGATCAACTCATCTACTTCAACCGAGAAATCAAGGTCCTCTCCTTCCTCACCATGCAATTTCATACCTGCGAATCTATCTTCAATGTCCGGCTCCGGTCCAAAGTAATCTCCATAGTCCTCCTCCCGATCTTCTGATCTGGCTCGACTACCCCCGCCGCCTTCGTCATCCACTTCAACAACCGCCGATGCCTGGGCCTCATCTTCTTTTTGCTTCCCCTTCTCCCTTCTCCCGATCTACCCCCTGACTCCCTCTTCCCCCAAGAGGCCCATCCTCCATCTCCTCTCCCCACGATCCGCTCTTCCTCCCTTCAATGACGATATCCGGTGTTGGATCTGCCATGCAAGCGAACACTCGTGGCCGATCTTGATAGGACTCACCGCAGGCCGGAGAGATCCGGCCGTCGGCGAGGATTTACGTGGACTCTGGGCGGAAACCCAGAGGATTCGTTGGAACCCTAGAATCGCCTAGGGGTGTCTCTAGCGCCAGTTGTAGCGACCCGACCCAATACGGTCAAGTCTCTGTGCTTTCTATGCCATCCCTGGATCAGTATGCTGGCACACACAGTACTTCGATGAAATACCATAACATCACATGTAAAAGAAATATCGTAGATCCAGAGTATACCTTATTTATCACAACGGAAACAAACCAATAGGGGTGTGGAGTCCCATCAACACCAATGGCAAGTTGAGTGTAGATCGTAACCCTATATCGTAACTCATACCCGTCGTAGAAATATCTGCAACATGATAGGTTGCAGCCATGTAGGTCAGTACATTGAATGTACCGACAAGATCACAATAAGAGGCAGATGATAAAGACTATTCTATATGCAATATGGCTTTGTGGCTCTATGTCTGAGTTTTTGCATAAAAGCTGGTTTTTATTTTCCCTACAACAAAAGAGTATCAGAAGTCTTCACTGCAGACTCATCTAATATGACATGGTTCCGCCAACCGATGTCTAATAGTCCAAATAGTTATAAGTTGCCCACAATTAATTATCAGTCTGGTGTTGAGAGTTCAGAGATAGCTCCAAGTCCAGAGGCTCAAACTGTCCGTAACCGGGGACACGGCTAATCGATTAGGTTAATACTCTGCAGAGTTTTGTGCACTTTACCCACAAGAATCGTTCCCTCCTTTTAAGTCCTCGCACTGTCGGGTGTTTGAGAACAGGATGAACGAAACATGGTCTTTCAGAGAGTTTCCCTGACCACGGACAGTGCCCATCCAATCCTACCTTTCAACTACATCTGCTAGCAACTGTCCCGCCAGAGTCACAACTAAGATCAACCAAGCCAAAGACCATAATGACTTTTGTCTGGACAGGTAAGCTTCCGGGCATGAAGTATTCTTCCGTCTCTTTGAGTCTGGGTGAAGCTTTCCGCAAGATTTCATGGCGCTTCCCCATGCATCCCGGGGTAATCCCCTGGTTGCCCCAGGATACCCGTCAATCCATCCTCCACCCAGTAGTGTGTATTGAATTCTTGTCTCCAACCATCTACAAAAGGAGTAACAGAGCAAAGCAGAGAAGAGAAGGGGGAAGAAAAAAGGTTCCTAACTCATTGGATAGCTTAATCTATTGGTTAGGGATCCCATCTTGACTTTATTTAGGTGCCTAGACTTTTAGTTTTTAGGGTAGATTTAACAGTCCTTTAAGTGAATACGCCTTCTCTTTATGTATAGAGCTCTTAAAGAATGGATCAACTCCTAGCAAAAAAGTCCATGGTCTGAATACCAAGAGCGGTCAGTCTTGAGGTCTTGTAGATGCAGGCCTTGAAATTGCCATCTTGAAGTTGTCGTCATTGACGTAGAGTCCTCCTTCTCACACCACTCACGAGCACTCATACAAATCTCCGTCTACGATAGCATAGCATAACATAAACAACGTTCCCGGGGCTCAGTAACAATGGTGTGGGTTCCTACCTCATGCCCAACTAAAAGATTCAATATAACTACTGGAGGGATGTTGAAAAGGTGACACCAAAAGCAATAAAACATAGGTATGTAAATATGGTCAAAGTGAACTTGACTGGTAATAGTTGATGAAGATTATATCGCTGTTAGAAATAACTTGATAGAACTATTCGTCACTCTTCGATGAAATCTATATTAATCAAGCATGGCATTCATATAAGCAATCACATCTATCAAGCATTCTAGCAATCAAAAATAAAATCCCAAATAAATCACAAAGAAAACACAACCAAAGAATCAAAAGAAAACACAAAGCAAAACTCAGAACAAAACTAAGGAAAAGGCTTAACACTAAACAAACAAACACAACAACACTAAAAGGCCCTAAACAAATATTTAACAGTAAAGAAACTGTCGGTGTATAAAACATGAGTATTTTATACCCGTACTTATGCACAGATGGTAGCAGCCTCCTTACTGGACGAGGCTTGCCGGGAACCGCCCAGACCAAGATTCAAGGCCCAATTGCAGAAGCTACTAGAGAGAAGCTCAAGACACAGCACCAACAAGCACTCAACCAGTACCGAAGATGAAGACGTTTCTTGCCGGCAAGGCCGAACCAGCAAGGAGGAGACCCGGCAAGCTCCGTACCGGCAAGCCTCCACCAGCTCTCCAGCGCTCCACCTCACCGGACAGGTGGTCGCTAATGGGGGAGGTGTCGACCGCGCAAGCTGGTTGGTGAGGTTTGGCGGGCACGTGTTAGCATGCTGGGACAGGATTTGCCTTTAATGACACCCGTCCAGAGGGCGTGTCAGTCTAATACGAGGTAGTTGGGCGAGCGGTGCAGAAACCTTGCCGGGGCTACCTCTCCACATGACACCTAACAGAGCATTAAATGCTTTTGTCCTAAACTGGCAGAGTTAGCTATGATAGCACTGTTTGCTATCTAATCGATATGTAATTACTGTTTTGCCACTGTGGTAACCCCTTTGAGCTAAAAAAGGAGGGCCAGGGCAGCTGTGAGAGGGGGTCGGACCCTTTTTCAAACACAAGCACGTCTCGCGTAGCGGCTCTCTCCGCACCTTGCCGGGAGAAGCGCTCCTTGTACTAGTGCTTTCATACAACCAATACACCAAAGCAGGAGTAGGGTTTTACGCTTCTCAGCGGCCCGAACCTGGGTAAATCCCTTGCGCCCTCCATTGATTCTGCTCTTTGTGCATGTTGATCTCCCCTGCCGAACCAGAAAGGGGCTAGATGGCCCCATAGATGGTCGTACCCATGACATCTTTGGTGCGCCAGGTAGGGGATTCGCTTGCGGGAACCTGAATTAGTGGATTGCGCGTCAGTTTCACCAACTCCATCATCGTCTTTTTCGTCGTCGATGGCCCCCAAGAAGAAGGGCATCACGATGACGGCCCCTTCGCACGTATCCGCAGGCGGCGCGGCCAATGCGGACGGTGCGGATACCGCGGTCGGCACAACCAGCACAGGCGGCGCGGTCGTCATGCCCACCGTGGTCGGTGCGAGGGACGAGCACGCTGGAGGCGGTCGACTTCCTCGACCCTCTGGCAAACGAAGCCGAGACGGCGCGAGCGGGGCAGACGGACGTCTTCCTCCTCCTCCTCGCCGCGCCGACGAACGCAGCCACCGGAGCGGTAACGCCCGGGCCGGCGCGAGCCAAGATCCCGCCGCAGCGGCATCCAAGGATGCAGCTTCAGGACAGATGTCGCGCCCCTCGCACAATGGGTGTGGTGTGGCTCCGAGCGGCGCCAATGACTCCGGGCAACGGCGACCTCACGGCAAGACTCCTGTTGATCAAATCCTAGATCCTCAGGCACCGCCTCCGCCACAGCGACCCGCTGCGGATCATGTGCCGCGGCAGCAAGACCGCGATGGCGCTCCTACTGCCTCTGCCAGGAGTAGAGCGACGTCACGCTCTTTGCTTCCGGCCATGCCAGCCACGGCAGCGGAAGCAATGGCGCGAGCCCAGATGCTGCTAAATTTCCCTCCAGTGGCAGAGAAGATGGATGAGTGGAGAGCCACCATCCAAAGCTTGATTGGGTTTGCCGAGGCCAGCAAATCACATCAAGCGGAGCCCTCACGGCGTTCGCGAACAGCACCAGTAGCTCCAACTGGTGGCCACGTTGACGGTGCTGCGCTAACGGTGCAATCACCTCAGCGGCAACAGTCTCAACAGCAGCAACGCCAACAGCCGTGGCAAGCTCAGCAATCTTTTGAGCCCGACGAGATGTAGATGGCCTCTTCGGATCCGCGAGCGTGGCAAGACTAGCGGCAAGTGCTGCGAGACAGGCGGGTAGAAGACGCCCGCACCACCATTGAACGGCGCCGGGAGGCGCGCCGCCAATCTGACGTGCTCAATGGCCCCATCGTTGATAAGCCTGTGCCAGGGGTTGGCGGATATCTACCTTACGAGGTTGGGTGTCCTGCCTTCACCCGTGAGCTGCGGCAAGTCCGATGGCCGTCCATCCGGGCCTTCAAGCCAGAAGTACCAGAAAAGTACGATGGCAAGCTGAACCCGGCATAATTTTTGGGCATCTATACGATTGCCGTGCAAGCTGCCGGAGGAAGAGACGAGAAAATCGTAGCCAACTACTTTCCGTTGGTGCTGAAGCCCAACGTGAGATCTTGGCTGATGAACTTGCCGTAAAACTCCATTTCTTCGTGGACAGATCTCTGTAATGAGTTTGTTGGTGCCTTTATCGGAGGCCACAAGGCTCCTGGACAGCCCAGCGACCTGCAGGTGATTCCGCAAAGAGATGGAGAAACTTTGCGCAAGTACATCCAAAGGTTCAGCTGCGTGCACCGTAACATTCCAGATGTACACCCCGCAGCCGTCATTGCCGCCTTTCATACGAATGTGCGCAATCGGAGGATGCGGGAGAAGATGAACGTCAAGCTACCCAAAACCGTCAACGAGCTCTACACATTGGCGGATAAGTGCGCACGCGCTGAGGAAGGAAGAAGGCTTCCCGGGGAAGACGCTGGTGCCGAGGTGGATTCCAAGGACGACGATGCAGCCACCCCGAGGAAGAAGGGCCGAAAGCGCAGGAGGAAGCGCAAGGGCAAAACTGTAATGGACATCGAAGGCTCCGGCAACTCTGATTCCGCCAAGAAAGCAAAGACCGAGAACTCTGGCAAGGAGGCAACGGTGTGCGCCGCTTGCCAGGAGGCGGCGGCAAATGAGAAGGCCGGCAAGTCTGATGGGCCGTACTGCAAGATTCACCGCACCAGGGCCATGACCTCCAAGAGTTGTGGCACCCTGGCTCAGAGGGACCGGAACACCCCGTATTCCAGCCCAGAGATCAAGTCTTCTGGAATACGGCACTGCTTGGCATAGAACAAATCAGATCTTTATTACAAATAACACGGGTACAAAGGTTATGAAGGCATGCAAATTACAGGGGCACGGCGACACTACGCCTGCTCAGATAGCTCTATGCTAGCAGCGGAACAACTCGTAGCGGAATAACTCCTAACAGCGGAACAATGACAACGGTGATGGACTCCACTCCGCAGGGACGCTGGCTGGGACATATCCTAGAGGACAACCTCGGGATCCTCGACAAACGAGCAATCACGGCATGACCTGCAAGCTGGCATGACACGCCAGGTGAGTACTTTGAATGTACTCGCAAGCTCACAGCAACCAAAGCAATCAAGACAAACAATAGCATGGCATTTACAGGTTAATCATCAAAGATAAACATGATACTACTAGAACAACATGAGCATGGCAACAACATGAGTATGGCAACAACATGAGCATGGCAACAGCATGAGCATGGCAACAGCATGAGCATGGCATGTACATATAATTCATGATATGAACAGGATGATACTAGCACTAGCATGCAAGGGGGTTCGACATTTAAGGTCTCATGGACCAACTTACTCTACTCAGAGGTTATCTCGTAACCACGAACTTACCATCGTGATCATCACACGATCACCTCAGGATCAACCAAGCTCGGTATCAACTATACCATCGTGATCCTCACATGACCACATGGAGCTTGATCTCTACCTGTGATCATCGCATGACCACATAAAGATCAACCAACTTCTCTTCTCATCGAACTGGGGTTGTTTATTATTCAGCTTATTATTTCTGTTGACCCACAGTGTGACCTACTACGAACTGTGTCCATGACCGAGGACGCGGCTATCGATAGATTATACACTCTGCAGAGGTTAGTACACTGTACCCACACTACGGAACTCATGGCCTCATGCTCCCATTCGGGTGGACCAACGACATTCCGACAAAACCAATCTATTGCATGACACTCTCCTGGCCACTCCGACAAACTCCCCTTTGGGCTATGTCCTGGGTTACCCTGATGTCAACATGTGACATCCGCCACCTCTGTGGCTGCCACCGTCGTGGCCAAACCAAAACTGTCCCAAACGGGGACCTGAGCTCAAAACCAAAACGTCGGAAATAAATACAAGAATAAAGCATGATAATAATATCCTTAGCAATTAATCATATCACTTACTAGATGAAAATGAACATGGCATAAGCATAGACATGGATTCACAAGCATATCGGTAATATTCAAAATAATAATACGAGCAAACAATTATTCAAATATTCAAGTGGAAACCATGGCTATTGCAATGCCATCATGCAAGTGGCTGCTGTGGCTTGCCTGGGTGTGAAGGATTCACCGGGAAGAAGTGCGATGAACTCGCGGAAAGAATCGCCGGAAAAGTTTCCCTCTCGGCGGAGCTGTTTTAAGGGCAAGGGCAAAATGGTCATTTTCACAGTGTGACAACCTTATGAAAATGATACCATCGGGACGGGCTCGACGAACTGAGATCGTGGGCTTTGGAATCAACTGAATTGGAGTCACGGTCGCGGATTCATTCGTTAGGCAGAAAAAGAATAAAATATGTTCTTTTCTGCTGCTAACGGACGAACGTCCGAAATATAAGGGTTTCGGCGGCGGCTAGAGAGTGAAAGCGTATTTTCAAAAGTACGCTTTCGAATGAGAGAAAGCGTCTTCTGTTCTGAAGACACGGCTGAGGGCGCTTTCGCTTAGGGAAAGCGTATTCGCATGAATACGTCTCCACTTAAGTGGTGGACCCGGTCGGCTGAGCCGATGACAGGCGGGTCCCACCGTTGACTTCTCTCTCTCCCCTGGCTCCCTTCTTCTTCCCCGCGGTGAACAAAGGCAGAGGCGAGGCCGGCCGCCCCGACGGCGATTGCCGGAGCTACCGGCCTTCTCCGGCGACTCTCGACATACCAAAATGCTCAGGAAGACGAGACGCACCCATCCCCATGCTCCACGCGCACCGGGGAGCTCGGAATCGAACAGAGCTTCGGCCGCGGCGGGCGGGGCTTCGGCCGGTGTGGGATCCGGTGACTCGGGCGTCCATTGGCTCGGGTTGGAGGCTAAGGATGGTCGGAGTGCTGCTAGGAGCTCGATGGTTGTGGTAGGAAGGGGAGGGGAGGCTTGGGTGGCTCGGATTAAAGGTGAGGCCGACGGCGGCCATGGCGTCAGTGACGGGCGGTGAGAGCTTCCCGAGCTCAGGCGAGAGATTGGGGAGAGCTCCGGGAGGGTGGTGAGGAGGTCGATGAGGTCGAGAGGCCGCGGGGATGGCTTAAATAGCCGGAGCGAAGATGCTGTGCTCGGTTGCCGCCGCGGACGCACGAACGATGCCTCTGGCGAGGAGGCAGGGCACAAGAGGGTCATGAGGGCGATGGGAGAGGCAAAGGGGAGGCGCACGCGACGCTAAGGACGCAAAGGGACCGCCGGGAAGAGGGGCCCGACGCTAGGCGACGCGCAGAGCGCGGCCACTCCTGCAGAGCACGCGCACTGAGTGCGGTCACCGCGCAAATGTGGCGTTGCCACCCGCTCTAGTTGCCCCGGGCATGCCCGGCGAGTTTCTCACTCCCCCACTAGCTGCACCAAGAACCAAAACCACAACAGTGGCTAAGGATGAGACCAGAGGGCGCCGAAAGCCTAAAGAACAGGAAGGTGTTTGATCCGAACTGGGGGAGTTCTACTTGGGGTATGGTTCTGATATTTATCTGGGCTTTATCAAACACTAAGGCCATTACGTTGGTAAGTTTTCAGCTCAAATATATGAATATATATAGCACTTGCTTCACAAATGCAAAAATTGGCCAGAATAGGGATCTTGAAGTGGCACTCATATGGAATGTTGTATTGGGCTTAAATTTGGTGTAGGATGATTATTTGGGCATATAAAGGTACCATAAAAATTTCATAGCATTTGGATAAGTAAAAATGGTACTTCCTTCACAATGCTCCACACTGGACATAAACTTGGGGGAATTTTGTGGAGCAAATGGTTTGGCAAAATAATGTGAGTTTTGGCATGCTCACATTATTTAGGGATATTTAGGTCCTGCATTAATTTCAGAATTTTTGAGGCAATATAAAATATAGTTGCTTCACAAACTGAAATTGTGACCAGAATCCAAGATTTGCAGGTGTGCTCACATAGATAGTTGGATGGATATGCAATTTAGTGGAGAGCAATGATTTGACCATATAAATGATCTTCCAAATTTTCAACTCATTTGGAGAAGCCTATCTAGTACTCCCTTCACAAAGCTTCTCTCTGGTGAGAAACTTTGGGAATTTGCTGAGGAAGATTTACTAGGCAAATGAAGTTGAATTTTGGCATGTGGCAATTATTTGGGTAGGAAAGAGTGCCCAAATTTTTTGAGGGCAATCAAGGAAAGATAAATAGCACTTCCTTCACAAAGTGCCATTCTGGACAGAATGGAAAATGAATATTCCTGATTTATTTTTGAACTAGGCAAGGATGGATTTTGACATATTTGTGGAAGATATGATCCAAAGAATTTATGGGAATTTTGTGGGAATTTTGTGAAAGACAGAAATATAGGTTGCTTCACAACCTAGGGCAAACAGGGTTATTCCTTTAATAGAAAAAGGAATATTCCCAGGAAATAAAAATAGGGGTTGGGCTAAGATGGAAATGACATGGCCTAGGGATAGATTTGGGAGTGACAAGCCACTAGGAAGTGGCAGGAGAGAAGATCTTCCCAGGTTTCAAGACCACATAGCCACGGAAAAAGAACTCCAAATAAAAAAATTCAAAGAAATCCAAAAGAAAAAGAAAGGGCCAAAAATTGGGGTGTTACAAACCTACCCCCCTTACGATAAATCTCGTCCTCGAGATTTGGTTGCTCAGGGAACCAGTATGAATATTCTGACTTAAGGAAACTGTTTCCAACTCGGGTATCCTTTTCCTTCATATGATGTTCCCACTGAATTGCATCTGACTGACTGCCTTGCTCTGGGTGGTTTGCTTCACTGTATCCAACATGCTGACAAGTCTTTCTTCATATGTTCATCCTTGCTCTGACTTCAACTCTTTTATGTCTGCTGGCTTGTCTGATATTAGCATGACCGGGATTTCCATAAGTCCGGGAGGAATCTCCCCATTGACGTGTCATTCTTATATCCAGTATCAATGGAGTCGTGAACAAATTTTTCTCGGTGGACATGAAACATTTATTCCTTGCATCGGGTTACTCGAGTAGATGCATGTCCTTCGGGTTCAAAACAATGCTGAGAATCATAGCCGTTCTCTTGGCGGGATCTGACTGCTAGAAGGTAGTTCTGAATTACCTTGGCTGGCTCCACTGTCTCGAATCCGTACCGATGATTCGACTGCCACCTAGATATGAGGTCCTTACAAACAGAGTAGACCCCTAAGGTGTGTGTTCATGGTGATTAATATGGAATCAGACTGTCTTGGGTATCCATACCATGTTGTTCATGCCACAATTATCATACCCGTATTGCCGGTCTTGCTCCTTCATTATTGTTTTCTTTGTCTGAATCCTTTGCTGAAAGAACTTGGTCTTAAATATCTTTAATTCTTTGTGTGACCATAGGTGCTGTCAGGTGCAATATTCCGGTAGTCATACCTTATCCTTATCCTTAGGCAGTGCAGCAACATTTAACTGGCAAGTTTATCATCTCTCAAGCTGTAACTGTAGGGCAATGATCATCCGAACCTTTGCAAGAAATCGGCAAATAAATCAGTAGCCACCAGAACGGTCTTTACAACTCAACCTTGGCTCACGACGGCTGAAAAGCAGCTCAGAGCATGAGGCATTGTTGATAAGAAGAATGTAGCAGTTCCCTAAGACGGCCGAAGAACAGCTCAGAGCATAGGGTCGCTGCTACAAAAAGAAACTCAACAGCTGCCCGAGACGGCCGAAAAGCAGCTCGGAACACGGGTCGGTTGTTGAAAAGAGAAATATAAAGGCGGCATCCACCCTAGACGACCGAAAGCAGCTCAGCGCACAGGCGTGGTGCCGTTACCAAAGGTAAGCAAGGGTTCATCATGATCATATACCTGGTCCACGGTTACTTGTATAGGGCTCACTGCTGTGGTCAATCACACATGATAGTGACAAAGGTTAATGATATCCCTTTGTCGGTTGAGAGGAAGCTGGCCTTGATATCCACTGTCAAGGTTTGTTGTCCCAACATTGTCTTGCTTCATAGCTTGTCAGACATTGCATCACTCTGAGGTGTATAACTTGCTTTCTTCCTCTTACATACTCACGGATTTGTTGGATTCTCACTGTGCTGGTATCATCATACGAGTGGCTTGAATGACCTTGGCAGCATGTTCACAATATATATGGAAGCAGGTGTATCTGAGCATATGATTCCCAAGGCAGACACTTGTGTCCTGACTGATTCTTGCTTCTGACAAACTGTTGCGGACCTGATTCTTGGGGTGCACTACCATATGCTGCCAACTCACCGTGTAATATCTTGTACCAATGACGATGACTGTTGATAGTGCCGTACTAACGAAGACTGGATAGCTTGTGTTGGAAGCTACCTGAGGGTAGAGTGCTGAGGAAGGCTGGATACTGTGCTTCAGAAGCTTCTCCTCTGGTTGCTTACTAAGGAAGATTTGGTGACTTATGCCAGAAGCTTTTCTGCGGTGGCTTACCGAAGAAGACTGAGTATCTTACACTGGAAGTTATCCACATATCGTACTGAGGAAGACTGCGGAACCTTGCGTCGTAAGCTTCCCTGGAGGAAGACTGGGTGGCTTACTCCAGAAGTTTATAACTATGGTGTGCGGACCGAATGCCATATATATATACCCTTGATATTCCTTTAACTGGAAATGCACTGTTGTCTTGCACACCAAATTGTCTTCCAGCTGGTTCATTACGATTGTGATGATTGCACACTGAGTCAGTCTTGATGCTGATAGTTATTCTAGAATATCCTTTTGTATTCATACCGAATATTCTCAATATAATGCAGTCGGCTGAGAGTTTCATAACGTTTAGCTGAGCTTCAAAATATTTGAACTCCTTACTGATTCTTCGAGTCCGGTGTCGGTTGATGAGCAACTTTCATAAGGGGAAATAAGGTAACACCGAAGACCCAAAGAAAGAAACAAAAGAAACGACTAAAACAAAAGCACACACAGCATTAAGATTACATACCAACAATATCACATTTCATAGCTATTCACCTCACTATGCATGCCTACTTAAGCACACAATTCTCGAGGGAACTCCGGGACTACGATCTAATATGCTGTGGCGGTGTGCACGAAAGTGGATCAGTGTGTGGAGCGGTTGGTGTAAACAGATCTACACCAAGAGCTGGCTCAGCACCGGTTGCATCTGGACCGGCTTAGCGGTGAGGACGGACTCGGTGATCATGTAGCGTGACACGGATGTCACGACCACGTCATCATCAAGCGTACGGAAGGGAACCGTACTCGTCCAGGGAATGGGTGATAGGGTATGATAGCGGTGGGAATCAGGGTTTGCTGACATTGCCCTTTTCTGATAGCAAAGATCAGTAAGGGTTGCCAAGGCGACGGGTTGGATGGCAAGATCCGTGGTAGAAACATGTCTACGACCGAAAAAATAGGTGTGGCTGAAGGGAAAATATTGGTGCGATACCTGTGCATCAATCCTGCAAATGATCGACACCACTAGGTACCTCGGCATCACTCTGCTAGGACAGAGATGACACCAAACACCAACAGGGCAAGTATGCTAAGCTGGAGGGTGCAGGTAGTGGATCGAAACCGATGCCACCTACACTCACGAGATCAACCATTAGTGACGATATAATGAGTCTACATGCATGCTATGCGACAAACAAATGCAGCAATCAAGTGCAGCAAGCCGACTAGACTCTATACCAATGGTTTCTAACGCTCGCACTGACTAGGGCGTCCTACAGCCAGACCTGCTCTGATACCAAGCCTTGTGGCACCCCGGCTCAGAGGGACCGGAACACCCCGTATTCCAGCCCAGAGATCAAGTCTTCTAGAATACGACACTGCTTGGCATAGAACAAATCAGCTCTTTATTACAAATAACACGGGTACAAATGTTATGAAGGCATGCAGGTTACAGGGGCACGGCGACACTACGCCTGCTCAGATAGCTCTATGCTAGCAGCGGAACAACTCGTAGCGGAATAACTCCAAACAGCGGAACAATGACAACGGTGATGGACTCCACTCCGCAGGGACGCTGACTGGGACGTATCCTAGAGCACAACCTCGGGATCCTCGACAAACGAGCAATCACGGCATGACCTGCAAGCTGGCATGACACGCCAAGTGAGTACTTTGAATGTACTCGCAAGCTCACAGCAACCAAAGCAATCAAGACAAACAACAGCATGGCATTTACAGGTTAATCATCAAAGATAAACATGATACTACTAGAACAACATGAGCATGGCAACAACATGAGTATGGCAACAACATGAGCATGGCAACAGCATGAGCATGGCAACAGCATGAGCATGGCATGTACATATAATTCATGATATGAACAGGATGATACTAGCACTAGCATGCAAGGGGGTTCGACATTTAAGGTCTCATGGACCAACTTACTCTGCTCAGAGGTTATCTCGTAACCACGAACTTACCATCGTGATCATCACACGATCACCTCAGGATCAACCAAGCTCGGTATCAACTATACCATCGTGATCCTCACATGACCACATGGAGATTGATCTCTACCTGTGATCATCGCATGACCACATAAAGATCAACCAACTTCTCTTCTCATCGAACTGGGGTTGTTTATTATTCAGCTTATTATTTCTGTTGAACCACAGTGTGACCTACTACGAACTGTGTCCATGACCGAGGACACAGCTATCGATAGATTATACACTCTGCAGAGGTTAGTACACTGTACCCACACTACGGAACTCAAGGCCTCATGCTCCCATTCGGGTGGACCAACGACATTCCGACAAAACCAATCTATTGCATGACACTCTCCCGGCCACTCCGACAAACTCCCCTTTGGGCTATGTCCTGGGTTACCCTGATGTCAACATGTGACATCCGCCACCTCTGTGGCTACCACCGTCGTGGCCAAACCAAAACTGTCCCAAACGGGGACCTGAGCTCAAAACCAAAACTGGGTACTCAAGGCTTATGGCCGCCTACCTGATCAGGGTAGCGCGCGCACATAACCTTCCCTAGTATGAGGCACCAGCGAGAGTCGTGACAATAGACCGCATTAGGGCGTCCCCATCCAGGCAAGTGTGGTTGCACTGGTGAGCTCGATTCGGTGGCACCATGACTCAGCCAACAGATTTGTTCAAGTTCGATTAATGTCAGGTTCAACTTGAAAGGTGATGAGCTGAGTCATAATGAAATAACAATGCACATGAGCATGATATCAGTGTAACCATGGATGGGCAACATAACCATTTAACATCATGACATGAACGATGATAAATCATTTATGCTACGGGATGCAAATGAGCATGGCATAACAATGATCACGAATAGCACAAGTATTTTCATATCAAACCGTAACTACTCATATGAGCATAACATTATTACTAGCATCGGAAATAAATACAAGAATAAAGCATGATAATAATATCCTTAGCAATTAATCATATCACTTACTAGACGAAAATGAACATGGCATAAGCATAAACATGGATTCACAAGCATATCGGTAATATTCAAAATAATAATACGAGCAAACAATTATTCAAATATTCAAGTGGAAACCATGGCTATTGCAATGCCATCATGCAAGTGGCTATTGTGGCTTGCCTGGGTGTGAAGGATTCACCGGGAAGAAGTGCGATGAACTCGCGGAAAGAATCGCCGGAAAAGTTTCCCTCTCGGCGGAGCTGTTTTAAGGGCAAGGGCAAAATGGTCATTTTCACAGTGTGACAACCTTATGAAAATGATACCATCGGGACGGGCTCGACGAACTAAGATCGTGGGCTTTGGAATCACCTGAATCGGAGTCACGGTCGCGGAGTTACGGCCGTTCATTCGTTAGGCAGAAAAAGAATAAAATCTGTTCTTTTCTGCTGCTAACGGACGAACGTCCTCAATATAAGGGTTTCGGCGGCGGCTAGAGTGAAAGCGTATTTTCAAAAGTATGCTTTCGATGCAGAGAAAGCGTCTTCTGTTCCGAAGACACGGCTGAGGTCGCTTTCGCTTAGGGAAAGCGTATACGCATGAATACGTCTCCACTTAAGTGGTGGACCCGGTCGGCTGAGCCGATGACAGGCGGGTCCCACCGTTGACTTCTCTCTCTCCCCTGGCTCCCTTCTTCTTCCCCGTGGTGAACAAAGGCAGAGGCGAGGCCGGCCGCCCCGACGACGATTGCCGGAGCTACCGGCCTTCTCCGGCGGCGCTCGACCTACCAAAATGCTCAGGGAGACGAGACGCACCCATCCCCATGCTCCACGCGCGCCGGGGAGCTCGGAATCGAACAGGGCTTCGGCCGCGGTGGGCGCGTCTTCGGCCGGTGTGGGATCCGGCGACTCGGGCGTCCATTGGCTCGGGTTGGAGGCTAAGGATGGTCGGAGTGCTGCTAGGAGCTCGATGGTTGTGGTAGGAAGGGGAGGGGAGGCTTGGGTGGCTCGGATTAAAGGCGAGGCCGACGGCGGCCATGGGTGGCAGTGACGGGCGGTGAGAGCTTCCCGAGCTCAGGCGAGAGGTTGGGGCGAGCTCCGGGAGGGTGGTGAGGAGGTTGATGAGGTCGAGAGGCCGCGGGGATGGCTTAAATAGCCGGAGCGAAGATGTCGTGCTCGGTTGCCGCCGCAGACGCACGAACGATGCCTCTGGCGAGGAGGCAGGGCACGCGAGGGCCATGAGGGCGAAGGGAGAGGCAAAGGGGAGGCGCACGCGACGCTAAGGACGTAAAGGGACCGCCGGGAAGAGGGGCCCGACACTAGGCGACGCGCAGAGCGCGGCCACTGCTGCAGAGCACGCGCACTGAGTGCGGTCACCGCGCGAATGTGGCGTTGCCACGCGCTCTGGTTGCCCCGGGTATGCCCGGCGAGTTGCTCACTCCCCCACTAGCTGCTCCAAGCAACAAAACAACAACAGTAGCTAAGGATGAGACCAGAGGGCGCCGAAAGCCTAAAGAACAGGAAGGTGTTTGATCCGAACTGGGGGAGTTCTACTTGGGGTATGGTTCTGATATTTATCTGGGCTTGATCAAACACTAAGGCCATTATGTAGGAAAGTTTTCAGCTCAACTAGATGAATATATATAGCACTTGCTTCACAAATGCAAAAATTGGCCAGAATAGGGATCTTGAAGTGGCACTCAAATGGAATGTTGTATTGGGCTGAAATTTAGTGTAGGATGATTATTTGGGCATACGAAGGTACCATAAAAATTTCATCGCATTTGGATAAGTAAAAATGGTACTTCCTTCACAATGCTCCACACTGGACAGAAAATTGGGGGAATTTTGTGGAGCAAATGGTTTGGCAAAATAATGTGAGTTTTGGCATGCTCACATTATTTAGGGATGGTTAGGTCCTGGATTAATTTCAGAATTTTTGAGGTAATATAAAATATAGTTGCTTCACAAACTGAAATTGTGACCAGAATCCAAGATTTGCAGGTGTGCTCACATAGGTAGTTGGATGGATATGCAATTTTGTGGAGAGCAATTATTTGACCTGATAAATGATCTCCCGAATTTTCAACTCATTTGGATAAGCCGAGGTAGTCCTCCCTTCACAAAGCTTCTCTCTGATGAGAAACTTTAGGAATTTGCTGAGGAAGATTTACTAGGCAAATGAAGTTAAATTTTGGCATGTGGCAATTATTTGGGTAGGAAAGAGTGCCCAAAATTTTTGAGGGCAATCAAGAAAAGATAAATAGCACTTCCTTCACAAAGTGCCATTCTGGACAGAATGGAAAATGAATATTCCTGATTTATTTTTGAACTAGGCAAGGATGGATTTTGACATATTTGTGGAATATATGATCCAAAGAATTTATGGGAATTTTGTGGGAATTTTGTGGAAGACAGAAATATAGGTTGCTTCACAACCTAGGGCAAACAGGGTTATTCCTTTAATAGAAAAAGGAATATTCCCAAGAAATAAAAATTGGGGATGGGCTAATATGGAAATGACATGGCCTAGGGATAGATTTGGGAGTGACAAGCCACTAGGAAGTGGCAGGAGAGAAGATCTTCCCAGGTTTCAAGACCACATAGCCACGGAAAAAGAACTCCAAATAAAAAAATTCGAAGAAATCCAAAAGAAAAAGAAAGGGCCAAAAATCGGGGTGTTACAAGAGTGCCGACAAGTCGAGCACCTTGTTGAGAAACAAAAAGCTGAGTATGAAAAACATGACAAAGAAAAGAGTCAAGATGGTGCCGGTGGATCCGGCAAAAAGGGCCATGGTGGTCGAGGAGGCCGTCGCGGCAAGGCCAAGCAGCAGAAAGAAAAACCCGCTAGAGGCCGCGAAAAGAAAGAAAGATGATGGAAGTGAGGAAGAAGAGGACGGCGAAGAGTCTAGTGAACAGGAATTCCAGAAGGCAACTGAGGCCATGTGCGTTGACGGAGGGGCATCTTTGCACTCCTCTCACCGCCAACTTAAGCAGTGGGCTTGTGAGGTTAATGCGGCAGAACCGGCAATGGGCTCTCAAAAGCCACTCAAGTGGTCACACACGCCTATCATTTTCGATGCCGAGGACCACCCTGATCGCACAACCGCGGTCGGGTGTTTGTCGTTGTTGGTTTCGCCAACAATTCACAACCTCCAGGTCACGAAAATGTTAGTTGACGGTGGGGCCGGCTTAAACTTGATTTCTCCAGAGTTAATCAAGAGGCTACAGATTCCCGACGGGGAGCTTGAAAAGACAGGCACGTTCCAGGGAGTAAACCCGGGAAGGAGCCAGCCCAAGGGAAAGATCACATTGCCGGTGACGTTTGGCGGGGAATTGAACTACAGGACAGAAAAGATTGTCTTTGACGTTGTCAAGATCCCTTTGCCGTATAACGGAATTCTTGGCCGCCCAGGCTTGGCGAAATTTATGGCAGCATCTCACTATGCCTACAACACATTGAAGATGCCTAGGCCAATGGGCGTCATTTCCATCCACTCCGACAAGAAAGATGCAGTTATCTGCGTCGACAAGATGTACAGAGATGCGGTTGCAACAGAGGCCGCCAAGACGCTAGCTCCCGCCAAGAAGAAGGAAAACAAAAAAATCCGGAAAGACCTCTGACAAGGATTCCTGGAAGCGCACCTCTTCGGAGTGCTGTGCGCCCGTCGAAGACATGCTGGAGTGCTCTACCGGTAAGAAGTCCAGAGCCAATGCACCAGCGACCAAAATGGTGCCAGCAAAGGAGGACGGCGCTGACGGTACCTTCACCATCAGTGCCACCCTTGACAGCAAATAGGAAAGCGCGCTCATTGCCTTCCTGCGGGCGAATGTGGATGTGCTCGCCTGGCGACCGTCTGACATCCCCGGTGTTCCCAGGGAGGTAATTGGGCACCACCTTGCCATCGGTCCCCACGCTCGGCCCGTCAAACAAAAGGTCCGGAAGCAAGCTTTGGAGTGGCAACAGTTCATTACCGAGAAAATCAACAAAAACTTGAAGCAGCAGGCTTGGTCAGAGGTGTACTACATCCGACTTGGTTGGCAAATCCAGTTGTGGTGCGCAAAGCAAACGGAAAGTGGAGAATTTGTATTGATTACACTGATGTTAACAAAGCATGTCCGAAGGATCCTTTCCCATTGCCGCGCATTGATCAAATTGTAGACTCCACTTCTGGCTGTGATTTACTCTCCTTCCTTGATGCCTATTCTGGGTACCATCAGATATTCATGGCCAAGGAGGATGAGGAGAAAACCTCATTCATTACTCCATGTGGCACATACTGCTTCGTGCGTATGCCCTTCGGGTTAAAGAGTGTCGGTTCGACCTTTGCAAGGGCAGTCCAAATTGGTTTTGAACCCTAGCTGCACAGGAATGTGGAAGCATATATGGATGATATAGTGGTTAAAACTAAGGACAAATCAACCCTCATTCAAGATTTAGAAGAAACATTTGCAAACTTGCGGAAGATCAATCTGAAGCTCAATCCCGAGAAGTGTGTGTTTGGTGTCCCATCCGGCAAGCTTCTCGGATTCTTTGTATCTCAACGAGGAATTGAAGCGAATCCCGACAAGATCAAAGTAATTGAGCAGATTCAAGCACCAAAAAGCGTCAAGGATGTGTGGTGTCTTGCCGGCTGTGTTGTTGCCTTGAGTAGGTTCATTTCAAGATCCGCCGAGCGCGCCCTGCCGTTTTTCAAGATTTTGAAAAAGGCAGAACCGATGAAATTTACTCCAGAAGCGGAGGCTGCGCTGCAGGACTTGAAAAGATACATCTCCTCCGCTCCAACACTAGTTGCGCCTAGACCACAAGAACCGTTACTGCTATATGTGGCGGCAACGAATCAAGTGGATAGTGCTGCGTTAGTAGCACAGAGGGAAGCCGATGATGAGGAAGCAGCCACCGCAGGCCCATCCAGGGACAAACTGGAATCTTCTCTGGCAAGGTCCAACGCCGACAAGTCAGAAACATCGCGTGCAAATGAAACTAACCAGCAAGTGATGCCAAAGAAGAAAGTGGTGCAACGGCCCGTATATTTTGTTAGCTCCCTTCTACAGGGGGCTAGGTCAAGATACTCTGGGGGTGCAGAAATTGCTTTTCGGCCTTCTTATGGCCTCAAGAAAGCTGCGTCACTACTTCCAAGCACACGAGATCACCGTCGTCACTCGCTTCCCGTTGCAACGCATTTTGAGAAATCCAGAAGCAACCGGAAGGATAGTAGAGTGGGCGTTGGAATTGTCAAGCTTTGCACTTAAGTTTGAAAGCACTTCAACCGTCCAGAGCAGAGCCTTGGCGGAGTTCATTGCAGAATGGACACCAACACAAGACGAAGAAACTCAAGAAACGGCTCTCCCCGGCAAAGAAGCAGTCAAAGAATGGATCATGTACTTTGACGGTGCCTTCTCGCTGCAGGGCGCCAGTGCTGGAGTGCTGCTTATTGCATCCACCAGAGAGCACCTCAAGTATGTGGTTCAAATGCACTTTCCCAGGGAGCAAGCTACAAACAACACTACTGAGTACGAAGGACTCCTTGCCGGTCTTAGGTTCGCGGTGGACCTTGGAATCAAAAAATTGATCGTCCGCTGCGACTCACAGCTTGTTGTGATGCAAGTGAACAAGGATTACCAGAGCCCGTTGATGGAAGCATACGTGGAAGAAGTGAGGAAATTGGAGGAACACTTTGACGGGTTGCGAACAGAGCACATCCCTCGTACGGAAAACAGCATTGCTGATCACCTGTCAAAGTGTGCCGCCCAAAAGCTACCTGTGGGACCAGGAACTTTTGTGCTCCATTTGAATCAACCAACAGTCACTCCATCAAGGCATGCCAGTAAGAGAAGGAAGTTGAATACCGGCAAGTATTTTCCGGCAGAACTCCCAGGAGCCGCCGGCAAAAAGGTTGCCGAAAACAACGACACGGTTGCCGGTGAGCAGCAGCTTCGCGCAGAACCTCAGGTTCTTACCGCAGAAGCAAGCGCTCCTGCAGCCAAAGAAATGCCTTTAGTCCTTGTCGTCGAGCCACAGGCTCCGCCATGGGCACAGCAGACAGTTTGTTTCCTTCAAACAGGAGAACTTCCCGATGAGCAAGAAGAAGCTGAGAAAGTAGCCCGTCAGTTAAGTATGTATCAGTTTGTGGATAACACGCTATACAGAAAGAGACCAAATGGTGTGAAATTAAAGTGTATTTGCCGGGAAGATGGACTGAAGCTGTTGGCAGAGATACATGGAGGCATATGTGGCTCTCACATAGGTTCAAGGGCACTTGCCGGCAAAGCTTTCTGGCAAGGCTTCTATTGGCCCATTGCCCTCCAGGATGCAACTGAGCTAGTAACCAGGTGTGAAGCGTGCCAGTTCCATTCAAAGAACATACATCAGCCAGCTCAAGCTCTTCAAACAATCCCTCTCTCCTGGCCCTTTTCGGTCTGGGGGCTCGATATCTTGGGCCCCTTCCCCTGTGCTGCCGGGGGCTTTGAGTTCTTGTACGTCATCATCGACAAGTTCACAAAGTGGCCTGAAGTGGAGCCAGTGAGGAAGGTGACAGCGCAGTCAGCCATCAAGTTCTTCAAAGGATTAGTTTGCCATTTCGGGGTTCCTAACAGGATCATCACCGACAACGGCACACAATTCACGAGCCGCACCTTCATGCAGTATATCCAAGACCTTGGCAGCAAAATCTGTTTTGCATCTGTTGCTCACCCAAGAAGCAATGGCCAAGCGGAAAGGATGAATGATGAAGTGTTGCGTGGCCTCAAGACAAGAACCTTTGACAGGCTGCGCAAATGTGGAAGGCACTAGATTGATGAGTTGCCGACAGTTCTTTGGTCACTGAGGACGACACCAAATTGAGCTACCGGCCAAACACCCTTCTCCCTAATCTATGGTGCAGAAGCGGTGCTCCCCACGGAACTCATATACGGGTCACCTCGAGTGCTCGCTTACGATGAAGCTGAGCAAGAGCAGCTGCGGCAAGACGACGCAACGCTCCTTGAGGAGGATCGTCTTCGGGCGGCTGTGCGAGCTGCACGCTACCAGCAAGTCTTGCGCCGCTATCATAGCCGCAAAGTGCACACCCGAAGCCTTGAGGAAGGCGACCTTGTTCTTCGGCGCGTTCAAACAGCCAAGAAATCAAACAAGTTGACGCCGAAGTGGGAAGGCCCTTATCGGGTAGTACGAGTCACCAGACCGGGCGCAGTCCATTTGGAGACCGAAGATGGCACCCCAGTGCAGAACTCATGGAATATTGAGCATCTTCGCAAGTTCTACCCATGAGGCGCGGTTGCCGGGCATCCCGGCAACCCCTTTTGTACAATCCTTGTCGGCAAGACTTGTAACCCTTTGTACAAAGCCAGGCGCAGATCCTGTGCATAATAAAGCTAAGTGTTTCGCAACTCTTCGTACATATTCATTTATATATGGACACATGTGATGTTGTGATTTACACTTTAGTTTGTATGGAATGGCTGATGAACCGTCAAGGTTCCCAAACCACTTTTTTCTCTTCTTTCTTCTTCTTAAAAGGACAGAAGAATCCCTCGCGTGCAAGTTTCCCGGGGGGGTGGGGGTGGAGATGGGGTACCATTTTAATGACGTTCAAGTGATCATTTCGTACGATGACAAGAACAGCGCAAGGAAAAGCTAAGTTGAAAAATTTCGAAACAAGTTCCTTGTTACATTTGTGATTTCCCTTGAACGATTTTGTGTCTGTATGAGAAACCTGCACACAAAGGAATCTTGTCGTGATCAGATTGCTCTCTTATTTTGCTTCGAGTCTGCTCGGCAAGATATGCAGCTGCATTGTGACGACAGGTTGCCTTGCCGGTGGAAGTGCTTCCGGCGAGCTGCTGAGGACCTGTTCCTCTAAGCGCTCGCGGCAAGTGCCTGAACCGGCAAGCTGCCGCGCTGTGATCGACAAGTTACCTTGCCGGCAGCGGCACTTCCGGCAGGCTGCTAGGGACCTGTTCCTCGAAGCGCTCGCGGCAAGTGTGCGCACCGGCAAGTTTCCAACAGCGTAGGGAACGCGGTCATACAAAGACGAAATAAAACAAGGGAAACAACACGCATTCCCTTAAGCCCGACAAATGCTAGATATTCATTAAACAAGGTACTCGATTACATTTTGTTGGCCCTTTCCCAGGGTTTACATCGAGTGCAAGGAGGGCAAAAGGGGCGCCTAGGCGAAGCCCAGCTTGTTCCCGGAAGGCCAGATGATGGTGCTGCCGGCGATCAGCCAGACTCATCGTCGTCGTCTTCGGTCTTCACGCCGGGAGCGCCGTCATCATCGCCATCATCATCGTCATCCTCAGCATTGCTGGAGGAAGCGGTGTCGCTGTCGCTTGAATTTTTCGCGCAGCACTCCAGACGAGCGCCCGATGCCCCGAAGAACTTCACGACGAGCGTGTCTAGTCTATCCAACCTAAAGAGAAGAAGGTGCCCTTGCCCTAGGCAACGGGCATGAACGAAGGATTTCCACCCACACGTGAGATACATGAGGCCGTTGTTGGAGGTCTCAACGGTCACCCAGACCGGGCCGTTGCAGCAACCGTCCACACGCAGCCACAAGCCGCGCAGGTGGCGGCCTTCCATCTCCCTGGCAAAAGGACGAGGAAGCCGCAGCCAGCTCCGCAGCCGATCGCGCAACTCCACGACGAATTCCTGCGCCGTGTCCTCCATATGGCCCTTTGTCAGGGGAGGAAGGGCCGAAGACGAAGCGGCAAGCGCTCCGCCATGGCCGCCTCCATCGCGAGCACCGCGCCTTCCACGACCACGGGCCGCGGCCCTCCCTTGAGCACTGGAGCCAGCCTCCGCAGCCGCGGCCGAAGCATGGGTATGGAGCCGAGGGGAAGCTCTCGCCGCGGCGACGGAGACACGACCGCAGCCTCTCCCCCTCGCCATGTCGTCATCAGATGCGGAGGAAGAAGATAAGAGAAAGAGGTGACGGTTGCTGAAGATCAAGGCAGAAGGAGATGGATGAGCATCGCACCCCGCAACCCCCTCTTTATAGGGGGAGTGCGGGGGGCTGGCTCTTCACCGTCTTCGGGCGGCCACCCAGATTTGCCAATCCCGCGCCCTGCGCTTCTGGCCGGGCGCATTACTCCAGCAACCGCCCACATTCACCAATCCCACACCCTGCGCCCCTTGGCCCGGCGCGTCACTCCAACGGCCGCCCTTCTCCACCAATCCGCTGCCTTGCATGCATGCAAACGCGCGTGATGGAGGGGCGCAGAAAAAGGTGAAGTAAAGACAGACATGGCAGTTATCCTTTGCCACGCGTGGCCGCATGCCGATTCGGTTTGAACCCGTGACGCCCCACCTATGAGCATATCCCTGGTCTGAGCATTCCTAGCAGCCGTCCGTTCGATGGCAAGGGTTGCCGGAAAATGACCGAGAACGCACCCGAATCCAGATCAATGAGGAAGCAAAGAAGATCTCAAGAAGAGATAACCATCATGACAAAAATTACAGCGGTAGTTTTCCCGCCGCGTGTCTGTGCACTGTTTGGGCCTAGCCCAACGACGCTTCGGACGCGCGTATGGCCCAGGCCCGGGGGCTCCTGTCGGTGTATAAAACATGGGTATTTTATACCCTGACTTATGCACAGACGGTAGCAGCCTCCTTACCGGACGAGGCTTACCGGGAACCTCCAAGACCAAGATTCAAGGTCCAATTGCAGAAGCTACTGGAGAGAAGCTCAAGACACAGCACCAACAAGCACTCAACCAGTATTGAAAGATGAAGATGTTTCTTGCCAACAAGGCCGAACCGGCAAGGAGGAGACCCGGCAAGCTCCGTACCGGTAAGCCTCCGCCTGCTCTCCAGCGCTCCACCTTACCGGACAAGTGGTCGCTAATGGGTGAGGTGTCGACCGCGCAGGCTGGTTGGTGAGGTTTGGGGGGCACGTGCCAGCACGCTGGGACATGATTTGCCTTTAATGACACCCGTCCAGAGGGCTTGTCAGGCTAATACGAGGTAGCTGGGCGAGCGGTGCAGAAACCTTGCCGGGGCTACCTCTCCACATGACACCTAACAAAGCATTAAATGCTTTTGTCCTAAACTGGTAGAGTTAGCTATGATAGCACTGTTTGCTATCTAATCAATATGTAATTACTGTTTTGCCACTGTGGTAACCCCTTTGAGCTATAAAAGGAGGGCCCAGGCAGCAGTTAGAGGGGGTCGGACCCTTTTTCAAACACAAGCACGTCTCGCGTAGCGGCTCTCTCCGCACCTTGCCGGGAGAAGCGCTCCTTGTACTAGTGCTCTCATACAACCAATACACCAAAATAGGAGTAGGGTTTTACGCTTCTCAGCGGCCCGAACCTGGGTAAATCCCTTGCGCCCTCCATTGATTCTGCTCTTTGTGCACGTCGATCTCCCCTGCCGAACTAGTAAGGGGTTAGATGGCCCCATAGATGGTCGTACCCATGACAGAAACTAACAAATTAATATTTTAACAGCAATTATTTTACTAAACAATTTACTAAAAGCTATTATAAAACTCTAGTTATAACCAAATCAGTTATAACAACCAAGAATTAACTAAAACAATACAAAAAATTACAAAAACTAAATTATTGTTAATTAACATAAACAACAATTAACTATATTAAAGTGGCAAAAAGAATTACTTTTTAATAATAACAAAACTAATTCTATTAAATATAATTATGAGCTAACAACTATTAATACAAAACAGTAGTAAAATAATATTATTTAATTATAAAATTTTATTTACTGTTGTCTAGCAGAAACATATTACAACATGTTAAAATCTACAAAATGAATTAATTAGAAATAATTAAATTTCACTAATCTATTAACTAAACAATTTTATACACCAAACAGTATTGTTTTTGATATAAACTAAATTTAAATTATACTAAAAATAAATTACTAAATACTACTGGATAAACAATTCAACTAGTGACCACTAGCAAAAAGAAAAAATTATAATCTATTTCTAAACTCAAGTTATAAGCAATCTAGGGTTTGAAGCAAATTTGAACTAATTCAAATTTAAACTATTCAAATTTGCATACTAATTGCACAAACAGAAACTACATATTTTTATGAACCTATAGTAAAAAGAATCACTCAAAAAATCCTAAAAACATAAAAGATATTAACAATCTAAAAACAGAACTAAATAGGAAAACAGAAAAAGAAAACTAGGTACGGATCGGCTAGGCGACACGTGGCGCAACCAGATTGGCTGGAAAAGTGTTTGCTCGTGATGTAAGAAAGGATGGCCGATACTTAATAAGTCTGGGCTGTAAGAGAGAGAGAGTTCACCGGAATATCATCGGAGTTTCGCCGGAGTTGGTAAAGAAAAGTCCGGGGAGTCAACGAACGACTGGACGACGTAGAGGACGTTGAGGGAAGTCCAATGGACAAGGTTCTAGCCTCGGCCTCGTCATGCGGCGGCCGTGAGACACCGCCGGAGTTGGCGGAGCTCCGGTTGGTCGCGATGTTTGCGGACGGCGCGCTCCGACTGCGCGTTTGAGGAAGGTAACACGTCAGGGAGGTCCACACGGACGTGCAACGTCCAGAAGAAGAAAAGGGGTTGCGAGGGACTCACAGAAGTCATCGCAAGATTCGACAGAAGTGGCGGCGGGTTTGGATTCCGGCGAGCAATTCCGCGAGAGAGAGTAGAGGAGGAGCGCCCATATGATGGGGCTTCGGACGAGTGGGAGATGGGAGTCGCGGGGGAGGGTTTTATAGGGCAGGGGAGGTGTCCAGGTGCGTGCGGGAGCAGCAGCAAAATCTAGCAAGACCGGATCTCCGGCGAGAAAAATCCGAGGTATTAATGACCTCTTTTATGGGGAGAGGAGGTGCAGGGGAAGGAGGGGGATCCTTTAAGCAGAATTTGGGGCGAGGGGGACGGAGGGAAAGGGTTGCGGCACGGGGTGAGGTGCTCCCTGTGCGTGCGTGCGTGTGTACTTGAGGTACGAGACGACCTCCTATCGTGAGTAAGGGTGGGCCTTAGGTGGGCTTTGAGCATTTATTTATTTTTCAAAACTGAAGCAGAAAAGTGCTTGGAATAAATATCAAAACAGCTAAGACAAATTTGAAACTTTGCATAAAAATACTAGGGCATATGCAAGTCACTGTGAACTATTTATTTTTCCATAATAAAATACATAAATATATATAAAAATTGCAGAAGCAATCTGGTGCTTAAAATCAATTCAAAATGACTTTTTAAAAATAAAAAAATAACATCAAAATAATTTCCCACCATTTTTCCTTTGGGGGAGTCATTTTACCCTCACTCATAATTAGTCTATTTTAGAGAAAAATATTTTAAATAAAACCCAATAAAAGCAATATTCAACAAATTCAAGAAATAGTTGTGCAAATAATTCCAAGTATTTTTCAAACCACTTTCTGTTGGTTTCATTTTCCATATTTTATTTCTGATATTTGAAGGAGTCATATGTCCTTCTCTCTTTATTTATTTGAATATATGGAAATGATTTTGAAACTCACATGGGAAACTTTCTCAAATGACATTTTGAAAGTGGTCCTCATCACTTCCCACTATTTCAAAATTTGAAGAAGTCATGTTATCTTCCCTCATGAAAATCCTTGAGTGGCATGAAGTTTCTGGTTTGAAATATTTTCAAATGGAATTGAAATATTTTCAAACCCCTTTTCATATCTTTAATGGAAGAAGTCATATTATCTTCACTCTAGGTTTTGTGTTGAAAAGAATTTGAATTCATGGAAACCAAATGCAAGAATGAAAGTTTGGGAAAGTCCTTTTATTCCCTCTCATTTAACTTTCAAAAAGTTTTCAAATTTTCACTCAATTTCACACAGTCAATCACACAACAATCAAACAAACAAATCATAATTATTTATTTAATATAACATTCCAAAATTTAGAATTTTGGGATGTTACACCAGTCCTGTTCTGAAGCCAAGTTCCGTCCCACCTCTAGTGGGTGTCTAATGGGCCGGTCCTTTACTCTAGCATGTTTTTATTTTTAGTTTTCACCGTGTTGCACGGTTTATCTTTGGTTTTTTTCTTGTTTTTTATTTTTTATTTTCCTTCGTTTTTTTTTGGTTTTCTTTTTCTTTTTAATCGGTTTTCTCTAATTTACTTTGTTTCTTTATCGATTTTTCTTCATTTTTCATTACTTATTTGTGGGTTTTCTACTTTTTTCCTTTGTTTCTTTCACGGTTTTCTATTTTATTATTATTATTTTCTCATTACGTGTCTACTTTTTCGTACATATTGTACATTTTTCGTATAAATCAGGAATATTTTTTATACATGTTTACCATTTTTCAAATATATGACTAGCATTTAAAAAAAAATATGTATTGATGTCCATTTTTTCATACGAATTGTACAATTTTCGTCTATACCAGGAACAAATTTGAGAAAAGTCAGAATAACCATTTAGAAAACAAAAATGTGTGTGCTTAAATAATCTTTCTAACATTTCATCAATAATAGGCAGAGGATAATGACCTTTTCTAGTAGCCTTATTTATTTATTCTGAAATCAATAACTATCCTATAATCAGTTACAACTCTTTGCGGAATAAATTCATTTTTATCATCAGGAACAACAGTAATCCACCTTTCTTAGGACACAAAGAACATGACTTATCCATCTACTATCAGCTACAGGATAAATTATACCTGCTTCCAGAAGCTTTAATATTTCATTTCTTACCACTTCCTTCCTCTTCGGATTTAATCGGCATTGACGGTCAACAACAGGTTTAGCATCAAGCTCCATATGAATTTTGTGTTGCGACATAGTTGGGCTATGCCCTTAAGATCATCGAGAGTATATCCAATTGTGGCACGATGTTTTCTTAAGGTTTTCAATAATCTCTTTTTTCATGCACTGAAAGGTTAGAATTGATAATAATAAGATATATTTTCTTTTCATCAAGATAAGCATATTTTAATGTATCTGGCAGTTTTTTTTAATTCAAACACAAGATCACCCTTAGGGGCTGGAGGGTTGATACGTCTCCAACGTATCTATAATTTTTGATTGTTCCATGCTATTATAGTATCAATCTTGGATGTTTTATATGCTATTTTATTTCATTTTTTGGGACTAACCTATTAACCGAGTGCTTAGTGCCAGTTGCTGTTTTCTGCCTGTTTTTGGTTTTTCAGGAAATCAGAACCAAACGAAGTCCAAACGCTACGAAACTTTTTGACGATTTTTTTCTGGACAAAAGAGACCCTAGAAGCTTCTGGAGGAGGCCAGAAGCCTCATGAGGAAGCCACAAGGCAACCCCATGCACCCCTAGGGGGGCGCGCCAAGATGCCTTGTGGGCCCCTCATGGCTCCTTTTGACCTAATTCCACCTCTATAAATTTTCAAATATTGGGAAACCAATAGAGAGCCCCACGAAATAACTTTTCCGCCGCTGCAAGCTTCTGTTCTTCTGCGATCCCATCTGGAGGCCTTTTTCGGCACCCTGCCGGAGGGGGAATTGATCACGGAGGGCTTCTACATCAACCTTGCTGCCCCTCCGATGATGTGTGAGTAGTTTACCACAGACCTACGGGTCCATAGCTAGTAGCTAGCGGCTTCTTCTCTCTCTTTGATCTTCAATACAATGTTCTCCTCGATCTCCTTGGAGTTCTATTTGATGTAATCTTCCTTTGCGGTGTGTTTGTTGGGATCCGATGAATTGTGGGTTTATGATCAGATTATTAATGAGAAATATTTGAGTCTTTTCTGAATTCTTTTATGCATGATTGCTATAGCTTTGTATTTCTCTCTGATCTATCCATTTGGTTTGGCCAACAAGATTGATTTATCTTGCAATGGGAGAGATGCTTTGTGATGGGTTCAATCTTGCGGTGTTCTATATCCCAGTGACAAAGTAGGGAAGAAGACACGTATTTGTATTGTTTCTATTAAGGATAAAACGATGGGGTTTATTCATATTGATTGGGTTTACTTTGTCTACATCATGTCATCTTGCTTAAAGCGTTACTCTGTTTTTATTAACTCAATACCCTAGATGCATACTGGATAGCGGTCGATGGGTGGAGTAATAGTAGTAGATGCAGACAGGAGTCGGTCTACTTGTCTTAGACATGATGCCTATATACATGATCATTGCCTTGAATATTGTCATAACTATGCGCTTTTCTATCAATTGCCCAACATTAATTTGTCTACCCACCATATGCTATTCGTTCGAGAGAGAAGCCTCTAGTGAAAACTATGGCCCCCGGGTCTACTTTTATCGTATATAAAATCCAAAAATAACTTGCTGCAATTTTATTTCCTTTATTTTATTTTGCAATTTACTTTATCTATCTATCACTATCAAAATTAATCCTTGCAAATAATGAGTTCAAGGGGATTGACAACCCTCTTGCCCGCGTTGGGTGCAAGTATTTGCTTTTGTGTGTGTAGGTGCTGTTCACGAGGTTCTGCGTGGTTCTCCTACTGGATTGATACCTTGGTTCTCACTGAGGGAAATACTTATCTCTACTGTGTTGCATCACCCCTCCTCTTCGAGGAAATCCCAACGCAGTTTACAAGTAGCAGGAAGAATTTCTGGCGCCATTGCCGGGGAGACATCACCAAAACCTATCAAGTACCTTCACACAAACTATCATCTACTTGCTCTACTTTTATTTGCCTTTTTATTTGCATTTGCATCTCGTTTTCATCTCCCCCACTTCTCATAAAAATTACAAAAACACAAAAATATTTTATTTGCTTGTTTGCTCGTTTGCTTGCCTCGTCACTATGTCTCAAGAAAACACCAAGTTGTGTGACTTTTCAAATACTAATAATAATGATTTTATTAGTATTCCAATTGCTCCTCCCGCCGCTAGTGCGGAGTCTTATGATATTAATGCTGCTTTACTAAATCTTGTTATGAAAGAACAATTTTCTGGAACTCCTAATGAGATGCTGCTTCCCATCTTAATACTTTCGTTGAATTATGTGACATGCAAAAGAAAAAAGATGTGGATAATGATATTATTAAGTTGAAATTATTTCCGTTCTCACTAAGAGATTGTGCTAAAACTTGGCTTTCATCCTTGCCTCGCAATAGTATTGATTCTTGGGATAAGTGTAAGGATGCTTTTATTGCCAAGTATTTTCCTCCCACTAAAATTATTTCTCGAAGAAATCAAATAATGAATTTTAAGCAACTTGAGAAAGAACATGTTGCACAAGAATGGGAGAGAATTAAATTAATGATTAGAAATTGTCCCACTTATGGTTTATGCTTATGGATGATTATACAAAAAAATTATGCAGGACTAAACTTTGTTTCTAGAAATCTTCTAGACTCTTCTGCAGGTGGTACTTTTATGGAAATTACATTGGGAGAAGCTACAAAACTCCTTGATAATATTATGACAAATTATTCTCAATGGCACACTGAATGAACTCCAACTGGTAAGAAGGTAAATTCTGTCGAAGAAATCTCTACTTTGGGTGATAAAATGGATGCTATTATGAAAATGCTTGCTAGTAAAAATGCTCATGTTGATCCTAATGATGTGCCATTATCTACTTTGATTGAGGAAAATAATGATGCTATTGATGTGAATTTTGTCTCTAGAAATAATTTCAACAACAATGCTTATAGAGGGAATTTCAATCCTAAACCGTTTCCCAAAAATTCCTCTAATAATTATGGCAATTCCTATGGTAATCTATTATATACTAAAAGGAAAATATGGATGAAAAATAGAGGAATTAGCTAGAAAATCCCACGTTAATCAGAAATATCTGGCCATTCGTTTTTATTTGATAATTTTTATGAACAGATCTCAACCGATCAATTCCACTAAACGTACCCAGGCCCACAAGTAAAAACAGCACGCCCACGTCTCTTCCACGTTCCTATCACGCCATAAGAAAACTCACGTCTCTTCCACGTTCCTATCACGCCATAAGAAAACTTTCCTCACAGCTATTCAATTCCCTTGATCAATCAAAGGTGCAGCCACTATATCTTCACGCCGCCGCTACATCCGACTCCAGGTTATCCTTGCGTTCTGCTTTCCACAACCCTCCCCGCTGCACACACACCCTCTCCTTAGTCCGCTGCCATGTAGCTCCGGCATCCTAATATCCATTAGCACGTAGATTCGCTGATTTCTCCATGAATTCACATGCATGCAGCTTCTTGCAGATTTGGAAGAACTTATCGATTCTTTCTCAGGTGATCAATCAAATCAAATCGAGACTGCGAGGGTTGAAGATAGCTTGGACGAGGCGTATTCTTTCACAGGTGATCAGTCAAATCGTATCGAGGTCACAAAGGTTGACGATGGCCTGGACCTTGACTCCTTGAGGTGTACTGTACCGGTGGAGTCGCTGGTCCAATGGCCCACAAAGCTCCAGTGTTGTCTCGCCGCCGGCGACCATCCACTGCCAGCTCACTCCTCCGGGATATGCAGATGAAAGCATGTGTATTTCCTGGCTTAATCTACATGAGGAAGAAGATTAGAGGGAGAGGGTGTGCACAAGTAAGCAGTCAGACGCTGGTGGCCTGCCCCAGTTGTTTCACATGAGATGCGTCCATGCATCCAAACTCTAAATGAGGTGCAGCCGGAACACCAGATCAGCTTCAGAGGTGTAGCAGCGACAGCACATCAGACAAGTGTCTAGCAATGGAGTAGCCGTGTGCATGTGGTTTGACTTATGTGATCAGACTAGCCGCGTGAGGCGAGATGGAAGACTTATGCGGATATACTACCCCAAGCTAGAAACTGGTACGTATTCAAGAATCAAGATGCAAGACTTCATGCACGTACGCAACATAGAGCTATTGGCACGTACCATCTTTCTTTTATTAGTCCCATCGATTTCTAGGATGATGGTGTTTAAATATTTACGTATTTGATCCATTTGTACTTTTTAAATTTCTTAGGTTTAGCGATTACTGAATACACAACAAATAGAATATAGCCTCTACTGAAAAGAAGTACTTAGATAAGACAAGTAGTTCTCCATTCATACTTTTTAAATTTCTTAGGTTTAGCGATTACTGAATACACAACAAATAGAATATAGCCTATACTGAAAAGAAGTACTTAGGTAAGACAAGTAGTTCTGGTCACAAATACATATTTAGTTAATATAATACTATTAATCATGAAAAAATATCAAGTTATTCTCGAAAATTGAAACTAAGATATTACACATTTAAGGCTCAGTCATACCCTCTAATAATAATAAAGATCAATCAGTAAATAGTGACCGGTTAAATTAACTTGACCCATATACATTACATTGGAGGAATTCCTAGATTCTAAGGCATCAACTAAAGCCAACATAACTGTAAATTCTAAACCAAAAATAAAATAAAGGTGGGTAATATAAACTCACAATTTTTAAAAAGTTTTACCTTTTTAAAATACTTTTGTCTCGACATGCTCTAATTTACATATCTAAAATTTACGGTGTTCTCTTGGATTAGTTTGTTTCTTTAAGAAATATAAACCAATATTTTTAGTAAAATAATTTATTAATTACCAAAATCAATAGATCTTAATGTATTTTAGAATGTATCTACTCTTACTTCATATAAGCATCGAAAAATGAATAACATGCAATTATGATGTCGCTCACGCACAAAGAAATTTGCTCAACCCTTCTCTCAAAAGGAAAATTCGTGCAGTCTAAACTCAAATAGCTTAACATGAAAATATATGTGCATTTACTAAACAAACTCTTTCACTGATTATCAAATCCATAGCATATCATTTGTACATGTTAACATGCTAGCACACCCCTGCAAAGAAAAAAAACCGTAATACCTTCCGACCTATACCACAGCCAGTTTGTGGGTATTTGGAGCATGCATACGTACAAACCAACACCAGCATATGTTATAGCGAGCATCAGAGCTATGCCTGGACCTAATTTGGAGATGTTGGAGCATGCACGCATGCATGCCTGATACATAAAATAGGATTTTACGAATTTGAGCCAAGAAGTAGGCACACAAAAGAGGCATATAAAGAGAGAAATATATGTTAGGGTAGAGAGGAATATGTGTCTGTTAAAAAAGAAGTCATGCAAATGTGTTTATCTTGCTACAAGTTATCCACGGAGTCTAAGATTTCAATACCAACTGCACACATTGTGAGGATTGGAAGTAAGTCACCTCTCCGACATTACGAGCCCCATAAAATGCAATACATTTACACTAATATTTTTAATAGAAATGATTTGAGTTTGATTCATCGCAATTGATTGCTTTCAAAGGTGTAGAATTACATTTTAGAATTTCCTACACAGTGATGTTCACATACGACTATCTTTCTATTTATTAGAAATATTTATATGATAGACCGGATGATGGTTAGGTCTATATAATTATCAAAATCTTAAAGGCTATATATTTTTAAAATATATGTTACCTTTTAGAACGCAATACTATAGAAAACAAAATAATTCAACATAATCCATGATGCCTAATCCCTTTCCAAGTATTGGTAGAATTAATCACTATATAAAAGTAATTCATGGACAGTTTGGAGGTCTCAGTTATCTACGCAAAGAGCAGCCATAAAGAAAAATACTCTAAAAATCCTCCATTGCTAATAAGGACTTTAACAATTAATATGAAATATTGATCGTTCTGAAGCGCAATCATATTTGAAAAAGTATAGTTACAAATATACTATATACAATAATTTCAGATGTAAATAAACAAACTATTAAAACAATGCGCGCACATTTGTGTGGCCCACTTAGGGTTCTATTCGAGACACCATACATAATTGATATTGTCAGCACTGTGCAAAGAAAAGTTTTGGATGATCCTGAAAAATGATGATTATGCACCAACATGAGCATCCACGAAGAAGTACGTAAATAGTTATACATCACTAGAACCGAAGGCTCAAGGGCGTGATGGTCATTTATTTATTAAAAATTCTTTAAAAGATAGATCCAATTGTATATGAAAACAACAAGCATGAGAGAAAGCTAGACAGCAACATAATTGGATTACACTGTGTAGCCATGCCTAAAATGGCAAAGAGGCGCAGAGATGGAGACATATACGAGATCATGCGACAATCGATCTAGCAGGCACAAAGGTTGTGGGTAGTTTCATTGGTGTACTAGCAACTCAACGTCTGAATATATAAACATATTATTGGAAGCAAACCAATATCATTACATTTATCATAAATAATAATTTTGCAATTCTTTCGTTTTATGCATTAGCACCATAAATGTTAACATACAAAAAGGATCAATGTTACACCTTCAGACATGGATCGATGCCTAAAATGTTGTTTATTAATTCTGCAATTAAATCATAAATATAAGTAAAAATATATTTTATTACATAAAAAAGGCTTAACACTTTCGACAGGTTATGACATGTTGCCCTCGCATTTGCGAGGGCCATCTTGCTAGTTCATATAATAATAATAATAGGATACCCTCTGATCTTGAGAACAATATTAAAGAATTTATTAATTCTCAAAAGATTTGCAATGCTATGGTAGAAGAAAAATTGAATAAAGTTGATGATATGGCTAGGAACATGGATAGAATTGCTCATGATGTAGAAAATCTTAAACTTAAAAATTTGCCACCCAATCATGATATTAATGATTCTATTAAAGCTATCTATCTCACCATCAATGAAAGTAAAGAGAGAACCGCTAGGTTGAGAGCTAAGCGAGAATTCTTAGAAAAAGCTATTCCACCCGGTTTTTATCGTAGTAATGATGAAGATATTAAAATGATTGGTGTCTCACCTATTGAATCTTTATTTAGCAATATTAAAATTGATGAAAAAGGGACTGAAGATGAGTCAACTTTAGCTAGAAGGCGTCGCAATCATTCGGAGGGTGACGGTCTTAATGATAAAAATGATAAAAGTGGGTTTGGAGAGGTCAAGACTTTAAATAGTGATGTGCCCACTACTTTGGATTATAAGGACTTTAATTATGATAATTGATCTTTATTTGAATGTATTTCCTTGTTGCAATCCATGATTAATTCACCAAATGCTTATGAACAAAATAAAGCTTTTACTAAACATATTGTAGAAGCTGTGATAAAAGCTCATGAAGAAAAGCTAGAGTTGGAAGTTTCAATACCTAGAAAATTACATGATGAATGGGAACCCACTATTAAGATTAAAATTAAATATTATGAATGTAATGCTTTGTGTGATCTAGGTGCTAGCGTCTCTACTATACCAAAATCTTTATGTGACGTGCTAGGTCTCACCGATATGGATGCTTGTTCCCTTAATTTACATTTAGCGGATTCCACTATTAAAAAACCATTGGGTAGAATAAATGATGTGCTTATTCTTGCTAATAGAAATTATGTACCCGTTGATTTTATTGTGCTTGATATTGGATGCAATCCGTCTTGTCCTATAATACTTGGTAGGCCTTTCCTACGAACCATAGGCGCTATTATTGATATGGAAGAAGCTAATATAAGATTCCAATTTCCATTAAAGAAAGGGATGGAACACTTCCCTAGAAAGATAATTAAGCCACCATATGATCTATTATGAGGGCCACCTATGGAATTAATTTGAAGGTTGATAATACTTGAAATAATGCATTATGCCTAGCTAGGGGCATAAAACAATAGCACTTGCTGGGAGGCAACCCAATATGTATCTTAAATTTTTGCTTTGTTTTCTATTTTGTGTGTTTACACAATTGTATCTACTGTTATGATTGTATTTTTATCTTTTAATTAGTGTTTGTGCCAAGTAATGCCTTTGGGATAATTCGGATGATAGTATAATTGATGCTGTTTGAAAACAGAAACTTTTGAGTCCAGTGCAGAATTTCCTTGATTTTACAAGAGTGTGATAAAATTCTGATTTTTTTACACAGTGTTGGTATATGAATTTTTTATGTTTTCCAATTTTTTCAGAATTTTTGGAGTTACAGAAGTATAGATTTTAAATAGATCTTTACAGACTGTTCTGTTTTAGACAGATTCTGTTTCTATTGCATAGTTCGCTTATTTTAATGATGCTATGGATTATATCGGGGGGTATAAGTCATGGAGAAGTTAGATTACATTAGCATTATGAAAGAATTAAATATGAATCAATTTATAACAGTACCTAAAGTTTAAGATTTATTTGTTATACTAACGGATCTCATGAGGTTTCTGTTGAGTTTTGTGTGCTGAAGTTTTCAAGTTTTGGGTGATATCACGATGGATGAAGGAATAAGGAGCGGCAAGACCCTAAGCTTGGGGATGCCCAAGGCACCCCAAGGTAATATTCAAGGAAGACCCAAGCATCTAAGCTTGGGGATGCCCAAGGCACCCCAAGGTAATATTCAAGGAAGACCCAAGCATCTAAGCTTGGGGATGCCCAAGGCACCCCAAGGTAATATTCAAGGAAGACCCAAGCATCTAAGCTTGGGGATGCCCCGGATGGCATCCCCTCTTTCGTCTACAATCTATCGGTATATCACTTGGAGCTATATTTTTATTCATCACATGATATGTGTCTTACTTGGAGCGTCTTGTGCCATAGTTTTCTTTTCTTTGTTTGTTTTTTAGTTTGCCACAATCACCTTTTGAACACACCTTTTTGAGAGGGACACACATTTATCGTGATTTGTTAGAATACTCTATGTGCTTCACTTATAGCCTTTGAACTAGGCAGTTGCTCTACTGCTTCACTTATAGCGTTTAGAGCACGGTGGTGATTACGTTTTAAAGAAATATTTGCACTCTCATGCTTCTCTTAAATCTTTTTGAGAGTCTAATGAATAGTAATGGCAATTTGCACGGGTTATAAGATTGGTCCATAAAGGATAGATATTCAAGAGGGATATAATAAAAACTTTCATGTAGATCACTCAATATGATAAGTTTGATTCCTGGTAATAGTTTTGCGATATTAAGATGACAATATGTGGATGTACTAGTGAATGATTGTGGTTTAGTAAGAATATTGGTGTTAAGGTTTGTGATTCCCGAAGCATGCACGTATAGTCCTTAGTTGTGTGATGAAGTTGGAGCATGATTTACTATTGAGTGTCTACCTTATGAGTGGCGGTCGGGGACGAGCGATGGTCTTTTCCTACCAATCTACCCCCTAGGGGCATGCGTAGTAGTACTTTGCTTCGAGGGCTAATAGACTTTTGCAATAAGTATGTGAGTTCTTTATGACTAATTTGAATCCATGGATTATATGCACTCTCAATTTTCCGCAATTTGCATTGCCCTTTCTCACCTCGAGAGTTGGTGCAAACTTCGCCGGTGCATCCAAACACCGTGATATGATACGCTCTATCACACATAAGCCTCTTTATATCTTCCTCAAAACAGCCACCATACCTACCTATTATGGCATGTCCATAGCCATTCTGAGATATATTTCCATGCAACTTCCACCATTCTGTTTATATGACACACATCTTCATTGTCATATAGCTTTGCATGATCATATAGCTGACATAGTATTTGTGGCTCAGCCACCGTTCATCATTTTTGTACATGTTACGCTAGATCATTGCACATCCTGGTACACTGCCAGAGGCATTCATATAGTCATATTGTTCTAGTATCGAGTTATAATATTTAGTTGTAAGTAAATAAAAGTGTGATGATCATCATTATTAGAGCATTGTCCCAGTGAGGAAAGGAAGATGGAGACTGTGATTCCCCCACAAGTCGGGATGAGGCTCCGGACGAAAAAAAAAAGAGGCCAAAAAGAGCCCAGCAAAAAAATGAGAGAAAAAGAGGGAAGGGGCAATGTTACTATCATTTTCCACACTTGTGCTTTAGAGTAGCACCATGTTTTTCATATAGAGAGTTTCCTGAGTTGTCACTTTCATTTACTAGTGGGAATTTTTCATTATAGAACTTGGCTTGTATATTCCGATGATGGCCTTCCTCAAATGCCCGAGGTCTTCATGAGCAAGCAAGTTGGATGCACACCCACTTAGTTTCAGTTTGACCTTTCATACACTTATAGCTCTTAGTGCATCCGTTGCATGGCAATCCCTACTCGTTGCATTGATATCAATTAATGGGCATCTCCATAGCCCGTTGATTAGTCGCGTCGATGCGAGACTATCTTCCTTTTTGACTTCCCCTTATTAATCCCTATCATCACATTCTATTCCACCCATAGTGCTATGTCCATGGTTCGCGCTCATGTATTGCGGGAGGGATGAAAAAGCTGAAGCGCGTTAAAAAGTATGAACCAATTGCTCGGCTTGTCATCGGGGTAGTGCATGATTACTACTTTGTGTTAGGAAGACTAAGCATGATGGGCTATATGATTTTGTAGGGATAGTGTTCTTTAGCATTTTTATTTTGAAAGGCATGATTGTTTATTGGTATGCCTGAATATTGATGTCTTTATATCAAATTATAGACTACTGCTTTGAATCACTCGTTTCTTAATATTCATACCATAAAAGAGATTACATGATAGACATGTTAGGTAGCATTCCACATCAAAAATTCTGTTTTTTCATTTACCTACTCGAGGACGAGTAGGAATTAAGCTTAGGGATGCTGATACGTCTCCAACGTATCTATAATTTTTCATTGTTCCATGCTATTATAGTATCAATCTTGGATGTTTTATATGCTATTTTATATCATTTTTTGGGACTAACCTATTAACCTAGTGCCAGTTGCTCTTTTCTGCCTGTTTTTTGTTTTTCAGGAAATCAGTCCAAACGAAGTCCAAACGCTACGAAACTTTTTGACGATTTTTTTCTGGACAAAAGAGACCCTAGAAGCTTTGGGAGGAGGCCAGAAGCCTCTAGTGAAAACTATGGCCCCCGGGTCTACTTTTATCATATATAAAATCCAAAAATACCTTGCTGCAATTTTTTCCTTTATTTTATTTTGCAATTTACTTTATCTATCTATCACTATCAGAACTAATCCTTGCAAATAACGAGTTCAAGGGGATTGACAACCCTCTTGCCCGCGTTGGGTGCAAGTATTTGCTTTTGTGTGTGTAGGTGCTGTTCACGAGGTTCTGTGTGGTTCTCCAACTGGATTGATACCTTGGTTCTCACTGAGGGAAATACTTATCTCTACTGTGCTGCATCACCCCTCCTCTTCGGGGAAATCCCAATGCAGTTTACAAGTAGCAAGGGTCCCCCAAAATTCCAACAGGCAAATCATGCTTAAGAATAGGTTCTTGCCTAAAGAATATTTCATCTATTTTATTTCATTTATTTATATCCATATCATTTTCATATCTAACAAATATTGTTTTAAGGGGTCAGTAGGAGGTACAGCAATAAAAGCAAGACCAATAATCATATCTTCATTAGATAAATCTTTAGCATGATGTTGTTTGGTGAACTTAGAAAAATTGAATTCATGTGGTTCATCACCAAACTTAATGTTAATTGTCTGCTTAACACAATCAGTGTCAGCATTAACAATATTCAAGAAGGGTCTACCAAATATTATGGGTAAAAATTATCTTGTTCAGATCCAAGTACTAAGAAATTATTAGGATATTTAATCTTTCCACACAATATTTTAACATGTCTTACAATCCCAAGAGGTGAGATGGTATCCTGTTTGCAAGCTTAATAGTAATACCAATCTCTTCTATCTCAACACGTGAAATATCATGCATGACTTCTTGATAGCAAGAGAAAGGAATTGCACTTATACTAGCACCAATATCACATAAACCATGGTAACAATGATCTCCAATTTAACAAAAACAATGGGCATGCCAACAACTCTTTTATTTTTATCCTTCGTATACTGCCCATTTCTAACATGTTTAGCAATTAAAGCAGCATCTTCACAGAAATAAATAACATGCCCATCAATATTTTCAACCAAAAGATATTTAACCATGGCTATTGGAGGTTCTACTTAATTTGTTCAGAAGGTTTAGGTGCTTTAATATTACTTTTATGAATGATGTTTGTAGTCATAGAATGCTCCTTAATTCTAACAGGAAAAGGAGGCTTTTCAATGTAAGGTGTGGGTACAACAGGATTAGAATTATAAGCTTGCATTTCAGTATTAGCAATGATAGATTCTTCACAAATATATTTAATGGGTTTGATAACCCACAAGTATAGGGGATCGCGACAGTCTTCGAGGGTAGTATTTCAACCAAATTTATTGATTTGACACAAGGGGAGCCAAAGAATATTTGCGAGTATTAGCAGTTGAGTTGTCAATTCAACCACACGTGGAGAAGTAAATATCTGCAGCAAAGTGTTCAGTAGCACAGTAGTAACAGTAGCAATAGGAACAGAAACAGAAACAGTAGCAGTTCTGTAGTGATTGTAACAACAGCAGCAACGGAAGTAACTTAGCAAACATCAATATACGAAAAGTGTAGGCATTGGATTAGTGATGGATAGTGATGTTGGATGACATTCATCATGTAACAGTCACAACCTAGAGCGATACACAATACCTCCAATTCATCAATGTAATGTAGGCATGTATTCCGTATATAGTCATACGTGCTTATAGTAAGAACTTGCATGACATCTTTTGTCCTACCCTCCCATGGCAACGGGGTCCATAAGGAAACTAAGGGATATTAAGGCCTCCCTTTTATAGAGAACCGGAACAAAGCATTAACACATGGTGAATACATGAACTCCTCGAATTACAGTCATGCCCAGAGAGTATCCCAACTATTGTCACTTTGGGGTCTGCGAATCAGAACAATAACAAGTGCATATAACTAGCAGATAGGATCAATAACTCAAATATATTCATGAAAACATAGAGGGTTCAGATCTGAAATCATGGCACTCGGGTCCTAGTGAAAAGCATTAAGCATAGCAAAGTCATAGCAACTTCAATCTCAGAACATAGTGGATACTAGGGATCAAGCCCCAACAAATTGACTCGATTACATGACAAATCTCATCCAACCCATCACCGTCCAGCAAGCCTACGGAGAAATTACACACACCCGGCGGTGAGCATCCTGAAATTGATGATGGAGGATGGTTGGTGATGACGATGGCGACGAATCCCACTCTTCGGAGCCCCGAACGGACTCTAGATCAGCCCTCCCGACGAAGAACAGGAGGTGGCGGCGGCTCCATATCGTAAAACGCGAAGAAACTTCTTCTCTTATTTTTTTTCTCGGGGAAAGAGAATTTATAGCATTGGAATTAGGTCAGAAGGCCTTCTGTGGGCCCCATAAGGTATCCCAGCGCGCCCCAGGGGGGTCGCGCCCTGTTGCCTTGTGGGCAACAGGTGGCCCCTCTCCAGTAGATTCTTGCGCCAATATTTTTATATATATTCCATAAAAAATCTCCAAAAAGTTTTGTCCAATTCCGAGAACTTTTATTTCTGCACAAAAACAACACCATGGTAGTTCTGCTGAAAACATCATCAGTCCGGGTTAGTTTCATTCAAATCATGGAAATTAGAGTCCAAAACAAGAGCAAAAGTGTTTGGAAAAGTAGATACGACAGAGACGTATCAACTCCCCCAAGCTTAACTCATTGCTTGTTCTCAAGCAATTCAGTTGACAAACTGAAATTGATAAAGAAAAACTTTTACGAACTCTTTTGTTCTTGTATCAGTATATAAGTTTAAATAGCACCCAAGTTTTCAACAAAGATCATGAACTAACCATGCAAATGATAACATTTAGAATTGACATTTACTCATATCAATGGCATAATCAACTAGCGAGAAATAATAATATATCTCAAATGCCAACAATTTGTCAAAACAATCATAATATAATATGGTAACATGGTATCTCGCTAGCCCTTTCTGAGACCGCAAAACATAAATGCAGAGCACCTCCAAAGTTCAAGCATCGACTAAACACTGTAATTCAGGGTAGAAGAGATCCAGTCATGATTTACCCAACATTAACTATACTCAATGCATAAGAATGACAATAGTGCTCTCAGGATTGGTGCTTAAAATGAGAAGGTGATGACTCAACAATAAAAGTAAAATAACATAAAAGTAAATGGATAAGCCCTTCGCAGAGGGAAGCAGAGATTTGCAGAGGTGCCAGAGCTCGAAGCTTAAATCAGAGATGAAAACAATTTTGAGAGGTGTACTTTTCTTGTCAACGTCACGACCGAGGATTTTCAATATCTTCCATGCTAAACACATTATCGACAGTTCCCAAGTGGAAAGGTAAAGTTTACTCGCCCTCCACCATACCAACACAAGCCATGGCTAGCCGAATTCACGGGTGCCCTCCAGACGATCAAATTTTCGGGGTAGTTTGTTTTGTTATATTTTTCTTTATTTTGAATATAGGATTGGGCATCCCAATTACCAGCCTCTCTCATGCAATGACAAGTGAATAAACACTCATCTTGAGAATATCCCGCTTAGCATGGAAGATATTGACCACCTCCTGTCGCTCCATGAGCGGTACGGGCACACAAAACAGATATTTATTTGAATGATTAGAGGTGGGACATGCAAATTTACTTGGAATGGCAGAGTAATACCGCATATAGGTAGATATAGTGGACTCATCTGGAACAACTTTGGGTTAAGGATTGTGGATGCACAAGCAGTATTCCCACTTAGTACAGGTGAAGGCTAGCAAATAGATTGAGAAGCGACCAACTAGAGAGCGAAAACGGTCATAATTTTGCATTGAGAATAATTAACATTGAATAGTAGCATGAGTAGGATACAATCACCCTGAACATAAATATCATGAAGGCTGCATTGGTTTTGAATCAACTACATGCGTGAACATGTGCCAAGTCAAGCCACTTGAAACATTCAGAGGAGGATACCATACTAACATACTACATCATAACCATTTTAATGCATGTTGACATCCAAGATAAATCATTATCCACTCCTTGCTACTTAAGCATGGCATGAGCAACTATAATCTCTAATTGTCATCACAAACATGTTTACTCATAATATGCTGAATCATGGGTACTAAGTTAAACATATTTACAAAAACAGAAACAAAAAGAGTTCATACCAGCCTTTTCTTGCCACATTCACTTCATCAAATCATCGTCATTATTGCCTTTCACTTGCACGACCGAATGATGTGAAAATAATAATAGTGCAAGAGTGTCGTGGACTAAGCTGGAATCTGCATACATTTTAATCAAGGGAGAAGACAAGGTAATATTGGCTCTTCGTTAGATCAACCATAAAGCATAGGAAAACCACTCAACATTTTCATCGTGGTCTTCTGCCTACGACTACTCAACGAAAATAAAAGAAATTCAGAGAAACACACTGAAATATTTTTGGAGTTTTTTAGCTTTTCTGAAGAAAGCAAATTAAAGAAGAAAAACAAAAAGCGAGAAAAACTATTTACATGGGAGAGCTCCCAACAAACAAGAAAAGAAGAAACGAGAAATATTTTTGGACTTTCAAAGTTTTTCAAACACACAAGAAGAAAGCGAAATAAAACGAACATGGATATACAATGAAAAAGGATGAACACCGACAACTGGAATGAATGTGTGAACATGAATGTAATGTCGGTGGGAAATATGTACTCCCCCAAGCTTAGGCTTTTAGCCTAACTTGGTCTACTACGATCCGAAAAAATCCGTCGGGTCCAGTAGGGAAGTGGCTAGGCAGAGGCACTCGAGCGTCCCAAGGCTGGGCCTCATTTTCTGCCGCAACCAACTCGTTCTTGTAAGCAATTATGTCCATTGGCATGATGGTGTATCCGTTCCTGGCATGAGAGTCAAACAAAGAAGGTGCAGGCAACGAAATAATCTCACGAGTCCTCTCGCTAAATACCAAGTTATAACGAATGTAGTGAGGAGGCTCAGGTTCATCAATAAAGTGGTTATCAATCATGGACTGTTGGTCTAAATAAATCTTAGGCAGCAAATAATCATTAGGGCAGATAACAACATTAAAGTGTTTCGCAAGACGCGTAGCATAAATACCGCCGTGAATTTTACCCCTAGTCCTATTAGTGTGCAAGCGGTGGGCAATGATAGCTCCCAAGCTAAAAATGTTATCACCATAAAGCGCACGGCGTAAAATGGCGAGGTCAGGGGCACTGAGCGCACCACCTTCCTCCCTGGCAGTCAAATATTTCCCTACAAATAAACCAAAGTAATGCACAGCGGGAAAATGTAAACTAGTAACTCGGGCCTTCGACACGCCCCTAAATTCTTCCACGGTCAAAGTGAGAAGGAAGTCCTCAAACTCCTCAGGCCGAGGTACCCTCAAATCCCCATCAGAGGGAATCAAGCAAATCTCACAAAACTTAGCAAGTGGTATTTCATGATGTTCAACATATAAATCAAAGCGTACCATGGGAATATTGAGCCTAGGCAAAAAATAAAAAATTTACACGAAGGAATTTCTGAGGAGGGAATATTGGTCACACTCATCTGTGAGGAAGGCGGTCAGTCCGGCGTTCGCGGCAAATTGAGCAAAGTCTTGGTGAAACCCGGCTTCGTCCATGAAGGCGTTTTGTGGCCATTCGCACGGCCGGACCTCCGTCCTACACGGAATGTTAAGATCACGGTCCGGGGCATTCCCAATGATCCCCTTGGGGCTCCGGCTCGAAGAACCTCTTCGGAAGAAGTTCATTTTCCTACGAACAAAATTTTGAAATTTTTTGGACCACAAAATAATGTCAACAAAACTTCACAAGATTGATAGCAACTACTCATAGAAGTGGCTAGAGGCTATATCAAGCATTCAAACTACTTAGAACTTAAAGAATTCAACATGCAAGCTCATTTTTAGTAGCACCAATAGCAGCAATTTATGCAAAATATAATCCAGTAGAGCAAAAACTAATTGGAGTAATGGAGGAGTCACTTACCAAGGAGCAATCCCCCAAAACAGTTTCGAAAACAGAGCTCCGAGTAAAGAGATTGAAAATCTCAGGTTTGAGAGGAAGAACATGAGGGAGAGAGCTACCACAATTTTTTTTCTGGAAGCAGGAGATGAAGTGCGCTGAAGAGATAAATGAGTGGGTCCCTATGGGACCCACAAGGCATCTTGGCGCGACCCAGGGGGGCCGCGCGTTGTTGCCTTGTGAGCAACAGGGGCAACCCCTTGGGTTATTTTTAGTGCCAAAAATTCTTAAATATTCCAGAAAAAACCATGTTAAAATTTTATTGCATTCTGAGCACTTTTATTTTTGGGTCATTTTTTATTGCATGGATAATTCAGAAAAGATGATAATCTTGTCATTTTACTTTATTAAACTATGAATAACAGAGAGCAAAGTATAACTACAGAAAATGGTGCTTACTAAATTCATTGACCACATGCCCCTCAAAAAGAATCCATTAATAAGGTTGATCAAGTCTTATTAACAAACTTTTTCCGAGTAACATGAAACCGAAGAACTTTCGTATAGCACTAAGTTACCTCAACGGGGATATGCATCTCCCCAACAATAAGAATTTCATACTTCTTTTTGATGGTAGGAAGAGGAAATTTATAACCTCCAATAGTGATTGTCGAACCTTTTTCAATGTTGTTAATACCATTCACCGAACTATTTCTTCGGAAAATAAACCGTATGCTCGTTACCATTGACATGAAAAGTGACTTTGCTTTTGTTGCAATAAATAACAGCCCCTGCAGTATTAAAAAGGGTCTTCCAAGGATAATCGACATGTTGTCGTCCTCGGGCATATCAAGTATAACAAAGTCTGTTAAGATAGTGACATTTGCAACAATAACGGGCACATCCTCGCAAATTCCAATAGGTATAGCAGTTGATTTATCAGCCATTTGCAAAGATATTTTAGTAGGTGTCAATTTATTCAAATCAAGTCTTCTATATAAAGAGAAAGGCATAACACTAACACCGGCTCCTAAGTCACATAAAGAAGTTTTAACATAACTTCTTTTAATGGAGCTGGTATAGTGTGTATTCCCAGATCTTGTAACTTCTTAAGTACTCCACCCTTAAAAGAATAATTTGCAAGCATGGTGGAAATTTCAGCCTCAGGTATCTTTCTTTTATTAGTGACAATATCTTTCATGTATTTAGCATATGGAGGCATTTTCAAAATATCAGTCAAGCGAGTGCGCAAAAAGACAGGTCTAAACATTTCAACAAAGCGCTCAAAGTCTTCCTCATCTTTATTTCTAGGTGGCTTAGTAGGAAAAGGCATGGGTTTTTGAACCCATGGTTCTCTTTCTTTTCCATGTTTTCTAGCAATGAAATCACTTTTATCATATCTTTTATTCTTAGAAGGTGGGTTATCAAGATCAACGACAAGTTCTATTTCTACATCATTATCTGGTTGAGCATCAACATGAACATCATTATCATTATCATTATCATTAAGTGGGTGTTCACTACCAGATTGTGTCTCAGCATCAGAAATAGAAACATCATTATGATTCTTAGGAGGTTTTTCTATCTCGGGTTCACTAGAAGCATGCAAAGTCCTATCATTTTTCTTTTTCTTTTTCTTTTTAGATGAACTAGGCACATCAATATTATTTCTCGGAGAATCTTGCTCAATTCTTTTAGGATGACCTTCAGGATACAGAGGCTCATGGGTCATTCTACCTCCTCTAGTAACAACTTTAACGACACGATCATTCATTTTATTATTCATCTCATTGAGTAAATCATTTTGGGATTTAGCAATTTGTTCTAACTCAGTATGAACCATAGAAGTATGTTTACTTAAGCCTTTAACATCGTGAGCAGTTCTAAACATCAAATCGCTCAAACGCTCTATCATTAAAGCATTGCGTTTTAATTGATTGCTAACATACAAATTGAAGTGTTCTTGCTTAATGATGTAATTATCAAACTCATAAAGACATTGACTAGCAGATTTATTATACAGAATATCACCTTGATCGAATCTAATAAGAGAATTTACCTCTACTACCTGTGTCAGAATGTCGAGCCCATGTATTTCTTCAATAGGTGGTAAATTCTTAACATCTTCAGACTTAATACCTTATTCTTTCATAGATTTCTTTGCCTCTTGCATATTGAGATATTGATACATCTCCAACGTATCTATAATTTTTGATTGTTCCATGCTATTATAGTATCAATCTTGGATGTTTTATATGCAATTATATGCCATTATATATCATTTTTTGGGACTAACCTATTAACCCAGTCCCAGTTGCTGTTTTATGCTTGTTTTTGCCTTTTTAGAAAATCATTATCAAAAAGTGTCCAAACGAGAAAAAAACTTTGGATTAATTTTTTCTGGACCATAAGAGACCTAGGAAGCTTCGGGAGAAGACCAGAAGAGTCACGAGGAGGCGACAAGCCTGGAGGGTGTGCCCAAGAGAGTAGGGCGCACACCCCCAGGTTTGTGGGCCCCTCGTGGCACCTCCTGACCTAATTCCAACGCTATAAATTCTGAACTATTCCCAATATACTAGAGAGACAGAAGAGAAAACCTTTCCGCCGCCGCAAGACTCTGTTCTCCGCGATCCCATCTGGAGGCCTTTTCCGGTACTCTGCCGGACGGGGAATCGATCACGGAGGGCTTCTTCATCAACCTTGCCGCCCTTCCGATGATGTGTGAGTAGTTTACCACGGACCTATGGGTCCATAGCTAGTAGCTAGATGGCTTCTTCTCTATCTTTGATCTTCAATACCATGTTCTTGGAGTTCTATCCAATGTAATCTTCTTTTGCGGTGTGTTTGTTGGGATCCGATGAATTGTGAGTTCATGAGAAATATTTGAGTCTTCTCTAAATCTTTTATGCATGATTATTATAGCTTTGTATTTCTCTCCGATCTATCGATTTAGTTTGGCCTACTAGATTGATTTGTCTTGCAATGGGAGAGGTGCTTTGTGATGGGTTCAATCTTGCGGTGCTCAATCCCAGTGACAGAAGGGGACATGACACGTATTTGTATTGTTGCCATTAAGGATAAAAAGATGCGGTTTAATCATATTGCTTGAGTTTAATTTGTCTACATCATGTCATCTTGCTTAAGGCGTTACTCTGATTCATACTTAATACCCTAAATGCATGCTGGATAGCGGTCGATGAGTGGAGTAATAGTAGTAGATGCAGGCAGGAGTCGGTCTACTTGTCTCGGACATGATGCCTATATACATGATCATTGCCATGAATCCGTCATAATTATTTGCTTTTCTATCAATTGCCCAAAAATAATTTGTCTACCCACCGTATGCTATGTGTTCGAGAGAGAAGGCTCTAGTGAAAACTATGGCCCCCGGGTCTACTTTATCATATATAAAAAACCTGAAAATACCTTGCTGCATTTTATTTACTTTTATTTTTATTAGTATTTTGGTTTATCTATTTACCTCTATAAGATTTAATCCTTGCAAATAACCGCTAAGAGGATTGACAACCCTCTTATTTGCGTTGGGTGCAAGTGTTTGCTCTTGTGTGTGCAGGTGCGCTTAACGGAATTTTGCTTGGTTCTCCTACTGGATTGATAACCTTGGTTGTTAACTGAGGGAAATACTTATCTCTACTGTACTGCATCATCCTCTCCTCTTCGGGGAAATACCAACGCAGACCACAAGTAGCAGGAAGAATTTCTAGCGCCGTTGCCGGGGAGACATCATCAAAAATACCAAGTACCTTCACAGAAACTATCATCCACTTGCATTTATTTTAGTTGCCTTTTTATTTGCATTTGCCTCTCGTTTTCATCTCCCCCACTTCTAAAACAATTTTACAAAAACACAAAAATATTTTATTTTCTTGCTTGCTTGCTTTTATTACCTTCATGTTAAACACACAAGAACAGAAAAAAAAACAAAAAGTTAAGATACTATGGATCCTCATCCACTTGCTAATCTTTTCAAAAAATCCAATTATGATGAACCAATTGCTACTGAGTTGAGTGCAATTGATTATCTCTATGAAGTTTTGCTTGAAAATCATGAATCTAAAAATTGTGATGAAGTGTTAGCAGAAGAAATTTATAAAGTGATTCATGATAGCTCCTTGATTGAAAAGTATGATTGGAATGATGTTATTATAAATTCTATTAATGTCAATTGTGCTAATTATATGCAAAGCTACAAGCTTGGGGATGAAAATTTTGTTATGTCCACTACTTATTGCAATGATCATGATTGGGGTGATAATGCTTCTTATGATCTTGAAAATTTATTTATGCCTCATGATGAATATGCTATTGATAATAATATTTACAATAATAATCTTGGAAGAGTGTCAACTTTAGGTAAAAATAATCCCACATATTTGGAGAGTGTTCAATCTTATGAAATTTTTGATAAAAGTGGGTTTGGAGAGGTCATGACTTTAGTTGATGATAATCCCACTATTTTGGAAGAGTGTCAACTTTGCATGCATGTGGATCGTGAAGAGAATATTTTATATGATAGCTATATTGTTGAATTTGATTATGATCCTACATGTAATTATTATGAGAGAGGAAAATATGGTTGTTGAAATTTTCATGTTACTCAATTACCTCTCTTGAAGTTCAAATTGTTAATGCTTCGTTCTTCTTCCTTGCATATGCTAGATACTTTGTCGTGGTGAAATCACGGCAGATGCCATGAGATGGCTAAAGATGTGGGTTCCGGAAGCGGGGTCGGTACGCGTGGGTGCGAAACACACGACGTACCTAGGTTCGGGGCCCTCCGGAGAGGTAACACCCGTAGTCCTGCCGAATGTATTATGGAATGCACAAGGGCTACAAGGTTGCTCCTGGAGCTGTTTGGGCGGAGGAGGAAGAAGGGGCCAGGCCGCCGTTCCGCCTCTCCTGTGAGTGTGAGTGTGTGTGTGTGTTATGAGTGGAGCTAGGTGAAGGCGACCCCTCTGCATGGAGGCCTGCCGGGGGGTCTTATAGCCCGACCCCCCAGGGTTACATGGGTAAATCTACATGCGGGCGGGACCCGGATGTCGGCGTCTGGAGCCGGCAGTGGGGCCCGCCGGCTGCTGGGACCCGCTGGCTGCTGGCCCCGCCGGCTGCCCGGCACTGTGGCCCGTCGCCTCGCGCGTCACGTAGTGGTTGGTGTCGTGGGGCTACAGTGGCTCGCCATGCTGATGTCGGTCGCCCGGGTCAGCGGGGTTGGCGGCACTGTAGCCATGCTCTTCAGGGTTCGCACGCGCTGTAGCCACGCTCTCCCGCCGTGGAGAGCCATCTTGTCGTACGGAGCGATGGGACAACCGCTGACCCGTCGCCAGCCGGCTAGCGGCCAACCGGACCCAGCGCGGGGCCGAGCCCAGCCGGCCAGCAACGGGAAGCCGGCCGGACCGCCACCCGGATTGGAGGGGCACGGGCTGCCCCGAAGTTTCAAAAAGGGCTCCGGGTTCGATCGCCTAACCGGGGGTTATCCCCCCGACAGTAGTCCCCGAAGCTGTAAAGGCTCGCTGGCTCCAAGCGGGGGAGGCTTTGCAGCTTATCCCCCCCGAAGGAGAGCGGTTGTTGATGAAGGAATGCCGGCTTGCCGCCGCGAACACCGGCTGCCGAGAGCCGGGTCGGGTCGCTTGGCCAAAACGGAGTTCGAACGGCCCGGCCGGCCAGGCCAGCCGGCATGGGGGATCGCGCCAGCCGCCTGACAAAATCCCGCCACGTGCAGCCTGGCGGCAGACGAGGCCTGCCAGGCCATGCGCGCGATGGGACGTCGCAGTGGTCTGGGTCCTACCAGGCCACAGTCTCGGCCCACGCACAGGATCCGCTGTGGCCACGCACGACGGTTGGGTTTTCGGTGTAGTTATGGCACGAGAGTAATGCGCCCGCACATTGAAGGGGAGTGGGGAACGTGGGCGCAGACGAACCCACTCCCCCACGTCGGCCGCAGGCTTTAAATGGGAAGGAAGGGGGAGAGGCCGAGGCATTAGCACTCTCACCCCCACCCGTTGCTTCATCTCCTCCACTGTTCCTCTTCTCCATCTCGCGCGCGTGAGCGCAGCTCTGCCACGGCGACGCGTGCTCGAGCTGCAGCCGCGCCACGCCGCAACTTGCGAGTGGGGTCTCTCTCTCAGCTTTGCCACCGTCCTTCTTCTCGACCGCTCCCCTCCCGCTCCCGCCGATGGCGCCGCCGAAAGGCTCTTGGGAGGGGTTCGTGGTAACTGACGCGACGGCTGCCGCCGGCGGACGACGTGGAGGCGCGCACGCCCGGCGAGGAGACCGCGCCGGCACCGCGGGACGGCGAGGTGGTGGTCTTCTACACCCACTTCCTCCGCGGGCTCGGCCTCCCCGCCAGCCGCTTCTTCCACCGCTTCCTCACCTTCTTCGGCCTCCAGCCGCACCAGTTAGGCCCGAACGCGGTTCTGTAGCTCGCGGCCTTCGTGGCGCTCTGCGAGGGCTACGTCGGCCTCCTCCCGTACGTGGAGCTGTGGTGCCGGCTATTCTACCTCAAGCAGCAGGGGCATCGGCCGGCGCTATGTCCGAGTGCGGGGTGGCCGTGGTGGTTACCTGGCCGGCAGGACCCTTCCCGAAGCTTCCCCTCGAGGAATCTGCCAAGAAGTGGCAAAAGTCGTTCTTCTACGTGAGGAACGTCGACCCGGCCGTCGACTGCATCAACCTCCCCCCCTTCATCGACGCGCCACTAGCTGAGAAGCTGAACTGGAGCCACAACCCGAGGAGCCCGTCAGCGGAGATCGTGGGCGTCTGTCGCCGGATCAAGGAGATGATAGACCGTAAGGGGCTTGCCGCCGTGGACCTCATCGCGGCCATCGTTGGTCGCCGGGTGCTGCCGCTGCAGCGACGGCCGCACCGGATCTGCGACATGAGTGGCCGGCGCGACCCCTGTCGGCTGTCGACGAAGGAGTTGATGTTGGCCGAGATTGCTCAGTGCGTCAACGACATTTCCGCCGCCGGGCGCAAGGGGGAGGAGTGATGATTCGGCAAGGAGCCGTATAGCCGGGATATCCCGGCGCCAGCGGTGAGTCCTTGGTCCCTGTTTTTTCCAGCGTCCGCCCTCTTCATGCGCCCTGACGCCTTGGGCCGGCTGCAGCCCTTCCCGAGTCAGCTGATTTATGACGGCCCGAACCCCCTGGTCCTGCAGCCGGATCGGGCCGACTCAGACCCGGAGGAGGAGGGAGACGGCGACGCGGAAGTCGGAGGCGGCGAGGGGCGCCTCGTGGACGTGGAAGCCGGCGGGTCCGGCCAAGCCGATAAATCCTTAATCCTGGATCCTTTGCGTGAGTGGCCGGACGACGATGAAGATGATGAGAATGATGCAGGCAATGCAGCACCACCGGATGCAGAGGCGGGTGACGGGGCCGCCCCCAGGGGGCGGTAGCAGAGGACGGCCGGGGAGCCGGCAGCCCCGACCCGGCCGCACAGGAAGCAGCCGGTCGAGGCGTGGCCGGCCGCGAAGCGCCCAGCCACGGCGCAGCCGGTTGCCATGAAGAGGTCCGTCAAGAAGGCGCGTTGGGTGGTGTCGTAGGCTGGCCCAAAGCTGGCGGTTCCCACGGCCATAGGGTAAGTTTTCCTTATGCTTCGCTCTTGTCTTTTTTCATTGTTGTGCTGTTTTTCTTCTTCCTTATCTTCTTTGCGCGTCGACCAGGAACGTGCTTGAGCTGGCGGAGGCTGCCGCAGCAGCAGCGTCCGCGGAGGAGGCCGACCGGCAGAGGGGCCGGAGCAGCGCGGGGGAGCGCGAGGTGGTGGAGACCACCGAGGAGGTGCTCGCGGCCCGCCAGCCAGGCGCCGTGCTAGAGGAGGCCGAGAGGGAGGCCTGGAAGGGGCGGCAGGAGGCCGAGAAGGAGATGGCCAAGGCCTTGGCAAGGGCATGGGCCGGCATCGTGGCCGAGGCCGCGGCGTGGTGGAGGAGGACAGCCGAGGGGCCCGAATGGCCGGCATGGCCGACGAGCTGGCCACCGCCGGCTGCGGAGCACCGCTCCAAATAGGTGCATGACCCGGCCTGCCGGGCGGAGGCGGACGCTCGTGCTGCCGACGAGGCAACCAGCCGCGGTGAGACGGACAGCCACGAGCCGGCAGCCGACCAGACGGCCGACCCGGAGGTGCCACCAGCGACCGACCCGGCCGACGAAGCCGGTCGTGGAGATGAAGGAGGCCACGGAGCGGAGGCTACGCTAGGCGGAGGGGGAACGCCGCCCCCGAGCATGGGGGCCACGCTAGGGAGCTCCCGCGCCATGGTGACCGTGGAGCCGCGGGCCGCGGAGCGCAGCCTCGAGCTGAGGCGGGCGGGCAGCGGGACCAGCGCTGGGTCCTCGGCCCGGCCGCAACAGAACTGGGCGGCGAGCTCCAGCGAGGCGACGAGCGGCGCCCCTCGGAGCGAGCTGGATGTGGTGGTGGACTCCCTGCGGCTGCAGTTCACCGACCACCGCGGCTAGTGGCAAGGCTTCGCCCAGGCAGAGAACAACCGGCTGCTGCAGCTGGAGCGGACCGTCGCGATGAGTTTGCTTATTCTTCGCGTTTTCTTGCGACTGCGTCTTGTTTCTTCTTTCCCTTTCTTGACCGGCTTGGTCGCTCTCCAATGGGGGTGCGTCAGCGCACCCACTGGGTGTAGCCCCCGAGGCCCGGGCCGGCTGCGCAGCAGGCGGGTCGGGCCTTCTCAGGCATCTTGCGCTAATTGTTTTCCCTGCAATCCATCTACGACCAGCAGGTGGCGGTGTACAACAAACTCATGGGCAGGTTCCGGTCGGCGAAGGCCCAGCTGGCGGCCAAGGAGGAGGAGCTCCACCAGGCCAAAGGTAACTTTTGCATGCTTCCAGTGGGGGCGCGCCAGCACACCCACTGGGTGTAGCCCCCAAGATTTGGGCCGGTTGCGCAGCAGCCGGGTCGAATCTTCTTGCTTCGCTCTTTGCCTTCTTCTTTATTTTCCGTGACCAGGCAGCTGCAGAGCACGACCGGCTGCAGGAGGAGGCGGCCCGGGCGGTCCGGGAGAGGGATGAGGCTGCAGCCGCCCACAAGGCCGAGCTGGACCGGCTCGCGGAGGAGAACCGCCAGGCATTGGGGCGGAAGGAGGAGGAGGCGAAGAAGGCCGCCGAGGAGGTCACCCAGCTCAAGGCGGCCCACGATCGCAGCGCCAGCACGTTGGCGGCGAGGGAGCAGGAGGCACTGTACATCGACGAGCTCCTCACGCGTAAGTGTTTTCACTTATTTTTGTCATTGTTTCTTTCCGGTTCCGGCCCTTTGGCCTTTTGATGGATCTTCTCCCTTTCTTCTCCAGGGGTCTTCCCTGAGACCCAAGTGCCGGCCGAGGAGGCGGTGAGCGCCCACCAGCAGGTGCAGAGGGCAGCGGGAGCCGATGTCGAGGAGTACGCCGCCTGGACGGTGGCGGAGATCACCGTGGCTGCCAAGGCCCGCCTGGAGACGATGGAGTGCGACAAGAACCGGCTCTTCGAAGCCGGTTTGTCGATGGTGGGAGCTCTCTGGCCGGCTGCGGTGGTGGCGACCACCGTCAGCCGACTGGCGCATTGGCTGGAAGCCGGCGCAGCGTGACTTAGCGCGTGGAGGGCCTCCGCGGCCCGGGCCGGCGCGGAGATGGCGCTCGGGTTCGGGATGTCCTGGTACCCGAGCATCCGCTTGGACCAACAGCGCGCATGGAGGGCCGGGGCGGAGGCGGACTTGGCGGAGCGGGCGACGGCAATCGCCGTGCGGGCCAGCGATATTGCGTCGTTTACCCCGCACGAGGAGTTCGTGCCGAAGCGGGCGCCAGACGGCGCGGAGCTTCCCGCCGACGACTTCGGCCTGGCGCTCGAGGACCCGGAGGGCAGCTCGGCCGAGACGGAAGCCAGGGCGGATGACGCCGCCGCCTTGGACGACACCGCCGCCATGGAGAATCCGGCACCGAGTGATGCCGACGAGGCCGCCACTTAGGGCTTTTATTTTTCCTGTCTTTTGTTTTGAACTTGAAACTCTTGTTAGCCGGCAAGTCCACCCACTTGGGGTGTATGTTTATGTAATGAACTCCTGGCCGTGGGCCTTTTGCTATGTATATATGCGTGCTTGTTTCCTTCTATGCTAGTTTTTTGCCGTCTGGCGGTTCGCCCTTGCTTATTTCCTTAGGCCGTTTTCTTGTTCGCCCCCTTCTCCCCTCCAGCCGGACAGCCGGGAGCAGGTCTGTAGCTGGGACGGGGAGCCAGACTTGAAAGAGAGCGTACCGTACTTAGGCTTTAGGATTTGAGCGCAAGCGAAAACACCCACTGGGCTGGCTGGCTGCAGGCAGCGAAGCCGGCTGGAGCGCAGCGGGTCTGTGCGGCGGTGAGTGAAAGTGAGGGCCGGGTTGGCCGAGCCGGACGTTCGTCCTTAGCAGCCTTTCGCGTGAGGATGCTTTCAGCCTTTGGCTCTTACCAGCCAGACAGCCGGGAGCCGGTCAGTGGCTTGTGGCAGAGAGAGGGCTTCGGCGCTGCGCACGCTACTGGGCCGGGTTTAGAAGAGTGGGGCACGGGCTAGCCGGCGAGCCCCCGAGCCGAACGTGCCGACCCAGTGGGAGGGAGGCAAATGTGGAAAGTACACAAGAGGAAGTAAAGCACGATAGAGATGAAAAAGGTAGCCCCCGAGTGTCGTTCGGGTGACCTGCTGCTTTCATTAACTTCCAAAAGGGGTAGCGATACATACATACACGGTTGAACTGTAAAACGGATGGAGGAGCTCTGCGTTCCAGGGGCGTTCAGTCTCTTCGCCGGAGGCGTCTCTCTTTGTTTTTCTTCTGCTCGTCGATGAGGTAGTACGCGTTGTTGCGCAGGGCCTTGCTGATGATGAACGGGCCCTCCCATGGGGAGGACAGCTTGTGCTAGCCGGCTGTCCGCTGGACCAGCCGAAGTACGAGGTCGCCCTCGCGGAAAGCGAGGGGCTTGATCTTCTTGTGGCGCAGGTTATGCTGGTAGATGGCCGACCGGCTGAGGGCCAGAAGGCGCGCTTCTTCGAGCAGGCCGACGCCATCTTCGCGTGCTGCTTTGACTTCTACCTCCGTGTACAGGGTGATCCGAGGCGACTCAAACTCAAGGTCCATGGGGATGACCGCCTCGGCCCCGTAGACAAGGAAGAAGGGGGTGAAGCCGGTTGACCGGTTGGGCGTGGTCCGAAGACTCCATAGGACGGCCGGCAGCTCATCGATCCAGTTGCCGGGTGAACGCACGAGTGGCTCGACGAGTCGCGGCTTGATGCCGGCTAAGATGAGGCCGTTTGCTTGATCCACCTGGCCGTTTGACTGAGGATGTGCGGCGAAGGCTAGGTCAAGCCGGATGCCGGAGACAGAGCAGTAACGAGCCAGCGCGCCTTTGGCAAAGTTGGTGTCGTTATCGGTGATGATGCTGTTGGGGACGCCGTAGCGGACAGCGATGTCTTTAATGAACTTGACGGCTGTGGGACCGTCGAGCTTCTTGATCGGCCTTGCCTCGATACACTTGGTGAACTTGTCGACGGCACCAACAGGTGCGTCCTGCCGCCTCGAGCGGTTTTGAACGGTCCCACCATGTCGAGGCCCCAGATGGCAAAGGGCCACGTGATGGGGATGGTCTGGAGAACCGTAGCCGGCTGGTGGCTCTAGGCTTTGAAGTGCTGGCAACCCTTGCACTTGAGGACCATCTCCTCTGTGTCCTTCAGAGCAGTCGGCTAGTAGAAGCCGTGGCGGAAGGCTTTGGCCACCAAGGACCGGGAGGCGGCGTGATGCCCGCACTCGCCCTGGTGGATGTCTCGTAAGATCTCGAGGCCCTTGACCGTCTCGACGCAGCGCTGGAAGACGCCGGTTGTGCTGCGCTTGACAAGCTCGTTGTTGATGATGCTATAGGCGGAGGCGCGGCGCTGCACTTGCCGGGCCTCGACCTCGTTCGCCGGGAGTTCGCCGCTCACCAAAAAGGTGAGGATTGGCTGCGCCCCGGATGGTGCCTCAACCACCGTGAAGACGACAGCTTGCATAGGACTGGCCGGGTCGGGAGGCGGCGGGCCGGAGCCGGTAGCCCCCAGGGCGGAAACGGCAGCCCCCGAGCCGGAGCCGGCAGCCCCCAGGGCTGGGTCAGAGATGGCAGCCCCCGGGACCGGGATGGCAGTCCCCGGGTTGGAGCCGGCAGTCCCCGAGCCGCAGCCGGCAGCCCCCGAGCCAGAAGCAGTTACTGTTGGGTCGGCTGGGATGAAGATGGACTCCGAATCCGGAGACGGCTTGATGGAGTGCTTGCGTAGGTGCTCGAGGGAGACGCCAGCTGGGATGGCCTGCCGGGAGGAACCGATCTTGGCAAGTGTATCTGCCGCCTCGTTCTCGGCTCGAGGGACGTGGAGGAACTCGCAGCCATCGAAGCCGCCGCCGGACAACTGCTGGACCAGGTTGCGGTAGCTAGCCATGTTGGCGTCCCTGGCGTCCCACTCGCCAGAGACCTGCTGGACCACCAGGTCGGAGTCGCCGTAGCAAAGGATGCACCGGATGCCGATTTCCTTGGCCAGCCGGAGGCCATGGACGAGGTCTTCATACTCGGCGACGTTGTTGGAGGCGGCGAAGTGGATCTAGAGCGTGTAGCACAGCTCGTCGTTCTTCGGGGATGAGAGCATGATGCTGGCTCCCAAGCCAGAGACCATCTTCGAGCTGTCGAAGTGCATGCGCCAGTGCGTTGAGTTGGGAGCCAGGGCAAATACTGGGTCTCCGCCCAGTGGACAAGGAAGTCGGCCAGCGCCTGCGACTTGATGGAGGTGCGGGGCTCATAGAGGATGGTGTGGCCGGCCAGCTCGATGGCCCATTTAGCGACCCAGCCATAGGCGTCTCTGCTGCCCATGATCTCGCCGAGGGGAGCCGTGCTCACCACGGTGATGACGTGCTCCTTGGCGGCCAAGTACACTCCATAGCACATGTTCTGGTAGTGGGGGTAGTTCTGCTTGGAGGTGGAGAGGACCTCGCTCAGGGCACTGGACCGGCTGTGCCTTGCCCTGCTCAGGGTGCTCGACCACCAGCACCATGCTGACCAAGCGAGTGGTTGCCGCGATGTACATTAGGAGCGGCTCCTTCTCGGCCGGCACGACCAGGACGGGTGCGGTGGAGAGCATGCGCTTGAGGTCGTGGAAAGCTTCGTCCGCCTGGTCGGACCAATCGAAGGGCGTCGTCTACTTCATCAGCTGATATAGGGGCAGGGCCCTCTCCCTAAGCCGGCTGACGAACCGGCTGAGAGAGGCCAAGCAGTCGGTGAACTTCTGGACATCGCGTAGCCGAGCCAGCCTGCGCATGCGCTCGATCGCCTTGATCTTCTCCGGATTGGCCTCAATACCACGCTCCGACACGAGGAAACCAAGGAGCTGGCCAGCCGGCACGCCAAAGATGCATTTCTCCGGATTGAGCTTGATCTGGAACTGGCGCAGATTGGCGAACGTCTCCCTGAGGTCCTCCAGGAGGCTAAGGTGCTGCTTGGTCTTCACCACGATGTCGTTGAAATAGACGTGCACATTCCTGCCAATCTGTGGCAGAAGGGACTTTTGCAAGCAGCGCTGGAAGGTGGCGCCAGCGTTCTTTAGTCCGAACGACATGGTCATGTAGCAATACGCCCCGAAGGGGGTGATGAAGGACGTCTTGAGGGCATCCGTCGGGTCCAGCTTGATCTGGTGGTAGCCGAAGTAGGCGTCCAGGAAGGACAGAATCTCGCAGCTGGCTGTGGAGTCGATGACTTGGTCAATCTGGGGTAGGGCAAATGGGTCCTTGGGGCAGGCCTTGTTCAGGCTGGTGTAGTCGATACACATGCGCCAGGTGATGTTCTTCTTCAGGACGAGGACTGGGGTGGCCAGCCACTCGGGGTGGAACACTTCCATGATGAACCTGGCTGCGAGCAGCCGGGCGATCTCTTCGCCAATGGTTCTTTGCTTCTCCTTGGAGAAGCGGCATAGCCGCTGCCGGACCGGCTTGGCGTCCGGCAGGATGTGGAGTTTTTGCTCGGCGAACTTCCTCGGAACATCCGGCATGTCTTTGGGGGACCTTGCGAAGATGTCCCGATTCTCATGGAGGAAGTCGACGAGCTCGCCTTCCTATTTGCTATCGAGGCCGGTGCCCACGACAACGTACTCGCTGGAGTTGGGGTTGGACGGGTCGAGCGAAATCTTCTTTGTGCTCTTGGCTGGCTTGAAGGACCCCTCGTCGACCGGCTGCTTGAGCTGAGTCGGCATGACCGGCTGCTCGCCTGCCAGCGCGACGAGACGGTCGAGCTGGCGCCTCTCCTCGGCAATAACCAGTGACTCGGCCACCTTAGAGCCGGCGTTGGGGCACTCTAGGGACTTCTTGTAGTCGTCGGTGATGGTGATGATGCCCTTGGGACCCGACAGCTTCATCTTGAGGTAGGCGTAGTGGGGGACTGCCATGAACTTGGCCAAGGTAGGCCGGCCCAAAAGCGTGTGGTAGGGGCTGGCCAGGTCGACCACCTCAAACCAGATCGGCTCGCGGCGGAAGTGGGCGCTGGTGCCGAACAGTACGTCCAGCCAGACCTTGCCCATGGGGGAGCAAGAGGCACCCGGCACGATGCCGTGGAACACCGTCTGGGTAGGCTGCAGCTGGCTTTCCTTGATACCGAGATTGATCATGGTGTCGCGGTAGAGGATGTTGATGCTCTTGCCGCCATCGATCAGCACCCGCGAAAAGTGGTAGGTGCACTTCTCTGCGATGAAGGTGGGGTCAAGGACAAGCGTGTAGCCACCCGGCGTGGGCATCACGGCCGGGTGGTCTTTTCAGGTCCAGCTGATGGGCGGTCGGACCAGTGCATGTACCGGGGGACCGGGGGGACGACGGTGTTCACCTCATGCTGGTACTTGCACTTGTTGTGCTTGTCTCGCTGGTGAAGACGATGTAGGCCGCGTCCTGCTAAGGGTAGGCATTGTTGTCGAGGGCGCCGGCTGCCGGAGGTGGCGGGGGAGGTGGCGGAAGCTGCGGGCCGGGGCCGGGTGGTGGAGGCGGAAGGTCGCCACGCATCAGGCGCTGGGTGATGCTGCAGTTTCAGAGCATGTGCATGGATGGCTTCGCGCCGCTGTGGTGCTTGCAGGGAGCGCCGAGCATCTACTCGAAGGAGAGTTTGGGCTGCCAGGCCATCTTGTCGGTGCGCTGGCGCTTGCCGCCGCCTTGCTCGGCCGACTGCTCCTCCGCCACGGCGGCCACTTGCTGGTTGTTGTAGCGGGGAGCCAGCTGCTCGCCCTTTCGCTTGTTGTTGTTGTCTTGCCGGCGCTAGTTGTTGTCGCCAGCCGGCCAAGGGTTGGTCGCCAGGACCGGGACAGGCTTGCCGGATGCGTCAACCGAAATCTTCACACGCATTGTGGAGTCGGCCGTGGCGTACTTGTCCGCCACAGCCATGAGCTCCGCCAAGGTGTCCGGCTCGTCACACATCAGCCGGTGCTTGAGCAGGGTGCCGTCTCGACACCCGTCGACGAAGTACTGGACAGCCTGCACTTCGTGAACCCCTTCGCAGGAGTTGCGCAGCTCGGTCCACCGCGTGAGGAAGTCGCGGAGAGGCACGTCCGGGCCCTGAACGCACATGGAGAGCTGGCGAGGCCGACCCGGACGCTTGTACGTGCTGGTGAAGTTGCGTACGAACGCATCCTCGAAGTCCAACCAGGAGTTGACGCTGCCGGCCCTCAGGCTATTAATCCATGTCCGGGCCGAGCCGAGCAGCATGAGGGGGACGTAGCAGACCGCCACGCGCCTGTTGCCGGCGGCTATGCCGATGGCCGTGGTGTAGTCAGTTAGCCAGTCTTCCGCCTTGGTGATGCCGCTGTACTTGGGGGTGTCGTGGGCCAGCGTGAACCCTTTGGGAAAGGGCTCCTCGCGGATGCATGGCCCGAAAGAGGTGGGGCCAACGGAACTCTCCTCCTCGAGGGCCGTGGACCGCGCCAACCGGTCGATGCGATGGCGGGCATCGTTTTCATCGTAGGGCTCGCGGGGACCCAGCCGGCTCGCGACGGGGCCGCGCGGCACCGCGCCGATGGAAGCCGGCTGGGCCGCCAAGGGGGCGGGGGAGGGAGCTCTGGCTACCGGACCCAGTCGTTACCAGCCGTCTCGTCGGCGATGCCGTCGCCGGCCGTCGTGGCGCGGTTGTGCTGGCTCCGGCTTGCCCGGCGCTGGCCAGAGCGGCTGGCGCTAGCGGCAGGGGAAGATGCCTGCTGCATGTCCCGAAGGACCCTCTCCGGGTCCGCGGTGTTTCCTGAGGCAGAGGCGGTGGGCTGGGCCGGATCGAAGCGCTTCTACTGCTCATTTGCCGCGGTGATGAGATCGCGGACGCGCTGCTACTGCTGCAGCAACTCCTCACCCTCCAGGAACTCGCGATCCGCCATGGCTGCCTACGCCGCGCGCATGTTTTTATGGGGGTGTCGTAGATGGGTCGGCCAGCACCTAGTGCACGGCCGATGGCACCTCCGCGGAATCGCACCTCCGCAACCCGGCTGGGCTCAGCGGCTGCCGGCGTGAAGCCGTGGACGCTGTCATACCCAATGGGTGGCCTCGAGCCGACGACGCATTGCCGTGAGCGCCGTGCCCTCGTCCAGCAGTTGCTGACAGTTGTCGTTGAGCTGAGCCGCCGCGGCCGCTGGGTTGGCGTCGGGCGTGATGGGGGCTTGCAGGGTCCGGATCGTCTCGTAAAGTGGGTCGACACGGCGGGCTTGGGCCGCAGTTGCGGCAGCAGCGGCCTTCTCCTTGCAGTGCGAGGAGCCGGAGCTAGCGCTGATGGTCAGCACCTCCGCACGGGTGCAGAGACCCGCAACATCGCTGGAGACGGTGCAGCCGATAGGGACAGGTGAGTCGATGAAGCTGTGTACCTCGCTAGGGTACTCATCGGGGATGAGCGCGACGAAGACGCGCAGCGCGCCGAAGGGGACGATGGAGCAGCCTGCGGGGCGGGCTGCGTCCGCGCCTGGCGCATCATCGCAGCCGGCCGGGTTGGCCGCGCAAGGCACGCAGACCAAGCCGTGCACAATGCGCTCGCCGGAGCTGGTGAAGGGCCTCGTCTGGAACTTGACTCCGGCCGACGCCGCGAGCATCCCCACGGTGGGCGCCAACTGTCGTGGTGAAATCACAGCAGATGCCATGAGATGGCTAAAGATGGTGGGCTGCGTGAGGACGCCGGTGGGTTCCAGAAGCAGGGTCAGTACGTGCGGGTGCGAAACACAAGACGTACCCAGGTTCGGGGCCCTCCGGAGAGGTAACACCCCTAGTCCTGCCGAATGTAGTATGGAATGCACAAGGGCAACAAGGTTGCTCCTGGAGCTGTTTGGGCGGAGGAGGAAGAAGGGGCCAGGCCGCCGTTCTGCCTCTCCTGTGAGTGTGAGTGTGTGTGTGTGTGTTATGAGTGGAGCTAGGTGAAGGCGACCCCTCTGCATGGAGGCCTGCCGGGGGGTCTTATAGCCCGACCCCCCAGGGTTACATGGGTAAATCTACATGCGGGCGGGACCCGGATGTCGGCGTCTGGAGCCGGCAGTGGGGCCTGCCGGCTGCTAGGACCCGCCGGCTGTGGGCCCCGCCTGCTGCCCGGCACTGTGGCCCGTCGCCTCGTGTGTCACAGAGTGGTTGGCATCGTGGGGCTATAGTGGCTCACCACGCTGACGTCGGTCGCCCGGGTCACCAGGGTTGGCGACACTGTAGCCATGCTCTTCTAGGTTCGCGGCGCTGTAGCCACGCTCTCCCGCCGTGGAGAGCCGTCTTGTCGTACGGAGCGATGGGACGGCCGCTGACCCGTCGCCAGCCGGCTAGCGGCAGCCGGACCTGGCACGGGGCCGAGCCCAGCCGGCCAGCTTCGGGAAGCCGGCTGGACGGCCAGCCGGATTGGAGGGGCACGGGCTGCCCCGAAGTTTCGAAAAGGGCTCCGGGTTCGATCGCCTACCCGGGGGTTATCCCCCCGACATACTTCTTGTCTTGATAATTTGTTTTCCTATAAAATGCCTATGCATAGGAAGTATGTTAGACTTAAATGTGTTTGTCACATGTTTTATGATGCTCTCTTTGTGTTTCAACTCTTATCTTTTATGTGAGCATCATTAATATTTCAAGCCTAGCTTAATGGCTATAAAGAAAGAGCTTGTTGGGAGACAACCCGATACTTGCTGTTATTTACTGTTTACACAATTATATCCTCTGTTATGATTGTATTTTTATGTTTTAATTAGTGTTTGTGCAAAGTAATGCCTTTGGGATGATTTGGAAGATAGTATGATAGATGCTGTTGGAAAACAGAAGCTTTTGCGTCCAGTGCTGGAATATTTTTTTTCGCTGGAGTGTTAGAACCTTCTGAATTTTTTACACAGTATTTATATATGAATTTCCCACGTTTTCCTAATTTTTCAGATTTTTGAAGTTATAGAAGTATGACGTTAATTCATATCTTTACGGACTATTCAGTTTTAGACAGATTCTGTTTTTGTTGCATAGTTTGCTTATTTTGATGAATCTATGGATCGTATCGGGGGGTATGAGTCATGGAGAAGTTGGATTACAGTAGCATTATACCAATATTAAATATGAATCAATTTACAACAATACCTAAATTTTAAGATTTGTTTGTTATACTAACGGATCTCATGAGGTTTCTGTTGAGTTTTGTGTGCTGAAGTTTTCAAGTTTTGGGTGAAACTACGATGGATAAAGGAATAAGGAGCGGCAAGAGCCCAAGGCATCCCAAGGTAATATTCAAGGAAGACTCAAGTGTCTAAGTTTGGGGATGCCCCGGAAGGCATCCCCTCTTTCGTCTACAATTTATCGGTAACTCACTTGGAGCTATATTTTTATTCATTACATGATATGTGTTTTACTTGGAGCGTCTTGTGATATAGTTTGTTTGCTTTTGTTTGCTTTTTAGTTTGTCACAATCATCTTTGCTGAACACACCTTTTTGAGAGGGACACACATTATTCGTGATTTGTTAGAATACTATATGTGCTTCACTTATATCTTTTGAGCTAGGCAGTTGCTCTAGTGCTTCACTTATATCTTTTAGAGCACGGCGGTGGTTATATTTTAAAGAAATAGTTGCACTCTCATGCTTCACTTATATCTTTTTGAGAGTCTCATGATTAGCAATGGTAATATGCACGGGTTATGAATTTGGTCCTGATATGACAGGTATTCAAGAGGGATATAATAAAAACTTTCATGTAGATCACTGAATATGATAAGTTTGATTCCTTGCAATAGTTTTGTGATATTAAGATGGTAATATGTGGGAGGTATTAGTGGATAATTGTGGTTTAGTAAGAATATTGGTGTTAAGGTTTGTGATTCCCGAAGCATGCACGTATGATCTGTCGTTATGCTATGAAGTTGGAGCATGATTTATTGTTGATTGTCTACCTTATGAGCGGCGGTCGGGGACGAGCGATGGACTTGTCCTAGCAATCTATCCCCCTAGGGGCATGCGTAGTAGTACTTTGCTTTGAGGGCTAATAAACTTTCGCAATAAGTATGTGAGTTCTTTATGACTAATGTGAGTCCATGGATAATACGCACTCTAACCCTTCCGCAATTTGCTAGCCTCTTCGGTACCATGCATTGCCCTTTCTCACATCGAGAGTTGGTGCAAACTTCGCCGGTGCATCCAAACCCCATGATATGATACACTCTATCACACATAAGCCTCTTTATATCTTCCTCAAAACAGCCACCATACCTACCTATCATGGCATTTCCATAGCCATTCTGAGATATATTGCCATGCAACTTCCACCGTTCCGTTTATATGACACACATCGTCATTGTCATATTGCTTTGCATGATCATATAGCAAACATAGTATTTGTGGCTCAGCCACCGTTCATCATTTTTATACATGTTACGCTAGCATCATGGTACATCCCGGTACACTGCCAGAGGTATTCATATAGAGTCATATCTTTGTTCTAGTATCGAGTTGTAATATTGAGTTGTAAGTAAATAAAAGTGTGATGATCATCATTATTAGAGCATTGTCCCAATGAGGATAGGATGATGGAGACCATGATTCCCCCACAAGTCAGGATGAGACTCTGGACGAAAAAAAAGAGAAAAAAAAGAGACCAAAAAGAGCCATGAAAAAAAAAGAAAAAAAAGAAAAAAAATGAGAGAAAAAGAGAGAAGGGGCAATGTTACTATCCTTTTCCACACTTGTGCTTCAGAGTAACACCATGCTTTTCATATAGAGAGTCTCCTATTTTGTCACTTTCATATACTTGTGGGAATTTTTCATTATAGAACTTGGCTTGTATATTCCGATGATGGGCTTCCTCAAATGCCCGAGGTCTTCATGATGAAGCAAGTTGGATGCACACTCACTTAGTTTTCATGTTGAGCTTTCATACACTTATAGCTCTTAGTGCATCCGTTGCATGGCAATCCCTACTCCTCGCATTGACATCAATTGATGGGCATCTCCATAGCCCGTTGATTAGCCTCGTTGATGTGAGACTATCTTCTTATTTTTGACTTCCCCTTATTGATCTCTACGACCACACTCTATTCCACCCATAGTGCTATATCCATGGCTTGCGCTCATGTATTGCGTGGGAGTTGAAAAAGCTGAAGCGCTTTAAAAAGTATGAACCAATTGCCCGGCTTGTCATCGGGGTAGTGCATGATAAATAATTTGTGTTAAGAAGATGGAGCATGACAGGATTATATGATTTTGTAGGGATAACGTTCTTTAGCATTTTTATTTTGAAAGACATGATTGTCTATTAGTATGCCTAAGTATTGATGTCTTTATATCAAATTATAGACTATTGCTTTGAATCATTCGGATCTTATTATTCATACCGTAAGAGAGAGATTACATGATGAAACATGATAGGTAGCATTCCACATCAAAAACTCTGTTTTTATCATTTACCTACTAAATGATGAGCAGGAATTAAGCTTGGGGATGCTTGATACGTCTCCAACGTATCTATATTTTTTATTGTTCCATGCTATTATAGTATCAATCTTGGACGTTTTATATGCAATTATATGCCATTATATATCATTTTTTGGGACTAACCTATTAACCCAGTGCCCAGTGCCAGTTGTTGTTTTCTGCTAGTTTTTGCCTTTTCAGAAAATCATTATCAAAAAGTGTCCAAACGAGAAAAAAACTTTGGATTAATTTTTTCTGGACCAAAAGAGACCTAGGAAGCTTCCGGAGAAGACCAGAAGAGTCACGAGGAGGCGACAAGCCTGGAGGGCGTGCCCCCCAGGCTTGTGGGCCCCTCATGGCACCTCCTGACCTAATTCCAACGCTATAACTTCTGAAATATTCCCAATATACCAGAGAGACAGAAGAGAAAACCATTCCGCCGCCACAACCCTCTGTTCTTCGCGATCCCATCTGGAGGCCTTTTCCGGTACTCTGCCGGAGGGAGAATCGATCACGGAGGGCTTCTTCATCCACCTTGCTGCCCTTCCGATGATGTGTGAGTAGTTTACCACAGACCTACGGGTCCATAGCTAGTAGCTAGATGGCTTCTTCTTTCTCGTTGATCTTCAATACCATGTTATCCTCGATGTTCTTGGAGTTCTATCTGATGTAATCTTCTTTTGCGATGTGTTTGTTGGGATCCGATGAATTGTTAGTTTATGATCAGATTATTCATGAGAAATATTTGAGTCTTCTCTGAACTCTTTTATGCATGATTATTATAGCTTTGTATTTCTCTCCGATCTATCGATTTAGTTTGGCCTACTAGATTGATTTGTCTTGCAATGGGAGAGGTGCTTTGTGATGGGTTCAATCTTGCGGTGCTCAATCCTAGTGACAGAAGGGGACATGACACGTATTTGTATTGCTGCCATTAAGGATAAAAAGGTGGGGTTTAATCATATTGCTTGAGTTTACTTTGTCTACATCATGTCATCTTGCTTAAGGCGTTACTCTGTTTCATACTTAATACCCTAGATGCATGCTGGATAGCGGTCGATGGGTGGAGTAATAGTAGTAGATGCAGGCAGGAGTCGGTCTACTTGTCTCGGACGTGATGCCTATAGATATGATCATTGCCATGAATCCATCATAATTATTTGCTTTTTTATCAATTGCCAACAGTAATTTGTCTACCCACTGTATGCTATGTGTTCGAGAGAGAAGCCTCTAGTGAAAACTATGGCCCCCGGGTCTACTTTATCATATATAAAAAACCTAAAAATACCTTCCTGCAATTTATTTACTATGGCCCCCGGGTCTACTTTTATTTTAGTTTATCTATTTACCTCTATAAGATTTAATCCTTGCAAATAACCGCTAAGAGGATTGACAACCCTCTTATTTACGTTGGGTGCAAGTGTTTGCTCTTGTGTGTGCAGGTGCGCTTAACGGAATTTTGCTTGGTTCTCCTACTGGATTGATAACCTTGGTTCTTAACTGAGGGAAATACTTATCTCTACTGTACTGCATCATCCTCTCCTCTTCGGGGAAATACCAACGCAGACCACAAGTAGCACATATCCTCAGGACTGAGGAATAGAATACCTCTCTTCTTTGGAGTTGGTTTGACCGGTGGTTCAGGAACTGTCCAATCATTAGCATTCTTTAATATATTATTCAATAGTTCTTCAGCCTGTTCAACAGTTCGTTCCCTGAAAACACAACCAGCACAACTATCTAGGTAGTCCCTAGAAGCATCGGTTAGTCCATTATAAAAGATATCAAGTATTTCATTTTTCTTAAGAGGATGATCAGGCAAAACATTAAGTAGTTGGAGAAGCCTCCCCCAAGCTTGAGGGAGATTCTCTTCTTCAATTTGCACAAAGTTAAGTATTTCCTGTAAGGCGGCTTGTTTCTTATGAGTAGGAAAATATTTTTCAGAGAAGTAATATATCATATCCTGGGGACTACGCACACAACCAAGAGCAAGAGTATTAAACCATTTCATAGCATCACCCTTTAGTGAGAAAGGAAACAACTTAAGGATGTAATAGTAACAAAAATTTTCCTCATGAGCAAATAGGGTGACTATATCATTCAATTTCGTAAGGTGTGCCACAACATTTTCAGTTTCATAACCATGAAAAGGATCAGATTCAACCAAAGTAATTAACTTAGGATCGGCAGATAATTCATAATCCTTATCAGTAATAAGGATGGGAGAAGTAGCAAACTTACGATCATATTTCATTCTCTCCATCATAGACTTTTCTTTTAACTTAACCAGTAATTTTCTAACATCATCTCTATCATTACAAGCAAGAATTTCCCTAGCTGTCTCTCCATCTATAACATAACCATCAGGTATCTTAGGCATCTCAACTCTAATAGGAGAGCTAGGCATTATAGGTGCATCATAATTTTCATCAATTTCAGCATTCTCAGTTTCCTTAGCTTTAGCAATTTGTTCATCAAGAAATTCACCTAGTGGCACAGTATTATCAAGCATAGTACAAGCATCATCACAAGTTTCATTTATAGTAGAAGTAGTATCATCAATTACTTGCGGCATATAAGAATGAATAATAGGTGGTAGTGTCGCAAGCCTACTCAAAACAGAAGGTGAATCAAGTGTAGAGTGTGATGGCAGTTCCTTCCCTCTCCTCGTCTTAGAGGGTACAATCTTGGTCTTAGCGTCTTTCAGATTCTTCATAGTGATCAATAGATATAATCCCCAAGTGACTCAACAAATAGAGCTATGCTCCCCAGCAACGGCGCAAGAAAAAGGTCTTGATAACACACAAGTATAGGGGATCGCGACAGTCTTCGAGGGTAGTATTTCACCCAAATTTATTGATTCGACATAAGGGGAGCCAAAGAATATTTGCGAGTATTTGCAGTTGAGTTGTTAATTCAACCACACCTGGAGAACTAAATATCTGCAGCAAAGTGTTTAGTAGCACAGTAGTAACAGTAGCAATAGGAACAGAAACAGTAACAGTAGCAGTTTTGTAGTGATTGTAATAGCAGCAGCAACGGAAGTAACTTAGCAAAGATCAATATGCGAAAAGCATAGGGATTGGATCAGTGATGGATAATGATGTTGGATGACATTCATCATGTAACAGTCACAACCTAGAGCGATACACAATAGCTCCAATTCATCAATGTAATGTAGGCATGTATTCCGTATATAGTCATACGTGCTTATAGTAAGAACTTGCATGACATCTTTTGTCCTACCCTCCCGTGGCTGCGGGGTCCATAAGCAAACTAAGGGATATTAACGCCTCCTTTTAATAGAGAACCAGAACAAAGCATTGACACATGGTGAATACATGAACTCCTCGAATTATAGTCATCCCCGGAGAGTATCCCAACTATTGTCACTTTGGGGTCTACGGATCAGAACAATAACAAGTGCATATAACTAGCAGATAGGATCAAGAACTCAAATATATTCATGAAAACATAGAGTTCAGATCTGAAATCATGGCACTCGGGCCCTAGTGACAAGCATTAAGCATAGCAAAGTCATAGCAACATCAATCTCAGAACATAGTGGATACTAGGGATCAAGCCCTAACAAATTGACTCGATTACATGATAAATCTCATCCAACCCATCACCGTCCAGCAAGCCTACAGAGAAATTACTCACACCCGGCGGTGAGCATCATGAAATTGGTGATGGAGGATGGTTGATGATGACGATGGCGACGAATCCCCCTCTCCGGAGCCTCGAACGGACTCCAGATCAGCCCTCCCGATGAAGAACAGGAGGTGGCGGCGGATCCGTATCGTAAAACGTGATGAAACTTCTTCTTCTATTTTTTTCTCGAGGAAAGAGAATTTATAGCATTGGAATTAGGTCAGAAGGCCTTCTGTGGGCCCCACAAGGTATCCCGGCGCGCCCCAGTGGGGCGCCTTGTTGCCTTGTGGGCAACAGGTGGCCCCTCTCCAGTAGATTCTTGCGCCAATATTTTTTATATATTCCATAAAAAATCTCCAAAAAGTTTTGTCCAATTCCGAGAAATTTTATTTCTGCACAAAAACAACACCATGGTAGCTCTGCTGAAAACAACGTCAGTCCGTGTTAGTTTCATTCAAATCATGCAAATTAGAGTCCAAAACAAGAGCAAAAGTGTTTGGAAAAGTAGATGCGATGGAGACGTATCAGGGTTCATGATACTTAAACCATTCCTCCTTAGGGAGATCAACATGAACAATAAAGGATTTACACAAATTGACAACTATCTCAGAATCAAGTCCATATTTTGCGCTAAGCTCATGGAAAACATCAGTTTCTACAAAAGACTTAACACAATCGTATTCAAGATTTATATCTGACTCTTTACCTTTGTCGACTTTCCAATCTTCAGCATTGCATTTCAATAAGATCCCGTTGGAGTTCAATTTGTCTACTTCAGAAAGAAGAAGCTGAAGAAGAATTGAGTATCTTTTTATCGCGAAGAGAAAGCCTAGCATAAAAATTGTGAACAATAATATCTCTCGAGATCTCATGGTTGGGGCATTTGAGCATTAAATCTTTAAGCCTCCCCCAAGCTTGAGCGATACTTTCTTCTTCACGTGGCCAAAAAATATAAATATAATTTCGATCATGGTGAACCAGATGCATAGGATAAAATTTATTATGGAACTCTAGTTTCAATCAGTTCCAGTCCCATGAGCGTGAATCATCCAATAGTCTGTACCATGCCAATGCTTTTACCTCCAAAGATAAAGGGAATAACTTCTGTTTAACTCCATCCCTCGATCATTTTGCAAGGTTAAATAATCCACAAAGTTCATCTATAAGAAGTAAGTGCATATCAAGATGAACTGTTCCATCTCCTGCATAGGGGTTATCATGCAATCTTTCCATAAAACCAAGAGGAATCTCATAGAAAATATTTTCACTAGGTGGGGGATCCTCTCTTACCACTTGTGCACGTGCCGAGGACACCCCTAACAAGCCTCTCAAAGGATGTATCCATAATAGCAAGTGTAAATAAAAATCAGCACATATGATAAAAGTTTCCTTACCAAATTCCACTTACCAAGAGCGCTACGTTCCCCAACAACGGCGCCAGAAAATAGTCTTGATGACCCACAAGTATAGGGGATCAATCGTGGTCTTTCGATAAGTAAGAGTGTTGAACCCAACGAGGAGCAGAAGGAATTGATAGACAATTTTCAGCAAGGATTTTACTACAAGTGTTGTAAGATAGTTTTGGTATATAATTTGATTGCAAGATAATTTGTAACAAGTAACAAGTAAAAAAAGTAGCAAGTGGCCCAATCCTTAATTTTTCTAAGGACAAGCCAGTGCTAATTCTTATAGTGATTAAAACGCTCCTGATGACACACAGGAATATCGCCAAGTTACTTTCACCACGATTCATTGATTTAATGTTCATTGCCTTGATAAGTGTTATATGGGTGGACCGGAGCTAAGGTTTTGTTCTTACTTGAACAAATACCTACTTATGATTACACGCTTCATGCAAGCATTCACAAATACAAGAGAAGTAATTAAGATAAATCTAACCATAGCATTAAACGTATGGATCCAAAACAACCCCTCGTAGAACAATTCATAAACCGGGGTTTAGGTTTCTATCACTCCCGCAACCCATCATCTACAAACTAATTCCACGATGCCTTCCCCTAGGACCAAAGATGGTGAAGTCACTACTGCAGGCGACCGCTAACGCGACACATGAATCAGAGACCCCACGACCAAACTGTGTGCAATGCACGAATCGCAAATGGTGTTGTAATAAAACCGTCGCCAATAAGACAAACTGTGTGCGATGGTAGAGACATCAAGCACGATTCAAATTAGAGATGCGTGTGTGATACATGGCATACAGTTGATCCATACGAACTGTTTGCGATACGCCAGAACAACAAACACGGTCAGCCAAATCGAGGTGTGTGCGATACACGGCATACAGTTCGCTCGGATGAACTGTTTGCGATTACCCAACACAACAGAAACGGTCAGGCAGATCAAGGTGTGTGCGATAGACGGTATACAGTTCACTCAGATGAATTGTTTGCGATGAGCCAAAACAACAGAAACGGTTCAACCTAACAAGATGTGTGTGATACACGGCAAACAGGTCAGTAATCAGAAATGTGCGGGAAGACCGATAACAACATAGACGATTCCTGCTAATAAGCCGTGTGTGTTGTGGGCAAATGCTTGCTGGTATACAATTGTCAGCGATTGATGAAGTCATCACCGACGGGTTCCCTAGTTTAGTCCGTCTGCGATGTAATTTGCTCTGTCCACAGAAGAACAACATATATAACCAAATTAAACATCGAATTACATAGGTCACTATACAAAACATTCGCACACACCTCAATAAACAATTACATGCATTCTAAACTAGGAGAAACGATCATCTAATCATCTACTTCTTATGACACTGCCACCACTGCTCTACTTGTGGCTTGATCCCTCGTCGTCCACAGGAAGGAGGCACTTCCTCATGTCAACGATCTGCCTGTACATCTCGTAGCTTGTGTACGCATCCTTGGCCGCGTACTTGACGTGTTCTTCAACCAGTCTCCGCACCCAGGCCTCATGCCAGGCATCATTGTTCTTGTTGCACTCATCCTTCATGCCTCTGTAGTAGGGGTCAATGATGGCCACGGCTAGGTCAACCAGGGAGTCCTTCGCCTTCTTTTTGCCCCAGACCCTGTACTGGCGTTGGATGTCGACAAGCTTCTGGCAGGCCAAGCCTGTAGTCTCGAGCACCTTTAGATCGTTCAAGGTGTCCACCATATCGAACCTGTAGTCGAGGCTGTTGATAAACCTGGCAAAATGCTCGCAAGGCCTTGTGGCCAGGGAGTAGTTGTAGACGAGGATGTGATGGCGCATGCACAACTAGGCGACGACAACCTTCTGATCATACCTGGCACGACCGCCGGTGAACTCGAGGTCGAAGCCGACCACTTGGTACTCGTCCTCAGCAAGCAACTGCTCCATAGTGTGGATGGAGCTCTCCACCGAGACCTGCTCGTTGGTGTACACCACCGAGAGGTCCTTCCCCCTCACGTGGGTGTCCACTACGTGAGGCGTGGTGAACTGCCGCCCGTCGTCGTCGTCAGCCGCTGGGAGCGCCATTGGAGCCGGGAGCGCCATTGGAGCTGCTTGATATCCTCTCTGTATATGTCATCGTGGGTGTGCTTATTGTGTCATGCAGCGCGAGAGATGAAGGTAAATGGCCGCGGGAATAAATGAGGGCCGGGCGGCCAGGATTATCGGCACGTCCGCATGGCAGTTTTTGCCGCACGTAACTGCGTCGTGGCGCCGCGTCCGGCGTAACCGCATGCATATGGCACCCCGAACGTACGTGAACGTGCGTCGGCCCAAAACGCTTGCAGTGCGCACGGAGGGACGCGGGCAGAGCGCACGCGGCGGGACGCGAGCAGAGGGTGCCGCGGCCGCCTCAACCGCCAGCAACCACACGCATAGAGCAGTTGAACACGCAGGGAATGGCCGCCTACAAGCCGGTCGGCAGTTGTGAGCCGGCGGCGTGATGTGAAACTACGCCGCGTTCCACATCACACAGTGGGCGAACAATCATTCGCGATGCTGCGTAGAGAGCGGCCGTGTGCTAGGTAATTAAATCGCAAACGTTTGTTTTTTATACCGTATGTGTACATGTCATTTCATCCACCTCTCGCACGTCTTGTCACCGCGCTGCCGCACAAGAGGTGTTCTTTTGGCCAAACGTTAGCTCGAAGAGGCGCCAATGAATCGTCGGTGAGCCCGTTCCAGCGCAACCGCGCACTTCCGAGCAAGCTTCCCGCCCGACTTGGCAGCAAGGTTGATGTAGAGCCCCTCTGTGATCGATTCCCCCTCTGGCAGAGTGCCGGAAAAGGCCTCCAGATGGGATCTCTCGAGAACAGAAGCTTGCAGCGGCAGAAAAAGTATTTCGTGGACTCCTCTGTTGGTTTTCCGATTTTAGAGAATTTATAGAGGTGGAATTAGGTCAAACGGAGCATAGGTGGGCCCAGGAGGCACCAGGGCGCGCCACCTCCCCAGGGGCGTGCCCTGGTGGCTCGTGGCCACCTCCTCTGGCTTCTGGCCTCCTCCCGAAGCATCTAGTGTCTCTTATGTCCAGAAAAAAAATCTCCAAAAAGTTTCGTGGCATTTGGACTTCGTTTGGTACTGATATTCTGGAAAACCAAAAACAGGAAAAAAACAGCAACTGGCACTGGGCACTAAGTTAATAGGTTAGTCCCAAAAATGATATATAATTGATGTAAATGTATATAAAACATCCAAGATTGATACTATAATAGCATGGAACAATCAAAAATTATAGATACGTTGGAGACGTATCAAGCATCCCCAAGCTTAATTCCTGCTCGTCCTCGAGTAGGTAAATGATAAAAACAGAATTTTTGATGTGGAATGCTACCTATCATATTCATCATATATTCTTTTCTTTGTAGCATGGACAATTGTACTTGAATGATTCAAAGCAATAGTCTATAGTTTGACATGAAGACATAAATACTCAAGCATATAAACAAGCAACCATGTCTTTCAAAATATCAATGCTAAAGAAAGTTATCCCTAGCCCATTATGCTCAATCATTGATCCATTCATGAAACATACTCAATATTAGCTACACACAATGCACAAGTATGACAATAGTGCTCTCTAGTTGGTGCTTTCTAAGAGAAGCTGGAGACTCAAAATAAAAATAAAAATAGCATAAAAGTAAATAGATAGGCCCTTCGCAGAGGGAAGCACAGATTTGCAAATGTGCTAGAGCTCAAAGCTTAAATTAGAGAGTTAAAATTATTTTGAGAGGCATGCTTTTCCTGTCAACGAAAATGACCGAGAATTCCCAATATCTTCCATGCTAGACACATTATAGGCGGTTCCCAAACAAAAAATAAAGTTTATTTCCTTTCCACCATTCTTTCACAATCCATGGCTAGCCGTATCCATGGGTGCCCTCCATACCAACACTTTCCAAGGAATTTGTTATTATTAATTTTGATTCATTGTGGGATTGGGCATCCCTATTACCTGCCACCCTCTCGTGTAATGACAAGTGAATAAACACTCATCATGAGAATAATACACCTAGCATGGAAAATATTGGCCACCCCCTGCCGCTTCATGAGTTGTACGGGCACACAAAACGGAAAATTATTTTGAATATTTTAGATTTGGCACATGCAAATTTACTTGGAACGGCATTGAAATACCGCATATAGGTAGATATGGTGGACTAATTTTGCACAACTTGGGTTTAAAGAGTTGGATGCACAAGCAGTATTACCGCTTAATACAAATGAAGGCTAGCAAATAGATTGAGAAGCAACCAACCAAAAAGCGAAAACGGTCATAAACATGCATTGAACATAACTAACACCGAATAATGCACCATAAGTAGGATATAATTTCGTTGCATAACTATTTACTTTATATGCATGCATAGGGAATCACAAACCTTAACACCAATATTCATACTAAATCACAATTACTCACTAACATGACTCACATATTATCATCTCCATATCGCAAAACTATTGCAAGGAATCAAACTTATCCTATCCAATGATCTTTCATGAAAGTTTTTATTATATCCCTCTTGAATATTCATCACTTTGGGACCAAATTCATATCTTGTGCAAATTACCATTACTATTATCAACTCTCAAAAAGATATAAGTGAAGCATGAGAGTGCAAATATTTCTGCAAAATTTATCAACTCTCAAAATAATATAAGTGAAGCATGAGAGTTCAAATATTTCTTCAAAATTTTAATCTTATCAACTCTCAAAATAATATAAGTGAAGCATGAGAGTTTAAATATTTCTTCAAAATTTAGCCACCACCGTGCTCGAAAAGATTTAAGTGAAGCACTAGAGCAACTGCCTAGCTCAAAAAAAATTAAGTGAAGCACATAGAGTATTCTAACAAATCATGATAAACGTGTGGCTCTCTCAAATAGGTGTGTCCAGGAAAGATGATTATGACAAACTAAAAAGCAAACAAAGCAAAGACTCGTATAATACATGACGCTCCAAATAAAACACATATCATGTGATGAATAAAAAATATAGCTCCAAGTAAAATTACCGATAGTTGGTAGAAGAAAGAGGGGATGCCTTCCGGGGCATCCCCAAGCTTAAACGCTTGAGTCTTCCTTGAATATTACCTTAGGGTGCCTTGCGCATCCCCAAGCTTAGGCTCCTGCCACTCCTTATTCCTTCATCTATCGTGATCTCACCCAATCACACAAAACTCAATAAAACCTTTGTGAGATCCGTTAGTATAACAAATAAATCTTTAACTTTAAGTACTGTTGTAAATTGATTCATATTTAATATTGGCATAATGCTACTGTACTCCAACTTCTCCATGACTCATACCCCCAGATACGATCCATAGATTCATCAAAATAAGCAAACTATGCAACAAAAAGAGAATCTGTCTAAAACAGAACAGTCTGTAAAGACCTATTTAAAAGCCGTATGTCTCTAACTCCAAAAATTATGAAACATTAGCACAACGTGGGAAATTCATATACCAATACTGTGTAAATATTTCAGATTTTTCTGACACTCCAGAACAGAATTAAAATTCCAGCACTGGACGCAAAAACTTTCTGTTTTCCAAACAGCATCAATTGTACTATCTTCCAAATCATCCCAAAGGCATTACTTGGCACAAACACTAATTAAAACATAAAAACACAATCATAACAGTAGCATAATTGTATAAACACACAAGAACAGAAATAAAAAGCAAAAACAATATTTTATTCATTGGGTTGCCTCCCAACAAGTGCTATTGTTTTATGCCCCTAGCTATACATAATGCATAGTTTTCAAGTATTACCATCCTTCAAGTTGATTCCATAAGTGGCCCTCATAATGGATTCATAGGGTGCTTTAATTATTTTCCTAGGGAAGTGTTCCATCCCTTTCTTTAGTGGAATTTGAAATCTTATATTCCCTTCTTTCATAACAATAATAGCACCAATAGTTCGTAAGAACGGTCTACCAAGTATTATGGGCAAGACGGATTGCAATCAATATCAAGTACAATAAAATCAACGGGCACATAATTTCTATTTGCAAGAATAAGAAAATCATTAATTCTTCCCAATGGCTTTTTAATAGTAGAATCCGCAAGATGCAAATTAAGAGAACATTAATCTATATTGGTAAAACCTAGCACATCACATAGGGATTTTGGAATTATGGAAACGCTAGCACCCAAATCACATAAAGCATTACACTCATAATTTTTAATTTTAACTTTAATGGTGGGTTCCCACTCATCATATAATTTTCTCGGAATTGAAATTTCTAGATTAGCTTTTCTTCTAACGCTTTCATCATTGCTTCTACAATGTGTTTAGTAAAAGCCTTGTTTTGTTCATAAGCGTTGGGTGAATTTAGCATAGATTGTAACAAATAAATGCACTCAATCAAAGAACAACTATCATAATTAAAGTCTTTGTAATCCAAGAGAGTGGGCACATCACTAGTTAAAGTTTTTACGTCTCCAGACCCACTTTTATCAAATTTTTCATCAAGATTTTCAGCCTCCGAATTATGGGGACGCCTCTTAGCTAAAGTTGACTCTTCTGCAGTCCCCTTTTCATCAAGTTTTATATTGCTAAACAAGGAATCAATAGATGAAACACCAATCATTTTATTATCTTCATCATTACTACGATAGAAATCGGGAGGAATCGCTTTTTCTAAAAATTATCATTTAGCTTTTAGCATAGAGGTTCTTTTCTTACTCTCATCCATGGAGACATATAAAGCTTTAATTGATTCATTAATATCAATTTTGGGTGGCAAAATTTTAGTCTTAAAATTTTCCACATCATGAATAATTCTATCAATGCTCCTAGACATATCATCAAGTTTACTTAATTTTTCTTCTATCGTAGTGTTGAAAACTTTTTGAGCATCGATAAATTCTTTAATATTACTTTCAAGATCAGAGGCATCCTATTATTATTATTATAAGAATTATCATAGGAATTGCCATAATGTCGTGGGTACGACCATTTATGGGGCCATCTAGCCCCTTGTGGTTCGGCAAGGGGGGTCAACGTGCACAAAGAGCATGAACAATGGAAGATGCAAGGGATTTACCCAGGTTCGGGCCGCTGAGAAGCGTAAAATCCTAATCCTGCTTTTTCTGCACCTCTCCATCACGCGCACTTGCATGCATGCAGGGCAGCGGATTGGTGGAGAAGGGCGGCCGTTGGAGTGATGCGCCGGGCCAGGGGGCGCAGGGCACGGGATTGGCGATCGTGGGCGGTTGCTGGATTAACGTGCCCGGCCAGAGCGTAGGGCATGGGATTGGCGAACGTGGGTGGCCGTCCGAAGACGGTGAGGAGCCAGCCTTCCGCACTCCCCCTATAAAGAGGGTACTGCGGGGTGCGATGCTCACTCATCTCCTTCCGCCTTGATCCTTAGCAACTATCGCCTCTTTCTCTTGTCTTCCTCCCCCGCATCCGACAACGGCATGGCGAGGCGGAGAGGTCGCGGCGTGTTTCCGCCGCCGCGGCGAGGGCTTCTTCCTGGCTCCAAGCTCATGCTTCGGCTGCAGCTGCGGAGGCTAGCTCCAGCGCTCAAGGGAGCGCCGCGGCCCGTGGCTGCGGACGACGCGGCTCCCGTGGTCGGGGCGGCCATGGCGGGGCGCTTGTCACTCCGTCTTTGGTCCTTCCTCCGCCGGCAGAAGGCTACACGGAAGATACGGCGCAAGAGTTCGTCTTGGAGCTGCGCGACCAGCCGCGGAGCTGGCTGCAGCTTCCTCGCCCTTTTGCTAGGGAAATGGAAGGCCGCCACCTACACGGCTTATGGCTGCGCGTGGACGGTTGCTGCAATGGCCCGGTCTGGGTGACCATTGAGACTTCCAACAATGGCATCATGTACCTCACGCGCGGGTGGAAATCGTTCGCCCGTGCCCGTTGCTTGGGGCAAGGGCACCTTCTGCACTTCAGGCTGGACGGACCAGACACGCTTGTCGTGAAGTTCTTCGGGGCTTCAGGCGCTCGTCTGGAGTGATGCGCGGAGAGCTCGAGTGACAGCGACACCTCTTCCTCCAGCGACGCTGATGATGACGGCGATGATGACGGCTCTCCGGGCGTGAAGATCGAAGACAACGGCGAAGAGTCTGGCTGATCGCCGGCAGCACCATCATCTGGCGTTCCGGGAACAAGCTGGACTCCGCATAGGCGGCCCTTTTGCCCTTCTTGTACTCGAGATAAACCCTGGCAAAGGGCCAACAAAAATGTAATCGAGTACCTTTTCAATGAATATCTGTCGTATACCGGGTTTAAGTGAATGTGTGATGTTTCCCTTGTTTTATTTTGCCTTTGTATGATCGCATCCCTACGCTGGTTGGAAACTTGCCGGTGCGCACACTTGCCGCGAGCGCTTCGAGGAACGGGTCCTTAGCAGCCTGCTGGAAGTGCTGCTGCCGGCAAGGCTACTTGCCGGGACAGAACGCAGCTGCTAGGCTTGCCGAGCGGACTCGAGGCAAGCTAGAGCGCAGACCGATTGCGACAAGGTTCCTTTCGCGTGCAGGTTTCTCATACAAAGCACATAACCATTCAAGGGAGATCGCGAATGTAACAAGGAAAATTTTCAAAGTTTTTCAACTTAGCTTTTCCTTGCGTCGTTTTTCTCGTTTTATGAAACGATTGCTTGAACGTCATTAAAATGGTACCCATCTCCACTCCTTCCCCCGGGAAACTTGCACGCGAGGGATCCTTCTGTCCTTTTAAGAAAAAGAAAGAAGAGAAAAGAATGGTTTGAGAACCTTGACGGTCCATTAGTAGTCATTCCATACAAACTAAAGTGTAAATCACAACATCGCATGTAACCACATATAAATGAGTATGTACGAGGAGTTGCGAAAACACTTAGCTTTATTATGCACAGGATCTGCGCCTGGCTTTGTACAAAGGGTTACATGTCTTGCTGACAAAGCTTGTACAAAAGGGGTTGCCGGCAGGTGTCCCGGCAACTGCGCCTTATGGGTAGAACTTGCGAAGATGCTCAATATTCCATGAGTTTTGCACTGGAGTGCCATCTTCGGTCTCCAGACGGACTGCGCCAGGTCTGGTGACTCGTACTACCCGGTAAGGGCCTTCCCACTTGGACTGAACGCGCCGAACAACAAGGTCGCCTTCCTCAAGGCTTCGGGCACGCACTTTGCGGCTATGGTAGCGGCGCAAGGCTTGCTAGTAGCGTGCAGCTCGAACAGCCGCCCGAAGACGATCTTCCTCAAGGAGCGTTGCGTCGTCTTGCCGCAACCGCTCTTGTTCAGATTTATCGTAAGAGAGCACTCGAGGTGACCCATATATGAGTTCCGTGGGGAGCACCGCTTCTGCACCATAGATTAGGGAGAAAATCGTTTGGCCGGTAGCTCGATTCGGTGTCGTTCTGAGTGACCAAAGAACCGCCGGCAACTCATCAATCCAGTGTCTTCCACATTTGCACAACTTGTCAAAGGTTCTTGTCTTGAGGCCACGCAGCACTTCAGCATTCATCCTTTCTGCCTGGCCGTTGCTTCTCGGGTGAGCAACAGACGCAAAACAGATTTTGCTACCAAGGTCTTGGATATATTGCATGAAGGTGCGGCTCGTGAACTGTGTGCCATTGTCGGTGATGATTCTGTTAGGAACCCCGAAACGGCAAACTAATCCTTTGAAGAACTTGACGGCTGATTGCGCTGTCACCTTTCTCACCGGCTCCACTTCAGGCCACTTTGTGAACTTGTCGATGGCGATGTACAAGAACTCAAAGCCCCCGGCAGCGTGGGGGAAGGGGCCCAAGATATCAAGCCCCCAGACCGAAAAGGGCCAGGAGAGAGGGATTGTTTGGAGAGCTTGAGCTGGTTGATGTATGTTCTTTGAATGGAACTGGCATGCTTCACACTTGGTTACTAGCTCAGTCGCATCCAGGAGGGCGGGGGGCCAATAGAAGCCTTGCCAGAATGCTTTGCCGGCAAGTGCCCTTGATCCCATGTGAGAGCCACAAATGCCTCCGTGTATCTCTGCCAACAGTTTTAGTCCGTCTTCCCGGCAAACGCACTTCAATTTCACACCGTTTGGTCGCTTTCTGTACAGAATGCTATCCACAAACTGATACATACTTGACTGACGGGCTACTTTCGCAACTTCTTCTTGCTCATCGGGAAGTTCTCTTGTTTGAAGGAAACGGACTATCTTCTATGCCCATGCCGGAGCCTATGGCTCGAAGACAAGAACTAAAGGCACGTCTTCGGCCACGGGAGCGCCTGCTTCTGCGACAAGAACCTGGGGTTCCGTGCTAAGCGGCTGCTCACCGGCAACCATGTTGTTGTTCTCGACAATACCCTTGTCGGCGGCTTCTGGAAGCTCTGGCGGAAAATACTTGCCGGTATCCAACTTCCTTCTCTTACTGGCCTGCATCGATGGAGTGACTGTTGGTTGATTCAAATGGAGCACAAACGTACCTAGTTCCACGGGAAGCTTTTGAGCGGCACACTTTGACAGGCTATCAGCAATGCTATGTTTCGCACGAGGGAGGTGCTCTGTTTGTAACCCGTCAAAGAGTTCTTCCAATTTCCTCACTTCTTCCACGTACGCTTCCATCAACGGGCTCTCGTAATCTTTGTTTACTTGCTTCACAATAAGCTGCGAGTCACCGCGGATGATTAATTTTCTGATCCCAAGGTCCACTGCGATCCTAAGACCGGCAAGGAGTCCTTCATACTCAGCAGTGTTCTTTGTGGTTTGCTCCCTGGGAAAGTGCATTTGAACCACGTACTTGAGGTGCTCTCCGGTGGGTGCGATAAGCAACACCCCGGCACCGGTGCCTTGCAGCGAGAAGGCATCGTCAAAGTACATGATCCCTCCCTTGGCTGTCTCTTTGCCGGGGAGAGCTGTTTCTTGAACTTCTTCGTCTTGCGTTGGCGTCCATTCTGCAATGAACTCCGCCAAGGCTCTGCTCTGGATGGTTGAAGTGCTTTCAAACTTGAGCGCAAAGCTTGACAATTCCAATGCCCACTCCACTATCCTGCCGGTTGCCTCTGGATTTCTCAAGATGCGTTGCAACGGAAAGAGGGTGACGACAGTGATTTCATGTGCTTGGAAGTAGTGGCGCAACTTTCTCGAGGCCATAAGGAGGCCGAAAAGCAGCTTCTGGATGCCGGAGTACCTTGATCTAGCCCCCTGCTGAAGGGAACTAACAAAGTACACGGGTCGCTGCACCACCTTTTTCTTCGGCACCACTTGCTGATCAGCTTCATTTGCTTGCGCTACCTTTGACTTTTCGGCATCAGATACTGCCGGAGAAGATTCCGGTTTGTCGCTGGACGGGTTCGCCGTCGCTGCTTCCTCGTCATTGAGTTCCCTCTGTGCCACTACTGCAGCACTAGCCACTTGATTCGTTGCCGCTACGTATAGCAGCAATGGCTCTTGTGGTCCAGGTGCAACTAGAGTTGGCGCGGAGGAGAGGTATCTTTTCAAGTCCTGTAGCGCGGCCTCCGCTTCCGGAGTCCATTTCATCGGACCTGCCTTTTTCAAAATCTTGAAAAACAGCAGGGCGCGCTCAGCGGACCTCGAAATGAACCTACTCAAGGTAGCAACACAGCCGGCAAGACGCGCACATCTTTGACGCTTTTTGGTGCTTGAATTTGCTCAATGGCTTTGATCTTGTCAGGATTTGCTTCAATTCCTCGCTGAGATACAAGGAACCCAAGAAGTTTGCCGGATGGGACGCCAAACACACACTTCTCAGGATTGAGCTTCAAGTTGATTTTGCGCAAGTTTGCAAATGTTTCTTCCAAGTCTTAAATGAGGGTAGATTTGTCCTTGGTCTTGACTACTATATCATCCATGTACGCTTCCACATTCCTGTGCAGCTGGGGCTTAAAACCAATCTGGACCGCCATTGCAAATGTTGAACCAGCACTCTCTAATCCGAAAGGCATACGCACAAACCAGTATGTGCCACATGGAGTAATGAATGCGGTTTTATCCTCATCTTCCTTGGCCATGAATATTTGACGGTATCCAGAATATGCATCAAGGAAGGAGAGCAGATCATAGCCGGAAGTAGAGTCTACAATCTGGTCAATGCGCGGCAAGGGGAAAGAATCCTTTGGACATGCTTTGTTAATATTAGTGTAGTTAATATAAAGTCTCCACTTTTCATTTGCTTTGCGCACAACAACTGGATTTGCCAACCAAGTTGGATGTAGTACACGTCTAACCAATCCTGCTGCTTCAAGCTTTTTGATTTCTTCGGCAATGAATTGTTGCCGCTCCAACGCTTGCTTCCGGACTTTTTGCTTGATGGGACGAGCGTGAGGACAGACAGCAAGGTGGTGCTCAATTACCTCCCTGGGAACACCGGGGATGTCAGATGGTCGCCATGCAAACACATCGACATTCGCCCGCAGGAAGGCAACGAGCGCGCTTTCCTATTTGCTGTCAAGGGTGGCACTGATGGTGAAGGTACCGTCAGTGCCGTCCTCCCTCGCAGGCACCTTCTTGGTCGCCGGTGAAGTAGCTTTGGATTTCTTACCGGCAGAGCACTCCGGCAAGTCTTCAACAGGTGCGCAGCACTCCGAAGAGGTGCGCTTCCCGGAATCTTTGCTGGAAGTCTTGCCGGACTTCTTGCTTTCCTTCTTCTTGGCGAGAGCTGGCGCCTTGGCAGCCTCCGCTGCAACCGCATCTCGGTACATCTTATCGACGCAAATGACTGCGTCTTTCTTGTCGGAGTTGATGGAAATGACGCCCATCGGTCCTGGCATCTTCAACGTGTTGTAAGCATAGTGAGATGCTGCCATGAATTTAGCCAGGGCTGGGCGGCCAAGAATTCGATTGGACGGCAAGGGGATCTTGATGACATCAAACACAATCTTTTTCGTTCTGTAGTTCAGTTCCGCGCTAAACGTCACCGGTAGTGTGATCTTCCAATTGGGCTGGCTTCTTCCCGGGTTTACTCCTTGAAACGTGCCCATTTTCTCGAGTTCCTCGTCGGGGATCTGCAGCCTCTTGACAGCTTCCGGAGAGATCAGATTCAAACCGGCCCCACCGTTAACTAACATCTTTGTTACTTGGAGGTTGCGAATCGTTGGTGAAACCAACAACGGCAAACACACGACCACAGTTATGCGATCAGGGTGGTCCTCGGCATAAAAAATGATAGGCGTGTGTGACCATTTGAGCGGCTTTTGAGAGCCCATTGCTGGTTTTGCCGCATTAACCTCACGCGCCCACTGCTTAAGTTGGCGGTGAGAGGAGTGCAAGGATGCTCCCCCGTCAATGCACATGCCATCGGTTGCCTTCTGAAATTCTTGTTTGTTAGTCTCATCATCGTCCTCTTCATCACTTCCATCATCCTCCTCTTTCTTGTCTCGGCCTCTAGCAGGCTTCTCTTTCTGTTGTTTGGCCTTGCCGCGGCGGCCTCCTCTACCACCACGGCCCTTTTTGTCGGACCCACCGGCACCATCTTGACCCTTCTCTTTGTCACGCTTTTCATATTCAGCTTTCTGTTTCTCAACAAGGTGCTCGACTTGTCGGCATTCTTGGAGATCATGGCCCTTGATACGGTGAATCTTGCAGTATGGTCCATCAGACTTGCCGGCCTTCTCATTCTCCGCCGCCTCCTGGCAAGCGGCGCATACAGCTACCTCCTTGCTGGAGCTCTCAGTCTTGGCTTTCTTGGCGGGCTCAGAGTTGCCGGAGCCTTCGACAGCCATGACAGTCTTGCCTTTGTGCTTCCTGTTGCGCTTTCGGCCTTTCTTCCTCGGGGTGGCAGCATCATCGTCCTCAGAATCTACCTCGGCACCAGCGTCCTCCCCGGGAAGCCTTCTTCCTTCCTCAGTACGTGCACACTTATCCGCCAACGTATAGAGCTCGTTGACGGTCTTGGGCAACTTGACGTTCATTTTCTCCCGCATCCTCCGATTGCGCACATTCGTGTGAAAGGCGGCAATGACGGCTGCGGGATGCACATCTAGAATGTTGCGGTGCACATGGCTGAACCTCTAGATATACTTGTGCAAAGTTTCACCATCTCTTTGCGGGATCACCTGCAGGTCGCTGGGCTGTCCAGGGGCCTTGTGGCCTCCGGTAAAGGCACCAACGAACTCATTGCAGAGATCTGACCACGAAGAAATGGTGTTCTCCGGCAAGTTCATCAACCAAGATCTCACGTTAGGCTTCAGTACCAATGGGAAGTAATTGGCGAGGATCTTCTCATCTCTTCCTCCGGCAGCTTGCACGGCAATCGTGTAAATGCCCAGAAACTCTGCCGGATTCAGCTTGCCGTCGTACTTCTCTGGCACTTCTGGCTTGAAGGCCCGGACAGACGGCCATCGGACTTGCCGCAGCTCGCGGGTGAAAGCAGGACACCCAACCTCGTAAGGTAGATATCCGCCAACCCCTGGCGCAGGCTCATCAACGATGGGGCCATTACGCGCGTCGGATTGATGACGTGACTCCCGGCGCCGTTCGATGGTGGTGCGGGCGGCTTCTGCCCACCTATCTCGCAGCACTTGCCACCGGTCTTGCCGTGCTCGCGGATCTGAAGAGGCCATCGACACTTTGTTGGGCTCGAAAGATCGTCGAGCTTGCTGCGGTTGTTGGCGTTGCTGCTGTTGAGACTGTTGCCGCCGAGGTGATTGCACCGTTAGCGTAGTACCGTCAACGCGGCCACCGGCTGGAGCTGCTGGTGCTGTTTGTGGGCGCCGTGAGGGCTCCGCTTGCTGTGATTTACTGGCCTCGGCAAAGCCAATCAAGCTTTGGTTGGTGGCTCTCCACTCATCCATCTTCTCTGCCGCTGGAGGGAAGTTCAGCAGCATCTGGGCTCGCGCCATTGCTTCTGCCGCTGTGGCTGGCATGGCCGGAAGCGAAGAGCGCGACGTTGCTCTACTCCTGGCAGAGCCAGCAGGAGCGCCATCGCGGTCTTGCTGCCGCGGAACATGATCAACGGTGGGTCGCCGTGGCGGAGGCGGTGCCTGAGGATCTTGGATTTGATCAACAGGAGTCTTGCCATGAGGTCGCTGCTGCCCGGAGTCGTTGGCGCCGCTCGGGGCTGTTCCGCGCCCGTTGTGTGGCGTCTGTCCCGAAGTTGCATCCTTGGATGCCGCCGCGGCGGGATCTCGGCTCGCGCCGGCCCGGGCGTTGCCGCTCCGGTGGCTGCGTTCGCCGGCGCGGCGAGGAGGAGGAAGGAGAGGTCGTACGTCAGCTCCGCCCGCGCCGTCGCGGCTCCGTTCGCCAGAGGTTCGAGGAAGTCGACTGCCTCCAGCGCGCTCGTCTCCTGCGTCGACCACGGTGGGCGTGGCGACCGCGCCGCCTGCGCTGGTGGTGCCAACCGCGATATCTGCGCCACCCGCATTGGCCGTGCCACCTGCGAAGCCTGCGGATGCGTGCGGGGTGGCCGTCATCGTGATGCCCTTCTTCTTGGGTGCCATCGACGACGAGGAGGATGACGAGGAAGTCGATGAAGATGATGAAGAAGACGCGCAATCCACTGATCAAAGTTCGTGCAAGCGAAGCCCCCCTACCTGACGCGCCAAAGATGTCGTGGGTACGACCATCTATGGGGCCATCTAGCCCCTTGTGGTTCGGCAAGGGGGGTCAACGTGCACAAAGAGCATGAACAATGGAAGACGCAAGGGATTTACCCAGGTTCGGGCCGCTGAGAAGAGTAAAACCCTACTCCTGCTTTAGGTGTATTGGATGTATGAAAGCACGAATACAGAGAGCGCTTCTTCCGGCAAGGTGAGGAGAGTGCTGCTACGCGAGACGTGCAAGTGTTTGATCAGGCGGTCCGAATCCCTCTGACTGTTGCCTTGGCCCTCCTTTTATAGCTCAAGGGGTCACCACAGTGGCAAAACAGTAATTACATAACGATTAGATTGCAAACACTGCTATCATACCTAACTCTGTCAGTTTAGGACAAAAGCATTAAATGCACCGTTAGGTGTCATGCGGAGAGATAGCCCCGGCAAGGTTTCTGCACCGCTTGCTCAGCTACCTCGTATTATGTTGACACGCCTCTGGGACGGGTGTAATTAGAGGCAAATCCTGTCCTAGTGTGCTGACACGTGCCCGACAAGCCTTACCAACCAGCCTGCGTGGTCGACACCTCATCCACTAGCGAGCACCTGTCTGGTGGTGGAGTGGTGGAGCGCTGGAGGGCTGGCAGAAGCTTGCCGATACGGAGCTTGCCGGGTCTTCACCTTGCCGGTTCATCCTTGCCAGCAAGGAATGTCTTCATCTTCGGTACTTGTTGAGTGCTTGCTGATGTTTTGTCTTGAGCTTCTCCCCAGTGGCTTCCGCAACTGGGTTCTGAGTCTTGTTCTTGGCGGTCCCCGGCAAAGCTTGGCCGGCAAGGAAGCCGCTACCGTCTGTGCATAAGTCAGGGTATAAAATACCCATGTTTTATACACCGACACATAATTATTAGAGGAATTTCCAGGAAACGGCCTAGGATTAAAATTACCTCTATAAGCATTATTATTAAAATTGTTTCGCGAGACAAAATTCACATCTACGGGATCATTATTTTGCTCAATCAAGGTGGATAAAGGCACATCATTAGGATCAATAGGAGTATTTTTGCTAGCAACCAATTTCATAAGCGCATCAACTTTATCACTCTAAGTACTAAGTTCTTCAACAAAATTCACTTTTTTACTAGTAGGAGCTCTTTCAGTATGCCTGTCATGGTGAAATCACGGCAGATGCCATGAGATGGCTAAAAGTGGGGGGCTGCGTGAGGACGCCAGTGGGTTCCGGAAGCGAGGTTGGCACGCGCGTGCGGGAGACACAAGGCGTACCCAGGTTCAGGGCCCTCCGGGGAGGTAACACCCCTAGTCCTGCCGAATGGGTTGATAGGTTCAGAGGCCGCAATGGCTACAATGCTGCTCCTGGAGCTGTTTGGGAGGAGGAGGAAGAAGGAGCTAGCTCTCCCTCGGCCTCTCCTGTGAGTGTGTGTGCGTGTAAGATAGTACGAACCAAGCTCTACCAAATACCCTCTGCATGGAGGCTTCCTGGGGGGTCTTATAGCCCGACCCCCCAGGGTTACATGGGTAAAATCACACCCACCGGGACCCGGTCGTCGGCGTCTGGAGCCGGCTGTGGGGCCACCGGCTGCTGGGCCCCGCCGGCTGCTCGGCACTGTGGCCCGTCGCCTCGAGCGTCACGGACGGGACGGCGTCGTGGGGGTCTGCAGTGGCACGCTGGTGCTGACGCTGGCCATCCCGGTCAGCAGGGCCAGCACCTTTGCCGGCGCGCCTTCCCGAGGCGGTTTGCACTGTAGCCATGTTCTCCCGTCGTGGGGGGCTGTCTTGTCACAGGGAACGATGGGACGCCCGATGACCCATCGTCAGCCGGCCATCGGATAGCCGGACCCGGCCTGGGGCCGGGCCTAGCTGGCTTGCGCTGGGAAGCTGGCCGGATGGCTAGCCGGCCGGATGGGGCGCGGGCTGCCCTGATATTTTTGAAAGGGGGCTCCGGGTTCGCTTGCCTACCTGGGGGTCATCCCCCCGACAGTAGTCCCCGAAGCTGTAAAGGCTCGCCAGCTCCAAGCGGGGGAGGCTTTGCAGCTTATCCCCCCGCAGGAGCATGGTTGCGTGGCGAAGTAGTGCTGGCTTGGGGCCACCGTTTGCCGGCTTCCGGGAGCCGGGTCGAGGTACTTGGTTTCGCCGGAGTTCGAACGGCTCGGCCGGCTGGCCCTGCCGATATGTGGGAGTGCGCCGGTCGCCAGATGAAATCCTGCCACGTGCAGCCCAGCGGCTGAAGAGGCCTGCCAGGCCACGCGCGCGACGAGACGTCGCGGTGGGTTGGGTCCCACCTGGCCGCGGCCTCGACCCGCGCGTGGGATTTACTGCGGCCCCACGCGCCTGTTGGAGTGCTTGGGGCAGTTAAGGCGTGACTTAACGCGCCCGTGTATTGCGGGGGAGTGGGGATCGTGGGCGCAAATGATCCCACTCCCCCACGTTCGACCGGGGTCTTTAAATGGGAAGGGAGGGGAGAGGCCGAGGCATTCGCTCCTCTGCCCCCGCCAGTTGCTTCGCCTCTGCCTCCCATCTTCCTTCTTGCGCACACCGCCGCCGTACGCCGTCGCCTGCGCGCCGTCGCCCGCTAGGCACGCCACCGCGCCGTACTGCGACCCACGCGCGGCCGCTCTCTCCTTGCTCCAACGCTGCTGCCTTCTTCCTTCCTCGACCGCGCTTCTCCCGCTCCCGCCAATGGCGTCGCCGAAAGGCTCGTGGGAGGGGTCGGTGGTCACCGACGACGACATTGCCTATCTTTGCCGTCCGCGGCGGCTTCCGCCGGCGGCGGATGTGGAGGCGCGCGCGCACGGCGAGGAGATGGCAACGGAGCCGCGGAGTGGCGAAGTGGTGGTGTTCTACACCCACTTCCTCCGCGGGCTCGGGCTCCCGACGAGCGTCTTCTTCAGGCGCTTCCTCACCTACTTCGGTCTCCAGCCGCACCATCTGGGGCCGAACGCCATCCTGCAGCTCGCCGGCTTCGCAACGCTGTGCGAGGGCTAAGTCAGCACCCTCCCATACGTGGAGCTATTGTGCCTGATGTTCTACCTCAAGCAGCAAGGAGCAGCAGCCGGCATCATGTCCGAGTGCGGGGCGGCCGTGCCGGTTACCCGGACGGCGGGCCCCTTCCCGAAGCTGCCGCTCGAGGACTCCACCAAAAAGTGGCAGAAGTCCTTCTTTTATGTGAAGAACGCGGACTCGGCCAACGACCGCATCAACCTCCCTCCCTTCGTCGATGCGCCCCCGGCCGAGAAGCTGAACTGGGGGCACAACCCGAAGAGCCCATCCGCGGAGATCCTGGGGATCTGCCGCCGGGTCAAGGAGATGACGGACCGCGAGGGGCTCACCGCCGTGGACCTCATTTCCGCCTTCATCGGTCGCCGGGTGCTGCCGCTGCAGAGGCGGCCGCACCGGATCTACGATATGAGCGGCCGGTGCGACCCCTGCCGGCTGTCGACGAAGGAGCTGACGGCGGAGGAGATCGCCGTGTGTGTCAACGACGTCTCTGCCGCCGGGCTCAAGGTGAAGGAGTGGCGGTTCGGCAAGGAGCCGAACAGCCGGGACGCCCAGGCGCCAGCGGTAAGTCTCTGGTCTTTGTTCTTCGCCGCGTCCGCCCTTCTCTTGCGCCCTGACGCCCTGGGCCGGCTGCAGCGCTTCCCGAGCCAGCTGGTGCATGACGGCCCGAGTCCCATGGTTCTGTAGCCGGACCGGGACGAATTTGACCCAGAGGACGAGGAGGCCGGCAACGAGGGAGCCGAAGGCGGCGAGGAGCACCCCGCGGGCGCGGAGGCCGGCGGCTCCGCTCAAGCCGGTAAGTCTTCGATCCCAGACGTTTTGCGCGAGTGGCTGGATGGCGACGAAGATGACGAGGACGGGACGGGTGATGCAGCTCCTCAGGGCGCGCAGGCGAGCGCCGGGGCCGCCCCCAGGGGGCGGCAGAGGAGGGCGACTGGGAAGCCGACGGGCCCAAGCCGGCCGTACGGGAAGCAGCCGGTCACGGCGTGGCCGGCTGCGAAGCGCCCCGCTGATGCGCAGACGGGCGCCCTGAAGAGGTCTGCCAAGAAGGCGCACCGGATGGCGCCGCCGGCGGGTCCGGCGCGAGCGGTTCCCGTGGCCATAGGGTAAGTTTCTCTTGCAGTTGAATTGTTGCCTTACCTGCCGCTGTTCCTGTTGTTCTTTCTTTTTCTTTTCTTCTTCTTCTTCATCTCTCTCGCGCGCCGTCCAGGAGCGCGCTCGAGCTGGCGGAGGCGGCCACGGCAGCGGCAGCCGTGGAAGAGGCCGACCGATGGCGGGGCCGGAGCGGCGCGGTGGAGCGTGAGGCGGCGGAGACCACCGAAGAGGTGCTCGCGGCCTGCCAAGTTGTCGCCACCATCATCGCCGGTTGCGGAGCACCGCTCCAAAGCGGTGCACGACCCGGCCCGCCGGGCGGAGGCCGATGACCGCGCGGCCGCCGAGGAAGCAGCCGGTCGCGGCGAATCCGGCGACCATGAGCCGGAGCCCGACCCAAAGGCCGACCAGGAGGTGCCGCCGGCTGTCGACCCGGCGGACGGAGCCGGAGGCGGAGGTAGAAGGGACCGCGAGCCGGAGGCCATGCTGGGCGGAGGAGGAGCGCCGCCACCAAGGACGGAGACCGCGCCGGGGAACTCGCGCGCCCTGGTGACGACGGAGCCGCGGGCTGCGGGGCTTAGCCTCGAACAGAGGCCGGCCGGCAGTGGGACCAGAGCTGGGTCCGCGGTTCGGCCGCAGTGGACCTGGGCGGCGAGCTCCAGCGAGGCGACGTGCGGTGCCCCCAGGAGCGAGCTGGACGCGGCGGTGGACTCTCTGCGGCTGCAGATCCCCAACCACCACAGCCAGTGGCAGAGCTTCGCCCAGGCGGAGAGCGGCCGGCTGCGACAGCTGGAGCAGACCTTCGCGGTGAGTTCTCCTGCCCTTCATGCTTTCTTGCTTTTCGTTTCCTCTTTGCCCTTTTTGACCGGCTTGGTCACTTTCCAGTGGGGGCGCGTCAGCGCACCCACTGGGTGTAGCCCCCGAGGCCCGGGTCGGCTGCACAGCAGGCGGGTCGGGCCTTCTCAGGCGTCCGTGTGCTGACTTTTTCTTCTTTGCAGTCCATCTACGACTAGCGGGTGGCGGCTTACAACCGCCTCCTGGGCCGGTACCACGCGGCCAGGGATCAGCTGGCGGCCAATGAGGAGGAGCTTCGCCAGGCCAGAGGTATTTATCTAGCTTCTCTCTTGCGTTCTTCCAGTGGGGGCGCACCAGCGCTCCCACTGGGTGTAGCCCCCGAGATCCGGGCCGGTTGTGCAACAGCCGGGTCGGATCTTTTTTGCTTCTTGTTTTGCTCTGTCGTCCGGCTCCTGACCGGAATCCGGATCCGGATGCGCAGCCGCCGCTGTTGACCCGGCGGAGATGGAGGGGCTCCAGCGCCGGCTGGCGGAAGCCGGCCAGCTCCGTGACCAGGCGGTCGCGGAGCGCGACCGGCTGCGGGAGGAGGCGGCCCGGGCAGTTCGGGAGAGGGACGAGGCCGCCGCTGCCCATAAGGCCGAGCTAGACCGGCTCGTTGAGGAGCGCCGTCCAGCGGCGGCACGGCAGGAGGCGGCGGTGAAGAAGGCCGCCGAGGAGGTCGCCCAGCTCAAGGCGGACCGCGACCGCAGCGCCAATGCGCTGGTGACGAGGGAGCGGGAGGTGCTGCAGGATGCGCTCTACATCGACGAGCTCCTCACGCGTAAGCGTTTTCGCTTGCGTCTTTTGCTTTTTTCTATTTTCCGCCCTTTGGCGTCTTGGTCAATCTTATTTCCTCTTTCTTCCAGGGTTCTTGCCCGAGACCCAAGGGTCGGCCGAGGCGGCGGTGAACGCCCACCGGCAGGAGCAGATGGCGGCGGGGGCCGCCGTCGAGGAGTACGCCGCCTGGTCGGTGGCGAAGATCACCGTGGCCGCCAAGGCTCGCTTGGAGGCTGTGGAGCGCCAGACGAACCGGTTTTTTGAAGCCGGTTTGTCGATGGTGGCGCCCTCTGGCCGGGTGCGATGGTGCCAAGCAACGTGAGCCGGCTGGCGCGTTGGCTGGAGGCCGGCGCGGCACGACTCAACGCGTGGAGGGCTTCCGCGGCTCGAGCCGGCGCGGACATGGCACTTGGGGTCGTGCTGTCATGGTACCCGACCATCCGCTTGGACCAGCTGCGTGCCCGGAGGGCTGGGGCGGAGGCGGACTTGGCGGAGCGGGTGACGTCGATCGCCGTGCGGGCTAGCAACATTGCGTCGTTCGCCCCGTACGGGGAGTTCATGCCGGAGCGGGCGCCGGACGGCGCGGAGCTTCCCGCCGATGACTTCGGCCTGGAGCTCGAGGACCTGGAGGGCAGCTCGGCTGAGACGGGCGCCGACGCGGACGACAACGCCGGCGAGCTAGACGACACTGCCACCACGGAGGACCCGGCGCCGAGCGATGCCGACGAAGCCGCAGCCTAGGGCTTTTATTTTTTCCTCTTTCAAACTTGAAACTTTTGTTAGCCGGCAGATCCACCCACTGGGGGGTGTGAGTTTAATGTAAGGAACTATTGGCCGCGGGCCTTGCTGTATATATGAATGCATGTTTGTCTCTTGTATGCTTGCGCCTGCCGTCTGGTAGTTTCGCTTTTGTTCTTTTCCCTTAGTTGTTTTCCTGTTCGCTTCCGCTTTCGTCCTTCTCCCCGTCAGCCAGACAGCCGGGATCCATTCTGTAGCTGGGATGGGGAGCCGGACTCAGAAGAGAGCGCTTAGTACTTAGGCCATAGGATTTGAGCGCAAGCGAAACACCCACTGGGCCGGCTGGCTGCAGGCGGCAAAGCCGGCTGGATCGCAGCCGGTCTGTGCGGCGGAGCGTGAAGTGAGAAGAGCCGGGTTGGCCGAGCCGGTCGTTCGTACTTAGCCGTTTTTCACGTGAGGATGCTTGCAGCCTTTGGCTCTTGCCAGCCTTGAACAGCCGGGAGCCGGTCTGTGGCTTATGGCAGAGAGGGCTTCGGCGGTGCGCACGTTACTGACCGGGTTGACGAGAACGCGGCGCGGGCTAGCCGGCGAGCCCCCGAGCCCCTGTGCTGGCCGTGCCGACCCAACGGGAGGGAGGTGAATGCGGTAAAGTGCGCAAGAACTCGATAGAGATGAAAAGGTAGCCCCCGAGTGTCGTTTGGGGGACCTGCTGCTTTCATTAATTTCCAAAAAGGGGTAGTGATACATACATACATGGTTCAACTGTAAAACGGACGGAGGAGCTCCGCGTTCCAGGGGCGTTCCGTCTCTTTGTCGGAGGTGTCTCTCTTGCGCTTGCTTTGCTTTTGCGCGTCGATGAGGTAGTACGCGTTGTTGCGCAAGGCCTTGCTGATGATGAAGGGGCCCTCCCATGGGGAGGATAGCTTGTGCTGGCCGGCTGTTTGCTGGATCAGCCGGAGCACGAGGTCGCCCTCGCGGAAAGCGAGGGGCTTGATCTTCTTGCTGTGGTAGTGGCGTAGGTTCTGCTGGTAGATGGCTGACCGGCTGAGGGCCAGCAGGCGCGCCTCCTCTAGCAGGTCGACCTCGTCTTCGTGTGCAGCCATGGCCTCTACCTCCGTGTACAGGGTGAGCCGAGGCGAGTCGAACTCGAGATCCGTGGGGATGATCGCCTTGGCCCCGTAGACGAGGAAGAATGGAGTGAAGCCGGTTGAGCGGTTGGGGGTGGTCCGGAGACTCCATAGGACGGCCGGTAGCTCGTCGATCTAGCTGCCGGGTGAACGTATGAGCGGCTCGACGAGTCGCGGCTTGATGCCGGCCTGGATGAGTCCGTTTGCCCGCTCCGCCTGGCCGTTGGACTGAGGGTGTGCGACGGAGGCCAGGTCAAGCCGAATGCCGGAGACGGAGTAGTAGCGCGCTAGCGTGCCTTTGGCGAAGTTGGTGCCGTTGTCGGTGATGATGCTGTTGGGGACGCTGTAGCGGACAGCGATGTCTTTGATGAACTTGACAGCCGTGGGGCCGTCGAGTTTCTTGATCGGTCTTGCCTCGATCCACTTGGTGAATTTATCGACGGCTACCAGAAGGTGTGTCATGCCGCCCCGAGCGGTTTTGAAGGGTCCCACTATGTCGAGGCCCCAGACGGCAAAGGGCCACGCAATGGGGATGGTTTGGAGTGCCGCAACCGGCTGGTGGCTCTGGGCCTTGAAGTGTTGGCAGCCCTTGCACTTGAGAACCAGCTCCTCGGCGTCCTTCAGGGCAGTTGGCCAGTAGAAGGCGTGGTGGAATGCTTTGGCCACCAGCGATCGCGAGGCGGCGTGGTGCCCGCACTCGCCCTGGTGGATATCGAGCAAGATCTCGAGGCCCCTGGCCGTCTCGACGCATCGCTGGAAGACGCCGGTTGTGCTGCGCTTGACGAGCTCGTGGTTGATGATGCTGTAGGCGGAGGCCCGGCGCTGCACCTACTGAGCCTCGACCTCGTTCGCCGGGAGCTCGCCGTTTGCCAGGAAAGCGAGGATTGGTTGGGCCCAAGACGGCGCCTCCAGCACCGTGAGGACGGCTACTTGCGCGGGTTCGGCCGGGTCGGGAGGCGGCGAGCTGGAGCCGGCAGCTCCCGAGCCTGAACAGGCAGCCCCCGGGGCTGGGTGAGAAGCGGCGGCGGTCGGGATCGGGATGGCAGCCCCCGGGGTGGTGCTGGCAGTCCCTGAGCCGGAGCCGGCAGCCCCCGAGACGGAGGGAAGGGCTGTTGGGTCGGCCGGGACGAAGATGGATTCGAAATCCGGAGATGGCTTGATGGATGGCTTGCGCAGGTGCTTGAGGGAGATGCCAGTTGGGATGGCTTGCCGACTGGAGCCAAGCTTGGCTAGAGTATCTGCCGCCTCGTTCTCGTTTCGGGGGACATGGAGGAACTCGCAGTCGTCGAAGCTGCCGGTCATCTGCTGGACCAGGTTGCGGTAGCTGGCCATGTTGGAGTCCCTGGCGTCCCACTCGCCAGAGCCTTGCTGGACCACCAAGTCAGAGTCGCCGAAGCAGAGGATGCGCCGGATGCCGATTTCTTTGGCCAGCCGGAGGCCGTGGACGATGGCTTCATACTCGGCGACGTTGTTGGAGGCGGCGAAGTGGAGTTGAAGCGCATAGCGCAGCCGGTCGCCCTTGAGGGAGGAGAGCACGATACCGGCTCCCAAACCGGAGGCCTTCTTCGAGCCGTCAAAGTGCATGCGCCAGTGCGTCACATCGGGAGCCGGCGGCAAGTACTGGGTCTCCGCCCAATCTACGAGGAAGTCAGCCAACGCCTGCGATTTGATGGTGGTACGAGGCTCGTAGAGGATGGTGTGGCCGGCTAGCTCGATGGCTCACTTGGCGATCCGTCCCGAGGCATCCCGGCATCCCATAATCTCACCGATGGGGGCCGTGCTCACCACGGTGATGGCGTGCTCCTGGAAGTACTGCCTGAGCTTCTTGGCGGCCAAGTACACGCCGTAGCACATCTTCTGGTAGTGGGGGTAGTTTTGCTTGGAGGTGGAGAGGACCTCGCTGAGGTAGTACACAGGGTGCTGGACCGGCTGTGCCTTGCCTTCCTCGGGGCGCTCGACCACCAGCACCACACTGACCACGCGGGTGGTTGCCGCGATGTACATCAGGAGCGGCTCCATCTCAGCCGGCGCGGCCAAGACGGGTGTGGTGGAGAGCATGTGCTTGAGGTCACGGAAAGCATCGTCCGCCTGGTCGGACCACTCGAACGGCGTCGTCTTCTTCATCAGCTGATATAGGGGCAGGGCCCTCTCCCCCAGCCGGCTGACGAACCGGCTAAGAGAGGTCAAGCAGCCGGTGAACTTCTGGACATCCCGTAGCCGAGCCGGCTTGCGCATGTGGTCGATCGCCTTGATCTTCTCCGGATTGGCCTCAATGCCGCGCTCCGAGACGAGGAAACCAAGGGTTGGCCAGCCGGCACGCCGAAGACGCATTTCTCCGGGTTGAGCTTGATCTGGTATTGGCGCAGGTTGGCAAACTGTCGGGGGGATGACCCCCGGGTAGGCCCAAGACGGCGAAACGACAGTTCAAGCTTTGCCAGGGGAGCGTCCCCTGGCAACCTGGCAACCCGGCCGGCTCGCCACCCGGCGTCCCGTCCGGCTCGCCGCCTCGCGACCCGGCGACCTGCCTGGCTGGCTGGAACCTGGCACTGTTCACCCTGGCACTGTTCACCCTGGCCGGGTCCCCAATCCGGGTTCCCAATCCGGGTCGAGCCATCCGGGTTGAGCCGTCCGTGTGGAGCCGTCCGGGTGGAGCCCGTCCGGCTGGAGCCATCCGGGTGGAGCCGTCCGGGTGGAGCCCGTCCGGCTGGAATCCGGCGAAGTCAACCACAACATCCCGTCAGACTGCGCGGACAAGACGGACACGCACTGTAGATTTAGCGGCTGGCACTGTACATTTAGCGGTTGGCACTGTACATTTAGCGTCTGGCACTGTTCACCTGCGGGCCACCCCTTGTCCCCTGGGCTTCCCTTTATAAGGAGCACCAGGGGAGGCCTCACGCAGGGACGGACAGCCACGGGCTCTCACGCTCTCACTCTCCCTCTCGTTCTCACTCTCACAGGAGAAGAGGAGAGCTCAGTGCCTCCATCTTCCTCCTCCAAACAGCTCCAGGAGCAAACATGTACTACCATATACTCCACATATACATCAGACATGCAGGAGTAGGGGTGTTACCTCCCACGGAGGGCCCCAAACCTGGGTAAACCACCGTGTACAGTTGCCCAAACCCGTCCCGGATCACCACTGCAGCCTTGCCCTCACCTCAAGCCATTCCATGGCATCTGCCGTGACGCGGCACCCCCCACGAGAATACCACGACAGTTGGCGCCCACCGTGGGGCTCGCTGCTACTAGAATCGCGGTCCGGGCGGGACCCTCTTCGTCACCGCTCCCGTGACGTCGCCGTCGTCCGGAGGCGGCAGGCTCGCGTGCCTCTGCGTGCTGCTCCGCCCACGGCCGCGCGTCCGCTCCTCGAGCTCGCGCTCGTTCCTGGACGCCTCCTCGTCTCTGCACGCGCTCTGCTGCAGCCTCTCCCTCGTTCTTCTTTTTCACACTAGTACAAGCAAAAGCAACAAAAAAGTCCCTGGGAAGAGCAGGAACACCCAGCGGGCGGCCATCGCTGCTCCGGCTCCGCGCTGCTTCGCCCCCGCGCCCGTCCGCGCTCGTCCTCGCGGGCCTTCGACCGGCTGCTCCCTGCGCCGCCTGCGCGACCTCGAGCAGGCCATCCTGCTCGCCTCCGACTACCCCGCGCCGGCTTCCTCCACCGTCTCTGCCCGTGGCACCGGGTCCGGCCCAATCCTTTGGCCGGCTCCCCCGCCTGGCCGCCTCGCCCGGCCGGCCTCCTACACGCCGGCTGGCCGGCTCCCGCGCCCGAGCTCGTCGCCCTGCCTCTGCTCCGCCCGCTCCCCCGAGAGCCTCCCGTCGTTGCGCCCTCCCGTCCGCGCTGGCCGGCTCCGCCCGCATCCCGGCCGGCCCGAACACCCGCGCTCGGCCGCCTCGCCGCCTCGCCGCCTGCCCACGTGTCGGCTCCGCGCGACCCGTCCGCGCCGGCCGGCTCCGCCCGCATCCCGCCCGGCCCGGCCGCCCGCCGGCTCGCCGTCCCGCCCCGGCCGGCTCCCGCCTGCCGGCTCCACCCCCGCGCACACGCCGCCCTCCTGCCGCTCGAGCCGCCCGCGTCGGCCGGCTGCGCCCGTGTGTTCTCAGGCCGGCTGGAGACATAAGGAAAGAAAAAGCATGACCGGGCCGGTTGCTCAAAAAAAATGCAGAAAAAGAAAAAGATGTCCGGCTGGCCCGTCTGCCTGCTTCGCCACTCAGACGGCCAGCCGTGCCCCGCCTCGCCCGGCCGGCTCCGTTGCCGCCTCGCCCGGCCGGCTCCGCTCGCCGCCTCGCACGGCCGGCTCCGTCGCCGCCTCGCCCGGCCGGCTCCTTTCGCCCCCCCGCACGGCCGGCGCCCCGCACGGCCAGCTCCGCTCGCCGCCTCGCCTGGCCGGTTCAGCTCGCCGCCTCGCCCGGCCGGCTCCGCTCGCCGCCCCGCCAGGCCGGCTCCGTCGCCGCCCCGCCCGGCCGGCTCCGCTCTCCGCCTCGCCCGCACGCCCCACCCGGCCAGCTCCGCTCGCCGCCTCGCCCGGCCGGCTCCGTCGCCGCCCCCCCGGCCTGCTCCGCTCTGCCTGTCCGGTTCTGCCCAGGCCGGTTGGGGCGCCCATCGACCGCCCGGAGGCTCGGGCCGCCTGCCGCACGTCACCTCCGCCCCGTCCGCGTCAAAACGCAATGTGAGCTCCTCGTCCGCATATCTCTGCACCGCGCGCAAGAACGGATAACCCTGAGCGACCCTCGGGGGCCACCTCCGCTCTTTTCCAGTTGTGTTGCTGTTCGCCCCGGCGCCAGCTAGTCTTGGCCCGGAGGCTTGCCGTTTGGCCCCATTCGTCCTTCCCTGCAGACGGCTTAGTAGTGTGCACGGTACCAAAGGCCCACTCTTCGTCTCAGCTACAGACCGCACCGCGGCTGTCCGGCTAGCGAGAGCAAAAGCTGTAGGTCACCTCACGCGAAAAACGTACGGGGGAGGAAGTGGCTTGGGCGACCCAGTCGTTTCCTTTATGAGTATCTGCTCGGTCGAATCTGCTCCCAGAGTCCGAGTACTGTACGCTCCACTCCGCGGCCCACTCTTCGCCTCAGCTACAGACCGGCTCCCGGCTGTTCGGCTGGCAAGAGCAAAAGCCAAAGGGCGGAGGGGACACGAAAAAGACTGAAGGGGGCTCGGACGAAACCGAGTCGGCACCCTCTGCATAAAACTTGGGCTGCCAAAGATAAATATTTGATATATCTGCACTGCCTAACTTTGTCTTTCGCATGATTATTTCCGTGGGGAACCCCCGCCTCCTCGCCCGGAGGCTCGGAGGCTACACCCAGTGGGTGCACCGGCGTGCCCCGCTGGGAGAACACCACGCCGGTTGCAGGCCCGCCACCGGCTGCCACCGGCATCCTCGACGCCACCGTCTGCTCCAACACCCACGGATACCCTCCGCCCGACTCTTCGAATCGCCCGGAGGCTCAGAGGCTACACCCAGTGGGTGCACTAGCGTGCCCCCACTGGAAGCGAGCCGCGCCGGCTGCAGCCTATAGCCGGCTGTCATCAACGACATCTGCCACGACAACTGCAAATACCCTCCGCTTGACTCTTCGAGTCACCCGGAGGCTCGGAGGCTACTGTCGGGGGGATGACCCCCGGGTAGTCCCAAGATGGCGAAATGACACTTCAAGCTTTGCCAGGGGAGCATCCCCTGGCGACCTGGCAACCCGGCCGGCTCGCCACCCGGCGTCCTGTCCGGCTCGCCGCCTCGCGACCCGGCGACCTGCCTGGCTGGCTGGAACCTGGCACTGTTCACCCTGGCACTGTTCACCCTGGCACTTTTCACCCTGGCCGGGTCCCCAATGCGGGTTCCCAATCCGGGTCGAGCCATCCGGGTTGGGCCATCCGGGTTGAGCCGTCCGTGTGGAGCCGTCCGGGTGGAGCCCGTCCGGCTGGAGCCATCCGGGTGGAGCCGTCCGGGAGGAGCCCGTCCGGCTGGAATCCGGCGAAGTCAACCACAATGTCCCGTCGGACTGCGCGGACAAGACGGACACGCACTGTAGATTTAGCGGCTGGCACTGTACATTTAGCGGCTGGCACTGTAGATTTAGCGGCTGGCACTATTCACCTGCGGGCCACCCCTTGTCCCCTGGGCTCCCCTTTATAAGGAGCACCAGGGGAGGCCTCACGCAGGGATGCACAGCCACGGGCTCTCACGCTCTCACTCTCCCTCTCATTCTCACTCTCACAGGAGAAGAGGAGAGCTTAGTGCCTCCTTCTTCCTCCTCCAAACAGTTCCAGGAGCAAACATGTACTACCATATACTCCACATATACATCAGACATGCAGGAGTAGTGGTGTTACCTCCCACGGAGGGCCCCGAACCTGGGTAAACCACCGTGTACAGTTGCCCAAACCCGTCCCGGATCTCCACTGTAGCCTTGCCCTCACCTCAAGGCATTCCATGGCATCTGCCGTGACGCGGCACCCCCCGCAAGAATACCACGACACAAACGTCTCCCTGAGATACTCGAGGAGGGTGAGGTGCTGCTTTGTCTTCACCACGATGTTGCCGACGTAGACGTGCACGTTCCGGCCGATTTGTGGAAGGAGGCATTTTTGCATGCAGCGCTGGAAGGTGGCGCCGGCGTTCTTCAAGCCGAACGACATGGTGATGTAGCAATATGCCCCGAAGGGGGTGATGAAGGACGTCTTGAGGGCATCTGTCGGGTCCAGCTTGATCTGGTGGTAGCCGGAGTAAGCGTCCAGGAAGGATAGGAGCTCGCAGCCAGCTGTGGAGTCGATGACTTGGTCAATCCGGGGTAGGGCAAACGGGTCCTTGGGGCAGGCCTTGTTCAGGCTGGTGTAGTCGATACACATGCGCCAAGTGCCGTTCTTCTTCAGGACGAGGACCGGGTTGGCCAGCCACTCGGGGTGGAACACTTCCATGATGAACCCGGCTTTGAGCAGTCGGGCGATCTCTTCGCCAATGGTTCTTCGCTTCTCCTCGGAGAAGCGGCGTAGCGGCTGCCAGACCAGCTTGGCATCCGGCCGGACATGGAGTTTGTGCTCGGCGTACTTCCTCGGAACACCCGCCATGTCTTTAGGGGACCATGCGAAGATATCCCGATTCTCACGGAGGAAGTCGACAAGCTCGCCTTCCTATTTGCTGTCGAGGCCGGAGCCCACGACGACGTACTCGCTGGAGTTGGGGTTGGACGGGTTGAGCGAAACCTTCCTTGTGCCCTTGGCCGGCTTGAAGGACCCCTCATCGGCCGACTGCTTGAGCTGAGCCGGCATGATCGGCTGCTCGCCAGCCAGCGCAACAAGACGGTCGAACTGGCGCCTCTCCTCGGCAATGACCAGCGACTCGGCCAGCTTGGATCCGTCTTTGGCGCACTCCAGGGACTTCTTGTAGTCGCCGGTGATGGTGATGATGCCCTTGGGACCCGGCAGCTTCATCTTGAGGTATGCGTAGTGAGGAACCGCCATGAACTTGGCTGTGGCAGGCCGACCCAAAAGCATGTGGTAGGGGCTGGCGAGGTTGACCACTTCGAACCAGATCGGCTCTCGGCGGAAATGGCCGCTGGTGCCGAATAGCACATCCAGCCACACCCGGTCGATGGGGGGGCACGAGGCGCCTGGCACGATGCCATGGAACACCGTCTGGGTGGGCTGCAGCTGACCCTCCTCGATGCCGAGCTTGACCATGGTGTCGCGGTAGAGGATGTTGATGCTGCTGCCTCCATCGATCAGCACCCGCAAAAAGTGGCAGGTGCGCTTCTCAGCGACGAAGGTGGGGTCGAGGACGAGCGCGTAGCCACCCGGCGTGGGCATCACGGCCGGGTGGTCCTCCCGGGTCCAATTGACGGGACGGTCAGACCAGTGCATGTACTGGGGGACCGGGGGGACGACGGCGTTTACCTCGTGCTGGTACTTGCGCTTGCTATGCTTGTCGTCGCCCTCACTGGTGAAGACAACGTAGGCCGCATCCTGCTGAGGGTAGGGGTCGTTAGCGAGGGCGCCGGCTGCCGGAGGTGGCGGGGGAGGTGGCGGGAGCTGCGGGTTGGGACCGGGCGGTGGTGGTGGGAAATCGCCGCGCATCAGGCGCTGGGTGATGCTGCAGTTCCGGAGCATGTGCATGGAAGGCTTCGCTCTGCTGTGGTGCTTGCGTGGGGCGTCCAGCATCTGCTCAAAGGAGAACTTGGGCTGCCAGGCCGTCTTGCCGGTGCGCTTTTGCTTGACGCCGCCTTGCTCGGCCGGCTGCTCCTCCGCCACGGCAGCCACCTGCTGGTTGTTGTAACGAGGAGCCTGCTGCTCGGCCTTCCGCTTGTTGTTGTTGTTGTTGTTGTTATTGTTGTTGTCTTGCCGGCGATGGTTGGTTTCGCCAGCCGGCTTCGGGGCGGCCGGCTGGACCGGGACCGGCTCGCCCTCTGCATCGACCGTGATCTTTACGCGCATCGTGGAGTCGGCCGTGGCGTACTTGTCCGCCAACGCCATGAGCTCCGCCAGGGTGTCCGGCTCGTCGCACATCAGGCGGTGCTTGAGCAGGGTGCCGTCTCGGCACCCGTCGACAAAGTACTGGATGGCTTGCACTTCGTGGACCCCTTCGCAAGAGTTGCGCAGCTCGGTCCACCGCGTGAGGAAGTCGCGGAGAGGCTCGCTCGGGCCCTGGACGCACATGGAGAGCTGGCGAGGCCGACCCAGACGCTTGTACATGCTGGTGAAGTTGCACACGAATGCATCCTCGAAGTCCAGCCAGGAATTGACGCTGCCGGCCCTCAGGCTGTTAAGCCATGTCCGGGCCGAGCCGAGCAGCATGAGGGGGACGTAGCGGACCGCCACGCGCCGGTTGCCGCCGGCGATGCCGACGGCCGTGGTGTAGTCAGTTAGCCAGTCTTCCGGCTTGGTGATGCCGCTGTACTTGGGCGTGTCGCGGGCCAGCGTGAACCCTTTGGGGAAGGACTCCTCGCGGATGTGGGGTCCGAAACACGCGGGGCCAACGGAGCTCTCCTCCTCGAGGAGCGTGGACCGCGCCAGCAGGTCGATCTGGTGGCGGGCGTCGGTATCGTCGTAGGGCTCGCGGGGTCCCAGCCGGCTTGCGACGGGGCCGCGTGGCACCACGTCGGTGGAAGCCGGCTGGGGTTGTCGAGACGGTGGGGGAGGAAGTTTCGGCTGCTGGACCCAGCCGTCACCGGCAGTCTCGTTGGCAACGCCATCGCCAGCAGCCGCGACGCGGTTGTGCCGGCTCCGGCTTGCCCGGCGCTGGCCAGAGCCGCAACTCATCGAGCCGGCAGGGGAAGACACCTGCTGCGTGTCCCGAGGGGCCCTTTCCGGGTTCGCGGTGTTTCCCGAAGCGGAGGCGGATGGCTGGGACGGGTCGAAACGCCTCTGCTGCTCGTTCGCCGCGGTGATGAGGTCGCGGATGCGCTGCTGCTGCTGCAGCAGCTCCTCGCCCTCCAGGAACTTGAGATCCGCCATGGCCGCCTGCGCCGCGCACATGTTCTTGACGGGGGTGTCGTAGACAGGCCGGCCTGCGCCTAGCACACGGCCGATCGCGCCTCCACGGACCCGCACTTCCGCGACCCGGCTGGGCTCAGCAGCGGCCGGCGTGAAGTCGTGGACGCTGTCATACTCTCGCTGGGCGGACTCTAGCCGACGCCGCATTGCCACGAGCGTCGTGGCCTCGACTAGCAGATGCTCACGGTCCTCGTTGAGCTGAGCCACCGCTGCCGCCGTGTCGGCGTCGGGCGTGATGGGGGCTTGCAGGCTCCGGATCGTCTCGCGGAGCGGGTCGACCCGGCGAGGCGGGGCCGCAGCCGCGGCGGCGGTAGCCGCGGCGGCCTTCTCCTTGTCGCGTGAGGAGCTAGAGCTAGCACCGACGGTCAGCACCTCCGCGCGGGCGCAGAGGTCCACGACATCGTAGGAGTCGGCGCAGCCAACGGGGACGGGCGAGTTGGTGAAGCTGCGTACCTCACTGGGGTACTCATCGGGGATGAGCGCAACGAACACGCGCAGCGCGCCGAAAGGGACGATGAGGCAGCCTGCGGGGCAGACGGCATCCGCGCAATGCGCTGCCTCGCAGCCAGCCGGGTTAGCCGTGCGGGGCGTGCGGACCAAGCCGTGCGTGATGCGCTCACCGGAGCTGGTGAAGGGCCTCGTCCAGAACTTGACTCCGGCCGACGCCGCAAGCGGCCCCACGGTGGGGGCCAACTGTCGTGGTGAAATCACGGCAGATGCCATGAGATGGCTAAAAGTGGGGGGCTGCATGAGGACGCCGGTGGGTTCCGGAAGCGAGGTTGGCACGCGCGTGCGGGAGACACAAGGCGTACCCAGGTTTAGGGCCTTCAGGGGAGGTAACACCCCTAGTCCTGCCGAATGGGTTGATAGGTTCAGAGGCCGCAATGGCTACAATGGTGCTCCTGGAGCTGTTTGGGAGGAGGAGGAAGAAGGAGCTAGCTCTCCCTCGGCCTCTCTTATGAGTGTGTGTGCGTGTAAGATAGTACGAACCAAGCTCTACCGAAGACCCTCTGCATGGAGGCTTCCTGGGGGGTCTTATAGCCCGACCCCCCAGGGTTACATGGGTAAAATCACACCCGTCGGGACCCGGTCGTCGGCGTCTGGAGCCGGCTGTGGGCCCACCGGCTGCTGGGCCCCGCCGGCTGCTCAGCACTGTGGCCCGTCGCCTCGAGCGTCACGGAGGGGACGGCGTCGTGGGGTTCTGCAGTGGCGCGCCGGTGCTGACGCCGGCCGTCCCGGTCAACAGGGCCGGCAGCTTTGCCGGCGCGCCTTCCCGAGACGGTTTCCACTGTAGCCATGTTCTCCCGTCGTGGGGGGCTGTCTTGTCACGGGGAACGATGGGACGCCCGCTGACACATCGTCAGCCGGTCATCGGATAGCCAGACCCGGCCAGGGGCCGGGCCTAGCCGGCTTGCGCTGGGAAGCCGGCCGGATGGGGCGCGGGCTGCCCCGATATTTTTGAAAGGGGGCTCCGGGTTCGCTTGCCTACGTGAGGGTCATCCCCCCGACAATTCCATCGTGAATAATTTGCCATAATATTATCAAGTAATTTAGTAGCTTCTCCCAATGTAATCTCCATAAAAGTACAACCCGCGGCGGAATCTAAAAGATTTCTAGAAACAAAATTTAATCCCGCATAAATTTTTTGTATGATCATCCACAAATTTAAACCATGAGTAGGGCAATTTCTTATCATTAATTTCATCCTTTCCCAAGATTGAGCAACATGTTCATGATCAAGTTGCTTTAAATTCATAATTTGGTTTCTAAGGGAAATAATTTTTGAGGGAGGAAAATACTTGGTAATAAAAGCATCTTTACACCTATCCCAAGAATCGATACTATTTCATGGTAAAGATAAAAACCAAATTTTTGCACGATCCCGCAATGAGAACGCGAATAATTTTAATTTCACAATATCATTATCCACATATTTTTCTTTTGCATGTCACACAATTCTACGAAAGTGTTAAGATGGGATGCAGTATCTTCATTAGAACTACCAGAAAATTGTTCTTTCATGACAAGACTTAACAAAGCGGCATTAATATCACAAGTCTCCGCACTAGCGGCGGGAGGAGCAATCGGAGTACTAATAAAATCATTATTATTAGTATTGGAAAAATCACACAATTTTGTATTTTCTTGAGACATTGTGGCTACGCAAACAAGATAACAAGCAAGCAAAGAAGCAAACAAGAAAAAGGCAAACGGAAAATATTTTTGTATTTTTGTAAAAACTTTTTAGAAGTGGGGGAGATGAAAACGAGAGGCAAAGGTAAATAAAATAAATGCAAGGAGATGAAGGTTTATGCGTAGGTACTTGATAGATGTTGATGATGTCTCCCCGGCAATGGCGCAAGAAATTCTTCCTGTTACTTGTGAGCTGCGTTGGGATTTCCCCGAAGAGGAGGGGATGATGCAGTACAGTAGTGATAAGTATTTCCCTTAGTTATGAAACCAAGGTTATCAATCCAGTAGGAGAATCACGCAACAACTAGTTAGCAGTACCTGCACACAAAACAACAAATCCTTGCACCCAACGTGAACAAGGGGTTGTCAATCCCTTGGCGGTTAATTACAAGATTAAATTGTATGGTGATAGATAAATAGATCAAACAAAAATACAAAATAAAATAAATAAAGTAAAAGTGCAGCAAGGTATTTTTAGGATTTTCAATATATGATTAAGATAGACCCGGGGGCCATAGTTTTCACTAGAGGCTTCTCTCTTGAAAATAGCATACGGTGGGTGAACAAATTACTGTTGGGCAATCGATAGAAAAGCAAATAATCATGACGATATCCAAGGCAATGATCATGTATAAAGGCATCACGTCTGAGACAAGTAGACCGACTCCTGCCTGCATCTACTACTATTACTCCACACATCGACCGCTATCCAGCATGCATCTAGTGTATTAAGTTCACAAAGAACGGAGTAACGCCTTAAGCAAGATGACATGATGTAGACAAAGTAAACTCACGCATGAATAAACCCCATCTTTTTACCCTTAATAGCAACGATACATACGTGTCATGTCCCTTTCTGTCACTGGGATTGAGCACCACAAGATCGAACCCATTACAAAGCACCTCTCCCATTGCAAGATAAATCAATCTAGTTGGCCAAACCAAATCAATAGATCGGAGAGAAATACGAAGCTATAATAATCATGCATAAAAGAGTTCAGAGAAACTCAAATAATATTCATGGATAATCTGATCATAAACTCACAATTCATCGGATCCCAACAAACACACCGCAACAAGTGATTACATCGGATAGAACTCCAAGAACATCGAGGAGAACATTGTATTGAAGATCAAAAAGAGAGAAGAAGCCATCTAGCTACTAACTATGGACCCGAAGGTCTGTGGTAAACTACTCACGCATCATCGGAAGGGCAGCAAGGTTGATGTAGAGCCCCTCCGTGATCGATTCCCCCTCCGGCAGAGTGCCGAAAAAGGCCTCCAGATGGGATCTCTCGAGAACAGAAGCTTACGGCGGCGGAAAAAGTATTTCGTGGACTCCTCTGTTGGTTTTCCAATTTTAGAGAATTTATAGAGGTGGAATTAGGTCAAACGGAGCAGAGGTGGGCCCACGAGGCACCAGGGCGCGCCACCCCCTGGGGCGCGCCCTGGTGGCTCGTGGCCACCTCCTCTGGCTTCTGGACTCCTCCCGAAGCTTCTAGTATCTCTTATGTCCAGAAAAAAACTCCAAAAAGTTTCGTGGCATTTGGGCTTCGTTTGGTACTGATATTCTGGAAAACCAAAAATAGGCAAAAAAACAGCAACTGGCACTGGGCACTAAGTTAATAGGTTAGTCCCAAAAAATGATATATAATTGCTGTAAATGTATATAAAAACATCCAAGATTGATACTATAATAGCATGGAACAATCAAAAATTATAGATACGTTGGAGACGTATCATAAGTAAAGGAGGGGATTGGAGATTTCAAACGCAATGAAGACCTGATGATTTTTGGCGTGGTTCCGATAGGGTGTGCTATCGTATGTCCACGTTGATGGAGACTTCAACCCACGGAGGGTAACAGCTGCGCGAGTCCACGGAGGGCTCCACCCACAAAGGGTCCACGAAGAAGCAACCTTGTCTATTCCACCATGGCTTCCGTCCACGAAGGACTAGCCTCACTCGGGGTAGATCTTCATGAAGTAGGCGATCTCCTTGCCCTTACAAACTCCTTGGTTCAACTCCACATGATCTTGCAGGCTCCCAAGTGACACCTAACCAATCTAGGAGACACCACTCTCCAAAAGGTAATAGATGGTGTGTTGATGATGAACTCCTTGCTCTTGTGCTTCAAGTGATAGTCTCCCCAATACTCAAACACTCTCTCACAGATTTGGCTATGGTGGAAGAAAGATTTGAGTGGAAAGCAACTTGGGAAGGCTAGAAATCAAGGTTCACATGGTAGGATTGGAATATCTTGATCTCAACACATGAGTAGGTGGTTCTCTCTCAAAAATTGTATGTTGGAAATGTAGGCACATTCTGATGGCTCTCTTACTTGGTAAGAGGGTGGTGGAGGGGTATATATAGCCTCCACACGAAATCCAATGATTACACACTTTTGACCAAACTTGATGGCATTGACTGGAATTCTCGGTGAGACCGACCTGTGCAAAAGATGTGAACTTTTGAAGTTTTGGTGGGACCGAATGGAAACAACTCGGAGCGACCGATGTGCAATGGTAGGGCAATCCTCCTTTCGGTGGCACCGATTGCAACATCTCGGTAAGACCGAAATAATTGCAACAAGGCAACAGAAAGTTGGCAAGCCATCTCGGTGGCACCGATTGCAAAACTCGGTTAGACCGAAATAATAGCAATTGATGACAGAGAGTTGGCAAGGCCATCTCGGTGGGACCGACATCCATATCGGTGGATCCGACTTGTTAGGGTTTGGCTTGTGGCACTGTCCTTATGAACTCGGTGGGTCCGGAAGGATAGGATTCGGTGGGATCGAGTTTGACTTTGGGAAAATAGGACAGGTTAGGATAGAGAAAGTGGCTGAGGATTTTGGAGCAATATTACTAAGCACTTGAGCAAAAAGATCATTATCAAAACCTCATCCCCTTTTAATAGTATTGGCCTTCCTATGCACTCAATGTGATCTTGGATCACTAAACCAAAAATGAAGAGTCTTGAGCTTTTGCCAATGTATGTCCTTAGCACTTTGAGGGGTCCACATTCCCTAGTCCTTGCCATTCCAATCATTGAACTTCCTGAAATCTTTCACTTGAATGTTTATTAGTTCAATGAGATGTATGTTGTTATTAATTACCAAAACCACCCGGGGATTAGTTGCACTTTCAATCTCCCCCTTTTTGGTAATTGATGACACCATATTGATCAAAGCCTCGATAGAGGATATAATTAATGAATAGTGTTGTCGCTTTGAGAAGTATGTGATAAGCAAGAGCTCCCCCTAAATTTGTGTATTATTTAGAATTTGCGTTTGAATGCAAATGCACAATCGATTAGGATCATGGGTGACTCTTCCATGTCACATACAACTTGGTGGAGCGCACAAAATGATATGAATGGAATAGTAAGCACGCATCACCAACAACACATGTGAATAATCAAACATAGATAGAGATAATGATAACCAATGTGCATAACATGAAGCATTGTAAGATCAAGCACACACAAACAACCAACGTAGTTCTTAAACATAACAAACAAAGTAGCAAGCACAAACCAAACACTCTCAAAGAAAATCAAACGAAGCAAAAGACAAGACACTCTCTCTCTCTCGAAGCCTAAAGATCTATACAAATTCTCCCCCTTTGGCAACAAGTACCAAAAAGCTCGAATAGGTATAGAGCTACTCGTCACTCTAGGCACGATCTCCGGCAGCTCCTGGAGGTGAAGATCTCTGGCTGGCGGCTCCGGTGTGCGTTGACGGTGTTGAGATAACTACGTCTGCAAATGCTTCGGCTGAAGTTTGCTATGCTGGTGGAGTAGACACTGACGGTGGAACGGATGGAGCAGCAGCTGGGGCAGAAATGGTAGTCCTCACATCTGCAATAGGTACAGCGGCAAACCTCGATGCCCTAGGCATTGTATGAAACATGTCGGTGGTAGGTCTCTCATCACCACTGTCCTCATCAGACTCTCTGACTCTATCCACATCTTTCTTGAGCTTCTCCACTGTTGTCTGGATCTCTGTGACTTTCACATCAAGATCATAAAACTTGGGACATTTGCATTTGTGCCCCTAACTGGAACCCACTAATCAGATTTGCCCCTAATTTTTAGTTATTCTCAAATTTGCCCCTCTGCCGTCAAGTCATCTTATAGAAATGCCCTTCTGTGCTGTTACCGTCCGGTCAAAGGGCTTTGACCGTCAGGTGAACAGTAACTTGGTGAACAGTAAATTTGGAAAAAAAAAATAGCAAAAAAATCAAAAAAATCTAAAATTTTGTGGGATCAAAAATACTCAGGTGCGTAAGGTGTGTGCAAATTTTTGTGCTGTTTGGACATTCCAGGAGCTCGCAGCAAAGGGAAAACAGTAAATCTGTACGCCTGTGAACAGTAAATTAAAAAAAAATAGCAAGAAAATTTGAAAAAATATGAAATTTTGTGGGATAAAAAATACTCAGGTGCGCAAGGTGCGTGCAAATTTTTGTGCTGTTTGGGCATTGTAGGAGCTCGTGGAGAAAAAAACAAAATTTGGCTCAGAAAAAACTTTGAAAAAATGCACTATTTTGTTTTTTCTGCTAGAGTTTCTCGCATGTCATTTGATCACAAAAACTTGCAAGCACCTTTCGCACCCAAGCCTCTTTGATTCCAAAAAAATTCATATTTTTTTGAATTTTCTTGCTATTTTTTTTCGAATTTACTGTTCACAGGTGTACAGATTTACTGTTTTCCCTTTGCTGCGAGCTCCTGGAATGTCGAAACAGCACGAAAATTTGCACGCACCTTGCGCACCTAAGTATTTTTTATCCCACAAAATTTCAGATGTTTTTTTAAATTTTTTGCTATTTTTTTGAATTTACTGTTCACCGAGTTACTGTTCGCCAGGACGGTCAAAGCCCTTTAACCGGACGGTAACGGCATAGAAGGGCATTTCTATAAGGTGACTTGACGGCAAAGTGGCAAATTTGAGAATACCTAAAAATTAGGGGCAAATCTGATTAGTGGGTTCCAGTTAGGGGCACAAATGTAAATGACCCTAAAACTTTGTTTCCACAATCCGCTCTAAGCTTGCCTGATTCTTGACAAGGTTAGCTAGACTTTGTTCAATCCTCTGGGTAGCATCTAGCAAATAAGTCATCTGATTAGACTTGGTCTTGAGCTGAGCTATGGATGAGCTAGGACCTGATGCTTCCTTGGCTGCTTTAGCTGCAGCAGCTGCTTGTATCTTCTCCTGTGCCTCAGTAGAAGTAGGGTGAGAAGGATCCATCACCACTACATTATCCTCAAACTCAGGAAACAATGGAAGGTGCTCGCGCTCAAGAAGATATGTGCTCCTTCCAACCTTGGAATTGATGAGCAACTGAATGTGTGGAGCAAAACCACATGATCTATTTTGGTCAGCTGATGTCCTCTTTATTGTTTCTACAATCAGACTCGTTACTTTGAACTTCTGCGGAACATCAAGCAGGTGCAGCAAGTTGATGGAGTGGCCACGTATCATCTTGTCATCTCCAGATTTGGGCATCAAAGTATGCCTCAAAATGGTGTTTGTGGTGGCCAAACCAGGTAGCAAGTGCTTCACTGAACCTAACTTGTGAGTCTCAAGGTCCTTTTCAGGAATAGGCTTATACATGTTCTTCATGGAATTGTGGTCTTTCTTGGGCTTAGCATAAACATCAATGTCATTTTCTTCATCCTTAGGAGCATCAGGAAGAGCAGCCCACTCAGTGATAGAAGATTGGTATCTCACTCCTTCAGTCATCCACACAATCTTCCCATTTGGATAGAAATGTGCCGTGGAATAGAACTGCATGATCATTTCATCACTCCATGATGTAAGTTTCCTTCCAATGAAGGTATCAATCCTAGCAAGCTTGAAACTCTCATGAACATGGGGAAAGTAGTATTCATTCTCATCAATATATTCCCATTTTACCCATCTCATGTCACTGACTATTGGTTTCTTGTCTAGCAGCACTGTCTCATAAAAATCTTGTTACTCTCGAGTGTGAAACCTATAGTCATATGCTGCTTTTCTCCTGATAGAATAGGGATCATTCTCTCTCCATTTTCTCAGACCATTATCTCTTCTTGCCTTCATATCTTCTGCAATTGGGTGAGTATCATCATGATCAGGCAACTTTGGCCTTAGCTTCTTGAGCACTAGTGGCTCATCATCAATATCAGCTTCAGGCACTGGGGCCTTATTTTTCTCACTTGCTGAAACATCTCTGGTGGTTCTCTTGGGTCTGGTTATTGTAGCTTTCTTTGTCTTGGAGGAGGTGCTGGATTTCATTGCATTTACCATGAGCTTTTGTTGTTTTGCAGGAGGTGGATTTGCTGCTGGTTCTTCCTCCTCATCAGTTGCATCATCTCACCTCATGGAGGTTGGCTTGAAGATCACATGGGCAGTTTGTTTTCTCTCTCTCTTCTTGCCTACAACTTTTGCCTTTGAGCCACTTGGCTCCTCAAGAGTGAGTGTCATTCCTTGCTTGGCTGCAGTTGATGCTGAAACTTTTCTGGTTCCTTTCTTCTCTTGTTTGCTTTCATATTCCTTGTGCACAACAGCTGGCTTCTTCTTCTTGGAGGTCACTTCCTCAGGATAGAAGTCCTCATCCTCTGTGTCTGAACCCTTAGCTTTTCTGGTTCTTGTGGCAGCCTTAAGCAGGTTGCTAGGAGTGCTCCTGCTGCCTTCTTCATAACTCTCTGCTAGACTAGATCCTTCACTCAGATCAACATTAGCTTCAGAGGCATTCTGACTGTCACTTGCATCAGACATCTTGCAAACAGACCTGTGAATAGTTGGGTATGGGCAGAGTAGATGAGTCATCACAAAAAGACAGCTCGTTTTTGAAAATATGAGTTCAAATCTTAGTTTCAACTTTTCACAGAAAGAATTTTGGATCATCCGAGTTGATCATTTCGGTGATACCGAAGCACTCAACAGGAACTTGGCACACAGTTTTGGTCAGACCGATGTGTGGCTCATGTCTCTGATATGCTAGGGTTTCACAGAAACTTACTTTCGGTCTCACCGATTCGTACAACTCGGTGGCACCGAGGGGTACTTGTGCAATGGCTAAAGCCAAATCGGTGACTCCGAAAATTTCAATTCGGTTGGTACGAGATGCATTCTGCGAAAACTTAAACCTAAATTTTTTGCTCGAATCTATTCAAAGGAGTTTTATATGAGGAATGAATATTGCAAACTGTGGCATGAATCATGGCGAATACCCTAGTGCATTGAATCAGAATTTGAAGCACAAGGGGATCGGATTTTACCCTAACTTGGCGCAAATCCTCTACGGCGGCAACGGAGGGAGAGATTCCTGTTGACAGCGGCGGAATCCAACGGCGAGGGTGCGTTGGACGCAAAGGCGACTGTCCGGAGACCTGGCGACGGGAGCAGTGGGGCGCGAGTTCGAAGGGTTTTGAGAAATTTCAATCGAACAAACCCGCTGGATATATATACCCACTGGCTGTCGGTGGCTCCGATTGAAGCGAATCGGTGGCACCGAGACGTGCAACTGCTTGTAGTTTGGCGTATCGGTGGCTCCGAGACGATTCATGTCAGTTGCACCGACATTAAAAATCTGATCAGTCTAAATGGTTTCGGTGAGACCGAATGAGAGTGGGTTGGTCTAGCCGAAAAACATCTAGAAGGTTTTGGAGTTCAGCCCTTGACAGATCGGTGACTCCGAGTGCGCCTCACCCGGAGGGTCCGAAAAAGACTTGTTCAATTTTTTTGATATAGCAAGAATAGAATTTGAGAAAAGAAAGAATAGATAGCTAGAGAAGGTGCTTAGGCATTCTTGTACATCCACTTGGCCAGAAAAACCAAGGCAATCAAAACAACAAATGGATGTCCTCGAATGAAAAAAAATACATTACAACATGCTCACACAATAAGATAGCAATTGAAATATGTGTCAAATATGCACAACCAATTCTGGCATCTATCAAGCAATGGGCGATGACATAGTCATCTATATATGAGTATATTGACTTAGGAGCCAAATGAGAACATTTGATCATAGGTCATACTCATCGTGTAAGCACAAGTGGGGTTACCACTTTTACATAAAGCATTAATGTGTTCACACCATTAGAGTTGCTTTAGCTCAATTCTTAGAGCAAAGCTCCCCCTAGATGTGATATCCCCCCAAGGAGGGATGAACTAACCTTGGGTTTTGTCGATGATGACTTCATGTAGATGTTGAAGATGTGGATGCTCAATGTTGATGTAGACCATCAAGAGTTGGGAGCAATCCTTGGAGTTTTGCACTTTCAATACCTACATGGGTTAGTCCCACACAAGGAACATACAAAGATATCCATAGACATAGAGTGAAATGCACATATGATGATGTCCATGAATGCATTGAATACCTTGTCCCTTGCCTTACCAACAAGAGGGTTTGCGACTCCATGAACTAGTGCAAGATATTGAAGTTGGTTGCACAAGTTCTTGCCATAAATGAATGTGAGTGAAGTTTGTTGGCAGAGTCACCCTCAAGAACTCTCTAGTTCTTCTTCTTTCGGACCCACATCAACTTGATGGGAATCCTCGGAGTTGTGGTAGCACTTGATGAAGTAGAACTTGATGAAGTCTTGGGAACCCACTTGACCAAGGCTTGAGGTGCTTCTTCAAATGATTCAATCTCCTCTTGAAGCTTGTCCTTGCCTTTTAGCTTGAGGTCTTGTGGTGGAAGATCATCTTGAGCTTGTGTCCCCTTGAAAGAAGTAGGATCATACTTCTCTTGTTGAGGAACAAACTTCGTCTTAGGGTATTGATTTTCTTCCCACTCAACTCCATTGGCATTGAACTTTCGTTCAAAACCAATACCTTGGTTCTTCCGGTGCCTTCCTTGCTTGCGCACAATTTCCTCAAATTGCTTACTCCCGGCAAGACTTTTGTAGACACCCTTTTCTATAATTCCTTTCAATAAATTATTTTCTTGCTTAAGTGTAACTTGGCTAAGAGAATCATTAGTGGAATCAATAGAACTACTAGAAGTAACAACATTGGATTTAGCATTGTTATTGTTACTACTAGAGGTAGAACCCTTTTTACCCTTGTTACTAGTTTGCTAAGATTTAACTTGTGGCACAAAGGTAGACAAGAGTAAACGTTTGGCAAGATATGAAGAACTCTTCTTTCGAAGATCATCATTGATAGCTTTAAGAAACTCATGCTCTTGCTCTAAATTTAGATTCTCGAAGCGTAGCTTCTCATGAGATCTTAAAAGCTCTCTATGATCCTCTTGAGTTGTTTCATGAGATAACTTAAGAGCATTTAGTTCTTTAGTTAGACACTCAATCTCCTTCATAGCATTGTCATTCGTTTCCTCTTGACTATGATTACTACCATTTTCATTGTAGCTCACATCACTAGTCTTATCAACAAGTAAATCATCATCACCAAGCAAGTCATCATCATCACTATTGAAGTCAAAGTATTCGGGGTGTGATACCTTGGGGCCATTTGCCATGAAGCATCTTCCAATTCCTTCATTTGGTGAGTCAAATAGATCATAGGAGTTTGATGATACAAGAGCAAGTCCGGCAACACCTTCATCTTGACTATAGTCGGAGTTGGGGTGATAGCTTCTCTCGGAGTGGTTGTCGGAGTCGGAGCTGGAAATCCATTCATCAACATGAGCTTGATGTCTTCTTCTAGTGTAGCTCTTGGATGACTTGTCCTTCCTTTCCGAATCCTTGCTTCTTCGAGAAGATCTTCGTTCATAATGATCATCCCTACTCCTTCTCTCCTTGTGAGGTGATTCATCTCTTCTATGTCTTCCTCTTGGTGATTCATCTCTTTTCTTGTGAGGTGCTGTACACTCATTGGAGTAGTGTCCACGTCTTCCACAATTATAGCAATTTCGGTCACAACTTGATGATCTTCTCTCATAGTGTCTTGAGCTTGAGCTTCTTTCCTTTCCTTTGTTCTTGTAAAACTTGTTGAACCTTTTCACCATTAGTCTTATCTCTTCATTGGATACTAGCTTGTCGCTTGAAGTTGTGGAAGCATCGGTTGAGGCTTTGTAATTAAGCACCACTTGATTTTTTTTGTAGCTCCTCTTTGTCCTTGAGTGGCATCTCATGAGCAACAATCCTTCCAATGACTTCCGTGGGCTTGAGATCTTTGTATTTTGGCATCATTTGGATCAATGTGCACACGGTATCGTATTTTCCATCCAAAGCTCTAAGGATCTTCTTGATGATGAATTTGTCGGTCATCTCTTCACTTCCTAAGCCGGCAATCTCATTTGTGATGAGAGCAAGCCTAGAGTACATTTCAGTGACTCCTTCACCATCCTTCATCTTGAACTTGTCAAGTTGACTTTGAAGCACATCCAACTTGGATTCCTTGACGGACTCGGTACCCTCGTGCATATCAACCAAAGTATCCCAAATTTCCATTGCATTCTCGAGGTGGCTGATCTTGTTGAACTCCTCGGGGCACAAACCGTTGAAGAGAATGTCACAAGCTTGAGCATTGTATTGCAACATCTTCAATTCTTCTGTGGTTGCTTCATGATCCGGTTCCTTACCATGCTCAAAGAATTCACCTTGCAAGACAACATGAACAACAGCTCAAACGACGGGGTTATGACCAAGAATATGCATTTTCATCTTATGCTTCCAACCAGCAAAGTTTGTACAATCAAAATATGGACCTCTACGATGATAGTTACCCTCACTAGAAGCCATACTCTCCTAGGTTGTGAAACCATTGCAATGGAGACCAAAGCTCTGATACCACTTGTAGGATCAAAAGTATGTCTAGAGGGGCGGTGATTAGACTACTTGACCAAATAAAATATATCCTTTTCCCAATTTTAGTTGTGGGCAGATTTTAGCAAGTATATCAAGTCAAGTAACACCCTACACATGCGATTCTAAGAGTGTAGTAGCAGAAAGTAAAACATTGCACATGTAAGTAAAGGAGGGGTTGGAGATTTCAAACGCAATGAAGACACGATGATTTTTGGCGTGGTTCTGATAGGTGGTGCTATCGTACGTCCACGTTGATGGAGACTTCAACCCACGGAGGGTAACGGCTGCGCAAGTCCACGGAGGGCTCCACCCACAAAGGGTCCACAAAGAAGCAACCTTGTCTATTCCACCATGCCTTCCGTCCACGAAGGACTAGCCTCACTCGGGGTATATCTTCACGAAGTAGGCGATCTCCTTGCCCTTACAAACTTCTTGGTTCAACTCCACATGATCTTGGAGGCTCCCAAGTGACACCTAACCAATCTAGGAGACACCACTCTCCAAAAGGTAATAGATGGTGTGTTGATAATGAACTCCTTGCTCTTGTGCTTCAAGTGATAGTCTCCCCAACACTCAAACACTCTCTCACAGATTTGGCTATGGTGGAAGAAAGATTTGAGTGGAAAGCAACTTGGGAGGGCTAGAAATCAAGGTTCAAATGGTAGGATTGGAATATCTTGATCTCAACACATGAGTAGGTGGTTCTCTCTCAAAAAATGTATGGTGGAAATGTAGGCATGTTCTGATGGCTCTCTTACTTGGTAAGAGGGTGGTGGAGGGGTATATATAGCCTCCACACGAAATCCAACTGTTACACACTTTTGACCAAACTCGGTGGCACCGACTGGAATTCTCGGTGAGACCGACCTGTGCAAAAGATGTGAACTTTTGAAGTTTCGGTGGAACCGAATGGAAACAACTCAGAGCGACCGATGTGCAATGGTAGGGCAATCCTTGTTTCGGTGGCACCGATTGCAACATCTCGGTAAGACCAAAATGATTGCAACAAGGCAATAGAAAGTTGGCAAGCCATCTTGGTGGCACCGATTGCAAAACTCGGTTAGACCGAAATAATTGCAATTGATGACAGAGAGTTGGCAAGGCCATCTCGGTGGGACCGAGATCCATACCGATGGATCCTACTTGTTAGGGTTTGGCTTGTGGCACTGTCCTTATGAACTCGGTGGGTCCGGAAGGATAGGATTCAGTGGGACCGAGTTTGACTTTGGGAAAATAGGACAGGTTAGGATAGAGAAAGTGGTTGAGGATTTTGAAGCAATATTACTAAGCACTTGAGCAAAAAGATCATTTTCAAAACCTCATCCCCTTTTAATAGTATTGGCTTTCCTATGGACTCAATGTGATCTTGGATCAATAAACCAAAAATGAAGAGTCTTGACTTTTGCCAATGTATGTCCTTAGCACTTTGAGGGGTCCACATTCCCTAGTCTTTGCCATGCCAATCACTGAACTTCCTGAAATCTTTCACTTGAATGTTTATTAGTTCAATGAGATATATGTTGTTATTGATTACCAAAACCACCCGGAATTTAGTTGCACTTTCAACCCGCCACACACTCCACCGCCGCTGCCCGACGGCGGCTGTTGCCGGCCGCCATTGCTGCCACCCCTCCTTCGGCCGCCGTGGCCGCCACACCACCGTCGGCCGCCAGGGCCATCGCCCGTTCCGCCACCGCGGCCTGAAGGCGGGTGGTGTCCGTCGTGGCCGCCACCCCACCGTTGGCCGCCGTGGACATCACCCGCCCCGCCACCGCGGCCCGAAGGCGGGAGGTGGCCGCCACCCCACCGTCGGCCGCCGTGGCTGCCACCCCACCATCGACCGCCGGGGTCAACACCCGCTCCGCCACCGCGGCCCGAAGGCGGGACGTGGATGCCCGCACGAGCATCAGCGACCTTGCCGCACGCTATATCGAGCTCCTGTGGGAGGAGGAAGAGCGCCTGGTCCCGCACGCAAACCGTCTTACCGCCGCCGTGACCGCAGCAGAAGCCGCCGCAGTAGCGCGGAATGCAGAGATATACGAGGAGTCCCGCTGCTTCGAGAGGGATCGTCTGGAGCGGCAGAGGGCGTTCGAGCTGGGCGTCGCTAAAGGTGCAGCACCGGCAGGCGCCGGATTCCACTTCTCTAGCTCGTCGGTAGGCTATTCCTCCTCGGCCTCTTACTGAGCGCTTTTGGTAGAGGAGAGGCTGCTGGAAGTAGTACAAAGCCCCTTTGTAGTAGTAGTATTTAGGGGCTATTTTGTTATGTTCATCTGACTATAGATATGGTTGAACTGTACTACGTACTTAAATTTAGCTAGTATATATAGTTGAACTAGCTATTTCAGTACGTGGTTGGCAACAATTGGGTAAAAGTTTGTTCGGTTCAGCTGTTGAGTTGAACGGTTTGTATAAAGAATGACTACTTAATCTATGAATGAAATCTATGCTTACTGAATTTCATTTGCAAAAATTACAGTACTAGTGATTTTTAGCTGCAAAATTGGACAAATGGCAGTGTTTTTTTTCTGAGGATCACAAATGGCAGTGTTACAAGGTTGACAAATGGCAATGTTACAAGATTGACAAATGCCAATTTTTCCAATTTGACAAATGGCAAATATACCCAATATGACAGATGCAAATCTTACCACATTGTTTGTACGTCGTTGCACACGGGTCATCATGCAAAATCGTTTGTGATGAAGAGATGCACAATACCTGCACGCCACATTTTCCCTTGGCTTCACTGCGAAGGAACCCAGCTCTCGCTTTGCATACGGGTGTTCATTCTGAAACGTTTGTGATGAAGAGATGCACAAAACCTGTGCGCCACATTTTTCCCTTGGCTTAGCTGTGAAGGAACCCAGCTCTCGCTTTGCATACTAGTGTTCAGTCTGAAACGTTTGCAATGAGTGTTTTATTCAGAGAAAAACATTGATGTTTCTTTACTTTGATAAGTCTGTACATTCAGAGAAAAAACGCTAAGTTGATCAAAACCATAGATTTCATTCAGTGACACTGTGATTTTACATTCATACGATCGAGTTACAATATAAAACTAAAAAACTAATTGCGGCGGTGGCAACGGCGGCGTCGGCGTGCTGCGCCGGTGTTGTCGTCCTCCGGGACGCCGTTGTTCAAGTCTTCAAGCCATCCCAGAATGTTCTTGACTTGCAAATCCAACAGCCGTTCGTCGCGCGATTGACGGGCGGGGGGACGGCGACTCGCGGCGCTGCGAGGTAGTGGTCGACGACGGCATCCCATGACGCTGAGAGGGGGCGGTGGGTGCAGGCGCGCGCACGGGCACGGGCGCGGCGGGTGCAGGCAAGCGCACGGGGACCGGCGCCACGGTGGGTGCTGGGGCGCGCACGAGCATAGGCGGGGGCGCTGGCGCTGGCACATACATGAGCTCGCGCAGGTCCGCGGGGACCTCGCTGACGCCCGCGGCTTCCAGCGCTGCGATGGTGCTCGGCGACTAGCCCGTCAATGCCACGGGGATGGTCGCTGGTGCGGGCACGAGGATGGGAGTTGGGACGGGCGCAGGGGCAGCATCCTCCGCGGCCAGCTCGTTCAGGGCCATGTCCCTCAGGTCCCATTCCTCCTTATTTTCTATCTCCTCTGGCTCGGAGTCAACTTCACCAAACCGGAAGACTAGTGGCAGATGATCCTTGTGCGCCATGGCATAGGTGGAGCTATGGAAAATAGGATTCAGGCTAGAGGGGAATGGGAGGCGAAGAGAGACCAGTAAGGTTGCCTATTAAACAGCGGCTCGGGCACCATTAATAGAGAGGTTGAGAGCGAGGCGGGCGGTGATGGAGGTCAAAGGGCTCGCTTCCCCACTACTAGGAAAACACATACTAGTGGCGCACCAGTTTTGCCTACTAATGGCGCACTACTGGTGCGCCACTAGTACCACGCCATTAGAATTAAATTCTAATGGCGCACCCCTGGTGCGCCATTAGTATCTGGTGTACTAATGGCGCACCAGGGGTGCGCCATTAGAATTGCCCCCCGTGCGCCATTACAATGCCTCCCAGGGCGCCATATGTACCCATGGGCTATGGCATACTAATGGCGCACTACGCTCTGATGCGCCATTAGTGTAGTTTTTTTAGTGCGCCATTAGTTTCCTTGTGGTGCGCCACTAGTATTAATATTAGGGATTTTTTTTTCTTTTCTGATATTTTCACAGGATACAAAATATATCGAATACAAATAGATTTATCGAATACAATCACACAACAACAGCAGATTTATCGAATACAATAGAAGATTAGTCTCCGAATACAATTCATCATATTAGTCTCCGAATTTAAAATACCGAACAAAGTTAGAACATTACAAGTCTCGAAACCGCGAGTAGCGAGTTTGTCTTCACATTACAACCATATCAATCATCTAAACTACCATCACATAGAAGAGAGCTGCGGTTATCACGATGAGCATCATCGCGATGAAACTGATCTTCATCCGGTTCCTCCTCCGCTCCCTCCTCTCTCCCGCTAGATAGCGCGCGTATCGAGCTTCCGCCTCCGCCCTAGTGTCGTACCCTTTGTAACTGTTACCGCTGAAACGGTGAACCTGTCTCCGACACTCCTCCCAGTCGTCGTAGACTCCGGGAACCCTACCCTTGTACACGACATACGTCGGCATCTCTATGCACTAGCCAAACAAAACGTTAGTACCAACAATACATAAGCAATATATAAGTATGCAACAAAAGGATCGGAAGAGAAAAGCAAGACATTAATAGCATCGATCACATCTAAGTTGAACGACTGTCCAAACCAAAGAGACATACAAGTTCATTAAAGTTTAATTACAACATGAGCCAATCGATGTTTCAGAACTAGACATAGCATGACTCAAGGGGCCGGAACGTGGATGAAGCCGCCGTCATACGTGGGGGTCATGAAATTGCGGGCGTTGTCATCCTGCATTTGTAGCGTTGTGTCTATCTCACTGTTGGACGGTTGATTTTTGAAGTTGAACTGCCCGCAGGAATGAAGGACATCTTGATGGATGATTTCCGCAAACTCCGACTGGATGCGAAAGAATTCTTCTCTAATGTTCGCGTCCTGGATTGCCGACAAGCTCGCGGCCCAATCTTTGAGATTATCTGGTAGCAGAAGGTGATTATGGTCCCGTACGATCGCCCGCATGTGATGGAGGGCGTAGTAGGCATCCTTCTGACCGCCATTCGGCTGCTTGACGCAGCAGAACGTCGTATTGTGGGCGAACACGTGCTTGCCGTACTTACGAACTTTCCTGGTGAAGGTGCCTCCAGATTTGGCGTAGCCGGGGAGAACATCATCAAGAACTTTCTTGACATTTGTGTAGTCTTTCTTCGACTGACGGTCCGAGTCGAAGTACGTCGCCATGGAATATTTAGGGCTTAAGAGGATGAGTGTGCAATGTGTGTCACTGCACAAAACACGGAATGTTAAAAAAAACGATCGAAATCTAAGAAATCATATGTTACGGGGCGGTTGAGGGGACGACTTACTCGGGAAAGTAAGGCACGATGAAGTTATCCTTATCTGGGTTTGCCAGAATGACGCCTTCGAGGTAAGAACTCGCGACTTGCCGGTCCCCAGCGCTGCGCAAGATCTTGGCACGCATGTAGAAGGGGTCGACTATCACGATGTCCGGGGTCTTGTCTCTAATGATCCGCATCTCCATACTCAGCGAAAATAGCCGAACGAAGGTGTAGTGCAGCGGATGAAGGTTGAACATAGCGAAGATGTCATCAAACCGCAGGACGATCGTACCCCCGATGGAGTTATCCATAAAGCCCTTGCCCTCTGGCACCTTGGCCACGAAAACCGGGTATGCCACATCATTCTCTCTGAGACGCCGCTTCTCCAAAGAAAGAACACTGTCATGCAGACTCCGCATAGCACCGGTTGCAGCATTGAGCATATTAGTCGGTAGCATCGGCCTACCCGCCACATGCACCCTCCTCGAGATATCCTTAGGTGAAGGTGGCCCGTCCTGAGCACGGATCATACTCGGTGCCGGCTGGCTCGCACCCTTGTTACTCTTTCTTTTCCGTCCCTTCTTCTGCTGTAATGGGATCGAGTTCTGCTCACAGACCGCCTTCTTGAGTGTGTTGGGGCTGATAATATTTCGCACCTCGGCTATCTGAGGCTCGGTGAAGTCGGCAGCTGGAGGCGTCTCCTGAGAACCGAATGCCAGACGACGCCTGTTGCAATTGGGTTTCTCCGCGGTACCAGCTAGATCGCGATCGTCTTTTGTAGGGTTGGGTTCTTGAGAAGAAGGCCCCATGAATTCGTCATTGTACCCATGTTCGGCAAAGTACTCATTGACTTGGGCAAACGTACCGTCGTCGTTGTCGTCGTCGTCCGGATCCTGTGCCATATGCATGTTCGGATCCTGTGCCATAGGGATGTCCGGCATGTCCGGTAGCGTTGCGGCGGTCTTGCCATGGCTTGGCGCCGGCACGACTGGCGGTGTTGTCTTTGGGGTGGTGTCCCCCACCCCCAAACGAATCTGGCTCTTCGGCCAAAGCAGGGGCCAGCTTAGGCAGGCGCTGAGGGTCATCACATCATCTTCGTCGGCCCCGGCGGGTCGAATCGGAGGTAACAACTCGTCGCAGCCTGGCAGCACCCGAACCAGTTGAACCCTACACACGGTGGGTGGAATCGGATTACCGTGGAACACGGGGTTGCCCGGTTGAACGATTCTGCCCTTGGCGACATCGACCAACTCGTCGTTCACGAAGTGCAGGAGAGTGCACGGAACGTCGGCGGCGCCCTGCGAAAACATGTAGGGCGTCAGGGATGCCCAGTCAAAGGCAAGGAGATGAAGTCCTCGGCCGAGAGGCTTAATTAGTTACCGTGATGATGGCGTCGAGCTCGGCTAATGTCGAGGCACCGCCAACGGCGGGCGTGCAATTGACGGAGGGGCCGCTTGCTGCAGAGGTGCCGGCCGGCGTACACCCGGGTGCATTAAGCTCCAATGCCTGTGCCGGCGTCGGAGACACCAATGCCGCCTCCGCCGGAGACACCAATGGCGCCGCCTGCGCGTTGTGCGAGTTGCTGGCCGTGAAGCTGGGAATCGGGGGCGGCCCCTGTTGGCCGCCCGCAATCCACGTCGTCAGCCCATGAATCAAGGTAGGCATAATGCCGGTGAGCGTCGATCCCAGTTGTTGTTGCACTTGCTCTTGGACAATCTCCGGAATCCGCGCCACTTGTGCCTTGAGTTCTTGAACCTCGCGCGACTGGCTTTCCGAGCTGGTCTTTCTCTCCTTTCGCCCACCAGCGTTATAGTATGACGACCATTTTGTGGACAAGCCTTTGCCGGCCACACGACCAGCTGACGACGGCTTACTGAGCTTATCCTTGTTTTTCATTACGTTCAACGCCCTATTTAGAGTGCTGTCCCAAGGGGTGCTCTGAGTCGACCCCGCGCTACTGCTTTCAGACGCCTGCGGAAGGAATGTGAACCATTTAGAAATTTGGCTTCATTAATTAGAATGCAACCATATGGAGCTAATTACGCGGGGGTGTATTCCTTACCAGAACAACCTCAAGGGCCCTGGTCTTCGGATCCGTGGTAAGCTCCTTTGTTACCGGGTCCTCCTTGTACCGGGCCCTGACATAGTTCCTGGTCTGCTTGTCACGGTATTTCTCGAAGCGGGGCGGTAGGCCTTGCTCGGCACGCTCCGCGTCCTCCTTGTCCCATATAGGCTCCGCCACTCTGTAACCGCCGGGACCGAGTTTGTGTTCCCCTAAGTTCAACTCCCGCATTTCTTTCCCCCACTGACTTGATTCGGAGGTTGCGGGGCTCTCGCACTTGATCTTGAACTCCTTGTAGTCATCTTCGCTGATCGAAGGATTTTTCGCCTTGATCTTCTCATAACTATCACCTTTGTCAATCATTCTCTTCACCGCGCTTCTCCAAGTAGACAGGGCCGTGCTCATCCTCGTGAGGGCGGCATTGTTCACTTTATTCCCTGAGAGGCGTGTGTTTTCAAATTCAGCGGGGAACTTGTATCGTTCGTGCAGCTTCGTGAAGAGGAGGTTGCGCATATTCCCTCGGTCCTTATGCCTTAGGTTCTCGGTGTTGATCGAGACGGTGCTCCGGAGAATGCACCCGAGCTGAACCGAGTACCCCTTGACTATTTCTTTGGGCGCCGTTGGATACCCGTCGGAGTCCACTTCAGTAAATTCCTCCTTGACGGTGCGGAGCGCGTTCGGGCGCCGGTCCTTCCGTTGCCTCTTCGGTTGGCTGCCATCTGTGCGTGCGCTGCCATCATCAGTGGTGGCATCCTCGGCGGCACCATCAGTGGTGGCATCCTCGGCGCCACTAGGGGTTGTGTAGTCAGGATCGGTGTCTTCCGCGGCGTCCTCATAGCGGTGAGGTTGTTCCTCCATCTCCTGGGACAGCTCCCAGAATGCCTTGCCGCCCGAACCGCCGGCCTCATCGTTGTGGGCCATGTTTCGCTCTAAATAGGAAAAAAGTTTGGTCAAAAAGTTGGTTATTGTCAAGGAACAAGATCTCATCATTTAGGGTTTGTCGACGCCGAGGCACCCTAAAAGCCTAAGCTTTCATCATTTAGGTTCTTATCGACACCGAGGCACCCTAAAAGCCAAGGTTTTATCATTTAGGGTTTGTCCATATCATCGACACCGAGGAACAAGATCATGGCCTAATCACTTGGCTCTATTGCCACCTATGGTTTAATGCAGCAAGAATGGCGGGGCAGTTGATCCTACTTAATTAAGTACTAAGATACCCCGGCCCATGCATTAGTCGCAAGTACCCCATATGTCCTATTTTTAGCAAAGTCATGCTAAAATTCACGGAAAATTTCAGCATGACCTTTGCTGAAAATAGGACATATGGAGTACCCAAATTTGCCGGAACGGAAGTTAATCGACATTCCGGAAAACTCAAGGGCCTCTCGGGGTACCTACAAAATCATCACGACACGATGGTCGGAGACAAAACCCAGCAGCAGCAGCAGAACAGAGCTGCTCCTATATAGAGCAGCAGCAGCAGCAGAACAGAGCTGCTCCTATATAGAGCAGCAGCAGCAGCAGAACAGAGCAGCAGCAGCTACTGACAGTTAATTCAAAAAAATGCTGCTGTTCCATGCAGGTGTATAGAAGGAGACTTGCTTCATGGAGCTGCGGTTATCGTTTGATGGTGGATTCCTAAGAATCTATGTGTGTATATAGATGCTATGGATGCTATAGATGCACTTCATATAAGCACTGTTATCCAGTTAAGATTTGTGTTTTTCTCTTTCTGAAATTAAAAGAAAAAAAAGTCTATTGATTGTTTTGAAGATATTGTTCCTAGTCCTTCTAAATTATTTGTTGAATTCTCTACCTATTGGTTATACATCCCTGCACAAAATGACAGAATATTTGACACGCGACATCTTGAAAGGATTAGTAGGAAGAATGTTAATCACAGTACATGAAAAGGTATGCAGTAACCTTCAGCTTGAATAAATTTTCCACTGCTTAGATCATATTTGATCCCAATGCTTGCTTTCATATCATTGGTTTGTCCAATGTTTATGTTCAGAGATTATGCTTCAAAGATATGTCAGTGTGGTTTCAGTTCAGAGCAAACAGAGCAGCAGCAAAAACAGAATAAACTTAGTAGTAGCTTTATTGCTGTACTGTTGTTCAATGACAATGACAATGACTGTACTGTTAACTTAATTGCTGAGTAGAGTAGTTTCAGTTTCAGGTATTTTGTGCAGACCGCTCCAGTGTGATGCTGCATCTTTTTAGACAAATATAAACATGTTTATTTAAAAAAAAAAAATTTGCCATCAAACAATTATTTGCTCAGCAGCAAATCCGAATACTAGATGGAAATGGTCCAGAATTACAATTTACGGTACGTTTCATCATACAGCAAGATTGATTCTTTAAGCCAGCCAGACTTAACACGGAGCAGCAACACTACTTGCTGTAAACATGGAACAGCAACACTAGACTGAACTGAAGATAGCAAATTAAGTAACAGAATCACAGTAACGAATCATTGGATATTTCCAGGAAAGAACTAAATCACAGTAACGAATGATCCCCTAGTATCAGCGAGTATTGACATGTGCAGCAATAAATCAGAGCCAACACTAAACAATGGTTAACAGTACAGTCATTGTCATTGAACCACATTAAGTTAACAGAATAAACAGAATAAAGCAGGGGAGGAGGGGGAGATTTGACCTTGAGCAGTGGGAGGCGAGATTAGGGGAGGCCAGGGGACGGGGACGGGGACGGGGACGGGGCTCGGCCTCCTCCTGCTGGTGGTCTCCGGCGGGCCTCCTCCTCCTGGTGGTCGCGGGCGGGTGCTGCCGGACGGGAGATGTCAGACAGGGGAGAAGGCGGAGGGGAGAGAAAGGAGGGGAGGGGGGAGGGAGGCGGAGGAGGAGGGGGAGAGGGGGAGCTCACCCTCGACGTGTGGTGGCGGCGGACTCGACGGCGACGACAGGCGATGGCGCGGCGCGGGGGAGAGGGGGGGGAGAGGCCTGGGCTCCGGTGGCGGCGAGAGGGAAGTGGATCGGGGGGACGAACTGGCGAGGGAGGGGGGAAGTGGATCGGGGGACTGTAGCTATAGGGGAGGCTTTCTAATGGCGCACCCCCTGGCGGTGCGCCATTAGAATGTTTTCTAATGGCGCACTGCCAGGGGGTGCGCCATTAGAATGTTTGCTATTGACGTTAAAAGGGCCGCGTCTGTGTTATGGACAGACTTACTGCCATAGCCTAGTGGTTGGACCCTTGATGGATGTCTCTGCCAGCCAGGGTTCGAATCCTGGTGGCCCCATTTTTTTCAATCTTTTTTAAATTTTTTTTTTTTGATGTATATATGTCTATTAGTTGCACTAGTCCGGTCTTTAAATATTTTTTTACCTTTTTCTGTGTTTTTTCTTTACTGTTTTTGTCAATCTTTTTAAAAAAAATGTTTTTGATGAATATGAATATGAAACAGTAATAAATATTCAATATTCAATATCGAGATGGAGGGGGATCGAGATCGAGTGTCCTCATGAATATTCAATATTTTTTCATGAATTCAAAAAGTGCCCATGAAATTTAAAAATATTCATGATAGTTCAAAAAGTGCCCATGAAATACAATCGAGAAATGAAGGCTACAATTTAAATACAATCGATCTTAGCTAGCTATCTGTTCACAATCTTCTTGCCCTTCTTTTTCGCAAATGGAGTTCTTCTGTGGAACGGACGTCCTTTAGGTAGGGTGGTCCTGCTTCTTCTTGTGGTGTATGCTGCTACTTCATCGTCGTCGTCATGTTCCATCTTCGGGTCGCCGTACTTGTCGAAGTCTTGCTCATTGGCGACTCCATCCATTCCGATGATCTTCCTTTTGCCTCTCCTCACGACAACACGACTGGGCTTTGACGGGTCGGTAATGAAGAAGCATTGGTCCACTTGGGAAGCCAGTACCCATGGCTCATTTTTCGCGGTGACGTTTGCGCCCGCGGTCTTGGATTTGGCTTCGGGTATAACCATGGTGGTGAAATACCGGTTTTCTTTTAGGACGCTCTTGGCCCATCTGACACGGAACATCGGGACCTTCTCTCCAGCGTAGCTCAGCTCCCAGATCTCCTCGATCCTTCCGTAGTATCTGAACTTGTCGTTACCGGTGTAGGATTCCATCGTTACCCCGGAGTTCTGATAACCATCGCTCTTCATGTCCTTGTCCTCGGTGTAGAATGTGTAGCCGTTGATATCGTACGCCTCATAGGTCATCAGGTTGTGCTCGGCGCCCTGTGACAAGGCGAATATGAGTTGTTCTTCCGCAGGAGAATCCTCATGTAAAGGGTACGACAGAAGCTTCTGCTTGAACCAACGCGTGAAACATGAGTTGTGCTCTTTGATTATATCTCCGTCCGTCCTCTGTTGGCCTCGGTCATTGTACGTCTTCTCAATAAAGGTTTTGTGCTCTACCACCCAAGGATCGACCACGTCTATGTGTTGTAGCGCGACTAGGTTTGCTCTTTCAAAGTCGGCGAGTCGACCCTCGAAGTCGACATGCATTTCGCGGCGACCCTCGCGGTGACCCCATCCAGCGAGCCTGCCGAGGTGCCTGTTGACGGGAAGACCAACGGGGTTCTCGATGCCTAGATAATTCGTGCAGTAGGAGATGCACTCTTCGGTCAGAAAGCCCCTGGCTATGCTTCCCTCTGGACGTGACATGTTACGAACGTATCCTTTGATGACACCATTCATCCTTTCGAACGGCATCATGCTGTGCAGGAACGTCGGCCCGAGTTGGATGATATCCTCCACGATATGGACCAGCAGATGCACCATAACATCGAAGAATGCGGGCGGGAAGTACATCTCAAGCTCGCATAGTATCACCACGATCTCTTCCTGTAGCCTTCTGAGTTGCCTCACGCCAACCGACTTCCGAGAGATGACGTCGAAAAAGTTGCATAGGCCAAATAGCGTCTCACGGACGTGCGCGTCCATGATCCCACGGATTGCAACTGGAAGTATCTGCGTCATCAGCACGTGACAGTCGTGAGACTTCATCCCGCTGAACTTCTGCTTCGCTGGGTCTAGGTATCTGCTAATCTTCCCCGCGTAACCGTAAGGAAGTTTTACTCCTACGAGGCAGGTGAAAAACTGCTCGATCTCCTCCTGACTTAGAGTGAAGCACGCGGGAGGGTAGTCATTTCCGGTCTTCTTGGCCTTTTTGCCTTTGCGACGACTTTCCGTGTCCTGCTTCGCCTCATCATCATCATCATCATCATCATCATCATCAGCGTGAAGCTCCTGCCTGATGCCCATTGATTTCAAGTCTGCCCTTGCTTTCGGCCCATCTTTGGTCCTCTCTGGCATGTTGAGCAGGGTACCAAGCAGACTCTCGCACACGTTCTTCGTGATATGCATGACATCAAGGCTGTGAGGCACACGGTGGATCTTCCAGTACGGCAAGTCCCAGAAAACAGACCTCGTTTTCCATACCTTCAGCAGCGGCTCTGGCGCCTTTCGCTTCTTTCCCGGCTCTAGCGCCTTTTGCTTCTTTCCCGGCAGTGGGCAATCTTTCCAATTTTTCAACAGCTCGTCTATTTCCTCGCCGCTCCTCGTACGCGGGCGTCTTCGGGGTTCGGTTTCACCATCGAACAGATCCTTGCGTTTCCTCCACGGGTCATCGTCGCGAAGCCACCTTCGATGTCCCATGAACACGGTTTTCGAAGACCCGGGGTCTCTAACTAGCTGGCGATACGTTGTGTCATCCATGCACCTGACGCATCCAGAAAATCCGTGGACCACCTGCCCCGCGAGATATCCGTAACCGAGATAGTCGTGCACCGTCGTGAGCAGTGCGGCTCTCATAGGGAAATATTTTTTCTCTGCGGCGTCCCATGTTTTGGCTGGCGTTTTCCACAGCGTGTCTAGCTCCTCTTTCAGCAGCCCCAGATACAGATTGATGTCGTTCCCTGGTTGTTTCGGCCCTTCAATTAGCATACTCATGTGAATGTACTTCCTCTTCATGCACAACCAGGGGGGAAGGTTGTACATCCACACAAACACAGGCCAGGTGCTATGTGTGCTTCTCTGGCTGCCAAACGGATTGACTCCATCGGTGCTCGCGCCCAGCACGATGTTCCTTGGATCGTTCCCAAATTCTGGGTCTTCGAAGTTCAACGCTTGCCACTGGCTCGCATCCTTAGGGTGACTCAGCATCTTGTCTTTTTTATTTATCTCCGGATCATTTCCGTCATCTTCTCGCTTCTTCTCCTCCCTATCCGCGTGCCAACGCAGGAGCTTTGCTACCTTAGGGTCCGCGAAATACCGCTGCAGACGAGGAGTGATCGGAAAGTACCACACCACTTTTCGAGGAGCTTTCTTCCTCTTCTTGTATCGAGTGACGCCGCACACCGGACATATGGTAGACTCTGCGTGCTCGTCCCGATAAATGACGCAATTGTTCATGCACACATGGTATTTCACGTGCGGTAAATCCAGAGGACACACGATTTTCTTCGCCTCCTCGAAACTGGTCGGGCACTTGTTCCCCTTGGGAAGACGTTCGTGCCAGAATGACATGTTCTCGTCGAAGCATGCGTCGGTCATTTTGTGTTTTACCTTCATCTCCAGAGCCATGAGCGTTACTTTCAGGCGGGTATCCTCGGGCCTGCATCCTTCATACAATGGAGTAACCGCGTCTATCTCCAGTTGATCCAGCTTGGCTTTCTCTCGGGCGGCAGCTCTTGCGTTATCCGTCTGCTTGAGAAGCAGCTCTTGAATATGAGGGTCATGCACCCAGCCTCCATCGTCGTCTGCTCCGGCATCTTCATCTAGATCATGATCATGCCCTTCGTCTTGATCTTCCTCATCATCATGTCCGGCATCTTCTACATGATGACTGTGTGCAGCATCACCGTCGTGATCATGTCCTGGAGATTCTTCGTCTTCTCGCCCGCCCTCGCCGCGGTGGTTGTCTTGCTGCCGATCCTCATTTCTTGCCCGGCCATGGACGACTTCATAGTCATCTTCATCACCTTGCCACCGATAGCCATCCATGAAACCACGCAAGAGCAGGTGGTCCCGCACCTGCCCGGAATCCGGGTCCGCAATAAGGCTCTTCAGCTTGCATCTTCGACACGGACATCTTATCTCCGTCTCGTTCTTTTGAAGCATCTCGGCCTTCGCGGAGCTCAAAAACCTATTCACGATGCCTTCGGTCATCGTGCGGACCATGGTCGCCTGCGGGGTAGAGCAAAACGATATTTTAGAACCAAGAAAAAATTTGGCATGACTTTCCCTAAAAATAGGACCAAAAAGAATGCATAGTGCCAAAATTCTCGCCGAAACGGAAATGAATCAACATGTCGGCAGAATATTGGCAACTATCGCATTTCAAATACCGGTACCTGCAAACACAAACATATATGCAACACCACAAACATATGCAACACCACAAACATACATAGATCTAGCTAGGCCATAAAAAGTGTATGTGCACGGTTGTTGGAGCTCGAGGGAGAAAAAATGTAGATCTACAACATAAAGATAGCTTTCCCCTTACTTACCTATCAAAAAAAGCTAATTTAACCACTTAATTTTGATGAATCTATGGTGCAAATGAGGTGAGGAGGAGGAGGCAGCCGACACAAGCTTGGAGGAGGAGGTGGAGAGAATGAAGTGGGGAAAGTGAGTGGGTAGGTGAGGCTGTCCAAAATATCTAGCTGGTCCCAGCTTACTAATGGCGCACCCCTATCTGGTGCGCCATTAGTAACCCTGGTTACTAATGGCGCACCAGCTAGGGGTGCGCCATTAGTAGTTTTGCAAAAATAAAAAAAAATAAAAAAAAATAGTAGTGGCGCACTGTGTTGGAGGTGCGCCATTACTACTCAAAATAGTAATGGCGCACTCTAACGTGGTGCGCCGTTAGAATTTTTGGAAAAAAAAAATTGTTACTAATGGCGCACCGTGGGCCTGGTGCGCCATTAGTATCTACCACTCTAATGGCGCACTGGCTCATGGTGCGCCATTACTATATAGTAGTGGCGCACCAGGAGTCTGGTGCGCCATTAGAGCCCATTCCATCTATAGCCCTTTTCCTAGTAGTGCCCGGTGAGCCTGCCCAGCGTACTGCTTGCACGCCTCCCGGTGAGCATGCACAGCGTACTGGTCGCACGCCTCCCGGTGAGCCTGCGCTGTGGAGGACTGGTCACACGCCTCCCGGTCAGCCTGTGCAGCGAGGACTGGTCACACGCCTCCCAGTCAGCCTGCGCCACGGACTTCACTCGCACGCCTCCCGTCTACTCAAACAGCTGCCCGCACGGCACCTCCTTGCCAATAAAAAAGTGGGACGCGTGGTGGCACGTAAATGGTCAGTAGAATGCCCACGATTTAAATAATACCGTACAACCGTTTGTGATGATAACGTGACAGCTATTTGTTCCAAAATGGCTATGTTGGTTGTGGCTGTTAGTGTGTGCGCCCTCTGTCATATTAGACAATTTTTTTACCACAGCATGTTGGTGCCATTTCATGACACCATGCCAAGTCTCATGAGTTTCAGACGAGTTTTGGATTTACAGGAATTTAAAAACCAAGTTTCTCAATGTTTGCGGCCGAGCCACGAATCCTAGGTCTTTGCAATTCGTTCCCATTTCTTGCATGGGACCTAAAACATGCACCCAAGGACACATATATGATTTTCAACCCATTTTGGCGCACCGGAGCATGTGCACGTAGTTCAAATTTGAATTATGCACATAAAATGCCCAAAAAACTCAGTTAATGTATAAAATGTCCAAAGGAACCCTGAATAATTCCAAAATTTAACACGACACTCCTATTGGTCTATGTTGCATCTAGAAAAAAAGCAAGGCGGGAAGAGGCAACGATTGTCGTTTCGTCCACAAAGGTGACACACGTTCCCTACCGGAACCATGAGGCTTCTTGTGAGAAGCTGTGGTTGGTGAGAAGCTTATACCAAAACGCCCCAAATGGGACAAAAAATTTACCACACCATCTTGGTGCCATTCAATCATAGCATGCCAAGTTTCGTGAATTTCAGACGAGTTTTGGATTTACTAGAATTTCAAAACCAAGTATCTCAACGTTTGCGGTGGAGCCACGATGCCGAGGTGTTTGGAATTCAATCCCATTTCTTGCATGGGACCTAAGCATGCACCCAAGGACACACATATGATTTTTTAACCCTTTTTGGTGCATCGGAGCATGTACCTGTAGTTCAAATTTAATTATGCACATAAAATGCCTATAAAACTTAGTTAATGTATAAAAATGTCCAAATGAACCCTGAATAATTTAAAATTTTAACACGACACTCCTATTGGTCTAAGTTTCATCTAGAAAAAAATCAAGGCGGGAAGAGGCAACGATTGTCATTTCGTCCACACAGGTGACACACGTTCCCTACCGGAACCATGAGGTTTCTTGTGAGAAGCTATGATTGGTGAGAAGCTTATACCAAAACCTGCCCCAAATGGAACAAAAAATTTACCACACCATATTGGTGCCACTCCATGATAGCATGCCAAGTTTCATGAATTTTAGACGAGTTTTGGATTTACTAGAATTTTAAAACCAAGTATCTCAATGTTTGCAGTGGAGCCACGATGCCGAGGTGTTTGATATTCATTCCCATTTCTTGGATGGGACCTAAGCATGCACCCAAGGACACACATATGATTTTTCAACCCATTTTGGCGCACCGGAGCATGTGCCTATAGTTCAAATTTGAATTATGAATATAAAATGCCTAGAAAACTCAGTTAATCTATAAAAATGTCCAAACGAACCATGAATAATTCCAAATTTTAACACGACACTCCTACTGGTCGATGTTGCATCTAGAAAAAAAATCAAGGCGGGAAGAGGCAACGATTGTCGTTTCATCCACAAAGGTGACACATGTTCCCTACCGGAATCATGAGGCTTCTTGTGAGAAGCTATGGTTTGTGAGAAGCTTATACCAAAACCTGCCCCAAATGGGACAAAAAATTTACCACACCATGTTGGTGCCATTCCATGATAGCATGCCAAGTTTCACGAATTTCAGACAAGTTTTGGATTTACTAGAATTTCAAAAACAAGTATCTCAACGTTTGCGGTGGAGCCACGATGCCGAGGTGTTTGAAACTCATCCCCATTTCTTGCATGGGACCTAAGCATGCACCCAAGGACACACATATGATTTTTCATCCCATTTTGGTGCATCGGAGCATGTGCCTGTAGTTCAATTTTGAATTATGCACATATAATGCCTAGAAAACTCAGTTAATGTATAAAAATGTCCAAACGAACCCCGAATAATTCCAAATTTTAACACGACACTCCTATTGGTCCATGTTGCCTCTAGAAAAAAATTGATGGCAAGAAGAGGCAATGAATGTCGTTTCGTCCACAAAGGTGACATGTTCCCTGCCGGAACCATGAGGCTTCTTGTGGGAAGCTCTGGTTTGTGAGAAGCTTATACCAAACCTGCCCCAAATGGGACAAATTTTTTACCACAGCATGTTGGTGCCATTCTATGATAGCATGTCAAGTTTCATGAATTTCAGACGAGTTTTGGATTTACTAGAATTTCAAAACCAAGTATCTCAACGATTGCGGTGGTGCCACGATGCCGAGGTGTTTGAAATTCATTCCCATTTCTTGCATGGGACCTAAGCATGCACCCACGGACACACATATGATTTTTCAACCCATTTTGGTGCACCGGAGCATGTGCCTGTAGTTCAAATTTGAATTATGAATATAAAATGCCTAGAAAACTCAGTTAATGTATAAAAATGTCCAAACAAACCCCGAATAATTCCAAATTTTAACACGACACTCCTACTGGTCGATGTTGCATCTAGAAAAAAAATCAAGGCGGGAAGAGGCAACGATTTTCGTTTCGTCCACAAAGGTGACCCATGTTCCCTACCGGAATCATGAGGCTTCTTGTGAGAAGCTATAGTTTGTGAGAAGCTTATACCAAAACCTGCCCCAAATGGGACAAAAAATTTACCGCACCATGTTGGTGCCATTCCATGATAGCATGCCAAGTTTCATGAATTTTAGACAAGTTTTGGATTTACTAGAATTTCAAAACCAAGTATCTCAACGTTTGCGGTGGAGCCACTATGCCGAGGTGTTTGAAATTCATCCCCATTTCTTGCATGGGACCTAAGCATGCACCCAAGGACACACATATGATTTTTCATCCCATTTTGGTGCACCGGAGCATGTGCCTGTAGTTCAATTTTGAATTATGCACATATAATGCCTAGAAAACTCAGTTAATGTATAAAAATGTCCAAACGAACCCCGAATAATTCCAAATTTTAACACGACACTCCTATTGGTCCATGTTGCCTCTAGAAAAAAAATTGAAGGCAAGAAGTGGCAACGAATGTCGTTTCGTCCACAAAGGTGACATGTTCCCTACCGGAACCATGAGGCTTCTTGTGGGAAGCTCTGGTTTGTGAGAAGCTTACACCAAAACCTGCCCCAAATGGGACAAATTTTTACCACAGCATGTTGGTGCCATTCTATGATAGCATGCCAAGTTTCATGAATTTCAGACGAGTTTTGGATTTACTAGAATTTCAAAACCAAGTATCTCAACATTTGCGGTGGAGCCACGATGCCGAGGTGTTTGAAATTCATTCTCATTTCTTGCATGGAACCTAAGCATGCACCCAAGGACACATTTATATGATTTTTCAACCCATTTTGGTGCACCGGAGCATGTGCCTGTAGTTCAAATTTGAATTATGCACATAAAATGCCTAGAAAACTCATTAATGTATAAAAATGTCCAAACAAACCCCGAATAATTCCAAATTTTAACACGACACTCCTATAGTTGTATATTCACTACAGATAAATGTTCTAGCAATTCAAACACCGTCCTTTGCCGCTCTTACCCCATTCCGTATTTCAAATCAAGACGAAAAATCAAGTACATCACACACAGTTTATTATCACCAACCATGCGAGATGCAGTACAAAATATCTTCGAGCACCGTCATATATGGCTTACGCGAGAAGGTTCATCAGCTACAGTCCACAGCCGGCGCGTCAAGCAATCTAGCTCCCCACATATCATTTCACTGTTCATTCATCGCCGGTCAAAGATGGGGATGTGGACCCGCGTCGTGAGGGCAACTTCGGCGGCCCACTCTGGCGAAAGCGCGGCCGCAGCCGCCATGAGCGTGCTCACAACCTGCGTGAGCGCGGCCGCAATCTGCGACCGGGCAGTTGCGGCAGCCAAAATGGCCACTACTGTAGCTCAGATGGCGGCAGCAACATCTGCGACGGGGATAGCAAATGGCGAGAGCAGGACAGTAGCTGTCCGTTCCGCGGCGGCCGCCTTAGCCCTGATGGAGGCCGCCCGCGCCCATGTCAAGGCCACCCACGCCTAGCTCCTAGTAGTCACCGCACAAATCACATGAATCTTCTCCGACAACGATCGGTAACCCACGGCCAAAGAGTTGGCAATCGCCGAGAGCGTTCGAGCAGCCGTCCGTTCGTTCGCGGCATACCTTGCCGCGATGGAGCTCGTCCAAGCCCAGACCACGGCCGCCCACGCCCAGCTCGTGGTGGCCTTTTCCAAAGAGATGGCGGACGCAGATGTCGAGATGCTTGCCGAGTATGGTGCGATGGATGCCATGGAGCCCCTTCCCCAGGAGATCGTCGGGCGCGAGCTAGACATGGATGAGGTGGCGGAGATCGACGAGCGCCAGGCGGAGTAGTAGTCTTTGTTTAGAGTGTCGGTCTTTTGTTAGAGTAATGTTTAGGTCAGCTAAGCTCTGTTTAATTGCTAAACTTGCTCGATTAAGAAGTGTGGGTGTGCTGTAGGCTCTTTTGTGTGCCCAAATTATGCAATGACGTGGACGACCACTGTAACCAGGGAAATTCGAACCAAAATTTGCATGTTCAAACTCATCACACACGGAGTAAGCCATATGAATCGTTTGTGATGTTCAGATATCGTACACAGTGCTGAATAAGGGACCGTGTCTGATGACACTTTGCGCGCCAGTTTTTTCCTGCACGGAGCGAAAAAAATTGGCATCCGCGGAAATATCTACCTCCCATGCCCCCCTCCTCCTTACCAAAAGCCACATTTCCCCTATTTCCGCCTTCCATTTCAAGTTCAAACCTTCATTGCTTGCTTGCAGTGCCGCCACCTCACCGGCGACGCTCCTTCCTGCTGCTCGACCTCGTCGATCTAGTCAGGTAATCCACACCCGACCCCCATCCTCCACCTCCTTCTACATCCCACATGCCCCGACAGCCGGCGCGACAATTTCCACGCAAATCACCGACCCATCCTCCAAATAAACGCCGCCCTAAGCCATGGTGCACGCAGTATAGCCAGGAGCTCAAGGAGCATTTGGCAGCGGAGAAGCAAATCGCGGCCGCACGCGCGGATGAGGTCGCGATGGCTGCCATGCATGCCGACCCCCTGATCTTGGAGGAGCACCTCGTCATCAAGGCCACCGTCGATGCCTCGCGCGCGGACACCGCCATGTGGTTGGCTACTTTAAACGATAGTTCATCGCATTTTGTCGAGGACACCGTCAGTGCCTTCGACGAAGACTACGAGGTGTTTTCTCAGCGTGCCCATGCTTACCTCAACTCCAGAGCCAGCAGGTTGGTGCCCGGAGCGGCTCAGGCGAGTCACCACCACGAGGAGGGCACCCACGATGTGGAGGCCTCGCCCTCTTCCAAGTCTAAGGAGCCCATTGTCATCGATATCTTCGACGATGAGGAGTAGCTTGTATTTTTAGCTCACTACAAGGACCTATGTTCAGCTAGCTACGCCGGTTAAGCATGTTCGGTTTACCTGTTGCATGTGCTGCTCCTGCCTTTCCTTTACAAATTCTAGTGAATTGTCCTATGTACTGTTACTATGCAATCTGATCCTCTAGTATATATGTTCTATATATTGTGCAATGTGGTGCTCAGTTAACTATTTGGTTAATTTGTTGTCATGTTCAGTTAACTATTTGGTTCAATTCTGCAATGTGATGCTCAATTCTTGTGGGTGCAATTTTGTATTCCCTTGCATGTGAGATATAAATTGAATTTGGCTGTACAAAATACATGAGAAACAAATACAATTGCTATATTTCCAAGTTGTTAACCATACTAGGTTTGGTTAACTGTCTGATCTTCTAGTATGTTCTATTGTGCAATGTAGTGATCAGTTAACTATTTGGTTCATTTGTTGTGGTGCTTAGTTAACTGTTTGGTTCAATTCTGCAATGCGATGTTCAATTGTCGTGGGTACAATTTTGTATTGTTATGCATGTGAGAAATAAATCGAATTTGGCTATACTAAATACATGAGAAACATATACAATTGCTATATTTCCTAGTTCTTAAGCATGCTTGGTTTGGATAAATGGCTTTTCCATGTCGCTCGAATTAATCTGCTGAATCTGCAATGTGTTTATTTTTCATCAACATATTTTACTGATAGTATGTGATGACCCACAAGTATAGGGGATGAATCATAGTCCTTTCGATAAGTAAGAGTGTCGAACCCAACGAGGAGCAGAAGGAAATGACAAGCGGTTTTCAGCAAGGTATTCTCTGCAAGCACTGAAATTGTAGGTAACAGATAGCTTGATAGCAAGGTAATTTGTAAGAAGTAAAAAATAGTAACGGCAACAAAGGTGTAGCAAGGTAGCCCAATCCTTTTTATAGCAAAGGACAAGCCGGAATGAACTCGTATAATAAGCAAAGCGTTCTCGAGGACACATGGGAATTTCATCTAGTCACTTTCATCATGTTTGTTTGATTCGCGTTCGCTACTTTGATAATTTGATATGTGGGTGGACCGGTGCTTGGGTGCTGTTCTTACTTGAACAAGCCTCACACTTATGATTACCCCCTCTCGCAAGCATCCGCAAATACGAAAGAAGAATTAAGATAAATCTAACCATAGCATGAAACATATGGATCCAAATCAGCCCATTACGGAATAGCGCATAAACTAGGGCTTAAGCTTCTGTCACTCTATCAACCCATCATCTAATTACTACTCCACAATGCCTTCCCTTAGGCCCAAAGATGGTGAAGCATCATGTAGTCGACGTTCACACGACACCACTAAAGGAAGCAACAACATACATATCATCAAAAGATCGAACGAATACCAAATTCACATGATTACTTATGACAAGACTTCTCCCATGTCCTCAAGAACAAAAGTAACTACTCACAAATCATATTCATGTTCAAGATCAGAGGGGTATTGAATAGCATTAAGGATCTAAACATATAATCTTCCACCAAATAAACCAACTAGCATGAACTACAAGATGTAATCAACACTACTAGCAACTCACAGGTACCAATCTGAGGTTTTGAGACAAAGATTGAATACAAGAGATGAACTAGGGTTTGAGATGAGATGGTGCTGGTGAAGATGTTGATGAAGATTGGTCCTCCCATGATGAGAGGATCATTGGTGATGTCGATTGTTTCGATTTCCACCTCTCGGAGGGTAGTATCCCCGGCGGAATCGCTCCGTCGAAGAGCAAAGTAGCTCTTGCCCAGGTTCTGCCTCGAGACAGCGGCGCTTCATCCCGAATGTCTTATCTATAAAAAATTTAGGGCAAATGAGCATATATAGCAGAAGGAGGGGGTCGGAGGCCAGCTGTGGGCCCCACAAGGCATCAGGGCGCGCCGAGGGGGGCGCCCTGTTACCTTGTGGGCAACTGGTGGGTCCCCTCTGGTATTTTTTTCTCCAGTATTTTTTATATATTCAATAAAAAAATCTCCGTGAAGTTTTAGGTCAATTGGAACTCTGTAGAATAGGTATCTCTGCTATAGCTATTTCAGGTCCAGAATTCCAGCTGCCGGTATTCTCCCTCTTCAAGTAAATCTTGCAAATTAAGAGAGAAAAGGCATAAGAACTACATCATAAAGTGAAATAATGACCAAATACATTACAAATAACAGTAGGAAATCATGATGCAAATTGGACGTATCAACTCCCCCAAGCTTAGACCTCGCTTGTCCTCAAGCGAAAGCCGAAATCGATAATCATGACCACATGTTTAGAGAGAGGCATCGATAAAAATAAAATACGTACATGAAGGCATCATGATCTTTATTATAACAGCAATATATCATAAAACTTCTCATGAAAAAGTAACAATTCATTCACAAGCTAAAGTATAAACCATAAACCGTATTGAAAACTAACAAACTATGATCTCAGTCACTGAAGCAATTGCAATTCATCATATTATCAGAAAGAGTCTATGTAAGAGATTTATTTAGCAAGTTCACATACTCAGCTATCATTTAGTCTTCTATGATTGCTGACACTCATGGCATACTTATGGAGTTAAAGTTTCAGCCAGACACATAGAAAGACAGGGGCTTAGAGTTTCGCCTCCCAACTTATTTACCTCAAGGGTAATGTCAACAATAATAATTCATGATCACCCACATCCAACTGGATATATATGTCTGGATCTTTCCCCACCACATGATGCTTGCCAAGAGAAAAATAAATAAAAACGGAATAGAGGAGAATACTATTGACTCTTGCATAAAAGTAAATACATAAAGTAAAAGATAGGACCTTCGCAGAGGGAAGCAGAGGTTATCATGCACTTTTAATTTTTGGGCGTGCAAACTCTTAGTGTAAAGGAACGTCACTTTATATTGCCCCTTGTGATAGCGACCTTTATTATGCAGTCTGTCGCTTTTATTTCTCCACCATCTCAAGATCGTACAAAGCTTATTTTCCCTTACAATAAAAGTTCGCACGTATTTAGGAGCAATTTTTATTGCTTTTGCACCAATGACAACTTACTTGAAGGATCTTATTCAATCCGTAGGTAGATATAGTGGACTCTCATGACATGAAATTGGGTTTAAGGGTTTTTGGATGCCCAAGTAGTATCTCTACTTAGTGCGGATTTTTGGCTAGCAAAAGATAGGGGGCAAGCACCACATGTTAGAGGATCCAAAACAATATAACTTCTATGTGAATATAAGCAAACATAACTCATTACATTGTCTTCCTTGTCCAACGTCGACTATTTGACATAGAATATTTAATGGGGGCTCACAATCATAAAAGATGTCCAAGATAGTATATCTATATGTGAAACCTCTCTTCCTTTATTACTTTTTCATGAATTGCAACAATGACCAATGCTATGTTTGTTAACCTCCAACAAGTTTTATCAATTATACTTCTTTTATGTGAAGTCATCACTCCCCATGGGATTAGCATATGATCTTACTTTTTATTCTCCTTATTTTATTTCCAAGATTGGATCAACAAAAGCAAAACACTCAACTCAACTACTCTTTATTATATAACTTCCACACACGATTACATAGATAGATCACAAAGCAAGCACTTGAAACTAAATCATACTAAAACTTTATTCCTCTAAATCACGAAATAACTAAGGATCGAACTAAGATAGATAATGATAATAAAAGTGATGGTGATACGATACCGGGGCACCTCCCCCAAGCTTGGCACAAGCCAAGGGTGGTGCCCATACCCGTGTACTCAAGTCTCCTTCCTCGGTGATGATGGTGATGAAGTGATAGGCTTGTCCTTTGTCTTCCACTTGAGGACAAGAATTTATTCTTTTAATTTGTCATTCTCCCTTTCGAGATCCCAAATCTTACGACGTAGTTTATCTGAATCTTCCTGCACACGACGAGAGGGAGTGAATTGAATTTTTGCACTTTCATTGTATTGGGTAAGCTGGACTTCTTGAATTCCACATGCATATCTCCTGGCTGAGGCAGAGGAAGATCCTCTTCCTCTTCACTGGGTAGATCTTGTTTTCTCCTCAAGTCGGCCTCCTCCTCTTTGTCAGACAACCATCCATAGGGATCAATATCCCCATAGACTCTAGGGTTTGCAATAACGTGCGAGACATAGCTCTCCCCATCCGAGTCTTGAGACGACATAGTGTGTCCAAACCTGTCAGGAAAAACAGCCCAAAACAAGAACAGAGGGGAAACTTGCGATGCGGTGGTCAAAACAGAGGGGAAACTTGCGATGTGATATATAAAGAATTTTTATCTTGTGGAACATGCATACGAGTGAAAAACAGAGTCGGGAAGGCGCATGAGGGGCCCACAAGGCAACGCGGCGCGCCCCGGGGGGGTTGCGCCCTGCTGCCTTGTGACCTCCTCGTGGGTCCTCTCGGCTATTTCTTTTTTTTGTATTTTTTCTAATATTCTAAAATGGACAGAAATAATTTTTATGGAATTTTTGGAGTCGGTTTACTTACCGTATCACATACCTATCCCTTTTTAGGGTTCTGGAGCGTTCCGGAAGGACTCTTTGATGTGTTCCTCCTGTGTCATTGTCTGAATAATATTAGTTTCAATGTTAATGGGAGTACCTAAGATATAATGCTTAATTCTTTGCCCATTCACCACTCTCCGGTTGGTGCCTTCGGAGTTGTGTATTTTGATAGCTCCAGAGCGATAAACTTCTTCGATGATATATGGCCCTTCCCATTTAGAGAGAAGTTTTCCTGCAAAGAATCTGAAATGAGAGTTGTATAATAGAACTTGCTCACCCACTTTAAATTCCCGTTTTTGAATTCTTTTATCATGCCATCTCTTAACCTTTTCTTTAAATAACTTGCTATTTTCATAGGCTAGAGTTCTCCATTCATCTAAAGAGCTAATATCAAATAACTTCTTTTCACCGGCAAGTTTAAAATCATAATTAAGTTCTTTAATTGCCCAATAATCCTTATGTTCTAACTCAAGAGGTAAATGACATGCTTTTCCATAGACCATTTTATACGGAGACATACCCATAGGGTTTTTATAAGCAGTTTTGTAAGCCCATAATGCATCATCAAGTTTCTTAAACCAATTCTTCCTGGATCTATTAATGGTCTTTTGCAAAATTAATTTGATTTCTCTATTACTCAATTCAACTTGACCACTGGACTGAGGAGGATATGGAGATGCAATTCTATGATTAACATCATATTTAGCGGGCAATTTACGGAAAGCACCATGAATAAAATATGAAACGCCATCAGTCATCAAATATCTAGGGACTCCAAACCTCGGAAATATAACTTCTTTAAGCATTTTAATAGAAGTGTTATGATCAGCGCTACTAGTTGGAATAGCTTCTACCCACTTAGTAACGTAATCAACAGCAACTAAAATATGAGTATACCCATTAGAGGAAGGAAAAGGTCCCATATAATCAAAACCCCAAACATCAAATGGTTCAATAACAAGTGAATAATTCATAGGCATTTCCTGACGTCTACCAACATTACCAATTCTTTGACATTCATCACAAGAAAGGACAAACTTACGTGCATCTTTGAAGAGAGTAGGCCAATAAAAGCCAGATTGTAATACCTTATGTGCAGTTCTGTCTCCCGCATGGTGTCCTCCGTATGCCTCGGAGTGACACTTCCGTAGGATTTGTTCCTATTCATGCTCAAGTACACAATGTCTAATAATACCATCTACTCCTTCTTTATATAAATGCGGGTCATCCCAAAAGTAATGCCTTAAATCAAAGAAGAACTTTTTCTTTTGTTGGTATGTGAAACTAGGTGGTATATATTTAGCAACAATGTAATTAGCATAGTCTGCATACCAAGGAGTGTTACGAGAACCATTTATCACAGCTAATTGTTCATCAGGGAAATCATCATTAATAGGAAGTGGGTCATCAAGAACATTTTCCATTCTAGAAAAATTATCTGCTACGGGATTCTCGGCTCCTTTTCTATCAACAATATACAAATCAAATTCTTGTAGCAAAAGAACCCACCTAATAAGCCTAGGCTTAGCATCTTTCTTTTCCATAAGGTATTTAATAGCAGCATGATCAGTATGAATAGTAACTTTGGAATCAACAATATAGGATCTAAATTTATCACATGCAAACACAACTGCTAAAAATACTTTTTCAGTCGTAGCATAATTTCTTTGAGCACTGTCTAGAGTTTTACTAGCATAATGAATAACAATTAATTTCTTATCAACTCTTTGTCCTAGAACAGCACCAACAGCATAATCACTAGCATCACACATAATTTCAAAGGGTAGGTTCCAATCAGGTGGTTCAATAATAGGTGCAGATATTAAGGCTTTCTTAAGGATTTCAAAGGCTTCTACGCAATCATCATCAAAAATAAATGGAACATCTTTTTGCAAGAGATTAGTGAGAGGCCTTGAAATTTTAGAGAAGTCTTTTATAAACCTTCTATAGAAACCAGCATGACCGAGGAAACTTCTTATACCTTTGATATCTTTAGGACATGGCATTTTCTGAATTGCATCAACTTTAGCCTTATCAACTTCAATACCTCTTTCAGAAATTTTATGCCCAAGGACTATACCTTCATTTACCAAAAAGTGGCACTTCTCCCAATTCAAGACAAGATTAGTTTCTTCACATCTCTGCAAAACTCGATCAAGGTTGCTTAAGCAATCATCCAAAGAAGTTCCATAAACGGAAAAATCATCCATGAAAACCTCAACAATCTTTTCACAAAAGTCACAGAAGATAGCAGTCATACATCTTTGAAAGTTAACAGGTGCATTACATAAACCAAAAGGCATACGACGATAAGCATAAGTTCCAAAAGGACAGGTAAATGTGGTTTTCTCTTGATCTTCTGGTGATACAGGTATTTGAGAGAAACCAGAATAACCATCTAGAAAGCAAAAGTGTGTATGCTTAGATAATCTTTCTAGCATTTGATCCATAAAAGGCAAGGGATAATGATCTTTCCTAGTAGCTTTATTCAATTTTCTAAAGTCAATTACCATTCTATAACCGGTTACAATTCTTTGTGGGATAAGTTCATTTTTATCATTAGGAACAACAGTAATACCTCCTTTCATAGGAACACAATGAACATGACTTACCATCAACTATCAGCTATGGGATAAATTATACCTGCCTCCAGAAGCTTTAAGATTTCAGTTCTTACCACATCCTTCATCTTGGGATTTAACCTTCTTTGATGATGAACAACTGGTTTAGCATCTGGCTCCATATGAATTTTATGCTGACATAAAGTGGGACTGATGCCCTTAAGATCATCAAGAGTATATCCAATAGCTGAACGGTGCTTCTTCAGAGTTTTAAGTAATCTCTTTTCTTCATGCTCTGAAAGGTTAGCACTAATAATAACATGATATATCTTCTTTTCATCAAGATAAGCATATTTAAGTGTATCAGGTAATTGCTTTAATTCAAACACAGGATCACTCTTTGGTGGAAGAGGGTCTCCCAAAGTTTCAACAGGCAAGTTATGTTTAAGAATAGGTGCTTGTTTAAAGAACATCTCATCTATTTCATTTCTTTCATTCATATGCATATCATTTTCATGGTCTAGCAAGTATTGTTCTAAAGGATCAGTAGGAGGCACAACAATAGAAGCAAGACCAATAATTTCATCTTTAGTAGGTAATTCTTCATCATGAGGTTGTCTACTAAACTTAGAGAAATTGAATTCATGAGATATATCACCAAACTTAACTCTCACCTTTTCTTTAACACAATCAATTTGTGACACCCTGATTTTTTCAAACTTTTTCACAAAACCCTTCTGGTTTTATTTGCCATTTGTTGGTTTTTGGAGTCAATTCTTTGGACTTTGGACTTGAGCACACTCCCATTTCTTCTCCCAAGTGTGCCAAGGCTTTCATAATCTCTCCAAAACCCTACTGGATCAAACCCTAATCTTTATTCTCCCAAGATAATCCATTTACTCCTTTGAATATGCTCATCTTCACTATGGGTTGTGAAGCAACCTATAGTTCTACTGGTCAGAAAAATCCCAAATTAATACCACATCCTCTTGACATCATCTACTCCCACAATCTTCAAAAATACTTCATTGTCCAGTACAAATTTTTGTCCAGAATATTCCTTTTATCTTCTGGACAGAATTGACCCTTTGTGAAGCAACATGTATTTCCATAACTCAGAAAATTCTCAAATAAATCCATGAGATACTAGGGGTCATATCTTGCCACAATATCCAAAAACATCTCCTAGTCCAGTTCAATTTTTCAGCAAAAATATTCTAACAAGCTTCTGGTCATTTCAGACCTTTGTGAAGGAAGTACCAGCTAGAGGTACCCACTGGAGCTGAAATTTTTATGGCATCTTGTCTTCATCAAATAACTCCGAAACACCAAATTTCAGCTTCAGCAGATCATCCATGTGAGTGCATCTTCCTCACCAAGTTTCTGGACCAGTATAGGGTTTGTACATGAACTATGTGCAAATCTTTGCAGAAATTTCTCAAAACTTGCCAGCAGATAGTCCTTCCAACCTAGATCATCCCAGACAAGTCACTTGGCTTCATTCACAACCCATCCATGCTTTGGAACCCCCTCAAGTTTCTGTTCAAAAACTATTCCTGATGCTACCATTCAGCCCAGGATGCACCTAGCCGATTCAGTGGCACAAGGAGGCTAAGTGACCTAGGGTCGACGCATTGGACAAGGTGTGCCAGGCGTGCATGGCCTCCAGGTGCCAGCACCCGTGGTGAACACGATTTTGGCATGCATGTGCACGTGCTCTGCGCGCCGACCGCGTCGGACGCGACCGCTCCGGCCGTCCCGCGTCGCCGTACTTTGTTTGGTGGTGCCGACATAGTCGCCGCCACCCACGTACCCCGCTCCAGAGCCTTCCCCTTGCCGGAATCGCCCTCGCCGGACACCACCGCAGCGCCGCACTGTGGCGCCTGTGCCATCACTGTGGACGCGCTGGCTGTCCTCTTCCTCCCGACGAGCTATCGCGTCGCATTAAGTGCTCTGCTCTTCTCCATCACCTCGCCCGCGCCGCGACAGCCACCTCGCCGTCCTTGCTCCGGCGACGTGGCCACAGCGCCGCCCGGTTCGGGAACCCTCCTCCCCGCCGATAAATAGCTCGCCCTGCCCGTCCCAGCTCCTCATCGCACTCCCTCCACCTCCAATCGAGCTCAGCTCGCCGCGCCAAGGCCGAGAGGTCCTCTGGCCTCGCAGCTCGCCGGAGTTCTGCCGCCCGATCCCCACTCTGCTACAGCTCGTTCCACCCCACCCCAACCTCAACCGACCACACTCACGAGCTCAGCAAGCCTCCCTGGTGCTCCTCGACCTCCTGCCCAGCCAAAACGCTGCCGGAATCGCCGTTTCCGGCGACACCCGAAAGCAGCCGCCGGTGAGGAAGGGGGCGATGCCATCCGGCCATCTTTGGAGAAGCCACGGGTACGGGGAGAACCGCCGTCGAGCAATCGTTCCATCCCCGCAGTCGCCTGACCTCGCCGCAGTCGCTATCGCCAGCAATCACCGTCGGTGAGCCGTCCGCCTCTGTTCCCTCTCTCTCTCCCTTTTAAACATGCACCAGGGCCCCACCAGTCATAGACTCACGCCCGGCCGAACCGTTTTTTAAGTGAAGGCGCATTCCTGGAGTATGCCTTCGACGTGGCCCGCTGTAGGATTTTCTAATTTTTTGTTTTCTGTTTATTTAATCCAGTTTGACCAGGAACTTTGACTAGCCTTTTCTTTTAAACCACAAGTCCAAATCAATTGATTCTTTTTGCATTGGTTTTGTCTTGAGTCCCTTTATTTTTTTACCAAATTTGGTATTTTTCCAATGTTCACAGAATTTTTGGCAAACAGAAAGGCTTTATGTAACATTTTCTTTTGCTATTTAAAAATGCTTTCAGAAGGAAATTGCTGTGGATTTGAAGACCAGGAGTTTGTAGACACTCCACTTGAGCAAGCCAAGACACATCATCCATTGCATAAGGCATAGCATAGTATTGGCTTTATAATGGATTATTTTGCACTTAATTCAATTTAAATAGGCCATATTCTATATTGTTGATTATATTGCAATAACCCTGCCATGCTAGTTCATTTGTCCAACCTAACTAATTTGACCAACAACTTTACATCTTAAATTCACTTTGATGGTTGATCAAGTGCCACCGAGCCGGACTTACCCGTGCAGCCACATCTGCCGGATTGGGACGGCCTTGACTTGGTCTGACCGCGTGCTCTTTTACCGGTACCACCAAAGAGGGGAGGTTATGCGTGCATGCTGCCCTGATCAGGTAGACGACGATAACCTCGTGAGCCCAAGTTAAGTTATTTGTCGGCGTCCCCGTTTGGGACAGTTTAGTTGGCCACGATGGTGGAAGGTGTCAGGAGTGACACAGGGGCCACCCAGGGCATGACTCGGACGGGGAATGATTGTCGGTGGTACGATAGAAGGGTCACGGGTTAGGCAAGTTTCGTTGGACGAATGTCCATGGTGTGGGCAACGTGCGCAACCTCTGTAGAGTGTAAGAATCTATTCGAATAGCCATGTCCATGGTATTGGACACAGTCCGCACTAGGTCACACTGTGTGGTCAACCGCAATAATAATAATGATGGAAGAACTCGTCTCATGCTCGGAAGTGACCGATGGGTCACGACTGCTCCGGGGGTCATGTGTGAACCCGGGGAAGAGTAAGTTGGTAACCGGTAACCGTAAGTGAGCATATAAAAGCATTTAACATTTTCATTGCCATGCTGTTGTTTGCTGCACAGTTTTGGCTGCTTTGAGCTTGCGAGTACATTCCAAGTACTCACCTGGCGTATCATGCCAGATGCAGGAGAAGCCAGTGATGGAGACCCCGATGGTTCGTGCTACGCTAACTAGTTTGTGTGCCAGCAGTGTCCCTATGGGATGGAGTGTCCCACGCGATGCTCCGCTACGCTGTAGTCTTACCACTAGTATTGAGGCCTTTAGTTGTTTCAAAAATAATGTAGATACTGCCATAGCACGAGTAGTTCTTCTGGCCTCACTATCCCATGTAATATACAAGCTTGTACTTGTACCATATCAATAAAGATCAGTTATGTTCTGCTCCAAGTTGTTGTGTGTTTTCAGAAGACATGATCTCTGGGTTGGGAACACAAGGTAAACCGGTTCTCTGAGCCAGGGTGCCGCACAATTTCAGCATTAACGGTATTCAAGAAAGGTCTACCAAAAATAATGGGACAAAAATTATCTTGTTGTGAACCAAGAACAAGGAAATCAGTAGGGTATTTGATTTTTCCACACAAGACTTCAACATCTCTAACAATCTCGAGTGGTGTAATAGTATCTTTGTTTGCAAGCTTAATAGTAACATCAATATCTTCAATCTCAACAGGTGCAATATCATTCATTACTTCTTGATATAAAGAGAAAGGAATAGCACTCACACTAGCACCCATATCACATAAACCATGATAGCAATGATCTCCAATCTTAACAGAAATGACAGGCATGCCAACTACGGGTTTATTCTTATCCAACATATCTTGATTATTTCTAACGGGTTTAGCAATTCTAGCAGCCTCATCACAGAAATATATGACATGTCCATCAATATTATCAATCAACAGATCTTTAACCATTGCAATATTAGATTCAACTTTAATTTGTTCAAAAGGTCTAGGTGCTCTAATATTACTTTTATTAACCACAGTTGAAGCTTTAGCATGTTCCTTAATCCTAACAGGGAAAGGAGGTTTCTCAATATAAGCAGTAGGTATAACTGGGTCAACATTGTAAATAATTGTTTCTTCTTTAACAATTATGGGTCTTCTTTTAATTCAATAGGTGGATGGTATTTAAACCATTTCTCCTTAGGGAGGTTAACATCAGCAGCAAAGGATTCACAAAAGGTAGCTACTATCTCAGAGTCAAGTCCATATTTAATACTAAACTTATGAAAAGCATCAGTTTCCATAAAAGATTTAATACAATCAAACTCGAGATTTATACCTGACACTTTACCTTTGTCGATTTCCCAAGCTTCAGACTTACGTTTAATCCTTTCCAGAAGATCCCATCTGAATTCAATAGTTTTCTTCATAAAGGAACCAGTAGAAGAAGTATCGAGCATGGACCGATCATTATGAGAAAGCCAGGCATAAAAGTTTCGAATAATTATTTCTCTTGAGAGCTCATGATTGGGGCATGTATGCAGCATATACTTAAGCCTCCCCCAAGCTTGAGTGATACTTTCTCCTTCACGAGGCCAAAAATTATATATATAATTCTGATCACAATGAACCAAATGCATAGGATAAAATTTCTGGTGAAATTCCAGCTTCAACTGGTACCAATCCCATGTTCCAGTATCATCCAATAGCCTATACCACGTCAATGCCTTTCCCTAAAAAGATAAAGGGAATACCTTCTTCTTAACTCCATCTCCAGATAAACCTGCAAGCTTAAACAATCCGCAAATTTCATCTATATATATCAAGTGCATATCAGGATGCACTGTTCCATCTCCTGCATAAGGATTAGCTAGCAGTTTCTCTATCATACCCGAAGGAATTTCATAATAAATATTTTCAGTAGGTTCAGTAAGTTGACGAGCAACTCTTATTGCTTCCGGTCGAGGTGAAGATACCCCGAACAAGCCCCTCAAAGGATTACTTTCCAAAGTGACAAGTGACATTAAATTTCAGCACGTAATATAAATGTTTCCTTACCAAATTCCACTTACCAAAGGCACTACACTCCCTGGCAACGGTGCCAGAAAAAGAGTCTTGATGACCCACAAGTATAGGGGATCAATCGTAGTCCTTTTGATAAGTAAGAGTGTCAAACCCAACGAGGAGCAGAAGGAAATGACAAGCGGTTTTCAGCAAGGTATTCTCTGCAAGCACTGAAATTGTAGGTAATAGATAGTTTGATAGCAAGGTAATTTGTAACAAGTAACAAATAGTAACGGTAACAAAGGTGCAACAAGGTGGCCCAATCCTTTTTATAGCAAAGGACAAGCCGGAACAAACTCGTATAATAAGCAAAGCGTTCTCGAGGACACATGGGAATTTCATGTAGTCACTTTCATCATGTTTGTTTGATTCGTGTTCGCTACTTTGATAATTTGATATGTGGGTGGACCAGTGCTTGGGTGCTGTTCTTACTTGAACAAGCCTCCCACTTATGATTACCCCCTCTCGCAAGCATCCACAACTACAAAAGAAGAATTAAGATAAATCTAACCATAGCATGAAACATATGGATCCAAATCAGCCCCTTACGGAATAGCACATAAACTAGGGTTTAAGCTTCTGTCACTCTAGCAACCCATCATCTAATTACTACTCCACAATGCCTTCCCTTAGGCCCAAACATGGTGAAGTGGCATGTAGTTGACGTTCACACGACACCACTAAAGGAAGCAACAACATACATATCATCAAAATATCAAACGAATACCAAATTCAAATGATTACTTACGACAAGACTTCTCCCATGTCCTCAAGAATAAAAGTAACTACTCACAAATCATATTCATGTTCAAGATCAGAGGGGTATTGAATAGCATTAAGGATCTGAACATAAAATCTTCCACCAAATAAACCAACTAGCATCAACTACAAGATGGAATCAACACTACTAGCAACCCACAGGTACCAATCTGAGATTTTGAGACAAAGATTGAATACAAGAGATGAACCAGGGTTTGAGATGAGATGGTGCTGGTGAAGATGTTGATGAAGATTGGTCCTCCCATGATGAGAGGATCATTGGTGATGTCGATGGCTTCGATTTCCCTCTCCCGGAGGGAAGTATCCCTGGAGGAATCGCTTCGCCAGAGAGCAAAATAGCTCCTGCCCAGGTTCCGCCTTGAGACGGCGGCGCTTCATCCCGAAAGTATTCTCTATAATGTTTTTAGGGCAAATGAGCCTATATAGCAGAAGGAGGGGGCCGGAGGCCAGCTATGGGCCCCACAAGGCATCAGGGCGCACCCAGGGGGGTCGTGCCCTGTTGCCTTGTGGGCAACTGGTGGGTCCCCTCTACTATTTATTTTCTCAAGTATTTTTTATATATTCAATAAAAAATCTCCATGAAGTTTCAAGTCAATTGGAGCTCTGTAGAATAGGTATCTCTGCTGTAGCTATTTCAGGTCCAGAATTCCAGCTGCCGGTATTCTCCCTCTTCATGCAAATCTTGCAAATTAAGAGAGAAAAGGCATAAGAACTACATCATAAAGTGAAATAATGACCAAATACATTACAAATAACAATAGGAAATCATGATGCAAATTGGACGTATCAGTATGCCAACCCTCACTTAACCTGATCAATAACTACCTTATATGTGTTGCTGGGAAACAATGGGAGGTACTGAGGTTTACCATTGAGGTTCGCACATGCATGGTCCTTTGTCTAATAGCACATTATTGTGCAATTGCAGGAACCATTCTAGTATTTAGGTTTTTAACAATTTGGTCTTGCACATGTAGGTCCTGCTGTTAGAGGTTTTGACCCACTGTTCGACCCATTTTGCATATGGGGAAATGAGATGTCCATGAATATCAGTCAAGTCAAGAAACTCAGAAAGATTGTTAGGATAAAGAAACTAGCAACGAAAAACAACAAGATCTTTGTGTGCACAATGAAGAAGACATCAGTGAACTACAGTATGGTACTAACTCTTATACTCCCTCCTGTCCTTTTTAGTCTGCATATAAGTTTTGTACGAAGTCAAAGTATCTCTACTTTGACCAAAGTTATAGAAAATAAGTAACAACATTCAAACTGCCAAATCATTATTTTTAGATGCATTATGAAATACAATTTCATAGTATACATATTTGGTATCATGGATGTTGATATTTTTTAAAATAAATTTGGTGAAACTTTACAAAGTTTGACTTGATACAAATCTAATACGCGGAGTAAAAAGGACCGGAGGGAGTACCTTGTTTTTTCATTCCTTTGCGCCATTTCAAAATTCAGAGAAGATATTTATGCATATCTTTGTTTTCAGGCCTTTCCAAAGGAGTTCACAGATGATTACCTCTCAAACCACCTGTATGGTCAAGAGGCGAGGAAGGTGTTCATACAACACCCACGGTACAATAGTGAAGTCTTCCTCAAGAGGACGAAGGATGGGCGGTCAATCATCCACAGGCACTGGTCTAAAGTTGCAAGGACCTTCAACATCATTGAAGGCTCAATATTCGCCTTCCGCTTCAGCAGTTTTCTAGATGAGATTCATCTATCTATCTACCATCTATGATGCTAATTTCCAAAGGTTTTAGATGTTGCATGTGAAACTTGGTGCTGTTGTGTAATGGGGTAGCTAGCTATATGCCTATATGGTGTGAGTGAGTGCTGAAGCTATATGATGTTGTACTCTGATGTATTTCAATTATGAAATCCTAGTTCCATAATATGAAAATGAAATATAATGTGTGTTTAATATGAAATGTAAAATTGATTACTAAATGGATTAATAATAATAGGCCAATTAGCCTGCTTATTGGGTTTTTCTAGTGCAAACGGTTATTGAGACAACACCGTGGGCGATGATCTCAGACAACCCACACAGTTTCTAGGAAGTAAACATGTTGGATCAATGAACAATCACACACGACTTCCTCTGGACAACTGTTTGCGTTAGGCCACCTTGCACAAACGTTTTCCACATAAAAAGTGTGTGCGATGGACGGCTGCTACTTGTAGTCTGCGTTAGTATTTCCCAGAAGAGGAGAGGATGATGCAGTACAGTAGAGATAAGTATTTCCCTTAGTTAAGAACCAAGGTTATCAATCCAGTAGAAGAACCAAGCAAAATTCTGTTAAGCGCACCTGCACACAAAAAAGCAAACACTTGCACCCAACGCAAATAAGAGGGTTGTCAATCCTCTTAGCGGTTGTTTGCAAGGATTAAATATTATAGAGATAAATAGATAAACTGAAATGCTAATAAAAAATAAAAGTAAATAAATTGCAGCAATGTATTTTTAGGTTTTTAATATATGATAAAGTAGACCGGGGGCCATAGTTTTCACTAGAGGCTTATCTCTCGAACACATAGCATACGGTGGGTAAACAAATTACTGTTGGGCAATTGATAGAAAAGCAAATAATTATGACGGATTCATGGCAATGATCATGTATATAGGCATCACGTCCGAGACAAGTAGACCGACTCCAGCATGCATCTACTACTATTACTCCACCCATCGACCGCTATCCAGCATGCATCTAGGGTATTAAGTATGAAACAGAGTAACGCCTTATGCAAGATAACATGATGTAGACAAAGTAAACTCAAGCAATATGATTAAACCCCATCTTTTTATCCTTAATGGCAACAATACAAATACATGTCATGTCCCCTTCTGTCATTGGGATTGAGCACCGCAAGATTGAACCCATCACAAAGCACCTCTCCCATTGCAAGATAAATCAATCTAGTAGGCCAAACCAAATCGATAGATCATAGAGAAATACAAAGATATAATAATCATGCATAAAAGAGTTCAGAGAAGACTCAAATATTTCTCATGAATAATCTGATCATAAACTCACAATTCATCGGATCCCAACAAACACACCGCAAAAGAAGATTACATCGGATAGAACTCCAAGAACATCGAGGAGAACATGGTATTGAAGATCAAAGAGAGAGAAGAAGCCATCTAGCTACTAGCTATGGACCCGTAGGTATGTGGTAAACTACTCACACATCATCGGGAGGGCAGCAAGGTTGATGTAGAAGCCCTCCGTGATCGATTCCCCCTCCGGCAGAGTACCGGAAAAGGCCTCCAGATGGGATCGCGGAAGAACAGAGGCTTGCGGCGGCGGAAATGTTTTCTCTTCTGTCTCTCTATTGGTTTGGGAATATTTGTGAATTTATAGCGAAGGAATTAGGTCAAGATGTGCCACGAGGGGCCCACAAGCCTGGGGGGCGCGGCCACCCCCTGGGGCACGCCCTCCAGGCTTGTCGTCTCCTCGTGACTCTTCTGGTCTTCTCCCGAAGCTTCCTGGGTCTCTTCTGGTCCAGAAAAAATTAATCCAAAGTTTTTTTCTCGTTTGGACACTTTTTGATAATGATTTTCTGAAAAGGCAAAAACAAGCAAAAAACAGCAACTGGCACTGGGCGCTGGGTTAATAGGTTAGTCCCAAAAAATGATATATAATGGCATATAATTGCATATAAAACATCCAAGATTTATACTATAATAGCATGGAACAATCAAAAATTATAGATACGTTGGAGACGTATCAATGGCCTATGCCACACAGTTTCTTCTAGACAACGTGCGTGATGCATTCAATAACACAAACGATAAAATTACTACTATCGTCTGCAATGGCAACGCTATCACAGATGATGTGATGCGGAAAACTATGTGGGATGTATATACGAACGGAAATGTTTGTCTGGGATTCACTGTGTGGGATGTATATACAAACGGAAACGTTTGTCTTGGATTCACTGTGTGGGATGTACATACGAACGAAAACGATTGGGCCAGTATAATTGTCTGCGATGTCTCGCCCGATCGCATACGAGCTCTTTTAACCCCGCGTGTGTGACCGGAGACCCTATCGCGGACGGTTTCTGGGTCGTGTGGAAAGGACCCCCCTATCGCACACACAGGCAAAGCGACGGTTTAAAACTCTATCGCTGAAAGGGGGTAAAAACCGTTTGTATAGTAGGTCGCTGCACTAGTGAGTGTCATTTAGTCGATGTTCAGATAACAACACTAGAGGAAGAACAACACAACATAATATCAAAACAATGAACAGTGATCAACTTCACATGATAACTAGTAATAAGACTTCTCCCATGTCCTCAAAAACAAATAGAACTACTCACAACTTATCATATTAATCATGATCAATGGGTTGGGTATAAATATGTGTTTAAGAATCCGAACAAAACAATCTTCCACCAATTAAACCAACAAGTATCCACTACAAGATGTAATCAACACTACTAGCACCACAGGTATCAATATGAGGTTTGATACAAAGATTGAACAGAAGAGACGAACTAGGGTTTGAAGATGAGATGGTGCTGATGAAGATGTTGATGAGATGATGATCCCCATGATGATTGGCGCGTTGGTGATGATGAAGGCTTCGATTTCCCCCTCCCGGAGGGAAGTTTCCTTGGCGAAATTGCTCCGCTGGAGAGCAAAAGTGCTCTGCCCAAGTTTCGCCTCACAGACGGCGACAAGAAGTCCCAAAACTTTTCTGTGATTGTTTCTTGGGTAAATGGGATTTTATGGCAAAAGGACATCGAGAGATGAGCCACCAGGGGCCCACAAGGGCAGGGGGCGCGGCTAGGGGGTAGGTCGCGCCACCTATCAATGTGGTTGACTGGTGGGCCCCCTATGGCATTTCTTTGCTCCAATATTCTTCATATATTCCAGAATAATTCTCTAAAAATCCACGCTTCGTTTTGAGCTCTGTAGAATTGCTATCTCTTCTGTTGCTTTTTCAGGTCCAGAATTCCAGCTGCCGGTAATCTCCCTCTCTTGGTATAACTTGCATTTTAAGAGAGAAAAGGCATTAGAATTACACCATAATATGAAATATATTATTGAAATAGGCTAAATTATAGTAAAAAATAATGATGCAAAATGAACGTATCATTTTGCACATGAAGGATATGAAGCGTTCAACTAAGAAGCTCTCCAACCGGAGGAGGTGGATGAAGAAGAATTCACGACGAAGGATGAGGATGAGGAGCCGCAAGATGATGCACCAGGGGACATGTCCTATGCCACCTACAGTGACGCCAACAACCTCGGAGGCTCCATCAACAACATGAGCAACCTCGCCAATGCACTCCGAGACAACACCGAGTACATGGCGTCCCACCTCTCCAATTGAAGCCAATCATGGGCTTTGGGCTACTATCCACCACTGCAATGATCTCTTCGGTTTGCACTTGCAAAAGCTTAAGCTTGGGGAGGTTACTTTCATGTCTACATCAAGATACGACGATATTTATTTTAATAAGTTGCAATGAGGTTGTACTTCAGCTCATAGATAGCTTCAAACATTCGTGTTGTTTGCTCAAACACTTCCTTTTTATTTGGGTTTTCTTGCCATTTGCATCTTTGCAAGTTAGCTTTCAAAAACCCAAAAATACAAAAAAAAGGTTTTTCATCGCTTTGCCCTTTTTATATACTTTCCCCAAATTTTCCTTTGCATTCTCTTTGCTAATATTTCCCGCAACTGAGTTGATCTACGCCGAGCAATGAGGAACACACCTTAAGAAAGATAAGCGTGAACATTCATGGATGTGAGGCATGTCTTATGACTCCCACCTTTTCATCTTGAAATGCTTAGAATAGACGTAGCAATTACATGTGTGATGTATTTAAGTGGAAGTAAGTCCTGATAGTTAAAACAAAGGTTTTGTTCATGTAGATAAAGTAATTAAGTAGCCTTTGTTATGCACTTATGTTTAATCAAGATAGCCAAGACTTGTCATAGAACTATTTTTTTAAGAAAGTGATGATAACAAATAATAACCATTGATACGTCTCCAACGTATCTATAATTTATGAAGTATTCATGTCATGTTTATTATAGTTTTGTATGATTTTGGTGCACTTTTATATGACTTTTATATGATTTTTATGGAATAACATATTGACCTAGTGCACAGTGCCAGTTGCTGTTTTCTGCTTGTTTTTGGTTTTCCAGAAAATCCATATCAAATGAAGTCCAAATGCAGCGAAACTTTTTGACGATTTTTTCTAGAAGGAAACGGACCCAGGAAGCTTCGGAGGAGCAGCAAAAGAGCCATAGGGGACCCACGAGCCACCTGGGCGCGCCTGCCCCCCCCCCCCCCCAGGCGTGCCCTGGTGCCTCGTGGGCCCCCTATGGCACCTCTTTGCATGATTCCAACGCTGAAAATTCCTATATATTCAGAAACCCCCGAAAGTTAACCTAGATGAGTTTTTACGCCGCCGCAAGCCTCTGTACCAAGGAGATCCCATCTGGAGCCCTTTTCCGGCACCCTGCCGGAGGGGGGAAATCATCACCGGAGGCCATCTTCATCATCCCGGTGGACTCCATGATGAGGAGGGACTAGTTCACCCTCGGGGCTGAGGGTATGTACTAGTAGCTATTTGTTTGATCTCTCTCTCTCTCTCTCGTGTTCTTGATTTGGCATGATCTTGATGTATCGCGAGCTTTTTTAATATAGTTGGATCATATGGTGTTTCTTACCTCTCTATCCTTGTTGTGATGAATCGAATCTTTTCCCTTTGAGGTTTCGTTATTGTTGGATTGAATATTTCAGATTTGAGAACACTTGATGTATGTCTTGCATATGAATACCCGTGGTGACAATGGGGTATTATATTGATTCACTTGATATATGTTTTGGCACTCAACTCGCGGATTCCCGCGGTGACATTGGGGTAATCTATGCATAGGGGTTGATGCACGTTTTCATTATCTTTTCTCCGATAGAAACTTTGGGGTGCTCCTTGAAGTTCTTTGTGTGGATTGAATATTATGATTATGAAGTTGTTTGATGCATATCGTATAATCAACTAACGGATACTTGTGGTGACATTGGAGTATCTAGGTGACATTAGAGTTGGTTGATGTGTATCATATGGTGTTATTTTAGTACGAACTCTAGGGCTGTTTGTGACACTTATAGGAATAGCTCAATAGATTGATCGGAAAGGATAACTTTGAGGTGGTTTCATACCCTACAACAATTTCTATCTTATGTTCTCCGCTAATAGGAACTTTGGAGTGATTCTTTATCGCACGTTGAGGGATTGTTATATGATCCAATTATGTTAGCATTGTTGAGAGATTGCACTAGTGAAAGTATGAACCCTAGGCCTTGTTTTTAAGCATTGCAATACCGTTTGTGCTCACTTTTGTTACTTGCTACCTTGCTGTTTTTTTATTTTCAGATTATAAAAACCTATATCTACTATCCATATACACTTGTATCACCATCTCTTCGCCGAACTAGTGCACCTATACAATTTGCCATTGTATTGGGTGTGTTGGGGACACAAGAGATTTCTTGTATTTGATTGCAGGGTTGTTTGAGAGAGACCATCTTCATCCTATGCCTCCCATGGATTGATAAACCTTAGGTCATTCACTTGAGGGAAAATTGCCGCTGTCCAAAAAAACTCTGCGCTTGGAGGCCCAACACGAGTCTACAAGAATAAGTTGTGTAGTAGACATCAACCATGCATAAGAGAAAGTCTCTAGGAAGACTTGGGTGTTGAGAAAAATTGCTAAAAGAAGGTGATATTAGAGATACTCAACCGATAGTGTTTAACTTGATATTAGAGATACTCAAACCCAACGAGGAGCAGAAGGAAATGACAAGCGGTTTTCAGCAAGGTATTCTCTGCAAGCACTGAAATTGTAGGTAATAGATAGTTTGATAGCAAGGTAATTTGTAACAAGTAACAAATAGTAACGGTAACAAAGGTGCAACAAGGTGGCCCAATCCTTTTTATAGCAAAGGACAAGCCGGAACAAACTCGTATAATAAGCAAAGCGTTCTCGAGGACACATGGGAATTTCATGTAGTCACTTTCATCATGTTTGTTTGATTCGTGTTCGCTACTTTGATAATTTGATATGTGGGTGGACCAGTGCTTGGGTGCTGTTCTTACTTGAACAAGCCTCCCACTTATGATTACCCCCTCTCGCAAGCATCCGCAACTACAAAAGAAGAATTAAGATAAATCTAACCATAGCATGAAACATATGGATCCAAATCAGCCCCTTACGGAATAGCACATAAACTAGGGTTTAAGCTTCTGTCACTCTAGCAACCCATCATCTAATTACTACTCCACAATGCCTTCCCTTAGGCCCAAACATGGTGAAGTGTCATGTAGTTGACGTTCACACGACACCACTAAAGGAAGCAACAACATACATATCATCAAAATATCAAACGAATACCAAATTCAAATGATTACTTACGACAAGACTTCTCCCATGTCCTCAAGAATAAAAGTAACTACTCACAAATCATATTCATGTTCAAGATCAGAGGGGTATTGAATAGCATTAAGGATCTGAACATATAATCTTCCACCAAATAAACCAACTAGCATCAACTACAAGATGGAATCAACACTACTAGCAACCCACAGGTACCAATCTGAGATTTTGAGACAAAGATTGAATACAAGAGATGAACTAGGGTTTGAGATGAGATGGTGCTGGTGAAGATGTTGATGAATATTAGTCCTCCCATGATGAGAGGATCATTGGTGATGTCGATGGCTTCGATTTCCCTCTCCCGGAGGGAAGTATCCCTGGAGGAATCGCTTCGCCAGAGAGCAAAATAGCTCCTGCCCAGGTTCCGCCTTGAGACGGCGGCGCTTCATCCCGAAAGTATTCTCTATAATGTTTTTAGGGCAAATGAGCCTATATAGCAGAAGGAGGGGGCCGGAGGCCAGCTATGGGCCCCACAAGGCATCAGGGCGCACCCAGGGGGGTCGTGCCCTGTTGCCTTGTGGGCAACTGGTGGGTCCCCTCTAGTATTTATTTTATCAAGTATTTTTTATATATTCAATAAAAAATCTCCATGAAGTTTCAAGTCAATTGGAGCTCTGTAGAATAGGTATCTCTGCTGTAGCTATTTCAGGTCCAGAATTCCAGCTGCCGGTATTCTCCCTCTTCATGCAAATCTTGCAAATTAAGAGAGAAAAGGCATAAGAACTACATCATAAAGTGAAATAATGACCAAATACATTACAAATAACAATAGGAAATCATGATGCAAATTGGACGTATCAGTATGCCAACCCTCACTTAACCTGATCAATAACTACCTTATATGTGTTGCTGGGAAACAATGGGAGGTACTGAGGTTTACCATTGAGGTTCGCACATGCATGGTCCTTTGTCTAATAGCACATTATTGTGCAATTGCAGGAACCATTCTAGTATTTAGGTTTTTAACAATTTGGTCTTGCACATGTAGGTCCTGCTGTTAGAGGTTTTGACCCACTGTTCGACCCATTTTGCATATGGGGAAATGAGATGTCCATGAATATCAGTCAAGTCAAGAAACTCAGAAAGATTGTTAGGATAAAGAAACTAGCAACGAAAAACAACAAGATCTTTGTGTGCACAATGAAGAAGACATCAGTGAACTACAGTATGGTACTAACTCTTATACTCCCTCCTGTCCTTTTTAGTCTGCATATAAGTTTTGTACGAAGTCAAAGTATCTCTACTTTGACCAAAGTTATAGAAAATAAGTAACAACATTCAAACTGCCAAATCATTATTTTTAGATGCATTATGAAATACAATTTCATAGTATACATATTTGGTATCATGGATGTTGATATTTTTTAAAATAAATTTGGTGAAACTTTACAAAGTTTGACTTGATACAAATCTAATACGCGGAGTAAAAAGGACCGGAGGGAGTACCTTGTTTTTTCATTCCTTTGCGCCATTTCAAAATTCAGAGAAGATATTTATGCATATCTTTGTTTTCAGGCCTTTCCAAAGGAGTTCACAGATGATTACCTCTCAAACCACCTGTATGGTCAAGAGGCGAGGAAGGTGTTCATACAACACCCACGGTACAATAGTGAAGTCTTCCTCAAGAGGACGAAGGATGGGCGGTCAATCATCCACAGGCACTGGTCTAAAGTTGCAAGGACCTTCAACATCATTGAAGGCTCAATATTCGCCTTCCGCTTCAGCAGTTTTCTAGATGAGATTCATCTATCTATCTACCATCTATGATGCTAATTTCCAAAGGTTTTAGATGTTGCATGTGAAACTTGGTGCTGTTGTGTAATGGGGTAGCTAGCTATATGCCTATATGGTGTGAGTGAGTGCTGAAGCTATATGATGTTGTACTCTGATGTATTTCAATTATGAAATCCTAGTTCCATAATATGAAAATGAAATATAATGTGTGTTTAATATGAAATGTAAAATTGATTACTAAATGGATTAATAATAATAGGCCAATTAGCCTGCTTATTGGGTTTTTCTAGTGCAAACGGTTATTGAGACAACACCGTGGGCGATGATCTCAGACAACCCACACAGTTTCTAGGAAGTAAACATGTTGGATCAATGAACAATCACACACGACTTCCTCTGGACAACTGTTTGCGTTAGGCCACCTTGCACAAACGTTTTCCACATAAAAAGTGTGTGCGATGGACGGCTGCTACTTGTAGTCTGCGTTAGTATTTCCCAGAAGAGGAGAGGATGATGCAGTACAGTAGAGATAAGTATTTCCCTTAGTTAAGAACCAAGGTTATCAATCCAGTAGAAGAACCAAGCAAAATTCTGTTAAGCGCACCTGCACACAAAAAAGCAAACACTTGCACCCAACGCAAATAAGAGGGTTGTCAATCCTCTTAGCGGTTGTTTGCAAGGATTAAATATTATAGAGATAAATAGATAAACTGAAATGCTAATAAAAAATAAAAGTAAATAAATTGCAGCAATGTATTTTTAGGTTTTTAATATATGATAAAGTAGACCGGGGGCCATAGTTTTCACTAGAGGCTTATCTCTCGAACACATAGCATACGGTGGGTAAACAAATTACTGTTGGGCAATTGATAGAAAAGCAAATAATTATGACGGATTCATGGCAATGATCATGTATATAGGCATCACGTCCGAGACAAGTAGACCGACTCCAGCATGCATCTACTACTATTACTCCACCCATCGACCGCTATCCAGCATGCATCTAGGGTATTAAGTATGAAACAGAGTAACGCCTTATGCAAGATAACATGATGTAGACAAAGTAAACTCAAGCAATATGATTAAACCCCATCTTTTTATCCTTAATGGCAACAATACAAATACATGTCATGTCCCCTTCTGTCATTGGGATTGAGCACCGCAAGATTGAACCCATCACAAAGCACCTCTCCCATTGCAAGATAAATCAATCTAGTAGGCCAAACCAAATCGATAGATCATAGAGAAATACAAAGATATAATAATCATGCATAAAAGAGTTCAGAGAAGACTCAAATATTTCTCATGAATAATCTGATCATAAACTCACAATTCATCGGATCCCAACAAACACACCGCAAAAGAAGATTACATCGGATAGAACTCCAAGAACATCGAGGAGAACATGGTATTGAAGATCAAAGAGAGAGAAGAAGCCATCTAGCTACTAGCTATGGACCCGTAGGTATGTGGTAAACTACTCACACATCATCGGGAGGGCAGCAAGGTTGATGTAGAAGCCCTCCGTGATCGATTCCCCCTCCGGCAGAGTACCGGAAAAGGCCTCCAGATGGGATCGCGGAAGAACAGAGGCTTGCGGCGGCGGAAATGTTTTCTCTTCTGTCTCTCTATTGGTTTGGGAATATTTGTGAATTTATAGCGAAGGAATTAGGTCAAGATGTGCCACGAGGGGCCCACAAGCCTGGGGGGCGCGGCCACCCCCTGGGGCACGCCCTCCAGGCTTGTCGTCTCCTCGTGACTCTTCTGGTCTTCTCCCGAAGCTTCCTGGGTCTCTTCTGGTCCAGAAAAAATTAATCCAAAGTTTTTTTCTCGTTTGGACACTTTTTGATAATGATTTTCTGAAAAGGCAAAAACAAGCAAAAAACAGCAACTGGCACTGGGCGCTGGGTTAATAGGTTAGTCCCAAAAAATGATATATAATGGCATATAATTGCATATAAAACATCCAAGATTTATACTATAATAGCATGGAACAATCAAAAATTATAGATACGTTGGAGACGTATCAACGGCCTATGCCACACAGTTTCTTCTAGACAACGTGCGTGATGCATTCAATAACACAAACGATAAAATTACTACTATCGTCTGCAATGGCAACGCTATCACAGATGATGTGATGCGGAAAACTATGTGGGATGTATATACGAACGGAAATGTTTGTCTGGGATTCACTGTGTGGGATGTATATACAAACGGAAACGTTTGTCTTGGATTCACTGTGTGGGATGTACATACGAACGAAAACGATTGGGCCAGTATAATTGTCTGCGATGTCTCGCCCGATCGCATACGAGCTCTTTTAACCCCGCGTGTGTGACCGGAGACCCTATCGCGGACGGTTTCTGGGTCGTGTGGAAAGGACCCCCCTATCGCACACACAGGCAAAGCGACGGTTTAAAACTCTATCGCTGAAAGGGGGTAAAAACCGTTTGTATAGTAGGTCGCTGCACTAGTGAGTGTCATTTAGTCGATGTTCAGATAACAACACTAGAGGAAGAACAACACAACATAATATCAAAACAATGAACAGTGATCAACTTCACATGATAACTAGTAATAAGACTTCTCCCATGTCCTCAAAAACAAATAGAACTACTCACAACTTATCATATTAATCATGATCAATGGGTTGGGTATAAATATGTGTTTAAGAATCCGAACAAAACAATCTTCCACCAATTAAACCAACAAGTATCCACTACAAGATGTAATCAACACTACTAGCACCACAGGTATCAATATGAGGTTTGATACAAAGATTGAACAGAAGAGACGAACTAGGGTTTGAAGATGAGATGGTGCTGATGAAGATGTTGATGAGATGATGATCCCCATGATGATTGGCGCGTTGGTGATGATGAAGGCTTCGATTTCCCCCTCCCGGAGGGAAGTTTCCTTGGCGAAATTGCTCCGCTGGAGAGCAAAAGTGCTCTGCCCAAGTTTCGCCTCACAGACGGCGACGAGAAGTCCCAAAACTTTTCTGTGATTTTTTCTTGGGTAAATGAGATTTTATGGCAAAAGGACATCGAGAGATGAGCCACCAGGGGGCCACAAGGGCAGGGGGCGCGGCTAGGGGGTAGGTCGCGCCACCTATCAATGTGGTTGACTGGTGGGCCCCCTATGGCATTTCTTTGCTCCAATATTCTTCATATATTCCAGAATAATTCTCTAAAAATCCACGCTTCGTTTTGAGCTCTGTAGAATTGCTATCTCTTCTGTTGCTTTTTCAGGTCCAGAATTCCAGCTGCCGGTAATCTCTCTCTCTCTCTTGGTATAACTTGCATTTTAAGAGAGAAAAGGCATTAGAATTACACCATAATATGAAATATATTATTGAAATAGGCTAAATTATAGTAAAAAATAATGATGCAAAATGAACGTATCATTTTGCACATGAAGGATATGAAGCGTTCAACTAAGAAGCTCTCCAACCGGAGGAGGTGGATGAAGAAGAATTCACGACGAAGGATGAGGATGAGGAGCCGCAAGATGATGCACCAGGGGACATGTCCTATGCCACCTACAGTGACGCCAACAACCTCGGAGGCTCCATCAATAACATGAGCAACCTCGCCAACGCACTCCGAGACAACACCGAGTACATGGCGTCCCACCTCTCCAATTGAAGCCAATCATGGGCTTTGGGCTACTATCCACCACTGCAATGATCTCTTCGTTTTGCACTTGCAAAAGCTTAATCTTGGGGAGGTTACTTTCATGTCTACATCAAGATACGACGATATTTATTTTAATAAGTTGCAATGAGGTTGTACTTCAGCTCATAGATAGCTTCAAACATTCGTGTTGTTTGCTCAAACACTTCCTTTTTATTTGGGTTTTCTTGCCATTTGCATCTTTGCAAGTTAGCTTTCAAAAACCCAAAAATACAAAAAAAAGGTTTTTCATCGCTTTGCCCTTTTTATATACTTTCACCAAATTTTCCTTTGCATTCTCTTTGCTAATATTTCCCGCAACTGAGTTGATCTACGCCGAGCAATGAGGAACACACCTTAAGAAAGAGAAGCGTGAACATTCATGGATGTGAGGCATGTCTTATGACTCCCACCTTTTCATCTTGAAATGCTTAGAATAGACGTAGCAATTACATGTGTGATGTATTTAAGTGGAAGTAAGTCCTGATAGTTAAAACAAAGGTTTTGTTCATGTAGATAAAGTAATTAAGTAGCCTTTGTTATGCACTTATGTTTAATCAAGATAGCCAAGACTTGTCATAGAACTATTTTTTTAAGAAAGTGATGATAACAAATAATAACCATTGATACGTCTCCAACGTATCTATAATTTATGAAGTATTCATGTCATGTTTATTATATTTTTGTATGATTTTGGTGCACTTTTATATGACTTTTATATGATTTTTATGGAATAACATATTGACCTAGTGCACAGTGCCAGTTGCTGTTTTCTGCTTGTTTTTGGTTTTCCAGAAAATCCATATCAAATGAAGTCCAAATGCAGCGAAACTTTTTGACGATTTTTTCTAGAAGGAAACGGACCCAGGAAGCTTCGGAGGAGCGGCAAAAGAGCCATAGGGGCCCCACGAGCCACCTAGGCGCGCCTGCCCCCCCCCCAGGCGTGCCCTGGTGCCTCGTGGGCCCCCTATGGCACCTCTTTGCATGATTCCAACGCTGAAAATTCCTATATATTCAGAAACCCCCGAAAGTTAACCTAGATGAGTTTTTACGCCGCCGCAAGCCTCTGTACCAAGGAGATCCCATCTGGAGCCCTTTTCCGGCACCCTGCCGGAGGGGGGAAATCATCACCGGAGGCCATCTTCATCATCCCGGTGGACTCCATGATGAGGAGGGAGTAGTTCACCCTCGGGGCTGAGGGTATGTACTAGTAGCTATTTGTTTGATCTCTCTCTCTCTCTCTCGTGTTCTTGATTTGGCATGATCTTGATGTATCGCGAGCTTTGTTAATATAGTTGGATCATATGGTGTTTCTTCCCTCTCTATCCTTGTTGTGATGAATCGAATCTTTTCCCTTTGAGGTTTCGTTATTGTTGGATTGAATATTTCAGATTTGAGAACACTTGATGTATGTCTTGCATATGAATACCCGTGGTGACAATGGGGTATTATATTGATTCACTTGATATATGTTTTGGCACTCAACTCGCGGATTCCCGCGGTGACATTGGGGTAATCTATGCATAGGGGTTGATGCACGTTTTCATTATCTTTTCTCCGATAGAAACTTTGGGGTGCTCCTTGAAGTTCTTTGTGTGGATTGAATATTATGATTATGAAGTTGTTTGATGCATATCGTATAATCAACTAACAGATACTTGTGGTGACATTGGAGTATCTAGGTGACATTAGAGTTGGTTGATGTGTATCATATGGTGTTATTTTAGTACGAACTCTAGGGCTGTTTGTGACACTTATAGGAATAGCTCAATAGATTGATCGGAAAGGATAACTTTGAGGTGGTTTCATACCCTACAACAATTTCTATCTTATGTTCTCCGCTAATAGGAACTTTGGAGTGATTCTTTATCGCACGTCGAGGGATTGTTATATGATCCAATTATGTTAGCATTGTTGAGAGATTGCACTAGTGAAAGTATGAACCCTAGGCCTTGTTTTTAAGCATTGCAATACCGTTTGTGCTCACTTTTGTTACTTGCTACCTTGCTGTTTTTTTATTTTCAGATTATAAAAACCTATATCTACTATCCATATACACTTGTATCACCATCTCTTCGCCGAACTAGTGCACCTATACAATTTGCCATTGTATTGGGTGTGTTGGGGACACAAGAGATTTCTTGTATTTGATTGCAGGGTTGTTTGAGAGAGACCATCTTCATCCTACGCCTCCCATGGATTGATAAACCTTAGGTCATTCACTTGAGGGAAAATTGCCACTGTCCAACAAAACTCTGCGCTTGGAGGCCCAACACGAGTCTACAAGAATAAGTTGTGTAGTAGACATCAACCATGCATAAGAGAAAGTCTCTAGGAAGACTTGGGTGTTGAGAAAAATTGCTAAAAGAAGGTGATATTAGAGATACTCAACCCATAGTGTTTAATTTGATAGACTCATTGACACTTGTGGATAAAGTTGTCCAGGGGAACCCAGTTGGAAGGTGATCGAGATCATGCCAAAACTTGTTTTGCAATACATGGTATATTGCTCTATGTGTGTTCCATGGCTTGCCTCTATATGTTGCTTGATGTGTGTTACTGTGACTTCGTCACCCCTCCCGAGTTTACGCTGATGACTCTGCTGACCTATGAATGATCTACCAGAGTTTCGACTTGGATTTTGGCCATGAGTTTGTTAACATCTATAGTGGCAACACTATGATGAATATTATTTGGCTATGCCTAGAGGGTGTTTGTATGTGGAATTAAAAGAATACTGATCGCCGTGCTCGAAAGAGGCAATCATTGATCCATAGTATTCAAACTTAAGGCACAGTGAACCCCCCCCCCCATTTGCATGTATCATTTCTTTGGCATAATCCCCATCACTATACAACAAAAGTTTCACCAATCAATGATTGAAGGAAGTATTTGTGAGCCTTGATGAGGCGTCACTCGTGAGTGTTAGTGAGTTACTCTTGCATCACATTGTCTTCTACATACCTTTCACTCCCGTAATATATGTTTTCGTTGCAAAAAGAAAAGCTCTCCCAAAGTGTTCCCGCAAGCAAGTGTTAGCTAGAAGAAACCGAATACAAGTTAGTTGATTATTTTTTCTAAACTAACAAAAGTTTTTGTGTTGATTATCTTGTCTTAACAAAGCTTGCATAATAACCATGCCACCGCTACAGCTATATTAAGTTTTTAGGCGAAGAAAGCAGAGAGATATCTAGGCGTACCGATTGTGAGTGAACCAAAAGTTTCTCGTTATTTCGGTTTAAACAACTGAGTTTCTTACGGTTATTTTTCTTTCTTGATTGAGGATGATGAAGGTTTAAGCTTGATGAGGTCGATAAGTAATATTTTTGCACTCATTCCACCATTATTCAAACCGGATAATCCTAGAATATCCGTGAGAATCACTTTGATACTGCCACTAATAACTAATGAAGGCAAGAAATTACGAAATCCTTTGTTTAATGTGTTTCCGCAGGAAAATGGACTCAAACATAGAAGAAAATCATCACAATGAAAGAAACACCAAGTGTGGGAGCCAAGCCAAGCCAAATGGGGTCGTTAGAAGGGAAACATTGTTCGGGAACGGAGCATGAATTTCAAAAATTTCCTACGCTCACGCAAGATCTATCCATGGAGATGCATCGCTACGAGAGGGGAGAGTGTGTCTACGTACCCTCGTAGACCGTTAGCGGAAGCATCTCACAACGCGGTTGATGTAGTCGAACAATCCTTCGAGCTCCACTGATCGAGTACCGAACGTACGGCACCTCCGAGTTCTACACACGTGCAGCTCGGTGACATTCCTTGCCTTCTTGATCCAGCAAGACGTCGAGGTAGTAGATGAGTTCCGTCAGCACGACGGCGTGGCGACGGTGACGGTGAAGTGATTCCGGCAGGGCTTCGCCTAAGCTCTCCGAAAATATGATCGAGGTGGAAAACAGAGATCGGGGCACCGCACACGGCTATGGGACAATTGTGTGTCTCCAAGGGGTGCCCCTCCTCCGTATATAAAGGAGGGAGAGGGGAGGAGGCTGGCCCTAGGGGCTGCGCCAAGAGTGGGGAGTCCTACTAGGACTCCTTAGTCCTAGTAGGATTCCACCTCCCATACGGAGTAGGAAAGGGGGAAGGGAGAGGGAAAGGAAAGAGGGGGCTGCGCCCCCTCCCCTAGTCCAATTCGGTTTGGGCAAGGGGGGGCGCGCGCCTCCTCACGTGGCCTGCCTCTCCTTTTCCCGTATGGCCCAATAAGGCCCATTACTTCTCCCGGTGAATTCCCGTAACTCCCCGGTACTCCGAAAAATACCCGAATCACTCGGAACCTTTCCGACGTCCGAATATAGCCTTCCAATATATGAATCTTTACCTCACGGACATTCCGAGACTCCTCGTCATGTCCGTGATCTCATCCGGGACTCCGAACAACATTCGGTCACCAATCACATAACTCATATAATACTATATCGTCATCGAACCTTAAGTGTGCGGACCCTACGGGTTCGGGAATGATGTAGACATGACCGAGACAACTCTCCGGTCAATAACCAACAGCAGGACATGGATGCTCATATTGGTTCCTACACATTCCACGAAGATCTTTATCGGTGAACCTCACATGTCAACATACGTTGTTCCCTTTGTCCGGCAGTATGTTACTTGCCCGAGATTCGATCGTCGGTATCCAATACCTAGTTCAATCTCGTTACCGGGAAGTCTCTTTACTCGTTCCGTAATACATCATCTTGCAACTAACTCTTTAGTCACGGTGCTTGCAAGGCTTCTGTGATGCTGTATTACCGAGAGGGCCCAGAGATACCTCTCCGATAGTCGGCGTGACAAATCCCAATCTCGATCCATGCCAACTCAACAAACACTTTCGGAGATACCTGTAGTGCACCTTTATAATCACCCAGTAACGTTGTGACGTTTGATACACCCAAAGTATTCCTACGGTATCCGGGAGTTGCATGATCTCATGGTCAGAGGAACATGTATTTGACATAGTGAAAGCAATAGCAATAAACTGAACGATCATATGCTATGCTAACGGTTGGGTCAAGTCCATCACATCATTCTCCTAATGATGTGATCCCATTATCAAATGACAACTCATGTCCATGGTCAGGAAACCTTGACCATCTTTTGATCAACGAGCTAGTTTAGTAGAGGCATACTAGGGACATAGTATTTGTCTATTATCCACACATGTATTTAGTTTCCGGTCAATACAATTCTAGCATGAATAATAAACCATTATCATGAACGGGGAAATATGATAATAATAAACACTTTATTAATTGCCTCTAGGGCATATTTCCAACAGTCTCCCACTTGCACTAGAGTCAATAATCTAGTTTACATCTCCATGTAATTAACATCCAATCAGTTCTAGGGCTGATCATGTTTTGCTTGTGAGAGAGGTTTTAGTCAACGGGTCTGCAATATTCAGATCCGTGTGTTCTTGGCAAATCTCTATGTCATATGTAGATGCTGCTACCACACTCTGCCTGGAGCTACTCCAAAAACGACTGTCCCACTTTACGTATCCGGTCTGAGACTCATAGTCTTCCGGATCGGTGTTTAAAGCTTGCATCGACGTAACCCTTTACGACGAACTCTTTATCACCTCTATTCCCGAGAAATTCTTCCTTAGTCCTTTTTAGGTACTTCAGGATATTCTTGACCGCTGTCCAGTGATCTACTCCTTGATCACTTTGGTACCTTCCCACCAAGCTAATAGTTAGGCATACATCAGGTCTAGTACACAGCATGGCATACAAAATAGAGCCTATGGCTGAGGCATAGGGGATGACACTCATCTTCTCTTTGTCTTCTGCCGTGGTCGGGCTTTGAGTCTTACTCAATCTCACACCTTGCAATACAGGCAAGAACCCTTTCTTTGACTGATCCATTTTGAACTTGTTCAAAATCTTGTCAAGGTATGTGCTTCGTGAAAGTCCTATGAGGCGTCTCAATCTATCTCTATAGATTTTGATGCCTAACATGTAAAACAACCTTTACCTAGATTTTCAAGTCTTACTCCACTTCACACCAGCCAAGAACTTATTTCTTTTGACTTGATCCATTTTGAACTTCTTCAAAATCTTATCAAGATGTGTGAACTTTTATCAGGTGTCTTGATCTATCTCTATAGATCTCGATGCCCAATCTGTGGATAACTCAAAAACAGGTTTTTATTGAAAAACTCCTTTCAATTAATTCTTCATGCTTTCCAGAATTTCCAATCAACAATATGTCATCCACATATACTATTAGAAATGCTATAGAGCTCCCACTCACTTTCTTGTAAATACAAGTTTCTCCATAAACTTGCATAAACCCAAACGCCTTGATCACTTCATCAAAGCGAGTATTCCAGCTCCGAGATGCTCGCACCAGTCCATAGATGGATCGCTGGAGCTTGCATATTTTGGTAGCGCCTTTAGGATCGACAAAACCTTCCGGCTATATCATATACAGTTCTTCCTTAAGGAATCCGTAAAGGAATGCCGTTTTGACGTCCATTTGCCAGATAATCATAAAACGCGGCAATTGCTAACATAATTCTGACAGACTTTAGCATCGCTACGGGTGAGAAAGTCTCATCGTAGTCAACTCCTTGAACTTGTCGATAACCTTTAGCAACAAGTCGAGCTTTATAGACGGTGATATTACCATCAGCGTCCGTCTTCTTCTTAAAGATCCATTTATTTTCAATAGCTCGCCGTTCATCGGGCAAGTCTACCAAAGTCCACACTTTGTTCTCATACATGGATCCAATCTCGGATTTCATGGCCTCAAGCCATTTGTCGGAATCCGGGCTTGCCATCGCTTCTTCATAGTTCGAAGGTTCATCGTTGTCTAGCAACATGACCTCCAAGACTGGATTTCCGTACCACTCTGGTGCGGAACGTGTCCTGGTTGACCTTCGAAGTTCAGTAACAACTTGATCCAAAGTTTCATGATCATCATCATTAACTTCTTCTCTGGTCTGTGTCGATGTCACAGAAATTTCTTTCTGTGGCGTACTACTATCCAGAGGAGGTACAATTACCTCATCAAGTTCTACTTTCCTCCCACTCACTTCTTTCGAGAGAAACTCCTTCTCTAGAAAGGATCCATTCTTAGCAACGAATACTTTGCCTTCGGATCTGTGGTAGAAGGTGTACCCAACGGTATCCTTTTGAGTATCCTATGAAGACGCACTTATCCGCTTTGGGTTCGAGCTTATCTGGCTGAAGCCTTTTGACATAAGCATCGCATCCCCAAACTTTCAGAAACGACATCTTAGGTTTCTTGCAAACCACAGTTCATACGGTGTCATCTCAACGGATTTAGACGGTGCCCTTGTTTAAAGTGAATGTAGCTGTCTCTAATGCATAACCCCAAAATGATAGTGGCAAATCGGTAAGAGACATCATAGAACGCACCATATCCAATAGAGTACGATTACGACGTTCGGACACACCATTACGCTGTGGTGTTCCATGTGGCGTGAGCTGTGAAACAATTCCACATTGTCTTAAGTGATTGCCAAACTCGTAACTCAAATATTCTCCTCCACGATCAGATCGTAAGAACTTTATTTTCTTGTTACGATGGTTCTCTACTTCACTCTGAAATTCTTTGAACTTTTCAAATGTTTCAGATTTATGCTTCATCAAGTAGACATAACCATATCTACTCAAATCATCAGTGAACGTGAGAACATAACGATATCCACCGCGCGCCTCAACACTCATCGGACCGCATACATCGGTATGTATTATTTCCAGTAAGTTGGTTGCTCGCTCCATTGTTCCGGAGAACGGAGTTTTAGTCATCTTGCCAATAAGGTACGGTTCACATGTCTCAAATGATTCATAATCAAGAGATTCCAAAAACCCATCTACATCGTGTTTCTTCATGTGTTTAACACTGATATGACCTAAGCGGCAGTGCCACAAATATGTGGTACTATCATTATCTTTTGGCATTTGTGTTATGAACATGTGTATTACTATGATCAAGATTCAATAAACCTTTCATTTTAAGTACATGATCATCAATGATATTATCCAAATAAATAGAATAACAATTATTCTCTGAATTTGAATAACCGTCTTGCATTAAACACTATCAGATATAATGTTCATGCTTAACGCAAGCACCAAATAACAATTATTTAGGTTCATCACTAATCCTGAAGGTAGAGAGGGCGTGGCGATGGTGATCACATCAACCTTGGAGACACTTCCAATGCACATCGTCACCTCGTTCTTAGCTAGCCCTCGTTTATTCCGAAGCTCCATGTTTCAAGTTGCAAGCAACTGAACAAGTATCAAATACCCAGGTGCTCCTACGAGTACTAGTAAGGTACACATCAATAACATGTATATCAAATATCTTCGTTGACATTGCCAGTCTTATTATCTGCCAGTTACTTTGGGGAAGTTTCGCTCCCTGTGACATTTCCCTTTGCAATGGGAGCACTAAGTCTCGGGTTTGGTTCAGCCTTGGGTTTCTTCGCGTGAGCGGCAACTGTTTTACCGTTCTTCTTGAAGTTCCCTTTTCTTTCCCTTGCCCTTCTTGAAACTAGTGGTCTTATTAACCATCAACACTTGATGCTCCCTTTTTGATTTCTACATCCGCAGCTTGTAGCATCGCGAATAGCTTAAGGATCTTCTATCCCTTGCATGTTTATAGTTCATCACGAAGATCCAGTAGCTTAGTGATAGTGACTAGAGAACTCTATCAATCACCACTTTATTCGGAAGTCTAACTCCCACTTGATTCAAGTGTTTGAAGTACTCAGACATTCTGAGTACATGCTCACTAACGGAGCTGTTCTCCTCCATCTTGTAGCTATAGAACTTGTCGAAGGTGTCATACCTCTCGACCCGGGTGTGAGCTTTGAAAAACAAATTTTCAGCTCTTGGAACATCTCATATGCTCCGTGTTGCTCAAAAACATATTTGGAGCTCCGGTTCTAAGCCGTAAAGTATGGCGCACTGAACTATCGAGTAGTCATCTTTTCTTGTCTGCCAGACGTTCATAACGTCCTCAGACAAAGCCATAGGGGTTGCTCACCGAGCGGTGCATCAAAGACATAAGCCTTCTGTGCAGCAGTGAGGACAATCCTCAGAATACGGACCCAGTCCGCATAGTTGCTTCCATCAACTTTCAACTTAACTTTCTCTAGGAACATATTAAAAATACAGGGGAGCTACAGCGTGGTCTATCGATCTACAACATAAACTTGCTAAGACACTTTTGACTATGTTCATGATAATTGAAGTTCAATTAATCAAATTACTTAAGAACTCCCACTTAGATTAACATCCCTCAAGTTGTCTAAGTGTAACATGATCCACATCAACTAAACCACGTCCGATCATCACGTGAGGTGGATTAGTTATCAATGGTGAACATCTTTCATGTTGATCATATCTACTATATGACTCATGTTCGACCTTTCAGTCTCTTGTGTTCCGAGGCCATATCTGTATATGCTAGGCTCGTCAAGTTTAACCCAAGTATTCTCCGTGTGTAAAACTGGCTTACACCCGTTGTATGCGAACGAAAGAATCCATCACACCCGATCATCACGTGGTGCTTAGAAGCGTCGAACCTTCGCAACGGTGCATACTAGGGGAGAACACTTATCTTGAAATTTAGTGAAGGGATCATCTTATAATGCTACCGTCGTCCTAAGCAAAATAAGATGCATAAAAGGATTAACATCACATGCAATTCAATATATGTGATATGATATGGCCATCAACGTCTTGTGCCTTTGATCTCCATCAGCAAAGCACCGTCATGATCTCCATCGTCACCGGGTTGACACCTTGATCTCCATCGTAGCGTCGTGACACCTTGATCTCCATCGCAGCGTCGTTGTCGTCTCGCCGGCTATTGCTACTACTACTACTGCTAACTCATAGCGGTAAAGTAAAGCAATTACATAGCGTTGGCATTGCATACAATAAAGAGACAACCATAAGGCTCCTGCCGGTTGCCTGATAACTTTACAAAACATGATCATCTCATACAACAACTTATATCACATCATGTCTTGACCATATCACATCACCAGCATACCCTGCAAAAACAAGTTAGACGTCCTCTACTTTGTTGTTGCAAGTTTTACGTGGCTGCTACGGATTTGCAAGAACCGTTCTTACCTACGCAAAACCACAACGTGGTGTAGTGATTGCTTTTTGATCTTCTAAAAGAACCCTCTTCATTGAAACCGATTCAACTAAAGTGAGAGAGACAGACACCCGCCAGTCACCTTTATGCAACGAGTGCACGTAGCGGTGAAACCTGTCTCGCGTAAGCGTACGCGTAATGTCGGTCCGGGCCGCTTCATCTCACAATACCGCCGAATCAAGTATCAACTAGTAACGGCAAGCAATATGTATACACCCACGCCCACAACTCACTTGTGTTCTACTCGTGCAAAACACATCTACGCATAGACCTGGCTCGGATGCCACTGTTGGGGAACGGAGCATGAATTTCAAAAATTTCCTACGCTCACGCAAGATCTATCCATGGAGATGCATCGCTACGAGAGGGGAGAGTGTGTCTGCGTACCCTCGTAGACCGTTAGCGGAAGCGTCTCACAACGCGGTTGATGTAGTCGAACAATCCTTCGAGCTCCACCGATCGAGTACCGAACGTACGGCACCTCCGAGTTCTACACACGTGCAGCTCGGTGACGTTCCTCGCCTTCTGGATCCAGCAAGACGTCGAGGTAGTAGATGAGTTCCGTCAGCACGACGGCGTGGCGACGGTGACGGTGAAGTGATTCCGGCAGGGCTTCGCCTAAGCTCTCCGAAAATATGACCGAGGTGGAAAACAGAGATCGGGACACCGCACACGGCTATGGGACAATTGTGTGTCTCCATGGGGTGCCCCTCCTCCGTATATAAAGGAAGGAGAGGGGAGGAGGCTGGCCCTAGGGGCTGCGCCAAGAGTGGGGATTCCTACTAGGACTCCTTAGTCCTAGTAGGATTCCACCTCCCATACGGAGTAGGAAAGGGGGAAGGGAGAGGGAAAGGAAAGAGGGGGCTGCGCCCCCTCCCCTAGTCCAATTCGGTTTGGGCAAGGGGGGGCGCGCGCCTCCTCACGTGGCCTGCCTCTCCTTTTCCCGTATGGCCCAATAAGGCCCATTACTTCTCCCGGTGAATTCCCGTAACTCCCCGGTACTCCGAAAAATACCCGAATCACACGGAACCTTTCCGACGTCCGAATATAGCCTTCCAATATATGAATCTTTACCTCACGGACATTCCGAGACTCCTCGTCATCTCCGTGATCTCATCCGGGACTCCGAACAACATTCGGTCACCAATCACATAACTCATATAATACTATATCGTCATCGAACCTTAAGTGTGCGGACCCTACGGGTTCGGGAATGATGTAGACATGACCGAGACAACTCTCTGGTCAATAACCAACAGCGGGACCTGGATGCTCATATTGGTTCCTACACATTCCACGAAGATCTTTATCGGTGAACCTCACATGTCAACATACGTTGTTCCCTTTCTCCGACGGTATGTTACTTGCCCGAGATTCGATCGTCGGTATCCAATACCTAGTTCAATCTCGTTACCGGCAAGTCTATTTACACGTTCCGTAATACATCATCTTGCAACTAACTCTTTAGTCACGGTGCTTGCAAGGCTTCTGTGATGCTGTATTACCGAGAGGGCCCAGAGATACCTCTCCGATAGTCGGAATGACAAATCCCAATCTCGATCCATGCCAACTCAACAAACACTTTCGGAGATACCTGTAGTGCACCTTTATAATCACCCAGTAACGTTGTGACGTTTGATACACCCAAAGTATTCCTACGGTATCCGGGAGTTGCATGATCTCATGGTCAGAGGAACGTGTATTTGACATAGTGAAAGCAATAGCAATAAACTGAACGATCATATGCTATGCTAACGGTTGGGTCAAGTCCATCACATCATTCTCCTAATGATGTGATCCCGTTATCAAATGACAACTCATGTCCATGGTCAGGAAACCTTGACCATCTTTTGATCAACGAGCTAGTTTAGTAGAGGCATACTAGGGACATAGTATTTGTCTATTATCCACACATGTATTTAGTTTCCGGTCAATACAATTCTAGCATGAATAATAAACCATTATCATGAACGGGGAAATATGATAATAATAAACACTTTATTAATTGCCTCTAGGGCATATTTCCAACAGTCTCCCACTTGCACTAGAGTCAATAATCTAGTTTACATCTCCATGTAATTAACATCCAATCAGTTCTAGGGCTGATCATGTTTTGCTTGTGAGAGAGGTTTTAGTCAACGGGTCTGCAATATTCAGATCCGTGTGTTCTTGGCAAATCTCTATGTCATATGTAGATGCTGCTACCACACTCTGCCTGGAGCTACTCCAAAAACGACTGTCCCACTTTACGTATCCGGTCTGAGACTCATAGTCTTCCGGATCGGTGTTTAAAGCTTGCATCGACGTAACCCTTTACGACGAACTCTTTATCACCTCTATTCCCGAGAAATTCTTCCTTAGTCCTTTTCAGGTACTTCAGGATATTCTTGACCGCTGTCCAGTGATCTACTCCTTGATCACTTTGGTACCTTCCCACCAAGCTAATAGTTAGGCATACATCAGGTCTAGTACACAGCATGGCATACAAAATAGAGCCTATGGCTGAGGCATAGGGGATGACACTCATCTTCTCTTTGTCTTCTGCCGTGGTCGGGCTTTGAGTCTTACTCAATCTCACACCTTGCAATACAGGCAAGAACCCTTTCTTTGACTGATCCATTTTGAACTTGTTCAAAATCTTGTCAAGGTATGTGCTTCGTGAAAGTCCTATGAGGCGTCTCAATCTATCTCTATAGATTTTGATGCCTAACATGTAAAACAACCTTTACCTAGATTTTCAAGTCTTACTCCACTTCACACCAGCCAAGAACTTATTTCTTTTGACTTGATCCATTTTGAACTTCTTCAAAATCTTATCAAGATGTGTGAACTTTTATCAGGTGTCTTGATCTATCTCTATAGATCTCGATGCCCAATCTGTGGATAACTCAAAAACAGGTTTTTATTGAAAAACTCCTTTCAATTAATTCTTCATGCTTTCCAGAATTTCCAATCAACAATATGTCATCCACATATACTATTAGAAATGCTATAGAGCTCCCACTCACTTTCTTGTAAATACAAGTTTCTCCATAAACTTGCATAAACCCAAACGCCTTGATCACTTCATCAAAGCGAGTATTCCAGCTCCGAGATGCTCGCACCAGTCCATAGATGGATCGCTGGAGCTTGCATATTTTGGTAGCGCCTTTAGGATCGACAAAACCTTCCGGCTATATCATATACAGTTCTTCCTTAAGGAATCCGTAAAGGAATGCCGTTTTGACGTCCATTTGCCAGATAATCATAAAACGCGGCAATTGCTAACATAATTCTGACAGACTTTAGCATCGCTACGGGTGAGAAAGTCTCATCGTAGTCAACTCCTTGAACTTGTCGATAACCTTTAGCAACAAGTCGAGCTTTATAGACGGTGATATTACCATCAGCGTCCGTCTTCTTCTTAAAGATCCATTTATTTTCAATAGCTCGCCGTTCATCGGGCAAGTCTACCAAAGTCCACACTTTGTTCTCATACATGGATCCAATCTCGGATTTCATGGCCTCAAGCCATTTGTCGGAATCCGGGCTTGCCATCGCTTCTTCATAGTTCGAAGGTTCATCGTTGTCTAGCAACATGACCTCCAAGACTGGATTTCCGTACCACTCTGGTGCGGAACGTGTCCTGGTTGACCTTCGAAGTTCAGTAACAACTTGATCCAAAGTTTCATGATCATCATCATTAACTTCTTCTCTGGTCTGTGTCGATGTCACAGAAATTTCTTTCTGTGGCGTACTACTATCCAGAGGAGGTACAATTACCTCATCAAGTTCTACTTTCCTCCCACTCACTTCTTTCGAGAGAAACTCCTTCTCTAGAAAGGATCCATTCTTAGCAACGAATACTTTGCCTTCGGATCTGTGGTAGAAGGTGTACCCAACGGTATCCTTTTGAGTATCCTATGAAGACGCACTTATCCGCTTTGGGTTCGAGCTTATCTGGCTGAAGCCTTTTGACATAAGCATCGCATCCCCAAACTTTCAGAAACGACATCTTAGGTTTCTTGCAAACCACAGTTCATACGGTGTCATCTCAACGGATTTAGACGGTGCCCTTGTTTAAAGTGAATGTAGCTGTCTCTAATGCATAACCCCAAAATGATAGTGGCAAATCGGTAAGAGACATCATAGAACGCACCATATCCAATAGAGTACGATTACGACGTTCGGACACACCATTACGCTGTGGTGTTCCATGTGGCGTGAGCTGTGAAACAATTCCACATTGTCTTAAGTGATTGCCAAACTCGTAACTCAAATATTCTCCTCCACGATCAGATCGTAAGAACTTTATTTTCTTGTTACGATGGTTCTCTACTTCACTCTGAAATTCTTTGAACTTTTCAAATGTTTCAGATTTATGCTTCATCAAGTAGACATAACCATATCTACTCAAATCATCAGTGAACGTGAGAACATAACGATATCCACCGCGCGCCTCAACACTCATCAGACCGCATACATCGGTATGTATTATTTCCAGTAAGTTGGTTGCTCGCTCCATTGTTCCGGAGAACGGAGTTTTAGTCATCTTGCCAATAAGGTACGGTTCACATGTCTCAAATGATTCATAATCAAGAGATTCCAAAAACCCATCTACATGGTGTTTCTTCATGTGTTTAACACTGATATGACCTAAGCGGCAGTGCCACAAATATGTGGTACTATCATTATCTTTTGGCATTTGTGTTATGAACATGTGTATTACTATGATCAAGATTCAATAAACCTTTCATTTTAAGTACATGATCATCAATGATATTATCCAAATAAATAGAATAACAATTATTCTCTGAATTTGAATAACCGTCTTGCATTAAACACTATCAGATATAATGTTCATGCTTAACGCAAGCACCAAATAACAATTATTTAGGTTCATCACTAATCCTGAAGGTAGAGAGGGCGTGGCGATGGTGATCACATCAACCTTGGAGACACTTCCAATGCACATCGTCACCTCGTTCTTAGCTAGCCCTCGTTTATTCCGAAGCTCCATGTTTCAAGTTGCAAGCAACTGAACAAGTATCAAATACCCAGGTGCTCCTACGAGTACTAGTAAGGTACACATCAATAACATGTATATCAAATATCTTCGTTGACATTGCCAGTCTTATTATCTGCCAGTTACTTTGGGGAAGTTTCGCTCCCTGTGACATTTCCCTTTGCAATGGGAGCACTAAGTCTCGGGTTTGGTTCAGCCTTGGGTTTCTTCGCGTGAGCGGCAACTGTTTTACCGTTCTTCTTGAAGTTCCCTTTTCTTTCCCTTGCCCTTCTTGAAACTAGTGGTCTTATTAACCATCAACACTTGATGCTCCCTTTTTGATTTCTACCTCCGCAGCTTGTAGCATCGCGAATAGCTTAAGGATCTTCTATCCCTTGCATGTTTATAGTTCATCACGAAGATCCAGTAGCTTAGTGATAGTGACTAGAGAACTCTATCAATCACCACTTTATTCGGAAGTCTAACTCCCACTTGATTCAAGTGTTTGAAGTACTCAGACATTCTGAGTACATGCTCACTAACGGAGCTGTTCTCCTCCATCTTGTAGCTATAGAACTTGTCGAAGGTGTCATACCTCTCGACCCGGGTGTGAGCTTTGAAAAACAAATTTTCAGCTCTTGGAACATCTCATATGCTCCGTGTTGCTCAAAAACATATTTGGAGCTCCGGTTCTAAGCCGTAAAGTATGGCGCACTGAACTATCGAGTAGTCATCTTTTCTTGTCTGCCAGACGTTCATAACGTCCTCAGACAAAGCCATAGGGGTTGCTCACCGAGCGGTGCATCAAAGACATAAGCCTTCTGTGCAGCAGTGAGGACAATCCTCAGAATACGGACCCAGTCCGCATAGTTGCTTCCATCAACTTTCAACTTAACTTTCTCTAGGAACATATTAAAAATACAGGGGAGCTACAGCGTGGTCTATCGATCTACAACATAAACTTGCTAAGACACTTTTGACTATGTTCATGATAATTGAAGTTCAATTAATCAAATTACTTAAGAACTCCCACTTAGATTAACATCCCTCAAGTTGTCTAAGTGTAACATGATCCACATCAACTAAACCACGTCCGATCATCACGTGAGGTGGATTAGTTATCAATGGTGAACATCTTTCATGTTGATCATATCTATTATATGACTCATGTTCGACCTTTCAGTCTCTTGTGTTCCGAGGCCATATCTGTATATGCTAGGCTCGTCAAGTTTAACCCAAGTATTCTCCGTGTGTAAAACTGGCTTACACCCGTTGTATGCGAACGAAAGAATCCATCACACCCGATCATCACGTGGTGCTTAGAAGCGTCGAACCTTCGCAACGGTGCATACTAGGGGAGAACACTTATGTTGAAATTTAGTGAAGGGATCATCTTATAATGCTACCGTCGTCCTAAGCAAAATAAGATGCATAAAAGGATTAACATCACATGCAATTCAATATATGTGACATGATATGGCCATCAACGTCTTGTGCCTTTGATCTCCATCAGCAAAGCACCGTCATGATCTCCATCGTCACCGGGTTGACACCTTGATCTCCATCGTAGCGTCGTGACACCTTGATCTCCATCGCAGCGTCGTGGTCGTCTCGCCGGCTATTGCTACTACTACTACTGCTAACTCATAGCGGTAAAGTAAAGCAATTACATAGCGTTGGCATTGCATACAATAAAGAGACAACCATAAGGCTCCTGCCGGTTGCCTGATAACTTTACAAAACATGATCATCTCATACAACAACTTATATCACATCATGTCTTGACCATATCACATCACCAGCATACCCTGCAAAAACAAGTTAGACGTCCTCTACTTTGTTGTTGCAAGTTTTACGTGGCTGCTACGGATTTGCAAGAACCGTTCTTACCTACGCAAAATCGCAACGTGGTGTAGTGATTGCTTTTTGATCTTCTAAAAGAACCCTCTTCATTGAAACCGATTCAACTAAAGTGAGAGAGACAGACACCCGCCAGTCACCTTTATGCAACGAGTGCACGTAGCGGTGAAACCTGTCTCGCGTAAGCGTACGCGTAATGTCGGTCCGGGCCGCTTCATCTCACAATACCGCCGAATCAAGTATCAACTAGTAATGGCAAGCAATATGTATACACCCACGCCCACAACTCACTTGTGTTCTACTCGTGCAAAACACATCTACGCATAGACCTGGCTCGGATGCCACTGTTGGGGAACGGAGCATGAATTTCAAAAATTTCCTACGCTCACGCAAGATCTATCCATGGAGATGCATCGCTACGAGAGGGGAGAGTGTGTCTACGTACCCTCGTAGACCGTTAGCGGAAGCGTCTCACAACGCGGTTGATGTAGTCGAACAATCCTTCGAGCTCCACCGATCGAGTACCGAACGTACGGCACCTCCGAGTTCTACACACGTGCAGCTCGGTGACGTTCCTCGCCTTCTTGATCCAGCAAGACGTCGAGGTAGTAGATGAGTTCCGTCAGCACGACGGCGTGGCGACGGTGACGGTGAAGTGATTCCGGCAGGGCTTCGCCTAAGCTCTCCGAAAATATGACCGAGGTGGAAAACAGAGATCGGGACACCGCACACGGCTATGGGACAATTGTGTGTCTCCATGGGGTGCCCCTCCTCCGTATATAAAGGAAGGAGAGGGGAGGAGGCTGGCCCTAGGGGCTGCGCCAAGAGTGGGGAGTCCTACTAGGACTCCTTAGTCCTAGTAGGATTCCACCTCCCATACGGAGTAGGAAAGGGGGAAGGGAGAGGGAAAGGAAAGAGGGGGCTGCGCCCCCTCCCCTAGTCCAATTCGGTTTGGGCAAGGGGGGGCGCGCGCCTCCTCACGTGGCCTGCCTCTCCTTTTCCCGTATGGCCCAATAAGGCCCATTACTTCTCCCGGTGAATTCCCGTAACTCCCCGGTACTCCGAAAAATACCCGAATCACTCGGAACCTTTCCGACGTCCGAATATAGCCTTCCAATATATGAATCTTTACCTCACGGACATTCCGAGACTCCTCGTCATGTCCGTGATCTCATCCGGGACTCCGAACAACATTCGGTCACCAATCACATAACTCATATAATACTATATCGTCATCGAACCTTAAGTGTGCGGACCCTACGGGTTCGGGAATGATGTAGACATGACCGAGACAACTCTCTGGTCAATAACCAACAGCGGGACCTGGATGCTCATATTGGTTCCTACACATTCCACGAAGATCTTTATCGGTGAACCTCACATGTCAACATACGTTGTTCCCTTTGTCCGACGGTATGTTACTTGCCCGAGATTCGATCGTCGGTATCCAATACCTAGTTCAATCTCGTTACCGGCAAGTCTCTTTACACGTTCCGTAATACATCATCTTGCAACTAACTCTTTAGTCACGGTGCTTGCAAGGCTTCTGTGATGCTGTATTACCGAGAGGGCCCAGAGATACCTCTCCGATAGTCGGAGTGACAAATCCCAATCTCGATCCATGCCAACTCAACAAACACTTTCGGAGATACCTGTAGTGCACCTTTATAATCACCCAGTAACGTTGTGACGTTTGATACACCCAAAGTATTCCTACGGTATCCGGGAGTTGCATGATCTCATGGTCAGAGGAACGTGTATTTGACATAGTGAAAGCAATAGCAATAAACTGAACGATCATATGCTATGCTAACGGTTGGGTCAAGTCCATCACATCATTCTCCTAATGATGTGATCCCGTTATCAAATGACAACTCATGTCCATGGTCAGGAAACCTTGACCATCTTTTGATCAACGAGCTAGTTTAGTAGAGGCATACTAGGGACATAGTATTTGTCTATTATCCACACATGTATTTAGTTTCCGGTCAATACAATTCTAGCATGAATAATAAACCATTATCATGAACGGGGAAATATGATAATAATAAACACTTTATTAATTGCCTCTAGGGCATATTTCCAACAGTCTCCCACTTGCACTAGAGTCAATAATCTAGTTTACATCTCCATGTAATTAACATCCAATCAGTTCTAGGGCTGATCATGTTTTGCTTGTGAGAGAGGTTTTAGTCAACGGGTCTGCAATATTCAGATCCGTGTGTTCTTGGCAAATCTCTATGTCATATGTAGATGCTGCTACCACACTCTGCCTGGAGCTACTCCAAAAACGACTGTCCCACTTTACGTATCCGGTCTGAGACTCATAGTCTTCCGGATCGGTGTTTAAAGCTTGCATCGACGTAACCCTTTACGACGAACTCTTTATCACCTCTATTCCCGAGAAATTCTTCCTTAGTCCTTTTCAGGTACTTCAGGATATTCTTGACCGCTGTCCAGTGATCTACTCCTTGATCACTTTGGTACCTTCCCACCAAGCTAATAGTTAGGCATACATCAGGTCTAGTACACAGCATGGCATACAAAATAGAGCCTATGGCTGAGGCATAGGGGATGACACTCATCTTCTCTTTGTCTTCTGCCGTGGTCGGGCTTTGAGTCTTACTCAATCTCACACCTTGCAATACAGGCAAGAACCCTTTCTTTGACTGATCCATTTTGAACTTGTTCAAAATCTTGTCAAGGTATGTGCTTCGTGAAAGTCCTATGAGGCGTCTCAATCTATCTCTATAGATTTTGATGCCTAACATGTAAAACAACCTTTACCTAGATTTTCAAGTCTTACTCCACTTCACACCAGCCAAGAACTTATTTCTTTTGACTTGATCCATTTTGAACTTCTTCAAAATCTTATCAAGATGTGTGAACTTTTATCAGGTGTCTTGATCTATCTCTATAGATCTCGATGCCCAATCTGTGGATAACTCAAAAACAGGTTTTTATTGAAAAACTCCTTTCAATTAATTCTTCATGCTTTCCAGAATTTCCAATCAACAATATGTCATCCACATATACTATTAGAAATGCTATAGAGCTCCCACTCACTTTCTTGTAAATACAAGTTTCTCCATAAACTTGCATAAACCCAAACGCCTTGATCACTTCATCAAAGCGAGTATTCCAGCTCCGAGATGCTCGCACCAGTCCATAGATGGATCGCTGGAGCTTGCATATTTTGGTAGCGCCTTTAGGATCGACAAAACCTTCCGGCTATATCATATACAGTTCTTCCTTAAGGAATCCGTAAAGGAATGCCGTTTTGACGTCCATTTGCCAGATAATCATAAAACGCGGCAATTGCTAACATAATTCTGACAGACTTTAGCATCGCTACGGGTGAGAAAGTCTCATCGTAGTCAACTCCTTGAACTTGTCGATAACCTTTAGCAACAAGTCGAGCTTTATAGACGGTGATATTACCATCAGCGTCCGTCTTCTTCTTAAAGATCCATTTATTTTCAATAGCTCGCCGTTCATCGGGCAAGTCTACCAAAGTCCACACTTTGTTCTCATACATGGATCCAATCTCGGATTTCATGGCCTCAAGCCATTTGTCGGAATCCGGGCTTGCCATCGCTTCTTCATAGTTCGAAGGTTCATCGTTGTCTAGCAACATGACCTCCAAGACTGGATTTCCGTACCACTCTGGTGCGGAACGTGTCCTGGTTGACCTTCGAAGTTCAGTAACAACTTGATCCGAAGTTTCATGATCATCATCATTAACTTCTTCTCTGGTCTGTGTCGATGTCATAGAAATTTCTTTCTGTGGCGTACTACTATCCAGAGGAGGTACAATTACCTCATCAAGTTCTACTTTCCTCCCACTCACTTCTTTCGAGAGAAACTCCTTCTCTAGAAAGGATCCATTCTTAGCAACGAATACTTTGCCTTCGGATCTGTGGTAGAAGGTGTACCCAACGGTATCCTTTTGAGTATCCTATGAAGACGCACTTATCCGCTTTGGGTTCGAGCTTATCTGGCTGAAGCCTTTTGACATAAGCATCGCATCCCCAAACTTTCAGAAACGACATCTTAGGTTTCTTGCAAACCACAGTTCATACGGTGTCATCTCAACGGATTTAGACGGTGCCCTTGTTTAAAGTGAATGCAGCTGTCTCTAATGCATAACCCCAAAATGATAGTGGCAAATCGGTAAGAGACATCATAGAACGCACCATATCCAATAGAGTACGATTACGACGTTCGGACACACCATTACGCTGTGGTGTTCCATGTGGCGTGAGCTGTGAAACAATTCCACATTGTCTTAAGTGATTGCCAAACTCGTAACTCAAATATTCTCCTCCACGATCAGATCGTAAGAACTTTATTTTCTTGTTACGATGGTTCTCTACTTCACTCTGAAATTCTTTGAACTTTTCAAATGTTTCAGATTTATGCTTCATCAAGTAGACATAACCATATCTACTCAAATCATCAGTGAACGTGAGAACATAACGATATCCACCGCGCGCCTCAACACTCATCGGACCGCATACATCGGTATGTATTATTTCCAATAAGTTGGTTGCTCGCTCCATTGTTCTGGAGAACGGAGTTTTAGTCATCTTGCCAATAAGGCACGGTTCACATGTCTCAAATGATTCATAATCAAGAGATTCCAAAAACCCATCTACATGGAGTTTCTTCATGTGTTTAACACTGATATGACCTAAGCGGCAGTGCCACAAATATGTGGTACTATCATTATCTTTTGGCATTTGTGTTATGAACATGTGTATTACTATGATCAAGATTCAATAAACCTTTCATTTTAAGTACATGATCATCAATGATATTATCCAAATAAATAGAATAACAATTATTCTCTGAATTTGAATAACCGTCTTGCATTAAACACTATCAGATATAATGTTCATGCTTAACGCAAGCACCAAATAACAATTATTTAGGTTCATCACTAATCCTGAAGGTAGAGAGGGCGTGGCGATGGTGATCACATCAACCTTGGAGACACTTCCAATGCACATCGTCACCTCGTTCTTAGCTAGCCCTCGTTTATTCCGAAGCTCCATGTTTCAAGTTGCAAGCAACTGAACAAGTATCAAATACCCAGGTGCTCCTACGAGTACTAGTAAGGTACACATCAATAACATGTATATCAAATATCTTCGTTGACATTGCCAGTCTTATTATCTGCCAGTTACTTTGGGGAAGTTCCGCTCCCTGTGACATTTCCCTTTGCAATGGGAGCACTAAGTCTCGGGTTTGGTTCAGCCTTGGGTTTCTTCGCGTGAGCGGCAACTGTTTTACCGTTCTTCTTGAAGTTCCCTTTTCTTTCCCTTGCCCTTCTTGAAACTAGTGGTCTTATTAACCATCAACACTTGATGCTCCCTTTTTGATTTCTACATCCGCAGCTTGTAGCATCGCGAATAGCTTAAGGATCTTCTATCCCTTGCATGTTTATAGTTCATCACGAAGATCCAGTAGCTTAGTGATAGTGATTAGAGAACTCTATCAATCACCACTTTATTCGGAAGTCTAACTCCCACTTGATTCAAGTGTTTGAAGTACTCAGACATTCTGAGTACATGCTCACTAACGGAGTTGTTCTCCTCCATCTTGTAGCTATAGAACTTGTCGAAGGTGTCATACCTCTCGACCCGGGTGTGAGCTTTGAAAAACAAATTTTCAGCTCTTGGAACATCTCATATGCTCCGTGTTGCTCAAAAACATATTTGGAGCTCCGGTTCTAAGCCGTAAAGTATGGCGCACTGAACTATCGAGTAGTCATCTTTTCTTGTCTGCCAGACGTTCATAACGTCCTCAGACAAAGCCATAGGGGTTGCTCACCGAGCGGTGCATCAAAGACATAAGCCTTCTGTGCAGCAGTGAGGACAATCCTCAGAATACGGACCCAGTCCGCATAGTTGCTTCCATCAACTTTCAACTTAACTTTCTCTAGGAACATATTAAAAATACAGGGGAGCTACAGCGTGGTCTATCGATCTACAACATAAACTTGCTAAGACACTTTTGACTATGTTCATGATAATTGAAGTTCAATTAATCAAATTACTTAAGAACTCCCACTTAGATTAACATCCCTCAAGTTGTCTAAGTGTAACATGATCCACATCAACTAAACCACGTCCGATCATCACGTGAGGTGGATTAGTTATCAATGGTGAACATCTTTCATGTTGATCATATCTATTATATGACTCATGTTCGACCTTTCAGTCTCTTGTGTTCCGAGGCCATATCTGTATATGCTAGGCTCGTCAAGTTTAACCCAAGTATTCTCCGTGTGTAAAACTGGCTTACACCCGTTGTATGCGAACGAAAGAATCCATCACACCCGATCATCACGTGGTGCTTAGAAGCGTCGAACCTTCGCAACGGTGCATACTAGGGGAGAACACTTATCTTGAAATTTAGTGAAGGGATCATCTTATAATGCTACCATCGTCCTAAGCAAAATAAGATGCATAAAAGGATTAACATCACATGCAATTCAATATATGTGACATGATATGGCCATCAACGTCTTGTGCCTTTGATCTCCATCAGCAAAGCACCGTCATGATCTCCATCGTCACCGGGTTGACACCTTGATCTCCATCGTAGCATCGTGACACCTTGATCTCCATCGCAGCGTCGTGGTCGTCTCGCCGGCTATTGCTACTACTACTACTGCTAACTCATAGCGGTAAAGTAAAGCAATTACATAGCGTTGGCATTGCATACAATAAAGAGACAACCATAAGGCTCCTGCCGGTTGCCTGATAACTTTACAAAACATGATCATCTCATACAACAACTTATATCACATCATGTCTTGACCATATCACATCACCAGCATACCCTGCAAAAACAAGTTAGACGTCCTCTACTTTGTTCTTGCAAGTTTTACGTGGCTGCTACGGGTTTGCAAGAACCGTTCTTACCTACGCAAAACACAACGTGGTGTAGTGATTGCTTTTTGATCTTCTAAAAGAATCCTCATCATTGAAACCGATTCAACTAAAGTGAGAGAGACAGACACCCGCCAGTCACCTTTATGCAACGAGTGCACGTAGCGGTGAAACCTGTCTCGCGTAAGCGTACGCGTAATGTCGGTCCGGGCCGCTTCATCTCACAATACCGCCGAATCAAGTATCAACTAGTAACGGCAAGCAATATGTATACACCCACGCCCACAACTCACTTGTGTTCTACTCGTGCAAAACACATCTACGCATAGACCTGGCTCGGATGCCACTGTTGGGGAACGGAGCATGAATTTCAAAAATTTCCTACGCTCACGCAAGATCTATCCATGGAGATGCATCGCTACGAGAGGGGAGAGTGTGTCTACGTACCCTCGTAGACCGTTAGCGGAAGCGTCTCACAACGCGGTTGATGTAGTCGAACAATCCTTCGAGCTCCACCGATCGAGTACCGAACGTACGGCACCTCCGAGTTCTACACACGTGCAGCTCGGTGACGTTCCTCGCCTTCTGGATCCAGCAAGACGTCGAGGTAGTAGATGAGTTCCGTCAGCACGACGGCGTGGCGACGGTGACGGTGAAGTGATTCCGGCAGGGCTTCGCCTAAGCTCTCCGAAAATATGACCGAGGTGGAAAACAGAGATCGGGACACCGCACACGGCTATGGGACAATTGTGTGTCTCCATGGGGTGCCCCTCCTCCGTATATAAAGGAAGGAGAGGGGAGGAGGCTGGCCCTAGGGGCTGCGCCAAGAGTAGGGAGTCCTACTAGGACTCCTTAGTCCTAGTAGGATTCCACCTCCCATACGGAGTAGGAAAGGGGGAAGGGAGAGGGAAAGGAAAGAGGGGGCTGCGCCCCCTCCCCTAGTCCAATTCGGTTTGGGCAAGGGGGGGCGCGCGCCTCCTCACGTGGCCTGCCTCTCCTTTTCCCGTATGGCCCAATAAGGCCCATTACTTCTCCCGGTGAATTCCCGTAACTCCCCGGTACTCCGAAAAATACCCGAATCACTCGGAACCTTTCCGACGTCCGAATATAGCCTTCCAATATATGAATCTTTACCTCACGGACATTCCGAGACTCCTCGTCATGTCCGTGATCTCATCCGGGACTCCGAACAACATTCGGTCACCAATCACATAACTCATATAATACTATATCGTCATCGAACCTTAAGTGTGCGGACCCTACGGGTTCGGGAATGATGTAGACATGACCGAGACAACTCTCTGGTCAATAACCAACAGCGGGACCTGGATGCTCATATTGGTTCCTACACATTCCACGAAGATCTTTATCGGTGAACCTCACATGTCAACATACGTTGTTCCCTTTCTCCGACGGTATGTTACTTGCCCGAGATTCGATCGTCGGTATCCAATACCTAGTTCAATCTCGTTACCGGCAAGTCTCTTTACACGTTCCGTAATACATCATCTTGCAACTAACTCTTTAGTCACGGTGCTTGCAAGGCTTCTGTGATGCTGTATTACCGAGAGGGCCCAGAGATACCTCTCCGATAGTCGGAGTGACAAATCCCAATCTCGATCCATGCCAACTCAACAAACACTTTCGGAGATACCTGTAGTGCACCTTTATAATCACCCAGTAACGTTGTGACGTTTGATACACCCAAAGTATTCCTACGGTATCCGGGAGTTGCATGATCTCATGGTCAGAGGAACGTGTATTTGACATAGTGAAAGCAATAGCAATAAACTGAACGATCATATGCTATGCTAACGGTTGGGTCAAGTCCATCACATCATTCTCCTAATGATGTGATCCCGTTATCAAATGACAACTCATGTCCATGGTCAGGAAACCTTGACCATCTTTTGATCAACGAGCTAGTTTAGTAGAGGCATACTAGGGACATAGTATTTGTCTATTATCCACACATGTATTTAGTTTCCGGTCAATACAATTCTAGCACGAATAATAAACCATTATCATGAACGGGGAAATATGATAATAATAAACACTTTATTAATTGCCTCTAGGGCATATTTCCAACAAACATAGCAAAAGACGGCGCATGGCACTAGTGCGCCCGCTCGTACCAACGGTCGTACCACACACCATCGACAACCTGGCGTCCAACCAAACACACTTTATAAAATATCCCAAGTATAATTTGCAGCAGAGAGCCGCCCATCGACGAAACAGAGGCCCTGAAGCAATTCACAAACCCTAGCCGCCGCCATGTCCCATCTCATCTCCATAGCCACCACCACCATCATCATCGTAGCCATTCTCTCGAGTTAGCCATACTTGTAATCGGTGCATCGCAATCGGCAACTATTGTAAGACTATTCATCAATCAATCATTCATCTTTATGTCGTCTTCAATGATTTCTTCTTGCAATCCGATCGCTATGCGTGAGTAATTCCTTGAGGCAATGGGTTGAGGCAAGGCTTTGCAACACTATGTATTTGTGCACGGGATCCTTGGAATGACCTTGCTTGTTTGACGTTATTTGTATGTGTGATTCGCAACAGAATTGTCTTTTGTCTTATTCTTAGAATTTGCTACGGCATGATACGATTGAGGGGAGATCAGAGTATGTCATTATGAGGATTATTCACGTTATGAATGTTGTTTCCAAGATACTAAAATGTAATTAGTGAAAATAATGTTGCTTCTAGAATAAATTACAATTCATGTAATTAATGTATATTTAAAATAAATCAAAATTAACGTAATTATTAATATTGTTTTCAGTTTATCATGATGTCATGGATACATCATTAGAACGGACGTGGGGTGCTGGATATAAGTGGTTGGATGGAGTTTTATACTCGTAGCGGTACACACTGGTGGTAGAGGTAGATGAAGTGCGCGAGATAATGGTTAGTAACTATTTTCTGTTCACCCGCGCAAAAAAACTATTTTCTGTTGATTTTAAATAAAAAGGATCGGTTGACTTTGACACACACCGACGCACGACCGCCGCGGGCCCTTGATTTGTTTGGGTCCGCCACCGTCCAAACCGCGAAGACGAAAACGACCCACATATCCGGACCAAATCTTGGTTGCCGCCAGCCACAAGCAACGAATCCTGAACACCTCCCTCAGCACGACCCTGCACTGTCTCGTCTCGTGACGCTCACCCGCGCCGCACGCGGAGAATCCAACGCCTTCGCACAGTTTCCTTCCGAGGCAACGCCCCATTTGCCTTCCCTGATCCCGGCTCACGCAGCCGCCCCGACTGACACACCGAGCCCAGGCTCAGGAGCGTCCGGTGCGCCGGGTCCACCCTCCGGGAGCACCGGCCGCGAAGCTTCCTCCTCTCATCTCCTCTCCCGAGTTGTACAAAGCATAAAGAAGCTCGCCGTGTCGGCAAACCGGAGGTTGCGGCCACCCGACGACACCACCGACCAACACAGCACAACAATCTCCGAAGTCCAAACTGCACTCCACACACGCACGACCGCGCGGTTCCAGGCAGAGGCGACCAACCAGAGAAGATGCAGCAGGGGAGGAGGAAGAGCCGTCCGCGCATCGCCGGCGTCCGGCCGGGGTCCTCCTCGCCGTCGCGCCGGGGCGGGAGCAGCGGCGGCGCCGGCCGGAGGCTCCGGCTGCCGTTGCAACTGGCGCAGGGGCCGCGGTCGCCGAAGCGGGCCGAGGGGAAGAGGGCACTCACGCGCTCCGCCTCCGAGCCGGCGCTCTGGTGGCACGACGCCCGCGTCCACCCCGTGACCCATCCGCCGTCCCCGCCGCCGCCGCCGCTCGAGCGCCCGCACACCTGCTACGACGTCCTCGCGCCGGACTCCCCCTTCGCTGGCTCCGCCTCCTCCTCCCTGCTGCTGCCGCCTGATCGTCGCACGGCCTGGGAGGTACGGTACAGTGAACTGACGAGCGCGCGCGCATTCATTCATTTTAGTTCCCGGAGTGAACTGGATGGGTTTTCTGTAGGAGGCGAAGGTGGTGGTGAACGTGACGGTGGAGGGGAGCGCGGGGCCGGTGAGGGCGATGGTCAGCCTTGGCTCCAGTATCCGGGAGGCCATCGCCGCGGTGGTGGAGCGGTACCACCGGGAGGGCAGGAGCCCCCGGCTGGACCCCGCCTCCGCCGAGTCCTTCCAGCTCCATCACTCTCACTTCTCCCTCCAGAGTAAGCCATTCATCCCTTTCACTTAATTTTATGGATATACCATGCCAATTTGCCGATCAAAAGGGGATTAAACTCTAGTAGTAGTGTTACAGTTTCTGTTGCTAAAGATGTGGTTGTTTGATTCTGTTGTTTGTGACACAAACCATTTTCAAGTTCTGTCACTGTCACAGCAAGTTCTGCACCATTCATGTGTACTGGGATGTTCGAATCATCCGTAATTCAGAATATGTTTAAGAACTAATGATGTTTAGTAATTTTGTTTAGTAATTTTATTAGTTACGTATGTAAGTCTCTGACAAACCGTGTTTGTTCATGTGGCATCTGGCCTTTTGGTTTAGTCATTTTTGTCTTGCTTGAAATTTATTTCTCCCACCACTTCATTCTTATTCAGCAATGTATAGGCCAATCGTTACAGATTAGGATGTAGACAACTTATTTGGTACGACTTCTTTTTTTTTAGATCATCTATGCAAGGACTTCTTAAATTATTACTCTGAAAGGTCTATGAACATAGAGTAGAGTAATTTAGCATAGGCGACTAATGGTAACATCATTCCGAGAGCTTCTTCACCAAAAATTTAGTTGCCCAGCCCAAGCGACTATAAACTACAAACTCATCATTTCCAAGTTTATAACTTTGGTCGAGTGGACAAGTAGTAACATATTGAGTGTTTTCTATAACAGGTTTAAACAAAAACGACAAGATCGGCGATGTGGGCGGTAGAAATTTCTACCTACACAAAAATGACGGAATCAACGGGCTTGCGCTTCAGAGGGGAGAACCTGGTGTGCATTCAGGTGGTGGTGAAACTACACAGAGCCATGGAGGACAGCTTGCCAGTGTCCCATACCACCATCAGCTCCTCGCCATTGTCATGAAGAAGCTAGATAAAATCGGCAGGCGGACGAAGAGGATTTGGAGGCTCCTCACCTGTAACTGCACATGACTGATCCTGTGGATGTTGATGGTAGCCTAACAACCATTGTATACCGTCTGGTTTCAGTAGGCTAGGACTAGTTGTTTGGTTAGAATGAGTGTGCGGTGCCGCCGTGCCGGTGGTACTGGTATTGATGATAAAGAAAGCACGCGGAGCCGTAACGCTAGTTATACTCGTGTTGATGTGTTGATAGATTGGGTTGATCAGGTTAGGAAGTAACTCTAGCCGATCTCCTAAAATTTAGAGAAGTAAACGGTCGAGTATGCTTTAGTGGACTATTTTCACTTCTCTAAAAACAATGAAAAAAATAGCGCGCTATATCGTCGCTAATAGCACGCTATAGCGTATAGAGAATTGTCTCGCTAAAAAAATAAATGTACAATGTCTCGCTAGTAGCATGCTATAGCGCGCTATTTTTTTCCTCGCTAAAAATTGATCATTTCTAGCCGATCTTCAAAACTTAAGAGGAGTAATTTTCTTTGTAGTATTCATTTAATTTTGGACCACCGAACTAAATTTAATTATTTGATTAATTTATTAAACGACACCTTGGTTACATACTTCACCAATTCTTCACTAAGAGAACCGATCAAGAAAACCATAAGAAAAATTACACACTTTAATAGAAATCCAACTTCCATAACGGCTCCAACTAGCTGATTTATACTTCCTCTATCCTCATTGCCTAGATTGTTGTTTTTCTCTACTATTGGCTTCTCGAGCTTGCACATGTTTTCTTCTCCACCTCCACACAATTGGACATTGCGTCGTCTCTAGTCTCAGCTTAAGCAAGTAGTGCACGAACATCTGGCAAATTTCTCGCTATCAATAGATCAATGTACTCTTCTTTGCAATACCAAAACTTACATCCATCCTACATACATTTTTGAGCAAACAATAAGTTACAAATTGCAACGATTTCTAAGAACAACCGTACAAATAGGCACTCACCCCTTATTTTTCGCACTTGTAGAACACCCATCTGGGATGTTTCGACGTGCTCGAAACTCGGTGCAGCACAAGCCGTGGGTAGTGGTCACACTTGATGACCGGTAGTGGCGAGCCGACGAGCTGCTGGGCTAGTGCTGACCCCGGCCGTCGGCCATACGTGGTTGTGCCGGTGGTCGGGCGACGACGGAGATCCTCGCGTCGGGAGGAGGGGGACATACCGAGATGCGGCACAAAGTGGTTGAGGGGGCTGCGCGGTTCTGTCCCCGTCGAATCCATCCAAAACGCGATGGTGTCGGCGGCCGGGCTGCGTCGAATTCGGTGCCGGCGGCTACGGCCGTAGATCTGTCGATTTAGGCGCCTTCGGAGGTGAGAAAGGAGCAAATTGGGGTGGGGAGGAGCGCGACGGGTGCCACGGGGTCGGCAGTGGCGCGTGGTGGCCGGCGGAAGCAAGAAGGGAGGCGCCGGAGTAGATGCGGCGCTGGGTGGGGTGGGTGCGGCCGAGGGGAGAGGGGGCATTTTTTTACTCAGGCGGGTGGGCGGCCAAGTAAATATAGTCTGCGGTGCCGAGGAGTATAATTTTTTCTCCTCTAACGATTATATGAGTTTGATTAGTTGCCGGTTAGAGGAATAAACAGAAAATTTTACTCCTCTAACCATTTTTAGGAGATGGGCTAGAGTTGTTCTTAGGTATGCAACGGAGCACGCGCTTAGCAGTCCACACACACGACTCGTGAGCACACTAGTAATTGTGTGACTGCAGGTGCAACGTACGTCTTGACTAATATAAATCAGTACAGACAAGCATACACATATGGGACGTCCCGGCTCGTGCGTCTTGCGCGAGGCCGATCAAAATTTGACGCCTCCTGTCTGCGCCGCCGTAGATCGGCTTCGTCTTCTGTGGCCTTATGGCCATGGTGGCGTGGTGGATCTCGGCTCTTGCCGGTGGGATGGCTCATACTTTGTGTTTGAAGGGTTTTTTGTGTGTGTGTGTTTAGGGTTTGTGTCCTATTCAGGAAGACGAGACGGCGGCGGCTCCCTGAAGTTGGAATAAGGTTCTCCCCGCCTAGGCCCCGTTCTGGCGGCGCGTCTAGTGTCATCGGAGGGCATGTGGAGATGTGTCTCCGGCCAGGGCCGGTCCTGAGATTTTGGGGGCCCGGGGCAAAACCATAACTCGGGGCCCCTTAAAATAAACACTATAAGAATATATGATCACATAAGTGCACAAATGCGACAGGACATGGATTTGGTGAACATGGTTTCACGCGCAACCCTTGTGAACACTAAATTTGAAGAAATACTAGTCGTAGAAAAATAAAAAAAAATCAGATTTTTCTTTTGTAACATACCTTCAAAATTTCTTCCAACAATCATCAATGAAATTCACTTGTGTGGCTCCTCTCAGTAATTCTATCAAGTTAACCACACTTTGTTTTCTTTTTTCTCTTCTTATCAAATGCATATATTCTAGGAGGCGACGTTATGACACACAGCTAAAATTAAATATATAAATTAGATCAAAGCTTGAACACCGCAAGCTATGCATCAAGCATGCAGGCCAAGATAAAATACTCAATTAGCAATATAGATGTGGGAAATAGGTAATATTACCTAGGATCATTCGCATCGGTGCCGTGATCACCTGATCAGCAAATCCGCGATGTTGCGATTTATATTGATGTTTGATGGGAGGCACTCGGCGATCTGCATCACTGTGTGTGCGTCCATCGCGTGAAGACCGGAGCAGATCCAGTGGAGTTCGTCGACTAGCAACTCGTGAACTTCGCTAGCATTGCCTGCCCTACCGTGGTCGTCGTCCCCTTGGAGTCTAGCATGAACGCCGCTCCCGCGTCCGCCCCGACCACCGGCGGTTGTCGCTGGCGCCGATGTAGGAGGAGAAAGCTGCGATGGCGAGACCAGGCTGCGTTTGTTCGGCCATGACCATAGGAGACCGGGGAGTAGATTGAATAGGGAATGTCATAGCGATGAGAAGGAAACCCAATATCTGGCTAAGGCAACGCAACCAGGCTAAGCATTTTTTGTTTGAGAGAAGCGTACAGGCAGATCAAATCCCAACTAGGAATGAGCGGCTTCGTAGGCTACCTGCATGCATCTCTACGTGCGCAGTCTCCATGGGCCATGGCCTACGTGGATAGTACCTGGGTGGGGGCCCCTATAGTTGGGGGGCCCGAGGCGGCCGCCCCCTCTGCCCCCCCCCCCCCCCCCCCCCCTCTCAGGGCCGGCCTTGTCTCCGGCAGATCTCGCGAGATTTGGTCGGCGTTTGTCTTCGGTGGATCCACTTAGATCTTGTCTCCGTTCGTCTGTGTTTGTGTGTCTTCAGGTTAGATCCTTTCGTTTTATGCTTATCTTCATCGGCGGTGGTTGTTGTTCTGGTGCGCTGGTCCTATTGGATCTTAGCACGACGACTTCCCGACTGTCTACTACAACAAGGTTTGCCCGGATGGGCGATGATGGCGGCATGCCTTCGGCTCGCTCCAGTGCTTGTAGTCATCGCTAGATGGTCTACTCACCTGGATGTAATTTTTACTTCTAGTGTTCTTTGTACTGCCTTGAAAGATGACAAATAGATCGGAAGTTTATCTCGAAAAAAAAATACAGACATGTTACAAAAAGATTATTCGGACTAAAAGAAAATCTATGGCCACGCAGCTTTTTTTTTTCCCGCAACATGGCCACGCAGCTTGCATGATTTTTTTTGTTTGTGTGTGGGGAGCTCACGGTGGTACAAGTAGTTCATTTTCACGGTCGATGCTGTTGGCATGAATTGATGTGCGTTGGGGCAAGGGCCGTGTTGGAGTAGCGTGGAGATTCATGTATGGCTGCCCCGGGGATCAGTCGCATCGCGCACCATCCTATTGGCACTTTGTCCTTTTTTTCTCGAATCTATTGGCACTTTGCTTGTGCGTCGGAGCCAACCGGACCCCATCCATCTCCCCTCCCCGTGAGCCCTGGCGCCCCGTGATCGCAGCAGCACCTCCATCTCCATGGCTCGTAGCAACGCTGCCACGGCCCTCCAGACCTTGCAGCACCGACGCCCTGTCAGCAGCAGCTGCGCCCGACCTCTGCAACGCCAGTTCCCTGCCCGCAACCGCCTTGTAGCGCCCCGTGTCTTGCAGCAGTGTCAGCGGGGAGCACTTGGTTATGATGTTTTTTGGCTGTATATGATGGTTGGGGTATCTAGACAAATACTACTCCCTCGGTTCCGAAATGTAAGTAGCTAGGGACTTTGTTCCGACCAGGTGAAAACCTGCCAATTGACCTTAATACCCCCAAATTTGAATCCCCGATCGTCTTCTACCTCCGCCCTCCACCTCCACTCCACCCTCCACCTCCGCCCCCGCCCCACCTCCACCTCCACCTCCACCTCCGCCCCACCTCCACCTCCGGCCACTGCACCTGCGTCCAGGCATCCAGGCGCTCCACTCCACCTCCTCTCCCACGCCCAGGCGCTCGTCCTCTCCCACGCCGAGGGGCTCCTCCTGGCCCGCGAGCGCCCAGGTTGGGGCGAGCTGGTGCTGGGCTCTTCCTCGCCTGCGCCCAGGTTGAGGCGAGCTGGTGCTGGGCGCAGCTGCTGCCCAGGCTCTTTCTCACCCCAGGTTCATCTCCTCGATCTACTGTTGCTGGAAAAAAATGCCAAATTCAGTTGAAATTCAGAACAAAAGTTATCTCCTCTCTCTGCAGTTTAAGATAAACAATTCAAACACTGCAAGCATAATCAATTCTGTTTAAGATTCAACTGATTCAACTTCTCAATAATTCAGAACTGCCAGCATTTGATTCAACTGACCAATAATTTGAACTGACCATTTGATTCAACTGTCTGAGTTTGCATAAAGAACAAAAGTTATACTGACAAAGATCTGTTTGCTATTGTCAGAATTCTGTAGAAGAACACAGCAAAACACAAGGTTTGGAGGTGAAGAACACAGCAGAACATAGCAGTCAGTTTGTAACAACAGCAGAATTGTAGCAACAGCACTAGCAGTCAGTAGCAATATTTTGCAACAGTACAGCACAACAGACTGGAGTACTCAGACAGTTGACAGCAATAGAAATAGCAGTAATTAAGGTTTGGAGGTGTTGGGGTATTTTGCAACAGTACGACACAACAGACTGGAGTATGTAACAGCAATAGCAACTGTTGGAGTAGCAGTCAGTAGCAACCGTACATCACAACAACAGCAGTTTCTGAGTATGCAGCAAAATTGATTGAAGAGCACAGCAGAACATAACCTTTTATGCAGCAGCAGTTGAGGGCTTTGAGCAGGCAGTAGCAGCATCAACTCCAACACCTCCATCCATGGAATTCGACCTCAATTGCACTCCACTCGAAGAAGAGGACACAGGCATACCAGGAGGAGGCAATGTTGATCCTGGAGAAGATCCTGGTGACTTCAACATGGAAGATCCTGATGAGCACAATAAACAGTTAACTCCTGTTTATTAACAGTTCATTCATGAGTACTCCAAGTTCAAATAGCAAGTTTAGATCAAAATTAGATTTAGTACTCCATGTTCAAGCAACAATAGTTCAAGCAAGTTCAAATAACAGTAGTTGAAATAACAGAATTTATTTGTAAGCAAGTTCAAGCAACAATAGTTCAAGCAAGTTCAAGCAAATACAGTTAACTCCAGCAAGCAAAATGCCGGATTTCCGGGACACAATATCCCAGCAAATGACCCCTCGTGTCGTCACCAGCCCTAGGATTACTGTTACTGGTGGACACGTCCTTGTTACAGATTACCAAGCAATTACAAGAATTGGATACAAGACCATCGAGGTCTAAAGATACAAGAATGATTTCTAACAGCGGATGGTGGAGACGGGTAGCGGATCTCCATTCTTGGGGGCTCCAGTTCCACAGGAACAGCTGACCTGGATAATTCCTATCCCGCGTGGCTGCTATCTCCGATTCCCTAGGTTGTGGGGTGTGCCTTCGTAGTGCTCTTCTCCTAATCGTGATCTGGCCAAGTCAATAGCCAGGGACAAGCCTGTGAGTACGTTTGAATGTACTCGCAAACATTATGAAGAAAAGATATACCGAATGCATATGTTCATGATGGATTAAATTATATGCATATGCTGACCGAAGTTAAAGCATGGTATGATAAATATTAATACGGTGTGGATGAATAAATATATCATTTTAGTAATAAACCTAGAATATAATATGGAACATCGGGCGTAGGACCACCGAGGATTCCAAGAAAATAAAAGGGAACATCGGGCGTTGGACCGCTCGAGGAATTCCAAGAAAAATGTCAAACGGGTGTCTAAATGCGACGCCTCGAGAGATCTTGAAAAAAAATGCCAAACGGGTGTCTAAATGCGACGCCTCGAGAGGTCTTGAAAATAAATGCCAAACAGGTGTCTAAATGCGACGCCTCGAGAGGTCTTGAAAAGAAATGAGTATCTCAGGTGGATTAACCATCCCAAGAGACACTCAGAAAAAAAAATGAGCATCTCAGGTGGATTAACCATCCCAAGAGACACTCAGAAAAAGAAAATAAAAATGAGTATCTCAGGTGGATTAACCATCCCAAGAGACACTCAGAAAAGAAAATAAGAATGAGTATCTCAGGTGGATTAACCATCCCAAGAGACACTCAAGATTTCACATAGAAGAAAAAGGTTAGTCCACAGCAATATTCATGTTAACAATAACATTCATGATAGCATCAGTAGTGACAATAATTATCCTGCAAAAATGAATCATACTCAATTTTAATTATTTCCTCCGAAGGCCGACACTTGACCAACCCAGTCTGTAGTCCTTAACCGCGGACACGGCTATTCGAATAGGTTTTAAAACTCTGCAGAGGGTGTACTCTTTACCCACAAGTAAAGGATTTCTTTAGCCAACACCGAGACGCTGACTAATTCCCATTACGGCCTTTGAGTTGAAAACACACCTGACCAGCACACACCAGATTAACTTTCCTAATGCCAGGAATCACCCAAAGCGTCGTTCAAGGAAAACTCTAAGACGGGGAGACCATCGTCTCGAATAGCATGGGATCACAATTCATAACGCGCGGATTACAAGGGGTGCCCCCCTCTCGGCCCAGCCGGATACACCCATGCCCCCTGACCAGGTGACCTGCCTACCAGAGGCCTCTGGTATCTTTCACCATGGCCTCTCTGTACGGTGTGTGCAAGGAAAGGGGTTATCAACTTACTAAACCATACCCTACCTGTGGCAGGGACCAGTGGCAGCACGAATCAAGTATGGGGGTTACCGGAACAAGACTCGATCTACGGTCGACTCAGGAGGTTTAAGTTTTCCTGCAGTGGTTAGCACAACATATTTCCTTGGTAGTACCCAACAGTGTCACCACCTGGCATGTCCCAACATGCCCTCACTGATCATTCTCGTCACAACGAGATTTCAGTCTCATGCTCACTTTTCTCGTGACTGATTCTTTCCTGCAGATTAGTCCGGACCAACAAAGGCATATGTGACATGTGAAAGTAACCATGCTCACTCATACTTTTAAATGAAGATAAAATATTATCAACAGATCATGCATGTATAACTAGCAATATGCAAATTTTATTTGAATTCAACATATTCATGATTCAATTATTCTTGAAACAATTAACCATGCATTCACCATATCAAGTGTTTAAGATGCTTGCCTTGAGCATGCGGAAAGATTGGGTGCACTCCAAAACTTTAAAAAAATTATCTTCCCTCCATTTTCCTATTTTCAAAATATTGGAATTACCACATAAACTTTGAACAGTACAAAAATGTTGTTTAGAAATTTTTGAAATAAATACAAAAATAAACTAGATGAAAAATTAGGAATATCAGAAAAAGAATCAAATGATTTGGAGTTCATATGATTTTCCTAGGGAATTACTAAGCTGGAATAAATGAAGAAATGGACTATTTAATAGTTCCAACAGAAACAAAGCTTAGGAAAAAAGTTCACCCTAGCTGGACTAATAGAGCATGAATTTAGGAGTATGCAGAAATTTGAATCATCAAATTTGGTTTTGAAATGATTGCTGTAGGATTATTTGAAACTTGCTGGAAAAGAAAAAGAGGAAAGGCAACCTGATGGGCTGGCTCTGGCAAGCAGAAACGCGCCCTGGGCGTGGTTTAGCCGCATGGCGCCACTGGGCCAGGCCCAGTCGCTCGGCCGCGCGGGAGATCTGCCGACGTCGAAGGCGTATTTCTGGGAATACGTTTTCCCCGGGCGAAGACGGCTTCAGGGGAGCCCGTCTCCACTTACAAGCGGCTCGGCGTGTCTAGGGTCACTGACAGTGGGCCCCCTTGGTCAGGTTTGACCCTGGGTCAACCTCATGCGCGGGAACAGGGGCCGAGCTCCTGCTGGCGCCCTGCTGCCTTCCCTCGCGCGCGACCCGTCTGGATAGCTTCACGAAGAAGCCACAGCGTGCGCCGACACCTGAGCCTGGTCTCTAGCGCCGTCCCCACCGTCCAGAGCCGCCGTCCAATGCCGCCGTCTCTGCCATGTCTCTGCCCGAGACACGCGGCTCGCCCCGAGCCAACCAGCCCTCCCCTGGCGTAAATACGGGCGGCTACCGTCCTCACCGACCCCCCCGACCACGGCCACCGGCCTCAACGGCCTCAACCACCGCCGTAATGGCCTCCGTCACCGTGTCCATCTTCGGGAGCCCGCGGAACCGACTCCCCCTGGCCTATTTAAGCCCCCTCGAGCTCGTCCCTCTCCTCAGCACTCCTCAACCCCTCTCTGTAACCCTCCTCGAGTAACCACATGCCCGGGAATGGCCGTCTTCCTTGCCTCCGGCAACCACGGTCGCCGCCACTGTCCAGATGATTCCGGCACCACCTGAGCCTCCCCCTCTCCACTCTTTCCACCAGAAGCTTCCTCTCAACCCCACGAATCCATTCCCCCTCTCAATTTAGCTCGAGATCAACCATGGGCGAAAGCCCCAATTCGTCGCTGCCAGAGCTTCTCGGGAGAGCTCGCCGCTGACGACTCCATCCACCCCGGAGGCCGAGATGGTTACCCAGAGGATCGCCTTGATCTCCTGAGCACGCGCATGTGCTCAGCTCCCCGAGAGGTGCCACCGTCCGCCGGCAATAAATCACAGAATAGCCCCTAAGTCACACCAGCCCCAAGATCAGAACAACTGGTGGACTCCCTTGATATAGATAACCAGTACATACATAATATTACACAGGGTTGAGCCAGAGTGCTCAACACTTATTACAAACTTGTCAATATATGATGGTGGCGGAATAAGACAGTGGTGTGGTGATATTACAACACTGATACAATAAAGTAAAGTCAAGCGTCAGTGTGAGGCTTGACTATTTTATTGGTGTAGCGGAAGCACTGCGGATGATACACGTGGTAAACTCCAAGGCCACAAGTTGACTGACTGGGACCACCTCTAAGCGTCGGGCTCGCTAGCGCACTCTTCTTCCACAAGCTCGTCTTCCTCCGGGTCTGGCCAAATTAACAAGCCTGGGACAAGCCTGTGAGTACGTTCGAATGTACTCGCAAACATTATGAACAAAAGATATACCGAATGCACATGTTCATGATGGACCATATTAAATGCATATGCTGACCGGAATTAAATTATGGGATGCTAAATGTTAATATGGTGTGGATAAATAATTATATATTTTCAGTAATAAACCAAGAAAATAAAATGGAACATCGGGCGTTGGACCGCCCGAGAAATTCCAAGAAGAATGCCAAACGGGTGTCTGAATGCGACGCCTCAAGAGGTCTTGAATAGAAATGCCAAACGGGTGTCTCAAAGCGATGCCTCGAGAGGTCTTGAAAATAAAACTGAGTATCCAGGTGGACTAACCATCCCAAGTGATACTCATAAAAGAGAATAAAACTGAGTATCTAGGTGGACTAGCCATCCCAAGTGATACTTAGAAAAGAAAATAAAACTGAGTATCCAGGTGGACTAGCCATCCCAAGTGATACCCAGAAAAGAAAATAAAACTGAGTATCCAGGTGGACTATCCATCCCAAGTGATACCCAGAAAATAAAATAAAACTGAGTATCCAGGTGGACTAGCCATCCCAAGTGATACTCAGAAAAGAAAATAAAACTGAGTATCCAGGTGGACTAGCCATCCCAAGTGATACTCATAAAAGAGAATAAAACTGAGTATCCCACCCGTCAGCGTTTTAATCTTTTTCTGTTTATTCGAAAACGCCTTCTGCCACTTTACGCTTTCTGAACGGGAAGACATATTCTTTCCCGAGACGCTTTCTGTTTTCACCACAGGGACCCGCTGGCAGTTATTTTAATTGCAGATAGGTCCCTGGTTTTAAAACCTTTATAACTTTTAAACCACAAATCATTTTCAATTGATTCTTTTTCTGAAAATCTTCTTTTTCACTCTAGTTTTTTTAGTATTTATTTGAAAATATTTTGAGACAAATTTTTGTATTGTTACAAAAAAATGATTTGAATTTGAATTCTTATTTTCTAGAAAACGAGGAGGGGAACTTTGCCAAAAATTTCGAGGGATCACCTTCTGCCTACTTTGATCAAGGCAAGCATTTTTGAACTTGGGATATGGTGATTGCATACATATTTGCATCAGTTTGAAATATCACCGGATATGTAGTGGATACAAGTGCATGCATGGTCATATCTTTTGTGCATTTCACGCATGTTGATAAAATTGTGAGAAATCAGGGAGTGTACCTCCTGCCTTTGTCGTGCCGGTGGGCACGGGTCACATCATGACACGATGGTGTCACTGTGACATGTGGAGCATGCCAGTCATAATAACAATACCGCCTGAGTCGACCTAGATCGAGTCTTGTTCCGTCATGCCTAGCAAAAATTCGTGCTGCCGCTTGTCTTCCCGCGAGGGGAGTACGGCTTAGTAAGTTGCTAACCCCTTTCCGTGTACACATCACTTAGAGGGGACATGATGAGGGTTCCATGGCCATGGACTAATGCCAGTCATCGGGTCAGGGGGCATGGGTGTATCCGGCTGGGCCAAGAGGGGGGCACCCCTTGTAATCCGCGTGTTATAAATAGTGATCCCATGCTATTCGAGACGATGGTCTCCCCGACTTAGAGTTTTTCTTGAACGATGCTTTGGGTGATTCCTGACATCCGGAAAGTTAATCTGGTGTGTGCTGGTCAGGTGTGTTTTCAACCCAAAGACCGTGATGGGAATTAGTCAGCGTCTCGGTGTTGGCTAAAGAAATCCTATACTTGTGGGTAAAGAGTACACTAGTAGAAAACAGGGCTTTGGTTCAAGCTGGATCGGAGCAATAGTCCCAGTCGCATTACGAACCGGGACTAATGTGAGCATTAGTCCTGGTTCGAGCGGCTAGGGCGCCGGTCGGGGCTCGGCAGGCATCAGTCCCGGTTCAAATGGGACCTTTAGTCCCGGTTGGAGACACCAACCGGGACTAAAGGGGTGCGATGCCCTTTAGTCCCGGTTGGTGTCTCCAACCGGGACTAAAGGTCTGTCTCCAGTCCCGGTTTTATACACCAACCGGGACTACAAATTTGCCTATATATACGCCCGCCCTCTCCTCTGTTTTTTCCTCACAGAAGGTGGGAGGTGTGTTCTACTTTGTTCTCCCTTCCTATGCACATGAGGTGTTCGATGAAATGCCTGAGAGCATGATGCCAATTGAGTTCACACAAAACAAACATGATATGAGGTGCCCGAGCCACACTTAAGCTTTCTCCTCTGTTCTTCCTCGAAGCTAGCCCGTCCCCGTCCCCGTTATCACCGTCGTCGATCGCCCGTGCGGATCTCGTCGCCGGCACCACCGTGGTGAGCCTCTTGTTCTTATCTTTTTTTTAAAAAGAAAAAATTCTTACTTGTATGATTTAGATAGCTACTTGTATAATTTTTTTACTTGTATTGTTGTTTGTTATTATATAGTGCCATGGTTTTGATATCCGCCCACGTCGGCTCTCGTCCGGTCTATGATTCGGATGTGGTATATTATCTTTTATAAATATTTGTTTCATTTAGTGTTTATGACAATTATGCCGACCAACTTGAGATAGATGTTTTTATCTAGGAGGTATGTGAACCGGAAATTCCAACCGACCCTCTTGTCGAGAGGTTAAATTTAGTTGAAAAATAAAACAATTATTTGAGAGAAAAATTGAAAAGAATTGAAGAAGAGAAGATGAAATTGGAGTAGCATGTTGCCGATGTCGTCGATCTACACAAGATCCAGATGGATGCAATGCGCTTGAAGATTAGAAAGATTAGAAAATATGCCATTGATAAAGAGGCTTGGTATCATTATGCTGTTGGATCAATTGTTACCTTAGTTGCGATTTTGATCACATTTGTTGTTGCATTTAAAGGTTTTACATAGTTGTATGTTAGTTTCAATGTATGTTTTAATTAGATGCTCTAGATAGTTGTATGTTGTTTTATGAGAACTATGTCTGAACTTTATGTATTTATTTTTGCAGTAATAACATTTGATCACTACTGTACTTTGGTTTTAATGTGATGATGAACTTGTATTAATTTGGTCATTTCTCTATTCATGATGTTCTGTAATGGTTTTTGATATACTTAATTATATAATGCAGATGAACCGACAATGGATGTACGGTGACCGATGCACTTCCGAGTACTTTACGGGCCTGCATAATTTTATCGATGTGGCTGAGGCAAACAGTCAGAATGGTTTTATGTATTGTCCATGTGTTATCTGTGAGAATACGAAGGATTACTCTTCCTCGAAAACCCTTCACTTCCACCTGCTTAAGTCCGGTTTCATGCCCCACTATAATTGTTGGACCAAGCACGGAGAAAGAGGGGTTATGATGGAAGACAATGAAGAAGAAGAGGATGATGACAACTATCCTATGTTCCCTGAATACGGTGATACTGCAACGGGGGAAGCTGAAGATCAAGAGGCACCAGATGTGCCCGCTGATGATCTTCACCGGGTCATTGTTGATGCACAGAGAGAATGCGAAAGTGAAAAGGAGAAGTTGAAGTTCGATCGCATGTTAGAGGATCACAAAAAACGGTTGTACCCAAATTGCGAAGATGGAAACACAAAGCTCGTTACCACACTGGAATTGCTGCAATGGAAGGCAGATAATGGTTTATCTGACAAGGGATTTGAGAAGTTACTGAAAATAATGAAGAAGAAGCTTCCAAAGGATAACAAATTGCCTGACAGTACGTACGAAGCAAAGAAGGTTCTCTGCCCTCTAGGATTAGAGGTGCAGAAGATACATGCATGCCCTAATGACTGCATCCTCTACCGCGGTGAGGAGTACGAGAATTTGAATGCATGCCCGGTATGCGGTGCATTGCGGTATAAGATCAGACGAGATGACCCTGGTGATGTTGAGGGCGAGCGCCCCAGGAAGAGGGTTCCTACCAAGGTGATGTGGTATGCTCCTATAATACCACGGTTGAAACGTCTGTTCAGAAACAAAGAGCATGCCAAGTTGTTGCGATGGCATAAAGAAGACCGTAAGAAAGACGGGATGTTGAGAGTACCCGCTGATGGGTCGCAGTGGAGAAAAATCGAGAGAAAGTGGCCGGAGTTTGCAGATGACGCAAGGAACTTATGGTTTGGTATAAGTGCAAATGGCATTAATCCTTTTGGGGAGCAGAGCAGCAATCATAGCACCCGGCCTGTGACTCTATGTATCTATAACCTTCTTCCTTGGTTGTGCATAAAGCGGAAGTTCATTATGATGCCAGTGCTCATCCAAGGCCCTAAGCAACCCGGCAACGACATTGATGTGTACCTAAGGCCATTAGTTGAAGAACTTTTACAGTTGTGTGATATCAAAATGTACGTGTGTGGGATGAGCACAAACAGCAGGAATTTGATCTACGAGTGTTGCTGTTTGTAACCATGAATGATTGGCCTGCTCTTAGTAACCTTTCAGGACAGACAAACAAGGGATACAATGCATGCACGCACTGTTTAGATGAGACTGAAAGTATATATTTGGACAAATGTAAGAAGAATGTGTACCTGGGACATCGTCGATTTCTTCCGAGCAGGCATCCCTTAAGAAAGAAAGGCAAGCATTTCAAAGGTGAGGCAGATCACCGGAAGAAGCCTGTCCACCGTACTGGTGATGATATATTTGATATGGTCAAGGATTTAAAAGCAATCTTTGGAAAGGGTCCTGGCGGAAAATCTGTTCCGAATGACGCTGACGGACACACACCCATGTGGAAGAAGAAATCTATATTTTGGGAGCCACCCTATTGGAAAGTCCTAGAGGTCCGCTCTGCAATCGACGTGATGCACGTGACGAAGAATCTTTGCATGAACCTACTAGGCTTCTTGGGCGTGTATGGGAAGACAAAAGATACATCGGAGGCACGGGAGGACCAGCAACGTATGAACGAAAAAGACGGCTTGCATCAGTATCAAGGTCCTGCCAGCTACGCTCTTACCAAAACAGAGAAGGAAATCTTTTTTGAATGCCTGCTCAGTATCAAGTCCCGTCTGGCTTCTCGTCGAATATAAAGGGAATAATAAATATGGCAGAGAAAAAATTCCAAAACCTAAAGTCTCATGACTGCCACGTGATTATGACGCAATTGCTTCCGGTTGCATTGAGGGGGCTTCTACCAGAAAATGTTCGATTAGCCATTGTGAAGCTATGTGCATTCCTCAATGCAATTTCTCAGAAGGTAATCGATCCAGAAATCCTACCAAGGTTATAGAATGATTTGGTCCAATGTCTTGTTAGTTTCGAGTTGGTGTTCCCACCATCCTTCTGCAATATTATGACACACGTCCTAGTTCACTTAGTCGAAGAGATTGCCATTCTGGGTCCTGTATTTCTACACAATATGTTCCCCTTTGAGAGGTTCATGGGAGTCTTAAAGAAATATGTTCATAACCGTGCTAGGCCAGAAGGAAGCATCTCCAAGGGCCATGAAACAGAGGAGGTTATTGAGTTTTGTGTTGACTTTATTCCTGACCTTAAGCCGATTGGTGTTCCTCAATCGCGGCATGAGGGGAGACTGAGTGGAAAAGGCACGCTAGGACCGAAATCAATAATATGTAGGGACGGGCATTCTTGGGCGCAAGCACACTACACAGTTCTACAAAGTTCTACCTTGGTGGCCCTGTATATATCGAGGAACACATGGATATTGTACGCTCCAAGAACCCGGAGCAGTCTGACCCCTGGATTAAACGTACACACATGGCGACTTTTGGCGGTTGGTTGCAAACACATCTCATGAATGACACCATTGTTGGAGATGAGCTGTACTTGTTGGCCAGGACACCATCTTCGACTGTATTGACTTTCCAAGGGTACGAGATAAATGGGAATACATTTTACACGATCGCCCAAGATAAAAAGAGCACCAACCAAAACAGTGGTGTCCGCTTTGATGCAGCAAACACCAATAGGGAAAAGGACACATATTATGGTTACATAGAGGAGATATGGGAACTTGACTATGGACGTGATTTTAAGGTCCCTTTGTTCCGGTGCAAATGGGTCAATCTGACAGGAGGCGGGGTAATGGTAGACCCGCAGTACGGAATGACAACAGTGGATCTCAACAATCTTGGGTACACAGACGAACCATTCGTCCTAGCCAATGATGTGGCGCAGGTTTTCTATGTGAAGGACATGTCTACCAAACCGAGAAAAAGAAAAGATAAGGAAACGAATACATCATACGATGAGCCAAAACGCCACATAGTTCTTTCAGGGAAAAGAAACATCGTGGATTGGAGGACAAGACAGACAAGTCAGAAGATTATGAAAAGTTTGATGAAATTCCTCCCTTCACAGTGAAGACTGACCCAAGCATCCTGTTAAATGATGAAGATTATCCATGGTTACGGCGCAATAAGCAAGGGACACACACGAAGAAAAAGTGAAGACTTTCTCTCTAGTGAGTTTCCGGACTTATAGCTGGAAAATCCCAAGTTTTGCAAGATTCCACCCCTACTGTGTGGTTTCTCTGATCGGAGGACCCCTTATGCCGAGCCAAGTCTAGATGAGAGGACTTCTGGTTGCTTTCTGGTGAAACTGAGGACAACATATCAGATGGTAGGATTGTTCAAGTAACTGTTCGGCATATACAAGATAACTGAATAATTTGCACCTTTGATTCTGGGTTGAAAGCCATAGTTATGCTCCACAACTATTCTGATGATGGCTTTTATCTAGAATCACTACAGTTACATGAAGGCGATGTATTAACTGGCAAGATTGGCATCTGTTTTAATTTTTGGTAAATGTATGTTTCTTTCCTTGTACAAATATGCAGGCATATCTCATGAACATCCAGGCACCTTTATATTATCTTACATCAGGAGTACAACCCCACATCATGAGTATGTTGGGTTATACCCAAAGGGCTTTAGATTCCGGAAGAAAGATTTTGACAACATTGATCGCCTTGTGTCATATTTTCAACAACATATTGACAAACCACCACCTGATGCTGGCCCTTCAATGCGAAATGTTGCGGCAATGGTACCTATGAAAAATAACTTGATAGAACTATTTGTCACTATCTGATGAAAATCTATATAATCAAACATTGCATTCATATAAGCATTCACTCTAGCAAGCATTCTAGCAATCAAAATACAATCAATGAATAAAGCAATAAAGAAAACAATAAGAAAAAGCAAATAGAAAACAAAACAAAATACTAAACTAATAACTTAACAGAAAATAAAATATAACATTATTAGGTTAACGAAAAGTATTTCATAATATTCTTCAATAGCAAAAAGAATCAACTAAAAAGCTTTTATAAAACTCTAGTTATGATCAAAATAATATTAACTTAGAATTAACATAATATAATTTGGCAAAAGATTAACAAGAAAACATAAACTAAAATAATTAAAATAAAGGAAAAAGGTATAAAACTAAAAGAGCTAAACATAATCTGTTTTTGATTAAAACACCAGGTTTGTCCTGGTTGGTGGCACAAACCGGGACTAAATGCCTACCCTTTCGCGCCCTTTTGGCTGCCGAAAATTAGCTTTAGTTCCGGTTGGTGGCTCCGACTGGGACTAAAGGCCTACCTTTAGTCCCGGTCGGAGCCACCAACCGGGACTAAAGCTCGAGGTATTTAACCGCCCCGGCCATCTTCCTCCCCCAATCTTCTCCATCTATCTCGCGACGCCGCAGGCCTGCCCCGACGCCGAACCACACCACGCCGCCGCTAGGCTGCCGGAGATTGCTCCCCCCCTGTCGCCGACGCCCGTAGCCACTCGTCGCCCCGCCGCCCTCGTCGCCGACGGCCGCTGACGCCGGACCTCCTCGCCCTCCTCCCCGAGCCGCGTCACCGAGCCTCGCCGCCCCCCCGCTCCCCGGCTAGCTATGAGCCGCCGCCGTTTCCCTCCTCCTCCTATCCCCCCTCCCCCCGCAGTCACCGACGCCGATGCCGCCCGCGCTCAGGCCGCTCCGACGCCGCCTGCCTAGCTGTCTTTTTTTTTTCCTTTTTGTTATTTTTGTCTCAGTCAATTATACCCCAGATTCATAGATTTTCAGTGAGCATTATCAATGTTGAAGAAGGAGTGATCTTAATGGACAGAAAAAATTTATAAAGTTTGATCCAAATTTTTTTGCGGGAGAAAGTTTGATCAAGTTATCGAAAACAATTTAAATTTTCACAATAAAAAATATATAAGGTATGAAAACATATTGAATGATAATTCTAATGGTATTGATTTTGTATTGTGGATGTTAATATTTTGTATATAAACTTGGTCAATATTTTGTATTGATTTTGTTGCATGTCATTTTTGCAAAAGATGCCATTTTGTCATTTTTGTGTGATTTAATGCAAGCATCATATGAGGTAGCTTTGAACATGAAAGAAGAGAATTTTTATGTCTTCTTGCTGGTAGAATTTAGTTCAAAAGAATTTAAGCGGAAGGAGTCCCCGACGATCGCCGGTGAAAAGAGTCCCCGACGATCGCCGGAGCAGTCCCCGACGATCGCCGGTGAAGAGTCCTCACCGTTTCCTTCCTGATATTTTGGGTTGCCGGAGGAGTCCCGACGATCGCCGGAAGAGTCCCCGACGATCGCCGGTGAAGAGTCCTCACCGTTTCCTTCCCGATATTTTGGGTTGCCGGAGGAGTCCCGACGATCGCCGGAGGAGTCCCCGACGATCGCCGGTGAGGAGTCCTCACCGTTTCCTTCCCAATATTTTGGGTTGCTGGAGGAGTCCCCGACGATCGCCGGTGAAGAGTCCTCACCGTTTCCTTCCTGATATTTTGGGTTGCCGGAGGAGTCCCCGACGATCGCCAGTGAAGAGCCCTCACCGTTTCGTTCCGGTAGAACCGTAACTCCGATCGAGACGTTCTTTATATGCATTTGTTTCGATTTCTCTTGTAGATTATGTTTTTCCATCATCATACATGTTAAAATAAATAAACGTGTTGTTCTGTCCAGAATACTAAAACTGTATAAAATGCATATGAAATAACTTGCAAGTGATTGCAGAAACTATGGATCCGGAACACGCCAGAGACGAAGAACAAGAAAACATGTTGGAGGAAATAATCCGCGACGGAGATGATGATATCACCTCACATTTTCTGAACGACTCCGGTGAGGGAATGGACGGCTCCGGTGAGAGAATGGAGCGAGAAGATGGCGGCTCCGGTGTTGGAACCTTAATTATTACAAAGTCCGGCGAGGTATATTAATTAAGCCTCTGCTGACTAGATGCATTAATTGATTTGTATATACATATATTAACGCTTCTTTCTTCTTTTAGCCCTCCGGATTGAGCCAATCTTCGATAAAGAAATGAGGCCCGAAAAAAAGGTTGGGCGATAATGAAAGGTTCAAGATCGAAGAAGTCGATGCAGATGGCAAACCGATTGCTCCCAAGCGGAACGCAGATGCATTTATAAGTCAGTGCAGAGTTATTGTTAGGGACAGCATCCTGATCTCCATTCAAGAATGGAATAAGCCAAAGGTGGACGATGAAGTTACTTATGTCAAAGATAGATGCAAAGAAATGCTTTGGAATACGCTCAAGACAAATTTCACCCTACCGCCAGAGGTGGATCCAAATAACCCAGTTATAGAGCGAAAAGTCAAGTCGTGGGCTCTTAAGAAGATGGCCGCACAATTCTGCAACTGGAAGAAAAGATTGAACCAAGACTATGTCCAGAAAGACAAGACTCCAAAATTCACTGGAGCACATGAGAAGTTAAAAGATCACTGGGACGTATTTGTGAAGAACAAGAAATCGGATGAAGCTAAGAAAAGGTCAGAAAGAAATAAGATAAATGCTGCAAAGAAAGAATATCACCATGTTACGGGGTCAGGTGGCTACAAGGTTGCCAGGCCTAAGTGGGAGAAAATTGAGAACGACCTGATTGCTAAAGGGATCGATCCAGAGCCATTGCAGTGGATCGAACGGGCAAGGACTTGGTTCTACGGGATGGGGGAACGTTGAACCCAGAAACAGGGAAGTGTATTTATACAAAAGAGCAACTTGCAACACCCGTCAAAGCCCTTCAAGCTGCAATGAAGGACGTGCAGGACGGGAAGTTCATTCCCGACAGAGAGAACGATGAGCTGACACGTGCCCTCGGGAATGCTGAACACAGTGGACGAACACGAGGCACATCAGGCTCCGTTCCGTGGAAGGTTGGGTTTCCCAACTGCAGTGACACTTACAGAAGCCGAGGAAGAAAAAAGAAACAGGATGCAGACCGGCTGCAGAAGGTAGAAGAAATAGTAGCGTTGCAGCAGAAGCAAATAGAGGCACTTACCAGCCTTCATTCGAGACTGCCGGCCCTGCATCTCAGCGGAAAAGCAGCGTGGCTTCCACGGAGCTCATTCGGCCGATAGATGATATCACGGCTCCTCGCTAGCCCGTGGATGATATCACGCAGAGGGAACATTGTGATCTACATGCGAAATGCATGAACATATCCGTGAAGGTGGCGGTCGGCTTTGCCTTACCTCCTGTACCTGATGGAACTTACCATTGCTCTCCGATTCTAGATGGCTATGCTGTTGTCGGGGTGGATGAAGTTATGAACGGATTTGAGCAGCTGGAACTTGAAATCTCTACAGGTGAAGGGGATACTGAACTGGGAGATGCCAGAAGGAGTATCATTCTATGGAGAAAGGAACACATCGTGCTTCCACATTGGACGCCGCATCAGCAGACTCCGCCGGAGGAGGCCCCTCAGCAGACTCCTCACAGTACCAATCCAGTTCTATCTCCGCTGCCTTAGCCGTCTCCGCCGCGTCAGCAGACTCCGTTGCCTCAGTCGTCTCCGCCGCGTCAGCTGTCTCCGCCGCGTTAGCAGACTCCGCCGGAGGAGGCCCCTCAGCAGACTCCGCAGCCTCAGCCCCGGCGGAAGAGAACCGCCGCTCCGGCGGCTAGTAGTACAACTGCGAAGAAATCCAGAGCAGATACAATAAGCGTCAAGGAGGCTCCTACCAAGTTACCATACCAACTGAGTGATGAGGAACTCAAGAAGGTCGTGGATGGCGAAGTGAAACGCCAGCTGTAGGGTAACGCAGCAGAAAACAAAAAAATTCCGACCTACGCACCAGCCCAGGACCACTTTGGAGACTGCATACAAGGTTTTTGATCTTTTCGTTACCGACTCGTAGCGCAGCGGCAGTAGAGTCGATGACGATCGGCGGTGCAGATCCCCGCAGCTAGGATTTACAACCTCCCAACCGCGAGGATGTACTCCCTTGACTGCCCCTCTGACAGCCCTCCGGGAGGCGGTCGGATAGTCCCTCGGACGGTGTCATGGACAGCCCTCCGGGAGGACCTTCGAAACTCGGACGGTCACTCGGACAGCCCTTCGGGAGGACCCTCGAAACTCGGACAGCCCTTCGGGAGGACCCTCGAAACTCGGACGGTCACTCGGACAGCCCTTCAGGAGGACCCTCGAAACTCGGACAGTCACTCGGACAGCCCTTCGGGAGGCACTCTCAAACTAAGACCGAAACTACGATCTCTCTACAGAGTTGCACACATACGGTGTAATCTATCCGGCAGGGCTTCACCATCCAGAAGTAGTTCCTGCCGGAACCCAGACAGCCTTTCGGCTCTACGAAACTATTTCGCTGGAAGGGAGAGAGAAGCTAGACAAGTCTATGGCATGTGTATGAGAACTCATGTGAGAACTTGGATGAAAATGGAGAGCACCCTCCACTCCTATTTATAGGGTGAGAAGAGATGGTAAAATACCAAAATGCCCTCAGATATTTTCACACTATTCATAATAGTGTTTCCACTGTTCATGTGATATTTCTCCCAATAGTGTTTCCACTATTCATAATAGTGTTTCCACTATTCATGAGATATTTTTTCCCAATAGTGTTTCCACTATTCATAACACTATCCATGAAAAAATTTCATCGTCTGTTTAATCCGAAAAAATTCCTGAAGGCCCAGAACATTTCCGGCACCCCCTAAAATAATTTTGGACGCGTTCCCAAACAATTCCGGATTAGTGATTTTCATCTGCGAAAAGCAACTAAAGCGGTTCCGGCAGCTCCGGAACATTTCCGGTTTTTGTCCCGGAAAAATCCCAGAAGTTACCAGAACAATTCTAGCACCCTCCAAGAATTTCCAGGTGTGTGCCGAAAACAATTTGACTTAATGGTATACCCCAAAACAACTTTTCAGTTTTACCGGAACTATTCCGGTGTTCTCTCCGGAACGTTTCCGTTGCGTCCGAAACTTTTCCGGTGATTTTCTCTCAGACTCCCTGTCTAGTATTCAGTAGATAGATGACCCTTAAGCGTGTGACCCTATAGGTTCGATGAAGTATAGACATGACCCGGAACACTTTCCGATCAATGATCAACATCGGAGCCGTGGACACCCATATTGATCCCTATACCCACACGAATGAATATTCGAGTGAACCTCCAGTTGCCGTGTGCTATTCCTTTTGCTTCGCGATATGTTACAAACACCCGAGGTGAGATTTTCTGCATCCCCGTGGATCAACAACTTGTCCACCATGCAAGTTACCTCGTTACCGGTTTTGTTCTCTTTTCTCGTTTCCGTGTTCCGGTATCCCTGTGATCAAATCACAATGTGTCTGGCCAGACGATGGTGGATACCGTAACACCGAGAGGGACCGAGAATATCTCTCCATCGTCGGAGGAGAAAATCCCAATCTTGAGCTATCTTGTTACTTGCCATACTTTTCCGTGAACCCGTAAGCCGCCATAATAGCCACCCAGTTACGGATGACGTTTAACAAACCACAAAGTTCACGAAGCAAGTACGAAGGAACTCGATACTCTCATGGTCTAAGGAATTATGCAAACATTAACTCTCTCTGTGTTATTAACCATTAACTTGTGACGAATGTATCTCATAGCATAACATCAATCGGGTCGATTCAACACAAGTGTTTTCCTAACATTGTGCCCTCAAAGTTGCCGGCATAGTCATGCCCATGATCAGAAAAACAGAACCATCATGCAACACTTGAGCTAGTCTTAGAGGCCAGACTAGGAATACATTTTACCGTTCATTATTCCACACGTGCATATGAGTCTTCCTTCGAGCCTCATGGTTATTGCAGACTCGAGAACCATAGCAGTTATAGCATGGAACTTAAACATAATTATGAACATGGAGATAAACAATAACATTTATTATTGCCTGTAGGGCATATCTCCTACAGACTCCCACTCGCACTAGAGTCAATAATCTAGTCAATGCTAATGCACATTACACCTATGGCATACCGGTGTAAAAATGCTTCGCATGTGGTATTGCCTGATGTCCAACGGATCTGACATCTTCAGTTCCGTGTGTATCTTTGCATGTCCTCGCGTTTTCACGCTTTCACAAAATTCATATTTTGTGTGGACTTGGCTTTGTATATATGTGAATCATAGGTCAAACCTTGATTCCTCAGACTGAGCTATGGAGCAACTATCTGCAATAGTGTCCCATTGATCAAAGCCATCTTGGAACCATACTAAGTTCATGAACGAACTGTACGATTCAACATCTTCTATGTCGCTTTGAAAGCGGCAACATACTTAGCCTTTGTTATAGAATTCGCCACAAAAACCTGTTTGGAACGATTTCCAAACACCGTGCCACCATATTGTGTATTACACAAAACCCTTAACTTAAATCGAAAATCGCATGGAGCATTGATGAAGACTATATCGATGTAATTACTTACAACGAGCACTTCATAATTTCTGCTTGCGAGAAAACATGTCATCAGTGCTACTTTAGTACTTAATGACATTTTTCATTGTTGTCCCATGATCAGTACTTTGATCACTTTGGTATCTATACTCGCAACTCCTTGGGAGTACTGGACATATCTGGTTGTTTTACATACCATGGAATACATGATTTATCCAAACATAAGAGTGTGTGGAATCTCCATCATGTATTTTGCTCACCAGTGTTTTGGGACACCGAGTCTTGCAAAAACCCTTTCCATGTGACTTCGGCAATAATCACTCCTTGGCGTTTTAATGCTAAACTGTTTTAGCATCTTGTAAATATGTATTTTTGGCTTTAGCCTATTAGGCAATTCTATCTCGCAGATAAATATGCCTAATGTCAAGGCTATTTAGCCCAAGCACTTCATCGAAAACTATTTTTAATGAAGTCCTAATTCGTGTCAAGAAATTTATATTATTTCCAATCAACAATGTGTCAAGCACACAAGGTTTTAAGAAATATTATTATGCTCCCACTTACTTTCTTGTAACCACAAGCATCTTTGTTACCCATTGATGAAAACAAACTCTTTTGACTATTTCATCAAAAACGAAGATTCCAACTCCATTTTGCTCTCTTTTGTCCATTGCTGGAACTCTGAAGTTTGCATACTTACTAGCATCCTCTGGATTGACAAAATACTTCGGACTGTATCACATGCAAGTCCTAGGTTGCATTTCCATTACATGGAAATCCTTTTGGCATCCATGTATCATATCTCAAGATTGAAATATGTATTAATTGCTAGTTTAACCCGATCTGACTTTAAGCATCGCTTACGATGAGACAACCTCATCGTAGTCAACTCCTTGAACTTGTTATTGCAACAAGTCGAGCTTTATGGATAAAACATTTTATCCACATCAGTTTATAGTTCCATTAATTTTCGTTAGACTCTAAGTCTTCCGAAGGGTTTATCAAGATATAATCTTGAATCATTTTTGGAAACTATCTCGGATTATATTGGCATTTAGCCAATTCCGGAGTCAGGGCTCATCAACGCTTCCTTGTGTATCGTAGGTATACTATTGTCTAACAACAATATCTTGCTTGCGCACCTAAGAGGTTTGCACGAGTTTTGCCTACGTGGTTCAGTTGCAAGTTCGACCGAAGTCCATACATCTCATGTAGAGGCTTCCGTATCAGTCACAGTAGGAAACTGTGGAATTGCTTCCAAGGTTTCTTTCCTTTGATCTGATGACGAAGATATTGTTATCTCATCGAGTCTCACTGTCCTCCCACTCACCTTTTTGCAAGAAACATTTTCTTCAAAATCACACAGTTCTTTGTGGCAAACATTTTTGCCTCGGTATAGTGGTGGAGGAATTCCCAATTACTTGGGATAAACTACAAAGTAGTACCTGTCTTATTTGGAATAGGTTTGTAAATATTTTACACAAGCCCCATATTCCAAATGTTAAGAAAAGACAAACTACAAAGTAGTACCTGTCTTATTTGGAATAGGTTTGTAAATATTTTACACAAGCCCCATATTCCAAATGTTAAGAAAAGACAAAGCATGGTTGGGCGTACCATACCATGGCGTCATTTTAACATACCTGATGGTGCTCTTTTCATTGTAAAAGTCGCACTCTCTAAAGCATTACTTTAAAAGTGATAATGGCAAATTGATTTATGTCATCTTAGATCTTACCATGTCATAAATGGTTTGATTACATCTTCATGGACGTACCACTCACAGTGGAGTTCCGGGAGGTGTAAGTTATGAAACTCTTTTCACAACTCATCAGACATTCGCTAAACTTGTAACTCAAATAGTCCTTTCCGCAATCAAATTGCAGAAACATAATTTTCTTGTTACAATAATTTCTACTTCATATTGAAAACCTTTCGAATGATTTCAAAAGATCCAGACTTACGTCTCATCAAGCAAATATCCATATATCTACTTGAGTCATTTTTGAAGATAGATAAATCCACTGCTGGCAACAACATTTATCGGACTACATACATCAAAATGTATGATCACCAATAAGTTCGTTGCTCATTCCTTATGGCATGTGAACGGTATTTCGGTCACTTCACTTTTCGGAGGAAAGTTGCAAGTGTCATATGATTCATAATCAAACGTCTTTAAAATCCATCATTATAGAATTTCTCCATGCGGGTTTCTCCAATGTGACAAATGCAGTGCCACACATGTGTGGTATTCTCTTAGTCTTGCAACATTTAGTGTCAGTGTTATGGATGTATCATATTACCATCAATATTCATAACATACATCCCATCCACGATAGAAGCATGGCCCTTATGTTATTCATGATTCCGAACAACAATTGTTCTTTCATGAACAACACTCTTGCAACAAACATTATGCAAATGGGCTAGAGTGTATAAAACTCTAAAATGATTTATGAAAGTAAATACAGGGGTAATGTATTATTATCAATATTCATAACATACATCTCATTCATAATGAAAGTATGGCCCTTAAGTTATTCATAACACCGAACATCAAAAGTTCTCTTATGAACAACCTCCTTGCAAGATACCTTATGCAATGGGCTAGAGTGTGTAAAAACTCTAAATGAATTATGAAAATAAATACAGACAAAAATACACCGATGGAAGGTATAGTAACATTTACTATATTCCCAGCGCGTATCTAAACCTCACTCCGGCAAGTCTTTTAGGCCGTAGTAGTTCTTGCATCGAGTCGCAACAGAATGCAATCGAGCGGGTATCTCTGTGATAACCTCACAATACCCAAGAATCAGTGATTAACATATTTAATCATAATTCCCAAGAACTATTTCTTTTGACCAGCCTTTCTATACATCAATAGATTGTATGACATTCATACATGAGCTGGACATTCCAGTCTTCTCTCTTTTTGCCTTTATACTTTTAATAGTTTAACTTTCAGTATTTCTCCTACTCTCAGAAGAAGCACTCAACTTAAGAGTGGCGTTAGCCCCGGACTTCCTAGGTGTGTAAGTCACACTAACACCCTTTGGACATTTCCTTTCTCTTTAAGTTGTTGTTTTATTCACCTTCATCATATGATAGGCGTTCTTCTGGATCCCTCTTGTATTAGTCAAATGCATAGTAAACACTTTTACTAATAGTTTGCAAAACAAACGTGGCTTTGGATATCACATATCTTTTAGCCTTTGTTTGTGTCTGAAAAATGATTTTCAGTTCCATGAATATCACATAGCTATCCCAAAACTTTTTGAAGTTCGGGTCTCATGGAAGCAAACATATTTCACTTGACCGTAACGGAATTCTAGCTTTTGGATCGAAGGACGAGAGTCACATTATCCATGGCATTAGCGGGAGAATACCAAAAGCATGCGATAGGACAAAGTCCTTCTCGGCACTTTTGAGGACAATCCTCACATTACGTTACCAACCGTAAAGTTTTAACCAGATATTTAACAGCTATTCAATTTTAATAGGAAAGGTGGAAACGCGAGCCATTATTCTATAATTATTATGCAATTTTTACTTTAGACAAGGTTCATAATTAATTACACTGAAAATTAAAAGAATTAATTCTAAAGTGTGCTCCCACTCAAATCAATATCTCTCATAATTGATTGTGAGTGACACAAGACCCGCATTTCAATTGTTTGCCATTGGTGTAACACCACTGATGATGAAAATTTCAACCGGTAGGCCAACTTGCCAATCACATCTCTATGTGATTCTTGTTCATCTTTCGATGGGCGTGTTCCGAGCTCATGACGGTCATGTCTGAACGTCAAGACAACCAAGTGATCTCGCTGCGAGGTCTCAACTCACCCGCCTCACACTTCTCTAATCGTTCGTACGCATGTGACACGGCACACCCCGAAAAGATAGGTGCCGTGACGGTGCTACACATGGGTGAACACTAACTACTTGATATTTTTGTGAGAGATCACCCTAATAAAAGTGACTACCGCGCAATCAAGAAGGGTGCATCATAAGGGATAAACATCTCAGGCAATTCATAATAGCATGATATGGTATAGCCCTTTCTGACGGAGAAGTCTTGTATTTCTTCGTCTTCGGCATTCGCGTCGGTGTTCACCTTCGCGAAGATTGCCACCACCTTGTCGATGCACCAGATAATATTGCTATCTCTATAGCTAATAAAATAAGTGCATTACTTAAGGTTGACACGCATGTCATTAAAGTGACAATCATATGGCTCCAGCCATCATGCCGAATCATGACACGCAGGTCATGTTAATTTTACATCATATAGTCATCTCATACATAATTAAATTTATATGAGCACTGCTATACCACATCACATGCACATCCTGCAAAACCAAGTTAGACGCCTCTAATCGGTTCATACAAAATTTCATTATACGTGGCTTCTAAGGTTTCGAAGCAAACCGAAGCTACCAACGTCCATCATCAAGTATGATTATTCAAGTCGCTAGATTAACTTTGCGGGGTGTATGAAACACGAGATAATAAAATCTCGAGCCCCATACTGAACTTCGTCATACGCATGACCCCCGTGCAGATCATATCTGCATTGCCCTTTTGTCTGCGAAATTTCATCTTTCTTTTTAACTATGGTGGAATTCAAAGAACTGTTAGCACTTCGTTGATCAATCAGGATCGCGGATTGCCAGAACATTGGGTAAATTCCAGGGAAGCAACAAGAACATCAGGTAACAGATTTCATCTGCTACCCGCACAAATAATTATCAACAGTAGAACTCATCTACTACAAATTATATTGTGCAACACCCATACATCTCTATGTATTCTAGATCGTAACCTGCATCTACGCATAGCACGGCTCATGATGCCACTGTAGGGTAACGCAGCAGAAAACAAAAATTTTCCGTCCTACGCACCAGCCTAGGACCACTATGGAGACTGCATACAAGGTTTTTGATCTTTTCGTTACCGACTCGTAGCGCAGCGGAAGTAGAGTCGATGACGATCGGCGGTGCAGATCCCCGCAGCTAGGATTTACAACCTCCCAACCGCGAGGATGTACTCCCTTGACTGCCCCTCGGACAGTCCCTCGGACGGTGTCATGGACAGCCCTCCGGGAGGACCTTCGAAACTCGGACGGTCACTCGGACAGCCCTTCGGGATGACCCTCGAAACTCGGACGGTCACTCGGACAGCCCTTCGGGAGGACCCTCGAAACTCGGACAGTCACTCAGACAGCCCTTCGGGAGGCACTCTCGAACTAAGACCGAAACTACGATCTCTCTACAGAGTTGCACACATACGGTGTCATCTATCCGGCAGGGCTTTGCCGTCCAGAACTAGTTCCTGCCGGAACCCAGACAGCCTTTCGGCTCTACGAAACTCTTTCGCTGGGAGGGAGAGAGAAGCCAGACAAGTCTATGGCATGTGTATGAGAACTTATGTGAGAACTTGGTTGAAAATGGAGAGCACCCTCCACTCCTATTTATAGGGTGAGAAGAGATGGTAAAATACCAAAATGCACTCAGATATTTTCACACTATTCATGATAGTGTTTCCACTATTCATGTGATATTTTCTCCCAATAGTGTTTCCACTATTCGTGAGATATTTTCTCCCAATAGTGTTTCCACTATTCATAACACTATCCATGAAAAAATTTCATCGTCTGTTTAATCCGAAAAAATTCATGAAGGCCCAGAACATTTCCGGCACCCCCTAAAATAATTTTGGACACGTTTCGCAATAATTTCGGATTAGTGATTTTCATCTGCGAAAAGCAACTAAAGGGGTTCCGGCAGCTCCGGAACATTTCCGGTTTTTGTCCCGGAAAAATCCCAGAAGTTACCAGAACAATTCTGGCACCCTCCAAGAATTTCCAGGCGTGTGCCGAAAACAATTTGACTTAATGGTATACCCCGAAACAACTTTTCAGTTTTACCGGAGCTATTCCGGTGTCCTCTCCGGAACGTTTCCGTTGCGTCCGAAACTTTTCCGGTGATTTTCTCTCAGACTCCCTGTCTAGTATTCAGCAGATAGATGACCCTTAAGCGTGTGACCCTATAGGTTCGGTGAAGTACAGACATGACCCGGAACACTTTCCGATCAATGATCAACATCGGAGCCGTGGACACCCATATTGATCCCTATACCCACACGAATGAATATTCGAGTGAACCTCCAGTTGCCGTGTGCTATTCCTTTTGCTCTGCGATATGTTACAAACACCCGAGGTGAGATTTTCTGCATCCCCGTGGATCAACAACTTGTCCACCATGCAAGTTACCTCGTTACTGGTTTTGTTCTCTTTTCTCGTTTCCATGTTCCGGTATCCTTGTGATCAAATCACAATGTGTCTGGCCAGACGATGGTGGATACCGTAACACCGAGAGGGCCCGAGAATATCTCTCCATCGTCAGAGGAGCAAATCCCAATCTTGAGCTATCTTGTTACTTGCCATACTTTTCCGTGAACCCGTAAGCCGCCGTAATAGCCACCCAGTTACGGATGACGTTTAACAAACCGCAAAGTTCACGAAGCAAGTACGAAGGAACTCGATACTCTCATGGTCTAAGGAATTATGCAAACTTTATCTATCTCTGTGTTATTAACCATTAACTTGTGACGAATGTATCTTATAGCATAACATCAATCGGGTCGATTCAACACAAGTGTTCTCCTAACATTGTGCCCTCAAAGTTGCCGGCATAGTCATGCCCATGATCAGAAAAACAGAACCATCATGCAACACTTGAGCTAGTCTTAGAGGCTAGACTAGGAATACATTTTACCGTTCATTATTCCACACGTGCATATGAGTCTTCCTTCGAGCCTCGTGGTTATTGCAGACTTGAGAACCATAGCAGTTATAGCATGGAACATAAACATAATTATGAACATAGAGATAAACAATAACATTTATTATTGCCTCTAGGGCATATCTCCTACACCAGCTTGCACCGACACGGCCCGAGCGAAAAGAGAAAATAGATCCGGCAAAAGCGAAGCGCTGTCTGGAAAGCCTTACGCGACCACCGCCGCCTCCGCTGCTATCAAACTATGACCGCTCTATTATCAAGTCACATAAAGAACAACAACGGTCGGGAAGTAGTAGTAGTGCAAGGGGGAAAACAATTCCCCAGGTCGGAGAACAGAAAAACCATCGCTCAAGGTGTCTTCCGATATCGTTATTGATCCGGAGGTTGCTTTCACTCTTGGTCAATACTTTGGCAAGCATGGAAAGTTCCCCATGGCTGATTTAGCCTTTAGATACGAGCACGGGAAGCCTCTCGTCAGACTTGAGGAGCTCCCGCATCAACCAACACAAATGCGAAGATTGCGTGAGTGGTACATGAAAGCCTCAAAGGAAGGGAGCAACATGATCTTTGTGGGAATTAGAGATGAGCATTTCTTCAATGGAGTCGAGGAGATGTACATTGAATTTGATGAATTATTTCAGTTATACAATCAAGACGCCCTCGACAAAACTATCGTCAGTTGCTATTGTCTGTAAGTATTATTTCTGTAATTAAGTCTCTAGCTCAGCTCGTTCATTGCATGTATAATTATCCTCACTATATTATGCAGATTGAAGATTTTCGAATGCAAAAGAGGACAAATCTATGACATTGGGTTCATTAACCCAAATACCGTACATGAATTTAATGTAGCAAACAATGCCAAGGATACAGCGAAAAACTTGCTAAAGGCGTTAATTGGACAACAAACCAGAAGGGAAATACTATTTCGTTACAACTTCAAGTGAGTGTTACTGTCTTGTGCACATTCTATTTTGCTTACTCGAGGTTAAGTGTAATTGATGAGTTATGCGTGCGCAGGTTCCACTTTATTCTGCTAGTCATTCAGCTTGACGCAGGAGTAGTAATTGTCATGGACTCGAAACGTAAAGACCCTGAGATGTGGGCGAACATAAGTTAAATGCTCCAGAAGTAAGTTCAATCATTATCGCACTATATCGGCAACTTTCATTCATTTCCTTATATCAAGTAATTAATAACTCCTTTATTCATTTTCTTTGTCGGGCAGGGTTTGGAAAGAGTTCACCAAGCAGGCTAGGGGTGAATGAAAAAAGGAGCTGCGATTTTGACACCCCAATGTAAGTAGTACTAGCTAGTTCCGCGCATCTCTCTTTGATTCTAGTTTCAATACCATTATCATGCTTGATTATTATTTTGATTGAACTCTATTCTCGTAAAGTGCTTGAGGCAGGACGACGGGAATAATTTATGTGGATACTACGTTTGCGAGTTCATTCGCCAAACGACCTGTGAGAAGGGCAGAATTTTAGAACAACTTGAAGTACGTAAACAATATTCATAATTTTATTTTATTACCATCAATTGTGTTGAGTTTCATTCATATATATATATATATATATATATATATATATATATATATATATATATATATATATATATATATATATATATATTGACCCCCTTCTTTAAATTAGATCCAACGAAAGCGGGATGAACTCCTACCAAAGGATCGCATACGAGCAATTCAAGAGGAATTGGCAGGATTCTTACTTGAAGAGGTCATACATACAGAGGGAGAATACCATCGGGAATTGGAATGCGATTTTGGCAACAATTAGATATTAGGGATCGTAAGAGATGTTATATTGTATATATGCATGAACGTGTACTATATGTAGTAGCGTCGAATAGATATACGAAAACTTGTTGTTCGACCAAGCACGGAGAAAGAGAGGTCACTTCTCTATATTCATGACGATGTTGTGTAATGGTTCCTTCATTGCTATATGTAGTAGCTAGCGTCGAGTTGAATGGAAAACATAAAATAAAAATGAAAACCCTAAATAAAAAAGAATTGAATGGTAAACACAAAAAGAAAAGGGAAACACAATATGAAACCCCTAAACCCTCCAAAACCCTAAACCCCTCCTTTAAAAAAAACAGCGCTTGGCAGGGGCTGACGCGTGGCGGCCTTTTAGTCCCGGTTGGTGTTACCAACCGGGACTAAAGGTCCTCCTGCCTGAGCGCTGCGCAGCGGCCACGTGGAGCCCCTTTAGTCCAGGTTCGTAACACGACCGGGACTAAAAGTGGGGGCCTTTAGTCACGATTCCTTAGTCCCAGACTAAAGGCCCTTACGAACCGGGACTAATGCCCTGTTTTCTACTAGTGGTACACCCTCTGCCGAGTTATACCTATTCGAATAGCCGTGTCCATGGTCAAGGACGTTAGCTGGGAAGGGTCAAGTGTCAGTCCCGGTGTCGGTCTTCGGAGGAAATAATTAAAATGGAGCATGATTCATTTTGCAGGATAATTATTGTCACCACTGATGCTATGAGTACACCCTCTGCAGAGTTATACCTATTCGAATAGTCGTGTCCACTGTCAAGGACGTTAGCTGGGAAGGGTCAAGTGTTGGTCCCGGTGTCGGTCTTTGGAGGAAATAATTAAAATGGAGCGTGATTCATTTTGCAGGATAATTATTGTCACCACTGATGCGGGTACTCTTTACCCACAAGTATAGGATTTCTTTAGCTAACACTGAGACGCTGACTAATTCCCATTACGGTCTTTGGGTTGAAAACACACCTGACCAGCACACACCAGATTAACTTTCCGGATGCCAAGAATCACCCAAAGCATCGTTCAAGAAAAACTCTAAGTCGGGGAGACCATCGTCTCGAATAGCATGGGATCATTATTTATAACGCGCGGACTACAAGGGGTGCCCCCTCTCGGCCCAGCCGGATACACTCATGCCCCCTGACCCGATGACTGGCATTAGTCCATGGCCATGGAACCCTCATCATGGCCCCTCTAAGTGGTCTGTACACAGAAAGGGGTTAGCAACTTACTAAGTCGTACTCCCCTCGCGGGAAGACAAGCGGCAACATGAATTTTTGCTAGGCATGACGGAACAAGACTCGATCTAGGTCGACTCAGGAGGTGTTGTTATTATGACTGGCATGCTCCACATGCCACAGTGACACCATCGTGTCATGATGTGACCCGTGCCCACCGGCACGACAAAGGCAGGAGGTACACTCCCTGATTTCTCACAATTTCATCAACATGCGTGAAATGCACAAAAGATATGACCATGCATGCACTTGTATCCACTACATATCCGGTGATATTTCAAACTGATGCAAATATGTATGCAATCACCATATCCCAAGTTCAAAAATGCTTGCCTTGATCACAGTAGGCAGAAGGTGATCCCTCGAAATTTTTGGCAAAGTTCCCCTCCTCGTTTTCTAGAAAATAAGAATTCAAATTCAAATCAATTTTTTTGTAACAGTACAAAAAGTTGTCTCAAAATATTTTCAAATAAATACTAAAAAAACCTAGAGTGAAAAAGAAGGTTTTAAAACCAGGGACCTATCTGCAATTAAAATAACTGCCAGCGGGTCCCTGTGGTGAAAACAAAAAGCATCTCGGGAAAGAATACGTCTTCCCGTTCAGAAAGCGTAAAGTGGCAGAAGACGTTTTCGAATAAACAGAAAAAGATTAAAACGCTGACGGGTGGGCCCTACCCGTCAGGTTTGAATTTCAAACGCGCCTCGCGCGCGTGCACAGAGCGGGTGTGGTGGTCACCGGCGGCGATCGCCGGCGTTTCAGAGGGCGGCGAGGATACGAGCGTGCTCAGGGCGTCCTTCCGCGTCGGTGGGTGGTGGTGGTGGTCGCCGGCGAGCACCGTAGCGACGGCGAGGTCAACTCCGGCGAACGGCGGCGTCGGGTGGTGACGGATCTCGTCGGGGAGGGCCCTGGACGTCGAATTGATGCGTGGAATGGATGAGTGGGTGCACGGGGAGGCTACAGATGAAGTTTGGGAGGTGGGGATGGAGTAATGGCAACGTGCTGTTCGCGGGGACAGCGGCGGATCGGGTGGCCGGAGTCGGGGAAGACAACCTCCCCGAGGTCGTCCGACTCCTCTGGGGGTCGATTGGGAGTGTGTGGATGCATTGCGGTTACTGAACGAAGCTCGAGGGCTCCTTATATAGGTGATCCGAGGCGGTCCGAGGCGGCTCAGATCACGCCGGAGTAATGGTGGCCGGCGGGGGCAGTTGAAGGTGGTGGGCGAGGTCGGTGATCATCAGTGAGGTCGGTGGAGTTCTCTCGAAGCGCCAGCGCGGCGTCCTCGAGCTCTACTGCCTTATCCCGGAGCCGGGCTCCTATACTGCCATGCCGGCGGCGTGCGGCTCCGGCGACTCACAGGCGGGCGCGGGTTGGTTTGGACGGTGCGGGGAGCTGCGGAGGAGGGCGACGCGTGGAGAGGAGGTAGGAGAGGGAGCGGTGGGAGAGTGATGGCGGCTGGGGCCCTGCTGATCCTCTCGGCCGCCGCGGCCGAGAGCAGCGGCCGTTGCACCGGCCTGCTCCTGTGCTGTCGGCGGCGAGAGGCTGGCGAGGTGGTCCCTAGGCGATGCATTGATGATCACCAGAAGTGTGCATGAGGGAGAGGTGAAGTGGAGTGCATCGCACGGCGCCGATCCCCTCCTCTATGAACTTCACTGTAATCTCTGAATTTTTCGACAATGAGCTACAGTGCACACCAAGTGCTTGATGAAATGCTAGATGGCCACTGGCATTTTTGTAATTTTTGAGAATTTTTGTGGTGAGGTACTGAGGCATAACAGAGATGATGGCAAAATTTCAGAATTTTTGGAGTAATTAAAATTAGGTTTTGAGCAGGGAGTTTGAATCTGGTCCAAATTTCAATTGAATGAAATTTAAATTTTTTGAACTGTGGGACAGAATGTTTTTGGTGAAATGGAGTGCGGGTACTGTCAAGTAGCTGGGATAATTTTTGTGGGTGCAGAAGAGTTGGAAAAAATATAGTTCCTTTGTAAATCAAAGGAACTAGGAATAAATGAAATTCAAACTTTGGAATTTGTTAAATATGATAAAAATATTTTTATGGAGAGGAGAGGTATTGGGTACTGTCATAGGGTGTGAGGATGACTTGAATGATAATTTAAAAGTGACAGAATAATTTTTGGGAGAATTTCCTTTGTGTTTGAAAGGAGATGAAATGGATCATTCCATTGAAATAATTTTATTATCCAAAAACTTTTCTGAAAGAAAATATTTTTGATCCTTCAAAAATAATTACTCGAGTAATAAACCATCAAATCAGAACCATTTAAAAAAAATTGAAACCCAATTGAAAACTCAAAATGATTTTCAAAATAGAAGAAAGAGAGAAATAGGGCCATAGTGATCCAAAGAATTTTATTTTTAAAGAAAAGATTTTAAAATTCAAAAGAGAATATTTTTGGGGTGTTACAACACCTACCCCCCTTAAGAAAAATCTCGTCCCCGAGATTTCAGCTGTTCCTCAAATAGGTACGGGTACTCAGTCCTTAGGTGATCCTCTCTTTCCCATGTTGCCTCTTCTTCGGTGTGATTACCCCATTGGACCTTGTAAAACTTTATCACATTCCGACGGGTTCTCCGTTCTGACTCTTCCAAAAAATTTATAGGGTGTTCCTTATATGTAAGGTCTGGTATGATATACAGGTTCTGATGTTGAACTTGTTTGTCTGGACTACTAACACATCTCCTCAGCTGTGACACGTGAAACACATCATGAACATCTGACAATTCTGCTGGTAGCTCCAGTTGGTAGGCAACCTTGCCTCTCCTTGCAATTATCCTAAATGGTCCAATAAATCTCGGTGCCGGTTTCCCTTTGACTTTAAATCTCTGTAGTCCCCTCATTGGGGATGCTCTGAGATACACATATTCGTCGGGTTCAAAACTGATCTGACGGTGTTTCTGGTCATAATAGCTCTTCTGGCGGCTCTGAGCTGCTTTCAGTCTGTCTCGGATAAGTTTTACTTTTGCTTCTGCTTCTTTGAGAACTTCCGGGCCGAAAATTCAGCTATCTCCGGTTTCCGACCAGTTGAGAGGGGTACGGCACCTTCATCCGTATAGGGCTTCGAAGGGTGACATTTTTAGACTGGTTGATAACTGTTGTTATATGAAAATTCGGCATATGGCAAACTGTCCTCCTAGCTGACTCCATAGGTGAGAACACAAGCTCTCAACATGTCCTCCAATATCTGATTTACCCGCTCAGTCTGTCCTCCTGTCTGTGGGTGGTATGCTGTACTGAATACCAGTTGAGTTCCTAAGACTTGCTACAGGTGATCCCAAAACCTAGAGACAAACTGAGTGCCTCTATCAGAGACTATGGTCTTGGGTACTCCGTGTAAGCAAACAATTCGGGAGAGGTATAACTTAGCAAGCTTCTGTGTTGAATATGTTGTTTTTACCGGAATGAAGTGTGCCACCTTGGTTAATAAATCTGTGATAACCCAAATAGCATCATTCCCGTGTCGTGACCTTGGCAATCTGACAATAAAATCCATTCCTATGTCATCCCATTTCCATCCAGGCACTCTGAGTGGCTATTACAATCCTGCTGGTCTCTCGTGTTCTGCTTTTATACGCTGACAAGAGTCACAACGTGTGACATACACGGCTACATCCCTTTTCATCCCGTGCCACCAAAATTTGTCCTGAAGATCTTTGTACATCTTGGTTCCCCCTGGGTGAATGGAGTATGGAGTGGTATGGGCTTCTACCAAAATCTGTTGCTTTAACTCTTCCTTATTGGGTACGCATAATCTTTTTCCGTACCATAGGATTCCCTGACTATCAATGGTAAATTCGGATGGCTTGCCTGAATTTACTTTTCTTTTAATTCCCTCGATACTGGGGTGTCCTTTCTGTGTTTCTTTGATCCGATCTTCCAATGTTGGTTTTACTTCTAGGCGAGCAATAATTCCTTCCGTGACTAGAACCATGTTAAGTTTGGCAAATTCCCGGTTGAACTCATGTTGTGAGAATTGCACACTGTCATTGTGGGTGCATGGATTTCGGCTGAGGGCGTCTGCCACAACATTTGCTTTACCCGGATGGTAATGAATTCCCACATCATAATCCTTGATTAGCTCAAGCCAGCGACGTTGTCATAGGTTTAGTTCTAGCTGGGTGAAGATATACTTAAGACTTTTGTGATCCGTGTATATCTCACATCGATTACCAAGAAGGTAATGTCACCATTCCTTGAGTGCATGTACCACTGCTACCAGTTCCAAATCATGAGTAGGATAATTTTCTTCGTGTCGTCGTAGTTGTCTCGAAGAATATGCTACGACCTTTCCTTCCTGCATTAATACACATCCAAGGCCTTTTCTGGAAGCGTCACAGTATATTTCAAAATTCTTGTGCACATCCGGCACGGTCAGGACAGGTGCCATTGTTAACCTCTTTTTTAATTCCTGAAAACTTCTCTTACATGCTTCAGTCCATTCAAACTTTTTATCCTTCTTGAGCAACTGTGTCATGGGTTTGACTATGCTAGAGAATCCTTCAATAAATCGTCGATAGTAGCCAGCCAAACCAAGAAAACTCCTGATCTCAGTCATGTTGGTGGGTTGCTTGCATCCTAAGACATCCTTTACTTTACTTGGGTCCACTGCTATCCCGTCCTTAGTTAGTACATGTCCCAGAAAACCAACTTCTCATAACCAAAATTCACACTTACTGAATTTGGCATATAGTTGATTTTTCCGTAATTCTTCCAGCACGATTCAAAGATGTTGCTCATGTTCTCTGGCGTCTTGGAATAAATAAGTATATCATCAATGAACACAACTACGAACTTCTTGTGGGATCGAGGAGATAGGTCTAGAGGGGGGTGAATAGACTCCTAACCAGCCAAAGGTGCGGTTTTTAATTTCTCTTGGAATTTAGGCAGATTTTGGCACAAGTTAAGATCACTCCAATACTTTCTACACATGCATATCTAGAGATTGAGCAGCGGAAATAGTAAAGCATGCAATGGTACGGAAAGTAAAGGGGTAGAGTATGGAAGATCAAACGCAATGAAGACACGGTGGTTTTTGGCGTGGTTCCGATAGGTGGTGCTATCGTACGTCCACGTTGATGGAGACTTCAACCCACGAAGGGTAACGGCTGCACGAGTCCACGGAGGGCTCCACCCATGAAGGGTCCACGAAGAAGCAACCTTGTATATTCCACCATGGCTTACGTCCACGAAGGACTAGCCTCACTCGGGGTAGATCTTCACGAAGTAGGCGATCTCCTTGCCCTTACAAACTCTTGGTTCAACTCCACATCTGGTTGGAGGCTCCCAAGTGACACCTAACCAATCTAGGAGACACCACTGTCCAAAAGGTAATAGATGGTGTGTTGTTGATGAACTCCTTGCTCTTGTGCTTCAAATGATAGTCTTCCCAGCACTCAAACACTCCTCATAGATTTGGCTATGGTGGACGAAAGAGTTGAGTGGAAAGCAACTTGGGAAAGGCTAGAGATCAAGGTTCAAATGGTAGGAATGGAATGGCTTGATCTCAACACATTAGTAGGTGGTTCTCTCTTAGAAAATATATGGTGGAAGTGTAGGCACGTTCTGATGGCTCTCCTTACTGAGAAGGATGTGGTGGAGCATATATATAGCCTCCACACAAAATCCAACCGTTACACACTTTTGACCAAACTCGGTGGCACCGAAACAATCATCTCGGTATCACCGAACTGTGTAAAAGATATGAACGTTAGGAATCTCGGTGGGACAGATACGAACAACTCGGATGGACCGAAGTGCAATGGCTTAGGGCAATCCTCATCTCGGTGGCACCGATTGCATCAACTCGGTAGGACCGAAGTGAAGCAATAAGGCAACAGAGACTTGGCAAGCCATCTCGGTGAGACCGATTTGCAAACTCGGTGAGACCGAAGGAAATGCAAACGATTACAGAGAGTTGGCAAGGCCATCTCGGTGGGACCGAGATCCATTTCGGTGGATCCGATTTGTTAGGGTTTGGCAGTGGCTAAATCTTGAATGAACTCGGTGGGGCCGGGTAGGAAATATCGGTGGGGCCGAGTTGGACTTTAGGTTTAGGACATATTTGGGATTGAGAGAGTGGTTGAGGGTTTAGGAGTACTGTCACTAAGCACTTGAGCAAAAGGACCATTAAGCAACACCTCATCCCCTTTTAATAGTATTGGCTTTCCTATGGACACAATGTGATCTTGGATCACTAAACCAAATATGTAGAGTCTTGATCTTTGCCAATCCTTGTCCTTAGCATTTTAAAGGGGTTCCACGTCCTCTTGTCCATGCCACGCCATTGTTGAACTTGTCTGAAATTCACTAGATAAAAGCATTAGTCCAACAACATGTATGTTGGCATGAATTACCAAAACCACCAAGGGAGCAAATGTGCTTTCAATCTCCCCCTTTTTGGTAATTGATGACAACATACATCAAAGCTTTAAATAAAGATTTAGCAGAGGTATGTATGAGAGCTTTGAAGGAAACATGTAACACGTATGAACTCCCTGGAGCTCCCCCTGAAGAGGTGCATATAACATGATGATATCTCATGGGAAATATACATGCAACATGTATCTTGGCTATATGCATCAGAGCAGACATATATATCATATAGGGTCCACACGTCCATGATTGTCTTCTTGCAAACAATATATACTAGCAAGAGGTCAGTCATGCACATGAGTGTGATGCATATACTTACCTTGAAGTTCTTGATCAAGTACCTGAAGAAATACACTTGAGAAAACAGGGTTAGATAACACAAGATAATTTCTTCAAGAAAAAGACACGAGATCAACAAGAAACCAAGATTGGGATGACATGTAGAAGATAGTATCACTAGGTGAATACTTCTTTGAAGCAGACATGTCCCCAAAAGAAATAGCTGTCTCCCCTTAAAGAACTTCCTCTCCCCCTGAATCTGACATGGATATTGGGAGTAGGTAGGGTGAGAAAATTCAAACAACAGCCAATGAACAGACTAATCATGTTTCTCCCCTCTTAGAAACATGTAACATTCTCTCCTCTTGTAAGGTGCATCTTTTGTTTTGAATAGATAAGCTTAAGCTTTGATGTATTCCTCTCTCCCCCTTTGACATCAATTTCCAAGAAGGGTTTTCAAGGTTATTGATCAGGTGGGATTGGTCCTTGAGAAACACATCTAGATGCAAGTAGAGGATAAGAATCATTGAGTGGAGCTGGAGCAGAAAATCTCAGGAGAAATTTGACAGAAAATTCCTTAGGGCAGCCAAAATCGGTAACACCGAGTTGAATCAAATCGGTAACACCGAGTTGAATGAAATCGGTGGAAGCGAGTTTGATGCAATGGAACCTTTTTGTCAACTCAGCTCACTAGGCAAAGGAAATCTCACAAGGATTTGCAATGAATTAACTGCGAAAGAGGCTAAACAAAAAAAAACACAGAAAAGAAGCAAAGAAACGTCTAGATGAAGTTTTTTTTAAAAAGAAACGCTCTAGCAAGAAGAAAACAAACAGAAGAAACACTAGAGAACTTCATCTAGATGGGTCGGCGACTGGGTCACCTATGTTAGAGTATATTGACTTAGGAGTCAAGTGAGAACACTTGATCATAGGTCATACTCATCGTTTAAGCTCGAAACGGGGTTGCCATTTTTCTTTAAGCATTTCAATGTATTCACATCTTGTTGAGTTGCTTGGGCTCATGTCTTGGAGTTAAGCTTCTCTAAGATGTGATAGCTTACATTGGGATTTTGCTGATGTCCATCACGTAGTTGAACTTGAAGTGGATGCTCATGAATTGAAGTTGGGAGCTATCCTATCATTTGTAGTTCATCTTCCTACATGGGTTAGATTTGCAAAGAACAACATGTGTATCCAAAATGACAAGAATGAAGTATAACTCAAATGTTGTCAAAGGATACATTTAGGTTGTCTTGTTCCTTGTTCCTCCATCAATTGTTGATACTTGGGTTATACAAGATTACTCAAGATAAGAGTGTGATGCAATCTTGTGACATGAAGCTTGTCCAAGTTCCTACAAAAGGTTAGATACCATACAAGGGAGCAAAATGTCCAAGATATAAAATGATCATGAAGGATATCATGGATTAGTCAAGAATGCTCATGCCCTTGTATGCATCCACATGAACCTCTAGTTCACGTTTGAAGCATCAATGATGTTCAATTCACTTCTGAAGTGACTGAACACTTTCTCATCAAGGGGTTTGGTAAAGATGTCCGCCAATTGTTTGTCAGTACGAACATGTTTAAGGTCAATGTTACCTTTCTCAACATGATCTCGAATGAAGTGGTGACGAACCTCAATATGCTTTGTTCGAGAATGTTGCACGGGATTGTGTGCGATCTTAATAGCACTCTCATTGTCACATAGTAATGGTACATGTCTCACATGCACACCATAGTCTTTAAGAGTTTGTGTCATCCATAGTAATTGAGCACAACATGATCCCGCGGCAATGTATTCCGCTTCGGCAGTAGATAGAGATATGGAATTTTGTTTCTTGGAGGACCAAGACACAAGAGATCTACCAAGAAATTGACATGTACCCGTAGTGGATTTTCTGTCAACCTTGTCTTCGGCATAGTCCGAATCAGAGTAGCCAACAAGATTGAAAGAAGATCCTTTGGGATACCATATGCCAAAGTTTGGTGTATGTATCAAGTATCTCACAATTCTTTTCACCACCTTAAGGTGACACTCAATTGGTGCCGCTTGGTATCGTGGACACATGCACACACTTAGCATAATGTCGGGTCGGGAGGCACATAGATATAGTAATGAACCAATCATAGATCGATAAACCTTTTGATCAACAGGTTTGCCATCCTTGGCCAAGTCAAGATGTCCACTCGTGGGCATAGGGGTTTTCATACCTTTACTCTCTTGCATGTTGAACTTCTTGAATAAGTCCTTGGTATACTTTGTTTGAGAGACAAAGGTACCTTCCCTAGTTTGCTTGATTTGCAAACCAAGAAAGAATTTGAGTTCACTCATCATAGACATCTCGAATTTTTCCGACATCAACCTTTCAAACTTTTCACTAAAAGAGGGGTTACTAGATCCAAAGATAATTCATCAACATAAATTTGGCATACAAATAATTCTCCATTAACCCTCTTGGTGAACAAAGTTGAATCAATATTCCCAATTTCAAAACCTCTTTCAAGAAGAAACTTTGTCAAGCATTTGTACCAAGCTCTAGGAGCTTGTTTAAGACCATAAAGAGCTTTTCGAAGTTTGTACACATGATTAGGTTTCTTGGGATTCTCAAAGCCGGGAGGTTGTTTAACATATACTTCCTCCTCAATTTCACCATTTAAGAAGGCACTTTTAATATCCATTTGGTAAAGAGTGATATCATGGTGATTGGCATAAGCAAGTAAAATGCGAATGGATTCAAGTCTTGCAACGGGGGCATAGGTCTCACCATAGTCCATACCTTCGACTTGTGTGTAACCTTGTGCTACGAGACGAGCCTTGTTGCGTACAACTTGTCCATCTTCATCTTGCTTATTCCGAAACACCCATTTGGTTCCAATGATGTTTTGCTCTTCCTTAGGCTTCTCAACCAATGTCCACACTTGGTTCCTCTCAAAGTTGTGTAGCTCTTCGTGCATTGCATTCACCCAATCGGGGTCCTTGAGAGCATCTTCCACCTTCAAAGGTTCAACACTAGAGATAAATGAGTAATGCTCACAAAAATTAGCTAAACGAGATTTAGAGCGAGTGATTCTCCCGGTTTGGATATCTCCAAGTATTTGTTCGACGGGATGATCCTTGTCGATTCTTGCTCTAACTCGAGGTAGCTTTTTCTGGGGTTGTGGTGAGGCTTCCTCATCGTCATCATCTTCTTCTTCTTTGTTGATGTTGTCGTTGTTCGCTTGTGGAGGTGGAGAAGGAGGTTGAGGTGGATCATCTTGTTGCACTTCCTCATTCCCATCGTCTTGACGTGTTCCACTTGTGGATGCCTCCATATTAACTTGTCGTTCACCTTGATGTGAAGTTGGGGCTTCCACTTGAATAGTCGAGGTACTCTCCTTTACTTCCACGGGGCGAATCTTGCCAATGGGCAAGTCCTTGATTGCTTCCGATGGTTCTTGATCTCCTACATCAAGTGGCAATTGCTCGACTTGCGAGCCATTAGTCTCATCAAACTTCACATCTACCGTCTCTTCAACTTTTCGAGTGAAGTTGTTGTAGACACGGTAAGTGTGAGAGTTCGATCCATAACCAAGTAGGAAACCTTCATGAGATTTAGGAGCAAATTTTGAACGACAATGCTTATCAAGAATGTAACATTTTGAGCCAAATACTCGAAAGTATCCAACTTGTGGTTTGTTACCGGTGAGCAGTTCATACGCCGTTTTACCAAGAAGCTTGTGAAGATATAGTCGATTTGTTGCATGACAAGCTGTTTCAACTGCTTCCGCCCAAAAATGTCTTGGCATTTTGTATTCATCAACCATCGTTCTTCCCATCTCAATAAGTGTCCGGTTCTTCCTCTCAATAACTCCATTTTGTTGAGGTGTGTATGTAGCCGAGAACTCATGTGAAATACCCTCCTCATCAAGAAAGGTGTCCACATTGGCGTTCTTGAACTCTGTTCCATTGTCACTCCGAACCTTCTTGATCTTTACTTCAAATTGATTTTGAGCCTTTCTTGCGAAGTTCTTGAAGATCTTTTGTACCTGCGATTTGTCATCAAGAAAGAACACCCACGTAAATCTGGAAAAATCATCAACAATGACCAAACCAGAAGAGTTACCACCAAGACTCTTATAGGCGTTGGGACCAAACAGATCCATATGAAGTAGCTCGAGTGGTCTCCTCATAGTCATAATGTTCTTCAAGGGATGGCTTCCTCCAACTTGTTTTCCTGCTTGGCAAGCACTACAAAGTCGATCTTTGTCAAATATAACATCTTTCACTCCAAGAATGTGATCTCCTTTAACAAGTTTATCTAGGTTACGCATACCAACATGTCCAAGTCTTCTATGCCATAACCAACCTTTAGAAGATTTAGCAATTAAACAAGTACGAGGTTGGGCTCTCTTAGTGAAATCAACAATGTAAAGATCACCTCTACGAATGCCGGTAAAGACCATATTATGATTATCTTGGCGAAACACTTGGCAATCTACTTTGGTAAATAGAACATTAAAACCAAAATCGGCTAGTCTAGATACGGAAAGAAGATTGTAACCAAGAGATTCAACAAGCATAACATTTTGTATGGAGCTATCATTGGATATGGCCACCTTACCAAGGCCAAGTACCTTACCCTTGGAGTTGTCTCCAAAAGTCACATACTTGCGTGGACCATCATTTTTAGTAAGCTCACGAAACATGTCTCTATCTCCGGTCATGTGATCGGTACAACCACTGTCAAGAATCCACTCTTTTCCTCCAGCCATATAATCTCGAAGATTTGCCATAAGACTGAGATTCCTCATGGTCTTCTCAAATTCAATATCAAAGTCTTCGTCTTCATCATAATAGCCGTGCTCAACATCATCATCATCATGCAAGTGATCATTACCTAGGGCAATGGATTCATTAGTTTCGTGATCATGACAATGTTCAAGTTTATGGATTCGAATAGTTTCCATGATAATATTGCTAATAGTTCTAACATCTCCTTTGGCACGCATGAGATCACGAAGCTCAAACAAGCAATCATCAAACTTAGGATCACTAGGACTCATCTTGTGAAAAACAACAGCCTTATGAAGCATCTTATCTAGACTCTTTAAGGAATAATCAGGATATCGCTTTTCTAAATCATGCCATAGAGTATAAGCACATGCAAAGTTTCGCATACAACCAAGCACAACCTTAGGTAATCCTCTAATGATAAGATTAACGGTTCTAAGATTACGAAGCATGTCAATTTCCTCTTCATGAGTAGGATGCAAGGGATAAATAGGGGGCACATAAGGATTATGAATATACTTGATCAAGTTAAACTCATCAAAGATATCAAGCATTTCATCCCTCCAAAAGTTGTAATACTCCCCATTGAGAATAGGCACTCTACGTCTAATACTCCTGAACGTAGACATATCCATCTCCCTCCAATGGTGATGAAACCAAAGCAATGGAGACCAAGGCTTTGATACCAATTGTGGGATCGAGGAGATAGGTCTAGAGGGGGGGGTGAATAGACTCCTAACCAGCCAAAGGTGCGGTTTTTAATTTCTCTTGGAATTTAGGCAGATTTTGGCACAAGTTAAGATCACACCAATACTTTCTACACATGCATATCTAGAGATTGAGCAGCGGAAATAGTAAAGCATGCAATGGTACGGAAAGTAAAGGGGTAGAGTATGGAAGATCAAACGCAATGAAGACACGGTGGTTTTTGGCATGGTTCCGATAGGTGGTGCTATCGTACGTCCACGTTGATGGAGACTTCAACCCACGAAGGGTAACGGTTGCGCGAGTCCACGGAGGGCTCCACCCACGAAGGGTCCATGAAGAAGCAACCTTGTCTATTCCACCATGGCTTACGTCCACGAAGGACTAGCCTCACTCAGGGTAGATCTTCATGAAGTAGGCGATCTCCTTGCCCTTACAAACTATTGGTTCAACTCCACATCTGGTTGGAGGCTCCCAAGTGACACCTAACCAATCTAGGAGACACCACTCTCCAAAAGGTAATAGACGGTGTGTTGTTGATGAACTCCTTGCTCTTGTGCTTCAAATGATAGTCTTCCCATCATTCAAACACTCCTCACAGATTTGGCTATGGTGGAAGAAAGAGTTGAGTGGAAAGAACCTTGGGAAAGGCTAGAGATCAAGGTTCAAATGGTAGGAATGGAATGGCTTGATCTCAACACATGAGTAGGTGGTTCTCTCTCAGAAATATATGGTGGAAGTGTAGGCACGTTCTGATGGCTCTCCTTACTGAGAAGGATGTGGTGGAGGGGTATATATAGCCTCCACACAAAATCCAACCGTTACACACTTTTGACCCAACTCGGTGGCACCGAAACAATCATCTCAGTAGCACCGAACTGTGTAAAAGATATGAACGTTAGGAATCTCGGTGGGACCGATACGAACTTGGATGGACCGAAGTGCAATGGCTTAGGGCAATCCTCATCTCGGTGGCACCGATTGGATCAACTCGGTAGGACCGAAGTGAAGCAATAAGGCAACAGAGACTTGGCAAGCCATCTCGGTGAGACCGATTTGCAAACTCGGTGAGACCGAAGTAAATGCAAACGATTACAGAGAGTTGGCAAGGCCATCTCGGTGGGACCGAGATCCATTTCGATGGATCCGATTTGTTAGGGTTTGGCATTGGCTAAGTCTTGAATGAACTCGGTGGGGCTGGGTAGGAAATATCGGTGGGGCCGAGTTGGACTTTAGGTTTAGGACATATTTGGGATTGAGAGAGTGGTTGAGGGTTTAGGAGTACTGTCACTAAGCACTTGAGCAAAAGGACCATTAAGCAACACCTCATCCCCTTTTAATAGTATTGGCTTTCCTATGGACTCAATGTGATCTTGGATCACTAAACCAAATATGTAGAGTCTTGATCTTTGCCAATCCTTGTCCTTAGCATTTTAAAGGGGTTCCACGTCCTCTTGTCCATGCCACGCCATTGTTGAACTTGTCTGAAATTCACTAGATAAAAGCATTAGTCCAACAACATGTATGTTGGCATGAATTACCAAAACCACCAAGGGAGCAAATGTGATTTCACTTTTCCAAATATTTCATGAAAACCTTTATTCGTGAGATGTACAAAATATGCAGGAGCATTGGTCAATCTGAAAGGCATCATAGTGAACTCATATAATCCGTATCTGGTGGTAAAAGCGGTTTTGGGTATGTCTGAGGATCGGATTCTTAACTGATGGTAGCCTGATCTCAAGTCTATTTTTGAGAAAACCTTGGCTTCTGCCAGTTGGTCGAACAGGTCATTGATCCTTGGTAGTGGATATTTATTTTTGATAGTAACCATATTGAGTGCCCTATAGTCAATACATACCCTTAGGGTCCCATCCTTTTTCTTGGCAAATAAAACCGGTGATCCCCATGGTGATGAGCTGGGTCGGACATATCCCTTTTCCAATAATTCCTTAATCTGTTTCTTCAGTTCAACCAATTCGGTCGGAGCCATTCGATAAGGCTTCTTGTAAATGGGTGCCGTTCCGGGTGCTAGTTCAATAATAAATTCAATTTCACGATCTGGTGGCATACCTGGTAGCTCCTTAGGAAATACATCGGGATATTCGCATACCATAGGAACCTAACTTAATTCTGTCATGTCCACTTGATTTAACTTCCTTTGCGATGTAGAAATTTCCCTTGAACCAAACTTTACTGTCTTCCCTTGACAATTGGTGAGAGTCACTGTACGACTGTAGCAGTCTATAAAGCCTTTATTTGTGGTCAACCAGTCCATTCCCAAAATAACATCCAAATCGACTGCTTCCAATACAATAAGATTTGCTAGGAACTTCATTCCTTTTATTTCAATATTCACATCCTGGCAGTACCATTGGGTGCTTTGCTTTGATCCCGGGGACTGAATAACCAATGAATTTTTCAAAGACGAAAAAGAAAATTGATTCTTCGAGGCAAATCTTTTAGAGATGCACGAATGGGAAGCTTCAGAATCAAATAAAACTGTAGCATTAATGGTGTTGACAGGGAACGTACCAAACACGATGTCCGGTGCAGTCTGCGCTTCCTCAAATGTCACGTGGTTAACCTGCCCCTTTCTGTGATTGTTGTTGCTGTTGAGGTTGTTGTGTCGCGGAGCTGCATTTGTACCGCGGCCATTGTTGTTGGGTTTGGGGGCATTATTCCCCTATTTTGGGCATTGCCTAGCATAATGCCCCTCTGCTCCACAGGCGTAACAAGTGATGCCAGGACGGAATATTGCTTCTTTGGCCCTATTGTTGAAGGTACTGCGGTTTTGTTGCGGTCGTGGTGTTGGGATTGCTGGTCGAGGTGCCACAGGCCTCTGAAATTCATTTCGGTGCTTGTTGTTACGAACCTGTACTGACTGATTCATGCGGCGCTTGCGAATATCATTCATGTTACGGTGTTCATTTTCCAGGATAATAGCCTTGTCCACCAGTGTCTTGAAATCCGGAAAAGTATGGACCACCAGTTGGCATTTTAAAGATGGAACGAGCCCGTCGAGGAATTTCTCCATTTTTTTCTCTCTGTCATATATTCATCATTGGCGTACCGGGCTAGCTGAGTAAACTGATCGAGGTACCGAGTTACCGTTGTGCCCCGTTGCTTGAGATCCTCAAATTCTCTTTTCTTTAATTTCATGATGATGTTGGGAATATGTGCTCCCCGGAAGCTCTCCTTGAATTGCTCCCAGGTGATGTCTCCTCCATTGGGATGCGTGTGGCATAAATTTTCCCACCATGCTGTCCCAGAGAAATAATGCGGAGCATATAATACTTTTTCCTGGTCCGTACACTGGGCTATGACCAATTTTCTTTCAATATCACGCAGCTAGTCATCTGCCTCCAAAGGTTTATCTGTGTAAGAAAAGACAGTTGGATTGGTCCTTTGGAGTTCGGATAATTTTGGTCTTTTGGTGCTATCCTTGGTGATTTCCCATATTTATCAAATGCTGCATCATTTCCTGATGCTGCTGCTGACTTTGTTCATAAAGACGACACACTTGTGAGAATGCTGAATCATTGCTTTGCTGACTTGTCTGTCCTGGTGTGAAATTATTTCCCATCCGCGCAAAGTTGTCCTCTGGTGGACTGGGCATAGAACGAGTCCAGGGACGATGCATTTTCTTTCTGGGGTATTTGTGTAACACCGATGAGAAAAGAAATTATAAAGGAAGAAAATAAGTTTTTAAGAGACTGAAAATAATTTCCCCCAAAAACGTAAGTGCATAAAAGTAGCGGGTTATATTATACATGCAGATTTAATTACACATGCAAGATTTAATTATACATGCATGATTTAATTATACAATATGCTCATCGTAGCCGTGATGCTTACATGACCGCTTATTTCGACTAGTGCCCTACTCCATCCTCTTAGCATGCTGCGATCCAGGGTCTACTACTCGCCATCTTACAAAGAAGAAAAGAAACAGAAAATAAATATTTTACAACTACACTCTCATAAAAGATGACTGTGGTGTTGATGCCTAGTCTGCTATCTCAGAGTGTCTGGAACGTCGTAGGCCCTGCTGAGGGTAAGTCCCAGACGGGGTGCTGAAGACTCGACCTCCTCTTCCTCCTCGGGTATGGTCTCCAATCGGGCAGCTGTTGATGCCATGCCTGCTCGCGGTGGTACTGTGCTCGTAGGCGGTGAAGCTCTAACCGGAATGGGGGCAGCCAGGCGACTAGACTCATCGCTCGGAGATGTGTGTCGGATCGCGGAACGAGTAGGAGGATCGTATGGTGGAGTCGGAATGCGAGGAGCACGTGGTGAAGGAGAACGGAACTCACTCCTGCGAGGAGCCCTCGCACGAGACAAGTCCATCCGTGCAGCAACATAGTCGTCCACCAGTGAGGTGAAGACTGACTCTAGAGCCATGATGTACTGGACAAGGGGCTCAATCGCCTCGTCCCTTTCTCCCGCGGTGCAAGAGAAAGCATAGTGGCTAGCGTATGGAACATGGCATGGAAGATAATGATAGGGACATCCTTCCAGTCATGCAGACACGTCCCTATCATTATCTTCCATGCCATGTTCCATACACTAGCCACTATGCTTTCTCTTGGACCGCGGGAGAAAGGGACGAGGTGATTGAGCCCCTTGTCGAGTACATCATGGCTCTAGAGTCAGTCTTCACCTCACTGCTGGACGACTATCTTGCTGCACGGATGGACTTGGCTCGTGCGAGGGCTCCTCGCAGGAGTGAGTTCCGTTCTCCTTCATCACGCGCTGCTCGCATTCCGACTCCACCATACGATCCTCCTACTCGTTCCGTGATCCGACACACATCTCCGAGTGATGAGTCTAGTCGCCTGGCTGCCCCCATTCCGGTTAGAGCTTCACCGCCTACGAGCACAGTACCACCGCGAGCAGGCATGGCATCAACAGCTGCCCGATTGGAGACCATACCCGAGGAGGAAGAGGAGGTCGAGTCTTCAGCACCCCGTATGGGACTTACCCTCAGCAGGGCCTACGACGTTCCAGACACTCCGTGATAGCAGACTAGGCATCAACACCACAGTCATCTTTTATGAGAGTGTAGTTGTAAAATATTTATTTTCTGTTTCTTTTCTTCTTTGTAAGATGGCGAGTAGTAGACCCTAGATCGCAGCATGTTAAGAGGATGGAGTAGGGCACTAGTCTAAATAAGCGGTCATGTAAGCATCACGGCTACGATGAGCATATTGTATAATTAAATCATGCATGTATAATTAAATCTTGCATGTGTAATTAAATCTGCATGTATAATATAACCCGCTACTTTTATGCACTTACGTTTTTGGGGGAAATTATTTTTAGTCTCTTAAAAAATTATTTTCTTCCTTTATAATTTCTTTTCTCATCGGTGTTACAGAAATACCCCAGAAAGAAAATGTATCGTCCCTGGATTCGTTCTATGCCCAGTCCACCAGAGGACAACTTTGCGCGGATGGGAAATAATTTCACACCAGGACACACAAGTCAGCAAAGCAATGATTCAGCATTCTCACAAGTGTGCCGTCTTTATGAACAAAGTCAGCAGCAGCATCAGGAAATGATGCAGCATTTGATAATTATGGGAAATCACCAAGGACAGCACCAAAAGACCAAAATTATACGAACTCCAAAGGACCAATCCAACTGTCTTTTCTTACACAGATAAACCTTTGGAGGCAGACGACTGGCTGCGTGATATTGAAAGAAAATTGGTCATAGCCCAGTGTACGGACCAGGAAAAAGTATTATATGCTCCGCATTATTTCTCTGGGACAGCATGGTGGGAAAATTTATGCCACACGCATCCCAATGGAGGAGACATCACCTAGGAGCAATTCAAGGAGAACTTCCGGGGAGCACATATTCCCAACAGCATCATGAAATTAAAGAAAAGAGAATTTGAGGATCTCAAGCAACGGGGCACAACGGTAACTCAGTACCTCGATCAGTTTACTCAGCTAGCCCGGTACGCCAATGATGAATATATGACAGAGAGAAAAAAAATGGAGAAATTCCTCGACGGGTCGTTCCATCTTTAAAATGCCAACTGGTGGTCCATACTTTTCCGAATTTCAAGACACTGGTGGACAAGGCTATTATCCTGGAAAATGAACACCGTAACATGAATGAGATTCGCAAGCGCTGCATGAATCGGTCAGTACAGGTTCGTAACAACAAGCACCGAAATGAATTTCAGAGGCCTGTGGCACCTCGACCAGCAATCCCAACACCACGACCGCAACAAAACCGCTGTACCTTCAACAACAGGGCCAAAGAAGCAATATTCCGTCCTGGCATCACTTGTTACGCCTGTGGAGCAGAGGGGCATTATGCTAGGCAATGCCCAAAATAGGGGAATAATGCCCCCAAACCCAACAACAATGGCCGCGGTACAAATGCAGCTCCGCGACACAACAATCTCAACAGCAACAACAATCACAGAAAGGGGCACGTTAACCACGTGACATTTGAGGAAGCGCAGACTGCACCGGACATCGTGTTTGGTACGTTCCCTATGAACACCATTAATGCTACAGTTTTATTTGATTCTGGAGCTTCCCATTCGTGCATCTCTAAAAGATTTGCCTCGAAGAATGAATTTTCTTTTTCGCCTTTGAAAAATTCAATAGGTATTCAGTCCCCGGGATCAAAGCAAAGCACCCAATGGTACTGCCAGGATGTGAATATTGAAATAAAAGGAATGAAGTTCCTAGCAAATCTTATTGTATTGGAAGCAGTCGATTTGGATGTTATTTTGGGAATGGACTGGTTGACCACAAATAAATGCTTTATAGACTGCTACAATCGTACAGTGACTCTCACCAATTGTCAAGGAAAGACAGTAAAGTTTGGTATAAGGGAAATTTGTACATCGCAAAGGAAGTTAAATCAAGTGGACATGACAGAATTAAATAAGGTTCCTGTGGTATGCGAATATCCCGATGTATTTCCTGAGGAGCTACCAGGTATGCCACCAGATCGTGAAATTGAATTTGTTATTGAACTAGCACCCGGAACGGCACCCATTTACAAGAAGCCTTATCGAATGGCTCCGACCGAATTGGTTGAACTGAAGAAACAGATTAAGGAATTATTGGAAAAGGGATATGTCCGACCCAGCTCATCACCATGCGGATCACCGGTTTTATTTGCCAAGAAAAAGGATGGGACCCTAAGGTTATGTATTGACTACAGGGCACTCAATATGGTTACTATCAAAAATAAATATCCACTACCAAGGATCAATGACCTGTTCGACCAACTGGTAGAAGCCAAGGTTTTCTCAAAAATAGACGTGAGATCAGGCTACCATCAGTTTAGAATTCGATCCTCAGACATACCCAAAACCGCTTTTACCACCAGATACGGATTATATGAGTTCACTGTGATGCCTTTTGGATTAACCAACGCTCCTGCATATTTTGTACATCTCATGAACAAGGTTTTCATGAAATATTTGGACAAGTTCGTGGTTGTGTTCATTGATGATATACTTATTTATTCCAAGACGCCAGAGAACATGAGCAACATTTTCGAATCGTCCTGGAAGAATTACGGAAAAATCAACTATATGCCAAATTCAGTAAGTGTGAATTTTGGTTACGAGAAGTTGGTTTTTTGGGACATGTACTAACTAAGGACGGGATAGCAGTGGACCCAAGTAAAGTAAAGGATGTCTTAGGATGGAAGCAACCCACCAACATGACCGAGATCAGGAGTTTTCTTGTTTTGGCTGGCTACTATCAACGATTTATTGAAGAATTCTCTACGATAGCCAAACCCATGACACAGTTGCTCAAGAAGGATAAAAAGTTTGAATGGACTGAAGCATGTGAGAGAAGTTTTCAGGAATTAAAAAAGAGGTTAACAACGGCACCTGTCCTGACCATGCCGGATGTGCACAAAATTTTTGAAATATACTGTGACGCTTCCAGAAAAGGCCTTGGATGTGTATTAATGCAAGAAGGAAAGGTCGTAGCATGTGCTTCGAGACAACTACGACGACACGAAGAAAATTATCCTACTCATGATTTGGAACTGGCAGCAGTGTTACATGCACTCAAGGAATGGCGACATTACCTTCTTGGTAATCGATATGAGATATACACGAATCACAAAAGTCTTAAGTATATCTTCACCCAGCCAGAACTAAACCTACGACATCTGCATCTTGGAAGACCTCCAAATAATTCCCTCAAAATCTGGTCCAGAACTGAATTTCAGTAAAACTTGCACTTTCAAGTTTCTCCTCTGCTTCATCCAACTATACCACCTTATCCATCATTCAAAGAGGCATCATCCTGCCAATTTCCATAGTCAACAAAAGTTCCTAAATTGCCCTAGCATTTCATCAAGCACCTCATGAGCATGGCAGAAATTGGGCACCATTCTATATTGCACTGAACACTAAACCCTATCCCCAAACCAGCATGTCCATCACCCCTCTCATACCCAGAAGCACCATCCTGCTAATTTGTAGCTCGTTTGGGTCCCTGTAGATGCCATTGGCATTTCTTCGAACACTCCCTGTGCATGCCCAGAGCGCGTCGGGCGCGTCCAGAGAGCGCGTTTTGCACCGCATCGGCACCGAGCTCCTGCCTCCGCCATGCTGCCTTCCCTCGCGCGCGACCCATCTGGATAGCTTCACGAAGAAGCCACAGCGTGCGCCGACACCCGAGCCTGGTCTCTAGCGCCTCTTTACCCACAAGTAAAGGATTTCTTTAACCAACACCGAGATGCTGACTAATTCTCATTACGGTCTTTGGGTTGAAAACACACCTGACCAGTATCGCTATCCGAGTGTGCCGTCAGAATTTAACGAGCGACTGAGTAGGCGACCTGTAACACCCCTGTGTTAATGAGCTACAGTGAACTCCATGCTAATGCTAAGTCACTCTGACTTGCAAAGAATGATCACAGTGGATTCATATCTCATTTCAAATTCCACCACTGAATTCAATTCAAATTATAAGTGAAATTTGAAGTTGCTCAAAAATTACTGAAAAATAGTTCATCATTTAGCAAATATTCCATAACAATTATCTGTTAAGGAGAACAGCATCACCATCAAGCTAAATGTGAATTTGGGCAATTGAAACAGTGCTAAAATAGCATTTTAAATGCCTTTGCATTTATGAAAAATTCAAATGGATTCAAACTTTTCCCAAACTTTTTGTGCCAGTGCAGAATATTCCAATGTATTTATGTGGCCAAGTTTCACATTTTACAAAATTCATTTTGGCAGCTCACAAAATTTCAAAACCCTTTCTGTAAAAAGAAAACAGAAAAAGAAAAGAGAAAAGGCCTAAAGCTACTATGAGCTGGGCCTAAGTGCACAGTGGCACGGCCCAGCCCACCTCCCTCTTTCTCCCTCCTCCCGCCCTCTTTCTCCCCTGCGTGTCAGCCGCGCGCGCGCCATGGATGCCGATGGCCACGCGCCGACCATCCCGCCGTCTCCCCGTGCGGATAAGGTCGCCCCGAGCCCCCCTCGTCGAAACCTAGCCCCCATTCCTCCCCCTCACGCCGTTTCTGCTCGTTCGCGAGCTCACCCGACGCGGTCGGCGCCGTCGTCGCGTTGATCCCGCGGCCACCGTCGCCGCCTCGCCTCGCCATCGTGTCCATCCTCTCCGCCGTCGTCCGCTACGTCCTCTGGCGCCACCAGTGGGAGCCGGGAGCCACCGCATCGAGCCCGGTGTCTTCTTCTTCCTCCTCGGTCGCCGGAGCTCCACCGCTCGATTCGCCGCCGTCTGCAGCTCCTAAGCTCCTCAACAGCCACCGTGTGCCACTCGGTGAGCCTCCTCTCCTCTCCCCTCTCCTTCCTCGCCTTGCCGCGCCCGTAGCCGCCGCACTGACCGTGGCCGAACGCGTCGCCGCCGTTGAGCTCGCCGCCGTGGCCACATCCGCTGTCACGCACGTCCGAGCTATCGCGCGCACCAAATGGCTCGCCGTAGTGGATTTCCGACGTCGGCCGTGTTCCTCTGCCGCGTTTCGGCGTCGCCAGCGTTTAAACGCCGGCCACCGCTGACGTGGCTGCCACGTGGGCACCCCTGGGTCGCTGACCAGTGGGCCCCATGGGCCCCAGTTGACTGGGTTGACCCAGTCAACGTGCTGACTGGGCAACCCCAGTCGCTGACAGGCGAGCCCCACCGCTAATTAACTGGTTTTATAATTAAAATTAATCTAATTACTAATTAGTCACTGACAGTGGGGCCCCACCTGCTAATTAATCGTTGTTTAATTTAATTAAGCTCTGTTTAGCCCTGTGTCACTGACATGTGGGTCCCAGCCGTCAGGTTTGACCTAGACTGGTTGGGTTGACTGCTGACGTCATCATGACGCACTGCTGACGCAATAAAGCTATTTTCGAATTAAAATTAATTCCAGAATTTTCAGAAAAATGTTTAAAACTTCGGAAATTCGTAGAAAATAAACCGTAGCTCGGATAAAAAAGTTTTCTACATGAAAGTTGATCAGAAAAACGAGACGAATCCGAATATGCCCTCCATGTAGCTGTCACATGCCCACAACACTGCAAACATGGAACCTTCCCCTCCGGTTCATCTGTCTGACAGATGCCTAAAACCGGGAAAATATTCTCAAATATTTTCCCGCTCCGTCTCTAACGTGTAGCACTGCGTTAGATCACCCCGCATTGCATATTGCCATGTCTTGCTTTGTGTTGCATTTAATTGCTGTGTATTTATTTGTTTCTTCCCCCTCTTCTCTCCGGTAGACTCCGAGACGGACGCTGCTACCGAGTACGACTACGTTCCTGACGTCCAGCCCCTTTCAGAAAAGCTTCCAGGCAAGCAAAACCCCCTTGATCATTCCAATATCACCTATTCTTTCTTCCCCATGCTTGCATTAGATTTTGCTACTGTAATTGTTTGCTCATATTCTGATGCATAGCCTATTTTTGTAACTGCTGTTGATACCTTACCTGCTATCCTAAATGCTTAGTATAGGTTGGTTGGTGAACCACCTGTGGCCCCTCATCCTTGTCATTGTTGCTCCGCTTTGTTACCGGTGCCCCGATCAAGGTGATCGCTGTACAGAGACCGACACCGCACCGCACACCCCTTAGTTGCACGACTCTGCAGAGCTACTATCGAGTGCCGAGGGTGATACCTCTTACATCACTCCTGATGATATCATTGTAGCATAGCCAGTCGGTTGTGGGTTACCGAGGGTGATTCCTCTTTCACCACCTCCGATGATGCCTCTGTCGTGCAACCCCTCAAGTGTGAACCCATCGAGGGTGATTCCTCCGAGTTCACCTTGACGGATACATCGAGTGGGAATCCAACGAGGGTGATTCCTCGGATTCCTCCTTGATGTTATGGACACACGGATACTTTGACTTACTTCAGAAACTTGTGAAAGTCGGGTAGACCCCGAGGGGTACCCGCGAGAGATGTGGAGTCGGGTTGACCGTGAGGGTACCCGCGAGATAATTACGTGGCACGGCCGGGCATTCCTGGCCCTTGCCGTAAGTCCACGAGACGGGGCGACGAGGTCACATGATCGTGAGTCTCTGCCCGTTTCCGCGAGCTCCCAACACACTAATGGGTTAGGATATGTGATCTGAGTAGGCCTCTGGCCTTTTCGCACTAACCACCACGCGGGAATAGTATGGGTACTCGGTGTCGTATGTTTCAGCCGAAGTTCTTCAGACGTCAGCGATTGAGCGGCGCGCGCCCGGGTGGACCGCGAAAGCCTGCATGTGTATACAGGGGCTAGGTCTGCTCCCGGCCGCGTACGCAACGCGCAGGAGTGCAAAGGGCGATGGGCTCAAGACCCCTGAGCGCTTAGGTTGTAGACCGGCGTGCTGGCCTCTCTATTGAGCCTAGATAGGACAACGGCGTGTCGATCAGCCGAGGCCGGGCATGGACCGACCAAGTGTGTCCGGCCAGAGTTAATCGAGCGTGTTGGGTAAGTTGGTGCACCCCTGCAGGGAAGTATATCTATTCGAATAGCCGTGTCCACAGTAACAGGACGCTCAGAAAATATCCCGATCTAATACAACTAGACATGGATACTTGTGATGCTAATGGATATTATAGCTCCGGGATCGCTTTCTCGCAGGGAGTCGAGGAAGGATCTCTGGGCTTGGCTACTATTATACTTGTTGCTACTACTATATTTATGTACTAATCTACACTCTGCTAATGCTGCAAGATGTTGCAAGTTGCTAGTCTTCGATAGGCTAGGACTTCTCTCTTTTCTGGCATTTCTGCAGTCTAGTCCAGAGATACAGCCCCCTCTTTTGATACCGATGCATAAATAGAATATTTCTGATGTAAGTCTTGCGAGTAATTTGGATGAGTACTCACGGCTGCTTTGCTTCTCTTTTTTCCCCATACCCGATTGCTGCGATCAGGTGATGGATCCCAGGAGCCAGCAGCCCCGGTCGACGACTACTACTACCCCACCGGCGGAGCCTACTACTACGTGGAGACCGACGATCAGGAGTAGTTAGGAGGCTCCCAGGCAGGAGGCCTGCGCCTTTTCGATCTAGTGTCGTTGTTTTTGCTCAGCCTTCTTAAGGCATGCTTGTTTAGCTTTATGTCTGTACTCAGATATTATTGCTTCCGCTGACGCTTGTGTACGCGAGCTTGTGTATTCGAGCCCTCGAGGCCCCTGGCTTGTAATATAAAGCTTGTATGACTTTTATTTGTGTTTAGAGTTGTGTTGTGATATCTTCCCGTGAGTCCCTGGGCTTGATCGTGCGCATTTGCGTGTATGATTAATGCACGATTGAGTCGGGGGCGTCACACGACCACTGCGCCAAAGTCTACCGCCGGTCAGATCCGCGTCTCCCTCCTCTCCGGACGGCCTCGCCGTTATGGGAGGGGAGAGGGCGCCGATCTGGCCGGGCGGTTCTGTGTACACTACTAGAAAAAGGACTGTTAGTGGCGCACCTATTTTTGCCATTAATGGCGCACTATAGGTGCGCCACTATTACCACGCCATTAGTAACAAATACTAATGGCGCACCTCTGGTGCGCCATTAGTATTGCAGGTAACAGTGGCGCACCTTGTAGTGCGCCATTACTATTGCTACAGGTGCGCCACTGGTAACTTTTTTTTTGAAATTTATTGATTTTTTTTGAATTTTCAAGGCGGGAAAATAGTAGTGGCGCACCGTCTAACCCCCACCGTGCGCCATTGCTATTTTTGAATTTTGAATTTGGATCTGGATCTAGATCTGGCTCATTTTTTTGGCTCGTTTTTTTTGGTTAATTTTTTTTCAAATTTCGTTCTCGACCTGGATCTTTTACGTTCTTTGTGCCGGGGGAGCTCCACATGTGGCCGGAAGTAGAGGAGGAGGGAGGAGAGACCGTGAGGAGGAGAGGAGGGAGGAGGAGGTCGCCGGAGAGGAGGAGGAGGACCGTGAGCAGGAGAGCAAGGAGCACCGTGAGGAGGAGAGGAGGGAGGAGGAGGTCGCCGGAGGAGGAGCACCGTGAGGAGGAAAGGAGGGAGGAGGAGGTCGCCGGAGGAGGAGCACCGTGAGGAGGAGGTCACCGGAGGAGGAGCACTGTGAGGAGGAGGAGGTCGCCGGAGAGGAGGAGATGGAGTGGAGGAGAGGAGGAGCGGAGGAGATGGAGTGGAGGAGAGGAGGAGAAGAATGAAGGGGAAGGGAGGAAGAAGGGGAAGGGGAAGGGGAGGCGCGACGGGCGGCGGCGCTCCTGTGGCTCGGTCACCGGCGAGATGAAGGCGCCGGTCTCGGGATAGAGGAAGCCTGCGGGCGGCAGCCATGTCGGGGAAGGAGAAGGGAGGAGGAGGAGGGGGAAGGGGATAAGGAGAGAGGAAGGAGAGGGGTGGGTGGGTGCGTACGTGGTGGGGCTTGTGACATAGTAATGGCGCACCACCCCGTGGTGCGCCATTGCTATGGTACATAGTAATGGCGCACCTAGGTGTGGTGCGCCATTACAATGTAGCATAGCAGTGGCGCACCTAGGTGTGGTGCGCCATTACTATTTTTAAAATTTTTTGAATTTTGAAGGCGAGAAAATAGTAGTGGCGCACTATGCACTGGTGCGCCATTGCTAACTTTTTTTAATTTTTTTATTTTTTGCCTCCAGATCTTAAAAGCATCGTAACTTTTTTTCTGTGGGGTTTTTGAGGATTCTAAAAAATCGATAACGGGCGTGCCGGTTGAATTCGGATGTAACTTTTCGAGTAGATGCTTTTTCATATAAAAAACTTTTTCATCGGAGGTCGTATGCAAAAGTTATGGCCATTTTACCGAAACACGGCGGCCTTTTGCAAAAAAAATCGAAATTCATGTTTGTTAATTTTCCTAACAACTAGAACACATAACACATGGGCATCTCGAAGGATTTTTAAATTTGAATCTTTTATCATTTTCTTTTATTTTATTTTAAACTGAAAAGGCGATCCACGGGGGGGTGGGTGTGTGTGTGTGTGGTGGGGTGTGTGTTTGTGTGTGTGAGACGTTAGTAATGGCGCACCCTCCCTGGTGCGCCATTGCTAGGGTGCGCCATTACTAACCTCACACACACGCAGGCACACACCCCCACCAGACATAGCAATGGCGCACCACACCAAGGTGCGCCATTACTATGTAGCATAGCAGTGGCGCACCTAGGTGTGGTGCGCCATTGCTATGTCTGGTGGGGTGGGGGATGGACAAAAAAAATAGCAATGGCGCACTGCTTAGGTGGTGCGCCACGTACTACTAAAAAAAGAACAATGGCGCACCTGCTTCTGGTGCGCCATTGCTATATAGCAGTGGTGCACCACCACCATGGTGCGCCACTAATAGGGATATTGGCTATAGCCATTTTTCTAGTAGTGGTACAGTAGGCTAGGTAGGCTTAGCTGTAGCTATGTCGGGCCTGCTCTCTGGTTCTTTGCTGGAGAGATGTTGACGGCTCCGATTAATGGGGTTTGGAGAGGCGCCGGCGAGGTGGACGCGATTGCGTCGACTCAAATAAGAAGGGCCGCAGCTCCTTCTCCACCTTGGCGACGAGATTGGCGAGACGGTGGCGTCGATCTCGTCGGCCCCTTTTGTTCTCCGGCTTCTCCATCGGCTCGGCGGCGCCTCCTCCAGCGCCTTCGAGAGGCCGAGAGATCCTGTACAGGAGCTTCATGGTCGGCGGTGGTCGTCTTCATGGCGACTTCGGCGGCCGGCGAGAGGTTTGTTTCTCCAGTACGTGGTTGGTGGTCCGAGGCAGTAGCTCCGGCGACTCTCCTTCGACTTCGTCGGACGGAGGAACCGGTGCTGAGGCTGAGAAGCAAGGGGATATACCCCGGTCGACGTGCCACATCAACAGTGCTTTGTCGTTCGCGACGAGGATCTTCATCGACTCACAAAGCCGGCAACGGCGATGGTGCGTTCTCAGTTTCCGGGATTGCGGAGGCCCCTGTCGTCTTCCGGTGGCTGTTTCGGCGACGGCGGTGGCCGGCAGCGAGCGTCGATTGGTTTGCTGAGAAGTCCTCCAAGGACCTGATTGTATTTTCTCCTTTTAGTGGGGACTTTTTTGCAGTCGTGCCACATCAATTTGACTTGATCGCCGGGTACACCGCCATTGTCCATACAAAATCCTTAACTGAATTTGACTGAATTATGCACCAGCATTATTCAGTCCATGCTAAAGTTTGAGATTTCTGCAGTTTTATCTTGACTGAATTATGCACCAGTAAGTTGCAGCAAGCATAACATGGAGCATAGCAGAGCATAACATGGTGTACCTTCCATGGCGACCCAGGAAGAAGCAGAGTCGGAGAAGCGGTGGTCTTCCCTCCTTGTAGGCCTGCGCGCATGATGCATCAGGGAGGGCAGCGGCCTACATGTCCATGTTATGCTGCTGCTGTTGGTGGACCTTCCATGGCGTCGCGCTGGTCATGGAGACGGGGGTCAGAGAGGGAGGGAGAAGAGACGGGGGTGGGTTAGAGAGAGAGAGAAGAGGAGGGATTCGTACCCATGGATCCATGGCTGCCTGAGCTCGCTGGCTAGGGATTCGGGTCCTCCGCCGCTGCGGCTGCGTGGTCGTGGAGGAGGACGGCGCTGCTACGGCCACGCTCCGCTGCTACGGCGCCGCGCCACTCCGCTGCGAAGCCGGCGTCGACGCATGCGGATCCAGCGTCGGCGCACGCGGATCCAGCCTCCGCCGCCCAGAAGCTCGTCGCCGGGCGCCTAAAAAATCAAGCTTTTGACCTACGGTACGGGGTGCGCGGTGGTGGGGAGAAAGGGAGGCGAGGAGAGGCCGGCGACGACGACGAGGAGAGGCCGGCGACGACGGGGATCTGGAGGGGAGCGAGAGGGGGGTGGGTGAGAGGGGAACGAGAGAGTGAGCTCGAGTGGGTGAGAGCGGTGGTGGGAGGGCATTTCTGGAAAGTGAAAAATATTCGTAGCATTACGAAATTTGCACGTCAAACCCTTAAATGACTTACATTTCGGTATAGAGGGAGTATAAGACAAGTAATTTGGAATGTATATGATGGTTGATGTATCTAGACAAATATAAGACAAGTAATTTGGGACGAAGAGAGTAGTAAAATTGTATATGTTCCGATCTAAAAAAAATCGTATATGTTTCCCTTGAACTATCGTTTTATCTTGTGTTTGTAGTTTCTGTTAGACTCTGCTAGGGCTGATGGGCTGTCTCTCCTCGCGTGCTGTAATAAGTGATACTTGTGTTGGTTCCGTTTTTGTGAAATGAAACCGGGGCAGGAGCCCTTTTCCTCTAAAAAATGTATATGTGCAAAGGTAGTTTAGTTATAATAGAGCGCACAACTTATTTTGTCATTTAAAAAAAATAAAAGAAGGGCCTCCCTTTTCCGATTTTCATTAAAAGAAACCACATGGTTCAGTACCTAATACAATCTACTGCTACTAAGCATAAAAAGATTACGCTAAGGAAAACATCCAGGATGAACACCATCAGCTCCACCACCTCGGAACAGACCGGACCCAAAAGCCAAAGCTACAAGACCAAGGGACTCCTCCAAAAGTTTACCAGGAAATACAAATAACAAAAGTCAAACTAAAAGGAAAAGCAGAAACGCCTCTCGTCGGGGAGATAAGCCAGCCACCATCGTCGGTAGGAAGTGAAGAAGAATAAATGCATCAACAGGTCCATCTTGTTTTTAGCCACCTATCCTTAACACTCCATGCTTCCATCCCTGTGATGACTTGTAAACTTCATTTGCTACCCGTCCTAGTAGCTTTGCCCCCAACGTTAGCACCTCTTTGTTTTTCACATGTATCTGCAAGATAGACCATCCCACAATCCAGTAGCGAATTAGCTTAATCGGGATCATCGGGTCATTAATGATTTTTTTTTGTAAAAAATAACATTGTTACTGCATTTTTAGATAGCCCAGAAAACTGTAGAAAAACCCACGAGAACTGGCTTTTGATCTATTCATGGGAAACTATTAATCCATCTCCCAAAGAATTCATCAAGAGATTTTGGAGCAAAGTTAAGACTCAAAGCACATTTCAAAATGCTCCAGAATAAACATGCAGCAGAGCAGCTAAAGAATAAATGATCAGTACTTTCATCTTTACCACAGAACACACACATCTTACTCCCCTTCCACCCTCTTTTTAGGAGAGTATCTTTGGTAAGAATACTTTTCCTCGCCATCAGCCAAAGAAAAACTTTAATCTTAGCAGGTACTTTAACTTTCCACAAAAACTTATGTGGAAAGTGGCAATCATCCTCAATCAACTTCCTATATAAAAGATTTGACACAATTTTTTTTGTCAGCTGTTAGCATCCAATCAACCTGGTCTTTACCAGAGCTCATTTCAACTTCTTCACACCTAAGTTTGAGGCTTTTCCATAATTCTAGGGATTCCCCATATAAAGTTCTTCCAAATTTAAACCCCATCTATCCTTTTTGAATAGCCTCAACAATAGTGATGTTATGATCAAAGCTTTTTTTTTTTGCGGGTAAATACAATCTGGGGTAAGCATCTTTTAAAGGCTTATCATCAATCCAAATGTCTTCCCGAAATCTTGTATTATGTTCATCTCCCAATTTCTTCTTACAAAATTGGTCAATAAGTCTTTCTCCTTTAGAATGCTACTCCAAAACTGAGAATCACCTACTTTAGGTTTGGTTCTGGAGATGCATCCATTAGGGACATATTTGTTAAGTAAAACACTTGGCCAAAGTCCAGTTTCAAGCTTCCAAAACCACTTAGCCAACAAAGCTTTATTCATGACCTCCAAAATAAGAATACCTAGACCCCCTAAATCTCGAGGTTTACAACAGGTTTTCCAATTAACTAAGTGGTATTTTTTTTTCTTGTCTTCATCTCCCTGCCACACCATTCTGGTTGTGAAGAAATTAGCTTTTTTAAGTACACCCATAGGAATAGGGTAAAAAGACATCATAAAAAAGGTAAATTGGTCAGGTAGGCTTGAACTAAAGTACCAGCAATCGACCCCAACAACTTACCCTGCCAGCAAGCAAGCACATCTTTTCTCAATTTTATAAACCACACTTCCTAGTGTTTATTTCTGATCCTAACATCTGAGATAGGCATACCCGGATATTTCATAGGCAGCCCCTCCATATGACAGGTGAAGATCTCTTGATAAGTTTGCATCCCCAAAGAGAAACAACTCACTCTTATGATAATTAATAGTAAGCCCAGACATCTATTCAAACACACTAAGGATAAATTTAAGATTTTTGGCACTATCAATATCATCCTGGAGCAGGAAGATTGTACCATCGCATACTAGAGCATATTAACCCCATGAGCCAAATACAAAGCCACACAATGTTTTTTTAAAGATCTAACAAATTGCTAGCTTCAATTGATATTGAGAAGAAAGCAATGGGAAAACAAGAGTGGAGTGGATCTGAGGATCAAAGATAAATAGAAAAAAGGTACGGGGCCTCTAGAGGTCGGAGGTAGGGCAATCTCTCACGCCGGATCCCCGAAGGGGCTCTGTAGTCACTTTGCTCCAGCAAGATGCCAAAGCTCGAAAGATCTAACGACTGTCGCGTTGATCTCGTTTGACGCTGCAATTTCCCCCTGAAGCTGCAGCAGTTACACTCTTGCCAGATCTCCCAAAGACTAGGAGAATAATCGATCTGATTGCCTTCCTTTGGCCGTGTGCGGTTCAGTCGATGATGTCCCGCACCACCTCAGACGTGCGTTGCTTCAGCTGCCAATTTACTTGCAGGTTTAGGGAGACACAACCCTTCCATTGGGCAATCTTGGACCAATCCACCAGGGCAACTGGGAAACTCTAGAGAAGATGGCATGAAGTCTCCAGATTTCGCAGGCAAAGATACAGCCCCTGCATTGTAGGCAATCATTGCACCACAACTGGTCCTCATGGAGGAGCCATGCGAAGATCTTGATCTTACCAGGAGCACACCCAATGTAAGGTGATTATCAAACCAACGTGAAGATGATTGTTAGACACATTTTACCATGAGAATTCTATAAAGAAGAATGCCAACGGTTCGATGATAAACTTGTCATAAACACTTCACACACTAGAATATTCTATTTGGCTATACATAAACATACTCTAAAAACCGATGGGGTGTATGGTTTAAAGATAGCTGCCAAAGATATTGAAAAAAAATAACACATATGTGACCGCACACAATTACATGTGCAATACATCCATGCAGCTAACACAAGTTCATTCGTGGATCCATACAATTTTAACCTTTTATTTTCTCACATATAAGATTACTTGGTTTAAATATATTTTGAAGGGCTAATGTATCTAAAGAGAAAATAACTAACATAATTTTTTTATAAACAGTGTAAATCAAGCACAAAGTAAGAGTATTTTTGAATGATCAATGTTAGAACCGTGCTACAATAATGAAGCTAATATTTATCAAGAGCATTATGTGATTAATTCTGCACACCAGATAATCTACAAATATACTAGATAAGATTGTAGTGTAAAATTCTAGTGTTATTTATTATAACGCACCCCAGAATCAACAGGTATTTTGACCGTTCGTTCTTCACATAAAACTCTTGCGGTGTCGTAGCTCGGCGATAAAAATTGACCCTCAAATCTCGCGCTTGGAAGATCCCCTTGTGAAGAGTCTCAACCGGATAAAGCATGTTGTAGTTATATGGTCGGGGCAGTAGCTGAAACCCTTGTTGATGTCAAAGTCGGAGAAGGTGGGGGTCAGAGACAAGGAGAAAACAACACATCATAATAGTGGTGATGTCGTCAAGATTGGATAAATTCCTTGTGAGTAAGCTAACTTGGCTGCGTCAAGAACTTCACTGTTATGAGTTCTTTTGACATGGAAAACCGGCATATTGTTAGAAGAAGTGATGGAAAAAAAGATTGCAAGAAGACCTCTAATCAGACAATGCCCTAATTGTGATGTTGGGGCCCTTGCCACTGCTGGTTTTACCAATGTAAGATTGTCTGCTAAAATGGCTACCTCCTGGATCTTCAAACTGTTCATAATGGTTGCTGCTAGCTTGATTGCTAGCGCTTATGCTTGCAAGGTTATTGCTGAGATCGTACTCTGTCTTCTTATTTCTCCCTCTTGAACATACATGAAAATGCATACCTGCTTTAGAAGATCTTTTGTATTATTGGTTAAAGCTCTCGCCTGAGGTCCCCCTTCATCTTGCATAACCTGTAAACAAGTTCTATATGCACTTTTGGTAGTAAATTTCCCCAAGAGTTGAACCAAGGAGAGCTCCAAAAATAAATATTGCATGTTGTGATTTGGAAAAAGGAATTCCTGATAAGCACATGTCTGATTTTGAGAATAGACGCACAAAAGGCAGATTTTGGTTAGCTCTCCAAATAGAAGAATCGGGGAAATATTTGGATTACAAAACTTTAGAAAGGGGCTGTCAGGTTTCTCCACAATTCTCCAGGTGCAGCATCCGGGAGGCCATCGCCGCCGCGGTGGTGGAGCGGTACCATAGGGAGGGGAGGAACCCCTCGGCTGGACCCTGCCTCCTCGAGTCATTCTAGCTCCACCACTCTCAATTCTCCCTCCAGAGTACATGATACATATATGTAGTTGGCATTCTACATACCACAGTAAGCCATTCATCCGCTTGACTCCCTTCTACTCTTAATTGAATATGGCTATGAGATGCCAATTTGTCGAATGGAAGGGGATTTAAACTCTAGTATTATGTCTTATGTTTTGCTCTTCCTCGCCGGATGTGGGGAAGAACAGGACGTGAAACATATACGTCTCCATGGTCGACGAAAATTTAGACTAGGAACTATGTCATGTCTCCACGGTCGACAAAGATTTAGACTAGGAACTATGTCATGTCCGCTTTTGTTTAATGAAATATGTCAAACTTTTCATGAATTTGGTCCGGTTTAAATGGTTTGCATGAAATTTGCCATGTTTGCTCAAGTCACGTCGAAATGTGCGTGACGGTTGGATGGCCGGCTTCTGTGTCTCTGGTCCGTGGTGGACGGATGCTCTTACAGGTCACGTTGAGCAGAATTGTCATTTATTTTCCCCGGTCGATGAGAATTAAACGTGAACTGTTGGCACTAGTGCGTTGGGGCAAGGGCCCTGTTTCCACTGCAGCCAATTTTTCATGCTTAGCAGCACTCAGCTATCAAGAAGAATTTTATTTCTTCCTGCGCTGAGCCCTGCTCCCCATGTTATTTCTTCTCCACTCCATGGATCACAACTGCACCACCTCCATGGTACCATGGCTCGTAGTAACGCTGCCACGACCCACCCAAAAAGCAGACCGACACTGGCTTGCTGCACCAACATAACTGACTTTGCAGCACTGTTTGCACCCAACCTTTGCAGCGCCACACCCGGCCTTTATAGCACCCCGTTGTCTTGCCAGCAGCGTCAGCACAGTGCCAGTCTTGCAGCACCCACAGATGAGTGCTAGATATATAATCAAAATCAGCAGCAAATAAAGGGTTCATATCAAGTGGAAGACCGGAAATGGATTTCCCAACCGTGTTCTTCTGTGATGCTCGATAAATGACAAAAAGGAATTTGTGCAGTTCATGATGACGACATTTCCTTTGCCGAATGTTGATCCAGCCAAGAGATTATATCGTCAGGAACTTTGAAAATCCCCTCGTCTGGTTCACCTTCCAAGATGGCATGGTAGGCATCTTTGTACAGGCGCAGCGTCTTGTCCGATGTCTTGGCTTTTTCATAGAGATCTTTGCTCACGCCTGGGTCGGTGACCAAATCAGCATCACATGCAGAATGATTATGGGCAGGGAAACCTAGATGGGAAAATGAAGCAAACATTAAATATCACTGTAACAGAACAAGAAGACAGGGCACTGGCAATGCTACAGCATAATATAATTCGCATATAGAGGAAAAAACCGAGATACTCGGCCTTCCCGAAAATGAGATAGCTATTTAAAAAAAAACATGACAGTTCATTAAATTGAAGTGTACCAACGCAAACAGTAGGAACATTGATGTGGAATGCCCGTCTGGCTTGGCAATGACCAAACTGCAACTAGGTTCTTTAACCACCCCCTCCTGGCCTCCTCCCCAGAGAATATCGTAACCCCTCAGATAAAAAAATCTCAACGCGGTCCACAGTTGATAACATCTTATTGGAGTAAAATGTCCTGCCTATATTCTTTGCTAAGCCGGGAGGCAACATGGCATACCCCAAGAATCAATGCAAATTCATGTATGTCAAGAGGTTGAACCAAGGAATTTATGAGTGCTATCTCTTGTGTGGTCCTCAGCATCTCCAGAGCTGTTCAGAGACGTGGTTTATCCTTGTAGGCAATCACATTGTAAGAACACTGCAATAAGCATCGAATTAACATAAACAATCTTTTCACTAGGCATAACGTGTGAGTAGCTATAACTAAATAAGAAGTTCTCAATGAAATAAGTTAATCTCTGTATTAACCAAAAATTGGCAAATAAAGAACACAAATATTGGTCGAAGAGAAGTCAGCAGTATGGCATGTATTGACCTGCTCTTGTTTTTCTTTCTCTCTGAATGCCAATTCTGCTAAGTCTTTCTGTGGAACAAGCTTCTCTTTTGGAAGGAGTTTAGCCAAGAAAATCAGAACTTGCTGAACAAGCCAAGATGGGACCACGTCATCTGAAATCTATTAAACCGAGTTTGTGAATTAGTGACCAAACATAACTAGCACATGTAGGATCTCATGCAGTAAAACCACCTTGCACATAGGTACAACTAGAATTGCACCATTCCATTCTTTTGGTTGCTTAAAGTGAATCTTCAATGCAACTGCTGTCGGTACTAAAACCGGCAGATCTCGGGTAGGAGGTCCGAACTGTGGATCTAGGAATCAATGTGTAACAGGGAACGTAGAGACAGCGATTTACCCAGGTTCGGGCCTTCTCGAAGAGGTAAAACCCTACGTCCTGCTAGATTGTATTGATGTGGAAGTATGAAGGTTACAGAGTTGATCTACCTCGAGACCGGATGAGCTAAACCCTAGGTTGGTTTCTGATGATTCTCCCCCTCTACGGACTAAACCCTCTGGCTTATATAGACACCAGAGGGACCTAGGGTTACACATAGTCGGTTGCCATCAGAGGATAAAACATGCCGGTTACACTAATTATTTCTTGGAGGAGACGCCAAGTCTTCGGAGGTTTCCTTCTGGTGCCCGGGGTCGCCTACAATCCGGTCTTCTTGACGAGCAAAGAGCGGCCCATTAGTCCGGCCCACTAGAGATAGGCCGGCGGCCCGAGTACCCCCTAGTCTGGGACACCCTCAGTAGCCCCCGAACTAGTCTTCAAAGCCGAGGTAGACGCCGAACACCACCAGCTTTGTGGACCAGTTCCCTTCCTTCCGTGACACCGGTGACAGGCTTGCATCTCCTCTGAATCGAGTTCCCAAGTGTTGCCTAGCCGCACACACGCCGAACTATGCTTCGGTCGCCAAGGTGTACCGATAACTTAGCCCCGAAGGCTAGTCGCTTAGGTGTGAAGAGTACCCCTATCTGACAACTTTTACCGAAGGGTCACAACCCGCCACGACCGTGAGTTGGTTTATGAAAAAAGTCGATTCGCGGTTCGAGGCGGTTCTTTCATTGGCACGTCCCATCGATACGGAGATCGTGCCCTGTTTTTAAGGGATATGATCAATAACTTGCTCTATCCCACGCGCGCATAATGGCACGATTTATATGGGGAAATGGCGAAGCCCGCGGCACTGTAAAGGGACCCTAGGTTTTTACAGCCCATAAAAGGGGAACGGCCTCCATTTCCTTTGCACGCTCTCACTTCTTCCTTCGCCGTTGCCTTCCCCATCTCTTGAGCTCCAGCGCCCAGATCCGCTCTCCCTCCCAAGAGCTTCTCCAGCTACCCGTGCAATCTAGCAATGGCGGGTTCCGGGTCCAAGGGCAAGTGGGAGGCTTCCATCGTCACCGAGAGCGCCATCTTGGAGTTGAAGAGTGCGGGCTACCTCCCCGCCAACGTCGCCCACTGCACACCAGAGGCAGGCCAGGTCATCCCCACTCCGCGGCAGGGCGAGAGGGTGGTGTTCCTCCCCCATTTCATCCGAGGTTTAGGTTTTCCCCTCCACCCCTTCGTCAGGGGCCTCATGTTTTTCTACGGGCTTGATTTCCACGATCTTGCCCCGAATTCCTTTCTGCATATCTCAGCCTTCATCATCATTTGCGAGGCCTTTCTTCGGGTCTGACCACACTTCGGCCTGTGGCTGAAGATCTTCAACATCAAGCCGAAGATCGTTGACGGCCAGCAGGCGGACTGCGGGGGAGCGATGGTCAGCAAGCTTCCCCGGGTGGAGTGGCCAAAGGGCACCTTCATCGAGACCGTCAAGATCTGGCAGAAGGAATGGTTCTACATCACGGAGCCAAGGAGCGCGGATTGGGGGGAGATTCCCGCCTTCAGATCCGGACCCCCCACGAGGCTGGTCTCATGGACCAAGAAAGGCCTCGACTGGGGGTCGAACAAGGAGGTGAAGCTGCTGCAGAGCCGGATCGCCAAGATGATAGAGCGGGGCGTCGAGATGCCCAACGTGATCCAGATTATGCTCTACCGCCGAATCCTCCCCTTCCAAGACCGAGCTGCCCCCATGTGGGCTTACAAGCCTGAAGACCCGGCCACCGTGCTTAGCTTTTTCCGCACTTCCCATGCTCAACTGTGGAAGGTGTTGTTCAAGCCGCAGAAGGACTGGCCGGCCGAGGCGGAAGACATCGACCTCGACGCCGCACACCCCCCTCGGGGGTACGTTAAGTTTTTCTCTTGTATTCGGATTACTCCCTTTTAATAAGGTACTCAATTCTCTTGTTCCTTGTTCACAGAACTGGCTGAAGTAGGCCGAGCAGATCGACAGCCCGGCCCCGCTGCCCGAGGGTCCCCGGACGGCCTTGCTAATGGCCATGCTAGCGGAGGAGCCGTACGAGGCGCTGGAGAGGAAGGACAAGAAGAAGGAGAAGAAGAGGGAGGCCAGAGAGGGCCTCCGCTCCCGAGGACCCCCGGACACTAGATCCGGGGACACCCATGCTCCCTCCGCACAAGAGGAGGAGAAGGAGCAGGGAGAGGAAGGGGAGGAAGGTGATTCCCCCCAATCAAAGAAGAGGGCGGTGTCCGAGGGCGCCGAGGAGGAGCCGCTTCGCCCCTCCCCCAAGAGACCATGCAGGGCCAAGGTGGCCCTGTCCTACAATAGCTCGGCTTCTGCCGAGGACTCTGAGGCCTCCGACGAGGTTCCTCGGAGGACCCCCAGGGCAAAACCACAGGCCCAAAGGTACGCATCCTAATATTCGCGTAAGTGTTTTCGGCCGAACTGAGTTTGATATTGATCACATTTTTACTTCTAACATCGCAGCCCGCTGCGTGACCTCCCCACCGACCGAGTCTCGGAGGGGGATTCTCCACCGGCCGCGCTGGTGGAGAGCGGGACCGAGTCGCGCGCCTCGCCTCCCCCAATCGTCGAGGAGGCCGAGGAGGTCCTGTCGAGGAGGACCCCTACCGTGCCGGACACGGGGGAAGGGGGCGATACCATCATGGCTGAGGTGAATACCTCGGCCGCCGAAGACCAGGAGGAGAGGGCCCCTCTGGTAAACGAAAAGGAGGAGCCCGGACGATCCGAGCTCTCTCCGAGGGCGGCTCCGGAGTCGTCAAGGCATCCGGAGTCGGGCACTCTAGTCTTCGAGAGGGAAGAAACCAAAGTGTCCCCACCACCCCCGCCCGCCCTAGAGCGGGCGTCGACTGGGTGGCCGGACGAGATGGAGGATGCTTTAACTAGGTCCTCTATCGGTGAAGAGCACCGTGCCCTTATGGGCGCGGTGTTGCAAAGTCTTCGGTCCGTGGATAACAGACTGAAGGAGGCCTTCAGTGGCCTTCTCACAGGCTTCAAGGTGAGCCAAGTAATGTTTTTCCCTTAACGAATTTCTTTTGTATAAATGTATAGCCTCATACACAGTAGCCCCCGAGGCTCTGACTGGCTTGAACAATGCCGGTCAGAGGATCGAAAACCGATATCTCGGACCCTAATTTGTGTAGAGTGATGCTCAGGCGTCGTCTTCGGCAGCAGCCGCCAACGCAGAGGAGTTGGCCGAGCTGAATCGGAAGCTCAAGAGCTCCGAGGACGACCTCAGCCTAGTGAACAAGAGGTTCGATGAAGCGCAAGGCAAGTCTGAACTGTATTGTTTACGTCAGCTGTGTCCTTTTTGCTAAAAAAGGTTTAAAGTAGCCAAACAGAGTCGACTGATTTTACTGCAGCTGCCGCCGCGGAGGTGGAGAACCTCAAGGCCGTGCTGAGGACGGCTCAGCTAGAAGCGGCAGAGCAGAGGTCGGCGGCCGATCAAGCAACTGCCGAACTGGCTGCGGTGAGAACCGCTAGCCAGAAGCACGAGGCCAGAGTGGCTAAAGTGCAGCAAGAGCTCAAGGATGCCGTCACAAAGTGTGAGGCTCTTAAGCAGAAGAATAAAGAGTAGGCCGCCGAGCTAACCTCATTGGGGTCGGTGGCCAAGGAAGCGCGGACGGAGGCGCGCGGCTACCAGGAAGAACTCCGCCAAGTGAAGCTCATTGCGGATGGTAAGCCGTATTTTCTGCAAAATGTCTTTGGTGGTAACAGGTTCGCTTTGCTCACGCGAGTGTGGCGTTCCCCAGGCGCCTTTGCGGACCTCCCGAGGAGTGCGGCTGGCGCGGCCAGGTTCTTCGCCGCCCAGGAGGGTCGCGCCGAGCAGAGGCTATTTTGGGCGCAATTTCAAGCGCCCGAACACCCTCCCCTCCTCAACAACCAGATGAAGCAGCTGATGGAGTTGCATCGGATCACAGAGCCGGCGATGAAGGACCTCTGCGTCAAGCTATGGCCTGCGGAGCCGCTGCCGAGCAGTTACTTCGGTTTGGTGCAGAGACTGTACGACGCCACTCCCCGGATTGATGCCTGGAAGCGCTCCTTGTGCATTGAGGAGGCTCGGATGGCCTTCGGCAAAACAATGGTGCATTGGCCAAAGATAAAGCCAGCCGAGGTGGCCACCGGACCTCCGCCGCCAGGGAAGGAGCATAGGCGCCCCAAGCAGTACTTTCCCATCGTGATGGATGGTGCTCGGGCTATAGAGGCCCAATGCTCAAAAAATGTAATTTATGAGTAGATTATTTTCCTTGTATCCGAGGAGTTGAAAACTTTTGTTGTGTTTGCAATGCAAGTTGTTGGCTGTGAATATAATGCCTGCTTATGTTAATTTTGACTCCTGTGCGGCCGTTTTTAAACTGAAAGTTACCAGTTGTCGGCTTCAGCCCCCTTGCATGTACTGCATGGGGTGTTTTCTCGTAATACCTGAACCCTTAGCCGACGTCTCCGTGCCCGGAGGCGGTTATATGTACGGAAAACCAGGCAATCAGACTATGCGGTTTTAGTGCTTTCACTTAGCCATAGGAGCTTAACTGCGGGGGCTGGTGACTAGCCCCCAGTGTTTGTGATATCCGGACGAGCCGCGGTTAACACCATCATCACGTGGTTCCTATGACAGAGAACCCTTCGTTTAACACGGGCTAACCTCCAACAATTTTTAGTTTAACACTAGTCATCTAATCGCCGACCAGTTCTCGCTTACTATGATGGTCAGTTTTCGGCTTTCTCCACTGAGGTACTTAACCAGGCTAGCTAGAAGCACAATCGCAGTGGTTCTCCCTTTACCCTCCTAGCCAAACAATGCGGAACGTAAGAGGGTAAACACAGGAGCCGGGCAACCCAACTATTTACCAAAGACACAATTCGGAACTGATTCATATAATGCAATATCCGTGACGCCGAGCACATGTAATAAGATTGGTGCCGGACTGATGTTTAGGGCTAGATGAAGATGCAAGCCCCCGGTCTATTAGCCGGCCACAAAAAGGAACGTATCGTAATAGTTTACTTTGGCCTAAAGAGCGGAAAGGAATATGCGACACGAATGACTGCACAATTACCAGAGGGAAATTGGTCTTTATTTCCTTTGAATTTGTGACGTCCAACCGTACAATCCGAACTGCCAAAGTAACTTTGATAGATACTATAAGAAATGAATACATTAGAGGAAAGGTTTACACAGGGCCTTCATGAGTGGTTTGACGTCCCTACTATGCCCTGCAGCACGTCTGTGCCTTTGCACTTTATGAAGCTTCCGTGTGAGTGAAGTTATAGACTGTGTGCTCGGCGGAAGTAGTAATGTTCGGCGGACGAGCCCTTGAGAAAGGGTTTTGAGAGATCGCAGCACTGTGTCAGCTTAACGCTGATCAGACCCTAGATGGTGCCTGTAATTGATGTTAATCCAAGAACATCTATCGGCCATGGCTCGGTCGAACTGAGCTCTTGGCCTCTGTATCATGTGTCCCCACAGCTGCCCATGGGATCTCGAGCGCGAAGTTGTGCACTCGAGGCACGTATTTCATGGCTGGGTAGGCCGTGCTGTGGGGCGCGTATCCCTATTTAGGGTGAGCACGGGAGTGGGGCCGAGGCCATAGCTCGGGTGCGTTTGCGTGCGTCCAGTGCCTTGGGGGTAGACCGGGCCTGCGACGCTTCTTCGGCGGCTTGGACTTCGGCGGCTAGAGCGGCCGTGTGTTCCTCTGTTCGGAGCGAGCGTTCAGTATTGCCATTGACGGTAATAACGCCCTTTGGTCCTGGCATCTTGAGCTTCAAGTATGCGTAGTGTGGGACGGCGTTAAAGCGGGCGAATGCTATCCGGCCAAGGAGTGCGTGATAACCGCTGCGGAAGGGGACGATATCGAAGATCAATTCCTCGATGCGGAAGTTATCAGGCGAACCGAAGACTACTTCCAATGTTATGGATCCCGAGCAGCGTGCTTCGACGCCTGGGATTACACCTTTAAAGGTGGTGTTACTGGGTTTAATCCTTGACGGGTCGATCCCCATTTTCCTCACTGTATCTAAGTAAATCAGGTTGAGGCTACTGCCTCCGTCCATAAGGACTCTGGTGAGGTGAAATCCGTCCACGATGGGGTCGAGCACCAGAGCCGCCATTCCTCCATGACGGATACTGGTCGGATGGTCTCGACGGTCGAAAGTGATCGGGCAAGCTGACCACGGGTTGAATTTCGGGGCTACAGGCTCTAGGGCGTAGACATCCTGGAGTGCGCGTTTCCGCTCCTTCTTCGGTATGTGCGTGACGTAAATCATATTCATGGTTTTTACCTCTGGAGGGAACTGCTTTTGGCCTCCATTGTTCGGCCCGCGAGGTTCATCGTCATCCTCGCTGCGTGGACCCTTGCTCTGCTCCTCGGCTGTGATCTTGCCGGCCTGTTTGATTACCCAACAGTTGCGGTTGGTGTGGTTGGCGGGCTTATCCGAGGTACCGTGGATCTGGCAGGGCCTGTCCAAGATTCTGTCTAGTGCAGACGGACCATCCCGGTTTCCTTTAGAAGGCTTCTTCCGCGGTCCTGACTTCGAGCCGCCGAACCCGGCGTTTACCGCTGCGTCATCGGCTTCACTGCCGTTGTTAGTGTGCCGGCGCTTATTATTCTTGTTGCGCTGGGGCTTCCCGTTCCCGTCCCCGGCTTCTGAAGTGCCGGGGTCTTTGGGATGGTTGCTTCGACGAGCTAACCAACTATCTTCACCCGCGCAAAAGCAGGTCATTAGGGAGGTGAGAGCCGACATTGTTCTCGGCTTATCCTGGCCGAGCTGGAGGGCGAGCCACTCGTCCCGAATACTGTGCTTGAATGCGGCGATTGCTTCGGCATCCGGACAGTCGACAATTTGGTTCTTCTTAGTCAAGAACCGGTTCCAAAATTGCCGAGCTGACTCCCCGGGCTGTTGGACCACGTGGCTCAAGTCGTCGGCGTCCGGCGGCCGAACATAGGTACCTTCAAAGTTAGCTCGGAATGCATCCTCGAGCTCCTCCCAGCTCCCGATGGAGTTTTCGGGTAGGCTGTTCAACCAATGCCTCGCTAGTCCTTTGAGCTTCAATGGTAGATATTTAATGGCGTGGAGGTCATCTCCTCGGGCCATGTGAATGTGGAGAAGAAAATCTCGATCCACACTGCTGGGTCAGTTGCCCCGTCATATTGTTCTATGTTTACGGGTTTAAACCCTTCGGGGAACTGATGCTGCATCACCTCATCTATGACACACATCGGGTGTGCGGCGCCCCTGACCCAGGCTACGTCGTGTCGAAGATCGGTTGTCATCCGGGCACGGTGCTGCTCCCGAGCTCTATCGTTCCTGTCGCGCCAGGCTTGGTATCCGTCCCGTCCAGCGGGAGCGTAACGTCTGGATCCATAGATGGATCTTGACTATGTCCCCCTGGCGTTCAGGTCATGCCGCAGATCGCGTGGGTCATCCGGTTGAACCGGGTCTTTGCCCGCCCGGTGAGGGGGCGCGGGTGGGTGTTCGGTTTCTCCAGCCGTCCTATCCCGTCCTCGAGGGGGCGCGGGTGGGTGTTCGGTTTCCCCAGCTGTCCTATCCTGTCCTCGAGGGGGCGGTCAGGCTGGCTTGCGTAAGTTCGTCTGGGAGGCATGGGCTCCAGGGCCTCGTCCTCGAATTCCGGGAGCAAGCGCCGCCGTGGGTAACTCTTGTATTGACCCTGGCGTTGGTCGTCGAGGCCTTCTTCAGCTGCTAAGACCATCGTCCATCTGTCGTTGAGCGTATCCTGTTCGGCTTTTAGCTGCTGTTGCTTCCTCTTCAAGCTTCGGGCGGTGGCTATAAGCTGCTGCCTGAATCTCTCCTGGTCCAGGGGGTCTTCTGGGACGAGAAAATCCTCGGGTCTGAGGCTATTCTCCTCTTCGGACGGAGGGAGGTAGTTACTGTCCTCAGAATCCTCGGGGTCCCCAGGGTCGCCCTGGTCCCCGTGCCCTTCAGGGGCGTCGTGGTGCTGTTCGGGGGTTTTAGCGCCGAGCTCCCCCATGTTGTCCGGAGTCTCGTTATCTCCGGTACCGTTCGTGTCTGTGTTGTTTTCCTTGCCCTTTCCTCGCCCTCTGGCTCGCCGTCATCGGCGTCTGGGCGGTTCTTCGGCGGGGCCGTCGCCGTCCTTCTTGGTCGTGTCGCCATCCTTGGGGGTATCGACCAAATAAACGTCATAGGTGGAGGTGGCGGTCCACTTTCCGGTGTTGGAGGTGGCAAGGGAAGGAGCCGTATAAGGCGGAACGTCGATATCCTCGTCCATGTCGTCAGCCTCCTCAGAGGCGTAGTCCAGCATGTCGGTTCAATCTTCGACAGTGGCTACTAAGTGGGTGGTGGGTGGGACGCGAGATTCCCCGCGGTCGGCCTCAAGTCCGATCTGCTCGTGGGCCGAGGACGGGCCTTCCACGATACTTATCTTCTGGATCCGATTTAACATCTCGCTTAAAAGCGAGAGGTCCACCGGGCCCATCCTTGGGCATACTTCGGAGTCAAACTCCGCCGCGCCGGCATCGGAAGTGTGCTCGGCCAAGGGTGACCCTTGGGTTTCTGGCGCCGGAGTTGGATCTGAACTCAAGGCCAGATCCGAACTGAGGGCTGGCCCGGAGACGGGGCCGAGGAGAGGATCCGAGGTTAAGGCCTCGGGGTCATTAGGCTCCTCAGGTAAAACTGAGACCCTAGTAAGGACCAGATCGCCCCGAGAATCGGCGATGTACTCCAGGTTACCGAATCTGATCTCCTGCTCAGGGGCGAAGCTGTCGACCTGGTCAAGGTGACCGGTCGGATCGGCGTGCAGCACGATGCTGCCGAACGCAAAGAGCTGACGGGGGACGAAGATGTCCCCGCTGCGGATGCCATCGCTGATGATGAGGCGAGCCATTGATCCTTGGTGACCCAACGGTGGAGCTCTCAATGAAAGCACCAATGTGGGGTGATAACCTGGCTTATTAGGGATGATAGACTACTCATATCAATAAGGAATTCCTTCTTTTCCAGGAGTCCATTCGGAAAGAACTCCAAAGTTAAGCGTGCTCAGCTTGGAGTAATTTCAGGATGGGTGACCGACCGGGAAGTTAGTCCCGGGTGCGCACGAGTGAGGACAAAGTGCACAAGAAAGACTAGTTTTGATCTGTGGGGCCAGTCTAGATCCCGCCAGGAGTAACGACCACCGGCGGGTGTGTCCGGGGCGTTATAAGTTGGTATCAGAGCCTTTACCGACCGCAGGAGCCCCCTTGATTGATCGAACCGTTGACGGGTCTAGAAGAAAAACTATTTTGAGTCTAGTTATATATCGGAGAGTAGGAATTATTTTTACTCCTTATCCCCTTTGTCGCTCTGGTGAGGAATTGTGACGTAGGTGTTTTGATTCTACTGCTCTTCTCACTCAATTTTTTTTTAGGATCACGCGGGTATTTTCGGAATCATTGTGATATCGGTGTGATAGAATTCTGTTCTTGGTGCCTCCTGACCGTATGGATTGGACCCTGGGAGTTGAGCTCCAAGGGGTTCTTGTCACATTCGCTATCGTTTCAGTTCCTGAATACCAGAGGACGCCGACATCGAAATGCTTCTATACTTCTTGTGGTGGCAAATAGTGCCGTGACTTTTCCCCAGTACTGGAGGAGATAGCTCAGATGATCCACCGTGACTAGTATCGCTGTGTTTTCGAAGGTCTGAGGTAGACGAATTTGCGAAGTTTCTCGGTTGGGTGTTAAGGGTTGCGGATGCAGTTGCAACTGATTAGGTTGTTGATTGCTGAGTAGGTTCCTGGACCCGCAACCTGATCGCATAACCAAGAAGTTTCGGGAGTTCTTAGGTGGGAATTCAAGTAGTTACCTAGGATATCTTTCCGACAGATGCATGATATGAGATTGGGGTTCGACGTCTAGTGGTCCGCGGTGCTCGTTGTGTCTTAAAGAATCCTTGTAGCTTCGCTATGATTCGGGGACGCTTCGTAGTCTCGTACACTACCTTGTACGGATGGACACTATAAGATCGAGCCCGTGTGGGCCCCACCACGAAAATTTCGGACGAAATCTCTATCATATGTTTGTTCCGGCTTATTCTCCAAGCCAAATCCTTTGTTTTTTTTGTTGTGGTATTCGAGTTGCTTCGAAGTCAAGTGTTGATTCCATATCCTTCCTAAACGGCGTTCTCATATTTTTATGGGAGTGCTAATCCTTCAATCGTTCGAGATTTTTATGTCAATTCCTTTTCAACCGGTGTGCTCCTCTTCAAGTTAATTCAATCCGCTCCATCATTTGCAAGACCAATTCTCAGTTTTCTCAACGGTGTTCGTTTCACCCGTTCCAAGTTATCTTTATTTTTCCCACCCTCCCACCCTTTTTCTTTGCGGAGTCAAAATTCTCAAATCAAGTATCCATTATATTCATGAGAAGTCTTTCCATTCTTTTCCTTCAATGTTCTTAACCGGTGATTCTCATGAAGATGCTCACGAGCTACAGTTCATCATTCCTCGTTCTCGTTTTCTTCTCCGGTGAATTAATTCAAGCTTTCGGTGTTGATCATATCCCTTTCCTCGTTTCAAATGTTTTCCCATGCCGGTGCACCTCTTAATCATTCATCTCTCTCTATTCTTCCCCAGAGTGCCGGATTTATCTTAGAAGACTCGTATTTCATTCAAGATCCATTCGAGCTAATTTGAGGTTGTTACCTCATTCAATCCATTTAAATCTGACCGGTGCAACCTCTATTTCAAGCAATCATTTCCAATGATGTTCTTTTGAGTGGGCCCTAACCCATAGGTCTTTTCCCAGGATCTTACCTGACTCTTCTAATTTTCCGAAGTTATTCTCAAATTCTTTCAAGATTGACATAAGAATGAATTCTCATCAGTCATATGCCTTCTCCAAGATCGCTTTCAAATTATTTTCATCTTTGGCTCAACCTTTCTATTCTTCATTATTCCAGAGTGTCTCAACAATTTTGGTGGTGTTCCTTGTCGTCATTCTCAGTGTTGAAGACCGAAGAAGAGTTCCTCTTAAATCTTGCTCCGTTCTCTTGAAGATTCATCGTTCAAGCTTGTTGCCACCCTCTCAATTATTTTCATTCGTGAGAAATTCTTTTCATACCCATCCGGAGTATTTCAGGAGTTGTTGTCGTTTTGATTCTCCGGAGGCCATCATTTCAGAAGAATTTGTTCGTTCTTAACGTTCATCTCTCGTTATCAATTTCTTCCGGTTCATCATTCAAGTATTCCCTAATAAGCTCGTGATCTCGTCGTTCTCTCATATTTAAATTCCCTCAAGTGTCTTCATTCATTTTATAATTCTTCCCGGCGATTCGTTCTCTTTTCTTCGTTCGTTTTCAATTCTTACGGTGGTTCACTCAAGATTTATCTTCCTTTGTTATCATATCAATTCATTCGTTCCTTTCAAATCCTACCGGTGATTCGTTGAAGACCTTCCCAAGTTTGCGCTATATCTCTCCTCAATCCTTTTCAACAAGAATAAGTAGCATGCCAATCCGTTGCTTGTCATCAATTTAAGTTGACGAAGGGTAAGCATGACATAATTCTTATTCCATCAAGGTGAATGAATTCCTTCTTCCAGAGTTTTGTTCATGATGAATGAAGTCTCGGTTCAATTTGCTTCATCTTTTCTTTCCGGAGTTCCAAGTTTTCTCGGTTATCTCGTCACGAAGCTCCATCTAAATCATTGCAAGGCTTCATCTTGTTCTTTTCAACTTTCATTTCGTTTCGATCATCTTGTTATCTATTCGGAGTTCTTCGAGAGTTTCTTCATGTTGTTTCATTAATGATTTAACTCATTCTTGGAGTGCATCAAGTTTCTTGTTGGAGGAGCCCAAGTATTCTTCTTCTTGCATTCTGAAGTGCTATTCCTTCTCCCTTGTCTTTTGAGGTGGTGTTATGTCTTTCTTGACAATGTCCCTTCGTGTTTCATGATTCGCAAGTTGTCAGGAATGAGATATTTAAACCCATCATTTTTCTCTTCGTTCAGGAATGAGTTAACTTGGGTTATATTTTCACCTAAAGCTTGTCCTAAGGATTGCTGCTATTATGGTGCTTATGTATTATCCAAGTACCCTTTTATCCTCTCGGTGAAAGAAGTTTTCATCTCTTTGTTGACCTCAACCAATCAATTGTTTTCCGTTAGTGGCCGGTTGTCACCTCATAATTTTGAGATGTTTTCTATAGGCCCACAACAAGCTTATTCTTTTCGTTTTTGATATTCCAACAACTCCGTTCATTCTTTCCTTGTAAGGATGCTTTTCAAAAGCTTCAATTCTTTCGTTCCTGTGGCCCGATGAGGACGTCGGTTCCTATGAGTGGAGGTGTATGTGATAGCCTGTCTTATTAGGGATGATAGACTACTCATATCAATAAGGAATTCCTTCTTTTCCAGGAGCCCATTCGGAAAGAACTCCAAAGTTAAGCGTGCTCAGCTTGGAGTAATTTCAGGATGGGTGACCGACCGGGAAGTTAGTCCCGGGTGCGCACGAGTGAGGACAAAGTGCGCAGGAAAGACTAGTATTGATCTGTGGGGCCTGTCTAGATCCCGCCAGGAGTAACGACCACCGGCGGGTGTGTCTGGGGCGTTATATGTCTGTACTAAAACCGGCAGATCTCAGGTAGGAGGTCCGAACTGTGGATCTAGGAATCAATGTGTAACAGGGAACGTAGAGACAGCGATTTACCCTGGTCCGGGCCCTCTCGAAGAGGTAAAACCCTACGTCCTGCTAGATTGTATTGATGTGGAAGTATGAAGGTTACAGAGTTGATCTACCTCGAGATCGGATGAGCTAAACCCTAGGTTGGTTTCTGATGATTCTCCCCCTCTACGGACTAAACCCTCTGGCTTATATAGACACCAGAGGGACCTAGGGTTACAGATAGTCGGTTGCCATCAGAGGATAAAATGTGCCGGTTACACTAATTATTTCTTGGAGGAGACGCCAAGTCTTTGGAGGTTTCCTTCTGGTGCCCGGGGTCGCCTACACTCCGGTCTTCTTGACGAGCAAAGAGCTGCCCATTAGTCCGGCCCACTAGAGATAGGCCGGCGGCCCGAGTACCCCCTAGTCTGGGACACCCTCAACTGCACCACCCATAGATTGGCCAAACAGAAAGCTTGGGAGATCTCTGTGTTCAGGATTCCCTGTCAACATATGAATAGCACTTCTATAGTGAAATAAGTATATTCACACTAAATGGACTGGCTTACAGCAAACATTACGAACAAGTATGGACAGATATGAACTCAGTTCAGAATAATAAAAGAAAATTTATTGCAACGGAAGACAAGATCATTTATGATATACAAAATGATAAAATATCATACGCAAATTCAACCATTGTGACAAAGAAGATCCACTTTTGTCAGCCTCTCAGCAGTTTGGTAATATGGAGGTTATATACTATGTAACAATCTAATACCAAGCTTACCCAGTGTAATTTTCACCTATTACCATTATAAAAAAAAATCGATTGCATGCATTCATGCAGGTATTTCATTAACTCTTATATGGAAATATTTGCAATCACTTTCAAGTATTGCAAGTAACACTCAACAGTGTCACATTATTAGTGCTAGACTGCTAGTGCTCATCCACACCTCTAGTACAAAAATAATAATTTGTTAGGCTATTTAGTTTCATTCGAAAATAAATACTAGTCAATTTTGTTTTCTTAATAAATGTTTTCGCAGCAAATTTTACTATCAAAATTACTTAATGATAGTGGTGTAAGAGCTTCAGGAGAAAAAAAAATCCAAAGTAAAGTTTGCAAACAAATAAAAAAGTTAATTCTTTCCTTGTTCTTGTGCATAGAGCTTAAGCATTACACATATCAGACTGAAGAGAGTAAATCATTTCTTTAGCCTCATTTTGCAGAATCAAAGCAATGTCCTATATCGGGAGTAAAAATATCACAACTTCTGTAAATTTCCACAACCCCTCATATTTCCACAAGTAAATAAAACTAGCAGTGGCTTGACCGAAAGCTGAACTACATTATGGCAATACGTATGGTGATTAGTGTCGGTACTAAACCGGCAGATCTCGGGTAGGGGGTCCCGAACTGTGGATCTTGGAGTCAATGGGTAATAGGGAACGTAGAGACGGCGTTTACCCAGGTTCGGGCCCTCTCGAAGAGGTAAAACCCTACGTCCTGCTTGGTTATATTGATATGTTGGTATGACAATTATAGAGTTGATCTACCTTGAGATCAGATGAACTAAACCCTAGGTGGGTATGATGATAATGGTCTCCCTCTCCACGGACTAAACCCTCTGGTTTATATAGACACCAGGGGTACCTAAGGTTACATATGGTCGGTCGCCACCAGGGGATAAACATGCCAGGCACGCTAACTTTCCTTTGAGGAGACGCTAAGTCTTCAGAGGTTTCCTTCTGAGCCCGAGGTCGCCTGTAGTCCGGCCTTCCTTTCGATGAATTAGGAGCGGCCCATCAATACGGCCCACGAAAGACAGGCTGGCAGCATGAGGACCCGTTAGTCCGGGACACCCTCAGTAGCCCCCGAACTAGTCTTCAAAGCCGAGGTATATGCCGAACATTATTGGCTTTGTAGACCAGTTCCTTCTCTTTTGTGGTATATGTGTCGGGCCCGCAATCCCTCTGAATCAAGTCCTCGACGGTTGCTTAGCCATTTCCGACCATACGTTTCTCGGATTATGCTTCGGTTTCCGAAGTGTATAAATAACTTAGCCCCGAAGGCCAGTCGCATAAGTGTGAACAGTGACCTCATCTAACAACTCTTGCCGAAGGGTCACGACCTGCCACGACCACGAGTCAGTTAAGAGAACTCGATTCGCGGTTTGAGGCGGTTTCTCCATTGGCACGTCCCATCAATATGGAGATCGTGCCCCGTTTTTAAGGGATTTGATCAATGATTTGTGCTATCCCGTGCGCGCATAACGACACGATTATACGGAGAAATGGCGAGGTCTGCGGCGCAGTAAAAGGGCTCTTGGTCTTACGGTGGCCCATAAAAGGGAGGCGGCCACCATTCTTTTTGCACGCTCACACTCCCCCCCTGCGCCGTTGCTTTCCCAATCTTCTGAGCTCCAGCGCCCAGATCCATTTTCTCCCCCAAGAACTATTCCGTCCATTCCCTCAATCCGGTCATGGCCAGCTCTGGGTCCAAGGGCAAGTGGGAGGTCTCCATCGTCACGGAGAGCGCCATCCAAGAGCTTAAGGGTGCGGGTTACCTCCCCGCCAACGTCGCTCACCGCGCTCCAGAGGAGGGCCAGGTCATCCCCACGCCGAAGCCCAGCGAAAGGGTAGTGTTCCTCCCCCACTTTATTCGGGGACTAGGTTTCCCCCTTCACCCCTTTGTTAGGGGTTTGATGTTTTTCTACGGGCTAGATTTTCATGATCTAGCCCCGAACTCTTTCCTGCACATTTCGGCCTTCATCATCGTCTACGAGGCTTTTCTTCGGGTCCAGCCACACTTCGGCTTTTGGTTGAAAGTGTTTAACGTCAAGCCAAAGATCATCGACGGCCAGCAGGCAGACTGCGGGGGGGGGGGCGATGGTGAGCAAGCTCCCTCGGGTTGAGTGGCCAGAGGGCACTTTTATTGAAACTGTCAAGATCTGGCAGAAAGAGTGGTTTTACATCATAGAGCCGCGAAACGCGGATTGGGTGGCGATTCCCGCCTTCAGATCCGGACCCCCCACGAGGCTTGTTTTGTGGACCAATAAGGGCCTAGACTAGGGGTCAGCCAAGGAGGTGGAGCTGCTGCAGAGCCGGATATCCAGGATGATCGAGCAGAAGGTTGAATTACCCAATGTGATTCAGATTATGCTCCGCCGCCGCATCCTGCCCTTTCAAGACAGAGCCTCCCCAATGTGGGCCTACAAACCCGAAGACCCCGCCACCGTGCTCAGCTTCTACCGCACTACCCACACCCAGCTGTGGAAAGTGCTATTCAAGCCGCGAAAGGAGTGGCCGGCCGAGGAGGAAGACATTGGCCTTGATGCCGAAAACCCCCCTCGCGAGGTATGATAGATTTTACTCTTACGTTCGGATGTTCCTTTTTGACAAAGCATTCAACTCTCTTTTCTCCCATCCACAAAGCTGGCTGAAGAGGGCCGAGCGAATCAACTGCCCGGCCCCGCTGCCCGAGGGCCCCAGGACGGCCTTGCTGACGGCCATGTTGGCCGAGGCGCCGTACGAGGCGCCGGAGAAGAAGGAGAAGAAGAAAGAGAAGAAGAAGGAGACCAGAGAAGGTCTCGGTTCCCGAGGACCTCCGGACACTAGATCTGGGGACACCCATGCCCCCTCCACCCTTGAGGGGGAGAAGGGACAGGAAGAGGATGGGGAGGAAAGCGACTCCTCCCGAACAAGGAAGAGGGCTACGTCCGAAGACGCTGAGGAGAACCAGCCTCCTCCCACCCCGAAAAGACCGTGCAGGGCTAAGGTGGTCTTGTCCGATAACAGCTCGGCTTCTGCCGAGCACTCCGAGGCCTCCGACGAGGTTCCCCGGAAAACCTGCAGGGTGAAACCGCAGGCCCAAAGGTATGTATCTTAAGATACACCTATCCACTTTTGGCCGAACTAAGTCTGCTATTGATCACGCGCTTGCCTTTAATATTGCAGCCCGCTGCGCAACCTCCCCACCGATCAGGTCTCGGAAGGGGACTCTCCACCAGTCGCACTGGCGAAGAGCGGGACCGAATCGCATGAATCGCCTCCCCCGGTCATTGAGGAGGCCGAGGAGGTTCTGTCAAGGAGGATCCCTCCTGTGTCGAATATAGAAGGAGGGGCCGACGTTATTCTGGCCGAGGTACATACCTTGGCCGCCAAAGACCAGGAGGGAGAAACCCTTCTAGCGAACGAAGAGGGGGAGCCCGGGCAATCCGAGCTCTCCCCAAAAGTGGTTCCAGAGCCGTTAAGGCACCAGGAGCCGACCATCCCGGTCTCCACAGGGGGAGGGGCCGAAATGCTCCCGCCACCCTCGCCCGCTCCAGGGCGAGCTGCGACTGGGTGGCCGAATGAGATGAAGGAAGCTTTAACAAGCTCCTCAATCGCCGAAGAGCACCATGCCCTGATGGGCACGGTTTTGCAGAGTCTTCGGTCCATGGACAACGGACTGAAGGAGGCCTTCAGCGGCCTTCTGACAGGCTTCAAGGTAGGCCATGTAATGACTTTTCCTTAGAAAATTTCTTTTATATGATCATGCAACCTCATACACTATAGCCCCCGAGCCCTGTGTGAGTTTGAAAAACTCATGCGGGGGTCGAATAACTTTAAGATATAGATGATCACAAAATAAGCAGTAGCCCCCGAGACTCTGGCCGGATTGAGAAAGCCGGTCAGGAGATCGAAAGTCGATAACTCGGGAATCTAATGTGCTTAGTCTAATGTGCAGGCATCGTCCTCGGCGGCAGCTGCCAACGCCGAGGAGCTGGCCGAGCTGAATCGGAAGCTCAAGAGCTCCGAGGATGACCTCGATCTGCTGAATAAGCAGTTTGACGAGGCGCGAGGCAAGTCTGAGCTAAACTGTTTACTACAACGGGTATTTATTAAAGTTAGGAAGCTAATCCAAACGGAATGCAACTGACGTTGTTGCAGCTGCCACCGCCAAGGTCGAGAACCTCAAGGCCGAGCTTAAGAAAGCTCGGCAGGAAGCCGTGGAGCAGAGGGCTATAGCCGAAAAGGCAGCCACCGAACTGGCCACGGTGAAAACCGTTAGCTAGAAGCACGAGGCCAGGGTGTCTGAGGTGCAACAAGAGCTCAAGGATGCCATCTCAAAATGTGAGGTCCTTGAGCAAAAGAGTAAGGATCAGGCCACCGAACTAACCTCGTTGAGGTCGGCGGTTAAGGAAGCGCGGACAGAGGTGCGGGGCTACCAGGAGGAACTCCGCCAAGTCAAACTTATTGCGGATGGTAAGCCATACTTCCTGCAAAGTGTCATTGGTGGTAACAGGTTCGCTTTGCTCACGCGAGTATGGCGTTCCTCAAGCGCTTTTGCGGACCTCCCGAGGAGTGCATCAGACGCGGCTGGGTACTTTGCGCCCCAAGAGGGTCGTACCGAGCAGAGGCTGTTTTGGGCGCAGTTTCAAGCACCTGAACACCCTCCCCTCCTCAACAACCAGCTGAAGCAGCTGATGGAGTTGCATCAGATGGCTGAGCCGGCGATGAAGGACCTCTGTGTCAAATTGTGGCCCTCAGAGCCACTGTCGAGCAGCTACTTTGGCTTGGTGCAGAAGTTGTGCGACGCCACGCCCTGGATCGATTTCTGGAAGCGCTCCGTATGCATTGAGGGAGCTCGGATGGCCTTCGGCAAGACCATGGTTCATTGGCCGAAGATCAAGCCGGCCGAGGTGGCCACCGGACCACCTCCCCCTGGGAAGGAGCACAGGCGCCCCGAGCAGTACTTTCCCGTTGTGATGGATGGTGCTCGGGCGATAGAGGCCCAGTGCTCGAAGGATGTAATTTATGAATGAATTTATTTTCTTGTATCCAAAGAAGTTGGAACTTTTGTGCTTTACAATGCAACTGGTCGGCTTTATATATAATGCCTTGTGTGTTTATTTTGACTCATGTGCGGCCGTTTTAAACTGAAAGTCACCAGTCGTCGGCTTCAACCCCCTTGCAGATACTGCATGGGGTGTTTTTCCTTAACACCTTAACCCTTAGCCGACGTCTCGGTGACCGGAGGCGGTTGTGTGTAAGGAAAACAAGGCAATCGGACTATGCGGCTTTAGTGCTTTCACTTGGCCATAGGAGCTTGACTGCGGGAGCTAGTACCTAGCCCCCAGTATGTGTGATATTCGGACGTACCGAGGTTTATGCCATTATCACTTGGTTCCTGTGACAGCGAACCCTTCGTTTGACACGGAATAACCTCCATCGATTTTTAGTTTAACACTTGTCATCGGATCGCCGACCAGTTCTCGCTTATTATGACAGTCAGTTTTCGGCTTTCTCCACTGAGGTACTTAACCAGGCGAGCTAGAAGTACAATCGCAGTGGTTCTCTCTTTACCCTCCTAGCTGAACAATGCGGAACATAAGAGGGCAAACACAGGAGCCGGGCAACCCAACTATTGACCAAAATCATAATTCGGAACTGATTCATATAATGCAATATCCAAGACGCCGAGCACATGTAATGAAATTAGTGTCGGAATGATGCTTGGGGCAACATTTATGGTCGAGTCCCCCGGTCTATTAGTCGATCGCAGATACGTCCATTTTGCATCATGTTTTCCTAATGTTATTTATAGTGTTTTTAATAAATGTAACACTTTATGGAGCAATTCTAATGCCTTTTCTCTCTTAATATGCAAGATTTACATAAGGAGGGAGATTGCCGGCAGCTGGAATTCTGGACCTGAAAAAGCTATGTCAGAGATACCTATTCTGCACATCTCCAAAGGAGCTGAAATTTCACAGAAATTTATTTTGCAATAAATAAAAAATATTGGAGAAAAGAAGTACCAGAGGGGGCCACCCAGGTGCCCACGAGGCACCAGGGCGCGCCACCCCCCAGGCGCGCCCTGGTGGCTTGTGGGGCCCCTGGCCAGCCTCCGGTGCCCATTTTCTGGTATATAAGCCCATTTGCCCTAGAAAAAATAAGGAGAAGGCTTTTGGGATGGAGCGCCACAGTCTCGAGACGGAACTTGGGCAGGAGCACTTTTGCTCTCCGGCGGAGCGATTCCGCCGGGGATACTTCCCTCCGGGAGGGGGAAATCGAAGCCATCGTCATCACCAACGATCCTCTCATCATGGGAGGACCAATCTTCATCAACATCTTCACCAACACCATCTCATCTCAAACCCTAGTTCATCTCTTGTATTCAATCTTTGTCTCAAAACCTTAGATTGGTACATGTGGGTTGCTAGTAGTGTTAATTACATCTTGTAGTTGATGCTAGTTGGTATATTTGGTGGAAGATTATATGTTCAGATCCATTATGCTATTCAATACCCCTCTGATCTTGAACATGAATATGATTTGTGAGTAGTTACTTTTGTTCTTGAGGACATGGGAGAAGTCTTGTCATAAGTAATCATGTGAATTTGGTATTCGTTCTATATTTTGATGATATGTATGTTGTTGATTCTCTTAGTGGTGTCATGTGAACGTCGACTACATGGCACTTCACCATATTTGGGCCTAAGGGAATGCATTGTGGAGTACTAATTAGATGATGGGTTGCTAGAGTGACAGAAGCTTAAACCCTAGTTTATGCGCTATTCCGTAAGGGGCTGATTTGGATCCATATGTTTAATGCTATGGTTAGATTTATCTTAATTCTTCTTTCGTAGTTGCGGATGCTTGCGAGAGGGGTTAATCATAAGTGGCAGTCTTGTTCAAGTAAGAATAGCACCCAAGCACCGGTCCACCCACATATCAAATTATCAAAGTAGCGAACGCGAATCAAACCAACATGATGAAAGTGACTAGATGAAATTTGTATGTGTCCTCGAGAACGTTTAGCTTATTATAAGAAATCGTTCCGGCCTGTCCTTTGCAACAAAAGGATTGGGCTACCTTGCTGCACTTTAGTTACTACTGCTACTTGTCACTTGTTACAGATTATCTTGCTATCAAACTACTTGTTACCGATAATTTCAGTGCATGCAGAAAATACCTTGCTGAAAACCGCTTGTCATTTCCTTCTGCTCCTCGTTGGGATCGACACTCTTACTTATTGAAGGACTATGATTGATCCCCTATAATTGTGGGTCATCAAGACTCTTTTCTGGTGCTTTTGCCGGGGAGTGAAGCGCCTTTGGTGAGTGGAATTTGGTAAGGAAACATTTATATTACGTGCTGAAATTTACTGTCACTTGTCATTATGGAAAACAATCCTTTGAGGGGTTTGTTCAGGGTATCTTCACCTCGACCGGAAGCACAAAGAGTTGCTCCTCAACCTACTGCACCTACTGAAAATATTTCTTATGAGATTCCTTCGGGTATGATAGAGAAACTGCTAGCTAATCCTTATGCAGGAGATGGAACAATACATCCTGATATGCACTTAATCTATGTGGATGAAGTTTGTGGATTATTTAAGCTTGCAGGTTTACCCAGAGATGAAGTTAAGAAGAAGATTTTCCCATTATCTTTGAAGGGAAAGTCATTGACATGGTATAGGCTATGTGATGATATCGGAATGTGGGATTGGAATCGATTGAAATTGGAATTTCACTAAAAGTTTTATCCTATGCATCTGGTTCATCGTGATCGGAATTATATATATAATTTCTGGCCTCATGAAGGAGAAAGCATCGCTCAAGATTGGGGGAGGCTTAAGTACATGATGTACACATGCCCCAATCATGAGCTCTCAAGAGAAATTATCTTATAGAATTTTTATGCTCGGCTTTCTCATGATGATCAAACCATGCTCGATTCTTCTTCGACTGGCTCCTTTATGAAGAAAACTATTGAATTCAGATGGGATCTTCTGAAAGAATAAAACGCAATGATGTCTACTACACAACTTATTCTTGTAGACTCGTGTTGGGCCTCCAAGCGCAGAGTTTTGTAGGACAGTAGCAATTTTCCCTCAAGTGGATGACCTAAGGTTTATCAATCCGTGGGAGGCGTAGGATGAAGATATTCTCTCTCAAACAACCCTGCAACCAAATAACAAAGAGTCTCTTGTGTCCCCAACACACCCAATACAATGGTAAATTGTATAGGTGCACTAGTTCGGCGAAGAGATGGTGATACAAGTGTCGTATGGATAGTAGATATAGGTTTTTGTAGTGCGAACAATAAAAAAACAGCAAGGTAGCAAGTAACAAAAGTGAGCATAAACGGTATTGCAATGCTTAGAAACAAGGCCTAGGGTTCATACTTTCGCTAGTGCAATCTCTCAACAATGCTAACATAATTGGATCATATAACCATCCCTCAACGTGCGATAAAGAATCACTCCCAAGTTCCTATTAGCGGAGAACTTAAGATAGAAATTGTTTGTAGGGTATGAAACCACCTCAAAGTTATCCTTTCCGATCGATCTATTGAGCTATTCCTATAAGTGTCACAAACAGCCCTAGAGTTCGTAGTAAAATAACACCATATGATACACATCAACCAACTCTAATGTCACCTAGATACTCCAATGTCACCACAAGTATCCGTGAGTTGATTATACGATATGCATCAAACAACTTCATAATCATAATATTCAATCCACACAAAGAACTCCAAGGAGCACCCCAAAGTTTCTATCGGAGAAAAGATAATGAAAACATGCATCAAACCCTATGCATAGATTACCCCAATGTCACCTCGGGAATCCGCGAGTTGAGTGCCAAAACATATATCAAGTGAATCAATATAATACCCCATTGTCACCACGAGTATTCATATGCAAGACATACATCAAGTGTTCTCAAATCTGAATATTCAATCTGACAATAATGAAACCTCAAAGGGAAAAGATTCGATTCATCACAACAAGGATAGAGAGGGAAGAAACACCATATGATCCAACTATATTAACAAAGCTCGCGATACAACAAGATCGTGCCATATCAAGAACACGAGAGAGAGAGAGAGAGAGAGAGAGAGAGAGAGAGAGAGAGATCAAACACATAGCTACTAGTACATACCCTCAGCCCCTTGGGTGAACTACTCCCTCCTCATCATGGAGACCGCCGGGATGATGAAGATGGCCTCCGGTGATGATTCCCCCCTCCGGCAGGGTGCCGAAAAAGGGCTGTAGATGAGATCTCTTTGGTACAGAGGCTTGCGGCAGCGTAAAAACTCATCTAGGTTAACTTTCGGGGGTTTCTGAATATATATGATTTTTCAGTGTTGGAATCACGCAAAGAGGTGCCACAGGGGGCCCACGAGGCACCAGGGCGCGCCTGGGGGGGTAGGCGCGCCCAGGTGGCTTGTGGGGCCCCTGTGGCTCTTCTGTTGCTCCTCCGAAGCTTCCTGGGTCTGTTTCCTTCCAGAAAAAATCGTCAAAAAGTTTCGCTACATTTGGACTTCATTTGATATGGATTTTCTATAAAACCAAAAACAAGCAGAAAACAGCAACTAGCACTGGGCACTAGGTCAATATGTTAGTCCACAAAAATCATATAAAATCCATATAAAAGTGCACCAAAATCATACAAAACTATAATAAACATGGCATGAATACTTCGTAAATTATAGATACATTGGAGACGTATCAGCATCCCCAAGCTTAATTCCTGCCCGTCCTCGAGTAGGTAAATGATAAAAGAAATAATTTATGAAGTGTGAATGCTAGCATAGTGCATAAGTTTGATCAATGATAATTTCAATCACTTTTCCTAGCATCATAACAGCAACTCTTTCTCGTAAAACTCATCATGATAAAGTAGCAATCAATTCACACGTTATGGTTCAAACAATGCAATCTCTTGAAACTTAACAACCTATGTTCTTAGTCACCAAACAATTGCAATTCAACTTAATTTCAACAAAGTCTAAGTAGAGCTCCACATACTCAATTATCATATAGTCTTCTATGATTGCTAGTACTCAAAGCATATTTTTAGAACAAATGGCATCCATCGAATACAGAGAAAGATAGGGGCTTAATATTTCGCCTCCCAACTCATTTATCATAGAGATAATTGTCAACAATAATAATTCATGATCAAATATATTTGACTGGCCATATGTGCCTGGATCTTTCCCCACCACATGATGCTTGCCAACTAGAGAATAATTAAGGTTGAAATGAGAAGTAATACTATTGACTCTTGCATAAAAGTAAATACATAAAAGTAAATGCTTAAAAATAAAAGATAGGCCCTTCGCAGAGGGAAGCAGAGGTTGTCATGCGCTTTTTATTTTTGGATGCACAAGCCCTTAATGTAAAGGAACGTCACGTTATATTGCCCCTTGTGATAGCAACCTTTATTATGCAGTCCGTCGCTTTTATTTCTTTACCATCACAAGTCCGTACAACGCTTATTTTCCCTTACAATAAAAATCATACATATTTTTGGAGCAATTTTTATTGCTTTTTGCACCGATGACAACTTACTTGAAGGATCTTATTCAATCCATGGGTAGATATGGTGGACACTCATGGCAAGAGACTGGGTTTAAGGGTTTTTGGATGCACAAGTAGTATCTCTACTTAGTACGAATTTTTGGCTAGCAAAAGATCCTAAGCAAGCACCACATGTTGGAGGATCCATAACAATATAACTTCTATGCAAATATACCCAAACATAACTCATTACGTTGTCTTCCTTGTCCAACTTCAACTAATTTGCTCAAGTTTGAAAATAATTAATGGGTATTCACAATCATAAAAGATGTCCAAGATAATATATTTTTATGTGAAAGTTCTCTTCCTTATACTAATCATTCATGAATGGCTTGTATGACCAATTTTGTGATTGTCAAGCTTCAATAGATTTCACTTTCTAAACCCAATGTGAAACTACTACTAGGCACGATACAAGCATATGAAGCACATATAATTTCAACTTTATGATATTCAATTTATTCAACAATTTACTCATAGGATATAAGTGAAGAACAAGAGTAAATGACAAACTACTCCAAAAAGATATAAGTGAGGACCAAATGAGTGGTTAAGTAAATAGGTGGCTATGTGAGGACTCTCTCTCATTTAAAAATTTCAGATCTTAAGTATTTTATTCAAACAGCAAAGAAAACAAAATAAAATGACATTCCAAGAATAGCACTGATGGAAATATGCCCTAGAGGCAATAATAAAGTTTTTATTATTTTATATTTCCTTGTTCATGATAAAGGTTTATTATTCATGCTAGAATTGTATTGACCGGAAACTTAAATACATGTGTGAATACATAAACAAATACCGTGTCCCTAGTGAGCCTCTACTAGACTAGCTCGTTGATCAAAGATGGTTAAGGTTTCCTAACCATAGACATGAGTTGTCATTTGATAATGGGATCACATCATTAGGAGAATGATGTGATGGACAAGACCCATCTGTTAGCTTAGCATCTGATCGTTCTGTTTATTGCTACTGCTTTCTTGAATGTCAAATACATGTTCCTCAGACCATGAGATCATGCAACTCCCGGATAATCATGTCCCTCGTGAGCCTTCCCGACTCCGTTTTCTTCTGGAATACTTGTTTTGCAAAATAAAAATTCTTTATATATACTCCCGGACATTTTGATCACCGTATCGCAAGTTTCTCCTCTGTTCTTGTTTCGTGCTGTTTTCTGCCAGATTTCGAGGCCAGGCACCATGTCTTCCTTTTCCTCCAACAACATGGGAAACGACGCTTGGTTGCTGCAGATGGAGCTCGGGAGGGAGGAGGAAGGAGAGGTTACCATGGAAGAGGGTGATGGAGATCCGCTTGAGGTGCACTCTCCGGCTTCCGAGAGGGGAACCCTTACCGGCATCTCCGCAACTCCAAATCCTCATCAAGCCAGGGGAAGCACTACAAACCATGGGAGTCCAGAGGTACAAGAAGGGCTTCCCCCTAGGAGGCCCTTACACAGGTTACATCGGAACAACTTTCATAATTTGGTTCACAATTATGGGGTCGAAAATACTCCTTGTATGCACATACCCTCCAATTGGGACATCTCTCGTCCAAGTGAAAGTGGTGCAGGAAAGAATGCTTGGGGGCCAGAGAATAAGCATATTATGGCTGAAGTCCAAAAGAATACAGAGATGATACAACATGTACTTCGGGAAATTCAGAGCCAAAAGGAGATACTAATTAATGCCATGGAAGACAAGCCCAGCACTTCATCATCACCACCATCACCGAAGAAAGAAACTTGAGTACATGGGTATGGGCACTCCCCTTGGCTTGTGCCAAGCTTGCGGGAGGTGCCCTGGTACCGTATCACCATCACTTTTATTATCTTTACCTATTTTAGTTCGATCCTTAGCTATTTCGTGATTTAGTTGAATAAAAGTTTAGTATGATCTATTTTCGAGTGCTAGTTACGTGATCTATCTATCTATGTAATTGAGTTGAGAGTTATATAATAAAGAGTAGTTTGAGTTTTTGCTTCTTTACTTTTATGTTTCAATCCTAGCAATGAAAATAATGAAAAAGATCATATGCTAATCTTATGGAAAGTAATGACATTACATAAAGAAAAGTATAAGTGGTAAAATTTATTGAAAGTTAACAAGCATAGCATTGGTCAATGATGCAATTCATGAAAAATTAATAAGGGAAGAAAAGATTCACATGCAAATACACTATCTTGGACATCTTTTATGATTGTGAGCCCCCATTGAGTATTTTATGTCAAATTGTTGACGTTGGACAAGGAAGACAACATAATGAATTATGTTTGCTTATATTCACATAGAAGCTCTATTGTCATAGATCCTCCAACATGTGGTGCTTGCTCAATATCATTGCTAGCCAAAAATCCGCACCAAGTAGAGATACTACTTGTGCATCCAAAAACCCTTAAACCCAGTTTCATGTCATGAGAGTCCACTATATCTACCTATGGATTGAATAAGATCCTTCAAGTAAGTTGTCATCGGTGCAAAAAGCAATAAAAATTGCCTCTAAATATGTATGAACTTTTATTGTAAGGGAAAATAAGCTTTGTACGAACTTGTGATGGTAAAGAAATAAAAGCGACGGACTGCATAATAAAGGTTGCTATCACAAGGGGCAATATAAAGTGACGTTCCTTTGCATTAAGAGCTTGTGCATCCAACAACAAAAAGCGCATGACAACCTCTGCTTCCCTCTGCGAAGGGCCTATCTTTTACTTTTATGTATTTACTTTTTATGCAAGAGTCAATAGTGTTCTCCTCTATTCCTTTTTATTTTTCTCTTTTGCAAGCATCATGTGGTGGGGAAAGATATAGGCACATATATCCAGTTGGATATGAGTGATCATGAGTTATTATTGTTGACATTACCCTTGAGGTGAATAAGTTGGGAGGCGAAATTATAAGCCCCTATCTTTCTATGTGTCTGGATGAAACTTTTTGCTCCATATATATGTTGTGAGTGTTAGCAATCATAGAAGACTAAATGATGGTTGAGTATGTGGACTTGCTAAAAAGCTCCTACATGAGACCCTTCCTGAAAATATGATGAATTGCAATTGCATTGTTGACTAAGAACATAGTTTGTTAGTTTTCAAGAAAGTTTATGCCTTATACTTCGTTGTTGTGATGAATTGTTACTTGCTCATGAGAAGTTCTATGATAATGAATATTGCTGTTATAATAATGATCATGATGATACTATGTCCGCATTTTGTTTTTATCGACACCTCTCTCTCTAAACATGTGGACATGATTATCGATATCGGCTTTCGCTTGAGGACAAGCGAGGTCTAAGCTTGGGGGAGTTGATACCTCCATTTTGCATCATGTTTTCCTACTGTTATTTATAGTGTTTTTAATCAATATAACACTTTGTGGAGCAATTTTAATTCCTTTTCTCTCTTAATATGCAAGATTTACATAAGGAGGGAGATTGCCGGCAGCTGGAATTCTGGACCTGAAAAAGCTATGCCAGAGATACCTATTCTGCACATCTCCAAATGAGCTGAAATTTCATGGAGATTTATTTTGGAATAAATAAAAAATATTGGAGAAAGGAAGTACCAGAGGGGGCCACCCAGGTGCCCATGAGGCACCAGGGTGCGCCACCCCCCCCCCCCCCCCCCAGGCACGCCCTGGTGACTTGTGGGGCCCCTGGCCAGCCTCCGGTGCCCATTTTCTGGTATATAAGCCCATTTGCCCTAGAAAAAATAAGGAGAAGGCTTTTGGGATGGAGCGCCGCCGTCTCGAGGCGGAACTTGGGCAGGAGCACTTTTGCTCTCCGGCGGAGCGATTCCGCTGGGGATACTTCCCTCCGGGAGGGGGAAATCGAAGCCATCGTCATCACCAACGATCCTCTCATCGTGGGAGGACCAATCTTCATCAACATCTTCACCAGCACCATCTCATCTCAAACCCTAGTTCATCTCTTGTATTCAATCTTTGTCTCAAAACCTCAGATTGGTACCTGTGGGTTGCTAGTAGTGTTAATTACATCTTGTAGTTGATGCTAGTTGGTTTATTTGGTGGAAGATTATATGTTCAGATCCATTATGCTATTCAATACCCCTCTGATCTTGAACATGAATATGATTTGTGAGTAGTTACTTTTGTTCTTGAGGACATGGGAGAAGTCTTGTCATAAGTAATCATGTGAATTTGGTATTCGTTCGATATTTTGATGATATGTATGTTGTTGATTCTCTTAGTGGTGTCATGTGAACGTCGACTACATGGCACTTCACCATCTTTGGGCCTAAGGGAATGCATTGTGGAGTAGTAATTAGATGATGGGTTGCTAGAGTGATAGAAGCTTAAACCCTAGTTTATGCGCTATTCCGTAAGGGGCAGATTTGGATCCATATGTTTAATGCTATGGTTAGATTTATCATAATTCTTCTTTCGTAGTTGCGGATGCTTGCGAGAGGGGTTAATCATAAGTGGGAGGCTTGTTCAAGTAAGAACAGCACCCAAGCACCGGTCCACCCACATATCAAATTATCAAAGAAGCGAACGCGAATCAAACCAACATGATGAAAGTGACTAGATGAAATTCCTATGTGTCCTCGAGAACGTTTAGCTTATTATAAGAAATTGTTCCGGCCTGTCCTTTGCAACAAAAGGATTGGGCTACCTTGCTGCACTTTAGTTACTACTGCTACTTGTCACTTGTTACAGATTCTCTTGCTATCAAACTACTTGTTACTGATAATTTCAGTGCTTGCAGAAAATACCTTGCTGAAAACCGCTTGTCATTTCCTTTTGCTCCTCATTAGGTTCGACACTCTTAATTATTGAAAGGACTACGATTGATCCCCTATACTTGTGGGTCATCAATCGCATCTAAAAAAAGAACGTATCGTAATAGTTTACTTCGGCCTATAAGCGAAAAGGAATACACAGCAGAAATGACTGCAGTATGACCGGAGAAGAATGGTCTTTGTTTCCTTTGAATTCGTGATGTCCAACTGTACAATCCGAACTGCCGAAGCAACTTTTATGGATACTTTTTAAAAAAAATAAACTTATCAGAGGAAAGGTTTACACAGGGCCTCCATAAGTGGTTTGACGTCCCTACTGCCCCCTGCTGCACGTCTGCGCCTTTGCTCTTTATGAAGCTTCCCTAGGTAACGTGCGATTGAAGTCGCCGCTTGTATGCACGACGGAAGTGATAGTGTTCGGCAGATGAGCCCTTGAGAGAGGGTTTTGAGAAGTCGCCGCAGGGTATCAGCTTGACGCTTGATCAGGCCCTAGATGGTGCTTGTTGTTGATGTTAATCCGAGAACATCTTTGGCCATGGCTCGGTCGAACTGAGCGCTTGACCCTTGTAACGTTTTCCCCCACAGCTGCACACGGAATTTTAAGTGCGAAATTATGTACCCGAGGTACGTATTTCGCGGCTGGGGAGGCCATGCTGTGGGGCGCATGTCCCTATTTAGGGTGAGCACGGGAGTGCTCCGGGACTGAGGCCGTAGCTCGGGCGTGTTTCCGTGCGTCCAGTGCATTGATGGTAGACTGGGCCTTCGACGCTTCTTCGGTGGCCTGGGCTTCGGCCGCCAGAGCCGCTGTGTGTTCCTCGGTTCGGAGCGAGCACTCGGTGTTACTGTTAACGGTAATAACACCCCTAGGTCCTGGCATCTTAAGCTTCAGATATGCATAGTGCGGGACGACATTATGGCGAGCGAACGTTGTTCAGCCAAGGAGTGCGTGGTAACCGCTGCGGAAAGGAACAATGTCAAAGATTAGATCTTCACTGCGGAAGTTTTCGGGCGAGCCGAAGACCACTTCCAAGGTTATGGTTCCAGAGCAGCGTGCCTCAACGCCTGGGATTATGATAACACACAAGTATAGGGGATCAATTGTAGCTTTTTTGATAAATAAGAGTGTCGAACCCAACGAGGAGCTAAATGTAGAATTAATATTCCCTTCAAGTTCTATCGACCACCGATACAACTCTACGCACACTTAACGTTCGCTTTACCTAGAACAAGAATAAAACTAGAAGTACTTTGTAGGTGTAATGCTAGAACTACTTTGCAAGAATAAAACTAGGGGTACTTTGCGAGAATAAAACTACCAGTAATTTGCAAGATAATAAAAGCTAGTTGTTTAGTAGAGAGCTTTTTCTAACACAAGAGAAAGATTTGTCCATAGGCAATTGAATATGACATGTGCGATAATTATTATATGCAATGAGGGAGAGGCATACGCTAACATACTTTCCGTACTTGGATCATATGCACTTATGATTGGAACTCTAGCGAGCTTCCGCAACTACTAAAGATCATTAAGGTAAAACCCAATCATAGCATTAAGTAAAAAAGTCCCCTTTACTCCCATACGCAACAACCCCCTTACTCGGGTGTAAGCTTCTGTCACTCTAGCCGCCCACTATAAGCGAATTATGAATGTATTACAAACCCTACAGCGGGAATCCCTCACGCTTGCACGACACGGAGGGCACCATAGGACAGCACCAATTTAGCATACAACTCATATCAATCACACCATACCACAATTAACCCGTAGGAAAAAAGAAATCTACTCAAACATCATAGGATTGCCACATATCATTGGATAATAATATATAGCATTAAGCACCATGTTCAGGTAGAGAATTATAGCGGGAAAAGAGAGGTTACACCACTGCATAGAGGGAGAGAAAGTTGGTGTTGACGGCGGCGAAGTTGTTGGTGTAGATCGCCGTCATGATGATTCCCCCGGCGGCGTTCCGGCGCCACCGGGGGAGAGAGGGAGAGAGCCCCCCTCCTTCTTCTTCTTCCTTGGCCTCCCCCCTAGATGGGAGGAGAGTTTCCCCTCTGGTCCATGGCCGCCATGGCTCCCAGAGGGGAGGAGCCCCTCCGAGATTGGATCTCTCTTTCTGTTTCTCTTCTGTTTCGCGTTCCTGTTTTCTGGCCGAAAACCGTTTCTTATATTCCCGGAGATCCGTAACTCCGATTGCGCTGAAATTTTAACATGATTTTTTTCTCAATATAAGCTTCCTTGCAGCCGAAGAAGAGCCCCAACCGATTTACGGTGTGCCCACAAGGCATCACCGCGCGGCCAGGGGGGTCGCGCCAAAGTGCCTTGTGGAGGCTGTGGGCCTCCGTTTGCGTTGATTCCACCTCCCAAAAATCACATATATTCCAAAATAATTCTCCGTAAAAATTAATCGCGTTTGGACTTTGTTTGATATGGATTTTCTGTGAAACAAAAAACAAGCAGAAAACAGGAACTGGCACTGGGCACTTGATCAATATGTTAGTCCGAAAAATAATATAAAATGTTGCCAAAAGTATATGAAAGTTGTAGAATATTGGCATGAAACAATCAAAAATTATAGATACGATGGAGACGTATCAGCATCCCCAAGTTTAATTCCTACTCGTCCTCGAGTAGGTAAATGATAAAAAAGATAATTTTTGATGTGGAATGCTACCTAGCATAATCTTGATCATGTAATCTAATCATGGCATGAATATTAAGACATGAGTGATTCAAAGCAATAGTCTATAATTTGATATAAAGACATCAATACTCAGGCATACCAACAAACAATCATGCCTTTCAAAATAAAAATCCTAAATAAAGTTATCCCTACAAAATCATATGATCCTGTCATGCTCCATCTTCTTAACATAAAATAGTTATCATGAACAACCCCGGTTTTAGCCAAGCAATTGGTTCATACTTTTTAACGTGCTTCAGCTTTTTCAACCCCCACCCAATACATGAGCGCGAGCCATGGACATAGCACTATGGTTGGAATAGAATGCGGTGGTAGGGATCAATAAGGAGAAGTCAAAAAGGGAGAAAGTCTCGCATCAACTAGGCGGATCAACGGGCTATGGAGATGCCCATCAATCGATATCAATGCGAGGAGTAGGGATTGCCATGCAACGGATGCACTAAGAGCTATAAGTGTATGAAAGCTCAAACTGAAAACTAAGTGGGTGTGCATCCAACTTGCTTGCTCATGAAGACCTCGGGCATTTGAGGAAGCCCATCATCGGAATATACAAGCCAAGTTCTATAGTGAAAAATTCCCACTAGTATATGAAAGTGACAACATAGGAAACTCTCTATATGAAAAACATGGTGCTACTCTGAAGCACAAGTGTGGTAAAGGATAGTAACATTGCCCCTTCTCTCTTTTTCTCTTATTTTTTTTTCTTTTTCTTTTTTCTCTTTTTCTTTTCTTTTCTTCTCTTTTTTTTCCTTTTTTTTCTTTTTCCTTTTTTTTTTCGTCCGGAGTCTCATCCCGACTTGTGGGGGAATCATAGCCTCCATCATCCTTTCCTCACTGGGACAATGCTCTAATAATGATGATCATCACACCTCTATTTACTTACAACTTAACATTACAACTCGATACTAGAACAAAATATGACTCTATATGAATGCCTCTGGCAGTGTACCAGGATGTGCAATGATCCTAGCGTAACATGTATAACAATGATGAACAGTGGCTGAGCCACAAATACTATGTCAGCTATATGATCATGCAAAGCAATATGACAATGATGATGTGTGTCATAAAAAAAGGAACGGTGGAAGTTGCATGGCAATATATCTCGGAATGGCTATGGAAATGCCATGATAGGTAGGTATGGTGGCTGTTTTGAGGAAGATATAAGAAGACTTATGTGTGATAGAGCGTATCATATCACGGGGTTTGGATGCACCGGCGAAGTTTGCACCAACTCTCGATGTGAGAAAAGGCAATGCACGGTACCGAAGAGGCTAGCAAATTGCGTAAAGGTGAGAGTGCGTATAATCCATGGACTCACATTAGTCATAAAGAACTCACATACTTATTGTGAAAGTTTATTAGCCCTCGAAGCAAAGTACTACTACGCATGCCCCTAGGGGGGAGGTTGGTAGGAGTTAACCATTGCGCGCCCCCGACCGCCACACAAAGGAAGACAATCAAGAATAAATCATGCTCCAACTTCTTAGCATAACGACAGACCATACGTGCATGTTTCAAGAATCACAAACCTTAACACCAATATTCTTACTAAACCACAATCATTCACTAGTACCTCCCACATATCACCATCTTAATATCACAAAACTATTGCAAGGAATCAAACTTATCATATTCAGTGATCTACAAGTTTTATGTAGGATTTTATGACTAACCATGTGAATGACCAATTCCTGTTGACCCTCTAAATAGATATAAGTGAAACATGAGAGTTAAATTCTTTCTACAAAAGACCACACTCTAATAAATATAAGTGAAGCAAAAGAGCATTCTACAAATAACGGTTTTCTATATGCAGAGAAACAGGCATCCAAACTTCAAATGATATAAGAGAAGCACATGAAGCATTCTATAAAGCCATACTCAAAAGATATAATTGAAGTGCATGAAGCATTCTATAAATCAACCAAGGACTATCTCATACCAGCATGGTGCATTTATTAAAAGAAAAATAAAAATCACACGACGCTCCAAGAATTTACGCATATCATGTGAACAAAACAAAAACCGAGACATACAGATAATTGTTGAAGAAAGATGGGATGCCTTCCGGTGCATCCCCAAGCTTAGACGCTTGAGTATCCATGAATATTTACTTGGGGTGCATTGGGCATCCCCAAGCTTGAGCTCTTGCCTCTCCTTATTCTTCTCATATCGTTACCTCCTCGATCTTCGAACACTTCATCCACACAAAACTTAACCGAACTTTTTATTAGAGGGGTTAGTACATATAACATCAAATCCCATCATGTCCTGCTGTAACATTATTGCATAATTATAATCAAATATTACCCACTGTATGCTATCACAATTCTATGGCTCCCAAGTCAATGGGGCTCAACAAGATTTCAAACATACGCAAATAAACAAATTATAACAGCAATCTGTGAAAAAAGGACAGTCTGTAAAGATGCAAATTAAACATATACTTCTGTAACTCCAAAAATTCTGAAAAATTAGGAAAAAATAAACAATTTGCATAGAAGTACTGTGTAAAATTTCAGAATTTTTCACGTTCCAGTAAAATAACAAAATTCAAGCACTACAGCAAAAGTTTTTGTTTTTGCACAGCACACACCAAACAAGCAATTTAAACATCCTAAAGGTAAATCTTGGCAAATTATTTTTATAATACAATGGATTTGTACAAGGGGATACTTATTTTTATGAGAAACTTCCATGAAAAATTCTACATTGTTTTCATGAGCATGAACACAAGTGTTCAAGGTCGACCCTCACTTCTTCAATGCATAACCTTCCAATCGCTTCTCTTTTTGAAAAAGTTTTTAGGTTCCCCTCTATATTTTTTTTGTTTTTAAACTTTTGAAAAGCACACAATAGAATAAAATGACTCTCTAAAACTTCCGGGTTGTCTCCTAGGCAGCGCTTTCTTTAAAGCCATTAAGGTAGGCATAAAGTGCTCAAGTAATCGATCCACCCGGATCCCAAGGTATATCAAAGCCAATTTTAATTAACAATGATTTGTAATTTAGTAGTGAGCACAAAGCAACATATATCATGCAATGACGAAGTCTAACTCTCTTCCTATGCATCGGCATGTCATAAAAGAACAATTCATGCACATCAAGTAAAGGCCAATGCATAGCATAAACAGTTTCTTGCAATTTTATCGTATTCGAAACATAGAGAGGCGGAGATATAGTTCCTCTCTCATAATAATTGCAATTAGGAGTAGCAAGCACATGCATATTATATTCATCAAAATTATCATGTGCAACGGTAAAACGCAACCCATCAATATAATCCTTAATAAGCACAAACTTCTCCGATATAGTGTAGTTTGGAGAATTCAAAAAGATAATAGGACTATCATGTGTAGGTGCAATAGCAACAATTTCATTCTTAACATAAGGAATTATAGAAAGTTCATCTCCATAAGCATCATTCATATTGGCATCATGGCCACAAGCATAGCAAGCATCAATTTCATCAAAAAGGGATATTTCAAACGAATCCAAGGGATCATAGCAATCATCATAGCATTCATCCTTCGGTAAGCACGAAGGGAAATTAAACAATGTATGAGATAAAGAGTTACTCTCATCAGAAGGTGGGCACGGGTGATCAATCCGCTCTTCCTCCTTTTGTTCTTCGCTCTCCTCCTCAATTTTTTCATCCAATGAGCTCACCGTGTCATCAATTTCTTCTTCCATAGATTCTTGCAAAATATTAGTCTCTTCTTGGACAGCGGAGGTGTCCTCAATATATTCTTTCACATAAGCATTAGAAGCATAGTTTTCATAGCAATATTTAAGTATGGCAAAATTTTCAGATTTGTAAAGAGTAGCATCACACTTTTCAATCAAAGAAGCAATTTCATATGAACCCTTAAAAGCAACAAATTCTTCTATTTGTTCAATATCATAGTAACTATAAACACCTCTGGCATAAGAAGATAAGATTCCATTATCCTTAAACTCACATTGGTACTGAATGTGTTTTTTAGGATCTTCAGAACAACAAGTAAAATCATGTATTTCACATAAATTCCAAGCATAGCAATTCAAAGTATTAATATGATGCCATAAGAGTTTCCCTTTTTGAGGCAAGCGGTGTCACACAAAATAAGCATGCTCATCTAATGATTTTCCCTCAACTAAGCTAGTTGGGTTTTCAGCACGAGCACAAAGGGATTGAAGATGATCCAAGTAGAAAGCTTCAGCAATATGATAGATTTTGGGTGGTTCTTCAACCATTGATTTAGAAAGTACAACTAATTTTTTTGGTATTTTACGTTTCCTACCCATAACTAAAGATAGAAAACAAGAGCACAAAATAAAAACTACTTAGTGATAAAGCAAACAAGCACACACGAGAATATCAACCCCACGCTATTGCTCCCCGACAACAGCGCCAGAAAAAGGTCTTGATAACCCACAAGTATAGGGGATCAATTGTAACTTTTTCGATAAATAAGAGTGTCGAACCCAACGAGGAGCTAAAGGTAGAATTAATATTCCTTTCAAGTTCTATCGACCACCGATACAACTCTACGCACACTTAACGTTCGCTTTACCTAGAACAAGAATAAAACTAGAAGTACTTTGTAGGTGTAATGCTAGAACTACTTTGCAAGAATAAAACTAGGAGTAATTTGCGAGAATAAAACTACGAGTCATTTGCAAGATAATAAAAGCTAGTTGTTTAGTAGAGAGCTTTTTCTAACACAAGAGAAAGATTTGTCCATAGGCAATTGAATATGACATGTGTGATAATTATTATATGCAATGAGCGAGAGGCATACGCTAACATACTTTCCGTACTTGGATCATATGCACTTATGATTGGAACTCTAGCAAGCTTCCGCAACTACTAAAGATCATTAAGGTAAAACCCAACCATAGCATTAAGTAAAAAGTCCCCTTTACTCCCATACGCAACAACCCCCTTACTCGGGTGTAAGCTTCTATCACTCTAGCCGCCCACTATAAGCGAATTATGAACGTATTGCAAACCCTACAGCGGGAATCCCTCATGCTTGCGCGACACGGAGGGCACCATAGGACAACACCAATTTAGCATACAACTCATATCAATCACACCATACCACAATTAACCCGTAGGACAAAAGAAATCTACTCAAACATCATAGGATTGCCACATATCATTGGATAATAATATATAGCGTTAAGCACCATGTTCAAGTAGAGAATTACAGCGGGAAAAGAGAGGTTACACCTCTGCATAGAGGGGGAGAGAGTTGGTGTTGACGGCGGCAAAGTTGTTGGTGTAGATCGCCGTCACGATGATTCCCCAGGCGGGGTTCCGGCGCCACCGGGAGAGAGGGGGAGAGAGCCCCCCTCCTTCTTCTTCTTCTTTGGCCTCCCCCCTAGATGGGAGGAGAGTTTCCCCTCTGGTCCATGGCCGCCATGGCTCCCGGAGGGGAGGAGCACCTCCGAGATTGGATCTCTCTTTCTGTTTCTCTTCTGTTTCGCGTTCCTGTTTTCTGGCCGAAAACCGTTTCTTACATTCCCGGAGATCCGTAACTCCGATTGCGCTGAAATTTTAACACGATTTTTTCTCGATATAAGCTTCCTTGCGGCCGAAGAAGAGCCCCAACCGACTTACGGTGTGCCCACAAGGCATCACGCGCGGCCAGGGGGTGATGTCTACTACACAACTTATTCTTGTAGACTCGTGTTGGGCCTCCAAGCGCAGAGTTTTGTAGGACAGTAGCAATTTTCCCTCAAGTGGATGACCTAAGGTTTATCAATCTGTGGGAGGCGTAGGATGAAGATGGTCTCTCTCAAACAACCCTGCAACCAAATACAAGAAATCTCTTGTGCCCCCAACACACCCAATACAATGGCAAATTGTATAGGTGCACTAGTTCGGCGAAGAGATGGTGATACAAGTGTAGTATGGATAGTAGATATAGGTTTTTGTAGTGCGAACAATAAAAAATAGCAAGGTAGCAAGTAACAAAAGTGAGCATAAATGCAATGCTTAGAAACAAGGCCTAGGGTTCATACTTTCACTAGTGCAATCTCTCAACAGTGCTAACATAATTGAATCATATAATTATCCCTCAATGTGCGACAAAGAATCACTCCAAAGTTCCTATTAGCGGAGAACATAAGATAGAAATTGTTGTAGGGTACGAAACCACCTCAAAGTTATCCTTTCCGATCAATCTATTGAGCTATTCCTGTAAGTGTCACAAATAGCCCTAGAGTTCGTACTAAAATAACACCATATGATACGCATCAACCAACCCTAATGTCACCTAGATACTCCAATGTCACCACAAGTATCCGTGAGTTGATTATTCGATATGCATCAAACAACTTCAGATTCATAATATTCAATCCACACAAAGAACTTCAAAGAGTGCCCCAAGATTTCTACCGGAGAAAGTAGGACGAAAACGTACATCAACCACTATGCATAGATTACCCCAATGTCACCTCGGGAATCCACGAGTTGAGTGCCAAAACATATATCAAGTGAATCAATATCATACCCCATTGTCACCACGGGTATTCATATGCAAGACATACATCAAGTGTTCTCAAATCCATAAAAATATTCAATCCGATACTAGTGAAAACTCAAAGGTAAAAACTCAATTCATCAACACAAGATAGAGAGGGAGAAACACCATATGATCCAACTATATTAACAATGCTCGCGGTACATCAAGATCGTGCCAAATCAAGAACACGAGAGAGAGATCAAACACATAGCTACTTGTACATACCCCTAGCCTCGAGGGTGAACTACTCCCTCCTCGTCATGGAGACCGCCGGGATGATGAAGATGGCCTCCGGTGATGATTTCCCCCTCCGGCAGGGTGCCGGAACAGGGCTCCAGATGGGATCTCCTTGGTACAGAGGCTTGCGGCGGCAGAGTCAAAGTTCTAGGGTTATTTCTGGGGGTTTTGGTATTTATAAGAATTTTTGGCGTTGGAATCACGCGAAGAGGAGCCACAGGGGGCCCACGAGGCACCAGGGCGCGCCTGGGGGGGTGGCGCACCCAGGTGACTTGTGAGGCCCCTGTGGGTCTTCTGTTGCTCCCCCGAAGCTTCCTTGGTCTGTTTCCTTCCAGAAAAAATCGTCAAAACGTTTCGTTGCATTTGGACTTCATTTGATATGGATTTTCTGGAAAACCAAAAACAAGCAGAAAACAGCAACTGGCACTGGGCACTAGGTCAATATGTTAGTCCATGAAAATCATATAAAAGTCATATAAAAGTGCACCAAAATCATACAAAACTATAATAAACATGGCATGAATACTTCATAAATTATAGATACGTTGGAGACGTATCAGGGGGTCGCGCCAAAGTGCCTTGTGGAGGCTGTGGGCCTCCGTTTGCGTTGATTCCACCTCCCAAAAATCAGATATATTCCAAAATAATTCTCCGTAAAATTTTATCGCGTTTGGACTTCGTTTGATATGGATTTTCTGTGAAACAAAAAACAAGCAGAAAACAGGAACTGGCACTGGATCAATATGTTAGTCCCAAAAATAATATAAAATGTTGCCAAAAGTATATGAAAGTTGTAGAATATTGGCATGAAACAATCAAAAATTATAGATACGACGGAGACATATCAGATTACACCTTTAAAGGTAGTGTTACTGGGTTTGATCCTTGACGGATCGATTCCCATCTTCCTAACTGTATCTGAATAAATCAGATTGAGGCTGCTGCCTCCGTCCATAAGGACTCTAGTGAGGTGGTATCCATCCACGATGGGGTCGAGTACCAGAGCCACCGTTCCTCCATGACGGATACTGGTTGGATGGTCTCGCCGGTCGAAGGTGATCGGACAAGCCGACCATGGGTTGTATTTCGGGGCCACCGGCTCTAAGGCGTAGACATCCCGAAGTGCACGCTTCCGCTCCTTCTTGGGTATATGCGTAACGTAAATCATGTTCATGGTTTTTACCTCGGGAGGGAACTGCTTTTGGCCTCCATTGTTCGGCCCGCGAGGTTCGTCGTCGTCCTCGCTGCGGGGACCCTTGCCCAGTTCCTCGGCAGTAAGCTTGCCGGCCTGCTTGATTACCCAACAGTTACGGTTGGTGTGGTTGGCAGGCTTGTCCGAGGTACTGTGGATCTGGCAGGGCCTATCCAGGATTTTGTCCAGCGCGGTTGGGCCGTCCTGGTTCCCTTTAGAGGGCTTCTTCCGCGATCCTGATTTCGAGCTGCTGAACCTGGCGTTTACTGCCGCGTCATCGGCTTCACTGCCGTTGTTTGTGTGCCGGCGCTTGTTATTCTTGTTGCGCCAGGGTTTCCCGTTCCCGTCCCGGACCTCTGAGGTGCCGGGGTCGTCGGGGTGGTTGCTTCTACGAGCTAACCAACTGTCTTCACCCGCGCAAAAGCGGGTCATTAAGGAGGTGAGGGCCGACATTGTTCTCGGCTTATCTTGGCCGAGCTGGCGGGCAAGCCATTCGTCCTGAATACTGTGCTTGAATGCGGCGATTGCCTCAGCATCCGGACAATCGACAATATGGTTCTTCTTAGTCAAGAACCGATTCCAGAATTGCCGAGCTGACTCCCCGGGCTGTTGAACAACGTGGCTCAAGTCGTCGGCATCCGGCGGCCGAACATAGGTGCCTTGAAAGTTGGCTCGGAAGGCGTCCTCGAGCTCTTCCCAGCTCCCAATGGAGTTTTCGGGTAGGCTGTTCAACCAGTGCCTTGCCGGTCCTTTAAGTTTTAATGGCAGATATTTAATGGCGTGGAGGTCATCTCCTCGGGCCATATGAATGTGAGAAGGAAATCTTCGATCCACACAGCTGGGTCAGTTGTCCCATCATACTGTTCTATGTTTACGGGCTTAAACCCCTCGGGGAACTGATGCTGCATCACCTCATCTGTGAAACACATTGGGTGTGCGGCGCCCCTAACCCGGGCCACGTCATGCCGGAGATCGGTTATTATCCGAGCACGATGCTGCTCCCGGGCTCTATCATTCCTGTCGCGCCAAGCTTGGTATCCATCCTGGCCAGCGGGCGTGTGTCCTCTGGATCCGTAAATGGATCTTGTCTGTGCCGCTCTGGCGTTTAAGTTGTGCCGCATATCATATGGATCATCTGGTTGTACTGGCTCCTTGCCCGCCCGGCGAGGGAGCATAGGTGGGTTTTCGGCTTCTCCAGCCGTCTTGTCCCGTCCTCCAGGGGGGCAGTCGAGCTGGTTTGCCTTCGTCTGGGGGGTATGGGCTCAAGGGCCTCGTCGTCAAATGACGGAAGCAAACGCCGCCGTGGGTAGGTTTTGTTTTGATCCTGTCGCTGATTGTCGAAGCCCTCTTCGGCTGCTAAGACCAACGTCCACCTGTCATTAAGGGTATCCTGTTCAGCTTTTAGCTGCCGCCGCTTCTTCTTCAGGCTTTGGGCGGTAGCTATGAGTTGCCACTTGAACTTTTCCTGATCCAGAGGGTCCTCGGGGACGATGAAATCCTCGGGTCCGAGGCTGTCCTCCTCTTCGGAAGGAGGGAGGTAGTTGCTGTCCTCGGAATCATCGGGGTCCTCGGGGTTACCCTGGTCCTCATGCCCTTCAGAAGCGTCGCGGTGCTGTTCGGGGGTGGTGTTGTCGCCAAGCTCCTCCATGTTGTCCGGAGTATCATTATCTTCGGTGCCGTTTGTGTCTATGTTGCTTTCCCTGCCCCTTCCCCATCCCTTGGATCGCTTTCGTTGGCGTCGGCGTTTGGGCGGCTCCTCGCCGGGGTCATCGCCATCCTTTCTGGGGGTGTCGACCATATAAACGTCGTAGGTGGAGGTGGCGGTCCACTTTCCAGTGTTGGGCGTGGCAAGGGAGGGAGCAGTATAGGACATGACGTCGATATCCTCGTCTATGTCGTCAACCTCCTCGGAGGCGTAGTCCAGCATGTCGGTTAAGTCTTCGACAGTGGCTACTAAGTGGGTGGTGGGTGGGACGTAAAATTCCCCGTGGTTGGCCTCAAGTCCGATCTGATCATAGACCGAGGATGGGCCATCCGCGATACTCATCAATTGGATCCAATCTAACGCCTCGCTTAATAGCGAGAGGTCTGCCGGATCCATCCTCTGACATCTTTCGGGGTTAACCTCCGGTATGCCTGCATCGGGGGCGCGTTCGGCCAAGGTTGACCCCTGGTTCTCGGACACTGAGATCGGATCCGAACTCAAAGCCAGATCTGAACTAAAGGCCGACCCGGAGATGGGGTCGGGGAGAAGATCCGAAGTTAAGGCCTCGGGATCACTAGTCCCCTCAGGTAAAGCTGAGAACCCAGTAAAGATCAAATTGCCCCGAGAGTCGGCGACGTACTCTAGGTTACCAAACCTGATTTTCTGCTTAGGGGCGAAACTGTCGATCTGGTCAAGGTGACCGGTCGGGTTGGCGTGTAGCACGATGCTGCCAAACGCGAAGAGCTGGCCGGGAACGAAGACGTCCCCGCTACGGATGCCGTCACTGACGACTAAGCGAGCCATTGATCCTTGATGATCCTACAGCGGAACTCTCAATGAAAGCACCAATGTCGGTACTAAAACCGGCAGATCTCGGGTAGGGGGTCCCGAACTGTGGATCTTGGAGTCAATGGGTAACAGGGAACGTAGAGACAGCGTTTACCCAGGTTCGGGCCCTCTCGAAGAGGTAAATCCCTACGTCCTGTTTGGTTGTATTGATATGTTGGTATGACAATTACAGAGTTGATCTACCTCGAGATCAGATGAACTAAACCCTAGGTGGGTATGATGATAATGGTCTCCCTCTCCACGGACTAAACCCTCTGGTTTATATAGACACCAGGGGTACCTAAGGTTACATATGGTCGGTCGCCACTGGGGGATAAACATGCCGGCCACGCTAACTTTCCTTGGAGGAGACGCCAAGTCTTCGGAGGTTTCCTTCTAGAGCCCGGGGTCGCCTGTAGTCCGGCCTTCCTTTCGATGAATTAGGAGCGGCCCATCAATACGGCCCACGAGAGACAGGCCGGCGGCATGAGGACCCCTTAGTCCGGGACACCCTCAGTTAGCAAACATGTCCTTTACTTGTGCACAATAACAAGTTACTCATCTTGGTGAAAACAAATTCCATGTACATAATAATTTTAACCAGAATGATAGGGCATATCACTGCGGTAGAGAAACAAATTGCACTTTCCAACAGTTCCCCAAAAACTCATATATAGAAAAGGACAACATGAAAAACCAGCAATAATATAATGACGGAATACCTTTGATCTTAGCAAAATGTTCGGCTACATCGTCAACAAGAGTATCAGAACTTTGAATATATCCATGAAGTCCTTCGGAAAGACCAAAACCAAGTCCAATGCAAATACTCCATATCCAGTTGAAGCAATCTTCCTAGCAATCCCTGCAACAACAATGAACTTAGGAAATGTAGCAAAAATGAAGCGTCAAAGTAAATTCAATATTACTACTATACCGTCAAGGAAAAAGGTACAAGTGTCTCCATAACCATGGCAGAGACAAACAATTGCTTTCATACGATGGTTCTCTAGAAACCAACATTTTGAGAATATCTCCACACCTCTGGAGTTCCGCTCATACGACTGTTGAAGAGGAAAGAAATGTCACATTGTAAAGTATCAAATGGAGGAAGGAGTTAGGAGTACCAATGAACAAAGTATCAAATGGGACGTCATGGCTTAGGAGTACCAAACATTATCGAATGTCTATCCAACATTATTTTAATTTTTAAGCATAGATGCAGTAGTTTCATCCCTCAAAGCAGAACTTCTATATCAACTCAATGGAGGAAGTAATGGGCGTTAAATTTGCTTCGACGCTGCATTGGCTAATGCTTTTTAAACACGGAATTATACAACACGATGCCAAAAATTCCGACCATTTTCACAAATCTCTACCTAATAATAATAAAGTAGGGATAACTTCTGGTCGTCCGTCACGGAAATTACCCCTAAAGTTCGTATGAATTTACCCCCTATGCCACTGGTAAGTGAAGGAAACGATTCGTTTTTTAAGTCGCGCGATTTTTTTAATTCAAGAAGCGGTGGTCCTCACTTTTAACACAAGTGCATGGCTATCCCAACTGGTTGGACGTTGGCTCTTCTCCCCTGGAGACCCAGGTTCGATTCCCATTCTTCCTTTTTTTTCTCTTCGTTTTCTCCCTTAGCCTCGCCAGCCAGCTGCCCGATTCGGCCGGCCTTCAGCACTTACTTTTTTTTTTCTTTTTTTTTCACTTTTTCTACATTCGTTTCTTTTTTCTTTTTTGGCTTTATTTTGATAAACTTTGAATATTTTATTTATAAAAATCACTCATACACAAACTTTGAAAAAATGTTAATCATGCATTAAATAAATGTCCAACTTGAATAGAAAAAAGTTTCCATTAGATGCAAAAAATGTACAATTTGTACGGAAAAATAATAATATATGTTTTTCACTTATTTTTAAAAATATTGATCATCCATTTAGAAAATATTAAATATGCATAGAAAAATGTCTCCGATGTAAAAGCAAAACGTATACAAAAATATACAATGTGTATGGAACAAAGTAGACATAAAAAATATATTTTTTCAAAAATGTTAATCATGTATTTGGATAATGTCAAACCTAAATATATTTTAAAAAATGTAGAACATGAAATTGGAAAATATTAAACGTGTATATAAAAAATGTTTTTGATGTATGAAAAATGTACAATTTAGTTGATACAAGCTTTACATAAGCCAATGGCTTAGCTTTGATTTTCATATTGTTTTAAATTGTTTTGATACTATTCTTTTTAAGAATATTGATGCCGATATGCAACCTTGAACATTTGGTATGAATGTACTTACAAATTGATTGATTTCGATGGAGCTATCTAATATGTCTACCACCAAATTAAGACTTCACTTAGATTACAAATGCAAACACATATATCAGCAAGACAAAAATAATGCTCTTATGCATATGCTATCATTAATTAATAAAACATACTTTGCTATTTTCATCGTAATGCAAATATTTGTGGGCATCACCAAGTAGGACAGAGACCTATCGTGAGAATATTATGGATAATAGGATTTTCAGTCTTACTTTAGATCTTCAAGCATTGCAATTACATATACCATACATAAAGGAGGGGGGATGGGTGGGAGGATAAGTGATGACATTGCTGATTTGGTATGTTAAAATAGAGAACGTGGACCTGAGTGAAGGGTCTTGATCATTCTTAGAGATGTGATGTTTTTTTTCTCCCGTTGCAACGCACGGGCATTTTTCCTAGTATACTTAACAAGATAGATCATTGTGCCTGCTATAGTGTTGTCTTATGTAGAACGTAATATCTCAGATCTCTCTATTCAGTTCAAAGCAGAATACATACTAATGCAAAGACGGACCAACTCTATATGCCTCAAATTAATGTATTGTAGCAGTCAAGTGAGGGGTCTAATTATTATGACTAATATGTACATTGCGGCTCGAATATCCATTTCTGAGCCCAGGCTCATCTGCACCCGGTGACGAGAAAATTCACAAAAAATACTTAAAAAATTCTAAAAAAAATCCAATTTTTTTTACATGGAAGATAATTTGGTGCGTGAGGTGCGCTCCAAATTTCAGATCATTTAGACATATGGATAGCTCGTAGCAAAAAAGACAAATTGGGTCAGAACAATACATGAACAGTAAACTTTTTCACAAACCTCAAATTTGTCTTTTTTGCCAAGAGATACTTAGATATCCAAATGATCTGAAATTTGGAGCGCACCTCACGCACCAAATTATCTTCCATGCAAAAAATAATCGGAATTTTGTGAATTTTTCTAGTATTTTTTTGTATTTTCTGTTCATCGCGGGTGCGGCTGACTGAGCCTGGGCACCGAATCGCCTTGTCCCTTGCGGCTACACTACAAAATAGTACCTCTTTTGTTCCAATGTCACTGTATTGTGCCTGCAGCATAGAGAAAATGCAAGAGATGTCATACATGTCATGACATAACATTAAAGGCATAGTTAGCTTCAATATAAGGATCAGAACTGAGAACATAGGATCCAAAGAACAGACAAAAAGGTGAATGTGAGAATTCAAGGGGTACACTTGTTTGGGTATATTTAATTACATTTTTAAAATTTTACTATGTTTGTAGATTACTGGATTTAACTAGGAAAGAGTTGTAAGGCGTGTTCATTGGAGAAGACATAAAAGGTACTCCCTCCGATCCATATTACTTGTAGTGAACAATTTCATTGGAAAAGACATAAAAGCTACTTCCTCCGTTCCACAATTCTTGTCGTGGCTTTAGTTCAAATTAGTAAACAAGCTACCACACTAAATGGCAAGTTCTTCCTATAAATGGTGCTCCACATGCACAATACTAGTATGCTTTCTCATACATTCCTTTTGATTAAGACCAAGTATTCATAACCCATATTATGATCCTAAACTAACCTTAGGACTTGAAGAATGGAACTCAGTAGTATATCTGGACCATTCTATCTAACTAGAGCTAGGATCGTGACCGCGATAATTAGTTCCCAAAATGGCTGTAGGCATATGGCATGGACCAATCGGAAAGCATCTCATGGAAACATTGACCAAGTACTGTGGGCCATTTTGATAAAGAAGGCACGCGGCGCGGTAACGCGAGTTATCCTCGTCTTGATGTGTTGGTAGATTGGGTTGATCAGGTTAGCAAGTTAGGTATATAGCGGAGCACACGCTTCGCAGTCCACGCAGATCACTCGTGAGCTTACGTCTTGTCTTTGCATAAGCACTGGTGATTGTGTGACTGCAGGTGCAAGGTAGCGTCTCGACTAATATAAATCAATACAGACATATTACAAACACGATACATTATTCGCAATCTTTCTTTTTTTTTGAGAAAATTATTCGCAATCTAAGGCCACGCAGCTTACATGACATGTTTTTTCTTTCTTTTTCTATTTCAGGATGTTCACAGGTCATGCTAAGGAGACTTGTAGTCTATTCTTACGATCTATGGACTCCCGGATTGAATTTCTACGCCCAGTTCCAGGACAGACAAACTTGTTGGTTTCATTATTCGAAATCGAATTCTGACCCAAAAGATGGGTGTCAAACAAGATAGAACGATACCGATAACTCTCACGGCTTGTAAAATGCCCCGGAAGAGAAAAGGGAACAAAAGCCGATTCGTTCTGCGGCCACATCAAATAGCCCGATTTTGGGCGAAAAAACGATGAACCATTTGCGCATCACACCAAGATGATGAATGCTAGATACATATTCACAATCAGCAGGAAATAAGTGCGTGTATCAAGTGTAAAACCCAAAATGGAATTCCCAACCATGACCTGTGATGCTCGACAAATGAAAAAAATAATCTGTGCAGCTCACGACGACGGTATTTCCTTTGCCGAATGTGTGCAGCTCACGACGACGGTATTTCCTTTGCCGAATGCTGATCCAGCCAGGAGATTATATCGTCGAGAACTTTGAAGATCCCCTCGTCCGGTTCACCTTCCAAGATGGCATGGTAGGCGTCTTTGTAAAGTCGCAGCGTCTTGTCCGATGTCTTCGCTTTTTCATAGAGATCTTTGCTCACGCCTGGGTCGGTGACCAAATCAGCGTCACCATGCAGAATGATTATGGGCAGGGAAACCTAGATGGGAAATTGAGGCAAACTTTAAGCATCACAGAACAGGAACAGTACAGTAATAGAACAGGAATAAAGGCCACTGGCAGTGCTACAGCGTAATACAATTCACATGTAGAGACAAAAAACACACACAAATGGCTTTCTCGAAAACGGGATAGCTTTTTTTAACCAGAAACAGTACATCTCATTAAGTTGTACTCTATCAAGGACAAATATTTGGATCAAACAGTAGGAACATGGAATACCTGCCTCCCTTGGTAGTGAACAAACCGAATTACCGGAACTAGGTTCCTTAACCCCCTAGAGAAAATATCGTCACCCCTCAGATCAAAAAAGTTCAACCTAGTCCACAGTTTATAACTTCTTATTCTTATTGGAGTAAACTGGCTTGCCTATATTCTTCACTAAGCCAGGAGGCAACATGGCATACCCAAAGAATCAATGCAAAATCACGCATGTTAAGAGTTTGAACAAAAGAATTTAGGAGTGCTATTGATGTCAGAATGAGTAACGAACTAAGCAACTGTACAAAACTTAGATGGCGCTTATAAAAACAAAACCAACCAGAACAAAGCAAATTAAAACCACATACTTCTTCTAGGCGACTTTCTATCTCTTGTGTGGTCCTCAGCATCTCTAGAGCTGTTCGGAGACGTGGTTTATCCTTGTAGGCAATCACATTGTAAGAACACTGCATTAAGCACCGAATTAATATAAACAGTCTTTTCGCTAGGCATAACGTGTGAGTAGCTATAACTGAATAAGAAGTTCCCAATGAATAGATTAATCTCTGTATTAACCAAAAATGGGCAATATTGACCTGCTCTTGTTTTTCTTTCTCTCTGAATGCCAATTCTGCCAAGTCTTTCTGTGGAACAAGCTTCTCTTTTGGAAGGAGTTTAGCCATGAAAATCAGAACTTGCTGAACAGGCCAAGCTGGAACCACGTCATCTGAAATCTATTAAAGCGAGTTTGTGAATTAGTGACCAATCATAATTAGCATAGGTAGGATCTCATGCAGTAAAATCACCTTGCACATAGGTGCAACTAGAATTGCACCATTCCAGTCTTTCGGTTGCTTAAAGTGAATCTTCAATGCAACTGCACCACCCATAGATTGGCCAAACAGAAAGCTTGGGAGATCTCTGTGTTCAGGATTCCCTGCCAACATATGATCGCACTTCTATAGTGAAAGAAGTATATTCACACTACATGGACTGGATTACAGCAAATATTACGAACAAGTATGGACAGATATGAACTCAGTTCAGGATGATAAAAGAAAATTTATTGCAATGAAAGACAAGATAATTTCTGATATATCGAAGATAAAACATCATAGGCCAATTCAATCATTGTGGCAAAGTAGATCCAATTTTGTCAGCCTCTCAGCAGTTCGGTAATGTGGAGGTTATATATTACTCCTATGTAACAATTTATTACCAAGCTTACCCAATGCAATTTTCACCTATTACCATTATCAAAAGTAATTGATTGCATGCATTGATGCAGGTATGTCATTAACTCTTATATGGAAATATTTGCAATCAATTTCAGGTATTGCAAGTAACACTCAACAGTGTCACATTATTAGTGCTAGACTGCTAGTGCTCATCCACACCTCTAGTACAAAATACATATTGGTTTGGCTACTTAGTTTCGTTAGAAATGTCACTATCAAATACTTACTGATAGTGGTGTAAGAGCTACAGGAGGGGGGGGGGGGGGGGGGGGGGCGGGGGGAATCCGAAGTGAAGTATGTAAACAAATAAAAAATTAATTCTTTCCTTCTTCTTGTTCATAGATCTTAAGCATTACACATGTCAGACTGAAGAGAGTAAAAGCATTTCTTTAGCCTCATTTTGCAAAACCAAAGCAATGTCCTAACCAGGAGTAAAAAGTATCACAAGTTCACAACTCCTGTTAATTTCTAAAACTCCTCATATAAAAGATAAAAAGAAGAAAGTAAATACAACTAGCAGTAGCTTTGACCAAAAGCTGCAACTACATTATGGCAATATGTATGGTGGTTAGCAAACATGTCCTTCACTTGTGCAGAAAACAAGTTACTCATCTTAGTGAAAAAAAATTCCATGTACATAATAATTGTAACAAGAATAAGACATATCACTGTGGTAGAGAAACAAATTGCACTTTCCAACTGTTCCCCAAAAACTCGTATATAGAAATGGACAGCACGAAAACCCAGCAATAATATAATGACGGAATACCTTTGATCTTAGCAAAATGTTCAGCTACATCGTCAACAAGAGTATCAAAACTTGGAATATATCCATGAAGTCCTTCAGAAAGACCAAAACCAGGGTAGTCCAATGCAAATACTCCATATCCAGCCGAAGCAATTTTCCTAGCAATCCCTACAACAACAATGAACTTAGGAAATGTAGCAAAAATGAAGCGCCAAAGTAAATTCAATATTACTAGTTTACTACTATACCATCAAGGAAAAAGGTACAGGTGTCACCATAACCATGGCAGAGACAAACAATTGCTTTCATACGATGGTTCTCCGGAAACCAACATTTTGAGAATATCTCCACACCTCTGGAGTTCCGCTCATATGACTGTTGAAGAGGAAAAAAATGTCACATTGTAAAGTATCAAACGGAGGAAGGAGTTAGGAGTACCAATGAGCAAAGTATCAAATGGCACGCCACGGCTTAGGAGTACCAATGAGCAAACTAACATTGTTGGCATACAATCTTCAAATGTCTATCCAACTTTATTTTAGCTTTTAAGCATAGCTGCAGTAATATGTTAAGCAATAGCTGCAGTAATTTCATCCCTCACAGCAGAACTTCTCTATCAACTCAATGGAGGAAGTAGTGGGCATTAAATTTGCTTTGACGCTGCATTGGCTAATACTTTTAAACACGGAATTACACAACATGATACCGAAAATTCTGCTTATTTTCACAAATATACTTAACAAAATAGATCACTGTGCCTGCTGTAGTGTTGTCTTATGTAGAATGTAATATCTCAAATCTCTGTATTCAGTTCAAAGCAGAACACATACTAATGCAAAGATGGACCAACTCTATATGCCTCAAATTAATATATTGTACCGGTCAAGTGAGGGGTCTAATTATTATGACAAAAATGTACATTGTGGCTACACTACAAAATAGTACCTCTTTTGTTCCAATGTCACTGTATTGTGCCTGCAGAATAGAGAAAATGCAATTAAGAGATGTCATCCATGTCATGACATAACACCAAAGGCATAGTTGGCTTTAATATAAGTATCAGAACTCAGAACATAGGATCCAAAGAACAGGCAAAAAGGTGAATGTGAGAATTCAAGGGGTACACTTGTTTGGCAATATTCAATTACATTTTTTAATTTTACTATGCTTGTGGATTACTGCATTTCACTAGGAAAAGAGTTGTAAGGCGTGTTCGTTGGAGAAGACATAAAAGCTACTAGTGAACAAGTTCATTGGAAAGGACATAAAAGCTACTCCCTCCATTCCATAATTTGTGTCGTGGTTTTAGTTCAAATTAGTAAACAAGCTACCACACTAAATGGGCAAGTTCTTCCTATAAATAGTGCTTCACATGTACAATAGTTTACTTTCTCATACATTCCTTTTTATCAAGACCAAGTATTCATAACCCATATGATGATCCTAAACTAACCTTACGAGTTGAAGAATGCAAAACTCAGTAGTATGTCTGGACCATCCTATTTTACTAGAGCTAGGATTGTGACAGCGATAATTAGTTCCCAAAATGGCTGTAGGCATATGGCATGGACTAATCAGAAAGCTTCTCATGGAAACATTAACCAAGTGTGGGCCATCTTGATGCAGCTACAGGCTCTAGACCATCCCCATTCCTCAAACGGGCCCTCCCGAAACATATATATGTGTCTCAATTTAAACTCTAGCATAGGAAATCAGAACCACCCGATTCGATTGAGATTTCAGAAGACCTTGGCAACACTGACCTTGAAGAGGCAGTGGTCGATGTTGAGCTGCACGTCCTTGAAGGCCTCGCGCACGCGGCGGCGCTCGGGGGCCTGGTCCAGGCACGCGCGCAGCACCGTCCTCTCCAGCGCCGGGTCCACCCCCTCCCACCTCCTCGGCGACGGGGGCGCCGCGGCAGCAGGCACAGCCGACATCCCCGTCGCAGCCACCGCCGACACCTTGGCGTTCACGTGTGGCATGGGGGGTTCAGCGTCTCAGCTGAACCTGAACCCCCAAAACAAATCCTCCGAAAAATAGACTGCGAACTATAGGGAGACAGAGATTGGTTCGGATTCGGCGGGTCTCGGCCACAGCGGAGAAGAAGGGAATCAATCGAGTGCGCGGAGCTGGGGTTCGTTACCGGTGTCGAGTCAGTAGGAGCTCAGATGGATGGATCTCCGCCTCACCCGCGGCAGTCGAGCACCAGCGGTGGGGGCGGGTTGATGCGTGCCGTCGCGGGCGGTCGGCGAGGAGGAAGAAGGCGGCGGGGGGTTGGTGTGATCCGCTTCGGGGAGGAAGGGCCGTGGCTATGACGCCATTTATTATTGCTCGCCGGTGTCTGGGGAGGAATAGTGCGCTGCGCCTGTACGCATCCGACTTCGTCCCTTTTTTCCGAGTCGCACTTCTTTTTTTTTTTCTCTCTCAATAAATATGGAGAAGCTTCTGCACGGCACCGGAGTTTGGGGAGACCATCTATCAGCCGGCTTGAACGATGTCAAGACCTCCGGCGTCGCGCCGGTCACGTCGTCAGCATCAGCAACTTACGCGTGATCCCGAGATCGATACGAAAGAGAATAGAGCCAGCAGCGGCCACCGGTCTAGGCTTTTCTTCCACGCCGCCACCTCGGTCTCCTCCTCTCTTAATTATTTTTTCATGTGTAGGTTCTGTTTTTTATTTTCTCTAGTGGTGGCATCGGTGATTGACGGCGACGATAGCGTGTTGGAATAAAAAGAAGGTTTAAACTCGGGTGTCGTCGGATCGATCGCTGCAACGGGATTTGTTTACGCTGGGGAACGGGCGGAATCAGGTTTAAACCGGGGTGTAATTTGTTTACACGGGACTTGTTTACGCGTGAAGGGAACCAAACGGGGTTAACGGTATGAGATTACGTTGAAATAATTGGATAACGACCGGAAAAACGTGAACCAAACACCTCCTTAGAGGCAACCTGTATAAATTGCATGAGTTGCCCCTAAATTTTTTGAAAAAAGGTAGAGCATCTACAGTGGATGGAGGCAGCGTTGCCTCTAAGCTGGACTCCACATTGCTGCCTCTAAAGTTAGCCAAAAAAGCTGTAGTGTATGACATTTAAGTGCAGCCTCTATAGTCTATAGCAGCCCCACAAAAACATTATAATCAAGTTGATATGTCATTCACTTTTTACCTGGGAGGCTCAACAAAAGGGATGGCATGTAGGGACAGATGATTATTTTAATTGCAATAAAATCATTCACTTTTTACCTGGGAGGCTCAACAAAAAGGATGACATGTAGGGACAGATGATTATTTTAATTGGAATGAAACTTGGAGGTGATGGCAAGGATTTTTTTTGCTAGAGAACATCGTGCTTTCTGTGCTAGATAGGAGGATCACCTGGAAAAATTCTCGTGGCTGGGAGGTAATACCTAGTTGCGGGGATCTGCACGTCTTCACCAGCATCTACTTCTCCACTGTGTTTTTGTAGGTAAAGATCGATCTGTCCTATTGACTTACCAAATATTTCTTTGGTAGGCCAAATGACTTTTACTTTACCAAATAAAATCACATTTTTTTTATTATCACATTAATATGGGCGGGTAAATCACTGCACTTGAATATTTACTAGAGAACTGTCCATGCATTACTACTAGAATATAAATATTCTAGTAAGTTAGCCTATGATTTACATGTCCATGTTAGTACATGATTATGTAAAAAGAGATTATATGTACTAAACCCTTATTTAATAAGCATCCATTGGCTAACCAAAGAAAATATGGGTGTATATGATAAATCAATGAAAGGTGTGGCATTTGATGCGGTGTTGAAGGAAAACTGATTGTAAAAATCAAATATGGCAATAAAAAGGATCCAAAACGGAGAGAATGAAAATGATATGTTCAGAAGGTTGGATGAAGGATGGTGGACATAATGTTCTTTTTTCTCTCCTACCTAGAAAGAAAGTATTGTTCCCGTTTCTGCTCCCTTTCGTCAAGCCCGCTTCCTGCAAGTCCTCTAACCCGCAGCAACATCCTTCCCCATGCCATCTAACAGAACCACGACGTCAAGCCTCGAGCCATCATGTTTTGCATGAAATTACTATCGGAGAAACGTAAGCCATTGATGCCCGTATATTTTATCACGCATGTGACCTTCTTGTGGTGCCGAGAAAGGCTTGATCTCCCCCGCAGGTTTGCTTTCTTAACCTGAAACTTTTGAAGCAAAATTGTGTAATCTATTTGAGTACATGTTGACAGTGTAGTCTAATTGAGTCACATGTTGTATTTTGATGAACCCATGATCCAGTCCTCTCAGACTCACTCTTAAATCCAGCTTCATGCACTTCTGTGACTTCAAATTGAGGAATAGAGTCTTCCTCGACCATTTCCTAGCTAGAATCTGCTCAGCCTATTTACTTTTCTCTGAAACAATGTTGTATATCTTGGGATTTGTGGGAATAAAAAAGCTCTCCACTTGAATCAAATAAATGATGGCGCTAGCAGTAGGACAATAAGGGTTGTCACCTGCATACAAGTTCTTTGGAGTGATCAAGTCAGATGGGGTTATTTTGTTATTTTACTACTCATGATTGTTGCTTTACAAATTATGTTTGACGTGACCGTTTACTAGCAAGGTTCCTATGTCTTGCAATGGAACAAATGTTAATGTGATCTTCAAAATGAGCAGGAAGACTAGTCTAATCTCCATTCTGTCTTCTTCAACAATTGAAAAAATTCAGAGTTGTGACACTTGGAGCAGAGGAAGAATTTTTGCTTTTTTTATGTTCTCCTCTATAAGATGTGCTTACAATAATTCTGTTTTAGTTTGTTTCCTCTATGTTTCTTTAGTTTTCTATTTTGTTGTCTCTTCATCTTCACCACAATGCTCACTCGTAAATCATGTGTTAATTTTCACTACAAACAGAGATATACACCATCTTAATGAGTGACTGAAAATTATATACATGAGCAGCAAAAAGGAAGGCATAAGATGGTTATATTAAGTATTTTGTAAGAGAGTCAACATACATCCTCCCTTGACAATACAAATAGTTGGTTGTGCCGCCAAAAAATATAGCTTGCTATGTCAGCCTGTTTCGCTTTCGTATAAGCGTTTTAACAATGTATGTCCCGTTGGAACGCACAAGCAATTACCTAGTCTATACCTACCTAATAATAAATGAAGGTGTGTTTCTGTGATTTTTTGGTCTGTCCACCCATCATATCCTAAACTGCCCCTAAAGTTGAAGTTAATTACCCACTCTTCCCACCCATAAGTGAAAAAACCCCTTGTTTTTTCCTTATGTACCTAATTTTTAATAATAAATCTATACCTACTAATAAAAGAATTAGTGCTTCTGCCCTCTGTCGCATGTTTTGCCAAAACCCTGCATTTTTCGAGAATCAACCTACAGTCCAGTTTTAAGGCATATTTTCGCTTTTGCAGAAACCCCCCTATTGTTTCTATTAATCAACCCACAGTCCAGTTTTAAGTCAGATTTTCGCTTTTGCATAAAAAACCTTGGTGTTTCTGTTAATCAACCACAGTCCAGTTTTAAGTCACATTTTCACTTTGTAAAAGTATCCATATCTTTTAAACTGTAACTCCAAATTTAACATGTTATATAATGAATTTTGATTAGAAAATGTGTAGAATCTGAATATGATGTTATTTTACATATTAGCTATTTTTAAAATATTATTTAGGGTGCAACCTTAATAAATAGCGCATGATCCATCTTTCTTTCATATCGGCTCCGATCCGGATTGAAAATGAACACCTAAGCAAAACCAGATTGGAGACAAAAGAAACCATCTATAACCACACATGCACGCCTTGTCAAAACCTCGCAGAAAAAAGCAGATTGCTCATCTTATGTCGAGAGAGAGAGAGACGCCTTAGGATTGACCACATTCAAACGCGTTGTGATTGTGTGAGCACTGTGGTCACCGTCGGCGAGGGTGGGAAGGAGGATAAACTGAAACACATGAGATGCCATGTGCTGAAATAAAGGACGTAGACCTATTGGGGGTCCTAAGCCATCGTTATTGGGTTAGGGGCGTGTGCTATTTTTTTTCTCCCGTTGCAACGCACGGGCTCTTTTGCTAGTCTATATCTATACCTAATATTAAAGGGAAGATTGTTTTTCACCTTTTTTTCATCCACTAGGCTGCCGTGTAACGGGAAAATTTAGAAAAAAAAGAGCTCCAGCGAGGTTTTTAACTCCAGACCCACTCTGGTTTGAGATTGTCGCTAGCCACTGGAGCTGATCAGCTTAGATGTCCAGACAGGCAGCCCGGTGTATACGAACTAGCAACAGCCAAAATTCGAAAAATCATGTTTTGAAATTTCAAACATGATTTTTTGAAAAATGTGAATACCTTTCGAAACGGGGACAATTTTTAAAACACGAGAACATTTTTTTCCATTCTGAACATTTTTTTGAAAAACACGAACATTTTTTGAAAAACATATTTTTTTAATTCCTGAACAAAATTTGATAATGGGAAATTCTGAACAGTTTTTGAAAAGCACAAACATTTTTTTGAAATTCCCAAACATTTTTTGAGTTTGTGAGTTTCTTTTTTAAAATGGGAACATTTCTTAACATTTTGAACAATTTTTGAAGAACATGAACATTTTATAAATTCCTGAACAAATTTTGAAAAATGCGAACTTTTTTTGAATTTATCTATGCCTAATATTTGAACAGGCGTGTATACATACACATCAAGACCATGTATCTTTGCATCAAGAGAAAAAGTAGAAAAACAATGAACACATTACGTACAAGCGAGAAATATGTTCCGTGCGTCAAGAAGGTGTGTGGGGGGGGGGGAGTTGGACGGGAAGGAGATGTTGGAGGCGAGGGCGGCACTCTGATGATGGTGCTGGACCGTGAGAGCATTACATTGTTGATGTTGTTCAATGAATGGTGTGTTGTGCCGTGTCCGAGCTCATTAACTTGAGGTTGATTACATTTGAGCGCATTGTAATTAGGCGAACACTGCAACCGCGGTCAATGAGGGTGAGAAAGAGTATAAGCTGGGACATGGATGAGACGTCATGTTTAAATAGAGGATATAGATAAGTAGAGCCTCTTGAGCGGATAATCATCTTCTGAGCCCAGGCTCATCTGCACCTGCGCTGACAAAAAAAATCAAAACAAATACTAGAAAAATTCAAAAATTCCAAAAAATTTATTTATGGTAGATAATTTGATGCGTGAGGTCCGCTCCAATTTTCAAATCATTTGGACATCTGAGCAGCTCTCAGCAAAAAAGACAAATTCGGGGTCTGTAAAAAAGTTCACTGTTCATGCACTGTTCTAACCCGATTTGTCTTTTTTCCCGAGAGCTGCTCAGAAGTCCAAATGATTTGAAAATTGAAGCGGACCTCACGCATCAAATTTTCTACCATGCAAAAAAATTGGAATTTTTTGAATTGTTTTGATTTTTTGTGATTTTTTTCTGACCGGGTGCAGATGAGCCTGGGCACCGAATCGCTGCACTCCTCTTGAGCCATAATTGTTATTCTAGAAATATATAGTATTTTTTCTCATTGCAACGTATGGGCGTATGTGCCAGTAAATAGAAAAGAAAGAGGCAGGAGTACATCATTGGAACACATAGACAATAATTATAGTATAATTTTTTTAAGATGACAAGACAAAACCAAACAAAAGAGTTCACAAATCACAACACGCTAGTGTTCCCCGAATCAAAACCCTAGCATCCTCAAAACGAAATCCAAATCAAAACACTAGCGTCCCCAAAGCAAAACCCCCAAATCATGTCCGTGCCAGCGGCGGATCCTGCCGATGCCGGCGACCCTTCCCGTGATGGGTGTTTCTTTTCGAGCACGTTCTTCCCGTGATGGGTGTTTCTTTTATTTTTGCACAAAAATAACACCAAGGTAGTTCTGCTAAAAACATCGACGGTTCAGGTTAGTTTCATTCAAATCATGCAAATTAGAGGACAAAACAAGAGCAAAAGTGTTTGGAAAAGTAGATACATTGGAGACATATCTGTGACGCCCGTGAGTGCCGCTCTTCTCTTGAGGACGTTGTTTTGGTTCTCCTCTCCGTACCAGCGTTCCGGCCTTCCGGGTGAAGACCTTTGTCTGTCTCAGAGTCGGCAGCGGCGATGCTTAGCACCATTTCCTCTCCCGAGGGTGCTGTTGTGGAGCTTAGGTGTCCTAGGGCGTGTCATGGTGTTGTATTAAGGCCTACACATGTGCTATCTTTCGGCAACGTAGTCTCGCGCGTCTAGGTTTTCCGGTTATCACGGGATCTATTGTGTAAAAGGGCTTCCTCACTAGGTTGTATCGTTTGGACGTGTACTTTGATTTGTGCTTTATCTATGAAGCGGGGTGAGAGCCGGTTTCGAGAGAAATCGCCGAAGAGTAGCTAAAGGACGTCGTTATCAGGAGCAACCACTTTAAGCTCATTTAGAAATTCTTGCTTGAGATATCTAGGAGCCGGAGCATAGATATATGTTATTAAGAAGTTTTTGTTGTAAGCTAGGGATTGAATAGAGATAGACATGGAGCATGTACTATTGTTTGTGACCCCGCAAAACAAAAAATGTACTATGGTTTGTGACGTTTTGAATATTTAAGTAGTTTGAATTAGCAGCAGCAAACAGACCACGGCAGATCCAATGGCGGGCAAAGAGGCAGTTTGGTCGAAGATCGTGGCAACAAGAAGTTTTGTATAGAAAGTTGAAATCAGGATAGTTTAATAGAGCTCCCGGGCCTGATAACATCCCGGTTGAATTTTACCAACATTGCTGGGAGGTGGTTTGCCATGACTTATTTAGGTTGTTCGAATGGCTCTATGACGGCAAGTTGGATGTCCAGAGATTAAACTACGACATAATTACACTGTTGCCTAAATCATCTACAGCCAATAAAATCCAGCAATATAGGCCGATCTGTTTATTGCGTTGCCCTTACAAACTCATTACTAAGGTCATGGATATTAAAGTTGCCCCCTATGCTTCCAAAATGTTCAGCATTCAGCAGAATGCTTTCATTAAGGATAGACACATTATGGATGGGGTCTTATCCCTTCACGAATCATGCACTGTACCCATGTTAAGAAACATGTGGGGGTTGTCATTAAACTAGACTTCGAGAAAGCTTATGACAAGGTGAACTGGGACTTTTTGCTAGCTTGCCATAACACTAGGGGTTTTAATGACAAGTGGTGTGGATGGGTGTCCCAAATTCTCCATAATGGTACTGTTAGTGTCAAGATCAATGATGAGGTGGGTCCTTACATTCAAAGTTCCAAAGGGGTTAGGCAGAGTGACCCCCTATCCCCCTTTTTGTTCAATTTGGCAGCTGAATGCCTTACTAAGATGGTTCTTTCTGCTCAAAAGAATGGTCTTATTCGGGGTTTGGCCCATGATTTAATTGATGGGGGTGTTCCTATTTTACAATATGCCGACGATACAGTCCTTTGTATTACTCATGATGTTGACAAGGCAATCAATTTGAAGCTCCTCTTATACCTTTTCGAGCTCATGTCCGGTCTAAAAATCAACTATTTGAAAAGTAAAATCTTTATGATGGGGGATGACAATGAGATCGATAGCTTCTATGCAGATTTATTTAACTGTTAAATTGGAGTCCTCCCTATGAAATATCTGGGGGGTCCCGGTAACATTCTCTATGCTCAAAATAGTTGATTGGAACTTCTTGGATGCTAAACTAATCAAACGGTTAGATGCCTGGATTGGTTACTCGGCTTCCTCTGCCGCGCGTCTTATATTGCTTAACTCCAGTCTCGATGGAATCCCTTCCTTCTTTATGTCTATGTTCCTTCTCAATAAGACTTTCATTGAGAAAATGAATGCCCATCGTAGACGTTTCTTTTGGAGGAAAGGGAAGAAGAAACGTGCCTACCATATGGTCAAATGGACTAGGGTCTGTCGCTCTAAACGTGTGGGTGGTTTGGGCGTGAAAGATCTACATTAGCAGAATGTCAGTCTCCTTGTTAAGTGGTGGTGGAAATTAGAAACGAGTAATGGTCTATGGCAACAAATTGTGCACGCGAAATATTTCAAGTGTCATACTGTGAACACTATCAAACCTCGTAATTCAGATTCTCCTTGCTGGAAGGCGATCATGAAAGTTAGGGAAGTATACCTTGCTGGGAGGAAAGTGGTCATGAACAGCGGAGACTTAATTAGGCTTTGGTTTGATCCTTGGGTTTCAGACGTGCCTTTTAAGTCTTGCTTCCCTGAGCTATTTGATATATGCTCAAAACAAAATAGTACTCTGGCTGAGTTTATCTCAGCTGGCTTTATCCTCCCTTTTCGTAGAAGGCTATTTGGTGATTTTGTTAATCTATGGCAAGAAGTGGTAGAGAGTGCCAGGGCTTTCAATAAGAAGGAGGAGCCTAACACTATTGCTTGGTCCTTTACCAGCAATGGTATTTTCTCCACCAAGTCCGTCTATGAGTGGCCCAAAAGAGATTTAGCTGGGCCTAATTACAAGTGGGTGTGGAAAGCTAGCATCCCACTAAAAATTAAGATCTTCATCTGGTAACTTTTCCAAAATGCTATCCCAACTCGTGACAACATGCGGAAACGTAATTGGGGTGGCAACCCTGCTTGTTCTTTTTGTGATAATGTGGAGACTGCTAACCATTTGTTTTTTGGATGCTCGTTTGCGCTCTCTGTTTGGGGTGCTTTTGGCTTGGCTATGGGGGCGAGGAACATCCCCAGGTTCCTCTGGCAGTGCTGGTCCTGGTTATACCGTTACTTGCCCGGGGGGAAAAATTATATGATGATTATTGCTGCTGTTTGTTGGGGGATTTGGTGCACTCATAACAAAGTTACTTTTGAGGGGCACATTGCTCGTACTCCGTTGGAAACTATTTTCACTGTGTGTTCCTTCTTGACCTACTGGACAGGGCTGCTGAAGCTGGAGGACAGGGCTACCTTCAGGCTGGAGTCTAGAGGGTGTTGCAGGTGGATTCCTCCGTGGCAGATCGCTCGGCTTCGAGGGGCAGACTCACGATCGTTGGGGGCCCTGAGGTGCAATATGATTGATATGCTGCTTCATGTCAGTTTCCTTGGTTAGGTGTACCGTATAGTAGTTCTCTCACAGAGGTTTGATGCCTGCTGAGCTATCCCTGTAAAAGGTATTTTGCTTCCTGAGACCTAGTCTTATTGGCATTGTTATATCCTGAGTAGTGTGTTAGTAGGTTTTAGTCCCGTAGTAGATGTCTTGCTTAGCGAGCATCCACAGCGGGTTTCCTACTAATTCCCCAACTCGCTCTCTCCCCTCCCCTATTTCCTTTTGGTCCAATTTGCGTTCCTTATGGGTGATACTTGTACTCATGTATTTCCGTTAAGAAATTAATGAAAAGGTGTGTGAGCCCGGTTGGAAGAAAAAGAGAGGATAGTTTAGTTTCTTGCAAAAGGACAAATTGAGAATGATAATCAACTCATTGAGACAGGTACTGTATGACTACTGTGCAAGTTCTGGTCAGATGGTGAGTGAAGGGAAAAGTAGCATATTTTTCAGTCCTAACATGAATGTTGATGTCAAAGCTGAAATTTGCATAGAGCTTAACATTATGACGAAAGCCCTTTCAGATACATATCTTGGACTCCCTGCTACTTGTAGTCTGCGTTGGTATTTCCCCGAAGAGGAGAGGATGATGCAGTACAGTAGAGATAAATATTTCCCTCAGTTAAGAACCAAGGTTATCAATCCAGTAGGAGAACCAAGCAAAATTCCTTTAAGCGCACCTGCACACACAAGAGCAAACACTTGCACCCAACGCAAATAAGAGGGTTGTCAATCCTCTTAGCGGTTATTTGCAAGGATTAAATCTTATCGAGGTAAATAGATAAACTAAAACACTAATTAAAATAAAAGTAAGTAAATTGCAGCAAGGTATTTTTAGGTTTTTTATATGATAAAGATAGACCCGGGGGCCATAGTTTTCACTAGAGGCTTCTCTCTCGAGCACAGAAACATACGGTGGGTAAACAAATTACTGTTGGGCAATTGATAGAAAAGCAAATAATTATGACAGATTCATGGCAATGATCATGTATATAGGCATCACATCCGAGACAAGTAGACCGACTCCTGCCTGCATCTACTACTATTACTCCACTCATCGACCGCTATCCATCATGCATCTAGAGTATTAAGTTAATAAAAACAGAGTAACGCCTTAAGCAAGATGACATGATGTAGAGAAGCAAATTAAAGCAATATGAATAAACCCCATCTTTTTATCCTTAATGGCAACAATACAAATACGTGTCATGCCCCCTTCTGTCACTGGGATTGAGCACCGCAAGATTGAACCCATCACAAAGCACCTCTCCCATTGCAAGATAAATCAATCTAGTAGGCCAAACCAAATCGATAGATCGGAGATAATGCAAAGCTATAACAATCATGCAGAAAAGAGTTCAGAGAAGACTCAAATATTTCTCATGAATAATCTGATCATAAACTCACAATTCATCAGATCCCAACAAACACACCGCAAAAGAAGATTACATCGGATAGAACTCCAAGAACATCGAGGAGAACATTGTATTGAAGATCAAAGAGAGAGAAGAAGCCATCTAGCTACTAGCTATGGACCCGTAGGTCTGTGGTAAACTACTCACACATCATCGGAAGGGAAGCAAGGTTGATGTAGAAGCCCTCCGTGATCGATTCCCCCTCCGGCAGAGTACCGGAAAAGGCCTCCAGATGGGATCGCGGAAGAACAGAGGCTTGTGGCGGCGGAAAGGTTTTCTCTTCTGGCTCTCTGATGGTTTCCCAATATTTGTGAATTTATAGAAGTGGAATTAGGTCAAACGGAGTCACGTGGGCCCCACAAAGCAACACGGCGCGCCCCAGGGCTTTTGAAGCCTCCGTGAGGCTTCTGGCCTCCTCCCGAAGCTTCCAAGGTTTCTTTTGTCCAGAGAAAAATCTCTAAAAAGTTTCGTGGCATTTGGACTTCATTTGGTACTGTTTCTCTGAAAAGCCAAAAACAAGCAGAAAACAACAACTGACACTGGGCACTAGGTTAATAGGTTAGTCCCAAAAAATGATATATAATTGCATATAAAAACATCCAAGATTGATACTATAATAGCATGGAACAATAAAAAATTATAGAGACGTTGGAGACGTATCAAGCATTCCCAAGCTTAATTCCTGCTCGTTCTCGAGTAGGTAAATGATAAAAACAGAATTTTTGATGTGGAATGCTACTTATCATGTTTCATCATGTAATCTTTCTCTTACTGTATGAATAATAAGATCCAAATGATTTAAAGACATCAATACTCAGCCATACTAACAAACAATCATGTCTTTCAAAATAAAAATGCTAAATAACGTTATCCCTACAAAATCATATAATCCTGTCATGCTCCATCTTCTTCACACAAAGTATTTATCATGCACTACCCCGATGACAAGCCGAGCAATTGGTTCATACTTTTTAACGCGCTTCAGCTTTTTCAACTCCCACTCAATACATGAGCGCAAGCCATGGATATAGCACTATGGGTGGAATAGAGTATGGTGGTAGAGATAAATAGGAGAAGTCAAAAAATGGAGAAAGTCTCACATCAACGAGGCTAATCAACGGGCTATGGAGATGCCCATTAATTGATGTCAATGCGAGGAGTAGGGATTGCCATGCAACGGATGCACTAAGAGCTATAAGTGTATGAAAGCTCAACATGAAAACTAAGTGGGTGTTCATCCAACTTGCTTGCTCATGAAGACCTCAGGCATTTGAGGAAGCCCATCATCGGAATATACAAGCCAAGTTCTATAATGAAAAATTCCCACTAGTATATGAAAGTGACAAAATAGGAGACTCTCTATATGAAAAACATGGTGCTACTCTGAAGCACAAGTGTGGAAAAGGATAGTAACATTGCCCCTTATCTCTTTTTCTCTTTTTTTAATGGCTCTTTTCACCCTCTTTTTTTTAGAACAATCTCATGGACCTCATCCCCACTTTTTCGAGGACTCATTAGTCTCCATCATTCTTACCTCACTGGGACAATGCTCTAATAATGATGACCATCACACCTCTATTTACTTACAACTCAACATTACAACTCGATACTAGAACAAAATATGACTCTATATGAATGCCTCTGGCAGTGTACCAGGATGTGCAATGATGCTAGCGTAACATGTATAGCAATGATGAACGGTGGCTGAGCCACAAATACTATGTCAGCTATATGATCATGCAAAGCAATCTGACAATGATGATGTATGTCATAAAAAATGGAACGGTGGAAGTTGCATGGCAATATATCTCGGAATGGCTATGGAAATGCCATGATAGGTAGGTATGGTGGCTATTTTGAGAAAGATATAAGGAGGCTTATGTGTGATAGAGCGTATCATATCACGGGGTTTGGATGCACCGGCGAAGTTTGCACCAACTCTCGATGTGAGAAAGGGCAATGCACTGTACCGAAGAGGCTAGCAAATTGCGGAAGGGTGAGAGTGCGTATAATCCATGGACTCACATTAGTCATAAAGAATTCACATACTTATTGCGAAAGTTTATTAGCCCTCGAAGCAAAGTACTACTACGCATGCCCCTAGAGGGATAGATTGGTAGGACAAGGTCCATCGCTCGTCCCCGACCGCCCCTCATAAGGTAGACAATCAATAATAAATCATGCTCCAAATTTCTAGCATAACGACAGATCATACGTGCATGCTCCGGGAATCACAAACCTTAACACAATTATTCTTACTAAACCACAATTATCTACTAATACCTCCCCCATATTACCATCTTAATATCCCAAAACTATTGCAAGGAATCAAATTTATCATATTCAGTGATCTACATGAAAGTTTTTATTATATCCCTCTTGAATACCTATCATATCAGGACCAAATTCATAACCCGTGCATATTACCATTGCTATCATGAGACTCTCAAAAAGATATAAGTGAAGCATGAGAGTGCAACTATTTCTTTAAAGTATAACCACTGCCGTGCTCTAAAAGATATAAGTGAAGCACTAGAGCAACTGCCTAGCTCAAAAGATATAAGTGAAGCACATAGAGTATTCTAACAAATCACGAATAATGTGTGTCCCTCTCAAAAAGGTGTGTTCATCAAAGATGATTGTGACCAACTAAAAAGCAAACAAAAGCAAACAAACTATATCACAAGACGCTCCAAGTAAAACACATATCATGTGATGAATAAAAATATAGCTCCAAGTGAGTTACCGATAGATTGTAGACGAAAAAGGGGATGCCTTCCGGGACATCCCCAAGCTTAGACGCTTGAGTCTTCCTTGAATATTACTGGGGGTGCCTTGGGCATCCCCAAGCTTAGGATCTTGCCGCTCCTTATTCCTTTATCCATCGTAGTCTCATCCAAAACTTGAAAACTTCAGCACACAAAACTCAACAGAAACCTCGTGAGATCCGTTAGTATAACAAACAAATCTTTAACTTTTGGTACTGTAGTAAATTGATTCATATTTAATATTGTCATAATTCTACTGTACTCCAACTTCTCCATGACTCATACCCCCCGATACGATCCATAGATTAATCAAAATAAGCAAACTATGCAACAAAAACAGAATCTGTCTAAAACAGAACAGTCTGTAAAGATCTATTTAAAAGCCATACTGCTGTAACTCCAAAAATGAGGAAAAATGAGGACAACGTGGGCAATTCATATACCAATACCGTGTAAAAGTTTCAGATTTTTCTGACGCTCCAGTACAGAATTAAAATTCTAGCACTGGACGCAAAACTTTCTATTTTCCAAACAGCATCAATTATACTATTTTCCAAATCATCCCAAAGGCATTACTTGGCACAAACACTAATTAAAACATAAAAACACAATCATAACAGAAGCTATAATTATGCAAACACTCAAAAACAGAAGGAAAAAAGTTTATTGGGTTGTCTCCCAACAAGCTCTTTCTTTATAGCCATTAAGATAGGCTTGAGATTTCAATGATGCTCTCATGAAAGATAATAATTGAAACACGAAGAAAGCATCATGTAGCATGTGAAAAACACACTTAAGTCTAACATACTTCCTATGCATAGGCATTTTATAGGAAAACAAATTATCAAGACAAGCAATATCTAGCATATGCAAATAGGAAGAACGAAGCATTAAAAATTTCAAGACAAAGAGAGGTAATTTAGTGACATGAAAATTTTTATAACCATATTTTCCTCTCTCATAATAATTACATGTAGGATCATAATCAAATTCAACAATATAGCTATCATATACAATTTTATCTTCATGATCCACATGCATAAAAGTTTTATAATCTTCCAAGATAGTGGGATTAACATCAACTAAAGTCATGACCTCTCCAAACCCACTTTTATTAGTATTACAAAGATTATTATCAATAACATATTCATCATGAGGCTTAAATAAATTTTCAAGATCATAAGAAGCATTATCACCCCAATCATGATCATTGCAATAAGTAGTGGATATAACAAAATTGTCATCCCCAAGCTTGTAGTTTTGCATATTATTAGCACAATTCACATTAAAAGAATTTATAGTAACATAATTGCAATCATGCTTTTCAATCAAGGAGCTATCATGAATCACTTTAAATTTCTTCTTCTAACACTTCATCACAATTTTCAGATTCATGATTTTCAAGCAAAACTTCATAGAGAAAATCAAGAGCACTCAAATCACTAGCAATTGGTTCATTATAATTGGATCTTTTGAATAGATTAGCAAGTGGATGAGTATCCATAGTGATCTTAAATTTTTGTTTTACTTTCTATTCTTGAGTGTTGTCATGGCAATAAAAGCAAGCAAGCAAATAATTTTTTTTTTTGTGTTTTTGTAAAAAAAAAATTAGAAGTGGGGGAGATGAAAACGAGAGGCAAATGCAAAAAAAGGCAAATAAAGTAAATGCAAGTGAATGATAATTTATGCGAAGGTACTTGGTAATTTTGATGATGTCTCCCCGGCAACGGCGCCAGAAATTCTTCCTGCTACTTGTAGTCTGCGTTGGTATTTCCCCGAAGAGGAGAGGATGATGCAGTACAGTAGAGATAAGTATTTCCCTCAGTTAAGAACCAATGTTATCAATCCAGTAGGAGAACCAAGCAAAATTCTGTTAAGCGCACCTGCACACACAAGAGCAAACACTTGCACCCAACGCAAATAAGAGGGTTGTCAATCCTCTTAGCGGTTATTTGCAAGGATTAAATCTTATCGAGGTAAATAGATAAACTAAAAAACTAATTAAAATAAAAGTAAATAAATTGCAGCAAGGTATTTTTAGGGTTTTTATATGATAAAGATAGACCCGGGGCCATAGTTTTCACTTGAGGCTTCTCTCTCGAGCACATAAACATACGGTGGGTAAACAAATTACTGTTGGGCAATTGATAGAAAAGCAAATAATTATGATGGATTCATGGCAATGATCATGTATATAGGCATCCTGTCCGAGACAAGTAGACCGACTCCTGCCTGCATCTACTACTATACTGCACTCATCGACCGCTATCCATCATGCATCTAGAGTATTAAGTTAATAAAAATAGAGTAACGCCTTAAGCAAGATGACATGATGTAGAGAAGCAAATTCAAGCAATATGAATAAACCCCATCTTTTTATCCTTAATGGCAACAATACAAATACGTGTCATGTCCCCTTCTGTCACTAGGATTGAGCACCGCAAGATTGAACCCATCACAAAGCACCTCTCCCATTGCAAGATAAATCAATCTAGTAGGCCAAACCAAATCGATAGATCGGAGATAAATGCAAAGTTATAACAATCATGCAGAAAAGAGTTCAGAGAAGACTCAAATATTTCTCATGAATAATCTGATCATAAACTCACAATTCATCAGATCCCAACAAACACACCGCAAAAGAAGATTACATCGGATAGAACTCCAAGAACATCGAGGAGAACATTGTATTGAAGATCAAAGAGAGAGAAGAAGCCATCTAGCTACTAGCTATGGACCCGTAGGTCTGTGGTAAACTACTCACACATCATCGGAAGGGAAGCAAGGTTGATGTAGAAGCCCTCCGTGATAGATTCCCCCTCCGGCAGAGTACCGGAAAAGGCCTCCAGATGGGATCGCGGAAGAACAGAGGCTTGCGGCGGCGGAAAGGTTTTCTCTTCTGGCTCTCTGATGGTTTCCCAATATTTGTGAATTTATAGAAGTGGAATTAGGTCAAACGGAGTGACGTGGGCCCCACAAGGCAACACGGCGCGCCCCAGGGCTTGTGAAGCCTCCGTGAGGCTTCTGGCCTCCTCCCAAGCTTCCAAGGTTTCTTTTGTCCAGAAAAAAATCTCCAAAAAGTTTCGTGGCATTTGGACTTCATTCGGTACTGTTTCTCTGAAAAGCCAAAAACAAGCAGAAAACAGCAACTGGCACCGGGCACTAGGTTAATAGGTTAGTCCCAAAAAATGATATATAATTGCATATAAAAACATCCAAGATTGATACTATAATAGCATGGAACAATCAAAAGTTATAGATACGTTGGAGACGTATCACTCCCCTCCATGATTGGGTTGGATAGAAGTGATAGTTTTACCCACCTGGTAGAAAGGGTGGTTAATCGACTGAAAGGTTGGAAAGAGAAATTGTTGTCCCGAGGGGGGTAAGGAAATTTTACTAAAAGCAAGCATTCAATCAATTCCAGTCTTTGATATGGGTGTGTTTAAGATCCCAAAGAAAGTTTGTAAGGAAATCAGAGATGCCATGTCTGCTTTCTGGTGGGGAGATACAAAGGAGGAGAAGAAAATGCACTGGCTAGCATGGTGGAACATGTGCATACCAAAAGTCAGGGGAGGTATGGGATTCAGGGATCTCCATGCCTTTAACTTGGCGATGTTGGAAAAACAAAGCTGGAGGCTATTAACACATCCTGAAACATTGTGTGCCAGAGTTATGCGGTCTAAATATTTTCCTGATGGGGATCTTCTTAAAGCAGGACCCAAAAAAGGGTCATCTTATACATGGCAAAGCATCTTGGCGGGGCTACAGACTTTCCAAAGAGGTCACATTTGGCGAATTGGTTCTTGTGAGAGAATCAACATATGGGATGATCACCGGATCCCCTCTAGCCACACTAGTATGGTCATAACAAGGAGGGGTAATTCTTTGCTCCGGACAGTCGATGAACTAATGGTTCCAGGAACTGCTAGTTGGAATGAGGCACTTATAAGAAGCATCTTACTTCCTCTGGATGCGGAGAGAATCTTAAGAATCACACTATCAAAAAATATTATGGAGGACTTCGTCGCATGGAATCACACCAAATCTTTCTCTTTCACTGTCTGATCGGTGTATTATGTTGAATGGGAACACCAGTTTGGATCAAGATGTTCGAGCATCCAGGGCACATCAAATATTAATCCGGTTTGGGAAACTGTTTGGAAACTAGAGATACCGAGTAAAGTGAAGATATTTATTTGGCGGGCGCTTCATGGTTTAATTCCTGGTATGGCGGTCTTAGCTCGCAGACATATCAAGGTTTCTCCCCTTTGTCTTGTGTGCAAGTCTGGACTGGAAGACATTAAGCACTTGATTTTCAGCTGCCCTAGAGCGATGTCAGTATGGCGTGCACTAGGCTTGGATGATGTTGTTAAATAGGCCCTTACTGTGGATCGCTCTGGTTCTGTTGTTCTTGAAGAACCGTTGTGAAGACCACTTGGTTCTTCGCCGGTACTCGGCCAATTGGGACTACACGAGACATTGGATGTGGCCGCGTGGTATATCTGGTGGGAAAGGAGAGAAGCATGCAAGGGGCAGATGGTCAAAACTCCAAGCAACACAACTTTTGCCGTTCATGCAATAACAGGCAATTCGGCAGCTAAGCCAGGGGACAACATTGCTGTGAAGTTTACGTGGGAAAAACCAGGCCCAGGATCATACAAACTGAACACTGACGCCTCGTTCTTTGAAAATGGCGTTGGAGCAATTGCTGCGATCATCAGGAACTGTCGAGGAGAAGCAGTGGCGGGAGTGGCAGAACCGTTCACATATGCTGATAGCGCGGCTACAGCAGAAGCGTTGGCTCTTCGCCGAGGTCTACAGCTTGTCAATCAAATGGGCTGCTCCAGGGTGACAGTTGAGTCAGATTGTTTGGAGATTATTTCGGCATGCAAAGGCGAGGCTGACATTTTGGCACCATATTCTGCGATCTTAGCAGATTGTTTCCAGTATGCCCATGACATTGCTTCAATTCAATTCCAGCATTGTCCGAGGGAGGCAAATGGCTTGGCACATTTCTTAGCAAGACATGCTTTTGATTCAAACCTTATGTTTAGTTGGGACGATGATCCCCCTAGTTTTCTTTTACCGCATGTTTTGAAGGATGTAATTCTCATTAACTCATAATAAAGTGCCGAGCAGGTTTTCCCTTAAAAAAAAGAAAGAATGATAATCAACTCAGAGAGAACGCCCGCTTGCATTTGGAGTTGAATAATATGAATGGTTTCGGCCATCTGCTTACGAATGCTTTAACCATCCGCATGCTTGATCATAATGGTTGCACTCTGCAAGCCATCAACATACCGGAGAGAGGATCATCTCCTCATCCGTCCATCCTCCATCCGACCCCCCGCTCCCTCCCGTGTCGTCCCCGCGGGCGACCGGGGGGAAACCCTAGCGCGCCGCCGGCGGGGTCCCCCTCCTCCTTCTCCCTCCCTCGCCGCCGCCCGTGCGCACCGGCGGGCAAAGCCCGTTTGGTGCTGGCGGTAGCGGGGCTCCCTCTTCCCCTGCTCGGGTGGCGGCGGCGTGGGGCGTCGTGGCCGGGCGGCGGCGCTGTGCTGGCGGGGGGTGCGGCGGCGGAGCTTCGCTGTCCGGCGGTGGAGTTGCTGGTTCGTGGTGCTGCGTGGAGGGCTCCGTGGGGTGGCGTGCTTCTGGGGCGGCGGCGGTTCCCTCGGTGGATCTGGCGCGGCAAGAAGCAGGTGGTAGCGGGCTTGCTCGGCTCCGGCCAGATCCGGCTGGTGCTGTCGCCGGAGTTCCTGCAGGTGGCGCGGGGCGGTGGGTGGGGCTCGTCTGGGGCCCTGCTGGTGGCTGGCTTCTGGCCAACGCGGGAGGTGCCCTGCGTGCCCCATGGCTTGGGCGGGCGGCGGCTGCGTGGTGCTGGTTCCGGCGGGGCAGCGCGTGGCCGTCGCGGTGGCGCGGCTCGGGGCTTCTCGGGCGGCGGTGGGGTGGGGCTGCTGCCTCGGTTGGCAGCGGTCGATCCGGGGCTGCGGTGGCAGCGCGGATCTGGACCGTGGCGGAGGATGGCGTTCGGCGGTGCACAGGCAGAGGGCCGACCTAGTCCGCGTTGGTGCTTGCCGTCGCGTTTGTGCCTTTTTGCCCTGTTGCTTTGCTGTGGCGTCGGTCCGAGTTGGCGCCCATGTTGTTGTTGTGCCGTTGGTCGGAGCCACGCCGGTGGCACAGGTGTGGCGGCGTCTGAGCTCGCCTCGACTAAAGGTTGGGGCTTGCTTGGCGGTGGCCGTCGGCAGCTACTAGGCCGTGTCCCCACCCCCCCGGTCCACAGGGACTGGCTTGGGACGCAGGCGTGGACGCCTCCTACTGTAGAGGCGATCACCCAGGCCGGGTGGCTGATGCCGGGCTAGGAGCGGAAGGAGACACCTCCCATTTCTCCCACCATGGTTGCGCGTTGTGAGGTCGACGGTTGGCGGTGACGGCGTGGGTGGTGGCTGGGGTCCGGCTTCGGGCTCTCGGCGGTTGCGGTTGGTCCCCTCCGTCGCCGGCGTGCGGCGGGGGTTCAGCTAGGCCAATGGCAGTCCGGCGCCTTGGTGGAGGTGGCCGGCGGTGAGCGTGGTGGTGGTGCTTCCACTTGGCGGCGGGGCGGACTGGTCGTGTTGCCGCGGCCACGATGCTCTCTGTGCGGAGGTGTGGAGGAGTGGCTTGGACAGGGGGCGGTGTCGCAGACGGCGTGCTTTCTGCAGCGCGATGGCGGGAGCTTTACGGGCATCTGAAGCCCCGGCCGGGCCTGTGGCCACGGGCCTGGTTTGCTCCTGCTATCGCGTCCGGTCGGTTACCGTCCTTGACGGTGGAGGTTGTGCCCTCCCGCGTGCCGATGGTGATGCTGCCCCTAGTCCCGGCTCCTCTTCTTCGTCATGCAGACCCCTCCTTGCGTTGCTGTGGTGAGACGGCGTGGAAGCTTCAAGTCCGTGTTGGCGCGGGGTGGTGGTTGGTTTGGTGGCGGGCTCCGATGCGCCTGAGGTGGAGGTTGGGATCGGGAGAAATCTCTGTCAGCCTGGTCGACACCGTCGCGGTGGCGCTTGCGGGTGCCGCCAGACCTTCCTGGAGGGCGTCGGGGCTACCCTTCCTTTCCCCTCGTCGCGTACCGGGGGAAACCCTTAGCAGCAGCGTCGTCATCGTCGCGTCCCTTCTTGGAGGTGTTGATTGGTACCGGCGTCTCGGAGTCTAGGAGTTTGGTGGGTGTTCTTCGGTGGGCGCAGCGGTCGCGAGGCTTCTCCGTTTTCGTTGATCCGCCGATGTCGGCATTTGTTTCCTGTACTCTTTCTTTGTTGATTCTTTTGGGTGTGCCTGTGCTGTTTCCGCCCAGCACCTTTCATTGGATGTACCGGAAGTGGTTGCTTTGTAATACAAAGCGGGGCGAAAGCCTGTTTCGAGCCATCAACATACCTGCCTTGCTCCCAACTACCTAGTATAATAAAGTGCAAAGAAAAGAAAAGAAAAATATACACCAGTCCATCTCAAAAATAAAATAAAAAATATATATACACCCCATCATTAACATCATGTGGAATAGTATTTCGCTGTGATAAACTATGACGAAGTGTTAGGTGAATGCATGGTTATGGTTACGTCAATTTTCTATCAAAGCTAGCTAGAACCATGCATCATGGTCGATCATGAAGTTATTTCGATCCACGCGGTATCTGCATATCAAAAGCAAGGGTAGGTCGAGCGTGTTGTATTTCCAGCAACGTCGCGTCTATATTAGAGGGACATGCACATCACAGGTCATCAGGTCGAGAGTTCACTCCAGTGCAACGACGACAGTCAATGGAGTTCTTCGCTCCCCTTGCTGCCGTTCTCTTGTGCCTCCTGGCCGTGGTCCTCCGGCGAAGCATCCGCCGCGCTCGAGCTCAGGCGACCCTCCACCAGATCCGCGACGCCGCCACCGCCCACCGTGCGCTCAACGACAACGCCGACTCCTTCTTGAACCGCCCGGCTGGGATCTTCCCCGCGGTCATGTCCACCGGGCTCCGCGGCGAACGGAACGAGACCATAACGACGGTGAGCTACGGGCCTACGGCCCACACTGGCGCGTGCTCAGGTGCAACCTCACCGCCGACATGCTCCACCCCTCGCGCCTCGCTTCTCTCGCCCCAATGCAGCGGGAGGCCACCCAGGCCTTCCTGGTTGACGTGTCCGCCCGGGCCCAGCTGGGCGAGGTGGCCGTCCGCGGGCCCATCAACGCCGCCGTGTTCGGGCTGGTCGCGCGCCTGTGCTTCGGCGACGGCGTCGAGGGGCCCCACGTGCGCGCCATGGAGCGCGGATGCAGGAGCTCGTCCTCACCGTCGGCGAGATAAGCGCCGTGTTCGACGGCACGTGGCTCGTGTACCAGAGGCAGCTCCGCCGCCTCGTAGGCTTCATCGGCCGGCAGACCGAGCTTTACCTCCCTCTCATCGAGGCACGGAGGAAGCATAAATGTCGATCGTTTCGCAGTGGCGATGACATCTTCCATTCCTATGTGGACTCGCTTCTCGGTCTCGGCATTCCGAGCGATGCCGCTGACGACGTCCGGCGCGCGCTCCGAGACGACGAGCTGGTGGTCCTCGTCTCCGAGTTCCTCGGCACCGGCACTGGGTCGGTCGTGGCCTGCGTCGAGTGGGCCCTCGCCCACCTCATCGACCAACCGGAGGTCCAGAGCAAGCTACGCCTCGAGATCGACGGCCAGGCCGTGCTATCCAGCAAAAGCCTCCGTGACATGCCGTACCTGCACGCCGTGGTGCTCGAGTGCCTACGCATGCACCCGCCGGTGCCGTTCGTTCTGCGTGGCGCCCACGGCGAGGGCGCCAAGGTGGTTCCAAGCGCGACGTCGCCCGTGCCGGCCAACGGCCTGAGGGTGCAATTTAACTTGGGTGACATTGGAAGGGACAGGAAGGCATGGACGGACCCTGATGAGTTCCGGCCGGACCGGTTCCTGGCCGGAGGCGAGGCGGAGGGCGTCGGGCCGTCGCCTGGCCTCAAGGAGATCAGGATGATGCCGTTCGGCGCGGCACACAGGCATTGCCCGGGCATGGGCATGGGGATGCTGCACATCAAGTGCTTCCTGGCCGCGATGGTGCGCGAGTTCGAGTGGACGCCTTCGGCGGAGGATCGCAGCCGCGGTGGCATCGACATGACAGAGCTGGACGGGTTCTTCAAGGTGATGAAAAGGCCACTTTCTGCGTGTGTCACGCCGCGCATTTGATCCTTGTTGGTTCTTGAATTATTAAGCTCAGTCATGCTAAATCTCAGTCGACTCAAACTTGGTTATGTCTCGATGAATGTTATATTTGTGAGATCTTACATTGAGATCCGTGCAAAAATTTCTTTTCAGTTTTTTTTATATGTTATGTCACTTGGTTGCGACTTAATAAGCAAAAAACAACAACAAAAAAGTTTTAATAATATGTACTTTGGATAGCTACAACAGTTCTCTCTCTTTTATTTTTTGAAGATTGGGTGCCGCTTTATTTAAACAAAGTTCGGAATGTTATCGGATACAATAGTCAGAATGCATTTTGGAGGAACATCAACCCACACCTGACACCTCTCTTCCCCAACGCCTAACTTAGCAAGCTTGTGCACGGCTACATTTGCAGAGCGACGAACCCACGTAACTCTAAACTCTGAGAATTCCCAAAGAGAATTCTTGATCTCCTCGACCCAAGGCCCCACCGGCGACAAGTTCCTGGCTGGGTTTGTGATCATTTGCACCACAGCTTGGCTATCTAATTCCACATGAATCTTGGGCACATTCACCTCCTTAGCCACCTGTAGAAGTCTTTTGCACGCCAATTGATGGGGAACGTTGCATGAAAATCAAAAATATTCCTACGAACACCCAAGATCTAATCTAGGAGATGCAAAGCAACGAGAGGGGAGTGTGTCTACATACCCTTGTAGACCGAAAGCGTTAGCGTCGTAACGCGGTTGATGTAGTCGTACTCTTCACGATTCAATCGCGATCCAATCCGATCTAGTGCCGAACGGACGGCGCCTCCGAGATTAGCACATGTTCAGCTCGATGGCATCCTCTCCTTCTTGATCCAGCAAGAGAGGGGGAGGAGGTAGATGAGATCGGAGCCAGCACGACGGCGTGATGGTGGTGGTGGCAGCGGAATTCCGGCAAGGCTTTGCCAAGCGCGTACCGGAGGAAAGGTGGGAGGAGTTGGGAGCGACGGAGGGCAAGGGTGGAGGCGTGCGGCTACCCTCCCACCCCCCACTATATATAGGGGCAAGGAGGAGGGGGCGGCGGCGGCCCTAGGGGGTTGGCTTGCCCCCCAAGCCAAGGGGGGCGCTCCCATCTAGGGTTCCCACCAACCCTAGGCGCATGGGCCCAGGTGGGGAAGTGCCACCCAGCCCACCAGGTGCTGGTGCGCCCCCTTTGCTGCCCATGTGGCCCTCCGGGGAAGGTGGGACCCCCCCGTTGGACCTCCGGAACCCTTTCGGCATTCCCGATACAATACCGGCAAATCCTGAAATCTTTCCGGTGACCAAAATAGGACTTCCTATATATGAATCTTTACCTCCGAACCATTCCGAAGGTCCTCGTGATATCCTGGATCCCATCCGGGACTCCGAACAACCTTCGAACTTTCCACTGTTAATATCTCATTACTACCCTAGCACTATCGAACGTTAAGCGTGCGACCCTACGGGTTCGAAACATGCAGACATGACCGAGACTCCTCTCCGGTCAATAACCAAAACTGCTACTGTTACTGCTACCATTAATAGTGTTACTGTTGCTACTGCTATCAAAACTATCATATTACTGTGCTACTAAATACTTTGATGCAGATATTTTATCTCCAGGTGTGGTTGAATTGACAACTCAACTGCTAATACTTGCAAATATTCTTTGGCTCCCCTTGTGTCGAATCAATAAATCTGGGTAAAATACTACCCGCGAAAACTGTTGCAATCCCCTATACTTGTGGGTTATCAAGACCTTTTTCTGGCGCCGTTGCCGGGGAGCATAACTCTATTTGTTGAGTCACTTGGGATTTATATTTGTTGATCAGTATGAAGAATCTAAAAGACGCTAAGACCAAGATCGTTCCCTCTAAGACGAGGGGAGGTAAGGAACTGCCATCTAGCTCCGCACTTGATTCACCTTCTGTTTTGAGTAGGCTTGTGACACCACCACCTGCTATTCATTCTGATATGCTACAAGTTATTGATGATACTACTTCTGCTGTGAATGATACTTATGATGATGCTAGTACTATGCTTGATAATACTGTGCCACTTGGTGAATTTCTTGATGAACAAATTGCTAAAGCTAAAGAAATTGAGAATGCTAAAAATGTTGAAACTCTTGAAAGCTATGATTCACCTATTATGCCTAGCTCTCCTACTAGAGTTGAATCACCTGATGAACATGTCTTTGATAGGGAGACGGCTAGAGCCATTCTTGCTTGTAATGATAGAGATGAGATTATAAAATTGCTTGCTGAAATGAAGGAAAAATCTATGAAGGAGAGAATAAAATATGATCCTAAGTTTGCTACCTCTCCCATATTTGTTACTGATAAGGATTATGAATTCTCTGTCGATCCTGAGTTGATCACTTTGGTTGAATCTGATCCTTTTCATGGTTATGAAACTGAAACTGTTGTGGCACATCTTACTAAGTTGAATGATATTGCCACCCTATTTGCTTGTGAGAAAAAATTCGCTATTACTATATTCTTAAGTTGTTTCCATTCTCATTAAAGGGTGATGCTAAGAAATGATTTAATACTCTTACTCCTGGTTGTGTGCGTAGTCCCCAGGATATGATATATTACTTCTCTGAAAAATATTTTCCTGCTCATAAGAAACAAGCTGCCTTACAGAAAATATTTAACTTTGTGCAAATTGAAGAAGAGAATCTCCCTCAAGCTTGGGGGAGGCTTCTCCAATTACTTAATGCTTTGCCTGATCATCCTCTTAAGAAAAATGAAATACTTGATATCTTTTATAATGGACTAACCGATGCTTCTAGGGACTACCTAGATAGTTGTGCTGGTTGTGTTTTCAGGGAACGAACTGTTGGAAAGGCTGAAGAACTATTGAATAATATATTGAAGAATGATAATGAGTAGACACTTTCTGAACCACCGCACAAGCCAACTCCGAAGAAGAGGGGTATTCTATTCCTTAGTCCAGAAGATATGCAAGAAGCTAAGAAATCTATGAAGGAAAAATGTATTAAAGCTGAAGATGTTAAGAATTTTCCACCTATTGAAGAAATACATGGGCTCGACATCCCGACACAGGTAGTGGAGGTAAATTCTCTCACTCGATTTGATGAAGGTGATATTTCGTATAATAAATCTGCTAGTCAATGCCTGTATGAATTTGATAATTACATTATTAAAGAGAAACACTTTAATTTGTATGTTAGCAATCAACTAAAACGGAATGCCATCATGATTGAACGCTTGAGTGATTTGATGTTTAGAACTGCTAATGATGTTAAATGCTTGAGTAAACATGCTTCTATGGTTCAGACTCAGTTAGAACAAATTGCTAAGTCACAAAATGATTTGCTTGATGAGATGAATAATAAAAAGAATGACTATGCTGTTAGAGTTGTTACTAGAGGAGGTAGAATGACTCAGGAGCCCTTGTATCCTGAAGGTCATCCTAAAAGAATTGAACAAGATTCTCAAAGAATTAATATCGATGCACCTAGTCCATCTAAGAAGAAAAAGAAAAAGAAAAATAATAGGACTTTGCATGCTTCTAGTGAACCTGAGATAGAAAAACCTCGTGAGAATCAAAATGATGCTTCTATTTCTGATGCTGAGACACAATCTGGTAATGAACATACACCAAGTGATAATGATAATGACAATGATAATGAAGATGTCCATGTTGATGCTCAACCAGATAATGATGTAGAAGTAGAACCTGCTGTTGATCTTGATAGCCCACCTCCTAAGAATAAAAGATATGATAAAAGAGACTTTGTTGCTAGAAAACATGGAAAGGAAAGAGAACCACGGGTTCAAAAACCCATACCTTTTCCTACTAAACCAGCTAAAAATAAGGATGATGAAGATTTCGAGCACTTTGTTGAAATGCTTAGACCTGTTTTTTGCGCACTCGCCTGATTGATATGTTGAAAATGTCTCCCTATGCTAAATATATGAAAGATATTGTCACTAATAAAAGAAAGATACCTGAAGCTGAAATTTCCACCATGCTTGCAAATTATTCTTTTAAGGGTGGAGTAGCTAAAAAGCTAGGAGATCCGGGAATACCTACTATACCATGCTCCATTAAAAGAAGTTATGTCAAAACTGCTTTATGTGATTTGGGAGCCGGTGTTAGTGTTATGCCTTTCTCTTTATATAGAAGACTTGATTTGAATAAGCTCACACCTACTGAAATATCTTTGCAAATGGCTGATAAATCTACTGCTATACCCATTGGAATTTGCGAGGATGTGCCCGTTGTTGTTGCAAATGTTACTATCTTTACAGACTTTGTTATACTTGATATGCCCGAGGACGACAATATGTCGATTATCCTTGGTAGACCCTTTTTGAATATTGCAGGGGCTGTTATTGATTGCAACAAAAGCAATGTCACTTTTCATGTCAATGGTAATGAGCATACGGTTTATTTCCCGAAGAAACAAACTTCAGTGAATATTATCAATTATATTGAAAAGGTTTTGACAATCACTATTGGGGGATACAAATTTCCTCTTCCTACTGTCAAAAAGAAATATGAAATTCTCATTGTTGGGGAGATGCATATCCCCGTTTAGGTAACTTAGTAAGCACAACTTTCTGTACCTACCTTTTGCTCTCTGTTAATTATAGTTTAATAAAATAAAATGCCATGATTATCCTGTTTTCTGAATTATCCGTGCAATAAAAAATGGCCCAAAAATAAAAGTGCTCAGAATGCAATAAAATTTTGACATGATTTTTGTGGAATATATAAGAATTTTTGGCACTGAGAACAACCCAGGGGGGTGCACCTGTTGCCCACAAGGCAACAGGGCGCGGCCACCCCCCAGGGCGCGCCAAGGTGCCTTGTGGGTCCCACAAGGACCCACTCACTTATCTATTCAGCCCACTTCATCTTCTACCTCCAGAAAAAACGTGGTAGCTCTCTCTCTTGTGTTCTTGCTCCCAAACCTGAGATTTTCGATCTCTTTGCTCGGAGCTCCGTTTCCGAAACTGTTTTGAGGGATTGCTCCTTGCTATGTGACTCTCCCATTGCTCCAATTAGTTTTTGCTTTAGTGGATTATATTTTGCATAAATTGCTGCTATTGGTGCTACTGAAAATGAGCTTGCATGTTAAATTCTTTGAGTTCTAAGTAGTTTGCATGCTTGATATAGCCTCTAGGCACTTGTATGAGTAGTTGCTATCAATCCTGTGAAGTTTTGTTAACATCTTTTTGTTGTCCAAAATTTTTCAGAAATTTGTTCGTAGGAACATGAACATTTTCAGAAGGAGTTCCTCAAGGAGGAGGTCCTCCGAGGCATCAACGAGTGAAAGCCCCGCGCGTCAATCGTATGTGGAACCAAGGGCAAGTTCGGTGTGAGGTGCCGAAGCAAAATCGTGTCGATGGCCGTGCACTGAGGTCATGCTAGGTGCAGGCATTAAGGAAGAATTTGACCAATATATTCACAACACCGAGCTCTCTTCCTTCTTCGCAGATAAGCCACCGCAACACTACAACCTCACTCATTCATTCACTCAAAACTTTCAATATCATCCGCGCACTTCTAGAGTTTTAATTCATCTCTATGACAGATCTTATGCTATGTCTCTAGAAGAGTTTTGTGATGCATGCAAAATTCCATTTTTGGGTTCACTTAGCGAACCACGACAATCTGATTATGAACTATTTCTCAATAGTCTTTGCAATGGTGAGAATAGGGGAGTTACGTAAGCTAGGATAAAGAGCATTCACTTTCCCGCTATTCGTTACTTTGCACTTTTTAATGGCAAATGCATTGTTGGTAAACAAGACAGTAGTGCACTTTGTGCCCCTGACCAGAGCCTTATTCACACTACTTTAACGGGTAGCAGATATTATAATCTTGGGGCCATTGTTGCACGTAGGTTGCACCGCAACCCGGGTAATGGTGATTTATATGGAGGAATTTATGCCTCCCGAGTAGCTGCAAGGCTAGGGGTCTCGCCCAGGCCTAATGATCCTCTTTTACCTGATAAATATTTGAATTTTGAGACAATGCAGAACCATGAGTTCATTAAGCGCAACACTCGCAGTTATGATTATAACTTGATATTCGATAAATATCGTTCTGTGTTTGTCGTTTTGCCTGCTCCTGCGCTCTTTGATTTTCAGAACAAACAGAGATATTTTCTTCATGAGAGCGAGGTGCACGAGTACAATGCGGCAGTTGAGGCTGCCCGTCTGGCTGAGGAGGCGGCTCAGAACGCCTCTACGAGCGACCACTTCGATTATTATCCAGGACAGCCATGGCAGTAGACCAAGCTAGGCCAAAAGCCTAAGCTTGGGGGAGTACGTATCTCTCACCGATATTACATTCATGTTCACACATTCATTCCAGTTGTCCGTATTCATACTTTTTCATTGTATATCCATGTTAGTTTTATTCTCGCTTTCTTCTTGTGTGTTTGAAAAACTTCAAAAACCCAAAAATATTTCTCGCTTCTTTTTGGTTTTTCTTCCTTAATTTGCTTTCTTCAGAAAAACTAAAAACTCCAAAAATATTTCAGTGTGTTCTCTGAATTTCTTTCCTTTTCGTTGAGTCATCGTAAGGAGGAGACCACGATGAAAATGTTGAGTGGCTCTAATATGCTTTATTGTTGATCTAACGAAGAGCCAATATTACTTTGTGTAGGATTGAAAGTATGTCTAGAGGGGGGGATTAGACTACTTGACCAAATAAAAATCTATCCTTTTCCCAATTTTAGTTGTGGGCAGATTTTAGCAAGTACACAAGTCAAGTAACACCCTACACATGCAATTCTAAGAGTGTGGCAGCGGAAAGTAAGCAATTGCACATGAAAGTAAAGGAGTGGATCGGAGATTTCAAACGCAATGAAGACACGATGATTTTTGGCGTGGTTCCGATAGGTGGTGCTATCGTACGTCCACGTTGATGGAGACTTCAACCCATGAAGGGTAACGGCTGCGCGAGTCCACGGAGGGCTCCACCCACGAAGGGTCCACGAAGAAGCAACCTTGTCTATTCCACCATGGCTTACGTCCACGAAGGACTAGCCTCACTCGGGTAGATCTTCATGAAGTAGGCGATCTCCTTGCCCTTACAAACTCCTTGGTTCAACTCCACATCATGTCGTACATTTTAGCGACTCCTTCACCATCCTTCATCTTGAACTTGTCAAGTTGACTTTTAAGCACATCCAACTTGGATTCCTTGATGGACTCGGTACCCTCATGCATATCAATCAAAGTATCCCAAATTTCCTTTGCATTCTTGAGGCGGCTGATCTTGTTGAATTCCTCGGGGCACAAACCGTTGAAGAGAATGTCACAAGCTTGAGCATTGTATTGCAACATCTTCAATTCTTCCGCTGTTGCTTCACGATCCGGTTCCTTGCCATCCTCAAAGAATTCACCTTGCAAGCCAACACGAACAACAGCCCAAACGGCGGTGACGGTGTCCTGGACTAGGGGTACTCACCACATCGTCTCCCGACTAGGTGGGTTGAGCCGAGGACCCCCATGGCGGTTCACTCATGGGCCACTTCGGGCAGCCCATGACGCATACAAGGAAAACTCCACAAGACTTGGCGCACAAGACGAGGACTCTCCTAAACCCTAGGCCTCCGGTGCATTATATAAACCGAGGCTAGGCTAGTCAATAGATGATTTGATATTCATTAGAACAATCCCGTGGTAGACACATGTACTCTGTACTACACCCCATATAAATACAATCAAAAGCAGGACGTAGGGTATTATCTCTTCGAGAGAACCCGAACCTGGTTAAAATCCTGTGTCCATGTTACCATCGCTCCAAGACGCCTAGCTTAGGACCCCTACTACGAGATATGCCGGATTTATAACCGACATTGGTGCTTTCATTGAGAGCTTGCTGGCAGTCGCCGCGGTGGGATGGGAATTCAGATCATCTCCGGCGCGATCTACGCGCCGGAACCAAGCTTTATTGTCGATGTCGGCATCTTCGTCGCCGGCTCGACTGGTCACCTCGGCTGGACCGATGACTGTGCTCCGCGTTGGATCATAAAGATCGGACGGATACTTTCAACATCATCAACTCCGATCTCTATCAAGATCATGGGGGAATCATCCATGGAGCTCGGGGGCTCGACGTCAACATTGTCCTCGGGCGACGGTGCAGTTTTTCTGGACAACTGATTCGTGTTCATCGTCCCCGCCTCCTCAAGCGTCGGTTTGACGATTGCTTTAGTGGAATTGTGTGGAATTGAGTCTAGAACAACCCTGTAAAATTTCATCGCGTTTCGATGGAGGAATCTCCTGCGATCTCCGATATACCGGAGCCCTGTCGAATCTGGACGGGAATCTGGATGAGTTTAGGGCGAGGAGTCTAGCAGTCAGATCGGACGTCCTTTGGAAGATCTAACCGTTCATCGACTGCGGAATTCCCATATCTATCACCCCTCAAAATTTCAGCTCGATCCGACCATTCAAACTCCGGGACGAGTCCGAGGAGTGCATCAATTTTCGGATTTGTTTCCTGCGCGAAAACAAATCTGACCCGAATTCATCTTTCTTCATGAATGGGATATTGGACATCCTTTTTGAAGATTTTTTTTTTCTAGGGTATTGTATGTCGTTCTCAAACACGTGCCCACAAATTTTGAGTCTTTTCCGAGGCGATCTTCACCATCGCGCCGATGTCAAACCGGCCCGACCACGTTGCTCCACGGCTACCGACCTGCGCCAACATCGACTGCGCCATCGCTTCATCGAGCCGACGACAACCACCTCGGATCATCACCTCGGCGAGCCGACCAAGATTTCGGCATCATGAAGGACAAATAATCATCAAGACAAGATCGTCGCCCCACGGATTGCACGGGTCGGGCGCGCCAGCATCGCCGCGCGGTCACTTCTCAAGCCGGCATTGACCGCGTCACAAGTTTCGACCTGCGTCAGCATTGCCGCGCCATTGCTTCTTCAAGCCGATGTCCACCATGCCAACATACTTCGACACCTCGGCTGGCATGGGACTGCAACGTCCCCTTACCGACCTGCTCCATCACCTTGGCTAGACCGGGGGCTTCGCCATCTCTTCATCAATCTACTTTGGGGACTTCGGCGTTACCAGCTAGCCAGCTTCGTCACCTCGGCTGGACCAGGGGCTTCGCTTCACCACGTCGACCGTGCTACGTCGCCACTTCATCAAGCCGAGCTCTTTGCTCGGGCACCTCGGGACCGGCTTGGGGGCTGGGACCTCGACCCGCCGCAAGCTCGGCCCACGTCAACACTGAGCACATTAACCAGCTAAGTCGCTTTCATGCTCAACTTTTTCAATTTTTAATTTCTGTTCGGTTCGACCAAGCATTATATTTGTGTTAGAAAAAGAGATGTTTGTTAAAAACGATGTCTGTTAAAAACAACTTTCTTTGCCTAGGTTAACTGGGGGCTCTTAAATTTATATGAGCCGCTTTATAATAAATATTTTTTCTTCTAAGTCGTTGCAAAGTTTTTTTCTAACACTCCTTTTTCAACTCGAGTGTATGGTCAATAGCCGGATAGCATGGTTTCTCTCTAAAGCCGCTCGAGTTTAGTTCGCTAAATTGGCCTCTGAGAAGCACTCCGCCTTCGGGATATGGAGGTTGAAGCCGAAGGCTGACCTACTTGAAGTTTAGAGATCGGATGTGTCATGTTAAAGCACGACGGAAGGAAAAATTTATTTTAAGACCAATTTTCGGATTGGCACCAAAAAACTTGATTTAGTTCGGACGTCAAGTTTTTACATAAGTTTTTTGGCTTTTCGAGCTTATGGCACTTTTAAGCTATTTGTTTGTTTTTCTTTCAGGAGGCGGGACATCCTCATGACCGAGGTGCCCTGCGTAATAATTCAGCTCGGGAGATCTTTTCCGACCCGCAGCTTGGCATCTTTCCCGCCGACCTACACCTAGGCGTTGGCGAAACGCACATGGCATCTGGACTAGTTCCCGAGGAGATTCGATCCTCAGGTTGGTCGGCCGCACCCAACCTGAGTCTCAGGGGATACTGTGTGTCTCCAGCATAACTATCGCAGTACAACATCGGATGCCTTTAAAGCATCGACAATATCAACGGGGGGCTACGACTAGAGCCGAACCCACCAAAAGCCAAGGTACTCCGAGGAGTCCTCGGCAAAATGCTCTCGAATATTGCTTTATATGCATCGGTTTCGAATTGTGTCTTCGGTCAATAGTTGGGTTGCCCGGCTCCTGTGCCTACTCCTTACATTCCGGATTGTTCGGCTAAGGGTAAAGGGAGAACCACTGCGATTGTACTTCCGGTTTAACTGGTCAAGTACCTCAGTGGAGAAAGCCGAAAACTGACTGTCACAATGAACGTAAACTGGTCAGCGATCCGATGACTGTGTCAAACTATAGATCGATAGAGATTACCCCGTGTTAAACGATGGGTCTTTCATAAAATTGGCCGAAGTGTTAATGGCTTGACCTCGGCTGACGCTGAACACTAACCGGGGGCTAGTAACTGGCCTCCCAACTTTAAGCTCCTATGACTAAGTGAAAGTTATAAAGCCTGCATATCTGATTGCCTCGTTTCTGCTAACACAACCACCTCCGGGCACCGAGACGTCGGCTAAGGGTTGTCTTGTTACTGCGAAAACACCCTGCGTAGCATCTACAAAGGGGTGGAAGCCGACGATGGGCCACTTTCAAATGATAAACGGTCACAACGGAGTCAAAATAACATATAGCATAAAGCATTTGTATTCAATATACGAGTGCTGCCTTCCGTAATCATCGTTATAAAGCCATAAATATGCATCAATTTGACTTAAGATTTTGGCCAAGCTGGGTTGCCTGGCTCCCGTGCTTACCCCTTACTTTCCCGATTGTTCGGCTAGGGGGTAAAGGGAGCACCTCTGTGATTGTTACTTCCGGGTCATCCGGGCTAGTACCTCAGACTGAGTGAAGCCGAAAGCTAGCCATCTTAAGCATATAATTGGTCGGCAACGACGGAAGTGAAAATTTTGGTTCATTAAAGACCACAGAGTTCGGAAACTTTTCCCAAACTAAATCCTCAATATTTTCCTCCCACATTGATCGGAGTTGAGGTTTCACGATCATGGTCAACATGATAGCCTGGGAAAAGGAACTTATAAAGGAACTATTTTTCCCAGAAGATGTTTCTTACGTTAAATAGTAATATAACATATCTCTCCGCGTACCTTTGTTTATAAAACCGTATGGCCGGATTGCCTTGTTTTCCGTAAATCTTTGCCCTTATAAAGGCTTTATAAAGTAGGACAAACACTCCTCGGTTACTAGCCGAGGAGGTTGAAGCCAATGGTCGGTCAATAAAGTTTTATACAATGCGGATCCGAGCATTAATGATGTAAAGTACTTGGATACGTAGAATCATTACACATAAATTGTGATTAAAGTCAATTTACTCCGGATATCGATCCTTAATTCGGCCACCCTTGCCCAAATTAAGACTCGGGGGCTACTGGCTTCGCGCTTCTCAATTAAAGAGGTACATCGATCCCCTGCTCTGGTGTTGCCACCCGACCAGTGGCTCGGGGGCTACTGCATTGACGATTCAATGCAGACAATTTACAAAGTGCAAAATAGTTTCCGAGGAGATTACGATCCTCAGGTTGGTCAGTCGCACCCAACCTGAGTCTCGAGAACTATGCACACCGCGTTTCTGTTTTTACGTATGCTGCCGAGCTAGGAATTGATCCTCAGGCCGATTTCGCGAATCGACATGAGTCTCTGGGGCTACTCGGATCAGCGGTTTTGTTATATCCTTCAGGTGCATCCCGGATTTTAGGCCGGCACACACCTTGAGGGCTACTGGTTATACATCTCGGCAGAGAATAAATTGCACCAATCCACAAAAAATCAGCTCACGGCCGAGGTGGTGCACCACCTCGGAAGCAGTACGGCATAAAGCTCGCCTGCGAGTGGCTGGCTCCATAGAGAACTTTTTCGGCGTTAAGCTCGGATAACCTCCTTCAAACTTTTTCAAAGACGAGGTACTCTATGCCTCCTCGGATGCAGTCCGGCGTTGGAGCTCGGCTGCAAGAAGACACCTCGGGTGCAGTCCGACGCTAGAGCTCGGACGCAAGAGGACACCGCTGCACGGGAAAAACTTTGAACCCGAGGTGCGGCGCAAAAATAACAAGGCATTGATAAAGGCCAAGAATTTAAAGGGGTTCCTCGGATACCCGATGTATGAACTCTTCGGATACACCTCGGCGATCCTCAATATCGGAGATGGGAAGATTTGTTGAACCAGTTTTCAAGACCGACGATCGAAGACGAAGAACAGTTCGGAAGAACCGAGGAGCGTCCCCAACTTGAAGACCGGTTGAGGGGGCTACTGACGGTGTCCTGGACTAGGGGGTACTCACTACATCGTCTCCCGACCAGGTGGGTTGAGCCGAGGACCCCCATGGCGGTTCACTCATGGGCCACTTCGGGCAGCCCATGACGCATACAAGGAAGACTCCACAAGACTTGGCCCACAAGACGAGGACTCTCCTAAACCCTAGGCCTCCGGTGCATTATATAAACCGAGGCTAGGCTAGTCAATAGATGATCTGATATTCATTAGAACAATCCCATGGTAGACACATGTACTCTGTACTACACCCCTTATAAATACAATCAAAAGCAGGACGTAGGGTATTATCTCTTCGAGAGAACCCGAACCTGGGTAAAATCTTGTGTCCATGTTACCATCGCTCCAAGACGCCTAGCTTAGGACCCCTACTACGAGATATGCCGGATTTAGAACTGACAGGCGGGGTTATGACCAAGAATATGCATTTTCATCTTATGTTTCCAACTAGCAAAGTTTGTACCATCAAAATATGGACCTCTACGGTGATAATTACCCTCACTAGACGCCATACTCTCCTAGGTTGTGAAACCAAGGCTATGATCACCAAAGCAATGGAAATCAAGGCTTACGGAGACCAAAGCTCTGATACCACTTGTAGGATCAAAAGTATGTCTAGAGGGGGGGATTAGACTACTTGACAAAATAAAAATCTATCCTTTTCCCAATTTTAGTTGTGGGCAGATTTTAGAAAGTACACAAGTCAAGTAACACCCTACACATGCAATTCTAAGAGTGTGGCAGCGGAAAGTAAGCAATTGCACATGTAAGTAAAGGAGGGGATCGGAGATTTCGAACGCAATGAATACACGATGATTTTTGGCGTGGTTTCGATAGGTGGTGCTATCGTACGTCCACGTTGATGGAGACTTCAACCCACGAAGGGTAACGACTGCGCGAGTCCACGGAGGGCTCCACCCACGAAGGGTCCACGAAGAAGCAACCTTGTCTATTCCACCATGGCTTACGTCCACGAAGGACTAGCCTCACTCGGGTAGATCTTCATGAAGTAGGCGATCTCCTTGCCCTTACAAACTCCTTGGTTCAACTCCACATCATGTCGGAGGCTCCCAAGTGACACCTAACCAATCTAGGAGACACCACTCTCCAAAAGGTAATAGACGGTGTGTTGATGATGAACTCCTTGCTCTTGTGCTTCAAATGATAGTCTCCCAACACTCAACTCTCTCTCACAGATTTGGCTATGGTGGAAGAAGGATTTGAGTGGAAAGCAACTTGGTAAGGCTAGAAATCAAGGTTCAATTGGTAGGAATGGAATCTCTTGATCTCAACACATGAGTAGGTGGTTCTTTCTCAGAAAATGTATGGTGGAAGTGTAGGCACGTTCTGATAGCTCTCTTCACTGAGGAAAAAGGGGTGGAGGGGTATATATAGCCTCCACACAAAATCCAACCGTTACACACTTTTGACCCAACTCGGTGGCACCGATCAGAAATCTCGGCGGCACCGACCTGTGTAAAAGATATGAACGTTAGGAATCTCGGTGGGACCGACTGGAACAACTCAGATGGACCGATGTGTAATGGTTAGGGCAAACCTCGTCTCGGTGGCACCGATTGCATCAACTCGGTGGGACCGAAGTGAAGCAATAAGGCAACAAAGAGTTGGCAAGCCATCTCGGTGGTACCGATTGCAAATCTCGGTGGGACTGAAATAATTGCAACTAGTAACAGAGAGTTGGCAAGGCCATCTCGGTGGGACCGAGATCCATATCGGTGGATCCGATTTGTTAGGGTTTGGCAGTGGCTAAGTCCTGATCAACTCGGTGGCTCCGGATAGGAAATTTCGGTGGGGCCGAGTTGGAATGTAGGGTTTGGACATATTTGGATGGAGAAAGTGGTTGAGGGTTTTTGGAGCAATGTCACTAAGCACTTGAGCAAAAAGATCATTAAGCAACACCTCATCCCCTTTTAATAGTATTGGCTTTCCTATGGACTCAATGTGATCTTGGATCACTTAACAAAAATGTAGAGTCTTGAGCTTTTGCCAATCCATGTCCTTAGCATTTTGAGGGGTCCACATCTCTAGTCCTTGCCATGCCAATAATTAAACATCCTGAAATATTTAACTTGAATGGACATTAGTTCAATGAGATATATGTTGATATGAATTACCAAAACCACCCGGGGATTAGTTGCACTTTCACCTTGCCTTCTCCCTTGAATAAAATCCTTGCAGATTCTAGCTTAGTCCACGGCACATTTGCACTATTATTATTTTCACATCATTCGGTCGTGCAAGTGAAAGGCAATAATGACGATGATTTGATGAAGTGACAGTGGCAAGGAAAAGCTGGTATGAACTCTTCTTGTTTTTGTTTTTGTAAATATGTTTAACTCGGTATCCATGATTCAGCATATTATGAGTAAACATGTTTGTGACGACAATTAGAGATTATAGTTGCTCATGCCATGCTTAAGTAGCTAGGAGTGGATAATGATTTATCTTGGATGTCAACATGCATTAAAATGGTTATGATGCAGTATGTTAATATGGTATCCTCCTCTGAATGTTTCAAGTGGCTTGACTTGGCACATGTTCATGCATGTAGTTGATTCAAAACCAACATAGCCTCCACGATATTTATGTTCAGGGTGTCTATATCCTACTCATGCTAGTATTCAATGTTAATTATTCTCAATGCATGATCATGACCGTTTTCGCTCTCTAGTTGGTCGCTTCTCAATCTATTTGCTAGCCTTCACTTGTACTAAGCGGGAATTCTGCTTGTGCATCCACAATCCTTAAACCAAAGTTGTTCCAGATGAGTCCACTATATCTACCTATATGCGGTATTACTCTGCTGCTCCAAGTAAATTTGCACATGCCACCTCTAATCATTCAAATAAACATCCATTTTGTGTGCCCGTACCGCTCATGGAGCGACAGGGGGCGGTCAGTATCTTCCATGCTAAGCGGGTTATTCTCGAGATGAGTGTTTATTCACTTGTCATTGCACGAGAGAGGCTGGTATTTGGGATGTCCAGTCCTATGCTCAAAATCGAAAATACATAATGCAAACAAACTCCCCCGGAAAGTTGTTGGTATGGAGGGCACCCGAGGATTCGGCTAGCCATGGCTTGTGTTGGTATGGTGGAGGGGGAGTAAACTTTACCTTTCCGCTTGGGAACCGCCTACAATGTGTTTAGCATGGAAGATATTGAAAACTCTCGGTCGTGACGTTGACAGGAAAAGTACACCTCCCAAAATTATGTTTCATCTCTGATTTAAGCTTTGAGCTCTGGCACCGCTGCAAATCCCTGGTTCCCTCTGCGAAGGGCCTATCTATTTACTTCTATGTTATTTAATTTATGTTATTTTACTTTTATTGTTGAGTCTCACCTTCTTGCACTAAGCGCCAATCCTAAGAGCACTATTGTCATCCTTATGCATTGAGTATAGTTAATGTTGTGTGCATCATGACTGGATCTCTTCTACCCTGAATTACAATGTTTAGTCGTTGCTTGAACTTTGGAGGTGCTCTGCATTTATGTTTTGCGGTCTCAGAAAGGGCTAGCGAGATACCATGTTATCATATTATATCATGATTGTTTTGACAAATGGTTGGTATTTGAGATATGTTATTATTGCTCTCTAGTTGATTATACCATCGATATGAGTAAATGTAGTTTTTAAGTGTTATTATGAGCATGGTTAGTTCATGATCTTTGCTGAAAACCTGGGTACTATTTAAGCTTATATACGGATACAAGAACAAAAGAGTTTGTAAAAGTTTTTCTTTATCACTTTCAGTTTGTCAACTGAATTGCTTGAGGACAAGCAATGAGTTAAGCTTGGGGAGTTGATACGTCTCCGTCGTATCTACTTTTCCAAACACTTTTTGTAACATCCCAAAATTCCATTTTGGAATGTTATGAAATATAGCTATGCATTATCATCATATTGTTTGCAAATGATTTGTGAGTGAAATGAAAATTTGAGTTTCTCATGTGAATCCTTGAAAGTCCGTTCAATTTTATTTTATTTTGCTTCTACTTTTCAAAATTTTGCAAACCTCTGAAAATGTAAAAAAGTGAGAGGAGAAACATGACTCTCCAAACCAGAGGTATTTTGTGGAATTTTTGAACCATAAAACCTAGGGGGGGTTATTTGAAAATTATTTGCAAAAAGAATAAAAACAATTTAGGCTTTCTGAAAATATTTTTTTTAAAAGTATTTTATTTTGGCCGTGGAAAAATGTCCATCAGATGGCATTTATTTTTCTGAGCATTTTGGTATATAATACCTCTATATTTGACTCTATCTACTTTTTCCTTTTCTTTGTTTTCTTTCCTGTTTTTGAATATTAGGAAAATGTTTTAAAAACAGAATCGTATCCGAGGCCCAATAGGAATAGTGGCGGCCCGATCCACTCCGGATCAGATCCGAAGATCTTTCGGATCGGCCACCGATTCACTCTGCCCCCTCTTTTCTCCCACTGACGCCCCGGCCCCACCACCGCTCCTTCCTTCCCGTCGCCCTTCTCCTTCCTTTCTCCTTCTCTTTCCTTCGCCTCGCCGGAGCAGATCGAGTCCGACCCCGATCTGTCTCCCCTTTCCTTCCCCGAGCCTCCTGACCTCCCCTATAAATAGAGGAGCTCCTCCTCGTTCGATTTTTGCCCAAACCCCCGAGCTCCCCTCGTCAGAGCGCCGCACATCTCCCCGCCGGAGTTCGGCCACCACCCGAAGCTCCCCGAGCTCGTGGAGCTCAACGCCGTCGCCCCCGAGCTTCAACTCCACCGCCAATCGACGCCAGAGGTCCCCCGCGGCCATTTGGTCGCCTACGCCGTCGCCCCCGACCATCGGAGCACCGTCCCCGTCCACGCCCGAGCCGCCACCGCCGTCGTCTTCGCCGGAGCAGCACCCACCGCCGCTGTGAGCACCCCCTCCCCTCCTGTAGCCGTAGGATCTGGACCCAACGGCCCCGATTAGATCGCCGAACCGTTTTTTTATTTAGAGAGCGTTCACTCGTTAGCTCCCGCACGCGCACGCTTCGGCCAATCACAGCATGACACGTAGTCGTTCGTTAATTAGGTTTTGTTTTTATTTTTCTGTTTCTGTTTTAGAAAACAGAATAGTTCTGTTTTTGTTTTTGCTTTATCTTTTAAGATATTTAGAGTTTTGAGTTGATTCTTTTTGCTACATGTCACAAATTTTATGTAGCTTATGCCAGTAGCTTTAGATTTCAAATTCTGGACTTTTAAATTTGAATTCTTTTGAATTTGTTCAAATCACTAGAATCTGATTATCATGAGTTTAAAAATAGATTTCTGAGTGAAACTTTTTGCCACTGTTTTGTATTAGTTAGTTTTATCACCCTGTTCAATTTGAGAATTTTTAGTATATTTTAAAATAAGGTTTTTTAGCAAAACAACTTCTGTTTAGTTTCTTTTAGGGTTATTTTATTTTATTTTTGTTTTAGTTTGTTTTGATTCTGTTTTATTTTAACTTTCTGTTATATTTCTTTTAGCTTCTGTTGTTTCTCATTAGGTGATTTATTTTCTATTATTAAAAATATTTTTTATTGTTTTGTTCTTTGTTTTACTAGGGAAAACATTGTTTTCACTTTATGTAGTGTTTTGTAATAGGTTTGTAGTAGTTCTTTTTGCATAAAAGTTTTATGGTGAAATACTTTCTGTTTTCTAATAAAATTTTACTTTTCTTTTCTGTTATCTATTTATTAGTGGCTGAAAACATTTCTTGTCTTGTTTTGTTTTAGTAGAAGCTTTGCCACAAAAATTTGATAGGTTTTCTATTTGTTTTGGTTTTCTTTCTTGTGTTTGTGCTATTGATTGTTTTAGTATTATTAGTTTACCTTGCTGTTGGTGTAAGTTGTGTATGGTTATGCTGATTGTGTGCAATGTTTGATTCGTTAGATCATCCGGAGTGCGAGGCTTGTTATCTAGAGTCACTCGAGTACGAAGATCGTCAGCAAGGCAAGTTCACGTTGATCATGTTATTACCTATGTTTTCAATTTGCATTAGTTCAATCTTCCACCCATTGCATGCAAAGTAGGTACTTGGAAACTTGGTTACTTGAGTAGTATCATGTGGTAGGCACCCCAAACCCTTGTTACTTTGGACCGGGACGTCATTTTATTTTTGCTATGCTTTTAGTAGATGGGGTTGGTTGTGTGATTCATGAGAGTGTTGTGAGATAAATTATTTCAAGACCTACATGATGATCAAGACTTCAAGACTTCAAGTTTTCAACATACCTCTGGGTGGATTGGACATGCATCTGGCAGCCTGATATCTATCATGGTTATGCCCGGGAATCCTGGTATCTACCTGTGATCATCCCGACGGACTGCCACCCAGGCTCAAAGAGATGGATGGATACTTAAACGCCGGAAAGCTTACGTGTGCAACCGCAAGTCAATATGGGCTCTGGCTTGGTTGACCCTAGTCGTGACTCTGGTAGGTCAGTGCTACGAGATGTAGAAGAACGATAGGATTGGATGGGCACTGACTTAACTATCGGAGGATCGCTTTGGAAGACCATGTTTCGATCATCTCGTTCTCAAACACCAGGCAGTGCGAGGACACAACGGGATGGATCGATTCTTGCGGGTAAAGTGTACAAACCTCTGCAAAGTGTCAAACTAATCGATTAGCCGTGTCCCCGGTTATGGACAACATGAGCACCGAAGATGATACTATCAGCCAGTCTCAACACAAATAATTATAATGATGTGGGTATTATTGATAACTTGGGTATGAGAAATGGTTGGTGGAACCTTCTCATTAAACAACCAACATTGTAGTAATAATTTTCGCTTTGCCCCTCTCTCGTTGTAGGAAAAAATTGCTTTACGCTAAACTTAAACTTTCAGCCCCACTTGCCATATATGCATATAGAATAGATGATTATTTCCACCCTCTCTTTTGTGACTTGCCGGCATATTCAATATGCTGACCTACACGGCTGCAACGTATCATGTTGCAGAGTACTTTTCCGACCAGGAGTGAGGATACGCTCTACGCTCGGTGAGATGCCCTTGGAGTCAGATGGACTCAGCTACCTTTGAAGTTTCCGCAAGATTTTGATTAGTTTATCTCATGAGTTGGCCTTCAGCCAGTTTATTGTAATCTTTATTGTAATAAAGGACTCGATATGAGATTTCGGTTAATAAAGCTGTGTGATTTTCCCTTTGATATATACATTGATGTACCGTGTGTGTACCAGCATGATCTTGGGATGGTACGGAAACACCGGAGATTCGACCGTTTCAGGTCGGGTCGCTACAGATATGGTATCAGAGCACACGCTGACCGTAGGACGTAACCTCTAGGATTGGAAAAGCCTTAGGAAGAAAACCATTTTACTTATGTCTTTAAAATTTTCCCATATTCTCATCTACTCATTTCTGACTTCTCTCCGATTTTCAAACATTTTTAGATGGCCACCTTCCACCCAGTTTTGTTCACAGAGTTTTGCCAGCCGGACGCAACCATGCCTTTCGGCAAAGAGCTGATGCAGATCACCAAGGACGTAAGGATTGCTCTGCCAAGCATCACCGGGACTGCTATCATGTCTTTTGCAGCAGACTCTCGCTACAGGATCGAGGTGCATATCCCCGGAAAGACATTCGGAAATCGCACAGAGACCATCAATTTCAAGTTTATGGCACCCAGCTGGATTCTCGGAAGGAACATGGTGATTCACCGTGCCCTCGGAGGTTGTCCCATTTCGCCAAGCCTCAGCATGGTCTGCCGCAGAGGTGCAGATGGAGAAATCATAAACACCATGACTGAAGACCCCGTTCGTGCTTATGTCGAAACCTTGGAGACACACATCAGGACCCTGGAGCTCCGTGTACGCAAAGACACGAAGACGATTAGGCAGCTGAAGACCAGTGAACTTGAACTCAAAGATGCAGCACGAGAAGCCCACTACGAGCACGAAGATGAAGTGAAGGACTTCTTAGAGAGGATCAAGAACCTGAAGACTCTCGGTGCAAATCTAGAGGAGCAACTGGACATGGGAGAAAACCTTCACCCTGAAGGTGACGATGCCCCTTTGATCAGCAACCAGGACGACTATGAGGAGAGCACCACCGGAGGAGGACGCACCACCATGGAGTTTTGAGGAGAACTTTAGACATGACCACCATGTATCTTTTATTTTTCTCGTTAAATTGTAGGTCGATGTTTCGTTTCTCAGGAGACTTGTATCTCGAGTGTGAACCTTTTGAGTTGAATAAATGAATGAGTGTTTGGTGTGTTAATGTTTGTTGCATTGCATATGGGTAGTGAATTTTCTCTTTAGACCCTTGTTCTATTCTAATCCTCACCACTCTAAAAACACCAGATGCCTCTGAGACGTGACCCCAGCACCAACTTTCCACCGGAACTCGCCCAACTCATCCAGCAGCAGAATACCTTGATGCAACTGTTGATCCAGAACCAGGCCAACAACAACAACAACAACCCTCCACCCCAGGCCGACAACCTCACCCGTTTTCTGAGGCTGAATCCTCCGACTTTCTCCAACAGCACTCAGCCCATAGTGGCAGATGACTGGCTCCGCAAGATGGAGAGGGAACTCATCACCGCTGGATGCACTGAGGCTGAGAAAGTGCGTTTTGCCGCACATCAACTTGAAGGCCCATCAGCTTCATGGTGGGAGAACTACACCACCACGTATCCCATTGCCGGTGTGACTTGGGAGCAGTTCAAGCAGGCTTTCCGCACCGCTCATGTCTCAGCTGGAGCCATGAGTCTGAAGAAGCGTGAGTTCCTCAACTTACGCCAGGGGAATCGCTCTGTGGCCCAGTATGTGGATGAATTCAGCATGTTGGCCCGTTATGCACCAGAAGATGTGGCTAATGATGTAGCCAAGCAGGAGAAATTCCTAGAGGGACTCAACGATGAGTTGAGCATGCAGCTGATTGTGGCTACATTCAACAACTACCAGGAGCTGGTAGACAAGGCCCTCATCTTGGAGGGTAAGCAGCAGCAAATTGAGAACCGCAAGAGGAAATATGGACAGGGGAAGTCTTACTCTGGAGCTCAGCAGAAGCCCCGCTACTCCCCGTACTCAGGGAATACCGGATCAGGGACCGGTAAGTATGGAGGACACACTCATGCCGTGCATAACCATGGAGGAAATGGGAATAATCGTCCCAACAATAGCAACCACAAGAACGGCAATGGAGGAAATGGTACTCAGCATTGTTCTGCTCCAGTAATGAGGGATCTGAGCACCGTCACCTGTTTCAAGTCCAAACAGACTGGACATTATGCCAACAAGTGTCCTGAGGCTAACCCAAGCAATGGAAATGGAAATGGAGGTGGAAATGGCAACGGGAACTCTGGAGTGAAGAAACCCAATCCTTTTCCCCGCGCTCAGGTGAACCACATTGATGTGGAGGAAGTCTATGATCAGCCCGAGACTGTGGTTGGTAAGTTTTTGTTGCATTCACATCCAGTATTAGTACTTTTTGATTCGGGTGCAACTTATTCATTCATATCAAGGGTAGTTGTGGAAAAGTACGGTTTGCCCACTAGAACCCTTAGTCAGCCCATTAAGGTCAGTTCCCCAGGAGGCACGATGACGGCAGGGATAGGATGCCACGCCTTGAACCTCAACATTGGAAACCATGTATTCCCCACTGACCTCATCGTCTTAGAGTCTCAGGGATTGGATGTAATCCTAGGCATGGATTGGATGACCAAGTATGAAGGGAACCTTGACTGCCCCAGCAAGTCCATTTTGCTCACCACCCCAGAGCAGAAGAGGATTAAGTATGTATCCCGACGCACCCCGAAGAGTACTCGGGTGAATTCCCTCACAGGAGTGGTTCAGGAGAAAGTGCCAGTAGTACAAGACTTCCCAGATGTATTCCCGGAGGAATTACCAGGCATGCCACCGGATAGAGAGATTGAGTTCCTGATTGAGTTATTGCCAGGAACAGCCCCAATATCCAAGAGACCCTATCGGATGCCCGCTAATGATTTAGAAGAAATCAAGAAGAAGATTAAGGAGTTATTGGACAAGGGGTATATTCGCCCAAGTTCTTCACCTTGGGGAGCCCCAGTTCTTTTGGTAGAGAAGAATGATAAAACCTTGAGAATGGTAGTCGATTATCGTGCATTGAATGAGGTGACTATCAAGAACAAGTACCCTCTGCCGATGATTAACGACTTGTTTGATCAGCTAGTGGGAGCCAAAGTGTTCTCCAAAATCGATCTTTGATCAGGGTATCATCAGTTGAAATACCCAAAACAACCTTCACCACAAGGTATGGCCTATATGAGTATACAGTCATGTCCTTTGGTTTGACTAATGCTCCTGCCTATTTCATGAGTATGATGAACAAGGTATTTATGGAATATCTGGACAAGTTTGTCGTGGTGTTCATCGATGATATATTGATATTCTCCAAGAGCGAGGAAGAACACAAGGAACACTTGCGTTTAATTCTTGAGAAGCTCAGAGAGCATCAGTTATATGCCAAGTTCAGCAAATGTGAATTTTGGTTGAAGGAAGTCGGATTTCTTGGACACATTATTTCTGGAGATGGAATAGCGGTGGATCCTGCTAAGGTTGCAGAAGTCACCGAGTGGAAGTCACCCACATTAGTTAAGGAGATCCGCAGTTTTCTCGGACTTGCCGGTTATTATCGGAGGTTTATCGAGAACTTCTCGAAGATAGACAAGCCTATGACGGAGTTATTGAAGAAAGAGTCTAAGTATATTTGGACCGAGGAATGTGAGGCCAGTTTCCAGGAGTTGAAGAAACGTTTGGTCACAGCCCCAGTGTTGATTTTGTCGAACATTCGGAAGGACTTCCAGGTTTATTGTGATGCTTCACGTCAAGGACTTGGAGGAGTGCTTATGCAGGAGGGAAAAGTTGTAGCATATGCATCCAGACAGCTACGACCTCATGAGTTGAACTATGCCACCCATGATTTGGAGTTAGCAGCCGTAGTGCATGCACTCAAGACCTGGAGACATTTCCTCATCGGAAATAGTTGTGATATTTACACCGATCACAAGAGACTGAAGTATATCTTCACGCAGAAGGAGTTGAACCTCAGACAGAGGAGATGGCTAGAGTTAATCAAGGACTATGACATGAGATTGCATTATCATCCAGGGAAGGCAAACGTTGTAGCGGATGCTTTGAGCCGTAAGAGTTATGTGAACACACTCATAGCGGGAGGATTACCCCGGGAATTAGCCGACGACCTCAGAGAGCTCAAATTGGAGATAGTTCCAAGAGGATATGTTGCCACACTGGAGATTCAATCCACTTTGACCGGAAGAATCCGTGAAGCCCAGAAGTTGGACAAGGAAATAGCTGAGATAAAGCAAAGAATGAAGGATGGGAAAGCTAAAGGCTTTCGCGAGGATGAACACGGAACCCTATGGTTTGAGGACCGTATCTATGTGCCTAATGACCCAGAGCTCAGGAAGTTGATACTTCAAGAAGCCCATGATTCGCCATACTCAATACACCCAGGCAACACCAAGATGTATCTGGACTTGAAAGAAAGTTTCTGGTGGACAGGTATGAAGAAGGATATTGCTGAGCATGTCGCCGTATGTGATGTTTGTCAACGAGTAAAGGCAGAACATCAGAAACCAGCAGGGTTACTTCAACCTTTGCCGATACCCGAGTGGAAATGGGAGAAGCTTGGAATGGACTTCATCACAGGATTACCCAGGACCCGTTCAAGTTATGATTCCATCTGGGTAGTGGTCGATCGCTTGACCAAGGTGGCTCATTTCATACCAGTGAAGACCACCTATACCAGTGCTAAGTTAGCCAAGATATATATGACCAGGATCGTATGTCTGCATGGAGTTCCGAGGAGTATCGTGTCAGATAGAGGAACACAATTTACCTCAAAGTTTTGGCATCAGTTACATGAAACTTTGGGTACAAGGCTGGAGTTCAGTACAACTTTTCATCCGCAGACAGATGGACAGACCGAGAGAGTCAACCAGATTCTGGAGGACATGTTGAGAGCTTGTGCGCTAGACTATGGGTCTAGTTGGGATGACAACTTGCCTTACGCAGAGTTCTCGTACAACAACAGTTATCAGACCAGTCTGAAGATGGCCCCTTTCGAAGCTCTATAAGGAAGGAGGTGCAGAACACCATTGATGTGGGATGGTGTTGGAGACCGAAAACTTTTTGGTCCCGGTCTTATCCGAGATTCTGAAGAGAAGGTCAAGCTGATTCGTGACCGACTCAAGATAGCCCAGTCCAGACAGAAGAGCTATGCTGATAGCAAACGCAAGGAGGTGACATACGAAGTGGGAGACTGAGCATATCTCCGTGTGTCCCCACTTCGAGGAATCAAGAGGTTTGGTGTTAAAGGAAAGTTAGCACCCAGATTTATAGGCCCCTACAAAATTCTTGAACGTAGAGGCGAAGTTGCTTATAAGCTGGAACTGCCGGAAGGATTGTCCGGAGTTCACGATGTTTTCCATGTTTCCCAGCTGAAGAAATGCCATGCTGAGATGGCTGAAATTCCTTTGAGAGACACAGTGCCCCTAGAGGCCATACAGCTTGACAGTGATCTGACCTATGAGGAGAAGCCCGTCAGGATCCTTGAGACTGCCAACAGAGTTACCCGCAACAAGATCATCAAGTTCTGCAAGGTTCTGTGGAGTCACCACACCGAGGAAGAAGCCACCTGGGAACGAGAAGAGGATCTTCGCCGAGACCACCCGCACCTATTTTCTAGCCAACCCGAATCTCGAGGGCGAGATTCATCTTAAGCTGGGTAGGTTTGTAACATCCCAAAATTCCATTTTGGAATGTTATGAAATATAGCTATGCATTATCATCATATTGTTTGCAAATGATTTGTGAGTGAAATGAAAATTTGAGTTTCTCATGTGAATCCTTGAAAGTCCCTTCAATTTTATTTTATTTTGCTTCTGCTTTTCAAAATTTTGCAAACCTCTGAAAATGTAAAAAAGTGAGAGGAGAAACATGACTCTCCAAACCAGAGGTATTTTGTGGAATTTTTGAACCATAAAACCCAAGGGGGGTTATTTGAAAATTATTTGCAAAAAGAATAAAAACAATTTAGGCTTTCTGAAAATATTTTTTTTAAAAGTATTTTATTTTGGCCGTGGAAAAATGTCCATCAGATGGCATTTATTTTTTTGAGCATTTTGGTATATAATACCTCTATATTTGACTCTATCTACTTTTTCCTTTTCTTTGTTTTCTTTCCTGTTTTTGAATATTAGGAAAATGTTTTAAAAACGGAATCGTATCCGAGGCCCAATAGGAATAGTGGGGGCCCGATCCACTCCGGATCAGATCCGAAGATCTTTCGGATCGGCCACCGATTCACTCTGCCCCCTCTTTTCTCCCACTGACGCCCCGGCCCCACCACCGCTCCTTCCTTCCCGTCGCCCTTCTCCTTCCTTTCTCCTTCTCTTTCCTTCGCCTCACCGGAGCAGATCGAGTCCGACCCCGATCTCTCTCCCCTTTCCTTCCCAGAGCCTCCTGACCTCCCCTATAAATAGAGGAGCTCCTCCTCGTTCGATTTTTGCCCAAACCCCCGAGCTCCCCTCGTCAGAGCGCCGCACATCACCCCGCCGGAGTTCGGCCACCACCCGAAGCTCCCCGAGCTTGTGGAGCTCAACGCCGTTGCCCCCGAGCTCCAACTCCACCGCCAATCGATGCCAGAGGTCCCCCGCCACCGTTTGGTTGCCTACGCCATCGCCCCCGACCATCGGAGCACCGTCCCCGTCCATGCCCGAGCCGCCACCGCCGTCGTCTTCGCCGGAGCACCACCCACCGCCGCTGTGAGCACCCCCTCCCCTCCTGTAGCCGTAGGATCTGGACCCAACGGCCCCGATTAGATCGCCGAACCGTTTTTTATTATTTAGAGAGCGTTCACTCGTTAGCTCCCGCATGCGCACGCTTCGGCCAATCACAGCATGACACGCAGCCGTTCGTTAATTAGGTTTTATTTTTATTTTTCTGTTTCTGTTTTAGAAAACAGAATAGTTCTGTTTTTGTTTTTGCTTTATCTTTTAAGATATTTAGAGTTTTGAGTTGATTCTTTTTGCTACATGTCAAAAAATTTATGTAGTTTATGCCAGTAGCTTTAGATTTCAAATTCTGGACTTTTAAATTTGAATTCTTTTGAATTTGTTCAAATCACTAGAATCTGATTATCATGAGTTTAAAAATAGATTTCTGAGTGAAACTTTTTCCCACTGTTTTGTATTAGTTAGTTTTATCACCCTGTTCAATTTGAGAATTTTTAGTATATTTTAAAATAAGGTTTTTTAGCAAAACAGATTCTGTTTAGTTTCTTTTAGGGTTATTTTATTTTATTTTTGTTTTAGTTTGTTTTGATTCTGTTTTATTTTAACTTTCTGTTATATTTCTTTTAGCTTCTGTTGTTTAGCATTAGGTGATTTATTTTCTATTATTAAAAATATTTTTTATTGTTTTGTTCTTTGTTTTAGTAGGGAAAACATTGTTTTCACTTTATGTAGTGTTTTGTAATAGGTTTGTAGTAGTTCTTTTTGCATAAAAGTTTTATGGTGAAATACTTTCTGTTTTCTAATAAAATTTTACTTTTCTTTTCTGTTATCTATTTATTAGTGGCTGAAAACATTTCTTGTCTTGTTTTGTTTTAGTAGAAGCTTTGCCACAAAAATTTGATAGGTTTTCTATTTGTTTTGGTTTTCTTTCTTGTGTTTGTGCTATTGATTGTTTTAGTATTATTAGTTTACCTTGCTGTTGGTGTAAGTTGTGTATGGTTATGCTGATTGTGTGCAATGTTTGATTCGTTAGATCATCCGGAGTGCGAGGCTTGTTATCTAGAGTCACTCGAGTACGAAGATCGTCAGCAAGGCAAGTTCACGTTGATCATGTTATTACCTATGTTTTCAATTTGCATTAGTTCAATCTTCCACCCATTGCATGCAAAGTAGGTACTTGGAAACTTGGTTACTTGAGTAGTATCATGTGGTAGGCACCCCAAACCCTTGTTACTTTGGACCGGGACGTCATTTTATTTTTGCTATGCTTTTAGTAGACGGGGTTGGTTGTGTGATTCATGAGAGTGTTGTGAGATAAATTATTTCAAGACCTACATGATGATCAAGACTTCAAGACTTCAAGTTTTCAACATACCTCTGGGTGGATTGGACATGCATCTGGCAGCCTGATATCTATCATGGTTATGCCCGGGAATCCTGGTATCTACCTGTGATCATCCCGACGGACTGCCACCCAGGCTCAAAGAGATGGATGGATACTTCAAGGCCGGAAAGATTACGTGTGCAACCGCAAGTCAATATGGGCTCTGGTTTGGTTGACCCTAGTCGTGACTCTGGTAGGTCAGTGCTACGAGATGTAGAAGAACGGTAGGATTGGATGGGCACTGACTTAACTATCGGAGGATCGCTTTGGAAGACCTTGTTTTGATCATCTCGTTCTCAAACACCAGGAAGTGCGAGGACACAACGGGAGGGATCGATTCTTGCGGGTAAAGTGTACAAACCTCTGCAGAGTGTCAAACTAATCGATTAGCCGTGTCCCCGGTTATGGACAACATGAGCACCGAAGATGATACTATCAGCCAGTCTCAACACAAATAATTATAATGATGTGGGTATTATTGATAACTTGGGTATGAGAAATGGTTGGTGGAACCTTCTCATTAAACAACCAACATTGTAGTAATAATTTTCGCTTTGCCCCTCTCTCGTTGTAGGAAAAATTTGCTTTACACTAAACTTAAACTTTCAGCCCCACCTGCCATATATGCATATAGAATAGATGATTATTTCCACCCTCTCTTTTGTGACTTGTCGGCATATTCAATATGCTGACCTACACGGCTGCAACGTATCATGTTGCAGAGTACTTTTCCGACCAGGAGTGAGGATACGCTCTACGCTCGGTGAGATGCCCTTGGAGTCAGATGGACTCAGCTACCTTTGAAGTTTCCGCAAGATTTTGATTAGTTTATCTCATGAGTTGGCCTTCAGCCAGTTTATTGTAATCTTTATTGTAATAAAGGACTCGATATGAGATTTCGGTTAATAAAGCTGTGTGATTTTCCCTTTGATATATACATTGATGTACCGTGTGTGTACCAGCATGATCTTGGGATGGTACGGAAACACCGGAGATTCGACCATTTCAGGTCGGGTCGCTACACTTTTGCTCTTGTTTTGGACTCTAATTTGCATGATTTGAATAAAACTAACCCGGACTGACGCTGTTTTCAGCAGAACTACCATGGTGTTGTTTTTGTGCAGAAATCAAAGTTCTCGGATTTGGACGAAACTTTTTGGAGAATTTTTATGGAATATATAAAAATTATTGGCGCACGAATCAGCAATAGTGGGGCCACCTGCTGCTCACAAGGCAGCAGGACGCGACCCCCCCTAGGGCGCGCCGTGCTACCTTGTGGGGCCCACAGGCGACCGTCTTACCTAAATCCAACGCTATAAATTCTCTTTCCTCGAGAAAAAAAATAAGAGAAGAAGTTTCATCACGTTTTACGATACGAAGCCGCCGCCACCTCCTGTTCTTCATCGGGAGGGCTAATCTGGAGTCCGTTCGGGCTCCGGAGAGGGGGATTCGACGCAGTCGTCATCATCAACCATCCTCCATCACCAATTTCATGATGCTCACCACCGGGCGTGAGTAATTCCTTCGTAGGCTTGCTGGACGGTGATAGGTTGGATGAGATTTATCATGTAATCGAGTCAATTTGTTAGGGCTTTGATCCCTAGTATCCACTATGTTCTGAGATTGATGTTGCTATGACTTTGCTATGCTTAATGCTTGTCACTAGGGCCCGAGTGCCATGATTTCAGATCTGAACCCTTTATGTTTTCATGAATATATTTGTCTTCTTGATCCTATCTTGCAAGTTATATGCACCTATTACGTGTCATGATCCGCATACCCCAAGGTGACAATAATTAGGATTCTTTCCGGTGATTGCTGTAGTTTGAGGAGTTCATGTATTCATTAAGTGCTAATGCTTTGTTCCGGTTCTCTATTAAAAGGAGGCCTTAATATCCCTTAGTTTCCTTAAGGACCCCGCTGCCATGGGAGGGTAGGACAAAAGATGTCATGCAAGTTCTTATTATAAGCACGTATGACTATATACGTAATACATGCCTACATTACATTGATGAATTGGAGCTATTGTGTATCGCCCTAGGTTGTGACTGTTATATGATGAATATCATCCAACATAATTATCATCACCGATCCAATGACTACGACTTTCTCATATTGGTTTCTGCCAAGTTACTTTGTTGCTACTGCTTTACATTTGCTACAAAACTGCTACTGTTACTGTTACCGTTACTAGTGTTACTATTGCTACTGCTATCAAAACTATCATATTACTGTGCTACTAAATACTTTGCTGTAGATATTTTATCTCCAGGTGTGGTTGAATTGACAATTCAACTGCTAATACTTGCAAATATTCTTTGGCTCCCCTTGTGTCGAATCAATAAATCTGGGTGAAATACTACCCGCGAAAACTGTTGCGATCCCCTATACTTGTGGGTTATTAGATATACAATAAGTATTCCTCCGGTGTCAGGGAGTTGCACGATCTCATGGTCTAAGGAACAAATACTTGACATGAAGAAAGCTGTAGCAAATAACTAAACGATCTGATGCTAAGCTTATGGTTGGGTCTTGTCCATCACATCATTCTCCTAATGATGTGATCCCATTATCAAATGACAACTCATGTCTATGGTCAGGAAACCATAACCATCTTTAATCAACGAGCTAGTCTAGTAGAGGCTTACTAGGGACACGGTGTAGTTTTTGTATTCACACATGTATTTAAGTTTCTGGTCAATACAATTCTAGCATGAATAATAAACATTTATCATGAACAAGGAAATATGATAATAACCAATTTATTATTGCCTCTAGGGCATATTTCCAACAGTCTCCCACTTGCACTAGAGTCAATAATCTAGTTTACATTGTAATGAATCTAACACCCATGGAGTCCTGGTGCTGATCATGTTTTGCTCGCGGAAGAGGTTTAGTCAACGGGTCTGCCACATTCAGATCCATATGTACTTTGCAAAGTTCTATGTCTCCATCCTTAATGTAATCACGAATGGAGTTGAAGCGGCGCTTGATGTGCTTTGTCTTCTTGTGAAACCTGGGCTCCTTGGTAATGGCAATAGCACCAGTGTTGTCACAAAAGTTAGTCATTGGATCCGATGCACTAGGTACTACTCCTAGATCGGATATGAACTCCTTCATCCAGACTCCTTCTTGCACTACTTCCGAAGCAGCTATATATTCCGCTTCATATGTAGATCCCGCTACGACACTTTGCTTGGAACTGCACCAACTGACTGCTCCACCATTCAATATAAATACGTATCCGGTTTGAGACTTAGATTCATCTGGATCTGTGTCGAAGCTAGCATCGACGTAACCCTTTACGACGAGCTCTTCGTCACCTCCATAAACGAGAAACATATCCTTAGTCCTCTTCAGGTACTGAAGTATATTCTTGACCGCTGTCCGGTGATCTACTCCTGGATCACTTTGGTACCTCCCTGCCAGACTTATGGCAAGACACACATCAGGTCTGGTACCCAGCATGGCATACATTATAGAGCCTATGGCTGAGGCATAGGGGATGACTTCCATCCTTTCTCTTTCTTCTGCCGTGGTCGGGCTTTGAGTCTTACTCAACTTCACACCTTGCAACACAGGCAAGAACCCCTTCTTTGACTGGTCCATTTTGAACTTCTTCAAAACCTTGTCAAGGTATGTGCTCTGTGAAAGTCCTATCAGGTGTCTTGATCTATCTATATAGATCTTGATGCCTAATATGTAAGTAGCTTCACCCAGGTCTTTCATTGAAAAACTCTTGTTCAAATAACCTTTTATGCTTTCCAGAAATTCTATATCATTTCCAATCAACAATATGTCATCCACATATAATATTAGAAATGCTACAGAGCTCCCACTCACTTTCTTGTAAATACAAGCTTCTCCGTAAGTTTGTATAAAACCAAAAGCTTTGATCACCTCATCAAAACGTATAATCCAACTCCGAGATGCTTGCACTAGTCCATAGATGGATCGCTGGAGCTTGCATACTTTGTTAGCATCCTTAGGATCGACAAAACCTTCTGGTTGCATCATATACAACTCTTCCTTAAGAAACCCGTTAAGGAACGCTGTTTTGACGTCCATCTGCCAGATCTCATAATCATAAAATACGGCAATTACTAACATAATTCTAACAGACTTAAGCATTGCTACGGTGAGAAGGTCTCATCGTAGTCAACTCCTTGAATTTGTCGAAAACCCTTTGCGACAAGTCGAGCTTTATAGATGGTGACATTATCATCAGCGTCTGTTTTTTTCTTAAAGATCCATTTGTTCTCAATGGCTTGCCCATCATCGGGCAAGTCCACCAAAGTCCATACTTTGTTGTCATACATGGATCCTATCTCGGATTTCATGGCCTTAAGCCATTTGTCAGAATCCGAGCTCATCATTGCTTCTTCATAGTTCATAGGTTCGCCGTTGTCCAACAACATGACTTCCAGGACGGGATTACCGTACCACTCTGGTGCGAAATGTACCCTGGTCGACCTACGAAGTTCAGTAGTAACTTGATCTGAAGTTTCATGATCATCATCATTAGCTTCCTCTCCTTCTGGTGTAGACATCACGGGAACTTCTTTCTGTGATGCGCTACTTTCCAATTCGAGAGAAGGTACAATTACCTCATCAAGTTCTATTTTCCTCCCACTCACTTCTTTCGAGAGAAACTCATTCTCTAGAAAGGACCCATTCTTAGCGACAAAGATTTTGCCCTCGAATCTGTGGTAGAAGGTATACCCAATGGTCTCTTTAGGGTATACTATGAAGATGCACTTCTTCGCTTTGTGTTCGAGCTTATCAGGCTGAAGCCTCTTGACATAAGCGTCGCATACCCAAACTTTAAGAAACGATAGCTTAGGTTTCTTGCCAAACCATAATTCATACGGTGTCGTCTCAACGGATTTAGACGGTGCCCTGTTCAAAGTGAATGCGGCTGTCTCTAATGCATAAGCCCAAAATGACAGCGGCAAATCGGTAAGAGACATCATAGAACGCACCATATCCAATAGAGTATGATTACGACGTTCGGACACACCATTACACTGTCGTGTTCCAGGTGGCGTGAGCTGTGAAACAATTCCACATTGTCTTAAATGCATACCAAACTCGTAACTCAAATATTCACCTCCACGACCAGATCGTAGAAATTTAATTTTCTTATTACGATGATTCTCCACTTCACTCTGAAACTCCTTGAACTTTTCAAATGTTTCAGACTTGTGTTTCATTAAGTAAATACACCCATATCTACTCAAATCATCTGTGAAGGTAAGAAAATAACGATATCCTCCGCGCGCTTCAACACTCATCGGACCGCATACATCGGTATGTATTATTTCCAACAAGTCACTTGCCCGCTCCATTGTTCCAGAAAACGGGGTTTTAGTCATCTTGCCCATGAGGCATGGTTCACATGTATCAAATGATTCATAATCAAGAGATTTCAAAAGTCCATCAGCATGGAGTTTCTTCATGCGCTTTACACCAATATGACCTAAGCGGCAGTGTCACAAGTATGTGGTACTATCATCATTAACTTTGCATCTTTTGGCATCGATATTATGAATATGTGTATCACTATGATCGAGATTCAACAGAAATAAACCACTCACTAAGGGTGCATGAACATAAAAGATATTATCAATATAAATAGAACAACCATTATTCTCTGTCTTAAATGAATAACCGTCTCGCAATAAACAAGATCCAGATATAATGTTCATGCTTAACGTAGGCACCAAATAACAATTATTCAGGTTCATAACTAACCCCGAAGGTAAACGTAGAGAGAGCGTGCCGACGGTGATCACATCAACCTTGGAACCATTTCCAACGCGCATCGTCACCTCATCCTTAGCTAGTGTCCGCTTATTCCACAGCTCCTGGTTCGAGTTACAAATATTAGCAACCGAACCAGTATCAAATACCCAGGCGCTACTACGAGCACTAGTAAGGTACACATCAATAACATGTATATCAAATATACCTTTGTTGACGTTGCCAGCCTTCTAATCTGCCAAGTACTTGGGGCAGTTCCGCTTCCAGTGACCATTCCCCTTGCAATAAAAGCACTCAGTCTCAGGTTTGGGTCCAGCCTTGGGTTTCTTCACGGGAGCGGCAACTAGCTTGCCATTCTTCTTGAAGTTCCCTTTATTTCCCTTGCCTTTCTTCTTGAAACTGGTGGTCTTGTTGACCATCAACACTTGATGCTCTTTCTTGATTTCTACTTCCGCGGCCTTTAGCATCGCGAAAAGCTCAGGGATTGTTTTCTCCATCCCTTGCATATTATAGTTCATCACAGAGCCTTTGTAGCTCGGTGGCAGTGACTGGAGAACTCTGTCAATCGCTACTTCATCCGGAAGATTAACTCCCAACCGATTCAAGCGATTATAGTACCCACACATTTTGAGTACGTGCTCACTAACGGAGCTGTTCTCCTCCATCTTCCAGCTAAAGAACTTGTCGGAGGTGTCAGGCCTCTCAACCCGGGCATGAGCCTGAAATACCAATTTCAGCTCCTAGAAGATCTCATATGCTCCGTGGTGCTCAAAATGTCTTTGGAGCCCCGGTTCTAAGCCGTAAAGCATGGCGCACTGAACTATCGTGTAGTCATCATTCCTTGTTTGCCAGACGTTCATAGCGTCCAGATTTGCGGGAGCGGGTGGATCACTGATGACCCACAAGTATAGGGGATCAATCGTAGTCCTTTCGATAAGTAAGAGTGTCGAACTCAACGAGGAGCAGAAGGAAATGACAAGCGGTTTTCAACAAGGTATTTTCTGCAAGCACTGAAATTATCGGTAACGAGTAGTTTGATAGCAAGATAATTTGTAACAAGTGACAAGTAGCAATAGTAACAAAGAGTGCAGCAAGGTGGCCCAATCCTTTTTATAGCAAAGGACAAGCCGGAACGATCTATTATAGTAAGTAAAGCGTTCTCGAGGACACATGGGAATTTCATCTAGTCACTTTCATCATGTTTGTTTGATTCGCGTTCGCTACTTTGATAATTTGATATGTGGGTGGACCGGTGCTTGGGTGCTGTTCTTACTTGAACAAGCCTCCCACTTATGATTACCCCCTTTCGCAAGCATCCGCAACTACGAAAGAAGAATTAAGATAACTCTAACCATAGCATTAAACATATGGATCCAAATCAGCCCCTTACGGAATAGCGCATAAACTAGGGTTTAAGCTTCTGTCACTCTAGCAACCCATCATCTAATTACTACTCCACAATGCATTCCCTTAGGCCCAAAGATGGTGAAGTGTCATGTAGTCGACGTTCACACGACACCACTAAGGGAATCAACAACATACATATCATCAAAATATCAAACGAATACCAAATTCACATGATTACTAATGACAAGACTTCTCCCATGTCCTCAAGAACAAAAGTAACTACTCACAAATCATATTCATGTCCAAGATCAGAGAGGTGTTGAATACCATAATAGATCTGAACATATAATCTTCCACCAAATAAACCAACTAGCATCAACTACAAGGTGTAATCAACACTACTAGCAACCCACAGGTACCAATCTGAGGTTTTGAGGCAAAGATTGAATACAAGAGATGAACTAGGGTTTGAGATGAGATGGTGCTGGTGAAGATGTTGATGAAGATTAGTCCTCCCACGATGAGAGGATCGCTGGTGATGTCGATGGCGACGATTTCCCCCTCCCGGAGGGAAGTATCCCCGGCAGAATCTCTCCGCCGGAGAGCAAAAGTGCTCCTGCCTAAGTTCTGCCTCGAGACGGCGGCGCACCATCCCGAAAATCTTCTCTTTTTTTTCTAGGGCAAATGGACTTATATACCAGAAAATGGGGGCTAGAGGCTGGCCAGGGGCCCCACGAGGTACCAGGGCGCGCTTGGAGGGGGGGGGGGGTGGCGCGCCCTGGTGCTTCGTAGGCACCTGGGTGGCCCCCTCTGGTACTTCTTGCTTCCAGTATTTTTTATTTATTCCAAAATAAATCTCCGTAAAATTTCAGCTCATTTGGAGATGTGCAGAATAGGTATCTCTGACATAGCTTTTTCAGGTCCAGAATTCCAGCTGCCAACAATCTCCCTCCTTGTGTAAATCTTGCATATTAAGAGAGAAAAGGCATTAGAATTGCTCCACAAAGTGTTATATTGATTAAAAACACTATAAATAACAGTAGCAAAACATGATGCAAAATGGACGTATCAACTCCCCCAAGCTTAGACCTCGCTTGTCCTCAAGCGAAAGCCGATATCGATAATCATGTCCACATGTTTAGAGAGAGAGGTGTCGATAAAAACAAAATACAGACATAGTAGCATCATGATCATTATTATAACGGCAATATTTATTATCATAAACTTCTCATGAGCAAGTAACAATTCATCACAACAATGGAGTATAAGGCATAAACTTTCTTGAAAACTAACAAACTATGTTCTCAGTCAACAATGCAATTGCAATTCATCATATTTTTAGGAAGGGTCTCATGTAGGAGCTTTTCAGCAAGTCCACATACTCAACCATCATTTAGTCTTCTATGATTGCTAACACTCACGACATATATATGGAGCAAAAAGTTTCAGCCAGACACATAGAAAGATAGGGGCTTGTGAGTTCACCTCCCAACTTATTCACCTCAAGGGTGATGTCAACAATAATAACTCATGATCACTCATATCCAACTGGATATATATGCTTAGATCTTTCCCCACCACATGATGCTTACAAAAGAGAAAAATAAAAAGGAAGTAGAGGAGAACACTATTGACTCTTACATAGAAAGTAAATACATAAAAGTAAAGGATAGGCCCTTCGCAGAGGGAAGCAGAGGTTTTCATGTGCTTTGTGTTGTTGGATGCAAGAGCTCTTAATGCAAAGGAACATCACTTTATATTGCCCCTTGTGATAGCAACCTTTATTATGCAGTCTGTCGCTTTTATTTCTTTACCATCACAAGTTCGTACAAAGCTTATTTCCCTTACAATAAAAGTTCAGACATATTTAGAGGCAATTTTTATTGCTTTTTGCACCGATGACAACTTACTTGAAGGATCTTATTCAATCCATAGGTCGATATAGTGGACTCTCATGACATGAAACTGGGTTTAAAGGTTTTGGATGCACAAGTAGTATCTCTACTTGGTGCGGATTTTTGGCTAGCAAAGATATTGGGCAAGCATCACATGTTGGAGGATCTATAACAATATAACTTCTATGTGAATATGAACAAACATAATTCATTACGTTGTCTTCCTTGTCCAACGTCAACAATTTGACATAAAATACTTAATGGGGGACTCACAATCATAAAAGATGTCCAAGATAGTATATTTGCATGTGAATCTTCTCTTCCCTTATTAACTTTTTCATGAATTGCATCATTGACTAATGCTATGTTTGTTAACTTCCAATAAATTTTACCGCTTATACTTTTCTTTATGTAATGTCATTACTTTCCATAGGATTAGCATATGATCTTTTTCATTATTTTCATTGCTAGAATTGGAACATGAAAGTAAAGAAACAAAAACTCAAACTACTCTTTATTATATAACTCTCAACTCGATTACATAGATAGATAGATCACAAAGCTAACACTCGAAAATAGATCATACTAAACTTTATTCAACTAGATCATGAAATAACTAAGGATCGAACTAAAAATAGGTAAAGATAATAAAAGTGATGGTGATACGATACCGGGGCACCTTCCCCAAGCTTGGCACAAGCCAAGGGGAGTGCCCATACCCATGTACTCAAGTCTCCTTCTTCGGTGATGGTGGTGGTGATGAAGTAGTGAGCTTATCCTCTGGCTTCCATGGCATAGGTTCCCCATCATAGAAAGATGAACGAGTCTCCGGAGTCCTAAAACTTGCAGTTAAACTCATACCTTTGAATCTTGCCTCATACTCAAAATTTTGGTTTTGGAGATCATAGATTTGGCCTTGGAGATAGTCGATTCGTTCATTAAGCTTGAAGATGATGTCCCCCATCGATTGGCCCTCCACCTTGTGATTACGGGTGAATTCCGTGATCATTGAGTGGTTGGCGTTGAGTCCACGTTCCACCATCCCTTGGCACTTGAAGATCTCCTGCTCCACTGCTTCGAGCCTGGACTCCACGCTCCCGGTCTTCTTGGGTCCTTGAACATCCCGGATGTGAAGCACCCCCTCACGCATCTCAATGGCTTGAGGGTGTTTCATCACCTCCGGTAGGTAGGGGTTGATGACCTTCTCGTAGAACTTGTCCTTGGAAGAGCTTGGTGGAGCCATAGCGATCTAGATCTGTTAGAAAAATAGCACGAAACAAGAATAGAGGAGATTTCTGCGATACGGTGGTCAAAACGTCCGGGAGTATATATAAAGATTTTTTTTATCTTGCAAAATAAGTAATCCAGGAGAAAACGGAGTCAAGAAGGCTCACGTGGGGCCCACGAGCCACCAGGGCACGCCTGGGGGGGGGGGGTGGCGGGCCCTGGTGCCTCGTGGGCACCAGGTGGGTCCCCTCGGCTGTTTCTTATTTTTGTATTTTTTCTAATATTCCAAAACTGACAGAAAGTATTTTTATGGAATTTTTGGAGTTGGTTTACTTACCGTATCACACACCTCTTCCTTTTCAGGGTTCTGGAGTGTTTCGGAAGGTCTCTCTTATGTATTCCTCCGGTGTAATTGTTTCAATAATATTAGTTTCAACATTAATGGGAGTACCTGAAATATAGTGCTTAATTCTTTGCCCATTCACCACTCTCGGATTAGTGCCTTTGGAGTTATTTATTTTGATGGTTCCGGAGCGATAAACTTCTTCGATGATATACGGTCCTTCCCATTTAGAGAGAAGTTTTCCTGCAAAGAATCTCAAACGAGAATTGTATAATAGAACTTGCTCACCTACTTTAAATTCCCGTTTTTGAATTCTTCTATCATGCCATCTTTTAACTTTTCCTTTAAATAATTTGGTATTTTCATAAGCTTGGGTTCTCCATTCATCTAATGAGCTAATATCGAATAACCTCTTTTCACCAGCAAGTTTAAAATCATAATTTAGTTCTTTAATTGCCCAATATGCTTTATGTTCTAACTCAAGAGGTAAATGACATGCTTTTCCATAAACCATTTTATAAGGAGACATACCCATAGGATTTTTGTAAGCAGTTCTATATGCCCATAATGCATCGTCAAGTTTCTTAGACCAATTTTTTCTGGATCTATAGACGGTTTTTTGCAAAATTAATTTTATTTCTCTATTGCTCAATTCAACTTGGCCACTAGTTTGAGGGTGATAGGGAGATGCAATTCTATGGTTGACATCATATTTAGCAAGCAATTTACGGAATGCACCATGAATAAAATGTGAACCACCATCAGTCATCAAATATCTAGGGACTCCAAACCTCAGGAAAATAACTTCTTTAAGCATTTTAATAGAAGTGTTATGATCAGCACTACTAGTTGGAATAGCTTCTACCCACTTAGTAACGTAATCAACAACAACTAAAATATGAGTATACCCATTGGATTTAGGAAAAGGTCCCATATAATCAAATCCCCAAACATCGAATGGTTCAACAGCAAGTGAATAATTCATAGGCATTTCCTGACGTCTACCAACATTACCAATTCTTTGATATTCATCACACAATTGGACAAACTTACGAGCATCCTTGAAAAGGGTAGGCCAATAAAAACCAGATTGCAATACCTTGTGTGCAGTTCTGTCTCCCGCATGGTGTCCTCCGTAAGCCTCGGAATGACACTTCCGTAGGATTTGTTCCTGTTCATGCTCAGGTATACAACGTCTAATAATACCATCTACCCCTTCTTTATAAAGATGTGGGTCATCCCAGAAGTAATGTCTTAAATCAAAGAAGAACTTTTTCTTTTGTTGGTACGTGAAACTAGGTGGTATGTATTTAGCAACAATGTAATTAGCATAGTCCGCATACCATGGAGTAGTACGAGAAGCATTTATGACAGCTAATTGTTCACCAGGAAAATCATCATTAATAGGAAGTGGGTCATCAAGAACATTTTCTATTCTAGACAAATTATCTGCTACGGGATTCTCAGCTCCCTTTCTATCAATAATATGCAAGTCAAATTCTTGTAGCAATAGAACCCACCTAATGAGTCTAGGTTTAGCATCTTTCTTTTCCATAAGATATTTAATAGTAGCATGATCGGTGTGACCAGTTACTTTAGAATCAACTATGTAAGATCTGAATTTATCACATGCAAACACAACTGCTAGAAATTCTTTCTCAGTAGTAGCATAATTTCTTTGGGCACTGTCTAGAGTTTTACTAGCATAATGGATAACATTTAATTTCTTATCAACTCTTTGTCCTAGAACAGCACCAACAACACAATCACTAGCATCACACATAATCTCAAAAGCCAAGTTCCAATCAGATGGTTGAACAATAGGTGCAGTGGTTAAGGCTTTCTTAAGTGTTTCAAAGGCTTCTAGACAATCATCATCAAAAACAAATGGAACATCTTTTTGCAAAAGATTGGTAAGAGGCCTAGAAATTTTAGAGAAGTCTTTAATAAATCTCCTATAGAAACCAGCATGACCAAGGAAACTTCTTATACCTTTAATATCTTTAGGACATGGCATTTTCTCAATAGCATCAACCTTAGCTTTATCAACTTCAATACCTCTTTCAGAAATTTTATGCCACAAGACAATTCCTTCATTCACCATAAAGTGTCACTTCTCCCAATTCAAGACAAGATTAGTTTCTTCACATCTCTGCAAAACTCGATCAAGGTTGCTTAAGCAATCATCAAAAGAAGTTCCGTAAACGGAAAAATCATCCATGAACACCTCAACAATCTTTTCAGAAAAGTCAGAGAATATAGCAGTCATACACCTTTGAAAAGTAGTAGGTGCATTGCATAAACCAAAAGGCATACGCCTATAAGCATAAGTTCCAAAAGGACAAGTAAAGGTGGTTTTCTCTTGATCGGGTTGTGATACAGGTATTTGAGAAAAACCAGAATAACCATCTAGAAAACAAAAGTGTGTATGCTTAGACAATCTTTCTAACATTTGATCAATAAAAGGTAAGGGGTAATGATCTTTTCTAGTAGCTTTGTTTAATTTTCTAAAATCAATTCCCATCCCATAACCAGTTACAATTCTTTGTGGAATGAGTTCATTTTTATCATTAGGAACAACGATAATACCTCCTTTCTTAGGGACACAATGAACGGGACTTACCCATCTACTATCAGCTATGGGATAGATTATACCTGTTTACAGAAGTTTTAATATTTCGGTTCTTACCACCTCCTTCATCTTAGGATTTAATCGTCGTTGGTGATCGACAACTGGTTTAGCATCAGGCTCCATATTAATTTTGTGCTGACATAGAGTGGGACTAATGCCCTTAAGATCATCAAGAGTATATCCAATAGCAGCTCGGTGCTTCCTTAGAGTTTTTAGTAATCTCTTTTCTTCATGAGCTGAAAGGTTAGCACTAATAATAACAGGATATATCTTCTTTTCATCAAGATAAGCATATTTCAATGTATCGGGCAATTGCTTCAATTCAAATACAGGATCACCTTTAGGCGGAGGAGGGCCTCCAAGAGTTTCAATAGGCAAATTATGTTTAAGGATAGGTGGTTGATCAAAGAACATCTTATCTATTTCATTTCTTTCATTCATATCCATATCGTTTTCATGGTCTAGTAGATATTGTTCTAACAGATCAGTAGGAGGTACGGCAATAGAAACAAGACCAATAATTTCATCTTTACTAGGCAATTCTTTATCATGAGGTTGTCTACGAAACTTGGAGAAATTAAACTCATGAGATATATCACCAAACTTAACTCGAACCTTTTCTTTAACACAATCAATTTCAGCATTAACGGTATTCAAGAAAGGTCTACCAAATATAATGGGACAAAAATTATCTTGTTGTGAACCAAGTACTAAGAAATCAGTAGGGTATTTGATTTTGCCACACAAGACATCTCTAACAATCGCAAGTGGTGTAATAGTATCTCTATTTGCAAGCTTAATAGTAACATCAATATCTTCAATCTCAACAGGTGCAATTTCATGCATTACTTCTTGATATAAAGAAAATGGAATAGCACTCACACTAGCACCCATATCACACAAACCATGATAGCAATGATCTCCAATCTTAACAGAAACAACAGGCATGCCAACTACAGGCTTGTTCTTGTCTAACTTATCTCGTTCATTTCTAACAGGTTTAGCAATCCTAGCAGCCTCCTCACAAAAGTAAATAACATGCCCATCTATATTATCGACTAAGAGATCTTTAACCATAGCAACATCAGGTTCAACTTTAATTTGTTCAGAGGGTATAGGTGCTCTAATATTACTTTTGTTAACCACAGTTGAAGCTTTAGCATGTTCCTTAATCCTAACAGGAAAAGGTGGTTTCTCAATATAAGCAGTAGGCACAACTGGATCAACATGGTAAACAATTGTTTCTTCTTTAACACTAACGGATTCCTCAATCTTTTCTTTAACATGGGGATGATATTTAAACCACTTCTCCTTAGGGAGATCAACATGAGTAGCAAATGATTCACAAAAAGAAGCCACTATCTCAGAGTCAAGTCCATATTTAGTGCTAAACTTATGAAAAGCATCGGTGGCCATAAAAGATTTAACACAATCAAACTCAAGTATTATACCTGACTCATTACCTTTGTCGAGTTCCCAATCTTCAGAGTTGCATTTAATTCTTTCCAGAAGATCCCATCTGAATTCAATAGTTTTCTTCATAAAGGAGTCAGTCGAAGAAGAATCGAGCGTAGTTTGATTATCATGAGAAAGCCGAGCATAAAAATTCTGTAAGAAAATTTCTTTCGAGAGCTCATGGTTGGGGCATGTGTACATCATGTACTTAAGCCTCCCCCAAGCTTGAGCGATGCTTTCTCCTTCACGAGGCCAAAAATTATATATATAATTCCGATCACGATGAACCAAATGCATAGGATAATTTTTTTGATGGAATTCTAGTTTCAATCAGTTCCAGTCCCATGTATCAGTATCATCACATAGCCTATACCACATCAATGCCTTTCCCTCCAAAGATAAAGGGAATACTTTCTTCTTAACTCCATCTCCGGATAAACCTGCAAGCTTAAACAATCCACAAATTTCATCTATATAGATCAAATGCATATCAGGATGTATCGTTCCATCTCCTGCATAAGGATTAGCTAGCAGTTTCTCTATCATACCCGGAGGAATCTCATAGTAAATATTTTCAGTGGGTGCAGTAGGTTGAGGAGCAACTATTTGTGTTTCCGGTCGAGGTGAAGATACCCCGAACAAACCCCTCAAAGGATTACTTTCCATAGTGACAAGTGACAGTAAATTTCAGCACGTATTATAAATGTTTCCTTACCAAATTCCACTCACCAAAGGCGCTTCACTCCCCGGCAACGGTGCCAGAAAAGAGTCTTGATGACCCACAAGTATAGGGGATCAATTGTAGTCCTTTCGATAAGTAAGAGTGTCGAACCCAACGAGGAGCAGAAGGAAATGACAAGCGGTTTTCAGCAAGGTATTTTCTGCAAGCACTGAAATTATCGGTAATGAGTAGTTTGATAGCAAGATAATTTGTAACAAGTGACAAATAGCAATAGTAACAAAGAGTGCAACAAGGTGGCCCAATCCTTTTTATAGCAAAGGACAAGCCGGAACGATCTCTTATAGTAAGTAAAGCGTTCTCGAGGACACATGGGAATTTCATCTAGTCACTTTCATCATGTTTGTTTGATTCGCGTTCGCTACTTTGATAATTTGATATGTGGGTGGACCGGTGCTTGGGTGCTGTTCTTACTTGAACAAGCCTCCCACTTATGATTACCCCCTCTCGCAAGCATCCGCAACTACGAAAGAAGAATTAAGATAACTCTAACCATAACATTAAACATATGGATCCAAATCAGCCCCTTACGGAATAGCGCATAAACTAGGGTTTAAGCTTCTGTCACTCTAGCAACCCATCATCTAATTACTACTCCACAATGCATTCCCTTAGGCCCAAAGATGGTGAAGTGTCATGTAGTCGACGTTCACACGACACCACTAAGGGAATCAACAACATACATATCATCAAAATATCGAACGAATACCAAATTCACATGATTACTTATGACAAGACTTCTCCCATGTCCTCAAGAACAAAAGTAACTACTCACAAATCATATTCATGTCCAAGATCAGAGAGGTGTTGAATAGCATAATAGATCTGAACATATAATCTTCCACCAAATAAACCAACTAGCATCAACTACAATGAGTAATCAACACTACTAGCAACCCACATGTACCAATCTGAGGTTTTGAGGCAAAGATTGAATACAAGAGATGAACTAGGGTTTGAGATGAGATGGTGCTGGTGAAGATGTTGATGAAGATTAGTCCTCCCACGATTAGAGGATCGCTGGTGATGTCGATGGCGATGATTTCCCCCTCCCGGAGAGAAGTATCCCCGGCAGAATCTCTCCGCCGGAGAGCAAAAGTGCTCCTGCCCAAGTTTCGCCTCGAGAGGCAGCGCACCGTCCCGAAAGTCTTCTCTTTATTTTTTCTAGGGCAAATGGACTTATATACCAGAAAATGGGGGGCAGAGGCTGGCCAGGGGCCCCACGAGGTACCAGGGCGCGCCGGGGGGGGGGGGTGGCGCGCCCTGGTGCCTCGTGGGCACCTGGGTGGCCCCCTCTGGTACTTCTTGCTTCCAGTATTTTTTATTTATTCCAAAATAAATCTTCGTAAAATTTCCGCTCATTTGGAGATGTGCAGAATAGGTATCTCTGACATAGCTTTTTCAGGTCCAGAATTCCAGTTGCCGGCAATCTCCCTCCTTGTGTAAATCTTGCATATTACGAGAGAAAAGGCATTAGAATTTCTCCACAAAGTGTTATATTGATTAAAAACACTATAAATAACAGTATCTAAACATGATGCAAAATGGACGTATCAATCACCTAGCGGTGCATGAAGGACATATACTTTCTGTGTAGCAGTGAGGATAATCCTCAGATTACGGACCCAGTCCGCATAGTTGCTTCCATCATCTTTCAACTTTTCTTTCTCTAGGAACGCATTAAAATTCAGGGCACCTACAACGCGAGCCATTGATCTAGAACATAATTTTGCAAAGACAATTAGACTAAGTTCATGATAATTGGTTCTTCTAATCAAATCACTAAAGAACTCCCACTTAAATCAACATCCCTCAAGTTGTCTAAGTGTTACATGATCCACATCAACTGACCCATGTCCGATCATCACGTGAGATGGGGTAGTCATCAATGGTGAACATCTCCATTTTGATCATATCTACTATATGACTCATGTTCGACCTTTCGGTCTCTTGTGCTCCGAGGCCATGTCTGTACATGCTAGGCTCGTCAAGTTTAACCCAAGTATTCTGCATGTGTAAAACTGGCTTACACCCGTTGTATGTGAACGTAGAGTCTATCACACCCGATCATCACGTGGTGCTTCGAAACGACGAACTTTTGCAACGGTGCATACTTAGGGAGAACACTTTTATCTTGAAATTAAGTGAAGGGATCATCTTATAATGCTACCGTCGTCCTAAGCAAAATAAGATGCATAAAAAGATAAACATCACATGCAATCAATATGTGACATGATGTGGCCATCATCATCTTTGTGCCCTTGATCTCCATCTCCAAAGCACCGGCATGATCTCCATGGTCACCGACATGACACCATGATCTCCATCATCTTGTCGTCACATGGTTGTCTCACCAACTATTGCTTCTACAACTATTGCTAATATATAGCGATAAAGTAAAGCAATTACATGGCGGTTAATAGTTGACACGTAGGTCATACAATAAATTAAAGACAACCCTATGGCTCCTGCCGGTTGCCGTACTCATTGACATGCAAGTCGTGAACCTATTACAAAACATGATCATCTCATACATCAACATATATCACATCACGTTTTGGCCATACCACATCACTACATGCCCTGCAAAAACAAGTTAGACGTCCTCTACTTTGTTGTTGCAATTTTTACGTGGCTGCTAGGGCAAACTATAAGAACCGTTCTTATCTAAGCAAAACCACAACGGTGATATACAAGTTGCCTTTTAACCTTCTACAAGGACCGCCCTCGTCAAATCAGATTCAACTAAAGTGGGAGAGACAGACACCCTCAAAGCCACTTTTATGCAATACAAGTTGCATGTCAGTCAGTGCAACCGGTCTCTTGTGCGTGGACAAGTAAGGTTGGTCCGAGCCGCTTCATCCCACAATACCTCCGAATCCAAATAAGACAAAGGAAGTAAGCAATTTGAACATCAACGCCCACAACTTCTTTGTGTTCTACTCGTGCAAATACATCTACGCATAGACCTAGCTCATGATGCCACTGATGGGGAACGTTGCATGAAAATCAAAAAAATTCCTACGAACACCCAAGATCTAATCTAGGAGATGCAAAGCAATGAGAGGGGAGTGTGTCTACATACCCTTGTAGACCGAAAGTGTTAGCGTCGTAACGCGGTTGATGTAGTCGTACTCTTCACGATCCAATCGCGATCCAATCCGATCTAGTGCCGAATGGACGGCACCTCCGAGATTAGCACACGTTCAGCTCGATGGCATCCTATCCTTCTTGATCCAGCAAGAGATGGGGAGGAGGTAGATGAGATCGGAGCTAGCACGACGGCGTGGTGGTGGTGGTGGCAGCGGAATTCCGGCAGGGCTTCGCCAAGCGCGTACCGGAGGAAAGGTGGGATGACTTGGGAGTGACGGAGGGCAAGGGTGGAGGCGTGCGGCTGCCCTACCACCCTCCCACTATATATAGGGGCAAGGGGGGAGGGGGCGCCGGCCCTAGCCCCTCCTCCAAGGAGGGGGCGGCGGCCCTAGGGGGGTGGCTTGCCCCCCAAGCCAAGGGGGGCGCCCCCATCTAGGGTTCCCACCAACCCTAGGCGCATGGGCCCAGGTGGGGAAGTGGCGCCCAGCCCACCAGGGGCTGGTGCGCCTCCTTTACTGCCCATGTGGCCCTCCGGGGCAGGTGGGACCCCCCGGTGGACCTCCGGAACCCTTTCGGCATTCCCGATACAATACCGGCAAATCCTGAAATCTTTCCGGTGACCAAAATAGGACTTCCTATATATGAATCTTTACCTCCGGACCATTCCGAAGCTCCTCATGATATCCTGGATCCCATCCAGGACTCCGAACAACCTTCAGACTTTCCACTGTTAATATCTCATTACTACCCTAGCACTATCGAACGTTAAGCGTGCGACCCTACGGGTTCGGAACATGCAGACATGACCGAGACTGCTCTCCGGTCAATAACCAATAGCGGGACCTGGATGTCCATATTGATTCCTACATATTCAAGGAAAATCTTTATCGGTTGAACCACGATGTCAAGGATTCAGTTAATCCCGTATGCAATTCCCTTTGTCCGGCGATATGTTACTTGCCCGAGATTCGATCGTCGGTATCTCCATACCTAGTTCAATCTCGTTACCGGCAAGTCTCTTTACTCGTTCCGTAATACAAAATCCCATGGCTAACTCATTAGCCACATTGCTTGCAAGCTTTTTACGATGTTGTATTACCGAGAAGGCCCAGAGATATCTCTCCGTCATACGGAGGGACAAATCCCAGTCCTGATCCGTGCCAACCCAACAAACACCTTCAGAGATACCTGTAGAGCACCTTTATGATCACCCAGTTACGAAGTGACATTTGGATACACACTAAGTATTCCTCCGGTGTCAGGGAGTTGTACGATCTCATGGTCTAAGGAACAGATACTTGACATGAAGAAAGCTGTAGCAAATAACTAAACGATCTGATGTTAAGCTTACGGTTGGGTCTTGTCCATCACATCATTCTCCTAATGATGTGATCCCGTTATCAAATGACAACTCATGTCTATGGTCAGGAAACCATAACCATCTTTGATCAACGAGCTATCTAGTAAAGGCTTACTAGGGACACGGTGTAGTTTATGTATTCACACATGTATTTAAGTTTCTGGTCAATACAATTCTAGCATGAATAATAAACATTTATCATGAACAAGGAAATGTGATAATAACCAATTTATTATTGCCTCTAGGGCATATTTCCAACACCAATATCTCCACCATCTCAGGATCAGCCTTGCCCGGAAAGAAGTGACATGCTCCCGCGACAAAACCTGCATTATGATCACGCAGAATCATGCCCCCATCTACAACAGTTCTCTTGATATGTATCGATCCTAGATCAACTTTCAAAAACATGTAAGCTTGTCCCATAACTTTAAATATCAACTATGTACATGAACCTTAAATGTTTTATATTCAATAGCTCTGCTACCATGCTAAGCTTCTCGGACAAGAAATTGACGCAACTCTTGCAGCCATGAAAACAGATACGGGACCCTATGGGTTCCCGGTTGCTTTCTTTAAGCGCTGCTGGAGCTGGCTCCGATGGTGGCTAGCATCATAAATGGTTTCGCTTTAGGGCATATTGATATTAAGTGCATCAGTTTTGCAATTCTTGCACTTTTCCCAAAGATCCCAGAGCTACCAAAATCTCCCAATTCCGGCCTATTGCTCTTATCAGCGTTTTGTTTAAAATGATGGTTAAATGCTTTGTGCTGCATCTTGGCCTCATTGCCGCTAAAATAGTGGATAGGTCGTAGACGACTTTTATTAAAGGACGATTTATTTTAGAAGGGGTTGTATGTGTTAACGAACTCGTACATCAGCTCAAACGGAAGAAGCTTTCCATGATTATCCACAAATTAGATTTTGAGATGTCTAAAAAATCAACGCTCTATTCAAGCTGGTGGTTAAATGCTTTGCGTTGTGTCTTGGCCTCATTGCCGCTGAAATAATGGATAAGCTGTACATAGCTTTTATTAAAGGACACTTTATTTTAGAAGGATTTTGTGTCTTAATGAAATCATACTTGAGCTCAAACGGAAGAAGCTTCCGGCGATTATCCTCAAATTAGAATTCAAGAAAGCGGACGACATGGGCCAGTTGGTCGTTCCTCTCTAGGATTTTGCACCGTAAGGGGTTTGTCCCTGCTTTCATCCATAAAATTATGCAAATCTATGGAGGACAAACTGCGATTTGCATTAACGGGGAGGTAGACGCTTCTTTCATAACAAACATAGTCTATGCCAAGGCGACCCCATTTCTCCTTTGCTTTTCGACATCGTGGTCGACTCGCTCTCGGCTATTTTTGACAAAGCCAGGGAGGATGGGCATCTCAAAGGGGTTGTTTCTCACCTTATCTCGGGAGGTGTGACTCACCTTCAGTATGGTGACGACTCTATTCTACTCTTTCAACCAGACCTCACTAGTATCACCACAGTGAAAATCCTGCTCATCTGTTTTGAAGCGATGTCCGGTATAAAAATTAACTACGATAAAAGTGAAATGATCTCGATCGGGATGTAGGAGAATGAGGGTAGTAGGGTGGCAGATCTGCTTAACTCCAAATTAGGCTCTTTTCCAATCAACTATCTAAGGCTTCCTTGCGTGGATAAGATTCTTGCGGAATTAGACTGGGACCCTACGGTAGAAAAGGTGGTCAAGCGTTGTGATCCATGGCAAGGGAAGCTCATGTTCTCTGCGGCTCGTCTCACTCTAACTAACACCTGTCTCTTGGCTATTCCTACATTTGCGATGTGTCTTTTTATTCTTGGGAAAGGGGTTCATGCGAAATTATTCAAGCCAGGTTTTTCTGGGAAGCAGACTCTAAGAAACGCGAGATGGATCTCGGACAAGCCGCTATATGCCTCCTTCCCAACTCTGTTGTCATCGCGGCTGAACCTAATGCACTAGTCAGCGAGATGTTCGATTCCGGATGTGCCAATATTGGCTTTTTAAGATCTCCTTCGCCGGTTGAAATGACTTCGTGGGAAGCTCTTTGTATTATTCTGCTTCTTGATACTATTAACTCTAGTCAAGACTCTGTTAGTTGGGATTTAGAGGCTTCAGGTAGCTTCTCCGTTAAATCAAGTTATGCCAAACTAGTTCAAGGGCCCAAAGTTCGGTTTGCCAAAGCTCTGTGGGCCACGCGCGTCCCACTTGAAGTTCGTATATTCATCTGCCAAGCGTCTTTGGACCACATCCCTTTGGTCATTAACCTACAAAAGCATCATTGTCCGGGCAATGGGTGTTGCGCCCTTTGCGGAGCCTCAGAAGACGCCAATCACATTCGCTTTTAATGTTCTCCGGCCAAGTTCTTGTGGAGTTGTGTTTTTTCGCGAGTGTTTCGATCAATCTTGGAACCCTCAATCCATGGTTGAAGCCCTTTCGTTGCTTCGGGCTGCTCGAGGGCAGCATCGTCTAGACTGGCGCACATTTAGTGTCATAGCTTGGGTGCACTACGCGTAACAAAATGGCTATCGAAAGAATTTTTCCTGCTCGCCCTGCTAACCACATCTTTAAACCATGCTTATTCTGACAGCAGTGGAGCCCTCTAGGAAAGAGAAAGAACAGTGAGGCGGTGTCATAAGTTTTGCCCAAGATCAAGCAGTTGCACGCGTTTCACAGGAGTTCTCTAGCATGAAGAGGTGGCCTTAGCCTTATTTTATGCCATTTATGTTGTTCCTGCTTTATGTATCCTTTCATGGATATTCGTGTTGGTCCGAGGGACCATTTATGTAAAACCATATCCTACATTCTTAAGAAGTTGATCCCAATTCTCTCTACATGCAGAGTGTCCACGTCATATGCATGCCACATCCTACATTCTTAAGAAGTTGATCCCAATTCTCTCTACATGCAGAGTGTCCACGTCATATGCATGCCACATCATACAGAATGTCCACGTCATCATGCATGCCACATTATCATCAACAAACCGACCAACAGGAATCTCTCTCTGACCAGCTCCTCTTCGCTGGCATAATTCTGTAACGTATCAACAGTTTCTTTGCGGGGAATTAATAACATTTATTGCCTAGCCCGTCATCTTACCAAGAATCGCTCTCTGACCAATTGATTTTCTCCTATATCTACAGTAGGGGCGCGGCGGCTGGGATCCCACTTTTCTGTACATAGCCTTTCCCTAATCAAGGAAGCGAACAGTCGTTTGATCTTTCGCCTTTTGTAACCGATGCATTAGCCAGTCAAGAGTCGATGGACCAATCTCTTCGTGTCTGTTACTCCCTCCGTCCGGTGAAGAGTGTATGTTTGGCTTTAAAATTTGTCCACAAAAGAGTGTACATCTATCTTCCCAATGCACTTTAAAGTAGGAAAAAATACTTCTGTCTCATCACACGGTAATCAAGACCAATAACATTCTACACACGGTCTTCTTAATTTCTACATACACTTAGCTCATTGGGGGTTGAGTAATTAAAGAGGAGGGAGATGGTGGCTTGCACCTTTCCAATGCATTGTTTACTTCACTTCATAATTTGTCCTAAAATTTCTATATGTACACTTTTCACCGGAAGGAGAGAGTACACTTCAACTTACCAACCATCGGCATCACGCCAGTCCCATATCCACGCACGCCGCACCAGGTAAGGCAGACCTAGCAGGCCTGGCGCAGGAGCCCCGCCGCCGCCTGCCAGTTCTACCGACGGACGTTGGTTCCCTGCCACCGGCCGTTGTCCGGGATGCAGCGTCCTCTCCCCCGTATCCAGTCGTGCCGGACAGATCACGCGGCTCGAGTATCCCCCCATGCCGCGCAAGGTCAAGCAGCCCTAACCAAGTCTGGCACAGGACTGCCGCCTCCTCCTGCCGTTGCCAGCGATCAACAAGTATGGAGTTGCTCTATCGGCGGCCGTCGGCGGGCGTGCAGTCCCCTCCCCCATGTCCAGGCATGCCGGCTAGATCTTCCGACGAGAAAAACAGCACATGCGTCTGAACCGTGCTGCTACTCTTCAGACTAGATATGCCCAACCTCGGCCACCTCCACGTACGAGGACTCCCGGCCCCCGTCGCGTCGGCGGCACCGCCTCAGGCAGCTACAGATTCGCCACCTGCGCCACACAAGACCCGCAGGTCGCTAATCACGTCTAACAATTGCATGAGGGCTGCATCAACGCCGTGGTGCTGATACACCAGCCGATTAGTACTTCAAGGAGGATGAGCTCTTCTGCTAAAGAATCTCCTATGATTGACACTGTCATCATAAGGTATTGCAGACAACGATGCACACTGTCCTCTAGCCTCTATAACCTACCCGTTAAGTTGATTTCACTCATATGCATGTAGTTAGATTGGAGTGGTACGTTACTAAGTGGGCATGTTCTTGCCTCATAGGTGTTCATTTGCATTAGTGCTTTCTGCTATTGAGTCGTGCTCCGTGTATCCTTCAAGTCAGTAGGTCTATTTTTGTATTCTTGATTCCTTCATATTCATTTGCTACACTTAAGTACTTCTTTAGCTTTTTATACTTACTAATCTTCATTGTTTGATAATCTAAAAGGAGAACTTCTCGCACGCGCAGGAAAATTCTATTTCTCGCCAAGGTCAGTCAAATTATCAATGTATACATATTGTTATATCAACCAACCTGTTTTAGCAGATTGCACATATTTGCTTCAATTTTCAGAAAGGCAAGCTAAGCAAGTTTTCATCGTGTTGTGTTCAAACTTTCTAATATTATTGGGACAAACTTATTCCTAATTGGTGCTAATCTCAGACAACTTTTAATTGGAGAATCTCATTTTTGGGATAGACATGTTAGGAATTTAGGCCGAAAAAATAAATATGGTAAATGACCCTTACAATTGTTTATTACTATTTTTCATTTTTACATTATTTTTCTCTATGCACATCTCTACGTATTTTGGAGCAAATGTTCCGCAGCAACGTGCGGGGAATTATCTAGTTAACTCTGTTACGCTGGCCTATGTTGGCTTTATTAATTTAATGTCGGTCGCTCATGTTGCATATTTTCTAAAAATACATAATCATAATAAAACACTAAAATTAGCCTAAATTTTACTAGTGGTGTGTTCAATTTATTACACGCTAGTAAGACTAGTCATAATGGGGAGTAATTTAGACTAGTGCCATGCATATGACACTTGTCTGCTCCCTTCGTCCATGAATAAGTATACGTTTGGCATTAAAAAAAAATCCCACAAAGGAGTGTACTTCTATCTTCTCAATGCACTTTAAAATAGCAAAAAATGCTTCTCTGTCATCACACGGTCATCTAGACCAAGAACATTAAACACATGGTCTCCTCACTTTCTACATGCAGTTTTATCATTGGGGGTGGGTAAATAAAGAGTAGAGAGATGGTAGCTTGCATCTTCCCAATGCATTTTTTAATTCACTCCATATTCTGTCCTAAAATTTCTATATGTACACTTATTCGTGGACGGAGAGAGTATGTTACTACTTTCATAGTGCAAAGTAACTTATAGGTAGTATCATAGATGGTTGCACTTATTAGTGTGTAGACTCATTATTTCTTGGAAAGCGCTATGTGATGGTAACATAAGGCTCCTCCCAATGCTCCACCTTGTACAGGTGCTAAGGCTGCCACATAGGCAAAAAATCTGATGTGGCATGGTATTTAAGAGGAGAGAGATGAGTGTGGTGACCCCAGGAAGAAACGGTGCTAAGCGCGTGAACCTAAGCAAAATACTTAAATGAAAAAAAGCCCACCAATGCATGAAGAACTTTAGTAGCTAAATCATGAAATAGAATGTGCTTAGCTACAACAAGTTAAGCACTTATGCATTGAGGACTTTGGTTGCTAAACTTTTAAATGTGCTTAGCACCTCATCTTAGCACCAATGCATTGAAAGTAGCCTAATATGTTACCACCTTCCTCTCTTTCCTCATTTAATAGTGTGCCAACTCACCAAATTGCCTAGTTGGCATTACATGAAGATGCATGTTACTACTCCCTCTGTTCAAGTGTATAAGTCACATTAGTAAGTGCAGTGCGACCTAGGTACAATCAAATTGGAGAAGAAGAAGAAACTGGACCGGTCCTCCTTCCAATCAACGCCCTGATTTCTCTCTTTAAACGCAACATTAGATTGCAGTAGTTAAGAGGATGCCGTTTCCTCTACCCCATGCAGGCCCATGTACTTCATCTCATGCAAACCGGCTTTGATTTCTTGCCTAATCAACGCCATGCAAAATTGCTTTCACACTTGAGCCTAGCAAAAAAGGGAAGGGAGGGGGGTTCCACGGGGTGATAACGAGGCACATGAGGAAATGCTTGCCTGGGAGGTGATCGAGATGGGAAGTAAATGAACGGCGCCTAAACCTTTTGGGAATGCCTGGTTTCGTAAGATGACTTATGCACTTGGACGGAGGGAGTACTTATGTTACTCCCATTATGACCAGCCTAATAAATATAATAGTGGTGTGTTCTATTTATTACATGCTACTAATAAATATAATAGTGGTGTGTAAACAAACATACACGGCTAATAGGACTATTACATTTAGTTCTCTATATTTGGCTAACTAACCCTACAAACCCAAAAATACATGAAACTTGAAATGGTCTATACTCAATGTATAAAAAAATGACAAGGTCCAATGTGAAACAAAACTATAAGCTCTTTCTCAAACCTGCAATTTTCCTTCGAAACTTTGATTCTTTCCTGGATAATCCTTCGATTTATAAGCAAATTTTACCACAACTTCTAGAGGTTATATAATAAACCATGCCAAGTTTCATATTTTCAGACCACATTTACATTTTCTTTAAATCCAGAATTATTCAGAAAAGAATTAGTGTTTGAAAATTTTCATGCGGATGTTTGAATGTTTCAACATTTTCTTCCATAACACTAAACTATATACTCCAAAAATTATGTATGATTTTCCTAGCAATTTGGATCAATTTTAATGTATTTGTAGTTTTAATTTCAACTATATATTTTAAATATCTAGAAAAAAATTGAACACCTCACATACACGCACATACACTCATCTCTATGTACGCACGTACGCATATCCTACCCCTATGGACATCTTTAGGATACTCAGCCAACACAATGTCTCGACGAGAATGTCTACTCGCACTGAATAGACGTTGCCGGAAAGCCGGCAATAAATTCATGAAAATTTGAGTCCCAGTGTCGTGTCTAGGACTTGAACGCTGGTGGGCTGGTTTCACCACAAGAAACCTAACCATCTGAGCATAGCTCAGTTCTCTAGAAATATATTTAATGCCCTAAATGTAGCAAATTTTCCCTAAAAATGCCATATTTTTACATATAACTTTAGATGATCCATATGAAATTGTATAAAAAGTTTACTTACTCCCTTCCAGAATATAAGGTACACAATTTTCCATGATAGTCAAAAGTATGCAAGTTTGACCAGGATTCTAGAATAAAATATCAACATCCGCAATACAAAATAAATAAAATATAAAAATACATTTCATGATGGATCGAACTACACAAATTTAGTATTATAGATATTAATACTTTTCTTGAAAAAGATGGTCAAACATGCATGAGTTTGACTTTTGAAAAAACTAATAGTCCCTCTGTTCCATAATTTTTGTTGTGGTTTAGTCCTTCGTCCTTCGTTCCATAATTATCGATCGAGTACATCTTTACCTAATAATAAAAGGAGCATCGCTTCTTACCACTGTAATTTCGTCCGTTTTTCGTCCGTCGTCTGTTTTCGTACGTCACCTGCAACTTCGTAATTTCGTCTGTCGTCTCTTCTCGTACGTTACCTGCAGCTTCCTAAGTCACATGGGCTGTTAGTCATCCGTATATGGGCCGAATTGGGCCTGGTCCTATTTTTTCTAAAAAACAAAGATGCCAGCCCGAGGGTCCGAACTCACGCCCAGGGCCTCCATCGCCAGAGCAGCTGCCAACTGAGCTAGCTAACCCTTTGATAAGAAAACTGGCCGTACTACGTACTAAATAATACCACCTCGGCCCCTTACATTAAATCTACCCAATTTATATATGTTTTTAAGGTTCCTTTGTATCAAGGAGGCATCTCAGAAATCAATAAGCGAAAGTTGGAAAAAATACTCTCGAAAAAAGCTGGAAAAAAAGGAGACATCTCGGAAATCAAGTGAAAGTGAGCTGTGGGTCCGGTTTATTCCCAAAGAGGATTTGACGGAGGGAGAGATCAATAGATATATGGTCGGCTAATTAAGGAGATAACGAATCTAATTACTCCCTCCGTTCCGGTGTGTTAGGCTTGATAGGAGTGGCAGCGCGACCAAGGTAGAATTCTACTGGTGCTGAGCGATTACCCCTTCTAGTTTGTTTCCTCCAATCAGCTATCATTTAGTATTAAGGAGGGCAAGTGAATAGACGTCGAGGCCCACAACAAAATTTAATTTTCTGCATGCGCGCGTGAAGAGGAGATTGCTGATTCGCTTCACATCTGCACGCATTTCGTTGGCGGGTGCGGCCAGGAGTAATTATAATGGGGAGAGAGAGGGTTGCGATTAATTAGGCTAATTAATTCATGCAGGCCTTATTCCGGTGGTGTTTCGGAACAAATAGAAATTGCTAGTGAGCCTAACACACCGGACCGGAGGGAGTATAATAATAAGATAACGAGGGAAGAGGAAGGTCTTGGGACGGCAAGAAATAAATCATGTGGAGAGAGACATGTGGCATATAAATTATGGAGCATGCAGCCTAATACGAGTACAGTACTACAAGGCATTAACCGCTGGAGTTAATTACGGGAGTTAAACCGATCATGCACATTAATTGGACATGGGGCATGAGATATTTATGGAAACTACTCCACTGCCTTGATCCTAGCATTTTGGTTTTTGGGCCCAATTAACCCTGACGTTAAGAAAAATTCATTTACATCGTTTTTTTTACAGAAATCATAATGATTGGATCAGAAATGCGATGAGATTTTCTCCCGTAGCAACGCACGGGCCATTTTCCTAGTTTTGTATTATGAAACGGAGGGGTGTATAATTCTTCTAGCCCTAAAACCCTAAAATTACCCCGTGTACTAGGACCCTTCGATATCCCCAGACTTCTTTCCCTCGCACGCCGATTTCTTATCGCTTTCTTTTCCTCGCGCCGCCTCGTCGGACTCAGATACAAATACCGAGTTCTTGCGTGGAGTGGGAGATCTTGCGCCGCGGGGAGAAGAGAACAACAAAAGGAAGAACAGCACAGGTCGACGCCTGCTTGCCGCTGGATCGATCTCATGCATCCGGAGCGGCAAACTGGTGCGTTTCTAGATTGATATAGGACAAGTAGTTTGCTTTTTGAGGGATCTCCACTCAAGTCGCATCTTTCTTAGCCCTAAATCATCGCACTTGTTCTTAGAAAAAAGAAAGATGCGTCATCTGATAAGAAATTCAGGATGGAACAACACCGATATTTCCTTTACTCACCAATAACCGTTCTGTTGCAGATGGTTCGAGTTCTTCATTGGCTATAAGAAGAAAAGGGTCACCTTGCCAACGAGATGATGATTCTCACGATAGCAAAAGAAGGGGGTCTTCAGGGACGGAACTCCCAGTTCCAGAGGTAATACATCCATGAATTGGAATGGCACAAATTGATTGACAACCTATGCTAGCTAAAGCAGATTTAATTTAGATTTTTGCGCTGCAATCCCCTGTTGTCCTGCTGCAGTAGTAGTTCTGTTTTATTCCAACTGTTCCAGATTTATCTCTGCAGCAGGAAACTGTCTGTCATGAGTCTTGTTAAGGAGCAGAAAACTTGTCTGTGTTCCAGATTCAGTGTAACGTATGCCCTTAAGGCTTAAGCAAACTCTTACCTTTGAGATTTCTCTTTCTTTTTAAAAAAAATCTGGAGATTTCTGATTATGATTTTCAACAACCTTGCAAAACTGTCACAAACTTTCTTCCAGTATAAAAGCAGTAGTGCCACACCATCCCAACCTATACTGCTTGCTCCCAACAAGGTTGCAATCAACTTCAGAACTCCAATGCATATTAAGTATATTTTTGTAAGACACGAGATTGTCGGTTACCATGGGTCACCTTCACTTGCAAGCACGCACCATAAAGCTTCATATATTCTCTAGCTTCTAAGAGGTAGAACTTAGTAAAGCTGTGTACTGAATTTTGGGTGATGGTGATGGACCGTTTGGGTGTCGGCTCACTTTTGCTGTGTACTGAAGTTGTATGCCGTTGGTTGAAACTGAATCTTGCGTGATAGGATAGTACTTTGCGTGCTATCAGGTTTTCGTCCCATGATGTGTGTTTCGATTGTGGGCACACACAGCGGGTTTCCTGATAGTGCTTTGAACTCGCTTCTCCCCTTTCCCGCCCCCTGCTTCTCTGGTAATACTGGTGATGTATTTCCGTTTTGATCAATGGAAAGGGGTTTATGCCTGGTTCAAAAAAAAAAAAAAACTTAGTAAAGCTTTGTCCCGGTAACAGCAGTTGACACCCTATCATATCCTTGAGGACCTTGTCTAAAATCAGAATACCTCCTGTTCCTGAGAACCATTTTGTCTACAAGTTCTTCTATGGATCTTGAAATTTTTATATGTTGGGCAATAGATCTATAATAGACGTCTGTGCTTCCCCTGCTCATTTTCCTGGCTTCACACTTTTGCACCACGGCACTGATAATGGTTGGTTGTATTGTGCTGGGTATTCTGTAATCGCCATTCTTCTACCCGGTCTGTTCTATTTATTAAATCTTCTGATCTTCGTGATCAAAAGTTGAGAGCAACTTATCAGTATCTTGCACCAAAACTGTTGGATTCTATGACATGGGCTTTCTGGTAGTTATGTTAGATGTACTATTTCTACCTTTGCAAAATCTGTACGTTTTTTTTTCTGCATCTCTGCTAAATTGAAGTATTATAGCATGCTATTCTGCAACTACATCTTCCATGCATCTTGATTTACACAAGTGCATATCAACCGCTATTGTTAACATAACACTCGAGAAAAAAAAAACCTCGTCTATCCACTGCTCAGTTTACTAAAATGCTAGTACTATGCTTCTATTGGCTTCCCCTCGCTTCACACCAATGAAGGAATGAATTTTATTTTACAGTTCTAATGTTTAACTCTTCTCCCATTCTTGTGGATGCAGGACATTTGGTGTCATATTCATTCCCTAATGAGGCTACGAGATGCTGCACGTGCTGCCTGCGTATCTCGTGCCTTTCGATATTCTTGGAAATGCTATCCCAACCTCATATTTAATACTCGAACAGTAGTGTTGCGGGATGGCATGGATTTCGCCTGCAAAGTTGATCACATTTTGAAAAAACACTCAGGCGTTGGCGTGAAGACATTCGAGCTTCATTTCCCCTTTTTCTACAAGTCCAATGCCTATAAATATCTCCATAGGTGGCTTGAGATAGTGGTTAAACCTGGCATTGAAAAACTTACCCTTGTGATTCCTGAGACAGAGGTAGTCGACTTCCCATGCCAACTTCTATCTGATGCGAATGGAAGCTCCATGCGGTATCTTCACCTTGCTTACTGTGCCTTCCGTCCTACAGTCAGTCTTGGTTGCTTGAGAAGCCTGACAGTGCTGTTTCTCGATTGTGTGCAAATTACAGGGGACGAGTTAGGGTACATTGTTTCCAGCTGTGTTGCTTTGGAGCATTTGGAACTCAGGGAATGCTCCGAGATAACTTACTTGAAGATACCTTCCCAGCTGCAGCGGCTTAGTTCCGTGCAAGTGTTAGAATGCCACAAACTGCGAACTATAAAGATCGAAGCTCCAAATATTTGTAGGTTTCACTTTACTACATTTTACCATGTAGAGTTCTCACTTGGAGAATCATTGCAACTGAAGAACCTAGAGATGCTCTGTTGCCGCCTCCTCTATTATGCACTTGAAGAGCTACCATCCATTGCACCGAATCTTGAAACTTTCAGCATATTTTTCATGCCATGAGGTATATTCTAAAACTCTTCGTGATCTTTTTCTTGAAAGGGAACCTTCTGTGATTGTTTAGTAGCATTATTATTATGCATAGAACAATAGTGGTACCTTGGAATATTAATTAACATGTGGCATATTTCTGCAGGTGGTAAATACAAGAATGGCATTGGCGCCTAGCAAGTTACTCCACCTGAAGTACCTGAGTATTAGTATTCGTGGAGACTATGACTATTTTTCTCTAGTTTCTTTTCTTGATGCCGCTCCCTCCTTGGAGACGTTCACACTGAATGTAGGTCACCGTTCGTCCTGCAAATATTCTTAAATGCACTCACCCGACAAATATAACACACCTCTGGTCGAACCATTCATTCAAGTTATCTAAACTATTTTCTTTATTTTCAGGTACAGATAAAGCCAGAATGCATCGATGATTTGCTTTCTGAAGATCCCTCGCATCTAAGGAAGATGCCAGAATACCAGCATGACAAGCTCAAGACAGTGAAGATCTCGCGGTTCTGCTCTTCAAAGAGCTTGGTTGAGCTGACGTGCCATATTCTTGAAAACTCGGGATCACTGGAGTGTCTTGCACTGGACACCACCGGTGGTGGTCTCCGTTGTTCTGACCGCGGGACCCGTAAATGCTCCTTCTTGCATAGACCCACGGAGGCCCATACAGCGGTCTTGGTAATCGGAAAATACATCGTGGGACAAGTTCGCTCTAGAGTTAAGCTAGATGTTGTAGAGCCTTGCATCTGGTGCCATACCCTTAACCCCTAGGCGCATAGCATAGTTGTCAATGTGCAAACGGGTACTACATATAGAAGTCTTGGGAGGACTGAGTGTTGTTCCTTTTTATTTTGGCGAAACTCGTGAGGGGACATATTAGCTTGACTTCTCGTTACTGCTTTGCTTTTTGTTGAGGGACGTTGCTTCCAGGCCCGTTTACAACTTACAGGGTTGTAGAAAAATCCTGAATCCTGCGTTTACACTTCTTGTTTGATGTTTCATTTAGCATGTCTTTCTGAAATCCCGCATTTCAGTGAATACAAAGAGAGATTTAGTCTAAAATCCCGATGTTTCAATTTAATTTTCACACTATTGTTTTGTCTTTAGTCAAACTATTTGAAGAATTTACAGAAGAAATGTTATGCCGGTGCTACAAAGAGAGATTTGATGCGTCTCCAAAATTTCTTTGCTCCACAATGCAAGTGCTTCGTACGTGTGCTTAGGGCCAGTTCTTTTGAGGTTTATGGCTCGGGAGTCGATGGTGTGTGGCCCACGTGCGTGACCAGGGCAACATCTCTGGGGTGGTTTTGCTATGCGCCCGCGTGCACCCTTGCACGCGCGGTGGTCGAGCCGGGGCGTCCTGTCTGGGTCGTTCGCCCCTGTATGGGTTTGTTCGCTCACGCGAGCCGGGTATGCTGGCACAACTGGCTCCGAGTGCCGCGTGGGGCCGTTGTGAGGAGTTTGTCTGTCCGGCTTTGTTTGCGTACGTTCGGATTGGCGTGCTGCATGGACGGGCACGGCTCGACGCTTTTACTCGGGCGTTGCCCGCCTGGACCCTTGCCGCCGCGAGTCCTACCCGACTTTGGCCTATGGGGTGCTTTGCCGGGTAAGTTGGGCGGACGCTGCGGCTGGCTGCTCATTCGGGTGTATACTGCCGGTCCATCTAATTGTTGTGTGATGACGGTGCTGCCGGTCCATCAGACTGCATGGCCAAGCGCCGCCCGGCAGAGGCCGGTTCACTCCACATCGCGTCATGGCCAAGCACCGGATTACGAATTGACCGGTGTGAATCCAAGGTCTGTCATATTACCATTCTGAAATTTAGCCATTTGTGAGGTATAAATGCTCGTTAAGTAGCTTCATCGTTGATCCAATTAATAATTTTTAACATAAGTGATATAATTTGTAAGCTACATACTATTACTAGTATTAATAGGCTAGAGTTTTAGTTTCACCTGGACCCCAAAATCTCAGGACTGGCCCTGCAGAGGGAGTAGTAAAAAACTTGTGTCACTTGCACGCATTCTCTTCTTTTTTTTTTTAAATATCCATAAAGATTCATAAGAAGTATTCCCTCTGCAAGGGTGTCTTATACTAGTATTAATGGAGTTCTTATGATCCATTTAACCGGTCCTCTTTTTTAGATTCATAAGAAGTATAAGACACCCTAAACATAATAAAAACTAGGTACATCAAAGATCCTACACCACGCCATTAAAAAAGTGTGGATGCACTGCAGCTGCTTTTCATACAGCTAAAAGGATCAAAGCACGTGAATCATGATTCAGCGAGTCATATACTGAACGTAAGTATGGTGACTCTCACTGAGCAGAATTACGGATCCAAATAGAGCAGTTTGTTCATCCTGCGTGTTTGGTTGGGGGCAATTAGTCATAGAGAATGAGAATTTGAGGGGTACAAGACATATAATTCATTGTTTGATTGAGGGCAAAGAGGGTTGAGTTGAGGAGGGAAGGGTAAAGGGAATCAAGGAGCCCAATTCTTCCATGGTCTCTCCCTGTTAATTCACCTGGAATGTTACTTCTTCTCAAATTTCCTTACTAAATTCTCACCACACACACACCAAACATGGGTTTGGGAATTAAAAATCTACTTCCCAAATCTAATCCCCCAGTAAACTATTACATGTAAACTCCCATTCCCTTCCTCTGTTGCAGCCAAACACGTACGTTGTACGTGCAGGTGCAGGGAGTGATGAACCGATGACGATTCGTTCTCATCTGAGCATGCGGGCATGCCTACTTTGGCCTCTCTTGATCGAACTGCTCCTGCTGCATGCACGAATTTACAGATTATGTAGAGTTGATGGATCAAAGAGGAAATAGAGTAGAACTCCAGTTGAACTGAAGTGGTCGGCGTCAAGTATAACTAAGCTAGGAATGGATTAAGGCTTGAGAAGAGACGAGAGGCTGGCGTGAAGGATAAGAGCCACTCGGGCTAGCCAAGGAGACTGCCTGTTGTACATAGTGAGAGATCACATATATACATGCAGAGATGTAAGTGCAATCGATCGAGCTATCCACAGGCAAGTCATCCTTGGCTACCAGAAGAAGCCATTACCACCATGCAAGGCCTCTCTCTCTTTGTCCCTCTGCATCTTTCTCCTTCTCCATTTTCTTCCTTCCTCCTTCCTTGTTCTTGTTAGATGACTTACCTAATTTGGGTAGGCCGCTGTTATAGCATTGCTACCTCCTATTTATAGTACCTGAAAAGTGCCATTCTAAGCATCTCATAGCTAAAAAGTTGTCATTCTAAAAGCAAACGACCAAATCAGAGCAGCCATGCTGGATCAGATCAAATCTAGATCTTTCACTCGTTTGGAAAAATTCCGAGAACCCAGCCGCAGCGATTCGTGCGGCCCATGCTGCGCGGATAATGTATCTATCTATCTATCTATCTATCTAATCTGCAATTTGACCCAATCGCAAAAGCATATATATATATATATATATATATATATATATATATATATATATAGCCCGGTTTGGAAAATGCAACTTTGGTTGGAACCTTGATGACAATAAAGCATTCCTATATTTCGGCACATAGCGCGTCAATTTACTGTCCGTCATTCGTCAATTATTTATTTATTTCGAGAGTAAGTTGCTCTGGATTGGAATGCTTCCTAGTGGCAAATATATGAGTATGGTACGATTAATGGTAAGCGTGCGTGTTTACAGCCTCTGACATGAACTTTACAAAATGTTGACAGTACTGTGTGTTCTGGCTCTTCCAAGTAAGTAAACATGCACCTACTCGACCACTTGTGTAGATCGATCAGGGTTCCAAAGAGAGGACGTGCGATGCATTTGGATTTGGAGCTCTGAAGCATCTGAACCACGTATGAAGGTAGTGCTACCAAGATGCACATCCTCGTACTTAGTTCTAGACTCAGGACTGAACTGACGTCAGATTTTTAGATTTCGGGTAATATACTCCCTCCGTTCCAAAATATAGTGCGCCCGCGCTTCCTGAGGTTCAACTTTGACCATAAATTTAACCAACTGCGGCGGGAGCAAAAATTATATATTATATAATTGAAAACTCCTTTCGAATACGAATTCACTGGTATAATATATACCAGTGAATTCGTATTCGAAAGGAGTTTTCAATTATATAATATATAATTTTTGCTCCCGCCGCAATCGGTCTCGTTGGTTAAATTTATGGTCAAAGTTGAAGCGCGGAAACCAAGGACGCACTATATTTTAGAACGGAGGAGTACAAAACTGTCCCTGTAGGTACCAAGAGCTAAACGTGACGTAAATTCACAGTTACGTACACGCGCGCTCCTTGCCACGTTCGTGAAGGCAGCTAGTTATACACAAAAAACACGTTGCCGTACCTTGGCAAGTGTAATTAGTTCAGGTCCAAGACAATCGTCCATACTGAGTACAGAGAGGGGGTAACGATGATGCTACGGTGGTAGAATTTCTTTCTAGAAATCTCTTCCACGTTTCACTGAAATTACAGGACTTCTGGTCTGCTCGGCGCAACGGAGCTCTGTGACCTCGTACCCGTCGTTGTTTCTCTAGCTTTTCGACAATGGTGGTGCCTGTGTCGTGGTGGTGTGTTGTCTCTTGCGTGTGTTAGAGATATATTTGTAGTATAGAAATTGTAATCCGTCTCCTACCTTATCTCTAGGAGAGGCGTCTTGCCCTTCAAGTCTTGTGCTCAATATATACTCGTCATTGAGTATCAATAATACATCCATCACATTCCATCAATCTTCCTCTCTATTCCCTTCTAACATGGTATCAGGCTAACCGATCCAACCGTAGCCGCCGCCCGCCGCTTCCGCCCCGCGCGCCGCCCCCGGGGCGGTCGGCCTCCATGACCGCCGCCGGGGGCCGCGCCACCCGTACCTAGGGTTCGTCCGCCGGTCGTGTTGACCGGCTGCCCTAGAGAGTCTTTTTCCCGAGCCCTTGCTCCGTTTTTTTCTCTCTCGCCGGTCGTCTTGATCGGCGTTTTCTTTTTGGTTTTCCGATCTAAGATCGGTTTGCGTCGCCCGCCGCCGCCGTCGACACCCGCGCGCCTCTACTCCGACACCGGCGCGACAACCCGGCCTCCTCCCCGATGCGGCGGCCTTCACGGCCGTCGACCGCGCGTCTGCCAGCTGGTCGCTTTGCGCCGGCCGTCGCCGCCCTACTCCGCACGGACTCTTGCATCACCCACCGTCTCCAACACCGCCGTATGGCCGTCTCACGCACGGCGCTGCGTTCACCGCACGGGCCTGGCCGCTCGGGCGTCGGTGCCGCGTTGGTCGCTCGGGCTTAACCGCTTGGGCGCCGGCGCTGCGTTGGCCGCTCGGGCGCCGGGCGCTAGCCGCTCGTCCACACGCCGTTCCCCGCCGGCCGTCGTCGCTTGGTCTGCTCGACCATCCCGCTTCACCGTTCGCGATGCCGTCATCATCACCGAGCAGCGTCCCCAATCTCGTGTGCGGTCGGATTGATCACCCGCCCGCCCGCGATCCGCTCCATCCGCGCCGCGCCACCGACCTGATCAATCGGTTGCACGCGCGCTCTGCAGGTCCCGTGAAGGCTGTCCCCGAGTATGGCGCGCCCCTCCACCGATCGAGCAACGGGCTGCCGCTGCATCGCCCCGTCGAGCCGCAGCGCCGCCGCCCCGTGGTTCTCCCCGCGGCTGCACCAACCCGTGCGCCGCCGCTGCGTCGCCCCTTCGGGTTGTCACGCCGTGGCACACGGTCCACGCCGCCGCTCTAAGGCCGTCCCCGCGGCTGCACCGACCCTCGCGTGGCCGCTGCATCGCCCCTTCGGGCTGTAGCGCCGCGGCACGCGGTCAACGCCGCCGCCCCGAGGTCTTCCCGCCGTCACCCCGACCCACCTGCTTTCGCTGCGTCGCCCCTTCGGGCCGTAGCGCCGCGGCCCGCGGTCCACTCCGCCGTCCCCGCGCGTCGACTTCCCGTGGTATGCGCCGCGCCGCCTCCCTGGCGCGGGAACGCCACCGTCCATGCCGGTCTTCGTCACGATGTCGGGTTCTTCCCCACCTACTTCGAGCATCGCCGCCGCACTCCTAACTCAGCCGCCGCCGCCGCTCTTCTTCGACGCCGCTGCTGCTCGCTCACCCGAGCCGCGCCGCCCGTCCACCCCTCTTCGTCTTCGTCCAGCACCAGCTCATCGCCAGCATCGCCGTCATCTTCCCCGACCACTTCGTCTACTCCGACCACCGTTGGTGACATCGGCCCCACGCCGATTGGCGCCACAACCGTCGTCGAGTCTTCTTCTCTGCTGGCCCCTCGACTCCTCGACATGGCGAACAGCTCGTGCAGGTCCCTCGTCTACGCATGCCCGATGCTGGCAACACCGATGCGTGTCTTCGTCCACGACGTGTCCCCGGGCCTGGCAAGCCTAGTGCGGCGCTTCGTCAACTTCGTCTTCGTCCATCTACGCATGCCCGGTGCTGGCAACACCGACGCGTGCCTTCGTCTACGACGTGTCCCCGGGTTTGGCAAACCCGGCGCGATGCTTCGTCAACACCGTCTTCTTCCCGGCGCACCACTACTTCGACACCACTGCGCCCATGACTAACTCGGCGCCTCCTTGCGCCCGCAGCTCCACGACAACTTCCTCAACACCGGCCACCGCGACTCGACATCGACCACGGCATTCTTCGCATGGCTACCTCGACAACGGCTACACCACCCAGGCTCTCGGCTACCTCGACAACGGCACAAAGGGCTATCACCTCGCTTGAGCAACTCGTCGACTTCCTCTACAGTCAACGCGTCCGCGACGCGACACCGTCCACGACGCTCCCGCTACGACTACGGGGGGATGCCATCCCGTCGGCTGCTATTCTCTCCAGTCTGACCGTCCGCGACGCTCCTGTTGTTCGCAACGCTACCGCTACGATTGCGGGGGGATGTTAGAGATATATTTGGGATACATGTATTTGGTAGTCTAGAATTTGTAATCCGTCTCCTACCTTATCTCTAGGAGAGGCGTCTTGCCCTCCAAGTCTTGTACCCAATATATACTTGCCCTCGAGGCTCAATAATACATCCATCATATTCCGCCAATCTTCCTCTCTATTCCCTTCTAACAGCGTGGAGTCTTACATGCTCCTTTGAGAACCATGTCGGATCTGGTTTACTTGTCGAAGTCTCGGAGGACTCGATGCTCCCGTGGCATCTGTGGGTGGTTGGGGCTTCATGCCCTTTGCATCGGGTCATCACCCGGTTTTTCTAGGTTAACAAGGCAACTCTCTTCTTGTATAATGCAATGCAAGAACTCCCTATCCTTTTCGGATGTTCTCTAGAAAAAAAAGTTGTTGAACTATATCGGCCCCTTCCCCCTTATGTGCCTTCCTTGCAGTTTGCTCCTGAAATGAAGAGCATGTGTTCTGTTTTGTGTGCATTGAGAACTCTATCTGTCTGCTCCAGCGCGATATTATCGTTGTTTGAAAGATACATCCAAAATTACTCCGCTCGATTAACTACATTTCGCAAAGAAAAAGAGGATTATAGATAACTATGCTCAGTCGTGGACCATGGTACCTTCTCCTGTTGTTGATATTTTCCTCTTTCAGATTTGACATTAGTTTGTACGAGCTGCTGGCTTGTGCTTAGACGGTATGGTTTCTCTACTACTTAGAAAGTAGACTTAACACTCCTGAAGTACACTGATCGGAGCCTAACCTGAAATATTTTATTCAACGTGTTTAAAGTTTGATGTGGGATGGGCACACAAATTTGATGTTTACAGTCCTCCCTCAGCTGCAAGTCGCTCCACAATAGCATAAGTTCAGTTACAGATTTTTGCCAAAGCTGGCTGAAATGAAGTTCAGTTCAGCAGACCATGTCCGTTAAGGAAGCAAATTTCTTGCCTTCCGAATCCTAATCCTACATAGCCATCATATTTTATTGCAGACCGAATCGTCCCAACTTTTACGAGAAAAGGCATACTGCCCGATTTTATAAATAAAGCCCTCACGGCAACGTCACACAATAGCCAGTACGGTAAAACAAGTTCCAAACCAGTACAGCCGCCCAGGGCGAAATGGCAAGCAGGCCAGCAGAAGAAGCAACGAATTGTCCCAGCTCATTGTATCCCTGATAAAAAAAAAGAGCATCTTCACACAGAGACAAGGAGGAAACAGGTGCCACAAGAGATTCTTTTTATTTTTCAGGGGATGCCACAAGAGTTAAACCCAAATTGCATACAGAACAGTGAATATCAAACTATTAACCCAAGCAAAAAATCTAAACCGACCATTCCAACAACTAAAAAACCCACTACTAACTTCACCGGCAGAGTGTGCGTATCTCTCCTACCATCTTACAAAAGTACATATCCACTAAAAAGGAAAATGACCAGGACTGCATCTCTGATATTATCTTGATGGCATATGTACCTACACTGTTTTCTTAGCCAAAGATGCTAGATGGTCTGTCATTGCTTAATTCTATAGTAGCATGGATTCATCCCACACATTAAAAACTTGGGAAGTAATTAGCATTTCAAACTGCAGCCAGTGCCATTCTCACTACTTAACAACGACAAGTGAAAGTAAACGGGGAACTAATGGCATAGATGTATGGCATAGATACTCCCAACACATCACGGCGATGACGCTCAAGACAGCACAAAAGGCACCAGATGAAAGCAAAAGTGCTAGCACAGCCATATAAATGGTTAGGTTCTACTCCCTCCGTAAAGAAATATAAGAGCGTTTAGATCACTAAAGTAGTGATCTAAATGCTCTTATAGTGATCTAAACGCTCTTATAGTGATCTAAACGCTCTTATATTTCTTTACAGAGGGAGTACTTAGTACTACAAAGTCAGAACTAGCTAGGACCATGCTCATAATGGATGGATACTCCAACGGCATACATGGCAAACTAGAAGGGCCAACCACCTTATATCCCTATGAAGAATGGAGGCACCTTATCTTCTTGCATCTCGCAGAACGGAAGTGGAATAATGCTCTCTTGAAAGTACTGATTCGTGAAGTATATTGTATGCTTTCCCTCTTTGATTTTGAAATATCCAATAAGCTTGCCATCAATGTCACAGTGCACCAGACAGTCAGGAGCCCGCGAGGACATGGAATTGCAGATCAGCAGCTCACGATGGTTAAGCAGTGCCATGTCAGAAATATATAACTCAGGTAAAGCAAACCATGGTAATGGCATCGCTAACAAGTCAATCCGGTACTTCAAGGCCCAGTCCTCAGCCTCGTACTCCTTTTTTTTTTTGAACCGGGCTGAACCTCTTTCCATTGCAAATGAACAGAAATACACCAGTTTCAGAAACATTGTCAGGGAGAAGGGAAAGAGGTAAAGCGAGTTCAAGCATTGCCAGGAAACCCACTGCACCCGCCCGCCGTCGAAACGGATGCCATGGGGCGAAAACCTGGCAACACCAATAAGTAACAACTAGACCTCTTACAACCAAACATCAGGGAGTCCAAAGCGATCTCACAAAAAACTACCAAGGCAACCCTATCGCAGCACTGCGCGTAGAAGAGTGGTCGAACTGAGCATCTACTCCCCCTCGATCGGCTGCCTGGCTGACTCGCAGAGCTTCATAAGGTGCATAGTGTTCGCCCTCACCATCTCGGCGCCTGTGCGGAGAGCCGTCGCGTCCTCGCCATGCTGCAGACCTACCCAATATAGTAAAAAAGAACACATGGAAAAACAATCTCAAAAGGTGACTTGATCTGCTTCTTCTCGAAAGTAGCTCGGTTACGGGTTAGCCAAATCGCCCAGGATGTGGCTGCCAGCCCTACCGTATAGAACCTTTCTCCATCAGGGAGGAAGGAGTAGCACCAAGCAAAATACTGCCAGTAATTACTAGGACAAAGATCGGTTCCTAGGACAACTCCAATCGATCTCCACACCACCCTAGCGACAGAGCAAGTAAAGAACAGATGCTAAGAGGTCTCCAATTCACCACAGAAAGAGCAACATGGGTTACCAGGCCACTTCTTTTTCTTCATCACTTGTCTGGTAAGAACCGCATCCTGTGACAATTGCCACAGAAAAACTTTGATCTTGAGAGGAATTTTAACATTCCATATCCATTTGAAGTTACACCCACTGAGGGGTTTCTCAAGCCACTTGTACATGGATTTTGTCGTGTACTTGCCACTGTTGTTCAATCCCCAATACACTTGGTCGTTTTCTCCCGACAAACGAATATATGTTACAGTTTTGCACATCAGGTTCCATTGCCCAACCAAATCAGGGTTGAGCCTTCTTCTAAAGAAGGAATTGACATCAACAGAACGAAACGAGCTAACAGTACAATCTTGCTCATTGCATATATCAAAAAGCATAGGGAATTGATTCTGGAACGGGATCAGCCCGTTCAAGAGTCTTTCCAGACCCTCGCAATATTTCCTGATTCAATTCGAATTTTCCTACCCACCATGTATAAATCTTTGATTTTTAGGAGAGCTTTCCAGCAGGGGGAATCCGAGAATCTCGGTCCCACGGATGCCACTATTTTATTTCTCAGGTATCTAGCACGTACGATATCCTGCCATATCCCTTTTTGAGTCTCAAGTTTCCACCACCATTTAACCATGAGACTGATATTTTGTTTTCTGAGGTCTTTAACCCCCAGCCCCCCTTTCTCTTTGGATTTACAAATCCTGCTCCATCTCACCAGGTAATACCTTCTTTTCTTGTTGCACCCCTGCCAAAAGAACCTCCTCCTATGCTTGTCCAGCCTCTCAATAAAAGTTTTATTCATGAGCCACATGGACATGTGGTAAAGGGAGATTTGAGTAAGAACAGAATCTAGAAGAGTAAGTCTTCCTCCCATAGAAGCAGCATTACCAACCCAAGCATCAAACCTCTTAAGGTATCTGCAAATAATAAACTCCCAGTCAGAATTTTTAAGATTGGTAAAGCTAACAAGCATTCCAAGATATTTAAGAGGAAAGCTACCAATGTCACAGTTGAAAAGTTCTGCATATTCCTTTACTACATTATCATCCCCCCCCCCCCCACCGTCAAAATCTCACTCTTCTGGAAATTCACCTTGAGCCCAGACATCAATTCAACCATATACAACAGCAACTTCAGGTTGACTGCTTTTTCGATATCATGCTCCAGGCAAATGATGGTATCATCCGCATATTGCAGCACCGCTACCCCATTGGGAATGAGATCAGGAGCCATTCGCACTAAAAGATTATTTTTCTGGGCATTCTTTATCATCTTAGTAAGGCACTCGGCAGCTAAATTAAATAAGAAAGGGGAATGAGGATCCCCCTGCCTCACCCCTTTAGCACTTTGAAAGTAAGGGCCCACACAGTTGTTTAACTTGATGCTAACTGTACCATTACAAAGAATCTGTCTAATCCAGCCACACCATTTGTCATTAAAGCCTCGAAGCTTATGACATTCAAGGAGGAAGTCCCAATTTACTTTATCGTATGCTTTTTCAAAATCTAGCTTCAGAACCACCCCAACACGTTTCTTCACATGAGTATAATTCAGCAACTCATGCAAGGATAGCACCCCATCCATGATGCTTCTCCCTTTAACAAAGGCATTCTGCGCGGGGCTGATTAACTTGTCGGCATATCTAACTACCCGACGATCTAACACCTTAGTTATCAGCTTGTAAGGGCATCGCAAAAGACAAATAGGTCTAAACTGCTGAATCCTCTCAGCTCCAGAAACTTTAGGCAGTAATGCTATAACACCATAGTTAAGACGCTGGCCGTCCAACGTCCCTTTGTGAAAATGATCAAACAGCGCCATAATATCATTTTTAACTATTTCCCAGCACGCCTGATAAAACTCAGCAGGAATGTTATCAGGGCCTGGGGCTCTATTAGTCTCCATCACAAACAAAGCCTCTTTTACTTCTTGCTCCGTGAATCCCCTACATAAATCAGAATTATCTTGCTCATTTAGCTTTTCGTCAGCCGACCACGTTTCAGGATCCAGATGGAACCGATTACCAGGGGCCGAACCGAAAAGGTCCTTATAGTATTCAGTAGCATGAACAATCAGCTCATCCATGCCTTCCACCTCTGTGTCTCCAACCCTAAGAGAATGGATCGTGTTTTTCCTTTTACGCCCATTGGCAATTTTATGGTAGTAGTCAGTATTGAGATCGCCTTTCAGCAACCACCTCTCATGTGATTGCTGCAGCCAAAAAATCTCTTCATTGACTAACAACTCATGCAACTCAAAACAAGCATCCACCTTTCTACTGTATAACTCATGGGACAGTGGGCCATCTTCCTCCAGTTCTTCTAACATGGAGAGCTCCACCCTAAGGTCCTCCTTTCTCTTTTTATCACGGCCAAACTTATTCGAGCCCCATCCTTTATAATATGTTTTAAGCCTTTTCAACTTAATGTTAAGGATATCTATGGGGTCCGAAGAATTGACTTTCCTAGACCAAATCTTCCCAACCGTAGCCAGGAAGTTATCATCCTTAAATCACGTTAAGTCAAAACAGAACTCCCTGGGTTTGGGAGCTTCCCGTCCCCCCTCTCCCGACGAGAGCAGCAAGGGGTTGTGATCCGAGATCTCACGTACAAGCTTCCGAACAGAAACAAGGGGGGATAAATCCTCCCAACTTTCAGACATGAGGATGAGATCAAGTTTTTCTAAAGTTGGATGAGGTTGATTGTTTGTCCAGGTATATTTACCCCCACTTATGTGAATCTCTCTAAGATCAAAGGGTGTTAATGATGGAGTTAAAAACATCAACAGAATGATGGTGTGTCATTTTCTTATTCTTCTCACCACAGTGCCTCAAAATGTTGAAGTCACCTCCTACTATAAAAGGAACACTCATATTACTACACATGGCAACAAGTTCTACAAGGAATTTTTCTTTGAACTCCTCATGAGCGGATCCATACACCACCAGCAACCCCCATTGGGTTTTCCTCCTCACATCGCGCAGGATTAACTGAAGAACATAGTCCCCCTTCTTACACGAAACTATGTCAAGAACATCACGCCTCACCCCACAAAGAATACCACCTGATTTGCCAACAGCTGGGATCCATTCCCAGTTGAACACATTATAGGGGTCAATTTTCCTAAGACAGTTAGCGTTGATCTCTCTCTTCATGGTTTCTTGCAAGCCCAGGAAATTAAGGGAATGGTCACTGATAAGATCAGAGAGGCAGGTGGCCATTCCTTTCTTGCCCACCCCCCTGCAGTTCCAAATGAGGCCTCTCATTTGGAACGTTTTTTGTGAAATTTAGATTTAGGAGCCCTACTAGGAGGCAAGGTAGGGCTACCACTCAGTTTTTCCACACATCTATGATGGTTCCATAGCTGCTGCATGAAGCAAGATTGCCGTCAATCTCCAACAAAGACACCAAAAGGCCCAACTGGTCAGGACTGCACATCCACCGGAATGTCTCAGTTACTGTGTCGAACACCATAATGTCCTCGGCAGTCTTCGCGTAGCGTCCTGCTAACCAGTGTAGGCTGCCGCGGTGGTTGACTTGTAAACTGTAGCAGGAACGAAGCGACCTTCAGGGGCCATGTTCCGGCAAGGACGGTGTCATTGGCGGCCGTTTGATGATTCTCGGTTTGTCGGATCCCACCGTGAGAATGTAGGTAGGATGGCCATCCGAGAACCAGAGCACCCGATGGTGCCGGTAGAAGCCGGCAATGTAGATACTGGAACCCCCTGACGATGATGATGGAGATCGAGGTTGTGGTAGTGGAGCATACTTGCGAGTGGCCGGGTTGCAGATCCAGAAATCGGATCCATCGGACAAGATGAGAAGGCCATCACAGGCGCCCAGGAGTTGATGGAGCTTAGAGTCATGGATGATTGGCCAGAGTTTCTGATCGAAGGATCCGGCACAGCCGTCACGGAAGACAAGGAAGCTGACTCCTTTCTGCCCAGGGACATCTTGCCTGATGAGAGGGGGCGAGGGCTGGCGGCGGCAGTTGTCGAGCATGAACTTATCGGCGGAGGTAGCACTGCGCCACAATTTGTAGACAGCGCGGCAGCGAAGGACGTCCTTGGGGGGCAACCGGACGAGGATCTCTTGGATGACAATGCAATCGGGCAGGTCGTCGAGGACGGTCGCGCGGCGTAGCTTCGCCATGATGAACCCCATGGTGATTGATCGCCGCCGGTGTTCCGTCAGATCTAAAGGGGAAAAAACGGCACCGCAAGATTCAGAATTCACAGCAAAATAAAGAAGTGCTTCGGCAGGAGGATTGAACTAAACAAGCATGGAAGCACAGGCAGGGAGGCGACATTTTACCCCGGGGGAGGAGGGAGGACAGCGGTGAGTAATGGCAGCATGGCAGCCATGTCCCTTCCCGTCCCTGGGCACGAAGACAAGAAGGGTTTTTTAGGGCAAAGAATAGATGGGGGAAAGAAAACAAACAGGACCCTTCTTTCGATTGCTTTGTGAGGGCATTTCTAACCGATCACCTAAAAGGGAAATGCCGGAGTAAATTTTTAGTGGAGTAAATTTACTCCACTAAGTTTTGGTCCGACCTAGCCGATCCCCTATATTTAACGGAGTAAACATAAATTTGCATAAATTCAACCTAGTTTGAACCTAGTTTCAACTAAAATTTGCATAGATTTAAACATAAGTTCAACATAGTCTTGACAACCGAACTTTATACATAAATTCGAACTTAAAGTATACTAAACTAAAACTACACTAACTTGAACTACACTAGACTACTCATCATCATCGCCGTAGTAAAGGTCGAGCCAATCTTGCCTCGACATGCCACCGCCCATTGGGTCCGGGCCGGTGCCGTCGTCGTCGGAGTCAGGGAAGATGCGCCGCCACTCCTCGGCATCGAATGCCTTCTCGTCATGGCCGCCCTCCTCGCCGTCAAGCACCTCGTCGTCGGAGATGACGATGACCTCCCCGCCATTGTCGGCGAAGATGGCCCGCTCCGCCTCCACGAGCTCGGGGTACTGGCGGCGGAGGTCCTCCATGTACGCCTCATCGGCGGCCTCTGCCGCGAGGCGCTCCCTTGCCTCTCGGTCCTCCTGAGCCATCGCCGCGCTCACCACACCCGGCTCCGGTGGGACGAGGTGGATCGGCGCCGTCCCGAAGGGGAAGTTGAGCCTTGCCTCGCGGCCGTGGAACCGGACTTGCCACCGGTCATATTCCATGGCCGCGAGCTCCGCCGTGTGGAATGACCCGACCCACTTCCTCTTGTGGGTCTCCCAGTCGGTGATCTCCGCCACCCAGGTCCCCCACGAGCGCTGCCGGACGCCGAGGTAGGTCCTCTGCGGCGACCGCGGTAGAGGGAGCTCCGGGAAGTCGACGAATCAAGTCGGGGCGGGCGGATCGGACGAGCGGCGGTGGCTCGAGGATGCGCCGCTTGACGACGACCCGCGGGCGTGGCGGCGCGGATCCGCGCTGCGGATCGGCGGCGGGGACCTCCGGCCACCGCGTCCGGCCATTGGGAGGAGAGGGGGCGGCGGGGAACGGCGGGGGACGCGCCGGCGGCGGGGCGAGGGGGAAAAGAGGAGGCAGAGGAGAGGAAGAGATTTTTTTTACTCGGACGCCCATCGGTGTAGTAAATATAGGAAGATTCACGGCGGCCGAGTAAATTTTTTACTCCACTATGGGCTATTGGGGATCGGTTAGGTCCCGGTTAGTGGAGTAAAACCGGGATTTTACTCCACTAACCGATTATTGGGGATCGGTTAGAAATGCCCTTAGGGAACAGTTCATTGGATCTTCTATGGCTCCCACCTCTGCTTCGGCACCGGCTCCTAAACAAGTACTAGGAATGGCGAATGGTTCGATTGAGGCTAACGCAGGAGCTAGTACTCCCCTAAGCACCAAACCCCTTCCTTATCGGTATCCCTAATCGAATCCTATCTCTCTGGGGAAAGGTATCTTTTTTCAATTCGAACAACGGTATCCGAGGTGGCAAGCGTAGATTTAGACCACTTTCAGGCTGGCAACAAAGGATGGATATTAGGAAGAAAATAGAATACTGACTGGACCAATATGGGACTTAGCCAGAATAGAAGACTCGAAGGCTAATTGAAACCATACCACAATAAAAGCCCTTATTCGGATTGGAACCGATGACTTAAGCCCCTTTTCAAATCAAAGCTTATCGACCTATTAAGCATATAGTTGAAGTAGCATGATTTAAGCTTCTTAGCGCTTAGGCTACTACCATCAACCTCATCTTTCTTAGATGGAGGAGATAGTAAGCGTCTATGCTACGATCTTGATTGACCAGAAAAGAAGCAAGTATCTAAGGCCAACCTAACTAGTACCCTCTTTCTTGTACGGCTGGGTTATCGAATACGAAATGAGTTTGGACATAACCTTCCTTCCGCAAGAGCAAGAAGTCACTCACTAGGCACAGCGGATTTGGGCGACGAAGCTGCTACTGCTAACCGGCGCCAGGGAAGCTAGGAGGCACTCCGGCAAGTGGTGGGCCGTGCTGTGGGGATTGAGAGGAACATCAGAGATGCCAATCAATAATGGTTTCCACTGGCCCGGCTCAGGGTACGGGCACGGGAATGAACTCCGTACTACTAACATTCACGGGATTGAGAAGACATTAAGGAGCTGTTCGGCAATCCTCCAGCTCCGTGAAATCTCAGGATCTGTGGAGAACCTCTTTCCCTGCTCCGTGATTTTTAACTGCAGCACCACCAGCTCCGGGAGAGGAGTTGTGGAGCGAAGGGACTCCAAACAGGCCTTAAGGTTCAATCCAGACTCTGGTTCTCTGTTTTTTCACTAGTCCAGTGTAAGCGTGACACTAATTATACTGCTCATAGTGTAGCTGAGTTGGGCGTGGGTGCCATTCCTCTCTTGGTACTGTGAAAAATGGTAGATTTATTTGCTAAAATCATTTGTGATGAACATATGCAAAAAAATTGAAAAAGAAAGGACATGGCGGACCAAATGGGCCGCGCCATTGGATGCACTGACCACGGAAGGAAGGACGAACATGGTCGGGCGAGTCCATTTGGCCACCCAAATGGACTAAAAGCGGTCAAATTTTCTGCCTGTTTGGAGCGGCCGTTGGAGTTGCATGAACCCTTGCATGGGATTAAGACGTACTCCATTTGTTTCATAATGTAGTGTGAATAGATTTTTTTAATGTCAAACTTTGTAAATTTTGATCAAATTTATAGATAAAACTATTTATATCTATAATGCCAAATATATAAAATATGAAACTACTTCTTATAATCAATCAAGTGATATATGTTTGGCATTCTAGATGTAAATATTTTTTTTCACTAACTTGATCAAAATTTATGAGATTTAACTTTTCAAAAAAATCTATATGCACTACATTATACGTCATGGAACGAAGGGAGTACAAGGGAACATCGCTGAAATTGTTAGGGTCGAGTGTGCCCAGAATGTTGTGTAATAAAGCTAAGTGTTTATGATTTCAAGCCGTACAGAAAGAGGCACGACTTCCTCTAGTTTTCTCCTCTAATCCTAGGTGGCTAGGACAAACTTTTTTTTTCAGACTTCATCGGCGAGCCCATGGATTCACCTCCCCTCTTGTCTGTCGCTCCAGCGGCTAGTGGCGGGGAGGTGATTCCCGGTGCCTCCGCTCCGGTTAGTAGTTTAGGTTAGGGTTCTCACTCCTCGCAGGTGCGGCGCTCGGGCAGATGGCGACGCTTCTTCTTCGAGTTTCTCTTCCGGGCTTTGATCCCCCTGGAGTTCGTCTGTTTGGATGTAGTCGACGGAGCTTTGGCGTAGATTCATGTCGTCTCCTTGGGACAATGAGTTTAGGATTTCTCGTCATGTGGTGAGATTTGGTGTCAGGTGCTTCAGATTTATGCAAGCTTTCAATGGCGACGACTGCAGCTCCAGGGCACTAGTCCTTAGAGGCACGTGCATGAAGACTTCTCGGCTGCCATCGACAAGGTCAAGTTGGATCCGGTAGGGGAGCGGCGATAACAACGCGTCGACGGCTCGGTCTGATGACAGTAGTTGTCGTTCGGTGGTCCAAAATATCGATGTAATTTTTATGACGTTTGAGATACTTTGTACTTCCGATGAATTTTTATAATAGATCTGATTCCTTCCTAAGAAAGGATAAGTGCTCTTAACTAAAAGAAAAACATTTACATCGCGTCTTCCTCAAATCTATCTATCCACCTTTAATTTTTTTTCGCATTTGTTGCTAATTAATTTTGCTCCCCCGAACGGCAGAGTAAGGGCGTTTCCAACGCCGTCTCTCCAAATACCTGCATACGTCCGGACCGAGCTATCCGGGCGTAGTTTGCCATTCAACCAGACACATCTGATTGTTTGAATTCCCGTAAATCGGAAGCAAACTGGGGAGGTACGTAGGCGTCCGGACCTCGCCATGTTGGACTCCGACACCCTCGGGCCCCGGCTCACTCAAATCCCTTTTCAGACCATTTTTCTTCCACTTCGTCACTGCCCCCCCCCCCCCCCCCTCTCTGCATCTGCATCCTCCTCACCTGTCGTCGTCGTTGTAGCTCTTCGGCCACCGCCCCGGCTTGCCGGACATCTGCAACCCCCACTCAGGCGCCTGCCCGCCTTTGACTACATCGTCGTCCACCTAGGATTCGTCCGTAGCCAGATACCCTCTGCACCCCTACCGATCAGTTGGTTGGAACTTGGAAGAGCCCGCCGTGAAGCCGGTCATCTCAACGTAAGCTCCAAGTCTTATAGGTCTGCCAGGTTGTAGGGCCATGGGCTGGGCTAATCGGCCCATGGTATAACCTGGTTTGCCTATGAATAAAAATGAGACAGATGACAATGAACGCGGCTCGGGTTCCAAACGAGGTTAATAACTCGCGACCGAAAAGCTCACCTGAAAGAGGAGCAACCCCGACCCCCACCCGATGGACAAACTGCATGCTACACACCAAGATTCATGACGAAGATTGTACGGTCTAAAATTCGAATGAGAACGAATTGAAATTCAGTCGACTGATTTATAGTAAAAAAATCAACTAACCAGATAGGATAAATGTACAATCCCCTCCTGCCGCCGACACCTACACGGAGGGCTACAATCGTGCCGGTGACCAGAAGGGCAAAGGACCGGCGAGGAAGTGATGAAGACCGGCTGAACTGTGATGCTCTTTTAGTCCGGATTATGTGCATATGCCTGTTTTGCTGTATGTTCGTTATTTCGTTGATCATTAACGTAGTTTTTTCATGTTGCATGCATAGTATGAATTTATGGTGCCGGATATGAGGCACACGACTATGATCGGGGCGATTTGGGGATTGACTGGAGTATAGGGTGCAAGACTTGTCTTGCTGTGACATCCCCCCGCGTCGCTCCCGCATCGGGCGACTCGGGCGGGCCGCTACCCTAGCAGCCGTCGAGCCCCGATCTACTCCCTCCTCTCCTCCCGTCGCCGCCTCGTGACGCCGCCGGGCTAAGCCCGAGGGGGGGCAGATGGAGGTGGCGGGGGTCTCTCCTTCTCTCTTGTGGCTTGGGGTGGGGCGGGACCCCCGACGTGTGGAGGCGTGACTGGTCGGGTCCTGCGGCGCAGCGGACGGCGGCTCTACGGCCGGTTGGATCACAGATCAGCGGCGGCGGCATGGAGGCTTGTTGGATGGATCGGCTGTACGTGTGGTCTGCCTTTCGGTCAGATCTGATCTGGTCGGTGCGGCCTGGTCCATGCACGACGCCGGTGATCGGTGGCGGTCTCGTGCACATGAGGCTAGATGGAGGTTACTCGAGCAGATCCAGGTGAAAACCCTGCTCTTGGCTCGTTGCCAAGGCCAGCGATGACAGCGTTTTCTGCGTCGTCCCCTTCTTGAAGGCATTGTCGTGGAGAAGCTCTAGACCCCTATCCGCCACCTCCGGGGGAAACCCTAGATCGGTTGATCGGATGACGACGGCGCTCTTGTGCTGTATCCTCTTGGGGGCGTCATTCTTGGAGGCATGCATAGGCTCGAGGGACCAGTGGACGGCATCTGCGGTGGAGCGGCGTTACATGTGACGCATCGACGACGTGGAGTCTTGGCGGCGTGGCACGGCAGGGCCTCGGCGACGAATGTGTGATGATGGACACGCGTAGGGAGGAGGTGTCGTCTGGCACCGTGGTGGCGTCGACAGCAGGCCTGGCAAGGTCGATGCGTTAGTATTTGCTATGAAGATGGATCGATGGAAGACGATGACGACGACCTATGAGAGTGCGTCGGATCGGTTTGTGCCCCAGACCTGGTATGTGGCTTGGTTGGGGTCTTCGGTTTTAGATGTTAGACTTAGGTGAGAGGTCTGGGTATTCGTCTCACACTTTCTGCACCTCTTCATGGATAGGAGTAGCGACAGATGTTGCCAAGATGGCGGCTTCAGACATCTTTGTGAATAATCTTCTATATCTAAATAGGGGCACCTCACTTGATGATTTTCCTGCCTTCTCATGAGCCCACGTCACTCGAATTGTTATAGCCGTTCATGCAATATAGCTCAGGAGTCTACAACCGTCTGATGAAAAGTTCACAAAATTACTAAGAAGTGCCACCGCTAAGTGAAACGTACCGATTCGTTCCTTTCCAGCCGCCCCGCTCGTTGCCTTCCTCCGTCTCGATTTGTTTTAAGTCCGTCCCACGAGTGACGGTTGAGTCCCGTGCCTGGCAATTTCCCAGACGATCTAGGGTTTCTACCGCCGACACCACATCTCACCAGTCGTAGCCTCTCTCGCCACCGGGCTCTGAGTCCTCGTCCCCGCCGGCCTAGGTTTTTCCCCCACCCACCACCATAAGCCTTTCATGTGATCCTAGGGCACGTGATCGTACACCACCACTTCCCTAGGTTTTGGGTCCCCCGGGCGCCAGATCGGGTGGAACCGGTGCGGATCAGGAGATGGAGAGGGTTGAGGGCTTGTTGAAGGATCTGAAGCCTTCGGAGAAGGAGAAGAAGGGAATAAAGATCGGATGGTCTGGATCGGGGAAGGTAGGGGTTGTCGAACCGCAGGCACTGGCCAAACTACTCTCGGAGAAGCCGGCATTTAGGGAGGCCATGGCGGAGACCCTGGGCCGGATCTGGTGCCCTATACGAGGAGTTGACTGCGAAGAGGTAGGCGAGAACACATTCCTATTCACCTTCAGGCAGGAATCGGGGAAGAAGATGGCGCTGGAGGGTGGCCCGTGGGAGTTTGGGAACGATCTGCTCGTGTTGGAGGATTATGTGCCCAAGAAGAGGATAGAGGATTACAAGATTGACACCATTCCAATCTGGGTGCGTATTCTGCGGTTTCCACTTGGTCTTATGAATAGAGAAGCAGGAGAGGCCGTTGGAGTGGAGATCGGAGAGGTTTTAGATGTGGAAGCACGTGCTGATGGTCGAGCTGTTGGGAAGTATCTGCGTGTCAAGGTGAGGATGAACATAAAGGCCCCGTTGATGAGAGGTTTCACTCTAGAGGAAGATGATGGTGGAGATAACCATGGAGAGAAGGATATGGAGGTGACCTAGGGAGAAGAAGAGGAGGATAAAAACTGGTGCCCGTTTGAGTACGAGTACCTGCCGGATTTTTGCTATATATGTGGGATAATTGGCCATGTTGACAGAATGTGTAATGAGAAAGCTACACGGGGCACTCGAAAGCAATTTGGTCCGTGGCTCCGTGCATACATGGAGAAGAAGCGATGGGGGTTGGAAGGGTCAGAAGGGGTGATGGTAGATCAAGCTCCGGAGGGAGGGGCATGGGGGACAGAAGCTTGGAATCGTGGAAGAGTCGGAGTTGCTCTAGCAGTGATGCGCTCTCTTGGAGAAAGAAGGGGACAAGCTGGGCTGACATTGTGGAACAGGAGGAGAGAGAGCAAGAAGTAACTAGTCCCTTAAAAAAGAAGGATGCTGCAGAGAAGCCAGGGTTACAAAAGAGGTTAACTTTTCCCCAGGAGATCAAGAATGCCAACACAGCTGCTGAGGTTCCACCAAAGGGTGCTACGAGCGATCCCAATAAGATGATGCCGGCCAAGGAGACAGGAACGCCAACCTAGGATTCCGTGGGAAAGGAGAAGGACGGAGTCCACGCAGAAAAAGCCAAGGAGATAGGGCCTACAGAGCAAAGGACAGGTAGTGGGATCCTCAAGGACAAACAAGGTGTGGTGGAGAGGGAGCCGGGGCCCACGGCCATGCATCCGGTGGCTAGCGATGCCTCTGTCCTGAGCACAGTTGAGACCAACCCAGCTGGCGGGAAGACCGACGCCATGCATGCAACCATGCAGATCGACGTACCCACTGAACAGAAGGTTTGTGAGGAGGGGAAGGGGGATGATCACGGTCAGAAGGGAGGTCCAGGTCTGAAAGGTAAAACTTTCAGGAGGAAGGAGCGGAAGAGCAACAGTGGCTGCGTCGTCAGGGTGGGAGAAGGAATTGAAGTGGGGGGTAAAAGGGGTGCAGGCCAAATGGTAGTTGATGAAGATCTGGAGGAAGATGCAAAGAAGAGGAAGATGACAGAAGGGGAAGGTTCTGTGTTGGGAGAAACAAGTATGATCGTCGGGCTGCAGGAACAGCCTGGCGGGGCTCAATGAAAGTCATTGCATGGAACTGCCGGGGTTTGGGGAATGGCCCGGTGGTTCAAGGTCTTCTGTCCCTACAGAAGAAGGAGGACCTCGACATCCTTTTCTTGTCAGAAACTAGGCTTGACAAGGGCAGGATGGAGAAGTTTCGGAGCAAACTAGGCTTACATAATATGTTGGTGCAGAATAATAAGGGGAAGAGTGGAGGACTTGCCTTGTTTTGGAGGAGGGGAATTGATGTGACTTTGAGATGGATGGGCAGAATGCATATTGATGTGACAGTTAAGGAGAAGGACGGCTTTGAGTGGAGACTCGCTGGGATATATGGCGAATCGCAGACTGAAAAGAAAGTGGAGACGTGGAGGCTGTTGCGGACTCTCCATCATCAATCATCCCTGCCCTGGGTCTACATGGGTGATTTCAATGAAGTGCTCTATAATCATGAGAAGCGGGGAGGGGTTCCTAGGGGACATGTTCTATTGCAAAATTTTCATGACGCATTACAGTTCTGTAATCTCAATGACCTTGGCTTTGAGGGTGATGTTTTCACCTGGAGGAATAATAATTTTTGCCTTGATGGTTACATCCGTGAGCGTTTGGACAGGGTGGTTGCGTCTCCTATGTGGTGCGCCTGCTTCCCTCACTATAAGGTGGTCAACGGAAACCCCGAGCACTCTGATCACAGACCAGTGGTGCTTTGGGTTGATGGGGATAGGGTGGCTCGAAGGAATCCCAGCAAGACACAGGCGAGGCGATTTGAGGCTCGGTGGCTGCTTGAAGAGGAGTGTGAAGAGCTGGTACAACAAGAGTGGGCTAAGGCGACGGGTCCTTCTATGGCTAGTAAGCTCGCTGCAATACAGGAGGCACTTCATGTGTGGAATCATGATGTCCTTAGGGACCTACGCAAATGGGCCAGGAAGCTACGCGAGGAATTGGAAGCAGTAAGAAGGCAACCTTTGTCCCAAAACCAAATCAGGAGGGAGATGACCGTCAAGTATCAGCTGAACAAAATGGAAGACCAAATTGACTTGGCGGCGAGGCAGCGAGCCCATGTGGACTAGTTGGCTAAGGGTGACCGTAACACAATTTTTTTTTCAAGCCTTTGCTTCTAAAAGGAAGAGGAAGAACACCATCTCAAAACTGAAGACGGAGGACGGTGTGGAGGTGACCGGGGAGGAGGGTTTAAAGGCCCTCGTAACTAACTATTTCTCTAGCTTGTTTACCCCCGTGGCAGGTTCTAATGCGGCGGATATTCTAGATCATATTACACCCAAAGTCACGTCCGGGATGAATGAGTTCCTGACAAAGGAGTTTACCGCAACTGAGGTGAAGGAGGCCCTGGATAGTATTGGTGATCTGAAAGCACCAGGGGTGGATGGCCTCCCGGCTGTCTTCTATAAGCACTTCTGGCAGCTGATTGGTGATGAAGTGGTTCACAAGGTTTTGCAAGTATTACAAGGTGGCAGCATACCGGTGGGATGGAACGACACACTAGTGGTGCTTATCCCAAAGGTTTAGAACCCTGAAAGTCTGAAAGACCTACGCCCGATTAGCCTTTGTAATGTTGTCTATAAGCTCGTGTCCAAAGTCCTCGCCAACCAGCTAAAGGATATCTTGGGGGAGATCATATCGCCTAACCAGAGTGCCATTGTCCCGGGTCAGCTCATGTCTGATAATATTATCTTGGCATATGAGATGACACACTATCTGAAGAGGAAAAGATCAGGAGGTATAAGTTTCGCGGCGCTAAAGTTGGATATGAGTAAGGCCTGTGATCGCATTGAGTGGTCCTTTCTGGAGAAGATCATGTGCCAGCTAGGTTTTGCACCTGCTTTTGTTGATCAGATTAGCAAGTGCATGAGGACTGTTAAATTCAGGTTTAAGATAAACGACACATGCACTGATACGGTGATCCCAGGGCGAGGGCTGAGGCAGGGAGACCCTATTTCCGCATATCTCTTCCTGATTTGCGCGGAGGGGCTCTCGGCTTTGCTGAACCAAGCGGAGGCAGCTGGAGTTTTGAAGGGCATCAGGATCGCCCCGGTAGCACCACCGGTGACACACTTGCTCTTCGCTGACGACTCGCTGCTACTCATGGAGGCCACGGAGGAGAGTGTGACCGCGATCAACGGCATCCTGGAGGTGTATGAACGGGGCTCGGGCCAGACGATCAACCGTGACAAGTCGGCAATCCTTTTCAGTAAGAACACACCGCGCCAGAGGAAAGACCAACTCATTCTCATGCTGGGCCTCCGAACTGAGGGCCACCAAGGGAAATATCTGGGTCTGCCGGCCTATGTGGGCAAGTCGCGTCAGACATGTTTTGAGTACATTCAGGACCGGATTTGGGAGCTGCTGCAGGGATACAAGATTAAACTGTTGTCAAAGAAAGGAAAGAAGATCATAATTAAAACAGTGTTGCAAGCTATTCCAGCCTATGCCATGGCCTGCTTCGATTTGACAAAGTCACTTTGTGAAAGCATTAGCCAAATGATCTGCCGCTTCTGGTGGGCTAACCAAGATGATGAAAAGAAGCATCATTGGGTCGGCTGGGAGAAGATGACGCTACCGAAAGAGGAGGGAGGTTTGGGTTTTAGGGATCTCCATTCTTTTAACATGGTGATGTTGTCCCGCCAGGTCTGGAAGTTACTGCAAGCCCCAGACTCTTTGTGTGCTCAGGTGCTTAGAGCCAAGTACTACCCAGATGGAGATCTTTTAGCAGCCCAAGCTACCCCTGGAATCAGCTATGTCTAGAGCAGTATCCTACAAGGAGTTGACATAATCAAAGAAGGTATGGTCTGGAGAGTTGGGAATGGAGAGCAGATCCGGATATGGCAGGACCCTTGGCTCCCTTCAGGCTTGGTAAGATTCACACGATCACCCCGTGGAAACAATCTGCTAACCAGAGTCTCGGAATTGATCGACCCAGCCACCCACTCCTGGGATCAACAACTGGTTCGACAGACCTTTCTTGCTAAGGAGGCCAACATTATCTTGGGGATCCCCATCTTTGAGCACCACAAGGATTTTATTGCCTGGCAATTTGATAGTAAAAGGATGTTCTCGGTAAGATCAGCTTACAGGGTCTATGTCGATCTTGAGAAGCGAAACAGGACCCACTGCTACTTGTGAGCTGCGTTTGGATTTCCCCGAAGAGGAGGGGATGATGTAGTACAGTAGAGATAAGTATTTCCCTCAGTTATGAAACCAAGGTTATCAATCCAGTAGGAGAATCACACAATAAACTCGTTAGCAGTACCTGCACACAAAACAACAAATCCTCGCACCCAACGCGAACAAGGGGTTGTCAATCCCTTGGCGGTCAATTGCAAGATTAAATTGTATGGTGATAGATAAATAGATCGAACAAAAATATAAAATAAAATAAATAAAGTAAAAGTGCAGCAAGGTATTTTTAGGATTTTCAATATATGATTAAGATAGACCCGGGGGCCATAGTTTTCACTAGAGGCTTCTCTCTTGAAAATAGCATACGGTGGGTGAACAAATTACTGTTAGGCAATTGATAGAAAAGCAAATAATCATGACGATATCCAAGGCAATGATCATGTATATAGGCATCACGTCCGAGACAAGTAGACCGACTCCTGCCTGCATCTACTACTATTACTCCACACATCGACCGCTATCCAGCATGCATCTAGTGTATTAAGTTCATGAAGAACGGAGTAACGTCTTAAGCAAGATGACATGATGTAGACAAAGTAAACTCACGTATGAATAAACCCCATCTTTTTACCCTTAATAGCAATGATACATACGTGTCATGTCCCTTTCTGTCACTGGGATTGAGCACCGCAAGATCGAATCCATTACAAAGCACATCTCCCATTGCAAGATAAATCAATCTAGTTGGCCAAACCAAATCAATAGATCGGAGAGAAATACGAAGCTATAATAATCATGCATAAAAGAGTTCAGAGGAAACTCAAATAATATTCATGAATAATCTGATCATAAACTCACAATTCATCGGATCCTAACAAACACACCGCAAAAAGTGATTACATCGGATAGAACTCCAAGAACATCGAGTAGAACATTGTATTGAAGATCAAAAAGAGAGAAGAAGCCATCTAGCTACTAACTATGGACCCGAAGGTCTGTAGTAAACTACTCACGCATCATCGTAAGGGCAGCAAGGATGATGCAGAGCCCCTCCGTGATCGATTCCCCCTCCGGCGGAGTACCGGAAAAGGCCTCCAGATGGGATCTCTCGAGAACAGAAGCTTGCGGCAGCGGAAAAAGTATTTCGTGTACTCCTCTGTTGGTTTCCCAATTTTAGAGAATGTATAGAGGTGGAATTAGGTCAAACGGAGCTGTGTGGGCCCCACAAGGTACCAGGGCGCCCCCCCTGGGGCGCGCCGTGGTGCCTCGTGGGCCACTGCTTCATCTTCTCGTCCCCTCCCGAAGCTTCTAGTGTTTGTTATGTCCAAAAAAATATCTCCAAAAAGTTTCGTGGCATTTGGACTTCGTTTGGTACTGATATTCTAGAAAACCAAAAACAGGCAAAAAAACAACAACTGGCACTGGGCACTAAGTTAATAGGTTAGTCCCAAAAAATGATATATAATTACTGTAAATGTATATAAAAACATCCAAGATTGATACTATAATAGCAAGGAACAATCAAAAATTATAGATACGTTGGAGAAGTATCACCCACCCACCGGGCGACAGTTCCACAGGGAACCATCACTAGTAGAAAACAGGGCTTTGGTTCTGGCCAGATCAGAGCAATAGTCCCGGTCATGTTACGAACCGGGACTAATGTGAGCATCAGTCCCGGTTCGAGCGGCTAGGACGCCGGCCGGGCCTTGGCAGGCATCAGTCCCGATTCGACTGGGACCTTTAGTCCCGGTTCCAGACACCAACCGGGACTAAAGGGCCTCGCTCCCTTTAGTCCCGGTTGGTGTCTAGAACCGGGACTGAAGATCCCGGTTCTAGACACCAACCGGGGCTAAAAAGATGCCTATATATATCCTCGCCCCTGCCCGCCCTCTCCTCTGTTTTTCGGCCATAGAAGGTGGGAGGTGTGTGTGCTACTTTGTTCTCACTTCTTATGCACATGAGGTGTTCGATGAAATGCCCGAGACACACTTAAGCTTTCTCCTCTGTTCTTCCTCCAAGCTCGACCTCCAAGCTCCATTTTCCACAAGATTTGTCTAGATTTGGCGGTGCACCAACTATCCAAGTGTTCTAAAAGGTTAGCAACTTCATCCTTTCATCTCTCACTGCTAGTTTAGCTCATTTCATATGCTCTAGAAGTAGAGTGGTTTGTGGGTTTTAGTGGAGGAGTGTATGTGGGAGTTTATTTGATTTAGATGCACAATTTGAGCTCAAATTAACTTCTTAGTTTGCACATGTGTAGGGTGCCGTCCCGTCCCCGTCCCCGTCCTTACCGCCGTCGATCGCCCGCGCCGATCTCGTCGTCGGCACCACCGTGGTGAGCCTCTTGTTCTTATCTTTTTTTAAAAGAACAAATTCTTACTTGTATGATTTAGATAGCTACTTGTATAATTTTCTTACTTGTATTATTGTTTGTTATTATATAGTGCCATGGTTTTGGTATCCGCCCCCGTCGGCTCTCGTCCGGTCTATAATTCGGATGTGGTATATTATCTTTTATAACTATTTGTTTCATTTAGTGTTTATGACAATTATGCCGACCAACTTGACATAGATGTTTTTATCTAGGAGGCATGTGAACCGGAAATTCCAACCGACCCTCTTGTCGAGAGGTTAAATTTAGTTGAAAAAGAAAACAATTATTTGAAAAAAATTTGAAAAGAATTGAAGAAGAGAAGATGAAATTGGAGTTGCATGTTGCCGATGTCGTCGATCTACACAAGATCCAGATGGATACAATGCGCTTGAAGATTAGAAAGATTAGAAAATATGCCATTGATAAAGAGGCTTGGTATCATTATGTTGTTGGATCAATTGTTACCTTAGTTGCGATTTTGATCGCATTTGTTGTTGCATTTAAATGTTTTACATAGTTGTATGTTGTTTTATGAGAACTCTATATGAACTTTATGTATTTATTTTTGCAGTAATAACATTTGATCACTACTGTACTTTGGTTTTAATGTGATGATGAACTTGTATTAATTTGGTCATTTCTCTATTCATGATGTTCTGTAATGGTTTTTTATATACTTAATTACATAATGCAGATGAACCAACAATGGATGTACGGTGACCGACGCACTTCCGAGTACATTACCGGCCTGCATAATTTTATCGATGTGGCTGAGGCAAACAAGCAGAATGGTTTTATGTACTGTCCATGTGTTGTCTGTGAGAATACGAAGGATTACTCTTCCTCGAAAACCCTTCACTTCCACCTGCTTGAGAAAGGTTTCATGCCCCACTATAATTGTTGGACCAAGCACGGAGAAAGAGGGGTTATGATGGAAGACAATGAAGAAGAAGAGGATGATGACAACTATCCTATGTTCCCTGAATACGGTGATACTGCAACGGGGGAAGCTGGAGATCAAGAGGCACCAGATGTGCCCGCTGATGATCTTCGCCGGGTCATTGTTGATGCACAGAGAGAATGCAAAAGTGAAAGGGAGAAGTTGAAGTTCGATCACATGTTAGAGGATCACAAAAAACGGTTGTACCCAAATTGCGAAGATGGCAACACAAAGCTCGGTACCACACTGGAATTGCTGCAATGGAAGGCAGAGAATGGTTTATCCGACAAGGGATTTGGGAAGCTACTGAAAATAATGAAGAAGAAGCTTCCAAAGGATAACGAATTGCCTGACAGTACATACGAAGCAAAGAAGGTTATCTGCCCTCTAGGATTAGAGGTGCAGAAGATACATGCATGCCCTAATGACTGCATCCTCTACCGCGGTGAGGAGTATGAGAATTTGAATGCATGCCCGGTATGCGGTGCATTGCGGTATAAGATCAGACGAGATGACCCTGGTGATGTTGAGGGTGTGCGCCCTAGGAAGAGGGTTCCTGCTAAGGTGATGTGGTATGCTCCTATAATACCACGGTTGAAACGTCTGTTCAGAAACAAAGAGCATGCCAATTTGTTGCGATGGCACAAAGAAGACAGTAAGAAAGATGAGATGTTGAGAGTACCCGCTGATGGGTCGTAGTGGAGAAAAATTGAGAGAAAGTGGTCGGAGTTTGCAGGTGATGCAAGGAAATTATGGTTTGGTATAAGTGCAGATGGCATTTATCCTTTTGGGGAGCAGAGCAGCAATCATAGCACCTGGCCTGTGACTCTATGTATCTATAACCTTCCTCCTTGGTTGTGCATGAAGTGGAAGTTCATTATGATGCCAGTGCTCATCCAAGGCCCTAAGCAACCCGGCAACGACATTGATGTGTACCTAAGGCCATTAGTTGAAGAACTTTTACAGCTGTGGAATATAAAAGGTGTACGTGTGTGGGATGAGCACAAATAGGAGGAATTTGACCTACGAGCGTTGCTGTTTGTAACCATCAATGATTGGCCTGCTCTTAGTAACCTTTCAGGATAGTCAAACAAGGGATACAACGCATGCACGCACTGTTTAGATGAGACTGAAAGTATATATTTGGACAAATGTAAGAAGAATGTGTACCTGGGACATCGTCGATTTCTTCCGACCAAGCATGCCTTAAGAAAGAAAGGCAAGAATTTCAAAGGTCAGGCAGATCACCGGAAGAAGCTTGTCCCCCGTACTGGTGATGATATATTTGATATGGTCAAGGATTTAAAAGCAATCTTTGGAAAGGGTCCTGGCGGACAATCTGTTTCGAATGACGCTGACGGACACACACCCATGTGGAAGAAGAAATCTATATTTTGGGACCTACCCTATTGGAAAGTCCTAGAGGTCCGCTCTGCAATCGACGTGATGCACGTGACGAAGAATCTTTGCGTGAACCTGCTAGGCTTCTTGGGCGTGTATGGAAAGACAAAAGATACACCAGAGGCACGGGAGAACCAGCAACGTATGAACGAAAAAGACGACATGCATCCAAAGCAGTATCAAGGTCCTGCCAGCTACGCTCTTACCAAAGCAGAGAAGGAAATCTTTTTTGAATGCCTGCTCAGTATCAAAGTCCCATCTGGCTTCTCGTCGAATATAAAGGGAATAATAAATATGGCAGAGAAAAAATTCCAGAACCTAAAGTCTCATGACTGCCACGTGATTATGACGCAATTGCTTCCTTTTGCATTGAGGGGGCTTCTACCAGAAAATGTTCGATTAGCCATTGTGAAGCTATGTGCATTCCTCAATGCAATTTCTCAAAAGGTAATCGATCCAGAAATCCTACCAAGGTTACAGAATGATTTGGTCCAATGTCTTGTCAGTTTCGAGTTGGTGTTCCCACCATCCTTCTTCAATATTATGACGCACGTCCTAGTTCACCTAGTCGACGAGATTGCAATTCTGGGTCCTGTATTTCTACACAATATGTTCCCCTTTGAGAGGTTCATGGGAGTCTTAAATAAATATGTTCATAACCGTGCTAGGCCAGAAGGAAGCATCTCCAAGGGCCACGAAACAGAGGAGGTCATTGAGTTTTGTGTTGACTTTATTCCTGACCTTAAGCCGATTGGTGTTTCTGAATCGCGGCATGAGGGGAGACTGGGTGGAAAAGGCACGCTAGGACCGAAAGCAATAATATGTAGGGACGGGCATTCTTGGGCGCAAGCACACTACACAGTTCTACAAAATTCTACCTTGGTGGCCCCGTATATCAATGAACACAAGAATATTTTACGCTCCAAACATCCGGAGCAGTCTGACGACTGGTTTACACGTGAACACATGGGGACTTTCGGCGGTTGGTTGCAAACACATCTCATGGGTAACACCACTGTTGGAGATGAGCTGTACTTGTTGGCCAGGACATCATCTTCGACTGTATTGACTTTCCAAGGGTACGAGATAAATGGGAATACATTTTACACAATCGCCCAAGATAAAAAGAGCACCAACCAAAACAGTGGTGTCCGCTTTGATGCAGCAAACACCAATAGGGCAAAGGACACATATTATCGTTACATAGAGGAGATATGAGAACTTGACTATGGACGTGATTTTAAGGTCCCTTTGTTTCGGTGCAAATGGGTCAATCTGACAGGAGGCGGGGTACAGGTAGACCCGCAGTACGGAATGACAACAGTGGATCTCAACAATCTTGGGTACACAGACGAACCATTCATCCTAGCCAATGATGTGGCGCAGGTTTTCTATGTGAAGGACATGTCTACCAAACCGAGAAAAAGAAAAGATAAGGAAGCGAATACATCATACGATGATCCAAAGCGCCACATAGTTCTTTCAGGGAAAAGAAACATTGTGGGAGTGGAGGACAAGACAGACATGTCAGAAGATTATGAAAAGTTTCATGAAATTCCTCCCTTCACAGTGAAGACTGACCCAAGCATCCTGGTAAATGATGAAGATTATTCATGGTTACGGCGCAATAAGCAAGGGACACACGCGAAGAAATAGTTTTATACCCCAAAAGATCCCACTCTGGGATGTGACCGGCTTCACTGCCATCACTTTCTCTCTACTGTGAGTTTCCGGACTTATAGCTGGAAAGTGCCACTTCGGACAAACCGGAGGGAATCTTTGTAAGAGCTAGCTAGGGCATTTTGGCATTTGAAACATGATTTTAGAATAATTATTTATTAAGTTATGAAATTTCAATTATTCATATCCTTTTAGTATTTTAATTATACAGAGGAGTTAATCAATGCAAATATTTAGACCATTTTAGCAGGTGTACCAAGTTTGAGCTCAATAGCAAAAAGAATCAACTAAAAAGCTTTTATAAAACTCTAGTTATGATCAAATTAATATTAACTTAAAACTATATAAAATTTATGCAACTAAAATTTTCATAAAGTATTTTTTGTTAAAAACTTTAATAGCAAAAAGAATTAAATGAAAACTAGGCATGTATGCTACTGTTTTTTAATCTGTTTAAAAGAAAACTAAAACTAAAATATCCTAAAAAGGTCTAAAACCAAAAACAGAATGCAAATACAGTTTCAGATGCATATGTAATTGTGTGCTCCATCATTACTTGACTTGCGTTATTTTTTCAGAGTCTCTTGTGGTCTATTCACGATCAAATGCATTGAACACTGGGACGGAGATGAGTGGACATATGACTTTGACCAGAACGAGATTAATTCTTTAAGGGGACGCATTCTCGCTGAAATACTATTTTCAGAGTGCAACACGATGGAAACGGTGAAGGAAAAGATTCTTAAAATCATGCCGAAGGAATGAATGGGAGGATGTGGTGTTGGATATTACGTTCTTTCTTTATTGTAATGCCACATGATTTTTCATTTTTTACAACTAAATAAAAGTGTCGTGGTCGGTACTTTGTACCATTTTGATATTGTAATGGCAGATGATTTTTCATTATTGGCAACTAAATAAAAGTGCCGTGCTCGGTACTTCGTAAAATTTTGATTTTGTAATGGCACTCTTTCGGAATTATTATATATATTCTTATGGCATATTTTTATGATGTTATGTGAATGAGGCTGTTTTCTGAATGAGGTTATTTTAGTTCACAGATATTCTATACTGTTTATTTTACTTCACTGATTTTTAATACTGATTATTTGAACGAGTTTTCATTAAGTACTAAAAAAGTAAATAAATAAATAAAAAAAGAAGCCCGACCGCAGCTGCTGGACCGCCGTTCAACCAGCGAATAAACCGTCCAAATCAAGCCCGCGGGCGACTCGGGCGGTGAATCGGGCACACGAACGGCCCAGCGGCTGGGTCAACCACAGGGCAAGCGGCGGCATTGTGTTTCGAGGAGTTCGGAATGGCTGCACGACGCGGCTATTTAAGCCGGTCGGCGCGCCCGTCGCTCGGCGAGGTGGGACTAAACTTGCGACGCGCTGGCGGGGGGCGGTGCCGAACGAGAATTAGTCCCGGTTGGTGCCACCAACCGGGACTAAAGGCCTCCCTTTAGTCCGGTCCGTGTCACCAACCGGGACTAAAGGCCTGGGTTTCGCGCCCTTTGGGCTGCTGAAATTTAGCTTTAGTCCCAGTTGGAGCCACCAACCGGGACTAAATCTTGGGCTATATAAACCGCAGCGAAATTTTTCGTCCCCCAAACTTCTCCATCGCCTCTCCTCGCCTCGACGCGCTGCCCCGACACCGTCGCCGACGCCCTGCCCTGACGCCGTCGCCGACGCCTCCTCGCTGTGAGCGCCGCCCCGATCCCCTCCTCCTCCTCCTATTCCCCCCCCCCCCCCGTGCTGGGCGCCGACCCCGATGCCGGCCGGCCGCGCTGCTGGCCGACCCCGACGCCGCCCGCGCCGCTCTGCTGGACGACGCTGGCATTTTTTTTAATTAGAGATATTTTTGTTCATTGAGATGAGATGAGATGGAGATGGCTGATTTTTTTTGTTTGTTTTGTGTAGTTTTACTAGGTTTTTAGATACATATACTCAATGTGATAGATAGATGTCCAATGCCTCATATCACGAACATAGTTATATTCGATAATTGATCTTCATATAAATGAAGCATAAAAGTTTAGCAATCACTTAGAAATTTTCATGTTGTAGGAGTACATGTAAAAAAATTCAGAGTTGTTCATTGACTTAGAAATTTTCATGTTGTTCATTGACTTAGACATGAGGGGGGGGGGTCGTTAAAACATAACCCCGATAACTTCGGTATAACTTCGACATGAGGGGGGGTCGTTAAAACATAACCCCGATAACTTCGGTATAACTTCGACATGAGGGGGGAGGAGTCCTCGACGATCGCCGGAGGAGGCCCCGACGATCGCCGGAGGAGTCGTCCCCGACGATCGACATGAATAAACTTTGTACATGTGTTTGGTGCATTTTAATGTCTATTTGCTGCTGGTATTTAATGAATAAACTTTGTTTTACATTTGCTGAAAAACTGCTAAGTCTGAAACTGACTGTTATAAAACTTGTCAACTTTGCATGATGTTTGTCACTAATCCATTGCTCATATGCATATGATTCCTTCTTGTGATTTGGTCTATGTAATGTGTACTTTGATGCCATGCCCTTGGTTGCCATGTAAAGTTGTTGTAGCATGACTCAATCTTGCTCTCAAGCTGTCATCATAATGTTACTGTTTTGCATTCCCAGATTTCATTAAGTCTGAAAAACAGCTTATCTCTCTTGGTTGTATATTGCCATGTTGTAATATTTGCAGAAACTATCGAACACGACAAAGACTTAGAACAAGAAGAGATGTTGGGGGATATAATCCGCGACGCAGGTGATGATATCACCTCATAGTTTCTCAACGACTCCGATGGTGAGGGAAGAGAGGATGACGGCTCCAGTGATCGAATGGAGGGAGAAGATGACGGCTCCGGCGGTGTTGGAGCCTTAACTGTTGCAAAGTCTGGCGAGGTATATTAATTAAGCCTGCTGACTAGATGCATTAATTGATTTGTATGTACATATATTAATGCTTCTTTCTTCTTTTAGCCCTCCGGATCGAGCCAACCTTCTGTAAAGAGACGAGGCCCGAAGAAAAGGTTGGGCGAGAATGAAAGGTTCACGGTCGAAGAAATCGCTGCAGATGGCGAACCGACTGCTCCCAAGCGGACTGCAGACCGATTTATAAGTCAGTGCGGAGTTGTTGTTAGGGACAGCATCCCGATCAGCATTCAAGAATGGAATAAGCCAAAGGCGGACGATGGAGTTTCTTATGTCGACGATAGATCCAAAGCTGAGCTTTGGAATACGCTCATGACAAATTTCAGCCTACCGCCAGAGGTGGATCCAAATAGCAATGTTGTAGAGCGAAAAATCAAGGCATGGGCTCTTAAGAAGATGGACGAACAATTCAAGAACTGGAAGAAAAGATTGCACAAAAAGTTTGTCCTGAAAGAGAAGACTCCAACATTCACCGGTCAATATGAGAAGATGAAAGATCACTGGCCCGCATTTGTGGCGTACAAGACATTGGAGAAAGGTAAGAAAAGGTCACTGATAAATAAGCAAAATGCTGCAAAGAAGGAATATAACCATGTTACGGGGTCAGGTGGCTACAAGGTTGCCCGGCCTACGTGGGACAAAGCTGAGAACGACCTGCTTGATAAAGGGATCCATCCAGAGACATTGAACTGGCCCGAACGGGCAAGGACTTGGTTCTTCGGGCATGGGGGAACTTTGCACCCAGAAACAGGGAAGTGTGTTTATACGAAAGCTCAACTTGCAACACCCGTCAAAAACATTCAGGATGCAATCCAGGACGTGCAGGAAGGGAAGTTCCATCCCGACAGAGAGAAGGACGAGCTGTCACGCGCCCTCGGGAATCCTGAACACCCTGGACGAACACGAGGCACATCAGGCTCCGTTCCGTGGAAGGTTGGGTTTCCCGACAGCAGTGACACTTACAGAAGCCGAGGGAGAAAGAAGAAAGAGGATGCAGACCGGCTGCAGAAGGTAGAAGAAATAGTAGCGTTGCAGCAGAAGCAAATAGAGGCACTTACCAGCCAGCGAGCTACCGGCCCATCATCTCAGTGGCACGAAGATCCTTCATTCGATACTTCCCACGGAGCTACCCCACCATCTCAGCGGAACAGCAGCGTGGCTTCCACAGAGCTCGTTCGGCCACCCATAGATGATATCACGGCTCCTGATCGCTACCCCGTGGATGATATTACGGAGAGGGAACATTGTGATCTACATGCGAAATGCATGAACATAACCTTGAAGGTGGCGGTCGGCTATGCCTTACCTCGTGTACCTGATGGAACTTACCATTGCTCTCCGATTCCAGATGGCTATGCTGTTGTCGGGGTGGATGAAGTTACCAACGGATTTGAGCAGCTGGAGCTTGAGTACCCTATAGGTGAAGGGGAGACTCATCTGGGAGATGCCATAAGGACTACCATTCTATGGAGAAAGGAACACATCATGCTTCCATACTAGACGCCGCGTCAGCAGACTCAGCCGGAGGAGGCCCCTCAGCAGACTCCTCACAGTCCAGCTCTATCTCCGCTGCCTCAGCCGTCTCCGCTGCCTCAGCCATCTCCGCCGCGTCAGCACACTCCGTCGCGTCAGCACACTCCGTCGCCTCAGCTGTCTCCGCCGCGTCAGCGGACTCAGCCGGAGGAGGCCCCTCAGCAGAATCCGCCGCGTCAGCTGACTCCGCCTCCTTCGCCGCCTCAGCACCGGTGGAAGAGATCTGCCGCCGCTCCGGCGGCTAGTAGTACAACAGCGAAGAAATCCATAGCAGGTAGCGTCAAGAAGGCTCCTGCCAAGTTACTATACGACATGACTGAGGAGGAAACCAAGGAGATCGTGGCTCCGACGTGAAACGCCAGGTTGCACCGACCCGTCCAGATCCAACGGAGAAAATAGATCCGGTAAAAGCGAGGCGCTTGCTGGAAAACCTTACAAAACCACCGCCGCCTCCGCTGCTATCAAACTATGACCGCTCTATTGTAAAGTCATATAGAGATCCACAGCAGCGGTCGGGAAGTAGCAGTAGTGCAAGGGGGAAAACAATTCCCCAGCTCGGCGAACAGAAAAACCAATCGTGCCCCCCGCTCAAGGTGTTTACCGATATCGCTAATGATCCGGAGGTAGCGGCCGCTGATCCTGGTTTCACTCTTGGTGATTACTTAGGCGATGAGGTACAGTTCGAAATGGCTGAGTTAGCCTTTAAATTCGAGCACGGGAAGCCTCTCGTCAGACATGAGGAGCTCCCGCATCTACCAACGATGATGCGAAGATTGCATGACTGGTACTTGGAAGCCTCAAAGCAAGGGAGCAACTATATCATTGTGGGAATTAAAGATGAGCATTACTTCAATGGAGACGAGGAGATTTTCATTGAATTTGAAGAATTATTTCAGTTATACAATCAAGACGCCATCGACAAATCTATCGTCAGTTGCTATTGTTTGTAAGTATCATTTCTGTAATTAAGTCTCTAGCTCAGCTCGTTCATTGCATGTATAATTATCCTCACTATATATATTATGCAGAAAGAAGATCCTCGAATGCAAAAGAGGACAAATCTATGACATTGGGTTCACTAACCCAAATACTATTCATGAAGCTACGGTAAAATGAAACGCCAAGGATACAGAGAAGATCTTGCTAAGGGCGTTAATTAAACAACAAACCAAAAGGGAAATACTATTTCCTTACAACTTCCAGTGAGTGTTATACTGTCTTGTACACATCATTTTGTTTCGCTTACTCGATGTTAAGTGTAATTGATGAGCTATGCGTGCGCAGGTTCCACTTTATTCTGCTAGTCATTCAGTTTGACGCAGGAAAAGTACTTGTCATGGACTCGTTACGTAAAGACCCTGAGATGTGGGCAAACCTGAAAAAAATTCTCTAGAGGTAATTTCAATCATTATCGCACTATATCGGCAACTATCATTCATTTCCTGATATCAAGTAATTAATAACTCCTTTATTCATTTTCTTTGCCGGGCAGGGTTTGGAAAGAGTTTACCAAGCAGGTTATGGGTGAATGGAGAGAGGAGCTGCGATTTGAACAACTCAGTGTAAGTAGTACTAGCTAGGTCCGCGCATTTCTTTGATTCTAGTTTCAATACCACTATCATGCTTGATTATTATTTTGATTGAACTCTATTCTCGTAAAGTGCTCGAGGCAGGGATCCGGGAATAACTTATGTGGATACTACGTTTGCGAGTTCATTCGCCAGACGACCTCTGAGACGGGCAGATTTTTGGAAAAACTTGAAGTACGTAAACAATATTCACAAATTTATTTTATTACCATCAATTGTGTTGAGTTTCATTCATATATATATATATATATATATATATATATATATATATATATATATATATATATATTGACCCCCTTCTTTAAATTAGATCGAACGGAAGCGGGACGAACTCGTACCAAAGGCTCGCATACGAGCAATTCAAGAGGAATTGGCGGGATTCTTCCTTCAAGAGATCATAGCTAAAACCGGACAATACCATCGAGAATTGGAAGTGAATGTTGGTAATTAGATATTAGGGATCGTAAGAGATGTTACATTGTATATATGCATGAACGTGTACTATACGTAGTAGCGTCGAATAGATATACGAAAACTTGTTGTTCGACCAAGCATGGAGAAAGAGAGGTCACTTCTCTCTATATTCATGACGATTTGTGTAATGGTTCCTTCATTGCTATATGTAGTAGCTAACGTCGAGTTGAATGGAAAACGTAAAATAAAAACGAAAACCCTAAATGTAAAAGAATTGAATGGTAAACACAAAAAGAAAAGGGGGAAATACAATATGAAACCCCTAAACCCTCCAAAACCCTAAACCCCTCATTTCAAAAAAAACAAAAACCCCAGCGCTTGGCAGGTGCTGACGCGTGGCTGCCTTTTAGTCCCGGTCGGTGTTACCAACTGGGACTAAAGGTCCTCCTGCCTGGGCGCCCCACAGCGGCCACGTGGAGCTCCTTTAGTCCCGGTTCATAACACAACAGGGACTAAAAGTGGGGGCCTTTAGTCCCGATTGCTTAGTCCCGGTTGCAGAACCGGGACTAAAGGCCCTTAGGAACCGGGACTAATGCCCTGTTTTCTACTAGTGCATGGTGACAAGAAGATGTGGACGGAGCTCTGGAAAATTCATTGCCCTGGGAAGGTGCATCATTTCATGTGGCGTGTGGCGCACAATAGTCACCCAATGCTGAGGAATGTTGAGCGCATCGGGGTGGAGTTGGACACAAACTGCATCATGTGCAAGAGACTACCTGAGGATGGAGGACACCTGTTCTTGAGGTGCAAGGAAGTGAAGCAGATGTGGCGCAGCACGGGTCTTGAGGAGCACAGGCTTAAACTGCTGGAGTGTACTTCTCCACGCCAGCTACTAGCGGCATCTTCTCCCTTCCGGAGGACACTAAGCTAAAGATCACCTGCCTCATATGGATGTGGTGGTCAGAGAGAAACAAAGTAAACCATCAGCAAGATAGGGCGTCCGCCCATGAATTCCAACTCCTCATGTCAAAGTCCTTATCAGAGTGGCAGGAGTTCAACTCAAAGGCGTTGGGGAAGAAAGACAAGCCTCGTGCAAAATGGTCAAAGCCTACGACGGAGTTTGTGAAGATCAATGTTGACGGGGCTTTTGAGCCAGGGAGCCAGCAAGCCGGCTGGGGCTGTGTGGCAAGGGACCATACTGGCGATGTCTTATTTGCTGTGGCCGGGGAGTTGGAGAATGTGACTGAAGCTCTACACGCCGAAGCCCGTGCACTTATGCATGCAATAACCCTGGCTGAAGCACATGGCATGGGGCGCCTTGTGTTTGAAACGGATTGCTTGGGCCTTGTCAACGCCATTGCCACTGCTGTGTTGGATCGATCAAGCTTGGGTGCCATCTTTCGGGAGACGAGATTCCTTCTTCAGATAGGCTTTATTGAGTGGAGTATTGTACACTGCCCACGTACTTGTAATTTTCCAGCACATGAGCTGGCCTCTCTGGGTAGGCAGGGTATGCATGGGAGCCAATATGTATGGCTCTCGAACTCCCCCCCTATTGAGTGGAGTATTGTACACTGCCCACGTACTTGTAATTTTCCAGCACATGAGCTGGCCTCTCTGGGTAGGCAGGGTATGCATGGGAGCCGATTGCTTAGTCCCGATTGCTTAGTCCCGGTTGCAGAACCGGGACTAAAGGCCCTTAGGAACCGGGACTAATGCCCTGTTTTCTACTAGTGCATGGCGACAAGAAGATGTGGACGGAGCTCTGGAAAGTTCATTGCCCTGGGAAGGTGCATCATTTCATGTGGCATGTGGCGCACAATAGTCACCCAATGCTGAGGAATGTTGAGCGCATCGGGGTGGAGTTGGACACAAACTGCATCATGTGCAAGAGACTACCTGAGGATGGAGGACACCTGTTCTTGAGGTGCAAGGAAGTGAAGCAGATGTGGCGCAGCACGGGTCTTGAGGAGCACAGGCTTAAACTGCTGGAGTGTACTTCTCCACGCCAGCTACTAACGCGCATCTTCTCCCTTCCGGAGGACACTAAGCTAAAGATCACCTGCCTCATATGGATGTGGTGGTCAGAGAGAAACAAAGTAAACCATCAGCAAGATAGGGCGTCCGCCCATGAATTCCAACTCCTCATGTCAAAGTCCTTATCAGAGTGGCAGGAGTTCAACTCAAAGGCGTTGGGGAAGAAAGACAAGCCTCGTGCAAAATGGTCAAAGCCTACGGCGGAGTTTGTGAAGATCAATGTTGACGGGGCTTTTGAGCCAGGGAGCCAGCAAGCCGGCTGGGGCTGTGTGGCAAGGGACCATACTGGCGATGTCTTATTTGCTGCGGCCGGGGAGTCGGAGAATGTGACTAAAGCTCTACACGCCGAAGCCCGTGCACTTATGCATGCAATAACCCTGGCTGAAGCACATGGCATGGGGCGCCTTGTGTTTGAAACGGATTGCTTGGGCCTTGTCAACGCCATTGCCACTGCTGTGTTGGATCGATCAAGCTTGGGTGCCATCTTTCGGGAGACGAGATTCCTTCTTCAGATAGGCTTTATTGAGTGGAGTATTGTACACTGCCCACGTACTTGTAATTTTCCAGCACATGAGCTGGCCTCTCTGGGTAGGCAGGGTATGCATGGGAGCCAATATGTATGGCTCTCGAACTCCCCCCCTATTGAGTGGAGTATTGTACACTGCCCACGTACTTGTAATTTTCCAGCACATGAGCTGGCCTCTCTGGGTAGGCAGGGTATGCATGGGAGCCAATATGTATGGCTCTCGAACTCCCCCCCCCCCCCCCCCCCCCCCCCATGTAACCGATGCAGTGACCGCCGATTTGGTCTGGTCCGGCGTAATCTATGGAATGCATGGTGTTCTAGTTCAAAAAAAGATTTGTTTTAGCTGGGCTGTACACATACGCTTTAATTTCTGACTTCGGCTGGCGCAACCATTGTGGGCTAGATAGTTGGGTGCTTTTGGTCCAGGTGGGAGGAAGCCTCTTTTGCATGTACGACGTATGGACTCTATAGTTGGCTACTTCGGTTGCCTAAAAAAAACAGCTGGCTACTTCGGTGTAGATGCGAGGAACCGGAAGGAGCGACAGATCGGAAAGCTTCTCTCACCCAAAGAAAAAAATAAGACCGTGTTGTGCGTTGCAGCCCTATCATCTTCTCCAGATCCGTCTCATCGGCTTCTCAGTACCATCGGTTGATTTCTCTCATCCTCTTCGTCTTCTGCACTAAATCCCGTTCTATTAATCTCCACAACGCACTGTGTCTTCTCCGACTCATGGTCTCCTCCACTAACGCATCCCATCCCATCCCATCCAATCCCATCTCCATTCTCGCTATCCTCCAATGGCTCTGTTGTCGCCGTCGCTAAGATTCCGTTGCACGCCATCTGATTGCGAACTCACTCATAGGTTACGGACAGAAAAGCAAAGAAGCTGCTCTCCCTGTGCTCTTCAACGGCCATCTCTATGAGTCAAAAGGTGAAAGAGCATCATGGTGAGCAACACAATCCATCTGATTTGTACATACGATCTCCTTCCAAATAGTCCCTCCATTCCACAATGTAGTGCGCCCGCGCTTTCCGAGATCTAAGTTTGACCATAAATTTAACCAACGAGACCGACTGCGGCAGGAGCAAAAATTATACCACTGAATTAGTATCGAAATATCGAATTCAATGGTATAATTTTTGCTTCCGCCGCAGTCGGTCTCGTTGGTTAAATTTATGGTCAAACTTAGATCTCGGAAAGCGCGGGCAAGGTTTTGACTTTCGGTTTGTGAAATTTTTTGCCTCGGGCTGAGATGGCCGAATTTTGGCCATTTTTTAAAATTCCGGCCGAAATTTGACCAAATTTTGACCAAAATTTGGCTGAAATTTGACCAAAATCTATTATTTCGCCGGAAAGTATATTTCACCCCAGGCCGAGATGGCTGAAATTCGGCCGAAATCCATTTTTTTCGGCCGAAATTCAAAACACAGAGCGCGGGCGCACTACATTGTGGAATAGAGGGAGTATAATTTATTTGATCCCGCCCGCTTCCATGTGATGACAGCTTGGGTATAGGGGATCACACGGTTTGTTGATGTGGCGTTTCTTCTTGACTAGCACACGAAGCTTTTTACGTCCTTGGTTGTTTGCTGCAAATGCAGTTATTGATTGGTTTAGTTATGGGTTCATTCTTGCAGGTGGGCAGAAATTATGACCGATGCTTATGTTCACGGACAATAGGATCCAGCCGGTGAGAAATCCACATATAACCACAAGATTCAGTTTCTGTTGTACTTTATTATCTCATTTTATATTCCCCCACTTGCTTATATTTTTCCTTCTCCATGCAGCAGCTGCATGACATACATTGCTTCGTGCGAACTGAAACCAGAGGCAAGGGCTAGCAAATATTAACATGTTTGTTTAGATTTATTGCCCATAAGCGGTTGAATTTTTGTCCGTTCTAATGAGCACTTCACTAATAGTATTTCTTTACTTCTTTTTTTCTCGGTTACCTTTTGCATTTTTTATGTTTAATGATGTGATCATCTTAGAAATAGCTCTTCAGGGATAATTTTAGCAATAGTTTTCATTGTGATTCTCAATTTTGTTTTGTATTAGGCATTCGCTAAATGTAGCAATGAAAATCAAGAAATGCGTTGGTCCCTTTCTCATCTAAAAAGAAACTCTTAATGACATAAGACATCGGCTATATATTTTCATTTCACCGTTTACCTTCGTGCATCTACCCTGATTGACAACACATGTCTTCTGCAGGATTCCTCTTAATTCTTCAAACAATGATATCCCATGTTCTTTTGTCGTTTCAATTAGAGAAGCTCAGAAGGAATACAAAGATGCAACTGCAATGGTGAAGAACACAAAAGAACCAGTGTTTTTTACTTTTAGATGTGAGCCCATGCCTTAACACACTGCTAACACATTGTTTAGGGGCCATCTGTCTTTGGATACATTGTTGACTACCAAGACGACACTCACAAACAACATCAAATATATACTGCTAAGAATATGGCTCATATATGGTTGATGCTACAAACTGCTATAATTTTACCATACAACTTCGAATAAATTTGAATCACTTATACATTGAATCTATTATATTATTAATTATTATCACCTCTATATGAAGTCTACCATATTATTGATTCATATTATCATCTTCTTTGCTATGTGGATGTTACTCAAAAAATCACAAGAAATTCCCGCTGCAACGCGCGGGGTATCACCTAGTTAATAAAGTGGCTGCATGCATCTTACAGATGCAGAGGCCGGGGTTCATCCTCCTTTTCAAAAAAAAAAAGACTTGTCTTGCTGTAGAAGTGTAGATGCTCTAAAGCTAGTCTACCCACGACCTCTGCCATTGCTGCAGCCCCTGCAGCCCCTGCGCCTCTGCCATTTGTCCAGATCTGGGATATTAGACTCCCGCTAAAGATCCGGATTTTCCTCTGGCAATGGATCCGGGGCCGAACACCGTCCGGCGTGGAGGTGCTCAAGCGGAATGGGCCTGGTGACAGCCTTTGCCCCTTATGTGGGACCGAGGAGGACTCGAATCACATCTTCTTTTCGTGCGTCTCGGCGCAATTCCTTTGGAGTTGCTTCCGCGAAGTGGTTGGTGGACGTTGGTGCAACACTAACTTCCCAGACCTCTTTGAGGAAATCCAAGCCTCCCCCCGGCGTGTCCGACACATTAGATGGTTGGGCATTGGGGTGCTCGCCTGGACGCTTTGGAACGTCCGTAATAAACTTGTGATCCAGCGTGTTCCTCTTCGACGTGCTACTGATGCGGTGTTCAAAATGTGTGGTTACTTGCAGCTTTGGCGGCCGCTTAGCCGCTCCGAGGATCGTGACGCCATCAACACCATCATTACGGACCTTCGCGCGTTGGCTCTCCGCTTGGCGCCACCGCGTCCTCCGCCACCCCCTGAGCCGGATTAGCTTCGTGGCCTGCGTTGCCACCTTGTTTCTGTTTTATTTGTTTGGGCTTGTTGAGCTGTGCCCTCAGCATAACCCTCTTGCACTTTGTTCGTCTGTGTGCTACCCTTGCGTGCGTGCGTGTCCGGTGTGAACTTGTGTTGATTTGTCGGCTCTGGTGGTTTGCTTTATATATAAAGCGGGGCGAAAGACTTTTTCGGTACCCACGACCTCCACGACTCCTACCGTGTAGAAGGAGATCTCGATTTCCTCTCGGACTGGCCCCGCAGCGGTTCAGACTTATTTCCCTCGCGCGCGCCGCCTTGTTGGACTCAGATACAGATTCGATTTCTTGCGTGGAGTGGGATCTCGCGCGACGGGGAGTAGTGAAGAACGAAAAGGAAGAACAGCACCTGCTTGCCGCTGGATCTCATGCATCCGGAGCGGCGAACTGGTGCGTTTTTAGATTGATATATAATAAACAGGGACAAATAGTTTACTTTTTGAGGGATCTCCACTCCAAGTCGCATCTTTTTTAGCCCCAAATTATTGCACTTGTTCTTAGACAAAAAGATGTGTGATCTGATATGAAATTTAGGGTGAACGCTAGGGTGGAACAACACCGATATTCCTTTACTCACCATAACCGTTTTCTGCTGCAGATGGTTCGAGTTCTTCGTCATTGGCTATAGGAAAAGGGTCACCTTGCAAACGAGATGATGATTCTCACGATAGCAAAAGAAGGGGATGTTCAGGCTCAGGGACGGAGCTTCCAGAGGTAGTACATACATCCATGAATTTGAAGGGTGGACCTATATATGCTGCAGAAATTGATTGACAACCAATGCAAGCTAAATGAAATTTAGTTTATTTTTCTGTTCTGCAATTTCCTGTAGTCCTGCTGCTGCATTAGTACTTCTGTTCTATTCCAATCATTCCAGATTTATCTCTGCTGCAGAAAAAACTGTCTGTCACGAGTCTTGTTCCAGATTCAGTGTGACATATACTCTTAAGTAAAATCTTACCTTTGGGCTGTCTGGTTTTCAAATGCTGGAGATTTCTGATTTTGATGGTCAACAGCCTTGCATACTGACCACTTACAGCAGTAGTGCCACAAAAACTGTCACAAACTTTATCCAGATTAAAAGCAGTAGTGCCACACCATCACAACCTATACAGCTTGCTCTCCAATACAATAAGGTTGCAATCAAATTCAGAACTCGAGAGATTGTCAATTACCATGTACCATGGTTCACCTTCACTTGCAAGCACGCACCATAAAGCTTCATATATTATCTAGCTTCTTTAAGAAGTACAACCTCTGTAACTTAATGTAAGACGTTTTTTAGACGTATGGTAAGTCTAAAAAACATCTTACATTAAGTTGCAGAGGGAGTAGAACTTAGTAAAACTTTGTCCCGGTAACAGCAGTTGACACCCTACCATATCCTTGAGGACCTTGTCTAAAACACCAGAATACCTTCTGTTCCTGAGATCCATTTTGTCTACACGTTCTTCTATGGATCTTGAAAAATTGAAATGTCAGGCAATAGATCTATAATAAGACATCTGTGCTTCCCCTGCTCATTTTCCTGGCTTCACACTTTTGCGGCGCTATGGTTGGTTGTATTGAGCTGTGTATTCTGTAATGAGTCAATTACACCGATGGTGATAGAACTTGGTACAAACGGTCACTTTGGTGCTATAAGTTGCAGCATACATTGAAGTGGTGTAAAAACTTGGCTTTCGTGTGCATATACAGTGCTTATCGTGTTTGAATACGAAATCGGCGCTGATTAGGCTCCAGCGTGGCGCGGGGCCTGCTGTTTTTTTGCACAAAAACCCTCAAAAATAATTCCTCGCGTAAAAGCTCCTTACGCGGGTCAAAATGTATATTAGTTGCTCGTATGGGTCCCACATGTCAGCAACCCACAAATAAGAAAAATAGTGCTTCAAAGGTGACTTGAACCCAGGATCTGTACCAACTATATCACCCTGCTAACCAACTCAACCATCCAGATTACATGTTCATAACGGAGTGGATAATTCCTTTATACATTCTTAAATTCTTAACCGGGCATGCAGTCCATTGCGGCCCATTTTGCACTGTTATTTTTATATGTAAATTATAATCATGTGTTATAAATTATATATATGTAAATAAAATAATTATATTATACAGAATGAACGCAGCTAGGTGGATATGGACATTATATATCCTTTGATTCTTAAGTGGGCTGCAGTCGTAGAGCCGATTTTGCACTGTTTATATATATATATAAATAGAATATATGTAAATTATAGTTATATATTATAAATAATACATGTAAAATAAAATAAATTACATTATGAAATAATCACGTAATTTAAAATTTATCCATATGATAAAATTTATCCATATGTAAATTATAGTTGTATATTATAAATAATACATGTAAAATAAAATAAATTACATTATGAAATAATCACGTAATTTATACAAAAATATTCATGTAGTAATTTCCGTATTGAATAAAAATTATCAAAGTTATTATATATTTTCTTTGTATATTTCAAAAATGCTTCTGTAAGTAAATGTTCAAAATTTAAAAACGATATTGATGTAGTATACATATAAGTGTCGTTGCTTTAAGATTTTTTTTTCTTGTTTTAAAAAGTGTTCACGTGTTTTCATTAAGTTTGTGTGTTTTCTTAAATGGGCTCCACTCCGTATGTTCCATTTTGCACTTTTATTTCTAGAAAATTGCAAACTATATGAAATTATAATTTTATTTTACTAATAATATATATATCCAAAATACATTATAAAATATTCACATATTTAAATAAATTTTAAAATGCTCATATAAATAATATTCACGTATTATAGTAATTTAAAATCTATAATTTATAATTTTCTCATATAAATAGTATTCACGGAGTAAATTGAAAAACGCTCATATAAATAATATTCATGTATTATATCATTTTTATATTTATCTTTATATTTAAATAAATTCTCATATAAATTTGAAAATGCTCACGGTTTTAATAAAATATTCATGTATTATATAAACATGTTTATTTTGTATAATGTAATTTATTTTGTTTATATGTATAATATTTATAACCCATGATTATAATTTACATATATTTTATACAAAATAATAGTGCAAAATGGGCTGAACGTACTGCAGTCTGCCTAAGGATCATAGAATATATAGCAGACGTATCCATTCTAGCCATAAAATTTTGTGTGGTGAGGTGGTTAGCAGTCCTCGTGAGGTGCGACAGCTCTGGTGTTCGAGTTCCAGCCGTAGTATATTTTTTCTTAATTTGTGGGTCGCTGATGTGGGACCCATATGGCCAACTACTGTACATTTCCCTGAGAAAAAAAGTGTGATGGTTTTTTCACAAAATAACACCCCACACACCATTGTAGTGGCTGACAGCAGGACCCACGCCACGCTGGCAAGCCAAGTCAGCGACGGTTTCGTATTCAAACACGATATGCACTGTATATGCACGTGAAAGCCAAGTTTTTACACCACTTTAATGTATGCCACAACTTGTAGCACTAAAGTGACCGTTCGTGCCAAGTTCTAGTACCACCAGTGTAATTGACTCTTCTGTAATCGCCATTGTTCTACCCGGTATGTTCTATTTATTAAATCTTCTGATCTTAGTGATCAAAAGTTGAGACCAACTGATCAAGTATCTTGCACCAAAACTGTTGGATTCTATGACATGGGCTTCCTGGTAGTTATGTAGATGTACTATTTCTACCTTCGCAAAATCTGTACGTTTTTTATCTGCATCTTTGCTAAATTGACGTATTATAGCATGAACAATACATCTTCCATGCATATCAACTGCAATTGTTGACTCGTAGCACTCGGGAAAGAGAAACTTATCTATCCACTGCTCAGTTTACGAAAATGTCACTCCCTTTGTCTCAAAATTTAAGACGTTTTTTGACACTGTTACACTTATGTTTTTGAGACAGAGGTAGTACTATGCTTCTACTTGCTCCCCCTCCCTTCACACCAATGAGGAAGACATTTTATTTTACAATTCTAATGTTTTAACTCTTCTCTCATTCTTGTGGATCCAGGACATTTGATGTCATATTCATTCCCTAATGACTCTACGAGATGCTGCCCGTGCTGCCTGCGTATCTCATGCCTTTCGAAGTTCTTGGAAATGCTATCCCAACCTTATATTTAATATTCAAACAATAGTGTTGCCGGATGGCATGGATTTCACCTGCAGAGTTGATTACATTTTGAAAAAACACTCAGGCATTGGCGTGAAGACATTCGAGCTTGATTTATCCTCTTGCTACAACCCCAATGCCTATAGATATCTCCATAGGTGGCCTGAGATAGTGGTTAAACCTGGCATTGAAAAACTTACCCTTGTGATGCCTGAGAGGGAGGCAGTCAACTTCCCTTGCCATGTTTTGTTTGATGGGAATGGAAGCTCGATCTGGTATCTTCAACTTACTTACTGTGCCTTCCATCCTACAGTCAGTCTTGGTTGCTTGAGATGCCTGATGCTGACGGTGTTGCATCTCGAGTGTGTGGGAATTACAGGGGACGAGTTAGGGTACGTTTTTTCCAGCTGTGTTGCTTTGGAGCGATTGGAACTCTCGAGATGCTTCGATATAACTTGCTTGAAGATACCTTTCCAGCTGCAGCGGCTCAGCAACCTGCATGTGTTAAATTGCCCCAAACTGCGGATGATAAAGATCAAAGCTCCAAATATTTATAGGTTTCGCTTTATTACATTTGGCCAAGTAGAGGTCTCACTTGGAGAATCATTGCGACTGAAGAACCTAGAGATGCTCGATTGCCGCCCCCTCTGTTATGCACTCGAAGAGCTTCCATCCATTGCGCCGAATCTTGAAACTTTTAGCATATATTCACCCCGTGAGGTACATTCTAAAACTCTTTGTGATCTTTTTCTTGGAAGGGAAGTAGGGAACGTTCTGTGATTATTCAGTAGCATTATTATGCATAGAACAATAGTGATACCTTGGAATATTAATTAACATGTGGCATATTTATGCAGGTGGTAAATACAAGGATGGCATTGGCGCCTAGCAAGTTCCTCCACCTGAAGTACCTGAGTATTAGTATTCATGTTCATGATGACTACGACTATTTTTCTCTAGTTTCTTTTCTTGGTGCCGCTCCCTCCTTGGAGACATTCATATTGAATGTAGGTCACTGTTCACCCTGCAAATATTTTTTGAATGCACTCATCATGCAAATATAACAAGTCTCTATGGTTGAACCATTCATTCAAGTACTTAAACTATTTTTTGTATCTTCAGGTACGGATACATCCCGAACACACCGATGAGTTGCTTTCTGAAGATCCCTCACATCTAAGGAAGATGCTAGGATACCGCCATGACAAGCTCAAGAAAGTGAAGATATCTCGGTTCTACTCTTCAAAGAGCTTGGTTGAGCTGACGTGCCATATTCTCGAAAACTCAGCATCACTGGAGTGCCTTACACTGGACACCACCGGTGCTGGTCTCCGGTGTTCTGACCGCGAGTTCTGTAAGTGCTCCTTCTTGGATAGAGCCAAGGAGGCCCATGCAGCGGTCTTGGTAATCGGAAAATACATCGTGGGGAAAGTTTGCTATAGAGTTAAGCTAGATGTCATGGAGCCTTGCATCTGGTGCCATACCCTTGACCCGTAGGCGCATACTAGTTGTCAATGTGCACACGCGTACACCCACAAGTTTTGGGAGACTAAATATTGTCTTTTCCTTTTCTGTTTTGGCGAAACTCGTGAGGGACAGGGTGTTCATGCTATTGGTCAAGAGTAGTAGATTGGCAGGAGCTTAACCGGTGTCGTTTTTTCACATGCCCAGTCCCCAGTGTTAGCTTGGCTTCTCGTTACTGCTTGCTTTACGTCGAGGAACGTCGCTTCCAGGCCCGTGTACAGGGTTGTAGGAAACGCCTGAATCCTGCGTTTACACCGCTTGTTTGGTGTTTCATTTTGGATGAAAAAAGGAACAGGGCCTCTTGGATTAAATTCATCTATGGATTCGCTTCAGTGTCAAAACTGATTTGTAGAATCAGCTTCATCACCGAAGTACACTTTGAGGTGCTTCAGGAAATTACACTAAAAATGACCCAAAACCAGATTCAGCTTTACTGGCAAAGCTGATTCCAAATAGCCGTTTGTTTTAGATTCCAGATTCAGCTTCACTGGCAAAGCTGAATCTGATCCCTGAAGCTGAAACAAACAAGCCTTAGCCCGTCGTTTTAAAATCCCGCAGTGTCAGGGGACAGGGCATTTAGATCGTCGCCCTTTGGCTGAAGTGAACACGGAGGACGCAGCACAGGTTCGGTTCTTGTTGCCGTTCCTTGGGGGATCCAACTTCATCTTCGTGCGGACTGCGGAGTACACTGGAAGGAGGAATTGGTGGCGCTGGCTGAGTGTGGTATACTGATTACCGAAGACTGAACTGCTCCTTTACTCGAAGCTATAGCTCAATCTTCGCATAGGAATCCTAGTGTCATAGGAACAGATAGCACAGTTATATCCTACTAGTATTTTGTTTAGAACTCGTGCTGTGATGCCGCAAAAATATACATGAAACAAAAAAGTTTATATGGCCGAGTTGGTCTAAGGCGCCAGATTAGAGCATCTACAGCCGGATGTTGTAAATTCAGGCCCTCAAACGTCTGCGGACACGCCCGCGGACAGTGACCGGACGGGCCTTAAATTTTACCATTTGCAACCACGTATACCCTATTTTCGAAACACCTTTTACATGCAGGGACATGCACGACGATCATCCCGCCCGGTCTTGGGCCGTTTTGGCTATCAAAACACACAGAAAATTGCTCATACTTCAGATTTTCACATCCGTATTAGTCCCACCTCGCCGCATGACGGGCTAGTCGACCGGCTTAAATAGCCTTGTTGTCCAGAAGCGATAAGCTTCTGACATCATTGAATCCTTTGTTATGAAGATAGAATGTGACTATGAATCTTCTATGCTTGTCATAGAAGATTTATAGTCAGGGTCTATCTACTTGACAAGGGAAACATTCATGTCAGTATTGCTTTTTTTGAATCACAATGTCTCGATCCAACTCAATGAACAAAAATAAAAATCTCCTGTCATTGAATAGGGGTATCAACGTATATGAACGAGACGAACTTGACACTCGATGAACAATCATCAATTGATGAAATGCAATCTAGTGTCAAGTTGTCTCGTTCACACAGCAAGAATTGATTACCTATGCAACGAAGAAACTTGCCGCCATCCGCCGTCGTGGCTATTTATGCCGGTCGGCGTCCGGCTCGCGCGGCGATGTGCGACTAAATTTGGGTGCAACAACAGAGATATGAAGGAGCTTCGGTCGCTGCAGGTGGGACCATGTGGACCTGCAGCGGGGTCGGCGGACGCACCCGGGCGCCCCCATATCCGCCTCATATTTGGGCTGGATATGAGGTCAGCCCGGCCGTTTGAGGCCCGTTTGAGGCGCCCGTCTGGGTCGAAATTTCGTGCCCGGTCAGTGACCGGGCGGCCCGCCCAGGCGTATGAGGCGGGTTTGAGACGCCCAGCTGTAGATGCTCTTAAGGTTCTTGTCCGAAAGGGCGTGGGTTCAAATCCCACTGTCAACAACATGTTTTTTATTCTTCCATTCCAATTCTCTGTTGTTCCATTAAAATATACTAACAAGTACCACTCCCCATTCCAACTCATTTGGCGACAATCAAGTAGTTAAACTTCAAGTGGAAGATCAATCTCGAAGCTCCAAATTAGTGTTTTAACTCATTTGCCCGCAGACGGAACATGATTATCACTAAAACTTAATTTTGTCTTAACTCAAATTGTTTTAAGTATTTATAGAAGAAATATAAACATCTGCACCACCAAGAGAATATCACTAAAACTATCAACAATAGGTTTTCCTAATGTATTTATTGGGCATTGTATATGTTGTTGATTTTTCTATACACTTAGTCACACTTCAAATTAATTTAGTTGAAACATCACTAAATGGTTTTGTATACATAGATGGAGGGATTACATTCTGACAGAAATATCTCCCCAAGACAATAACCTTCTGCGGCCATGAAATGCATGAAAGAGGGCTCCATTAACCAACTTGCTTGCAAGCTTCTAAAAATTTAAGGAAAATAAGGTGTGTCGGACTGTTATACGAGTGTGTTCCTATAATATTTAAGGGCTAGTTGTTAAATACTCGTGGGTTGCTACAGGTTGATAGACTATGTTAGACTCACCACATCAAAAAAAAAATTTTGTCACGCTCCATATAGGACAGAACCGGGATTGTTTTAGGAGTACCATAGTGGATGGATTCTTAGTTTTTGAACTGTTTATTATGAGCACCATAGGGGCGCTATCGCTGGCACCATCAAGAAATCACCCTTCGCCACCACTTTGCAGTGCAGCGGTGGTCCCCATAGCCAACATCTTGCCATCGTCGTCAATGGCACGAAGGGAAAAAGTTAAGGAAAGAAAGATAAATCCTATGATATATTGTTTATATGCAATTATTGTATAACTATATGTAGGATTGTCTTGATCAAACCTCACCCCTATGCTTATTTTTATATGCCACCATGTGTTATAAGAGATGCTAAGAGTGAACTTGCGAAACTTGGTACCATTTTCTACATAAGAAAACACTCTAAAATATTTTAATTGTTGCTATACTTACATTTATTAATTATTTAGATTACCTCAATCCGGTTTGGATTGTAGTAAGTGCATTTCTTCCCCAAAAGGAAGTGGTGAGGCAGACATAGGGTGGTTCTAGTAAATCCTTTAGCGGATCCTTGTTGTCGTGTAACGTCTTTGTTCCATAGACCAATGCACTGCAATTTTTTTTTGAATAGTTTGAATTGCTTACCACATGTGTCATGTGGTAATGCACTGCAATATTAACAGTGCACAAACACAAACATAAATAGTAGTAGTTGTAAACAATAAGAAAAAATAGACCAGAGTAGAGGTTTCAATTGTACCTGTGTGCACATAATTTGGATCACATAATAGACAAATTGACATAGGTATGATTATTGAACAATAATGCACTTGTAATCGGATATGTGAGCAATGCATCCTTGTGAAACCACGACCAATTGCCGCCGAATCGAGGATTGAGTCGTCCAAAATTGGCCTTAATCCGGCTCGCGGGGTTGGCTCGGCTATTAAGGATTAACAAACCAGTGCATTAATGTTTAATGACTACATGGTTGTCCCCAAGGAATTGGTTTTGACTACCATACTAGGCTTACTGTCACTGGTGTTCGGTATAGTTTTCCACTCTTCGTTGCGCGTTGACTCTCCTTGTTCCGATCATTGGTTCATTGGGTATCAGCGAGTCCTAGGATCGTGAAGGATACAACAGAAAAATCATTGTACAAACATAAATATAAAGGAAGTCATACCATGGATCCCATACATGGCACGTACACCGGGCTGCGAGGCTATGCCTCAACCCTTAACCTGAGAGGATTACTCACACATGCCAACAATCAAATAAGTGACAATAGACATTGAAGATGAGTTTGTTGAAGATGAATGGTTCACTATCTTACAATAAACGTTGGTTGCAATGGGATCTCGATTACAAGTATAATCTAACAAGAGATGGAGATGGTTGCTGCTGCTTGAAATGAGGAATTACGGCTAGCAGCAATGATGATGGAATTGGAGAAGAGACTTTAGGTGTTGCCCTCCACCTTCTTTATATAGAGCTGACGTTTGGGATAGGGTTTCGTTGGCGCTTCGTCACAAATTGAACCTTGGTCCCAATACAAAGATGGCTTGTGCTGACATCATGGAGTCAACGCCGAATGGTACGACCACGGGTACGACCCAGTACAGTCGTACTGAGGGTTGTCTTCTCTTCTATAGAAGCCTGTGGCCACCCACTTTATACGGAAATGAACCTCTTCTCTTGTACTTTCCACATATGCCATTATTTCCTCTTGTATGTCTCTATCTGCAAGGAACATAAAGATAAGGAGATTTGCACACCTTTGCGGTTATTCGTGACTAGTAAACAAGTTGAAGTAATATCGATAGAAAATATTTGAGAATATCAATTTAAGTGGGGGTAAATATGAGTGTAAAATCCACTAATCAATATTTCAACACCAAATATATAACACATGATTATAAAACCAATATAAACGGGATTGTAAGACACATTTTACTCGGAAAAAACAGTAAAGCAGTGTGCCAATGGTTAGATAGCTCGTCTAAACACCGCATGCACTCTAGACTTTTCTATTGGGCTATAGCGTAGCCTAGAAACCGGTGGGCCATATGTTTTTAAATATTTCTAGCAAGATATTGTAAGGTATTAACATATATGCGACCACACACAGTTATATCAATACATTCATGCACTGTCACAAATTCATCTGTGGATCAATGCAATTTTTACTTCATGTTTTCTCACATATAACATTACTTGGTTTAAAGGTCCTTTTAAGGGTCAGTATCTCTAAAATGAAAATAACTAACGTAAGTTTTTTTGTACAATACAAGTTGAATATAGCACAAAGCAAATGTATTTTTAGTGATCGAATCACGAAGACTGACACTACGTAATGTTGTTAACTGCAAAAAAGAAAGAGAAAAAATACTAATGAAATTATGGTGTAATAAAATAAAATTATCATTGAGTATAAATTATAGCGTAAATTATGTCTATTTTAACTTGCCCTGGATTAGTTGATGGTGGGGTCGGAAACAGGGAGTTGGCACAAAAAAAGATAATAATGGTGAGGATATTGTCCATCTCATTGACCTTAGAGATGTCATCCAGTAGCCTGTTGAGCCAGAGCTACGAAATAATCAGACCTAAGCAGGGGCGGAGCAGGGCCCCGGGCACCCAGGGCCTAGGCCCGGGGCATGGAAAATTTAACAGACTACAATTATATAGCTTTTTCTGCAGGCCCGGGGTGCAGCCCAGTAAACGAAAGAAAGCCTAAAGCCTTGATGGGATGTCTTACGTGAAACGAACGCACGAACGAGAAGAGTCAAGACTACCCCACGGTCTACTCACACGCACGAGGCGGAGGAACATTTTCTCAAAAAAAACAAAAATGAGGCAGAGGAACGTAGTGCTGTTGCTGAAAAAAGGAGACGCAGTGCTCGCGCGGCCGCCGCCGAGTCGCACACACACACACAAGATCAAATCTCCAGACTCCAGCGCTCGCGCCGCCGGCGATGCCTCTGCCCCCCCCCCCCCCCCCCCCCCCCCCAACCCCCTCCCCGCTTTCCCTTGCTCCCGGGCTCCCGGCCGCCGCCCTCCTGTCCTGTGCGTCATTTGCCCGGGCGCGCCATCCCCTGCTGGTTGCTTCACTGCCGGCTGCCGCACCTTGTATTTTTCTTTTATGCTTTCTCTGTTTCCCCCTGATGCTTTTCACTTGTACCATGTTCTACTTGTATTAGTGTATAAACTGCTCCGAACTGAAATTTAATTGAAATAATGTGTGTGTATGTATCCAGCCATATATCTAGGGTATTGTTGAATTCAAATTGATGTAGTTGCTAATTTCATTTCATATTGTAGAAAAATGAGATGAAGAGATTTTTTTTCACCGGTCAGGGTATATCGCTTTCAATCATATAGGTCTCGCAAAGGGCTTTTACCTCGTCAAAGTGGTAAGTTTTTAGATTTGTATCAGTGATAATTGTTTCACTTGATGTTTATGCCTTCTCTTATGAAATTTTGCTTTCAATGTTTGGAAGGTGTTGGCCCTTCTTCCACCGTTGATGAGGTTATGTGAGGCACAGATGAAGCAAACCATTGATTCGGTACACTTTTTCATCATGTACTATTCTTTGTAGTTTTTGCCATGTTTTTATCTATTTTGTTGTATCGTTAAGCATTGAGTTTAAATTCTAATTTTTCGTGCAATTGAGCCATATTTTGTATGGTATCTTTTGAGGTAACTAAAAGCCTTATGTACATTAAGTTTTCCCCTCGCGGCAAAATTTTATTTGGGCCCGGGGCTTGCCCCAATCCTGGCTCCGCCACTGGACCTAAGGTATAGGGTGCTACTGCCAGGGCTGGGTCGTCCATCGTCGAGTGGGGTGGCCTAGGCGGGTAGCTGCAGCCAGCTGCTTATCTTCCATTTCTGTTGTTGTTCTTTTCGGCAAGATATATTTCCATATTTCACATATTTAAATTTCTTTACCTACTAATAAAGCACGCATTGCTTCGGGTTCACCGTCACGGCGATTTTATAAAAAAGACCCTCTACTGATTTTACAAAAAAAGACCCTCTACTTTATAGGAAACAACCAGCAGTCCACCGTAGCTGGACCGTAAGTGAAAAAGAAAACGTTTCATACGACTGCTACCGCGCACGAGAAGACGAGGGTTCCCTCTGCCGCCGCCACCGCCGCCGCGCCCCCATCCTCTTATCCCCGGTGCTCGTCCTCTCCCCGCCGTCGCCGAATCCGGACGAGATCGGCAGGATCTGCTGCATCTCGCGCGACGCCCGGCCGCTGTGCTCGGCACCGCTAAGGGCTTAACCGAGATGTTTTTTTAGCCATTTAACAACTGATTTTGTCATGGGATAAATTTTGATGGATAAGATTTTAACAAGGTATAGAGCAATGTAGGTCGAGATGACACAGGTATGCAAAATGTGTAGACAGAATTTGAGACATTTACATTGGCAGGTCTGTTCACTGATTATTTATTTACTCTGTATTCATCAAAATTTATTTATTTTGTACTACATTGTAGAATGTTCGACTGACGCAAGCAGAGATGGCCATGATGCTAGCTGATAGCACTTGCTAACTGAAGAAGTTTACATACCTTTTCTCAAATTAAAAAAAGAGTTTCTTACCAACTAATGAGCCTACCAGTTATAGGTCAGTTGCTCTAACTCAACTTCAGGTCGGTACTTTCCTGTAGAGTATACCTCCATAATTCTCCATCCAAGATACTAAAGTTTATTTTGCACGCACTGCAATTCAAGGCAGATCTAGATTACATGGCTAAGCAACCCACCTATATTGGTAAATTTTTATTGTGTTATTTAAGTTAAAAAAATTAATGTACTCTGCTGGAGAAGTCACAAGCCATATTAATTTCAGAAGAAAACATTTCTAATTAGTGGTTAAGGTATTGTTGTGTCTAAAATGAAAATTCCAAACAAAAACAGAGGCACGGTTTGTATTTATATGATGAATAATGGAAATTTCAATTGCTAAATTTAATTAAGGTTTTTAGAATAAATTGTGGTCTCTAAGCTCGTCTCATGTAATCCATCAACTAAATGTATTATATTAGCATGTCTAATTCATAAGTGCAATCAACAATTAGTTTAATTTTCCCCTCAAATAAAAACAATTAGTTTTATTTGATTTAAATTAACAAAGTGGCCTACACATTATTTATATTCACTATAGTTATTATGTTCTCAATGGCTTGATTTGAACGCCGAAATTTTGTTATCCCTTATCCCGTTGCAACGCACGGGCCCTTTTGCTAGTAAAATATAAAAGATATACTTTTTTGCGGGAAAAGATTCGAATCTGTTATGAAGTCATTAGAAGTACAAATCACCTAAGACATATATAAATTACATTGAGGTCTCTGAACCACCAAACGATCACTATTGTCATTAGAACGAGCCACTGACACGTCGATGTCGCCGCTTCCCTACCAAAGCCGGCTTGATCGTGTCGATGACAATAGGGAAGTCTTCATGCACGTTCTCTAAGGATCAACGCCTTGGAACCGCAGTCATAGTCGTTGAACCCTTGGTCGATATGAAGCGTCCGGCGCGAAACCCTAACTTCGACGCCTCAAGGAGACGTCGGGACTCCGTCGATTTCATCTAGACAAATGAACTCGAGCAGGATCAGAGTCCAGAAGACCAACGCGAAGAAGAAGTTGCATCATTCGTTCGGTTGCCACCGCGCAAGGACTATAAACTCTAACATAAACTACTAACTGGAACCGATGCATCAGGATTCTCCTTCCCGCCATCGACCGTCAGAGCGGTAGGAAGAGGGAAGGCGAATCCACGGGCGAGGGGAAGAGTTTGCCCTAGTTGCCCCTTACGAAGGGAAGGGAAAGAAACTCTTATATTGTGAAAAGAAAATGCAGTTCCTTTTCCCTAAAGGAAGGAAAATTAGAATTTTTTTTTGAGAGTATTATGGGGCGTGTGAGATGCTTCCGCTCCATGTCATCGAATCGACTTGGTGAGGTTTGCATTCCTCGACCCACCATATAGTTTCGGGATCATCGTCCCAAAATGGTTGGGGTCACGTGGCGCCGACGGGTCGTTCGAGAGATGTCTACCTTTTTCGTTCCCTATTCTAGCCACCTAGATCCTTCATACTCGTTCCGGTCCCTCGACCTCATCGATCCAGGAACTTGACAACTATAGCACGGCCATAACCGATGGTGGGCGGATCGAAGACCGCTGGGACTTAAACCGTGCGCTATGGCGGCGGCGGACAATACGGCGCCTGAATGTTGATTGTCAGTCAGGATTGTGTCACTTGCACATATTTTCTTTTTCGAAAAGGGACCCAGATTTATTATAAAGGTTTCATAAGAATTACAAGCCACCCTAAACATAATAAATATTACATCAAGGATCCTGCATCGTCCCATGAAAAAAATGCTAATGCACTGCAACTGCTTCTCATAGCCAGCTAATCGGTTCGAAGCACATGAATCATGATTCAGCGAATCATCTAAGTATGGCACCTCTTACTGAGCAGAATTACGGATCCAAACAGAGCAATTTGTGGGTCCTCCGTACTGTACTACGTGGAGGTGCAGGGAGTGATGAACCGATGATGATTTGTCCTCTTCCGAGCGAGCGCGCATGGGCTCTTTGGCCTCTCTTGGTCGAACGGCTTTTTCTGCATGCATGCACAAATTTACAGATCAGGTAGAGTGAATCGATCAAAGAGGAAGCAGGGAAGAAGTCCAGTTGAACTGAAGTGGTTGGCGTCATGTACAACTAGCTAGGAATGGGTTACGGTTTGAGAAGAGATGAGAGGCTGGCATGAAGGGTGAGGGCCACTCGGGCTAGCCAAGGAGACTGCCTGTTGTACATAGTGAGAGATCACATACATACATGTGCAATGGATCAAGCTATCCACAGGCAAGTCGTCCTTGGCTACCAGAAGAAGCCCTCATCGCCATGCAAGGCCTCTCTCTCTTTGTCTTCCTCCTCCTCCTTCCTTCTTTTTTGGTAGATGACTCCTAATTTTTTTTTTTTGCGAGAAACTTCCAATCTATTCATCTTCAATCATGACAGTACAACGAACACTATAAATAATTAAAATTACATCCATATTCGTAGACCACCTAGCGACGACTACAAGCACTGAAGCGAGCCGAAGGCGCGCCGCCGTCATCGCCCCTCCATCGCCGGAGCCGGGCACAACTTGTTGTAGTAGACAGTCGGGAAGTCGTCGTGCTAAGGCCCCATGGGACCAACACACCAGAACAACAACCGTCGCCGATGAAGATAAGTTTAGATCGGAAGGATCCAACCTGAAGACACAAGAACAAAGACAAACAAAGACTGGATCCGAGCAGATCCACCAAAGACAACCACCGACCGAATCCCGTGAGATCCGCCGGAGACACACCTCCACACGCCCTCCGACAATGCTAGACGCACCACCGGGGTGGGGGCTAGACGGGGAGGACCTTATTCCATCTTCAAGAAGCCGCCGCCGTCTCGTCTTCTTGAGCCGGACACAAACCCTAACAAAACTTGAAGAAGCACAAAAAAACGGAGCCCTCCCATCGGCAAGGGCCGAGATCCACCATGCACCCATGGCCCTAAGGCCACAGGAGACGTGGCAGATCGGCGGCACCGCCGACGGGAGGCAGAAACCCTAGCCGCCTTTATATTAACCGATGTAGAGATGGTTGGCTCGGACGGTGTGGTCTTCGGAATGAGCTCAGATGACTCCTAATTTGGGTAGGCTGCTCTTATGGCATTGCCGCCTTCCATGTCTCCTATTTATAGTGCCTCAAAAATGTCATTCTAAGCATCTCTCATAGCTAAAAACCGGAATAGCATCGCTAAAAGGGTGCCATTACAAAAGCAAACGACCAAATCAGAGCAGCCCATGTCGACACAGGCTGGCCGGATCAGATCAAATCTAGATCTTTCCCTCATTTGGAAAGAATCCGAGAATCCGGCCGCAGCGGCTCGTGCGGCCCATGCTGCACGGATAATGTATCTATCTATCTACCTAATCTGCAAGTTGACTCCCAATCGCAAAAGCATAGATGGCCCGGTCTGGAAATTGGAACCTTGACGAGATCTCGAACCTAGCTTGATGAGCTACCGCATCAATTACTGCTCGTAAGAGTAAACAAGAATTACTCGTCATTTAGTTATGTTTATTATTTATTTTAGGAGTAAGTTTTTCTGGATACGTTTCGTTTTCAAGAAAACTTCCGATGTATTCCTCGTCCGTCATCGCGGTACAAGGAATAACAAAAATAATTAAAATTACATCCAAGTTGGTAGACCACCTAGCGACGACTACAAATACTGGAGCGAGCTGAAGGTGCGTCATCGCCATCGCCCGTCCCTCATCGAAGCCGAACAAAATTGGTTGTAGTAAACAGTCGAAAAGTCATCGGGATAAGGCCCCTCGAATCCAGCGCACCAGAACAACAACCGTCATCGATGAAGAGGAGCGTAGATCGGAAGGATCTAATCTCACTAGTAGAAAACAGGGTTTTGGTCCAAGCTCGATCTACACATTAGTCCCGGTTGCATTACGAACCGGGACTAATGTGAGCATTAGTCCCGGTTCGAGCGGCTAGGGCGCCGGTCGGGGCTCGGCAGGCATCAGTCCCGGTTCAAATGGGACCTTTAGTCCCGGATGGAGACACCAACCGGAACTAAAGGGGCCGATGCCCCTTTAGTTCCGGTTGGTGTCTCCAACCGGGACTAAAGGTTACCTTTAGTCCCCGTTGGAGATACCAACCGGGACTAAAGGGGTTGACCTTTAGTCCCGGTTGGAGACACCAACCGGGACTAAAGGGGTTCTGAAAGTTTCTTTTCTGTTTTTTCATTTGTTTTCTGTTTTTAGTTTCTGTTTTAAATTACTTATATCTTTTAGAATATTTGATGTTTTTGAGTGATTCTTTTTGCATTAGATTCAAAATTTTGTCTAGTTTCTGTTTGTGCCATTAGTTTTCAAATTTGAATTTGTTCAAATTTGCTTCAAACCCTAGATTGTGAATAACTTGAGTTTAAAAATAGTTTTTAATTTAATTCTTTTTGCTCCTAGTCACATGTTAGATTGTTGTCACAGTAAGATTTATTTGGTTATTTTTAGAATAATTTAAATTAGGATTCTAATTAAAACAGTATTGTTTTGCTTATATAGTTGTTTTAGTCATTTAATTATTGTTTTTTATTATTTTTAGTTAGTTCTTTCTGTAGATTTTAACATGTTGTAGTATGGTGCATATTGAATGCACAAAAAGTCTGGAGTTGAAATAAGTTTAAAAAATGAAATGCCTTTGTAACAGATGAGTTTTCGTCCGAAACCTTGATACTTCGAAGGAGATGGTTCAGTTTGTACACGAAGTGCATTCAGTTTTTGACGTAACCCCCTCAACTTTTTAGCACATGCTATGTGGGTGAAATGATGATACCATGCCAAGTTTCAACCTTTTCAGAGTTCATTTGTAGTCCTTTTCAATTTCAGGGTCATTTAGCTCAAAAAAATCATTAAATGCATGAAAAATAGCAAATGAAGTTAGAAAGGGTTGAAATTTGAGGATGTGGCTTTGAATGGTGCATATTGAATGCACAAAAAGTCTGGAGTTGAAATAAGTTTAAAAAAATGAAATGCCTTTGTAACAGATGAGTTTTCGTCCGAAACCTTGATACTTCGAAGGAGATGGTCCAGTTTGTACACGAAGTGCATCCAGTTTTTGCCGTAACCCTCTCAACTTTTTAGCACAAGCTATGTGGGTGAAATGATGATACCATGCCAAGTTTCAACCTTTTCAGAGTTCATTTGTAGTGCTTTTCAATTTCAGGGTCATTTAGCTAAAAAAAAATCATTAAATGCATGAAAAATAGCAAATGAAGTTAGAAATGGTTGACTCTGGCTTGGTTAACCTTAGTTGTGACTCTGGCTGGGACGGTGCTAGCAGATGTAGTCGACAGTAGGATTGGATGGACACCAACCCGGACTAAAGGGGTTCTGAAATTTTCAAACTCTACCCCCCATGTATCGCCATTTCAGTTTTGAAAAAAACAAAAGAAAATGATAAAAACTTCAAAAATTTAAATCATTCGAGATGTAGTTATGTTACTACATCTACTAGTTAGGAAAATTAAAAAACATAAATTTCGACATGTTTTCCAAAAAAATGTTATGAAAAAGTAAAACGGCTATAACTTTTGCATACGATGTCGAAAAAAAACGTATAATATATCAAAATGTTCAGCACGAGAAGCCGGTTTTGATTTCAACCGCCGTAGGCTGTTTTGCAAATTTTTAGAATCCTCAAATTCCAAAAGGAAAAAAAGTTATCCTCAAATTTAAGTTTTTTCGATTTTTTGGTCAAACTCTGGTCAAACTATGTTCAAACAGTGGTCAAACTACTTATTCAATAAATATTAGTGTTACTAAATAATTATTGTTTTTTAGAATAATAGTTTCAAACTCAAACGGTGAAACGTGTGACATCATGCTCAAGGGCTTAATAGGATTGATATGATACATATAACAATAAGGTATAACTTCTGATAATAATAAGATTGGCATATTTGGATTCCTCACATTTTTCTGATATTAATGGATATATTATTTGTCGAATTTCGTTTTACAGATTTAAAGATATTAATTATGCCATATTAAATGAATAAGTGACAAAAATGAATAAAATAATATTATTAATTATTTTATTTTCATTGAAATTCAATATTATTATTACTTATTTTGTTTATTTTAATAATTGTTTGGAATTCAAAAAGTTAAATCATGTGACATCAAGATCTAAGGGTTAATAGGATTGATACCTTACTATTTTCAGGAAAACAACAAGTGCAGACTTGGAAACTATGGGCGATAGAACCAGGAAATTAAGCGTGCTGGGGCTGGAGCAATGAGAGGATGGGTGACCGGCCGGGAAGTTAGACGATTTGGAATGAGTGCTCCACGCTGAAGCAGTGAGGAGGGGTGATTAGAGATTAAATTATCAAATAATTCAAAGATTTGAAAATCAGAATAAAACTTAAAAACAAATCAATAAATATTTAAAAAAAATTCAAAAAAAAAATTCAAAAAAATTCCTTTAATCCCGGTTGGTGTTACCAACCGGGACTAAAGGTGGAGCCTTTAGTCCCGGTTGGTAACACCAACCGGGACTAAAGGTCCTCTATCCCCCGCCCCAGACAGCGGCCACGTGGAAGGCCTTTAGTCCCGGTTCGTAATGCAACCGGGACTAAGGGGGGGGGGGGGGGCTTTAGTCCCGATTGCGCAGTCCCGGTTGGGCAATCGGGACTAAAGGCCCTCCTGAACCGGGACAGAAGGCCCGTTTTCTACTAGTGCCTGAAGACACACGAACGAAGACTGGATCCACAGAGATATGCCGAAGACCAACGCCGACCGAATCCCACAAGATCCGTTGAAGACACACCTTCACATGTCCTCCAACGACGCTAGACGCACTGTTGGGATGAGGGCTAGCTGAGGAGGACCTTCTTCAATGTTCAGGGAGCCACCGCCGCCTTGCATTCTTTAGCAGGACACAACCCGTGATCGATCTAAAAGAAAGCAAAAAACAGAGCAGAAACCCTTCCGCTGGCAAGGGTCAAGATTCATCGCGCCTCCATGACCCTAAGGCCACCAAAGATGAAGCAGATCGGCGGCGGCGACAGAAGGCAGAGAAACCCTTCTTTTCTAGGCAGTCGTGAGAGAGGCCAAGGGGTGTACGTTTCTCTGGATACATATGCTCCTTGTGGCAAATTTATGAAAAGAAAAATGGGACGATTAATGCTAAGCATGTGTGTTTACAGGACTATATGCAGGCCCATGGGATTATGATGTGATCATCTTGACATAAACATTAGAATGTTTTACAGTACTGGCTGTGCTGGCTCTTCCGGGGAAGGGAACATACGCCTACTCGATCACTAGTGTTAGGTCAGGGTTCCAAAGAGGTTGCTTGCTCGATGAGACGGAGATTCGTCGTCACTAGTGACCTCACAATCACTCTGGTGCATAAATTATTTTCCCTGGTTTAATTAATCCCACGATAACCTGTCGGTCGCACTTGCCGTATCTGCAGAACCATTGGAATCTCTTTCTTTCTAGAAGTGTGTGTTACTTTTCTTCTCTCGAGAGAGCAATGAATTCATTAAAGCATCTACGGCCGTTGACTTGACCAATCCAACCTCTTAAATGTCGGGGGGCACGCATCGGCGTGACCCTGAATGATCTTCATATGTCTTGTCGGACTACCACACTTCCTCATAGCACATGTCTATTGGTAATTAGCACATGCTAATTAACGAACCATCATTAGCTAGGGCTGTGTCCAGCCCTGAAGAATCATGTCCCTTCTTTCTCTATTGTCAAAAGACACATGTTCTGAAAGGATGCCTTCAAACATGCATCTCTTCTTTCCATATCTTCCAAATATACATATATTTGAGAATCAATAGAAATCAGAACTAATCGTCCATTCACTTTTATTCAATCTCGTTTTACTCTAACACGTTATCAGCACGCTCTGCCGAGAGAGAACAAACCATGGAGACGAATCAAAGAATGGACGAAATCGCCTTGCTCCGGCTCGATGAACGGCCCGCGGTCTGCAACCGCAGGCATCAGCCTCACTCGCCAGTCACGACCAGAAACGACCCATGGCATTCCCACGCTATAGGCGGCGCGGACACCAACAGCGGCTCCCTTCCCGTCAGCGGCGGAGGCGGCCAACAGCGGCACCCTTCCCATTTTATGTGTCGCACGCACTCCTGCACGAGAAGAACGCCTGTTTGGTTCTTGCCAGAGTTGGCCCTGCCAACGCATGGGCGTGCCAAAAAGTTGGCGAGGCCTTCGCGCGCCCACGCCTCGCCAATCGTTGGCGGAAAATTACACGCGAATTGAACTGGAAGGGTTGGTCTACCTCGGGCGTGCCAAATAATTGGCTGCCATCCAAGCAGCTGCCATGCACTCAGTCAACGCCAAAAAATTGGCTAGGCATGCATCGGCAGCAATCCAAACAGCCTCGAAATCAACCAATTGATTGGCCACACGGTAAGTCTCCAGTGGCCAGGAATCTAGGCAATGTTTGCAATCTTCCATCGGCAAGACATCAACACAGGAAAAGACGAACAGAGGCATATACCTATCACTAATTGAGATCAATGTAGAATAAGAAGACCTCAACCAACGCAGGTAAGAATGATGCAAGAACGAACTTGCTTAGATTCATCTCTGCCTTCGACGTCGGCATAGCCGTGGTGGCGCTCCCCTACGCGGGCCCTTGCGGCGTGGTTCCTGCAGCGCGGCGGAGGCGGGGAACAGTTAACAGTATCCCGCGCGGCTGCGCTTCCCGGAACACGCGGGACTTGGACCTCCCGCATCGGCGCCCGCCAGCACGTCCGTGACCTCGTCCGCATGGCCACGGCCGTCGGCTAGGCCCTCCGTAGTGAGGCCTCCTCTACAGGATCTGACTGCGGTAACGTCGGCCTGCGCCTCCGGCCTGCATCACACAAGTGAGGATTCTCCAACGGAGGCGCCCGCGCGAGCGACCACCCGGTGCTGCTCCCCACACCTCGGACTCGTCGGCGCGGTTGCCCTTCCGGCATGGCTCGAACCATCCAGGCGGTGGTTCTCTGAAGCAAATCGATTGATTTGTGTCCACGTAGGGAATCACGATGGAGAACCTTATCTCTTTGTTGTTTTTCAGTTTTACAATCGAGATTTTACTGATTCACGGATTAGGACCTTGTTTCCACTGAAAAATTACATTGGAGATCTCTCCATATCACATTTACAATATGTAAATAATTATTCCAGATATACTCGATGAAATGGGACATGTTCAATGTATTTGCTCTCTAGCAATTCCTATAACATGTTCTTTACTGGTACAACGACATTGTTTTGCGATTGAGATTAAGTTTTCTCGCACAACAGCATTGATTTGCAATTGAGAAATATATATCTTTCTCGCAAAACAATCTCATTGTGATTGAGATTAATTTCTCTTGCAAAATATTAATTCGCCCCGCTGAATTATCTTGCAATTTGATACAAGATCATCTCATTTAATTTGATGTCTATACAATTCAAGTTTTTCACTTGGGCATCAAGTTTGCAACATCATTATCATTCATTACATTAGTAGTGTTTTTCTATTGAGTACCACGTATTCCAGAATCTATTTATGATGTAATATATTTCCATATTTCGTACATGTTGAGATTTACATCCACTATTTGTAATTGAGATTTTTTAAAATTTCTTGCAAATAAAAACCAATTCATCTTAATTGAGCCTTTTGGCTTAATACGAGCAAGAATTGATATGTAAAATTCAAAGTGATTTTCTTCATATTGATGTTTTGGAATCACAAGGTAGTCATACAGATCTACTGCCTACGCAGATTATTAATGACTACTGTTAAAGCCTACATTTTGTCATTTTTGACATTATGATTGCCAAAGTGCTCTCCCATACATTTTATTAAGTCATGACATAAGGCATTCGACGTGTGAGTATCTACTGATTTCATCATATTATACCTCTCTAATGCTGCTAGATCTACTCCCAGTTTTCTTTTGGGGATTATCTACAGAGTGTTATGCTTAACAATTTGAAGTTCACACTAATGGTTTCAAGCCAACTTCTTGAAATCTCATTAATTTTGCAAAGTTCATTACAACATCAACCATGATGGTCTTTAATTTACTGACCGTAAATTAATTATCTCTAGTTTACCCATATAGGTAACCGATGGCTAGAGAATTTGAGTCATTCGCCCTCAATGGCCACAACTACCCTACATGGGCCATGGATATCATGATCGCTCTTATGTCTCGTGGGATAATGTGTGCAATCCAACACCCGTAGGATTCACCTATGGTTGGAGTCACACCGCTGACAGAATGAATATGTTGCCTTATACTCCCTCCGTCCCAAAATAAGTGACTCAACTTTGTACTAACTTTAGATCATAACGCATTATATCGGTCCAGATCTCAGCATCTGATTATTCTGTGTTAGTGTTCCCTGGGTCACAAAGGACCTCAAGGGCAAAGTTTTGAAGCCCACTTCAATATTCAACCCGACATCAGCAACGATGACGGGACCCTATGGGCAGGGAGAACGTGATGGGTGAATATGCCTCAACTGACATGTTTGGAGACTATGAATAGTCTCTCAATCTCCTGAGTGGTCAATATAATTTATGTCCATTTCTGATGTTGTAATAAGAACATAAGTATTGTTGTCATCATATATTGTATATCACAATATATTGTATCAGCACTTTGGTACAAATACAATCGTTTGTATTCTATATATACATTAGAGATTTTCATACTGAGAATCTTTAATTATATTTATAGATTTCTACGGGGGTCAATTTGAGGAAAGATGATATGTGCCTTGTGGACATATGCACCACGAACTCTATACTCAGGGAAAGCAAAAAATGTTTCCACTCTCGTTGAGAGGAAAGGAGATATTTTTAAATCGCTAGACGCGATGAGGTAATTGTTGGCTCAACTAGGGTCATATTTACTATCCCTATGGGTACTCGAGTAACATTGAGGATGCTTTATTGCTTCCCGGTTTAACTCGTATCCTGCTAAACTATAGAGGTATCCGTCAAAATAGTTTTCATAGCGAAACTTATGATGACAACAAAGAGGAATATCTTCTCTTTACCGTATACAACGGATATGGCAAGCACATTCTCTATGTATGATCAAGATTGCACTACACATACTACAAAACACGTAGCACATGTTGCTTACAAGATTGTTTTCCAAAATGTCTTTTACATGAAAAACTTGGCATATTGGCCTTGGTCATCCAGACATTGGGTTGAAACCGAAACTATCAGCAATTCCATTGGTTTTACTATTATGATGCTAAATTCTAACAATATATGGATTTTATGTGTACTGCATGTGACACAGGGAAGCTAATTTTAAGGCTCGCGCACCTTAAAGTCTACGTTGAACCACTCAAACTCCTTGAAGCGCATCAAGTCAAGGTAAGTGGCTCTTCACAACCATTGACTAGAATATTCGGGTATTCCATGGTTTTAAAAGACACGTCTACATGATGGTCTCAAGTGTGTCTTTATCCACACGAAAACCATTTGTTGATTATCCTGTCCATCGATTTCAAGAAAATCAAATGGACAACGTTGCAGAATTCTCCTTCCTGCCTTTAATATGGCCGTAGGATAGAAGTTTAGCACTTTGTCCGAATGTCCAGGCTCAAAATGGTTTGGTGGAATCCTTTATCCAAAGAATTAAGCTCATTGCATTGTTTTCACTTGGAATTGCAACTTACTGATACGTCTCTGTCGTATCTATAATTTTTTATTCTTTCATGCCAATATTCTACAATTTTCACATACTTTTGGCAACATTTTATATGATTTCTTGGACTAACATATTGATCCAGTGCCCAGTGCCAGTTCCTGTTTGTTGCATGTTTTTTGTTTCACAGAAAATCCATATCAAACGAAGTCCAAACGCGATAAAATTTTATGGAGAATTATTTTGGAATATATGTGATTTTTGGGAGGTGGAATCAACGCAAACGGAGGCCCACAGCCCCCACAAGGCATCTTGGCGCGACCTCCCCACCCCCAGCCGCGTGGTGTTGCCTTGTGGGCACACTATAAGTCGGTTGGGACCCTTCTTCGGCCGCAAGGAAGCTTATATCAAGAAAAAAACCGTGTTAAAATTTCAGCCCGATCGGAGTTACGGATCTCCAGATATTTAAGAAACGGTGAAAGGCCATAAAACAGGAACGCGAAACAGAAGATAAACAGAGAGAGAGATCCAATCTCGGAGGGGCTCCTGCTCTCCGAGAGCCATGGCGGCCATGGACCAGAGGGGAAACTCTCCTCCCATCTAGGGGGGAGACAAGCAAGAAGAAGAAGGAGGGGGCTCTCTCCCCCTCTCTTCCGGTGGCACCGGAGTGCCGCCGAGGAAACCATCGTGACGGCGATCTACACCAACAACTTCGCCGCGTCATCACCAACTCTCTCCCCCTCTATGCAGCGGTGTAACCTCTCTATTCCCGCTGTAATTCTCTACTTGAACATGGTGCTTAACGCTATATATTATTATCCAATGATGTATGGCAATCCTATGATGTTTGAGTAGATTTCTTTTGTCCTACGGGTTAATTATGGTATGGTGTGATTGATATGAGTTTTATGTTGATATGGTGCTGTCCTATGGTGCCCTCCGTGTCGCGCAAGCGTGAGGGATTCCCTCTGTAGGGTTTGCAATACATTCATAATTCGCTTATAGTGGGCGGCTAGAGTGACAGAAGCTTATGATGGGGTCACCTACCACCGATAGGGACAAGGACCTGACATCTAGGGCCCACCTAAGGCCCACACTGTTATTCAGAGACCCCTGGGTCACAAGTGCAACCGGATGCACACTACAAAGGATTCACTCGGACCCTGCACGGACATCACTCGGACGGACGTCTACTCCCCAGTCGGTCAGACATCATCACTCGGACACAGGAGACGCACGGACGGCGTGGAGCTGCAACGGTCGAGTAGTCCTCAATTAGACTTTAAGCATAGTTATGGCTACTGTTACCAGTAACTGCCATAGTCATGGCTGTGTTAAACAGTGTAAAACGCCATTAACCGCTGTACTTATTGTCCTTAATGCCCGACGACGTGGTGGCTGAGAGGCTGCGGCGCACCCCTATATAAGCCGCCCTCTCCCTCCGTTGCAAGGGTTAAGCACTCATTGTAATCAGATACCCCCAGAGAAAACAAGCCTCAGGGCACGAGACGTAGGGCTTTTACCTCCTCCGAGAGGGGCCTGAACTCGCTAAATCCGAGTGGTACACATGTGCTGTAGCTAGGCTCTGCTCCTCATTCGTACCCCGAGTACTTACTGTCAGACTAGTAACCACGACAGCTTACACCCGAGTAAGGGGGTTGTTGCGTATGGGAGTAAAGGGGACTTGTTACTTAATGCTATGGTTGGCTTTTACCTTAATGATCTTTAGTAGTTGCGGATGCTTGCTAGAGTTCCAATCATAAGTGCATATGATCCAAGTACGGAAAGTATGTTAGCGTATGACTCTCCCTCATTGCATATAATAATTATCACACATGTCATATTCAATTGCCTATGGACAATCTTTCTCTTTGTGTTACAAAAAGCTTTCCACTAAACAAACTAACTTTTATTATCTTGCAAAGTACTCCTAGTTTTATTCTTGCAAAGTAGTTCTAGCATTACACCTACAAAGTACTTCTAGTTTCATACTTGTTCTAGGTAAAGCAAATGTTAAGTGTGCGTAGAGTTGTATCGGTGGTCGATAGAACTTGAAGGGAATATTAATTCTACCTTTAGCTCCTCGTTGGGTTCGACACTCTTATTTATCGAAAAAGCTACAATTGATCCCCTATACTTGTGGGTTATCAAGACCTTTTTCTGGCGCCGTTGCCGGGGAGCAATAGCGTGGGGTTGATATTCTCGTGTGTGCTTGTTTGCTTTATCACTAAGTAGTTTTTATTTTGTGCTCTTGTTTTCTATCTTTAGTTATGGGTAGGAAACGTAAAATACCAAAAAAAAATTAGTTATACTTGCTAAACCAATGGTTGAAGAACCACCCAAAATCTTTCATACTGCTGAAGCTTTCTACTTGGATCATCTTCGATCCCTTTGTGCTCGTGCTGAAAACCCAAGTAGCTTAGTTGAGGGAAAATCATTAGATGAGCATGCTTGTTTTGTGCGACACCGTTTGTCTCAAAAAGAGAAACTCTTAAAGTATCAAATTAATTGTTTGGAATGCTATGCTTGGAATTTATGCGACATATATGATTTTACTTGTTGTTCTGAAAACCCTAAAAAACACCTTCAGTACCAATGTGAGTTTAAGGATAATGGAATTTTATCTTCTTATGCCAAAGGTGTTTATAGTTACTATGATATTGAACAAATTGAAGAATTTGTTTCTTTTAAGGGTGCCTGTGAAATTGCTTCTTTGATTGAAAAGTGTGATGCTACTCTTTACAAATCTGAAAAATTTGCCATACTTAAATATTGCTATGAAAACTATGCTTCTAATGCTTATGTTAAAGAATATATTGAGGAAGTCCCCGCTGTCCAAGAGGAGACTAACATTTTGCAGGAGTTTATGGAAGAAGAAATTGATGAAACTGTGAGCTCATTAGATGAAAAAGATTACGAGGAGAGCGAAGAACAAAAGGAGGAAGAGCGGATTAGCTACCCGTGCCCACCTTCTAATGAGAGTAACTCTTCAACTCATACATTGTTTAATTTCCCTTCGTGCTTACCGAAGAATGAATGTTATGATAATTGCTATGATCCCTTGGATTCGTCTGAAATATCCCTTTTTGATGAAATTGATGCTTGTTATGCTTGTGGCCATGATGCCAATTTGAATTATGCTTATGGAGATGAACTTGCTATAGTTATTTATGTTAAACATGAAATTGTTGCTATTGCACCCACACATAATAGTCCTATTATCTTTTTGAATTCTCCCAACTATACTATATCGGAGAAGTTTGCACTTATTAAGGATTATATTGATGGGTTGCGTTTCACTATTACACATGATGATTTTGATGAATATAATATGCATGTGCTTGCTGCTCCTTCTTGCAATTATTATGAGAGAGGAACTACATTTCCGCCTCTCTATGTTTCCAATATGATAAAATTGCAAGAAACGGTTTATCCTATGCATTGGCCTTTACTTGATGTGCATGAATTGTTCTTTTATGACATGCCGATGCATAGGAGAGAGTTAGACTTCACCATTGCATGATATATGTTGCTTTGTGCTCACTACTAAATTACAAATTATTGTTAATTAAAATTGGCTTTGATATACCTTGGGGTCCGGGTGGATCAATTACTTGAGAACTTTATGCCTAGCTTAATGGCTTTAAAGAAAGCGCTGCCTGGGAGACAACCCGGAAGTTTTAGAGAGTCATTTATTTCTGTTGTGTGCTTTTAAAAAGTTTAAAAACAAAAAAATATAGAGGGGAACCTAAAAACTTTTTTAAAAAGAGAAGCGATTGGAAGGTTATGCATTGAAGAAGTGAGGGTCGACCTTGAACACTCGTGTTCATGCTCATGGACACAATGTAGAATTTTTCATGGAAGTTTCTCACAAAAAATAATTATCCCCTTGTACAAATCCATTGTATTATAAAAATAATGTGCCAAGATTTACCTTTAGGATGTTTAAATTGCTTGTTTGGTGTGTGCTGTGAAAAAACAGAAACTTTTGCTGTAGTGCTTGAATTTTGATAATTTACTGGAACGTAAAAAAATTCTGAAATTTTTACACAGTACTGATATGCAAATTTTTTATTTTCCCCTAATTTTTCAGAATTTTTTGAGTTACAGAATTATATGTTTCATTTGCATCTTTACAGACTGTCCTGTTTTCATAGATTGCTGTTATAGTTTCTTTATTTGCGTATGTTTGAAATCTTGTTGAGCCCCATTGACTTGGAAGCCATAGAATTGTGATAGCATACAGTGGTTAATGTTTGATTATAATTATACAATAATGTTGCAGCAGGACATGATGGGATTTGATGTTATATGTACTAACCCCTCTAATAAAAGTTCAGTTAAGTTTTGTGTGGATGAAGTGTTCGAAGAACGAGGAGGTATCAATATGAGGAGAATAAGGAGAGGCAAGAGTTCAATCTTGGGGATGCCCAAGGCACCCCAATTAAATATTCAAGGAGACTCAAGCGTCTAAGCTTGGGGATGCCCCGGAAGGCATCCCATCTTTCTTCGACAATTATTGGTATGTCTCGGTTTTTGTTTTGTTCACATGATATGCGTAAATTCTTGGAGCGTCATGTGCTTTTTCTTTTTCTTTTAATAATGCACCATGCTGGTATGAGATAGTCCTTGGTTGATTTATAGAAATGGTGAAAGGCCAGAAAACAGGAACGCGAAACAGAAGAGAAACAGAGAGAGATCCAATCTCGGAGGGGCTCCTGCCCTCCGAGAGCCATGGCGGCCATGGACTAGAGGGGAAACTCTCCTCCCATCTAGGGGGGGCAAGAAAGAAGAAGAAGGAGGGGGCTCTCTCCCCCTCTCTTCCGGTGGCGCCAGAGCGCCGCCGAGGGAACCATCACGACGGCGATCTACACCAACAACTTCGCCGCCGTCATCACCAACTCTCTCCCCCTCTATGCAGCGGTGTAACCTCTCTATTCCCGCTGTAATTCTCTACTTGAACATGGTTCTTAACGCTATATATTATTATCCAATGATGTATGGCAATCCTATGATGTTTGAGTAGATTTCTTTTGTCCTACGGGCTAATTGTGGTATCACTACTGGAATCAGGCACTTTGCCGTCTGCTATAGCAGACAGCAAAGGCATGCTTGGCGGATGGCAAAGGCTTTGCCATCGGCCAGCAGACGGCAAACACTCCGGCTGAACGGCTGCCGGCAAAGGCCGCTTTGCCGTCTGCTGGCAGACGGCAAAGAACTTTCCTTCTTTGCCGTCTGCCAGCAGACGGCAAAGAGCGTGGACGGCACAAAAAAGGTTCCATCCCCGTTAGGTGGCTAACGGCGCTCTTTGCCGTCTGCTGGCAGACGGCAAAGAGCTGTAGATGACGTCAGCTGACGTCAGGCTTCAGCTGGGCCCAGGCAGGCTCTTTGCCGTCTGCTGGCAGACGGCAAATGTAGATGACGTCAGCTGACGTCAGGCTTCAGCTGGGCCCAGGCAGGCTCTTTGCCGTCTGCTGGCAGACGGCAAACAACTTTCCTTCTTTGCCGTCTGCCAGCAGACGGCAAAGAGGTCACATAGGCCAGCCCAGGTTGCACAGGCTGCTGCCACGTGGCCTCTTTGCCGTCTGCCAGCAGACGGCAAAGAGCTTTGCCGACGTATCGACTGTATCAAATATCCGGGAATAAGAGCAGTTCAAAGGAATTAGAGGTTGCGAAACAATGTACCGAGAACTTACTCGATGTACGGCCGCACTTCTGTTAGGTTGTTCAAGATATACAACGTAATGGTCCGCCATTCGTCGACATCCAGCGATAAGGAAGTATAAGCACCGGCTGGTGCGAGCTTCCCTTTGAATAGGCTGAGGTTGGATCCACCCTTTTTAGGGTCGCCAGCATTGTACCGAGGCTTCGGATTATGCAAATGACGATTTTTGGCTTCGTAGTGTGTTGTCACGAAGTTTGCCGCCTCCTCAGTAATGAATGCCTCGGCCATCGATGCTTCAATTCGACGTTTATTTTTACATTTTTCTCGAAGCGTCTTCTGCATCCTCTCAGTTGCGTAGCACCAACGATTCTGCACGGGCCCCCCCAATCGTGCCTCGGTCGGGAGATGCAAAATCAAATGCTGCATTGGATTAAAGAAGCCCGGTGGAAAGATCTTCTCTAACTTGCAGATCAACTCCGGCGCCAACTCTTCCAGTTCTTCTAGCAAGCCAGGCGATAGTTCTTTCGCACAAAGAACACGGAAGAAATAGCTCAGCTCTGCCAGTACTAGCCATTCATCCTCAGGGATAAAGCCACGCAACATCACCGGCATTACCCGCTCAAGCCATATGTGCCAATCATGACTCTTGATACCAAATATTTTCAATTTTTCAAGGCTCGCTCCCCTCTTTAGATTCGCTGCATACCCATCGGGGAACATCAACTCCTTTTTCACCCACAGGATAATTTCCCTCATAACTGGCCTTCCAAGATTGAACCATGCCTTTGGCTTCGTCCAGTTCTGCTTTCCTTTCAGTTGTCGCATATTTTGTAGCGGTCTATCACATAGAGCCTCCTGATCAACTCTAGCCTTAGGATTATCCTTTGTTTTCCCCTCTATGCCGAACAATGTTCCAAAGAGGGCCTCGCCGACATTCTTTTTAGTGTGCATCACGTCGATGTTGTGTGGGCAAAGGAGGTCTTTGAAGTAAGGCAGATCCCACAAGCATGTCTTGTGAGTCCAGGCGTGTTCGGAATTATACCCCTTGAAATACCCTGGACGCTCCGGATCCGGCTCGAGAGAGTTGAACTGATCCAGGGTCTGTTGGCCTGTCAACGCAGGTGGTGCAGAGTTTTTGACAACTCTACCTCTGATGAAGTTCTTCTTGTCTTTTCTGAACTTATGGCGAGGATCCAGGAACTGTCTATGCATGTCGAAGCAAGAAAACTTGCCACCCGCCTGCAGCCGACGAAACTCAAGAGCTGCCTTGCATGTGGGGCACGGGAACCTTCCATGCACACACCAGCCAACGAATAGCGCATACGCCGGCAAGTCATGCATCGAGTACATGTACCACGCACGCATTAGGAAGTTTTTTTTTGTAGCGGCGTCGTATGTCTTGATCCCATTATCCCAAGCTTCTTGCAGTTCATCCTTAAGAGGCTGCATGTACACATTCATATTCTTCCCCGGATAGTTGGGCCCCGGAATTATCAACGTCAGGAAAATGTTCTTTCTTTGCATAATCTGTCCGGGGGGGGAGGAGATTGAGTGGAATGACAAATACAGGCCAACAACTGTATTGAGCTGCCATCATACCAAACACATTGAACCCATCCGTGCTTATGGCGATTCGAGGATGCCTTGGATCTGCCGCTTTAGCATGATGTATTGCATCGAAGCGCTTCCACGCAAAAGCGTCCGATGTGTGTACCAACATCGGCTCCCCATCTGCATCTAGTTCGGTTCTTTTGCCCAATTTGTGCCATGTCATCTGTCTGGCCGTCTCTTCGACCATGAAAAGACGTTGAAGTCTTGGTATGATTGGCATATACCGAAGAACATTAACTGGGATTTTTGTCTGACTCTTCTCACCCATACCGTTGTCTACCTCAACATACCTGGAAGACTGGCAAACGGGACAATACTTCAAGTCCGCATACTCAAGCCTAAATAAGGCACATCCTTTCTCACAGGCATCTATCTTCTCATAGGGCATCTTAAGTGCACGGAGGATTTTGTCCGACTGGTACAGGTTTGCAGGCATTACATGGCCTTTGGGTAGAAAGCGTCCAAATAGTGTCATCATCGCGTCGTAGCATTCTCTGCCCAAGTTGAATTGAGCCTTCAGAGCCATTACTTGTGCGATGGCATCCAGCTGACAAAGCTTAGTGTGCTCGCTGAGAGGACGTTTTGAAGACTCCAACATATCATTGAAGGCCTTTGCAGATTCCTCCATCTCATCGTCCGAATCCCGAGCATCATCAAAGTCTTCCACCATGTCTTCCATCCCGGTACCATGCTCGTTGGTGCGACGACGGCCCTCCTCAGCTCTGGCACGTTGGGCAGACTCACCATGAAATGTCCAGACCGTATAATCAGGCGTAAAACCCAACTTCTGCAGGTGTTTGATCATTTCAAACTCGGACTTCTTATGAAAGTTGTCGCAGTCGACACAGGGGCACCAGTTTGTTTCCTGTCCATTTGCAAATGCGGCTCTCACAAACCCCTTGGTTTTTCTTAGCCATTCATGGGTCATGTCTTTCTGACTAGTGTGACCGGTGTACATCCACGCACGATCACTCATCTTGCCTAACTACTGGACACACAAGAAATATATACATAATTCAGCAAACCATATTCATCAGTTAATAGAGTTTGTCAGTTTTATTACGTCCATGCAACCTAGACGCTAGTAGGTAAAGATAGGTCCTAATCCCACCCGAGTATGTGTAGATTGGGTTCGTTTTCCCATGCTCTGCTCCGGATCCGACGCAAAATTTCGGCAGCACCTCCCCGCTGTTCTCCTGATACACGTCTCGGCAATAAGCAGAGAGGATGTGTACCCGGAGAACAACAGGGAGGCACTGACGAAATCCTGCATCGGATCCGGAGCAGAGCATATGGGAAAACGAACCCAATCTACACATACTCGGGCTGTCCATGGATAACGTTGGACAATTCGAAAGAATCACGGTTATAAATATGCAAATGCATGCATATTTATAGATGTAACCCTTTCGAACGGGAGACGCATAGTGGTCACGCATACTGATGATTGACACCTATAGCTAGCAAGTTTCATCGGCACGAAGACCGGAACAGAGCAAATGAAGGGGGGAGGAGGAGATGTCATTTGTGCTCACCCACGAACGCAGGGGCGGAGCTCGTCGAACGCACGGGGAGGTCGTCGAACACCAGAACCTCGCAGCCCCGAAAGAACTGCACATTTAAATCCACCCGATCAACACAAATATATATGATGTTTTTCTTAACAAAATCGGGAAATATACTTCCTAACTCATAATTCACAAATATATGACCCCGTCGGCCTCTGGAAGGCCGAAGAGCACCTTTTCGGTCAACAGGAGGCCGAAGATGTGTCGGGGGTCAGGGCTGTCGTGTCTGGGTGGCGTGGTGTCGGGGTGTCGTGGTGTCGGGGTGTCGTGTCGGGGTCGGGGTGTCAGGGGGTGTCGTGTCTGGGTGTCATGGTGTCGGGGTGTCAGGGGTGTCGGGGTCGGGGTGTCGTGTCGGTGTCGGGGTGTCGAGGGGTGTCGTGTCTGGGTGTCGTGGTGTCGGGGTGTTAGGGGTGTCGGGGTGTCGGGGTCGGGGTGTCGTGTCGGGGTCGGGGTACCGTGTCGGTGTCGGGGTGTCGGGTCGGGGTCGGGATCGAGGTCGGGGTGTCGGGGTCGGGGTGTCGGGTCGTTGTCGGGTTGGGGTCGGGGTCGAGGTGCCGTGTCGGGGTCGGGGTTTTTCCTCTTTTTTTCTTTTCTTCTTCTTCCTCTTCTTCCTCTTCTTTCTTTTCTTCCTTTTCTTCCTTTTCTTCCTTTTTTTTCCTTCTTCTTCTTCTTCTTCTTCCTCCTTTCCTTTTTCCTCTTCTTCTTCTCCTCCTCTCCTCTTTTTTCTTCTTCTTCTTCCTCTTCTTCTTTTTTCTTCTCCTCCTCCTCCTCTTCTTCTTCTTCCTTTCCTTTTTTCCTCTTCTTCTTCTCCTCCTCTCCTCTTTTTTTCTTCTTCTTCTTCTTCTTTTTTCTTCTCCTCCTCCTCTTCTTCTGTTTCTTCTTCTTATTATTATTTTTTATTCTTTTTCTTTTTTCTTTTTCCTTTTTTTTCTTCTTCTTTTCTTCTTTTTTTTCTTCTAGGTTTTTTCTTTTCTTCTTTTCTATCTAAGTTTTTTCTACCTAATAAAAACTAACTAATATGAACTAATAACTAACTAATATAAACTAACTAAATGAACTAATAAAAACAGAAAAAAAACAGGAAAAAAACAAAAAAGGGAGGGAATGGTGGAGCTCACCGGAGGGTGGTCGAGGCGGCGGCGCTGGGGAGGAGGGGGGAGGCGGCGGTCGGCGGGGAGGAGGGGGGCGGCGGCGGTCGGCGGGGAGGAGGGGGTCAGCGGGGAGGGGGCGGCGGCGGCGCTGTGGAGGAGGGAAGGGGGCGGCGGCGGCACTGTGGAGGAGGGGAGGGGGCGGCGGCGGCGCTGTGGAGGAGGGAAGGGGGCGACGGCGGGGAGGAGGGGGGCGGCGGGGGTCGGCGGGGAGGGGGCGGCGGCGGCGCGCAGAGACAGAGAGAGAGAGATGTGAGAGAGAGAGGGGGGGTTTGGGCACGGGGGGCGAAAATTAAGCCCCCCTCTTTGCCGTCTGCTGGCAGACGGCAAAGACGGTGACCGTTAGCCCGTCCCCGCCGTTACACTGTGGGGCCCCTCACCTCTTTGCCGTCTGCTGGCAGACGACAAAGAGTTCTTTGCCGTCTGCCAGCAGACGGCAAAGACCAAATGGGGGCCCACGGGGTACTGCGTTGGCTAGGTCGAAGTGGCCCGTGTGACCTAGCCAACGCAGTACCCCGTGGGCCCCCATTTGGTCTTTGCCGTCTGCTGGCAGACGGCAAAGAACTCTTTGCCATCTGCCAGCAGACGGCAAAGAAGTGCAGATGGCAAAGAGCCTCTTTGCCATCAGTATGTTCTTTGCCGTCTGCTTTATAAAAGCAGACGGCAAATATCCTCTTTGCCATCTGCCAGCAGACGGCAAAGAGCTGGCAGATGGCAAAGTCCCTGATTCCAGTAGTGTATGGTGTGATTGATATGAGTTTTATGTTGATATGGTGCTGTCCTATGGTGCCCTCCGTGTCGCGCAAGCATGAGGGATTCCCTCTGTAGGGTTTTCAATACATTTATAATTCGCTTATAGTGGGTGGCTAGAGTGACAGAAGCTTACACCCGAGTAAGGTGGTTGTTGCGTATGGGAGTAAAGGGGACTTGTTAATTAATGCTATGGTTGGGTTTTACCTTAATGATCTTTAGTAGTTGCGGATGCTTGCTAGAGTTCCAATCATAAGTGCATATGATCCAAGTACGGAAAGTATGTTAGCGTATGCCTCTCCCTCGTTGCATATAATAATTATCACGCATGTCATATTCAATTGCCTATGGACAATCTTTCTCTTTGTGTTACAAAAAGCTTTCCACTAAACAAACTAACTTTTATTATCTTGCAAAGTACTCCTAGTTTTATTCTTGTAAAATAGTTCTAGCATTACACCTACAAAGTACTTCTAGTTTCATACTTGTTCTAGGTAAAGCAAACGTTAAGTGTGCGTAGAGTTGTATCGGTGGTCGATAGAACTTGAAGGGAATATTAATTCTACCTTTAGCTCCTCGTTGGGTTCGACACTCTTATTTATCGAAAAAGCTACAATTTATCCCCTATACTTGTGGGTTATCACTTACCAACTTTACGTTGGAGTCATGAAGTTTTACACGCTCATGACCAAACTGCACAACATTATTCCCCTCTATCTTTGATACGTGGAAATCTACCAAGTATTTCCCATCTGCGGTAATTCGGTTGCATACTGATATCACCACCCCGGCATACATCATTGGCCCCTCAACATATATTTGGGATCTATGTGAGGAATAACTGTATTTCCGTCAATACCTTAAGTGTTGGAACACGCGGTACGCTACGCTAGCGCCATTTCTACCGTGCACCCAAGATCATGCTGTTGGAAATAGATCACGGGATCGGGTTTACCACTAGACGTGCAGTCACCACAGAGGAAGTAGAGTTGGTGATGCGTGTAGTCGATCTCCTGAGGCGTCTCCTCCTCACGTCGTCGGTTTCCCGCGAACAGCGAAGACCCATGAACGGTGATCTCCCGCGAACAGAACCTCGCGGTTCCCTCAAACGGTTCGTCCAAGCACCGCAGATGTGATGCCTCCAAGGTATCCACACGTACGGGGAGCAGCATCGGGCGGCAGACTGCTAGGTCCGGTCGCACGGCATGGGGTATGGGGAGTCGCGGCGGCTGTGGAGGGAGGAAAAAGATCAACCCTAAGTGGTGCGCCCACTGCCCTATATATAGACCTCCGAGATGGGCTTAAAACTTGAGGCCCACTAGGATTCTAAACCCATTTCCACTCGAATCCAATCCGAATGGGCTGCAGTCCCTTAAGTGTGCGACCCTATAGGTTCACGTACACATGGACACGACCCGAGTCAATAGTTGGTAGCGGCTCCTACCAGAACGTGCCAACTCCCATGTGTCCGCAAAGTTGTTAGACGAACCTCGACAATGTGTCATATACAATATTCCTTTTGCCTCATGATATATGTTTTCAAGCTCAAGGCGAGTACTTGTCACCCTTGTGGTAGCTCAACCTCTCTTCTCGACACCGTGATACAGATTTCCGAACTGGGTTAACACTTTAACCCAACTCGCATGGCCATGGTTTCCGAATCTGATCACTCGAGTGGGCCCAGAGAATATCTCTCCAAATAGGAGGGGCAAATCCCATCTTGGTCAGCCATGTCTCGCGGAATGTCTCACGACTCACCCGAAAGCTACCTTTATAACTACCCAGTTATGGAGTAGCATTTGATAGACCCTAAGTGAGTCGATCCTCATCCCGAGAACATGCGAGGACCTCAGGTCTAGGAAATGGCATAGACATTGTACTTGAGACTAACAGATGACAATATCTCGCTGCGTCTCAAAGTGGGCCTGTCCGACTCGGTGATCTCCATCCCCGAGTCCATACTATCGGTTTAGCATCTCCATGCACATGACTTGTGAAACATAGTCATCAACCGAGTCGTATACTAGTCAAGGATATGTGTCTACATAACCTTATCAACTAGGGACCATTAGAATGATCAGAATACAATACATAGTTCCACAAACAAGTCACATACTTATTGATACATATCATTGATGATGTTCAAGGACAATACAAAAGACTCATGAATACATAGGGAAATATCATCATCAATGATTGCCTCTAGGGCATATCTCCAACATTAAGCCCCTCACATGGGCAGTTATTTATGGCCAGTATGTTGATTCAATGAGGAACATTTCCAGGCATTAGGGGGAGATTTCGAGTACCATAAAGAATGCCAGGAAATTAGTGGAATGCTCAACACATTTCTACCTCAAGTCCACGTACTCAAAGATCTGAACCACGTGTTCAAAGATTTGCAACATATTGCAAATAAACTGTCAAATTCATTTACTGACTAAGGTGTCACACAATCCTACAATCCTCCAAAAATACGCCTGGAAGAGTGGAGGTACCAACAAAAACTACTCAACTCCCCGTTCACAGCAACAGGGGAAGAAGTATGGAAATAGTACATCAGGGTTAGGCTTCCCGCAAGCAAGGATATCGAGGCCTCTGAATCAGTAAATGCAAGTCAACTTCACATTGGCAGACACCTAATGGGTAGTGGATGGGCAACCTCCACCAACCCAACTCATAGTGCACACAATGAGTGGGACATCAGAATACCCGACTCAACCGCATTGGAAATCGCAAACAGTCACCATGGGTAACGATATTTCCATCAACTATATACTCACATATAGATTCTGGAGAAACATCTAACCGGAAGTCTACAACTGTCGACAAACATTTTCTCAACTAGATTGCAAATAACCTTTCAAATGATTCAGATCCAAAGACCATGGCCATGGCAAAGTGTGAACAACACTCGGACTGAACTCGAGCAAAGGGCATAATCTAGGTAGAAATAATCTTGCTCAATAAAGGGAAGGTATTCACATAGGCAATACCTACACCAGCTTTCTTCTGGAAACAGAGTTGAGAACAACGAGGTGGTGAAACATAGAGCAAGTATTGTAGCACAAGGGTTCATGTAGATACCCAACTATTCTCCAGAGGTGGAATCTCTTTTTGATAACTTATATCATTGGCAGTACAAAATCATCTATCTATGCAGTTGGTAGATGTAGTGATTACATATCCATGTGGATCACTAGATTCAAACATAGATGGTTCCCGATGGAATCTCACTTTTGAATCAGAATGAAAACTCAACATACATTGTGTAAAAATCAATAAGTCACCATACGACTCATCATTGTCAGTACATTTGGTACAACCGACGTAGTGAGTCCCTTCGATGCAAGGAGTACTCCGACAATGATGATTATCCATACGTGCTCGTCATATACAAGGATTACTCCTGCAATGATGAAGCATGTGATCATCTAAAAGACGAAACTTGAGATGAAGGATTTGGGTAAGTCCTCGAGAACCTTCACTCATACATTATGGTACACCATGTTGTCTATATCTAGATTATATTGGAGAAATTGATTGTGGACAAGTCTTATCCATCCATAATTCCCATGGTTGTTCGTTCTCTAGACGTAGAGAAAGATTCATTTAGACCATGAGGAGATGGAAATAAAGATGTTGGGACCTAAAGTTCCATATCTTAGTGCCATTGGACCCACCAAACATAATTGGTTGGGACTCAAGAATATCTTTCGATACCTCCAATGCATCAAACATTTTGTCCTAATCTTTCAGTTTCTGAGAAATCTGGATACCAATATCATTGGATACATCGATCAGATCCCTACTATGTCAGATCATAGACAAGGTTTGTGTTCCTGCTAGGTGTGGTAGCCATCCCATAAAAGTCTTCAAAACAGACATGGCTAAATCCACCAACCATTATCTCTAAGATAATGTTGCTTGTGTTGCCCGGATGCAAACAGGTTACATAATAAGCAATATGACTATATTGCCCATCTTGCAAGTCAAATCATGCGACAATTTTCCTGATTCGTTCACCAAGCCTCTACCAACTTCTACATTCCAGAAATATGTTCATGGAATTGGTATGTGATGGCTTCGGAATTAGAAAGAATCAGGGGAAGTATCTTCCTGAATTGTTCTCGTTCAAAACATCATATTATACTCTTTTTCCATTCATGAGTTTACTTTTACAAGTTCTCATCAAGGTTTTTAATGAGGTAATATCAACACAAGATCATATGTCATACTTTCTGTTTTCCCCACCGGGGGTTTTAGGAAAGTATATACGACATATTTATTGTCCTCTAAATTCTATGAGTTTCTCATATTGAGTTAAAAGAGACAATAATCGTTATATGTTGCATCATTTTCTTCTTATTTTTCCCACCGGGTTTGAAGAAGTTTTAGCAACATATCAAACACCTATCTCCTCACATTTTTCCCACAGGGTTTTTGGGGGAGACTCTCAAGATTGTACAAAGGATTTCTCAAGATGGAAGATGAATATACAAGACACCTTCAGTGATGATCAAGAAGCCTTCAATGATGATCAAGAAGGGTGTTGTACAAGGGGGGGTGTTAGGAATAAATTAGTACATGTCTATTGTTAATTATCACATGCTAATTAACGAACCGTCATTAGCAAGGGCTGTGTCCAACCCCGAAGAATCATGTCCCTTCTCTCTCTATTGTCAAAAGGCACCTGTTCTGGAGGGATGCCTCCGAACATGCACCTCTTCTTCCCATCTCTTCCAAATGTATATATACTTGAGAATCAATAGAAACCCGGACTAATCGTCCATTCACTTCTATTCAATCTCGTTTTACTCTAACAATATCGAAACCCTCAAATCTTTGCAATCCATTTCACATGGATCATATAGCACAAATTCATCACAATTCAACAAAGCAACAAAGTAAAATAAGTTACAATTTAAACCGGACATGCCTAAATGAAATTTAACGTCCGGGCCACAGCTGGACAACGTGATGAATCAATCGCAGGACGTCATCCGTGCCGCATGTCTGCTGCGGCTGCCATCCGTGCCTCATCAGCTGTTGCCATTGCCGCTCTCGCCGCCTCATACTCCCTACGTAGGTTGATCATGTTCTCCTCAAGCCATTTCCTAACACTAGTAGAAAACAGGGCATCAGTCCCGGTTCCAAAGGGCCTTTAGTCCCGGTTCCGCAACCGGGACAAAACAATCGGGACTAAAGGCCCCCACTTTTAGTCCCGGTTGGGTTACGAACCGGGACTAAAGGAGCTCCACGTGGCCGCTGTGGGCGCCCAGACAGGAGGACCTCTAGTCCCGGTTGGTGTTACCAACCGGGACTAGAAGGCAGCCACGTGTCAGCAACTGCCAGGCGCTGGGGTTTTTGTTTTTTTTTTGAAAGGAGGGGTTTAGGGGTTTTGGAGGGTTTAGGGGTTTCATATTGTGTTTCCCCTTTTCTTTTTGTGTTTACCATTCAATTCCTTTACATTTAGGGTTTTCATTTTTATTTTATGCTTTTCATTCAACTCGACGCTAGCTACTACATACAGCAATGAAGGAACCATTACGCAATATCGTCATGATCAATATATAGAGAGAAGTGACCTCTCTTTCTCCGTGCTTGGTTGAACAACAAGTTTTCGTATATCTATTCGACGCTACTACATATAGTACACATTCATGCATATATACAATATAACATCTCTTACGATCCCTAATATCTAATTACCAATATCGCATTGCAAATCCCGATGGTATTCTCCGTCTGTAGGTATGACATGGTCAACAAAGAATCCCGCCAATTCCTCTTGAATTGCTCGTATGCGATCAGTTGGTAGGAGTTCGTGCCGCTTCCGCGAGATCTAATTTAAAGAAGAGGGTCAATATATATATATATATATATATATATATATATATATATATATATATATATATATATATATATATATATATATATATATATATATATATATATATATATATATATATATATATGAATGAAACTCAACACAATTGATGGTAATAAAATAAAAATGTGAATATTGTTTACGTACTTCAAATTGTTCTTCAGATCTGCCCCGCTCGGAGGTCTTGTGGCGAATGTACTCGCAAACGTAGTATCCACATAAATTATTCCCGGGTTCCTGCCACAAGAACTTTACGAGAATAGAGTTCAATCAAAATGATAATCAGGCATGATAATGGTATTGAAACTAGAATCAATGAGAGATGCGCGGAACTAGCTAGCTAGTAGTACTTACTTTGGGGTGTGAAAATTGCAGCTCCTTTTTCCATTCACCCCTAACCTGGTTGGTGAACTTTTTCCAAACCCTGCCCGGCAAACAAAATGATTACTTGATATCAGGAAATGAACGAAAGTTGCCGATATGGTGCGATAATGATTGAACTTACTTCTGGAGCATTTGACCCAGGTCCGCCCACTCCTTAGGATCTTTACGTCTCGAGTCCAAGACAATTACTAGTCCCGTGTCAAGCTGAATGGCTAGCAGAATATAGTGGAACCTGCGCACGCACAACTCATCAATTACACTTAACCTCGAGTAAGCGAAACAGAATGTGCACAAGACAGTAACACTCACTGGAAGTTGTAACGAAATAGTATTTCCCTTTTGTTTTGTTGTCCAAGTAACGCGTTTAGCAAGTTTTTCTTAGTATCATCGGGGTTTTTTTGTACCGTATATTCATTTACGGTATTTGGGTTAATGAACCCAATGTCATAGATTTTTCCTCTGCATTCGCGGATCTTCAATCTGCATAATATAGTGTGAGGATAATTATACATGCAATGAACGAGCTGAGCTAGAGACTTAATTACAGAAAAAAATACTTACAGACAATAGCAACTGACGATAGTTTTGTCGAGGGCATCTTGATTGTATAACTGAAATAATTCTTCAAATTCAATGTACAACGCCTCGACTCCATTGAAGTAGTGCTCATCTTTAATTCCCACGTAGATACTGTCGGTCCCTTCCTTGCAGGCTTTCAAGTACCAGTCATGCAATCTTTGCATCATCGTTGATAGACGTGGGAGCTACTCAGGTCTGATGAGAGGCTTCCCGTGCTCGTATCTAAAGGCTACCTCAGCCATTTCGAACTGTACCTCATCGCCTAAGTAATCACCAAGAGTGTAACCAGGATGAGCGTCCGCTACCCCCGGATCATTAGCGATATCGGGAAACACCTTGAGCGGGGGGCACGATTGTTTTTCCTGTTCGCCGAGCTAGGAAATTGTTTTCCCACTTCTTGCAGCACTGCTACTTCTGCTACTTCCCGACCTTTTCACTTCATCAAATGTCTTTACAATACAGCGGTCATAGTGTGATAGCGGCGGAGGCGGTGGTGGTCGCTTAAGGGCATCCAGACAGCGCTTCGCTTTTACCGAATCTATTTTCTCCTTTGGATCTGGACGTTTCGGTGCAAGCTGGCGTTTCACATCGGCAGCCATGAACTCGTTGTTTTCCTCCTCAGTCATGTCGTATGGTAACTTGGCAGGAGCCTTCTTGACGCTTGGACCTACTCTGGATTTCTTCGTTGTTGTACTACTAGCCGCCGGAGCAGCGGCGGGTCTCTTCCGCCATTGCTGAGGAGGCGGAGTCAGCTGAGGCGGCGGAGGAGGCGGAGTCCGCTGAGGCGGCGGAGACAGCTGAGGCGGCGGAGGATTCTGCTGAGGGGCCTCCTCCGGCGGAGTCCGCTGAGGCGGCGGAGACAGCTGAGGCGGCGGAGTGTTGTGACGCGGCGGAGACGACTGAGGCAGCGGAGATAGAGCTGGACTGTGAGGAGTCTGCTGAGGGGCCTCCTCCGGCTGAGTCTGCTGACGCGGCGTCCATTGTGGAAGCATGATGTATTCCTTTCTCCATAGAATGGTAGTCCTTACGGCATCTACCAGATGAGTCTCCCCTTCACCTGTAGGGTACTCAAGCTCCATCCCCTCGAATCCGTTGGTAACTTCATCCACCCCGACAATAGCAAAGCCATCTGGAATCGGATTGCAATGGAAAGTTCCATCAGGTCTAGGAGGTAAGACATAGCCGACCGCCACCTTCAAGGTTAGGTTGATGCATTTCGCCATTAGCTCACAATGTTCCCTCTCCGTGATATCATCCACGGGGTAGCGAGGAGCCGTGATATCAGGTCGAACGAGCTCCGTGGAAGCCACGCTGCTTTTCCGCTGAGATGGTGGGGTAGCTTCGTGGGTAGTATCGAATGAAGGATCTTCGTGCTGCTGAGATGGTGCGCCGGTAGCTCACTGACTGGTAAGTGCCTCTAGTTTCTTCTCCTGCAACGCTAATCTTTGTTCTACATTCTGCATCCGGTCTGCTTCCTCTTTCTTCTTTCTCCCTCGGCTTCTATAACCAGTGATGTCGGGAAACCCATGCACCCACGGAACGGAGCCTGATGTGCCTCGTGTTCGTCCAGGGTGTTCAGGATTCCCGAGGGTGCGTGATAGCATGTCCTTCACTCTGTCGGGATGGAACCTCTCTTCCTGCACGTCCTTGATTGCTTCCTGAATCTTTATGACGGGTGTTTGAAGTTGTTCTTTCGTGTAAACACACTTCCCTGTTTCTGGGTCCAAAGTTCCCCCATGCCCGAAGAACCAAGTCCTTGCCCGTTCGGGCCAGTTCAATGTCGCTGGTTGGATCCCTTTAGCAAGCAAGTCGTTCTCAGCTTTGTCCCACGTAGTCCGGGCAACCTTGTAGCCACCTGACCTCGTAACATGGTGATACAGCTTCTTTGCAGCATTTAGCTTATTTGTCTGTGACATGTTCTTAGCTTTCTCCGATTTCTTGTACGCCACAAATGTGGGCCAGTGATCTTTTATCTTCGCATATTGACCGGTGAATTCTGGAGTCTCGTCTTTGTCGACAAACTGTTCGTTCAATCTTTTCTTCCAGTTCTTGAATTGTTCTGCCGTCTTCTTAAGAGCCCATTTTTTGACTTTTCGCTGTATAACTGGGTTATTTGGATCCTCCTCTGGCGGTAGGCTGAAATTTATCATGAGCGAGTTCCAAAGCTGATCTTTGCATCTATCGTCGACATAAGAAACTCCATCGTCCTTCTTCTTATTCCATTCTTGGATGCTGATCGGGACGCTGTCCCTAACAACAACTCCGCACTGATGTATAAATCGGTCTTGGGTCCGCTTGGGAACAGTCGGTTTGCCATCTGGATCAACTTCTTCGATCGTGAACCTTTCATTCTCGCCCAACCTTTTCTTCGGGCCTCATCTCCTTATAGAAGTTTGGCTCGATCCGGAAGGCTAAAAGAAGAAAGAAGCGTTAATATATGTACATACAAAACAATTAATGCATCTAGTCAGCAGAGGCTTAATTAATATATATACCTCGTCGGACTTTGCAACAGTTAAGGCTCCAACACCGGCGGAGCCGTCATCTTCTCCCTCCTCCATTCGATCACCGGAGTCGTCATCTTCTCTTCCCTCACCATCGGAGTTGTTGAGAAACTGTGAGGGGCTATCATCACCTCCGTCGCGGATTATATCCCCCAACATCTCTTCTTTTTCTAAGTCTCTGTCGTGTTCCATAGTTGCTGCAAATATTACAACATGGCAATATACAACCATGAGAGATGGATTAGTGGCAAACATAGACCTAATCACAACAAAGAATCATATGCATATGAGCAATGGATTAGTGGATTATCGGGGTTATGTTTTAATGACCCCCTCCCCCTCATGTCGAAGTTATACCGAAATTATCGGGGTTATGTTTTAACGACCCCCCCCCCCTCATGTCGAAGTCAATGAACAACATGAAAATTTGTAAGTGATTGCTAAACTTTTATGCTTCATTTATATGAAGATCAATTATCCAATATAACTATGTTCGCGATATGAGGCATTGGACATTATTTAGAATCATATCTGATGAGTCGTCCTATCTTTCGGGAGAGGACGATACTTTGCGGACCGCCTCTCTCATGCATGTGCGACGTGCAAATCAGGTTTTCATATGCCTCAAAATCAAAGGGAAATCTCCTCTCACAACTCTCCACGATGCCCAACAATCTGAAATCATTCACTAATATTGATGTTGGACTCGACTAAATATGCACTCCAAAGTCCAATCAACTATATAAGCCCGCGGTGATCAAACACATACATGTTACTAAAATTTCTATGTTCACACAAACCTAATTTTTTTTCTTCCATCTCATCTCATCTTCACAAAACATCTATCTATCACATTGAGTATATGTATCTAAAAACCTAGTAAAACTACACAAAACAAACAAAAAAATTCAGCCATCTCCATCTCATCTCATCCATCTCCATCTCATCTCATCCATCTCATCTCATCTCAGTGAACAAAAAATTATATTACACATGAAAATATCACAAATTCATTACATACGCTCGGAACAAAAATATCACAAATGAAATGACTTTGATCATGAATAATGCTATAAAAAATATGACTTTGATCATGAATAATGTTATAAAACATTTGCATAAATATTACACATGAATAATATCAATGACTTTGAGATCATGAATAATGCTATAACTCTTTTCCACCTTACAAAAATATTTCTACAATATTTACTAAAATTCCAAAGTTGGAATTTATTTTGTTCATGGTTTCTTTGGTTTACAAAGGAACCATATTTTCTACAAGTCTTCTACTCCCACCAAAATTATCCTAGCAACTAGACGGTACCTACAACCCATTTCACCAAAGACTTTGGGTTCCACAGATCAAAAAATTTAAATTTCCTTCAATTCAAATTTGGACCAGAAACAAACTCTCTGATACAAACTCAATTTTTATAGCTCCAAAAATTCTAAAACTTTGCCAAACTCTCTTATATACATCAACACCTCACCACAAAAATTCCTCAAAATTCCTAAAATGCCTAGACCTCTCTGTCATTTCATCATATAAGTTGTGTGCACACTGTTCACTGTCGAATAATTCAGTTATCTAAATTTGGTTCAGAGAGAGGAGGGGATCGGGGCGGCGCTCACAGCGAGGAGGCGTCGGCGACGGCGTCGGGGCAGGGCTCGGGGACGGCGTCGGGGCAGGGCTCGGCGACGGCGTCGGGGCAGGGCTCGGGGACGGCGTCGGGGGCGGCGACGAGGAGCGGGCTCGGGGAGGAGGGCGAGGAGGTCCGGCGACGAGGAGGGCGGGGAGGTCCGGCGACGAGGAGCGGGCTCGGGGACGGCTCGGAGGCGACGGCGAGGTCCGGCAGCCTGGCGGCGTCGAGGTGGTCTTCGGCGTCGGGGGAGAGGCCTTTAGTCCCGGTGCGAGGCACCAACCGGGACTAAAGCTCGTTTTCAGCTGCCCAAAAGGCGGGAAACCCAGGCCTTTAGTCCCGGTTGGTGGCTCGGACCGGGACTAAAGGGGGGCCTTTAGTCCCGGTCCTAGCCGCCAACCGGGACTAAAGGGTGGCACAGCCGTGGGGTGGTGAAAGTTTAGTCCCACCTCGCCAAGCGAGAGGAGATCGCACCGGTTTATATACGCGGCTGCGATCTCTCTCCCAAGCTCCTCTCTAAAGCAGGCAGTTAATTGCCTAACCTCTGCCCTGTTGGGCCTACTAGCCCCGCGGGCCTGCATCCTGGCCCATATATAGTTGGGTTTCTAGTCGTATGTAGGCCGCGGTGTCTGCTAGTAGGCGGGTATTTTTTTATTTTTTATGTTATTTTTTGCATATGTTATGTTTTTTTTATTTTTTATGTTATTTTTTGCATATGTTATGTTTTTTTATTTTTTATGTTATTTTTTGCATATGTTATGTCAATTTTAATATTCTTTCATAACCACTATAAAATATATGGCACATGATATGTCTTTTTATTTTTTATGTTAGTTTTTATGTTATGGCAATTTTAATTTTTTGCATATGTTATGTTTTTTTTTATGTTTTTTTTTTGCATATGTTATGTCAATTTTAATATTCTTTCATAACCACTGTAAAATATATGGCACATGTTATGTCTTTTTATTTTTTATGTTATTTTTTGCATATGTTATGTCAATTTTATTTTTTATTTTATATGTTATTTTTTGCATATGTTATGTCAATTTTATAGAGATGAGCGGGCTTGAGGTAAAGTCGGAGGTATGTACCTCATTTTTATATAATTTTAAGTTAATATTATTTTGATCATAACTAGAGTTTTATAAAAGCTTTTTAGTTGATTCTTTTTGCTATTGAAGAATATTATAGTTTTGTTTTAGTTGATCATAACTAGAACTTTATATAACTTTATTCTTTGACACATCAGGTGGTGGTTTGTCAATATGTTTTTGAAAATATTGAGCAACCAACCGGTGCTCAGAAGACATTCATATTTTGTTTGGACATAATTGCATTGATTAACTCCTCTGTATAATTAAAATACTAAAAGGATAGGAATAATTGAAATTTCATAACTTAATAAATAATTATTCTAAAATCATGTTTCAAATGCCAAAATGCCCTAGCTAGCTCTTACAAAGATTCCCTCCGGTTTGTCCGAAGTGGCACTTTCCAGCTATAAGTCCGGAAACTCACAGTAGAGAGAAAGTGATGGCAGTGAAGCCGGTCACATCCCAGAGTGGGATCTTGGGGTATAAAACTATTTCTTCGCATGTGTCCCTTGCTTATTGCGCCGTAACCATGGATAATCTTCATCATTTAACAGGATGCTTGGGTCAGTCTTCACTCTGAAGGGAGAAATTTCATGAAACTTTTCATAATCTTCTGACATGTCTGTCTTGTCCTCCACTCCCACGATGTTTCTTTTCCCTGAAAGAACTATGTCGCGCTTTGGCTCATCGTATGATGTATTCGCTTCCTTATCTTTTCTTTTTCTCGGTTTGGTAGACATGTCCTTCACATATAAAACCTGCGCCACATCATTGTCTAGGACGAATGGTTCGTCTGTGTACCCAAGATTGTTGAGATCCACTGTTGTCATTCCGTACTGCGGGTCTACCTGTACCCCGCCTCCTGACAGATTGACCCATTTGCACCGAAACAAAGGGACCTTAAAATCACGTCCATACTCAAGTTCCCATATGTCCTCTATGTAACCATAATATGTGTCCTTTGCCCTATTGGTGTTTGCTGCATCAAAGCGGACACCACTGTTTTGGTTGGTGATCTTTTTATCTTGGGCAATCGTGTAAAATGTATTCCCATTTATCTCGTACCCTTGGAAAGTCAATACAGTCAAAGATGGTGTCCTGGCCAACAAGTACAACTCATCTCCAACAGTGGTGTTACCCATGAGATGTGTTTGCAACCAACCGCCGAAAGTCCCCATGTGTTCACGTGTAATCCAGTCGTCAGACTGCTCCGGGTGTTTGGAGCGTAGAATATTCTTGTGTTCATTGATATATGGGGCCACCAAGGTAGAATTCTGTAGAACTGTGTAGTGTGCTTGCGCCCAAGAATGCCCGTCCCTAGATATTATTGAGTTCGGTCCTAGCGTGCCTTTTCCACCCAGTCTCCCCTCATGTCGCGATTCAGGAACACCAATCGGCTTAAGGTCAAGAATAAAGTCAACACAAAACTCAATGACCTCCTCTGTTTGATGGCCCGTGGAGATGCTTCCTTCTGGCCTAGCACGGTTACGAACATATTTCTTTAAGACTCCCATGAACCTCTCAAAGGGGAACATATTGTGTAGAAATATAGGACCCAGAATTGCAATCTCGTCGACTAGGTGAACTAGGACGTGCGTCATAATATTGAAGAAGGATGGTGGGAACACCAACTCAAAGCTGACAAGACATTGGACCAAATCATTCTGTAACCTTGGTAGGATTTCTGGATCGATTACCTTCTGAGAAATTGCATTGAGGAATGCACATAGCTTCACAATGGCTAATCGAACATTTTCTGGTAGAAGCCCCCTCAATGCAACCGGAAGCAGTTGCGTCATAATCATGTGCCAGTCATGAGACTTTAGGTTCTGGAATTTTTTCTCTGCCATATTTATTATTCCCTTTATATTCGACGAGAAGCCAGACGGGACCTTGATACTGAGCAGGCATTCAAAAAAGATTTCCTTCTTTGCTTTGGTAAGAGCGTAGCTGGCAGGACCTTGATACTGCTTTGGATGCATGCCGTCTTTTTCGTTCATACGTTGCTGGTCCTCCCGTGCCTCCGGTGTATCTTTGGTCTTCCCATACACGCCCAAGAAGCCTAGCAGGTTCACGCAAAGATTCTTCGTCACGTGCATCACGTCGATTGCAGAGCGGACCTCTAGGTCTTTCCAATAGGGTAGGTCCCAAAATATAGATTTCTTCTTCCACATGGGTGCGTGTCCATCAGCGTCATTCGGAACAGATTGTCCGCCAGGACCCTTTCCAAAGATTACTTGTAAATCCTTGACCATATCAAGTATATCATCACCAGTACGGAGGACAGGCTTCTTCCGGTGATCTGCCTCACCTTTGAAATGCTTGCCTTTCTTTCTTAAGGCATGCTTGGTCGGAAGAAATCGACGATGTCCCAGGTACACATTCTTCTTACATTTATCCAAATATATACTTTCGGTCTCATCTAAACAGTGCGTGCATGCGTGGTATCCCTTGTTTGTCTGTCCTGAAAGGTTACTAAGAGCAGGCCAATCATTGATGGTTACAAACAGCAACGCTCGTAGGTCAAATTCCTGTTGTTTGTGCTCATCCCACACACGTACACCTTTTTATGTCCCACAGCTGTAAAAGTTCTTCAACTAATGGCCTTAGGTACACATCAATGTCGTTGCCGGGTTGCTTAGGGCCTTGGATGAGCACTGGCATCATAATGAACTTCCGCTTCATGCACAACCAAGGAGGAAGGTTATAGATACATAGAGTCACAGGCCAGGTGCTATGATTGCTGCTCTGCTCCCCAAAAGGATTAATGCCATCTGCACTTATACCAAACCATAAGTTCCTTGCGTCACCTGCAAAGTCCGGCCACTTTCTCTCGATTTTTCTCCACTGCGATCCATCAGTGGGTACTCTCAACTTCCCGTCTTTCTTACGGTCTTCTTTGTGCCATCGCAACAACTTGGCATGCTCTTTGTTTCTGAACAGACATTTCAACCGTGGTATTATAGGAGCATACCACATCACCTTGGCAGGAACCCTCTTCCTGGGGCGCTCGCCCTCAACATCACCAGGGTCATCTCGTCTGATCTTATACCGCAATGCACCGCATACCGGGCATGCATTCAAATTCTCGTACTCCTCACCGCGGTAGAGGATGCAGTCATTAGGGCATGCATGTATCTTCTGCACCTCTAATCCTAGAGGGCAGAGAACCTTCTTTGCTTCGTACGTACTGTCAGGCAATTCGTTATCCTTTGGAAGCTTCTTCTTCATTATTTTCAGTAGCTTCCCAAATCCCTTGTCAGATACACCATTCTCTGCCTTCCATTGCAGCAATTCCAGTGCAGTACCGAGCTTTGTGTTGCCATCTTCGCAATTTGGGTACAACCCTTTTTTGTGATCCTCTAACATGCGATCAAACTTCAACTTCTCCCTTTCACTTTCGCATCCTCTCTGTGCATCAACAATGACCCGGCGAAGATCATCATCGGGCACATCTGGTGCCTCTTGATCTTCAGCTTCCCCCGTTGCAGTATCACCGTATTCAGGGAACATGGGATAGTTGTCATCATCCTCTTCTTCTTCGTTGTCTTCCATCACAACCCCTCTTTCTCCGTGCTTGGTCCAAACATTATAGTGTGGCATGAAAGCCTTCGAAAGCAGGTGGAAGTGAAGGGTTTTCGAGTCAGAGTAATCCTTCGTATTCTCACAGACAGTACATGGACAATACATAAACCATTCTGCTTGTTTGCCTCAGCCACATCGAGAAAATTATGCAGGCCCGTAATGTAGTCGGAGGTGCGTCGGTCACCGTACATCCATTGCCGGTTCATCTGCGTGCATTATATAATTAAGTATATCAAAAACCATTACAGAACATCATGAATAGAGAAATGACCAAATTAATACAAGTTCATCATCACATTAAAACCAAAGTACAGTAGTGATCAAATGTTATTACTGAAAAATTAAATACATAAAGTTCATACATAGTTCTCATAGAACAACATACAGCTCTCTAGAGCATCTAATTAAAACATACATTGAAACTAACTCCAATTTCATCTTCTCTTCTTCAACTCTTTTCAATTTTTCTTTCAAATAATTGTTTTCTTTTTCAACTAAATTTAACCTCTCGACAAGAGGGTCGGTTGGAATTTCTGGTTCACATACCTCCTAGATAAAGACATCTATGTCAAGTTGGTCGGCATAATTGTCATAAACACTAAATGAAACAAATAGTTATAAAAGATAATATACCACATCCGAATCATAGATCGGACGAGAGCCGACGGGAGCGGATACCAAAACCATGGCACTATATAATAACAAACAATAATACAAGTAAGAAAATTATACAAGTAGCTATATAAATCATACACATGTGCAAACTAAGAAGTTAATTTGAGCTCAAATTGTGCATCTAAATCAAATAAACTCACACATACACTCCTCCACTAAAACCCACAAACCACACTACTTCTAGAGCATTTGAAATGAGCTAAACTAGCAGTGAGAGATGAAAGGATGAAGTTGCTAACCTTTTTAGAACACTTGGATAGTTGGTGCACCACCAAACCTAGACAAATCTTGGGGAAAATGGAGCTTGGAGGTCGAGCTTGGAGGAAGAACAGAGGAGAAAGCTTAAGTGTGGCTCCGGCATTTCATCGAACACCTCATGTGCATATATAGGCAAAAAACAGAGTAGCCCACACCTCCACCCTTCCACGGCCAAAAAACAGAGGAGATGGGGGGGCGTGGATATATATAGGCAAAACTTTAGTCCCGGTTTGTGTCTAAAACCGGGACTAATGGCCTACCCTTTAGTCCCGATTCCAGACACCAACCGGGACTAAAGAGCAACAACCCCTTTAGTCCCGGTTGGTGGATGGAACCGGGACTAAAGGTCCCAGCCGAACCGGGACTGATGCCTGCCGAGGCCCGGCCGGCGTCCTAGCCTCTCGAACCGGGACTGATGCTCCCATTAGTCCCGGTTCGTAACACGACCGAGACTAATGCTCTGATCTGGCCAGGACCAAAGCCCTGTTTTCTACTAGTGTAACTTCCTCGTCCCAATTCATCCTCTCTTTTTTTGCGCATCCAACATGAGCTTGTACCAATCATCTTTCTTGTTCTCCCTTGTGAAAAAATGTGCGTCCATGTGGTGGACTTTTTTGTCGTCGGGGCGGCCCTCCCCTTCTCCCACTTGTTTCCTATCACTTGACGGTTATTCATTGGCACAGTGGCTTGTCCATTCTTCCTGACAACTTCTTCCTCTTCATCATCCAAATCAATTGAGTGTTGGGAGCTTGAGCCATCATTTCTCTTCAACCTCTTGTTGCATGTCTTGAGGTCTTCCACAAGTTATGTCCACTTTGGTTTTCCATTCAATTTCAACCGACAATGGCAAAAACTGAATGACTTCTTCTCGGTTTGTTGGTACAAAGTGGATGCCAACACCGTCTATTAAACAATAAATAGTCATGAGAATGCGGCAAAAAAATCAACCAATGCAAATGATGACAAAATGAAGTAATTCAACCACGCCACTCCAATCCCTCTTTGATTCCGGCCAATCACTTGCGCACAGTGGCCGACAAATTTGTCTTGGATGATGGACCATTTATGTTCGAGAGGGGCAACATTGAGGATGGTATTGATAGGATGCGGCTCCACATATTCTTTGTGTTCATGATATTCCTTGTGGATATTTTCCCAATACTTGTTTTCCTTTTCCTCTATGCCACCATATATAGGGTCGATGCTTGTGGCCAACCAAGATTCAACTAACAAAACATTCTCAAATGTTGTGAATATCCGACCTTGTGCCTTGGGGTACCTTTGGCGCTCTTTTCTTTGTAGTGCACGATGTTCCCCCAACATAAGTGGTAGGACAACTTTTATCCCCCAAGTGATATTCCATAGGGTCTGTAGGCTCTTGACCCTCATCAGTCATGTTCGACATGAAATTATCCTAAAATGGTCATGATTTCAAATAAACTAACGACATATGCAACTAATTGATCCAATGACAAGTGCAACTAATTGATCCAACGACATAGCGAATATAACGAACAAAATGGAGCAAAATTTGTACCGTGCCTTGCTAGGACATTACGTCGATCGGGACTTGGGAAGACCGGGCACCAGTGCTGCCCGTACTTGTCCTCCTCCGTTGGAGTTGCGGCGAGTCGCACACCTTGTTGCCCGGTGCCTCCATTTGCGCAAATCCGTCCGGAATCTCCTATCCGTCGTCAGATCGGTGTCGGTAGCGGCCGGGGCGGACGATGGCTTCCTTGTCAGTGCCAAAGCTGACGCACGCGGAGCGGCCGGGCGCAACAGAGGGGACACATCCTCGTGGACGTCCACGACATCCTTGGTCGAAACTTCCTTCATTGCTGCTTCCTTTGCCGCTTCCTCCTGGCGACGTTCTCTGCCTTGCAGCTCATCGCCACGGACTAGAGCTTCACGGACGACGCTGAGGCATCATCCGTGCCGGCGGTGGTAGATGGCGTATCCTGCGACGACATCTAGGGCGGCGGATGGGGGCAGCGACGCGGATGGGGAAGCAAGGGTTGAGGACGGCGACGGATCGAACGCGGGAAATGGAGGACGAATACGGGAAGAGAGCGATGGATTTGGTGGACTTGGTCAATTTGGTGGATTTTGAGATTGGTCTAGTCTGTCTGGTCCGACATGACGAACGCGCCCGAGCGCGTCCGGGCCTCCTCATATCCGCCCTAGATATGGGCTGGATATGAGGGGTGTCAGACAGCCCAGACATATAGGGCCAGTTTGAGGGTGCGGTCATGATTTTTTGACCGGTCACTTACCAGACCGTCCGCCCAGACGAGACGTTTGAGGAGTCAGTCCGGCTGTAGATACTCTTAGACCCTTTTTTTTTACACAAAGATGCTCATTTTTTTTAGAAGAAAACAATAATGCTCTAGCCCACATTGAGCTGCGTTGTTTCTTGCTGGCCCGCATCGACAAAGTGCAGCCCATGGGCCATGGTAGATCAGGTAGAGCGAGTGGGTCAAGCCCGTGGGGCCTGGGCATAGATCTACGGACGACGGCGGGTGAAGACGTTAGACGTGCGGTGCATTTTGATTTGTTGGAGCTGAAAAAGAAAAGAAAAAGATTTGGAGCTCTGAACCGAACGACGTACATGTGCTATGTGAGCAAATTGACCAAGTCTGGATTTATTTTTTTCCTGCTGCTACCATGCACATCAAGTAGAATTAGGCAGCCAATGTTTTTTTTTTTTTGCGGGGTATAGGCAGCCAATGTTACACATAAAGTTTCCCGAGCAGCAGTCCCTACTCAGCCAGTATGCATTACCGATGAGAGATGGTTTGTACTCGAAAAAAGAAAAAGAAAAAAAAAAAGATGAAAGATGGTTTGACTACTTTGCCTTGCGTGAGCCTGACCTGTAGGGTGCAAGCGCGCAACGGTGGACGCCAAATCTGTCCCTGTACTACACAAGAGCTAGCTAAACGCAACGCAAACACGCACGTACGTACATACGACAGATCGAAAGGTAGATAGCCCGGCGGACCTTCTCATCTCATCTCACCGGTGACTGTGAGATATACTCATCAGGTCATCGCTGCAGATTCCATCCGTATAGACTATAAGTCAAAAGTTTCTTTTTTTTTTTCTTTTTTTTTTTCGTGATACAAGTTAAAAGTGCTACCCCACACGATGTCCAACCAAAACCAGCCAGTGCATCCATATGCGGTAGAGGATGTGAGGAGTGGGAGGTGGCGTACGTGCGTGCTCCATCGCTCCGGCCGGCGCGGAGCGGATCTGGATCTGGCTGGTATCACTGTTGCCACGTTCGTGCAGGCACCTGGACTGGCCATACACGAAAACACGTTACCGTACCCTAGCATGTGTGATTGGCAGCATAGGTCTAAGATGCTAGTAGTATACTCAACTCCAAAAAAAAAAGATGCTACAGTATACTCAAAAGGAGGACAGCTACATAGAAGTGTTTTTTTTTTAGCTTTTTTTTTACGGAAATGGCAGGAGCTCTGCCTTTATCATTAAAGTAGAGGGAATAGCTGTACAATCGCTGGAAATCCAGTTACAGAGAGAAAACACTAGAAAGAAAAGGAAAAAAAAAAGAAGGACTGAGTCGATCACTCGCAGAAGGCCAGACTCAGGTTGTGAATATCATCTTTGATCATCCTAGCAACCTCATCAGGCGTGGCTTGCTTGCTTTCAAAGATCCTTCTGTTACGCTCTTTCCAAATGTTCCAAATCGTGTATATGGCAAAGGAGATTCTCTTCCTGCAGCCCTTACTTGAAATGCCTTGAGATGTCTTTCTCCACCAGGCCGAGATGCAGGTGCTCCTCGATGCATCGTTGTAGGCTCGGGGTTGAGAGGATTGAAAGGAGTACCGGACTTGCTTGGCAAAGGAGCAGTCAAGGAACAAATGGGTGGCTGTTTCGGGCTGTTGATCGCACAAAATGCAAGCAGAATTACGAGGCCATCCTCTCGCCAGGAGACGGTCAGCAGTCCAGAGCCGATTTTGCAGCAGTAGCCAAAGAAAGAACTGGATTTTCCCCTCCACTTTTGTGTCCCAAACACACTTAAGGTTTGGGCATTTGAGTCGTCCCAGAAACTGGATGTCATAGGACGACTTTGCAGAGTATATGTTGTTAGCCGTAAGAGTCCAGGAGAAGGAATCCTCGGTTTGCACAAGCGATACCTCTTGGATTCTTGTCCATAGGTTAAAAAACGTATCGAGCTGCCCTTCTGAGTGAATTCTGTGAAGACCTCTCATCCAAGAACCATCCACAATCCCCTCCTGGACCGAGATATTTCTCTTCCAGCTCAGCTTGTAAAGTTCTGGAGCAAAGTCTTGAATGGAGCAGTCCAAGAGCCATCTATCCTTCCAAAAGGAGGTCTTTTCTCCATTTCCAAGTTGAATCTTGATGCAGGCCGCAAACAGATTTCTGTCAGTGTCATCACAAGGTACAGCCAGCCCCTGCCAAGGTCTTGCAGGTCCATCTCTTTCGTACCACAACCATCTTAGGCGTAAAGCACGGCTGAACCTCTCCAGATCTTTAATTGCCAATCCGCCACAGTCTTTGGGAGAGCAAACCTTTTCCCAATTTACCATGCATTTGCCGCCCTTTGCCTCCTCCTCACCACACCACAAAAAGGCACGTCGCAGACGGTCGATTTTCTTTAGCAGCCATTTGGGCGGGGGGGAAATAGTGAAGTTGTAGGTTGTGATCGCTGACAGGACGGAATTAATGAGAGCCAGCCAACCCTTTCTTGTCATGAGCTTTCCTTTCCAAGGTTTGAGCCTTGAAGCCATCTTATCCAGAATTGGTTGCAAGTCAATTTTCCTTGGATTTCTGTAGCTCAAGGGCAGGCCAAGATACCGGCAAGGCAGGGATCCCACACTTCCACCAAAAGGTGCGAGAATTTCTGAAAGATTGATGTTATCGCATCTGATTGGGTAGGCCACACACTTATTCAGATTAATTGTGAGCCCCGAGGCACCTCCGAAAATGCGCAGAATGGTAGAGACAGCCAAAAGATCATCAGCCTTAGGGTTAATGAATAGGGCAGCGTCATCAGCATACAGACTCAATCTCAGGGTGTTAGCTGAGCGAGGAAGAGGCGATAGCAGGCCAGAGGCCGAGGCCATCGAGAAGAGGTGCTGCAGAGGCTCAAGAGCAATGATAAAAAGCATGGGAGCAACAGGATCTCCCTGGCGCAGCCCCTTCGTGTGATAGAACTGCCTTCCGGGGATACTATTCAGGAGCACTCTCGAAGAGGAGGAGGCCAATATGATTGAGATAAGGTCCCTCCATCTCTGACTGAATCCAAAAACCCTAAGGGTCTCCAGCAGGTAGTCCCAAGCAATGGAATCGAAAGCCTTTGCAAAGTCAAGCTTGAGGAAGATAAGAGGTGATTTCTTCCGGTGAGCCTCCTTAATCGTGTTTCTGACATACAGGAAGTTATCTTGGATGGATCTCTTCTTAATGAAAGCGCTCTGAGTGACTGAGATCAGTCTATCCAGCTCCGGGGCAAGCCTAGATGCAAGAAGCTTCCCAAGGATTTTTGCTATGCTATGCATTAGACTGACCGGCCTATAATCAGAGGGGCAAGAAGCATCTCCTTTCTTCGGGGTCAGGGCAATAGAGGCAGCTTCCAGCAGTCACCCTTGAGTACCATTAACTGATTTAGGGCCTCCAATAGATCAATTTTGATTGTCTCCCAGCAGGCTTTGTAGAACTCCTGCACGGGTTATTTTGATTGTCTCCCAGATCAATTTTGATTGTCTCTCAATTTTGACGTGGACGCATCGTCAATCACGTTTGTTTCAAAAAAATCAGATTTTTTTCGAATTGTTTTGCCATTTTTTAGATTTTGTTATTCATGCATCAGGGTGCATTTTAGCAGACACGACTTTTGAGTGTTTCACACGCATGAAAAAACCTCTAGCCTGAGCAGTGTTCCTATAAATTAACCAAATCTACACGGGAGTGCTGATTACAGAAGCTACCGTGCACCCTTCTCGAAGGCACGTCTCCCTCCCTCACACGACGCCACACAAGCGCACGCACCAGTGATCAAGAGCTGAGCAGCTCGATCAACGATCATGCCAGGCGCCGCCACGGCCACGCCGTCAGCCCTCGCGCCGCCGGGCCCGAGTATCCTTCCCCGTCGGGCGTCGCCATGTTCACGCAGAAGGGTGACGCCGCTGCGGCGGTGCGCCGCGTCCGCGTCCGCCTCCAAGAGCCGAGCGCCGAGGCCGCGGCCCGCGTCGCCGGCGTCGTCATCGTCGATGGACGCGACGGTGAAGTCCGTGAGTAGACCAGGGGTGAGGGAGTACGTGGAGGCGGCACTGGAGATGGCGCGGCGGCCGGACGGCCGGCCGCCGAGGTGGTTCGCGCCGGTCGGGTGCGCCGGCGGCGAGCGCGTCCCCGGCGCGCCGACGCTGCTCTACTTGCCTGGTATGTGTGCACGCGCACCTCTTCGTGGTATCTTTTCACCGTCGTACGCGCATTTCTTCTACCGCCCGCGTTGAAAATTTCTGCCGCATATGGTCAGAGCATACTGCATGAACATTCTCAGGCTTCTGGATTCATGGCAAAGCGTAGAAATAAGACTCATGGCAGCAATATGTTCTTGACCAGAAACCATTAAAAAAAACACTTTGAAAATCTCACGGACATGCTCCGGTGCACGGACCACGTGCTGCTGAATTCCTGACTATAATTGGCATGGCAAAACCGGGCTTTCTTCAGCAGTTGGCAGCCGCGGGATCAGATGGACAGTGACCTCTGTACCAGGGACGGATGCAATCTCCCTGTTAATAGCGACCAGTTGTTTGCTAATTTTTTTTGCTAGCCAACTGTCTGCACTTCCTTCGCCCCCCTGTCTCTGTGTCGTTCGTGCCTCAAGTCAACCCACGTACGATAGAATTTGCTAGCAGCCCAAAAGCCCAAAACAAACACAGAGATTACTAGGCTTCGTTTCCCAATTAGCAGGCTAGCTGCACGCAGCCCATCTCCATAGTAGAGACAAAAGGGGCCAATTAACAGGCTAGCCGCACGCCCACGTGCACACAGGTCGCCATATCGCTTCTCGCTTCCCAACCGCCTGCTGCGATCGAGCTTGACATCTGCCGCCTGCCGCAGTGCCGCTGCCTACTATCGGATCTCTGCGCGACGCGGTTCCATCGCCATCAAGGAAAACGGAGAAGGGACGGCCGCCCGCGATCATCGATCCACGGCCACTTTGGCGGTAGCCGGTAGGGCGACCGCACGGATGGGCGGCAACAAAACGAGGATAAAAGGTATTAGCAATTCATTGAATCCCTATTTAATTAGCCTATAATTTTAGAACCATACAGAAGTATAATCTACAATCACTGAGAAGGGGAAATAACGGCCAAGTTTACCTCTGAAGAAATTATTGGTATCGTGCTCGTAAAGCTGACTTCAAATTAATAGATATGTATTTTTATCATAATTTTAAATAGCGCGCTATCTCGACGCTATAGCGACAGGAGCATTGCGCTAAACCTGTCGTGTGTAATTTAGCGTGATTTAGCGTTCTATGGCTCCATTTAACGCGATATAGTGTCAATTTGGCACCAAATATAGAAAGCCATAGCCTGCTTTTTAAAACTACGAATTTTATTCTTATTACAGAACAACATATCATACATACATCTACTATTTAGATCTCATGATATTTACTACGGTGTGGGCTTGTATCCTATGATTTCCATCCTTCCAGTTCTCGCCCCCCTATCTCTATTTTCTGGCTCCGTCCCTGCTCTGTACTACAATAATGTCCAATTCCTGGGTTCAGTTGTGGAGCCACCGAATCAGGGCCGTGATTCTTTTGCCAGATTCAGACGTGTACCAGAAAATACAATACTCCTCCTATGAAATCGCTGGCAGATCATTCTTGTCATGTGTCTGCATGATTGCAACATTTTCTCATTGATCGAGTCACTTCGCTTCCTTCCTGAGAAATGGAGTAACAGTCTTCAGTAATTGTGGTCTTGCAGGAATCGATGGAGTTGGATTAGGGCTCATCCGGCACCACGACAGATTAGCAAAGTATAAGACTAATCACAAGAGATCAAAGATTTGACTTTCTGTTTTTCTTTTGACCACTGAAGCTAATGAATGTTTGTGTTCTTCTCTGCAGGATGTTCGAGATGTGGTGCTTGCATATACCCGTCCAAGACCGTACGACATTCCAAGGTGTGTGATTCTCGTGTGGGTTTTCAGAACTGAAGTACACAAATCACAAATGACATGCTTCATTCTTCAAGAAAATGTTCATCTTGGAGTATTCCAGTTTGACTATTACCACATATTCTTTTATTTTTTTGCTAATACTACTACCACATATCCTGGGGCCTTGCTGATAAGCAATCTGGAACCTGGGCGATGAATGCAGGTCTTGTTGAGTACGTAGAGAGGGCAGTGCAATCAGAGAGGTCACGGGCGCCGGACAGGCCAGTCTATCTTGTTGGAGAATCCATTGGAGCATGCATTGCTCTCGCCGTGGCGGCGCGAAACCCAGACGTCGATTTGGTACTTGTCCTAGTCAACCCAGGTCTTGCTTCCATCATCCATGGTTTCTGCATGCATTGCTCTGTTCTTTCTTTTGGTGACAGTAGTACTAACCAATCTGCATTTTGGTATCTATTTACAGGAACATCTTTCCACAGGTCACAGCTGCAGTCTCTCTCAGCACTCCTAGATTTGGTCCCTGATCCATTCCATTTAAGCACTCCACAGTTCCTAAATTTCCTCACAGGTTTGGCACCATCTCTGCGAGGAAAATTTCTGACTTTTTGTTAGATGAACAGCAGACTTTGATGTGCATCTACTGATCACAGCTCAATGCTTTTAGGCAACTTCATGAAGATGTCGCCAAGATTTGATGAAGCTGGTCAGGCATTGTCAGAGGTCACCAGTGGTTTGCTGCCTTCTCTCATGGTGAGCTGCAAAATATTGAGGAAATTGCTTCTCTGTTTTTTTTTTTTTTTTTTTTTTTTTTTTTTTTTTTTTTTGCCGCAGTCCTAATGATGCTTTTGTATGCTTCTTTCTGCAGTACTTGACTGATATTTTGCCAAAGGAATCCATTGTGTGGAAGCTGAAAATGTTGAGGACGGGGGCATCATATGTCAATTCTCGCTTACATGCAGTCAAAGCCCAGACCCTGTTGGTTGCTAGGTATGATCTGAAATAGTCACACTGAACAAATATATCTGAGATCTAAGGAAATGTTCCCTTACAAATGATGAGAAGAGTACAGTGTCCAAATGCTTTACATGAATCATCTGCAACATTCCAATGATTTTCCTTTTGAGCCTATTATGCTCATTTACCAGAAATTGGTGATCTTTTTTTCAGTGGAAATGATGAACTGCTGCCAAGCCGCGACGAGGCTGAAAGGCTACGTGGCACGCTAAAGAAATGCAGAATCCGTCACTTCAGGGACAATGGCCACAAAATCTTGTTGGTAATGAACATAAATAACAGAGTTCCGTACCTATGTATATCCTTGGTTGCACTTGAAACCCACTTCTTCCATGGACCAAATTACCAATATCACCATTTGCATCAACTATAGTATTCAAGCATTTCAAAATTCTAACCTGTTACTGCCCAAAAACCTGGCAGGAAGATGGATTTGATCTAGCAACAAGCATTAAAGGATCTGCATACTATCGTCGCTCCAGGCAGACAGACTTTGTTTTAGACTATGTACCGCCAACTCCTGATGAGCTCAAAAATGCGATTGATCACGACAGGTACCATTTCTGTAAAATTAAAGCTTGATGGATTGTTATGTGACTACTAAACTGCTGCTGAATTTCCTGAAACTTCAGGCTCCTGAATTTTGCCACTGACCCGGTGATGCTATCGACACTGACTGATGGGAAGATAGTGAGGGGACTGGCAGGGCTGCCAAGGGAGGGCCCTGTCCTGTTCGTTGGGTACCACATGCTAATGGGGTTTGAGCTTGGACCCTTGGTCACAGGAGTGCTGAAAAGCACTGGAATCCACATCCGCGGCTTAGCGCATCCATTCATGTTCAACGAGAGTTCAGAGCAGCTCATGCCGGATTCGTCGTTCTTCGATCTCCCCCGGATCATGGGTGCGGTGCCTGTTACCGGGGTGAACTTTTACAAGCTCCTTTCAGAGAAGCAATTCGTGTTGCTGTTCCCGGGAGGCGCGCGTGAAGCTCTCCATAGGAAGGTAAGAATTTGGTATAGAGAGCATAATATATCTTGTGGTAAGATTGTTTTGGGAGATGATATAGTTGTTTACAGGGGGAGGAATACAAACTGTTTTGGCCTGAGCAGTCTGAATTCGTGCGGATGGCGTCAAGGTTTGGAGCAACAATAGTACCATTTGGAGTGGTTGGAGAAGATGATATATGTGATGTAAGTGCCACCTCAAAAAATATGTCGTCTTACTCTGCCATCTCCTTGATTTATCTAATGTATACAAACAATGTTTTTCACCTCAGATGTTGTTGGACTACAACGATCTTGTGAAGCTCCCATTTTATGACACCATTGACAAGAAGATAAATGAAGGTGGCCTAAGAAAGCTAAGGTATATTTTGATTTTACTTTAGAATCAAAAGTTTCTTTTTGGTCTCCCAGATACTTTGCCTGTAAGAGATCAATGGTCTTGATTTACCTTCTTGTTTCACAGGACTGATTCTACGGGAGAGATAAAAAACCAAGATATGCATCCTGTAGTGCTTACGCCAAAAGTACCAGGCAGGTTTTACTTCATCTTTGGGAAGCCTATTGAAACAAGAGGTAAACAGTTGCACTAGCAAATAGTAATCTGAAACCAATTTTATTTTCCATGTTCTCATGGCAAGTCAACATTACACTACACTGTTATTCTTTTTTGATAATCGAAAAATGAGTCAGAATGCATCCATCCGTTTTTCGGAGACCCGATGTCTGATTAGGTTTGCTTCTTGTGTTTTCGATTGGTTTACTTGTTTGCACAGGGAGGGAGAAGGAGCTAAGAGACAAAGAGAAGGCCCAACACCTCTATTTGCATGTCAAATCTGAAGTGGAGAGCTGCATCAAGTATCTGAAGGAGAAGAGAGAGGAGGATCCCTACAGGAGCATACTGCCCAGGCTTCTATATCAGGCAACTCATGGTTCTGATGCAGAAATACCAACATTTGAACCCTGAGGCTGAGATGAGCACTTCCAGGAACACCATTAGTTAGGATCCAAACCAATTGTTTATATTCTTCATGTTAATATTTTATATACATAGTTATTTGTTATTAAGTTACCTCAAAATAATTGTAGTTTATTCTTTTTTTTGCAGGGAAATTTTAGTTTCCTCAAATTGGAAGGGTCAATAAATGTTAACATTAAGTTCAGAACTGTAAATTTCTATGTAAAGTACATTAGCGGACTTACTCCCTCTGTTTTTTATATACCATGCATATTAGCTTTGTCATAAGCCAAACTTTATAAAGTTGGCCTGAGATTATAAGAAAAAAAAGTGAGATAAAAACTCTCTCCCGGGTCGCTCTCCACGGGCGACTACAGAGGCCGTCGCCGCACACCCCCACCGCTCCCTCCACTCACCGTCGCTGGAGAAGGCTGCTGGGCTAAGCCCAACGGCGAGGCACCTCCTGTCAAACCTTCATACCCCTTGCTCCTTCAAATCCAAGCCGCCAGCTCCGCGCGCATGACCGCCGACCCTAGCCGGATTTGTGCATGGCCATACTCCACCATGCTGGATCCAACATTCATCCTGCTCGGGACGTTGCCCGCGGTGCGTGCACCGGCCAGATCTGCAGCCTCCTGGCCCACCTAGTGTCGGGGTCGTGGCTCCCCTGCCCATGGGGTGCGGCCTGGTGATAGTGTGCAAGTGCACATGGTTTAGTTGTAGCCTTTTCGAAGTAAGAGTATTGATCCCACGGGGAGCAAAGAAAATGGTCTTGGTTTCTTGAAGAGAATTATTATGATGTGTCTGCAAGTTAACGAAGGTCCGAAGCAAAGCAAATACGGAGGTTGAAAAGTTGCAGGTGAAAGGAGACTAGAAATAAATAAATGTGCAAAAATAAAATAAAAGAAACAGAGAGTAGTGAAGGTTCTTGGAATCAATAGGGCGAAGGCGTTCTAGGAGTCTGGATTCCCCACTAGTATGTATCAAACGTAACGTATGCTAAATATAGTTCTAGGTTCGGATCTCTAGTCCACTTTGTATGCTTCTACAAGTGGGTGGAGCCAAGTACAGATACGTGCATACATGCAGCAGCCACTTATCACAAATGCCACCACTATTCCTCCACACATTCAGGTTTTGGCAACGGTGATTAAGGGTCTCCTCGTGGACACAGCTAAAGGCGGTCTCCAATAATCCCCTATTCAATGGTCAGGGAAGGAGAGAGGTAGCTTTTGTCACCGCGGTACCTTCGCAAACCAACCAGGAGTACAACCTCCGCCTCCTCGACGAGCACCAGCGTGAGGAGGAGCAACTTGCCTCCGACACGGCCATCGCGCTGGGAGTGGACGTGGTCAAGCAGAAGGCGCTGCTCGACTCCTATTGCTCCGCCCACGACATCCGCCGCGACCGCTGGCGGTACCGCCTCCATCAGGCGGAGTTAGAAACCGCCTTCAAGGAGATCGACGAGGAGACGGATGAAGTCTACGGTAAGAGCAAGAACGAGGACGACGTCGCCAGCTCTGCCACGGCCGCGCCCTGCCGCCACGACCACGAAGCCGGCACGTCCACGGGCGCCGCCGGCAGCGAGGATGAGTAGAGCATAGGAGGTCGCCGGCACTCGGGTCCCAGGAAGGTCGCCGGCACTCGGGTCCCAGGAAGGCCGCCACTCTTTCGCTCCCACTGAAGCCAAGCTTGGCGGGCTCATGATCGTCGGCCGATTAGCCGCTTGCAGGCTGCGGAGGCGGAGCTTCAATTTCCGAGGCTCATGGCCGGCCGGACATGGGGAACGGGCGCCGGCGATCATTTAGACTAGGTTTAGAGTACGGTTTAGTTGAAATATGTTGAAATGTAATTAGTTTGCTCCGGTTTAGATGAAAAGCATTCGATTTTATGTAAAAATTATCCATGTATGAATGAATATTGTCCAGTTTGTTTAAATATCCGTCAAATTTGTTCACTTTTGTTAAATTTCTTCCGAAATGTAACCGGACATATGTGGATAGCTTTGGATGGCCGGCTCCCGCGTCAGTGTCCGCGGACTGCCCCCCTCCCCCCTCCTCCCCCGGTCCGCGGACGGTTGCGATGTCCGGTTTGGGGGTCGGCATTGGAGATGCCCTAACCTGCTAGCCTATGAGATCCCGGTCTCATAGGATATTTTTTTCCCTTGCCTTCTCCTACCCATACCAAAATCAAATCAAATCATACCAAAATCAAAACTTTCCTTGCCTTTTCCTACCCATACTCAAATCAAATCAAACTTACCAAAATTTAGAATATGGTGGGTGGCATATGTGGGACTAGTGGAACCCACCACCAGTCCACCACTTACATCCTGAGTTCAGAAGATGGTTCGGCTCTGGGATTTCCGATGTACAAAAAGCTTGTACGGTGGCGGTTTCTTCTCTTGGGCATCGGTGACTTGCCAACAGTAGGATAAAATGTTAGGCAGGCTCCGACGCTGGAGTGGCTGCGGCGGGCGCGCCTTCGACTTATGATGGAGATTGAGTAATTTTGTTTCGCTCTATGTGAACCTGGTTAGTTAGGGACCTTATTCGAAAATAAGCTCTTCCAAGAGGTTGCAAATGGGAGAAGATCTAAGAACTTCATCCCAAGCATTAGACATGGCTCTCGGATCATCACGGATCAAGAGAGGAAGGAAGAGGTTTCTGCGGAGGTTTATGAGAGCTTGTTGGGCACGGCGCATCAAAGGGAACACACTTTGGATTTGCAGTTCCTTGGGTTGGATGAGCTTGACCTCTCTGACTTCGAAGCTATATTCACGGAAGTGGAAGTTTGGAACATTATAAAAGAGATTCCCCCCCATCGTGCCCTTGGCCCAGATAGCTTCATTGGCATATTCTATCACAAAGCCCGGGCGATTATTAAGCACGATATTATGGCAGCCTTGCACAAACTATATGTTGGTGATGGCAGGGGATTCGGCAAGCTAAATAAGGCACACATTGTGCTTATTCCCAAAAAGGCCGCTGCCTTGGAAGTGGACGATTATAGGCCTATAAGCCTTCGCAAAGCTTTTCAAAACTGTTCTCCAAGATCTTGGCAAATCATGCCAGTGGAAGAATGCAAGAGATTGTGGCTGTCAATCAATCGGCCTTTATAAAGGGTAGGAATATCCACGATGATTTCCTACTAGTCCGGCAGGTCGCTCGCACGATTCATGCTAGGAAGGAGAAGGGGTTGTTTCTGAAACTGGATATCTCTCGAGCGTTTGACTAGCTCTCCTGGCCCTTCTTGTTTGAGATTATGAGAGCGAGAGGATTCGGCCAAGGGTGGCTCGGCTGGGTTTCCACAATCCTGTTTACGGCTAGCACCAAGGTGATTGTTAATGGAGAACTGGAACGTGTCATCTACCATGCGAGAGGATTACGACAGGGGGATCCCATCTCCCCCTTGCTATTCATGATCGCCATGGACGCACTCACCAACCTGGTCTGTATAGCGGCTGATGAGGGGGTGAAAGGATCGATATGGTTGACTAGAGGGGGGTGAATAGGCAACTACCAATTTTTAGCTTTTCTTAACAAATTAGGGTTAGCAACAAAATAGGTTGTCTAGATGTGCAACTAGGTGAGCAACCTATATGATGCTAACAACCACAACACAAGCAAGCAAGCACAAGATACAACACAAGTAAAGCTTGCACAAAGTAAAGGTAAGAAGTAACCACAAGTGGAGCCGGTGAAGACGAGAATGTGTTTCCGAAGTTCCTTCCCTTTGAGAGGAAGTACGTCTCCGTTGGAGCGGTGTGGAGGCACAATGCTCCCCAAGAAGCCACTAGGGCCACCGTATTCTCCTCACGCCCTCACACAATACGAGATGCCGTGATTCCACTAGTGGTGCCCTTGAAAGCGGCGACCGAACCTTTACAAACAAGGTTGGGGCAATCTCCACAACTTAATTGGAGGCTCCCAACACCACCACAGAGCTTCACCACAATGGAATGTGGCTCCGAGGTGACCTCAACCGTCTAGGGTGCTCAAACACCCAAGATTAACAAGATCCGCAAGGGATTAGTGGGGGGAATCAAATTTCTCTTGGTGGAAGTGTAGATCGGGGCCTTCTCAACCAATCCCTAGAGAATCAACAAGTTTGATTGGCTAGGGAGAGAGATCGGGCGAAAATAAGCTTTTGGAGCAACAATGGAGCTTGGGGAGGAAGAGGTGGTCTTCTTGAAGAAGAAGACCCCTTTATATAGTGTGGGGACAAAACCAACCGTTACCCAGTTTTCAGCCCGCACAGAGTGGTACTACTGCTCATGGCAGCGGTACTGCCGCCCTGGCAAAAGTGCACGAAGTGCAGTGCAAAGGAGCGAGCCCTAGAGCCGGTAGTGCCGCCGGAGCGGTACTACTGCTCTCCCCAGCGGTACTACCGCTGGGGTTGCAGCACAGGGCGCTCGGAGAGCAGAGCAGAACAGGGGAGGAGTGGGAGTGCCACACCAGCGGTACTACCGCCTACGCGCGGTACTGCCGCTCACCCACTGCCGCTTTGCAACCGCTGAGAAACAGAGAGGGCACAGAGAGCAGCGCCGTGAGCGGAAGTGGTAGCGGTGGTAGGCGCGGTACTACCGCTTACAAGCGGTACTACCGCTCCTACTGCCGCTGCTACTGTCGCTTGCCCAGCCGGGTCAAAAGGGGTCAGCGGTGGTATGCCAGTGGGACCACCGCTGGACTACCGCTGAACCCGACATGAAAAATCGTGCCCCGAAACGAGGCGGTAGTACGAGCGGTATTGGGAGCGGCACTACCGCTTACAAGCGGTACTACCGCTTCCAGCCACGGTACTACCGCTGGCAGCTCTCTGAGCACTCCTAGGTAACGGAAAGCGAAACTCCAATGAAGCGGAAAGGAACGAAGGGTGCAAAAGAAAGTGTGTACGTGTTGATTCCACCCAGACCTTTCCGAAGCGGACCCCCTCTTGATAGTACGGTATTTCCTACGACTCAAGTCCACCGAAAGTGAAACGAAGGAAAATAAACCATCTTCACTCTAATACATCGAGGGGCATCAATCGTCTTGTTCCAAATGATGGAATATCTGAAATGCTCAATGCACACGATTAGTCCGCAAAAGCATTGTCATCAATCACCAAAACCACTAAGGGAGAAATATGCCCTAACAATCTCCCCCTTTTTGGTGGATTGATGACAACACGGGATTTGCACAAGGGATAAAACGAGATAATAAGCAAACCCAACATCTACAAAATATAGACAGGCTCCCCCCTAGATGTGTGCACTATTTAGGTATGCTTTTGGAATGCAAAGCACACACACTAGGATCAAAACTCCCCCTATATTTTATAGACCGGCAAAACTTGCATCAACAACATAAGAGAGATATACAAGGATGCAAGGAATAGCATGTGAGCATAAAGATAGGGCACAAGATAAGCATAATATCTCACAAACTAAGATAGTACTAGACATAAAGATAGGATAAGGTAGCATATGTCTCACACCATATGACTTAGACTCCAGGTCTCACAAACACAAACCAAAGCAAACGATCGATAAAAGAGTTCACGAGAGAGAAAAGCAAAGCAAATACGACACACTCGTGACTCGGCAAATCCCTAAACTCTCTCCCCCTTTAGCATCGAGACACCAAAAGGGGCAAAGAGTGCTACAACGATCACAGGTGAGAGCAATGCCGGAGATCCTCATCATCAGTACTCCTCGTGGTCGCTCAAGTCCTCGTCAGCAGCAGCAGCAGTGGTCTGATCAACCTCTGAGTCTGTCCAGTGACAGTGTTGAGTGGTCCACTCCTCCTCATCAGTGATCCGCTCCTCTGACCCACTGGCAACCTCGACCCCAAGCTGCCTCATGATGAGCTTGTCACGACCTCGGGATTTCTTCTCTGCCACATGTGCCATGTACTGCCCGTGAGCCTCCATACAGAATAGCTTCTTCATCTTCAACTTGAGCTTCTTAGCCCAAGATGGCTCCACTCCAGCTGGCTCATAGTCAGGCTCGTCATCATCATCAACTACATCCTCATCCATAGGAGTCTCCGTCTCCGGAACAGGAGTGCCCCAGTTCTCCTTCTGTCTCAGTCGAACGATCTCATGAGAGATCAAGTCACCAGTCACAAGCATCTCATCAGGATAAGTGAATTCCCATGCCTTCTCAATGAGCAACATCAGGTAAGGACCATAGATGGGACACTTGCGCTCAGTGATGGCGGAAAGAAGCTCCGACCACATGATATGAGAAACATCCAAAGATTGCCCCGTGTTTGCCTCCTTCTCATTCTGACAGAAGAGCAGCAAGTCCACTAGGTAGGAGTGTACCTGATCCAAGTTCCCAATCCGAGGGAAGAGAGTGTGCCTGAAAATGCGATGCAGGATGTCCAGGAAAGGGCTAAGCTCATATGTCTTCTTCTGGGTGGTTGGAGAAATCTTCAAAGTGTTGTAGGGCCAGAGAGCAGACTTGTGCGTAGCACCCGCCTCCTTGTGAGGACGGAATCCAACCGGGTTGTCAAGCCCCTTATCCTCATAGCCCAAAAGTTCCATGAACGCCTTCCACTTGATAGAAAGAAGCTTGCCGTTGTTCATCCAAGTCAGAGTCCTCTCCACATCAGTACCTAGGTGAACCGTGGCATAGAACTGAGCCACGATGTCTGCATCAAAATCCTTGTTGAACTCCATAACCTTGATGATGTCCAGCTGATTGCACAGCTCAAGAGCCTCTCCAAAGTACGGCATGTCCTTCTGCATATGAGGGATATCAATGGTTCTGACCGACACAAACAGATTCTTCTTCGCTTTGAGCACATCCAGATAGATAGAGCGCTGCTGCTTGGTCCAGAAGGGACGGTTGACAAGAGCTGGATCTTGCTCGTGACGGTACGGGTCACGGTGGCGAAACACACAAAACTCCTTAGCATTCATCTCAGTCACGGACTTGACCTTCGCCTTTGGCTTGCTTGCAACTTGCTTGGTTCTTTGCATTGGCTGAGCACTTGAAGTTGCACCGACATCCTCAGAAGTGCGATAGCGCTTGGAACCCCCTGGACGCTCTGGATTCTTGCGACGGGCCTGATGCCCAGCACTGCTATCACCTGGAACCCACAACAACGAGCGAGGGAAAAGCAGGTGTAAAACATTGCATAAGCCAACGAAAAAGAAACAAAGTGAGTTGAAGGTTGATGGGAGGGGAGTGGAAATTGACAGCCCTGGGCGGTAGTACCGTGCATCAGCAGCGGCAGTACCGCCTACGAGCGGTAGTACCGCTCCGAGGGAGCGGTAGTACCGCCCGAGGCGGATATCAACAGTTGACCACAACCGCGGCTAGATCCGGTACTACCGGGGGTGCCAAATTCAAATTCCCTCCAACCAAACTTCAATCCACCTATTCTAGCAGTCTTCTACGTCCTACTCAAGCCTCGATTTGACTAAAAATCGAAGAATGCAACACGTATTGCCCTAGAACCTAGATTCAAAAACTAGAACCATAGCAGAGGAAAATGGGGGCAATACCGACATCCATGGCAAGAGGAGAAGGTGGTGATCGATCCCACCGGACGGAATCGCGGAAGATGGCACGGAATCGGCGGCCCGACGGCGGCCCCCCGGTGCTTGTTCGTCGCCTGTGAGAGGAGAGGGTGTGGGAGAGAGAGACGAATGGGTATGGGGGAGTTGGAACTCCCCCTCCCCGACTCATAACCCCCTCACCCCGCCACAGAGCGGTAGTACCGCTCAAAGGAGCGGTAGTACCGCCCCGGTACTACTCCGCGGCAGGAGGCCGGGTAGTACCGCTCGAGCGGTAGTACCGGGGTGCTCAGCGGTAGTACCGCTTACAAGCGGTAGTACCGCCCAGACACCGCGGTAGTACCGCGCAGACGACAGCAAACAAGATCAAGTTGAAAAGAGTGGCTTATGCAAATTTAGAGAGGTTGAAGATGAGAGGGCTTGGGTTGGAGACACGAAACACCAGCAAATGGGAAGAGACACTCCAAGTTCAAAAGAGAGAAAGAAGAGGAGCAAACTTGGAGTGACTCAAAGCACAAACAAAGCCCTAACTACAAAAACTCTCAAAGAGAGGGTGGTGGCCGAAGCCACCTATGTTTGAGTCAATTGGTATGGCACCGCGAAGATTTTAACCTTGGGCCCATGACCAAAACTCATCTTTGAAGCACACGAACCATCAAAAATGGCTAAAGTGAAAGACTTGATCAATTTATGCATAATGGGGGGAGGGAGTATTCATTGAGAGAACAACACTCCCCCTATGTCCATGCCTACATCTAGAACAAGATAATCATGGTGAATGTGGTAGGGTGTGACGAGATTCAAGACACGTTGCTCGAATCAATGATATTTAGCTCATGCCTTAACTCGCGAAATCTTGCTTCATCCAATGGCTTCGTGAAAATATCCGCTAGTTGCTCTTGAGTTCCAACATGAATAATATCAATCTCTCCACGCTTGACATGATCCCGGATGCAATGATGACGAATCTCAATGTGCTTCGTCTTGCTATGTTGCATCGGATTGTAGAAGATCTTGATTGCACTTTCATTGTCACAGAAAAGAGGCACTTTGTCACAAGTGACACCGTAATCCTTTAAAGTTTGCCTCATCCATAGCAATTGAGCACAACAACTTGCGGCGGCTACATACTCGGCCTCGGTGGTGGAGAGAGACACACAATTCTGCTTCTTCGAAGACCAGCTCACCAAAGAGCGACCAAGGAATTGGCACCCTCCGGATGTTGACTTCCTATCCACACGGTCTCCCGCCCAATCCGTGTCCGGATATCCCATGAGATCAAAGCTTGCTCCTTTGGGGTACCATAAGCCAAAGTTTGGGGTATGAGCCAAATATCGAAAGATTCGCTTGACCGCCACAAAGTGACTTTCCTTAGGCGCGGCTTAAAACCATGCACACATTACCACACTCAACATGATATCCGGCCTAGATGCACAAAGGTAAAGCAAGGATCCAATCATGGAACGGTATACCTTTTGATCCACCGCTTTACCATTGGGATCAATGTCGAGTTGGCACTTGGTAGGCATTGGAGTCTTGGCCGGTTTGACATCATCTAGCTTGAATCTCTTGAGCATGTCTTGGGTATATTTGGCTTGGTTGATGAAGGTTCCTTCTCTTCTTTGCTTGACTTCGAACCCAAGAAAGAACTTCAACTCTCCCATCATAGACATCTCAAACTTCTCGGTCATGAGTGCGGCAAACTCATCATTGAAAGCTTTGTTAGGAGAACCAAAGATAATATCATCAACATATAGTTGGCATATGAACAAATCCCCTTTAACCCTCTTAGTAAAAAGAGTGGGATCGATTTTCCCAATTTCAAACCCACGGTCTTGCAACAACTCGGTAAGGTGCTCATACCACGCACGTGGGGCTTGTTTAAGGCCATAGAGCGCCTTATCGAGTTTGTATACATGATTGGGGAACTTGGGATCCTCGAACCCCGGGGGTTGTTTGACATATACCAACTCATTAAGGGGACCATTAAGAAATGCACTCTTCACATCCATCTGTTGCAACTTAAAATCATGATGAGAAGCATATGCAAGCAACATACGAATAGATTCAAGACAAGCAACGGGAGCAAAGGTTTCACCGTAGTTGATACCCTCGACTTGGGAGTAGCCTTGTGCCACCAATCTTGCCTTGTTTCGAGTGACAACATCGTTCGTATCTTGCTTGTTCTTGAAGATCCATTTGGTTCCAATGACATTATGATTCTCCGTTGGCCTTGGCACCAATGTCCACACTTTGTTGCGCTCGAAGTTGTTGAGTTCATCATGCATGGCTTCAAGCCAGTCCGTGTCCTCGAGCGCTTCATGTACCTTTTGGGGTTCAACACAAGAAACAAACGCGTGATGCTCACAAAAGTTTGTTAATTATCTACGAGTTGTTACCCCCTTTTTCAAGCTTCCATAAACATTCTCCATGACATGTTGTTGATGCTTGAATTTAGAAGCAATCTTGGCGGCACGATGCTCCAATAGCTCCTCCGTAGTCTCTTGAGGAGGATCATCTTGAACATCTTGAGCTTGCTCTTGATCATGAGCTTGCCCTTGATCTTGAGCTTGCTCGGTGTCGTGATCTTGATCTTGGGCATCATTTGGTGCATCACCATCATCTTGGGGTTGATCTTGCCCTTGATCTTGATCACTTGGTTGAGGGCCTTCGGTTTGTTCTTCGGAAGCGTGTGGGTCGATGGTTGGTGATGGCTCCACTTGCGTAGAGCATTGTCCTTCTCCTTCTGCCACAAGGGGTTCCTCAATGGGAAGTATTTGACCAATCTCCATTCTTATTATGGCTTGGGGAGGAATTTCATCACCTACATCACAAAGACCACTTTGCTCCACTTGGGAGCCATTATTTTCATCAAACTCTACGTTACACGTCTCCTCAATGAGTCCGTTGGACTTGTTGAGGACATGGTAAGCATGAGAGTTTGTAGCACAACCAACAAATATGCCCTCTTGAGCTCTAGGTTCGAATTTAGACAAACGTGCACCTTTCTTGAGAATGAAACACTTACACCCGAACACCCGGAAGTACTTGAGGTTGGGCTTGTTACCGGTAAGTATCTCATAAGGAGTCTTGTTCAAGCCTTTGCGGAGGTAGAGCCGATTGGATGCATGACATGCGGTGTTGATGGCTTCGGCCCAAAAGTTATACGGAGACTTGAATTCCGCCATCATGGTCCTTGTCGCGTCCATCAACGTCCGGTTCTTCCTCTCCGCTACACCATTTTGTTGAGGGGTATATGGTGCGGAGTATTGATGTTTGATCCCTTCATCACTAAGGAACTCATCCAAGGTGTAGTTCTTGAACTCGGTGCCGTTGTCACTTCTAATCATCAATATCTTTGCCTCGTGTTGACGTTGAGCTTCATTGGCAAAGTCGATGACGGTTTGTTGGGTCTCGCTCTTCTTCTTGAAGAAATATACCCAAGTGTATCTTGAATAGTCATCCACAATCACCAAGCAATACTTTCTTCCCCCAAGACTATCAAAGGATGGAGGTCCAAAGAGATCCATGTGAAGGAGCTCCAAGGGTCTCTTCGAGTAGATGATAGTCATGGGTCGGTGAGCCGTCTCATGTAGCTTTCCTTCGATACAAGCACTGCAAGCACGATCTTTGGCAAAACTCACATTTGTTAGTCCACGAACGTGATCCCCTTTGAGGAGACTTTGCAAAGATATCATATTGACATGGGCTAGTCGGCGATGCCAAAGCCACCCCACATCAACTTTAGCCATTAGGCAAGTCGCGGTCTTAGTGGGTATCTCCAAGAAGTTAACCACATAGAGACCGTTCTCGACATGCCCAACAAAAGCTACTTTAAGAGTCTTGCTCCACAAAAGGGCCACGGTATCAAGGTTAAAGAATGTGGCAAAGCCCATAAGTGCAAGTTGACGAACAGAAAGTAAATTGTATGCAAGGGTCTCAACAAGCATGACTTTCTCGATTGATAAATCATGAGAAATCACAACCTTGCCAAGACCCAATACCTTAGATGTTGAGGCATCACCGAATTGAACATGGGTGGGCATAGATGAGCTTGGTTGCACGTCCACCACCAAATGCTTGCTCCCGGTCATATGATTTGTTGCTCCACTATCAAGCAACCATGATCCTCCACCGGAAGCAAACTCCTACAAGAGATCAATGCTTGGTTTTAGGTACCCATTCTTGAATGGGTCCTTTGATGTTAGTAACAAGGGTCTTAGGAACCCAAATAGACCATTCAATGTACTCATAATAAGAACCAACAAATTTGGCATAAACATGCCCATCACTAGCACGGCATAAAACATAAGAAGGGTTAAAGTCGCCGGCTTTGTTCGATGGAGTGGGATTGCCCTTCTTGACATTTCCACCCACCACCTTGTCCTTCTTCTCCTTATGAGCACCCTCTCCCTTCTTGACAAATACCTCTTTGAGAGGGAGAGGTTTCTTGATCTTGTTGTTCTTCTTCTTCTTTGACTTGGGCACAAACTCAAGTCCCTCCTTTGCCACAACTTCCTTTTGATTGCTCAAAAGTTCGTTGAGGTTCTTCTCGCCTTGTATACAATTGAGTCACAAGGCCTTTCTCGATTTGTTCCTTCAACTTGGCATTCTCCTCCACAAGATGAATATGCTCACAACAAGGGTTAGTATCATGAGCATTATCAATTAGCACAAAAGGAGGGCATGTGGCTATTTCCTTAGTGAGCTTTGCTTGGAGTTGATCATGAGACTCCTTGAGAGTAGCATGTGCACTTTTCAAGGCCTTGTGACCCTTGTCAAGTAGCTCAAACTCCTCTTTGAGTCTAGCATGGCCAACCCCAAGCTCAACATTCTCGGATTTAAGCACACTAGCAAGAACTTGAGCATGATCATGATCTTTCTTTAGTTGAGCAAGATCAATGTTTTGCGACTCCTCAAGAGCCGAACGAAGACCTCGCTCTTCCTCAAGAGCGATGGAAAGATCCGCAATCTCATCGGCATAGTCACGACTATGGCCTTCCAAGTTAGTGATGTTCTCCTCGTGAGACTCAATGATATCATTGGTCTCACCAAGTTGTTCCAAGAGAGCAACAAAGTGCTTCTTGGTCTCACCTTTGAGCTTACCCAAGAACTTGTCAAACTCATTCTCATCCACCTTTACCATCTCACTATCATCCACACAGTCCAACAAAGAAGGTGTAGTAGTGGTAGTGGTTTTGATGTTGGAGGTTACCTTGTTGATACCTTTGGCCATGTGGCACTTGGCGATGAGGTTCTCATTGGGGGCGCCGAAGAGAGACACCTTGGTTGGGGAAGAGGTGGCAATGGCCACGGTTGCCGTTGCCATTCCTTCACCACTTGTATATTCATCATCATCATCAGAGATGTACTCTTCTTGCGCCACCAAGCCCTTTTGAGGTATCTTCTTGGTGAAGTTGTTCTTGTTTGGGAAGGACTTGGCCTTGTCTTTGCGGATGAGCTTGCCACCATTGACCTCCCTCTTCTCATACGGACAATCCACCACAAAGTGACTCACATTGCCACAATTGTAGCAAGTCCTTACTCGTTGCTTGCCCTTTGAGTTGTTCTTGGAGAAGTTGGGCCTTGAGTTTCTCTTGTTGCCCCAAAATTGCCTTGACGCAAGAGCCATGTGCTCGTGGTAAGCATATTTGGTGTCTTCGGGGCAACTCGCTTCTTCTTCCTCTTCTTCTTCTTCCGGAATACCCTTGGCCTTCAAAGCAAGGTTGGGTGAGGCTTTCTTTGACCATTGGACACGAGCTAGAGCATTGTCGGCGGTCTTGTTCATGATGTTCATGGCAATAAACTCATCCAACACTTCACTTGAATACAAGGTGTGGAAGTCCGGTCTTTGACGGATCACGGAGGACATTGCCTTGTTAAATGGCATGATGGCCTTGAGAAACTTGCGCTTGATCCAATTATCATCCGTATCCTTGCTCCCATGATCTTGAAGAGCGACCGCAAGAGTTGTCAATCTTTGGTAGAGATCACGAGGATCCTCATCTTCATTCAACACAAACTCATCGGCCTCATCAAGCACCACCTCAAAGTTGGACCGTTGAATGCTTGAGCTCCCCTTGTACAAAGATATAATGTGTTCCCAACAATCCTTTGCATGGGAGAAGGGGCGCAAGTGAGCTAGATCTTCGGGAGGCACTGCGGATTGGAGGATGAACAATGCGGAGTGGTTGTATTGATTGTCCGCCTCTTCTCTTGGAGTGAGGTTGCTTGGATCATGTGGGTAGAAACCTTGCTCGATGATTCTTCAAAGATTTGTTGAGCTGTGATTCAAATGAGACTTGATACGAAAAACCCAATTAGCAAAATCACCCTTCACAAGCTTAGGAGGAGGACCAAGGTTGTTAATATGCGGTGTAGGGACCGGTCCTCCATAGACCGGGGGAGGGGGAACCGAGGCGAAGGTTCCCGTCCCATTCTTACCATGAGGGGAAGAGGTTTGAGTACCTTTAGCCGCTTCCTTGCCGGAATTGGCCTCCGACACCAATGCGGTGGGATTAACCACAAGCAAAGGATCGGGAGTAGATTTCAAACCCTCAAGAAGTTCTTTAAGCATGGACTTGACCTTGGCCATCATAGACGTCTTAAGTGAAGCCATAGCTTCATTTAAGTCGTCTCGGGTGACCGAGTTCAACTCCACGGCCTCGGGCACTTCCTCATCCCGATCCCCGTTGTCAACCATACTCTTCGGGTGGTGAAACCCTTAATAAAGAGACGAGGCTCTAATACCAATTGAAAGGATCGATATGGTTGACTAGAGGGGGGGTGAATAGGCAACTACCAATTTTTAGCTTTTCTTAACAAATTAGGGTTAGCAACAAAATAGGTTGTCTAGATGTGCAACTAGGTGAGCAACCTATATGATGCTAACAACCACAACACAAGCAAGCAAGCACAAGATACAACACAAGTAAAGCTTGCACAAAGTAAAGGTAAGAAGTAACCACAAGTGGAGCCGGTGAAGACGAGGATGTGTTTCCGAAGTTCCTTCCCTTTGAGAGGAAGTACGTCTCCGTTGGAGCGGTGTGGAGGCACAATGCTCCCCAAGAAGCCACTAGGGCCACCGTATTCTCCTCACGCCCTCACACAATGCGAGGTGCCGTGATTCCACTAGTGGTGCCCTTGAAGGCGGCGACCGAACCTTTACAAACAAGGTTGAGGCAATCTCCACAACTTAATTGGAGGCTCCCAACACCACCACGGAGCTTCACCACAATGGAATGTGGCTCCGAGGTGACCTCAACCGTCTAGGGTGCTCAAACACCCAAAAGTAACAAGATCCGCAAGGGATTAGTGGGGGGAATCAAATTTCTCTTGGTGGAAGTGTAGATCGGGGCCTTCTCAACCAATCCCTAGAGAATCAACAAGTTTGATTGGCTAGGGAGAGAGATCGGGTGAAAATAAGCTTTTGGAGCAACAATGGAGCTTGGGGAGGAAGAGGTGGTCTTCTTGAAGAAGAAGACCCCTTTATATAGTGTGGGGACAAAACCAACCGTTACCCAGTTTTCAGCACGCACAGAGCGGTACTACTGCTCATGGCAGCGGTACTGCCGCCCTGGCGGAAGTGCACGAAGTGCAGTGCAAAGGAGTGAGCCCTAGAGCCGGTAGTGCCGTCGGAGCGGTACTACTGCTCTACCCAGCGGTACCCAGCGGTACTACCGCTGGGGTTGCAGCACAGGGCGCTCGGAGAGCAGAGCAGAACAGGGGAGGAGTGGGAGTGCCACACCAGCGGTACTACCGCTGCGGACAGCGGTACTACCGCCTACGCGTGGTACTGCCGCTCGCCCACTGCCGCTTTGCAACCGCTGAGAAATAGAGAGGGCACGGAGAGCAGCGCCGTGAGCGGAAGTGGTAGCGGTGGTAGGCGCGGTACTACCGCTTACAAGCGGTACTACCGCTCCTACTGCCGCTTGCCCAACCGGGTCAAAAGGGGTCAGCGGTAGTATGCCAGTGGGACCACCGCTGAACCCGACACGAAAAATCGTGCCCCAAAACAAGGCGGTAGTACGAGCGGTACTGGGAGCGGCACTACCGCTTACAAGTGGTACTGCCGCTTCCAGCCGCGGTACTACCGCTGGCAGCTCTCTGAGCACTCCTAGGTAACGGAAAGCGAAACTCCAATGAAGCGGAAAGGAACGAAGGGTGCAAAAGAAAGTGTGTACGTGTTGATTCCACCCAGACCTTTCCGAAGCGGACCCCCTCTTGATAGTGCGGTATTTCCTACGACTCAAGTCCACCGGAAGTGAAACGAAGGAAAATAAACCGTCTTCACTCTAATACATCGAGGGGCATCAATCGTCTTGTGCCAAATGATGGAATATCTGAAATGCTCAATGCACACGATTAGTCCGCAAAAGCATTGTCATCAATCACCAAAACCACTAAGGGAGAAATATGCCCTAACAGGGGGTGATCAGCTCTTTCCGTGGCATCTCAACCACTCAAAGACTGTCCATTTATGCTGACGACGTCGCGAGTCAAGCCAACGACGCAGGACTTGAACTCTGTCAGAGAAGTGCTGGGGGTGTTCGGAGAGGCATCTGGCTTGCGAATCAATTATAGAAAATCGGCAACGATTTTCATCAGGGGCGACGAGGCGGACAGACAAAGAGTAGTGGGCCTGCTTCACTGCAAGTTGGGGAATTTCCCCTAACGCTATCTCGGGATCCAATTGGCGATCAGGCAAATGACGCGGGCTGACTGGCAGCCGATCCTGGACCAGGTTAGGAAAATTATACCGGCATAGCAGCGCGGGCTAATTCAACGATCGGGACGGCCGATCCTTGTAAAATCGGTGATCTCCACACGGCCGATCCATCACCTCTTGGTCTTGGATGCTCCGGTATGGGTTTTTGAAGAGATCGACAAATGCATGTGATCATTCTTCTGGGCTGGCAAAGATAAGGCTAACGGTGGTCAGTGCCTCATCGCGTGGGACACGGTCTGCCGCCCGACGTGCTTCAGAGGTTTAGGAGTCAAGGATTTTTGAGTATAGGCGCTTGCTTTGCGCGTTTGATGGGAATGGCTCTGCACGTCCGATCCGTCTAGACCATGGCAAGGCATCAGGATAATCGAGAACAAGGAGGCCAAGATGGTCTTTGACGGTATGGTTAAAATCTTTGTCGGTAATGGCGCGAGCGTGCTCTTTTGAAAAGATCGATGGGTCCATGGTTTCACTGTCGGCGAGATAACGCCACTGGTCATTGGTCTCGTGAGTACTAGGGCGAAGAACAGCAGGACGCTCAAGCAGGCCCTGATCGACAACGCATGGGCCCAGGACGTGCAGGGCGACCTATCCTTCATGGCACACCTCCGGGTTGCCAACCTATGCCACGCCATCACCACCGTGCCGCGTAACGAGGACGTGTGCGACCAGTTCCATTGGCCGGCTGATCCGTCTGGTCTATACACTGCCAAAATCGGTCTACAAAAGGCTATGCTTTGGCCTAGAGAGATTACCTATGGCGGCGTGCATTTGGAGGAGCTGGGCACCGCTAAAGTGCAAAATCTTCGCGTGGCTAATAGTGCAATACCGTCTTTGTACCTGGATCTGTGAGGGCGGCATGGATTACAAGATGAGCCGTCGACTTGTTTCACTTGTCTTCAGGATGAAGATAATATAGACCACATTATTGCTCAATGTGTCTACGCGAGAAAGGTGTGGCATGGGTGCTTTGACGAGTTGCAGATTAACATCATGAGTTCATGACTCCCTCTCGTATAGAACCCTTCAAGGATTGGTGGCTAAGACATAAGAGCAATTTCTCCGGGAAGATTTTGTGAGTCTTCTACTCGTTTGTGATTGAAACTGCTAGGTCGCTATGGAAGCATTGAAACGCAAGGGTTTTCAATAGAACCCAACAACAAAGATCTCCAAGTCAACTAGTGAACTAGGTATTAGAAGAGATCAAAGATTGGAGGTTGGCGGGCTTCGGTGTTGGTGGTCTTGATCCTTTTGTGAGAGAGTGACATTTGTAGTTTCGAGTGGTGTGAATGCGCCTGCATGGATGTTCGCATCCTCGTTTGGCTCTTGTAATTAAACTTTTTTTGTGAGGTTTGTAATTATACTTTCTTCGTTCTATAAAAATATGATACGTCATTGCATACTCTCCAAAAAAAATCAGAATCCATCCAAATTTTTATGAAACTTTCCGGGACAGTTCCAAGAGATTCGGTAAATTTGGTCATTTCGCCGGGATCAGAAAGCCTTCCACCGCAACACGTGTGCCTATAAATTAAACACACGATCGTTTACAGAAGTGAAGTCAACAAGCCAACATCTGCTGTTGGGCAACCCCGAAGACACGTCTCCCTCAAAGTCCAAACGAACGAGACACGACGACACACAAACGCAGGCCGCAGCACGCGCGCACGAGCGAGGCAGCGATCGAGAGCATGGCTGCCGCCGCCGCGACCACGCCGTCGGCCTTCGCTCCGCGGCGCCCGCGTCTCCTCTCCTCCCCGCGCAGGAGGGCAGCGCAGCTACCGCGGTGGACCGCGTCCGCCACCAGGAGCGGAGCGCCGAGGCCTGCGCCATTGTCGTCGATGGACGCGACGGTGAAGGCCAGGAGGAGGCCAGGGGTGAGGGAGTACGTGGAGGCGGCGCGGGAGATGGCGCGGCGGCCGGACGGCGGGCCGCCGCGGTGGTTCTCGCCGCTCGAGTGCGGCGGCGAGCGCGTCCCCGGCGCGCCGACGCTGCTCTACTTGCCCGGTATGTATACGTACGCGCATTTCCTTGTTCTTTCTTTCTTACAGCGTAGTAGGCGCATTTCTTCTACCGGTCGCCTTGAAAAAACATACGCCTCCGAGAGGCTCCGAGTTTAAAATTTCTACCGCACACGGTCAAAACGCACTGTTTGTTTTCACGCAAAAAAAAAAAGGCACTGTTTTGAGCAATGTCATGCTTCCGGATTCATGGAAACTTACCTGGATATCCTTTTTAATCGGAAAGTAAATCTGGATAGTGTTGCTCAAGTAATCTTGCTCCGCATCAGCAGCCCAAAGTTATTTTTAGAGAAATATCGACGCCTTGACCACATACGATTATTCAAGCACATCAACAACAGTGCACCAGCACTAAAATAAGAGGGATGATAATCGAAGATGAGCACCGCTTTTTAAACATTGGATGAATATCCAAGATTAGGTGGGTGGGCTTGCACTGTCACACGTGGGCTCATGGCAGCCAAATCTTCTTGGCCTGCTTGCTCACTCCCAGATCCTGCCGAAACCGTAATCAATAAAACAACACTTGGAAAATCCCACACACATGACATGCTCCGGTGCGCGGACCACGTGCTGCTCAATTCCTCGCTATAATTAGCATGGCAAAACTCGGCTTACTGCAAGTGGCAGCAGGATCAGATGGACAGTGACTTGTACTACAATACTGTCCAATTCCTTTCCTGGGTTCAGTTGCGGAGCCACCGAATCAGGGCCTTGATTCTTTTGCCAGATTCAGAATTAATTGATCGCATGATCCTATCAACTTGTTGCCAAATCTCTCTTTTTGTGTGGCTGGTACCAACTGCATATGGCTGGATGATTGGGGCTTCCAAACATTTTCTCACTGATTAAGTCACTTTGTTGTTTCCTACCATTTGAAAGAGAATAATTGTGGAGTAATTGTGGTCTTTTGCAGGAATCGATGGAGTTGGATTAGGGCTCATCCGGCACCACGAGAGATTAGCAAAGTAAGACCGATCACAAGGGATCCAAGATTTGACTTTCTGTTTTTTTTTTCACCACTGCAGCTAGTGACTGTTTGTGTTCTCCTCTTCAGGATGTTCGACATGTGGTGCTTGCATATACCCGTCCAAGACCGCACGACCTTCCAAGGTTCGTCGACTTTCAAAATTGAATAAAACAAAAAATCCATGCTTCATTCATCAAATGCTCATCTTGAAACTCCAGTCTGCATATATATACTTTGAGGCCCTCACTGACCAAAAATGCTCCAAATGAACGCAGGACTTGTCGAGCACGTAGAGAGGACGGTGAAATCAGAGAGCTCGAGGGAGCCCGACAGGCCAATCTATCTTGTTGGAGAATCCGTCGGAGCGTGTGTTGCTCTTGCCGTGGCGTCGCGGAACCGAGACGTCGATTTGATGCTGGTCCTAGTCAACCCAGGTCTTGCTTCCATTACACTTACCCCCAGGTGTTTCTGCATTGTTCTGTTCTTTCTTTCGCGTGACAGTAACTTGTTATTGACCAGTCTGCATTTTGGCATTCACTTACAGGGACATCTTTCCACAGGTCACAGCTGCAGTCTCTCTCAGCACTCGTAGATTTGGTCTCTGATCCCTTCCATTCGAGCACTCCACAACTCCTGAATTTTCTCACAGGTTTAGCACCACCTCCATGAGGAAAATTTCTGACTTGCTGTTAGATGGGCAGCAGGCTTGATGTGCACCTACTGATCACAGTATCTCTTTCAGGAAACTTCATGAAGATGTCGTCGAGATTCGGTGGAGCTGGTCAGGCATTATCGGAGGTCGCCAGTGGTTTGTTGCCTTCTCTCATGGTGAGATGCAAAATATTGAGGAAATTACTTATCCGTAAATCTTTGTGCGTCGCATTCATAATGATGCTTTTGCGCGCTTCTTTCTGCAGTATTTGGCTGATATTTTGCCAAAGGAATCCATTGTTTGGAAGATGAAAATGTTGAGGACTGCGTCATCGTTTGTCAATTCTCGCTTACATGCAGTCAAAGCCCAGACCCTCGTGGTCGCTAGGTACGATCTGCAGTAGTCACACTCACAAAGTTTTCCCTCCTCATCTACCAAAACAACCGGAAATGTTTCAAAAAGAGTAGATCTGAGGAGAATGTTCCCTGCAGTAGTCCAAATACTTTTCATCAACTCTCTGCCACACTCCAATCATTTCCCTTTACATCATATTGCACTTGTTTAGCTTCTGAAGTTGGTAATCTTTTTTGTCAGTGGAAATGATGAACTGCTGCCAAGCCGCGGCAAGGCTGAAAGGCTCAATGGCGCACTACAGAAATGCAGAATCCGTCACTTCAGGGATAATGGCCACAAAATCTTGTTGGTAATACAGATAAATAATCCTCACACATAAAAGGCATACAGAAACAGCCTATTATTTTAGCTATGTGTGTGTGCAGTCATATCCTTGGCTCGCACTTGAACCCCATTTCTTCCATGGTCCAAATCACCATTTGCATCAACCATAGCATTCAAGTTCTCAAGAAAAGAAAATCTGCAGTATTCAAGCATTTCAAAATTCTAACCTATGACTGCACAAACCTGGCAGGAAGATGGATTTGATCTAGCAACAACCATTAAAGGAGCCGGATACTATCGCCGCTCCAGGCAGGCAGACTATGTTTTAGACTATCTACCGGTGACCGATGATGAGCTCGAAAAGGCGATCGACCGTGACAGGTACCATTCCTCTAAGTTTAAAGCTTGATGGGTTGTGGCTTGACTAAACTGCTGCTGAATTCCCTGAAACTTCAGGCTCCTGAATTTTGCCACTGACCCGGTGATGCTATCGACACTGCCTGATGGGAAGATAGTGAGGGGACTGGCAGGGTTGCCAAGGGAGGGCCCTGTCGTGCTTGTTGGGTACCACATGCTCATGGGGTTTGAGCTTGGACCCTTGGTCACAGGAGTGCTGAGGAGCACTGGAATCCACATCCGCGGCTTAGCACATCCATTCATGTTCAACGAGAGTTCAGAGCAGCTCATGCCAGATTCCTCGAACTTTGATCTCCACCGGATCATGGGCGCGGTGCCTGTTACGGCGGTGAACTTTTACAAGCTCCTTTCAGAGAAGCAATTCGTGTTGCTGTACCCAGGTGGCGCGCGTGAAGCTCTTCATAGGAAGGTAAGAATTTGGTATGGAGAGCTAAATATATCTTTGCAGAATGTAGACGGTAAAAACAGAGTGTTCTGGAAGGTGACATAGTTGTTTACAGGGAGAGGAATACAAGCTATTTTGGCCTGAGCAGTCTGAATTTGTGCGGATGGCATCAAGGTTTGGAGCAACAATAATACCATTTGGAGTGGTTGGAGAAGATGATATATGTGATGTAAGTGCCACCTTAAAAATATGTGATCTTACTCTGCTATCCCTTTGATTTATCTAATGTACAGAAACAATGTTTTTCATCTCAGGTGTTGTTAGACTACAACGATCTTATGAAGCTCCCATTTTACAACATCCTTGACAAGAAGCTAAATGAAGAGGGGCTAAAGCTAAGGTATATTTTGATTTTATTTTAGAAGCAAAGTTTTTTTCTAATTTTGTAGTCTCCCAAATACTTTGCCCATAAGAAATCAATGATCTTGATTTACCTTGCTGTTTCAAAGGACTGATTCTACGGGAGAGATAAAGAATCAAGATATGCATCCTGTAGTGCTGACGCCAAAAATGCCAGGAAGGTTTTACTTCATCTTTGGGGAGCCTATTGAAACAAAAGGTAACCAGTTGGACTTCAAATAGTAATCTGAAAAGATTTTTCTAAATGTTCCCATGGCAAGTCAGAATGCATGCAGACAAATTGCTGTGACCCGATGTCTGATTAGGTTTGCTTCTTGTTTGCATAGGGAGGGAGAAGGAGCTAAGAGACAAAGAGAAGGCCCAGCACCTCTATTTGCATGTCAAATCTGAAGTGGAGAGCTGCATCAAGTATCTGAAGGAGAAGAGAGAGGAGGATCCCTACAGGAGCATACTGCCCAGGCTTCTATATCAGGCAGCTCATGGTTCTGATGCAGAAATACCCACATTTGGACCCTGAGGCTGAGATGATCACTTCCAGAATACCATTAGTTAGGATCCAAGCCAATTGTTTACATTGTTCATGTTAATCTTTTATATACATAGTTATTTTTAATTGCAGTTTATTCAAATTAGAAGGGTCAATAAATATTAAAAACTAAGTTCAGAACTGTAAATTTCTATGTGAAGTACATTAGCGGATTTACTAAGCTGGGCAGGGGCTCTGATTCCAAATGATGACTGAGTGAAGGACCAGAAGCTTTTCCAGTCACTAAATGTTCTTTCGTTAATATCTACCAGTATATTGTGCTAAAGGACAACAAAAGAAACTAAGCACAGTGGTTGCGCGTCACTAGAGTGGCAATTTCCCAAATAAAAGAAAACACACACCATAAGAAAGATTGTGTTGACCATGTTCTAGACAAAACACGAAATTGGAAGAAATGGGATATTCCATTGCAATTATTAATTCTGTACATGGTAATAAACACAAGAGACTAACTGACAAGTTAGTGATGACATGATATGTACACATTTCATGTTAGGTGTTCAAGCATCAGTTGCTTATGTCGAAGTACTTGGGACCAGCAGGGAAGTCGTGCTCAGCCCGCAGCTGCAACAAGACAGAAAATTCAGTTAGAGATACAGATGTAACTTTAAGACAGGAAAATCAAAGCAATAAATATAATAATAAGATATGCAACGCCGCACTTTTAATAACACCACATACTAATTTATGTTAATATCTGCATGTGCCAAATTGATGTGTCCTATAATGTAATCTGTCAGAATGTAGAGGTCAAAAGAGCAACAGCAAAATCTCAGTATTTTAGCATCCTAATCAGCAATTTTGGGAAATCTAGAATACTATCCATGTGCCAAGGCCCTGTGGAGGCTGCCACTGCACCCTAGGATTCTCCGCTAGCTTTGCCTGCGCCAACCCTCTTCTGCTGATCTTTTTTGCTTTTTTGTAGTGCTGTGCAGGCTTGTTGTTTTTGCCTATTCCAATTTTGTTCGGTTTGTTTGCCTTTGTAGTTTTGTTACGGTTCTTGATCTTGCAAGTTTTTGGCCTTCTCGGCATGCACTTTCTAATACAAAAAGTCACACATATTACTGCGTGTTCGAGGAAAAAGAAGAATACTATAAGTGCTATAGGCAAAATTACTCAGTTTCACTAGTGCAGAAAGGAACAAAAAGGAAGTTGTGTTAAAAGAGATAGCTACACAACCTAGAGTGATCGCAGTTTCTACATACCTCGCCTTCGTCTGAATCTGAGTGCCTTTGAGGAAAGACAACTCTAATATCATTGTAGAGATAAAATCGCCTCTCTTCCTCGGTCGCGGTACTCCGATATAGTGGTTCTGATGACATGCCAGGTTTGGTTCGCTGCATCGATCTTGATGATTTCTTGGAAAAGGGGCTCAGAAAACGCAGGTGCAAAGCATAACGAAGAACGCCTCCAGCTGAACTATCATTCACTTTGGAAGGTCTGCAGCAAGACTTCTTTTCACTGTCTATTTGACAGCAGCAACCATTAGCATTAGTGCGACTTTCTGAGCTCCCAATGGGACTCGATTCATTTGATTCGCTAATGTCACATTCCATTGAGCAACATGTTCTGTTTGTGTGACCTCCCTTTTCTGATTCATCAGTCAAGTAGCAATTCTGCCCCTGTTCACAGCCTGCAAAATTAAAATAATTCATCAGCAACTTGAACTCGACAATTTCACTTTAGCTATCAATGGTATTGGCATTACATTCAGAAAACAGAGTGCCGCATTCTCTAAGTTCACTTCCATATTGGACTGACTCGACCTTTGTGTGACTGGCATCGCTTCCTTCTTTCACTGGATTAGGAGGAACAGATGATAGAGTGACCTTTTGCCGCACGAAAGTCTGTCCCATTTTAAAATAAAAGAAATAAGATGAACTCGAGAAAAGAAGTTAAAAAAAAAAGACGAATAATCATGACACACGTTCTTATTCAAAACAAATAAAGCACGTCTTGATGCAAGTTTGGGACAAAAGGCGAATAATTATGAGCCCTTCTAAATAGGCATACACCATTACTCGAAATACTTCAAAATGGCTCCTTTTGACACACGTCAAGATAGCTTTTTCCAGTGCATCAGTATATTGCAGGTCAAATTTACTGGACATCCAATGAAATGGTAACATTTTCAGTTACAACCAGACGATCAGTATACTGCCCTAGTCGCCACAGCGGCAACCAGTGTTGCTAACTACAAAATGAACCTGGGACAATTCTACTATCATCTCTCAGTAAGACTACCGATATGAAATGTCCACACCTTTTGCCTGTTATATCTACCAAAAATAGAAGTTTATGAATGCATTGGCATACAACCACATTTAAGATATATGTTTCATGTATGAAATTAAAGAGGGGGGGGGGGGGGGGGGGGGGCATTTCATCTATGAAACAGTTGCATATATGTCATCATAATAACTCAACTGAAGTGAGAATTCCTATAGAGTAAATCAGCACGATAATAAAATTCTATATATTTCCAAGTTCTGATATAACAGCTATAAACAGTTGCAGATATGAGATCCCAGTAACTCAACAAAGTTGACAAATATGCCATAGGAACTCAAAAATATTGAGAATCACAACAGAGCAAGTCTACACAATAAATATTCTGCTGGTAACCCATATGGAAATAAGAAAATGCAAGGCATGACGATAAAGAAAATCTGTGACTGTCTTCAGTATCCTTGCAACAACTCCCAACTTCACATACCTTGGTTCCAGCAGGCATGCCACTCAAATCATAGTTGCAAAAGAAGGTGTGCAGCGGTGTCTTCTCTGGGTTACTGACCACCTGTCAAGGGCAACAGTTTGCTTCTTGTAAAACAGGTGCATCAAAGTATGACGGTTAAATAGAACTTTAAATAGATAGGCCAATAAAAGAACAACTTGAGGGTGGTGGAGATGGAGACATTACATCAGCCTCACAATTAGCATCAGATATTGACATGCACAAACGAAGAGCAAACTTTGAATTTCATATTGCATTTTGCAAATGGCAGAAAATAGTAAACGATATTTGAGGCATCCATTATAATGAATTGAGGATGTTTTATTTGTTTAGAGAGTTCAGCACAGTGGTGTGAGCTTGTGAAGATTAGCGATAGGGTGAAAAAGAAAAGGAAATTATCAGTACAAAATTACAAACACAGGCATGCACCCATGTCCCACCTATTGTATATTCTAATATGTTCATCATTAGATTAGCTTATTAAAACTTCAGGGATTCACCCACAGGCAAAATGAGTCAAGTGTTATATTGGGAAAAGAGCTAGAAATTACTATACTAGCAAGGGCGGGCATCCCACAGAAAGTTGAACTCATGCCCAGTGCAAACATATACATAGTAATGCACCAATTTATCAGAAACAATCCAGTATTTAGCAAGGCCAATAATTTAGTACCAGCTGAATGCGCCCTTTAATTGGGATGTGTAAGCGACTTCTCGATGATCTTGAATCATTATTGTTGGAGCTTCTTTTAAGTTTTGGGCTTTTGCTGTTGTTAGTAGGCAACCTCCCAGCAAGATCAATCGACGAATAGTACAGCAGGGAGCTATCCTCATCAATGCTGGTTACTGCAAATGGAAGCTTCTGAGTTGGGGGAGAGAAGTTGCCGCCGGTCACATTCAGGACAGCCAGAAAACCATCAATATTCTGCATTTCAAGAAAAAACAGAATAAATACCAAAAAAATGTGTGCGGTGTCCAACTGAAAAACTCAGTTAGGAGGAAAGTAGTAAAAGACACACTGCGGACCTGCTTATCTTTTCCACACGAATAGCGACCAGATAAAAGGGACTCCTCGAAGGAGCCAACTAGTGACCTTCTTACAGGAAAGAGGCTTAAACCCCTTAGACATCCAATGCGTGGGGATACAGGCGCAGATTCTGGGACCCAATTTTGGAGTCTTCTATCTGAACACCTCTTAGGGGTCATCGTATCAAAGTTAACATGCAAGATAGTAGTTTTTCCTGCTGCATCCCTTGCCCTGATTCTATCGCCATGTTCAGAACCATCTTCACCTATTGATATTTCTGTTTCCTTCGAGTCTAGAAAATCATTTTCAATTTCTCTGGCTAAATCTCTCTGAGCCCCCACATTCTTCCCTCTCTGCATCCATTTTGGGCCGAGAGGGGACAAGCTGAGTGGAGGGGAATGTGCTAATTTTGGTAGTGGGACAGCTACCGCAACCCTTTTGAGATTCACAATCCTTTCGGCCTCTAGGTGATCTGAACAAGAATATGACTCCCTGCCCTCAAGCAAAGGACCATCGGTGAATATATTACTGCTAAACTTATCAACTACCTGCGTTTTGCTCCAACTGGAGTGTCTGAAGGCTGGCCAAGTAGGTGATTCAAACGAATCAAGAGACGCAGTGTGGGCTTTTTTACAATCTTGAAATCCAGAGCTGCAAAGTTGCCTAACTTGATCAGAATGCTGCATTTTGGCATCAGCAGAACCAATATTTAGCGCATCGCCGCTGAAGTGTCCATGGAGCACATTAGTTAAAGGCGATAACACCCTTTTCCTTGCTTGAGGCCCATGCTGTTCAATAGATGAATGGCAAGTGTTGATGACTAAAGATGAATTCATTTTGTCAGCTACCATTGTATCAGAATCTCCCTTGAAACCAGCAAAACCTGATTCAAACCCAATAACCCTCCTCGCAGGCATCTGAACAGAAGGTCGCAACTTAGGGCATGATCTAGAACTTGGATTCCTCGAATCAGGTTTTAGGCCTTGGGAGCCTGCAGGCCCAAAATTTCCATCAAATCCATTCAGAGAATCTAACGCAGCTTTTCTCTTCAGATCACTGATGGATGGGTATGGAAATGCCCTGTTACTTGAGCCTCCGGTGGGAAGCCTGCCCAAATCACTATTATCACTACCACCAAAACAAGGAGGACTAACTACACATGTACTCAGCTTAGGAGGCTCCTCCTCCTTAATTGCAGGAACCTGAGGCAAACCCATCACAATGTACCTTCAACAAAAGGAGAAAAAACTTGAAGTTGCTCCTAAAATGCGCTAACTTGGATCTTCCAATGACCCCTTCAGCTATTAGTTTCAATCTCCAAAACTGTTGCAATTGTTCTAGTAACAACTAACTCTGACTCTGCACGAAGGTTTCAACTGCATTGAGGTTTCTGATTCAAATCCATCAGCAGTGAAGATGCCATCGTCGAACCGCCAATCATGCTCTTGTAGTTACTGCAACAATTGGAGATGAAGCACAGTTTAGAGCCTGAACAAGCAACAAGGAACCTAGGATGAACCATGCCAACAGTTCAGATCACAGTCCTGCATAAACAAATCAAAGGCTGTCACCACATTGTTGAATTGAGTCCTATGACCATTTATCTCTGCAGAAACAGTATGGCATTGTCCATTTACAGAGCTTCTACACATCAGAAACAACATTGAACTACCAATTATGTAATATATGATGCAATGCAGCAAAATCAGCAAACAAAAACCGTCCATTGCACATCAGCAGTGTTAAAAATTAATCTTGCAGCTAAATCTATGGGCAACAGAGGGGAACAGAAGGCATCTAGACGGCCTCAGATCGAGAAAACTAGGAACGATCTGAAAGCGATCACCACATCGATGACCAGAGCACAAGAACTAGAATCACATCAACGCATCCAAGATCCCCCACCATACGGACCAAAAATCCATACATACAAAGGAGGAAAGGTTGCCGCAGAAATCCAGGGCGACAGGCATCAGCCCACGAACCAGATCAAGAAACTGACCGGGAAAACAGCCGCGGAACAGCGATCGGGGAATTTCTTTGGTTCAGGAAAAGGGGAAACCAGATTGGGTTTCCTGCGGCAATCGGAGGATCGGAAGCACGGGGAATTTAGGCAGGATGATCTTGCTAGCGGATTTACCGAGGAACGGATTGGGCCATTCGCCTGAGAGATCCCCTTCTCCGGTCCCGGGTTATCTTGTGCGGTTGTTCTCAGCCTCCGCGTCCGCCTCGTGATGTGCTAGCTTGGGCATTGGGTTCTTCTCTCTCACCTCTCCGCCATGGCTTAAATAGATTCCTACCGTCTCAGGATTTTCTCCCTGCGGCCCATTTCTTTTCATCAAATTTTTTTTTGCGGTTTGCGCCAATGGAAACCAGTATTTCTTTTTCCGATTTTCACTGTATGGAAACCAATATTTTTCAGCAGCCTATTTGTAGAAGGGGAAAAAATAATGTAGCAACATCAAACCAAATTACGCGCGGAAAGATTATTAGTAATGCTCGATGTTTTCCCGCTTTGGCGGCACTTAATTTTGAGCCATCGGATGTGGCCTCGTGATTTGCTCTTCGCACGGCTCTGGAAGACCGACCGTTGTTACGAGATTAGGCCACCCCCCCCCCCCCCCCCCCCCCGCGCGCGGGGAAAGATTGTTAGTAATGCTCGATGTTTTCCCGCTTTGGCGGTACTTAAGTTGCGACCTTCTGTTCAGATATTAAAGATATAAGAAGTTTTCTTGGTCATGCCGGTTTCTATAGAAGGTTTAAAATTTCTAGGCCTCTTACTAATCTCTTACAAAAAGATGTTCCATTTGTTTTTTATGATGATTGTGTAGAAGCCTTTGAAACACTTAAGAAAGCATTAACCTCTGCACCTATTGTTCAAGGGAAAATTTTGTTTTTGCCACTCTAGATTTTGCCAATTTTCCTTATGCCACTCTAGATTTTGACATTTCACTTTTGTCACTCTTAGTTTTTGACAATTATCACAACTGTCATTCCCGTGGCAAAAGCAAAAATTTCGGAGTGGCAATTGTGATACATTTCAAAAGCTAAGAGTGGCAAAAATGAAATAAAAATATTTTGCTTTTGCCACGGAATGAAAATTGTGATAATTGTCAAAAGCTAAGAGTGGCAAAAGTGAAATGTCAAAATCTAGAATGGCATAAGGAAAATTAGCAAAATCTAGAGTGGCAAAAACAAAATTTTCCCTTAATTCTGAGCCATCGGATGTGGCCTCGTGATTTGCTCTCCGCACGGCTCTGGAAGACCGACCGTTGTTACGAGATTAGGCCTTACGAGGGGGGGGGGATGCGGAGCCATGTTGAGTCCTGCAGGGTCCACGCCCTCCCCCCCCCCACCCACCCACCCACACACGCACACATGAAAGATGTTTTTAGGGGGGTACATTACGAAAAATATAGCTCCCCCCCCATATTGCCTAGCTCCAACAATGGGCTTATGGTATATCAGAGGTCCTGAGCTCAGTAAGAATACTCGGGGTGGCATTGCCTTGTTGATAAGTGATGGAAGTGAGATTGACAAAACGTAGGTCGTGGGTTGGTAGGGAAGGTTGGGATATGGTGGTGGATGCTCGTGGATACGTTGGTGACATAGTCGAGATAGTGCTGTGGGGCCAACATGTGGTAGGGAGGGAGTGTGTGGGCAAGGAATTGGGGGAGGGCCAGCGAGTCTTACCGCTAACAATGTAGGTAGTAATGGTGGTGGGCAGGAAGTCGGTCAGCTGCTCAAAATTATGGTTTGGTTAGAAAGGACATTGTACTTTCCGAGAGAATTGCTCAACTGTGTGGGTGACAATTGTGATGTGTCAGTGATGTTGAGAGCCGACGGCCTTGGTGAGTTCCTGCGTGGCTCCGTAGTTCTGTTTCTCAGTCTTCAAGCAATGTCTTCGATGGCGACCTCGCTCTATTGTTACGCCCATTGCGTGCTTTCTACTGTGGGTGTGGGCGATTCTCCTTGGGTTCTCTTTGTGATAAGGTGGTCGTGCTTGATGTTGCGCGCTATTGGCAGATTATCGTGTGTCCATCTGTGCTCTCAGGGGAGCTTCTCCACCTAGGCGACGGTGTGATGCCCTCCGGTCTAGGGTGAGAAGATAGTGGCCTTCTGATGGAAATATGCCCTAGAGGCAATAATAAAGTTGTTATTATTTTATATTTCCTTATTCATGATAAAGGTTTATTATTCATGCTATAATTGTATTGACCGGAAACTTAAATACATGTGTGAATACATAAACAAATACCGTGTCCCTAGTGAGCCTCTACTAGACTAGCTCGTTGATCAAAGATGGTTAAGGTTTCCTAACCATAGACATGAGTTGTCATTTGATAACGGGATCACATCATTAGGAGAATGATGTGATGGACAAGACCCATCCGTTAGCTTAGCATATGATCGTTCTGTTTATTGCTACTGCTTTCTTGAATGTCAAATACATGTTCCTCAGACCATGAGATCATGCAACTCCCGGATACCGAAGGAATACCTTGTGTGCTATCAAACGTCACAACGTAACTGGGTGATCATAAAGATGCTCTACAGGTATCTCCGAAGGTGTCCGTTGAGTTGGCATGGATCGAGACTGGGATTTGTCACTCCGTGTTTCGGAGAGGTATCTCTGGGCCCTCTCAGTAATGCACATCATAAGAAGCTTGCAAGCAAAGTGACTAAGGAGTTAGTTACGGGATGATGTATTACGGAACGAGTAAAGAGACTTGCCGGTAACGAGATTGAACTAGGTATGGAGATACCGACGATCGAATCTCGGGCAAGTAACATACCGACGGACAAAGGGAATTACATATGTTGTCATTGCGGTTCGACCGATAAGATCTTCGTGGAATATGTAGGAACCAATATGAGCATCCAGGTTCCGCTATTGGTTATTGACCGGAGAGGCGTCTCAGTCATGTCTACATCATTCCCGAAACCGTAGGGTCCGCACGCTTAACGTTCGTTGACGATATAGTGTTATATGAGTTATGTGAATTGGTAACCGAATATTGTTCGGAGTCCCGGATGAGATCCCGGACGTCACGAGGAGTCTCGGAATGGTCGAGAGGTAAAGATTTATATATGGGAAGTCATATTTTGGGTTCCGGAAAAAGGTGCAGTTTTTTCGGTATTGTACCGGGAAGCTTCCAGAAGGTTCCGGAGGATTCCGGAGGGGTCCGGAAGTCCACAAGTGGGTCCACCACGTCCCAAAGGGCTGGCATGGGCTAAGGGGAGGTGCCCTGGCCTTATTGGGCCAGGCGCACCAAGTCCTCAAAAGCCCACGCAGCTAGGGAAGGAAAAAAAGGGAGAGTCCTAGTAGGAATAGGATTGGACTTTGGAGTCCAAGTCCACGTGTGTACTATTCACGGTTACTGTTCACGTGGCACTATTCCTTCTACTCCAAGCCCCTACACATATATAAATAGAGGAGAGGGGGCGCCCCAAAGGGGACATAACATTGTCTTAGCCGTGTGCGGCGCCCCCCTCCACAGTTCCGTCCCTCAGTCATATTTTCGCAGTGCTTGGGCGAAGCCCTGCGGAGATAGCATCACCATCACCGTCACCACGCCGTCGTGCTGCCGGAACTCATCCACTACCTCACCGTCTTGCTGGATCAAGAAGTCGAGGACGTCACCGAGCTGAACGTGTGCTGAACGCGGAGGTGCCGTACGTTCAGTGCTCGGTCGGTTGGATCGTGAAGTTGTTCGACGACATCAACCGCGTTGTTCTAACGCTTCCGCTTACGGTCTACAAGGGTACATAGACACACTCCCCCTCTCGTAGCTATGCATCTCCATGGATAGATCTTGCGTGTGCGTAGAAAATTTTTGTTTTCCATGCAACGTTCCCCAACACCTTCTTCGATGGTGGAGGCGGATGGCACCGTGACGCCGTCTCGTCAAGTGGGTGTGAGCGATGGCTGGACCGTTATCTGGCGGATTAATTTTCCCCATGATTCGCCTCTCTCTCTCTCTGGTCCGAATGCATTGATGGTTGAGACTTTGATGATGAGCTTGTGCTTCTAATTTTGTAGTCAGTAGCTTTCCTTCTTCACCTTGTATCGCCGTATGGAGTTGCATCTCCGTTGTCCTTTTATTTTTATGTTGTTTGTAAGGTGTTGTTCGTTGTAATCATCGTCGGTTGATGGTTTGTTAATCCAGAGTCGAGCTAGACCCGAGCCTTTTTCTCGAGCTTGGCTTGAGCGTTTTCTCTAGAAAAAAACTTTTTGAGGTGTCGTACGTTCGGTGCTCGGTCGGTTGGATCGTGAAGTTGTTCGACGACATCAACCGCGTTGTTCTAACGCTTCCGCTTACGGTCTACGAGGGTACGTAGACACACTCCCCCTCTCGTAGCTATGCATCTCCATGGATAGATCTTGCGTGTGCGTAGAAAATTTTTGTTTTCCATGCAACGTTCCCCAACAGTGGCATCATGAGCCAGGTCTATGCGAAGATGATATGCACGAGTAGAACACAAAGAGTTGTGGGCGGTGATCGTCATACTGCTTACCACCAACGTCTTATTTTGATTCGGCGGTATTGTAAGATGAAGCGGCCCGGACCAACCTTACATGTCCACGTACATGAGACCGGTTCCACCGACAGACATGCAACTTGTTTTGCATAAAGGTGGCTGGCGGGTGTCTGTTTCTCCTACTTTAGTTGAATCGAATTTGACTGCGGCCGGTCCTTGTTGAAGGTTAAAACAGCAAACTTGATAAATCACCGTTGTGGTTTTGTGCCGTAGGTAAGAACGGTTCTTGCTAGAAGCCCGTAGCAGCCACGTAAAACTTGCAACAACAAAGTAGAGGACGTCTAACTTGTTTTTGCAGGGTATGCTGTGATGTGATATGGTCAAGACATGATGTGATATACGTTATTGTATGAGATGATCATGTTTTGTAATTTATCGGCAACTGGCAGGAGCCTTATGGTTGTCTCTTTATTGTATGAAATGCAAGCGCCATGTAATTGCTTTACTTTATCGCTATGCGTTAGCAATAGTTGTAGAAGCAATAGTTGGCGAGACGACCACGACGCGACGATGGAGATCAAGGTGTCGAGCCGGTGACGATGGAGATCATGACGATGCTTTGGAGATGGAGATCAAAAGCACAAGATGATGGCCATATCATGTCACATATTTTGATTGCATGTGATGTTTATCCTTTATGCATCTTATTTTGCTTAGAACGGCGGTAGCATTATAAGATGATCCCTTCACTAAATTTCAAGATAAAAGTGTTCTCCCCGAGTATGCACCGTTGCTAAAGTTCATCGTTTCGAAGCACCTCGTGATGATCGGGTGTGATAGATTCTACGTTCACATACAACGGGTGTAAGCCAGTTTTACACAAGCAGAATACTTGGGTTAAACTTGACGAGCCTAGCATGTACAGACATGGTCTCGGAACACTGGAGACCGAAAGGTCGAACATGAGTCATATAGTAGATATGATCAACATGGAGATGTTCACCATTGATGACTATCCCATCTCACGTGATGATCGGACATGGGCTAGTTGATTTGGATCATGTAACACTTAGTTAACTTGAGGGATGTTAATTTAAGTGGGAGTTCATTAGTAATTTGATTAATTGAACTTAATTTATCATGAACTTAGTCTTGATAGTTTCTTTGCATATCTATGTTGTAGATAAATGGCCCGTGCTATTGTTCCGTTGAATTTTAATGCGTTCCTAGAGAAAGCTAAGTTGAAAGATGATGGTAGCAACTACACGGACTAGGTCCGTAACTTGAGGATTATCCTCATTGCTGCACAGAAGAATTATGTCCTTGATGCACCGCTAGGTGATGGACCTGCTGCAGGAGCTGCTGCAGACGTTGTGAACGCCTGGCAGGCTCGATCTGATGACTACTCGATAGTTCAGTGTGCCAGCTCTATAGCTTAGAACCGGGACTTCAAAAGCGTTTTGAACGCCACGGAGCATATGAGATGTTCCAAGAGCTGAAATTGATATTTCAAGCTAATGCCCGGGTTGAGAGATATGAAGTCTCCAACAAGTTCTTTAGCTGTAAGATGGAGGAGAACAGTTCTGTCAGTGAACACATACTCAGAATGTCTGGGTACCACAACCACTTGACTCAGCTAGGAATTGATCTTCCGGTTGAGAGTGTTATTGACAGAGTTCTTCAGTCACTGCCACCAAGCTATAAAGGCTTCGTGATGAACTACAATATGCAAGGGATGGAGAAGACAATTCCCGAGCTCTTCGCGATGCTGAAATCAGCGGAGGTAGAAATCAAGAAGGAGCATCAAGTGTTGATGGTTAAAAAAACCACTAGTTTCAAGAAAAAGGGCAAGGGAAAGAAGGGGAACTTCAAGAAGAACGGCAAGCAAGTTGCCGCTCCCACGAAGAAACCCAAAGCTGGACTCAGGCCTGAAACAGAGTGCTTCTACTGCAAAGGGACTGGTCACTGGAAGCGGAACTGTCCCAAGTATTTGGCGGATAAGAAGGATGGCAAAGTGAGCAAAGGTATATTTGATATACATGTTATTGATGTGTTCCTCACTAATGCTTGCAGTAGCGCCTGGGTATTTGATACTGGTTCGGTTGCTCATATTTGTAACTCGAAACAGGAGCTACGGAATAAGCAAAGATTGGCTAAGGACGAGGTGACGATGCGCGTCGGGAATGGTTCCAAGGTTGATGTGATCGCCGTCGGCACGCTACCTCTACATCTACCTTCGGGATTAGTTTTAGACCTCAATAATTGTTATTTGGTGCCAGCGTTGAGCATGAACATTATATCTGGATCTTGTTTATTGCGAGACGGTTATTCATTTAAGTCAGAGATTAATGGTTTGTTCTATTTATATGAGTAACATCTTTTATGGTCACGTACCTTTTGTGAATGGTCTATTCTTGTTGAATCTCAATCGTAGTGATACACATATTCATAATATTGATGCCAAAAGATGCAAAGTTGATAATGATAGTGCAACATACTTGTGGCACTGCCGTTTAGGTCATATTGGTGTAAAGCGCATGAAGAAACTCCATGCGGATGGACTTTTGGAATCTCTTGATTATGAATCATTTGATACTTGCGAACCATGCCTCATGGGCAAGATGACTAAAACTCCGTTCTCCGGAACAATGGAGCGAGCTACTGATTTGTTGGAAATAATACATACCGATGTATGCGGTCCGATGAATGTTGAAGCACGCGGCGGGTATCGTTATTTTCTAACCTTCACAGATGATTTGAGTAGATATGGGTATATCTACTTGATGAAACACAAGTCTGAAACATTTGAAAAGTTCAAAGAATTTTAGAGTGAAGTAGAGAATCATCGTAACAAGAAAATAAAGTTTCTACGATCTGATCGTGGAGGCGAATATTTGAGTTACGAGTTTGGCCTTCATTTAAGAAAATGTGGAATTGTTTCACAACTCACGCCACCTGGAACACCACAGCGTAATGGTGTGTCCGAACGTCGTAACCGTACTTTATTGGATATGGTGCGTTCTATGATGTCTCTTACCGATTTGCCACTATCGTTTTGGGGTTATGCATTAGAGACAGCTGCATTCACGTTAAATAGGGCACCGTCTAAATCCGTTGAGACGACACATATGAACTATGGTTTGGCAAGAAACCTAAGCTGTCGTTTCTTAAAGTTTGGGAATGTGATGCTTATGTGAAAAAGCCTCAACCTGATAAGCTCGAACCCAAAGCGGAGAAGTGCGTCTTCATAGGATACCCTAAAGAAACAATTGGGTACACCTTCTACCACAGATCCGAAGGCAAGGTCTTTGTTGCCAAGAATGGGTCCTTTCTAGAGAAAGAGTTTCTCTCGAAAGAAGTGAGTGGGAGGAAAGTAGAACTTGATGAGGTAATTGTACCTTCTCTCGAATTGGAAAGTAGCTCATCAGAGAAAACCGTTCCCGTGATGCCTACTGTTGGAAATATGCCCTAGAGGCAATAATAAATTAGTTATTATTATATTTCCTTGTTCATGATAATCGTTTATTATCCATGCTATAATTGTATTGATTGGAAACTCAAATACATGTGTGGATACATAGACAACACTGTGTCCCTAGTAAGCCTCTAGTTGACTAGCTCGTTGATCAAAGATGGTTAAGGTTTCCTAGCCATTGACATGAGATGTCATTTGATAATGGGATCACATCATTAGGAGAATGATGTGATGGACAAGACCCAAACTGTAAACGTAGCATTTGATCGTGTCAGTTTATTGCTATTGTTTTCTGCATGTCAAGTATCTGTTCCTTTGACCATGAGATCATGCAACTCACTGACACCGGAGGAATACCTTGTGTGTATCAAACGTCGCAACGTAACTGGGTGACTATAAAGGTGCTCTACAGGTATCTCCGAGGGTGTCTGTTGGGTTGGCATGGATCAAGACTGGGATTTGTTACTCCGTATGACGGAGAGGTATCTCAGGGCCCACTCGGTAATACAACATCACAATGAGCCTTGCAAGCAATGTGACTAAAGTGTTAGCCACGAGATCTTGTATTACGGAACGAGTAAAGAGACTTGCCGGTAACGAGATTGAACTAGGTATAGTGATACCGACGATCGAATCTCGGGCAAGTAACATACCGAAGAACAAAGGGAACAGCATACGGGATTAACTGAATCCTTGACATAGAGGTTCGACCGATAAAGATCTTCGTAGAATATGTAGGAGCCAATATGGGCATCCAGGTCCCGCTATTGGTTATTGGCCGTAGAGGTGTCTCGGTCATGTCTACATAGTTCTCGAACCCGCAGGGTCTACACACTTAACGTTTGGTGACGATTAGTATAATTGAGTTATTATGTTGGTGACCGAAAGTTGTTCGGAGTCCCGGATAAGATCCCGGACATGACGAGGATCTCCGGAATAGTCCGGAGGTAAAGATTGATATATGTGATAATAGTGTTTTGATCTCCGGAAGAGTTCCGAAGTTCACCGGAAGGGGTTCCGGATGTTTACCGAAGTGTTCGGGTGCAGCAACACTTTATATGAGCCAAAGGGATAAAGCCCACAAGGTATTGGAAAGTGCAAAAGTAGTTTTGCTGCCGCGTAAGCGGTACTACCGCTTGGTGAAGCGGTACTACCGCCGGAGCGGTACTACCGCTTGTGTGAAGCGGTACTACCGCCCAAGCGGTACTACCGCTTGTGTGAAGCGGTACTACCGCTTGTGCGCGGCTGTGCACGATTCGGCAGGGTCCGAATTGGACTCTTTTCCTGCGGGCCAAACCGACCTTGTGCGGGCAAAACCGACCCGGAGGAGGCTTTTACTCCAAGTTTAGACCCCAAGGCTCAACATATAAATAGAGGGGCAGGGCTAGCACACGGGACACATCAGGATTTCCCAAGCCGTGTGCCGGCAACCCTAGCCCTCTAGTTCCTCCGTCATAATCTCCGTAGTGCTTGGCGAAGCCCTGCAGAGATTGTTCCTCACCACCATCACCACGCCGTCGTGCTGCTGGAACTCAACCACTACTTCACCATCGCTCGCTGGATCGAGGAGGTGAAGGCGTCATCAAGCCGTACGTGTGTTGAACGCGGAGGTGCCGTCCGTTCGGCACTAGATCGGAAGGATCGTGATTGGATCGCGGGACGCTCGGCGATTTGGATCGCGAAGACGTTCGACTACATCAACCGCGTTTATTAACGCTTCCGCTTAGCGATCTACAAGGGTATGTAGATTCACTCTCCCTCTCGTAGATGCTCATCACCATGGATAGATCTTATGTGTGCGTAGGAAAATTTTTGTTTCCCATGCAACGTTCCCCTACAGTGGCATCTGAGCTAGGTCTATGCGTAGATGAGATCTCGAGTAGAACACAAACGAGTTGTGGGCGTGGGTGTATACATATTGCTTGCCGTTACTAGTTGATACTTGATTCCGCGGTATTGTGAGATGAAGCGGCCCGGACCGACATTACGCGTACGCTTACGCGAGACTGGTTTCACCGCTGCGTGCACTTGTTGCATAAAGGTGACTGGCGGGTGTCTGTCTCTCTCACTTTAGTTGAATCGGTTCAATGAAGAGGGTTCTTTTAGAAGATCAAAAAGCAATCACTACACCACGTTGTGGTTTTGCGTAGGTAAGAATCGTTCTTGCTAGATACCCGTAGCAGCCACGTAAAATTTGCAACAACAATTAGAGGACGTCTAACTTGTTTTTGCAGGGTATGTTGTGATGTGATATGGCCAATTACATGATGAGATATATGTGATGTATGAGATGATCATGTGATGTATAGAATATCACGACTTGCATGTCGATGAGTACGGCAACTGGCAGGAGCCATAGAGTTGTCTTTAATTATTGTATGACCTGCGTGTCAATCATTAAGCGCTATGTAATGCTTTACTTTATCGCTAAACGTTAGCAATAGTCGTGGAAGCAACAGTCGGCGCGACAACCTTATGGCGACACGTTGATGGAGATCAAGATGATGGAGATCATGGTGTCATGCCGGTGACGATGGAGATCATGCCGGTGCTTTGGAGATGGAGATCAAAAGCACAAGTTCATGGCCATATCATGTCACTTATGATTTGCATGTGATGTTAATCCTTTTTATGCATCTTATTTTGCTTAGGACGACGGTAGCATTATAAGGTGATCCCTCACTTAAATTTCAAGATAAATTGTGTTCTCCCCAAGTGTGCACCGTTGCGAAAGTTCGTCGTTTCGAGACACGCCGTGATGATCGGGTGTGATAGACTCTACGTTCGCATACAACGGGTGTAAGCCATGTTACACGTGCGGAACACTCGGGTTAAACTTGACGAGCCTAGCATGTACAGACATGGCCTCGGAACACAAGAGACCGAAAGGTCGAACATGAGTCATATAGTAGATATGATCAACATGAAGATGTTCACCATTGAAACCACCTCAACTCACGTGATGATCGGACTTGAGTTGGTGGATTTGGATCATGTTGCACTCGAATGATCGGAGGGATGTCAATTTGAGTGGGAGTTTTTAATATGATTAACTAAACTCATTATCTAAGAACAATAGTCTAAGTTGTCTTTGCAATATTTATGTTGTAGATCATGGCTCGCGCAGTAGCACCCCTGAATTTTAATGCGTTCCTAGAGAAAGCTAAGTTGAAAGATGATGGAAGTAACTTTGTGGACTGGGCCCGTAATCTAAGGATTATCCTTACGGCTTCCCAGAAGGCTTATGTCCTTGATGCACCGCTTGGTGATCCACCCGCTCCAGTTGAGTCTCTAGACGTTGTGAACGCCTGGCAGGCTCGTTCTGATGATTACTCAATAGTTCAATGTGCAATGTTGTACGGCTTAGAACCGGGACTTCAAAGACGTTTTGAACGTCATGGAGCATATGAGATGTTCCAGGAGTTGAAGTTTATCTTTCAGAAGAATGCCCGGATCGAGAGATATGAGATCTCCGATAAGTTCTATGCTTGCAAGATGGAGGAGAACGGGTCTATCAGTGATCACGTGCTCAGAATGTCTGGGTACTCCACCCGTCTGGCTGAGTTAGGGATGCCCCTTCCGCCAGAGGCTATCACTGACAGAGTTCTTCAATCATTGCCACCTAGCTACAAGAGCTTCGTGTTGAACTATAACATGCACGGGATGAACAAGTCAGTCGCCGAGCTGTTTGCGATGCTGAAAGCCGCTGAGTCTGAAATTCAGAAGGAGCATCAAGTGTTGATGGTCAATAAAACCACTAGTTTCAAGAAAAATGGCAAGGGTAAGAAGGGTAACTCCAAGCAGAGTGGCAAAGCAGTTGCTCCTCTCGTGAAGAAACCCAAGGCTGGACCCAAACCAGAAACTGTGTGTTTTCATTGCAAGGGAACTGGACACTGGAAGCGGAATTGCCCCAAGTATTTGGCTGACAAGAAGGCGGCCAACAACAAACAAGGTATATATGATATACATGTTATTGATGTGTACCTTACCAACCCTCGTTGTAGTGCCTGGGTATTTGATACCGGTGCGGTTGCTCATATTTGCAACTCAAAACAGGAACTGCGGAATAGACGGAGGCTGGCAAAGGACGAAGTGACGATGCGCGTGGGAAATGGTTCCAAGGTTGATGTGATCGCCGTCGGCACGCTCGCTCTTCGATTACCATCGGGATTAGTGATGAACCTAAATAAGTGTTATTTGGTGCCTGCGTTAAGCATGAACATTATATCTGGATCTTGTTTATTGCGAGACGGTTACTCATTTAAATCAGAGAATAATGGTTGTTCTATTTATATGAGTAATATCTTTTATGGTCATGCACCCGATGTGAGGGGTTTATTCTTATTGAATCTCGATAGTAATGATACACATGTTCATAACATTGATGCCAAAAGATGTAGAATTGATAATGATAATACCACTTTCTTGTGGCACTGCCGTTTAGGTCATATTGGCGTAAAACGCATGAAGAAGCTCCATGCTGATGGACTTTTGGAGTCACTTGATTTTGAATCACTTGACACATGTGAGCCATGCCTCATGGGCAAGATGACTAAAACGCCGTTCTCTGGAACAATGGAACGGGCAAGTGACTTATTGGAAATCATACATACTGATGTGTGCGGTCCGATGAGTATTGAGGCGCGCGGTGGTTATCGTTACTTTCTTACCTTCACTGATGACTTAAGTAGATATGGGTATATTTACTTAATGAAACATAAGTCTGAAACATTTGAAAAGTTCAAACAATTTCAGAGTGAAGTTGAGAATCATCGTAACAAGAAGATTAAATTCCTACGATCTGATCGAGGAGGAGAATATCTGAGTTATGAGTTTGGCAGTCACTTAAGACAGTGTGGAATTGTTTCACAATTGACACCGCCTGGAACACCACAACGTAATGGTGTGTCCGAACGTCGTAATCGAACTTTATTGGATATGGTGCGATCTATGATGTCTCTTGCTGATTTGCCACTATCGTTTTGGGGTTATGCATTAGAGACAGCTGCATTCACTTTAAATAGGGCACCATCGAAATCCGTTGAGACGACGCCATATGAACTTTGGTTTGACAAGAAGCCAAAGCTGTCGTTTCTTAAAGTTTGGGGATGTGATGCTTATGTCAAAAAGCTTCAGCCTGAAAAGCTGGAACCCAAAGCGGAGAAATGCGTCTTCATAGGATACCCAAAAGAGACAGTTGGGTATACCTTCTACCTCAGATCCGAAGGCAAAGTGTTTGTCGCTAAAAACGGAACATTTCTTGAGAAAGAGTTTCTCTCGAAAGAATTGAGTGGGAGGAAGATAGAACTTGATGAGGTTGTTGAACCTTTACTTCAACCTGAGAGTAGCGCAACGCAGAAAGCTGTTTCTGTGGAGCCTACATTAGCTGAAGAGGAAGTTAATGATGATGATCATGAAGCTTTGGATCAAGTTGCTATCGAACCTCGTAGGTCGACAAGGACGCGTACTGCTCCCGAGTGGTACGGCAACCCTGTCTTAGAGGTCATGTTGTTAGACAACGATGAACCTACGAGCTATGGAGAAGCGATGATGGGCCCGGATTCCGAGAAGTGGTTAGAGGCCATGAAATCCGAGATGGGATCCATGTATGAAAACAAAGTATGGACTTTGGAAGTATTACCTGAAGGGCGTAAGGTCATTCAGAACAAATGGATCTTTAAGAGGAAGACGGACGCGGACGGTAATGTCACCGTCTATAAAGCTCGACTTGTGGCAAAGGGTTTTTCACAAGTTCAAGGAGTTGACTACGATGAGACCTTCTCACCCGTAGCGATGCTTAAGTCCGTCAGAATCATGTTAGCAATAGCTGCCTTTTTCGATTATGAAATTTGGCAGATGGATGTCAAAACAGCGTTCCTTAACGGTTACCTTAAGGAAGAGTTGTATATGATACAACCAGAAGGTTTTGTCGATCCAGAAAATGCTGACAAAGTTTGCAAACTCCAGCGATCCATTTATGGACTGGTGCAAGCATCTCGGAGTTGGAATCTTCGTTTTGATGAGGTGATCAAAGCGTTCGAGTTTATACAAGTTTACGGAGAAGCTTGTATTTACAAGAAAGTGAGTGGGAGCTCTATAGCGTTTCTAATATTATATGTGGATGACATATTGCTGATTGGAAACAATATAGAAATGCTGGAAAGCGTAAAGGAATATTTGAACAAGAGTTTTTCAATGAAGGACCTGGGAGAAGCTGCTTTCATATTAGGCATCAAGATCTATAGAGATAGATCGAGACGCTTAATAGGACTTTCACAAAGCACATACCTTGATAAGATTTTGAAGAAGTTCAAAAATGGATCAGTCCAAGAAGGGGTTCTTGCCTGTTTTGCAAGGTGTGAAGTTGAGTAAGACTCAATGCCCAGTGACTGCAGAAGATAGAGAAAAGATGAGTGTCATCCCCTATGCTTCAGCCATAGGCTCTATCATGTATGCAATGCTGTGCACAAGACCCGATGTCAGCCTTGCCATAAGTATGGCCGGAAGGTTTCAAAGTGATCCAGGAATGGAACACTGGACGGCGGTCAAGAATATCCTGAAGTACCTGAAAAGGACTAAGGACATGTTTCTCGTTTATGGAGGTGATCAAGAGCTCGTCGTAAAGGGTTACGTCGATGCAAGCTTTGACACTGATCCGGATGACTCTAAGTCGCAAACCGGATACGTATTTATTCTTAATGGGGGTGCGGTTAGCTGGTGCAGTTCCAAGCAAAGCGTGGTAGCTGATTCTACATGCGAAGCGGAGTACATCGCAGCCTCGGAGGCGGCGAAGGAAGGTGTCTGGATGAAGGAGTTCATGACAGATCTTGGAGTAGTGCCTAGTGCACTTAACCCAATGACTCTGTTTTGTGATAATACTGGTGCCATTGCTCTAGCCAAGGAACCAAGATTTCACAAGAGGACCAGACACATAAAGCGACGTTTCAATTCCATCCGCGATTACATCAAGGAGGACGACATAAATATTTGCAAAGTACACACGGATCTAAATGTTGCAGATCCGTTGACTAAACCTCTTCCAAGGGCTAAACATGAACAACACCAGAACTGCATGGGTGTTCGATTCATTACAATGTAAATCACATAGTGATGTGAACTAGATTATTGACTCTAGTGCAAGTGGGAGACTGTTGGAAATATGCCCTAGAGGCAATAATAAATTAGTTATTATTATATTTCCTTGTTCATGATAATCGTTTATTATCCATGCTATAATTGTATTGATTGGAAACTCAAATACATGTGTGGATACATAGACAACACTGTGTCCCTAGTAAGCCTCTAGTTGACTAGCTCGTTGATCAAAGATGGTTAAGGTTTCCTAGCCATTGACATGAGATGTCATTTGATAATGGGATCACATCATTAGGAGAATGATGTGATGGACAAGACCCAAACTGTAAACGTAGCATTTGATCGTGTCAGTTTATTGCTATTGTTTTCTGCATGTCAAGTATCTGTTCCTTTGACCATGAGATCATGCAACTCACTGACACCGGAGGAATACCTTGTGTGTATCAAACGTCGCAACGTAACTGGGTGACTATAAAGGTGCTCTACAGGTATCTCCGAGGGTGTCTGTTGGGTTGGCATGGATCAAGACTGGGATTTGTTACTCCGTATGACGGAGAGGTATCTCAGGGCCCACTCGGTAATACAACATCACAATGAGCCTTGCAAGCAATGTGACTAAAGTGTTAGCCACGAGATCTTGTATTACGGAACGAGTAAAGAGACTTGCCGGTAACGAGATTGAACTAGGTATAGTGATACCGACGATCGAATCTCGGGCAAGTAACATACCGAAGAACAAAGGGAACAGCATACGGGATTAACTGAATCCTTGACATAGAGGTTCGACCGATAAAGATCTTCGTAGAATATGTAGGAGCCAATATGGGCATCCAGGTCCCGCTATTGGTTATTGGCCGTAGAGGTGTCTCGGTCATGTCTACATAGTTCTCGAACCCGCAGGGTCTACACACTTAACGTTTGGTGACGATTAGTATAATTGAGTTATTATGTTGGTGACCGAAAGTTGTTCGGAGTCCCGGATAAGATCCCGGACATGACGAGGATCTCCGGAATAGTCCGGAGGTAAAGATTGATATATGTGATAATAGTGTTTTGATCTCCGGAAGAGTTCCGAAGTTCACCGGAAGGGGTTCCGGATGTTTACCGAAGTGTTCGGGTGCAGCAACACTTTATATGAGCCAAAGGGATAAAGCCCACAAGGTATTGGAAAGTGCAAAAGTAGTTTTGCTGCCGCGTAAGCGGTACTACCGCTTGGTGAAGCGGTACTACCGCCGGAGCGGTACTACCGCTTGTGTGAAGCGGTACTACCGCCCAAGCGGTACTACCGCTTGTGTGAAGCGGTACTACCGCTTGTGCGCGGCTGTGCACGATTCGGCAGGGTCCGAATTGGACTCTTTTCCTGCGGGCCAAACCGACCTTGTGCGGGCAAAACCGACCCGGAGGAGGCTTTTACTCCAAGTTTAGACCCCAAGGCTCAACATATAAATAGAGGGGCAGGGCTAGCACACGGGACACATCAGGATTTCCCAAGCCGTGTGCCGGCAACCCTAGCCCTCTAGTTCCTCCGTCATAATCTCCGTAGTGCTTGGCGAAGCCCTGCAGAGATTGTTCCTCACCACCATCACCACGCCGTCGTGCTGCTGGAACTCAACCACTACTTCACCATCGCTCGCTGGATCGAGGAGGTGAAGGCGTCATCAAGCCGTACGTGTGTTGAACGCGGAGGTGCCGTCCGTTCGGCACTAGATCGGAAGGATCGTGATTGGATCGCGGGACGCTCGGCGATTTGGATCGCGAAGACGTTCGACTACATCAACCGCGTTTATTAACGCTTCCGCTTAGCGATCTACAAGGGTATGTAGATTCACTCTCCCTCTCGTAGATGCTCATCACCATGGATAGATCTTATGTGTGCGTAGGAAAATTTTTGTTTCCCATGCAACGTTCCCCAACACCTACACCAATAAGAGAGGAAGATAATGATAAAGATCATGAAACTTCAGATCAAGTTACTACTGAACTTCGTAGGTCGACCAGAGTACGTTCCGCACCAGAGTGGTACGGTAATCCTGTTCTGGAAGTTATGTTGTTAGACAACAGCGAACCTACGAACTATGAAGAAGCTATGATAAGCCCGGATTCCAACAAATGGCTTGAGGCCATGAAATCTGAGATAGGATCCATGTATGAGAACAAAGTGTGGACTTTGGTGGACTTGCCCGATGATCGGCAAGCCATTGAGAATAAATGGATTTTTAAGAGGAAGACAGATGTTGATGGTAATATCACTGTCTACAAAGCTCGACTTGTCGCGAAAGGTTTTCGACAAGTTCAAGGGGTTGACTACGATGAGACTTTCTCACCCGTAGCGATGCTTAAGTCTGTCCGAATCATGTTAGCAATTGCCGCATTTTATGATTATGAAATCTGGCAAATGGATGTCAAAACTGCATTCCTTAATGGTTTTCTCAAAGAAGAGTTGTATATGATGCAACCAGAAGGTTTTGTCGATCCTAAGGGTGCTAACAAAGTGTGCAAGCTCCAGCGAGCCATCTATGGACTGGTGCAAGCATCTCGGAGTTGGAATATACGCTTTGGTGAGGTGATCAAAGCATATGGTTTTGTACAGACTTACGGTGAAGCCTGTATTTACAAGAAAGTGAGTGGGACCTCTGTAGCATTTCTAATATTATATGTGGATGACATATTGTTGATTGGAAATGATATAGAATTTCTGGATGGCATAAAGGGATACTTGAGTAAGAATTTTTCAATGAAAGACCTCGGTGAAGCTGCTTATATATTGGGCATCAAGATCTATAGGGATAGATCAAGACGCTTGATAGGACTTTCACAAAGCACATACCTTGACAAAGTTTTGAAGAAGTTCAAAATGGATCAGTCAAAGAAAGGGTTCTTGCCTGTCTTGCAAGGTGTGAAGTTGAGTCAGACTCAATGCCCGACCACGGCAGAAGATATAGAGAAAATGAAAGTCATTCCCTATGCCTCAGCCATAGGTTCTATTATGTATGCCATGCTGTGTACCAGACCTGATGTGTGCCTTGCCATAAGTTTGGAAGGGAGGTACCAGAGTAATCCAGGAGTGGATCACTGGACAGCGGTCAAGAATATCCTGAAGTACCTGAAAAGGACCAAGGACATGTTTCTCGTTTATGGAGGTGACGAAGAGCTCGTCGTAAAGGGTTACGTCGATGCAAGCTTTGACACTGATCCGGATGACTCTAAGTCACATACCGGATACGTATTTATATTAAATGGTGGAGCTGTCAGTTGGTGCAGTTCCAAGCAGAGCGTCGTGGCGGGATCTACGTGTGAAGCGGAATACATAGCTGCTTCAGAAGCAGCACATGAAGGAGTCTGGATGAAGGATTTCATATCCAATCTAGGTGTAATACCTAGTGCATCGGGTCCAATGACAATCTTTTGTGACAACACTGGAGCAATTGACATAGCCAAGGAGCCCAGGTTTCACAAGAAGACCAAACACATCAAGAGACGCTTCAACTCCATTCGTGAATATGTCAAGGATGGAGACATAGAAATTTGCAAAGTACACACGGATCTGAATGTGGCAGACCCGTTGACTAAGCATCTTCCACGAGCAAAACATGATCAGCACCAAGACTCCATGGGTGTTAGATTCATTACTATGTAATCTAGATTATTGACTCTAGTGCAAGTGGGAGACTGATGGAAATATGCCCTAGAGGCAATAATAAAGTGGTTATTATTTTATATTTCCTTGTTCATGATAAAGGTTTATTATTCATGCTAGAATTGTATTGACTGGAAACTTAAATACATGTGTGAATACATAAACAAATACCGTGTCCCTAGTGAGCCTCTACTAGACTAGCTCGTTGATCAAAGATGGTTAAGGTTTCCTAACCATAGACATGAGTTGTCATTTGATAACGGGATCACATCATTAGGAGATTGATGTGATGGACAAGACCCATCCGTTAGCTTAGCATATGATCGTTCTTTTTATTGCTACTGCTTTCTTGAATGTCAAATACATGTTCCTCAGACCATGAGATCATGCAACTCCCGGATTCCGGAGGAATACCTTGTGTGCTATCAAACGTCACAACGTAACTGGGTGATCATAAAGATGCTCTACAGGTATCTCTGAAGGTGTCCGTTGAGTTGGCATGGATCTATACTGGGATTTGTCACTCCGTGTTTCGGAGAGGTATCTCTGGGCCCTCTCAGTAATGCACATCATAAGAAGATTGCAAGCAAAGTGACTAAGGAGTTAGTTACGGGATGATGTATTACGGAACGAGTAAAGAGACTTGTCGGTAACGAGATTGAACTAGGTATGGAGATACCGACGATCGAATCTCGGGCAAGTAACATACCGATGGACAAAGGGAATTACGTATGTTGTCATTGCGGTTCGACCGATAAGATCTTCGTGGAATATGTAGGAACCAATATGAGCATCCAGGTTCCGCTATTGGTTATTGACTGGAGAGGCGTCTCAGTCATGTCTACATCATTCCCGAACCCGTAGGGTCCGCACGCTTAACGTTCGTTGACGATATAGTGTTATATGAGTTATGTGAATTGGTAACCGAATATTGTTCGGAGTCCCGGATGAGATCCCGGACGTCACGAGGAGTCTCGGAATGGTCGAGAGGTAAAGATTTATATATGGGAAGTCATATTTTGGGTTCCGGAAAAAGGTGCAGTTTTTTCGGTATTGTACCGGGAAGCTTCCAGAAGGTTCCGAAGGATTCCGGAGGGGTCCGGAAGTCCACAAGTGGGTCCACCACGTCCCAAAGGGCTGGCATGGGCTAAGGGGAGGCGCCCTGGCCTTATTGGGCCAGGCGCACCAAGTCCTCAAAAGCCCACGCAGCTAGGGAAGGAAAAAAGGGAGAGTCCTAGTAGGAATAGGATTGGACTTTGGAGTCCAAGTCCACGTGTGTACTATTCACAGCTACTATTCACGTGGCACTATTCCTTCTACTCCAAGCCCCTACACATATATAAATAGAGGAGAGGGGGCGCCCCAAAGGGGACACAACATTGTCTTAGCCGTGTGCGGCGCCCCCCTCCACAGTTCCGTCCCTCGGTCATATTTTCGCAGTGGTTGGGCAAAGCCCTGCGGAGATAGCATCACCATCACTGTCACCACGCCGTCATGCTGCCGGAACTCATCCACTACCTCGCCGTCTTGCTGGATCAAGAAGTCGAGGACGTCACCGAGCTGAACATGTGCTGAACGCGGAGGTGCCGTACGTTCGGTGCTCGGTCGGTTGGATCGTGAAGTTGTTCGACGACATCAACCGCGTTGTTCTAACGCTTCCGCTTACGGTCTACGAGGGTACGTAGACACACTCCCCCTCTCGTAGCTATGCATCTCCATGGATAGATCTTGCGTGTGCGTAGAAATTTTTTGTTTTCCATGCAACGTTCCCCAACACCTTCTTCGATGGTGGAGGCGGATGGCACCGTGACGCCGTCTCGTCAAGTGGGTGCGAGCGATGGCTGGACCGTTATCTGGCGGCTTAATTTTCCCCATGATTCGCCTCTCTCTCTCTCTGGTCCGAATGCATTGATGGTTGAGACTTTGATGATGAGCTTGTGCTTCTAATTTTGTAGTCAGTAGCTTTCCTTCTTCACCTTGTATCGCCGTATGGAGTTGCATCTCCGTTGTCCTTTTATTTTTATGTTGTTTGTAAGGTGTTGTTCGTTGTAATCATCGCCGGTTGATGGTTTGTTAATCCAGAGTCGAGCTAGACCCGAGCCTTTTTCTCGAGCTTGGCTTGAGCGTTTTCTTTAGAAAAAACTTTTTGAGAGATTCCCTTATTTGGCCCTGAAAAAGAATCTATTTGACACTTGTCGTAAATTTATTTCCCTACGTGACACTTGCATCAACTAGTAAATGCCTACGTACAATGCAAGGAGGAAATTAATTGCACACTTACATTAGTTAGGATATTAATTACATTTTAGTTGCATGTTTATATTAGGTAGAAATTAGTTACACGTTAATTACTGTATGTGATTAGCACAGACGTTGATATTTGGTATGATATTAATTGCACGCTAAACATGTTGAACGCTCACCGTTGGAGCAATGAATATCGTTCTATTGACATGATTTGATGGCTGAGATTAATCAGATCAGCCCCTTTGAGTCTTTTTATATTGGTTTAGATAGATTACGCATGTCGGTTTTTCCTCCACGGACTAAATTGTCCATGACTCTTAAACCATAGAATTATACATGTATTTTATTAAAATCTAATGGAATTGATTAGAGGTCAATGTATTTCTTTAGACCCAATCAAGCTTACAGAAAAAAATATTAATTCGAAACGAAGGGAGTACTTGGGGCTGCATTCACCCGTCTCTCATTTTCCATGCTCATGAAAGGTGATACTCCTACGGAATCAAAAAGCGTAAAGAAAAGCCACCAAGGTGAACAAGACCAGGCACGTGAAAGCGTTGTTGCGTGCCTTCCGAGGCGTCGCGGGTTCATCCAAACCAATTCCACGGGGAAAGAAGAAGACGCCAACCTTCTCATCTCACCAATATATAAAAAGGGAAATGCAATAGGCAATACCTACTCTTCTCTCAGTTTCAAAAGGAAGCAGCTGGCATACGCTGCTTATGCACGCACCAACTTGGTCTCAGTTTTCCTTTTTAACAAGAAAAGTGTAGAGGAGATGAGCTCGTTCCTGCAGGATTTACTTTTCCACGAGTGTCATTTCATTTCCAGCACCTACATACATTCCGTCGTGGGCGACACTCCTGTTTGCTGTCCTGCACCGCTGCTGGTCCAGCGTCGTCCTTCCTGTTCCTGCCCGCTCTCTCTTCATGATCGAGATCGTCGGTCGACACCATCTTTCTCTTTATAAAAAGGTGCCAAATCTGGTTGGTTGGTTGGTTGGTTGTTGATATGTATCTTGCTCGTACGTACTCCATGTACCCTTAACTCACAGCTAAGTTAACAAGACTTGGTGATTGCTTGAGCGCGTACTACCCTCTCAACTGAAATATCCTATGTCTCTCTCCCCAAGAGAGAGAACCTTTCGTTTTCGTACATGGCAAGCCAGGAGGCGTCCTGAGAAAATTAATCAACTGAGAGACGCAATGAATCCCACAACTAAATGATTGCGTGTTTGTTACGGATCAACAACAAATGTTGGCCCAGAAATCAAACGACTCCAGCAAATCTTCGGAATAAATGAGTTGGGCAGACCGAAACAGTCAGGAGGACCAAACGAAAAAGAAACACCACCTTGGCGTTCAAACAGGCCAAACTTCTTCCTCCTGGAAGCACCGTCAAAAAAGTTCAATCCAGAGTGCCAGAATTATAAGGATGACGACAATGACAGGCATACTTCGGTGCGTTCAGTTAAACCCCCACTGAACCTACCTATGCATCTTTCACCGCCATGCCAAAATCCGCTCGCACCGAAAGACACATAACTCAGAAGGCCAGGAAGCAACTGCACACGTGGCATGCGGTGGCCTTGTTCTAGTGCGCGCCGAAACGTTTAGCGATGATCTCGCTCATGTCGAGGAACCTCTGCGCGCAGTTGCTCAGGCAGCTGGTCTCGCCGGAGCTCAACTTGCTCCCGGGAGCGCCTGTGATGCACTTGTCCCAGCACTTGCTCGTCACCTTGCCGATCATCTCGCTCACCATCATCTTCTCCTTCTCTTGCTGCGTATATAAATAACAGAATTTGGGTTAAGACTTGCGCAAGTTGGGGCACACCAACGGGTAATGGACAAGCTGTCCGTGTCAACTAATGAATCACCCTGGTAACAGATGGGTAATGGTCAGGGGCAACACTCAAATATGAGCCACCCTGGTAATAATATAAGTAGCACAAGGTAAACGCAAGTTATGCCATACAATTTTCAAGAAAGATAGCATGAATCGGACACCAGAACATAACATACCGATGATAACGGCTCTACTTTGTCTACAAATACAGCAAACTGTGTCACTGACCATCCATTTCCGCCCCCGAAGGCCCAAACTAACACGACAGACACTTGCAAACAGAGCACAACATTATGGCGTTCTGAAGGATGACGCTCACACCCATGTATTTGTATATATATCATCCACAAAACCCACTAGGGCCAACATATATATCAGGTGAATCAACCCCTATGTGTCATTTGTTCAGCCACGCATGAAACCTTAGAGAAAGGAAAAAATAACACAAACTGGATCTCGTAAAGATGGCACTAAAGAATTCTTGCAAGTTGCCAGCTAAGCTGCAGAATGAGATTTTGTTGTACTAGTAAAAGTTAACTGGAGAACCTAGAAACAGCTGCTGTACACAGACACTGCACCACAAGGTCCGGCCGCAGCCTCTCTGCAGGCATTCGTGAACAACAGATGGACCAACAGGGCGACAATCAGAGATTCAGAGGCCTCAGTACCAAGAAACTGCTTGCATATTACAACCACTGGCAGGCTTGGAACAGAGTAGCTAATCACAAGTCAGGTGCTTGGCAGGAGAAGAGCCTCATAGCTAAAGTTGATGAACGGAATCACTGACAGTCACAGCCGCTGCCACCGGCTGGTTGCACGACAGAAAAGCAAACATGAAGCCCTCTGAAACCAAAGTAAACAGGCACTACGTAACATGTAATAACAGGCAGTGTGGACCGTACCACCACCCACCCGCTCCAGCCAGTCAGTCACCCACACAATCAGCGCTCCAAATCCCTCACCTCTACCAACAGACGGAACCGCGCAACAGCCAAAACAGGCCCGCTTCATAGAAAACAAAAATCTACCACGCGACTCCTGGAACGAGCACCGGCGACCCCGCGTCCACGGCCACGCCTAGGGTAGGGTAGGTACGCCGCGAAGTAGGCCGCGGGCGGGACGCGGAAATCCGAAGGCCAGCGAAGGCCGAGATGGCGCGTGCTTGGGGGCTCGAGAAATGTTGAAATCGATTGAGGAGACACTGCGCCGAGGGAGCTCTCACCTCGATGAACCGCTGCAGCTCGTCCGAGTCGTCCATGGCTGATAGCTCGCGAGGGGGACGGGCGAGGACCGCTAAAACCCTAGTTCCGGCGGCGGAGGAGGGGGACAAGAAGAAGAGGAGAGCGGTGAGGGTAGGGAGAGAGACAGGGGGAGTTAAATTCACCCACGGTCACTGTATTTGACCGTGAAATTCACTTTGGTCACTGGACTCTGAAATACCCAGATTACGGTGTTTTTTTTTTGCATGGTAATACGTGTCTCATTCATATCATAAAGATTAAAGTACAAGTCACATAATGACCGATATGACAAAACTGAAAAGATAGCAGAACGTCTCTGAGCTTGACACCAACGCCCGTCACCTGCCTCTGGCACCACCACAGCAGCCACCGAAAGAAAAAATGACGGATCACCTCCTTACCCGAGCTCGACGCGGCTCCATCGCTGATATGCAGCTTTGCGGACCTCCAAGGTGGCGCGCCAAAGGCGAAACCATTACCGTTGAACGAATCAGACCGGGGCAACACTCCGGACACGTCATCGAACTTCAGATCTGGCACCCCCACATGACTAAGACGTCGGAGGAGGAAACCATACCTGCCATCCACGAACCACGAACCCAGCACACGTTCGTCTTCCAGATGTCGTCGATGCAGACCACAATCTGCATCCGCTCCTTGACTACCTCCCAAGCTCCGCGCCGACGTTGGAGCAGACGCCGTCGCAACGGCGGAGCCCGAGGACACATGTCCACCACAAGGATGCCGCCGCCGCCACGACATCCCCGCTTGAACAGACTGGTTCCCAAATCCATCACCGACCATAGAGACGATTGCCTCGCCGGGGAAGAATCCGGAGCTTCTTTATTCAGCATCGTCGTCGCCGCCGCCGAAGCCAAGACGTCGAACGACCCAAAACCCTAAGCTTCTTGGGCCCTAAAACCTAAAGTTAAAACGATCCAGACGCGCGGGGTCCGGCGACCCCCCTCAGCACCGACGACCAAAAGGTCGCCGGCGGAGGAGAGCCGCCGGAAGACGGCGCCAGAAGGAGCGGCTCTCCTGTGGCGGCGGCTAGGTTTTGCTACAGGAGGAAAACGATCGACTGGTTGGATCTGGATAGCCTCCTGATTACGGTGCTTAATGTCACATCAGTGTACAGCGTTGGTCACCGCGTACGCTGTATCGCCGTATTTGTCCCACGTGGAGTACGTTTTGACCTTTTGACCAGCCACGCAAGCGAGGCGGGGTTTTTTGCGCTGGCGGTTGATTTGGGTGGCTATTTTGCAAATTTTGCGTCCTGGCTGCCTCTATTTTGCATAAAGCTCCTCCCTGCTCTGTTTCCTTCTTCGTTGCGGTCGAGGCGGGGAGACGCTTGGTTTTCCCGTGGCGGTGATCGGAGGCGGAGGTGATCGACAGCTTCTTCTCTCGGCGGGAGGGAGTCTGCGGGAGGTCATGCCGTCGCCAGGAGGGGAGGGAGGTTCAAGGCAGCGCCGCGCGTCTGCTCTCGCGATGGCCCCTGTTCGTCGCCGGGAACACGAACCACCGCCGCAATACGGTAAGAACCCGCGAGCCTCCGCCATAATCAGCTTTTATTCATGTGTTTCCGTCCATAGTTGATCGTCCATAGCCGCAATCCATGGATTTGAAGGTCGAAATCTTGTGGAGAAAGGGGTTATCGCTACGGTTTTGGTATGGTTTTTGTCAGGGGATTTTTTTGGGGATTTCGGTACGATTTTTGCTAGGGTTTGGGTGGCATTGCAATCATCTGTAGATACGATTCGATATGTTGACCAGAGCTAGGGTTTGTAGTGAATTGACTAGGGTTTGGGTGGCATTTGGGGGGAGTTTGTAATTAAAGCAGGCTCTTTTTGATATTGTTGTTATTAATGCAGGTATTGATATGTGTAATTTAGTACTACATTGTCTTTTCCATTAGGAATTGATTGATACATATGTCTAGTTGTTCAAATTTAGATATATTCATGTACATTCAGTAATTAATTGGCTTAAATTCAGGTATAATTTATTAAAGTAGTTCAAAATTCAGGCACATTCCAGATATGGTTAACAAATATGGACAGATAAATGTTAAAATTCAGATGCTTTCTTATGTGCTTAAAACTCAGAATCAAATGTTGAAATTCAGAAACACATGTTAACTAAGTGTTCATTTTTTACATCATTTCAGAAACATTTTGTGGTTACATTTTGATACATTTTGCTCAACTTGTTGTTGAATATGTTATACTGATCAACTCCATTTATCTTGTGCAGGTGATGATGATCCTATGTTTTCTGTTCAAATATGGCATGGAGGGTTTTTCATGGACCAAGGCAAAAGCAAAAAATACCATGGAGGGCAGAGCATATAGTTTGATAATATTGACAAGAACACATGGTCACCCCCAGATGTGGATGATCTCATAGAGCAGATAGGGTATGAGAAGGAAGGAAGGATGACAGTGTACTACTGCATGCCAGGTCTTCAAGTCAACACAAATGGGCTTAGAGTGATCAATGGAGAGGATGCCACAGATAATATGAGAGCTTTTGTGACATTTGGGCATCATTTCATGGATATTTTTCTGGAGCATGATGATTCTATCAAGGATCTTGATGATGTAGTTAGGTTCCCAATTCATGATCTCCCTCCAGTCATCAGCCCTATGAAGCCATTGAATGTGGTTAGACCTGAAACAGGAAAAGGGTTCAGGACAACAGCTGAAGTACTAAAGGGGAAAGGCAAGTCAGTGATCAATGTGGATGCAGATGAGGTTGATGACAATGATTCAAGAGGAGGCTCAGCAGATTCAGAAGAAGAGGGCAGTGACAATGATTATGTGCCTGAAATTGCAGATAGTGACTATGCCATATCAGAGGGGGATGATGACTTATATGTCAACAATTGCTTTGATGCTGAAGAGGAGAAGAGGAATGAGGAACCCTTAGAAGTCTCAGAAGATGATGAGTTAAGAAGGCCAGATTCTGATGATGAAGGAAGAATTGATATGAACTTCAAAACATTCAGGGATGAAGATTTGATATGCCCTAAGTTTCATGTGGGGCAAGTTTTTCAGAATGTGCAACTGCTTAGGAAGGCTATCAAGGAATACTCATACAGGAACAGGGTGAACCTCAAGATGCCAACTAATGACAAGATGAGGGTTTGTGCAAAGTGTGAGGAGGGGTGCCCTTGGTATCTATGGGCATCCAATGACAATAGGACAAAGGCATTCATGGTTAAGAAGCTTGTGGACAAACACACATGCAGCAAGAAATGGCAGGTGAAAAACTTCACAGCTCCATACATGACAGAGAAGTATTTGGACTCATTTAGGGCTGATGAAAACATGAGCATGAAGAACTTCTCTAGGGTGGTGCAAGAACAATGGAACATGAAGCCTACAAGGAGTAAGCTTAGGAGAGCAAAAAGGCTGGCTCTTAATGTTGTCCATGGAGATGAGGAGAAACAGTACAACAAGCTTTGGGACTATGCAAATGAATGGAGAAGGTCAAATCCAGGGAGCACATTTTATATAGCAGCAGATACAGATGGTACTTTCCTGCACTGCTATTTCTCTCTATATGCATGCAAGAGAGGGTTCATGCAGTCTTGTAGGCCAGTAATCTGTTTAGATGGATGCCATTTGAAGACTAGATATGGAGGTGTTCTTCTGACTGCAGTTGGCCTTGATCCAAATGACTGCATCTATCCAATTGCTTGTGCTGTTGTTGACATTGAGAACACTGACACCTGGAGGTGGTTCTTATCCTCTCTGAAGCAAGACCTAGGCATTAGCGAAACTAATCTCTGGACTATTATGTCTGACAAGCAGAAGGTACTTTCATGTCTTTACTACTTTGTCATGATGATTGGTTTGACAATTGTCATGTCTTTACTACTATTTGCTAACATTGTCTTTGACAATTTTACAGGGTCTGATCAAAGCTGTGAGAGATTACTTTCCACAAGCAGAGCACAGGTTCTGTGTCAGGCACTTGTGGCAAAACTATCAAGAGCAGTTTAGGGGTGAAGTGCTTAAGAACCAGCTGTGGAAATGTGCTAGGAGCACAACTCCTACTGATTTTTAAGAGAACATGGAAGAGCTGAAAGTGATAAACTTTGAAGCATGGAAATGGCTTGCTGAGATGGACCCCAACACTTGGGTTAGGGCATTTCAAAAAGATTTCCCAAAGTGTGATATTCTTCTCAATAATGCTTGTGAAGTGTTCAACAAGTAAGTTGCATCACATGAAGCATTCAACAAGTAGTTTGCAACATTTTTGTGTTTTCCATCACATGAAGCATCTAAGTAGCTTTTGTGAATGTGAATTGCAGGTACATTCTTGAAGCTAGGGAGCTGCCCATTCTGTCAATGATCAGGACAATAAAGAAGCAGTTGATTACAAGGTTCTACAACAAGAGAGAGGAAGCAGAAACATGGGATGGCACTGTTTGCCCCAAAATAAAAAAGAGGCTTGAGAAGAATGATGAATTATCAGCAACATGTCATCATTCAAATGCAGGAGATGGAATATTCCAGGTAATCTAGCCTGACTTAGCATTTTGCCAAGTTCATTTGCATAGTCATCCTGTTAGTTGCATTGCATAAGTAGCCTATGTCATCTGTGTAGGTTGATAACAAGGGGAGATCCTACATAGTGGACATAAAAGCTCTAAGTTGTACTTGCAAAAGGTGGGACCTCAATGGTATACCATGCCATCATTTTGTGGTGTGCTGCAAAGATGAAAGAATTGAGCCTGAGGATCTAGTTGACAATTGCTACAGCATTGCTTCATTTCTGAAAGCCTACCAGCCGATCATCATGCCAGACAGAGATGAGAGAGAGTGGGAAAAGATGCATGGTCCAGTGATCAAACCCCCATCCAATAATAATAACAAGAAGGGAAGGCATCAGAAGAACAGGAGGAAGCAACCACATGAAGCCAAGGACAAGAGAGGAGGCAAAAAACTTACAAGGCATGGTGTGGTCATCACTTGCTCTCATTGCCAAGAGGAGGGCCACAACAGAGCTGGTTGCAACAAGAGGAAGGCTGCTTTGCCACTTGTGAGGCATGTGCCACAGCCAGAACCGATTCCTGTTGTGTCATCAGATGATGAATGATAACCCACAAGTATAGGGGATCGCAACAGTTTTCGAGGGTAGAGTATTCAACCCAAATTTATTGATTCGACACAAGGGGAGCCAAAGAATATTTGCAAGTATTAGCAGTTGAGTTGTCAATTCAACCACACCTAGAGACTAAATATCTGCATCAGAGTGATCAGTAACACAGTAGTATGGTAGTTTGATAGCAATAGCAATAATAGTAACAGTAACAGTAATGGTAGCAGCAATAGTTTTGTAACAATTGTGATAGTAGTAGCAACAGTAGTAACTTAGCAAAGAACAATATGTGAAAAACTCGTAGGCATTGGATCGATGATTATGTTGGATAACATTCATTATGTAACAATCATAACCTAGGGCGACACAGAACTAGCTCCAATTCATCAATGTAATGTAGGCATGTATTCCGTATATAGTCATACGTGCTTGCGATAAGAACTTGCATGATATCTTTGTCCTACCCTCCCGTGGCAGCGGGGTCCATAAGGAAACTAAGGGATATTAAGGCCTCCTTTTAATAGAGAACCGGAACAAAGCATTAACACATAGTGAATACATGAACTCCTCAAACTACGGTAATCACCGAAAAGAATCCCAATTATTGTCACCTTGGGGTATGCGGATCATAACACATAGCAGGTGCGTATAACTTGCAAGATCAGATCAAGAACACAAATATATTCATGAAAACATAAAGGGTTCAGATCTGAAATCATGGCACTCGGGCCCTAGTGACAAGCATTAAGCATAGCAAAGTCATAGCAACATCAATCTCAGAACATAGTGGATACTGGGGATCAAGCCCTAACAAAACTAACTCGATTACATGATAAATCTCATCCAACCCATTACCGTTCAGCAAGCCTACGAAGGAATTACTCACTCCCGGCAGTGAGCATCATGAAATTGGTGATGGAGGATGGTCGATGATGACGATGACGGAAGATCCCCCTCTCCGGAGCCCCAAACGGACTCCAGATCTGGCCTCCCGATGAAGAACAAGAGGTGGCGGCGGCTCCGTATCGTAGAACGCGATGAAACTTCCTCTCTAATTTTTTTCTCTGGAATTGTGAATTTATAGGCCTGAGATTAGGGTCAGCGGAGCCACGTGGGCCCCACCAGCCACCAGGGTGCGCCAGGGGGGGTGGCGCGCCCTGGTGCCTCGTGGGTAGTAGGGGGCCCCCTCCAGTGGATCTTGGCTCCAGTATTTTTTATTTATTCCATAAAAATCTCCAAAAAATTTCGTCCAATTCCGAGAACTTTTATTTCTGCACAAAAAACAACACCATGGTAGTTCTGCTGAAAACAGCGTCAGTCCGGGTTAGTTTCATTCAAATCATGCAAATTAGAGTCCAAAACAAGAGCAAAAGTGTTTGGAAAAGTAGATACGACGGAGACGTATCAACTCCCCCAAGCTTAACTCATTGCTTGTCCTCAAGCAATTCAGTTGACAAACTGAAAGTGATAAAGAAAAACTTTTACGAACTCTTTTGTTCTTGTATCTATATATATGCTTAAATAATACCCAGGGTTTCAGCAAAGATTATAAGTAACCATGAAAATGATAACTCTTAGAAATTATATTCACTCATATCAATGGCATAATCAACTAGCGAGCAATAATAAAATATCTCAAATGCCAACACTTTGTCAAAACAATCATGATATAATATGACAACATGGTATCTCGCTAGCCCTTTCTGAGACCGCAAAACATAAATGCAGAGCACCTCCAAAGTTCAAGCAGCGACTAAACATTGTAATTCATGGTAGAAGAGATCCAGTCATGATGCACACAACATTAACTATACACAATGCATGAGAATGACAATAGTGCTCTCAGGACTGGTGCTTATTTGAGAAGGTGGTGACTCAACAATAAAAATAAAATAACATAAAAGTAAATAGATGGGCCCTTCGCAGAGGGAAGCAGGGATTTGCATAGGTGCCAGAGATCAAAGCTTAAATCAGAGATAAATATAATTTTGGGAGGTATGCCTTTCCTGTCAACGTCACGACCGAGAGTTTTCAATATCTTCCATGCTAAACAAATTAGCGGCGGTTCCCAAGCGGTAAAGTAAAGTTTACTCCCCCTCCACCAACAAACACAAGCCATGGCTAGCCGAATCCTCGGGTGCCCTCCATACCAACAACTTTCCGGGGGAGTTTGTTTTATTATTTTGCAATTTTAATAGTGGGACTGGGCATCCCGATTACCAGCCCCTCTCATGCAAGGACAAGTGAATAAACACTCATCATGAGAATAACCCGCTTAGCATGGAAGATACCGACCGCCCCCTATCGCTCCATGTAACACCCCAAAAAAAATTAATCATGTTCTATAAATTAAAATTTTGCCAGGAGTATTTATTTTCTATCTTTCTGGATTTTTCTATGGATTTCAGAACCACTTCTTTTCTCTGGATTTCAATTTTTTCCCTCTTATCTGAAAACTTTTGAATAACGTTGTGTGGCTTGAGTGTTTTATTTAATCATTTTATTGCATTCATTAAAACCAGTGGAAAAAATTTCAAAATAAAATTTATCAAGATTTAAATTCATTTAATAGCATTTTACCCCTTTTAAGAGCCTCATTTGCACTACAACTATTTTATAACTCCATTTATAAATTCCACAAAAATTTGTAGAAGTCATGGGATGTCCCTGGATCACTTTTATGCAAAAACCCAGCTTGGCCATTTGTAAATTTTAAGCTCCACTTCAAGCTTTCAAATCTGGTTCAGTTTGTAGTTTGCACTGCAACCTATTTAAATATCTCTTTAAAAATTCCATAAAAATTTGGGGATGTCAGTAGAGGTATATAACTCATGTTTATGCAAAAATCCATTTGGGTTCTTTGAAAATTTTGAGCAAACCATCCTCATTTGCATTCTGGTCCAGTTTGGCAGTTTGTACTGCAACCTCAATTTATCTTGCCCTATTGCCCTTGGGATTTTTCCTTATTTTAGTCCACCCTATCAAAACCTTAAGTCCAAGAGATCAGTCCCATAGGCATGTTTTAAGTTGACCAAATTGCCCCTTTTTTTCTGTCCAGAATTGTTTTCCACCAAAACTTGCATTAACAAGTTTCTGCTTTGGCCAAACTAACTTTGCCATCATCACCTGCACCTAAAAAGACACTAACCTGGAGATTTTGACCACCAGAAGAGATGCCTAGATGCCCTTGGCATTTCATCAAGCAGGTTAGGAGCATGGCCAGATTTGGCATGCTTCTAGGTTTGCATTATGAACTAGTTCCCCAGACCAAACCGGCATGTCCACTAGAGATTTAGCAAACCACCCATCCATCCTGGTAAATTGCAGCTCCATCCAAGCCCTATAGCTAGCACTGGCATTTCGTCGAGCGCTTGGCGTGCGTGCTCTGGGCGCGGACAGAGCGCGGCCAGAGCGCACGTTTTGCTCGTGCTGCTCCCGAGCCGCCGCGACCAGATGCCGCCTCCCCCGCTCGTTCCATTCATCCCCCTGCCCCTGGTTCTGCCCGTCGCGTCCTACTCCTCCCAGAGCGGCAGCAGTGGCCCCTTGGCGGCAAGCCTGCGGCCGCAGCGAGCCCCTGCCATGGCCGGCGCCGCCCGAGCCTCCCCAGCGCGCCAGATGCCCCCTGGACCATGCCGTTCTTATCCGCGAGCTCGTCCGATAGCGCCCGTCGCCGCCACGTCTCCCCTAGCAACAGAACGGCGGTTCGTCGTCGTTCTTATCCATGGCCGCCGCGGGAACCGACCTCGTCGCACTATAAAAAGGAGCCCCGAGCACGACTAGCCACTCCATCGCCCTCCCTGGTCCCGTATTGAAGCCCCCAAAGCAGCCTGACGACCGGGGGAACCCATCTTCCCCGTCTCCGGCCGAACCACCGCCGCCGCCCTCCGGTCGATTCCGACCAAACTAGGGCCTCCCCTTCTCCAAGCTCTTCACCGCTAGCTCCACCATGACCCCTAGAACCCATCCCCTCTGCCAATTTCGCCCGAGAGTCTCGGTGTGCAAAGCTCCCTCTCATGGTCGAAGCCTCTTTCGCCATGGAGGAAGGGCTGCTCACCCTCGAGCTCTACCGCGCCCCTAGCCGTATCCAACGGACGCGGAATTCTCTCCCGAGCATCCCCATATGCAGAGCACCACGAATGGTGGCCTGTAGCGCCGGCAATCGTCGCCGGAGTCGGGCACTGCCTCTGTCCCAGGCGCGCGCGAGAGGTGAGGGACGAACCCGACAGGTGGGGACCACCTGTCGGTGACCCAGCCGGACGCCCCAGTGGCGCAGCCCCTCGCTTGCGTGTTCCCACGGAGAAGGCGTACTCCGGAGAATACGCTTTCGCTTAAGGTACGCGTATTGGCCCCGAAGTACGTTTCCTTCTTCCCTAAAGCGTATTCGGTCCGAAACTTTTTTTTTTCTGTTTTATTTAAAAACAGAATTTTGACCTGAACTTTGACTGGCTATAACTTTTAAAATAAAACTCCGATTGATTTGATTCTTTTTCCTACCTCTTTAAAATTTCATCTAGTTTATTTTCATATTTATTTGAAAATTTTCCAAGACAACTTTTTGTACTGTTTTTGTATTGCGTGTTAATTCAAATATTTTTCAAAATAGGAATTGGAGAGAGGAGAAAAACTTTCAAAAGTTTTGTGATGCACCCTACCTCTCCACACACTAAAGGCAAGCATTCTGAACCCGGGCATAATAATTGTTTGGTGTTGTTTGACGTAACTACAACACCATATTGACTCGAAGCATGCATTATTTTATGTGACGTGATCATGCTCCTGAGTGCATGATAGAAATTCCTTGCTGTTGGAATTTAAATACTTGTGACAGTATTCATACTCTTACACCTCTCATGCCTACCGGAAGGGATCCGGAGAAGTCTCTGTCTCGGGTAGACACGAGCTTGGTGTTGACATCTCGTTGAAGCGAGAGTGGTCAGTGATGCATGAAGGGGTGTGATGAGTGGTGATTCTGTTTGGAAACCATGCAGGGAACACATAAGCCTCCTGAGTCGACCATAGATCGAGTCTTGTTCCAGTAACCCCCATACTTGTTCCGTACTACCACTTGTCCCTGCCGCAGGTAGGGTACGGTCCAGTAAGTTGTCAACCCCTTTCTTGGCACACACCGTACAGAGAGGCCATAGTGAAAGATACCAGTGGCCACTGGTAGGCATGTCACTTGGTCCGGGGGCATGGGTGTTTCCGGTTGGACCGAGAGGGGGGCACCCCTTAGAGCGCGCGAATATAAATTTGATCCCATGCTATTCGAGGTTGGAGCCTCCCCACTTAGAGTTTTGCTTAACGAGTGTCGTGGGTGATTCCAGGCACCGGTAAGTTAAGCTGGTGTGTGCGGGTCAGGTGTGTTTTCAATTCAAAGACCGTAAACGGAATTAGTCCTGGTGGACTAAAGAAATCCGTTACTCGTGGGTAAAGAGTACACCCTCTGCAGAATTTATATCTATTTGAATAGCCGTGTCCGCGGTTAAGGACTACAGTCTGGGATGGGTCAAGTGTCGGTCTTAGTGTCGGTCTTCGGAGGAAAAACTTCTAAACCAGAATATTGATCTTGGCATGTGATAATGATGATTTTGACTATTATTATTGTGGACTAACCATTTTTAATATTTGTATTATTGAGTATCCTTGGGACGGTTCTACCTCCTGGATACTTATTGTTATTTAGTTTCCCTTATAAGCCCTTTATGTGGTGTCGCTCAGACGCCCGACTGTGGCATGCCTGTTATTTATTTTTCCTTATAAGCCCTTTATGTGGTGTCGCTCAGACGCCCGACTGTGGCATGCCTGTTATTTATTTTCCCTTATAAGCCCTTTATGTGGTGTCGCTCAGACGCCCAACTGTGGCATGCCTGTTATTTATTTTTCCTTATAAGCCCTTTATGTGGTGTCGCTCAGACGCCCAACTGTGGCATGCTTGTTATTTATTTTCCTTATAAGCCCTTTATGTGGTGTCGCTCAGACGCCCGACTGTGGCATGCTTGTTATTTATTTTCCTTATAAGCCCTTTATGTGGTGTCGCTCAGACGCCCGACGGTGGCATGCTTGTTATTTATTTTCCCTATAAGCCCTTTATGTGGTGTCGCCCAGACGCCCGACTGAGGCATGCTTTATATTTTTATCCTTTCGAGGCGTCGCATTCAGACACTCGATCAGTTTATCTGATTTTTATTCTCTGATTGCTTATTCCTGTTTAATATGAATGACTTGCTTGCGTGCATCATGAATTTTATTTTGTGACTGACTAAGTGATCGTGGATTGTTTCAGTGCATGATTATCACCTGCTGTATTATACCTGTTTTCATGATGTTTGCGAGTACATTCAAAGTACTCACTGGCTTGTCCCTGGCTATTGTCTTGGCCAGATTTCTTGTTTGAAGAGGAGCGCAACGACGACAGCCCGGAACCTAGGCAACGAAGATAGCAGCCTTGTGAAGATAGGAGTTATCCAGGTCAGTTGTTCCTGTGGGAAATGGGGTCCCATAGACGCTGATGATCCGCAAACCGCTTCCGCCATCAACCACTAGAAACCTTTTGTTGTACTCATAGACCAGAATGGTCTTGTACTCCATATTTTGTATTTTGCTTGGAATTTCTGTATCAAGATTGTGCCTCATCAGCTAACAGTAATCCTGGGGCTGGTGAGCACAAGGACCATTTACTGGGAAATTAATATCCTGGAAAACCGGTCCTGACAACCTTGGTATCAGAGCCAGGCTGACCATTGGCTAACCCTATCTTAGCCGGGTCAAGAAAACTTAGGATAAACCACCCACCAGACCTTAACCCCACCACAGCCAAGCCTATCCTACCCGATAGCCCACACAGTGACCCCGACAGCTTTTGGCAGTCGATGCCCAACTTATCAGACTAGCCCATCGATCACACGCCCGTGATCGACACCTGAGTTGTCCCATTTGCAAGCGTGCGAAGGAAGACTCCGTTTTATTTATATAAAGGGGACAACCGCAGTAATACGTCGCATTTTGCGATGTATATAGCTGTGGCATTGACCTCGACCACCATGTAGCAGAAACGACAATTAATATTGCCCACACACCACAATATGTCACCCAGCCCAGATGCCATACATCAGGCCACTCCGTGACCTTACCAAACATCCCTCACCTTGTGCACTGCCTTCACAACCACACCTTGGGATTCTTATAATGACCCCAGATACAACCCCAAGGAATTTTACTAAAATAATTGTGGGACTTTCCCACACCTTTGCTGCGGTAAACCCAAGCCGCCATTAGCAGACCCCTGAGGCCAAGAGAGACGCATTTTGTGAGTCCTCCATCCGCTCCCCAATAGACGAAGGTATATCCCACTGCAGCGAATAATTACTCTCGATCTATAGCTTATTACCTGAACCGTCAGCACCTTAGTTGTATTAGTTTACGTATCATCTGACCGCTTGTCGTGATATCAGTGCTGTGTTTTAAAATTTTCTGTCATAATTTATTGTGTTGGTTGCAGTTGTTTCTTGTGATTGATAATCAATAGAATAATCAACATTGAATACTAGCATGAGTAGGATATAAGCACCATGAACATAAATATCGTGGAGGCTATGTTGGTTTTGAATCAAGTACATGCGTGAACATTTGCCAAGTCAAGCCACTCAAAACATTCAGAGGAGGATACCATATCATCATACTACATCACAAACATTTTAATGCATGTTGACACCCAAGATAAATCATTATCCACTCCTAGCTACTTAAGCATGGCATGAGCAACTATAATCTCTAATTGTCATCATAAACATGTTTAACCATAATATGCTGAATCATGGATACTGAGTTAAACATATTTACAAAAACAAAAAACAAGTTGAGTTCATACCCGCTTTTCCTTGCCACAGTCACTTCATCAAATTATTGTCATTATTGCCTTTCACTTGCACGATTGAATGATGTGAAAATAATAATAGTGCAAGAGTGCTGTGGACTAAGCTGAAATCTGCAAACATTTTATTCAAAGGAGAAGACAAGGTAATACAGGCTCTTTGTTAGATCAACAATAATGCATACGAGAGCCACTCAACATTTTCATCGTGTTCTTTTCCTTACAATGACTCAACAAAAGAAAAGAATTTCAGAGAAACATACTGAAATATTTTTGGAGTTTTTAGTTTTTTCTTGAAGGAAGCAAATTAAAGAAGACAAAACAAAAACGAGAAAAACTATTTACATGGGAAAGCTCCCAACAAGCAAAAGAAGAAACGGGAAATCTTTTTGGGTTTTCTTTTAATACTATAACTAATTAAGCTAGAAAGAAAAACCGAAAAGAAGCGAGAAATGTTTTTGGATTTTCTCAAAGTTTTTCAAACACACAAGAAGAAAGCGAGAAAATAAAACTAACATGGATTATACAATGGAAAAGGATGAACACCGACAACTGGAATGAAATGTGTGATCATGAATGTAATGTCGGTGAGAAATACGTACTCCCCCAAGCTTAGGCATTTGCCTAGCTTGGTCTACGGCCATCCGTAGTAGCCATCCGGTCCCATATGAAAGTGCTGAGGCGGCGGCACCCTAGCGTCCCAATCCTGGGCCTCATCCTCTGCCGCTGCCAATGCGTTCCGGTAGGCAACGATGTCTAGTGGCATAACATTATATCCGTTCCTAGCATGGGAATCAAACAAAGCAGGTGCAGGCAACGGAATAATATCACGAGTATCCTCGCTAAAAACCAAGTTATAACGAATGTGGTGAGGAGGCTCAGGAGCATCAAGAAAGTGGTGATCCCGCATAGACTGGTGATCTAAGTAAACTCTGGGCAACAAGTAATCATGTGGGCGTATGTCAACGTTAAAACGTCTCGCTAAGCGAGTAGCATAAATGCCACCATGAATTTTACCCATAGTCCTATTAGTGTGCAGGCGACGTGCAATGATAGCTCCCAGGTTATAAGTGTTGTCATTATGCAGTGCGCGGCATAAAATGGCAAAGTCAGGTGCACATAGCGCACCATCTTACTCTCTAGCAGTCAAGCATTTCCCTATGAATAAAGCAAAGTAATGAACAGCGGGAAATTGCAAGCTAGTGGCTCGGGCTTTCGACACGCCCCTTTCCTCTCCCACAGTTAAAGTGCGGAGGAAGCCCTCAAACTCCTCCGATCGAGGCTCTCTTATTTCCCCACCAAAGGGGATCAAACATATCTCACAAAATTCAGCAAGCGGTATCTGATGATGTTCAGCATATAAATCAAAGCACACCGCAGGGGGTTCGAGCCTATTCAGGAAATGAAAGTTTTGCACAAAGGAATTTGTAAGGATGTGGTGCTGGTCACACTCATCTGCGAGGAAGTCGGTCAATTCGGCATTAGCAACAAATTGCGCGAACTCTTGGTAGAATTCGGCTTCGTTCATGAAGGCATTGTGCGGCCATTCGCACGGCCGGACCTCCGTCCTACGCGGAATGTTGAGGTCGCTGTCCGAGGAGTCTCCAAGGACTCCCTTGGCGTTCCACTTCGAGGAACTCCTCCGGAAGAAATTCATTTTCCTAAGAGCAAATTTCTGAAAAATTTTGGGCCACAAAAAGATGTTAACAAAACTTCACAAAATTGATAGCAACTACTTATACAAGTGCCTAGAGGCCATATCAAGCATTCAAACTACTTAGGATTCAAAGAATTCAACATGCAAGCTCATTTTCAGTAGCACCAAGAGCAGCTAATTATGCAAGATATAATCCACTAGAGCAAAAACTAATTGGAGCAAATGAGGAGTCACATACCAAGTAGCAATCTCCCAAAACAATTTCGGAAACGGTGCTTCGAGCAAAGAGATCGAAAATCTCAGGTTTGGGAGCAAGAACACAAGAGAGAGAGAGAGAGAGCTACCAGGAATTTTTTCTAGAGGTAAGAGACGAAGTGGGCTGAAGGAATAAGTGAGGGGGTCCCTGTGGGGCCCACAAGCCACCAGGGCGCGCCCTGGTGCCTCGTGGGCACCTGGGGCATCCCCATGGTATGTTTTTAGTGCCAAAAATTCTTAAATATTCTATAAAAATTCATGTAAAATTTTTAGATCATTCTGAGCACTTTCATTTTTGGGCACTTTTTTATTGCACGGATAATTCAGAAAACAGGATAATCATGGCATTTTATTGCATTTAACTAAAAATAACAGAAAACAAAACGTGGGTGCAGAAGGTTGTGCTTACTAAATTCATCGACCACATGCCTCTAAAAAAGAATCCATTAATAAGGTTCATCAAGTCTTATTAACAAACCATTTCCGAGTAACATGAAACCGAAGAACCTTCGTAAAACACTAGGTTACCTCAACGGGGATGTGTACCTCCCCAATAATAAGAGTTTCATATTTCTTTTTGACAGTAGGAAGAGGGAGTTGAAAACTTCCAATAGTAATTGTCGGAGTCTTCTCAATAACATGAATACCGTTTACTTGAAATTGTTTCTTCGGAAAGTGCACCGTGTGTTCATTACCATTGATATGAAAAGTGACCTTGCTTTTGTTGCAATCAATAACAGCCCCTGCAGTATTCAAAAAGGGTCTACCAAGGATAATCGACATATTGTCGTCTTCGGGCATATCAAGTATAACAAAGTCTGTTAGGATAGTAACATTTGCAACTACAACGGGCACATCCTCACAAACACCGATAGGAATGGCAGTTGATTTGTCAGTCATTTCCAATGATATTTCAGTGGGAGTGAGTTTATGCAAATCAAGTCTTTTATATAAAGAGAAGGGCATAACACTAACACCGGCTCCTAAATCACACAAAGCAGTTTTGACATAATTTCTTTTAATGGAGCATGGTATAGTTGGTATTCCTGGATCTCCTAGTTTCTTAGGTACTCCGTCCTTAAAAGAATAATTTGCAAGCATGGTAGAAATTTCAGCTTCAGGTATCTTTCTTTTATTTGTGACAATGTCTTTCATATATTTAGCATAAGGGGCCATCCTTAAAATATCAGTCAAACAAGTATGCAAAAAGACTGGCCTAAGCATTTCAGCAAAGCGTTCAAATTCTTCCTCGTCCTTATTCTTAGATGGTTTAGGAGGAAAGGGCATGGATTTTTGAACCCATGGTTCTCTTTCTTTACCATGTTTTCTAGCAACGAAGTCTCTTTTATCGTAACGTTTGTTTTTAGGAGATGGGTTATCAAGATCAACCACAGGTTCTATTTCAACATCCTTATCAGGTTCTTTATCATTATCTGGTTGGGCATCCACATGAGCATCATCATTATTATTATCATCAGGTGAAAGTTCATTACCAGACTGTGTTTCAGCATCGGAAATAGAAACATCATTATTATCCTCAGAGGGTTTTTCTACCTCAGGTTCACTAGAAGTATGCAAAGTCCTATCATTTTTCTTTTTCTTTTTCTTTTTAGATGGACTAGGTGCATCAACATTAATTCTTTGAGAGTCTTGTTCAATTCTTTTAGGGTGACCTTCATGATAAAGTGGCTCCTGAGTCATTCTACCTCCTCTAGTCATTACTCTAACAGCATGATCATTCATATTGTTATTCATTTCATTGTGCAATTCACTTTGAAATTTAGCAACTTGTTCTAATTGGGTTTGAACCATAGATGCATGTTTACCTACACCTTTGACATCATTAGCAATTCTAAATAACAGGTCACTCAAGCGATCAATCATGTAGGCATTTCGTTTCAATTGTTTCATAACATTTGCATTGAAATGATCTTGCTTAATAATATAATTGTCAAATTCATACAAACATTGACTAGGAGGTTGTTATAGGAAATATCACCTTCATCAAACTTTATAAGAGAATTTACCTCCACTACCTGTGGCGGTGTGTCAAGACCATGTACTTCCTCAATAGGTGGCAAATTCTTAACATCTTTAGCTTTAATACCTTTTTCCTTCATACATTTCTTTGCTTCTTGCATATCTTCAGGACTGAGAAATAAAATACCCCTCTTCTTCGGAGTGGGCTTAGGCGGTGGTTCAGGAAGTATCCAATCATTATCATTCTTCAATATATTATTCAATAGTTCCTCAGCTTGTTCAATAGTCCGTTCCCTGAAAACACAACCAGCACAACTATCTAGGTAGTCCCTAGAAGCATTGGTTAGTCCATTATAGAAAATATCAAGCATTTCATTCTTCTTAAGAGGATGATCAGGCAAAGCATTAAGTAATTGGAGAAGCCTCCCCCAAGCTTGAGGGAGATTCTCTTCTTCAATTTGCACAAAGTTAAATATTTCCTGTAAAGCAGCTTGTTTCTTATGAGCAGGAAAATATTTTTCAGAGAAGTAATATATCATATCCTGGGGACTACGCACACAACCAGGAGCAAGAGTATTAAACCATTTCTTAGCATCACCCTTTAATGAGAAAGGAAACAACTTAAGAATATAGTAATAGCGAATTTTTTCCTCATGAGCGAATAGGGTGGCTATATCATTTAATTTAGTAAGATATGCCACAACGGTTTCAGTTTCATAGCCATGGAAAGGATCAGATTCAACCAAAGTAATTAACTTAGGATCGTCAGAGAATTCATAATCCTTATTAGTAGAAAATATGGGAGAGGTAGCAAACTTAGGATCATATTTCATTCTCTGCTTCATAGATTTTTCTTTCATTTCAGCAAACAATTTTATAACTTCATCTCTATCATTACAAGCAAGAATGGCTCTAGCCGTCTCCCTATCAAAGACATGTTCATCAGGTGATTCAACTCTAGTAGGAGAGCTAGGCATAATAGGTGAATCATAATTCTCAAGAGTTTCAACATTTTTAGCATTCTCAATTTCTTTAGCTTTAGCAAGTTGTTCATCAAGAAATTCACCAAGTGGCACAGTATTATCAAGCATAGTACTAGCATCATCATAAGTATCATTCATAGCAGAAGTAGTATCATCAATGACTTGCGACATATCAGAATGCATAACAGGTGGTGGTGTCACAAGTCTACTCAAAACAGAGGGTGAATCAAGTGCGGAGCTAGATGGCAGTTCCTTACCCCCCCTCGTCTTAGAGGGAACGATCTTGGTCTTAGCGTCTTTCAGATTCTTCATAGTGATCAACGGATATAAATCCTAAGTGACTCAGCAAATAGAGCTATGCTCCCCGGCAACGGCGCCAGAAAAAGGTCTTGATAACCCACAAGTATAGGGGATCGCAACAGTTTTCGAGGGTAGAGTATTCAACCCAAATTTATTGATTCGACACAAGGGGAGCCAAAGAATATTTACAAGTATTAGCAGTTGAGTTGTCAATTCAACCACACCTAGAGACTAAATATCTGCAGCAGAGTGATCAGTAGCACAGTAGTATGGTAGTTTGATAGCAATAGCAAAAATAGTAACAGTAACATTAACGGTAGCAGCAATAGTTTTGTAACAATTGTGACAGTAGTAGCAACAGTAGTAACTTAGCAAAGAACAATATGTGAAAAACTCGTAGGCATTGGATCGGTGATTATGTTGGATAACATTCATCATGTAACAGTCGTAACCTAGGGCGACACAGAACTAGCTCCAATTCATCAATTTAATGTAGGCATGTATTACGTATATAGTCATACGTGCTTGCGATAAGAACTTGCATGACATCTTTTGTCCTACCCTCCTGTGGCAGCGGGGTCCATAAGGAAACTAAGGGATATTAAGGCCTCCTTTTAATAGAGAACCGGAACAAAGCATTAACACATAGTGAATACATGAACTCCTCAAACTACGGTAATCACCGAAAAGAATCCCAATTATTGTCACCTTGGGGTATGCGGATCATAACACATAGCAGGTGCGTATAACTTGCAAGATCGGATCAAGAACACAAATATATTCATGAAAACATAAAGGGTTCATATCTGAAATCATGGCACTCGGGCCCTAGTGACAAGCATTAAGCATAGCAAAGTCATAGCAACATCAATCTCAGAACATAGTGGATACTAGGGATCAAGCCCTAACAAAACTAACTCGATTACATGATAAATCTCATCCAACCCATCACCGTCCAGCAAGCCTACGAAGGAATTACTCACTCCCGGCGGTGAGCATCATGAAATTGGTGATGGAGGATGGTCGATGATGACGATGACGAAAGATCCCCCTCTCCGGAGCCTCGAACGGACTCCAGATCTGGCCTCCCGATGAAGAACAGGAGGTGGCGGCGGCAACGTATCATAGAACGCGATGAAACTTCCTCTCTAATTTTTTTCTCTGGAATTGTGAATTTATAGGCCTGAGATTAGGGTCAGCGGAGCCACGTGGGCCCTACCAGCCACCAGGGCGCGCCACGGGGTGGGGGTGGCGCGCCCTGGTGCCTCGTGGGCAGCAGGGGCCCCCCTCCAGTGGATCTTTGCTTCAGTATTTTTTAGTTATTCCATAAAAAATCTCCAAAAAGTTTCGTCCAATTCCGAGAACTTTTATTTTTGCACAAAAAACAACACCATGGTAGTTCTGCTGAAAACAGCGTCAGTCCGGGTTAGTTTCATTCAAATCATGCAAATTAGAGTCCAAAACAAGAGCAAAAGTGTTTGGAAAAGTAGATACGACGGAGACGTATCAATGAACAGCAGAATGTGCATCAAGTTGAAGTTGATTCAGATAGTGAATGTGAAGAGGAGCCAGTAATTACTCAGGTTTGTCTTCCTTGATCATTGCCAAGCTTTACATATTCAGATTGACAACATTTTCTGATTTGTCTTACCTGAGCATTGCCAAGTTTTGTAATGTTGTTACTTTCATCATTTCAAGAAGTCTATGGTGACACAATGGTACAACAGATGAGAAGTCAGCATCAAGCATCTAGGAGACCTGCACTTTCTCAGGAACACATGCCAGAATCAAGCTTCATCAACTCAGCAAGAGCTCAGAACACTAGCATGCCACAGGTTACTACAACTGCTACCAGGGATGGTAGTCTTGCCATGAAGCTCAGGCAGATGAAGATGGAGAAAGATAGAGAAATGGCAGAGAAGAGAGATGCTGCACTAGAGGCACTAAATGCTGCAGCAGAGAAGAGAGCTGCTGATGCACAAGAGAAGAGAGACTCGGCTGCACAAAAGAAAGCAGCAGAAAAAGAAGCAAAGAAGCAGCAAACACAAGAGAAGAGGGATGCTAATGTTGCAAAGAAGAAGGAAATAGCTGAAGCCAAGAGAGCAATCATCATTCAACAAAGAGAGAAGAAAGCAGCAGAGCTAGCAGCTACTAGAGAGGAGGCAAGGAAGAGAAAAGCTTCTGAGCTTGCTGCAAAAAGAAAGGAAGATCAGCATAACAGGGCCAGTCTGAAGAGGGCCTCTTCAAGTGCACAAACAAGTGCCATGGGAGGTGTCTCCAAGAACAAGAAAGCCAGGAAGGTCAGCATGTTTGATGAACTAAGAGAGCCTAGGAAGTAGAAACTTTGGTCTGCATCTAGTCAATGTGATGATCCATTATTTCATACTGAACTTAATTTTGGTGGTGTGGCAATGTTGAACTTAACCTTGCTGCTATGCTTGTTAGATATGTGTTTCTGGTGAAGCTGGGATCTTTATTATCTTATATATGTACTGGGAGACTCATGTACTGGTGATCATCTTTATTATCTTATATTTCTATGCTTCTCATCAACTGCCACTGTGATTTAGCATTGGTGCTTATATGCCTACAATTTGCTAACTGTTATTTACCACTTATCATTTTGTGAAATGACAACACAGTAATGCAAACAAACCAACTATGATCATATTTTTGCCAACACAAATACATAAACTGCAACATAGATTGATCAACAACATGTTACATAACCAAAAGGAGCTACATAGATTGCAGCTTGATTACATAACCAAAAGAGGAGAACACTTCTTCACTACATAGTCTGATTAGATTACTAACATCAGTACATTTGCATGACTAACATCACTTCTTCATACTAAGACAACTTCATACTAGCACCAATTCTACTAACATAGATTCATACTAGCATCACTTCTTCACCTGCATCACTTCTTCATCAGCAACATCAGACACAGCCCACACAAAAGCACACCTACTGCCACAACTATCTTCAGCAGAAGAACAATCTGCCTGCCAACCTGCAATAATGATTCACCCATCCTCTCCTCAGAGCAGGAACCCCTGAATCCTACTGCCATCATCCCTCTGACTCTTCTCTGTTCATTGCGTCGCTCCAGCTCTTCTCTCCTGTCTTCAGACCACCCAATTGCATCCACAACATTATCTCCAGTCAGAAACATCTTCACCAAGAAAGCAACATACTCCCTCTCCCAATGCCAGAAATTGCAACCATTCTGTCAAAATGAATGCAAAATCAGAGACAAAATGTGGCAAAACCCCTCGTTTTTGCAGAACACCAAATGTCAAAGAACTTACACCATGGGTGGGGCAGCGGTAGTACACCCATCCATAGTGATCCTCGGTGCCGGAAACATGCTGCTTCACCAGGCGACCACACCTCGGGCAGTCGATGAGGGGGATGAATGGACCGCCGCGACGGCGAGAAGAGTGGCAGGAGCTCGATGCAGACATACTTGAGAGGACGAAGAGCTCTTTGATGAAGCGGCGACGTCGGCGGTGAGCAGTGCTGGGCGGGCGACGGAAGTGGCGGTTTGCGGGTGAGGGATTTGGTGGCCGGCGGCGAAAGAGGAATACGGCTAGGGATTTGGACGACGACGGCGGACGAGGTTTTAATAGAATGTAGGTTTTGCAAAATAGCCCCCCAAATCAACCGGTCAGCGCAAAAAAAACCCCGGCTCGCTTGCGTGGCTGGCCAAAAGTCAAAACGGACGCCACGTGGGACAAATACGGCGATGCAGCGTACGCGGTGACCAGCGCTATACACTGATGTGACATTAAGCACCATAATCTGGGTATTTCAGAGTCCACTGACCAAAGTGAATTTCACGGTCAAATACAGTGACCATGGGTGAATTTAACTCAGACAGGGGAGAAGCAGGGGTTTATGTCGTGGCCGTTGACCCGATCCACGAAAGACTTGGGTTTGGGTTCGAAACTGGCCCAGTTCTACCAGGCCCAACACGACCATGCTCCTCCCTCACAAAAAAAAGGCTAAAGCTCAGCCTATTTGGTGCACCAGCACCACACATCAGATATGGGAGAAGAGACTTTTCCCCTCACGCTAGGGTTTCCTCTCCCCTCGGCGGCGACGTGATCGCCACCGTAGGGTCTCGTCTTTCCTCCCTCCATCCTCTCCAGCCAGCCACGCTCGGACCATAGGGGCAATCCTCGTATCGCTGCCCGGTCTCAACACTCCTGGTTCAGTTTTGGGGGCCGCTAGGGTTTCTACACAAGCACCTGATTGAGTTTTTCTCGGGTCAGGGAATCGACAAGGCGACGAAAGCTTCAAGCTCCAGAGGTGCATCGAACTTGGAAGCTTTGATGAGTGAATTGGGCCTTCATGATGAAGACCTAGATGATGTGGTGGTGGAACAAGAGGAGCCACTGCCACCGACTACAACAATGTTATTGATCTTTCTTGCTTATAGCTTGAAGAGAAGACAAGGATACGCCTATGGGCAATAATGTTATTGATGAGGTAGATGGATAACTTTGGTTTATCAACCTTTTTGCTCGAGGACGAGCAAGGTTTAAGCTTGGGGGTGTTGATGAGTGGATTTTATGCACACTTTTTAGAGTATATTCTAGTGCGAAAACCCCTCATATCATATCCATCTAGCACTTATTCATGTCCCCAATGCATAGTTTTCGGTATTTACTTGTTTTACCAAGTTCATTGCACACTTTTTATTTTTATTAGTTTTTCTTTGTTTTGTGGTCTTTGTAGGTGTGTTGACATGTTCATGGACTTGGAACATCAAAAGAACCAAGTTGGGGGTCAAACTGGAGAAGTTTTAGGCACCACATCAAGGCCCTTTGGAAAGTTTAATGATTTGATATTTATCAAATTGTCCAAATTGAAGATCCAAGGCCTCTGATGCATCAGATTTTTCGCTACCAATTCAACGAGCCCAAGAACGTCAAAATCGGAGTTCGTATGAAGAAATGGAGACCAAAATACGAAACAGCTCGCAAAGTCCAAAGAGAACGACGGCCTTCCATACTAGCATAGCCGCTCGTATGGATGCTCGTATGAGCTCCATACAACCACAAAAATTAGCCAGAACTTTCCAGATTTTTCTCCAATTTCGTCCCCGTTTTTCCCTACGGAATCCTTGACGACCAAGGTTTGTATTGGATGTGGATTTGGCTCCCCTAGAGCCCTTGGATGAAAGGGAGGATGCTAAATCAACGGAGGACACCCGAGGAAGCCTCCTATATGAAGACCTCCAGCCCTAGCCGCCGCAGGAAGCCATCTCCATCCTCCACAAGTCTCATCTACATCCACCACACCTCCATTGTGGCAACTCCACCATAGAGAGAAGGGCCAAGACAAGGAAGAAGGAAGGGAGGAGGCGCTGATGGAAATATGCCCTAGAGGAAATAATAAATTGGTTATTATCATATTTCCTTGTTCATGATTAATGTTTATTATTCATGCTAGAATTGTATTAACCGGAAACTTAGATACATGTGTGAATACATAAACAACACCGTGTCCCTAGTAGTCCTCTACTAGACTAGCTCATTGATCAAAGATGGTTAATGTTTCCTAACCATAGACATGAGTTGTCATTTGATAACGGGATCACATCATTAGGAGAATGATGTGATGGACAGACCCAACCGTAAGCTTAGCATAAGATCGTATTAATTAGTTTATTTACTATAGCTTTCTTCATGTCAAGTATCAGTTCCTCAGACCATGAGATCATGCCACTCCCGGATACCTGAGGAATACTTTGTGTGCTATCAAACATCACTTCGTAACTGGGTGATCATAAAGGTGGTCTACAGGTATCTCTGAAGGTGTCTGTTGGGTTGCATGGATCGAGACTGGGATTTGTAGCTCCATGTGATGGAGAGATATCTCTGGGCCCTCTCGGTAATACAACATCACAAGAAGCTTCATGTGTGTCGTGGTGAAATCACGGCAGATGCCATGAGATGGCTAAAAGTGGGGGGCTGCGTGAGGATGCCGGTGGGTTCCGGAAGCGAGGTTGGTATGCGCGAGCGCGGGACACAAGGCGTACCCAGGTTCGGGGCCCCCCGGAGAGGTAACACCCGTAGTCCTGCCGTATGGGATGATATGCACAAGGGCTACAATGGTGCTCCTGGAGCTGTTTGAGCGGAGGAGGAAGAAGGGGCTGGGCCGCCGTTCTCCCTCTCTTATGAGCGTGTGTGTGGTGTGTGGTAATGCCAATGACCAGGAGGCCTCCTGGGGGGTCTTATAGCCCGACCCCCAGGGTTACATTGGTAAACTGAGAGAGCGGGAACGAGCGTTCGCGAGCCTGCTTAGGCGAGGAGGCCCCCTGGTGTCTTTTATCTGCTGATGCCCAGGGGACAGTGGTACTGTGGATGATGGTAATGCACTGTAGATGACGGTGCGCTGACGAGTGCGCAGTGCTCCACTATTCGCCAATAGTGAGCTGCTGCAGAGTACAGCCGTCTCGTCTGCATGTGTCCGATGGGACGTCGTAGTTGACTTCGGGCAGCCGGCTGGCTGGAGCAGCCAGCCGCGGGCGCGAGCCGGAGCATCCGGCCCGGGCGGGCAGGCACCCTGTCCGACTCGCCATCTTGGGACTACCCGGGGGTGATCCCCCCGACAGTAGCCTCCGAGCCTTCGGGCGACTTGGAGAGTCGGGCGGAGGGTTTCCGCAGGTGTTGTAGCAGTGGTCATTGATGATAGCCGGCTGCGGGCGGCAGCCGGCACGGCGTGCTTCCAGTGGGGGCGCGCTAGCGCACCCACTGGGTGTAGCCTCTGAGCCTCCGAGCGACTCGATGAGTCAGGCGGAGGGTCTTCGCTGTCGTGGTAGCAGAGGTCGTCGATGACAGCCGGCTACGGGCTTGCAGCCGGCGCGGCTCGCTTCCAGTGGGGGCGCGCTAGCGCACCCACTGGGTGTAGCCTTCGAGCCTCCGGGCGACTCGAAGAGTCGGGCGGAGGGTCTCCGCAGATGTTGGAGCAGACGATGGCGTCGAGGATGCCGGTGGCTGCCGGCGGCGGGCCTGCAATCGGCGTGGTGTTTTCCCAGTGGGGCGCGCCGGCGCACCCACTGGGTGTAGCCTCCGAGCCTCCGGGCGAGGAGGGGGGGGGGTTCCCCACGAAAATGATCATGCGAAAGACAAAGTTAGTCAGTGCAGATATATCAAATATTTAGCTTTGGCAGCGCAAGTTTTACACAGAGGGTGTCGACTCGTTTCGTCCGAGCCCCCTTAGTCTTTTTCATGTCCCCTCCGCTCTTTGGCTTTTGCTCTTGCTAGCCGGACAGCCGGGAGCCAGTCTGTAGCTGAGGCGAAGAGTGGGCCGCGGAGTAGAGTGTACAGTACTCGGACTCTGGGAGCATATTCGACCGAGCAGATACTCATAAAGGAAACGACCGGGTCGCCCAAGCCATTTTCTCCCCCGGATGTTTTTCGCGTGGGGTGACCTCCAGCTTTTGCTCTTGCTAGCCGGACAGCCGGGAGCCGGTCTGTAGCTGAGACGAAGAGAGGGCCTTCGGTACCGTGCACACTACTAAGCCGTCTGCAGGGAAGAACGTACCGGGCCAAGCGGCCAGCCCCCGGGCCGAGACTAGCTGGCGCCAGGGTGAACAGCAAAGTAGCTGGAGAAATGCAGCGACAAACCCCGAGGGTCGCTCAGGGTTATCCGTATGTGTGCACGGTGCAAAGGTATGCGATTGGGGAGCTCACATTGGTTTTGGCGCAGACGGGGCGGAGGTGACCTCCGGCAGGCGGCCCGAGCCTCCGGGCGGACGAGGGGCACCCCAGCCGATCGGGCCCGACGGGCCAGGCGCCGAAGCGGCAGGCAGCCGGCCCGACTCCCCAGCCGGCCTGGCGCAGCCGGCCGGGCGTCGAAGCGGGCAGGCGGGCGCAGCTCGTGGCCCTTTTTTTTAGCCGGACAGCTCTTTTTTAGCCGGCTGGACAGCCGGCCCTCTCCTGTCTTTTTTCCTTTATACGAGCAGCCACAACGGGCGGCTGGAGCGGCCGCGAGCCGGCACGCGCGCTGGCCGGAGGTGGCCGGCTGGGGCGGCAAGCAGGCGGGTGGGAGCGCGACAGCCGGCAGGAGGGGAGGCCGACTGCGGGTCGGTGGCCGGCGCTGGGGCGTGCATGGAAGCCCATGGGCGCGGGGAGCCGGCGCAGCGGGGCGCAAGCGGCCAGCGAAGAGGCGGGGCAGAGGAGAGGCCGGCGCGGGCGCGCGGCCGGCCCAAGTCGATGCGGGCGCGCGGGCGCAGAGCAGGGGCGGTCGTGCGGGGCCGGTCACGCGGGGACGGTCGGGCGCGGCCAGCCGGGGCGGCGCAGCGACGCCGGGGGCGCTGGGCCGGAGCAGGACCGGGGTGCCATGGGCGGAAGGAGGAGGCCGCGGGAGGCGATGCGGGCGGAGCGGGACCGCCCGCAGTGGCGCGGTCGTGCGGCCGCGTGGACGTGGAGGTAGCGGGGCGCCGCCTGCGGGCGGGGCACCCACTGGGTGGCGTGACGGGGTCCTCGGGTGGTGAAGGCGGCCGTCGCGGGAGGCCATGGAAGGGGAGCTCGGAGAGGGGAAGGAGGGACCCTAGGGCTCGGCGTTGCGGGGGTCGAAGAGGGGGCGCGGAGCGCAGCAGAGGAGGCGCAGCGACGGGCAGCAGCGGAGGTTGCTCCTTCGTTCAGGTCGAGTCGGTTGTGGCCGGAGATGGAGGCGGGGCCGCGCCCGGCGACCTGCAGGGGAGGACCGAGCCTGAGCACGGCGGCGGCCGAAAGCAACAGCGGTGGTGGCTTGGCGAGCTGCAGGGCAGCAGCCATGGCCGGTGGTGATATGCGCAAGGGAGAGGTGATTGAGTGGGGGAGGGAGAGAGCGCCCATGGACAAGCTCGGGCAGAGAGGAGCCCATCTGGCTGGGACGAGCATGGGCAGAGGAGAAGGGAGCAGAGCGGCCCGCGAGCTTGCTCAGGCGAGGAGGCCCCCTGGGGTCTTTTATCTGCTGACGCCTAGGGGACAGTGGTACTGTGGATGATGGTGATGCACTGTAGATGACGGCGCGTTGACGAGTGCGTAGTGCTCCACTATTCGCCAATAGTGCGTTGCTGCAGAGTACAGCCGTCTCGTCTGCGTGTGTCCGATGGGACACCGTAGTTGACTTCGGGCAGCCGGCTGGCTGGAGCAGCCGGCCGCGGGCGCGAGCCGGAGCAGCCGGCCCGGGCGGGCAGGCACCCCGTCCGGCTCGCCGTCTTGGGACTACCCGGGGATGATCCCCCCGACAATGTGACTAATGAGTTTAGTCACGGGATCTTGTATTACGGAACGAGTAAAGAGACTTGCCGGTAACGAGATTGAACTAGGTATGGAGATACCGACGATCGAATCTCGGGCAAGTAACATATCGCCGGACAAAGGGAATTGCATACGGGATTATCTGGATCCTCGACATCGTGGTTCAACCGATAAAGATCTTTGTGGAATATGTAGGAATCAATATGGACAGACAGGTCCCGCTATTGGTTATTGACCGGAGAGGTGTCTTGGTCATGTCTACATGATTCCCGAACCCGTAGGGTCGCACGCTTAACGTTCGGTAGCACTAGGGTAATGTTGAGATATTAATAGTGGAAAGTCTGAAAGTAGTTTGGAGTCTCGGATGGGATCCAGGACATCACGAGGAGCTCCATAATGGTCCGGAGGTAAAGATTTATATATGGGAAGTCATATTCAGGGTTCCGGAAAAGTTCGGGAATTTTCGGTAGAGTACCGGGAAGGTTCTAGAAGGTTCCGAGGGTTCCACCTGTTGGAAATATGCCCTAGAGGCAATACTAAATTGGTTATTATCATATTTCTTTGTTCATGATAAAGGTTTATTATTCATGCTATAATTGTATTGACCGGAAACTTAAATACATGTGTGAATACATAAACAAATACAATGTCCCTAGTAAGCCTCTACTAGACTAGCTCGTTGATCAAAGATGGTTAAGGTTTCCTAACCATAGACATCAGTTGTCATTTGATAATGGGATCACATTATTAGGAGAAAGATGTGATGGACAAGACCCAACCGTAAGCTTAGCATTTGATCGTATCACTGAGTTTATTGCTATAGCTTTCTTCATGTCAAGTATCTATTCCTAAGACCATGAGATCATGCAACTCCCGGATACCGGAGGAATACTTTGTGTGCTATCAAACGTCACTTCATAACTGGGTGATCATAAAGATGCTCTACAGGTATCTCCGAAGGTGTCTGTTGGGTTGGCATGGATCGAGACTGGGATTTGTCACTCCGTATGACGGAGAGGTATCTCTGGGCCCTCTCGGTAATACAACATCGTAAAGAGCTTGCAAGCAATGTGCCTAATGAGTTAGTCACGGGATCTTGTATTATGGAACGAGTAAAGAGACTTGCCGGTAATGGGATTGAACTAGGTATGGAGATACCGACGATCGAATCTCGGGCAAGTAACATATCGCTGGACAAAGGGAATTGCATACGGGATTAACCAAATCCTCGACATCGTGGTTCAACCGATAAAAGATCTTCGTGGAATATGTTGGAACCAATATGGGCATCCAGGTTCCGCTATTGGTTATTGACCGGAGAGGTGTCTCGGTCATGTCTACATGATTCTTGAACCCGTAGGGTCCGCACGCTTAACGTTCGATGACGCTAGAGTAGTATTGGGATATGTACGTTGGTGACCGAATGTTGTTCGAAGTCCTGGATGAGATCCCGGACGTCACGAGGAGCTCTGGAATGGTCCGGAGGTAAAGATTTATATATGGAAAGTTGCTTTCAGGGTTCCGGAAAAAGTTTCAGTTTTTTCGGTATTGTACCGGGAAGCTTCCAGAAGGTTCCGGAAACTTCCGGAGGAGTCTGGAAGTCCACCAAGGGTTCCACCACATCCCAAGGGTCAGCATGGGCTGAGGGGAGGCGCCCTGCCCTTATTGGGCCAGGCGCACAAGTCCCTCAAGGCCCATGTGGCAGGGAAAGGTGGAAAGTCCACCTGTGTATGGAAAGGAAGGGAATTGGACTAGGAGTCCAACTCCTTCCCCTTGGTGCGCCCCTAGGGGAGGGCTGGCCACCACGCCCCTCCACCTATATATAGAGGGGAAGGGGCGCCCCTGTAACATCCCCAGATCTTAACCCTGTCATTAAGCTAATTAAATTGCCATGTCATCATGATCCACCTAATTAAATTGCATTTAGGAAATAATCCAACTCAAATTCAAATTTAAAATGCAAGTCAAATTAATATTTCTTCAAAGCAAAACTAAAGTGTTCATTATTTTGCAAATAATCATTAAGTAATTGAAAAATAGAAACCAACATTAATTGAAATATTTAGATGACCTTAATTAATTAAAACAGTACCCAAAATAGCTCCTTAAACCCCTTTTCTTTTAATACAAAATTCTAATGAAATGTTATTGCCTCCAAACTTTTTGTGACAGTACTATATATTACAGAGTATTTATATTGACCAATGGCATATTTTATAAAAGTCAAATACTAGCTAAAGAAAATGCAAACATAACCTATTAGAGAAAATTGGAAAAAGAAAAAGAGAAAATGGAAAGCCACTGTGCACTTGGCCCAGTCAACCTAACAGTGCGGCCTGGCCCAGCAGCGCTGGCCTTTGCCTAACCTCTCACCAGGCCGAGGCCATGGCACTGACCGCGTGCGCGCGCGCCGTCCACCCGCCGATTGCCTCGCTGTCGACCATCCGCCGGTGCCCCGCGAGGGTTAAGCACACCCCCGAACACCCAGGCAACCCTAGATCGCCACTTCCCCTCTCCCTCGCTTGCTCTCTCCTCCCCGAGCGCAGCCGTCGCCGCCGCTGCTCGTTCACGTGGCCACCGGCTCTCCCCCGCCGAGCCGACATGCCCAGGAGGAGCAGCGTCCTCGTCCTCGTCGCCTGCGAGCGTCAAGTTGAGCCCCGCGCCTCGGCATCGTCGCCATTGCCCCGGCTCCATCCACCACGGCCGCCGTCGCCATTAGCGTCGATCTGCTCCGCCTCGACCTCACCGGCTCCCCCGAGCCCTCTCCTGCCCTCCCTGTGAGCCTCCGGCCCTCCACGGCCTTTTTCCCCTCTACCCCGTGCCCTCCCGCACCGCTTCCGCGCTCCGGCCGCCGCCTAGCTCCGCCGCTAGCTCACCCCGACCACCCCACGGCCTCCCGCGGCTACCCTGGATGCGCGCGAGCGCGGGCGTCCCGCTGGTGCCTCTGGTTCGTCCAGCCGCCGCCCCTAGCGAGCTCCCGCCCATCGCCGCCGTCCTCTGTGGCCTCCGGCGCGCGTCGTCGTTAAACCCCGGCGGGTCCCACCCGTCAGGGTCATTAGTGGCTAACCCAGAGCCTAACCCCACTGACATCGGGCCCCACCGGCCCTAATAACCCCCTGTCAAAAATAAACCCTAATAACTAAATTAGAGACTGACATGTGGGCCTCGTTTACTGTTCAAATGGATAAAATGTTAATTAACACTAACAGTGGCTGACATGTGGGTCCACTGGACCTAGTTGACCCAGTCAAACTGCTGACTGGGATTGACCCAGTCAATGACACATAGGCCCCACCATTCTAATTAACTATTTACTAATTAAAACTAATCTGTTAACCAATCTATCACTGACAGATGGGGCCCACCTACTAATTAATCCTGTTTAGTTTAATTTAACCACTAGATTAGCTACTCTGTATGACATGTGGGTCCCACTGGTCAGGTTTGACCCTGGTCAGCTGGGTTTGACCGATGACGTCACCCTGACGTCATGCTGACGTCACAGAACACTGTTTTGGATAATTCGAATTTAATAATTAAAATAATTCCAGAAATTCAATAAAACTTTGAAAAATCATATAAAATAAACTGTAACTCAGATGAAAATAATTTATATATGAAAAACGATCAGAAAAATATGAAGAATCCGAATATGCCACCCACATACCTGCCACGCCCCTCTAACCTACTGAACATGGAACCGTCCCCTCCGGTTCAGTGTACCGATAATCACCCGGAGCTGGGAGAACACTCCCGGATAATTTCCCGCTCCGACTAACTTGTGTAGTGCTGCATTAGGACACCCCTAGCACTACATGTTGACATGTCATGCATCCCTGATGCATTGTTTGCCGTGTATTTATTGTTTCTTCCCCCTCCTTCTCTACCGATAGACCTCGAGACGGCCGACGACCCTCCTGAGTACAACTACGTTGTCGACGACCAGCCCCTTTCAGCAGAGCTTCCAGGCAAGCAAACCCCCTTGATCATTCCTATACCACCTATTCTTTCTCCCCCATGCTTGCATTAGATTTTGCTAATGTAATTGCTTGCTCCTATTCTGATGCATAGCCTGTTTTTGTAACCTACTATTGCTACTTTACCTGTCATCCTAAACTGCTTAGAATAGGTTGGTTAGTGATCCATCAGTGACCCCTCACCCTTGTCCCTGTTGCCCCGCTTTGATACCAGTGCCTCGATCATTGTGATCGATGTGCAGAGACCGACACATCACCGCACACCCCCTAAGTTGTACGACTCTGCAGGGCTACTATCGAGTGCCGAGGGTGATACCTCGACTGCACTCCTGATGATATCTCTGTAGTATAGCACATCGGTGGTGATTGCAGAGGGTGATTCCTCGCTCTCCCCTTCCCGATGATGACTCTATCGTGCAACCCCTCAAGTGGGGACCGTCGAGGGTGATTCCTCCTGGTTCTCCTTGACGGATTACATCGAGTAGGAATCCATCGAGGGTGATTCCTCGGATTCCCCTTGATGTTTTGGACACACGGTTACCATGACTTTTACCTCAGACCTTTGTTACAGGCAGGTCGACCCCGAGGGGTACCCGCGGGAAATGTGGAGTCGGGTTGACCCGGAGGGTACCCGTGAGATAACTACGAGGCGCGGCCGGGCAGGTAGAGACCGCCCTAGAGAGGGGTGGGCCTGATCCTTGTTGCACTTCCTCGAGACGGTACAACAGGAGTACTGATCGCCACTGCGAGCTCCCAACACACTAACGGATTTGGGTATTTGATCTGAGTTGGCCGCTGGCCTATACGCACTACCACCATGTGGGATAATGGTTATGGGACCCTCTACGTCGTATGTATTAGCCGAAAGCTCTTCAGATGTCATAACTCAGAGATGCGGGCTGATTGTTGGGGTGGGCTGGTTACGTCACTTGTGTATACAGTGTCGCGCCTGGGCCCCGCCCACCCACGCAGCGTGCAGGAGTGCAGAGGGCGATGGCCCAAGACCCCTATGCACTTAGGATTTAGACCGGCGTGCTGACCTCTCTGCTGAGCCTAGGTAGGACTGCGTCGTGTCGATTACCCGAGGCCAGGCATTACCCAGCAAGTGTGTCCGGACAGATGTAATCGAGCGTGCTGGGTAACAGTAGTGCACCCCTGCAGGGAAGTTATCTATTCGAATAGCCGTGTCCACGGTAACAGGACGCTCAGTGTTGTATCCCGATCTACTACAACTTGAACTGAATACATATTACTTTAACTGTAAGCTCCGGGATCGCTTTCTCGTAGGGAGTCGAGGAAGGATCTCTAGGCTTTGCTTCTACATGCTTGTTACTTTATATTATGCTAATCTGCACTCTTCTAATGTTGCAAGACGCTGAAGATGCTAGTCTTCGATAGGCTAGGCCTTCCCCTCTGTTCTGGCATTTCTGAAGTTTAGTCCAAAGATATAGCCCCATTCCTTTGATACCGATGCATGCCTAGAATAGTTCTGATGTAAGTCTTGCGAGTACTTTGGATGAGTACTCATGGTTGCTTTGCTATCTCTTTTTCCCCATACCCGGTTGCTGCGATCAGATGCCGGAGCCCCGGAGCCAGTTGATCCTGCCGACGACTACTACTACCCCACTGGTGGAGACTACTACTACGTGGAGACCGCCGACCTGGAGTAGATTCGGAGGTTCCCAGGCAGGAGGCATGCGCCTTTTCGATCAGATGTAGTTGTTTTGCTCTGCCTTCTTAAGGCAAACTTGTTTCCCTTTTATGTCTGTACTCAGATATTATGTTTGCTTCCGCTAACGCTTGTTCGCGAGCTTATGTATTCGAGCCCTCGAGGCCCCTGGCTTGTAATATGAAGCTTGTATGACTTTTATTCGTGTTTAGAGTTGTGTTGTGATATCTTCCCGTGAGTCTCTGATCTCGATCGTGTGCATTTGCGTGTATGATTAGTGCACGGTTGAGTAGGGGCGTCACAGCCCCCAAGAGGACACACAAGCCCCTGGGCGCCTCTCTCTCCTGTTACTCCACCACCTCGTCCCGACGACGCTTAGCGAAGCGCTGTCGGCGCTCCACCACCACCATCGCCACCACGCCGTCGTGCTGGTTGTGATCCCATCTACTTCTCCTCCCTTGCTTGTTGGATCAAGGAGGAGAAGACATCATCGAGCCGTACGTGTGCTGAACGCGGAGGTGCCGTCCGTTCGGTACTTCATCGGATTGGATCGTGACGAGTACAACTACATCAACCGCGTAATATACGCTTCCGCTTAACGGTCTATGAGGGTATGTAGACACACTCTCTCCTCTCGTTGCTATGCTTCTCCTAGATAGATCTTGGGTGTTCGTAGGAAATTTTTTGATTTTCATGCTTCGTTACCCAACAGTGGCAGCATGAGCTAGGTCTATGGGTAGATGTATATGCACGAGTAGAACACAAAAGTTGTGAGCGTTGATGCTCAAATTGCTTACCTCTCTTGTCTTATTTGGATTCGGCGGTATTGTGGGATGAAGTGGCTCGGACCAACTTTACATGTCCTCACACATGAGACCGGTTCCACCGACTGACATGCAACTTGTTTTGCATAAGGTGGCTAGCGGGTGTCTGTCTCTCCTACTTTAGTTGAATCTAATTTGACGAAGGCGGTCCTTGTAGAAGGTTAAAAGGCAACTTGATTATCACCGTTGTGGCTTTGCGTAGGTAAGAACGGTTCTTGCTAGTTGCCCATAGCAGCCACGTAAAATTTGCAACAACAAAGTAGAGGACGTCTAACTTGTTTTTGCAGGGCATGTTGTGATGTGGTATGGCCAAAACGTGATGTGATATATGTTGATGTATGAGATGATCATGTTTTGTAATAGGTTCATGACTTGCATGTCGATGAGTACGGCAACCGGCAGGAGACATAGGGTTGTCTTTAATTTATTAATGGCCATGTAATTGCTTTACTTTATCGGTATGCGTTAGCAATAGTTGGCGGAGACGACCACATGACGACACGATGATGGAGATCAAGATGATGGAGATCATGGTGTCATGCCGGTGATGATGGAGATCATGCCGGTGCTTTGGAGATGGAGATCAAAGGCACGAGATGATAATGGCCATATCATGTCACATATTGATTGCATGTGATGTTTATATTTTTATGCACCTTATTTTGCTTAGGACGACGGTAGCATTATAAGATGATCCCTTCACTTAATTTCAAGAAATTGTGTTCTCCCTAAGTATGCACCGTTGCAAAAGTTCATCGTTTCGAAGCACCTCGTGATGATCGGGTGTGATAGACTCTATGTTCGCATACAACGGGTGTAAGCCAGTTTTACACATGCAGAATACTTGGGTTAAACTTGACGAGCCTAGCATGTACAGACATGGCCTCGGAACACAGGAGACCGAAAGGTCGAACACGAATCATATAGTAGATATGATCAACATGGAGATGTTCACCATGGATAACTACCCCATCTCACGTGATGATCGGACATGGGTTAGTTGATTTGGATCATGTATCACTTAGACAACTTGAGGGATGTTGATTTAAGTGGGAGTTCATTAGTAATTTGATTAACTGAACTAATTATCATGAACTTAGTCTTAATTGTCTTTGAGAAATTTGTGTTGTAGATCAATGGCCCGCGCTGTAGTTCCCCTGAATTTTAATGCGTTCCTAGAGAAAGCTAAGTTGAAAGATGATGGAAGCAACTATGCGGATTGGGTCCATAACTTGAGGATTATCCTCATTGCTGCATAGAAGGCTTATGTCCTTGATGCACCGCTAGGTGCCGCATGATGTCTACTACACAACTTATTCTTGTAGACTCGTGTTGGGCCTCCAAGCGCAGAGTTTTGTAGGATAGTAGCAATTTTCCCTCAAGTGGATGACCTAAGGTTTATCAATCCGTGGGAGGCGTAGGATGAAGATGGTCTCTCTCAAACAACCCTGCAACCAAATACAAGAAATCTCTTGTGTCCTCAACACACCCAATACAATGGCAATTTGTATAGGTGCACTAGTTCGGTGAAGAGATGGTGATACAAGTGTAGTATGGATAGTAGAAATAGGTTTTTGTAATCTGAAAATAAAAAAACAGCAAGGTAGCAAGTGATAAAACAGAGCACAAACGGTATTGCAATGCTTGAAAACAAGGCCTAGGGTTCATACTTTCACTAGTGCAATCTCTCAACAATGCTAACATAATTGGATCATATAACAATCCCTCAACGTGCGATAAAGAATCACTTCAAAGTTCCTATTAGCGGAGAACATAAGATAGAAATTGTTGTAGGGTACGAAACCACCTCAAAGTTATCCTTTCCGATCAATCTATTGAGTGATACGTCCAATTTGCATCATGATTTCCTACTGTTATTTATTATGTTTTTGATCATTATTAGACTTTATGGTGCAATTCTTATGCCTTTTCTCTCTTAATTTCAAGATTTACATGAAGAGGGAGAATGCCGGCAGCTAGAATTCTGGACCTGAAATAGCCATATCAAAGATACCTATTCTACAGAGCTCCAATTGACCTGAAATTTCACGGAGATTTTTTATTGAATATATAAAAAATACTGGAGAAAAGAGATAACAGAGGGGACCCACCAGCTGCCCACAAGGCAGTAGGGCGCGCCCCCCCTAGGCGCGCCCTAGTGCCTTGTGGGGCCCACAGCTGGCGTCTGGCCCCCTCCTTCTGCTATATGAAGCCATTTGCCCTAGAAAAAATCAAGAGAAGGATTTTGGGATGAAGCACCGCCGTCTCAAGGCAGAACCTGGGCAGGAGCTATTTTGCTCTCCAGCGGAGCGATTCCGCCGGGGATACTTCCCTCCGGGAGGGGGAAATCAAAGCCATCGACATCACCAATGATCCTCTCATCGTGGGAGGACCAATCTTCATCAACATCTTCACCAACACCATTTCATCTCAAACGCTAGTTCATCTCTTGTATTCAATCTTTGTCTCAAAACCTCAGATTGGTACCTGTGGGTTGCTAGTGGTGTTGATTACAACTTGTAGTTGATGCTAGTTGGTTATTTGGTGGAAGATTATATGTTCAGATCCTTAATGCTATTCAATACCCCTCTGATCTTGAACATGAACATGATTTGTGAGTAGTTACTTTTGTTCTTGAGGACATGGGAGAAGTCTTGTCATAAGTAATCTTGTGAATTTGGTATTCATTCGATATTTTGATGATATGTATGTTGTTGCTTCCTTTAGTGGTGTCGTGTGAACGTCGACTACATGACACTTCACCATCTTTGGGCCTAAGGGAAGGAATTGTGGAGTAGTAATTAGATGATGGGTTGCTAGAGTGACAGAAGCTTAAACCCTAGTTTATGCGCTATTCCGTAAGGGGCTGATTTGGATCCATATGTTTCATGCTATGGTTAGAATTATCTTAATTCTTCTTTCATAGTTGTGGATGCTTGCGAGAGGGGGTAATCATAAGTGGGAGGCTTGTTCAAGTAAGAACAGTAACCAAGCACCGGTCCACCCACATACCAAATTATCAAAGTAGTGAACGCGAATCAAACAAACATGGTGAAAGTGACTAGATGAGATTCCCATGTGTCCTCGAGAACGCTTTGCTTATTATACGAGTTCATTCCGGCTTGTCCTTTGCTACAAAAAGGATTGGGCTACCTTGCTGCACTTTATTATATTTGTTACTCGTTACTTGCTACGAATTATCTCTCTATCAAAACTATCTGTTACCGCTACTTTCAGTACTTGCAGAGAATACCTTGCTGAAAACTGCTTGTCATTTCCTTCTGCTCCTCGTTGGGTTCGACACTCTTACTTATCGAAAGGACTACGATTGATCCCCTATACTTGTGGGTCATAAAGACTCTTTTCTTGCACCGTTTCCGGGGAGTGAAGCACCTTTGGTGAGTGGAATTTGGTAAGCAAACATTTATATTACGTGCTGAAATTTATTGTCACTTGTCACTATGGAAAGTAACCCTTTGAGGGGCTTGTTCGGGGTATCTTCACCTCGACCGGAAGAAATAAGAGTTGCTCCTCCACCTGTTGAATGTACTGAAAATATTTATTATGAAATTCCTTCGGGTATGATAGAGAAATTGCTAGCTAATCCTTATGCGGGAGATGGAACGGTACATCCTGATATGCACTTGATCTGTGTGGATGAAATTTGTGGATTGTTTAAGCTTGCAGGTTTATCTGGAGATGGAGTTAAGAAGAAAGTATTCCCTTTATCTTTGGAGGGAAAGGCATTGACATGGTATAGGCTATGTGATGATACTGATACATGGGACTGAACCGGTTGAAGCTGGAATTTCACCAGAAATTTTATCCTATGCATTTGGTTCATCGTGATCGGAATTATATATATAATTTTTGGCCTCGTGAATGAGAAAGTATCGCTCAAGCTTGGGGGAGGCTTAAGTATATGTTGCATACATGCCCCAATCATGAGCTCTCAAGAGAAATAATCCTTCAAAACTTTTATGCTCGGCTTTCTCATAATGATCAATCCATGCTCGATACTTCTTCTGCTGGTTCCTTTATGAAGAAAACTATTGAATCCAGATGGAAACTTCTTGAAAGAATTAAACGCAATTATGAGGATTAGGAAATCAACAAAGGTAATGAGTGATGACCCACAAGTATAGGGGATCAATCGTAGTCCTTTCGATAAGTAAGAGTGTCGAACCCAAAGAGGAGCAGAAGGAAATGACAAGCAGTTTTCAGCAAGGTGATTTCTGCAAGCACTGAAATTATCGGTAACGAGTAGTTTGATAGCAAGATAATTTGTAACAAGTGACAAGTAGCAATAGTAACAAAGAGTGCAGCAAGTTGGCCCAATCCTTTTTGTAGCAAAGGACAAGCCGGAACGATCTCTTATAGTAAGTAAAGCGTTCTCGAGGACACATGGGAATTTCATCTAGTCACTTTCATCATGTTTGTTTGATTCGCGTTCGCTACTTTGATAATTTGATATGTGGGTGGACCGGTGCTTGGGTGTTGTTCTTACTTGAACAAGCCTCCCACTTATGATTACCCCCTCTCGCAAGCATCCGCAACTACAAAAGAAGAATTAAGATAACTCTAACCATAGCATTAAACATATGGATCCAAATCAGCCCCTTACGGAATAGCGCATAAACTAGGGTTTAAGCTTCTGTCACTCTAGCAACCCATCATCTAATTACTACTCCACAATGCATTCCCTTAGGCCCAAAGATGGTGAAGTGTCATGTAATCGACGTTCACACGACACCACTAAGGGAATCAACAACATAGATATCATCAAAATATCGAACGAATACCAAATTCACATGATTACTTATGACAAGACTTCTCCCATGTCCTCAAGAACAAAAGTAACTACTCACAAATCATAATCATGTCCAAGATCAGAGAGGTATTGAATAGCATAATAGATCTGAACATATAATCTTCCACCAAATAAACCAACTAGCATCAACTACAAGATGTAATCAACTCTACTAGCAACCCACAGGTACCAATCTGAGCTTTTGAGACAAAGATTGAATACAAGAGATGAACTAGGGTTTGAGATGGGATGGTGCTGGTGAAGATGTTGATGAAGATTAATCCTCCCACGATGAGAGGATCACTTGTGATGTCGATGGCGATGATTTCCCCCTCCCGGAGGGAAGTATCCCCGGCAGAATCTCTCCGCCGGAGAGCAAAAGTGCTCCTGCCCAAGTTCCGCCTCAAGACGGTGGGCACCGTCCCGAAAGTCTTCTCTATATTTTTTTCTAGGGCAAATGCACTTATATACCAGAAAATGGGGGCCAGAGGCTGGCCAGGGGCCCCACGAGGTACCAGGGCGCGCCTAGGGGGGGTGGCGCGCCCTAGTGCCTCGTGGGCACCTGGGTGGCCCCCTCTGGTACTTCTTGCTTCCAGTATTTTTTATTTATTCCAAAATAAATCTCCGTAAAATTTCAGCTCATTTGGAGATGTGCAGAATAGGTATCTCTGACATAGCTTTTTCAGGTCCAGAATTCCAGCTGCCGGCAATCTCCCTCCTTGTGTAAATCTTGCATATTAAGAGAGAAAAGGCATTAGAATTGCTCCACAAAGTGTTATATTGATTAAAAACACTATAAATAACAGTAGTAAAACATGATGCAAAATGGACGTATCAACTCCCCCAAGCTTAGACCTCGCTTGTCCTCAAGCGAAAGCCGATATCGATAATCATGTCCACATGTTTAAAGAGAGAGGTGTCGATAAAAACAAAATACAGACATAGTAGCATCATGATCATTATTATAACAACAATATTTATTATCATAAACTTCTCATGAGCAAGTAACAATTCATCACAACAATGGGGTATACGGCATAAACTTTCTTGAAAACTAACAAACTATGTTCTCAGTCAACAATGCAATTGCAATTCATCATATTTTCAGGAAGGGTCTCATGTAGGAGCTATTTAGCAAGTCCACATACTCAACCATCATTTAGTCTTCTATGATTGCTAACACTCACGACATATATATGGAGCAAAAAGTTTCAGCCAGACACATAGAAAGATAGGGGCTTGTGATTTCGCCTCCCAACTTATTCACCTCACGGGTGATGTCAACAATAATAACTCATGATCACTCATATCCAATTGGATATATATGCCTAGATCTTTCCCCATCACATGATGCTTACAAAAGAGAAAAATAAAAAGAAAGTAGAGGAGAACACTACTGACTCTTGCATAAAAAGTAAATACATAAAAGTAAAGGATAGGCCCTTCGCAGAGGTAAGCAGAGGTTGTCATGCGCTTTCTGTTGTTGGATGCAAGAGCTCTTAATGCAAAGGAACATCACTTTATATTGCCCCTTGTGATAGCAACCTTTATTATGCAGTCTGTCGCTTTTATTTCTTTACCATCACAAGTTCGTACAAAGCTTATTTCCCTTACAATAAAAGTTCAGATATATTTAGAGGCAGTTTTTATTGCTTTTTGCACCAATGACAACTTACTTGAAGGATCTTATTCAATTCCTAGGTAGATATAGTGGACTCTCATGACATGAAACTGGGTTTAAGGGTTTTGGATGCACAAGTAGTATCTCTACTTGGTGCGGATTTTTGGCTAGCAAAGATATTGGGCAAGCACCACATGTTGGAGGATCTATAACAATATAACTTCTATGTGAATATGAACAAACATAATTCATTACGTTGTCTTCCTTGTCCAACGTCAACAATTTGACATAAAATATTTAATGGGGGCTCACAATCATAAAAGATGTCCAAGATAGTATATTTGCATGTGAATCTTCTCTTCCTTTATTAACTTTTTCATGAATTGCATCATTGACTAATGCTGTGTTTGTTAACTTCCAATAAATTTTACCACTTATACTTTTCTTTATGTAATGTCATTACTTTCTATAAGATTAGCATATGATCTTTTTCATTATTTTCATTGCTATAATTGAAACATGAAAGTAAAGAAGCAAAAACTCAAACTACTCTTTATTATATAACTCTCAACTCGATTACATAGATAGATAGATCACGAAGCTAACACTCGAAAATAGATCATACTAAACTTTTATTAAACTAGATCATGAAATAACTAAGGATCGAACTAAAAATAGGTAAAGATAATAAAAGTGATGGTGATACGATACCGGCGCACCTCCCCCAAGCTTGGCACAAGCCAAGGGGAGTGCCCATACCTATGTACTCAAGTCTCCTTCTTCGGTGATGGTGGTGGTGATGAAGTGATGAGCTTATCCTTCATAACATTAACTAGGATCTCCTTTAAGCTTTGAATTTCTCGGAGCACATGCTGTATCATCTCTGTATTCTTTTGGACTTCGGCCATGATATGTTTATTCTCTGGCCCCCAAGCATTCTTTCCTGCATCACTTTCACTTGGAAGAGAGATATCCCAATTGGAAGGTATGTGCATACGAGGAGTATTTTCTACCCCATAATTGTGAACCAAATTATGAAAATTGTTCCGATGTAACCTGTGTAAGGGCCTTCTAGGGGGAAGCCCTTCTTGAACCTCTGGAATCCCATGGCTTGTAATGCTTCTCACAGCTTGATGTGGGTTTGGAATTGTGGAGATCATGGCAAGGGTGCCCCTCTCGGAGGCCGGAGGGTGGACCTCAAGCGAATCTCCATCATCTTCTTCCATGATAACCTCTCCTTCCCCCTCTCGCCTGAGCTCCATCTACAGCAACCAAGCATCGTCCCCCACATTGTTTGAGGAAGAGGAAGACATGATGCCTGGCTTCGAGATCTGACAGAAAACAACACGAAATAAGAATAGGGAGAAAACTTGCGATAAAGTGGTTAAAACGTACGGGAGTATATATAAAGATTTTTTATCTTGCAAAACAAGTAATCCAGAAGAAAAACGGAGTCGGGAAGGCTCACGTGGAGCCCACGAGGTACCAGGGCACTCCTGGGGGGGTGACGCGTCCTGGTGCCTCGTGGGCACCAGGTGGGTCCCCCCGGCTGTTTCTTATTTTTGTATTTTTGTAAATATTCCAAAACTGAAAGAAAATATTTTTATGGAATTTTTGGAGTCGGTTTACTTACCGTATCACATACCTCTTCCTTTTCAGGGTTCTGGAGTGTTCCGGAAGGTCTCTCTTATGTATTCCTCCGGTGTAATTGTTTCAATAATATTAGTTTCAACATTAATGGGGGTACCTGAAATATAGTGCTTAATTCTTTGCCCATTCACCACTCTCGGATTAGTGCCTTCGGAGTTGTTTATTTTGATGGCTCCGGAGCGATAGAATTCTTCGATGATATACGGTCCTTCCCATTTAGAGAGGAGTTTTCCTGCAAAGAATCTCAAACGAGAATTGTACAATAGAACTTGCTCACCTACTTTAAATTCCCGTTTTTGAATTCTTCTATCATGCCATCTTTTAACTTTTTCTTTAAACAATTTGGCATTTTCATAAGCTTGGGTTCTCCATTCATCTAATGAGCTAATATCAAATAACCTCTTTTCACCGGCAAGTTTAAAATCATAATTTAGTTCTTTAATTGCCCAGTATGCTTTATGCTCTAACTCAAGAGGTAAATGACATGCTTTTCCATAAACCATTTTATAAGGAGACATACCCATAGGATTTTTATAAGCAGTTCTATAAGCCCACAATGCATCGTCAAGTTTCTTAGACCAATTCTTCCTAGATCTATTGACGGTTTTCTGCGGAATTAATTTTATTTCTCTATTGCTCAATTCAACTTGACCACTAGTTTGAGGATGATAGGGAGATGCAATTCTATGGTTAACATCATATTTAGCAAGCAGTTTACGGAATGCACCATGAATAAAATGTGAACCACCATCAGTTATTAAATATCTAGGGACTCCAAACCTTGGGAAAATAACTTCTTTAAGCATTTAAATAGAAGTGTTATGATCAGCACTACTAGTTGGAATAGCTTCTACCCACTTAGTAACATAATCAACAACAACTAAAATATGAGTATACCCATTGGATTTGGGAAAAGGTCCCATATAATCAAATCCCCAAACATAAAATGGTTCAACAGCAAGTGAATAATTCATAGGCATTTCCTGACATCTAGCAACATTACCAATTCTTTGACATTCATCACAAGATAGGACAAACTTACGAGCATCCTTGAAAAGAGTAGGCCAATAAAAACCAGATTGTAATACCTTGTGTGCAGTTCTGTCTCCCGCATTGTGTCCTCCGTAAGCTTCGGAATGACACTTCCGTAGGATTTGTTCCTGTTCATGCTCAGGTATACAACATCTAATAATACCATCTACTCCTTCTTTATAAAGATGTGGGTCATCCCAGAAGTAATGTCTTAAATCAAAGAAGAACTTTTTCTTTTGTTGGTATGTGAAACTAGGTGGTATGTATTTAGCAACAATGTAATTAGCATAGTCTGCATACCAAGGAGTATTACGAGAAGCATTTATGATAGCTAATTATTCATCAAGAAAATCATCATTAATAGGTAGTGGGTCATCAAGAATGTTTTCCATTCTAGACAAATTATCTGCTACGGGATTCTCAGCTCCCATTCTATCAGTAATATGCAAGTCAAATTCTTGTAGCAATAAAACCCACCTAATGAGTCTAGGTTTAGCATCTTTCTTTTTCATAAGATATTTAATAGCAGCATGATCGGTGTGAACAGTTACTTTAGAATCAACTATATAAGATCTGAATTTGTCACATGCAAACACAACTGCTAGAAATTCTTTTTCAGTAGTAGCATAATTTCTTTGGGCACTGTCTAGAGTTTTACTAGCATAATGGAGAACGTTTAATTTCTTATCAACTCTTTGTCCTAGAATAGCACCAACAGCGTAAAATTTCTAGACCTCTTACGTTATCCATTATGTTGTTGGTGTTGTTCTTACGCTGTTGGTGCTGTTCTAGGACAAAGAGTTGATAAGAAATTAAACGTTCTCCATTATGCTAGTAAAACTCTAGACAATGCTCAAAGAAATTATGATACTACTGAGAAAGAATTTTTAGCAGTTGTGTTTGCATGTGATAAATTTAGATCTTATATTGTTGATTCCAAGGTTACTGTTCACACTGATCATGCTGCTATTAAATACCTTATGGAAAAGAAAGATGCTAAGCCTAGACTTATTAGATGGGTTCTTCTGCTACAAGAATTCGATTTGCATATTGTTGATAGGAAGGGAGCTGAGAATCCCATAGCAGATATTTGTCTAGAATGGAAAATGTTCTTGATGAGCCACTTCCTATTAATGATGATTTTCCTGATGAACAATTAGGTGTGATAAATGCTTCTCGTAATACTCCTTGGTATGCAGACTATGCTAATTACATTGTTGCTAAATACATACCACCTAGCTTTACATATCAACAAAAGAAAAAGTTTTTCTTTGATTTAAGACATTACTTTTGGGATGACCCACATCTATATAAAGAAGGAGTAGATGGTATTATTAGACGTTGTGTACCTGAGCATGAATAGGAACAAACCCTACATAAGTGTCACTCCGAGGCCTATGGAGGACATCATGCGGGAGACCGAACTGCACACAAGGTATTACAATCTGGTTTTTATTGGCCTACTCTTTTCAAGGATGCACGTAAGTTTGTCCTTTATTGTGATGAATGTCAAAGAATTGGTAATGTTGGTAGACGTCAGGAAATGCCTATGAATTATTCACTTGTTATTGAACCATTTGATGTTTTGGGTTTTGATTATATGGGACCTTTTCCTAAATCCAATGGGTATACTCATATTTTAGTTGCTGTTGACTACGTTACTAAGTGGGTAGAAGCTATTCCAACTAGTAGTGCTGATCACAACACTTCTATTAAAATGCTTAAAGAAGTCATTTTCCCGAGGTTTGGAGTCCCTAGATATTTAATGACTGATGGTGGTTCACATTTTATTCATGGTGCTTTCCGTAAGTTGCTTGCTAAATATGATGTTAACCATAGAATTGCATCCACTTACCATCCTCAGTCTAGTGGTCAAGTTGAATTAACTAATAGGGAAATAAAATTGATTTTGCAAATAACCGTTAATAGATCTAGAAAGAATTGGTCTAAGAAACTTGATGATGCATTATGGGCTTACAGAACTGCATATAAAAATCCTATGGGTATGTCTCCGTATAACATGGTTTATGGAAAAGCATGTCATTTAACTCTTGAATTAGAACATAAAGCTTATTGGGTAATTAAAGAACTTAATTATGATTGTAAACATGCCGGTGAGAAGAGGTTATTTGATATCAGTTCTTTAGATGAATGGAGAACCCAAGCCTATGACAATGCTAAGTTGTTTAAAGAAAAAGTTAAAAGGTGGCATGACAAAAGAATTCAAAAACGGGAATTCAAAGTAGGTGATCATGTTATATTATACAATTCTCGTTTGAGATTCTTTGCAGGAAAACTTCTCTCTAAATGGGAAGGACCGTATATCATCGAAGAAGTTTATCGCTCCGGAGCCATCAAAATAAACAACTCCGAAGGCAATAATCCGAGAGTGGTGAATGGGCAAAGAATTAAGCACTATATTTCAGGTACTCCCATTAATGTTGAAACTAATATTATAGAAACAATTACGCCGGAAGAGCACATCAAAGAGTCCTTCCGGAACGCTCCAGAATCCTGAAAAGGGGTAGGTATGTGATACGGTAAGTAAACCGACTCCAAAAATTCCATAAAAATTATTTCTGTCAGTTTTGGTATATTAGAAAAATTACAAAAATAAGAAACAGCCGAGGGGACCCATGTGCTGCCCAGGCAGAAGGGCGCGACCCCCCCGGGGCGCGCCGTGGTGCCTTGTGGGCCCCACGTGTGCCTTCCCGACTCCGTTTTCTTCCCGTATTGCTTGTTTTGCAAGATAAAAATTCTTTATATATACTCTCGTCTGATTTGACCACCGTATCGCAAGTTTTCTCCCTGTTCTTGTTTTGCGCTATTTTCTGCCAGACTCTTGGGGACGAGCGCCATGTCATCTCAGGACTCGGATGGGGAAAGATATGCCTCTCATATTGTCACAAACCCTAGAGTCTATGGGGACACTGATCCCTATGGTTGGACCTCTAATGAAGAGGAGGATGTTGATTTGAGGGAAAGGCAAGGTCATTCCAGCGAAGAGGATGAGGATTCAAGAGGTCCAGCTTACCTGACACAGCGAAGGTTCCTAAAATTCTATTCACCCCTTTTCGTCATGTGCAAGAAGATTTGGATAAACTACGTCGCAAAATTTGGGATCTCGTAAGAGAAAATGACAAATTAAAAGAAGAAATTCATGTCCTCAAGTGGAAGGCAGAGGACAAGCCCACCACTTCATCACCACCATCACCGAAGAAGGAGACTTGAGTACATGGGTATGGGCACTCCCCTTGGCTTGTGCCAAGCCTGGGGGAGGCGCCCCGGTATCGTATCATCATCACTTTCTCATTATCATTATCTATCTTAGTTCGATCCTTAGTTATTTCGTGATTTAGAGGAATAAAGTTTTAGTATGATTTAGTTTTGAGTGCTTGCTGTGTGATCTATCTATCTATGTAATCGTGTGTGAAAGTTATATAATAAAGATTAGTTTGAGTTGAGTGTTTTGCTTTTGATGATCCAATCTTAGAAATAAAGAATAAAAAGTAAGATCATATGCTAATCCCATGGGGAGTGATGACTTCACATAAAAGAAGTATAATTGATCAAACTTGTTGGAAGTTGACAAACATAGCATTGGTCAATGTAGCAATTCATGAAAAAGTAATAAAGGAAGAGAGGTCTCACATATAAATATACTATCTTGGACATCTTTTATGATTGTGAGCCCCCATCAAATATTCTATGACAATTAGTTGACGTTGGACAAGGAAGACAACGTAATGGGTTATGTTTGCTTATATTCACATAGAAGTTATATTGTTTTGGATCCTCTAACATGTGGTGTTTACCACCTATCTTTGCTAGCCAAAAAAAAATCCGCACCAAGTAGAGATACTACTTGTGCATCCAAAAACCCTTAAACCCAGTTTCATGTCATGAGAGTCTACTATATCTACCTATGGATTGAATAAGATCCTTCAAGTAAGTTGTCATCGGCGCAAAGCAATAAAAATTGCTCCTAAATATGTATGAACTTTATACGATCTTGTGATGGTGGAGCAATAAAAGCGACAGACTGCATAATAAAGGTCGCTATCACAAGGGGCAATATAAAGTGACGTTCCTTTACATTAAGAGCTTGCACATCCAAAAACAAAAGCGCATGACAACCTCTGCTTCCCTCTGCGAAGGGCCTATCTTTTACTTTATGTATTTACTTTCATGCAAGAGTCAATAGTATTCTTCTCTATTCCATTTTTATTTTCTCTTTTGGCAAACATCATGTGGTGGGGATTGATCCATGCATATATATCCAGTTGAATGTAGGTGATCATGAGTTATTATTGTTGACATTACCCTTGAGGTAAAAACGTTGGGAGGCAAAATTATAAGCCCCTATCTTTCTATGTGTCTGACTGAAACTTTTGCTCCATAAGTATGCCGTGAGTGTCAGCAATCATAGAAGACTAAATGATAGTTGAGTATGTGAACTTGCTAAACAAAGCTCTTACATAGACTCTTTCTGATAATATGATGAATTGCAATTGCTTCAGTGACTGAGATCATAGTTTGTTAGTTTTCAATTTGGTTTATGGTTCATACTTTAATTTGTGGATGAATTGTCACTTTTTCATGAGAAGTTTTATGATGATATATTGCTGTTATAATAAAGATCATGATGCTCCATGTCCGTATTTTATTTTTATCGACGTCTCTCTCTCTCTCTAAAAATGTGGTCATGATTATCGATTTCGACTTTTCGCTTGAGGGCAAGCGAGGTCTAAGCTTGGGGGAGTTGATACGTCCAATTTGCATCATGATTTCCTACTGTTATTTATTATGTTTTTGATCATTATTTCACTTTATGGTACAATTCTTATGCCTTTTCTCTCTTAATTTGCAAGATTTACATGAAGAGGGAGAATGCCGGCAGCTGGAATTCTGAACCTGAAATAGCCATATCAGAGATACCTATTCTACAGAGCTCCAATTGACCTGAAATTTCATGGAAATTTTTTATTGAATATATAAAAAATACTGGAGAAAAGAGATAACAGAGGGGACCCACCAGCTGCCCACAAGGCAGTAGGGCGCGGCCCCCCTGGGCGCGCCCTAGTGCCTTGTGGGGCCCACAGCTGGCGTATGGCCCCCTCCTTCTGCTATATGAAGCCATTTGCCCTAGAAAAATCAAGAGAAGGCTTTTGGGACGAAGTGCCGCCGTCTCGAGGCGGAACTTGGGCAGGAGCTATTTTGCTCTCCGGCGGAGCGATTCCGCCGGGGATACTTCCCTCCAAGAGGGGGAAATCGAAGCCATCGACATCACCAACGATCCTCTCATCATGGGAGGACCAATCTTCATCAACATCTTCACCAGCACCATCTCATCTCAAACCCTAGTTCATCTCTTGTATTCAATCTTTGTCTCAAAACCTCAGATTGGTACCTGTGGGTTGCTAGTAGTGTTGATTACATCTTGTAGTTGATGCTAATTGGTTTATTTGGTGGAAGATTATATGTTCAGATCCTTAATGCTATTCAATACCCCTCTGATCTTGAACATGAACATGATTTGTGAGTAGTTACTTTTGTTCTTGAGGACATGGGAGAAGTCTTGTCATAAGTAATCATGTGAATTTGGTATTCATTCGATATTTTGATGATATGTATGTTGTTGCTTCCTTTAGTGGTGTCGTGTGAACGTCGACTACATGACACTTCACCATCTTGGGCCTAAGGTAAGGCATTGTGGAGTAGTAATTAGATGATGGGTTGCTAGAGTGACAGAAGCTTAAACCCTAGTTTATGCGCTATTCCGTAAGGGGCTGATTTGGATCCATATGTTTCATGCTATGGTTAGAGTTATCTTAATTCTTCTTTCGTAGTTGCGGATGCTTGCGAGAGGGGGTAATCATAAGTGGGAGGCTTGTTCAAGTAAGAACAACACCCAAGCACTGGTCCACCCACATACCAAATTTTCAAAGTAGTGAACGCGAATCAAACAAACATGGTGAAAGTGACTAGATGAGATTCCCATGTGTCCTCGAGAACGCTTTGCTTATTATACGAGTTCGTTCCGGCTTGTCCTTTGCTACAAAAAGGATTGGGCCACCATGCTGCACTTTATTATATTTGTTACTCGTTACTTGTTACGAATTATCTTGCTATCAAAACTATCTGTTACCGCTAGTTTCAGTACTTGCAGAGAATACCTTGCTGAAAACCGCTTGTCATTTCCTTCTGCTCCTCGTTGGGTTCGACACTCTTACTTATCGAAAGGACTACGATTGATCCCCTATACTTGTGGGTCATCATTGAGCCATCCCTATAAGTGTCACAAATAGCCCTAGAGTTCGTACTAAAATAACACCATATGATACGCATCAACCAACTCTAATGTCACCTAGATACTCCAATGTCACCACAAGTATCCGTGAGTTGATTATTCGATATGCATCAAACAACTTCAGATTCATAGTATTCAATCCACACAAAGAACTTCAAAGAGTGCCCCAAGATTTCTACCGGAGAAAGTAGGACGAAAACATGCATCAACCCCTATGCATAGATTACCCCAACACTACTGGAATCTGGCATTTTGCCATCTGTCCCCTCTTTGCCGCGTGCCAGCTGACGACAAAGATGCTCTTTGCCGTCTGCTTTGGCAAAGCAGATGGCAAAGAACCAGCTGATGGCAAAGAGGGTCTTTGCCGTCAGCTATCTCTTTGTCGTCTGCCAGCTGACGGCAAAGAGGCCAATGGCAGACGGCAAAGAGCCTGGTGGGCCCCCCGTGGCACGGCGTTGGCTAGGGCACCTTCTTTGCTGTTTGCCACCTCTTTGCCGTCTGCTAGCAGACGGCAAAGAAGGGCTAGGCAGACGGCAAAGAGGTGAGGGTGGGGCCCACAGGGTCACGGCGCTGGCTAGCTAACGGCAAAGAGTTCTTTGCCGTCTGCCAGCAGACGGCAAAGAGGGGGGTTACCTTAACGGCTGTGCACCCCACCCGAAACCCCCACTCCCACGCGCCTCTCTTTCTCTCTCTCTCTCTCTCTCATCCGCCGCCGCCGCCCCATCGCCGCCCCGTCGCCGCCCCCTCCCTGCCACCCCGCCCCGTCGCCGCCCCTCCCTGCCACCCCGCCCCGTCGCCGCCCCTTCCTGCCGCCTCGTCGCCGCCCCGCCGCCCCCGAAGCCCGGCCCGGCCGCCCCCGCCGGCCCAGACCCCCCTGCCCCCCTCTAGTGAGCTCCCCCCTCCTGCCCCTCTATTTTGTTTTGTTTTTTTTAGTTTTTCTCTGTTTTTGCAGTAAGAAAATTAGATGTTTAGGTAAATAGATGTTTAGATGTTTAGGTAAATAGATGTTTAGGTAAATAGAAAAAAAGGAAAAGAAGAAAAAATAAGAAGAAGAAGAAGAAGAAGAAGAAGAAGAAAAAGAAGAGGAGGAGGAGGAGAAGAAAAAAGAAGAAGAAGAAGAAGAAAAAAAGAGGAGAGGAGGAGAAGAAGAAGAGGAAAAAGGAAAGGAAGAAGAAGAAGAAGAAGAAGAAGAAGAGGAGGAGGAGAAGAAAAAAGAAGAAGAAGAAGAAGAAGAAGAAGAAGAAGAAGAAGAAGAAAGAGGAGAGGAGGAGAAGAAGAAGAGGAAAAAGGAAAGGAAGAAGAAGAAGAAGAAGAAGAAGAAGAAGAAGAAGAGAAGAATAAGAAGAAGAAGAAGAAGAAAAGGAAGAAAAGGAAGAAGAGGAAGAAGAAGAAAAGGAAAAAGAGAAAAAAAAGACCCCGACACCACGACACCCCGACCCGACAGCACGACACCCCGACACGACACCCCGAAACCCCGACACCCCGACACCCTGACAGCCCGACACCCCGACACGACACCTCGACACCCCGACACGACACCCTGACACCCCGACACCCCGACACCAAGACACGACACCCCGACACCCCGACCCGACACTCCGACACCACGACACCCCGACACCCCGACCCGACACCCCGTCATATATTTGTGAATTAAGAGTTAGGTCATATATTTTCTGATTTTGTTATGAAAAACATCATATATATTTGTGTTGATCGGGTGGATTTAAATGTGCAGTTGTTTCGTCGCTGCGAGGGTCTGGTGTTCGACGACCTCCCAGTGCGTTCGACGAGCTCCGCCCCTGCGTTCGTGGGTGAGCACAAATGACATCTCCTCCTCCCCCCTTCATTTGCTCTGTTCCGGTCATCGTGCCGATGAAACTTGCTAGCTATAGGTGTCTTCAATCATCAGTATGCGTGACCACTATGCGTCTCCCGTTCGAAAGGGTTACATCTATAAATATGCATGCATTTGCATATTTATAACCGTGATTCTTTCGAATTGTCCAACGTTATCCATGGACAGCCCGAGTATGTGTAGATTGGGTTCATTTTCCCATATGCTCTGCTCCGGATCCGATGCAGAATTTCGTCAGTGCCTCCCTGTTGTTCTCCAGGTACACATCCTCTCTGCTAATTGTCGAGACGTGTATCAGGAGAACAGCGGGGAGGTGCTGCCGAAATTTTGCGTCGGATCCGAGCAGAGCATGGGAAAACGAACCCAATCTACACATACTCGGGTGGGATTAGGACCTATCTTGACCTATTAGCGTCTAGGTTGCACGGACGTAATAAAACTGACAAACTCCATTAACTGATGAATATGGTTTGCTGAATTATGTATATATTTCTTGTGTGTCCAGTAGCTAGGCAAGATGAGTGATCGTTCGTAGGTTCGCTGTTGTCTAACAACATAACTTCCAGAACAGGATTACCGTACCACTCTGGTGCGGAACGTACTCTGGTCGACCTACGAAGTTCAGTAGTAACTTGATCTGAAGTTTCATGATCTTTATCATTATCTTCCTCTCTTATTGGTGTAGGCATGACGGGAACGGTTTTCTCTGATGAGCTACTTTCCAATTCGAGAGAAGGTACAATTACCTCATCAAGTTCTACTTTCCTCCCACTCACTTCTTTCGAGAGAAACTCCTTCTCTAGAAAGGACCCATTCTTGGCAACAAAGACCTTGCCTTCGGATCTGTGGTAGAAGGTGTACCCAATTGTTTCTTTAGGGTATCCTATGAAGACGCACTTCTCCGCTTTGGGTTCAAGCTTATAAGGTTGAAGTTTTTTCACATAAGCATCGCATCCCCAAACTTTAAGAAACGACAGCTTAGGTTTCTTGCCAAACCATAGTTCATACAGTGTCGTCTCAACGGATTTAGACGGTGCCCTATTTAACGTGAATGCAGCTGTCTCTAATGCATAACCCCAAAACGATAGTGGCAAATCGGTAAGAGACATCATAGAACGCACCATATCCAATAGAGTACGGTTACGACGTTCGGACACACCATTACGCTGTGGTGTTCCAGGTGGCGTGAGTTGTGAAACAATTCCACATTTTCTTAAATGAAGGCCAAACTCATAACTCAAATATTCGCCTCCGCGATCAGATCATAGAAACTTTATTTTCTTGTTACGATGATTCTCTACTTCACTCTGAAATTCTTTGAACTTTTCAAATGTTTCAGACTTATGTTTCATCAAGTAGATATACCCATATCTACTCAAATCATCTGTGAAGGTTAGAAAATAAAGATACACGCCGCGTGCTTCAACATTCATCGGACCGCATACATCGGTATGTATTATTTCCAACAAATCAGTAGCTCGCTCCATTGTTCCGGAGAACGAAGTTTTAGTCATCTTGCCCATGAGGCATGGTTCGCAAGTATCAAATGATTCATAATCAAGAGATTCCAAAAGTCCATCCGTATGGAGTTTCTTCATGCGCTTTACACCAATACGACCTAAACGGCAGTGCCACAAGTATGTTGCACTATCATTATCAACTTTGCATCTTTTGGCATCAATATTATAAATATGTGTATCACTACGATCGAGATTCAACAAGAATAGACCATTCACAAAAGGTGCGTGACCATAAAAGATGTTACTCATATAAATAGAACAACCATTATTCTCTGACTTAATTGAATAACCGTCTCGCAATAAACAAGATCCAGATATAATGTTCATGCTCAACGCTGGCACCAAATAACAATTATTGAGGTCTAAAACTAATCCCGAAGGTAGATGTAGAGGTAGCGTGCCGACGGCGATCACATCAACCTTGGAACCATTCCCGACGCGCATTGTCACCTCGTTCTTAGCCAATCTTCGCTTATTCCGTAGCTCCTGTTTCGAGTTACAAATATGAGCAACCGAACCAATATCAAATACCCAGGCGCTACTGCGAGCATTAGTGAGGAACACATCAATAACATGTATATCAAATATACCTTTGCTCACTTTGCCATCCTTCTTATCCGCCAAATACTTGGGGTAGTTCCGCTTCTAGTGACCAGTCCCTTTGCAGTAGAAGCACTCTGTTTCAGGCCTGGGTCCAGCTTTGGGTTTCTTCGTGGGAGCGGCAACTTGCTTGTCGTTCTTCTTGAAGTTCCCCTTCTTTCCCTTGCCCTTTTTCTTGAAACTAGTGGTTTTGTTAACCATCAACACTTGATGCTCCTTCTTGATTTCTACCTCCGCTGATTTCAGCATCGCGAAGAGCTCGGGAATTGTCTTCTCCATCCCTTGCATATTATAGTTCATCACGAAGCCTTTATAGCTTGGTGGCAGTGACTGAAGAACTCTGTCAATAACACTCTCAACCGGAAGATCAATTCCCAGCTGAGTCAAGTGGTTGTGGTACCCAGACATTCTGAGTATGTGTTCACTGACAGAACTGTTCTCCTCCATCTTACAGCTAAAGAACTTGTTGGAGACTTCATATCTCTCAATCCGGGCATTAGCTTGAAATATCAATTTCAGCTCTTGGAACATCTCATATGCTCCGTGGCGTTCAAAACGCTTTTGCAGTCCCGGTTCTAAGCCGTAGAGCATGGCACACTGAACTATCGAGTAGTCATCAGATCGAGCCTGCCAGGCGTTCACAACGTCTGCAGCAGCTCCTGCAGCAGGTCCATCACCTAGCGGTGCATCAAGGACATAATTCTTCTGTGCAGCAATGAGGATAATCCTCAAGTTACGGACCCAGTTCGTGTAGTTGCTACCATCATCTTTCAACTTAGCTTTATCTAGGAACGCATTAAAATTCAACGGAACAGTAGCACGGGCCATTTATCTACAACATAGATATGCAAAGAAACTATCAAGACTAAGTTCATGATAAATTAAGTTCAACTAATCAAATTACTAATGAACTCCCACTTAAATTAACATCCCTCAAGTTAACTAAGTGATACATGATCCAAATCAACTAGCCCATGTCCGATCATCACGTGAGATGGGATAGTCATCAATGGTGAACATCTCCATGTTGATCATATCTACTATATGACTCATGTTTGACCTTTCGGTCTCCAGTGTTCCGAGACCATGTCTGTACATGCTAGGCTCATCAAGTTTAACCCAAGTATTCTGCTTGTGTAAAACTGGCTTACACCCGTTGTATGTGAACGTAGAATCTATCACACCCGATCATCACGAGGTGCTTCGAAACGACGAACTTTAGCAACGGTGCATCCTCGGGGAGAACACTTTTATCTTGAAATTTAGTGAAGGGATCATCTTATAATGCTACCGTCGTTCTAAGCAAAATAAGATGCATAAAGGATAAACATCACATGCAATCAAAATATGTGACATGATATGGCCATCATCTTGTGCTTTTGATCTCCATCTCCAAAGCATCGTCATGATCTCCATCATCACCGGCTCGACACCTTGATCTCCATCGTTGCGTCGTGGTCGTCTCGCCAACTATTGCTTCTACAACTATTGCTAACGCATAGCGATAAAGTAAAGCAATTACATGGCGCTTGCATTTCATACAATAAAGAGACAACCATAAGGCTCCTGCCGGTTGCCGATAAATTACAAAACATGATCATCTCATACAATAACGTATATCACATCATGTCTTGACCATATCACATCATAGCATACCCTGCAAAAACAAGTTAGACGTCCTCTACTTTGTTGTTGCAAGTTTTACGTGGCTGCTACGGGCTTCTAGCAAGAACCGTTCTTACCTACGGCATAAAACCACAACGGTGATTTATCAAGTTTGTTGTTTTAACCTTCAACAAGGACCGGCCACAGTCATATTCGATTCAACTAAAGTAGAAGAAACAGACACCCGCCAGCCACCTTTATGCAAAACAAGTTGCATGTCTGTCGGTGGAACCGGTCTCATGTACGTGGACATGTAAGGTTGGTCCGGGCCGCTTCATCTTACAATACCGCCGAATCAAAATAAGACGTTGGTGGTAAGCAGTATGACGATCACCGCCCACAACTCTTTGTGTTCTACTCGTGCATATCATCTACGCATAGACCTGGCTCATGATGCCACTGTTGGGGAACGTTTCATGGAAAACAAAAAAAATTCTACACACACGCAAGATCTATCCATGGAGATGCATAGCTACGAGAGGGGGAGTATGTCTACGTACCCTCGTAGACCGTAAGCGGAAGCGTTAGAACAACGCGGTTGATGTCGTCGAACAACTTCACGATCCAACCGACCGAGCACCGAACATACGGCACCTCCGCGTTCAGCACACGTTCAGCTCAGTGACATCCTCGACTTCTTGATCCAGCAAGACGGCGAGGTAGTGGATGAGTTCCGGCAGCACGACGGCGTAGTGACGGTGATGGTGATGCTATCTCCGTAGGGCTTCGCCCAAGCACTGCAAAAATATGACCGAGGGACGGAACTGTGGAGGGGCTTGGAATAGAAGGAATAGTGCCACATGAACAGTAACCATGAATAGTACACACGTGGACTTGGACTCCAAAGTCCAATCCTATTCCTACTAGGACTCTCCCTTTTTTCCTTCCCTAGCTGCGTGGGCTTTTGAGGACTTGGTGCGCCTGGCCTAATAAGGCCAGGGCGCCTCCCCTTAGCCCATGCCGGCCCTTTGGGACGTGGTGGACCCACTTGTGGACTTCCGGACCCCTCCGGAATCCTCCGGAACCTTCTGGAAGCTTCCCGGTACAATACCGAAAAAACTGCACCTTTTTCCGGAACCCAAAATATGACTTCCCATATATAAATCTTTACCTCTCGACCATTCCGAGACTCCTCGTGACGTCCGGGATCTCATCCGGGGCTCCGAACAACATTCGGTTACCAATTCACATAACTCATATAACACTATATCGTCAACGAACGTTAAGCGTGCGGACCCTACGGGTTCGGGAATGATGTAGACATGACTGAGACGCCTCTCCGGTCAATAACCAATAGCGGAACCTGGATGCTCATATTGGTTCCTACATATTCCACGAAGATCTTATCGGTCGAACCGCAATGACAACATACGTAATTCCCTTTGTCCATCGGTATGTTACTTGCCCGAGATTCGATCGTCGGTATCTCCATACCTAGTTCAATCTCGTTACCGGCAAGTCTCGTTACCAGGGTGCGCGAGCTCTCCGGCGCGGTCTCCGTCCTTGGCGGCGGTGCTCCTCCTTCGCCCAGCGCGGCCTCCGGCTCGTGGTCCCCTCCGCCTCCGCCTCCGGCTCCGTCAACCGGGTCTACAGCCGGCGGCACCTCCTGGTCGGCCGCCGGGTTGGCCTCCGGCTCATGGCTGCCGGACCCTCCGCGACCGGCGGCTTCCTCGGTGGCCGCACGAGCATCCGCCTCCGCCTGGCGGGCCGGATCGTGCACCGTCTTGGAGCGATGCTCCGCGGCCGGCGATGGTGGCGGCGACGACGCCATCCACTCCGGCCCCGCGGTCTCCTCCGCGACCCGCGCTCGCCTCGCCACGACCTCGGCCACGGCGGCGCTCCACGCCTTGGCCGACGCCTTGGCCATCTCCTTCTCGGCCTCGGCTCGGGCCCTCCAGGCGTCCCGCTGGGCGTCCTCCAAGGCGGAGCTGGCTTGGCGGGGCGAGCAGGTCTTCGGGTCTCCCCCACCTCGCTCTCCCCCGTGCCGCTTCGACCCCGTCGCCGGTCGGCCTCCTCCGCGGCCGCCGCTGCCGTGGCAGCCTCCGCCAGCTCGAGCGCGCTCCTGGATGTCACGCGAGAGAGATGAAGAAGGAGAGAAGAAAAGAAAGAACGGCAACAGCGGCAAATAAAGCAGCAACTCCAACTGGAAAAAAGGAAACTTACCCTATGGCCACGGGAACCGCTCGCGTCGGGCCCGCCGGTGGCGCCATTCAGCGCGCCTTCTTGGCGGACCTCTTCAGGGTGCCCGCCTGCGCCGCAGCCGGGCGCTTCGCAGCTGGCCGTGCCTCGACCGACTGCTTCCCGTGCAGCCGGCTCCAGCCAGCCGGCTCCCCGGACGCCCTCTTCTGTCGCCCCCTGGGGGCGGCCCCATCACCCGATTCCGCGCCCTGAGGAGCTGCATCGCCCGTCCCGTCCTCGTCGTCATCCGGCCACTCACGCAAAGCATCCGGGATCAGAGACGTACCAGTTCGAGCGGAGCCGCCGGCTTCCGCGACCGCCGGATGCTCCTCGCCACCTTCGGCTCCTGCGTTGCCGACCTCCTCGTCCTCCGGGTCCGACTCGGCCCGGTCCGGCTGCAGAACCATGGGACTCGGGCCGTCATTCACCAGCTGGCTCGGGAAGCGCTGCAGCCGTCCCAGGGCGTCAGGGCGCATGAGAAGGGCGGACGCGGCGAAGAAAAAGGACCAGAGACTTACCGCTGGCACTGGGTCGTCCCGGCTGTACGGCTCCTTGCCGAACTGCCACTCCTTCACCTTGAGCCCGGAGGCAGAGACGTCATTGACACGCACGGCGATCTCCTCTGCCGTCAGCTCCTTCGTCGACAGCCGGCAGGGGTCGCGCCGGCCGCTCATGTCGCAGATCCGGTGCGGCCGCCTCTGCAGTGGCAGCACCCGGCGACCGATGAAGGCGGCGATGAGGTCCACGGCGGTGAGCCCCTCGCGGTCCGTCATCTCCTTGATCCGGCTGCAGATCCCCAAGATCTCCGTGGAGGGGCTCTTCGGGTTGTGCCCCCAGTTCAGCTTCTTAGCCGGGGGCGCATCGGCGAATGGAGGGAGGTTGATCCGGTCGTTGGCCGGGTTCACGTTCTTCACGTAGAAGAAAGATTTCTGCCACTTTTTGGCGGACTCCTCGAGCGGCAGCTTTGGGAAAGGGCCCGCCGTCCGGGTCACCGCCACGGCCGCCCCGCACTCGGCCATGACGCCGGCTGCCGCTCCTTGCTGCTTGAGGTAGAACAGCCGGCACCACAGCTCCACATACGGGAGGATGCCGACGTAGCCCTCGCACAGCGTTGCGAAGCCGGCGAGCTGCAGAATGGCGTTCGGCCCCAGGTGGTGCGGCTGGAGGCCGAAGAAGGTGAGGAAGCGCCTGAAGAAGACGCTTGCCAGGAGCCCGAGCCCGCGGAGGAAGTGGGTGTAGAACACCACCACCTCGCCATTCCGCGGTTCCGGCGTCGTCTCCTCGCCGGGCGCGCGTGCCACCACCTCCGCCGCCGGTGGCAGCCGCCTCGTGCGGCGAAGATACTCGATGTCGTCATCGGTGACCACCGACCCCTCCCACGAGCCCTTCGGCGGCGCCATTAGCGAGAGCGGGAGAAGCACGGAGGAGGGAGAGAGAAAGCAGCAGTGGAGCGAGAAGGTGACGGTCGTGCGAGTCGCAGCACGGTGCGGTGGCGAGCCTGGTGGGCAACGGTGCGCGGGCGACGGTGAGCGGCAGCGGTGTGCGCGAGGAGGAAGAAGGGGAGGTGGAAGCGAAGCGACGGGCGGGGGCAGAGGAGCGAATGCCTCGGCCTCTCCCCCTTCCCTCCCATTTAAAGACCGCGCACAAGCGTGGGGGAGTGGGATCGATTGCGCCCACGATCCCCTCTCGCCCGCAATACACGGGCACGTTAAGACGCGCCTTAACTGCCCCGGGAAACCCAACAGGCGCGTGCGGTCGCAGTAAATCCCGCGCGTGGGCCGAGACGGGGGTCCAGCGGGACCCAGCCCACCGCGACGTCTCGTCGCGCGCGTGGCCTGGCAGGCCTCTTCGGCCGCTGGGCTGCACGTGGCAAGAATTCGTCTGGCGACCGGTGCGCTCCCCCATGCCAGCGGGACCAGCCGGCCGAGCCGCTCAGGCTCCGGCGAGACCAAGTACCTCAAGCCGGCCCCCGGAAGCCGGCAGGTGGCGGCCTCAAGCCGGCATGATCTCGTCACGTTACCGCACTCCTTCGGGGGGGAAGAAGCTGCAAAGCCTCTCCCGCTTGAAGCCGGCGAGCCTTCACAGCTTCGGGGACTACTGTCGGGGGGGTGACCCCCGGGTAGGCGAGCGAACCCGGAGCCCCTTTTCAAAAACATTGGGGCAGCCCGTGCCCCTCCCCGCCGGCTGGCGAACCGGCCGGCTCCTCGGCGCTAGCCGGCTAGGCCCGGCCCCGGGCCGGGTCCGGCTCCCCGCTAGCCGGCTGGCGATAGGTCGGCGGCTGTCCCATTGCGTCCGGCGACAAGACAGCCCCCCGCGAGGGGAGAACATGGCTACAGTGCAATCCGTCTCGGGAGGGTGCGCCGGCAAAGCTGTCAACCCTGTTGACGCGACGGCCGGTGTCAGCACCAGCGCGCCAGTGCAGCCCCCCGTGAAGCCGCCTACTCCGGCACGCCTCTGCAGAGCGCGCACGCGCCGTCTACTCCTGCACGCCTCAGCAGAAGCGCGCACGTGCCGACCACTCCTGTACGCCTCTGCAGAAGTGTGCACACCCCGTCCACTCCGTGATGCTCGAAGCGATGGGCCAGAGTGTTGCGCCGCCCTCGGGCGTCGCAGCCGGCGGGCCCGCAGCCGGCTCCAGACGCTGACGTCCGGGTCCCGGCGCGCGTAGTTTTACCCATGTAACCCTGGGGGGTCGAGCTATAAGACCCCCCAGGAGGCCTCCATGTAGAGGAGTTCAGTTCGATTTAGTTCAGTCAGTTCACTCCTTCTTCCCCGACGCATACACACACACAGGAGAGGCTGAACGGAGACTTAGCTCTTTCTGCCTCCTCCATTCAAACAGCTCCAGGAGCACCATTGTAACCATTGTGGCCTCTGAGCCTATCAACCCACTCGGCAGGACTAGGGGTGTTACCTCTCCGGAGGGCCCCGAACCTGGGTACGCCTTGTGTCTCTCGCATGCGCGTGCCAACCTCGCTTCCGGAACCCACCGGCGTCCTCACGCAGCCCCCCACTTTTAGCCATCTCATGGCATCTGCCGTGATTTCACCATGACAGTTGGCGCCCACCGTGGGGCTGCTCGCGGCGTCGACCGGAGTCAAGTTCCGGACGAGGCCCTTCACCAGCTCCGGCGAGCGCATCGTGCACGGTTTGGTCTGTGCGCCTCGTACGGCCAACCCGGCCGGCTGCGGCGCCGTATCAGACGCGAACGCCGCCTGCCCCGCAGGCTGCCTCGTCGTGCCATTCGGCGCGCTGCGCGTCTTCATCGCGCTAGTCCCCGACGTGATTCACCGATTCGCCCGTCCCCGTTGGCTGCGCCGCCTCCGACGACGGCGCGAACCTCTGCGTTCGCGCGGAGGTGCTAACCATCGGCACCAATTCCGGCTCCCCGCGCGCCAAGGAGAAGGCTGCCGCGGCTGCGGCCCCTCATCGCCGCGCCGACCCGCTCCACGAGACGATCCGGAGCCTGCGGGCCCCCATCACGCCCGACGCCGACACGGCGGCAGTGGCGGCTCAGCTCAACGAGGACCGTGAGCATTTGCTATTCAAGGCCACGGAGCTCGCGGCAACGCGGCGCCGGCTGGAGTCCGACCAGCGAGAGTACGATAGCGCCCACGGCTTCACGTCGACCGCTGCTGAGCCCAGCCGGGTTGCGGAGGTGCGAATCCGTGGGGGTGCAATCGGCCGCGCGCTAGGCGCAGGCCGGCCCGTCTATGACACCCCCGTCAAAAACATGCGCGCGGCGCAGGCGGCCATGGCGGATCTCGAGTTCCTGCAGGGCGACGAGCTGCTGCTGTAGCAGCAGCACATCCGCGACCTCATCACCGCGGCGAACGAGCAGCAGCAGCGTTTTGCCCCGGCCCAGCCGTCCGCCTCCACCTCAGGCAAAACCAGAGAGCCGGAGAGGGCTCTTCGGGACACGCAGCAGGCGTCTTCCCCTGCTGGCTCGACGAGTCGCGGCTCTGGCCGGCACCGGGCAAGCCGGAGCCGGCACAACCGCGTCGCGGCCACTGGCGACGGCGTCGCCAACAGGACTGCCGGTGACGGCCGTACCCAGTGGCCGGAACCTCCTCTCCCGCCGCCTCGACAACCCCGGCCGGCTTCCGCCGGCGCGGTGCCACGCGGCCCCGTCGCAAGCCGGCTGGGTCCCCGCGAGGCCTACGACGAAACCGACGCCCGCAACCGCATCGACCGATTGGTGCGGTCCGCGCTTCTCGAGGAGGAGGGCTCTGTCGGTCCGGCGTGCTTCGGTCCCCGCATCCGCGAGGAGCCCTTCCCCAGAGGCTTCTCGCTGCCCCGTGACTCCCCCAAGTACAGCGGCGTCTCCAAGCCGGAGGACTGGCTAACCGACTACACCACGGCTGTCGGCATCGCCGGCGGCAACCGGCGCATGGCGGTTCGCTACGTTCCCCTCATGCTGCTCGGCTCGGCTCGGACGTGGCTTAACAGCCTGAGGGCCGGCAGCGTCAATTCCTGGCTAGACTTCGAAGATGCATTCGTGCGCAACTTCACCAGCACGTACAAGCGTCCTGGTCGGCCTCGCCAGCTCTCCATGTGCGTTCAGAACCCGGGCGAGCCCCTCCGCGACTTCCTCACGCGGTGGACCGAGCTGCGCAACTCCTGCGAAGGCGTCCACGAGGTGCAAGCCATCCAGTACTTCGTCGACGGCACCCTGCTCAAGCACCGCCTGATGTGCGACGAGCCGATCACCCTGGCGGAGCTCATGGCGGTGGCGGACAAGTACGCCACGGCCGACTCCGCGATGCATGTAAAAATTACAGTCGACGCTGATGGCAAGCCGGTCCCGGTCCAGCCGGCCACCCCGAAGCCGGCGGGCGAAACCAGCCAGCGCCGGCAAGACAACCACAACAACAAGCGGAAGGCCGAGCAGCCGGCTCCTCGCTATAGCAACCAGCAAGTAGCCGCCGTGGAAGGGGAGCGGCAGGCTGAACAAGCAGCCGGCCAGCGTCCGCGCACCGGCAAGGCCACCTGGCAGCCCAAGCTGTCTTTCGAGCAGATGCTCGACGCCCCCTGCAAGAACCACAGCGGCGCGAAGCCGTCGACGCACACGCTCCGGCAGTGCAGCTTCACCCAGCGTCTGTTGAAGGGCAACCTTCCACCCCCGCCACCCGGAGCCGGCCCGCAGCAGCCGCCGCTTCCGCCTCCCCCGCCGCCTCCGGCGGCCGGCGCCCTCGCCAACGACCCCTATCCGCACCAGGACGCGGCCTACGTTGTCTTCACCAGCGAAGGCGACGACAAGCACAGCAAGCGCAAGTACCAGCACGAGGTGAACGACGTTGTCCCCCCGGTCCCCCAGTACATGCACTGGTCCGACCGTCCTGTCAGCTGGACCCGGGAGGATCACCCGGCTGTGATGCCCACGCCGGGTGGCTACGCGCTCGTCCTCGACCCCACCTTCGTCGCTGAGAAGCACACCTACCACTTTTCGCGGGTGCTGATCGACGGCGGCAGCAGCATCAACATCCTCTACCGCGACACCATGGTTAAGCTCGGCATCGAGGAGGGCCAGCTGCAGCCCACCCAGACGGTGTTCCACGGCATCGTGCCAGGCGCCTCGTGCTCCCCAATCGGCCGGGTGCGGCTGGACGTGTTGTTCGGCACCAGCGCGCATTTCTACCGAGAGCCGATCTGGTTCGAAGTGGTCAACCTCGCCAGTCCCTACCACGCACTTTTGGGCCGGCCCGCCATGGCCAAGTTCATGGCGGTTCCGCACTACGCCTACCTCAAGATGAAGCTGCCGGGCCCCAAGGGCATCATCACCATCACCGGCGACTACAAAAATCCCTGGAGTGCGCCAAAGCCGGCTCCAAGCTGGCCGAGTCGCTGGTCATCACCGAGGAGAGGCGCCAGCTCAACCGCCTTGTCGCGCTGGCTAGCGAGCAGCCAGTCATGCCGGCTCAGCTCAAGCAGCCGGCCGACGAGGGGTCCTTCAAGCCGGCCAAGGGCACAAGGAAGGTCTCGCTCGACCCATCCAACCCTGACTCCAGCGAATACGTCGTCGTGGGCTCCGGCCTTGACAGCAAATAGGAAGGCGAGCTCGTCGACTTCCTCCGTGAGAATCGGGATATCTTCGCATGGTCCCCCAAGGACATGCCGGGTGTTCCGAGGAAGTACGCCGAGCACAAACTCCACGTCCGGCCGGATGCCAAGCCGGTCCGGCAGCCGCTACGCCGCTTCTCCGAGGAGAAGCGAAGAACCATTGGAGAAGAGATCGCCCGGCTGCTCAGAGCCGGGTTCATCATGGAGGTGTTCCACCCCGAGTGGCTGGCCAACCCGGTCCTCGTCCTGAAGAAGAACGACACTTTGCGCATGTGTATTGACTACACCAGCCTGAACAAGGCCTGCCCCAAGAACCCATTTGCAGTTCCCTGGATTGACCAAGTCATCGACTCCACAGCCGGCTGCGAGCTCCTGTCCTTCCTGGACGCTTACTCCGGCTACCACCAGATCAAGCTGGACCCGGCAGATGCCCTCAAGACGTCCTTCATCACCCCCTTCGGGGCATATTGCTACATCACCATGTCGTTCGGCTTGAAGAATGCCGGTGCCACCTTCCAACGCTGCATGCAGAAATGCCTCCTGCCGCAAATCGGCCGGAATGTGCACGTCTACGTCGACGACATCGTGGTGAAGACCAAGCAGCACCTCACCCTCCTTGAGGGTCTCCGAGAGACATTTGCAAACCTACGCCAGTACCATATCAAGCTCAACCCGGAGAAATGCGTCTTCGGCGTGCCGGCCGGCTAGCTCCTTGGTTTCCTCGTCTCGGAGCGCGGCATCGAGGCCAACCCGGAGAAGATCAAGGCCATCGACCGCATGCGCAAGCCTACTTGGCTGCACGATGTCCAGAAGTTCACCGGATGCCTGGCCTCTCTCAGCCGGTTCGTCAGCCGGCTGGGGGAGAGGGCCCTGCCCCTATATCAGCTGATGAAAAAGACGACGCCGTTCGAGTGGTCCGACCAGGCGGACGAAGCTTTCCGCGACCTCAAGCGCATGCTTTCCACCACGCCCGTCTTGGCCGCGCCGGCTGAGAAGGAGCCGCTCCTGATGTACATCGCGGCGACCACCCGCGTGGTCAACGTGGTCCTGGTGGTCGAGCGCCCCGAGGAAGGCAAGGCACAGCCGGTCCAGCGCCCTGTGTACTACCTCAGCGAGGTCCTCTCCACCTCCAAGCAAAACTACCCCCACTATCAGAAGATGTGCTACGGCATCTACCTGGCCGCCAAGAAGCTCCGGCAGTACTTCCAAGAGCACGCCATCACAGTGGTGAGCACGGCCCCCCTTGGCGAGATCATGGGCTGCCGGGATGCCTCTAGCCGGATCGCCAAATGGGCCATCGAGCTAGCCGGCCACACCATCCTCTACGAGCCTCGCACCGCCATCAAATCGCAGGCGTTGGCCGACTTCCTCGTCGATTGGGCGGAGACCCAGTACTTGCCGCCACCTCCCGACGCAACACACTGGCGCATGCACTTCGACGGCTCGAAGATGGCATCCGGCTTGGGAGCCGGCATCGTGCTCTCCTCCCCCAAGGGCGACCGGCTGTGCTACGCGCTGCAAATCCACTTCGCCGCCTCCAACAACGTCGCCGAGTACGAAGCCATCGTCCACGGCCTCCGGCTGGCCAAAGAAATCGGCATCCGGCGCATCCTCTGCTTCGGCGACTCCGATCTGGTGGTCCAGCAATCCTCTGGCAAGTGGGACGCCAGGGACTCCAACATGGCCAGCTACCGCAACCTGGTCCAACAGATGACCGGCAACTTCGACGGCTGCGAGTTCCTCCACGTCCCCCGCAATGAGAACGAGGCGGTCGATACTCTAGCCAAGCTTGGTTCCAGCCGGCAAGCAATCCCAACCGGCGTCTCCCTCGAGCACCTGTGCAAGCCGTCCATCAAGCCGTCTCCGGATTCGGAGTCCATCTTCGTCCCGGCCGACCCAACAGCCCTTCGCCCGGCCGACCCAACAGCCCTTCGCCCGTCCACGGGGGCTGCCGACTCCGGCTCGGGGGTTGCCAGCTCCGACACGGGGGCTGCCGGCTCCGGCTCGGGGGCTGCCTGCTCCGGCTCGGGGGCTGCCGGCTCCGACTCGGGGGCTGCCGGCTCCGACTCGAGGGCTGCTGGCTCCAGCTCGCCGCCCCCCGACCCGGCCGAACCCGCGTAAATGGCCGTCCTCACGGTGCTGGAGGCGCCGTCTTGGGCTCAACCAATCCTCGCATTCCTGGCGAACGGCGAGCTCCCGGCGAACGAGGTCGAGGCTCGGCAGGTGCAACGCCGGGCTTCCGCCTACAGCATCATCAACCGCGAGCTCGTCAAGCGCAGCACAACCGGCGTTTTTCAGCGATGCGTCGAGACAGCCAAGGGTCTCGAGATCTTGCTCGATATCCACCAGGGCGAGTGCGGGCACCACGCCGCCTCCCGGTCCCTGGTGGCTAAAGCATTCCGCCACGTCTTCTACTGGCCGACTGCGCTGAAGGACGCCGAGGAGCTGGTTCTCAAGTGCAAGGGCTGCCACGGCTTCAAGGCCCAGAGCCGCCAGCCGGCTTCGGCACTCCAAACCATGCCCATCGCGTGGCCCTTTGCCGTCTGGGGCCTCGACATGGTGGGACCCTTCAAAACTGCTCGGGGCGGCTTGACGCACCTCCTGGTGGCCGTCGATAAGTTCACCAAGTGGGTCGAAGCGAGACCGATCAAGAAACTCGACAGCCCCACGGCCGTCAAATTCATCACCGACATCGCTGTCCGCTACGGTGTCCCCAACAGCATCATCACCGACAACGGCACCAACTTCGCCAAAGGCGCGCTAGCACGATACTGCTCCGTCTCCGGCATCCGGCTTGACCTGGCCTCCGTCGCCCACCCTCAGTCCAACGGCCAGGCGGAGCGGGCAAACGGCCTCATCTTGGCCGGCATCAAGCCGCGACTCGTCGAGCCGCTCGTACGTTCACCCGGCAGCTGGATCGACGAGCTGCCGGCCGTCCTATGGAGTCTCCGGACCACCCCCAACCGCTCAACCGGCTTCACTCCATTCTTCCTCGTCTACGGGGCCGAGGCGATCATTCCCACGGATCTCGAGTTCGACTCACCTCGGGTCACCCTGTACACGGAAGTGGAGGCCGTGGCAGCACGCGAAGACGGCGTCGATCTGCTCGAAGAGGCGCGCCTGCTGGCCCTCAGTAGGTCGGCCATTTATCAACAGAGCCTGCGCCACTACCATAGCAAGAAGATCAAGCCCCTCGCTTTTCGCGAGGGCGACCTCGTGCTCCGGCTGATCCAGCGAACAGCCGGCCAGCACAAGCTGTCCTCCCCATGGGAGGGCCCCTTCATCATCAGCATGGCCTTGCGCAACAACGCGTACTACCTCATCGACGCGCAAAAGCAAAGCAAGCGCAAGAGGGACGCCTCCGGCGAAGAGACGGAACACCCCTGGAAGGCAGAGCTCCTCCGTCCGTTTTACAGTTGAACCATGTATGTATGTATCACTACCCCTTTTGAAGTTAATGAAAGCAGCAGGTCCCCCGAACGACGCTCGGGGGCTACCTTTTCATCTCTACCGAGTTTTTTCGCGCTTTACTGCATTCGCCTCCGTCCCACCGGGTCGGCATGGCCGGCTCGGGGGCTCGCCAGCTAGCCTGCGTCACGTTCTCCTCAACCCGATCTGTAACGTGCGTACCGCCGAAGCCCTCTCTGCCATAAGCCACAGACCGGCTCCCGGCTGTTCAAGGCTGGCAAGAGCCAAAGGCTGCAAGCATCCGCACGCGAAAAAACGGTTAAATACGAACAACCAGCTCGGCTATCCCGGCTCCTCTCACTTCACGCTCTGCCGCACAGACCGGCTGCGCTCCAGCCGGCGTCGCGGGCTGTAGCCAGCCGGCCCAGTGGGTGTTTCGCTTGCGCTCAAATCCCAAGGCCCAAGTACTAGGCGCTTTCTTCTGAATCCGGCTCCCCGTCCCAACTACAGATCGGCTCCCGGCTGTCCGGCTAGCGGGGAGAAGGACGAAGGCGGAAGCAAACAGGAAAACGGCTAAGGGAAAAGAACAAAAGCGAAACTGCCACACGGCAGGCGCAAGCACACGAGAAACAAACACGCATCCACATATACAGCAAGGCCCGCGGCCAATAAGTTCATTACATTAAACTTACACCCCCCAGTGGGTGGATCTGCCGGCTAACAAAAACTCCGAGTTCGAAAGAAACAGGAAAAAATAAAAAAGCCCTAGGCTGCGGCTTCGTCGGCGTCGCTCGGCGCCGGGTTCTCCGTGGTGGCGGTGTCGTCCAAATCGCCAGCGTCGTCGTCTGCGTCGGCGATCGTCTCGGCCGAGCTGCCTTCCGGGTCCTCGAGCTCCAGGCCGAAGTCGTCGGCGGGGAGCTGCGCGCCGTCCGGCGCCCGCTCCGGCACGAAGTCGCCGTATGGGGCGAACGACGCGATGTCGCTAGCCCGCACGGCGATCGCCGTCTCCCGCTCCGCCAAGTCTGCCTCCGCCCCAGCCCTCCGAGCGCGCAGTTGGTCCAGGCGGATGGTGGGATACCACGACAGCACGACCCCGAGCGCCATTTCCGCGCTGGCTCGAGTTGCGGAGGCCCTCCACGTGTTGAGTCGCGCCGCGCCGGCCTCCAGCCAATGCGTCAGCCGGCTCACGCTGCTCGGCGCCACCGCACCCGGCCACAGCGCGGCCACCATCGACAAGCCGGCTTCGAAAAGCCGGTTCATCTGGCGCTCCACCGCCTCCAGGCGAGCCTTGGCGGCCACGGTGATCTCCGCCACCGACCAGGCGGCGTATTCCTCGATAGCGGCCCTCGCCGCAATCTGCTCCTGCCGATGGGCGGCCACCGCCGTTTCGGCCGACCCTTGGGTCTCGGGGAAGAACCCTGGAAGAGAAGGGGGGGGGAAGATTGACCAAGACGCCAAAGGGCGGAAAACAGAGAGAATCAAAAAGACGAAAGCGAAAGCACTTACGCGTGAGGAGCTCCTCGATGTAGAGCGCATCTTGCAGCGCCTCCCGCTCCCTCGCCGCCAGCGCATTGGCGCTGCAGTCGCGGTCTGCCTGGAGCTGGCTGACCTCCTCGGTGGCCTTCTTCGCTGCCTCCTCCTGCCGCGCCGCCGCTTGACGGTGTTCTTCAGCAAGCCGGTCCAGCTCGGCCTTATGGGCGGCGGCGGCTTCGTCCCTCTCCCGGACAGCCCGTGCCGCCTCCTCCTGCTGCCGGCTTCCGCCAGTCGGCGTCTGAGCGTCTCCATCTCCGCCGGATCAACTGTTGCGGCTGCGCATCCGGACCCGGATTCCGGTCAGAAGCCGGACAAGAAAGCAAAGAAGATCCGACCCGGCTGCTGCGCAAACCGGCTCGGATCTCGGGGGCTACACCCAGTGGGAGCGCTGGCACGCCCCCACTGGAAGAACGCAAGAAAGAAGTTGGAAGCAGTACCTCGGACCTGGCGAAGTTCCCCCTCCTTGGCCGCCAGCTGGTCCCTGGCCGCGCGGAACCGGCCCAGGAGGCGGTTGTACGCCGCCACCCGCTGGTCGTAGATGGGCTGCAAAGAAGACAGTCAAAACACGGACGCCTGAGAAGGCCCGACCCGCCTGCTACGCAGTCGGCCCGTGCCTCGGGGGCTACACCCAGTGGGTGCGCTGACGCGCCCCCACTGGAAAGCGACCAAGCCGGTCGAAAAGAAAAAAAAAGAAAGAAGGCACGAAAAGCTAAAGAACTCACCGCGAAGGTCTGCTCCAACTGGCGCAGCCGGCCGCTCTCCGCCTGGGCGAAGCTCTGCCACTGGCTGTGGTGGTTGGCAATCTGCAGCCGCAGAGAGTCCACCGCCGCGTCCAGCTCGCACCGGGGGGCGCCGCTCGTCGCCTCGCTGGAGCTCGCCGCCCAGATCCGCTGCGGCTGAACGGCGGACCCGGCGCTGGTTCCACTGCCGGCCGGCCTCGATTCGAGGCCAAGCCCCGCGGCCCGCGGTTCCGTCGTCACCAGGGCGCGCGAGCTCTCCGGCGCGGTCTCCGTCCTTGGCGGCGGCGCTCCTCCTCCGCCCAGCGCGGCCTCCGGCTCGTGGTCCCCTCCGCCTCCGCCTCCGGCTCCATCGACCGGGTCTACAGCCGGCGGCACCTCCTGGTCGGCCGCCGGGTTGGCCTCCGGCTCATGGCTACCGGACCCACCGCGACCGGCGGCTTCCTCGGCGGCCGCACGAGCATCCGCCTCCTCCCGGCGGGCCGGATCGTGCACCGACTTGGAGCGATGCTCCGCGACCGGCGATGGCGGCGGCGACGACGCCGTCCACTCCGGCCACGCGGTCTCCTCCGCGACCCGCGCTCGCCTCGCCACGACCTCGGCCACGGCGGCGCTCCACGCCTTGGCCATCTCCTTCTCGGCCTCGGCTCGGGCCCTCCAGGCGTCCCGCTGGGCGTCCTCCAAGGTGGAGCCGGCTTGGCAGGCCGCGAGCACCTCTTCGGGGGTCTTCCCCGCCTCGCTCTCCCCCGTGCCGCTTCGACCCCGTCGCCGGTCGGCCTCCTCCGCGGCCGCCGCTGCCGTGGCAGCCTCCGCCAGCTCGAGCGCGCTCCTGGACGTCGCGCGAGAGAGATGAAGAAGGAGAGAAGAAAAGAAAGAACGGCAACAACGGCAAATAAAGCGGCAACTCCAACTGCAAAAAAGGAAACTTACCCTATGGCCACGGGAACCGCTCGCGTCGGGCCCGCCGGCGGCGCCATCCGGTGCGCCTTCTTGGCGCACCTCTTCAGGATGCCCGCCTGCGCCGTAGCCGGGCGCTTCGCAGTTGGCCGCGCCTCGACCGGCTGCTTCCCGTGCGGCCGGCTCAAGCTAGCCGGCTCCCCGGACGCCCTCTTCTGTCGCCCCCTGGGGGCGGCCCCATCACCCGCTTCCGCGCCCTGAGGAGCTGCATCGCCCGTCCCGTCCTCGTCATCTTCGTCGTCATCCGGCCACTCACGCAAAGCATCCGGGATCAGAGACGTACCAGTTCGAGCGGAGCCGCCGGCTTCCGCGACCGACGGATGCTCCTCGCCACCTTCGGCTCCTGCGTTGCCGACCTCCTCGTCCTCCGGGTCCGACTTGGCCCGGTCCGGCTGCAGAACCATGGGACTCGGGCCGTCATTCACCAGCTGGCTCGGGAAGCGCTGCAGCCGTCCCAGGGCGTCAGGGCGCATGAGAAGGGCAGACGCGGTGAAGAATAAGGACCAGAGACTTACCGCTGGCGCCGGGTCGTCCCGGCTGTACGGCTCCTTGCCGAACTGCCACTCCTTCACCTTGAGCCCGGAAGCAGAGACGTCATTGACACGCACGGCGATCTCCTCTGTCGTCAGCTCCTTCGTCGACAGCCGGCAGGGGTCGCGCCGGCCGCTCATGTCGCAGATCCGGTGCGGCCGCCTCTGCAGCGGCAGCACCCGGCGACCGATGAAGGCGGCGATGAGGTCCACGGCGGTGAGCCCCTCGCGGTCCGTCATCTCCTTGATCCGGCTGCAGATCCCCAAGATCTCCGCGGAGGGGCTCTTCGGGTTGTGCCCCCAGTTCAGCTTCTCAGCCGGGGGCGCATCGGCGAATGGAGGGAGGTTGATCCGGTCGTTGGCCGGGTTCACGTTCTTCACGTAGAAGAAAGATTTCTGCCACTTTTTGGCGGACTCCTCGAGCGGCAGCTTTGGGAAAGGGCCCGCCGTTCGGGTCACCGCCACGGCCGCCCCGCACTCGGCCATGACGCCGGCTGCCGCTCCTTGCTGCTTGAGGTAGAACAGCCGGCACCACAGCTCCACATACGGGAGGATGCCGACGTAGCCCTCGCACAGCATTGCGAAGCCGGCGAGCTGCAGAATGGCGTTCGGCCCCAGATGGTGCGGCTGGAGGCCGAAGAAGGTGAGGAAGCGCCTGAAGAAGACGCTCGCTGGGAGCCCGAGCCCGCGGAGGAAGTGGGTGTAGAACACCACCACCTCGCCATTCCGCGGTTCCGGTGCCGTCTCCTCGCCGGGCGCGCGCGCCTCTACCTCCGCCGCCGGTGGCAACCGCCTCGTGCGGCGAAGATACTCGATGTCGTCATCGGTGACCACCGACCCCTCCCACGAGCCCTTCGGCGGCGCCATTAGCGAGAGCGGGAGAAGCACGGAGGAGGGAGAGAGAAAGCAGCAGTGGAGCGAGAAGGCGACGGTCATGCGAGTCGCAGCACGGTGCGGTGGCGAGCCTGGCGGGCAACGGTGCGCGGGCGACGGCGAGTGGCAGCGGTGTGCGCGAGGAGGAAGAAGGGGAGGCGGAAGCGAAGCGACGGGCGGGGGCAGAGGAGCGAATGCCTCGGCCTCTCCCCCTCCCCTCCCATTTAAAGACCGCGCACAAGCGTGGGGGAGTGGGATCGATTGCTCCCACGATCCCCACTCCCCCGCAATACACGGGCACGTTAAGACGCGCCTTAACTGCCCCGGGAACCCCAACAGGCGCGTGCGGCCGCACTAAATCCCGCGCGCGGGCCGAGACGGCGGTCCAGTGGGACCCAGCCCACCGCGACGTCTCGTCGCTCGCGTGGCCTGGCAGGCCTCTTCGGCCGCTGGGCTGCACGTGGCAGGAATTCGTCTGGCGACCGGTGCGCTCCCCCGTGCCGGCGGGACTAGCCGGCCGAGCCGCTCAGGCTCCGGCGAAACCAAGTACCTCAAGCCGGCCCCCGGAAGCCGGCAGGTGGCGGCCTCAAGCCGGCGCAATCTCGTCACGTTACCACACTCCTTCGGGGGGGAAGAAGCTGCAAAGCCTCTCCCGCTTGAAGCCGACGAGCCTTCATAGCTTCGGGGACTACTGTCGGGGGGGTGACCCCCGGGTAGGCGAGCGAACCCGGAGCCCCTTTTCAAAAACATTGGGGCAGCCCGTGCCCCTCCCCGCCGGCTGGCGAACCGGCCGGCTCCTCGGCGCTAGCCGGCTAGGACCGGCCCCGGGCCGAGTCCGGCTCCCCGCTAGCCGGCTGGCGATAGGTCGGCGGCCGTCCCATCACGTCCGGCGACAAGACAGCCCCCCGCGAGGGGAGAACATGACTACAGTGCAATCCATCTCGGGAGGGCGCGCCGGCAAAGCTGCCAACCCTGTTGACGCGACGGCCGGTGTCAGCACCAGTGCGCCAGTGCAGCCCCCCGCGAAGCCGCCTAATCCGGCACGCCTCTGTAGAGCGCGCATGCGCCGTCTACTCCTGCACGCCTCGACAGAAGCGCGCACGTGCCGACCACTCCTGTACGCCTCTGCAGAAGCACGCACGCCTCGTCCACTCCATGACGCTCGAAGCGACGGGCCACAGTGTCGCGCCGCCCTCGTTTGCCGCAGCCGGCGGGGCCCAGCAGCCGGCGGCCCCGTAGCCGGCTCCAGACGCCGACGTCCGGGTCCCGGCGCGCGTAGTTTTACCCATGTAACCCTGGGGGTCGAGCTATAAGACCCCCCAAGAGGCCTCCATGCAGAGGAGTTCAGTTCGATTTAGTTCAGTCAGTTCACTCCTTCTTCCCCGACGCATACACACACACAGGAGAGGCTGAACGGAGACTTAGCTCTTTCTGCCTCCTCCATTCAAACAGCTCCAGGAGCACCATTGTAACCATTGTGGCCTCTGAGCCTATCAACCCACTCGGCAGGACTAGGGGTGTTACCTCTCCGGAGGGCCCCGAACCTGGGTACGCCTTGTGTCTCTCGCATGTGCGTGCCAACCTCGCTTCCGGAACCCACCGGCGTCCTCACGCAGCCCCCCACTTTTAGCCATCTCATGGCATCTGCCGTGATTTCACCACGACAACCGGCAAGTCTCTTTACTCGTTCCGTAATACATCATCCCGTAACTAACTCCTTAGTCACTTTGCTTGCAAGCTTCTTATGATGTGCATTACCGAGAGGGCCCAGAGATACCTCTCCGAAACATGGAGTGACAAATCCCAGTCTCGATCCATGCCAACTCAACGGACACCTTCGGAGATACCTGTAGAGCATCTTTATGATCACCCAGTTACGTTGTGACGTTTGATAGCACACAAGGTATTCCTCCGGTATCCGGGAGTTGCATGATCTCATGGTCTGAGGAACATGTATTTGACATTCAAGAAAGCAGTAGCAATAAACAGAACGATCATATGCTAAGCTAACGGATGGGTCTTGTCCATCACATCATTCTCCTAATGATGTGATCCCGTTATCAAATGACAACTCATGTCTATGGTTAGGAAACCTTAACCATCTTTGATCAACGAGCTAGTCTAGTAGAGGCTCACTAGGGACACGGTATTTGTTTATGTATTCACACATGTATTTAAGTTTCCAGTTAATACAATTCTAGCATGAATAATAAACCTTTATCATGAACAAGGAAATATAAAATAATAACAACTTTATTATTGCCTCTAGGGCATATTTCCATCATGAAGATGGCCTCCGGTGATGATTCCCCCCTCCGACAGGGTGCCGGAAAAGGGTTGTAGATGAGATCATGGAGGTATAGAGGCTTGCGGCGGCGTAGTCGAAGTTCTAGGGTTATTTCTAGGGGTTTCTCTATTTATAAGAATTTTTGGCATTGGAATCACGCGAAGAGGGGACACAGGGGGCCCACGAGGCACCAGGGCGCGCCCAGGTGGCTTGTGGGGCCCCTATGGGTCTTCTGCTGCTCCCCCGAAGCTTCCTCGGTCTGTTTCCTTCCAGAAAAATCGTCAAAAAGTTTTGCTGCATTTGGACTTCATTTGATATGGATTTTCTGGAAACCCAAAAACAAGCAGAAAATAGCAACTAGCACTAGGCACTAGGTCAATATGTTAGTCCATAAAAATCATATAAAAGCCATATAAAAGTGCACCAAAATCATACAAAACTATAATAAACATGGCATGAATACTTCATAAATTATAGATACGTTGGAGAGGTATCAGCATCCCCAAGCTTAATTCCTGCTCATTCTCGAGTAGGTAAATGATAAAAGAAATAATTTATGAAGTGTGAATGCTAGCATAGTGCATAAGTTTGATCAATGATAATTTCAATCACTTTTCCTAGCATCATGAAAGCAACATTTTCTCATAAAACTCGTCAAGATAAAGTAGCAATCAATTCACATGTTATTGTTCAAACAATGCATTCTCTTGAAACTTAACAACCTATGTTCTTAGTCACCAAACAATTGCAATTCAACTTATCTTCAACAAAGTCTAAGTAAGAGCTCCACATACTCAATTATCATTTAGTCTTCTATGATTGCTAGTACTCAAAGCATATTTTTAGAACAAATAGCATCCATCGAACACAGTGAAAGATAGGGGCTTAATGTTTCGCCTCCCAACTTATTTATCATAGAGATAATTGTCAACAATAATAATTCATGATCAAATATATTTGGCTGGCCATATGTGCCTGGATCTTTCCCCACCACATGATGCTTGTCAACTAGAGAATAATTAAGGTTGAAATGAGAAGTAATACTATTGACTCTTGCATAAAAGTAAATACATAAAGTAAAAGATAGGCCCTTCGCAGAGGGAAGCAGAGGTTGTCATGCACCTTTTATTTTTGGATGTGCAAGCCCTTAATGCAAAGGAACGTCACGTTATATTGCCCCTTGTGATAGCAACCTTTATTATGCAGTCCGTCACTTTTATTTCTTTACCATCACAAGTTCGTACAACGCTTATTTTCCCTTGCAATAAAAGATCATACATATTTTAGGAGCAATTTTTATTGCTTTTTGCACCGATGACAACTTACTTGAAGGATCTTATTCAATCAATAGGTAGATATGGTGGACACTCATGGGAAGAAACTGGGTTTTAAGGGTTTTTGGATGCACAAGTAGTATCTCTACTTAGTACGAATTTTTGGCTAGCAGAAGATCCTAAGCAAGCACCACATGTTGGAGAATCCATAACAATATAACTTCTATGCAAATATACCCAAACATAACTCATTACGTTGTATTCCTTGTCCAACTTCAACTAATTTGCTCAAGTTTGAAAATAATTAATGGGTATTCACAATCATAAAAGATGTCCAAGATAATATATTTATATGTGAAAGTTCTCTTCCTTGTACTAATCATTCATGAATTGCTTGTATGACCAATATTGTGGTTGTCAAACTTCAATAGATTTTACCTTCTAAACCCAATGTGAAGCTACTACTAGGCATGATCCAAGCATATGAAGCTCATATTATTTCAACTTCATGATATTTAATTTATTCAACAATTTACTCATATGATATAAGTGAAGAACAAAAGTAAATGACAAACTACTCCAAAAGATATAAGTGAAGATCAATGAGTAGTAAAACAATTAAGTAGCTATGTGAGGACTCTCTCTCATGCAAGATTTCAGATCTTGATAATTTTATTCAAACAAAACGAAAATAAAAGGACACTCCAAGAATAGCACATATCATGTGAACAAGTAAAAACTTAGGCTAACCGATAGGTGTTGATGAAGAAAGGTGGGATGCCTAACGGGGCATCCCCAAGCTTAGTTGCTTGAGACTTCTTGGAATGTTATCTTTGGGTGCCTTGGGCATCCCCAAGCTTGAGCTCTTGTGTCTCCTTAATTCCTCTCATATCATGGCTTCTCCTAAATCTTAAAAACTTCATCCACACAAAACTCAACAAGAACTCATGAGATAAGTTAGTATAAATCAACTCAAAACCTTGACATTCTCTACTGTAACAAATCACTAAAATTATAATTAAACATTGCATACTAAATGCCTCTGCATATTTAATACTCCTATCCACAAATAGAAACATTAAACAAGCAACATATGCAAACAATGCAACTATAACCGAAATCTGCCAAAACAGAACAGTCTGTAAAGGGGGATTTAAAATTCATACTTACCTAACTCCAAAAATTCTGAAAAATTACCACGTGACAGAGAACTCATGCATGCTTACTGTGTAAAAATTTCAGATTTTTATCATGTTCTGAAAATTCACAAAAATTCAGGACATAACAGAAAACTTTGTGTTTTCAAACAGCAACACATAAACTTGCAAACTGAGCATGGTAAAGGCTATAATTAGCTATTGAACTAAAAGATACAAAACATGATTATTGCTAACAGAAAGAAAATATCAACAAAAGGAAAATTACGCTCCAAGCAAAACACATATCATGTGACAAATAAAAATATAGCTCCGAGTGAGGTTACCGATAGTGTTGAAGACGAAACAGGGGATGCCTTCCGGGGCATCCCCAAGCTTAGACGCTTGAGTCTTCCTTGAATATTACCCTGGGGTGCCTTGGGCATCCCCAATCTTAGGGTCTTGCCACTCCTTATTCTCCACATATCGATATCTCACCCAAAACTTGAAAACTTCAATCACACAAAACTAAACGGAACTTGTGAGATAGGTTAGTATGATAGAAATAAATCATCCACTTAGGTACTGTCAAGAAAAGATTGATAATTGTTCTCACATAATTCCTACTGTAGTCTATCATTTCCACAATTTATATCTCATAATATAAGCTATGGAAACACTAAAACAAGCAAACTATGCAATAAAAACAGAATCTGTCAAAAACAGAACAGCATATAGTGAGCGATTTAAAAACCATACTTCTATACCTCCAAAAATTCTGAAACATTAGGAAAACGTAAAAAATTTGTAACCCAATACTGTGTAAAAATTTCAGAATTTTCTCACGCTCCAGTACGGAATAGAAATTCCAGCACTGGACGCAAAAGTTTCTGTTTTTGCACAGAATCAAATCAACAAGCATCTACACTATCCCAAAGGCTTTACTTGGCACATTATTGAAAGAAAACATATGAAACATGGTTACTACAGTATCTTAATCATGTGAACACACAAAAACAGAAGGTATAAGTATTGGGTTGTCGCCCAACAAGCGCTTTTCTTTAATGCCTTTTAGCTAGGCATGACGATTTCAATGATGCTCACATCGAAGTAAATAATTGAAACATAATGGGAGCATCATGAAGCATATGAGTAGCACATTTAAGCCTAACACACTTCCTATTCATAGGGATTTCGTGAGCAAACAATTCATAGGAACAAGAATCAACTAGCATAGGAAGGCAAAACAAGCATGACTTCAAGATTTTCAACACATAGAGAGGAAACTTGATATTATTGCAATACCTACAATCATATGTTCCTCTCTCATAATAATTTTCAGTGGCATCATGAATGAATTCAACAATATAACTATCACATAAAGCATTCTTTTCATGATCCACAAGCATAGAAATTTTATTACTCTCCACATAAGCAAATTCCTTCTCATTCATAATAGTGGAAGCAAACTCAACAAAATAACTATCATGTGATACTTGATTGGAATAATCCAATTGAAAATAAAAATCATGATGACAAGTTTCATGGCTATCATTATTCTTTATAGCATACATGTCATCACAATAATCATCATAGATAGCAACTTTGTTGTCATAATCAATTGAAACCTCTTCCAAAATAGTGGAATCATCTTTAAATAAAGTCATGACCTCTCCAAATCCACTTTCATAATTATAATCATCATAAATAGGAGGCATGCAATCATCATAATAAATTTGCTCATCAAAACTTGGGGGACTAAAAACATCATCTTCATCAAACATAGCATCCCCAAGCTTGTAGCTTTGCATATCATTAGCATCATGGATATTCATAGAAAGCATACTAACAACATTGCAATCATGCTCACCATTCAAAGGACTCACATTAAACATTTTATTAAATTCTTCCCCTATCGATTGAGCACAATTTTCCGATCCATCATTTTCAAGAAAGACATTATAAAGACGAATAATATGAGGCAACCTCAATTCCATTTTTTTTGTAGTTTTCTTTTATAAACCAAACTAGTGATAAAACAAGAAACTAAAAGATTCAATTGCAAGATCTAAAGATATACCTTCAAGCACTCACCTCCCCGGCAACGGCGTCAGAAAAGAGCTTGATGTCTACTACACAACATATTCTTGTAGACTCGTGTTGGGCCTCCAAGCGCAGAGTTTTGTAGGACAGTAGCAATTTTCCCTCAAGTGGATGACCTAAGGTTTATCAATCCGTGGGAGGCATAGGATGAAGATGGTCTCTATCAAACAACCCCGCAACCAAATACAAGAAATATCTTGTGTCCCCAACACACCCAATACAATGGCAATTTGTATAGGTGCACCAGTTCGGCGAAGATATGGTGATACAAGTGTAGTATGGATAGTAGAAATAGGTTTTTGTAATCTGAAAATAAAAAAACAGCAAGGTAGAAAGTGATAAAACAGAGCACAAACGATATTGCAATGCTTGAAAACAGGGCCTAGGGTTCATACTTTCACTAGTGCAATCTCTCAACAATGCTAACATAATTGGATCATATAACAATCCCTCAACGTGCGATAAAGAATCACTGCAAAGTTCCTATTAGCGGAGAACATAAGATAGAAATTGTTGTAGGGTACGAAACCACATCAAAGTTATCCTTTCCGATCAATCTATTGAGCCATCCCTATCAGTGTCACAAATAGCCCTAGAGTTCGTACTAAAATAACACCATATGATATGCATCAACCAACTCTAATGTCACCTAGATACTCCAATGTAACCACAAGTATCCGTGAGTTGATTATTCGATATGCATCAAACAACTTCAGATTCATAATATTCAATCCACACAAAGAACTTCAAAGAGTGACCCAAGATTTCTACCAGAGAAAGTAGGACGAAAACGTGCATCAACCCCTATGCATAGATTACCCCAATGTCACCTCGGGAATCCGCGAGTTGAGTGCCAAAACATACATCAAGTGAATCAATATAATACCCCATTATCACCACGGGTATTCATATGCAAGACATACATCAAGTGTTCTCAAATCCATAAAAGTATTCAATCCGATAATAGTGAAACCTCAAAGGTAAAAACTCAATTCATCACAACAAGATAGAGAGGGAGAAACACCATATGATCCAACTATATTAACAAAGCTCGCGGTACATCAAGATCATGCCAAATCAAGAACACGAGAGAGAGATCAAACACATAGCTACTTGTACATACCCCTAGCCTCGAGGGTGAACTACTCCCTCCTCGTCATGGAGACCGCCGAGATGATGAAGATGGCCTCCGGTGATGATTCCCCCCTCCGGCAGGGTGCCGAAAGAGGGCTGTAGATGAGATCGTGGAGGTATAGAGGCTTGCGGCGGCGTAGTCGAAGTTCTAGGGTTATTTCTGGGGGTTTCTCTATTTATAAGAATTTTTGGCGTTGGAATCACGCGAAGAGGGGCCACAGGGGGCCCACGAGGCACCAGGACGCGTCCAGGGGGGTGGCGCGCCCAGGTGGCTTGTGGGGCCCCTGTGGGTCTTCTGCTGCTCCCCCGAAGCTTCCTGGGTCTGTTTCCTTCCAGAAAAAATCGTCAAAAAGTTTCGCTGCATTTGGACTTCATTTGATATGGATTTTCTAGAAAACGAAAAACAAGCAGAAAACAGCAACTGGCACTGGGCACTAGGTCAATATGTTAGTCCATAAAAAATCATAGAAAAGCCATATAAAAGTGCACCAAAATCATACAAAACTATAATAAACATGGCATGAATACTTCATAAATTATAGATACGTTGGAGACATATCACCGCACCCCCTCCAGCGTCGTCTGTGGATGTTGTGAACATCTGGTAGGCACGTTCTGATGACTACTCGATAGTTCAGTGCGCCATGCTTTACGGCTTAGAACCGGGGCTCCAAAGACGTTTTGAGCACCACGGAGCATATGAGATGTTCCAGAAGCTGAAATTGGTATTTCAAGCTCATGCCCGGGTTGAGAGGTATGACACCTCCGACAAGTTCTTTAGCTGCAAGATGGAGGAGAACAGTTCTGTTAGTGAGCATATACTCAGAATGTCTGGGTTTCACATCCGCTTGACTCAGTTGGGAGTTAATCTTCCAGATGACACGATCATTGACAGAGTTCTCCAGTCACTGCCACCAAGCTATAAGGGCTTTGTGATGAACTATAATATGCAAGGGATTGAGAAAATGATTCCCGAGCTCTTCGCGATGCTTAAGGCCACTGAGGTAGAAATCAAGAAGGAGCATCAAGTGTTGATGGTAAAAAAGACGACTAGTTTCAAGAAAGGCAAGGGAAAGAAAGGGAACTTCAAGAAGAACGGCAAGACAGTTGCCGCTCCCGTGAAGAAACCCAAGGCTGGACCCAAACCTGAGACTGAGTGCTTCTACTGCAAGAGGAATGGTCACTGGAAGCAGAACTGCCCCAAGTACTTGGCAGATAAGAAGGCTGGCAACGTCAACAAAGGTATATTTGATATACATGTTATTGATGATGGAAATATGCCCTAGAGGCAATAATAAAGTTGTTATTATTTTATATTTCCTTGTTCATGATAAAGGTTTATTATTCATGCTAGAATTGTATTGACCGGAAACTTAAATACATGTGCGAATACATAAACAAATACCGTGTCCCTAGTGAGCCTCTACTAGACTAGCTCGTTGATCAAAGATGGTTAAGGTTTCCTAACCATAGACATGAGTTGTCATTTGATAACGGGATCACATCATTAGGAGAATGATGTGATGGACAAGATCCATCCGTTAGCTTAGCATATGATCGTTCTGTTTATTGCTACTGCTTTCTTGAATGTCAAATACATGTTCCTCGGACCATAAGATCATGCAACTCCCGGATACCGGAGGAATACCTTGTGTGCTATCAAATGTCACAATGTAACTGGGTGATCATAAAGATGCTCTACAGGTATCTCCAAAGGTGTCCGTTGAGTTGGCATGGATCGAGACTGGGATTTGTCACTCCGTGTTTCGGAGAGGTATCTCTGGGCCCTCTCGGTAATGCACATCATAAGAAGCTTGCAAGCAAAGTGACTAAGGAGTTAGTTACGGGATGATGTATTGCGGAACGAGTAAAGAGACTTGCCGGTAACGAGATTGAACTAGGTATGGAGATACTGACGATCGAATCTCGGGCAAGTAACATACCGACGGACAAAGGGAATTACGTATGTTGTCATTGCGGTTCGACCGATAAGATCTTCGTGGAATATGTAGGAACCAATATGAGCATCCAGGTTCTGCTATTGGTGTTTGACCGGAGAGGCGTCTCAGTCATGTCTACATCATTCCCGAACCCGTAGGGTCCGCACGCTTAACGTTCGTTGACGATATAGTGTTATATGAGTTATGTGAATTGGTAACCTAATGTTGTTCGGAGTCCCGGATGAGATCCCGGACGTCACGAGGAGTCTCGGAATGGTCGAGAGGTAAATATTTATATATGGGAAGTCATATTTTGGGTTCCGGAAAAAGGTGCAGTTTTTTCGGTATTGTACCGGGAAGCTTCCAGAAGGTTCCGGAGGATTCCGGAGGAGTCCGGAAGTCCACAAGTGGGTCCACCACATCCCAAGGGCTGGCATGGGCTAAGGGGAGGCGCCCTGGCCTTATTGGGCCAGGCGCACCAAGTCCTCAAAAGCCCACGCAGCTAGGGAAGGAAAAAAGGGAGAGTCCTAGTAGGAATAGGATTGGACTTTGGAGTCCAAGTCCACGTGTGTACTATTCACGGTTACTGTTCACATGGCACTATTCCTTCTACTCCAAGACCCTACACATATATAAATAGAGGAGAGGGGGCGCCCCAAAGTAGACACAACATTGTCTTAGCCGTGTGCGGCGCCCCCCTCCACAGTTCCGTCCCTCGGTCATATTTTCGCAATGCTTGGGCGAAGCCCTGCGGAGATAGCATCACCATCACCGTCACCACGCCGTCGTGCTGCCGGAACTCATCCACTACCTCGCCGTCTTGCTGGATCAAGAAGTCGAGGACGTCACCGAGCTGAACGTGTGCTGAACGCGGAGGTGCCGTACGTTCGGTGCTCGGTCGGTTGGATCGTGAAGTTGTTCGACGACATCAACCGCGTTGTTCTAACGCTTACGCTTATGGTCTACGAGGGTACGTAGACACACTCCCCTTCTCTTAGCTATGCATCTCCATGGATAGATCTTGCGTGTGCGTAGAAATTTTTTGTTTTCCATGCAACGTTCCCCAACAGTGGCATCATGAGCCAGGTCTATGCATAGATGATATTCACGAGTAGAACACAAAGAGTTGTGGGTGCTGATCGTCATACTGCTTACCACCAACGTCTTATTTTGATTCGGCGGTATTGTAAGATGAAGCGGCCCGGACCAACCTTACATGTCCACGTACATGAGACCGGTTCCACCGACAGACATGCAACTTGTTTTGCATAAAGGTGGCTGGCGGGTGTCTGTTTCTCCTACTTTAGTTGAATCGAATTTGACTGTGGCCTGTCCTTGTTGAAGGTTAAAACAGCAAACTTGATAAATCACCATTGTGGTTTTGTGCCGTAGGTAAGAATGGTTCTTGCTAGAAGCCCGTAGCAGCCATGTAAAACTTGCAACAACAAAGTAGAGGACGTCTAACTTGTTTTTGCAGGGTATGCTGTGATGTGATATGGTCAAGACATGGTGTGATATACGTTATTGTATGAGATGATCATGTTTTGTAATTTATCGGCAACCGGCAGGAGCCTTATGGTTGTCTCTTTATTGTATGAAATGCAAGCGCCATGTAATTGCTTTACTTTATCGCTATGCGTTAGCAATAGTTGTAGAAGCAATAGTTGGCGAGACGACCACGACGCAACGATGGAGATCAAGGTGTCGAGCCGGTGACGATGGAGATCATGATGATGCTTTGGAGATGGAGATCAAAAGCACAAGATGATGGCCATATCATGTCACATATTTTGATTGCATGTGATGTTTATCCTTTATGCATCTTATTTTGCTTAGAACGACGGTAGCATTATAAGATGATCCCTTCACTAAATTTCAAGATAAAAGTGTTCTCCCCGAGTATGCACCGTTGCTAAAGTTCGTCGTTTCGAAGCACCTCGTGATGATCGGGTGTGATAGATTCTACGTTCACATACAACGGGTGTAAGCCAGTTTTACACAAGCAGAATACTTGGGTTAAACTTGACGAGCCTAGCATGTACAGACATGGTCTCGAAACACTGGAGACCTAAAGGTCGAACATGAGTCATATAGTAGGTATGATCAACATGGAGATGTTCACCATTGATGACTATCCCATCTCACGTGATGATCGGACATGGGCTAGTTGATTTGGATCATGTAACACTTAGTTAACTTGAGGGATGTTAATTTAAGTGGGAGTTCATTAGTAATTTGATTAATTGAACTTAATTTATCATGAACTTAGTCTTGATAGTTTCTTTGCATATCTATGTTGTAGATAAATGGCCCGTGCTACTGTTCCGTTGAATTTTAATGCGTTCCTAGAGAAAGCTAAGTTGGAAGATGATGGTAGCAACTACACGGACTGGGTCCGTAACTTGAGGATTATCCTCATTGCTGCACATAAGAATTATGTCCTTGATGCACCGCTAGGTGATGGACTTGCTACAGACGTTGTGAACGCCTGGCAGGCTCGATCTGATGACTACTCGATAGTTCAGTGTGCCATGCTCTACGGCTTAGAACCGGGACTGCAAAAGCGTTTTGAACGCCACGGAGCATATGAGATGTTCCAAGAGCTGAAATTGATATTTCAAGCTAATGCCCGGGTTGAGAGATATGAAGTCTCCAACAAGTTCTTTAGCTGTAAGATGGAGGAGAACAGTTCTGTCAGTGAACACATACTCAGAATGTCTGGGTACCACAACCACTTGACTCAGCTAGGAATTGATCTTCCGGTTGAGAGTGTTATTGACAGAGTTCTTCAGTCACTGCCACCAAGCTATAAAGGCTTCGTGATGAACTATAATATGCAAGGGATGGAGAAGACAATTCCCGAGCTCTTCGCGATGCTGAAATCAGCGGAGGTAGAAATCAAGAAGGAGCATCAAGTGTTGATGGTTAACAAAACCACTAGTTTCAAGAAAAAGGGTAAGGGAAAGAAGGGGAACTTCAAGAAGAACGGCAAGCAAGTTGCTGCTCCCACGAAGAAACCCAAAGCTAGACCCAGGCCTGAAACAGAGTGCTTCTACTGCAAAGGGACTGGTCACTGGAAGCGGAACTGCCCCAAGTATTTGGCGGATAAGAAGGATGGCAAAGTGAGCAAAGGTATATTTGATATACATGTTATTGATGTGTTCCTCACTAATGCTCGCAGTAGCGCCTGGGTATTTGATACTGGTTCGGTTGCTCATATTTGTAACTCGAAACAGGTTCTACGGAATAAGCGAAGATTGGCTAAGGACGAGATGACGATGCGCGTCGGGAATGGTTCCAAGGTGGATGTGATCGCCATCGGCACGCTACCTCTACATCTACCTTCGGGATTAGTTTTAGACCTCAATAATTGTTATTTGGTGCCAGCGTTGAGTATGAACATTATATCTGGATCTTGTTTATAGCGAGATGGTTATTCATTTAAGTCAGAGAATAATGGTTGTTCTATTTATATGAGTAACATCTTTTATGGTCACGCACCTTTTGTGAATGGTCTATTCTTGTTGAATCTCGATCGTAGTGATACACATATTCATAATATTGATGCCAAAAGATGCAAAGTTGATAATGATAGTGCAACATACTTGTGGCACTGCCGTTTAGGTCATATTGGTGTAAAGCGCATGAAGAAACTCCATGCGGATGGACTTTTGGAATCTCTTGATTATGAATCATTTGATACTTGCGAACCATGCCTCATGGGCAAGATGATTAAAACTCCGTTCTCCGGAACAATGGAGCAAGCTACTGATTTGTTGGAAATAATACATACCGATGTATGCGGTCCGATGAATGTTGAAGCACGCGGCGGGTATCGTTATTTTCTAACCTTCACAGATGATTTGAGTAGATATGGGTATATCTACTTGATGAAACACAAGTCTGAAACATTTGAAAAGTTCAAAGAATTTCAGAGTGAAGTAGAGAATCATCGTAACAAGAAAATAAAGTTTCTACGATCTGATCGCGGAGGCGAATATTTGAATTACGAGTTTGGCCTTCATTTAAGAAAATGTGGAATTGTTTCACAACTCACGCCACCTGGAACACCACAGCGTAATGGTGTGTCCGAACGTCGTAACCGTACTTTATTGGATATGGTGCGTTCTATGATGTCTCTTACCGATTTGCCACTATCGTTTTGGGGTTATGCATTAGAGACAGCTGCATTCACGTTAAATAGGGCACCGTCTAAATCCGTTGAGACGACACCATATGAACTATGGTTTGGCAAGAAACCTAAGCTGTCGTTTCTTAAAGTTTGGGGATGCGATGCTTATGTGAAAAAGCTTCAACCTGATAAGCTCGAACCCAAAGCGGAGAAGTGCGTCTTCATAGGATACCCTAAAGAAACAATTGGGTACACCTTCTACCACAGATCCAAAGGCAAGGTCTTTGTTGCCAAGAATGGGTCCTTTCTAGAGAAGGAGTTTCTCTCGAAAGAAGTGAGTGGGAGGAAAGTAGAACTTGATGAGGTAATTGTACCTTCTCTCGAATTGGAAAGTAGCTCATCAGAGAAAACCGTTCCCGTGATGCCTACACCAATAAGAGAGGAAGATAATGATAAAGATCATGAAACTTCAGATCAAGTAACTACTGAACTTCGTAGGTCGACCAGAGTACGTTCCGCACCAGAGTGGTACGGTAATCCTGTTCTGGAAGTTATGTTGTTAGACAACAGCGAACCTACGAACTATGAAGAAGCTATGATAAGCCCGGATTCCGACAAATGGCTTGAGGCCATGAAATCTGAGATAGGATCCATGTATGAGAACAAAGTGTGGACTTTGGTGGACTTGCCCGATGATCGGCAAGCCATTGAGAATAAATGGATTTTTAAGAGGAAGACAGATGCTGATGGTAATATCACTGTCTACAAAGCTCGACTTGTCGCGAAAGGTTTTCGACAAGTTCAAGGGGTTGACTACGATGAGACTTTCTCACCCGTAGCGATGCTTAAGTCTGTCCGAATCATGTTAGCAATTGCCGCATTTTATGATTATGAAATCTGGCAAATGGATGTCAAAACTGCATTCCTTAATGGTTTTCTCAAAGAAGAGTTGTATATGATGCAACCAGAAGATTTTGTCGATCCTAAGGGTGCTAACAAAGTGTGCAAGCTCCAGCGATCTATTTATGGACTGGTGCAAGCATCTCGGAGTTGGAATATACGCTTTGATGAGGTGATCAAAGCATATGGTTTTGTACAGACTTACGGTGAAGCCTGTATTTACAAGAAAGTGAGTGGGAGCTCTATAGCATTTCTAATATTATATGTGGATGACATATTGTTGATTGGAAATGAAATAGAATTTCTGGATGGCATAAAGGGATACTTGAATAAGAATTTTTCAATGAAAGACCTCGGTGAAGCTGCTTATATATTGGGCATCAAGATCTATAGGGATAGATCAAGACGCTTGATAGGACTTTCACAAAGCACATACCTTGACAAAGTTTTCAAGAAGTTCAAAATGGATCAGTCAAAGAAAGGGTTCTTGCCTGTCTTGCAAGGTGTGAAGTTGAGTCAGACTCAATGCCCGACCACGGCAGAAGATATAGAGAAAATGAAAGTCATTCCCTATGCCTCAGCCATAGGTTCTATTATGTATGCCATGCTGTGTACCAGACCTGATGTGTGCCTTGCCATAAGTTTGGCAGGGAGGTACCAGAGTAATCCAGGAGTGGATCACTGGACAGCGGTCAAGAATATCCTGAAGTACCTGAAAAGGACCAAGGACATGTTTCTCGTTTATGGAGGTGACGAAGAGCTCTTCGTAAAGGGTTACGTCGATGCAAGCTTCGACGCTGATCCGGATGACTCTAAGTCACAAACCGGATACGTATTTACATTAAATGGTGGAGCTGTCAGTTGGTGCAATTCCAAGCAGAGCGTCGTGGCGGGATCTACATGTGAAGCGGAGTATATAGCTGCTTCGGAAGTAGCGCAAGAAGGAGTCTGGATGAAGGAGTTCATATCCGATCTGGGTGTAATACCTAGTGCATCGGATCCAATGACTATCTTTTGTGACAACACTGGAGCTATTGCCATTGCCAAGGCGCCCAAGTTTCACAAGAGAACCAAGCACATCAAGCGCCGCTTCAACTCCATTCGTAATTATGTTAAGGATGGAGACATAGAACTTTGCAAAGTACATACGGATCTGAATGTGGCAGACCCGTTGACTAAACCTCTTCCACGGGCAAAACATGATCAGCACCAAGACTCCATGGGTGTTAGATTCATAACTATGTAAACTAGATTACTGACTCTAGTGCAAGTGGGAGACTGTTGGAAATATGCCCTAGAGGCAATAATAAATTGGTTATTGTCATATTTCTTTGTTCATGATAAAGGTTTATTATTCATGCTATAATTGTATTGACCGGAAACTTAAATACATGTGTGAATACATAAACAAATACAATGTCCCTAGTAAGCCTCTACTAGACTAGCTCGTTGATCAAAGATGGTTAAGGTTTCCTAACCATAGACATGAGTTGTCATTTGATAACGGGATCACATCATTAGGAGAATGATGTGATGGACAAGATCCAACCGTAAGCTTAGCATTTGATCGTATCACTGAGTTTATTGCTATAGCTTTCTTCATGTCAAGTATCTATTCCTAAGACCATGAGATCATGCAACTCCCGGATACCGGAGGAATACTTTGTGTGCTATCAAACATCACTTCGTAACTAGGTGATTATAAAGATGCTCTACAGGTATCTCCGAAGGTGTCTGTTGGGTTGGCATGGATCGAGACTGGGATTTGTCACTCCGTATGACGGAGAGGTATCTCTGGGCCCTCTCGGTAATACAACATCGTAAAGAGCTTGCAAGCAATGTGCCTAATGAGTTAGTCACGGGATCTTGTATTACGGAACAAGTAAAGAGACTTGCCAGTAACAAGATTGAACTAGGTATGGAGATACCGACGATCGAATCTCGGGCAAGTAACATATCGCTGGACAAAGGGAATTGCATACGGGATTAACCGAATCCTCGACATCGTGGTTCAACCGATAAAAGATCTTCGTGGAATATGTAGGAACCGATATGGGCATCCAGGTTCCGCTATTGGTTATTGACCGGAGAGGTGTCTCGGTCATGTCTACATGATTCTCGAACCCGTAGGGTCCGCACGCTTAACGTTCGATGATGCTAGAGTAGTATTGGGATATGTACGTTGGTGACCGAATGTTGTTCGGAGTCCCGGATGAGATCCCAGACGTCACGAGGAGCTCCGGAATGGTCTGGAGTTAAAGATTTATATATGGAAAGTTGCTTTCAGGGTTCCGGAAAAAGTTTCAGTTTTTTCGGTATTGTACCGGGAAGCTTCCAGAAGGTTCCAGAAACTTCCGTAGGAGTTCAGAAGTCCACCAAGGGTTCCACCATGTCTCAAGGGTCAGCATGGGCTGAGGGGAGGCGCCCTGGCCTTATTGGGCCAGGCACACAAGTCCCTCAAGGCCCATGTGGCTGGGAAAGGTGGAAAGTCCACCTGTGTATGGAAAGGAAGGGAATTGGACTAGGAGTCCAACTCCTCCCCCTTGGTGCACCCCTAGGGCTTGGAGGGCTGGCCACCACGCCCCTCCACCTATATATAGAGGGGAAGGGGCGCCCCCAAGAGGAAACACAAGCCCATGGGTGCCTCTCTCTCCCGTTACTCCACCACCTCGTCCCGACGACGCTTAGCGAAGCGCTGTCGGCGCTCCACCACCACCATCGCCACCACGCCGTCGTGCTGGTTGTGATCCCATCTACTTCTCCTCCCTCGCTTGCTGGATCAAGGAGGAGGAGACGTCATCGAGCCGTACGTGTGCTGAACGCGGAGGTGACGTCCGTTCGGTACTTCATCGGATTGGATCGCGATTGGATCGTGACGAGTACGACTACATCAACCGCGTAATATACGCTTCCGCTTAACGGTCTACGAGGATACGTAGACACACTCTCCCCTCTCGTTGCTATGCTTCTCCTAGATAAATCTTGGGTGTTCGTAGGAAATTTTTTGATTTTCATGCTTCGTTACCCAACACCACCGTGGGGCCCAACGACCCGGGAAGGGGACCGAGGGGTGGGGCTATAGCCCACATGGACTGGCCGCACCATTCCCAAGGCACATGTCGTTTAAATCTAGAGATAAGGTCTTATCTCTAAATTTAAAGGGTTGAATCTAGAGATAAGATGTTATCTTCAAGTTTAAAGGGATTTCTCCCATGTGGCTGGCCCTAAGGAGGGTTTTGGACGCCCTCCCCTGCCCCCTAGCCTATATATAGAGGGGGGAGGCGCATGGGGGCAGCCACCCCTTCATCCTTGCCCATTGCCTCTCCCAACTCCTCCCACGTTTCTCTGGTACGCGCTTGGCGAAGCCCTGCCGGAATTCCGCTGCCACCGCCACCACCATACCGCAGTGCTGGTTCCGATCTCATCTACATCCTCTCCCTCGCTTGCTAGATGAAGAAGGAGAGGATGCCATCGAGCTGAACGTGTGCTAATCTCGGAGGTGCCGTCCGTTCGGCACTAGATCAGATTGGATCGCGATTGGATCGTGAAGAGTATGACTACATCAACCGCGTTTTATACGCTTCCGCTTTCGGTCTACAAGGGTATGTAGACACACCCCTCTCATTGCTGTAAGTGCATCAAGTGCCCCCTTAGTGGTTTTGGAGTATTGAAGACAAATAGGTTAAGGGACTAATATGTTTGTGAGTGTACACAGGAGAAAATAGTCCCTGAAGACTTGGTTTAACCACGGAAGACGACCCCTAAAAATGTATTTCTTCAAGTGAAGAATTTGGTGCGGCCTTTGAGGAAATTGACGTGAAGACTTTGGAGCTTGAAGACTTTGTTTTCATATTATTATTTTCTTCTTATTTGAGTCATAGGAAAAACCGTACTGTCAAAGGGGGTCAAGGTGAAACATATTTCATACTTCAAAGCGATGCTCAAAACTATACAAAACCTAAGCCGCTTCGAGTGAAGCCTTTGGAAATCTCCGAAACAGCTGACGAATTTGACAGTGACAGTGATGAAGTTCATCTAGTCTCTGACGAATTTGGTCAGGCTGAGGAGTTAGGATTTCGCTAGTGCAATCTGCCTATCGTGAGGAAATTGAGTGCCTTGACGAAATTGAGAGTTCAATTTTCCGACCGTTGCTGCGCTGCGTGCCAGCTGTCGAGTGGATCCTTATCCTGACAACGGTCTTGTCTGAGAAGGGCATTTATGACATTTCATGTCGGGTTGCCTCCTGGCTATAAATAGCCACCCCCCATAACCACTAGTTGGTTGGCTGCTCAAGAGAGAGATTGACACTTGTCATTTGAGAGCAACCCCTTCCTCTGACGACTTTGTGAGAACCCAAGTGAGGAAAACCCAACCAGAGCCTAAGTGACTTAGCATCACTGAAGAAGTTGATCTGTGTGATCCGACGCTTGTTACCTTTGAGGACTGTCATTCCTCCAGACGGTTAGGCATCATGTTCTGAGCACCCAAGAGTAATTGTGGCGTGCCGGTGAACAAGTCAAAGGTTTCGGAAGTCTACCTTGAAGACTTACCACGAGTGATTGGGCGAGGACTAAGTGACCTTAGCTCAAGAGGAATACGGTGAGGACTAAGTGTCCTCTGAGGTAAAACTCAGCCGTCTCAACCAGACGTACAGTTGATACAGCAATTGGAACTGGTCTACCAAACTGATGTGTCTTCATCGAGCTCTACTGGTTTCAAATTCCTCACTCCTTTACTTTACTACTATTCCGCTGCTGAAGAACTTGTGTCGTACCTTTCTGAAGAATTTGAACTGAAGACTTTCATCATGCTGTCTTATTTTCTTCAGTTCATTTTCTTCATGCTTATCCGTGTGTATGATTGCATGTTCTTCACCTGCTTATGCTTCGTATGCATGCTTTCCATATCTGTGTAGACTTAGTTTCAATTTTGTTTCTATTTCTTCACTCTGATTTTCGTCAAAGTCCTCGGAGTTTGACGAATTTCTAAAAATCTCCCATTCACCCCCCCCCCCCCTCCGGGAGTTATCCTGCGCTTTCAGTTGCCATGCATCTTCTAGATTAGATCTTGGGTGTTCGTAGGAAATTTTTTGATTTTCATGCTTCGTTCCCCATAAGGCGCCTCACGCTCGGCGCCCTCTTCATCACCGCCGCCATGTCTCTCTCCGTCTCCAACTTCGTGTTGGCTTGTAACTTGTCCCTAAACTCTATGTACTCCATCACCATGTTTGAGTAATATAATTAGTTCTTGGGGGAATAAGATGAACTCTAGTTGTGCTAGTATCGATTGTCTTGCGTGATATGATATCCTCTTTACATGTTTAACCCTAGTTCAACATCCCGACTGCATGTGATGAAAAGGATTCAATTTTGTTCTATGCTTAGACCATAGTTCTGACTGGAAATATTAACCCTATCAAAATTACTCGCAAGAGAAGCAAAAAGATTTACAATCTGTCTGCGGTCTGCATTAGGTCCCATCTCCAAAAACAAAAGAAGTTCAACAAATGGAAGGAATTTTTCTAGAATAGCAGAGATGTTTATGACTTGGCTAAATACATTTTTCGTCCTCAAGTAGCTTGAGAGCATAAGTTGGACTTTTGTTGATTTAATGGCGACGGGAAAAACCGACTTTACCACGTCCATTTTGAGTCACCTATGTAGTTGTCTTGACTCTGCTTATTCTGTCTTCCGCCTCAAGGGATGTCCGGAGGCATCATGTTGTACTCCTCAAAAAGGCATCATGACCTGCATAGTTCTACCAGGCCCAACACGGCCACGCTCCCCTCAAAAAAGAAAAAGTAGCCATGCTGCTGAAGCTCGGCCTGTTTGGTGCACCACACACCAAATATGGGTTTGGACTAAAAATCAACTTCCCATGCCTAGGGTTACCTAATATGGGACTAATAATCAAGTCCCCTCGGATTGTATATAAACCCCCATCGGTCCCCTTCACCAGCGCCACCACATCCACCCTCTTCCCCCATTCCCTCACCGGCACCCTCACCCCCATTGGCCCCCTTTGTCGGCCGCCACCCCGCACCCTCTCTTCCCTCATTACCATGTCGGTGGTCGTGCCCTCTCCGCGGACCTTTCTCCAGCGAGATCAAAGAGGACCGCACCAAGAGAGAGAGCTCTCGGAGAGGGCGTGGGACTTCTTCGAGTGGGTCGAGGATGACACGCGTCGCAAGGCTGAGTTAGCCGTCGGTCGCGCCCACCTCTCCATCGCCCTCAAGTGCTTCGAGTGCATATCGATGACCAGATGCGTAGAAATGAAAACTGCGCTAATACCAGCCTTAAAAAATGTTGATGTATCCCGCATTCGGGACGCACATGCGTTCGTCGATCGCGTGGCAGTGAAAGTCGCCGCAGGCGAAGCCTTCCCCCGTCTACGAGGTCATGAAGAGCCTGTAGTTAAATTAGGTTAAATCTATCTTGTGATCCTTCTTGAAATCTACACCCTCCGTCCTTAAAAGAGTGTACTTCCAACTTTGTTGGAGGGTCAAACTATCTTAAAGTTTGACCGAGTTTGTGCAAAAATATCAATGTTTATGAAACCAAACAGGTATATGATGAAAATATATTTTATCATGAATCTAATGCTACTAATTTGATGGCATAAATGTTGGTGTATTATTGTATAAATACGGTCAAACATAAAAAAGTTTGACCTTTCAATAAAGTTGGAAGTGCACTCTTTCAAGGATGGAGGGAGTATTATATAAATCCGTGTTGAAATCCGAGTTGAAATCCAAGTTGAAAAACTTTCATTGTTGAGGTGGGGAAGGAAAATGTCTTCTAGCCACTGGTAAACAGGTCCCACATAAAAATAGTATAGAGTGCGCTATTATGACAATTCTATGTTTGCACTAATCCTCTACTAAACTCCCATTTCTTTTCACCATTGTACCTAAACACGCTATAGATTGGACGGTAACGCGACCTTCGTACTCCAAGGCGAGGCCCCAACGGTTTGGGCTTGAGTAGGTTGAAAAAAGACGCGACCTTCGTACTCCAAGGCGAGGCCCCAACGGTTTGGGCTTGAGTAGGTTGAAAAAAGACATATAACCTTTCAAACGTAAACAGATGAACATGGGAAAAGCAAGAACACTGGTTGTTGTCTTTATGTTCCAGATTAATAAAGATATAAACTCACTGGAACTCTCCGCAAAGTTTGTTTAATGAGGCTAGATCAAATGTAAGGATTCCATTGGACATCTACCTATCCTACGAAAAACAAGTTTCTTTACAACAATCCTACAACACGAACAAGTTGGCAACAATTTATTCATATTTTTCCTTGAAAATCACTTCACTGAGACAAAATTCCGGAATCCCTTGACAATCATGATGATGAAAATGATGCCTGAGAACAGGCCGTGGCACAACATAGACAAATCTTGCAAAAATTATCAGAGCGAAAAATGGAGAATTTTATTCAACAAACTCGTTATTTGCACAACTACACTCAACCATAGGGGACATCAACCACCACCAGCTACTTTGCAATATGGGTTTAGTTCTCATACTAGTATGTACATTGTTTTTCCACGAAAAAGTAGCCAAGCCTCTTGATTAGCATGACATATTATATATCATATAAAATCCCACCTGAACACCAAATATCCTGCACAGGAAAAGAATAGGGAGTCAGGTTAATCAGCCATCGCTATCACGTGTCGTGTTTCATAAGCAGCTACTATGTAAAGGAGGGCGCTTGGATTGGTTTCTTGAATAGAGCTTTCAACATTTTTGACTCGAAAGTAGTTATGAAACCACATGGAACAATGCAAAGCTGCACTTTTAACTATGAAGGGGGAGTATATGTATATCATATGGAACTACGAAAGCAACTGTGGCACTGAACTTGCAAACTTTATGTACATGCACATTCATGAATCATGATCCAGCATCTAGTTCCCCCTTCACAAGTAGTTTATGTGCATACAAAGCAACAAAGCCAATGGAGAAGAGGCATATAAACTTCCACAACCTAAATTGCACCATGACATCTCTAGTCCCCTTTCACGTGGGGCAGTTTTCATTACTATATTTATTTAAGAGTAGTCATTCAAGGGCTAATTCAATATTGGTTGTGTTTCTCTGTTTCTAGTTAAGAGTAATGAACAAGAAGAATAATTTGATCCTGCAAGGCAACACAGTTCAAAAACAGACTGCAGCGCTACACAGAATGAATACTCACCCTATGTTCTGCTAACTGACTCGGCAGCTGCTGGCAAAGGTTGACGATCCTCCAAGAATGTTTGTGTTGAAGGAAGAGACGAGAGGCTCATTCTAGCGGCCCCTTTATCTTGATGATCTTCTGTTTCTTTGCCATCTGAAATACCTGTTCTAATGCCCCTAGAGGGTATAGAAAAACTACGGGATATAGGCCCAGGCGGTGTTGGTAGAGGCGATGCAGTTTGTGGAGCACTTGGTGGTGTTTGCCTGACCCTAAGATTAAAATGGTCCTGCCCTGAGTGGCCTCTGGATGCCAATGGGGCAGAATTTGGTACCAACGGCGCAGAGTGAAAACTGGAAAATGCTGTATTTCTTGATGCACCAGTGGGCGGTCGCGGTAGCTCGTGAAGCTCCTTAATTCTGGGTGAGGATATGGGTGGCGGGGAGGAACTGGGTGACACCCTCACATGAATTGTTGGCTGATGTGCAGAGCTGTGCCTTGCGGCGGCGGCATCAATATTCTCTGTTGACCTTGATCGGAGAGGAATCGGACCAGAGAAGGACCCCCTCTTCACTTTTTTGTTGTCAGAAGAAGTCTTCAAATTGTTATAGCCTGGTAAAGCCGGATCAACAGCTGGGAGCATTGTCCTTATTTCTGCAGTATTAGTATTGCTTTCTTTCAGCACAGACTGTGCATTAGATAATCTGGCAGGACTTGGTAGCTTATTGTCTCTCAAATCCCCCATATGTGTACTTGGGTTGAGCGGAGATGAGTGGAATACACTTTTGCTCTCAACAGGAGATCCACTCGTAGGATTTCCTGCAACTGTCTGAGAGGTGGCTTGAACATCATTTGGAGTAGGCAAAACATAAGTATGTAACTTCCTCGTTGCAGAACGCCGCAACTCTTTTACTCTTTCTGCTGTCTCGAGCTTTTTTTCAGGAAAAAGTGGAGCTGACTGACTTACAGGTCTTTGTCTTTCACCAGGAAAAGAGGAATAATCTCCTTTGTTTCTATCAAAAAATTCCTGCGAAAATAATAAGAAAGTCAGATGATGGACTCTCAAGATAGTGAACACAGGAGAGGAACAGTCACCAAAACAAACTGGAATATGTTGGGCAGGACAAGGAAGACAAAATTAAACGAAAATTTTAAGATGTACACAAACCACATTCAGTTTACAGATAGTGACGTGAGTTAAGAGCACCGATCACGCTCTCACAAGCACAATAAGTTGTATGTGAGGAAATTTAGATATGGGGTGGCATTTACCTATTTAGATCTTTTCGACACATGGAGTAACATACTAGATTTCAGTTTATAACAAAAATTTATTGCCTTTTGAGAGATAGCAAATAAGTACCAAGATAAATTCTTGAAGCAGCACAGTTTTTCACAAGTGCAGTGAAACGGTCGTAAAAATACCACAACAAGCAACTTAACAGCATATTCTTCAGTTTGACATTTAACTATGCTTAAATTACACAAATATATTAGTACCTCTGTAGGACTACGGGAAGCGTGACCAGCTTCTGCACTTTCCTTACTTTCTCCATAATCAAAAGACAGTTCTCCATCATGACTGTCATTGTAATCGTCATCATTTTCATCTTCAACAGAGTAATCCTCATCTTCAAGTGCACTGAACTGATGATCAATGTGCTGTTGCTCGGCAGCAAGCCTAACATGTGGCTCCACAGCCTCAAGAGACTTGACACCCTTTCTGAATAAATTTAACTGGTACAACATAATACACAAAAAATTGTACAATATGAGTTTCTGAAGAATGTGATAAACAAAATAAAAGAGGAACCTCTCCGGGTGATAAAATGTGCACCTGGGCGGCATGGTGCCGAGCAGCTTGTGTGAAAAGACTTCGAAACTGTCCTTGCTTCAATGACTTTAACCGGAACAGAAAAAGAGTTGCTTCCTCTTGATAATCTTCCTGAGCTTGTTTCAATTGCTCTGACGCAGCAGGATCACCTTTGGAATTCTTAGATCTCCCCTTTTCTTTCTGCGCATTTAGCAAGACTTCGAACAATTCTCTGAAAGGAATATGGAGTAATTAAAAATCATCTCAGCAGGGTACGAGTGTAAGCCACAATTTGTATAAGCAGCATACCTTTTTTCATCACACTGTCGCTTCATTTCCTGCAATGAAACAATCTCTGCTAGTTAAGTGTTTTTCCTCCTGGAACAGAGACATAGCTCTCTAACGGGTTCATACTATGAATATTAAAATTCTTTAAATAAATGATTGCTACATTAATGGTGTGTTTGGTTTATGCCCAAGGTTGTCCCACCAAAATATTGGCTAGCCAAAATTTTGGTTGAGGTTTTGGTTGGCCAAAATTGGCAAGAACAATGAACTAGAGTTGGCTACAGTGCATTGGCATGCCAAATAATTGGCAAACATCCAAACAAAGATCATTTTTTGGGTCATCAACAAAATTTGGTACTTTAGCCACGATACAAACATACCCTAAGTATTTTACATAAGGATGCATCATAAGAACATAAGAAGAAAAATAACTGAATTGTCAACAAATTTGACAATGCATGTGTAGCACCATGTTTTTCGTACGATGCATGTGTAGCACCATGTTTTTCGTATGATGCATGTGTAGCACCATGTTTGTATGCTTAACAACGCCGTCTAATGAACACATCATATGATATGCAGTCACCCTTTGTGGTAACCTCATGCTACCAACTTTTTTTCTTTTTTCCGAGCAATCAGCAGGAGCAAAGCATGCTAACAACTTTCTATTTTTGGGTATCAAGACAGTGTCCAGACTCCAGAGTGTTCTAGTGCCCTTTAAGATTTTATTGACATAGTGTCGAGAGTGTTCTAGTACTCTTTTAAGATTTTATTTCAAAATTAAAATGTACTCCCTCCGTCCCAAAATAAGTGTCGCTGATTTAGTACAACTTTAGTGCAAACTTGTACTAAGTCAGCGACACTTATTTTGGGACGGAGGGAGTATTAGAGAAGAATGTTTGTCACTGAAAGGCTTTGTTGTTGTTGTTGTTGTTGCTGTTGTGTCTTATGGACCAAAGAAAATCTACTGAGCTCAAGGACCATAAAGAAAAGGGCATGAGTGTTAAAGAGAGATGCACATAAACAACACCATACCTCTACAGTTTGAAGCTCATTAAGTAGGGACTGTGATGGAGTGGTAATGGTAGTAAGAACATGAACACGCTGAGGAAAAGATGATGAAACAAATCAGCACTAGAAGATCATAGTAATTCTGCAGCTTTAATAAATATGAGCAACTAGAAACTTACATAACTATCTACAAGTTTCCGAAGTTCAAACTGCGATTTCCCGAGCAACAGCAAAACCTTATCTGGGGGCATACTGTTAAATGTAAGCATCAAGCGGCAAAGTGTGAAACAACCAAAAGTTATATTGCATGTTCAATAACATTATGGTGATAGTGAGTACTTTCTTTCAAAAGAGAGAGGGCGAGAAGGTGTACTACTGACTAGCAAGAGAAGATGGTTAGTGTAAAGAATCTGCATTACTTCACTTCCTCATTTTCCTTGAAGAACTTATCGATGTAGCTAAAAGATATATTTTAGAGCTGGGAGTGCAAAGTAAGACTAGTTTAGAATCCTAAATGCTACCATCATAACTGATCCTAAGCATGCTACCATCATAGCTGGGAGTGCAAAGTATACACAGTATGATTACCATTAATTCCATCTTTAGTTGGTGTAACTCTCTTCAGTAAACAAGTCCCCATTTCTTGTAGTGCTTCAGAGAATTCTGCACACATATATCAAGTCATCAACTAATTATCGGCATTCAGTACATAGTCAGATATACATATAACTGTAGCTGGTATAACCTTAACACATGAAGTCATATAAATGATAACACTTGACGAATGCAAATGAACTGTGGTTGCACAATTTCAATATGGTGAACAACCAGGGAATTTTAAAAATAGTGTACTCTGTGCTGATGAATAAATAACCATGATATCTCTTTTCATAAATACTCTCGTAGTCAACCAAAAAAATAGATAAACTTCAACACAAGATTTTCCATACATTTGAAGAAGGGCAGCTACTATTCATATACCAACCTAATTACTCGCAGGAAATGATCAACAAAATATTTGCGCCAAGTACAATAGAATCTGTAAAGTGAGATAAACAAGACACTAAAATGTATTATGACTGAGGGAAAAGGTAGACAAGAAAAATACCATATGAACTGTTTGCTATTGCTGCTGCAACGGCAAGCAAGTTATCATAGCAGTTCCTCATATCTGCCATATCCTGTTAAAAGTAAAGTAGCAGTGTGAAACAAAGTTGGAAATATGTTGCTACAGAAGCTGCTCTTAACACAACGACAAGTTCGGAGTTTTAGCAGAAGCAACTTGTTTGGAATGTAAACTAGGTTTTACTGCTGGTAAATTTGACCACATTGTTTCACATACAATGCCACTGTTTTCATTATTCAGAATAGCCGTGAACAAAATGACACTTGGGAATGGGGAAGCCTCTTGTCATATCCAACGAGATTTTTGACGACCAAATGATATAAAACGACACCCCTAGTTTAATCATGAGGGCCTGTTAGCCACCAGACTAGAGCAGCTAACTTCTCAGATGTTAGATTTTTTTTCTCACTCAAGGGCAATACTGCACATATAATCACAAAATTGAATTCACATATACTTGAACAAAGTAAGCAAAGGTTTTCTTATCAACCAAACAACAGGCACCAAAACCCAATCGCACATCACCCCTCCGTATGAAGCACTAAAATTCAGTTGGAACAAGCCCAAATTACCATACCGGCAGCGGACCAAAGGAAAATCTCGATATGCCACAATTGAACGTTGTTGACGACAAAGCAAATGAGAGCATGCGATGATCTAGAACTCACAACAGATTCCAACCCAGTAACCAACCAATTCACGCATTCCACACTAGGACTAGACTAGAAAACAACGCCGAGCTCGTCACTACCGTTCAATCAACGCCTCGACAGTCTCCCATGGCTGTTCCCACTGCAATGGAGCACAGATCCGAACGCCGGAATCCCATCGTACTCCACCACGAAACAAAAATTCTGAGGCAATTCACATGCCACTAGGGGGGCAGGTCATGGCGCCACACCCACGCCTACTCGGACAGGCGCACCGCGAAGCAACCACCCGGACACCCAAACGCACTAAACAGCTTCAGGAGCTCGCGGATGCGGCCTGCAACGCAAAACCAGGCGCGCAGCCGCTCCTGCCCTCGCGAGATCTTCCCCCGCAGCGTCCACCCCCACGCGCCGCTCGCACGCACAGTCCCACGCGGCAGGGCGGCGAAAGGAAAGGGAGGACCGAGAAACGCAGCAGCGGAAGGCGCACGCACCTGGGCGGCGGCGAGGAGCTCGTCCGCGGCCTTGGCGGCGGTGGAGTGGTCGCGGTGGCGGTCCACCCGCTGCTCGTGGCGCTGCAGCGCGAAGCCCCGCAGCTTCCGCAGCGACGACTTCATCTCGCGCCCGCCGGATCAACCGCCGCCGAGCCCCGAAGCAGCAGCAGCAGATCCCGGCAGGCAGCACCACAGCGACGGATTCGGCGAGCGGAACCCTAGCTGTAGCGCTCCCACACACCCACAGCACTAGCGTCTGCCACTGAGGGAGGGGAGGCGGAGAGTGGAGAGGAATGGGGAATTGTTTTTCCGCCGAGCCGAGGCCGAGGCGCGAGCGGTTCCTTTATTATTAGTATTATTATTTTTTACCACTACTAGTCTACTACTGCTATGCTAGTCCTCCGTATTCTTCTCCGCGAACTGAACTGTTTCAAGGGGCCCTTAAGGGCAGTACTGTTAGGGTACTTTTTTTTCTACTCTGTCTTTTCTTTGTGGGTTGCTTTGAAGCTTTCGATTTCGTGCTCAGGTCCGGTCTTTGTTTGGTCAAAGGGAGCCATCAATCAGCAGCTATACTGCACTTCCGTCTGTGTCTTTATCTTTTTTTTAGCCCTGGGTTTAATGACCTCCCTTCCCTTCCCTGCGTGGGTGCTGCCGCTTTCCTCTGCCTGTCTAATTGGACCGACTGGACTAGTACTGCTTGCTTTGTTTAGCTGTTGCTTGCTTGCTGCCTGCAGGGTCGTACTAGTACTATAGTTCGGTCCTCGCTCCGGTCAAACATGGCGTTTTCCGAAAGCAAGCAGGCTGAGACACTGCTATGGCTATGCAGGTAGGATCTGCGTGAGCTGCCTCTGTGCGTCTCGTGTGAGTGAGCGTCACGCCGCTCGAGTCACCTTTTGGTCCAAGCCAGAGAGAGATTCCGCGGACGCAATGGCCCCTTTTAGTAGCATACAGTTCTTTCAAGGGTTGCTGTTCAAAGATATTTTATCGAGAAGAACAGACCGGATTAGTATTAAAGTGATGCTCACGGGCGGCGGATCGGTGCTCAATTATGACGCGCGGTTCGTTTGACTGGATCTGTTGTTAGCAGTACAGTTAGCAACAAAGCTTGTTGTGGTTGTTGCACCGGCTATGTAGCTGAGGGTACTTCATAATTCTGGTCAAGGTGGATTGTCGTGAATGGATAGTCTCTCGATTATGGCGACGACTCAAGCCAATGGAATGACCTGTTTCCTTGCGTACACACCCGGTATGCCAGCACCGTATACTGCACTGCATCCAGGTTCCAGGGTGAAGGTGTTCAAATCCACGAGCCACGACTGGTGGAAAAATGGTTTTTCAACGATACACGAGGCGATAGGCTTTGACGAGAGAAAAGAACATGGCACATGCAAGAGAACACCTCAGTTTTCCATTTATGTAACCACCGTGATTAGGCCGTGCTAATCAATCAACGAAAGCTGCATGCGTAATAATTCACAAGACAGTGGAGGGAGGCACCAGCGAGTGCGGTGAGATCCGACTGCAGCTAAAAGAATAAGATGGCAAAGGCACACCTACAGAAATTTAACTCGCTTTGAGTTTGGGCAATTGTGGATACCATTATGGAACACACGTTTCTGGCCGGCGGGGCGACGGGAAAAAGCATGGGCAAAGTAAAGTGAAATTTCGATCACGCAGTTGCCGCCATGGGCAACGCTCTGTAGCAGGCTCGCCTGGCCGCACGGACGATATCCTCAATCTGCAAGGAAAAGAGCCAAGAGCAAGTTTTCGTCACATTAATAAAATGATCAGCTAATAACAAAAATGATCAACGGGTTGTCAAATGAACATAGGACAGCATGTTTATTTGCTTCCTTCTGATTGCTCACACCAATAACATCACAACCTTTTCCATTTTGCTATTTTACGGTCCTATTTTGCAGTACAGAAAGCCAGAAGGAATTTGGTAGCAGACAGAATATTTAGGCTTCCATTTTCAATGGAGCCCCAGACCAAATACACCCTCGTCAATAATGCGAGTCCAGAGATGCAATGCAACTTTGGACCACTAAATGCCTCCCGAGTCATGCAAAACCCAGTTTCACACGCTAAACATCAAGCATTACAAACAAAACAAATAAATACTGATGCTGTGACCACCTTGACCACAAAGGTCACCACCTGGTGTCCACAGCTAGACAACATGGCGGAGAATCACCAACTTAGAATTATGGAGGGACACCTCCAGGCATAACAGGGTGGCAGACAACATTCCGCACATGTGATTTAGGATGTGGAAAAATGTAGGTGCTGACAATGATGTACTGGTGTGTTCCATTTTATGTATTGCTTTCAAACCATGGTCAAATAACCATGAACATCTGGTAGTTCCGGTGAAAAGGAAATTTCAGAAAACATTTGTTGCCTAGCAGGATATATGCAAATTGAGCAACCTGAGTGTGGACACGCTGCAATTTCAGATACAGTGCATGACATCTGCATGGATCTAATTTGCAGGTCATCCTGACAACTGACAAGGAACCAAGATAAAGATGACAGAATAAGTTCAGTCTTGAAAAGTCAAATATTCCCAATACCCAACATCCCTCAAATGCAACCATGGGATAAGCTAGCAACCAAACCTCAATGCACAGTGTACCCCTTACTATTAAGTACTACTCCCCCCGTCCGGAATTACTTGTCGCAGAAATGGATAAAAATGGATGTATCTATAGAACTAAAATACATCTAGATACATCCATTTCTCCGACAAGTAATTCCGGACGGAGGGAGTATGATTAAAACAGTTAGTTTCCCTAACCCCTGCTGATTCTGGATTCACTTTATGCACTTCCTAAGGATACTGCAATCCATTCAGAAGATATTAAAAATATCCAACTTGCACAATAATAGCTTCAGCCGGTCTATCACCATTCAAGTCAGCAAGAATACATGCATGTGTCCCAGAAACAAAATGCAAAGGATTGAACAAACATCTACAGTAATCAGTTGTGTACTCCCTCTGTAAAGATTTATAAGAGCGTTTAGATCGCTAGAGTAGTGATCTAAATGCTCTTATATTTCTTTACGGAGGGAGTGGAAAATAAATAAATGGATGCAACTAGAAAAGCTAGCAGCCATGGAAAACAACGGTACTTGAAAGTCTAAGCCATAAAATGGATCAAAGAGAAAGAGATGTTGCAGGACCTGTGGAACAGCCAATCTCTCAAGGTTGGCAGCATAAGGCATGGGTACATCAGCTCCAGCAATCCTCTCAATTGGAGCATCAAGATACTCGAAGCTTTCTTCTACAACAGACATGCTGCAAAATAAGGCATGTATGTGTTAGAACAATTCTTACTACACAAGCTCCATCAAGGGAGAGGGACAGAGAGAAAAAGAGAACCATATCTCAGCACCAACACCATGCTGGGGGAAGCCTTCTTCAAGAGTCACCAATCTATTTGTTTTCCTAACAGATGCATTTATGGCGGCTCTATCCAGTGGCCTAATTGATCGAAGGTTGATCACCTATTGAAACATATATCAGTAGAAAATAAGGAAGCATTCATGGCATGTATCATGTAGAGTAAAATCATAGTTACATTGAAAATATATTTTACAAAAGAAATTACCTCAGCACTGATTCCTTCCTTGGACAGTATCTCAGCAGCCTGTAAACAAACTGAGTGTTATACTATGTCGAAATAAAAATGCTAGGAGAGTAATTCAACCATCAACAGAACATACCCTATATTAGAACAAAATACAAAAGAAAACCGCAATTCCCAAAAGGGCACTTTGCATATCAATTTAACAAATAGAAAAAGCATATCAATGCAGCACATTGAACTCCTTTCAGAAAAGAAGACGTGTCAATGTGACGTCCTTGAGAAATGAAAGCTAATGCTATGTCAAATCCTATAAGGTTGACAACACAGCAAATTCATCTTCCTCCCACGTTGTTTTACCAACTATAGCATGCCGCACCTGAAGAGCATAGCCGACCATCTTGGAGAATGCAGTAATCGTAACATCTTTACCCTCGCGTTCTATCTACAGGAAGAAGAGATCCACAGGTAAGTACATCCTGCAAAGAATTTCAGTAATTATATCCCAAAAATAACTATCTAGGAGCATGCATCTGATATCTGAAAGCAGTGCATACTGCATAGAGGTCAGTTTCCTGTTGTCGCTTTCAATTCTATTCATTGAAACCAACAATAGAAAATCGTCAAGGACTTCAAAGCAGGGAATGCATCAGAAATTTCTTTCAAAACACATGCACATAACAGCATACCTTAGCTTTGCCAATCGGCAGAGCAAAACTAGAATCAAGCACTTCATCAGAAACAGGGAATGACTCTCCATAGCTGCAGAAAAAAACATAACATCTCAATGAAATGATAACAAGCCGCTATAAAGTATAAATACCTCAACAAGGTCAGATGTTGCATACAGTAATTCATTTTCCAGAAAAACAACGGGATCAGGATCCCTAATTGCAGCTTTTAGCAAGCCTCTGGCATCTTCTGCAGAATATGGAGCCAGAACCTTAAGTCCTGGAACATGCGCAAACCAAGCTGCATAACACTGTATACCAGTTCAATTAGTACAGTGCAAACACCACAATCATTCAGTGTTTACAAAAAGATGCCATCACAATGTATTGAACATAGATTGAGCATATCCTAGGAGCTGGTAGTAAACTAACTTTGCATACATAGCTAATGATAAAGAACTGGCAAAATGATAATTTAGGTCTGTTGGCTTAAAATCAAGGAAAACTCTACATAACCACCTGAGCTTTAAACACACACACACACACACACCTCCCTGAACCTTGCATAACCATTTTGGCAAGGGAGTTATATTGACTTCTAAAAAGAAAGTCATCATTTAGTATATATGGTGTTACTATTCTAGTATAGCAAAGAGGCCTGCATGTCTAGTGTATCTTTCTGGAAACAAGCACAAGCAGGTGGCAACAACATAACAAAGGAATAAAGCTACTTGTTTCAAAATTATTTGAGCACTAAGAAGAACTGACACATGAGTGATTCCCTCTTACAAACCTGTGAGTGTTGAGCACCAACTCCAGCAGCAGCTCCATTTGGTCCTCTGAAAACAATTGGGACATTTATCTGACCAGCTGACATGTAGTTTGACTTGGCAGCTGAGTTGATGATATGATCGATTGCCTGAATGTTACAAATTATTAATTATTTTTCTTACAGCATAAACAATTGAAATATGCAGTTGTTATAATGGAAAAGTACATTCTAATCACATGACAGAAAAAGGAACGCCTGATACAGAGGTAGATCTGCGTTGCAGTGAAAAAAACTAGTGGCAAACTGCCTGTCGGTTACACGAGTAAAGCATGCATAATGATCGCCTTTATTTTTATAGTACATGGAAATAACCATTAATGGTTAATAGTAGGTTATACATTGTATTTCAGACTACCAGAGATTCAAAGCTACATCCACTGTATTCTTCCAAAAAGTTAACTGGCAAGAAAAGCAGATATGTGAATGTCAACCATAAAAGCTATATCTTGTGTAAATTATTCCAGAGAAAACCTCTAATTAACATCATCTTCAGAAGCTTCACTATTAAACTAGGATCTTGGCAACACCATTGGCAAGACATATATAACTACACGACTGTAAACACATAGCAAATACTAATCAGAAGTAAGGTATACAGCAAAGTGCTTCTTTAGAAAACTAGCAAGAAAAAAGGGTAGTAACTAATAAGAGCTTGCATTTACATCGAGGATCGAGCTACTAAGTGTGGTAATGTACATAACATATGTTTCTTGAGAAGTGATTACACGCATTAAGTTGATTATCCTAAACCGTGCAATGCTTTAAGGCCTGAGCCATTTTCATACTGGGGAAAACACAGAAGTGCAGCATGTGTTAAGTTGGTTCAAGATGCAAAAGCATGAAGCATGAGTGCTTCTTGCATCTTGAACCAACAGGTATTGCAGCATAAAAACTATGTGCATAAGGACTTTAAACCAAGCACATAAAACAAATTTATTTGGTCCTTAACCTGCATTGAAAAATTAAATGTCATGAACTCTATGACTGGTCGAAGACCTTGATAGGCTGCACCAACACCAATGCCTGTAAAACCAGCCTGGACAAACATAACAATACCAGATAAATCATAAATGCTTGAACAGAATTGTTTCAGTCTGAAAATGTACGGACGGACAGCAGCAATTGGATTGTTTGAAGAATGTAAGAGTGGAACCTCAGTGATTGGGGTATCAAGAACCCTATCAGGACCATACTTGTCAAGCAAGCCCTTTGTAATCTGCAGAAAACCAATTGAAGATTAATAACCATAGAATTTAGAATTTGATATCAACTGACAAGGGACCTGCAGCAAAAACAATAATTCTTTGCACACCTTGTATGCACCTTGATATTCTCCAACCTACCACAAATGAAGAAGCGTTAGAAAAAAGAAGCTACTAAAAGAACGAAAAAATGTATTCATCCAAAATGTTACCTCTTCACCCATCAAAAAGACAGAAGGATCAGCAGACATTTCTTCATCTAGGGCAGAGTTCAACGCGTCACGTACAGTGATCTGAACAGGTAAAACAATATTTTATGTCACTAGCCTTGTAAGTTGTACAACAGAGCTACTGAATGCAGCTTTCCCTTTTTCCCAATCAGCAAACACTTCTCAAAAGATAACTCTCGATATAACCCTACATACTTTCGGCATAAAAACAAACATATCTGACCACACAGAACTGGGAACAAATATGTGCTGGTTAGTAAAGGAACCATCCTTTATTCCCCGCAGCGGCCAAAGGATAAAAAGGGTTATAACATACACAATCAATCACACCAATGACCACTGTTACCCAATTTCACTGACACTCATTCTGATGTACTCAAGTAATAGTGCAGTTAAAGGTGAAGAACAATGCAAGGAATAATCACTAGGAGGTTATTCTCCGAAGTAGAGCCAATACGTTGACATAGGTATGGACGCATGGTCACTAGGTAATATCACATCTTAAGAAACAAACAAGAAAAAGGAGAGGTGTATGGACAGGACAGTGCTTCATAAGCAAAGTAAATAACTAAATCTCATCTTGCAAATAGGAGAATATCTTGCCAAATGAAGTCACATGATATATGAACCTCAAGCAGAACTACTAAAGTCAAATAAGCGGTTTCTAATCTATGAGGAAGTCTACCGTGATGAAGGTAAAGAAAATATCACTTCAATGCAAGCCAAACCACAAAGGCAATTCTGATCCCTACTATTGTAAAGGACATGATTGTTATTGAATAAAAGTCGCCTTAATCTCAAAAAAAAAAAACACAAAGGCAATTCAACTCTCCTCGCAATAACAAACACACTTCATCTTCTAAGCTCTGCAACAATAAATTGTCAAACACACAAACACTAAGGATAAAGCAACCGGCCGATGCTTCGACTCTACAGCCCATACAACTCCCATCAGCAGGTAGTCACAGGCCCACAGCAATCTATACGTAGAAAACAATAGTGACATCAATTCTAAGATAGCCACTAACCACCGAAACATTACAACAGCCATTTTTTTGCCAACCAAAGAAATACAGTAGAGATACGTAATACAATTAAGGTACTTATTATCAAACTAGTTCAAGCAAAAAGTGCTTTGCAAACAGCCTCCGAAACCAAAGTTCATCACATAATGACAAAACTACTAATAAAATAACGAATTAATATCATAACCAACCACCCGCCTCGACACCAAACTAAAACAATCGCTGTGCGTCACCGCCACTATTATAATAACAACAACAAAAGTCGTAATCGCCAACGCCATCTATAAAACTAAGCACCAGCCGATCTCCGGTCAAAACAGCCCGTCAAATAACGAAACGACACAATCGAGCGAAAGCAGACCACGGCATTACAGGCCAATGCGGCGCACGCGATTAAAAAAACTAGGGTTCTGCCACACGCTCACCTCCTTGGCCGCGGAGGAGTACCCCCTTGCCGCCTCCGTGGACGCCGCCGCCGCAGGGCGGAGCCTCCGCAGCACCTGCCCCAGCATCTGAACGCAACAAACGGAACACCGAACCCATCATCAGCAACCGCATCACAGATCGAACCTGAACAGAACGTGGGGAAATGATTGGAAGGCGATGCGAGGCGGGGGAAGGGAATCGGCGCTCACAGGCCCGGATCCGAGCTGCCTCCTCGCGGCGCCCAGCATCTTCCTCCGCGCGATCGGAGCGGCGGGCAGGGGGGAGGGGGGGGGGCGAATTCGACGGTGGCGCGGCGGTGGATGTGTCGCCGGGCTGGAGGCAGCGAGAGGGACGGGGTGGGGAGGAGGAGACGCAGACGCCGCCTCGGAACCGAGGAATTGGAGGGCGTAGTAGGTGGAGGGGGAGGAGGGCGTGGATACGTCTCTGCGCGAGATTCTTATTTAGCGAGCGTTTTGCAGGAAAGCCCCTCGCTTATTGTGGAGTTTACCCGCTTAATGATGCAGTGTAGGCCCCACGGCTCGGCCCAAATTAGCTTCTTTTTAGAAACAGAAGTGGCCCAAATTAGTAGGGTCGGTTCAAAATGAGCCCACCAATATGATGGGGTCAGAGCTACAAACATCGTGGCCTATTTAGACGAATTGCTTTTTTTCCTTTAAAAAGTAGTTTTTCTTAAAAGGGTATTTTGGATGTGACACTTGACTTCCTTTTCTTCATGTTTATAATCATTTTAGTCACATTTTTTATGGAAAGGCCTAAGGCCAAATATTAAGTAGCAAGTTGCTACTCCCGTAGGAGTCGTTGGATTTCTCCGAAGAAAAAGGGTGATGTATCACAACAGGAGAAAGTATTTTCCTCAGTTAAAAACCAAGGTTTAATCGAGTCAGTAGGAGTCTAAAATGCTAACAAGATAAACAGCACATGCACGCGAATAAAATAAATGCTTGCACCCAACTTGGCTAGGGGGTTGTCAGTCCCTCGTCTTGGTAATTGCAAGGTTAAAAGCAAATAGTGGATGATGTAATATAGTGGAGCGGCAAAATAATGGAAAGTGAAAAAGAGCAATCATGTAAACGCAAGATTTTAATGAGAATTGGCCCGGAGACCACAGGTTCACTAGTGTCTTCTCTCGAAAGAAGGTAGTGGCATGGTAAACAAATTAGTATTGAACAACTGCCAGAAACGCAACATTCATAACTATGATCATTCATGCCATAATCTTGTATAGGCATCACGTCCGTGACAAGTAGACTGTAATCCAACTGCATCTACTACAATTACTCCACCCCGAAATCGCTATCCAGCATGCATCTTAAGGTATTGAGTTTAATAAAAACAGAATAACGCAATAAGCAAGATGACATGATGTAGACAGAAAGAAATATAGCAATAAGATTAAACCTCGTCGTTTTATCCTTAGTGGCAACAATGCAATACATGTCTTTGTCCCTTTTGTCACTGAATAAGAACACCGCAAGATTGAATCTACTACTATGCATCACTCCCTCTGAAGAATTACTCATCTATCTTGACCAGAGAAGACAAATAACTCGGAAAGTATACGTAGCTACTTAATTATACAACGAATAAACTTTAAAAGATTCAATTATATTCAATGAACAATTTGATCATAAATTCACAAATCATCGGATCCCAACAAACACACCACAAGAATTATATCGAATTGATTTCAAGATGAGATCATTGTATTGAAGATGCAAAAGAGAGAGAAGAAGCCATCTAGCTACTACTGTGGACCCGTAGGTCCTAAAAGAACTACTCACACAACATCATGGGGCTAGCAAGGTTGATTAAGAGGCCTCACGTGGTGGTTTTCCCTCCGGCATAGCATCGGAATAGGGCTCCAGATGGGATCGCTTCGGAACAGAGGCTTGCGGCGGCGATAAAATATTCGCGGGTTAGCTTATGAGGGTTTCGGGAATTGTAGGATTTATAGGAGAAAGAATTAGGTCAAATAGAGGTTGAGCGGCCCCACATGGGAAGGTGGCGCGACCACCCCTCTGGTCGCGCCACGTGTCCATGTGGCTGCTTCGTGGGTTCCCTCGATGTCTCCCAAAGTTTCTAGGGTCCTTCGTTGTGCGAAAAAAATTTGTCAAAAATTGGCTCGTATTTGAATCTTCCTAGATATGGATTTTCTGTGAAATGAAAAACAAATAAAAAATAGGAATTGGCACTAGGCACTAAATTAATAGGTTAGTCCAAAAAAATAATATAAAATGGTATAAAATTATAATAAAAGCATATATAAATGATAATACAATATCAAATACGTTGGAGACGTATCACAAGTGTACTTACAAACTAACCCACACAGAAAAAAATACATTTAAATTCTTGGGGGAGCCGAAGTTTTCTTTCCCTTGCATCCACCGGCGGCACGCCGTGAACATAGCTCGATGCCTCCTCTGGGCATATATTGTTTAACCCAAGAGCTTGTAGAAGCAGCGATCAAAAAGTCGTTGATGTAGGCCAGGAGATGCCGGTGGTCACAATTTGCTTCGCAAATCGTCGCCTCGGAGAAGAAAACGCAAGAAGAGCCTGTAGAGATTCCAAAGACCACAAAAGCCGGCTAAATCCACATAGATCCACCGGAAACCTAAATCGACCAGATCCCAAAAGACCTGTCGAAGACACAACTCCACATGCCCTCCGCCGATGATAAACACACTCATACGTCTCAAATGTATCTATAATTTTTAATTGTTTCATGCTATTATAATACAGTTTTATATACTTTTTATAACAATTTATATTATTTTTTGGACTAACCTAGTGCCCAGAGCCAATTGTTATTTCCTGCATGTTTTTTGTTTTACATAAAATCGACATTTTCGGACCTCAAAAAACCATGGGGATTATTGACGAATTTTGTCTCCAGGAAACGTTCGGTCAAAGGCCTTTGACTGGACGGAAATGGCACGGAAGGGCACCTAACGACAAAGAAGCAAATTTGAGCACACTTTGAAATTAGGGATAGATCTGAGTAGTGGATTCGATTTAAGGGATGAAATTTAAAAATCTTAAGAATTAAAATAAGCATGGGTACGAGGACTTGTTTCTTCAGACATATATTTGTGATCAGGATCATCATGATCTTTAATCTGTGCTATGGAAGTTACCCGTTAAGATGTGTTTGCAACAAGACGAAGTGAGGATGTGTCCAAATTACCTCTTGACCGATTTGCGACCTGCATCAAAAGTCAGTTGTCCAATCGCAGGCCTTTACCGTTGCGCGTGGTTACCTCGGTTATTAAGAATAAACCAGACAAAATCATTAGGCGTTTAATGACTACACCTCATATATCCCCAGGGACGGGCTTTCCGCTACTGTACTAATCCTTTCTGTCACTGGTTTTCAGAATAGCGTTCCACGTCCTTCGTGCTCCTAGCCTCCTCCTTGATCGAACTTTGGGATCCTGGTTACGTGTAGGGTCGAAGAATGAGAAAGAGACAGAAAATAACTATGATGCGATTCTAACATAGACATGACGTTAATTCAAAGTTATTTCATCGATCCCTCATACAAATACATTGGGTTGCAAGGCTATGCCTCAACCCATTGCCTAACCGAATTACTCACACATGACGATTTGATCGTAAGAAGAAATCATTGGAGAAGACATAAAGATGAATACCTTATTGGAGTATATTACAATGGTTGCTGGATGCGATACACGATTACAAGTATGGCTAACTTGGGGTGGTTTGCTGCGGCGATGGAGGTGGCTATAGAGATGAGATGGGAAATGGCGGCGGCTTAGGGTTGAAGAATGACTTCTGTTTCGGCGATGGAGGTTTTCGACGATGCTCCTCTGCGATTCTGGTGCTGGCCCTTTATAAAAGTGGTTGGGTTGACGCCACGAAGCCGCCAACACTTGGTACGACCACTGGTACGAGCGGGCGCACTCATACCAGACGTCGTCTTCTGCTCTGGATCACTTGTTGCACCTCCAATTTTCTTCCTTCCTTCTTCATTTTGCTTGTTTCCTTGAATGATGATTTTTGTCCAGGTATGGCCTCGTCACTAGTTAAATGTCCGTGCGTTGCTATAGGCTAAAGTGGCAACTGTCGCATCATTAGAATTTTTTTTTTGCAAAGAATTTTTTTTGGTCCCATGCAATTTTAGTTTGGTATTGGCGCTATGGGCCCAGTTTTTAGGTATTGGGCTCAAATTTTTTTGTCTGCTGGAGGCGGTTCTGGCGTGCCTCCGCCTCCCTTCCCCTCCCCTGTCCCCTGTCCGCGGAGGATTCAAACCCCCTGCGACGCCATCACCGGGAGACCACCAAACGCGAGCACTAGACCGACCAAGAGAGGAGCGAACACGAGCACGGGCAGCCGCCGCCCCCTCCAATTCTCTGCCCTTCCCGCGCCGCAAAACCCTTAGTAAACCCTAGCGCCCCAACGCCACAACCGACGCATCTGCTGACGCCTCGATGGACTTCTACTCCGACGACGACGACTCGGACCCCGAGTTCGACGAGGGCCTCCAGGAGGACCTCGACCTGGTCCGCCGCTCCTGCATCATCGCCGGCGCCGACCCGGACGCTGCCGTCGCACAGGCCTCCTCCTGCCTCGCCGTCCCCGCGACTACGGCAGCGGCGGCGGCGGCGGCAACTGATGGCTCGTCGGACGAGGGGGAGGAGGAGGACGAGGACCTCGCCCTCGTTCGCAGCATCCGCGAGAACCTCCACCTGAACAAGGCCTCGCCCTCCTCGCCGCGCCCGATCTGCGCCTGGCCGCCTTCCGACGCGGAGGATGACGAGGAGGACGACCTCGAGACGCTCCGCGCGATACAGCGCCGCTTCTCGCACTACCACTCTGGTGAGTCCACTCGCGATCCGGTTCTTCCCGGTTCCAATTTGGATGCGCCGGGTAATCCCTATCCTAGAAAGATGTCTAAAAAAATATTACCATGAGAAACTTGCAGGCTGATTTTTTATCACATTTAATCATGAAATATTCAGTGCATTTCGTTTGGTATAAAAGAACCATCGGATTCCCATTATTTTCTTAGAGCATTTCTGATTTTATACTGTTCTGAATTATATGTAGCAATGATGTCTTTTAAAGGCTAGTAACTAAAACGTGCTACATTTGTAGTGACTCATATACACTTATACAGTGTTAACTTTGAATGTTAAACTATGGGCCGAGCTAACACAATATGATGCGTTATCCTGTTAGCAGAAGTGCAATGCATGAGAATAAACCATTACAAACTCTATGCTGACAAATTAGATGCAATATATGGTTGATTTTCTGATTCGCGAGTTATTACACGTAAGCAGAGCCCTGTTCTCTTGAAGTCACATGTACCAGTATATAATCGAAAACTCAACATATGCAGTGTTATCATAATTCTTGAATTATTAAGGAAAAAAGCATATATGTCGATAGATAAAGGGGCCCTTAATCTTTATTTGCCTACTGAAGGTACCTCCACTGGTCCACTGGAGAACATGAAAAACGAGGCATCAAAAGGAGGGGATGATGAATTTATTGCACATCGACCTGGTGAAGAGGATGTACAGAAGAAAAATACGAATGCAAACACTCAAACTGGGTTCCCAAAAGCTGCACTGTTGTTAGTTGATGCTCTCAAGAAGAACAGAGCATGCCAGAAGTTTATTAGAAGGAAGATGATTAACATTGAAGCAAAGATTGAAGTAAATAAGGATCTTAGTGATCGTGTCAAATGTCTTATGGATTATCAGTTAAGCTGCAGAAGATCATTTGGCAAAGTTTTGTGCCAGAAGGTGGATCCTCGTGTTCGATTGATTTCCTCTCAAAAACAAAGTGCACAATCTGCAAAGGTAATAAGTCAGTATTTACAGCTGTGTATTGTATGCTAGATGACATATATAATCACCTTATGATATATAGAGCACTTGTAGCTTCTGTTCTTCATGTTCCTATTTGTTCTCTGAAAACGGCACATAGTTATTAACTTCCATAAGAGATTTTTCTACACCCCTGCCTGTTTCCTGCATAAGATAGTTGTAAATTCCTATATGAAAAGGCGAATAGGTTTCGTATCCTAGTGCAAGTAGGAACGACATATGTTGGTGGCTGGTGGTTCATGTTCACATGTACTATTATTTTCATTGCTCTCTTCAGGCCATGTTCCCTGAGATTATATGATTGTTTGATTGGTGGAAATTCAAATATGAAATTGCATCCATTTGGATCTGCTAATAATCTTCAGCAAAATTTGTATGAATGAGACTTCCGTATGCTGATTAGCAGGGTAGATCTCTATTGTATAACAAGCTAGATGCTGATTTGCAATTATGTTGTGACAGCATTTTCAGCCATGTTGAGTCTGTTGACTAAAATACTTCAGATTCTTTTCTTGTGAACATGTATGTATCTTGTGGAATTTTATTGAATTGCTATTCTTTATTTTAGGATATTGACTTGCTATTCTATCACACTTAATCAATTTATTTATTAGATCAATTCTAAATGTATTGTTTCTAACTTTCTATTGTACACGCGCATATGCTTCCTCTGTTGGCCGAACAATTGTTTTCCATTTCATAACGGAGAGAATGGTACACAAAAACCTACTAGCTCGCGGACCATGGAAATATAGTCACACATTGCTCTGTCATGTGCATGAACATGATTGCCAAGTGATTTGTCTTTCTAGATTTTTAGGAACAGATAATATGGCACTTACAAAAGAGTATTCCGTTCTTGCAGAATAACTATAAGATTTCTGCATTACTTCTCGGCCCAGCTGAGAACCCTCATGTTGAAAAGTATAAAGCAGTTCTGAAGCAATTCCCAGTGTCGCTTCAGAAGCATCCATGGTCAGATATAGAGAAAGACAGGCTTGCTAAAGGAATAAAGCAGCAGTATCAGGAAACGTTAATTAAGGACTCGATGAAGAATGGAAGGTTTGTCGAATTGATTGACCCTTTCACTAATGTAGCATTTTCATCTTCTATTTCAGTCGTGGATTTTAAATCATGACTTAATCATTTAGTATCACATTGAACAAGCAATTGTCATAGTTTTATCAATTATTCTTTGCTAATACTTGAAGAGTAACCCTTTTTAAGCTTCAAGAGCATTAAAAGTTTTGTGTAAGTTTGTAGTTCTCGTGTATCTCCATTATGCAGTCTGTTTATTAATTACAGTACTATTTTCCATTTTTCTTTGATTGTTTCTATCAATATGAATTCAATGGGTTTCTGACTGAACTATCTATAAATTATGAATTGACAATCTTTAATCTCTATAGTTGTGCTACTGGGGTATTTGTTTTCCGCAATTGAGATGTAGGTTTGATGCCAAACTTGTGAGTTTTAATGTAATTTTACTTGGTCTTCTGCTAGAAGAGTTGACATAAAATCTTATTCTGTTAATTGTTTTGTTCTGCAGTTCCAGTGGTGACTTCAGTGCTGTCGATATGGCTTATGCACTGACGAACACTGTGGGTAATTTTGAGGCGACTCCTGAGATTCTCCGGTCAGTCTTGCCATTAGTAAACTGGGACTATATTGCTGCTATGTACCTGCCTGGTCGATCCGGTGCTGAATGTGAATCAAGGTACTTTCCCTCTAGAAGATATTTTTCTCTTCTAGCGCACGGAGCAATTTTCATTTCTCTCATCGTGCAGAAGCTTCATCAGATCTTACTCTGCCATCTCTCCTGATATTGTTATTTGACGTTTCTGCATTATGTTTTTTTATCTGTGTTTTCAATTGGTCAGTCCTAATTCAAGAAATTGTAATTTTATTCTCTACTAGGTGGCTAAACCATGACGACCCACGGATTAATCACAACGCCTGGACTGCATGTGAGGAGAAAAGACTTATACTAACTGTCCAAGAAAAAGGAATGCAAAATTGGATTAATATTGCTGTTGCGTTGGGTACGCAGAGAACACCTTTCCAGTGCCTTGCCCGTTATCAACGAAGTCTTAATCCCCACATATTGAAGAGGGCCTGGACAAAAGAGGAAGATCTTCAACTTGTAGCTGCCGTCCAAACTTTTGGTTGTAACTGGCAACTTGTATCAGCTAATCTGGATGGTCGCATTGGCAACCAGTGCTCTAACAGGTACTGTTCTTTGACTTGTCTTTCAGACCTCCTACTATCAAACCTATGCAATTGTGTTTTCTATCACGGCACATACTTTATCACTCTTTATCGTGGTTACCTTTTCTAATGGTATTTAATATTTTCCTCACTAATTTTACATGTATAAATTATCAAACCTATGTGATCGCACTTTCTATTATGGCACATTTGTTATCACTCTTTATTGTGGTTATCTTTTCTAATGGTATTTAATCTTTGTCCTCGCTAGTTTTATGTGGATAATCTCTTACTTTCCTTGGTTGGGGTATATTTGACATACCTTACATCTAACTTTACTATAGGTGGAGGAAAACACTAATCCCTGAAAGGAAAAGGGTGGGGAGATGGTCTGAGGACGAGGACAAGCGCCTCCTGGTATCTGTCAAGTTTTTTAGGTCTGGCAGCTGGAATAAGATTGCTCAGTTTGTTCCTGGCCGCACACAAAGTCAATGCAGCGAGAGGTAATGTAGTAGTTTTACCATGTCAGTTCAAAGTTTATGGTTTGATGGTGATGCTATTTTTTATCCTCATTAAACAGGTGGCGTAATGTTCTTGATCCGGATATAGATCATGGGGAATGGCGCCCTGAAGAGGATTCCAAGTTATTGGCTTCCGTCCATGAGGTTGGTCCCTGCTGGTCCAAGATTGCTGGGGCTATGATTCCTCACCGTACTGATAATATGTGCTTGAGGTAAACGTATAAACCTATTCTCTTTCAGATTTTACATGATGTAATTCTGATGTGTTGCTTGAAACTTCAAATTAATAATGCACTTCATGATGGAGGAGCTGCCCCACCAACCGAAGCAAGTACAAACTTTGCTGCTAATAGTTATTCCATTTGTAACTGCAGGCGATGGAAAAGACTGTGTCAAGATGAATTACCTTTAATTGTAGCAGCCAATCAAGTAAAGAAATCTATTTTTCAGAACAACTTTGTTGATAGAGAAACAGAGCGACCTGCAATTTGCCCCAGTGACTTCCCATCACTTGTGTATTCGAAAGTTGACAGGGGTGATGAGAGCACTGTGAGGTACAGTAATTTCAATTGCAATGCTTTTCAAACAATAAAAAAAGAAGGTAGTTTTAGTTATGTTCTCTTCCTCATCAGTACCTGTTTTTCAGTGATCAAGTCAAGAAACCTCGAAAACGGTCGAGAAAATCACGTGTGGATAACGTGCCACCTAATGACCCCTCGTCTTCTGCTGATGCTGCTGCTGTAAACATCACCAAGAGAAAATCAAGGAAAAAATTATCGGGGTATGGCTTATAACATTACATATGCTTGACTGTTGAATTTCACTCCCTTATGCCTGCTAAGTGCTCACATGTTTGTTTCGTACTTGCTTTTACAGAAGTGGAGCTGAAAACCAAACTGGGGAGGATGTAACTGTGTCTGATGGTGTCAACAATTCCTCTAGGGGCCACAGCAAAGCTAGGAAGAGGAAAGTTACCACTGATGGCGATGTGGTTGTGCAAAAGAGAATCAGGGGATCAATCTCTGTTGATAACGAGCTCACCCTAGATATACTTGGGGGCCCTATCAGTTTCGATAATGAGGCACTTACTAATCGAAAGAGGGACCCTACGTCTGTTGGTAAAGAAGGCACAGCTAAAAAGAGAACAAGGAGCACTGTGTCTGTCGGCAACGAGGGAGCTGTCAAAAAGAAAATGAGGGGTTCTATCTCTGTTGGTGAGGGGAGAGCAGTCAAAAACAGGATGAGGGGTTCAGTCTCTATTGACAACCAAGGCAACACAACAAAAAGGAAGAGAGTATCAAGGTATAACATGGATCATGGCTAAAAAAATTATTACTCAATAGTATCTGACATCATCTATATCTGCTTCCTCGTAGATTTTCAGTGTCACCAAGAGTCCTTTTGTTTTGTATAGGAAATCAGCCAAAGGCAATTCAACAACAGATGGTGGGGTGAACGCTTGTGAGTTGGACCTTCCAAGTATGCCCTCTGAAGCTTCTGCAGAAAGAGGCATTGATACTGGAAACACGAACAAGATGAAGCGGAAGTCTACTCCAAGGTAGCTCATTCTCCAATTCATATTTTTTGTGTGTGGGCATATTTGTGCCAAATGTCAATGAGGCGACGTGTCACGTGTGTTGTCTAAGTTTCTTGATTCCTTGTTTACAGACCCAAGCAAATAAACATGGCAGAAGGGACCGTCGATGAATATTCACGACTTGCTGATTGCATCTCCTTTGCCCGTGGAAATGGAGCCAGCAAGAACAATAGGTACTTAAATTCGAGTTCCAGCATAATATCGGTCATGTTTGACGAAAAAAATCCTGTAATTTAGTTCTGGATGAAGCCCCATGACTCATTTTATTAAATCAACGGTACACTTATACTTAATTGGTAGTTCACTTCATCCACATAGCTAACCAACAGGAACAAATGGTACTTAAAAATTTGAGGTATAGCAGGTCGTGTTTCCTGGGGGAAAAAACCCTCTAATTTAGTTCGGGATGAAGACCTATAACTCATTTTATTAAATTAGTGTTACACTTTACTTAATTGATAGTTCACATCATGAGCTCCCCTTTTTTAGTGAGAAAACAAATTAACTAGATGGATTGTTGAGTCGGCCCAACCTGCCAAGCTTGCATCTGTAAATTTAGTTTTCCATTTTTTTTTCAATTGCAGTGCCATGCCGTTAAATAATGCCATGCAGTCAGATGGGCCCTCAGGTGAAAACCTACAGGTGGCCATTTCTGCTCGACCGGATCCCACTTCTGTTGAGAATAGCAGCTCACCAAAGACTCAAGTTGTCAATTAGGTACAATTATTTATTTATTTTTGTATCTTAATGCTACATTGTACAGTACTGACATAATTCGTTTATGGTGATTTGGTGAATGCTTTTGTGATTGCAGATGACAACCATTGAACAGTTTGGATTCTTCTCTTGTATAAAGAGGGTTTCCCTATGCGGAACAGTTTGTGACTGCAAATGCCAATCATTGACCGCTCTAACTTTCCGAAGCTAGAGAAGCAAGAAGACAGGGGCAAAGGTAGTAAACATATCAAGCATGATTTTACAGGCTTAATTGAGGATAAACTTCTCATCAGTCGTTTTGCTTGTGTCTAGGGAGGGGTTGGGCACCCAATCAGCTGAAGGCGCATCAACCTGGCTTGCCCCTGATACACTAGTTTGTGTTCATTTTCTGATTGTGTTGGCCAGAGCATCTCAACAGCTCCATGGGCGGGCCCTTAGTAGGTGGTCTCAATTGAGTAATTCAAGTGTGGAGTTCATTGTTTTTTACTTTTAAGACGCGACATATCGTTGGTTGAATTTAAACAAAGACTGTAAATTTGTACAAAACTGTTCAGATCATTATAATGATGAGCTTCCATGTTGCATTATTGCGCTGCTCACTTGTGCATGAACTGGTGAACTTGCCATATTTATAAGGAACTGGTGAACTTGACACTGGAATTTTGTCTACCATTGGTGCAGATGGACTTCGTCTGCATTCGCTGTAGAGTTTAGCAAAAATCCGATCTGAGTTCATGAACGCTGACGACCATTGCAGCTCAGTGAAAGAACATATCGATATTTATAACGAACCAGTGAAGTTCCCATATGTAAATATAAAATCTCAGGAATTGAACGAATGACCATACACGCTATATAAATTACTAGCGCTGAAGAAGCGCGGCGCACGCCGCGCCCGTGACCGATTTCGTCTGTATTTTATCGAAATAAGCAAGAGAACAACACATATTTTTATTTTTATTTGTTATTTCTTTTGTATTATTGTCCACGTGAATGCATAGTGCTGATTTATTGTTTTTATTTCTTCTGAATTTCTGTTCACGTAAATGCATAGTGTTTTTTTTGTTCCGGTTTATTTGGGTGTGTTGTTTTAGTTTAAAATTCGGTTACTGTTTCCGTTATATGGTTCGTGTGGGTTAATGTTTTAGTTTATTCGGATAATGTTTCGGTTTTTGCTCGGGTATTTGTTAGTGCACTTTTAACTGTTGTTGCGTTGTAAAAATGGACAGTAATCGGTCAAGAACTTATTTTTCCCATGGATTATTGTTCATGCGAACATATAGTTTCAGACTACTGTTTTTGTGTCATGGCAGCACTATCATCGGAAAGGATCAGCAGACGATTAAGGCGGTTGTGCATCGGTACGCCGGTGTTAAAAAATGATGTATAGAAAATTCTAAATCCTAACTCTCTATATAAGGACGCGAGGGTGGAGGAAGGGGAGAGAAATGATGTGTAAAAAAAATCTCAGTTTTTTTTTAGAAACGTGCGTTTTTTTTCTTCGGTGAAAGCTAAAATAAGTAAGGGGAGAAAATCAGATTATTTGGAGCACTGGTTAAGCAGAAGTACTGGTCATCCGAGATGACTATTCACCCGCGGTTACTGTTCACAGACGATTACTGTTCATGTATGGTACTCTTCGTCACTATTGTTCACTGAAAACGTGCGCATTTTTCTTCGGTGAAAGCTAAAAGAAGTAAGGCGAGAAAATCAGATTATTTGGAGCACTGATTAAGCAGAAGTACTGTTCATCCGGGGATGGCGGTTCACCCGCGATACTGTTCACAGACGATTACTGCGCGTGTATGGTATATTTGGAGCACTGATCAAGCAGAACTACTGTTCATCCGGGGATGGCGGTTCACACGCGATACTATTCACAGACGATTACTGCGCGTGTATGGTACCGTTCGTAGGTGATTACTGTTCACAGACGGTACTGTTCACTGACAGTGAGGGAAAATGAGTAGTAATCTTTAAAAAAAACGGAAAAAGGGAATCCTTCCCGCTTTAGTATTAGTACTTTCGCTGGTTTTATTGCTCCGGGTTATTCGGGGTTGTTGTTTCGGTTTATTTGGGCTATTGTTTCGATTAGTAGTTATGAGTTCATTCGGATAATGTCCGGTTTTTGTTTGGGTATTTGTTAGTAGATACTGTTTTGGTTTATGATTCGGGTGGGCTAATGTTTTCGGTTTATTCTGGTGTTGGTTCGTTTCACTGGTTTTACTGTTTCGGGTCTAGGGAGGAGGAGTTCCAGTTTTTTTTGGTTTTTTTTAATATATTTCTTATAGATTTCTGTTCACGTGAATGCATAGTGTTTTTTTTTCTTTTTTTAGTTGTTTCGGTTTATTCGGGTGTATTGTTTTGGTTTAAAATTGGGTTACTGTTTCAGTTTTATGATCCGTGTGGGTTAATGTTTTCGGTTTATTCAGGTGTTGTTCCGTTTCGCTGGTTTTATTGCTCCGTGTTATTCGGAATTGTTGTTTCGGTTTATTTGGTCTATTGTTTCGGTTAGTAGTATTGAGTTCATTCGCAAAATGTCCGGTTATTGTTCGGGTATTTGTTAGTGCACTTTTAATTGTTGTTGCGTTGTAAAAATATGCAGTAATCAGTCTAGAATTTATTTTTTTCATGGATTACTGTTCGTGCAAATATACAATTTCGGCCTACTGTTTTTGTGCTCTGTTAACACTATCATCGAAAACAATTAGGAGACGATTGAGGCGGCTGTGTATTGCTATGCCGGTGTTGTGCATCGATACGTCGGTGTCGAGAAATGATGTATAGAAAATTCTAAATCCTAACACTCTATATAAGGACGTGATAGTGGAGGAAGGGAAGAGAAATGATGTGTAAAATATATCCTATTTTTTTTCTTAAAGTTGCATATTTTTTCTTCGGGGGAATTTTTTTTTAGAGAAAGAGCACTGTTTCATGAGCGGGGCACTGTTCACAGAGGTTACTGTTTACACGCGTATACTGTCCATGTTGGGTTACTGTTTATGCGTAGTTACTGTTCATACATACTTACTGTTTGCTAACGCCGACGTTGCCGTGAAATACGAACAGTAGGCGACGAAAAAAATTCAAAAAAACCAGAAAAATCGAATCCCTCCCGCTTTAGTTATAGTACTTAATATGTGTAATAACAGCTATCTCTGTGAGTGAGTCAAAGAATATATCGACCCGAGTCTGCATAGCTGCTCCGGTGCTTCTTCTGCCATGTCCACGCGACCGTGAGGCTCTCCTGGAGTTCGGTGTGCTGGGCTGTCCAGTTTAGTTCGCGGTTGATCCTTGCGGGGTTGCTGTACACTACCTTGATGTCGACTCCGGTCACCTTCTTGCAAGCTTCCACAAACTCCTTCACTGACCTACCTGGAATGGAAAGATAAAGAAAAGGTGTAACATCAGTACATCACCATCATCATAACATAATATGTGGTGCTGATACGATGGTTTACCTCTTCCTGTGCCAACATTGTATATGCCAACTTTGCCTCTCTCCGCCTTGTTGAGCGCTTTCACCAGGTCGGTGCTAGCTCGCTTGCCACCGCGTAATGACACCCAGTAAACGAGAGATTTGATACTTCAGCTTGATTCTGAATATGAAAATACTGAAATGGCAACTATACTTGCATTTTGAGCAGGCAAAACAAACAATACATACAACCGCTTCACTCCCTCAACAAGGGCATAATACTATCAAACCGTTTGAACATCTTTCATTGTAGTTATCCGACTTCTGTAAAGCTGGGGCAAAATCGACAGTGTCAAAAATATTTCAGAGCACAATATCATAGATGACTTTTGACTTATATAGGACTTGCATAACATAAACCAAAAAATAAACATGGCTTTTCAAGATCCACCTCAAGCTAGCTGGCTAACCAGGCCCTCACTAAAAATGTATACCTGCTTTGTTGAACAGAGACAGCAGGTAAAGGAAATCAACTTGGCTCAGCTTGGAAGACCTCTTCTCTGCAAAATCACCCTGCTGCAATATACCCATAATTTTCTCTTTGAAGCTAGCACGGCCATCTGCGGCGTCAGCGTCATCCATTTCCATGTCATCGTCCTCTTTCTCGTCACTGGTCTCCATGCTCAGGTCCTCGACCATATTGGCCAGCAATGCGACATCGTCGGGTGACATCTTCTCCTCGCCCGTTTCAGAATCTTGGGCAAGTTGGAGAGATTGCATTGTCTTGTAATTCTTCTCTAGCAACTCAAGGACGCACTTCTGCTTGAAAAGGGAGCCCAGCGTTTTGTTTTTCCGATTGAAGCAAATCCTCACAAGTCCATCCCACTCTTTGAAGCTGACAGGAGGGAGGGGCTTCCTTGGCTCGATACGCACAACTGAAGAATCTACCTTAGGTGGAGGCCTGAAGTTATTCCGCCCAACCTTCAGCAGATGTGACACGCGAGATAAGAGCTGCACGTTCACTGACAGACGGCAGTACAGAGTGTCTCCAGGCTGTGCTACAAGTCTCATGGCAAATTCACGTAGAAACATGATCACAGCACACCTGAAGATCGGACGGTGTGACAGAAGCTTGAATGTAAGGGGGGATGATATCTGGTATGGGATGTTTGCCACACAGATATCGAAGTACGGAAGATCACATTTAAGAACATCTCCTTGGATAACCTGCATTATGGTTCACAAGAATACTCATTTTTATTAACAAAACATTTGGTTCAAATTAAAATTGAAGATTGATGAAAGAGAGTGGACTTGATATAAGCTTGATTGTTTTTCATTTTGTCTCCCCTTCTGATAGTCACCAGTGTTACCATTCATCACTATTTATTATAAACCAAATTTGCAGTTTACTTTCAAACTAAATCATGTCCATCGTATCAAGACAATCTTAGTTCTCCCAAAACACCAATAGTACCCTATATTAGCTGATCAGTCATACAGTATTGTGCTACAATTATTCACAATAATATGCAACAGTGCCTAGTAACTTTAACAATCAAGAATATGGAAATTGTCAGTTGGTGTAGACGCAAAACTCACTCATACATGTATTGCTATTGCTCTGGGTTGACAGGAAGAATCACTATGTAGCACTTACTAACTCAGCTACTAGGGGAAAAAAACAGAACGGCACTCCTAAGACACATAATAGTTCAGCTCAATAAGCCCAACATCATGCAACCCTGAGTTACCCGTTTACCGCCAAAAACCAATCTCTGAGCAGTCTATTGCAGAGCAAACACAGTAGAAAACAGATACAGCAGCACAGCACAAACCTAGTACTGAATTATTTCCGAAAAACAAATCTTCCACAAATATGAGAAAAATAGGAGCCACAAAGGAGAGCTCTTGTACCTTGAGGCGAGAGGAGAGGGGGTGGCCCTGGAACCGGCGGCTCAGCTCGAGAACCATCCGCGGGTCGAGCTCGACGGCAACAACGGCCTTGACGCCGGCCTCGAGCAGCCGCTTGGTGAGATTTCCTGTTCCGGGCCCGATCTCGAGGACGGTGTCGGTGGGCTTGAGGCCGGCCTTGGCGATGATGGAGTCCACCAGCGCCGGGTTCCGCAGGATGTGCTGGCCCTTGGACTTCTCGAACAGGATCCCACCCTGCAGCCGCGCGCAGCCGCCGCCGCCGTGGCGCTTCTTCTGGATCTTGCCGCCGGCCATGGTGCTATTATTCTGGGGTATCCTGGCCAAGGTTTTGGATTTCGTTTAGAGTTTTTTACCGGTCCTGAAGGAAATGGGCGAAATTCGTTTTTTCGGAAGAAAGAAGTAGGTCACTGAAGAGCAAAACTATCACTTACAGAAAAACTATATTCCTGAAAGGGTTCTAAGCAAAGGAAGCAAAAGTACTATGTTTGAGACAAAACAAAGCAAATCTGTACTAGCTGCAACCTTATCCCTAGACTACACATGTAGCAATTTTATGAAGCAAACTGAGCGCACCAACAGCGACATGATTCTAACAAAAGGAGGCCAAAAAGAGGCAACATATTTCACAGTTTGTAAAAAATAAATAGAACAGGGGTAAACATTTAAGCCAAATCAAACAAAAGTGATCCTGCATATCAGTATCACTGCTAGGTGAATATATCAGTTTTGCAGGAATTTTGGGGCTTGCTACACCATTTGGAATCAAAACGATGGACGAGTATAATAAACATGAGTGTACAACTAATCAATTTGATATCTATTTCTAGAAGAGGAATGGGTGTTAAATTTTAAAACAACAAGTGTCAAGCCATTGGAAAAAGTTACTTGTCAGTTTGATATATATTTCGGAAATAAATTCTAGATTAAATTTCTAACTCTCAAACAAACCTAGTTTAAAACTGTGCGCAACTCAAACTGTAGGTGATTAAGAAGGACGAAAAGAGCAAACCAAAAATTTAATTCTTTAACGAAATTGTACCGAAATTTGAACGAAAAATAACCGAAATTTGGGCAGAATTTTGAAATCAAGCTGCACTAGTATCTCAGAATCAAAATCAGCACTGATCTCTGAAATCCGTCGACAAATAAAAAAATATCGGATCATCTATAGCCTAGAATGCACCGATACAGATACGTAAATTCGTCATTTTTGAAAAGTGCCAATACGGGGATACGTTTGACTAATTTAAAAATAATAATGATAAATAGTTATTTACTACGCAGTATGAACAGCAAATTAGTTTGATGTTTTGATTTTTTTCCTAAACATGGCCAAGGTACAGATTACATATTAATATCATGCAGAAGAACACCAAAACAGAAATTTATATGAGAGAGGGGGGAGGGGAGAGGAGCCGGAGCACCGGATTAGCCACCACCGGCTTGCCTCCGGCGAGCTACTGCTCGATCCTGCATGCCCTCGAGCTGCTCCTCGAGCATGTGAGCTGCGACACATCACACATACATCGGTGGCACTGCAGGAGCATCGGAGCTGAGAGCATACCTTGTGCTGCGTGAGAGGGGCTGAGGGTGAGGAGTATTCGGGGACGAGGACGACGCGGAGTCAGTGAGGAAGGAGGAGGAGCTCGTCGCCGGCCTGCCGCCGCCGCCGCCTGTTGTGGAGCTCGAGAGGAACGAAGCGGGAGGGAAGGATGGGTGTTGGGGAACTAGGTTACTGGTTCCCTCTTAACTGGGCTGGGCGGCTGGGCCGTATCCAAAACGCACCAGCCAGGTATAAAAAAAATGATTTTTTGCGTTTCTCAAAACAAAGAAAGATTTTTTGCTTGTATTTATAGCCCATTTTTTTATATACTTGTAGTTCAAATTGAAAAGTATTCGGAAAATATCTAGAAATATAATTAATGTCTTAAAAGTAGCAAATGGTTCTGAAAAAATGCCAAATTTTGGTTCTAGCAATGTAATGTAATACAAGCTTTAGATTTTAAAAATTGAAGGTGCTACACAGGTACCTTAACTTAGTATTTAGGAAAATATAAATGAAAACTGGTGAAATGACATGTATTTCATCATTTGACCTTGAGGCCCCCTTTGATTCAAAGGATTTTCAAGACAATTTTGGAGGATTGGAATTCATAGGAGTTTTTCTATTTTGGTTATTTGATTCACAACATTGAATCCTATATGAATTTTTAGGAGCTTTATGATTCATACATAACTCGTTTATGGTGAATGCTTTTGTGACTGCAGATGACAATCATTCACCATATATAAATATAAATATATAACGAACTGGTGAACTTCCCATATATAAATATAAAATCTCAGGAATTGAACAAATGACCATACACGCTATATAAATTATGAGTAACTGCCATCTGTGAGCGAGTCAAAAAATATATCGACCCGAGTCGGCATAGCCACTCCGGTGCTTCTTCTGCCATGTCCATGCGACCCTGAGGCTCTCCTGGAGTTCGGTGTGCTGGGCTGTCCAGTTCAGCTCGCGGTTGATCCTTGCGGGGTTGCTGTACACTTCCGCGTAGTCACCGGGGCGGCGAGGGAAGTAGTCGACCTTGATGTCGACTCCGGTCGCCTTCTTGCAAGCCTCCACAAACTCCTTCACTGACCTACCTGTGGAAAGATAAAAGAAAAAGGTTAACATCACCATCATCATAACATGATATGTGGTGATGATCTATCTGATGGTTTACCTCTTCCGGTGCCAACATTGTATATGCCAACTTTGCCTCTCTCTGCCTTGTTGAGCGCTTTCACGTGGGCATCGACGAGGTCGGTGACATCGATGTAATCTCTTACGCAAGTCCTGTCAGGTGTTTCGTAGTCGGTACCTTTGACCTGTGAACAAAAGCAAGAACAAGTAAGCAGTGTTCCCAAAAGCAAAGAAGAACACAAATATTTTTCACCGATAGCAGCAGGGATTCCAAAACACAGCAGCAGATAATTAGTTGATGGAAGATGCACCTTCAAACCCGGGATTATTCCCAGTGCCGCGTCGAAGCATGCACCGGATATACGGCCATGCTCACGCAGTTCGGGTGGTGGAGCCTCACCCAGCCTTCCTTCGGGGTCAGAACCGATGACGTTGAAGTATCTAAAAGTTTCAGGATACTCACTCAGTTACCAAATGGTGTTAGGTGTTATGGTGCTAGATAAGGAAGTTCACAGTTGTTAGTAAGAGATACCGACCTCAGGATCATCACCGACATGTCTGATTTCCTGGACTTGGAGAAGTCCAAAATGATATCCTCTGCCATTTTCTTGGCCTTGCCATATGGGTTTATAGGAAACTGGATAAAAGGATTCAGTGAACAACTTCAGGAAAAGAAACATTTTCAAAGTTTACACGCCATGAAAAATTCTCAAACTTTCGGAAAGAAGAGGCTGCAGAGGCCACAACTGACCCGGGGAGTTTCTTCAGTGATAGGCATCTTCTCGGGTTCCCCGTAGGTGGCACATGTGCTAGAGTAGATCAGGGTTTTAACATTGTGCGTCGCCATGGTTTCTAGCACAACCAAAGTGTTTGCAGTGATGTTATGATAGTACCTGTTCAAAGTGCTTCAGTATCTTGTGCAGGTAGGCCGGATGGATAATACAAGATGACAAGCAAAAGTCTTGGTACCTTAGAGGCTCAAGCGTGCTCTCGCCCACATATGCGACAGCAGCGAAGTGCATGACGGCATCAAATGCATTTTCTGCGAATATTCTGTTAACCTAAGGACATGTGTTAAGGAACAAAAATCTTCTAAAACAATTTCCTCGCCAGGTTAACATATTTATTTATCTTCAAACGAGGAGCAATTATTACAAAAGATAAATAGGTCAGGATACAGCTTTTGGATCGCCTAAATCAGCATGTATGAATTGCAATCGCCCAGGATCAGGAAACAAGTTCTGAAGAACCTTGACTGCCCCAATATTTCCTCTTGAAAGATTATCCTAAAGACGAGAGAAAGAAAAGTCTGCATTATGATGATGCTGAATGTCAACAAGATAAAGGCAAATGCACAGTAGTTTTGAGCCAAGTACCAACCACAATGGTGACTCTGAAGGAGTCTTTGAGCAGCCGGAGAGCTGCATGCGATCCTATGTAGCCAGCACCACCCGTCACCAACACATGCGTTACTCCGAGTTCATGGATGGAGAACTGCACACATCACATATATATGTGAAGATTTAAACACGAGCCACACTCGAATGAAATCGAAGATTGTAACAAGTAGTACAAGTATGCAATAAAGTAGTGTATGCTTTAGTGTTCCATTTCTACTGCATTGCTTTGTAGTGTACGATTTGCAGCTGTGATAATTAAGCAAGCAATGCAGCATCTGCCATTGCAACCCCATGACACGCAAACGGATGTCTCTCCGAGTACATATGCATGGTTGAGGGGATGGAAGAAGGGTTAGCATACCACACTGGGAGCCTTTCTATGGCAGGGTGGCTGGGTGAGCATGACGACGCACATGGCCGTGAGGAGCGCGACCATGATGATCTTGCTGAGGTATCTGGAGTTGCGCTTCGGATCAGAGAAGTCCATGTCTGCGAACGCCACAAGTTCAGTTAGAAGCAACGTCGTTTACAGACACACACACACACGAAGCCTCTGCAACCAACCAGATAGCCATGGAAATGCTACACAAAGCTAAGCTAATGCAGGACAGAGGGGAAATAAGCACCCCTGGTAATTTCATCACCAAATCAACCGAGTCTGAGAAACCATGGAAATTAACCACAAGCCTGATATGATGGGAGTGTGAAATTAAGCAGAGCACCTGAGAAGGACCAAGATCTAGGCGCAGGCCTGGGCTGAGGCCTGCTCCTGCCGGTCGGCAGCATCTGCCCGCGACCGGCGGCGAGTCTCGTCGACCGACCAAATCCAGGAAAGACTGAGCGAGAGGTCGAAGAGACAGTGGGTCACTCACTGCTCAGATCCAACAACCCTGTTCCAGGCAGCTCCGCCTTTACAGCGGAACAGAGAAAGAATCGCAGAGGAGGAAGGCGGACACGAGAAAAAGGAAGAAACTTTGTGACTGGGGCAGGGGAGGGAAGGGGCATACAGCCAATGAATGAATGAATGAATCGTGGGAGTGGGAACGGAAAGGGAAAGGAAATGTGGCAAGGAAGCGGACGGCGGGTGGGTGGGTGGATCCATGGGACGCAGCCAGGGAAAGCGAAGACGACAGGACGCGGACTCACGGAGTGATGAGGTGTCGTCGCGCTGCTGCGGCTGCCGCTGCTGCCGGGGGAAAGATGGAAGGACCGTCGGGGAGGGAGAGAGAGAGACGGAGGGGGGTGTCGTTTTCCGGCTACCTGCCTACCTCAGTGACACGACGGTTGTGATACCACGTGCTGAAGTCGTTGCCTCGTCGGTGTCGGTCCAGTAAAGTCTTTTTTTCACGTTTAAATCTAGAGGTTGTACAGCACTGGCCCCCAACTACTTTCCTCTCGCTCTCTCTCGAACTGTCTACAGTAGAAAGGAGAGCGAGATCCACCTGTTTCTCGGTCCCGTCGGCAAGACCGGTGGTCTTCTTCGCCTTCGGTGGCCAGTTTGGCTGCCGGAGGGATGGGAGACCCCGGATCTGGTGCCTGGCGGTGTATATAGTCCTAGGATTTGTAGGTGTAGTTTCCTTAGAGCCGGCGTCGTGGCGGAGAGGGCGTCGGTGTGTGGAATAAAGTGGCCCAGGCTCCTTCTTCGTCCGTCCGCCGTCATTCTTGGCGCCGGCGAGGAGCTGTGGTCTTTTGTGGTCTCGCGGATCTGGGTTTCTGGTTCCTGCGAGTGGGTCGTCGTCGTCGGCCACTGCCGCGCTCCGGGTGGTGGTGAGACGGCGAGCGGGGTCGGTGCTGACCCATGGCGGTCGCGGCTTTGGTCCTGTTCTGCGGTGGCCGCGGCTTGTCCGCCGCTTCGGCTTTATGGGGGTAAGGCTGGCGGCGCTTCTTTTGGTGCGGATGCGGGAGGTGGCAGGGATGGAGGTTGTGGAGGTGGTGCATCGGCGTTTGGACCTTGGATCTTCCTCAGCGAGGCTGGCCGATGCGGATCCGGTGCTGCATGGGGCGTCGCCCCGGTCGTCTGCGCTTTCCAGCTCTGCTCAAGATCTCGCCTCTCGCGGCGGGCTACTACTGTGCGGCTCACAAAGCTCTCAAGCGATGGTGCTCCACCGGTTCCAGAGGGTTTGGTCGTTTCTTCTTCTCTCTCCAGCGGCGACGACGGCAAGTGGTGGAAGTGGCGGCTGTGTGATTATGTTGGGCTTGTTCTTCTTCCGTATCCTGTGTGGTTGTACTCGTCTGTATTAATCTATGTACTATTTTCCTTAACATAATATAATCTCGAGTATTTCCCTCAAAAAAAAATCTAGAGGTTGTACTAGAATTCACCGGAAACAAACCTCTCCTTCAATTTCCTGAAATTGGTAGCCTGACCCCTCTAATCTCAATTGTTTACGCCTTTGATGCGGTTTTAGAAGTGGAGCTCATGACCTGGCAACGGGGAGACCGGGTTTGCCGGCTAAGCTTGGATTGACGTTGCAACGTATCAAACAATTATGATATGATATGGATCTTAGAGCATCTACAGCCGGGCACCCAAACCTGTCTCAAACGCACGCACGGGATGACCGGTCACTGATCAGTCACAAAAAATCGATCCAGCCGGGCTCCTCGAACCGTCCTCAAACGCTCGGGCTGTCCGGCGCCCCTCATATCTAGCCCAAATGTAAGGCAGATATGGGGCGACCCACGCACGCCCGAGCGCGTCCGCCTGACAAGCCTGGCCCACCACCGACCCCACGGTTGTCCCACAAAAAACCACATCTGGCTCCTCGCTCCGAACCCTAGCTCACTCCACTCTCCTCTCTCGCTCCGTCCTCTCCTCTCCCCGCACCGATTCCGATCGAATCCGGCGCAATTTCCGAGCTCCGGCAGCCGCTCCGACTCCGAGCTGAATCCCGACTTTGGGCTGGCCCTCCGCATTGCCTTGGAGCGGTCCAAGGTGGAGACCGGGGGCAGCTCCGGATCTGCAGCGTCGCCGCAGACGCAGCTCCCCTGCCGGCGCAGCGCGGACGCCGGCGTTGGACCCTCCCGGCCCGTGTGCAGCTCCGACAGGCCTACGCAGTCCGCGCCTCCCCTACTCTATCCCCTGCCCCCGCCGGCTGCTACTCCCCCACGTGCGCAGCGGTGGGTGCTTGTGCCCGCCCCGCCGGCCCAGACGCGCACGCTGGAATCGGAGGCGCGCGTTGCCCACCGCGAGAGACAGCGGGAAAGGGAGAGGAAGGAGGCGGAGCAGTCCGTGCGCCGCCGCCGCGGGATGCAGGCGGAGCCCGACGAGGACGCGCGGCTCCTCGATTGGGTCTACCGCCGGTCGCTTACGACCGCAGAGACGAACGCGCGGCGGCTCCGGCGGAAGAACGCCAAGGCACTCCGGATTGCCATTGAGCAGTCCGAGCGTGAGGCGGCTGAGGCAGCGGCGGAGGCGGCTTGGCTCGTGAAGCTCAAGCGGCAGCAGGACAAGGCCGTCCGGCGGATGAAAGGGCTCATCATCGTCTCCGACACCTCCTCCTCCTCCGACGACCACGGCTCCTCATCCGACGACTCGGACGATCCTCCACCAGCCGCCGACGCCTACAGCTGCGCCGGCGACCGGAAGGGCAAAGGACTGGCGAGGAAGTGGTGAAGCTCCGCCGTCTCCGTCTTTAATTTCAAGTTTTTAGTAATCTAGTTTAAACTTGTCCATCGTTTATGTGGATTATGTGAACTTTGGCGATCTTTTGGAGATCCGTTGGTGATCTTTTGGTGATCGGAATGTAAATTTCTATATCCGATTCTATGTCCGTTTGATGATCTACGTTGTTTAGTTCTACGTTGCATGCTTTAGTATGGATATAGGGTATCGGATATGAGATACACGAATGTGGACGACTGGATTTGAGGAGTGCCGGGTGTAACACCCCTGATGTCATGCTACAGTAAACCTATGCTAATGATGCCATGTCATCATAATTAATTTTGCTAAACTACATTTTATCGAAACTCAGTTCAAATTCAAATTTAAAGCCAAGTCAAAAATAATATTTCTCTAAACAGTGAAACAAAAATGTTTACAGTATGTTATAAAATCCCCTAGTATTGGTAAAAATATTATCAGCCCCATTTGGATACCCAAATTGTCCCTGGCAATTATTTTAGTGGACCAACAGCACTTAACCATCCCATTTAAATTCAAACATAATTTAAATGAACTCCAAATAATCCTAAACTGTGTGGACAGCTCCAAAATATTGCATAGTATTTACAAGCCAATTTTCATGTTCAACAAAATTCACTATTGTGAAAGAAAAATAGAAAACAGAGCTAAATAAATGAAACAGAAAATAAAAAGAAAAAGAATAACCTAACTACTGTTGGACTGGGCTTTAGTGGCCACAGTCTAGGCCCAGCCACCGATCTGTGCTCCTTCCTCCTGCTACAGAAGGCAGGGGGGATTGTGGCGGCCATCCACGCCATGGCCGCGCCCTGGGTGATGTGCCGGCCATCCCACGGCCCTGGGAAGATAAGAGCGTCGCATCGCAACCTCGAAACCCTAGCCACCTCAGATTTCCCCCTCGCTCGCTGATACGTCTCCGTCGTATCTATATTTTTTTATTATTTCATGCCAATATTCTACAACTTTCACATATTTTTGGCAACATTTTATATTATTTTTGGGACTAACATATTGATCCAGTGCCGAGTGCCAGTTCCTGTTTTCTGCTTGTTTTTTGTTTCACAAAAAATCCATATCAAACGAAGTCCAAATGCAATAAAATTTTATGGAGAATTATTTTGGAATATATGTGATTTTTTGGAGGTGGAATCAACGCAAACGGAGGCCCACAACCTCCACAAGCCACCTGGGCGCGCCCCCCTGGCGCTCGGTGGTGCCTCGTGGGCACACCGTAAGTCGGTTGGGGCTCTTCTTCGTCCGCAAGGAAGCTAATATCCGGAAAAAAATCGTGTTAAAATTTCAGCCCGATCGGAGTTACGGATCTCCGGGAATTTAAGAAACAGTGAAAGGCCAGAAAACATGAACGCGAAACAGAAGAGAACAGAGAGAGAGATCCAATCTCGGAGGGGCTCCTGCCCCTCCGCCGCCATGGCAGCCATGGACCATATGGGAAACTCTCCTCCCATCTAGGGGGGAGGCCAAAGAAGAAGAAGAAGGAGGGGGGCTCTCTCCCCCTCTCTTCCGGTGGCGCCGTAGCGCCGCCGGGGGAAACATCGTGATGGCGATCTATACCAACAACTTCGCCGCCGTCAACACCAACTCTCCCCCCCCCTCTATGCAGCGGTGTAACACCTCTTCTCCCCGCTGTAATCTCTACTTAAACATGGTGCTTAATGCTACATATTATTATCCAATGATGTGTTGCCATCCTATGATGTTTGAGTAGATTCGTTTTGTCCTATGGGTTGATTGATGATCGTGATTGGTTTGAGTTGTATGTTTTATTTTGGTGCTGTCCTATGGTGCCCTCCGTGTCGCGCAAGTGTGAGGGATTCCCGCTATAGGGTTTGCAATACGTTCATAATTCTCTTATATTGGGCGGCTAGAGTGACAGAAGCTTGCACCCGAGTAAGGGGGTTGTTGCGTATGGGAGTAAAGAGGACTTGATACTTAATGCTATGGTTGGGTTTTACCTTAATGATCTTTGGTAGTTGCGAATGCTTGCTAGAGTTTCAATCATAAGTGCATATGATCCAAGTACGGAAAGTATGTTAGCTCATGCCTCTCCCTCATATAAAATTGCAATAACGATTACCGGTCTAGTTATCGATTGCCTATGGACAAATCATTCTCTTGTGTTACAAAAACTTTCTACTAAACAACTAACCTTTATTATCTCGCAAATTACTCCTAGTTTTATTCTCTTTAAGTACTTCTAGTTTTATCCTTGCAAACTTATCCTTACACCCGCAAAATAGTTTCATACTTGTTCTAGGTAAAGCGAACGTTAAGTGCGCGTAGAGTTGTATCGGTGGTCGATAGAACTTGAAGGGAATATTAATTCTACCTTTAGCTCCTCGTTGGGTTCGACACTCTTATTTATCGAAAAAGCTACAATTGATCCCCTATACTTGTGGGTTATCAAGACCTTTTTCTGGCGCCGTTGCCGGGGAGCAATAGCGTGGGGTTGATATTCTCATGTGTGCTTGTTTGCTTTATCACTAAGTAGTTTTTATTTTGTGCTCTTGTTTTCTATCTTTAGTTATGGGTAGGAAACGTAAAATACCAAAAAAATTAGTTGTACTTGCTAAACCAATGGTTGAAGAACCACCCAAAATCTATCATACTGCTGAAGCTTTCTACTTGGATCATCTTCGATCCCTTTTTGCTTGTGCTGAAAACTCAACTAGCTTAGTTGAGGGAAAATCATTAGATGAGCATGCTTATTTTATGCGACACCGCTTGTCTCAAAAAGGGAAACTTTTATGGCATCATATTAATACTATGCATTGATATGCTTGGAATTTATGCGAAATACATGATTTTACTTGTTGTTCTGAAGACCCTAAGAAACACCTTCCCTACCAATGTGAGTTTAGTGATAATGGAATCGTATCTTCTTATGCTAAAGGTGTTTATAGTAACTATGATATTGACCAAATTGAAGAATTTGTTGCTTTTAAGGGTGCTTATGAAATTGCTTCTTTGATTGAAAAGTATGATGCTACTCTTTACAAATCTGAAAATTTTGCCATACTTAAATATTGTTATGAAAACTATGCTTCTAATGCTTATGTTAAAGAATATATTGAGGACACCTCCGCTGTCCAAGAAGAGACTAATATTTTGCAGGAATATATGGAAGAAGAAATTGATGACACTGTGAGCTCATTAGATGAAAAAGATGACGAGGAGAGTAAAGAACAAAGGGAGGAAGAGCGGATTAGCTACCCGTGCCCACCTTCTAATGAGAGTAACTCTTCAACTCATACATTGTTTAATTTCCCTTCATGCTTACCGAAGGATGAATGCTATGATCCATTGGATTCGTTTGAAATATCCCTTTTTGATGAAATTGATGCTTGCTATGCTTGTGGCCATGATGCCAATTTGAATGATGCTTATGGAGATGAACTTGCTATAGTTCCTTATGTTAAAAATGAAATTGTTACTATTGCACCCACACATGATAGTCCTATTATCTTTTTGAATTCTCCCAACTACATTATATCGGAGAAGTTTGCGCTTATTAAGGATTATATTGATGGGTTGCGTTTTACTATTACACATGATGATTTTGATAAATATAATATGCATGTGCTTGCTGCTCCTACTTGCAATTATTATGAGAGAGGAACTACATCTCCACCTCTCTATGTTTCCAACACAATAAAATTGCAGGAAACTGCTTATGCTATGTATCGGCCTTTATTATGTGTGCATGAATTGTTCTTTTATGACATGCCGATGCATAGGAAGAGAGTTAGACTTCATCATTGCATGATATATATTGCTTTGTGCTCACTACTAAATTACAAATCATTGTTAATTAAAATTGGCTTTGATATACCTTGGGATCCGGGTGGATCAATTAGTTGAGCACTATATGTCTAGCTTAATGGCTTTAAAGAAAGCGCTGCCAGGGAGACAACCTGGAAGTTTTAGAGAATCATTTATTTCTGTTGTGTGCTTTTAAAAAGTTTAAAAACAAAAAAATATAGAGGGGAACCTGAAAACTTTACAAAAAGAAAAGTGAAAGTAAGAAAGACGAGCACCGTGGAAGTGGGGGCTAGCCTTGAACTTTGTTCATGCCCATGAAAACTTTGTGAATCTTGATTACAGAAACTTTTCAACAAAAATAATTATCCCCTTGTACAAATCCATTGTATTATAAAAATAATGTGCCAAGATTTACCTTTAGGATGTTTAAATTGCTTGTTTGGTGTGTGCTGTGAAAAAACAGAAACTTTTGCTGTAGTGATTGAATTTTGTTATTTTACCGGAACGTGCAAAAATTCTGAAATTTTTACACAGTACTGCTATGCAAATTGTTTATTTTGTCCTAATTTTTCAGAATTTTTTGATTTACAGAAGTATATGTAATATTTTCATCTTTATAGACTGTCTTGTTTTCACAGATTGCTGTTATAGTTTCGTTATTTGCGTATGTTTGAAATCTTGTTGAGCCCCATTGACTTGGGAGCCATAGAATTGTGATAGCATACATTGGGTAACAATAATGTTACAGCAGGACATGATGGGATTTGATGTTATACTCCCTCCGTTCCTAAATATAAGGTGTATTAGTTTTTTAAAAAGTCAACCGTTGTCTATGTTTGACCAACATTATAGCAAAATATATAAATATTTACAATACCTAATATATATAATATAAAAATATATTTTAGGGTGAATCTAGTGATAATGATTTCATATTCTAGATATTGATATTTTTGTCAATAAACTTGGTCAAAGTTTGAGAAGTTTGACTTTTTGAAAAAATAATACACCTTATATTTAGGAACGGAGGGAGTATGTACTAACCCCTCTAATAAAAAGTTCGGTTAAGTTTTGTGTGGATGAAGTGTTCGAAGATCGAGGAGGTAAAGATATGAGGAGAATAAGGAGAGGCAAGAGCTCAAGCTTGGGGATGCCCAAGGCACCCCAAGTAAATGTTCAAGGAGACTCAAGCGTCTAAGCTTGGGAATGCCCCGGAAGGCATCCCATCTTTCTTCAGCAAGTATCGGTATGTTTCGGTTTTTGTTTTGTTCACATGATATGCGTAAATTCTTGGAGCGTCGTGTACCTTTTATTTTTCTTTTAATAATGCACCATGCTGGTAGGAGATAGTCCTTGGTTGATTTATAGAATGCTTCATGCACTTCACTTATATCTTTTGAGTATGGCTTTATAGAATGCTTCACATGCTTCACTTATATCATTTGAAGTTTGGATGCCTGTTTCTCTTCATATAAAAAACCGTTATTTGTAGAATGCTCTTTTGCTTCACTTATATTTATTAGAGCATGGTCTTTTGTAGAAAGAATTAAACTCTCTTGCTTCACTTATATCTATTTATAGAGTCAACAGGAATTGGTCATTCACATGGTTAGTCAGAAAATCCTACATAAACCTTGTAGATCACTGAATATGATATGTTTGATTCCTTGCAATAGTTTTGCGATATGGAGATGATAATATGTGAGTTATGCTAGTGAGTAATTGTGATTTAGTAAGAATATTAGTGTTAAGGTTTGTGATTCCCTATGCATGCACGTAAAGTCAATAGTTATGCAACGAAGTTATATCCTACTTATGGTGCATTATTCAGTGTTAGTTATTCTCAATGCATGCTTATGACCGTTTTCGTTTTCTAGTTGGTTACTTCTCAATCTATTTGCTATCCTTCATTTGTACTAAGCGGGAATGCTATTTGTGCATCCAACTCCTTAAAACCAAAGTTGTGCCAAATGAGTCCACCATACCTACCTATATACGGTATTTCCATGCCGTTCCAAGTAAATTTGCATGTGCCAACTCTATTTTTTCAAAATAATTTTCCGTTTTGTGTGCTTGTACCACTCATGTGGCGGCAGGGGGTAGCCAATATCTTTCATGCTAGGCGGGTTATTCTCAAGATGAGTGTTTATTCACTTGTCATTGCACGAGAGAGTGGCAGGTAATAGGGTTGCCCAGTCCCATAATGAATCAAAAATGATAATAACAAAATTCCTTGGAAAGTGTTGGTATGGAAGGCACCCGTGGATACGGCTAGCCATGGATTGTGAAAGAATGGTGGAAAGGAAATGAATTTTATTTTCTGTTTAGGAACCGCCTATAATGTGTCTAGCATGGAAGATATTGGGAACTTTCGGTCGTAGCGTTGACAGGAAAAGCATGCCTCTCAAAATAATTTTATCTCTCTAATTTAAGCTTTGAGCTCTGGCATCTCTGCAAATCTCTGCTTCCCTCTGCGAAGGACCTATCTATTTTACTTTTATGCATTTTTATTTTTATTGAGTCTCCATCTTCTCTTATAAAGCACCAACTTGAGAGCACTATTGTCATACTTGTGCATTGGGTGTGGTTAATGTTGAGTGTGTTTCATGAATGGATCAATGACTGAGCATAATGGGCTAGGGATAACTTTCTTTAGTGTTGATATTTTGAAAGACATGGTTGTTTGTTAGTATGCTTCAGTATTGATGTCTTTATATCAAATTATAGACTATTGCTTTGAATCACTCGTGTCTTAACATTCATGCCATGGTTAGATTATATGATCAATATTATGCTAGGTAGCATTCCACATCAAAAATTATCTTTTTTATCATTTACCTACTCGACGACGAGCAGGAATTAAGCTTGGGGATGCTGATACGTCTCCGTCGTATCTATAATTTTTGATTGTTTCATGCCAATATTCTACAACTTTCACATATTTTTGGCAACATTTTATATTATTTTTGGGACTAACATATTGATCCAGTGCCCAGTGCCAGTTCCTGTTTTCTGCTTGTTTTTTGTTTCACAGAAAATCCATATCAAACGAAGTCCAAATGCAATAAAATTTTACGGAGAATTATTTTGTAATATATGTGATTTTTGGGAGGTAGAATCAACGCAAACGGAGGCCCACAACCTCCACAAGCCACCTAGGCGCAGGCCCTCCTGGCGCGCGGTGGTGCCTCGTGGGCACACCGTAAGTCGGTTGGGGCTCTTCTTCGGCCGCAAGGAAGCTAATATCCGGAAAAAAAACATGTTAAAATTTTAGCCCGATCGGAGTTACGGATCTCTGGGAATTTAAGAAACGGAGAAAGGTCAGAAAACAGGAACGCGAAACAGAAGAGAACAGAGAGAGAGAGAGAGATCCAATCTCGGAGGGGCTCCTGCCCCTCCGCCTCCATGGCAACCATGGACCAGAGGGGAAACTCTCCTCCCATCTAGGGGGGAGGCCAAAGAAGAAGAATAAGGAGGGGGGCTCTCTCCCCTTCTCTTCCGGTGGCACCGGAGCGCTGCCGGGGGAAACATCATGATGGCGATCTACACCAACAACTTCGCCGCCGTCAACACCAACTCTCCCCCCCTCTATGCAGCGGTGTAACACCTCTTCTCCCTGCTGTAATCTCTACTTAAACATGGTGCTTAATGCTACATATTATTATCCAATGATGTGTTGCCATCCTATGATGTTTGAGTAGATTCGTTTTGTCCTATGGGTTGATTGATGATCTTGATTGGTTTGAGTTGTATGTTTTATTTTGGTGCTGTCCTATGGTGCCCTTCGTGTCGCGCAAGCGTGAGGGATTCCCACTGTAGGGTTTGCAATACGTTTATAACTCTCTTATAGTGGGCGGCTAGAGTGACAGAAGCTTACACCCGAGTACGGGGGTTGTTGTGTATGGGAGTAAAGAGGACTTGATACTTAATGCTATGGTTGGGTTTTACCTTAATGATCTTTGGTAGTTGCGGATGCTTGCTAGAGTTCCAATCATAAGTGCATATGATCCAAGTACGAAAAGTATGTTAGCTCATGCCTCTCCCTCATATAAAATTGCAATAATGATTACCGGTCTTGTTATCGATTGCCTATGGACAAATCATTCTCTTGTGTTACAAAAACTTTCTACTAAACAACTAACCTTTATTATCTTGCAAATTACTCCTAGTTTTATTCTCTTGAAGTACTTCTAGTTTTATCCTTGCAAACTTATCCTTACACCCGCAAAATAGTTTCATACTTGTTCTAGGTAAAGCGAACGTTAAGTGCGCATAGAGTTGTATCGGTGGTCGATAGAACTTGAAGGGAATATTAATTCTACCTTTAGCTCCTCGTTGGGTTCGACACTCTTATTTATCGAAAAAGCTACAATTGATCCTCTATACTTGTGGGTTATCACTCGCCCCTCTTCCTCTTGTTTTTGCTCACCCGAGCACCTCGTCGCCATGGCCCTCGTCACCCTCGCGCTCACCGTCGTCGTCGCCGCCTAGGACTGCGCCAGGAGCTCCGCCGTCGAACTCTACTTCACCTACGACCACCACCTCGAGCGCTACACCACTACACCGAGGGAATCGAGCCCGTCTTCAACCTCCGGTCGCTGCCGTTCGACGCGTCGATCCGCGCGACTCCGATAGCCTCGGCCTTCCCTACCACGTCTTCGAGCTCGCTGTGAGCCTCCGCTCCTTTTTCCTCCTCTTCCCCGCCGGATTCGGTCCCTTAGTGCGCCTCCCGCTCGTAGCCGTGCTCGCCGCTGCCCTCCCGTGCTCGCGGTCGCCGCGCCACTACACGCGCTCGCCGCGCGTACTGCTGCTACTGCTGCGCCGCTGCTGCTGCCCCGTAGCGCCCGCCTCCACCCGCCGCTGCCTCCCGCTTCGCCCGCACCCAGCCGCACCCGCCCGCCCCTGGCCTCACCTCCGCGTGCCGCTGCGCGCCTGCAGCCGCCCTTACCCGTGCGCGCCCGCTGATAACCCACAAGTATAGGGGATCGCAACAGTTTTCGAGGGTAGAGTATTCAACCCAAATTTATTGATTCGACACAAGGGGAGACAAAGAATATTTGCAAGTATTAGCAGTTGAGTTGTCAATTCAACCACACCCGAGACTAAATATCTGCAGTAAAGTGATCAGTAGCACAGTAGTATGATAGTTTGATAGCAGCAGCAATAAGAGTAACAGTAGCAGTAACGGTAGCAGCAATAGTAATAGCAATTGTGACAGCAGTAGCAACAGTAGTAACTTAGCAAGAACAATATGTGAAAAACTCGTAGGCATTGGATCGGTGATATTGTTGGATAACATTCATCATGTAACAGTCACAACCTAGGGCGACACAGAACTAGCTCCAATTCATCAATGTAATGTAGGCATGTATTCCGTATATAGTCATACGTGCTTGCGATAAGAACTTGCATGACATCTTTTGTCCTACCCTCCCGTGGCAGCGGGGTCCATAAGGAAACTAAGGGATATTAAGGCCTCCTTTTAATAGAGAACCGGAACAAAGCATTAGCACGTAGTGAATACATGAACTCCTCAAACTACGGCAATCAACGGAAAGAATCCCAATTATTGTCACCTTGGGGTATGCGGATCTTAACACGTAGCAGGTGCATACAACTTGCAAGATCGGATCAAGAACACAAATATATTCATGAAAACATAAAGGGTTCAGATCTGAAATCATGGCACTTGGGCCCTAGTGACAAGCATTAAGCATAGCAAGGTCATAGCAACATCAATCTCAGAACATAGTGGATACTAGGGATCAAGCCCTAACAAAACTAACTCGATTACATGATAAATCTCATCCAACTCATCACCGTCCAGCAAGCCTATGAAGGAATTACTCACTCCCGGCGGTGAGCATCATGAAATTGGTGATGAAGGATGGTTGATGATGACGATGCCGGAAGATCCCCCTCTCCGGAGCCCCGAACGGACTCCAGATCTGGCCTCCCGATGAAGAACAGGAGGTAGCGGCGGCTCCGTATTGTGAAACGCAATAAAACTTCCTCCCTTATTTTTTTCTCTGGAATTGTGAATTTATAGGCCAGAGATTAGGGTCAGCGGAGCCACGTGGGCCCCACGAGCCACCAGGGCACGCTTGGGGGGGGTGGCACGCCCTGGTGCCTCGTGGGCACTGGGTGGCCCCCCTTCTGTTGATGCTTGCGCCAATAATTTTTATATATTCCATAAAAATTCTCCAAAAAGTTCCATCCAATTCCAAGAACTTTTATTTCTGCACAAAAAACAACACCAAGGTAGTTCTGCTGAAAACAACGTCAGTCCGGGTTAGTTTCATTCAAATCATGCAAATTAGAGTCCTAAACAAGAGCAAAAGTGTTTGGAAAAGTAGATACGACGGAGACGTATCAACTCCCCCAAGCTTAACTCATTGCTTGTCCTCAAGCAATTCAGTTGACAAACTGAAAGTGATAAAGAAAAACTTTTACAAACTCTTTTGTTCTTGCATTTATATATATATGCTTAAATAGTGCCCAAGTTTTCAGCAAAGATTATAACTAACCATGCAAATGATAACTCTTAGAAATTATATTCACTCATATCAATGGCATAATCAACTAGTGAGCAATAATAAGATATCTCAAATGCCAACACTTTGTCAAAACGATCATGATATAATATGACAACATGGTATCTCGCTAGCCCTTTCTGAGACCGCAAAACATAAATGCAGAGCACCTCCAAAGTTCAAGCAGCGACTAAACATTGTAATTCATGGTAGAAGAGATCAAGTCATGATGCACACAACATTAACTATACACAATGCATGAGAATGACAATAGTGCTCTCAGGTCTGGTGCTTGTTTGAGAAGGTGATGACTCAACAATAAAAGTAAAATAACATAAAAGTAAATAGATAGGCCCTTCACAGAGGGAGGCATGGATTTGCAGAGGTGCCAGAGCTCGAAGCTTAAATCAGAGATAAGTAAAATTTTGGGAGGAATGCCTTTCCAGACAACGTCACGACCGAGAGTTTTCAATATCTTCCATGCTAAACACATTAGCGGTGGTTCCCAAGCGGTAAAGTAAATTTTACTCCCCCTCCACCAACAAACACAAGCCATGGCTAGCTGAATCCTCGGGTGCCCTCCATACCAACAACTTTCCGGGGGAGTTTGTTTTATTATTTTGCAATTTTAATAGTGGGACTGGGCATCCCGATTACCAGCCCCTCTCGTGCAAGGACAAGTGAATAAACACTCATCATGAGAATAACCCGCTTAGCATGGAAGATACTGACCGCCCCCTGTCGCTCCATGAGCGGTACGGGCACACAAAACAGATGTTCATTTGAATATTTAGAGGTGGCACATGCAAATTTACTTAGAACGGCAGAGTAATACCACATATAGGTAGATATAGTGGACTCATCTGGAATAACTTTGGTTTAAGGATTTTGATGCACAAGCAGCATTCCTGCTTAGTACAGGCGAAGGCTAGCAAATAGGTTGAGAAGCGACTAGCTAGAGAGCGAAAATGGTCATAATCATGCATTATGAATAATCAACATTGGATACTAGCATGAGTAGGATATAAGCACCATGAACATAAATATCGTGAACATGTGCCAATTCAAGCCACTCGAAGCATTCAGAGGAGGATACCATATCATCATACTACATCATGAACATTTTAATGCATGTTGACACCCAAGGTAAATCATTATCCACTCCTAGCTACTTAAGCATGGCATGAGCAACTATAATCTCTAATTTTCATCATAAACATGTTTAATCATAATATGCTGAATCATGGATACTGAGTTAAACATATTTACAAAAACAAAGAACAAGTTGAGTTCATACCCGCTTTTCCTTGCCACAGTCACTTCATCAAATCATCGTCATTATTGCCTTTCACTTGCACGACCGAATGATATGAAAATAAAAATAGTGCAAGTGTGCCGTGGACCGAGCTGGAATCTGCAATCATTTTATTTAAAGGAGAAGACAAGGTAAAATGGGCTCTTTGTTAGATCAACAATAATGCATACGAGAGCCACTCATCATTTTCATCGTGGTCTTCTCCTTACAATGACTCAACAAAAGAAAAGAATTTCAGAGAAACACACTGAAATATTTTTGGAGTTTTTAGTTTTTCTGAATAAAGCAAATTAAAGAAGAAAAACAAAAATGAGAAAAGGAAGCTATTTACACGGGGGAACTCCCAACAAGCAAAAGAAGAAACGGGAAATCTTTTTGGGTTTTCTTTTAGTACTACTACTAATTAAGCTAGAAAGAAAAACCAAAAAGAAACAAGAAATATTTTTGGATTTTCTCAAAGTTTTTCAAACACACAAGAAGAAAGCGAGAAAAATAAAATTAACATGGATTATACAATGAAAAAGTATGAACACCGACAACTGGAATGAAATGTGTGGACATGAATGAAATGTCGGTGAGAAATACGTACTCCCCCAAGCTTAGGCTTTTGGCCTAGCATGGTCTACGGCCATCCGTAGTAGCCATCCGGTCCCATGTGAAACTCCTGAGGCGGCGGCACCCGAGCGTCCCAATCCTGGGCCTCCTTCTCTGCCGCTGCCAAGGCGTTCCGGTAAGCAATGATGTCCGGTGGCATCACAGTATATCCGTTCCTGGCATGAGAATCAAACAAAGCAGGTGCAGGCAACGGAATAATATCACGAGTATGCTCACTAAAAACCAAGTTATAACGAATGTGGTGAGGAGGATCAGGAGCATCAAGAAAGTGGTGGTCCCTCATAGACTGGTGATCTAAGTAAACTCTAGGCAACAAGTAATCATGAGGGCGAATGTTAACATTAAAACGTCTCACTAAGCGAGTAGCATAAATTCCACCATGAATTTTACCCTTAGTCCTATTAGTGTGCAGGCGGCGTAAAATGGCAAAGTCAGGTGCACATAGCGCACTACCCTGCTCCCTAGCAGTCAAGCATTTCCCTATGAATAAAGCAAAGTAGTGAACAGAGGGAAACTGCAAGCTAGTGGCTCGAGCTCTCGACACGCCCCTTGTCTCTTCCACAGTTAAAGTGTGGAGGAAGCCCTCAAACTCCTCCGGGCGAGGCTCTCTAATTTCCCCATCTAAGGGAATCAAACATATCTCACAAAACTCAGCCAGAGATATCTGATAATGTTCAGCATATAAATCAAAGCGCACCTCAGGAGGTTCGAGCCTATTCAGAAAATGAAAGTTTTGCACAAAGGAATTTGTAAGGATGTGGTGCTGGTCACACTCATCTGCGAGGAAGTCAGTCAATCCGGCATTAGCAACAAATTGCGCGAACTCTTGGTAGAATCCGGCTTCGTTCATGAAGCCATTGTGCAGCCATTCGCACGGCCGGACCTTTGTCCTACGCGGGATGTTGAGGTCGTTGTCCGAGGAGTCCCCAAGGACTCCCTTGGCATTCCGCTTCGAAGAACTCCTCCGGAAGATATTCATTTTCCTAAGAACAAATTTCTGAAATTTTTTGGGCCACAAAATGATATCAATAAAACTTCACAAGAATGATAGCAACTACTCATATGGATGTCTAGAGGCTACATCAAGCATTCAAACTACTTGGAACTCAAAGAATTCAACATGCAAGCTCATTTTCAGTAGCACCAAGAGCAGCTAATTATGCAAAATATAATCCACTAGAGCAAAAACTAATTGGAGCAATGGAGGAGTCACATACCAAGGAGCAATCTCCCAAAACAGTTTCAGAAACGGAGCTCCGAGCAAAGAGATCGAAAATTTCAGGTTTGTGAGCAAGAACACGAGAGAGAGACCTACCAGGAATTTTTGCTAGAGGTAAGAGATGAAGTGGGCTGAAGGGATAAGTGAGGGGGTCCATGTGGGGCCCATGAGCCACCTGGGCGCGCCAGGGGGTGGCACGCCCTGGTGCCTCGTGGGCACCTGGGGCACCCCCCTGGTATGTTTCCAGTGCCAAAAATTCTTAAATATTATATAAAAAAATCATATCAAAATTTTATTGCATTCTGAGCACTTTCATTTCTGGACCATTTTTTTATTGCACGGATAAATCAGAAAACAAGATAATCATGGCATTTTAATTTATTTAACTAAAAATAACAGAAAACAAAAAGTGGGTACAGAAGGTTGTGCTTACTAAATTCATCGACCACATGCCCCTCAAAAAGAATTCATTAATAAGGTTGATCAAGTTTTATTAACAAACCATTTCCGAGTAACATGAAACCGATAAATTTTCGTATAACACTAAGTTACCTCAATGGGGATATGCATCTCCCCAATAATAAGAGTTTCATATTTTCTTTTAACAGTAGGAAGAGGGAGTTGAAAACTTCCAATAGTAACTGTCGTAGTCTTTCCAATAACACGAATACCCTTTACTTGAAATTGTTTCTTCGGAAAGTGCACCGTATGTTCATTACCATTGATATGAAAAGTGACCTTGCTTTTGTTGCAATCAATAACAACCCTGCAGTATTCAAAAAGGGTCTACCAAGGATAATCGACATGTTGTCGTCCTCGGGCATATCAAGTATAACAAAGTCTGTTAGAATAGTAACATTTGCAACTACAACGGGCACATCCTCACAAACACCGATAGGCATGGCAGTTGATTTGTCAGCCATTTGCAATGATATTTCAGTGGGAGTGAGTTTATTCAAATCAAGTCTTTCATATAAAGAGAAAGGCATAACACTGACATCGGCTCCTAAATCACACAAAGTAGTTTTGACATAATTTCGTTTAATGGAGCATGGTATAGTTGGTATTCCTGAATCTCCTAGTTTCTTAGGTACTCCATCCTTAAAAGAATAATTTGCAAGCATGGTGGAAATTTCAGCTTCAGGTATCTTTCTTTTATTTGTGACAATGTCTTTCATGTATTTAGCATAAGGAGGCGTCTTTATAATATCAGTCAAACGAGCACGCAAAAAGACTGGCCTAAGCATTTCAGCAAAGCGTTCAAATTCTTCCTCATACTTTTTCTTAGATGGTTTAGGAGGAAAGGGCATGGGTTTTTGAACCCATGGTTCTCTTTCTTTACCATGTTTTCTCGCAACGAAGTCTCTTTTATCATAACGTTTATTTTTAGAAGGTGGGTTATCAAGATCAACAGCAGGTTCTATTTCAACATCATTATCCAGTTCTTTATCATTATCTGATTGGGCATCCAGATGAGCATCTTCATTATTATTATCATCAGGTGAATGTTCATTACCAGATTGTGTTTCAGCATCAGAAGTAGAAACATCATTACTATCCTCCAAGGGTTTTTCTACCTCAGGTTCACTAGAAGTATGCAAAGTCCTATCATTTTTCTTTTTAGATGGACTAGGTGCATCAACATTAATTCTTTGAGAGTCTTGTTCAATTCTTTTTGGGTGACCTTCAGGATAAAGTGGCTCCTTAGTCATTCTACCTCCTCTAGTCATTACTCTAACAACATGATCATTCATATTGTTATTCATTTCATTGAGCAATTCACTTTGAGATTTAGCAACTTGTTCTAACTGGGTTTGAACCATAGATGCATGTTTACTTACACCTTTAACATCATTAGCAATTCTAAATAACAAGTCACTCAAGCGATCAATCATGTAGGCATTTCGTTTCAATTGTTTCATAACATTGGCATTGAAGTGATCTTGCTTAATAATATAATTGTCAAATTCATACAAGCATTGACTAGGAGGTTTGTTATAAGGGATATCACTTTCATCAAACTTTATAAGAGAATTTACCTCTACTACCTGTGGCGGTGTGTCGAGACCATGTATTTCTTCAATAGGTGGCAAATTTTTAACACCTTCAGCTTTAATACCTTTTTCCTTCATACATTTCTTTGCTTCTTGCATATCTTCAGGACTGAGATATAAAATACCCCTCTTCTTCGGAGTGGGTTTAGGCGGTGGGTCAGAAAGTGTCCAATCATTATCATTCTTCAATATATTATTCAATAATTCCTCAGCTTGTTCAATAGTCCGTTCCCTGAAAACACAACTCGCACAACTATCTAGGTAGTCCCTAGAAGCATCGGTTAGTCCATTATAGAAGATATCAAGTATTTCATTCTTCTTAAGAGGATGATCAGGCAAAGCATTAAGTAATTGGAGAAGCCTCCCCCAAGTTTGAGGGAGATTCTCTTCTTTAATTTGCACAAAGTTAAATATTTCCTGTAGAGCAGCTTGTTTCTTATGAGCAGGAAAATATTTTTCAAAGAAGTAATAAATCATATCCTGGGGACTACACACACAACCAGGAGCAAGAGTATTATACCATTCTTTAGCATCACCCTTTAATGAGAAAGGAAATAACTTAAGAATATAGTAATAGCGAATTTTTTCCTCATGAGCAAATAGGGTGGCTATATCATTTAATTTAGTAAGATGTGCCACAACGGTTTCAGTTTCATAGCCATGGAAAGGATCAGATTCTACCAAAGTAATCAACTCAGGATCAACCAAGAATTCATAATCCTTATCAGTAACAAATATGGGAGAGGTAGCAAACTTAGGATCATATTTCATTCTCTCCCTCATAGATTTTTCTTTCATTTCAGCAAGCAGTTTTATAACTTCATCTCTATCATTACAAGCAAGAATGGCTCTAGCCGTCTCCCTATCAAAGCAATGTTCATCAGGTGTTTCAACTCTAGTAGGAGACCTAGGCATAATAGGTGAATCATAATTCTCAAGAGTTTCAGCATTTTCAATTTCTTTAGCTTTAGCAAGTTGTTCACTAAGAAATTCACCAAGTGGCACAGCATTATCAAGCATAGTACTAGCATCATCATGAGTATCATTCATAGCAGAAGTGGTATCATCAATAACTTGCGACATATCAGAATTAATAGCATGTGGTGGAGTTGCAAGTTTACTCAAAACAGAAGGTGAGTCAAGTGCAGAGCTAGATGACAGTTCCTTACCTCCCCTCGTCTTAGAGGGAACGATCTTGGTCTTAGCGTCTTTCAGATTCTTCATAGTGATCAACAGATATAAATCCCAAGTGACTCAGCAAATAGAGCTATGCTCCCCGGCAACGGCGCCAGAAAAAGGTCATGATAACCCACAAGTATAGGGGATCGCAACAGCTTTCGAGGGTAGAGTATTCAACCCAAATTTATTGATTCGACACAAGGGGAGCCAAAGAATATTTGCAAGTATTAGCAGTTGAGCTGTCAATTCAACCACACCTGAGACTAAATATCTGCAGCAAAGTGATCAGTAGCATAGTAGTATGATAGTTTGATAGCAGCAGCAATAAGAGTAACAGTAGCAGTAACGGTAGCAGCAATAGTAATAGCAATTGTGACAGCAGTAGCAACAGTAGTAACTTAGCAAGAACAATATGTGAAAAACTCATAGGCATTGGATCGGTGATATTGTTGGATAACATTCATCATGTAACAGACACAACCTAGGGCGACACAGAACTAGCTCCAATTCATGAATGTAATGTAGGCATGTATTCCGTATATAGTCATACGTGCTTGCGATAAGAACTTGCATGACATCTTTTGTCCTACCCTCCCGTGGCAGCGGGGTCCATAAGGAAACTAAGGGATATTAAGGCCTCCTTTTAATAGAGAACCGGAACAAAGCATTAGCACTTAGTGAATACATGAACTCCTCAAACCACGGCAATCACCGGAAAGAATCCCAATTATTGTCACCTTGGGGTATGCGGATCATAACACGTAGCTGGTGCATACAACTTGCAAGATCGGATCAAGAACACAAATATATTCATGAAAACATAAAGGGTTCAGATCTGAAATCATGGCACTCGGGCCCTAGTGACAAGCATTAAGCATAGCAAGGTCATAGCAACATCAATCTCAGAACATAGTGGATACTAGGGATCAAGCCCTAACAAAACTAACTCGATTACATGATAAATCTCATCCAACTCATCACCGTCCAGCAAGCCTACGAAGGAATTACTCACTCCCGGCGGTGAGCATCATGAAATTGGTGATGAAGGATGGTTGATGATGACGATGCCGAAAGATCCCCCTCTCCGGAGCCCCGAACGGACTCCAGATCTGGCCTCCCGATGAAGAACAGGAGGTGGCGGCGGCTCCGTATCGTGAAACACAATAAAACTTCCTCCCTTATTTTTTTCTCTGGAATTGTGAATTTATAGGCCAGAGATTAGGGTCAGCGGAGCCATGTGGGCCCCACGAGCCACCAGGGCGCGCTTGGGGGGGGGGGGGGGTGGCGCGCCCTGGTGCCTCGTGGGCACTAGGTGGCCCCCCTTCTGTTGATGCTTGCGCCAATAAGTTTTATATATTCCATAAAAATTCTCCAAAAAGTTTCATCCAATTCCAAGAACTTTTATTTCTGCACAAAAAACAACACCAAGGTAGTTCTACTGAAAACAGCGTCAGTCCGGGTTAGTTTCATTCAAATCATGCAAATTAGAGTCCAAAACAAGAGCAAAAGTGTTTGGAAAAGTAGATACGACGGAGACGTATCACCCGCAGCCGGCGCTGCCGCTGCCGCTGTTGCTTCGTGATGCTGCTGGTTGCTACTTCTGCTGCCGCTGCTGATGCCGCCGTGCCCGTCTGCCCCTGCTCGCGCGCGCCCGTGCACGCCAGCGAGCATGCTCGACCGCCTGCTGCCGTGCTCCGCGTCTACCGCTGCCTGCTGCTTCCCCGCGGCCTCACCCCACTGCTGCCGCTCGCCTCCCGCGCTGCCCGCGCGTGCGCTGCCGCTGCTCGCCCACTGCTGTCGCTCGCCTCCCGCGCCGCCCGCACGTGAGCTGCCTGCTGCTCGCAACCGCAGCTGTCGCTACCTGCCGGATGGGCACCGTGGCCGCCGGCACCATCTGTCGTGCGTGCACAGCCAAGGGTCGGTTGAGCCACCGCCCCGTGGGTCCGCCCCTAATTAGATTAGGGGTTAAGATAATTAACTAGGCCCAATTACTCCCTGACATGTGGGTCCCCCCTAGCGACTAAACTAAATAATCCAATCATTTAAGCTCGTGTCTATGACCGTTGGGTCCCACTGGGCCTTTGACTAGTCAAACTGCTGACTGGGATTGACCCAGTCAATGACAGGTTGACCCCACCTGCCCTGTTGACTGGTCAACCATGACCTTTGACCTGCTGACTAGACCCTCTGGCCCCACTGTCAGCCACATGTGCACTCTGCTGGGTACATTTTTGTGTACCCCTAGCAATTTTTTCATTTAATTTCGAAATAATATTAATTCCAGAAATTCCAAAAAATCATTTAAACTTTGGAAAATCATAGAAAATGAATCGTAACTCGGATGAAAATAATTTATATATGAAAAATGATCAGAAAAATAAGACGAATCCGAATATGTCATCCACGTACCTGCCACCTACCTCTAACATAGCAAACATGGAACCTTCCCCTCTGGATCAATACCGAAGAAATTACCTGGAGCTGGGAAAATATTCCCGGATAATTTCCCGCTCCGTCTAAAATACTTAGTGATGCATTAGAGCACCCCTAGCATAGCTTACTACCGTGTCATGATTATGTTGCACTTGTATGCTTTATATTTACTGTTTCTTCCCCCTCCTTCTCTCTGGTAGACCCTGAGATTGCCGGCGTCACCCAGTACGACTACGTCAACGATGACCCTTCCTTCTCGGCAGAGATTCCAGGCAAGCAAAACCCCCTTGATCATCCAGATATCGCCCATTCTTTTCTCTCTTATTCTTGCATTAGGTTTTGCTACTGTTGTTGTTCAGATAGCTCCTATTCTGATGCATAGCCTATTTTTGATAACCTGCTATTGATACTATACCTGTTATCCTAAATGCTTAGTATAGGAATGTTAGTGTCCCATCTGTGGCCCTACACCCTTGTCCGTGTTGCCATGCTTGTTATCCGGGTTGTCCGAGATGATGGATCATTGTTCCGAGACCCGAACACCCCTAAAGGCCCTTACAATTGTACGGCTCTGCAGAGCCGCACCAAGTGTGATCTACCAAGGGTGATTCCTTGTATTTCACTCTCGATAACGACTCTATAGTGTAGCACATCTAGTGTGACCTAGTAAGGGTGATTCCTCGTATTTCACTCTCGATGATGACTCTGCCGTGCAGTATATCAAGGTAAACCTATCGAGGGTGATTCCTTAGATTTCACCTTGATGGTATGGACCTGAACCCCGACTGTTACAATGCTAAAGGCGGGTCGGCCCCAAGGGTACCCGCGAGAGATAATGTGGCGGAACGACAGGGCAGGTGGAGACCACCCAGGAGAGAGGTGGGCCTGGTCCCTGGTCCGCGAGTTGCCTAGTCGGAGCGACGGCCCTGGTCGTCTCCGCGAGATGCTAATAACACACTAACGGATTTGGGTATTTGATCTGAGTTGGCCGCTAGCCTATACGCACTAACCGCCACGCGGGATAATGGTATATGGGACCCTCGGCGTAGTACGATTTCTTCCGAAAGCTCTACAGATGTCACAGTTGAGCGGCACGCGCCCGGGCCGTCATCCAATGCTGCCTGCATACATTTCACCTACTATCCGAAGAACCGGACGAAATTCATGCAAACACGGCCGAATTTTCATACAAACCGGAAGAGATTCATGCAAACACGACGGATTTCATATAAACATGACGGAATTCATTACATTTTGACATAGTTCAACTAAGCGGTGCTCGTTCGACTCTGGAGGTATAATTAATTTACCTAATCTAAAAGATCGCTAGCGCTTGTTCCCCGTGTCCGGCCATGAGCCCGAGAACTAAAGCTTCGCCTTCTCCAGTTCCGCCTCGACGCTCTCCAGCTCCGCCTTCGTAACCTCCGCCTCCGGAGCCCCGGGAAGTGAAGCTGTCCGCCCTCCACGTCACTGCCAAGCGCTAATCGGTCGACGATGTTCAGCCCACCAAACTTGGCTTCAACGGGAGGGGAGGAGCGGTGGCCTTCTTGGGACTCGAGCGGCGGCGACCTACCGTGCACTACTCTTCCTCGCTGCCGGCAGCGCCCGCGGACGTGCAGGCTTCGTGGTTGTGGTGGTGGGGCACGGCCAGGCGGAGCCGACGTTGTCCTCCTCCTCTTCCTCGTCGGTCTTGCCCCACACCTCGTCCGCCGCCTCATCGAACTCCTTGTAGGCGGCCTCCAGTTTCGCCTGACGCTAGCGGTACCGCCAGCAGGCAAGGCGGATCTCTCGGGCAGAGCGGTAGGACTCGAGCAGCAGCGCCTGCTCCGCCACGTCCGCGTCCGGCGGGATCTCCCTACGGGCATTGAGCTGCTCCTCCGCCTACTGGTGCTCCTAGAGGAGCTGGAGGTTGTAGGCGGCGTCGGCCTGCACCTCCCGGAACCTCTCCTCCCGCAGTATGTCCATGTAATGGGCACGTGATTAGCCGATGGTCATGGTGCAATGCACCGCGCGAGGAGGGTGGCGCTGGCTCTTTCTCAGCCGTGTCCTCCATTGGGACGTCGTCGGTCTCTGGCTGCCTGCCGGCCTGCCAGCCGGCAGCAATGGCGGCCATCTCCTTCTTTTGCTCCAGCGATAGCCCGTCCCACAGAGCTTTGGCGCGCGAGGAGGCCATAGTGGGAGTGGTGCGGAAAAGGAGAAAGGGACCGGAGGAGGATGAATGCGGCTATGGCCGGGGCTGCAATTTATATAGCGGTCGAGGCGGCAATGGTGGGCTGCAGAAGGACGACCGTGTGGCACCGGAGTAGGTCCCTCGACAACCGTGTGTCATTAATGCGGGCGGCAGACGTACGTACGGGCGACCGTGGTGTTGTTTGAACGCGGAGCTGTCGCGTGCACCGGGAAGTGACGCGGGCGATGCTCTCTCGGCCGGCGTGCCGCTTCAATGCCAGCGCTAGTGAGAGGTCGCGTCCGCTCTGGCCGGTGATGAATGCGGCATTGACTGTCTGGAGCGGTGCTGGCCGTTTCAGGCAGAAAGCGCGCGCGGGCGAGGGAGGGTGTTTGGGTGGGCCAGCGCGGTCAGACGCGGGCGTGGCAGCGGTCCGGACGCCCACAAAGCCCCCCACGTTTGTCTCCAGTTTGCGGGAGAAAGTGCGTCCGGACCGCCCTGCGGACCGATACAGGCCCGCGTTGGATGGCACAACATGTCCGAACAGCGCGATCCAGACGTATGCGGGCAGTTTGAGGGTCAGCGTTGGAGATGCCCTTATCTCTTTTTTGCGGGCATATGAATCATATCTCTAAACTGATCAATTCACCCGATACAAGATACATTCTTGGATTCTAAGTCTCAACAACAAAAAAGGGGACATGTAAGTAGAGTCAGGGATCGGAAGAAAGAACAAGCCCAACGACGACCACCACAGTCTAGTTCATCGATACCCCACACTCACATGCACAATAACACTAAGTAACCCCTCACTTGGTTCAGTTGGTGCTTCTGTAACATGTGTTGGGTTTTGAGATCCGTTTTGTCTTCCAGGGATCTCCTAGGACTTCATCAGTAGTGACAATGTCAGTAGTTTCTGCGACACCTTCCCCCTCTAGACTTGGCTTGACCCCAAGCCAATGCCTGTGGAAAACGCGCCTTCAGTGGTACCTCGTGTTCCTAGGTGGCGAGAGACACCGGGAAGCCTGACTAGTGGACCAAGACTTGAGGAATTTTCTAGAGTCCATGCTGCATCGAACGACGTTGAAGGATAGCTGCCTGTCGTGGTTTTTCTCACGGCAGATGCCATGGGATGGCTAAAAGTGTGGGGCGGCAAGGCTACGGTGGATATCCGGGACGGGATTGGGCAACTGTAGACGGTGGTTTACCCAGGTTCGGGGCCCTCGCGTGTTGATAACACCCTTACTCCTGCATGTCTGATGTATATGCGGTGTATATGGTAGTACAGAGTTGCTCCTAGAGCTGTATTAGGGGAGGAGGCAGGAGGCTGTGAGCCTATTCCCTTTGCCTCATGTGTGTGAGGATGAGAGAGTGAGAGAGCGTAAGTGAGTGAATGGCCAGGAGCCTCTTCCCTGGTGCACCTTATAAAGAGGTGCCCAGGGGACAAGGGGTGGCCCACATGGCCAAATATGCACTATTGGAAAGGACATGCGAGGCGATGCATGACGCAGGCTATAGTGCGTCACTATTGGTCAATAGTGCTGCACTATTGTGGCGCAGTGAAGTGACGCATGATGCAGGCTATAGTGTCTTCCCGTCGTGTCCGATGGGACGCTGCGGTTGACCTCGCGCAGCAGGCCGGCTGGAGCAGCCGGACGGGGAGCCGGTCGGAGCAGCCGAGTGGAGAGTGGCCGGACCGAGGGGCGTTGGCCGCCCCGATGTTTTGAAATGTTGTCTTTTCTTCTTGAGCCTACCCGGGGGTCATCCCACCGACAATAGACTCCGAGCCTCCGAGCGACTCGAAGAGTCGGGCGGAGGGTGTTCGCTGATGTCGTTACAGATTTTGTCGATGACGGCCGGCTGCGAGCTGCAGCCGGCATGCTCGCTTCCAGTGGGGGCGCGTCAACGCTCCCACTAGGTGTAGCCTCCGAGCCTCCGGGAGACTCGAAGAGTCGGGCGGAGGGTCTTCGCTGTCGTGGTAGCAAACAGTGGCGCCGAGGATCTCGGTGGCAGCCGGTGAGGCGTTTTCCCAGCGTGGCGCGCCGGCGCACCCACTGGGTGTAGCCTCTGAGCCTCCGGGATGGAGGGGGTTCCCCACGGAAATGATCGTGCAAAAGACAAAGTTAGCCAGCGCAGATATATCAAATGTTTGGTTTTGGCGGTGCAAGTTTTATGCATAGGGTGCCGACTCGGTTTCGTCCGAGCCCCCTTCAGTCTTTTTCATGTCCCCTCCGCTCTTTGGCTTTTGCTCTAGCCAGCCGGACAGCCGGGAGCCGGTCTGTAGCTGAAGCGAAGAGTGGGCCACGGAGTAGAGTGTACAGTACTCGGACTCTGGGAGCAGATTCGACCGAGCAGATACTCACAAAGGAAACGACCGGGTCGCCCAAGCCGTTTTTCATGTGAGGTGACCTCCAGCTTTTGCTCTCGTCAGCCGGACAGCCGGGAGCCGGTCTGTAGCTGAGACGAAGAGTGGGCCGTCGGTACCGTTCACACTACTAAGCCGTCTGCGAGGAAGAACGAATCGGGCCAAACGGCCAGCCTCCGGGCCGAGACTAGCTGGCGCCGGGATGAACAGTAAAGTAGCTGGAAAAAATGCGGAGATAGCCCCCGAGGGTCGCTCGGGGTTATCCGTTTTTGTGTGCGGTGCAAAGATATGCGGATGGGTGCTCACATTGCTTTTGACGCATACGGGGCAGAGGTGACCATCGGCAGGCGGCCCGAGCCTCCGGGCGGTCGAGGGGCGCCCCAGCCGGTCGGGCCCGACCGACCGGGCGTCGAAGCGGACAGGCAGCCGGGCTTGCTTCCCAGCCGGCCTGGCGCAGCCGGCCACGCGTTGAAGCGGACAGGCAGGGCCACCCAGCGGCAACGCGGGCAGGCGGGCACAGCAGTCGGTCTTTTTTTCACTCTTTTATTTTCATGGGCAGCCGACCACTTTCTTCTTTCCAGCCGGCTCCGCTTTTGCTTTTTTTTCACGGGCAGCCGGCCTCTCCTTTTTTACTTTTTTTCTCTTTCTTTGGGCAGCCGGCCGAAGCGGGCGGCTGGAGCGGCAGGGAGCTGGCCGGCTGGAGCGGCGAGGCGGCGGGCAGGGAGCGGAGCGCAGCCGGCCCGGGCGGGGCGCAGCCGGTCGCGGCGAGCCGGAGCGGGGGCGCGGGGCGGCACGGAGGCGGAGCAGGCGGCCGGGGCGGCGCGAGGCGGCCGGACGCGCGGAGGCTGGCCGGAGCGGCGAGCCGGCCAGGGCGCGCGGATGGTCGAAGGGTGGAGTAGCCGGCCGGGGCGGCCGGAGCGGGGCGGAGCAGCGCGCGCGATGCAGTGACGCTTGCGGGAGGCATGGGCGCGCGGGGACGGAGTGGCGTGGTGAGGCGACGCGGGCGACGCTGGAGCCGGGGAGTTGCGCGCGGGAGACGACGGGCTGGTGGTGGAAGTCGGCGAGGAGTGGGACGCCGCGGCCATGACCGACGGGGGGCGAAGCGAGGAGGAGAAGCTCGGGCGGAGCGACTGGGACGGGCGGAGACCCTGGCCACCGGCGGCGCGCTAGGGTGGAGCGGGCGCGCGGCCGCAGGCAGGGCGGCGCGCTGGCGGGCAGAGCAGCGAGGTGGCGCGGGAGCGAGGCCAGGAGCAGGGAGCGTTCATGGCCTCGACCAGGAGCTCGGGGCGGAGCCTGCGAGGCGGGACGCGGCCGCAGCGGCGCGCGGGAGGCCGCGGCCAAGCTGGCGCGGGGGTGCGCGGGAGGCCGGGGCGGAGCCGGCGCGGAGGACGCCACGCGGGGACGCGCGGGAGGCCAGGGCGGAGCCGCAGCGGCGCGCGGGAGGGGCCGGGCGCGTAGGAGGCGGCCGGACGCGGTGGAACAGGGCGACACTGGTGGAGCGAGGCGCAGCCGGCCGTGATGCTTGGTGCGGGAGCGTGCGGCGGAGGAGCGAGGCGCGGCCGGCTGCGGCGACACGGGAGCGCCATGCCGGAGTGGCAACGGGAGCGGGGCCGCGCGTGGGAGCAGGGCAGCGCAGCCGCGGGGCCCGGCTAGGGCGCGCGGGGCGCAGCCGGCGCGGACGCCCGGAGCCGCCAGAAGCGGCGAGCCAGCGGGTGCGGCAGCGGCCGGTTAGCGTGCCTAGCCGGCGAGCAGGACGCGGCAGCAGCCGGCGTGGCCGGCGCGGGGAGGCGGAAGCGGAGCAGCGCGCCCGTGCACGCGGAGGGAGCGGGGCCGGCCGCGGGAGCCAGGGCGGAGCAGCGCGCGGAGCTGGCGTGGCTCGACAGCGGGAGGCCAGCAGGCGGCCGGCGCGCCCGCGCTCAGCCTGCGGGAGCGGGGCGAGGCGGCGCGCGGGGACGAGGCGATGGAGCGGCGCGGGTTCCTGCTGGAGTCGCGCGAAGAGGCCGCCGAGGACGAAGAGAGACGGGCTCCCAGGGAGTTTCCTCGACGCACGAAGGATGGGAGCAGACTGAGGCGGGATTTGGTGGCGGGAGGAGAGCAGTGATGATGAGCATGCGCGCGTCGCGCTGCTGCAGGAAAGACGGACGACGGAGCTGGTGGATGCGGAGGACAGGAGAGGTCGCCGTGACGAGCGCGCGGACGCGGCGGCGCCGGTGCGCGGGGCGCGCGGCTACGGGGGCGACCCGCAGCGACGCTGCCGGAGCGGCGGTGGAGCGCAGACGCCGGGGGCGCTCGGAAGCGGATGGACGGCGATGTGGCGCTGTTGATGGACGGCGTTGCCAGACGGAATCGCCGGCCGGGGCGACGGCGAGGTTCACACGGCCGACTGGCCTCATGCGCGCACACGAGCTAAGCTAGCACACACGCAGCTGAATCAATTGACTCTGCTAGCTAGCTAGCTAGGCATGAGTGTTCGCACGAACTGGAGAACTCCTCGCCTCCCGGGTGCTCGCATAGGGACGAGGTGCGGTCGGATCGGGCGACCAGGAGGTCGGGCGCAGCTGGTCGGAGCGGACGGGCACGCGGGAACCGGGTGCGGCGCGACGGGCACGCGGACGCGCCAGAGGGGACGTCGTAGGGGCGGAGCAGAGCCTCCGGGAGCCTGTGATGGCGGCGACACCGCGGTGGTGGTGGCGAAGAAGGTCCCGCCCGGACCGCGATTCTAGCAGCAGCTAGCCCCACGGTGGGCGCCAACTGTCGTGGTTTTTCTCACGGCAGATGCCATAGGATGGCTAAAAGTGTGGGGCGGCAAGGCTACGGTGGAGATCCGGCACGGGATTGGGCAATTGTACATGGTGGTTTACCCAGGTTCGGGGCCCTCGCGTGAAGGTAACACCCATACTCCTGCATGTCTGATGTATATGCGGTGTATATGGTAGTACAGAGTTGCTCATAGAGCTGTATTAGGGGAGGAGGCAGGAGGATGTGAGCCTGTTCCCTTTGCCTCATGTGTGTGAGGATGAGAGAGTGAGAGAGGGTGAGTGAGTGAATGGCCAGGAGCCTCTTCCCTGGTGCACCTTATAAAGGGGTGCCCAGGGGACAAGGGGTGGCCCACATGGCCAACTATGCACTATTGGAAAGGACATGCGAGGTGACGCATGACGCAAGCTATAGTGCGTCACTATTGGTCAACAGTGCTGCACTATTGGGGCGCAGTGAAGTGACGCATGATGCAGGCTATAGTGTCTTCCCGTCGTGTCCGATGGGACGCTGCGGTTGACCTCGCGCAGGAGGCCGGCTGGAGCAACCGGACGGGGAGCCGGCCAGAGCAGCCGGCTGGAGAGTGGCCGGACCGAGGGGCGTTGCCCGACCCGATGTTTTGAAATGTCGTCTTGTCTTCTTGAGCCTACCCGGGGGTCATCCCCCCGAAACCGCCAGTACTTGAAAAGGAAGTGGGTCGTCGTCCAAGACTGGCAGTTCAAGCATGATGGTGTAGGGGAACGCAGCAGAAAACAAAATTTTTCTGACCTACGCACCAGCCCAGGACCACTATGGAGACTGCATACAAGGTTTGATCTTTTCGTTACCGACTCGTAGCGCAGCGAAAGTAGAGTCGATGATGATCGGCGGTGCAGATCCCCGCAGCTAGGATTTACAACCTCTCAACCGCGAGGATGTACTCCCTCGTCTACCCCACGGACAGCCCTCCGGGAGGCGTTCGGACAGTCCCTCGGACGGTGTCACGGACAGCCCTTCGTGAGGACCCTCAAAACTCAGACGGTCACTCGGACAGCCCTTCGGGAGGCACCCTCGAACAGCCCCTCGGGCAAAAAGATCGAACCTACGACCTCTCTACGGGGTTGCACACATACGGTGTCATCTATCCGGCAGGGCTTCGCCGTACAGAACTAGTTCCTGCCGGAACCCAGACAGCCTTTCGGCTCTACGAAACTATTTCGCTGGGAGGGAGAGAGAAGCCAGAAATGTCATGGCATGTATGTGTTGAGAAAGAGTGAGTCTTTAGGCAGCCCCCTCCACCCCTATTTATAGGCCAAGCCCAAGGGTGGTTTCTCCAAGAAGCCAAGGGGGAAAATACCAAAAGGCCCTCAAGGTGGCTTCTCCGAGAAGCCACCCAAAAAGCACTTTCACTATTCACGGAAACATTTTTCCGCGACCGTTAAATCCAAAAATATTTCTGTGGGTCTTAGAATAATTCCAGTACCCACTAAAATGATTTTGGACGCGTTCCGAAACAATTCTGGATTAGTGATTTTCATCTGCGAAAAGCAACCAAACCGGTCCCGGCAGCTCCGGAACATTTCCGGTTTTTATCCCGGAAAAACCTCAGAAGTTTCCAGAACAATTCTGGCACCCTCCAAGAATTTTCAGACGTGTGCCGAAACCAATTTGACTCAATGGTATACCCTGAAACAACTTTTCAGTTTTACCAAAACTATTCCGGTGCTCTCTCTCCGGAACTTTTTCGCTGTCTCCGAAATTTTTCCGGTGACTTTCTCTCAGACTCCCTGTCTAGTATTCAACAGATAGATGACCCTTAAGCGTGTGATCCTATAGGTTCGGTGAAGCATAGACATGGCCGTAACACTTTCCGATCAATGATCAACATCGGAGCCATGGACACCCATATTGACCCCTATACCCACACGAATAAATATTCGAGTGAACCTCCAGTTGCCGTGTGCTATTCCTGTTGCTTCGCGATATGTTACAAAACCCGAGGTGAGATTTATCGGCATCCCCGTGGATCAACAACTTGTCCACTATGCCAGTTACCTCGTTGCCGGTTTTGTTCTCTTTTCTCGTTCCCGTGTTCCGGCATCCCTGTGATCAAATCACAATGTGTCTGGCCAGACGATGGTGGATACCGTAACACTGAGAGGGCCCAGAGATATCTCTCCATCGTCAGAGGATCAAATCCCAATCTTGAGCTATCAAGTCCCTTGACACACTTTTCCATGAACCCGTAAGCCGCCGTAATAGCCACCCATTTACGGATGACGTTTAACAAACCCCAAAGTTCATGAAGCAAGCATGAAGAAACTCGATACCCTCATGGTCTAAGGAATTATGCAAATGTTAACTTTCTCTGTGTTATTAACCATTAACTTGTGACGAATGTATCTCATAGCATAACATCAATTCGGGTCGATTCAACACAAGTGTTCTCCTAACATTGTGCCCTCAAAGTTGCCGGCATAGTCATGCCTATGATCAGGAAAACAGAACCATCATGCAACACTTGAGCTAGTCTTAGAGGACAGACTAGGAATGCATTTTACCGTTTATTATTCCACACATGCATATGAGTCTTCCTCCGAGCATCGTGGTTATTGTAGACTCGAGAACCATAGCAGTTATAGCATGGAACATAAACATAATTACAAACATGGAGATAAATAATAGCATTTATTATTGCCTCTAGGGCATATCTCCTACAAACTCCCACTTGCACTAGAGTCAATAATCTAGTCAATGCCGATGCACTATACACCTATGGTATACCGGTGTAAAACATGCTTCGCTTGTGGTATAGTCTGATGTCCAACGGATCTGACAACTTCAGTTCCGTGTGTATCTCTACATATCCTCGCGTTTTGACGCTTTCACAAAATTCATATTTTGTGTGGACTTGGCTTCGTATATATGTGAATCACTGGTCAAACCTTGATTCCTCAGACTGAGCTATGGAGCAACTATCTTCAATAGTGTTCCATTGACCAAAGCCATCTTGGAACCATACTAAGTTCATGAACGAACTGTACGATTCAACATCTTCTATGTCGCTTTGAAAGCCGCAACATAGTTAGCCTTAGTTATAGAATTCGCCACAGTAACCTGTTTGGAACGATTTCCAAACACCGTGCCACCATATCGTGTATTACACAAAACCCTTAAATTAAATCGAAAATCGCATGGAGTATTGATGAAGACTGTATCGATGCAATTACTTACAACGAGCACTTCATAATCTTTGCTTGTGAGAAAACATGTCATCAGTGCTACTTTAGTACTCAATGACATTTTTCACTGTTGTCCCATGATCAGTACTTTGATCACTTTGGTATCTATACTCGCAACTCCTTGGGAGTACTGGACATATCTGGTTGTTTTACATACCATGGAATACATGATTAATCCAAACACGAAAGTGTGTGGAATCTCCATCATGTATTTTTCTCGTCAGTGTTTTGGGACATCGAGTCTTGCAAAAACCCTTTCCATGTGACTTCGGCAAGAATCACTCCTTGGCGTTTTAATGCTAAACTGTTTTAGCATCTTGTCAATATGTATTTTTTTTGGCTTTAGCCTATTAGGCAATTCTATCTCGTAGATAAATATGCCTAATGTCAAGGCTATCTAGCCCAAGCACTTCATCGGAAACTATTTTCAATGAAGTCCTAATTCGTGTCAAGAAATTTATATTATTTCCAATCAACAATGTGTCAAGCACACAAGGTTTTAAGAAATATTATTATGCTCCCACTTACTTTCTTGTAACCACAAGCATCTTCGTTACCCATTGATGAAATCAAACTCTTTTGACTATTTCATCAAAAACGAAGATTCCAACTCCATTTTGCTCTCTTCTGTCCATTGCTGGAACTCTGAAGTTTGCATACTTACTAGCATCCTCTGGATTGACAAAATACCTTGGCGTCAACTCCTCATCGTAGTCAACTCCTTGAACTTGTTATTGAAATATGTATTGATTGCTAGTTTAACCCGATCTGACTTTAAGCATCGCTATGGTGAGACAACCTCATCGTAGTCAACTCCTTGAATTTGTTATTGCAACAAGTCGAGCTTTATGGATAAAACATTTTATCCACATCAGTTTATAGTTCCATTAATGTTCGTTAGACTCTAGGTCTTCCGAAGGGTTTATCAAGATATAATCTTGAATCATTTATGGAAACTATCTCGGATTATATTGGTATTTAGCCAATTCCAGAGTCAGGGCCCATCAACGCTTCCTTGTGTATTGTAGGTATACTGTTGTCTAACAACAATATCTCGCTTGCGCACCTGAGAGGTTTGCATGAGTTTTGCCTACGTGGTTCAGTTGCAAGTTCGACCGCAGTCCATACATCTCATGTAGAGGCTTCCGTATCAGTCGCAGTAGGAAACTCTGGAATTACTTCCAAGGTTTCTTTCCTTTGATCTGATGACGAAGATACTATTATCTCGTCGAGTTGCACTGTTCTCCCACTCACCTTTTTGCAAGAACCATTCTCTTTAAAAGCATACCGTTCTTGGTGGCAAACCTTTTTGCCTTGGTATAGTGGTGGAGGAATTCCCAATTACTTGGGATAACCTACAAAGTAGTACTTGTCTGATTTGGAATAGGTTTGTAAATATTTTACACAAGCCCCATATTCCAAATGTTAAGAAAAGACAAAGCATGGTTGGGCGTACCATACCATGGCGTCATTTCAACATACCTGATGGTGCTCTTTTCAGTGTAAAAGCCGCAGTCTCTAAAGCATTACTTTTAAAAGGGATAATGGCAAATTGATTTATGTCATCTTTGATCTTACCATGTCATAAATGGTTACACCTCATGGATATTGCACTCACAGTGGTGCTCCGTGAGGTGTAAGTTATGAAACTCTTTTCACAACTCATCAGACATTCGCTAAACTTGTAACTCAAATATTCCTTTCGGCAATCTAGTTTGCAGAAACATATTTTTCTTGTTACAATAATTTCTACTTCATTTTTGAAAACCTTATGAATGATTTCAAAAGATCTAGACTTACGTCTCATCAAGTAAATATCCATATATCTATTTGAGTCATTTCTGAAGATAGATAAATCCACTGCTAGAAACAACATTTATCGGACTACATACATCAAAATGTATGATCACCAATAAATTCGTTGCTCGTTCCTTATGGCCTGTGAACGGTATTTCAGTCACTTCACTTTTCGGAGGAAAGTTGCAAGTGTCAGATGATTCACAATCAAACGACTTCAAAATCCATCATTATGGAATTTCTCCATGTGGGTTTCTCCAATGTGACCAAATGCAGTGCCACACATGTGTGGTATTCTCTTAGTCTTGCGACATTTAGCGTCAGTGTTATGGATGTATCATATTACCATCAATATTCATAACATACATCCCATCCACGATGGAAGTATGACCCTTATGTTATTCATAACACTGAACAACAATTGTTCTTTTATGAACAACCCTTTTGCAACAAACATTATGCAATGGGCTAGAGTGTGTAAAACTCTAAAATGAATTATGAAAGTAAATACGGAGGTAATATATTATTATCAATATTCATAACATACATCCCATCCATGATGGAAGCATGGCCCTTATGTTATTCATAACACCGAATATCAAAAGTTCTCTTATGAACAACCTTCTTGCAAGATACTTTATGCAATGGGCTAGAGTGTATAAAAACTCTAAAATGAATTATGAAAATAAATACATAGGTAATGTACCGAGTATAGCTTCTTGGAGAAGCCACCCTTGGGATTGGCCTATAAATAGGGGTGGAGGGGGCTGCCTAAAGACACACTCTTTCTCAACATACACAAGCCATGCATGATCTGGCCTTCTCTCTCCCTCCCCGCGAAATAGTTTTGTAGAGCCGAAAGGCTGTCTGGGTTCCGGTGGGAACTAGATCTGGACGGCGAAGCCCTGCCGGATAGCTGACACCGTATGTGTGCAACCCCGTAGAGAGATCGTAGTTTCGATCCTTTGCCCGTGGGGCTGTTCGAGTACCTGCCCGGAGGGCTGTCCGAGTGACCCACCCAAAGGGCTGTCCGTGTGGCCTCCTGGAGGGCTGTCCGAGGATCCGTCCGATGGGACTATCCGAGGGACTGTCCAGAGGCCTCCCGGAGGGCTGTCCGAGGATTCGTCCGGTGGGACTATCCGAGGGACTGTCCAGAGGCCTCCTGGAGGGCTGTCCGAGGATCCGTCCGGTGGGACTATCCGAGGGACTGTCCAGAGGCCTCCCAAAGGGCTGTCCGAGGATCCGTCCGGTGGGACTATCTAAGGGACTGTCCCGAGGCCTCCCGAAGGGCTGCCCGGAGATCCGTCCGGTGAGCTGACGAGGGAGTACATCCTCGCGGTTGGGAGGTTGTAAATCCTAGCTGCGGGGATCTGCACCAACGATCGTCATCGACTCTTCTTCCGCTGCGCTACGAGTCGGTAACGAAAAATATCAAACCTTGTATGCAGTCTCCATAGTGGTCCTGGGCTGGTGCGTAGGTCGGAAATTTTTTGTTTTCTGCTGCGTTCCCCTACAGAAGATGGTCTCTCTCAAACAACCCTGCAATCAAATATAAGAAATCTCTTGTGTCCCCAACACGCCCAATACAATGGTAAATTGTATAGGTGCACTAGTTCGGTGAAGAGATGGTGATACAAGTGTAGTATGTATAGTAGATATAGGTTTTTGTAATCTGAAATAATAAAAACAGCAAGGTAGCAAGTAACAAAAGTGAGCACAAACGGTATTGCAATGCTTGAAAATAAGGCCTAGGGTTCATACTTTCACTAGTGTAATCTCTCAACAGTGCTAATATAATTGAATCATATAACATTCCCTCAACGTGCGACAAAGAATCACTCCAAAGTTCTTATCTAGCGGAGAACATAAGAACGGATTATTGTAGGGTACGAAACCACCTCAAAGTTATCATTTCCGATCAATCTATTGAGCCATCCCTATAAGTGTCACAAACAGCCCTAGAGTTCGTACTAAAATAACACCATATGATACGCATCAACCAACTCTAATGTCACCTAGATACTCCAATGTCACCACAAGTAGCCGTGAGTTGATTATTCGATATGCATCAAACAACTTCAGATTCATAATATTCAATCCACACAAAGGACTTCAAAGAGTACCCCAAAGTTTCTATCGGAGAAAGTAGGATGAAAACGTGCAATCAACCCCTATGCCTAGATTACCCCAAGGTCACGGGAATCCGCGAGTTGATCACCAAAACATACATCAAGTGACTCAATAGAATACCCCATTGTCACCACGGGTATCCACATGCAAGACATACATCAAGTGTTCTCAAATCCAAAGTATTCAATCCGACAATAACAAAACCTCAAAGGGAAAGACTCAATTCATCACAAGAAGATAGAGAGGGAAGAAACACCATATGATCCAACTATATTAACAAAGGTCGCGGTACATCAAGATTGTGCCAAATCAAGAACACGAGAGAGAGAGAGAGATTAAACACATAGCTACTAGTACATACCCTCAGCCCCGAGGGTGAACTACTCCCTCCTCGTCATGGAGACCGCCGGGATGATGAAGATGGCCTCCGGTGATGATTTCCCCCTCCGACAGGGTGCCGGAAAAGGCCTCTAGATGGGATCTCTTCGAAATAGAAGCTTGCGGCGGCGGGGTCGAAGTTCTAGGTTTATTTTTTGGGGGGTTTTCTATTTATAAGAATTTTCAGCGTTGGAATCACGCGAAAAGGAGTTACGATGGGCCCACAAGGCAACCCCACGCCCCCCCTCCCGGGGCGCACCGGGATGCCTTGTCACCGCCTCGTGGGTCTTCTAGTCCTCCCACGAAGCTTCGGGGGTCTCTTATGTTCCAAAAAAAATCGTCAAAAAGTTTTATCGCGTTTGGACTTTGTTTGGTATGGATTTTCTGGAAAACCAAAAACAAGCAGAAAACAGCAACTGACACTGGGCACTAGGTTAATATGTTAGTCCATGAAAATCATATAAAAGTCATATAAAAGTGCACCAAAACCATATAAAATCATTGCTAACATGGTATGAATACTTCATAAATTATAGATACGTTGGAGACGTATTAGTACCGAAAGCCAGTTTGTGATTAGCTCGCACTACAACCAAGAATTGTGCACACACTTGCAGCTTAAGGTACACCTGGTCCCCCTCTTGGAACTCCCCGTCTGAGCGCTGATGATCCGCCTTGTCCTTCATGTACTGCTGACCCATGTGCAAGTGTTGCTTCAGTAAAGTCACAACTGCGGGACGCTCTTTGGTCCATGATGCTAGATCTTGCATAGTGTCCTCCGCTACATTTACGAGGCCGAAGAAACGAGACTTGTGGTCGTACTACACTTCAAACGGAAATGACTTACAATGGTATGATAGGAGGTGTTATACTAGAATTCCATAGGAGGGATCCAATCGACTCGTTTGCTTGACAACAGTGAATGAAGCAACGTAAATATAACTCCATGCATTGGTTTACTTGCTCGGTAGTGCCATTAGTTTGCGGGTGTCTGCGGACGAGATGGTAGGTGTGGTGCGGACCCGCTCAATAGTAAGATCCAGAGACATTGTGGGAGCCGATGACAACTTGTATGATCATGCACAACATGATTATGGAGGATGAGGGTGAGGCAGTTCGCCAGGGTTTGGATTTTCAACACATGGGCGATCCTATCCAGCTTCCAAAGCAGAATCTGACGGTGTTGGAGAAATTTCTCCAAATGCATCATCACATCACAATCGAGGAACTCATACTGGACTTCAGAATGGTTGCTCAGGCGTTATTCAATCGTTTGATTGTTGTTGCTAATAGATTATGTGGTTAAGTCATGTAATCTTCTTTTCTAACCGGTTGTGGTCTTTTCACTTTGTATTTTAGCACTTTGAAATATTGAACCACTTTTAGTAAATTTGGTTGTGTGCATCATGATGGTGTACATGTCGGGCCTTACCCCTTTTGAAATAAAAAGAGAACATGTGTTCGAGAAAACAAATTTTAATTTCAATTGTTTTATTTTAAAACTTAATGTTTGAATTGTAATATTATCTTTGAGTTATTGATGCAGTGTGATATAATATTTGATTATTTTAAATATTCTAAGTACAGAATAAAAAAGAATGAGACATGCATTTGTAGGATAGGATATGATGACGTCCGTCTGACCGGTTGTCCGCAAACACTTTTGAAGGCGTGTGTCCGATGAAAGCGGGAGGAGTAAGCGTTTTGCTTCATTTCTTTCTAAGAATGGGCTGATGATTTGATACGAGCTCGGCTTGATTTGAGCCATATGCAACGTTTATGTCATCATGCGCATGTATGACTGATATGTGGATTAGTTTTGCCTTACTGATCTGACTCCACGTAGTTCCAACGGTCACAATTCCTGCACATTCGTGAATGATACCTCCAATCAATCCTAGCAACCTCAGAAATAGGGTCAACATCGGTCGGTATGTCACCAATACATTAGCGTTCATGATTCAAATTAATTGACTAAATCTACACACCGACTTTGGCCGTTCCACATGTTTGTACCGGGGACGGAGCTTCATGCATCACAGCTAAGCTAGCTAACTGCTATTATTAGTTTACTTGATTCTGTTGAGCACGCTAGTTGATTAAGGACCGCCTAACGAATCAAAGTGACATGTGAGACACATATGCTCAGATGACAGACCACCAACTTATTTTGTAACCATCTGCATTGTTATTCCCCCAGGCAAAAAGGTGTGTACTGCCTCAACCACCTGGCCTCAACTATCAGCATATACAAAACTAATTTACCGTCTGCTCTGCTTCTCCTACCAAACGAAAGATGTGCTTCTATTTACGATTTAAGTTAAAACCATGATACTTATTTTGAAACGGAAGAAGTAACAAAATGCTTGTGGGTGATTCAGTTTTGGTAGGGGCAATGGCTCGCGAAGCGGCAAGTGTACGGCCGTCCTCTCGCGATTCCGTGGGCGACAGGAAAGGCGTCACGCTCACCGGTGGGCAGCAAGGCTAGCAGATTCTAGGCGCTCGCACCCTCTGATGGGGATTTAGAACCGGAATTATAGGATGGCTAAATTTTTCTGTGTATTAATTTGGCATTCGTGTGGGATGGTATCTAAATATTTTCTGCATTAATCTGCCTCTTATGCGAGGTAGTATAAATAATGGTACAAGATTTAGAAGACAAGAGGCTTAGACTTGCAATATAAGATGATAACTCTATCGAATACCCGAAACTTACACAATACACATTCCAACATCCCAACACACCAGATGCAGGAGACGGAATCAGACGTCAATTAATTGGCGCGACCGTAGATGGCATGCCAACAACGACGCAATCCAAACATGCGCGTAGTCCTTGATGTCGATGTCGAGGTATCCAATAACGTTGTCACTTGGTCGAGGTTGTCATGATCGATGGTACAGTCATGGTAGTCGATGTAGCTGCACAAAGCTGAAGGCGCAAGAAAAAAAAACACCATGTTAGATGATGGAGATGCAGTTGTGGACAATGCACCTTGCGAGTGTCGAAGGATGCCGTCAGTGACCGGGATGATTTTACCGTCGCCGACACCGCTTACCTGCACTTTTAGGAGCAGCCGGAGCAATCACACTCACCAAAATCGCTGGAAACTAAAAATATACGGTAAAAAAAAATAAAGAGCTTCCCTAATTGGGCGTTTTCTTGCCTTTCGGCCTTACTCACACCAACCGGGATACCTCGCGAGAGCTATTTCTCGCTTTAAGCGAGACGATAGCTTGCTCTCGCTGAAGCATGAACAGTAGTTGGGCCGGCCCACCATATATAGCATATATAAACAAAAGTGAAAAAAGGGCGCTGTGAGGGATCGATGCCAAGACCGACTGGTTCCAACATACCACGCTAGCCACTCTGTCACCTTTCAAGTTCATGCTTTGCTATTAGGACGAGTACTACTTCAAGGAAATAAGGCGGTTTTTACAGATTTCTTTTTCCTTTGGTTTTCTTTATTCTCCGTTTTCTTTCTTTTATTTTGTTTATTTTTCTTTTTTCTTCCGTTTTTTCATACTTTTTTGCATTTGGTTCCTTTGTTTTTTCTTTTATTTTTTATTCTGTTTATTTTGTTTCTATTTTTTGGTTTTCTTTGTTCTTTTGGTTATTATTCTATATTTTTTATATATGTCAACAACATTTTTCTAGTACACGTCTAACATTTTTCCAATACAAATTATACATTTTTGTAATGCATGGTCAACATTTTTTCCATACACAGTTTTAACATTTTTTTAATACATGTTCAATATTTTTTGTATACATTTTTAACATTTTTTCCATACACAAATTTAACATTTTCCTTTGGTTTTATTTTGTTTCTTTTTTTGGTTTTCTTTTTTGGTTTTTCTTTGTTTCTTTTTGTTTTTCATTCTACATTCTTATATACATGATCAACATTTTTTCAAATACTTGTTCAAACATTTTTTTATACATGATCAACATTTTTTCAAAGACATGTTCAACATTTTTTAAATACTTGTTCAACATTTTTCAAATACTTATTCAACATTTTTATATATATGATCAACATTTTTTCAAATACTTGTTCAACATTTTTCAAATATTTGTTCAACATTTTTTAAATACTTGTTCAACATTTTTGAAATATTTGTTCAACATTTTTATATACATGATCAATATTTTTTCAAATACTTGTTCAATATTTTTTCAAATACTTATTCAACATTTTTTAAATACTTATTCAACAATTTTAAAATGTTTTTTGAAGAGTGTTTTTTGTAATATATATATTTAGAATATTATTTTGAAAAAAGTACAAAATAAAAGTAAAAAAAGAAAACAGAAAACGTAAAAAAAAAAAGGAAAAAGAGGCTGTGGCCTCCCGCGCTCGTGGCCCGGGCCAGTTACGCTCGCCCCTTCAGCAAGTCCGAAGCCAGACTCGCTGAAGGCGAGATATAGGCGCGCCCGGGATACCTTGGGCCCATCAACTTTGTTTCTACATGGGCCACAAGAGGCGCAAATGCTAAAGGGAAACGTTTATATTCTACCGACTGATTTTTAACGACGCATAAACCGCCAACTGGGCCGTTCGATTAGTAAATCAATTTGTTCAGTCGCACGTGGTACAGAGGGCAGAAGCACGTTGTGGGTCTTTGCATGTGGCTGGTCCCCACAACAAGCTATCGTGATTCTTCTGGCTTGTTTCTTTTCCACACGTGTCGCTAGTGTATTTGCTCGCTTGTTGCACCACTGCTCACATAAGGCAGTCGGCTGGGCAGCGATGGTTGATGCAGCCACCGGCCACTCGTAACATCGTTTGTGTCGCACTGGAGTGCTGGGAGTTGGCCGCCGGCTGCTGCAAGACCGGGCGCCGACATGCCATGAGCCGGTGCGGTGAGGGGAGGGTCGCCGACATCAGCTGCATGTGTTGCGAAGGGCTGCACTTGACTTCAACAGCGTTGCTGCGAGCCAGCCAGCCAGCGACGATGCTACAAGGTCGTCTTAGTGCTATGGTGCGTCGGTGGCCGGCGATGCTAGGACGACAGAGCACCGGTGTGGCTGCAAGTCACGACCTCTGCTTCATGCGTCGTTGGCAGCTGCAATGGAGCGTCGCTGGGCCGCCGGAGCATCGTCGGCGCTGCAATGGAGCGTCGTCGGGCATCGTCGAAGCTGCAATGGAGCATCGTCGGCGCTGCAATGGAGCATCGGCGGGCCGCCGGAGCATCATCGGCGCTGCAACAGAGCATCATCGAAGCTGCAATGGAGCGTCACCAGGCACTGCAGCGGAGCATCGTCGGGCCTTCGAAACCGCTGCAAAGGAGCATCGTCGGGCCGCCGGAGCATCACCGGTGTTGCAATGGGGCATTGTCGGGCCGTCGGAGCACGCCGATGCTTCAAGGGATGGTCGCAGCAGCGTCGTTGCTGGTGCTGCAATCCCGGCGCTTGCCGGTGCCATAGCCGTGGCCGGTCTGCGGTGAGCTCGCCGACGTTGCTATGAGATGACCGGCGACGTGGCTGCTGCAACCTGAGCAGTGCGGGTGGTGCATGCAAAAGTTGATGCTGCATGTCGGCTAGCTGCGGTTTTCATTGGAGCTATGCGTGCCACGCGAGAAACGAGAAGCGAGAACCTGCGTTGCACAGACCGGTGTCTGGAGGTGCTGCGGCGGAGACAAGGACGTATTGTGATGGCGTGGTCCAGGGAATCAAGCGAACATATACATACTGTGATGGCATGATCTAGGAGATCACGCGAACCAAATCAACGGCTGGCCAGCCGGCTGATCTTATGAAAAGATCAGCCGGCTGATGCCTAGCAGCCCCCAATGCTATTTCTCGCCCGCTGCGAGTCGTAATAGGTCTGGCCTACAGCGCGGCATCACTGGGCCGAGCAATACTATAGCGCGCGAGTTTTCTCAGCAGTGTTTCCATTGTATGCAGCCATTTTCTTTGGTTTTCTCTGATTTCTTTTTTCCTTTTTTGGTTTTCTTTGTTTATTTCTTAGTTTTCTTATTTTTTTAATTTATCTTTTATCTTTTTCTTTCTATTTTCAACACATGTCTATGTACACATTGTACATTATTCGTATACACTAGAAACATTTTTTATACACGTTTCACATTTTTCAAATACATGATTAACACCTTTTCAAATATATGTATTGACGCTTTTTTCGTAGACATTGTAAATTTTGGTATACATATAAAACATTTTTAATACACGTTTAACATTTTTTTAAATACATGATAAACATTTTTTCAAATATGTGTTTTCATGTCTATATTTTCATACACATCAAAGATTTTTTATATAGATATAAAAATATTATACACGTCTAACATTTTAGCATATTTAAAAATTTAACATACTTTTTTCGAATGGTACAAAACATATTTATTGAATTATATGAACATTTTTCTTACAATGTACTCCCTCTGTTCCTAAATATAAGGCCTTTTAGAGATTTCAATATGGACTATATACGGAGCAGTATGAATAAATCTATACTCTAATATGTCCATATGTAGTCGTATTGAAATCTCTAAAAGGGCTTATATGTAGAAATGGAGAGAGTATAACATTGTTCGAAAATATTTTTGTATATGGTTTTGAACGCACGAACATATTTTAGATGTCACGAAGATTTTTTAATGCTATCAATATTTTCTAAAATTATACAAACAATTTTTTTTACAATTTATTAACAATTTTCAAATTCGTGGTATTTTTTTAAAAGAGCTACATTAAGTTTTTTTTGGAATGTAAATAAAATTTAAAAACAGCAATAAAAACAAAAATAAATAAGAAACTAGTTTTTTTTAGTTCAACAATAGAAGCTAGTGTAGAAACAATCAGAAACTAAGAAAAATTAATGCTACATTTTTTACAAATATAAGTTGATTTTTTGTACAGATAAAAAAATTATGCACGTTTAACATTTACATGTACATTTTTTGCAAATACATGTACATTTTTTATATGGATATAAAAAAGTATGCATGTTTAATATACAATTTTTTTACATTGCATAACATTTTTCAAAAATATCTTGTATGTTATTTTGAAGGTGTAATCATTTTTAAATGTCACAAACATTTTTTTAATGCTATCATTTTTTTAATTGCACAAAAAAACAACTCACGCTGTCTTAACATTTTCTTAATTCGTGATAAACATTAAAAACATGTCAGTACATTAAGATTTTTGGAATATATGTATTTATATATATTAAAAAATATATAAAAACAACAATAAAGGAAAAAACCAACAATAGAAACATATATATAAAGGACCAGAAGTAAGAAAAATCGGAGCCACGTTAACTGCGCCGGCCATTTTTAATCTGCCTTGTGGCGATACGTTCTTTTTTATCTCGCTAGAAGCGAGACATAGACTCGGCCCACAAGAGACTTGGCAACTCTTTTAAAGAAAGCCAACGCGTATACCCCTAAAAACACGAACCAATTGATCTGGCTCCCTCGCTCGCCTGGTCAGCTGCCTCACTTGGTTGTTCGTATGTGCGCCGCACGACGTAGGCCTAGACCCTAGCCACTCCTGTATGGAGGCGACAAAGTGGATTGGCAGAGCACTGACGGCCGGGCCTCCAATGATGCTACAACTTCGACGGGCGGCCATCGAGATCCGAAGCGCAAGCGCAAGCACAAGCGTGGGAGCTAAGGCGGTGACTCCTCTACTGGGAATTCCACTCCAACACTGGCAAAATGGTGGCTCGTCGTCGTGGGCTCTCCAGCGAACACTAGCTGCGCCCGTACGTGCATCACCGACAACTACCCAACCTGCGCAAGGCCACGACCAGGGGCAACAAATAGCAGCAAATTGCCAACAACAAGGACATGTACCTCTTGTTGCGTTCAGCGCTTTGCTACACGAGCCTCGTTGCAAATCCCTCGAACAATTTTTTTTGTTTTTTTGTTCGATCTGCTCGCTTAGGCCTTGTATAATGCAAGGTGCTTGGAGAAATAAACCAATTTTTTTAAGCGCATGAGCTTATTTATAGAGGATAGACGTTTAATTAGACATCCCTTATGTAGAGATAAGCACTGGTGCTTGATAAAAACTCGGTTCCTTGCATTGTACAAGGCCTGAGAGCCTCTGCAACAAACCTTGTGCTGCGCTCAGCGTTTTGCAACACAAACCTTGTTGCAAACCCCGAACAATTCTTTTTTCGTTTCTTTTTCCTGCACGGTCTGCAACATAGTTCGTGTTGTGCTCGCGCGTCTTGCAACAAATACCATGTTGCAAACGGCTCAGTTAGAGGCACGTGGCACGCAAACAACGTGGCGGACGTTTCACGTCCGATCGGCCGGTTGACGGGAAGCGTTTCCGAAAAATTAAGAGGTGCTGCGCGCCTGGTAGTTTAGATAACATTATCCTCATATCATGTGTAATCATATTTTTTTTTCGGGTGCATGTGTAATCATATTGGTATTGAGAGCACCTTTGAATGTGGTTTGCACAGTTTTTTTTTAAAAAAAATTTGGTTTTCATAGGATATTTTCGTCTTCGGGTTGTGTCACGAGCCAAAACAAAGCATGCGTGTACAGGGGGAGAGGGGACATATGAACTCGTGGACAAAGACACCAGAGGACAGGATGGGGGGGTCACCCTACACCCACATCACAGAGTTGAGAGTCGTGAGACTACTCGAGAGCAAATCGCCATCGGCCGAACTGTCACCAGTGCTCGCCACGTGATCCGCCGCCTCCTCCTCGGTTCAAACCCGAAATCTCGGAGCCGATTCTGTCCGGCAATGAGCCAAAGCGAAGATGCCTTCTGTCACTGTCTCCCCCACTCGGTCACTTATTATTCCATAGTCCCGCTCGCGTTTGCCTCCTGGCTCGGAGAATCTGCCATTCCGGGGAGCTTCCCGTGCTGTCACATGCGCGGTGTACAGGTCCCTCTCCGTCGCTGTCGTTCGCCCTGAAAGCATCGGTCATTTCGCTGCTAAATCGCCGCTTCTAATTTTGGTATGAAATTTTCAAGTTGAAAATTCTCGAGCTGATTTGTTCCATGGTGATTTATAGAAGAGCCAAAAGACAATAGGTTTGGCGAGGCGACGGCTGGTCGAGTTGCCCTGATTAATCCAGGCTCGATTATCTTAATGTTTATGGTGTGCTTAAGGGGAAGCTTGCAAGTTACAACTGATACGGATGTGGGAGCTGCTTTCATGGAGATTTCTTCGGACGGACTCGTCTTCAAGCTCGGTGCTCAAGTTCTAATCATTCTAGTACGACCCGTACAAGGAGAGGTACAAATGATGATTGAGGATTTCGTCATGCCGAGCTGGATGCACTGCAGCTGGATGCGCATCTCGGATGCCGGTACTGGCTAGTACTGCTGCTGACTTCTTCCTGTTCCGGAGCGTGCCAAGCATCAGTAGCGCAGCTCCACGACGACAGCGCCGGCCATGGCTGGTGGTGGTCGTCGGTGTCTTACCGGCGGCAGTGTCACGATGGTGGCGGCGGTCGTCTCGTTGCCCGCTGCTGCCCTCCTTGCTCCGTTCTTCGGTACGGTTGTAGAAGAATCGACAAATCCAATCTAACGCCAAAGTTCAGCCAACAGTGACCCGCCTCCAAAACTATAGCCACTGTAATCTTTTGCTCAACGCCAGCCTCTCTGGAGGCTATATCAATGCCACATACCTTGGCGTTGGAGAAAAACTTGTCCATTTTACGACCAAAACTTAGAGCATCTTCAATAGAAGGTGCAAATTTGGAGATGTAAAAATTTACATCTTCAAAAAGTGCATTTTACATCTTTAAAAAAAAGGCAACTCCAACAGCTGATGTATATCGGAGATGTAAAAGAGCAACTCCAATAGATGATGCAAATGGAGATGTAAAAACTAGAATTGGGGCGGCTAAGCGGCGGCGGCCGAAACGCGGCGTTCGAATCGGGGCGGTGGCCGCGGGGCAAAAGCTGTGCGGCGGGGCGGCGGTGGGTGTGGTGGCTGGGTGGCGGCTTGGCAGTGGCGGATGAGTGGCGGCGTCGGCGGAAACGGCGGCGGGGACGAACGGGTGGCGGCGGCAAAAAATACGGTCGATTCGCAGCGTGCGGGCGGAGCGGCAGTGCGGTGGTGGCTGGGCGGGTGCTTGGCGGTCGGGTGGTGGCTGCGGCGACGGCGGAAACGGCGACGGGGACGAACCGGACGACGGCGGTGGAGCGGCGAAAAATACGGACGATTCACGGCGTGCGGGCGGAGCGGTGATGCGGTGGTGGCTGGGCGGGTACTTGGCGGTCGGGTGGTGGCTGCGGCGACGGCGGAAACGGGGCGGGGCGGCGGCGGCGCGAATCGGGGCGTCGACAGTGTGGAATCGGGGCGGCGATTCGAGGCGGAGCGGCGACGGATGAGCGGCGGAGGGAATGGTTGATACGTCTTCAACGTATTTATAATTTATGAAGTATTCATACCATGTTTATAACAATTTTATATGGTTTTGGTATGATTTGATTAGAACTAACCCGGACTGACGCTGTTTTCAGCAGAACTACCGTGGTGTTGTTTTTTGTACAGAAATAAAAGTTCTCGGAATTGGACGAAACTTTTTGACGATTTTTTTTGGACCAAAAGAGACCTCCGAAGCTTCGTGGAAGGACCAGAAGCCTCACGAGGAGCTCACAAGGCATCACGGCGCGGCTTGGGGGGAGGGGGGTCGCACCGTGCTGCCTTGTGGGGCCCTCGTAGCTCCTTTTCGCGTGATTTCAACCCTGAAAAATCCTATAAATAGAAAAAAAATCAGAAATAAACCTAGAACTTCGCCGCCGCCGTCGCACACCTCTGTACCGAAGAAATACCATCTGGAGCCCTGTTCCGGCACCCTGCCGGATGGGGAAATCATCACCGGAGCCCATCTTCATCATCCCGGCAGTCTCCATGACGAGGAGAGAGTAGTTCACCCTCAGGGCTGAGGGTATGCACCAGTAGCTATGTGTTTGATCTCTCTCTCTCTCTCGTGTTCTTGATTTGGCACGATCTTAATTTACCGCGAGCTTTGTTAATATAGTTGGATCATATGGTGTTTCTTCCCTTTCTATCTTCTTGTGATGAATTGAATCTTTCCCTTTGAGGTTTCATTATTGTCGGATTGAATATTTCAGATTTGAGAACACTTGATGTATGTCTTGCATGTAGATACCCGTGGTGACAATGGGGTATTCTATAGAGTCACTTGATGTATGTTTTGGTGATCAACTCGCGGATTTCCGTGACCTTGGGGTGATCTAGGCATAGGGGTTGATTGCACATTTTCATTATCTTTTCTCCGCTGAGAAACTTTGGGGGTACTCTTTGAAGTTCTTTGTGTGGATTGAATATTATGAATCTGAAGTTGTTTGATGCATATCGAATAATCAACTCACGGATACTTGTGGTGACATTGGAGTATCTAGGTGACATTACAATTGGTTGATGCGTATCATATGGTGTTATTTTAGTATGAACTCTAGGGCTATTTGTGACACTTAAAGGGATGGCTCAATAGATTGATCGGAAATGATAACTTTGAGGTGGTTTCGTACCCTACAACAATTTCATCTTATGTTCTCCGCTAATAGGAACTTTGGAGTGATTCTTTATCGCACGTTGAGGAATTGTTATATGATCCAATTATGTTAGCATTGTTGAGAGATTGCACTAGTGAAAGTATGAACCCTAGGCCTTATTTTCAAGCATTGCAATACCGTTTGTGCTCACTTTTGTTACTTGCTACCTTGCTGTTTTTTTATTTTCAGATTATAAAAACCTATATCTACTATCCATACTACACTTGTATCACCATCTCTTCGCCGAACTAGTGCACCTATACAATTTACCATTGTATTGGGTGTGTTGGGGACACAAGAGATTTCTTGTATTTGATTGCAGGGTTGTTTGAGAGAGACCATCTTCATCCTACACATCTCACGGATTGATAAACCTTAGGTCATCCACTTGAGGGAAATTTGCTACTATCCTACAAAACACTGCACTTGGAGGCCCAACAACGTCTACAAGAATAAAAATTGCGTAGTAGACATCAAGCTCTTTTCTGGCGCCGTTGCCGGTGAGGTGAGTACTTGAAGGTATATCTCTAGATCTTGCAATTGAATCTTTTAGTTTCTTGTTTTATCACTTGTTTGGTTTATTAAAGAAAACTTAAAAAAATGCAATTGAGGTTGCCTCATATACTTCATCTATATAATGTCTTCCTTGAAAATGATGGATCGGAAAATTATGCTCAATTGTTAGAGGAAGAATTTCATAAAATGTTTAATGTGAGTTCTTTGAATGATGAGCATGATTGCAATGTTGTTAGTATGCTTTATATGAATATCCATGATGCTAATGATATGCAAAGCCATAAGCTTGGGGATGCTATGTTTGATGAATATGACATTTTTAGACCCCAAGATTTAATGAGGAAATTTATTATGATGATAGCATGCCTCCTATTTATGATGATTATATTGATGAAAGTGGGTTTGGAAGAGTGTCAACTCTAGACACTAGTGATCCCACTATTTTGGAGGGTGTTGAATCTTATGGCAATAATAATGAAAGTGTATTTGGAGAGGCCATGACTTTATTTAATGATGACTCCACTATTTTGGAAGAGGTTTCAATTGATTATGATAACAAAGTTGCTATCTATGATGATTATTGTGATGACATGTATGCTATAAAGAATAATGATAACTATGAAACTTGTCATCATGATTTTAATTTTCAATTGGATTATGCCAATCAAGTATCATATGATAGTTATTTCATTGAATTTGCTCCCACTACTATTCATGAGAGAAAATTTGCTTATGTGGAGAGTAGTAAAAATTCTATGCTTGTGGATCATGAAAATAATGCTTTATGTGATAGTTATATTGTTGAATTTCTTCATGATGCTACTGAAAATTATTATGAGAGAGGATCATATGCTTGTAGGTGTTGCAATAATATCAAGTTTCCTCTCTTTATGTTGAAAGTTTTGAAGTCATGCTTGTTTTGCCTTCCTATGCTAGTTGATTCTTGCTCCCATAAATTATTTTCTTACAAAATCCCTATACATAGGAAGTGGTTTAGGCTTAAATGTGCTTGTCATATGTTTCATGATGCTCTCTTTGTGTTTCAATTCTTTACTTGTATGTGAGCATCATTAAAATCATAATGCCTAGCTAAAAGACATTATAGAAAAGCGCTTGTTGGGAGACAACCAATATTTAACCCTACTGTTTTTGTGTGTTCACATGATTAATCTACTATAGTAATCATGTTTTATATGTTTTCTTTCAATAATGTGCCAAGTAAAGCTTTGGGATAGTGTGGATACTTGTTGATTTGATTCTGTGCAAAAACAGAAACTTTTGCGTCCAGTGCTGGAATTTCTGTTCTGTACTGGAACGTGAGAAAATTATTAAATTTTTACAGAGTATTGGGTTACAAATTGTTTACGTTGTCCTAATTTTTCAGAATTTTTGGAGGTACAGAAGTATGGCTTTTAAATCGCTTACTACATGTTGTTCTATTTTTGACAGATTCTGTTTTTAGTGCATAGTTTGCTTATTTTAGTGTTTCCATAGCTTATATTGAGTAATATAAATTGTGGAAATGATAGAATACAGTAGGCATTATGTGAGAACAATTATTAATCTTGTCTTTACAGTACCTAAGTGGATGTTTTATTTTTATCATACTAACCTATCTCACAAGTTTCGTTAAGTTTTGTGTGATTGAAGTTTTCAAGTTTTGGGTGAGATATCGATATGTGGAGAATAAGGAGTGGCAAGGCCCTAAGCTTGGGGATGCCCAAGGCATCCCACGGTAATACTTAAGGAAGACTCAAGCGTCTAAGCTTGGGGATGCCCCGGAAGGCATCCCCTGTTTCGTCTTCAACATTATCGGTAACCTCACTTGGAGTTATATTTTTATTCATCACATAATATGAGTTTTGCTTGGAGTGTCATTTTCTTTTGTTGAGATTTGCTTTCTGTTATCAATAATCATGTTTTGTATCTTTTAGTTCATTAAAATGCCAATTATAGCTTTTACCATGCTCAGTTTGCAAGTTCATGTGTTGCTGTTGGAAAACAGAAAGTTTTCTATTATGTCCAGAATATTCCTAAATAGTCAGAACATGATAAAAATCTGAAATTTTTACACAGTAAGAATGAATGAGTTCTCTGTCATGTGGTAATTTTTCAGAATTTTTGGAGTTAGGGAAGTATGAATTTTAAATCCCCCATTACAGATTGTTCTGTTTTGGCAGATTTTGGTTATAATTGCATTGTTTGCATATGTTGCTTGTTTAATGTTTCTATTTGTGGATAGAAGTATTAAATATGCGGAGGCATTTAGTATGCAATGTTTAATTATAAGTTTAGTAATTTGTTACAGTAGAGAATGTTAAGGTTTTGAGTTGATTTATACTAACTTATCTCACGAGTTCTTGTTGAGTTTTGTGTGGATGAAGTTTTTAAGATTTAGGAGAAGCCATGATATGAGAAGAATTAAGGAGACACAAGAGCTCAAGTTTGGGGATGCCCAAGCCACCCCAAGATAACATTCCAAGAAGTCTCAAGCAACTAAGCTTGGGGATGGCCCGGTAGGCATCCCACCTTTCTTCATCAACACCTATCGGTTAGCCTAAGTTTTTACTTGTTCACATGATATGTGCTATTCTTGGAGTGTCCTTTTATTTTCATTTTGTTTTTTGTTTGAATAAAATTATCAAGATCTGAAATCTTTATTGAGAGAGAGTCTTCACATAGCTACTTAATTATTTGCCTACTCATTGATCTTCACTTATACCTTTTGGAGTAGTTTCTCGTTTACTCTCGTGCCTCACTTTTATCCTAAGAGTAAATTGTTGAATAAATTGAATATCATAAATCTGAAATTATCCATGTTCCATATGCTTAGTAATATTTCACATTGGGTTTAGAAAGTAAAATCTATTGAAATTTGACAATCACAATATTGGTCATACAAGCAATTCATGAATGATTAGTATATGGAAGAGAAATATCACATACAAATATATTATCTTGGACATCTTTTATGATTGTGAATACCTATTAATTATTTTCAAACTTGAGCAAATTAGTTGAAGTTGGACAAGGAAGACAACGTAATGAGTTATGTTTATGTATATTTGCATAGAAGTTATATTGTTATGGACCCTCCAACATGTGGTGGTTGTTTAGAATCTTTTGCTAGCCAAAATTTCTATATTAACCGGGAATACTGCTTGTGCATCCAAAATCCTTGAGCCAAGTTTCTTCCATAAGTGTCCACCATACCTACCTATATACGGTATTACCCTGCCGTTCCAAGTAAATTTGCATGTGCCACCTCTAATCATTCAAATAAGCATCTGTTTTTTGTGCCCGTACCGCTCATGAAGCGGCAGTGGGTCATCAGTATCTTCCATGTTAAGCGAGTTATTCTCATGATGAGTGTTTATTCACTTGTTATTACACGAGAGAGGGCGGTAATTGGGATGCCCAGTCCCGCAAAACAAAATAATTAAACAAACTCCCCCGGAAAGTTGATTGTATGGAGGACACCCGAGGATTCGGCTAGCCAAGGCTTGTGTTTGAAAGGTTGAGGGGGAGTAAACTTTACCTTTCCGCTTGTGAACCGCCTATAATGTGTTTAGCATGGAAGATATTGAGAACTCTCGGTCGTGACGTTGACAGGAAAGGCATGCCTCTCAAAATGTATTCATCTCTGTTTTAAGCTATGAGCTCTGGCACCTCTGCAAATCCCTGCTTCCCTCTGCGAAGGGACATTCCATTTACTTTTATGCTATTTACTTTCTTATTATTTATTTTTGTTGAGTCAACTTCTTATTCCAACCTATTCTCTAGTTGGCATGCATCATGTGGTGGGGATAGATCCAGGCACATATATCCATTCAAATATATTTGATCATGATTTATTATTGTTGACAACTATCTCTATGATAAATGAGTTGGGAGGCGAAACATTAAGCCCCTATCTTTCTTTGTGTTTGATGGAAGCCATTTGTTCTAAAAATATGCTCTGAGTACTAGCAATCATAGAAGACTATATGATAATTGAGTATGTGAAGCTCTTACTTAGACTCTGTTGAAGATAAGTTGAATTGCAATTGTTTGGTGACTAAGAACATAGGTTGTTAAGTTTCAAGAGAATGCATTGTTTGAACCATAACATGTGAATTGATTGCTACTTTATCATAATGAGTTTTATGAGAAAGAGTTGCTGTTATGATGCTAGGAAAAGTGATTGAAATTATCATCGATCAAACTTATGCACTATGCTAGCATTCACACTTCATAAATTATTTCTTTTATCATTTACCTACTCGAGGACGAGCAGGAATAAAGCTTGGGGATGCTGATACGTCTCCAACGTATCTATAATTTATGAAGTATTCATGCCATGTTTATAACAATTTTATATGGTTTTGGTATGATTTGATTAGAACTAACCGGACTGACGCTGTTTTCAGCAGAACTACCGTGGTGTTGTTTTTTTGTGCAGAAATAAAAGTTCTCGAAATTGGACGAAACTTTTTGACAATTTTTTTGGACCAAAAGAGACCCCCGAAGCTTCGTGGAAGGACCAGAAGCCTCACGAGGAGCTCACAAGGCATCACGGCGCGGCCTGGGGGGGGGGTCGCGCCGTGCTGCCTTGTGGGGCCCTCGTAGCTCCTTTTCGCGTGATTCCAACGCTGAAAAATCCTATAAATAGAAAAAAAATCAGAAATAAACCTAGAACTTCGACGCCGCCGCCGCACACCTCTGTACCAAAGAAACACCATCTGGAGCTCTGTTCCGGCACCCTGCCGGAGGGGGAAATAATCACCGGAGGCCATCTTCATCATCCCGGCGGTCTCCATGACGAGGAGGGAGTAGTTCACCTTCAGGGCTGAGGGTATGTACCAGTAGCTATGTGTTTGATCTCTCTCTCTCTCTCGTGTTCTTGATTTGGCACGATCTTGATGTACCGCGAGCTTTGTTAATATAGTTGGATCATATGGTGTTTCTTCCCTCTCTATCTTCTTGTGATGAATTGAATCTTTCCCTTTGAGGTTTCGTTATTGTTGGATTGAATATTTAGATTTGAGAACACTTGATGTATGTCTTGCATGTGGATACCCATGGTGACAATGGGGTATTCTATTGAGTCACTTGATGTATGTTTTGGTGATCAACTCGCGGATTCCCGTGACCTTGGGGTGATCTAGGCATAGGGGTTGGTTGCACGTTTTCATTATCTTTTCTCCGATGAGAAACTTTGGGGTACTCTTTGAAGTTCTTTGTGTGGATTGAATATTATGAATTTGAAGTTGTTTGATGCATATCGAATAATCAACTCACGGGTACTTATGGAGACATTGGAGTATCTAGATGACATTAGAGTTGGTTGATGCGTATCATATGGTGTTATTTTAGTACAAACTCTAGGGCTATTTGTGACACTTAAAGGGATGGCTCAATAGATTGATCGGAAATGATAACTTTGAGGTGGTTTCGTACCCTTCAACAATTTCATCTTATGTTCTCCGCTAATAGGAACTTTGGAGTGATTCTTTATCGCACGTTGAGGGATTGTTATATGATCCAATTATGTTAGCATTGTTGAGAGATTGCACTAGTGAAAGTATGAATCCTAGGCCTTGTTTTCAAGCATTGCAATACCGTTTGTGCTCACTTTTGTTACTTGCTACCTTGCTGTTTTTTTATTTTCAGATTATAAAAACCTATATCTACTATCCATACTACACTTGTATCACCATCTCTTCGCCGAACTAGTGCACCTATACAATTTACCATTGTATTGGGTGTGTTGGGGACACAAGAGATTTCTTGTATTTGATTGCAGGGTTGTTTGAGAGAGACCATCTTCATCCTACACCTCCCACAGATTGATAAACCTTAGGTCATCCACTTGAGGGAAATTTGCTACTGTCCTACAAAACTCTGCACTTGGAGGCCCAACAACGTCTACAAGAATAAAAGTTGCGCAGTAGACATCAAGCTCTTTTCTGGTGCCGTTGCCGGGGAGGTGAGTGCTTGAAGGTATATCTTTAGATCTTGCAATTGAATCTTTTAGTTTCTTGTTTTATCACTAGTTTGGTTTATTAAAGAAAACTTAAAAAAATGGAATTGAGGTTGCCTCACATACTTCATCTATATGATGTCTTCCTTGAAAATGATGGATCGGAAAATTATGCTCAATTGTTAGAGGAAGAATTTCATAAAATGTTTAATGTGAGTTCTTTGAATGATGAGCATGATTGCAATGTTGTTAGTATGCTTTATATTAATATCCATGATGCTAATGATATGCAAAGCCATAAGCTTGGGGATGCTATGTTTGATGAATATGACATTTTTAGCCCCCCAAGTTTTGATGAGGAAATTTATTATGATGATAGTATGCCTCCTATTTATGATGATTATATTGATGAAAGTGGGTTTGGAAGAGTGTCAACTCTAGGCACTATTGATCCCACTATTTTGGAGGGTGTTGAATCTTATGGCAATAATAATGAAAGTGGATTTGGAGAGGCCATGACTTTATTTAATGATGACTCCACTATTTTGGAAGAGGTTTCAATTGACTATGATAACAAAGTTGCTATCTATGATGATTATTGTGATGACATGTATGCTATAAATAATAATGATAACTATGAAACTTGTCATCATGATTTTAATTTTCAATTGGATTATGCCTATCAAGTATCATATGATAGTTATTTCATTGAATTTGCTCCCACTACTATTCATGAGAAGAAATTTGCTTATCTGGAGAGTAGTAAAAATTCTATGCTTGTGGATCATGAAAATAATGCTTTATGTGATAGTTATATTGTTGAATTTCTTCATGATGCTACTGAAAATTATTATGAGAGAGGATCATATGCTTGTAGGTGTTGCAATAATATCAAGTTTCCTCTCTTTATGTTGAAAGTTTTGAAGTCATGCTTGTTTTGCCTTCCTATGCTAGTTGATTCTTGCTCCCATAAATTGTTTGCTCATAAAATCCCTATGCATAGGAAGTGGGTTAGGCTTAAATGTTCTTGTCATATGTTTCATGATGCTCTCTTTGTGTTTCAATTATTTACTTGTATGTGAGCATCATTAAAATCATCATGCCTAGCTAAAAGGCATTAAAGAAAAGTGCTTCTTGAGAGACAACCCAATATTTACCCCTACTGTTTTTGTGTGTTCACATGATTAATCTACTGTATTAATCATGTTTTATATGTTTTCTTTCAATAATGTGCCAAGTAAAGCCTTTGGGATAGTGTGGATACTTGTTGATTTGATTCTGTGCAAAAACAGAAACTTTTGCGTCCAGTGCTGGAATTTCTGTTCTGTACTGGAGCGTGAGAAAATTCTGAAATTTTTAAAGAGTATTGGGTTACAAATTGTTTACGTTTTCCTTAATTTTTCTGAATTTTTGGAGTTACATAAGTATGGTTTTTAAATCGCTCACTACATGCTATTCTGTTTTTGACAGATTCTGTTTTTAGTGCATAGTTTGCTTGTTTTAGTGTTTCCATAGCTTATATTGAGTAATATAAATTGTGGAAATGATATAATATAGTAGTAATTATTTGAGAACAATTATGAATGTTGTCTTGACAATACCTAAGTGGATGATTTATTTTTATCATACTAACCTATCTCACAAGTTCCGTTAAGTTTTGTGTGATTGAAGTTTTCAAGTTTTGGGTGAGATATCGATATGTGGAGAATAAGGAGTGTCAAGGCCCTAATCTTGGGGGTTCACAAGGCACCCCAAGGTAATACTCAAGAAAGACTCAAGCGTCTAAGCTTGGGGATGCCCCGGAAGGCATCCCCTCTTTCGTCTTCAACACTATCGGTAACCTCACTTGGAGCTATATTTTTATTCGTCACATAATATGAGTTTTGCTTGGAGCGTCATTTTATTTTGTTGAAATTTGATTTCTGTTATCAATAATCATGTTTTTATCTTTTAGTTCAATAAAATGCCAATTATAGTCTTTACCATGCTCAGTTTGCAAGTTCATGTGTTGCTGTTTGAAAACAGAAAGTTTTCTGTTATGTCCAGAATATTCTTGAATAGTCAAAACATGATAAAAATCTGAAATTTTTACACAGTAAGCATACATGAGTTATATATCACGTGTTAATTTTTCAGAATTTTTAGAGTTAGGTAAGTATGAATTTTAAATCCCCCTTTACAGACTGTTCTGTTTTGGAAAATTTCGGTTATAATTGCATTGTTTGCATATGTTGCTTGTTTAATGTTTCTATTTGTGGATAGGAGTATTAAATATGCAGAGGCATTTAGTAAGCAATGTTTAATTATAATTTTATTAATTTGTTACAGTAGAGAATGTTAAGGTTTTGAGTTGATTTATACTAACTTATCTCACGAGTTCTTTTTGAGTTTTGTGTGGATGAAGTTTTTAAGATTTAGGAGAAGCCATGATATGAGAGGAATTAAGGAGACACAAGAGCTCAAGCTTGGGGATTCCCAAGGCACCCCAAGATAACATTCCAAGAAGTCTCAAGCAACTAAGCTTGGGGATGCCCCGGTAGGCATCCCACCTTTCTTCATCAACACCTATCGGTTAGCCTAAGTTTTTACTTGTTCACATGATATATGGTATTCTTGGAGTGTCCTTTTATTTTCATTTTGTTTTTTGTTTGAATAAAATTATAAAGATGTGAAATCTTTATTGAGAGAGTGTCTTCACATAGCTACTTAATTGTTTGCCTACTCATTGATCTTCACTTATACCTTTTGGAGTAGTTTCTCGTTTACTCTTGTGCTTCACTTATATCCTAAGAGTAAATTGTTGAATGAATTGAATATCATAAATCTGAAATTATCCATGTTCCATATGCTTAGTAATATTTCACATTGGGTTTAGAAAGTAAAATCTATTGAAATTTGACAATAACAATATTGGTCATACAAGCAATTCATGAATGATTAGTATATGGAAGAGAAATATCACATACAAATATATTATCTTGGACATCTTTTATGATTGTGAATACCCATTAATTATTTTCAAACTTGAGCAAATTAGTTGAAGTTGGACAAGGAAAACAACGTAATGAGTTATGTTTATGTATATTTGCATAGAAGTTATATTGTTATGGATCCTCCAACATGTGGTGCTTGTTTAGAATCTTTTGCTAGCCAAAATTTATGTACTAAGCGGGAATACTGCTTGTGCATCCAAAATCCTTGAGCCAAGTTTCTTCCATGAGTGTCCACCATACCTACCTATATACGGTATTACCCTGCCGTTCCAAGTAAATTTGTATGTGCCACCTCTAATCATTCAAATAAGCATCTGTTTTGTGTGCCCGTACCGCTCATGAAGCGGTAGTGGGTGGTCAGTATCTTCCATGTTAAGCGAGTTATTCTCATGATGAGTGTTTATTCACTTGTCATTACACGAGAGAGGGCAGTAATTGGGATGCCCAGTCCCGCAAAACAAAATAATTAAACAAACTCCCCCGGAAAGTTGATTGTATGGAGGGCACCCGAGGATTCGGCTAGCCATGGCTTGTGTTTGAATGGTTGAGGGGGAGTAAACTTTACCTTTCCGCTTGGGAACCGCCTATAATGTGTTTAGCATGGAAGATATTGAGAACTCTTGGTCGTGACGTTGACAGGAAAGGCATGCCTCTCAAAATGTATTCATCTCTGTTTTAAGCTATGAGCTCTGGCACCTCTGCAAATCCCTACTTCCCTCTGCGAAGGGACATTTCATTTACTTTTATGCTATTTACTTTCTTATTATTTATTTTTGTTGAGTCAACTTCTTATACCCAGGGGGTAGGGCGCGCCCCCAGGCTTGTGGGCCCCTTGTTGCCCCTCCTGACCTAATTCCAGCGCTATAAATTCCCAAATATTCCTAATATACCAGAGAGACAGAAGAGAAAACCTTTCCACTGCCGCAAGCCTCTGTTCTTCCGCGATCCCATCTGGAGGCCTTTTTCGGTACTCTGCCGGAGGGGGAATCGATCACGGAGGGCTTCTTCATCAACCTTGCTGCCCTTCCAATGATGTGTGAGTAGTTTACCACAGACCTATAGGCCCATAGCTAGTAGCTAGATGGCTTCTTCTCTCTCTTTGATCTTCAATATCATGTTCTCCTCGATGTTCTTGGAGTTCTATCCGATGTAATCTTCTTTTGTGGTGTGTTTGTTGGGATCCGATGAATTGTGAGTTTATGATCAGATTATTCATGAGAAATATTTGAGTCTTCTCTGAACTCTTTTATGCATGATTATTATAGCTTTGTATTTCTCTCCGATCCATTGATTTGGTTTGGCCAACTAGATTGGTTTATCTTGCAATGGGAGAGCTGCTTTGTGATGGGTTCAATCTTGCGGTGCTCAATACTAGTGACAGAAAGGGACATGACACGTATTTGTATTGTTGCCATTAAGCATAAAAAGATGGGGTTTAATCATATTGCTTGAATTTACTTTGTCTACATCTTGTCATCTTGCTTAAGGCGTTACTCTGTTTCATACTTAATACCCTAGTTGCATGCTGGACAGTGGTCGATGGGTGGAGTAATAGTAGTAGATGCAGGCAGGAGTCGGTCTACTTGTCTCGGACGTGATGCCTATATACATGATCATTGCCATGAATCCGTCATAATTATTTGCTTTTTTTATCAATTGCCCAACAGTAATTTGTTTACCCACCGTGTGCTATGTGTTCGAGAGAGAAGCCTCTAGTGAAAACTATGGCCCTCGGGTCTACTTTTATCATATATTAAAATCCAAAAATACCTTGTTGCAATTTATTTACTTTTATTTTATTTAGTATTTTAGTTTATCTATCTATAATTTTCAGAATTAATCCTTGCAAAAAACCGCTAAGAGGATTGACAACCCTCTTATTTGCGTTCGGTGCAAGTGTTTGCTTTTGTGTGTACATGTGCTGCTAAAGGGATTTTGCATGGTTCTCCTACTGGATTGATAACCTTGGTTCTTAACTGAGGGAAATACTTATCTCTACTATACTGCATCATCCTCTCCTCTTCGGGGAAATACCAACGCAGTCTACAAGTAGCAGTGGGTTTTTGGGCCTCGGAGATGCAAAAGTTAGTTATTGTTGCATCTACATCATCTATTGGAGATGCTCTTAGTTTGCATGTATACATCAGAGAGTATGCGTTTACCGTCCCTCAAGGTGGAACAACATCTACACCCGGGCTCCCCCCCTAACATCCGGGCGGATGGCCCGGTCACTGAATGGTAACAAAATCCCGACCCAGGCGGACGCCTTAAACCGGCCCTACACGTCTGGGCTGATCAGGCCAGTGTGGGCGCCCCTCCGCTTCGTACATCTTCTCCCCGCCCTCGCACCATCCTAAGTTCATCGGCATCCACGGGAGCTCGCCCTTCAACGCCGCCTGCTCGATCTAAGTTGGTTCCGCTCAGGTCCTATTCTTGGTGGCTGCGGTGTCTCTTGCCAGTGCCGACAACGGGAAGGTGGGTCCAGGGCCATGGGTGTTGCGGCATCCTGGCTCTTGGCCACCAGACAGATCCGTCTCTCGTGCGCCTGATCTGGTCATGCAGCACCTAGGTCGACGGGCCTAGGCATCGCCCTCTCCGACGAGGTGGCAGTCGGCGGTGGTGTGCTCCGCCGATGAAGTTGGTCCATGGTGAACATGACACACGGCGGCAGCTTCACTGCGGATTGTGATGGCCATCGAAAGGTCTTCGTGAGGGTTCCTCTCTCCACATCCGGTGACTGCCTGTGCCGGTGAGATGCGATCTATGGACAATGGCTTGACGTAGAGGGTATGGTTGTGCGACGGCGGCAATCGGCTTCTAACCGAGCGCATATGGCTGCTGGGTTTACGAAAAAGTGGTGGCGACAACACTTATTGATTTCGATTTGGTGGTGCTTCTCGTGTACCCGCTCGAGCTTCGAGGTAAAAACCTAGGTCTGACCCGAGTTGGTTATACCTGGCAATGGCGATGTTTTCCGTCGTTACCTTGTTGAAGGCATTGCTTGAATACGCTCGTACTGGTTCTTCAAGGTGAAAACTTAGAATCTGGGCTTTGATGGTTAGATCTGGTGACAACGGCGCTTGAGCGTCGCTCCCTTCCTGAAGGTGTTATCGTTGAAGAACCTCGTTGTCTTCGTGTTGTCAAGAGATAGTTGGTGTGGTTATGGTCATTATTGTAATTTGTAGACTACGGATTTGTTCACTTTGGTTTTTTTTTCTTTTTCATCACCGAGGCATAGGTTTGGTGTTATATGACTTTGCTATTTGTTGGCGTATTTATTTTTGTGTGTGTTGGTGTTGTTTGTGAGATCCTAACTATGCAGAGGCTAGCTTGATGCTTCATTTTGAGTCAATAAAATTCATCATTTGTCGAAAAATATCCAACCCAAATCTGGGGCAGATATGGGGAGGCCCGAACACGTCCACCACGTCGGATCTTGCGCACGCTTGCCCACCTCGACCCCACATATATTCGTCCCCATCTACATCCCGGACCAAACTTTAGCCACTCCACCCCAAGTTCCCTTCCGGCGATCTCCGGCATGGTGGGCAGCGGATCTGACTCCGACCACTCGCGAACCGTTGCCTGGGGCATTGTCCCATGCGGGCACGAGGAGGATATAGCCGTGTGCATGGCCCTCCTCCGCTTGCAGGAGGAGTGCGTCCGATCGTGGTCGGATTCGATCCAGCAGGAATCCATTGCGTTGGTGCAATTAGCGCTCAGATCCGTCGGAGCTGGAGGATCGAGGTACGACAGCTGCCCCATCTTCGATGCAGAGACATATGAGTGTCACAGGGACTGGTGTGCTCGCTGTTCGAAGCAGAGGGCGCAGGAGGCCGAGTCCCGCCTCGTCGTCGACAGGGCGCAGGTGGCGGATGCGGCTTCACGCGGTGCCTTGGACAAGGAAGTTGTCCGTGCCTGCATATTCCAGAAGCGCCAGAGGAGGAACACACGCACCCTCAGAGCAAAGTCGGACGGTCCATGACATGTCCGGACTGCCCCCAAAGAGTAAAGGAGGACAGTGGCGAGTCAGACAGCTTCAGCGATGAGTAGATCCGGCTTGATCCATTTTGCATGTTCGAGCGCTACTTCCACGACAAAGACGCCAAGGGCGCCGACGAGGGCAAGGGCAGCCATGGATGATTTTGTCCATAGCCTAACATATATGTAAAACATGCCAATTTCAGTAGTCCGATGACACGTATTGATGTAGCAGCCGTGGATGATCGTAGAGGTAGTTTATGATGCATGTGGTTGTATGGATTTTGGGTTTGCTAAATGAGATACCCGATTGTGGAAACAAAATTTTGAGAGGTGACCGGTCACTGTCCACGGACGCGTCCGGCATCAATCTTTTTAGCATACATGGTCAAATGCAACATCAATTTTTTTTTTACCAAAACGATCGAGATCTATTATCAAAGTTAATCGGAAGTGTAAAGCACCTCAAACATAATAAAAATTACATCAAGGTTCCATGACCACCGAAACAACCACTACCGCTACCAGAACAAGCTGTTGACGATCCGTTGTCGTCGTTATCCTATAGGAGCCGGCTTGGCCTTATCAATGACAGCCGGGAAGTCTTCGTGCACGCGCCCCTAAGGATCAGCGCCCTGAAACTGCAGTCGCCGTTGTTGAACCCTTGAATAGATCTGAAGCACCTGACACAAAATCTCGCGACATGGCGAGAAACCCTAACCTCACCACCCCCAAGGAGCGGCATGAATATACGCCGGAACTCCGTCGACTACGTCCAAATGGACGAACTCGAGGAGGATCGGAGGCCGGAAGACAAACTCGAAGAACAAATACCACCATCCGCCCGAGCGCCACACCTGCGATGACTAAAACACCCTAACCTAAAATACTAACCGGAGCGAGGCATCGGAATTCCCCTCCCCGCCACCAGCCATGGGAGCGGCAGGCAGAGCGGAGGCGAATCCACGGGCTCGCTGACGAAGCCTGAAGAGAAAATTTTGCCCTGGGCGCATGGGAAGGAAAAGAGAAACCCTAGTACGTACCCTCAAAAAACGTATTAGACCTTATATGTTTGGATGGAGGGAGTGGCTTGGTGCTAATGTTTTATAGCCGCCGTTGCTCATCTTTAGCCTATAAATGTTTTGTTACCGTAAGAATTTGGGACTTGGATTTGGTTTCATTGGAAATGAAATTCCGCTGGATATCTTCTATTCCTAAATAGCTATAACCTACTATCTATTTTTCTATTCATGCAACCATGCCATATAAGAAAGCCATGCATGCAGGTCATAAATTACATTGTTTTTGCATTACTTTCTATGCGGGGAGCGCGGCACATCATCAACCCATGCATCTTAGTCATAAATTACGTGTTGGGCAATTGCAAAGAGAGATTTAGCTCAGTGGTTGGGCATGCGGTTGTGCAACCTAACGACCCGGGTTCAATTCCACAGGAGATGCACATGATTTTCCCTTTTATTGAGGATCAAGTTTGGTGTGTGATGGAACCACTCATCACGATAATATCTTGGTACTCACTAAAAAAAATCTTTGAGGACCATGCTTATCTTGGTACTCATACTAAAATGGTTGTGTGCATCCCTAGTTGGTGCAGAGACCGGAAAGTGAAATTCTCTCCCAATTTTAATCGCTTGATGCAGAGACTGGGGGTTATCCTCCTTTTTGAAAAAACATATGTAGTTCACCATTCACAATCTTGAGGTTCTCTTAACTGTAATTCATTTTCCCTCTCTCTTTTACACCCTTTCTATTTTGTTTTAATTTTCTGAGCTTACATTTGCTTCTCATTAGTTTTAGATGTGCATCGTCTACGATGCGTTTGGTTGACATCTCCCTTTTTGGGAATTTTGCATACTTGTCCCAGTTGGGCCCGTTTAAGAAAATGCAGACAAAAAAACAACATCTGCGTGTAGTTTGGTTACCTGCATTTAGGCTGCCTGCATCAGGGATGTACTTTTTACCATGGTGTTTGGTTGCCCGCGTCGCAGTTGTTAGACAAACTATATGTTATTTGGTGCAAACGGCATAAGGTGTGATCACCAGTTCTCACTAGTGGTGACCTTACCACAAATGGGTTGAACATCGTCTTAGCTCTAGCTAGGAAACGAATGACAGTTTATCCTAGCTACGAACAAATGGCGGTACAAATTAAGAGCCATATGGCTGAATAGGGGAAAGTTCATCGATGCTAACTAGGTGGAAGCCCATCCTCGTCCTCTTCTTCTTCTTCTTCTTCTGCTGCTGCTGCTGTTGCTTCTTCTTCTTCTTCTTCTTCTTCTTCTTCTTCTGCTGCTGCTGCTGCTGCTGCTGTTGCTTCTTCTTCTTCTTCTTCTTCTTCTTCTTCTTCTTCTCTTGTGCTGCTGCCTCTTCTTCTTCTTCAGATCCTTGTCTGACCTCTGTTATCCCACATTGCCTGAGCCCACTCCATCCTCTTGTCTTGCAGACTTCGTTGTCAAATGCCTCCACACCATGGCCGGAGCTGACAACATCATCAGGCGTCAAATCTTCCTCCTCCGGCACAAGTTCATCACAACCCTATTGTAGGATCCAGTTATGAAGGATGCAACATGCAAGAACAAGCTTAACCTGGGTAGGGTAAGGGTGGAATGGCTACTGATCCAGGATCTTAAACCTATTCTTCAGAGCTCCAAATGCCCTCTCAACCATCACTTTAAGGTTAGAGTGTCTGAGATTAATCAGTTCCCATGGAGTCCTAGGATAGTTCCTGGAAGAGAACTTGTTCAGATGGTACCTGGTTTTTTTGAAGGGTGGAAGGACACCTGGCCGACATGCATAGCCGGCATCTCCTAGGTAGAACTTGTCATCGGGGATATTGATGCCATCTGGTCGATTCATGCTGTCAGTTAGGATGTTAGCATCATGGGCTGATCCTTCCGACCGAGCTAGCACATAGGTGAACTTCAGATCGAAGTCAACCGCAGCAAGAACATTCTGGCTTGTGTAGTGCTTTCTACCCCTGTATGTTTGCGGCCTGTGACCTCATCACTTTAGCAGTCACATGAGTACCACCTATTGCGCCAATGCAATCCTGAAAATGGCATCACAAGATGGTGTTATGGCAATCCTGAAAATCACATGACAAGCATGTGAAGGCATGAACTACGAGTAGTACTCACCTTGAAATACATATACCATCTTGGGCTAGTGTGAATCTTGGTAGGAGTTTGCCCGCTTGGTGACGTGATCATCTCTCCTCTAAGCTCCCCAAGCATACAACACTTGTCTGAAATACCTGGAAATGATCTCCATTGATCTCCTGAACGTGTTGTGGATCACCCTGAACCTCTGGTTATGACCCACAACATGGAGGAACATGACAACTTGCTCTTCCACAGTGGTGTTTATGCTATCTTGTAACAGCCCCCTGGCCCTGAACGCCTGCACAAGCTTGGTGAAAGGTACTCTTTTCATTCGAAGCATCCATAGAGCCTCTGTGTTGTTGCAGTTGTAGATGTAGTTCAGATTCGCTATCCTCTCCTGGTCCCGGATTAATAGTGGACCATACCGGATCACAGGCTTGTCATTCCTACAAACAGCTCTCTTATGGACCAACAGGATCCACGCCTGAATCACAGCTATCAGCGAAGCTGCATGAACTACCATCTTCATCCATTCGTCCACAACCTAGGCGACATCCATGGTGCGGTCAGCAATGGCGCAATCGATCCTACACCGTCCTAACAAACGACCTAACAGAGGGGGGTTGTATGCTGCTTACCAGCTTGGGGGTGGGGGGTGGCGTGGCTGAGACGAGGATGGCCAGACAGAGTCGAAGAAGGAGAGAAGCAGCTGGTGCTGTCGGAGAGTGCTACTGCCGCCTCCGTCGCCGCTGCCGCTTGCGCAGATCTGAGTCGCCTCCGATGTCGGTGCTAAGAATTGAGAAAGGGCTTGTCCTAGATCTGGGGGAGCAGGTAAATTGGGGGGGGGGGCTAGATTTCGTCCCATCCTGCCTCCGTCGATTTCCTTCTCCCGCCATCTCCGCCCCGATTCCCCCTGCACCACAGCGTACGTTGTATCCTACTTTTGTGTCTAACTCAGCCTGCCTCGCTGGAAACGAACGATTCAAGCGTTCCCAGCGAACCAGGCTCTAGGGTGCTTTAAGTTTCATGTCAATGCGAGCGAGGCCTCCCTGTACGCAGCTTTTTTACCTGCCCGAGTTTGGTTATTTCATGTGTGGCTGCCCGAGCCGAATTTCGGAAGTATTCCTGAATTGTGTCCTCGTTGTACTAGCAGAAAAAGGGGGACAACTCAAAGGGGGGCCACAAGACCAAACTCCAACGGCGCTGGTGCGGCCCCTGTCACCCTACACGCAGAGTTCAGAGCCGTGAGACAACTCCGAACAGATCGCCTTCCGCCGAACTGTCGCCAGTGCTAGGACGCGATCCGCATCCGCAGCCTACGCCCTGCGTCCAAGGCAGAGATCTCGGAGCCGATTCACCCCGGCAAAGGGCCAAGCCAAGCTGTGCATGCTGGCCACTCTCTATCGTCTTGCCTCTTGGGACGTGCAGAGCTTGGCGTGCTGTCTGCGGCGTAGCGCACGCACATGTCTCTTTCTTCCCATCGCTGTCGCTCGCCTTGATAAGCGACAACGTTGCCCATTTGGCATGTGCATCGTCGTTTCTAGTTTTAGGTTATTCTTCCATTTGAAATTTTGGAGTAGAGCCAAAGGGACTGGTGGTGCGCGCGGAAATGACAGCTGATCGAGTTGCAGTTGCGGCAGCGACTGATGTTATATGTTCCTGCTTATTAATCCTTGTTCACTTTCGTTGATGAGTGAGTGTCTTGGGGAGACTTGCAAGTTACTGCTGATGCGGATGTGTCACGGGAATTACATCAAGAGCAACCAAAGAGGCCCAAGACTGGCCGCGAGGCCCAAGCGAGCAGCGAAGCCCCACCGGCTGGAGGGTGACCTAGTACTTAAGCAGCGAGTCAGCTCGTGGTGAGGGACGAACGAATTGGAACCTGGCCGGCTGCCGCCGTTGGGCGTGCATCCTCCTCTTCCCACCCCTGGCTCTCTCCCTGGACCCCCTTTCTTGCTGTCACTTGTATCATGCTACTACCAAATTACTTGTATACCGGATCTGGTGTTGATTATTAAGTAGATCGTGTGATTGCTAGTGAGGATCGTATCATTTGGTATTCAGAGCCAATTTTACCCCACCACGCCACCCTCCTCAACCAGCTCATGGCGGAGCTCGATCTGCAGCAGCACATGGTGGAGGCGGCGAAGGAGCGCAGCAGCATCGCCAAGGCGCTCCTCGCGATCCAGCAAACTCTCGACAAGATGGGGCCGGCGGTCTCGAAGATGGAGTCCGTGCTCGACAAGATGGGGCCGGCGGTGACTATCACCGACGCCCCCCCACCCACCGGAGCGCTCGGCACCAAACCCGGCACCACCGCCATGGAGGGAAGTGACCTTGCTGCTCCGACGCCCACCAACTGTTCGACGAAAGGCTTGAGCCACGACGTCGACGCGCGTTCCTCTACGGCCACCATCACCAGCACCACGGCGTCAGAGCTACTGCCAGCAACCACACTAGGGCATGCTCCTGAGTTTGTGATGCTTGAAGACACCAAGGCCACCTCAATATCACCTGATGCATCAGTTTTTGTGTGCCCCAATGCTAAGTTGGATGCCGCATATACGCTGTTCGACGAAAAGCCCCTGCACGCTGATGTCGACCTTGTGGCCTCGCTCCAGCTAGACACTGGCCAGCCAATCATATCCACTGCCACTGGTCCTCGTCAGGTAACCAATCATGACCTTGGAGCTAAACCGCGACCACGACCATGGCCGTCATTTGTGTGCCGTCATGCTCGAGAGCATTTTGTACGTCTTCATGTTCCTTCAGGATTGCAACGGTATATATGGCGTGTACGTCAATGCTTCATAGATGATCAACAAATCATGGTTCAAGAAGGCAGATTGCCACTCAATTATGTGACTATGAATGCTATTGCTATTCGCAAAATTCTCAAGAAATATGATAAAATACATGGTTCTGTTAGCGGTAGAGATTTCAAGAGCAAGATGCAAACGGAGCATATTGAACTGTTGCAGTCACCTTCGCTGATCAAGCTGGGTGCTTTCCATCTGAACTGTGATAGTTCAGATACTGATGAACCTGTAGGGTTCTTCAAGAATTTTTCCTGTGACTTGACAGGAACATAGCAAGTAATGACAATGGCCATTTCTGAAACTATGAAGTGTGACTACAGTCTAACTTGTCCAATTTGCTTGGACACCTTGTTCAATCCATATGCGCTTAGCTGTTGTCACCTCTTCTGCAAAGGCTATGCATGTGGTGCTGCATCTGTGTACATCTTCCAGGGTGTTAGGAGCGCACCTCCAGAGGCCAAGTGTCCTGGATGCCGAGAGGTTGGTGTCTTTGCTCATGCCGTGCATACTGGTGACAAAATCTACCACCCTATATCAAAGAGCAAGTGCAGTTTACTGGACTGTTTTTGTCTTCATGTAATTGATGAGAAACACAAAACTGAACCAGTTGTTGGCTGCATGATATTTGGTAATAATATTGAGAAGGACATTGAATCAGACTGCAAGACACTTGTCAGATGCTGCCCCAATATTCCAGATGTTGCCTCGGTGGATAGAGTTTCATTTCTCGGGGAGATGATTGTCAGCGTCCAAGTTCACTACTCAAATGAATGCTCTATTCCTGACAGCACATTTCTGATAACCATGACAGAGTGCTCTGCTATTGAGCTGCGGATAGTAGCTCGGTTCTTCAAGTTTGGGCAATCTGCTGGTAACAGTCTCCATCCTATCGGTATGAATCATCTTGTGACAAGTAGACTTAATCTCCATACTGTGCGGCTCCTGCCATGGGATCCTGGGGGTTGTGCAATTAATCTGGGAGATATGCAAAATAATTCTCTGTCCATGCAACGTATTGACAAGCAAGGAAGAGCACTGAGCAGGGGAACATTAGTACAAGCTCTACATTTGTGCTTGTGCTTGCCTTGTGATCCCGGCGATTCAAAACATGGAGGCGAACAAGATACTGTGAAGGGTCGCATGCGAGTCCCAGGGGATCCTGGTCGTTTGTCACGACGTCGGCTTGAGGGCAAGCCGAATTTTTAAGGGGGAGGGAATGTCACGGGAATTACATCAAGAGCAACCAAAGAGGCCCAAGACTGGCCGCGAGGCCCAAGCGAACAGTGAAGCCCCACCGGCTGGAGGGTGACCTAGTACTTAAGCAGCGAGTCAGCTCGTGGTGAGGGACGAACGAATTGGAACCTGGCCGGCTGCCGCCGTTCGGCGTGCATCCTCCTCTTCCCACCCCTGGCTCTCTCCCTAGACCCCCTTTCTTGCTGTCACTTGTATCCTGCTGCTACCAAATTACTTGTATACCGGATCTGGTGTTGATTATTAAGTAGATCGTGTGATTGCTAGTGAGGATCGTATCAGGATGCCGCAGCCGCTTTAATGGAGATTTCTTCTTCTCTTCAACCCAATTCTCATGGTTATCATGGCGCTACGGCCGTACGTACAAGGACAGGTACAAGGAAGGCTGGAATTTAAATGCCTGGCTAGGCCTCTCTTTGGGAGGCATGAGGCATGATCGCACTGCAGCAGCTGGAAGCTAGCGTCTCGGCTGCTGCTGGCTGCTGACCTCTTCTTGATCCGGAGCGTGACAAGTGTGGTCCGTGACGCAGCTCGAGGTCGAAGACGGCGACGGTGATGGCTGCTGCTGGTGATCGCCGGTCGTCTCGCCGCCGGCTGCCGTCCTCCTTGCTCTGCTTTTCAGAGACACCCGGCACACGACCCATTCGCTCCTCTGCAAGTCGTCATTGGCACGCTTGTTCTGGTCTGCCGCGCCGGCGAGGCGGTACTCGTGCATGACCCAGTCCGCGCGCGACGACGGTGTCGCCTTGCCGCGGTGGAAGGCGAGCGCCGTCTTGACGCCGACGAGCAGCCGCTTGCCGCCGCCGCACCCTGACGGGCCCGGCAGCTGCACGAACACCGGCTTCTCCTTCCCCGTGGCCTTCCAGTACCCGCTGGCCGCTCTCCTCCGCCGCCCGCCACGGCCCTGCCCCTGCCTCAGGCTGAAGAAGTAAGCCGATTCCCCTTCGCTCGCGCCTGCGAAAATCAACCGAAAACGGAACGAAATCAATTTGACAATTTCCATGTGAGCATTCATGCATGCGTGCGTGCGTGCAAGAAAACGCACCAGGGAGGTCCCAGGGGTCGGGCATGGCGGCGGCGTGGACGACGGGGATGACGGCGGCGGGCAGCGGGCGGTCCAGGGCCATGCGGCGGAGGTACTGTAACACCAGCTCCAAGTCAGTGGGGTGGAACCGGAACCCCGGAGGCAGCTGCTGCTGCGTCGGCGGCGCCTCCCCTGCTGCCCGCATCTCCATTAGTGAAGTTGCAAGTAGATGGTTAGAAACAGATGAGCGATCAGTCGGGGAGGCAGTACAATTTCGGTGGTACAGTTTTGGTGGAGAGGGAGGGGGAGAGATGGGGGGGTCGATGAGTGGAGTGGAGACGGAAAAGGCGGGGAATTTATAGGGTCTGCAACTCTGCATACTCTGTGGCGTGGAGCAGACTCCATCCTGCCCTGCGCTGCCGTCGCCTCCTCCCTCCATTGCTTAAGCAGTATGATTCCTTGTTCGACTTGACAAGATCCGGCCCCGTCCCCCTCATTCGCCACTAAAAATGTTCCCCGAATACTCTTCCTTTTCGCCAATCCAGCACGAAAACTCGTGAGGTGGGGAACGGAGACAATACAAAAGTAGGAAAATTCAGGTGCGGCTTCAAAGCTGAAAGAGATGTGATAATGCCATCGATCTCATTCTCACGTATATGTATATGTGTGTATTTGACAGTGTCATGCCATGTATAATTATTGTCATATACGTACATGTCACAACGTCATGTAATATTTGTATAACCTCGTCTTATACTACAAAACTATCAATCCTAAGTACGCAATGACTTGGCCTGTATACGCGATCGTGATCGTTATGCAAAACTACTGATACCGTGCTTCAGAGATGTTAGAGCATGTACTACCACACGTATCAAAATTGGGCCCCCAAACGTCCGCGGACGCGTCCGGTCGCGTCCGCAGACGGTGACCGATCACCCCTCATATTTTACCTCCCACAACCACACTATCCATTTCACAATCTTCATTTTCATACAAAGACATGCAACAGCCACGATCTACATAGGAATTACTAGGAGCGCTGACGGGTGAAGCCCGGTTGGCGGCGGCGGTGGGGTATCTTCTCCTCCCTGCGCGGGTGGCAGTGGTGGCGCGGGACGTCATCTCTGGCCGGTGGCGTGTCGACATGTGTTGGCAACTCTGCGTGGCAGACGTGTGGAGGGCAGCATGACGGTGGGGGTCTGATGGTGGCATGCAGTTCTCCGGCGGCCGATGGGGTCTCATCTAGGGCTAGGTTGTGGCGGGCTTCGAGGGTTGGACCGGATACGTCCCATGAAGGCCTGCTACTCTTGCGGCCCATCTTCCAGTGTTGCCCGAGCGATGATGCTGATTGGCCCCAATGGTCCACACCTGGCCGAGATGGGGGCTGGTTCCGGTTGGGATCTAGCGTCCGTATCAGGGGTCCTTGGCACGTGGGTTGACTTCAGTATTGGCCGGTCCTAGTCGTGGATACGGCGGGTCCACCCAGGCGATGTCCATGTCTTTGGTGCTTCTATGGTGTGGTGCCCTAGCGGCGGTGGCGTGTCTGCCTTCGAAGCCGGGGCGGTGGCCTTGGATGGTGAGGCTACACAGGTTGCTCTCTGACGAGCGGCGTGGTAACACGTGTTGACAGTATGCCTCGGCCATGTGAGTGGCGAGGCGTGTTGTGGCGGGTGGTGCTAGCATGATAGTCGCCGGCGGTGGAGGCCAAGCCCTGATCCAGATCCGGAGTCCCCGATGCGCTGTTGTGGGGTCCCCGTTGGGGTGAGTATGCGACCTGTTCCGATGATGCAGTAGTTATGAGAGGTCGAGGGAAAGCTTACACCTCGGTGCCGGTGGCGGCGATGTCAGTGGGTGTCGTTTTTCTCTTGGGTCATCACCTTGACCCTCTCCCTATCGACACACTCAGGGTGAAAACCTTCCTTTGTCTTCTTCGTCATTCGCGTGGTGATTCCTTCTGGGGCGCCGTCAATGAGTGTGGTGATTCCTTGGGCGTGTTGACATGGGTTATGTGCTTCTTCTCGGCGGCGCGCATTTTAGTAGTGCACATTTTTTGCGTTTTTTAGCATTCTCGGGTTGCTTTGTCGTGTATTTTGAAGGATTTCCTCAATACCTTGTACCTTGTATCGTTGGGCCGTATGGCTTTCTTAAGAGCATCTCCAACAGAGGCGGTAAATAAGCGGCGCGCCTGAAAAAACTGCATTTTAGCGCGCGCGCGACCGAATCTGCAGCTCCAACAGACGCGCAAAAATCGCGCGCGCGCTAAAAACGGCTCAGCGCGCCGAACAAATCTGCATCGCGCGCTGTTAATTTCGAGCACTGGCTACCGCGCACTGGACAGAACACAAAACGCGCGCGAGCGAGCAACCGCCGCTGAACTCTCCGCCCGCGCCCGCCTTCGCCCCGCCCCGTGCCGCCGCCGCCGAACTCCAGCCATGGACGGCCGCAACGACATCCCCCAACCCCTCCCTACACCCGCGACCTCTCCGCCGCCGCCACCGCCGCAAACCCTAGCGCGGGCTTGACCTCCGGCTTCGCCGCCGGCACCGCACCGGCTCCAAACACCGGTCTCACGCGCGGCCTCTTCGTTCCGCCCCGGACGAACTCGCAGGGTGGCGTCGCGCCGCCGCCCGCCGCGAAGCCATGGAGCTCCGCCTCCAAACGACCGATGGCGGCCGCGGCGACGGCGACGGCGACGGCGGCCCAAAAGAAGAGGAAAGGGGACGCCGTTTCTAGGCACGGGAAGAAGAAGGCAACAGCGAGTCCGGCCACGCCTCCGCCGCCCGAAACGCCGGAAAACTCGCAATTTGTTGCGTCGGCGGCCGATGCGCAAATGGTGTTTGATGAAATGCCCACAAGGTATAATGTTTTGTTGTTTTGTTGTTGTTGATAAATGTATACATATGATAGCTTGATGAGGCATATATGTCGACTATGAGGCATATATGATAGCTTGATGAGGCATATATGATAGCTTGATGAGGCATATGATAGTTTTCTTTTGTCATACTTTGTAGTTTCAATGATGAGGCATATATGTCGACTATGGGTGTTGGCTCCAACAATTGGTCTCAAACCAATGAAGTTGATGAAGATGATCATGAATATGAAGTGGATGAGGAGGGTGAGGGTATGGTCGATGCACTGAAAGGAAGGGCTTGCAACTACACCGTCGAGGAAGACGTCTTGCTTTGCAACACATGGTTGGATGTGTCTATGGATGCCACCGTTGGAACGGACCAAACTAGAGATACATATTGGCTTCAGATGAAGGAGTTCTTTGACACACACAACAAGAGTGGAATTGAGCGCACCGAAAGATCTCTTCGCTCTCGGTGGTCGACGATCAACAAAGATTGTCAAAAGTGGGCGGTGGCAATGACGGCGGTTGACAAGATAAACCCAAGTGGCACTAATGATAGAGATAGGGTAAGTGCCATTTCTTTATGTTCTATGTTCATGCTTCATCTTTTGTGTTTCTAGTGGTAACTTGTTCTTTTGTTTGTAGCTCAATATTGCACAAAACTTGTTTCGAGGAGAAGAGAAGAAGACCAAGAAAGGCAAGGTCAAAAAAGGGAGAGCAGTTGTGTTGCCCCATTGCTACGAGGTGTTGAAGGTTGAAGAGAAATGGAAAAAACGTGAACCCCTAGAGGCGGCAAGGAAACACAATGCAACTATTGATTTGGATGATGATGATGATGAGGCATCAAGTGATGGCGGCAAGAGGAGCCCTACACCAAACTCGGTTGCCTACTCCAAGCCAAAAAGACCACAAGGAGAGAAACTAGCAAAAGAAAAGAAGAAGAAGAAGGGGGGAGATGATGAGATAAAGAGTGCTATGGAGGCTATTGTGAAGGCAAGAAAGGAAGCAAACGAGGAGAGGAGGGTGGCAAGGAGCCAAGAGTCGGTGGCCGAGGAGAGGAGGGTGGCGGCCGAGGAGAGAAAGGTGGCATTGGAGGAGAAGAAATTGGCCATGGAGGAGCAAGCTAGATTATTGGAATGGGAGAAGTACTTGTTCTTCATGAACACATCTAACTTCGATGAGAGGCAAAAGGAGTACATCAACCTTTGCCGTGATCAAATCTTGGTCCAAAAAAGATTGACGGGCATGGGATGCATGGGAGGCACGGGAGCTACCATGGGAGGCATGGGAGCTACCATGGGAGGCTTGGGAGCTAACATGGGAGGCATGGGTGGCATGGGAGGCATGGGAGGCATGCGAGCTACCATGGGAGGCATGGGAGCTATCATGGGAGGCATGGGAACAAGCATGGGAGCCATGGGGGGCATGGGAGCACCTACGGGAGGCATGGGTGGCTTGAGAGCTACCATGGGATGCATGAGTTTTGCGTCTCTCATGGGAGGCATGGGAGCACCTACGGGAGGCATGGGTGGCTTGGGAGCTTCCGGTGTGCCTCACATGCCTTCGCATGATGCCTTTGGTGATAGTGCGAACACCGTCCGAGTTTCCAATGACGGAGAGGACAAAGAAGAGGAGGAAGAAAAGGATAAAGAAACGGATGAAGAAGAGGAGGAAAAAGAGGAGGAAGAAGATGGGGCATGATTGTTGATGTTTAATTCTTTGTGTGAACTTGTTTGTCATGAACTTGCTTGTGGTTTGGTGATTTTGAACTATGCTACGAATTTGAACTATGCTATGTTTCTCATTGATGTTTGAGATCATCTTGTTTGTGTGAACTTTGCATATTTTTTATGTTTGAGATCATCTTGTTCATATTGTCAAAGTTGTATGTGTTGTTTGGCAAGCGCGGCTGGGCACGCGCGCTCTATTTTACTGCGTCTACTCAGCGGCGCACTAAAAAATTTCAGATGAAGCAACTACCAACTCTGACGCGCAAAAGGGCTATTTCGGCACTGTAAAACAAATTTAGCGTGCCGCTCCGTAGCGCGTCTGTCGGAGATGCTCTAAGATAAAGCGGGGCGCCCAAGATATGTTAGTGTTCCAATCACTCAGGCATGCCGTATTTTCATGGGAAGAAAAGAAGGAACCGTGTGTTTCTCTTCTCAGAACGTGGGCCATGCATGCACGTGTATTTTGACCGCACGTTGTTTTGCCAGTGATGTCTTTTACGCTAATCAACAGGGTTGATCAATCATACATGTGCTCTGCATGTTAATTACTAGTACTACTATGTGATACGATACAAGCCACCACATGTGAACTGGATGCTTCTACTTGTAGCTAATCATGCAGGCAGCCCACCATTAGCAACCCTTAAACTATCATTCTTTCTAAAACGTTGCTTTAACCCTTGAGTTGCTTGCTGCCCCCTCCTTCCGGGCAGTCGGGCATGACAAGTTCCCGATTCCCAGGGGCTCTCGGCTCCACACCACCACACAATGATCATCTCAAACCGGCGGATAGATATTTTTCAAGGGCTGGCATGGCACAGTCAGAAAACTTCAACCGGGATAGATCACGGGCATCAGCGCCTGACTTTGCGATTTTCCATCCTCCAATCGATCCTAGTACTCCCATGGTTCCCATGCTTGTCCGATGCCTCCCATGGTAGCTCCCATGCCTCCTATGGTAGCTCGCTTTCTTGCGCCGCTTGCGTTCCTTGAGAATCATGGATGTGCAGACCCATTTAACTGTCTAATTCAATGTGATTACGACGCCGCTTCCTTTTTCCTCACCCAAATCATCGGCGCCGGCGGTACAAAATCCGGACGACAGCGACGGCCGGCGGGTGATGGCAAGGAGGCATATCGCGGAAGAGCACGATCGGGGGCGTCAACGATCGAACTGGCGCGCGCGAGCAAGCAAGCTCGGTGAGATCGAGCGATGTGGAGGGGCAGTAACTTTCGTCTCCGGCCGAACCTGTCGCCGTTAAGGTTGACAGGTGCTGGCCCGGGGCCGGGTTGGAATGAATCCAGCATGCATGGATGAAAATTGTGGACTTGCTTGCTCGCCCTGCCTTGCCTCGGTGCTCCCAAAGAGTAACTTCCTCGGCGTTACTACCTGCTCGGTGCCGTCATAGATGGATGGCTTCTGAAACATATACACGTCCCAGTGGACAGTGGTGATCATCGCTACCACGCATCGATGTATTCAGGTTCAGGCCAGGCTATAGCTAGCTTACAACTGAGAAACAGGGACGGACGGACTGACAGTCGGGTAGGGTTAGGCCTAATTAAGCTGGCCTGATCGACCAAGCAAGCAACGGGCGCAATGATGATGCGATTGCCGGCTGGCAAAAAACAACCTCCCACGGCCACGGGACAGAAGCACATGTGTTATCTTATCGACCTTGGTAGCGTCTGGGCAAACGCCGGACCGAAAGCCGCCGATCCTCGTCAGTTTGCTGTCTGTCGCCCGTCGCCGTCGTACGAGCCGGACCCCGTGCTCCCGTGGGACACTGAGCGTGTTTCCCGGCCTATAGCTGGAGAGCATATCGGTTCGCCTAGCCTCGCAAAGTCCAATCGGGTTAGCTCACCTGACGCCCGTTCATTCCTTAAACAAACGGCAATAGGGCGGAAGAGTGCCGCGGAAATGGCTGCGGAGAACAAGCAAGCGATCAATCAACTAGGCGCCACCAGAAGTAGGTAAAGGTGAATCAATCATAGGATTGCCGCGAGGAGGGGATAGGAGAGCGGGCGAGCTCCGGCGGTTAGCTGGGACGTCCGGCGCGCGCATGGATTTCCTCAAACGCAAGGCAGGATTGACGTAGGAACCCGGGAACATTCGTGTGGCGCGGCCGTGTGAGCAGTGTGCTTTTCACTTCACTGGCTGATGGGAGACATGCTATCTAGGGGCCAAGCTTAATTAATTACTCCACACTTGTCTGGGCCAGTTAGTTAATTAGTCAACGCTTGTCTGCCGGACGGCTTTGTCAATGCCTTTGGAGTGCGGATGGCTCTGACTTGCGCGTGGCGACTGGCCGGCCGAGGCGGACGTACGTTGGCGCCGGGGCGAAGCAACATCACCGCCCGCATTGTGTTATTTTAGACTAGTTACTGCCATCCTACGCAGGATTGATTAGTCGACGCTGCTCTTTGGTTGCTGACTGGCGTCAGGTGAGGGGCTCCATCCATGGTGTAGAGAACTCAGCGGGGTTGGTTGATGCCTTGTGTCCCCGGATACGCAACTTAACTAGGAGGGCTGGACCGGGGAGCTGCATGCCCATGGTTCTTCTCTGCTTTTTCGCCTTGCTTGCTTAGAGCATCTTTAACCGGACCCCTCCAATCCCTTGGGGCAATTCCAACACGGACCGGATAGTTCCGACATTTTTTGACATCTAATGGCGTTCACCAAAATTGTGTAGACCAGCCTGGACGTTCGAAATCCCACAAACTGAGGGGCGGTTTGTTGGATTTCGGACGTCCGAAATCCCACAAACCAGACCAAACTTGTGGTTTGCAAGCGTCCGGACGTCCGCCACTTGCACATGCGACAACGCGGACCCACCTAAAACCGAGCCGGGCCCGCACCCCCCCCCACCCCCCCCCCCCCCTTCACCGTCTCCCCGTTCCGCCGTCTACCACCTTGATGGAGACAACGCTTGAGGAAGAGCCCACATAAATGGTACTTTTCCTAAATCAAGGCGATCCTCGCTTGAGGTATTTAACCACACTACACATGCTACTGTCAAAACCGTAAAAGAATGATACTCACTATAATTAACGTGATCTTTTCCGCCACGCTAGACGACAATTTTCATAAATTAATGGATGTTCTTTCTTGTTTTAAGGAAATGAGTAGGACAAGGAAAGTAAAGTATTGTTTTGGTTCGTATTATTTCAAGATACTCTGTATACGTTGGTTTTTCTTTTGTCGGTTGAGATTACCAAAAAAATCCACAGAAAACCAAGCGAGGTTAGGGCGTAAAGCACCAAAGGAGAAGGTGAGGCGAACCTACCAACTCCACTTTAATAATAGAGACTTCCTGACATGTGAAGTAGTACTTGAATCTAGTCGATTTTGTTTTCACATTGTGGCGATATTTTAGAAAGAAATCCGTTTTGCAGCTCTGGCTCCATGGATCCCATTTTTCAAAATGGAAAATCATTTTCTGAAAGTTTTAAAAATCTGACAAAAAATCAACATGTACATGTGGATGTATTCTTCATGTTATATATTTTTTTTAAACAATTTTTTTGCGATAAACAAATATTTTATTTTCATAGACATGAACATTTTTCGGGAAAAAACTACATGAACATTTTATGCTGAACATTTTTCTTGCAATATATGAATACTTTCTAACTTACCTTCTTACAACATGGTATATAAGTGTAGTGAAATAAATAGAGAAGATATGTAGAAAAGGAAAAGAAAGCATTCACAAAGTTTTTTTAACACGGGGAGGGGAGAAGAAGGTCCTCGGAGCTGCTGCATTTTTGTATGAAACGTGACTCAACACAGCAAAGAGGACACCGAAAGAAAAACAAATTTCAACCATGTCATCCCTTTCTGCAAGCAAGAGCCTGAAGATAAGAGATAAGACACAATGTAATCATATTACGGCCAGTGACCTCGCCGGAGCTACTTTTGCCACCAACTCCGACAGAAACCTTGCCATCATCGGGAGAAGGAACGAGGGACTCACCATGGACGTTTGAGAGGGCACGTAAAAAACAAAAATCTTGTGTCATCTCATGTTCCGATGGCCAAGGTTGATGTGTTGGAAGAAGATTGACCAATGAACATCCAATGCACCTTCCAAGCCACAAAGGACACAAGACTTGAATGGACAACAAAGTCATTCACTCTCCCCTAGAGAAAGAGGGCAGCGAAAGCTTGTTGCGCCGGATGCAGCACTCCAACGACTTTATTGAGAGGTAGAGTGAAAAGGCTTCCCTCCTAGTTCGCCGACAAGCAGGGTCGCTGAGAGGAAGGAACAATCCGCCGCCAACCGATGTCGCTCACAGACACGCCATGACACCAGTCCAGTAAGACATGATGACATTCCCCATTGGGGACAACTCTATACTACTCCTAAACCTAGCCCTAACATCCACAACCAAGGCACCGCCACCTCTCCCACCCTCTTTCTGCTGGCGATGTCGTCAGAGGAAGAGGGGAGAGAGGCGCTTCGGGTGACTCTCAAGATGCGAAGGAGAGAGAAAAGGGTGGGGACAAAATCCATTGACAAAGAGTGACGAGCGCACATCATGGCGGTGGCGACTTTGGCACGTAGGGATCCAGGTGGACGTGTCTGCTTCCGCATTTATCATTTTTGTATTAGCATGTTTATTAAAGCAGCAAGGATTAGTTTTTTCAAGACACGCAAGGGTTCGACAGGGCTATTTCTCGCCTGTCGTGAGACGTAGCTCCGGCTCGCCTCTCCCGTGGCACTACTGGATTGGCCTTGTACTGCAGCTGTGGCGTGAGTTCTTTCTTCTCTATGTTTTTCTTTTGCAGTTCTATCACTATTTGCGATGGTTTTCTTTGTTTTTTATTTTTTTTTCCAAAAAATTTCAACACATGGCTACATTTTTCATACACATTGTAAATTTTTTGTATACATCAGTAACATTTTTTATATATTTTTAACATTTTTTCAAATATGTGATTACCATTTTTGAAATATCTGATTTAATGTCTATTTTTTCATTATCATTATACATTAATGGTATACATATAAACATTTTTTTGCACGTTTAAGATTTTTCATATACATTCTTTTCAAACACTTGTTTTTAAACATTTTTTCAAGTACGTGTTAGACATTTTTCAAATACGCGTTGAAACATTTTTTGAATGGTGATTTTTTTCAAACTATGTGAACATTTTTTTCTATTGTAAAAATATTTAGAAAAATATCACGGACATATTTTTGAAACTCGTGAACATTTTTAAAAATCTAAGGACATTTGTTTTGAATGGTACAAACATTTTTTAATACACAATATTTTTTTACATTGTATAAACTTTTTCTAAAAATGCTACACATTTTCGAAATTTGTGAATATATCTTCAAAATGTGATGTACATTTTTTTTGAATGGTACGAAACATTTTGTTATACTACGGGAACATTTTTTCACATTGTATAAATATTTTTTTTACATGTCACATACGTATTTTGCAAAACCGTAAACATTTTGTTTGAAATATCTCGTATAATGTTTTTTGAATAGTACAAAACATGTTATTTGAATTATGCGTTTATATTTTTACATTGTGTGTACATATTTTTATATGTCCCGAACATTTGTATCAAATGCTATCAATTACTTTTCAAAGCCGAGCAAACCTTTTTTACACTACATGAATATTTTTAAAACGAGCGATTGACATTTTTTAGATTAAATAAAAATATGTTTCCATTTCAAAAATATAAATAAACGGGCGCTAGGAGGCACCCACGCACGATTAGTGGGCTGGACTAAGCGAGAGTTACGGCGTGCATATAAATGGGTATAAACGAGCCGCAGTTTTGCCTTGAAGACCCAACACGGGTACGTTTACACCTCCAGCCCACTCTGTCCAATATTGTTCCACCAACGGTAAGCAATCCAAACAACTCAAAAAAACACCGACACATCATCAAAAAGGAAAAAACCCAACACTGACACACTACGCCGCGCCGTTCAACTGTCTCCACTGGCCAAGCCCAAGGCGACGTGACGGCGGCGACAGTGAGCCGGCGAGCACCCCCTCCTGGCCTCCCCGCCACCTCCCACGCGCGCCAGGGCTGTATCAGACAGGATGGAGCGGTTGCCGCTCGATTTTTTCTCCGTTTTGAGTTCTGAACTTCGGAGTTGGAACCACCGGATTCGTGTCGGAGTCGGAGTCGGAGTCGGATGACATCTCGGATCGGTGCCTAGTAGCGGCTCTATATATTTCCAGGGCGGCATGGTGGCACCCGTGTCCGGGGCGAGGTAATCCATTAGCTCTCGCGAGATCTAGGTCTCTCTCTTTCTCTTTTTCCCGTTCGCCGGCGGAGTGTCGACTGAGGGGCGGCGCACAGGGGGAAGAGGGTATGGGGGCGCCGTTATCGGGAGGCAAGCGCAGGGCCTACGGAGATGTCGACGCGTTCCCTCGCAAGCGCCTGGCGACGGCGGAGGCGGAGGCGCCGGACTGGAGGTCGCTCCACCCGGACATCACCAACCTCATCGCCGAGCGGCTGCTGGCGGAGGACATGACGGAGTACATGCGGTTCCGCCTCGTGTGCTCGCACTGGCGCGCGTCGACGGCCAGCCCGTGGGATGCCACGCTGGCCGACCGCCGCTTCCACCCGCGCGGCTGGGTCGCGCTCTGCGACGGCAACGGCGTCCGCCCGGTCGAGGACGCCGCGATCACCTTCTTCCACACGGCCACCAGCAGGGTCCGCAGGCTCTCCCTGCCGGGGCTCCGGCGGCACCGGATCGTCGGCTTCACAGACGGCCTCCTAATCGTGCTCGACACCCGCGCCGCCGTCATCCGCGTTGTCCACCCCTTCACCCGCGGCGTCGTCGAGCTGCCCCACCTCGCCACCTTCTTCCACTGCGTGCTCCGCAAGCAGGAGTCGTTCACCATGGCCATGGACTCGTTCGTCTGGATGAACGCCACCGTGTGCGTCGCGAGTCGCAGCTCCATTGCCGTCGTGGTCTGGTTCCCCAACATGCCCTTGGTGATCTGCGCTCAGCCCGGAGACAAGGGCTGGAAGATCATCCACACTGATATCCAGTTCTCCAACACTTTGCCGTTCAATGGTGGGCTCTACGGCGTGACGCGAGCTAGGAGGCAGCTGGTGCAGGTGTATCCTCACGATACACACGCCAATCCGGTGGTCGCCGAGGTGCCAAAGGAGCTTGGTCACCCTGAGAGCTGCCTCTACTACCTCGTGGAGTCCATGGGAGCCATGCATGTCGCCGTCCTGCACAGGGTTGTCATCCACACTTTCGGCCCCGTGACGAGCACGTTCTTCAGGGTGGATCTCCAGCGCCGGGAGCTCGTGCGGGTGACCAGCCTCGGCGACCGGGTGCTGTTCATCAGCCGCGACCGGTGCTTGTCCCGTTGTCCGTCTCATCCCGGGATCTCCCTTCGATCAGCGGCAACTCTGTCTACTTCGCCAGGCTCGGTGAGGACCCTGTCGAGGTGTACTCACTTGATGATGGCTCGTTCGAGAGCACGGTGACGGCGAGCCAGTCAAAGGACATCAGGGACGGAGTGCTTCCAACCTCAGTGCGGCCTTTCACCCTCGCCGAACATCTGGCCACCTACTGCCGTCACCGCGAGTGGACGAGAGGGCTCATGTTTCACGAGTACTGCTACATGTGCCCTACTTGGAGCGAGCTGTGGAAGAGGATGGTTGCGCAGGACTCTGAAGGGCCAGTTCTTTTGATGGCTTTCTGGGCTTCCAGAATAAGCTGCCCCCTACCCAGTTTATTCTAAAAGCCCAATCAAAAATATTTTTTTAGAAGCCTACTAGTCAAATCTTAATTAGTAGGCTTTTAAAAAAATAAATATGGTTGGGTTTCCAGAATAAGCTGGGTAGGGGGGAGCTTATTCCAGCTTATTCTAGAAGCTAGCAAAAGAACTGGCCCTTAAGTCGTCGTTCCGAGGCTGAGAGCAATTAATGGAGAGCGAGCTGAAAAAACTAGAACTGCCTAGTCTTGTCAGCTCTGCTAGAATACTCTATCAAGCAGTGAGAGTTGTGCTTACGGTAGAGTGAGTCCTTCGCAATGGCGCGTTATGCCATTACGCACCATTACGGTTGGTGCATTGAGTTGCTGAAGGTGAAATACGCTCTTAAAATAACAACAAATTAAGTTGTTGAAGGTGTCATATGTTGCCGAAATAACAAGTAAAAGAACAGTAGTATTTTTCTTCATCTAGTGGATACACTACAGCGGCTGTATTAGCGTGGCAGTTGAGGGTTCAGCAAAACAATTTGGGGAAGGAAAAAGTCTAAATAAAACCTTAAATTCGTACTTCAGGTTTGAATTGAACCCTAACCTCCAAATCCCTTAAATTGGCACCCTATCCTTTGTTATCCCGGTTGATCCCGGTCGTTTTTGGCTGAAAGCTCGTTTGGTTTCTGGGATTGCTTACATTGGCATAGGTTCAAAGTGGTACGTGCAACTGCTGCTTCCTGCGGGTGGACATGCAGCTTCCCGTGTTGCTTCGTGGCGTGCCGCATCGACGACCTGCGCCGCACCTACTACTCCAGGGTGTCTGGCGCGCCATTGACACCCCTCATCTCGATGCCAACGTAGACAAGCGCCGTTGACAATGACAAGTGCCGCGGCAGTCGACGAGATCAAGGTCAATACGTTGCGTCTTCATCCGTCAACCGGGCAAGATCCAGCGGCTGGCGCCCATGTGGTGCGTCCGCTGCATGTCGATGCCACGGAGGTGCTCTTGAACCGGAGCATCCCCAGCGCCCCGTCGTCGCGCCATGCATCGACGCCGTTGGACCATTCCTGATGGAGGATCAAGTATGCGACATCGTCGCCGACAAGGCCTTCGTCTTCGTCTTCGTGGCGCCGATCAAGCTCTTGATGACTCGCAGCGACGATGCAGCGAGTGGTGAGCCCTTGGAATAGTATTTACTTGCTCGTCTATATTGAGTTCACTCCTACCAACCCGTGCCCACGGTTGGACCTAGCTGGGCTCAGCGCGCACACCCGTCCACTCGTACGTGACGTGCCCACGGCTGGACCTGGTTGAGGTGGGGCTCAGCATGCACTATGACGGGAGCGCAATCACCGTGCTCTAGCAGGACGCACAGAGCTGCGGGTGCTCCGGGCCAACGCCCGAGTGCCCGTCCACCCCGTCCCATGCACTCGCCGTCTACGGTCTACCGCTGCATTCGGCAACTTGCGCAGAGGTGCTCACCAGCAACAGTACAAGAGTGTCGAGCACCGAGAAGAACCGGCTGTCCGTCATGACCTTCTACACGCAGGCCTGCATCATCGAGCTCAGCTCGCTGCCAGAGTTCGCCATTGACAAGGCAATGGATAGTACAGCCAGCACTACATCACCAGCAAGCTCCAGGGCAAGAAAACACTGGATTTCCCCTTGATCCTATGCCACGTAAGCAATCCCAGAAACCAAATGAGCTTTCAACTAAAAATGGCCGGGATCGACCAGGATAAGTAAGTATGGGGTGCCAATTTCAGGGATTTGAAGGTTAGGGTTCAATTTAGACCCGGAGTACGAGTTTAAGGTTTATTTTAGACTTTTCTCTTTGGGGAATGGCCTTTCGGCCATGCCATTCCTTCGCCACAACCGTCACAACTGCCACACACACCGAAAGTCCTATTCTGAGCTCGAGCTCAGATGTGCCCTATATCTCAGTCGCGACCGGTGCTGGGGCCTGGTATTTCCACTGGTGTTTGGGCCGAGGGATGGGTCTCCAGCACTCGAGCTGGCGTCACTCCCGCCAGAAGCAATCGTGACATCGTTGCCATCGCGCTGTTGTTCCTGCAAATGGGAGAAGACAAGGGTACACGTAAATAAAACGTGCGGAATTGCTCCTGCCGGTCTGGCCAATTTTGTTCTTCTTAATGAGAAGGCAGAACTCTTGCTCAAGAAAAATAAAGGTTGAGTCACACCATCAAGGCTTTGCTTACCGTTGGGCCCTCACCGTAAAAGGCCAAGATAACCGAGCATTGGAATATATGCAGCACGAGAGTGAGCAAGGCTGCGACGATGGAGAACAAGAAGATTTCAGTAGCCGTGTCCTCCCCCCTTATTACGGGTGTCTCCTCTCGCTCCTTTCGATATATATACATTCCACCCACGTAGATATCATTCAGAATGTCCCGGACGACAAAAGTCATTGTACCCAATACAACTATCACATAGAAGTTTTCCCCGGCGAGCAAACATGCCCTCTCCGCGAACGAATGGAACCTCCGGGTAGGTGCACCCTTTTTTAAAATAATAGTAATCGCAAAAATGGTCAAAAAATCATGATTTTTATTTGACAACCAACTTCCACAAGCGTTACACTCGCGTAAATTGTTTTATGAAGAAATGACTTTCTTCTTTTTGTTTGCAGGAAAAACTTCCGATCTATTCATCAACTGTCAAGGTAGTACAAAGAACACTATAATTAAAATTTGCGAAGAAATGACTTTCATGGTATTGTTGGCGAAAGAACAAAATCAGCAATTCATCAGAGTTACTATTCACTCTATGTCGTCCTGGAAAAAAAAATTCTCAGATTTTTTACAGGAGTTTATTTTGTCGGGTACGCCAGTAGATCAACTTTGTCCGAGAAGTTTCGAAGATTTTGACTTTTCCCTGAATTGCTATTTTTTCAAAAAAATAAAGTATCATGTTCATCTACAACCAGATGTATCATGGTATTTTCCGTAAAGATATGAGAGAAACTAGTGTAGAATGACCTACACTCTAAAAAGTGTATTAGAAACTAGTGTAAAAATGCAATAACAACTAGTGTAAAAGATTAAGTAGAAAGTTTGTGTAAAAATTACTACTAACTAGCGCTAAAAGCAGTGGACTGCAAAAAGTACACTAGAAGCAAGTGGAAAAATCCATTACGAACCAGTGCAAATATAATGGACTAAAATCGCAATACACATAACTGTAAAAACACAACTGAAACACATACAATAGAAACTAGTGTAAAAATGCAGTATGCAGCCCCCCACAAAAATACAATGCATATAAACGTAAAAGATGCAGCAAGATTTAGTTTACAAAACTAGTGTAAAAATGTAGTAAAGAAAAAATCGAACTTATGAAATCGGTATCTTGTTATGAATACTCGTTGGACAACTTACAAGCAGCCAAATAAATAAAAATAAAGATTCCAACTTGATGTCAATAAGCAAACAATATTTAAAAAAAAAAAACTAACTTGAAGTCGATGACGCCATCCGTCATAAACGGAGCTCAAGAGCGGAGGTAAAGGCTAGATCCTGAGGTGAAGGCACAAACAACAGGGTGAACTAAGTCGTACCGACCTATTCCACACCCAAACGGGACCCCTACCCCCCCCCCCCCCCCCCCCGACCACAGTTCGAAGGACATCTACTGTCGAACGGTAGAGTTGCTCACCCTAGAGTCAAGATTGGTACCAACCTCGGGCCACCATGGGGAATTCTTGACATGGCGAACATGTTATGGCGAGCTCGCACTGAGAGGAGCCTCGTCGAAACACATGGATCCACCCACAAAAGAGACGAAGCTGCTATGAGAAAGATTCGAGCCTATCACTACTGGAAAATCATTGTACGCCGAGTGTTTTGCACTATGCCGAGAGCTAAACCATGGGATCTCGGCAAAACGCCGTAAATCGAGAGTCGTACTCGGCAAAAGATGGAGCACAACAAAGGCAGACATTTACTAAGATACAAGTAAAATGAACTCGACAAACAGAAGAAACTCGGCACCGGTGTCATATACCGAGAGCCAAACAGTAAGCTCACGGTAATGAGGTGCCACGTGGCAAAGTCCGTTAGTGGTTGACGGGTCGGTGACGGTGGGTATGCTTTGCCGAGAGCCCGTACTATGGATCTCGGCAAAGTGTCATTTCAATGCATAATTCTTTGTTTTCTAGGGGGGTTTCATTGCATAATTCAATCATTATAATCATTATCAAATGAACATTACGTGCTTTCCTGTTTCGCTAAAGCAGTAAATATGAAATTACTATTCACATTTATGTAGTTTTTTCTGTTGAGTCTTGCCAATGAAGACGCTTATTCGCAACTCGCATTTCAACTTTTCGGCAGATATAACTAATTTAAGTATGTGATGGGTCATTTGCAGTGACATGTCCCACCGATGGCCTATTGACAAACCTCGAACCTCCCGCAAACCATGGAATCATACGATGCGGAAAATCATCGGGACCTAGCACGATGTCATCACATGGCCCCGTAGGGCGCGGTAAAAGTTTGAGTGTGTTTCGCAGAAGCCTGGCCGGAGGCCGCTTGTAATAAACCGCACCATCTCCGATGTAGTTTGTGGCTATCGAAACGGAACATGTCCGGTTTGTGAAGGAAGTGCAGTTAGCGTTGCTCCATTGGCCTTGAAACTTTTTGTGATCTCAAAGGAGGCCATTGCATGACACGTGGCAGACCCTTGTATTTTTTTTGGCCCCGCATGGAATATTTGAGCCATCTATTGCATTCATAGAGTTTCAGTGCGGGAAATTGCGGATTTGCAAGGTGGGCACATGAATTCATGTGCAGAACCGGTTTGGAAAATCCTATATGTTGTCTTTGCAACATGCGTAGGAATTGTACAACTGAATGAGAGCCGTCCCCGCCATCGGGGGGGGGGGGAGGGGTCGAATGTGGCTCGGCGCATGCCGGATGCAGCCGTTTAAATGCACGGAAAATCATACGATGCCGGAAATCCTTGGGACATGGCACAGTGTCGTCACATGGCCCCTTTAGTGTGTGGTAAAAGTTTGAGCGCGTTTCGCAGAAGCCTGACCGAAGGCCGCTTGTAAACTGGACCATCTCCGAGGTAGTATATGGCTATCGAGAGGGAACATGTCTGTTTTGTGAAGGAAGTGCAAAGACCATTGCTCTGTTGGCCTCGAAACTTTTTGTGATCTCAAAGGAGGCCATCGCATGACATGTGGAAGGGCCAGGCATATTTCGTGCCCGCCTGGAATATTTGACACATTTATTAGATTCCTACGGTTTCAGTGTAGGAAATTGCAGATCTGCACGGCAGGCACATGAGGCAGAACTGGTTTGGAAAATCCTATATGTTGCCTTTGCAACATGCGAAGGAATTGTGCAGCCGAAGGAGAGCAGACCCCGCCACCGGGGGGTTGAATGTGGCTCGGCGGCATGCCGGATGCAGCCGTTTAAATCCACGGAAAATCATACGATGCCGGAAATCCTCGGGACCTGGCACTTTGTCGTCACATGGCCCATGTAGGGTGTGGCAAAAGTTTGAGTGTGTTTTGCAGAAGCCTGACCGGAGGCTGCTTGTAAAGTGCCCCATCTCCGAGGTAGTATCTGGCTATCAAGAGGGAACGCTTCTGGTTTGTGAAGAAAGTGTGGGGTACATTGCTCCGTTGGTGTTGAAATTTTTTGCTATCCCAAAGGAGGCCATCGTATGACACGTGGCAGGCCCTGGCATTTTTCGGGTCTGCCTGGAATATTTGAGACATTTATTGCATTCCTAGGGTTTTAGTGCGGGGAATTGCAGAGCTGCATAGCGGGCACATGAAATCATGTGTGCAGAACCGGTTTTGAAAATCCTATATATTGTCATTGAAAATGCGTAGGAATTGTGCAGCCGAAGGAGAGCAGTCCCCACCACCGGGGGTCGAATGTGGCTCGATGGTCCGTTTAAATCCACGGAAAATCTTACAATGCCGGAAATTCTTGGGACCTGGCACGGTGTCGTCACATGGCCCCTATAGGGTGTGGTAAAAGTTTGAGCGCGTTTTGCAGAAGCCTAACCGGAGGCCGCTTGTAAACTGCACTAGCTCCGAGGTAGTATATGACTATCGAGAGGGAACATGTCCATTTTATGAAGGAAGTGCGGGGACCGTTGCTTCGTTGGCCTCGATACTTGTTGTGATCTCAAAGGTGGCCATCGCATGACACGTGGCAGGGCCTGGAATTTTTTGGGCCCGCCTAAAATATTTGAGACATTTATTGCATTCCTAGGGTTTTTGTGTGGGAAATTGCAGATCTGCACGGTGGGCACATGAAATCATGTGTGGAGCCGGTTTGGAAAATCCTATATGTTGTCTTTGCAACATGCGTAGGAATTGTGCAGCTGAAGAAGAGGACACCGGTGGCGGGTTGAGTGTGGATCGGCGGCATGCCAGATGCAACCGTTTAAATCCACGGAAAATCATACGATGCCGAAAATCTTCGGGACCTGGCACGATGTCATCACATGCCCCCTGTATGGTGTGGTAAAAGTTTGAGCGCGTTGCGCAGAAGCCTGACTGGAGGCTGCTTGTATATTACACCATCTCCGAGGTAGTATTTTGGCTATCAAGAGGGAACGTCTTTGGTTTGTGAAGGAAGTGTGGCCCGATGATCCGTTGGCCTCGAAACTTTTTCTGATCTCAAAGGAGGCTATCGCATGACATGTGGCAGGCCCTGGCATTTTTCGGGCCTGCGCGGAATATTTGAGACATTTATTGCATTCCTAGGGTTTCAGTGCGGGAAATTGCAAATCCAGGTTTTTGAAACATCATATATCAATGTGAACTGCAAGAAGTGAATAATATAGTCTATTTTTGGGGGAAAAAAATTAAGAGACGATTCCGAGCTCTTTTATGTAGGGCTCTCAGTAAATATGCCTTTCTTGAGAGGTGCGCTTGGGAAAGGTTGTGACCTATATCTTAGAAGCATGGGACCTTTTCCGGGTTGCCCACCGACAGGATCTCGGGAAAGCTTCCGCTGGGCACTTAACCAAAATTTCCCCGCACCTCTCTCACTCACTTTCCGCACCTCTCTCTCACCTTCCGCGCCTCTCTCTCACTCCTCTTGTGCGTGCCACGCCTCCTCCGTCACGCCGCCCTCCTGCACTGACGGCTCCTTCACCGTCGCCTCCTGCCGCTCCTTCGCCATCCAACCCGCCGGCCGCCCCTCCACCGATGGGTCCTCCAGCCTCGGACCCCGTCACCACCGGCCGCCCCCTCCACCGCCGGCACCCTCCATCGCAAGCCGCCCCTCCACCGCCGGCACTCACAACCACGACCCCTCCTTCACCGGCGGCCCTCCCATCGCCTGAGGTGAGCTTTTTTTTGCATACTTTAGATTTTTTTAGTTAGGTTGTTTTTTACTTAAATTAGTTGTTTACTCCACTAAGTTTAGGGGATCGACTAGGTCCGGCCACCTTTAAAGGAGTAAATTTTTACTCCACTAAATTTACTCAGCGGTTTACTCCGCTATAGTTTAGGGGATCCGCTAGAGATGGCCTAAGGTTTCGACGCCACCCGAGTCACCTTGAGCGGAGCAACACGAGGGTGAGCGAAGCATCTTTTCGTTAGTAACAGTTAAAATGGTTGACACCATGTGGTTTGGAAGCTATCTTCTTCCAGCGGACAAACCTAGCAAGGTTGAATGCTATGACAGAGAACATCATGGACACACAAATGTGGAAATGCACCAAAAAAGATTTACCCAAATCGTAAAATAAAAATAAAAATGAAGTGAACCTTTTTTTTAGAAAAGGAGGATTATCCCTGGCCTCTGCATCTGGGCGATGCATGCAGCCATTTTATTAATTATTCACAAAGACCTTACAAAGTAGTACATTAGTTAGTCTGAAGCCACCATCTTAGCAACAACTGTCGCTACTCCTATCCACTTGATGAAGGGGTGCCGATAGTCCGAGCCTAATACCAAACAGACATCGCACCAAAGCCTAACATCTAAAGCCGGAGGCCCCAACCGAGCCACATACTGGGTTTGGGGTACAAACCGGTCCGACGCACTCTCATGTGTCGTCGTCGCCGTCTTCCATCAATCCATCTTCAGAGCAGAAACTAACGCACCGACCTTGCCAGGCCTCTCTGCCATCGACGCCACCATGACGCCAGACAGCGTCCTCCTCCTGCGCGAGTCCATCTCCGCGCATCGGACGCCGAGTCTCCACTGCGCCATGCCGCCGAGATCCGCCGCCATCAATGAGTAAGATGAAGCACCGCTCCACCAAAGAAGCTGTCCACTGGTCCCTCGAGCCCGTGTACACCTCCAAGAATGACGCCCCCAAGGGGAAAACGACACCAGAGCGCCGCCGTCATCCGATCTACTGATCTAGGGTTTCCCCCGGAGGTAGCGGATAGAGGTCTGGAGCTTCTCCACGGCGATGCCTTCAAGAAGTTAACGACACAAAAGAGTGCCGCCATCGCCGGTCTTGGCAACAAGCCGAGAACGAGGTTTTCACCCGGATCCACTCGACGAACCTCCATCTCGCATCGTGCGCACGGACCACCACCGATCTCCGCCGCCGCGGAGCGAGTAAGCCACTCTGGCCAGATCAGATCTGACCGGAGGGCCAACCACGCCCGCAGCCGACTAGTCCACCAAAGCCCTCCACGCCGCCGCCGATCCGAGGTGCCGCAGTGCCGCGGCCAGGTGCCCGCCGCCGCTCGCCGCCGGGAGCGAGCCACCGCCGCGGAGGCTCGGATCCGGGGGCGCACTTCCGCTCGCCCGGGTGCCCGCGCCACCCTCGCGCGCGAGAAGGAGAGGCTCCTCCGCCACCGCCGTCAGCCGCCCGGGCTTAGCCCGGCGGCTTCCTCCAGCGGCGGCGGAGGGGAGGGATGGGAGGGGGAGTGACCGCCGGCTAAGGTTAGGGCCCCTCGGCCGCCCGCGCGGGGGGCGACGAAGGGGAGAGGGGGGGAGGAAGCAGCGAGCGGCGGCACTGCTGTGTGGCAGCGGCGGCGCTCCCAAGGGAAAAAGAAATACCTGGAAGATTACATGTGTAGAAGGAAACGATGGCCGCAATTATTGATATCACGGTGAAGAGTTCCTCTGGGTCTACATTTGTGATGAATCTGGATTGCCTGCAGAGCCAGGCCTCCGTCCACTCGTTAGGAACGGCCACGGCTCCCACCCGCGTAGTGGTCGAGTCGACGGCTATTTTGAAGAAGGGCCGCATGGAATCCAGGTTGACGTCCTGGCTGGCCAGATTCACCTTCACCACCGTCAGCGCCAGGTTGAGCAGGAACAATCCAATGAGGACGAGGCGAAGGCGTCTCCAGTTCCTGCGCCAGAAGGCGAACGCATTGCCGAAGGTTTTGAGGGACCCAACTAAGACTTGGGGTCCCAAGCTTTCCATGCAAGCGGGAGTATGTGTGTGTGGCTGTGTGCTGTCTGCGTGAGTATGCGCGTGCGCCAGTGGGAAGGTCGCCGGAGGGGACGAGGATATATCTCCCTCCCTAGAGCTCGGATGGAGATGAGAACAGCTAACCCTAAAAATCCTTAAACTCCTTATTATAGTGGCATCTTTTGACAAGTTATAATAAACCCCAGCTAACCGAATCCTCAAACATATAACTCATTTTTTTAGGATTTAAGCCTTGAAAGATTTCATTTTTGCTCAAATTTGAGCAGCCAACATCAATTCTCCCTATAACTTTCGCTTCCCCTCCGACGCCAACCATTCTGACCTCCCCAGCAACCGTCGTGGCCTCGCCAGTGCACCCCACGCCAAGAGGTGATGGGTGGGATGTAAATTTCCCTATCGTCGGCTTTACATCCGGTCTGGTCATAGACCGAGGACGAAATCCCAAGTTTCTGGATCCGATCTAGCATCTCGTTTAAGAGCGAGAGGTCTGCGGGGTCCATCTCTTGACAGTAGGCATGGCTAACCTGCGATATGTTCGGCGAGCCACGTGACGCGTCCTCGGAGCATTGGTCAGCCGGGGCTGACGTCTGATCTGGCAGCAGGGTGATCGGATCCGGACCTAAGGTCAGTTCCGGGGTGAGAGCTGATCCGAGGTTCAAGTCCACGGTCGAATCCGAGGTTAACACCACGGTGTCCGTCGAGTTCTCAAGCTGATCTGACATCCAACCTGAGAGAGCAAGATCGCCGCGGGAATCAGCAGCGTATTCCAAACTACCAAATCTAATTATCTGACCTGGCGCGAAGCTTCCGACTCGGCCGAGGTGTCCGGTCGAATCGGCGTGAAGGATGATGTTGCCGAACGTGAAAAGCTGGCCGGGGAGAAAGACGCCCCCACAGCCGATGTTATGGTTGATCTGAAGACGAGCCATTAATCCTTTGTGACCACACAGCGGGACTTGTATGGGCCACCAATGTCGGTACTAAAACTGGCGGATCTCGAGTAGGGGGTCCCGAGCTGTAGGTCTAGAAACAATGGTAACAAGAGACAAGGGAGACGATGTTTACCCAGGTTCGGGCCCTCTCTGATGGGGTCCTGTACCCGTCCCGTCCGTCATCGACCTCAACATCACGTCTGGGTTCAGTGGCCGTGGCCAGTCGTCGGACAAGATGAGCAAGCAACCCCGGCTGTTTCCTACGGCCAACTTTCCCGGCGCCCGCAAGCTGTTTGATGAAATGCCACTCCCGACGCTGATGGCCGACGACGACCCAGACTACACCCAGTTCATGGAGAACGTCATCTACGAGGGCCGTGGCCAAGCCTTTCATGTCAACGGCCAAACCCAAGCTTTTGATCCCGAAGAGACCCAAAGCCAAGACGGCCGCGGCCAATATGGTGACGACCACTTCGGTGCCCATGAAGATGAAGAGGCCGACGACCATGGAAACTCATGGCATGAAGATGATGACATGTATTGTGGAGATGAGGAAGAAGAGGTCGACATTGCGGATGCGCCATTGGTGTTTATCGATGAGCTCACCCAAAGAGCCGAGGCAGAAAGGAGGAAGCAAAGCATTCACACGGGATCATACAACAAAGAAGAGGACACTGATACGTCTTCAACGTATCTATAATTTTTTATTGTTCCATGCTATTATAGTATCAATCTTGGATGTTTTATATGCCATTATATATCATTTTTTGGGACTAACCTATTAACCCAGTGCTCAGTGCCAGTTGTTGTTTTCTGCTTGTTTTTGCCTTTTCAGAAAATCATTATCAAAAAGTGTCCAAAATAGAAAAAAACTTTGGATTAATTTTTTCTGGACCAGAAGAGACCCACGAAGCTTCGGGAGAAGACCAGAAGAGCCATGAGGAGGCGGCAAGCCTGGAGGGCGTGCCCCCAGGCTTGTGGGCCCCTCGTTGCCCCTCCTGACCTAATTCTAGCGCTATAAATTCCCAAATATTTCCAATATACCAGAGAGACAGAAGAAAAAACCTTTCCACCGCCGCAAGCCTCTGTTCTTCCGCGATCCCATCTGGAGGCCTTTTTTGGTACTCTGCCGGAGGGGGAATCGATCACGGAGGGCTTCTTCATCAACCTTGTCGCCCTTCTGATGATGTGTGAGTAGTTTACAACACTACGGGCCCATAGCTAGTAGCTAGATGGCTTCTTCTCTCTCTTTGATCTTCAATACCATGTTCTCCTCGATGTTCTTGGAGTTCTATCCGATGTAATCTTCTTTTACGGTGTGTTTGTTGGGATCCGATGAATTGTGAGTTTATGATCAGATTATTCATGAAAAATATTTGATTCTTCTCTGAACTCTTTTATGCATGATTATTATAGCTTTGTATTTCTCTCCGATCTATCGATTTGGGTTGGCCTACTAGATTGATTTGTCTTGCAATGGGAGAGGTGCTTTGTGATGGGTTCAATCTTGCGGTGCTCAATCCCAGTGACAGAAGGGGACATGACACGTATTTGTATTGTTGCCATTAAGGATAAAAAGATGGGGTTTAATCATATTGCTTGAGTTTACTTTGTCTACATCATGTCATCTTGCTTAAGGCGTTATTCTGTTTCATACTTAATACCCTAAATGCATGCTCGATAGCGGTCGATGGGTGGAGTAATAGTAGTAGATGCAGGCAGGAGTCGGTCTACTTATCTCGGACTTGATGCCTATATACATGATCATTGCCATGAATCCATCATAATTATTTACTTTTCTATCAATTGCCCAACAGTAATTTGTCTACCCACCGTATGCTATGTGTTCGAGTGAGAAGCCTCTAGTGAAAACTATGGCCCCCGGGTGTACTTTATCATATATAAAAAACCTAAAAATACCTTGCTGCAATTTATTTACTTTTATTTTAATTAGTATTTTAGTTTATCTATTTATCTCTATAAGATTTAATCCTTGCAAATAACCGCTAAGAGGATTGACAACCCTCTTATTTGCATTGGGTGCAAGTGTTTGCTCTTGTGTGCGCAGGTGCGCTTAACGGAATTTTGCTTGGTTCTCCTACTGGATTGATAACCTTGGTTCTTAACTGAGGGAAATACTTATCTCTACTATACTGCATCATTCTCTCCTCTTCGGGGAAATACCAACGCAGTCTACAAGTAGCAGGAGGAATTTCTGGCGCCGTTGTCGGGGAGACATCATCAAAATTACCAAGTACCTTCGCACAAACTATCATCCACTTGCATTTATTTTATTTGCCTTTTATTTGCATTTGCCTCTCGTTTTCATCTCCCCCACTTCTAATTTTTTTTTTACAAAAACACAAAAATACTTTTATTCGCTCGTTTGCTAGTTTGCTTGCTTTGCTTGAAATGGTTATCATGTCTGAATTTGAGAAAGTTGTGGTTGAAAGTGCTAGCGAGGACAGTAGTAGTGACTCTCTGGGGGATAAAACACACTCTTTTGATCTTTATCATGACCCTCCGGAGGCTAATTCCCCCACTAATTTTAAGACTAAAGTTTATCATGTCGGAAGTGGTAATATTATTGGGAAAAACATTATTCAGGAATTCTTTAATTGCGCGGGAGTTATACCAATAATTAGTGGATCTATTCTTTATAAAACAAATTGTTATGTGTATGCTATTGCCATGCTTGGGGTTAAATTAGAAAGATTTTTTTTTACATATCCACCCTGCCTTACAAAAGATATTTTATGAACATCCCAGTATCCATGATCTTAGGGCTAAGAAAATTGCCACTATATATAATCCTTATGCATGAATTTGATTATATAATCCAAGAAGCTAGGGATATTTTTACCTTTTACAAAATTAATTTTGAGCATCCTCCTATAGAGGAGATTCTTCATGATAAAGCTACTATTCGTAGGTTGGAATCTAAAGATTACTTTGCATATGGTAAGAATATTACAAGGAGGGTTCCATACGCCAAAATAATTAAAATTATGTACCACCATGCTTGTGATAAATTTGAGTGGGTTACTAAAGGAATTGATGAGGGATTTAGTGAAGAATGATTTGAGGGTATGGCTAGAGATCCTATTGATGATGAGATACATGTTTTATATGAGGACGTTTATGGTGATGATCCTGAGTTTGAAGTTATGAATGTTAAAGTTACTAATCAAAGCCCCTTCTATTACCTAAGTTCACCTACTAGAAAAGAAGAGCATAAGAGTAGAGAATTAATGAGAAAAGTTTTGGAAGATTTAATCAAAAAGGACTTGGGGATGAAGGATGACAACACTTGAAACTATGCACTATGCCTAGCTAGGGCATAAAACAATAGCGCTTGTTGGGAGGCAACCCAATGAATAAAATAAATTTTTGCTTTTACTTTCTGTTCTTGAGTGTTTACACCATTATAGCCTCTGTTATGATTGTATTTTTATGTTTGAATTAGTGTTTGTGCCAGGTAATGCCTTTGGGATGATGTTGATGATAGTATAATTGATGCTGTTTGGAAAACAGAAAGTTCTGCGTCCAGTGCTGGAATTTTAGTTCTGTACTAGAGCGTCAAAAAAATATGAAATGTTTACACAGTATTGGTATATGAATTGTTTACGTTGTCCTAATTTTTTAGAATTTTTGGGGTTACAGAAGTATGCCTTTTAAATAGATCTTTACGGATTGTTCCGTTTTAGACAGATTCTGTTTTTTGTTGCATAGTTTGCTTATTTTGATGAATCTATGGATCGTATCGGGGGGTATGAGTCATGGAGAAGTTGGAGTACAGTAGCATTATGCCAATATTAAATATGAATCAATTTACAACAGTACCTAAAGTTTAAGATTTGTTTCTTATACTAACGGATCTCATGATGTTTCTATTGAGTTTTGTGTGCTGAAGTTTTCAAGTTTTGGGTGAGACTACGATGGATAAAGGAATAAGGAGTGGCAAGAGCCTAAGCTTGGGGATGCCCAAGGCACCCCAAGGTAATATTCAAGGAAAACTCAAGCGTCTAAGGTTGGGGATGCCCCGGAAGGCATCCCCTCTTTCGTCTACAATCTATCGGTAACTCACTTGGAGCTATATTTTTATTCATCACATGATATGTGTTTTACTTGGAGCGTCTTGTGATATAGTTTGTTTGCTTTTTAGTTTGTCACAATCATCATTGCTGAACACACCTTTTTGAGAGGGACACACAATATTCGTAATTTATTAGAATACTCTATGTGCTTCACTTATATCTTTTGAGCTAAACACACCTTTTTGAGAGGGACACACATTATTCGTAATTTATTAGAATACTCTATGTGCTTCACTTATATCTTTTGAGCTAGGCAGTTGCTCTAGTGCTTCACTTATATCTTTTAGAGCACGGCGGTGGTTATATTTTAAAGAAATAGTTGCACTCTCATGCTTCACTTATATCTTTTTGAGAGTCTAATGAATAGCAATGGTAATATGCACGGGTTATGAATTTGGTCCTGATATGATAGGTATTCAAGAGGGATATAATAAAAACTTTCATGTAGATCACTGAATATGATAAGTTTGATTCCTTGCAATAGTTTTGCGATATTAAGATGGTAATATGTGGGAGGTGCTAGTAGATAATTGTGGTTTAGTAAGAATATTGGTGTTAAGGTTTGTCATTCCCGAAGCATGCACGTATGGTCTGTTGTTATGCTAAGAAGTTGGAGCATGATTTATTCTTGATTGTCTTCCTTTGTGTGGCGGTCGGGGGCGCGCGATGGTTAACTCCTACCAACCTCCCCCCTAGGGGCATGTGTAGTAGTACTTTGCTTCGAGGGCTAATAAAATTTCGTAATAAGTATGTGAGTTCTTTATGACTAATGTGAGTCCATGGATTGTATGCACTCTCACCCTTCCGCAATTTGCTAGCATCTTCGGTACCGTGCATTGCCCTTTCTCACATCGAGAGTTGGTGCAAACTTCGCCGGTGCATCCAAACCCCGTGATATGATACGCTCTATCACACATAAGCCTCTTTATATCTTCCTCAAAACAGCCACCATACCTACTGTGGCGCCCCGCCTGATTACCACTGTAGTCAGACGGTCACCGCACATACCAGCCCAGGAAAATCACTCTGGCATGTGCTTTTACAACAAGTATCATGAACACAAGCTTTTCTATTAATGAATATATCAGTCTTACATGATATATTACAAGGGTGATGGCAACGGAAAATCTCTATCTAAGGCAGCATGGTCCTGGTGCGGCTCCAATCCACAGGGATCTGACTGTGTTACTCTTCTAGCCCGCGAACACTCCGGCTCCTCGCTAGAGAACGTCGGATCCTTATGTGAACCTGGCCACATTGAAGGCCGCTGAGTACTTTTGAATGTACTCGCAAGCAAACCAAACCAACATATACACCAAGCAAAGCAATCCATGGCATTCAAGCATGCACCGTATTAACTATCATGGTATGACAGGATTATCTAGCAAGATTAATCAACTAACAGCATTAATCATCATGTCATAGCAGGATTATCTAGCATGGTAATTACTGAAATAAATGCAGTAAAGTAAAGTATATCAGGTAAATAATCCGAACTCCGAATATGCTCACGATCCAACTCTGATCCAAGCTTTGCGGTCATCCGACCACTCATCTCATAGCCATCGCATGGCTCACATTCATACCTCTGACATCATCTGATGTCCGTGCATCTGCACTGTAAGTCTGACAAACCTTACCATTCTCTGGTTTAGTCTTAGCAATAACATTATATAGTTTGTTCCTCCAGACTCGACACAGACCAAATAGGGGCCTATACGAACTGTCCATGACCGAGGACGCGGCTATTCGAATAGATTCACACTCTGCAGAGGTTGCGCACTTTACCCACACCATGGAGCTCCTGGCCTCGTACTTTAGTACATGTTCCCATTCGGGTGGACCAGTGCTGCTCCAACAAAACCTTGTCTATTGTCCGGCACTCTTACGGTCCCACCGACAATCATACCCTCCCAGGGTCATGTCCTGGGTGGCCCCTGTGTCACCCCGTGACACCTGCCACCGTCGTGGCCAAACAAAACTGTCCCAAACGGGGACGTGCGCACATAACCAAACTGGGCTCACAGGATTATCGTCGTCTACCTGATCAGGGCAGCACGCACGCATAACCCTCCCTAGTTGGTGGTACCGACAAGAGGCAAGACAATAGACAAAGTCAGGGCCGTCCCATACCGGCAAATGTGGCTGCACGGGTAAGTCCGGATAGGTGGCACTATGACTCGATCCAGTCGACGGAGGAGGTTGTTGTCATTATTAAGTCACATTTCATAATATTGCAATAACCGTAACCATGCATGATGTAACAACTATGAAAACATAACAACCTATCTCCATATGCAGTACAACGAGTCACTAGTGCGATAATATGATGAGCATTAGCAGGTAAGGTAAACAGCAAATTCAAATTAACAGGAGTTTTATTATTTCTAACACAGGCATAAATATTAATTAAACACACAAGAATAACACAGAGCAATGCTTTAGGGCATATATCAGATAGTCGGCTTGCCAGGGGTGAAGGAATACTCCGGGAGAAGTGCGATCACCTCGCGGAAGAATTCGCCGGAAAGGATTCCCTCTCGGAGGGGCTGAATAGAGGGCAGGGGCAAAATGGGTATTTCAGAAAGTGTAAACATGGTGAAAGTGACATCATCGGAACGGGCTCGATGAACTGAAGAAGTGGGCTTTGGAATCACCTCGATCGGAGTTGCGAGTAAAAAGATACGAGCGTTTGACTGCCAAGGACCTATCTGTAAAGAAAGTATTTACCACCGGGTCCCTGCCAGCGCTGTGGGTGGCGCCTTCTCTGGAAATACGCTTTTCAGAGGTGAAAACGTATTCCGCCGAAGTACGCCTTCCGAAGTGGAACGGGCCTTTTGGGCTTTACGCGTCCACTTAAACGGGCGGGCCCGGCCGCTAGCCACTTACAGGCGGGCCCCGCTCCACCTCACTCTCCCTCCTCTCGCCTCCTTCTCCTTCCCCGACTCCCGCTCGCAGGGCAGAGAGAGGCCGCCGGTGCCGGCGTGCGCCCGGCCGTCTCCGGCCACCTCCGGTGGAGCTCGGACCACCGGAGTGACCCTCGCATCGTGGCGCACTCGTCTACCCCATCCACGGACACCGAGGAGGACGGCAGCGACTGCTGCTTGCAGCATGGCGGACGGCGGCACGGGTGAGATCGAACCCGAGACCACGGGCACTCCCGGAGCAAAATGGGGGCAGGGGAGCCCTGTGATGGTGGTAGTAGTCGGCGGTGGCGGTTAGGCGAAGAGGGGAGAGACCACAGAGCACGAATTCGAGCAGAGGGCCGGCGCGGCTATGGAGACCGAGGCGGCGAGATTGAGCACTGATGCTCGAGCTGCTGGAGCTCGGGGATACCAGAGAGGGAGAGAGGAGGTGGTGTGAGCTGAGAGAGGCTCGGGCAGGGCCTATTTATAGGCGGGCGAGGCGAGGGGATTGGCATGGCCGCGTTGGCGATCTCATCGCCATACTGGAGCTCGAAGGCGACGGCTCAGGCGAGCGGCTGGCGGCTAGCTGGGCGTCGGGGAGCGGCCGACCTGACGAAGGGCAGAGGGACGGGACGGCTCGGAGGAGAAGAAGCCAACGGCAGAAGAAAACGACGGCGGTTCACGGGCGGGCAGTGCTGTGGCGGCGACTGCCGTGGCGTGAGGAGGAGGAAATCGGAGAGGGGAAGAGCCTAGAGAGGGGCGCGTGGACGTCGCGAACCCACTAGACATGGCCGGACAAGCCGGGGACGGCCGGAGTGAGCTGCACGACAAGAACAGTGCCGCAGAGCACCGTTTCTGCCTGCTGTCCACGCAGTCACCACGTGCACTACAAGCTCTGGTACTCTCCTGACTGTCCAGCCTTGTCAAACAGGTGCACCACTGCTCAAATAGACAAGAGGGATCATTGGAGAGTCCAGGAAAGGTCTAGGTGGGTCGAGGGGATCCAGAAAAGTTTCTGGACAGAAACTTGGGGAGGAAGCTGTGGTCAAACAGAGGTGCCAATGAGCTGGAAAAGTTGTCACACGGAGATGGGGTAGGAAGGACTAGGTGCTTGCAAAATTTGAGCCCAATTGGACAAGTTTTGCATAATCTGGTCCAGAAACTTGACCTTGAAGCTGCACTCAAATGGATTGGTGGAATGGGCTGAATTTTGGTGGAGGGTGATAATTTGGAGGTATAAAGATACTGGCAAAATTTCAGCTCATTTGGATATACCAAAATGGTACTTCCTTCACAGAGCTTGAATCTGGACAGAAACTTGATGAAATGTTTGGGGAAAATTGGCTAGATGAAATGATGTGAATTTTTGCATACTCACATCATATAGGGAATGTGAGGTCCTGGATTAATTTGAGGATTTTTAAGCAATATAAAATATAGTTGCTTCACAACCTTAAAATAAGTCTAGAAACAAGAATTGGGAGATGCTCTCAAAAGTTGATCTATGGAACTTGGGATCTTGATGGAAATGGTGAATATATGGATAGGAGAAGCTCCACAAATTATTTGGGATTTTTCCTGGCTACCAAAATGGTAGTTCCTTTGGAAAGTGCCCAAAGTGCAATATTGGCTTTAAATAGGAAAAGGCAATTTCCCTTATTTAATTATGGCCAATATTTTTATTGGAGCTCAATATGATCACAAAGAATATCTCCACAAGTTTTCATGGACTTTGGAGATGGATAGATATTTTCCTGGATTTAATTCCTTTAGCTGGCAGAAAAAGGAATTAATTTTAAATGAAAAATATTGCAAATGAATTGGCAATATTTTTGCATATCCAGGGTTTAAAAAGATAGGATGATCACTGGAAGAAATTTGGGAGGCAAAAGATCAAAGGAAATTGGGGTTCCTTTGTAACGGAAGGAGTTAGGGTTTCACTTCCGGTAAACCGGAGAGTAGGGTTTCGGTGGCAAAGTCCTGAGAATAAATTTTGGGCGGCAAGGTTGGACTGGAGAGAGTCTCTGGTTGGATAGGAAAGGCAAGGCTAAATGACCATCTTCATATACCCAAGAGCGAGAGAAAATCCGATAACACCGAAAAAAAGACGAGAGCCAAATCCCGCGTAGGAAAAAAAACAAGGAGCGAAAACCAGGGTGTTACACCTACCTATCATGGCATTTCCATAACCATTCCGAGATATATTGCCATGCAACTTCCACCATTCCGTTTTTATGACAGACATCGTCATTGTCATATTGCTTTGCATGATCATATAGCTGACATAGTATTTGTGGCTCAGCCACCGTTCATCATTTTTATACATGTTACGCTAGCATCATTGCACATCCTGGTACATTGCCAGAGGCATTCATATAGAGTCATATTTTTGTTCTAGTATTGAGTTGTAAGTAAATAAAAGTGTGATGATCATCATTATTAGAGCATTGTCCCAGTGAGGAAAGGATGATGGAGACCATGATTCCCCCACAAGTCGGGATGAGACTCCGGACGAAAAAAAGAGAGGCCAAAAAGAGCCACAAATAAAATGAGAGAAAAAGAGAGAAGGGGCAATGTACTATCCTTTTCCACACTTGTGCTTCAGAGTAGCACCATGCTTTTCATATAGAGAGTCTCTGTGACGCCCCCGACTTAATCGTGCGCTAATCATACACGCAAATGCACACGATCAAGCCTAGGGACTCACTTGAAGATATCACAACACAACTCTAAACACAAAATAAAATAATTCAAGCTTTATATTACAAGCCAGGGGCCTCGAGGGCTCAAATACATAAGCTCGAGTCATACAAGCATCAGCAGAAGCATTAGATATCTGAGTACAGATATAAAAGTTAAACAGATAAGCCTTTAAGAAGGCGGGGCAAAATAAAAACACTGGATCGAAAGGCGCAGGCCTCCTGCCTGGGAGCCTCCTAACTACTCCTGGTCGTCGGCGGTCTCCACGTAGTAGTAGGCTCCACCAGAAGGGTAGTAGTAGTCGTCGACTGGGGCGGCTGACTCCGGGGGTCCATCATCTGGTCGCAACAATCGGGTATAGAGAAAAAGGGAAGCAAAGCAACCGTGAGTACTCATCCAAAGTACTCGCAAGACTGACATCAGAACTAGTCTAATCATGCATCATTATCAAAGGAAGGCTGTATATGTGGGCTGGACTGCAGAAATGCCAGAATAGAGGGAGAGGCCTAGCCTATCGAAGACTAGCATCTTCAGCGGTCTTGCAGCATAAGAAGAGTGTAGATTAGTAGCATAACATAAAGTAACAAGCATGTTGAAACGAAGCCTAGAGGTCCTTCCTCGACTCCCTGCGAGAAAGTGATCCCGGAGCTTCCAATTAATTAAAGTATCTAGTTCAAGTAGTAGCAGATCGGGATACAACACTGAGCGTCCTGTTACCGTGGACACGGCTATTCGAATAGATAATATTCCCTGCAGGGGTGCACTACTGTTACCCAACACGCTCGATTAACTCCGGCCGGACACACTTTCCTGGGTCATGCCCGGCCTCGGCTGATCGACACACCGCACCCCTACCTAGAGCTCAGCAGAGAGGTCCCTGCCGGTCTACATCCTAAGTGCTTGGGGTTCTTGGGCCCATCGCCCTTTGCACTCCGGGTCGTTGCACGCAGGGCGATCCAGGCACCACCTCTGGGGTGCCGACCCGGCCGTCCCGCAATGCTGAACTGGACGTCTGACAGAGCTTTCGGCTGATACATACGGCGCCGAGGGCCCCATTAAACCATTATCCCGCGTGGTGGTAGTGCGTATAGGCCAGTGGCCAACTCAGATCAATACCCAAATCTGTTAGTGCATTATTAGGAGCTCGCGGTGACGATCAGTACTCCTGTCGCCCCGTCTCGAGGAAGTGCAACAAGGGTCAGGCCCATCCCTCTCTAGGGCGGTCTCTGCCTGCCCGGCCGCGCCTCATAATTATCTCGTGGCTACCCTCCAGGTCAACCCTGATGGAAATATGCCCTAGAGGCAATAATAAAGTTGTTATTATTTTATATTTCCTTGTTCATGATAAAGGTTTAATATTCATGCTAGAATTGTATTGAACGGAAACTTAAATACATGTGTGAATACATAAACAAATACCGTGTCCCTAGTGAGCCTCTACTAGACTAGCTCGTTGATCAAAGATGGTTAAGGTTTCCTAACCATAGACATGAGTTGTCATTTGATAACGGGATCACATCATTAGGAGAATGATGTGATGGACAAGACCCATCTGTTAGCTTAGCATATGATCGTTCTGTTTATTGCTACTGCTTTCTTGAATGTCAAATACATGTTCCTCCGACCATGAGATCATGCAACTCCCGGATACCGGAGGAATACCTTGTGTGCTATCAAACGTCACAACGTAACTGGGTGATCATAAAGATGCTCTACAGGTATCTCCGAAGGTGTCTGTTGAGTTGGCATGGATCGAGACTGGGATTTGTCACTCCGTGTTTCAGAGAGGTATCTCTGGGCCCTCTCGGTAATGCACATCATAAGAAGCTTGCAAGCAAAGTGACTAAGGAGTTAGTTACGGGATGATGTATTACGGAACGAGTAAAGAGACTTGCCGGTAACGAGATTGAACTAGGTATGGAGATACCGACGATCGAATCTCGGGCAAGTAACATACCGACGGACAAAGGGAATTACGTATGTTGTCATTGCGGTTCGACCGATAAGATCTTCGTGGAATATGTAGGAACCAATATGGGCATCCAGGTTCCGCTATTGATTATTGACCGGAGAGGCGTCTCGGTCATGTCTACATCATTCCCGAACCCGTAGGGTCCGCACGCTTAACGTTCGTTGACGATATAGTGTTATATGAGTTATGTGAATTGGTAACCGAATGTTGTTCGGAGTCCCGGATGAGATCCCGGACATCACGAGGAGTCTCGGAATGGTCGAGAGGTAAAGATTTATATATGGGAAGTCATATTTTGGGTTCCGGAAAAAGGTGCAGTTTTTTCGGTATTGTACCGAGAAGCTTCCAGAAGGTTCCGGAGGATTCCGGAGGGGTCCGGAAGTCCACAAGTGGGTCCACCACGTCCCAAGGGCTGGCATGGGCTAAGGGGAGGCGCCCTGGCCTTTCTGGGCCAGGCGCACCAAGTCCTCAAAAGCCCACGCAGCTAGGGAAGGAAAAAAGGAGAGTCCTAGTAGGAATTGGATTGAACTTTGGAGTCCAAGTCCACGCGTGTACTATTCACGTGGTACTGTTCACGTGGTAATGTTCACGTGGCACTATTCCTTCTACTCCAAGCCCCTACACATATATAAATAGAGGAGAGGGGGCGCCCCAAACAAGCCACAACATTGTCTTAGCCGTGTGCGGCGCCCCCCTCCACAGTTCCGTCCCTCGGTCATATTTTCGCAGTACTTGGGCGAAGCCCTGCGGAGATAGCATCACCATCACCGTCACCACGCCGTCGTGCTACCGGAACTCATCCACTACCTCACCGTCTTGCTGGATCAAGAAGTCGAGGACGTCACCGAGCTGAACGTGTGCTGAACGCGGAGGTGCCGTACGTTCGGTGCTCGGTCGGTTGGATCGTGAAGTTGTTCGACGACATCAACCGCGTTGTTCTAACGCTTCCGCTTACGGTCTACGAGGGTACGTAGACACACTCCCCCTCTCGTAGCTATGCATCTCCATGGATAGATCTTGCATGTGCGTAGAAATTTTTTGTTTTCCATGCAACGTTCCCCAACAGTGGCATCATGAGCCAGGTCTATGCGTAGATGATATGCACGAGTAGAACACAAAGAGTTGTGGGCGGTGATCGTCATACTGCTTACCACCAACGTCTTATTTTGATTCGGCGGTATTGTAAGATGAAGCGGCCCGGACCAACCTTACATGTCCACGTACATGAGACCGGTTCCACCGACAGACATGCAACTTGTTTTGCATAAAGGTGGCTGGTGGGTGTCTGTTTCTCCTACTTTAGTTGAATCAAATTTGACTGCGGCCGGTCCTTGTTGAAGGTTAAAATAGCAAACTTGATAAAACACCGTTGTGGTTTTATGCCGTAGGTAAGAACGGTTCTTGCTAGAAGCCCGTAGCAGCCACGTAAAACTTGCAACAACAAAGTAGAGGACGTCTAACTTGTTTTTGCAGGGTATGCTGTGATGTGATATGGTCAAGACATGATGTGATATACGTTATTGTATGAGATGATCATGTTTTGTAATTTATCGGCAACCGGCAGGAGCCTTATGGTTGTCTCTTTATTGTATGAAATGCAAGCGCCATGTAATTGCTTTACTTTATCGCTATGCGTTAGCAATAGTTGTAGAAGCAATAGTTGGCGAGACGACCATGACGTAACGATGGAGATCAAGGTGTCGAGCCGGTGACGATGGAGATCATGACGATGCTTTGGAGATGGAGATCAAAAGCACAAGATGATGATGGCCATATCATGTCACATATTTTGATTGCATGTGATGTTTATCCTTTATGCATCTTATTTTGCTTAGAACGACGGTAGCATTATAAGATGATCCCTTCACTAAATTTCAAGATAAAAGTGTTCTCCCCGAGTATGCACCGTTGCTAAAGTTCGTCGTTTCGAAGCACCTCGTGATGATCAGGTGTGATAGATTCTACGTTCACATACAACGGGTGTAAGCCAGTTTTACACAAGCAGAATACTTGGGTTAAACTTGACGAGCCTAGCATGTACAGACATGGTCTCGGAACACTGGAGACCGAAAGGTCAAACATGAGTCATATAGTAGATATGATCAACATGGAGATGTTCACCATTGATGACTATCCCATCTCACGTGATGATCGGACATGGGCTAGTTGATTTGGATCATGTATCACTTAGTTAACTTGAGGGATGTTAATTTAAGTGGGAGTTCATTAGTAATTTGATTAATTGAACTTAATTTATCATGAACTTAGTCCTGATAGTCTTTGCAAATTATGTTGTAGATCAATAGCTCGCGTTGTAGCTCCCCCGTTTTTGATACGTTCCTAGAGAAAGCTTAGTTGAAAGATGATGGTAGCAATTACACGGACTGGGTCCGTAACTTGAGGATTATCCTCATTGCTGCATAGAAGGATTATGTCCTTGATGCACCGCTAGGTGATGGACCTGCTGCAGGAGCTGCTGCAGACGTTGTGAACGCCTGGCAGGCTCGATCTGATGACTACTCGATAGTTCAGTGTGCCATGCTCTACGGCTTAGAACCGGGACTACAAAAGCGTTTTGAATGCCATGGAGCGTATGAGATGTTCCAGGAGCTAAAATTGATATTTCAAGCTAATGCCCGGGTTGAGAGATATGAAGTCTCCAACAAGTTCTTCAGCTGTAAGATGGAGGAGAACAGTTCTATCAGTGAACACATACTCAGAATGTCTGGATACCACAACCACTTGACTCAGCTGGGAATTGATCTTCCAGTTGAGAGTGTTATTGACAGAGTTCTTCAGTCACTGCCACCAAGCTATAAAGGCTTTGTGATGAACTATAATATGCAAGGGATGGAGAAGACAATTCCCGAGCTCTTCGCGATGCTGAAATCGGCGGAGGTAGAAATCAAGAAGGAGCATCAAGTGTTGATGGTTAACAAGACCACTAGTTTCAAGAAAAAGGGCAAGGGAAAGAAGGGGAACTTCAAGAAGAACGGCAAGCAAGCTGCCGCTCCCACGAAGAAACCCAAAGTTGGACCCAAGCCTGAAACTGAGTGCTTCTACTGCAAAGGAACTGGTCACTGGAAGCGGAACTGCCCCAAATATTTGGCGGATAAGAAGGATGGCAAAGTGAACAAAGGTATATTTGATATACATGTTATTGATATGTACCTCACTAGTGCTCGCAGCAGCGTCTGGGTATTTGATACCGATTCAGTTGCTAATATTAGTAACTTGAAGCAGGAGCCGCAGAGTAACAGAGACTAGCTGAGGGCGAGGTGACGATATGTGTTGGAAGTGTCTCCAAGATTGATATGATCAATATCGACACGCTCGTAATACCTTCGGGATTAGTATTAAACCTAAATAATGGTTATTTGGTGCTTACATTGAGCATAAAACATTATATATGGATATTGTTTATTGCAAGACGATTATTCATTTAAGTCAGAGAATAATGGTTATTCTGTTTATATGAATAATATCCCTCGTGATCATGCACCCTTGTGAATGGTTTATTCTTGTTGAATCTCGATCGTAGTGATACACATATTCATAATATTGATGCCAAAAGATGCAACGTTGATAATGATAGTGCAACATACTTGTGGCACTGCCGTTTAGGTCATATTGGTGTAAAGCGCATGAAGAAACTCCATGCTGATGGACTTTTGGAATCTCTTGATTATGAATCATTTGATACTTGCGAACCATGCCTCGTGGGCAAGATGACTAAAACTCCGTTCTCCGGAACAATGGAGCGAGCTACTGATTTGTTGGAAATAATACATACCGATGTATGCGGTCCGATGAATGTTGAAGCACGCGGCGGGTATCATTATTTTCTAACCTTCACAGATGATTTGAGTAGGTATGGGTATATCTACTTGATGAAACACAAGTCTGAAACATTTGAAAAGTTCAAAGAATTTCAGAGTGAAGTAGAGAATCATCGTAACAAAAAAATAAAGTTTCTACGATCCGATCGCGGAGGCGAATATTTGAGTTACGAGTTTGGCCTTCATTTAAGAAAATGTGGAATTGTTTCACAACTCACGCCACCTGGAACACCACAGCGTAATGGTGTGTCTGAACGTCGTAACCGTACTTTATTGGATATGGTGCGTTCTATGATGTCTCTTACCGATTTGCCACTATCGTTTTGGGGTTATGCATTAGAGACAGCTGCATTCACGTTAAATAGGGCACCGTCTAAATCCGTTGAGACGACACCGTATGAACTGTGGTTTGGCAAGAAACCTAAGCTGTCGTTCTTTAAAGTTTGGAGATGCGATGCTTATGTGAAAAAGCTTCAACCTGATAAGCTCGAACCCAAAGTGGAGAAGTGCGTCTTCATAGGATACCCTAAAGAAACAATTGGGTACACCTTCTACCACAGATCCGAAGGCAAGGTCTTTGTTGCCAAGAATGGGTCCTTTCTAGAGTTGGAGTTTCTCTCGAAAGAAGTGAGTGGGTGGAAAGTAGAACTTGATGAGGTAATTGTACCTTCTCTCGAATTGGAAAGTAGCTCATCAGAGAAAACCGTTCCCGTGATGCCTACACCAATAAGAGAGGAAGATAATGGTGAAGATCATGAAACTTCAGATCAAGTTACTACTGAACCTCGTAGGTCGACCATGGTACGTTCCGCACCAGAGTGGTACGGTAATCCTATTCTGGAAGTCATGTTGTTAGACAACGACGAACCTACGAACTATGAAGAAGCTATGATGAGCCCAGATTCCGACAAATGGCTTGAGGCCATGAAATCTGAGATAGGATCCATGTATGAGAACAAAGTATGGACTTTGGTGGACTTGCCCGATGATCGGCAAGCCATTGAGAATAAATGGATTTTTAAGAGGAAGACAAACGCTGATGGTAATATCACTGTCTACAAAGCTCGACTTGTTGCGAAAGGTTTTCGACAAGTTCAAGGGGTTGACTACGATGAGACTTTCTCACTCGTAGCGATGCTTAAGTCTGTCTGAATCATGTTAGCAATTGCTGCATTTTATGATCTGGCAAATGGATGTCAAAACTGCATTCCTTAATGGTTTTCTCAAAGAAGAGTTGTATATGATGCAACCAGAAGGTTTTGTCGATCCTAAGGGTGCTAACAAAGTGTGCAAGCTCCAGCGATCCATCTATGGACTGGTGCAAGCATCTCGGAGTTGGAATATACGCTTTGATGAGGTGATCAAAGCATATGGTTTTGTACAGAGTTACGGTGAAGCCTGTATTTACAAGAAAGTGAGTGGGAGCTCTCTAGCATTTCTAATATTATATGTGGATGACATATTGTTGATTGGAAATGATATAGAATTTCTGGATGGCATAAAAGGATACTTGAATGAAAGACCTCGGTGAAGCTGCTTATATATCGGGCATCAAGATCTATAGAGATAGATCAAGACGCTTGATAAGACTTTCAATGAGTACATACCTTGAAAAGATTTTGAAGGAGTTCAAAATGGATCAGTCAAAGAAGGAGTTCTTGCCTGTATTGTAAGGTGTAAAGTTGAGTAAGACTCAAAGCTCGACCACGGCAGAAGATAGAGAGAGAATGAAAGTCATTCCCTATGCCTCAGCCATAGGTTCTATAATGTATGCCATGCTGTGTACCACACCTAATGTGTGCCTTGCCACGTGTCTGGCAAAGGGGGTACAAGAGTGATCCAGGAGTGGATCACTGGACAGCGGTCAAAATTATCCTTAGTAACTAAAGGACTAAGGAAATGTTTCTCGATTATGGAGGTGATAAAGAGTTCGTCGTAAAGGGTTACGTCGATGCAAGCTTTGACACCAATCTGGATATCTCTGAGTAGCAAACCGGATACGTATAATGGAGCAGTCATTTGGAATAGCTCCAAGTAAAGCGTGATAGCAGCATCTACAGTATGACATAAGGATTTGCAAAGTACACATGGGTCTGAATATTGCAGACCCATTGACTAAAATTCTCTCTCACGAGCAAACATGATCACACCTTAGAACTCTTTGAGTGTTAATCACATGGTGATGTGAACTAGATTATTGACTCTAGTGAACTCTTGGGTGTTAATCACATGGCGATGTGAACTAGATTATTGACTCTAGTGCAAGTGGGAGACTGATGGAAATATGCCCTAGAGGCAATAATAAAGTTGTTATTATTTTATATTTCCTTGTTCATGATAAAGGTTTAATATTCATGCTAGAATTGTATTGAACGGAAACTTAAATACATGTGTGAATACATAAACAAATACCGTGTCCCTAGTGAGCCTCTACTAGACTAGCTCGTTGATCAAAGATGGTTAAGGTTTCCTAACCATAGACATGAGTTGTCATTTGATAACGGGATCACATCATTAGGAGAATGATGTGATGGACAAGACCCATCTGTTAGCTTAGCATATGATCGTTCTGTTTATTGCTACTGCTTTCTTGAATGTCAAATACATGTTCCTCCGACCATGAGATCATGCAACTCCCGGATACCGGAGGAATACCTTGTGTGCTATCAAACGTCACAACGTAACTGGGTGATCATAAAGATGCTCTACAGGTATCTCCGAAGGTGTCTGTTGAGTTGGCATGGATCGAGACTGGGATTTGTCACTCCGTGTTTCGGAGAGGTATCTCTGGGCCCTCTCGGTAATGCACATCATAAGAAGCTTGCAAGCAAAGTGACTAAGGAGTTAGTTACGGGATGATGTATTACGGAACGAGTAAAGAGACTTGCCGGTAACGAGATTGAACTAGGTATGGAGATACCGACGATCGAATCTCGGGCAAGTAACATACCGACGGACAAAGGGAATTACGTATGTTGTCATTGCGGGTCGACCAATAAGATCTTCGTGGAATATGCAGGAACCAATATGGGCATCCAGGTTCCGCTATTGATTATTGACCGGAGAGGCGTCTCGGTCATGTCTACATCATTCCCGAACCCGTAGGGTCCGCACGCTTAACGTTCGTTGACGATATAGTGTTATATGAGTTATGTGAATTGGTAACCGAATGTTGTTTGGAGTCCCGGATGAGATCCCGGACGTCACGAGGAGTCTCGGAATGGTCGATAGGTAAATATTTATATATGGGAAGTCATATTTTGGGTTCCGGAAAAAGGTGCAGTTTTTTCGGTATTGTACCGGGAAGCTTCCAGAAGGTTCCGGAGGATTCCGGAGGGGTCCGGAAGTCCACAAGTGGGTCCACCACATCCCAAGGGCTGGCATGGGCTAAGGGGAGGCGCCCTGGCCTTATTGGGCCAGGCGCACCAAGTCCTCAAAAGCCCACGCAGCTAGGGAAGGAAAAAAGGAGAGTCCTAGTAGGAATAGGATTGGACTTTGGAGTCCAAGTCCACGTGTGTACTATTCACGTGGTACTGTTCACGTGGTACTATTCACGTGGTATTGTTCATGTGGTACTATTCCTTCTACTCCAAGCCCCTACACATATATAAATAGAGGAGAGGGGGCGCCCCAAACAAGCCACAACATTGTCTTAGCCGTGTGCGGCGCCCCCCTCCACAGTTCCGTCCTTCGGTCATATTTTCGCAGTACTTGGGCGAAGCCCTACGGAGATAGCATCACCATCACCGTCACCACGCCGTCGTGCTGCCGGAACTCATCCACTACCTCGCCGTCTTGCTGGATCAAGAAGTCGAGGACGTCACCGAGCTGAACGTGTGCTGAACGCGGAGGTGCCGTACGTTCGGTGCTCGGTCGGTTGGATCGTGAAGTTGTTCGATGACATCAACCGTGTTGTTCTAACGCTTCCTCTTACGGTCTACGAGGGTACGTAGACACACTCCCCCTCTCGTAGCTATGCATCTCCATGGATAGATCTTGCGTGTGCGTAGAAATTTTTTGTTTTCCATGCAACGTTCCCAACAAACCCGTCTTCCCAGGAGACTGTCGGGAACTCAGGTCCACCTCTACCGGGGTGGTACCACCTGTCCCTTCAGTCCCGCAATAACAGTACAAGGGGGCAACAGTTAAATGTAACCGTGTGTCCGTAACATCAAGAGGGTAATCCGAGGAATCACCCTCGATGGATTCCCACTCGATGCTACCGTCAAGGTGAACCTGGAGGAATCACCCTCGATGGATTCACACTTGAGGGGTTGCACGACAGAAGCTTCATCGGAGGTGTTGGAAGAGGAATCACCCCCGTATCCCACAACCGACTAGCTATACCACAGAGGCATATCAGGAGTGAGATAAGAGGTATCACCCCCGGCACTCGAGGATAACTCTGTGGAGTCCCCAGGTCTATCTTTATTATATAAAAAACTTAAAAATACCTTGCTGCAATTTATTTACTTTTATTTTAATTAGTAATTTAGTTTATCTATTTACCTCGATAAGATTTAATCCTTGCAAATAACCGCTAAGAGGATTGACAATCCTCTTATTTGCGTTGGGTGCAAGTGTTTGCTCTTGTGTGTGCAGGTGCGCTTAACGGAATTTTGCTTGGTTCTTCTACTTGATTGATAACCTTGGTTCTTAACTGAGGGAAATATTTATCTCTACTGTACTGCATCATCCTCTCCTCTTCGGGGAAATATCAACGCACACTACAAGTAGCAGAGACGGATGGCATCTCGGAGCAGTGCCTAGTAGCGGCTCTATATATTTTCAGGGCGGCATGGGGGCACCGGCCGTGTCCGGGGCGAAGTAATCCATTAGCTCTCGTGAGATCTAGGTCTCTCTCTTTCTCTTTTTTCCGGCCGCCGGCGGAATGTGGACTGAGGGGCGGCGCACAGGGGGAAGAGGGTATGGGGGCACCGTTATCGGAAGGCAAGCGCAGGGCCTACGGAGATGCCGACGCGTTCCCTCGCAAGCACCGGGTGATGGCGGAGGCGGAGGTGCCGGACTGGACGTCGCTCCACCCCGACATCACCAGCCTCATCGCCGAGCGGCTGCTGGCCGAGGACATGACGGAGTACATGCGGTCCCACCTCGTGTGCTCGCACTGGCGCGCTGATACGTCTCCAACGTATCTATAATTTATGAAGTATTCATGCCATGTTTATTATAGTTTTGTATGATTTTGGTGCACTTTTATATGGCTTTTATATGATTTTTATGGACTAACATATTGACCTAGTGCCCAGTGCCAGTTGCTGTTTTCTGCTTGTTTTTAGTTTTACAGAATATCAATACCAAACGAAGTCCAAATGCCACGAAACTTTTTGGAGATTTTTTCTGGACATAACCAACACTAGAAGCTTCGGGAGAAGGCCAGAAGCCCCAGGAGGTGGCCACGAGCCACCAGGGCGCGCCTGGGGAGGGGGCAGGCACGCCCTGGTGCCTCGTGGGCCCCCTGTGGCCCTTCTTCGCGTGATTCCAACGCCAAAAAATCATATATATTCAGAAACCCCCGAAAGTTAACCTAGATGAGTTTTTACGCCGCCGCAAGCCTCTGTGCCTCCATGATCTAATCTACAGCCCTATTCTGGCACCCTGCCGGAGGGGGGAATCATCACCGGAGGCCATCTTCATCATCCTGGCGGTCTCCATGATGAGGAGGGAGTAGTTCACCCTCGGGGCTGAGAGTATGTACAAGTAGCTATGTGTTTGATCTCTCTCTCTCTCGTGTTCTTGATTTGGCACGATCTTGATGTACCGCGAGCTTTGTTAATATAGTTGGATCATATGGTGTTTTCCCCTCTCTATCTTGTTGTGATGAATTGAGTTTTTACCTTTGAGGTTTCACTATTATCGGATTGAATACTTTTATGGATTTGAGAACACTTGATGTATGTCTTGCATATGAATACCCGTGGTGACAATGGGGTATTATGTTGATTCACTTGATATATGTTTTGGCACTCAACTCGTAGATTCCCGCGATGACATTGGGGTAATCTATGCATAGGGATTGATGAACGTTTTCATTATCTTTTCTCCGATAGAAACTTTGGGGTGCTCCTTGAAGATCTTTGTGTGGATTGAATATTATGATTATGAAGTTGTTTGATGTATATCGTATAATCAACTCACGGATACTTGTGGTGACATTGGAGTATCTAGGTGACATTAGAGTTGCCTGATGTGTATCATATGGTGTTATTTTAGTACGAACTCTAGGGCTGTTTGTGACACTTATAGGAATAGCTCAATAGATTGATCGGAAAGGATAACTTTAAGGTGGTTGCTACTTGTAGCTTGCGTTGGTATTTCCCCGAAGAGGAAGGGATGATGCAGCACAGTAGAGATAAGTATTTCCCTTAGTTATGAAACCAAGGTTATCGAACCAGTAGGAGAATCACGCAACACCTCGTTAGCAGCACCTGCACACAAACAACAAATCCTTGCACCCAACGCAAATGAGAGGTTGTCAATCTCTCGGTGGTCAATTGCAAGATTAAATTGTATTTGATAGATAGATAGATTGAAACAAAAATACAAAATAAAATAAACAAAATAAAATGGCAGCAATATTTTTAGGGTTTTAGTAATATGATTTAGATAGACCCGGGGGCCATAGGTTTCACTAGAGGCTTCTCTCAAGGAAATAACATACGGTGGGTAGACAAATTACTGTTGGGCAATTGATATAAAAGCAAATAATCATGACGATATCCAAGGCAATGATCATGTATATAGGCATCACGTCTGAGACAAGTAGACCGACTCCTGCCTGCATCTACTACTATTACTCCACACATCGACCGCTATCCAGCATGCATCTAGTGTATTAAGTCCATAAAGAACGGAGTAATGCCTTAAGAACGATGACATGATGTAGACAAGATAAACTCACGTATGAATAAACCCCATCTTTTTACCCTTAATAGAAACGATACATACGTGTCATGTCCCTTTCTGTCACTGGGATTGAGCACCGCAAGATCGAACCCATTACAAAGCACCTCTTCCCATGGCAAGATAAATCAATCTAGTTGGCCAAACCAAATCAATAGATCGGAGAAGAAATATGAGGCTATAATAATCATGCATAAAAGAGATCAGAGAAGACTCAAATATTTTCATGGATAATCTGATCATAAACTCACAATTCATCGGATCCCAACAAACACACCGCAAAAAGTGATTACATCGGATAGAACTCCAAGAACATCGAGGAGAACATTGTATTGAAGTTCAAAAAGAGAGAAGAAGCCATCTAGCTACTGCCTATGGACCCGAAGGTCTGTGGTAAACTACTCACGCATCATCGGAAGGGCAGGATGGTTGATGTAGAGCCCCTCCGTGATCGATTCCCCCTCCGGCGGAGTACCGGAGAAGGCCTCCAGATGGGATCTCTCGAGAACAGAAACTTGCAGCAGCGGAAAAGTATTTCGTGGACTCCCCTTAGGGTTTCTGATTTTTCCTGAATTTATAGTAGTGGAATTAGGTCAAACGGAGCAAAGGGGGCCCATGAGGCACCAGGGCGCGCCTGCCCCCCCCCCCCCTAGGCGCGCCCTGGTGTCTCGTGGCCACCTCCTGGGTCTTCTGGCCCTCTCCCAAAGCTTCTAGTGTTTATCTTGTCCAGAAAAAAATCTCCAAAAAGTTTCGTGGCATTTGGACTTCGTTTGGTATTGATTTTCTGTAAAACAAAAACAGGGCAGAAAACAGCAACTGGCACTGGGCACTAAGTTAATAGGTTAGTCTCCAAAAATGATATATAATTGCTGTAAATGATTATAAAAACATCCAAGATTGATAATATAACAACATGGAACAATCAAAAATTATAGATACGTTGGAGACGTATCAGTGGTTTCGTACCCTACAACAATTTCTATCTTATGTTCTCCGCTAGATAAGAACTTTGGAGTGATTCTTTGTCGCACGTTGAGGGATTGTTATATGATCCAATTATGTTAGCATTGTTGAGAGATTGCACTAGTGAAAGTATGAACCCTAGGCCTTGTTTTCTTGCATTGCAATACCGTTTGTGCTCACTTTTGTAACTTGCTACCTTGCTATTTTTTATTTTCAGATTATAAAAACTTATATCTACTATCCATACTACACTTGTATCACTATCTCTTCGCCGAACTAGTGCACCTATACAATTTACCATTGTATTGGGTATGTTAGGGACACAAGAGATTTCTTGTATTTGATTGCAGGGTTGTTTGAGAGAGACCATCTTCATCCTACGCCTCCCACGGATTGATAAACCTTAGGTCATCCACTTGAGGGAAAATTGCTACTGTCCTACAAAACTTTGCGCTTGGAGGCCCAACACGAGTCTACAAGAATAAGTTGTGTAGTAGACATCAAGCTCTTTTCTGGCACCGTTGTCGGGGAGGTGAGTGCTTGAAGGTATATCTTTAGATCTTGCAATCGAATCTTTTAGTTTCTTGTTTTATCACTAGTTTGGTTTATAAAAGAAAACTACAAAAAAATGAAATTGAGGTTGCCTCATATTATTCATCTTTATAATGTCTTTCTTGAAAATGATGGAGCGGAAAATTGTGCTCAATTGATAGAAGAAGAATTCAATAAAATGTTTGGCATAAAATCTTTGAATGATGAGCATGATTGCAATGTTGTTAGTATGTTTTCGATGAATATCCATGATGCTAATGATATGCAAAGCCATAAGCTGGGGGATGCTATGTTTGATGAAGATGATATTTTTAGTCCCCCAAGTTTTGAAGAGAATATTTATTATGATCATTGCATGCCTCCTATTTATGATGATTATAATGATAAAAGTGGATTTTGTGAGGTCATGACTTTATTTAGTGATGAATCCACTATTTTGGAAGAGGTTGCAATTGATTATGACAACAAAGTTGCTATTTATGATGATTATTGTGATGACATGTGTGCTATAAAGAACAATGATAACTATGAAACTTGTCATCATGATTTTAATTTTCAATTGGATTATTCCAATCAAGTATCTCATGATAGTTATTTTGTTGAGTTTGCTCCCACTATTATGAATGAGAATAAAATTGCTTATGTGGAGAGTAATAAAATTTCTATGCTTGTAGATCATGAAAAGAATGATTTATGTGAAAGTTATATTGTTGAATTCATTCATGATGCTACTGAAAATTATTATGAGGGAGGAACATATGCTTGTAGGAGTTTCAATAATATCAAGTTTCCTCTCTATGTGTTGAAAGTTTTGAAATTATACTTGTTTTGCCTTCCTATGCTAGTTGATTCTTGCTCCCATAAACTATTTGCTCACAAAATCCCTATGCATAGGAAGTGGGTTAGGCTTAAATGTTCTAGTCATATGCTTCATGATGCTCTCTTTGTGTTTCGATTCTTTACTTTTATGTGAGCATCATTGAAATCATCATGCCTAGCTAAAAAGGTATTAAAGAAAAGCGCTTGTTGGGAGACAACCCAATATTTATACCTACTGTTTTTGTGTGTTCACATGATTAATCTACTGTAGTAATCATGTTTTATATGTTTTCTTTCAATAATGTGCCAAGTAAATCCTTTGGGATAGTGTGGATGCTTGTTTATTTGATTCTGTGCAAAAACAGAAACTTTTGCGTCCAGTGCTGGAATTTCTATTCTGTACTGGAGCGTGAGAAAATTCTGAAATTTTTACACAGTATTGGGTTAAAAGTTTTTTACGTTGTACTAATTTTTCAGAATTTTTATAGGTACAGAAGTTTGGTTTTTAAATCTCTCACTACATGTTGTTCTGTTTTTGACAGATTCTGTTTTCGGTGCATAATTTGCTTGTTTTAGTGTTTCCATAGCTTATATTGAGTAATATAAATTGTGGAAATGATAGAATACAGTAGGCATTATGTGAGAACAATTATGACTCTTGTATTTACAGTACCTAAGTGGATGATTTATTTTTATTATACTAACCTATCTCACAAGTTCCGTTAAGTTTTGTGTGATTGAAGTTTTCAAGTTTTGGGTGAGATATCGATATGAGGAGAATAAGGAGTGGCAAGACCCTAATCTTGGGGATGCCCAAGGCACCCCAAGGTAATATTCAAGGAAGACCCAAGCAACTAAGCTTGGGGATGCCCCGGAAGGCATCCCCTGTTTCGTCTTCAACATTATCGGTAACCTCACTTGGAGGTATATTTTTATTCGTCACCTAATATGAGTTTTGCTTGGAGCGTAATTTTATTTTGTTGAGATTTCTTGATGTTATCAATAATCATGTTTTGTATATTTTAGTTCAATAAAATGCCAATTATAGCATTTACCATGCTCAGTTTGCAAGTTCATGTGTTGCTGTTTGAAAACAGAAAGTTTTCTGTTATGTCCAGAATATTCCTGAATAGTCAGAACATGATAAAAATCAGAAATTTTTACACAGTAAGCATGCATGAGTTCTCTGTCACTTGGTAATTTTTCAGAATTTTGGAGTTAGGGAAGTATGAATTCTTATTCACTCTTTACAGACTGTTCTGTTTTGGCAGATTGCTGTTATAGTTGCATTGTTTGCATATGTTTGCTTGTTTAATATTTCTATTTGAGGATAGGAGTATTAAATATGCAGAGGCATTTAGTATGCAATGTTTAATTATAGTTTGTTTGATTTGCTACAGTAGAGAATGTTGAGGTTTTGAGTTGATTTATACTAACTTATCTCTCAAGTTCTTGTTGAGTTGTGTGTGGATGAAGTTTTAAGATTTAGGAGAAGCCACAATATAAGAGGAATTAAGGAGACACAAGAGCTCAAGCTTGGGGATGCCCAAGGCACCCCAAGATAATATTCCAAGAAGTCTCAAGCAACTAAACTTGGGGATGCCCCGGTAGGCATCCCACCTTTCTTCATCAACACCTATCGGTTAGCCTAAATTTTTACTTGTTCACATTATATGTGCTATTCTTGGAGTGTCCTTTTATTTTCATTTTGTTTGCTGTTTGAATAAAATTATCAAGATCTGAAACCTTTATTGAGAGAGAGTCCTCACATAGCTACTTAATTGTTTGACTACTCATTTGATCTTCACTTATATCTTTTTGGAGTAGTTTGCCATTTACTCTTGTGCTTCACTTATATCCTATGAGTAAATTGTTGAATAAATTGAATATCATGAAGTTGAGATAATATGAGCTTCATATGCTTGTATCATGCCTAGTAGTAGCTTCACATTTGGTTTAGAAAGTGAAATCTATTGAAGCTTGACAATCACAATATTGGTCATACAAGCAATTCATGAATGATTAGTATAAGGAAGAGAACTTTCACATATAAATATATTATCTTGGACATCTTTTATGATTGTGAATACCCATTAATTATTTTTAAACTTAAGCAAATTAGTTGAAGTTGGACAAGGAAGACAACGTAATGAGTTATGTTTGGGTATATTTGCATAGAAGTTATATTGTTATGGATCCTCCAACATGTGGTGCTTGCTTAGGATCTTTTGCTAGCCAAAAATTCATACTAAGTAGAGATACTACTTGTGCATCCAAAAACCCTTAAACCCAGTTTCTTCCCATGAGTGTCCACCATATCTACCTATGGATTGAATAAGATCCTTCAAGTAAGTTGTCATCGGTGCAAAAAGCAATAAAAATTGGTCCTAAAATATGTATGATCTTTTATTGTAAGGGAAAATAAGCGTTGTACGAACTTGTGATGGTAAAGAAATAAAAGCGATGGACTGCATAATAAAGGTTGCTATCACAAGGGGCAATATAACGTGACATTCCTTTGCATTAAGGGCTTGTGCATCCAAAAATAAAAAGCGCATGACAACCTCTGCCTCCCTCTGCGAAGGGCCAATCTTTTACTTTTATGCATTTACTTTTATGTATTTACTTTTATGAAAGAGTCAATAAGTATTCATTCGCATTTCAACCTCAATTATTCTCTAGTTGGCAAGCATCATGTGGTGGGGAAAGATCCAGTCACATATGGCCAGTCAAATATATTTGATCATGAATTATTATTGTTGACAATTATCTCTATGATAAATAAGTTGGGAGGCGAAACATTAAGCCCCTATCTTTCTCTGTGTTCGATGGATGCCATTTGTTCTAAAAATATGCTTTGAGTACTAGCAATCATAGAAGACTATATGATAATTGAGTATGTGGAGCTCTTACTTACACTTTGTTGAAATTAAGTTGAATTGCAATTGTTTGGTGACTAAGAACATAGATTGTTAAGTTTCAAGAGAATGCATTGTTTGAACCATAACATGTGAATTGATTGCTACTTTATCATGATGAGTTTTATGAGAAAAAGTTGCTGTTATGATGCTAGGAAAAGTGATTGAAATTATCATTGATCAAACTTATGCACTATGCTAGCATTCACACTTCATAAATTATTTCTTTTATCATTTACCTACTCGAGGACGAGCAGGAATTAAGCTTGGGGATGCTGATACGTCTCCAACGTATCTATAATTTATGAAGTATTCATGCCATGTTTATTATAGTTTTGTATGATTTTGGTGCACTTTTATATGGCTTTTATATGATTTTTATGGACTAACATATTGACCTAGTGCCTAGTGCCAGTTGCTGTTTTCTGCTTGTTTTTGGTTTTACAGAATATCCATACCAAACGAAGTCCAAATGCCACGAAACTTTTTGGAGATTTTTTTCTGGACATAACGAACACTAAAAGCTTCGGGAGAAGGCCAGAAGCCCCAGGAGGTGGCCACGAGCTACCATGGTGCGCCTGGGGGGGGCAGGCGCGCCCTGGTGCCTCGTGGGCCCCCTGTGGCCCTTCTTCGCGTGATTCCAACGCCAAAAAATCATATATATTTAGAAACCCCCGAAAGTTAACCTAGATGGGTTTTTACGCCACCGCAAGTCTCTGTGCCTCCACGATCTAATCTACATCCCTTTTCCGGCACCCTGCCGGAGGGGGGAATCATCACCGGAGGCCATCTTCATCATCCCGGCGGTCTCCATGATGAGGAGGGAGTAGTTCACCCTCGGGGCTGAGGGTATGTACAAGTAGCTATGTGTTTGATCTCTCTCTCTCGTGTTCTTGATTTGGCACAATCTTGATGTACCGCGAGCTTTGTTAATATAGTTGGATCATATGGTGTTTTCCCCTCTCTATCTTGTTGTGATGAATTGAGTTTTTACCTTTGAGGTTTCACTATTATCGGATTGAATACTTTTATGGATTTGAGAACACTTGATGTATGTCTTGCATATGAATACCCGTGGTGACAATGGGGTATTATGTTGATTCACTTGATATATGTTTTGGCACTCAACTCGTGGATACCCGCGGTGACATTGGGGTAATCTATGCAAAGGGGTTGATGCACGTTTTCATTATCTTTTCTCCGATAGAAACTTTGGGGTGCTCCTTGAAGATCTTTGTGTGGATTGAATATTATGATTATGAAGTTGTTTGATGCATATCGTATAATCAACTCACGGATACTTGTGGTGACATTGGAGTATCTAGGTGACATTAGAGTTGGTTGATGTGTATCATATGGTGTTATTTTACTACGAACTCTAGGGCTGTTTGTGACACTTATAGGAATAGCTCAATAGATTGATCGGAAAGGATAAATTTAAGGTGGTTTCGTACCCTACAACAATTTCTATCTTATGTTCTCCGCTAGATAAGAACTTTGGAGTGATTCTTTGTCGCACGTTGAGGGATTGTTGTATGATCCAATTATGTTAGCATTGTTGAGAGATTGCACTAGTGAAAGTATGAACCCTAGGCCTTGTTTTCAAGCATTGCAATACCGTTTGCGCTCAGTTTTGTTACTTGCTACCTTGCTGTTTTTTTATTTTCAGATTATAAAAACTTATATCTACTATCCATACTACACTTGTATCACCATCTCTTCACCGAACTAGTGCACCTATACAATTTTCCATTGTATTGGGTGTGTTGGGGACACAAGAGATTTCTTCTATTTGATTGCAGGGTTGTTTGAGAGAGACCATCTTCATCCTACGCCTCCCACGGATTGATAAATATTAGGTCATCCACTTGAGGGAAAATTGCTACTGTCCTACAAAACTCTGCACTTGGAGGCCCAACACGAGTCTACAAGAATAAGTTGTGTAGTAGACATCACGCGCGTCGACGGCCAGCCCGCGGGATGCCACGCTGGTCGACCGCCGCTTCCACCCGCGTGGCTGGGTCGCGCTGTGCGACGGCAACGGCGTCCGCCCGGTCGAGGACACCGCGATCACCTTCTTCCACACAGCCACCAGCAGGGTCCGCAGGCTCTCCCTGCCGGGGCTCCGGTGGCACCGGATTGTTGGCTTCACAGACGGACTCCTAATCGTGCTCGACACCCGCGCCGCCGTCATCCACATTGTCCACCCCTTCACCCGCGTCATCGTCTCCGCAAGCAGGAGTCGTTCACCATGGGCATGGACTCGTTCGTCTGGATGAACGCCACCGTGTGCGTCGCGAGCCCCAGCTCCATTGCCGTCGTGATCTGGTTCCCAAACATGCCCCTGGTGATCTACGCTCAGCCCGGAGGCAAGGGCTGGAAGATCATCCACACTGATATCCAGTTCTCCAACACTCTACCGTTCAACGGCGGGCTCTACGGGGTGACACGAGTCGGGAGGCATCTGTTGCAGGTGTATCCAGTTCCTCATGATCCGCATGTCAATCCGGTGGTCGCTGAAGTGCCAAAGGAGCTTGGTCACCCTGAGAGCTGCCTCTACTACATTGTGGAGTCCATGGGAGCCATGCATGTCGCCGTCCTGCACAGGGTTGTCATCCACACGTTCGGCCCCATGACCAGCACGCTCTTCAGGGTGGATCTCCACCGCCGGGAGCTCGTGAGGGTGAGCAGCCTCGGCGATCGGGTGCTGTTCATCAGCCGCGACCGGTGCTTGTCCGTCTCATCCCGGGATCTCCCTTAGATCAGCGGCAACTCCGTCTACTTCGCCAGGCCCGGTGAGGACCCTGTCCAGGTGTACTCACTTGATGATGGCTCGTTCGAGAGCACGGTGACGGCGAGCCAGTCACAAGACATCAGGAAAGGGGTGCTTCCAACCTCGGTCCGGCCTTTCACCCTCGCCGACCATCTGGCCACCTACTGCCGTCACCGCGAGTGGACGAGAGGGCTCATGTTTCACGAGTACTACTACATGCGCCCTACCTGGAGCGAGCTGTGGAAGAGGATGGTTGCCCAGGATTCTGAAGTCGTCGTTCCGAGGCTGAGAGCATCGGAGAGCGAGCTCAAAAAACAAGAACTGCCTAACCTTCTCAGCTCTGCTGGAACACTGTCTCTGTCTCAAGCAGTGAGAGGCTGAGAGTTGTGCTTACATTAGAGTGAGTCATTCGCAATGTCCATTAGGCACCACTAGCATCTCCAATAGAAGATGTTGATGCAAAAATAACTAACTTGTGCATTTTCGAGACCCAAAAACACATCTTCAACAGATGATGTAGATGTAAAAAAAATTACATCAGCTGGCCCAAGTGATGTAAAATACAACACCCGAAGATGCAAATTTGCATCTCCGCCACCAGATGATGTAAAACGGCTGGTCGCGCGCCAACCGCCAACCGTTGTTCATTTCGTTTCCCCCAACCGCGCGTCTTCTTCCTCTCGCCGCCCGCCATACTACCGCTGCCGCCCACCTGCCCACCGCACCACGTCGCAGTCACCCCGCGCTAGATCCGGCCGTCAACCACCCCCGCCGCCGGTTCCGCGACTCCGCCGCCGCCGCCCGATTCGCCACCGCCGCTGCCCGCCTCGAATCGGGCCTGATTCGCCACCGCCCGATTCGCCGCCACCGCCGCCCGATTCACCACCGCCAATCCCCCACCCCACCGCCGCCCGCCACCAAGCCCCCGCCCTGAGCCCCGATTCGCCACCGCTGCCGCCCGATTTGCCGCCGCCAAGCCGCCGCCCCGAGCCCCCACCCCATTGCTGCCCGCCACCAAGCCCCCGCCCCGAGCCCCCACCCCACCGCCGTCGCCCAGATTTGACTGTCGCGCAGCCGCCGCCGCCCCGTCGTCGCCATGCCGCCGAAGAAGATCCCGAAGAGCAAGACGGGGTTCTTCGGCGTGCGGGCGAAGCCGTGCAGCAACTTCGACGTGGAGTTCTACGACGAGGGCCGCCGCTTCTGGCTCGGCACGTACTCCACGGTCGAGGATGGATGTAGTAGTTTGAATAGTAGTAATTTTATGGATGTAGTAGTAGAAGTCGTTAAATTTATGTTTTAATTCAAACTATGTTTAATTATGTTTCAAATGAAGTAGTAGTTGAACTTGCTATGTTTGAATTATGGTTCAAATGAAGTAGTAGTTGAACTTGCTAGTTTTACATCATAAATATACATCATCTATTGGAGTAAGAGGTTTACATCACCAAATATACATCATCTGTTAGAGTTGACTCTTTTTTGAAGATGTAAAAAGCATTTTTTGGTGATGTAAATTATAAACACCCACTTTTACATGTCCAAATTTGCATCATCTATTGGAGATGCTCTTACGGTTGGTGCATTGAGCTACTGAAGTGAAAATGCTCTTAAAATAACAGCAAACTAAGTTGCTGAAGGTGTCATTATTGAATTCATGCTCCAGCCAACTCATCCAAAAGTCCGAACTATGGGAAAAAGTCAGACAGCATACTCCAACAGTCATATGTTGCCGAAATAACAAGTTCAAGAACAGTATTTGTTCTTCATCTAGTAAGTTACTATACTAAAGCGGGAAGGCTTTGCTTTTTCTGTTTTTTTTTTTTACTTTTTCTTAGCTTTTACTGTTCATTTTACATGTAGTAGTACCAATATCTTTTTTCAAGTCTAGCAGGAGAGCCATTGGTTAGTAGTACCAGTATCACGCGTGAAAAACAAACGGCTGTGAACAGTATGCCGCGTGTGAACAGTATCACCCGTGAACAGTACCCCCGCGCATGAACAGTAACATCAATGAACAGTACCTTGTTTGATCCGTGCTCCCGTATAATCTGATTTTCCTTTACATTTTTTTAGCGTCCACTTCTTTTTAGCTTCCGCCGGAGAAAAAATATGCACGCTGTTAAAAAAACTGAGATTTTTCTACGCATCATTTCTCTCCTCCTCCTCCACCATCGCGTCATTATATAGACGGTTAAGTTTTTTTACACATCATTTTTCTCCTCCTCCTCTACCATTGCGTCCTTATATAGAGGGTTAAGATTTTTTTTACACGTCATTTCTCTCCTCCTCCGCCACCATCGCGTCCTTATCTAGAGGGTTAGGATTTTTCTACACATCATTTCTCTCCACTGGCATACCGACGTAGAGCCGTCTCAATTGTCTCATGTTCCTTTCCGGTAATGGTGCTGCCGAGGCACAAAACAGTAGGCCGGAACAGTATATTTGCATGAACAGTAATTTGTGGGGAAAATAAGTTCTTGACCGATTAGTGCCCATTTTTAAACCATGACATTAGCGAACAGTTCACTAACAATTACCCGAACAAAAACCGAAACAGTATCCGAATAAACCGAGAACTGCTAACCGAAACAGTAACCAAAATAAACCGAAACAGCAACCCGAATAACACAGAACAGAAAAATCAATGAAACGAAATAACACCTGAATAAACTAAAAACATTAACCTACCCGAACCACAAACTGAAACAGGAACCGAATTGTAACCCAGAACAACACACTGAATAAACCGGAACAACAACTGCTAACCGAAACAATACCCCAAATAAACAGAAAAAAGCAAACCCCAATAACACGGAATAGTAAAACCAGTGAAAACGGAACAACACCTGAATAAATCAAAAAACTTTAACCCACCCGAACCATAAACCGAAACAGTTACCGAATTATAATCTAGAACAGTTCACCCGAATAAACCGGAACACCATACGAAAACATATTAATAGGCCAACCGGTTTGCTTAATTTGTTAAATCATTTAATGTTGGTTATGTGCCAACATAGATCATGGGTAAAGATATAATTCGTGTTCTCCTCTTCATTTTATTTTATCGCATAATACATGTTGTTATCTTGCTTATTTCAGGAAAATACAGACGGAAACGGTCACGGACGCGGCGTGCGCCGCGCTTCTTCGGCACTAGTGGATACACTACAGCGGCTGTATTAGCGTGGCAGTAGAGGGTTCAGCAAAACAATTTGGGGAATGGCCTTTCGGCCATGCCATTCCTTCGCCACAACCGTCACAACTGCCACACACGCGCGGATCCTATTGTGACTGGGCCCTGGTATTTCTCCTGTGTCGTGCCGTCGTCGTGTTTGGGTTGAGGGATGAGCCTCCAGCACTGGAGCTGGCGCCAGAAGCAGAGCCCGCCATTGCTCCCTCTGCTTCACGAAGCGGCTGCCTGTGCGTCGCCGCAGGCACGCCCGTGACATCGTTGGCATCGCGCTGCAAATAGGAGCAGACAAGGGTACACGTAAATAAAACGTGCGAAATTGCATCTGAAGCTTGAGTCACACTCGGTTTTTGGCCGGTCTGGCCAATTTTGTTCTTCTTAATGAGAAGGCAGAACTCCTGCCGATTGCTCAAGAAAAATAAAGGTTGAGTCACACCATTAAGGCCTTGCTTACCTCTGGAAGTTTGCCATCGCCGTAAAACGCCAAGATCACCAAGCATTGGAAATTTGGAATACCTGCAGCACGAGAGTGAGCAAGGCTGCGGCGATAGAGAACAAGACGATTTCAGCGACCGTGTCCTCCCTTATTACTGGTGTCTCCTCTTGCTTCTTTCGATATACACGCATTCCATCCACGTAGAGATCATCCAGAAAGTCCTGGACGACCAAAGTCATTGTACCCAATACAATTATCTCATAGAACTTTTCCCCGGCGAGCAAACATGCCTTGTTGGGTGCAGAGAACCCATATTTGCATTCTTTTGAAGCAACAACAATGGTGAGCATGCATAAGAATTCGAAGAATTCTTCGAAATAGTGGGACTTGCGATCGTCCAGGTCAAGATAGTCCACAACTGCTGATATGAAGAAGAACATGCCAATCCCGCCACTTAAGAGACTGCTGACTGCACAAACTCTTCCATTCCCCCCGTGAAGTAGTAGACCCATTATCTACAATATTTTCCATGCAGATTCTCATAAAGAAATACAACATTGCCCATGTATATAAATGATTTGAATGAGCGTCGACCAGCAAATACTTAATCAACTCATGCACTTCCATCTAACTATTGTAAAGACGCAACAAAACTTAGCGTAAAGGTGAAGTCTAAATTAGTGTAAAAATTGCAGAGGAAACTAGTGTGAAATCCAGTAGAGCCCAAATGTGCAATAGCAAGACTAATGTAGAAATACAGTAGAAATTTGTATGTAGATGCAATCTAAACTAGTGTAAAGATGAAGTAGATAATAATGTACAAATATGGCAAAATCTAGTGTAAACGCAGTAGGATACAAAATGAATGGTACAAACTAGCAAATATAAAATTGGAGTAGCAAATAGTGCGGAGATGCAATAGAAACCAGTGTAATTGTGAAGTACTCTCTCAAAAATACAATAGAAAGTAGTTTAATTAAACTGTAATAGGCTCCAAAAGGGCAGCATGAACTAGTGTAAAAATTAGTGAAACTAGTATAAAAATGAAGTATAAAGTATTGTAAAGATATGAAGGCGAACGAATGGAACATGGGGGTAGGTGTACCCTTTTAAAAAAATAGTAATTGCAAAATGGTCGAAAAATCATGATTTTTTTACAGGAAACTTCCTCAAGCGTTACACTGGCGTGATTTTTTTTGCGAAGAAATGACTTTTTTTTCTTTCTATTCTGCAGGAAAAACCTCTGATCTATCCATCAACTGTCAAGGTAGTACAAAGAACACTGGAATTAAATTTGTGAAGAAATGACTTTTGTGATACTGTTGGCCAAAAAACAAAATAAGCAATACATTAGAGTTACTATTCACTCTATATTATCCTGGAAAATTTGTTCTTTTCGCTCAATTTTTTTAAGGAGTTTCGCCAGTAGGTCAAGTTTGTTCGAGAAAAGTTCCAATTTTTTTTGACTTTTTCCTGAATTGCTTTTTTTTTTTTTGAAAACTTTGTTATTAGGTTCATCTACAACCAGAACCAGATGTATCATGGTATTTTCCGTAAAGATATGAGAGAAACTAGTGTAGAATGACCTACACTCTAAAAAGTGCATTAGAAACTAGTGTAAAGATGCAATAACAACTAGTTTAAAAGATTGACTAGAAATTTTGTGTAAAAATGCAGTATAAAATAGCGCTAAAAGCAGTGGATTGCAGAAAGTGCACTAGAAGCAATTGTAAAAATCCATTATGAACCAGTGCAAATATAATAAACTAAAATCGCAATACACATAACTGAAAAACATACAATAGCAACTAGTGTACAAATGCAATATACAGCCCCCAAAAAATACAATGCATATAAAGGTACAAGATGCAACAGGAAAAAATAATACAAAACTAGTGTAAAATTATAGTAGAGAAAAATCATCAAAACTTATGAAATCGGTATCTTGTTATGAGTACTGGTTGGACAACTTACAAACAACCAAATAAATAAAAATAAAGTTTTCAACTTACAAGCAAACGATCTGACTATTTTCAGTGAACCGGCCGGTGTTACGTATACAAAGCAAACGATCGGACTTTAGCAACCATGAGTACATGACTCCGCTGCGAAATGACATAGGCTTTAAGATTTTGTATTCCAGTGCATCAATCGTCTGATGCCGGCTCCTCTCTTTGTATATGCTACGGTTAGGTTACGGCATCTAACAAGACCCTAAAAATCCTTAACTCCTTATACTGGCATCTTTTGACAAGTTATAATAAACCCCAGCTAACCGAATCCTCAAACATATAACTCGTTTTTTTAAGGATTTATAAGCCTTGAAAGGTTTCTTTTTTGCTCAAATTTGAGCAGCCAACATCAATTCTCCCCAATAACTTTCACTTCCCCTCCAACGCCAAACCATCTGACCTCCCCAGCAACCGTCGTGGCCTCGCCAGTGCACCCCACGCCGAACTCCGGCCAGATTCCGGCAAAGTTTATCTTCGCTTTCTCGTTTTCCCCGTCGTCCCCGGCCGCGACCACCGCGTGCTCCTTCCCGCCGTCCCCGGCCATGACCGCACACACAACAGCAAGTACATCACCTACACGCACCTATTAAGGAGAACATGGTTGTTGGCCTCCATCATTGATTCAGATGAATCGTTGCGTCCCGGTCCACACCATCGTGCTACTAGGAGAGTGAAGAGGAGAAAACCCCATTCAGAAGAAGAAGTGCCCGAATCTGGACCCATGGAGGATGAATGTCACCGACTTTCTCGACCCCATCTAGCCAGACCATGGGTGTGTGATAGTACCTCAGTCGAGAGGAGCGTAGAGAGGACTGGTTGATCCTAGGTGAACAACACGGTGCCACGTGGCAAGCATGAAGAACCAAGCGTTTTCCATGAGCACCGTCGGTCAGGAGTTACCTGGGCTCTCCGATTGAGCTCGCTCTGCCATTGAACGACACTGGCTACTAGCGGATCGTTGTCTTTAGCTGACTTAGGGACAATTTTGGTGGCGCACAGAGCGACGACATAGCCAAACAATTAAGGAATTAATGGCCGCCAAGGATATAGAAGACCCAAGTCTTCCACATTAGGTGGTTGTCGCGGTCGAGCTTTATGGTGACCACCTGTCTAAAGCTGGGATCAACAACATGGCCGACCGCCGAACGCAAAGACACCGATGCCAAGCGTCACGTCAGAGTTTTACAGCCCGAGGGCGGCAAGATCAATAGCCATGGCAGCACAGCCGAGTTCATTAAACCGGTCGCCGAAAAAGTCATGGCTTATAGGTCAAATCTGTGACACCATGCGAAATAACTAAGGTTTAGAATTTGTATTCCGGTGCATCAATGTGATGCGGGGCTCCTCCTCCTTATATGTGCCGAGATTAGGTCGTCGCGTCCAAAATATGGATCGCTAACGACCGAGATTACAGCAGGTTTGGTTATGATATGACTTGGGCTATACGTTAGCTAACTGTAATCGCGCACTCTCAGCTAAAGCCTTAAACCCTCGTCTCTCTCTCTCTCTCTATACCCCATTTCCCCACGTACCTCCGCTAGGGTTTTGCACCATGGCGTCGGCGTCGCGCGCGCTTCTCCTGTCCCGGCTCTCGCCCCTCCCCGCGCGCCGCCTCCCGATCCCTCCGCCCGCTGGCCGCCGCAGGGAGCCTCCTCCCGGCGGCGCTGGCCCCATCCCCGGCCGCGGCGGCCAAGCGATTCGCGGCGCAGCCCGCGCACTCGTCGCTGCGGGACTCGTCCCCGAACTGGAGCAACCGCCTGCCCAAGGAGACGATCCTCCTCGACGGGTGCGACTTCGAGCACTGGCTCGTCGTCATGGAGCCGCCCCCAGGCGACGGCGCCAACCCCGACATCCCCCGCGACGAGATCATCGACAGCTACATCAAGACCCTCGCTCAGGTCGTCGGAAGGTATGGATCCCAGTACCACATTCCCCTCCCGCGCTGACGCACGCCTCACATCCTCGAGTTTCCGGAGCCTAGCCTCCATTTTGTGTGTACAGAAACATAACTGAAAATTACCCGGTTTCTGCTAGCAGGGTTTCTCTGATAAGCATATTTGAGATTGTGCTAGTAGTTCCAGTCTATTATGTTCATTATTGACTATGCAGTCTGCTTATGACAGAATGGGAAATCCATTTGGTCGGTCAGTGTTAGTGAGGTCTCATTTTGTTTTTATTGACTAGGTGAATCTTCTTATGACAGAATGGGAAGTTCATATTGTCGGTCTGTGTTGCGAGGTCTCATTTTGATGCACAGCTATATTTGGAAGTGTTTGGAAATTAGCGGGCAAGGAACTGGGTTAATGAAGTTTGGTTATTTTGTAGATTTATTACTTATGGAGGTGATTTATCGATTTGATGTGTTATGACTCGGAATTGTTGAAGTGCGATAAGTGTACCTTACCTAGCTGTTTTTGTGTCATTTACATGATGATCTCTATGCATGTTCATTCAAGAATCACACTCAATCATTTGTGCTGATGGTGATTCTGGCTTGAGGACCATGCTTGGTATCAGTTATTTGTATGTACATAGACAACTATCAGTGCACTAACTTCCTTGGACTCTGTTGCAGTTTCACCATTTCTTAGTAATTTTGTTTGCCTCTCTGAACCATAACAACTCATTGCTTTCAGGAGAACAGAACAGAGTTCTCCTTGATGTCTTGGTTGTCTCCAGTCCTAACATGAAATGTGTTTTAAGTCATCTTTGTGCTTCATAACATATCTGTATCTTGAATCTTTCCTATGTTCCAGTGAAGAAGAAGCAAGGATGAAGATCTACTCTGTGTCAACTCGGCATTATTTTGCTTTTGGAGTCCTAGTATCTGAGGAACTCTCCTATAAACTCAAAGGTATTGATCATTACATGAAATTTTTGGTATGGCAACTTTTTATGAAGGTGACTTCACATGGTCTTCGTGTAATCTCATGCCTCTAAATTATTATCTCCAGAGTTGCCTAAGGTCCGCTGGGTCCTTCCTGATTCATATCTGGATGTCAGAAACAAGGACTACGGAGGTAAATGATTATGTGCTTCCTATCTTACTTGTCCACTATAATATTTTGAAATGGTTGCTGCTTACCCCCTGATTAGTTAATAGATTTACCACTCTCTGCTGCTATTTATTCTGTTGTGTTATGAGGATCTATCTTAATTGCATGTTCCAGACCTAGGAATTTTGAGAATCCCTATACTTCTATTTGAGGTTGTAATTTCGTCTAGCACATGCTTTTTACTCAAAGTCTTAAGACATGCTTTACCTTCCAGATTATATTTCCATTTATTGATTAATGATCACTGTTGGTATCCTATTTGTGCTGCAATTCCTGTAGCCTTTTGCATTATAGTTTAGCAGTAAACTGTAGTGGTGAACATCTCATCATTATTGGTATCATGTGGAATTTTCTAGTATTTGAGTATACTCTTCACTGCTCTCTGTATCTTCATTTCTACAGTATGTAGTAAAGGATGTCACCAATATGTATGATATCTATTCAATAACAGAAATGAAGATTGGCGACAACTTGATTAACTGGTAAGTAACTAGGAGGTTATGTTGGCCACCGTTACCAACCGCAAACTTCTGTTTGTGATGAAACCTGAATATTACACAGTACACTTAAAATTGATTGGGAGCTAGTATATGGCAGCGAACGCTTCTGTAGTTGCTAGTGTTTGTTTAAAATATATATAGTCCTCCTAGTGGTATGCGTTTTTGGCTGCAAGCTGTCTCTCTTATTAACATATCAAGTGTTTGTTGTTCTGTCTTGGCCTTCTAATCTCCTTGAGGTGGCAGCTTTAATATCTTAACCTGTTGCGTTTTCTCTGGATGATTTGAGATTGTGCAACATATTCAGTTTTCATCTTCTTCACATGGTAAAGATATCTGGGTGTATCTGATGCCTTTTCTTGTTTTTCAGGGGAACCATTTATTGATGGGCAAGCTGTTCCTTACGACCCCAAATACCATGAGGAATGGGTGATAAACAATCGTCGTGCTAATGAACCCCGTCACAAACGCGGCGACAGACCTCGTAACTTTGACAAGAGAAGGGAGAACACATACCAAAGCAGGCCTACTCCACCAAGTTACCAGTCTCCCGGACCACCATCCCAAGAGCAGAATCAAATGCCACCCCGCGATGCTTCTCCAATGCGCCCTGCACAGGGGCCGCCACCACCAATTTACCAGCCCCATGCAGCAAACCGACAATCAGGGTATGTTCCAGCAGGGGGACCAAACTATCAGAACACACCACACCCTGGATACCAAGGTGCCCCAACTCCTGGGTACCAAGCTGGTAACCAAGGCAACCATGGTGGCAAGATGCACGGCGGTCCAAGCCCTGCCTATCCGAGCAACAACCCTGGATACCAGGGTGGAGGGCCAGGTGGCAATCCGCCGCCCCCTTCCCCAGATGGCAACAATCCTCCCTACCAAGGCGTTGGTCCTAGCTATGGTGGTGGTGCACAAGGATACCAAAACCGAAGCTATCAGGAGGGCAGTGGTAACTACAACAATGCCGCACCACCAACCTATGAGGGCAGGGACGGGCCAGGGAGGCATTACCAATAGAGAACGCTGCTAGAAGTGCACCGTGTAGGAAGTTCGTACGACCTCTGCTCTAGTCGCCGTTTGTTGTTATCGTGGACTTTATACATATTTCTCTATCCCTGGTGGTGTTTTGAGAACTAGAATTACTACAAGCTTAGCTAAGTGCTCATTGTATTCCCACTTTGTCGAAATAAATACAATGCTGACTATGTTTTCGTATGTGCCCATTGTTTTTCACTTTATATCAAAATAAATACAGTGCTGAAGCTGACTATGTTTTCATATGGTGTGACATCCCCAGACTACTAAACAGTAATTATGCTAATTAGTCATGCCAAGTCATCATCATTAAGCCCTATAAAAAAACAATTAAGAATAATCCAACTTCAAATTCAAATTTTAAAATAAAGTCAAAATTAAAAGTTATCCAAACAGTAGAACAAAAATGTTCATAATTTTGCAAAAATTCCCAAAGAAATTATAAAAGTAAAACCAACATTAATTGAATTCCAAATTTGACCCTAGCAAATAAAACAGTGTCATTCCAGCAATTTAAAATGCAAATTCATTTATGAAAATTCCAAATGGATTCTTCTCTCCTCCAAACTTTTTGTGGCAGTGCCAAAAATTGCCAGGGATTTATGTGGACTAGATCCATATTTTTCCTTAGCCATATGGTAGCCTAAATATTTCATTTTCCCTCTCTGTTTATTAATAAAAGATAAAACAGAGAAAATGGAAAAGGGAGTAGCCTTACCTGGCGCCTGGCCTGCGGCCCGAGCCGGCCCAGCCCACCGTACCGTCTCCTACCTGCCCCGCCTCGCTGTCGCGCCCGCCATGGCCAGCAGCTCGCCCTCGCCGCTGCTCCTCGACGCGTGCGGCTATAGAGTCGACGGGGAGGCGATAAGGATCGATCCACCCACTCCCCTGGCCCCCCTGCTCCTTTTCCCCTCCTTCCTCGCCTCTTTCTCGATCTGGATCGGAGCCGAGCGCCGTCGTCACCGTGCGCTGCCCGTACCCGCGGCCACTGAGCTTCCCGTGGGCTGGGGGCTTGTCCACAAGCCTCGCCGCGCTCGACCACGTCCTCTGCAAGCGTCCGTTCGCGCCGGGGAGCCCCACACCGTCCGAATCGAGCTCGTCATCTCGCCGGCCACCGCACGCCATCTCCGACGGGTCCGAGCCCTCTGCTGCTACTAAGCTGTCGACGGGACCCCGTGAGCCCGCGAGGTGAACACCCTGTCCTTTCCCTCTGTTAGCAGCTCGACTCCGAGCCCGCTAGTCTCTGCCGCCACTGCCGAGCTCCGGTTGCGCCATTGCCGGCGATCTTCTTGTTCCCGTACTGTTTTGCTCGAGTGCGTTGCTCCAACGTATTCCCGGGGACCCGTAGAGATCACCTGCGTAGCTAGTTTGCTTGAACGCGTCGCGCAGCCGCGATTCCGAAGAAGCCCGAACTCCGGCCGCCGCATCGAGCTCATTTCCGGCGAGCACCGACCATCTCACCTCGCGAGGTTACCGCCATTGGATGTGGCGTGCTTCACTCGTTCGAACGCGATACGCGGAGTCCGTTTTGGCCCTCTGTAGCGGAATCCCGCAGCTCGCCGCCGCAAACACGGCTCGCCGGAGCTCTCTCCGGCGCCGACGCTGACCTGGCCGCCCATGTGGCACCTCCTGGGTCGCTGTCAGCTGGGCCCCGCGGGCCCAGTTGACCAGTTGACCAAGTCAACTGGCTGACTGGGCTGGTCCAGTCACTGACCAGTAGGCCCCCTCCGTTAATTAGTCTAATTAAACTGTTTTCTAAATAAACTTAATTAATTAACCTAATTAGTCACTGACACCTGGGGCCCACCCTCTATTTAGTTTCTGTTTAGTTTAAATTAATCTCTAATTAGTACTGTGACTATGACATGCGGGGCCCACTGGTCAGGTTTGACCCTGATCAGCTGGGTTTGACCGCTGACGTCATGATGACGTCATGTGCTACTGTTTCGGATAATGCGAATTAAATAATTAAAATAATTCCAGAAATTCCAGAAAATCGTTTAAATTTTTGAAAATTCGTAGAAATTCAACCGTAGCTCGGATCGAAAAACTTTCTACATGAAAGTTGATCAGAAAAACGAGACGAATCCGAATATGTGGTCAAAATGCTTGACCATCACTCCTAGCTATCAGAACATGGAACCTTCCCCTCCGGTTCAGTATACCGAAATCGGCCTAAACGCCGGGAAAATATCCCAGATATTTTCCCGCTTCGTCTGCGACATGTAGCATTGCATTAGGTCACCACCAGCACTGCATACTACCATGCCATGCATTTGTGTTGCATCTGTTTGCCTTTATTTATTGTTTCTTCCCCCTCTTCTTATTCGTTAGACCCCGAGACCGACGCAGCTCCGGAGACCGACTACATCCCCGACGACTCCTCTTTTGCCGCAGAGCTTCCAGGCAAGCAAACCCCCTTGATCATGCCTATATCACCTATTCTTTCTCCCTCCTGCTTGCATTAGAATTTGCTACTGCTTTTGATTGATCCTATTCTGATCCATAGCCTGTTTTTGTAAACTACTATTGATACCTTACCTGCTATCCTAAATGCTTAGTATAGGTTAGTTGGTAATCCATCTGTGGCCCCTCTTCCTTGTCCCGGTTGCCCCGCTTAGTTAACAGTTGAAAGGACCACGATGTTGCCTAGAGGGGGGGTGAATAGGCGTTTTAAAATCTTTTACGGATTTGGTTACATCCTAATGCGGAAATAAACTAAGCGGATACTTTTCAAGCACAAATCCTAAATATACTAGACTCACTAAGTGCACCAACAACTTAGGATAAACAAGATGAGAACAACGAGGATATGAGTAAGCACAAGTAAGTCACACAAACTTACTCAATGTATATCACGAGATATGGGAATGAATAATACACACAACCACAAGTAAGCAATACAAGCTTACACAAATTGTATCACAATATATGGAATTGAATGATACAAGCAAACTCAAGTAAGCACTACAAGCTTACACAAGTTATGTCACAAGATATGGAAATGAATGTTACAAGCTAGCAATTCACACTAAGCACAAGATAGGACAATAGTAGGAAGTATGAATTGCGGACTATAAAGTGTTGGCCTAAATAATCTCTATGATATGGTAACCAACACAATATAATGAGGACAACAAGGATACTAACAAGCACAAGTAAGTTACACAAACTTACTTGAGCAATATCACAATATATGGGAGGGTATGACACAAGTTAGCAATTCACACTAATCACAAGATATATCAATAGTAGCAAGTATGAATTGCGAATATAAAGTGTAGGCCTAAATAATCTCTTCAAGGGAATGGCCAACACAATATAATGAGGACAACAAGATATAGTGAATGCACGGTCAAGTGACCAAAGTAACCCACAAGTAAGGAGTTAGGGTTAGGGATAACCAAAGTCACGGAGACGAGGATGTATCCCGATGTTCACTTCCTTGGAGGGAAGCTAGTCACCGTTAGAGAGGTGGATGTTACCACGAAGGCACACCAACGTCACGAAGGCTCACCCTATTCTCCTTGAGATATCACCACGAAGGCGATTCCCAACCACTAGTGGTAGACCTTGAGGCGGCCTCCAAACCTTCACAAACTTTCCGGGGGACAAATCACAAGTTGATTTCTCACCGGAGCACTCCTACCGCCTAGGAGTCTCCAACCTCCAAGAGTAACAAGAACAAAGGGGAAATGCTCAAGACTTGCTCAAATCACGAATTCCTTTGGTCAAGAGAGGGAGAGGGAATGGATCTATCACTTGATTGGAAAATCTTTCAAGAACTCTCACGAATCCTTCCGGGATCTAGGATTTGGTGTGGAAGAGTGAGAGGGAGCCACTTAGATGTTCTAGGGTTCTATTTGGTGGAGTGGTCAGCCCTCTACCGGATTGGTAGAGGGGTATATATAGAAGGCCTAGAAAACTAGCCGTTTGTGAGTAAGTGACAGCGCCGGGCCGGACATCTGGGCACGGGCCAGACATCCGGCGGCTGAGAAATGCACACACACGCATGTGAAAAACAGAGGCCAGAGTACAGGGCCCGGACATCTGGCCAAGGCCCGGACATCTGGCAAAAGTTGGGGCCCCGGACATCCGGCCAAGTGCCGGACATCCGGCGGACACAACCAGCATTTCAACACGGTTTCTGGACATCTACGGCCGGATTTCCGGGCCAAGTCCCGGATATCCGGCCAACACAAAAACTGTAGGCGCCCCAATAGTAAAACATGCATAACTTTCTCATCCGGACTCCGATTTTGATGATCTTGGGCTCGTTTTGAAGCTAGTGAAAAACCCCAGGTCCTCACATAGAGAACCACCCAAGATCAACCAAAATGGAGGATGCAAATTATGCAAAGCTTTTATCATGTATTTGGGTAACCTATTTGGCTTTGGATTTTCTTTGATAGATGTATAGGCATATTGTATTTGTACTGGATAGGAGTGAAATATGCCTATGTTGGAATATGATGTGAGGAAGTAGAAATAGAAGATGTTGACTTGAGCAAATCTATCACTAACCCCTTTGATCCCCTCTTAATAGTGCGGGATCCCTATAACTCAAGAATCATAAAAGAACTATACTAGATAGCTTCCGGAAACTCATTCTTGAGCATATATCCTTTTCGATGGTCATCGATCCTCACAACTAAAGCCAAAGGAACTAATACCTTTGACTAAAGCATTCCATTTGAGCTTGGTGTTGACGTTTATGCTTGGCTCAAGTCAGAACGATGATCTTGATCATTACACTTGGTGAAGACTTCAAATAGCTCCCCCATAAGCCATGTGGGGAGCATTGCATTGTATTCATCTTCATACGTTCGTCATGTGATCATCCACAAGCTTCAAGCATGTAATCCTTCAGGATGTCTATCTTGAACTTGCCCTTGTCAACCATGATCATCAACTCTTGATGTCATCCTCTCATGGGCACTTGAATCTTTCTCTTGATGTAAGTCCATGAGAATCACCTAACCCTCGTAGATATAGAAAACACATAGAATGGGTTAGTACACAAAGCGCAATTGACAAATTCTTACCATACCACAAGATCCCATGTGGTACATGATTTGCGCTTGTGTGTTGACCATCTTTGAATTCAATCTTCGATCTTCATCTTGGTCAACAATTATCTTTGCTCCATGAATAATCTTGATGCACAACTATATGTATATGGCATTCATTCCGAATCCATTCAATCTCCTTCTTGCATCACCCATGGAACAAACCTTTCTATATAACTTGATGTCATTGTTTCTTCATAGGAATTGTCATTCATTATCAAGTCTCAATGCATATATTTATGTTGATGGAATTCATCCATCAATTCATCCAGTATTCTTCATGCATTGCAAATGGAACTTTCCTTCAAATGTATATCTCAATGCAAACGTTAGTCCATTAGGATTGTCATTTAATTACCAAAACCATACATGGGGACTACATGTACTTTCAACAGTGCCCTGATCGATGTAATCGACGGGCTGAGACCAGCACATCACCACACCCCCCCTAAGTTGCTCGACTCTGCAGAGCTAATATCGAGTGCCGAGGGTGATACCTCTTATATCACTCCTGATGCTGCCTCTGTAGTATAGCTAGTTGGTTGTGGACTACGAGGGTGATTCCTCTTCCACCACCTCCGACGAAGCTTCTGTCGTGCAACCCCGCAAGTGTGAATACCATAGAGGGTGATTCCTCCGGGTTCACCTTGACGGATACGTCGAGTGGGAAATCCAACGAGGGTGATTCCTCGGATTCCTTCTTGATGTTATGGACACACGGGTACCTGGGTTTTACTACAGATACTGGATAAAGACGGGTCGACCCTGAGGGGTACCCGCGAGAGATGTGGAGTCGGGTTGACCATGAGGGTACCCGCGAGAATACGTGGCACGGCCGGGCATTCTGAGCCCTTGCCGTAAGTCCACGAGACGGGGCGACGGGGCCACATGTTTCGTGGATCTCTGCTCGTTTCCGCGAGCTCCCAATGCGATTAACTGATTTGGGTATTTGATCTGAGTTGGCCACTGGCCTATACGCACTACCATCACGCGGGATAATGGTTTAATGGGGCCCTCTGCGCCGTATGTATCAGCCGAAAGCTCTGTCAGACGTCCAGTTCAGCATTGTGGCACGGCTGGGCCGGTGCCATCCAGGAGAGAGGTGGTGCCTGGTTCGCCCTGCACGCAACGACCCGGGGTGCAAAGGGTGATGGGCCCAAGACCCTGAGCACTTAGGATGTAGACCGGCGGGGACCTCTCTGCTGAGCTCTAGGTAGGGTTGCGGTGTATCGATTAGCCGAGGCCGGGCATGACCCAGGAAAGTGTGTCCGGCCAGAGTTAATCGAGCGTGTTGGGTAACAGTAGTGCACACCTGCAGGGAAGATATATCTATTCGAATAGCCGTGTCCACGGTAACAGGACGCTCAGTAAAGTATCCCGATCTACTACTTGAACTGGTTACATATTAATTAATTGTAAACTCCGGGATCGCTTTCTCGCGGGGAGTTGAAGAAGGATCTCTAGGCTTTGTTACAACAAACTGGTTACTTTATGATATGTTACCAATCTGCACTCTTCTAATGCTGCAAGACGCTGAAGATGCTAGTCTTCGATATGCTAGGTCCTCTCTCTATTCTGGCATTTCTGCAGTTCAGTCCACATATACAGCTTTTCTTTGATACCAATGCATATTTAGAATAGATCTGATGTAAGTCTTGCGAGTACTTTGGATGAGTACTCACGGTTGCTTTGCTTCCTTTTTTCCCCAATACCCGATGCTGCGACCAGATGACGGAGCCCCGGAGCCAGCTGCTACCACCGACAACTACTACTACCCCTCTGGAGGAGCCTACTACTACGTGAAGACTGCCGACGACCAGGAGTAGTTAGGAGTCTCCCAGGCAGGAGGCCTGCGCCTTTTCGATCGGTGATTTTATTTTGCCCCGCCTTCTTAAAGGCCTATCTGTTTAACTTTTATATCTGTACTCAGATATCTGATGCTTCTGCTGATGCTTGTATGACTCAAGCTTATGTATTCGAGCCCTCGAGGCCCCTGCCTTGTAATATAAATCTTGAATTTTTTTAAATTTTTTTTTAGAGTTGTGTTGTAATATCTTCAAGTGAGTCCCTAGTCTTGATCGTGTGCATTTGCGTGTATGATTAGCGCACGATTAAGTCGGGGGGCGTCACATATGGTGCCAGAGCTGTGTGTGTGTTTTTTTTTTTTTTTTTTTTTTGAGAAACAGCTGTGTTATTTGTTGATCGGAACACGGCACATAAATCACCCACCGCAACACGTGAAAGGCTTAGATCCTAGGCCGAAATCGAATCCCCTCGAGCTTTTCTTGCGGCCCATCATGTAACCCGTTCACATGGAGGCCTATATCCCTAATACAACAGATCACACTCTTCACAGACCAAGCCCAGTGAATGGAGATATTTTCGGCCGCAACAAATACGGGCCCCTCTATAAATCGCGCACTCTCGCTGAAGCCTTAAACCCCCGTCGTCACTCCCCGTCCCATTTCCCCAATCCCTCCCCGCTAGGGTTCTCCACCATGGCGTCGGCGTCGCGCGCGCTCCTTCTCTCCAAGGCCTCGCCCCTCCACACCGCCGCCTCCCGCTTCCTCCGCCCGCTCGCGGCCGCGGGGAGCCTCCTCCCGGCGGCGCTGGTCCCGTCCCCCGCCGCGGCGCCCTGGGCGGCGGCGCGGCGATTCGCGACGCAGCCCGCGAACTCGTCGCTGCGGGACTCGTCCCCGAACTGGAGCAACCGCCCGCCCAAGGAGACGATCCTCCTCGATGGGTGCGACTTTGAGCACTGGCTCGTCGTCATGGAGCCGCCGCCAGGCGACGGCGCTAACCCCGATGTCACCCGCGACGAGATCATCGACGGGTACATCAAGACCCTCGCCCAGGTCGTCGGAAGGTATGGCTCCCCGTGCCACATCCCTCTCACCTACTGATGCGCTCATCACATCAGCGTAGTTTTATGGTGCGTATGTTTGGATCTGGTTTCTGTGGAGGGGATTCGGGGTGGGGAATGGCGAGGGATGGTAAGGTGGTGTAGTGGATGTTGTGCTAGCGTCTGTTGTGATACCAGCCTCCACTTTGTGTGTACAGAGATTGAAATTACCAGTTTCTGACCAGGGCTTTTTTTATTTTATTATGCATCAATAATGACCGGATGGTTGTTTGAAATTGCTATGTTAGATGAATAGAGACGACTGTTTCATGCTCTGATCACAGTATTAGAGATCGTGCTCGTTGTTCTTAGTCTTTTATATGCAATATTGACTATGGGAGTATGGTTATGACAGAGTGGGGATTCATTTATATGGTCTATGTGGGTGGGCTATCGTTCTGATGCACCGACATGCTTCAGGGTGTTTGGAAATTAGTGGGTGCAGAGACTCAGTTGGAGAGGGGTCGTTGAAGTTTGGTTATTATGTAGATTTACTTACAGAGGTGTTTTTATCGATTTCATGGGTTATGAGTCGGTATTGGAGAAGTGTGATAATGTATCCGTTGTTCCTATCTCATTTTCGTGCAGTTTTATCATTTAAATGGTGCTTTCACATTTATGATTTGTGATTCTTACATGGGGATCATGCTTAGTATATGTTTTTGATACCTAGACAACTGTGAGTTCATTAACTTCGTTGGTGGACATATGTTGCAGTTTAACCATTCCTTAGTATTTTTGTTTGCCTCTGGACCATAACAACTTATTGGTTTGATGAGAATAGAACATAATTCTCCTTTATGTCTTGATTGTCTCCAGTCTTAGCATGAAATGTGTTTTTAGTCATCTATGTGCTATTCATAACATATCTGTATCTTGAATCTTTCCAATGTTCCAGTGAAGACGAGGCAAGGATGAAGATCTACTCTGTGTCAACTAGGCATTATTTTGCTTTTGGTGCCCTAGTATCTGAGGAACTCTCCTACAAACTCAAAGGTATTGATCATTACATGGAAAGTCTTGTATGTGATCTTTTTATGAAGGTGACTTCAAATGATCTTGTGTTAAATGCCCCTAAATTATTGTTTTCAGAGTTGCCTAAGGTCCGTTGGGTTCTTCCTGATTCATACCTGGACGTCAGAAATAAGGACTATGGAGGTAATGATTATGTACTATCTGACTGAATATTCACCACAGTATAATAATTTTAAATGCCTGTTGCTCTTTCCCCTGACTAGGTAATAGATTTACCACTCTGTGCTGCTACTGTGATGTAGTGTTATGACTATCTTAATTACATGTTCCAGATCTAGGAATTTTCAGAATCCCTATATAATACTTTTCCTTGATGTTGTAATTTCCTGTAGTACATGCTGCTTTTTAGGAATTGTATTTTTACTCAAAAGGGTTAATATTGTTATCCTGTCAGAATATTTTTCCATTTATTAATCAATGATCATCATTGGTATCTTATTTGTTCTGTTGATTGCTTCTGTACCCTTTGTATTATAGTTAAGCATTTATCTTATTACTGATGAACATCTCATTGTTGTTATCGTGGAGTTTTCTAGTATTTGAGTTAAATATTGACTGCTCTCTGTATCTTCATTCCTACAGTATATAGTAAAGGATGTCACCAGTATGTAAAATATCTATTCAACTGAAAGAAATGGTGTTTGGTGACAACTTCGTTAATTTTTAATTGAAGTATGAGCTTATGTTGGCCACTGTAACTTTTTGGTAATACTACCAACCACAAACTTCTGTCTTCTGATGAAACCTGAATATAACAGAGTACACTCAAAATTGATATGAGAGCTATATGACAGCGCTTCTGTAGTTGCCAGTTTTTGTTTAAAGTATACATCGTCCTCCTGAGCTATATATCCTAGTACAGTATAAGATAAGGGCTATATCCTAAGATTAAAAATGCAAATCTGTATGACTATCTAGCCTGTCAAGTGCTTTGTGCAAGATGATTTATCGTATCAAGTGTTTGTCATTCTGTCCTGGCAATTTGAACCTCTTGAGGTGGCAGCTTTTAACATTTTAACCTACCGTTTCTTCCCTGGATTATTTGAGCTTGTGCACTTTTTTCAGTTTTCATCTGTGTCCATATGTAAAGAGAGTGTATCTGATGCCCTTTCTTGTATTTCAGGAGAACCATTTATAGATGGACAAGCTGTTCCTTATGATCCCAAATACCATGAGGAGTGGGTGAGAAACAATGCCCGTGCCAATGAAAGATCCCGGCGCAATGACAGGCCTCGCAACTTTGACAGGTCGAGGAACTTTGAAAGGAGAAGGGAGAACACACAGGCCTACCAGAGCGGGCCTGCTCCAAATCAAATGCCACCCCATGATGCTGCTCCTCCAAGTCGCGGTGCACAGGGCCCGCCGCCGCCTTCAGGTGCTCCACCAAATTACCAGCCCCATGCACCAAACCCACAGGCAGGCTATGTTCCAGGAGGTGGACAAAACTATCCAAATGCACCACCCCCCCCTGGATACCGAGGTGCCCCAGCCCCTGGCTACCAAGCTGGCAACCGAGGTTACCAGGGTAATCCTGGTGGCAACATGCACAATGGACCAGGCCCAGCCTATCATAGCAACATACCTGCATACCAGGGTGGAGGGCCAGGTGGCAACCCGCCGCCCCCTTTCGCAGGTGGCAACCAGCCTCCTCCCTACCAAGGCGGTGGTCCTAGCTATGGTGGTGGTGCACCAGACTACCAGGGCCAACCAGGTAACCCAGGCTACCAAGGCGGCGGTAACTACAACAACGCTGCCCCTCCTTCCTATGAGGGCAGGGACGGGCCAGGGAGGAACTACCAGTAGAGAACACTGGTAGAAGAGCGCCGTGTAGGAAGTTAGTAGGAGCTCTGCTCGAGTCGCCATATGTTGTTCTCGTGGACTTTTATGCATATATTCTCTATCCATAATGGTGTTTTGAGAACTAGAACTACTGCAAGCTTAGGTAAGTGCTTTGTTTTTTTCTCTTTGTCGAAATAAATACAATGCTGACTCGAATCACTTTATCGTATGGGGCCAGAGCTTTGTTATTTGTTGCCGTATTGTAATAGCAACATGTTCTGTGTGTTCTATCGAATCACTTTTATATTCTATCTGTGTCAGTGTACAAATGGGTTTGGAGCTCATTTTTGCGTTTACATCCCATCTGTTGGCGCATGGACCAAGATTTTTTTTACTTGCCCATCTGTGTAGCAACAAGTTGTCTTTGGCTTGCTCCTTGAATCAAAAGAAAAGTTGTCTGTGACCTGCCATTTCCCCCGGCCCCAGTGATTTGTGGCTTAGAGTTGTGTCACTTACGAGGGAGCTGTAGTGTTTCGTGATGACGAGATCCTGGGAGAGTGGAGCAACTAGTCCAGGGGAAGTTCTTGGTTCTACTCATTTCGGAAAGTGAAGCAACTTGTCCAGAGCAAATTTCATGTAGAATACCGGTATAGCCAATGTCCGTGCAACATTTCAATTTCGGTCAAGACAGAGAAAGTACGATCGTCCAGAATCAGTTCACATGTAGAAATTTTCGACTGCGACAGACATATAGTACTGACTAGCGCCGAAAAAGCGCGGCGTGCCGCCGCGCCCGTTGCATAGCCCGTGCGAATTTTTATTTCTAATTTGGTAAAAGATATGAAGTGGAAAATGGAGGGAAGAGGCGTAGAAAGTTTTATACATACAAAGTAATACAGTGGAAGACACTGGCTGTTTGTCACGGGATTGTGTCCAGACCTTGGAGACCATGGAGCAATATTACTTGAGAAGTATGCTAGTTGAATGGTTTTTTCCATTGAGCGCTAAGTAAACAAATACGCATATGCAATCTCTTAATTCATTGGTTGGGCAGGTGCACTCACCGTGTAGTCACTTAGTTTCATAGGTTGTTTTAAGTTGGGTACCTATTATCAAGGAATGCAGCCAGCTAAAGACCAAAACGACAAAGTTCTTAGCGCTCATACTTAAATTTGATTAACTGCATTTTACCTTTTGGATTGAAACATTTTCAGGTCTGGAACTTCGTCAGCAACTTAGCATAACATGGGTCTCTTTTAAGCAATTATATCATGGAATACAAAAAATAAAACCACCATACTTTAGAACATCTGGAATACTAAGGCACGGTTCAGTACATAGTGATAGAACTTTACACAAAGGAATAACAACAGTAAGCTTACAATTTTGTTCTCTTCTTTTGACGTGGAGCTTTGTAGATTAAAATAAAACATCTTATAATCAACCAGAAGTTGGTTCAGTACGCAGATGGAACTGCATTTTCTAAGACGCCTTAACTCAAACACATGATTACCTAACTTGGCCAAGCCATGAGCCATTGCATTAGCAGGTTGATGAATCCTCCGCGAAGTCGAGACCTATTGTGCACTGCATTCTTCAACATAGAAACGACAGCTAAACAATCAAGACTCTAGAATGATGGGATGAATTGCAACTGGCATCAGTACTTTTAGGCTTTAAAGTCGAGCAATAATTTCAGCTTCTTCAGTCTCGAGTCATAGCATTGGAGAGAAGACCAGGCCGACAATATGATAGACCCATCAGGATTACAGCAGTTGCACCCGTGCTTCCTTGTCCAGTATTAGCATCATAACCTGCATCCAAATTGAGGTTAAATTATAAAATGGTGTACTCCACTGAAAACTCTGAAAAAAAGATTAGCAGTTCTGTATGAAGAAACAAATTCATCTGCTCCAAGTTCTGTACAGGTAACCCATGCTTAAATTATTATCGTACTGCTCATTGATCAAACACCCCAAAATTAGAAAATTTCTTCTCTTCTGTTTTGAGAGGTAAGATAGGTTAGTTATCATGTTACTATATAACTTGAAGAGAACACATGTGGAAAATTATGGAGATTTCAAGAAATGCAACATCTATATAATTAAATCCTTTAGATCTAATCGCCTAGCCCACAAAAAATTCCTCAGCACTGCAAAAATTGACGACAACTACAAAACTATGTTTTCTACTGATGTGAATGAAACAATATGTATCTTCATTTCCTCACGCTGATCAATGTCCTGATTCCCAAATTTTACCGAGACCCATGTGGAAATAATGGATCCGAAAGAAAATAGAAGGAACCATACCTTGGTGTTGCTTTCGCCGGAGAGTTGGTGGCTTGCTACCATCGGCTTGCTGCTACTTATTGCAGCTTACTGGGTGTCAGGGAAGGAACAGGCGAGGTGGACGACAGCGGCAGCATCAGCTATCCTCCTCGCACAGGCGAATGCACCAAGCAGGAGGAGCGCGGGGACGGAGTGGTTGTGGATGGAGGTACCTGAATCTCTCAATCGAAGAACTGAATTGAGCTTCAATTAGTACATCTGGCTAACAGTAAGGGCCTCAGCTCTATAGTGAAGTGAACAACGTTAGCAGAATGATAGCAATTTGCATACCTTTGCTTACTTGGTTGGGACTTGCGCTATCATGATCAGGTTAACAAAACAAACATTTTCTGAATATTGATAATTGAACATCTTATTATCCAACTGATGATAAGCCATCCCCCAACGTACAGATGTCAGCACCACGTAAATATCCGCTGGCCCCAAAAATTTAATCCATGATCATATCAGCACAACAATATTCAGATAATACATCGACATATGAATTTCTATCTTTACATCCCCTCTCTGATTTAGCCTTTGATGCTGTGCTATCATATTTACAGAACCTCGGAAAACAAATGCGAAATGAACAAACAAACAGTACAACCAATCCATCATACTACATGAAGAAAGTAAATGTCAATGTATGTTGTAATTTAGTGCAAATAAACTTTCCATACAATTTCAACTTGTGCGTAAAAGTGTATATCAATTTACAGAGCTATTTCTCAGATAAGTAAAGCACGATGAAATTTATTATCCTAGGAGAGAAAAGGTCAATATCAATCTTAGATGCCAAGAATTTATCTAGGTGTCACTTTGTATCTTCTCTAGGATATAACATCTTTCCCAACAAAGATTCAGCAAAAATGAAAATAAAGCAATTATTATCACCATGGGATAGAAAGATGTGTAATCATACTTCCATGGGAAAATCTAAACATAGACTGTATTATGGATTTATATGTCATGAGCTATTTAATGCCTCTGGGAAGTCATCTGTTTTTATGAAACATCAATATGCATCACAGTGAACTATATTTTATCAATACACATGATAGCACATCTAGGTTAGAACTTACAATTAAAACTACGGTCAATTTACTTTGACGGGCAGTCTGCAATATGGATCATGTGCTGCAACCTACTTTCCTTCCTTTGAACTTCTATGTGTGTTCCTAAATAATCCTCCACCAAGTATAGAATGTTGGAGGGGATGTTAAAAAGAACATTCTATTTAACTATTCAGTGTGATGGGAAGTCCAATTAAAACTTGTACTTACACACTCTTCTCTCCTGCCAGACTTCGTTGATTTTGCTTTGTTTTTTGCTTCCCTGGGGAAACATCCAAATTCAGGTAAGATAAACCAACTGCCCAGCCTCTAGTGGTACAATTCACAAAGATGGTGATCACTGCTGAAAAAGAATTTGGTTATGTATCTTATTAGACAGGCTTCGGCTAAGCATGGTTTCGGGATTTTCACTAATTTATTTTGAACATACCTTAGTGACAACAAAGGGAGATATCTTGGCATGAGTCCACATAAGTTTCCTTCCATGCTCTTTGCATAGCTTCTTCTGATCTACAACATGATGATAAAACCATATCACACAAACAAAGCTTCAAATCTAATTGACTACTGCTAATTCAAAAGTACACAAAGCAAAAGTAGCAAAGTACTACAGAGCTGCAAATAATATTCAGCTTTCATAAATTAGTTAATGAACATCAAATGGGTCTTTATTAAGGTTGCCAAAACTCAACTGTAGTTCATCCATTACCATTACCAAGGCTAAGGCTATGTCTGAAATGTATGCATAGGTTACTAACTGAGCATTTCTCACATCAGTGAAAGTGTGCCACAAAGCATAGTTGCAACTATAAGAATTAGATGTATTTGTTCCCTCTTCCAATATCCATGTAATCCCTAACGATTGTGCTCCAAGTCTTTCAACTGCAGCAATACTAAATTCATGTAATCACAATTAGGGATGGCAGAGTTGTATGTTGAAAACTCCCTGTTTTTTTACTTAGGTCAAAGTGTGAAACCATCAAAACTTTCAACATAATATCACCTATGTATTATGGGCCTAGGCTCAATGCCAGGTTATGCCATCACTTTATCTATCCAAGAACCAAGATTCGCTATAGAAAATTTGCAACATGGAGGGGCTCACCAGCTGCGACCGGCGGCCGGGAGCCAGGGCATGGTCTGGAAGATGAACTGTAGATGAATTGCCGAGAACTGCAGCTACAGCTGCATCTCTGCATATGTTGTTGCACCTCGAGCAGAAGGTGGGACTGAGCCGGCCCCATGGCGGACGTCGGCAGCAGAGAGAAGGCCTCACTCTCCGCCAAGCTTCAGCAGACAAAGGCGCAGCTCGGCGTCGACCTCTCCCACTGGGCGCCCTACATCCGCGACCAGATGTACCTCTGTGGCCTCCGGCTTTGCCACTGCTGCCTCCTCCTCCTCCGAGATAAGTGGCCGGCAGTGCAGGCCTCATACGGCCACCAAGAATCTCGAGCTGCTCGTGGCCAGACGTGGTAAGACGGCGCGGCTGACCTGACTCGGAGGGGAGAAGCGAGGCAGAGCGGGGCGGAGGCGACACCAGCGGCGAGAGGCGGTGAAGGGGAGGGCGGCGCCGACCGTGACGTTCCCGTGAATAGGTAGATCAGATCCGAGGGATCCGAACACGATAGCGCAGGGGTAGTCGCCGTAGGGGCCGACGGCGAGGAGCGGTGGCGGCGGCAACTTGTGCGTGTGTTCTGTAGAGGAAGAGGGTTGTGCGGTTTTTTTTTTTTTTTAGGCAACGTCCAGAAACATCCTAGACGGTGGTGTGGTAGAGAACTGTGACACGTAGACACCAAGAGATTACGATGCCCTCCCCAGATTACACGCTTCACCTCGGCGTCATATCCCCACAGTAGACAGTAAAAAATAATTCAAAAAAAGGAGAAAAACCAAACTGCTGCCGCTTTAGTATAGTAACTTATTGGCAAATTCTGATAAACACCCTATTTCAATTCCGTGGCTTCAGTGTCTAAATCCAAACAGAGCCAAGTCTGTATCCTTTCCAGTGGAAAATGTTCAGCTGCCATAGAAACTAGTAAACGTTGCAAAGCTTCAAATGAGGTACTGCATTATAAGTCTGAAACAATTCCACTATACAGAACCTCCAGGGCCCAGAAAAGATCATAAATCCTACCACTTTCCACATTTATGTCTGAAACAGATAAACAAAACTTCTTTAGGTTAGGAAAATGTACTAGCTTCAACATTGAAGTAATACGAGTATTCTTGGTAGGGGTGGAAAATAAGTAAGTTGTTATCTAGGATAAAAAATGATAAGTTAAAAAAAAACTATAAACACCATACATAAATCTCAAAAAGGAACAACAAAACCTACTAGTTTTGACTTTGAATTAATGAGTCTTCTTGGTAGAGGCAAACAAGATGCAAGTTGTTATGAAGTGATAAATAAACTACAACAAGAATGACACCCTACGACTACAATACAGATTATTGCAAAATTAATATGCCTTGAAAGTTGTTTGTCAATCAATGTAGCCCGCTCAAGTATTACCCCAAAAACAAATCCAGAGAGGGCAAATTAAATTAGTGATGGACAAACATAGGTAAGCAGAATACCAAGGAAATACATAAGATATACCTGAACCTCTAAACTTACTTTTATAACTTAAATTTCTCCCACCATTGGATAATTGTACTCCTTTTTTTAAGGAGTTCTTGCAACCAAAGAAAGTTCATACTAACAAAGTTCCCATCATAATAAAAAAGCGGCCCACCTTCCAACACCTAGCAACAAAATAAAATAAAATTGAGATCCAACAAGGGTTGCATTCGAACAAAAAGGAATGCTATGGGACAAGAGGTAGATAAGAAAAAAAGAAGTTAATTTCACTTTCTACCCCTCAGTTTCACGCTTGCGACATCAATTACCCCATTTAGCAGTTTTTTCACATTTTCACCCCATTTAAGCAAACGGGCACAAGTTTGCTTAAATGTGGTAAAAATGTAGCACATGTTTGTGTTAGAAATATGCCCTAGAGGCAATAATAAATTGGTTATTATTATATTTCCTTGTTCATGATAATCGTTTATTATCCATGCTATAATTGTATTGATTGGAAACTCAAATACATGTGTGGGTACATAAACAACACTGTGTCCCTAGTAAGCCTCTAGTTGACTAGCTCGTTGATCAAAGATGGTTAAGGTTTCCTAGCCATTGACATGAGATGTCATTTGATAACGGGATCACATCATTAGGAGAATGATGTGATGGACAAGACCCAAACTAAGAACGTAGCATTTGATCGTGTCAGTTTATTGCTATTGTTTTCTGCATGTCAAGTATCTGTTCCTATGACCATGAGATCATGCAACTCCCTGACATCGGAGGAGTACCTTGTGTGTATCAAACGTCGCAACGTAACTGGGTGACTATAAAGGTGCTCTACAGGTATCTCCGAGGGTGTCTGTTGGGTTGGCATGGATCAAGACTGGGATTTGTTACTCTGTGTGACGGAGAGGTATCTCAGGGCCCACTCGGTAATACAACATCACAATGAGCCTTGCAAGCAATGTGACTAAAGTGTTAGCCACGAGATCTTGTATTACGGAACGAGTAAAGAGACTTGCCGGTAACGAGATTGAACTAGGTATAGAGATACCGACGATCGAATCTCGGGCAAGTAACATACCGAAGAACAAAGGGAATAGCATACGGGATTAACTGAATCCTTGACATAGAGGTTCGACCGATAAAGATCTTCGTAGAATATGTAGGAGCCAATATGGGCATCCAGGTCCCGCTATTGGTTATTGACCGTAGAGGTGTCTCGGTCATGTCTACATAGTTCTCGAACCCGCAGGGTCTACACACTTAACGTTTGGTGACGATATAAGTATAGTTGAGTTGTTATGTTGGTGACCGAAAGTTGTTCGGAGTCCCGGATGAGATCACGGACATGACGAGGAGTCTCGGAATGTCCGAGAGGTAAAGATCGATATATTGGACGATATGTTTGGGCCAAGAGGTGAGACCCACGGGGCGTTAGCAAAAGGCAGTTTTGCAGAGGGCAGGGTCCAGACGCCAGGAACCCTGGCGTCTGGGCCAGACGCCGGGAACCGTGGCGTTTGGTACTGGAATCCGAGAAGGACTCTTCCTTTTGTTCCAAACCGACTTTGAGGAGGCTCTTTCTCCAAGTTTCGACCCCAGGGCTCAACATATAAATAGAGGGGCAGGGCTAGCACCCGGAACACATCAAGATTTCCCCAAGCCGTGTGCGGCAACCCTAACCCTCTAGTTCCTCCGTCATAATCTCCGTAGCGCTTGGCGAAGCCCTGCAGAGATTGTTCCTCACCACCATCACCACGCCGTCGTGCTGCTGGAACTCAACCACTACTTCACCATCGCTCGCTGGATCGAGGAGGTGAAGGCGTCATCAAGCCGTACGTGTGTTGAACGCGGAGGTGCCGTCCGTTCGGCACTAGTTCGTGATCGGTTCGAGGGACGACTTGCGATTTGGATCGCGGAGACGTTCGACTACATCAACCGCGTTTCTTAAACGCTTCCGCTTAGCGATCTACAAGGGTATGTAGATTCACTCTCCCTCTCGTAGATGCTCATCACCATGGATAGATCTTGTGTGTGCGTAGGAAAATTTTTGTTTCCCATGCAACGTTCCCCACCAGTGGCATCATGAGCCAGGTCTATGCGTAGATGAGATCTCGAGTAGAACACAAACGAGTTGTGGGCGTGGGTGTATACATATTGCTTGCCGTTACTAGTTGATATTTGATTCGGCGGTACTGTGAGATGAAGCGGCCCGGACCGACATTACGCGTACACTTACGCGAGACAGGTTCCTTCAACTGACATGTAACTTCGTTGCATAAAGATGGCTAGCGGGTGTCTGTCTCTCTCACTTTAGTTGAATCGATTTCAATGAAGAGGGTTCTTTTAGAAGATCAAAAAGCAATCACTACACCACGTTGTGGTTTTGCGTAGGTAAGAACGGTTCTTGCAAACCCGTAGCAGCCACGTAAAATTTGCAACAACAATTGGAGGACGTCTAACTTGTTTTTGCAGGGTATGTTGTGATGTGATATGGCCAATTACATGATGAGATATATGTGATGTATGAGATGATCATGTGTTGTATAGAATATCACGACTTGCATGTCGATGAGTACGGCAACTGGCAGGAGCCATAGAGTTGTCTTTAATTATTGTATGACCTGCGTGTCAATCATTAAGCGCTATGTAATGCTTTACTTTATCGCTAAACGTTAGCAATAGTCGTGGAAGCAACAGTCGGCGCGACAACCTCATGGCGACACGTTGATAGAGATCAAGATGATGGAGATCATGGTGTCATGCCGGTGACGATGGAGATCATGCCGGTGCTTTGGAGATGGAGATCAAAAGCACAAGTTCATGGCCATATCATGTCACTTATGATTTGCATGTGATGTTAATCCTTTTATGCATCTTATTTTGCTTAGGACGACGGTAGCATTATAAGGTGATCCCTCACTTAAATTTCAAGATAAATTGTGTTCTCCCCGAGTGTGCACCGTTGCGAAAGTTCGTCGTTTCGAGACACGCCGTGATGATCGGGTGTGATAGACTCCACGTTCACATACAACGGGTGCAAGCCATGTTGCACACGCGGAACACTCAGGTTAAACTTGACGAGCCTAGCATGTACAGACATGGCCTCGGAACACAAGAGACCGAAAGGTCGAACATGAGTCATATAGTAGATATGATCAACATGAAGATGTTCACCATTGAAACCACCTCAACTCACGTGATGATCGGACTTGAGTTGGTGGATTTGGATCATGTTACACTCGAATGACAGGAGTCCTTGATGCACCGCTTGGTGATCCACCCGCTCCAGTTGAGTCTCTAGACGTTGTGAACGCCTGGCAGGCTCGTTCTGATGATTACTCAATAGTTCAATGTGCAATGTTGTATGGCTTAGAACCGGGACTTCAAAGACGTTTTGAACGTCATGGAGCATATGAGATGTTCCAGGAGTTGAAGTTTATCTTTCAGAAGAATGCCCGGATCGAGAGATATGAGATCTCCGATAAGTTCTATGCTTGCAAGATGGAGGAGAACGGGTCTATCAGTGATCACGTGCTCAGAATGTCTGGGTACTCCACCCGTCTGGCTGAGTTAGGGATGCCCCTTCCGCCAGAGGCTATCACTGACAGAGTTCTTCAATCATTGCCACCTAGCTACAAGAGCTTCGTGTTGAACTATAACATGCACGGGATGAACAAGTCAGTCGCCGAGCTGTTTGCGATGCTGAAAGCCGCTGAGTCTGAAATTCAGAAGGAGCATCAAGTGTTGATGGTCAATAAAACCACTAGTTTCAAGAAAAATGGCAAGGGTAAGAAGGGTAACTCCAAGAAGAGTGGCAAAGCAGTTGCTCCTCTCGTGAAGAAACCCAAGGCTGGACCCAAACCAGAAACTGTGTGTTTTCATTGCAAGGGAACTGGACACTGGAAGCGGAATTGCCCCAAGTATTTGGCTGACAAGAAGGCGGCCAACAACAAACAAGGTATATATGATATACATGTTATTGATGTGTACCTTACCAACTCTCGTTGTAGTGCCTGGGTATTTGATACCGGTGCGGTTGCTCATATTTGCAACTCAAAACAGGAACTGCGGAATAGACGGAGGGTGGCAAAGGACGAAGTGACGATGCACGTGGGAAATGGTTCCAAGGTTGATGTGATCGCCGTCGGCACGCTCGCTCTTCGATTACCGTCGGGATTAGTGATGAACCTAAATAAGTGTTATTTGGTGCCTGCGTTAAGCATGAACATTATATCTGGATCTTGTTTATTGCGAGACGGTTACTCATTTAAATCAGAGAATAATGGTTGTTCTATTTATATGAGTAATATCTTTTATGGTCATGCACCCAATGTAAGGGGTTTATTCTTATTGAATCTCGATAGTAATGATACACATGTTCATAACACTTGATTTTGAATCACTTGACACATGTGAGCCATGCCTCATGGGCAAGATGACTAAAACGCCGTTCTCTGGAACAATGGAACGGGCAAGTGACTTATTGGAAATCATACATACTGATGTGTGTGGTCCGATGAGTATTGAAGCGCGCGGTGGTTATCGTTACTTTCTCACCTTCACTGATGACTTAAGTAGATATGGGTATATTTACTTAATGAAACACAAGTCTGAAACATTTGAAAAGTTCAAACAATTTCAGAGTGAAGTTGAGAATCATCGTAACAAGAAGATTAAATTCCTACGATCTGATCGAGGAGGAGAATATCTGAGTTATGAGTTTGGCAGTCACTTAAGACAATGTGGAATTGTTTCACAACTGACACCGCCTGGAACACCACAGCGTAATGGTGTGTCCGAACGTCGTAATCGAACTTTATTGGATATGGTGCGATCTATGATGTCTCTTGCCGATTTGCCACTATCGTTTTGGGGTTATGCATTAGAGACAGCTGCATTCACTTTAAATAGGGCACCATCGAAATCCGTTGAGACGACGCCATATGAACTTTGGTTTGGCAAGAAGCCAAAACTGTCGTTTCTTAAAGTTTGGGGATGTGATGCTTATGTCAAAAAGCTTCAGCCTGAAAAGCTGGAACCCAAAGCGGAGAAATGCGTCTTCATAGGATACCCAAAAGAGACAGTTGGGTATACCTTCTACCTCAGATCCGAAGGCAAAGTGTTTGTCGCTAAAAACGGAACATTTCTTGAGAAAGAGTTTCTCTCGAAAGAATTGAGTGGGAGGAAGATAGAACTTGATGAGGTTGTTGAACCTTTACTTCAACCTGAGAGTAGCGCAGCGCAGAAAGTTGTTTTTGTGGAGCCTACATTAGCTGAAGAGGAAGTTAATGATGATGATCATGAAGCTTTGGATCAAGTTGCTATCGAACCTCGTAGGTCGACAAGGACGCGTACTGCTCCCGAGTGGTACGGCAACCCTGTCTTAGAGGTCATGTTGTTAGACAACGATGAACCTACGAGCTATGGAGAAGCGATGATGGGCCCGGATTCCGAGAAGTGGTTAGAGGCCATGAAATCCGAGATGGGATCCATGTATGAAAACAAAGTATGGACTTTGGAAGTATTACCTGAAGGGCGTAAGGCCATTCAGAACAAATGGATCTTTAAGAGGAAGACGGACGCGGACGGTAATGTCACCGTCTATAAAGCTCGACTTGTGGCAAAGGGTTTTTCACAAGTTCAAGGAGTTGACTACGATGAGACCTTCTCACCCGTAGCGATGCTTAAGTCCGTCAGAATCATGTTAGCAATAGCTGCCTTTTTCGATTATGAAATTTGGCAGATGGATGTCAAAACAGCGTTCCTTAACGGTTACCTTGAGGAAGAGTTGTATATGATGCAACCAGAAGGTTTTGTCGATCCAGAGAATGCTGGCAAAGTTTGCAAACTCCAGCGATCCATTTATGGACTGGTGCAAGCATCTCGGAGTTGGAATCTTCGTTTTGATGAGGTGATCAAAGCGTTCGAGTTTATACAAGTTTACGGAGAAGCTTGTATTTACAAGAAAGTGAGTGGGAGCTCTATAGCGTTTCTAATATTATATGTGGATGACATATTGCTGATTGGAAACAATATAGAAATGCTGGAAAGCATAAAGGAATATTTGAACAAGAGTTTTTCAATGAAGGACCTAGGAGAAGCTGCTTTCATATTAGGCATCAAGATCTATAGAGATAGATCGAGACGTTTGATAGGACTTTCACAAAGCACATACCTTGACAAAGTTTTGAAGAAGTTCAAAATGGATCAGTCCAAGAAGGGGTTCTTGCCTGTTTTGCAAGGTGTAAAGTTGAGTAAGACTCAATGCCCAGTGACTGCAGAAGATAGAGAAAAGATGAGTGTCATCCCCTATGCTTCGGCCATAGGCTCTATCATGTATGCAATGCTGTGCACAAGACCCGATGTCAGCCTTGCCATAAGTATGGTCGGAAGGTTTCAAAGTGGTCCAGGAATGGAACACTGGACGGCGGTCAAGAATATCCTGAAGTACCTGAAAAGGACTAAGGACATGTTTCTCGTTTATGGAGGTGATCAAGAGCTCGTCGTAAAGGGTTACGTCGATGCAAGCTTTGACACTGATCCGGATGACTCTAAGTCGCAAACCGGATACGTATTTATTCTTAATGGGGGTGCGGTTAGCTGGTGCAGTTCCAAGCAAAGCGTGGTAGCAGATTCTACATGCGAAGCGGAGTACATCGCTGCCTCGGAGGCGGCGAAGGAAGGTGTCTGGATGAAGGAGTTCATGACAGATCTTGGAGTAGTGCCTAGTGCGCTTAACCCAATGACTCTGTTTTGTGATAATACTGGTGCCATTGCTCTAGCCAAGGAACCAAGATTTCACAAGAGGACCAGACACATAAAGCGACGTTTCAATTCCATCCGCGATTACATCAAGGAGGACGACATAAATATTTGCAAAGTACACACGGATCTAAATGTTGCAGATCCGATGACTAAACCTCTTCCAAGGGCTAAACATGAACAACACCAGAACTGCATGGGTGTTCGATTCATTACAATGTAAATCACATAGTGATGTGAACTAGATTATTGACTCTAGTGCAAGTGGGAGACTGTTGGAAATATGCCCTAGAGGCAATAATAAATTGGTTATTATTATATTTCCTTGTTCATGATAATCGTTTATTATCCATGCTATAATTGTATTGATTGGAAACTCAAATACATGTATGGGTACATAAACAACACTGTGTCCCTAGTAAGCCTCTAGTTGACTAGCTCGTTGATCAAAGATGGTTAAGGTTTCCTAGCCATTGACATGAGATGTCATTTGATAACGGGATCACATCATTAGGAGAATGATGTGATGGACAAGACCCAAACTAAGAACGTAGCATTTGATCGTGTCAGTTTATTGCTATTGTTTTCTGCATGTCAAGTATCTGTTCCTATGACCATGAGATCATGCAACTCCCTGACATCGGAGGAGTACCTTGTGTGTATCAAACGTCGCAACGTAACTGGGTGACTATAAAGGTGCTCTACAGGTATCTCCGAGGGTGTCTGTTGGGTTGGCATGGATCAAGACTGGGATTTGTTACTCTGTGTGACGGAGAGGTATCTCAGAGCCCACTCGGTAATACAACATCACAATGAGCCTTGCAAGCAATGTGACTAAAGTGTTAGCCACGAGATCATGTATTACGGAACGAGTAAAGAGACTTGCCGGTAACGAGATTGAACTAGGTATAGAGATACCGACGATCGAATCTCGGGCAAGTAACATACCGAAGAACAAAGGGAATAGCATACGGGATTAACTAAATCCTTGACATAGAGGTTCGACCGATAAAGATCTTCGTAGAATATGTAGGAGCCAATATGGGCATCCAGGTCCCGCTATTGGTTATTGACCGTAGAGGTGTCTCGGTCATGTCTACATAGTTCTCGAACCCGCAGGGTCTACACACTTAACGTTTGGTGACGATATAAGTATAGTTGAGTTGTTATGTTGGTGACCGAAAGTTGTTCGAAGTCCCGGATGAGATCACGGACATGACGAGGAGTCTCGGAATGTCCGAGAGGTAAAGATCGATATATTGGACGATATGTTTGGGCCAAGAGGTGAGACCCACGGGGCGTTAGCAAAAGGCAGTTTTGCAGAGGGCAGGGTCCAGACGCCAGGAACCCTGGCGTCTGGGCCAGACGCCGGGAACCGTGGCGTTTGGTACTGGAATCCGAGAAGGACTCTTCCTTTTGTTCCAAACCGACTTTGAGGAGGCTCTTTCTCCAAGTTTCGACCCCAGGGCTCAACATATAAATAGAGGGGCAGGGCTAGCACCCGGAACACATCAAGATTTCCCCAAGCCGTGTGCGGCAACCCTAACCCTCTAGTTCCTCCGTCATAATCTCCGTAGCGCTTGGCGAAGCCCTGCAGAGATTGTTCCTCACCACCATCACCACGCCGTCGTGCTGCTGGAACTCAACCACTACTTCACCATCGCTCGCTGGATCGAGGAGGTGAAGGCGTCATCAAGCCGTACGTGTGTTGAACGCGGAGGTGCCGTACGTTCGGCACTAGTTCGTGATCGGTTCGAGGCACGACTTGCGATTTGGATCGCGGAGACGTTCGACTACATCAACCGCGTTTCTTAAACGCTTCCGCTTAGCGATCTACAAGGGTATGTAGATTCACTCTCCCTCTCGTAGATGCTCATCACCATGGATAGATCTTGTGTGTGCGTAGGAAATTTTTTGTTTCCCATGCAACGTTCCCCACCAGTTTGCTTAAATGGGATAAAAATGTGAAAATTTTGCTAAACGGGGTAATTGCTCTCACAAACGTGGAACTTAGGGTTAAAAATGGAATTAACTCTAAGAAAAACATACTCACACTGTGGTGCAAGTGTACCTCATAGATTTTACAAGCAGAGAGCGTAAGCTATTTGTCATCTTCAAATATGCTTGGATCATTAGTCAATATCCCACTTGTGGCCATTAATGTGTCATAATTTGCACGCCCGACAATTAGTACCTTGCTATATGGAAGTAATTCCACCTAATGATCGAGGTCCACGGGATGAGCACCAAGGGTGATGAACACTATGTAGATAAGAGCAATCACCTGATCCAAATCATAGCATCCCAAGAACCCTCTGGCAACATCACTGTCGCGACGCACTTTGATCTATAAATGAGACATCAAGAGAAGTACACAGAATGGTTACAAACCGACAACTATCTTCAGCAAACAAGTATAATAAGTGAAGAATGATTAGCAACACCAACGTTCAAGCTACCATGGCCCTCTTCTTTTTTATATCATTGAAAGCTCTAACCAAACTTTTTTTATATATAAAGAGAGCTCCCTCTCCGGTTTCTATTAATAGAAACCACAACGGCTTACAAGCTACCAGGACCAACAAGAAACAAAAAGGATCAAATGATGCGCGATCTACCTGAACATCATGAGCTAGACTCATCTGCCTACACATACCACAAGAGGTATATCAGCTATATGACGATAACCCACAAGGCTGAGAGACCCCAGACTTCATCATCCTGGGAGTCCACAAGCCAGATCTCTAGGGATAAAGGGTAAACAGCTAACATAGGTACTTACTAATAAGTTTTAACATTGCAACAAACAGAGAAGAAACAAGAGAATCATCTTTACAGGCCAACAAGGCAAAGGAGGTTGGGAGGGGGGGACACATCCTCCCGCAAAGATCAGCTCGCCATAATCCTGTTGATCCCCAATCTCTAGCCATGTGGTAACCTAAAAACTTCGCTTGCAATCTGCTCAACCAGCGTTACGCCCACTTCATTATTCTTCGCTTTTCTGCGAAATGTTCCAATCATGAAGCCATTTAATAATCATTTTCACATGAGTACAAGGGTCATTCACCTTGTTATTATCAAAAAATTATACTATTTCTCAATTTCTAGATGGTCCAAAAGATAGCAGAAGTACCAACCACCACCAGGTTCTTCTCATTTTTATTAAATTTTAGCAACCAGGTGTTGAACAAACCATATATACTATCAGGTACATCATGTAAATTGAAAGCACATTTCATTATGTTCCAAAGTAATTTGGCCACAGAACACTGTAGAAACAAATGATTGATGGTTTCCTCTTTACCACAGTAAGGACACTTGCTATAACCAACCCACCTTTTCCTAAGTATTTCTAAGCACTAACCAGAGAAAAACTTTCACCTTGGGGGCATTTTGTGGCGGTACGAAAACCCGGCAGTACCCTCAATAGGGCGGTGAACGTGGATGGAAATACCAGAAGGGAGTTCGCACAAGGGGTTACCTAGGTTTAGGCCCTCATGGTGAGGTAACACTCGACGTCCTGCTTTGTTTTATGTTGAAGATGGAGCACCTCGTGCCCGGGGGGGGGGGGGGGGGGTTACAGAGATGATGATGAGTATGGCTACTGAGAGTATAGTCTACGGGACTAGGTGGGAATAGCTACCCCTAGCCTCGCCGTATATAGGGGGCGAGAGCCAGGGTTTACAGGCCCCTAACCGACCTCGCATCGGGGTTCCTTGTCTTGCACGCCAAGATGGTCTCCTGCCTCCACTTTGGATCCCTGGACTGTCTCCTGGAGTCGGGCTGCCGCGAGCCCCACTGAGCCTTGAGGCCGGCCCAATCACCGGGCTTCCTGGCCGATGGTCCACCCCTGGTGTATTGCATCGTCATTTTGGCTTTCCAGAAAAAAGGTGTGGATATTTCATTCCATTCTCAATCAGAAGTCCATAATAGGATTGGACTGAATATATCCCATTTTTGGTCAGTGCCCATCTAACTAAACTTGTTGAAAGTAAAAAAAACTTGTGATTCGCAGCCCACATCACAGGGCTACGCCTGCACTCAAATAACACCATACGGGCGTTATTAAAGTAAGATAAATATCATAAAACCAATCGAATATCTTGTATGTCACCATCAGACAAAGCAAGGGAGACAACATTTCTAGAAGATTCTGAAGTCACTTCTTTACTGAGTTCACTCCATACTTCTCGGGCTGTCAATCGATTCTTCGTCCGAATTGACATCCTGAAGTAACTCCCCTATTTAAGAAAACATGATTGAACACAATTATGAGTGCTCCAATGGAGCTGTAACAGAACATTATTGAAAATTGAAGTGCCGGCACCGGCAGATCTGAAATCAACAAGGAATCAAGTGTCTCTCTTCCATCGGTCCTGATTCTTCTTTTCTTTTTCAAGCTTTCTGTGAGATCACCATCGCATGTTCTCGCAGCATATTCCCAACATTGAAGCAGAACAAAAATAAACTCCACATGTTCAGTCATCAGCACTAATGAAAAGGGCCCAGAAGGGGTGCACCCTCTATAAATCGCGCACGCTCTCCGTAGACCCTTAAACCCCTTTGCCAGTCTCCAACCCATTTCCCCCGAAGCAATGACACACATTTCCTGGTACTTTGATTTAGTGACACACTTTTACTTCCTCTTGATAAAATGACACATGTTTGATTGAGAGTTGGACAAAATGACACAAATAGAATTTTCCCCTCTATTTCCAGGTCAGGCCCACCCGTCATATATATTTTGGACAATTTTGCCCTCTTTCTTCCCCTGCTTCGATCGACTCCTCGGTCAACCAGAAGCATGCCTCCTCCTCCCCCGGGCGCTCCGCCGTCTTGTGCCACCTCCTTGCCGTAATTATTCTACACCTTGTGCTCCACTAGTTTAGCGGTGAACTGTAGCGGTACCGACTACCGACTACCGACGCGGCTCGGCGAGCTGGAGGGTGTTGCGCGGGAGTTTTGACTCGTCGCGGCGCACTCACCTGCAGCTGCAGGGGAAGGAGTAAGCAGCTTATGACACGGCGGCCAAGAGGCAGTCATGGCAGCCTCCCTGCCCGCCAACATGCTGCTAGACACTACAAGAAATATGGCAACTTGCGACCATCAATATTGGTCACTAAATGGTCACTGTTTTCCATTTTTGACCTTTTTGTGACCAAAAACAGTTGGTCACTGGCAGTCTGCCCAGACCACGTCAGATCCAACGTGGCAAGCTGACGTGGCAAAATTATGACCAAACGAAATGGTCATTGATTAGAATCAGCCCGGTCCAGTTCGATGCTTTACATGGGCCGAGCCCAACAATTCAGCTTATTTATATCTTTTTTCCTGTCAATTTTTGGTCGGCTTCATGGGCCAAGCCCAACATTGCAGCCTTTTTATTTTTGGGCCGTGGCCTTTTACTGGTGTTCCAGCCATTATATTTTGGAATGGTCAAACCAGTCAGATGGGTCCCACTAGTCATAATTTCATACATTTTCAAATCAGATTCAGATTAGTCCCACATGTCAAAAAATTTAAAATTGCTCAGATTATTTTCACAAGTGGGTCCCACTAGTCAGGTTTCCATTTCACACGTTTTCAAATCACATAATGAATATTTCAAACAGAACAGATTAGTCTACTACAATCTGTACATAGTCTATCACCTAGTCTATTACAATCTGTACATAGTCTATTACAATTTGTACATAGTCCATTACAATCTGTACAGTCTATTAATATCTCAAACAGAAGAGACAACTCTTTGCTACACGGCTTCGAACTTCAAATATACTTCCTACTTCACTTTCAGGCTGGAGCTCTTGTAAATGAGAGGAAACAACATTTCTGGGTATGTTCGTAGAGGCTGAAAGAAGGCATCGAACAATAAACAAAAATAGTTAGAAACAAAATAAAAACAAATATACAAAGCAGCTGGAGACTAAATGATGAAGCATATGTACATGTAACAGTAACAACCACAATGCCTAGCTGATAGACAAGGGACAAGAGTTATTTCATCACGATACACCGCTATAAACAAGAAATAACAGTTGTTGCATGAATACCAAAATAGCCAGAATAGTTCTAGATGTCGTTGAATGCAGAACATGATTCAATCTTAGATGGTTCATTGAGCACACGCGAATAAGCTAAGATAACAGGACATTATCAATTATCAATTACAACAGACTCAAAACGAAATACCATAGCTTGTAGATCACATAGGGAATCGACACAATAATATATGTCATGGCATCATGGCCCATCAACCAAGTAACAAAACAAGAGAATGGGATAGACTGAAGACTTATCTAATCCGGAGAAGACAGCGTTGTTGCGGTTGCAGCTCAGTGACCTTGAGACTGAGAATGTGGTGCCATGGCCCGGGTTGATGCCCTCCAGCAAGGTAAGCATCATGGCTTCATCGGGTCTGCGAGAACAAGCGAGCAAGGTGTGAGTCAGCAAGCATGAAGGGAATGTTATCAATGCTGGAGCATTAAACTAGCAATGAACAGTTCTACTTTTATATAGAACCAAGGATCATGTTCAACCAGCAACAAATGTATGGAACATCACAATGTATAATTGCCAACATAAAAAAGCCATATAGAAATGCCAAGTTACAGAAACTGCATCACAAATATGATTTGCCTCTGGTGTTTGCCATACATCAATAATGCTGACAGATGACATATTTTGATGAGGCTTAATAACTACTATATACAAAAACATGTATTCCAAAAAAAAACAATCAATAGGGCCCCTGGAAGGGGAGCCCCGGCTCTAGCAAAAGGTCTAAATGCTTTAGAGAAAGATAAATGTAGACAGATAGTTTTTTAGTGAATAAAACCCCAGAAAACCATAAAATCCCTTCACATTCTGATTCAGCATTTTGTGATGAAATATTGGCCATCAAGTAATTTTGTGCGAGTCTCGGAACAAATAATATAAGCTCAGGGTAGAAGATAAAACAATTAGGGTGCATGCCTAATCTGACTCCCTTGATTGTGGTTCATTTTCATGTGTCCTCACAATAATCAAATAAACAAAGAAAATAAAACAGTTGGCATTGAGACATTCACTAGAAACAGAAGAAATCAATCAGTAATTCCTCAGCCTCATCTAAAGACATGGGAGTTTTGCAACTATTATGGTCACTGCAAGGAGTAGTGTTACAAGGCAATATGGCATGCCTTCCTCATGCCCTAAGGCTAAACAGAACATATTTAAGACCTACTTCTTCACACATAGCCCCTCCATGAATACAGCCAAGTCTCTGAACATGCTTCTACTACAGAAATCATAACAACAGCAGGGTCAAGTCGACACGACCGACCACAAGAGGGAGGAAGGGAGGAGCGAGCTGCATACCTACTTGAGTTATCACCTTCGCTTGGAGAAGACGACGATCTGGTCGTTGACCACGTCCCCAGCCAGCGGCCGGCACTGCTTCTCCACGTTCAGGAGCCACTCGATCGCTGCGTCCAGGTTGCCCTCCTGCAGCCACTACCGCGTCCTGGGTGAGTTACAGCAGAGCAAATCAGATCAAAAACCTAGGCTAGGGGGAGCCAAAACCATGGGGAACGGAGCCAAGCGGCGGGTACGGGGTAGGGGGAGAGGCGTGAAGGGGAGGGGAGGCTCACCATGGTCGGGATCTAGGGAGGACGCCGCAGTGACGACGGGGAGGGGAAGGTTGCGCCGCCGTCCACCACCGGCTTCCGCGAGAAATGCCCCCACACCACCTCCCAAAGGGGTAGTAGTTGGCGTCTTCATTGATGGCGAGGCAGGCGGCGACCACTGGTATCGATGGCCGTCAAGGGGTTAGAACAGAGCGAGGCGGCCGGAGCAGCCGGCGATTGACAGATCGGGGGAGGATTAGGCGGAAATCCTAACCCTAGCAGAGAAGGAGTAGAGGGAAAGCCATGGCTGCGCCTGGACTGGTGGATCTGGGGGGTGAAGGCGAGAGGAGGGGGAGAGGGTGCGTGGCGGAGACGAGGTACGCGGTGGGTGGGGGCGGCGGTGGTGGGTGGGAATGGCGGCGGTGGGAATCGCGGTGGGGAGACGAGACGAGGGAGACGAAGGCGGGGCGGCCTCGATCGGATCTAGAGAATGCGAGAGAGAGAGAGAGAGAAAGGGTGGGTGGGTAGGTGGGTTAGGGTTTTGGTTTCTCGGGAGAAGCTCCACCGTTGGATGGGTGCGTGATGGATGGCTCAGATCGTGTCCAACAGGGTGATCCGCGTGGAGGTCGTTCCTGACTTCTCATTGGCCGGCTGTCTCGCACCCGATTCTCCAAAATTTGGACCCAAATCTCCGAAATTAAACCCAAATCTCCAAAATTTGGCATAGTTTGTTCAAATGATCTCATATTTTGCACAAGTTTGCATCTTGGAATGGCAAACAATGTTGCCTAAGGAAGTTTTCACTTTCTTTGCACGAAAAATTCATTTTCCATTTTTTGAGGGACCAAAATGAGTTTTTTTGTGAAGAACCTAGCAAATATTTGTTGCAAAATTGGACCAAATCAATTTTCTAAAATATTAGGCCATATTTAATGTACAATTGACCAATTGGTTGGGTGTCAAAAGCTTTTGATCCACCTCTCGTGAAAAAGACAAATTTCTGCCGATTCAACGGGAAGCGGGTCAAATTTGAACTATAGCTGCCTCATAGTTTGCTCTTTATTTTTTCCAAAAAACATTTCTAGGTAAATAAGTATCTATTTAATCATACATACGCCATTAGTTTTGCAAGATTCAACCCCTACCTACGAACGGTCATGCCAGCCGTTTTGACCGCATTTTGAAACGGGCATAACAAATTGAAAAGAAATCAAAAAAAATTGAAAACCTTCGCATTGTGTCATTATATGTGACCTAGTTTTCAGAAAAAATAACAAACTTGCACTACGGCAAATGTCTTAAAAAAGTGTTCTCAGAAATGAGCTATCATGTATGAAGATCCATGGCTTTCAAGGCAAATGGCCAATGTTATGGCAACATTCATGGCATAGTTTGTTCAAATGATCTCTTATTGTGCACAAGGGTGCATATTGGAATGACAAACAATGTTGCCTAAGGAAGTTTTCACTTTCTTTGCACAAAAAATGCATTTTCCATTTTTTGAGTGCCCAAAATGAGTTTTTTTGTGAAGAACCTAGCAAATATTTGTTGCAAAATTGGACCAAATCAATTTTCTAAAATATTAGGCCATATTTAATGTACAATTTACCAAATGGTTGGGTGTCAAAAGCTTTTGATCCACCTCTCGTGAAAAAGACAAATTTCTGCCGATTCAGCGGGAAGCGGGTCAAATTTGAACTACAGCTGCCTCATAGTTTGCTCTTTATTTTTTCCAAAAATCATTTCTAGGTACATAAGTATCTATTTAATAAGAGAAACTCCAAAATTTTTGCAAGATTCAACCCCTAGCTACGAACGGTCATGCCCGCCGTTTTGACCGCATTTTGAAACGCGCATAAGAAATTCAAAAAAATCAAAAAAATTGAAAACCTTCGCATTGTGTCATTATATGTGACCTAGTTTCCAGGAAAAATAACAAACTTGGACTACAGCAAATGTCTTAAAAAAGTGTTCTCAGAAACGAGCTATCATGTATGAAGATCCATGGCTTCCAAGGCAAATGGCCAATGTTATGGCAACATTCATGGCATAGTTTGTTCAAATGATCTCTTATTGTGCACAAGGGTGCATATTGGAATGACAAACAATGTTGCCTAAGAAACTTTTCACTTTCTTTGCACGAAAAATTCAAAAAGTGTTCATTGAATTCAAAAAATGTTCCTCATATTTTGAGAGACAAACAATGTTGCTTAAGGAACCTTTTTTGGAGAGATAAAATGAAAAAAAGGAAAAAAAGGAAAACTCTTAGTTATTATTATTGGGGTAACAGAGTTTATAATTTCTTATAATTTGTATAGTTATTATTATTGGGGTAATTATATTATTGTGGAATTAAGGAACATTTTTATTTAAAATTTCAAGTATTTTAAATATATTATTTTTCTCATTTATTTTACTTAGGTTTTTTTATTATTAAACGAATGGCCTGCCTGGCCTATCTGGCCATCTGCCTGGCCCAAGTGGCCCACTGGCTCGGCCGGCAGAGGAGATGGACCTCAGCCCAAGCCGGCCCCCTCTCCTCACTCTCTTTCTCTCGAGCTGGCCTCTCTCTCTCGAGCTCTCTTTGTCTCTCTGCCCCGATCCCCTTCTGGCCACAGCCGATTCCAGCCGTCGCCGGCCACCTCTGCGGCCATGCTAGCCACTCACGGCTCCACCTCGTGACGCTGCGCCTCCTACACCGTGTCGATTTGCTTTATCCCGCCTCTAGTGGTCTCCCGCATCACTTCCTCTCGCTAGGGTTTCGGTGGTGGGATGGACCTCGTCGTCGGCGGCCTCCTGCTCGTTGCTCCGGTCATCTCCATCCCCTGGTGTTGCTCCTCGACGTCCTCTGCACCACTACTTTGCGGCATCGCCTGGGATTCGCCTCCTCCTCACCGGCCTCGACCACCTCATCGCCTGCCGCCGTGCGACGGCGGTGATTTGGCCACACCGCAACCGCGGCGGTGGCGATGCTCTGCTTCGGCTACAACACGTCCAAGGTGAGCTCTTCTACTCCTCCTGCTCTACTGTTGGTGCTAGTGATGGACATGGCCGTGGCGATTTCGATGAGGTGCTCGTCTGGTTGATGCTCTATGGTCATACTCGTGCATCAGTTCCTACTAAAGCTCTGTAGTTGTTGGTCCCATGCTATCTAGGGTTCATAGGTTCCTGTTCATGTTTGGTTGCTATCCTGTGAGCTCCTGTGATGCTCTGGTTTACATATGGATGCTATAGTTCTATAGCTATGTTCCTGGGTTTGCTAAATTGATCAGTGGCATTGCTGATCTCTCATTGCTTCCTGTGGGACTCTATTGTTCATATAACTGAAGAATTCTTCAGTTAGAAAGCTTCCTGTTCACTGCACTACTAGAGTAGTTCATGTAGGTGTGATATATCCTCTCTGGTTTGGTCTGGTTAATTCATGGTGTTCATTACTAAATGATTCAGTCCATCTGCTATTTTTGTGAGCTCTGTTCTATTGACAGACTGGCTGTTAGTTCAATTAAATTACTGAACTTGTTATAGTTCAGTTAATGCTACTTTGTGCTGCAGTTAAGTTATGAATTCATTTCCTTTCCATTGCCATGTTTAACTTTGTTAATATATATATTGTATTTATGTACTTGTGTGGTGACACACACATATATACTATTGCTATTACTGCTGTTATATAGGTGCAGTACTTATATCTAGCCCAGGTGCTAGTGGGTGCATGTGTTCCTATTGCAGGAATTTACCAAGTGTAAGTGGTGCTTGGTGTTCTGCACATAGCAGATCTGTTTATGTGTGCTACACAGGCCTAATTTTTTTCTACTGGTTATATATATGGACATTATCTCATCTTGCCCAGTTCCTTCTCTCCTAATTCTGGTATTGAACAGATACTCTCTTGGTCTTAGTCTTTTCTCTTCCTTCTCTTCTTTCTCTCCTAAAATCTAATAAGAACAGATGCTTTTCTTGATCTTTTGACAAGCCAATGATGCTGGTCTGAGGCTACTCTCACTGGGATATTAACAAATGCTACACTCATGCCCCTATGATGTCATAGTCCTAGCACTTCTAGGCTATCTGAGGACAAATCCCGCAAAATCCTACCTTGGGGTCTTGTTGCAGCTTGGTCTTGAGGATTCTGGCAAAACCTCCTTCTTGGGGTGTGCCTCCTCCTCCTCGCTGCTACACACTAGTTTCTCTGGTTTGGGTTTGGTCCAACTCCTGTTTGGTACTGTTGTACCAGTGGCTATCAAACTCTCTGCACGGCTGGGTTGCTCTATTTATAGTGCTCTGGATGAGTGACTCAACTGTGTGCTTGGGCACCTCCTGGAGGTCTGGTGCGTGTGCTGTAGACAGTAGCTGCTTGTGTGCTGTTAAGCTCTCCTTGATGTCTATCTTATAAGCTGATGGGTGGCTAATTGCTTTGGGACTTGGCCCTGGCCGGATGGGTTGGATCTTTATCTACTTATGGCTTTATTCCAAGGATGAACAGTGGCTTCAATCTATTATCATTTGACAATAGATAACCTATAGGACTAGTGGATTTCATCTGAAACTAGTTCCTAATTAGTGGCTTAAGACAATGGAGCTAGTGCTAGTATAGGCTAGACCTTGGATTTGATCCAATGGTTTACTACTTTGTTGGCTTTGTGTTTCTTCCTAAACATGGATTGATTCTTGGCTGCTACTATTCAATGGTCATTTGGTTTACTACTTACTCCTGGTTGGCTACTCTCGAAGTTCTGATCGGTCTATTATATAACAAATGGATTTTGGCTATCATTGCCACAACTTCAAAGTGCTAGCTCCTAAATCAATGCATTTCCAGAAATGGAAATGCTGCATTTTAACAATAACTATTTCTTTTGTCTTTGGTGTCTATTTTGCAGGTTGAAGATTATCAAGAAGATAGAATTAGTTTAGGGAATAAATAGTTTAGTCTAGGTCTATTCCTTCTCAAGCTTATGTAACTCAAGAAATGTAATTGTAATTTCTAATAAAGATTTCTTTATTCTTTTGTGATATTACTTTGTATTATTTATTTCAATTATTAATAAAGTTTGAATTCCCATTATCAATTATTATTTATTTATAAATGCATTTCCAATTCATATTGAATTGTACTTTTAGCACTTAAGTCCTCCAACTTATTTCTTAATCGTAATTGAACCCAAAACTCTAAATAAGAGCAAAGGTCTTGTCCAATTTTGTATTTGAATGCAAATTTAACTTAGTGATTTGAATGCAAGTTTGAAATTAACCCCAAACTCATATGCATGAATGCAATGCAATCGAATCCCCCCCCCCCCCGCTCTCATGTAACTACGGGTCATTACAGTCCCACGCGTCAGTGATATGTCAAACTTAGTATTATCTAGACACGTAAGCGGAAATTGACACATGGACATGACACACAGGCGAAACTGCTGAGGTGGCTGATACATGGACATGACACGTAGTCGAATCTGCTGAGGTGGCCGTCCAAATATTTCAAGGCATTGCAAATTAGCAAATACGACCATTTAAATTGGTCGTAACCGGGTAAAAATAGGGGAAGTAAACAGTGCTATGTGCTTACGACCATTTCGTATAAGGAAACTATGACCTTTCTGGCCAAAATGGTCGTTATGTTTTCGGGTTTGGACCCTCCCAAACAGCTTACGACCAATTGGTTCGAAATGATCATAGATTTATGACTATTTCTTCCAGGGTCACTGACAGAAGGTCACAAGTTAGCATATTTCTTGTAGTGAGAGGGCTTCAAGCGGTGGACGCTGCCGACGGTGCGCTGCGGTGTGCCGACACTGGTGACGAGTCGTCTCCCGCGAGGGAAGCTACCTTGCTCCGCCATGGTACCCAGACCTGAATCCTCTCGGTCTTCCTCCTCCGTCCTGCGGCATGGCTTTGAGCAGCTGGCTGTTCGAGGTCGACGCTGGCATTCGAAGTAGTGCAACCAAGGGAAGGTAACCAAGCGTTGTTGCCGTAGGCTTGCTCTCTCGGTCCAGGAATGGGAATGCTGCGTATTTGGCTGCTCGTTGTTCGCTGCCTGTACTGGCTGCTTTCCTGTAGTAATAGCAAGTTATTTGCTCGCTGCTTTGTTGTAGGCATGTAGGTGCTATGGTTGTAGCTTGAAGTGTCAAAGCATTTCGTCGTTGCTACCAGTTGCAATTTTCTTATATGGTCGAAGTGGCTTTGTCATTGGCGTGTGCTCGAGCGAAGGTCGGCGCCGTCCGCCGTTTATTGGAGACACGAGGGAGAGCTGGGTGGAGTTTCGCTGGAGACACGGGGGAGGAGCTGGAGCGAGGTGGTGGCGTGGAAATGGGCGCACCATCGGGGGAGAAGAAGCAGGGCGAGGCGGTGGCGATGTTCTTCCTCGCCTCTGTCTCTTGCACCTGTTTATGTTTCTGTCGATCTGATCGAACAGTCAAACCAGGGGAAAAAGAAGGGAGGGCAAAATTGTCCAAAGTAATATAATGGGTGGACCCCAACCTGGAAATAGAGGGAAAAAATATACTTGTGTCATTTTGTCAAACTCTCAATCAAACATGTGCCATCTTTCCCTAACGTTTGGGAACGGTGCGCCGGCCGAAGCTTGGGCCGGTCGGACCGCTCGATTGCTCGCACAGCCTGGCTATAAGCCACTCGCGCACCGCGTGACCGCTCAGCCCCACCTTATCCTTTCGCCACCGCTGTTGACCACTCTTTCCTCTCTTCTTCTTTCACAAGACGCTTCTCTTTCTCCTCCTCTTCCATCTCCCCCGCCGGCGTGACTCCTCCGCTGAACCTTTTCCCCTCCTTTCCGTTCCTTAGGCAAGCCAAGGCAACAGATCCATCTCCTGGTGACAGAATCCGGCGAGCGGGATGCTGCAGCGGCGCCCAGCGAGTTGCAACGGCACCCTGGACCGCGCCACGGGATGCTGCAACGGCGCCCCGGCGAGCTGGAATCAACGATTTACCTACACTGTGCCCCGGTGTGGCGTGCTGCAACCGGTCACAGAGGAGCTGCAACTGCTGGTGTGGCGTGCTCTGACCCACGACGAGAAGTGCTACCACGAGCATGCGGCAAGCAAGCACGATCCCACGATGTTGGAACCAGTGATCCATTTTGCTGGAAGCAGCAATTTTTTTTGCTGGAACCGGCCTTCTTCCCCAGCTTGCAATGGGGCTCGGCAAGCAAAGTGCTACAACCGGCGATCTGGTTTGCTGGAACCCAACAATTTTTTTGCTGGAACCTTTTCTTTTTGAGCTGCAAATGTTTTTTTTGCTGGAATCAACATTTGATTTTTGCTGGAACCGATGCATTTTTTTGTTGGAACCGATGCATTTTTTTGCTTCATTGGCTACTAAGTTCTCAGATGCTCAGGTCATTTTTTTGCAATCAGAGGACCAGTCCATTTGATTTTGTTGGCACCGGCTTTTTGTTTTGCTACAACCGGCAAGATTTATTGCTGGATCGGTGAGATGTTTCGCCGAGACCGTCGGCAGGGACAACATGTTTTTCTAGTCTATTTTGCTGGCACCGCCTTTTTGGTTTGCTACAACCGGCAATGTTTTTTGCTGGAACGATTTTTATTTTTTGCTACCACACAATTTCTGATTTTTTGCTGGAATCATCACCAAATTGTTGCATTTTAGCTACAACTGGCATTTTGATTTGCTGGAACCGGCTCCATTTTTTGGTACTACAGGCGTTTTTGAGTTTGCTGGAACCATCGCTATTTTTGCTACCACGGTGAGCCATGGCGTCATCACCATTGATTTTGCTGGTGGACGAGGGGAGGATGGGGCGGGGAGGGAAGGGGGAGGGTGGGCAGCACCGGCGAGGGGCGCGCAGGAGGCTACTGTCGACGATGAGGGGGGCGGATGCGTGCTGCACAATGCGGAGGGGGGGGGGGCAGCCGCCATGGCTCCCTGTGTTTTTTCTTCTCATCTCAAAAAAGACGACCGGCGACGACGGCGATCGACGACGACGGCGGCGAGGCAATCCGGCGGGGACTTCGATCTGTCAGCGGGAGGGGGGGTGGCCTTGCCCAATGCTAGCGGACAACGCTTTTTTTTTGTGTTTCCTGCCGCGAAGCTTTGGTGGACGAGGGAAAGGAAGATGACGATGCGGGATCCAATCGGGCGGCTGTGGACGCATGTATCGGGCGGCTGGGGCCGATCGGCCGAAACTTTCGGCCGGCGCGCCGGCGCCTAGTAGTTGCCAATAATAAAGCAGCTATGGCTTCTGGTCGTCCGTCACTTTCGATTTTCTGGTATGTACGATCGCTCATGTAGGCCTGGCTAGGCTCGATTGGGCCCTCTCCACAAATTTCTATTTCTAATTTACCAACTTATATATATAGGTAGAGTATATAGAATAGTCCCACCTTGCTCGTTTAAATCAAATCCTACCGACTTATATATGTTCGTCAGTTGCAAGAATCAAGCAAGCCAAGACACGAAGATGAGATATATGGGGGCGGACGAACGGGCGCTCGGCGGATCTCGGAGATATATTGGATGAGATATATGGGAGAGGCGGCAACCTCCATGTCGGGTCCCTGGAGGACACCAGCAGTGGACGGATCGAGACGGCGAGGCGGCGGCCTACGTGGCCCACGCGGCGGATCCAGCTGCTCTGGTGCCACCACTTGCCGTCCGCGGGACGAGGGCACGGGTGCCGCGAGTCGGGGAGGAAGGCGCACGAGGGAGGGGGGAGGCATGGAGAGGTGGCTCACCCTGGCGTCAGGCCGATGGCGCGGCGGTCGGGGTCGAGCGGGTGGCGCGCGAGAGGGAGGGGACGCTAGTCCTCTCCCCTGGCGGCGCTGCGTGAGGGAGAGATCGAGAGGAGTGGATCCAGGTGCGAGGGGGTCTAGGGTTATGGAGGCGGCATGCCTGGGCCTTGGTAGGCCTGCCTCGCAGGTTGGGCTGGCTGCGGCTGGCCTGCTTGCCTTCTCTCTCTCCTTTCTTTTTATTTTTCTCTATCCCATTTAAAGAAAATAGAGAGAAGGAAAAAGAGAAGAAAAGAAATAGCCAGTGTGTTCAGAAAATTTAGATCCTACGATTTATAATTATAGTCCAACAAAAGAAGAGTCACCCAAACTGGAAGAGTCAAATTCAAATTCATTTGAATTTGATTTGAACTAGAGGTATGAGTTAGAAGTGCCCAAAAATCATGGAACTTTTGATGGAGCTTGGTTAAATGATTCAAGAATCTGTGGCAAAGTTTGGAGGCCAAGCTTGAAGTAGAAAAAGGCATGGGAATTTTGGAAACATTGGAATGGAACTAAGAAAAAACAATAAAAATAAAATAGAAGGAGGCCTCAAATTAAATTCTGAAATTCTTTATAGTTTTTAGAGTGGTGTGAATTATTTAATGACATGATGCAATGCAAAAATAACATAGAGCAAACAATATAATAATAATAATGATGGAAAGAATCGGAGCAGAGCGCTGGATGGGGTTGAGGTAAGAGGAAGAGGAAGATGGAGCATAGCAGCGCTGGGTGAAGAGGATGAGGAATGGCGATGTGTGGATAAGGGGGCGGAAAACTGAAAACGAGACGAACACCATCATAGATGGATAATGATTAGGCAATGTTGTATTAATATATGTACACGGGTTGGGGCACACACGGCGAACTCAAAAATGCGTTTCACGTTCGACTTTATAAATTATCCATTTGATTACACCTTTTCTGGTATATAAATTATTGCAACGTCTCTGATTTAATTTATTGGGTTAGGATATGTGGTATTTTTTTTCTCTCGTTGGGCTCTAGCAAAAGGGCCCGTGCGTTGCAACGGGAGAAAAAGATATCACATGCCTTTAGCCCAATAACCCCATGGCTAAAAGCCCCCACGAGTTTGCACCCTCTATTTCAACAAAATCACATTACTCATGACAAACAGGAGCAGAACAGGACGGATGGGCAACAAGCGATGGAAAAAGGAGAATTATTTTTGTTTCAACATGCTAGAGATAAATTCTTCGTTTCGCCGAAATGAAGATTACAAACAATGTCAGTACACAATCTGACATCACCTACCAAGACTAATAGTTGTTCTCTTTTAGTGGTAATCTTCTATCTAGATGAGTTACATATTTGTTTGTAACAAAGAAAAAAGGATTTTTCTGAATCATACTGTTCTGACTAAAACTAAAATGTTTCACTATTACATAAAAACATTACCACAGAGTGCAGCAGCATTATCATTTACCAATTACATATGAGTAAACATGGAAATATTTCAGTGGCAAGTGATACAATATTAATGCCCAATTCAGTTGTTATGTATACATATGCAATGATTCAATATGAAGATGCCAAACATCTTCGACAAAAAGTATCTGAAATTCAGAATCACCTGCAAGAGCACGCCGTTGGTAGCCTGCTTCCTGGCCATCCCCTCCCGCACTGCCAACGGCACAGAGAAGTATCCATCCACCCATCCTCGGAGAAGCCCCCTCACCCAGTACAAGCATGTCCTCCCTCTACCTCTTGAATACCACCTGCTGATGCTGATGCCCCCCCCGAAACGTTACAGTTTGGCAAAGAATTCTGAATTATAGCTGCCTGAAACCGACATGTTTCCGCGAACATCTCAAACTTGCTGGACTTGATGCCTAAGATATTTTCAAAACGAATTGGTAAATTTTCTTTTATAAATTCAGGTTCAAAGCTAGCATAGTTATGGCCTGCAGCCCATTGATGTTAGCCTGGCTAAATTACAGATTTATTTGAGTAATAAAAAGAAGAGCACACAAAGGAATAACAAATTCACTTAAATTTGTTAGTCAAGTCAAAACCTGCGGGAACCTGATTTTTTTTTCAGTTACAGATATATTTAGGTGCATAAGAGATACTAAAACTGTGAATTGTGTAGGGTAATCTGTCTTACGAATCACCCGGGGGAAAAAGTCTTAAGATTACTTGCCAACAGAAGAAATAACCCTTGTGGCTATGTCCTACATCATAATTCAGATCACAAGAAAAGATGACAAAGGCCGTTCCCCTCAGAAACTCTAAACTGACTTGCATGTAGCAATCACAGAGACTACTAAATCAGTCTACAAATTTGAGCTTACAAAACTTTGCTGCTGTACTAACCATCCTCCATCAGTTTTCTCATGCTTTATAAATTAAGTACTGTCCCTTATTTCAGTCAGGCTACAGAACAGAATCGGAGACAAGAGACAGGGGACAAACAGGGGATTCCATCCAGTGAATATGAAGGCGATACATTACCTCTGGTGTAGCCGAGGCAGGCGAAATTGGACGGTTGGACAGATGGTCTTGTTCCTCCGACGAACTCGGCACTTCCTCCTCCGGCGAACTCGACGGCGACATTGTACGTTGCGTCAAAAAAAGCAATTTGGACGGGCTTTGATGGAGCTTATGGTCCAAGGACGCAATCTGATGGAGATTTCGGCCGAGGACCGCTCCTTCTTATAGCAAACAACTCAAATCCGGGTAGGGCACTCCATTGCTTGGTGTTGGAGAAGGACACGGCCTACTATTGTCCATCCAAATCACGACACGGGAATAGCTCGTCCGAGATTGAGAATGATACGGAGGAGGCCGGAGAGGATTGACGGCGGCGGACAGGTCACAGCGAAGCGCGCCTGCGGCCGGCGTACCCACCAGAAAATGTTCCCCCTTCTGTCCTCCATCAAGCGCAGCAAGGATGGCCGTCCGGCGACAAGGGCACCGCCCATGAACCTCTCCTGCTCCACCGCCCATGAACCTCTCCTGCTCCGCTCGCACCTCCCCTGAACCTCTCCTGCTCCGCCCGCCGCGCCGCGCCTGAACCTCTGCTGCTCCGCCCGCCGCGCCGCGCCGCGCCTGAACATCTTCTCCGTTTCCAACCAGCTATATCTTCTCGTCCTCACGCACCTGCTTGAATCCTGACGAGGAATGAGACGGACGGTGAGTGGCAAGCAGGTAACGAGAGAGGGGGCGACGAGGAAGGGGGGTGTACCGAAGCTGGTGGCGTGGGAGTGAAGGTCGCGTGGCTGGCGGTGGCGGCTGCCGGCAGGAGGTGGCCGTGGCGGCGGCGGAGGCTGGAGGACGCGAGCCTCGTCGCGGCCGCTCGCAGGGCCATGCCCTTCCTTCCTTGGCAGCGCGAGATGGGGGGAGAAGGGGAGCACGGGAGCGACCCCCTCCCCGGCTCCTTCTTCTCCTCCGCGGCTCACCGCCGCCGTGGGGCCTCCTGCCGCCAAGCAAACCACTACACACAAAACTCAGCTAGCTCAGTTGGCAATGACACATACTCCCCAGGCGTGAGGGTGCGACTTCGACTCCAGTTCATGGCAATTTTTTTACCTCGTCTCTGGTTGTAGTTGGGCCATGGTGCTGTTCTGGGCGATAGATAGGCTAAGGCCCAGGCGGGGGTGGCCAGCCTTATGCGAACCGAGACGGGCTGCTGGGGACGAACATAGGATCGAGGAAACGAATCGTCTTTTTTTACACAACGTGGTTCCCCGAATTAGTACCACCTCACGTATATGTTTTAAATTCAAACTGAAGGCGTAAACTCACGGGAAGAAGCGTATTGTGACGGTGAACCCACGGAGTCAATCCGTGCTTTATTATTAGGGAAAGATTATAGTCCAACAAAAGAAGAGTCACCCAAACTGGAAGAGTCAAATTCAAATTCATTTGAATTTGATTTGAACTAGAGGTATGAGTTAGAAGTGCCCAAAAATCATGGAACTTTTGATGGAGCTTGGTTAAATGATTCAAGAATTTGTGGCAAAGTTTGGAGGCCAAGCTTGAAGTAGAAAAAGGCATGGGAAGTTTGGAAACATTGGAATGGAACTAAGAAAAAACAATAAAAATAAAATAGAAGGAGGCCTCAAATTAAATTCTGAAATTCTTTATAGTTTTTAGAGTGGTGTGAATTATTTAATGACATGATGCAATGCAAAAATAACATAGAGCAAACAATATAATAATAATAATAATGATGGAAAGAATCGGAGCAGAGCGCTGGATGGGGTTGAGGTAAGAGGAAGAGGAAGATGGAGCGTAGCAGCGCTGGGAGCGCTGGGTGAAGAGGATGAGGAATGGCGATGTGTGGATAAAGGGGCGGAAAACTGAAAACGAGACGAACACCATCATAGATGGATAATGATTAGGCAATGTTGTATTAATATATGTACACGGGTTGGGGCACACACGGCGAACTCAAAAATGCGTTTCACGTTCGACTTTATAAATTATCCATTTGATTACACCTTTTCTGGTATATAAATTATTGCAACGTCTCTGATTTAATTTATTGGGTTAGGATATGTGGTATTTTTTTTCTCTCGTTGGGCTCACCCAAACTGGAAGAGTCAAATTCAAATTCATTTGAATTTGATTTGAACTAGAGGTATGAGTTAGAAGTGCCCAAAAATCATGGAACTTTTGATGGAGCTTGGTTAAATGATTCAAGAATTTGTGGCAAAGTTTGGAGGCCAAGCTTGAAGTAGAAAAAGGCATGGGAATTTTGGAAACATTGGAATGGAACTAAGAAAAAACAATAAAAATAAAATAGAAGGAGGCCTCAAATTAAATTCTGAAATTCTTTATAGTTTTTAGAGTGGTGTGAATTATTTAATGACATGATGCAATGCAAAAATAACATAGAGCAAACAATATAATAATAATAATGATGGAAAGAATCGGAGCAGAGCGCTGGATGGGGTTGAGGTAAGAGGAAGAGGAAGATGGAGCGTAGCAGCGCTGGGAGCGCTGGGTGAAGAGGATGAGGAATGGCGATGTGTGGATAAGGGGGCGGAAAACTGAAAACGAGACGAACACCATCATAGATGGATAATGATTAGGCAATGTTGTATTAATATATGTACACGGGTTGGGGCACACACGGCGAACTCAAAAATGCGTTTCATGTTCGACTTTATAAATTATCCATTTGATTACACCTTTTCTGGTATATAAATTATTGCAACGTATCTGATTTAACTTATTGGGTTAGGATATGTGGTATTTTTTTTTCTCTCGTTGGGCTCTTTTGCTAGTTTTAGTGTGTCATTGAATCAAACTACCAGGAAATGGGTGTCATTTTATCAAATTGCTCCTTCCCCCGCTAGGGTTTTCCACCATGGCGACGGCGTCGCGCGCGCTCCTCCTCTCCAGGCTCTCGCCCCTCCCCGCCGCCACCTCCCGCTTCCTCCGCCCGCTCGCGGCCGCGGGGAGCGTCCTCCCGGCCGTGCTGGTCCCGTCCCCGGCCCCGGCGCCCGAGGCGGCGCCCAGGAGGTTCGCGACGCAGCCCGCGAATCCGTCCCCGAACCGCAGCAACCGCTCCCCCAACGAGACGACCCCCCTCGACGACGGGTGCGACTTCAAGCACTGGCAGATCCACATGAAGCCGCCCCCAGGCGACAAGGCCAACCCCGACGTACCCCGCGACGAGATCATCGACGGCTACATCAAGACCCTCGCTCAGGTCGTCGGAAGGTATGCCCCCCTGACCCTTTGATGGGTTATGGATCAGGATTGGAGAAGTATGCATGTTCATGTTCATTCAAGACTCACATTTGTCATTTGTGCTGATGGTGCTTCTTACTTGAGGACCATGCTTACTATCAGTTTTTTGTACCCAGAGAACTTAGATTTAATTAACTTCCATGGAGTATTTTTGTTTGTCTCTCGCGACCATAGCAACACATTCTTCCCAGGACAGGAACCTAGTTCTCCTTGATGTTTTGGTTGTCTCAAGTATTATGCAATGTGTTTCAGTCATTAATGTACTATTTATAACATATTTGTATGTCTGTATCTCAAATCTGTCATATGTCCAGTGAAGACGAAGCAAGGATGAAGATCTACTCTGTATCAACTCAGCATTATTTTGCTTTTGGAGCTCTAGTATCCGAGGAAATCGCCCAAAAACTCAATGGTATTGGACATTACATGAAATTCTTTGTATGCGATCTTTTTATGTAAGTGGCTTCAAATGGTCTTGTTTTAAACTCATGCCACTAAATCATTAATTCCAGAGTTGCCCAATGTCCGCTGGATTCTTCCTGATTCATACCCGGATGTCAAAAATAAGGTGTACGGAGGTAATGGCAATGTGCTTCCTATCTGACTAAGGGCTTCTTTGATTCGTAGGATTTCCAAAACGCAGGAATAGGAAAAACGTGGGATTAGAGTGGCATGTCATTTTGAATCCTACAGGATTGTATGAGTGTTTGATTGTGCATAGAAAAAACGTAGGATTCTTTCAAAGAGGTTTGAGTGGATGGAAAATTTCCTATGAAATCTAGTGCAAATGAATCCTATGGAAAAATTCCTATGGTTTACAATCCTACGAATCAAACAACCCACATAGGAAAAATTCCTAAGGATTAGAATCCTCCAAAATTCCTTTGAGAATCCTTTGAATCAAAGAAGCCCTTAAGTATCATTCACCGACGTATTTTGAAATGGCTACCGTAAAGATTTACCAGTTTGTGCTTTAACTTGTTTTAATCTGTTGACTCCTTGAGATGGCAGCTTTAACTTGTTTTAATCTGTTGTGATCAATCAGGCAGTGACCGAGTTGTCCGCCCAGAGGTTTGGGGAAGGTTTGAGGGGTCCGATTGTGTATGCTCTTATCGTACAAGTAATTGTGCAATATTTAGCACAATATTAATTGTATTGCACATCAGTATTATGCAAGATATAAATTGTATGTTAATATTAGGTAGGATATAATTTCTTGTAATGCTCACATTCATATTAGACATGATATTAATTAGAGAAGGGTGCTAAACATATTTAGTGGTAAACATGTTTAACGCTAAATATCGGAGCGACCCAGACCATTGGTCTGGGTTGGATAGATGAGGTTGAACGGGTGAGATTTGTTGAATCTCCATAACTCGCTCTTTTTATATTGGTATATAGATCAAGTGTTTATTTTGGCCTTCTGCGCCACTTGACTCCTTGAGATGGCAGCTTTAACTTGTTTTAATCTGTTGTATTACTCTTCCCTAGATAATTTAGGATTGTGCACTATTTTCGGTTTCATCTATGTCCATATGGTAAAGAGATCTAGGTGTATGCCTTTTCTTGTATTTCAGGTGAACCATTTATAGATGGAAAAGTTGTTCCTTACGACCCCAAATACCATGAGGAGTGGGTGAGAAACAATGACATTATCAATCGACACGGAGTATGTAACTGTCACAAGTGGCATCGCCACTTTGAAAGGAGAAGGGAGAACACACAGGCGTACTAGGGCGAGAATGCTAGCTCCGCCAAGTTACCAGTCTCCCCCACAGGTAATCCAAGCCACCAAGGCAACAGTAACTACCACACGTGCCTACACCCAGATCTCACGTGCCTACGAAGGCAGGGGCGGCCAGGGAGGCATTACCAATAGAGAACACTGCTAGAAGAGCTTCCCTGTAGGAAGTTAGTGTGGACTTTTATATATGTATATATATATTCTCTATCCCTACCGGTCTCCTCAGACCTAGAATTACTACAAGCTTAGGTATGCTCTCTTTTCTCTTTGTTGAAATAAATACAGGGCTGACCACTCTTTCGCATGGATCCAGAACTTTGTTATTTGTTGCCGAATTGTAATAGCAACATGCTCTCTTTGTGTTTATTCTATCAGATCACTTTTCTGTCGTGTAATTGTGTGTATACAAATGGGTTGGCACGTCCTGTGATTGTTTGTAGCAGAACCTGGACTTCAGGGTCTGGAAGTGGTTGATGTCCGAGCTCCTTTTGGTGTTTGAGCATGTAATTGCATGTTTCCTCCTATATAGCAACTAGTTGTCTCTGCCCTTTCCCCTCGGCTCCATTGTTTGTGACTAGAGTTGTGCCAGCATTTATATGAAGGTGTTGTACTGATTCTTGGTTTTTTCTAGGAGATCCAACCCATGTTTTTGCAATGGTTGATGGTTGAGTTCCTGGCTTTACGCATTTAACACCATGTTCATCACTTCATCATCGATTTCTTCTGTGACTAGTCTTCATCCTAAACCTAGACAGATAGGTTGTAGGTTTTCCCTGGTTTGGGCCAAAATTGTATTGTTGACTATCCTATATATAGGCCTGCTGGCTACTTGCACAATGGAGGGGACTAAGGATGATCACCTGGAGCACTCCATCCCTTTTTATTTTTGCACCTCATGTTCTAGGGAATTTGGGACTGGAGGTGATTTAAACTTGGCGCAGTGAGATTGTCAGCATGGGTGTAGCTGTGTAGGCTATATTATCTATGGAAACATGTGAGTTCTGAAGTGTCTTTGCGAATTACTACTAGTATCATCACATTATTTCTACCGGTAGATCATGGATGTTGGTGTGTCAAAAATTGTTTGGCCGTTAGTTCACATCGCGTTGTTGGTTAACTTAAGATGTCCACTGCTTAAACTCTTCTGTTTCAATCTCTTAGCAATGCAGTCCAAATTTGAATTATATCCATTAAATGCTTAAAAATCCATTTAATGACCTTAAAATAGGAAACAACCCTGAGAATGCCAAATTTTAACATGGAATATTTAATGGTGTATGTTGAGTGCAGAAAAAGTTTCACGTTAAAACGATGAAGCGAATGTTGTTTCGCCTTCAAATGTTTATAGTTTCTTCCTCGAAGTTGCTTCGCCTTCAATCTCTGTGGGAAGACTTGGACTGCCACGTTCCCTTTCAAAACCATGATTCTTCCTCGAAGATGCTTCGGTTTCTAAGCATACATCGCAACTTTTGTGAAACCTTCTCAAATGGTTATAGTTTATTGGGGTCATATCATGACACCATGCCAAGTTCATACTTTTCAGACTTTGTTTGCATTTTTTAATTAAAAAGGTAATAAGCTCCAACCTTGTGGTCCAAGTCTTCCCACGGAGATGTTTGAGTTTTTCTATAAGGCCTAAACATAGAATCAAGAACCTAAATATAATTTTCAACCTGTTGTTTGTATTATTTAGTGTACTTGTAGTTCAAATTTGAATTATATCCATTAAATGCCTAGAAATCCATTTAATGACTTAAAAATAGCAAATGAACCCTGAAAATGCCAAAAAATAGCATGAAGAATGTAGTGGTGTATACTGAGTGTTAAAAATATTTTAGGGATTCTAAAAACGCGGGAAGAGAAAAAAACGTAGGTTGAAATGTCATACTCATCTCAATCCTATAGGATTTTGGTTTGTTTGGTTGCATCACAGGAAAAACAAAGGATTCTTTCAAATAGGTCTGAGCTCCTAAAAATTCATATAGGATTCAATGCTATGAATCAAATAACCAAAATAGAAAAACTCCTAAGAATTCCAATCCTCCAAAATTGCCTTGAAAATCCTTTGAATCAAAGGAGGCCTCAAGGTCAAACGATGAAGCACCTGTCATTACACCAATTTTCATTTCTATTTTCTTAAATACCAAGTTAAGGTACATGTGTAGTACCTTCAAATTTTAAAACCTAAAGCTTCTGTAGCTTTTTCCACACGTAACATATTACATTACATTGTTAGCACCAAAATTTGGCATTTTCCTGGAACCATTCGCTACTTTTAAGAAATTAATTGTATTTCTAGATATTTGCCGAATACTTTTTTAATTTGAACTACAAGTATATTAAAAAAGGGGCTATAAATACAAGCAAAAAAAAAATCATATCTAGGTACTTAAAGACTCAAAATTCAGAAGTTTGACTTGAGAATGCAAATGTACACATGCATCCCATTGGTTTTTTTTACTTAAAACACCGGACAAAACTGGTTGCGCTGTTAGTCTAGTTACCATTAGCCATGGTTGAAATGTACATGTTGCAAAATCTTTGCGAAGTATTTTTTTTGTTTGACGAGTGTAACACTAGGCAAACCACCAGTATGCCAAGCATTTTTCCGACACACTCAACGAAGGGGGGCTTTTGACGAGTGCCTGATAAAATAGGGAAACACTAACACTCAAAAGACCAATTTCCGTCACATCGTCCGCTGCCTCGTACGCGACATGTGTTCGTGTGGCCCCACCACCGTTTATCTCCTTCATGCCTTATCTTCATGCGAGAGCTCTCATCCAACAGTTCTGTTCTTCCCCCGTTTTCCTTTTCTCGATTCACACCGTCGACGCATGTCTGTATCACGTAACACCATCAGACACCACCACCGCAACATGTTCTAGCACCGTGTTGCGAGCTCCACCAACAAATCAATGTTGCAGATGCCACTGCTGCAAAATCGTCCCAACTATCGGTGTTGCAAGCTAGGTGACACGCGGTCGCTTCAGAGAGCGTCGCCGGAGGCTGTTTCAGCGAATCGCTGCTGCGAGGAAGTTGCTCAGAGGTGCTAGAGTGGAGGGCCTGCAAGGTCCTACTCGGTTCCACTAGCTGATGGCCGTGTCGGTGTTGCAAATGTTCTGTACAGAGCGCGACATGGGTCATGTTGCAACCGACATGCGCAACATGGCTCATGTTGCAAATGAGGGTCAGATAACAGGGAGATGGACGACCACAGATGTTTTCCCAAGCGCAACATGGGCATGTTGCAAAAGGGGTTCAGATAATAGGGTGGTGGACGACCACAAATGCTTTTCCCGAGTGCAACATGGGCCATGTTGCAACCGGCGAGTGCAACATGGCTCAGGTTGCAAACAAGCGGGTCGTAGTGAATGAATAGCGCGCCTAGATTGGGCAGCTGTCGCGCGCGGGACCAGCGACTCTGGAGGCGGCCGATTGGATCCACACTTTAATCGTCCGCGTAGCACACATCAATAAAATACACTCGCTAAACCCATCAATTTCAGTAGTGATGTTATGCTGTGCTACGTGTTGGCCGACTGGTATTTTGCAAAAGATCAGATGGTCGACAAGCCCTTGGGTCCAGTGCGTGACAACTGCTGGATATGGGCCGCGTCTACCAGCCGACGAGTGTTTGCAACATGAGCCATGTTGCACCTGGAGATTTGTAACATGACGCACGTTGCGCTCGGAGGTTTGCAACAAGGCCTTGCAGCACACCGCCCAGAGCTCGCCGCAGTTGGGACGTCGCTTGCAGCGGTCTCAGAGTGGCACCGGCCAGCAGCTTCCAGCAGCATCGTCGGTGGCCACAGGTGTTGGACCCATGAAAGCATAGGGAGGCGGTGCTTGCAGCATAAAGTTCCGCCGCCATAGGCCTCACCAGGTTCCGGATGAGGGGGAGTTTTTACCTTACTGGAAACATGAACTGCCGGCAGACTTGAAACCAAGGAATCAAGTGTCTCTCTTCCATCAGTCCCGATTCTTCTATTCTTTTTCGAGCTTTCTGTGAGATCATCATCGACTATCCGCGGTGAAGCCATCAGCTCCAGTCTCGACTCTCGAGAGCACGGCGGCGGACTGCAGGAGAGATTTCAGAGCGGCGTTGGGATTGGGAAGGGTTGGAAGTCGGTGCATGAGAGCGGCAGCTTGGAGAAAAGAGACGATCGCCTCGCCAAGGCCGCACTGAGAGGTAGACACGAGACTAGGAGAGTCAGACGACTCACGGACCCCTCTATAAATCGCGCACGCTCTCCTTAAACCCTTAAACCCCGTCGTATCTCTCCACCCCATTTCCTCACGGACACGCTAGGGTTTTCCTTTTCCACCATGGCGTCGGCGTCGCGCGCTCTCCTCCTCTCCAGGCTCTCACCCCTCCCGGCCGCCGCCTCTCGCTTCCTCCGCCCGCTCGCCTCCGCGGGGACCTTCCTCCTGGCGGCGCTGGTCCCGTCCCCGGCCGCGGCGCCGGCCAGGAGGTTCGCGACGCAGCCCGCGAACTCGGCCTCGAACTGCAGCAACCGTGCCCCTGAGGAAACGATCCCCGACGGGTGCGACAACGAGCACTGGATGGTCATCATGGAGCCGCCCCCAGGCGACGCCAGCAACCCCGACATCCACCGTAACGAGATTATCGACGGTTACATCAAGACCCTCGCTCAGGTCGTCGGAAGGTATGACCCCCTCACCCTTGATGCGTATGATAAATATGATAAATGTATGCTGCTTACCTGTTTTGTGTCATTTCATCACTTACATGATGCTTTTTATACTCAAGAATCACATTTATCATCTAGGACAAGAACAGAGTTGTCTCAAGTGTTAACATGCAATGTGTTTCAGTCATTTATGTACTATTCATAACATATCTGTATCTCAAATCTATCCTACGTCGTTCCAGTGAAGACGAAGCAAGGATGAAGATCTACTCTGTGTCAACTAGGCATTATTTTGCTTTTGGTGCCCTAGTATCTGACGAACTCGCCCGCAAACTCAGAGGTATTGAGCATTACATGAAATTCTTGTATGTGATCTTTTTATGAAGGTGACTTCAAATGATCTTGTGTTAAATGCCCCTAATTTATATTATTTTCAGAGTTGCGTAAGGTCCGTTGGGTTCTTCCTGATTCATATCTGGATGTAAGAAACAAGGATTATGGAGGTAATGATTATGTACTATCTGACTGAATATTCACTAAAATAATTTGAAATGGCTGTTGCTTTTTCCCTGACAAGGTAATAGATTTACCACTCTGTGATGGTACTATGATGTTGTGTTATGACTATCTCAATTGCATGCTCCAGATCTAGGAATTGTTATGACTATCTCAAATAATCGGATGGTATTATAGTTAAGGATTTAACTGTTTAGTGATGAACATCTCATTGTTGTTATCATGTGGAGTTTTCTAGTATTTGAGTGTAATCTTGACTGCTCTCTGTATCTTCATTCTTACAGTATATATAGTAAAGGATGTCACCAATATGTAAGATATCTATTCAACTGACAGAAATGGTGATTGGTGACAACTTTGTTAATTTTTAATTGGAGACATGGAGTAGGAGCTTATGTTGGCCACTGTAACTTTTTGGCAATGGTACCAACCACATTGACTTCTGTCTTTTGATGAAACCTTAATACGTATTACACAGTACACTCAAAATTGATATGAGAGCTATATGACAGCGTTTCTGTAGTTGCTAATTTTTGTTTAAAATATACATCGATCGTCCTCCTAGTGGTATGATATTTTGGCAGCCGTTTTCTTTCTTATTATGGAGCTATATCCTAGATTAAAGACGCAAATCTATATAAAATGACTATCTAGCCTATCAAGTGCTTTGTGCAAGATGATTTATCTTATCAAGTGTTTGTCATTCTGTCCTGGCATTTGAGCCCCTTGAGGTGGCAGCTTTCAACATTTTAACCTGCCACGTCTTCCCTGGATTATTTGAGCTTGTGCACTTTCTTCAGTTTCCATCTGTGTCCATATGTAAAGAGAGTGTATCTGATGCCTTCTCTTGTATTTCAGGAGAACCATTTATAGATGGACAAGCTGTTCCTTACGACCCCAAATACCATGAGGAGTGGGTGAGATATGCTAAAATTGGCAACCGGTGTACTCATAGGCGTCCCAACTTTGAAAGGAGAAGGCATAACACATGTACAGTCCTACCAGAGCCGGCCTGATCCACCAAGTTACCAGTTTCGCCACAGGTAACCCAAGCTACGAATGCAGCGGCAACTACAACAACACCGCCCCACCTGCTTACGAAGGCAGGGATGGGCCAGGGAGGCATTACCAATAGAGAACACTGCTAGAAGATTGCCTGTAGGAAAGTTAGTACGGATTTTTATGCATATATTCTCTATCCCTACCGGTGTTCTGAGAAATAGAATCACTAAAGCTTAGGTAAGTACTCTTTTTTTCTCTCTTTGTTGAAATAAATACAGTGTTGAGTAAGTTATTCGTATGGCGCCAGGATAAACAAGTGCCTCATGTTGCCAGGGTTTAAAATTTTCCTGCCGTACTGTATTGCAACAAGTTCTCCGTGCCATTCCTGACTAGAGTGTGTCACTGCATTTATGTGAAGGGGCTGTAGTGATTCTTGCTGCTGATGTTTGTTCTGGGAGATCCAGCCCATGTTTCACCATCGTTTTCTTCTGCGACTAGTCAGTCTTCCATCCCAAACCAAGCCAAGCTGTCAGGGTGTGCCATGGCTTGGGCTATTGTGCATAATATGTATCCAAATTGTGTTGTTGATTATCCTGTGGGCCTGCTGGCTACCTGGACAATGATCATGTCTTGACCACCGGAGGCGTATGCAATTTGTAACAACATTCTATTCCTCTTAATATATGGGCAGTCAACTGCCAATTCCTCGAAAAAATTATGAAGGGGACTAACAGGTGATCACCTGGAGCACCCCATCCCTTTCAATTTCTTCACCCAAAGTCATCCGAGTCTGCTATCATGGTTCTAGGGGCAGCTGTGAGATTGTCGGTTCGAGTGTAGCTATCCCTCTGATCTACGCGATCAGGTGGTTTTCTGAAGTGTGTGTGATTCATGGTTGCATGACTCTGTGTTACTACTAGTGTCACTAAATCATTTCTACTGGTAGATCATGGGTGTTGGTGTGTTGAAAATTGGTTGGGTGTTGGCTCATATCGCGTTGTTGTCCACCACTCCAACAGTTCTGTCTCAAGTTTTCGCAATGCAGTTTTGACGATCGTCTCTTCTCAGTTCTCACCAAGGGTGGGAAACAGCCTGCAATGCAATAGGTGTGGATATTCAAAATTGGTGTCATAACGCAGAGGAGGCTATTCCACAGGCCAATAAGGCCCCAACACTTTTGTAAGCACGTTCATTCAACATAAATAATTTAGGGGGAACTTCATAGTGATGCATGGGTACAATTGTCTTGTGCCGGTTCAACGGCCAGACGTGAAGCAACACATTTCTGCCGTCTTTCCAATGGTTTTACGATACAAGCTTTCTCCGATGCACCCAAATATTTTCTTGCAGGTGGGAAACTAACTACAGCAGCTCACTTCTTGCCACGGCCCTTGTCAGGCTTCTTCATCCTCTTGGATTTCTTCTTGCTCTTCTGCTTCTGCGCCGCCTTTGTTGAAGTCGAGGCAGCTTCTCCCGTGCTAGCCCGTTCATCATCTGGGCAAGTTTTGAATAAACAGGCCGTGGGCACCTTCAGGATGCAGAGGCTGGGGTCTTTCCCCTCGCGCCTCTCATCCTTGCATTGGCGACAACCATCCATGCATGACCCTGAACCAATCACAAGGCGGATGACCTGCTGCAGTGTCTTCCCAGCACCTTCCCACTTCGAGTATAGATCATCCACAGCTTTTTTGTCCGTCCTGTGAATTTTTACGCGCGCAAGTGGTAAATTAAATTTTCACGAGACACGTCTTGCACTAGACTAGAAGGTGGTACATATGATGCAGAAAAGAGAGGATGTTATTACTCATACATGCCTATCAATTAAAGTTGGGCCCAAATTAACACTTGCTTACCTGTCAGAAAGTTTTTCGAACTCACTGCAGATGTGCTTGATCTCTTCCAGATAGTGTTCATCGAGCTCTTTATCAACCAATGCTAGAACGCCTGTTTCCAGCCATGGAAGGGCATCTCTAAGAAATTGAATGACAACCCTTGCATCTTTCTGCAGAAATTAGCTTTTAGGATTACTTGCCAGCTGCCAACAATGGGACAAACTGGAAGATAACAAAACAAGCATTATTATAACATATGAAACTCACCTGGCCTTGCTCATCGAGTAGAAAAATCTCAACCTTCTTCCAGAGAGTGTCAAAGATACCAGTTGAATCTGTCTTTCTCGAACCCTCTACCTTTAATACCTCTACAGGCACAAGGACATCAGATGATTTTTTCTTTCTCGAACTGATCCCTATCTTTAGTTCTTTACCATCTCTACAGTCACAGGAATGTTTCCAGAAATAACATTTTTGAACTTGCTACCATCAGATTTTTCTGGCAATGGAGTCTCTTGCTTTACAGAACTTGGTTCTTCAGGACGCTTGCTACCATCAGAGTTTTCTGGCAATGGAGTCTCTTGCTTTACAGAACTTGGTTCTACAAGATGCAGAAGAGCCATTATCTTCGGAACATCATGCAAATCCTCCTTGCTTAACATATAGGCATTCAAGTTTCGACATATTACTGGGCTTTTGGGTGAACCAATAACTACCATATGATCTCCGATTGCGGCAAGTGCATCAGCAAGCACTCTTGTGAAGTTGCTCGGTGTGCGAGACCTCATTTTCAAAGCATCTTCAATCTTCTTAGAGAACTCCAAAGGTAAATCCTTAAAGACTTCATTCCTCACAAGGTTACGTGTGACCTCATAGCACTTCCCCGGAGAAAGAGCAAGGATCAGAGGATAAAGTGTAACAACTAGTCTCAGGAGGACTGCTTTGTATGAAGTACTGGAAGGACATGAAGTCTTATGTACCCATTCCTGGAGCATATGCTTGGTCGTCAAGATAGTAATAATTGTCTCGTATATGAAACGGCCTGATAAGCGTGCCAAACCATCAAGATCAGAATCTGGGCTTGATTTAGATACCAGGCAGGTGTCAATGAAAGCCTTGCTGGTACGGCACTCCAGCATATTGACCAAAAGAGATTTCGTGCAGCACATAAAATCATTCTGTACTAAGCATGATGAAGCCAAGAAACCAAGGCACTCCATAAGACCCACATAGCATGCTGGGGATATGTAGTCTAGTTCATCCTTCCACTTTACACTTAAGGTAAACTCAAGAGCAAGCTTAAAGTTGAAGATCAAGGAGGATCTATCACGACCACTGTCAAGAAATCTCTTGAAATATCGGAAAAAACCTGCCCACTCAGAATTATTGCCCAGGTACTGTAGTAGTCTTGAAAGTAGTGCTTCGTCCAATTGTGCTGCATGAAGCAGAAGCATGGTTGTTCTCCCAAGATGCCCATAAGTCAATTTTTTATTTGCTGGGCGAAGATTTGCACTAAGAGAATCAGCAATCAATCCATATGCAGCTGGTGAGTCAAGTACATGCAAGAGGCTCCCCTTTGTCCCATCTCTCCACACAAGAAAAACTAGCTCAAAGAATCGATGCCCACAGAGAACAAAAAAGCTTCTTAACTTCATGGAGCCTTTTGGCATGCTGAACTGTGGTTCTTCCAAAAACTTTGCTATCTCACGTATGATAAGGATAGTTCTCACCAGGGTATACGAAGATGCCGGCTTTGGAGAAATTTGAACAATTGACTCCAACTTCTTAAGTATACTGAAACCAACAGAAGACAGCTCATTCATCCAGAAACACTGAGCACATGAATGACACTCGGAGGCACCCAATAAACATCTGTTGCCGTCTTGCTGCAAAGAATTCCTGCCAGCGTTGGAAAGCCAACTTGCATTCATGTTCAGCACCACATATCTGTCACCTTCACCATCTTTTCTCAATCCGAAGTACTTGGCACAAAGATCTTCATACACAACTGCATAATCATTTAATTCTGGACCATCGGTGTGGCGAAGATGAGATAGTACTTTGATTATGATCGACTTCCAGTGATTCCAGGCATAAAACAGAGTTTGGGGTGACATCTGGTTAGAGGCCAGCATATCATTACAGCTATTTTCATCTTCAGATCCTGGTCCCAATTCTATCTTGTATCCAGAGGCTCGAGACTGAAGATGAACATCAAGGATCGAACGGGAAGCAACAAGTTCAACTAACAAGTTTGCACATTTTCTGCCCTCAAGCAAAGTGCAATTTAAACTTGAAAGAGACTTATTCACATCTGACAGTGCATCAGCTTCCACGCAAACAAAGCAGTAGAAGCACTTAGAGACCTTTTTTGCCATCTCTTTGGCTTTTGCAAGCAACTGTGCCTTCTCTGCATATCTTTTGGGAGGCCATCCTCTACTATTTGAAGACCACAAGGAATCCACAATGATATGGAGGAGGAGAAGCCGTGTTGCATCCTCAAACAAATCTGCCTTCTCGAGTATGTCTACCTCCAGTAATACATCTCCTTTATGCTTTGCTATTCCTGCAGCTTCTAGGAAATTACCCATTTCCATCTCTAAACTCAACAGTTCATCAACAAGATTTCTAGAATTTAGGAATGCCCGTATGTGATCCATAGAGCTGAAAGCTTTAACAAAGGGCATCATATGCTTTATGTCACCACACTCAAAATAATGTTGAGCACAATTATCCAGATACTTCGTTCTAATTGCAGAAACCTCCAAGGATTTTGAATTCTCAAATGATTGTTCCTCCTCTAACTGTTGCAGAAACTGCAAGCCCAGATTTTGTAATTGTTTTCCTTTCGAGCATATGGAGAAACACTTAGTGTAACATTTAGCTTTCAAGAACATTTCAGCTGCCTCCGACCAGCATTCAGCCCTAGCAAAACAGTCGCCAGCTTCCTCAAGTCTAGAAGTACCACACTTTTGCATATAGACCATACCTATGGCAATGCAAGGAACACAATGTTTATTCAAGACAGAGCTTCATGCAGTGTAAGGTAAAACTATCCATATGAAACCTAAAAGTTAGCATGTCTGCAATTTATGTAGGGATATCATTTCAAAAAAATGTTCTGAAATTTGATGACATTTACTTATATGGCAACTCTTTAACAGCAATTTGTCATTTGTAAAACGTTATGGAATGATGAAACCTCAAAATACGAATATAGCTTGAGAATTATGGAGAGTTGGCAGACCTGCTTTTTTGTAGTCACCTAATTTGATATAGCAATTAGCAGCTTTCTCATGCATGCCTATGGACTTGTAAATCTCTGATGCTGTTTGCAATGAAGCCTTGCCCAACTCCAAATTTGTTGAGATGACACGGTCAGCGGTCGCTAGAAGTCCGGAAGCTCTTGCCCACTTCTCTCTGTGTGCATCACCAGCCTTTTCGAAACACATAGTAGCCATCTCGAATTGCCCCTCATTGAATAACTACAGAAGGAAAAGAGAGAACTTGTAACATGGAATAACAATGGTAAAACAGAAGCACAGAAAAAGTGTAAGTAGGTATGCGCCATGACCCACCTAAGACCTAAGAAAGAATTTGTGTGCATAGAATAATTGTAAGAAAAAAACTATGAATTTCACAGGATTAAAAACACACACAAAAAAAAACACTGAGTAGGGCAAAATAATGCATAGCATGATAAATTAAAATTGGCTTTCCAGACCAAACAAGTAAAGATCACCAACCTTGATTCCCCGTAGCTTCCAATCATCACTGCTGCTCCCTGTCTGCATTGCCTGAATGAGGGAAGAATCAAGTAATCTAACTTCTACAAGACACAACTTCTTCCAGTAGTCAAACATTGGTCGACAGTAATCATCTGTATTTTCACATATCCACAGTCTTTGCCTAGTGCGTGTGATTGCAACATATAGTTGCTTCAGCTCTGAACAGAGAAGATAATGCTTGCTTTTGTCGAAACCCGGATGAGAGATCTCCTCAGAGTGTGCTATGATATCTTTATCCTCCATGTAGCCATAGAGAACTCTCCATTTGTTTCTTAAAGGCGACGAACCAAAGAAGTTGTACAACAGCACATCCTACAAAATATCTTTGAAGTAAGTACATTTGACATTTTGAAACAGCATGTTTTACAGTTAAAATATTTTGCAAAATGAATAAAGATGAAACTGAATTTATAGGCCCATACCTGAAACTCAAGGCCCTTACATTCGACAATAGTCAAAACAAGAGCTTGTTTACCAACAATATCAATAATTTGTTTTTTGGTAGCATCATCACGAACTAATATGACTTGCTCAGCACCAAACCCATGCAGGTTACCATGTTTACTTTTGCTTTCTCCAAAAATAGTCATAATTGCATTCTCATCGTTGTCAGACTCCAGCAGCACAGGAGCTTCTCCATGTACAAGTCCAGTCTCTGGATTAAGCTTGTCAACACTTGACGGGAAAAAGAAGTAAAGAAGGCTCATGATACTTTGTGCCATACGGAGGATGCCAGAGTGTGTGCGGAAATTCTGAGATAGTTGGAACATATCTGAGAGATGGACTCTTTTCCCATGTTTAAGTCCTTCATTAGACGCTTGAGTTTCTTGGAGGAATGCAGTATAAAAAAGTGAACGGATATCTTCAAACCTGAAATCGATACCCCTTGCTATAGTCTGTGCAGTGTCACCAGCAAAAAGGAAGCCTTCCTTGATGTTCAGACAGATATACTTAAGAAGTGCTATTTGTGTCATGGTGAGATCCTGCACCTCATCTATGTACACAAAATCCACCATATCTCCATTGTAGCCCTCAGATAGAAGACTGCTGTGAAGACTATTGACGAAATCTGACAAATCAAACTCCCTGGCAGTGCATTTCATACTCTCATATTCAAGGAATATATCATAAATTCTATCTCTATTCTCATTGTTCAAAGATGAAAATCTTTTATCTGAGAGCATCACATAATCTTGTCTTCCCAATTTGCCAGTATAAGGCCTGCTTGCTTGATATGCACCCTTTATATGAGAAATTATTTCAGTGAAGACAGTGGACGCAGCAAATTTCTTTGTCAGGTCTGCATTAAAACGGGGCCAGTAGAAAGTAGCAAATTTTTCATAGGTAACTTCCTTCAATTCAATAAAAGTTTGCACTGCACGAGATCTTGAATGGCCTCTCTCAAAGCTAGACTTCATTTCACCATAAAACGCGTCGAAAAAAGATGTCTGGCATGTTCCATCAAGCATCATCAAAAACTTACGATATGTTATAGTAAGAGGATAGTGCCCGTGAGGTAGATCACAAAAACTGTCAGGAATTTCTGTAAACTCTTCCAGGTCATCCATGATGTCATGCATTTGAAGAATGCTAGGCTGGTCAGAAACATCACCGGTGCCAAATCTATAAATGGTTAAAATAAATTGGAATTAGTACAAGGATTATTGTTGGTACAAATCATAAAAGGAGCAAAGCGATTAACTTCATAAGAAATCATTGAACCAGAATGTATAATTTCACAAAAGAGAACCAAGTGTGGCTCAGTTGGCTAGTCATGTGAGTGGCTGAGTGGTGCTCATGATTTGTCTTCCCCTTTTACAAAAAGCCACTGGGGTAGTCCCCATATGTGTAGTTTCTGATTATAATTCCAAAAAGCATATCTTAAAGTGAAAACGCATCTCAGATGAATAAAAGATTGACCCTTCATAAGGTATGACAAAGGGCCTAAAGAATATGAGGTTAGAAATGCAGTAGAAAGAAGTACAGTGAAAAAAATTGAGCCAACTTTTCTGCCCACTTTAAATAGTTGTATGGAAATCATTTCCAAAATGGTGTAAACATATGTAATACTTTTAAATAGGGGTCCAATTCAACAGACTTACCTTTTTAGTCTGCAGATGTGATCTTTTATGGCTGAACATAGCTTTGGGCTTACAGTGATAAATACTTGTTTCACAGAACTTTCTCCTCCATTCTTTGGTGATATAATATTATTGCCATATACCCCAGATAAATCAGCTCCATCCAAATTTAGACCTTGGGATGCAATCAATGACTGTTGCTCTTTTTGAATCAGTTTCATTGTCAATACAGTGGTTTTTCCAGTGCCTGACCTCCCAAGTATAAAACTAGTGAACGGGAATTGGATTATCACCTGCTCTTCATCAGTCAGTTCAAAGGGGATGTCGATTTCAGACCCATCAGTAGCTGTCAGCAAATGCTTTGCCATTCCAGATGATAAAGAGTAGAATTTCATCAGCAGGAAGCTTTCACTAACTTTTGAATTCTCCAAGGCATATGATGTATCCACAAGATCATGCTCTTCATGAGCATCAACTTTGCAATCCTTGTTATAGCGGATAATATCATGCACAATATCCCAAACCATAGGAACCTCCAGTTTCCTGTTATCCACAACAAAAAGGAGGGCAAAAATTAGAAGAATGTCTGCAGGCAGTTCATTTGTAGGCATGACTATTCACAAACAGTTCATCTATCTAAGTATCAGAGGTATAAAAAATCCAAGATACCAGATTATAGCCCACTAAAAATAAAAAAACTCACCCCTGTGTCTCCACTCTCCTGCAATGATCCAGGTAATCATCCGTGTACATGGAGAACAGATTCTCGAGACGTTGAACAGTTCTTGCAACATTTTGCTGTGACAGTAGATCCCAAATTCTTATTATCTGGGAATACGTTCTTTCAGTTTTCTCCACATCAATACTCCAAACAAGATAGAGGTCCCAGACCTTGTATACTTTTGCAAGATGAGAAACACCAGGCATATCAAGGTTCTTTACTGTTGTCCTCCAACCATCTCCAAGTTTGATAAGCTTTTGGAGTACTTCCTTCCTGAGCTGTGGTGATTTTAGTTTGGTGAAAGACTTTCTAAACTCGTCGCTAAGAATGACCTGTTGAATATATGAACACAAGAAATGGAACATGAGAAAGAGTGTATACGAGAAAAACAAACAGTGTATACACTTCAAGAGAAGGTTCTTAAAGTAGCACATCCCCTGAAAATCTTATTTACAAACCTCTCACAATTCAATTACAGAGCAAACAGCCTAGCAGAGTGATCAGTCTCATTTGCATAGTTTTTCAAAGCTCCTTTTCATTTAGTTTCACCTCAGTCATTGTATTGATTATTACTCTCTTTTGCACTTAAGCAATATATTTTCAGAATTGTTGTTATCCCACAACCATTATACAGCAAAGTCCTTTTTCATGCAGTTTAGGTGCGCAAAGGCACCAATATCTTCTAAGGGTACATCTGCAAATCCATAAAAGCACGAAAGGATCAACTTGTGGGAGTGGTAGAAGAAGCTAGGGGGCAAGGAGCAAAAGAGGTAGACCTCACCTGCTCCCCTGACAGAGAAGGAGGAGGAGGGATCAACACACGCCACGCAAAAGAAAAGAAAGGAACCAGGCAGGAGGAAAGAGGAGAGGAGGTGGCGCCCCTGACCAGACACCATTGAAAGGGTGTCTGATCGCCTGCGCGGCTGCAGGCTGAAGACGTCTCCCATCTGACAAGAGGGCGGCGCTGTCTGATCCCTCTACGCCGCTTCCCTGCTGCTGCTCCTCGACCACTTGCCGCTGATCTCCGAGGACCCGCTGCTGCTGGTCCTCAACGATCTGGTGATGCTCCTCTTCGGCGACTTCATTCTGCCCCTCACCTGCGATCTGATGCTGTTCCTCTCCAACGACGTCTTCTGCTGAACACCAATGTCGTCTGCTGGTCCTCTTCTTCCTCAACCACTTCGCCTACATAAGGTTCAGTTCGAGCCAAGAGCTGAGAACAGAGAACTCCCCTCTCTTTACTCTTCCTTATCTCTGTCCTGCTTGCTGTAAGATAAGTAGCTTGTGCGTGATCGGAAGATGCTTGATGTATTGCCTGAGATGAACATGACAACGAGAGAGAGTTCTTCCCTGCCTGTATGCTAGTTCCTTATATTAGGAAGTGAATTGAGAGTGTGTTTGCTGATACTGTGTTTCCTGTTCTCTGCAAATTAGGAAACTACAAAAGAATATGTTTGGTTCTTGTGATGTTTCTGAAGATCTAGTAGCTCTTTGTTTTTATTGTGATGTCTAGTTTCTCTCTTGCACGTTTAGGATCGCAGATCTAGCAGATTCAAGTTGTTCCTGTTTAAATTCAGTCACTTACATGCCAACCAAATGTATGATCGCAACAAGCTGTAAGAACCTATGAGTAGTTCTATATGTGACAAGTGACCACATACATGATTCCAAGAAGTAAAGACACTATTCATGAACACAAACAAAATCACACTATAAAGGAAGTGTATATTCAGTAAACCCTAACTACCTGACAACAAGCATGAGCCTCATAAGACAAATGTACATACATGTGGTTTGCATTCTGGGTAATTTAAGTGCAGCGATATATTAGAAAACATGAAAGTAGTTCAAAAGTCAAATTGGCTGAAACCATGGTACTTACCTTCCATCTGGTATTGCTAAAAACCGCTGAATCAGCATTAAGAAGATCCTCAAGTTCATCAAGCTCTTGCTTTACTTGCAAAACCAACTTACAGATGGTTGCGTCATTGGTGGCACTGAAAATACATTTACGTCTCTCCGCATCAGCAACAAGGTCTGTCCATTCTGTCCCACTTTTATAAAGTGTATGAGCATTCCCAACAATCCAAAGACAGTGCCTGTATGAATAAAGCATCCATCAGATAATTTGTATCATCAGTCTGACATACTTTGAACAGCAATAAAACAAGGGACCGCAAAAAAATTGATGCACACCTTGCTCTAGTAAGGGCAACATTTGTTCTTTGGTTATCAGCAAGAAATCCAACAACTCCTCTACCGTTGGATCTAACAGTTGATAGTATTATTATATCATCCTCTTCTCCTTGGAAATCATCAATGGACTTCACCCGCACGTGGAAGCCATCACATGTATCATATTTTTGGCCAAGTCGATTTTTAATTGCATCAACTTGAGCATTATATGGAGAGACCACACCGATGCTGAGCCCTTGGTCTGTCCTTTTCCAAGCTGCAGAAAAAACTTAAGTGGTATGCTTACTGATCATTAGGGATATTTTTTGACAAGGCTGTTGAAAGAATATTCTTCAGCAAATTTAAGTTGATTCTGTATAACCAAATCATTGATATATCATTGCTTTTCAACTACAAAGTCTGAAGATAATAAAAGTTACTAAGGCGGTCCATGCAGTGGCCAACAACTCAAATAGAGCATAATGTTTCATCTTTCATGTCATCTACCTAATGTTATTTTTTTTTAAATAAACATAATATTGTCTACGGAACAGGGCAGTACAATTGAAATTTAATAAAATCAGATTGATGCAATTAACCACATCAAGATATACACATAGAAAACTGAACTCTCAAACATACACTATTGTGGTGAACACCTTTCTACCAATGAAGGTTATGCAGTATGCAATACAAGAACGGCAGACCACGTAAGCTTCTAAAGATCTCATGTTATATTACCAAATAGCTTCACAAAAAATAACTAGAAAGGATATTAAGGTTAAAGAAAGGATAGAGTTCAGCTTAGACATACATTTAAAGATGGTATGGATTAGGTGCAAAACAACGGCAACTTCAACCATGTTTCTGCGACTGTTTCCCGTGCCCTCTGTGTCTTCCCTTCCATCAGTGAGATTTATAAACATGTAGTTGCCAAAAGGGAGGCATGTGTAATCCTTATTATAACTAGGAGACAGGACATTAGGACCATCTAAAATCTTCCTCCCATAAAACTGAGCATTTGGGAATAAGCTGATACAAGGATTCATGCGATACTGTATATTCAGCAAATGCTTATCAAATTTGAGCATAACCAATCTCCCAAATAAACTTGTCGCACATCCAGCTTCTTTGCATACCTAAAGACAAACAATGAAAGTACGAATTAAGATTATCAAAAACAATCAATAACAACGGAACATAAAAGAAAGATATGACCGTTACATTTTTTATTCTTAGCATTTCAGTATCAGAAGTTTATCCTGTTGATAAATGCTCCAATGACTAAGAAATGAAATCAGACAATATAATGAGACAAAACCTTACTTTGCTTTTAACCATTGCACTGAGCTGACAGTCATCTCCTACCAAAACAACATGTTTTAACCAATGCAGACGTAGTGGGATCACCAATTCACACTCCCGCACTTGAGCAGCCTCATCAACAATTAATACTTCGAGGGGTGCAATCTCCATGTGATGTAACCGGTAAGAGCTAGAGGTAGTACAGAAAAGAAGTGTTGCATTACGTATGCAGTAATTCTGGACCCAGTTTTTGTTTACTCCAGTGGGTAAATTAAGCGAATGTAGCAGATCCTTAAGCAATTTAAGGCATGAAGACCTTGCTCTATCCAGTTCCTTCTCAATAGAAGATATAGGCTGTGCACAAACGGAGTTTTCAGTTGACAGACAACCAAGGCCCCTTTTTAAGCTCTCATCAGTCAAGCCTACGTCGCACAGAAGAGCACCAAATTTTTCCAGTATATGAAGCAATGCAGATATATTTATGGCACTGTCCTGAGAAAAGCACCTCCCAGGAAGGTGAACCCACAAATTCATGACGCATCTTTGCAGAGCTACTGCTGTCACATCAAATTGCTTCTTTATGAAGTCCAGAAAGCACACTGGATCAATTTTGCCATCATCCTCGAGAAGAATATCATACCGTGAAGCAGAGTCTTCAAAAAAGGATATCATTGAAGCTATTCTGTAGTTCCATCCAGACGATAATGAAAAGCATTCCACAAGTTCATCGACACGAAAATCCAAGAAAACTTCCTGAAGATCCTCTGTGATGTCCATGTTAGACCTGCTTCCAAATAACAAGATATCTCCAAGAGAAAAAGGTAGACCAATGTTGTCAGTGTGCTCATTGAAATCCTTCAAGTTTTGAAGGAAACGAGTGCAAACTCCAACAACAGCAACATTTGTGGGAGCACAAGTAAGGGTTCTGCATTTCAAACACGCCAAGACCCACAGTAAAGCGCTAACTGTCTTGGTTTTTCCAGTGCCTGGTGGACCCCATATAAGCTTCATGAGGTTCACATGCCCACATTGTACAGCTGAGATGACAGATTCAATAGCATCCACTTGTGATTGATTAAGCTTAACCGACAGTAATTGCTCTGTGAAAGAAGCCAAACAGCCCCCATCCTGCTTAACACAGACACCGCAAACATCCTCACCCTGCAACAGAGCCAACAAAGAGGAGCTCAAAAGGTTAGGTCCCATACTAACATAATGGTAATGAAAATAGCAAGTAAAACAAAAACGCGAGTATTCATGTCATATTACCAGATTTGTGGGGGCTAAGAGTGACTTGATTACTGTGAAATTGTCATTCATGTTTTTATCAAAGGTAAGTGCTTTCCATATCCGTATGTTTGTCGTGATATTATTGAGAAATATTGCATGTTTGAGTTTGTTCAAGTCTTCTCCCAAACCAATATTCTTTTCCACTTTGACTCTGAAGCCCTTCTGGTATTCACCATCCATGGAAACCTCAGTAACCATTGCCAAGCAATATGTGACACCATGGCGGTTTAAGTCCTCTGCAGCTTCTAGTTTGATGCTAGACAAAATAAAGATGTCACCATTCCTGGCAGAATAAGCCCCAGTAGAGAAACCAGCATGATTGTCCCAAAAGTCCACATCCATAAAGTATGATCCCGGTTTTCCTGCTACCTCCATGGAAAGTATTTTCGACGAGGGTGCTTGACTGACGAGTTCAAGGCATGAGCACAGATCTGACCTTGTTTCTTCAATCAGAGGCACACGGTACGATGCGAGATAGTGATCAAGTGACTTGAAGTTGCAGGGAATAGTCTCAACCTAAAAACAAAAGAGGTCATTTCGAAATGAAATCTGATTATAGTTAGCAAAAGATGATTCCACGACAGTTCCTTGAGCACACGAATGGCATGTAAACAGAAGAGCTATATATATGGTCAATTTCATCTACTGCAAGAACAGGCAAGAATCAATACAGGGCTCATATCACAAGGAGGTTACCATACTACACTATAGAAATAGTTTCTCATAGCAAAACAACTTGTAATAATAAAGTTCTTCACTGCAAGAACATCTGGCACGTATCTCTCTCATTAGGATACATGACGTACACCCCTATCATGTTCCAACAGAGGTCTGAAACTTACACCGTGTATTATCTAATATGGAGTAATAAAGTTCTTTGGAGACACTTCACAAATGGTGGTCACATAATGAAATTAGTGTGTCATTGTTTTCTACAGCAATGTGTACCCCCATCGGTAACATAAGAATCATCATTCTCTAAAAAAAAGAAGCATGTAGAAGTTAGCCCGAATAAGTCACAAATGGCAGCAGCAACAGGCAACAGCAACCTGTAATTTCCTGAAATCCAACAATTACGTACGTTGCCATCAGACAACAGTCCAGAAATGGCACTCAGCACATGCTAATTAATTGCAGTTCCAGTTCCATGACACGTGGACAGAAACCCCCTCTAAACCCTAGCGCACGGACCACACACACCATCATCTGGAACATCCAACAGCTGACCAGCTTCGATTACACATATAAAAGGCAGCGCACTAAACGCGATTAACCAAAAAATCACCAGATTCAAACCTAGCGCACATACGCAGCATACGCCTCGGCGGTCGGAGTCCGTGCCATACACACACAGATTCGACCGTAATAAAAACAAAACAGAGGGTCAAGCCCGCACAAATCATCATCATTCGGAGGCGGAGCGAGGGAGGGATTGATGGATGGCGCACGGGCACGGGGCACGGGGCACGGCACGTACCTTCCCCCTGTAGAGGTCGTCGTCGTTGATCTCCTGGAGCGACCAGGAGAGCACCACGCGCTCCAAATCCATCTCCCCCATGTCGCAGCACGGGCCGGGGCCCTCGTGTCGCGCGACCTAGCCGCTCACGCGCGAGCACCTGAGCAAGCAGGCGGCATTTGGGAGGAGGAATGGAAGGAAGGGGGGTTGGTCTGTGGTCTTGGCCGTCTGGAGGAGGGAGGAGTCGCTTGTGGTCAGTCAATGGAGAAAAGCAGAGCAGGAGCGATCAATGTGAGTGGAGGGGGATCAGACGATCAATATGGTAGTACTGCGCAGGCGCAGGCAGAAATCTTTTGCTTGTGGGAGAGGAAGAGCGAGGAGGCTAGCAGGATGCTTTTTGGGGTGGTGTCTTGGGATTCGGGCCCTTTTTCACGGGGCAGGTAAAGAGAGGAGGGTGGCAGCCGCGGTGATTGAACAGTGCGAGAGCTAGCACAGGGAGCGCCGGAGTGCTACGGCTACAGTAAAAATGCGATGGTAAAAAGTACCAGTACGGGTAGACCGTCTCTCCTCTCCTGCGTTTGGTCGCAGACGGTCCTTCTATTATTGTAGCATGTCATTAGAGTATGTAAGGGCATTTACAGCCGGAATTGCCTAACCCGGGCCTTTATACGTCGACAGTGACCGGACTTCAAATAATTCATTTTGCAATCATAATCATCACTTTGAAAACATCAAATACATGTAAACACATGCACGTCGACCATCTTGACCAAACATAGTTCAGTGCACACAAATACAAATTGTTCATACTTAAGAATACAATAATCCAAACATCGCTCAAACATAAATATTGTTGATAGTGCATAATTAATAAATTAAAAATCAAATTTTACTGATTTCCAGTGTGGACCCACATATGCTCCACAAGATCATTCAGAAATTACATATGCACCTGTTGATCTCGCAGTTGTCGATACATCTTCAGAAAGTTGGCAATGCTCTCTGCCTCTGCCTCTTGTTTCTAGAGGCGGACATGAGTTTCGGACTTCTCAAAAGCATGTGTGCGCGCTGCCCCTTCACCCTCATTCTCGACAATTATGTTGGACAAGATTACACAGCATGTCATGAGCTGCCAAAGTGTATCCGCTTCACACATCATCGCAGCTCCACGAACAATACCCCCAACGAGTTTGGAGCACTCCAAATGCACTATCCACATCCTTCCTAGCCGCCTCTTCCATTGTTGCAAAGCGGCTTTGTTTGGTGCCTTGAGGGTCAGATATGGTCTTCACAAACGCCACCCACTGAGGATAGATATATACCATCGGCAAGGTAGTACCCCATGGTGTAGTTGTGTTCGTTGACGGTGTAGTTGCACGGTGGAGCTTCCCATCACAAAATCTCTTGAACAAAGGAGATCATTGGAGCACATTGATGTCATTGCACGAACTAGGCATGCCAAAGGAAGCATGTCAAATCCACAAGTCCTTCGATGCCGCTGCTTAGTATTATGGTGGCTTCTTTGATGTGACCTTAGTATTACCCATGCAAACCTTTTGGGTAGTTTATCCACTACCAGTGCATGCAATCAATTGAACCTAACATACTTGAAAATCCTCTTGCTTCTCCAATTGCCAATAATTTTTCTGTGGCCTCCACATGTCGGCTCTCTCAGGTACTCTCCTCCAAACACCTTGAACCACAGTGCGTGCAAATTGCACCGTGGTCGCCAGGACCGTGCTCTGCCCCATCCTGATTTCTATATCAATTGCATCTGCGGCCTTCCCATAAGCAAGCATCCTGAAAGCAGTGGTGCATTTCTATAGAGGAGAGAAAGAAAGTTGTCCGCAATAATCCTTCCTCGGCTTGAAGTTGTCATCAGCCTCCTCAACAACAGTCACTACACGCAAGAACAAATTTATGCTCATTCGGTAGCGACGTCGAAAAAACTTTCAAGGAATGTTGGGTCCGCTGTGACCTGTGAAGTAGTCCGAGTACAGAAGCCTTGCACCGGCAATCCTATCCCGACGAATAACTCTCTGGCCCTTTATGGAACAACTTGAAGTTCAGAATGTGCTCCTCTTCCTTCTCCAACTCCTCTAGGATGCTCAACATCATCATGATTTCGGCATCTTCATCGTCCGAATTCTAATGAGGCAATGAACTCACTGAATATGAATTTGTCAAGGTCGGAGTTCCCATAGCCATCATTCCACGATGAATCCATTGGTGACCTACAATTTTATCGAACACGTAGAGCGTGAGGTGTATATATGGGGGAGTTGGACGTACCAGGGTGGCGTTCGGTGGTGGGGAACTATGGTCGGTGGCGGTGTGGATTGCAGCCTCCGATGGCGAAGCCCTAGGATGGGGATGACGACGGAGCAACGACGACGCATAACTCCGGTGGCCGCTATGCGAACGAGGGCCAACAACAGAGAAGAGGAGAGGACTGGTCGGGCAAGGAGGGGGTGGGGGCGCGGATATGAGCGGATTGGCGTAGGCCCTAATGGCCAGCCCAACATGGCGGGCGCGTCCGGGCGTCCCCATATCCGCCCCAGATATGGGCCGGGTATGGGGAGTGTCGGTCAGTCCGGGCAATAATTGGGTCGGATATGGGGCGCCTTGTTGGGTGGCGTTTTTTCGTTCGGGCACTGATCGCGGGTAGCCCGCCCGGGCGTTTGGGGCGGGTATGGGGGCTCCGGTTGTAGATGCTCTAAGGGCATCTCCAACGCGGACCCCTAAAACGGACACCGCATCTATTCATGGACCGGTCCGAACAGATGTCCGGACACTGATACGGAAGCCGGTCATCCAAAGCTAGCTGCAAACGTCCGGTCACATTTTGAACCAAATTTAACCAAAAAAAACAAATTTGATGCAAATTTAAACAAACTAGATGATTTTCATTAAAACTTGAATAACTTTTACATAAAACCGGACGGCATTTCGTCCAGTGAACTAAATCTAAAAAAAACCTAATACCCTATACTTGACGGTGACCTCGTAAGCATGCCAGGCTGGCCGGCGGCACCTCCGTCGCCATCATCGGAGTCATCACCGCATACACCGCGGCCTGCTGTTGCAACTTGTCCTCCTCGTCACTGGAGAAGATGAGATCTCCTCCTTCGCCGAGTCGTCGGCCACCATGGAGGAAGAGGAACCCAGAGACCAAGGGCGACAGCACCATGATCCAGAGCCGCCCACCGGCTTCGAAGCCCATGACTTGCCTATCGTCGGTGAGTGGATGAAGAGGGAAACGGCGGCGATGCGCGGAGATGTGGAGTGTGATGTGGACGGCGCTGGTGTCGTCCTTAAATAGTCGTGGCCAGGCGAACGGACGATCAGCCCACTTCAATGCGGTGCAACGGCCGGAGTTGGTTTCTCAGGACGACGCGTCTGCATTGAAGTGGCGTTGCCCATCTGGTCGCATCGATCAATGTCGTCCTCCCGTCCGGTCACGTCGCGTGGCATCAATGCCAGCTGTTGCGGCTCGGGGCCGGCATGAATGTGGCGCTGGAAGCAGTGCGTCCGTTGAAGAAATAGCACTGGAGAGGGTTTTGGATGGGACCAAGGTGTCGTATGCATGCATGGCAGCGGTCCGAACACCCGCAAAAGCCCCGCCGGTTTGCTTTCGATTTGCGGAAAAACGGACGTCCGAACCGGTCCGTGAGCGGATGGGGTATCGTGTTGGATGACAAAGCACGTTTGGCTGCCCGGTCCAAACGAATTCGGGCGGTTAGAGGGTTGGAGATGTCTTAACCGTCAGTTGATTGAATTTCCAATTCAATCTCGATCGAATTCTCTGACCTATGGTCTTGATTAATTTTGCATCGAGTCGGCTGTGGAAAAAGTTGATTGTTTCTAATTGGTGTTCTCGGTCGAATTTTGGATTTCTCGCCTTCCGATTTCCACCTGCTCATCCAATTAAACGGGCTGGTTCTCCCCAATCTCCAATAGCTGCCTTATAATAGGGCTTAACCACTTTTTAGAGCACTTGGAGGCAAAAAAAAAGCTTCTCCAATAGCTTTCCTATCGTAAAAAATTGACAAAAATATTTTTGGGCAGCCCAAAAGAGAGGCTCCAAGTGCTGCAAATATACATCACTTGGACGGCTGCGGTAAACCAGACCCCCCGCGCGCAACGCAGCAGGCATTCGGTTTCTTTCCCGCGCGCCTGGCTCCCCATCTCCCCTTGCCCGCCGGCCACCACCGCCGCCATGTCTAGCCCCTCTGATGTCGCGCTTGACCCCGCGATGATCGCCGCTGCTCCCGCCCTCCTCACCATGGCCGGCGGAGCCTCCGCTGTCGCCGTTGCCCCTGTTCGCCGCCACGGATCCACGGCTCCACGACCGGCCGCTGTCGCCATAATGGAAGAGCCTCCGCCACCGCCGAAGAATGCGGCCGCCAGCAAGCCTCGAGAAGGCGGCTCGAAGAGGCCGCCGCGTGATCCGGACTTGGTTAAGCCACGGGTGAAGACGAAGGACACAGCTCCGGCGGTTGTTACTGCCATGGCCCCTGCTGCCGCTACGCCACCTTCCCCTTCCCCTGCCGGACACGGTGGACGTACTGTCAACACCCGCGGCCACCGTTGTTGGCAAGCCTGACGTGTTCGATGTTATGTCTCAAAGGTTGAAAAAACTGTTCATTTTTTCTCAATTATTTGTTGTGAAGTTGAATGCACTTGAGAAGTGATGTGTTTGTATGTTCAATTATGTGCATGTAGTGTTGATGATGAAACTTTCTTGCACTATACAAATGTTGCAAATGAAGATTTTGTCTCTCAAGATATCCCATCACAAGAGTTTGAATCACAATATGATGAGGATTGATAACCCACAAGTATAGGGGATCAGTTGTAGCCTTTCTCGATAAATAAGAGTGTCGAACCCAACGAGGAGCTAAAGGTAGAATCAATATTCCCTTCAAGTTCTATCGACCACCGATACAACCCTACGCACACTTAACGTTTGCTTTACCTAGAACAAGTATGAAACTAGAAGTACTTCGTAGGTGTAATGCTAGAACTACTTTGCAAGAATAAAACTAGGAGTACTTTGCAAGATAATAAAAGTTAGTTGTTTAGTAGAAAGCTTTTGTAACACAAGAGAAGGATTTGTCCCTAGGCAATCGATAGCTAGATCGGTAATCATTATTGCAATTTTATATGAGGGAGAGGCATGAGCTAACATACTTTCCGTACTTGGATCATATGCACTTATGATTGGAACTCTAGCAAGCATCCGCAACTACCAAACATTATTAAGGTAAAACCCAACCATAGCATTAAGTAACAAGTCCTCTTTACTCCCATACGCAACAACCCCCTTACTCGGGTTTGTGTTTCAGTCACTCACGCAACCCACCATAAGCGAATTATGAACGTATTGCAACACCCTACAGTATACCTGTGCATATATCGGGCCGGGCCAAAAAAAGCCCGGTGCTGAAAACCCAGGCCCAAGCCCGGCCCGGCCCGACCGTCGGGCCTACTAAATCGAGCCCAAGCCCGAAAAAGCCCGACACGGCACGATCGGCCCGGCCCGACTACGGCTAAAATCTCCTTTTTTGCAAGCCCGAGCCCAGCCTGACCTGCCCATTGGGCTCAATTTTCAGGCCCGAGCCTGGCCCGATGGCACGCTCGGGCTCAGCCCAGCCCGGGATTTTCGGGCCGGGTCGGGTCGGGCCGTCCGGGCCGGGCCGGGCCGGGCTGCCCATGGCCAGGTATACCCTACAGCGGTAATCCCACACGTTTGCGTGACACGGAGGGCACCATAGGACACCACCAAAATAAAACATACAACTTAAACCAATCACGATCATCAATCAACCCATAGGACAAAACGAATCTACTCAAACATCATAGGATGACAACACATCATTGGATAATAATATGTAGCATTAAGCACCATGTTCAAGTAGAGAATTACAGCGGGAATAGAGAGGTTACACCACTGCATAGAGGGGGAAAGAGTTGGTGTTGACGGCGGCGAAGTTGTTGGTGTAGATCGCCGTCACGATGATTGCCCCGGCGGCGTTCCAGTACCACCGGGAGAGAGGGGGAGAGAGCCCCCTTCTTCTTCTTGATTGGTCTCCCCCTAGATGGGAGGAGAGTTTCCCCTCTGGTCCATGGCCGCCATGGCTCCCGGAGGGCAGGAGCCCCTCTGAGATTGGATCTCTCTCAGTTCTTTTCTGTTTCGCGTTCCTATTTTCTGGCCAAAAACCGTTTCTTATATTCCCGGAGATCCGTAACTCCGATTGGGCTGAAATTTTGAGGGGATTTTCTTCCGGATATTATATTTCTTGCGTCAGAAGAAGGGCCCCAACCGCCTTACAGGGGCGCCACAAGCCTGCCAGGCGCGCCCTGGGTAGGGGGGCGCGCCCCTCGAGCTTGTGGGCCCCTCGGGCATCGTCTCGCATTGATTATTTTTCCCAAAAATCACATATATTCCAAAATAAATCTCCATAAATTTTTATCACGTTTGGACTTCGTTTGATATGGATTTTCTGTGAAACAAAAAAATGCAACAAACAGGAACTGACACTAGGCACTGGATCAATATGTTAGTCCAAGAAATCATATAAAATGTTGTCAAAAGTATGTGGAAAGTGTAGGATATTGGCATGAAACAATCAAAAATTATAGATACGATGGAGATGTATCAGCATCCCCAAGCTTCATTCCTGCTCGTCCTCGAGTAGGTAAATGATAAAAAGATAATTTTTGATGTGGAATGCTACCTAGCATAATCTTGATCATGTAATCTAATCATGGCATGAATATTAAGATACGAGTGATTCAAGGCAATAGTCTATAATTTGATATAAAGACATCAATACCGAGGCATACCAACAAACAATCATGCTTTTCAAAATAAAAATGCTAAAGAATGCTATCCCTAGCCCGTCATGCTCAATCATTGATCCAGTCATGATGTACAAAACATTAACTATACTCAATGCATAAAAATGACAATAGTGCTCTCCAACTGGTGCTTGAATGAGAAGGTGATGACTCAATAATAAAAGTAAAATAACATAAAGTAAATAGATAGGCCCTTCGCAGAGGGAAGCATGGATTTGCAGAGGTGCCATAGCTCGTAGATTAAATCAGAGATGAATACATTTTGAGAGGTGTACTTTTCCTGTCAATGTCACGACCAAGGATTCTCAATATCTTCCATGCTAAACACATTATAGGCGTTTCCCAAGCGGAAAAGGTAAAGTTTACTCGCTCTCAACCATTCAAACACAAGCCATGGCTAGCCAAATCCTCGGGTGCCCTCCATACAATCAACTTTCCGGGGGAGTTTGTTTCATTATATATTTTTGTCATTTTGATTACAGGACTGGGCATCCCAATTACCAGCCTCTCTCGTATAATGACAAGTGAATAAACACCGATCGTGAGAATAAACCGCTTAGCATGGAAGATACTAACCACCCCCTGCCGCTCCATGAGCGGTATGGGCACACAAAACATATGCTTATTTGAATGATTAGAGGTGGTACATGCAAATTTACTTGGAACGGCAGAGTAATACCACATATAGGTAGATATGGTGGACTCGTTTGGAACAACTTTGGTTTAAGGATTTGGATGCACAAGCAGCATTCCCGCTTAGTACAGGTGAAGGCTAGCAAATAGATTGAGAAGCGGCCAACTAGAGAGCGACAACGGTCATAATCCACTAGTAGAAAACAGGGCTTTGGTCCAGGCCAGATAAGAGCATTAGTCCCGGTTCTGCTACGAACCGGGATCAATGGGTGTATCAGTCCCGGTTCGTGAGGCCAGGACGCCGGCCGGGCCTCGGCAGGACCCCTTTGGTCCCGGTTCCAGACACGAACCGGGACTAAAGGGCCTCGCTCCCCTTTAGTCCCGGTTGGTGGCTGGAACCGGGACTAAAGGTTGACCCCTTTGGTCCCGGTTCCAGACACGAACCGGGACTAAAGGACCTCGCTCCTGGCGCAGCCCCTTTAGTCCCGGTTGGTGGCTGGAACCGGGACTAAAGGTTGGCCTTTAGTCCCGGTTTTAGACACAAACTGGGGCTAAAGTTTTGCCTATATATATCCACCTCCCCCCGCCCCATCTCCTCTGTTTTTTTGGCCGTGGAAGGGTGGGAGGTTTGTGCTACTCTGTTCTCACCTCCTATGCACATGAGGTGTTGGATGAAATGCCCGAGCCACACTTAAGCTTTCTCCTCTCCAAGCTCGACCTCCAAGCTACATTTTCCCCAAGATCTGTCTAGGTTTGGCGGTGCACCAACTACACAAGTGTTCTAAAAGGTTAGCAACTTCATCGTTTCATCTCTCACTGCTAGTTTAGCTCATTTCAAATGTTGTAGAAGTAGAGTGGTTTGTGGGTTTTAGTGGAGGAGTGTATGTGGGAGTTCTTTTGATTTAGATGCACAATTTGAGCTGAAATTAACTTCTTAGAGTCTGCACATGTGTAGGGTGCCATCCCCGTCCCCGTCCTCACCGTCGTCGATCGCCCGCGCCGATCTCGTCGTCGGCACCACCGTGGTGAGCCTCTTGTTCTTATCTTCTTTTTAAAAGAAAAAATTTCTTACTTGTATGATTTAGATAGATACTTGTATAATTTTCTTACTTTTATTATTGTTTGTTATTATATAGTGCCATGACTTTGGTATCCGCCCCCGTCGGCCCTCGTCCTGTCTATGATTCGGATGTGGTATATTATCTTTTATTACTATTTGTTTCATTTAGTGTTTATGACAATTATGCCGACCAACGTGACATAGATGTTTTTATCTAGGAGGTATGTGAACCGGAAATTCCAACCGACCCTCTTGTCGAGAGGTTAAATTTAGTTGAAAAAAAAAACAATTACTTGAAGAAAAAATTGAAAAGAATTGAGGAGGAGAAGATGGAATTGGAGTTGCATGTTGCCGATGTCGTCGATGATCACAAGATCAAGATGGATGCAATGCGCTTGAAGATTAGAAAGATTAGAAAATATGCCATTCATAATGAGGCTTGGTATCATTATGCCGTTGGATCAATTGTTACCTTAGTTGCGATTATGATCGCATTTGTTGTTGCATTTAAATGTTTTTCATAGTTTCAATGTATGTTTTAATTAGATGCTCTAGAGAGCTATATGTTGTCCTATATATGAGAACTATGTATGAACTTTATGTATTTATTTTTTCAGTAATAACATTTGATCACTACAGTACGTTGGTTTTAATGTGATGATGAACTTGTATTAATTTGGTCACTTCTCTATTCATGATGTTCTGTAATGGTTTTTGATACACTTAATTATATAATGCACGCAGATGAACCGGCAATGGATGTACGGTGACCGACGCACCTCCGAGTACATTGATGGCATGCATAATTTTCTCGAAGTGGCTGAGGCAAACAAGCAGAATGGTTTTATGTATTGTCCATGTACTGTCTGTGGGAATACGAAGTCTCACTCTGACTCAAGAACCCTTCACATCCACCTGATTGAGAAGGGTTTCATGCCACACTATAATGTTTGGACCAAGCACGGAGAAAGAGGGGTTATGATGGAAGACAACGAAGAAGAGGATGATGACAACTATCCCCCTGAATACGGTGATACTGCAACGGGGGAAGCTGAAGATCAAGAGGCACCAGATGATGTGCCCGATGATGATCTTCGTCGGGTCATTGTTGATGCACAGACAGGATGCGAAAGTGAAAGGGAGAAGTTGAAGTTCGAGCGCATGTTAGAGGATCATAAAAAAGGGTTGTACCCAAATTGCGAAGATGACAACACAAAGCTCGGTACCACACTGGAATTGCTGCAATGGAAGGCAGACAATGGTGTATCTGACAAGGGATTTGGAACGCTACTGAAAATAATGAAGAAGAAGCTTCCAAAGGATAACGAATTGCCCGACAGTACGTACGAAGCAAAGAAGGTTCTCTGCCCTCTAGGATTGGAGGTGCAGAAGATACATGCATGCCCTAATGACTGCATCCTCTACTGCGGTGAGTACGAGGATTTGAACGCATGCCCGGTATGCGATGCATTGCGGTATAAGATCAGACGAGATGACCCTGGTGATGTTGAGGGCGAGCGCCCCAGGAAGAGGGTTCCTGCCAAGGTGATGTGGTATGCTCCTATAATACCACGGCTGAAACGTCTGTTTAGAAACAAAGAGCATGCCAAGTTGATGCGATGGCACAAGGAAGACCGTAAGAAAGACGGGAAGTTGAGAGCACCCGCTGACGGGTCGCAGTGGAGAAAAATCGAGAGAAGGTGGGGGGACTTTGCAGGTGACGCAAGGAACGTATGGTTTAGTTTAAGTGCAGATGGCATTAATCCTTTTGGGGAGCAGAGCAGCAATCATAGCACCTGGCCCGTGACTCTATGTATCTATAACCTTCCTCCTTGGTTGTGCATGAAGCGGAAGTTCATTATGATGCCAGTGCTCATCCAAGGCCCTAAGCAACCCGGCAACGACATTGATGTGTACCTAAGGCCATTAGTTGAAGAAATTTTACAGCTGTGGAATGGAAAAGGTGTACGTGTGTGGGATGAGCAGAAACAGGAGGAATTTGACCTACATGCATTGCTGTTTGTAACCATCAATGATTGGCCTGCTCTTAGTAACCTTTCAGGACAGACAAACAAGGGATACCACGCATGCACGCACTGCTTAGATGATACCGAAAGTATATATTTGGACAAATGCAGGAAGAATGTGTACCTGGGACATCGTCGATTTCTTTTGACCAACCATCTCTTAAGAAAGAAAGGCAAGCATTTCAAAGGTGAGGCAGATCACCGGAAGAAGCCCGCCCTCCGTACTGGTGATGCCATACTTGATATGGTCAAGGATTTACAAGTAATCTATGGAAAGGGTCCTGGCGGACAATCTGTTCCGAATGACGCTGAGGGACGCGCACCCATGTGGAAGAAGAAATCTATATTTTGGGACCTACCCTATTGGAAAGACCTAGAGGTCCGCTCTGCAATCGACGTGATGCACGTGACGAAGAATCTTTGCGTGAACCTGCTAGGCTTCTTGGGCGTGTATGGGAAGACAAAAGATACACCGGAGGCACGGGAGGACCAGCAATGTGTGCACGAAAAAGACGGCATGCATCCAAAGCAGTATGAAGGTCCTGCCAGCTACGCTCTTACCAAAGAAGAGAAGGAAATCTTCTTTGAATGCCTGCTCAGTATGAAGGTCCCGTCTGGCTTCTCGTCGAATATAAAGGGAATAATAAATATGGCAGAGAAAAAGTTCCAGAACCTAAAGTCTCATGACTGCCACGTGATTATGACGCAACTGCTTCCGGTTGCATTGAGGGGGCTTCTACCGGAAAACGTTCGATTAGCCATTGTGAAGCTATGTGCATTCCTCAATGCAATCTCTCAGAAGGTAATCGATCCAGAAATCCTACCAAGGTTAAAGAATGATTTGGTGCAATGTCTTGTCAGTTTTGAGCTGGTGTTCCCACCACCCTTCTTCAATATCATGACGCACGTCCTAGTTCATCTAGTCGACGAGATTGCCATTCTGGGTCCTGTATTTCTACACAATATGTTTCCCTTTGAGCCGATTGGAGTCTTAAAGAAATATGTTCGTAACCGTGCTAGGCCAGAAGGAAGCATCTCCATGGGCCGGCAAACAGAGGAGGTCATTGGGTTTTGTGTTGACTTCATTCCTGACCTTAAGCCGATTGGTCTCCCTCAATCGCGGTATGAGGGGAGACTGACTGGAAAAGGCACGCTAGGAGCAGATTCAATAATATGTAGGGACGGGCATTCTTGGGCTCAAGCACACTACACAGTTCTACAGAATTCTACCTTGGTGACCCCGTATGTCAATGAACACAAGAATATTCTGCGCTCCAAACACCCGGAGCAGTGTGACGACTGGATTACATGTGAACACATCAGGACTTTCGGCAGTTGGTTGCAAACACATCTCATGGGTGACAACATTGTTGGAGATGAGTTGTACTCGTTGGCCAGGACGCCATCTTCGACTGTATTGACTTACCAAGGGTACGAGATAAATGGGAATACATTTTACACGATCGCCCAAGATCAAAAGAGCACCAACCAAAACAATGGTGTCCGCTTTGATGCAGCAACCAACAGGGGAAAGGACACATATTATGGTTACATAGTGGACATATGGGAACTTGACTATGGACATGATTTTAAGGTCCCTTTGTTTCGGTGCAAATGGGTCAATCGGTCAGGAGGCGGGGTACAGGTAGACCCACAGTACGGAATGACAACAGTGGATCTGAACAATCTTGGGTACACAGACGAACCATTCGTCCTAGCCAATGATGTGGCGCAGGTTTTCTATGTGAAGGACATGTCTACCAAACCGAGAAAAAGAAAAGATAAGGAAGCGAATACATCATACGATGAGCCAAAGCGCAACATAGTTCTTTCAGGGAAAAGAAACATCGTGGGAGTGGAGGACAAGACAGACATGTCTGCAGATTATGAAAAGTTTCATGAAATTCCTCCCTTCAAAGTGAAGGCTGACCCAAGCATCCTGTTAAACAATGAAGATTATCCATGGTTACGGCGCAATAAGCAAGGGACACACGCGAAGAAAAAGTGAAGACTTTCTCTCCACACCTATTCTGATGATGGCTTTGATCTAGTATATCACTGCAGTTACATGTCAACAAATGAAATCCCTTTTGTAATAGATGAGTTTTCGTCTGAAACCCTGATACTTCGAAAGAGATTGTCCAGTTTGTACACGAAGTGCATCCAGTTTTTGCCGTAACCCTCTCAACTTTTTAGCACTTGCTATGTGGGTGAAATTATGATACCATGCCAAGTTTCAACCTTTTCAGACTTCATTTGTAGTGCTTTTCAATTTCAGGGTCATTTAGCTCAAAACAAATCATTAAATGCATGAAAAATAGCAAATGAAGGCAGAAAAGGGTTGAACATTGATGATGTGCCTTTGAATGGTGCATATTGAACACACAAAAAGTCTGGAGTTAAAATAAGTTATTAGAAATGAAATCCCTTTGTAATAGATGAGTTTTCGTCTGAAACCCTGATACTTCGAAAGAGATTGTCCAGTTTGTACACGAAGTGCATCCAGTTTTTGCCGTAACCCTCTCAACTTTTTGGCACTTGCTATGTGGGTGAAATTATGATACTTTGCCAAGTTTCAACCTTTTCAGACTTCATTTGTAGTGCTTTTCAATTTCAGGGTCATTTAGCTCAAAACAAATCATTAAATGCATGAAAAATAGCAAATGAAGGCAGAAAAGGGTTGAACATTGATGATGTGACTTTGAATGGTGCATATTGAACACACAAAAAGTCTGGAGTTAAAATAAGTTATTAAAAAGGAAATCCCTTTTGTAATAGATGAGTTTTCGTCTGAAACCCTCATACTTCGAAAGAGATTGTCCAGTTTGTACACGAAGTGCATCCAGTTTTTGCCGTAACCCTCTCAACTTTTTAGCACTTGCTATGTGGGTGAAATTATGATTCCATGCCAAGTTTCAACCTTTTCAGACTTCATTTGTAGTGCTTTTCAATTTCAGGGTCATTTAGCTCAAAACAAATCATTAAATGCATGAAAAATAGCAAATGAAGGCAGAAAAGGGTTGAACATTGATGATGTGACTTTGAATGGTGCATATTGAACACACAAAAAGTCTGGAGTTAAAATAAGTTATTAAAAAGGAAATCCCTTTTGTAATAGATGAGTTTTCGTCTGAAACCCTGATACTTCGAAAGAGATTGTCCAGTTTGTACACGAAGTGCATCCAGTTTTTGCCGTAACCCTCTCAACTTTTTAGCACTTGCTATGTGGGTGAAATTATGATACCATGCCAAGTTTCAACCTTTTCAGACTTCATTTGTAGTGCTTTTCAATTTCAGGGTCATTTAGCTCAAAACAAATCATTAAATGCATGAAAAATAGCAAATGAAGGCAGAAAAGGGTTGAACATTGATGATGTGCCTTTGAATGGTGCATAATGAACACACAAAATGTCCTAAAAATAACCAAATTGAATATAATGATAAAACACACTAGTATTTAGCTGTAAGTAGAAACAAAAGAAAATAAATAAAGCAAAAAACAAAACAAAAATACTGGAAAAGACTTTTAGTCCCGGTTGCTACCACAAACCGAGACTAAAAGACCTTTAAAGTAAAAAAATTCATAAATTATTTTTTGTTAGAAACTTTAATAGCAAACTAAAATAACAAAATCTGTTTTTGATTAAAACACCCATTTAAAATAACCTAAAAATTACCAAATTGAATATAATGATAAAACACACTAGTGATTCACAAACTAGTGATTCACACAAATTTCATAAAGAATCACTCAAAAATCTATTTTTAAAGTAAAGTTATTCACAAACTAGTGATTCACACAAATTTCAAATAATTTAAATTTGAAAACTACTGGCACTAACAGAAAGTTTATAATTTTTGTGACCTAAAGCAAAAAGAATCACTCAAAAACTCTCAGTATTTAGCTGTAAGTAGAAACAAAAGAAAATAAATAAAGCAAAAAACAAAACAAAAATACTGGAAAAGACCTTTAGTCCCGGTTGCTACCACAAACCGGGACTAAAAAGTACAAAAATTTAAAAAAATGCCGCCTACTGGGCCACGACGGCCTGCATACGACTAGAAACCCAACACGATAGTTGGGCCAGGATGCAGGCCCGCAGCTGGCCCAGTAGGCCCACGGGCAGTGGGAGTGAGTTTAGGCCAGTAGGCCTGCAATAGAGAGGAGCTCGACAGCTCAGTCACAGCGGGGTTTATAAACCAGTGCAGGCGCCTCTCGACTAGCGAGGTGGGACTAAACATTTGGCCGCGGCAGCACAACCCTTTAGTCCCGGTTGGTGGCTCCAACCGGGACTAAAGCCCCCCCTTTAGTCCCGGTTGGTGACACCAACCGGGACTAAAGGTCCTTTTCAGCAGCCGAAAGGGCGGGAAGCAAAGGGCTTTAGTCCCGGTTGGTGGCTCCAACCGGGACTAAAGGGGCACCTTTAGTCCCGGTTGGAGCCACGAACCGGGACCAATGCTCTGGGTATATAAGCAGTACTTACGAAATTTTCAGAGTTCATCTGCAGTTTTCCCCGACGACGCCGAGCACCTCGACCCCGCCAGGCTGCCCCGACGCCGTCGCCCGCTCCCCTCGCCGCGCCCTGCCCCGACGTCGTCGTCGCGCCCCTGCCCCGCCGTCGCCGTCGCCGTCGCCGCCCCCAAGCCCGCGTCCCTGCCCCGCCCTCGAGCCCCCGCCCCCGCCATCGCCGTCCCCGAGCCCACGCCCCTGCCCCGCCCCCGAGCCCCCGCCCCCGCCATCGCCGTCCCCGAGCCCGCGCCCCTGCCCCACCCCCGTCGTCGCCATCGCCGTCGCCGCCCCCGAGCCCGCGCGCTCTCCCTCCTCCCCGAGCCCTTGCCGCCCCCGCTGTGAGCCGCCGCCGCCCCGGCCCGCTGTCCATTTTTTTTGTTTATTAATTATGTTTATGTATTTTTTTGTTCATATATAATGTAGATGTATATGTATGTATGGATGGATGGATGAAAATATTGATATGATGAATTTTCTTTGTTCATAGACTTTTTTATGTTCATAGAATTAATATTTTTTTTGTTTATTAATTTTTTTTGTTCATATGTGTAATGTAGATGTATATGTATGTGTATGTATGGATGGATGGATGTGTATGTATATAGAAAATATTGATATGATGAATTTTTTTGTTCATAGAATTTTTTATGTTCATAGAATTAATGTGTCCGGGCGAGTCGCCGACGATCGCCGGATGAGTCGCCGACGATCGCCGGACGAGTCGTCCCCGACGATCGCCGAACGAGTCCCCGACGATCGCCGAACGAGTCGCCGACGATCGCTGGACGAGTCGTCCCCGACGATCGCCGGACGAGTCGCCGACGATCGCCGGACGAGTCGTCCCCGACGATCGCCGGACGAGTCGCCGACGATCGCCGGACGAGTCGTCCCCGACGATCGCCAGACGAGTCCCCGACGATCGCCGGACGAGTCTCCATCACTGCAGGGACCCTCTTCTGGCTAGGAACAGGATTCAGAATCACAACTGATTCTCTTAGTCCTTTAAGGGATTTATCAAGAATATGCCCCCATTATGGATGTGCACAAGTTGATCCAATTTTTTTCTGATCTCATCTACCCTTCTATATGTCACGTTGTCTAGTGTCAAAGGGTTGAAGAAATACATGGCTTCATCATTAGCCGGAAGTAACAGGCGCATGATGGTACGAAGCTCTTCAAATTTGTTTTGGAACGGAGTCCCGGATAGGATAATTCGCTTTTTGGTACGAAGTTCAGCAAAGGCCTTCCGAAGTTGCTGAACTTCGTACCAAAAAGCTAATTATCCTATCCGGGACTCCGTTCCAAAACAACTTTGAAGAGCTTCGTACCATCATGCGCCTGTTACTTCCGGCTAATGATGAAGCCATGGATTTCTTGAATCCTTTGACACTAGACAATGTGACATATAAAAGGGTAGATCAGGAAAAAATGGACCATTTTCTGCACATCCAGAATGACGCCATTTTGTTAAATCCTTTAAAGGTTAAGAGAATCTGCTATGATTCTGATTCCTGTTACTAGCCAGAAGAGGATCCTTCCAGTGATGGAGAAACATAGGGCAACAATTTAGATTCAGAATACAAGATATCTCTTACGTATATAACTTTGCTAAGTGTAGATGCTAATTTTGCTAAGTGTAGAGATGGATAGATGCTAAGTGTATAAGCTAATTTTGCTAAGTGTTTATTAAATTTGTTTTCATAATTAAGCATTTGTTCTCGACGTCGACGATGCCTGGCATGCATCCTAGTCGTCCACTCGGCGGAGGAGGCCTGCTTGATCAGAGGGGCCATGTCCGGGACTGGGCTCCGCCGGGCTGGGACTGGGAGGTGCTACCTTCCAGGGCGCGCAGCTTGGTGAGGAGGCAGCCCGTCGTCGACCCAGAGCTTCTTTGGTGGCGGTCGCGTGGGCCAGTGACGGTGCGGAGGCTTGAGTCCCCCGCGGAGGTGGTACGTCACCGTGTCAGGGAGGAGGACGAGCACGTCCGTCGCTACATGGTTGCGTTGGAGGCCAGGTCCAACAATACCTGGCAGGTTCTTCAGGGATCTCACTGGAGCTATGATCCTGTGATGGTTCCTTCTCTTTGGGTGTCCACCGCCCGCGCAGATACCCGTCGTTTGCTAGGGTTCTAGCTGTATTAGTGATGTTATATATATGATACTATTCGAGATGTATTAGTGATAATATTCGACGATGTACGGACGCAAGAGATATCTTGTATTCTTAATCTAAATTTTTGCCCCTATATATATATAACTTGTGAACTTTGCATGATGTTTGCCACTAATCCATTGCTCATATGCATATGATTCCTTTTTCTAGTTAGGTCTATGTTTGCCACTATCCATCTCTCATGGTTTGTATTTTGCCATGTTGTAATATTTGCAGAAACTATGGACACAAAGACTTAGAAAAAGAAGAGGCGTTGGAGAATATAATCCGCGCCGGAGAAAATCCAATGGAGGAGGACACCTTGTCGTTTCTCAACGACAACGATGGTGGAATGGAGGAGGAAGGAGATCATCACGGCTCCGATGATGGAAGAATGGAGGAGGAACAAGATCATGACGGCTCCGGTGATATGGAGAAGGGAGCCTTAACTAATGCAGAGTCCGGCGAGGTATATATATATATATTGATTAAGCCTCTGCTGACTAGATGCATTAATTGTTTTGTATGTACATATATTAATGCTTCTTTCTTCTTTTAGCCTTCCGGAACGAGCCAAACTTCGTCAACAAGGAGAAGAGGCGCGAAGAAAAGGTTGGACAAGGAGGAAAGGTATAAGATCGACGTAATCTCTGAAGCTGGCCAACCGATTCTTCCCAAGCGGACCAAACAAGCCTTTACATATCAGTGCGGAGTACTGGTTAGGGATAGCATCCCGATCACCATCGAGCAATGGAATAAGAAGAAGGACAACCCTTCAGTTACTTTTGTCCAGGATAGACAAAAAGAATATCTTTGGAGCTTGCTGCTGACAAATTTCATCCTACCGCCAGAGGAGGATCCGACAACCCCACCAGTTATAGAGCCAAAGGTCAAGGCGTACGCTCTAAAGAAGATGGCAAAACTGTTCAAGAACTGGAAGAAGAATTTGAACACACAGTTTGTCAAGAAAAACAAGACTCCAGATTTCACCGGTATATATGAGAAGATAAAAGATCAGTGGCCCGCATTTGTGGCCTACAAGAAATCCGAGAAGGCGCGGAAAACGTCACAGCAAAATAAGCTGAATGCTGCAAAGAAGCAGTATCACCATGTTACGGGGTTAGGTGGCTACAGCCAAGCCGAGACTAAGTGGGAAAAAATGGAGAACGACCTACTTGCTAAAGGGGTCGAACCAGTGTCACGGAACTGGCCAGATCGGGTAAGGACTTGGGTATTCGGGAATGGGGGAGCTTTGGACCCAGAAACAGGGGAGGTTGTTTACGCGGATCCTAAACTTGCAATACCCATGAAAAAGATTGAGGAAGCAATCAAGGAAGTGGAGGAAGGGAGGTTCCATCCCGACAGAGAGAAGGACGTGCTGACAAAGGCCCTCGGGAATCCTGAACACCCTGGACGAACACGAGGCACACCAGGCTCCGTTCTGTGGGTGCATGGGTTTCGCAACAGCAGAGACACTTATAGAAGCCGAGGGCGAAAGAAGAAAGAGGAAGCAAGCACACTACGGCAGATGGAACAAAGAATAGCGGTACTAGAGGCGGCATCAGTTAGCCAGCGAGCCCTCGGCCCACCATCTCAGCAGCACGATCCTTCATTGGAAGCTACTCCACCATCTCAGCGGAGAAGCAGCATGGCTTCCACGGAGCACGTTCAGCCTGATATCACGGCTCGCCGCTACCCCGTGGATGGTATCACGGAGAATGAACATTGTGTGTTGTTGGCGGATTGCGGAAACCTGAGCTTGGAGGTGGCGAAAGGCTCTGTCCACCATCCTCGACCTGATGCAACTTTCCATTGCGCTCCGATTCCAGATGGCTATGTTGTTGTCATGGTGGATGAAATAACGCCCGGATTTGGGAGCCTGCAGCTTGATCATCCTACAGGTGAAGGCGAGGTTTCTCTGGAAAATAGCTTAAGGACTACCTGTCTATGGAGAAAGTCACACATCAAGCTTCCTTACTTCACGCCGCCTCAGCATACTCATGAGCCGGAGGAGGCCCCTCATCAGCAGACTCAGCCGTCTCCGGCGCGTCTGCCATCTCCGCCATCTCCGGGGCGTCAGCCGTCTCCGCTGCCTCAGTCGTCTCCGGCGCGTCAGCGGACTGCGCCTCCTCCACCGCGTCAGCCGTCTCCGCCGCTTCAGCAACAGTGGTGGAAGAGAGCCGCCGCCGCTCCGGCGGCTAGCAGTACAACAACAGGAGGGAAGAGGTTTCAATATGGTCCAAGCCTCAAGCCTCTTCCACAGAGACCATATGATAGGTCTGAAGAGGAAAACAAGGCAATCTCAAAGGGCGAAGTGAAGGCCCATTTTGCACCGAAACGTCCACCTCCAAAGGAGAGAATTGATCCGGAAATAGCGAGGCGTACGCTGAAAAACCTTGAAAAACCACCGCCTAAGTTGCTATCAGACTATGGCCGTGAGATTGTAAAGTCATTTGCAGATCCACAGAAGCGGTCGGGAAGCAGCGGTAGTGCATATCAAGGGAAAAAAACAATTCCCCAACTGGGCGAGCAGGAGAACCAATCGTGCCCCCCGCTCAAGGTGTCTAGCGATATCCCTGATGTTCCAGAGGGGGTAGCGCCCGGTACTAATCCTGGTGATTACTTACCCGATCATATACCGTTACCCGAAATGGCTGATGTAGTAGACTTTAGATTCGAGCACGGGAAGCCTCTCGTCAGACCTGAGGAGCTCCCGAATCTACCAACGAGGATGCGAGCATTGCATAAATGGTACTTGGAAGCCTGCGGGCGAGGGGAGAACTATATCACTGCAACAGTTAAAGATGAGCATTTCTTCAATGGAAACGAGTCGATTTACATTGAATTTTCAGAATTATTCCAGTTATACAATCTAAAAGATATCGACAAAACTATCATCACTTGCTATTGTTTGTAAGTATAATTTCTGTAATTAAGTCTCTAGCTCAGCTCGTTCATTATTGCATGTATATAATTATCCTCACCATATGCATATTATGCAGAAAGAAGATCCTCGAATTCAACAAAGGACCAATCCAAATCTATGACATTGGGTTCGTTAGCCCAAATATTGTTCATGAAGTTACTGTAAAACACAACACAAAGGATATAGAGGATTACTTGCTAAAGGCGTTTATCAAACAACAAACCAAAAGAGAAATACTACTTCCTTACAACTTCGAGTGAGTGTTATATACTGTCTTGTACATACACATCATTTTGTTTCGCTTACTCGATGTTAAGTGTAATTGATGAGCTACATGTGTGCAGCTTCCACTTTATTCTGCTCATCATACAGTTTGACGAAAGTCGAATACAAGTCATGGACTCGTTACGTAAAGACCTTTCGAAGTGGGCACCCCTGCAAAAAATTCTCCAGAAGTAATTTCAATCATTATCGCACTATATCGGCAACTATCGTTCATTTCCTGATATCAAGTAATTAATAACTCTTTAATTCATTTTGTTTGCCGGGCAGGGTTTGGACAAGGTTCACCAAGGCGGTTAGGGGTCCCTGGAAAAAGGAGCTGCGATATGAATTGCTCCCTGTAAGTAGTACTAGCTAGGCCCGCGCATCTCTTTGATTCTAGTTTCAATACCACTATCATGCTTGATTATTATTTTGATTGAACTCTATTATCGTAAAGTGCCCTCATCAGGGATCTGGGAATAACTTCTGTGGATACTACGTCTGCGAGTTCATGCGCCAGAGGACCTGTGAAAAGGGCAAAATATTAGAAAAACTTGATGTACGTAAACAATATTCACAAATTTATTTTATTACCATCAACTGTATTGAGTTTCATTCATATATATATATATATATATATATATATATATATATATATATATATATATATATATATATATATTTTGACCCCCTTCTTTAAATTAGATCGATCGGAAGAATGACGGACTCCTACCAGAGTATCGCCTACGAGCAATTCAAGAGGAATTGGCGGGATTCCTCCTTGATCACGTCATAGCTAAAAATGGAGAATACCATGAAGAAATTACGATGAATGTTGGTAATTAGATATTAGAGATCGTAAGAGATGTTATTCATTGTATATATGCATGAACGTGCACTAGACATAGTACGTAGCGTCGAATAGATATACGAAAACATGTTGTTCGACCAAGCACGGAGAAAGAGAGGTCACTTCTCTCTATATTAATTCATGACGATTTGTGTAATGGTTTCTTCATTGCTTTATGTAGTAGCAAACGTCGGGTTGAATCGTCTACACAAAAAAGAAAAGGGGGAAACATAATATGAAACCCCTAAACCCCTCCTTTCAAAAAAAAAACCCAGCGCCTCGAGCTGCTGACGCGTGGAGTCTTTTAGTCCCGGTTGGTGTTACCAACCGGGACTAAAGCCCTCCTTTAAAAAAAACCCCAGCGCCTCGAGCTGCTGACGTGTGGAGTCTTTTAGTCCCGGTTGGTGTTACCAACCGGGACTAAAGGTGGAGCTTTAGTCCCGGTTGGTAACACCAACCGGGACTAAAGGTCCTCCAGCCCCCGCCCAGCCAGCGGCCACGTGGAGGGCCTTTAGTCCCGGTTCGTAACAGAACCGGGACTAAAGGGGGGGGCCTTTAGTCCCGATTGATTTCTCCCGGTTCCAGAACCGGGACTAAAGGCCCTCTGGAACCGGGACTGAAGCCCTGTTTTCTACTAGTGATCATGCATTGCGAATAATTAACATTGGATACTAACATGAGTAGGATATAACTTCGTCGCATAACTATACGTGCATGCTTCGGGAGTCACAAACCTTAACACCAATATTCTTACGAAACCACGATCATTCACTAGTACCTCCCACATATCACCATCTTAATATCGCAAAACTATTGCAAGGAATGAAACTTATCATATTCGGTGATCTACAAGTTTTATGTAGGATTTTATGACTAACCATGTGAATGACCAATTCCTGTTGACTCTCTAAATAGATATAAGTGAAGCATGAGAGTTTAATTATTTCTACAAAAGATTTGACCACGCTCTAATAAATATAAGTGAAGCAAAAGATCATTCTACAAATAACAGTTTTCTATATGTAGAGAAACAGGCATCCAAACTTCAAATGATATAAGTGAAGCACATGAAGCATTCTATAAAGGCATACTCAAAAGTATAAGTGAAGTGCATGAAGCATTCTATAAATCAACCAAGGACTATCGCATACCAGCATGGTGCATTATTAAAAGAAAAATAAAAAGCACACGACGCTCCAAGAATTTACGCATATCATGTGAACGAAACAAAAACCGAGACATACCGATAATTGTTGAAGAAAGATGGGATGCCTTCTGGGGCATCCCCAAGCTTAGACGCTTGAGTCTCCTTGAATATTTACTTGGGGTACCAGGGCATCCCCAAGCTTAAACTCTTTCCTCTCCTTATTCTCCTCATATCGATACCGCCTCGATCTTCGAACACTTCATCCACACAAAACTTAACCGAACTTTTTATTAGAGGGGTTAGTACATATAACATCAAATCCCATCATGTCCTGCTGTAACATTATTGTATAATTATAATCAAACATTACCCACTGTATGCTATCACAATTCTATGGCTCCCAAGTCAATGAGGCTCAACAAGATTTCAAACAGACGCAAATAAAGAAACTATAACAGCAATCTGTGAAAACAGGACAGTCTGTAAAGATGCAGATGAAACATATACTTCTGTAACTCCAAAAATACTGAAAAATTAGGACAAAATAAAACATTTGCATATCAATATTGTGTAAAAATTTCAGAATTTTTTCATGTTCCAATAAAATATATAAATTCAAACACTACAGAAAAAGTTTCTGTTTTTGCATAGCACACACCAAACAAGCAATTTAAACATCCTAAAGGTAAATCTTGGCACATTATTTTTATAATACAATGGATTTTTACAAGGGGATAATTATTTTTGTGGTAAAATTCCATGAAAAATTCTACATTGTTTCCATGAGCATGAACACAAGTGTTCAAGGTCTGACCCTCACTTCTCCAATGCATAACCTTCCAATCGCTTCTCTTTTTGAAAAAGTTTTTAGGTTCACCCCTCTATATATATTTTTTGTTTTTAAATAATTTAAAAGCACACAACAGAATAAAATGACTCTCTAAAATTTCCGGGTTGTCTCCCAGGCAGCGCTTTCTTTAAAGCCATTAAGCTAGGCATAAAGTGCTCAAGTAATTGATCCACCCGGATCCCAAGGTATATCAAAGCCAATTTTAATTAACAATGATTTGTAATTTAGTAGTCAGCACAAAGTAACATATATCATGCAATGATGAAGTCTAACTCTCTTCCTATGCATCGGCATGTCATAAAAGAACAATTCATGCACATCAAGTAAAGACCAATGCATAGTATAAACATTTCTTGCAATTTTATCGTATTAGAAACATAGAGAGGTGGAGATATAGTTCCTCTCTCATAATAATTGCAATTAGGAGCAGCAAGCACATGCATATTATATTCATCAAAATCATCATGTGTAATAGTAATACGCAACCCATCAATGTAATCCTTAATAAGCGCAAACTTCTCCGATATAGTGTAGTTGGGAGAATTCAAAAAGATAATAGGACTATCATGTGTGGGTGCAATAGCAACAATTTCATTCTTAACATAAGGAACTATAGCAAGTTCATCTCCATAAGCATAATTCATATTGGCATCATGGCCACAAGCATAGCAAGCATCAAGTTCATCAAAAAGGGATATTTCAAACGAATCAAAGGGATCATAGCATTTATCATAGCATTCATCCTTCGGTAAGCACGAAGGAAAATTAAACAATGTATGAGTTGAAGAGTTAATCTCATTATAAGGTGGGCACGGGTAGCTAATCCGCTCTTCCTCCTTTTGTTCTTTGCTCTCCTCCTCATCTTTTTCATCTAATGAGCTCACTGTTTCAGCAATTTCTTCTTCCATAGATTCCTGCAAAATATTAGTCTCTTCTCGGACAGCGGAGACTTTCTCAATAGATTCATCAATAAAGGCATTGTATTCATAATTATCAGAGCAATATTTAAGTATAGCCAAATTTTCAGATCTGTAAAGAGCATCATCACAATCTTCATACTTTTCAAACAAAGACTCATTTTCATAAGCACCCTTAAAAGCAACAAATTCTTCTATTTGTTCCACATCATAGTAATCATATACACCATTAGTATAAGAAGCTAAGGTTTCATTATCTTTAAATTCACATTGAAAGGGGAGGTGTGGAGCCTCCATCTTAGAGCAACAAGTACAATCATATCTTAAGCATAAATCCCAAGCATACCAACGCAACATTATAATTTGATCCCATAAGTGTTTCCCTTTTTGAGACAAGCGATAATCCCTAAAGTATTCCCGTTGATCCAAAGTATCTCCCATTATCAATTTGAATGGAGATTTATCAGGATTATCAAAGTAGTATTTAATGTTTTCCACATAACCAGCATCGAGGGTTTTAGGAGGTTCACCATCTCCATGAGTAGCAGGTACCACTAATTTTTTTGGTATTTCGTGTTCCATATCCATAACTAAAGATACAAAACAACTTAGAACAGAAAATAAAAACTACTTAGTGATAAAGCAAACAAGCGCACACGAGAATATCAACCCCACGCTATTGCTCCCCGGCAAAGGCGCCAGAAAAAGGTCTTGATAACCCACAAGTATAGGGGATCAGTTGTAGCCTTTCTCGATAAATAAGGGTGTCAAACCCAACGAGGAGCTAACAGTAGAATCAATATTCCCTTCAAGTTCTATCGACCACCGATACAACTCTATGCACACTTAACATTTGCTTTACCTAGAACAAGTATGAAACTAGAAGTACTTTGTAGGTGTAATGCTAGAACTACTTTGTAAGGAAAATACTAGGAGTACTTTGCAAGATAATAAAAGTTAGTTGTTTAGTAGAAAGCTTTTGTAACACAAGAGAAGGATTTGTCCCTAGGCAATTGATAGCTAGACCGGTAATCATTATTGCAATTTTATATGAGGGAGAGGCATGAGCTAACATACTTTCCGTACTTGGATCATATGCACTTATGATTGGAACTCTAGCAAGCATCCGCAACTACCAAAGATCATTAAGGTAAAACCCAACCATAGCATTAAGTAACAAGTCCTCTTTACTCCCATACGCAACAACCCCCTTACTCGGGTTTGTGTTTCAGTCACTCACGCAACCCACCATAAGCGAATTATGAACGTATTGCAACACCATACAACGGTAATCCCACACGCTTGCATGACACGGAGGGCACCATAGGATAGCACCAAAATAAAATATACAACTCAAACCAATCACGATCATCAATCAACCCATAGGACAAAACGAATCTACTCAAACATCATAGGATGGCAACACATCATTGGATAATAATATGTAGCATTAAGCACCATGTTCAAGTAGAGAATTACAGCGGGAATAGAGAGGTTACACCATTGCATAGAGGGGGAAAAGAGTTGGTGTTGACGGCGGCGAAGTTGTTGGTGTAGATCGCCATCACGACGATTGCCCCGGCGGCGTTCCGGCGCCTCCGGGAGAGAGGGGGAGAGAGCCCCCCTCCTCCTTCTTCTTGCTTGGCCTCCCCCCTAGATGGGAGGAGAGTTTCCCCTCTGGTCCATGGCCGCCATGGCTCCCGGAGGGCAGGAGCCCCTTCGAGATTGGATCTCTCTCTCAGTTCTTTTCCGCTTCGTGTTCATGTTTTCTGGCCGAGAACCGTTTCTTATATTCTCGGAGATTCGTAACTCCGATTAGCCTGAAATTTTGAGGGGATTTTCTTCCGGATATTATCTTTCTTGCGCCAGAAGAAGGGCCCCACCCGCCTTATAGGGGCGCCACAAGCCTGCCAGGCGCGCCCTGGGTAGGGGGCGCGCCCCTCGAGCTTGTGGGCCCCTCGGGCATCATCTCGGATTGATTCTTTTTCCCAAAAATCACATATATTCCAAAATAAATCTCCGTAAATTTTTATTGTGTTTGGACTTTGTTTGATATGGATTTTCTGCAAAACAAAAAATGCAACAAACAAGAACTGGCACTAGGCACTGGATCAATATGTTAGTCCAAGAAATCATATAAAATGTTACCAAAAGTATGTGGAAATTGTAGGATATTGGCATGAAACAATCAAAAATTATAGATACGACGGAGACGTATCAAGGATGAACTTGACAAGGACGATGAGGGATTCTTTGATGCGTGTGGAAGACTTGGAAACTACACGAACAAGTAAGACGTCTTGCTATGTTCGACTTGAAAGGCGATATCTCTTGATGTGGCCATCGGCAACGATCAACCAATGAGCATACATTGGGCACGTATGAAGGAGTTTTTCGATGCACGCAACACAAGTGGATATGACCGATCGGGCGCATCTCTTTGCCACCGATGGTCCATGATATCCGCGGATTGTCAAAAGTAGTCCGGTTGCTTCAAAAATGTCTGAGTGCATGAATCCAAGTGGCACCAACAATCACGATAGGATAATATGCTTGCTCTTAATTGTAGTACATAGAGCATGCTTGCTCTCAATTGTAGTATCTACATCATGCTTCTCTTTCTCACTTATGCTTCTCTTGCTCACAAGTGGCTAGGAGGAAATGGAAGTTGAGGCTATGTTCTATGTATCTTTATATTTTGTTTATGTGAACTTTGTTGGTGTGCTGATGCACTATGTTTGTGATTTGCAATTGAATTCGATACGAGGATTTGAAGTTGGATTTAATATGTTGTTATTTGATGTGTGTTGTGATCTTGTGAAGTTTAAATTGTAGCCATATTTCATATTTTGTTTGTCGTATGTAAAATGTGAGCACAATTTGTGATGCGGCTGCCCTATTTTTAGGGTGGCTGTTGGAGCAATTGTGCCCTATTTGATGCCCTATTAGGGCATCTTCAACGCCGACCAGCAAACCGCCCGCAACAGTCCGGACCGCGCGGTCCGGACGTGTTGTGTTATCCAACGTGGGGTCGTACGTATCGGTCCGCAGGGCGGTCCGGATGTACTTTCTCCTGCAAACTGGAGACAAACAGGGGGGCTTTGCGGGTGTCCAGACAGCACCCACGCCCGCTTCTGACCACACTGGCACACCCAAACCCCCTCCTCCCTCGCCCGCACGCGTTCCCTCCCGGCGCCAGCTGCCCGCATTCATGCCACTGTAGCGCGCGCCGCTCCACATTGAAGCCAGCCCAGAGCGGACGTGACCTCTCACTGCCTCCTCCATTGAAGCGGCGCGCCGGTCGAGGGCGCCGCCCATGACGCATCTTCGGTGTTCGCACCTGTTCAATGCTAGAGACGCGTTACTAGACGGGACGGGATGGATATCCACCACGCCCGTTGAATGCCCCGTTCGTCCGTATGCCACCATTAAGCAGGCTCGCCGGCCGAGAAACCTACTCCAGCGTCGCGCATTGACGCACCCGAATGCCTGGCCTCACCGGAATCTGCTATTTAAAGGCGGCCACACCCAGCTAACTCCACGCCACAACACAAGTCGCTCCCCATCCTCTTCCCTTGCACTGCATCCGCCATGACTGCAGGCGGCGAAGCTCTGTGGGAGAGCCTTTCCACGGAGATGAAGCACGAGGTGGCCGCCCTTGCCGCCGCCTGGCAGAGCCGCCGTACCAGGCGGATCGAGGCCGGCTTGTCGGCCAGCTCGCCCGAGGTCTCGGACGACGAGGACGACCCCACGATGAAGACGGGCTCCGACGACACCGCCCCGGCTCCCGCGCCTGTGCACGCCGGCTTTCCCATGGAGCAGGCGCACTACAACGCCGCTAAGGCAGAGGTGCAGCCTGCGCCGGCGCCTTTGTCGGCGTTCCAGCAGGCGCAGGAGGAACAGCGGTACAACCTATTCCTCCTGGAGCGGCACCGACTGGTGGAGGGCCAGATCTACGGCGAGCGCGCGAGCGAGGAGGCCGTGGCGGCCATGGCCGCGGCGAACCCCAACTTCGTCGCGGAGCAGCGTGCCAACTACGATGTCGTCCGCGCTCAAGCCGCCGCTCGCCAGGAAGCGGCCGCCACCGAGGCGCAGCTCCAGGCGATTGCGGAGGAGAACAACACGAGCTGCGCCTCCTACGCGCCGCCGACGAACTATCCGGTGGCCCGGTGGGACGACGACAGCGCGGGCGCCACCATTTCCATCGTGGACCTCACGTCCACTAGCGACGGACAAGGCGCAGACTCCTCCGAGGATGAGTAGGGCACGGGAAGCAGCAGGGCCTGGTGTCCCATGTGGGCCAGTCTGTCTCCCGTGTTCTACTCTTCCTCACCGAAGACCGCAGCTTCACTTCATCGGTCTTATTGCCGGTACTCATGGAGACGACGGATGGAGGACGACAAGGTCTTGGACGCCGGCCGCCGCCGCCGTAGGATAGGTTTAGGGCCGGGTCGGTTTTTTTTTGTTCTAAATGTTCGAAATCTAATGAAAATCCGCCGTGTTTGCATGAATGTCGTCCGGTTTGTATGAAATCCGCTGTGTCTGCATGAATTTCATCCGGTTTGTTGAAAAAGTGTTTGTGTGGCACCCCGGCTCAGAGGAACCGGAACCCCCGTATTCCAACCCAGAGATCAAGTCTTCTGGAATACGGCACTGCTTGGCATAGAACAGAACAACTCTTATTACAAATAATATGAGTACAAGGGTTCGGATAATACAAGGATTACATGGGCACGGTGACACTACGCCTGCTAAGGTAGCTCTATGCTAGCAGCAGAACAACTCGTAGCAGCGGAATAACTTCTAGCAGCGGAACAGCGACGACGGTGATGGACTCCACTCCGCAGGGACTTTGGCTGGGACACGGCCTAGCTCGCAGACTCGGGATCCTCGACAAGCAATCAATCACGGCATCACCTGCAATCTGGCATGACATGCCAGGTGAGTACTTTGAATGTACTCGCAAGCTCACAACAACCAAAAGCATCAAGGCAAGACAACAACATAGCATTAACAAGTTAAGTTATTAACAACTACTATGATGTGGAGGTAACTATTAATCATGATATGGTAATGCTAAAATTATTTAAGAATCCTCATCTTGGGTCACATGGACCATCTCACTCTTGACTACTCGGCCAGGCAATATATCCTCTCGATCACCTCGTGATCAATATATCCTCATGATCACCGCGTGATCACATCACGAACCGAATGAGCATCACAAGATCATCCTAATATCATCATCAGCTTCCTGCCAAACTGTTACTTGCTCACATATAAATATAAGTCATTCTATAAGTCATTCCCTCATCGTGAGTGTTGATCGAACGGTGTGACCTACAACGAACTGTGTCCATAACCGAGGACGCGGCTATCGATAGTTTATACACTCTGCAGAGGTTAGTACACTATACCCACACTATGGAACTCATGGTCTCGTGCTCCCATTCGGGTGGACCAACGACGTTCCAACAAAACCAATCTATTGCATGACACTCTCCCGGCCACTCCGACAAACTCCCCTTTGGGCTATGTCATGGGTGGCCCCGATGCCAACTCTTGACATCCGCCACCTTCGTGGCTGCCACCGTCGTGGCAAAACAAAAACAAAATCGTCCCAAACGGGGACATGCGCGCAATACCAAAACCGAGCACACAAGGTTATTGCCGCCTACCGGGCCAGGGTAGCACGCGCACATAACCTTCCCTGGTTGGAGGTACCGGTGAGAGGCATGACAATAGACCGAATTAGCCCCCCCCCCCATAAGGCAAATGTGGCTGCACTGGTGAGCTCGATTCGGTGGTAGTTGATCAATGAAATGACGGAATTTGTCCCCAAGGTATATCTGTGATAATTGTTACTCCAATATCATATATCAACCTGTGATTCAAGTCATAGCAATATCCATCCAATGATCCAAATTAGAATAATATAGCCAAATCATTATTATCAACTCCATAGATAAAATATTAAATATGATCATGATGAATCCATAGCAAATAATACTACCAATCCAATAGCAATAGCAAGATGGTAAACTACTAGTCATATCCACATCATCCATCAATATGGCAGTATCAAATCCAATAATACTCCAATAAGCATATAATATCCAATATGATCATAATGAAACATAATTATTGAGCCTAATAATCCAATGTGGTCATGGCAATACCAGTCTTGCAAGATACTAGATATATTCAATCCAATCATAATCAAGACAGTAGCAAATCCAAAAATACTCCAAGAATTGCCATGAATAAATCATATTTAGCTATTGCAAATTTTAAGCAAGTATATTAAATAAAACCATGGCATTGCATTGCAATCATGCAAATGGAGGGTGTGGCTTGCCTGGGGTCGATGAATTCATCGGGAAGAAGTGCGATCATCTCGTGGAAAGATTTGCCGGAAAAGTTTCTCTCTCGGAGGGGCTGAATAAAGGGTAGGGGCAAAATGGTCATTTTCAAAATGTGTCAACATCATGAAAATGGTACCATCGGAGCGGGCTCGATGAATAGAGAATGTGGGCTTTTGAATCACCTGATTCGGAGTTGTGGTTGCAAAGATACGGCCGTTCATTTGTTAGGCAGAAAAACAAATAGAATCTGTCCATTTCTGCTCTTAACGGGTGAACGTCCGCAATATAAGGTTTCGACGCCGGCTGCTGAAAACAGAAAGCGCCTTTAGAAAAACACGCTTTCTAACGGGGAAAACGTATTTTGATCCGACGAACCACCAGAGTACGCTTTCGTTAACCGAAAGCGTATTCCCAGAAAACCGCCTTCACTTACCCACGTCAGCGGGCCGGCTGGGCCACTGACGCGTGGGGCCCGCCTCGTCCTCTCTCTCCTCCCGCTCCTCTTCTTCTAGGACGAGGCTTGCCTGCTCCCTCCTTGTGCTCCCATCCGTGCTCCCACGCCCACAATTTTTCATCCAACGGCTTCACCGTGTTCTCTCCTCAGCGTTCCTTTTCTAGAAATAGAAAATGCAAACAAATCTGTTCTCTCCCGTACTTCTCTCTCTCTCTCGTATGTAGTTGCTCCTTTCATAGTTCCTTTCATTAGACTAACTATATATAAAAAGTTTGAAATTTGGAGCTTCCCGTCCATGCCCAAGCCCAGCTGAACGACGCGTAGCCCCGTTGGTGGCATCGTGACTCGAACGATGGCGGCGTCATCGTATAGCCCCATGCCGTTCACGGCCATGTACGCACACCGTGCCGCCATGGATCCTTGATGGATATGGCTTCGTTCAACAGGCCCCAGTACAGGGACCCCATCCATGCAAGCACAGCGGTGACGACACTAGCCGTGGTGACTGGTGACGTTGAGGTGGTAATCCCGACGCGGCCCACGCACTAGCAGCACGATGCGCTGGAGCATGACATTCTGCCCGTCGAGCAGTGCGAGGTTGCCGGAGTCTCCCAGGCGGAGCGCCCCACGGGGCCGCGAACAACGGCATGGATCACACGATGCTCCTGTTGGCGTCCTCGACGAATATGCCGGCCGGCCAGAGGTGCAGCGGCGTTTGCGGCCAGACGAAGGTCCCGGACGACGCGTCCAACACGGCAAGGTAGTACTTGTCTTGCTGCACCGTCGGGTTCTACACGACGTCGTCGACCTAGACCAGAGGAACACGCTGAGGTGTCGATGGACAGGACGTACGACGCGGCGAAGTCCGGCGCGACGAGCTCCACGTGAATCGTGCGGCGTGCGGAGCCAGGCGTTCACACCTAGAATGAGGAGGAACAGGAGTGCACCGATCGGCGATGGGCTTCCCACGGCCAAGGCAGAACGGTCGGCTCATGGGGGTGCCGGAGTTGACGTGACGATGGCATCGAGGCGAGACTGGTTGCCTCAGGCAGGTCGGAGAGGCGCCATTGGCGAGAAGGTAGTAGTGGCGAGGTACTTACTGCTACCTCCACGGCTCCACCGTCGGCTGTCTGACGGGGATTGGGAGAGAAGCATATACGTACCGGAGAGAAGAAGTACGGAGAGGAGTACCTCCACGGCTCCACCGTCCACCGTCGGCTGTCGGACGGCTTGTATTGAGGTGTCCGGCGAGGGTGTGCGCGTTTTGCCCGAGCTCGGTTTGATCCCTCTGTACGGATTGACTCTGTTTGCTCGAGCTGAGCCTGCCAAGCATACTCCATGGTGCAGTATTTGGACACCAGGTCCGATAACTCAGAGAAGTTTTGGATGTGGCGGCGGGCGAGGGCATTTAAGATGCCTTCGTCTTGGCAGTTCTGTCGGAAAACCTCCAGAATTTCCTTGCTGCAACCGTCCGTCATCTTGTTTTTGACGAGAAGGAATCTGGCCCAGAAGTGCCGAACTGTCTCTACGGGCTGTTGCTTTACGTACATTAGGTCCCATATGTCGGGCCGTCCTGAGTTACTTGGACAGTACTCGATGTGGGGGGTGGGTGGGATAAAAATTTTGATCCCAGCGGGGTGTGAGTCTGGGGTCTTGGCGGTCGCGTCCTGGATCGACATGGAATCCGACGTGCCGAGCTCTGGATCCGGATAGTTGGCCAGGCGCGGTTGCGTAGACTCGAGGTTGCGTGCTGAATCAGACCTCGGCTCTGAATCCTCTCCGGAGTGGAGTTCGGCTGCCGAGCTGGAAGATGAAGCTTGATGATCGGAAACTTGCACCCCGTGCGCTTTTGGTTCCGGGGGAAGGGGCGAGCCCTTGGTCGAGCCTTCGATAGTGGCGACCAAGTGGGCGGCCGGAGAGGTATGGATTTCCTTGTCATCGGTTTTAAGCCCGATCTGGTCGTAGACCGAGGATTGGCCATCAGTGAATCCCATGGCTTGGATCCGATCTAGTATCCCGTTTAGTAGCGAGAGATCCGTCGGACCCAAGTTCTGGCAGTTTACGGGGTCAACCCGCAGTACGGCTGTGACGGGAGCGTTCGACTTTGCCCCGCAATCGTGTTCGGCTGAGGCCGATTTTTGACAGCCGGGCGTGGAGATTAGATCCGGGCTCGAGGCTGGATCCGGAGTGGCGGCCGTCCCGATAGTGGGGCTGGCCGTACCCGAAGTCAAAGCTTCAAGATTTGCGGGTCCTTCAGGCGAGGCTGAGGACCCCGTAAGGATAAGATCTCCCCGGGAGTCGGCGACGAACTCTAAGTTTCCGAACCTGATCTCCTGGTCGGGGGTAAAGTTGTCGACCCGGCCGAGGCGACCGGCCGGATCGGCGTGTAGCATGACGCTGTCGAACGCAAAGAGTTGGCCGGGAACGAAGGTGTCCCCGCAGCTAGCACTGTTGCTAATAACTAAGCGAGCCATTGATCCTTGATGACCCTACAGCGGAGCTCTCAATGAAAGCACCAATGTCGGTACCAAAACCGGCAGATCTCGGGTAGGGGGTCCGAACTGTGGATCTGGGAATCAATGAGTAATAGGGAATGTAGAGACAGCGATTTACCCAGGTCCGGGCCCTCTCGAAGAGGTAAAACCCTACGTCCTGCTGGATTGTATTGATGTGATTGTATGAAGGTTACAGAGTTGATCTACCTCGAGATTAGATGGGTTAACCCCTGGGTGGTTATGATGATTCTCTACCTCTACGGACTAAACCCTATGGTTTATATAGACACCAGAGGGACCTAGGGTTACACATGGTCGGTTGCCATCAGGGGATAAACATGCCGGTTATGCTAAATATTTCTTGGAGGATACGCCTAGTCTTCGGAGGTTTCCTTCTGGTGCACGGGGTCGCCCACTATCCGGCCTTCCTTTGATGAGTAAAGGGCGGCCCACTAGTCCGGTCTACGAGAGATAGGCCGGCAGCCCGAGTACCCTCTAGTCCGGGACACCCTCACCGGTGGTGGGAGGAGAGCGGAACGGTTTTTTTCCTTTTATGATTCTTTATAAAGAGATAAAACCAGTGGAAGGGGTGGTGGAAGGTGGGACAAAAAAAACCAGACGAAAAAAAACCGATGTACCAGGCTACCAACTCCTTCGTCTCTACTCCTAATTGGGGAGTCCGTACGTAGTATCGTTAGGACTCCCTTCGATCCCCCCCTCCCATCGATACCCCTCCCACCGAACGGCCCTCCCCCACGTGCCCGATTTTTATTTCTACTTTTTTTTATAACCAAAAAAATCGGCAGTCCACTGGTTTTTATTCAACCAAAAGAAGGAAATCTTTTTATTCAACCAAAAGAAGGAAATCGGATTCTTTCCCTTCTTTACATAACATAGGATTCTTTTCCTTTTTTACATGACATGTATTCCATGTATAGCAGAAATCATATCACAATTCATGATCAAGTTGTAATCTTTCCGTGTATACAGCCTAGACCTTCCACATATCAAATTGTAGTCTTTCCATGTATACTGCCGAAACCTTCACGATGGACGTCCCGTATCTGCGAGCCAGATTTTGCCTCATTTGGTGAAGGCATCCCCATCCCTGGAAGCGACGACAGGGCCGGGCGACGATCTCTGGAAGTGACGACCGGATAGAGAGACGATCTCTTGAAGCGACGACAGGGCCGGGCGACGATCTCTGGAAGCGACGACCAGATAGAGAGACGATCTCTTGAAGCGACGACCGGACCGGGCGACGATCTCTTGAAGCGACGACCGGACCGGGCGACGATCTCTGGAAGCGACGACCCCCTCCCGGCGAGCTAGAGTTTGCCATGGGAGGTGAAGCCACAGGTCAGCATCATTGCCCTATTCATATGAGTACAAGATCAATATAGTTCATAGTCACCAGAAAAGAGTATGTTTATTGTCCAACTATATCTACCAGTGCTTTGTCCCACTATATCTACCAGTGCTTGCCAATGTCATTTTCAAAGTTTGTTTGATATGCTTTGTCCAGCTATATATGGAGATGCCTATTGCCGCCAAAATTTACAAAACAATAACATAGCAGCTTGTATTATTGCTCACTCGCTTGCCTATTGCAGCTGTTTGAAACTTGTATTATGTGAACTCAGATTTGTGTGGTTATAGTACAGATCATTTTGGCATGCATGAGACAGAGTAGTTGGAGATTGGCAAAAACTTGAACAACTAATCTTATTTATTGGTACAAAATGCTGGGTTGTGTAACTGAACAAGTTAACTCAAACTCCAAATGGAAACTTGTACAACCCAAATTGGCAGCGATAACCATCTGAAGTTAGTATTATTTATGTCGTTGCTCTATCAGTTGCAGCCCATGCATACGTGGAACAAAAACATCAAATTAAAAGGCTCTGTTGCCTTTAATTCGGAACTGCTGATTTTTCACTATCTTACTTATTGTAAACGAATGTACTGCAAAATCATGATGGAATGCTAAACTACAGGAGTGACTATCCCCTCGAGGGGTTCTGGGTCAGGGTGTTAGTGACTTGAGTCTGAAACCTCGGGATAAGGTCATTGTCTCCCAGGAAGTTTACTATCAGCCACCGATCATCACCACAGGACCTTACTCTGTGGAAATCAATGCACTTATAGCTCAATGGAAGCCTTAGAAAAACCCTGACCTTATTGAAGTACTGATTTTTGCTATAAACTGTGCAAGATGCAACAGTTTGGGACTTTCTTTTTGGGAATAAACTCCATAAGGCAGTGCTTTGTCCAACTATATCTATCAGTGCTTGCCAATGTCATTTTCAAATAATTTAGGTATCACATATGTGATGATTATATATCAGGTTCACAAATGTACGTATTAAGTCCATATATGGAGCACTGCCTTATATATTCGTATACAATAGCTAGGAAATTATCGATATAAAACATCTCAATATTCCATCTCAACCTGGACACGAATTTTGTAGAAACTTCATGTTAGTTGAAAGAATACTAAGGGTACGATCATATAGGTTCCAGTAACATGTCAAGTTCGAGCCAACACATCCGTCGGTTTCTTCAGGCCATGGCGCAAGGCAAGCAGATGGATTAATTTAGCTGGTGTGCATTGTGGTGGATAGATCATGATTGCCGAATTTGTACCCGCGCACAGCGAGGCCAATTTGATCCCTGTAGCTGGCGTTCATCGCAGCGGTCATATCAATGTTTGATCGCAGCATTCATCGCACATGAAGATTTTTATTTTCATTTCAGATTGCGGACCTAGCATGGAGGTGCCAGATCTGCGCCAACCCCCAATATGTGATATATCTAATGCTGATCAACATTCACAAATGACTCCAGAGCCAGGTAATTGCACATAATTACTTGTGGTTGGGACATGCATACACTTGGTCTATTTTTTTGATGACAATTGTCTGTACAGTGATTGCCTCGAATAACTTGACCCCGTTTGGTTCGCGCTGGGAAAGGGTGAATCTTGCTAAGCAAGTCCGAGAGCGCAAAAGACTTGAACAGATGGATGTGACAAATGACCTCCGACTCCCTCTTGGTGATATCGCCAATGTTGATCAACTCCCCAAACAGAGTCCAGGTATAACTTATTGGCAATATTTGACTGGCTTTGACATTACATAATATATCTAAAGGATTAAGGTACGCACTACTGGTTTTAACTGAATTGAACAATTTCTTTCGCAAGCCATGGGATCTGGCCCACCACCACCTAGCGGCTCAAATATTCGTGACGCAACAATCCCCTCTACTTCAAACATTACGCCCTCAGGTGATGATAACATTTTCACTGTATTAGTCAGGTAGACAGAATGATGAATGATGTGGTGTACAATGCAAAGGTAGACAGATAGGGCTACAAAAGCAGCAGGATACCTTGATAGCCTTAATAGAGAACAAGTCGGGAACTCAGGATCAACATATCCCTATTCCATAGCATCAATTTGCATCTCTGATGCCAGACCAACTTTCCTCAATACCTGGACTCCTTTGTCGTACCTGCATGAATCATATACAATAGGAATTCAGAGAAGTAGATTTCCCACCAAACTGGATTGAAGCTTCAACAAAGGACTAGTATGTTCAGATAATTACAGTTCTTTACCATTACCACTTGATACAATAGCATAAAAGGTGCTTATTTGACTCTAAAAAACAGAATTAGCATCCACAAGCATCATTTAGTTTACAGAAATCACAGTGCGACCAAATCAACGCAGATGAAAGTAACTCAAAACAAGAGGAGATTAGTAATAGAATCATTTGGCTTTGAAAATCGTATCTAGGGGAACCAAACAAACTCCTGGTGGCTCCAAGGTGCTTCAGTAGCCAACACTTTTGATCTTAGCTTAGAACTTGGGTGACATGAATGGAAGGTTATGCTCACTATAGGAACCCCCCTTGCTCGCTACTAACAATGCTTGAGAAAGAGATCAAACAAGTGCAGCATCAAGCAAACAAAGAAACCCAAATGAACGGGCACACCTACAATGAAGAGCACTGAAGGATTTTTAAACGCGCTAAAGTATAGTTTCCAGCTACAGTAACACGAGACGAAGATATTTACATATATATAAAAAGAATGTAGGTGCATAATCCTTCAGTTTTGAAATGAAAGCTCGAATTTTATTTTTACAGCTCAAGCACCAGCTAATAAATAATCTAAATGTAATACCCACTAAACTCAAGAGAGTACAGAAAGAAGACGATGAAGCTTAATTAACAGTCAGCAATATTGACCCTGCTCGGAAAGGAATACATTTGGCAATACAAATTTTTTGAGGGGTGTACTTGAAATTCCAATATGTTCGGAAAGGAATGCATTTGGCAATTAAAGCGTCGAAGGAATACATTGAAAACCGTATTGCCTTACACGGCGTTTGATCAGAATAGCATATGTATTTCTTCCAATTTTGATCTGAATAGCCGTGAATATATAGTATTTTGATAGCTGCAGATGGTATTTAGCATGCTACTATGATTCCTCGAACAAGCATCAAAATTTACATGTTCTATCTGAACTGCCACCTTCTATTATCATCAATAATAGTAGAATCTTACAAGACTTTTTTTTGCCAAATGTATTCCTTTCAGTATGTAGGCAGTACTGATAAAATTGTACATGACGTACACTGAAAATATCCATAACCTTTGGAGTACTAATTATGCATGTGAAACGATTCTTACTCGTGCCTACATACTGCCTCTACTCCTTGCGTGTGCTGTAACCGCACGAGAAGGGCCACATTAAATTGAAAGATGTTTGTGTGCATTCATCGTAACTGAAGAACCTATGATGACAACTAAAAGTTTAGAACGAGCAAACACTGCATCTGTTTCTTTAGTAAAATAGCAGTAGCAGCAGGAAGTAACACATACAATGCATATCCATACCTCTCTCTCAGTATCGGCGCTCGCTGCTCGGAGAGGCAAGCGGCATCCAGTGGACGGCAGAAGAGCACTCTCGTCGTGCGGCTTGGTGGGGGGACAGCGACGAGGCGGGGGAATGTGGTGCCGAGAGGGGGAGTAGAAGGGCCGGTGGGACGGGGTCGCGACAGAGGCGGTGGACGGCGCCGTGGAATGGGGCGTGGACCGCGCGGTCATAGCTCAGAACGGAGCGGTGAGCTAGAGGTAAGCGGCGCGGCGATGCGACATAGGCGGCTGCCGGCGGGGGCAAGGAGCCACGGACGCACTCGCACGGGACACCAATTTACCTGGTGGTCGCCCTCGGCACCGGATCCGGCTGCTCACCGGATCCGGCCGGATCCAGGCCACGGCGGGGAGAGGAGGCGGCGACGACGCCGTGTCGGGGAGAGGTTGGGCGATAGCCTGTGCTGGGAGAGTGAGATGTGAGTGAGGCTTGTGCCTGTGCGGCGAGAGAGTGAGAGGGGTAAGTTTTTTTTTATTAAGATAAGAAGGAAAGGAGAGGCAGCTGCGTTTCATTTTTAGAAAAAAATCGACTATTTTTTTAATATAAAGGGAAAATCGGCTGTTTGCTCTAGAGAAATTTAACATACTTTTTTCTACTGGAATATCACATACCCTAAATAGTAAATTTCTGAGAATAATCATAAAAAAGTAGGTGCTACTACAATTAATTTAAATTGGAATGTCACTCGCTCTACTAAAAAGCACTATGACGCTCACTCAGTTAAAAACGGGCACCGCTCATGTATAGCAGCTGAACAATGAATATATAATTTATATATATGATTTTTATTTATTTTTCTAAGATTTGTTTATATTTTTCGCTTTTGTAGGTCATATAAAAACTGATGGATTTGGATGATGTTTTGAAAACATCGTCAAATTACTTTTTTATCAACTTGCATTGCAAGTGAAGTGGATTTCAATTATTACTGAACATCTTTTTTATACAGTGAATTTAACATGCATTATGTTCATATATAACTCCAGCAAAATATTTTAAATGCCCGTGGCAACGCACGGGCATTCTACTAGTTAGAAGTAGAGATAATGGTTCTAACTAAGGCAAACTCAGATGGACTTATTAAGACCACTATTTGCCCAGAACTAAACTAATGGTACCAAAGAAGCTTCAACTGAACTAAATGACCAATATTTACCCAACAGAGAATTCAAAAAAAAAAGGAAAACGCTATTGCTCAACCGGCGGATCTTTGTGCGCGCATCGACCTTCTCCGTGGCAGTTGGATTTGATTTGGATCAAATGACTCAGAAGCAATCTCTATCTTAGTACAATTCTTGCAATTTGCCTCTTGTTTCAGCTGGCTTGACCAAAACAAATGGTCTGTTGCAGACCGAGCACTCGCGACCAGCAGCCAAGCCGAGCGCCGTCGCCTACCTCACCGCCGTCCTGCCACCACCGACGATGGTCAGCAGCCACATCACCGCGCCAAACATCCATATCTACTCCAAGTTTCTGCGGCAGCGAAAATGACTGTGTTAGTGCGCGATGCGTCCGGAGATGTTCTTGCAATTTTTGCAACAAGGGTCTTGTTGCAGAAAATTGGACGCAAAGACAGATGCTTTTGCAATTTTGTAATAAGAGTCTTGTTGCAGAAAATTAAAAAAGAAGAGGTTTTGCAACAGGTTGTAGGAAATTAAAGAAGATGAGGTTTTGCAATAAATATCTTGTTGCGGGAAATTAGAGAAAAAGAGGTTTTGTAACAAAAGTATTGTTGCAGGAAATTAAAGAAAAGGAACGGACGGCTCGCGTCACATAATCATAGGACGGCTCAAGAGCGGCGGATCTTATAAAAAGATCCGCCGGCACACCAAAAAAAGCCTGACGGACTGAACTCGGGTCAATCGGGTCGGGTTGTTACCCGGTAAAAACCAGCAACTCTAGATCAGGCTCGATAAAAAAACAGAGATATCTCCTTCTAGGCGGAGTAAAAAGCATAAAACTACTACAATTCGGGTTAGGGTTCCAAAAAACTACCAATTTTTTTTTCGCTGATAACTATCAAGTCAGTGGTCGCTGTTTCAAAAAACCCAAAACGCGCGTCGCTAGCGTTTTAAGCCGTTTTCTGACGACCCGGGCCCACAGGTCAGGCCACGTGGCCCAGCGCGCCCGCTAACGACTGTTACACCGACCGGTCCGGTCGGAACCAAAGACGTTGGTCGGCCTCTTCCTCTCTCTCACTCTCTTGTCCCCTCACCCCGCGCTCTCCTCTCTTTCTGACCTAGGTCTGGCGATGGCGGCGGCTAAGCCAAATGCCGGCGGCGGCGAGCCTTTTGGCCAAGGCGGCACCGTCGGGGAGGGCGGTGGGCATTCAAAGGTTGATAAGTGGCTCGGCAGCTCAAGTTTCCCGACGCAGCGGTCGCCGCAGCCAACACAGCCGGAGGTCCAGTTCGATCCGGCATTCCACGCGGCTAGGGCAGTGGCGAAGTGCATTCACGCAGATCCAGAGGGCGGCCATAGGTGGGCGTCGTCGTTTGGTGGAGTGCGGTAAGTAATTTCTCAACCACGCATAGTTTTAGTTCAACTTTGGAATTAGAATTAGGGTTACAAGAGATTGACAGATTAGGGTTAGAAGAGAGTGACTTATTAGGAATCAAGTATTGTAAATGTGCAGTATTGCAAATGAGCAGTGGATATGTTTGTTGGTAAGGCAATGCATATTTTTGGTGTTTTCACTGTATTTAGTACCATTTTTAGATATGTTCAATGCCTTTGCTCAGTGTTTGAAATTACAGTAAGTAGTTGTTTTAAGTTACAGTGCCTTATAATTAATCTGCTTCTTTGTTTGTCAATTTTATTTCCTGCAGCTTAGATGATGAGGTTTGGGAAATGAGGCTACATTTTTAAGGAAGAGATAATATTGAGAGAAAGTTTTCACTGTCAGATATCAATTATCTGACCTTATTAGCACTGATTGAGTTGGAGGGTATGGATTGGATGCTTATTTGACTTACGTTAAGGAAGAGGGAAAGGGCTTGGAGGGGGTGGGGGTCCTGGATAGTGAGGAGAAAGTAGAGGAAATGCTTGACATTTTTGTTGATAAGAAGGTCTTGAACATCGCTGTCAGAAAAGCTACTGATCCTAGCCCAGCAGATCTTAATATGGATCACATCTTGCTTGAGGAACAGATTCCCATTAGTCATGTTGGTGAGCCAGCTGTTTACAGTGTTTCCCAACAAGGTGTCCTCTACCCTGCCTCTAAGGTAACTTCCAATCTCCACGGTCTGCCCACAGAGGTTTTGTCTTAGACATATATATGCCAACTTCCAATCAGTTGGGTTCAGAGGAGAGGAACTCAAAAAACATTTAGATCAGGCTGCCTATTCTTTCACTAAGCATGGTCATGACTTAGGCATGCAAAATTTGAAGAAAGAATGTTTGGAAGCTTGGAAGTGGTTGTCATAGATACCAGACCATACTTGGGCCAGATATAAAATGGATACAGTCTGCAAAACAGACCTGGTTGTAAACAACCTTAGTGAGGTTTTCAACAGAATGATATTGGATGTTAGGAACAAGCCAATCAAGACTATGCTGGAGTGCATAAGAGCAAAGTTGATGATCAAGTTTCATTAATGTGTAGGAAAATAGAGCAAACTACTCTGAGGCTGGTTCTTCTATGGCTGCAACATCCCAGAGGCCTCCAAGAATACCTGCTGCTTCTGCACCTGAACCAAGACCAGCTGCAGTAAGAGCTGCAACTTCTGCTCTGCACCAACACATGACCCAACACCAGCACCAGGTAGAGCTGTTACTTCTAGGTCAAGGAAAAGGTGTGCTTCCACATCAACTGGTCCAGCAGCAACACCAGCCAAGAAGAGAAGGACCAACACTTCTTCTCCAGCAAAGAACACTAGGTCATCAAGATCTTCTCCAGCAAAGAACACCAGGTCTGCAATTGCCCAGAGAGATGGCTCAAGGACATTCATTGCACCAAGGCAATCAGCTCCAACTGCTGTCCAGGATGGGTCCAAGAGGATCAGGAAGCCAACTGGGAAGTGGAAGGACTACTTTTATGCGAGTGGTAACTAGTTCTGCTAGCATTTGTGTGTCTGAACTTAAGTTGATTTGCTATGCTTGTGTGTTTCTGTCTGTGAACTGCTATGGTTGTGTGTTTCATGTCAGTGAACTGCTATGGTTTAATAACTGTACTACCTTGTGTGGTTTCAGTCAGTAGAACTACTGTTACCTCTAAATGAATTCAACTACTATGGTTTGTGTCAGTACAACTGTTGTTGGCACTTAGTTTGGCCAACTTAACAATCAGTTATGTGGTTTTTCTACTATTTATCTGCATCTCTCTATGTGAATAGATGCATTCATTCAAGAGAAAAATAGAAACACTAATACATTCATTCAATAGATAAATAGATACATTCATTCAGGATTGCATTCATTTAGAGATAAATAGAAACACTGATCCAGACTTGCATTCATTCAGAGATAAATAGATGCACTGATTCATAGCACTCTCTCAACCAAATCTTAGAAATGTTTGCTCCACTCTCTCTCAACCAAATCTTACAACTACTAATTTCATTACTTCAATCATAACGATCGAAGAAATGACGCCACTTGGCCCTTGTAGATGGATGTGGAGCCATGACTGCTCTTGCCCTTTCCCACCTGATGATCTGGATTGAGCTCCTGCTCCTGCCGCCGGGGAAAACTAGCTCGAACTCGCTCGCATTGCAGGTCTCCAGCACCTTGTCGGCAAGACGGCTGTTGTACTCTGCCTGCGCCTCCTCCTCCTCCTCGGCGGCCTGCTGATGTGCCCTCTGCCTGCTTCTCCTCCTCCTCTGCGCTGGTGCTGGAGGCCTCACTTCCACGGCCTCCCCCTCCTCCTATGTGACCTCTCCTAGGTCAGGATCCATCTAGGTTTGGGTTGGGTTGGATATGGGTGGCGGCTGGTGGAATGGCTGGGAAAGAGGGGGGGTGGGGGGTTATATTGACAGTGGTGGAGATGCTTGGGTTTGTGCAGGCCTAGGGTTGCATTCATTCAGACAAAAATGGCCCAGAAAGCCCAATAAACCACAAGAGAAAATCAATTTAAGACCACAAGAATATGCACCTATGCTATCACTATAAAAGATGTAGAAATACCAATCAACCCTAGCTAAAAATGGCCCGGAACTCCATGACATAAAATAGATTGTTCATATATACTAACTTAAGACCATAGGATAGAAGATCCATTACAGCATACTTCATAGAAGATCCATTAGTACTTAAGAACATAGCAAATATGGTTCAAACATAAGACACTAGAGTTCATATGCAGTGCCAAAGACTAGGTTAACTTCACATTCCCCCAAAATGTACACCCATATCTTCACTTCAGACTGTTAGGCCACATCCTTATACAGGCCTTGGATGTACTTCACCACCATAGCCAACACTTCATGACTCAAGGATGGCCTTGATTTTCTCTATCTTCTCCTTGCTCCCATAGCCATCTTTCAGCAGCTCACCAACAACTTGCTCAAGCTTTGTCTTCTCTTTTTGAAGATCTCTATCCACTTCAACCTCCTTCATGGCCTTCCTGGTGTTCTTGATAATGTCAGCTTGGCTATGCAAAATGCACCTATGCTCCTTGGCAAGTTTAAGCTTTTCCATCTGCACCTCCATCCTAGCTTTCTCCTCTAGCTCCTTCTTCTTCTTCTCAAACTCTTCCTCATCCACTGCTTTCTGGTACACCATCTTGTCCACCCTACCATCTTGGCTACATCTTCAACAAGCTTGCTGTACTCATTGCACAACTTGTCATTTTCAGCCTTAAGCTTGGCCAACTGCTTCTCAAACTGTTGCTTGTCAAGTACCCTCCACAATTCTGCTCATGGAACATTTCCCATAGCTTGGACAAACATCTCTAAAGAACAGGAGGCCAAGGCTTGTCAACCCACTCTACAACACCACAATTCACGCCATTTTCCTGCGTTTGGAAATTAAGAATTTAAAAACTTGTTACACTGCCATAATTAAGTTTGGAAATTAACAATGAATATTCTACATATGCCAGATTTAATTAGTGAATTTGTTGCCTCATGTGGTGCACTGGACATCCATATGTAACAAAAGCAGAGTGCTGCAATAGTAAGAGAGAAAGGATTGGCATATAACCTGCACTCGACAGCCATAGAAACGCCTTTCAGTTAAAGTTCCTTCGAAAGCCACACACTTAATAGGCCTCATGTGGTGCATCATGCATTTGTGTTCAGAAAGCTCAAGTTGGCCACAGAAAAGGGGCTCTACAATGGTGTCAGGTTCCTCCTGCATCCACATAATCACCAACAATAGGTTTCATCACCACTCAAAGCACAATAAATTTGAACAATGGATTAAAACAATAATCCCCAAATCAGCAAGAACCCTAACCCTAGATAAGAATGAACCCTAGCGCTAACTTAGCTAAATCCTAGATCAGCAGCAACCCTAACCCTACCTCACCAAGATCCATATCAGTGACACAACAACCCTAACTAAGCAAGATCAATAGCAGTAGCTCGCATTTAACCCTAACCCTAGGTCTGGGCAAGGAAAAAACTTACCCAAAGCCCCATGTCCATGTTGGTGATCTCACAATCATCGTCCGAGCTCGTTTACCCGTCGTTCCAGGAAGGCATGGCGGCAGGGAGGGCGGCGACCTAGGCTCTTGGCGGCGGCGGCGGCGGCGAGCTAGGAGTGAGCGAAGGGAGTGGAGCAGGGGAGTGAGCGAGCGAGGGACTGGGTATTTACGACCAAGTTCCGACCGGACCGGTCGGTGTAACGGCCGCTAGCGGCCACACCATGAGCGCTCTGGGCCAAGTGGCCTTACCTGTGGGCCCGGGTCGTCAGAAAACGGCTTAAAACGCTAGCGACGTGCGTTTTGGGTTTTTTGAAACAGCCGACCCCTGTTAGTTATCAGCGGAAAAAAATTGGTAGTTTTTTTGGAACCCTAGCCCGAATTCTTGTAGTTTTATGCTATTTACTCTTCTGGGCGTACAGCGGCCCCGACTAGCAGTTGGCACTGCCCCGCGGCGCCGACTTGATTTCGTCCCCCAGCGCCATCGGTGTTTGAGGAGAATAGGGCGCGATGTCCAGCCCGAGCCGAGCGTCCCACGTGAACTCAAGTAGTAGCAGAGAGGGAGAGACAGAGGAGAGCAGAGAAACAGAGAGAGGACAGGATTATCGGAGCATGGGGTTGCTGGCGCTCAAGCGGGAGCTGAAGCGAAATCATGGCCGTAGCCAGTCCCATAGTAAGTCCTTACTGCTGTGTATATATGGCACTTCTTGTTCAGATGCTACTGATTTACTTTTTGTTTGGCCGTAGCCAATCCCATAGTAAGCCCCGATCAGCCGATCTGCTAATATTCATCTAAGTTCTGTTCTGCTGTCTGTATATTCAGATGATTTGCTTACTTTTGTTCATAAAAAAAAACTTTTGTTGTGCTCAATATGGTTCGTTTTACGAAAATACCTATGCTCAATATGGAGTTTGGTTTTCACAATTACACATGTGTGCGCCATGGCTAATCATGACACTTATGTGCTGCAGATGGATCGGTTGCTTCATTAGCTAAAAGAAACAGATCACCTTGCCAAAAGGATGATAATTCTCACCCGCAAAAAGAAAAGGATGATAATTCTCATGGTGGCAAAAAGGCAAGATATTTTGGTCCAGACCTTCCAGAGGTATGTTCCGACAACTCGAGACTTCTATTGCAAGTGAAAATATCAGCAGAATAGCTAAAGGTGAAATATTTATGAACATAGTTTTCACAGCCGCATTAGCAGCTTTGCTTTGTTCTGTTGCCAGCTGCAACCGACTCCCCAGCAGAAAATTGTTTCGCAAGATTTAGATCCCCTGTTATCGTGTTTCCCTTATAAGCGGTGTCTTATGTTTCATTTGCCGTGATTATTACAGTTTAGATCTACTCTTCTTCGGTGTATAGTAGAACCCTTTGAAGGCTTTTTGGTCCTTAGCTTCTCCTCCTCTTGCTTATGCCACCCATGTCCAACTTAAAATCAACATTTAAAGAGTGATTCTTGTGCACTATTATCCCTGAATAGTCGTTTCTTTGCACTTTGACTCTGCGAGTCAAATGTTGAATTTCTCCACTTTTGCATGCAGGAAATCTGGCATCATATACATTCACTAGTGCCAATGCGAGACGCGGCCAGGGCTGCCTGTGTGTCTCGTTCCTTTCTGAAGTCCTGGAGATGCCATTAGAATCTCACCTTCACCAACAAAACAATGTGCTCAAAAGTAACTTTATTGAATGGAACAACTGACCCGAATTATAGAAGAAATAGAAGAGACTATAACAACAATATTGACCATATTCTGGCAAATCATAGAGATGTTGGTGTGAAGACATTCGAGCTTGAATTCTATGGTCCTTACAATACCAAATATTATAACCGTCTCAATAATTGGCTTCAGATTGCTATTACACCAGTGATGGAAGAACTTGCACTTTCATTGGAGAAGGCAAAGTATGAGTTCCCTTGTTCACTTTTATCTGGCAGAAATGGAAACACGATACACCATCTCGACCTTACTAACTGTATCTTACATCCCACAATTAACCTTAATTTGAGATGCCTCACAGTGTTGGATCTGTATAAAGTGCGTATCACCGGGAATGAGTTAGGATACCTTATTTCTAATTCATTGCTCTGGAAAAACTGACACTTAGATATTGTGATGATATAATACGTCTCGAGGTGCCTTGCCTGCTGCAGCGGCTAACCCATCTGGAGCTGTTTGAATGCTTGAGACTCCAAGTTATAGAGAACAAAGCTCCAAATATATCCAGCTTTGAGTATGCAGGTGATGAAGTACAACTCTCACTTGGGGAATCATTGCAAATGAAGTACCTTAATTTGGACCATAGCTGTGCCATCAGTTATGCTATTGACAAGCTTCCATCCAGTGTGCCAAATGTTGAAACTCTCGTCATAACTTCTCCTGGTGAGGTATGATGCCCTTGCATTTCATGTGATAAATATGCATGTAATGCCAGCCATATCTTGGAATAAAATTAATCTGAGACATCTTTATGCAGACAATCAATGCACCCATGGCACCTAGCAAATTTCTCCACCTCAAGATCTTGAGTATTTCTATTGATGTGTGGAGCCTCGACCAGGAATATGATTTTTTATCTTTGGTTTCTTTCCTCGATGCTTCTCCTTCCTTGGAGACTTTTTTCTTGTTTGTAAGTCACCGTTCATCCTACAAGGTTTATGTAATAACGGTGGTGGAATCATTAACTAAAGAAATTTGACATTTTATCTTTAGGTATCGGTGGAGTTGAAGTATGACTTGATTGTTGGAGATTCCTCGACCCTGAGGCAAATGCCAGAGCACCACCATGACAAGCTTCAGAGTGTGCGGATCACTGGTTTCTATGCTCAAAAGAGCTTGGTTGAGCTAACACAACATATGCTAGAGAGTGCAACGTCACTTAAGTGCCTTACGTTAGACACTATTGATGATGCGAATTATCGGTGCCACAGCAACATATCTAGGAAATGCTCTACCCTGGACAAGGCATATATCAAAGAGGCACATAAATCGCTCGTGGCTGTAAAGACGTACATTGAGGGGATAGTTCCATCTACAGTTCGGTTAGATGTTCGGGGGCCTTGCAGCCGGTGTCATGCTTTGTGAAATCTGGAGACCGAGTTAATTGTATTGTGCACACAAGTTACCAGAGTTTGGGTACATTCTTAACAACTTATTAGTTGTGCCGAATGTGGAGTTGGTGATATTACTGGATACGTTGTCATTGATCACTGGTGACTTGTGCTGAAGGGGACAAGTATCCCAGCTGTAGGTGCAGCTTGCTACTTGGGGTGATGTGAACTGCAACAATTTTCAGATCCCCTTCCTGCCTTCTTCAAACGCTGCAACAAATAAAAAGTCCAGTCTTGAGGTACATGCTTAAACTTGAGCATGAAAAACCTCAAGACAAATATAATGCTGTACTAAGTTTCTCTAGTTTTTTTTTTGCGGGAAAGTTTCTCTAGTTTTCAAAATCGCAATCTTTTAAAGGAATCAGAAGACGTCCGCGAACGTGGTGAGTGACTTCTTGCAGCAGGAGCAGTTCCATGGCCTGGCGGAGCACCACGGCGGCGTGGATGGGCTCCTCGACCTGTGCCTCAACGAGGACTCCTACTACCAGGACTGCTCCCACGGGACGTGGTCAATCCTGATGGCTCCTACTACTAGAGGACTGCCAGTTCGCTCCTTTTGGTTACTTGCTGCACTAGGTCCTATTGTATGTATGATCAGCCCATTTCCTTTTTTGTGAATATATGTATGATCGACTTGTAGTCGTGGAACAATAAAGCCGATGCATGTACATTGTGCCCGATCTAGTTTGTTTGTTTCATAGTTTGGGTCTCCTGAAACAGTAATAAAGCCAAACCATCATATTATGTTGCGCTTGATCTCAAAATCACATTGGCTGATACAACATGAAGAGTTCACCCGGCTTCTGCACTTGAAGATGCACACAACCATTGAAATTTGACCCCTTTCAGTGGAATTGATTACTTGGTGAGTAACATTCAGTACCTACTCTTGCGTCTCCTCCTCTTAGACCTTGGCTGCCAAGCTCCATTGTGCACACAAATCAATGGCAAAATACGAGTGTTTGGAGGGGCCAAAAGCTAAAAATGTTTTCATCCAAGTCCTTCTAAATTTTTTCCTTCACAGGTTGGTTCAAAGCTGGGAGGGGGGGGGGGGGGGGGGAGGCACAGCCCCCCAGCGCAACACATAGCTCCGCCGTTGACGTCTCTTCCTCGACCCAAGACCATCTCTGGTGCTAAGTTTGATTTTGTACATATTTGATGATTTGGAAGATTAAATGTACCAGTAACAAATCATACTAAAAAGAACATGCAAATTAATAAATGAATGTACCAGTGGGCTTGCAAATTTGTGAATAAGTGTACTATTAAAGAAGCACAATGACTCTTCTCGGTTCCATCGATGCCGATATTAGAAGTATCCATAAGGATGTTATACATTCACTCCCATAAAAGAAAGGGAACACCTAAATATTGGTCCAAACACTGAGACGTGGTTAGATGACAGAGAACTCCTAACGGCTTAAACAAACAGGTTCACCGCATGGAGAGCGCAGATCCAACAGAGCAAGAGCATGAGGACATATGTTAAAAATAAAGAGCATGAGGGCATTTAATGGTTGCCGACTCTGTCTCCATCCACATATGTGAATCCGAACCTCCCAGATTTCTTCCCATAGCCACTTGGGAGCGAATCTTTGAGCTCATCGTCCGGATGGCGCCAACACGGTACGGACACAGACCACCTGCTTACAGTATTCAATCATTTTCCACACCGAGTAACATTACTGGTAGATTTTGTTTATGCAAAACATCAAAGAGATGAGTAAATATAATGCACACCTGATTGTTTTAGCGCTGCCAACTTCAACACTCCTGTGTCAAACACAGTATGCCAGATTTAATGGAAAGTTTTTGTTTTTGTTGTTGATAAAACACAAAATGTCAAGTCCTGCACTAGAGGGGTATGCTATTTGGCAGTTATTCTTCACAGTGGGCAGAGAATAGGAGTCAGAAACCCAAATTAGGCCCAGATAAGGCCCAACGAGTGCCTGGCGGGTTTCCTCTTGACTCCGTCTTCCTCAGGGTTGTGAAGTTGCCTCCGCCATAACCATAGCCCATAGGTAGGATTTTGTTCGTGGGTTTCCTGCTCTGATTCCGTCTCTCCCCGACGACTAGCAGCTGGCACTGGCCGGCGGCGGCGATCCACCTGATTTCGCCCCTCCGCACCAGTTTGAGATAGCGCGGGATGTCCAACTTGAATTTGAGTAGCAGAGAGGAAGATACAGCGGAGAGCAGAGAAACAGAGACAGCACAGGATTATCGAGGTATGGGGCTGCTGGCGCTGAAGCGGCTCGTGTCCATGAAGCTAGAGCAGAAGCGAAGTCATGGCCGTAGCCAATCCCATAGTATGCCCCCCTTGGGTCTCTCTGCTAATCTATATGTATATTTCTGTTCTGCTCTGTGTATATCTCATCTCTTGTTCAGCCGCTACTGCTACTTATGCCATTTATGTGCTACAGATGGATCCTGCCGACAGGATGATAATTCTCATGGTGGCAAAAAAGCAAGATATCTGTGTCCAGAGCTTCCAGAGGTATGTTCTGATAATGGGAAGCTTCTATTGCGAGTGAAAATATCAGCAGAATGGCTAATGAAAAAACATATGAATATACTATTTTTCACCTCTGCAATCTCTATTGCGAGCTTCCAGTGCATTAGTAGCTTTGCTTTGTTCTGTTGCTAGTTACAACCAACTCCCCAGAAGAAAACTGTTTCCGTGTTTCACGTCTCAAGATTTAGATCCCTTGTTATCAAGGTTAGATCCACTCTTCTTCAGTGTATGATTAGTACAACCCTTGGAAGGTTTGTTGGCCTCTTCCACATCTAGCTTATGGTCCTAGGCTCCTGCTTCATCCTCATCTAGCTTATGCCACCTTTGTCCAGAATAAAAAACAGCATTTAAAGAGCAAGTAGTTCCTTTGTACTTTAGATAGACTCTGCGAGTCAAAATTTTGAATCTCTCCACTTTTGCATGCAGGAAATCTGGCATCACATACATTCTCTAGTGCCAATGCGAGACGCAGCCAGGATTGCATGTGTGTCTCATGCCTTTTTGCACTCCTGGAGATGCCATCAGAATCTCAACTTCACCAATGAAACACTGTGCTCAAAAGAAAGTTTATTGAAGGGAACGACGACTGACCCGAATTATAGAAGAAATAGAAAAGAGTATAACCACAATATTGACCGTATTCTGGCAAATCATAGAGACGTGGGTGTCAAGACATTGGAGCTTGAATTCTATGGTCCTTACAATACCAAATTTTATAATCGTCTCAATAATTGGCTCCAAATTGCTATTACACCAGTGATGGAGAAACTTACCCTTACAATTTCATCGGAGAAGGCAAAGTATGAGTTCCCTTGTTCACTTTTATCTGACAGAAGTGGAAACACGATACGGCATCTCGACCTTGCTAACTGTATCTTACATCCCACAGTTAAAATTAATTTGAGATGCCTGAGAGTGTTGGTTCTGTATGAAGTGCGTATCACAGGGGATGAGTTAGGGTACCTTCTTTCCAATTCATTTTCTCTGGAAAAACTCACACTTAAATATTGCGATGATATAATACGTCTCGAGATGCCTTGCCTACTGCAGCGGCTAAACCATCTGGAGGTGTTTGAATGCTCGAGACTTGAAGTTATAGAGAACAAAGCTCCAAATATCTCCAGCTTTGAGTACGCAGGTGATGAAATACAAATCTCACTTGGGGAATTATTGCAGATGAAGTACCTTAGGTTAGACCATAGGTGTGCCATCAGTTATGCTATCGACAAGCTTCCATCCAGTGTGCCAAATCTTGAGACTCTCGTCATAACTTCTACTCATGAGGTATGATATGATGCTCTTACATTTTCAGGTGATAATATACATGTAACAGTAGCCATATATCTTGGAATATAAATCTAAGACATCTTTATGCAGGTAGCCAATGCACCGATGGTACCTAGCAAATTTCTGCACCTCAAGATCCTGAGAATTTCTGTTCGTGGGTGGAGCCTGAATCGGGACTATGATTTTTTGTCTTTGGTTTCTGTCCTCGATGCTTGTCCTTCCTTGGAGACTTTTGTCTTGTTTGTAAGTCACTGTTTGTCCCGCAAGGTTTATTTAATAACCGTAGTGGAATCATTAACTCAAATATCTCGACCATTTTATTTTCAGGTATCAGTGCCGCCGACTTATGACTTGATTGTTGGAGGTCTCTCAACACTGAGGCAAATGCCAAAACAGAGCCATGACAAGCTCAAGGGTGTGCAGATCACTGGTTTCTTCCCCCAGAAAACTTTGGTTGAGCTAACACGGCATATTCTAGAGAGTTCAGCGTCACTTAAGTGCCTTATATTAGATACTGTAAAGGTGAATCGTCGGTGCTATGGCCACATATCTAGGAAATGCTCTCCCCTGGACGAGGCGTATATCAAGGAGGCATGCGAGTCGATCGTGGCTGTAAAGACACACATCAAGGGGATAATTCCATCTACAGTTTGGTTAGATGTTTTAGGGCCTTGTAGCCGGTGTCATTTTTAATAACATACTAGATGATGGCCTAACTGGGAGTAGGGCATTTTGGAGGCCGAGCTCCATGGAGCCCTTTATTTTGAAAATTTTAAAAATCTCATTTTAAAGTTTTTAAAGTTTTTAATTTTTTTTAAAAAAATCACACATGGTTCATACGGATGTATAGTACATATGTATAAAAATTGAAGATGATATGCGTTATGGTGAGAGCTAAACAAAAATGACAAATTCGTGCATTTTTTATAGTGAACACTGTATATACTGTTCATCATTTCAAAATCGCGATTTCCTCTTTTTTGTGTAGCTCTCACCATAATGTATATCATCTTCAATTTTTACACATGTACTGTACATCCGTATGAACACGTGTGATTTGTTTAAGATTTTTTTGAAACTTTAAAATGAAAATTTTAAAACTTTCAAAATAAAGGGCTCCATGGAGCTCGGCCTCCATTTAGCATTTTCGTAGTTTACGGAACTATGAGGCATGTCGCATGCGAAAATGAAGTTGATTATATATCACCGCACACGCACACCAGCGTGAGAGGCAAGAGGTGAACATCTTGTTATACAAGGCACAAATTACATGAAGGAAATTTCAGGTTCAAACCGAAACACCCACCCCTACAGCCAGTCACGCATAACATAAACCCTCCATCTTAAAAAAAATTCAGGTCATATTTCGACCGTCCAGTTCCACAACATGAAGCAACTATGTACAAAGAAGCATTTGGCCAGTGGTCGCACAACCTTGCAATTTCAGTAACATGATAAAACATCATAATAATATGTAATCAGAACACACGTAGAAATTTCAACAATGACAGTGCAAATGAACAATTACAGTCACTCCGTTTGCTTGCACATATAGATGTTTCCCGAAGATGCATAAAATATTCAGCTACGACGGAAACTAGCGAACACCACATAGCTCAGGATGAGTTACATTCACTCCCATAAAAGAAACACCAAAATACTGGTCCAAACACTGGGACATGGCTAGATGAGAGATAACTTCCTAACGGCTCAAACAAACAGGTTCACCACCACATGGAGAGCGCAGAGCAGAGCAAGAGCATAGGACATCTAATGGTTGTCGACCCTAACTCCATCCACATATGAGAATCCGAACGTCCCAGATTTTTCCCCATAGCCAGGTGGGAGCGGATCTTTGAGCTCATCGTCCGGATGGCGCCAACACGGTATGGGAACAGGCCACCTGTTTCCATTATTCAATCGTTTTCCACACATGATAACGTTATCGGTAGATTTTGTTCATGCAAAACATCAAAGTGATAAGTAAATATAATGCACACCTGATTGGTCCATCACTGCTAACTTCATCAAAAGTCCTGTGTCAAACACAGTAGGCTAGATTCAATGGGAAGTTTTTTTTTTTTGATAAAACACAAAATGTCCCGTCCTGCACTGATCTGAAACATGACAGGCACTTCGATATGCCAAACAGAAAGTCAAGTGTGCATACCTTTTTTCCACAAAATTTGCCAGCACTCGAATAATACAGTCCCTAAATATGAACGGGGTTCCTATTTTCTTATCATAGAAGTTCATGCCAATAAATCTCCCATTAAAGTCAAGCAGAGGACCACCAATCCCAGCCTAGCAAATAAAAAGTGACATTAAAGCTGTATCAGTATGCATGAAGTTGTCATTTGTAATATGGTTTACTACATCATGGATACATCAAATAAGATTAACCCCATGAGCAGTACTAACCTTAGTGATCTTACAACTGGAGTACCTAAGATCTCTGTAATCAAGCATGCCTGACCAGCCAGTTCGTCTTCCATGTGTAGCCATTAACCTGCCAGATTTGAAGCAGCGCCCCACAGCTACTACATTGGGATCTTCCAGAGTAAAAGGATTCCACCAATCTTCATGAATTCTAGCTGGACGAAGACAACGGTAATCCTCGACAACGATGAGAGCAACATTATAGTATAAATTATAATGTTGCAATTTCCCTTCTTTGCGCTCTTTGTTTGGAAGCAAAACTTCAATCTGCAAATGGCACTATGAGACCTAAGCAGAAAATGTAGAACAACATCAAGAACCAACCTTCAAATTTTCAGCAATATTGTTTCCATCTTTAGGATCCCTAACCAAACTCGCTGAAGTCAGAATGGGGGTGCATCCATTCCAGTCAATAAATAAGCCTGTGCACACGAAAAACCTCCTTTCTCCTGCATATATGACGCATTTTTTATTGAGAGCCTAGTTCAAATGTGGAATAGTAAACAGCACATTACTGTAATATTACCGCTGAATGAAGCGAGTGAGACAACTCGTCGAGGTAAACTATGAGAACCCATTTTTGTGAGTTGGCTCCAGACACCTTTACCAGAATCATATACGTCACCAAAAGTCTCTTCGAAGGTATTAACCAAAACCAAGCCCTCTGTTCAATGATAGATGGCACAATAGTAGTCAGCGGCAGAGGAAAGCTGTAAGCAAGCACAATGCAGTACCAGCTTACAAGCATTAACTCACCAGTGACAACAGTCGATGATGGCTTTGGATAACCCAAGGAGTCTAGATCCCCAGATCTGTCTATATCCCGAAATCGAACACACACATGAAGATAGTGTAACAAGGTTAGCTGAATAGCATTGAGACCATGAGAGTACAACTATAAAAAGCTAAAACAGCACATGGTTATTATGAAAGCACACACGTAAAAGGCCAAGTTTGCAGCACTTGTGAGGATCTTATGAAACAGTATTATTAGAGATGATGAGAGAATGCACAAAAGCACAATAGATCTGGCTGTGTGCTCACCGCTTGGATAGGTGCAATAGGGCCAGGGCTGCACCTCTCTCTGTATTTCTACATTCCTGTGGAAAGACATGGTAAACTTGCAATAAATACATACCAGGAGTACAGAAGGAAAATGGACCAAAACAGCACTGCACAACATCTACACGAACAGAATTGCAGGAGAAGAGAAGAAGAGTAAGTTGTAAGGAGAACAGCAATGGCACTATACAAAATTTCTAAGATCAGGAAATGATCATAAATCCTACTACTACCCACATTTTAAGTCTAAACTAGAAAAAAGAACTCTTCAAATTAGAAAAATCTACTAGCATCAACATTGAAGTAATATGAGTATTCTTAGAGGCAGCAAAAAAGCAAGTATTATCTAGGGATAAACAATGAAAAATGCAAGGAAACTACAAACAGCATATATAAATCTACAAAAGGAACAAAGAAAAGAGAGTGGATTTCTTGCTCCCGAGCTCCATGGAGCACTGTTTTCGAAAATTTTGAAAATCATATTATAAAGTTCCAAAAAAATCTGAAAAAATTACATATGAACATTGCGATGTATACTACATTTCTGTAAAGTTTCATGATCAAATACGTTTCAGTGTCAGCGGTATACAACAACAAAGCCTTTAGTCCCAAACAAGTTGGGGTAGGCTAGAGGTGAAACCCATAAGATCTCGCGACCAACTCATGGTTCTGGCACATGGATAGCAAGCTTCCACGCACCCCTGTCCATGGCTAGTTCTTTGGTGATACTCCAATCCTTCAGATCTCTCTTTACGGACTCCTCCCATGTCGGTGTCAGCGGTATAAAAAAACAAAATCATAAGACTTTTATAGTGAATAGTGCATGTGCTAGAAAGACATGATTTTTTTCTGTGTGTAGCTTGAACCACACCATATTTCTTAATGAAAATTTAAGGGGATGTAGTATACATCCCTAGATTCATGTCCAATCTTTTTCAGAATTTTTTTGGAGCTTCAAAATATAGTTTTTGTATTTTTCTAAATTCCAAGCTCCGTGGAGCTCGGGATCAAAATGCAATTTCCGCAAATAAAACTACTACTTCGATTTTGAAGTAATATGATATTCTTGGAAGAGGCAGCCAAGAAATTACAATTGTGATACATAAATCTACAAAAGAAACAGCAAAGTATTACGGTTCAGAAACCAATGTGGCTTACCTTGGAATTAAGCTCAAGTATTACTTAGAAAAAATAAATGCAGGGAGGACGAAGTGGAATTAGCGATGGACACACACAGGTAAGCAAAATAAATGAAAATACACAAGATATACCTGAACGTCTTAGCTTCCTTTTTTGGCAGAAGTTCCTTCAAACGTTCGATAATTATACTCCTTGGCATGAAATAAATTCTTTCCCCAACCAAAGAAAGGTTCAAGCCAACAAAGTTCCCATCATAATCAAAAAGCGGCCCACCTTCCCAAGCCTAATAAATATGAAGTGATAGGCAACAAGGTTACATTGGAACGAAAATAATAATGATATGGAAAAGGAGGTACATGCGAAAACACCAGTTTTATGGCTCTGATATATAGTTCAGTGCATACAGTTGCAGATAAAATACAGAGGCCATAGTTCAATTGTACCTCAGAGATTTTACAAGTGGAGAACATAAGCTGTTTGCCATCTTCAGATGAATCAACAGCAAGTATCCCACTTGTGGCCATTAATGTGTCAGAATCGGCACGTGTGACAGCTACTACATTCCTACAGGGAAGAAATTCCACCTGAAGACTGAGATCCACTGGATGAACACCAAGAGTGACAAACAGTACTTGGACAACAACAATCCCCTGATCCGAATCATAGCTTTTCAACAACCCTTTGGCAACCTCACCGTTGCGACGCACTTCGATCTATAATGGGATAGCAAAAAAGTATGCAGAATGGTGACAAACTGGCAACTATCTTAAGCAAACAAGTAAAATAAGTGAAGGATCATTAGCAGCACCAACGTTCAAGGTATCATGGCCTTCTCTGTTATTATCATTGAAAGCTCTAACCAAACTTGCTGAAGTCAGAAAGCTTGTCACATACCGCCCTCTTTGCAAGGCTATGCCTGAGCATGCAAATAACACCATATGTCCTACACAAGGTTGCAATTTTAGTCATCTATAACTAGCATTTTTTAAATTAAGACAAAAATTAAGAACTAAGAATAGTAGAGTATGACAGCATAGTCACCATCGGACAAAGCAAGGGAGACAACATTTCTAGAAATTTTTGAAGTGACTTCTTTACTGAGCTCACTCCAAACACTTTGGCCAGAGTCACTAAAGCTGTCAATCGGCTCTTCCGAATTGACATCTGAATGTATGTAACCTGGTTAAAAAACATGATGGAACACAACTGTCAGTGCTCCAGCAGAGCTGCAATAAAACATGAAAAGAAATGAAGTGCCGACAGACCTGAAATCAACAAATCAAGTGTCTCTGCTCCGCCAGTGCAGATTCTCCTATTCTTTTCGGAGCTTTCTGCGAGATTTTCTGTTAGAGCATCACCAGCTCTCTTACTTTGCAGCATATTCCCAACACTAAAGCAGAGAGAAGAAAATCCAAATGTTCAGTCATAGCGGGTAACACAGGGTTGTCGAACAACATAAATCAAAGGGTCCGTATACAAAATAAAAGATGTTTTACACACAAAATTAAAACACTAACTGGCTGATTGTACTTTCGCACTTCTCCATATACTCAATCAGTATATATTTCAATATCCCTCTAATATAAGAATTTAAAAAGGTTTTCTGATGCAAGGATAAAATACTGAGTGCCCAATACCAGTGCAAAAAGGTTCCCAACCAAGTAGAACGCACAATAATTAACTGCTGTATCTTATCAAATTAGGAGTGAAGCTCACCAATTTCATTATTAAAAGAACAGTTTTGCTAAAGCACATCTAGATGTGCCATAAGTATTGCACATCTAAGTCCTATATCATTAATCATATTGGGAGATTCGTGTGGGTATTTTCTTTTCCGTTTTTCTTTTCTTTTTTATACTTGATTAATTCACTTAGAGATATGCCCTAGACACAAAAGAACTACCAATTTGACGATGGGGTGAAAAAGTTAAACTTTGCACCTCATAAGGGCGGATCTAGATGATTGCCGATTGTGCACCCAAATTTGCAGAGGTAAGTTTCGGATTAACTAATCACTGGATGAGGAAAAGCTCATACCTGAGAAATCAGTGTCCAAGGTTGCGGATGGGGTGAGACAGCAGACACGCGATGAGTTAGACGGGGCGGCGATGCCGGCGACGAGCGTGAGCGGCGGAGAAGCCGTCCGCGCTGACGGCCGATAAGGGGTGGTGGATTTCAGAGCCGCGTGGGATGAATCTGAGCCTGCTTGGTCAGGGCATGAGAGCAGCGTGGGAGAGGACGGATCGATCGGGCCAGAGAGAGGAAAGATAGAAGGGGCCCCTCCAACACGAAGGGCGTCATTGGCTCAGTGCATAACAGCATCTACGCCCGGGCTTGAAAATTACACGTTTGGTGCTCCGAGTCTCTGCGCACTACGATTTGTCCATAACTCGAGAAATAATATAATACGATTCTTATACATGTGAATACATAACATTGTACGGTACCTTTACGTTCCCTCGACGGTAGAGCGCCCTGGTGTCGCCATGTGGCGCCGCGCTTTTGCAGAAAACCCCTCCTTTTTTACGGAAACAACCGCGCTCCCCCGGTTCACGCGTCCTGCCTGTCGTTGTTGGGCCTACTTGTCGGCCTCCTGCGGCGCGTTGTCGTAGAATCCAGTGAGAATCCATTTAAAACTGCATGCACGTGGTTCCCGACGTACAGTGTGGGCGCCCGAAAACGGCAAGACGCCTCGTGTTGGAATATTAGGCAAGTTCATGATTAATTCTAGTAAATAATTCATGACTAGAACATAGACTAGCATGGAACAATCTAGCAAACTAGATGAACAGCAAAACATGCACACCAGCATCACACACAAAGTAGCAACTACAAAGAGAGACATGAACAGATCACGAAGGACGTACTGTTCGTTAGGTGCTGCAGGAGCGATGGTGTTGATGACGATGTTGGCTACGATCTGTTGTTGACGGCGGTGGAGGCGACGATGAGTAGCACCGTCTGACTTGGACGGAAGACGATCCGTGATGACGAAGTTGAGCAGTCGTGCAGAGCGCTTCCCAAAAACCTAATTCGTCCTCTCCCGGTGCAGGATCGCAAGGACGAACGGTTTCGGAGACCTGCTCTCCCGCACGCCGATGCACGCCGGCATTCGGGATAGAGTAGACTACGATGGCGGCGCAAGTTGTGAGATGAGGCAAAACCCTAGGTGTTTTCGGTGTGTCTTTGGCCGTGGCCGGTAAGCAGTATATATAGGAGAACCAGAGGCGGTATCGTGTCGCGATCACGATCTCAAATCGACTTGGTTTCCAAGTCAAACTTACCAGACAAGGAAAACGAACTTGTCCGTCAAGACACCAAAAAATAAAACGGCAAAAGGAAGTCGCGCCCCTGCAAGGCAACGGACCAGATTTCGGCGGACCATTCATGCGCATGTCGCATGTACGGGCGCCCCGGCCCTGGCCCAAGCCCAAGCCCGGCACACCACTTAGAATGGTGTAGAGAACCCACTATATAAAAAGGTTCAATAGCTTGTCGGCCCACTTAGAGTGGTGTACACCACTTATTTTGATTTATTATAATAACAGATCTTACGAAGTTTATTATACTAACATCATTGAAATCATGCTTTTCATTCAAGGAGCTATCATGAATCACTTTATAAATTTCTTCTTTTAACACTTCATCATGATTTTCAGATTCACGATTTTCAAGAAAAACTTCATAAAGATAATCAAGTGCACTCAACTCACTAGCAATTGGTTCATCATAATTGGATTGTTTGAAAAGATTAGCAAGTGGATGAGGATCAATAAGTCTTTATTTTCTGTTTTTTTTGTGATAACATGATTATTGCAAGCAAAATAAAATATTTTTGTGTTTTTGATTTTTTTTAGAGAAGTGGAGGGAGATGAAAAAGAGAGGCAAATAAAAAGTAGAGCAAGTAGATGGTAATTTGTGTGAAGGACCTGTAGGTATTTGATGATGTCTTCCCGGCAACGGCGCCAGAAATTATTTCTGCTACTTGTGAGCTGCGTTGGGATTTTCCCCGAAGAGGAAGGGTGAAGCAATATAGTAGCTGATAAGTATTTCCCTCAGTGAGAACCAAGGTTATCGAACCAATAAGAGAACCACGCAAATTCCTAGTAAGCAGTACTTGCACACACAAGAGCAAATACTTGCACCCAACGCGGGCAAGAGGGTTGTCAATCCCCTTGAACTCGTTACTTGCAAGGATTAAATCTGGTAGTGGTAGATATATAAATAGAAAGAGTAAAATTGCAGCAAGGTATTTTGGTTTTAGCAATATGATAAAAGTAGACCCGGGGGCAGAGAATAGGAGTCAGAGAATAGGAGTCAGAAACCCAAATTAGGCCCAGATAAGGCCCAACGAGTGCCTGGCGGGTTTCCTCTTGACTCCGTCTTCCTCAGGGTTGTGAAGTTGCCTCCGCCATAACCATAGCCCATAGGTAGGATTTTGTTCGTGGGTTTCCTGCTCTGATTCCGTCTCTCCCCGACGACTAGCAGTTGGCACTGGCCGGCGGCGGCGATCCACCTGATTTCGCCCCTCCGCACCAGTTTGAGATAGCGCGGGATGTCCAACTTGAATTTGAGTAGCAGAGAGGAAGATACAGCGGAGAGCAGAGAAACAGAGACAGCACAGGATTATCGAGGTATGGGGCTGCTGGCGCTGAAGCGGCTCGTGTCCATGAAGCTAGAGCAGAAGCGAAGTCATGGCCGTAGCCAATCCCATAGTATGCCCCCCTTGGGTCTCTCTGCTAATCTATATGTATATTTCTGTTCTGCTCTGTGTATATCTCATCTCTTGTTCAGCCGCTACTGCTACTTATGCCATTTATGTGCTACAGATGGATCCTGCCGACAGGATGATAATTCTCATGGTGGCAAAAAAGCAAGATATCTGTGTCCAGAGCTTCCAGAGGTATGTTCTGATAATGGGAAGCTTCTATTGCGAGTGAAAATATCAGCAGAATGGCTAATGAAAAAACATATGAATATACTATTTTTCACCTCTGCAATCTCTATTGCGAGCTTCCAGTGCATTAGTAGCTTTGCTTTGTTCTGTTGCTAGTTACAACCAACTCCCCAGAAGAAAACTGTTTCCGTGTTTCACGTCTCAAGATTTAGATCCCTTGTTATCAAGGTTAGATCCACTCTTCTTCAGTGTATGATTAGTACAACCCTTGGAAGGTTTGTTGGCCTCTTCCACATCTAGCTTATGGTCCTAGGCTCCTGCTTCATCCTCATCTAGCTTATGCCACCTTTGTCCAGAATAAAAAACAGCATTTAAAGAGCAAGTAGTTCCTTTGTACTTTAGATAGACTCTGCGAGTCAAAATTTTGAATCTCTCCACTTTTGCATGCAGGAAATCTGGCATCACATACATTCTCTAGTGCCAATGCGAGACGCAGCCAGGATTGCATGTGTGTCTCATGCCTTTTTGCACTCCTGGAGATGCCATCAGAATCTCAACTTCACCAATGAAACACTGTGCTCAAAAGAAAGTTTATTGAAGGGAACGACGACTGACCCGAATTATAGAAGAAATAGAAAAGAGTATAACCACAATATTGACCGTATTCTGGCAAATCATAGAGACGTGGGTGTCAAGACATTGGAGCTTGAATTCTATGGTCCTTACAATACCAAATTTTATAATCGTCTCAATAATTGGCTCCAAATTGCTATTACACCAGTGATGGAGAAACTTACCCTTACAATTTCATCGGAGAAGGCAAAGTATGAGTTCCCTTGTTCACTTTTATCTGACAGAAGTGGAAACACGATACGGCATCTCGACCTTGCTAACTGTATCTTACATCCCACAGTTAAAATTAATTTGAGATGCCTGAGAGTGTTGGTTCTGTATGAAGTGCGTATCACAGGGGATGAGTTAGGGTACCTTCTTTCCAGTTCATTTGCTCTGGAAAAATTCACACTTAAATATTGCGATGATATAATACGTCTCGAGATGCCTTGCCTACTGCAGCGGCTAAACCATCTGGAGGTGTTCGAATGCTCGAGACTTCAAGTTATAGAGAACAAAGCTCCAAATATCTCCAGCTTTGAGTACGCAGGTGATGAAATACAAATCTCACTTGGGGAATTATTGCAGATGAAGTACCTTAGGTTAGACCATAGGTGTGCCATCAGTTATGCTATCGACAAGCTTCCATCCAGTGTGCCAAATCTTGAGACTCTCGTCATAACTTCTACTCATGAGGTATGATGCTCTTACATTTTCAGGTGATAATATACATGTAACAGTAGCCATATATCTTGGAATATAAATCTAAGACATCTTTATGCAGGTAGCCAATGCACCGATGGTACCTAGCAAATTTCTGCACCTCAAGATCCTGAGAATTTCTGTTCGTGGGTGGAGCCTGAATCGGGACTATGATTTTTTGTCTTTGGTTTCTGTCCTCGATGCTTGCCCTTCCTTGGAGACTTTTGTCTTGTTTGTAAGTCACTGTTCGTCCCGCAAGGTTTATTTAATAACCGTAGTGGAATCATTAACTCAAATATCTCGACCATTTTATTTTCAGGTATCAGTGCCGCCGACTTATGACTTGATTGTTGGAGGTCTCTCAACACTGAGGCAAATGCCAAAACAGAGCCATGACAAGCTCAAGGGTGTGCAGATCACTGGTTTCTTCCCCCAGAAAACTTTGGTGGAGCTAACACGGCATATTCTAGAGAGTTCAGCGTCACTTAAGTGCCTTATATTAGATACTGTAAAGGTGAATCGTCGGTGCTATGGCCACATATCTAGGAAATGCTCTCCCCTGGACGAGGCGTATATCAAGGAGGCATGCGAGTCGATCGTGGCTGTAAAGACACACATCAAGGGGATTGTTCCATCTACAGTTTGGTTAGATGTTTTAGGGCCTTGTAGCCGGTGTCATTCTTAATAACATACTAGATGATGGCCTAACTGGGAGTAGGGCATTTTGGAGGCCGAGCTCCATGGAGCCCTTTATTTTGAAAATTTTAAAAATCTCATTTTTAAAGTTTTTAAATTTTTTTAAAAAAATCACACATGTTCATACGGATGTATAGTACATATGTATAAAAATTGAAGATGATATGCGTTATGGTGAGAGCTAAACAAAAATGACAGATTCGTGCATTTTTTATAGTGAACAGTGCATATACTGTTCATCATTTCAAAATCGCGATTTCCTCTTTTTTGTGTAGCTCTCACCATAATGTATATCATCTTCAATTTTTACACACATGTACTGTACATCCGTATGAACACGTGTGATTTGTTTAAGATTTTTTTGAAACTTTAAAATGAAATTTTTAAAACTTTCAAAATAAAGGGCTCCATGGAGCTCGGCCTCCATTTAGCATTTTCGTAGTTTACGGAACTATGAGGCATGTCGCGAGCGAAAATGAAGTTGATTATATATCACCGCACACGCACACCAGCGTGAGAGGCAAGAGGTGAACATCTTGTTATACAAGGCACAAATTACATGAAGGAAATTTCAGGTTCAAACCGAAACACCCACCCCTACAGCCAGTCACGCATAACATAAACCCTCCATCTTAAAAAAAAATCAGGTCATATTTCGACCGTCCAGTTCCACAACATGAAGCAACTATGTACAAAGAAGCATTTGGCCAGTGGTCGCACAACCTTGCAATTTCAGTAACATGATAAAACATCATAATAATATGTAATCAGAACACACGTAGAAATTTCAACAATGACAGTGCAAATGAACAATTACAGTCACTCCGTTTGCTTGCACATATAAATGTTTCCCGAAGATGCATAAAATATTCAGCTACGACGGAAACTAGCGAACACCACATAGCTCCGGATGAGTTACATTCACTCCCATAAAAGAAACACCAAAATACTGGTCCAAACACTGGGACATGGCTAGATGAGAGATAACTTCCTAACGGCTCAAACAAACAGGTTCACCACCACATGGAGAGCGCAGAGCAGAGCAAGAACACAGGACATCTAATGGTTGTCGACTCTAACTCCGTCCACATATGTGAATCCGAACGTCCCAGATTTTTCCCCATAGCCAGGTGGGAGCGAATCTTTGAGCTCATCGTCCGGATGGCGCCAACACGGTATGGGCACAGGCCACCTGTTTCCATTATTCAACCGTTTTCCACACATAATAACGTTATCGGTAGATTTTGTTCATGCAAAACATCAAAGTGATAAGTAAATATAATGCACACCTGATTGGTCCATCGCTGCCAACTTCATCAAAAGTCCTGTGTCAAACACAGTAGGCTAGATTTAATGGGAAGTTTTATTTTTTGATAAAACACAAAATGTCACGTCCTGCACTGATCTGAAACATGACAGGCACTTCAATATGCCAGAGAAAGTCAGTGCACATACCCTTTTTCCTCAAAATTTGCCAGCACTCGAATTATACAATCCCTGAACATGAATGGGGTTCCTATTTGCTTATCATAGAAGTTCATGCCAATAAATCTCCCATTAAAGTCAAGCAGAGGACCACCAATCCCAGCCTAGCAAACGAAAAGTGAAATTAAAGCTGTATCAGTATGCATGGAGAAGTTGTCATTTGTAATATGGTTTACTACATCATGGATACATCAAACAAGATTAACCCCATGAGCAGTACTAACCTTAGTGATCTTACAACTGGAGTACCTAAGATCTCTGTAATCAAGCATGCCTGACCAGCCAGTTCGTCTTCCATGTGTAGCCATTAACCTGCCAGATTTGAAGCAGCGCCCCACAGCTACTACATTGGGATCTTCCAGAGTAAAAGGATTCCACCAATCTTCATGAATTCTAGCTGGACGAAGACAACGGTAATCCTCGACAACGATGAGAGCAACATTATAGTATAAATTATAATGTTGCAATTTCCCTTCTTTGCGCTCTTTGTTTGGAAGCGAAACTTCAATCTGCAAATGGCACTGTGAGACCTAAGCAGAAAATGTAAGAAGAACATCAAGAACCAACCTTCAACTTTTCAGCAATCTTGTTTCCGTCTTTAGGATCCCTAACCAAACTCGCTGAAGTCAGAATGGGGGTGCATCCATTCCAGTCAATAAATAAGCCTGTGCACACGAAAAACCTCCTTTCTCCTGCATATATACCGCAGTTTTGATTGAGAGCCTAGTTCAAATGTGGAATAGTAAATAGCACATTACTGTAATATTACCGCTGAATGAAGCGAGTGAGACAACTCGTCGAGGTAAACTATGAGAACCCATTTTTGTGAGTTGGCTCCAGACACCTTTACCAGAATCATATACGTCACCACTCGTCTCTTTGAAGGTGTTAACCAAAACCAAGCCCTCTGTTCAATGATAGATGGCACAATAGTAGTCAGCGGCAGAGGAAAGCTGCAAACAAGCACAACGCAGTACCAGATTACAAGCATTAACTCACCACTGACAACAGTCGATGATGACTTTGGATAACCCAAGGAGTCTAGATCCCCAGATCTGTCTATATCCCCAAATCGAACACACATGAACATAGTGTAATAAGGTTAGCTGAATAGCATTGAGACCATGAGAGTACAACTATAAAAAGCTAAAACAGCATATGGTTATTATGAAAGCACACACGTAAAAGGCTAAGTTTGCACCACTTGCGAGGATCTTATGTAACAATATTATTAGAGATGATGAGAGAATGCACAAAAGCACAATAGATCTGGCTGTGTGCTCACCACTTGGATAGGTGCAATAGGGCATGGGCTGCACCTCTCTCTGTATTTCTACATTCCTGTGGAAAGACATAGTAAACTTGCAATAAATACATCCCAGGAGTACGGAAGGAAAATGGACCAAAACAGCTCCGCACAACATCCACACGAACAGAATTGCAGGAGAAGAGAAGAAGACTAAGTTGTAAGGAGAACAGCAATGGCACTATACAAACCCTCTAAGATCAGGAAATGATCATAAATCCTACTACTACCAACATTTTAAGTCTAAACCAGAAAAAAAGAACTCTTCAAATTAGAAAAACCTACTAGCATCAACATTGAAGTAATATGAGTATTCTTAGAGGCAGCAAAGAAGCAAGTGTTATCTTAGGATAAACAATGAAAAACAGCATATATAAATCTACAAAAGGAGCAAAGAAAACTACTACTTCGACTTTGAAGTAATATGAATATTCTTGGCAGAGGCAGCCAAGAAGCAAGTTGTTATGAAGGGATAAAGAATGGAAACTGCAAATAATTTACAATTGTGATACATGATCTACAAAGGAAACAGCACCCAACAATCCAGACTTTTGCAAAATTAATAAGACTAGAAAACTGCTCGGAAATCAATATGGCTTACCTTATAATTAAGCTCAAGTATTACTCAGAAAAAATAAATGCAGGGAGGATGAGGTGGAATCAGCGATGGACACACACAGGTAAACAAAATAAATGGAAACACGCAAGATATACCTGAACGTCTTAGCTTCCTTTTTTGGCAGAAGTTCCTCCAAACGTTCAATAATTATACTCCTTGGCATGAAAGAAATTCTTTCCGCAACCAAAGAAAGGTTCAAGCCAACAAAGTTCCCATCATAATCAAAAAGCGGCCCACCTTCCCAAGCCTAGCAACAATAAAGTGACAGGCAACAAGGTTACATTGGAACAAAATAAATAATGATATGGAAAAGGAGGTACATGAGTCAACGCCATTTTTATAGCTCTGATATACAGTAACAGGTAAAATTCTCAGCCCATTGTTCAATTGTACCTCAGAGATTTTACAAGTGGAGAGCATAAGCTGTTTGCCATCTTCAGATTCGCTTGAATCAACAGCAAGTATCCCACTTGTGGCCATTAATGTGTCAGAATGGGCACGTGTGACAGCTACTACCTTACTACCGGGAAGAAATTCCACCTGATGACCGAGATCCACCGGATGAACACGAAGAGTGACAAACACTACTTGGACAACAACAATCCCCTCATCCGAATCATAGCTCTTCAAGAACCCTTTGGCAACCTTGCCGTTGCAACGCACTTCAATCTATAATGGGACAGCAAGAAAAATATACAGAATGGTGACAAACTGGCAACTATCTTAAGCAAACAAGTAAAATAAGTGAAGGATGATTAGCAGCACCAACGTTCAAGGTATCATGGCCTTCTCTGTTATTATCATTGAAAGCTCTAACCAAACTTGCTGAAGTCAGAAAACTTGTCACATACCGCCCGCTTTGCAAGGTTATGCCTTAGCATGAAAATAACACCGTATGTCCTACACAAGGTTGTAATTTTAGTCATCTATAACAAGCATTTTTAAAAATTAAGATAAATATTTAAGAAGTAAGAATACTAGAGTATGACAGCATAGTCACCATCAGACAAAGCAAGGGAGACAACATTTGTAGATATTTTTGAAGTGACTTCTTTACTGAGCTCACTCCAAACACTTTGGCAAGAGTCACTACAATTGTCAATCGGCTCTTCCGAATTGACATCCGAATTTAAGTCCCCTGGTTAATAAAAAACATGATGAAACATAATTGTGAGTGCCCCAATAGAGCTGTAACAAAGCATGTGTAGATAAGTGAAGTGCCCGCAGACCTGAAATCAACACATGAAGTGTCTCTCCTCCACCAGTACAGATTCTTCTATTCTTTTTCGAGCTTTCTGTGAGATCATCATCGGCAGCTCTCTTAGGCCTCCTTTGGTTTGGAGGAAATTTGTAGGAATTCCATAGGATAGGATTTCTACGGGGAAAATTCCTTTAGTGCTCTTTGGTTTGTAGGAATAGAATCCTATTCCTATGGAGTAATTCCTCCTATCCTCCACATTTCATAGGAAAATAAACATTAGCCTAGACTCAATGGAAAAAATCCTATGATGTGAATCAAAGGACATCTCCTTTCCTATTCCTACTCATAGGATTTGAGAAGCATGTCATCTCATTTCCTATGATTTTCCTACCCTATGATCCAAAGGAAGCCTTAGTTTGCAGCATATTCCCGAGTCCGAACACTGAAGCAGAAGAAAATGAACTCCAGATGTTCAGTCATCAGCAGTAACACAAGGTGATGATGCAGAGGCCGGGGTCTTCCTCCCCCTTTTCCAAAAAAAGCAGTAACGCAAGGTTGTAGAACAATCACGGATCATCAATGGAAGGTTCCCTGATTCAACTTTGCACATTGTAAGGGTGGATCTAGATGGTGTTCATGTGCCCGCACCCAAACTTTGTGGAACTTGGTTTCGGAATTGGGATGACAGATGGCGAAAAGCTCGTACCTCAAAAACCTGCAGTGTTTCAATATTGCGGTCGTAGCTTGCAAGGTATACGGCAACGGCTAAGAAGAGTAGAAGACGGCTCTCCGCGGTGACGCCGGCAGCTCTAGGGTACGGCGGCGGCGGACTGCACGAGAGATTTCAGAGCAGCGCCGGGATTGAGAGGGGTTGGAGGGACTACATGAGAGCGGTAACGTGGGAGAGGAAGAAGATACGTACGATCACCCCGGCCGGGCGGCAAGGGCGCTCGGCTGATGAGCTTTGCCCGCGTCCGCGCGTAGTGGAGGATCGGAGGGGTAGACGGCGGCGAGTTACCTGCGGCGGGCTTGGGCAGACCGGCGGGCTCCGGCGGGAGCGTGGCCTGCAGAGTTCGGATATGGGCCGGCAATTTGTCCGCCTTAAAAAAGAGGTAAGGTTCGCTTTTTTTCCTGCCAAAAAATGTTTCTTATGTAAATCTCGAAAAATGTTTTTCTTAATTTATGTACTGTATCTAAAAGTGTATAACAAACTGTTTAAAATAATAAGTGTAACATTTGTTCATGTAATTGAAAAAATATTCGCATCTTTCTAGAAATGTTTGCACATTTAGGAAATGTTGATGCGCTTTTATAAAGTGTTCGCGCATTTCTCTAGAAACAATTACACGTAATTAAAATAATTCTCCCAAAAAAAATTCATATAACTTAAAAAATTGCCACGTATTATGAAAAATGTTAATGTAACTTTCGAAAAGTGTTCACACATTTTGACAAAAAATATAATTTAAAATAGTGTTCACTCATTTTTTTTAAAAGCTAAAGAAAGTGTTCACCTATTTTCAATATAAATTTTTGTGCAATTTTAAAAAGTGTTTGCCATTATTGAAATTGTTCATGTAATTTTAAAAGTATTGAGGCATTTTTTAAAGGTCCATGTAATTAAATAAGTGTTTGGGCATTTTAAGAAAGTGCTGATGCGAAGTCGACGCGGATGCTCTTCCCACTCAAGCTTCTCTCCTCTCTCTCCCACTGGCCGCCCCTGGTCGCCAATGGCCGCCTCGACCGAGTTGGCCCACCTAACTTACCTCGTGCCCCACCGGCGCTCCTCTCACCTTCAATCTTCTCCGGGAAACCATGCCCAGTGCCACTCTCCCCCTCTTGCTCCCTCGCCCGCTCACTGTGATCAATGCCGCTTGGTGCACGGTGAGCTCGTCGCCGGCCTATTTAAGTCCCCCTCCCCCCGCTCCTCGGTTCCCTCACACGACACCACTCTGAACCCAATTAAGCCCATGCGCCTCTAGTTTCTCCTCTTTTCCATGGTGCGCCCGAGTGCAAAAAAAGTCGACTCAGCCGCCGTCGTTGCTCTCTCTCCCTATCCCTCCGTTCTTCAATTACATTGAGCCTTGAGCTTCCCTCAGTGCGTTGAGGGATTATGAGCATCACCCAATTTTCAAGAACCGCCGCTCGGCTTCATCGTCGCCAACAAATATGTCATCATCGGTGACCGCCTCCACCTCCATCCATGTGCGCCAGTCCACTAAACACGTTGGTGTCCTCAACTCGCTTCGTCGGGCCCTCTACCACCAACGGCGAGCTCCGCTCCTGTTCTGTCCCAAGGTTATGGATGACTAATGGAACCTACCTATCATCCCATCTGTTATCTCTCTCTTGTTGACCGATGGGTCCCACCCCCGGCCCCATCTGTCGGGTTTAAACCGAGAGAAGTACGCGTACTAGTTTGACTGAAGGCGTATTACGCCTTTGACTTCACCTCTTTAGCCTCTGGAATGTGTATCTGGGCCGAGCCCATGAGTTCATAAATGGCGCTCTGTGCATTTCTGGTTAACTGGGCCGATCTCATCGCCCTAGTGTGAGCCTTTATCTTTTTCCACTTCGAGAAAACTTCCAAATCCATAATTGACTAACCATAACTCCAAATCAGTTGATTATTTTTCTAAATTCATCTAACATCAAGCTTTGTCCAATTAGATAACTTCCAAAAAATTCCAAGCACTTTGGAGTTTCTGTTTTAGTTTAAATTCCTTATTTTCCTTATTGTTTATTTTACGACGATAGAGAACGATTTCAATGTGCGATTCGAGGATAGACCGAAAGCTCCTGAAGACCTTTCTGAGCCAAGCAAGTAACCTACTTCGATCATGTTGAACCCATATTTGTATTACTCACTTAGATATATATTCATGCATAAAAGTCGTTTTACTAGAGATGTTATGTTAAGATTTTCTTAGTGGTAGCTATGACCCTTATTGTTGATACCCCTTTTGACATTGATAATGCCTCATCCTTGTAACCCTAGGCTTATATACCCACGGGTTATTATATATGTTGGACTTAGGCGGAGTTTTAGTAGTTTTCTTATCCATGCAAGTCACCTTAGAATACTTCGGTTGGGGATCAAACCTTTTACTCAAAATGTTTATTAAAAACTCATGGGTGCCATTAATTCCCATGGGATGGTTCTTGAAGTTAAAGTTTTACAAAATGGAGAAGAAGTGGAGATGTTTTAGAAATGGCATAGAGTGCGAGTGCCGCCAGTAACGCCAACCTTACATGTGCACTCACATTACCCCCTATGGGACGGACTTGACTTAGTAACTTGGTCGGTCTAGTGTGGTAGTTCACACTAGGTGGAAACCTATTCCACCGTGTCGGCGATGAAATGAAATGTTCAACCCGGACACAACGATTGTCCGCTCATGTGATGGTACGATGAATTAAATTAAGGCATGATGAATCTCCCCATTTCAGAAAACTTTAAAATATTAACATGAGGGTTGTGTGCCATCGGGTGGGATCTATACTAGCATCACTCTTGAGGAAAAGTCTTGTTTGATTGTTCAAATCGCGTACACCTAGTATGGCGAGACATGGGCGACATGATGAGCATATCAAATCTTATGGGTTAAGTGTACAGCCTCTGTAGAGTGTTAAAAATATTCGAATAGTCGTATCCACTGTCAAGGACAGTTGTGATGACCACGCTTAGTCTTAGTTCATGTTTGATTTTTCAACCAAATGGGATGGTATTATACCTGAGGTAAGATATAAAGTGGGGAAATGCCACGTGACTATGGTCCTTGTCACGGATAAAATGATATATGTGGAACTTGGATATCAAACTTGAATTAAGGAAATGTTGGAATTGGATTATTATGTTGTTCGGATTTGGTGGAAGAAGATTAATCATACTAATGCTATTTACTCACGTTGTTATCAACCGTTGTTTGAAATGTTTCGCAAATTACTAGGGTTATCACACATGCTTAAGATTCAGCTTTCCGCAATTGATGAAACATAACATAGAGCCATTCCTTTGTATTGAGCCGTTGCATGAATATTTGTTATCATCCTTTTGTGGGTTGCTTGTGAGTATATTCAATGTACTAAGGTGGCTTGTCGATTATGTGCCAGAAGAAGAGTACTATGATGATGCCCCTGCGAACTAGGGCGCTTCCCAATCAGCTGGCTATAGGGTTAAGGCATGTCGGCTAGGGCCCAAGTTATCATCGAAGAATCTGTTGCAGTTTCTCATTTGGAGTTCCATCCATGAGTCTATCTGTGTGAGACTTGATCATAATGGTCTTATTTGTGTAAGATTTTATCATTATGTATGGATGTGTACTTGTGATATCAGTTCTTTGTGTTCATGAGCATTGATCTTGGGATCATCGTGCACGCAGAGTCAAAGGCTTCGGTCTAATAGGCCGGGGTCCCCACACTACAGGTCTTGTGCCATGTTGTAGGGCGACGGCCGCTGCTGCGAAACGATGACCACCGGGGCGGCTAACACACTGGTTTTTGCAACGACGGTGGTGTTGATGTGGCGATGACTACAAAGTGAGGAGAGGTATAAGCGGTGTCAACATGGCTCGTGTTGCAACGGTGGCGGTGGCTTGGGGTGGCGGCAAGGAGGGTATGTTGCGATGAAAACAAGGCTCGCCTTTCAAAGGTCTAGTTGCAAACCTCCGATCGCAATTTGGGTCGTGTTGCAAACCTCCGAACACAACATGCCTCACGTTGCAAAGCACTCATCTTGCAAATTTTCAAACTCAACATGAATCATGTTACAAACCTCCAAACGCGACATGCCTCGTGTTGCAAAGCACTCGTCAACGGATCGGACGGGTATCGCACGGTGGATTCAACGGTGACCCGGATCAGCCGGCCCACGCTACCCAGAAGCAGCGATCCACCCAGCGCCAGACCCGCCCGCCGCGCTCGGATACATACGCCAGCCGTTCGCTCCGCTCGCACGGTGGAGGATCGACCTCTGTCGGCCCGTCCGTAGTCGTCGGTGCGCGTCGCGGCAGGCTGCCAGGTGCCAACGTCGTCAGGAGCGCCTTAAATACGGCGACCGATCCATGGCAGCTCAGGTCGCCGCGCAACCGCTTGCGGGCGAAAAAACATAATGGCATAATGGCCGGCGCGGTTGACAAAGTGCGTGAGTGCGCGCCGTACTCAGTGGCTGACCGGCGCGCCGATCCAAGCGGCCGGCGCGCATGTGCCCGGCTGCACGCACGCATCCATGGACCGATCCCTCCTGCACGGCGAGCGGCACGAGCTGGTTCGGGCCACGAGGACGACTGGGCATCGGCCGCCGCGAGCGTACGTGGGTGCTCATCATCACCGCATGCACGCGCGCCGGCGCCAAGGGCGAGGCGCGATCACGCGGACATCCGGCCGGGCGTCGACGCCGTGGGCCTGCCGCCTGCCCCGATCCGCCCGCGAACGGATGTTGGGGCCTGGGGTGTACGGAATGGTCAATTGCGGGCCGGCGTTTCTTCCACGGCCGGGTCGACACTTCGCTTAAGCCGCACGTACGCGACGTGCTCCTGTCTAGATAGATCGTGCGCCGGTCCTGCCGTGAATCTTGTACTGCTGCTGTTCTGAACTCACTCTTGTTCTGAACCCACTCTTGCTGGTTCACATTTATGCAACGTTTCTCTGCTCCGAACCGAGCGTTGCTGGATGGATCTCGGATGTCTGGGTCCATCAAGTAACGATCCTGCTCCTGCACAAGCTACACTACACCACAGCTCCTTCCCTACAAGATTCTTTTTCAGGGTAAATGTGAGGCTTGATCAAATTTGACGTAGTTTCTCTGTTTCATCGTGTGGACTACTATAGCACCAATGCTCCTACTGATGGAGTGGAGTGGAGTGATGGGGGCATTGATGGAGCAAGACAGTGCCCACTAAACGGCCACTGGCCTCCATTAAAGCATGCCTGCCTGCCTGCCACCCATCTCATCTCCTCTCCTCTGGCCTCCCCCTCCCTCACAAGGCCATAAATGTCTGCGCCATGCCAATTAATGTCCACAGCAGAAGAAATACAGTGTCTCTGCTCTGTGTATGCGTGTAGTGTGACCACACAACCTTCTCTCTCTCTTCGTCCCTCTTTCTTTCATGGCCCCCCGTGCCTTGCCATGGCAGCAACCCACTTGTTCTCTCCGTGGCGTCATGGCGCCGTCCCGTCTGCTCGCTCGGCGGTCAGGATCGGCCGCCATGAAAGCCCTCATCGTGCGAAGAAATCTGTACCCGCCTCCTTCCATGAATGCCTCCAGCGTGCATAATCAGGAAGCAAACAGCGGCTTCCTGCACGCGCGCGTAACTCCTGATCAGAATGATGATGGTGCATTGCACGGTACGGCCCGTGCTTTTACTCGGGCCCGATCGGTCGTCTCCCTCCCTCCCTCCCTCGGATGCGTGCTTGCAACAGTGCCCGGCCTCATCCATTCATTCATGCGTGCATGCAAAGAGTTTTTATTAAGTAATGCACGGCTGGTTAATTGATGCGCTGCAGCAGCATCCGTCCATGGTCCATCGCAATGGATGGTCACTCGCATGTCTCGTCTGCTAGCGTTGTGTCAGTGTGGTCGTATGGCTCTGGCTTTTCGATCAGATCTGATCAGAAGCCCTCGAGTCAAGTGTATGCTTAGCTTCTGACGCGATTAAAAGGAAGTGAAACGAATGGATGGACTGATCGAGCAACGAACGAGCCACAGGACACGCATGTGTAAGCGGAGCCATGGAAAATGGTGATGAGCTAGCTGTTTGACACAGGAAGGATCGATCATGGCTTCTACCGAAGCTTCTAGAGATATATTCATATGTTCATCTCCGTCTAAACCACCTAGCGATTTCACCATCCGGGCCGGAGAGAGATGGGGGAGAGAGGGGGGGAGCAGAAGGTGATCGATCACTTACACAAATTTAGACAGAGGAACTTGCGATCAAAACTCCTTTCTAGAACCAGACTGATCTGATCATATAGCGCTACTGAATCTCTCCGCCTCTTCTTGATCTTCAAAAGCTTGGTGGCCGCGAGCTCACGCCCTCTCTTGCCTAGTTCTGCAGGTGCTCTGCTGGGCCCTTCTGGTCATCATCATCCTCCTCCTTGGTGGCCGCCGCTGGCTGCGGCGGCGAAGGCGGCGCGGAGCACACCGGGATCACCGACCGCACGCTCACTGCCATCGCCGGCGAGTGGAACCCGCCCGCGGCGAAGTATCTCGGCGCCGCGCCGGCGTGGTGGTACGCCGAGGCGTGCGGGTAGTAGCACGGCGCCGACGGCATTGCCTCTTCTCTGTTCGTCACCATGGCCCTCTCCAGCATCTGCACCAGCTCGGCCGCATCGATCCTCCTCTGCCGCTCCAGCTCGGCGCCGTGACGGGAGGTGGACGGCGCCGGTCGCTGCAGCATGTGCAGCGGAGGCAGTATCCTAGGGCCGGCCGGCTGCGGCTGCATGTGGCGCGTCCTCGGCTGTGCGGCATGGGAGCTCAGAGGCAGCCATTGGTGTCTGTAGAGCGACGGGTTCAGAGCAGATGAAGAAGAAGAGCCGGCGACGCAGTGCTGCTTCGGTAAGGGCGACGCCGCATTGCCGTCGCAGCGCTGCTTCAGGGCGGCGAGGACTCTGGCGACGACCACGTGCTCCTGCTCCTCGCCGACGCAGCCGTTGCCGGGCTCCTTGCGAGCCTCCGGCACTGCAGGAACCGTAGCATCATTGGTTAGCTGTGATCTACAAAGATCCGGTGGTACTGCGATTTGTGAGGGCAGTGGTGAGTTGCTTACTCTGCTTCAGGGCGGACCAGGCGATCATGGCGGCGTTCTTCTCCGCCTGCTTCTTGGTCCTGGCGGTGTCGCCGGCGAAGCTGAGGCCGGCGAGCTCCACGCTGGAGGCGAAGACCGGCGAGTGGCCCGGGCCGGAGCGCACGGTGGTGTACGCCGGCAGCTTCAGACCCGCCCGGTGCGCCGTCTCCTGCAGCAGGTTCTTGTACACCCCAGTCTCGTCCTGCACGCCATTGGCAGCAACGACACACCAGCACAGTTGAGCACACCATTGGCATCAACGACACATGCAGAGCAAGCAAGCGCATCGAGGAGAAGAAGAAGAAGCAGCAGCAGAGGGATGATGGTGTTTGGCTTACGAGGACTCTGGCGGTGAGGTAGGTGGAAGGCCCGCGGGTGGAGAGGCGGGCGAGCGCGACCTCGGCGGCGGCGTGCTCGGCCTGGCGGAGCGTGGTGCAGCAGGTGGGCCCGTGGAAGGTCTCGCCGTTGAAGGTGACGGTGGCCTTGAAGCGGGGCGCATGGTCGGGCCCCTCCCGCGTGCACACGTACGACGGCAGGCTGAAGCAGCTCCTCTGCGCCAGCTCCTGCAGCTGGTTCTTGTACATCGATCCGGCCCCTCGTTACACAGCCACCTATCCCCTCTCCTCCTTCTCCTTCATGGGATCATGGCGCCCACCCCAAGGAGATCGCGGCGGCCGCGGCGCGCGACGGTGGTGCTCTTGGTGAGGTCTCTCTGCTCTGCCTATTGACTGGGAGGGAGGAAGAAGAAAGAACAGAGCGGGGTCGAGCCGGGTAGGCGAGAGTGTTTAAGCGAGGGTACAGACCTCACTCTCTCTCTACTGTGCTCCGTCTGTATACTACTACCTCTGTATCTGTGCGCCTGTATTGGAGGGGTGGCAGCGTTGGAGCGTGCTCGGCTCCACACTCCCTCCCTCCGGCGGCCAGTCCAGCTAGGGACCTCACCTAGCTAGCCAGCCAGGGTAGAGTGGATCAGTGGCGAGATGAGGTCGGGTCGGGATGGGTTGGGTGGGGGGCACAGACGCCTTCTGGTATTAATGGCGGGCATTTATGGTGTTTTGTAACCATCCTGCACTGCGCATCACACTTACCCAGAGCGCGCCGGTCAGTCTCTCTCAGGCCAGGATACCATCACGGTCTCCGACCTCTCCCTCTCTGCTGCTGGTCTCTGCCGCAACCGGCCGGCCGGCCAGCACATGCGCGCCGCTGCGGCGAGCCAGCGGCAACGATTCCTTCGTCCGTCCGCCTCGTGGAGGCGCGGAGGCTTGGCTCCATTTGGCACGGGGGAGGGTCGGGCTGTGCTGCAGCCTGCATGGATGCACACGTATATATTCGCTCGGGGGTAAAACGATGCCGCAGCAGCGGATGGCAATGACCACTTGACCAGCGAGGGAGAGAGACTGTTGCCTGTGATCGATGGCCCTCTGCTGCGCGTGGCGCCAAGACGCTGGCGACTGCTCGTCGGTCGATCGGTCGCGGTCACTCCATGGGCGCAGCGGCGGCGACGTCGTAGGAGGACTGCTACGGGAGAATATCAGGTGATTTGTCTTTTTTGTTTCTCTTTGTAGATTTCGAATTTCGATCTGAAATTTTTTAGGTGTTGTAGACATATATGTTGTGAACATTCATGATTTTTTTTGAATTTTTTTTACATGTCTAAATTTGAATTTTTTAAACTGGTATCATGGGAGCATTTGAGTGCTTGTATCACCTGATATTCTCCTGGATTGCTACTGCGTATGCGGGAGGGTGTTTGCTCCTGGATCAAACTTGTACTCCCTCCGTCCAGAAATTCTTGTCGCGATGGTAAATTTGCAAAAAAAAAAAAACCTCGGCAAATTCCCGACACAACCCGCACTCTTTGTGTCTCCCCCGCTCATCTCCTCCGCGCCGGACCTCCCCCGCTCGGCTCCCCTGTGCCGGAGCTCCCCCGCCCCATGCTTCCGCCGTGTTCTTCCCCCTCCTTGTTCCCCTCCTCATTTCCCATGGCGAACCACGGCGAGGAGAACCTCGATTCTTTTTCAATCTCCTCTCCGACGGCTGCTTCCTTCCCGTGGGTGGCGAACCGGAGCCGGTGATGGTGTCTTGGATAGGGGGGTGCTAACCACGTGGGCTCCTAGACGTGGGCTGGGCCGAGGACCCCCAAACAACCGACCAGTGGGCCACATTTGTCTAAGCCTCATGAAGTAATCAAGATGGAATTCTTTGAAGACTTGGCACATACTCCAAGGCACAAATGCAATCTTCGGCATGTTTATCTCCAAATGTAACCGACCTATGTGTAACCCTAGGTACCCCCGGTGTCTATAAAAGCCGAGGGGTTTAGACCGTGAAGGCGAACTCATGACCTGTACTCTATACCCCATCCATAATCAATACAAACAAAGCAGGACATAGGGTTTCTCACCATCACACTCCTTGGCACAAAATCAAGAATTTTACTTTCTTGAATAGGTTCCTTGATTATATCAATGAATTTGGGATGCACGCTAATCATTTTAAGATCCTCATTTCCCTTACTGGAAGTAGCACCATTGGTTTTAGGAACATATACGAACTTGCAATTTTTATTGGGAGGAGTTTTATCAATATTCTTAACAGAGGAAAAAGCCGACCCCAAATTGATAATAATTTCTTCTATCTTATCGATTCTAGCGGGGCTTTGTTCTATTCTTTCATTAACTACCGGTTCCTTTTCTTTTAAGGTTTTCAATGCGATTCCTACCTTAGAACCAAATTGAGTGATATGATTATGAAAATTTTTATCCAAATTCTCAAGGTGTTCAATAGTAGACATTTTAGTTTCAATAGCCTCTAACCTTTGCATAACATGTTCCAAAGTCAAAGTTGTTTCATTAACTGTGATAGGTGGTGATCCCACTAAATTTCCCATAGCATTAAAAGCATCCGTAGAGGGACACATCAAGAAATTCCCTCCAGTAATAGTATCAAGCACAAATCTATACCAAGTAGTAATTCCCTCATAAAAATTGCGAAGAAGAATAGTGGAGGATTGCTTACGAGTTGATCTATTATGAGCATCGCAAATCCTATACCAAGCATCTTTTAAATTCTCTCCTCCCCTTTGTTGAAAATTAAGTACTTCATTTTCAGGGGTAATAGTAATGAGCGAAGAACTAGCCATAGCGATAAAACGAGCAAGCAATCAAGCAAACAAGAAAAAGGCAAACGGAAAATATTTTTGTATTTTTTTTAAAATGTTTTAGAAGTGGGGAAGATGAAAACGAGAGGCAAATGGCAAATAAAGTAAATGCAAGGAGATGAGAGTTTGTGCAAAGGTACTTGATAGATGTTGATGATGTCTCCCCGGCAACGGCGCCAGAAATTCTTCCTGCTACTTGTAGCTTGCGTTGGTATTATCCTCGAAGAGGAAGGGATGATGTAGCACAGTAGAGATAAGTATTGCCCTCAGTTATGAAACCAAGGTTATCGAACCAGTAGGAGAATCACACAACACCTTGTTAGCAGCACCTGCACACAAACAACAAATCCTTGCACCCAACGCAAACGAGAGGTTGTCAATCTCTCGGCGGTAAATTGCAAGATTAAATTGTGTGTGATAGATAGATAGATTGAAACAAAAATACAAAATAAAATAAATAAAAGAAAATGGCAGCAATATTTTTAGGGTTTTAGTAATATGATTTTGACAGACTCGGGGGCCATAGATTTCACTAGAGGCTTCTCTCGAGAAAATAGCATACGGTGGGTAGACAAATTACTGTTGGGCAATTGATAGAAAAGCAAATAATCATGATGATATCCAAGGCAATGATCATGTATATAGGCATCACGTCCAAGATTAGTAGACCGACTCCTGCCTGCATCTACTACTATTACTCCACACATCGACCGCTATCCAGCATGCATCTAGTGTATTAAGTCCATAAGAACGGAGTAATGCCTTAAGAACGATGACATGATGTAGACAAGATAAACTCACGTATGAATAAACCCCATATTTTTACCCTTAGTAGAAATGATACATACGTGTCATGTCCCTTTCTGTCATTGGGATTGAGCACCGCAAGATCGAACCAACTACAAAGCACCTCTTCCCATGGCAAGATAAATCAATCTAGTTGGCCAAACCAAATCAATAGATCGGAGAAGAAATACGTGGCTATAATAATCATGCATAAAAGAGTGCAGCAAAGACTCAAATAATTTCATGGATAATCTGATCATAAACTCACAATTCATCGGATCCCAACAAACACACCGCAAAAAGTGATTACATCGGATAGAACTCCAAGAACATCGAGGAGAACATTGTATTGAAGATCAAAAAGAGAGAAGAAGCCATCTAGCTACTGCCTATGGACCCGAAGGTCTTTGGTAAACTACTCACGCATCATCGGAAGGGCTGCAAGGTTGATGTAGAACCCCTCCGTGATCGATTCCCCCTCCGGCAGATTACCGGAGAAGGACCCCAGATGGGATCTCTGTAGAACAGAAACTTGCGGCGGCGGAAAAAGTATTTCGTGGACTCCCCTGAGGGTTTCTGATTTTTCTGGAATTTATAGTGCTGGAATTAGGTCAAACGGAGCTGGGTGGGCCCCATGAGGTACCAGGGCGCGCCACCCCCCCGGGGCGCGCCCTGGTGCCTCGTGGCCCACTGCTCCATCTTCTGGCCCTCTCCCGAAGCTTCTAGTGTTTATATTGTCCAATAAAAAATCAACAAAAAGTTTCGGGGCATTTGGACTTCGTTTGGTTTTGATTTTCTATAAAACAAAAACAGGGCAGAAAACAGCAACTGGCACTGGGCACTAGGTTAATAGGTTAGTCTCCAAAAATGATATAAAATTGCTATAAATGATTATCAACATGGAACAATCAAAAATTATAGATACGTTGGAGACGTATATGTTGGGAACGTTGCATGGAAAACAAAAAAAATTCTTCGCACACGCAAGATCTATCCATGGAGATGCATAGCTACGAGAGGGGGAGTGTGTCTACGTACCCTCGTAGACCGTAAGCGGAAGCGTTAGAACAACGCGGTTGATGTCGTCGAACAACTTCACGATCCAACCAACCAATCATTGATGAACATGTACATATAATTCATGATATGAACATGATGATAGTAGCACTAGCATGCAAGGGGGTCGACGTTTAAGGTCTCATGGACCAACTTACTCTGCTCGGAGGTTATCTCGTAACCACCATAGGTATCAATCTTTCTTACCGTCGTGATCGTCACACGATCACCCCATGATCAACCATCCTCAAGAATATCATCATGATCATCACATGACTACATAAAGATCAACCAACTTCTTTTCTCAACGAACCAGGGTTGTTATTATCCAGGTTATTATTTCTGTTGACCCACAGTGTGACCTACTACGAACTGTGTCTATGAACGAGGACGCGGCTATCGATAGATTATACACTCTGTAGAGGTTAGTACACTGTACCCACACAACGGAATTCATGGCTTCGTGCTCCCATTCGGGTGGACCAACGACATTCCGACAAAACCAATCTATTGCATGACATTCTCCCGGCCACTCCGACAAACTCCCCTTTGGACTATGTCTTGGGTGGCCCCGATGTCATCTCGTGACATCCGCCACCTCTGTGGCTGCCACCGTCGTGGCCAAAACAAAACATCATCCCAAACGGGGACCACGGTACCGTAAAACTCGGACACACAAGGCTTATGGCTGCCTACCTGATCAGGGTAGCGCGCACCCATAACCTTCCCTAGTAGGAGGCACCGGCGAGAGGCATGACAATAGACCGCATTAGGGCCTCCCCATCCAGGCAAGTGTGGTTGCACTGGTGAGCTCGATTCGGTGGCACCATGACTTAGCCAACAAATTTGTTCAAGTTCGATTAATGTCAGGTTCAACTTGAGTGGTAATGAGCTGAGTCATAACTGTTGGGGAACGTTGCATGGAAAACAAAAAAAATTCTACGCACACGCAAGATCTATCCATGGAGATGCATAGCTACGAGAGGGGCAGTGTGTCTACGTACCCTCGTAGACCGTAAGCGGAAGCGTTAGAACAACGCGGTTGATGTCGTCTAACAACTTCACGATCCAACCGACCGAGTACCGAACGTACGGCACCTCCGCGTTCAGCACACGTTCAGCTCGGTGACGTCCTCAACTTCTTGATCCAGCAAGACAGCGAGGTAGTGGATGAGTTCCGGCAGCACGATGGCATGGTGACGGTGATGGTAATGCTATCTCCGCAGGGCTTCGCCCAAGCACTGCGAAAATATGACCGAGGGACGGAACTGTGGAGGGGGGCGCCGCACACGGCTAAGACAATGTTGTGTCTCCTCTGGGGCGCCCCCCTCTCCTCTATTTATATATGTGTAGGGGCTTGGAGTAGAAGGAATAGTGCCACGTGAACAGTAACCGTGAATAGTACACACGTGGACTTGGACTCCAAAGTCCAATCCTATTCCTACTAGGACTCTCCCTTTTTCCTTCCCTAGTTGCGTGGGCTTTTGAGGACTTGGTGCGCCTGGACCAATAAGGCTAGGGCGCCTCCCCTTAGCCCATGCCATCCCTTGGGACGTGGTGGACCCACTTGTGGACTTCCGGACCCCTCCGGAATCCTCCGGAACCTTCTGGAAGCTTCCCGGTACAATACCGAAAAAAACTGCACCCTTTTCCGGAACCCAAAATATGACTTCCCATATATAAATCTTTACCTCTCGACCATTTCGAGACTCCTAGTGACGTCCGGGATCTCATCCGGGACTCCGAGCAATATTTGGTTACCAATTCACATAACTCATATAACACTATATCGTCAACGAACGTTAAGCGTGCGGACCCTACGGGTTCGGGAATGATGTAGACATGACTGAGACGCCTCTCCGGTCAATACCAATAGCGGAACCTGGATGCTCATATTGGTTCCTACATATTCCACGAAGATCTTATCGGTTGAACCGCAATGACAACATACGTAATTCCCTTTGTCCGTCGGTATGTTACTTGTCCGAGATTCGATCTTCGGTATCTCCATACCTAGTTCAATCTCGTTACCGGCAAGTCTCTTTACTCGTTCCGTAATACATCATCCCGTAACTAACTCCTTAGTCACTTTGCTTGCAAGCTTCTTATGATGTGCATTACCGAGAGGGCCCAGAGATACCTCTCCAAAACACGGAGTGACAAATCCCAGTCTCGATCCATGCCAACTCAACGGACACCTTCGGAGATACCTGTAGAGCATCTTTATGATCACCCAGTTACGTTGTGACGTTTGATAGCACACAAGGTATTTCTCCGGTATTCGGGAGTTGCATGATCTCATGGTCTGAGGAACATGTATTTGACATTCAAGAAAGCAGTAGCAATAAACAGAACGATCATATGCTAAGCTAACGGATGGGTCTTGTCCATCACATCATTCTCCTAATGATGTGATCACGTTATCAAATGACAACTCATGTCTATGGTTAGGAAACCTTAACCATCTTTGATCAACGAGCTAGTCTAGTAGAGGCTCACTAGGGACACGGTATTTGTTTATGTATTCACACATGTATTTAAGTTTCCGGTCAATACAATTCTAGCATGAATAATAAACCTTTATCATGAACAAGGAAATATAAAATAATAACAACTTTATTATTGCCTCTAGGGCATATTTCCATCAGTCTCCCACTTGCACTAGAGTCAATAATCTAGATTACATAGTAATGAATCTAACACCCATGGAGTCTTGGTGCTGATCATGTTTTGCTCGTGGAAGAGGCTTAGTCAACGGGTCTGCCACATTCATATCCGTGTGTACTTTGCAAATTTCTATGTCTTCATCCTTGACATATTCACGAATGGAGTTGAAGCGTCTCTTGATGTGTTTGGTCTTCTTGTGAAACCTGGGCTCCTTGGCTATGGCAATTGCTCCAGTGTTGTCACAAAAGATTGTCATTGGACCCGATGCACTAGGTATTAGATCGGATATGAACTCCTTCATCCAGACTCCTTCATGTGCTGCTTCCGAAGCAGCTATGTATTCCGCTTCACACGTAGATCCCGCCACGACGCTCTGCTTGGAACTGCACCAACTGACAGCTCCACCATTTAATATAAATACGTATCCGGTTTGTGACTTAGAGTCATCCGGATCAGTGTCGAAGCTTGCATCGACGTAACCCTTTACGACGAGCTCTTCGTCACCTCCATAAACGAGAAACATGTCCTTGGTCCTTTTCAGGTACTTCAGGATATTCTTGACCGCTGTCCCGTGATCCACTCCTGGATTACTCTGGTACCTCCCTGCCAAACTTATGGCAAGGCACACATCAGGTCTGGTACACAACATGGCATACATAATAGAACCTATGGCTGAGGCATAGGGAATGACTTTCATTTTCTCTATATCTTCTGTCGTGGTCGAGCATTGAGTCTGACTCAACTTCACACCTTGCAAGATAGGCAAGAACCCTTTCTTTGACTGATCCATTTTGAACTTCTTCAAAACTTTGTCAAGGTATGTGCTTTGTGAAAGTCCTATCAAGCGTCTTGATCTATCCCTATAGATCTTGATGCCCAATATATAAGCAGCTTCACCGAGGTCTTTCATTGAAAAATTCTTATTCAAGTATCCCTTTATGCCATCCAAAAATTCTATATCATTTCCAATCAACAATATGTCATCCACATATAATATTAGAAATGCTACAGAGCTCCCACTCACTTTCTTGTAAATACAGGTTTCACCGTAAGTCTGTACAAAACCATATGCTTTGATCACCTCATCAAAGCGTATATTCCAACTCCGAGATGCTTGCACCAGCCAATAGATGGATCGCTAGAGCTTGCACACTTTGTTAGCACCCTCAGGATCGACAAAACCTTCTGGTTGCATCATATACAACTCTTCTTTGAGAAAACCATTAAGGAATGCAGTTTTTACATCCATTTGCTAGATTTCATAATCATAAAATGCGGCAATTGCTAACATGATTCGGACAGACTTAAGCATCGCTACGGGTGAGAAAGTCTCATCGTAGTCAACCCCTTGAACTTGTCAAAAACCTTTCGCGATAAGTCGAGCTTTGTAGACAGTGATATTACCATCAGCATCCGTCTTCCTCTTAAAAATCCATTTATTCTCAATGGCTTGCCGATCATCGGGCAAGTCCACCAAAGTCCATACTTTGTTCTCATACATGGATCCTATCTCGGATTTCATGGCCTCAAGCCATTTGTCGGAATCCGGGCTTATCATAGCTTCTTCATAGTTTGTAGGTTCGCCGTTGTCTAACAACATAACTTCCAGAATAGGATTACCGTACCACTCTGGTGCGGAACGTACTCTGGTCGACCTACGAAGTTCAGTAGTAACTTGATCTGAAGTTTCATGATCTTTATCATTATCTTCCTCTCTTATTGGTGTAGGCATCACGGGAACGGTTTTCTCTGATGAGCTACTTTCCAATTCGAGAGAAGGTACAATTACCTCATCAAGTTCTACTTTCCTCCCACTCACTTCTTTCGAGAGAAACTCCTTCTCTAGAAAGGACCCATTCTTGGCAACAAAGACCTTGCCTTCGGATCTGTGGTAGAAGGTGTACCCAATTGTTTCTTTAGGGTATCCTATGAAGACGCACTTCTCCGCTTTGGGTTCGAGCTTATCAGGTTGAAGCTTTTTCACATAAGCATCGCATCCCCAAACTTTAAGAAATGACAGCTTAGGTTTCTTGCCAAACCATAGTTCATATGGTGTCGTCTCAACGGATTTAGACGGTGCCCTATTTAACGTGAATGCAGCTGTCTCTAATGCATAACCCCAAAACGATAGTGGCAAATCGGTAAGAGACATCATAGAACACACCATATCCAATAATGTACGGTTACGACGTTCGGACAAACCATTACGCTGTGGTGTTCCAGGTGGCGTGAGTTGTGAAACAATTCCACATAATCTTAAATGAAGGCCAAACTCGTAACTCAAATATTCGCCTCCGCGATCAGATCGTAGAAACTTTATTTTCTTGTTACGATGATTCTCTACTTCACTCTGAAATTCTTTGAACTTTTCAAATGTTTCAGACTTGTGTTTCATCAAGTAGATATACCCATATCTACTCAAATCATCTGTGAAGGTTAGAAAATAACGATACCCGCCACGTGCTTTAACATTCATCGGACCGCATACATCGGTATGTATTATTTCCAACAAATCAGTAGCTCGCTCCATTGTTCCGGAGAACGGAGTTTTAGTCATCTTGCCCATGAGGCATGGTTCGCAAGTATCAAATGATTCATAATCAAGAGATTCCAAAAGTCCATCCGCATGGAGTTTCTTCATGCGCTTTACACCAATATGACCTAAACGGCAGTGCCACAAGTATGTTGCACTATCATTATCAACTTTGCATCTTTTGGCATCAATATTATGAATATGTGTATCACTACGATCGAGATTCAACAAGAATAGACCATTCACAAAAAGTGCGTGATCATAAAAGATGTTACTCATATAAATAGAACAACCATTATTCTCTGACTTAAATGAATAACCGTCTCGCAATAAACAAGATCCAAATATAATGTTCATGCTCAACGTTGGCACCAAATAACAATTATTGAGGTCTAAAACTAATCCCGAAGGTAGGTGTAGAGGTAGCGTGCCGACGGCGATCACATCAACCTTGGAACCATTCCCGACGCGCATCGTCACCTCGTCCTTAGCCAATCTTCGCTTATTCCGTAGCTCCTGTTTCGAGTTACAAATATGAGCAACCGAACCAGTATCAAATTCCCAGGCGCTACTGCGAGCATTAGTGAGGAACACATCAATAACATGTATATCAAATATACCTTTGCTCACTTTGCCATCCTTCTTATCCGCCAAATACTTGGGGCAGTTCCGCTTCCAGTGACCAGTCCCTTTGCAGTAGAAGCACTCTGTTTCAGGCCTGGGTCCAGCTTTGGGTTTCTTCGTGGGAGCGGCAACTTGCTTGCCGTTCTTCTTGAAGTTCCCCTTCTTTTCCTTGCCCTTTTTTTTGAAACTAGTGGTCTTGTTAACCATCAACACTTGATGCTCCTTCTTGATTTCTACCTCCGCCGATTTCAGCATCGCGAAGAGCTCGGGAATTGTCTTCTCCATCCCTTGCATATTATAGTTCATCACGAAGCCTTTATAGCTTGGTGGCAGTGACTGAAGAACCCTGTCAATAACACTCTCAACCGGAAGATCAATTCCCAGCTGAGTCAAATGGTTGTGGTACCCAGACATTCTGAGTATGTGTTCACTGACAGAACTATTCTCCTCCATCTTACAGCTGAAGAAATTGTTGGAGACTTCATATCTCTCAACCCGGGCATTAGCTTGAAATATCAATTTCAGCTCTTGGAACATCTCATATGCTCCGTGGCGTTCAAAACGCTTTTGCAGTCCCGGTTCTAAGCCGTAGAGCATGGCACACTGAACTATCGAGTAGTCATCAGATCGAGCCTGCCAGGCGTTCACAACGTCTGCAGCAGCTCCTGCAGCAGGTCCATCACCTAGCGGTGCATCAAGGACATAATTTTTGTGTGCAGCAATGAGGATAATCCTCAAGTTACGGACCCAGTCCGTGTAGTTGCTACCATCATCTTTCAACTTAGCTTTCTCTAGGAACGCATTAAAATTCAACGGAACAGTAGCATGGGCCATTTATCTACAACATAGATATGCAAAGAAACCATCAAGACTAAGTTCATGATAAATTAAGTTCAATTAATCAAATTACTAATGAACTCCCACTTAAATTAACATCCCTCAAGTTAACTAAGTGATACATGATCCAAATCAACTAGCCCATGTCCGATCATCACGTGAGATGGGATAGTCATCAATGGTGAACATCTCCATGTTGATCATATCTACTATATGACTCACGTTCGACCTTTCAGTCTCCAGTGTTCCGAGACCATGTCTGTACATGCTAGGCTCGTCAAGTTTAACCCAAGTATTCTGCTTGTGTAAAACTGGCTTACACCCGTTGTATGTGAACGTACAATCTATCACACCCAATCATCACGAGGTGCTTAGAAACGACGAACTTTAGCAACGGTGCATACTCGGGGAGAACACTTTTATCTTGAAATTTAGTGAAGGGATCATCTTATAATGCTACCGTCGTTCTAAGCAAAATAAGATGCATAAAGGATAAACATCACATGCAATCAAAATATGTGACATGATATGGCCATCATCTTGTGCTTTTGATCTCCATCCCCAAAGCATCGTCATGATTTCCATCGTCACCGGCTCGACACCTTGATCTCCATCGTTGCGTCGTGGTCGTCTCGCCAACTATTGCTTCTACAACTATTGCTAACGCATAGCGATAAAGTAAAGCAATTACATGGCGCTTGCATTTCATACAATAAAGAGACAACCATAAGGCTCCTGCCGGTTGCCGATAAATTACAAAACATGATCATCTCATACAATAACGTATATCACATCATGTCTTGACCATATCACATCACAGCATACCCTGCAAAAACAAGTTAGACGTCCTCTACTTTGTTGTTGCAAGTTTTACGTGGCTGCTACGGGCTTCTAGCAAGAACCGTTCTTACCTACGGCACAAAACCACAACGGTGATTTATCAAGTTTGCTGTTTTAACCTTCAATAAGGACCGGCCACAGTCAAATTCGATTCAACTAAAGTAGGAGAAACAGACACCCGCCAGCCACCTTTATGTAAAACAAGTTGCATGTCTGTCGGTGGAACCGGTCTCATGTACGTGGACATGTAAGGTTGGTCCGGGCCGCTTCATCTTACAATACCGCTGAATCAAAATAAGACGTTGGTGGTAAGCAGTATGACGATTACCGCCCACAACTCTTTGTGTTCTACTCGTGCATATCATCTACGCATAGACCTGGCTCTGATACCACTGTTGGGGAACGTTGCATGAAAAACAAAAAAATTTCTACGCACACGCAAGATCTATCCATGGAGATGCATAGCTACGAGAGGGGGAGTGTGTCTACGTACCCTCGTAGACCGTAAGCGGAAGCGTTAGAACAACGCGGTTGATGTCGTCGAACAACTTCATGATCCAACCGACCGAGTACCGAACGTACGGCACCTCCGTGTTCAGCACACGTTCAGCTCGGTGACGTCCTCGACTTCTTGATCCAGCAAGACGGCGAGGTAGTGGATGAGTTCCGGCAGCACGACGGCGTGGTGACGGTGATGGTAATGCTATCTCCGCAGGGCTTTGCCCAAGCACTGTGAAAATATGACTGAGGGACGGAATTGTGGACGGGGGCGCCGCACACGGCTAAGACAATGTTGTGTCTCCTCTGGGGCGCCGCCCTCTCCTCTATTTATATATGTGTAGGGGCTTGGAGTAGAAGGAATAGTGCCACGTGAACAGTAACCGTGAATAGTACACACGTGGACTTGGACTCCAAAGTCCAATCCTATTCCAACTAGGACTCTCCCTTTTTCCTTCCCTAGCTGCGTGGGATTTTGAAGACTTGGTGCGCCTGGCCCAATTAGGCCAGGGCACCTCCCCTTAGCCTATGCCAGCCCTTGGGACGTGGTGGACCCACTTGTGGACTTCCGGACCCCTCCGGAATCCTCTGGAACCTTCTGGAAGCTTCCCGGTACAATACCGAAAAATACTGCACCCTTTTCTGGAACCCAAAATATGACTTCCCATATATAAATCTTTACCTCTCGACCATTCCGAGACTCCTCGTGACGTCCGGGATCTCATCCGGTACTCCAAACAATATTCGGTTACCAATTCACATAACTCATATAACACTATATCGTCAACGAACGTTAAGCGTGCGGACCCTACGGGTTCGGGAATGATGTAGACATGACTGAGACGCCTCTCCGGTCAATAACCAATAGCGGAACCTGGATGCTCATATTGGTTCCTACATATTCCACGAAGATCTTATCGGTCGAACCACAATGACAACATACGTAATTCCCTTTGTCCGTCGGTATATTACTTGCCCGAGATTCGATCGTCGGTATCTCCATACCTAGTTCAATCTCGTTACCGGCAAGTCTCTTTACTTATTCCGTAATACATCATCGCGTAACTAACTCCTTAGTCACTTTGCTTGCAAGCTTCTTATGATGTGCATTACCGAGAGGGCCCAGAGATACCTCTCCGAAACACGGAGTGACAAATCCCAGTCTCGATCCATGCCAACTCAACGGACACCTTCGGAGATACCTGTAGAGCATCTTTATGATCACCCAGTTACGTTGTGACGTTTGATAGCACACAAGGTATTCCTCCGGTATCCGGGAGTTGCATGATCTCATGGTCTGAGGAACATGTATTTGACATTCAAGAAAGCAGTAGCAATAAACAGAACGATCATATGCTAAGCTAACGGATGGGTCTTGTCCATCACATCATTCTCCTAATGATGTGATCCCGTTATCAAATGACAACTCATGTCTATGGTTAGGAAACCTTAACCATCTTTGATCAACGAGCTAGTCTAGTAGAGGCTCACTAGGGACACTGTATTTGTTTATGTATTCACACATGTATTTAAGTTTCCGGTCAATACAATTCGAGCATGAATAATAAACCTTTATCATGAACAAGGAAATATAAAATAATAACAACTTTATTATTGCCTCTAGGGCATATTTCCATCAATAACAACATAATGAAATAGCAATGCACATGAGCATGATATCAGTGTAACCATGGATGGGCAACATAACCATTTAACATCATTATAGCAACAATGATAAATCATTTAGTCTGCTGGATGCAAATGAGCATAGCATAACGATGATCACGAATATCGCAAGTATTTTCATAGCAAACCCTACTGTTCATATGAGCATATCGTTATCACTAGCATCAGAAATGATTACAGGAATGAAACATAACAATAACACTATCAATGGAGAAGAATCTCATATACATAAGAACATAGCATAAGCATGGACATGGATTCACGAGCATATATTATTCACAAAATAATTAAATGAGCAAACAATTATTTAAATATTTAGGTGAAAACCATGGCTACTGCAAGGCCATCTTGCAAGTGGCTATCGTGGCTTGCCTGGAGGTGAAGGAACCACCGGGAAGAAGTGTGAGAGCTCACGGAATTTTTTTGCCAGAAACGTTTCTCTCTCAGATGGGTGCTGAATAAGGGTAGGGGAAAAATGGTCATTTTTAGAGTGTTACAACATGGTGAAAATGATGCCAACAGAACGGGCTCGATGAACTGAGATCGTGGGCGTTGGAATCACCTGATTCGGAGTCACGGTTGCCGAGATACGGCCGTTCGTTCGTTAGGCAGAAAATCAGATAAAAACTGTTCATTTCTGGCCTTAACGGACGAACGTCCGCTATTTAATAGTTTCGGCCGGCGGGGTTTAAACAGAAAGCGCCTTTGCTAAAATACGTTTTCGAACGAAGAAAACACATTTCTGTCCGAAGAAGCAGCAGAATACGCTTCCCTTAGGCGAAAACGTATTCCGCCGAATACGTGTCCACTTAAGTGGCGGGCCCGGGCGCTGGGTCACTTACACGCGGGGTCCACCGGGTCTTTCTCTCTCCTCCCGTCTCCTTCTTCCTTCTCTCGATCGGGCCAGAGCAGAGGCGAGGCTGGGCGCGGCCGGCGCTCGTCCCGGCGCCACCGGCCGACTCCGGCCAGGGTCCGGCCACCGGTGGGCTCGGGAGAAGGTGCCGCGCCCACCTAGGCCAGGCACGGAAGCCGAGGAAGGCCAGGTCGATGGCGGCTTGAGCGGCGGCAGGAGAGGCCATCGGCCGAACTCGAAGCCGAGCCCAGGGCCGCCGTGGAGAAGAACGTGGGAGAAGGGGAGGTGAGCTAGGCTCTGGGTGGCCTCTGGTAGAAAAAGGTGGAGGGGAGGAGGCTCGGGCAGCCGGAATTTAGGCCGAGACCGACGGCGGCCATGGCGGCAATGCGAGGGGGAGAGAGCTCCTCGAGCTCATTCGAGTGCCTAGGGGGGTACTAGGAGGAAGGGAGAGAGGTTGGCGAGCTCGATGGGTCTCGAGGAGGGCTTATATAGCCGGAGAGAAGATGGCGAGCCGGATGCCGCTGCGGACACGCGGTCCATGCTCTCTCGCGGCCGTGTACACGTGCGCACGCGTGGAGGGGTTGACGGCGATGAGAGAGGGGTAGTGGAATGCCAGAGGAGGGCAGACGCGGGATGGGCGAAGTCTGGTCGGCCACTCGGCCACTGTGCGCACGCGGCCGTGGCTATCGTGCCGCGAGGAGGGCGAAGGAGGAGGGGGCGAGGGCTGGGGAGCGAGCGCGTGGACACTGCGGGGCACGAGTGTAGGAGATATGCCCTAGAGGCAATAATAAATGTTATTATTTATCTCCATGTTTGTAATTATGTTTATATTCCGTGCTATAACTGCTATGGTTCTCGAGTCTACAATAACCACGAGGCTCGAAGGACGACTCATATGCACGTGTGGAATAATAAGCGGTAAAATGTATTCCTAGTCTGGCCTCTAAGACTAGCTCAAGTGTTGCATGATGGTTCTGTTTTCCTGATCATGGGCATGACTATGCTGGCAACTTTGAGGGCACAATGTTAGGAGAACACTTGTGTTGAATCGACCCGATTGATGTTATGCTATGAGATACATTCATCATAAGTTAATGGTTAATAACACAGAGAAAGTTAACGTTTGCATAATTGCTTAGACCATGAGAGTATCGAGTTCCTTCATGCTTGATTCATGAACTTTGGGGTTTGTTAAACATCATCCGTAACTGGGTGGCTATTACGGCGGCTTACAGGTTCATGGGAAAGTATGACAAGGTACTTGGTAGCTCAAGATTGGGATTTGCTCCTCCGACGATGGAGAGATATCTCTGGGCCCTCTCGGTGTTACGGTATCCATCATCGTCTGGCCAGACACAATGTGATTTGATCACGGGGATGCCGGAACACGGGTACGAGAAAAGAGAACAAATTCGGTAACGAGGTAACTGGCATTGTGGACAAGTGTTGATCCACGGGGATGCCGATAAATCTCACCTCGGGTATTTGTAACATATCGCGAAGCAACAGGAATAGCACACGACAACTGGAGGTTCACTCGAATATTTATTCGTGTGGGTATAGGGGTCAATATGGGTGTCCACGGCGCCAATGTTGATCATTGATCGGAAAGTGTTCTGGTCATGTCTATACTTCATCAAACCTATAGGATCACACGCTTAAGGGTCATCTATCTGCTGAATACTAGACAGGGAGTCTGAGAGAAAGTCACCGGCAAAGTTTCGGAGACAGCGGAAAAGTTCCGGAGAGAGAACACCGGAATAGTTTCGGTAAAACTGAAAAGTTGTTTCAGTGTATACCATTAAGTCAAATTGGTTTTGGCACACGTCTGGAAATTCTTGGAGGGTGCCAGAATTGTTCTGGAAACTTCTAGGATTTTTCCGGAGAAAAAACCCGGAAATGTTTCGGAGCTGCCGGAACCGCTTTGGTTGCTTTTCGCAGATGAAAATCACTAATCCGGAATTGTTTCGGAACGCATCCAAAATTATTTTAGTGGGTACTGGAATTATTCTAAGACCTACAGAAATATTTTCGGATTTAACGATCGCGGAAAAATGTTTCCATGAATAGTGAAAGTGCTTTTTGGGTTACTTTATGGAAAGCCACCTTTTAGGGCTTTGACCAAAAGGCTTCTAGAAGGGCTTGGGGACCAAGGAAGCCCCTCATGGGGGGGGGGCACAAGGGGTGGCCGGCCAAGGAGTGGAGCTCCATGGAGCTCCACTTGCTTCCCCATAATGCCCTTTATGTGTGACATAAACCTTGGGTATTTTGGGTTTTTGTGAGCCACCCTACCCCTTGCATTTTCCTATAAATAGAGGTGGAGAGGAGTTCTCCACACTCACTCACTCTCTCATACACAATGCCATGCAATGATCTGGCTTCTTCTCTCCCTCCCACGAAAGAGTTTCGTAGAGCCGAAAGGCTGTCTGGGTTCCGGTGGGAACTAGTTCCGGATAGCGAAGCCCTGCCGGATAGATGACACCGTATGTGTGCAACACCGTAGAGAGGTCGTAGGTTCGATCTTTTGCCCGAGGGGCTATTCGAGGGTCCTCCCGAAGGGCTGTCCGAGTTACTGTCCAAGTTCGAGAGTGCTTCCCGAAGGGCTGTCCGTGACACCGTCCGGGGGACTGTCCGACCGCCTCCCGGAGGGCTGTCCGAGGGGCAGATGAGGGAGTACATCCTTGTGGTTTGGAGGTTGTAAATCCTAGCTGCGGGGACCTGCACCGACGATCTACATCGACTCTACTTCCGCTGCGCTACGAGTCGGTAACGATCAGATCGAAAGCTTGTATGCAGTCTTCATAGTGGTCCTGGGCTGGTGCGTAGGTCGAATTTTTTTTGTTTTCTGCTGCGTTCCCCTACAGTGGCATCATGAGCCGTGCTATGCGTAGATGCAGGTTACGATCTAGAATACATAGAGATGTATGGGTGTTGCATAATATAATTTTGTAGTAGATGAGATCTATTGCTGAAAATTATTTATGTGGTAGCAGATGAAATCTATTACCCGATTGTCGGTGTAAAAACCGGCAGACCTCGGGGTAGGGGGTCCCGAGCTGCGGATCTCGGATCGATGGTAACAGAGACAAAGGGAGACAATGTTTTACCCAGGTTCGGGCCCTCTTGATGGAGGTAAAACCCTACGTCCTGCTTCTGTTTATATTAATGGAGGTGTATCGAGTACAGAGTTGATCTACCTCGAGATCGTAATATGTGTCTAACTACTATAGCTAGGTGTTCGATGTTTCGCTAATGTCCCCTATGGGCTAAACCCTATGGCTTATATACACGCCAGGGAGGGTATCTAGGGTTACAAGGTCGGTATCTTGGAATAAGGCGGTTGGAATAATCTTGAAGTATACGTCAAGTCTTCGGTAGAGGCAGTCTTGATCATGTCTCCCATGTGCGACTTCCGGAGTCCATCTTGATCACGTACGAGGGCATATCAGCCCATCCGAGGTGTCGGGCCGGCTAGGTTGGCACCCCCTAATCCAAGACACCGTCAGTAGCCCCTGAACTGGTCTTCTATACCGAGGACGACTTAGAACCAACACTTCAGATCCGGAGTTTCTGGCTTGACAGACGAGTTCCACCTTATAGTTTGAATTCTATTAACAGAGCATCGACATCCGTGGTCCAACCAAGCTTGTACCCTATTCGAAGTGAGCAAGTATCTGAGCCTCGAAGGCTTGCTGCGCCGGTATGAACAACCCAATCCGGGCTGACAGCTTTATCGGAGAGACCCGCCCCACGACAGGTTGAGCAGTTACTGCCTCCCCTCAAATCGTGCTTCGAGGCGGCCCCTTTACTGGCACGTCCCGTCAAGGCAGAGATCGTGCCCGCTTTCTTAGGGATATCATCAAAATTTCGTTTCCCTATGTGTTTCAACAGCATCTTTGATAATAATCACGAATTTATCGGCGCAGCAAAAGGGGGCTTTTGGCCTTTCACAGGCTTATAAAAGTAATGGGGAGAACAGCGCGATAGCCTACGCTCCCATTCCTCTCTTGCTGCCACTTCGTCTAGCTCCAGCGCCCAGATCCAGCCCTTACGCCTTTCTCGTACTCTAGCCCGATTTCCCCATCAGCCATGGCTGATACCCTTAAAGGGCACTGGGGAGGCTCCACCGTGACGGCGGTGACCATTGCAGAGCTGCGCGACGCGGGGTACCTAGCCCGTACCGTCGCTGCCCGCGCTCCAGAGGCCGACGAGCTGGTACCCGCTCCCAACGCCGGGGAGCGGGTGGTCTTTGTTCCCCACCTCATCCGAGGCCTGGGGTTCCCGCTGCACCCTTTCGTGCACGGGATCATGTTCTACTATGGGTTAGATTTTCATCACCTAGCCCCCAACTCCATTCTCCACCTCGCTACTTTCATAACAGTCTGCGAGGCCTTCCTCCGCTGTGAGCCACACTTCGGCCTATGGCTGAAGCTCTTCGGTATTAAACCAAAGTCAAGCGGCTCCGAACTTGCGGAGTGTGGAGGGGCAATGATCAGCAAGAACTAGGGGGCCACCTGGTTCAAGGGCACCTTCATCGAAACGGTGAAGGAGTGGCAAAAAGAATGGTTCTATATCACTAAGCCCCTTGCCGCTGGTCAAACCGAGGTCCCGGCCTTCTCGGCTGGGCCTCCCAAGAAACTCAAGTCTTGGAAGGAAAAGGGCGTCGCCTGGGGGAAGCCCGAAGAGGTAGAGACCCTAGTGGAGAGGATCGCGTGGTGGACCACCACGGGGAAGGCTGAGCTGGCCGATGTCATCAACGTCATGCTCACCCGCCGCATCCTTCCTCTCCAACTTCGGGCCACCCCGATGTGGGCGCAGAAACCCGAGGACATGGACACCATCAACACATTCTTCCGCTCCACCTTGGCCACTATGTGGACAAAGCTCATGAAGCTGACCAAGGACAAGATTCCCAAGGAGGGAGAGGACCGCGGCCTTGAACACGGCTATGAGGCCCCTCCGGTGAGTGGTTCCGTCCATCAATCTTTCATTCTGTGCTTACTGCTCTGAGAAGTAAAGTCTTTATTCGAGCCGTCGTGTTTTGACATTTTGCAGAAGTGGTCGGCATGGGTAAAGGGGGTACGATGCCCAGCCCCGTTGCCGGAACAACCCCAAACTCCCCTGCTTTCGGCGCTTCTGACCGAGGAGCCACATGTGGTGGCTTCCAAAGGGACGGAGACCCAAACCGGGAGGACTAGTGCTCGGACCCGGGGGACTTCGGTCACCCGATCAGAGGAGACCCACACCACCGCCGCTCAAGACGGCGGCGCCGAGGAGGGCGAGGAGGAGATTCCCCCCCCCTAAGGGGAAGAGGTCGGTGTCAGAAGACGCCGACGTGGGCATGCCGCCCAAGGGCCCGAAGAGGCTGAGGCGAGCCTCATCCGAGGCCGCCCACAAGTCGTCGGAGAGAGCCGAGCTCTCCGGTGACTCAGAGGAAGACCCCCTCATAACGGGGAGGAAGAAGCCGGCGCCTCGAGGGTAAGCCCTTATCCTTGTCTCCCTTGCTTGAGTCATTGTTTCATCAAGAGAAATTTTCACAGAGGCAACTTTTCATACACAGTCCGCCGAAGGTGATCCCCAGCGGCTCCTCGAACGGGTTGCCGTCCGCCAGCGGGACTCCAGAGCCCGCTGCTTCTCTCCCAATGCAAGTCGGTCTGGGGGAGGTAACATCCACCCTGGCCCCCAAGGTCAATACGGCGGGGGCCGACGATGCGGTGGTAATGGCCGAGGTTGAAACCACGGCCCAGCAAGACCAGGGGACGAAGCGCCCCGAGGTCATCGAAGAAGGGCCGGGCCAGATATCGGCCCAGCAGGAGTCAACCTCGGCACCGCCTTCACAGACGGGGGCTCCTCGGGTGGATCCTTTCGAGGTTGTCCCTCCACCCCCACCTGCTGTCCGAGGACGGACCGGCGCGGGGTGGGCCGAGGAGGTGGAGGAGGCCCTAAAGGGCTGTTCCCTTAAGGAGGAGCACCGCGTCTTGATGGACGCGGCGCTGGAAGGCTACCGGTCCGCAGAGGCCGGCCTGCATGAGGTCTTCAAAAACCTTGTAGCAGGTTTCGAGGTACGTCTTCTGCGCATTCGGTTTGCTTTGTATTTATGAAATTTGTTCGAGGACATAAAAATGTAGCCTGCTAAACGGCGTAATGAGTGAGTAGCCCCCGAGCCCGAAGTCGGTTTCAAGAAACCGGCATCGGGGTCGCGTGAATAAGTAGGAGCCTGTTGGGTAGCCCACAGGACGCTACCCGAAGTAGTTGTCCTGGAGCATGTGGATGGGCAAGACCCTTTGTCCGTTTAACAAAGAGTGTGTTGTAATGACAGGTGTCGACCTTAGTGCCAGACTCCGCCTCTGGAGAGATGGCGGAAATGAACCGAAAACTTGAGCGATCTCAAGGTAAGCAAGGTTAAACTTGCAATGCATGTTCTATGTTTAAAGGAAGCAACTAAGACTTAAAAATGCTAACAGCGGAGCTGGAGATGCTCAAGGCCGAGCTTAAAAGTGCTCGGAAGGAAGAGCGGCAGCAGCAAGCAGCTGCCGCCACAGCCGAGAAGGCGCGGGCCGCCGAGAAGGCGGCCGGGGAGAAGCACCAGGCGCGGGTGCTGGAGGTCGAGGAGACCCTGAAGGGCGTGTTTGAAGCATGCGACAAGCTTCAGGAGGAGGAGCGGCGCGTGAAAGAGGAGCTCGACAAGCTGCAGCGTGCCTACTCCGAACTCAACACCTCGGCTCGCGCAGACCGCGAGGTGCTCCAGCAAGTGGAGCAAATCGCCGCAGGTAAGATGTTTTTGTTGCAGTGTGCGTTTGGCAGCAAAGGGTGTGTCGAGCTGACCCAGGTATGGCGTTCTGCAGAGGTCTTCGAAGATCTCCCGCAGAGTGCAGAGGATGCGGTGGCCTATTTTGGCCAGGTGGCAGGTCATGAGGCGGAGAAAGCCTTCTGGGGTCAATTCCCAGGGTCCCCATCCGCGCAGCTGCTAAATCCTCGAGTGAAGCAGCTGGTCGAGCTGTGCCGCATGACCAGGCCAGCACTCCAGGATCTCTGCGTTGCTATGGGGCCGGCCGAAGCCATGCCGAGGAGTCTCTTCGGCCTAACGGCGCGCCTTCGGGATGCCGTGCCCCGCGTTCACCGCTGGAAGAGGTCGGCGTGCTTCGAAGGGGCTCGGAGGGCATACGCGTGTGTGAAGACGCACTTTCGCAAAGTGTATGTAGAGACTTGTGCTGCTGCCCCCCCTGCCGATAAGCCGCGGACCGCCGAGCAGTTCTTCACCGAGGTGGAGGCGGGAGCACAGACCACCGAGGCCATGTGCCCGAAGGACATGATGTACTTTTAGGTACTCCGGAATGCCGGGGTGTATGATGTAAAAACTTTATCGTTTGCAATGAGAATGGTTTGAAGTTCCATATTTTAGTAATTTAATTATTCCTCCGATATGACATTTTAAAGTGAGAGTGGCCAGTCGTCGGCCTTAGCCCCCATGTAGGTCATACAAAGGGTGTTCCCTAAGCCATACTTGACCCTTAGCCGACGTCTCGGTACCCATGGGCGGTCGATGACTTAGAGGAACTAGGCAATCGGACTATAATGGCTTGATGTCTTTCACTTAGCCATAGGAGTTTGACTGTGGGGGTGATGACTAGCCCCCGGTGTGGGAAGTGTTCGACCTATTTGGCCGAGGTTGAAGCCAGAGCACACTTCGGCTAAAAGATAAAAGCCCTTCGTTTAACACGGGTGATCTCTAGGATCACATCGCTTCACGCGGTCTCCGGATGGCGGACCAGTTTACGCTTACCTAGATAGTCAGTTTTCGGCTTTCTCCACTGAGGCGCCATGCCAATTGACCTGGCGGCGCAATCGCAGTGGTTCTCCCATTACGCCCTTAGCCGAATTCATCGGAAATGTAAGGGGTACACATAGGAGCCGGGCGACCCAACTATTGACCGAAATCTAGGTTCGAAACTAATGCATATAAGGCCAAAATCCAAGACGCCGAACACATCGGACTTTTGTGATACAATTGCATCTTTTTTAGAGAACATCATCGTTCCAGAGCGAGGCTGATAAAGAAATGCAATAGGGACCTTAAAAGGGCATGGTTTCTTTATTTCATAATATCAATCATGTACATGCCCTGTGGACGAGAGTAATGGAAAGAATACAATGTAGACGGTAAAGAAGGAGGAGAAAAAACAGGTCGGATAATTACCAACGGATTTTAAAGGATCCGGACCGAAGCCTGCCGCACGTCTGCGTTCCCGAGCTGTTGACTAGATCGTCCTAATTGAAGACGAAGAATTTGCGAAGGTCGATGCCCTTCTGGCCCTTTATACACTCTAAGTGTTTGATTGACCGAGCTCCTTGAATGGAGGTGTAGCCGAAGTCATTTTGTGGTTAAAGCCACCTAGACGGCTGCATAGTTTGGCTGCTTCTTTTACAGATGCGTGCCTGTGCTGGGGGCTCTAGGCCTCGCCCTTGCGTGGTGAACCCGCGCATGACGCTTCAGAATTGTTGTGGCTCCTCGGCATCCCAGGGGATCTTGAGTGCGAAATTATGCACCCTAGGGACGTAGTGCCCAAAGAGAGGGCACTCGAGGAGCCCGCACCCCTATTTTGAGTGCGGGGGTAACTGGCCGAGGTCGACATGTGCAGCCTTGACGCGCTTCAAAGAGCGAGCAGCACGTTTACTGCTGCGGGCTGCCTCCTTGGGCGCTTGAACCTCGGCTGCGAAAGCCGCGGTCTGTTCCTCTGTCTGGAGTGAGCGTTCTGTGTTACCATTGACAGTGATAATGCCCTTGGGTCCCGGCATTTTAAGCTTGAGATAGGCATAATGCGGGACTGCATTAAAGCGGGCGAAGGCTGTGCGCCCTAGGAGCGCGTGGTACCCACTCCGGAAGGGTACGATGTCGAAGATTAACTCCTCGCTTCTGAAGTTCTCGGGCGAACCGAAGACTGCCTCTAAGGTTATCGTCCCCGTACAACAGGCTTCGACGCCTGGGATGACACCTTTAAAGGTGGTAGAGCTCGGCTTGATGCGAGATGAGTCGATGCCCATCTTCCGAACTGTATCCTCGTAAATGAGGTTAAGGCTGCTCCCCCCATCCATTAGGACGCGTGTTAAATGATAACCGTCAACAATGGGGTCCAAGACGAGCGCTGCCGATCTGCCATGCCTGATGCTGGTCGGATGATCATGCTTATCGAAAGTGATCGGGTAAGCCGACCACGGGTTATACTTCAGGGCGACTGGCTCCAGCGCGTATGCGTCCCGAAGTGCACGTTTCCGCTCCCTCCTGGGGATGTGGGTGACGTAGATCATATTGACCTCCGTTACCTCGTTTGGAAACTTCTTCTGCCCTTCATTAGTGGGCTGCCGAGGTTCATCGTCGTCGTCGCTGCGGTGTTGGGTTTTATTTTGCCCATCTGCCGCTATCTTCCCAGCTTGCTTAAACACCCAGCAATTCCTGTTAGTGTGGGTTGCTGGTTTTTCCTGGGTACCGTGAATCCCACATGGGCGGTCCAGGAGTCTGTCAAGCTGGCTGGGTCCATCTTTGTTCCCCTTATAGGGTTTTCTTTTCTGCCCGAATTTAGGTCCGGTGAATCCTGCGTTGACCGCGGCGTCTTTAGTGTCGCTTCCGCCATTTTTATACCTGCGCTTATTTTTATTGCACTTTGGTTTTCCATTAGCGTCGTGAATTTCCGAGGTGCCTGCCTCGCCGTTATGGGTACTTCGGGCGAGCCAGCTATCTTCTCCCACGCAAAAGCGAGTCATTAGTGAAGTCAGGGCTGCCATAGTTCTCGGTTTATCCTGTCCGAGCTGGCGGGCCAACCATTCATCTCGGATATTGTTTTTGAAAGCGGCGATGGCTTCAGCCTCAGAGCAGTCTATAATCTAGTTCTTCTTAGTGAGGAACCTGTTCCAGAACTTGCGGGCAGATTCGCCTGGCTGCTGGGTGACACGGCTGAGGTCATCAGCGTCCGGAGGTCGGACATATGTGCCCTGGAAGTTAGCTCGAAAGGCGTCTTCAAGGGCCTCCCAGCTGCCGATAGAATGAGGAGGTAGGCTGTTTAAGCCAGTGTCTTGCCGGCCCCTTTAGTTTGAGCGGCAGATATTTAATGGCATGGAGATCATCTCCATTGGCCATGTATATATGCAGGAGGAAATCCTCGATCCAAACTGCCGGGTCCGTGGTGCCATCATATTACTCTATGTTGATGGGTTTATACCCTTCCGGGAATTGATGCTCCATCACCCCGTATGTAAAGCAGATTGGTGAGCTAGACCTCGGGACTGAGGAGGATCTCGTCGGGTCTCGGGAGAGAGCCGTGAGTAAGCTTGATTTCGGGCACGGTCGTTCCTGTCCATCCAGGCGTTATAGCCGTTGGGCCCAGCGGGGGCGTGTCCCCTGGATCCGTAGATGGACCGAGGGGGAGCCCTATTTTCTTCAATACGACGTCTAGCGTCATAAGGGTCCAGGTTGTCCACGGGGTCTTTACCATGATGGCGTGGGGGCGGCCTGTCACCTTGGTCTTCGCGTCTTGGCCTGTCCTAGCCTCTAGGGGGCCGATCGAGGTCGTCAGCGAGTTCTTCATCAAATTCGGGTAGGAGGCGCCTGCGTGGGTAAGACTTCGGCGCACTATGGCGTCGGTTTTCCATATCCTGCTCGGCAGAGAGCACTTCAACCCACTTATCATTTAGCGCGTCAGTATTTTCCTGCAGCTGCTGCTGCTTGCGTTTTAAGCTCCGGGCCGTCGCAACGAGGCATCGCCGGAAGCGTTCTTGTTCGAAGGGGTCCTCGGGGATGATGAAGTCCTCGGTACCGAGGCTGTCGTCCTCCTCGGACTCCGGCATGTAATTGTCGTGGGCCCCTTCAAAGAGGTCATCGGGATCAGAGTCCACAAGAGGTCGATCTGGTGTGCCATCCCTTGCGGGGGAGGCTTGAATGTCCTCCTCATGGTCATTGGCATCACCATCCTCCGCGTCATTGTTAGTGGCTGTCGCGTCGTTTCCACTGGGTTCTCCATTATTTCCCCGTCGGCGTCTGCGTCGACGTCTTGGAGGGGACTTGGGGGTATCCACCATGTAGACATCGTAGGTGGATGTGGCCTTCCACCTGCCCGTGTTAACCGGGGCCAAGGTGTCCTCAAGGGGGCCATCAGTATCTTCCTCCTTGTCGGAAGGTTCGCCGTAGTCCAACACGTCGGTTAAATCATTGACCGTGGCGACTAAGTGGGTGGTGGGTGGGGTATAAATTTCCCTGTTGTCGGCTTTAAGTCCGATTTGATCATAAACCGAAGTCTTGCCGTCCGAGATGGACATGCTCCGGATACGGTCGAGAATCTCGTCGAGCTGAGATAGCTCTTGAGGATCCATGGACGCGCCGTATGCAGGGCTGATTTGAAGCAGCCCCGGTGTGTGACCGGACGTGTTTCCGGTTCGAGGGGAATCTGAGCATGGATCCGATTTTTGCGCCGGGATCGATTCTGGCGCTGGCTTAATTTCAGGAGTGGGCGCCGGATCTATCTCCGGATCGACAATTGGGGAGGGACTGGCCGGAGCGGCGGCGTCCGGAGTCTCAAGAGGCACCATGACGAAGTTCGGTTCCGGAGTCGAGCCTCCAGAACCGGCCGAGCTTTCGATCCGGCCGGGAGTCCATCCTGATAAGACGAGCTCGCCACGGGAGTCCGCAGTGTACTCGAGGCCGCCAAAGGTCACGATCCAACCAGGGGCGTAGTTCTCGACAGAGGTCAGATGACCCGTCGAGTCAGCGCAAAATACCATGCTGCCGAAGACGAAAAGCTGTCCTGGGGCGTAGACGTCCCCACAGCCATTGATGCAGTTGATCTGAAGATGAGCCATCAATCCTTCTGGTGATCGCGCAGCAGAACTCTCAATGAAAGCACCAGTGTCGGTGTAAAAACCGGCAGACCTCGGGGTAGGGGGTCCCGAGCTGCGGATCTCGGATCGATGGTAACAGAGACAAAGGGAGACAATGTTTTACCCAGGTTCGTGCCCTCTTGATGGAGGTAAAACCCTATGTCCTGCTTCTGTTTATATTAATGGAGGTGTATCGAGTACAGAGTTGATCTACCTCGAGATCGTAATATGTGTCTAACTACTATAGCTAGGTGTTCGATGTTTCGCTAATGTCCCCTACGGGATAAACCTTATGGCTTATATACACGCCAGGGAGGGTATCTAGGGTTACAAGGTCGGTATCTTGGAATAAGGCGGTTGGAATAATCTTGAAGTATACGTCAAGTCTTCGGTAGAGGCAGTCTTGGTCACGTCTCCCATGTGCGACTTCCGGAGTCCATCTTGATCACGTACGAGGGCATATCGGCCCATCCGAGGTGTCGGGCCGGCTAGGTTGGCACCCCCTAATCCAGGACACCATCACCGATGTTCTTGTTTCTTCCCTTGAATTTGCGTATTTCTGATCTTGATAACGGTATGGTGGAGTTTCAAAGTTCTGGCAATCCACGATCCTGATTGATCAACGAAGTGCTAACAGTTCTTTGAATTCCACCATAGTTAAAAGAAAGATGAAATTTCGCAGACGAAAGGGCAATACAGATATGATCTGCACGGGGGTCATGCGTATGACGAAGTTAAGTATGGGGCTTGAGATTTTATTATCTCGTGTTTCATATACCCCGCAAAGTGAATCTAGCGACTTGAATAATCATACTTGATGATGGACGTTGGTGGCTTCGGTTTGTTTCGAAACCTTAGAAGCCACATAAAATAAAATTTTGCATAAACCAATTAGAGGCGTCTAACTTGGTTTTGCAGGATGTGCATGTGATGTGGTATAGCAATGCTCATATTAATTTGATTATGTATGAGATGACTATAAAATGTAAATTAACATGACCTGCGTGTCATGATGGCTGGAGCCATATGATTGTCACTTTAATGACCTGTGAGTCAACCTTATGTAATGCACTTATTTTATTAGCTATAGAGATAGCAATATTATCTGGTGCATCGACAAGGTGCTGGCAAACTTCGCGAAGGTGAAGACCGACGCGAATGCCGAAGCCGAAGAAATAAAGACTTCTTCGTCAGAAAGGGCTATACCATATCATGCTATTATGAATTGCATGAGATGTTTATCCCTTATGATGCACCCTTTTGATTGCGCGGTAGTCGCTTTTTATTAGGTGATCTCTCACTTAAAATATCAAGTAGTTAGTGTTCTCCCAAGTGTAGCACCGTCACGGCACCTATCTCTTCGGGGTATCACATGGATGCATGGGTACGAACGATTAGAGAAGTGTGAGGCGGGTGAGTTGAGACCTCGCAGCAAGATCACTTGGTTGTCTTGACGTTCCGAAGGATCGTCCTGAGCTCGGAACACACCCATCGAAAGATGAACAAGAGTCACATAGAGATGTGATTAACAAGTTGGCCTACCAAATGAAATTCTCGTCACTTGAGATGGATGCAGCCTTAGCGTTGAATTGAAATTTGGATCTTGTATCACTCACAATCAATTATGAGAGATATTGATTTGAGTGGGAGCGCACTTTAGAATTAATTCTTTTAATTCTTAGTGCAATTAATTATGAACTTTGTCTAAGTGGAATTTGCATAATAGTTATAGAATATTGGCTCGCATTTTCACCTTCTTTATTAAAATTGAATAGCTGTTAAATATCTGGTTAAAACTTTACGGTTGGTAACGTAATGTGAGGATTGTCCTCAAGAGTGTCGAGAAGGACTTTGTCCTATCGCATGCTTTCGGTATTCTCCCGCTAATGCTATGGATGATGTGTGACTCTCGTCCTTCGATCCAAAAGCTAGAATTCCGTTACGGTCAAGTGCAATATGTTTGCTTCCATGAGACCCGAACTTCAAAAGTTTGGGATAGCTATGTGATATTCATGGAACTGAAAATTAGTTTCAGATACAAACAAAGGCTAAAAGATATGAGATATCCAAAGCAATGTTTGTTTGCAAATTATTAGTAAAGTGTTTACTATGCATTTGACTATTGAGAGAGGGATCCAGAAGAACGCCTATCATATGATGAAGGTGAATAAAACAACAACTTAAAGAGAAAGGAAATGTCCAAAGGGTGTTAGTGTGACTTACACACCTAGGAAGTCCGGGGCTAACGCCACTCTTAAGTTGAGTGCTTCTTCTGAGAGTAGGAGAAATACTGAAAGTTAAACTGTTAGAAGTATAAAGGCAAAAAGAGAGAAGACTGGAATGTCCAGCTCATGTATGAAAGTCATACAAGCTATTGATGCATAGAAGGCTGGTCAAAGAAATAGTTCTTGGGAATTGTGATTAAATTGTTAGTCACTAATTCTTGGGTATTGTGAGTTGATCACAAAGATACCCGCTCGATTGCATTCTGTTGCGACTCGATGCAAGAACTACTACGGCCTGAAAGACTTGCCGAAGTGAGGTTTAGATATGCGTTGGGAACATAGTAAAAGTTGCTATACTCGGTACATTACCTATGTATTTATTTTCATAATTCATTTTAGAGTTTTTATACACTCTAGCCCATTGCATAAAGTATCTTGCAAGAAGGTTGTTCATAAGAGAACTTTTAATGTTCGGTGTTATGAATAAAATAAAGGCCATGCTTCCATCATGGATGGGATGTATGTTATGAATATTGATAATAATATATTACCTCTGTATTTACTTTCATAATTAATTTTAGAGTTTTACACACTCTATCCCATTGCATAATGTTTTTGCAAAAGGGTTGTTCATAAAAGAACAATTGTTGTTCAGTGTTATGAATAACATAAGGGCCATACTTCCATCATGAATGGGATGTATGTTATGAATATTGATGGTAATATGATACATCCATAACACTGACGCTAAATGTCGCAAGACTAAGAGAATACCACACATGTGTGGCACTGCATTTGGCACATTGGAGAAACCCGCATGGAGAAATTCCATAATGATGGATTTTGAAGTTGTTTGATTATGAATCATCTGACACTTGCAACTTTCCTCCGAAAAGTGAAGTGATAGAAATACCATTCACATGCCATAAGGAACGAGCAACGAACTTATTGGTGATCATACATTTTGATGTATGTAGTCCGATAAATGTTGTTGCTAGCAGTGGATTTATCTATCTTCAGAAATGACTCAAGTAGATATATGGATATTTACTTGATGAGACGTAAGTCTGGATCTTTTGAAATCATTCATAAGGTTTTCAAAAATGAAGTAGAAATTATTGTAACAAGAAGATTATGTTTCTGCAAACTAGATTGCCGAAAGGAATATTTGAGTTACAAGTTTAGCGAATGTCTGATGAGTTGTGAAAAGAGTTTCATAACTTACACCTCACGGAGCACCACTGTGAGTGGAATATCCGTGAAGATGTAATCAAACCATTTATGACATGGTAAGAGCAAAGATGACATAAAGCAATTTGCCATTATCCCTTTTAAAAGTAATGCTTTAGAGACTGCGACTTTTACACTGAAAAGAGCGCCATCAGATCTGTTGAAATGACTCCATGGTATGGTACACCCAACCATGTTATGTCTTTTCTTAACATTTGGAATATGGGGCTTGTGTAAAATATTTACAAACATATTCCAAATCAGACAAGTGCTACTTTGTAGGTTATCCCAAGTTATTGGGTATTCCCCCACCACTGTACCGAGGCAAAAGGTTTTGCCACAAAGAACGGTATGCTTTTGAAGAAAATGGTTCTTGCAAAAAGGTGAGTGGGAGGACAGTGTGACTCGATGAGATAATAGTATCTTCGTCATCAGATCAAAGGAAAGAAACCTTGGAAGTAATTCCAGAGTTTCCTACTACGACTGATACGGAAGCCTCTACATGAGATGTATGGACTTCGGTCGAACTTGCAACTGAGCCACATAGGCAAAACTCGTGCAAACCTCTCAGGTGCGCAAGCGAGATATTGTTGTTAGACAACAGTATACCTACGATACACAAGGAAGTGTTGATGGGCCCTGACTTTGTAATTGGCTAAATGCCAATATAATCCGAGATAGTTTCCATATAAATGATTCAAGATTATATCTTGATAAACCCTTCGAAAGACTTAGAGTCTAACGAACATTAATGGAACTATAAACTGATGTGGGCAAAATGTTTTATCCATAAAGCTCGACTTGTTGCAATAACAAATTCAAGGAGTTGACTACGATGAGATTGTCTCACCGTAGCGATGCTTAAAGTCAGATCGGGTTAAACTAGCAATTAATACATATTTCAATCTTGAGATATGATACATGGATGCCAAAAGGATTTCCATGTGATGGAAATGCAACCTAGGACTTGCATGTGATACAGTCTGAAGTATTTTGTCAATCCAGAGGATGCTAGTAAGTATGAAAACTTCAGAGTTCCAGCAATGGACAGAAGAGAGCAAAATGGAGTTGGAATCTTCGTTTTGATGAAATAGTCAAAAGAGTTTGATTTCATCAATGGATAATGAAGATGCTTGTGGTTACAAGAAAGTAAGTGGGAGCATAATAATATTTCTAAAAACTTTGTGTGCTTGACACATTGTTGATTGGAAATAATATAAATTTCTTGACACGAAATAGGACTTCATTGAAAATAGTTTTTCGGTGAAGTGCTTGGGCTAAATAGCCTTGATATTAGGCATATTTATCTACGAGATAGAATTGCCTAATAGGCTAAGCCAAAAATACATGTTGACAAGGTGCTAAAACAGTTTAGCATAAGAACGCCAAGGAGTGATTCTTGCCGAAGTCACATGGAAAGAGTTTTTGCAAGACTCGGTGTCCCAAAACACTGATGAGCAAAATACATGATGGAGATTCCACACACTTTGTGTTTGGATTAATCATGTATTCCATGGTATGTAAAACAACCAGATATGTCCAGTACTCCCAAGGAGTTGCGAGTAAAGATACCAAAGTGATCAAAGTACTGATCATGAGACAACAGTGAAAATTGTCATTAAGTACTAAAGTAGCACCGATGACATGTTTTCTCGCAAGCAGAGTTTATGAAGTGCTCGTTGTAAAGTTGTTACATCGATACAGTCTTTATCAATGCTCCATGCGATTTTCGATTTAAGGGTTTTGTGTAATACACGATATGGTGGCACGGTGTTTGGAAATCGTTCCAAACAGGTTACTATGGCGAATTCTATAACAAAGGCTAAGTATGTTGCCGCTTTCAAAGCAACATAGAAGATGTTGAATCGTACAGTTCGTTCATGAACTTAGTATGGTTCCAAGATGGCTTTGGTCAATGGAACACTATTGAAGATAGTTGCTCCATAGCTCAGTCTGAGGAATCAAGGTTTGACCAGTGATTCACATATATACGAAGCCAAGTCCACACAAAATATGAATTTTGTAAAAGCGTGAAAATGCGAGGATATGCAGAGATAACACACAGAACTGAAGTTGTTAGATCTGTTGGACATCAGACTATACCACAAGCGAAGCATGTTTTACACCGGTATGCCATAGGTGTAAAGTGCATCAGCATTGACTAGATTATTGACTCTAGTGCAAGTGGGAGTCTGTAGGAGATATGCCCTAGAGGCAATAATAAATGTTATTATTTATCTCCATGTTTGTAATTATGTTTATATTCCGTGTTATAACTTCTATGGTTATCGAGTCTACAATAACCACGAGGCTCGAAGGAAGACTCATATGCACATGTGGAATAATAAACGGTAAAATGTATTCCTAGTCTGGCCTCTAAGACTAGCTCAAGTGTTGCATGATGGTTCTGTTTTCCTGATCATGGGCATGACTATGCCGGCAACTTTGAGGGCACAATGTTAGGAGAACACTTGTGTTGAATCGACCCGATTGATGTTATGCTATGAGATACATTTGTCATAAGTTAATGGTTAATAACACAGAGAAAGTTAACGTTTGCATAATTCCTTAGACCATGAGAGTATCGAGTTCCTTCATGCTTGATTCATGAACTTTGGGGTTCGTTAAACGTCATCCGTAACAGGGTGGCTATCACGGCGGCTTACGGGTTCATGGGAAAGTATGACAAGGGACTTGATAGCTCAAGATTGGGATTTGCTCCTCCGACGATGGAGAGATATCTCTGGGCCCTCTTGGTGTTACTGTAGGAGATATGCCCTAGAGGCAATAATAAATGTTATTATTTATCCCCATGTTCGTAATTAAGTTTATATTCCGTGCTATAACTGCTATGGTTCTCGAGTCTGCAATAACCACGAGGCTCGGAGGAAGACTCATATGCATGTGTGGAATAATAAACGGTAAAATGTATTCCTAGTCATGCCTCTAAGACTAGCACAAGTGTTGCATGATGGTCCTGTTTTCCTGATCATGGGCATGTCTATGCCGGCAACTTTGAGGGCACAATGTTAGGAGAACACTTGTGTTGAATCGACCCGATTGATGTTATGCTATGAGATACATTCGTCACAAGTTAATGGTTAATAACACAGAGAAAGTTAATGTTTGCATAATTCCTTAGACCATGAGAGTATCGAGTTTCTTCATGCTTGCTTCATGAACTTTGGGGTTTGTTAAACATCATCCGTAAATGGGTGGCTATTACGGCGGCTTACGGGTTCATGGAAAAGTATGTCAAGGGACTTGATAGCTCAAGATTGGGATTTGCTCCTCCGACGATGGAGAGATATCTCTGGGCCCTCTCGGTGTTATGATATCCACCATCGTCTGGCCAGACACAATGTGATTTAATCACAGGGATGCCGGAACACGGGAACGAGAAAAGAGAACAAAACCGGTAACGAGGTAACTGGCATAGTGGACAAGTTGTTGATCCACGGGGATGCCGATAATTCTCACCTTGGGTGTTTGTAATATATCGTGAAGCAACAGGAATAGCACACGACAACTGGAGGTTCACTCGAATATTTCTCCGTGTGGGTATAGGGATCAATATGGGTGTCCACGGCTCCGATGTTGATCATTGATCGGAAAAAGTTCCGGGTCATGTCTATACTTCATCGAACCTATAGGGTCGCACGCTTAAGGGTCACTATCTGCTGAATACTAGACAGGGAGTCTGAGAGAAAGTCACCGGAAATGTTTCGGAGACAACGGAAACGTTCCGGAGAGAACACCGGAATAGTTTCGGTAAAACTGAAAAGTTATTTCAGAGTATACCATTAAGTCAAATTGATTTCGGCACACGCCTTTAAATTCTTGGAGGGTGCCAAAATTGTTCTGGAAACTACTGGGATTTTTCCGGGATAAAAACCAGAAATGTTCCGGAGCTGCCGGAACCGGTTTGGTTGCTTTTCGCAGATGAAAATCACTAATCCGGAATTGTTTCGGAACGCATCCAAAATCATTTGTGTGGGTACTGGAATTATTCTAAGACCCACAGAAATATTTTCGGATTTAACGGTCGCGGAAAAATGTTTTCGTGAATAGTGAAAATCACTTTATGGTTACTATTTTGGATAGCCACCTTTTAGGACTTTAGTCAAAGTTCTAGAAGGAAGAGGCTTGCAAGGGAAGGAACCCCTTTTGGGGGGGCCCCCATGGGGTGGCCGGCCAAGGGTGGTGCTCCTCCTTGGAGCTCCACATTGCCTCTCATTATGCCCTTAATGCCCATCATATGTGACCTAATGCATGGGTGTTTTGGTAATTTTTGTAGGCACCCTTCCCCTTGGCTTTCCTATAAATGGAGGTGGAGAGGAGCTCTCCACAATCATCCCTTGCTCTCATACACATGCCATGCATTATCTGGCTTTCTCTCTCCCTCCCACGAAATAGGTTCATAGAGCCGAAAGGTTGTCTGGGTTCAGGCAGGAACTAGTTCTGGATGGCGAAGCCCTGCCAGATAGCTGACACCGTATGTGTGCAATCCCATAGAGAGGTCATAGGTTCGATCTTTTGCCCGAGGGGCTGTTCGAGGGTCCTCCCGAAGGGCTGTCCGAGTTACTGTCCGAGTTCGAGAGTGCCTCCCGAATGGCTGTCCGTGACACCGTCCGGGGGACTATCCGACCGCCTCACGGAGGGCTGTCCGAGGGGCAGATGAGGGAGTTCATCCTCGCGGTTGGGAGGTTGTAAATCCTAGCTGCGGGGATCTGCACCGAGGATCAACATTGACTCTACTTCCGCCGCGCTACGACTTGGTAATGATCAGATCAAACCCTATATGCAGTCTCCATACTGATCCTGGGCGTGCTCGCTGTACCAAATTTTTTTTGTTTTCTGTCGCATTCCCCTACAGTTACGGTATCCATCATCGTCTGGCCAGACACAATGTGATTTGATCACGGGGATGCCGGAACACGGGTACGAGAAAAGAGAACAAAACCGGTAACGAGGTAACTGGCATTGTGGACAAGTGTTGATCCACGGGGATGCCGATAAATTTCACCTCGGGTATTTGTAACATATCGCGAAGCAACAAAAATAGCACACGGCAACTGGAGGTTCACTCGAATATTTATTCGTGTGGGTATAGGGGTCAATATGGGTGTCCACGACTCCGATGTTGATCATTGATCGAAAAGTGTTCTGGTCATGTCTATACTTCACTGAACCTATAGGGTCACACGCTTAAGGGTCATTTATCTACTGAATACTAGACAGGGAGTCTGAGAGAAAGTCACCGGAAAAGTTTCGGAGACAGCGGAAAAGTTCCGGAGAGAGAACACCAGAATAGTTTCGGTAAAACTGAAAAGTTGTTTCAGGGTATACCATTAAGTCAAATTGGTTTCGGCACACGTCTGGAAATTCTTGGAGGGTGCCAGAATTGTTCTGGAAACTTCTGGGATTTTTCCGGAGAAAAAACCCGGAAATGTTCCGGAGCTGCCGGAACCGCTTTGGTTGCTTTTCGCATATGAAATTCACTAATCCAGAATTGTTTCAGAACGCGTCCAAAATTATTTTAGTGGGTACTGGAATTATTCTAAGACCTACAGAAATATTTTCGGATTTAACGGTCGCAGAAAAATGTTTCCGTGAATAGTGAAAGTGCTTTTTGGGTTACTTTATGGAAAGCCACCTTTTAGGGCTTTTACCAAAAGGCTTCTAGAAGGGCATGGGGACCAAGGAAGCCCCTCATGGGGGGGGGGGCACAAGGGGTGGCCGGCCAAGGAGTGGAGCTCCATGGAGCTCCACTTGCTTCCCCATAATGCCCTTTATGTGTGACATAAACCTTGGGTATTTTGGGTTTTTGTGAGCCACCCTACCCCATGCTTTTTCCTATAAATAGAGGTGGAGAGGAGCTCTCCACACTCACTCACTCTCTCATACACAATGCCATGCAATGATCTGGCTTCTTCTCTCCCTCCCACGAAAAGAGTTTCGTAGAGCCGAAAGGCTGTCTGGGTTCCGGTGGGAACTAGTTCTGGACGGCGAAGCCCTGCCGGATAGATGACACCGTATGTGTGCAACCCCATAGAGAGGTCGTAGGTTCGATATTTTGCCTGAGGGGCTGTTCGAGGGTCCTCCTGAAGGGCTGTCCGAGTTACTGTCCGAGTTCGAGAGTGCCTCTCGAAGGGTTGTCCGTGACACCGTCCGGGGGACTGTCCGACCGCCTCCCGGAGGGCTGTCCGAGGGACTGTCCGAGGGGCATATGAGGGAGTACATCCTCGTGGTTGGGAGGTTGTAAATCCTAGCTGCGGGGATCCGCACCGATGATCTACATCGACTCTACTTCCGCTGCGCTACGAGTCGGTAACGATCAGATCGAAACCTTGTATGAAGTCTTCATAGTGGTCCTGGGCTGGTGCGTAGGTCAATTTTTTTTGTTTTCTGCTGCGTTCTCCTACATCGAGGACACGCTAGGACGCGCGGAACCAGCTGGGAGAAGAGTGCCCGAGGCAAACGACGCAGAGAGCACAACAATGGCCTCCCAGCCGCGTGGTCACTGCGTGCACAGGCGCATGCGGTGCACTCTGGCTAGCAAAAACATGTCGAGTGTGTAGTCCTTCCAAAGTAGGACCTCTCTGAGGTGATTGAACGAAGAAAGCCACTTAGTGCTAATGGGTAGCATCAACAGAAGTTTGCTATAGCAAACTAGATCATGAAGTTGTGGTCAAATGGAATGAGATAAGAGATAACCAGGATGTCACAGAGGTTTAGGGTAGGAAGGACTATGATCCTGTGGATTTTGAAAAGATTTGGACCAATATTCATCATAGTTGCTTTACAACTACAAAAACTGGTCCAGAAACTAGATCATGAACTAGCACTCACATGGATGATTGGATTGGGCTTAAAATTGGTATAGGGTGATTATTTGGGCATATGAAGGCACCATAAAAATTTCATACCATTTGGATGAATAAAAATGGTACTTCCTTCACAATGCTCCACACTGGACAGAAACTTGGGGGAATTTTGTGGAGTAAATAGCTTGGCAAAATGATGTTAATTTTGGAATTCTCAACTTATATAGGGATAATTAGGGCCTGGATTAATTTCAGATTTTATGAAGCAATATAAAATGTAGTTGCTTCACAAACTGAAATTGTGACCAGAAACCAAGATTTGAAGGTGTGCTCACATAGATTATTGTATGGAGATGAAATTTAGTGGAGAGTAATTATTTGACCATATGAATGATCTACCACAATTTCAACTCATTTGGATTATCCTAGCTAGTACTTCCTTCACAAAGCTTCTCTCTGGACAGAAACTTTGGAAATTTGCTGAGGAAGATTTACTAGGCAAATGGAGTTGAATTTTGGCATGTGGCAATTATTTGGATATTAAAGAGTGTCAAAAATTTTTGGGGGCAATCAAGAAAATATAAATAGCACTTCCTTCACAAAGTGCCATACTGGACAGAATAGGAAATGAATATTCCTGAATTATTTTTGAACTAGGAAAGGATGGGTTTTGACATATTAGTGGAAGATATGATCCAAAGAATTTATGAGAATTTTGTGGGAATTTTGGGAAAGACAGAAATATAGGTTGCTTCACAACCTAGGGTAAACCGGGTTATTCCTTTAATAGAAAAAGGAATATTCCCAAGGAATAAAAATTGAGGTTGGGCTAAGATGGAAATGACATGGTCTAGGGATGGATTTGAGAGTGACAAACCACTTGGAAGTGGCAGGAGATATGGTCTCCCCAGGTTTTAAGACAACATAGCCACGGAAAAAGAACTCCAAATAAAAATTCGAAGAAATCCAAAAGAAAAAGAAAGGGCCAAAAATTGGGGTGTTACATACCTACCCCCCTTACGATAAATCTCGTCCTCGAGATTTGGTTGCTCAGGGAACAAGTATGAATATTCTGTCTTAAGGAAACCGTTTCCAACTCGGGTATTCTTTTCCTTGATGTTCCCTCTGAATTGCATCTGACTGACTGCCTTGCTCTAGGATGGCTTGTTTCACCATATCCCATATTCCGACAGATCTTCCTTCATATGTTCATCCTTGCTTTGACTTCAATTCTTTTATGTCTGCTGGCTTATCTGATATATTATCCTGACTGGAATATGTCGTATTTTCATAAGTCCGAGAGTGATTTTCAATTGACGTGACACTCTTCTATCCAGGACCAATAGTATTCAATGGAGTTATGAGCAAATTTCCTCAGTGGACACAAAACATTTAATCATGGCATTGGGTTACTAGATGCATGTTCCCCGGGTTGAAAACCATGCTGGGAATCATAACCCTCTTGGGTGTATATCCATAGTGAGCGACATGGAATCAGACTGTCTTGGGTGTCCTAACCATGTGGTTCATGCAACAATTATCACACTTGTATTGCCGGTCTTGCTCCTTCATTATTGTTTTCTTGAATCCTTTGCCAAAAGAGCTTGGCCATATATATCCTTAATTCTTCGTGTGACCATAGGTATTGTCAGGTGCAATATTACGGTAAACATACCTTATCCTTATCCTTATCCTATGATCGTGCAACAATGCTTGACTGGCAAGTTTATCATCTCTCAAGCTCTAACTGTCGGGCAATGATCATCCGAACCTTTGCAAGAAATCAGCGAATAAATCTGTAGCCACCAGAATGGTCTTTACAACTCAGATCTGGGACATTACTGAAATAACTCAACCATGGCTCAAGACGGCTGAAAAGCAGCTCAGAGCATGAGACAATGTTGATAAGAAGAATGTAGCAGCTCCCTAAGACAGCCGAAGAGCAGCTCAGAGCATAGGGCCAGTTGTTAAAAAGATAAATATAAAGGCGGCATCCACCCTGGACGACCGAAAGCAGCTCAGAACACAGGCGTGGTGCCGTTACCAGGAAGAGGTAAGCAAGGGTTCACCAGGATCATATACCAGGTTCACAGTTACTTGTATAGAGCTTACTGTTGTGGTCAATCATACATGGCAATGACAGATGTTAATAATATCACTTTGTCGGGTGTGAGGAAGCTGGCCTTGATATCCACTGTCAGGATTGTTGTCCCAACATTGTCTTGCTTCATAGCTTGTCAGACATTGCATCACACTGAGGTGTATAACTTGCTTTCTTCCTCTTACATACTCACGGATTTGTTGGATTCTCATCGTGCTGGTATCATCATACGAGTGACTTGAATGACCTTGGCAGCATGTTCACAATATATATGGAAGTATATGTAGCTGAACATTTGAATTTCGGGGTAGACACTTGGGTCCTGAGTAGCTCGTGTTTCTGACCAAACTATTATGGGCTTGACCCTTGAGTTGCACTGCCAACTCATTGTGTAATTTTGTCAACTGTTTATAGTATCGTACTGACAAAGATTGGATAGCTTGTGTTGGAAGCTATCTGAGAGTAGCGTGCTGAGGAAGACTGGCTGTCTTGCACTCGAAGCTTTTGCCGGGATAGCATGCTGAAGAAGACTGGGTATCTTACCTCAGAAGCTTCTCCTCTGGTTGCTTGCTGAGGAAGATTTGGTGACTTATACTGGAAGCTTCTCTGGGGTTGCTTACTGAAGAAAACTGAGTACCTTATGTTGGAAGCTATCCACATATCGTACTGAGGAAGATTGAGGAGCCTTGCATTGTAAGCTTCTCTGGTAGCGTGCGGAGGAAGACTGAGTTGCTTACACCAGAAACTTTTCTCTCTGGTATGCGGACTGAATGCCATATATATATACTCCTTTGATATTCCTTTGACTGATAATATACTGTTGGTCTTGTACACCACTTGTCTTTCGGCTGATTTAATCATTACTGATGTGAAGATTGCATCACTATTGTAAACTTGATGTTGGTACTTACTCCAGGATGTCATTTGCAGTCAGACCAGATATTCCCAAAATAATACAGTCGACTGAGAAGTCCATAATGCTTGGCTGAGCTTCTAAATATTGGACTCCTCACTGTTTCTTCGGGCCCGGTGTCGGTTGATGAGCAACTTTCATAAGGGGAAATAAGGTGACACCGAAGGCCCAAAGAAAGAAGCAAAAGAAATGACTCAAACAAAAGCACACAAAGTATCAAGATTACATACAAGCAACATCACATTTTACAACTATTCACCTCACTATGCATGCCTACTTAAGCACACAATTCTCGACTCCGGTACTACGAGCTAATATGCTGTGGCGGTGTGCACGAAAGTGAATCAAAGTGTGGAGAGGTTGGTGTAAACAGAGCTACACCAAACGCTGGCTCAGCACCGGTTGCGTCCGGACGGGTTCGGAGGTGAGGACGTACTTGGTGATCATGTAGCGAGACACAGATGTCATGGCCATATCATCATCAAGCGTACGGAAGGGAACCGTACTCCTCCAGGGAATGGGTGATAGGGTAGGATAGCCGTGGAAAGCAGGCTTTGCTGGCATTGCCCTTTTCTGGTAACAAAGACCAGTAAGGGTTGCCAAAGCGGCGGGTTGACTGGCAAGATCCGGGGTAGAAACATGTCTACCACCGAAACAATAGGTGTGGCTGAATAGAATGTATTGGTGAGATACCTGTGCATCAATCCTGCAAGTGATCGACACCACGAGGTACCTTGGCATCACTCCGCTGGGACAGAGATGACGCCAAACCCCAAAGAGCAAGTATGCAAAGTGGGAGGGTAGTGGATCGAAACCGATGCCACCTACACTCACAAGATCAACCGTTAGCGACAAGATAATAAGTCTATATGCATGCTATGCAACAACCAAATGCAACAAGCAAGCTAGACTCTAAACTACCGGTTTCTAACGCTCGCGCTGACTAGGGCGTCCTACAGCCAGACCTGCTCTGATACCAAGCCCAGAGATCAAGTCTTCTGTAATACGGCACTGCTTGGCATAGAACAAACCAACTCTTTATTATGAATAAATGGAGTACAAGGGTCCGATATTACAAAGGTTACAGGGGGCACGGCGACACTTCGCCTGCTAAGGTAGTTCTATGCTAGCAGCGGAACATCTCGAAGCGGAATAACTTCTAGCAGCGGAGCAGCGACAACGGTGATGAACTCCACTCCGCAGTGACTCTGGCTGGGACACGTCCTAGAGCGCAACCTCGGGATCCTCGACAAACAATCAATCACGGCATCACCTGCAATTTGGCATGACACGACAGGTGAGTACTTTGAATGTACTCGCAAGCTCACAGCAACCAAAGCAATCAAGACAAACAACAACATGGCATTTACAGTTTAATTATCATTGATGAACATGATACTACTAGAACAACATGAGCATGGCATGTACATATAATTCATGATATGAACATGATGATACTAGCACTAGCATGCAAGGGGGTCGATGTTTAAGGTCTCAAGGACCAACTTACTCTGCTCGGAGGTTATCTCCTAACCACCATAGGTATCAATCTTTCTTACCATCGTGATCGTCACACGATCACCCCATGATCAACCATCCTCAAGAATATCATCGTGATCATCACATGACCACATAAAGATCAACCAACTTCTTTTCTCAACGAACTAGGGTTGTTATTATCCAGGTTATTATTTCTGTTGACCCACAGTGTGACCTACTACGAACTGTGTCCATGACCGAGGACGCGGCTATCGATAGATTATACACTCTACAGAGGTTAGTACACTGTACCCATACCACGGAATTGATGGCCTCGTGCTCCCATTCGGATGGACCAACGACATTCCGACAAAACCAATCTATTGCATGACACTCTCCCGGCCACTCCGACAAACTCTCCTTTGGGCTATGTCCTGGGTGGCCCCGATGTCATCTCGTGACATCCACCACCTCTGTGGCTGCCACCGTCGTGGCCAAAACAAAACATCGTCCCAAACGGGGACCTCGGTACCGTAAAACTCGGGCACACAAGGCTTATGGCCGCCTACCTGGTCAGGGTAGCGCGCACCCATAACCTTCCCTAGTAGGAGGCACTGGCGAGAGGCATGACAATAGTCCACATTAGGGCCTCCCTGTGACGCCCCTGCTCGACCGTGCACTAATCATAAATGCAAATGTACACGATCGAGATCAGAGACTCACGGGAAGATATCACAACACAACTCTAAACTCAAATTTAAACATAAATCATCATATTACAAACCAGGGGTCGCGAGGACCCGAATACATAAGTCATACACACAAATGATATCTGAGTACAGACATAGTTAGTCAGATCTGCCTTAAGAAGGCTAGCACAAACAGCGATTCTAGATCGAAAAGGCGCAGGCCTCCTGCCTGGGAGCCTCCGAACTACTCCTGGTTGGCTGGCTCAACCCAGTAGTACGTGCCTCCGGGACTCTCCTGGTAGTAAGCATCTGCGGTGGCGTCTAGCTCCTGGGCTCCGTTGTCTGATCACATCGTTCAGGTATGGGGAAAAAGGGAAGCAGAGCAACCGTGAGTACTCATCCAAAGTACTCGCAAGACTTACATTAGAACTATTCTATTTATGCATTGGTATCAAATGGAGAGGCTGTATCTGTGGACTATATAGCAGCAAAGCCAAAATAGAGAGAAGGGCCTAGCCTATCGAAGACTAGCATCTTCAGGGTCTTGCAGCATAAGAAGAATGCAGATTAGCATATTATAAATTAACAAGCATGTTGAAGCAAGCCCAGAGATCCTTCCTCGACTCCCTGCGAGAAATCGATCCTGGAGCTTATAATTATTTAACAGGTATCCAGTTCAAGTAGTAGTAGATCGGGATACAACACTGAGCGTCCTGTTACCGTGGACACGGCTATTCGAATAGATAACTTCCCTGCAGGGGTGCACTACTATTACCCAACACGCTCGATTACATCTGGCCAGACACACTTGCTGGGTAATGCCCGGCCTCGGGTAATCGACACGACGCAGTCCTACCTAGGCTCAGCAGAGAGGTCAACACGCCGGTCTAAATCCTAAGTGCGAAGGGGTCTTGGGCCCATCGCCCTTTGCACTCCTGCACGTTGCGAGACTGGCCGGGGCCCAGGCGCGACACTGTATACACAAGTGACGTAACCAGCCCACCCCAGCAATCAGCCCGCATCTCTGAGTTGTGACGTCTGAAGAGCTTTCGGCTGATACATACGACGTAGAGGGTCCCATAACCATTATCCCACGTGGTGGTAGTGTGTTTAGGGCCAACGACCCACTCAGATCAAATACCCAAATTCGTTAGGCGTATTTAGTAACTTGCAGAGACGATCAGACTACCTGTCGCTCTGACTTGGTAACACACGAATCACGATCAGGGTGGTCTCCGCCTGCCCTGTCGTTCCGCCACAATAATATCTCGCGGGTGCCCTCCTGGCAAGCCCGACTTCACATTTCCCCGCGGGTACCCCTCGGGGTTGACCTGCCTATAACAAAGGTCAAAGTAACCGTGTGTCCAAAGTATCGAGAAGGAATCCGAGGAATCACCCTCGATGGTTTCCCACTCGAGGAGTTGCACGACGGTAGCTTTATCGGAGGTGATGAAAGAGGAATCACCCTCGGTAACCCACAACCGGATAGCTATTCTACAGAGGCATCATCGGAAGTGAGATAAGAGGTATCACCCTCGGCACTCGATGCCAGCTCTGCAGAGAGGTGCAACTTAGGGGGTGTGCGGTGATGTGCTGTTCTCAGCCCGTTCGATCACATCGATTGGGGCACCAGTACTAAAGCGGGGCAACTACAGTAAGGAAGAGGGGCCACAGATGGTTTACCATCCAACCTATACTAAGCATTTTGGATAACAGGCAGGTACCAATAACAGGTTACAAAACCAGGCTATGCATCAGAATAGGATAAAGCAAAGTAGTAGCAATTTCTAATGCAAGCAGGAGGGAGAAGGAATAGGTGATATAGGCATGTGTCAAGGGGGGGTTGCTTGCCTGGAAGCTCTGCTGAAAGAGGCTGATCGTCAGGAGGCTGCTCGTCCGGAGCGTAGTCGAACTCAGGTGCGTCGGCGGCGGCCTCGGCATCTATCGGGAGAGAAGGAGGGGGAAGAAATAATAAATTCACGGCAATAATGCAACAGCGATGCATGACATGTCTAAATGATATGCAAATGTGATATAATGCCTATTTAAATGTTTTAGTTATTTTAGGAATTTATTTGGAATTATTTTGTTAAGGTTATGGACTATTCATTTATCGAAACCGGGAAAAAAGTTCCATGTTCGGTAGGTTAGAGGGGTGTGGCAGGTATGTGGATAGGATATTCGGAGTCTTCATATTTTTCTAATCATTTTTCATATATAAATTATTTTCATCCGAGTTACGGTTTATTTTATATGAATTTTCAAAGTTTTAAACATTTTCTGGAATTATTTTAATTATTTAATTCCGAATTATCCAGAATAGTAAAGGGTGACGTCAGCATGCCGTGGGAGTGACGTCAGCAGTCAACAGACTCGCTGACCAGTCAAACCTGACCAGTGGGTCCCACTTGTCAGTGACTGTGTTAATTAACCGAGGTTAATTTAATTAAACTAACCTAATTAGTAGGTGGGCCCGCCCTGTCAGTGACTAATTAGACTAATTAATTTTGATTTAAATTTAAATTAGTTTAATTACACGCGGGACCCACACGTCAGTGGCCCACGGGTGCCTAGTTAGCAGTTGACTGGGTCAACCCAGTCAACAGGGCCAGTGGGACCCAGCAGTCAGTGGCACAGGGGCCCCACTGGTCAGGGCACGTCGGCGACGTCGGCGCCGGAATCACGCCGGCGACCAAATCCGCGGTGGCGCGGCCTCGGACCTCGTCGAAATTCGTCGTCCGGCGACTGTTTCGCGCACGGTTAGCGGCATTCGAACGGGACGAACGTGCCACGTCGATCTACGGCCTTAACGCAAGCTAAAACCACCGGAACGAAGTGCTACGACCTTGCCGACGGCGAGGTGTTTCGGGCGAGCTCGGTTTAGTCGTCGTAGGGCACGGCGAGCTACGGTGTTGGGCGCGTTGGAACCGCATGGATGCGTTGAGCACGAAGCCGAGCTCAGACGAGCTTAACGGCGGCTAAACGGACGGCGGCGAGCGATGCGGCGGAGCACAGTTCGGGCGCCACGGCGACAACAACTACGGCGACGGAAACGCGCGGGAGAGAGAAGGGGAGGCTCACCGGGAGGCTACGGAAAGCCGACGAGGGTTTAGTAGCTGCAGGTGGCGCCGGAGATCGTCGGAGAAGTCACGGTGGCCGGAGACGGGGACGAGCTCGATCTGCTCAATGCCGAGCTCATCGTCTCCAGTGGCTTGGCCCAGGCGACGTAGCGGAGGGCGGCGGTGCTTCACGGCATCTCGGCGAGGCTAGGCGGCGACGGTGGCCGCGGGATCGAGCGGAGGACGGTGGCGAGCTCTCGGGCGAGGTGGGGAAAAGAGAGAGGTGAGGCGCGTGGGGGCGAGTGGGGTAGGCTAGGGTTTCGGGGGCGCAGCTCGGGGAGACCCTTATCGGCGACGGGGAACCGCGGGGTCGACGACAGCGAGGCGGGCGGCGCCGTGTCGACGCGCGCGGGCGACAGCGCGGGAGGAGGACGATGACGCGGTTGGGCTGGGCCGCGCGGGACTGTGCACTCGAGGCCCATAGGCACAGTGCCCTTTGCCCGTTTTCTTTTTCCTTTTTTTGTTTTCTGTTTTATCTTTTGTTTTGCAAAATGTTTAGCCACAGAAACACTTTTGTAAAATATGTGACTTGGTCCAAATATTACAATGAAATACTACCTACCACCAGAAATTGGTTTGGAGAATAAATGATTTCATTTGTAATTTTATTTAATAAAATGGTATTAAATGTTGCTGTTTGCTACTGTTTCTTGATGATAGAGTCACCTAGTGATTTTTGGTGATGTTGTTTTCCTGAACATATTTAGTTATGGATTATTTGCTATCTAATGAACATTTTTATTTCCAGATTGGAACAACTTTTATTTTCACTTTAATTTTGAATTTCAATTTAATTTGGAATTTGAAATGAGATATGATGCAAAGGATGATTAAGCACTGTTAAGCATGGTGACTTGGCATTATCAAGAGGTGATCACTGTAGCTATTACATGGGGATGTTACAATTCTCCTCCTCTAAAAGAAATTCTCGTCCCGAGAATTAAGAGGCAGGCTGAAAGAAAGCGGGGTATTCTTCACGAAGACGATCCTCGCATTCCCAAGTGGCTTCATCTTCAGAATGATTCGACCACTGAACTTTAAGGAACTTGATCGACTTCTGACGGGTTCATCGCTCAGCTTGATCGAGAATGCGGATCGGATACTCTGGGTTAGACAAATCATCTCGCAATTCAAGCATCTCATGATTCACTGCTCGGATAGGATCCTTGAAGCAGCGTCGGAGTTGTGATACATGAAAGACATCATGCACTTGAGAAAGGTTTGGCGGCAACTCCAATTGATATGCCACTTCTCCTCGATGGGCGAGAATACGGAACGGGCCAATGTATCGAGGAGCTAACTTGCCCTTGAATCCGAATCGATGAGTGCCCTTCATCGGAGTGACGCGAAGGTAAGCTTGCTTGCCAGGTTGATAGACCATTACCTGGTGCTTCCAGTCATAATTGCTCTTCTGACAATACTGAGCAGCTTTCAAATGTTCCTGGACAATGCGGACTTGTTCTTCAGCTTGTTAAATAATGTCCGGTCCGAAGAGTGGCCGTTCCCCAGTTTCTGACCAATTCAGAGGGGTTCGACACTTACGTCCATAGAGAACTTCAAAGGGTGCCATCTTCAGACAAGCTTGATAGCTATTGTTGTAAGAGAATTCAGCATATGGGAGAGATTCCTCCCATTTCTTACCGAATGAGATGACACAAGCTCGAAGCATATCTTCAAGCACTTGATTGACTCATTCGACTTGACCCTGAGACTGAGGGTGAAAAGCAGTGCTAAAGGACAGATGAGTTCCCATAGCTTCTTGGAAACTGTTCCAAAATCTTGAGGTAAAGAGGTTGCCACGATCTGAACTGATCTCCAACGGAACACCGTGGAGTGACACAATTCTGGAAACATACAAGTCTGCTAACTGGCTAGCAGTGATTGTCTCCTTGACTGGCAGAAAGTGAGCAACCTTTGAGAATCGGTCAATGACGACAAAGATAGCATCATGACCCTTTTGAGATCTAGGAAAACCAGTAATGAAATCCATTTCGACTTTGTCCCATTTCCACTCAGGAATATCAAGTGGTTGCAGAGTTCCAGTAGGCCTCTGATGTTCTGCTTTGATACGACGGCAAACGTCACACTCAGCAACATAACGAGCAATGTCTCGCTTCATGTCAAGCCACCAATATCTCTGTCGGATGTCTTGGTACATCTTGGTACTGCCAGGGTGAATTGAAAGCGGTGTATCATGAGCTTCCTTCATGACACGCGGGGTCAGATTCAGGTGTCCCGTTCTAGGAACCACTAAGCGAGTTTTGAAGAATAAAGTGCCATCATCATCAATAGTGAAGAATGAGTGCTTTCCCCTTTTGAGATCGCGCTTAATCTTCTCGACCTCAGAGTCAGCTTTCTGTATATGCTTGATGAGGTCATCGAGATCTGGTGCAACAACCAGGGTATTGAGATGACCCTGTGGAACAATGTGAAGGTTCAACTTGCGAAGCTCTTCATATAGCATAGGTTGCGCTTCCTGAACCATGAGGTTGTTGCAATAAGCCTTGCGACTCAAAGTATCTGCCATTACATTAGCCTTGCCAGGGGTATAAGAAATATTCATGTCATAGTCAGCTATTGTCTCGAGCCATCTTTGTTGACGAAGGTTCAGATCTGGTTGGGTATACATATACTTCAAACTCTGGTGGTCAATGTATATCTCGCAACGATTACCAAGGAGGTAATGTCGCCACTGTTTCAGAGCATAAATTACTGCAGCAAGCTCGAGATCATGTACTGGATAATTTTCCTCATGAGGACGCAATTGTCGCGAGGCATAAGCAATTACCTTGTGCTCTTGCATTAGGACACAGCCTAATCCTTGACGAGATGCATCACAGTAAATCTGTCATGGTGTTCTCGCAGGGGGCGTGCGATTCACGGCAGATGCCATGGGATGGCTTGAGGTGGGGTTACAGGAGGACGCCGGTGGGTTTCGGAAGCGAGGTTGGCACGCGCTAGTGCGAGACACAAGACGTACCCAGGTTCGGGGCCCTCCGGAGAGGTAACACCCCTAGTCCTGCCGAATGGTGTATGAAGGGCACACGGGCTACAAGGTTGCCCCTGGAGCTGTATTTGGGTGTGTGTGGTGGAAGATAATGCGGACGACTGAATGAGAGCGAACCGAAGGCCCTCTGCATGGAGGGCTCCTGGGGGGTCTTATAGGTCGACCCCCAGGGTTACAACGGGTAAATTACATGGGCGCGGGACCCTGGTGTCAGTGTCTAGGAGCCGGCGGTGGGGGCCGCCGGGTCCGCCGGGTGCGCCGGGTCCGCCGGGTACGGGCTCGGTCAGCGGCGCGGCACTGTGGTGGGTCTTGTCGTCGTTAGAGGGCGGTAGGCGCCGCCTAGCAACAGGGTTATGCCGTCCAGACACCGCCCGCCCCGGGCGGGGGCACAGGGAAAGTTGTCGCCTCGCCCGCCGGGGCCGGTGTAAAGGAGAGGGCGATGTTGCCTTGCTTGTGTCGTTGCGAGGATTCGCTATCTGGTGGCCAGCCGGCCAGGGCCAGCCAGCCAGCGGGGTTGTCGTGCCGAGCCGGCTCGCACTTGGGAGCCGGCATGTGGGCCAGCCGGATTGAGGGGCTTGGCCTGCCCCGATGTTTTGAAAAGGATCCGGGTTCCGTTGCCTACCCGGGGGTAATCCCCCCGACAGTAGTCCCTGAAGCTGTGAAGGCTCGCCGGCTTCAGGCAGGGGGGCCTTCGCAGTTTCACCTCCTGAGGAGGCGGCCGACGTCGACGAGGTCAGTGGCCGCCGGGTCCGGCAACACCCAGTGGGTGCCGGCTTCTGGAAGCCGGATCGCGGCATCCCGGCACGGGCGGGAAACCGAGGAGCTCGTTGAATCTTGAAGGGGAAGGAACGCGCCACCTCGGTTTCGGCGCGGGCGCCACGTGGTCGAGAGTAGCTGAAGAGGTCCTGACAGGCCACGCGCGTGACGGGACGCAGCAGCGGGCTGGGGCCCGCCACTACGCGCCCTCGACTCCTGCGCGGGGATTTAATATGGCGGCCGCGAACGGTTGCCCTTCTCGATGCAGTTAATTCGCGAGTGGGGCGGCCCCACAAAATGCGGGGAAGCGGAACGGGCGGGCGCAGCCGATCCCACTTCCCCACGTTCTGTGCGTGGCTATAAATCGGGGGGAGGGGGCGGCGGAGACTGCTCACGCGCGCGCTCCCCCACTCCCTTCTTCTTCCTTTCTTCCTGATTGAGAGCGAAACAGCGCCGCCGCTCTGCAGCGCCCAGCAGCCGCTCCCAATCTTTGCCCCAGCCGACGCGCATTCCCTCCCCTGTCGCATCCCACCGATGGCGAGGCCCAAGGGCTCGTGGGAGGGGTCGGCGGTCACCGCGGGGGACCTCCAGTATCTTCGCGACACGCGGCGGTTGCCGCCGGCGACGGAGGTGGCCGCGCGGCTGCCGGGCAACGAGCTGGCGCCGCAGCCGGAGGGGACCGAGCGCGTGGTTTTCTTCTCCCACTTCAAGCGCGGGTTCGGGCTCCCTGCGAGCGACTTCTTCCGCTCGTTCCTCGATTTCTTTGGGCTCCAGCCGCATCACCTGGGGGCGAATGCGGTGCTGCAACTCTCGGGGTTCGTCACCCTGTGCGAGGGTTATCTGGGCGTCGAGCCCAGCATCGACCTCTGGGCTCGTCTCTTCTTCTTGAAGTAGCAGGGGCCGGAGGCGGGCGTGATGTCCGCCTGCGGGGCCGCCGTCGTCTGCGTCCGGCCGCATGGGGCGTGCCCCAAGGTGCCGCTGGAGGATTCTGCCAAGAAGTGGCAGAACTCCTTCTTCTACGTCCGGAATCTCGGCGCGGACCGCATCAACTTGCCGCCCTTCGCCGACGTGACGCCGCACGCCAAGACCAACTGGTCCTACTGCCCCAGGAACCTGGCGCAGGAGGTGCTGAACTTGTGCAGCCGGGTGGCGGTGATGACGGCGCGCGAGGGGCTTACCGGAACGGATCTTATTGCCGCCTTCGTCGCGCGCCGGGTGCTGCCGCTGCAGCGCCGGACGCACATCATCGGGTAGATGACCGGCCTCCAAGACCCCAACCGGATGTCCTCCCGGCGGTTGACGCAGGAGCAGGTCGCCGACCGGGTCAACGACGTCTCGAAGGCCGGGATGAGGCCGGAGTGGCAGTTCGGGAAAGCGCCCTACAGCCACGGGAACCCAGCGCCGGTGGTGAGTCTTTGGTCCCCATACTTTGCTATGTGTCATCTTTTTCTCCGTCCTGACGCGACGAGGGAGGTGCTGCTGAACGCCATCCGGCATCCGTATGACGGGACGACGACGCAGGTGGTTCGGGCCGGCTCGGAGGAGGCGGAGATCCTGGTCGAGGACCCGGAGGTGGCCGATGCTGAAGCCGGCGAGGAGCACCGTACGGGTGAGTTTTTGCATTCTGATTCCTCGCGAGATTGGCTGAGGGGCGATGTGATGGTATTGACGTATGCCGACGGTGCAGCGCCGCCGAGGGGGGGAGGAGGCGATGCCCGGACCGGGTCGTCCCGCGCACCGGCCGGGACCAGCCACCCGCACGGAAAGGGGGACACGGAGCCGAGGAAGCCGGCTGCGAAGCACACGGCGGATCCGGCCGCAGGCGGCAAGCCGGCCGCCAAGAAGAGGTGCCACGCCGCCCTGGCGGCGCCGGCGAGGAAGGTCATCCCGACGGTGATGGGGTACGTTACTCTGCCGACTCCGGCAAGCCGCCGAGTCGTTCTTTCCTTACGTTTCTTCGTTGTGATCCAGGTCGCCGTTGGAGCTGGCGCTGGCGGCGACAGAAGCCGCATCTGGAGGTGGCTTCGCGTTCCGGAGGTCCCGGAGCAGCGCCATCAACCCGCCCGAGGGGTCGACGGAGGACCTTGGCCTGGACCCGGCGGACAGAGAGCGCTGTGCCTGGCGGGACAGGAACAAGGCTCTGGAGGAGGAGGAGGAGGCGGCCGTCAGGGCCGTGGAGGAGGCCTCGGCCCAAGTGTGGGCGAGGGCTGCGGAGGCGGCCGGGCGGGCCGCCGCGGAGCAGGCCTGGCCGGAGATGCCGGCGGGCCTGGAGCCGGCGGTGACGGTCGTCGTGTCGGCGACGGGGGAGGTGCGCGACCCGGTCGGCCGGGTGGAGATGGAGGTGGACGACAGGGAGGTCGTGGAGATCGATGGGGACACCCCACCGCGAGCCGACGTGGTCGAGCGGATGGAGGTGGAGGGAGGCGGAGCGGGGGCCGCCCCGGAGGGGGCGCCGCAGGCGACGCCGGACGGGACACCGCAGGGGACGCCGGAGGGAACGCTGGCCATGGCGTCGGAGGGGACGCCGGTGAGCGAGGAGGCGGCGGGCGGCGAGCGCGCCCTGGCGATCAGGCAGCCGCAGCCGGCGTCGGGGAGCCATCCTGCCGCCGGGTCACGGCAGGTCCAGGCTGGGCCCAGCCGGACCGTCTTCGGGCGCTGACGCTGGAGGAGGCGTCGATGGCCGCCGTGCGTCATCATCTTCGCGGGCGCGCGGAGCGGGTTCAGGCCTTCGCCCAGGTCGAGATGGAGCGGGCACAGGAGCTGGAGAGCTCCGTATTTGTGAGTCGTTCCCCTGACTTTTTTGTAGCCGACCAGTGGGGGCGCGCCAGCGCACCCACTGGGTGTAGCCCTCGAGATTCGGGCCAACTACGTAGTAGTTGGCTCGAATCTTAAGGCCACTTTGTCTCGTGTTGAATCTTGTTTTTTCTTCAGAATCTGGACGCTCTCCGAGTCGGCATCTACAACCGGCTTCTGGAGAAGCATCAACAAGTCTTGGCGCGGCTTGCCGCCAAGGAGGAGGCGCTCCACCTTGCCGAAGGTACGTCTTTCGTGTTTCTTCAGTAGGGGCGCGCTAGCGCGCCCACTGGGTGTAGCCCCCGAGATTCGGGCCAACTACGTAGTAGTTGGGTCGAATCTTAAGGCAATTTTGTCTTTTCTTCCTTGCCGCCGTCTTGACTTTTAGATCTTTTGCCGTGCAGCCGCCGCGGCCGAGGTGCCGGACCTGCGAACCCGGCTGGCCGAAGCCGGCCAAAAGCGGGACGCGGCGATTGCCGACGCCGACCGGCTTCGAGCCGAGGTGGAGCAGCTGAAGGCGGAGGCCGCCAAGGTGGCAGAGGCCCAGCTGGCGCTTGTCGAAGCCTGCCAGCAACGCGCCCAGCTGGCCAATGACAAGAGCCAACTCCAGGCCGAGGTGGAGCGCCTGAAGGAGGAGGCCACCAAGACGGCGGAGGCCCACCGGGCGGAGCTCCTCCAGCTCAAGGAGGAGCACGAGAAAGCGGCTGCCGCCAAGGACGGCGAGCTGAAGGCGGCCGTCGATAGGCGCGCCGAGCTGGAGGAGGCGCTCGAAGCGCGCGACCGTGCCGGGAACTTGGAGCGGCGTGGTACGTTGCTCGAAGCGCAGCACCTGGACGAGGCCTTCGCCAGTAAGTTTCTTTGCTGACTTCGCCGGGTTGTGGAGCCGGCTTTGCTTTTTTGTTGCTGACTGTCTTGCTTTCCTTTGCGGCAGGGCACTTCCCGGAGACGCAGGGGACGGCGGACGAGGCCGTGCTCGCCCATCGGTCGGCCCAGGCGGACGCGGGTGCCGGGCTTGACCCGCACGCCGCCTGGACTTTCCCGGAGATCATGCATGCCGCCGAGGCCCGCCTGCAGGTTCTAGGCACGAAGATGGCGCGGGTATCTGAAGCCGGCGTGGGGATGACGGTAACCCTCTGGCCTGGCTCCATTGCGCCCATCACTATTACGCGGCTGGCGCGGTGGTTGGAATCCGGACCGGCGCGGCTTCACACGTGGCGTGTTTCTGCCGCCCGTGCCGGCGCCGACCTGGCGCTGAGGTTCGTCATGTCCTGGTATCCAGAGCTGGCGCTGGACCGGCTGGTGTCCCAGCGAGCCGGCGCGAAGCCCCAGCTGCAGGCGGAGGCGGGGCGGATCGCCGCACGGGCCAGCTACCTAGCCTCATTTGCGTTTCACGACGAGTTCCAGGTAGAGCGGACCGAAGACGGCGGGGTGGTGCCGCCTGACGACTTCGGCCTGCTGCTTGACGACCCGGAGGGCAGCTCCGAAGAGACGGGCGTCTATATGGACGACGAAGCCGAGTTGGACGATACCGGCGCCTCGGTGAACCCGGAGGCCACTGCGGAGGAGTCGTCAGCTGCGCAACCCGGCGCGGGAACCGCCTGAAGCCGCCCTGCTTATCTTATTCGTACTTTTGTTAAACAGCATTTCCACCCACTCACTGGGGTGTTTTGGTGAATGTAATGAACTCTGGCCTTGGGCCCATATTGTATATAAATTTTGCATGCGATTTCGCTTTTTGCTGTTCGGCCTTGGGCCTTTTCCTGTTTGTCTTTTCTCTGGACTTCCTTCCCGCTAGCCGGACAGCCGGGTTGCGGACTGTGGCTAGGACGGGGACTTGGCCTTGAGAGTGGACGCACAGTACTTAGGATTTTTCAGACGTTGAGCGCGAGCGAAACACCCACTGGGCCGGCTGGCGGCAAGCGGCGAAGCCGCCTGGCACGCAGCCGGTCGTGCGGCGAATAAATTAGAGAAAATGGGTTGAGCCGGGCTGGCCGAACCGGGCTGTTCCTCTTAGCCGTTCTTGCGTAACGATGGTTCTGGCCTTTGGCTCTTGCCGGCCGGACAGCCGGGAGCCGGCTGTGGCTGGCGAAGAGAGGGCTTTGGCCGCTCGTACGTTTCCAGACAGACTAAGGAAAAAAAGTGAGGCGCGGTCTAGCCGGCTAACCCCCGAGCCCCCGAGCCGGCTATGCCGACTCGGCGGGAGAATAAAAAATGGAGGTGCGAAGACACAGAGTGAAGCAAAAAAGGGAGCCCCCGAGCCGGCTGGCCGACTCGGCGGGTGAAACAAGAACAGGGGGGCTGCTTGCTTTCATTGAGTCCAAAAGATGGTGATACATACATACATGGGTTTAACTGTAAAACGGACGGAGGAGCTCTGCGTTCCAGGGCCGACGGTGTCTCTCTTGCGCTTGTTCGGCTTGCGGGCGTCGATGAGGTAGTAGGCGTTGCGGTCGCACAGGGCTTTGCTGATGATGAAGGGGCCCTCCCATGCGGAGGCCAACTTGTGCTGGCCGGCTTGTTGCTGGACAAGCCGGAGAACGAGGTCTCCCTCGCGGAATGCGAGGGGCTTGATCTTCTTGCTGTGGTAGTGGCGCAGGCCTTGCTGGTAGATGGCTGACCGGCTGAGGGCCAGGAGGCGCGCCTCCTCGAGCAGGTCGACACCGTCTTCGCGTGCTTCTTTGGCTTCGGCTTCGGTGTACGTGGTTACCCGGGGCGAGTCGAACTCGACGTCGGTTGGGATGATTGCTTCGGCTCCGTAGACGAGGAAGAACGGGGTGAACCCGGTTGAGCGGTTCAGTGTCGTACGGAGACTCCAGAGGACGGCCGGCAGCTCATCGAGCCAGTTGCCGGGTGAGCGCACGAGCGGCTCGACGAGTCGCGGCTTGATGCCGGCTAGGATGAGGCCGTTAGCCCGCTCGACCTGGTTGTTCGACTGGGGATGCGCGACGGAGGCCAAGTCGAGCCGGATGCCGGACGCAGAGCAGTAGTGGGTCAACGCACCTTTGGCGAAGTTGGTGCCGTTGTCGGTGATGATGCTGTGCGGCACGCCGTAGCGAACCGCGATATCTTTGATGAACCGGACGGCCGTGGGCCCGTCGAGCTTCTTGATCGGTCTCGCCTCGATCCACTTGGTGAACTTGTCGATGGCGACCAACAGATGTGTCATGCCGCCTCGAGCCGTCTTGAAGGGTCCCACCATGTCGAGTCCCCAGACGGCAAAGGGCCACGCGATCGGGATGGTTCGGAGGGCTGAAGCCGGCTGGTGGCTGCGTTTGCTAAAGCGTTGGCAGCCCTCGCACTTGAGGACCAGCTCCTCGGCGTCCTGCAGGGCCGAGGGCCAGTAGAATCCGTGGCGGAACGCTTTGGCCACCAGGGACCGCGAGGCGGCGTGGTGCCCGCACTCGCCCTGGTGGATGTCGAGGAGGATCTTGATCCCTTTGTCCTGCTCGACGCAGCGCTGGAACACGCCCGTCGTGCTGTGCTTGACGAGCTCGTGGTTGATGATGCTGTAGGTGGATGCTCGCCGCTGCACTTGCCAGGCTTCGGTCTCGTCCATGGGAAGGTCGCCGTCTTCCAGGAAAGTGAGGATCGGCTGAGCCCATGACGGCGCCGTCACCACTGTGAAGACGGCCGCCGGGATGGGATCCGGGACGGAAGCCCCCGAGCCGGAGCCGGTAGCCCCCGGGCTGGAGACGGCAGTCCCCGAGCCAGAGTCGGCAGCCCCCGAGCCGGAGCAAGCAGTCCCTGAGCCGGAGCCGGCAGCCCCCAAGCCGGAGCAAGCAGTCCCCGAGCCGGAGCCGGGAACTCCGGGGTTGGGTGGGGGCGCGTCGGGGTCGTCCGGGACGAAGATTGATTCGGACTCGGGAGACGGCTTGATGGAAGGCTTCCGCAGGTGCTCGAGGGAGACGCCGGCCGGGATGGCCTGCCGGGTGGAACCCACTTTGGCCAGGGCGTCGGCTGCTTCGTTGTCTGCGTGCGGGACGTGGAGGAACTCGCACCCGTCGAACCCGCCGGAGAGTTGTTGGACCAGGAAGCGGTAGCTGGCCATGTTGGCGTCTTTGGCGTCCCAGTCGCCGGAAACTTGCTGCACCACCAGGTCCGAGTCGCCGTAGCAGAGGATGCGCCGGATGCCGATCTCCCTGGCCAGCCGAAGGCCGTGCACGAGAGCTTCGTACTCGGCGACGTTGTTGGAGGCGGCGAAGTGGATTTGCAGCACGTACCGCAGCCGGTCGTTCTTGGGGGAGGACAGCACGATGCCGGCTCCCATGCCGTTGCGCATCTTGGAGCCGTCAAAGTGCATGCGCCAGTGCGTCGACTCGGGCGCCGGCGGCAGGTACTGGGTCTCGGCCCAGTCGACGAGGAAGTCGGCCAGCGGTTGGGACTTGATAGTGGTGCGCGGCGCGTAGAGGATTGTGTGGCTGGCTAGCTCGATGGCCCACTTGGCCACCCGGCCAGAGGCATCTCGGCAGCCCATGATCTCGCCAATGGGGGCCGTGCTCACCACGGTAATGGTATGCTCCTGGAAGTATTGCCTCAGCTTCTTGGCGGCGAAGTACACGCCGTAGCACATCTTTTGGTAGTGGGGGTAGTTCTGCTTGGAGACGGAGAGCACCTCGCTCAGGTAGTACACCGGACGCTGGACCGGCTGCACCTTGCCCTCCTCGGGGCGCTCGACGACCAGCACCGTGCTGACCACGCGGGAGGTTGCGGCGATGTATAGCAGGAGCGGCTCTTTCTCAGCCGGCGTGGCCAGGACGGGTGCGGTCGACAGCATGCGCTTGAGGTCGCGAAAGGCTTCGTCCGCCTGGTCGCTCCACTCGAACGCCGTCGTCTTCTTCATCAGTTGATACAGGGGCAGGGCCCTCTCCCCCAGCCGGCTGACGAACCGGCTGAGAGAGGCCAAGCAGCCGGTGAACTTCTGGACGTCGCGCAGTCGGGTCGGCTTGCGCATGCGCTCGATTGCCTTGATCTTGTCCGGGTTGGCTTCGATGCCGCGCGCCGAGACGAGGAAGCCGAGTAGCTGGCCAGCCGGCACGCCGAAGACGCATTTCTCCGGGTTGAGCTTGATCTGGAACCGGCGTAGGTTGGCGAAGGTTTCTTTGAGGTCGGCCATGAGCGTGAGGTGCTGCTTGGTCTTCACCACGATGTCGTCGACGTAGACGTGCACGTTTCTGCCGAGTTGGGGCAGCAGGCACTTCTGCATGCAGTGCTGGAAGGTGGCGCCGGCATTCTTCAAGCCGAACGACATGGTGATGTAGCAGTACGCCCCAAAGGGCGTGATGAAGGACGTCTTGAGGGCGTCGGCCGGGTCCAGCTTGATCTGGTGGTAGCCGGAGTAGGCGTCCAGGAAGGACAGGAGCTCGCAGCCGGCTGTGGAGTCGATGACTTGGTCGATCCGGGGCAGAGCGAATGGGTCTTTGGGGCATGCCTTGTTCAGGCTGGTGTAGTCGATGCACATGCGCCAGGTGCCATTTTTCTTCAGGACGAGGACTGGATTGGCCAGCCACTCGGGGTGGAACACTTCCATGATGAACCTGGCTTTGAGCAGCCGGGCGATCTCTTCTCCGATGGTTCTTCGCTTCTCCTCAGAGAAGCGGCGTAGCGGCTGCCAGACAGGCTTGGCGTCCTTGCGGACGTGTAGTTTGTGCTCGGCGAATTCCCTCGGGACACCCGGCATGTCTTTGGGAGACCATGCAAAGATATCCTGATTCTCACAGAGGAAATAGACGAGCTCGCCTTCCTATTTGCTATCGAGGCCGGTGCCCACGACGACGTACTTGCTGGAGCTGGGGTCGGCCGGGTTGAGCGGGAACCGCTTCGTGTCCTTGGCCGGCTTGAAGGAGGCTTCGTCGGCCGGCTCGGGTGGAGTCGGCACGGCCGACTGCGCGTTGGCCAGCGCCACGATCCGGTCGAGTTGGCGCCTCTCCTCGGCGATGACCAGCGACTCGGCCAGCTGGGAGCCGGCTTTGGCGCACTCGAGGGACTTCTTGTAGTCGCCGACGATGGTGATGAGACCCTTGGGGCCCGGCATCTTCAACTTTAGGTAGGCGTAGTGGGGGACCGCCATGAATTTGGCCATCGCAGGCCGGCCGAGCAGCGCGTGGTAGGGCCTGGCCAGGTCGACCACCTCGAACCAGATCGGCTCGCGGCGGAAGTGGCTGCTGGAGCCGAACAGGACGTCAAGCCGGATCCGGCCGATCGGGGAGCAGGAGAGACCCGGCACGATGCCGTGGAACACAGTCCGGGTCGGCTCCAGCTGCCGCGCCTCGATCCCGAGCTTGGTCATGGTGTCGCGGTACAGGATGTTGATGCCGCTGCCGCCGTCGATCAGCACCCGCGAAAAGCGGCAGGTGCGTTTCTCGGAGACGAAGGTGGGGTCGAGCACCAGGGCGTAGCCACCCGACGTGGGCATGACGGCCGGGTGGTCCTCCCGGGTCCAGCTCACCGCCCGGCCGGACCAGTGCATGTACTGGGGAACCGAAGGGATGACGGCGTTCACCTCGGCCGCGTGCTTGCGCTTGGCGTGCTTGTCATCCCCCTCGCTGGTGAAGACGACGTAGGACGCGTCCGGGCGCGGGAAAGGGTTGTCGGCGAGGGCGCCGGGTGGCGGTGGAGGCGGCGGGAGCGGCGGCTGCTGCGGGCCGGCTCCGGGTGGCGGGGGTGGAAGGTTGCCCTTCATCAGGCGCTGGGTGATACTGCACTGCCGGAGCGTGTGCGTCGACGGCTTCGCGCCGCTGTGGTTCTTGCAGGGAGCGTCGAGCAGCTGCTCGAAAGTCATCTTGGGCTGCCAGACGGCTTTGCCGGTGCGCTGGCGCTGGCTAGAGCCCTGCTCAGCCGGCTGCTCCCCTTCCACCGTGGCGACTTGCCGGTTGTCGTAGCGGGGCTCTTGCTGGTCGTTCCGGCGCTTGCCGTTGTTGTTGTTGTTGCCGTCTTGCCGGCGCTGATCGTTGTTGCCAGCCGGCTTGGGGGGAGCCGGCTGGGCCGGGAGGAGCCTGCCGTCTGCGTCGATCGAGATCTTCACATTCATTGCGGAGTCGACCGTAGCGTACTTGTCCGCCACGGCCATGAGCTCTGCCAGGGTCTCCGGCTCGTCGCACATCAGCCGATGCTTGACCAGGGTGCCGTCTAGGCACCCGTCGATGAAGTATTGGATGGCCTGGACTTCGTGGACGCCCTCGCAAGAGTTGCGGAGCCCCGTCCACCTCGTGAGGAAATCGCGCAGGGGCTCGCCCGGCTTCTGGACACACATGGAGAGCTGGCGAGGCTTGCCGGGTCGCGTGTAGGTGCTGGTGAAGTTGCGAATGAACGCGTCTTCGAAATCCAGCCAGGAGTTCACGCTGCCGGCCCGGAGGCTGTTAAGCCACGTCCGGGCCGAGCCAAGCAGCATGAGGGGGACGTAACAGACAGCCACACGCCAGTTGCCGCCGGCTATGCCGACGGCCGTGGTGTAGTCGGTTAGCCAGTCCTCCGGCTTGGTGACGCCGGTGTACTTGGGGGAGTCGCGGGGCAGCGAGAAGCCTTTGGGAAAGGGCTCGCCACGGATGCGGGGGCCGAAGCACGCCGGGCGGACAGAGCTTTCCTCCTCCAGGGCCGTGGAGCGCGCTAGCCGGTCGATGCGGTGACGAGCGTCGCTTTCGTCGTAGGGCTCACGGGGGCCGAGTCGGTCAGCCACGGGACCGCGGGGACCGATTCGGTCGGCCACGGGGCCGCGGGGAGCGGGAGCTTCCGGGGCCGGCTCGGGCCGCCGAGCCGGCCACACGGGAGGCTCCGGCTGCTGAACCCGGCCGTCGCCGGCCGTCTCGCCAGCGTTGCCGTCTCCAGCGGTGGTGGCGCGGTTGTGCCGGCTCCGACCGGACCGGTGCCTGCCGGAGCGGCTCGCGCTAGTGGCGTGCGAGGACGTCTGCCGCCCGTCCCGGAGAGCCCTCGCCGGGTCTCCGGTTCTTCCTGAGGCAAAGGCGGATGGCTGGGCCGGGTCGAAACGTTGTTGCTGCTCGTTTGCCACGGTGATGAGGTCGCGGATGCGCTGCTGCTGCTGCAGCAGCTCCTCACCCTCCAGGAACTCGAGGTCAGCAATCGCGGCTTGCGCCGCACGCATGTTCTTGACGGGGGTGTCGTAGACGGGTCGGCCTGCGCCGAGCGCACGGCCGATCGCGCCCCCACGGGTCCGCACATCCGCGACCCGGCTGGGCTCGATGGCGGCCGGCGTGAGGCCGTGGGCGCTGTCGAACTCCCGCTGGGCAGACTCCAGCTGGCGCCGGGCTGCGGCGAGCTCCGTGGCCTTGAGCAGCAGGTGCTGGCGGCCCTCGTCGAGCTGTGCCGCTGCAGCAGCCGTGTCGGCGTCGGGCGTGATAGGGGCCTGCAGACTCTGGATCGTATCGTGGAGCGGGTCAGTCCGGTGAGGAGGGGCCTTAGCCGTGGCAGCGGCAGCCTTCTCCTTGGCGCGCGGGGAGCCGGAACTGGTGCCGATGGTGAGCACCTCCGCGCGGACGCAGAGAGCGGCGACGTCGTCGGAGACGGCGCAGCCGACGGGGACAGGCGAGTCGGCGAAGTTGCGCACTTCGCGGGGAAACACGTCGGGGACGAGCGCGACGGAGACGCGCAGCGCGCCGAAAGGGACGACGAGGCAGCCCACGGGGCAGGCGACGTCCACGTCGGGCGCGACATCGCAGCCGGCCGGGTTGGCCGTGCGAGGCGCACGGACCAAACCGTGCACGATGCGCTCGCCGGAGCTGGTGAAGGGCCTCGTCCGGAACTTGACTCCGGCCGGCGCCGCGAGCAGCCCCACGGTGGGCGCCAACTGTCGTGGTGTTCTCGCAGGGGGCGTGCGATTCACGGCAGATGCCATGGGATGGCTTGAGGTGGGGTTACAGGAGGACGTCGGTGGGTTTCGGAAGCGAGGTTGGCACGCGCTAGTGCGAGACACAAGACGTACCCAGGTTCGGGGCCCTCCGGAGAGGTAACACCCCTAGTCCTGCCGAATGGTGTATGAAGGGCACACGGACTACAAGGTTGCTCCTGGAGCTGTATTTGGGTGTGTGTGGTGGAAGATAATGCGGACGACTGAATGAGAGCGAACCGAAGGCCCTCTGCATGGAGGGCTCCTGGGGGGTCTTATAGGTCGACCCCCAGGGTTACAACGGGTAAATTACATGGGCGCGGGGCCCTGGTGTCAGTGTCTAGGAGCCGGCGGTGGGGGCCGTCGGATCGCCGGGTCCGCCGGGTCCGCCGGGTGCGCCGGGTCCGCCGGGTACGGGCTCGGTCGGCGGCGCGGCACTGTGGTGGGTCTTGTCGTCGTCAGAGGGCGGTCGGCGCCGCCTAGCAACAGGGTTATGCCGTCCAGACACCGCCCGCCCCGGGCGGGGGCACAGGGAAAGTTGTCGCCTCGCCCGCCGGGGCCGGTGTAAAGGAGAGGGCGCTGTTGCCTTGCTTGTGTCGTTGCGAGGATTCGCTATCTGGTGGCCAGCCGGCCAGGGCCAGCCGGCCAGCCGGGTTGCCGTGCCGAGCCGGCTCGCACTTGGGAGCCGGCGTGTGGGCCAGCCGGATTGAGGGGCTTGGCCTACCCCGTTGTTTTGAAAAGGATCCGGATTCCGTTGCCTACCCGGGGGTCATCCCCCTAACAAAATCACGAAGTCCTTTTGGGAATCCGGGGGTGCTAGCACTGGGGCAGATGTCAACTTATCTTTAAGTGTCTGAAAACTTTCTTGGCACTTTTCTGTCCACTCAAATTTAGCACCTTTGTGGAGCAGGTCAGTCAGTGGCTTAGCAATCTTGGAGAAGTTCTCGACGAATCGGCGGCAATAGCTAGCGAGACCGAGAAAACTCCTGACTTGTTTGACATTCTTCGGGGGAGTCCAGTCAAGAATAGCTTGAACTCGTTCTGGGTTAACGGCAATGCCATCCTTAGAAATCACGTGACCAAGATAGGTGACTTCAGATAACCAGAATTCACACTTGGAAAATTTGGCATACAATTTATGTTCTCGAAGCTTCTCCAATACAAGCGGAAGATGTTCGGCGTGTTCTTCTTCATTCTTGGAACGACGAGAGCCAGTACCTCAGAACACCTTCCTCGAACAATTTTTCAAGCCATCAGTCAGGTGGCAAGGTGACGCTGAGCAAGAACCCAAGCAAGTGGAGCAACCAGCATCCGAATTAGTCACCCCTCCGGCCATAGATCTAGATGAGAGATAGTCGGGAGCTCGGCGCTTGAGGAAACACCGTCGACCCATGGAATTATGCCGGTAATCGCACCATGGAGCGAGCCAATCCTGGCATACTTAATACATAAGGAATTACCCGAGGACCAGACTGATGCACGACATATCGTTCGACGATCAAAAGCGTACAAGGTCCATGAAGGGGAACTATACAAACACAGCTTCACTGGTGCACTCCAACGCAGCATTTCCGAGGAGGAAGGAAAATAGCTCCTCTCGGAAATTCACTCCGGGATGTGCGGGCACCATGCATCACCTTGGACTTTGGTAAGCAAAGTTTTCTGAGCTGGGTTTTACTGGCCTACGGCGCTAGCCGACGCACGCGACCTGGTCAACCGATGTGTGGGGTGCCAGCTCTTTTCCAAGCAAAGGCACATGCCAGCCGCAGCCTTAAAAACAATTCCGATAACATGGTCGTTCACAGTCTGGGGGCTGGACATGGTCGGACCTCTCCGCCAAGGAACTGGCAAGAAGAAATACCTTCAGGTCATGGTCGACAAGTTCACCAAATGGATAGAGGCAAAGCCCGTGGCATCGGCAAAGGCTAAGCTGGTGATCAACTTTATATCAGTGGTGGTGCACCGTTATGGCGTACCTCACAGCATAATCGCGGACAATGTGTCCAACTTCACGGTCGAGGAGGTAGAAGAGTGGTGCGCCAAGCAAAATATTAAGCTTGACTACGCCTCCGTCTACCACCCGCAAACAAAACGGGTAGGTCGAACGGGCTAATGGATTAATTCTAAGCGGCATAAAACCTCACCTGATTCGACCTCTAGAGGAAGCCGACAACAAGTGGGAGAGGAGCTCGACTCCGTGCTATGGGGACTGCGCACCACACCCAGCCGATACACAAGGTGCTCCCAGCCAACTCAAACACATACGAACGAATCGGGAGGCCGCTCCCAGCCAACTTAAACAACATACGAACGAATCGGGTGCGGGCGGGCCGAAGGACGACATGCATAAAGATAGGGGCTTTTACGCAAAACACGCATGACGAACTAAACCAAGAATATTACCTCTCTTTATTAGTAGGGGTATGGATATATTTATATAAATATAAATAACTTTTGAAGTGTTTTATCAATGGGAAGTGCTCGTTCGAGCTATCGTGTCCACTCATGGGATATTGTTGCTTTGAGATTCACAAAAAACAACTCGGACGAAAAATCTAATCAATTCCTTTTAGCATTTTCTGAAAGGGCAAACGAGGAGAGAGGACTCAAAGGAGTACGTGTCGTGACCGAGATTCACTAACATTGAGGTTGGACTGTGTAGAACCCGTGCCCATCTAGTCCGCGAGAGCTATGTCTCGCTCTCTCGCGTCACGCGCATCGTCAGTAGGCCGGCCCATTGTCGAAGTTATTAGCTCACTATATGTTTGCTCCAGCTCCAGTTTTCTCCGTTTTTTTGTTTTTTTTGTTTTCTTTTGTTTTTTCTTTGATTCTTTTTTGTTTTCTAACCGGTTTTCTATGGATTTTCTTTATTCTTTGATATAACTTCGGTTTCTTTATTTTTCTTGGTTTTCACCGGTTTTCTCTTTTCTTTGTTCGTTTTTCTTTATTTTTACTTGGTTTTTCACTAGGTTTCTATTTTCTTTATTTTTTGTTTGTTTTTCTTCGGTTTTCTTTGTTTGTTTCTTCCATTTTCGTTGATTTTCTTTGGTTTTCTGTATTTCTCTTTCTTTTTTGATGGTTTTCTTTGGATCCTTTCTTTTTTATGTGTTTTTTCATGGTGGGTTTCATTGGTTTCTCTTTTCTTTCTCATTTTCTTCGACTTTTTATTTCTTTATTGGTTTGCAACTTTTTTTTCTATTTTTATTTGTTTTCACTGTTTTCCATTCTTTTTGCACTTGTTTCTTCAGTTTTCTTTTTTCTTTAGTTTCTTTTTTCAGTTTTCTTTTTTTTTGTTTTTCTTTGATTCTTTTGGTTTTCACACTACAATTTCTGTATACATCAAGAACATTTTCCTAATACACGTTAATATTTTTTAATACATGTTCAACAGTTTTTCTATACACAATACTAACATTATTAAAATGCTTGATTAATATTTTTCAAATACAACATTATTTTTTTTAATACATGGGCAACATTTTTTCTATACACATTTTCACATTTTCAAATGCTTGATTGACATTTTTCAAATATAAGATTAACATTTTCATAATACAGGTTCAACATTTTTACTATACACATTTAACATTTTTCGAATACTTGTTTATCACTTTTTGAATTCTTGATTAACATTTTCGAAATACATGATCAACTTTTTTCACACACATCGTATTTTTTTTTTGTACATTTTTCTAATACATGAGAAACATTTTCTTTATACACATTTAACATTTTTCAATTGCTTGGTTAACATTTTCTGAATACATGGTCTACAATTTTTGTATACACATTCTTAAAAAAATTCAAATGGTTGATTAATATTTTTGAAACACATGTTTAACATTTTTTTCTATACACATTTTAACATTTTCAAATGCTTGATTAATATTTTTAAATGACAAGTTTAACTTTTTTTTAATACATGGTCAACATTTTTTCTATACAAGTTTAACATTTTTTAAATGCATGAGTAACATTTTTAAAATACGTGTTTAATATTTTTTCAAATGCTTGATTAATTTACTTAAATATATGATCAATTTTTTCACACACATTTTATATTTTTTGTATATGTGAGAATTTTTTTATACACATTTAACATTTTTCAAATGCTTGATTAACATTTTTAAAATACTTGTCTAACATTTTTTTCAAATGCTTGATTAAAAATTTGAAAGACATGATCAAGTATTTTCACATATTGTATATTTTTAATACATTTTTGTATACATGAGAAACATTTTCTTTATACAATTTAACATTTTTCAAATGGTTGGTTAACATTTTTTTCCAATGTTTATGTAAAGTGTTTTTTGTAATATATTTATCTAGAATATTTGGAAGTATAAATGAAAGTAAAAAAAGGAAAAAAAGCAAAACAAGAAAGTGAAAAAATAGCAAAACAAGGCCGTGGCCTATCGCGTGGCTGGGCCAACCCATTTAGTGAGGCGCCTGACGCGAGTGCACGCTAGGCCTTGCTTGCTATAAGCGAGACATAGCGCTGCCCCATCTAGTCACCCACGTTTTTTATGGGCCTCACTGGACGATTGCGCAGTCACCCGTCGTTTCTAGAGCACACTCTGGCGTGGCATGGGCTTGGAGTTATCGATTTTAACTGCTTGGCTACACTAGTTTGAGTTATATGTGTGTTTGGTCTCTTACTTGCGCTAGGGCTATGTGAGTGCTCCTATTTGCCGCCTACGGACGACAAAGGTCGAGCCTTCGCTGAAGGCATGGACGAGTGGGCCGGCCCATTTGGAGGTCTCAAATTCGTGAACTCCCTCTCGTGAACGAGTGTTACTAATCAATCGAGCTGATGAGTTCTAGCGATAGATTCGCGTCGCGTGAGTTTAAGTATCAAACTTTTTTGAATTTTTTCGAAAAATACAAATTGAACAATTTGTAATATACGTTGAACATTTTCTTAATATACGATGAACATAAATAATACACGATGAACTTTTTTGAATATAAGATGAGTTTTTAAAAATATATATGAATATATGCGTTGAACAATTTTTTAATACACATTGAAAATTATGAAATAAAGTGAAAGAATTTTCGAATACACATTGAACATTTGTGGTAATATACACTGAACAAATTTCAAAAGCACAGTGAACATTTGTATATTCGTTGAAGAATTTATAATATATGATGAACATTTTTATAACGCATGATGAACTTTTTTTAATATACCGTGAATATTTTCTTAATATACGATGAACATTTTTGCAACACACATTGAACTTTGTATAATACAGAAACAGGAAATAAAAAGGATTTTTTTTGAAAAAGAAATAGAAACAGAAAAAATGAAAAAAATAAACCGAAAAGAGAAGAAAAGGCAAAGCGACAATGGACCGGTCCAAACTGAGGCGTCGGGAGCCTAGCTTCTGCGAAGCCACATCCTAATTCTAAATAAAAAAAAAGCGAAGCCACGTCGTTTTGACACTCGCGAGTGTCAAATAAGATGTACTGGGCTATGTGTCACCTGTAAAAAGAGTTTTTTTTAGGGGCCGTAAAAAGAGTTGATACCGCTCGCCTACAACGTCGCGGCTAATGGGCCGGCCGAAATACAACAGCTACGCATGATTTTTTCTGTGGTTTTTTTATCGGTTTTTCACTGTTTGACATCAGTTTTTTATGGTTTCTTTGGTTTTCACATTTTCCTATTTTTACCATGGTTTTCATTGTTTCTTCCTTTGGTTTTTACAGTTTGCTTTGGGCAGTTCTAACACATGTCTACATTTCTCATATACACTGTAACTTTTTCATATACATCAGGAACATTTATCATACATGTTTAACATTTTTCAAATACATCATTAGTATTTTTCAACATATATATATATATATATATATATATTATATACACATTGTACATTTTTTCTATATCAAAAACATTTTTATACACATTTGACATGTTGTAAATACATGATTACATTTTTCAAATACATGTTTTGAAGTTTTTTTGAATATTTATTTAAAAACTTCAAATACATGTTGAAACATTTCTTTGAATTATACAAAATATTTTTTAATATCTGTAATATTTTTTTTACATTGTATAAACATTTTCTAAAATGTTATGAACATATGTTTGAAACTCATAACATTTAAAAAAATACATTTTTTTGAATGGTACCAGTTTTTTTTAATTGCACGGACATTGTTATTACATTGCATAATGTTTTTTTTTGGAAAATGTCACGTAGGTTTTCTTTGAAATGCGTGAACATATTTAAATGCCACAACATTTTTTTAATGCTGTCATCATTTTTCAAAATTACGATAACAATCTTTTTACACTGCGATAACATTTTGCAAATTCGTGGTTTTTATTTTCTAAAGTTATTTTAATTATTGGAACGTATGTATTTGTAATGTTTTAGAAAATATTAGAAAATGTAAAATAATGAACGAATGATAAAAACATGCGTTAGTGGCCTATGGAAGTCGCACGTCGCTACACAGGGAGCTCCTAGTCAGCGCTGCAGGCGCCCGTTAACCAGCTGGCGCTCGCACTGTCGCTAGAATGGGCCGGGCCACGAGCGCACTCGATCGCTCGGGGAAAGGAAAATCGGTCGCTCGCTTCGCTGGATCGGGCGCTCGCTAGCAGCCCCATTTTTTTTTGTTCCGTTTTTTTTTGCTGTTAATCCAGTAGGAAAAACAACCGCCCAGTTTTAAAAAAAGTTCGGTGAATTAAAAAAAAAGTTCATCGATTTTCAAAAAAGTTCATCGAATTTGAAAGAAAAGTTCATCGATTTGAAAACTGTTCATCAAAATTTAAAAAAAGTTCATCGATTTTGAATAAAAAAGTTCAGCAAATTTGAAAAAAAACAGTTCACTGATTTTGAAAAACGTTCGTCGATTTTGAAAAAGTTCATCGATTTAGAAAAAAGTTCATCAAAATTGAAAATAGTTCATCGATTTGAAAAAAGTTCATCGAAATTGAAAAAGAGTTCATCGAATTTGAAAAAAGTTCATCGAAATTGAAAAAGAGTTCATCGAATTTGAAAAAAGTTCATCGAAATTGTAAAAAAGTTCACCAAATTTGAAAAGGTTCATAGAATTTCAAAAATAGTCCATAGAATTCGAAAATAGTTCATTGAATTTGAATAAAAATCATCAAATTCGAAAAAATAGTTCATCGGTTTGAAGATAAAGTTCATTGAATTTTAAAAGTTTGTGCATTTTTGAAAAAGAAGGAAAAATCGAAAACACAAACAAGAAAAAGGATAAAGGAAAAAGAAAAGGAAAATGAAATCTCGATTCACAGCGAACTTGAGCCAGAATAGAAAACATAAAAGAGGATATTAGCCACCTGTGTGAAGGTGGCTGAGTGGTTGGTGCCGTTCTGTGCGATTCTGGAGGTCGCGAGTTCGAACCACCGTCACTGCACCTTTTTTTGAAGTTAGCAGGAAAAAAAAGAAATATGGGCTGGCCCATGTAGACGCGCGAGAAAAGCTGCTGCAGGCGCCGGTTTGCGAAAACATAAAGAAACCGGCGCCTGTAACGCTAAATAGGAATTGCCCGCTACACATTCATCATTTAGAATGTTTTGCTACGCTTCTAGCTAGCTGGGCCTGGCCCATTTAGCTGGCGCAGCAGGCGACGCTAGCGTAGGAGTCGCTACGAGCGTACAGTCACTCCCTCTTGTTAGGCCTAGTACAGAATTGCCGTTGCAGCCCCGCAGTAGCCTAAAAAAAGCGTCCCCACCCGGATGTGGAGTTTTTAAGCTCGAGCTCAAATGCTCCTGCATGAACAGTAAATTCGAAAAAATAGAAAACAAATTCAAAAAATTCTGATTTTTTTTGTGACAAACTTTAAAGAATGTTTCGAGTGCATGCAAAATTCATAACAAAATCACATCAGTGCAAGGCATGGTAAAAAAACAAAATCGATACTCTGAAAATGTTACTTTCAAACGAATTTTGGAGGTCTGATTTTTTTTTGCCACGACTTGCTCCAATGTGATTTCGTGATGAAAATTTGCATGCACTTCAAACATTTCTTAAAGTTCGCCACAAAAAAATTCGAAAGTTGTTGATTTTTTTCTATTTTTTTTTCGATTTTACTGTTCATGGCAGGAGCATTTGAGCTCGAGATTAGAAGCATACTTTCGTCCCCACAAGCCCTTTATAGATGTATAGCATGATAGCGAAGCCGTTCATCATTTGTTTCCGGCGCCGCATCTCTTTACATATGGCTAGATCATGATGGCACACCCGTTCATATTTTGATGGCGTGATCTTTTGTAAAAACATGGATACAATAAAAATAGAGTATATGATTAAGGTATAAAATATGATTCAACTATGATTAAAAAACTAACATGTCTAAACTATTTGACTATTTATTGTTCAAAACTGATGGGAAGTTGTATTGTTTATTCTCCAAAAAAATTAAATAAAACTTGCATATGTACTTTTTTAGCATGTGTGTAGCATAATTTATTTGTCATCCAAATTTCCTTGGCCAAAACCAACCAACGCGAGAATTGGAGGCCCGATTGCCATTTCCTTGGTGGCCCCATTAACCACAGGCCGCCCAGGTATACTTCCGGAGCCGCAACCCAAATATGCTTGGCTGATCATGATGTATGGGCTGCATAATGAAGAAAAGGCCGAGAGTGCTTATCGTAGCGGGACGATCGGTAGATACACACCATTGAGGGCTCAGGAGTGAAAGTCGTTGTGGTGGCTCCTAACTCAATCCATCTTTGGGTTTCATGCCCCGGGGAACCATTGTACATGTGGCAAGGTTGATGACATGTAAAGTAGCTTTCCTTTGGGTTATTAGACCCTAGGCATAGTCATTGCATATGGGTTTAAATAGGGAAATCCATTGCTTTCATCTTGTTATTATTTTCACTTTTTAATAATGCGAGCGTATGTAAATAGTGCTATTAAAACTGTGACACAACAAAAACAATGAAATGATGAAATTTTCAATTTTATGTTAGATCCAACATAATCATTATGTACATATAAACAATGGTCCCTCCATCCATGAGCGACTCTTCATCCCTTTCTAGTGAACTCCTTCACAAATCAGCATCCTTGTGAGCTAGCTTCCTTCAAAATCTCCCACCTGGCCGCCATGTGGTGCTCCTGTTGTTGTCATTCTCGTTTTTTTGCAATGCCTTGCATTTGCACTCTGCCTTGGGCAACGACCACCCTTGACGTGTAGATAATTCATCAATCACATTCTTTGAGATCATGCAATTTATTCATCGCTTGTACTTCCCACTCCCTTGGGCAATGACAGCCCTTCCAGTGGAGAATCTGTGCATCCTTCGTGCATGCTCAACAAGCCAGAGTCTCTCCCTTCTCCATTTACACTCAGCATTGGGCAATGACGCCATCATTGTGTTAAGTCGAGATACCCCTTGCCCCCCCCCCCCGCGTCGTCCCTGGGGTGATACGGAGGCGATGCACCGCCACAGCGAAAGGCATCCTCTCCCACTCTTCCCCCCACCGCCATCGGCCAGCGCCGCCGGGCAAAGCCCCCGGCGATAGGCGGTAGGTGGCGGTGGGGCCTTTTTTTGTCCCTCGCGTGGGTTTCTCTCTCCTTCACCATGCCATGGCTTCCGCCTCCATCCGATCTCGTAGCTGCAGCGCATCCATGGATTAAGCGCACGGTGGGCCAGATCTGACCGTCCCTACGGTGATTCTCCTCGCCTCTGTGAGTCCCGGTTCCGGCTGCTTGCAACAGGGAGCGCCCGTCTCTGCTGCAGGCTGGCCCCTCCGGGTAATGGAGGTGGGCGTGCGGACCGTCCTCGACATGGCCAGGCGGGCTATGTCACCACCCGTGTGTATGGCATCGGTGGCCTGCTGTGGTGGGGCCGTCCCCAGCCAGATCCGACAGTAGTCACTCATGCGCCTCTCGATCCGGTGGGACTCGCCCTCCGACAACTGCAGGTTGGGTGGTCTGGGCTCCCTCTGATGCTGGGCTACGACGACCGTCAACGGTGTAGCTGCTACACCTAAATCCGGACCCGTCGCTACTTGCTGTGCCCCGCCGACAGCTAGGTCATCTCGTCCCGATGGCGACCTCCCTGCGAATCGGGGTGGCCACCGAAAGGTCTTCGTGAGGGTTCCTTCCTCCAGATCCAGTGGTTGACTTCGATGGTGAGATGCAAATTATGACGACGACTTGACGCTGAGGATGGTTGTGCAGCAGTAGCATTCGCACATCGCATGTAGCTGCTGGGATGGCGGAAAAGTGGTGGTGACAACACATGAGTGACGTTGATGGTGGTGCTATCGAGCACCCGGTCTCGAGCTCCGGGGGTGAAAGCCTAGGTTACCCAAGTTGGTAATGCCTGGCAATGGCGATGTTTCTACATAGTTACCTTGTTGAAGGCATTGCTCGGATAAGCTTGGGCTGATTCTTCAAGGTGACAACCTAGATCCGATCTTAAGTGGTTGGATCCGGTGACGGCGGCGATTGAGCGTCGCTCCCTTCCTGAAGGCGTTGCTGTTGAAGAATCTCGTCGTTCATGTGGTGTCATGAGATATTGGTGCGGATATGGTCATTGATGTAGTTTGCCAATGGTGGATCTGATCGCTTTGTTTTTTTCTCGCCTATGCATAGCTTTGTCTTCTATGACTTTGCTATTTGTTAGCGTGTTTTGTGTGTGCGTGTGTTGGTGTTGGCTATGTGCATCCTAGCTATGCAGATATCGGGTGTGCTCATTATTTTTGTATCCTCTTGATGCTCCATTTGGAGCCAATAAAATTCACCTTTGTCGAAAAAAAGCATTGGGCAATGACCACCCTTCGAGGCGTGCAACTATGGGTGGGCAATGACACGACTCCTTAATGATGACTACTTGTGGTCCTTGTCGGTGGTTTTCAGCATTGGCTTTATCAAAGCTCTCATGTGGCGTTGTCCGGAGTCTGCCCCCTGTGTGTGTAGTGTTGCCTTGTATTATGGCTATGAGATAACCTGGCTTGTACCAATCAACTTCTTAGCTTTGGGGGTTATTATTTGCGTTGTGTCCATAGCATGCACTTGGGGTTATGTTATTTTTTATGTGTTCTTGATTCGGCAAGATGTATTGCTCCTCAAGCTATTTTTTATACACAAAAGCCTTGCGTATCATTCCATTGATAGAGGGAAAGAGAGGGTACAGAACTATCATGAGTTGTTAATTTTTTTGATCATGTATTCCTTATAAACTGACCAATCTTTTGAAACGACATCATATTCAATAGGGATTTCTCCTCCAAGTGGTTGTTTTTAAAAAATGCAACATTGTGGTTTTGTGCGCTCTTAGATGTATGGACATTGGTCGGACTAAGGACCCCGATCCCTGCGTCGCCCGACGCTGGCGACACGGGATAACCCGCGCCACTGCCGCCGAGAGCCCTCCCTCCGCTCCCTCCCTGCGTCGCTGCCGCCGGAGGGACGGACGGCAAAGTCGCGCCGGTCCCTAGGATGGTGGCGGCGGGACAGTTCCCCCCAATCCCTCGCGCGCTGAGCCTCCTCCTCCCCAAGATCCATTCTCAGGCGGTGTTCCGGCGCTCCCTCCTCCCTGCCAGCCGGTGCAGCGCGGCCTGGTCATGGGCATGGTGGTGGTGGCGCTGTTTCCTCCCTCATGCATCGCGGCCTCCCCCTCCTCCCCGAGATTGGATCTCGTGCACGCGGTGCCCTCCTCTGGCTGCCCCTCCCCGAGATTGTATCTCGTGTGCGTGGTGCCCCCCTCCGGCTGCCCCTCCCATCGTTGGTCCGGCCGACGGCGCCGCCTGGAAGCTCACCTCTGCAGCCCCCTCCCTCCCCGTGGACGCAGCCAGCCTTGCTGCTGGTGCTGCTGCTTGTGGGGGTATGGACGTGGAAGTTGCGGCCGGCCGCGGGCCTGCCTCGTGCAAGTAGCCCTCGTCTCCGGCGGCGCCCACCTCCCCCGCACTGCGGTGGTGACTCCGGCATGGCTGTGGTTGAGGCTACGATGGTTGATGTGGTGTTCGTGCGGCGCCTCGTAGTGGGGCATTGCCGGCGCTGCTCCGGCCCCGGGGGCCTCTAGACTTGCGTTCTCCAGTGTCCATGGCTTGCCGGCACCCTCTTCCGGTGCAGCTCCGGCCCCGGCGATCCGATAGCTATGTCCCTTCTAGCTCTCTCGGCTCGTCGGCGTCTTGACGGCTACTGCCCCAACAAATTGCATCTGCGCTCTCTCCAGTCCTAGCTTGCCGGCGTCGCTAGTCGCCGTTGCTTCCCTGCATCGGTTCTCTCTACCTCACCGCACCCCGACCCTCATATGCCTCCACACCTTGCCTGGTGCTGGATCCTATGTCGTGTGTCCGGTGGCGCCAGGTGCCACCTTCCAGCGGCCACCCCTCCTACAGACTTGGCGGCTCCAGCCAACTACGGTTTCCCCATCACAGATTTCGGATCCGGCGGCTTTGGGATAGTTCAGTATCAGGCCAGAGAGAAATCTCTGCTCGGCTTGCCGGTGCTGGCAGCGGCGACGCTCGCGGGTGTCATTTTCGTTCTTGGAGGCGCTGCCATGGCCTTCATCTGCGCCCCTCTTTGAGCTCAGGGGAAACCCTAGGTCCGGTTCTCTGGACCAGATGGCGGCGGCACCGTGGCGTCACTTTCCTTCTTGAAGGCGCTATCTTGTCGCTCGTGGTGTCCCCGGTGCTGGCTTTGGCGATGTTGGATGTCTTGTTGGTTCGATTTGCTTCTCTTGTTCGGGGTTTTGTGGGTTTAGCTGTGTAGTTTCCTCTGCTTGGGCCGAGCATCCCATTTCTCTCTGCTTCGGGTGCCGTGTACACACCTCCTTGCGTTCGTTTTGTGTAATGTACCCCTACCTGTACTCGTTCTAACTCTTTCTATCAATGAATGATACGCAAACTTTGCGTATTCGCGAAAAAAGATGTATGGATAGTTTGATGTATGCTTCCGAACTCCATTTTTGTAAATGAAAATGTGGGATCTATGGCCCCTTTAACCATACATTATTTTTGAATTTTTATGTACAAGAGAGCACAAGTTTTTCTAAGGAGATTATGGAGAAGAGAGTATATACATGTACCAAATCATACGGCCATAGCACTTGGAGATTGCAAAAGCCGACAATTAATGGTGAGCAGTGATGATGAATAGTAGTACTCCCTTCGTCTCATAATATAAGATCGTTTTTTACATTAATGTCAAAAATGCATTTATATTATGGGACGGAGGGAGTAGTAGTTTGTTTGTGTTGCTGAAGTCTGAAACTGCACTAGTTGGGCCATTGGAAGCCAAACCCAAGCCCAAGCCGAAGCTCCTGTTGTTCATACTGTACTCACTTAAAGCTATGACCAGTGAACTCATTTGAGTACCAGCAGGAGCAGAGCCACAACTGTATTCCTCCTCCTGCACTCGCAAAAGAAAAAAAAAATCTTCCTCGTGTTGTAATGTGCTAGAAGGCCTATACGTATACTCCCCGACTAGCGCCGAAGACGCGGCGGCACGCCGCGCCCGTGAGAAATCCCGTGAAAACTTTAGTGCTAATTTTGTTAAAGACATGTAGTGGGGAATGAAGGGAAGAGGTTGACCATACTACGACGGCACTGTGGCAGTGCCAAGAATAAAAAAATATCATGTGGATGATATTTTTGAGAAAAAAAATATCATTTGGAAATGACACTTGTGCACATCTGTAACATCACATAATTTACAAAGTTAAGCATTACTGTGAACAGCTTCGAAGATTTCAGGAGAAATGTAGCAACTCATGAGATAACAGGAAAATATAGTAACTGATGAGGTAACACAAGAATTTACTCATACTTCATTAGTCCCTTGTCAAATAAATCATAATCATCAGACTTAGAACCATCAATTTTTGTTGTCCCACTTCCATAAAAAAACAAAGGGCCTTGAAGAAATAACTACACATTTAGCTTGACCTATGCATGTTGAGTAGCAACAAACTCATAATGTTCGGCACCCATGTAAGATGTTTGGTAGCACTAAAGATAACACATTGCAATTCCTAGAGGGGAGGTCATAGAAGTGTTGTGGACATCTGCGACTGAACTCTGTTGTCCATCTTCCTGAGAATGATGCAGTCGTAGTAGATGTACATGGGGTTCTTGGTCACGGCTTAGCTGAACATCATGTTGATGTCCTCGCAGAACCTGAACAACCACACCACCTCGCCAAAGACCCCTGGAAACAACACACTGGAAAAAAATTAGGAATCTAGAGGAAGAGGCGCAAGCAAGCAGGCAGGCAATGCATCGGCACAAGAAAATATAGTGATCGAAGAACACACGTGGAGCAAGCAGGCAGGCAATGAGATTATTGTTTAGTGTCACGGTTCAAGCAGATGATACTTAGAATTCAGATAACTTTTTACTGGGATTTTAAAACAAATTTGATGTCCATTTGAACATTAATGATAATAAGAGATACAGTAAACACTTTGGTGGGGAGGGAGTGTCGGTGTAAAAACCGGCAGACCTCGGGGTAGGGGGTCCCGAGCTGTGGATCTCGGATCGGTGGTAACAGAGACGAGGGAGACGATGTTTACCCAGGTTCGGGCCCTCTCGATGGAGATAAAACCCTACGTCCTGCTTCTGTTTATATTGATGGAGATGTATCAAGTACAGAGTTGATCTACCTCGAGATCGTAATATGTGTCTAACTTCTAGGGCTAGGTGAGCGATATTGCGTTTATGTCCTCTACGGGCTAAACCCTATGGCTTATATACATGCCAGGGAGGGTATCTAGGGTTACAGGGTCGGTATCTAGGAGTAAGGCGGCTGGACAAATCTTGAAGTGTACTACAAGTCTTCGGTAGAGACAGCCTCGATCACGTCTCCCGTGTGCGGCCTCCGGAGTCCATCTTGATCACGTACGAGGGCACATCGCCCAACCGAGGAGACGGGCCGGCTAGATTGGCACCCCCTAATCCAGGACACCGCCAGTAGCCCCCGAACTGGTCTTCTATGCCGAGGACGACTTTCAACAAACATCACTTCGGATCCGGAGTCCTTGGCTTGACAGACGAGTTCCACTTTACATTTCGGATTCTCTTAATGGAGTATTGACATCCGTAGTCCAACCGAGCTTGTACCCTGCCCGAAGTGGGTAGATATCTTAGCCTCGAAGGCTCGTTGTTCAGATACGAATGGTCCAATCCGGCTTGACAACTTTATCGAAGAGGTTCATCCCATGACAGGTCGAGCAGTTACTGCCTCCCCCCATAAATCGCGGTTCGAGGCAACTTTTTACTGGCACGTCCCCTCGAGGCAGAGATCGTGCCCGTTTTCTTAGGGATATCATCAAGATTTTGTTTCCCCCCATATGCTCAATGGCATTTTTGATGGGAATAGTGAGTTTGTCGGTGCAGTAAGGGGGGCTTTTGGCCTTTCACAGGCTTATAAGAGCAAAAAGATGGACAACCAATCGACCACGCTCCCATTCTTCCCCTCTACTGCTTCGTCTAGCTCCAGCGCTCAGATCCATCCTGCCCACTTTTCCCTTTAGCGAGTCCAACCTCCACCACCAGCCATGGCCGATACCCTCAAGGGGCACTGGGGCGGCTCCGTAGTGACGGCCGCGACCATCTCAGAGCTGCGCGACGTGGGGTACCTGAGCCCCGTAACCGTCGCCTGTGCTCCGGCGGCTGGCCAGCTGGTGCCTGCTCCCAACGCCGGGGAGCGGGTAGTTTTCGTCCCCCACCTTATCCGAGGCCTGGGGTTCCCGCTGCACCCTTTCGTGCGCGGGGTAATGTACTATTACGGGTTGGATTTCCACCACCTGGCCCCCAACTCCGTTCCCCACCTCGCTACCTTCATCACGGTATGTGAGGCCTTCCTTCGCTGTGAGCCGCACTTCGGCTTGTGGCTGAAGCTCTTCGGTATCAAACCGAAGTCGAGCGGCTCGGATCTCACGGAGTGCGGGGGAGCCATGATTAGCAAGAACCAGGGGGCTACCTGGTTCAAAGGCACCTTCATCGAGACGGTGAAGGAGTGGCAGAGGGAGTGGTTTTACATCACTGAACCTCTTGCCCCTGGTCAGACCGAGGTCCCGGCTTTCTCAGCCGGACCTCCCAAGAAGCTCAAATCCTGGAAAGAGAAGGGCGTCGCCTGGGGGAACCCAGAAGAGGTGGAGACCCTGATCGATAGGATCTTGTGGTGGTCCACCACAGAGAAGGTTGAGCTTGCCAACTTAAAAAACGTCATGCTCAACCGCCGCATACTCCCCCTCCAACTTCGGGCTACCCCGATGTGGGCACAAAAGCCCGAGGACATGGACACCATCACCACCTTCTTCCGCTCCACCTTGGCCGCCATGTGGACGAAGCTCATGAAGCTGGCCAAGGACAAGATCCCCAAGGAAGGGGAGGACCGCGGCCTCGAGCACGGCTATAAAGCCCCCCCCGGTGAGTGGTCCCTCAATCGTTATTCTTTTGTCCATAGTGCCGAGGAGTAGTATGTTGCTTAAATCAGCGTGTTTGATGTTTTGCAGAAGTGGTTGGCCTGGGTACAAGGGCTGCGATGCCCGGCCCCACTGCCAGAGGAGCCTCAGACTCCCCTGCTCTCGGCGCTCCTGACCGAGAAGCCGCACTTGGTGGCCCCCAAAGGGACGAAGTCCCAGAGGGGGAGGTCAAGTGCTCGAACTCGGGGGACTTCGGTCACCCGGTCTGAAGAGACCCACACCTCCGCCGCCCAAGACGGCGACGCAGAGGAGGGCGAGGAGGAGGAGGTCCCCCCCCCTCCCGAAGGGGAAGAGGTCGGTGCTAGATGACGCCGACGTAGGCATGCCGCCGAAGGTCCCAAAGAGACCGAGGCAAACCTCGTCCGGGGTTGGCAACAAGTCATCGGGGAGAGCCGAACTCTCCGGTTACTCAGAAGAAGACCTCCTAGCTGTGGGGAGGAAGAAGCCGGCGCCTCGGGGGTAAGCCGTTATCTTTACACCCCATCTTTTTAATCTGACAAGTCATTTTCTTGACAAGGGAAATCTTACTGAAGCGACTTTTTCTCATGCAGTCCGCCGAGGGTAATCCCCAGTGATTCCTCGAGCGCGTTGCCATCCGCCAGCGGGACTTCAGAGCCCACCGTTCCTTCCCCGACGCATGACGGGCTGGGGGAGGTGACATCCACCTTGGTCCCCGATGTCTACACGGCGGGGACCGATGAGGTGGCGACCATGGCCGAGGTCGATACCTCGGCCCAACAAGACCCGGGGAAGGAGCGCCCCGTGGTCATCGAAGGAGGGCTAGGCCAGTCATCAGCCCAGCCGACGTCTACCTCAGCTCCGCCACTCGAGGTGGAGGCTGCCCGCTTGGATGCATCCGAGGTCATCCCTCCGCCCCAGCCAACTGCCCAAGGACGGCCTGGCGCGGGGTGGACCGAGGAGATGGAGGACGCCCTGAAGGGCTCCTCCATCAAGGAGGAGCACCGTGCCTAAATAGGCGCGGTGCTGCAAGGCTACCGGTCCGCAGGGGCCGGCCTGCATGAGGTTTTCAAGAACCTCCTAGCAGGTTTCGAGGTACGCTTTTTATCTTTGTTTATTTGAACTTCTTTGAGTTATGCCTTTCTCCGAGGACATAAGAGTACAGCCTGCTAAACAGCTTAGTGAGAGAGTAGCCCCCGAGCCCGAAGTCGGTTTCAAGAAACCGGCATCGGGGTCGTTTGATTGAGTAGGAGCTCGTTGAGTAGCCCCTCGGGTGCCGCTTGAGGCAGCCATCCCAGGATTTTTTAGCAATCCTAATTGTTCTCTTTGTAATAAGGATCTATTTTTGTTCCAGGTTTCGACCTCGGTTCCGGACTCCATCTCCGAGGAGATGGCGCAGATGAACTGGAAACTCGAGCAGTCTCAAGGTAAGCAAGTGCAAACTTGCCCTGTACTTTGGGTATAATGTGTTTTGTTTAAAGAAAACAACTAAGGCCGAACTGTTTTGACAACAACAGCGTTAGCTGAGCTGGAGATGCTCAAGGCCGAGCTCGAAAGGGCTCGGAAGGAGGTGCGGCAGCAGGAGGCTGCTATCGTCGCGGCCGAGAAGGTGGCCGGGGAGAAGCACCAAGCGCGGGTGCTGGAGGTCGAAGAGACCCTGAAGGGCGTGTTCGAAGCACGCGACAAGCTTCAGGAGGAGGGGCAACGATGAAGGAGGAGCTCAAGAAGCTTCAACGTGCCCACTCCGAGCTCAGGACCTCAGCCTGAGCTGACCGCGAGGTGCTCCAGCAAGTGGAGCAAATCGCCTCAGGTAAGACATTTTTGCTGCAGTGTTCGTTTGGCAGCAAAGGGTGTGTCGAGCTCACCCAATTATGGTGTTCCGTAGAGGTCTTTGCGGATCTCCCGCAGAGCGCGGTGGATGCGGTGGCATACTTAGGCCAGCTGGCGGGCCACGAGGCGGAGAAGGCCTTCTGGGGGAAGTTTCCAGGGTCGCCGTCTGCACAGCTACTGAATCATCGAGTGAAGCAGCTGGTGGAGCTGTTTCGCATGATGAGACCGGCGCTGCAGGACCTCTGCATCGCGCTGTGGCCTGCCGAAGCCATGCCGAGGAGCCTCTTCAGCCTTGCGGCCCGTCTCCGAGATGCCGTGCCCTGCGTGGATCGCTGGAAAAGGTCCGTGTGCCTCGAAGGGGCGCGGAGGGCGTATGCTTGCATGAAGACGCACTCCCACAAGGTTGATGCGGAGACATGTGCCGCAGGCCCTCCTGCCGACAAGCTGCGCACCACCGAGCAGTTCTTCGCCGAGGTGGAGGCGGGAGCTCGGACCACAGAAGCCATGTGTCCCAAAGACACTCTGTTTTTCTAGATGATACTTCGGAATGCCGGAGTGCACGATGTAAAAACTTTATCTTTCGTTGAATGAAAATGGCTTGAAATTCCATGTGTGTTGTTTTATAATTAATTATTCCTCCGATATGACTGTTTAAAATGAGAGTGGCCAGTCGTCAGCTTCAGCCCTAATGTAGGTCATACAAAGGGTGTTCCTTAAGGCACATCGGACCCTTAGCCGACGTCTCGGTACCCGGAGGCGGTCGGTGCCTCATAGGAACTAGGCAATCATACTATAGTGGCTTGATAGCTTTCACTTAGTCATAGGAGTTTGACTGTGGGGGCTGATGACCAGCCCCCGGTGTGGGAAGTGTTCGGCCAAATCGGCTGATGTCTAGTCCATGACACACTTCGGCTAGGAATGAAAGCCCTTCGTTTAACACGGGTGATCTCTATCGTCACATCGCTTGACGCGGTCTGCGGATGGCGGACCAGTTTGCACATACCTAGATAGTCAGTTTTCGGCTTTCTCCATTGAGGCGCTATGCCAATTGACCTGGTAGCGCAATCGCAGTGGTTCTCCCGTTACACCCTTAGCCAAATTTATCGGAAACATAAGAGGTACACATAGGAGCCGGACAACCCAACTATTGACCAAAATCTAGGTTCGAAACTGATGCATATAAGGCCAAAATCCGAGACGCCGAGTACTTCAGACTTGTTATATGATTGTATCTTATTTACGGAACTTCTTCGTCCCACAGGGGCCATGCTGATAAAGAAATATGATGGAGACCTTGAAAGGGCACAGTTTCTTTATATCATAATTTCAAGCGTATACATGCCCAGCTGCGACGAGAGGGGTTGAAAGAATACAATGTAAAGAGTAAGGAAGAAAGAGGAAGAAACAGGGCGGATAATTGCTGAGCGGATTTTGAAGAATCCGGGCCGCTACCTGCCGCACGTCTGCGTTTTCGAGCTGTTGACCAGATCTTCACCATTGATGGTGAGGAATTTGTGAAGGTTGATGCCCTTCCGGCCCTTTATACACTTTAAGTGTTTCATTAACTGAGTTCCTTTAAAGGAGGTGTTGCCGAAGTCGCTCTGTGGTTAAAACCACATAGACGTAGTCATGTTTGGCTGTTTCTTTGATAGATACTTGCCTATGCAAGGGCTCTAAGCCACGTATTTGCTTGGTTGATCCGCGCCGACGTTTGGGTAAGTGTTCTGGCTCCTCGACGTCCCAGGGAATCTTTAGTGCGAAATTATGCACTCTAGGGACGTAGTGCCCACTCCAGAGAGGGCACGCGAGGAGCCCGCATCCCTATTTCGGGTGCGGGGGTACCTGGCCGAGGTCGATTTGTGCAGTTCGGGCATGCTTCAAAGAGCGGGCGGCGCGTTTATCGCTGCAGGCTGCCTCCTCGGACGCTTGAACCTCGGCTGCGAAAGCCCGGTCTGTTCCTCTGTCCGGAGTGAACGTTCTGTGTTACCATTGACTGTGATAACACCATTAGGTCCCGACATTTTGAGCTTGAGGTAGGCATAGTGCGGGACTGGGTTGAAGCACGCGAAGGTTGTGCGCCCTAAGAGCGCATGGTATCCACTCCGGAAGGGTACGATATCGAAGATTAACTCCTCGCTTCTGAAGTTCTCGGGCGAACCGAAGACTACCTCTAGGGTGACCGTTCCGGTACAACGGGCTTCGATGCCTGGAATGACACCTTTAAAGGTGGTAGAGCTCGGCTTGATCTGAGATGAGTCGATGCCCATCTTCTGAACTGTGTCCTCGTAGATGAGGTTAAGGCTGCTGCCTCCGTCCATGAGGACTGGTGTTAGATGATAACCATCAACGACAGGGTCCAGGACGAGTGCCGCCAATCCGCCGTGCCTGATGTTGGTCAGATGATCGTGCTTGTCAAATGTGATCGGGTAAGCTGACCATGGGTTATACTTTGGTGCGACTGGCTCCAGCGCGTATACGTCCCGAAGCACACGCTTCCTCTCCCTTTTAGGGATGTGGGTGACATAGATCATGTTGACCTCTGTTACCTCGTCAGGAAACTTCTTTTGGCCTCCATTATTGGGCCGCCGAGGTTCATCCTCGTCTTCGCTGCGGTGTTGGTTTTTACTCTGACTCTCTGCCGCTATCTTGCCGGCTTGTTTAAAGACCCATCAATTCCTGTTAGTGTGAGTTGCTGGTTTTTCCTGTGTGCCATGAATTCCACATGGGCGGTTCAGGAGCCTATCAAGTTGGCTAGGTCCATCTTTGTTCCCTTTAAAGGATTTTCTTTTCTGCCCGGATTTAGGTCCGGTGAACCCTGTGTTGACCGCGGTGTCTTCAGTGTCGCTTCCGCCATTTTTATACCTGCGCTTATTTTTGTTGCGCTTTGGTTTTCCATTGGCGTCGCGAGTTTCCGAGGTGCCTGCCTCGCCATTATGAGTACTTCGGGCGAGCCAGCTATCTTCTCCCGCACAGAAGCGAGTCATCAGTGAGGTCAGGGCTGCCATAGTCCTCGGCTTATCCTGGCCGAGTTGTCGAGCTAACCATTCATCTCGGATATTGTTTTTAAAGGCAGCGATGGCCTCGGCTTCGGAGCAGTCTATAATCTGGTTCTTCTTGGTGAGGAACCTGTTCCAGAATTTCTGGGCTGATTCGCCTGGCTGCTGGGTGACACGGTTGAGGTCATCAGCGTCCGAAGGTCGGACATATGTGCCCTGGAAGTTTGCTTGAAAAGCGTCTTCTAGGGCCTCCCAGCAGCCGATAGAGTGAGGAGGAAGGCTGTTAAGCCAATGCCTTGCCGGCCCCTTTGGCTTGAGCGGCAGGTACTTAATGGCGTGGAGATCATCTCCGTTGGCCATGTGTATGTGTAGGAGGAAATCCTCGATCCAAACTGCCGGGTCTGTGGTGCCATCGTATGATTCGATGTTAATGGGTTTAAACCCTTTCGGGAATTGATGTTCCATCACCCTGTCTGTAAAGCAGATTGGGTGAGCCGGACCTCGGGACCGAGGAGAATCTCGTTGGAGGTCGGGAGAAAGCCGTGAGTAGGCTTGATCTCGGGCACGGCCGTTCTTGTCAACCCATGCATCGTAGTCGTCGAGCCCAGCGGGGGCACGTCCCCTTGACCCGTAGATGGACCGAGGGGGAGCCCTAGTTTCCCCAATACGACGTCTAGCGTCGTGAGGATCTAGGTAGTCCACGGGATCTTTGCCATGACGACGTGGAGGTGGCCGTTCACCGGGGTCTTCTCGTCTTGGCCTGTCCCGACCTCTAGGGGGCCGGTCGGGGTCATCAGCGAGCTCCTCGTCGAACTCCGGCAAGAGACGCCTGCGTGGGTATGATTTCGGCGCACTATGTCGTCGGTTCTCCATGTCTTGCTCGGCGGAGAGCACTTCGATCCACTTTTCATTTAGCGCACCGGTATTGGCCTGCAGCTGCTGCTGCTTGCGCTTTAAGCTTCGGGTTGTCGCAACGAGGCGTCGCCGGAAGCGCTCTTGTTCAAAAGGGTCTTCGGGGACGATGTAGTCCTCGGTACCGAGGCTCTCATCCTCCACGGATTCCGGCATGTAGTTGTCATCGGCCCCTTTGAAGAGGTCATCGGGATCTGAGTCCCTAAGAGGTCGGTCCGGTGTGCCGTTCCTTACTGGAGAGGCTTGAACGTCCTCCTCATGGTTACCGGCATCGCCGTCCTCCGCATCGCCGTTATTGGCTGTCATGTTGTTGCCACTGGGTTCCCCATTAGGGCCCCTTCGGCTTCTGCGCCGACGTCTTGGAGGGGATTTGTGGGTGTCCACCATGTAAACATCATAGGTGGATGTGGCGGTCCACTTGCCCGCGTTTACCGGGGGCAAGGCGTTCTCGATGGGGCCATCAGCATCTTTCTCCATGTCTGAGGCTTCGCCGTAGTCCAACACGTCGGTTAAATCATCGATCATGGCGACTAGGTGGGTGGTGGGTGGGATGTAAATTTTCCTATCGTCGGATTTAAGTCTGAGCTGATTGTAAACCGAAGTCTTGCCGTCCGAGATGGACATGCTCCGGATGCGGTCAAGCATCTCATCAAGGTGAGATAGCTCTTCGGGACTCATTGATGTGCCATAGGCAGGGCTGATTCAAAGTACACCCGGCGTGTAACCGGATGCGTTTTCGGAGCAAAGGGAATCTGAACAAAATTCCGGGTTCTGCGCCGAAGTCGGTTCTGGCACCAGCGTGATTTTGGGAGTGGGAGTTGGATCTATCTCCGGACTGGCGATCGGGGAGAGACTGGCCGGAGTGGTGGCGTCATGGGTCTCAAGAGGCGCTGTGACAGAGTTTGGTTCCGGAGTCGAGCCTCCAGAACCGGCTGAGTTCTCGATCCGGCCGGGAGTCCATCCCGATAGGATGAGTTCGCCACGGGAATCCGCAGTGTACTCATGGCCACCGAAAGTCACGATCTGACCTGGGGCATAGTTCTTGACAGAGGTCAGGTGACCCATTGAGTCGGCGCAAAATACCATGCTGCCGAAGACGAAAAGCTGGCCGGGGGCATAAACGTCCCCGTGGCCGTTGGCGCAGTTGATCTGCAAGTGAGCCATCGATCCTTCTGGTGATCACGCAACGGAACTCTCAATGAAAGCACCAGTGTCGGTGTAAAAACCGGCAGACCTCGGGGTAGGGGGTCCCGAGCTGTGGATCTCGGATCGGTGGTAACAGAGACGAGGGAGACGATGTTTACCCAGGTCCGGGCCCTCTCGATGGAGGTAAAACCCTACGTCCTGCTTCTGTTTATATTGATGGAGATGTATCAAGTACAGAGTTGATCTACCTCGAGATCGTAATATGTGTCTAACTTCTAGGGCTAGGTGAGCGATATTGCATTTATGTCCCCTACGGGCTAAACCCTATGGCTTATATACACGCCAGGGAGGGTATCTAGGGTTACAAGGTCGGTATCTAGGAGTAAGGCGGCTGGACAAATCTTGAAGTGTACTACAAGTCTTCGGTAGAGACAGCCTCGATCACGTCTCCCGTGTGCGGCCTCCGGAGTCCATCTTGATCACGTACGAGGGCACATCGGCCCAACCGAGGAGACGGGCCGGCTAGGTTGGCACCCCCTAATCCAGGACACCGTCAGGGAGGCTGCTAGATTTTAATTTCGAACCAAAAGTAGTATAGTATTATTTTCTATGCAACTACAATACTTCTGTTGATCGTTGGACACTTAAACCGAAGCCTCATAAACTATTTCTCAAGGGAAAGTTGTTATAAGAACTTGTTATCACATATGATAATATTGAAAGGAAAATTATTACTTATGGGAAAACTAACTTTGTAGGTTAATTCTGGACAATTATTTCTACAAAAATAAATAAGAAAGGCAGATTTTACGCCAAGAACCTCACTTATATATCATATCTGGATCAATGCATGAACATCTTGGTCTAGATCCAAGCAAACATGAAAAAAGAAAATAAGAATAATTGTACAAACCAATCTTAACGTGCAACACAATTATAGAGAACATAATATATAGTTGTACTGAGCAATGCCAAAATAAAGTCTATTCTAATAGTCTTCTAAGAGAGCATCCAGACTGCAAAATAAAACTACCATAACACCAACACACAAAGTTACATCCTAATCAGCTATGCCAAGAATTATAGAACTGCCAACAACAATGACAAACTGAAGAGGAAATAAAAATAACGGAAGGAATCTAAGAACTCAGGAGGAGGAAATACTTCACCGAAGAATTAAGATGCATACATTTATATCCTCTCTTTAACAGATTAACATTGGAAAAGTTTGAAGGGTTCCATTAGTAGCAATTCCGAAATAGAATTTTGCTAAACTACGCTAAAAACTGCCCACATCGAAGAAGCATGTTTCTATACCACAATCTCTGAATTCATGCAGCAAGATACAATCTCTGAATTCGTACTGTGTGTGCGTTCGAGAAGCAATATATCTTCCAAACTGGACATAGCATCAAAGAGATGGTAGTAATCACATTTGAACGACATACATACCACACATAGTATATCTCTGCAGCAAGTAACTAGGCTTGTCCAGAAGAAAGAAAGCCAGGACAGAGCAAATACAAAATTATGACACAGCAACTACACGGAAACTTCCAAAATATGTATTCCAGTTAGACACTCTTCTCTACACCACATCAGAATATCAATTAATAAATGAAGTATGATAAAAGAGAGGTAAGCCTTAAAAAAGTAATCTTTATTTACTGAAGAAAGCCAAAACAGAACAACCACAGTAGTGGAACGAAGCCGTCAACAGCAGTGCTTTCTGCAACACATGAAAATATCAATTGACAAAGCGAGTAAAGTAAAGCAGATGCAAGCTGCAAGAGAAGAAGAAAATGCATTACTTTTGTTTACCAAGTAACATCTTCCATACCATGGAGCATCAGTGATTTGTTAGTATACAATGTTTTCAGTAATAGAAAATCAAAATAAAGAGCACGACTATCAACATTTTTTGTACGGTTAGTCTTCCAAAAGCATACCTTTTCCCTCAGTTTTTTCAATGACATTCATGCGATTAAAATGCCCTCCTGATTCAAGTAAAAGAAGATTAGTGTTGTAGATCCCAAAAGAGAATAGTAAAGAGAGCACCACCTATCAAAAATATTGAGCATTCATCATGCATAATGTTTTTTGGAGATGGATATAGCAAAATGATATAACTGCATAAATTTGGAATGGACTGCTTAGCCTAGCGCAACCATATACATCCTCACCGTTAGATAAACTGGACCATGGTATAGGAACAATACCTTACAGCCACTCAGATTGAACTCCATTATCTGCTTGCAGTTCTTCATAATGTGTCCAATGCTTGAGTCCGTCAATCAGAGAACCCACCAAAAGTCCAACGATTAGAATTGCAAGTTATGTAAAGTAAAGGAAACCTCCAGCAAGTGACGTGCCCAACAATCCAATAGATAGGCTGGGCCAGAAGATCTTCTGACATGCATTTAGGTTCAGGAAGTCTACCTCTTCTAAGCTTCCTGCAGATAAGCGCATGTTAAACCAGTTGCAGCTCCTAGTCATATGTAGAAAATACCTAGAAGTTACATACAACACAAATTTCATCATTTCTTTTAAATAAAGAAGATGCCGGTCGTCAATGTCTTGTACAAATTCAAGTTCAACTACATTGAGATGGCGATGCCTTGCTTAAATAAGAATCGAACAACCCATATCACAAAAATAGGTAGCAAGATCAGCGGCAGTTTCAGGGGAGCAAGGGGCTAGGAGAGAGGGAGGCCGCGTGTACCTGTGACGAGAGCGAGGTGGGCATGAACAGGTCACCGCAAGGTACGGACGACGCGCACACATACCACACTTAGGTCATCCTTGACCCGGATGCGAAGCCGAGGAGCACAGAGTGGCTCGCAAGCATCTACCATCGCATTGAAGGCAGAGGTGGCTAGGGTTTGTGAGGGAGGTGCTTCGCGTGACCTTGCCGAAGATCAAGATGATTTGCCCCGTCAGAGAGAATGATGGGAGAGATGAGAGGAGATGCGGCATAGTGGGGATGGAGAAGAGAGGAGGCACCGCGGTGGGGATGGAATGACCAGCGATGAAATCAAAGAACGGCCAGGGGAGGTGCGGTGATGACGGTCGGCGACAGATGGCGGTGACGGTGGGTGAGAGGCGGCATATGGTGGCGACGGTGGGTGCGGGGCGGCGCTCCCTGATACGTCTCCAACGTATCTATAATTTATGAAGTATTCATGCCATGTGTATTATAGTTTTGTATGATTTTGGTGCACTTTTATTTGGCTTTTATATGATTTTCATGGACTAACATATTGACCTAGTGCACAGTGCCAGTTGCTGTTTTTTGTCCTGTTTTTGTTTTACAGAAAATAAATACCAAACGAAGTCCAAATGCAATGAATCTTTTTGACGATTTTTTTTGGAACATAAGAGACACTAGAAGCTTCAGGAGGAGGCCAGAAGACCCACAGGGGCTCCACGAGCCACCAGGGCACGCCACCCCCCCAGGCGTGCCTTGGTGCCTCGTGGGCCCCCTTTGGCCCTTCTTCGCATGATTCCAACGCCAAAAAATCATATATATTCAGAAACCCTCGAAAGTTAACCTAGATGAGTTTTTACGCCGCCGCAAGCCTCTATACCAGAGAGATCCCATCTACAGCCCTTTTCTGGCACCCTGCCGGAGGGGGGAAGGCATCACCGGAGGCCATCTTCATCATCCCGGCGGTCTCCATGATGAGGAGGGAGTAGTTCACCCTCGGGGCTGAGGGTTTGTACCAGTAGCTATGTGTTTGATCTCTCTCTCTCTCGTGTTCTTGAGATGGCACGATCTTGATGTATCGTGAGCTTTGTTGATATAGATGAATCATATGGAGTTTTCCCCTCTCTATCTTCTTGTGATGAATTGAGTTTTCCCTTTGAAGTTTTCTTATCGGATTGAGTCTTTAAGGATTTGAGAACACTTGATGTATGTCTTGCATATGGATATCTGTGGTGACAATGGGATATTCACTTGAGTCACTTGATGTATGTTTTGGTGATCAACATGCGGGTTCCGTGACCTTGGGGATTTATGCATAAGGGTTGGCACACGTTTTCGTCTTGACTTTCCAGTAGAAACTTTGGGGCACTCTTTGAAGTTCTTTGTGTTGGTTTGAATAGATGGATCTGAGATTGTGTGATGCATATCGTATAATCAAATCCGTGGGTACTCGTGGTGACATTGGAGTGCCTAGGTGACATTAGGGTTTTGGTTGATGCGTATCTTAAGGTGTTATTCTAGTACGAACTCTAGGGCTGTTCGTGACAATTAATGGGGATGGCTCATGAGATTGATCGGAAAGGATAACTTTGAGGTGGTTTCGTACCCTACAACAATTTCTTTGTTTGTTCTCTGCTATTTGTGACTTTGGAGTGAACTCTTTGTCGCATGTGAGGGATTTACATATGATTCAACTATGTCAACAATGTTGGGGGATCGCACTAGTGAAAGTATGAACCCTAGGCCTTGTTTCTAAGCATTGCAATACCATTTTTATGCCCGTTTACTTTTCGTTACCTTGCTGTTTTTATTATTTAAGATTACAAAAACCTATATCTACTATCCATACTACACTTTTATCACCATCTCTTTGCCGAACTAGTGCACCTATACAATTTACCATTGTATTGGGTGTGTTGGGGACACAAGAGATTTCTTGTATTTGGTTGCAGGGTTGTTTGAGAGATACCATCTTCAACCTACGCCTCCCACGGATTGATAAACCTTAGGTCATCCACTTGAGGGAAAATTACTACTGTCCTACAAACCTCTGCGCTTGGAGGCCCAACACGAGTCTACAAGAATAAGTTGTGTAGTAGACATCACTCCCCTTTTTCCCCATCCTCTCGTCGCCCCTCTCTCTCTCTGTGAGATCGAAGGAAGGAGAGATTGGCGGTCGATAGTGGGCCACTGTCTAGATATTTACATGACATTCAGTGATAAATGTCCGGGAGCAGTGAAAAAAATGTAAAAAAACCAGAAAAATCAATAGCTTCCCGCTTTAGGGCCTCTTTGATTCGCAGGATTTTGAAAATGTAGGAATAGGAAAAGAATAGGATTGGAGTGGCACGCCAACTTGAATCCTATAGGATTAGCAAGGAGTGTTTGATGCCACACGAAAAACAAAGGAATTGTAAAAAGCGGTTGGAGTGGATGTTAGATTTCCTATAAAATGTAGTATAAAAGATTCCATAGAAAAAATTCCTATGGAATCCAATCCTATGAATCAAAGGGCCAACATAGGAAAAATTCCTAAGGGTTTCAAGCCTCCAGAAATCCTATAGAATTCCTTTGAATCAAAGGAGCCCTTAGTATTGTTATTACTTATTTGTGCATCTTTCTAGAGAAGACATATTGTCATGTGTCAAAGTGTTGCCTCGGATTCGGCGGCAAAGTTTAAAATTTAAAACCAGCCAGTGATGATGGTGCAGAAATAACACACGGGCGCGACAGGAAGGCTCCAGGGCCAGTTGCCAACCCGGCGCCACGTGCAGGCAGAAAAGAAAACGAAGCCCTGATGGTGCGCGCTCGCGCATCAGACGAGGGGCCAAGAGCGGTGCCTCCACGGGGTGGTGCGGTGGAGGCCAAAATCACCGTTCTAGACACTTTTCGGAAAGTTTAGCAAGATCTGACCTCACTTTGTAAATACTCCCTCCATTCCAGAATATAAGGTGTATTGATTTCCATGCAAGTCAACCATTTGAATGTTTGACAAAGATTATAGAATAAAATAACAACATCTGCAATACCTAATAGATAAAATATGAAACTGCTTTTCATGATGTATGAAACGGTATAAATTTCGTATTGTGGATGTTGATATATTTTTCTAAAAACTTGGTCAAACATGCACTCGTTTGACTTTTGAAAAAACAAATACACCTTATATAAAGGAACGGAGGGAGTATATTGGGATCTGATCCTTTTTTCTACCGCCGGCCTTGATGGCGGTAGGGTATAACTGCCTATCGCCGGACTGTCTGGCGGTAGGGTTAACGGCAGTTGCTGATGGCCGTTGGTGGATGCTGACGTGGATTAACGGCCTACCGTCAGATAGAGTGCGCGATAGCTAGGTAAAACCTACCGCCAACGAGGCTGGCGGTAGGGTTTAGAGCCCCGAAACCCTGAAAACGGTATTGCTGCTTGGGAGCAAAATAATTGCGTGGTAGGTCATAGTACCCTGATGTCTACTACACAACTTGTTCTTGTAGACTCGTGTTGGGCCTCCAAGCGCAGAGGTTTGTAGGACAGTAGCAATTTTCCCTCAAGTGGATGACCTAAGATTTATCAATCCGTGGGAGGCGTAGGTTGAAGATGGTATCTCTCAAGCAACCCTGCAACCAAATACAACAAATCTCTTGTGTCCCCAACACACCCAATACAATGGTAAATTGTATAGGTGCACTAGTTCGGCGAAGAGATGGTGACAAAAGTGTAGTATGGATAGTAGATATAGGTTTTTGTAATCTGAAAATATAAAAACAGCAAGGTAGCAAATAGTAAACGGGCATAAAAACGGTATTGCAATGCTTAAAAACAAGGCCTAGGGTTCATACTTTCACTAGTGCGATCTCCCAACATAGTTGACATAGTTGAATCATATGTAAATCCCTCACGTGCGACAAAGAGTTCACTCCAAAGTCACAAATAGCGGAGAACAAACGAAGAAATTGTTGTAGGGTACGAAACCACCTCAAAGTTATCCTTCCCGATCAATCTTATGAGCCATCCCCATTAATTGTCACGAACAGCCCTAGAGTTCGTACTAGAATAACACCTTAAGATACACATCAACCAAAACCCTAATGTCACCTAGGCACTCCAATGTCACCACGAGTACCCACGGGTTTGATTATACGATATGCATCACACAATCTCAGATTCATCTATTCAAACCAACACAAAGAACTTCAAAGAGTGCCCCAAAGTTTCTACCGGAAAGTCAAGACGAAAATGTGTGCCAACCCTTATGCATAAATTCCCAAGGTCATGGAACCCGCAAGTTGATCACCAAAACATACATCAAGTGACTCAAGTGAATATCCCATTGTCACCACAGATATCCATATGCAAGACATACATCAAGTGTTCTCAAATCCTTAAAGACTCAATCCGATAAGAAAACTTCAAAAGGAAAACTCAATTCATCACAAGAAGATAGAGAGGGGAAAACTCCATATGATTCATCTATATCAACAAAGCTCGCGATACATCAAGATCGTGCCATCTCAAGAACATGAGAGAGAGAGAGAGATCAAACACATAGCTACTGGTACAAACCCTCTGCCCCGAGGGTGAACTACTCCCTCCTCGTCATGGAGACCGCTGGGATGATGAAGATGGCCTCCGGTGATGCCTTCCCCCCTCCGGCAGGGTGCCGGAAAAGGGCTGTAGATGGGATCTCTCTGGTACAGAGGCTTGCGGCGGCGTAAAAACTCATATAGGTTAACTTTCGGGGGTTTCTGAATATATATGATTTTTCAGCGTTGGAATCATGCGAAACGGAGCCACGTGGGCCCCACGAGGTACTAGGGCGCGCCTGGGGGGGGGCTGGTGCGCCCTGGTGCCTCGTGGGCACTGGGTGGCCCCCCTCCAGTGGGTCTTGGTGCCAATATTTCTTATTTGTTCCATAAAAAATTGTCAAAAAGTTTCAACTCATTTGGAGAACTTTCATTTCTGCACAAAAAACAACACCACGGTAGTTCTACTGAAAACAGCGTCAGTCCGGGTTAGTTCTAATCAAATCATACCAAAACCATATAGAATTGTTCTAAATATGTCATGAATACTTCATAAATTATAGATACGTTGGAGACGTATCATACCCTACCGCCAATGGGCCTGGCGATAGGTAGTAGTACCCTACCGCCAACGTCCTCGGCGGTAGGTGTTTGAACTCTCCCCTAAAGGGTGAGTCGGTACTGTTTCTCGGAGTTAATTTTTTTTACGGTAGGGTGTGCAACCCTACCGCTAGAGACTATGGTGGTAGGGTTCTGTCCCCTTTAAACCTGATTTCCCTTTCTACAAAATTTCATCATTCAATATAAATAAAATGACACAGTAAAATTTCGTCACACACTAATATATTATGCAAAAAAAAGTTAGGAACACTCATCATAATATGCATCACACATCAAAATGAAAGATAGTTCAAAGTATCAAACATAGAAAATAGTTTGACATGTCCAACATAGCAAATAGTTTAGCAAATCGACGATAGCAAGTACTTCAACATAGCCAACAAGTTCTCGTTCAGCTTAACACAAAGCAACTAGTTCTAAATGACCATATCACGTATTCTTCCTCCCCCTCTTGGCGGTACACTCCTCATTTCTCTTTGAGCGGGTCTCTTGCTTTGTTGTTGGGCGATGAGGACGCTCTCTCTGTAACGGTGATGTACTCAAAACATCCTTGTGTGGATGAGATACCCTTTGACCTGGGTTGGCTGAGTGGGTGGAGGTCCGTCATCCTCATCGTAGTCCTCCTCCTCACCCTCGTCATAGCCCTCCTACTCACCCTCGTCATAGCCCTCCTCCTCACCCTCTTCCTCTTGTCCCTTGGCTTGCTCCTCATCCTCCTCGTCTTCCTCAACATGGCAAGACGACGAGGCGGCATGGCTAGAGGAAGTTGTGCCGGCATGGCTCGAGGAAGTGACGATACGTGTTGACGGGCCAGGAACATGCACATCAGCCGAGCTAGCGCACTCAAGGATGCTTACTAGCTTTCGACAACGGTTCATGAACTTCTGCAAGAACAAATAAACAAAAACATGATATGGATAAAGGTTATGGTTATGGATCTAGTGACAAATACTATAGTAGATTATGGCTAGGCTCAAAGTAAGTGACAAAAACATGATATGAACCAAGGTTATGGTTACTCGAACATATGGCTAGGCTCAAGCTTACCTTCGTCACTTCCCTCAGCGAGTTGTCAGATTCCGCGGTCCTGGAGTCGTGCACCAGAGCATTCGAGGCATCGAAAATGCTTCTGTTCAGCTCGGAAGCCTGCAAATGCCAGCATCATGAATAAATTACTGACAATGAAGATTCTCCTCCAAATGTCATCCACAAACAATTGAACACAACTTACCACTCTGTTCATAAGGGGTGCATACTCCCTAAATTCACCTTGGGTCTCTATAATGTTGGCATTAGGCTTCTTCCTTGGGGTCATCATCCTATAGTGATGTGATATCCGTCGTGGTCCATTGTGGCCTCGGGCGCACACGGTACTTTATGCCATCATCATACCACTTCATATGTCGATCGTACGCATCCCAGTCGACCACTGCCTTCTCCCTTTCTTTGCGATACCTCCTCTCCTCCCACATTTGCACATAGTCCGCGTGCTCTTTTACCCAGTCCGATATCGACTGACAATTCTTCCTACTCTTCCTGCAAGGCATAAGAAACAATAAAACATAAAAAATAAATCATAAAACAACAAACCATATGAAAACACAATATATATTAATGCCCACACCAGTGAAGTTCGAAACCACCAGTGTCAGTATTCTCCGGTGGGGTGTGTTGCAGTTTACCAAATTGCAAGGCCACGCGCTGTGGTACATGCCACTCGACAGCGTACACACATATCAATGGAACAATAGCCCACCAGATAAACCTCTCCCGAGTGCTGCTACTTGTAGACTGTGTTGGTATTTCCTCGAAGAGGAGAGGATGATGAAGTATAGTAGAGATAAGTATTTCCCTCAGTTAAGAACCAAGGTTATCAATCCAGTAGGAGAACCACACAGAACCCCGTTAGCAGCACCTACACACACAAAAGCAAACACTTGCACCCAACGCAAATAAGAGGGTTGTCAATCCTCTTAGCGGTTATTTGCAAGGATTAATTCTGATAGTGATAGATAGATAGATAAAGTAAATTGCAAAAGAAAAATAAAAGTAAATAAATTGCAGCAAGGTATTTTTGGATTTAGTATATGGTAAAAGTAGACCCGGGGGCCATAGTTTTCACTAGAGGCTTCTCTCTCAAACACATAGCATACGGTGGGTAAACAAATTACTGTTGGGCAATTGATAGAAAAGCAAATAATTATGACGGATTCATGGCAATGATCATGTATATAGGCATCACGTCCGAGACAAGTAGACTGACTCCTACCTGCATCTACTACTATTACTCCACCCATCTGTCGGTACTAAAACCGGCAGATCTCGGGTAGGGGGTCCCGAACTGTGGATCTTGGAGTCAATGGGTAACAGGGAACGTAGAGACAGCGATTACCCAGGTTCGGGCCCTCTTGAAGAGGTAAAACCCTATATCCTGCTTGGTTGTATTGATATGGGAGTATGACAATTACAGAGTTGGTCTACCTCGAGATCGAATGGTCTAAACCCTAGGTGGGTATAGCGATGATGGTTCTTATGTCCCGTATCAACTAGCCTGGTCTCGGCTTATATAATGTACCAGAGGCCTAGGATAACAAGAGTCCTAGTCGGATACGTCGGTGGAGAGGAGTCCTTGTCTTGATCACCAAGTCATGTGGAATCTTCCTCGTATATGCTATGGGCTGCCCGAAGTGGCCCATTAGTGAACCGCCATGGGGGTCCTCGGCCCGACCCACTGGTCGGGAGACGACGTGGTGAGTACCCCCTAGTCCAGGACACCATCAGTAGCCCCCTGAACCGGTCTTCAAGTTGGGGACGCTCCTCGGTTCTTCGTAATTGTTCTTCATCTTCGTCCGTCGGTCTTAAAAACTGGTTCAACAAATCTTCCCATCTCTGATCTTGAGGATCACCGAGGTGTATCCGAAGAGCTCACACATCGGGCATCCGAGGAGCCCCTTTAAGTTCCTAGCTTTTATTAATGCCTTGTTATTTTTACGCCACACCTCAGGTTCGTAGTTTTTTCCCGTGCAGCGGTGTCCTCCAGCGTCCGAGCTCCATCGCCGGACTGCATCCGAGGTGTCTTTTTGCAGCCGAGCTCCAACGTCGGTCTGCATCCGAGGTGTCATAGAACACCTTGGTTTGAAAATTTTGAAGGAGTTCAGCCGACCTTAATGCCGGAAATGCCCTCTACGGAGCCAGCCACTTGCATCCGAGTTTTACGCCGGACTGCTTCCGAGGTGGTGCACCACCTCGGCCGTGAGCTGATTTTTTGTGGATTGGTGGAATTTATTCTCCGCCGAGATATATAACCAGTAGCCCTCGAGGTGTGTGCCAGTCTAAAATCCGAGATGCACCTGAAGGAAAAAACAAAACCGCCGATCCCAGTAGCCCCTAAGACTCAGGCCGATTCGCAAAATCGGCCTGAGGATCGATTCCTTGCTTGGCAGCATACTTTAGGAATTAAAACGCGGTGTGCAGTTGCCCCCGAGACTCAGGTTGGGTGCGGCCGACTAACCTGAGGATCGTAATCTCCTCGGAAACTGTATTGCACTTTGAAATTTACTGCATTGAATCAATCAATGCAGTAGCCCCCGAGGCTTGGGTTGGGCACATGGCCGACCCTAGGATCGTATCCCCTCGGGAACTTGTTCAACTGTTGTGTGTGTTTGGAGAACACCAAGGTGCAGCTCGGCAGGAAAGATGCCGAACTGCAGGTCGGAAAAGATTTCCTATGAAAAACCATCACGCAGAACACCTCGATCGAGAGGATGTCCCGCCTCCTGAAAGGAAAACATACAAATAGGTTAAAGGTGCCATAAGCTCGGAAAACCAAAAAATTTTAGTAAAAACTTTACGTCCGAACTAAATCAAGTTTTTTGGTGCCAATCCGAAAAATTGGTCTTAAAATTAGTTTGTGCTTCCGTCGTGCTTTAACATGATACATCCGATCTCCAGACTTCAAGTGGGCCAGCCTTCGGCTTCAACCTCCTATCCCGAAGGTGGAGTGCTTCTCAGGCCAGTTTAGCGAACTAAACTCGAGCGGTTTAAAGAGAAACCAGGCTATCCGGCTATTGACCACACACTCGCGTCAGAAAAAGGAGTAGTAGAAAAAGACTTTGCAATGACCAAGAAGAAAACACATTTATTATAAAATGGCTCATATAAATTTAAGAGCCCCCGGTTAACATGGGTAAAGGGAGTGTTTTTAACAAACAGAGTTTTTGTCTAACACAAATATAATGCTTGGTCGAACCGAACAAAAATTAAACATTTAAAAAATTTGAGCATGAAAGCGACTTAGCTGGTGAATGTGCTCGGTGTTGATGATGTGGGTCGAGTTTGCAGGGGGTCAAGGTCCCAGCCCCCAAGCCGGTCCCGAGGTGCCCGAGCGAAGAGCTCGGCTTGATGAAGTGGCGATGCAGCACAGTCGATGTTTCAAGGCGAAGCCCCCCTGTCCAGCTGTCGTGACGAAGCTGGTCAGCGGGGTGAGGCCGGAGTAGGTCGGTGAAGACTGCGCGAAGCCCCCTGTCCGGTCGAGGTAACGGAGTAAGTCGGAGCCCCCCTAGCCGACGCGTTCAAACAGGTCGGTGTGGCGGACGCCGGCTTGATGAAGCGATGGCGAAGCCTCAGTCTAGCCGAGGTGACGATGATGCGTCTAAGTCAATGCGTGTGAGAACGATGCTGCCCTCTTTTTTTCTTTTTACCATTGGCGTGTACGAGGACCGAGCAGGATCAAAACCAGGTCGAATGCGACGTCCGCTGAACTGCAATCGTTATCGGCAAGAAGCTGGGACGTGGACCACGACGGGGATCAGATCAAGTAAATTGCAGGCGTCGCACACTTCATACTTGTCTGGCATAGCAAGCGAAAAGCAAATAGTAGTCTACAGTCGATCTGACATCAACCAAATTGCTGCTAGGAGTGCTAGGTATGCACGTGAGTTTCCAAATCTGGATTTATCCATTAGACCTCAAAATCCATGTACTATCTTGGAGTTGTGCACGTACTAGTACTTATAGTACTATTTGTCTTGATTGATCTTTTTGTACTCCACACCTCGAGCCTTGCATCATTGAGGATGCCTAGCAGACTGACAGATTGGTTTTGTGCTCTTACGAACATGCGTACACTGGCCTTCTGACGATGTTGTCTGATGCGCTCTATACTGCCGTGCTAGCCACGCAGGGCAGCAGCGGGCAGAGGGCTCCTGCTGGGGCCCGAGCGCCTCCATCAACGCAGGCGCGCACACGTCTGTGTGTCTGCCATTGGCCAGCGCGCCATCACCATGTATTGTGCGCACAGACCGGATCGAATCGATCTCGCCGAGACGGCCTCAGGTTGTGCGATATGGTAGTTGAAGATTTTACTCGGTGCATCAATCGCCCCGAAGTTGATTAATAATCCCATCGAACCGTGATGATCTCACAGCGGAACTCTCAATGAAAGCACCAATGTTGGTACTAAAATCGGCAGATCTCGGGTAGGGGGTCCCGAACTGTGGATCTTGGAGTCAATGGGTAACAGGGAACGTAGAGACAGTGATTACCCAGGTTCGGGCCCTCTTGAAGAGGTAAAACCCTACGTCCTGCTTGGTTATATTGATATGGGAGTATGACAATTACAGAGTTGGTCTACCTCGAGATCGAATGGTCTAAACCCTAGGTGGGTATAGCGATGATGGTTCTTATGTCCCGTATCAACTAGCCTGGCCTCGGCTTATATAATGTACCGGAGGCCTAGGATAATAAGAGTCCTAGTCGGATATGTCGGTGGAGAGGAGTCCTTGTCTTGATCACCAAGTCATGTGGAATCTTCCTCGTATATGCTATGGGCTGCCCGAAGTGGCCCATTAGTGAACCGCCATGGGGGTCCTCGGCCCGACCCACTGGTCGGGAGACGACGTGGTGAGTACCCCCTAGTCCAGGACACCATCACCATCGACCGCTATCCAGCATGCATCTAGGATATTAAGTATGAAAATAGAGTAACGCCTTAAGCAAGATGACATGATGTGGACAAAGTAAACTCAAGCAATATGATTAAACCCCATCCTTTTATCCTTAATGGCAACAATACAAATACGTGTCATGTCCCTTTCTGTCACTGGGATTGAGCACCGCAAGATTGAACCCATCACAAAGCACCTCTCCCATTGCAAGATAAATCAATCTAGTTGGCCAAACCAAACGGATAGATCGAAGAGAAATACAAAGCTATAACAATCATGCATAAAAGAGTTCAGAGAAGACTCAAATATTTCTCATGAATAATCTGATCATAAACTCACAATTCATCGGATCCCAACAAACACACCGCAAAAGAAGATTGCATCGGATAGAACTCCAAGAACATCGAGGAGAACATGGTATTGAAGATCAAATAGAGAGAAGAAGCCATCTAGCTACTAGCTATGGACCCGTAGGTCTATGGTAAACTACTCACACATCATCGGAAGGGCAGCAAGGTTGATGAAGAAGCCCTCCATGATCGATTCCCCCTCCGGCAGAGTACCGAAAAAGGCCTCCAGATGGGATCGCGGAAGAACAAAGGCTTGCGGTGGCGGAAAGACTTTCTCTTCTGTCTCTCTGGTATATTGGGAATTTATAGCGCTGGAATTAGGTCAAGAGGTGCCATGAGGGGCCCACAAGCCTGGGGGCGCGCCTACCCCCCTAGGGCGCGCCCCTGGACTTGCCGCTTCCTCTTGGCTCCTCTGGTCATCTCCCAAAGCTTCCAGGGTCTCTTCTGGTCCAAAAAAAATTACTCCAAAGTTTTTTCTTTGTTTGGACTCTTTTTGATAATGATTTTCTAAAAAGGCAAAAACAGGCAAAAAAGAGCAACTGGCACTGGGCACTAGGTTAATAGGTTAGTCCCAAAAATGATATATAATGCCATATAATTGCATATAAAACATCCAAGATTGATACTATAATAGCATGGAACAATCAAAAATTATAGATACGTTGGAGACGTATCAAGCATCCCCAAGCTTAATTCCTACTTGTCCTCGAGTAGGTAAATGATAAAAAACAGAATTTTTGATGTGGACTGCTACCTAACATGTTTCATCATGTAATCTCTCTTACGGTATGAATATTAAGATTCGAGTGATTCAAAGCAATAGTCTATAATTTGATATAAAGACATCAATACTCAGGCATACTAACAAACAATCATGTCTTTCAAAATAAAAATGCTAAAGAAAGTTATCCCTACAAAATAATATAATCCTGTCATGCTCCCTCTTCTTAACACAAAGTATTTATCATGCACTACCCCGATAACAAGCCAAGCAATTGGTTCATACTTTTTAACGCGCTTCAGCTTTTTCAACCCCCACGCAAAACATGAGCGCAAGCCATGGATATAGCACTATGGGTGGAATAGAATGTGGTGGTAGAGATTAATAAGGGGAAGTCAAAAAGGAGAAGATAGTCTCACATCAACGCGGCTAATCAACGGGCTATGGAGATGCCCATTAATTGATGTCAATGCGAGGACTAGGGATTTCCATGCAACGGATGCACTAAGAGTTATAAGTGTATGAAAGCTCAACATGAAAACTAAGTGGGTGTGCATCCAACTTGCTTGCTCATGAAGACCTCGGGCATTTGAGGAAGCCCATCATTCGAATATTCAAGCCAAGTTCTATAATGAAAAATTCCCACTAGTATATGAAAGTGACGAAATAGGAGACTCTCTATATGAAAAACATGGTGCTACTTTGAAGCACAAGTATGGAAAAAGATAGTAACACTGCCCCTTCTCTCTTTTTCTCTCATTTTTTTCTTTTTTTTTCTTCTCTTTTTTTCTTCTCTTTTTTTTCTTTCTCTTTTTTTTCTTTCTCTTTTTTTTCTTTCTTTCTCTTTTTTTCCGTGGGCTCTTTTTGGCCTCCTTTTTATTTATTTATTTCCTCACTGGGACAATGCTCTAAAAATGATGATCATCATACTTCTATTTACTTACAACTCAAAAAATTACAACTCAAAACTAGAACAAATATGACTCTATATGAATGCCTCTGGCAGTGTACCAGGATGTGCAATGATACTAGAGTAACATGTATGAAGATGATGAACGGTTGCTGAGCCATAAATACTATGTCAGCTATATGATCATGCAAAGCAATATGACAATGATGATGTATGTCATATAAAAAAGAACGGTGGAAGTTGCATGGCAATATATCTCGGAATGGCTATGGAAATGCCATGATAGGTAGGTATGGTGGCTGTTTTGAGGAAGATATAAGGAGGCTTATGTGTGATAGAGCGTATCATATCACGGGGTTTGGATGCACCAGCGAAGTTTGCACCAACTCTCGATGTGAGAAAGGGCAATGCACGGTACCGAAAGGCTAGCAAATTGCGGAAAGGTGAGAGTGTGTATAATCCATGGACTCACATTAGTCATAAAAAATTCACATACTTATTGCGAAAGTTTATTAGCCCTCGAAGCAAAGTACTACTACGCATGCCCCTAGGGGGATAGATTGGTAGGAAAAGACCATCGCTCGTCCCCGACCGCCACTCATAAGGTAGACAATCAAGAATAAATCATGCTCCAACTTCTTAGCATAATGACAGATCATATGTGCATGCTTCGGGAATCACAAACCTTAACACCAATATTCTTACTAAACCACAATTATCTACTAGTACCTCCCACATATTACCATCTTAATATCGCAAAACTATTGCAAGGAATCAAACTTATCATATTCAGTGATCTACATGAAAGTTTTCATTATATCCTCTTGAATACCTATCATATTAGGACCAAATTCATAACCCATACATATTACCATTGCTATTTATTAGACTCTCAAAAAGATATAAGTGAAGCATGAGAGTGCAACTATTCCTTTAAAATATAACCACCGCCGTGCTCTAAAAGATATAAGTGAAGCACTAGAGCAACTACCTAGCTCAAAAGATATAAGTGAAGCACATAGAGTATTCTAACAAATCACGAATAATGTGTGTCCCTCTCAAAAAGGTGTGTTCAGAAAAGATGATTGTGGCAAACTAAAAATCAAACAAAAGCAAACAAACTATAGCACAAGACGCTCCAAGTAAAACACATATCATGTGATGAATAAAAATATAGCTCCAAGTGAGTTACCGATAGATTGTAGACAAAAGAGGGGATGCCATCCGGGGCATCCCCAAGCTTAGATGCTTGAATCTTCCTTGAATATTACCTTGGGGTACCTTGGGCATCCCCAAGCTTAGGCTCTTGCCGCTCCTTATTCCTTTATCCATCGTAGTCTCACCCAAAACTTGAAAACTTCAGCACACAAAACTCAACAGAAACCTCGTGAGATCCGTTAGTACAACAAGAAAATCTTAAACTTTAGGTACTGTTGTAAATTGATTCATATTTAATATCGGCATAATTATACTGTACTCCAACTTCTCCATGACTCATACGCCCCGATACGATCCATAGATTCATCAAAATAAGCAAACTATGCAACAAAAACAGAATCTGTCTAAAACAGAATAGTCTGTAAAGACCTGAATTAAAGTCATACTTATGTAACTCCCAAAATTCTGAAAAATGAGGAAAACATGGGAAATTCATATATCAATAGTTTGTAAAGAATTCAGAAGGTTCTGACGCTCCAGCAAAAAATCAAAATTCCAGCACTGGACGCAAAATTTTCTGTTTTCAGACAGCATCAATTATACTATCATCCTAATCATCCCAAAGGCATTACTTGGCACAAACACTAATTAAAAGATAAAAACACAATCATAACAGAGGCTACAATTGTGTAAACACACAAAAACAGAAAGAAAAACAAAATTTTATTTTATTCATTGGGTTGCCTCCCAACAAGCGCTATTGTTTTATGCCCCTAGCTAGGCATAATGCATAGTTTCAAGTGTTGTTATCCTTTAAATTAATTCCATAGGTGGCCCTCATAATAGATTCATATGGTGGCTTAATTCTCTTTCTAGGGAAGTGTTCCATCCCTTTCTTTAATGGAAATTGAAATCTTATATTACCTTCTTTCATATCAATAATAGCACCTATGGTTCGTAGAAAAGGCCTACCAAGTATTATAGGACAAGACGGATTGCATTCAATATCAAGCACAATAAAATCCACGGGCACATAATTTCTATTAGCAATAATAAGCATGTCATTTATTCTACCCAATGGTTTTTAAATAGTGGAATCCGCTAGATGCAAATTAAGGGAACAATGATCCATATCGGTGAGACCTAGCACATCACACAAAGATTTTGGTATAGTGGAGACGCTAGCACCTAGATCACATAAAGCATTACATTCATAATCTTTGATTTTAACTTTAATAGTAGGTTCCCATTCATCATGTAATTTTATAGGAATTGAAACCTCCAACTCAAGCTTTTCTTCATGAGCTTTTATCATAGCTTCCACAATATGTTTAGTGAAGGCTTTGTTTTGTTCATATGAATTAGGTGAATTAATCATGGATTGCAACAAGGAAATGCATTCAACTAAAGAACAATTATCATAATTAAAGTCCTTGTAATCCAATGTAGTGGATGCATCACTATTTAGAGTTTTGACCTCTCCACACCCACTTTTGTCATTTTTATCATTAAGATCATCACCCTACAAATAATTGGGACGCCTTCTAGCTAAAGTTGACTCATATTCAGTCCCTTTTTCATCAAGTTTTATATTACTAAATAAAGATTCAATAGGTGAGACACCAATCATTTTAATATCTTCATCATTACTACGATAGAAACTGGGTGGAATAGCTTTTTCTAGGAATTCTCGCTCAGCTCTCAACCTAGCGGTCCTTTCTTTACTTTCATTAATGGAGACATAGATAGATTTAATAGACTCATTTATATCATGCTTGGGTGGCAAAATTTTAATTTTGAGATTGTCCACATCATGAGCAATTCTATCCATGTTCCTAGCCATGTCATCAACTTTATTCAATTTTTCTTCTACCATAGCATTGAAAATCTTTTGCGAATTAATAAATTCTTTAATATTACTTCCAAGATGAGAGGGTATCCTATTATTATTATTATTATATGGATTACCATAGGAATTACCATAATTATTAGAGGAATTTCCAGGAAACGGTCTAGGATTGAAATTACCCCTATAAACATTGTTGTTGAAATTATTTCTAGAGACAAAATTCACGTCAATAACATCATTATTTTGCTCAATCAAAGTAGACAATGGCACATCATTAGGATCAATATGAGCACTTTTACTAACAACCAATTTCATAAGAGCATCCATCTTATCACTCAAAATATTAATTTCTTCCACATAATTTACCTTCTTACCAGTTGGAGTTCGTTCAGTGTGCCATTGAGAATAATTTGTCATAATATTATCAAGAAGTTTTTAGCTTCTACCAATGTAATTTCCATAAAAGTACCACCTGCGGCAAAGTCTAGCAAATTTCTAGAAACAAAGTTTAGTCCCGCATAAATTTTTGGTATGATCATCCATAAGCTTAAACCATGAGTTGGGCAATTTCTTATCATTAGTTTCATTCTCTCCCAAGATTGTGCAACATGCTCATGTTCAAGTTGCTTAAAATTCATAATTTGATTTCTTAAAGAAATAATCTTAGCGGGAGGAAAATACTTGGCAATAAAGCATCCTTACACTTATCCCAAGAATCAATACTATCCGAAATAAGCAAGATGAAAATGGCATTGTTGTGAGAAACAAAGCACGTCTTGTCGCTCAAGGGTATACACAGGTATAAGGTGTTGATTTCGGTGAAACATATGCTCCTGTTGCTCGCCTTGAGGCAATTCGTATTCTTCTCGCTTATGCAAATTACAATGATATTCTGCTTTATCAAATGGATGTGAAAAGTGCTTTTCTCAATGGTGAAATTGATGAGGAAGTATATGTTAGGCAGCCACCTGGCTTTGAAAATCCTCAGTTTCCTAACAAAGTTTCCAGGTTGAAAAAGGCGCTGTATGGGTTGAAGCAAGCCCCTCGAGCTTGGTATGACACTCTAAAGAGGTTTTTGCTCGACAAAGGGTTCAAGCCAGGATCCACTGATTCCACTCTTTTCACTCGTGCTATTGATGGCGATCTATTCGTGTGTCAAATTTATGTGGATGATATTATTTTCGGCTGTACTAACAATGCTTGCAGCATGGAATTCGGGCGAATGATGTCCGAGAAGTATCAAATGTCTATGATGGGTGAACTTAAGTTCTTTCTCGGACTGCAAATTTGTCAACAGGACAATGGAATTTTCATATCTCAGGAAAAATACCCGAGAGACTATCTTAAGAAGTTCAAAATGCAAGATTGCAAACAGAAGGGTTACAAAACTCCCATGCCCACAATTGGCCAGCTGGACGCAGATGTGTACGGTAAAGATTACGATCAGAAAGCTTATCGTTCGATGATTGGTTCTTTGCTTTACTTATGTGCATCCAGACCTGATATTATGTTGAGTGTTTGTATGTGTGCTCGTTTTCAAGCTGCACCGAAAGAATCGCATCACCAAGCGGTCAAGCGTATTCTGAGATATTTGGCTCACACCCCCACCTTGGGTTTATGGTATCCTAAGGGAGCACAGTTTGACCTCGTTGGCTATTCAGACTCAGATTATGCAGGTGACCATGTTGACAGAAAATCTACTTCGGGGACGTGACATTTCCTCGGTAGATCATTAGTATGTTGGTCGTCAAGGAAGCAGAATTGTGTTTCGCTCTCTACGGCTGAGGCCGAATATATTGCTGCTGGCGCTTGTTGTACACAGTTGTTATGGATGAAGCAGACTCTGAAGGATTATGGCATCAAGGTCAAGAAGATCCCTCTATTGTGCGACAATGAGAGCGCGATCAAAATTGCACACAATCCTGTGCAGCACTCTCGCACCAAGCATATTGAGATCAGACATCATTTCCTATGCGATCATGTTGCTCGAGAGGATATTGTTATCAGTCAGGTCAACACCGAAGAGAATCTCGCCAATATCTTCACCAAGCCTCTCGACGAGAAAAGATTCTATGCGTTACGGTGTGAGCTAAATATCCTAGATTCCGCAAACGTGCAGTAAGTTGGACTCGGCACCCGTACCAACACTTCCACATCTTAGAAGGAATGGGTGCATAACACTCGAAGAGTTTGAAAATTTCGACAAAGTGAAATTTTCTTTCTGAGAGTGAATACATTAACGAAGAACTAGACTAACCGGGTGCCACGATAATTGTGCGATGCTTGGGGTCATACAGTTCTTATACGGTGGGTAACGCCACCACAATTTCTCTTGGTTAAGCTGCATTTGAAGATTTTGTGTTTGTCCGAATGAATTTCACTCATAGTTTTTCTTTCGGGTATTTGTGTTTCTTCGTCTGAGTGAAATATCTAGGACCCTGTTTTTCCCTCTACTCTATCCCTTTCAGTCTATGCTGTTCCATTATGAATGCACAAATTCATCTGTGAACGAAACTTTATCTGGTGTCCTTGACCACGTTAAAGTCTCGGTCCGAACTTAATCTGTTTTGATGAAAGCCGTCCAAAATTTGGGGTTTCCCGCCCAGGTCTGGACCACGTTCTTTGATGACGGTTGCCACGTGCTCATCATCAACTGCCAGCTTATTCTATCCGTTGAATCGCAAGCGTCCCTTGTCTTCGTCCGTCCGATCAGATTTACAGGGTGCGGTCATTTTCCCTTCACATATATATACTGCGTCGCCCCCTTCCTCGATTCACTTCGCGTCTCCACCATCACCACCTTACGAAGCCCTACGGCACTACTCCTCCTCGAGCTCGACGACGCCGACCATCTTCGCCGCTTCGCTGCCGGAAAGAGGTCACCGAAGTCCTTCCTCGCCGCCGCGGATCATCTTCGTCTCCGCGCCGCCGTAGTTGCTGCAAATCACCAAGTTAGGGTATGTGTAGTGCGAACTTGTTCTTCCGTTCATCCAGTTCAAGTTCGTCCGCGGTAGAAATAGCCTTGTTTTTACTGCAATTTCTCAGATCTTTACTGCTAGGTAGCTTTTGTGGATGTGGTTTGTAGTTGTCCCTCACATCCGAAAAAAACTTCAGATCTAGGGTTTGTGTTGTGTCTCATCCGAACGGAATGCTTAGCACGCTTACTAGTATTTTCTTCGAACCTACTAGTTCGTTCTACACATTTCCTTCGCCCGTAACATTTCTCAAAGTCTGCATCTACTTCTTCATCAAAAATGATTTCTGTTTCAGAATCTTCGCTGTGTGCATTCGTAACCCTGTCCCCATTTTCCCTCGCATCTATCTATGTTCACAGGAAAATGCAGTCAGTTGCGGATTCAGCTCAGCGTAGCCTGCTTGACAGAGATGATATTGTATTGGGCACCGCTGATGAATCAAAAGCTCCGAATGCCAAGGGCCCAATGGTAGGCCCGTCAGCCAGCAAGAGAAAGAGGGCCGAACAGAATGACGACGAGCAAGTAGAAACTGCTCCAAAGAAGAAGAGGGGTGGCAGATAGGCTCTCACAAATACAGCAGAATATATTTCTCATGATCGGTACAACACAGTTCCAGGCGAATCAAAACACGACCGAGATACACGACAGCAATGGATTCGACGCCACTGGGTGCGCAAATGGTTCAATTATGAGTTCGTTGCTCCTCGCTTTGCTCAGAATTTTGCATTCCATCCACCGTGGGGTGACTGCCGAGAACTGTCTCTAATCATGTCAAATGGACCTCAAGTGAGACCACCTCCTCCTGAAAATACACATGAGTCTTCTCTTCGCACTCCTGCCTCATATCCCGATGAGCTCGCTAAGCGTCAACGCAATGCCGTCAAAAGAGCTGAGAGGGCTGAAAAGAAAAAGGCTCGTGAAGCAGAAAACCTTCGTCTTCTCAAAGATGATATGGAAAAGAAAAAGGCCGAAGGGATGTCTGAAGGACGCACCAAACATAAGCATGATCCCAATGCTGCTGCTTCGAAGAGAAAGCGTGCACCGAAGAAGAAAAAGGCTGTACCAGCAGATGAAGCAAATATGGATGATTCCTCGGCTGATGAAGATGATCCTCCACTCACCAAAGAAGAGGTTGCTGCTACTCTCAGCGAGGATGTGAACATTACCACCTCAACCGTGCTGCCTGATCTTCAGATAAATTTGGCACCATAGAAGAAGATGCCTACCAGAAAAACGCCAGCTACCACTGTCACCATGAAACATCACGTGAACACAACTCCTCATTCAAATGCAATTAACTTGAAGGATTTGGTAATTGATGCTCCAGTAAATGCTGCGAAGCCTGGCGAAAACATTCCCATACCTGAAGTGAAGAAGATCAAGACGCCTACCGAGCACGATGCTTCTCAATCCTCTGCTCCGAAGGAAAAGGTTGCTAAATTTGCACCTACACTGACTCAACCATTGGCTTCTAAGCCGCCTTCCGAGCAAGTTCCTGTATGTGTTCCGACTGCTCCCTCTGTCAAGTCAGATGCACCTCATTATTATGATCACATATTCATCATGGAGCAGCTCGATAAGTTTGTGGAGAACCCTTTCGATGGAGAAGTGGCAACTTTGCCTATCCCTGCCGAAGTTATTACTCAAGCAACTTCCGTAGTGCAAGAACTGAGAGATGATGCAGTTGAGATTAATTCTCTCTCTGCCGAACTAATGGATCTTAATGAGCGAATGAAAACTGCCTCATCAAAGTTTATCATCAACACACTCGAAGATTCCTACAAGGATATCAACCGAGCCATGAGTCTTCTATGTAACCGAAGGTTGCGCTTTCACACAGATCTCGATGAAATTGTTCAGAAAATTTGTGATGAACATCAAGCCAAAGTCACTGGCTACAATGATCTGGTCAAGGGCCATATTGATCAAGTTGCAAAGCAAAAGATCAAGCAAAGAAAGAAAATGGCGAAAAAGAATGTACCTCCTCCTCCGAAGGAACCATCGCCTGTCCGTCAAGATGCTCACTCTCAGAAAGAAAAATCTCCTGAGCCTACTATTCCTTCGCCACCACCTGTTAAGGACTCAGATGCTCCTCCCTCGCCAAGGCCAACTGAATCAGTGCCTGTGGCCTCCCCTGCTCGGGCTGAAATTCCCTCGCAACACGTTGTTTCGGAGGAAGGTGAAATTCCTCGCTCCGAACCCCAAGTTTCAGGTCCACCTGTCAACGAGCAAAAACAAGTTACTGTGGAACAGTCTCAGCCTCCTCCAATGGATGTTTCAGCCTCGGTGCCCAAAGTTGATGAACCTGCTCGAGTGCCAAGCACCCCTGCTGCACCATCTGTTGTGCCTCATGCTCCCTCTCCACTCAAGTTATCCATCGATACAGTCGCACGGATGCCAGATGTTGGTCCCTCCGAGCGCAAATCTGTCTTTGCCCGCCGGTCTGACTCAGTTGTGTACGGTGATGAAGTTATTTCTCCCGAAGAAGAGCTTAAATATCCATATCCTCGCGAAGAATTGCCATTGTTCTCTTCTGGCGCAGGCGCAAAAGGACCGCTTTTTAATCGGAATGCGCATCCAAAGTTCTTTCAAACCAGTCCGTATGATGGGCCGCGCACTTCTGAATCGCCTTGCTTCTGGACCAAAGAACATGCCATTTATTACTCCCGGGTCCTTTATGAGAGCAAGAAGATTTTTCCTCGTGAATATCTGGACATTCCTGCTATGCGAACTATCGGTTGTTTTAAACAATTGCTACAGGATCTGGATGATTTCTGCCTCACAAAGGTCTTTGAGTTTGAGCACCCGTGGAACAGAGAAATTATTCTTCAATTCTATGCCACATTGTACATCTCTGGTGATGAAAATGATAGCTCAAAATGGATTATGGAATGGATGACCGAAGGAAATTGCATCAAGTGTACTTCAACGGATTTTGTCTCGCACTTCCATTTTCCTCGATTTGAGCATGCTAACACTGAAATTCGAGTTCATAACATTGATGTTATCTTAGATGAAGTTTTTCGGTGCACTATGGATAAAGACAAGATTCGTGACTACTCTGGTCCTCCTCGTCCTGAGCATTTAACATTCGAGAATCAGACATTGTTTCACATGCTTTCTTACACCATTTGTCCTATGGCTGGCATGAATCCAGACAAGTCAATATCAGATGTTCTTCGCAATGCGATATACGCAATCTCCGAGCGATACATTTTCGATGTCGAAGACATGTTCCTGCACATCCTGAAGGATTCTGCTCAATATCCATTTTGCATCAAGGTGTTTGCACCCTGGATACAGAAAGTTATTGATCATGCGATGCGAACAGTGTATCTTGCGAAGGAAAGCCACAAAAGCTTCATTCCTCCCGTTCGCGATACTCTGCAAGTTATGGAAGATATTTCTTCGGGCAAGTCGACTGCTTCAAGCTCCCGCGACTATCACAAGCAATTTGATGGGCCTCGTCTGCCTCAGCGCGACCGAAAGATTACACCTCGACCTCCATCGCAACTCGAAGTCAGTTTGCGTACACAACAGCTGCTCATGCAACATATTGCAGAAGATAGACGCGAGAAAGAACATCTTGCCTCCGAGCTCAATGCAATTAACAATCGCACGAGGATAATGCATCTGATCGCTGATGAAAATAAGAAGAGACTCTGGAAATTGCTTCGCAAGTTCTTTACCGAGAAACAACTCCTAAATGTCAATCTCCAAGAGCTCTATGACTATATTGACAAAGGCTTCACTGTCGAAGATTTTCAAGATAGGACTCCTTCTCTACCTGCTCGTGAGCCTACAAATGATCTTCTTCATCTAAAGCTACGAAAATTGCTGGATGAATCTGAAGCCACATCACCAACAGAGAAACCTACCGAAGGCAATGTGCAGTCTCGTGTTCCTCCTGTGGCCACTCCAGCTATTCCTTCGTCTGCTCAGCCTCAAGCTCTTATTCTTGAAGGAAAATCTGTTGCTGCTGAAGACGAAGCTATTCCGGTCACTTCCGAAGATGAAATCACCTCGGACAGCTCATCTGGAGATGCCACCGATTGATCCAAGATCTGCGTTTCTTCACTCATGTTATTCGTCACCTTTTTGACACTTGTTGACAAAAAGGGGGAGAATTACATCGAGTCTCGATAGATTTGCTTTTGGTGTTTCATTTGTTTTGTTTTGGTTTCGTGCAGGTTTGCAACTTCTGGTTTAAGTCTATATGCTCCTTGTTGTCAAACTTGATTAACTTCTGTGCTGTAATGTTAATAACCCCTGCTGCTGCTGCACCATTTCTCTCAAAGTATTTGTCTTGCAGGTGGAATTATTATCAGAAGTTATCTTTGATTGCACTAAGATCTCGATGGATTATATCTCATCAGTGCGAATCAAATGTCTCGAATGATTGAAATTTCCTCCATATATTTCAATTATTGCAGGAGAATCTATCTCATATCTTTCGTCCCTGCATACATTTAGGGCGAGTTCATTTCATATTCGAACAAGTAACGCTTACTCACTCCTGTTTGATTCTTTTTACATTTATCTATCTTCACTTCGATGATTATCTGTTTTGTCATCAATCGTCCAAAAAGGGGGAGATTGTTGGTGCAATAATTTGCCTCCTTATGTTTTGGAGATTGTTGACAAACAGTGAGGGACTGATGTGTTTGCTAGTGCACACAGAGTAACAGGTCCCTGGAGTTAAAGAGGAGTTTGGATTCATAACTCCAAAGAATATCCCCTGCGTAGCAGTGAAAGTTATCACCGAATGATATGACGACATGAGTGACCCTCAAAAATTGATGACGTGAAGCAATTGGTTCAGTGCCTGTCCGAAGGAAGTGACTGCAGCCGAGGAAATTGAAGACGAAGAGAAGACGTAGTATTCTTTTCGTTGTTTCGTTTCTTTTTATTGAGTCATAGGACCACCGTACTATTAAGAGGGGTGTAGCGTTCGAAGCTTTGATTCTCTGATGCTAAACCCAAATCCTATGAAAGATGCGAGAGAAATCTCTTTGTGTTCCGAGCAAATACTTGCCAGCAAGAGACTGTGATCTTCTTCGCTACGAGAGATTTGTCTCTGACCGAGGAGTTAGCATTACTTGCTCCACAAGTAATGTTACCGTTGCTCCCAAATCCCACCGTTGTGAACGTGTCGGTTGGCCATTGGCCGGACCGCGTGTCCAAAATGGTCATTTCCCACCAGGGAAGGCTGCGGCTATAAACAGCCACCCCGCACCGGCGTTGTCCGGTGGCTGCTCCGTTTAATTCTGAGAAGATTGTTGAGCAACCCCCTCTCCGAAAGATTTGAGTTTAAAATCCACCGAGAGAAAAACCCTAGAGCCGAAAATTAGATAGTGGTTCAACATCACTAGAATCTAAGTCCAGTACGCTCCGCCTATTACTCTTGAGAGCTGCAAACTCTCTAGACGGATAGGTGTCGGCTCGAGTGTCGAAGAGTATTGTCTTCACCGAGCGAGATCTTCAGCAACCAAGAGTCTTGTGGTTCGCGAAGAGAGCTGAAGAGAGTTTATCTTCAGTGAAGGTTTGGAGATCGCCGTCAAGTATCTACCACGAGTAATCGGCATTGGTTGACGAACCAATTGTCGAGGAGAATAGGGCGAAGAGAGTTTATCTTCTGTGTTAAATCACAACCCCTCCAACCAGACATAGTCCTTGTGCAGAAGGGCGAACTGGTCTACCAAACACCTTGTCGCCATCGAGCATCACTGGTCACTTCTGCTATCCTCTTTACATTCGAACTGTGACATGCCATATTTCAATCATGTGATTTACCTCGGTACATGTTGTTAGTTTCCATTCGGTAGTTTGTATTCGCTCACTGTTTACTGTATTTTCATTCGTTCCGCTGCTGGGTTCTGAGAGTTTTGATATTTCTGAGAAAAATTTAAAACTCCCATTCACCCCCCCTCTGGTAGACATACTTCGATCCTACAGAAACAATTTTTCCGCCGCCGCATGTCTCTGTTCTTCCACGATCCCATCTGGAGGCCTTTTCCGGTAATCTGCCGAAGGGGAAATCGATCACGGAGGGCTTCTACATCAACCTTGCTGCTCCTTTGATGATGTGTGAGTAGTTCACCACTGAGCTACGGGTCCATAGTGATTAGCTAGATGTCTTTCTCTCTCTCTCTTTGATCTTCAATACAATGTTCTCTTCGGAGATCGATCTGATGCAATCTTCTTTTGCGGTGTGTTTGTTGGGATCCGATGAATTGTGGGTTTATGATCACATTATTCGTTGAAAGTAATTGAGTCTTTTCTGAACTTTATTATGTATGATTGTTATAGCTATGTAATGCTTCCGATCTATGGGTTTTCTTTGTCCAAGTTGATTCGTTGATCTTCAGTGGAAGTGGTGCATAGTAGTAGGTTTAATCTTGCGGTGTCCTGACCTCGTGACAGCAGGGGTAGCGAGGCACATATTCGTATTGTTGCTACTAAGGGTAAAACGATGGGGTTTAATCATATTGATGGGTTTTATTCTATATACATTATGTCATCTTGCTTAAAGCATTACTCAGTTCGTTATGAACTTAATACCATAGATGCATGCTGGATAGCGGTCAATTGGTAGAGTAATAGTAGTAGATGCAGGCAGGAGTCAGTCTACTTGTCACAGATGTAATGCCTATATACATGATCATGCCATGAATAACGTCATAACTATGCGCTTTTCTATCAATTGCCCAACAGTAATTTGTCTACCCACCGTATGCTATTTTTATGAGAGAGATGCCTCTAGTGAAAACTATGGCCCTAGGGTCTATTTTAATCATATTACAAAAACCAAATATACCTTGCTGCAATTTATTTACTTTTATTTTACTTTGCAATTTATCTATCTACCACTATCAGACTTGATCCTTGCAATTAACGAGTACAATGGGATTGACAACCCTCTTGCCCGCGTTGGGTGCAAGTATTTGCTCTTGTGTGTGTAGGTACTGCTAAGGAGTGTTTGCGTGGTTATCCTATTGGTTCGATAACCTTGCTTCTCTACTGAGGGAAATACTTATCTGCTACTATATTGCTTCACCCTTCCTCTTCGGGGAAAATCCTAACGCAGCTCACAAGTAGCAACCACCAGTTAACCTGCAGACAGATTGGTAAGGAACTGTGAAAGTGGCTACAAGAAAACACTACCCAGAGGTTTACCTGGCAATATGTCAGGTTGTCCAGCTCGTTCGTGAAGGCCTTGTACAATGCATTGGACTTACTTGTGAAGATGTTAACCTTGTCCCAAGAGTACGCACGGTGGGGTATCGAGAAGTGTCGCCATCTTCGCCATAGTCCGTCCATGGACGCCGGGGATCTTTTTCAGGATGACCCACCGGCAACCACTCCCACATCCAAATTGAGAGGGCCCAGGCACATCCACACATACTGGACTTATCTCCAGTCCTCTGACATGCGTCGTCCAGCTACAAATGCCAATTCATGATTAGATGACACAATTCAAAAAAGCATACATACATCCATGAACGACTATTGCGTTAGCTTCTTACCGAACGGTATAAGTACATGAGGCCGGCAGACCCCAGCTGTAACCTACATCCTAGTCGGCCAGGAAGTCCAGATACATCCATAGGGCAGTGTCCCCCGAGCAGACTGAAAACACGACCTTTGTTAGGAGATACCACAGGTAGGCCCTCGCGTACTGTTCCACGGTCCGCACGTCAGTATCTCGCGGGCATCCGGACCGGTTGGCAGCGAGCAACATTAAAGGTATACCGGATGTTCGGTTATCCGGCACGCCCTGGGCCTCATTACGGATAGAGGAGGGGGCAATCACCGATTAGGCCGACAACCCTCTCCCGCCAGTTGCTCTTGTCCACTCGCCCAATGAGAGGTCGGCCCTGGAGTGGTAGGGCCGTGATCATGGCGAAGTCTTCGAGGGTCACCGTCATCTCACCACAAGGGAGATGGAAAGAGTGCATCTCGGGCCGCCAACGGTCCATCAAGGCTGTGAGAGCTGAGTAGACAAGCGTCGACGGTGCACGTTTGAACTGAAGCACAAACGGCAGCAGCCCGACTCCTGAAGTACGGCTCGAAGCGGACGTCGTATGCCATCTGGCAGGCCTTCGTGTGAGCCCTCATATGCACTGGTGGTAGCATCTGCCAAAATTTAGATGAAAATAGTTAGCAACTTACTTTTGCGAAGCCAAAAAAATATTTGCAAGAATTTGATCATAGTTATTACCACTCCATTCTTGATAAAACGTGCGCGATGACCCTTGTCGAAGGCAGGGTCAACCATAGTGTACTGAGTGCTGATGTTCAGATCAAGGGTCCTCCTAAAACAATTGCCAATTCAAGTTAAAATTTTGACAACAACATTCATTCTATATGCATATAATCCACTAATATACTACTGACTAAAGAAAAAAAATCTAATCCACTAATATCAACAACATTCATTCATCAACATTGAAATATGTATTATTCATTCATTTATTATCATTCATCAAATATGCATATGAATCGTTTATCAACATTGGAATATCCATCATATCCAAATGTTCAAAATAAAGCTATAATCAACATCGGAATATGCATATATCCAAATGATTCTAAATAAAGCTATAATCAATAATTCTAAATAAGGCTATAATAAAGATATGATCAACAACATTGGAATATGCATATGAATCATTTACCCACATCCATCATATTCAACCATTCTACTAGATGCACATATGAATCATTTACCAACACCCATCATTTTATCCAACATCAATCATATTCTAAATAAAGCTAGAATCAACAAAACTTCAAACTACAATATGAACTAGGGTTTATCTTCAACACATCCATCATATTGAACCATTCTAAATAAAGCTAGAATCAACAAAACTTCAAACTACAATATGAACTAGGGTTCATCTTGTGACAAAAAATGCATCAAAACCAAAACTTTTTGGCTAAAACTAATTTGAGTGATCGAAAGAGCTTACTTTTCCCGTCGTGGAGGCATCTCGATCCGCAAAGACGATGGAGACATGGAGGAGATCGAGGGGGGGGGGGGAGTGCAGAGGAGGAGTAGCCGCCGCTCCTCTGTTCTCCTTGGGCCGTAGGAGGAAGAAAGGGGCTGGCTTGGTGGGGTGGGCCCCGCCAGCCCCCCCCCCCCCCCCCCCCCCCCCCCCCCCGCGCCCGTCTTTTACCTGTTCGAACCCTATTGACAGACCCTCTGGCGGTAGGGTATAACTACCTACCGCCGTTGGCGCTGGCGGTAGGGTTGACGGCAGAGCTCACGACCCGTCGGGGGTTGCTGACGTGGATACATGGCCTACCGCCGAGGCCCCCGGCGGTAGGCTGTTATACCCTACCGTCATCGATTCGTGTACGGGCTGTACGTGCTGTATCATGAGAGTCAATAAAAGGGGTCTGCTGTATCATGAGCAGTTCGTGTGGGCCCGTGAAGCCTGGTGAATCTGGTAGTCCGCATTGATTCGTGCAGTTGGATTGGATGCTGTTGTGAACTGGTTTCTCTGCATTGAACTGTTTTTCTTTCACAAGTCGATTGCCGATACCATACATACACTGTCGCCGCCGTGTGTCCAACGCAGTGAGACTGAGAGGTAGGCGTAGGAGTAACTATCTTGCATGTGCCTTTTTTAGCATAGGCAAATCGAGCGAGGTCAGACGTCGCAAATGCGTATACTGAGCGAGGTCGATCGCATTGAAAACCAAAAGCAAAAAGGTCAACATGACGAGGGACATCAGGAACACGGGAGCTAAGGCCTGAAATACGGGCGTAGTTCATGTGTGCAGGCGTCTCCTTGCATAGCACTGCTACTAGAAGAACAGAACATGGCATGATAAGAAAATTGTGTGCGTGCATTGCATTGCATGGTAACTCGGACATACTGCCCCAGTCTAGCCAGCTCGGTGCAACGGCAGCTCTTTCGTCGCTAGGCGCCCGGCCGGAGCACACAAGCTGCATGCATTTCCCGTTCTGGTGTCGGGTGGCCAAATCTTGGTTCAAACAAAACAAGGCTTCGTTTTTCACGGGGAATGTTGCCCTCCGGGTTCCATGCGTGCCGTATCAGCCAGACAAGCCTTCCGAGGAGAGGACGCTTGAATGCTGCTTCCAAGTTCCAACTGCTCTTCTCAACGATCGCTGCTCTGTTCACTGTACTTCACTCTAGCTTCTCTGACATGACCTTTGCTTTATAATCATAATCAGTAAACCGTGCAGTCGTGTCGACGTGTTTTTGCCCCTTGATATTTGTTTATCCAACCCCTAGTAACAAGACGAAATGATCGATTGCACTATATTTTTCCTGATGGACTTCATTGCCATTGTGGTAAAGGAATAGAGCAGGTTTGAAGTGTCAACAAAAAGAGATATCTATACCGGCTGAATATGTCATTTTTCTATGCCCCTTCACTGGCGTTACAAACAAAAACATTAAAACATTTTGCCCACCTCTCTCAATCATTTCGGATTTTGGTAGTAATTGGTTGGAGCACTAATTCAATACCATCAACAACAACATAGGCAATATGGCCCTGAAGCAAGATGCTGAATAGGACGCAGGGTAGGTACTTTTTTTAGCACAATACAGACGCAGACACTCATACATACGGACACCCTACCCCTAGGGGCACCTCCGTGAGACTGAGCCGGCACGTATCTTGAGATTGACGAAGTCGCCACATACGCCTTCTTAGTCGACGAGAACACCTCCTCTCACTGAATGCACATCACTGGAAGGCCTGAAATAAATCCAAAAAAATGCGACCACCAATGCCAAGTCTAGGACTTGAAGCCTTGTGGGTTGGTTCCATCACAAGGAACCTAACCATTTGAGTTACGCTCAGTTCACCGCAAGGGAGGTGCTTGTGGTGCACCTAGTGCACTTGGTTGGTAGCTTCTGTTGATACTTTCGAAATAGCTTGGAAAACATCTGGGAAAACAATATTTGTGACGTAAAAAAAAGTCTAAATATGAACATAACAAAAAAATGTTATCAATATCGATAATATGCCAAATTTAAAGCCCAAATCGAATTAGTTCATATATAGTGTCGATTGTTTTCTCAACCTCTATTATGAATTTTGATTTTGAACATCTATGCCATGTTAGATACCAATATTATCTATGTATGTTTTTTTTAGAATTTTCAAAACATTTTAAGATCCATGTTACCAATGTCAAAGTTTCTTTGACAATACAAAGCTTGTGGCTACTATAGTTGCACACACACAAACTTTATTTATTGTTTTTCCTTGACAACGCTTATCATATTATTAATTTTTTGACAAAAATCAATTAGCTTTGCATTTCATTCATTAAGAATATGTTACAAAGCTCAAGATGTGCACACAACTATAACAAATCCTCCTAATAGGAGATGAGATAGCCACATATCACAACAACCCACAACACACAGAGAAAAACATAACACACTAACTCTGCTTCAAAGATCAAGCGAGCTCAAGCAACCGGAGTAGGTCTCGGCTTCATCGTCATCTAACCAAGCAAGGCATTGCGCATTGGTCGTCTGGTCGCCACCCAACAACACCCCTCAAAGAGAGGGAGGGGTGTCTTATGGGAACGAGGTGGTCCAAGGAAGAACAGAACTAGCTAACATGGCTTTAGATGGATACCTCAAACGAACCTTCATTGCATCGAACCCAAATCTCATTGGCCAAGCAGAGCACCAACGACGACCACCGCCTACCACTGGTTCCTCCAGCCAGTATGAATCTCCTGGAATGATGTCCCAAGAGGTGCGACACACGTTGCCATCATTGTCCGATCCCGAGGGAATCAAGGGTTTCCCACAATGCCTCCCCATGTAGTGGAGCGCTCAATGACGTCTTCAAGAAGAAAACGGTGCCCGCGGGCGTCGCCGTCGTCTGGCCCGGCTGAGCTCACGCCCGACAGCATGGTGTTCACCCGATACAATACACACCTGGGCCTCGAGAGAGGCTGGCCAGACCACCACCGCAGCCACACAACACGCCGGAGACCCGCCAACCCAAGCGTCCAGCGAACCACTGATGTCTACTATGCAACTTTATTCTTGTAGACTCCGTTGGGCCTCCAAGCGCAGAGTTTTGTAGGACAGCAGCAAATTTCCCTCAAGTGGATGACCTAAGGTTTATCAATCCATGGGAGGTGTAGGATGAAGATGGTCTCTCTCAAACAACCCTGGAATCAAATACAAGTAATCTCTTGTGTCCCCAACACACCCAATACAATGGTAAATTGTATAGGTGCACTAGTTCGACGAAGTGATGGCGATACAAGTGTAGTATGGATAGTAGAAATAGGTTTTTGTAATCTGAAATAATAAAAACAGCAAGGTAACAAGTAACAAAAGTGAGCACAAACGGTATTGCAATGCTTAGAAATAAGGCCTAGGGTTCATACTTTCACTAGTGCAATCTCTCAACAGTGCTAACATAATTGAATCATATAACAATCCCTCAACGTGCGACAAAGAATCACTCCAAAGTTCCTAGCACACAGAGAACATAAGAAGAAATTGTTGTAGGTAGCAAAACCACCTCAAAGTTATCCTTTCCGATCAATCTATTGAGCCATCCCTGTAAGTGTCACAAACAGCCCTAGAGTTCGTACTAAAATAACACCATATGATACGCATCAATCAACTCTAATGTCACCTAGATACTCCAATGTCATCACAAGTATCCGTGAGTCAATTATTCGATATGCATCAAGCAATTTCAGATTCATAATACTCAATCCAACACAAAGAACTTCAAAGAGTACCCCCAAAGTTTCTACCGGAGAAAGTAGGATGAAAACGTGCATCAAGCCCTATGCCTAGATTACCCCAATGTCATCTCGGGAATCCGCAAGTTGATTACCAAAAAATACATCAAGTGACTCAATAGAATACCCCATTGTCACCCCGGTATCCACATGCAAGACATACATCAAGTGTTCTCAAATCCCAAAATATTCAACCCGATAACAATGAAACCTCAAAGGGAAAGATTCAATTCATCACAACAAGATAGAGAGGGAACTCCATATGATCCAACTATATTAACAAAGCTCGCAGTACATCAAGATCGTGCCAAATCAAGAACAAGAGAGAGAAAGAGATCAAACACATAGCTACTAGTACATACCCTTAGCCCCGAGGGTGAACTACTCCCTGATCGTCATGGTGGCCGCTGGGATGATGAAAATGGCATCCGGCGATGATTTCCCCCTCCGACAGGGAGCCGAAACAGGGCTCCAGATGAGATCGCTTCGGAACAGAGGCTTGCGGCAGCGGCGTGGGAGTTCTAGGTTTCTTTCTGGGGTTTTTGGTATTTATAGGAATTTTCTGCGTTGGATTCACGTCAGAGGGGCCCACGAGGGACCGACAAGCTCATGAGGCGCGCCCTAGGGGGTGCCCCCCAGACTTGTGGCTCCCTCAGCCACACCCTGGTCCATCTCCGGCACTATGTGGGTCTCTTTTGGTCCATAAAAAATCACTGTAAATTTTCAGCCCAATCCGAGAACTTTTATTTCTGCACAAAAAACAACATCACGGTAGTTCTGCTAAAAACAACGTCAGTCCGTGTTAGTTCCATTCAAATCATATAAAAGTGCGCCAAAAGCATATAAAATTGTTGTGAACATGGCATGAACACTTCATAAATTATAGATACATTGGAGACGTATCAGCATCCCCAAGCTTAATTCCTGCTCGTCCTCGAGTAGGTTAATGATAAAAGAAATAATTTATGAAGTATGAATGCTAGCATAGTACATAAGTTTAATCGGTGATAATTTCAATCACTTTTCCTAGCATCATAAACAGCAACTCTTTCTCATAAAACTCATCATCATAAAGTAGCAATCAATTCACATGTTATGGTTCAAACAATTCATTCTCTTGAAACTTAACAACTTACGTTCTTAGTCACCAAACAATTTCAATGCATCTTATTTTCAACAAAGTCTAAGTAAGAGCTCCACATACTCAATTATCATATAGTCTTCTATGATTGTGTAGGGGAACGCAGTAGAAAACAAAAAAATTCTGACCTACGCACCAGCCCAGGACCACTATAGAGACTGCATACAAGGTTTGATCTTTTCGTTACCGACTCATAGCGCAGCGGAAGTAGAGTCGATGACGATCGGCGGTGCAGATCCCCGCAGTTAGGATTTTACAACCTCCCAACCGCGACGATGTACTCCCTCGTCTGCCCCTCGGACAGCCCTCCGGGAGGCGGTCAGACTGTCCCTCGGACGGTGTCACAGACAGCCCTCCGGGAGGACCTTCGAAACTCGGACGGTCACTCGGACAGCCCTTCGGGAGGACCCTCGAAACTCGGACGGTCACTCGGACAGCCCTTCGGGAGGTACTCTCGAACTAAGACCGAAACTACGATCTCTCTACGGAGTTGCACACATACGGTGTCATCTATCCAGCAGGGCTTCGCCGTCCAGAACTAGTTCCCACCGGAACCCAGACAGCCTTTCGGCTCTACGAAACTATTTCGCGGGGAGGGGAGAGAGAAGGCCAGATCATGCATGGCTTGTGTATGTTGAGAAAGAGTGAGTCTTTAGGCAGCCCCCTCCACCCCTATTTATAGGCCAAGCCCAAGGGTGGCTTCTCCAAGAAGCCAAGGGGAAAAATACCAAAAGGCCCTCAAGGTGGCTTCTCCAAGAAGCCACCCAAAAAGCACTTTCACTATTCACGGAAACATTTTTCTGCGACCGTTAAATCCGAAAATATTTCTGTGGGTCTTAGAATAATTCCAGTACCCACTAAAATGATTTTGGACGCGTTCCAAAACAATTCCGGATTAGTGATTTTCATCTGCGAAAAGCAACCAAACTGGTTCCGGCAGCTCCGGAACATTTTCGGTTTTTATCCCGGAAAAATCCCAGAAGTTTCCAGAACAATTCTGGCACCCTCCAAGAATTTCCAGACGTGTGCCGAAACCAATTTGACTCAATGGTATACCCTGAAACAACTTTTCAGTTTTACCGAAACTATTCTGGTGCTCTCTCTCCGGAACTTTTCCGCTGTCTCCGAAACTTTTCCGGTGACTTTCTCTCACACTCCCTGTCTAGTATTCAGCAGATAGATGACCCTTAAGTGTACGACCCTATAGGTTTGGTGAAGCGTAGACATGACCGGAACTCTTTCCGATCAATGATCAACATCGGAGCCGTGGACACCCATATTGACCCCTATACCCACACGAATAAATATTCGAGTGAACCTCCAGTTGCCGTGTGCTATTCCTGTTGATTCGCGATATGTTACAAATACCCAAGGTGAGAATCATCAGCATCCCCGTGGATCAACACTTGTCCACAATGCCATTTACCTCGTTACCGGTTTTGTTCTCTTTTCTCGTTCCCGTGTTCCGGCATCCCTGTGATCAAATCACATTGTGTCTAGCCAGACAATGATGGATACCGTAACACCGAGAGGGTCCAGAGATATCTCTCCATCGTCGGAGGAGCAAATCTCAATCTTGAGCTATCAAGTCCCTTGTCATACTTTCCCATGAACTCGTAAGCCGCCGTAATAGCCACCCAGTTACGGATGACGTTTAACAAACTCCAAAGTTCATTAATCAAGCATGAAGGAACTCGATACTCTCATGGTCTAAGGAATTATGAAAACGTTAACTTTCTCTGTGTTATTAACCATTAACTTGTGACCAATGTATCTCATAGCATAACATCAATCGGGTCGATTCAACAAAAGTGTTCTACTAACATTGTGCCCTCAAAGTTGACAGCATAGTCATGCCCATGATCAGGAAAACAGAACCATCATGCAACACTTGAGCTAGTCTTAGAGGCCAGACTAGGAATACATTTTACCGTTTATTATTCCACACGTGCATATGAGTCTTCCTCCGAGCCTCGTGGTTATTGTAGACTCGAGAACCATAGCAGTTATAGCATGGAACATAAACATAATTATGAACATGGAGATAAACAATAACATTTTTTATTGCCTCTAGGGCATATCTCCTACAGACTCCCACTTGCACTAGAGTCAATAATCTAGTCAATGCTAATGCACTTTACACCTATGGCATACCGGTGTAAAAATGCTTCGCTTGTGGTATAACCTGATGTCCAACGGATCTGACAACTTCAGCTCCATGTGTATCTTTGCATATCCTCGCGTTTTCACGCTTTCACAAAATTCATATTTTGTGTGGACTTGGCTTTGTATATATGTGAATCACAGGTCAAACCTTGATTCCTCAGACTGAGCTATGGAGCAACTATCTTCAATAGTGTTCCATTGACCAAAGCCATCTTGGAACCATACCAAGTTCATGAACGAACTGTACGATTCAACATCTTCTATGTCGCTTTGAAAGCGGCAACATACTTAGCCTTTGTTATAGAATTCGCCACAGTAACCTGTTTGGAACAATTTCCAACTACTGTGCCACCATATCGTGTATTACACAAAACCCTTAACTTAAATCGAAAATCGCATGGAGCATTGAAGACTGCATCGATTTAATTACTTACAACGAGCACTTCATAATCTCTGCTTGCGAGAAAACATGTCATCAGTGCTACTTTAGTACTTAATGACATTTTTCACTGTTGTCCCATGATCAGTACTTTGATCACTTTGGTATCTATGCTCGCAACAGCTTTGGGAGTATCGGACATATCTGGTTGTTTTACATACCATGGAATACATGATTAATCCAAACACAAGAGTGTGTGGAATCTCCATCATGTATTTTTCTCATCAGTGTTTTGGGACACCGAGTCTTGCAAAAACCCTTTCCATGTGACTTCGGCAAGAATCACTCCTTGGCGTTTTAATGCTAAATAGTTTTAGCATCTTGTCAATATGTGTTTTTGGCTTTAGCCTATTAGGCAATTCTATTTCGTAGATAATTATGCCTAATATCGAGGCTACCTAGCCCAAGCACTTCATCCAAAAACTATTTCCAATGAAGTCCTAATTCGTGTCAAGAAATTTATATTATTTCCAATTAACAATGTGTCAAGCACACAGGGTTTTTAGAAATGTTATTATGCTCCCACTTACTTTCTTGAAACCACAAGCATCTTCGTTATCCATTGATGAAATCAAACTCTTTTGACTATTTCACCAAAAACGAAGATTCCAACTCCATTTTGCTCTCTTCTGTCCATCGCTGGAACTCTGAAGTTTGCATACTCACTAGCATCCTTTGGATCGACAAAATACTTTGGACTGTATCACATACAAGTCCTAGTTTGTATTTCCATGTCATGGAAATCCTTTTGGCATCCATGTTTCATATCTCATGATTGAAATATGTATTAATTGCTAGTTTAACCCGATCTGACTTTAAGTATCGCTACGGTGAGACAATCTCATCGTAGTCAACTCCTTGAATTTGTTATTGCAACAAGTCGAGCTTTATGGATAAAACATTTATCCACATCAGTTTATTGTTCCATTAATGTTCGATAGACTCCAAGTCTTCCGAAGGGTTTATCAAGATAAAATCTTGAATCATTTATATGGAAACTATCTCGGATTATATTGGTTTTTAGCCAATTCCGGAGTCAGGGCCCATCAACGCTTCCTTGTGTATCGTAGGTATACTGTTGTCTAACAACAATATCTCGCATGCGCACCTGAGAGGTTTGCACGAGTTTTACCTACGTGGTTCAGTTGCAAGTTCGACCAAAGTCCATACATCTCATGTAGAGGCTTCCGTATCAGTCGCAGTAGGAAACTCTGAAATTACTTCCAAGGTTTCTTTCCTTTGATCTGATGACGAAGATACTGTTATCTCGTCGAGTTGCACTGTCCTCCCAATTACCTTTTTGCAAGAACCATTCTCTTTAAAAGCATACCGTTCTTGGTGGCAAACCTTTTTGCCTCGGTATAGTGGTGGAGGAATTCCCAATTACTTGGGATAACCTACAAAGTAGTACTTGTATGATTTGGAATAGGTTTGTAAATATTTTACACAAGCCCCATATTCCAAATGTTAAGAAAAGACATAACATGGTTGGGTGTACCATACCATGGAGTCATTTCAACAGATCTGATGGTGCTCTTTTCAGTGTAAAAGCAACAGTCTCTAAAGCATTACTTTTAAAAGGGATAATGGCAAATTGATTTATGTCATCTTTGATCTTACCATGTCATAAATGGTTTGATTACATCTTCACGGACATTCCACTCACAGTGGTGTTCCGGGAGGTGTAAGTTATGAAACTCTTTTCACAACTCATCAGATATTCGCTAAACTTGTAACTCAAATATTCCTTTCCGCAATCAAATTGTAGAAACATAATTTTCTTGTTACAATAATTTCTACTTCATTTTGAAAACTTATGATTGATTTCAAAAGATCCAGACTTACGTCTCATCAATTAAATATCCATATATCTACTTGAGTCATTTCTGAAGATAGACAAATCCACTACTAGCAACAACATTTATCGGACTACACACATCATAATGTATGATCACCTAATAAGTTCGTTGCTCGTTCCTCATGGCCCGTGAACGGTATTTCAGTCACTTCACTTTTCGGAGGAAAGTTGCAAGTGTCAGATGATTCATAATCAAACGACTTCAAAATCCATCATTATGGAATTTCTCCATGCGGGTTTCTCCAATGTGACCAAATGCAGTGCCACACATGTGTGGTATTCTCTTAGTCTTGCGACATTTAGCGTCAGTGTTATGGATGTATCATATTACCATCAATAATCATAACATACGTCCCATCCATGATGGAAGTATGGCCCTTATGTTATTCATAATACCGAACAACAATTGTTCTTTTATGAGCAACACTCTTTGCAACAAACATTATGCAATGGGCTAGAGTGTGTAAAACTCTAAAATGAATTATGACAGTAAATACAGAGGTAATATATTATTATCAATATTCATAACATACATCTCATTCATAATGAAAGTATGGCCCTTAAGTTATTCATAACATCGAACATCAAAAGTTCACTTATGAACAACCTTCTTGCAAAATACCTTATGCAATGGGCTAGAGTGTGTAAAACTCTAAAATGAATTATGAAAATAAATACAGATGGTAATACACCGATGGAAGGTATAGTAACATTTACTATATTCCCAGCGCGTATCTGAACCTCACTCTGGCAAGTCTTTTAGGCCGTAGTAGTTCTTGCATCGAGTCGCAACAGAATGCAATCGAGCGGGTATCTCTGTGATCAACTCACAATACCCAAGAATCAGTGATTAACATGTTTTAATCATAATTCCCAAGAACTGTTTCTTTTGACCAACCTACTATACATCAATAGCTTGTATGACTTTCATACATGAGCTGGACATTCCAGTCTTCTCTCTTTTTGCCCTTATACTTCTAACAGTTTTACTTCCAATAATTCTCCTACTCTCAGAAGAAGCACCAACTTGAAGAGTGGCATCAGCCCCGGACTTCATAGGTGTGTAAGTCATACTAACACCCTTCGGACATTTCCTTTCTCTTAAGTTGTTATTTTATTCACCATCATCATATGACAGGCGTTCTACTGGATCCCTCTGTTATTAGTCAAATGCATAGTAAACACTTTTACTAATAGTTTGCAAAACAAACATTGCTTTGGATATCACATATCTTTTAGCCTTTGTTTGTGTCTGAAAATGATTTTCAGTTCCATGAATATCACATAGCTATCACAAACTTTTGAAGTTCGGGTCTCATGGAAGCAAACATATTTCACTTGACCGTAACGAAATTCTAGCTTTTGGATCGAAGGACGAGAGTCACATTATCCATAGCATTAGCGGGAGAATACCAAAAGCATGCGATAGGACAAAGTCCTTCTCGGCACTTTTGAGTACAATCCTCACATTACGTTACCAACCATAAAGTTTTAACCAGATATTTAACAGCTATTCAATTTTAACAGGGAAGGTGGAAACGCGAGCCATTATTCTACAACTATTATGCAAATTTCACTTTAGACAAAGTCCATAACTAATTGCACTGAGAATTAAACAAGTTAATTCTACAATGCGCTCCCACTCAAATCAATATCTCTCAAAATTGATTATGAGTGATTCAAGACCCGCATTTCAATTCAATGTCACGGTTCGAGATGAACTCAAATGGCGTGAACTTCAATCGGTAGGCAAAAAAAACTTCAATCGGTAGGCAAACTTGCCGATCACATCTCTATGTGATTCTTGTTCATCTTTCGATGCGTGTGTTCCGAGCTCAGGACTGTCCTGCCTGAACGTCAAGTCAACCAAGTGATCTTGCTGCGAGGTCTCAACTCACCCGCCTCACACTTCTTTAATCGTTCGCACCCATGGAGATCATGTGATGCCCCGAAGAGATAGGTGTCGTGACGGTGCTACACTTGGGAGAACACTAACTACTTGATATTTTTGTGAGAGATCACCCTAATAAAAGCGACTACCGCACAATCAAAAAGGGTGCATCATAAGGGATAAACATCTCAGGCAATTCATAATAGCATGATATGGTATAGCCCTTCCTGACGGAGAAGTCTTTCATTTCTTCGTCTTCGGCATTCGCGTCGGTGTTCACCTTCACAAAGATTGCCACCACCTTGTCAATGCACCAGATAATATTGCTATCTCTATAGCTAATAAAATAAGTGCATTACTTAAGGTTGACACGCAGTTCATTAAAGTGACAATCATATGGCTCCAGCCATCATGCCGAATCATGACACGCAGGTCATGTTAATTTACATTATATAGTCATCTCATACATAATCAAATTAATGTGAGAACTGCTATACCACATCACATGCACATCCTGCAAAACCAAGTTAGACGCCTCTAATCGGTTCATACAAAATTTCATTTTATGTGGCTTCTAAGGTTTCGAAGCAAACCGAAGCTACCAACGTCCATCATCAAGTATGATTATTCAAGTCGCTAGATTAACTTTGCGGGGTGTATGAAACACAAGATAATAAAATCTCGAGCCCCATACTGAACTTCATCATACGCATGACCCCCGTGCAGATCATATCTGTATTGCCCTTTTGTCTGCGAAATTTCATCTTTCTTTTTAACTATGGTGGAATTCAAAGAACTGTTAGCACTTCGTTGATCAATCAGGATCGCGGATTGCCAGAACTTTGAAACTCCACCATGCTGTTATCAAGATCAGAAAGATGCAAATTCCAGGAAAGCAACAAGAACATCGGGTAACAGATTTCATCTGCTACCCGCACAAATAATTATCAGCAGTAGAACTCATCTACTACAAATTATATTGTGCAACACCCATACATCTCTATGTATTCTAGATCGTAACATGCATCTACGCATAGCACGGCTCATGATGCCACTGTAGGGGAACGCAGCAGAAAACAAAAAATTTCTGACCTACGCACCAGCCCAGGACCACTATGGAGACTGCATACAAGGTTTGATCTTTTCGTTACCGACTCGTAGCGCAGCGGAAGTAGAGTCGATGACGATCGGCGGTGCAGATCCCCACAGCTAGGATTTTACAACCTCCCAACCGCGAGGATGTACTCCCTCGTCTGCCCCTCGGACAGCCCTCCGGGAGGCGGTCAGACAGTCCCTCGGACGGTGTCACGGACAGCCCTCCGGGAGGACCTTCGAAACTCGGATGGTCACTCGGACAGCCCTTCGGGAGGACCCTCGAAACTCGGACGGTCACTCGGACAGCCCTTTGGGAGGCACTCTCGAACTAAAACCGAAACTACTTTCTCTCTATGGAGTTGCACACATACGGTGTCATCTATCCGGCAGGGCTTTGCCGTCCAGAACTAGTTCCCACCGGAACCCAGATAGCCTTTCGGCTCTATGAAACTATTTCGCGGGGAGGGAGAGAGAAGGCCAGATCATGCATGGCTTGTGTATGTTGAGAAAGAGTGAATCTTTAGGCAGCCCCCTCCACCCATATTTATAGGCCAAGCCCAAGGGTGGCTTCTCCAAGAAGCCAAGGGGAATAATACCAAAAGGCCCTCAAGGTGGCTTCTCCATGAAGCCACCCAAAAATCACTTTCACTATTCATGGAAACATTTTTCCGCTACCGTTAAATCCGAAAATATTTCTGTGCGTCTTAGAATAATTTCAGTACCCACTAAAATGATTTTGGACGCGTTCCGAAACAATTCCGGATTAGTGATTTTCATCTGCGAAAAGCAACCAAACTGGTTCCGGCAGCTCCGGAACATTTCCGGTTTTTATCCCGGAAAAATACCAGAAGTTTCCAGAACAATTCTGGCACCCTCCAAGAATTTCCAGACGTGTGCCGAAACCAATTTGACTCAATGGTATACCCTGAAACAAATTTTCAGTTTACCGAAACTATTCTGGTGCTCTCTCTCCGGAACTTTTCCGCTGTCTCCGAAACTTTTCCGGTGACTTTCTCTCAGACTCCCTGTCTAGTATTCAGCAGATAGATGACCCTTAAGCGTGTGACCCTATAGGTTCGGTGAAGCATAGACATGACCGGAACTCTTTCCAATCAATGATCAACATCGGAGCCATGGACACCCATATTGACCCCTATACCCATACGAATAAATATTCGAGTGAACCTCCAGTTGCCGTGTGCTATTCCTGTTGCTTCGCGATATGTTACAAATACCCGAGGTGAGAATCATCGGCATCCCCATGGATTAACACTTGTCCACAATGCCAGTTACCTCGTTACCGGTTTTGTTCTCTTTTCTCGTTCCCGTGTTCCGACATCCCTGTGATCAAATCACATTGTGTCTGGCCAAACGATGATGGATACCGTAACACCGAGAGGGCCCAGAGATATCTCTCCATCGTCGGAGGAGCAAATCCCAATCTTGAGCTATCAAGTCCCTTGTCATACTTTCCCATGAACCCGTAAGCCGCCGTAATAGTCAACCAGTTACGGATGACGTTTAACAAACCCCAAAGTTCATGAATCAAGCATGAAGGAACTCGATATTCTCATGGTCTAAGGAATTATGCAAATGTTAACTTTCTCTGTGTTATTAACCATTAACTTGTGACGAATGTATCTCATAGCATAACATCAATCGGGTCGATTCAACACAAGTGTTCCCCTAACATTGTGCCCGCAAAGTTGCCAGCATAGTCATGCCCATGATCAGGAAAACAGAACCATCATGCAACACTTGTGGGTATTGGCCAGACTAGTTTTAGAGGCCAGACTAGGAATACATTTTACCATTTATTATTCCACACGTGCATATGAGTCTTCCTCCGAGCCTCGTGGTTATTGTAGACTCGAGAACCATAGCTGTTATAGCATGGAACATAAACATAATTATGAACATGGAGATAAACAATAACATTTATTATTGCCTCTAGGGCATATCTCCTACAGATTGCTCGTACTCAAAGCATATTTTTAGAACAAATAGCATTCATTGAACACAGAGGAAGATAGGGGCTTAATGTTTCACCTCCCAACTCATTTATCATTGAGATAATTGTTAACAATAATAATTCATGATTAAATATATTTGACAGGATATATGTGTCTAGATCTTTCCCCGCCACATGATGCTTGCCAAGTGGAGAATAATTGAGGTTGAAATAAGAAGTTGACTCAACAAAAATAAAATTGATAGAAAAAGTAAAAGATATGCCCTTCGCGGAGGGAAGCAGGGATTTGCTTATGTGCCAGAGCTCATGTCTACAAACATAGATGAATACATTTTGAGTGGTGTGCATTTACTGTCAACGTCACGACAAAGGATTTCAATATCTTCCATGCTAATCACATTATTGGCGGTTCCCATGCGGAAATGAAAAGTTTACTCCCCCTCTACCATACAAGCACAAGCCATGGCTAGCCGAATTCACGGGTGCGCTGCAAACAATCAACTTTCTAGGGGGGATTTGTTTTATTATATCTTTATTTAATATTTTTTGTTTAACGGGACTGGGCATCCCAATTACCAGCCTCTCTTGTGCAAGGACAAGTGAATAAACACCCATCATGAGAATAACCCACTTAACATGGAAGATATTGACCGCCCCGTCGTTCCATGAGCGGTACAGGCAGACAAAATAGATGTTTATTTGAAGATTTTAGAGATGGCACATGCAAATTTACTTGGAACGGTAGGGTAATACCGCATATAGGTAGATATGGTGGACACTCATGGAAGAAACTTGGCTCAAGAATTTTGGATGCACAAGTGCTACTTGTAGTCTGCGTTGGTATTTCCCCGAAGAGGAGGGGATGATGCAGTACAGTAGAGATAAGTATTTTCCTCAGTTAAGAACCAAGGTTATCAATCCAGTAGGAGAACCAAGCAAAATTCCGTTAAGCGCACCTGCACACACAAGAGCAAACACTTGCACCCAACGCAAATAAGAGGGTTGTCAATCCTCTTAGCGGTTATTTGCAAGGATTAAATCTTATCGAGGTAAATAGATAAACAAAATACTAATTAAAATAAAAGTAAATAAATTGTAGCAAGGTATTTTTAGGTTTTTTCTATGACAAAGATAGACCCGGGGCCATAGTTTTCACTAGAGGCTTCTCTCTTGAGCACATAAACATACGGTGGGTAAACAAATTACTGTTGGGCAACTGATAGAAAAGTAAATAATTATGATGGATTCATGGCAATGATCATGTATATAGGCATCATGTCCGAGACAAGTAGACCGACTCCTGCCTGCATCTACTACTATTACTCCACTCATCGACCGCTATCCAGCATGCATCTAGAGTATTAAGTTAATAAAAACAGAGTAACGCCTTAAGCAAGATGACATGATGTAGAGAAGCAAATTCAAGCAATATGAATAAACCCCATCTTTTTATCCTTAATGGCCACAATACAAATATGTGTCATGTCCCCTTCTGTCACTGGGATTGAGCACCGCAAGATTGAACCCATCACAAAGCACCTCTCCCATTGCAAGATAAATCAATGTAGTAGGCCAAACCAAATCGATAGATCGAAGAGAAATACAAAGCTATAACAATCATACATAAAATAGTTTAGGGCAGACTCAAATATTTCTCACGAATAATCTGATCATAAACTCACAATTCATCGGATCCCAACAAACACACCGCAAAAGAAGATTACATCGGATAGAACTCCAAGAACATCAAGGAGAACATTGTATTGAAGATCAAAGAGAGAGAAGAAGCCATCTAGCTACTAGCTATGGACCCGTAGGTCTATGGTAAACTACTCACACCTCATCGGAAGGGCAGCAAGGTTGATGTAGAAGCCCTCCGTGATCGATTCCCCCTCCGGCAGAGCACTGGAAAAGGCCTCCAGATGGGATCGCGGAAGAACAGAGGCTTGCGGCGATGGAAAGGTTTTTTCTTCTGGCTCTCTGGGGCTTTCCCAATATTTGTGAATTTATAGAAGTGGAATTAGGTCAAACAGAGTCACGTGGGCCCCACAAGGCAACACTCCGCCCCCCCCCCCTGGGGCGCGCCCTGTTCCCTTGTGAAGCCTCCGTGAGGCTTCTAGCCTCCACCCAAAGCTTTCAAGGTTTCTTTTGTCCAGAAAAAATTCTCCAAAAAGTTTCGTGGCATTTGGACTTCATTTGGTACTATTTCTCTGAAAAGCCAAAAACAAGCAGAAAACAGCAACTAGCACTGGGCACTAGGTTAATAGGTTAGTCCCAAAAAATGATATATAATTGCACACAATTGCATATAAAAACATCCAAGATTGATACTATAATAGCGTGGAACAATCAAAACTTATAGATACGTTGGAGACGTATCAAGCATCCCCAAGCTTAATTCCTGCTCGTCCTCAAGTAGGTAAATGATAAAAACAGAATTTTTGATGTGGAATGCTACCTATCATGTTTCATCATGTAATCTCTCTCTTACGGTATGAATAATAAGATCCAAATGATTCAAAGCAATAGTCTATAATTTGATATAAAGACATCAATACTCAGGCATACTAATAAACAATCATGTCTTTCAAAATAAAAATGCTCAAGAACATTATCCCTACAAAATCATACAATCCTGTCATGCTCCATCTTCTTCACACAAAGTATTTACCATGCACTACCCCGATGACAAGCCGAGCAATTGGTTCATACTTTTTAACGCGCTTCAGCTTTTTCAACTCCCACTCAATACATGAGCGCAAGCCATGGATATAGCACTATGGGTGGAATAGAGTATGGTGGTAGAGATAAATAAGAGGAGTCAAAAATGGAGAAAGTCTCACATCGACGAGGCTAATCAACGGGCTATGGAGATGCCCATCAATTGATGTCAATGCGAGGAGTAGGGATTGCCATGCAACGGATGCACTAAGAGCTATAAGTGTATGAAAGCTCAACATGAAAACTAAGTGGGTGTGCATCCAACTTGCTTGCTCATGAAGACCTCGGGCATTTGAGGAAGCCCGTCATCGGAATATACAAGCCAAGTTCTATAATGAAAAATTCCCACTAGTATATGAAAGTGACAAAATAGGAGACTCTCTATACGAAAAACATGGTGCTACTCTGAAGTACAAGTGTGGAAAAGGATAGTAACATTGCCCCTTCTCTCTTTTTCTCTCATTTTTTTCATGGCTCTTTTTTGCCTCCTTTTTTTTAGAACGATCTCATGGACCTCATCCCCACTTTTTCGAGGACTCATCAGTCTCCATCATTGTTGGGGTACGACCATCTATGGGGCCATGCAGCCCCTTTGTGGTTCGGCGGGGAGGATCGGCGTGCGCAAAGAGCATGAACAATGGAGCGCGAGGGATTTTACCTAGGTTCGGGCCGCTGAGAAGCGTAAAACCCTACTCCTGCTTTTGGTGTATTAGTGGTGTGGAAGCACAGTACAGGGAGCGCTTCTCCCGGCAAGGTGCGGAGAGAGCAGCTACACGAGAGGTGCATGTGTTCGAAAAGGAGTTCGAATCCCTTAAACTGTTGCCCTGGCCCTCCTTTTATAGCTCAAGGGGTTACCACAGTGGCAAAACAGTAATTACAGTGTGACTAGATAGTAAACAGTGTTATCATACCTAACTCTGCCAGTTTAGGACAAAGGCATTTAATGCGCCGTTAGGTGTCATGCGAAGAGGTAGTCCCGACAAGGTTTCTGCACCGCTTGCGCAGCCACCTCGTATTATCTTGACACGCCTCCTGGACGGGTGTCATTAGAGGCAAATCTTGTCCCAGCGAGCTGACACGTGCTTGACAAGCCTTACCAACCAACCTGCGCGGTCGACACCTCACGCATCAGCGAACACCTGTGCGGTGAGGTGGAGCGCTGGAGGGCTGGCATAAGCTTGCCGGCATGGAACTTGCCGGGTCTTCGCCTTGCCGGTTTATGCTTGCCGGCAAGGAACGTCTTCACCTTTGGTGCTGGGTGAGTGTCGAGCCTTGAGCTTCTCCCTGGTAGCTTCTTCGGCTGGTCTTGGAGTCTTGGTCTTGGCAGTTCCCGGCAAGGAGGCTGCTACTGTCTCTGCATAAGTCAGGGTATAAAATACCCATGTTTTATACACCGACAGGAGCCCCAGGGCCTGGGCCATACGCGCGTCCGAGGCGTCGTTGGGCTAGGCCCAAGTAATGCACAGACACGCGGCGGGAAACCGTCGTTGCAATTTCGGTCATGATGGTCTTCATTCCTTGAGATCTTCTTTGCTTCCTCATTAATCTAGACTTGGGTGTGTCCTCGGCCGTCTTCTGGCAACTCTTGCCGTCGGGCTAGTCACGGATCGGCGCGCGGCCACGCGTGGCGAGGAGTGACTGCCATACCTGTCTTTACTCCTCCTTTTTCTGCGCCCCTCCATCACGCGCGTCTGCATACATGCGAGGCAGCGGATTGGCGAAGAGGGGCGGTCGTTGGAGTGGTGCGCCTGGTAATGGGCGCAGAACGCGGGATTGGCGAACTTGGACGGTCGCCGGAGTAGTGCGCCCGCCCATGAATGCAGGGCGCAGGATTGGGGAGATTGGGCGTCCGCCCGAGGACGGTGAAGAGCCAGCCCCCGCATCCTCCCTATAAAGAGGGGGCTGCGAAACGCGATGCTCATCCACTTCCTTCGTCCCATCCTTCCAGCGGCTGCTATCCTCGCCTCCTTCCTCCCGCTTCCGTGGCCACCATGGCGAGGGGGAAAGGCCGTGCTCGTGGGCCTGTCACCGCCATGCGGGCTTCTCTTCGGGATCGTGCTGGCGCTTCTGTAGCGGCCGTGGAGGCCGGCCCCAGCGCTCGGGGTGGAACCGCGGGTCGTGGAAGACGCGTCGCCCGGGGACGAGGTGGCCGTGGCGGTGCGCTCGTTACTCCGCCTCCAGCCAACCAGCCCTTAGCAGGAGGCCACATGGAGGATACGGCGCGCGAGTTCGTCGTGGATCTGCGCGACCGGCCACGGAGCCGGCTGCGGCTTCCTCGCCCTTTCGCCAGGGAGATGGAGGTCGTCAATTTGCGTGGCTTGTGGTTGCGTGTTGATGGCTGCTGCCATGGCTCGATCTGGGTGGCCGTCGAAGCTTCCGCCAACGGCATTTTGTACTTCACGCGAGGGTGGAAGTCCTTCGTTCGTGCTCTCGCTGCCTAGGGCAGGGGCATCTCCTCCACATCAGGCTGGACGGGGACAACACGCTCGTCGTGAAGTTCTTCGGGGCTTCGAGCGCTCGTCTGGAATGCTGCGCGGAAAGCTCGAGCGACTCGGACACCACTTCCTCCAGACTGAGGACGACGACGATGACGGCAATGACGACGGCGGCGCTCTAGGCGTGAAGGTTGAGGACGACGGCTCCAACTCCTTCGTCTCGTATTGATCGCCGGCAGCACCATCATCTGGCTCTCCGGGAGCGATCCGCCTAGGCGCCCCTTTTGCCCATGTATTGCACCTGAGATAAACCCTGGGAAAGGGCCGATGAACATGTAATTGAGCACTGCCTTAATGAACATCTGGTGTTTGCCGGGCTTAAATAAATGCGCGTCGTTTTCCCTTGTCTCATTTGTCTTTGCATGATCGTGTTCCCTACGCTTGTTTGGAAACTTGCCGGTGCGTACACTTGCCGCGAGCGCTTTTGAGGAACGGGTCCTTAGCAGCCTGCTGGAAGTGCCGCTGCCGGCAAGGTAACTTGCAGGGACGGAACACAGCTGCTAGGCTTGCCGAGCGGACTCGAGGCAAGCTAGAGCGCAGACCGTTCGCGACAAGGTTCCTCTCGCGTGCAAGTTTCTCATACAAAGTGCAAAATCGTTTAAGGGAGAACGTGAATGTAACTAAGGGAATATATTTGTTAAATCTTCCAACTTAGCTTTTCTCTGCGTCGTTTTTCTTGTTGCATGAAATGATCACTTGAACGCCATTTGGAACTGGTACCCATCTCCACTCCCCCCCCCCCCGGGAAACTTGCACGCGAGGGATTCCCTTGTCCTTTTTAAGAAAAAGAAAGAAGAGAAAAGAGAGTTTTGGGAACCTTGATGGTTCATTAGCCATCTCATACAAACTAAAGTGTGAATCACAACATTACATGCATCGACATATAAATGAATACGTATGGGGAGTTGCGAAACACTTATCTTTATCATGCACAGGATCTGCGCCTGGCTTTGTACAAAGGGTTACATGTCTTGCCGACAAGGCTCGTACAAAAAGGGGTTGCCGGGAGATGTCCCGGCAACTGCGCCTCACAGGTAGAACTTGCGAAGATGCTCAATATTCCATGAGTTTTGCACCGGGGTGCCATCTTCGGTCTCCAGTCGGACTGCGCCAGGCCTGGTGACTCGTACTACCCGGTAAGGGCCTTCCCACTTCGGCGTCAACTTGTTTGATCCCTTGGCGGACTGAACACGCTGAAGAACAAGGTCGCCTTCCTCAAGGCTTCGGGCGTGCACTTTGCGGCTATGATAGCGGCGCAAGGCTTGCTGGTAGCGTGCAGCTCGCACAGCCGCCCGAAGACGGTCTTCCTCAAGGAGCAATGCATCGGCTTGCCGCAGTTGCCCTTGCTCAGGTTCATCATAAGCAAGTACTCGAGGTGACCCGTATTTGAGTTCCGTGGGGAGCACCGCCTCTGCACCATAGATTAGGGAGAAGGGTGTCTGGCCGGTAGCTCGATTTGGTGTCGTCCTGACTGACCAAAGAACCGCCGGCAACTCATCAACCCAGCGCTTTCCGCACTTGCGCAGCTTGTCGAAAGTTCTTGTCCTGAGACCACACAGCACTTCAGCATTCATCCTTTCCGCTTGGCCGTTGCTTCTCGGGTGAGCGACAGACGCAAAACAGATCTTGCTGCCAAGGTCTTGAATGTACTGCATGAAGGTGCGGCTCGTGAATTGCGTGTCGTTGTCAGTGATGATCCTGTTAGGAACACCGAGATGGCAAGATAATCCTTTGAAGAACTTGACGGATGATTGCGTTGTCACCTTCCTCACTGGTTCACTTCTGGCCACTTCGTGAACTTGTCGATGGCGACGTACAAGTACTCGAAGCCCCCGGCAGCGCGGGGGAAGGGGCCCAAGATATCAAGCCCCCAGACCGAAAAGGGCCAGGAGAGAGGGATCGTTTGGAGAGCTTGAGCTGGTTGATGTACATTCTTTGAATGGAACTGGCACGCTTCACACTTGGTTACTAGCTCAGTCGCATCCTGGAGGGCGGTGGGACAATAGAAGCCTTGCCGGAGGCAAGTGCTCTTGATCCTATGTGAGAACCACATATGCCTCCATGTATCTCTGCCAACAGCTCTAGCCCGTCTCCCCGGCAGATACACTTCAATTTCACACCGTTCGGTCGTTTTCTGTACAGGATGCTATCCACAAACTGATACATACTTGACTAGCGGGCTACTTTCTCAGCTTCCTCTTGCTCATCGGGGAGTTCTCCTGTTTGAAGGAAACGGACTATCTGCTGTGCCCATGCTGGAGCCTGTGGCTCGACGACAAGGACTAAAGGCTCCTCTTCGGCCATGGGAGCGCTTGCTTCCGCGGCAAGAACCTGTGGTTCTGTGCTAAGCCGCTGCTCACCGCCAACCGCGTCGTCGTTCCCAGCAGCATCCATGCCAGTGGCTCCTGGGAGCTCTGCCGGAAAGTACTTGCCGGTACTTAACTTTCTTCTTTTACTGGCCTGCGTCGATGGAATAACTGTGGGTTGATTCAAATGGAGCACAAAGGTTCCCGGTTCCACGGGAAGCTTTTGTGCGGCACACTTTGACAGGCTATCAGCAATGCTGTTTTCCGCACGAGGGACGTGTTCTGTTAGCAGTCCGTCAAAGTGTTCCTCCAATTTCCTCACTTCTTCCACATATGCTCTCATCAACGGGCTCTGGTAATCTTTGTTCACTTGCTTCACAACAAGCTGCGAGTCACCACGGATGATCAATTTCTTGATTCCAAGGTCCACTGCGATCCGAAGACCGGCAAGGAGCCCTTCGTACTCAGTAGTGTTGTTTGTAGCTTGCTCCCTGGGGAAGTGCATTTGGACCACGTACTTGAGGTGCTCCCCGGTGGGTGCGACAAGCAGCACTCCAGCACTGGCGCCTTGTAGCAAAAAGGCACCATCGAAGTACATAACCCATTCTTTTGTTGTTTCCTTGCCGGGGAGAGCCGTTTCTTGAATCTCTTCATCTTGCGTTGGCGTCCATTCAGCAATGAACTCTGCCAAGGCTCTGCTCTGGATTGTTGAAGTGCTCTCAAACTTGAGTGCAAAGCTTGACAATTCCAATGCCCACTCCACTACCCTGCCGGTTGCCTCCGGATTTCTCAAGATGTGTTGCAGCGGTAAGCGAGTGACAACGGTGATCTCGTGTGCTTGGAAGTAGTGACACAGCTTCCTCGAGGCCATAAGGAGGCTAAAAAGCAACTTCTGCACTCCAGAGTATCTCGATCTAGCCCCCTGCAGAAGGGAACTAACGAAATATACCGGTCGCTGCACCATTTTCTTCTTCGGCAGCACTTGCTGACCAGCTTCATTTGCTTGCGCTGTATCTGTCTTGTTGGTGTCAGACCTTGCCGGTGAAGATTCCGGTTTGTCGCCGGATGGGCTTGCCGTGGTTGCTTCTTCGTCATTGATTTCCCTCTGTGCCACTAATGCAGCACTGGCCACTTGGTTCGTTGCCGCTATGTATAGCAGCAACGGCTCTTGTGGTCTAGGCGCAACTAGCGTTGGCGTAGAGGAGAGGTATCTTTTCAAGTCTTGCAGCGCGGCCTCCGCTTCCGGAGTCCATTTCATTGGACCTGCCTTTTTCAAAATTTTGAAGAACGGCAGGGCGCGCTCGGCAGATCTCGAAATGAACCTACTCAAAGCAGCAACACAACCGGCAAGACGCCGCACATCCTTGACGCTTTTCAGTGCTTGAATCTGCTCAATGGCCTTGATCTTGTCGGGATTTGCCTCAATTCCCCGCTGAGATACAAAGAATCCGAGAAGCTTGCCGGACGGGACGCCAAACACACACTTCTCGGGGTTGAGCTTCAGATTAATCTTGCGCAGGTTTGCAAATGTCTCTTCCAAGTCTTGAATGAGGGTTGATTTGTCCTTGGTTTTGACCACTATATCATCCATGTAGGCTTCCACATTCCTGTGCAGCTGGGGCTCAAAACCGATCTGGACTGCTCTCGCAAACGTGGAACCAGCACTCTTTAATCCAAAAGGCATACGCACGAAGCAGTACGTGCCACATGGAGTAATGAATGCGGTTTTCTCCTCGTCCTCCTTGGCCATGAATATCTGATGGTATCCAGAATATGCATCAAGGAAGGAGAGCAGATCGCAGCCAGAGGTGGAGTCCACAATTTGGTCGATGCGCGGCAATGGGAAAGGATCTTTTGGGCAAGCTTTGTTGATATCAGTGTAGTCTATACAAAGTCTCCACTTCCCATTTGCCTTGCGCACCACCACCGGATTTGCCAACCACGTGGGATGTAACACTCCTCTGACCAGGCCTGCTGCTTCGAGTTTTTTGATTTCTTCGGCAATGAACTGCTGCCGCTCCAAAGCTTGCTTCCGGACTTTCTGTTTGAGGGGCTGAGCATGGGGACAAACGGCAAGGTGGTGCTCAATTACCTCCCTGGGAACACCGGGGATGTCAGACGGTCGCCACGCGAACACATCGACATTCGCCCGTAGGAAGGTAACGAGCGCGCTTTCCTATTTGCTATCAAGGGTGGCGTTGATGGTGAAGGTACCGTCAGCGCCGTCCTCCTTCGCCAGCACCTTCTTGGTTGCCGGTGCAGTGGCCTTGGATCTCTTACCGGCAGAGCATTCCGGCAAGTCTTCAACGGGTGCGCAGCACTCCGAAGAGGTGCGGTTCCCGGAATCCTTGCTGGAGGTCTTGCCGGAGTTCTTCTTTTCCTTCTTCTTGGCGGGAGCTGGCGCCTTGGCCGCCTCTGCTGCAACCGCGTCCCTGTACATCTTGTCGACGCAAATGACTACATCTTTCTTGTCGGAGTTGATGGAAATGACACCCATCGGCCCCGGCATCTTCAATGAGTTATAAGCGTAGTGAGATGCCGCCATGAATTTTGCCAAGGCTGGGCGGCCAAGAATTCCATTATACGGCAGGGGGGTCTTGACGACGTCAAAGACAAACTTTTCCGTCCTGTAATTCAGTTCCCCGCCAAACGTCACCGGCAATGTGATCTTTCCCTTGGGTTGGCTACTTCCTGGGTTCACTCCCTGAAACGTGCCCGTTTTCTCGAGTTCCTCATCGGGGATCTGCAGCCTCCTGATAACTTCCGGAGAGATCAGGTTCAGGCCGGCCCCACCGTCAACTAACATCTTTGTTAATTGGAGGTTGCAAATCGTTGGCGAGACCAACAACGGCAAGCACCCGACCACAGTTATGCGATCAGGGTGGTCCTCAGCATCAAAGATGATAGGCGTGTGCGACCATTTGAGTGGTTTTTGAGAGCCCATTGCCGGCTCTGCCGCGTTAACTTCACGAGCCCACTGCTTAAGCTGGCGGTGGGATGAGTGCAAAGATGCGCCTCCATCAACGCACATGGCGTCAGTCGCCTTCTGGAATTCTTGCTCGCTGGTCTCATCGTCATCGTCTTCTTCTTCACTTCCACCATCTCCCTCTTTCTTTTCATGGCCCCTAGCAGGCTTCTCCTTTTGCTGCTTGGCCTTGCCGCGGCGGCCTCCTCGACCACCGCGGCCTTTCTTGCCGGACCCACCAGCACCATCTTGACCCTTTTCTTTGTCGCGCTTCTCGTACTCAGCCTTCTGTTTCTCGACAAGGTGCTCGACCTGTCGACACTCTTGGAGATCATGGCCTTTGGTGCGGTGGATCTTGCAGTATGGCCCATCGGATTTGCCAGCCCTCTCATTTGCCGCCGCCACCCGACAAGCAGCGCATGCAGCTGCCTCCTTGTCGGGACTCTCTGTTTTGGCTTTCTTGGCGGGCTCAGAGTTGCCGGAACCTTCGACGGCCATCACAGTCTTTCCCTTGCGCTTCCTGTTGCGCTTTCGGCTCTTCTTCCCCTGGGTGGTAGCATCATCGTCCTCAGAATCCACTTCGGCGCCAGCGTCCTCCCCGGGGAGCCTTCTTCCTTCCTCGGCATGCGCACACTTGTCCGCCAGCGTGTAGAGCTCGTTGACGGTCTTGGGCAACTTGACGTTCATTTTCTCCCGCATCCTCCGATTGCGCACATTCGTGTGAAAGGCGGCAATCATGGCTGCGGAGTGCACGTCTGGAATGTTGCGGTGCACACGGCTAAATCTCTGGATGTACTTGCGCAAGGTTTCATCGTCTCTTTGTGGGATCACCTGCAGATCGCTGCGCTGTCCAGGAGTCTTGTGGCCCCCGGTAAAGGCACCAACGAACTCGTTGCAGAGGTCTGACCACGAAGAGATGGAGTTCTCCGGCAAGTTCATCAGCCAAGATCTCACGTTGGGTTTCAGTGCCAACGGAAAGTAGTTGGCGAGGATTTTCTCATCTCTTCCTCCGGCAGCTTGCACGGCAATCGTATAGATGCCCAGGAACTCTGTCGGGTTTAGCTTGCCGTCGTATTTTTCCGGTACTTCCGGCTTGATGGCTCGAACGGACGGCCACCGGACTTGCCGCAGCTCACGAGTGAAGGCAGGATACCCAACCTCGTAAGGTAGGTATCCGCCGACCCCCGGCGCAGGCTCATCAGCGACGGGGCCGTTACGTGCGTCGGATTGACGCCGTGCCTCGCGGCGCCGTTCGATGGTGGTGCGGGCGTCTTCAGCTCGCCTGTCTTGCAGTACTTGTCGCTGATCTTGCCGCGCTCGCGGATCCGAAGACGCGATCGACATCTCGTCGGGCCCAAAAGATTGCTGGGTTTGTCGCGGCTGTTGAGTTTTTGCTGTTGGGGCTGTTGCCGTGGCGGAGACTGCACCGTTAGTGTGGTCCCGTCAGCGCGGCCACCAGCTGGAGATGCCAGCGCCGGTCGCGGACGCCGAGAGGGTTCCGCTTGCTGCGATTTACTGGCTTCGGCAAATCCAATCAAGCTCTGGATGGTGGCTCTCCACTCATCCATCTTCTCTTCTGCCGGAGGGAAGTTCAGCAACATCTGAGCCCGCGCCATTGCTTCTGCCGCTGTGGCTGGCATGGCCGGGAGCGAAGAGCGTGACGTCGCTCTACTCCTGGCAGAGCTAGTAGGAGCGCCATCGCGGCTCTGCTGCCGTGGCACATGATCAGCAGCGGGTCGCCGTGGCGGAGGCGGTGCCTGAGGGTCTGGGGCTTGGTCCACGGGTGTCTTGCCGTGAGGTCGCCGCTGCCCGGAGTCGTTGGCGCCGCTCGGGGTCGTACCGCGCCCATCGTGTGAGGAGCGCGGCGTTCGTCCTGAAGCAGCGTCCCTGGACGTCGCTGCAGCGGGGTCTCGGCTCGCGCCAGCCCGGGCGTTGTCGCCCCGGCGGCTGCGTTCGTCGTCGCGGCGAGGAGGAGGAGGAGGGAGGGGCCCGCCCGCTCCGCCTGCGCCGTCGCGGCTCCGTTCGCCAGAGGACCGAGGAGGTCGACCGGCTCCGTCGTGCCCGTTCCTCGTGCCGGTCGCGGTTGGCGCAATGACCGTGCCGCCTGCGCTGGTCGTGCCGACCGCAGTGCCCGCGCCACCCACATTGGCTGCGTCGCCCGCGCCGCCTGCGGACGCGTGCGGGGTGGCCGTCATCGTGATGCCCTTCTTCTTGGGCGCCATCGATGACGAGAAGGACGGTGATGAAGTTGATGATGAAGATGAAGAAGACGCGCAGTCCGCTGATCAAGGTTCGCACAAACGCCTCTCCGCCCCTACCTAGCGCGCCAAAGATGTCGGGGTACGACCATCTATGGGGCCATGCAGCCCCTTTGTGGTTCGGCGGGGAGGATCGGCGTGCGCAAAGAGCATGAACAATGGAGCGCGAGGGATTTTACCCAGGTTCGGGCCGCTGAGAAGCGTAAAACCCTACTCCTGCTTTTGGTGTATTAGTGGTGTGGTAGCACAGTACAGGGAGCGCTTCTCCCGGCAAGGTGCGGAGAGAGCAGCTACACGAGAGGTGCCTGTGTTCGAAAAGGAGTTCGAATCCCTTAAACTGTTGCCCTGGCCCTCCTTTTATAGCTCAAGGGGTTACCACAGTGGCAAAACAGTAATTATAGTGTGACTAGATAGTAAACAGTGTTATCATACCTAACTCTGCCAGTTTAGGACAAAGGCGTTTAATGCGCCGTTAGGTGTCATGCGGAGAGGTAGTCCCGGCAAGGTTTCTGCACCGCTTGCCCAGCCACCTCGTATTATCTTGACACGCCTCCTGGACGGGTGTCATTAGAGGCAAATCTTGTCCCAGCGAGCTGACACGTGCTCGACAAGCCTTACCAACCAACCTGCGCGGTCGACACTTCACGCATCAGCGAACACCTGTGCGGCGAGGTGGAGCGCTGGAGGGCTGGCATAAGCTTGCCGGGTCTTCGCCTTGCCGGTTTATGCTTGCCGGCATGGAACGTCTTCACCTTTGGTGCTGGGTGAGTGTCGAGCCTTGAGCTTCTCCCTGGTAGCTTCTTCGGCTGGTCTTGGAGTCTTGGTCTTGGCAGTTCCCGGCAAGGCCTTGGCCGGCAAGGAGGCTGCTACTATCTGTGCATAAGTCAGGGTATAAAATACCCATGTTTTATACACCGACAATCATTCTCTCCTCACTGGGACAATGCTCTAATAATGATGATCATCACACCTCTATTTACTTACAACTCAACATTACAACTCGATACTAGAACAAAAATATGACTCTATATGAATGCCTCTGGCAGTTGACGAGGATGTGCAATGATGCTAGCGTAACATGTATAACAATGATGAACGGTGGCTGAGCCACAAATAGTATGTCAGCTATATGATCATGCAAAGCAATATGACAATGATGATGTATGTCATAAAAAACGGAACGGTGGAAGTTGCATGGCAATATATCTCGGAATGGCTATGGAAATGCCATGATAGGTAGGTATGGTGGCTGTTTTGAGGAAGATATAAGGAGGCTTATGTGCGATAGAGCGTATCATATCACGGGGTTTGGATGCACCGGCGAAGTTTGCACCAACTCTCGATGTGAGAAAGGGCAATGCACGGTACCGAAGAGGCTAGCAAGTTGCGGAAGGGTGAGAGTGCGTATAATCCATGGACTCACATTAGTCATAAAGAACTCACATACTTATTGCGAAAGTTTATTAGCCCTCGATGCAAAGTACTACTATGCATGCCCCAAGAGGGATAGATTGGTAGGACAAGGTCCATCGCTCCTCCCCGACTGCCACTCATAAGGTAGACAATCAATAATAAATCATGCTCCAACTTCTTAGCATAACGACAGATCATACGTGCATGCTTCGGGAATCACAAACCTTAACACAATTATTCTTACTAAACCACAATTATCTACTAATACCTCCCCCATATTACCATCTTAATATCGCAAAACTATTGCAAGGAATCAAATTTATCATATTCAGTGATCTACATGAAAGTTTTTATTATATCCCTCTTGAATATCTATCATATCAGGACCAAATTCATAACCCGTGCCTATTACCATTGCTATCATAAGACTCCCAATAAGATATAAGTGAAGCATGAAAGTGCAACTATTTCTTTAAAATATAAACACCGCCGTGCTCTAAAAGATATAAGTGAAGCACTAGAGCAACTGCCTAGCTCAGAAGATATAAGTGAAGCACATAGAGTATTCTAGCAAATCACGAACAATGTGTGTCCCTCTCAAAAAGGTGTGTTCAGCAAAGATGATTGTGAAAAACTAAAAAAAGGCAAACAAAAGCAAACAAACTATTTCACAAGACGCTCCAAGTAAAACACATATCATGTGATGAATAAAAATATAGCTCCAAGTGAGTTACCGATAGATTGTAGACGAAAGAGGGGATGCCTTCCGGGGCATCCCCAAGCTTAGACACTTGAGTCTTCCTTGAATATTACCTTGGGGTGCCTTGGGCATCCCCAAGCTTAGGCTCTTGCCGCTCCTTATTCCTTTATCCATCGTAGTCTCACCCAAAACTTGAAAACTTCAGCACACAAAACTCAACAGAAACCTCGTGAGATCCGTTAGTATAACAAATAAATCTTTAACTTTAGGTACTGTTGTAAATTGATTCATATTTAATATTTGCATAATGCTACTGTACTCCAACTTCTCCATGACTCATACCCCCCGATACGATCCATAGATTCATCAAAATAAGCAAACTATACACCAAAAACAGAATCTGTCTAAAACAGAACAGTCTGTAAAGATCTATTTAAAAGCCATACTTCTGTAACTCTAAAATTTCTGAAAAATTAGGAAAACATAAAAAATTCATAAAACAATACTGTGTAAAAATTTCAGATTTTTCTGATGCTACAGTACAGAATTAAAATTCCAGCAATGGACACAAAACTTTTTGTTTTCCAAACAGCATCAATTATACTATCATCAACATCATCCCAAAGGCATTACTTGGCACAAACACTAATTAAACACACAAAAATACAATCATAACAGAAGCTATAATTGTGCAAATGCTCAAAAACAGAAGGTAAAAGCAAAAAAAAAAATTATTCATTGGGTTGCCTCCCAACAAGCGCTATTGTTTTATGCCCCTAGCTAGGCATAATGCATAGTCTCAAGTGTTGTCATCCTTCAAGTTAATTCCATAAGTGGCCCTCATAATGGATTCATAAGGTGCTTTAATTCTTTTTCTAGGGAAGTGTTCCATCCCTTTCTTTAGTGGAAATTGAAATCTTATATTACCTTCTTTCATATCAATAATAGCACCAATAGTTCAAAGAAAAGGCCTACCAAGTATTACGGGGTAAGAAGGATTGCATTCAATGTCAAGAACAGTAAAGTCCACGGGCACATAATTTCTATTTGCAAGAATAAAACGTCATTTATTCTACCCAATGGCTTTTTAATAGTGGAATCCGCAAGATGCAAATTAAGGGAACAAGGATCCATGTCGGTGAGACCTAGCACATCACACAAAGACTTTGGTATAGTGGAAACGCTAGCACCGAGATCACAAAGAGCATTACATTCATAATCTTTAATTTTTACTTTAATAGTCGGTTCCCATTCATCTTGTAATTTTCTAGGAATTGATACTTCCAACTCAAGCTTTTCTTCATGTGCTTTCATCATGACTTCTACGATATGTTTAGTGAAAGCCTTATTTTGTTCGTATGCATTTGGTGAATTAATCATGGATTACAACAAGGAAATACACTCAATTAAAGAACAACTATCATGATTAAAGTCCTTGTAATCCAAAGTAGTGGGTGCATTACTATTTAAAGTTTTGACCTCTCCAAACCCACTTTTTTCAAGCAATATGAATAAACCCCATCTTTTTATCCTTAATGGCAACTATACAAATACATGTCATGTCCTCTTCTGTCACTGGTATTGAGCACCGCAAGATTGAACCCATCACAAAGCACCTCTCCCATTTCAAGATAAATCAATCTAGTAGGCCAAACCAAATCGATAGATCGGAGAGAAATACAAAGCTATAACAATCATGCATAAAAGAGTTCAGAGAAGACTCAAATATTTCTCATGAATAATCTGATCATAAACTCACAATTCATCGGATCCCAACAAACACACCGCAAAAGAAGATTACATCGGATAGAACTCCAAGAACATCAAGGAGAACATTGTATTGAAGATCAAAGAGAGAGAAGAAGCCATCTAGCTACTATCTATGGACCCGTAGTTCTGCGGTAAACTACTCACACATCATCGGAAGGGCAGCAAGGTTGATGTAGAAGCCCTCCGTGATTGATTCCCCCTCCGGCAGAGTACCGGAAAAGGCCTCTAGATGGGATCGCGGAAGAACAGAGGCTTGCGGCGGCGGAAAGGTTTTTTCTTCTGGCTCTCTGGGGTTTCCCAATATTTGTGAATTTATAGAAGTGGAATTAGGTCAAACGGAGTCACGTGGGCCCCACAAGGCAACACGGTGCCCCCCCCCCGGGGCACGCCCTGTTGCCTTGTGAAGCCTCCGTGAGGCTTCTGGCCTCCTCCCGAAGCTTCCAAGGTTTCTTTTGTCCAGAAAAAAAATCTCCAAAAAGTTTCATGGCATTTGGACTTCATTTGGTACTGTTTCTCTGAAAAGCCAAAAACAAGCAAAAAATAGCAACTGGCACTGGGCACTAGGTTAATAGTTTAGTCCCAAACAATTATATATAATTGCACACAATTGCATATAAAAACATCCAAGATTGATACTATAATAGCATGGAACAATCAAAAATTATAGATACGTTGGAGACGTATCAACAAGCAGCATTCTCGCTTAGTACATAAATTTTGGCTAGCAAAGATTATGAACAAGCACCACATGTTGGAGGATCCATAACAATATAATTTCTATGAAAATATACCCAAACATAACTCATTACGTTGTCTTCCTTGTCCAACTTCAACTAATTTGATCAAGTTTGAAAATAATTAATGGGTATTCACAATCATAAAAGATGTTCAAGATAATATATTTGTATGTGAGATTTCTCTTCCATATACTAATCATCTATGAATTGCTTGTATGACCAATATTGTGATTGTCAAACTTCAATAGATTTTACTTTCTAAACCCAATGTGATACTACTACTAAGCATATGGAACATGGATAACTTCAGATTTATGATATTCAATTCATTCAACAATTTACTCTTAGGATATAAGTGAAGCACAAGAGTAAATGACAAACTACTCCAAAAGATATAACTGAAGATCAATGAGTAGTTAAACAATTAAGTAGCTATGTGAAGACTCTCCCCAAATAAAGATTTTAGATCCAAGTATTTTATTCAAACAACGAACCAAATGAAAATAAAAAGACACTCCAAGAATAGCTCATATCATGTGAACAAGTAAAAACTTAGGCTAACCGATAATTATTGATGAAGAAAGGTGGGATGCCAACCAGGGCATCCCCAAGCTTAGTTGCTTGAGACTTCTTGGAATATTATCTTGGGGAGCCTTGGGCATCCCCAAGCTTGAGCTCTTGTGTCTCCTTAATTCCTCTCAAATCACGGCTTGTCCTAAGTCTTAAAAACTTCATCCACACAAAACTCAACAAGAACTCGTGAGATAAGTTAGTACAAATAAATTCAAAACCTTAGCATTCTCTACTGTAGAAAATTACAAAAATTATAATTAAACATTGCATACTAAATGCCTCTGCATATTTAATACTCCTATCCACAAATAGTAACATTAAACAAGCAAACATATGCAAACAATGCAACTATAACCGAAATCTGTCTAAACAGAATAGTCTGTAAAGGGGGAATAAAAATTCATACTTCCCTAACACCAAAAATTCTGAAAAATTACCACATGACAGAGAACTCACGCATGCTTACTATGTAAAAATATCAGAGTTTTATCATGTTCTGACTATTCAGGAATATTCCGGACATAACAGAAAACTTTCTGTTTTCAAACAACAAACTCCAAAAATTCTAAAAAATCACCACGTGGCAGAGAACTCATGCATGCTAACTGTGTAAAAATATCAGATATTTATCATGGTCTGACTATTCAAGAATATTCCGGACATAATAGAAAACTTTCTGTTTTCAAACAACATCTCATAAACTTGCAAACTGAGCATAGTAAAGGCTATACTTGGCATTTTATTGAGATAAAAAGGTGAAAAATGATTATTAATAACAGCAAGCAAAGCAAACTAAAATACAATGACGCTCCAAGCAAAACACATATTATGTGACGAATAAAAATATAGTTTCGAGTGAGGTATACCGATAGTGTTGAAGACGAAAGAGGGGATGCCATCCGGGGCATCCCCAAGCTTAGACGCTTGAGTCTTCCTTGAATATTACCTTGGGGTGCCTTGGGCATCCCCAAGCTTAGGGTTTTGCCACTCCTTATTCTCCTCATATCGTTGTCTCACCCAAAAGTTGAAAATTTCAATCACAAAAAACTTAACGGAACTTGTGAGATAGGTTAGTATGATAAAAATAAATCATCCACTTAGGTACTATCAAGACAAGATTCATAATTGTTCTCACATAATTCCTACTATATTCTATCATTTCCACAATTTATATTACTCAATATAAGCTATGGAAACACTAAAACAAGCAAACTATGCAATAAAAACAGAATCTGTCAAAAACAGAACAGCATGTAGTGAGAGAAATTAAATGCATACTTTTGTAACTCAAAAAATTCTGAAACATTCAGACAACGTAAATAATTTGTAACCCAATATTGTTTAAAAATTTCAGAATTTTCTCACGCTCCAGTACAGAATAGAAATTCCAGTACTAGACGCAAAAGTTTCTATTTTTGCACAGAATCAAATCAACAAGTATCCACACTATCCCAAAGGCTTTACTTGGCACATTATTGAAAGAAAACATATAAAACATGATTACTACAGTATCTTAATCATGTGGACACACAAAAACAGTAGGGGTAAATATTGGGTTGTCTCCCAACAAGCACTTTTCTTCAATGCCTTTTTAACTAGGCATGATGATTTTAATGATGCTCTCATAGAAGTAAATAATTGAAACACAAAGAGTGCATCATGAATCATATGGAAAACACATTTAAGCCTAACCCACTTCCTATGCATAGGGAATTGGTGAGCAAACAATTTATGGGAGAAAGAATCAACTAGCATAGGAAGGCAAAACAAGTATAACTTCAAAACTTTCAACACATAAAGATGAAATTTGATATTATTGCGAGACCTACAAGCATATGTTCCTCTCTCATAATAATTTTCAGTAGCATCATGATTGAATTCAACTATAAAACTATCACATAAAGCATTCTTTTCATGATATACACACATACAATTTTTAATACTCCCCACATAAGCAAATTTAGTCTCATCGATAGTAGTGGGAGCAAACTCAACAAAATAACTATCATGTGATACTTGATTGACATAACCAAATTGAACATTAAAATCTTGATGACAAGTTTCATGGTTGTCATCACTCTTTATATCATACATGTCATCACCATAATCATCATAGATAGCAACTTTGTTGTCTTAGTCAATTGAAACCTCTTCCAAAGTAGTGGATTCATCACTAAATAAAGTCATGACCTCTCCAAATCCACTTTCATAATTATTACAATAAGATTCAACACCCTCCAAAATAGTGGGATCGTTACTACCTAGAGTTGACACTCTTTCAAACCCACTTTCATCATTGTCACATCATAAATAGGAGGCATGCTATCATCATAATAAATTTGCTCATCAAAAGTAGGGGGAATAAAAAGATCATCTTCATGAAACATAGCATCCCCCACCTTATAGATTTGCATATCATTAGCATCATGGATATTCAAACAAGACATGTTAATAACATTGCAATCATTCTCAACATTCAAGGATTTTATGCCAAACATTTTATTGAATTCTTCTTCTAACACTTTGGCACAATTTTTTGATCAATCATTTTCAAGAAAGACTTTATATAGATGAAGTATTTGAGGCAACCTCAATTCCATTTTTTATAGTTTTATTTTATAAACCAAACTAGTGAAAAACAAGAAACTAAAAGATTCAATTGCAAGATCTAAAGATATACCTTCAAGCACTCACCTCCCCGGCAACGGTGCCAGAAAAGAGCTTGATATCTACTATGCAACTTTATTCTTGTAGACTCCGTTAGGCCTCCAAGCACGGAGTTTTGTAGGACAGCAGCAAATTTCCCTCAAGTGGATGACCTAAGGTTTATCAATCCGTGGGAGGTGTAGGATGAAGATGGTCTCTCTCAAACAACCCTGCAATCAAAGCCAAGCAATCTCTTGTGTCCCCAACACACCCTATACAATGGTAAATTGTATAGGTGCACTAGTTCGGCGAGGATGGTGATACAAGTGTAGTATTGGATAGTAGAAATAGGTTTTTGTAATCTGAAATAATAAAAATAGCAAGGTAATAAGTAACAAAAGTGAGCACAAACGGTATTGCAATGCTTAGAAACAAGGCCAAGGATTCATACTTTCACTAGTGCAATCTCTCAACAGTGCTAACATAATTGAATCATATAACAATCCCTCAACGTGCGACAAAGAATCACTCCAAAGTTCCTAGCAAATGGAGAACATAAGAAGAAATTGTTGTAGGTAGCAAAACCACCTCAAAGTTATCCTTTCCGATCAGTCTATTGAGTCATCCCTATAAGTGTCACAAACAGCCATAGAGTTCGTACTAAAATAATACCATATGATACGCATCAATCAACTCTAATGTCACCTAGATACTCCAATGTCACCACAAGTATCCGTGAGTCAATTATTCGATATGCATCAAGCAATTTCAGATTCATAATATTCAATCCAACACAAAGAACTTCAAAGAGTACCCCAAAGTTTTTACCGGAGAAAGTAGGATGAAAACGTGCATCAACCCCTATGCCTTGATTACCCCAATGTCACCTCGAGAATCCGCAAGTTGATTACCAAAACATGCATCAAGTGACTCAATAGAATACCCCATTGTCATCGCGTGTATCCACATGCAAGACATACATCAAGTGTTCTCAAATCCCAAAATATTCAATCTGATAACAATGAAACCTCAAAGGGAAAGACTCAATTCATCACAACAAGATAGAGAGGGAAGAACTCCATATGATCCAACTATATTAACAAAGCTCGCGGTACATCAAGATCGTGCCAAATCAAGAACACGAGAGAGAAAGAGAACACATAGCAACTGGTACATACCCTCAGCCCCGAGGGTGAACTACTCCCTCCTCGTTATGGTGGCCGCTGGGATGAAGAAGATGGCCTCCGGTGATGATTTCCCCCTCCGACAGGGTGCCGGAACAGGGCTCCGGATGAGATTGCTTTGGAACAGAGGCTTGCGGCAGCGGCGTGGGAGTTCTAGGTTTCTTTCTGGGGGTTTTAGTATTTATAGGAATTTTCTGCGTTGGATTCACGTCAGGGGGGCCCACGAGGGACCGGCATGCTCAGGGGGCGCGCCCTAGGGGGGCGCCCCCCCAGGCTTGTGGCTCCCTCAGCCACCCCCTGGTCCATCTCCGGCACTCCGTGGGCCTCTTTTGGTCCATAAAAATCACTGTAAATTTTCAGCGCAATCCGAGAACTTTTATTTCTGCACAAAAAACAACACCACGGTTGTTCTGCTGAAAACAGCGTCAGTCCGGGTTAGTTCCATTCAAATCATATAAAAGTGCACCAAAACCATATAAAATTGTTGTAAACATGGCATGAATACTTTATAAATTATAGATATGTTGGAGATGTATCAACCACCGCCACCAACAGAGCTAGACATCGGGCCCAGATTCGTTGCATGTCGAGCCACCTCCTGGCACGATGCGACACCAGCACTTACAAGAGCCGCCACCGGCCCAAATCCGAGCGCCTGCTGCCCCACAGGCCAGCTGCCGCCCACGTGAGCACGACATCCAGTCGCCGTGACCGTTAGATCTGAGGACCGAGGCCCAAATCCCTCGCGCGCCAGGCCGCCCCATTACCTGACGCGCTCAGCCTTGCCACCGCTCCGACGAGCAGGGCCACCGCCAAATCCCCCCCCCCCCCACCTGGTGCCGCTCCGTGGGCCCGCTGCAGCGTTCAGGGACAGAGCAACTCGTAGCGAGAAGAACATGCCCTGCCACTGCCATCCCCCGAGACGTGCTTCGCCCGCCGGCCTCATCCGGCAGTGACTAGGACCAAAGATAGAGGAGGGAGGGGACGGGGCGGTGGTGGCTAGGCTTTGCCCGTCCCCCCCCCCCTCCCCCCTCTCGAGAGCGACACGAGCGCTGGAAGTCCTCAGAGTTATCATATATTTTTTCAATCAACTTTCACATGTGTATGTGTTCTTCTATTGTTTGGTATTCTAAACATTTTTTTTCATTAAGCTACTGTACGTCATGAATATGATCGGGTCAGAACATTCCTGTTCACGCTCATCCTAAACAAACCCCTTATCTAGAGACCCCGTATTAATGATGGGCATTTATCGTTCCTTGCATTCCGCTTACGTGGACGGAGTCGGTCCATCGTCATGGTTGTCTGACGTGCATTTGCCGGCAAAAAAGCTGCATCATACTCTTTTAAACCTTGAGACCTCGTGATGGTTCCATTTGTTGAGGAGCAAAAGAACTGTTTTAGAGCATCCACAGCCGGACTTGGCAAATCCAACCCCTCAAACGCCTGCGGATGCGATCGGGCGCGTCCGCGGACAATGACTGGGCACGCCTCAAATATTTGATTTTGCAACCGGATACCATAAATTAGAAATCTCAAATCCATACTATTACATGCAACGTAAAACCTAATCTAAGCCGAGCTCGCCCGGTTCCACCGTGGCCATGTACGGTGGCCGGCTGCGCTCCCCAGAGTGTTGGTTCGGTCGCCGGCAAGGTAGAGTAGGGCATGGGACACGAGCCGGCTCACGGGACTCAAGGCGCCACCGTCTCCCATGTCCTACTCTTCCTCATCGGAGCCCGTAACCCGGACGGTGCCAGTGGACGTCAGGTCGATGTTGGATCCGTCCTAGGACAAGCCGGCGACATCCACCACGATGCGGTTGCGGCGCCCGGACTAGTGCGCTGCGAGGGCTGCCGCCGCCTCCCGCACCCGCTGCCTCGCACGGCGGGCACGCCGCGCCACGTTTGCGTCCGACGACGCTCATGGTGCGTCCATGACCTCGGCACGCCAACAGAGGGGTTGCGCGTCGGCCACCGCGTTCGGACGCCAGATGGACCGCACCGCCTCCAGTGAGGCAGCGATGGCACATCTAGCGCCGGATTCATGCGCCATTTGGGCGGATGCAATGGATTCCCGATGGAAGGAGTCTGAGTGCTGCCTCGCACGGGCCTCCTCCCGAGAGCGGCGGAGCGCAAGCCGGACTGCCATCTCCTCCTCGGGGCCGCGTGGGATGAGATCAGGGTCGACGGATCTAGAGGTGAAGGACTCGGATCCGTTGCCCGCCATGCCAGAGACGGCCGGAGATCGCCGGAGGTGAACTTGGGTGGCGGAGGGGAGTGGAGTGAAGTGGCTAGGGTTTGGTCCGGTGAGCGGATTGGGAGAAATATATGTGGGGTCGGGTGGGCCAGCGTGGACCGGGTTCGATGTGACGGACGCGCCAGGGCGCCCCCATATCCGCCCCATACTTGGGCTGGATATGAGGGGTGCCGGTCAGCCCGGGCGTTTGAGGCGCATTTGAGGCGCCCGTCTGGGTCGAATTTTCATGACCGTGCCGTCCGCCCGGACGTTTGAGGCGGGTTCGGGGCGCCCAGCTGTTGATGCTCTTAAATATCCTTTAATACATAGGATATGAATATTTATAATAGGAAGGGCAAAGCAACAACCGATATTTTTTATTAAGTCCAAAAAGTAAAGTTTTTTCTCGAAAATAAGAAGGATAGGAACCTGGGAATAGAAATCCGTACTTGCAAATCAAAGGATTCTAAAGAAATTTTCTTAGAGAAAAATCTATGCTTTGGAATTTCTGTAAGCCAAAAAAGACCTAAATCGAATGAGTTAGTGAAAATTGAACCTTGAACTCTCATTATTGAAATTGATGCTCTGATCCCGGTATCATTGACTAATTTGTCGCACCATGAAAAAACAAAACAAAACCAATCCCATGTTGTCTTGTTCTAGAAGGCTTGTTAAATTCTACTCTACTCTTTAAAATTTCATTGTTTTTTTTTGCATTTGGCAGCCTGGCTTCTCTTTCCCCTCTCGCAAGGCGACTAGGGAAAGCCTTCTTCCCCTCGATCTCCGCTAGCGAGCCCGTGGACTCGCCTTCCCTCCACCTGCCGCTCCGGCGGCTGGTGGCGGGGAGGGGATTTCTGGTGCCTCGTCTCCGGCTAGTAGATAGGTAGGGTTTTAGTTCTCGCAGGGGCGGCGCTTGGAAGGATGGCGGTGCTTCTTCTTCGAGTCTGTCTTTCGGGCTCCGATCCTCCTCAAGTTCGTCCGCTGGGACGGATTAGACGGAGCTCCGGCGTAGATTCCTGCCAGCTCGTCGGGGCGGTGAGGTTAGGGTTTCTCGTCGTGCGTACGCAAGGGCGATATTTGGTTTCAAATTCTTCAGATCAATTCAAGGATTCAACGACGACGACGACTGCGGCTCCGGGATGCTGGTCATTAGGGGTACGTGCACGAAGACTTCCCGACTGTCATCGACAAGGTCAAGCCGGCTCCGGTATGGGAGCGACGACAGCGGCGCGTCGGCGACTCATTCTGGCGGCGGCAATGGTCGTTTGGTGGTCCACGGACCTTGATGTAATATTTATTATGTTTGAGGTGTTATGTACTTCCGGTGAATCTTTATAATAGATCTATTTTTTCACAAAAAAAAATTTCATTGTTTTTGACGAATCCATTTTGTCAAAGTGCTGCCTAGGATTCGGTAAACAGGGACAAATATTTAAAATCTAAGAGCAACTCCAACGCGGATCACACGACACCAAATGTTCATGGACACGTCCGGACGTGTCCGCTGACAACGGGTGGGGTGTCGGCTATCCAACTGTAAGCACCGAGTGTCCGCCCCGCTCAGTTTTGTCCTATGTGCGGAGTACTGAAATAATCAAAGATAAATAGCACAATTCTTTGATAACTAAAAGATAAATATCCCAATGCAACAATAATTAAAATATAATCAATAAAATCCAAAATAAAGTTTTAAAATAAAACATTTCAAGTTTGAATTCGACTTATTTGAACGCACGTTCTAGCTGTCCATATGAAACGTCCACAGATGCTCCAAAAGTTGGATAGGATCACACATCTCTTAAAACCCACACCTTGGCGAACTACCTCACACTCATCCTCCAGAATCATGTTGAGCATGATTGCACAAGTTGTCATTGATATGTCTCAAATATATCTATTTTTTTTCTTGTCTCGTGATACTCTTATACCATTATTGCATCACTTTGTCATCATTTTTTATCGATTTATTGGGACTAACCTAGTAATGGTTATAACACATGCAGAAGTCCTTGTTTTTCCTTAAGTGTGTAGGAAATTCATACAAATTGGATGAACTATAAAAAAAACTTCAAGGTCAAATTTGAATTTATTGCAACTTTTTCCCTGCAGGATCAATACTTTGAGTTCACCATTTACACCCCCAAAGATGTCGTCAAACGAAGAAAGTCAAAACATAAAAGTTATTCTCCACGTCTCCACAAAACCTATGCACTTGAAACCATCCAATTCAGAGTTTGTATGAGCGCTGGGCATCCCAAAGAATATTTACCAAAACTGCCACCTTCGGGAATCTAAAAGTGAGAGTGACGGAATTGACTCTAACTCTTTTCATATTTGATGGATTCGACCGTGGTTCGATCCTATGGACTCATGGGAAGATAAGGAAGGCTTTAGGAGACTCTGAACATGCCCAAGGGCCCGTAGATCAATGGGGTATGGGTTGGATGGCCTTGATTCGATGACTTTGATTTATATATTGATGAGAAACCCTAATTTTTAAGGGGGTAATCTTTGGTGCGAATTTTTCACCCCCATAGCGACCATCTATAGAAGCGAAACACATATCGAACTAGGGGAGAAGGCCAAGGAAGAAGAAAAAGAAGGGGGCCCTTCCCCCTCTCCTCCGGTGGCGTTGGAACGCCGCCTGGGCCATCACTACCATCTCCATCACCATCACCAACAACTCTTTCATTCTTCTCATGGTGATGTGTGAGTAGTAATCATGACCTTTGACGGTATAGTTGCACGTAGGAGCTTTTGCTCGCACACAACCTTGCAAACAATGTCGACCGCTGCAGCACGTTGATGTCATTGTGAGACCTGGGCATGCAAAAAAAAAAGAGTGACAAATCCAGGGAACATGTGATGCAACTACTTCAAGAATGATGGTGGACTTTTTACAACGGCCCTGGTATTGCCCCTGTTGAGCATATGGGCGGCTCTTCATTTCCAGTGCATGCAATCCAGAGATCGGAGCATAGCTGGAAACCTTCCTGATTCTCCAAGTGCCATTTGCTGAGCCTTTCTATGTGTGCAGCATTTGGTTCTCTCAAGTACTACGGTTCAAACACCTTGACCACTGCAGTAGCAAATCAGACCATGGATTATAGGCATGTTCTTTCAAACATCCAGAGGTATTCGTCCCATGAATCTGTGGTCGTTTCATAGGCAAGCATCCTCATAGCGGCCATGCACTTCTCGTAACCAGAGAACTCAATGTTTCCAACAGCATCCTTCTCCAGCTTGAAGTAGTCATCATAGGCCCTGACACCTCGGTAGATGCATTCGAACACAAGTTGTTGCATCCTAAATCGATGGCGAAAATAGGGTTCAAATAGCGCATGGGAGGCAAAGTAGTCGTCGTACAACATCATATGCATGTGCCCTCTGACGGTTCAATACTCGATGTCTCATCGGAGGCAAAATAGGGTTTATTGAACTCTTTAAATTGAGATCATGCTCTGTTGCACAACCCTTGTCCTCAAGAATCGCCCTCATCATCGCCGTTTCATCATTATCTTCAAACGACTGGGTAGTAGTACTCCTTGTCCGAAACATCATTTTGCTTTAAAGTAAACAACGAGAATGTCGAAATTTTTGGCTATGGCATTTGGTTGAACACTTGTTGGGTGTGCTGTCCGCCATGGGCGATGTCGGCAGGGGCAGAGGGTACCTTGGTGTTGTACCTAGGTATTGGCGTAGGCAAAGCTGGCAAGGCCTGGACGGCATCTGGGGTGGTACAACGGCGCCGTTGGAGTCCGGGAGTGTGGATACACAACACAGGAGGATAGACGGGGTGGGAAAAAAGAAAGGGTCCAATTGGGATTTTTTGTCCAAAAGGACCACCTGCCGAGTCGAATTGCTAGAAAAGACCACCTCTGAGATGAATTGTCAGAATGGACCAGCAGGCACGCCAGCCGACGCGTGGCACCTGCCGCCACTGGCCGGGGCGGCAGTCCCTGCCGCCACCAGCGCTGGCGGCAACCCGTGGATAACATGTTTCCGCGCCCATCCGCGAGATGCGACGGAACGGAGTAGGCCGTGGGGCCCGGTTCTCAGCCCACGTGGAGGCTGCCGCCACTCCACCAGGCGGCATGCACTGTTCATGCTACGAAGCTCTCTTTTTCTTTGTTTCTTTTCTGAAATCGTCGCTTACACGCTGCAGCCTTGGTTATGATCAAGACAGATAGCCTAGTAGCAGTACTCGTACTCACGTATACCGACCAGGAGTAAACTTGAGTCTGACACGGCTAACCAGTACTATTACTAACCTAGCTTGACTGATAACTCAGGTCATGTCCCGTCGGCCGCAGCATGAATAGTGCATGCCGCCTGGTGGAGTGGCGGCAGCCTCCACGTGGGCTGACAGCCGGGCCCCATGGCCCACTCCATTCCGTCGCGTCTCGCGGATGGGCGCGAAAACCTGTTATCCACGGGCTGCCGCCTGCGCTGGTGGCGGCAGGGGCTGCCGGCCCGGCCAGTGGCGGCAGGTGCCACACGTCGGCTGGCACGCCTGCCGCCACGGTGCAGCTGGTCCATTTTGTCAATTCGTCTTAGAGGTGGTCTTTTCTAGCAATTCGACTCGGCAGGTGGTCCTTTTGAACAAAAATTCTCCAATTGGGGGTTTTGAGTTTGTATGGATTTGAGATGTGCTAATTGAGGTTTTTGATTGTGAGAAGGGAAATTTGAAGCGTAACCGGTTAGTATTCACGGACAGGCCTGAACGCGTCCGCGGGCGTTTAAGGGACCGAATTTGCCAAGTCTGGATATAGATGCTGTAATCAGACGCTCATGGTGCACGGGCGCGGCAGGAGGGGTGAAGGTCAGCTGCGAACCCGGCGCGACGCGCAGCGAGAAAAGAAAAACAGTGCCCGATGCGTGCGCAGTGTCGTGGTAAATGCTCGCTCGCGCCCCGGCTGGCTGAAAAGGGCCGCGGCCGGCCTTCCATACCGCCTCTCTCTCGCGCTCGCTCTCTGTCAAACATCGCCGGTCCCGAGACCCATTCCCGCTTGAACTCACTAGTACACACCGGAGCGCGCACCGAGCCGTTCTGACTGGCGTGCTGGCTCGCTCCTCCACTCGGATTCTCTCTAAATACACGCACATCCAGCCAGCCATGGGAGGAGGTTCCATTCCATTCCATTCTGTTTAGCTTCGTAGCGTAGCCCCACCGACCGGCCCCAGCTTCCCTTCTTCTTCTTCTTCTTCTTCTTCTTCTTAGCTCATTCTGTCTGCTCCGCTTCGTGCTGAACCAGATGGCGGCAAGTGTCCCGTGAGCCAGGCAAGGCATCGATGCCAGCAAACTCACCCAGAATCGGAGTCCTTATCATTCGATGCTCTTGCAGAAGGCGAGGAGGCGTCGCGTGCCGGCGTTCGGGGAGTGGAACTACAACTACCACTACGACGAGCCGGATGCGGCAGCGGCACCGTCGCCGGCCATTGTTGCACCGGCTGCGTGCTACGCCACGTCGGAGCCGGAGGCCTGCAGCGACGTGTGGTTCAGGTACTCGCCTCCCCCGCGCAAACCCACGCCCAGGAAGAAGCAGACGAGGAGGCGGCGGCCGGAGGGCGACGTGTCCGAGGAGCGCCCGAGGGCGTCCTCGGACGCCGCCGCGGCCAAGAGCGGCTGCTCCAGGCGAGTGGTGCGGCCGGTGGACGTGGACCTGTACCAGGTGCCGCCACCGCCGGAGCTCGCCTCCAACCGGCGGCCAAGGAAGGTACGTACGGCCCCAGAAAAGAATGTCCAGTCACTGCTGGAATTGGTTTCTTTGTGTTTTTTGTCGTACGGTTGGAGCTGACTGCTCTTTGTTTGAGTGCAGAAGATGAGCCTGTGGATGGGATGCTGGGCCTCAACTCATGCGTCGACTGAACCCCGAACCTGTCGCGCTGATGGGATGCTGCGTGCGTGCTCATCGGCAGGGGCGGAGCTCTGTAGGGGCCCAACTGGGCCATGGCCCGCCCAGGAATTTCACCAATTTTTCTTTACATATGTGTCTTCCTAGTTCCTAGCCCAGCCCCTGTACGCACAGCATCCCCCAATCCCCCTCTCCTCGTCTCAAGTCACGCACGCACCGCAAGCACAGGGACAGCGTCGCCAATTCTATTGTATCATATCATAGATCTTGTAATATAGTTGCACACTCTTTAGCAGCGTATGGGGCTAAATTAGAAGCTGGTATATGTGAGACTTGGCTTGGCCACTTTCCAGATTTTGTAAATGACGCTGTAGCTGGAGATTTGTCCAGCCCTGGTATATAAGGGAATACAATAGTGTTCCTTTCAAAAAAAAAAAATTCCCCATCCTCTAAGACCGGCCACCGGAGCGTGCCGCACACGTCTCGCGGTGCAAAGCCACACATCGGGATCTTGCCTCGGCCCTGCCCTACCCCCCCCCCCCCCCCCTCTCGAGCGATCGGCGACGACCGTCCGCACGGTCGGGCCATGGTGCTGCCGACCAGCCAGTCCAGCGGTCCTGCGCCATCATGCTGCCGACCAACCAGTCCCGCGGCCCATCTGTTCTGTCGCTGGCTGGCTGGCGCATGAGACCCTGCACTGCCCCATCACACACAGCAGGTAAACATCTTCCCCCAAATTCCCCTTCTGTTCAGTTGCATACATCAGTTGAAGTAGTGATCTATGCAAATTAGTTATCTAGTGAATAAATAGAGAAGAAGAAGAAGAGAAAAGCTATGCACATAGTGATAACTAATAGCCTGATGACCTGATCTTATGCAAATTGCAGCATAGGTAATCATGGGCAAAAAAAATCAGACTCAAGAAGAATTGATTTGGTGTTTAGAAGAAAAATGGATGACATAACTGAAGTTAAGGAAGACCATGTATTGCCCTTGCTTGAATTGGAATAGCAACAGTCTAATGTCTCAATACTTTTGTACTCCCTCTGTATCAAAATATAAGACGTTTTTGATACTATGCAGTGTCAAAAAATGTCTTATATTTTGATATGGAGGGAGTATTACATAACTTAGTGCTTCATGGTTGAACTATATTGTGGTACATCTGGTGGCTTCATCTTGTAACATATGCTAATGATTCAGAATTTGAATAAAAAATTGTGCTCCTCTTTAGTTTGGCCCGTCCAACTTTTTCTTTCAAGCTCCGCCACTGCTCATCGGCAGTGTTTATTTGTTCCTTTGTTTGACTGTTGGATATAGAGTTAGTGTATAGTTGTGTCTCTCTCCGAGTGTTTGCGCTGTCTTGGCTTGTGCTGGCAAGTGGCAACACTAGCCGTGTAGTAACATTTGGAATTTTTCTTCCTTGTGTGTAATGTGGCCACATCTCGTCTTGTGCTAGTACGTTGGTTTCCTGAAATGATCAATTTTGATGTGCAAACGACTTTTCTCGGGTGTTTTTACTACTCCCTCCTCGGTAAAGAAATATAATAACGTTTAGATCAACGCTCTTAGGGAATCTCCAATGGTAACCCGCAAATTTCCTCCTATATCCGTCCGCGGACAGAGGGACCAGTCCACGGACACGGATGCGGGAGGACGCCATCCAACCGTAGCATGTATGCTGAGTAAATAGGCAATTTTTCGATTAATTTAATCCATGAATAAATTACTAGCATGGCATTGACAGAAATAAACACATGCTGATATTCGGTAATGCAAGCACATACTACGCTAACAGCAGACACATCTACGTATAACGCTAGCATGGCTAAAACAGAAAACAATAGGAGCGGGATAAGCGAGTTATACCCTCCAGTTAGCCAGTTGGCCGTAGCAGCGGCGGCGGCCTCCTCGGCCGCCTTCTGGTCAGTAGCAGCCTTCTCTTTCTCGGCGGCGGCTCTCTCGGCGTCGGTGGACATGATGACGGTGAAGTTGATGCAGCGGACGTGGACGAAGTGAGGCGAGCAGTCGCGTAGTCGCTCCCCAAAAACCTAATCGCCCCTCTCCCGTACAGGATCTGGAGAGGCGGGGTTTCGGAGGCCTGCTCTCCCGTCGACCGTGTACGCGGCGGACGGGATGGGATCACCGGCGGCAGCAGCAGCAATGGAACTGCAGTGGGCGTGGAGGCAGAGATGCGATCTGTTTCGCGTGACGGCTAGGGTTCGCAGCGCCTCACATATATAGGCGCGGCCGCGTGGAGAGACGTGGGCTGAACCCACGTCCAAGTCAGTGATAGCCCACGATCTGACGTCTCAGATCGTGGCCCCATCTGTCAAAGACCCTCCGTTCCTGACCGGCAAAAAGAAGCGCATAGGTGTGAGCTCGGCTCGGCTCAATCCCGCAACCCGCGGCGCGTCGTGGCGAGGCGGGCGGCGGAGGAGGAGCGCGCGGAAACCACTTCTCTTCTCAAGCTCCAATAGCATATGGAAGAGAATCCCTTATAAGGAGGTCCAACTCCTTCTCCACTAGCGGTATGGAACTAAACTTCCCACCACACCTAGTGCCATATAATCCCACATGGGCCCTTAGAGATTAATCTGAAATTGTTAGATGGGCCCAAGGCCCAACTCATATTTCAACAATCCCCCACTAGATCTCAAGGGACCATTTTGTCTTTTGTTCCAAACACTGTTTTGATATACCAGTATTTCAGTGAAGACCGGTTAAGGTTGAACTTCACCTAGAGCAAGTAGCTACACTCCTTCACAACTGAACAATGGACTATGCCTTGAATTGTCAGTTTGGCGTAAAGAAGTTTCACCACAGGTCTTACTAGTACTAGACTGCCGAAGGCTGACCCCTCGGGTGGAGCATATTAGTCACACTCCTGGCCTATTCATGAGCTTGCTAGAGATCACCCCAATCTCATAGACTGTGACCAGCAGTCGGACTCATATAGGTGTGTTCCTCCAAAGATCGCTCTGCAGGACAGCATCTTGCTTATATATATAAGCCTTGGAACACATTAAGACAGTAGTCATCCTACCATACAGTTTTCGAGAGTATTGCATCTCCAACGGAGTGGGTTAGTAAAGTTACTCTCCTCAGTTCACCACTGGCTTGTTTTCCCAGATCCTACTTCACGGGATCTCCGATCACATAGGTTGGGTTACTACCATGGCAACTCATGTGGGTCTCATACCCATCTCCCTCGATGCATTATCTATCACAACACGTGATAGCCCTTTAGTAAAGGGATCTGCCAGATTCTTAGCCGTTTGGATATAATCCAACGCTATCACTCCGGAGTTTCTTAATTTTCTGACAGCTTTCAATCTCATTCTTATGTGTTTGTTGGACTTCATGTTGTCCTTTGAACTCTTCACCTTGACAATGACTGTTTGATTGTCACAGTTCATAAGGATGGCCGGAACCGGCTTCTCAACCACTGGCAAGTCCATCAAAAGATCTCGAAGCCATTCTGCTTCGCCACCAGATGTGTCTAATGCTGTTAATTCTGCTTCCATTGTCTATCTCGTTAAGATCGTTTGCTTGCAAGACTTCCAGGAAACAGCACCACCTCCAAGAGTAAACACATACCCAGTTGTGGCTTTCATCTCATCAGCATCAGAGATCCAATTCGCATCACTATACCCTTCAAGTACCGACGGGTATCCGGTATAGTGAAGTCCATAGTTCATAGTACCTTTCAGATAGCGCATAACTCTTTCAATAGCATGCCAATGTACATCACCCGGTTTGAAAACAAACCGGCTCAGTTTGCTCACAGCAAACGCGATGTCAGGCCTCGTTGCGCTCGCTAGATACATGAGTGAACCAATAATTTGAGAGTATCTCAATTGATCTTTAGGTATGCCTTCGAACTTTCGAATCAGCACACTAGGATCATATGGTGTTTGAGATGGTTTGCAGTCCGAATATCCAAAATGACTCAACACCTTCTCAACATAATGGGATTGCAGAAGTGTAATCCCACCCTCATCATCTCTCAATAGCTTGATGTTCAAGATAACATCAGCCACTCCAAGGTCCTTCATCTCAAAGTTCTGAGATAAAAAGGACTTAACTTCCTCAATCACTTTGAGGCTAGTTCCAAATATCAGTATGTCATCAACATACAAGCACAGTATAACTCCTTCGCCCCCACCATAGCGATAGTATACACATGTGTCAGCTTCATTAACAAAGAAGCCAACAGATGTCAAAGTTTCATTAAATTTCTCATGTCATTGCTTAGGTGCTTGTCTCAGACCATATAAAGATTTCAACAACTTACACACCTTTCCTTCCTGACCATCTATCACAAAGCCATCAGGCTGTTGCATGTAGATTTCCTCCTTTAGCTCTCCGTTCAGGAATGCCATCTTAACATCCATCTGGTGGACGAGAAGACCATGCGAGGCCGCCAACGAGAGTAATACTCGAATGGTGGTTAGTCTGGCCACAGGTGAATAAGTATCGAAGAAATCTTCTTCTTTTTTCTGGGCATAGCCCTTGGCCACAAGCCTAGCCTTGTACTTTTCAATCGTACCGTCGGGCCTAAGCTTCTTCTTGAACACCCACTTACATCCCAATGGTTTGCAACCATAGGGACGTTCAGTAATCTCCCAAGTCCCGTTAGCCATGATGGAATCCATCTCGCTACGGACCGCATCCTTCCAGTAGTCAGCTTCTGGAGATGCATAAGCTTCTGAAATAGAAGTGGGAGTATCATCCACGAGGTACACGAGGAAATCATCACCAAAGGTCTTTACAGTCCTTTGTCTTTTGCCCCTACCAAGGGCTTCCTCGTCATCCTCCTCAGGATTTTCATCGTGTGTTTGTTCATAATATTCCATCGGAATGGCAGGTTCAGGAGTCTCTTCAGATTCCTGTCTAGAAGTGCTTTGCATATCTCTCATAGGAAAAATATCCTCGAAGAATGTAGCATCCTTAGACTCCATAATTGTACCGACCTTCTGGTCAGATACCTCAGATTTCACTACTAGAAATCTATAGCCAACACTATTCTTAGCGTAGCCCAAATTAACGCAGTCCACGGTCTTTGGTCCAAGCTTACGCTTTTTGGGAATCGGCACGTTAACTTTCGCCAAACAGCCCCAAGTACGCAAGTACGAGAGTGTTGTCCTTCTCTTCACCCATTTCTCATAGGGAGTGATCTCATTATCCTTTGTCGGAACTTTATTCAGGACATGACATGATGTCAATATTGCCTCCCCCCACCATGCCTTGGATAAACCCGATGTATCTAACATGGCGTTAACCAAATCGGTTAGAGTATGGTTTTTCCGTTCGGCAACCCCGTTTGACTGGGGTGAATAGGGAGGCGTCCTCTCATGAATAATACCATGTTCCGCACAAAAGGAATCAAACTCACTCGAGAAGTACTCTCCACCACGATCTGACCGGACTCGTTTAATTTTCTTTTCAAGTTGATTCTCAACTTCTGCCTTATAGATTTTAAAATAGTGTAGAGCCTCATCTTTAGTATTTAACAGATACACATAGCAATATCTAGTGGAATCATCTATCAATGTCATGAAGTACTTCTTTCCACCTTTAGTCAACACACCATTCATCTCACAAAGATCAGAATGTATGAGTTCTAATGGCGCCAAGTGTCTCTCCTCCGCAGCCTTGTGAGGCTTGCGAGGTTGCTTAGCTTGCACACACGTAAGGCATTTAGAACCTTTGGCTAAAGTGAAACTCGGGATTAAATTCAGTTTTGCTAGCCGCGTCATAACACCAAAACTAATGTGACAAAGACGTGAATGCCAAACTTCAGATTCATTAACACTCGAATGAATATTGTTCACGACTTTATTACAAAAATCAGCGAGAGAAAGGCGGAACATTCCTCCGCATTCATAACCCTTTCCAACAAATAGTCCATATTTCGTAACAACTACTTTATTAGACTCGAAGACCAACTTAAACCCTTCTCTACACAGAAGGGAGCCACTAACAAGGTTCTTCTTGATGGCGGGGACATGCTGTACGTTCTTCAGCTGCACGATCCTTCCCGAAGTAAACTTCAGATCGACCGTGCCAACACCATGAACAGAAGCACTCGCGCCATTCCCCATCAATACAGACCCGTGACCTGTGGCCTGGTAAGAAGAAAACAATGAAATGTCAGCACACACATGAACACCTGCACCTGTGTCCACCCACCAATCGGTGGACTGACAAACTGAAAATACAGTAAATAAATTACCGTACCCTGATGCACCACTTTCATTGTTGCCCACAATCATATTGGCTGACTTGGAGTCCTGCCCTGGCTTCTTGTACTTGTTAGGGCACTTGTTGGCCCAATGTTCATCTGAACCACAAGTGAAGCAGCCATCTCCCTTCTTGTTCTTCTTGAAGGTCTTCTTACCCTTCTTCTTAAAGTCGGTATTTTGTTGGACACCGTTCTTTCCCTTAGGCTTGTGAGAATTTAAGTTCTTCTGATGCACCATATTGGCTACAGAAGTTCCTTCGACCCCTTTTCCATGCGAGTCTTTTGCTCTCGAGTTCTGCTCAACACTCAGATGGCCGATGACATCCTCTACTGAGAATTCACGCCTCTGATGTTTCAGAGTAGTAGCAAAATTCATCCAGGAATTAGGGAGCTTAGCGATTATACAGCCCGCGACAAATTTGCCCGGTAAATCGCACTTCAGAAGCTCAAGCTCCTTAGCGATGCATATTATCTCATGAGCCTGTTCCAATACAGAACGGTTTTCAACCATTTTGTAATCATGGAACTGCTCTATAACATACATCTCGCTCCCAGCATCGGTGGCCCCGAATTTAGATTCGAGCGCCTCCCACAAGTCCTTGGCAACCCGCACATGTAAATATGCGTCAACCAGCTTATCTCCGATCACGCTCAGAACTGCTCCGAGAAAGATGACGGTGGCCTCCCTGAACGCCTTCTCCTGTTCAGGATTGAGCGTTCCTGTGGGAGTCACACTGGCAACCCAGAACACGTTCATTGCCGTGAGCCATAAGATGGTTTTGGTCTGGCAATGCTTAAAATATGTACCGGTAAACTTATCCGGTTTCAGTGCAACAGCAAAACCATGATTCGAAAAATTCCTACACAAATTAGGTTTTTGGATTGCTGAGTAAATAGGAAATTTTTCAATTAATTTAATCCATGAATAAATTACTAGCATGGCATTGACAGAAATAAACACATGCTGATATTCGGTAATGCAAGCACATACTACGCTAACAGCAGACACATCTACGTATAACGCTAGCATGGCTAAAACAGAAAACAATAGGAGCGGGAGCGAGTTATACCCTCCAGTTGGCCAGTTGGCCGTAGCAGCAGCGGCGGCCTCCTCGGCCGCCTTCTGGTCAGCAGCAGCCTTCTCTTTCTCGGCGGCGGCTCTCTCGGCGTCGGTGGACATGATGACGGTGAAGTTGATGCAGCGGACGTGGACGAAGTGAGGCGAGCAGTCGCGTAGTCGCTCCCCAAAAACCTAATCGCCCCTCTCCCATACAGGATCTGGAGAGGCGGGGTTTCGGAGGCCTGCTCTCCCGTCGACCGTGTACGCGGCGGACGGGATGGGATCACCGGCGGCAGCAGCAGCAATGGAACTGCAGTGGGCGTGGAGGCAGAGATGCGATCTGTTTCGCGTGACGGCTAGGGTTCGCAGCGCCTCACATATATAGGCGCGGCCGCATGGAGAGACGTGGGCTGAACCCACGTCCAAGTCAGTGACATCCCACGATCTGACGTCTCAGATCGTGGCCCCATCTGTCAAAGACCCTCCGTTCCCGACCGGCAAAAAGAAGCGCATAGGTGTGAGCTCGGCTCGGCTCAATCCCGCAACCCGTGGCGCGTCGTGACGAGGCGTGGCGTGGCGAGGCGGGCGGCGGAGGAGGAGCGCGCGGGAACCACTTCTCTTCTCAAGCTCCAATAGCATATGGAAGAGAATGCCTTATAAGGAGGTCCAACTCCTTCTCCACTAGCGGTATGGGACTAAACTTCCCACCACACCTAGTGCCATATAATCCCACATGGGCCCTTAGAGATTAATCTGAAATTGTTAGATGGGCCCAAGGCCCAACTCAAATTTCAACAATGTATATGTCTACCAGCAAATTCAAATTCAAATGTGCGCTGATCCACACAACGCGCCGGATCACACCCGCGTCGGATCGCATCCCCGATCACAACCAAAAACAGGCAAATATTCTTAGTTTTTACATGTCCGAATCCAAAAGAACATCAGTCCAGTAGTCCGTGCATCTCTGCCCTGCCGGACCGGCAATGCCTACCGTCTACTCCCCGATCAAGGAGGTGCCGTCGCCGCCGCGTAGACAGCCTCGGCGTCCGCGGCCACCTCCGCCTCCGCCGCGTCCTCATCTTCCGCCGCCGCCAACTCATCTTTCTGCCGCTCCAATATCTGGTAGCGGAAGGATTGCACGATAATTCTAGCGTCGGCATCCAAAGAGTCGATATTCATGGCCAACATCTTGGCGTCCTCCGCATTGGTGGCGATCTTCACCCTCTTTTCCTTGAGTGCGGCCTTCTTCTTCCCCAGCGTCGCCTTCCTCTCTTCGATCATGGTCCTCCTCTCTTTGAGCTTGATCTTCTTCTCCGTCGCGTCCATCAACTGCTTGAACCTCTTCGCCTTCCTCTCCTCCTTGATTTCCGAGCGCCTCACGCATGACTCCTGCTTCTTCGCCAAGATCTCCTCGAACCTCTCCGTCAGCTTGGCCGCCGCACCTTCTTGCTTCACCCTCTCCTCCTCCCACTTCTTGCCCCGTAAATTTCTTCTAACCTTCTTCGGCGGTTCTTTGGTTGGGTCGGTAGGGTCACTAGTTTCTTCCTCGTTGGCTTGGGCGGCAGTCTTGGCAATGAAAAGGTTCCACTTCGGTTGCCCATTCAACTTCAACCAACAATGCATGACGGTGAAGGACTTCTTCTCCAACTTCTTATACACCACACAAGTACGAGTAGGCTACAAAGTGAAACAATGTATATCCGGGTAGTGAGCAACAAAACAATACATGTCCGGCTAGTGATCAACAAAACTGAAGCCTATCCGGCTAGTGATCAACAAAACTGAAGCATGTCCGGCTAGTGATCAACAAAACTAAAGCATATCTGGCTAGTGATCAACAAAACTAAAGCATATCCGGCTAGTGATCAACATAACTAAAGCATATCCGGCTAGTGATCAACTTACTTGCTCGGTGATTTGTGCATCGCTAGGCCACCGTGCGATGAGATGCTTCAAGTGCCCGCAATACTTTGAGACGGCCTCTTGGATGGTGTACCATCGATGGTTGAGGGACTTCCACTCACGGTTGCGGATCAACGCGTCGGAGTAGGGCGCGAAATGTTTGTGATCATGGAACCATATGTGAATGTTCCTCCAAAAGGTTGTGCCCTTTTGCTCCATGCCATGGAGAGGATCAAGGCTAGTGGCCAACCATGCATCGCACAATAGCTCGTCCTCCCGCATGTTGAAGCTTTCTCCTCTACCTTTCTTCTTCGGATCGCCGACGGTACCATCCGGATCATCGTAGTCGTTGCCCTCCTCCTCCTCCTCCTCCTCCTCCCCCACCGGACGCTGCTCTCCGGCGGCCCAATGTTGTTGTTGCTGTGTGCCATCGCCGATCTCGGTGTAGGACTGCTGCGTGGCGGCCTGGGTGTAGCCCTGCTGCGTGTGGGTGTGCTTGCCGGACTGGGTGGGATCCAAGTCTTCCACCTGCCCGTCCTCATAGCCCCCTCCTCCTCCCTTGCCTCCGTCGCGGATGATGTCGAGCATCTCCCTCTCCGCGTCATACGCCGGCTCCCCCGCTCTAGGCATTGCAGCGAACAGCGTGCGGGCACCCATCTGCTCCCCGGCCGCCGGCCGCGCCCGGACGAGCGGCGGCGAAGAATACTCGGAGAAGAGTGGCGCCGCATAACGTCGACGATGTAAGGCACAGTACCGACGGGGGTTCCGAGCTGCTTCGCGACGTAGTAGTACTGAGGCTTGTAAGGCTCCGGCCATGGCGCTGTCAGTACTGTCGGCGCGCCCATCTGCCGGCGTCCGCCACGGCCGCGCCGACCGCCTCGCCTGCCACGACCTCCACGCCCATCGCCACCACTAGGTCCACCGGCGGCCAAACGCTTCTTGAGCTTCTTCTCCCTTACGGCCTTCGCTTTGACGCGGCGATTTTGCCGCGTCTCCGAGTTGATCTTCCGGGCGAGCGTGATGCTCGGATCCTCCGGCACCTCCGCCAGCTCCATCTCCGATAGGTTCTCCGACGATTCCATGAGGCGGCGGCGAAAGAAAGGAGAGGGTGGGAGAAATGAGCGGGAATTGGGCGGAGAGCGGCGGGGAATGGAAGAAGAGAGTGGGGGTTTTGGCGCAGAAACAGTGTGGGATGCTACAAAAGCGTGGGCTCCGCCTTCCTTTTGGATGGGCCAGACGGGCGGATAGCGATGTTTCTCGTGTCCGGATTCCCGCAAATTTCCCCCACGTTTGTCTCCGTTTGCGGGAGAAATCACGTCCGGACCGCTCAGCGGACCGATACAGGTCGGCGTTGAATGGCTCACGCGGTCCGGACGGATGCGGGCGGTTTGCGGGTCAGCCTTGGAGATGCCTTTATACTTCTTTATATTTCTTTACGGGGAGGGAGTACTTACTACTAACAGAGATGGCAATAGATAGACGAGCACGTACAACCCAGCGTTCTGTTCTGCTGTTAGATGAGCAGCAGTTAGCGTGGGCCCGTGAAGCCTGGTGAATCTTGTACGTACGTACGCGCATTGATTCAGCGAGAGAGAGTCACTATTTTGGCATGTGCCTGCTTTTGGCATACATAAATCGAGCAAGGTCAAAAGTCCCAAATCCGTACGACTGAGCGAGGTCTATCGGCTTGGAAAACTGAGAAAAAAAAACCTAAAAAATTAACAGGACGATGGACATCAAGAAGACAGGAGTGAACAACTTTTTTTTTTAACTGAGAAAGGCGCCAAATGCGCCATATATAAATATATATCAGCTCATACACAATTTACAGCATGAATTACAACGCCCTGTAAAGGAGAATGTTGCAGTTTTTGAAGTACAGGGCATGGCCTATTTCTATGAGCTGAATTAACACAAGTAAAGATAGGTTCAACCAAGTGGTTCAGAACCTGATGTGCACATTTATGAGAAACTCCATTTAGCTCTCTTGAGATATGAAATACTTGAGTTTGGAGCTCTTTTGTAATATGGATGTAATCTGCAAGTTCCTTCCTGATTTCCCAGCCAACTTTACATGAATCAATGCTTCTCTGAGCTGCTGCTCTTGCCAGGATAAGGTTATCAGTAAGAAAGGAAACCTGAGTGATGTTGAGATGATTAGCAACCTTTGCTGCAAACAAGAGAGCCCATGCTTGAGCCTGCAAGGGGGATGATGTTGTAATTGTAGAGGCTTGAATCATTATGGTGTAGCTGTCACTTTGCTCAATGCCTTGTATACATATTCCTATTCCTGTATCTAGTGCACCCGTATTCCCTGGAACTTTTGTGTTCTTCCAGGAGGCATCACAGAAAACCTTGGTACCTGTAATAAGTAAATCTGACTTGATGGTTTCCCCTTGTTTAATGACTGAGTTGTAGTTGCTACAGTTCGTCGTAGTGATGATGTGTTGTTCCTGTTCTGTATACTTCACCAAGGCTTGGCTTGAGGTAATTGCTTTTGCTGCCTGGAAGATCTGCTTGGGCTCGCCTGGTTTTCTGCCAAACAAATTGTCATTTCTGGATTTCCATAAACACCACAAAAAAGTAAAAACATTTTCTAGAGAGACATAGGAATGTTGCATGGAAAGAACGGCTTGTATAGCTTCAATTATGTTCCTGCAATCTTGGATGACAATATCAATTCGAATTAGCCATGGCTCTGAGAACCACACAGCTCTAGCAAAGTTGCAGAGGAAAAATAAGTGAATGTCATCCTCCTCGGAGTCACATCTAGAGCAACATTTACTAATACGATTAGTGAATCTACCCGCTCTTTGACCTGTAGGGATAGCTCTTCTAAGAATTCTCCAAGCAAAAGTTTGAACCCTTGGTGCCATGGTCTTGCTTTTCCAAACTTGTTTAAGAAGGAGCTTTACCTGTGCAGATACTTGCCTTGGCCTAGGCTCACCCTGTTCCTGCATAGCCTGTAAGCAAATTTTGTAGGCCGATTTAGAATTGCATTTGCCAGTAGGAGTGAGGTCCCAACAGAGTATGTCCTTATTGTCACTTTGAATAATGGGAGTTTGTTTAATGATAGTAGCCGCCGGTTGCTCAAAGAGCATGTCAATGAGAGTATTGTCCCAATTCTTTTGGTTTGGGAGCCATAAATCTTTAACAAGAGCTGGATATGTAAAATGGTTGTCCTGAATAATTAAATGATCATAGATGCTTTGCCAAATAGGACACCATGGAGTGCTCCAAATAGAGATGTTCCCGGAAGTGATTTGATAAAATGAATCAGCTTGGAGAATGGGTTTAACTTTTAGGATAGAGGCCCAAAAGGCTGACTTTGGAACATTTGGGTTGGCTCTCCAAAAGGCTGAATCAGGGAAATACTTGGATTTGAGGATTTGGTGAAGATGATCATCAGGATTTTCTGCTATTCTCCATGCTGCATTGACAATTAATCCCTGATTGAGAGCTTGTAGGTTTCTTATTCCTAGACCACCTTCATTTTTAGGGGAGCAAATGTCTTTCCAGGCTCTAAGACATAGAGATTTGGTATTGGGCTCATCTCTGATTCCAGTCCACCAGAAGCTCCTAATGATGGCAGTTAGCTTAGAGATAAACTTTTTGGGAAAAAGGATGTTGGACATATAATAGATTGGTATGGATGCTAAAACAGAGTTAATGAGGGCGAGCCTGCCTGCATGTGTGAGTTTGTTAGCCCAATAGCCACTCAATTTTGAGCTGAACTTGTGAAATATAAAATTATAAGCCGAGGATCTATCTTTCCCAGGAAGAATCAAAGGATGGCCTAAGTGGATGGAGCTTGCATCAATATCTGGGACTGGAAAGATGTTTTTGATGGCTAGACAGGTTGCTGGCTGAACATGTTTGCTGAAAATAATGGCTGATTTAGACCAATTTGGCGTTTGGCCTGAGGCTTTGCAAAAGTTTTGGAGAATAGTTTCCATCATAGTAGCTTCAGGAACAGAGGCTTGGCCACAAATGAGAAGATCATTAGCAAACAAAAGGGAGTGGATAGGAGGACAATCTGGTCCAAGTGTAATACCCCGCTAGCTGGCTTTGTCTCATGGCACGTTGTAGAGAGATGGAAAGGTCGTTAATGGCAAGCACGAAGAGGTAGGGAGACAACGGACATCCTTGTCTGATACCCCTGGCATTATGAAATCTAGCATACGATTGACCATTGATAATCACAAAAAATACAGGGGTAGAGATGCAAGCATGGATGAGATTGATAAAATGATTATGCAACCCTAAACGAGACAAAGCATTCACAATGAAGCTCCATTCTATACGATCAAAAGCTTTTGCAAGGTCAATTTTTATCATGAAAGCTTCCTGTTTCCAAGAATTAAGGCAGAAGGAGTGAGTAATCTCTTGTGCTATGATAACGTTGTTAGATATTCTCCTGCCTTCAATAAAAGCTTGTTGCGTAGGATGGATATAATCAGGTAAATGAGCCTTTAGCCGATTAGCAAGAGTTTTAGCGATAATTTTGAAAACAACATTGCAAAGGCTAATAGGCCTATAATCAGTGGGAACAAGAGGCACTAGCTTTTTAGGAATAAGACCTATGTGAGTGTCATTGATATGAGAGGGAAGCACACCTGAGACATAGAAATTTCTCACCATGGAAGTAACATCATCTCCAATCCAGCTCCAAGTTGCAACATAAAATTCCACATTGAATCCATCTGGGCCAGGTGAAGCTCTTCTTTTCATCTCCTGTAGTGTTTTGCCAAATTTCCTGCTTATCTGGAATAGTATAAGTGAAGTCATGGTCTTGGATCTCAAAAGGGAACTGAGTTCCAATGAAAGGCCTGCCACTATTAGGGTTTGGGGAGGAAAAAATATGCCTGAAGTAATCAACAAAAGTTTGAGCTATTTTCTCAGGATGAAAATGCATAATATTATTTTCATCCTTAATGGAAACAATGGTATTTTTCCTCCTCCTTTTAAGTACAGCTTGGTGAAAATAAGAAGTATTTCTATCACCATCTTTGGCCCAATGCTTTTTAGCTCTTTGACTATAGAACTCAGTTAATCTAGTCATATTATTTTCATATTCAGAAATAAGAGAAGCCTCAAGTTTATGATCTCGAACCTGTGATGGAAGCATTTGAATTTGCTGGATCTTTTGCTCCAAGGAGTTCAATTCTTGTTGGAGAGGTTTCTTTTGCCTGCACCACTTTTTAAGAGCTCCTGCAAGATGATTAGTTCTAGCACAAAAAGGCTTACCAACAGAATTGCTCCAAACAGATTTCGCAAGGGATTGAAAGTCGGATTCCATAAGCCACCAGTTCTCAAATTTAAAGTTCTGCTTCGGGTTTTTGTACTGCCCATCAGTGGAGATTAAAATGGGAGCATGATCGCTAAGGATAATGGGCAAGTTGAAAACATTAGTATTAGGGAAAAGCTCACACCAGTCTGGATTCACTAGGCATCTATCCAGTCTTTCATAGGTGGGTTTAGAGGAGAAACGCTTGTTAGTCCAAGTGTAAGCTGGCCCACTATAACCCAGATCAAAGAAACCACAATTTTTCAGCATAGAGCGAAAGGCATACATCCTATTAGAATTAACATAGGATGAACTCTTATCCATGTCATACAGAATCTCATTAAGATCCCCCATGCATATCATCGGTCTACCGGGGTTACCATAAACAAAATCAGCAATTTGACCCCATATCTGGTAAGTCTGGCAATGATAGGGGTCGCCATATATACACACAAGTCCGAATTGTAATCCAGTAGCAGAATTCATAACGGTGGCCAAGATAGTATAAAAATTTGCTAGGTGAACCGTAACTTGGACATCGTCATTCCACATAAGCCACAATCCCCCAGATTTACCTCGGGACAGAACGATAATGCTATTGTTCATATCAAAACGAGAATTGAGATCGGAGGACTTAACCTTTGATGATTTAATTTCAGAGATGAAGGCTACCTGGGCTTTTGTGGATTGAATAAGTCTTCACGTGTGCAGTGACGGAGCCAACAACTGTGGATCTAGTTCTTGACTACAAGAACAGAACGTGGAATGGTAAAAGAAAATGTTTACGTGATCGCAGCGGTAACTCGGACCTACCGCCCAAGTCTACAGTCTTGCTATGTGCAACAGCGACTCCTTCACCTTCTTGGCAACACAAGTCGTGCACTTTTTGTTCTGGTTGAGTGGCCAAATCTTGGTTCGGGAAAAACAAGGCTTAATAATTTTCACGAGCCGAATCGGGATGAATGGATTCGATCCTGCGTTAAGAGCTATCACATGGACAGATGATCCATACGGCATACCAAAGTTCAGATTTTCTCGCATTACTGAACCGGAGGTAGATGAATTTGGACAAGTTACTGACCCGGCATTTGCAGCCATGTATGCGAGGCGTGGTCGTCATTCTCAGAAGATACACTGCACTACAAAGTCATCATACACCTGCATTCGGTAGAGGCATGTTTGGTAGGTCAGCATAGCACGAACTTTAAAGCACCTCCCAGCCAGGCCCACTAGGAACGTCCGAATCGGCAGTTTCTAGGGAGCCAGACTCGGCCGAAGTAGGGGAGGGGAACGCGGCTCTGAGCTCGTGCAACCACGGAGATGGAGCGAGCTCGCGCGCGTCTCCGAAAAATCGGCGGGAGGATTTTGGGTTACCTCCCGCCGATTCGGCCGCCCTATATAGCCCTCTTCGCCTCACGGCCGAAACTCCTGCCACCCTTCTCCCCCCTTTCAAGCTTTCCCTCCGATGTGCATCGGCGCCGAGAAGCAGGTAAGCGGCGCTCCTTCTCCGACCGGCGGTCCACGGCGGCGGTGACTCGTGTCCTCATCTTCTCCGACCTTTTTCGTGTCTCACTCGAGCTGCAGTGATGGCCTTTGTGAGTTCAATCACCCCCTTTTCTGTACTCTTTGTAGCTAGATCTAAGAGCATGTAGTAGGGTTTGATGTTCGAGCATGTGGTAGGGTTTGATATGTGAGCATCTTGTAGCATGCTAGGGTTGTATCGTGTGCCGATCTGTGAGATTGTGATGTTGTGGTAGCTATTGGTGGTGGATTTGTAGCATGCTAGGGTTGTATCGTAGTGGTGAACACAATGGATTGGTAGCTAGTTGTGATGGACTGGTAGAATGCTTGTTGATGTATGCTGCTCATATCGTGTTATGTTGAGCTAGATTGCCCGATAGTGTGTGCTATGCTTATTGTCAATGTGTGCTACGATTGTAGGACATGACCACGCAGACGCAAGATCTTAGTCAGACCATTGTCCTGTCCGAGAGCCAGTTCCCTCTGTCCTATGTCGAGGACTCCCAGCCCCCCGTCGAGGACCAGATGCCTTCTGATTCAGATGTGTTCGAGGTTTCAGGCATGGGTCCTCCTTTTGTGCCTACAGCATTTGTGCTCGCTGAGCCTGTTGCTATTGCCGCTGCACAAACGACACCCGCAAAGGCAAAGAGGATGGTAGGGGAACAACATGAAGGGGCGACCGTTCATGTCCACGTTCGTGCTTAACATGATGTGTGAGCTTATATCTAGTGGGGTTAGGACTGACAAGGGCTTCAAGGAGGTGCACTTGAACACCGTTCCGAAGCACGTGTTCGAGTTCTATGGCCAGGAGGTGACCTCCACCCAGGTCTACAACCACCTCAGGAAGTGGAGAGGTAGATGGATCCAAGTGTTCAAGCTCAGAGACCTTAGCGACGCCTCATGGGATCATACCACTTGCTTGATCATTCTGCAGGCAGAGCACAACTCCGGCCACGTCACGGTTAGCTCACGTCCTCCTTGTTTAAGCATGTCAACCATTGCCTTCTCGCAACTAACAACGATGTGTTTCTTTCTTAGGACCACCCCAAAGACGCGGAGTTCCTCAACACAACCATCCAGAACTATAACCAGATGCAGCACATCTTCTCCTTTGGGCTCGCAACCGGCAACCATGCCATGTGCTCCGGTGAGCCTCTCGGTTCGCCCATGCCTGAGTTCCCAGACACCCAGGACTCAGAGGCAGTCCTTGATGGTCCTGACAAGCCCTTTGAGCACGTCCCTTTGCTTGATAGGAAGAGGAAGAGGGGTGGGTTGATGGAGGATGAGATCAGTGTCTTCACCAACATGACTGAGGCAGTGAAGGAGGTGGAAACCGCCATAAGGGAGAGCAAGTCCATTGACATCCACCCTGACCAGTACACCGCCGTCATGGACCAAGGTGGGTTCCAAGAGGCTCTGATGGCTGCTCTGAGCCACCTGCTGGACAACAAGTCCCAGGGTGTTGGGTTTGTTGCCATGGCAGACGCTCACAGGTTGCTCTGGCTCGAGAGCTGGTTGGGCAAGCACTACTACTAGTGATGTCTCTGGTGTTGGTTACCGCGTGCATGATCCTCGACGGCGAAGGCAATGGCGACGACGATGACGATGTATATTTTGTGTAGCTAGGGTTTGAAAACTATTTGATGGTCTGCATATTTTGGTGAGGTGGTATATACTAACCCCTCACGCTGATGGCGAACTTGCGGTGGTAGGATTACATCCTCTTTTGAATGTGGTGGTAGGATGACACCATAGTAGTGCTAGGTTGAACTTGCCATGTCATATGATCATGCATGCTTACTATTGCTCTTCTGCTCCATTGCTTGCTGCTTGTGTGCTCCATTGCTTGTTGCTTGAACTATTGCTCTTTTGCACTGCTAGGACAAGTGGTATGTGGTGTTCCACGGGAGGGCTCCAGGGGTTTACAGTTTATGGGAAGCATGCAATGAACAAGTGTCATGTTACAAGAACAACAACCACAGAGGGTTTAAGAGTAGGCAGGCGGCAGAGGATGCTTACTCCAAGTTTGTGTGAAAGCAGACATGCAAGGTTGAAGTTGGCAAGGCGGATCGACACTTTGGGGGGAAGAACTTCATCATCATCATCCAGTTCATCGCCATTGCAGTGTTGTAGCGTTGGTGTGCTCGTTGTGATCGTGTGTAAGGTGCAGCGGGTAAGCTTACCACGTAGGGTACACGTATAGCACACCTCGCAGCCTATGTGCAACCAAACACCGTGTAGTTGCGTGAGTGGAGACAATGCGGGACACCAAACACTGTTCCAAAACCGATCCCCTAATACAGGCAGCCTCGATGCGGGCAACCAAATGAGGTGCAGATGTTGGTTTTTTCCCTCTTTTCCCTCAACCAGGCCCAACTGGGACATGTATGCAATGCAGGAAAATTCACAGATGACAACCAAACACGCCCTTGAGGATCTCTCCTCGCCACCGGCGAGCCCACGGCATGGAGAGAGTGATGATCGTGAAATTAGTGGCATCCTCGGATCCCTGCTTTGGATCATGAGCCAAGGTTTTTTCCCTCTATTGGCATGGGAGAAGTTGATAGGACGCAACCATATCAGTCTTTGAGGAGGAACCAAGGGTCGCGTAATTATTGTCATGAGCTAGGCTGGAGCCTCCCACCTCTATCTTTTAATCACCAAGCCGAATCTAGTGTAGCTCCTTTCTTGTTGACGGTGGCGCACTGTCCTGAGGAAAGACCAGACCAATTGGTGGATCCGTGTGCCTGTGTATTTAGGGAGATTTCTGTTGGAGCTTTCTCGGCTACAGACTTCGCTCTTATTCTAGAGGAAAAAGTCCAAAATAAACCTTGAACTTGTAGATGAAATCTAAATTAAATCCTGGACTTCGAATCCCTGAAATTCGCACACCGAACTCTCCGATCCCGGTCTATTTTAGACCTTGAGCGTGTTCTCAAAGGGATTGTTGACGTGGCACGTAAGGCTGTGACCAGACGCGAGTGGGCCGGCCCAACAGGCGCGAAGCATATTTTTCTTTTTCGTAACATGTGACTTAAAATACCCAAAAAATGAGACTCACGGGGAATCGAACTTGGGACCTGCTACTTGTAGACTGCGTTGGTATTTCCCCGAAGAGGAGAGGATGATGCAATATAGTAGAGATAAGTATTTCCCTTAGTTAAGAACCAAGGTTATCAATCCAGTAGGAGAACCAAGCAAAATTCTGTTAGCGCACCTGCACACACAAAAGCAAACACTTGCACCCAACGCAAATAAGAGGGTTGTCAATCCTCTTAGCGGTTATTTGCAAGGATTAAATCTAATAGGGATAAATAGATAAACTAAAATACTAAATAAAAAAAGAAAATAAATTGCAACAAGGTATTTTTGAGTTTTTAATGTATGATAAAGTAGACCCAGGGGCCATAGTTTTCACTAGACGCTTCTCTCTCGAACGCATAGCATACGGTGGGTAAACAAATTACTGTTGGGCAACTGATAGAAAAGCAAATAATTATGACGGATTCATGGCAATGATCATGTATATAGTCATCACGTCCGAGACAAGTAGACCGACTCCTGCCTGCATCTACTACTATTACTCCACCCATCGACCGCTATCCAGCATGCATCTAGGGTATTAAGTATGAAACAGAGTAACGCCTTAAGCAAGATGACATGATGTAGACAAAGTAAACGCAAGCAATATGATTAAACCCCATCTTTTTATCCTTAATGACAACAATACAAATACGTGTCATGTCCCTTTCTGTCACTGGGATTGAGCACCGCAAGATTGAACCCATCACAAAGCACCTCTCCCATTGCAAGATAAATCAATCTAGTGGGCCAAACCAAATCGATAGATCGGAGAGAAATACAAAGCTATAATAATCATGCATAAAATAGTTCAGAGAAGACTCAAATATTTCTCATGAATAATCTGATCTTAAACTCACAATTCATCGGATCCCAACAAACACACCGCAAAAGAAGATTACATCGGATAGAACTCCAAGAACATCGAGGAGAACATGGTATTGAAGATTGATACGTCTCCAACGTATCTATAATTTTTGATTGTTCCATGCTATTATAGTATCAATCTTGGATGTTTTTACATACATTTACAACAATTATATATCAGTTTTTGGGACTAACCTATTAACTTAGTGCCCAGTGCCAGTTGCTGTTTTTTGCCTGTTTTTGGTTTTCCAGAATATCAGTACCAAACGAAGTCCAAATGCCACGAAACTTTTTAGAGATTTTTTTCTGGACATAAGAGACACTAGAAGCTTCGGGAGAGGGCCAGAAGACAGAGGAGGTGGCCATGAGACACCAGGGCGCGCCCTGGTGCCTCGTGGGCCCACCTCTGCTCCGTTTGACCTAATTCCACCTCTATAAATTCTCTAAAATCGGGAAACCAACAGAGGAGTCCACGTAATACTTTTTCCACCACCGCAAGTTTCTGTTCTCGGGAGATCCCATCTGGAGGCCTTTTTCGGTACTCCGCCGGAGGGGGAATCGATCACGGAGGGGCTCTACATCATCCTTGCTGCCCTTCCGATGATGCGTGAGTAGTTTACCATAGACCTTTGGGTCCATAGTTAATAGCTAGATGGCTTCTTCTCTCTTTTTGATCTTCAATACAATGTTCTCCTCGATGTTCTTGGAGTTCTATCCGATGTAATCACTTTTTGCGGTGTGTTTGTTGGGATCCGATGAATTGTGAGTTTATGATCAGATTCATGAATATTATTTGAGTTTTCTCTGAACTCTTTTATGGATGATTATTATAGCTTTGTATTTCTCTCCGATCTATTGATTTGGTTTGGCCAACTAGATTGATTTATCTTGCAATGGGAGAGGTGCTTTGTAATGGGTTCGATCTTGCGGTGCTCAATCCCAGTGACAGAAAGGGACATGACACGTATGTATCATTGCTATTAAGGGTAAAAAGATGGGGTTTATTCATGCGTGAGTTTACTTTGTCTATGTCATGTCATCTTGCTTAAGGCGTTACTCCGTTCTTTATGGACTTAATACACTAGATGCATGCTGGATAGCGGTCGATGTGTGGAGTAATAGTAGTAGATGCAGGTAGAAGTCGGTCTACTTGTCTCGGACGTGATGCCTATATACATGATCATTGTCTTGGATATCGTCATGATTATTTGCTTTTCTATCAATTGCCCGACAATAATTTGTTCACCCACCGTATGTTATTTTCAAGAGAGAAGCCTCTAGTGAAAACTATGGCCCCCGGGTCTATCTTAATTATATATTGAAAATCCTAAAAATACCTTGCTACACTTTTACTTTATTTATTTTATTTTGTATTTTTGTTTGATCTATTTATCTATTACCATACAATTTAATCTTGCAATTAACCGCTAAGGGATTGACAACCCCTTGTTCACGTTGGGTGCGAGGATTTGTTGTTTTGTGTGCAGGTACTGCTAACGAGTTGTTGCATGATTCTCCTACTGGATTGATAACCTTGGTTTCATAACTGAGGGAAATACTTATCTCTATTGTACTGTATCATCCCCTCCTCTTCGGGGAAATCCCAACGCAGCTCACAAGTAGCAGGAAGAATTTCTGGCACCGTTGCCGGGGAGACATCATCAACATCTATCAAGTACCTACGCATAAAACTTTCATCTCCTTGCATTTATTTTATTTGCCTTTGCCTCTCGTTTTCATCTCCCCCACTTCTAAAAAAGTTTTTACAAAAATACAAAAATATTTTCCGTTTGCCTTTTTCTTGTTTGCTTGATTGCTTGCTTGCTTTACCATTATGGCTAGTTCTTCGCTCGTTACTATTACCCCTGAAAATGAAGTGCTTAATTTTAAACAAAGGGGAGGAGAGAATTTAAAAGATGCTTGGTATAGGATTTGTGATGCTCATAATAGATCAACTCGTAAGCAATCCACCACCATCCTTCTTCGCAATTTTTATGTGGGCATTACTACTTGTTATAGATTTCTACTTGATACTATTACCTGAGGAAATTTCTTGATGTGTCCCTCTATGGATGCTTTCAATGCTATGGGAAATTTAGTGGGATCACCACCTATCACTGTTAATGAAACAACTTTGACTTTGGAACATGTTATGCAAAGGTTAGAAGCTATTGAAAATAAAATACCTACTATTGAACATCTTGAGAATTTAGATAAAAAAATTCATAATCATATCACTCAATTTGGCTGTAAGGTAGGAATCACATTGAAAATCTTAAAGGAAAAGGAACCGGTAATTAATGAAAGAATAGAACAAAGCCCCGCTAGAATCGATAAGTTAGAAGAAATTATTAATAATTTGGGCTCGGCTTTCTCCTACGTTAAGAATATTGATAGAACTCCTCCCAATAAAAATTGCAAGTTTATGTATGTTCCTAAAACCAATGGTGCTACTTCTAGTAAGGGAAATGAGGATCTTAAAATGATTAGCGTGCACCCCAGTTTCATTGATATAATTAAGGAACCTATTCACGAAAGTAAAATTCTTGACTTTGTGCCTAGAAGTGTGATGATGAGAAACACCTATGTTAAATCTACTAGAAAAAATGGATGTGTGATTGAGGAGTTGGAAACGAAGGATGATAATACTTGAAACTATGCATTATGCCTAGCTAGGGGCATAAAACAATAGCGCCTGTTGGGAGGCAACCCAATGAATAAAATAAATTTTTACTTTTTGTTTCTGTTCTTGTGTGTTTACACAACTATGCTACTGTTAAGATTGTGTTTTTATGTTTTAATTAGTGTTTGTGCCAAGTAATGCCTTTGGGATGATTTGGAAGATAGTATAATTGATACTGTTTGGAAAACAGAAAGTTTTGCGTCCAGTGCTGGAATTTTAATTCTGTACTGGAGAGTCAGAAAAATCTGAAATTTTTACACAGTATTGGTATATGAATTTTCCATGTTGTCCTAGTTTTTAAGAATTTTTGGAGTTACATAAGTATACCTTTTAAATATATCTTTACAGACTGTTCTGTTTTAGACAGATTCTGTTTTTGTTGCATAGTTTGCTTATTTTGATGATTCTATGGATCGTATCGGGGGGTATGAGTCATGGAGAAGTTGAAGTACAGTAGTATTATGCCAATATTAAATATGAATCAATTTACCACAGTACTTAGAGTTAAGGATTTATTTGTTATACTAACGGATCTCACGAAGGTTTTGTTGAGTTTTGTGTGATTGAAGTTTTCAAGTTTTGGGTGAGATCACGATAGATGAAGGAATAAGGAGTGGCAAGAGCCTAAGCTTGGGGATGCCCAAGGCACCCCAAGGTAATATTCAAGGAAGACTCAAGCGTCTAAGCTTGGGGATGCCCCGGAAGGCATCCCCTCTTTCTTCTACCAACTATCGGTAATTTTACTTGGAGCTATATTTTATTCATCGCATGATATGTATTTTACTTGGAGCGTCGTGTATTATATGAGTCTTTGTTTTGCTTGCTTTTTAGTTTGTCACAATCATCTTTGCTGGACACACCAATTTGAGAGAGCCACACGTTAATCATGATTTGTTAGAATACTCTATGTGCTTCACTTAAATTTTTTGAGCAAGGCAGTTGCTCTAGTGCTTCACTTAAATCTTTTGGAGCACGGTGGTGGCTATATTTTGAAGAAATATTTGAACTCTCATGCTTCACTTATATTATTTTGAGAGTTGATAAGATTAAAATTTTGAAGAAATATTTGAACTCTCGTGCTTCACTTATATTATTTTGAGAGTTGATAAATTTTGAAGAAATATTTGCACTCTCATGCTTCACTTATATCTTTTTGAGAGTTGATAATAGTAATGGTAATTTGCACAAGATATGAATTTGGTCCCAAAGTGATGAATATTCAAGAGGGATATAATAAAAACTTTCATATAGATCATTGGATATGATAAGTTTGATTCCTTGCAATAGTTTTGCAATATGGAGATGATAATATGTGAGTCATGTTAGTGAGCAATTATGATTTAGTAAGAATATTGGTGTTAAGGTTTGTGATTCCCTGTGCATGCACATTAAGTCAATAGTTATGCAATGAAATTATATCCTACTTATGGTGCATTATTCGGTGTTAGTTATGTTCAATGCATGTTTATGACCATTTTCGCTTTTTGGTTGGTTGGTTCCCAATCTATTTGCTAGCCTTCATTTGTACTAAGCGGGAATGCTGCTTGTGCATCCAAACTCCTTAAACCCAAGTTGTGCCAAATGAGTCCACCATACCTACCTATATGCGGTATTCCAATGCCGTTCTAACTAAATTTGCATGTGCCAACTCTAATTTCTCAAAATAATTTTCCGTTTTGTGTGCCCGTACCGCTCATGAAGCGGCAGGGGGTGGCCAATATTTTCCATGCTAGGTGTGTTATTCTCACGATGAGTGTTTATTCACTTGTCATTGCATGAGAGAGTGGCAGGTAATAGGGATGCCCAGTCCCACAATGAATCAAAATTAATAATAACAAATTCCTTGGAAAGTGTTGGTATGGAGGGCACCCATGGATACGGCTAGCCATGGATTGTGAAAGAATGGTGGAAAGGAAATAAACTTTATTTTCTGTTTGGGAACCGCCTATAATGTGTCTAGCATGGAAGATATTGGGAATTCTCGGTTGTTTTCATTGACAGGAAAAGCATGCCTCTCAAAATAATTTTATCTCTCTAATTTAAGCCTTGAGCTCTAGCACATTTGCAAATCTCTGCTTCGCTCTGCGAAGGGCCTATCTATTTACTTTTATGCAATTTTTATTTTTATTTTGAGTCTCCATCTTCTCTTACAAAGCACCAACTAGAGAGCATTATTGTCATACTTGTGCATTGTGTGTAGCTAATATTGAGTGTGTTTCATGAATGGATCAATGATTGAGCGTAATGGGCTAGGGATAACTTTCTTTAGTGTTGATATTTTGAAAGACATGGTTGCTTGTTAGTATGCTTGAGTATTTATATCTTCATGTCAAACTATAGACTATTGCTTTGAATCATTCAAGTCCAAATGTCCATGCTACAAAAGAAAAGAATATATGATGAATATGATAGGTAGCATTCCACATCAAAAATTCTGTTTTTATCATTTACCTACTCAAGGACGAGCAGGAATTAAGCTTGGGGATGCTTGATACGTCTCCAACGTATCTATAATTTTTGATTGTTCCATGCTATTATAGTATCAATCTTGGATGTTTTTATATACATTTACAGCAATTATATATCATTTTTTGGGACTAACCTATTAACTTCGTGCCTAGTGCCAGTTGCTGTTTTTTTGCCTGTTTTTGATTTTCCAGAATATCAGTACCAAACGAAGTCCAAATGCCATGAAACTTTTTGGAGATTTTTTCCTGGACATAAGAGACACTAGAAGCTTTGGGAGAGGGCCAGAAGACAGAGGAGGTGGCCACGAGCCACCAGGGCACGCCCTGGTGCCTCGTGGGCCCACCTCTGCTCCGTTTGACCTAATTCCACCTCTATAAATTCTCTAAAATCGGGAAACCAACAGAGGAGTCCATGAAATACTTTTTCCACCGCCGCAAGTTTCTGTTCTCTCTGCTCCGTTTGACCTAATTCCACCTCTATAAATTCTCTAAAATCGGGAAACCAACAGAGGAGTCCATGAAATACTTTTTCCACCGCCGCAAGTTTCTGTTCTCGAGAGATCCCATCTGGAGGCCTTTTCCGGTACTCCGCCGGAGAGGGAATCGATCACGGAGGGGCTCTACATCATCCTTGTTGCCCTTCCGATGATGCGTGAGTAGTTTACCACAGACCTTCGGGTCCATAGTTAGTAGCTAGATGGCTTCTTCTCTCTTTTTGATCTTCAATACAATGTTCTCCTCGATGTTCTTGGAGTTCTATCCGATGTAATCACTTCTTGCGGTGTGTTTGTTGGGATCCGATGAATTGTGAGTTTATGATCAGATTATCCATGAATATTATTTGAGTTTTCTATGAACTCTTTTATGCATGATTATTATAGCTTCGTATTTCTCTCCGATCTATTGATTTGGTTTGGCCAACTAGATTGATTTATCTTGCAATGGGAGAGGTGCTTTGTAATGGGTTCAATCTTGCGGTGCTCAATCCCAGTGACAGAAAGGGACATGACACGTATGTATCGTTGCTATTAAGGGTAAAAAGATGGGGTTTATTCATGCGTGAGTTTACTTTGTCAACATCATGTCATCTTGCTTAAGGCGTTACTCCGTTCTTTATGGACTTAATACACTAGATGCATGCTGGATAGCGGTCGATGTGTGGAGTAATAGTAGTAGATGCAGGCAGGAGTCGGTCTACTTGTCTCGGACGTGATGCCTATATACATGATCATTGCCTTGGATATCGTCATGATTATTTGCTTTTCTATCAATTGCCCAACAGTAATTTGTTCACCCACCGTATGTAATTTTCAAGAGAGAAGCCTCTAGTGAAAACTATGGCCCCCAGGTCTATCTTAATTATATATTGAAAATCCTAAAAATACCTTGCTGCACTTTTACTTTATTTATTTTATTATGTATTTTTGTTCGATCTATTTATCTATTACCATACAATTTAATCTTGCAATTAACCGCCAAGGGATTGACAACCCCTTGTTCGCGTTGGGTGCGAGGATTTGTTATTTTGTGTGCAGGTACTGCTAACAAGTTGTTGCGTGATTCTCCTACTAGATTGATAACCTTGGTTTCATAACTGAGGGAAATACTTATCTCCACTATACTGTATCATCCCCTCCTCTTCGGGGAAATCCCAACGCAGCTCACAAGTAGCAAATATCAAAGAGAGAGAAGAAGCCATCTAGCTACTAGCTATGGACCCGTAGGTCTGTGGTAAACTACTCACACATCATCGGAAGGGCAGCAAGGTTGATGTAGAAGCCCTCCGTGATCGATTCCCCCTCCGGCAGAGTACCAGAAATGGCCTCCAGATGGAATCGCGGAAGAACAGAGGCTTGCGGCGGCATAAAAGTTATTCGGGGTGGCTCTCTGTTGGTTTTCCAATATTTGCCAATTTATAGAAGTGGAATTAGGTGAAACGGAGCCATGAGGGCCCCACAAGGCAACACGGCGCTCCCCTAGGCCGTGCCCTGTTGCCTTGTGAAGCCTCCGTGAGGCTTCTGGCCTCCTCCCGAAGCTTCCAAGGTCTCTTTTGTCCAGAAAAAAGCTCCAAAAAGTTTCGTGGCATTTGGACTTCGTTTGGTACTGATTTCCTGAAATACCAAAAACAAGCAGAAAACAGCAACTGGCACTAGGCACTAGGTTAATAGGTTAGTCCTAAAAAATGATATATAATTGCATATAAAAACATCCAAGATTGATACTATAATAGCATGGAACAATCAAAGATTATAGATACATTGGAGACGTATCAAGCATCCCCAAGCTTAATTCCTGCTCGTTCTCGAGTAGGTAAATGATAAAAACAGAATTTTTGATGTGGAATGCTACCTAACATGTTTCATCATGTAATCTTTCTCTTACGGTATGAATAATAAGATCTGAATGATTCAAAGCAATAGTCTATAGTTTGACAAAAAGACATCAATACTCAGGTATACTAATAAACAATCATGTCTTTCAAAATACAAATGCTAAAGAACATTATCCCTACAAAATCATATAATCCTGTCATGCTCCATCTTCTTAACATAAAATATTTATCATGCACTACTCCGATGACAAGCCGAACGATTGGTTCATACTTTTTAACGCGCTTCAGCTTTTTCAACCCCCATGCAATACATGAGCGTAAGCCATGGATATAGCACTATGGTGGAATAGAGTGTCACTACTAGGGAAAAGCTTATAGGTAGAACATTAGCAGTAGCGTTGGGTTTGGACAGCGCTACAAGTAAGGCCTTAGCAGTAGCACTGGAAATACTTGCCGCGCTACTGCTAAGTGGGCCCCAACGTGCCCACCGACGCTAGCTGTAGTAGTAGCGCCCTCCAAAATACAGCGCTACTGCTAAGATTTGAGCAGTAGCGCCGGCTCTGACAAAAACGCTACTACTATTGGGCCCCACTTAGTAGTAGCGCTGCGCCGAACAAGCGCTACTACTATGCACCTTAGCAGTAGCGCCGGCAAAAATACAGTGCTACTGCTAGGCGTGACTGGTGCCACCTTTTCACCCACCCCCTCTCCCCCTCCCCCTTCCTCCCCCTTTCCCCTCTCCCCTCCTTTCCCCTCTCCCCTCTCTAAGTTACTTCTCCACCATTATTGCCCTTCTTCTCTCTTCCTTCTACCTCTCTTCTCTCCCCATTAATGCCCCCCTCCACCATAATTCTCCTCCATAAATGGCCTCTTTTCTCTATCTTCCTCATTTATTTGGCTCTCCCTCCTTCCATACATATATATCCATTTCCCACTCCTAGATTTGTCTCATAGCTACCTAGCTCATCTCTCTCCCTCTCCATTAGTTAGCTAGAGTCATCTCTCCTCCCAACAACTAGATCTAGCTAGCTAGCCATCCACTTTCGATCCCTATAGGTAGCGAAGGCCTCATCTAACCGTGCTCGATCTCTCTCGGGAGATAGGTGAGTAAGAAGTTGTGCATTTCAAGAATGGGAATATGTGTGTTTGTGATATGAAGGGATTTGTGCGAGTGACATGCCCCCTGAGTTGCTTATGTTTTGCCGAAATGTCAATTTATTTCCGTTTCGGCGAATTTCGAGCAAACTCGATATGTCCTATTTTTAGGCAAGGTCATGCCAAATTTTTGTATGACTTTGATGCATGCATGCATTTTGTTTATAATCTTTTTTCTTGTTATACCGCGCAGTCGGTCATGAAGGTGAGTGGAAGGAAGGTGGAGAGATACTTGCAATCCGCGGTGATGGACATGTATGCAAATAATCGGACTGGGATTAGATGTCCGTGTACAAGATGCAAAGAAGGATTCATTCTGGACCCCTTTGATCGTGGCAGTTTGAAGGCGCACCTGCTCATGAATGGTTTCATGGATGGCTATACTCGGTGGATAAGTGAAGATGATGATGAGCATGTCCACATGGCAGGCAATAACGACATGGGGCTAGACGAAGAGATGACCGATCGACTCAAGGACGATGGCGCCGGACATGGCGGCGGGGAAGAGTCCGGACATGGCGGCGGAGAAGATTCCGGACACGGCGAAGAAGAGTCCGGACATGGCGGAGAAGAGGCGGTGGACACGCCGCAGTCTTCGACGCTACTAAGTTCAATCGTGCAGGACCCTCATGTTCGAGACCTGCTTCGCTAGAATACGACTAGCGACAGAGCTGCTTCTAGAGAGGAGGCCAAGCTGGCACAACTGGAAGTAGACTCGAAGACTCCATTGTATGACGGTTGCGATCCCGAGGTGACCCGCTTGAGTTTCACGCTCGAACTTCTAAAGACGAAGGCCAAAAACAAATGGACAGACACAAGCCTCGATGAGCATTTGAAGCATCTACATAATAAAGTTCTTCCCGCGGGGAACGTGTGTCCTACTAGTGTCGAGGAGGCCAAGAAAATCGTTTGCCCTCTTGATCTGCTGCACATTAGATACCACGCATGCATCAACGATTGCATCATTTATCGGGAGGAGCACGCGGAAAAAACCAGCTGTCCAGTGTGCAATGCTTCTTGATACAAGAAGGCCGGAAAGAAAGCTCCTCAGAAAGTTGTATGGTACTTTCCGATCACTCCCCGTCTGCAGCGGTATTTCGTAGATCCTAAGGAAGCAAAGCTCATGCGCTGGCACGCGGAGAGGAAGAAGCCCGGCGATGGAGATGATCCGAAGCTGAGACACCTCGTAGATGCTAGCCAGTAGAGAGCATTCAATGCCGAATATCGATTTTTCGCAGAAGATGCAAGGAACATCGTGCTTGGCGCGAGTACCGATGGCATGAATCCGTTTGGAAACCAGAACACCAACCACAACACATGGCCCGTCTTTGTATGGATGTACAACCTCCCCCCATGGAAGTGCATGAAGACAAAGTACATGCACATGAGCATGCTGATTCAAGGGCCGAAACAACCGGGAAATGATATTAACCTGTATCTGGGGTTACTGAAAGAGGAGCTACACACGTTATGGAAATCACCGATCAAGACATGGGACGCCAGCACAGGAGATTATTTCTATATGAGAGCCGCGCTGATGACGACGGTGCACGACTATCTCGGTTACGGGTATTATGGCACCCCGATAGAGGGCCGACGCACGCCAGTCCCAGGATAAGACCTGGCGCACGTCTGAGACATGATACAGCAGATCCAGGCACAAAAATGGCTTTATTATATGAAATGGAGTTTTACAATGCTGTTGCTTACAACAATATTACATGGCTCCAAGGCTAACTAAATGGCAGCGGAGGTCTTGGTTCATTGGCAACAACGTCTCTGGCTGGGCTCCACAACTCACAGGACTGGCTGGGTTACGATCTAGCCTGACGTATCTTCTCCTGCAACTGGCCACGTGCAAGGCCAGGTGAGTACTTTGAATGTACTCGCAAGACAACCAAATACATAGCATCCAAACAAGCAGATGACAAAGCAAACCCTATGCTCATATAAGAATTTATTCTAAGCATGGCATGAAATTAACAGGAAAACATGGATCAAGCATGGCATGGAATTAACAGGAAAACATGGATCAAGCATGGCATGGAATTAACAGGAAAACATGGATCAAGCATGGCATGGAATTAACAGGAAAACATCTACATATCATAGCATGGCATGGCTATGATCACATTAGGTGCTTAAAGTGCTTACTGTTACCGAATACCAACTTACTCTCTCCTGGGTTGTCCCACAACCCTCGAAATACTCATGATCCAACGAGTACTTCTGAACATAAGACAAGTTCTTCCATCATTATTATCATTGTCACGGTTGACCATCCTAGAGAGGCCTAAACGGACTGTCCAATACCGTGGACGCGGCTATTCGAATAGGTTTTTACACTCTGCAGAGGTTGCGCACTTTACCCACACCATGGAGTACCTGGCCTCGTGATCCCAATCGGGTGGACCGGTGGTGCTCCAACGAAACCTGCCTGACCCGTGACTCCTCTATCGTACCACCGGCAATCATCCTCCCCCGGAGTCCTGCCCTGGGTGGCCCCTGTGTCACCTCGTGACACCTGCCACCGTCGTGGCCAAACAAAAATGTCCCAAACGGGGACTCCCGGGCTAAACAAACAACTGGGCTCACAAGGTTATCGCCGCCTACCGGGCCAGGGTAGCACGCGCGCATAACCTTCCCTAGTTTGGTGGTACCGATAAAAGAGCACAAAGCCAGACGAAGTCAAGGCCGTCCCATACCGGCAAATATGGCTGCACGGAAAAGTCCGGGTAGGTGTCTCTTGATCAACCAACTAAGTTTAGTTTATCGGTTCAATTTAATATTTCCGTCATCACACCATAACATCAACATTTATGAGAAAGAACAATTACTTAACAACAGCATGGCAAAATCATAACGGTACTGACAATCATGGTATGAGATCAAATCATAGCACTAACATGATAACGGTATTAAAAGTATTGTTACTAGCATGGGGAAAAATATGACATGACAGCAATTCATGATATCACATGGTAAATAACACTAGTATCTAGCACAGATGAAATAACAGGACTACGGCAGTGCAGACTAACAGATGATCCGAAATATACTACAACACACACAGGGTGCAAGCAAAGTCATCACGCAAGTTCGGAGCTCATGATAAGAGGTTGGCTTGCCTTGGGGTTGATGGAGTCACCGGGAAGAAGTGCGATAGGCTCGCGGAAAGATTTGCTGAAAAGGTTCCCTCTCGGAGGGGGGCTGATTAAGGGCAAGGGCAAAATGGTCATTTTCACAGTGTAAAAACATTATGAAAATGAAACCATCGGAACGGACTCGACGAACTGAACACGTGGGCGTTGGTTTTACCTCAATCGGAGTTACGGTCGCGGAGAAACGGCCGTTCGTTCGTTAAGTGGTAAAACAAACAGAAATCTGTTCATTTTAGCCCTTAACGGGTGAACGCCCGCAAAATAACCCTTTCGGCCGCCGGCTAAAAGCGAAAGCGCATTTCTGTGTTTACGCTTTTACTGCAGAGAAAGCGTACTCCCATCTGAAGCTACGGGAGAATACGTTTCTCGAATTGGAAAGAGTATTCTTCGAATTACGCCTTCACTTAAAACCGGCTGGGCCCGTGTTGACTTTTTCTCCTCCGACTGATGAGCGGGCCCCGCCTCATCCCTTCCCTTTCTCTCTCTCTATTTCCTTCCTCTTCCTCTGGTCGTCGCCTCCCCCGACAGAAACAGAGGAAGGCCGCGGCGGCTCGGACCTCGTCGGCTGCCGGCGCTCCTCTGCACAGCGACACCCTCCGATGAGACAGGCGGCCTCGTGGCACCGCCCCGCACCCGTGGGTGGTTGCAGCCTCGCCTGGGGTGGCCTACGGCGCCCTCGCCACTGGCAGGAGCGCGGCGGCTAACGGGCAGCAGAGAGGACGGCGGCGGCTCAGTGAGCTCTGGAGGAGGCTGAGAGCAAAAATGGAGAGGAGGGAAAGGGCTCGGGCGTGGGGTGGCTCGCGGGGATCGAGCGGCGGCAGAGAAGACGGCCATGGCGGCGATTGGGGTGGCGGGCTCGGGCTACGCCTGCCGGGATTGGGGTGGGGGCTAGCTGGGGAGAGCTCTACCGCTTCTCTGGGTGCCCGAAGAAGGAGAGGGGAAGGCCTCTGGCGGTCGGATTGGAGCGGAGCCGTGGCGATGGCCGTCGGCCATGGGAGAGGACAGGGGGCTCCTTGAGCTCAAGGGAGGGGCTGGGTTGGATGCTGGTGGAGAGGAGGGCTCGGGGACGCGCCTTAAATAGCTCGGGGAGGAGCCAGCCGACGAGGGACGGAGCTTCGAGAGCTCGGCGAGGTGGCGGTGCTCCGGTGGAGCACCCATGTCGGCAGAAGCGGCCAACGAGCTACGGGACGAGGGGGAGAAGGCTCCAGGCAGTTCACGCGAGCGGTGGAGAGCTCGCCGGCGCGCCCGGACAAGCTGCGGCCTGCAGGAAGCGGCCTCCCGAAGGATCTGGTGCACAGAGCACCGATTCTGCCGACAACGTCGACGGTCACCACTGGCACCACGTGCACTTGGCCCCAAAACGCAATAGAACCATGTCAGACGCGGGGGTCAGGCCTCAATTAGATGATGTGAGTCCTCATATCAGAACAAGGGGCCCTGGTGTGACTGCTTTGACCTCATTTGTCATTCAGCTGCCAGGTGTTTGTACTGGATATAGGTCATCTCACATCTCTACTGGGTCTGATCTTTGGCTGAGGTTGACCACTCACTAGAGTGATTATCTTGGCTAAAATTCAGCTCAAAAAGATCACTCTAGATGGCACCTCCTTTGCAACCTAGCAAATTGGCCAGAAATGCAAATGAGGATGTTGGGGTCAAATGGCTAGATGGAATTAGCTGATTTTTGGTGGAGAGTGATGATTTGGTCAGGAGAGATAGCTGGAAAAGTTTCAGCTCAAATTGATCATCCATGAGGGTACTTCCTTCACAGAAATTCAATCTGAACAGAAACTTAGATAATTTGCTGGGGAAAATTGGCTAGATGAAATGGGCTGGTTTTTGGTATCCAGAGGTGATTTATCAATGTTAACCACCCTGAAAAATCTCAGCCCAAAAAGATCAAGGAAACAAGCACTTCCTTTGCAAACTGGAAATCTGGACAGAATTTGCAAATGGATGTTGTGCTCAAAATTTGAATTTTGGAACTTGGATCTTGATGGAAATGGTGAACATATGGGCAGGAGAAGCTCCACAAATTATTTGGGATTTTTCCTAGCTACCAAAATGGTAGTTCCTTTGGAAAGGCCCCAAATTGAAATATTGACTTTAAATAGGAAAATGCAATTTCCCTTATTTAATTATGGCCAATATTTTTGTGAGAGCTCAATATGATCACAAAGAATATCTCCACAAGTTTTCATGAGCTTTGGAGATGGATAGATATTTTTCTGGATTTAATTCCTCAGAAAGGCAGAAAGAGGAATTAATTCTAGATGAGAAATATTGCATATGACTTAGCAATATTTTTGCACATCTAGGGTTTATGGATGAAGGAGAGTCTCTGGAAATTTTGGGAGGATCAATAGAGCAAGGAAAAATGATAGCTCCTTTGTAAACACAAAGGCAGGATTCCCAGTTCCGATATTTTGGAACTAGGGTTTGAATGAGGTTCGGGGTTAACTGACAGGAGCTTGGCTGGCACAAGAGCATGAGAAAGATATGGAAAGGCTGAGGATTGTCTGGATTCACCTGGTCACTCACCAGATTCCAGAGGAAAAATTTGGGAGAGAAGAGCTAGGAAGGAATAACAGCACAAAAATCGATAACCCGATTTTTGGGGTGTTACAAACCTTCCCCTCTTAAGAGAATCTCGTCCTCGAGATTCCTAGGGTTAGCTCAAAACAACAACTACTCCTCCTGGGAAAACTTCTGGGTTGGGTTTTAACCCGGTGGTTGAAAACAACCGAGTGAAAAGTACCGAAAATTGGTACACCCAGATCGGATACGGATATCGCGGGATCTACTCCACGGGTAGGGGTCGCTGGGTTTGGGAGGCTGGCAAACGAAGAAAGCGCGAATGGATGAGGGCATGCGGTTTTGCATTCCACATGAGTACTGCCGCAATTGTACTTAGGGGAATGAACTTGGCGTGCAGACCTTGCTCACACAATACACATGCAATCTACTCAAACCAAAATGCAGGCCAATGCATATAGGGGCAACATACATGCAAAGGAAAAGAACACATCCAACATATTACACTACGGTGTTTTAATGCTAGTGGGTGTATGTACTCCTGGTATACATACACCTACACCAGCCCGTATTTCAGTAGGGACTCCAAGCGAGTCCGTTGTTATTAGGTGTAAGTGTCCTACTGATCGAAATCTTGTTGAGAAACCATTGCCAGCTCTGCTAAACATTTCTGCTTAACAGAGAGACAGATGAACCAAGCACACAGAGCAAACATACATAACATTACAACAGCACACAAGTTACAAACATATAAGCATACAACAACACGCAAATCTTACTAGGCAGCGAACAACAACTCACTCCGAACTACAGGGTTCTACTCTTGCTGGGGCTCTCCTGGGGGATGTAGGCTGAGCCAACTTCCATCTTCATCGTCGTACACCTCTATGGGTTGGGGCTCAACTGCTGGAGCTGCGGCGGGAGCTTGACGGAACACATCCTGACGACGAAGACGCCGCATAGCTCGTCGAATAAAATTTGGGTGGACGGAGCCATAGTTCCACGGGTTCACAGGCTTCGAGGGTAACACTAGCTGCGAAGGTGGCACTGGGTTTGGCAACATGGAACTGGTGGCTTGGGATGCAGCTTGACGGGCATCACGGTATGCTTCCGTAACAACCCGAGTGGTGCGTTGGTCAAGGGCTTGAAACTCTCCAAGGATGCCGGAGATCAGCAGTCCCTGGGCAGCAATGAACTGAACTAGGCGAGCCATTGCCGAGTCGGGATCTTCGACTGTGCTGAAGAACTCGTAGCCTTCGCTGGACGTAGAGGGAAAGTAGCGAAACTCCCGCATCTCCGCTACTTGCGAGAACTGGAAACGAAGACGGGCGATGGCTTCCGCAGCAGCTATCTGAACAGCCAATGCGGGGGTGGGCATGGGTTTGCCCTGAAAAGTCAAGGGCTTCCCATCCTCTACTGGACCTGGGCAGATATGCGCATTCGCATAGAATCGGCAAAGGTGAGGAACGGGTTCCGATTGGAACACCGTATACACCGGGATAGTATTATAGCCAAGGGCTTGGGTGAGCATGCTCGAAAGAATGGGCGGAAAGGCGGGATAACCACTAGCCAAGGTTCGGATATGGAAAGCGGGTGCTCTGGAAGAACTAGCCATGGCTGCTGGTTTGGAGATACTGGCTTGGGTTCTCTTGCGGGGATCTGGCTTACTGAACGGAGATGGCTGCGTCTCACAGGTGGGAGGGGTTTTAAATAGGCAGCCAGGCTAGGACATACCAGCATGGCATGGATCCTCCTCGTGCCGGGTAAAGGATACGCTGGCACGGCTGGCAACTGGGTAGGGTCGCGGTCCAATCCAGGGATGGCTGGGCGGGCGGACAGCTGGGTAGGGACACGTCAATTCCGACTACGCCGTCTGTTGGTCAACAGTGGCCGTGTCGGATGCCAGGGATGGGTCAACTCTACTGGGCTCACTATGGTCGAAAATAGGGGTGGTCTAAGGCTAGGGTAACCTACAGCCAGCCTGGCTCTAATACCACGTCTTATGGCACCCCGATAGAGGGCCGACGCACGCCAGTCCCAGGATAAGACCTGGCGCACGTCTGAGACATGATACAGCAGATCCAGGCACAAAAATGGCTTTATTATATGAAATGGAGTTTTACAATACTGTTGCTTACAACAATATTACATGGCTCCAAGGCTAACTGAATGGCAGCGGAGGTCTTGGTTCATTGGCAACAACGTCTCTGGCTGGGCTCCACAACTCACAGGACTGGCTGGGTTACGATCTAGCCTGACGGATCTTCTCCTGCAACTGGCCACGTGCAAGGCCAGGTGAGTACTTTGAATGTACTCGCAAGACAACCAAATACATAGCATCCAAACAAGCAGATGACAAAGCAAACCCTATGCTCATATAAGAATTTATTCTAAGCATGGCATGAAATTAACAGGAAAACATGGATCAAGCATGGCATGGAATTAACAGGAAAACATGGATCAAGCATGGCATGGAATTAACAGGAAAACATGGATCAAGCATGGCATGGAATTAACAGGAAAACATCTACATATCATAGCATGGCATGGCTATGATCACATTAGGTGCTTAAAGTGCTTACTGTTACCGAATACCAACTTACTCTCTCCTGGGTTGTCCCACAACCCTCGAAATACTCATGATCCAATGAGTACTTCTGAACATAAGACAAGTTCTTCCATCATTATTATCATTGTCACGATTGACCATCCTAGAGAGGCCTAAACAGACTGTCCAATACCGTGGACGCGGCTATTCGAATAGGTTTTTACACTCTGCAGAGGTTGCGCACTTTACCACACCATGGAGTACCTGGCCTCGTGATCCCAATCGGGTGGACCGGTGGTGCTCCAACGAAACCTGCCTGACCCGTGACTCCTCTATCGTACCACCGGCAATCATCCTCCCCCGGAGTCCTGCCCTGGGTGGCCCCTGTGTCACCTCATGACACCTGCCACCGTCGTGGCCAAACAAAACTGTCCCAAACGGGGACTCCCGGGCTAAACAAACAACTGGGCTCACAAGGTTATCGCCGCCTACCGGGCCAGGGTAGCACGCGCGCATAACCTTCCCTAGTTTGGTGGTACCGATAAAAGAGCACAAAGCCAGACGAAGTCAAGGCCGTCCCATACCGGCAAATGTGGCTGCACGGAAAAGTTCGGGTAGGTGTCTCTTGATCAACCAACTAAGTTTAGTTTATCGGTTCAATTCCCAGTTCCGATATTTTGGAACTAGGGTTTGAATGAGGTTCGGGGTTAACTGACAGGAGCTTGGCTGGCACAAGAGCATGAGAAAGATATGGAAAGGCTGAGGATTGTCTGGATTCACCTGGTCACTCACCAGATTCCAGAGGAAAAATTCGGGAGAGAAGAGCTAGGAAGGAATAACAGCACAAAAATCGATAACCCGATTTTTGGGGTGTTACAGGTATGTCTCAGGCCAGGTGTGCCACGGATACTACGGATGCACGAGGTGCATGGATGATACAATGTCTCAGCAGCTTACGTTAATGAAAGATGGCGGGTCTGGGAAAATCATGTACATGGGGCATCGTAGATGGCTCGAGAAGGATGACCCATGGAGAAAACGTGGAGATCTATTCAATGGTTTGGCTGAGCATCGAGGACCTCCACGTAAGAGGAGCGGCGCCGAAATCAACGAGCTGTTGAAAAACTGGGAACAGTGCCCCGCGCCGGGAAAGATGAAAAAGGCGCCAGAGCCACTGCTGAAGGTATGGAAAATGAGGTCTGTTTTCTGGGACTTGGACTACTGGCCCAATCACGACACGCCTCATTGCCTTGATCAAATGCATATCACGAAGAATGTCCTCGAGAGCTTGCTTGGAACACTAATGAACATGCAGGAGAAGACCAAGGATGGGCCGAGGGCAAGGAAAGACTTGGAAGATTTGGAGATCAGGGGAGATCTCCACATGCCGCCCCATAAAAAGTCGACAGAGGAGACGGAGACGGAGACGGGGGCGGGGGAAAGGGGCAGAAAAGTCAACAAGAAGGAGGAGAATTATTGCCCCCCTTCTTGCTTCACCTTAAGTGCGAAAGAGATCGATCAATTCATCAAGTGCCTTATGGGAATCAAAGTCAGTTCCGGTTACTGTGGGAAGATAAGCAGATTTCTAGACACCAAGAAGAAAAGGTTCAGCGGGATGAAGTCTCATGACTGTCACGTGATGATGACGCAGATACTCTCGGTTGCCATTAGAGAGAGAATGGACAAGCATGTCCGTGACACGCTTACTGGTCTCTGCAACTTCTTCGATGTTATCTCTCGAAAGTCCATCAGTGTGAAGCAGCTCCGAAGGCTACAAGAAGAGATCGTTGTCATACTATGTGAGCTTGAGATGTACTTCCCGCCCGCGTTCTTTGACGTCATGGTGCATCTGTGTGTCCACATCGTGGACGACATCATCGACCTCGGGCCGACATTCCTTCACAGCATGATGCCGTTCGAGAGGATGAATGGGGTCATCAAAGGATTCGTTCGTAACATGTCCCGTCCCAATGGGAGCATCGTCCAGGGCTATCTGACCCACGAGTGCATCTCCTTTTGCGAGAATTATCTAGGCGTCGGAGACCCTGTTGTTGGTTTGCCCGTCAAGAAGCACCATGGGAGGCTCGGAGGAGAAGGTCACAACAACGGCCGGAGGGAATTGCACGTGGACTACTCGGGTCGACGGAACGACTTTGACAGGGCTAACTTAGTAGTGCTACAACACCTAGATGCGGTAGAAGATTATGTGATACTGCACAAAGAAACCATCGCAAAGAAGTACCGTGATCAGGGGATGGGCAAGACGGACGCCGAAGTTACTGTAGAGCACAACTCCACTTTCTTGCATTGGTTCAAAGAGCAAGTTCTTGCTAATCCCCCGGAAGAGGGCAGTGCGGACGGATTGCTCATATACGCCTTAGCACATGGCCCCGCACCCAACCTCGCGACCTATCAGGCATACGATATCAATGGGTACACGTTCTACACGGAGGCCAAAGACATGAACAGTGATTACCAGAACTCAGGGGTGACGATTGAATGCATGACCGACGCCAACGGCACAACTGAAAGATTCTACGGAAGTGTCGAAGAGATCTGGGAGCTTGACTACGCTGGACTGCACGATGCGACAATGTTCCGTGTCAGATGGGCTATGGACGTCGTAAGAGAAAACAAGTATTTCACTACCATGTCTATACCCGATGCGAAGAGCGCTACCGTGAACGTTAACGTCATCGCCAAAACTGAGCCATGGGTACACGCTAAGCACGTGACACAATGCTTCTTCATAACCGACCCGACCAATCCCAGCCGTGTTGTCGTGAGGAGAGGCAAAAGGAGCATCGTCGAAATGGATGGAGTCGCCAACGAGGAAGACTACGACCAACACGGCAACCCGATGAGGGAAGATGACGATGACGATGAAGCATACGTCAAAAGAAGAATCAAGACTACATTACGTAAGAAAGATCGTACTCCATGGTTCCGGAAAAGTCACAACGAGGGGCTCAATTATTCGACAACAAACAAGAAAGGAAAGAAGCTCAATGTGAAACGTCGTCGCGCAGCTGAGAAATCATCATTTATATATATGTATCTATTTTGTGTACGCACTTAAGTAACCGTTATCGGTCAAATGATGTATACATCGTATCCCCTTCAATTACCACCATGGTTCCGGTGATATTGGCGTAGTGTGGGAGGAGACGTTCTCGTCGACTGCGTGCGAGGCCGTCGGGAGAAAAACAAAAACAAAAACAAAAAGGAGAAAGAAAATGAAAAGCAATACAAAAGAAAAAGAAAAGTTAACAGAAAAGGAAAGGAAAATAATAAAAAGAAAAGAAATTAGGGAAAGAAAATATAAGAGTTAGCAGTAGCGCGGGATTCGTACCAGCGCTATAGCTAAGTTAGCTATAGCGCTGGGTCTTAATCCCATGCTACTGCTATGTGTATTTTAGAATTAAAAAAACAAAAAATGGAAGAGTTAGCAGTAGCGCTGGGTACAGACCCGCGCTATAGCTAAGTTAGCTATAGCGCGGGTCTGTGCCCGGCGCTACTGCTATTTTGATTTACCCCCTCGCGCCCGCCCTCCTCCCCCAAAATTCAACATTCTCCTCCCGCGCCCCCTCGCTCCCTCCTCCGACGCCCCCGCCGCCCTCTGCCGCCACTCCAGCCTCCTCCTCGTCCACGCCGCCGCTCTAGCCTCCTCCTCGTCCGCGCCGCTGATGTCTACTACACAACTTATTCTTGTAGACTTGTGTTGGGCCTCCAAGCGCAGAGTTTTGTAGGACAGTAGCAATTTTCCCTCAACTGGATGACCTAAGGTTTATCAATCCGTGGGAGGCGTAGGTTGAAGATGATATCTCTCAAACAACCTTGCAACCAAATGCAAGAAATCTCTTGTGTCCCCAACACACCCAATACAATGGTAAATTGTATAGGTGCACTAGTTCGGCGAAGAGATGGTGATAAAAGTGTAGTATGAATGGTAGAAATATATTTTTATAATTTGAATAAATAAAAACAGCAAGGTAGCAAGTAACAAAAGTGAGCATAAACGGTATTGCAATGCTTAGAAACAAGGCCTAGGGTTCATACTTTCACTAGTGCGATCTCCCAACATTGTTGACATAGTTGAATCATATGTAAATCCCTCACGTGCGACAAAGAGTTCACTCCAAAGTCACAAATAGCGGAGAACAAACGAAGAAATTGTTGTAGGGTACGAAACCACCTCAAAGTGATCCTTCCCGATCAATCTTATGAGCCATCCCCATTAATTGTCACGAACAGCCCTAGAGTTCGTACTAGAATAACACCTAAAGATACACATCAACTAAAACCCTAATGTCACCTAGGCACTCCAATGTCACCACGAGTACCCACGGGTTTGATTATACGATATGCATCACACAATCTCAGATTCATCTATTCAAACCAACACAAAGAACTTTAAAGAGTGCCCCAAAGTTTCTACCGGAAAGTCAAGACGAAAACGTGTGCCAACCCTTATGCATAAATCCCCAAGGTCACGGAACCCGCAAGTTGATCACCAAAACATACATCAAGTGACTCAAGTGAATATCCCATTGTCACCACAGATATCCATATGCAAGACATACATCAAGTGTTCTCAAATCCTTAAAGACTCAATCCGATAAGAAAACGTCAAAGGGAAAACTCAATTCATCACAAGAAGATAGAGAGGGGAAAACTCCATATGATTCATCTATATCAACAAAGCTCGCGATACATCAAGATCGTGCCATCTCAAGAACACGAGAGAGAGAGAGAGATCAAACACATAGCTACTGGTACAAACCCTCTGCCCCGAGGGTGAACTACTCCCTCCTCATCATGGAGACCGCCGGGATGATGAAGATGGCCTCCGGTGATGCCTTCCCCCCTCTGGCAGGGTGCCGGAAAAGGGCTGTAGATGAGATCGTGGAGGTACAGAGGCTTGCGGCGGCGTAAAAACTCATCTAGGTTAACTTTCGGGGGTTTCTGAATATATAGGATTTTTCAGCGTTGGAATCACGTCAGACGGAGCCACGTGGGCCCCACGAGGTACTAGGGCGCGCCTGGGGGGTGGCGCGCCCTGGTGCCTCGTGGGCACTGGGTGGCCCCCCTCCAGTGGGTCTTGGTTCCAGTATTTGTTATTTGTTCCATGAAAAATCTCCAAAAAGTTTCATCCAATTCCAAGAACTTTTATTTCTGCACAAAAAACAACACCATGGCAATTCTGCTGAAAACAGCGTCAATCCGGGTTAGTTCTAATCAAATCATGCCAAAACCATATAGAATTGTTATAAACATGGCATGAATACTTCATAAATTATAGATACGTTGGAGACGTATCAGCATCCCTAAGCTTAATTCCTGCTCGTCCTCGAGTAGGTAAATGATAAAAGAAATAATTTATGAAGTGTGAATGCTAGCATAGTGCATAAGTTTGATCAATGATAATTTCAATCACTTTTCCTAGCATCATAACAGCAACTTTCTCTCATAAAAATCATCATGATAAAGTAGCAATTAAAAACAGAAATTTTGATGTGGAATGCTACCTATCATAATCATCATATAATCCTTTCTTTTATAGCATGGACATTGGACTTGAATGATTCAAAGCAAGATCATTATTATAACAGCAATATTTATTATCATAAAACTTCTCATGAGGAAGTAACAATTCATCACAACAATGAAGTATAAGGCATAAACTTTCTTGGAAACTAACAAACTATTCTAGTCAACAATGCAATTGCAATTCATCATATTTTCAGGAAGGGTCTTATGTATTAGCTTTTTAGCAAGTCCACATACTCAACCATCATTTAGTTTTCTATGATTGCTAACACTCACGACATATATATGGAGCAAAAGTTTCAGCCAGACACATCGAAAGATAGGGGCTTGTGATTTCGCCTCCCAACTTATTCACCTCAAGGGTGATGTCAACAATAATAACTCATGATCACTCATATCCAACTGGATATATGTGCCTAGATCTTTCCCCACCACATGATGCTTGCAAAAGAGAAAAATAAAAAAGAAGTAGAGGAGAACACTATTGACTCTTGCATAAAAAATAAATTCATAAAAGTAAATGCATAAAAGTAAAATATAGGCCCTTCGCAGAGGGAAGCAGAGGTTGTCATGCGCTTTTTATTTTTGGATGCACAAGCCCTTAATGCAAAGGAACGTCACGTTATATTGCCCCTTGTGATAGCAACCTTTATTATGCAGTCCGTCGCTTTTATTTCTTTACCATCACAAGTTCGTACAACGCTTATTTCCCTTACAATAAAAGATCATACATATTTTAGGAGCAATTTTTATTGCTTTTTGCACCGATGACAACTTACTTGAAGGATCTTATTCAATCCCTAGATAGATATAGTGGACTCTCATGACATGAAACTGGGTTTAAGGGTTGTGGATGCACAAGTAGTATCTCTACTTGGTGCGGATTTTTGGCTAGCAAAGATATTGGGCAAGCACCACATGTTGGAGGATCTATAACAATATAACTTCTATGTGAATATGAACAAACATAATTCATTACGTTGTCTTCCTTGTCCAACGTCAACACTTTGACATAAAATACTCAATGGGGGCTCACAATCATAAAAGATGTCCAAGATAGTATATTTGCATGTGAATCTTCTCTTCCCTTATTAACTTTTTCATGAATTGCATCATTGACTAATGCTATGCTTGTTAACCTCCAATAAATTTTACCACTTATACTTTTCTTTATGTAATGTCATTACTTTCCATAAGACAAGCATATGAAGCATATAAATTTCAACTTTATGATATTCAATTCATTTCAACAATTTACTCATAGGAAATAAGTGAAGCACAAGAGTAAATGACAAACTACTCCAAAAAGATATAAGTGAAGATCAAATGAGTAGTTTAAGTAAATAGGTAGCTATGTGGGGACTCTCTCTCATTAAATTTTTTTCAGATATTAAGTATTTTATTCAAACAGAAAGAAAAACAAAATAAAATGACATTCCAAGAATAGCACATATCATGTGAAGAAGCAAAATCTTAAGCTCAACCAAAACTAACCGATAATGTTGATGAAGAAAGGTGGGATGCCTACCGGGGCATCCCCAAGCTTAGATGCTTGAGACTTCTTGAAATATTATATTGGGATGCCTTGGGCATCCCCAAGCTTGAGCTTTTGTGTCTCCTTAATTCCTCTCATATCACGGTTTCTCTAAATCTTAAAAACTTCATCCACACAAAACTCAACAAGAACTCATGAGATAAGTAGTATAAATCAACTCAAAACTTAACATTCTATACTGTAGCAAATCACAAAAATTATAATTAAACATTGCATAATAAATGCCTCTTCATATTTAATACTCCTATCCTCAAATAGAAACATTAAACACGCAAACATATGCAAACAATGCAACTATAACAGCAATCTGCCTAAACAGGACAGTCTGTAAAGGATAATTAAGAATCCATACTTAGATAACTCAAAAAATTCTGAAAATTTACCACACTGGAAATACTTTATCAAAGTTGACTGTATCAAAAGTTCAAGATTTTATCACATTCTTACATTTCTAGGCAATTTAATCAATAGCAGCAAACTTTCTGTTTTGAAACAGCAACTCATGAATTTGCAAAATAAGCATGGTAAAGGCTATACTTGACATTTTTATTGAAATAAAAGATACAAAACATGATTATTGATAGCAGAAAACACATATCAACAGAAGAAAATGACGCTCCAAGCAAAACTCATATTATGTGATGAATAAAAATATAGCTCCAAGTGAGGTTACGGATAATGTTGAAGACGAAAGAGGGGATGCCTTCCGGGGCATCCCCAAGCTTAGTTGCTTGGGTATTCCTTGAATATTACCTTGGGGTACCTTGGGCATCCCCAAGCTTAGGGTCTTGCCGCTCCTTATTCTCCTCATATCGATATCTCACCCAAAACATGAAAACTTCAATCACACAAAACTTAACGGAACTTCGTGAGAACGGTTAGTATGATAAAGAATAAACCATCACTTAGGTACTGTCCAAGACAAGATTCACAATTGTTACCATATAATTCCTACTGTATTCTATCATTTCTACAATTTATATCTCATAATATAAGCTATGGAAACATTAAAACAAGCAAACTATGCATTGAAAACAGAATCTGTCAAAATCAGAACAGTCGGTAATGATCTGAGCAACTACCATACTTATGGAACTCTAAAAATTCTGAAAAATTTGGAAAACATCAAAAATTTGCATATCAATACTGTGTAAAAATTTCAGAATTGTTTGACGCTCCAGTAAAATCTGGGAAATTAAACACTGGAGAAAAAAGTTTCTGTTTTTGCACAGAATTGAATCAACAAGTATCCACACTATCCCAAAGGATTTACTTGGCACTTTATTGAAAGAAAACATATAAAACATTATTACTACAGTATCTTAATCATGTGAACACACAAAAACAGTAGGTATAAGTATTGGGTTGTCTCCCAACAAGCGCTTTTCTTTAATGCCTTTTAGCTAGGCATGATGATTTCAATGATGCTCGCATAAAAGTAAATAATTGAAACATAAAGAGAGCATCATGAAGCATATGACTAGCACATTTAAGCCTTACCCACTTCCTATGCATAGGGATTTTGTGAGCAAACAATTTATGGGAGCAAGAATCAACTAGCATAGGAAGGCAAACCAAGCATAACTTCAAAACTTTCAACACATAGAGAGGAAACTTGATATTATTGCAACACCTACAAGCATATGTTCCTCTCTCATAACAATTTTCAGTAGCATCATGAATGAATTCAACAATATAGCTATCACATAAAGCATTCTTTTCATGATCCACAAGCATAGAAATTTTACTACTCTCCACATAAGCAATTTTCTTCTCATTCATAATAGTGGGAGCAAACTCAACAAAATAACTATCATGGGATACTTGATTGGCTTAATCCAATTGAAAATTAAAATCATGATGACAAGTTTCATGGTTATCATTATTATTTATAGCATACATGTCATCACAATAATCATCATAGACAGCAACTTTGTTATCATAGTCAATTGAAATTTCTTCCAAAATAGTGGAATCATCATTAAATAAAGTCATGGCCTCTCCAATTCCACTTTCATCAATATAATCAACATAAGTAGGAGGCATACTTTCATCATAATAAATTTGCTCATCAAAACTTGGGGGACTAAAAATATCATCTTCATCAAACATAGCATCCGCAAGCTTGTGGCTTTGCATATCATTAGCATCATGGATATTCATAGAAAACATACTAACAACATTGCAATCATGCTAATCATTCAAAGATTTTATGCCAAACATTTTATTGAATTCTTCTTCTATCAATTGAGCACAATTTTCCGATCCATCATTTTCAAGAAAGACATGATAAAGACGAATAATATGAGGCAACCTCAATTCCATTTTTTTTGTAGTTTTCTTTTATAAAACCAAACTAGTGATAAAACAAGAAACTAAAAGATTCGATTGCAAGATCTAAAGATATACCTTCAAGCACTCACCTCCCCGACAACGGCGCCAGAAAAGAGCTTGATGTCTACTACACAACTTATTCTTGTAGACTCGTGTTGGGCCTCCAAGCGTAGAGTTTTGTAGGACAGTAGCAATTTTCCCTCAAGTGGATGACCTAAGGTTTATCAATCCGTGGGAGGCGTAGGTTGAAGATGATATCTCTCAAACAACCCTGCAACCAAATACAAGAAATCTCTTGTGTCCCCAACACACCCAATACAATGGTAAATTGTATAGGTGCACTAGTTCGGCGAAGAGATGGTGATAAAAGTGTAGTATGAATGGTAGAAATATATTTTTATAATCTTAATAAATAAAAACAGCAAGGTAGCAAGTAACAAAAGTGAGCATAAACGGTATTGCAATGCTTAGAAACAAGGCCTAGGGTTCATACTTTCACTACTGCGATCTCCCAACATTGTTGACATAGTTGAATCATATGTAAATCCCTAACATGCGACAAAGAGTTCACTCCAAAGTCACAAATAGCAGAGAACAAACGAAGAAATTGTTGTAGGGTACGAAACCACCTCAAAGTTATCCTTCCCGATCAATCTTATGAGCCATCCCCATTAATTGTCACGAGCAGCCCTAGAGTTCGGACTAGAATAACACCTTAAGATACACATCAACCAAAACCCTAATGTCACCTAGGCACTCCAATGTCACCACGAGTACCCACGGGTTTGATTATACGATATGCATCACACAATCTCAGATTCATCTATTCAAACCAACACAAAGAACTTCAAAGAGTGCCCCAAAGTTTCTACCAGAAAGTCAAGACGAAAACGTGTGCCAACCCTTATGCATAAATCCCCAAGGTCACGGAACCCGCAAGTTGATCACCAAAACATACATCAAGTGACTCAAGTGAATATCCCATTGTCACCACAGATATCCATATGCAAGACATACATCAAGTGTTCTCAAATCCTTAAAGACTCAATCCGATAAGAAAACTTCAAAGGGAAAACTCAATTCATCACAAGAAGATAGAGAGGGGAAAACACCATATGATTCATCTATATCAACAAAGCTCGCGATACATCAAGATCATGCCATCTCAAGAACACGAGAGAGAGAGAGAGATCAAACACATAGCTACTGGTACAAACCCTCTGCCCCGAGGGTGAACTACTCCCTCCTCATCATGGAGACCGCCGGGATGATGAAGATGGCCTCCGGTGATGCCTTCCCCCCTCCGGCAGGGTGCCAGAAAAGGGCTGTGGATGAGATCGTGGAGGTACAGAGGCTTGCGGCGGCGTAAAAACTCATCTAGGTTAACTTTCGGGGGTTTCTAAATATATTGGATTTTTCAGCGTTGGAATCACGTCAGACGGAGCCACGTGGGCCCCACGAGGTACCAGGGCGCTCCTGGGGGGGTGGCGCGCCCTGGTGTCTCGTGGGCTCTAGGTGGCCCCCCTCCAGTGGGTCTTGGTTCCAGTATTTGTTATTTGTTCCATAAAAAATCTCCAAAAAGTTTCATCCAATTCCAAGAACTTTTATTTCTGCACAAAAAAACAACACCATGGCAATTCTGCTGAAAACAGCGTCAGTCCGGGTTAGTTCTAATCAAATCATGCCAAAACCATATAGAAATGTTATAAACATGGCATGAATACTTCATAAATTATAGATACGTTGGAGACGTATCAGCCGCCGCTCCGGCCTCCTCCTCGTCTACGCCACCGCTCCGACCTCCTCCTCGTCCGCGCCGCCGCCGCTCCGGCCTCCTCGTCTGCGCCGCCGCCGTCGACCTCACCCCTGGTAGCCAGCGTCCCCTTCTGCCTCCCTTCAGGTACCGACTGGCCGACCCCCCCCCCCCCACCTCCCCCCTCTCTCTGTCAAATAGGTTTTCATTTTTTTTAGAAATGAAACTAGGTTTTCAATTTAGGGTTCAATTAGGTAGGTAGTAGGAATCAATTTTAGGGTTCAATTTAGAGTTCAACAATATTCAGGTAGGCAGTAGGAATCAATTTAGGAATTTTTATTAGGACAGAAATTTTATTAGCAAAAAAAATTTCTAGGGTTCTAGGGTTCATATGTGAAAAAAGTTATAGAAATTTCTTTAGCCGCAAAAATTAAGTTAAGATACTGCCTAAATGAAGTTAAGATACTATCAAAAAATTTATTAGCAAGTGTATATGAGGATGCTGATATATATTATATGCATACATATCTTGCTTAATTTAGAAAAAATTAATTAGTTTTTAAAAACAGAATTGTTGCTACTTAGTAATAGAAGACAGTAGGTGTAGAAATGAAAATGAAAAAGATTGATGTTATATGATGTATGTCATTGATGTTCATTTGCATATTCCATTATTGTTGATATGATTAATGTTGGTTGAATGGACAATTGTCCAAGAATATCCGAGTGGCCTATGTTTTGCCGGAATGTTGATTCATTTCCGTTTCGGCAAATTTCAGGCTCTCCATATGTCCACTTTTTAGCAAAGGTCATGCCAAAAATTTCCGTGAATTTTGGCATGACTTGTGCTAGAAACTAGGACATATCGAGTGCCTGGGATTTGCCAGAAGGGGAATGAATCAACATTCCGGCAAAACATAGGCCCTTTTTTTTCTTCATTATTCATTTTATTCGGTCTAGAATTAAACTAGCATACTTAATTAATCGTAGGAAACATGTCTAGCCATGAGAAAGCCGGGGGTTCTGGTCACCCCGAACAAGACCCCGTCGAGGCAGCAAATCATTATTTCGAATACCTGGACGAACACCGGTTGCGGGTGCAGGGTGGCAGTGGCACCAACCCCGACACCAACACCGGCACCGACACCGGCACCGACATCACCCCCGAGACCGGGAACGATGCTGGTGAAGCCGGTAAAGGACCGAAGCCGAAGAGGGCACGAAAACCAAACGAGCTTGGCATCGGAAAAATTGTGGTCACGACGATGCACCGCGGCAAATTAGAGCCAACGGCGCCGGAGGAAGCGCGCGCGTGCTACGGCAGTCAACTAGGATGCATCCTCAGGTAAACCGCCAACATCAACGACGAAAAGTTAAGGAAGATACCACATATGGAGCACATGCTCCTAACGAAGTTGCACAATAGGGTCCTGTTCCCCGGCCGGGATGAAAGCAAACTTCCGTGGCAGACGAACCCATGAGAAAGATAAACAACAAGGCGATGGGGACGTTCAGCAACGACTTGGCCGCCTAAAAAGTAAGGGTGAAAAAAGCGATTGCGAAGAATGAACCATGGTCCAAGATTCATGCTGACAATCCGACACTAAAGGAAGCGGACTTCGAAAAATTCAAGGAGACTTGCGCTAAAGAAGAAGTCAAGGAAAAGTCGAAGAAAATGAAGGCGCTCCAGGCAAGGAACACGCCTCCCCACCGCCTCGGAAGCCGTGGTTACAAGGGGAAGAGGCACGTATGGGCCAAGGAGGACGCCGAACGTGAAAGTCACGGAATCCCAGACCCCTTGGCGGAGTTCACCGAGCCGCAGGAGCGTGACTTCATCAGGGCCCGGTACAAGTGGGACCCCATCAATAAGATCTTTTACACGGACCCAAACACGAGGGAGTTCATGTGACTACTGGTAATTGTTATATTACCACCTTATATTAGCTTCTAATCAATTCGACTACAAGTTTTGTCACATTTGTAAACCATCCACGTTCGTTTTGCAGAAAGAGCGGCACCAAAAGGCGGCCGAAAGAGACGAGTCGTCTCAGTCGTCGGCGAGGCCCAAGTGGGACACCCCTTTCAACTGGGCCCTGGACATACTGAAAAGGGTCTCTGAGGACAAACCGCCGTCGTATGGACGTGTGCACGGCGCCGGAGATGGCACCTCATGGAAGACGTACTACCACGAGAAGCCGGAGGAAAAAAGGCAGAGACGGATGCTTACTCAACAGACCATTGACGAGAAGGTCGCGCTTGCGATCGATAAGACCAAAGCTGAGACCAAAGAAGAGTTGGTCAAACTAGCCGATGCAGCGGTCAGTGCAGCGGTAGCTGCCGTCAGGGCTGACGTCGCATCTTCCATTAGCAGCTTGATTCCGGCAGTTATCGATTGGACGATGAAAAATCCAGATAAAGGGCCAGCGGACTTTCCCCTTCCCAGCTACGTCGGGAACAATTCGGTGAACATCGCACCACCAGCGCTTGCTCACGCAACCGCACATGGTCCCTTACCTGGTCCCGCTCCTCTTCATAGCAGCCCGTCCTCCATCTCTGGCGTGCTCGGCGGGGCTTCGTCTTTGGCTGAGCTCGACGCCCTCACGGTAATTACGCGTCACACCCTCTTCACCAGCATATCTATAGTCTTCCGTTTCAGTTGCCTTTCGGATGTCTGACGTCGCAGACATGTCGTCGCAGGCCGATGAAACCCCGTGCACAATACTGTACGACATCAACGGCCAGAAGGTGGACGTGGGAAAGCCAACGATCGTGAAGCCGAAGGACCGCATGTTGCACAACCAACAGATGCCCGATGGTGTCTTCAAGGTTTGCGTGGCCAGTGTCAAAGTGGGCTTCGAGGATTTGCCTCCTCCGGTACCACTCGAGGAAGACGACGAGACCCCTAAACGGATTGTCGCATGCAAGAGTTGGTTCCTGCCTTGGCCGAAGACTCTTTTTCGTGTGGAGGCTCCCGGGAGCACACCAACGACAATGCCTCAACAAGGTATGAACACCACCCCACCTACCCAATTACCTGCACCTGTCATGCCGGGTGATAGCGGACGACGCGAGGGAGAGCCTCCATTAGTGCCTGATGACATCGCCCCCGTCGAAGAAGCAAATGCTAATGATGTCATGGAGGAGGATGATGATGACCCTCTCAAGTATATCAATACCAGCTATGACGATGGTGGATTGATGGCTCGGGACTATGACTCAGGCTATGAGCGTGGAGATGACTTGATGTTGCCTAATTTTCCGGAGCTGGAACATCCTAAGGCTGATTGCAAGAAGTCTCTCTTCATGCGATCCTCACATGAGACGCCTCCTGATGCCGCCTCTACCCAGCAACAACAACGCGAGGGTCGTGCACTGCTGAGCCCGACGACACTGGGGGCGGTGGTCAGGGAAGGTATGGTGGGCTCACTACCACCACCCGCCAAGAAGCAAAGGAGGAGACCGGACAGGAAAGGCTCTAAAGGCGCCAGAGCTGCTTCAAGCAGCCAGCCGCCTCTGCAGCCTCGGAAGGTAGATAGAATACCTGTCGAAGGTGCGGAGCAGTTCCATGTCGCCGGCCACCCGATCCTACCTCGGAAAGCGCTAGAGGACATACTGAACAATGATCTAAGGAGACTTCATGAAGATGTGCTGGCGAGAGAGAAAAGCCTTCTCATCTCGAAAAATCCAGGATACCCGCTTTACGCGGCTCAGGTGCCGGGTGGGAAGTTGTACGTCGAGAGATGGCCCGCGGATAAGTTCATCCTGCGATTTGACTACATCTACGACATGTTCCACATGACCAAGCTGAATTTTCTGTTCATCCGCATGTATGCGTTGTATCTGGACTACATCATCAGGCGCGAGAACATAAAATATATCTGCGTCGCGGACCCGTACTATATGCACGAGAGCTTCTTGGCAGTCTGCAAAGAGCACCGTGACGATGCGAGCAAGTACATCGGCGAGTTCATGGTCGCCAATAAGGACAAGGAAACGATTCTCCTGCCTTATCATCCCACGTAAGTCATCCGCGGATATCTTTTCGTAAGTTTTAATCATTCCTTTGCACGCATGGAGGCTAATTTGAGGTGTACTTATTTTGCGCAGCAGGGGGGCGCCTTCCTCATCATTCTGTACCCAGAATACTCCCATGCTCTGTACATGGACTCATCGAGGAACATCAAGAAAAAGGATTACACGCACATAAGGAGTGTTCTCGATAGTGCCATGATAACCTTCAGCCTGTCTGGTGGATATATCAAGGTGAAAAAGCACAGGAAGAACGGGCTGGGTTTTGGCCATAAGACCGACTTCTGCTGCATCCAGCAACCGAAGGATAGTAAGGCTGATGGATTCTACCTCATGCATCACATGCTGTACTACAGAAAGGATAATCAACGCCTTCGCATGTCACCTACTTCCAACGATGCCGAGATTGTCAAATGGGCCACAAGCATAGGAAGGACACCGGATCATCGAATCCGAGCTGAGTTTTATCACGTACCGTGTGAACTTTCCCAAGTGATCATGAAGGAGGTCCTTGAACAAACAGGGATGTTCTACCATGGGCCAATGACGCGGGATGATATCCGAGCACTGCTAGTCGCTCAGCGTCTAGACCTGAAGCCTTTCACGAAGCTCGGGTGCTTCCTCCCTGACTATGAAGATTGGAACGCCGACATGGAGGAGTGATTGATGATGACAATGTGTCTGTTTAGTCACTACTATCTTCCTATGACAAAACTTTGAATTTATGCACGACGAAATTCTGTGATGTAATTAAACTGTCCTCCTGAACTAGCGTAGATCGCTCTAGTTAATTAGTTTGGGTACGATGAACTTCGTTATTTATGTTTACTATAGGTTGCTTGTATTTTGCTAACTTTGTCCCTTCGTGTTTCTCAAGTACATTATGTTGCATATTATCGATGAATTCATCAACTGACGATGCAGGTACATAGATCAGAGATGGCGAAGGACTGCTACGCCGTATTCATTGGGAGGGTTCCAGGAGTGTACGACCACTGGCCAGACGCTAAGGCCCAGGTGGACAGGTACCCGGGCGCTAGCCACAGAGGGTTCGACAGCAGAGCCGAGGCGGAAAATAGTTACTTGAGGTGGACGCTCCGGCTAGAGAGGGAGCGAAACCGGCGCCTCAAGAAGTACTACATAGTCGCGCTCTTTCTCATACTGATCGCTCTTCTCTTCTACATCATGGTTTAGATAGAGATGATGAAACTTGTGTGTGTGCCATGACCATGCAGTTGCATTTATTCGAGACATGACTTGTGTATCGCTATTTTCGAGATGATGATATTTGTGTTGGATGATGATGATGATATGACAAGACTGATGTATGTGTATGATATGATGAGAATATTGTATGTTTATTATGATATGATGAAACTACTGTATAGAGCATGCACAAATACATCACAAATACGTAGAGGGGAAATAAATACGCGAAAGCAGGAATCTTAGCAGTAGCGCTGGTGGGCGTCTAGCAGCAGCGCTGGTTTAGCAGCAGCGTTTGTTGTGGTGCAGCGCTACAGATAGTTAGTAGTAGCGTTGTTCTCTATAGCGCTAATGCTAACTATACTTACCAGTAGCGCTGGTTGAAACAGCGCTACTACTAAAACTTAGCTGTAGCGCCTTATCAGTAGCGCTGCCGCTAGCGCTACTGGTATGGGTATTTCCAGCGCTACTACTAGGCTTTTCCCTAGTAGTGTGTGGTGGTAGAGATCAATAAGGAGAAGTCAAAAATAAGAAGATAGTCTCACATCAACGAGGCTAATCAACGGGCTATGGAGATGTCCATCGATTGATGTCAATGCGAGGAGTAGGGATTGCCATGCAACGGATGCACTAAGAGCTATAAGTGTATGAAAGCTCAACATGAAAACTAAGTGGGTGTGCATCCAACTTGCTTGCTCATGAAGACCTCGGGCATTTGAGGAAGCCCATCATCGAAATATACAAGCCAAGTTCTATAATGAAAAATTCCCACTAGTATATGAAAGTGACAAAATAGGAGACTCTCTATATGAAAAACATGGTTGTCGATGTAAAAACCGACAGACCTCGGGGTAGGGGGTCCCGAGCTGTGGATCTCGGATCGGTGGTAACAAGGACAAGGGAGACGATGTTTACCCAGGTTCGGGCCCTCTTGGTGGAGGTAAAACCCTACGTCCTGCTTCTGTTTATATTAATGGAGATGTATCGAATACAGAGTTGATCTACCTCGAGATCGTAATGTGTGTCTAACTTCTAGGGCTAGGTGAGCGATATTGCGTTGATGTCCCCCTACGGGCTAAACCCTATGGCTTATATACACGCCAGGGAGGGTATCTAGGGTTACAAAGTCGGTAACTAGTAGTAAGGCGGCTGGAAAGATCTTGGAGTATACGTCAAGTCTTCGGTAGAGACAGTCTCGATCACGCTTCCCGTGTACGGCCTCCGGAGTCCATCTTGATCACGTACGAGGGCCCATCGGCCCAACCGAGGAGACGGGCTGGCTAGGTTAGCACCCCCTAATCATGGACACCGTCAGTAGCCCCTGAACTAGTCTTCGATGCCGAAGTCGACGCCCTTCAATTTCAGGAGTCTTGGCTCAATAGACAAGTTCCCATGCCTTATTCTCCGACCAGACTTAAAGACCTCGACCAACCCCTAAAATTCCGTTGGGGCCCAATTTCAGATTTTGAGAATCGTGCCATCTAGGGAATCAGGCCCCTTTATGGAAAAAACGTCGATGCGTCAGCCCCTTCTGTCCTTACTTAATGAACGTGTAGCCCTTGCTAGCGGCAATACGCATCCACAACCGCAGCAAAAATCCCCCTCCTTTCCCCGCCCAAGCTCAAGAGCCCGAACAATGGCGAGTGGTGAAGGATCGTCAAGGCGTCCTCACGGCCCTGATAGAGGGGATTGGGGGAGCTGCTCCGTCGCGCGCCTCCCATTAGAGTGCTTGGCGACGCAAGGCTACCTGCCGGATGCGGATCTGGCCCCTACCTGTCCCGGACTAACATCCATCGACGGTCAAGTTCACGCCGAGAATTACCCTTCTCCACGAGGAGACGAGCGGGTATGCTTCGTGCCTTTCCTCCTCCGCGGCTTAGGGTTTGCAATCCACCCTTTCCTCCGCGGCTTGCTGGAGTTTTACGGGTTGTAGTTATACTATCTCTCCCCGAATTCGATATTGCACATCGCGGAGTTCGTCGCGCTCTGCGAGCTATACCTCGGCTGTCAGGCACATGATACGTCTCCAACGTATCTATAATTTATGAAGTATTCATGCCATGTTTATAACAATTCTATATGGTTTTGGTATGATTTGATTAGAACTAACCCGGACTGACGATGTTTTCAGCAGAACTACCGTGGTGTTGTTTTTTGTGCAGAAATCAAAGTTCTCCAAATGCAGTGAAACTTTTTGGAGATTTTTTATGGAACAAATAAAAAATACCGGAGCCAATACCTACTGGAGGGGGGGCACTGGCTGCCCACGAGGCACCAGGGCTCGCCACCCCCCTTCCCAGGCGCGCCCTGGTACCTCGTGGGGCCCATGTGGCTCCGTCTGACATGATTCCAACGCTGAAAAATCCTATATATTCAGAAACCCCCGAAAGTTAACCTAGATGAGTTTTTACGCCGCCGCAAGCCTCTGTACCTCCACGATCTCTGATACGTCCCCAACGTATCAATAATTTATGAAATATTCATGTCATGTTTATAACAATTCTATATGGTTTTGGCATGATTTGATTAGAACTAACCCGGACTGACGTTGTTTTCAGCAGAACTACCGTGGTGTTGTTTTTTGTGCAGAAATGAAAGTTCTCCAAATGAGATGAAACTTTTTGGAGATTTTTTATTGGACAAATAAAAAATATTGGCACCAAGACCCACTGGAGGGGGGCCACCCAGTGCCCATGAGGCACCAGGGCGCGCCACCCCCCCAGGCGCGCCCTGGTACCTCGTGGGGGCCACGTGGCTCCGTTTCGCGTGATTCCAACGCTGAAAAAACATATATATTCAGAAACCCCCGAAAGTTAACCTAGATGAGTTTTTACACCGCCGCAAGCCTCTGTACCAGAGAGATCCCATCTACAGCCCTTTTTCGGCACCCTGCCGGAGGGGGGAAAGCATCACCGGAGGCCATCTTCATCATCCCGGCGGTCTCCATGACGAGGAGGGAGTAGTTCACCCTCGGGGCTGAGGGTTTGTACCAGTAGCTATGTGTTTGATCTCTCTCTCTCGTGTTCTTGGGATGGCACGATCTTGATGTATCGCGAGCTTTATTGATATAGATGAATCATATGGATTTTCCCCTCTCTATCTTCTTGTGATGAATTGAGTTTTCCCTTTGAAGTTCTCTTATCAGATTGAGTCTTTAAGGATTTGAGAACACTTGATGTATGTCTTGCATATGGATATCTGTGGTGACAATGGGATATTCACTTGAGTCACTTGATGTATGTTTTGGTGATCAACTTGCGGGTTCCGTGACCTTGGGGATTTATGCATAAGGGTTGGAACATGTTTTCGTCTTGACTTTCCGGTAGAAACTTTGGGGCACTCTTTGAAGTTCTTTGTGTTGGTTTGAATAGATGAATCTGAGATTGTGTGATGCATATCGTATAATCAAACCCGTGGGTACTCGTGGTGACATTGGAGTGCCTAGGTGACATTCGGGTTTGGTTGATGTGTATCTTAAGGTTTTATTCTAGTACGAACTCTAGGGCTGTTCGTGACAATTAATGGGGATGGCTCATAAGATTGATCGAGAAGGATAACTTTGAGGTGGTTTCATACCCTACAGCAATTTCTTCGTTTGTTCTCCGCTATTTGTGACTTTGGAGTGAACTCTTTGTCGCACGTGAGGGATTTACATATGATTCAACTATGTCAACAATGTTGAGAGATTGCACTAGCGAAAGTATGAACCCTAGGCCTTGTTTTTAAGCATTGCAATACCGTTTGTGCTCACTTTTGTTACTTTCTACCTTGCTGTTTTTATATTTTCAGATTACAAAAACCTATATCTACTATCCATACTACACTTTTATCATCATCTCTTCGCCGAACTAGTGCACCTATACAATTTACCATTGTATTGGGTGTGTTGGGGACACAACAGATTTCTTGTATTTGGTTGCAGGGTTGTTTGAGAGATACCATCTTCAACCTACGCCTCCCACGGATTGATAAACCTTAGGTCATCCACTTGAGGGAAAATTGCTACTGTCCTACAAAACTCTGCGCTTGGAGGCCCAACACGAGTCTACAAGAATAAGTTGTGTAGTAGACATCAAGCTCTTTTCTGGCGCCGTTGCCGGGGAGGTGAGTGCTTGAAGGTATATCTTTAGATCTTCCAATCGAATCTTTTAGTTTCTTGTTTAACACGAGTTTGGTTTTATAAAAAGAAAACTACAAAAAAATGGAATTAAGGTTGCCTCATATTATTCGTCTTTATAATGTCTTTCTTGAAACTAAGGATTCCGATAATTGTGCTCAATTGATAGAAGAAGAATTCAATAAAATGTTTGGAATAAAATCCATGAATGATGAGCATGATTGCAATGTTGCTAGTATGAATTTTTTGAATATCCATAATACTAATGATGCTTGCACTAGTCATGATAATGATGTCTCCTATAAGGATGTCATTTTTTGTGGAGTGAATTGGGAGTGCAACTGCATACCAAAAAGGGAAAATAGATTTTGTAAGAGGCATAAGTATTTAGAAACTTAAGGGTTGCAAGAGAGGCTAGATGATTGTGCTGAAAGATTTAATTTTTCTCGCCATCCTTGTGAACTTTGCAATTAACGTGGTCATTTAAATCTCCAATGCAAATTGTTTCATGATCGAATCGTGTCCAAAAATTGTGATAACTTGATTACCCTTGCGCATCATAATGAACTTAGTCTGCTTCTGGGGTATGAAGAAATGAAACGTATAACTAGGGATATTCCAGAATATAATCTCAAGAGATTTCTCGATTTTGATCTAGAGGAAATTTATATGTATTGTGCGGTAAATTGCATTGAGAATCCTTATATTACCAATTATTTAAAGACAAGAAAACAAATAGAAGATGAAGAGAATACTAATGAAGAGGAAGAGGTTTCCCAATATCCTCCTATTTTTTCTTATGATGAATCAGGTAACGAGGAGGAGCTTTTTATTCAACCAATCTCTTCAATAAAGTGCACGGAAAAATTGATTAAACCCACACATGAGGTGGTGAAGAAGAAAAAGAAAAGAAGAAAGAATAGAGGTAAAAAGGTATCCCTCCCAAATGATGTTGCTCCTATTATTGTTGTGCCTCATGAGAATGAATCAAAAATAATTGTGGAAGATGATACACTTGATGATGATATTGCTTCTTTGTCTTATGGTACAATGTCCGAAGGAACTATTGAGGGTGATATTGTTATGCATATTACTCGTTGTGATGATTATGATTGGGAAGATAATGATACTTCTTATAATCTTGAAAATCTTTATGGTGCCAATTTGGAAAATTATGATGATAATAATTGTTTATTATTGGTGCTATTCATACTATTGATGATAATAGTGATAATGCTAATGATATGCAAACTAACAAGCTTGGGGATGCTATGTTTGATGAGAATGACATTTTTGAGAATTTATTTGCTGCAATTGATGTTTTTCCCAAGCTTGGAGATGTTATACTTAATGAAGATGATCTTTTTAGTCCCCCTACTTTGAATGATCAAATTTGTTATGATGATTTCATGCCTCCTATCTATGATGATTATTGTGATGATACTTATGTTATGAAAAATAGTAATGATTATTATTATACTTTTCATAATTATGAATACCCTTTTACTAAACATTACTCTTTTAATGTGGAAACAATTTATAGTATTCGAGTTTCATATGATCCTCCCACTATTATGAATGAGAAGAAAATTGCTTGTGTGGAGAGTAATAAAAATTCTATGCTTGTGGATCATGAAAAGAATGCTTTATATGATAGCTATATTGATGAATCCATTCATGATGCTACTGAAAATTATTATGAGAGAAGAACATATGATTCATGATGCTCCCATTATGTTTCAATTCTTCACTTTTTATGTGAGTATCATTAAAATCATCATGCCTAGCTAAAAAGCAATAAAGAAAAGCGCTTGTTGGGAGACAACCCAATATTTGTACCTACTGTTTTTGTGTGTCCACATGATTAAGCTACTGTAGTAATCATGTTTCATATGTTTTCTTTCAATAATGTGCCAAGTAAAGCCTTTGGGATAGTGTGGATGATAGTTGACTTGATTCTGTGCAAAAACAGAAACTTTTGTGTCCAGTGCTGGAATTTCTATTCTGTACTGGAGCGTGAGAAAATTCTGAAAATTTTCCACAGTATTGGGTTACAAATTTTTTACGTTGTCCTAATTGTTCAGAATTTTTGGAGGTACAAAAGTATGGTTTTTAAATCTCTCACTACACGCTGTTCTGTTTTTGACAGATTCTGTCTTCGGTGCATAGTTTCTTGTTTTAGTGTTTCCATAGCTTATATTGTGTAATATAAATTGTGGAAACGATATAATACAGTAGGAATTATGTGAGAACAATTATGAATATTGTCTTGACAGTACCTAAGTGGATGATTTATTTTTGTCATAGTAACCTACCTCACCAAGTTTCGTTAAGTTTTGTGTGATTGAAGTTTTCAAGTTTGGGTGAGATATCGATATGAGGAGAATAAGGAGTGGCAAGACCCTAAGCTTGGGGATGCCCAAGGCACCCCAAGGTAATACTCAAGGAAGACTCAAGCGTCTAAGCTTGGCGATGCCCCGGAAGGCATCCCCTCTTTCGTCTTCAACACTATCGGTAACCTCACTTGGAGCTATATTTTTATTCGTCACATAATATGAGTTTTGCTTGGAGCATCACTTTCTTCTGTTAATATTTGCTTTGTGTTATCAATAATCATGTTTTGTATCTTTTAGTTCAATAAAATGCCAATTATAGCCTTTACCATGCCTAGTTTGCAAGTTTATGAGTTGCTGTTTCAAAACAGAAAGTTTGCTGCTATTGATTAAATTGCCCAGAAATGTCAGAATGTGATAAAATCTTTAAATTTTGACACAGTCAACTTTGATAAATTATTTCCAGTGTGGTAAATTTTTAGAATTTTTTGAGTTATATAAGTATGGATTCTTAATTATCCTTTACAGACTGTCCTGTTTCGGCAGATTGCTGTTATGTTTGCATTGTTTGCATATGTTGGCTTGTTTAAGTATTCTATTTGAGGATAGGAGTATTAAATATGCATAGGCATTTAGTATTCAATGTTTAATTATAATTTTAGTGATTTTCTACAGTAGAGAATGTTGAGGTTTTGAGTGGATTTATACTAACATATCTCACGAGTTCTTGTCAAGTTTTGTGTGGATGAAGTTTTTTAAACTTGGGGAAACTATTATATGAGAAGAATTAACGAGACACAAGAGTTCAAGCTTGGGGATTCCCAAGGATCCCCAAGTTAATATTCCAAGAAGTATCAAGCATTCATGCTTGGGGATGCCCCGGTAGGCATCCCATCACTTTTCTTCATCTACTATCGGTTAGTGTCGATTGAACCCAAATTTTTACTTGTTCACATAATGTATGCTATACTTGGTTGTGTTATTTGTTTTGCTTGCTGTGTGAATAAAATATCAAGATCTGAAACTTTTTAATAAGAGAGAGTCCTTACATAGCTACTTAATTGTTTCACTACTCATTGATCTTCGCTTATATATTTTGGAGTAGTTTGTCATTAATTCTCATGCTTCACTTATATCTTTTTGAGAGTTAATAATAGTAATGGTAATTTGCACAAGATATGAATTTGGTCCCAAGATGAATATTCGAGAGGGATATAATAAAACTTTCATAAAGATCATTGTATATGGTAAGTGTGATTCCTTGCAATGAAAATAATGAAAGAGATCATATGCTAATCTTATTGAATGTAATGACATTACATAAAGAAAAGTATAAGTGGTAAAATTTATTGGAGGTCAACAAGCATAGCATTGGTCAATGATGCAATTCATGAAAAAGTTAAGGGAAGAGAAGATTCACATGCAAATATACTATCTTGGACATCTTTTATGATTGTGAGCCCCCATTAAGTATTTTATGTCAAAGTGTTGACGTTGGACAAGGAAGACAACGTAATGAATTATGTTTGTTCATATTCACATAGAAGTTATATTGTTATAGATCCTCCAACATATGGTGCTTGCCCAATATCTTTGCTAGCCAATAATCCGCACCAAGTAGAGAAACTACTTGTGCATCCAAAACCCTTAAACCCAATTTCTTGCCATGAGTGTCCACTATAGCTACCTATGGGTTGAATAAGATCCTTCAAGTAAGTTGTCATCGGTGCAAAAAGCAATAAAAATTGCTCCTAAAATATGTATGATCTTTTATTGTAAGGGAAATAAGCGTTGTACGAACTTGTGATGGTAAAGAAATAAAAGCGATGGACTGCATAATAAAGGTTGCTATCCCAAGGGGCAATATAACGTGACATTCCTTTGCATTAAGGGCTTGTGCATCCAAAAATAAAAAGCGCATGACAACCTCTGCTTCCCTCTGCGAAGGGCCTATCTTTTACTTTTATGCATTTACTTTTATGTATTTATTTTTTATGCAAGAGTCAATAGTGTTCTCCTCTACTTCCTTTTTATTTTTCTCTTTTGCAAGCATCATGTGGTGGGGAAAGATCTAGGCACATATATCCAGTTGGATATGAGTGATCATGAGTTATTATTGTTGACATCACCCTTGAGGTGAATAAGTTGGGAGGCGAAATCACAAGCCCCTATCTTTCTATGTGTCTGGCTGAAACTTTTGCTCCATATATATGTCATGAGTGTTAGCAATCATAGAAGACTAAATGATGGTTGAGTATGTGGACTTGCTAAAAAGCTCCTACATGAGACCCTTCCTGAAAATATGATGAATTGCAATTGCATTGTTGACTAGAATACTTTGTTAGTTTCCAAGAAAGTTTATGCCTTATACTTCATTGTTGTGATGAATTGTTACTTGCTCATGAGAAGTTTTATGATAATAAATATTGCTGTTATAATAATGATCTTGCTTTGAATCATTCAAGTCCAATGTCCATGCTATAAAAGAAAAGAATATATGATGATTATGATAGGTAGCATTCCACATCAAAATTTTTGTTTTTAATTGCTACTTTATCATGATGAGTTTTATGAGAAAAAGTTGATGTTATGATGCTAGGAAAAGTGATTGAAATTATCATTGATCAAACTTATGCACTATGCTAGCATTCACACTTCATAAATTATTTCTTTTATCATTTACCTACTCGAGGACGAGCAGGAATTAAGCTTGGGGATGCTGATACGTCTCCAACGTATCTATAATTTATGAAGTATTCATGCCATGTTTATAATAATTCTATATGGTTTTGGTATGATTTGATTAGAACTAACCCGGACTGACGTTGTTTTCAGCAGAACTACCGTGGTGTTGTTTTTTGTGCAGAAATGAAAGTTCTCCAAATGAGCTGAAACTTTTTGGAGATTTTTTATGGAGAAAATAAGACATACTGGAACCAAGACCCACTGGAGGGGGGCCACCCAGTGCCCACGAGGCACCAGGGCGCGCCACCCCCCCAGGCGCGCCCTGGTACCTCGTGGGGCCCATGTGGCTCCGTCTGACCTGATTCCAACGCTGAAAAATCCTATATATTCAGAAACCCCCGAAAGTTAACCTAGATGAGTTTTTACGCCACTGCAAGCCTCTGTACCAGAGAGATCCCATCTACAGCCCTTTTCCGGCACCCTGCCGGAGGGGGGAAGGCATCACCGGAGGCCATCTTCATCATCCCGGCGGTCTCCATGACGAGGAGGGAGTAGTTCACCCTCGGGGCTAAGGGTTTGTACCAGTAGCTATGTGTTTGATCTCTCTCTCTCTCGTGTTCTTGAGATGGCACGATCTTGATGTATCGCGAGCTTTGTTGATATAGATGAATCATATGGAGTTTTCCCCTCTCTATCTTCTTGTGATGAATTGAGGTTTCCCTTTGAAGTTTTCTTATCGGATTTAGTCTTTAAGGATTTGAGAACACTTGATGTATGTCTTGCATATGGATATCTGTGGTGATAATGGGATATTCACTTGAGTCACTTGATGTATGTTTTGCTGATCAACTTGCGGGTTTCGTGACCTTGGGGATTTATGCATAAGGGTTGGCACACGTTTTCGTCTTGACTTTCCGGTAGAAACTTTGGGGCACTGTTTGAAGTTCTTTGTGTTGGTTTGAATAGATGAATCTGAGATTGTGTGATGCATATCGTATAATCAAACCCGTGGGTACTCGTGGTGACATTGGAGTGCCTAGGTGACATTAGGGTTTTGGTTGATGTGTATCTTAAGGTGTTATTCTAGTACGAACTCTAGGGCTGTTCATGACAATTAATGGGGATGGCTCATAAGATTGATCGGGAAGGATAACTTTAAGGTGGTTTCATACCCTACAACAATTTCTTCGTTTGTTCTCCGCTATTTGTGACTTTGGAGTGAACTCTTTGTCGCATGTGAGGGATTTACATATGATTCAACTATGTCAACAATGTTGAGAGATTGCACTAGCAAAAGTATGAACCCTAGGCCTTATTTTTAAGCATTGCAATACCGTTTGTGCTCACTTTTGTTACTTGCTACCTTGCTGTTTTTATATTTTCAGATTACAAAAACCTATATCTACTATCCATACTACACTTTTATCATCATCTCTTCGCCGAACTAGTGCACCTATACAATTTACCATTGTATTGGGTGTGTTGGGGACACAAGAGATTTCTTGTATTTGGTTGCAGGGTTGTTTGAGAGATACCATCTTCAACCTACACCTCCCACGGATTGATAAACCTTAGGTCATCCACTTGAGGGAAAATTGATACTGTCCTACAAAACTCTGCGCTTGGAGGCCCAACACGAGTCTACAAGAATAAGTTGTGTAGTAGACATCAGCGCACTTCGGATTATGGCAAAAGTACTTCTGTATCGTGCCCCGCTCCTCGGCCGACAAGCTATTCGAGGTTGGAGGAGCCGAAGTATGCCGAGTCGACAAGACTGTCTATCCAGCGGGAACACCTCAGGAGGACGCCGATTACTGGCCTTCCGAGTGGTTCTACATCAACGACGTCCCGCTGTATGAGCCAGTCCGGCCAGGTCTCCCGCCCTTCTCATTGGATCCACCGAGGAAATGTTACAGTTGGAGGCCGCAGAGCTCGACGCAAGAGGAAGACGAAGCTGTGACCAGTCTAGCGGCCAAAGTGAAGCTACTGTCGAGCGCTGGCCTCACCATCATTGATGTGATGGCAGTGGCCCTAGACCGAAGAGTCCAACCCCTCCGGCAGTGTCAGCACTTATTGCGCGAGTATAATGGGTCCAACGACGCCTCCCGATCCATCAGGGGAGCTTTTATGGACCAGATGACCCTTGGAGCGGTGCTGGCCAGCATATACCAAGGGTCCACGAAAGAGTTCACCAAGCGCCAGTTCCAAGACGGGCTGTCGTACAATAATCCCGCCGACATAGTAAGTTTTCCTTCCGAACTCTCTTGTATACCTCGAGATTTTTAGCATTTAATCCATTACACATCGGACTTTGAACAGAGGTGGAGGCATTGGCTTGAGGGTGTGAGCAGTCCGACCCCTGAGCCAGAGTTGCACTACCACGCGGAAGACCCTCTTTACAATGAGGATGAAGACTTGGGCCTTATTTATGAAGGGAGGAGGTTTTTCTTGGAGAGCCTTGACGGCTCAAGGGTAGCTGTCGTCCCCGACACGCCGGGGACGAGGCCGGCCTCATCGGTAACACTCCCTTCCTCTAAACGAAAGAGAGCCCCTCGTCCTCCAGCCCCCAGCCATCTGACTTCTCCTCCAAAGGGGCGGCGCTCCCAACGCCTACGCAGAGAAACGGCTCCCCTGGGAAGGTCCCCGCCAGAAGCACAAGAAGTTCAGGCCGAGGTCACGGGGTAGGCGAAAGTGCCCCTTCGATCACCAGGTAGTACTTTGATCTGTGCTACTTCAAAGATACTTCGGATGTTAACTTTCCCGATTACTTGCAGACAACCTTTACCCACCACAACAAATGTGGGGGCCGAGGAAGCCACGGCCCCGCCCAAGGAAACAGATGCCCGAAATCCCGCGGGAGTTGACCCTGGAGCCGCCCAGCCCGAGGACTCGGCGACATCGGCCACTCCGTCCGAGATTCAATGTGCCGCGAATTATCGTCGGCAAAAAGCTTCTCTGAACAATCCGGCATTCTCGGACAGGGAGTTCAGTGCTCTCAGCGCGATGGATGCATACCTCGGGGCAACCCGAGGTGCCTTTGATGAATCGCTGAATGTCTTGTCACGGGGGCTGTGGGTAAGGTTTAAAGACAAATATGACTACCAAGTATGGTAGTAGCCCCTAAGGCTTGGTACGAGCCCCTGGGGTCGAATCAAAACTTAAATACTAACCAACAATCACTGTCATGAACAGGAAGCTCGCTTGAAGAACGAGCAATTGACCTCGGCGTTGGCCCAAACAAAGGTGCAGCTTGACGCGGCTTTGTCCGAGGTGGAACAGGTGAAGAAGTTCACCAGAGAGGCGCATGGTAAGTGCTTTGTGCTTAAATTGGGTAATACCAATGAAAATAGAGTTGATGCCAGAATCCATTGTAGCAGCGGAAGCCCTAGGCCATCTTGAAAGAGACCTGAAGCAGGCCCGCGAGGATCTGGCGTATGCTGAAGCGCAATGCCAGGCAAATCAACACGTAGTTACTCAAAGAGTGGACAGCGTGAATGCGCTTAGGGCTGAGAACGCCCGCCAGGCCCAGGAGATTAAGAGCTTAAAACTCGCCTCGCTGTTGCGGAAGCAAAGAATCGGCAAACGGACGACATGATTTATCGTAAGTTTATAAATCTCGAGGAATGCTTGTCATGTAACTTGTCCGAGGTGGTTTGTCATGCGAATGTTGTTTTGTTTGGCAGCTTGTTTGTCTGGCCTTCCTCCGGAATCTCGGGGTCTGATGTCTGAAGACATGGCCGTGCGTCTATCCGAGGTGCATGAAAGGGCTCGGAAATCGATGAAGGATGTGCACCAGGCTTTATGGCCCGAGGTGGTGCCGGTCCCCGAGGACATGGCCATGCTAGCCGAACAGCTTAAGAGAGCTCGGCGCCGGATCCAGGCTTGGAAAGTATCACCTTGCCAAGAAGGTGCGAGGGAGGACTGGGCCATGGTGAAGACCCACTACACCGGTCTGAGGACGACGGAATTAGCAGAGGTGGGGCCCATGGGGGTCTGACGGGAAGGAAATCCCCGCTAGCCAAGCGTATCATAGTGTAATGCCTGCGGCGCGATTCTCGTAGAAGGATTGCGCATTGGACACCCTAATAGATGGCCTAGACCGCGCGTGAAAACTTTGTATGACTTTATGTACCGAAGTATTTATGTCTTTTTTTCAATCCGTGTATCCAAACTCTGTCAGCCAGCCTTCGGCTTCCGCCTCCTCGGATAAACGCCGAGGAGTGTCCCATGCTACTGGCCGAGGTTATTTGACCAGGTGCTTCAAGCGACAAGGCAATCGGGCTACGCGGCTCGAAAGACAAGAGGGTAACAGAAAGTTATGTTATATTACTATTTAACGTAAGAAACATCTTCCGAGGAAAATAGTTCTTCCAATAGTTCCTTTCCTCGGGTCACTGTGTCGAGCACCTCTGTCTGAAGACGGATGACCTCGGGGGTAAAGCCCCTGGTCGGGGTTTGAAAAGACCCCTGCCACGTTAGTCCTATGTCAAGGCCGACCGATTCGCATTGTAAGAACGCTAGCTTTCGGCTTTATCCGTCTGAGGTACTACATCGGCTGATCCGGGAGTGACAATCACAGCGGTGCTCCCTTTGCCCCCTAGCCGAAATATCGGGAACGTAAGGGGCAAGCACAGGAGCCGGGCAACCTAGCTTGGCCAAATCTTAAAGCGAATCGATGCATATGGTGGCTCAAACGACGATAGTACATAAGAGGTGGAATAGCTCTTGTTTTGAAAAGAACATGCTATATTGTCCTCGGGATCATTGAATGACGCCTGAGGTGGGAAAATAAATAATGAGTAAAAAAGTAAGTAAAAGAAAATGCACAAGTTATTTACATGGACCGTATGCGTAGTGTCAAGTGTAGAAGCGTCGGAGTAGCGCCGCGTTCCAGGGATGGGGTTCTAATCGGCCGTCCTCTGGATCTCGGATTCGATAGGCTCCTCCAATGAGTACTTGGTCAATGATGAACGGCCCGTCCCATCTAGGGGAGAGTTTGTGCTTTTGTTTTTCGGGGTGTAGCCTCATTACGAGATCCCCAACATTAAATTCTTTGGCGCGAACCTCTCTGCCATGGTAGTGCCGGGCATGCTACTGATAAATAGCTGATCTCGCTCGTGCGACGTTGCGTTCTTCGTCGAGAGCATCTAGGGCATCCTGCCGATCAAGCTCGGCCTCTAGCTCCTCATACATGCGTACACGAGGTGCGTCGTGTATGATATCACAGGGGAGGACCGCCTCGGCGCCGTACACCATAAAAAACGGAGTGTATCCTGTGGACCTGTTTGGTGTTGTACGCAAGCCCCATACAATAGAATCGAGTTCCTCAACCCATTTACAGTCGGCTTTTTTAAGGGAGCGAACTAACCTTGGCTTAATTCCGCTAAGGATTAGTCCATTGGCTCGCTCCACCTGCCCATTAGACCGTGGGTGGTAGACGGATGCGTAGTCGAGCTTAATGCCCAGTTTTTTACACCATGCCTTAACCTCTTTGGCCATGAAGTTGGTTCTGTTATCTATAATCAGACTGTGGGGGACACCGTAACGATGTACTACCCCCGAGATGAATCCGATGACCTGGACGGCCTCGGCCGAGGTGACCGGCTTTGCTTCGATCCACTTGGTAAATTTGTTGACCATGACGAGGAGATATTTATTTTTGTGTGATCCACCCTTGAGTGGCCCGATCATATCGAGCCCCCCAGACCGCAAAAGGCCAAGTGATGGGGATGGTGTGAAGGGCCGCGGGGGGCATGTGGCTCTGCTTGGCAAATACCTGGCAGCCTGGACAACGTTGTACTAATGCCGAGACATCGGCGCCTGTAGTTGGCCAATAGAAACCGGCCCGGAAAGCCTTGCTAACCAAGGTCCGATCAGCGACGTGATGTCCGCTCATGCCGGAGTGTATCTCCCGAAGTAGGAGTTTTCCTTCTTCCTCGGATATGCATCTCTGGAGGACGCCCGTTGTGCTCATTTTATAAAGTTCCCCTTCATGAACCTTGTAAGCTTTGGACTGCCTTACAATCCAGCGGGAGTCGGTTTGGTTTTTGGGGAGCTCTTTTCAGAGCAGGTACGTGAGGAGCGGCTCGGTCCATGGTGCGATGACTGCCATGACTTCATGCACTGAAGTAGTCTTCCGGATCATTGACCCGCCTATGATACCATCATCTTCTTCGGGCAGGGCTTGTTGCCCGACGTCGGTTGATCCTGACGTTCCTTTGCTATCCTGCCAGGCTACAGATGGCTAAAAAAGCCGTTCGAGGAAGGTGTTTTCGGGAACCTTATCCCGCTTTGCGCCCAATCGGGCGAGTATGTCTGCGGCCTGGTTGCTATCTCGAGGTATATGGTGAAACTCCAACCCCTCGAACCTAGCCGAGATCTTTATGACGGCGTTCCGGTAAGCTGTCATTTTCGGGTCTTTGGCGTCAAACTCGCCGTTGATTTGTGAGATGGCGAGGTTAGAATCACCGCGCACTTCCAGGCGTTTGACACCCATGGAGACTGCTATCCGCAGTCCGTGTAGGAGGGCTTCGTATTCAGCCGCATTGTTGGAGTCCATGTACATGATTTGTAGTACGTATCCAATGTTATCTCCCGTGGGTGACGTGAGCACCACTCCAGCCCCTTGGCCAGTGAGCATTTTGGAGCCATCGAAATACATTGTCCAATGCGAGTAAGTACTGTACTCACGGGGGAGTTCGGCTTCGGTCCATTCGGCTGAGAAGTCCGCCAGCACCTGGGATTTAATGGCCCGACATGGTTTGTAGATGATTTCAAAAGGTAAGAGCTCTATGGCCCATTTGGCGATGTGCCCTGTCGCGTCCCTATTATTGATTATGTCACTTAGCAGGATGTCGGATGCCACGGTCACCGAACACTCTTGAAAGTAGTGTCGGAGTTTTCGTGACGCCATGAAGACCACGTAGGCTATCTTTTGGTAGTGAGGACTTGCATGGAGTTAAGACCTTGGATACGTAATACACGGGCTTCTGGACCTAGAATTTGTGACCTTCCCTGTCTCGTTCGACCACGAGGACTGCGCTAACCACCTGGTTTGTGGCCAAGATGTACAGTAGCATCGGTTCGCAGACACCTGGCGCTGCCAGGATGGGATTGGTGGTGAGGAGGGCCTTGATGTCTTCCAGGGCCGCCGCGGCCTCCTTAGTCCATTTGAATGTTTTGGTTTGCTTTAACAGCTTGTACAAGGGTAAGGCTTTTTCTCCGAGCCGTGATATGAAGCGGCTCAAGGCTGCTACGCAGCCCGTCAGTTTTTGTACGTGCTTGAGCTCTGTTGGAATCTCCAAACGATCCAAGGCTCGAATTTTAGCTGGATTGGCTTCAATTCCTTGGCTAGATACGATGAAACTGAGGAGTTTGCCAGCTGGGACTCCGAAAACGCATTTCTCCGGATTAAGTTTTATCTGATATTCCCGTAGGCTGGCAAATGTATCTCGAAGGTTGTCCACCAACTGGCTGACGTGTTTAGTTTTGACAACTACATCGTCTACGTAGGCCTCAACGGTCTTTCTGATGTGTTTTTTCAGGCATGTTTGAATCATACGCTGGTACGTGGCGCCAGCGTTCTTTAGTCCGAAATGCATTGTGTTGAAACAAAACGGCCCGTAGGGCATGATGAATGCCGTTGCTGCCTGGTCGGATTCCTTCATCTTTATTTGATGATATCCTGAGTAGGCGTCTAGGAAGCATAGTGCATCATGGCCCGCAGTGGCATCCACAATTTGGTCAATACGGGGTAAGGGGAAGGGGTCTTTGGGGCAAGCTTTGTTGAGGTCTTTGAAATCGACACACAACCGCCAGGACCTGTCCTTTTTTGGTACCATGACCAAATTGGCTAGCCAGTCAGGGTGTTTTATGTCCCTGATGAATCCTGCCTCCAGCAGTTTTCTAGTTCCTCACCCATTGCTTGACACTTGGGCTCGGAGAAACGCCGAAGTGTTTGTTTAACAGGCTTATAGCCTGTTAGTATGTTTAGGCTATGCTCTGCAAGCCTACGGGGTATCCTTGGCATATCGGAGGGGTGCTAGGCGAATATGTCCCAGTTTTCCTTGAGGAAAGCGTGTAGGGCTTAGGCAACTTCTGGGTCGAGGTTAGCCCCTATGGACGCCGTTTTAGCAGGGTCCGTTGGGTGAACCTGGAATTTGACTATCTCGTCGGCCGGTTTGAAAGAAGTAGGTTTTGATCTTTTGTCAAGAACGACATCGTCTCGGTCGACCACGGCGCGCAACACAGTCAACTCCTCTGCCGCGAAGGCTTCGGCCAGGGTCTCGAGGGCGAGGGATGCCGTTTTATTCTCGGCTTTGAGTGCCCTGTCGGGATCACTTGAGATAGTAATGATCCCTTTCGGGCCCGGCATCTTGAGCTTCATGTAGCCATAGTGCGGCACCGCTTGAAATCTTGAAGAGGCATCCCGTCCGAGGATAGCGTGGTACCCGCTCTTGAAAAGCACGATGTGGAATGTAATCTCCTCGGAGCGATAATTATCTAGAGTCCCGAAGACTACGTCCAGGGTTATCTTTCCGCTGCAGCGTGCCTCTCGTCCAGGGACTATTCCTTTGAAGGGGGTGGTGCTCTGTTCTATGCGCGATTTATCGATGTACATTTTGCCCAGAGTGTCCTCGTATATTATATTTAAGCTGTTGCATCCGTCCATAAGGACCTTATGGAGGCGGCAGTGGTCCACGATGGGGTTGAGGACTAGCGCGGCGGGATACCTGTCTAAGGCAGACTTCGGCTGATCGTGATGGTTGAACATGATCGGCGTGTCTATCCACGCACCCCGAGGTGGTACTTGCCGGACGGAATTAATTTCCCGCAAGGCCCGTTTGTGCTGGTTGTTAGACATAAAGGTCTCATAAATCATTAGGACCTCATCTTCTTCCGAGGTCTGTTCAAGGTGGTTGGAGGTGCCCGCCAGGAGGGCGGGTCCCCCTTTGGCCACCTGCCTCAACACCCAACAGTCGCGAAGGCTGTGAGTTGGGCAGGAGTTAATCAATACGGCGTGGATCGGGCATGGTTTATCCAGAAAGCAGTCCAGAGCTGTTCCGGGGTGACCGGAAGTTTTTTTCTTCTTCCGGGGTCGATCGTCCGGAGTGTTCCGTTTGCGATTTTCGCGCCGAAGTGCCGACCGGTCGTGATCCGGGTAGTCCTCACAGATCGAGTCCATGTTTTCTTCGGTCCACCAGGCATCTTTGATGGCGCAAAATCGTGCTACCAGGTTGGTTAATTCAGGGAGTGTTAGGACGCAACGACGGGCGAGGACGTTCGAGACGCCTTTATCCTTGCATCCGCGCTTGAAAGCGGCAATTATGTCAGAGTCTTGGCAATCCAGTATCTTGTTCTTGACGGACAAGAATCTGGCCCAGTATCGTCTGATCGGCTCATCGGGGAGCTGCCGTATGTAGGCCAAGTCCCAGACGTCAGGTGGGCCGGAGTTATCGGGGCGATATTCTATATGGGAGGTAAGCAGACCAGTTCCGATCTGTAGAGGCCGCAGGCTCAAGACCTCATTATTCTCACTTGACACCAGATCCGCGGTTACCGGTTTAGCCGAATTGATCAGGAGGTCGGTCGCCGGCAGGTCGCTGTCTGATCCGCTCTCCAAGAAGTATCTTAGCCCCTCATCCGTGAGGGGATTCCTCGTTGGAACCAAAGGAGGGTCATGGTTCGCTTCCACATTACGTGGAGGCGTCTCTGTGACCGAAGCTTCAAACCTGGAGACATGCTCCATGGGCTTGAGGCCGTTAACCGGCGATCCCATCGATCCTTTTGGCGATCGCATAGCGGAACTGTCAATGAAAGCACCAGTGTCGGTGTAAAAACTAGCAGACCTCGGGGTAGGGGGTCCCGAGCTGTGGATCTCGGATCGGTGGTAACAAGGACAAGGGAGACGATGTTTACCCAGGTTCGGGCCCTCTTGGTGGAGGTAAAACCCTACGTCCTGCTTCTGTTTATATTAATGGAGATGTATCGAATACAGAGTTGATCTACCTCGAGATCATAATGTGTGTCTAACTTCTAGGGCTAGGTGAGCGATATTGCATTGATGTCCCCCCTACGGGCTAAACCCTATGGCTTATATACACGCCAGGGAGGGTATCTAGGGTTACAAAGTCGGTAACTAGCAGTAAGGCGGCTGGAAAGATCTTGGAGTATACGTCAAGTCTTCGGTAGAGACAGTCTCGATCACGCTTCCCGTGTACGGCCTCCAGAGTCCATCTTGATCACGTACGAGGGCCCATCGGCCCAACCGAGCAGACGGGCTGGCTAGGTTAGCACCCCCTAATCCAGGACATCGTCAATGGTGCTACTCTGAAGCACAAGTGTGGAAAAAGGATAGTAACATTGCCCCTTCTCTCTTTTTCTCTCATTTTTTGTGGGCTCTTTTTGGCCTCTTTTTTTTAGAACGGTCTCATGGACCTCATCCCCACTTTTTTGAGGACTCATTAGTCTCCTCCATTCTTTCCTCACTGGGACAATGCTCTAATAATGATGATCATCACACTTTTATTTACTTATAACTCAATATTACAACTCGATACTAGAACAATATGACTCTATATGAATGCCTCTGGCAGTGTACCAGGATGTGCAATGATACTAGCATAACATGTATAAAAATGATGAACGGTGGCTGAGCCACAAATACTATGTCAGCTATATGATCATGCAAAGCAATATGACAATGACGATGTGTGTCATAAAAACGGAACGGTGGAAGTTACATGGCAATATATCTCGGAATGGCTATGGAAATGCCTTGATAGGTAGGTATGGTGGCTGTTTTGAGGAAGATATAAGGAGGCTTATGTGTGATAGAGCGTATCATATCACGGGGTTTGGATGCACCGGCGAAGTTTGCACCAACTCTCGATGTGAGAAAGGGCAATGCACGGTACCGAAGAGGCTAGCAAATTGCGGAAAGGTGAGAGTGCGTATAATCCATGGACTCACATTAATCATAAAGAACTCATATACTTATTGCAAAAGTTTATTAGCCCTCAAAGCAAAGTACTACTACGCATGCCCCTAGGGGGATAGATTGGTAGGACAAGTCCATCGCTCGTCCCCGACCGCCACTCATAAGGTAGACAATCAAGAATAAATCATGCTCCAACTTCTTAGCATAACGACAGATCATACGTGCATGCTTCGGGAATCACAAACCTTAACACCAATATTTTTACTAAACCACAATTATCTACTAGCACCTCCCACATATTACCATCTTAATATCGCAAAACTATTGCAAAAAATAAAACTTATCATATTCAGTGATCTACATGAAAGTTTTTATTATATCCCTCTTGAATACCTATCATATCAGGACCAAATTCATAACCCATGCATATTACCATTGCTATTTATTAGACTCTCAAAAAGATATAAGTGAAGCATGAGAGTGCAATTATTTCTTTAAAATATAATCACCACCGTGCTCTAAAAGATATAAGTCAAGCACTAGAACAACGGCCTAGCTCAAAAGATATAAGTGAAGCTCATAGAGTATTCTAACAAATCACGAACAATGTGTGTCCCTCTCAAAAAGGCGTGTTCAGAAAAGATGATTGTGACAAACTAAAAAGCAAACAAACTATATCACAAGACGCTCCAAGTAAAACACATATCATGTGATGAATAAAAATATAGCTCCAAGTGAGTTACCGATAGATTGTAGACGAAAGAGGGGATAACTTCCGGGGCATCCACAAGCTTAGACGCTTCAGTCTTCCTTGAATATTACCTTGGGGTGCCTTGGGCATCCCCAAACTTAGGCTCTTGCCGCTCCTTATTCCTTTATCCATCGTAGTCTCACCCAAAACATGAAAACTTTAGCACACAAAACTCAACAGAAACCTCGTGAGATCCGTTAGTATAAAAAACAAATCTTAAACTTTAGGTACTGTTGTAAATTGATTCATATTTAATATTGGCATAATGCTACTGTACTCCAACTTCTCCATGACTCATACCCCCCAATACGATCCATAGATTCATCAAAATAAGCAAACTATGCAACAAAAACAGAATCTGTTTAAAACAGAACAGTCTGTAAAGATCTATTTTGAAGCCATACTTCTGTAACTCCAAAAATTCTGAACAATTAGGCCAACGTAAACAATTCATATACCAATACTGTGTAAAAATTTCAGATTTTTCTGACGCTCCAGTTCAGAATCAAAAATCAAATACTGGACGCAAAACTTTCTGTTTTCCAAACAGCATCAATTATACTATCATCTAAATCATCCCAAAGGCATTACTTGGCACAAACACTAATTAAAAGATAAAAACACAATCATAACAGAGGCTATAATTGTGTAAACACACAAGAACAGAAAGTATTGGTTTGTCTCCCAACAAGCTCTTTCTTTATAGCCATTAAGATAGGCTTCGAGATTTTAATGATGCTCACATAAAAGATAAGAATTGAAGCACAAAGAAAGCATCATATAGCATGTAAGAAACATATTTAAGTCTAACATACTTCCTATGCATAGGCATTTTATAGGCAAACAAATTATCAAGACAAAAAGTATCTAGCATATGCAAGGAAGAAGAACGAAGCATTAACAATTTGAACTTCAAGAGAGGTAATTGAGTAACATGAAAATTTCTACAACCATATTTTCCTCTCTCATAATAATTACATGTAGGATCATAGTCAAATTCAACAATATAGCTATCATATAAAATATTCTCTTCACGATCCACATACATAAAAGTTTTATAATCTTCCAAGATAGTGGGATTAACATCAACTAAAGTCATGACCTCTCCAAACCCACTTTTATCAAAAATTTCATAAGATTGAACACTCTCCAAAGTAGTGGGATCATTATTACCTAAAGCTGACGCTCTTCCAAACCCACTTTTAATAGTATTGCAAATTTTATTATCAATAACATATTCATCATGAGGCTTAAATAAATTTTCAAGATCATAAGAAGCATCATCACCCCAATCATGATCATTGCAATAAGTAGTGCACATAACAAAATTTTCATCCCCAAGCTTGTAGCTTTGCATATCATTAGCACAATTGACATTAATAGAATTTATAATAACATCATTGCAATCATGCTTTTCATTCAAGGAGCTATCAAGTATGGGTGCTATAGCAATAATTTCATTTTTAACATGAGTCACTATAGCAAGTTCATCTCTATAAGCATCATTAATATTGGCATCATGGCCATAAGAATAGCAAGCATCACATTCATCAAGAGGGGATATTTCAATTGAATCAACGGAATCATAATTATCTATGGATTCATGCATATCATTATTTTCTTCCAAAGTAGCAGACATTCTCTCAATAAATTCATTAACATAGGCATTAGGAGCATAGTTTTCATAGCAATACTTAAGTTTGTCAAAAAAAATTAGATTTGTAGAGAGTAGCATCATACTTTTCAATCAAAGAAGCAACTTCATAAGCACCCTTAAAAGCAACAAATTCTTCAATTTGTTCGATATCATAGTAACTATAACACCCTTGGCATAAGAAGATAGGATTTCATTATCATTAAACTCACATAGGTGGGGAAGGTGTTTTTTATGGTTCTTAGAGCAACAAGTAAAATCATAAATTTCACATAGATTCCAAGCATAGCATAGCAAACAATTTATTTGATTCCATAAGAGTCTCCCTTTTTGAGACAAACGGTAACGCACAAAATGAGCATGCTCATCTAATGATTTTCCCTCAACTAAACTAGTTGGGGTTTTGGCACGAGCACAAATGGATCGGAGATGATCCAAATAGAAAACTTTAAGTGGATCCATAGTATCTTAAATTTTTGTTTTATTTCCTATTCTTGTGTGTTTGACATGAGGGCAATAAAAGCAAGCAAGCAAGCAAATAAAATATTTTTGTGTTTTTTTGTAAAATTGTTTTAGAAGTGGGGGAGATGAAAACGAGAGGCAAATGCAAATAAAAAGGCAAATAAAATAAATGCAAGTGGATGATAGTTTGTGCGAAGGTACTTGATAAATTTGATGATGTCTCCCCTGCAAGGGCGCCAGAAATTCTTCCTGCTACTTGTAGACTGCGTTGGTATTTCCTCCAAGAGGAGAGGATGATGCAGCATAGTAGAGATAAGTATTTCCCTCAGTTAAGAACCAAGGTTATCAATCCAGTAGGAGAACCAAGCAAAATTCCATTAAGTGCACCTGCACACACAAAAGCAAACACTTGCACCCAACGCAAATAAGAGGGTTGTCAATCATCTTAGCGGTTATTTGCAAGGATTAAATCTAATAGGGATAAATAGATAAACTAAAATACTAAATAAAATAAAAGTAAATAAATTGCAGCAAGGTATTTTTTAGTTTTTAATATATGAAAAAAGTAGACCCGGGGGCCTGATACGTCTCCAACGTATCTATAATTTATAAAGTATTCATGCCATATTTATAACAATTCTATATGGTTTTGGTATGATTTGATTAGATGTGACGCCCTCGACTTAATCGTGCACTAATCATACACGCAAATGCACACGATCAAGCCTAAGGAGTCACGGGAAGATATCACAACACAACTCTAGACACCAAATAAAATAATACAAGCTTTATATTACAAGCCAGGGGCCTCGAGGGCTCGAATACATAAGCTCGGGTTACACAAGCTTCAGCGGAAGCAAAAGTATCTGAGTACAGACACAAAGTTAAACAAGGTGCCTTAAGAAGGCGAAAACAAACAACAACTCCGATCGAAAAAGGCAAGGCCTCCTGCCTGGGAGCCTCCTAAACTACTCCTGGTCGTCGGGGATCTTCACGTCGTAGTAGGCTCCACCGGAAGCGTAGTAGCGGTCGTCGGCGGTAGCAGCGGACTCCTGGGATCCGTCATCTGGTCGCAACAATCGGGTATGGGGGAAAAGAGTAGGAAAGCAACCGTGAGTTCTCATCCAAAGTACTCGCAAGACTGACATCAGAACTATGCTAAATATGCATCGGTGTCAAAGGAATGGGGCAATATCTTTGGACTAAAACGCAGAAATGCTGGAACAGAGGGGGAAAAGCCTAGCCTATCGAAGACTAGCATCTTCAGCGTCTTGCAGCATTAGAAGAGTGTAGATTAGCATATTATAAAGTAACAAGCATGTGGAGGCAAAGCCCAGAGATCCTTACTCGACTCCCTGCGAGAAAGTGATCCCAGAGCTTCCAATTAATTAAAGTATTCAGTTCAAATAGTAATAGATCGGGATACAACACTGAGCGTCCTGTTACCGTGGACACGACTATTTGAATAGATAACTTCCCTGCAGGGGTGCTCTATTGTTACCCAGCACACTCGATTACATCTGGCCGGACACACTTGCTGGGTAATGCCCGGCCTCGGGTAATCGACACGACGTAGTCCTACCTAGGCTCAACAGAGAGGTCCCCGTCGGTCTACATCCTAAGCGCTCAGGGGTCTTGGGACCATCGCCCTTTGCACTCCGGGTCGTCATGCGACGAGCTGGGACGAGCACCACCTCATCCTGGATGGCACTGGCCCGACAGGCCCACAATGCTGAACTGGACGTCTGACAGAGCTTTCGACTGATACATACGAAGTAGAGGGTCCCATAAACCATTATCCCACGTGGTGGTAGTGCGCATAGGGCCAACGACCCACTCAGATCAAATACCCAAATCCGTTAGGCGTATTTAGTAACTCGCAGAAACGATCAGACTACCTGTCGCTCCGACTTGATATCACTCGCGGGTACTCTTGGTGCTTACCCGTCTTTAGCATTGTTCTCTCGCGAGCACCCTTGGGGCCAGCCCGACTTTACATTACCTCGCGAGTACCCCTCGGGGTGGACCCGCCTGCGTCAAAGGTCAAAGTAACCGTGTGTTCAAAGTATCGGGGAGGAATCCGAGGAATCACCCTCGATTGATTCCCACTCGAGGAGTTGTACGACGGAAGCTTTACCGGAAGTGATGAAAGAGGAATCACCCTCGGTAACATACCTCCGGGTAGCTAGTCTACAGAGGCATCATCGAAAGTGGGATAAGAGGTATCACCCCCGGCACTCGATGCCAGCTCTGTAGAGTCGAGCAACTTAGGGTGTGTGTGCGGTGATGTGCTATTTTCAGCCCGATCGATCACATCGTTCGGGGCACAATTACTAAAGCGGAGCAACTACAGCAAAGGAGAGAGGTCACAGATGGTTTTCCATCCAACCTATACTAATCATTTAGGATACAGGCAGGTATCAATAACAGTTTACAAAAACAGGCTATGCATCAGAATAGGATAAATCATTTACAGTAGCAAAATCTAATGCAAGCATGAGAGAGAAGGAATAGGCGCTATAGGAATGATCAAGGGGGTTTTGCTTGCCTGGTTGCTCTGCGGCAAAGGCGGGGTCGTCAGCGGTGTAGTCGGTCACGGGGACAACATCGGTCTCGGAGTCTACCAGAGAGAAGAGGGGGAAGAAACAGTAAATATAAAGCACACAGATGTAACACAGATGCACGACATGGCAACACGCAGTGCTAGGGGTGACCTAACGCAGTACTGCACGTTACCGGCGAAGGGGAAAAACATCCGGGAATGTTTTCCCTGCGTTTGGCATTTCGGGCAGATGTAACAGAGGGGGACGGTTCTATGTTCAACATGCTAGGGGCATGTGACAGATGAACGGAGTGCGTATTCGGAATCGTCATATTTTTCTGGTCGTTTTTCATATATAAATTATTTTAATCCGAGTTACGGTTTATTTTATATTAATTTTCAAAGTTTTAATAATATTATGGAATTTATTTAATTATTTAATTTAGAATTATCCGAAACAGTATTCGCTGACGTCACTGTGACGTCAGGACCAGTGGGTCCCACCTGTCATAGACTGTTTAGGTTAATTAGGGTTTAATTAAACTAATTACAGATTAATTAGACTAATTAAATAATTAGATTAATTAATCAGAATTAATTAAGTTAATTAATTAATTAATTAATTAATTAATTAATTAATTATTTTATTTACTTATTTATTTTATTAATTATTTTTATTTTTATTAATATTTATTATTTAGTTATTTTATTATTTATTTATTTTATTATTTATTTATTTTTTCTTTTCTTTTTCGTTTTAACCGGGCGCAGGGCCCCAGCGGTCAGTGGCCAGCCGGACACGTCCGGGCCGTGCCCATTTCGGGGCCGGACATGTCCGGTGTCCGAAGCGCGCGCGCACCCGCGTACAGCACGTGGCGGCGGCGGTGGCGGGCGCGACGGCGTGCAGGCGAGGCGGCGAGAGGTGGATCATAGCTTTTGACACGCAACCTTTTGGTCAATTGTACATTAAATATGGCCTAATATTTTAGAAAATTGATTTGGTCCAATTTTGCAACAAATATATGGTAGGTCCTTAAAAAAAACTCATTTTGGGCACTCGAAAAATGGAAAATGAATTTTTCGTCCAAAGAAAATGAAAACTTCCTTAGGCAACATTGTTTGCCATTCCAAGATGCACCCTTGTGCACAATATGAGATCATTTGAACAAACTATGCCATGAATGTGGTCATAAGATTGATCATTTGGCTTGAAAGCCATGAATCTTCACACATGATAGCTCATTTCTGAGAACACTATTTAAAAATAATTGTCGTATTACAAGTTTATTATTTTTCCTGGTAACTTGGTCACATATAATGACACAATGCGAAGGTTTTCCAATTTTTTTAATTTTTTTTGATTTTCTTGTGCCCGTTTCAAAATGCGGTCAAAACGACGGGCATGACCGTTCGTAGCTAGGGTTGAATCTTGCAAAACTTTTGGAGTTTCTCTGATTAAATAGATACTTATGTACCTAGAAATGATTTTTGGAAAAAATAAAGAGCAAACTATGAGGCAGTTTTAGTTCAAATTTGACCCGCTTCCTGCTGAATCGGCAAAAAATTGTCTTTTTCACGAGAGGTGGATCAAAAGCTTTTGACACCCAACCATTTGGTCAATTGTACATTAAATATGGCCTAATATTTTTAAAAATTGCTTTGGTCCAATTTTGCAACAAATATTTGCTAGGTTCTTCACAAAAAAATCCATTTTGGGCACTCAAAAAATGGAAAATGAATTTTTCGTGCAAAGAAAGTGAAAACTTCCTTAGGCAACATTGTTTGTCATTCCAATATGCACCCTTGTGCACAATAAGAGATCATTTGAACAAACTATTCCATGAATGTTGCCATAACATTGGCCATTTGCCTTAAAAGCCATGGATCTTCATACATGATAGCTCGATTCTGAGAACACTTTTTTAAGACATTTGCCGTAGTCCAAGTTTGTTATTTTCCTTGGAAACTAGGCCACATATAATGACGCAATGCGAAGGTTTTCAATTTTTTTGATTTTTTTTTTGAATTTCTTATGCCCGTTTCAAAATGCGGTCAAAACGACGGGCATGACCGTTAGTAGCTAGGGGTTGAATCTTGCAAAACTTTTGGAATTTCTCTGATTAAATAGATACTTATGTACCTAGAAATGATTTTTGGAAAAAATAAAGAGCAAACTATAAGGCAGCTGCAGTTCAAATTTGACCCGCTTCCTACTGAATCGGCGGAAATTTGTCTTTTTCACGAGAGGTGGATCAAAGCTTTTGACACGCAACCATTTGGTCAATTGTACATTAAATATGGCCTAATATTTTAGAAAATTGATTTGGTCCAATTTTGCAACAAATATATGGTAGGTCCTTCACAAAAAAACTCATTTTGGGCACTCGAAAAATGGAGAATGAAATTTTCGTCCAAAGAAAATGAAAACTTCCTTAGGCAACATTGTTTGCCATTCCAATATGCACTCTTGTGCACAATATAAGATCATTTGAACAAACTATGCCATGAATGTGGCCATAAGATTGATCATCTGGCTTGAAAGCCATGAATCTTCACACATGATAGCTCATTTCCGATAACACTTTTTTTTAAACAATTGCCGTATTACAAGTTTATTATTTTTCCTGGTAACTTGGTCACATATAATGACACAATGCGAAGGTTTTTCAATTTTTCATTTTTTTTTGAAATTTTCATTCCCATTTCAAAATGCGGTCAAAACGGCGGGCATGACCGTTCCTAGCTAGTGGTTGAATCTTAAAAAACTTTTGGTGTTTCTCTGATTGAATAGATACCTATGTACCTAGAAATGATTTTTTGAAAAAATAAAGAGCAAACTACAAGGCAGCTGCAGTTCAAATTTGACCCGCTTACTACTGAATCGACGGAAATTTGTCTTTTTCACGAGAGGTGGATCAAAGCTTTTGACACACAACCATTTGGTCAATTGTACATTAAATATGGCCTAATATTTTATAAAATTGATTTGGTCCAATTTTGCAACAAATATATGGTAGGTCCTTCACAAAAAAACTCATTTTGGGCACTTGAAAAATGGAAAATGAAATTTTCGTCCAAAGAAAATGAAAACTTCCTTAGGCAACATTGTTTGCCATTCCAAGATGCACCCTTGTGCACAATATGCGATCATTTGAACAAACTATGCCATGAATGTGGCCATAAGATTGATCATTTGGCTTGAAAGCCATGAATCTTCACACATGATAGCTCGTTTCTGAGAACACTTTTTTAAAATATTTGCCGTAGTCCAAGTTTGTTATTTTTCCTGAAAACTAGGTCACATATAATGACACAATGCGAAGGTTTTCTATTTTTTTTGAATTTCTTATGCCGATTTCAAAATGCGGTCAAAACAGCGGGCATGACCGTTCGTAGCTAGGGGTGGAATCTTGCAAAATTTTTGATGGATCTCTGATGAAATACATACTTGTGTACTTAGAAAAGATTTTTGGAAAAAATAAAGAGCAAACTATGAGGCAGCTGTAGTTCAAATTTGACCCGCTTCCTACTGAATCGGCAAAAATTTGTCTTTTTGACGAGAGGTGGATCGAAAGCATTTGACATACAACCATTTGGTCAATTGTACATAAAATGTGGTCTAATATTTTGAAAAATGGAGTGGTGCCATTTTGCAACAATTATTTGGTAGGTTCTTCACAAAAAAACCATTTTTGACACTCCAAAAATAGATTTTTTTTTTGCAGAAACTCATTTCTCAGAACACTCGGTCACATTTGGCGACACAAATATTTATCTTATTCCAATTTTATTATTTTTCCTGAAAACTAGGTCACATTTGGTGACACAATGAGAAGGTTTTCCTTTGTTTTTGATTTTTTTTTGAATTTCCCAAGTCATAAAATAGCTGACATGATTTAACACCTTATTTTTAGTCGATTACGACCAATTTAGATGGTCATAACGTGTACTGCGTTCTGACATGTTTTGGACCATTGGATGCCGGAGGATTGGATGGCCAGGATTTGATCTAGGGGATGGATCCGTGGACTCGGATGCCATTGGCTGGCTGCCTTTCCAGCTCCTACCAAAGAAAAAAAAAGAAAATCCATCTCTCTCCCTCTCACAGCCGCCCCTGCCCTATCCCCACGACTCCTCTGCCTACCACCCACAGCCGCCGCCCCAGCCCTCTCCCGCCCCGATTCCGGCGAGTTCCAGCATCCCTCGCCGGCGTGTAGGACAGATCCGAGCTCCCCTGCCTGACTGCCTCCGCTGCTCCCTTTCCTCCGGCCAGATCCGCCTCTCGCGGCTTCTGGTTGACGCATCACTGTAGATATGCACCCGAGCCTCCCTTCCCTCGCGCCAGCCAAATCCCTTCCCTCGCGCCGCACCCGAGCCTCCCCGAGCTACCCGTCCCCGGCAGCGGCGCTCTTTGATGCTGTCGATCCCCTTTCGTCTATCTCCCTCTCCCTCGATTCAGATCGTCGGAGCCGGCGCATGTCCTATCCGCCCCTTCTCCCCCAGCCCCGGCATCGGCGTGTGTGCTTCGATGCGTGGCGCTCCGTCGAGCTGGCCGGACCGCGGCGCACGCGTGGCCTGCCTAGGGTTTGTGGTGTCGGCGCTACACGCCGGCCACGGGTCTCCGGCTACCAGGAACGCAACGGCGCCGATTTGATTCGATCCTGAAGGTAACCCTCTCCTTCCCCTTCCGCTTCTCTCTTCGATTCGATTCGATCCCATATGGCAGCCATGGATGAACACTGACCACAGTGTACGTTGCTCCGATTCGTCGTGTTCCGCTGTGCTGCAGGACACCCCTGGATCTTGCTGCAGGAGGTGGGTGTCAGAGAACCAACCTGAGACGCGAGCCAACCTCCAGTTCTTGGGCTCTAGGACAACAAGGACACAGCACACGCACAAGGTTTCTTCTCTGAACCTTCTCTCTGAAGAACACAACACACGCACACGAGCTTGTTGTCTCTCTGAAGCTCTCTGTCTTTTATTCACTAGGTGTATATGACGATAGAATGGAAGTTGATGAACATTAATAAGGCCTTTTGTTGTTCTAGAGATGCATGAGATTCGTGCAACCCTTTTGCTTGTGTTGGGATGAAAACAACCACCAATTTACCAGATCGGAAAATAACTGCAACTAAAAATTAATTTAATTATGACAAGTGATTGATTTCTTCACGATTTTAGCACTTCCATGTGGTACAATTTCTATGCCCAGGATGAACATGCTCTGCTCCAGTCTAGCTCTCAGTAATCCCTTCACATACTACAGCAGGGATGGACGACATCATCGAGTCAATGGACGATGGTTTCTAATTTGCTCCTCACAACTTATTATTTTGTTGTATCGCTGTTCTGATGATTACTAATTTGAAAGGCAGGTGGATGGCTGATGTTGAACTCATGATGACATTATTTGCAGGACAAGTATGAGTGTGTGGTGAAGGCCAATGGCAATGTGGAGAAGAAGTTCTGTCCTTGGTTTTGCTCTATTGGTGAAGCTTCCTCTCTGCTATTCTGTAGGAGAATCTGAGATGCAACCTCCAACGCCTCAAAATCCAGCAGAAAAAAGGTTTGGTTTTGCTCCTCCTACTCCTACTCTAGCTAGCTGTACATTGCTGCTACCTGCACTTTGCATTCCTGCCACCCATGGACGCCTAACTGAATCACAACCTCAACCAAAAAGAAAAACTAATATCAATCTTGTTTGCTGCAGCACATGCAAATACAGTTGGGGATTCAGTTGTTGACTTGTGTAATCATGCCATAAATTGGCACGACTTTGTTTGCATCATCATGTACAGGACCCCGCCGTGTTTGCGACGCATCCACCGACACTGGGCCGCTTCCGGTATAGGTGAACCGTTTCCCCTCTCTACTCATCCATGGAACCATGTTCGTGTGTTTGATTCAGACTGTGATATAAGACACACACACACTGTAGGCAGCATGTAAGCTAGATTTTCTTTTCTTCTTATTCCTAAAATTTGAGAATTGAACAACTTCTCAGGCTGCTTCCAGCTACCTTGGAAGCAGCCTAAGTGTGTGTATTAGGCTTTCTAGGTGTGCTCCTGTGTGCTACTTTGGAATTTTCTTGCTCTCCTGTGAACTGTTCTATTTTTCAACAGTTTTGGTGGTTCATGCTAGCAAGAGTCCTTGCGTGATCAATCTGACGGATTGGTTTTTTGAAAACCACCATGAGAGCAGGCTAGCTAATACCTAAGATATTGAAGTATATAAAGTTAATTACCCGCCTGCATCTTCCATTGACTTGAACAGTGGCAATTGAGCACCACCACTACTAGTATAACTCATCTTAATTTTCTACAGAAGATCGGTAGGTATCTAGTACTGGTAGATTCAGAATATGTAGTCCTGAAAATTAAAGGTAGCAGCAGTAAATGAGTCAAACAAAAATATCCATCTGCAAATGTCGGTCTGTTTGATTTGATTCGGTTTTCTCTTGCTGAAGCTCCTCTCTGCTCTAACCATTTTCGCACCAAATGCAGAATGTTCTGTTTTTATTTTGTTCCTAACTGTTCTGTTTATAACCTGTAGATGTTGTCCTTCGTTCATTGAAGTGCTGACTGCTGGAACAAGCTCCATGATGAAGAAGCTGGAACCCGCACCCAGCAAAGAGTAGCTCATTGGAGCTTGTTATCTTTTGATATTTTTGTGTATTAGAAAACTGGATACTATGTATTACTGTAATGTACCAAGTTTGGCTGTATTGAGAAATATTCTGCATTTATAGCCTCTGTTTGAATTTGATATTGACTGAAAATGCATATACAGAACTGAAGGGTGATGAGTCCTAAATTAAAAGGCCATGGCCGAGTCCCAAAAAAAACTGGACTGTAAAAGGCCGAGGCCCAACAAGAAATGTAATGTCAAATTCCATAGTCCAGGAAATAAAAAGGCCGAATTGTTGGGCTTTGCCCATGTTGTCGGTACCAAAACCGGCAGATCTCGGGTAGGGGATCCGAACTATGGGTCAAGGAGTCGATGGTAACAGGGAACGTAGAGACAACGATTTACCCAGGTTTGGGCCCTCTCAAGGAGGTAATACCCTACGTCCTGCTTGATTGTATTGATGTGATTGTATGAAGGTTACAGAGTTGATCTACCTCGAGATCGACTGGGCTAAACCCTAGGTAATGATATCTCTCCCCTACGGACTAAATCTCCTGGTTTATATAGACACCAGGGGGTCCTAGGGTTACATATGGTCGGTTACCATCTGGGATAAACATACAGATTACGCCATCTATTTCTTGGAGGAGACGCCAAGACTTCGGAGGTTTCCTTCTGACACACGGGGTTGTCCATAATCCAGCCTTCCATTGACATGTGGAGAGTGGCCCATCAGCCCGGCCTATGAGAGATAGGCCGGCAGCCCGAGTACCCCCTAGTCCAGGACACCCTCAGTAGCCCCCGAACTAGTCTTCGAAGCCGAGGTAAGAGCCGAACACCATTGGCTTCGTGGACCAGTTCACTTTCCTCCGCGATTCCGGTAACAGACCGGTATTACTCCGAGTTATATTATCAAGCATTGTCCGGTCATACATATGCCGAACTGTACCTCGGAAACAAAGTACAACAATAACTTAGCCCCGAAGGCTAGCCGCTTCGGTGTGAACAGTGTTCGCATCTAACAACTTTTACCGAAGGGTCACTCCCCACCACGACCGCAAGTTGGTTTATGACAAACTCGAATCGCGGTTCGAGGCGGTTTCCATTGGCACGTTCCATCGATATGGAGATCGTGTCCTGTTTTCAAGGGATATGATCAATAACCCATCTCATCCCACGCGCGCACAATGGCACGGTTACATGGGGAAATAGCAAGGACCGCGGCGCAATAAAAGGACCGTGGGTTTTTACAGCCCATAAAAGGGGCACAACCATCGTTCCTGTCGCACGCTCTCATTTCTCCCCTTTGTCATTTGCCTTTCCCATCTCTTGAGCTCCAACGCCCAGATCCGCCCTCTCAGAAACCCTTCCTTCCATCCGCCCAATCTAGCAATGGCGGGTTCCGGGTCCAAGGGCATGTGGGAGGCTTCGAGCGTCACCAACAGCGCCATTCTGGAGTTAAAGAGCGCGGGCTACCTTCCGACCGACATCCCCCACCGTGCTCCGGAGGCGGGCCAGGCTATCCCCACGCCGCGGCAGGGCGAGAGAGTGGTGTTCGTGCCCCACTTCATCCGGGGCCTGGGTTTCCCCCTTCACCCCTTCGTCAGGGGCCTCATGTTCTTCTACGGGCTCGATTTCCACGACCTCGCGCCGAACTCCTTCCTCCATATCTCGGCTTTTATCATTGTCTGCGAGGCTTTCCTCCGAGTCCGGCCACACTTCGGCCTATGGTTGAAGATATTCAACGTCAAGCCGAAGATAGTAGATGGCCAACAGGCGGACTGCGGAGGGGCCATGATCAGCAAACTTCCGCGAGTGGAGTGGCCAGACGGCACCTTCATCGAGACCGTCAAGGTATGGCAAAAAGAGTGGTTCTATATCACAGAGCCGAGGCACGCGAACTGGGAGGCGACTCCGGCTTTCCGCTCCGGGCCCCCTACGAGGCTGGTCTCATGGACCAAGAAGGGCCTCGACTGGGGGTCAAACGAAGAGGTGGTGCTGCTGCAGGGCCGAATTGCCAAAATGAGAGGGAAGGGCGTCGCGCTGGTCGACGTGATCCAGACTATGCTCGTCCGCCGAATTCTCCCCTTCCAGGACAGGGCTTCCCCCATGTGGGCCTATAAGCCTGATGACCCGACCATCGTGCGCAGCTTCCTCCGCACCTCCCACGCCCAATTGTGGAGGGCGTTGTTCAAGCCACAGAAGGATTGGCCGGCCGAAGAAGAAGACGTTGGGCTTGACGCCGCAAATCCCCCACGGGAGGTATGAGCAATTTTGTATGTTTATTCGAACTATTCCCTTTTGACAAGGTACTTAGCTTCACTATGTTTCATCCGCAGAATTGGCTGAAGAAGGCCCAGCGGATCGACAGTCCGGCGCCACTGCCAGAGGGACCCAGGACACCCCTCCTGACGGCCATGTTGGCCGTGGTGGCGTACGAGGCGCCGGAGAAGAAGGAGAAGAAGAACCAACAGGGGGAGGCCAGACTGGGCCTCCGCTCCCGACGACCCCCGGGCGATAGATCCGGGGACTCTACTGTTCCCTCCGCACAAGAGGAGGAGAAGGAGTAGGGAGAGGACGGGGAGGAGGACGACTCCTCCCGAACAAGGAAGAGGGCGGCGTCCGAGGATGCCAAGGAGGAGCCTCCTCAACCCGCTCCCAAAAGACCGTGCAAGGCCAAGATAGCCTTGTCCAGCGATAGCTCGGCTTCTGCCGAAGAATCTGAGGCCTCCGAAAAGGTTCCTCAGAAAATTTCCTGGGCCAAACCCCAGGCCCAACGGTACGCGTACTAGCGCCTATCCGACTGTCTTTAGCCGAACTGGGTTGATACTGATCAAGTTTTCGTGTGCAACATTTCAGTCCGCTGCGCGATCTCCCCACCGATCGAACTTCGGAGGGGGACTCTCCACCGGCCGCGCTAGCGGAGAGCGGCACTGGATCCCGTGCCTCGCCTTCCCCCATGGCGAAGGAAACCGGGGAGGTCCTGTCGAGGAGGACTCCTCCCATGCCACACACGGGGGGAGAGGGCGATGCTGCCATGGCCGAGGTGAACACCTCGGTCGCCGAAGACCAGGAGGGGAGGGCCCCTCTGGTGAACAAGGAGGAGCTTGGACGAGCTGAGCTGTCTCCAAGGGCGACTCCGGAGATGTCAAAGCGTCCGGAGTCCGGCATGCCGGACTTCGAGAAGGAAGGAACCGGAATGCCACCACCACCCCCGCCCGCCCCAGAGCGGGCGTCAACCGGGTGGCCGAACGAGATGGAGGATGTTCTAACCCACTCCTCCATCGCCAAAGAGCACCGTGCACTTATGGGCGCGGTGTTACAAAGTATTCGGTCCGTGGATAACGGGCTGAAGGAGGCATTTAGTGGCCTTCTGACCGGCTTCAAGGTAAGCAAAGTAATAATTTTTCCCTAGAAGAATTCATTTTGTGTAAACGTATAACCTCATACACAGTAGCCCCCGAGACTCTGACCGGTTGAGCAAAGACCGGTCGGAGGATCAATAATTGATATCTCAGATACTAACATGCGCAGAATAATGCACAGGCATCATCATCGGCCGCAGCCGCCAACGCCAAAGAGTTGGCTGAGCTGAATCGGAAGCTAAAGAGCTCCGAGGATGATCTGGGCCTGGTGAATAAGAGGTTCGACGAGGTGGAAGGTAAGTCCGAGCTATGACAGCCGTATCTTTGTAAGCAGTGTTCGATTTGTCCTAACGGAGCTAACCGATTGTACTACAGCCGCCGCCGCGGAGGTCGAAAGCCTCAAGGCCGCACTGAGGACAGCCCAAGCGGATGCGGCGGCGCAGAAGTCGGCAGCCGAACAGGCGGCTGCCGAGCTGGCGGTGGTGAGAACCGCAAGTGAAAAGCACGAGGCCAGGGTGCTGGAAGTGCAGCAGGAGCTCGGGGATGCCGTCACAAGGTGTGAGGCCCTCGAGCAGAAGAATAAGGAGCAAACCGCCGAGCAGACCTCGTTGGCCGCGGTGGCGAAGGAAGCGCGGACCGAGGCGCGCGACTATCAAGAAGAGCTTCGCCAAGTCAGGCTGATCGCGGACGGTAAGCCGTACTTGTTACAATGCGTCTTTGGAGGCAACAGGTTCGCGTTGCTTACGCGGGTATGGCGTTCAACAGGCGCCTTTGCGGACCTCCCGAAGAGTGCGGCGGATGCGTCGAGGTTCTTCGCCGGCCAGGAGGGTTGGGCCGAGCAGAGGCTCTTTTGGGCGCAATTTCAAGCGCCCGAACACCCTCCCCTCCTCAACGACCAGATGAAACAGCTGATGGAGCTGCATCGGATGGCGGAGCCGGTGATGAAGGACCTCTGCGTCAAGCTGTGGCCGTCGGAGCCGCTGCCAAGCAGCTACTTCGGTCTGGTGCAGAGGCTGTACGGCGCCCCTTCTCGGGCCGATGCCTGGAAGCGCTCCGCATGCATCGAGGGCGCTCGGATGGCCTTCGGCAAGATGATGGTCCATTGGCCGAAGCTAAAGCCCGCCGAGATAGCCACATGACCTCCGCCGCAAGGGAAAGAGCATAGGCGCCCCGAGCAGTATTTTCCTGCCGTGATGGACGGTGCTCGGGCCGTAGACGCCTAATGTCCCAAGGATGTAATTTATGAGTAGATGTAGTTTCCTTGTAACCAAGGAGTTGAAACTTTTGGTCGAATGCAAATTGTTCGGTTGTGAACAAAGATGCCCGCTTATGTTAATTTTGACTCCTGTGCGGCCGTTTATAATCTGAAAGTTACCAGTCGTCCGCTTCAGCCCCCTTGCAAATATTGCAAGGGGTGTTTTATCGTAATACGTAAACCCTTAGCCGACGTCTCGGTGCCCGGAGGCGGCTGTATGTACGAAAAACCTGGCAATCAGACTATGCGGTTTTAGTGCTTTCACTTAGCCAGAGGAGCTTGATGGTGGGGGCCGGTAACGAGCCCCCGGTGTTTGTGATATTCGGACAAGCCACGGTGGAAACCATCATCACATGGTTTTCGTAAGAGAAAACCCTTCGTATAACACGGATTAACCGCCAACGATTATAGGCTAACGCCAGTCATCGGATCGCCGACCAGTTCTCGCTTATTGGGACAGTCAGTTTTCGGCTTTCTCCACCGAGGTACTTAACCAGGCGAGCTAGAAGTACAATCGCAGTGGTTCTCCCTTTACCCTCTTAGCCGAACAGTGCGGAACGTAAGAGGGTAAACACAGGAGCCGGGCAACCCAACTATTGACCAAAGACCCAATTCGGAACTGATTCATATAATGCAATATCCGTGACGCCGAGCACATAAATAAAAGAGAAGTGCCGGTATAAAGTTTTAGGGCAAGATCTATGGTCTAGCCCCCGGTCTATTAGCCGGTTAGAGATAAATGTACCATGATAGTTTACTTCGGCGTAAGAAGGCGGAAAGGAATATGCAACGTGAATGACTGCACGAATATACCATAATGAAGTGGTCTTTATTTCCTATGAATGTGACGTCCAACCGTACAATTCGGATTGCCGAAGTAACTTTAATAGATACTGTAAAACAAATGTATATATTGAGAGTAAAGGTCTACACAGGGCCTTCATGAGTGGTTTGACGTCCCAACTTCGCCCTGCTGCACGTCTGTGCCTTTGCTCTTCAAGAAGCTTTCGTGGAAGCGAAGTCGTCCACCATGTATTCGGCGGAAGTAGTGATCTTCGGCGAGCGAGCCCTGGAAAAAGGGTTTTGAGAAGTCGCCGTGGTATATCAGCTGGACGCTGATCAGGCCCTAGATGGTGCCCATTGTTGATGTCGATTTAAAGACATCTGTTGGCCATTGGTCGGTCGAACTGAGCTCTTGACCTTTGTATGACGTGTCCCCACAACTGCCCATGGAATTTTGAGCGCGAAGTTGTGTACTCGAGGTACGTAGTTCGCGACTAGGTGGGCCGTGCCATGGGGCGCGTATCCCTATTTGGGGGGAGCATGGGAGTGTGCCTGGAGCGAGGCTGCAGCTCGGGAGCGCTTGCGTGCGTCCAGTGTCTTGACGGTGGACTGGGCTTGTGACGCCTCATTGGCAGCTTGGACTTCGGCGTCGAGAGCCGTAGTGTGCTCCTCTGTTCGGAGCGAGCGCTCCGTATTACCGTTAATGGTAATAACGCCCCTGGGTCCTGGCATTTTAAGCTTCAGGTACGCATAGTGCGGGACGGCGTTAAAGCGAGCGAAGGCGGTCTGTCCGAGGAGTGCGTGATAAGCACTGCGAAAAGGGACGATATCGAAGATCAAGTCCTCGGCGCGGAAGTTATCGGGTGAGCCGAAGACTACGTCCAAAGTCACGGACCCCGAGCAGCGTGCCTCGACGCCAGGAATTACACCTTTAAAGGTGGTGTTGCTGGGTTTTATCCTTGACGGGTCGATCCCCATCTTCCTCACTGTGTCTTCGTAAAGCAGGTTAAGACTGCTGCCTCCGTCCATCAGGACCCTAGTGAGGTGAAATCCGTCCACGATGGGGTCGAGCACCAGAGCCGCCGTTCCGCCATGGCGTATACTGGTAGGATGATCTCGACGGTCGAAAGTGATCGGGCAAGCCGACCACGGGTTGAATTTCGGGGCTATGGGCTCTAAGGCGTAGACATCCCGAAGCGCGCGTTTCCTCTCCTTCTTTGGTATGTGCGTGACATAGATCATGTTCACGGATTTGACCTCTGGAGGGAACTGTTTTTGGCCTCCATTATTCGGCCCGCGAGGTTCGTCGTCGTCCTCGCTCCTGGGGCCCTTGCCTTGTTCTTCGGCTGTGGCCTTGCCGGCCTGCTTAATCACCCAACAATGACAGTTGGTGTGGTTAGCTGGCTTGTCGGGGGTGCCGTGAATCTGGCAGGGCCTATCCAATATTCTATCCAGCGCGGACGGGCCATCGCGGTTCCCTTTAGAGGGTTTTTTCCGCTGTCCCGATTTCGAGCCGCTGAATCCGGCGTTGACCGCTGTGTCATCGGCTTCACCGCCGTTGTTTGAGTGCCGACGCTTATTGTTTCTATTGCGCCGGGGTTTCCCGTTTCCGTCCTGGGTCTCTGAAGTGCCAGGGTCTTCGGGGTGGTTGCTTCGACGAGCCAACCAACTATCCTCACCCGCGCAGAAGCGGGTCATTAGGGAGGTAAGAGCCGACATTGTTCACGGCTTATCCTGGCTGAGCTGTCGGGTGAGCCACTCGTCCCGAATACTGTGTTTAAATGCTGCTATAGCTTCAGCGTCCAGACAGTCGACGATTTGGTTCTTTTTGGTCAAAAACCGATTCCAGAATTGACGGGCTGACTCGCCAGGCTGCTGAATGACATGGCTCAGGTCATCGGCGTCCGGTGGCCGAACGTAGGTGCCTTGAAAGTTAGCTCGGAATGCATCCTCGAGTTCTTCCCAGCTCCTGATGGAGTTGTCGGGTAGGCTGTTCAGCCAATGCCGTGCCGGTCCCTTCAGTTTCAACGGTAAGTACTTGATAGCATGGAGGTCATCTCCTCGAGCCATATGAATGTGGAGAAGAAAATCCTCAATCCACACAGCTGGGTCGGTTGTTCCGTCATAAGATTCTATATTAACGGGTTTAAACCCCTCGGGGAACTGATGCTGCATCACCTCATCAGTGAAACACATTGGGTGTGCGGCGCCCCTGGCCCGGGCCACATCGCACCGAAGATCAGTTGTCATCCGGGCACGATGCTGATCCCGAGCTCTGTCGTTTCTATCGCGCCAAGCCTGGTATCCGTCCCGTCCAGCGGGTGCTTGTCCTGTGGATCCATAGATGGACCTCGCTCGTGCGTTCAGGTCGTGGCACAGATCGTATTGGTCATCCGGTTGAACCGGCTCTTTGCCTGCTCGACGAGAGGGTACGAGTGGGTATTCTGCTTCCCTGGCCGCCCTATCCCGTCCTCGAGGGGGCACGGGTGGGAGTTCGGCTTCTCCGGCCGCTCTATGTCGTCCTCGAGGGGGCGCGAGTGGGTATTCGGCTTCTCCAGCCGCTCTATCTCGTCCTCAAGGGGGTGCGGGTGGGAGCTCGGTTTCCACAGCCGGCCTATCTCGTCCTCGAGGGGGCCGGTCGGGCTGGTCAGCGTAAGTTCGTCTGGGAGGTACGGGCTCAAACGCCTCATCCTCGAATTCTGGCCGGAGGCGTCGCCGTGGGTAACTCTTATATTGGCCCTGACGTTGATCGTCGAGGCTTTCTTCAGCGGCTAGGACCATCGTCCATCTGTCATTGAGTGTATCCTGCTCGGCCCTGAGCTGTTGCTGTTTCATCTTTAAGCTTCGGGCAGTGGCAATGAGTTGCCGCTTGAATTGTTCTTGAGCCAGGGGGTCCTCTGGGACGATAAAGTCCTCGGGTCCGAGGCTATCTTCCTCTTCGGATGGGGGGAGGTAATTGCTGTCCTCGGAATCATCGAGGTCCTCGGGGTCACCCTGGTCCTCGTGCCCTTCAGAGGCGTCAGGTTGTTGCTCGGGCGTGTTATCGCCGAGCTCCCCCAGATTATCCGGAGTCTCGTTATCTCCGGTGTCGTTTATGTCTGTGTGATTTTCCTTGCCCTTCCGCCCTCTGGCTCGCCGTCGTCGGCGCCTGGGCGGGTCTTCGGTGGTGTCGTCGCCGCCCTTCTTGGTTGTGTCACCGTCCTTCATGGGGGTGTCAACCATGTAGACGTCATAGGTGGAGGTGGCGGTCCACTTTCCGGTATTCGCAGTGGCAAGGAAGGTATCCGTGTAGGGCGGAACGTCCATGTCCTCGTCCATGTAGTCGGCCTCCTCGGAGGCGTAGTCCAGCGAGTCGGTTAAATCATCGACAGTGGCTACCAAGTGGGTGGTGGGTGGGACGCAAAATTCCCCGCGGCCGACATCCTGTCCGACCTGCTCCTGGTCCGAGGACGGGCCATCCGCGATGTTTATAATCTGGATCCGGTCCAGCATCTCGCTTAAAATCGAGGAATCCACCGAATCTAAGTTCGGACTGTCATCGGAGTTGAGCTCCGGCGCGCCGATAGCGGGAGTGTGCTCGGCCAAGGGTGACCCCTGGTTCTCCGGCACCTGGGTCAGATCCGAACTCAAAGTTAGATCCGATCCGAGGCCCGCCCCGAGGACTGGGGCGGGGAGGAGATCCGAGGTCAAGGCCTCGGGGTTGGTAGGTTCCTCGGGTAAAGCCGAGAACCCAGTGAAGATCAGATCGCCTCGAGCATCGACGACGTACTCAAGGCCGCCGAACCTGATTTCCTGCTCTGGGGCGAAGTTGTCGACCTGGTCAAGGTGACCGGTCGAATCAGCGTACAACACGATGCTACCGAACGCGAAAAGCTGGCCGGGGACGAAGATGTCCCCGCTACGAACGCCGTCGCTGAAGAGAAGAGCTGTCCGAGGACGATGATATCCCCGCTGCAGAGCCCATTGCTGAAGAACTGTCCGGGGACGGCGAGCCATCGATCCTTGGCGACCCACGACAGAACTCTCAATGAAAGCACCAATGTCGGTACCAAAACCGGCAGATCTCGGGTAGGGGATCCGAACTATGGGTCAAGGAGTCGATGGTAACAGGGAACGTAGAGACAGCGATTTACCCAGGTTCGGTCCCTCTCAAGGAGGTAATACCCTACGTCCTGCTTGATTGTATTGATGTGATTGTATGAAGGTTACAGAGTTGATCTACCTCGAGATCGACTGGGCTAAACCCTAGGTAATGAAATCTCTCCCCTACGGACTAAACCTCCTGGTTTATATAGACACCAGGGGGTCCTAGGGTTACATATGGTCGGTTACCATCTGGGATAAACATACAGATTACGCCATCTATTCCTTGGAGGAGCGCCAAGACTTCGGAGGTTTCCTTCTGACACACGGGGTTGTCCATAATCCAGCCTTCCATTGACATGTGGAGAGTGGCCCATCAGCCCGGCCTATGAGAGATAGGCCGGCAGCCCGAGTACCCCCTAGTCCGGGACACCCTCACATGTAGCTGACAAAAATTAACAGGGAAAAAATATATTAAATGGGCTGAATTATTGGGCTCGGCCCATATAGACGGCTGAACTGGACTGGGCTGATTCTGATTTACGACCATTTCGTTTGGTCAAAATTTTGCCATGTCAGCTTGCCACGTTGGATCTGACGTGGTCTGGCCGGACTGTCAATGATCAAAACAATTGGTCGTAAAATCTACGACCTTTTATTTTGGTCGTAACCGTCTACGACCATTTCAGAAAAAAGGTCGTTAAGTTTCATTAAAGACGGTCAGCTTTTGACCAACTGTTTTTGGTCACAAAAAGGTCACAAATGAAAAATAATGACCATTCAGTGACCAATATTGATGGTCGCAAATTAGCATATTCCTTGTAGTGGCGGAGGCGGGGCTCGGGCACGGCGGCGCGGGGCGCGCGCGGGGGCCACGGCGGCAGCAGCAGGGGAGCGGGGTGAGGCCACGGGCGGCGCGGGCGGCAGGCGACGGCGAGGACGAAGGGGCACGGGCGCGAGCAGGCGACGACGGGCGCGAGGCGGCGGCGAGGCGAGCGGCAGCCAGGCGCGAGCGGGAGCAGAGGCGGGCGTGGGCGGCAGGCGACGGCGACAGAGACGGCAACGGCGAGCGGCGCGGACAGAGGGGGAAAGGGGGTCCTCACCCTCCGATGCAGGGGTACGGGCGGCGAGGCTCGTGGAAGCCGGTCGGGGAAGAGGTCGAGGAGGCGAGGCGGCGTCGACGACGGGGACGAGGCGGCGGCGACGGCGTGGCGGCGGGGTCGGGCGAGAGAGAGGGGGGCGAGGAGTGGGGGTACGGGCTAGGGTTTGGGGGCGGCTGGGAGAGGCCATATAGGCCAGGGGTGGCCGGCTGGGCCGGTCGGGCCGGCCACTGTGGCCTAAGGCCCAGTCGGCCTAGCTCTCTTTTTATTTATTTCTGTTTTTCTGTTTTCTTTTTCTGCTACATTTTTTACTTTCTGTTTTGTAAATCCTTTTCACACCAAACAACTTTTGTAAAATGTGCAATTGGTCTCTACAATCATTAGGCAACATATCTCACTGCCACAAAAAGTTTGAGGAGTATTTGAATTCATTTGAAATTTGTTTAAATGGAATTGTATTAAATAATGCTGTTAGGGCACTGTTTTAATTTCCAGGGCTATTTTAGGCATTTTTAGAAATGTTGTTTTCTTCACCAATATTTATCAGGGATTATTTCCTAAATTATGAACATTTTAGTTTTTGGATTTGAACAACTTTTAATTTCACTTTAAATTTGAATTTCAATTTGATTTGGAATTTGAAATGAGATATGATGCAAATGATGATTAAGCACTGATGCACTTGATGACTTGGCATTATCAAAAGGTGATCACTGTAGCTATTACATGGGGATGTTACAATTCTCCTACTCTAAAAGAAATTCTCGTCCCGAGAATTAAGAGGTAGGCTGAAAGAGAGCGGGATACTCTTCACGAAGACGATCTTCGCGTTCCCAAGTGGCTTCATCTTCAGAATGATTCGACCACTGAACTTTAAGGAACTTGATTGCCTTCTGACGGGTTCGACGCTCAGCTTGATCAAGAATGCGGATCGGATACTCTTGATAAGAAAGATCCTCTTGCAATTCAAGCACTTCATGATCCACTGCTCGGATCGGATCTTTGAAGCAGCGGCGGAGTTGCGACACATGGACGACATCATGAACTTGAGAGAGATTCGGCGGCAATTCCAATTGATCTGCCACCTCTCCACGTCTTGCGAGAATGCGAAAGGGGCCAATGTAGTGAGGAGCTAACTTGCCCTTGATTCCAAAGCGGTGAGCGCCCTTCATCGGAGTGACGCGAAGGTAAGCTTGCTCGCCAGGTTGATAGACCATTACCTGGTGTTTGCGATCATAATTGCTCTTCTGACGAGACTGAGCAGTCTTCAAATTTTCACGGATAATGCGGACTTGTTCTTCAGCTTGTTGAATAATGTCCGGTCCGACGAGTGATCGTTCCCCACTTTCTGACCAATTCAGAGGGGTTCGGCATTTACGTCCATAAAGAACTTCAAAGGGTGCCATCTTCAGACTTGTTTGGTAGCTATTGTTGTATGAGAATTCAGCATACGGGAGAGATTCCTCCCATTTCTTACCGAATGAGATGACACAAGCTCGAAGCATATCTTCAAGCACTTGATTGACTCGTTCAACTTGTCCCTGGGACTGGGGGTGAAAAGCGGTGCTGAAGGACAGATGAGTTCCCATAACTTCTTGGAAACTGTTCCAGAACCTTGAAGTAAAGAGGCTGCCACGATCTGAACTGATCTCCAACAGAATACTGTGAAGTGACATGATTCTGGAAACATACAAGTCTGCTAACTGACTAGCAGTGATTGTCTCCTTGACTGGCAGAAAGTGAGCAACCTTTGAGAATCGGTCGATGACGACAAAGATAGCATCATGACCCTTCTGCGATCTGGGAAAACCAGTAATGAAATCCATTTCGACTTTGTCCCATTTCCACTCAGGAATATCAAGGGGTTGTAGAGTTCCAGCAGGCCTTTGATGTTCTGCTTTGATGCGACGGCAAACGTCACACTCAGCGACATACTGAGCAATATCTCGCTTCATATCAGGCCACCAATATCTCTGTCGGATGTCTTGGTACATCTTGGTACTGCTAGGGTGAATTGAAAGAGGCGTATCATGAGCTTCTTTCATGACGCGCGGGGTCACATTCAGGTGTCCCGTTCTAGGAACCACTAAACTGTTTTTGAAGTACAAGGCGCCATCAGTAGCAATGGTGAAGAATAAGGGCTTTCCCCTTTTGATATCTCGCTTAATTTTCTCGACCTCAGAGTCAGCTTACTGTATATGCTTGATGAGGTCATCGAGCTCTGATTCAACAACCAGGGTATTGAGATGACCCTGTGGAACAATGTGAAGGTTCAACTTGCGAAGTTCTTCATAAAGCATAGGTTGCGCTTCCTGAACCATAAGGTTGTTGCAATAAGCCTTGCGACTCAAGGCATCGGCCATCACATTAGCCTTGCCAGGGGTATAAGAAATATTCATGTCATAATCGGCTATTGTCTCGAGCCATCTCTGTTGACGAAGGTTCAGATCTGGTTGAGTATACAGATACTTCAGACTCTGGTGGTCCGTGTATATCTCGCAACGATTACCGAGAAGGTAATGTCACCACAGCTTCAAGGCATAAATAACTGCTGCAAGTTCGAGATCATGTACTGGATAATTTTCCTCGTGAGGACGCAATTGACGAGAGCCATAAGCAATCACTTTGCGCTCTTGCATTAGGACACAGCCTAATCCTTGACGGGATGCATCGCAATATATCACAAAGTCTTTGCGGGAATCTGGAGGAGCAAGCACTGGTGCAGAAGTCAGCTTGTCTTTGAGTGTCTGAAAACTTTCCTGACATTTTTCTGTCCACTCAAATTTAACGCCTTTGTGAAGCAGGTCAGTTAATGGCTTAGCAATCTTGGAGAAGTTCTCGACGAATCGGCGGCAATAACTAGCGAGACCATAAAACTTCTGACTTGCTTGACATTCTTCGGAGGAGTCCAGTCATGAATGGCCTGAACTTGTTCTGGATTGACAGCGATGCCATCTTTGGAAATCATGTGACCAAGATAAGTCACTTAAGATAACCAGAATTCACACTTGGAGAATTTGGCATATAGCTGATGTTCTCGAAGTTTCTCCAATACAAGCCGAAGGTGTACGGCGTGTTCTTCTCCGTTCTTGGAAAATATCAGGATATCATCCAAATGAACCATGACGAATTTGTCGAGGTAGTCCATGAAGATATAGTTCATCAATCGAGAGAAAGTTGCTGGAGCATTAGTTAATCCGAAGGACATGACGGTGTACTCGTAAGAACCATAGCGAGTAACAAAAGCTATCTTCGGAATATCCTCTTTACGAACCCGGATCTGGTGGTATCCCAATCTCAAATCAAGTTTAGAGAATACTGAGGAACCAGCAAGTTGATCATATAGATCATTGATCCGGGGAAGCGGATACTTGTTCTGAATTGTTGCTTGGTTGAGAGGTCGGTAATCTTGGACCAACCGGTTTGTTCCATCCTTCTTCTTAACAAAGAGCGAAGGTGCTCCCCAAGCAGAAGAACTGGGGCGGATGAAACCCTTTTTAAGTGACTTGTCGATTTCCTCCTTAAGTTCAAGGAGTTCATGCGACGGCATCTTGTACGGGCGCTTGGCAATAGGAGTGGTGCCTGGTTTCAAGTCGATGACGAATTCAACGGCTCTGACAGGGGGTATTCCTGGAAGTTCTTCTGGAAAGACGTCCGGAAAATCGCGAACGACTGGAACGTTCTCAATTCCCTCAAGAGGTGAAGCGTTCAAAACATTCAGAGCATATATCTAGCTCTCGGCATCCGAGCTGTTCGGGCTGAGTATTTGACCGTCTGGCCAGAAGGGTGAGTGAGGCGAACTGATTCAGTAGCACAGTCAATCAGGGCTTGATGAGGACCCAACCAATTCATGCCCAGAATGACATCTATGGTAGAAACCATGAGGGCCATGAGGGAAGCAGTGAATTGTAATCCTCCAATTTCAATGTGGTTGTTGTGGGCTATCATCGAGGTATCCCACCTAGATCCGGAGAGCTAACCACCAATGGAGGGTACAAGTTTTCAAATGACAAGTCTTGCTTGCGTGCAAATGCTTCAGAAATGAAAGAATGCGATGCTCCTGAATCAAAAAGAACAGTAGCTGGAACTGAATTCACTAGAAGGGTACCCATCACAATTCTGGGGTCCCGTCGAGCTTCTTCAACCTTTACATGATTAACATGACCACGACTGAGTGCAGGCGGCCTGGCATTAATGTTTCTGGGCTGATGAGCTCTTGTACTTTGCTTCTGGGTTGGGCGGCAGCTAGCAGCACGGTGCCCTGGCTGGCCACACTTGCGGCATAAACCATCATTATGGGGAGGAGCCATAGCATTGGGCTGTCCACTTGAGATATTCAGTTGTCTTGGGGGTGGAGGCAGACGAGGTGCGACATAAGAAGGCCTCGGTGTAGGGGCAGGTCGGTGAAATACATTATGCGGAATCCACACTCTGCGCTTCTGAGTAGGCTGACCCGAGGATGAGCCAACATCATGAGTACGCTTGAGCGACTCCTGGTACTCAGTCAGACCAGTTTCTACCCGGAAAGCTTGACTGGCAAGCGTCGCAAAATCTGCACAGTCATGGGCAGCAAGTGCGAGCTTTATATCAGGATGCAGTCCTTCATGGAATTTCTCCTGCTTGCGAGCGTCAGTGCAGACATCATCTTCGGCATAGCGGGATAATTCAAGGAATTTCCTCTGATATTCATCCACAGTCATTTTGCCCTGTGTGAGTTTGCGGAACTCCTTCTTCTTCTAGTCCATCAGACCTTGAGGAATGTGCCGTGCCCGAAAGGCTATCTGAAATTCCTGCCAAGTGGTTACAGTTCCAGTAGGTAGCATACGCCTGTGGCTTTCCCACCATTGTGCAGCTGGACCCTTCAGGTGAAATGCCGCAAAGGTGATGTAACTGTCGGGGTCAACCTTAGCTGACTCCATCTCAAACAGGATGTCACGAAGCCAATCATCAGCATCCATAGGGTTGGTGGAGTTGCGGAAAACAGACGGGTTGAGGGGCACGAACTCTTGCAGTGAGATCGGACCAGGCTCCTGACGAGCATTGTTGCTGGCTAATCGGTCCACTAGACTCCCCATGAATTGTCGGTTCAGTTCAAACTACTGGCGGTTCAGCTCAAACTGTTGTGCCATTGCGGCCATATAGGGTGGAGGTGGAGGATCGTCGGCCATCCTGCCAATCAACAGGGGCAGTTTAGCAAGAACAACTGCAATTGCATGGAGTCATTCAGTATATAACATGATCAAAGAACAAGAAGGGCATTAGATATATAATAGTAGTCGTTAAAGACATACAAATCCATGCACAGAGTTAGGTTCAAATGGATAGTACGAGTTCGGAACCACTCGCAACTAGACAAACTAGACGGTGGAGAGATACAACAACGAGACATAGCAAAGGCTACACCAACTTCGGAGAAAACCACGAGAGCGAGGAATCTGCAAGTGGCAACGCAGGGTGTCCTCGACAAAAGGATCCTGCGGTCCGTGGGTATTGTGCAGCAGAACCTCGCCCTTAACTTGAAGAAAGGGGGGTAAATTCAGAACTCCGGGTGGATGTGATCACGAGAACCTAATGTTAGCGTTTAGTAAAATCTTGAACCCGAATAGAAGAGAGAGCAGAGTCCCAGAGTAAAGAAGAGGAATAAAAGATCCTAATACCACCCATTGGCGACGTGGGCCCGTAAGCCACACAGCCATGTTAGTAAAAACGGTTTTTGAAAGTCTAGACTCAACTTCGGCCAAGGAGTTGGAAAGGGGCTTCCTACAGGCAGTCGGCTCTGATACCAACTTGTTACGCCCTCGACTTAATCGTGCACTAATCATACACGCAAATGCACACGATCAAGCCTAAGGACTCACGGGAAGATATCACAACACAACTCTAGACACCAAATAAAATAATACAAGCTTTATATTACAAGCCAGGGGCCTCGAGGGCTCGAATACATAAGCTCGGGTTACACAAGCTTCAGCGGAAGCAAAAGTATCTGAGTATAGACACAAAGTTAAACAAGGTGCCTTAAGAAGGCGAAAACAAACAACAACTCCGATCGACAAAGGCAAGGCCTCCTGCCTGGGAGCCTCCTAAACTACTCCTGGTCGTCGGGGATCTCCACGTCGTAGTAGGCTCCAACGGAAGCGTAGTAGCGGTCGTCGGCGGTAGCAGCGGACTCCTGGGATCCGTCATCTGGTCGCAGCAATCGGGTATGGGGGAAAAGAGTAGGAAAGCAACCGTGAGTTCTCATCCAAAGTACTCGCAAGACTGACATCAGAACTATGCTAAATATGCATCGGTGTCAAAGGAATGGGGCAATATCTTTGGACTAAAACGCAGAAATGCTGGAACAGAGGGGGAAAAGCCTAGCCTATCGAAGACTAGCATCTTCAGCGTCTTGCAACATTAGAAGAGTGCAGATGCATATTGTAAAGTAACAAGCATGTGGAGGCAAAGCCCAAAGATCCTTACTCGACTCCCTGCGAGAAAGCGATCCCGGAGCTTCCAATTAATTAAAGTATTCAGTTCAAATAGTAATAGATCCGGATACAACACTGAGCGTCCTGTTACCGTGGACACGGCTATTCGAATAGATAACTTCCCTGCAGGGGTGCACTACTGTTACCCAGCACGCTCGATTACATCTGGCCGGACACACTTGCTGGGTAATGCCCGGCCTCGGGTAATCGACACGACGTAGTCCTACCTAGGCTCAACAGAGAGGTCCCTGCCGGTCTACATCCTAAGTGCTCAGGGGTCTTGGGCCCATCGCCCTTTGCACTGCGGGTCGTTATGCGACGAGCCGGGACGAGCACCACCTCATCCTGGATGGCACTGGCCCGACAGGCCCACAATGCTGAACTGGACGTCTGACAGAGCTTTCGGCTGATACATACGAAGTAGAGGGTCCCATAAACCATTATCCCACGTGGTGGTAGTGCGTATAGGGCCAACGACCCACTCAGATCAAATACCCAAATCCGTTAGGCGTATTTAGTAACTCGCAGAGACGATCAGACTACCTTTCGCTCCGATTTGATATCACTCGCGGGTACTCTTGGTGCTTACCCGTCTTTAGCATTGTTCTCTCGCGGGCACCCTTGGGGCCTGCGTCAAAGGTCAAAGTAACCGTGTGTTCAAAGTATCGGGGAGGAATCCGAGGAATCACCCTCGATTGATTCCCACTCGAGGAGTTGTACGACGGAAGCTTTACCGGAAGTGATGAAAGAGGAATCACCCTCGGTAACATACCTCCGGGTAGCTAGTCTACATGGGCATCATCGAAAGTGGGATAAGAGGTATCACCCTCGGCACTCGATGCCAGCTCTGCAGAGTCGAGCAACTTAGGGGGTGTGTGCGGTGATGTGCTATTTTCAGCCCGATCGATCACATCGTTCGGGGCACAATTACTAAAGCGGAGCAACTACAGCAAAGGAGAGAGGCCACAGATGGTTTTCCATCCAACCTATACTAATCATTTCGGATACAGGCAGGTATCAATAACAGTTTACAAAAACAGGCTATGCATCAGAATAGGATAAATCATTTACAGTAGCAAAATCTAATGCAAGCATGAGAGAGAAGGAATAGGCGCTATAGGAATGATCAAGGGGGTTTTGCTTGCCTGGTTGCTCTGCGGCAAAGGCGGGGTCGTCAGCGGTGTAGTCGGTCATGGGGACAGCATCGGTCTCGGAGTCTACCGGAGAGAAGAGGGGGAAGAAACAGTAAATATAAAGCACACAGATGTAACACAGATGCACGACATGGCAACACGCAGTACTAGGGGTGACCTAACGCAGTACTGCACGTTGCCGGCGAAGGGGAAAAACATCCGGGAATGTTTTCCCAGCGTTTGGCATTTCGGACAGATGAAACAGAGGGGGACGGTTCCATGTTCAGCATGCTAGGGGCATGTGACAGATGAACGGAGTGCGTATTTGGAATCGTCATATTTTTCTGATCGTTTTTCATATATAAATTATTTTAATCCGAGTTACGGTTTATTTTATATTAATTTTCAAAGTTTTAATAATATTCTGGAATTTATTTAATTATTTAATTTAGAATTATCCGAAAAAGTATTCGCTGACGTCATCATGACGTCACTGTGACGTCGGGACTAGTGGGTCCCACCTATCATAGACTGTTTAGGTTAATTAGGGTTTAATTAAACTAATTACAGATTAATTGGACTAATTAAATAATTAGATTAATTAAACAGAATTTATTAATTAGTTAATTATTTATTTATTTATTTTATTTATTAATTATTTTAATTATTTTTATTTTTATTAATCTTTATTATTTATTTATTTTATTATTTATTTATTTTTTTCTTTTCTTTTTCGTTTTAACCGGGCGCAGGGCCCCAGCGGTCAGTGGCCAGCCAAACACGTCCGGGCCGTGCCCATTTCGGGGCCGGACATGTCCAGTGTCTGAAGCGCGCTCGCACGCGCGTACAACACGCGGCGGTGGCGGGCACGACGGTGCGCAGGCGAGGCGGCGAGCTGCGCGCAGAGCGGCAGCAGAGCGGGCGGAGGCGGGGCTCGGGCACGGCGGCGTGGGGCGCGCGCGGGGGCCGCGGCGGCGGCAGCAGGGGAGCGGGGTGAGGCCACGGGCGGCGCGGGCGGCAGGCGACGGCGAGGACGAAGGGGCGCGGGCGCGAGCGGGTGACGACGGGCGCGAGGCGGCGGCGAGGCGAGCGGCAGCCAGGCGCGAGCGGGAGCAGAGGCGGGCGTGGGCGGCAGGCGACGGCGACAGAGACGGCAACGGTGAGCGGCGCGGACGGAGGGGGAAAGGGGGTCCTCACCGTCCGGTGCAGGGGTACGGGCGGCGAGGCTCGTGGAAGCCGGTCGGGGAAGAGGTTGAGGAGGCGAGGCGGCATCGACGACGGGGACGAGGCGGCGGCGACGGCGTGGCGGTGGGGTCGGGCGAGAGAGGGGGGGGGGGCGAGGAGTGGGGGTACGGGCTAGGGTTTGGGGGCGGCTGGGAGAGGCCATATAGGCCAGGGGTGGCCGGCTGGGCCGGTCGGGCCGGCCACTGTGGCCTAAGGCCCAGTCAGCCTAGCTCTCTTTTTATTTATTTCTGTTTTTCTGTTTTCTTTTTCTGCTACATTTTTTACTTTCTGTTTTGTAAATCCTTTTCACACCAAACAACTTTTGTAAAATGTGCAATTGGTCTCTACAATCATTAGGCAACATATCTCACTGCCACAAAAAGTTTGAGGAGTATTTGAATTCATTTGAAATTTGTTTAAATGGAATTGTATTAAATAATGCTGTTAGGGCACTGTTTTAATTTCCAGGGCTATTTTAGGCATTTTTAGAAATGTTGTTTTCTTCACCAATATTTATCAGGGATTATTTCCTAAATTATGAACATTTTAGTTTTTGGATTTGAACAACTTTTAATTTCACTTTAAATTTGAATTTCAATTTGATTTGGAATTTGAAATGAGATATGATGCAAATGATGATTAAGCACTGTTCCACTTGATGACTTGGCATTATCAAAAGGTGATCACTGTAGCTATTACATGGGGATGTTACAATTCTCCTACTCTAAAAGAAATTCTCGTCCCGAGAATTAAGAGGTAGGCTGAAAGAGAGCGGGATACTCTTCACGAAGACGATCTTCGCGTTCCCAAGTGGCTTCATCTTCAGAATGATTCGACCACTGAACTTTAAGGAACTTGATTGCCTTCTGACGGGTTCGACGCTCAGCTTGATCAAGAATGCGGATCGAATACTCTTGATAAGAAAGATCCTCTTGCAATTCAAGCACTTCATGATCCACTGCTCGGATCGGATCTTTGAAGCAGCGGCGGAGTTGCGACACATGGAAGACATCATGAACTTGAGAGAGATTCGGCGGCAATTCCAATTGATATGCCACCTCTCCATGTCTTGCGAGAATGCGAAAGGGGCCAATGTAGCGAGGAGCTAACTTGCCCTTGATTCCAAAGCGGTGAGTGCCCTTCATCGGAGTGACGCGAAGGTAAGCTTGCTCGCCAGGTTGATAGACCATTACCTGGTGTTTGCGATCATAATTGCTCTTCTGACGAGACTGAGCAGTCTTCAAATTTTCACGGATAATGCGGACTTGTTATTCAGCTTGTTGAATAATGTCCGGTCCGACGAGTGATCGTTCCCCAGTTTCTGACCAATTCAGAGGGGTTCGGCATTTACGTCCATAAAGAACTTCAAAGGGTGCCATCTTCAGACTTGCTTGGTAGCTATTGTTGTATGAGAATTCAGCATACGGGAGAGATTCCTCCCATTTCTTACCGAATGAGATGACACAAGCTCGAAGCATATCTTCAAGCACTTGATTGACTCGTTCAACTTGTCCCTGGGACTGGGGGTGAAAAGCGGTGCTGAAGGACAGATGAGTTCCCATAGCTTCTTGGCAACTGTTCGAGAACCTTGAAGTAAAGAGGCTGCCACGATCTGAACTGATCTCCAACGGAATACCGTGAAGTGACACGATTCTGGAAACATACAAGTCTGCTAACTGACTAGCAGTGATTGTCTCCTTGACTGGCAGAAAGTGAGCAACCTTTGAGAATCGGTCGATGACGACAAAGATAGCATCATGACCCTTCTGCGATCTGGGAAAACCAGTAATGAAATCCATTTCGACTTTGTCCCATTTCCACTCAGGAATATCAAGGGGTTATAGAGTTCCAGCAGGCCTTTGATGTTCTGCTTTGATGCGACGGCAAACGTCACACTCAGCGACATACTGAGCAATATCTCGCTTCATATCAGGCCACCAATATCTCTGTCGGATGTCTTGGTACATCTTGGTACTGCTAGGGTGAATTGAAAGAGGCGTATCATGAGCTTCTTTCATGACGCGTGGGGTCAGATTCAGGTGTCCCGTTCTAGGAACCACTAAGCGGTTTTTGAAGTACAAGGCGCCATCAGTAGCAATGGTGAAGAATAAGGGCTTTCCCCTTTTGATATCTCGCTTAATTTTCTCGACCTCAGAGTCAGCTTTCTGTATATGCTTGATGAGGTCATCGAGCTCTGATTCAACAACCAGGGTATTGAGATGACCCTGTGGAACAATGTGAAGGTTCAACTTGCGAAGTTCTTCATAAAGCATAGGTTGCGCTTCCTGAACCATAAGGTTGTTGCAATAAGCCTTGCGACTCAAGGCATTGGCCATCACATTAGCCTTGCCAGGGGTATAAGAAATATTCATGTCATAATCGGCTATTGTCTTGAGCCATCTCTGTTGACGAAGGTTCAGATCTGGTTGAGTATACAGATACTTCAGACTCTGGTGGTCCGTGTATATCTCGCAACGATTACCGAAAAGGTAATGTCGCCATAGCTTCAAGGCATAAATAACTGCTGCAAGTTCGAGATCATGTACTGGATAATTTTCCTCGTGAGGACGCAATTGACGAGAGCCATAAGCAATCACTTTGCGCTCTTGCATTAGGACACAGCCTAATCCTTGACGGGTCCATAGGCAGTAGCTAGATGGCTTCTTCTCTCTTTTTGATCTTCAATACAATGTTCTCCTCGATGTTCTTGGAGTTCTATCCGATGTAATCACTTTTTGCGGTGTGTTTGTTGGGATCCGATGAATTGTGAGTTTATGATCAGATTATCCATGAATATTATTTGAGTCTTTGCTGCACTCTTTTATGCATGATTATTATAGCCTCGTATTTCTTCTCCGATCTATTGAGTTGGTTTGGCCAACTGAGTTGATTTATCTTGCCATGGGAAGAGGTGCTTTGTAATGGGTTCGATCTTGCGGTGCTAAATCCCAGTGACAGAAAGGGACATGACACGTATGTATCGTTGCTATTAAGGGTAAAAAGATGGGCTTTATTCATACGTGAGTTTATCTTGTCTACATCATGTCATCGTTCTTAAGGCGTTACTCCGTTTTTTATGGACTTAATACACTAGATGCATGCTAGATAGCGGTCGATGTGTGGAGTAATAGTAGTAGATGCAGGCAGGAATCGGTCTACTTGTCTCGGACGTGATGCCTATATACATGATCATTGCCTTGGATATCATCATGATTATTTGCTTTTCTATCAATTGCCCAACAGTAATTTGTTCACCCACCGTATGCTATTTTCTTGAGAGAAGCCTCTAGTGAAATCTATGGCCCCCGGGTCTATCTAAATCATATTGCTAAAACCCTAAAAATATTGCTGCCATTTTCTTTTATTTATTTTATTTTGTATTTTTGTTTCAATCTATCTATCTATCACATACAATTTAATCTTGCAATTGACCGCCGAGAGATTGACAACCTCTCGTTTGCGTTGGGTGCAAGGATTTGTTGTTTGTGTGCAGGTGCTGCTAACGAGGTGTTGTGTGATTCTCCTACTGGTTTGATAACCTTGGTTTCATAACTGAGGGAAATACTTATCTCTACTGTACTGCATCATCCCTTCCTCTTCGGGGAAATACCAACGCAAGCTACAAGTAGCAGGAAGAATTTCTGGCGCCGTTGCCGGGGAGACATCATCAACATCTATCAAGTACCTTCGCATAAACTCTCATCTCCTTGCATTTATTTTATTTGCCATTTGCCTCTCGTTTTCATCTCCCCCACTTCTAAAACGTTTTTACAAAAATACAAAAATATTTTCCATTTGCCTTTTTCTTGTTTGCTTGTTTGCTTGCTTGCCCTATCGTTATGGCTAGTTCTATTCCCGTTATGCCTTTCCCTCCGTACTTAGGAGACGATCCAGGAATTTTAAACTTTAAATATTTTGGTGATGAATCTTTAAAAGAAGCATGGGATAGATTATTAAAAATACAAGTAAATACTAGGCATCAGTTTCACCTTAAATTATTCCTTAAAGGTTTTTATGTTGGTCTACCCCTTGCTCATAGGCGTGTCTTGGATTCTATATTTGAAAACGATTTTCTTGGGGGTGATGCCTTTGCAACCGACGAAAAGATGAAAAGTATATTTGGACAGCCAAAAGTTGAAACTATCGAACCTATCACTCTAGAATGCTTTCGTCAAACTGAGCAAATAAAAGAAATTAAGGCTACTGTGTATTCTAACTTTCGAGAAATATTCAATCTTGCCTCAAAAATAAATGGCAATGTGGTGTCACAAGATAGGAGGGTTGATGCCTTAGATCACAAAGTCTCACTTGGTGTTTTGAGAGAAATGAAAATCCTTCGCACTAAGCTTGATCATCTAGTGCATATTATTGATAATGGCAAAGAAAGTGAAAAAGGGGTTGCGAGGACTAAGAAGAAAGATGACAACACTTGAAACTATGCATTATGCCTAGCTAGGGGCATAAAACAATAGCGCTTGTTGGGAGGCAACCCAATGAATAAAATAATTTTTTTTATGTTATTGTGTGTTTTCACTTTCATGCTACTGGTATGAATGTGTTTTTGTGTTTTTAATTAGTGTTTGTGCCTTTAGGATGATTTGGAAGATAGTATAATTGATGCTGTTTGGAAAACAGAAAGTTTTGCGTCCAGTGCCCAAATTTTGTTTCTGTACTGGATCGTCAGAAAAATCTGAAATTTTTACACAATATTGGTATATGAATTTCCCACGTTGTCCTAATGTTTCTGAATTTTTGGAGTTACAGAAATATGGCTTTTAAATAGATTGCTACAGCATGTTCTGTTTTTGACAGATTCTGTTTTTGATGCACTACTTGCTTGTTTTGATGAATCTATGGATTGTATCGGGGGGTATAAGCCATGGTGAAGTTAGAGTACAGTAGGTATAATGTAAAAATAAAATATTAATGGGTTTGCAACATTACTTAAAGTAGTGATTTATTTTGTTATACTAACGGATCTCACGAAGGTTTTGTTGAGTTTTGTGTGATTGAAGTTTTCAAGTTTTGGGTGAGATCACGATGGATGAAGGAATAAGGAGTAGCAAAATCCTAAGCTTGGGGATGCCCGAGGCACCCCAAGGTAATATTCAAGGAAGACGCAAGCGTCTAAGCTTGGGGATGCCCCGGAAGGCACCCCCTCTTTCTTCTACCAACCATCGGTAATTTTACTTGGAGCTATATTTTTATTCGTCACATGATATGTGTTTTGCTTGGAGCATCGTGTATTATATGAGTCTTTGCTTTGTTTGCTTTTTAGTTTGTCACAATCATCTTTGTTGAACACACCTATCTTGAGAGAGCCACACGTTTATCATCATAATTTGTTAGAATACTCTATGTGCTTCACTTAAAAAAAAATTGAGCTAGGCAGTTGCTCTAGTGCTTCACTTAAATCTTTTTGAGCACGGTGGTGGCTAAATTTTGAAGAAATAAACTCTCATGCTTCACTTATATTATTTTGAGAGTCGATTAAAATTTTGAAGAAATAAACTCTCATGCTTCACTTATATTATTTTGAGAGTTGATTAAAAGTTTGAAGAAATGAATTCTCATGCTTCACTTATATTATTTTGAGAATTGACAAGATTAAAATTATGAAGAAATGAATTCTCATGCTTCACTTATATTATTTTGAGAATTGATAAGATTGAAATTTTGAAGAAATATTTGCACTCTCATGATTCACTTAAATCTTTTTGAGAGTTGATGATAGTAACGGTAATTTGCACAAGATATGAATTTGGTCCCAAAGTGATGAATATTTAAGAGGGATATAAATAAAAACTTTCATATAGATCATTGGATATGATGAGTGTGATTCCTTGCAATAGTTTTGCGATATGTAAATTATAATATGTGAGTCATGTTAGTGAGTAATTATGATTTAGTAAGAATATTAGTGTTAAGGTTTGTGATTCCCTAAGCATGCACATTAAGTCAATAGTTATGCAATGAAATTATATCCTACTTATGATGCATTATTCGGTGTTAGTTATGTTCAATGCATGTTTATGACCGTTTTCGTTTTTTGGTTGGTTGCTTCTCAATCATTTGCTAGCCTTCATTTGTACTAAGCGGAAATACTGCTTGTGCATCCAAAATCCTTAAACCGAAGTTGTGCCAAATGAGTCCACTATATCTACCTATATGCGGTATTTCAATGCCGTTCCAAGTAAATTTGCGTGTGCCAACTCTAATTTTCAAAATATTTTTTCCATTTTGTGTGCCCGTACCGCTCATGAAGCAGCAGGGGGTGGCCATTATTTTCCATGCTAGGTGTGTTATTCTCACGATGAGTATTTATTCACTTGTCATTGCACGAGAGAATGCTTGGTAATAGGGATGCCCAGTCCCACAATGAAATCAAAATTAATAACAACAAAATTCCTTGGAAAGTGTTGGTATGGAGGGCACCCGTGGATACGGCTAGCCATGGATTGTGAAAGAATGGTGGAAAGGAAATGAACTTTACTTTCTGTTTGGGAACCACCTATGATGTGTCTAGCATGGAAAATATTGGGAATTCTCGGTCGTTTTCGTTGACAGGAAAAGCATGCCTCTCAAAATATTTTATCTCTTTAATTTCAGCTTTGAGCTCTGGCACATTAGCAAATCTCTGCTTCCCTCTGCGAAGGGCCTATCTATTTACTTTTATGCAATTTTTATTTTTACTTTGAGTCTCCATCTTCTCTTATAAAGCACCAACTAGAGAGCACTATTGTCATACTTGTGCATTGTGTGTAGCTAATATTTGAGTGTGTGTCATGAATGGGTCAATGATTGAGCATAATGGGCTAGGGATAACTTTCTTTAGCATTGATATTTTGAAAGACATGGTTGCTTGTTAGCATGCTTGAGTATTTATATTTTCATATCAAATTATAGACTATTGCTTTGAATCATTCAAGTCCAATGTCCATGCTACAAAAGAAAAGAATATGTGATGAATATGTTAGGCAGCATTCCACATCAAAAATTCTGTTTTTATCATTTACCTACTCGAGGATGAGCAGGAATTAAGCTTGGGGATGCTGATACGTCTCCAACGTATCTATAATTTTTTATTGTTCCATGCTGTTATATTATCAATCTTGGATGTTTTTATAATCATTTACAACAATTATATATCATTTTTGGAGACTAACCTATTAACTTAGTGCCCAGTGCCAGTTGCTATTTTCTGCCCTGTTTTTGTTTTACAGAAAATCAATACCAAATGAAGTCCAAATGCCACTAAACTTTTTGGAGATTTTTTATTGGACAAGATAAACACTAGAAGCTTCGGGAGAGGGCCAGAAGACCCAGGAGGTGGCCACGAGCCACCAGGGCGCGCCTGGGGGGGCAGGCGCACCCTGGTGCCTCGTGGGCCCCCCTTTGCTCTGTTTGACCTAATTCCTGCACTATAAATTCAGAAAAAATCAGAAACCCTCACGGGAGTCCACGAAATACTTTTTCCGCCGCCGCAAGTTTCTGTTCCAGAGAGATCCCATCTGGGGTCCTTCTCCGGTAATCCACCGGAGGGGGAATCGATCATGGAGGGGTTCTACATCAACCTTGCTGCCCTTCTGATGATGCGTGAGTAGTTTACCACAGACCTTCGGGTCCATAGGCAATAGCTAGATGGCTTCTTCTCTCTTTTTTATCTTCAATACAATGTTCTCCTCGATGTTCTTGGAGTTCTATCCGATGTAATCACTTTTTGCGGTGTGTTTGTTGGGATCTGATGAATCGTGAGTTTATGATCAGATTATCCATGAATATTATTTGAGTCTTTGCTGCACTCTTTTATGCATGATTATTATAGCCTCGTATTTCTTCTCCGATCTATTGATTTGGTTTGGCGAACTGAGTTGATTTATCTTGCCATGGGAAGAGGTGCTTTGTAATGGGTTCGATCTTGCGGTGCTCAATCCCATTGACAGAAAGGTACATGACACGTATGTATCATTGCTATTAAGGGTAAAAAGATGGGGTTTATTCATACGTGAGTTTACCTTGTCTACATCATATCATCGTTCTTAACGTGTTACTCCATTCTTTATGGACTTAATACACTAGATGCATGCTGGATAGCGGTCGATGTGTGGAGTAATAGTAGTAGATGCAGGCAGGAGTCGGTCTACTTGTCTCGGACGTGATGCCTATATACATGATCATTGCCTTGGATATTGTGAAGATTATTTGCTTTTCTATCAATTGCCCAATAGTAATTTGTCTACCCACCGTATGCTATTTTCTTGAGAGAAGTCTCTAGTGAAATCTATGGCCCCCGGGTCTATCTAAATCATATTACTAAAAACCTAAAAATATTGCTGCCATTTTCTTTTATTTATTTTATTTTTTATTTTTGTTTCAATCTATCTATCTAACACATACAATTTAATCTTGCAATTGACCGCCGAGAGATTGACAACCTCTCGTTTGCGTTGGGTGCAAGGATTTGTTGTTTGTGTGCAGGTGCTGCTAACGAGGTGTTGCGTGATTCTCCTACTGGTTCGATAACCTTGGTTTCATAACTGAGGGAAATACTTATCTCTACTGTGCTGCATCATCCCTTCCTCTTCGGGGAAATACCAACGCAAGCTACAAGTAGCAAGCCCTGTTCCGGCACCCTACCGGAGGGGGGAATCGTCACCAGAGGCCATCTTCATCATCCCGGCGGTCTCCATGACGAGGAGGGAGTAGTTCACCCTCGGGGCTGAGGGTATGTACTAGTAGCTATGTGTTTGATCTCTCTCTCTCTCTCTCTCTCGTGTTCTTGATTTGGCACGATCTTGATGTACCGCGAGCTTTGTTAATATAGTTGGATCATATGGTGTTTCTTCCCTCTCTATCTTCTTGTGATGAATTGAGTCTTTCCCTTTGAGGTTTCGTTATTGTCGGATCGAATATTTCAGATTTGAGAACACTTGTTGTATGTCTTGCATGTGGATACCTGTGGTGACAATGGGTATTCTATTGAGTCACTTGATGTATGTTTTGGTGATCAACTCGCGGATTCTCGTGACCTTGGGGTGATCTAGGCATAGGGGTTGGTTGCACGTTTTCATTATCTTTTCTCCGATGAGAAACTTTGGGGTACTCTTTGAAGTTCTTTGTATGGATTGAATATTATGAATCTGAAGTTGTTTGATGCATATCGAATAATCAACTCACAGATACTTGTGGTGACATTGGAGTATCTAGGTGACATTAGAGTTGGTTGATGCGTATCATATGGTGTTATTTTAGTACGAACTCTAGGGCTATTTCTGACACTTATAGGGATGTCTCAATAGATTGATCGGAAAGGATAACTTTGAGGTGGTTTCATACCCTACAACAATTTCCTCTTATGTTCTCCGCTAATAGGAACTTTGGAGTGATTCTTTATCGCACGTTGAGGGATTGTTATATGATCTAATTATGTTAGCACTGTTGAGAGATTGCACTAGTGAAAGTATGAACCCCAGGCCTTGTTTTTAAGCATTGCAATACCGTTTGTGCTCCATTTTATCACTTTCTACCTTGCTGTTTTTTTATTTTCAGATTACAAAAACCTATATCTACTATCCATACTACACTTGTATCACCATCTCTTCGCCGAACTAGTGCACCTATACAATTTACCATTGTATTGGGTGTGTTGGGGACACAAGATATTTCTTGTAATTGATTGCAGGGTTGTTTGAGAGAGACCATCTTCATCCTATGCCTCCCACAGATTGATAAACCTTAGGTCATCCACTTGAGGGAAATTTGCTACTGTCCTACAAAACTCTGCACTTGGAGGCCCAACAACGTCTATAAGAAAAAAAGTTGCGTAGTAAACATCAAGCTCTTTTCTGGCGCCGTTGCTGGGGAGGTGAGTGCTTGAAGGTATATCTTTAGATCTTGCAATTGAATCTTTTAGTTTCTTGTTTTTCACTAGTTTGGTTCATAAAAGAAAACTACAAAAAAAATGGAATTGAGATTGCCTCACATGCTACATCTATATAATGTCTTTCTTGAAAATGATGGTTCAGAAAATTGTGCTCAATTGTTAGAGGAAGAATTTAATAAAATGTTTAATGTGAGTTCCTTGAATGATGAGCATGATTGCAATGTTGTTAGTATGAATTCTATGAATATCCATGAGGCTAATAATATGCAAAGCCATAAGCTTGGGGATGCTATGTTTGATGAATATGATATTTTTAGCCCCCCATGTTTTGATGAGAAAATTTATTATGATGAAAGCATGCCTCCTATTTATGATGATTACAATGATGAAAGTCGGTTTGGAAGAGTGTCAACTCTAGGTACTAATGATACCACTATTTTGGAGGGTGTTGAATCTTATGGCCATAATTATGAAAGTGGATTTGGAGAGGTCATGACTTTATTTAATGATGATTCCACTATTTTGGAAGAGGTTTCAATTGATTATGATAACAAAGTTGCTATCTATGATGATTATTGTGATGACATGTATGCTATAAAGAATAATGATAACTATGAAACTTGTCATCATGATTTTAATTTTCAAATGGATTATGCCAATCAAGTATCTCATGACAGTTCTTTTGTTGAGTTTGCTCCCACTATTATGAATGAGAAGAAAATTGCTTATGTGGAGAGTAATAAAATTTCTATGCTTGTGGATCATGAAAAGAATGATTTATGTGATAGCTATATTGTTGAATTCATTCATGATGCTACTCAAAATTATTATGAGAGAGGAACATATGCTTGTAGGGGTTGCAATAATGTCAAGTTTCCTCTCTATATGTTGAAAGTATTGAAGCTAGGCTTGTTTTGCCTTCCTATGCTAGTTGATTCTTGCTCCCACAAATTGTTTGCTCACAAAATCCCTATGCATAGGAAGTGGGTTAGGCTTAAATGTGCTAGTCATATGCTTCATGATGCTCCCATTATGTTTCAACTCTTTACTTTTATGTGAGCATCATTGAAATCATCATGCCTAGCTAAAAAGGCTTTAAAGAAAAGCGCTTGTTGGCAAACAACCCAATACTTATCCCTACTGTTTTTGAGTGTTCACATGATTAATATACTGTAGTAATCATTTTTCATATGTTTTCTTTCAATAATGTCCCAAGTAAAGCTTTGGGATAGTGTGGATACTTGTTGATTTGATTCTGTGCAAAAACAGAAACTTTTGCGTCCAGTGCTGGAATTTCTATTCTGTACTAGAGAGTAATAAAATTCTTAAATTTTTACAGAGTATTGGGTTACAAATTGTTTACGTTTTCCTAAATTTTCAGAATTTTTGGAGGTACAGAAGTATGGTTTTTAAATCGCTCACTACATGCTGTTCTGTTTTTGACAGATTCTGTTTTCGGTGCATAGTTTGCTTGTTTTAGTGTTTCCATAGCTTATATTGAGTAATATAAATTGTGGAATGATGGAATACAATAGGCATTATGTGAGAACAATTATGAATCTTGTCTTGACAGTACCTAAGTGGATGATTTATTTTTATCATACTAACCTATCTCACAAGTTGCGTTAAATTTTGTGTGATTGAAGTTTTCAAGTTTTGGGTGAGATATTGATATGTGGAGAATAAGGAGTGGAAAGGCCCTAAGCTTGGGGATGCCCAAGTGTGATGCCCCCGACTCGACCGTGCACTAATCATACATGCAAATGCGCACGATCAAGATCAGAGACTCACGGGAAGATATCACAACACAACTCTAGACACAAAATAAAATAATACAAGCTTTATATTACAAGCCAGGGGCCTCGAGGGCTCGAATACATAAGCTCGAGATACACAAGAGTCAGCGGAAGCATCAGTATCTGAGTACAGACATAATTAGACAAGGTTGCCTTTAGAAGGCCAAGCAAAACAACGACAACTAGATCGAAAAGGCGCATGCCTCCTGCCTGGGAGCCTACCAAACTACTCCTGGTCGTCGGTCCCCACGTAGTAGTAGGCTCCACCGTGGTAGTAGTAGTCATCAGCGGGATCAGCTGTCTTCGGGACTCCGTCATCTGATCGCAGCATTCGGGTATGGGAAAAAAGAGGTAGCAAAGCAACCGTGAGTACTCATCCAAAGTACTCGCAAGACTTACATCAGAACTATTCTATTTATGCAGCAGTATCAAATGAAGGGGCTGTATCTGTGGACTAGACTGCAGAAATGCCAGAATAGAGGGGAAAGCCTAGCCTATCGAAGACTAGCATCTTGCAGCATTAGAAGAGTGTAGATTAGCATATAATATAGTAATAAGTATGTATTAGCAATGCCCAGAGATCCTTCCTCGACTCCTTGCGAGAAAGCGATCCCGGAGCCATCATATCAGTTTAGTAACACCAGTATCCAGTTCAAGTTGTAGTAGATCGGGATACAACACTGAGCGTCCTGTTACCGTGGACATGGCTATTCGAATAGATAACTTCCCTGCAGGGGTGCACTACTGTTACCCAACACGCTCGATTAACTCTGGCCAGACACACTTTTCTGGGTCATGCCCGGCCTCGGCTGATCGACACGATGTAGTCCTACCTAGGCTCCGCAGAGAGGTCCCCGCCGGTCTACATCCTAAGTGCTCACCGTCTTGGGCCCATCGCCCTTTGCACTGCGGGTCGTTGCGAGCAGGGTGAATACCAGCGCCATCCCTCTCCTGGATGGCACGATCCGACCGTGCCACAATGCTGAACTGGACGTCTGACAGAGTTTTTGGCTGATACATACGGCGCCGAGGGCCCCATTAAACCATTATCCCACGTGGTGGTAGTGCGTATAGGCCAGTGGCCAACTCAGATCGCATACCCAAATCCGTTAAGCGTGTTATTAGTAGCTCGCGGACACGAACAGGGCTCAAGGCTCACCTCCGACACCCTGCCGCACCGACTTGGTAATCCGTGGTCCAACGACCAGGGACCAGGCCCACCTCTCTCCTAGGTGGTCTCCACCTGCCGTGTCGTTCCGCCACAATAATCTCTCGCGGGTACCCTTGGGTAAACCCGACTTCAACAAAGGTCTGAGGTGAATGTCAAGGTACCCGTGTGTCCGTAACTTCAAGGGGGAATCCGAGGAATCACCCTCGATGGATTCCCACTCGACGTATCCGTCAAGGTGAACTTGGAGGAATCACCCTTGATGGGTTCACACTTGAGGGGTGCTACTTGTAGCTTGCGTTGGTATTTCCCCGAAGAGGAAGGGATGATGCAGCACAGTAGAGATAAGTATTTCCCTCAGTTATGAAACCAAGGTTATCGAACCAGTAGGAGAATCACACAACACCTCGTTAGCAGTACCTGCACACAAACAACAAACCCTTGCACCCAACAATAACGAGAGGTTGTCAATCTCTCGGCGGTAAATTGCAAGATTAAATTGTATGTGATAGATTGATAGATTGAAACAAAAAATACAAAATAAAATAAATAAAGAAAGATGGCAGCAATATTTTTTGGGTTTTAGTAATATGATTTAGATAGACCCAGGGGCCATAATTTTCACTAGAGGCTTCTCTCGAGAAAATATCATATACTGGGTAGACAAATTACTGCTGGGCAATTGATAGAAAAGCAAATAATCATGATGATATCCAAGGCAATGATCATGTATATAGGCATCACGACCAAGATTAGTAGACCGACTCCTGCCTGCATCTACTACTATTACTCCACACATCGACCGCTATCCAGCATGCATCTAGTGTATTAAGTCCGATAAAGAACGGAGTAATGCCTTAAGAACGATGACATGATGTAGACAAGATAAACTCACGTATGAATAAACCCCATATTTTTACCCTTAGTAGCAACGATACATACGTGTCATTTCCCTTTCTGTCACTGGGATTGAGCACCGCAAGATCGAACCCACTACAAAGCACCTCTCCCCATGGCAAGATAAATCCACTCAGTTGGCCAAACCAAATCAATAGATCGGAGAAGAAATACGAGGCTATAATTATCATGTATAAAAGAGTGCAGCAAAGACTCAAATAATTTCATGGATAATCTAATCATAAACTCACAATTCATCGGATCCCAACAAACACACCGCAAAAAGAGATTACATCGGATAGATCTCCAAGAACATCAAGGAGAACATTGTATTGAAGATCAAAAAGAGAGAAGAAGCCATCTAGCTAGTAACTATGGACCCGACGGTCTGTGGTAAACTACTCACGCAACATCGGAGAGGCAGCAAGGTTGATGTAGAGCCCCTCCGTGATCGATTCCCCCTCCGGTAGATTACCGGAGAAGGACCCCAGATGGGATCTCTCTGGAACAGAAGCTTACGGCGGCGTAAAAAGAATTTCGTGGACTCCCCTGTGGGTTTCTGATTTTTCTGGAATTTATAGTGCTGGAATTAGGTCAAACAGAGCTTGGTGGGCCCCACGAGGCACCAGGGCGCGCCTGCCCCCCCAGGCGCGCCCTGGTGGCTCGTGGGCCCCACCAGGGTCTTCTGGCCTCCTCCCGAAGCTTCTAGTGTTTATCTTGGCCAATAAAAAATCTCCAATAAGTTTCGTTGCATTTGGACTTCGTTTGGTATTGATTTTCTGTAAAACAAAAACAGGGCAAAAAACAACAACTGGCACTGGGCACTAAGTTAATAGGTTAGTCTCCAAAAATGATGTATAATTGCTGTAAATGATCATAAAAACATCCAAGATTGATATTATAACAACATGGAACAATAAAAAATTATAGATACGTTGGAGACGTATCAGCATCCCCAAGCTTAATTCCTGCTCGTCCTCGAGTAGGTAAATGATAAAAACAGAATTTTTGATGTGGAATGCTGCCTAACATATTCATCACATATTCTTTTCTTTTGTAGCATGGACATTGGACTTGTATTATTCAAAGCAATAGTCTATATTTTGACATGAAAACATAGATACTCAAGCATACTAACAAGCAACCATGTCTTTCAAAATATCAACGCTAAAGAAAGTTATCCCTAGCCCATTATGCTCAATCATTGATCCATTCATGGAACACACTCAAATATTAGCTACATCCAATGCATAAGTATGACAATAGTGTTCTCTAGTTGGTGCTTTTGTAAGAGAAGATAGAGACTCAAATAAAAATAAAAATTGCATAAAAGTAAATAGATAGGCCCTTCGTAGAGGGAATCAGAGATTTGTCAAATGTGCCAGAGCTCAAAGCTGAAATTAAAGAGATAAAAATATTTTGAGAGGCATGCTTTTCCTGTCAACGAAAATGACCAAGAATTCCCAATATTTTCCGTGCTAGACACATCATAGGTGGTTCCCAAACAGAAAGTAAAGTTTATTTCCTTTCCACCATTTCTTTCACAGTCCATGGCTAGCCGTATCCACGGGTGCCCTCCATACCATCACTTTCCAAGTAATTTTGTTGCTATTAATTTCATTTCATGCAGGACTCGACATCCCTATTACCAACCATACTCTCGTGCAATGACAAGTGAATAAACACTCATCGTGAGAATAACACACCTAACATGGAAAATATTGGCCACCCCCTGCCGCTTCATGAGCGGTACGGGCACACAAAACAGAAAAATTATTTTGAAAATTAGAGTTGGCACACACAAATTTACTTGGAACGGTATTGAAATACCACATATAGGTAGATATAGTGGACTCATATGGCAAAACTGGGTTTAAGGATTTTGGATGCACAAGCAGTATTTCCGCTTAGTACAAATGAAGGCTAGCAAAAGATTGAGAAGCAACCAACCAAAAAACGAAAACGGTCATAAACATGCATTGAACACAACTAACACTGAATAATGCACCATAAGTAGGATATAATTTCATTGCATAACTATTGACTTAACGTGCTTGCATGGGGAATCACAAACCTTAACACTAATATTTTTACTAAAGCACAATTATTCACTAACATGACTCACATATCATCATCTCCATATCGCAAAACTATTGAAAGGAATCACACTTGTCATATCCAATGATCTATATGAAAGTTTTTATCTATATCCCTCTTGGATATTCATCACTTTGGGACCAAATTCATATCTTGTGCAAATTACCATTACTTTCATCAACTCTCAAAAAGATTTAAGTGAAGCATGAGAGTGAAAATATTTCTTCAAAATTTAAATCTTAACAATTCTCAAAATAATATAAGTGAAGCATGAGAATTCATTTCTTCAAAATTTTAATCTTGTCAATTCTCAAAATAATATAAGTGAAGCATGAGAATTCATTTCTTCAAAATATAGCCACCACCGTGCTCAAAAAGATTTAAGTGAACCACTAGAGCAACTGCCTAGCTCAAAAAATTTAAGTGAAGCACATAGAGTATTCTAACAAATCATGATGATAAACGTGTGGCTCTCTCAATATAGGTTTGTTCAGCAAAGATGATTGTGACAAACTAAAAAGCAAACAAAGCAAACACTCATATAATATAAGACGCTCCAAGGAAAACTCATATCATGTGACGAATAAAAATATAGCTCCAAATAAAGTTACCGATGGTTGGTAGATGAAAGAGGGGATGCCTTCCGGGGCATCCCCAAACTTAGACGCTTGAGTCTTCCTTGAATATTACCTTGGGGTGCCTCGGGCATCCCCAAGCTTAGGCTTTTGCTACTCCTTATTCCATCATCCATCGTGATCTCACCCAAAACTTGAAAACTTCAATCACACAAAACTCAACAAGACCTTCGTGAGATCCGTTAGTATAACAAAACAAATCACTACTATAAGTACTGTTGCAAACCCATTCATATTTTATTTTTGCATTATACCTACTGTACTCTAACTTCACCATGGCTTATACCCCCCGATACAATCCATAGATTCATCAAAACAAGCAAGTAGTGCATCAAAAACAGAATCTGTCAAAAACAGGACAGTCTGTAGAGATCTGAATTATGGTCATACTTCTGTAACTCCAAAAATTCTGAAAAATTAGGGAAACATGGGCAATTCATATACCAATACTGTGTAAAAAATTCAGAAGGTTCTGAAGTCCAGAGAAAAACCAAAATTCCAGCACTGGACGCAAAACTTTCTGTTTTCAAACAGTATCATTTATACTATCTTCCAAATCATCCTAAACGCTTTACTTGGCACAAACACTAATTAAAAACACAAAAACATCATCATACCAGTAGCATGACAGTAAAAATACACCATAATAGAAACTTATAATAAAAATTTATTTTATTCATTGGGTTGCCTCCCAACAAGCACTATTGTTTTATGCCCCTAGCTAGGCATAATGCATAATTTCAAGTGTTGTCATCTTTGGTTTCCAACTCCTCAATCACACATCCATTTTTTCTAATAGATTTAACACAAGTGTTTCTCACCATTGGCGACGTGGGCCCGTAAGCCACACAGCCATGTTAGTAAAATAGTTTTACAAAGGCTAGACTCAACTTCGGCCAAGGAGTTGGAAGGGGCTTCCTACAGGCAGTCGGCTCTGATACCAGCTTGTGACGCCCCCGACTCGACCGTGCACTAATCATACACGCAAATGCGCACGATCAAGATCAGAGACTCACGGGAAGATATCACAACACAACTCTAGACACAAAATAAAATAATACAAGCTTTATATTACAAGCCAGGGGCCTCGAGGGCTCGAATACATAAGCTCGAGATACACAAGAGTCAGAGGAAGCATCAGTATCTGAGTACAGACATAATTAGACAAGGTTGCCTTTAGAAGGCCGAGCAAAACAATGACAACTAGATCGAAAAGGCGCAGGCCTCCTGCCTGAGAGCCCCCTAAACTACTCCTGGTCATCGGTCTCCACGTAGTAGTAGGCTCCACCATGGTAGTAGTAGTCGTCAGCGGGATCAACTGTCTTCAGGACTCCATCATCTGATCGCAGCATTCGGGTATGGGAAAAAATAGGTAGCAAAGCAACCGTGAGTACTCATCCAAAGTACTCGCAAGACTTACATCAGAACTATTCTATTTATGCAGCGGTATCAAATGAAGGGGCTGTATCTGTGGACTAGACTGCAGAAATGCCAGAATAAAGGGGAAAGCCTAGCCTATCGAAGACTAGCATCTTGCAGTGTCTTGCAGCATTAGAAGAGTGTAGATTAGCATACAATATAGTAATAAGTATGTATTAGCAACGCCCAGAGATCCTTCCTCGACTCCCTACGAGAAAGCGATCCCGGAGCCATCATATCAGTTTAGTAACACCAGTATCCAGTTGAAGTTGTAGTAGATCGGGATACAACACTGAGCGTCCTGTTACTGTGGACACGGCTATTCGAATAGATAACTTCCCTGCAGGGGTGCACTACTGTTACCCAACACGCTCGATTAACTCCGGCCGGACACACTTTTCTGGGTCATGCCCGACCTCGGCTGATCAACACGACGTAGTCCTACCTAGGCTCCGCAGAGAGGTCCCCGCCGGTCTACATCCTAAGTGCTCAGGGGTCTTGGGCCCATCGCCATTTGCACTCCGGGTCGTTGCGAGCAGGGTGAATACCAATGCCATCCCTCTCCTGGATGGCATTATCCCGCGTGGTGGTAGTGCGTATAGGCCAGTGACCAACTCAGATCAAATACCCAAATCCGTTAAGCGTATTATTAGTAGCTCACGGACATGAACAGGGCTCAAGGCTCACCTCCGACACCCTGCCGCACCGACTTGGTAATCCGCGGTCCAACGACCAGGGACCAGGCCCACCTCTCTCCTAGGTGGTGTCCACCTGCCCTGTCGTTCCGCCACAATAATGTCTCGCGGGTACCCTTGGGTCAACCCGACTTCAACAAAGGTCTGAGGTCAATGTCAAGGTACCCGTGTGTCCGTAACTTCAAGGGGGAATCTGAGGAATCACCCTCGATGGATTCCCACTCGACGTATCCGTCAAGGTGAACTTGGAGGAATCACCCTCGATGGGTTCACACTTGAGGGGTTGCACGACAGAGGCCTCATCGGAGGTGGTGAAAGAGGAATCTCCCTCGGTAACCCACAACCGACTGGCTACGCTACAGAGACGTCATCAGGAGTGAGGTAGGAGGTATCACCCTCGGCACTCGATAGTAGCTCTGCAGAGTCGTACAGCTAAGGGGGTGTGCGGTGCTGTGTTCGGTCTCTGTACATCGATCACACTGATCGAGTCACCGGTGGTAAAGCATGGCAACAAGGATAAGGGTGTGGGGCCACTGATGGATCACTAGCCAACCTATACTAAGCATTTAGGACAACAGGTAAAGTATCAACAACAGGTTATAAAATCAGGCTATGCATCAGAATAGGAGCAATCAAATACGGTAGCAAATTCTAATGCAAGCACGGGGGAGAAGGAATAGGTGATATAGGAATGAGCAAGGGGGTTTGCTTGCGTGGAAGCTTTGCTAAAAAGGAAGAAGGGTCGTCGGTGATGTAGCAGTCCTCGGGGGCAACGTCGGTCTCGGGGTCTACCGGAGAGAAGAGGGGGAGGAAACAGATAAATACATAGCAAACAAAGGCACTCACAGAGCATGACATGGCAATATGCAATGCAGGGGGGACCTAATACATCCCTAAACCATTTTAGTTAATTTAGGAATTAATTTGGAACTATTTACTGGAGGTCAGGCACTATTCACCTATCAAAATCAGGCCAAAAGTTCAATGTTCATCTACTTAGAGGGTTCTAACACGAGTCCAAATGACATATTCGGATTCGTTAGATTTTTCTGATCATTTTTCATATATAATTTATTTTCATCTGAGTTACGGTTTATTTTATATGATTTTTCAAAGTTTTATTTATTTTCTGGAATTTCTGAAATTTAATTTAAATTCGAAATTAAAATAGGAAAATGCTATGGGTACACAGAACTGTACCCAGAAATGTGCATCTGTGGCTGACAGTGGGGCCCAGTTGACCAGGTGAACTGCCTAGTCAGCAGTTGACTGGACCGTTGACTGGTCAACTGGGTCCAGTCAGCAGAGGCTGACTGGTGGGCCCCCCTGCTGAGTCAGCAGCTGACTAGTCAACCTTATCCAGTTAAACAGTGTCGTGGCCCACATGTCATACTCAGCCAGTTAATTAGAATGTTAATTTTCTAAACAGAGTTAATTAGTGGGTGGACCCCATCTGTCAGTGACTTATTAGGTTAGTTAATTAGTGATTAACTAAAGTAGGGGTTGGTTAGCGAGTGGGTCCCGTCTGTCAGCCGCACAGAGGCGGGGTTAGTGGCTAACGGCGCCGGACACGTCAGCCCACTGGCGACATGTCGCCGGCAACCAAAACACACGGCGGCGCTCCGCGGGATTCCGCTACAGGGCTCGGACGGGCACACGGTTGGTGGCATTCGAATGCTCGTGCTACGCCGCGTCGGACGGGGGTAGTGGCAGGAGGGAAGGCGGCCAGAGTCGAGCACCACGACAATGGCAGGCGGCGCCGGAATTCGGGCGAGGTCGATTCCGTTGAGGCAGGGCACAACAAGGGGCGGGGCTAGGTGCGTTGGGTTCCTGGAGAGCCCAGGAACACAACTGAGAGCACGAGCGCGGTTGGCAGTAGCTGTGAGCACAACGGCAACTAGGGCGGCGACGACGAGCTTCGGTCATAAGCTGGGAACGGCTACGGTGGCAGATACGCATGGAAGATATGGGGTAAAAGGAGAGTGGCTCACAGCAAAGCGGCAGGGCAGGCTAGTGGGCTCGGTGGAGCGCCGGAGACGACGGATCGAAGGCGGCAATCCCGTCTGCCCGAGGTAGAAGACGAGGAAGATGGCGACGTTGCAGAGGCTCCCGACGCCAACGAGATGCACCAGTAGACGAAGCAGTCGACGGTGGTCCTTCTGGCGCAGGCAGGGGTCGTGGGGAGCTAAGTGGGCGCGCGGTCGAGCTTGGCCATTGCGGCAAGATTTCGGGTGAGTGCAGGGAGGAAGAGAGCGATGTGGGGAGGAGGGGAATGGCTCTTGGGTTTCGCCAGGGGGGTGCGGGCGTCGGCCTTATCCACGGACGTGGCCGGGAGATCGTCGACAGCTGCGCATCGGCGCTCGGGCGTGCGCGCGTGTTGACACGCTAGGAGAGAGAGAGCGAGAGGAGGGAGACGACGAGCGCTGGGCTGGGCCGTGGGCGCTGTAGCACTTAGGCCCAGCCGCACAGTAGTGTTAGGCCTCTTTCTAATTTCCCTTTTCTGTTTTATTTTCCAGTAGCTACTCTGCCATTTATTTTTGCCCTAAATGAATTTTGTAAAATGTAGCACTTGTCTCAATAAATGATATGCAATATTTCCCACTGCCACAAAAAAGTTTGGTAGTTGAATAACTTCATTTGAATTTTGCTTAATTGGAAATGAATTAAAGTGGCTGTTAAAGTCACTGTTTCTGGATGCTAGGGTCAATTTGGAGATTCAAATAATGTTGATTTTATTTTTATAATTGCTTTGGGATTATTTGCAATATTGTGAACTATTTTGTTTGCATGTTTGACAATAGAAATATTTGACCTGCAATTCAAATTTGGATTTTGAGTTTGAATTCCAAGACAAGTGGCACTAGTGTTTTACAAAAGATGCTGACTTGGCAATGATCATGATGGATCACTTTGGCACATTACAAGGGGGTGTTACAATTCTCCTCCTCTAAAAGAAATTCTCGTCCCGAGAATTAAGAGGCAGAAGGGAAAAGGTCAGGGTATTCTTCACGAAGACGATCCTCGCGTTCCCAAGTGGCTTCATCCTCTGAATGATTCGACCACTGAACTTTAAGGAACTTGATTTTCTTCTGACGGGTTCGACATTCAGCTTGATCAAGAATACAGATCAGATGTTCCTTATAAGACAAGTCATCCTGCAATTCTAGCACTTCATGATCCACTGCTCGGATCGAATCCTTGAAGCAGCGACGGAGTGGTGACACGTGGAAAACATCATGAACCTGAGGAAGGTTCGATGGCAATTCCAATTGATATGCCACCTCTCCACGTCTTGCAAGAATGTGTAATGGGCCAATGTAGCGAGGAGCTAGCTTGCCCTTGATTCCGAAATGGTGAGTGCCCTTCATCGGAGTAACACGAAGGTATGCTTGTTCGCCAGGTTGATAGACCATTACCTTGTGTTTACGGTCATAATTGCTCTTCTGACGAGACTGAGCAGTCTTCAGATGTTCCCAAATGATACGGACTTGCTCTTCAGCGTGTTGGATAATATCCGGACCGAAGAGTGGTCGTTCCCCAGTTTTTGACCAATTCATAGGAGTTCGGCACTTACGTCCATAAAGAACTTCAAATGGTGCCATCTTCAGAGTAGCTTGATAGCTATTGTTGTAAGAGAATTCAGCATACGGGAGAGATTCCTCCCATTTCTTGCCAAAGGAGAGGACACATGCGTGAAGCATATCTTCTAGCACTTGGTTGACTCGTTCAACTTGACCCTGGGACTGGGGGTGAAAAGCGGTGCTAAAGGACAGATGAGTTCCCATAGCTTGTTGGAAACTTTCCCAGAACCTTGAGGTAAAGAGGCTGCCACGGTCTGAACTGATCTCCAATAGAACACCGTGAAGTGACACAATTCTGGAAACATACAAGTCTGCTAACTAACTGGCAGTGATTGTCTCCTTGACTGGCAGAAAGTGAGCAACCTTTGAGAATTGGTTAATGACGACAAGAATAGCATCATGTCCCTTCTGTGATCTGGGAAATCTAGTAATGAAATCCATTTCAACCTTGTCCCATTTCCATTCGAGAATAGCAAGGGGTTGCAGAGTACTAGCAGGTCTTTGGTGTTCTGCTTTGATGCGACGGCAAACGTCACACTCAGCAACATAACGAGCAATGTCTCACTTCATATCAGGCCACTAGTACCGCTGACGAATGTCTTGGTACATGTTGGTACTATCCGGATAAATAGACAAAGGTGTGTCATGTGCTTCTTTCATGACATCCGAGCGCGAGTCCAGATTATTCTTTCTGGGGACCACTAGGCGGCCTCTGAAGAACAAGGTACCATCATCATCAACAGTGAAGAACGATGAATTTCCTTTGGAGAGATAGCTCTTGATCTTCTCGACTTCGGAATCATACTTCTGCCTTGTCTTGATGTTGTGCTCGAGATCTGGTTCAACAACCAAGGTATTTAGATATCCTTGAGGACCTATCTCGAGGTTCAGTTTTCGAAGCTCTTCATACAGGAGTGGTTGCTGTAGCTGAACCTCAAGTTCACAGCAGTAGGATTTGTGGCTCAATGCATCAACCATTACGTTAGCCTTGCCAGGGGTATAAGAAATACCCAAGTCATAGTCTGTAATGGCCTCCATCCATCTTTGCTGATGGAGGTTCAGAGATGGCTGAGTGAACAAGTACTTTAAACTTTGATGATCCGTGTAGATCTCGCAACGATTACCAAGTAGGTAATGTCGCCATAACTTCAATGCATAAATAACTGCTGAAAGTTCGAGATCATGCATTGGATAGTTCTCTTCATGAGGACGCAACTATCGAGAGTGATGACCCACAAGTATAGGGGATCAATCGTAGTCCTTTCGATAAGTAAGAGTGTCGAACCCAATGAGGAGCAGAAGGAAATGACAAGCGGTTTTCAGCAAGGTATTTTCTGCAAGCACTGAAATTATCGGTAACAAGTAGTTTGATAGCAGGATAAATTGTAACAAGTGACAAGTAGCAATAGTAACAAAGAGTGCAGCAAGTTGGCCCAATCCTTTTTATAGCAAAGGACAAGCCAGAACGATTTCTTATAATAAGCAACACGTTCTCGAGGACACATGGGAATTTCATCTCGTCACTTTCATCATGTTTGTTTGATTCGCGTTCGCTACTTTGATAATTTGATATGTGGGTGGACCGGTGCTTGGGTGATGTTCTTACTTGAACAAGCCTCCCACTTATGATTACCCCCTCTCGCAAGCATCCGTAACTACGAAAGAAGAATTAAGATAACTCTAACCATAGCATTAAACAAGTGAATCCAAATCAGCCCCTTACGGAATAGCGCATAAACTAGGGTTTAAGCTTCTACCACTCTAGCAACCCATCATCTAATTACTACTCCACAATGCATTCCCTTAGGCCCAAAGATGGTGAAGTGTCATGTAGTCGACGTTCAAATAACACCACTAAAAGAATCAACAACATACATATCATCAAAATATCGAACGAATACCAAATTCACATGATTACTTATGACAAGACTTCTCCCATGTCCTCAAGAACAAAAGTAACTACTCACAAATCATCAACATGCCCATGATCAGTAGGGTATTGAATAGCATAATAGATCTGAACATATAATCTTCCACCAAATAAACCAACTAGCATCAACTACAAGATGTAATCAACACTACTAGCAACCCACAGGTACCAATCTGAGGTTTTGAGACAAAGATTGAATACAAGAGATGAACTAGGGTTTGAGATGAGATGGTGCTGGTGAAGATGTTGATGAAGATTGGCTCTCCCGCGATGAGAGGGTCGCTGGTGGTGTCGATGGCGACGATTTCCCCCTCCCGGAGGGAAGTATCCCCGGCAGAATCTCTCCGCCGGAGAGCAAAAGTGCTCCTGCCCAAGTTCCACCTTGAGATGGCAGCGCTCCATCCCGAAAGTCTTATCTATAATTTTTTTAGGTCAAATGGACTTATATACCAGAAAATGGGGGCCAGAAGTGGGCCAGGGGCTCCATGAGGTACCAGGACGCGCCTGGGGGGGGGGTGTGGCACGCCCTGGTGCCTCGTGGGCACCTGGGTGGCCCCCTCTGGTACTTCTTGACGCCAATATTTTTTATTTATTCCAAAATAAATCTCCAGAAAATTTCAGCTCATTTGGAGATGTGCAGAATAGGTATCTCTGACATAGCTTTTTCAGGTCCAGAATTCCAGCTGCCGGCATTCTCCCTCCTTGTGTAAATCTTGCATATTAAGAGAGAAAAGGCATTAGAATTGCTCCACAAAGTGTTATATTGATCAAAAACATTATAAATAACAGTTGCAAAACATGATGCAAAATGGACTTATCAACTCCCCCAAGCTTAGACCTCGCTTGTCCTCAAGCGAAAGCCGATATCGATAATCATGTCCACATGTTTAGAGAGAGAGGTGTCGATAAAAACAAAATACGGACATAGAAGCATCATGATCATTATTATAACAGCAATATTTATTATCATAAACTTCTCATGAGCAAGTAACAATTCATCACAACAATAGAGTATAAGGTATAAACTTTATTGAAAACTAACAAACTATGTTCTCAGTCAACAATGCAATTGCAATTCATCATATTTTCAGGAAGGTTCTCATGTAGGAGCTATTTAGCAAGTCCACATACTCAACCATCATTTAGTCTTCTATGATTGCTAACACTCACGACATATATATGGAGCAAAAAGTTTCAGCCAGACACATAGAAACATAGGGACTTATAATATCGCCTCCCAACTTATTCACCTCAAGGGTGATGTCAACAATAATAACTCATGATCACTCATATCCAACTGGATATATGTGCTAAGATCTTTCCCCAGCACATGATGCTTGCAAAAGAGAAAAATAAAAAGGAATAGAGGAGAACACTATTGACTCTTGCATAAAAAGTAAATACATAAAAGTAAAGGATAGGCCCTTCGCAGAGGGAAGCAGAGGTTGTCATGCACTTTTTGTTGTTGGATGCAAGAGCTCTTAATGCAAAGGAACGTCACTTTATATTGCCCCTTGTGATAGCAACCTTTATTATGCAGTTTGTCGCTTTTATTTCTTTACCATCACAAGTTCGTACAAAATTTATTTCCCTTACAATAAAAGTTCAGACATATTTAGAGGCAATTTTTATTGCTTTTTGCACCGATGACAACTTACTTGAAGGATCTTATTCAATCCATAGGTAGATATAGTGGACTCTCATGACATGAAACTGGGTTTAAGGGTTTTGGATGCATAAGTAGTATCTCTACTTGGTGCAGATTTTTGGCTAGCAAAGGTATTGGGCAAGCACCACATGTTGGAGGATCTATAACAATATAACTTCTATGTGAATATGAACAAACATAATTCATTACGTTGTCTTCCTTGTCCAACATCAACAATTTGGCATAAAATATTTAATGGGGGCTCATAATCATAAAAGATGTCCAAGATAGTGTATTTGCATGTGAATCTTCTCTTCCCTTATTAATTCTTTCATGAATTGCATCATTGACTAATACTATGTTTGTTATCCTCCAATAAATTTTACCACTTATACTTTTCTTTATGTAATGTCTTTACTTTACATAAGATTAGCATATGATCTTTTTCATTATTTTCATTGCTATGATTGAAACATGAAAGTAAAGAAGCAAAAACTCAAACTACTCTTTATTATATAACTCTCAACTCGATTACATAGATAGATGGATCACGAAACTAACACTCGAAAATAGATCATACCAAACTTTTATTCAACTAGATCACGAAATAGCTAAGGATCGAACTAAAAGTAGGTTAAGATAATAAAAGTGATGGTGATACGATACCGGGGCACCTCCCCCAAGCTTGGCACAAGCCAAGGGGAGTGCCCATACCCATGTGCTCAAGTTTCCTTCTTCGGTGATGGTGGTGGTGATTAAGTGATGGGCTTGTCCTCCGGCTTCCATGGCATAGGTGCCCCATCATAAAAGGATGAACGAGTCTCCGGAGTCCTGAAACTTGCAGCTAAACTCATACCTTTGAATCTTGCCTCATACTCGTAATTTTGGTTTTGAAGATCATAAATTTGGCCTTGGAGGTAGTCGATTCGTTCATTGAGCTTGAAGATGATGTCTCCCATTGATTGGCCATCCACCTTCTGATTACGGGTGAGTTCCGTGATCATGGAATGGTTGGCGCTAAGTCCACGCTCCACCATCCCTTGGCACTTGAAGATCTCCTGCTCCACCGCTTCGAGCCTGGACTCCACGCTCCCGGTCTTCTTAGGTCCTTGAACATCCCGGATGTGAAGCACCCCCTCACGCATCTCAATGGCTTGAGGGTGTTTCATCACCTCCGGTAGGTAGGGATTGATGACCTTCTCGTAGAACTTGTCCTTGGAAGAGGTTGGTGGAGCCATAGCGATCTAGATCTGTCAGAAAACAGCACGAAACAAGAAAAGAAGAGATTTCTGCAATACGGTGGTTAAAACATAAGGGAATATATATAAAGATTTTATATCTTGCAAAACAAGTAATCCAAAAGAAAAACGGAGTCGGGAAGGCTCACGTGGGGCCCACGAGCCACCAGGGCGTGCCTGGGGGGTGGCGCGCCCTGGTGCCTCGTGGGCACCAGGTGGGTCCCCTCAGCTGTTTCTTATTTTTGTATTTTTCTAAATATTCCAAAACTGACAGAAAATATTTTTATGGAATTTTTGGAGTCGGTTTACTTACCGTATCACATACCTCTTCCTTTTCAGGGTTCTGGAGTGTTCCGGAGGGTCTCTCTTATGTATTCCTCCGGTGTAATTGTTTCAATAATATTAGTTTCAACATTAATGGGAGTACCTAAAATATAATGCTTAATTCTTTGCCCATTCACCACTCTCGGATTAGTGCCTTCGGAGTTATTTATTTTGATGGCTCCGGAGCGGTAAACTTCTTCGATGATATACGGTCCTTCCCACTTAGAGAAGCTTTCCTGCAAAGAATCTCAAACGAGAGTTGTATAGTAGAACTTGCTCATCCACTTTGAATTCCCGTTTCTGAATTCTTTTATCATGCCATCTTTTAACTTTTTCTTTAAACAATTTGGCATTTTCATAAGCTTGGGTTCTCCATTCATCTAATGAGCTAATATCAAATAACCTCTTTTCACCGGCAAGTTTAAAATCATAATTTAACTCTTTAATTGCCCAATATGCTTTATGTTCTAACTCAAGAGGTAAATGACATGCTTTTCCATAAACCATTTTATAAGGAGACATACCCATAGGATTTTTATAAGCGGTTCTATAAGCCCATAATGCATCGTCAAGTTTTTTAGACCAATTCTTTCTAGATCTATTAACGGTTTTCTGCAAAATTAATTTTATTTCCCTATTGCTCAATTCAACTTGACGACTAGTTTGAGGGTGATATGGAGATGCAATTCTATGGTTGACATCATATTTAGCAAGCAATTTACGGAATGCACCATGAATAAAATGTGAACCACCATCAGTCATTAAATATCTAGGGACTCCAAACCTTGGGAAAATAACTTCTTTAAGCATTTTAATAGAAGTGTTATGATCAGCACTACTAGTTGGAATAGCTTCTACCCACTTAGTAACGTAATCAGCAGCAACTAAAATATGTGTATACCCATTGGATTTAGGAAAAGGTCCCATATAATCAAATCCCCAAACATCGAATGGTTCAACAGCAAGTGAATAGTTCATAGGCATTTCCTGACGTCTACCAACATTACCAATTCTTTGACATTCATCACAAGATAAGACAAACTTATGAGCATCCTTGAAAAGAGTAGGCCAATAAAAACCAGATTGCAATACCTTATGTGCAGTTCTGTCTCCCGCATGGTGTCCTCCGTAAGCCTCGGAGTGACACTTCCGTAGGATTTGTTCCTGTTCATGCTCAGGTATACACTGCCTAATAATACCATCTACTCCTTCTTTATAAATATGTGGGTCATCCCAGAAATAATGTCTTAAATCAAAGAAGATCTTTTTCTTTTGTTGGTATGTGAAACTAGGTGGTATGTATTTAGCAACAATGTAATTAGCATAGTCTGCATACCAAGGAGTATTACGAGAAGCATTTATGACAGCTAATTGTTCATCAGGAAAATCATCATTAATAGGAAGTGTGTCATCAAGAACATTTTCAATTCTAGAAAAATTATCTGCTACGGGATTCTCAGCTCCCTTTCTATCAATAATATGCAAGTCAAATTCTTGTAGCAATAAAACCCACCTAATAAGTCTAGGTTTAGCATCTTTCTTTTCCATAAGATATTTAATAGCAGCTTGATCGGTGTGAACAGTTACTTTAGAATCAACTATGTAAGATCTGAATTTATCACATGCAAACACAACTGCTAGGAATTCTTTTTCAGTAGTAGCATAATTTCTTTGGGCATTGTCTATAGTTTTACTAGCATAATGGATAATGTTTAATTTTTTATCAACTCTCTGTCCTAGAATAGCACCAACAGCGTAATCACTAGCATCACACATAATTTCAAAAGGCAAGTTCCAATCAGGTGGTTGATCAATGGGTGCAGTGGTTAAGACTTTCTTAAGCGTTTCAAAGGCTTCTAGACAATCATCATCAAAAACAAATGGAACATCTTTTTGCAAAAGATTGGTAAGAGGCCTAGAAATTTTAGAGAAGTCTTTAATAAACCTCCTATAGAAACCAGCATGACCAAGGAAACTTCTTATACCTTTAATATCTTCAGGACATGGCATTTTCTCAATAACATCAACCTTAGCTTTATCAACTTCAATACCTCTCTCGGAAATTTTATGCCCCAAGACAATACCTTCATTCACCATAAAGTGGCAGTTCTCCCAATTCAAGACAAGATTAGTTTCTTCACATCTCTGCAAAACTCGATCAAGGTTGCTTAAGCAATCATCAAAAGAAGTTCCGTAAACGGAGAAATCATCCATGAACACCTCAACAATCTTTTCACAAAAGTCAGAGAATATAGCAGTCATACATCTTTGAAAGGTAGCAGGTGCATTGCATAAACCAAAAGGCATACGTCTATAAGCATAGTTCCAAAAGGACAAGTAAAGGTGGTTTTCTCTTGATCAGATTGTGCTACGGGTATTTGAGAAAAACCAGAATAACCATCTAGGAAACAAAAGTGTGTATGCTTAGACAATCTTTCTAACATTTGATCAATAAAAGGTAAGGGGTAATGATCCTTTCTAGTAGCTTTGTTTAATTTTCTAAAATCAATTACATCCTATAACCTGTTACAATTCTTTGTGGAATGAGTTCATTTTTATCATTGGGAACAACGGTAATACCTCCTTTCTTAGGGACACAATGAACGGGACTTACCCATCTACTATCAGCTATGGGATAGATTATACCTGCTTCCAGAAGTTTTAATATTTCAGTTCTTACCACCTCTTTCATCTTAGGATTTAATCGTCGTTGATGGTCGACAACTGGTTTAGCATCAAGTTCCATATTAATTTTGTGCTGACATAGAGTGGGACTAATGCCCTTAAGATCATCAAGAGTATATCCAATCACAGCTCGATGCTTCCTCAGAGTTTTCAGTAACCTCTTTTCTTCATGCTCTGAAAGGTTAGCACTAATAATAACAGGATATATCTTCTTTTCATCAAGATAAGCATATTTCAATGTATCAGGTAATTGCTTCAATTCGAATACAGGATCACCCTTAGGTGGAGGAGGACCTCCAAGAGTTTCAACAGGCAAATTGTGTTTAAGGATAGGTGGATGATCAAAGAACATTCTATCTATTTCGTTTCTTTCATTCATATGCATATCATTCTAATGGTCTAGCAAATATTGTTCTAAAGGATCAGTAGGAGGTACGGCAATAGAAGCAAGACCAATAATTTCATCTTTACTAGGCAATTCTTTATCATGAGGTTGTCTACGAAATTTGGAGAAATTAAACTCATGAGACATACCACCAAAATCAACACTAACAATTTCTTTAGCGCAATCAATCTTGGTATTAACAGTGTTCAAGAAAGGTCTACCAAATATAATGGGACAAAAATCATCTTGTGGAGAACCAAGGACTAGAAAATCAGTAGGGTATTTGATTTTTCCACACAAGACTTCAACATCTCTAACGATCCCAAGCGGTGTAATGGTGTCTCTGTTTGCAAGTTTAATAGTAACATCAATGTCCTCAATTTCAGCAGGTGCAATATCATTCATAATTTCTTGATATAAGGTAAACAGAATAGCACTCACACTAGCACCCAAATCACATAAGCCATGATAACAATGATCTCCTATTTTAACTGAGACAACAACCATGCCCACAATGGGTCTGTTTTTATCTTTTGAATCAGGTTTAGCAATTCTAGCTGCTTCATCGCAGAAGTAAATAACATGCCCATCTATATTATCAACCAAGAGATCTTTAACCATTGCAACATTAGGTTCAACTTTAATTTGTTCAGAGGGTCTAGGTGCTCTAATATTACTTTTGTTAATCACAGTTGAAACTTTAGCATGTTCCTTAATCCTAACAGGAAAAGGTGGTTTCTCAATATAAGCGGTAGGCACAACTGGATCAGCATGGTAACCAATTGTTTCTTCTTTAACGCTAACAGGTTCCTCAATCTTTTCTTTAACAGGAGGATGATATTTAAACCACTTCTCCTTAGGGAGATCAACATGAGTAGCAAATGATTCACAAAAGGAAGTTACTATCTCAGAGTCAAGTCCATATTTAGTGCTAAACTTATGAAAAGCATCGGTGGCCATAAAAGATTTAACACAATTGAACTCAAGTATTATACCTGACTCATTACCTTTGTCGAGTTCCCAATCTTCAGAGTTGCATTTAATTCTATCCAGAAGATCCCATCTGAATTCAATAGTTTTCTTCATAAAGGAGCCAGTCGAAGAAGAATCGAGAGTATTTTGATTATCATGAGAAAGCCGAGTATAAAAATTCTGTAAGATAATTTCCTTTGCGAGCTCATGGTTGGGGCATGTGTACATCATGTACTTAAGCCTCCCCCAAGCTTGAGCGATGCTTTCTCCTTCACGAGGCCAAAAATTATATATATAATTCCGATCACGATGAACCAAATGCATAGGATAAAATTTCTGATGGAATTCAGTTTCAATCGGTTCCAGTCCCATGTATCGGTATCATCACATAGCCTATACCATGTCAATGCCTTTCCCCCCAAAGATAAAGGGAATACTTTCTTCTTAACTCCATCTCCGGATAAACCTGCAAGCTTAAACAATCCACAAATTTCATCCACATAGATCAAGTGCATATCAGGATGTATTGTTCCATCTCCTGCATAAGGATTAGCTAGCAGTTTCTCTATCATACCCGAAGGAATTTCATATTAAATATTTTCAGTAGGTGCAGTAGGTTGAGGAGCAACTTTTGGTGTTTCCGGTCGACGTGAAGATACCTCGAACAAACCCCTCAAAGGATTACTTTCCATAGTGACAAGTGACAGTAAATTTCAGCACGTAATATAAATGTTTCCTTACCAAATTCCACTCACCAAAGGCGCTTCACTCCCCGACAACGGCGCCAGAAAAGAGACTTGATGACCCACAAGTATAGGGGATCAATCGTAGTCCTTTCAATAAGTAAGAGTGTCGAACCCAACGAGGAGCAGAAGGAAATGACAAGCGGTTTTCAGCAAGGTATTTTCTGCAAGCACTGAAATTATCGGTAACAAGTAGTTTGATAGCAGGATAAATTGTAACAAGTGAGAAGTAGCAATAGTAACAAAGAGTGCAGCAAGTTGGCCCAATCCTTTTTATAGCAAAGGACAAGCCGGAACGATTTCTTATAATAAGCAACACGTTCTCGAGGACACATGGGAATTTTATCTAGTCACTTTCATCATGTTTGTTTGATTCGCGTTCGCTACTTTGATAATTTGATATGTGGGTGGACCGGTGCTTGGGTGTTGTTCTTACTTGAACAAGCCTCCCACTTATGATTACCCCCTCTCGCAAGCATCCGCAACTACGAAAGAAGAATTAAGATAACTCTAACCATAGCATTAAACATGTGGATCCAAATCAGCCTCTTACAGAATAGCGCATAAACTAGGGTTTAAGCTTCTGTCACTCTAGGAACCCATCTTCTAATTACTACTCCACTATGCATTCCCTTAGGCCCAAAGATGGTGAAGTGTCATGTAGTCGACGTTCACATAACACCACTAAGAGAATCAACAACATACATATCATCAAAATATCGAACGAATACCAAATTCACATGATTACTTATGACAAGACTTCTCCCATGTCCTCAAGAACAAAAGTAACTACTCACAAATCATCAACATGCCCATGATCAGTAGGGTATTGAATAGCATAATAGATCTGAACATATAATCTTCCACCAAATAAACCAACTAGCATCAACTACAAGATGTAATCAACACTACTAGCAACCCACATGTACCAATCTAAGGTTTTGAGACAAAGATTGAATACAAGAGATGAACTAGGGTTTGAGATGAGATGGTGCTGGTGAAGATGTTGATGAAGATTGGCCCTCCCACGATGAGAGGGTCGCTGGTGGTGTCGATGGCGACGATTTCCCCCTCCCGGGGGGAAGTATCCCCGGCAGAATCTCTCCGCCGGAGAGCAAAAGTGCTCCTGCCCAAGTTCCGCCTCGAGACAGCGGCGCACCATCCCAAAAGTCTTCTCTATAATTTTTTTAGGTCGAATGCACTTATATACCAGAAAATGGGGGCCAGAAGTGGGCCGGGGCTCCACGGGGTACCAGGGCGGGCCTAGGAGGGGGGGGGGAGTGGCGCGCCCTGGTGCCTCGTGGGCACCTGGGTGGCCCTCTCTGGTACTTCTTGACGCCAATATTTTTTATTTATTCCAAAATTATTCTCCAGAAAATTTTAGCTCATTTGGAGATGTGCAGAATAGGTATCTCTGACATAGCTTTTTCAGGTCCAGAATTCCAGCTGCCGGCATTCTCCCTCCTTTTGTAAATCTTGCATATTAAGAGAGAAAAGGCATTAAAATTGCTCCACAAAGTGTTATATTGATCAAAAGCATTATAAATAACAGTAGCAATACATGATGCAAAATGGACGTATCAGAGAGCCATAAGCAATCACCTTGCGCTCTTGCATTAGGACACAGCCTAATCCTTGACGGGACGCGTCACAATAAATCACGAAGTCCTTGCGAGAATTTGGAGGAGCAAGCACTGGAGCAGATGTTAGCTTGTCTTTGAGTGTCTGAAAACTTTCCTGACATTTTTCTTTCCACTCAAACTTAACGCCCTTGTGAAGCAAATCAGTCAAAGGCTTGGCAATCTTAGAGAAGTTCTCGACAAAGCGGCGGCAATAGCTGGCGAGTTTGAGAAAACTTATAACTTGCTTGACATTCTTCGGAGGAGTCCATTCAAGAATAGCCTGAACTCGTTCTGCGTAAACAGCAATGCCATCTTTGGAAATCACGTGGCTGAGATATGTCACTTCAGACAACCAGAATTCACACTTGGAATACTTGGCATACAGTTGATGTTCACGTAGCTTCTCCAGTACAAGCCGAAGATGTTCGGCATGTTCTTCTTCATTCTTCGAATATACAAGGATATCATCCAGATAAACCACGACGAATTTGTCGAGGTAATCCATGAAGATGTAGTTCATTAACCGAGAGAAGGTTGCTGGAGCATTGGTTAAGCCAAAGACATGACGGTGTACTCGTAAGATCCATATCGAGTAACAAAGGCTGTCTTCGGAATGTCTTCTTCACGAACTCGGATCTGGTGGTATCCCAATCTCAAATCAAGTTTAGAGAATACTGAGGAACCAGCCAGTTGATCATACAAATCATTGATCCGAGGAAGCGGATACTTGTTCTGAATGGTTGCTTGGTTGATAGGTCGATAATCTTGAACCAACCGATTCATTCCATCCTTCTTCTTAACAAAGAGAGAAGGTGCTCCCCAAGCAGAAGAACTGGGACGAATAAATCCCTTACGAAGTGACTTGTCAATTTCCTCTTTAAGTTCAAGGAGTTCATGCGGCGGCATCTTGTATGGGCGCTTGGTGATACGTCTCCAACGTATCTATAATTTATGAAGTATTCATGCCATGTTTATAACAATTCTATATGGTTTTGGTATGATTTGATTAGAACTAACCCGGACTGACTTTGTTTTCAGCAGAATTGCCATGGTGTTGTTTTTTTGTGCAGAAATAAAAGTTCTTGGAATTGGATGAAACTTTTTGGAGATTTTTTATGGAATAAATAAAAAATACTGGAACCAAGACCCACTGGAGGGGGGCCACCCAGTGCCCACAAGGCACCAGGGCGCGCCACCCCCCCCCCAGGCACGCCCTGGTACCTCATGGGGCCCATGTGGCTCCGTCTGACCTGATTCCAACGCTGAAAAATCCTATAAATAGAGAAACCCCCAGAAATAACCCTAGAACTTCGACTCCGCCGCCGCAAGCCTCTGTACCTCCACGATCTCATCTACAGCCCTTTTCCGGCACCCTGTCGGAGGGGGAATCATCATCGGAGGCCATCTTCATCATCCCGGCGGTCTCCATGACGAGGAGGGAGTAGTTCACCCTCGGGGCTGAGGGTTTGTACCAGTAGCTATGTGTTTAATCTCTCTCTCTCGTGTTCTTGATTTGGCACGATCTTGATGTATCGCAAGCTTTGTTAATATAGTTGGATCATATGGTGTTTCTTCCCTCTCTATCCTTGTTGTGATGAATCGAATCTTTTCCCTCTGAGGTTTCGTTATTGTCGGATTGAATATTTCAGATTTGAGAACACTTGATGTATGTCTTGCATATGAATACCCGTGGTGACAATGGGGTATTATATTGATTCACTTGATATATGTTTTGGCATTCAACTCGCGGATTCCCGCGGTGACATTGGGGTAATCTATGCATAGGGGTTGATGCACGTTTTCATTATCTTTTCTCCGATAGAAACTTTGGGGTGCTCCTTGGAGTTCTTTGTGTGGATTGAATATTATGATTATGAAGTTGTTTGATGCATATCGTATAATCAACTCACGAATACTTGTGGTGACATTGGAGTATCTAGGTGACATTAGAGTTGGTTGATGTGTATCATATGGTGTTATTTTAGTACGAACTCTAGGGCTGTTTGAGACAATTATAGGAATGGCTCACTAGATCGATCGGAAAGGATAACTTTGAGGTGGTTTCGTACCCTACAAACAATTTATATCTTATGTTCTCCACTAATAGGAACTTGGGAGTGATTCTTTACCGCACATTGAGGGATGGTTATATGATGCAATTATGTTAGCATTGTTGAGAGATTGCACTAGCGAAAGTATAAACCCTAGGCCTTGTTTTTAAGCATTGCAATACCGTTTGGGCTCACTTTTGTTACTAGCTACCTTGCTGTTTTTATATTTTCAGATTGCAAAAACCTATATCTACTATCCATACTACACTTTTATCATCATCTCTTCGCCGAACAAGTGCACCTATACAATTTACCATTGTATTGGGTGTGTTGGGGACACAAGAGACTCTTTGTTATTTGGTTGCAGGGTTGTTTGAGAGAGACCATCTTCAACCTACGCCTCCCATGGATTGATAAACCTTAGGTCATCCACTTGAGGGAAAATTGCTACTGTCCTACAAACCTCTGCGCTTGGAGGCCCAACACGAGTCTACAAGAACAAGTTGTGTAGTAGACATCACTTGGCAATAGGAGTAGTGCCCGGTTTCAAGTCTATGACAAATTCGATAGCTCTAGCTGGGGGTATTCCTGGAAGTTCTTCTGGAAAGACATCTTGGAATTCACGAACGACTGGAACGTTCTCTATTCCTTCAAGAGGTGAAGCATTCAATGCATTCAGAGCATATATCCGGCTCTCGGCATTCTGGATTATCTGGGCTAAGTAATGGATCACCTGGCCAGAATGGTGTGTGAGCTGGACTGACTTGTCGGCACAGTCGATCAAAGCACTATGGGCTATCAACCATTCCAACCAAGAATGATATCTATGTTGGAAAGTCCGAGCACCGTGAGAGAAGCCGGAAAAAGTAGACCTCCAATTTCGATTTGGTTGTAGGGGCTTACCATTGTGGTTTGCCACTTGGATCCCGGGGATTGAACCGATAATGGAGTGGGCAAAGATTCCATAGCCAAACCATGCAGCTGTGCAAACTATTGGGACACGAAGGCATGCGATGCTCTTGAATCAAAAAGAACAGCAGCTGGCACTGAATTTACGAGAAGTGTACCCACAACGATTTTTGGGGCCTCACGAGCTTCCTCAATCTTGACATGGGTGACTTGACCACGGCTCACAGCAGACGTCCTGGCTTTACAGTTTCTGAGATGATGGTTTCTACTGCTCTTCTTACGACCAACAGGAGGACGTGGTGCAACCTGAGGCTGATCCTGGCGACAGTTGATAGTAATGTGTCCAGGCTATCCACACTTGTGGCATAAATCATCATTATGGGGAGGAGCCATAGCATTGCGCTGTCCACCCTGAACCGTTAGTTGTCTCGGTGGTGGAGGCAGACGAGGTGCGAAATAAGATTGCCTTGGTGTTGGAGCAGGTCGGTGATAAACATTGTGCGGGATCCAGACTTGACGTTTCTGATCAGGCTGACCCGAGGATGGGCCAACATCTCGAGTACGCTTGAGCGACTCCTGGAGTTCAGTCAGACCAGTTTCAACTCGAAAAGCTTGGCTTACAAGCGTCGCAAAATCTGCACAGTCATGGACAACAAGTGCGAGCTTTATCTCAGGATGCAGTCCTTCACGAAATTTCTCCTGCTTGCGAGCGTCAGTGCAGACGTCATCCTCAGCATAGCGGAATAATTCAAGGAATTTTCTCTGATACTCATCAATAGTCATCTTGCCCTGAGTGAGTTTGCGGAATTCCTTCTTCTTCTGGTCCATCAGACCTTGAGGAATGTACTGTGCATGAAAGGCTGACTGAAATTCCTGCCAAGTGGTTACAGTTCCAACAGGCAGTATACGCCTGTGGCTTTCCCACCATTGAGCAGCTGGACCCTTCAGGTGAAATGCCGCAAAGGTGACATAACTGTCAGGGGCAACATTAGATGACTCCATCTCAAACAGGATGTCACGAAGCTAGTCATCAGCATCCATAGGATTGTTGGAGTTGCGGAAAATAGACGGGGTGAGGCGCATGAAATCTTGAAGTGATATCGGGCCAGGCTCCTGACGAGCATCGTTGCGTTCTAATCGATTTACCAGACTCTCATTGAGCTGATGGTTCAATTCAAACTGGTGCATCATTGCGGCAACATAGGGTGGAGGCGGAGGATCGTCAGCCATCCTGCTAAAACAACAGAGGCAGTTTAGCAAGAACAACTGCAAAATAATGGGATCATTCATGATGTATCATGAGTAATGAACAAGAAGTGCATTAGATACATATTAGTAGTCATTAAAGACATACAGATCCATGCACGGAGTTGGATACTAACGGCAGCAGGAGTTTGGAAACACTCGCAGCTAGACAAACTAGGCGGCACGCAGCACGCGGTGGATAGATACAACAACGAGACATAGCAAAGGCTACATCAACGTCAGAGAAAACCATTGGAGCGAGGAATCTGCAAGTGACAACGCAGGGTGCCCTCGATAAAAGGATCCCGCGGTCTGTGAATTCTGTGAATCAGAACCTGGCCCACAATTCAAAGGAGGGTTAATTCAAATCTCCGTGTGGATGTGATCACGAGAGCCTAGAGTTAGAGTCGGTAAAAATTTTAACCTGAAAAGAGGAGAGATCAGAGTCCCAGAGTAAGGAAGAGGAATAAAAGATCCTAATCCCATCCATTGGTGACGTGGGCCCGTAAGCCACACAGCCATGTTAGTAAAATAGTTTTACAAAGGCTAGACTCAACTTCAGCCAAGGAGTTGGAAGGGGCTTCCTACAAGCAGTCGGCTCTGATACCAGCTTGTGACGCCCTCGACTCGACCGTGCACTAATCATACATGCAAATGCGCACGATCAAGATCAGAGACTCACGGGAAGATATCACAACACAACTCTAGACACAAAATAAAATAATACAAGCTTTATATTACAAGCCAGGGGCCTCGAGGCTCGAATACATAAGCTCGAGATACACAAGAGTCAACGGAAGCATCAGTATCTGAGTACAGACATAATTAGACAAGGTTGCCTTTAGAAGGCCGAGCAAAACAACGACAACTAGATCGAAAAGGCGCAGGCCTCCTGCCTGGAAGCCTCCTAAACTACTCCTGGTCGTCGGTCTCCATGTAGTAGTAGGCTCCACCATGGTAGTAGTAGTCGTCAGCGGGATCAGCTGTCTTCGGGACTCCGTCATCTGATCGCAGCATTCAGGTATGGGAAAAAAGAGGTAGCAAAGCAACCATGAGTACTCATCCAAAGTACTCGCAAGACTTACATCAGAACTATTCTATTCATGCAGTGGTATCAAATGAAGGGGTTGTATCTGTGGACTAGACTGCAGAAATGCCAGAATAGAGGGGAAAGCCTAGCCTATCGAAGACTAGCATCTTGCAGCGTCTTGCAGCATTAGAAGAGTGTAGATTAGCATATAATATAGTAATAAGTATGTATTAGCAACTCCCAGAGATCCTTCCTCGACTCCCTATGAGAAAGCGATCCCGGAGCCATCATATCAGTTTAGTAACACCAGTATCCAGTTCAAGTTGTAGTAGATCGGGATACAACACTGAGCGTCCTGTTACCATGGACACGGCTATTCGAATAGATAACTTCCCTGCAGGGGTGCACTACTGTTACCCAACACGCTCGATTAACTCCGGCCGAACACACTTTTCCGGGTCATGCCCAGCCTCGGCTGATCGACACGACGTAGTCCTACCTAGGCTCCGCAGAGAGGTCCCCGCCGGTCTACATCCTAAGTGATCAGGGGTCTTGGGCCCATCGCCCTTTGCACTCCGGGTTGTTGCGAGCAGGGTGAATACCAGCGCCATCCCTCTCCTGGATGGCACGATCCAACCGTGCCACAATGCTGAACTGGACATCTGACAGAGCTTTCGGCTGATACATACGGCGCCGAGGGCCCCATTAAACCATTATCCCGTGTGGTGGTAGTGCATATAGGCCAGTGGCCAACTCAGATCAAATACCCAAATGCGTTAAGCGTGTTATTGCTACTTGTAGCTTGCGTTGGTATTTCCCCGAAGAGGAAGGGATGATGCAGAATAGTAGAGATAAGTATTTCCCTCGATTATGAAACCAAGGTTATCGAACCAGTAGGAGAATCACACAACACCTAGTAAGCAGTACCTGCACACAAACAACAAATCCTTGCACCCAACGCAAACAAGGGGTTGTCAATCCCTTGGCGGTAAGATTGCAAGATTAAATTGTATTTGATAGATTGATAGATTGCAGCAAAATACTAAATAAAATAAATAAAAGAAAATGGCAGCAATATTTTTAGGGTTTTAGTAATTTGAGATAGATAGACCCGGAGGTCATAGATTTCACTAGAGGCTTCTCTCGAGAAAATAGCATACGGTGGGTAGACAAATTACTGTTGGGCAATTGATAGAAAAGCAAATAATCATGATGATATCCAAGGCAATGATCATGTATATAGGCATCGCGTCCAAGATTAGTAGACCGACTCCTGCCTGCATCTAATACTATTACTCCACACATCGACCGCTACCCAGCATGCATCTAGTGTATTAAGTCCATAAGAACGGAGTAATGCCTTAAGAACGATGACATAATGTAGACAAGACAAACTCACGAATTAATAAACCCAATGAATAGATCCCATCTTGTTACCCTTAGTACCAACGATACATACGTGTCATGTCCCTTTCTGTCACTGGGATTGAGCACCGCAAGATCGAACCCACTACAAAGCACCTCTTCCCATGGCAAGGTAAATCAACTTAGTTGGCCAAACCAAATCAATAGATTGGAGAAGAAATACGAGGCTATAATAATCATGCATAAAAGAGTGCAGCAAAGACTCAAATAATTTCATGGATAATTATCGGGGTACGACCATCTATGGGGCCATGCAGCCCCTTTGTGGTTCGGCGGGGAGGATCGGCGTGCACAAAGAGCATGAACAATGGAATGCGAGGGATTTTACCCAGGTTCGGGCCGCTGAGAAGCGTAAAACCCCACTCCTGCTTTTGATGTATTAGTGGTGTGGAAGCACAGTACAGGGAGCGCTTCTCCCGGCAAGGTGCGGAGAGAGCAGCTACACGAGAGGTGCCTGTGTTCGAAAAGGAGTCCGAATCCTCTAAACTGTTGCCCTGGCCCTCCTTTTATAGCTCAAGGGGTTACCACAGTGGCAAAACAGTAATTACAGTGTGATTAGATAGCGAACAGTGTTATCGTACCTAACTCTGCCAGTTTGGCACAAAGGCATTTAATGCGCCGTTAGGTGTCATGCGGAGAGGTAGTCCCGGCAAGGTTTCTGCACCGCTTGCCCAGCTACCTCGTATTATCTTGACACGCCTCCTGGACGGGTGTCATTAGAGGCAAATCTTGTCCCAGCGAGCTGACACGTGCCCGACAAGCCTCACCAACCAACCTGCCTGTTCGACACCTCACGCATCAGCGAACACCTGTGCGGCGAGGTGGAGCGCTGGAGGGCTGGCATAAGCTTGCCGGCATGGAGCTTGTCGGGTCTTCACCTTGCCGGTTTATGCTTGCCGGCGAGGAATTGTCTTCACCCTTGGTGTTAATTGATCGTCGAGCCTTGAGCTTCTCCTTGGCAGCTTCCTCGGCTGGTCTTGGAGTCATGGTCTTGGCAGTTCCCGGCAAGGCCTCGTCCGGCAAGGAGGCTGCTACTGTCTGTGCATAAGTCAGGGTATAAAATACCCATGTTTTATACACCGACAGGAGCCCCGGGGCCTGAGCCATACGCGCGTCCGAGGCGTCGTTGGGCTAGGCCCAAGTAATGCACAGACACGCGGCGGGAAACCGTCGTTGCAATTTCGGTCATGATGGTCTTCATTCTTTGAGATCTTCTTTGCTTCCTCATTAATCTGGAGTTGGGTGTGTCCTCGGCCGTCTTCCGGCAACTCTTGCCGTCGGGCTAGTCACGGACCGGCGCGCGGCCACGCGTGGCGAGGAGTGACTGCCATACCTGTCTTTACTCCTCCTTTTTCTGCGCCCCTCCATCACGCGCGTCTGCATACATGCGAGGCAGCGGATTGGTGAAGAGGGGCAGTCGTTGGAGTGGTGCGCCTGGTAATGGGTGCAGAATGCGGGATTGGCGAACTTGGACGGTCGCCGGAGTAGTGCGCCCGCCCATGAATGCAGGGCGCAGGATTGGGGAGATTGGGCGGCCGCCCGAGGACGGTGAAGAGCCAGCCCCCCGCATCCTCCCTATAAAGAGGGTGCTGCGGAACGCGATGCTCATCCACTTCCTTCGTCCCATCCTTCCAGCGGCTGCTATCCTCGCCCCCTTCCTCCCGCTTCCGTGGCCACCATGGCGAGGGGGAAAGGCCGTGCTCGTGGGCCTGTCACCGCCACGCGGGCGTCTCTTCGGGATCGTGCTGGCGCTTCTGCAGCGGCCGCGGAGGCCGGCCCCAGCGCTCGGGGTGGAACCGCGGGTCGTGGAAGACGCGTCGCCCGGGGACGAGGTGGCCGTGGCGGTGCGCTCGTTACTCCGCCTCCAGCCAACCAGCCCTTATCAGGAGGCCACACGGAGGATACGGCGCGCGAGTTCGTCGTGGAGCTGCGCGACCGGCCACGGAGCCGGCTGCGGCTTCCTCGCCCTTTCGCCAGGGAGATGGAGGGCGTCGATTTGTGTGGCTTGTGGTTGCGTGTTGACGGCTACTGCCATGGCTCGATCTGGGTGGCCGTCGAAGCTTCCGCCAACGGCATTTTGTACTTCACGCGAGGGTGGAAGTCCTTCATCCGTGCTCGCTGCCTAGGGCAGGGGCATCTCCTCCACTTCAGGCTGGACGGGGATGACACGCTCGTCGTGAAGTTCTTCGGGGCTTCAGGCGCTCGTCTGGAGTGCTGCGCGGAAAGCTCGAGCGACTCCGACACCGCTTCCTCCAGCGAGACTGAGGACAATGACAATGACGGCGATGATGACGGCGGCGCTCCAGGCATGAAGGTCGAGGACGACGGCTCCGACTCCTTCGTCTCGTATTGATCGCCGGCAGCACCATCATCTGGCTTCCCGGGATCGATCCGCCTAGGCGCCCCTTTTGCCCTTGTATTGCACCCGAGATAAACCCTGGCAAAGGGCCGATGAACATGTAATCGAGCACTTCCTTAATGAACATCTGGTGTTTGCCGGGTTTAAATAAATGTGCGTCATTTTCCCTTGTCTCATTTGTCTTTGCATGATCGTGTTCCCTACGCTTGTTTGGAAACTTGCCGGTGCGTACACTTGCCGTGAGCGCTTTTGAGGAACGGGTCCTTAGTAGCCTGCTGTAAGTACCGCTGCCAGCAAGGCAACTTGCCGGGACAGAACGCAACTGCTAGGCTTGCCGAGCAGACTCGAGGCAAGCTAGAGCGCAGACCGTTCGCGACAAGGTTCCTCTCGCGTGCAGGTTTCTCATACAAAGTGCAAAATCGTTCAAGGGAGAACGTGAATGTAACTAAGGGAATATATTTTTTAGATCTTCCAACTTAGCTTTTCTCTACGTCATTTTTCTTGTTGCATGAAATGATCACTTGAACGCCATTTGGAACTGGTACCCATCTCCAAAGATGTCGGGGTACGACCATCTATGGGGCCATGCAGCCCCTTTGTGGTTCGGCGGGGAGGATCGGCATGCACAAAGAGCATGAACAATGGAACGCGAGGGATTTTACCCAGGTTCGGGCCGCTGAGAAGCGTAAAACCCCACTCCTGCTTTTGATGTATTAGTGGTGTGGAAGCACAGTACAGGGAGCGCTTCTCCCGGCAAGGTGCGGAGAGAGCAGCTACACGAGAGGTGCCTGTGTTCGAAAAGGAGTCCGAATCCTCTAAACTGTTGCCCTGGCCCTCCTTTTATAGCTCAAGGGGTTACCACAGTGGCAAAACAGTAATTACAGTGCGATTAGATAGCGAACAGTGTTATCGTACCTAACTCTGCCAGTTTGGGACAAAGGCATTTAATGCGCCGTTAGGTGTCATGCGGAGAGGTAGTCCCGGCAAGGTTTCTGCACTGCTTGCCCAACTACCTCGTATTATCTTGACACGCCTTCTGGCGGGTGTCATTAGAGGCAAATCTTGTCCCAGCGAGCTGACACGTGCCCGACAAGCCTCACCAACCAACCTGCGCGGTCGACACCTCACGCATCAGGGAACACCTGTGCGGCGAGGTGGAGCGCTGGAGGGCTGGCATAAGCTTGCCGGCATGGCCCTTGCCGGGTCTTCACCTTGCCGGTTTATGCTTGCCGGAGAGGAATTTTCTTCACCCTTGGTGTTAATTGATCGTCGAGCCTTGAGCTTCTCCTTGGCAGCTTCCTCGGCTGGTCTTGGAGTCTTGGTCTTGGCAGTTCCCGGCAAGGCCTCGTCCGGCAAGGAGGCTGCTACTGTCTGTGCATAAGTCAGGGTATAAAATACCCATGTTTTATACACCGACAGGAGCCCCCGGGCCTGGGCCATACGCGCGTCCGAGGCATCGTTGGGCTAGGCCCAAGTAATGCACAGACACGCGGCGGGAAACCGTCGTTGCAATTTCGGTCATGATGGTCTTCATTCTTTGAGATCTTCTTTGCTTCCTCATTAATCTGGACTTGGGTGTGTCCTCGGCTGTCTTCCGGCAACTCTTGCCGTCGGGCTCAAGCTGGCGCTTCTGCAGCGGCCGCGGAGGCCGGCCCCAGCGCTCGGGGTGGAACCGCAGGTCGTGGAAGACGCGTCGCCCGGGGACGAGGTGGCCGTGGCGGTGCGCTCGTTACTCTGCCTCCAGCCAACCAGCCCTTAGCAGGAGGCCACACGGAGGATATGGCGCGCGAGTTCGTCGTGGAGCTACGTGACCGGCCACGGAGCCGGCTGCGGCTTCCTCGCCCTTTCGCCAGGGAGATGGAGGGCGTCGATTTGCGCGGCTTGTGGTTGCGTGTTGACGGCTGCTGCCATGGCTCGATCTGGGTGGCCGTCGAAGCTTCCGCCAACGGCATTTTGTACTTCTCGCGAGGGTGGAAGTCCTTCGTCTGTGCTCGCTGCCTAGGGCAGGGGCATCTCCTCCACTTCAGGCTGGACGGGGACGACACGCTCGTCGTGAAGTTCTTCGGGGCTTCACGCGCTCGTCTGGAGTGTTGCGCGGAAAGCTCGAGCGACTCCGACACCGCTTCCTCCAGCGAGACTGAGGACGATGACGATGACAGCGATGACGACGGCGGCGCTCCAGGCGTGAAGGTCGAGGACGACTGCTCCGACTCCTTCGTCTCGTATTGATCGCCGGCAGCACCATCATCTGGCTTCCCGGGATCGATCCGCCTAGGCGCCCCTTTTGCCCTTGTATTGCACCTGAGATAAACCCTGGCAAAGGGCCGATGAACATGTAATCGAGCACTTCCTTAATGAACATCTGGTGTTTGCCGGGCTTAAATAAATGCGCGTCGTTTTCCCTTGTCTCATTTGTCTTTGCATGATCGTGATCCCTACGCTTGTTTGGAAACTTGCCGGTGCGTACACTTGCCGCAAGCGCTTTTGAGGAACGGGTCCTTAGCAGCCTACTGGAAGTACCGCTGCTGGCAAGGCAACTTGCCGGTATAGAACGCAGCTGCTAGGCTTGCCGAGCGGACTCGAGGTGGGTTGAGTACAAAGATGCGCCTCCGTCAACGCACATGGCGTCAGTCGCCCTCTGGAATTCTTGCTTGCTGGTCTCATCGTCATCTTCTTCTTCTTCACTTCCACCATCTCCCTCTTTCTTTTGACGGCCCCTAGCAGGCTTCTCCTTTTGCTGCTTGGCCTTGCCGCGGCGGCCCCCTCGACCACCGCGGCCTTTCTTGCCGGACCCACCAGCACCATCTTGACCCTTTTCTTTGTCGCGCTTCTCGTATTCTGCCTTCTGTTTCTCGACAAGGTGCTCGACCTGCCGGCACTCTTGGAGATCATGGCCCTTGGTGCGGTGGATCTTGTAGTACGGCCCATCAGATTTGCCGGCCCTCTCATTTGCCGCCGCCTCCCGACAAGCGGCGCATGCAGCTGCCTCCTTGCCGGGACTCTTTGTTTTGGCTTTCTTGGCGGGCTCAGAGTTGCCGGAACCTTCGACGGCCATCATAGTCTTGCCCTTGCGCTTCCTGTTGTGCTTTTGGCCCTTCTTTCCCGAGGTGGCGGTATCACCGTCCTCAGAATCCACTTCGGCGCCAGCGTCCTCTTCGGGAAGCCTTCTTCCTTCCTCGGCACGCCAGCGTGTAGAGTTCGTTGATGGTCTTGGGCAACTTGACGTTCATTTTCCCCCGCATCCTCCGATTGCGCACATTCGTGTGAAAGGCGGCAATCATGGCTGCAGGGTGGACGTCTGGAATGTTGCGGTGTACACGACTGAATCTCTGGATGTACTTGCGCAAGGTCTCACCGTCTCTTTGTGGGATCACCTGCAGATCACTGGGCTGTCCAGGAGTCTTGTGACCCCCGGTAAAGGCACCAACGAACTCGTTGCAGAGGTCTGACCACAAAGAGATGGAGTTCTCCGGCAAGTTCATTAGCCAAGATCTCACATTGGGTTTCAGTGCCAACGGAAAGTAGTTGGCGAGGATTTTCTCATCTCTTCCTCCGGCAGCTTGCACGGCAATCATATAGATGCCCAGGAACTCTGCTGGGTTTAGCTTGCCATCGTATTTTTCCTACACTTCCGGCTTGAATGCTTGAACGGACGGCCACCGGACTTGCCGCAGCTCACGAGTGAAGGCAGGACACCCGACCTCGTAAGGTAGGTATCCGCCGACCCCCGGCGCAGGCTCATCAGCGACGGGGCCGTTACGTGCGTCAGATTGATGCCGTGCCTCGCGGCGCCGTTCGATGGTGGTGCGGGCGTCTTTAGCTCGCCTGTCTTGCAGTACTTGTCGCTGATCTTGCCGTGCTCGCGGATCCGAAGACGCGATCGACATCTCGTCGGGCCCAAAAGATTGCTGGGTTTGCCGCGGCTGTTGGCGTTGTTGTTGTTGGGGCTGTTGCCGCGGTGGAGACTGCACCGTTAGTGTGGTCCCGTCAGCGCGGCCACCAGCTGGAGATGCCAGCGTCGGTCGCGGACGCCGAGAGGGTTCCGCTTGCGGCGATTTACTCGCTTCGGCAAATCCAATCAAGCTCTGGATGGTGGCTCTCCACTCGTCCATCTTCTCTGCTGCCGGAGGGAAGTTCAGCAACATCTGAGCCCGCGCCATTGCTTCTGCTGCTGTGGCGGGCATGGCCGGGAGCGAAGAGCGCGACGTCGCTCTACTCCTGGCAGAGCCAGTAGGAGCGCCATCGCGGCTCTGCTGCCATGGCACATGATCAGCAGTGGGTCGCCGTGGCGGAGGTGGTGCCTGAGGGTCCGGGGCTTGGTCCACGGGCGTCTTGCCATGAGGGTGCCGCTGCCCGGAGTCGTTGGCGCCGCTCGGGGTCGTACCCCCCCCCCCATCGTGTGAGGGGCGCGGCGATCGTCCTGAAGCAGCGTCCTTGGACGTCCCTGCAGCGGGGTCTCGGCTCGCGCCAGCCCGGGCGTGGCCGCCCCGGCGGCTGCGTTCGTCGTCGCGGCGAGGAAGAGGAGGAGGAGGAAGGGGTCCGCCCGCTCCGCCCGCGCCGCCACGGCTCCGTTCGCCAGAGGACCGAGGAGGTCGACCGACTCCGTCGTGCTCGTCCCTCATGCCGGTCGCGATGGGCGCAATGACCGCGCCGCCCACGCTGGTCGCGCCGACAGCTGTGCCCGCACCGCCCGCATTGGCTGTGTCGCCCGCGCCGCCTGCGGACTTGTGCGGGGTGGCCGTCATCGTGATGCCCTTCTTCTTGGGCGCCATCGATGACGAGGAGGACGGTGAAAAAGTTGATGATGAAGATGAAGAAGATGTGTGGTCCGCTGATCAAGGTTCGCACAAAACACCTCTCCGCCCCTACCTGGCACGCCAAAGATGTCGGGGTACGACCATCTATGGGGCCATGCAGCCCCTTTGTGGTTCGGCGGGGAGGATCGGCATGCACAAAGAGCATGAACAATGGAACGCGAGGGATTTTACCCAGGTTCGGGCCGCTGAGAAGCGTAAAACCCCACTCCTGCTTTTGATGTATTAGTGGTGTGGAAGCACAGTACAGGGAGCGCTTCTCCCGGCAAGGTGCGGAGAGAGCAGCTACACGAGAGGTGCCTGTGTTAGAAAAGGAGTCCGAATGCTCTAAACTGTTGCCCTGGCCCTCCTTTTATAGCTCAAGGGGTTACCACAGTGGCAAAACAGTAATTACAGTGCGATTAGATAGCGAACAGTGTTATAGTACCTAACTCTGCCGGTTTGGGACAAAGGCATTTAATGCGCCGTTAGGTGTCATGCGGAGAGGTAGTCCCGGCAAGGTTTCTGCACCGCTTGCCCAGCTACCTCGTATTATCTTGACACGCCTCCTGGACGGGTGTCATTAGAGGCAAATCTTGTCCCAGCGAGCTGACACGTGCCCGACAAGCCTCACCAACCAACCTGCGCGGTCGACAACTCACACATCAGCGAACACCTGTGCGGTGAGGTGGAGCGCTGGAGGGCTGGCATAAGCTTGCCGGCATGGAGCTTGCCGGGTCTTCACCTTGCCGGTTTATGCTTGCCGGCAAGGAATTGTCTTCACCCTTGGTGTTAATTGATCGTCGAGCCTTGAGCTTCTCCTTGGCAGCTTCCTCGGCTGGTCTTGGAGTCTTAGTCTTGGCAGTTCCCGGCAAGGCCTCGTCCGGCAAGGAGGCTGCTACTGTCTGTGCATAAGTCAGGGTATAAAATACCCATGTTTTATACACCGACAATAATCTGGTCATAAACTCACAATTCATCGGATCCCAACAAACACACCGCAAAAAGAGATTACATCGGATAGATCTCCAAGAACATCAAGGAGAACATTGTATTGAACATCAAAGAGAGAGAAGAAGCCATCTAGCTACTAACTATGGACCCGAAGGTCTGTGGTAAATATATGTGGCCATCTCAGGCCCGGCCCGGCCGGCCCTCCCAGGCCCGGCCGTAAAATCCAGGGCCTAGGCCCGACGGGCTTGCCCGTGGGCCGGGCTTGGGCCTGAGTTTTGAGCCCACCAGCAGGGCCGGGCCGGGCTTGGGCTTGGCTAATTGGAAATTTAAGGAAGAGGCCCGGCCCACGGCCCCAGGCCCGACGGGCTTTTCAGGGCTTGGGCTTCGAAGTAGGCTTTATGGCAGGGCCTGGGCCGGGCCTGGGCCTCAGTTTTCTGCCGTGGGCTTTTTAGGGCCAGGCCCAAGCCCGGCCCGGCCCGGCCCATGGCCAGGTATAGTGGTAAACTACTCACGCATCATCGGAGAGGCAGCAAGGTTGATGTACAGCCCCTCCGTGATCGATTCCCCCTCCGACAGATTACCGGAGGAGGACACCAGATGGGATCTCTCTGGAACAGAATCTTGCGGCGGCGTAAAAAGTATTTCGTGAACTCCCTTGAGGGTTTCTGATTTTTCTGGAATTTATAGTGCTGATATTATAACAGCATGGAACAATAAAAAATTATAGATACGTTGGAGACGTATCAACATCCCCAAGCTTAATTCCTACTCGTCCTTGAGTAGGTAAATGATAAAAACAGAATTTTTGATGTGGAATGCTGCGTAACATATTCATCACATATTCTTTTCTTTTGTAGCATGGACATTGGACTCATATGATTCAAAGCAATAGTCTATAGTTTGACATGAAAACATAGATACTCAAGCATACTAACAAGCAACCATGTCTTTCAAAATATCAACGCTAAAGAAAGTTATCCCTAGCCCATTATGCTCAATCATTGATCCATTTATGAAACACACTCAAATATTAGCTACAACCAATGCACAAGTATGACAATAGTGTTCTCTAGTTGGTGCTTTTGTAAGAGAAGATGGAGACTCAAGGAAAATAAAAATTGCATAAAAGTAAATAGATAGGCCCTTCGCAGAGGGAAGCAGAGATTTGTCAAATGTGCCAGAGCTCAAAGCTGAAATTAAAGAGATAAAAATATTTTGGGAAACATGCTTTTCCTATCAACGAAAACGAACGAGAATTCCCAATATCTTCCATGCTACATACATCATAGGCGGTTCCAAAACAGAAAATAAAGTTTATTCCTTTCCACCAATTCTTTCACAATCCATGGCTAGCCGTATCCACGGGTGCCCTCCATACCATCACTTTCCAAGGAATTTATTATTGTGATCACATAAGATTTTTCACTTCATTTCATTTCACATTTCGGGACTGGGCATCCCTATTACCGCCACACTCTCGTGCAATGACAAGTGAATAAACACTCATCGTGAGAATAACACACCTAGCTTAGAAGATATTGGCTACCCCCTTCCGCTTTATGAGCGGTACAGGCACACAAAACAGAAAAATTATTTTGAAAATTAGAGTTGGCACACGCAAATTTACTTGGAACGGCATTGAAATACCGCATATAGGTAGATATAGTGGACTCATATGGCAAAACTAGGTTTAAGGATTTTGGATGCACAAGCAGTATTTCCGCTTAGTACAAATGAAGGCTAGCAAAATATTGAGAAGCAACCAACCAAAAAATGAAAACGGTCATAAACATGCATTGAACATAACTAACACCGAATAATGCACCATAATAGGATATAACTTCATTGCATAACTATTGACTTAACGTGCTTGCATAGGGAATCACAAACCTTAACACTAATATTCTTACTTAAACACAATTACTCACTAACATGGCATCACATATCATCATTTCCATATCGCAAAACTATTGAAAGGAATCACACTTGTCATATCCAATGATCTATATGAAAGTTTTTATCTATATCCCTCTTGAATATTCATCACTTTGGGACCAATTGCATAACATGTGCAAATTACCGTCACTATCATTATCTCTCAAAAAGATTTAAGTGAAGCATAAGAGTGCAAATATTTCTTCAAAATTTCAATCTTAACAATTCTCAAAATAATATAAGTGAAGCATGAGAATTCATTTATTCAAAATTTTAATCAAGTCAATTCTCAAAATGATATAAGTGAAGCATGAGAATTCATTTCTTCAAAATTTTATTAAGTCAATTCTCAAAATGATATAACTGAAGCATGAGAATTTATTTCTTTAAAATTTCAATCAACTCTCAAATAAATATAAGTGAAGCATGAGAGTTTATTTCTTCAAAATTTTAATAAACTCTCAAAATAATATAAGTGAAGCATGAGAGTTTATTTCTTCAAAATTTCAGCCACCACCGTGCTCAAAAAGATTTAAGTGAAGTACTAGAGCAACTGCCTAGCTCAAAAAATTTAAGTGAAGCACATAGAGTATTCTACAAATTATGATGATAACGTGTGGCTCTCTCAAGATAGGTGTGTGCAGCAAAGATTATTGTGACAAACTAAAAAGCAAACAAAGCAAAGACTCATATCATACAAGAAGCTCCAAGCAAAACACATATCATGTGACGAATAAAAATATAGCTCCAAGTAAAATGACCGATGGTCGGTAGAATAAAGAGGGGATGCCTTTCGAGGCATCCCCAAGCTTAGACGCTTGTGTCTTCCTTGAATATTACCTTGGGGTGCCTCGGGCATCCCCAAGCTTAGGCTTTTGCTACTCCGTATTCCTTCATCCATCGTGACCTCACCCAAAACTTGAAAACTTCAATCACACAAAACTCAACAAAACCTTCGTGAGATCCGTTAGCATAACAAAATAAATCACTACTTTAAGTACTGTTGCAAACCCATTCATATTTTATTTTTGTATTATACCTACTGTACTCTAACTTCACCATGGCTTATACCCCCCGATACAATCCATAGATTCATCAAAACAAGCAAGTAGTGCATCAAAAACAGAATCTGTCAAAAACAGAACAGTCTGTAGCAATCTATTTAAAAGCCATACTTGGGAAAATTCTGAAAAATTAGGAAAACGTGGGAAATTCATATACCAATACTGTGTAACAATTTCAGATTTTTCTGACTCTACAGTACAGAAACAAAATTCGGGCACTGGACGCAAAACTTTCTGTTTTCCAAACAGCATCAATTATACTATCTTCCAAATCATCCTAAAGGCTTTACTTGGCACAAACACTAATTAAAAACAAATGCTCCTATTGATCCTAATGATGTGCCATTGTCAAAGTGGACCCAACCAGGGTCTTCTGGCCTCCTCCCGAAGCTTCTAGTATTCTTCTGGTCCAAGAAAAAATCTCCAAAAAGTTTCGTTGCATTTGGACTTCGTTTGATATTGATTTTCTGTGAAACAAAAACAGGGCAGAAAACAACAACTGGCACTGGGCACTAGGTTAATAGGTTAGTCTCCAAAAATGATATAAAATTGTTGTAAATGATTGTAAAAACATCCAAAATTGATATTATAACAGCATGGAACAATCAAAAATTATAGATACGTTGGAGACGTATCAGTTATTAGTAGCTCGCGGACATGAACAGGGCTCAAGGCTCACCTCCGACACCCTGCCACACCGACTTGGTAATCCGCGGTCCAACGACCAGGGACCAGGCCCACCTCTCTCCTAGGTGGTCTCCACCTGCCCTGTCGTTCCACCAGAATAATCTCTCGCGGGTACCCTTGGGTCAACCCGACTTCAACAATGGTCTGAGGTGAATGTCAAGGTACCCGTGTGTCTGTAACTTCAAGGGGGAATCCGAGGAATCACCCTCGATGGATTCCCACTCGACGTATCCGTCAAGGTGAATTTGGAGGAATCACCCTCGATGGGTTCACACTTGAGGGGTTGTACGACAGAGGCCTCATTGGAGGTGGTGAAAGAGGAATCACCCTCGGTAACCCACAACCGACTGGCTACACTACAGAGATGTCACCAGGAGTGAGGTAGAAGGTATCACCCTCGGCACTCGATAGTAGCTCTGCAGAGTCGTACAACTAAGGGGGTGTGCGGTGCTGTGTTCGGTCTCTGTACATCGATCACACTGATCGAGTCACCGGTGGTAAAGAATGGCAACAAGGACAAGGGTGTGGGGCCACTAATGGATCACTAGCCAGCCTATACTAAGCATTTAGGACAACAGGTAAAGTATCAACAGCAGGTTACAAAATCAGGCTATGCATCAGAATAGGAACAATCAAATACGGTAGCAAATTCTAATGCAAGCACGGGGGAGAAGGAATAGGTGATATAGGAATGAGCAAGGGGGTTTGCTTGCCTGGAAGCTTTGCTGAAAAGGAAGAAGGGTCGTCGGTGACGTAGCAGTCCTCGGGGGCAACGTCGGTCTCGGGGTCTACTGGAGAGAAGAGGGGGAGGAAACAGATAAATACATAGCAAACAAAGGCACTCACAGAGCATGACATGGCAATATGCAATGCAGGGGGGACCTAATACATCCCTAAACCATTTTAGTTAATTTAGGAATTAATTTGGAACTATTTACCGAAGGTCAGGCATTATTCATCTATCAGAAATAGGCCAAAAGTTCAATGTTCATCTACTTAGAGGGTTCTAACATGAGTGCAGATGACATATTCGGATTCGTTAGATTTTTCTGATCATTTTTCATATATAATTTATTTTCATCCGAGTTACGGTTTATTTTATATGATTTTTCAAAGTTTTATTTATTTTCTAGAATTTCTAAAATTTAATTTAAATTCGAAATTAAAATAGGAAAATGCTATGGGTACACTTCTGTGTACCCAGAAATGTGCATCTGTGGCTGACAGTGGGGCCCAGTTGACCAGGTCAACTGCCCAGTCAGCAGTTGACTGGACCGTTGACTGGTCAACTGGGTCCAGTCAACAGAGGTTGACTGGTGGGCCCCCCTGCTGAGTCAGCAGCTGACTGGTCAACCTTATCCAGTTAAATAGTGCCGGAGCCCACATGTCATACTCAGCCAGTTAATTAGAATGTTAATTTTCTAAACAGAGTTAATTAGTGGGTGGACCCCATCTGTCAGTGACTTATTAGGTTAGTTAATTAGTGATTAACTAAAGTAGGGGTTAGTTAGCGAGTGGGTCCCGTCTGTCAGCCGCACAAAGGCGGGGTTAGTGGTTAACGGCGTCGGACACGTCAGCCCACCGGCGACATGTCACCGGCGACCAAAACACACGGTGGCGCACCGCGGGATTCCGCTACAGGGCTCGGACGGGCACACGGTTGGTGGCATTCGAACGCTCGCGCTACGCCGCGTCGGATGGGGGCAGTGGCAGGAGCGAAGGCGGTCGGAGTCGAGCACCACGACGACGGCAGGCAGCGCCGGAATTCGGGGGAGGTCGATTCCGTCGAGGCAGGGCACAACAAGGGGCGGGGCTAGGCGCGTTGGGTTCCTGGAGAGCCCAGGAACATGACTGAGAGCACAAGCGCGGTTGGCAGCAGCTGTGAGCACGACGGCAACCAGGGCGGGGGCGACGAGCTTCGGTCACAAGCAGGGAACGGCTACGGCGGCAGATACGCACGGAAGAGAGGGGGCAAAAGGAGAGTGGCTCACAGCGAAGCAGCAGGGCAGGCTAGTGAGCTCGGTGGAGCGCCGGAGACGATGGATCGAAGGCGGCAATCCCGTCTGCCCAAGGTAGAAGACGAGGAAGATGGCGACGTTGCAGAGGCTCCCGACGCCAACGAGATGCACCAGTAGACAAAGTGGTCGACGGCGGTCCTTCTGGCACAGGCAGGGGTCGTGGGGAGCTAAGTGGGCGCGCGGTCGAGCTTGGCCATGGCGGCGAGATTTCTGGCAAGTGCAGGGAGGAAGAGAGCGATGCGGGGAGGAGGGGAATGGTGCTAGGGTTTCGCCAGGGGGGTGCGGGCGTCGGCCTTATCCACAGACGCGGCCGGGGGATCGTCGACAGCTGCGCATCGGTGCTCGGGCGCGCGCGCATGTTGACACACCAGGAGAGAGAGCGAGAGGAGGGAGACGACCAGCGCTGGGCTGGGCCGTGGGCGCTGTAGCACTTAGGCCCAGCCGCACAGTAGTGTTAGGCCTCTTTCTAATTTCTCTTTTCTGTTTTATTTTCCAGTAGCTAGTCTGCCATTTATTTTTGCCCAAAATGAATTTTGTAAAATGTAGCACTTGTCTCAATAAATGATATGCAATATTTCCCACAAAAAGTTTGGTAGTTGAATAACTTCATTTGAATTTTGCTTAATTGGAAATGAATTAAAGTGGCTGTTAAAGTCACTGTTTCTGGATGCTAGGGTCAATTTGGAGATTCAAATAATGTTGATTTTATTTTTATAATTGCTTTGGGATTATTTGCAATATTGTGAACTATTTTGTTTGTATGTTTGACAATATAAATATTTAACCTGCAATTCAAATTTGGATTTTGAGTTTGAATTCCAAGACAAGTGGCACTAGTGTTTTACAAAAGATGTTGACTTGGCATTGATCATGATGGATCACTGTGGCACATTACAAGGGGGTGTTACACCAAGGCACCCCAAGGTAATATTCAAGGAAGACTCTAGCGTCTAAGATTGGGGAAGCCCCAGAACGCATCCCCTCTTTCGTCTTCAACACTATCGGTAACTTTACTTGGAGCTATATTTTTATTCGTCACATGATATGTGTTTTGCTTGGAGCGTCATTTTCTTTTGTTGAGTTTTGCTTGATGTTATCAATAATCATGTTTTGTATCTTTTAGTTCAATAAAATGCCAATTATAGCCTTTACCATGCTCAGTTTGCAATTTAATGTGTTGCTGTTTGAAAACAGAAAGTTTCTATTATGTCCAGAATATTCCTGAATAGTCAGAACATGATAAAAATCTGAAATTTTTACACAGTAAGCATGCATGAGTTCACTGTCACGTGGTAATTTTTCAGAATTTTTGTAGTTAGGGAAGTATGAATTCGTATTCACCCTTTACAGACTGTTCTGTTTAGACAGATTTCGGTTATAGTTGCATTGTTTGCATATGTTGCTTGTTTAATGTTTCTATTTGTGGATAGGAGTGTTAAATATGCAGAGGCATTTAGTATGAATGTTTAATTATAATTTTTGTGATTTGTTACAGTAGATAATGTTAAGGTTTTGAGTGGATTTATACTAACTTATCTCACGAGTTCTTGTTGAGTTTTGTGTGGATGAAGTTTTTAAGATTTAGGAGAAACCATGATATGAGAGGAATTAAGGAGACACAAGAGCTCAAGCTTGGGGATGCCCAAGGCACCCCAAGATAACATTCCAAGAAGTCTCAAGCAACTAAGCTTGGGGATGCCCCGGTGGGCATCCCACCTTTCTTCATCAACACCTATCGGTTAGCCTAAGTTTTTACTTGTTTACATGATATGTGCTATTATTGGAGTGTCCTTCTATTTTCATTGTTGTTTGAATAAAATTATCAAGATCTGAAATCTTTATTTGGAGAGAGTCTTCACATAGCTACTTAATTGTTTGACTACTCATTGATCTTCACTTATATCTTTTGGAGTAGTTTGTCATTCACTCTTGTGCTTCACTTATATCCTTTGAGTAAATGGTTGAATGAATTGAATATAATAAATCTGAAAATATCCATGTTCCATATGCTTAGTAATATTTCACATTGGGTTTAGAAAGTAAGATCTATTGAGGTTTGACAATCACAATATTGGTCATACAAGCAATTCATGAATGATTAGTATATGGAAGAGAAATTTCACATATAAATATATTATCTTGGACATCTTTTATGATTGTGAATACCCATTAATTATTTTCAAGCTTGAGCAAGTTAGTTGAAGTTGGACAAGGAAGACAACGTAATGAGTTATGTTTGGGTATATTTGCATAGAAGTTATATTGTTATGGATCCTCTAACATGTGGTGCTTGTTTAGAATCTTTTGCTAGCCTAAATCTCTGTACTAAGCGGGAATACTGCTTGTGCATCCAAAATCCTTGATCCAAGTTTCTTCCATGAGTGTCCACCATACCTACCTATATACGGTATTACTCTGCCGTTCCAAGTAAATTTGCATGTGCCACCTCTAATCATTCATATAAGCATCTGTTTTGTGTGCCCGTACCGCTGATGAAGCGGCAGGGGGTGGTCAGTATCTTCCATGCTAAGCGGGTTATTCTCAGATGAGTGTTTATTCACTTGTCATTGCATGAGAGAGGGCGGTAATTGGGATGCCCAGTCCGGCAAAACAAAATATATAATTAAACAAACTCCCCCGGAAAGTTGATTGTATGGAGGGCACCCGAGGATTCGGCTAGCCATGGCTTATGTTTGAATGGTTGAGGGGGAGTAAACTTTTCCTTTCCACTTGGGAACTGCCTATAATGTGTTTAGCATGGAAGATATTGAGAACTCTCGATCGTGACGTTGACAGGAAAGGCACACCACTCAAAATGTATTCATCTCTGTTTTAAGCTATGAGCTCTGGCACCTCTGCAAATCCCTGCTTCCCTCTGCGAAGGGGCATTCTATTTACTTTTATGTTATTTACATTCATGCTATTTATTTTTGTTGAGTCAACTTCTTATTCCAACCTATTCTATAGTTGGCAAGCATCATGTGGTGGGGATAGATCCAGGCACATATATCCATTCAAATATATTTGATCATGATTTATTATTGTTGACAATTATCTCTATGATAAATGAGTTGGGAGGCGAAACATTAAGCCCCTATCTTTCTCTGTGTTTGATGGATGCCATTTGTTCTAAAAATATGCTTTGAGTACTAGCAATCATAGAAGACTATATGATAATTGAGTATGTGAAGCTCTTAGTTAGACTCTGTTGAAGATAAGTTCAATTGCAATTGTTTGGTGACTAAGAACATAGGTTGTTAAGTTTCAAGAGAATGCATTGTTTGAACCATAACATGTGAATTGATTGCTACTTTATCATGATGAGTTTTATGAGAAAGAGTTGTTGTTATGATGCTAGGAAAAGTGATTGAAATTATCATTGATCAAACTTGTGCACTATGCTAGCATTCACACTTCATAAATTATTTCTTTTATCATTTACCTACTCGAGGACGAACAGGAATTAAGCTTGGGGATGCTGATACGTCTCCAATGTATCTATAATTTATGAAGTATTCATGCCATATTTATAACAATTCTATATGGTTTTGGTATGATTTGATTAGAACTAACCCGGACTGACGCTGTTTTCAGCAGAACTACCGTGGTGTTGTTTTTTGTGCAGAAATAAAAGTTCTCGGAATTCGATGAAACTTTTTGACGATTTTTTTTGGACCAAAAGAGACCCCCGAAGCTTCGTGGAAGGACTAGAAGCCTCACGAGGTGCTCACAAGGCACCAGGGCGCGGCCTGGGGGGGTCGTGTGGTGCTACCTTGTGGGGCCCTCATAGCTCCTTTTCGCGTGATTCCATCGCTGAAAAATCCTATAAATAGAGAAACCCCCAGAAATAAACCTAGAACTTCGACGCCACCGCCACACGCCTCTGTACTGAAGAAATACCATCTGGAGCCCTGTTCCGGCACCCTGCCGGAGGGGGGAATCATCACCGGCGGCCATCTTCATCATCCTGGCGGTCTCCATGACGAGGAGGGAGTAGTTCACCCTCGGGGCTGAGGGTATGTACTAGTAGCTATGTGTTTGATCTCTCTCTCTCTCTCTCTCTCATGTTCTTGATTTGGCACGATATTGATGTACCGCGAGCTTTGTTAATATAGTTGGATCATATGGTGTTTCTTCCCTCTCTATCTTCTTGTGATGAATTGAGTCTTTCCCTTTGAGAACACTTGATGTATGTCTTGCATGTGGATACCCGTGGTGACAATGGGGTATTCTATTGAGTCACTTGATGTATGTTTTGGTGATCAACTCACAGATTCCCGTGGCCTTGGGGTGATCTAGGCATAGTGGTTGGTTGCACGTTTTCATTATCTTTTCTCCAATGAGAAACTTTGGGGTACTCTTTGAAGTTCTTTATGTGGATTGAATATTATGAATCTGAAGTTGTTTGATGCATATCAAATAATCAACTCACGGATACTTGTGGTGACATTGGAGTATCTAGGTGACATTAGAGTTGGTTGATGCGTATCATATGGTGTTATTTTAGTATGAACTCTAGGGCTATTTGTGACACTTATAGGGATGGCTCAATAGATTGATCGGAAAGGATAACTTTGAGGTGGTTTTGTACCCTACAACAATTTCATCTTATGTTCTCTGCTAATAGGAACTTTGGAGTGATTATTTGTCGCACGTTGAGGGATTGTTATATGATCCAATTATGTTAGCACTGTTGAGAGATTGCACTAGTGAAAGTATGAACCCTAGGCCTTGTTTTTAAGCATTGCAATACCGTTTGTGCTCCATTTTATCACTTGCTACCTTGCTCTTTTTTTATTTTCAGATTACACAAACCTATATCTACTATACATACTACACTTGTATCACCATCTCTTCGCCGAACTAGTGCACCTATACAATTTACCATTGTATTGGGTGTGTTGGGGACACAAGAGATTTCTTGTATTTGATTGCAGGATTGTTTGAGAGAGACCATCTTCATCCTACGCCTCCCACGGATTGATAAACCTTAGGTCATCCACTTGAGGGAAATTTGCTACTGTCCTACAAAACTCTGCACTTGGAGGCCCAACAACGTTTACATGAATAAAAGTTGCGTAGTAGACATCAGGGCCATAGTTTTCACTACAGGCTTCTCTCTCGAACGCATAGCATATAGTGGGTAAACAAATTACTGTTGGGCAATTGATAGAAAAGCAAATAATTATGACGGATTCATGGCAATGATCATGTATATAGGCATCACGTCCGAGACAAGTAGACCGACTCCTGCCTGCATCTACCACTACTACTCCAGCCATCGACCGCTATCCAGCATGCATCCAGGGTATTAATTAAGAAATAGAGTAACGTCTTAAGCAAGATGACATGATGTAGACAAAGTAAACTCAAGCAATATGATTAAACCCCATCTTTTTATCCTTAATAGCAACAATACAAATACATGTTATGTCCCTTTCTGTCACTGGTATTGAGCACCGCAAGATTGAACCCATCACAAAAGCATCTCTCCCATTGCAAGACAAATCAATCTAGTAGGCCAAACCAAATCGATAGATCAGAGAGAAATACAAATCTATAATAATCATGCAAAAAAGAGTTCAGAGAAGACTCAAATATTTATCATGAATAATCTGATCATAAACTCACAATTCATCGGATCCCAACAAACACACCGCAAAAGAAGATTACATCGGATAGAACTCCAAGAACATCGAGGAGAACATGGTATTGAAGATCAAAGAGAGAGAAGAAGCCATCTAGCTACTAGCTATGGACCCGTGGGTCTGTGGTAAACTACTCACACATCATCGGAAGGGCAGCAAGGTTGATGTAGAAGCCCTCCGTGATTGATTCCCCCTCCGGCAGAGTACCGGAAATGGCCTCTAGATGGGATCGCGGAAGAATAGAGGCTTGCGGCGGCGTAAAAGTTATTCGGGGTGGCTCTCTGTTGGTTTCCCAATATTTGAGAATTTATAGAAGTGGAATTAGGTCAAAAGGAGCCACGAGGGCCTGTTGGGTAGTCGTCGCGGAACCGACATTGGTGCTTTCATTGAGAGTCTGCTAGGTAGTCGTCGCGGTGCGATGGGAATTCAGATCGGCTCCACCGCGATCTACGCGTCGGAACCGAACTACATCGTCAAACGTCGGCATCTTCGTCGTCGGCCCGACTGGTCACCTCGGCTAGGCCGAGGACTAGGCTTCTCTTCGAATCGTCAAGTTCGGACGGATGTCTTCGTCATCCGGGATCATGGAAAAATCGTCCATGGTGCTCGGGGGCTCAACGTCAACATTGCCCTCGCGCGATCATGCAGTTTTTTCTGGACAGCGGATTCGTGTTCGCCATCCCCGTCTCCTCGAGCGTCGCTTTGACGATTGCTTTGATGGAATTGTGCGGAATTGAGTCTAGAACAACCCTGCAAAATTTCGCCGCGTTCCGAGGGAGGAATCTCCGGCGATCTCCGATATACCGGAGCCCTGTTGAATCTGGACGGGAATCTGGACGAGTTTAGGGCGAGGAGGCAGCAGCAGCTCGGACGTCCTTTGGAAGATCCAACCGTTCATCGGCTGCGGAATTCCCATATCTACCACCCCTCAAAATTTCAGCTCGATCCGACCGTTCAAACTCCGGGAAGCGTCCGATGAGTGCATCAATTTTCGGATCTGTTTTCTGCGCGAAAACGAATCCGGCCCGAGTTCACCTTTTTCATGAACAGATTATCGGACATCCTTTTTTAAGGAAATTTTTTATAGGGTATTGTGTTTTGTTTTCAAGCACGTGCCTGCAAATTTTAAGCTTTTTCCGAGGCGATCTTCGTCGTCGCGTCGGTGTCAAACCACCCCCGACCACGTTGCTCCACGGCTACCGACCTGCGCCAACATCGACTGCGCCGTCGCTCCATCGAGCCGACGACAACCACCTCGGATCATCACCTCGGCGAGCCGACCAAGAGTTCGGCACCGCTCTCCCTAAGGATTGTCAAGATAACATCGTCACCTTACGGATTGTACGGGTCGGGCGTGCCAGCATCGCCGCGCGGTCACTTCTCAAGCCGGCATTGACCGCGTCACAAGTTCCGACCTGCGTCGGCATCGCCGCGCCGTTGCTTCTTCAAGCCGATGTCCACCACGCCGACCTGCTTCGACACCTCGGCTGGCATGGGGCTGCAACGTCACCTTACCGACCTGCTCCGTCACCTCAGCTAGACCGGGGGCTTCGCCATCTCTTTGTCAAACTACTCCGGGGACTTCGGCGTCACCAGCAGACCAGCTTCGTCAGCTCGGCCAGACCAGGGGCTTCGCCTCAACATCTCGGCAGTGTCGTACTACCACTTCATCAAGCCGAGCTCTTCGCTCGGAGACCTCAGCCGGACCGGGGGCTTCGCCATCGCTTCATCGACCTACTCCGGCGTCACCCTGCCGACCTACTCTGTCTCCTCGGCTGAACCAGGGGCTTCACCTCGGCACATCGGCAGTTTTGTGCTGCCACTTCATCAGCCGAGCTCTTCGCTCGGCCACCCCAGGACCGGCTTGGGGGCTGGGATCTTGACCCGTTGCAAGCCCGGACTACGTCATCAACGCCGATCACATTAACCAGCTAAGTCGCTTTCATGCTTAAGTTTTCTAAATTCTTAATTTTTTGCTCGGTTCAACCAAGCATTATGTTTATGTTAAAAAAACGTTGTTTGTTAAAAACTCAGTTTGTTGAAAACTTAGTTTGCTAAAAACACTTCTTTTTCCCAAGTTAACTGGGGGCTCTTAAATTTATATGTGCCGCTTTATAATAAGTGTTTTCTTCTTGGTCGTTGCAAAGTCTTTTTCTACTACTCCTTTTTTCCGACGCGAGTGTGTGGTCAATAGCCGGGTAGCCTGGTTTCTCTCCAAAGCCGCTCGAGTTTAGTTCGCTAAACTAGCCTGAGAAGCACTCCGCCTTCGGGATAGGAGGTTGAAGCCGAAGGCTGACCCACTTGAAGTCTGGAGATCGGATGTATCATGTTAAAGCACGACGGAAGCACAAATTAATTTTAAGACTAATTTTCGGATTGGCACCAAAAAACTTGATTTACTTCGGACGTAAAGTTTTCACATAAGTTTTTTGGTTTTCCGAGCTTATGGCACCTTTAACCTATTTTTATGTTTTTTCAGGAGGCGGGGCATCCTCTTGATCGAGGTGTTCTGCGTGATGGTTTTGCTCGGGGAATTTTTTCCGACCTGTAGTTCGGCATCTTTCCTGCCGAGCTGCACCTCGGCGTTGTCCAAACGAGCATGGCAGTTGAACTAGTTCCCGAGGAGATACGATCCTAGGGTCGGCCATTTTGCCCAACCCATGTCTCGGGGGCTACTGCATCGACGATTCAATGCAGACAATTTACAAAGTGCGAAACAGTTTCCAAGGAGATTATGATCCTCAGGTTGGTCGGCCGCACCCAACCTGAGTCTCGAGAACTATGCACACCACTTTTATGTTTCTAAGTATGCTGTCGAGCTAGGAGTTGATCCTCAGGCCGATTTCGCGAATCGACCTAAGTCTCAGGGGCTACTGGGATCAGCAGTTTTGTGTTATCCTTCAGGTGCATCTCGGATTTTAGGCCGACACACACCTTGAGGGCTACTGGCTATACATCTCGGCAGAGAATAAATTGCACCAATCAACAAAAAATCAGCTCACGACCGAGGTGGTGCACCACCTCGAAAGCAGTCCGGCGTAAAGCTCGAATGCAAGTGGCTGGCTCCATAGAGGGCATTTTCGGCATTAAGCTCGGCTGAACTCATTCAAACTTTTTCAAAGACGAGGTACTCTATGACTCCTCGGATGCAGTCCGGCGTTGGAGCTCGGCTGCAAGAAGGCACCTTCGATGCAGTCCGGCGCTGGAGCTCGGATACAGACCGGCGTTGGAGCTCGGCTACAAAAAGACACCTCGGATGCAGTCCGGCATTGGAGCTCGGACGCAAGAGGACACCGCCGCACGGGAAAAACTTCAAACCCGGGGTATGGCGTAAAAAAGAACAAGGCATTGATAAAGGCCAAGAACCTAAAGGGGCTCCTCGGATACCCGACGTATGAACTCTTCGGATACACCTCGGCGATCCTCAAGATCGGAGATGGGAAGATTTGTTGAACCAGTTTTCAAGACCGACGACCGAAGATGAAGAACAGTTCGGAAGAACCGAGGAGCGTCCCCAACTTGAAGACCGGTTCAGGGGGCTACTGACGGTGTCCTGGACTAGGGGGTACTCACCACATCGTCTCCCGACCAGGTGGGTTGAGCCGAGGACCCCCATGGCGGTTCACTAATGGGCCACTTCGGGCAGCCCATGACGCATACAAGGAAGACTCTACAAGACTTGGTGCACAAGCCAAAGACTCTCCTAAACCCTAGGCCACCGGTGCATATATAAACCGAGGCCAGGCTAGTCAATAGATGAACTCATATTCATTAGAACAATCTCGTGGTAGATACATGTACTCTGTACTACACCTGTCATGCCCAATATGCGATCCTATTCTCGAGGAACTCGGAGGCCCCACCAAGAGTAGAAACGCATATTGGAGACGCTTGCAAGGTGGATATCATTACATCGTACCACATACATAATAGATGGGGATACAGACAAATACATACAATCATCTCATGAATACATCAATACATAACGAACATCATACAGAAGGGCAGCATCCGACTACGGAAGAAATCAAGCGAAAAGAAGAACGACATCCACCCTGCTAGCCCAGGATGCCGACCAGGAACCTATACCCAGATCGACGAAGAAGAAGAAGCAGAAGAAGAACTCCAAAGCAAACAAGCATCGCTCTCATGCCAAGACATCGCATTACCGGTACCTGCAACTGTTGTTGTAGTAATCTGTGAGCCACGAGGACTCAACAATCCCATAACCATGGGTAGCAAGACTATCAAAGCTTAATGGGTATGGAAGGGTAAAGTGGTGAGGTTGCAGCAAGCACTAAACATTATATGGTGGCTAACTTACGAGTACAAGAATAAGAAGAGCATCTACGCAAAATGGTCGCAAACTACAAATGATCACTAAGTGATCCTGAACACCTACTTACGAGTCAAACATAACCCCACCGTGTTCTCTTCTCGAACTTCCTCGAAAAGAGACGGTCACGGTTACGCACACGGTTGGTGTATTTTAATTAGGATTTAGTGTCAAGTTCTCTACAACCGGAGGTTATAAATATCCAAGTGCCACATAACCGCGGGCACTGCTTCGCGTATGATTTAACCCTGCAGGGGTGTTCCAACCTGGCCCATCATAAGCCTACACAAGCTGCGGTGGAAATACCTCAACCTCGAGATAGCCCAAAGTATCCTCGGAATCCCGGTGCACAAGACATTTCGACAATGGTAAAACAAATCCAGCAAGACCTCCCGACGTGCCGACACCCTGATAGTAGCCGCGCGTATCTCGTCTCAGGCCACGACGGATGAGCTATGGTTACAGCGACCAACTCGCGAGTTGCCCCGGGTGGCGCCGCAAGCTGCTCTAGTTTTGCACCAGCACCATCAGCACTGGCCCACCTGTATTATGTTGAATTAAGAATCCTCGGGTTCATAACGCCCTATGCAAAATTAATTATTTCATTCAGTATTATTATGTTGGCAAATGTTAAAACCAAAGTTGGGCCTTGCTGAAAGCGTTTTATTCAAAGCGAACTGTCAAGAGGGGTCCCATTCCCCTGAGCATGTTAGGAACGCTAAACATGGATCATAACACCAGCATTTGGGAAACTAGGGCGGCTTGAGTGGAACAAAACACTAGGCAAAAGGCCGAGCCTTCCACCCAACACCAAGTATATAGATGCATTAATTAAATAAGAAATATTGTGATATCCCAACATATCCATGTCCCAACATGGAACAACCTGCAAGAGCACCTGCAACTAGCAACGCTAATAAGAAAGGGCTGAGCAAAGCGGTAACATAGCCAAACAATGGTTTGCTGGGTAAGGGTGGTTAGAGGCAGTATCATGGCATATGGGAGACTGACATATATGTGGTAGGAAGCGCGACATAGCGATAGCAACGAGACAACTAGCAAGCAAAGATAGTAGAGATATCCAAGGTCATGATCATCTTGGCTGAAATCCCGCTCGGAAGAAGAACGAGTCCATGAAGAAGACAAACCACGTAATCGAACGAATCCTCACAATCGCATCAAAACCGGAACTATCGAGAAGAAGCACAACCGGAAAGAAGCAAACAACACGGTAAACACACAAGCATATACATGGCATGATGCATAACCCAAATATGATGTATGACAAGATTAAATGTTGTTAAACATGGCAAGAGATGAAGCATAAGCAATCCATACAACTAGGCAAGGTTAAATGAGGCCGGAAACACAATTAACAATTCCGGAAAATCCCCATATGCAAATTTCAAAATTAGTACTGATCTGAATTAAACACAATGTTAAAGTTGTTAAACAGCAAGTTAAGATGCACCATGATGATCTACACGTTTTTCTAGTCAAGTTACATATGTAGAACATTTAATTCGGAGCTACGGTTTAGAACATATGAGCTAAACAAGTTTTACATGGCAATGATGCAAAATGCATGCAAACATCAACCACAACACACAAACCAAGGATGCAACATGATAATGTGAAACTACGCACAATTCTAAGCAAGTTTCATATAGGACATATGTTCAAAACGGAACAACGGTTCAACAATTACAATCAACACAAGTTATAATAGCAATCTGCCCCAAAACAGCAACATAACATATTGCCAACATCAAAACAGCAAGCTAGAGGAACATGATGGGCACAAACTTGATATGCACTTAAAGTAGACATGACGTACTTAAAATCATCTTTAAGGTTCAGGTTCATAGGCATCAAGGTTAAGTCAATATGATCCATGCAAAATGCAATGTTCTGCTAAACAGGGCATATGCATGAGCAGAGTTAATATGATGGCAACTTGAGAGCAAGAAAGAGACATGCTACAGGAACTTTACATGGCAACCAAAGGCATGGCATCAAAGTAGACATCACATAGGCCAAAACTCATGAAGGAACCATATGCATATGAGCTCTAGATTAGTGGCAAACATCAAGCAAAGTTGGCAAGTTTTATCACAGACAGCTTTTACTTAAAACAGCAACATTGACTAGGCATGTTTACAAGCTCATGGCACTCACATCATGGCATATCATGGCATGAAATAAATGCTACCAGAAAGAACACATGAAAATGCTCCAAAGTCATGTTGACAAGTTGCTTATATGGTGCATGTATTAAATCACACAAAAATGACAAAGTGACAAGTATTAACAGTTTCCAGCAGTAACATCATGAGGCACTTTTGCAACAGAGATTATGGCAACTAGATGGATCCTAATGTGCATGCAAATGCCACCATCATGTAGAGCACATAGAGTAGATCAATTTACATATATAAATCATCATCATAGGATCAACATGCACAAAGTTACAAGCACCCAAACATGCATGTATGAAGTTAAAATCCTGGGGACTTAGCCATTTTTAACAGAAAATCCGAGGGAGCGCAGTATAACTATACAGCGCACAGTGCGTCACTTAGCAGCAACCGAAAACAGGTGCAAAATAGAATAAAGCGCTCAGGGGCGGGTCTTTGCGGACGCTCACCATGGGCTCGGCCCAGGTCTGTGGAGAGGCTTGGCAGGCCGCGGGGACGAGGCCGAGGTGGGCGGTTGGGCCGGCGCAGAGGCCGTGGCCCATGCGGGCGCTGGCGAGCGAGGGGCTGCGGTCGCCCTCCTCCTCGAGATGCAGGAGGCAGGGGTGGCGGCGGCCAATGGCGGCGATGGCGGGATGGCTCTCCGGCGAAGGGGAGGAAGGCGAGGGAGGCCAGATCTGCGACGGGGCCTCCCGGATCAGTCCATCTTCGGGGATTGGGGATGAATTCGAGGCGCGACGACGAGCTCCTTCGGCGGCCATGGAGAACCTGCGACGGGTCAGAGAAGGGGAGGTGAGAGAGAAGAACAGGAAGAGGAAAGGGAAGGCAGGGAGGCCGGGCACTCATCTCAGGCGAGGTGGCTCCGGCGGCTCTGCTCGCCGGTGGCGGGCGGAGGCGGAGACGCGGCTGCGGGGTGGAGGAGGCGCTGGGCACGAGGGTCGCTCCTCAGGCGAGCAGCGCTGCGGGTGGCTTCGGGCCCCGATGGGCTCGGGCGGGCCCCGATCTGGGCTCCGCGAGCCTGCGGTGGTGGAGGGAGGCAGGGGCGACGTGGCCAGCTGCGGTTGGCCGAGGACGGCGGCGCAGGTGGCGGCTGGCTGCTGGGACGGCGCGGAAAATGAGGAGAAGGGGTAGGGTTCCAGATTAGTCAGGGGTAGGCTGTCCATTTATAGACAAGGGCTAGAGGAGGGGTTTTTAGTCCGTTTTCGGACCGTTTGATCTCGATCGGACGGTCCGAAACGGAGGGGGTTTTAGGGTAGGCCTAGATGGGCTGATTGTGGCTGTGTAGGTGGGCTAGGTCCAAGAGAGAGGAGAGAAGAGAGGCCCGGCAACACTTTGAAATACCGAAAACGTCTGCGATTTGACCGGCTATAGTGCCTCTATAGATATCCGTTGGGGCATCAAACGACCTCCGAATGGAACGAAATTTGGCAGGCGGTCTACCTAAAATATAATAAGACCGCACGCCAACTTTCAACCCATTCCGAGAACATTTTTATCCCACTTATAAAATAATATTTCGGAGGTGCCACGGGCGCGTGCGAGCGTGTCGGGTCTCGAAACGGAGAACGGAAGGGACGCGGAGAAGCCGGCAACTACGAACGGATGCAAGCTTTGAAAAACATGCGGATGAAATACACATGATGACATGGCCAAGTGCAACATGCAAGCGAATGACATGGCAACGACGACGAATAAAAGGAAGACATCTGGAGCATTGGTCTCGGGGCGTCACAACACCACATATCAATACAATCAAAAGCAGGACGTAGGGTATTACCTCTTCGAGAGGGCCCGAACCTGGGTAAAAATTTTGTGTCCCTCGTTCATCCTGTTACCATCGTGCCAAGACGCCTAGCTTAGGACCCCTACTACGAGATATGCCGGATTTAGAACCGACAGGCCCCACAAGGCAACACGGCGCGCCCCCCTAGGCCACGCCCTGTTGCCTTGTGAAGCTTCCGTGAGGCTTCCGGCCTCCTCCCGAAGCTTCCAAGGTCTCTTTTGTCCAGAAAAAAATCTCCAAAAAGTTTCGTGGCATTTGGACCTTGTTTGGCACAAATTTCCTGAAAAACCAAAAACAAGCAAAAAACAACAACTGGCACTGGGCACTAGGTTAATAGGTTAGTCCCAAAAAATGATATATAATTACATATAAAAACATCCAAGATTGATACTATAATAGCATGGAACAATCAAAAATTATAGATACGTTGGAGACGTATTAGGACCTGGTACTTCAGAGCTCGCACTGCTAGCCACTTTAACTAATGGGCCGAAAGTGTCAACGGGCTGGAATCGTATTGGACAGCCCACATGGCCCTAATGGGATGAATTCGGAAAGGCCATACAGTTTGTGTGTACCCGGGCAGTAAATGGGCTATATGCAAACATGTCGTTAACAGGCTTTCAATGGGCCAGCCCGCTAACTTTTGACCAAGTCGGGGGAACGCGACAGAAAACAAAAAAATTCGGTACAGCGAGGACGCCCAGGATCACTATGGAGATGCATACAAGGTTTGGATCTGATCGTTACCGACTCGTAGCGCAACAGAAGTAGAGTCGATGAAGATCATCGGTGCAGATCGTCGCAGCTAGGATTTACAACCTCCCAACCGAGAGGATGTTCTCCCTCGTCTGCCCCTCGGATAGTCCCTCGGACAGCCCTTCGGGAGGCGGTTGGACAGTCCCCCGGATAATGTCACGGACAGCCCTCCGGGAGGACCCTCGAAACTCGGATGGTATCTCAGACAGCCCTTCGCGAGGACCCTCGAACAGCCCCTCGGGCAAAAGATCGAACCTACGACCTCTCTACGGGGTTGCACACATACGGTGTCAGCTATCCGGCAGGGCTTCACCGTCCAGAACTAGTTCCCACCGGAACCCAGACAGCCTTTTTGCTCTACGAAACTATTTCGCTGGGAGGGAGAGAGAAAGCCAGATCATGCATGGCATTTGTATGTGAGAAAGAGTGAGTGTGGACAGTGCCTCTCCACCTCTATTTATAGGAAAAACCAAGGGGTAGGGTGGCACATGAAATACCCAAAATGTCCATGCTTTATGTCACACACAAAAGGGCATAATGGGGAGGCAAGTGGACAAGTGGGGCTCCATGGAGGAGCCCCCATCTTGGCCGGCCACACACATGTGCCCCCGCCCATGAGGGTCTCCCATCCATCCATGTCATCCCTAGATATTTTGGGACAAAGCCCAAAAAGGTGGCTTTCCAAAAAGTAACCATAAAGTGCTTTTCACTATTCATGAAAACATTTTTCCGCGACCGTTAAATCCAAAAATATTTATGTGGGCCTAGAACATTTCCAGTACCCCCTAAAATGATTTTGGACGTGTTCTGAAACAATTCCGGATTAGTGATTTTCATGAGCGAAAAGCAACCAAAGCAGTTCCGGCAGCTCCAGAACATTTACGTTTTTTTTCTCCGGAAAAATCCCAGAAGTTCCCAGAACAATTTTGGCACCCTCCAAGAATTTCCAGGCGTGTGCCGAAACCATTTTGACTTAATGGTATACTCCGAAACAACTTGTCGGTTTTACCGGAACTATTCCGGTGTTCTCTCTCCGGAACTCTTCCGTTGTCTCCGAAACTTTTCCGGTGACTTTCTCTCAGACTCCTTGTCTTGTATTTAGCAGATAGATGACCCTTAAGCATGTGACCCTATAGGTTTGGTGAAGTATAGACATGACCGGAACACTTTCCGATCAATGATCAACATCGGAGCCGTGGACACCCATATTGACCCCTATACCCACACGAATAAATATTCGAGTGAACCTCCAGTTGCCGTGTGCTATTCCTGTTGCTTCGCGATATGTTACAAACACCCGAGGTGATATTTATCAGCATCCCCGTGGATCAACACTTGTCCACAATGCCAGTTACCTCGTTACCGGTTTTGTTCTCTTTTCTCGTTCCCGTGTTCTGGCATCCCTGTGATCAAATCACATTGTGTCTGGCCAGACGATGATGGATACTGTAACACCGAGAGGGCCCAAAGAATATCTCTCCATCGTCAGAGGAGCAAATCCCAATCTTGAGCTATCAAGTCCCTTGTCATACTTTCCCATGAACCCGTAAGCCGCCGTAATAGCCACCCAGTTACAGATGACGTTTAACAAACCCCAAAGTTCATGAATCAAGCATGAAGGAAATTGATACTCTCATGGTCTAAGGAATTATGCAAACGTTAACTTTCTCTGTGTTATTAACCATTAACTTGTGACGAATGAATCTCATAGCATAACATCAAATCGGGCCAATTCAACACAAGTGTTCTCCTAACATTGTGCCCTCAAAAGTTGCCGGCATAGACATGCCCATGATCAGGAAAACATCATCATCATGCAATACTTGAGCCAGTCATAGAGGCTTGACTAGGAATACTTTTTACCGTTTATCATTCCACACGTGCATATGAGTTTTCCTCCGAGCCTCGTGGTTATTGTAGACTCGAGAACCATAGCAGTTATAGCACGGAATATAAACACAATTACAAACATGGAGATAATAATAACATTTATTATTGCCTCTAGGGCATATCTCCTATAGACTCCCACTTGCACTAGAGTCAATAATCCAGTCAATGCTAATGCACTTTACACATATGGCATACCAGTGTAAATTATGCATCACTTGTGTTATAGTCCCTGTCCAATGGATCTGACAACTTCAGCTCCGTGTGTATTGTTGCATATCCTCACATTTTCACGCTTTCACAAACAACAAATCCTTGCACCAGTAGGAGAATCACGCAACACCTCGTTAGCAGCACCTGCACACAAACAACAAATCCTTGCACCCAACGCAAACGAGAGGTTGTCAATCTCTCGGCGGTCAATTGCAAGATTAAATTGTATGTGTTAGATAGATAGATTGAAACAAAAATAAAAAATAAAATAAATAAAAGAAAATGGCAGCAATATTTTTTGGGTTTTAGTAATATGATTTAGATAGACCCAGGGGCCATAATTTTCCCTAGAGGCTTCTCTCGAGAAAATATCATATACTGGGTAGACAAATTACTGCTGGGCAATTGATAGAAAAGCAAATAATCATGATGATATCCAAGGCAATGATCATGTATATAGGCATCACGACCAAGATTAGTAGACCGACTCCTGCCTGCATCTACTACTATTACTCCACACATCGACCGCTATCCAGCATGCATCTAGTGTATTAAGTCCGATAAAGAACGGAGTAATGCCTTAAGAACGATGACATGATGTAGACAAGATAAACTCACGTATGAATAAACCCCATATTTTTACCCTTAGTAGCAACGATACATACGTGTCATTTCCCTTTCTGTCACTGGGATTGAGCACCGCAAGATCGAACCCACTACAAAGCACCTCTCCCCATGGCAAGATAAATCCACTCAGTTGGCCAAACCAAATCAATAGATCGGAGAAGAAATACGAGGCTATAATTATCATGTATAAAAGAGTGCAGCAAAGACTCAAATAATTTCATGGATAATCTAATCATAAACTCACAATTCATCGGATCCCAACAAACACACCGCAAAAAGAGATTACATCGGATAGATCTCCAAGAACATCAAGGAGAACATTGTATTGAAGATCAAAAAGAGAGAAGAAGCCATCTAGCTACTAACTATGGACCCGACGGTCTGTGGTAAACTACTCACGCAACATCGGAGAGGCAGCAAGGTTGATGTAGAGCCCCTCCGTGATCGATTCCCCCTCCGGTAGATTACCGGAGAAGGACCCCAGATGGGATCTCTCTGGAACAGAAGCTTACGGCGGCGTAAAAAGAATTTCGTGGACTCCCCTGTGGGTTTCTGATTTTTCTGGAATTTATAGTGCTGGAATTAGGTCAAACAGAGCTTGGTGGGCCCCACGAGGCACCAGGGCGCGCCTGCCCCCCCAGGCGCGCCCTGGTGGCTCGTGGGCCCCACCAGGGTCTTCTGGCCTCCTCCCGAAGCTTCTAGTGTTTATCTTGGCCAATAAAAAATCTCCAATAAGTTTCATTGCATTTGGACTTCGTTTGGTATTGATTTTCTGTAAAACAAAAACAGGGCAAAAAACAACAACTGGCACTGGGCACTAAGTTAATAGGTTAGTCTCCAAAAATGATGTATAATTGCTGTAAATGATCATAAAAACATCCAAGATTGATATTATAACAACATGGAACAATAAAAAATTATAGATACGTTGGAGACGTATCAGCATCCCCAAGCTTAATTCCTGCTCGTCCTCGAGTAGGTAAATGATAAAAACAGAATTTTTGATGTGGAATGCTGCCTAACATATTCATCACATATTCTTTTCTTTTGTAGCATGGACATTGGACTTGTATTATTCAAAGCAATAGTCTATAATTTGACATGAAAACATAGATACTCAAGCATACTAACAAGCAACCATGTCTTTCAAAATATCAACGCTAAAGAAAGTTATCCCTAGCCCATTATGCTCAATCATTGATCCATTCATGGAACACACTCAAATATTAGCTACATCCAATGCATAAGTATGACAATAGTGTTCTCTAGTTGGTGCTTTTGTAAGAGAAGATAGAGACTCAAATAAAAATAAAAATTGCATAAAAGTAAATAGATAGGCCCTTCGTAGAGGGAATCAGAGATTTGTCAAATGTGCCAGAGCTCAAAGCTGAAATTAAAGAGATAAAAATATTTTGAGAGGCATGCTTTTCCTGTCAACGAAAATGACCAAGAATTCCCAATATTTTCCGTGCTAGACACATCATAGGTGGTTCCCAAACAGAAAGTAAAGTTTATTTCCTTTCCACCATTTCTTTCACAGTCCATGGCTAGCCGTATCCACGGGTGCCCTCCATACCATCACTTTCCAAGTAATTTTGTTGCTATTAATTTCATTTCATGCAGGACTCGACATCCCTATTACCAACCATACTCTCGTGCAATGACAAGTGAATAAACACTCATCGTGAGAATAACACACCTAACATGGAAAATATTGGCCACCCCCTGCCGCTTCATGAGCGGTACGGGCACACAAAACAGAAAAATTATTTTGAAAATTAGAGTTGGCACACACAAATTTACTTGGAACGGCATTGAAATACCACATATAGGTAGATATAGTGGACTCATATGGCAAAACTGGGTTTAAGGATTTTGGATGCACAAGCAGTATTTCCGCTTAGTACAAATGAAGGCTAGCAAAAGATTGAGAAGCAACCAACCAAAAAACGAAAACGGTCATAAACATGCATTGAACACAACTAACACTGAATAATGCACCATAAGTAGGATATAATTTCATTGCATAACTATTGACTTAACGTGCTTGCATAGGGAATCACAAACCTTAACACTAATATTTTTACTAAAGCACAATTATTCACTAACATGACTCACATATCATCATCTCCATATCGCAAAACTATTGAAAGGAATCACACTTGTCATATCCAATGATCTATATGAAAGTTTTTATCTATATCCCTCTTGGATATTCATCACTTTGGGACCAAATTCATATCTTGTGCAAATTACCATTACTTTCATCAACTCTCAAAAAGATTTAAGTGAAGCATGAGAGTGAAAATATTTCTTCAAAATTTAAATCTTAACAATTCTCAAAATAATATAAGTGAAGCATGAGAATTCATTTCTTCAAAATTTTAATCTTGTCAATTCTCAAAATAATATAAGTGAAGCATGAGAATTCATTTCTTCAAAATATAGCCACCACCGTGCTCAAAAAGATTTAAGTGAACCACTAGAGCAACTGCCTAGCTCAAAAAATTTAAGTGAAGCACATAGGTTTGTTCAGCAAAGATGATTGTGACAAACTAAAAAGCAAACAAAGCAAACACTCATATAATATAAGACGCTCCAAGGAAAACTCATATCATGTGACGAATAAAAATATAGCTCCAAATAAAGTTACCGATGGTTGGTAGATGAAAGAGGGGATGCCTTCCGGGGCATCCCCAAACTTAGACGCTTGAGTCTTCCTTGAATATTACCTTGGGGTGCCTTGGGCATCCCCAAGCTTAGGCTTTTGCTACTCCTTATTCCATCATCCATCGTGATCTCACCCAAAACTTGAAAACTTCAATCACACAAAACTCAACAAGACCTTCGTGAGATCCGTTAGTATAACAAAACAAATCACTACTATAAGTACTGTTGCAAACCCATTCATATTTTATTTTTGCATTATACCTACTGTACTCTAACTTCACCATGGCTTATACCCCCCGATACAATCCATAGATTCATCAAAACAAGCAAGTAGTGCATCAAAAACAGAATCTGTCAAAAACAGGACAGTCTGTAGAGATCTGAATTATGGTCATACTTCTGTAACTCCAAAAATTCTGAAAAATTAGGGAAACGTGGGCAATTCATATACCAATACTGTGTAAAAAATTCAGAAGGTTCTGAAGTCCAGAGAAAAACCAAAATTCCAGCACTGGACGCAAAACTTTCTGTTTTCAAACAGTATCATTTATACTATCTTCCAAATCATCCTAAACGCTTTACTTGGCACAAACACTAATTAAAAACACAAAAACATCATCATACCAGTAGCATGACAGTAAAAATACACCATAATAGAAACTTATAATAAAAATTTATTTTATTCATTGGGTTGCCTCCCAACAAGCACTATTGTTTTATGCCCCTAGCTAGGCATAATGCATAATTTCAAGTGTTGTCATCTTTGGTTTCCAACTCCTCAATCACACATCCATTTTTTCTAATAGATTTAACACAAGTGTTTCTCACCATTGGCGACGTGGGCCCGTAAGCCACACAGCCATGTTAGTAAAATAGTTTTACAAAGGCTAGACTCAACTTCGGCCAAGGAGTTGGAAGGGGCTTCCTACAGGCAGTCGGCTCTGATACCACCTTGTGACGCCCCCGACTCGACCGTGCACTAATCATACACGCAAATGCGCACGATCAAGATCAGAGACTCACGGGAAGATATCACAACACAACTCTAGACACAAAATAAAATAATACAAGCTTTATATTACAAGCCAGGGGCCTCGAGGGCTCGAATACATAAGCTCGAGATACACAAGAGTCAGAGGAAGCATCAGTATCTGAGTACAGACATAATTAGACAAGGTTGCCTTTAGAAGGCCGAGCAAAACAATGACAACTAGATCGAAAAGGCGCAGGCCTCCTGCCTGAGAGCCCCCTAAACTACTCCTGGTCATCGGTCTCCACGTAGTAGTAGGCTCCACCATGGTAGTAGTAGTCGTCAGCGGGATCAACTGTCTTCAGGACTCCATCATCTGATCGCAGCATTCGGGTATGGGAAAAAATAGGTAGCAAAGCAACCGTGAGTACTCATCCAAAGTACTCGCAAGACTTACATCAGAACTATTCTATTTATGCAGCGGTATCAAATGAAGGGGCTGTATCTGTGGACTAGACTGCAGAAATGCCAGAATAAAGGGGAAAGCCTAGCCTATCGAAGACTAGCATCTTGCAGTGTCTTGCAGCATTAGAAGAGTGTAGATTAGCATACAATATAGTAATAAGTATGTATTAGCAACGCCCAGAGATCCTTCCTCGACTCCCTACGAGAAAGCGATCCCGGAGCCATCATATCAGTTTAGTAACACCAGTATCCAGTTGAAGTTGTAGTAGATCGGGATACAACACTGAGCGTCCTGTTACTGTGGACACGGCTATTCGAATAGATAACTTCCCTGCAGGGGTGCACTACTGTTACCCAACACGCTCGATTAACTCCGGCCGGACACACTTTTCTGGGTCATGCCCGACCTCGGCTGATCAACACGACGTAGTCCTACCTAGGCTCCGCAGAGAGGTCCCCGCCGGTCTACATCCTAAGTGCTCAGGGGTCTTGGGCCCATCGCCATTTGCACTCCGGGTCGTTGCGAGCAGGGTGAATACCAATGCCATCCCTCTCCTGGATGGCATTATCCCGCGTGGTGGTAGTGCGTATAGGCCAGTGACCAACTCAGATCAAATACCCAAATCCGTTAAGCGTATTATTAGTAGCTCACGGACATGAACAGGGCTCAAGGCTCACCTCCGACACCCTGCCGCACCGACTTGGTAATCCGCGGTCCAACGACCAGGGACCAGGCCCACCTCTCTCCTAGGTGGTGTCCACCTGCCCTGTCGTTCCGCCACAATAATGTCTCGCGGGTACCCTTGGGTCAACCCGACTTCAACAAAGGTCTGAGGTCAATGTCAAGGTACCCGTGTGTCCGTAACTTCAAGGGGGAATCTGAGGAATCACCCTCGATGGATTCCCACTCGACGTATCCGTCAAGGTGAACTTGGAGGAATCACCCTCGATGGGTTCACACTTGAGGGGTTGCACGACAGAGGCCTCATCGGAGGTGGTGAAAGAGGAATCTCCCTCGGTAACCCACAACCGACTGGCTACGCTACAGAGACGTCATCAGGAGTGAGGTAGGAGGTATCACCCTCGGCACTCGATAGTAGCTCTGCAGAGTCGTACAGCTAAGGGGGTGTGCGGTGCTGTGTTCGGTCTCTGTACATCGATCACACTGATCGAGTCACCGGTGGTAAAGCATGGCAACAAGGATAAGGGTGTGGGGCCACTGATGGATCACTAGCCAACCTATACTAAGCATTTAGGACAACAGGTAAAGTATCAACAACAGGTTATAAAATCAGGCTATGCATCAGAATAGGAGCAATCAAATACGGTAGCAAATTCTAATGCAAGCACGGGGGAGAAGGAATAGGTGATATAGGAATGAGCAAGGGGGTTTGCTTGCGTGGAAGCTTTGCTAAAAAGGAAGAAGGGTCGTCGGTGATGTAGCAGTCCTCGGGGGCAACGTCGGTCTCGGGGTCTACCGGAGAGAAGAGGGGGAGGAAACAGATAAATACATAGCAAACAAAGGCACTCACAGAGCATGACATGGCAATATGCAATGCAGGGGGGACCTAATACATCCCTAAACCATTTTAGTTAATTTAGGAATTAATTTGGAACTATTTACTGGAGGTCAGGCACTATTCACCTATCAAAATCAGGCCAAAAGTTCAATGTTCATCTACTTAGAGGGTTCTAACACGAGTCCAAATGACATATTCGGATTCGTTAGATTTTTCTGATCATTTTTCATATATAATTTATTTTCATCTGAGTTACGGTTTATTTTATATGATTTTTCAAAGTTTTATTTATTTTCTGGAATTTCTGAAATTTAATTTAAATTCGAAATTAAAATAGGAAAATGCTATGGGTACACAGAACTGTACCCAGAAATGTGCATCTGTGGCTGACAGTGGGGCCCAGTTGACCAGGTGAACTGCCTAGTCAGCAGTTGACTGGACCGTTGACTGGTCAACTGGGTCCAGTCAGCAGAGGCTGACTGGTGGGCCCCCCTGCTGAGTCAGCAGCTGACTAGTCAACCTTATCCAGTTAAACAGTGTCGTGGCCCACATGTCATACTCAGCCAGTTAATTAGAATGTTAATTTTCTAAACAGAGTTAATTAGTGGGTGGACCCCATCTGTCAGTGACTTATTAGGTTAGTTAATTAGTGATTAACTAAAGTAGGGGTTGGTTAGCGAGTGGGTCCCGTCTGTCAGCCGCACAGAGGCGGGGTTAGTGGCTAACGGCGCCGGACACGTCAGCCCACTGGCGACATGTCGCCGGCAACCAAAACACACGGCGGCGCTCCGCGGGATTCCGCTACAGGGCTCGGACGGGCACACGGTTGGTGGCATTCGAATGCTCGTGCTACGCCGCGTCGGACGGGGGTAGTGGCAGGAGGGAAGGCGGCCAGAGTCGAGCACCACGACAATGGCAGGCGGCGCCGGAATTCGGGCGAGGTCGATTCCGTTGAGGCAGGGCACAACAAGGGGCGGGGCTAGGTGCGTTGGGTTCCTGGAGAGCCCAGGAACACAACTGAGAGCACGAGCGCGGTTGGCAGTAGCTGTGAGCACAACGGCAACTAGGGCGGCGACGACGAGCTTCGGTCATAAGCTGGGAACGGCTACGGTGGCAGATACGCATGGAAGATATGGGGTAAAAGGAGAGTGGCTCACAGCAAAGCGGCAGGGCAGGCTAGTGGGCTCGGTGGAGCGCCGGAGACGACGGATCGAAGGCGGCAATCCCGTCTGCCCGAGGTAGAAGACGAGGAAGATGGCGACGTTGCAGAGGCTCCCGACGCCAACGAGATGCACCAGTAGACGAAGCAGTCGACGGTGGTCCTTCTGGCGCAGGCAGGGGTCGTGGGGAGCTAAGTGGGCGCGCGGTCGAGCTTGGCCATTGCGGCAAGATTTTGGGTGAGTGCAGGGAGGAAGAGAGCGATGTGGGGAGGAGGGGAATGGCTCTTGGGTTTCGCCAGGGGGGTGCGGGCGTCGGCCTTATCCACGGACGTGGCCGGGAGATCGTCGACAGCTGCGCATCGGCGCTCGGGCGTGCGCGCGTGTTGACACGCTAGGAGAGAGAGAGCGAGAGGAGGGAGACGACGAGCGCTGGGCTGGGCCGTGGGCGCTGTAGCACTTAGGCCCAGCCGCACAGTAGTGTTAGGCCTCTTTCTAATTTCCCTTTTCTGTTTTATTTTCCAGTAGCTACTCTGCCATTTATTTTTGCCCTAAATGAATTTTGTAAAATGTAGCACTTGTCTCAATAAATGATATGCAATATTTCCCACTGCCACAAAAAAGTTTGGTAGTTGAATAACTTCATTTGAATTTTGCTTAATTGGAAATGAATTAAAGTGGCTGTTAAAGTCACTGTTTCTGGATGCTAGGGTCAATTTGGAGATTCAAATAATGTTGATTTTATTTTTATAATTGCTTTGGGATTATTTGCAATATTGTGAACTATTTTGTTTGCATGTTTGACAATATAAATATTTGACCTGCAATTCAAATTTGGATTTTGAGTTTGAATTCCAAGACAAGTGGCACTAGTGTTTTACAAAAGATGCTGACTTGGCAATGATCATGATGGATCACTTTGGCACATTACAAGGGGGTGTTACAATTCTCCTCCTCTAAAAGAAATTCTCGTCCCGAGAATTAAGAGGCAGAAGGGAAAAGGTCAGGGTATTCTTCACGAAGACGATCCTCGCGTTCCCAAGTGGCTTCATCCTCTGAATGATTCGACCACTGAACTTTAAGGAACTTGATTTTCTTCTGACGGGTTCGACATTCAGCTTGATCAAGAATACAGATCAGATGTTCCTTATAAGACAAGTCATCCTGCAATTCTAGCACTTCATGATCCACTGCTCGGATCGAATCCTTGAAGCAGCGACGGAGTGGTGACACGTGGAAGACATCATGAACCTGAGGAAGGTTCGATGGCAATTCCAATTGATATGCCACCTCTCCACGTCTTGCAAGAATGTGTAATGGGCCAATGTAGCGAGGAGCTAGCTTGCCCTTGATTCCGAAATGGTGAGTGCCCTTCATCGGAGTAACACGAAGGTATGCTTGTTCGCCAGGTTGATAGACCATTACCTTGTGTTTACGGTCATAATTGCTCTTCTGACGAGACTGAGCAGTCTTCAGATGTTCCCAAATGATACGGACTTGCTCTTCAGCGTGTTGGATAATATCCGGACCGAAGAGTGGTCGTTCCCCAGTTTTTGACCAATTCATAGGAGTTCGGCACTTACGTCCATAAAGAACTTCAAATGGTGCCATCTTCAGAGTAGCTTGATAGCTATTGTTGTAAGAGAATTCAGCATACGGGAGAGATTCCTCCCATTTCTTGCCAAAGGAGAGGACACATGCGTGAAGCATATCTTCTAGCACTTGGTTGACTCGTTCAACTTGACCCTGGGACTGGGGGTGAAAAGCGGTGCTAAAGGACAGATGAGTTCCCATAGCTTGTTGGAAACTTTCCCAGAACCTTGAGGTAAAGAGGCTGCCACGGTCTGAACTGATCTCCAATAGAACACCGTGAAGTGACACAATTCTGGAAACATACAAGTCTGCTAACTAACTGGCAGTGATTGTCTCCTTGACTGGCAGAAAGTGAGCAACCTTTGAGAATTGGTTAATGACGACAAGAATAGCATCATGTCCCTTCTGTGATCTGGGAAATCTAGTAATGAAATCCATTTCAACCTTGTCCCATTTCCATTCGAGAATAGCAAGGGGTTGCAGAGTACTAGCAGGTCTTTGGTGTTCTGCTTTGATGCGACGGCAAACGTCACACTCAGCAACATAACGAGCAATGTCTCACTTCATATCAGGCCACTAGTACCGCTGACGAATGTCTTGGTACATGTTGGTACTATCCGGATAAATAGACAAAGGTGTGTCATGTGCTTCTTTCATGACATCCGAGCGCGAGTCCAGATTATTCTTTCTGGGGACCACTAGGCGGCCTCTGAAGAACAAGGTACCATCATCATCAACAGTGAAGAACGATGAATTTCCTTTGGAGAGATAGCTCTTGATCTTCTCGACTTCGGAATCATACTTCTGCCTTGTCTTGATGTTGTGCTCGAGATCTGGTTCAACAACCAAGGTATTTAGATATCCTTGAGGACCTATCTCGAGGTTCAGTTTTCGAAGCTCTTCATACAGGAGTGGTTGCTGTAGCTGAACCTCAAGTTCACAGCAGTAGGATTTGTGGCTCAATGCATCAACCATTACGTTAGCCTTGCCAGGGGTATAAGAAATACCCAAGTCATAGTCTGTAATGGCCTCCATCCATCTTTGCTGATGGAGGTTCAGAGATGGCTGAGTGAACAAGTACTTTAAACTTTGATGATCCGTGTAGATCTCGCAACGATTACCAAGTAGGTAATGTCGCCATAACTTCAATGCATAAATAACTGCTGAAAGTTCGAGATCATGCATTGGATAGTTCTCTTCATGAGGACGCAACTATCGAGAGTGATGACCCACAAGTATAGGGGATCAATCGTAGTCCTTTCGATAAGTAAGAGTGTCGAACCCAATGAGGAGCAGAAGGAAATGACAAGCGGTTTTCAGCAAGGTATTTTCTGCAAGCACTGAAATTATCGGTAACAAGTAGTTTGATAGCAGGATAAATTGTAACAAGTGACAAGTAGCAATAGTAACAAAGAGTGCAGCAAGTTGGCCCAATCCTTTTTATAGCAAAGGACAAGCCAGAACGATTTCTTATAATAAGCAACACGTTCTCGAGGACACATGGGAATTTCATCTCGTCACTTTCATCATGTTTGTTTGATTCGCGTTCGCTACTTTGATAATTTGATATGTGGGTGGACCGGTGCTTGGGTGATGTTCTTACTTGAACAAGCCTCCCACTTATGATTACCCCCTCTCGCAAGCATCCGTAACTACGAAAGAAGAATTAAGATAACTCTAACCATAGCATTAAACAAGTGAATCCAAATCAGCCCCTTACGGAATAGCGCATAAACTAGGGTTTAAGCTTCTACCACTCTAGCAACCCATCATCTAATTACTACTCCACAATGCATTCCCTTAGGCCCAAAGATGGTGAAGTGTCATGTAGTCGACGTTCAAATAACACCACTAAAAGAATCAACAACATACATATCATCAAAATATCGAACGAATACCAAATTCACATGATTACTTATGACAAGACTTCTCCCATGTCCTCAAGAACAAAAGTAACTACTCACAAATCATCAACATGCCCATGATCAGTAGGGTATTGAATAGCATAATAGATCTGAACATATAATCTTCCACCAAATAAACCAACTAGCATCAACTACAAGATGTAATCAACACTACTAGCAACCCACAGGTACCAATCTGAGGTTTTGAGACAAAGATTGAATACAAGAGATGAACTAGGGTTTGAGATGAGATGGTGCTGGTGAAGATGTTGATGAAGATTGGCTCTCCCGCGATGAGAGGGTCGCTGGTGGTGTCGATGGCGACGATTTCCCCCTCCCGGAGGGAAGTATCCCCGGCAGAATCTCTCCGCCGGAGAGCAAAAGTGCTCCTGCCCAAGTTCCACCTTGAGATGGCAGCGCTCCATCCCGAAAGTCTTATCTATAATTTTTTTAGGTCAAATGGACTTATATACCAGAAAATGGGGGCCAGAAGTGGGCCAGGGGCTCCATGAGGTACCAGGACGCGCCTGGGGGGGGGGGTGTGGCACGCCCTGGTGCCTCGTGGGCACCTGGGTGGCCCCCTCTGGTACTTCTTGACGCCAATATTTTTTATTTATTCCAAAATAAATCTCCAGAAAATTTCAGCTCATTTGGAGATGTGCAGAATAGGTATCTCTGACATAGCTTTTTCAGGTCCAGAATTCCAGCTGTCGGCATTCTCCCTCCTTGTGTAAATCTTGCATATTAAGAGAGAAAAGGCATTAGAATTGCTCCACAAAGTGTTATATTGATCAAAAACATTATAAATAACAGTTGCAAAACATGATGCAAAATGGACTTATCAACTCCCCCAAGCTTAGACCTCGCTTGTCCTCAAGCGAAAGCCGATATCGATAATCATGTCCACATGTTTAGAGAGAGAGGTGTCGATAAAAACAAAATACGGACATAGAAGCATCATGATCATTATTATAACAGCAATATTTATTATCATAAACTTCTCATGAGCAAGTAACAATTCATCACAACAATAGAGTATAAGGTATAAACTTTATTGAAAACTAACAAACTATGTTCTCAGTCAACAATGCAATTGCAATTCATCATATTTTCAGGAAGGTTCTCATGTAGGAGCTATTTAGCAAGTCCACATACTCAACCATCATTTAGTCTTCTATGATTGCTAACACTCACGACATATATATGGAGCAAAAAGTTTCAGCCAGACACATAGAAACATAGGGACTTATAATATCGCCTCCCAACTTATTCACCTCAAGGGTGATGTCAACAATAATAACTCATGATCACTCATATCCAACTGGATATATGTGCTAAGATCTTTCCCCAGCACATGATGCTTGCAAAAGAGAAAAATAAAAAGGAATAGAGGAGAACACTATTGACTCTTGCATAAAAAGTAAATACATAAAAGTAAAGGATAGGCCCTTCGCAGAGGGAAGCAGAGGTTGTCATGCACTTTTTGTTGTTGGATGCAAGAGCTCTTAATGCAAAGGAACGTCACTTTATATTGCCCCTTGTGATAGCAACCTTTATTATGCAGTTTGTCGCTTTTATTTCTTTACCATCACAAGTTCGTACAAAATTTATTTCCCTTACAATAAAAGTTCAGACATATTTAGAGGCAATTTTTATTGCTTTTTGCACCGATGACAACTTACTTGAAGGATCTTATTCAATCCATAGGTAGATATAGTGGACTCTCATGACATGAAACTGGGTTTAAGGGTTTTGGATGCATAAGTAGTATCTCTACTTGGTGCAGATTTTTGGCTAGCAAAGGTATTGGGCAAGCACCACATGTTGGAGGATCTATAACAATATAACTTCTATGTGAATATGAACAAACATAATTCATTACGTTGTCTTCCTTGTCCAACATCAACAATTTGGCATAAAATATTTAATGGGGGCTCATAATCATAAAAGATGTCCAAGATAGTGTATTTGCATGTGAATCTTCTCTTCCCTTATTAATTCTTTCATGAATTGCATCATTGACTAATACTATGTTTGTTATCCTCCAATAAATTTTACCACTTATACTTTTCTTTATGTAATGTCTTTACTTTACATAAGATTAGCATATGATCTTTTTCATTATTTTCATTGCTATGATTGAAACATGAAAGTAAAGAAGCAAAAACTCAAACTACTCTTTATTATATAACTCTCAACTCGATTACATAGATAGATGGATCACGAAACTAACACTCGAAAATAGATCATACCAAACTTTTATTCAACTAGATCACGAAATAGCTAAGGATCGAACTAAAAGTAGGTTAAGATAATAAAAGTGATGGTGATACGATACCGGGGCACCTCCCCCAAGCTTGGCACAAGCCAAGGGGAGTGCCCATACCCATGTGCTCAAGTTTCCTTCTTCGGTGATGGTGGTGGTGATTAAGTGATGGGCTTGTCCTCCGGCTTCCATGGCATAGGTGCCCCATCATAAAAGGATGAACGAGTCTCCGGAGTCCTGAAACTTGCAGCTAAACTCATACCTTTGAATCTTGCCTCATACTCGTAATTTTGGTTTTGAAGATCATAAATTTGGCCTTGGAGGTAGTCGATTCGTTCATTGAGCTTGAAGATGATGTCTCCCATTGATTGGCCATCCACCTTCTGATTACGGGTGAGTTCCGTGATCATGGAATGGTTGGCGCTAAGTCCACGCTCCACCATCCCTTGGCACTTGAAGATCTCCTGCTCCACCGCTTCGAGCCTGGACTCCACGCTCCCGGTCTTCTTGGGTCCTTGAACATCCCGGATGTGAAGCACCCCCTCACGCATCTCAATGGCTTGAGGGTGTTTCATCACCTCCGGTAGGTAGGGATTGATGACCTTCTCGTAGAACTTGTCCTTGGAAGAGGTTGGTGGAGCCATAGCGATCTAGATCTGTCAGAAAACAGCACGAAACAAGAAAAGAAGAGATTTCTGCGATACGGTGGTTAAAACATAAGGGAATATATATAAAGATTTTATATCTTGCAAAACAAGTAATCCAAAAGAAAAACGGAGTCGGGAAGGCTCACGTGGGGCCCACGAGCCACCAGGGCGTGCCTGGGGGGTGGCGCGCCCTGGTGCCTCGTGGGCACCAGGTGGGTCCCCTCGGCTGTTTCTTATTTTTGTATTTTTCTAAATATTCCAAAACCGACAGAAAATATTTTTATGGAATTTTTGGAGTCGGTTTACTTACCGTATCACATACCTCTTCCTTTTCAGGGTTCTGGAGTGTTCCGGAGGGTCTCTCTTATGTATTCCTCCGGTGTAATTGTTTCAATAATATTAGTTTCAACATTAATGGGAGTACCTAAAATATAATGCTTAATTCTTTGCCCATTCACCACTCTCGGATTAGTGCCTTCGGAGTTATTTATTTTGATGGCTCCGGAGCGGTAAACTTCTTCGATGATATACGGTCCTTCCCACTTAGAGAAGCTTTCCTGCAAAGAATCTCAAACGAGAGTTGTATAGTAGAACTTGCTCATCCACTTTGAATTCCCGTTTCTGAATTCTTTTATCATGCCATCTTTTAACTTTTTCTTTAAACAATTTGGCATTTTCATAAGCTTGGGTTCTCCATTCATCTAATGAGCTAATATCAAATAACCTCTTTTCACCGGCAAGTTTAAAATCATAATTTAACTCTTTAATTGCCCAATATGCTTTATGTTCTAACTCAAGAGGTAAATGACATGCTTTTCCATAAACCATTTTATAAGGAGACATACCCATAGGATTTTTATAAGCGGTTCTATAAGCCCATAATGCATCGTCAAGTTTTTTAGACCAATTCTTTCTAGATCTATTAACGGTTTTCTGCAAAATTAATTTTATTTCCCTATTGCTCAATTCAACTTGACGACTAGTTTGAGGGTGATATGGAGATGCAATTCTATGGTTGACATCATATTTAGCAAGCAATTTACGGAATGCACCATGAATAAAATGTGAACCACCATCAGTCATTAAATATCTAGGGACTCCAAACCTTGGGAAAATAACTTCTTTAAGCATTTTAATAGAAGTGTTATGATCAGCACTACTAGTTGGAATAGCTTCTACCCACTTAGTAACGTAATCAGCAGCAACTAAAATATGTGTATACCCATTGGATTTAGGAAAAGGTCCCATATAATCAAATCCCCAAACATCGAATGGTTCAACAGCAAGTGAATAGTTCATAGGCATTTCCTGACGTCTACCAACATTACCAATTCTTTGACATTCATCACAAGATAAGACAAACTTATGAGCATCCTTGAAAAGAGTAGGCCAATAAAAACCAGATTGCAATACCTTATGTGCAGTTCTGTCTCCCGCATGGTGTCCTCCGTAAGCCTCGGAGTGACACTTCCGTAGGATTTGTTCCTGTTCATGCTCAGGTATACACCGCCTAATAATACCATCTACTCCTTCTTTATAAATATGTGGGTCATCCCAGAAATAATGTCTTAAATCAAACAAGATCTTTTTCTTTTGTTGGTATGTGAAACTAGGTGGTATGTATTTAGCAACAATGTAATTAGCATAGTCTGCATACCAAGGAGTATTACGAGAAGCATTTATGACAGCTAATTGTTCATCAGGAAAATCATCATTAATAGGAAGTGTGTCATCAAGAACATTTTCAATTCTAGAAAAATTATCTGCTACGGGATTCTCAGCTCCCTTTCTATCAATAATATGCAAGTCAAATTCTTGTAGCAATAAAACCCACCTAATAAGTCTAGGTTTAGCATCTTTCTTTTCCATAAGATATTTAATAGCAGCTTGATCGGTGTGAACAGTTACTTTAGAATCAACTATGTAAGATCTGAATTTATCACATGCAAACACAACTGCTAGGAATTCTTTTTCAGTAGTAGCATAATTTCTTTGGGCATTGTCTATAGTTTTACTAGCATAATGGATAATGTTTAATTTTTTATCAACTCTCTGTCCTAGAATAGCACCAACAGCGTAATCACTAGCATCACACATAATTTCAAAAGGCAAGTTCCAATCAGGTGGTTGATCAATGGGTGCAGTGGTTAAGACTTTCTTAAGCGTTTCAAAGGCTTCTAGACAATCATCATCAAAAACAAATGGAACATCTTTTTGCAAAAGATTGGTAAGAGGCCTAGAAATTTTAGAGAAGTCTTTAATAAACCTCCTATAGAAACCAGCATGACCAAGGAAACTTCTTATACCTTTAATATCTTCAGGACATGGCATTTTCTCAATAACATCAACCTTAGCTTTATCAACTTCAATACCTCTCTCGGAAATTTTATGCCCCAAGACAATACCTTCATTCACCATAAAGTGGCAGTTCTCCCAATTCAAGACAAGATTAGTTTCTTCACATCTCTGCAAAACTCGATCAAGGTTGCTTAAGCAATCATCAAAAGAAGTTCCGTAAACGGAGAAATCATCCATGAACACCTCAACAATCTTTTCACAAAAGTCAGAGAATATAGCAGTCATACATCTTTGAAAGGTAGCAGGTGCATTGCATAAACCAAAAGGCATACGTCTATAAGCATAAGTTCCAAAAGGACAAGTAAAGGTGGTTTTCTCTTGATCAGATTGTGCTACGGGTATTTGAGAAAAACCAGAATAACCATCTAGGAAACAAAAGTGTGTATGCTTAGACAATCTTTCTAACATTTGATCAATAAAAGGTAAGGGGTAATGATCCTTTCTAGTAGCTTTGTTTAATTTTCTAAAATCAATTACATCCTATAACATGTTACAATTCTTTGTGGAATGAGTTCATTTTTATCATTGGGAACAACGGTAATACCTCCTTTCTTAGGGACACAATGAACGGGACTTACCCATCTACTATCAGCTATGGGATAGATTATACCTGCTTCCAGAAGTTTTAATATTTCAGTTCTTACCACCTCTTTCATCTTAGGATTTAATCGTCGTTGATGGTCGACAACTGGTTTAGCATCAAGTTCCATATTAATTTTGTGCTGACATAGAGTGGGACTAATGCCCTTAAGATCATCAAGAGTATATCCAATCACAGCTCGATGCTTCCTCAGAGTTTTCAGTAACCTCTTTTCTTCATGCTCTGAAAGGTTAGCACTAATAATAACAGGATATATCTTCTTTTCATCAAGATAAGCATATTTCAATGTATCAGGTAATTGCTTCAATTCGAATACAGGATCACCCTTAGGTGGAGGAGGACCTCCAAGAGTTTCAACAGGCAAATTGTGTTTAAGGATAGGTGGATGATCAAAGAACATTCTATCTATTTCGTTTCTTTCATTCATATGCATATCATTCTAATGGTCTAGCAAATATTGTTCTAAAGGATCAGTAGGAGGTACGGCAATAGAAGCAAGACCAATAATTTCATCTTTACTAGGCAATTCTTTATCATGAGGTTGTCTACGAAATTTGGAGAAATTAAACTCATGAGACATACCACCAAAATCAACACTAACAATTTCTTTAGCGCAATCAATCTTGGTATTAACAGTGTTCAAGAAAGGTCTACCAAATATAATGGGACAAAAATCATCTTGTGGAGAACCAAGGACTAGAAAATCAGTAGGGTATTTGATTTTTCCACACAAGACTTCAACATCTCTAACGATCCCAAGCGGTGTAATGGTGTCTCTGTTTGCAAGTTTAATAGTAACATCAATGTCCTCAATTTCAGCAGGTGCAATATCATTCATAATTTCTTGATATAAGGTAAACAGAATAGCACTCACACTAGCACCCAAATCACATAAGCCATGATAACAATGATCTCCTATTTTAACTGAGACAACAACCATGCCCACAATGGGTCTGTTTTTATCTTTTGAATCAGGTTTAGCAATTCTAGCTGCTTCATCGCAGAAGTAAATAACATGCCCATCTATATTATCAACCAAGAGATCTTTAACCATTGCAACATTAGGTTCAACTTTAATTTGTTCAGAGGGTCTAGGTGCTCTAATATTACTTTTGTTAATCACAGTTGAAACTTTAGCATGTTCCTTAATCCTAACAGGAAAAGGTGGTTTCTCAATATAAGCGGTAGGCACAACTGGATCAGCATGGTAACCAATTGTTTCTTCTTTAACGCTAACAGGTTCCTCAATCTTTTCTTTAACAGGAGGATGATATTTAAACCACTTCTCCTTAGGGAGATCAACATGAGTAGCAAATGATTCACAAAAGTAAGTTACTATCTCAGAGTCAAGTCCATATTTAGTGCTAAACTTATGAAAAGCATCGGTGGCCATAAAAGATTTAACACAATTGAATTCAAGTATTATACCTGACTCATTACCTTTGTCGAGTTCCCAATCTTCAGAGTTGCATTTAATTCTATCCAGAAGATCCCATCTGAATTCAATAGTTTTCTTCATAAAGGAGCCAGTCGAAGAAGAATCGAGAGTATTTTGATTATCATGAGAAAGCCGAGTATAAAAATTCTGTAAGATAATTTCCTTTGCGAGCTCATGGTTGGGGCATGTGTACATCATGTACTTAAGCCTCCCCCAAGCTTGAGCGATGCTTTCTCCTTCACGAGGCCAAAAATTATATATATAATTCCGATCACGATGAACCAAATGCATAGGATAAAATTTCTGATGGAATTCAGTTTCAATCGGTTCCAGTCCCATGTATCGGTATCATCACATAGCCTATACCATGTCAATGCCTTTCCCCCCAAAGATAAAGGGAATACTTTCTTCTTAACTCCATCTCCGGATAAACCTGCAAGCTTAAACAATCCACAAATTTCATCCACATAGATCAAGTGCATATCAGGATGTATTGTTCCATCTCCTGCATAAGGATTAGCTAGCAGTTTCTCTATCATACCCGAAGGAATTTCATATTAAATATTTTCAGTAGGTGCAGTAGGTTGAGGAGCAACTTTTGGTGTTTCCGGTCGACGTGAAGATACCCCGAACAAACCCCTCAAAGGATTACTTTCCATAGTGACAAGTGACAGTAAATTTCAGCACGTAATATAAATGTTTCCTTACCAAATTCCACTCACCAAAGGCGCTTCACTCCCCGACAACGGCGCCAGAAAAGAGACTTGATGACCCACAAGTATAGGGGATCAATCGTAGTCCTTTCAATAAGTAAGAGTGTCGAACCCAACGAGGAGCAGAAGGAAATGACAAGCGGTTTTCAGCAAGGTATTTTCTGCAAGAACTGAAATTATCGGTAACAAGTAGTTTGATAGCAGGATAAATTGTAACAAGTGAGAAGTAGCAATAGTAACAAAGAGTGCAGCAAGTTGGCCCAATCCTTTTTATAGCAAAGGACAAGCCAGAACGATTTCTTATAATAAGCAACACGTTCTCGAGGACACATGGGAATTTTATCTAGTCACTTTCATCATGTTTGTTTGATTCGCGTTCGCTACTTTGATAATTTGATATGTGGGTGGACCGGTGCTTGGGTGTTGTTCTTACTTGAACAAGCCTCCCACTTATGATTACCCCCTCTCGCAAGCATCCGCAACTACGAAAGAAGAATTAAGATAACTCTAACCATAGCATTAAACATGTGGATCCAAATCAGCCTCTTACAGAATAGCGCATAAACTAGGGTTTAAGCTTCTGTCACTCTAGGAACCCATCTTCTAATTACTACTCCACTATGCATTCCCTTAGGCCCAAAGATGGTGAAGTGTCATGTAGTCGACGTTCACATAACACCACTAAGAGAATCAACAACATACATATCATCAAAATATCGAACGAATACCAAATTCACATGATTACTTATGACAAGACTTCTCCCATGTCCTCAAGAACAAAAGTAACTACTCACAAATCATCAACATGCCCATGATCAGTAGGGTATTGAATAGCATAATAGATCTGAACATATAATCTTCCACCAAATAAACCAACTAGCATCAACTACAAGATGTAATCAACACTACTAGCAACCCACAGGTACCAATCTGAGGTTTTGAGACAAAGATTGAATACAAGAGATGAACTAGGGTTTGAGATGAGATGGTGCTGGTGAAGATGTTGATGAAGATTGGCCCTCCCACGATGAGAGGGTCGCTGGTGGTGTCGATGGCGACGATTTCCCCCTCCCGGGGGGAAGTATCCCCGGCAGAATCTCTCCGCCGGAGAGCAAAAGTGCTCCTGCCCAAGTTCCGCCTCGAGACAGCGGCGCACCATCCCAAAAGTCTTCTCTATAATTTTTTTAGGTCGAATGCACTTATATACCAGAAAATGGGGGCCAGAAGTGGGCCGGGGCTCCACGAGGTACCAGGGCGGGCCTGGGAGGGGGGGGGGAGTGGCGCGCCCTGGTGCCTCGTGGGCACCTGGGTGGCCCCCTCTGGTACTTCTTGACGCCAATATTTTTTATTTATTCCAAAATTATTCTCCAGAAAATTTTAGCTCATTTGGAGATGTGCAGAATAGGTATCTCTGACATAGCTTTTTCAGGTCCAGAATTCCAGCTGCCGGCATTCTCCCTCCTTTTGTAAATCTTGCATATTAAGAGAGAAAAGGCATTAAAATTGCTCCACAAAGTGTTATATTGATCAAAAGCATTATAAATAACAGTAGCAATACATGATGCAAAATGGACGTATCAGAGAGCCATAAGCAATCACCTTGCGCTCTTGCATTAGGACACAGCCTAATCCTTGACGGGACGCGTCACAATAAATCACGAAGTCCTTGCGAGAATCTGGAGGAGCAAGCACTAGAGCAGATGTCAGCTTGTCTTTGAGTGTCTGAAAACTTTCCTGACATTTTTCTTTCCACTCAAACTTAACGCCCTTGTGAAGCAAATCAGTCAAAGGCTTGGCAATCTTAGAGAAGTTCTCGACAAAGCGGCGGCAATAGCTGGCGAGTTTGAGAAAACTTATAACTTGCTTGACATTCTTCGGAGGAGTCCATTCAAGAATAGCCTGAACTCGTTCTGCGTAAACAGCAATGCCATCTTTGGAAATCACGTGGCTGAGATATGTCACTTCAGACAACCAGAATTCACACTTGGAATACTTGGCATACAGTTGATGTTCACGTAGCTTCTCCAGTACAAGCCGAAGATGTTCGGCATGTTCTTCTTCATTCTTCGAATATACAAGGATATCATCCAGATAAACCACGACGAATTTGTCGAGGTAATCCATGAAGATGTAGTTCATTAACCGAGAGAAGGTTGCTGGAGCATTGGTTAAGCCAAAGACATGACGGTGTACTCGTAAGATCCATATCGAGTAACAAAGGCTGTCTTCGGAATGTCTTCTTCACGAACTCGGATCTGGTGGTATCCCAATCTCAAATCAAGTTTAGAGAATACTGAGGAACCAGCCAGTTGATCATACAAATCATTGATCCGAGGAAGCGGATACTTGTTCTGAATGGTTGCTTGGTTGATAGGTCGATAATCTTGAACCAACCGATTCATTCCATCCTTCTTCTTAACAAAGAGAGAAGGTGCTCCCCAAGCAGAAGAACTGGGACGAATAAATCCCTTACGAAGTGACTTGTCAATTTCCTCTTTAAGTTCAAGGAGTTCATGCGGCGGCATCTTGTATGGGCGCTTGGTGATACGTCTCCAACGTATCTATAATTTATGAAGTATTCATGCCATGTTTATAACAATTCTATATGGTTTTGGTATGATTTGATTAGAACTAACCCGGACTGACGATGTTTTCAGCAGAATTGCCATGGTGTTGTTTTTTTGTGCAGAAATAAAAGTTCTTGGAATTGGATGAAACTTTTTGGAGATTTTTTATGGAATAAATAAAAAATACTGGAACCAAGACCCACTGGAGGGGGGCCACCCAGTGCCCACAAGGCACCAGGGCGCGCCACCCCCCCCAGGCACGCCCTGGTACCTCATGGGGCCCATGTGGCTCCGTCTGACCTGATTCCAACGCTGAAAAATCCTATAAATAGAGAAACCCCCAGAAATAACCCTAGAACTTCGACTCCGCCGCCGCAAGCCTCTGTACCTCCACGATCTCATCTACAGCCCTTTTCCGGCACCCTGTCGGAGGGGGAATCATCATCGGAGGCCATCTTCATCATCCCGGCGGTCTCCATGACGAGGAGGGAGTAGTTCACCCTCGGGGCTGAGGGTTTGTACCAGTAGCTATGTGTTTAATCTCTCTCTCTCGTGTTCTTGATTTGGCACGATCTTGATGTATCGCAAGCTTTGTTAATATAGTTGGATCATATGGTGTTTCTTCCCTCTCTATCCTTGTTGTGATGAATCGAATCTTTTCCCTCTGAGGTTTCGTTATTGTCGGATTGAATATTTCAGATTTGAGAACACTTGATGTATGTCTTGCATATGAATACCCGTGGTGACAATGGGGTATTATATTGATTCACTTGATATATGTTTTGGCATTCAACTCGCGGATTCCCGCGGTGACATTGGGGTAATCTATGCATAGGGGTTGATGCACGTTTTCATTATCTTTTCTCCGATAGAAACTTTGGGGTGCTCCTTGGAGTTCTTTGTGTGGATTGAATATTATGATTATGAAGTTGTTTGATGCATATCGTATAATCAACTCACGAATACTTGTGGTGACATTGGAGTATCTAGGTGACATTAGAGTTGGTTGATGTGTATCATATGGTGTTATTTTAGTACGAACTCTAGGGCTGTTTGAGACAATTATAGGAATGGCTCACTAGATCGATCGGAAAGGATAACTTTGAGGTGGTTTCGTACCCTACAAACAATTTATATCTTATGTTCTCCACTAATAGGAACTTGGGAGTGATTCTTTACCGCACATTGAGGGATGGTTATATGATGCAATTATGTTAGCATTGTTGAGAGATTGCACTAGCGAAAGTATGAACCCTAGGCCTTGTTTTTAAGCATTGCAATACCGTTTGGGCTCACTTTTGTTACTAGCTACCTTGCTGTTTTTATATTTTCAGATTGCAAAAACCTATATCTACTATCCATACTACACTTTTATCATCATCTCTTCGCCGAACAAGTGCACCTATACAATTTACCATTGTATTGGGTGTGTTGGGGACACAAGAGACTCTTTGTTATTTGGTTGCAGGGTTGTTTGAGAGAGACCATCTTCAACCTACGCCTCCCATGGATTGATAAACCTTAGGTCATCCACTTGAGGGAAAATTGCTACTGTCCTACAAACCTCTGCGCTTGGAGGCCCAACACGAGTCTACAAGAACAAGTTGTGTAGTAGACATCACTTGGCAATAGGAGTAGTGCCCGGTTTCAAGTCTATGACAAATTCGATAGCTCTAGCTGGGGGTATTCCTGGAAGTTCTTCTGGAAAGACATCTTGGAATTCACGAACGACTGGAACGTTCTCTATTCCTTCAAGAGGTGAAGCATTCAATGCATTCAGAGCATATATCCGGCTCTCGGCATTCTGGATTATCTGGGCTAAGTAATGGATCACCTGGCCAGAATGGTGTGTGAGCTGGACTGACTTGTCGGCACAGTCGATCAAAGCACTATGGGCTATCAACCATTCCAACCAAGAATGATATCTATGTTGGAAAGTCCGAGCACCGTGAGAGAAGCCGGAAAAAGTAGACCTCCAATTTCGATTTGGTTGTAGGGGCTTACCATTGTGGTTTGCCACTTGGATCCCGGGGATTGAACCGATAATGGAGTGGGCAAAGATTCCATAGCCAAACCATGCAGCTGTGCAAACTATTGGGACACGAAGGCATGCGATGCTCTTGAATCAAAAAGAACAGCAGCTGGCACTGAATTTACGAGAAGTGTACCCACAACGATTTTTGGGGCCTCACGAGCTTCCTCAATCTTGACATGGGTGACTTGACCACGGCTCACAGCAGACGTCCTGGCTTTACAGTTTCTGAGATGATGGTTTCTACTGCTCTTCTTACGACCAACAGGAGGACGTGGTGCAACCTGAGGCTGATCCTGGCGACAGTTGATAGTAATGTGTCCAGGCTATCCACACTTGTGGCATAAATCATCATTATGGGGAGGAGCCATAGCATTGCGCTGTCCACCCTGAACCGTTAGTTGTCTCGGTGGTGGAGGCAGACGAGGTGCGAAATAAGATTGCCTTGGTGTTGGAGCAGGTCGGTGATAAACATTGTGCGGGATCCAGACTTGACGTTTCTGATCAGGCTGACCCGAGGATGGGCCAACATCTCGAGTACGCTTGAGCGACTCCTGGAGTTCAGTCAGACCAGTTTCAACTCGAAAAGCTTGGCTTACAAGCGTCGCAAAATCTGCACAGTCATGGACAACAAGTGCGAGCTTTATCTCAGGATGCAGTCCTTCACGAAATTTCTCCTGCTTGCGAGCGTCAGTGCAGACGTCATCCTCAGCATAGCGGAATAATTCAAGGAATTTTCTCTGATACTCATCAATAGTCATCTTGCCCTGAGTGAGTTTGCGGAATTCCTTCTTCTTCTGGTCCATCAGACCTTGAGGAATGTACTGTGCATGAAAGGCTGACTGAAATTCCTGCCAAGTGGTTACAGTTCCAACAGGCAGTATACGCCTGTGGCTTTCCCACCATTGAGCAGCTGGACCCTTCAGGTGAAATGCCGCAAAGGTGACATAACTGTCAGGGGCAACATTAGATGACTCCATCTCAAACAGGATGTCACGAAGCCAGTCATCAGCATCCATAGGATTGTTGGAGTTGCGGAAAATAGACGGGGTGAGGCGCATGAAATCTTGAAGTGATATCGGGCCAGGCTCCTGACGAGCATCGTTGCGTTCTAATCGATTTACCAGACTCTCATTGAGCTGATGGTTCAATTCAAACTGGTGCATCATTGCGGCAACATAGGGTGGAGGCGGAGGATCGTCAGCCATCCTGCTAAAACAACAGAGGCAGTTTAGCAAGAACAACTGCAAAATAATGGGATCATTCATGATGTATCATGAGTAATGAACAAGAAGTGCATTAGATACATATTAGTAGTCATTAAAGACATACAGATCCATGCACGGAGTTGGATACTAACGGCAGCAGGAGTTTGGAAACACTCGCAGCTAGACAAACTAGGCGGCACGCAGCACGCGGTGGATAGATACAACAACGAGACATAGCAAAGGCTACATCAACGTCAGAGAAAACCATTGGAGCGAGGAATCTGCAAGTGACAACGCAGGGTGCCCTCGATAAAAGGATCCCGCGGTCTGTGAATTCTGTGAATCAGAACCTGGCCCACAATTCAAAGGAGGGTTAATTCAAATCTCCGTGTGGATGTGATCACGAGAGCCTAGAGTTAGAGTCGGTAAAAATTTTAACCTGAAAAGAGGAGAGATCAGAGTCCCAGAGTAAGGAAGAGGAATAAAAGATCCTAATCCCATCCATTGGCGACGTGGGCCCGTAAGCCACACAGCCATGTTAGTAAAATAGTTTTACAAAGGCTAGACTCAACTTCAGCCAAGGAGTTGGAAGGGGCTTCCTACAAGCAGTCGGCTCTGATACCAGCTTGTGACGCCCTCGACTCGACCGTGCACTAATCATACATGCAAATGCGCACGATCAAGATCAGAGACTCACGGGAAGATATCACAACACAACTCTAGACACAAAATAAAATAATACAAGCTTTATATTACAAGCCAGGGGCCTCGAGGCTCGAATACATAAGCTCGAGATACACAAGAGTCAACGGAAGCATCAGTATCTGAGTACAGACATAATTAGACAAGGTTGCCTTTAGAAGGCCGAGCAAAACAACGACAACTAGATCGAAAAGGCGCAGGCCTCCTGCCTGGAAGCCTCCTAAACTACTCCTGGTCGTCGGTCTCCATGTAGTAGTAGGCTCCACCATGGTAGTAGTAGTCGTCAGCGGGATCAGCTGTCTTCGGGACTCCGTCATCTGATCGCAGCATTCAGGTATGGGAAAAAAGAGGTAGCAAAGCAACCATGAGTACTCATCCAAAGTACTCGCAAGACTTACATCAGAACTATTCTATTCATGCAGTGGTATCAAATGAAGGGGTTGTATCTGTGGACTAGACTGCAGAAATGCCAGAATAGAGGGGAAAGCCTAGCCTATCGAAGACTAGCATCTTGCAGCGTCTTGCAGCATTAGAAGAGTGTAGATTAGCATATAATATAGTAATAAGTATGTATTAGCAACTCCCAGAGATCCTTCCTCGACTCCCTATGAGAAAGCGATCCCGGAGCCATCATATCAGTTTAGTAACACCAGTATCCAGTTCAAGTTGTAGTAGATCGGGATACAACACTGAGCGTCCTGTTACCGTGGACACGGCTATTCGAATAGATAACTTCCCTGCAGGGGTGCACTACTGTTACCCAACACGCTCGATTAACTCCGGCCGAACACACTTTTCCGGGTCATGCCCAGCCTCAGCTGATCGACACGACGTAGTCCTACCTAGGCTCCGCAGAGAGGTCCCCGCCGGTCTACATCCTAAGTGATCAGGGGTCTTGGGCCCATCGCCCTTTGCACTCCGGGTTGTTGCGAGCAGGGTGAATACCAGCGCCATCCCTCTCCTGGATGGCACGATCCAACCGTGCCACAATGCTGAACTGGACATCTGACAGAGCTTTCGGCTGATACATACGGCGCCGAGGGCCCCATTAAACCATTATCCCGTGTGGTGGTAGTGCATATAGGCCAGTGGCCAACTCAGATCAAATACCCAAATGCGTTAAGCGTGTTATTGCTACTTGTAGCTTGCGTTGGTATTTCCCCGAAGAGGAAGGGATGATGCAGAATAGTAGAGATAAGTATTTCCCTCGATTATGAAACCAAGGTTATCGAACCAGTAGGAGAATCACACAACACCTAGTAAGCAGTACCTGCACACAAACAACAAATCCTTGCACCCAACGCAAACAAGGGGTTGTCAATCCCTTGGCGGTAAGATTGCAAGATTAAATTGTATTTGATAGATTGATAGATTGCAGCAAAATACTAAATAAAATAAATAAAAGAAAATGGCAGCAATATTTTTAGGGTTTTAGTAATTTGAGATAGATAGACCCGGAGGTCATAGATTTCACTAGAGGCTTCTCTCGAGAAAATAGCATACGGTGGGTAGACAAATTACTGTTGGGCAATTGATAGAAAAGCAAATAATCATGATGATATCCAAGGCAATGATCATGTATATAGGCATCGCGTCCAAGATTAGTAGACCGACTCCTGCCTGCATCTAATACTATTACTCCACACATCGACCGCTACCCAGCATGCATCTAGTGTATTAAGTCCATAAGAACGGAGTAATGCCTTAAGAACGATGACATAATGTAGACAAGACAAACTCACGAATTAATAAACCCAATGAATAGATCCCATCTTGTTACCCTTAGTACCAACGATACATACGTGTCATGTCCCTTTCTGTCACTGGGATTGAGCACCGCAAGATCGAACCCACTACAAAGCACCTCTTCCCATGGCAAGGTAAATCAACTTAGTTGGCCAAACCAAATCAATAGATTGGAGAAGAAATACGAGGCTATAATAATCATGCATAAAAGAGTGCAGCAAAGACTAAAATAATTTCATGGATAATTATCGGGGTACGACCATCTATGGGGCCATGCAGCCCCTTTGTGGTTCGGCGGGGAGGATCGGCGTGCACAAAGAGCATGAACAATGGAATGCGAGGGATTTTACCCAGGTTCGGGCCGCTGAGAAGCGTAAAACCCCACTCCTGCTTTTGATGTATTAGTGGTGTGGAAGCACAGTACAGGGAGCGCTTCTCCCGGCAAGGTGCGGAGAGAGCAGCTACACGAGAGGTGCCTGTGTTCGAAAAGGAGTCCGAATCCTCTAAACTGTTGCCCTGGCCCTCCTTTTATAGCTCAAGGGGTTACCACAGTGGCAAAACAGTAATTACAGTGTGATTAGATAGCGAACAGTGTTATCGTACCTAACTCTGCCAGTTTGGCACAAAGGCATTTAATGCGCCGTTAGGTGTCATGCGGAGAGGTAGTCCCGGCAAGGTTTCTGCACCGCTTGCCCAGCTACCTCGTATTATCTTGACACGCCTCCTGGACGGGTGTCATTAGAGGCAAATCTTGTCCCAGCGAGCTGACACGTGCCCGACAAGCCTCACCAACCAACCTGCCTGGTCGACACCTCACGCATCAGCGAACACCTGTGCGGCGAGGTGGAGCGCTGGAGGGCTGGCATAAGCTTGCCGGCATGGAGCTTGTCGGGTCTTCACCTTGCCGGTTTATGCTTGCCGGCGAGGAATTGTCTTCACCCTTGGTGTTAATTGATCGTCGAGCCTTGAGCTTCTCCTTTGCAGCTTCCTCGGCTGGTCTTGGAGTCATGGTCTTGGCAGTTCCCGGCAAGGCCTCGTCCGGCAAGGAGGCTGCTACTGTCTGTGCATAAGTCAGGGTATAAAATACCCATGTTTTATACACCGACAGGAGCCCCGGGGCCAGAGCCATACGCGCGTCCGAGGCGTCGTTGGGCTAGGCCCAAGTAATGCACAGACACGCGGCGGGAAACCGTCGTTGCAATTTCGGTCATGATGGTCTTCATTCTTTGAGATCTTCTTTGCTTCCTCATTAATCTGGAGTTGGGTGTGTCCTCGGCCGTCTTCCGGCAACTCTTGCCGTCGGGCTAGTCACGGACCGGCGCGCGGCCACGCGTGGCGAGGAGTGACTGCCATACCTGTCTTTACTCCTCCTTTTTCTGCGCCCCTCCATCACGCGCGTCTGCATACATGCGAGGCAGCGGATTGGCGAAGAGGGGCAGTCGTTGGAGTGGTGCGCCTGGTAATGGGTGCAGAATGCGGGATTGGCAAACTTGGACGATCGCCGGAGTAGTGCGCCCGCCCATGAATGCAGGGCGCAGGATTGGGGAGATTGGGCGGCCGCCCGAGGACGGTGAAGAGCCAGCCCCCCGCATCCTCCCTATAAAGAGGGTGCTGCGGAACGCGATGCTCATCCACTTCCTTCGTCCCATCCTTCCAGCGGCTGCTATCCTCGCCCCCTTCCTCCCGCTTCCGTGGCCACCATGGCGAGGGGGAAAGGCCGTGCTCGTGGGCCTGTCACCGCCACGCGGGCGTCTCTTCGGGATCGTGCTGGCGCTTCTGCAGCGGCCGCGGAGGCCGGCCCCAGCGCTCGGGGTGGAACCGCGGGTCGTGGAAGACGCGTCGCCCGGGGACGAGGTGGCCGTGGCGGTGCGCTCGTTACTCCGCCTCCAGCCAACCAGCCCTTATCAGGAGGCCACACGGAGGATACGGCGCGCGAGTTCGTCGTGGAGCTGCGCGACCGGCCACGGAGCCGGCTGCGGCTTCCTCGCCCTTTCGCCAGGGAGATGGAGGGCGTCGATTTGTGTGGCTTGTGGTTGCGTGTTGACGGCTACTGCCATGGCTCGATCTGGGTGGCCGTCGAAGCTTCCGCCAACGGCATTTTGTACTTCACGCGAGGGTGGAAGTCCTTCGTCCGTGCTCGCTGCCTAGGGCAGGGGCATCTCCTCCACTTCAGGCTGGACGGGGATGACACGCTCGTCGTGAAGTTCTTCGGGGCTTCAGGCGCTCGTCTGGAGTGCTGCGTGGAAAGCTCGAGCGACTCCGACACCGCTTCCTCCAGCGAGACTGAGGACAATGACAATGACGGCGATGACGACGGCGGCGCTCCAGGCATGAAGGTCGAGGACGACGGCTCCGACTCCTTCGTCTCGTATTGATCGCCGGCAGCACCATCATCTGGCTTCCCGGGATCGATCCGCCTAGGCGCCCCTTTTGCCCTTGTATTGCACCTGAGATAAACCCTGGCAAAGGGCCGATGAACATGATATCGAGCACTTCCTTAATGAACATCTGGTGTTTGCCGGGTTTAAATAAATGTGCGTCATTTTCCCTTGTCTCATTTGTCTTTGCATGATCGTGTTCCCTACGCTTGTTTGGAAACTTGCCGGTGCGTACACTTGCCGCGAGCGCTTTTGAGGAACGGGTCCTTAGTAGCCTGCTGGAAGTACCGCTGCCAGCAAGGCAACTTGCCGGGACAGAACGCAACTGCTAGGCTTGCCGAGCAGACTCGAGGCAAGCTAGAGCGCAGACCGTTCGCGACAAGGTTCCTCTCGCGTGCAGGTTTCTCATACAAAGTGCAAAATCGTTCAAGGGAGAACGTGAATGTAACTAAGGGAATATATTTTTTAGATCTTCCAACTTAGCTTTTCTCTACGTCATTTTTCTTGTTGCATGAAATGATCACTTGAACGCCATTTGGAACTGGTACCCATCTCCAAAGATGTCGGGGTACGACCATCTATGGGGCCATGCAGCCCCTTTGTGGTTCGGCGGGGAGGATCGGCATGCACAAAGAGCATGAACAATGGAACGCGAGGGATTTTACCCAGGTTCGGGCCGCTGAGAAGCGTAAAACCCCACTCCTGCTTTTGATGTATTAGTGGTGTGGAAGCACAGTACAGGGAGCGCTTCTCCCGGCAAGGTGCGGAGAGAGCAGCTACACGAGAGGTGCCTGTGTTCGAAAAGGAGTCCGAATCCTCTAAACTGTTGCCCTGGCCCTCCTTTTATAGCTCAAGGGGTTAGCACAGTGGCAAAACAGTAATTACAGTGCGATTAGATAGCGAACAGTGTTATCGTACCTAACTCTGCCAGTTTGGGACAAAGGCATTTAATGCGCCGTTAGGTGTCATGCGGAGAGGTAGTCCCGGCAAGGTTTCTGCACTGCTTGCCCAACTACCTCGTATTATCTTGACACGCCTTCTGGCGGGTGTCATTAGAGGCAAATCTTGTCCCAGCGAGCTGACACGTGCCCGACAAGCCTCACCAACCAACCTGCGCGGTCGACACCTCACGCATCAGGGAACACCTGTGCGGCGAGGTGGAGCGCTGGAGGGCTGGCATAAGCTTGCCGGCATGGAGCTTGCCGGGTCTTCACCTTGCCGGTTTATGCTTGCCGGAGAGGAATTTTCTTCACCCTTGGTGTTAATTGATCGTCGAGCCTTGAGCTTCTCCTTGGCAGCTTCCTCGGCTGGTCTTGGAGTCTTGGTCTTGGCAGTTCCCGGCAAGGCCTCGTCCGGCAAGGAGGCTGCTACTGTCTGTGCATAAGTCTGGGTATAAAATACCCATGTTTTATACACCGACAGGAGCCCCCGGGCCTGGGCCATACGCGCGTCCGAGGCAGCGTTGGGCTAGGCCCAAGTAATGCACAGACACGCGGCGGGAAACCGTCGTTGCAATTTCGGTCATGATGGTCTTCATTCTTTGAGATCTTCTTTGCTTCCTCATTAATCTGGACTTGGGTGTGTCCTCGGCCGTCTTCCGGCAACTCTTGCCGTCGGGCTCAAGCTGGCGCTTCTGCAGCGGCCGCGGAGGCCGGCCCCAGCGCTCGGGGTGGAACCGCAGGTCGTGGAAGACGCGTCGCCCGGGGACGAGGTGGCCGTGGCGGTGCGCTCGTTACTCTGCCTCCAGCCAACCAGCCCTTAGCAGGAGGCCACACGGAGGATATGGCGCGCGAGTTCGTCGTGGAGCTACGTGACCGGCCACGGAGCCGGCTGCGGCTTCCTCGCCCTTTCGCCAGGGAGATGGAGGGCGTCGATTTGCGCGGCTTGTGGTTGCGTGTTGACGGCTGCTGCCATGGCTCGATCTGGGTGGCCGTCGAAGCTTCCGCCAACGGCATTTTGTACTTCACGCGAGGGTGGAAGTCCTTCGTCCGTGCTCGCTGCCTAGGGCAGGGGCATCTCCTCCACTTCAGGCTGGACGGGGACGACACGCTCGTCGTGAAGTTCTTCGGGGCTTCACGCGCTCGTCTGGAGTGTTGCGCGGAAAGCTCGAGCGACTCCGACACCGCTTCCTCCAGCGAGACTGAGGACGATGACGATGACAGCGATGACGACGGCGGCGCTCCAGGCGTGAAGGTCGAGGACGACTGCTCCGACTCCTTCGTCTCGTATTGATCGCCGGCAGCACCATCATCTGGCTTCCCGGGATCGATCCGCCTAGGCGCCCCTTTTGCCCTTGTATTGCACCTGAGATAAACCCTGGCAAAGGGCCGATGAACATGTAATCGAGCACTTCCTTAATGAACATCTGGTGTTTGCCGGGCTTAAATAAATGCGCGTCGTTTTCCCTTGTCTCATTTGTCTTTGCATGATCGTGATCCCTACGCTTGTTTGGAAACTTGCCGGTGCGTACACTTGCCGCAAGCGCTTTTGAGGAACGGGTCCTTAGCAGCCTACTGGAAGTACCGCTGCTGGCAAGGCAACTTGCCGGTACAGAACGCAGCTGCTAGGCTTGCCGAGCGGACTCGAGGTGGGTTGAGTACAAAGATGCGCCTCCGTCAACGCACATGGCGTCAGTCGCCCTCTGGAATTCTTGCTTGCTGGTCTCATCGTCATCTTCTTCTTCTTCACTTCCACCATCTCCCTCTTTCTTTTGACGGCCCCTAGCAGGCTTCTCCTTTTGCTGCTTGGCCTTGCCGCGGCGGCCCCCTCGACCACCGCGGCCTTTCTTGCCGGACCCACCAGCACCATCTTGACCCTTTTCTTTGTCGCGCTTCTCGTATTCTGCCTTCTGTTTCTCGACAAGGTGCTCGACCTGCCGGCACTCTTGGAGATCATGGCCCTTGGTGCGGTGGATCTTGTAGTACGGCCCATCAGATTTGCCGGCCCTCTCATTTGCCGCCGCCTCCCGACAAGCGGCGCATGCAGCTGCCTCCTTGCCGGGACTCTTTGTTTTGGCTTTCTTGGCGGGCTCAGAGTTGCCGGAACCTTCGACGGCCATCATAGTCTTGCCCTTGCGCTTCCTGTTGTGCTTTTGGCCCTTCTTTCCCGAGGTGGCGGTATCACCGTCCTCAGAATCCACTTCGGCGCCAGCGTCCTCTTCGGGAAGCCTTCTTCCTTCCTCGGCACGCCAGCGTGTAGAGTTCGTTGATGGTCTTGGGCAACTTGACGTTCATTTTCCCCCGCATCCTCCGATTGCGCACATTCGTGTGAAAGGCGGCAATCATGGCTGCAGGGTGGATGTCTGGAATGTTGCGGTGTACACGACTGAATCTCTGGATGTACTTGCGCAAGGTCTCACCGTCTCTTTGTGGGATCACCTGCAGATCACTGGGCTGTCCAAGAGTCTTGTGACCCCCGGTAAAGGCACCAACGAACTCGTTGCAGAGGTCTGACCACAAAGAGATGGAGTTCTCCGGCAAGTTCATCAGCCAAGATCTCACATTGGGTTTCAGTGCCAACGGAAAGTAGTTGGCGAGGATTTTCTCATCTCTTCCTCCGGCAGCTTGCACGGCAATCATATAGATGCCCAGGAACTCTGCTGGGTTTAGCTTGCCATCGTATTTTTCCTACACTTCCGGCTTGAATGCTTGAACGGACGGCCACCGGACTTGCCGCAGCTCACGAGTGAAGGCAGGACACCCGACCTCGTAAGGTAGGTATCCGCCGACCCCCGGCGCAGGCTCATCAGCGACGGGGCCGTTACGTGCGTCAGATTGATGCCGTGCCTCGCGGCGCCGTTCGATGGTGGTGCCGGCGTCTTTAGCTCGCCTGTCTTGCAGTACTTGTCGCTGATCTTGCCGTGCTCGCGGATCCGAAGATGCGATCGACATCTCGTCGGGCCCAAAAGATTGCTGGGTTTGCCGCGGCTGTTGGCGTTGTTGTTGTTGGGGCTGTTGCCGCGGTGGAGACTGCACCGTTAGTGTGGTCCCGTCAGCGCGGCCACCAGCTGGAGATGCCAGCGTCGGTCGCGGACGCCGAGAGGGTTCCGCTTGCGGCGATTTACTCGCTTCGGCAAATCCAATCAAGCTCTGGATGGTGGCTCTCCACTCGTCCATCTTCTCTGCTGCCGGAGGGAAGTTCAGCAACATCTGAGCCCGCGCCATTGCTTCTGCTGCTGTGGCGGGCATGGCCGGGAGCGAAGAGCGCGACGTCGCTCTACTCCTGGCAGAGCCAGTAGGAGCGCCATCGCGGCTCTGCTGCCATGGCACATGATCAGCAGTGGGTCGCCGTGGCGGAGGCGGTGCCTGAGGGTCCGGGGCTTGGTCCACGGGCGTCTTGCCGTGAGGGTGCCGCTGCCCGGAGTCGTTGGCGCCGCTCGGGGTCGTACCCCCCCCCCCATCGTGTGAGGGGCGCGGCGATCGTCCTGAAGCAGCGTCCTTGGACGTCCCTGCAGCGGGGTCTCGGCTCGCGCCAGCCCGGGCGTGGCCGCCCCGGCGGCTGCGTTCGTCGTCGCGGCGAGCAAGAGGAGGAGGAGGAAGGGGTCCGCCCGCTCCGCCCGCGCCGCCACGGCTCCGTTCGCCAGAGGACCGAGGAGGTCGACCGGCTCCGTCGTGCTCGTCCCTCATGCCGGTCGCGATGGGCGCAATGACCGCGCCGCCCACGCTGGTCGCGCCGACAGCTGTGCCCGCACCGCCCGCATTGGCTGTGTCGCCCGCGCCGCCTGCGGACTTGTGCGGGGTGGCCGTCATCGTGATGCCCTTCTTCTTGGGCGCCATCGATGACGAGGAGGACGGTGAAAAAGTTGATGATGAAGATGAAGAAGATGTGCGGTCCGCTGATCAAGGTTCGCACAAAACACCTCTCCGCCCCTACCTGGCACGCCAAAGATGTCGGGGTACGACCATCTATGGGGCCATGCAGCCCCTTTGTGGTTCGGCGGGGAGGATCGGCATGCACAAAGAGCATGAACAATGGAACGCGAGGGATTTTACCCAGGTTCGGGCCGCAGAGAAGCGTAAAACCCCACTCCTGCTTTTGATATATTAGTGGTGTGGAAGCACAGTACAGGGAGCGCTTGTCCCGGCAAGGTGCGGAGAGAGCAGCTACACGAGAGGTGCCTGTGTTAGAAAAGGAGTCCGAATGCTCTAAACGGTTGCCCTGGCGCTCCTTTTATAGCTCAAGGGGTTACCACAGTGGCAAAACAGTAATTACAGTGCGATTAGATAGCGAACAGTGTTATAGTACCTAACTCTGCCGGTTTGGGACAAAGGCATTTAATGCGCCGTTAGGTGTCATGCGGAGAGGTAGTCCCGGCAAGGTTTCTGCACCGCTTGCCCAGCTACCTCGTATTATCTTGACACGCCTCCTGGACGGGTGTCATTAGAGGCAAATCTTGTCCCAGCGAGCTGACACGTGCCCGACAAGCCTCACCAACCAACCTGCGCGGTCGACAACTCACACATCAGCGAACACCTGTGCGGTGAGGTGGAGCGCTGGAGGGCTGGCATAAGCTTGCCGGCATGGAGCTTGCCGGGTCTTCACCTTGCCGGTTTATGCTTGCCGGCAAGGAATTGTCTTCACCCTTGGTGTTAATTGATCGTCGAGCCTTGAGCTTCTCCTTGGCAGCTTCCTCGGCTGGTCTTGGAGTCTTAGTCTTGGCAGTTCCCGGCAAGGCCTCGTCCGGCAAGGAGGCTGCTACTGTCTGTGCATAAGTCAGGGTATAAAATACCCATGTTTTATACACCGACAATAATCTGGTCATAAACTCACAATTCATCGGATCCCAACAAACACATCGCAAAAAGAGATTACATCGGATAGATCTCCAAGAACATCAAGGAGAACATTGTATTGAACATCAAAGAGAGAGAAGAAGCCATCTAGCTACTAACTATGGACCCGAAGGTCTGTGGTAAATATATGTGGCCATCTCAGGCCCGGCCCGGCCGGCCCTCCCAGGCCCGGCCGTAAAATCCAGGGCCTAGGCCCGACGGGCTTGCCCGTGGGCCGGGCTTGGGCCTGAGTTTTGAGCCCACCAGCAGGGCCGGGCCGGGCTTGGGCTTGGCTAATTGGAAATTTAAGGAAGAGGCCCGGCCCACGGCCCCAGGCCCGACGGGCTTTTCAGGGCTTGGGCTTCGAAGTAGGCTTTATGGCAGGGCCTGGGCCGGGCCTGGGCCTCAGTTTTCTGCCGTGGGCTTTTTAGGGCCAGGCCCAAGCCCGGCCCGGCCCGGCCCATGGCCAGGTATAGTGGTAAACTACTCACGCATCATCGGAGAGGCAGCAAGGTTGATGTACAGCCCCTCCGTGATCGATTCCCCCTCCGACAGATTACCGGAGGAGGACACCAGATGGGATCTCTCTGGAACAGAATCTTGCGGCGGCGTAAAAAGTATTTCGTGAACTCCCTTGAGGGTTTCTGATTTTTCTGGAATTTATAGTGCTGATATTATAACAGCATGGAACAATCAAAAATTATAGATACGTTGGAGACGTATCAGCATCCCCAAGCTTAATTCCTACTCGTCCTCGAGTAGGTAATTTATAAAAACAGAATTTTTGATGTGGAATGCTGCGTAACATATTCATCACATATTCTTTTCTTTTGTAGCATGGACATTGGACTCATATGATTCAAAGCAATAGTCTATAGTTTGACATGAAAACATAGATACTCAAGCATACTAACAAGCAACCATGTCTTTCAAAATATCAACGCTAAAGAAAGTTATCCCTAGCCCATTATGCTCAATCATTGATCCATTTATGAAACACACTCAAATATTAGCTACAACCAATGCACAAGTATGACAATAGTGTTCTCTAGTTGGTGCTTTTGTAAGAGAAGATGGAGACTCAAGGAAAATAAAAATTGCATAAAAGTAAATAGATAGGCCCTTCGCAGAGGGAAGCAGAGATTTGTCAAATGTGCCAGAGCTCAAAGCTGAAATTAAAGAGATAAAAATATTTTGGGAAACATGCTTTTCCTATCAACGAAAACGAACGAGAATTCCCAATATCTTCCATGCTACATACATCATAGGCGGTTCCAAAACAGAAAATAAAGTTTATTCCTTTCCACCAATTCTTTCACAATCCATGGCTAGCCGTATCCACGGGTGCCCTCCATACCATCACTTTCCAAGGAATTTATTATTGTGATCACATAAGATTTTTCACTTCATTTCATTTCACATTTCGGGACTGGGCATCCCTATTACCGCCACACTCTCGTGCAATGACAAGTGAATAAACACTCATCGTGAGAATAACACACCTAGCTTAGAAGATATTGGCTACCCCCTTCCGCTTTATGAGCGGTACAGGCACACAAAACAGAAAAATTATTTTGAAAATTAGAGTTGGCACACGCAAATTTACTTGGAACGGCATTGAAATACCGCATATAGGTAGATATAGTGGACTCATATGGCAAAACTGGGTTTAAGGATTTTGGATGCACAAGCAGTATTTCCGCTTAGTACAAATGAAGGCTAGCAAAATATTGAGAAGCAACCAACCAAAAAACGAAAACGGTCATAAACATGCATTGAACATAACTAACACCGAATAATGCACCATAATAGGATATAACTTCATTGCATAACTATTGACTTAACGTGCTTGCATAGGGAATCACAAACCTTAACACTAATATTCTTACTTAAACACAATTACTCACTAACATGGCATCACATATCATCATTTCCATATCGCAAAACTATTGAAAGGAATCACACTTGTCATATCCAATGATCTATATGAAAGTTTTTATCTATATCCCTCTTGAATATTCATCACTTTGGGACCAATTGCATAACATGTGCAAATTACCGTCACTATCATTATCTCTCAAAAAGATTTAAGTGAAGCATAAGAGTGCAAATATTTCTTCAAAATTTCAATCTTAACAATTCTCAAAATAATATAAGTGAAGCATGAGAATTCATTTATTCAAAATTTTAATCAAGTCAATTCTCAAAATGATATAAGTGAATAATGAGAATTCATTTCTTCAAAATTTTATTAAGTCAATTCTCAAAATGATATAACTGAAGCATGAGAATTTATTTCTTTAAAATTTCAATCAACTCTCAAATAAATATAAGTGAAGCATGAGAGTTTATTTCTTCAAAATTTTAATAAACTCTCAAAATAATATAAGTGAAGCATGAGAGTTTATTTCTTCAAAATTTCAGCCACCACCGTGCTCAAAAAGATTTAAGTGAAGTACTAGAGCAACTGCCTAGCTCAAAAAATTTAAGTGAAGCACATAGAGTATTCTACAAATTATGATGATAACGTGTGGCTCTCTCAAGATAGGTGTGTGCAGCAAAGATGATTGTGACAAACTAAAAAGCAAACAAAGCAAAGACTCATATCATACAAGAAGCTCCAAGCAAAACACATATCATGTGACGAATAAAAATATAGCTCCAAGTAAAATGACCGATGGTCGGTAGAATAAAGAGGGGATGCCTTTCGAGGCATCCCCAAGCTTAGACGCTTGTGTCTTCCTTGAATATTACCTTGGGGTGCCTCGGGCATCCCCAAGCTTAGGCTTTTGCTACTCCGTATTCCTTCATCCATCGTGACCTCACCCAAAACTTGAAAACTTCAATCACACAAAACTCAACAAAACCTTCGTGAGATCCGTTAGCATAACAAAATAAATCACTACTTTAAGTACTGTTGCAAACCCATTCATATTTTATTTTTGTATTATACCTACTGTACTCTAACTTCACCATGGCTTATACCCCCCGATACAATCCATAGATTCATCAAAACAAGCAAGTAGTGCATCAAAAACAGAATCTGTCAAAAACAGAACAGTCTGTAGCAATCTATTTAAAAGCCATACTTGGGAAAATTCTGAAAAATTAGGAAAACGTGGGAAATTCATATACCAATACTGTGTAACAATTTCAGATTTTTCTGACGCTACAGTACAGAAACAAAATTCGGGCACTGGACGCAAAACTTTCTGTTTTCCAAACAGCATCAATTATACTATCTTCCAAATCATCCTAAAGGCTTTACTTGGCACAAACACTAATTAAAAACAAATGCTCCTATTGATCCTAATGATGTGCCATTGTCAAAGTGGACCCAACCAGGGTCTTCTGGCCTCCTCCCGAAGCTTCTAGTATTCTTCTGGTCCAAGAAAAAATCTCCAAAAAGTTTCGTTGCATTTGGACTTCGTTTGATATTGATTTTCTGTGAAACAAAAACAGGGCAGAAAACAGCAACTGGCACTGGGCACTAGGTTAATAGGTTAGTCTCCAAAAATGATATAAAATTGTTGTAAATGATTGTAAAAACATCCAAGATTGATATTATAACAGCATGGAACAATCAAAAATTATAGATACGTTGGAGACGTATCAGTTATTAGTAGCTCGCGGACATGAACAGGGCTCAAGGCTCACCTCCGACACCCTGCCACACCGACTTGGTAATCCGCGGTCCAACGACCAGGGACCAGGCCCACCTCTCTCCTAGGTGGTCTCCACCTGCCCTGTCGTTCCACCACAATAATCTCTCGCGGGTACCCTTGGGTCAACCCGACTTCAACAATGGTCTGAGGTGAATGTCAAGGTACCCGTGTGTCTGTAACTTCAAGGGGGAATCCGAGGAATCACCCTCGATGGATTCCCACTCGACGTATCCGTCAAGGTGAATTTGGAGGAATCACCCTCGATGGGTTCACACTTGAGGGGTTGTACGACAGAGGCCTCATCGGAGGTGGTGAAAGAGGAATCACCCTCGGTAACCCACAACCGACTGGCTACACTACAGAGATGTCACCAGGAGTGAGGTAGAAGGTATCACCCTCGGCACTCGATAGTAGCTCTGCAGAGTCGTACAACTAAGGGGGTGTGCGGTGCTGTGTTCGGTCTCTGTACATCGATCACACTGATCGAGTCACCGGTGGTAAAGCATGGCAACAAGGACAAGGGTGTGGGGCCACTAATGGATCACTAGCCAGCCTATACTAAGCATTTAGGACAACAGGTAAAGTATCAACAGCAGGTTACAAAATCAGGCTATGCATCAGAATAGGAACAATCAAATACGGTAGCAAATTCTAATGCAAGCACGGGGGAGAAGGAATAGGTGATATAGGAATGAGCAAGGGGGTTTGCTTGCCTGGAAGCTTTGCTGAAAAGGAAGAAGGGTCGTCGGTGACGTAGCAGTCCTCGGGGGCAACGTCGGTCTCGGGGTCTACTGGAGAGAAGAGGGGGAGGAAACAGATAAATACATAGCAAACAAAGGCACTCACAGAGCATGACATGGCAATATGCAATGCAGGGGGGACCTAATACATCCCTAAACCATTTTAGTTAATTTAGGAATTAATTTGGAACTATTTACCGAAGGTCAGGCATTATTCATCTATCAGAAATAGGCCAAAAGTTCAATGTTCATCTACTTAGAGGGTTCTAACATGAGTGCAGATGACATATTTGGATTCGTTAGATTTTTCTGATCATTTTTCATATATAATTTATTTTCATCCGAGTTACGGTTTATTTTATATGATTTTTCAAAGTTTTATTTATTTTCTAGAATTTCTAAAATTTAATTTAAATTCGAAATTAAAATAGGAAAATGCTATGGGTACACTTCTGTGTACCCAGAAATGTGCATCTGTGGCTGACAGTGGGGCCCAGTTGACCAGGTCAACTGCCCAGTCAGCAGTTGACTGGACCGTTGACTGGTCAACTGGGTCCAGTCAACAGAGGTTGACTGGTGGGCCCCCCTGCTGAGTCAGCAGCTGACTGGTCAACCTTATCCAGTTAAATAGTGCCGGGGCCCACATGTCATACTCAGCCAGTTAATTAGAATGTTAATTTTCTAAACAGAGTTAATTAGTGGGTGGACCCCATCTGTCAGTGACTTATTAGGTTAGTTAATTAGTGATTAACTAAAGTAGGGGTTAGTTAGCGAGTGGGTCCCGTCTGTCAGCCGCACAAAGGCGGGGTTAGTGGTTAACGGCGTCGGACACGTCAGCCCACCGGCGACATGTCACCGGCGACCAAAACACACGGTGGCGCACCGCGGGATTCCGCTACAGGGCTCGGACGGGCACACGGTTGGTGGCATTCGAACGCTCGCGCTACGCCGCGTCGGATGGGGGCAGTGGCAGGAGCGAAGGCGGTCGGAGTCGAGCACCACGACGACGGCAGGCAGCGCCGGAATTCGGGGGAGGTCGATTCCGTCGAGGCAGGGCACAACAAGGGGCGGGGCTAGGCGCGTTGGGTTCCTGGAGAGCCCAGGAACATGACTGAGAGCACAAGCGCGGTTGGCAGCAGCTGTGAGCACGACGGCAACCAGGGCGGCGGCGACGAGCTTCGGTCACAAGCAGGGAACGGCTACGGCGGCAGATACGCAAGGAAGAGAGAGGGCAAAAGGAGAGTGGCTCACAGCGAAGCAGCAGGGCAGGCTAGTGAGCTCGGTGGAGCGCCGGAGACGACGGATCGAAGGCGGCAATCCCGTCTGCCCAAGGTAGAAGACGAGGAAGATGGCGACGTTGCAGAGGCTCCCGACGCCAACGAGATGCACCAGTAGACAAAGCAGTCGACGGCGGTCCTTCTGGCACAGGCAGGGGTCGTGGGGAGCTAAGTGGGCGCGCGGTCGAGCTTGGCCATGGCGGCGAGATTTCTGGCAAGTGCAGGGAGGAAGAGAGCGATGCGGGGAGGAGGGGAATGGTGCTAGGGTTTCGCCAGGGGGGTGCGGGCGTCGGCCTTATCCACAGACGCGGCCGGGGGATCGTCGACAGCTGCGCATCGGTGCTCGGGCGCGCGCGCATGTTGACACACCAGGAGAGAGAGCGAGAGGAGGGAGACGACCAGCGCTGGGCTGGGCCGTGGGCGCTGTAGCACTTAGGCCCAGCCGCACAGTAGTGTTAGGCCTCTTTCTAATTTCTCTTTTCTGTTTTATTTTCCAGTAGCTAGTCTGCCATTTATTTTTGCCCAAAATGAATTTTGTAAAATGTAGCACTTGTCTCAATAAATGATATGCAATATTTCCCACAAAAAGTTTGGTAGTTGAATAACTTCATTTGAATTTTGCTTAATTGGAAATGAATTAAAGTGGCTGTTAAAGTCACTGTTTCTGGATGCTAGGGTCAATTTGGAGATTCAAATAATGTTGATTTTATTTTTATAATTGCTTTGGGATTATTTGCAATATTGTGAACTATTTTGTTTGTATGTTTGACAATATAAATATTTAACCTGCAATTCAAATTTGGATTTTGAGTTTGAATTCCAAGACAAGTGGCACTAGTGTTTTACAAAAGATGTTGACTTGGCATTGATCATGATGGATCACTGTGGCACATTACAAGGGGGTGTTACACCAAGGCACCCCAAGGTAATATTCAAGGAAGACTCTAGCATCTAAGATTGGGGAAGCCCCAGAACGCATCCCCTCTTTCGTCTTCAACACTATCGGTAACTTTACTTGGAGCTATATTTTTATTCGTCACATGATATGTGTTTTGCTTGGAGCATCATTTTCTTTTGTTGAGTTTTGCTTGATGTTATCAATAATCATGTTTTGTATCTTTTAGTTCAATAAAATGCCAATTATAGCCTTTACCATGCTCAGTTTGCAATTTAATGTGTTGCTGTTTGAAAACAGAAAGTTTCTATTATGTCCAGAATATTCCTGAATAGTCAGAACATGATAAAAATCTGAAATTTTTACACAGTAAGCATGCATGAGTTCACTGTCACGTGGTAATTTTTCAGAATTTTTGTAGTTAGGGAAGTATGAATTCGTATTCACCCTTTACAGACTGTTCTGTTTAGACAGATTTCGGTTATAGTTGCATTGTTTGCATATGTTGCTTGTTTAATGTTTCTATTTGTGGATAGGAGTGTTAAATATGAAGAGGCATTTAGTATGAATGTTTAATTATAATTTTTGTGATTTGTTACAGTAGATAATGTTAAGGTTTTGAGTGGATTTATACTAACTTATCTCACGAGTTCTTGTTGAGTTTTGTGTGGATGAAGTTTTTAAGATTTAGGAGAAACCATGATATGAGAGGAATTAAGGAGACACAAGAGCTCAAGCTTGGGGATGCCCAAGGCACCCCAAGATAACATTCCAAGAAGTCTCAAGCAACTAAGCTTGGGGATGCCCCGGTGGGCATCCCACCTTTCTTCATCAACACCTATCGGTTAGCCTAAGTTTTTACTTGTTTACATGATATGTGCTATTATTGGAGTGTCCTTCTATTTTCATTGTTGTTTGAATAAAATTATCAAGATCTGAAATCTTTATTTGGAGAGAGTCTTCACATAGCTACTTAATTGTTTGACTACTCATTGATCTTCACTTATATCTTTTGGAGTAGTTTGTCATTCACTCTTGTGCTTCACTTATATCCTTTGAGTAAATGGTTGAATGAATTGAATATAATAAATCTGAAAATATCCATGTTCCATATGCTTAGTAATATTTCACATTGGGTTTAGAAAGTAAGATCTATTGAGGTTTGACAATCACAATATTGGTCATACAAGCAATTCATGAATGATTAGTATATGGAAGAGAAATTTCACATATAAATATATTATCTTGGACATCTTTTATGATTGTGAATACCCATTAATTATTTTCAAGCTTGAGCAAGTTAGTTGAAGTTGGACAAGGAAGACAACGTAATGAGTTATGTTTGGGTATATTTGCATAGAAGTTATATTGTTATGGATCCTCTAACATGTGGTGCTTGTTTAGAATCTTTTGCTAGCCTAAATCTCTGTACTAAGCGGGAATACTGCTTGTGCATCCAAAATCCTTGATCCAAGTTTCTTCCATGAGTGTCCACCATACCTACCTATATACGGTATTACTCTGCCGTTCCAAGTAAATTTGCATGTGCCACCTCTAATCATTCATATAAGCATCTGTTTTGTGTGCCCGTACCGCTGATGAAGCGGCAGGGGGTGGTCAGTATCTTCCATGCTAAGCGGGTTATTCTCAGATGAGTGTTTATTCACTTGTCATTGCATGAGAGAGGGCGGTAATTGGGATGCCCAGTCCGGCAAAACAAAATATATAATTAAACAAACTCCCCCGGAAAGTTGATTGTATGGAGGGCACCCGAGGATTCGGCTAGCCATGGCTTATGTTTGAATGGTTGAGGGGGAGTAAACTTTTCCTTTCCACTTGGGAACTGCCTATAATGTGTTTAGCATGGAAGATATTGAGAACTCTCGATCGTGACGTTGACAGGAAAGGCACACCACTCAAAATGTATTCATCTCTGTTTTAAGCTATGAGCTCTGGCACCTCTGCAAATCCCTGCTTCCCTCTGCGAAGGGGCATTCTATTTACTTTTATGTTATTTACATTCATGCTATTTATTTTTGTTGATTCAACTTCTTATTCCAACCTATTCTATAGTTGGCAAGCATCATGTGGTGGGGATAGATCCAGGCACATATATCCATTCAAATATATTTGATCATGATTTATTATTGTTGACAATTATCTCTATGATAAATGAGTTGGGAGGCGAAACATTAAGCCCCTATCTTTCTCTGTGTTTGATGGATGCCATTTGTTCTAAAAATATGCTTTGAGTACTAGCAATCATAGAAGACTATATGATAATTGAGTATGTGAAGCTCTTAGTTAGACTCTGTTGAAGATAAGTTCAATTGCAATTGTTTGGTGACTAAGAACATAGGTTGTTAAGTTTCAAGAGAATGCATTGTTTGAACCATAACATGTGAATTGATTGGTACTTTATCATGATGAGTTTTATGAGAAAGAGTTGTTGTTATGATGCTAGGAAAAGTGATTGAAATTATCATTGATCAAACTTGTGCACTATGCTAGCATTCACACTTCATAAATTATTTCTTTTATCATTTACCTACTCGAGGACGAACAGGAATTAAGCTTGGGGATGCTGATACGTCTCCAATGTATCTATAATTTATGAAGTATTCATGCCATATTTATAACAATTCTATATGGTTTTGGTATGATTTGATTAGAACTAACCCGGACTGACGCTGTTTTCAGCAGAACTACCGTGGTGTTGTTTTTTGTGCAGAAATAAAAGTTCTCGGAATTCGATGAAACTTTTTGACGATTTTTTTTGGACCAAAAGAGACCCCCGAAGCTTCGTGGAAGGACTAGAAGCCTCACGAGGTGCTCACAAGGCACCAGGGCGCGGCCTGGGGGGGTCGTGTGGTGCTACCTTGTGGGGCCCTCATAGCTCCTTTTCGCGTGATTCCATCGCTGAAAAATCCTATAAATAGAGAAACCCCCAGAAATAAACCTAGAACTTCGACGCCACCGCCACACGCCTCTGTACTGAAGAAATACCATCTGGAGCCCTGTTCCGGCACCCTGCCGGAGGGGGGAATCATCACCGGAGGCCATCTTCATCATCCTGGCGGTCTCCATGACGAGGAGGGAGTAGTTCACCCTCGGGGCTGAGGGTATGTACTAGTAGCTATGTGTTTGATCTCTCTCTCTCTCTCTCATGTTCTTGATTTGGCACGATATTGATGTACCGCGAGCTTTGTTAATATAGTTGGATCATATGGTGTTTCTTCCCTCTCTATCTTCTTGTGATGAATTGAGTCTTTCCCTTTGAGAACACTTGATGTATGTCTTGCATGTGGATACCCGTGGTGACAATGGGGTATTCTATTGAGTCACTTGATGTATGTTTTGGTGATCAACTCACAGATTCCCGTGGCCTTGGGGTGATCTAGGCATAGTGGTTGGTTGCACGTTTTCATTATCTTTTCTCCAATGAGAAACTTTGGGGTACTCTTTGAAGTTCTTTATGTGGATTGAATATTATGAATCTGAAGTTGTTTGATGCATATCAAATAATCAACTCACGGATACTTGTGGTGACATTGGAGTATCTAGGTGACATTAGAGTTGGTTGATGCGTATCATATGGTGTTATTTTAGTATGAACTCTAGGGCTATTTGTGACACTTATAGGGATGGCTCAATAGATTGATCGGAAAGGATAACTTTGAGGTGGTTTTGTACCCTACAACAATTTCATCTTATGTTCTCTGCTAATAGGAACTTTGGAGTGATTATTTGTCGCACGTTGAGGGATTGTTATATGATCCAATTATGTTAGCACTGTTGAGAGATTGCACTAGTGAAAGTATGAACCCTAGGCCTTGTTTTTAAGCATTGCAATACCGTTTGTGCTCCATTTTATCACTTGCTACCTTGCTCTTTTTTTATTTTCAGATTACACAAACCTATATCTACTATACATACTACACTTGTATCACCATCTCTTCGCCGAACTAGTGCACCTATACAATTTACCATTGTATTGGGTGTGTTGGGGACACAAGAGATTTCTTGTATTTGATTGCAGGATTGTTTGAGAGAGACCATCTTCATCCTACGCCTCCCACGGATTGATAAACCTTAGGTCATCCACTTGAGGGAAATTTGCTACTGTCCTACAAAACTCTGCACTTGGAGGCCCAACAACGTTTACATGAATAAAAGTTGCGTAGTAGACATCAGGGCCATAGTTTTCACTACAGGCTTCTCTCTCGAACGCATAGCATATAGTGGGTAAACAAATTACTGTTGGGCAATTGATAGAAAAGCAAATAATTATGACGGATTCATGGCAATGATCATGTATATAGGCATCACGTCCGAGACAAGTAGACCGACTCCTGCCTGCATCTACCACTACTACTCCAGCCATCGACCGCTATCCAGCATGCATCCAGGGTATTAATTAAGAAATAGAGTAACGTCTTAAGCAAGATGACATGATGTAGACAAAGTAAACTCAAGCAATATGATTAAACCCCATCTTTTTATCCTTAATAGCAACAATACAAATACATGTTATGTCCCTTTCTGTCACTGGTATTGAGCACCGCAAGATTGAACCCATCACAAAAGCATCTCTCCCATTGCAAGACAAATCAATCTAGTAGGCCAAACCAAATCGATAGATCAGAGAGAAATACAAATCTATAATAATCATGCAAAAAAGAGTTCAGAGAAGACTCAAATATTTATCATGAATAATCTGATCGTAAACTCACAATTCATCGGATCCCAACAAACACACCGCAAAAGAAGATTACATCGGATAGAACTCCAAGAACATCGAGGAGAACATGGTATTGAAGATCAAAGAGAGAGAAGAAGCCATCTAGCTACTAGCTATGGACCCGTGGGTCTGTGGTAAACTACTCACACATCATCGGAAGGGCAGCAAGGTTGATGTAGAAGCCCTCCGTGATTGATTCCCCCTCCGGCAGAGTACCGGAAATGGCCTCTAGATGGGATCGCGGAAGAATAGAGGCTTGCGGCGGCGTAAAAGTTATTCGGGGTGGCTCTCTGTTGGTTTCCCAATATTTGAGAATTTATAGAAGTGGAATTAGGTCAAAAGGAGCCACGAGGGCCTGTTGGGTAGTCGTCGCGGAACCGACATTGGTGCTTTCATTGAGAGTCTGCTAGGTAGTCGTCGCGGTGAGATGGGAATTCAGATCGGCTCCACCGCGATCTACGCGTCGGAACCGAACTACATCGTCAAACGTCGGCATCTTCGTCGTCGGCCCGACTGGTCACCTCGGCTAGGCCGAGGACTAGGCTTCTCTTCGAATCGTCAAGTTCGGACGGATGTCTTCGTCATCCGGGATCATGGAAAAATCGTCCATGGTGCTCGGGGGCTCAACGTCAACATTGCCCTCGCGCGATCATGCAGTTTTTTCTGGACAGCGGATTCGTGTTCGCCATCCCCGTCTCCTCGAGCGTCGCTTTGACGATTGCTTTGGTGGAATTGTGCGGAATTGAGTCTAGAACAACCATGCAAAATTTCGCCGCGTTCCGAGGGAGGAATCTCCGGCGATCTCCAATATACCGGAGCCCTGTTGAATCTGGACGGGAATCTGGACGAGTTTAGGGCGAGGAGGCAGCAGCAGCTCGGACGTCCTTTGGAAGATCCAACCGTTCATCGGCTGCGGAATTCCCATATCTACCACCCCTCAAAATTTCAGCTCGATCCGACCGTTCAAACTCCGGGAAGCGTCCGATGAGTGCATCAATTTTCGGATCTGTTTTCTGCGCGAAAACGAATCCGGCCCGAGTTCACCTTTTTCATGAACAGATTATCGGACATCCTTTTTGAAGGAAATTTTTTTATAGGGTATTGTGTTTTGTTTTCAAGCACGTGCCTGCAAATTTTAAGCTTTTTCCAAGGCGATCTTCGTCGTCGCGTCGGTGTCAAACCAGCCCGACCACGTTGCTCCACGGCTACCGACCTGCGCCAACATCGACTGCGTCGTCGCTCCATCGAGCCGACGACAACCACCTCGGATCATCACCTCGGCGAGCCGACCAAGAGTTCGGCACCGCTCTCCCTAAGGATTGTCAAGATAACATCGTCACCTTACGGATTGTACGGGTCGGGCGTGCCAGCATCGCCGCGCGGTCACTTCTCAAGCCGGCATTGACCGCGTCACAAGTTCCGACCTGCGTCGGCATCGCCGCGCCGTTGCTTCTTCAAGCCGATGTCCACCACGCCGACCTGCTTCGACACCTCGGCTGGCATGGGGCTGCAACGTCACCTTACCGACCTGCTCCGTCACCTCAGCTAGACCGGGGGCTTCGCCATCTCTTTGTCAAACTACTCCGGGGACTTCGGCGTCACCAGCAGACCAGCTTCGTCAGCTCGGCCAGACCAGGGGCTTCGCCTCAACATCTCGGCAGTGTCGTACTACCACTTCATCAAGCCGAGCTCTTCGCTCGGAGACCTCAGCCGGACCGGGGGCTTCGCCATCGCTTCATCGACCTACTCCGGCGTCACCCTGCCGACCTACTCTGTCTCCTCGGCTGAACCAGGGGCTTCGCCTCGGCACATCGGCAGTTTTGTGCTGCCACTTCATCAGCCGAGCTCTTCGCTCGGCCACCCCAGGACCGGCTTGGGGGCTGGGATCTTGACCCGTTGCAAGCCCGGACTACGTCATCAACGCCGATCACATTAACCAGCTAAGTCGCTTTCATGCTTAAGTTTTCTAAATTCTTAATTTTTTGCTCGGTTCAACCAAGCATTATGTTTATGTTAAAAAAACGTTGTTTGTTAAAAACTCAGTTTGTTGAAAACTTAGTTTGCTAAAAACACTTCTTTTTCCCAAGTTAACTGGGGGCTCTTAAATTTATATGTGCCGCTTTATAATAAGTGTTTTCTTCTTGGTCGTTGCAAAGTCTTTTTCTACTACTCCTTTTTTCCGACGCGAGTGTGTGGTCAATAGCCGGGTAGCCTGGTTTCTCTCCAAAGCCGCTCGAGTTTAGTTCGCTAAACTAGCCTGAGAAGCACTCCGCCTTCGGGATAGGAGGTTGAAGCCGAAGGCTGACCCACTTGAAGTCTGGAGATCGGATGTATCATGTTAAAGCACGACGGAAGCACAAATTAATTTTAAGACTAATTTTCGGATTGGCACCAAAAAACTTGATTTACTTCGGACGTAAAGTTTTCACATAAGTTTTTTGGTTTTCCGAGCTTATGGCACCTTTAACCTATTTTTATGTTTTTTCAGGAGGCGGGGCATCCTCTTGATCGAGGTGTTCTGCGTGATGGTTTTGCTCGGGGAATTTTTTCCGACCTGTAGTTCGGCATCTTTCCTGCCGAGCTGCACCTCGGCGTTGTCCAAACGAGCATGGCAGTTGAACTAGTTCCCGAGGAGATACGATCCTAGGGTCGGCCATTTTGCCCAACCCATGTCTCGGGGGCTACTGCATCGACGATTCAATGCAGACAATTTACAAAGTGCGAAACAGTTTCCAAGGAGATTATGATCCTCAGGTTGGTCGGCCGGACCCAACCTGAGTCTCGAGAACTATGCACACCACTTTTATGTTTCTAAGTATGCTGTCGAGCTAGGAGTTGATCCTCAGGCCGATTTCGCGAATCGACCTGAGTCTCAGGGGCTACTGGGATCAGCAGTTTTGTGTTATCCTTCAGGTGCATCTCGGATTTTAGGCCGACACACACCTTGAGGGCTACTGGCTATACATCTCGGCAGAGAATAAATTGCACCAATCAACAAAAAACCAGCTCACGACCGAGGTGGTGCACCACCTCGAAAGCAGTCCGGCGTAAAGCTCGAATGCAAGTGGCTGGCTCCATAGAGGGCATTTTCGGCATTAAGCTCGGCTGAACTCATTCAAACTTTTTCAAAGACGAGGTACTCTATGACTCCTCGGATGCAGTCCGGCGTTGGAGCTCGGCTGCAAGAAGGCACCTTCGATGCAGTCCGGCGCTGGAGCTCGGATACAGACCGGCGTTGGAGCTCGGCTACAAAAAGACACCTCGGATGCAGTCCGGCATTGGAGCTCGGACGCAAGAGGACACCGCCGCACGGGAAAAACTTCAAACCCGGGGTATGGCGTAAAAAAGAACAAGGCATTGATAAAGGCCAAGAACCTAAAGGGGCTCCTCGGATACCCGACGTATGAACTCTTCGGATACACCTCGGCGATCCTCAAGATCGGAGATGGGAAGATTTGTTGAACCAGTTTTCAAGACCGACGACCGAAGATGAAGAACAGTTCGGAAGAACCGAGGAGCGTCCCCAACTTGAAGACCGGTTCAGGGGGCTACTGACGGTGTCCTGGACTAGGGGGTACTCACCACATCGTCTCCCGACCAGGTGGGTTGAGCCGAGGACCCCCATGGCGGTTCACTAATGGGCCACTTCGGGCAGCCCATGACGCATACAAGGAAGACTCTACAAGACTTGGTGCACAAGCCAAAGACTCTCCTAAACCCTAGGCCACCGGTGCATATATAAACCGAGGCCAGGCTAGTCAATAGATGAACTCATATTCATTAGAACAATCTCGTGGTAGATACATGTACTCTGTACTACACCTGTCATGCCCAATATGCGATCCTATTCTCGAGGAACTCGGAGGCCCCACCAAGAGTAGAAACGCATATTGGAGACGCTTGCAAGGTGGATATCATTACATCGTACCACATACATAATAGATGGGGATACAGACAAATACATACAATCATCTCATGAATACATCAATACATAACGAACATCATACAGAAGGGCAGCATCCGACTACGGAAGAAATCAAGCGAAAAGAAGAACGACATCCACCCTGCTAGCCCAGGATGCCGACCAGGAACCTATACCCAGATCGACGAAGAAGAAGAAGCAGAAGAAGAACTCCAAAGCAAACAAGCATCGCTCTCATGCCAAGACATCGCATTACCGGTACCTGCAACTGTTGTTGTAGTAATCTGTGAGCCACGAGGACTCAACAATCCCATAACCATGGGTAGCAAGACTATCAAAGCTTAATGGGTATGGAAGGGTAAAGTGGTGAGGTTGCAGCAAGCACTAAACATTATATGGTGGCTAACTTACGAGTACAAGAATAAGAAGAGCATCTACGCAAAATGGTCGCAAACTACAAATGATCACTAAGTGATCCTGAACACCTACTTACGAGTCAAACATAACCCCACCGTGTTCTCTTCTCGAACTTCCTCGAAAAGAGACGGTCACGGTTACGCACACGGTTGGTGTATTTTAATTAGGATTTAGTGTCAAGTTCTCTACAACCGGAGGTTATAAATATCCAAGTGCCACATAACCGCGGGCACTGCTTCGCGTATGATTTAACCCTGCAGGGGTGTTCCAACCTGGCCCATCATAAGCCTACACAAGCTGCGGTGGAAATACCTCAACCTCGAGATAGCCCACAGTATCCTCGGAATCCCGGTGCACAAGACATTTCGACAATGGTAAAACAAATCCAGCAAGACCTCCCGACGTGCCGACACCCTGATAGTAGCCGCGCGTATCTCGTCTCAGGCCACGACGGATGAGCTATGGTTACAGCGACCAACTCGCGAGTTGCCCCGGGTGGCGCCGCAAGCTGCTCTAGTTTTGCACCAGCACCATCAGCACTGGCCCACCTGTATTATGTTGAATTAAGAATCCTCGGGTTCATAACGCCCTATGCAAAATTAATTATTTCATTCAGTATTATTATGTTGGCAAATGTTAAAACCAAAGTTGGGCCTTGCTGAAAGCGTTTTATTCAAAGCGAACTGTCAAGAGGGGTCCCATTCCCCTGAGCATGTTAGGAACGCTAAACATGGATCATAACACCAGCATTTGGGAAACTAGGGCGGCTTGAGTGGAACAAAACACTAGGCAAAAGGCCGAGCCTTCCACCCAACACCAAGTATATAGATGCATTAATTAAATAAGAAATATTGTGATATCCCAACATATCCATGTCCCAACATGGAACAACCTGCAAGAGCACCTGCAACTAGCAACGCTAATAAGAAAGGGCTGAGCAAAGCGGTAACATAGCCAAACAATGGTTTGCTGGGTAAGGGTGGTTAGAGGCAGTATCATGGCATATGGGAGACTGACATATATGTGGTAGGAAGCGCGACATAGCGATAGCAACGAGACAACTAGCAAGCAAAGATAGTAGAGATATCCAAGGTCATGATCATCTTGGCTGAAATCCCGCTCGGAAGAAGAACGAGTCCATGAAGAAGACAAACCACGTAATCGAACGAATCCTCACAATCGCATCAAAACCGGAACTATCGAGAAGAAGCACAACCGGAAAGAAGCAAACAACACGGTAAACACACAAGCATATACATGGCATGATGCACAACCCAAATATGATGTATGACAAGATTAAATGTTGTTAAACATGGCAAGAGATGAAGCATAAGCAATCCATACAACTAGGCAAGGTTAAATGAGGCCGGAAACACAATTAACAATTCCGGAAAATCCCCATATGCAAATTTCAAAATTAGTACTGATCTGAATTAAACACAATGTTAAAGTTGTTAAACAGCAAGTTAAGATGCACCATGATGATCTACACGTTTTTCTAGTCAAGTTACATATGTAGAACATTTAATTCGGAGCTACGGTTTAGAACATATGAGCTAAACAAGTTTTACATGGCAATGATGCAAAATGCATGCAAACATCAACCACAACACACAAACCAAGGATGCAACATGATAATGTGAAACTACGCACAATTCTAAGCAAGTTTCATATAGGACATATGTTCAAAACGGAACAACGGTTCAACAATTACAATCAACACAAGTTATAATAGCAATCTGCCCCAAAACAGCAACATAACATATTGCCAACATCAAAACAGCAAGCTAGAGGAACATGATGGGCACAAACTTGATATGCACTTAAAGTAGACATGACGTACTTAAAATCATCTTTAAGGTTCAGGTTCATAGGCATCAAGGTTAAGTCAATATGATCCATGCAAAATGCAATGTTCTGCTAAACAGGGCATATGCATGAGCAGAGTTAATATGATGGCAACTTGAGAGCAAGAAAGAGACATGCTACAGGAACTTTACATGGCAACCAAAGGCATGGCATCAAAGTAGACATCACATAGGCCAAAACTCATGAAGGAACCATATGCATATGAGCTCTAGATTAGTGGCAAACATCAAGCAAAGTTGGCAAGTTTTATCACAGACAGCTTTTACTTAAAACAGCAACATTGACTAGGCATGTTTACAAGCTCATGGCACTCACATCATGGCATATCATGGCATGAAATAAATGCTACCAGAAAGAACACATGAAAATGCTCCAAAGTCATGTTGACAAGTTGCTTATATGGTGCATGTATTAAATCACACAAAAATGACAAAGTGACAAGTATTAACAGTTTCCAGCAGTAACATCATGAGGCACTTTTGCAATAGAGATTATGGCAACTAGATGGATCCTAATGTGCATGCAAATGCCACCATCATGTAGAGCACATAGAGTAGATCAATTTACATATATAAATCATCATCATAGGATCAACATGCACAAAGTTACAAGCACCCAAACATGCATGTATGAAGTTAAAATCCTGGGGACTTAGCCATTTTTAACAGAAAATCCGAGGGAGCGCAGTATAACTATACAGCGCACAGTGCGTCACTTAGCAGCAACCGAAAACAGGTGCAAAATAGAATAAAGCGCTCAGGGGCGGGTCTTTGCGGACGCTCACCATGGGCTCGGCCCAGGTCTGTGGAGAGGCTTGGCAGGCCGCGGGGACGAGGCCGAGGTGGGCGGTTGGGCCGGCGCAGAGGCCGTGGCCCATGCGGGCGCTGGCGAGCGAGGGGCTGCGGTCGCCCTCCTCCTCGAGATGCAGGAGGCAGGGGTGGCGGCGGCCAACGGCGGCGACGGCGGGATGGCTCTCCGGCGAAGGGGAGGAAGGCGAGGGAGGCCAGATCTGCGACGGGGCCTCCCGGATCAGTCCATCTTCGGGGATTGGGGATGAATTCGAGGCGCGACGACGAGCTCCTTCGGCGGCCATGGAGAACCTGCGACGGGTCAGAGAAGGGGAGGTGAGAGAGAAGAACAGGAAGAGGAAAGGGAAGGCAGGGAGGCCGGGCACTCATCTCAGGCGAGGTGGCTCCGGCGGCTCTGCTCGCCGGTGGCGGGCGGAGGCGGAGACGCGGCTGCGGGGTGGAGGAGGCGCTGGGCACGAGGGTCGCTCCTCAGGCGAGCAGCGCTGCGGGTGGCTTCGGGCCCCGATGGGCTCGGGCGGGCCCCGATCTGGGCTCCGCGAGCCTGCGGTGGTGGAGGGAGGCAGGGGCGACGTGGCCAGCTGCGGTTGGCCGAGGACGGCGGCGCAGGTGGCGGCTGGCTGCTGGGACGGCGCGGAAAATGAGGAGAAGGGGTAGGGTTCCAGATTAGTCAGGGGTAGGCTGTCTATTTATAGACAAGGGCTAGAGGAGGGGTTTTTAGTCCGTTTTCGGACCGTTTGATCTCGATCGGACGGTCCAAAACGGAGGGGGTTTTAGGGTAGGCCTAGATGGGCTGATTGTGGCTGTGTAGGTGGGCTAGGTCCAAGAGAGAGGAGAGAAGAGAGGCCCGGCAACACTTTGAAATACCGAAAACGTCTGCGATTTGACCGGCTATAGTGCCTCTATAGATATCCGTTGGGGCATCAAACGACCTCCGAATGGAACGAAATTTGGCAGGCGGTCTACCTAAAATATAATAAGACCGCACGCCAACTTTCAACCCATTCCGAGAACATTTTTATCCCACTTATAAAATAATATTTCGGAGGTGCCACGGGCGCGTGCGAGCGTGTCGGGTCTCGAAACGGAGAACGGAAGGGACGCGGAGAAGCCGGCAACTACGAACGGATGCAAGCTTTGAAAAACATGCGGATGAAATACACATGATGACATGGCCAAGTGCAACATGCAAGCGAATGACATGGCAACGACGACGAATAAAAGGAAGACATCTGGAGCATTGGTCTCGGGGCGTCACAACACCACATATCAATACAATCAAAAGCAGGACGTAGGGTATTACCTCTTCGAGAGGGCCCGAACCTGGGTAAAACTTTTGTGTCCCTCGTTCATCCTGTTACCATCGTGCCAAGACGCCTAGCTTAGGACCCCTACTACGAGATATGCCGGATTTAGAACCGACAGGCCCCACAAGGCAACACGGAGCGCCCCCCTAGGCCACGCCCTGTTGCCTTGTGAAGCTTCCGTGAGGCTTCCGGCCTCCTCCCGAAGCTTCCAAGGTCTCTTTTGTCCAAAAAAAAATCTCCAAAAAGTTTCGTGGCATTTGGACCTCGTTTGGCACAAATTTCCTGAAAAACCAAAAACAAGCAAAAAACAACAACTGGCACTGGGCACTAGGTTAATAGGTTAGTCCCAAAAAATGATATATAATTACATATAAAAACATCCAAGATTGATACTATAATAGCATGGAACAATCAAAAATTATAGATACGTTGGAGACGTATTAGGACCTGGTACTTCAGAGCTCGCACTGCTAGCCACTTTAACTAATGGGCCTAAAGTGTCAACGGGCTGGAATCGTATTGGACAGCCCACATGGCCCTAATGGGATGAATTCGGAAAGGCCATACAGTTTGTGTGTACCCGGGCAGTAAATGGGCTATATGCAAACATGTCGTTAACAGGCTTTCAATGGGCCAGCCCGCTAACTTTTGACCAAGTCGGGGGAACGCGACAGAAAACAAAAAAATTCGGTACAGCGAGGACGCCCAGGATCACTATGGAGATGCATACAAGGTTTGGATCTGATCGTTACCGACTCGTAGCGCAACAGAAGTAGAGTCGATGAAGATCATCGGTGCAGATCGTCGCAGCTAGGATTTACAACCTCCCAACCGAGAGGATGTTCTCCCTCGTCTGCCCCTTGGATAGTCCCTCGGACAGCCCTTCGGGAGGCGGTTGGACAGTCCCCCGGATAATGTCACGGACAGCCCTCCGGGAGGACCCTCGAAACTCGGATGGTATCTCAGACAGCCCTTCGCGAGGACCCTCGAACAGCCCCTCGGGCAAAAGATCGAACCTACGACCTCTCTACGGGGTTGCACACATACGGTGTCAGCTATCCGGCAGGGCTTCACCGTCCAGAACTAGTTCCCACCGGAACCCAGACAGCCTTTTTGCTCTACGAAACTATTTCGCTGGGAGGGAGAGAGAAAGCCAGATCATGCATGGCATTTGTATGTGAGAAAGAGTGAGTGTGGACAGTGCCTCTCCACCTCTATTTATAGGAAAAACCAAGGGGTAGGGTGGCACATGAAATACCCAAAATGTCCATGCTTTATGTCACACACAAAAGGGCATAATGGGGAGGCAAGTGGACAAGTGGGGCTCCATGGAGGAGCCCCCATCTTGGCCGGCCACACACATGTGCCCCCGCCCATGAGGGTCTCCCATCCATCCATGTCATCCCTAGATATTTTGGGACAAAGCCCAAAAAGGTGGCTTTCCAAAAAGTAACCATAAAGTGCTTTTCACTATTCATGAAAACATTTTTCCGCGACCGTTAAATCCAAAAATATTTATGTGGGCCTAGAACATTTCCAGTACCCCCTAAAATGATTTTGGACGTGTTCTGAAACAATTCCGGATTAGTGATTTTCATGAGCGAAAAGCAACCAAAGCAGTTCCGGCAGCTCCGGAACATTTACGTTTTTTTTCTCCGGAAAAATCCCAGAAGTTCCCAGAACAATTTTGGCACCCTCCAAGAATTTCCAGGCGTGTGCCGAAACCATTTTGACTTAATGGTATACTCCGAAACAACTTGTCGGTTTTACCGGAACTATTCCGGTGTTCTCTCTCCGGAACTCTTCCGTTGTCTCCGAAACTTTTCCGGTGACTTTCTCTCAGACTCCTTGTCTTGTATTTAGCAGATAGATGACCCTTAAGCATGTGACCCTATAGGTTTGGTGAAGTATAGACATGACCGGAACACTTTCCGATCAATGATCAACATCGGAGCCGTGGACACCCATATTGACCCCTATACCCACACGAATAAATATTCGAGTGAACCTCCAGTTGCCGTGTGCTATTCCTGTTGCTTCGCGATATGTTACAAACACCCGAGGTGATATTTATCAGCATCCCCGTGGATCAACACTTGTCCACAATGCCAGTTACCTCGTTACCGGTTTTGTTCTCTTTTCTCGTTCCCGTGTTCTGGCATCCCTGTGATCAAATCACATTGTGTCTGGCCAGACGATGATGGATACTGTAACACCGAGAGGGCCCAAAGAATATCTCTCCATCGTTAGAGGAGCAAATCCCAATCTTGAGCTATCAAGTCCCTTGTCATACTTTCCCATGAACCCGTAAGCCGCCGTAATAGTCACCCAGTTACAGATGACGTTTAACAAACCCCAAAGTTCATGAATCAAGCATGAAGGAAATTGATACTCTCATGGTCTAAGGAATTATGCAAACGTTAACTTTCTCTGTGTTATTAACCATTAACTTGTGACGAATGAATCTCATAGCATAACATCAAATCAGGCCAATTCAACACAAGTGTTCTCCTAACATTGTGCCCTCAAAAGTTGCCGGCATAGACATGCCCATGATCAAGAAAACATCATCATCATGCAATACTTGAGCCAGTCATAGAGGCTTGACTAGGAATACTTTTTACCGTTTATCATTCCACACGTGCATATGAGTTTTCCTCCGAGCCTCGTGGTTATTGTAGACTCGAGAACCATAGCAGTTATAGCACGGAATATAAACACAATTACAAACATGGAGATAATAATAACATTTATTATTGCCTCTAGGGCATATCTCCTATAGACTCCCACTTGCACTAGAGTCAATAATCCAGTCAATGCTAATGCACTTTACACATATGGCATACCAGTGTAAATTATGCATCACTTGTGTTATAGTCCCCGTCCAATGGATCTGACAACTTCAGCTCCGTGTGTATTGTTGCATATCCTCACATTTTCACGCTTTCACAAAATTCATATTTTGTGTGGACTTGGCTTTGTATATATGTGAATCACTGGTCGAACCTTGATTCCTCAGACTGAGCTATGGAGCAACCATCTACAATAGTGTCCCATTGACCAAAGCCATCTTGGAACCATACTAAGTTCATGAATGAACTATATGATTCAACATCTCCTTTGTCGCTTCTAAAGTGTTAACATACTTTGCCTTTGTTATAGAATTCGCCACAGTAACCTGTTTAGAACAATTCCAACTTACCGTGCCACCATATTGTGTATTACACAAAACCCTTAACTTAAATCAAAAATCGCTTGGAGCATTGATGAAGACGGTATCGATGTAATACCTTTACAACGAGCACTTCATAATCTCTACTTGTGAGGAAACATGTCATCAGTGCTACTGTAGTACTCAATGACATTTTTTACTGTTGTCCCACGATCAACACTTTGATCACTTTGGTATCTATACTCGCAACAGCTTGGGAGTATCGGACATATCTGGTTGTTTTACATACCATGGAATACATGATTAATCCAAACACAAGAGTGTGTGGAATCTCCATCATGTATTTTTCTCATCAGTGTTTTAGGACACCGAGTCTTGCAAAACTCTTTCCATGTGACTTCGGCAAGAATTACTCCTTGGCGTTCTTATGCTAAACCATTTTAGCATCTTGTCAATATGTATTCTTGGTTTAGCCAATTAGGTAATTTTATATCCATAGATAATTACGCCTAATATCGAGGCTACCTAGCCCAAGCACTTCATCAAAAAACTATTTATCAATGAAGTCCTAATTCGTGTTAAGAAATTTATATTATTTCCAATCAACAATGTGTCAAGTACACAAGGTTTTTAGAAATATTATTATGCTCCCACTTACTTTCTTGTAACCACAAGCATCTTCGTTACCCATTGATGAAATCAAACTCTTTTGACTATTTCATCAAAAACGAAGATTCCAACTCCATTTTGCTCTCTTCTGTTCATCGCTTGGAACTCTGAAGTTTGCATACTCACTAGCATCCTCTGGATTGACAAAATAGCTTGGACTGTATCACATGCAAGTCCTAGGTAGCATTTCCATCTTCACGGAAATCATTTTGGTATCCATGTATCATATCTCATGATTGAAAAATGTATCAATTGCTAGTTTAACCCGAACCGACTTTTAGCATCGCTACAGAGAGACAATCTCGTCGCAGTCAATTCCTTGAATTTGTTATAAGCAACAAGTCGAGCTTTATGGATAAAACATTTTTATTCATATCAGTTTATAGTTCCATTAATATTCGTTAGACTCTAAGTCTTTCGAAAGGGGTATCAAGATTTTAATCTTGAATCATTTATATGGAAACTATCTCGGATTGTATTGGCATTTAGCCAATTCCGGAGTCAGGGCCCATCAATGCTTCCTTGTGAATTGTAGGTATACTATTGTCTAACAACAATATCTCGTTTGTGCATCTGAGAGGTTTACACGAGTTTCGCCTACGTGGTTCAGCTGCAAGTTCGACCGAAGTCCATACATCTCATGTAGAGGCTTCCGTATCAGTCGTAGTAGGAAACTCTGGAATTACTTCCAAGGTTTCTTTCCCTTGGCCCGATGACGAAGATACTGTTATCTCGTCGAGTGATACGTCTCCAACGTATCTATAATTTATGAAGTATTCATGCCATGTTTATAACAATTCTATATGGTTTTGGTATGATTTGATTAGAACTAACCCGGACTGACGCTGTTTTCAGCAGAACTACCGTGGTGTTGTTTTTTGTGCAGAAATCAAAGTTCTCCAAATGCAGTGAAACTTTTTGGAGATTTTTTATGGAACAAATAAAAATACTGGAGCCAATACCTACTGGATTGGGGCCACTGGCTTCCCACGAGGCACCAGGGCGCGCCACCCCCCCCCCCAGGCGCGCCCTGGTACCTCGTGGGGCCCACGTGGCTCCGTCTGACGTGATTCCAACGCTGAAAAATCCTATATATTCAGAAACCCCCGAAAGTTAACCTAGATGAGTTTTTATGCCGCCGCAAGCCTCTGTACCTCCACGATCTCATCTACAGCCCTTTTCTGGCACCCTGCCGGAGGGGGGAAGGCATCACCGGAGGCCATCTTCATCATCCCGGCGGTCTCCATGATGAGGAGGGAGCAGTTCACCCTCGGGGCAGAGGGTTTGTACCAGTAGCTATGTGTTTGATCTCTCTCTCTCTCTCGTGTTCTTGAGATGGCACGATCTTGATGTATCGCGAGCTTTGTTGATATGGATGAATCATATGGAGTTTTCCCCTCTCTATCTTCTTGTGATGAATTGAGTTTTCCCTTTGAAGTTTTCATATCGGATTGAGTCTTTAAGGATTTGAGAACACTTGATGTATGTCTTGCATATGGATATCTGTGGTGACAATGGGATATTCACTTGAGTCACTTGATGTATGTTTTGGTGATCAACTTGCGGGTTCCGTGACCTTGGGGATTTATGCATAAGGGTTGGCACATGTTTTCGTCTTGACTTTCCGGTAGAAACTTTGTGGCACTCTTTGAGGTTCTTTGTGTTGGTTTGAATAGATGAATCTGAGATTGTGTGATGCATATCGTATAATCAAACCCGTGGGTACTCGTGGTGACATTGGAGTGCCTAGGTGACATTAGGGTTTTGGTTTATGTGTATCTTAAGGTGTTATTCTAGTACAAACTCTAGGGCTGTTCGTGACAATTAATGGGGATGGCTCATAAGATTGATCGGGAAGGATAACTTTGAGGTCGTTTCATACCCTACAACAATTTCTTTGTTTGTTCTCCGCTATTTGTGACTTTGGAGTGAACTCTTTGTCGCACGTGAGGGATTTACATATGATTCAACTATGTCAACAATGTTGGGAGATCGCACTAGTGAAAGTATGAACCCTAGGCCTTGTTTCTAAGCATTGCAATACCATTTGTGCTCACTTTTGTTACACTACCTTGCTTATATTTTCAAATTACAAAAATCTATATCTACTATCCATACTACACTTTTATCACCATCTCTTCGCCGAACTAGTGCACCTATACAATTTACCATTGTATTGGGTATGTTGGGGACACAAGAGATTTCTTGTATTTGGTTGCAGGGTTGCTTGAGAGATACCATCTTCAACCTACGCCTCCCACGGATTGATAAACCTTAGGTCATCCACTTGAGGGAAAATTGCTACTGTCCTACAAACCTCTGCGCTTGGAGGCCCAACACGAGTCTACAAGAATAAGTTGTGTAGTAGACATCAAGCTCTTTTCTGGCGCCGTTGCCGGGGAGGTGGGTGCTTGAAGGTATATCTTTAGATCTTGCAATCGAATCTTTTAGTTTCTTGTTTTATCACTAGTTTGGTTTTATAAAAGAAAACTACAAAAAAATGGAATTGAGGTTGCCTCATATTATTCGTCTTTATCATGTCTTTCTTGAAAATGATGGATCGAAAAATTGTGCTCAATTGATAGAAGAAGAATTCAATAAAATGTTTGGCATAAAATCTTTGAATGATGAGCATGATTGCAATGTTGTTAGTATGCTTTCTATGAATATCCATGATGCTAATGATATGCAAAGCCACAAGCTTGGGGATGCTATGTTTGATGAAGATGATATTTTCAGTCCCCCAAGTTTTGATGAGCAAATTTATTATGATGAAAGTATGCCTCCTATTTATGATGATTATATTGATGAAAGTGGAATTGGAGAGGCCATGACTTTATTTAATGATGATTCCACTATTTTGGAAGAAATTTCAATTGACTATGATAACAAAGTTGTTGTCTATGATGATTATTGTGATGACATGTATGCTATAAACAATAATGATAACCATGAAACTTGTCATCATGATTTTAATTTTCAATTGGATTATGCCAATCAAGTATCCCATGATAGTTATTTTGTTGAGTTTGCTCCCACTATTATGAATGAGAAGAAAATTGCTTATGTGGAGAGTGGTAAAATTTCTATGCTTGTGGATCATGAAAAGAATGCTTTATGTGATAGCTATATTGTTGAATTCATTCATGATGCTACTGAAAATTGTTATGATAGAGTAACATATGCTTGTAGGTGTTGCAATAATATCAAGTTTCCTCTCAATGTGTTGAAAGTTTTGATGTTATGCTTGTTTTTCCTTCCTATGCTAGTTGATTCTTGCTCCCATAAATTGTTTGCTCACAAAATCCCTATGCATAGGAAGTGGGTTTGGCTTAAATGTGCTAGTCATATGCTTCATGATGCTCTCTTTATATTTCAATTCTTTACTTTTATGCGAGCATCATTGAAATCATCATGCCTAGCTAAAAGGCATTAAAGAAAAGCGCTTGTTGGGAGACAACCCAATACTTATACCTACTATTTTTGTGTGTTCACATGATTAAGCTACTGTAATAATCATGTTTTATATGTTTTATTTCAATAAAGTGCCAAGTAAAACCTTTGGGATAGTGTGGATACTTATTGATTCAATTCTGTGCAAAAACAGAAACTTTTTTCTCCAGTGTTTAATTTCCCAGATTTTACCGGAGCGTCAAACAATTCTGAAATTTTTACACAGTATTTATATGAAAATTGTTGACGTTGTCCTAATTTTTCAGAATTTTTAGAGTTCCATAAGTATGGTAGTTGCTCAGATCATTACAGACTGTTCTGTTTTTGACAGATTCTGTTTTCAATGCGTAGTTTGCTTGTTTTAATGTTTCCATAGCTTATATTATGAGATATAAATTGTGGAAATGATAGAATACTGTAGAAATTATATGGGAACAATTGTGAATCTTGTCTTTTACAGTACCTAAGTGATGGTTTATTCTTTATCATACTAACCGTTCTCACGAAGTTCCGTTAAGTTTTGTGTGATTGAAGTTTTCAAGTTTTGGGTGAGATATCGATATGAGGAGAATAAGGAGCGGCAAGACCCTAAGCTTGGGTATTCCCAAGGCACCCCAAGGTAATATTCAAGGAATACCCAAGCAACTAAGCTTGGGGATGCCCCGGAAGGCATCCCCTCTTTCGTCTTCAACATTATCGGTAACCTCACTTGGAGCTATATTTTTATTCGTCACATAATATGAGTTTTGCTTGGCGCGTCATTTTCTTCTATTGATATGTGTTTTATGCTATCAATAATCATGTTTTGTATATTTTATTTCAATAAAAATGTCAAGTATAGCCTTTACCATGCTTATTTTGCAAATTCATGAGTTGCTGTTTCAAAACAGAAAGTTTGCTGCTATTGATTGAATTACCTAGAAATGTCAGAATGTGATAAAATCTTGAAATTTTGATACAGTCAACTTTGATAAATTATTTATAGTGTGGTAAATTTTCAGAATTTTTTGAGTTATCTAAGTATGGATTCTTAATTATCCTTTACAGATTGTCCTGTTTAGGCAGATTGCTGTTATAGTTGCATTGTTTGCATATGTTTGCGTGTTTAATGTTTCTATTTGAGGATAGGAGTATTAAATATGAAGAGGCATTTATTATGCAATGTTTAATTATAATTTTTGTGATTTGCTACAGTATAGAATGTTAAGTTTTGAGTTGATTTATACTAACTTATCTCACGAGTTCTTGTTGAGTTTTGTGTGGATGAAGTTTTTAAGATTTAGAGAAACCGTGATATGAGAGGAATTAAGGAGACACAAAAGCTCAAGCTTGGGGATGCCCAAGGCATCCCAATATAATATTTCAAGAAGTCTCAAGCATCTAAGCTTGGGGATGCCCCGGTAGGCATCCCACCTTTCTTCATCAACATTATCGGTTAGTTTTGGTTGAGCTTAAGTTTTTGCTTCTTCACATGATATGTGCTATTCTTGGAATGTCATTTTATTTTGTTTTTCTTGCTGTTTGAATAAAATACTTAAGATCTGAAAAAAAAATTAGAGAGAGTCCCCACATAGCTACCTATTTACTTAAACTACTCATTTGATCTTCACTTATATCTTTTTGGAGTAGTTTGTCATTTACTCTTGTGCTTCAATTATTTCCTATGAGTAAATTGTTGAAATGAATTGAATATCATAAAGTTGAAATTTATATGCTTCATATGCTTGTCTTATGGAAAGTAATGACATTACATAAAGAAAAGTATAAGTGGTAAAATTTATTGGAGGTTAACAAGCATAGCATTAGTCAATGATGCAATTCATGAAAAAGTTAATAAGGGAAGAGAAGATTCACATGCAAATATACTATCTTGGACATCTTTTATGATTGTGAGCCCCCATTAAGTATTTTATGTCAAAGTGTTGACGTTGGACAAGGAAGACAACGTAATGAATTATGTTTGTTCATATTCACATAGAAGTTATATTGTTATAGATCCTCCAACATGTGGTGCTTGCCCAATATCTTTGCTAGCCAAAAATCCGCACCAAGTAGAGATACTACTTGTGCATCCAAAACCCTTAAACCCAGTTTCACGTCATGAGAGTCCACTATATCTATCTAGGGATTGAATAAGATCCTTCAAGTAAGTTGTCATCGGTGCAAAAAGCAATAAAAATTGCTCCTAAAATATGTATGATATTTTATTGTAAGGGAAATAAGCGTTGTACGAACTTGTCATGGTAAAGAAATAAAAGCGACGGACTGCATAATAAAGGTTGCTATCACAAGGGGCAATATAACGTGACGTTCCTTTGCATTAAGGGCTTGTGCATCCAAAAATAAAAAGCGCATGACAACCTCTGCTTCCCTCTACGAAGGGCCTATCTTTTACTTTTATGCATTTACTTTTATGAATTTATTTTTTATGCAAGAGTCAATAGTGTTCTCCTCTACTTCTTTTTTATTTTTCTCTTTTGCAAGCATCATGTGGTGGGGAAAGATCTAGGCACATATATCCAGTTGGATATGAGTGATCATGAGTTATTATTGTTGACATCACCCTTCAGGTGAATAAGTTGGGAGGCGAAATCACAAGCCCCTATCTTTCTATGTGTCTGGCTGAAACTTTTGCTCCATATATATGTCGTGAGTGTTAGCAATCATAGAAGACTAAATGATGGTTGAGTATGTGGACTTGCTAAAAAGCTCCTACATGAGACCCTTCCTGAAAATATGATGAATTGCAATTGCATTGTTGACTAGAATAGTTTGTTAGTTTCCAAGAAAGTTTATGCCTTATACTTCATTGTTGTGATGAATTGTTACTTCCTCATGAGAAGTTTTATGATAATAAATATTGCTGTTATAATAATGATCTTGCTTTGAATCATTCAAGTCCAATGTCCATGCTATAAAAGAAAGGATTATATGATGATTATGATAGGTAGCATTCCACATCAAAATTTATGTTTTTAATTGCTACTTTATCATGATGATTTTTATGAGAGAAAGTTGTTGTTATGATGCTAGGAAAAGTGATTGAAATTATCATTGATCAAACTTATGCACTATGCTAGCATTCACACTTCATAAATTATTTCTTTTATCATTTACCTACTCGAGGACGAGCAGGAATTAAGCTTGGGGATGCTGATACGTCTCCAACGTATCTATAATTTATGAAGTATTCATGCCATGTTTATAACAATTCTATATGGTTTTGGTATGATTTGATTAGAACTAACTCGGACTGACGCTGTTTTCAGCAGAACTACCGTGGTGTTGTTTTTTGTGCAGAAATCAAAGTTCTCCAAATGCAGTGAAACTTTTTGGAGATTTTTTATGGAACAAATAAAAAATACTGGAGCCAATACCTACTGGAGGGGGGCCACTGGCTGCCCACGAGGCACCAGGGCGCCCCCCCCCCCAGGCGCGCCCTGGTACCTTATGGGGCCCACGTGGCTCCGTCTGACGTGATTCCAACGCTGAAAAATCCTATATATTCAGAAACCCCCGAAAGTTAACCTAGATGAGTTTTTACGCCGCCGCAAGCCTCTGTACCTCCACGATCTCATCTACAGCCCTTTTCTGGCACCCTGCCGGAGGGGGAAGGCATCACCGGAGGCCATCTTCATCATCCCGGTGGTCTCCATGATGAGGAGGGAGTAGTTCACCCTCGGGGCAGAGGGTTTGTACCAGTAGCTATGTGTTTGATCTCTCTCTCTCTCGTGTTCTTGAGATGGCACGATCTTGATGTATCGCGAGCTTTGTTGATATAGATGAATCATATGGAGTTTTCCCCTCTCTATCTTCTTGTGATGAATTGAGTTTTCCCTTTGAAGTTTTCTTATCGGATTGAGTCTTTAAGGATTTGAGAACACTTGATGTATGTCTTGCATATGGATATCTGTGGTGACAATGGGATATTCACTTGAGTCACTTGATGTATGTTTTGGTGATCAACTTGCGGGTTCCGTGACCTTGGGGATTTATGCATAAGGGTTGGCACACGTTTTCGTCTTGACTTTCCGGTAGAAACTTTGTGGCACTCTTTGAGGTTCTTTGTGTTGGTTTGAATAGATGAATCTGAGATTGTGTGATGCATATCGTATAATCAAACCCGTGGGTACTCGTGGTGACATTGGAGTGCCTAGGTGACATGAGAGTTTTGGTTGATGTGTTTCTTAAGGTGTTATTCTAGTACGAACTCTAGGGTTGTTCATGACAATTAATGGGGATGGCTCATAAGATTGATCGGGAAGGATAACTTTGAGGTGGTTTCGTACCCTACAACAATTTATTCGTTTGTTCTCCGCTATTTGTGACTTGGAGTGAACTCTTTGTCGCACGTGAGGGATTTACATATGATTCAACTATGTCAACAATGTTGGGAGATCGCACTAGTGAAAGTATGAACCCTAGGTCTTGTTTCTAAGCATTGCAATACCGTTTGTGCTCACTTTTGTTACTTGCTACCTTGCTTATATTTTCATATTACAAAAATCTATATCTACTATCCATACTACACTTTTATCACCATCTCTTCGCCGAACTAGTGCACCTATACAATTTACCATTATATTGGGTGTGTTGGGGACACAAGAGATTTCTTGTATTTGGTTGCAGGGTTGCTTGAGAGATACCATCTTCAACCTATGCCTCCCACGGATTGATAAACCTTAGGTCATCCACTTGAGGGAAAATTGCTACTGTCCTACAAACCTCTACGCTTGGAGGCCCAACACGAGTCTACAAGAATAAGTTTTGTAGTAGACATCATCGAGTTGCACTGTCCTCCCACTCACCTTTTTGCAAGAACCATTTTCTTCAAAATCATACCGCTCTTTGTGGCAAACCTTTTGCCTCGGTATAGTGATGGAGGAATACCCAATAAATTAGGATAACCTACAAAGTAGCACTTGTCTGATTTGGAATAGGTTTGTAAATATTTTACACAAGCCCCATATTCCAAATGTTAACAAAATACATAACATGGTTTGGTGTATGATGTTTACTACACAACTTATTCTTGTAGACTCATGTTGGGCCTCCAAGCACAGAGTTTTGTAGGACAGTAGGAATTTTCCCTCAAGTGGATGACCTAAGGTTTATCAATCCGTGGGAGAAATAGGATGAAGATGGTATCTCTCAAACAACCCTGCAACCAAATACAAGAAATCTCTTGTGTCCCCAACACACCCAATACAATGGTAAATTGTATAGGTGCACTAGTTCGGTGAAGAGATGGTGATACAAGTGTAGTATGGATAGTAGAAATATATTTTTATAATCTGAATGAATAAAAATAGCAAGGTAGCAAACGATAAAAGTGAGCACAAACGGTATTGCAATGCTTGAAAACAAGGCCTAGGGTTCATACTTTCACTAGTGCAATCTCTCAACAATGCTAACATAATTGGATCATATAACCATCCCTCAACGTGCGATAAAGAATCACTCTCAAGTTCCTATTAGCGGAGAACATAAGATAGAAATTGTTTGTAGGGTACGAAACCACCTCAAAGTTATCCTTTCCGATCAATCTATTGAGCTATTCCTATCAGTGTCACAAACAGCCCTAGAGTTCGTACTAAAATAACACCATATGATACACATCAACCAACTCTAATGTCACCTAGATACTCCAATGTCACAACAAGTATCCGTGAGTTGATTATACGATATGCATCAAACAACTTCCTAATCATAATATTCAATCCACACAAAGAACTTCAAGGAGCACCCCAAAGTTTCTATCGGAGAAAAGATAATGAAAACGTGCATCAACCCCTATGCATAGATTACCCCAATGTCACCGCGGGAATCCGAGAGTTGAGTGCCAAAACATATATCAAGTGAATCAATATAATACCCCATTGTCACCACGGGTATTCATATGCAAGACATACATCAAGTGTTCTCAAATCTGAAATATTCAATCCGACAATAACGAAACCTCAAAGGGAAAAGATTCGATTCATCACAACAAGGATAGAGAGGGAAGAAACACCATATGATCCAACTATATTAACAAAGCTCGCGATACATCAAGATCGTGCCAAATCAAGAACACGAGAGAGGGAGAGATCAAACACATAGCTACTAGTACATACCCCTAGCCTCGAGGGTGAACTACTCCCTCCTCGTCATGGAGACCATCGGGATGATGTAGATGGCCTCCGGTGATGATTCCCCCCTCCGGCAGGGTGCCAGAAAAGGGCTCTAGATGGGATCTCCTTGGTACAGAGGCTTGCGGCGGCGTAAAAACTCATCTAGGTTAACTTTCGAGGGTTTCTGAATATATAGGATTTTTCAGCGTTGGAATCACGCAAAGAGGTGCCACAGGGGGCCCACGAGGCACCAGGGTGCGCCTGCAGGCGCGCCCAGGTGGCTCGTGGGGCCTCTGTGACTCTTCTGCTGCTCCTCGGAAGCTTCCTGGGTCTGTTTCCTTCCAGAAAAAATTGTCAAAAAGTTTCGCTGCATTTGGACTTCGTTTGATATGGATTTTCTGGAAAAGCAAAAACAAGCAGAAAACAGCAACTGGCACTGGACACTAGGTCAATATGTTAGTCCATGAAAATCATATAAAATCCATATAAAAGTGCACCAAAATCATACAAAACTATAATAAACATGGCATGAATACTTCATAAATTATAGATATGTTGGAGACGTATCAGCATCCTCAAGCTTAATTCCTGCTCGTCCTCGAGTAGGTAAACGATAAAACAAATAATTTATGAAATGTGAATGCTAGCATAGTGCATAAGTTTGATCAATGATATTTCCAATTACTTTTTTCTAGCATCATTATATATCATAAACAGTAGCTCATCTCATAAAACTTCACATGATCAAGTAGCAAGATATTCACATGTTAAAGTATAGACCATAAACTTTCTTGAAAACTAACAAACTATGTTTTCAATCATCAAACAATTGCAATCCATCTTCTTTTCAGGAAGGGTCTATGTAAGAGCTTTGATCTAGCAAATTCCACATACTCAACTATCATTCAGTCTTCCATGATTGCTGACACTCAAAGCATATTTTTAGAACAAACCGTTTCAGTCAAACACATAGGAAGATAGGGGCTTAATGTTTCACCTCCCAACTTATTTATCTCATGGATAATGTCAACAATAATAATTCATGATCACCTATATTCAACTGGATATATGTGCCTGGAGCATTCCCTACCACATGATGCTTGCCAACTAGAGAATAATTGAGGTTGAAATGAGAAGAAATAATATTGACTCTTGCATAAAAGTAAATACATAAAGATAAAAGATAGGCCCTTCGCAGAGGGAAGCAGAGGTTGTCATGCGCTTTTTATGTTTGGATGTCAAGCCCTTAATGCAAAGGAACGTCACGTTATATTGCCCCTTGTGATAGCAACCTTTATTATGTAGTCCGTCGCTTTTATTTCTTTACCATCACAAGTTCGTACAACGCTTATTTTCCCTTGCAATAAAAGATCATACATATTTAAGGAGCAATTTGTATTGCTTTTTGCACCGATGACAACTTACTTGAAGGATCTTATTCAATCCATAGGTAGATATGGTGGACAATCATGGCAAGAAACTGGGTTTAATGGTTTTTGGATGCACAAGTAGTATCTCTACTTAGTACGAATTTTTGGCTAGCAAAAGATCCTAAGAAAACACCACATGTTAGAGGATCCATGGCAATATAACTTCTATGTGAATATAAACAAACATAACTCATTACGTTGTCTTCCTTGTCCAACGTCAACTACTTGATCAAGCTTGAAAATAATTAATGGGGGCTCACAATCATAGAAGATGTCCAAGATAGTATATTTATATGTGAAATTTCTCTTCCTTCAAAATTCTTTCATGAATTGTTCAAGTGACCAATGCTATGTTTGTTAACTTTCAATAAATTTTACCACTTATACTTCTTGTATGTGAAGTCACTACTCCCCATGTGACAAGCATATGAAGCATATAAATTTCAACTTTATGATATTCATCTTATTCAACAATTTACTCATAGGATATAAGTGAAGAACAAGAGTAAATGACAAACTACTCCAAAAAGATATAAGTGAAGACCAAATGAGTAGTTAAGTAATTAAGTAGCTATGTGAGGACTCTATCTCATTTAAAAATTTCAGATCTTAAGTATTTTATTCAAACAGCAAAGAAAACAAAATAAAATGACATTCCAAGAATAGCACATCTCATGTGAAGAAGCAAAAACTTAGGCTCAACCGAGACTAACCGATAACTGTTGATGAAGAAAGGTGGGATGCCTTGGGCATCCCCAAGCTTAGTTGCTTGAGACTTCTTGGAATGTTATCTTGGGGTGCCTTGGGCATCCCCAAGCTTGAGCTCTTGTGTCTCCTTAATTCCTCTCATATCATGGCTTCTCCTAAATCTTAAAAACTTCATCCACACAAAACTCAACAAGAACTCGTGAGATAAGTTAGTATAAATCAACTCAAAATCTTAACATTCTCTACTGTAAAAAATCACTAAAATTATAATTAAACATTGCATACTAAATGCCTCTGCATATTTAATACTCCTATCCACAAATAGAAACATTAAACAAGCAAACATGTGCAAACAATGCCACTATAACAACAATCTGCCAAAACAGAACAGTCTGTAAAGGGTGAATAAGAATTCATACTTACCTAATGCCAAAAATTCTGAAAAATTACCAAATGACGGAGAACTCATGCATTCTTACTGTGTAAAAATTTCAGATTTTTATCTTGTTCTGACTATTCAGGAATATTCTGGACATAACAGAAAACTTTCTGTTTTCAAACAGCAACACATGAACTTGCAAACTGAGCATGGTAAAGGCTATAATTGGAATTTTATTGAACTAAAAGATACAAAACATGATTATTGATAACACCAAGCAAATATCAACAGAAGAAAATGACGCTCCAAGCAAAACTCATATTATGTGACGAATAAAAATATAGCTCCAAGTGAGGTTACCGATAGTGTTGAAGACGAAAGAGGGGATGCCTTCCGGGGCATCCCCAAGCTTAGACGCTTGAGTCTTCCTTGAGTATTACCTTGGGGTGCCTTGGGCATCCCCAAGATTAGGGTCTTGCTACTCCTTATTCTCCTCATATCGATATCTCACCCAAAACTTGAAAACTTCAATCACACAAAACTTAACGGAACTTTGTGAGATAGGTTAGTATGATAAAAATAAATCATCCACTTAGGTACTGTCAAGACAAGATTCATAATTGTTATCACATAATTCCAACTATATTATATCATTTCCACAATTTATATTACTCAATATAAGCTATGGAAACACTAAAACAAGCAAACTATGCATCGAAAACAGAATCTGTCAAAAACAGAACAGCATGTAGTAAGCGATTTAAAAACCATACTTATGTACCTCCAAAAATTCTGAAAAATTATGAAAACGTAAAAAAATTGTAACTCAATACTGTGTAAAAATTGCAGAATTTTCTCACGCGCCAGTACAGAATAGAAATTCCAGCACTGGACGCAAAAGTTTCTGTTTTTGCACTGAATCAAATCAACAAGCATCCACACTATCCCAAAGGCTTTACTTGGAACATTATTGAAAGAAAACATATAAAACATGATTACTACAGTAGATTAATTATGTGAACACAAAAAAACAGTAGGGGTAAATGTTGGGTTGTCTCCCAACAAGCGCTTTTCTTTAATGCCTTTTTAGCTAGGCATGATGATTTCAATGATGCTCACATAAAAGTAAAGAATTGAAACACAAAGAGAGCATCATGAAGCATATGACTAGCACATTTAAGCCTAACCCACTTCCTATGCATAGGGATTTTGTGAGCAAACAATTTATGGGAGCAAGAATCAACTAGCATAGGAAGGCAAAACAAGCATAACTTCAAAACTTTCAACACATAGAGAGGAAACTTGATATTATTGCAACACCTACAAGCATATGATCCTCTCTCATAATAATTTTCAGTAGCATCATGAATGAATTCAACAATATAACTATCACATAAAGCATTCTTTTCATGACCTACAAGCATAGAAATTTTATTACTCTCCACATAAGCAAATTTGTTCTCATCAATAATAGTGGGAGCAAATTCAACAAAATAACTATCATGAGATACTTGATTGGCATAATCCAATTGAAAATTAAAATCATGATGACAAGTTTCATGGTTATCATTATTCTTTATAGCATACATGTCATCACAATAATCATCATAGATAGCAACTTTGTTGTCATAATCAATTGAAATCTCTTCCAAAATAGTGGATTTGTCATTAAATAAAGTCATGACCTCTCCAAATCCACTTTCATCAATATAATCATCATAAATAGGAGGCATGTTATCATCATAATAAATTTTCTCATCAAAACTGGGGGGGGGGGGGCTAAAAATATCATATTCATCAAACATAACATCCCCAAGCTTATGGCTTTGCATATCATTAGCATCATGGATATTCAAAGAATTCATACTAACAACATTGCAATCATGCTCATCATTCAAAGATTTTATGCCAAACATTTTATTGAATTCTTCTTCTATCAATTGAGCACAATTTTCCGCTCCATCATTTTCAAGAAAAAACATTATAAAGACGATTATATGAGGCAACCTCAATTCAATTTTTTTTGTAGTTTTCTTTTATAAGCCAAACTAGTGATAAACAAGAAACTAAAAGATTCGATTGCAACATCTAAAGATATACCTTCAAGCACTCACCTCCTTGGCAATAGTGCCAGAAAAGAGCTTAATGTCTACTACACAACTTATTCTTATAGACTCGTGTTGGGCCTCCAAGCGCAGAGTTTTGTAGGACAGTAGCAATTTTTCCTCAAGTGGATGACCTAAGGTTTATCAATCTGTGGGAGGCGTAGGATGAAGATGGTATCTCTCAAACAACCCTACAACCAAATACAAGAAATCTCTTGTGTCCCCAACACACCCAATACAATGGTAAATTGTATAGGTGCACTAGTTCGGCGAAGAGATGGTGATACAAGTGTAGTATGGATAGTAGAAATATATTTTTATAATCTGAATGAATAAAAACAGCAAGGTAGCAAATGATAAAAGTGAGCACAAACGGTATTGCAATGCTTGAAAACAAGGCCTAGGGTTCATACTTTCACTAGTGCAATCTCTCAACAATGCTAACATAATTGGATCATATAACCATCCCTCAACGTGTGATAAAGAATCAGTCTCAAGCTCCTATTAGCGGAGAACATAAAATAGAAATTGTTTGTAGGGTATGAAACCACCTCAAAGTTATCCTTTCCGATCAATCTATTGAGCTATTCCTATCAGTGTCACAAACAGCCCTAGAGTTCGTACTAAAATAACACCATATGATACACATCAACCAACTCTAATGTCACCTAGATACTCCAATGTCACCACAAGTATCCGTGAGTTGATTATACGATATGCATCAAACAACTTCATAATCATAATATTCAATCCACACAAAGAACTTCAAGGAGCACCCCAAAGTTTCTATCAGAGAAAAGATAATGAAAACGTGCATCAACCCCTATGCATAGATTACCCCAATGTCACCGCGGGAATCCGCGAGTTGAGTGCCAAAACATATATCAAGTGAATCAATATAATACCCCATTGTCACCACGGGTATTCATATGCAAGACATACATCAAGTGTTCTCAAATCTGAAATATTCAATCCGACAATAACGAAACCTCAAAGGGAAAAGATTCGATTCATCACAACAAGGATAGAGAGGGAAGAAACACCATATGATCCAACTATATTAACAAAGCTCGCGATGCATCAAGATCGTGCCAAATCAAGAAGGCAAGAGAGAGAGAGAGAGATCAAACACATAGCTACTAGTACGTACCCCTAGCCTCGAGGGTGAACTACTCCTTCCTCGTCATGGAGACCGCTGGGATGATGAAGATGGCCTCCGGTGATGATTCCCCCCTCCGGCAGGGTGCCGAAAAAGGGCTCCAGATGGGATCTCCTTGGTACAGAGGCTTGCGGCGGCGTAAAAACTCATTTAGGTTAACTTTCAGGGGTTTCTAAATATATAGGATTTTTCAGTGTTGGAATCACGCAAAGAGGTGCCACAGGGGGCCCACGAGGCACCAGGGCGCCTGGGGGCAGGCGCGCCTAGGTGGCTCGTGGGGCCCCTGTGGCTCTTCTGCTGCTCCTCCGAAGCTTCCTGGGTCTGTTTCCTTATAGAACAAATCGTCAAAAAGTTTCGCTGCATTTGGACTTCGTTTGATATGGATTTTCTGGAAAACCAAAAACAAGCAGAAAACAGCAACTGGCACTGGGCACTAGGTCAGTATGTTAGTCCATGAAAATCATATAAAATCCATATAAAAGTGCACCAAAATCATACAAAACTATAATAAACATGGCTTGAATACTTCATAAATTATAGATACGTTGGAGACGTATCAGTGTACCATACCATGGTGTCAGTTCAACAGATTTGATGGCGCTTTTTTTAGTGTAAAAGCCGCAGTCTCTAAAGCATTACCTTAAAAGGGATAATGGCAAATTGATTTATGTCATCTTTGATCTTACCATGTCATAAATGGTTTGATTACATCTTCACGGGCATTCCACTCACAGTGGTGTTCCGGGAGGTGTAAGTTATGAAACTCTTTTCACAACTCATCAAACATTCGCTAAACTTGTAACTCAAATATTCCTTTCCGCAATCTAATTGCAGAAACATAATTTTCTTGTTACAATAATTCCTACTTCATTTTGAAAACCTTTTGAATGACTTCAAAAGATCCAGACTTATGTCTCATCAAGTAAATATCCATATATCTACTTGAGTCATTTCTGAAGATAGACAAATCCACTACTAGCAACAACATTTATCGGACTACACACATCATAATGTATGATCACCAATAAGTTTGTTGCTCATTCCTCATGGCCTGTGAATGGTATTTCAGTCACTTCACTTTTCGGATGAAAGTTGCAAGTGTCAGATGATTCATAATCAAATGACTTAAAAAATCCATCATTATGGAATTTCTCCATGCGGGTTTCTCCAATGTGACCAAATACAGTGCCACACATATGTGGTATTCTTTTAGTCTTGCGACATTTAGCGTCAGTGTCACGGATGTATTATATTATTATCAATATTCATAACATACATCTCATTCATAATGAAAGTATGGCCCTTATGTTATTCATAACACCGAACATCAAAAGTTCTCTTATGAACAACCTTCTTGCAAGATACTTTATGCAATGGGCTAGAGTGTATAAAAACTCTAAAATGAATTATGAAAATAAATACAGAGGTAATATATTTTTTATCAATACTCATAACATACATCTCATTCATAATGAAAGTATGGCCCTTATGTTATTCATAACACAGAACATTAAAAGTTCTCTTATGAACAACCTTCTTGCAAGATACTTTATGCAATGGGCTAGAGTGTATAAAAATCTAAAATGAATTATGATAAATACATAGGTAATGTACCGAGTATGGCAACTTTTACTATGTTCACAACGCATATCTAAACCTCATTACTGACAAGTATTTTAGGCCATAGTAGTTCTTGCATCGAGTCGCAATAGAATGCAATCGAGCGGGTATCTCTGTGATCAACTCCCAATACCCAAGAATTAGTGATTAACATGTTTAATCATAATTCCCAAGAACTATTTCTTTGACCAGCCTTCCATACATCTATAACTCGTATGACATTCATACATGAGCTGGATATTCCAGTCTTCTCTCTTTTTGCCTTTATACTTCTAACAGTTTAACTTTCAGTATTTCTCCTACTCTCAGAAGAAGCACCCAACTTTAAGAGTGGCGTTAGCCCTGGACTTCCTAGGCGTGTAAGTCACACTAACACCCTTTGGATATTTCCTTTCTCTTTAAGTTGTTGTTTTATTCACCTTCATTACATGACAGGCGTTCTTCTGGATCCCTCTCTCATCAGTAAAATGCCCAGTAAACACTTTACTAATACTTTGCAAACAAACATTGCTTTGGATATCTCATATCTTTTAGCCTTTGTTTGTATCTGAAAATAATTTCCAGTTCCATGAATATCACATAACTATCCCAAACTTTTGAAGTTCGAGTCTCATGGAAGCAAACATTTTGCACTTGACCGTAACAGAATTTTAGCTTTTGGATCGAAGGACGAGAGTCACATCATCCATAGCATTAGTGGGAAAATACCGAAAACATGCGATAGGACAAAGTCCTTCTCGGCACTCTTGAGGACAATCCTCATATTACGTTCACCAATCGTAAAGATTAACCAGATAAATAACAGCTTATTCAATTTTAATAGGGAAGGTGGAAATGCGAGTCATTATTCTACAACTATTATACAAATCACACTTGGACTATGTCCATAATTAATTGCACTGAGAATTAAACAAGTTAATTCTATAGTGCGCTCCCACTCAAATCAATATCTCTCATAATTGATTGTGAGTGATACAAGACCCATATTGAAATTCAACGCCAAGGATGTATCCATCTCAAGTGACGAGAATTGCAATCGGTAGGCCAACTTGCCAATCACATCTCTATGTGACTCTTGTTCATCTTTCGATGGGCATGTTCCGAGCTCAGGACGATCCTCCGAAACGACAAGACAACCAAGTGATATCACGGCAAGGTCTCAACTCACCCGCCTCACACTTCTCTAATCGTTTGTACCCATGTATCCATGTGATACCCCAAAGAGATAGGTGCCGTGACGGTGCTACACTTGGGAGAACACTAACTACTTGATATTTTTGTGAGAGATCACCCTAATAAAAGCGACTACCGCGCAATCAAAAAGGGTGCATCATAAGGGATAAACATCTCAGACAATTCATAATAGCATGATATGGTATAGCCCTTTCTGACGGAGAAGTCTTTTATTTCTTCGTCTTCGGCATTCGCGTCGGTGTTCACCTTTGCGAAGATTGCCACCACCTTGTCGATGCACCAGATAATATTGCTATCTCTATAGCTAATAAAATAAGTGCATTACATAAGGTTGACATGTAGGTCATTTAAAGTGACAATCATATGGCTCCAGCCATCATGCCGAATCATGACATGCAGGTCATGTTAATTTGCATTATATAGTCATCTCATACATAATCAAATTAAATACGATGAAGACTATACCACATCTCAGGTCATCCTGCAAAACCAAGTTAGACGCCTCTAATCGGTTTATGCAACATTTTATTTTACGTGGCTTCTAAGGTTTCAACCAAACCGCAGCTACCAACGTTTATCATCAAGTATGATTATTCATGTCGCTAGATTAACTTTGCGGGGTGTATGAAACACAAGATAATAAAATCTCGCGCCCCATACTGAACTTCGTCATACGCATGACCCCCGTGCAGATCATATATGCATTGCCCTTTTGTCTGCGAAATTTCATCTTTCTTTTAACTATGGTGGAATTCAACGAACTGTTAGCACTTCGTTGATCAATCAGGATCGCGGATTGCCAGAACTTTGAAACACCACCATGCCGTTATCAAGATCAGAAATACACAAATTTCAGGGAAGCAAGAAAGAACATCGGGTAACAGATTTCATCTCCTACCCGCACAAATAATTTTCAGCAATAGAACTAATCTACTACAAAATTATATTGTGCAACAGCCATACATCTCTATGTATTCTAGATCGTAACCTGCAACTACGCATAGCATGGCTCATGATGCCACTGTAGGGGAATGCGACAGAAAACAAAAAAAATTGGTACAACGAGCACGCCTAGGATCACTATGCAGATGCATACAAGGTTTGGATCTGATCATTACCGACTCGTAGCGCAGCGGAAGTAGAGTCGATGAAGATCGTCGGTGAAGATCCCCGCAGCTAGGATTTACAACCTCCCAACCGCGAGGATGTTCTCCCTCATCTGCCCCTCGGACAGTCCCTCGGACAGCCCTTCGGGAGGCGGTCGGACAGCCCCCGGATAATGTCATGGACAGCCCTCCGGAAGGACCCTCGAAACTCGGACGGTATCTCGGACAGCCCTTCGGGAGGTGATACGTCTCCAACATATCTATAATTTTTGATTGTTCCATACTGTTATAATATCAATCTTGGATGTTTTTATAATCATTTATAGCAATTTTATATCATTTTTGGAGACTAACCTATTAACCTAGTGCCCAGTGCCAGTTGTTGTTTTCTGCCCTGTTTTTGTTTTACAGAAAATCAATACCAAACGAAGTCCAAATGCAACCAAACTTTTTGGAGCTTTTTTATTCCTCAAGATAAACACTGGAAGCTTCGGGAGAGGGCCAGAAGAAGAAGAGGTGGGCCACGAGGCACCAGGGCGCGCCCCAGGGGGGGTGGCGCGCCCTGGTTCCTCGTGGGCCCACCCCAGCTCCGTTTGACCTAATTCCAGCACTATAAATTCAGGAAAAATCAGAAACCCTCAGGAGAGTCCACGAAATACTTTTTACGCCGTCGCAAGCTTCTGTTCCAGAGAGATCCCATCTGGGGTCCTTCTCCGGTAATCTGCCGGAGGGGGAATCGATCACGGAGGGGCTCTACATCATCCTTGCTGCCTCTCCGATGATGCGTGAGTAGTTTATCGTGGTTTTGTCATGGCAGATGTCCTCGTGAAGGACTTAGTGGTGATGCCATCGCAACTAGGTGGTAGCTTGAACGGGGTTGATCGGAAACGAGAAGACGCGAGTTTTACCCAGGTTCGGCCCCTCGCGGAGGAGGTAAAATCCTACATCCTGCTTGATTAATATTGATGATCATAGTCACGATTACAAGGGTGCTGTTTCCCTGACTCAGTCTTGAGACCTCTCAAAACATCTATTTCGAGACCTGCTAAAACATCTGTCTCTAGACTTTTCTGTCTATCCTAACCTCTCAAAACCTGACCTTCTTGGGGTGCCCCGCCCCTCCTTATATAAGTTGAAGGGGCGGGTTACATGTAGAGTCCTAGTAGGATTAGGACTTAACCTATTCTGACTTCCCATCACAGGCTTCTCACCGTGGGCTTCTTAACGTCTGGGCTTCTTATCTCCAGGCGGCTCATTTTCATGGCTAAGTACTTGCCGGGTTACAATCTGCCGGGTCACCATTTGTCTGTCGGGTTACAAATGTCTGCCGGCTTACAACTGTCTGCCGGCTTACAACTGTCTGCCGGGTTAGAAACTGTCTGCCGGCTTACAACTATCTGTCAGGTTAGAAACTGTCTGCCGGCTTACAACTGTGTGTCGGGTTAGAAACTATCTGCCGGCTTACAACTGTCTGCCGGGTCAGGATCTGCCGGGTTAAATCCAGAAATGACTTAACGTCAGGGCGACTTAGCCCAGGGATGACTTAACGTCATGGTGACTTAAGCCCAGAGATGACTTAATCTTCAGGGCGGCTTATCCCTATGAGCCGGGTCTTGGTCATGGGGAATATCCCCAACATTAGCCCCCAGTTTAGCTTTGAATTTATTCATGCTAAACTCTTGAAATAAGAGTATGTAAAGGGACCGGCTCACTCAAAAAGACCAGTTTTAGTTCATTGACCAACTCCTGAAAAGTCTGAATCTCTGTCATATCAATATGCTGACGCTGGTTCCTTGCAGAAAAAATAACCCTTATGATAATATTGAATTGTCGTCAAATGCCTTGGCTTGATAAAAAGAAAATCCGTCTGATGTTAAACCAACTTTCAATGCTTCAGATTTTGATGAAGAATAAATCCAAATAATGTTGAACTTGATTTGTCCGAATAGCTTGAAGGTGTTCTCCTTCGCTTGTCCGAATAATCGTTGCAAATTTTTCCACCGACAAATATGAGACCTGGTTTGCTCAACACTGAAATTTTTTGAAGGTGTTCTTCCTCACATGTAGCCCCCAAGTCTTGAGTAGAACAAAGTGATAACTTAAGACTTGCTTCAATGTAAATATTGCAACTCTGGAGAAATCCGGATTGTTCGTCTGAGTCACCAATCATAAGTTGAATGTTCCACATATGTAGCCCCCAAGTACCGGGTTGTCTTGCCTGCAGCAACCTGGGACTTGTAATTGCCTTATGCTCATAAACTTCAACCAGTGTAGCCCCGAAGGGCCGGGTCATTATGCAATAATGAGCAGGGACTTTTGTAGATCTGATTATATAGACTTTGAGGAGCAATATGTAGCCCCCAAGGGCCGGGTCATCAATATGTGATGGGTCGGGTCTTCCAATTGGGACCTTATGACTTTGGTAAAGAACTGAATGTTGTAACCCTCAAGTGCCGGCTCAGTAAGATAAAACTGGGCTGGGACTTATAAAATGATGAAAGGCCGGCTCATCACCTTGAGATAACCGGGTGTGTTGACAATGTGATGATTTGAAAAGCAACTTGCATTAGCCCCCAAGTGCCATGGTGCATGCTTGCAGTGACATGGGACTGGCATACTTTGATGTAATCTTAATTTGAATAATGTAGCCCGCAAGTGCCGGGTCGTGTGCCTGCAGCAACTTGGGACTATTTCTTCCATTGTAAAATAAATCATATCCACTGTATGGATGAAGTTGCTGAATGCCTTGCATATCAATATTGAACCATGCTCCTTGCGGTAAGCTGGTATTTTTGGATGAGGAAATAATAACCATTTTTCTGAAGTGGCTTTGAAAACCTCAATCATCCAATACTGGTTATGATAACCATAATGAAAATCCAGCCATTTTGGCTATTAAATATTTGTTGGTTCCTGCAGAGTTACAATGTAACCCTGCTTGAAAACCGGCTCCTGCGACATAAACAAATATAGATATGCATACATGATGCATTGTATGATGATGCAATGTATGATGATGCAGTGTATGATAATGTATGTGTATGATAACAGAGTATAAAAACGCCGGCTTTCAAAGCATGGCATAAGACCGGCTTTCAAGGCTCGAGTCTTTGGTTTCGCTTCCTGTGGAAGCAGGCTTTCTGGCCTCTTTTGGTTTGTCCTATCTCTCTGAAAGCCGGCTCTCCACAACCAATCAAACGTTTTAACTCGGATGAGTTCAGGGTCACATACGTGATTGACTCATCAGACGTACGCCGGGTCATTTTTATAGGGAGTAGCATCTTGCTAACAGGCAGTTTTAACCAAGTATAGTTTGGCATTTCGCCGGGTTAAAGGGTTTTGTAGGCTAAACTCGATGAGTTGGAAGCCCCCAAGTAACCATATGATCATGGAAAAGCTCGGCATAGGATATACAGGAGACAACGCTACTACTGCAAACCATCTGGGGTCCAGATAAGCCGGCATTCCTTTGATCATTATTGAGCAGGCCGGGCCATCCTTGAGGCCAGGTCCTGTAGCAGGCCCGGCCATCCTTGAGGCCAGGTCCTGTAAGTCGGCGCGGTCAGGCGAGTCGGCCGCGGGCGCGGACAGATGAATCGGCCGCGGCATGAGCAGATGAGTCGGCCGCATGTTTGATGTAGGCGGCGATTTGCACACACGTTCATTGAGCAGTAGGCATGGTCGGATACTGGCGCATGATAACGTTTGGCGCAAGCTCTGTATCCGTGGCACGACGATCGTCCTTGCAGTGAACAATTGTCCTGCATAAAAAATATCACAAGCCAGAGTAATTGTTCTTTAAAGAACTTAATATATGCTATTTAGAATAGACTGGACGAATATCACCTGATACACTTGGATGACGGATGATCCATATGTAGCGTCCGTAGATAACCTCCAGTAATTTCAACGGCGATTTAGCCACACTCCTTCTCTTGCAAAAGGGCATCAACCACAGCAAAGGTCGTGGCGGAGGTGGCGGTCCGTAGCGGCGAAAACAACTCGAGGTGAGACCGCGGATGTTTAAGCAGAAGGCGGCTCACAGCGGACGCACGGCGGCTCAGAATAAGGCCGAGCGGGGGTGACTCAGCGCGAGGTCGCAGTAGCGACGGCGGAAACGGAGGCTCGAAGTGCGACCGCAGCGAAGCCGGAGCTGGGCGGCTCGGAACAGACCCTCCGGATCGTGCTGACCAATCCACTCTCCCCCTCTCTTTTTTTCGGGTCAAGTACTGAGGCCCCCCTTTATCCCACCGGGTCCGGTCCCCTTCTTTTTCTCCCTTGTCTGCAACGGCGAGATAAAACGGCCCTGGCAGGGGCGCGTCGGTCAGGCGGGCGGCAGAAACGGGGGCGAGGTGCAGGTGGCGGCTCGAGGCCGGCGGAGGCGAGGGCCACGGTGGCAGTGGCTGCAGAAGCGACTTGCGGCGGCTCAGAGGCGGGGACGACTTTAGGTCGTAGGGCGAGGTCGCACGGGGGGAGCCACGGCGAGGCGGAGCCCGGGCGGTTTGATTATGAGGCCACGGCAGCGGCTCTGAGATAAAGCCTCGGCGCGGAGGCGAACCAGCAACAGAGGCGGCTCAGGGCAGCAGCGGCGGCTTAGGTAGACGGCGGCTTGCGGGCCGGAACGGCGGAGGAGGCACGAGGCACGGCGGGCCTCGGAGGCGGCTTGCGGTAGAAGGGGGGCCCGCGAGGCGAGCTGTGGCAAAGGGGGACCCGTGAGGCGACGGCGACTTGAGGCGGGGCCTCGGTAGTGGAGGCGGGCCGCAGAGACGGCGGGAGCGGCCGGCGGAGATGAGGCCAGCGACGGCTCGGAAACGGCGGCGAGGCCGCCCGGCTTGGGCGGCGCGGTTGTGCGGCCACGGCAGAGAAGCGAAGACAGGCGGCAAGGTCGCTCGTCCGGGGCAGCTTGCTGCGGCCATGGTGGACCCGGTATGAGGCAGGGACGGCTCGGAGGTGGCGCGGGGTCGGGGCAGCTCGGGGGCGGCGGCTCGACGCTGGCCACGACGGAGGTGGCTCAACGCGCGGCAGGCGGCTCGAGACGGAGGCGAGGCTGCTCGGAGGCGGCCGCGGCAGAGGCGTGCCGCGAGCTGAGGCGAGGCCGGGTTGGCGGGGCGACGGCTGAAGCAGTAGAGCCGGCCCGAGGCAACGGCTCAGAGGCGAAGGCGACTTGACGAGGGCGGCTTTGGAGCGCGAACGCGCGAAGGCGACTGCGGGGGCGGCGGCTTAGAGGTGCACGACGACGGCGGCTTGGCACGGGCACGGCAGAGGAGGCGGCCGGGTCGAGGCGGCTCGGCGGCGGCTTGAAGCAGGTGGCTCACCGGAAGCCGGCGGGGACGGGCGGCTTCGAAGACGGACCCTGCGGAGACCGGCGGAGGCAGCAGGCGGCTCGGAGGCGCTGCCGTGCAAGCAGCGGCGGAGGAGTCCGGGTCGTGGCCGTTGACTCCCAATCGTGACTGTCTTCGCTTCCGGGTCGTGGCCATCCGCTCCCTTTTTTTTTATTAGTCTAAGACAAAACCAATTCCAGGTTGACTGTGGAGATTCAGTGGTTGGCCCGGTTAAACACGGGTAAAACTTGGACTGTGGCAGATTGCTCCGGCTCTTGTGCGCACCGCACGGGGCTAGCCGGCGCAGGTCTTTGGTGTCATAACAAACATGTCTCCTCCTGGGCGTGTGTTGCTGCAGTTTTCTGTTGGTCTCAACCGTAGCAGACATCGATCCATCCTCGGACAGATCGCCACCGACGTGTGTGGTGGCGCGTACGACGAAACCCTAGCTGCTCTTGAATTTAACCTTTGTATATCCTGTTTCGACTGCCCGTTGACCATGTAAATTCTTTCACACTGGCTCTTTTTAACCAGTCAATTACGAGTTTCTCGATCCCTGCGGAGCTCCCTCCAAGAACACAATACCACCGCGCGCCGGCCCCACGGTGGGCGCCAACTGTCGTGGTTTTGTCACGGCAGATGTCCTCGTGAAGGACTTAGTGGTGAGGCCATCGCAACTAGGTGGTAGCTTGAACGGGGTTGATCGGAAACGAGAAGACGCGAGTTTTACCCAGGTTCGGCCCCTCGCGGAGGAGGTAAAAGCCTACATCCTGCTTGATTAATATTGATGATCATAGTCACGATTACAAGGGTTCTATTTCCCTGACTCTGTCTCGAGACCTCTCAAAACATCTGTCTCGAGACCTGTTAAAACATCTGTCTCTAGACTTTTCTGTCTATCCTAACCTCTCAAAACCTGACCTTCTTGGGGTGCCCCGCCCCTCCTTATATAAGTTGAAGGGGCGGGTTACATGTAGAGTCCTAGTAGGATTAGGACTTAACCTATTCTGACTTCCCATCACGGGCTTCTCACCGTGGGCTTCTTAACGTCTGGGCTTCTTATCTCTAGGCGGCTCATTTTCATGGCTAAGTACTTGCCGGGTTACAATCTGCCGCGTCACCATTTGTCTGCCGGGTTACAACTGTCTGCCGGCTTACAACTGTCTGCCGGGTTAGAAACTGTTTGCCGGCTTACAACTGTCTGCCGGGTTAGAAACTGTCTGCCGGCTTACAACTGTCTGCCGGGTTAGAAACTATCTGCCGGCTTACAACGGTCTGCCGGGTCAGGATCTGCCGGGTTAAATCCAGAAATGACTTAACGTTATGGTGACTTAAGCCCAGAGATGACTTAATCTTCAGGGCGGCTTATCCCTATGAGCCGGGTCTTGGTCGTGGGGAATATCCCCAACATAGTTTACCACAGACCTTTGGGTCCATAGGCAGTAGCTAGATGGCTTCTTCTCTCTTTTTGATGTTCAATACAATGTTCTCCTTGATGTTCTTGGAGATCTATCCGATGTAATCTTTCTTTGTGGTGTGTTTGTTGGGATCCGATGAATTGTAAGTTTATGATCAGATTATCCATGAAATTATTTGAGTCTTCTCTGATCTCTTTTATGCATGATTGTTATAGCCTCGTATTTCTTCTCCGATCTATTGATTTGGTTTGGCCAACTAAGTTGATTTATCTTGCCATGGGAAGAGGTGCTTTGTAGTGGGTTCGATCTTGCGGTGCTCAATCCCAGTGACAGAAAGGGACATGACACGTATGTATCGTTGCTACTAAGGGTAAAAAGATGGGATCTATTCATTGGGTTTATTAATTCGTGAGTTTGTCTTGTCTACATCATGTCATCGTTCTTAAGGCATTACTCCGTTCTTATGGACTTAATACACTAGATGCATGCTGGATAGCCCATCGATGTGTGGAGTAATAGTATTAGATGTAGGCAGGAGTCGGTCTACTAATCTTGGACGTGATGCCTATATACATGATCATTGCCTTGGATATCGTCATGATTATTTGCTTTTCTATCAATTGCCCAACAGTAATTTGTCTACCCACCGTATGCTATTTTCTCGAGAGAAGCCTCTAGTGAAATCTATGGCCCCCGGGTCTATCAAAATCATATTACTAAAACCCTAAAAATATTGCTGCCATTTTCTTTTATTTATTTTATTTAGTATTTTTTCTGCAATCTATCAATCTATCAAATACAATTTAATCTTGCAATCTTACCGCCAAGGATTAGACAACCCCTTGTTTGCGTTGGGTGCAAGGATTTGTTGTTTGTGTGCAGGTACTGCTTACTAGGTGTTGTGTGATTCTCCTACTGGTTTGATAACCTTGGTTTCATAATTGAGGGAAATACTTATCTCTACTGTGCTGCATCATCCCTTCCTCTTCGGGGAAATACCAACGCAAGCTACAAGTAGCAGGAGGACCCTCGAACAGCCCCTCGGGCAAAAGATCGAACCTACGACCTCTCTACGGGGTTGCACACATATGGTGTCAGCTATCCGGCAGGGCTTCGCCGTCCAGAACTAGTTCCCACCGGAACCCAGACAGCCTTTCGGCTCTACGAAACTATTTCGCTGGGAGGGAGAGAGAAAGCCAGATCATGCATGGCATTTGTATGTGAGAAAGAGTGAGTGTGGAGAGTGCCTCTCCACCTCTATTTATAGGAAAAACCAAGGGGTAGGGTGGCACATGAAAAACCCAAAATGTCCATGCTTTATGTCACACACAAAAGGGCATAATGGGGAGGCAAGTGGACAAGTGGGGCTCCATGGAGGAGCCCCCATCTTGGCCGGCCACACACATGTGGGGCCCCCCCATGAGGGGCTCCCATCCATCCATGTCATCCCTAGATATTTTGGGACAAAGCCCAAAAAGGTGGCTTTCCAAAAAGTAACCATAAAGTGCTTTTCACTATTCACAAAAACATTTTTCCGCGACCGTTAAATCCAAAAATATTTACGTGGGCCTAGAACATTTCCAGTACCCCCTAAAATAATTTTGGACGTGTTCCGTAACAATTTCGGATCAGTGATTTTCATCAGTGAAAAGCAACCAAAGCGGTTCCGGTAGCTCCGGAACATTTCCGGGTTTTTTATCCGAAAAAATCCCAGAAGTTCCCAGAACAATTCTGGCACCCTCCAAGAATTTACAGGCGTGTGTCGAAACCATTTTGACTTAATGGTATACTCCGAAACAACTTTTCGGTTTTACCGAAACTATTCCGGTGTTCTCTCTCCGGAACTCTTCCGTTGTCTCCGAAACTTTTCCGGTGACTTTCTCTCAGACTCCCTGTCTAGTATTCAGTTGATAGATGACCCTTAAGCATGTGACCCTATAGGTTCGGTGAAGTATAGACATGACCGGAACACTTTCCGATCAATGATCAACATCGGAGCCGTGGACACCCATATTGACCCCTATACCCACACGAATAAATATTCGAGTGAACCTCCAGTTGCCGTGTGCTATTCCTGTTGCTTCGCGATATGTTACAAACACCCGAGGTGAGATTTATTGGCATCCCCGTGGATCAACACTTGTCCACAATGCCAGTTACCTCGTTACCGGTTTTGTTCTCTTTTCTCGTTCCCGTGTTCCTGCATCCCTGTGATCAAATCACATTGTGTCTGGCCAGACGATGATGGATATTGTAACACCGAGAGGGCCCAAAGAATATCTCTCCATCGTCGGAGGAGCAAATCCCAATCTTGAGCTATCAAGTCCCTTGTCATACTTTCCCATGAACCCCTAAGCCGCCGTAATAGCCACCCAGTTACGGATGACGTTTGACAAACCCCAAAGTTCATGAATCAAGCATGAAGGAACTCGATACTCTCATGGTCTAAGGAATTATGCAAACATTAACTTTCTCTGTGTTATTAACCATTAACTTGTGACGAATGAATCTCATAGCATAACATCAAATCGGGCCGATTCAACACAAGTGTTCTCCTAACATTGTGCCCTCAAAAGTTGCCGGCATAGACATGCCCATGATCAGGAAAACATGATCATCATGCAATACTTGAGCCAGTCATAGAGGCTTGACTAGGAATACTTTTTACCGTTTATCATTTCACACGTGCATATGAGTTTTCCTCTGAGCCTCGTGGTTATTGTACACTCGAGAACCATAGCAATTATAGCACGGAATATAAACACAATTACGAACATGGAGATAATAATAACATTTATTATTGCCTCAAGGGCATATCTCCTACAGTCAAGTGGGCCGGTCTTTTTAATCTAAATGGGCCACTATTGGGTTGTGCCACGTGCCGACGTTTCATAGGTGCATCTCCTCCATTGGATGGATGACCTGTGACGCAATGCAGAGTTGACGTGTGGTACCGTTGGCGAATGAGAAATTGACATGTGGAAAATTGTTATTGGTCGTGGCTGTTAACGGGTATCGGATCCAAAACTGGCAGCCGATAGCTTAACGTCGACCTATTACGGTGGCTGCCATGTGTCAGTTACCCTTGATGAAATCACTTCCATGACGCGTCATTTATCATCACGGAAGTGAACACTTTCGTGATGATAAATGTATTATTGTCATGGAACACTTCTACGACAGCACATGTATGACTATCTTGATTCTGTCATAAAATCACCACGAATGACGTGACCTACTATGACAAACGTGTATCATCACGGAAGTGTTTTTCTTAGTGCTTTAATAACACATTAAAATCTTAAGTTACCACACTAAAACATTTCCAAATAAAATTTTCTAGATGAGTACCACATTAAGATCTCCCAAATAAATTTTTCACAATGGTACCACAATCAAATCTTCCAAATAAGATTTCCCACATTAATACCACATTTAAATCTTCAATAAAAACTTTCACATTAAAATATTCCAAATATGATTTCCCACATTAACACCACACTAAAATCTTCCATATAAACATTCCACATTAATAGCATATTAGTTTTTCCAAATAAAGCCCCCTCACATTAATATCTTTCAAATAAAATTTCCACATTGGTACCACATTAAAATCTTACAAAGAAAAATCCCCACATTAATACCACACAAAAATCTTACAAATAAATGTTTCCATTCTTTAATTTTATTCAAAAAAGTTAAACATTTTTAGTCACATAATTTCATCCATTTTGTGAAGTAAACAATGCATAAATGTTAGGATCTTGTACAAGACACAAGTGTGCTAAAATAAAAAACCTTTTGTTGTTCTCATTTTTATAAACTTAGATACAAGTAAAACTAAATAAATAAAATACAACTAAACAAAGTAAACAATAAGACGGTAAAATAAATGTAAAACAACACCTGGGAGAACTTGATGTTGTCTCCTCAGCAAGAAAATTAGAAAAATTGCTTGCTACCTCCAAAGCTTAATTTGTAGCCAGTTGCCCCCCCCCCCCAAGTGTAAGTGACATAAAACGGTAACCGAAAATACGATTTTCGGTGATGGAAAAGTCATACCGTGAATTTTCTGGGACGATGCGCATGTCACTCGAAAACCATCATGAGCCCATTTTAAGTGACGGAAATTTATATTAGGTGACAAAAGTGAACCAGGGTCTTTTTGATCAATTTGGTCTTTGTAGTGATGTAATTAGTGTAGATCAAAGCATGTAATCATGTTTTGCTATTGATTGATACAATGCAAAAGTGTCTATCTGATCCCGAGCTCATGTGCTCTCGGAGTTAACAGTAAAATTTAAAAGTACCCAAAATGTAAAAATAATGTTTTCATGGGGAAAAAGTGGTTGAGTGCCCTACCTATGTGAAAATATTCGCTAAGAAATGACATTCATCGTGGTCTACGCAAAAAAATATAGTTTTGCTCAAAATGCTTTAAAACACAACTTTTTTGTAGCATAGTTTTTTCCTAGAGCACCACAGATGACATTTCTTCACAAAAATTTATACGTGGATGGAACATTCCACCATATTTGCTGAAAAAAGAAAATCAACATTTCGATTCTTTTGAATTTTACTATTCACATGGGTGCAAAAAAATCATGTTTGACACAATTTGTTTATTTGGTAGGGACTTTATATGATCAGATTGTATCCCATATCATCATGCACATATACTTGCTTATCTTTGCAATTTGTGAGTAGTTCATTATGTTCTTAAGGACATTGGAGAACCCTAGTGGAAGAATGTCACATGAATTTGAGAATATAATTGTGGTTTGATTAATTGTTATGTTGAAGTTTTCTACTGGCAGTGTGTGAACATCCCACTTCACCATTATTGGGCTCAGATGAGAGTACTATGTTGTAATGAATTGAGAAGGGAATGTTACAGCGACAAGAAGTCGTTTATCAGATCTAGGATTTACAACACATGGGGTAGATGGAGGCCCTGGAACTTTAATGTTATGATTATGTTTTGCCTTACTAATTTGTTGTAGTAGATGGGTTGTTCGTTGGTGAATCGTAAGTATCATACAAGTCAATGATTTTGCAGTATGTTAGGCTTAGGCTTCACCCACACGGCAACAAGAAAATTGTCATTCAAAGCAAAGGACTATGGAATTTATTAAATAGGTAGAATTCTACTGTCCCTGAGAATGACAAGGTTTTATAAGTGTGATCACCTGTTTGTCATTAAGTCAAGTTAAGGACCAAGGCATGTCTGAACTTTACGTACTTGCTTTGGTATCTATTTCTTTGCAACTATCCCAATATATCAAAAACACAACTATTACTTTATTCAACATTTCTGCAGTAATTCCATATACCAATTCCTTCTTGCGCCCCATTAACATTGTTACTCGTTAAAAAGCTACAAACAAACCCTAGACTTGTGGGTATCACCATATGCAACATGAGGGTGTTACAACAACGTTACCGACATATATGTCACATGTGTTGTCATCCTTATTTGTAGTGACCCAACGGGAGGAGGTAAGTCCCTAATCCCAATTCTTCATTTTGAATTTGAGTGATATAGGGATTCATATTCAGAGTTTAGGAAAAAATTGGGACTATGAATTTGAGAATTTGTTGCATTAGGGTTTCACAAGTCGCCAATTTCCCTCGTGCTCTTTGTTGTGTGAACCAATTTAGCGAAGGAAAAACTTTACTTAGTGCCATCAAAACTTAACCAAGAGTAACATGCAATCATGATCATGGGTTGCCAACTGAGCATCATCAGGCCTTAATCTAGAACACTTAGAACCAAATAATGAGCAAGAACTTGACCATCATTATTATAATTAATAGCAATAATTAGTCCCCTTAATGTAATAAATCAACATCAAGTTGCTATGATATTGATGTTATATATATGCTTAACATATTTGCATGTAACCGTGAACTAGAATAACTAGGATGTAAAGTGGAAACAAAAGTGGTTAATATCAATATGGGATTAACCATCAGAGGTGAAGGCGAGGCCGCGTGCATGCTCGATGTAGGCATGGTGAAGGTCAAGGCAGCAACAGTGTGGTTGCATGGTGAAGTTCGGCTTAGCAATGGTGTGGTTGTGCATGAGATCCATGCAATCCACCGCCAGCACTATTTTGGTAGTGGTTGTCAATGGCAGACGCTCTTCAGCACCCTTTAGCAGCTCTTTACGCTTTTGGGTAGGTGTAGCTTGTGTATGTGATCTTCACCAAAAGAGAGAGAGAGAGAGAGAGAGAGAGAGATGTGGGTCAAGCATCCTCCATCATGGCACATATGAGAGAGAGGCGCGGTGGGCCACACATCGTGTTCTTTCTTTCCCGTTTGTTAGCCGAGATCAATTCCAATGCTTTCATTTCTAATTACTTTGCATGTAGCATTTCCCTCCACACCCTCCTACATTATGTTGCGGTTTACGTTGTGACTATCCAATTTTGCCCCTTTGCCATGTAGATGGGGGATGGATTGTCGCATGCAATGCATGGAGGAGGGAACGAGGAGAGCACGCCCCAACCCTCGTGCATCATAATTAATACCGCTACAACTCCTGATCCCTGCATTTGACGTAAGCTAATCCAAGGGCAGATTCGTCAAGGAAGAATCACAAGAGCTTTTCTTGGTACACACGCTTAACCTTGTATATACAAAGATAATTAAGAATGGAAGAAGTATACAACATAGCACATTAGCAACTATATAGCGAGCTTAGCATCCTTGGGTGCAAAAAACCATTTTCGAGATTCAAATGTCTGCCAAATGAACTTTGTATCAATTACTAGGATATAGTAGTAGTAAAAATGAGAAAGACAAAGTAGCACATTTTTTTGAACTACCACAAAGCAGCATATATATTTTTGAACTGCCACAAAACAGCACATTTATAATTTTCTATTTGAAACATTTTTCTCTGTTTTTTATCGGAGAGAAGAGTTTTCAAGACAGAAGCCGAACACACAAATAGCCCAAATACCAAGGCCAGATGGCCCTTTTTGCCCAGGCATGCAGCCGCAGGCACGAACCAGATCCCGCCGGTGATGGGGCTATGCGTGTCATTAGTGAGGTTTACCAGATCCCTTCCGTCCCGCACCGCACTATCGCGCCCAAGGAGGATTCAAAAGGGAGCGGCGGCGGCGAGAAGCGCGGCGCCGACCGCAACCCTAGCCCGAATCAGTACCCGCCGGCCGACGCCTCCGGAGGGGACCGCTGCGGCGGCCGAGGCCGACGACGAGGCGCGGCGCCCGTTCACGGCCCTCTGCCAGGTCCACGCCGACCTCGCCCTGGCGCGCGTCCCCCAGGAGCAGGCAAGTTGGCTAGATCTCGCGGCCCCGGCCGTCCCATCCCCGTCCCTAGGGTTCCGAGGTGCGCGACTGAGATCCCGATATTTTAATTTTTTTGAGGGAGCAACTAACATATAACATCCCTTTGGATCGGTGCAGGAGAGGGCGTACATGATGCTGCGGATGAACGGAGGCGGCGAGGCCAGCAATTATGGGAGCTCGGAGGGCGAGAGCTACGAGCACGAGAAGGAGCTGGAGCACCACCTCCGCGTCCACCACCAGGAGCACCCGAGTGGCGTCGATGGTGATGGGAACAATGATCTCAAGGCTGAGGGTGAGGGCCAGGGCGAGGATGAAGGCGAGGACGAGCTCTCTGAGGCTCTGAGGAGAGCGAGTACGAGGAGGAGGGGTTCGATTAGGATGAGGAGGTGGAGGACGTGGAGCCAGAGCTAGACCCTGCAGAGTACAAGGTTGCCACATGGCTTATGGCCCTCGCTGGGATCAGCGATTGTGAGTATGTTTTGTTTTCCTGCTCATTTCACATTTTGCGTGAGTTGCTGATGTGCAGTTTTGCTTTTGCTTTGTAGGGCGGGCGGAGGAGCATGTCGAGGATCACATAAACGCCGCGCAGGTAGTGATTTATGTTTCCTTGTCTTGGATGGATTTGATTTTTGTATTTGGAAGTTGGAAGTTGGGAGCACTCGAGTTTTGATTAAACGACTTGGACCGACAGCAATGCTTATTATGTTAATGCGTGTGACATACAGTGTAGTACTTGTTTATTTTAATTGAAGCAGTGGCATAATTCCTTGGTAGAGCTAAATTATTCTCTGATATAGCAACAAAGCCAAAAGCAACTTAGGATGTAGATAGTATGCTATATTGGTAAAATTTACCTCCTGCCATGTTTTCTCCGGGGATTGTGGCATGCACCTCCAATTCATCTAATGCACAGAGAACTTTGCCTTTGTTCAAATTGTGGTATTGTGTTTTTGCTTACTGAAACCAGCCAAATTCGAACAGAGCAACCGACAATTTACAAATCAGCATATTATTGAAAAAACACAGGATTCATGGCAAGAGGTAGATTCAGATGAGTACTCTTACGAGGCAAGTTGTTTTTGTTTTATTCCCTCTGGTGCCAGGGCCTGCATCTAAAGTTCCAAGATGCAGTGCTAATGGTTCTAGCCATGGTTTCAGGAATTAGTTGCATTGGGCGAAGTAGTTGGTACAGAAAGTAGAGAGGTCTCTCTGCGGATACACTTGCTTCCTTACCTTCAATAACTTACAACACAAAGGATATGCAAGACGGCAACACAGAAGTACATTCAAATACTTATAAGTTTCGTAGCCTTCCAATAATATATATTATTAAAGTGGCATGCTAACGTGTAATTATTGTTAGTAGACGTGTAATTTGTCGCGTGGAATTTGAGGGAGGTGAATCCTTGGTTGCACTTCCCTGCAAGCATTCATACCATCTTGACTGCATTAATCAGTGGCTTCAAATAAATAAGGTACAATGCCGCTTTCGACTTGTTTATTGTTAGAACGTATACAATAGTTCCCATAGATGAGGATTGTCTAAATTTTCATGGTATGCAGCATATCAGGCAATCACACGTGCGCCATGGAAAATGTAGGGTTCCTTTGTACCTTTACTACACACCATACGTCTATGCTTATTAATCTAGTCACCGTCTATGCTTATTAACCTAGTCACCTGCATAGAAAATGTAGGGTTCCTTTGTACCTCTACTATAAACCGTACGTCTATGCTTATCACTCTAGTTATTATACAGCTATGGCTTGCTGTAGCCTTATACCGTTGTCTGAAATACACTTCTCTGCGCATATCTTTCTAGAGTATTTATGATCAATAGCTATGATTTAGTTTCATATGTCCCCTTTTAAAAAGCTAGTTTCATATATCCCTTTTGCCATCTCAAGTCAAGTAGAATATCATAATATGATTTAGTTTCTTATGTCCCCTTCTTAAGAGCTACTCCCTCCGATCCAAAATAAGTACCGCACTTATTATGGATCGGAGGGAGTAGTAATTATAAGCAGTACATCCATTTTGGCTACAAAAGAGTTCAAGTAGTTGCTAGTGCTAGTTTAAGCAGTTATCTCGTCTCGCTTTGGTTAAATGAAGATAGAATGGTGAAAGAAATAAGGAAGGGAGGCCTTTGCTGTGCCTGTGAGCTTTTTCTTTCTGGGCTTCAGGTTCTTGAATAACATCACTGTCCACAACTCACCTATGGGATTCATAACCAGTCTATATGGTATAGAGACACCCAAAATGTTGCTAGTTACCAACATCCAATTATGCACCAGAAACAGTAATCTTTTTTATTATATTTAGTTATTTACCATTAGACGTAAACTCAGTTTACAATATTGACTTGTCTGAGTCGAGTAATAAATTCAAGCTTTGGCCTTCAAGTAGAAAGTTAAACTAGCTGGACAGTCTTCATGCGCCAATTAGTGAAGGCCGTGAAGTTACACATAACTCTATTCTCGGCATGGATTATATATCCAAAAGCCTAGTGGGCTGACACAATAGTAGGTGGACACATAAAGCAGGAAATAATGAGGCATAAATGTTTGACTAAACTAGAATTCATTTCATAATAGCACATTCATGTTGAGAAATTCTTATATACGACCTTTGAATTGTAGCCAGTCAACTTCGGATAAGCTGTATCACTTACTGCAAAAAATGTGGGCCTTACCGTGTGGGGAGGTTGCTAAAGCAATAAAAACGTGTTCATCATTCATGTCAATACGAATAAATCAAGTTTAAAATTCACCATACATATTGATATAAATAAAACATAATATAAATTCAGAAACATGCAAATACAGCTACAACAATGAGTAAGATACATGTAAAGTTTATTTATTCTCAAAATAATCTAAGAATTATTCATCTTCATGCCAAGTTGCCTATAATAAGTGGTGACCGACTATCATGAAAACGATAAAATCCATCTTCTTTGCTATTTGGACTGCTCGGGCTTGTCAGCACTATGCTCCCCATGAGCAACTGCACCGTAGACATAAAATGGTTAGGTGGCTGTTAGCTCACAGTGTCAAATGCGCGATTAGCTTATATTGCATTGCATCTGAGTAGAGCAGAGACACGATGGATGTAGTATGTGGTGGTCACCTATGAGGGTGTCTGCATGGGCTCTGGCCGCGCACTCCCCGATCCTGGTCCTATTCATGTGACGCCATTGGGCTTGTTCGCCACCGGCGCCGGCGCTCGGACGACGCCACATGTTATCTCTGTGTTGAACACCTCCCCAGTTGATATTGTGCCATGACCGCCCAACGGTTTCACCATGCGCAATGTGTCGGTGCTGAGGCCGTCTGCGCATGATGGAATGTTGGGCGGTTGTGGCACAGTATGCATCGGGGAGGCGTTGAACGTAGGAGCGGCGTGTGGCAGGGCCGACCGGTGGTGGACAAGGCCAAGGCGCAAGTCGCATGATTAGGATAACCAGGATCAAGGAGGTTGCCACAAGAGCCTGCCTCGGACGCCCTCGCAAGCGGCCACCATGTACTCCATCCATAGCACATGGGGGTCCAGCAGGTGGCAACCCCGAGCCAGCTAAGTAGCGAAGAAGATGAATATATTTTGTTTTCATGCTGGTCAACGCGTATATTCTGTTGGTGGCAACTTTGCATGAAGTTCGTAAGTCTTTGATTACTTTTAAAATAATAAATTATTTGATGTATGACTTCTGTACCATATTATGTTTTATTTATATATGTGTATGGCGAATCTTAAACTTGATATAATTTTGGTTAACACATGAATGAGTGAAAATGATTTTCTGGCTGTAGCACCTCCCAGCATCCTAAGGTTTTTTCTTTCTAAGTAAGAAATACACCTTATCAGAAGTTTACTGGCTTTAATTCATAGGTTATTACGCTTGTAAATTATTCCTATATAAGAATTGCTTGACAAGAATATGATCTGTACGGATAAATTCTGCTCAGTCAAAGCATTCATCATGCTTATTTTCTGCTTCTGGTCAGTATGATTTTACAAAGAGCATTTGCACATTTTTATTTGCTTCAGCTAAAAAAACATTTGTTCAACATTAACACCATGATTTTTTTGCGTGTTAATCAAAGAGGTAATTCAAGTCATCTATGATGTCTAAAAGGATTGCATTGCCCTGATAGATGCCACAAGTAGTTAGCCAGCAACCATAGCTATTTGGCGAGCTTTGGCGGGCGCCATACCTAAACGGTGTTGCTCGCTGCAAATAATATACGTGCGTACTTTTTTTTTTTGAGGGGTACGTACTTTTAAGTCTAAAGCAGAGTCGTACCTCCTGCTGGGCCTGGTTGGCTGTTTGCTGATGGGCCTGGTTACTAATGCGTGTAGGCCACAACTCCAGGATGCTAAAATTGAGTGCGGCCACTACGCATACAACCAAGCCTAGCTACTGCGTGAAATCACGATCGCGTGTGGTGGAGGCGGTAGCAGCAGCGAATAGGGCATTAGGGCACGGCAGGGCGGTAGCAGCCGGCGGCGCGCGGCCGCCATGGGCAGGCGAGGTGGTGAACGGCGACTCAGCGAGGCCACGAGGGTGAGCAGATCAGTGGATGGCGTCGAAAAAAATATCGAATATTTGTATTATGTTGCTGACTTTCGTCGATTGAAATTGTATTAGATCAAGTATTCAAATACATACTTATGTTCTCTAGTTTTAGTTCTGTACTTGTGCATTGCATTTATTCTAGTGCTCTCACATCGTTGAAAAACTAATTGATTTGTTTCCTCTTGTGACTAGATATGGATATTTAAAGGAATTGATCTTGCTGAAATTAAGGAAGAATTTCAAAATAGACCAAGAAGAATGCCTTTGCCACGGTCAATAAAGCTTTATTATAGGTATGTATTCTTTCTAACTATCTTCACTTGTATAATGTGATTTTTATGATTATATTGTACTAGTTACAGATTCATGATTTATCCATGATTTCTATTTTTTTAGACATCTTTATGCGTGTGCTAGTTAATAAAGATGATAAATTGGTGATCTGTAATTCATATAATCTTCATCTAGTGAGGTATTTTGAGTGCCAGTATTTACTTTTGGATTTCGGTTGTATTTGCTGAATATAAAGTATTCTAGTGAGCGCCTGCATCGTTGTAGTATACATGATTTTCTTCTTTAAAAACTTCGCCACACCTGAAAATTATTCCGCCACTGCTAGCATGGAAGTCGAATTTGAGGTTTCCTCGTGCAAGGGTATTAAACTGGCTTGCATAAGGAAAATGTATTAATCTTCCATGTGCAAGGGTATCAATCTGACTTCCAGTCAGTTAGCTCCTGGTTTGCACCACCTTGCCCCCCACGACCACCACGAGCAGTTGCACCAGACACATAAATGAAGCAAAAATGTTATGTTCAACATGTATCGCACTTGCATCTGAGAATATGAGACACGTTGGATGAAGTACGCGGTGGTTACCTGCAAGGATGCCTGCACGGGCTTTGACCGCGATTCTAACCATCCTATTTAGGCGCTGCACCATGGGCTCGTTTGTAGCTGCCGACGTCGCTCAGTCGCCGCCCCGTGTCGTGCTAGCAAATTGGCCCATAGGCTTTCTGCGCGACATAGATCTAGGGCCTCCAAGAAGCGTATGCCCATGGAGGAGACCAATGTTGTAGCCCATCGGCACCGTACGTTGCATAGATCCGGTGCCCGCAAGAAGCGCACGCCCGTGGAGGCGACCAGTGTCGAAGCTCGTAAGCTCTGTTCGGTGCATAGATCTCGTGCCTACAAGTGGCTCACCTCTGTGTAGGCGGTCAACTTCGAAGTCCGTCAACTCTGCGAGCCGCACAGATCCAGTGTCTATGAGAAATGCAAGCTCGCAGATTGACTCTCTGCGCGCCATGAATCCGGTGTCCATGAGAAAGGCGAGCTCATTGTCGTGCCCAATCGGCTCTCTTCATTGCACAATTCTATTGCTTCTCGTGTCAGCGCGCCACGACAAGTGGAGTTGACGCCGTTGAGCAGGCTAGCACTCTGTGCTCGGCTTGATCCCGACGCTCCTAGCACCGACGTAGCGTTGAGAGGATTGGAAGCCACAGGGATCGGGCCATTGAGGACGCCACACTCAACGAGGAACTGTATGGGCACCTCCTGTCGCGGCAGTGCCAAAAACTGTGAAAATGGCTGGCTTGTGCAAGTGCACGGAGGCTGGAGTGATATAGTAGGAGGACGATTCGCCAAAACCGAGTCGAGGTAGTAGTTGGCTTGAATCTGCGCCGATGCTCTAGAGTAGATATCGTCGTTTGGAGCCGCAGAGTGTGACTGCGGCGACTGGAAGGAGAAACGGCGGGAGCTCCGAGGCTGCATAGTCAAAGACGCTGAAACGACGTTCCCTCCGGTGGCGCAGTACCTCAGTCGATGCGCTTGCACCACACGCGACGGCGTGGGGAGAAGCAGATCACAAGTCACGACATTGTCATTGAGTGTTGACACGGTATGATCGGCGAGGAGGCCGTCAAGCTGAGAGCTCTGGACGGGGGAGACACCCGTGCCAAAAGACCAAAGCACGATACGCCATCTCTAAACGGACCGAGATGGGCGTAGGATGCCCTTGAAGGGACTCGGCTACTTGCCTGCGCTCCTGCAGTAGCTGGAGCATTGGTGAGGAGGTAGCTATACATATTTGCTGGCCGGGCCGGGTTCTCCCCGGTGCCTCCAATGCTTGGTGGGCCTTCCAACCGTCTCATCTTCTCGTCTCGATTGCTTTGTTTCCCACACACTACAAAAATACAACTAAGAACTCGTTAGCTTCACAAACTCAGGAGTATTGCTATTCTGTTACTCTTTGCACCGGTCACGTGCACATAACCTACCCGACAAAAGAAGTTGTTTTGCACGGGTCACATCTTTTGGCGAGAGACAAATACGTAAAGATTTAGAGGTGCTCTATTATGACATAGGCGCTATTTATAGCCCCTGTTAAAGCGCTATTTTAGGAACGAAATCAATTCCCATATATCCAAATTAATTGTCATCTATTTACGTACAAATATACGACAGCGCAAACATTAATGTACTACCAATTATTGTCGTTTCGATATTTTCGCGTGCTTTAAATGCGACTATTTATTGCAGTTCATCCATATATGGATATCAATCAAATATTTCCTAATATATCCCAGTGCACTAATGAAACAATCATCAGGATCCACTCAAAAAAATAATACAACATAATTAGTGTATAAACCTGAGAATCATAGTGGAGCAAAACGACAAGTCAAAGAAAAGTTTTCATGAGACTGAAGACTAAAACATGAGAACTATCTTCCCAAGGGTTAAACCAAAGCAGCAAGGAGTAGTTCTCATGTTTTAATCTTAAGTCTTATGGAAACTTTCTTTACCTTGCCGCTTTCTCCAGTATGATTCTTAGGTTTATACGCTACTTACGTTTTATCGTCCTCCTGATCATTTCATTAATCGACTGAGATATTGTAGGGAATATTTGATTGGTACGTATATATGGATGCGCTACAAATAAATAATCGCATTTAAAGCTCGGCAAAATATCATAACGAGAATAATTGGTTGGACATTAATGTTGGCGTTGTCTTTAATTTGGATATGTGTGAATTGATTTCGTTCCTCACATAGCGCTTCAGTAGGGGCTATAAATACCGCTATATCAGTTTGTAACATAGCACATCTAAATCTTTGCGTATTTGTTTCCCATCCAAAGACGTACCTCGTGCAAAACAGCTTCTTTCGGTCGGGTAGGTTCTGTGCACGTGACCGGTGCGAAGAGTAACACAATAGCATTACTCTTGAGTTTGTGAAGCTAATGAGTTCTTAATAGTACCTTTGTAGTGTGTGGGAAACAAAACAATCGAGACGAAAAGATGAGACGGCCGGGAGGCCCACCAAGCATTGGAGGCACCGAGGAGAACCTGACCCGGCCAGGAAATATGTTCAACTACGTCCTCACCAATGCTCCGGCTATTGAAGGAGCACGGACAAGTAGCCGAGTCCCTCTGAGGGCATCCTACGTCCATCTCGGCCCTTTCAGAGATAGCGCATCGCGCTTTGGTCTTCCGTCCACAGGTGTCTCGCTTGCACAGAGCTCCCAGCTTGACGGCCCCTCGCCAGCCATGCCATGCCATGCCGATGTAGAGAAGCAACGACGTTACTCATGATCTGCTTCGGTGGAATGTTGTTTCGTCGTCTTCGGCTATGCTGCCTCGGAGTGACCGCCGTTTCTCCTTCCAGACGCCACAACCACAATCTGCCCCGAGCGACGACATCAACTATGGACCGTTGGCACAAAATCATCCCAACTGCTACCTCGACTCCATTTTGGCGAATCGTCCTCTTGTGCCATGCCAACCTTTGTGCACTCGCACAAGCCACTCAATTTCGCAGTTTATGGCACGACCACGATAGGAGGTGCCCATACACTTCCCTGTGGAGCGTGGGGTCATTGGTGACCTGATCCCAGTGGCTCCAATTCTCTCAACGCTTCGTCTATGCTAGGAGCATAGGGATCAAGCCAAGCACAGAGTGTTGGCCTGCTCAACGGCGTCAACTCCGCTTGTCGTGTCGCGCTTACGTGAGAAACGGGCAAAAAAATTGTGCAACGGACAGAGCCGATTTGCCGCGACAATGAGCTCGCCTTTCTCATGGGCGCCGGATCCGTGTCTCGTGGAGAGCCGATCCGTCATGATGGCGAACTTGCATTTCTCGTAGGCACGGGATTTGTGCAGCTCAGGGAGCTGACGGGCTTCAAAGTTGTCCGCCAGCATAGGGGTGCGCTTCTTGTAGGCGCTAGACCTATGCACAACCAACAGAGCTGACGGGATTTGACGATGGTCGCCTCCACGGGCGTCCGCTTCTTGCGGGCACCGGATCCGTGCAACGTACGGTGCCGATTGGCTTCAACATCGGTCTCCATGGGCATACACTTCTTAGAGGCCCCAGATTTGTGTCGCGCAGACAACCTACGAGCCTGAATAAGATTGTTAGAATCGTGGAAAGACAACCTCGTAGGTATCCACTACGAACTTCATCCATTGTGTCTCATCTGCTCAGAGGCAAGTGCGATACATGCTGAACACAACATTTTTGCTTCATTTTTGTGTTCGGTGCAGCCGCTCGTCGAGCGGTCGTGGGGGCAAGGTGGTGCAAACCAGTAGCTACCTGACTGGACCAGTTAGCGAAGGATATGAATCTTGTTGGTTGACGCCTATCTTCTGCCAGCGTGAAGAAAAAATCTTAGATGTGTCTTTACTCTATTGGAGTATTATTTTAAATAAATGGTCACTAGAACAACCGTTCGATCGCACGATCCCAGAAAATCAGGAATTCCATTGACCACCCTTTTTCTCCCAGGGCTGAGATCGACTGGCCTTTTTTTTTCACTCGAAAATAAGAAGTAGAAAAAGAAATTAAACACGTGAGAGTACAAGGACTCGAACCTAGGTCTCCTAGGTGCAACACGTTACCCAATAGCCACTACAGCTCACAGAATTTGATGACAACAAATGGAAATTAATTGTTTTCACACCTTTTACTCTTCATTATTAGTATATAAAAGATAGTTTTTCTAGTTTTTTCCCTTGTGGTTTTCTCGTGCATCATCCGTGATGCATTTCACATTGAGAAGGTTGGCTAGTGTATCATGAATTCTTGGTGGCGAGGGCGTTCGGTGATGGGTTCGACAAAACATTTATAGGAGCTGCAATTAGATAAGTTGTTAAAAGCATGCCCTGGTAACTTATGTGTAAATAGTATGGTAATATACGCAGTGCATATGTGATAACTTACGTACAAACATCGCGATAACTTTTTTGATCAAGGGAAAAAGTTGGTGAAAATACTCACGATAAATTAGGTGTAAATAGCATGGTAATATACACAGTGCATACATGATAACCTATATACCAAAAAACACGGTAACTTTTGACCAGGGAAAAAGTTGTTGAAAAAATATCCCGATAACTTATGTGTAAGTGGGATGATAGTATACGTACCGCATACGTGATAACTTATATTCAAACACCGCTATAACTTTTGACCCGGAAAAAGTTGTTGAAAAATATACCCACGATAACTTATGCGTAAATAGCATGGTAATATACACATCGTAAACCTGATAACCTATGTAAAAACAGCGCGGTAACTTTTGACCTTGGGGGTAGGGGGAGTTGTTGAAAACATACTCCGATAATTTTTGTGTAAATAATATGATATTTTGCGCATGGCGAACCTGATAACTTAGGTACAAACACCGCAGTAACTTTTACCGTGGAAGAAAACTTGTTGAAAATATACCTCCAATCACTTCTATATAAATAGCACGCTAATTTATGCAGCACAGTCCTGATAACTTACGTACAAAGACCACCGCAACTTTGACCGGGGGAAAGAATTGTTGAAAAAACACCCCCTCTTCCTCCTGGTAACTTCTATGTAAATAGCATGATAATATACACACCATAGACCTGATACCTTAGGTACATACACCATTGTAATTTCGAACTGATAACATACACCCGATAACTTATGTCTAAACAATATGGTAACTTTGACCCGAGAAAAAAAGTTGTTGAAAACATACCCCTGATAACTTCTATGTAAACAACATGATAATTTACCTGCCGCAGACATGATAACCTAGGTACAAACACCACGATAATTTTGACCCGGGGAAGAAAACTTGAAAATATACCTCCCATCACTTCTATATAAATAGCACGGTAGTTATGCACCATAGAGCTGATAAATTACTTAGGTCAGGCGTGGTAACTTTTTTACCCGGGGAATATTTTTTGTTGAAAAACTCATGTAAATAGCACGGTAATATACACACAACAGAAATGATATCTTACTTTTAACCCAGGCGTAGATGATTTTTTTATCTAAAAAGTCATCGGAACATACTAACATGAGATCTAGTTTCGAAGGTCGTCGCGACGAACTTTTATGTGAAAACGATTTTTCAATCGGACCGACGGTTTGATTTACAAAACATTTTGATGTTTCGAAAGAGGAAGGATATAGGATGACATCAACGTTTTGTCCTCTAGTGCCAGCATGCAGATGCACGTGGGAAGAAAGGTTGAAAGACCATTTTTTCATGCCCGGTAATTTTTATGAAAACAACTTGGTAATTTATGTGTCACAGACGTGATAACTTACGTAGCCCAGGCCTGGTAACTTTTTATCCGAAAAAAAATCATCGAAACATACCAACATGGGATCTAGTTTTGAAGGTCCGTCGCGACAATTCTTTTATATGAAAACGATTTTTCAATCGGACCGACGGTTTGAGCTACAAAACATTTTAAAGTTTCGAAATAGGAAGAATCTAGGATGACATCAGCATTTTGTTCTCTAGTGCATGCATACTTGTAATTTCAGGTAATTAGTGAGAATACTCCATGTGAGAGAAGGGGATTTCATTCTAATGCATTCATGCATGTAATTAGAGAGAAGGGAGAAAGCGTTCGTATCTATCGCTTAAAAATGGAACGGTCGGAAGTTAGTCCATCCCTTCTGATTTTTCTTTCGAGTAGAATTATGTCATTTACCTTAAATGGATAAGGGGTCAAAGTTGGGCATTTTTGACCCTAAGGTTGTGTAGGAGCTTATGTCTAATGGTGATAGTTCAGATGATAATAGTGAAGATGCAGAATTAGAAGATTGCATTATTCAGTTAGCTTCCCTTGGTCTCATGGTAAATTTCGACAATACTCATGATGGGGTGTCTCACTAGCTGGTAACCTAGATGTGATGCACACGAGACAAAGTTTACCTATGTTAGGGCCCTCACGAGCGAGGTACACCCTACCCTTGCTTGGATGTATAATATCGATCTAGCCCTGTATAAGCACGAGGATTTGGTGTACAAAGGTTGCTGACCATAGGGATTGCGTAGTCCGTGGGGCTTGCCTTGCCTAATCCCATTGTTAGAACCTTGCACAAAATGAAGGGATAATTAGTTTTATGCCCCTAGTTATGTCCCACTCGGTTGTTTTACCCCTAATTTTCAAAAGTCATCGGTTCTGTTCAAGTCACTTCGCTCCTCTTATGCTTTTGCCCTTTGACCGTTTGATCATCACTTTGAAAACTTCATAACAAATTCATACTAAATCAGAAAAATTCAAATAAGATACCAAAATGTTCGGAAAAACATCACCTATATGTCAATGTCATTTGCATTCATGACAAAAGTGTTGGAAAGTTTCCATCCGACTTTTAGCTCTTATGATACCACCATGAATATTAAAACCTAAGAAAGTTCAAAAAATTCAAAAAAAAATTGGTGGCAAAGAATGACAAATATTTTAAGTGCTTGCCAAGTTTCATCAGGGAATGACATTCGTGGAAGTCGTGGCAAAAAAAAAAACAATCAGCACTCCAAAATAGATTGTTGTTTGAATGCAGAAGTGGAGCCTGTGGATGGGATGCCTGGGCCTCAGCTCATGCGTCGACTGAACCCAACATGTCGTGACGATCGATGGGATGCTGCGTGCGTCTTCATCGGCAGTGTTCATTTGTCCTTTCTGTTGGATAATATATTGTTCTGTCCAGCTGGTAATCTAGATGGTGGATTGGTTGTCAGTATCACTAGCTGTGTAGTGGTAACATTTAGCTAGAATTTCTCTTCTTTTTGTGTAATGTGGCAACATCTCGTCTTGTGCTACTAGTACGTTGGTTACTACTTACCTGAAATCAGTTCTGACCAATTTTGATGTGCAAGCGAGATTCAGAGATGGCACGTACAGCCCACCGTTGTTCTGCTGTATGACGAGCAGTTGGCGTGGGGCCGTGAAGCCTGGTGAATCTGGTACGTACGCGCATTGATTCCGGCAGTGGGGCAATAGTTGCTGTGAACTCACTGGTTTCTTCGCGCGTGCCATGCAGACACACACACTGTCGCAGGCGTGTCATTCAACTCGATCGGCCAAGCCATGCATACACAAACTGTCGCAGCCGTGTGTGTCCACCGCAGTGACTGAGAGCAACTATTTTGGCATGTGCCTGCTTTTGGCATACATAAATCGACCAAGGCCAAAAGTCACAAATGCGTACGACGACTCAGCGAGATCGAGGTCGATCGACTTGGAAAAACTTACAAAAGAAAAAACCTGCAAAACTAACAGGACGACGGACTTCAAGAGGACAGGAGCGAAGAACTGCATACAAGAACAGAACCACAGCGATAACTCGGACCTACCTACCGCCCCAGTCTACTAGCACTAGCTAGGCGCAACAGCGGATCCTTCTTTGGAAAACATGTCGTGCATTTTCCCTTCTCGCTGAGTGGCCAGATTTTGGTTCAAAGTTCAAACAAAACAAGGCTTGAGTTTTCATTTCACGGGGAATGTTGCCCTTGCCCTCCGGGTTTCAAGCGTGTCTCATCGGACAAGCCCGCCCGACGAGACTGCCCACGCTTGAATGCCGCTTCCATTCAGCCTCTTCAGCCTTGGATGGCAATCAGAATATACTACCAAGCATAGGATGGCAACATCTGAGTCATAATATACATATAAAGTGGTCTGCTTGGCTATATGTTGCTGATCTGCTGCAGCACTAGTGCCTCTTGTAATCAACACTTGGACTAAACACACCACAGAGACAGACAGAGCAATGTCTGCGGGTTTGGGGCAAGGAAGCAAATATTACAAGCAGTTCACTGCAAACCAATCGGAGATAAATAAATTTGGATGTTGAGCATCTCTTTCGCAATATTACAAACCAAGGGAAACACGCAAGCTCAGTGTTCATTGTGGTAAGAAATAACGCCAGTGTGCATCTTTTGCATGCACTCATCAAATTCTGCACCCTGTAGCTAGCCGACGACGCAGCAGCACCGCTTCACTCGCAAGCTCAGCAACATACAATGGATGAAGTATATTGGCAGGCAGGTCTAAGGATCACAGAACGTCACGCTTGAGGGAGTCTTAGGCGCTGATGATGATGAAGAGCCGCCATCTACATGGGCTCTCGTCTCCACCCTGTCGTCTGGTGTTTGACAGTTTAGCAAACAGATTAAGAAACGATCATGACAAGTCTTGACAAGGAAGATATGGTGATTTACCATTAATATATACATCAGGAACGTGCTGAAGCTTTTCCCAATTGGGATCTCCAACTGTTCTGCACGATCTCGTCAACATCTCATTGCAGAAAAGGAGTCTGAACAACTCAAGAGACTGCGGCAGCGTTGGAAGCGACCGAATATTCAGGCAGAGATCGAGGAACAGGACCTTCAGTGACGTCAGCTCCTCCATGTGATCTGGCAAGGTGTCCCAGCTGCAATTGCCCATTTTGAGTGAACGGAGGTGAGGGAAAAACCCACCAAGTTCAGGGCCAAGTTCTGTGCTGCAACTGTAGAGCCTGAGGGTGTTGAGATACTTTGGGCCACCATTGTGCTTACCCATCATCCAACTTGGGTATCTCAAACCATGGTAACGCCAGATACTCAGTGATTCGAGATGGTTCGGTGGGCAGAGACCCTCTAGTACCTCTGTCTGAACTTCCTTTTCTTTTAACTCTGCTCTCTCATCACAATTCCACCGCAGTTCCAATGTTCTGAGCCCTTCTTTATCGGCCAGGTTGGCTTCAAGAGCTTCCTGCTGGCTTTCAACGTTTTCGAGGCCACAGATTTTCAGTTGGCCGCAAAGCTGGTTTAGGTTGCTGAGTTGCTTTAACTTGCACCCTTGTTCCTTTCTTACTTTAAATGTTCGCAGCGTTCGAAGTAATGTCAGCCTGCCAATGCTTGGAATATTCTGACACGGCATTTCGATTATATGTCGCAAGTTGATGAGGCTAAACATATCATCACCAGAGTTAAACACCAAATCAAGAATACGACCAAAATCTATAACCTGCATGTGGTAAAGCTTGGTCAAAGTGCCTGGTAAAACCAGCCTGCTAACTGGACGATATCTGGTCATAAAAGAAAGATACCGTAGATGCCTTAGCTGACCAATAGATTCTGGGACTGACAATTCGCCTTGATCGTTATTGACGACAGGTATGATAAGCACCCGCAACTTCCTTAGCCTCAAAAACAGACTCTTGAGGACTTTCTCCTCAACTGGTTTTCTCTCGTCTACTATATCAATGATGAGAGTGCGCAAGTTGTCCAATTTACATATCTTCTCAATAATCAATTCTGAACCATAGGTCTGAACAAAAACATGGCGGACGTCTGGGGGAACTTCTTTTTCATATCCTTCCATTATCAAGCTATCTCCTGTCCATTTCCATCCGTTCTCGATTCTGAAACAATCACTTCTAGCGACCTTATCCGCTAAATCAAGCAACAGATCATGAACTATATAAGTGTCCTTTCTACCGGAGTACTTGTCTACTTCAGGTTGCAGAAATGAGGCTGACACTAGTTCATCAAAGTATCCCTGGCAAACATCTTCCAAATCCTTCCCTTCATCGCTACTTCTAGCAAACCCTTCTGCAGCCCAAAGCTTAACTAACTCATGTTGTTCCAACTGGCGTCTCCGAGGAAAAATACTGCAGTAAGCAAAGCATCGTCTGACCTGTTCATCAAGATGTTGGTAGCTCCACCACAGAGCTCCCATGGTGTCATTCAAATGGTTCCCATCTCGGGAACTTCTCCAGTAATCAATGTTTGGCCTCAGACGTAGCTGCCCTCCAACAATTTTGGCAGCTAGAGGTGATCCCTTCAGCTTTTCTGCAATGTGAGTCGCAATGTCTTCGAGTCTTATTCGGTCAGCAGCAGCAACGCACACGTTGTGAAATGCATAATGCTTGAACAATCTTAGGAAGACATCTTCATCTAGGACTGACATGGGAATACATCTCTGCTCTGCAGCACCCAGAGCTATCGATGCATCTTTAGTTCGACTAGTCACCAGGATCTTGCTTCCTACCTCTCCAGCATTCAGCGGTGAAAGTATCTGTTGCAGCTTCTCATACTGCCTCACATCTCTATTATTGTACCAAACATCATCTAGTACCAAGAGGAACCGTTTTCCATGCAGTTCCTTCTCCAAATTAGTTTGTAAGGTGTCAAGATTATTGAACTGAGGACACGGGGTCCTGGTAGCGGCCTCAAACATCTGCCTGAAAATGGTATCCACACTAAAATCCTGAGAAACGTGAACCCACATAACAAGGTTGAAATGACCATCCTTTTGCTCACGGGCACAAACAAGTTGCGAAAGGGTTGATTTCCCAGAACCACCGATGCCATGAATGCCGATTATGGAATAACATTGAGCACTAGTGGTGCCTGGTTGAGCATCTTCTTCCTTATCATGAAGCATTGCTACTATGTTATCACAATCTTTATCTCGTCCGATTACCACAGATGGAGGCCTCGCCGTAGTGACTGCACCTCGTGAGTTGGCAGGTTTGCTCAAATTAGTGTTACTTTTGTTTGGCAAGTTCATCTGTTCAAAAAATCCACATGCATCATTTATGAGCTTTTCTATTTTTTCTAGGCTCTGCTTCAACTCGATTTTTGACATGCCACACTCCTGCAAAACAAAATAGCAAGCGAGGAAATCGATGAATGATAAAAAATATTTCTACGGATCCGAGAAACCTGCACTAAAAAACTGAAGGACATTCTAATTTTCAGCTTGATTTGCAAAAAAGGTAGTTGGATCAAATCTGCTTGTTCGTTGTGGCCTCTATTTTGATATATATTTTCTCCTCTCAATGATGATAATACAATTGCGTTTCAAATAGAGGAGATGGATTCTCACTAAGAACTTCTAGCTGTGATTCAAATATTTTAGAGAAGAACAGACTTTTTACTATTTTGTTGATGACATCTTTAGTGCTAGTGTGAAGCGGGGCCATTGTAGTTTCCCTTGGAACGAGGACACATGTGCTAGTGCTAGTGATCGATACAGTGTATAGGAAGATTTAGCTTGTACTGAAGCAAGTTTGGTTGGTCACTTCGTCGGTTTTTCCATGAAAGGATATGGTTGCTAAGTTGTAAAGCCTCAAATAAACCAGAAAATCAACTAATCAAGGGTTGGATGATATTCTCTTTTGGCAATTCCAACATCTTTTCATGTAGTACATTTTTGCACGAAAACCTTTATGCTATGCCTGAGAGAAAATGCAAACACATAGTAGAGACAGAAAAGCACCTCATCTTTCAGGGGATTGCACTTTTTCATGGCAGACGTCAAGAGCTTCTTGACGCGATCCTTGTTGCGTGGAGGCCCGGCCACCTGTGACTTGAGATAGTCATCATGTATCTGTTTCTCGAGACGGTAATACTCACCATCATCCAAGATGTCCTCGGCTTCGTAGAAAGCAGACTTAAGATCCGTGAACAGCTGCTCCAGGCGAGGCCTGTAAAGGCTCTCCTCAACCAATTCCATGACGCGCTGTAGCAGCAAAATCTTGGGCTCGAGTTCCTTGAGCTTCCGCGATGCATCAAAGTTGAGGAAGGAGGAGGCTTTCTTGTAAAGCTCGGAGATGATGGGCGAGGCGACCCACCCAGCGGCTGTCATGGCCCATCCTACAGCGGCAGTAGCGGAGACCGGATCCGCCATTAGAGGCCGCAAGTCGTGGGGCTATTTGCTGGAGAGTTGGCCGAGATGAGAGTGAATCCAGATGGAACTCAAAAGAGCAAGCGTAAATGGAGTTGATCTAGAGGCTGGGGGTGCATGCGGGTACATTAATTACCTAGCTAGGCCGGGAGCGGTGAGGGTCAGGTCAAATCCGGCGGCTGAAGGAGACGTTGGACGGTGCTCGGCAGATGGCGGTCGATTCCGCGTGACCAGGAGGTCGTGGGCGGAGTTCAGCGGCTGGAGGAGGCCGGCGCGTCTCGGTCTCAAGTCTCCCTCCAGTACACTTGCCCGCTAAATTGGAAAAAAGAAAAGAAGGCCCGTGCTAGGATGTACGTCAAGACGTTGACTGCATGTGGTTTGTTTTATTTATTTTTTGACATGTCGACTGCATGTGATTCAAAAAACACCGCGAGCGCCGCGCGTAGGCGAGTCTCGAACGCGGGCGGGCTGGCAGGAACTCCACCTGCCAAGCCAACGGGTCGACGCCCTGTCCTCGACTGCATGTGATTCGAAAGGCAGCAGAACGCCTCGTACAAAAGCAGCAGATTGCATGCATGCGAGGGTCACGCCTTGGGCGTCATGCGTGTGCACATATATACCGCACTTTCTGCATCGCCGCCTTGTACAAAATATTTGCACAGTTACGCAACAAAAGTGTTAAACCAAACAATCTTATGCAACAAAATTTTAGAAGATCGTGCCAAAACCAAAATATTTATGAGATTGCGATGAAATACACACGACATAATCTAAGAAAAAACAGCAGAAGAAAATGACTGACGCGTCACCCGCAAAAAAAAAACAGACTGATTGGCATGCGAGGACCGCCACCACAACCGTTTGATCCCTTGCGACAACCATCTGATCTAGACCGCGTCAGCCGTTAAACTGACCTATCGTTTGCAACATGACCCATGTTACGCTTGGGATGTTTGCAACATGATCCATGTTGTGCTTGCATTGCAAAAACCACGTGAGATAAAAAAAACATTTGCAACACGACCCATGTTGCGCTAGAAGGCTTACAACATAACTCATGTTGCGTTCACGTTGCAAACACTATTTGACATAATTGCAATATGACCCATGTTACGCTCGAGAGATTTGCAACATGACTCATGTTGCGCTTGCGTTGCAAACACTATGTGAGATAAAAATGTCATTTACAACATGACCCATGTTACACTCGCCTTACCGCCGCTAGAGGACAACGACGGCGGTGCAGCCGGGCAGGGCGGCCACGCGTATGAGGTGGTCGTCCGGTACCATCCTTAGTTTTTTTCGCAGTTAAACGGCCGAAATATCGGTTGTTATATGTAAATTATGTCCTAACTTTAATAAAATTCATCGTGTTTAATGAAATTTATCCGGTTTGTTTAAATTTGTTTTGAAATATATGTGGCTACAGTTGGATGGCCGGCTCCTGCATCAGTGTCCGCGGACTGGTCCCTTCCGGTCCGCGGACGGATGCGGTGTCCGGTTTGGGGGTCCGCGTTGGAGATGCCATAAGTGGCCTACTCCTCTTTTTCATACTCCCTTGAAGTTAGAGCATCTACAGCCGGATATGGCAAATTCGGCCCCTCAAACGCCCGCGGACGCGGTCCTCAAATTGCATCGTCCACATCTGCCTCTCTCATATCTGATCCCCTATATCTATAATAAACCATGCAACGTTGAAAAAAACTACGTAGATCATGAGCAGACATAGAAACGGACATTCAAATACACAATCCGTTCACCAAAAGATCACAGTCGGATCTTCAAAAGACCGCCACAGTTCACATAATGCACATAATACGACGGACAAGTTTAAACTACATCTGGAACAATCGGATCTTCAACGCTGGAAAGGACCACTGGAGCCAGGCAACTGCAAGTGACGACGTAGGGTGCCCTCGATATAAGGATCATGCGCTCCGTAAACACTCTGGTGCAGAAACTGGTCCCGAACTACAAGAAGAGGACCACGTGGAGGAGTACAACCTCCAACTGCAGGCCACTCAAGACCTGGTGGCATCTCCGTCCTGCGCGGGTAAAGGATGTACTCTGGATGTATCCCTGCACTGACTGCTGGCAGCAACTGTGTCAGAGCGTCGTAAAGACGTGCACGAGTGGTGTACAACTCGACAGCAAGAGCTCGAGCAGTGCGGTCCAGAGCCTGAGTGTACTGTACCAAAACCTGTGGGTCATAACGACGCGGCACGTAAGGGGTACAGATAGTAGTGTAATATCCACTCTCATCTCCAGCGGGGGCATATGGGATATATCTGAAGGCAGTCTCCTCCAAGCGACTGTGCTCTCCACGGAGATGGGCAATAGCAGTATAGGCAGCATCATGGATGGCCATGTCAACAGTCACTCCAACACCATGAAAGGTGTGTAACTCAGTGATGGAGTTGTTCTGCCGATCAAAGATATGAACCACAGCGTGGTACTGCTTCTGGTTAAACTCGCGGTAATCCTCGTAAATAGTGTACTCGGGGTACCAGCGATATCCCAGCCTGGTCAAGAGGTCGACCAGGATAGCAGGGAACCCAGTAGCATCAACAGCCATAGTGTGGCGCACAAGCTGTCTTGCGGGACGCATCTGAAACAAGGAGTACAAGATGTCAAACGACAGTGTGAGAAGCATAAGATAGCATTGGAAGGAAATGTTTGCAGATAATCCAGCTCTCCGGGTGAATGTGAACACGAGAACCTATTGTTAGAGTTAGCAAAACTTTTAACCCGAATAGAAGAGAGATCAGAATCCCAAAGTAAAGAAGAGGAATAAAAGATCCTAATACCACCCATTGGCGACGTGGGCCCGTAAGCCACACAGCCATGTTAGTAAAACAGTTTTTCAAAGACTAGACTCAACTTCGGCCAAGGAGTTGGAAAGGGGGATTCCTACAGGCAGTCAGCTCTGATACCAGCTTGTGACGCCCCCGACTCGACCGTGCACTAATCATACACGCAAATGCACACGATCAAGCCTAACGACTCACTTGAAGATATCACAACACAACTCTAAACACAAATAAAAGTCATACAAGCTTTATATTACAAGCCAGGGGCCTCGAGGGCTCCAATACATAAGCTCGCGATCAAGCATTAGCGGAAGCAACACAATATCTGAGTACAGACATAAAGGTTAAACAAGTTTGCCTTAAGAAGGATGAGCAAAACAACGACACTAGATCGATAAGGCGCTGGCCTCCTGCCTGGGTGCCTCCTATCTACTCCTGGTCATCGGTCTCCACGTAGTAGTAGGCTCCGGCGAGGTAGTAGTAGTCGTCGGCGACGGGATCAGCTGGCTCCTGGGCTCCGACATCTGATCGCAGCAATCGGGTATGGGGGAAAAAGGGGAGCAAAGCACCGTGAGTACTCATCCAAAGTACTCGCAGGACTTACATCAGAAGTATTCTAGTTATGCATCGGTATCAAGGGAAGGCTGTATATGTGGACTAGACTGCAGAATTGCCAGAATAGAGGGGAAGGCCTAGCCTATCGAAGACTAGCAACTTGCAGCATCTTGCAGCATTAGAAGAGTGTAGATTGGCAGCATAACATAAGTAACAAGTAATAGTAGCAACGCCCAGAGATCCTTCCTCGACTCCCTGCGAGAAAGCGATCCCGGAGCCATCATATCCATTAGCATCACAAGTATCCATTTCTAGTTGTAGTAGATCGGGATACTCTCTGAGCGTCCGTTACCGTGGACACGGCTTTTCGAATAGATATACTTCCCTGCAGGGGTGCACCAACTTGCCCAACACGCTCGATTAACTCTGGCCGGACACACTTTCCTGGTCATGCCCGGCCTCGGCTGATTGACACACCGTAGTCCTACCTAGGCTCAATAGAGAGGCCAGCACGCCGGTCTATATCCTAAGCGCTCAGGGGTCTTGGGCCCATCGCCCTTTGCACTCCTGCACGTTGCGTACGCGGCCGGTGAGCAGACCTAGCCCCCTTAATACAAGTGTAGGCTTTCCCAGTCCAACCCGGCTCGCGCCGCTCAACTGCTGACATCTAGAGAGCTTCGGCTGATACATACAACGCCGAGTGCCCATACTATTCCCGCGTGGTGGTTAGTGCGAAAAGGCCAGAGGCCTACTCAGATCACATATCCTAACCCGTTAGTGCTCTGGGAGCTCGCGGTGACAATCAGTGATCCACGATCTATGGTCCTATCGCCCCGTCTCGTGAACTTACGGCAAGGGCCAGGAATGCCCGGCCGTGCCACGTAATTATCTCGTGGGTACCCTCATGGTCAACCCGACTCCACATTTCTCGTGGGTACCCCTCGGGGTTGACCCGTGTGACGCCCCCGGCCCGACCGTGCACTAATCATACACGCAATGCGCACGATCAAGCCCGGGGACTCACAGGAAGATATCACAACACAACTCTAGACACAAAATAAAATAATACAAGCTTTATATTACAAACCAGGGGCCTCGAGGGCTCGAATACAAAAGCTCGCTCTAAAGCGTTAGCAGAAGCAACAACAGTATCTGAGTACAGACACAAAGTTAAACAAGGGTGCCTTAAGAAGGCCGAGCAAAACAACGACATCTGATCGAAAAGGCGCAGGCCTCCTGCCTGGGAGCCTCCTAAACTACTCCTGGTCGTCGGTCTCCACGTAGTAGTAGGCTCCGTCGGGGTAGTAGTAGTCGACGGCGGGATCAGCTGGCTCCGGGGCTCCGTCATCTGATCGCAGCAATCGGGTATGGGGAAAAACGTAGCAAAGCAACCGTGAGTACTCATCCAAAGTACTCACAAGACTTACATCAGAACTATTCTACTTATGCATCGGTATCAAGGAAGGGTTGTATCAGTGGACTGAACCGCAGAAATGCAGAATAGAGAGAAAGGCCTAGCCTATCGAAGACTAGCATCTTCAGCGTCTTGCAGCATTAGAAGAGTGTAGATTGGCACATAACATAAAGTAATAAGTTTGTAGTAGCAAAGCCCAGAGATCCTTCCTCGACTCCCTGCGAGAAAGCAATCCCGGAGCTAACAATTAATTAACATGTATCCAGTTCAAGTTGTAGTAGATCGGGATCCTACACTGAGCGTCCTGTTACCGTGGACACGGCTATTTGAATAGATAATCTTCCCTGCAGGGGTGCACTACTATTACCCAACACGCTCGATTAACTCTGGCCGGACACACTTTTCTGGGTCATGCCCGGCCTCGGCTGATCGACATGACGTAGTCCTACCTAGGCTTAGCAGAGAGGTCCCCGCCAGTCTACATCCTAAGTGCTCAGGGGTCTTGGGCCCATAGCCCTTCGCACTCCGAGTCGTTGTGTGCAGGGTGGATACCAGCGCCATCCCTCTCTTGGATGGCACGATCCGACCCGGCCACAATGCTGAACTGGACATCTGACAAAGCTTTCGGCTGATACATACGGCGCCAAGGGCCCCATTAAACCATTATCCCGCGTGGTGGTAGTGCGTATAGGCCAGTGGCCAACTCAGATCAAATACCCAAATCCGTTAGTGCATTGGGAGCTCGCGGAAACGAGCAGAGATCCACGATCATGTGACCCTGTCGCCCCGTCTCGTGGACTTACGGCAAGGGCTAGGAATGCCCGGCCATGCAACGTAATTAACTCGCGGGTACCCTCACGGTCAACCCGACTTCACACCTCTCGCGGGTACCCCTCGGGGTCGACCCGACTTTATCAAGTAACTGTAGTAAAGTCAAAGTACCCGTGTGTCCATAACATCAAGAAGGAATCCGAGGAATCACCCTCGTTGGATTCCCACTCGACGTATCCGTCAAGGTGAACCCGGAGGAATCACCCTCGAGGGAATCACTCTTGAGGAGTTGCACGACAGAAGCCTTATCGGAGGTGGTGAAAGAGGAATCACCCTTGCTAACCCACAACCGACTAGCTATACAACAGAGGCAACATCAGGAGTGAGATAAGAGGTATCACCCTCGGCACTCGATATTAGCTCTGCAGAGTCGAGCAACTTAAGGGGGTGTGTGGTGATGTGCTGGTCTCAGCCCGTCGATCACATCGATCGGGGCACTGGTAGCTAAGCGGGGCAACTCGGACAAGGAAGAGGGGCCACAGATGGTTTTCCAATCAACCTATACTAAGCATATAGGATAGCAGGTAAGGTATCAATAGCAGTTTACAAAAACAGGCTATGCATCAAAATAGGATCAATCAAAAGCAGTAGCAAATTCTAATGCAAGCAGGAGGGAGAAAGAATAGGTGATATAGGCATGCTCAAGGGGGTTTTGCTTGCCTGGAAGCTCTGCGGCAAAAGAGGGGTCGTCGACGGAGTAGCAGTCCTCCGGAGCTGCGTCGGTCTCAGGGTCTAACGGAAGAGAAGGGGGAGAAGAAACAATAAATAAAAGCAATCAAATGCAACACAATTGCATGGCATGGGTAAATGCAGAGTTGGTGGTGATCTAATGCAATGCTACACGTCGCAGGCGTTTAGGCAGTTATCGGTATACTGAACCGGAGGGGAAGGTTCCATGTTCGGATAGTTAGGAGTGATGGTCAAGCATTTTGACCACATATTCGGATTCGTCTCGTTTTTCTGATCAACTTTCATGTAGAAAACTTTTCGATCCGAGCTACGGTTGAATTTCTATGAATTTTCAAAGATTTAAACAATTTCTGGAATTTCTGGAATTATTTTTAATTACTAAATTCGCATTATCCAGAACAGTGGCTGATGACGTCAACATGACGTCAGTGGTCAACCCCAGCTGTTCCAGGTCAAACCTGACAGCTGGGTCCCACTGGTCAGTGACTCTGGGCTAATTAGGGATTAAACTAAACTAAACAGAGACTAATCAGGGATGGGCCCCACATGTCAGTGTCAGATTAGTTTAACTAATTAATTAATTTATCTAATTAACTAATCAAGCGGGTGGGGCCTGCCTGTCAGTGGCACTGTGCTGCCACGTCAGCGCGTTGACTGGTCAGCGTGGTCAACTGGGCCCCTGGGCCCACTGGTGAGTGACCTAGGGAGCCCCACGTGGCAGCCAGCTCAGCGGCGGCCGGCGTTTAGCCGCCGACGACGCCAAAACACGGCGGAGGGCCTCGGGCCTCACCGGAATCGCGCTACAGGCGGCCAAACGACGCGCGGTTGGGCTCGTTCGAACGAGTCGAACGAGCCGCGTCGAATGGTGGCGATGGCGTCGCCGGAGTTGGCCGGAATCGACCAGAACAACCACGGCGAGCGACGGAGCATACGGGCGAGCTCGGATCCGGCGTTCGCGGGCACGGCAAGCGGCGTGCGTGTGTGCGCTGAGCTCCTGGGAGCCCCTGGAGCTCGATGGTGAGCTCAGGCGAGCGTGGCAGTGGCTGTGGCACAGGCGACGAGCTCGTCGGCGGCAACGCGTGCAGCCACGGTGAGCGAGCTAGCTATAGGGCGCGCTCGAGCAAACAGAGAGGGGGAGATGGTAGCGGAGCTCACCGAGCGGCACACGGTGGCCGGTGAGGGGCTTAGTAGCAGCAGAGGCGCCGGAATTGGAGGAGCTCGCCGGAGACCCGAGGAAGAAGACGGCGGCATGGATCCGCGCGGTGGAGCTCCCCGGCTCACTTTAGTCAGCGTGGACGACATAGCGCAGCTCGGCAGAGCGGCTGGACATAGCGGCGCGGCACGGGGACGACGGTGGCCGCGAGGACGACGGCGTGCGGCGGCGGATGCGCTCGGGTGGCGGTGGGAGAGAGGCGAGAGAGAGCGGTGAGTGGATGACGAAGGACGGGGAGGACGAGGGGAACATCCTTATCCCCTCGCCCGGCCTGGGGCGTCGCCGTGTCGGCTGCTCGCCGGTGCGCGCGCGCTCGGCCACGGCGCGGGCGACATGGCGAGAGAGAGAGAGAGAGGAGGGAGAAAGGGGGAGTGGGCTGGGCCGAGTGCACTGTGCACTTAGGCCCAGCCGGTTAGGCCTTTTGTTTTTCTTTTTCTGTTTTTGTTTTACAGAAGGTTTAGAAAAATAGATGAGCTGCCAAAATACATTTTGTAAAATGTGAAATTGATCCACAAAATTACAATGCATTATTCTGCACTGCCACAGAAAGTTTGGGCAATTTTGGAATCCATTTGAATTTTTCAAAAATGGAAATGGCATTAAAGTTGCTGTTTTTGCATTGTTTTAATGCTCTAGCCCAATTTAGGAAAATAGGTGATGTTGTTTTCCTGAACATTAATTTGTTTTGGAATTTTTGCTACAACATGAACTATTTTTCAGCAATTTTTTAGCAACTTCAAATTTCACTCATAATTTGAATTGAATTTGGTGGTGGAATTTGAAATGAGATATGATTTCACTGTGATCATTCTTTGCAAAACTAATTAGCTTAGCATTAATTTGAAGTTCACTGTGGCTCATTACTCAGGGGTGTTACAACCCGCCTCTAACAAGGTACTGTAGTAAAAGTCATGGTAACCGTGTGTTCATCACATCAAGGGGAATCCGAGGAATCACCCTCGTTCGATTCCTACTCGATGTATCCGTCAAGGAGAACCAGAAGGAATCACCCTCGATGGTCCACACTTGAGGGGTTGCACGACGGAGTCATCATCGGGAAGGGGAGCGCGAGTAATCACCCTCTGCAATCACCACCGATGTGCTATACTACAGAGATGTCATCAGGAGTGCAGTACGAGATATCACCCTCGGCACTCGATAGTAGCCCTGCAGAGTCGTACAACTAAGGGGGTGTGCGGTGATGTGTCGGTCTCTGCACATCGATCACAATGATCGAGGCACTGGTAACAAGGCGGGGCAACAGGGACAAGGGTGAGGGGTCACTGATGGATCACAAACCAACCTATTCTAAGCAGTTTAGGATGACAGGTAAAGTAACAACAGCAGGTTACAAAAACAGGCTATGCATCAGAATATGAGCAATCAATTACAGTAGCAAATTCAAATGCAAGCATGGGAGAGAAAGAATATGCGATATTGGAATGATCAAGGGGGGTTTGCTTGCCTGGAAGCTCTACTGAAAAGGTTTGGTCGTCAGGGGCGTAGTCGTACTCGGCAGCAGTGTCGGTCTCGGGGTCTACCGGAGAGAAGAGGGGGGGAAGAAATAATAAATAAAAGCAAACAATGCAACACAGATGCATGGCATGGCAGTAAGATGTGCTAGGGGTGACCGAATGCAGCACTACACGTTGCAGACGGAGCGGGAAAATATCTGGGGATATTTTCCCGGCCTTGGGCATCTGTCAGACAGATGAATCGGAGGGGAAGGTTCCATGTTTGCATGTTTTGGACACGTGATAGGTAAACAGAGGGCATATTCGGGTTCGTCTCGTTTTTCTGATCAACTTTTATGTAGAAAACTTTTTGATCCGAACTACGGTTTAATTTCTACGATTTTTCAAAGTTTTAAACCATTTTCTGAAATTGTTTTAATTAATAAATTCGACAGAAAAGGAAATATGACATCAGCATGAGGTCAGGGTGATGTCAGCAGTCAACCCCAGCTGTTCCAGGTCAAACCTGACAGCTGGGTCCCACATGTCAGTGACTCTGAGCTAATTAGGGATTATTTAAACTAATAAAAGATTAATTAGGGGGTGGGGTCCCACTGTCAGTGGCTGATTAACTTAACAGAATAATTAGCAGTTTTAATATTTATAAAATCGTTTAAACAATGTGGGGCCCGCATGTCAGTGACTGTGCGAGCCCAGTCAGCAGGGTTGACTTGGTCAACCCAGCCAACGGGACCCACTGGGCCCACTGGTCAGTGGCCCAGGCGGTGCCATGTAGGCGCCACGCCAGCGCCGGCTATCGGAGTTGCTCCGGCGAGCCCGAAACGCGGCGGCGAGCTACGGCCATCGTCGGGATTTCGCTGTGGTGGGTCATTTAGCGCGCGGTTAGGCTCATTCGAACGGCCACTCCGTCGCGCGTCGAACGGTGGTGGGCGCAGCGGCTGAGGTGGCCGGCAAGGGCGCCGGCGACGAGCCGTGGCGGCTGCTGCTCTCGGACCCGAACGGAAACGCGACTGCGGGGTGTTTTCGAGCGCGCGAACTAGCTAGGCGGGGGCTGCAGCTCACCAGGAGCATGTTGGTGCTGCTGGCTCGAGCCGAGCGGCACGGGGAGCTCGAGTTGGCCGGCCATGGCGGCGGCCAGAGCTCGGATCGGCGGCGGCAGCGCACAGGCCCGAAGGCGAGCAGGAAGAGGAGGGAGGAGAGGCGGGGCTCACAGCGGGGCCGTAGGGAGAGGCAGTGGGCTCGGGGTGGCCTGGAGTCGACGGCGTGGAGGCGGCGATCTCCGGCGACCGAAAGAGGGAGGCGAGGTCGACGCGGACGAGGCAGGGGCTCCCGGCTCGGGTTCGTTGCAGCAGTCGGAGTAGCGAACGGCGGCAGAGCCTTTGGGCAGGCTGCGGCGACGAGAAGGCAACGGTGGCCGCGAGGATCACGGCAGCGAGGCCATGGCCGCGCTCGGGTGAAGTGGGAGAGAGCGAGGGAGGGGAAGGAGTGGCGCTAGGGTTAGTCCACGGGGGCGAGGGGGGTTCCTTATCCCCTCCAGAGGCCCTGTAGCAGGCCGCTGTCGAGCGGCGAGAGGGGGGGCAGGGCGCGGCGTGCGCGCGCGCGGCGACAGCAGCGCGGGGAGGAGCAGTAGGAGGGAGAAGACAGAGGAGTCGGGCCGGGCCGGCACTGTGCACTTAGGCCGGGTGCAAAGTGGCCTCTTCTTTTCCTTTTTCCTTTTTCTTCTCTGTTTCCTTTTTCCAGTAGCTTTTGCATTTATTTTTAGCCAATAGATGACTTTGTAAAAATATGCAACTGGTAGAAACAAATAGTAAGGAATATTGTGCACTGCCACAAAAAGTTTGGAGGCCATTTGATTTTATTTGAATTTTCCATAAATGAAATGGCATTTAAATAACTGTTTTTGCACTGTTTTAAATGCTCTAGTCCAATTTAGCAAATAAGTGATGTTGTTTTTCTAAACAAGAATTTGTTTTGAAATATTTGCTACAACATGAACTATTTTCCAGCAATTTTTGAGCAACTTCAAATTTCACTTAGGATTTGAATTGAATTCAGAGATGGAATTTGAAATGAGATATGATTCCAATGTGATTAAGCATTTCAAATCAAAATGACTTGGCATTAACATGGTGGATCACTGTAGCTCATTAAATAGGGGTGTTACAGCTGTAGGCGTCGGCGACTGGTGGAGGATCGTCCAAGTCGTCAGACGAGGCGCCATGGTTGATGGGGATATGTACCTAGGGTAGGGTCATAGGCCTGACCTACATGCCCTACCTAAAGACACTACCCCAGAAAGCTTAAGAGCTACAAGGAAGTCTCCAACTGAAATCACCAAGACATACAAGTCACTCGACAACATACACTCGGAGGTACCTTTCACTCGACGCTTACCTTTCACTCGGAAGGACCAGAAGACAGTCGACCACAGAAGCCCAGAAGTCACCCCAGGGAGGCTAACGGCAGGCATTCATCAAGACCATTAATAGCATTTACGTTGTACATTACCAGTAACGTACGTCTTTATAACCATGATCTGACCCTTAAACGCCGGTCACTTATGAGGGGCAGCGCACTCTATATAAGCCACCCCTCCCCTCTGGCATAAGGGTTGGTTCGCACCCCCTGTAGCGATACTCCAATTACACTCGACAAAGAGCTCCCGAGCACCTGAGACGTAGGGCTATTACCTCCACGAGAGGGGCCTGAACTCATACATCTGTGTGTACACCCTCGCCGTAGCTAGGACTCTGCCCTCTCCTTACGTACCCCTACCTTCTACTGTCAGACTCGTTCCCACGACAGTTGGCGCCCACCGTGGGGCAGGCGTCTAAGCGACTTCCGGCGAGGTTGCATTTGTTTTCCTTCGTCATGTCATCCGGCGGTGATTTGTTCCTGGGCGGCGAGATCCGTCTCGGAGCGCACCTTCATCGCCGACGATTCGGCATGGCTCCGGGAGGCGCCCCTGGACGTTGAGGCGCTCCCGAGTCGTGGGGCGACGCACTTTTGCGCAAGCTCCTGCGGTGTTCTTCTCCTTCAGCCGTCGACTCCGTACGTGTCGGCCGTCCATGTTGTTCATCGTCGCAAGCGATCCGGTCGTTCGCGGCTACAGCGTTGGGTGCGACATGCGGCGGCCCGCCAGGCTTCGTCCCCGCAGATTGCGGCCATCGAGCCCGTCGAGTCACTTTTCGGCGTGTTCGACTCGGCGTCAGATCGGTCTGGCGTTCCCTCCGAGTGCGAGAGCTGCGATCCTGCGGCTGAAGTTTTTATGGCTGGCTCTCATCAGAGTCCGCCGCCTGGTTTCAGCCCCGCCAGACGCGAGATTGGTGGAACGTCGAATGAACAGCAGCGCCGGGATGAGGATGTTCTCCGTACTCCCATCGTCGGCACGACTGCTGAGGCCCAGGCAATGGAGGCGACTCGCCTTCGACTCAAAGAGATGCAGAAGGCACTCGACGAGCGTGTTCGACAGCGTCCGCCGCGTCCCAATCGACATCAGCGACAGTTGTTTCCGAGTGGATCACGGAATAACGTCGAGGTATTCCGTACTCCAGTGTTGAATGTTGCGGCTGCTGCTAGGATTGCAGATTCTATACAGCCATCACGGTCGGAAGCTGGTAGAGGTTTGCAACAGATCAGATTGTCGACTCAACTGCGGGGTGTGAGCGTCTATCTTTTCTGGATGCTTACTCTGGCTACCATCAGATCCATCTGTTTGGCCCGGATGAAATAAAGACAACCTTCGTCACCCCTTTCGGGTGTTTCTGTTATATCACCATGCCTTTTGGTTTGAAGAACGCCGGCGCTACTTTCATGCGCATGATTCAAAAATGTTTACTCGATCAGATTCCTCGGAATGTTGAAGCCTACATGGATGACATTGTCGTCAAGTCTCGCAAAGGTTCCGGCCTGTTGTCTGACTTGGCTGAAACATTCGCCAATCTGAGGAGATATGATATCAAGCTAAATCCGACTAAGTGCACTTTCGGTGTTCCTGGCGGCAAATTACTCGGTTTTCTTGTTTCTGAAAAGGGAATCGACGTTAATCCTGAAAAGATCGGTGCCATCACCCGAATGAAAAGCCCTGAGCGTGTGCACGATGTCCAGAAGCTCACAGGTTGCTTGGCAGCATTGAGTCGATTCATTTCTCGTCTCGGTGAAAAGGCATTGCCTTTATACCGACTGATGAAGAAGTCTGATACATTCGAGTGGACTTCTGAAGCTGAAGCAGCGTTTGTCGAGCTCAAAGCTCTGCTTTCCACCCAGCCGGTGCTTGCTGCTCCGCGCAGTAAAGAGCCATTGCTATTGTACATAGCGGCTACTAATCAGGTCGTCAGTACAGTTCTCACTGTCGAGAGGGAAGAGGAAGGTAAAGCTTACAAAGTCCAGCGTCCTGTTTATTACGTCTCTGAAGTGTTGACTCCTTCAAAGCAAAGATATCCACATTACCAGAAGCTTGTGTACGGTATATATCTGTCAGCTAAGAAGGTGGCACATTATTTTCAAGATCACTCAATTTCAGTCGTCAGTGATGCTCCATTGTCTGAAATTCTCCACAATCGAGATGCGTCTGGTCGAGTGGCCAAATGGGCTATTGAGCTCCTCTATTTTGACATCAAGTTTGAAGCAAAGAAAGCAATCAAGTCTCAAGCCCTCGCTGATTTCTTGGCCGAGTGGACTGAACAGCAGCAACCGATCCAAGTTTACTCGGCACACTGGACCATGTTCTTTGATGGCTCGAAGATGCTGTATGGGTCTGGTGCTGGCGTAGTACTGGTGTCCCCAAAAGGCGACAAACTCAGTTACGTCTTGCAGATTCACTTTGATTCCTCCAACAATGAAGCTGAATATGAAGCACTCTTGTATGGGTTGCGTATGGCCATTTCACTCGGCGTCCGGCGCCTGATGGTATATGGCGACTCTGATTTGGTGGTCAATCAAGTGATGAAAGAGTGGGATGTCAGGAACCCTGCTATGACAGGATACTGCAATGCAGTAATGAAACTTGAGAAGAAATTCGAAGGCTTGGAACTCCATCATGTTCCCCGAGTGAAGAATCAAGCAGCTGATGAGCTGGCAAAGATTGGATCCACTCGGAAACCTGTCCCCAGCAATGTATTTCTCGAGCACCTTCATTCTCCTTCGGTACAGGAAGATCCTTTCACTGAAGAGCCCTCGCAAGCAAAGAGCGCCTCAGATCCGACTGAAGTCGACGTCCCAGCAGTTATTGATTTGGTTATGGAGGTTTTAGTGATCATCCCCGACTGGACTGTTCCTTATATTGCGTATATTCTGAGGCAAGAACTCCCAGATGATGAAGATGAAGCTCGACAGATAGTCCGCAGATCCAAGGCATTTACTGTTATGGATGGACAACTCTACAGAGAAAGTGTGACTGGCGTGATTCAGCTGTGTATTTCTCCTGAAGAAGGTCGACTGATTTTGGAGGAGATTCACTCGGGAACTTGTGGTCATCATGCGTCCTCTAGGACAATTGTTGCCAAAGCCTACCGAGCGGGTTTCTTTTGGCCACGCGCCAATGAGATGGCCAAAGATATAGTCGATCACTGCGAAGGATGCCAGTTTTATTCGAACTTGTCACACAAACCTGCGTCTGCCTTGAAGACTATTCCACTCGTCTGGCCGTTTGCTGTATGGGGCTTGGATATGGTTGGACCCCTTAGAACAGGCCAGAGTGGATTCACTCACTTACTAGTTGCAGTCAACAAGTTCACTAAGTGGATTGAAGCTAAACCCATCAAGAAGCTGAACGCCCGCACTGCTATCAAATTCATGAAAGAAATAACCTTCCGGTATGGAGTCCCCCACAGTATCATTACAGACAATGGCTCTAACTTCGACTCGGAAGAGTTCAAACACTTTTGCTCCTCTCAAGGCACTCCGGTGGACTACGCATCCGTTGCGCACCCCCAGTCTAACGGTCAAGCTGAGCGAGCGAATGGCCTTATCCTCCAAGGACTGAAGCCTCGGCTCATGCGAGATCTTGATCATGCTGCTGGAGCTTGGGTCACTGAATTGCCGTCTGTCCTGTGGGGCTTGAGGACGACTCCTAACCGGTCGACTGGACGCACTCCTTTCTTCCTTGTGTATGGAGCTGAAGCCGTTCTGCCAAGTGACGTCCTTCACAATTCCCCCCGAGTGGATCTATACACTGAAGACGAAGCTGAGCAAGCTAGACAAGATGGTGTGGATCTCCTAGAGGAAGAACGAGAGATGGCCCTGATTCGGTCGACTGTATATCAACAAGACCCTCGCCGCTTCCATGCAAGACACGTCAAAAGCCGTTCATTCCACGAAGGTGATCTGGTGCTCCGAGTGGATCAGCAGCGGCCCCACAAGTTGGCCCCAGCGTGGGAAGGCCCATTCGTCGTCACCAAGGTGCTGAACAACGGGGCGTACCATCTTTTCAACTTGAAGAAGAATATTGATGAGCCACGCGCCTGGAACGCGGATTTGCTTCGACACTTTTATACTTGACGACTGAGTTGTTTTGATGTAATAAGAGTGCTCCAGACGATGTCGTTTGTTAAGTTATGACTTCCGCAGTCTATTGTCGATTCCGATCGCACAATTTCACATTCAAAGACTTCTCCGAGTGAAGAGCAACCCTCTCTCTCGGGGGCTTAGCTGCGAATCCGTTCCGCCTAAGTAAAAAACCCTTCCGAGTGTATAGCATTCAATACACTCGAAGACTTAGCCGCGAACCAGTCTTCGCCTAAGTTCAAAAACTTCTCCGAGTGAAGAGCAACCCTCTCTCTCGGGGGCTTAGCTGCGAATCCGTTTCGCCTAAGTGAAAAACCCTTCCGAGTGTATAGCATTCAATACACTCGGAGACTTAGCCGCGAACGAGTCTTCGCCTAAGTTCAAAAACTTCTCTGAGTGAAGAGCAACCCTCTCTCTCGGAGGCTTAGCTGCGAATCCGTTTCGCCTAAGTGAAAAACCCTTCCGAGTGTATAACATTCAATACACTCGGAGACTTAGCCGCGAACCAGTCTTCGCCTAAGTTCAAAAAAACTTCTCCGAGTGAAGAGCAACCCTCTCTCTCGGGGGCTTAGCTGCGAATCCGTTTCGCCTAAGTGAAAAACCCTTCCGAGTGTATAACATTCAATACACTCGGAGACTTAGCCGCGAACCAGTCTTCGCCTAAGTTCAAAAAAACTTCTCCGAGTGAAGAGCAACCCTCTCTCTTGGGGGCTTAGCTGCGAATCCGTTTCGCCTAAGTGAAAAACCCTTCCGAGTGTATAACATTCAATACACTCGGAGACTTAGTCGCGAACCAGTTTTCGCCTAAGTTCAAAAAAAACTTCTCCGAGTGAAGAGCAACCCTCTCTCTCGGGGGCTAAGCTGTGAATCCGTTTCGCCTAAGTGAAAAACCCTTCCGAGTGTATAGCATTCAATACACTCGGAGACTTAGCCGCGAACCAGTCTTCGCCTAAGTTCAAAAACTTCTCCGAGTGAAGAGCAACCCTCTCTCTTGGGGGCTTAGCTGCGAATCCGTTTCGCCTAAGTGAAAAACCCTTCCGAGTGTATAACATTCAATACACTCAGAGACTTAGCCGCGAACCAGTCTTCGCCTAAGTTCAAAAACTTCTCCGAGTGAAGAGCAACCCTCTTGCTCGGAGGCTTAGCTGCGAATCCGTTTCGCCTAAGTTAAAAACCCTTCCGAGCGTATAACATTCAATACACTCGGAGACTTAGCCGCGAACCAGTCTTCGCCTAAGTTCAGAAAACTTCTCCGAGTGAAGAGCAATCCTCTTACTCGGGGGCTTAGCTGTGAACCAGTTTTCACCTAAGTTAAAAAATCCTGCCGAGTGTAAGGTATTCCTAACACTCGGAACTTAGCTGCGAACCAGTCTTCGCCTAAGTCCTAAATTCAACAAAGCAAAATGTCGGAAAGCAAAATGCGAGTAAGACTAGAATCTCTAGCGCAGCAAAAACTTGTTCGCGCAAAGGGAAGTTCTCAGGCTTAAGGCCTGAAAGAAGTTTTAATCGGTTACACCATCACTCGGCATACCGAGGCAAATAAAGTTTTAACTGAAAGCAACATACTTCTTCAAGCTCCGGTAGGGCTTGAAGGCTCGACAAAAGTATCCAGGTCAATTCCGTCGGCGATCCGAGTGGCTGCTTCGATGAAAGTCTCCATGAAATCTTCAAACTGCAGTTTCTTTGTGTTGATCACTCGGAGAGCCTTCAGTTTGTCCTCCCTGGCCTCCTTGCAATGAGCCCTGACGAGTGAAAGTGCCACATCAGCACCACAATGAGCAGCGGATTTCTTCCACGCCTGCACTCGACTGGGAATTTCGTTGAGGCGAGTCATCATAGACTCGAGGTCAGTCTGGAGAGAATCTTCAGGCCACAACTCCTTGTCGACCTTCTCGAATGCAGCCTTCAGCCGAGTGACATATCCTTGGACACTCTTAAGACGAGCTTCGAGTCGAAACATATCCATGGCCACGGCGTCTCCGACGAGTGACTCCGTGGGGTCCAGATTGGGCTCGATTTCTTCGGTTTCCTTCTCAAAGTCTTGACAGAATTCTGCGTGAAGAGAAAGAGAAAAGGTGATCACAATGCCGTTCTGAGGAAATCAAAGAAATTTATTCGACAGAAGAAAGTCACCTTCAAGCATGTTGAACATTTTCTTCGCAAAGTCTCCTAAGTGTTTTTCCAGAGCACTCTTTCCCTTGGTCTGCACTTCAAGTTTCTTGATCCAGTCGGATCGTTCCTGCTTGAGTTTGGCGTTCTCTTCTTCCAGTTTACTGGCTGCAGCAAGTTTCTTCTCAGCGGCTTCAGTTTTCTCCTTCGCTGCCTTTTGAGCATCAGCAAGTGATTTGTCCTTGTCCTCGAGCGCCTTCTTCATGGTATCTAAAGAAATAACATTGTTGAGTCGCGCTCGGAGACGACGGTTCTCATCACGTACGTCTGTTCGAGTGGATTCACTCGGTTCAAAGGATGGAAGATGAAAGTGATAATGCAATTGATCGACAAAGATTACCTCCAAAAGTCTTCAGTTCGGTCTGTGCACGGTCCAGGTTGTTGTTCGTCAGCTCCAGATCCAGCAGAAGTCGATTCTTTTCCTTCTCCAGCTCGACGTACTTGGTCCCGAGCCCATAGGCTTTCTGAAATCAGCAAAGAAGGGGCTCAGTCGACATGGATGTTTCTCTACTTCCGAGTGGAAAAGTACAAGTGCAGTCGACTGAAAGGCGGCCCGCCGCTCCACCCACAACCCTATACAGCGTCATATCATGGTTGATGGAAATGATGTCCATGAAACCTGCAGAATGGTTCTTAAGACTACTGCCCATCGTCAACGATCGACAATGGTTCTTAAGTGTACTGTCGAATGGAAAACAACTTTCAAACCAACTCTAAGACCCCTGTCGATGCCTTCGTCATTCGACAGCGGTCTCGGGGACTACACCCAGTGGGTGCACTCAGCGTGCCCCCACTGGACCAGGGACTACCTAATCTACTTGCGAAGAAAACACCCAGTGGGTGTAAAATCAAGATGGACAGGAATTCAATCGGAAATGAACTTACAATAGCACTTACTCGGACGTTGGCTTGAAGCGCTGAGCTGGCATCATAGGCTAACTTGCTGGCTTCATACGCCTCCTTTGTTCGCAGCATCATCTGCCCAGCCTGAATCATAGCTTCCTTGGCAGCTCCAGTTTGGTCCTCCGGGACGTGATACAAAGGGTATGCGGGCGTCGAATGAGTTGGTGCTGTAACTGAGGCAGCAGGTGGTGCTTCAAGTTGTCCAATAGGTGCTGAAGCCACCAGAATTGAAGTGGCTGGCGGAGCACTCGACAGCGGGGCCACAAGGGCTGGAGGCGTCGCAGCAGTCGACCCATGGGGCGTCTGTCCTGACGATGTTCTCCGAGTGTGTACGTGTGGAGCTTCCAGAGGCACAGCTTCATCTTGCGTTCCTCGCTACAGCTCCTCGTCATCTTCCAGTTCGATGACTTCGTCAGCTATCAATCGGCAATTTTAATCAAGTCATTCGACGATTATTCTTCAAAAAACAGAGTAGAGTGTGGGTTTGTTATACCTCGTTGGGAGGTGGCCGCATCAGGAGTGTCCACTTCCATATGGTCCCCATCATTTCGCTGGGGCGACGTCACAAAGGTAGCAGCTCTGGCGGATAAACTCCACTCGGTCAGCAGAGACATGAAGTGCCACAATCACAATTGCGGGAAATAAACACTTACGTTGAGGCAACAGGCACAGCAATCTTGATGCGAGGCAGGGCCTTCCGAGGTTTTGGCGCGTCCGGCTTGAGTTGTTTCGCAGCTTTTTCAGTCGACCCCGGTGTTGCGGTGCGGTCGCGTTTTGGGTTCCTTGTGCTCGACGCCACAGTTTTGCTCAGGGCAACCTCTGGGTCTTCCTGATGCTTGGTGCGACGCCCAGGGCGCAGAGGGACCTGAGCTTCCACCTCGCCTTCCTCCAGGTCGTCATCGCTGCTCTCGCTGCCGTTGGCATAATCGCCGTCTGCGCTGTCATCTACGCTCCCTTCTTCTTCGTCAGACTGTTCTCCGTTTGGCACGGGCGAGTACATGTTTGTAAATTCCTGCAAGATACTAGCTTCAAAGTCAGTTGACTGAAGATCCAGTTACTCGACAGATATTAAAATAATCGACGGAGGTATAACTCACAAGATTCTTTGGTGGGTTCAAAGCAGAAAAGGGCGGAATTCGCTTCGCTCCCTCGGGATTGTCACAGGCTCCGGTGATGCTCCTGAGCCACTGGGAGACGGTCTCGTCGGAAACTTCTTCAGGATGAGTCCGAGTGGTATCCTCAGGGCCCGAGTAATGCCACATGGTGTGATCCCGGGCCTGGAGAGGCTGGATCCGTCAACTGAGAAACGTTTCAAGGAGATCCAAGCCAGTCACTCCGCCGCGGATGAGATCAGATACAGCGTTCACTAGGATCCCTACCTAGATTTTCTCTACCTTTGTCACATACAGTGGTTTGGGAGTGGTAGGTCGATCCAAGGTGAAAGGAGGAAGTCCAGTCGACATATTTGGTGATGCAACATCCTTGCAATAGAACCATGTCGACTGCCAACCCCGGACAGAATCAGGAAAGGTCATAGAGGGAAATGCACTCCTACCTCTCTTTTGGATCCCTAAGCCACCACACAGTTGGATTACATTGGTTTTGCTATCACTGGGATTGGCTTTCTTGACGGATTGAGATCTAACAGAGAATATGTGTTTAAACAAACCCCAATGCGGAGGACAGCCCAAGAAGCATTCGCACAGGGTTATGAAACAGGAAAGATAGGCAATCGCATTCGGAGGAAAATGGTGGAGCTGCGCCCCGAAATAGTTCAGGAAACTGCGGATGAACGGATGGGGTGGCATGGAGAAACCTCGTTCGATGTGAGTGAGAAGCAGAACTCGCTCGCCGTCGCGTGGCTCTGGTTCGGTCTCCCCCTTCGGCAATCTCCAGGACTCCGCAGCTATCAACCTGTCAACGACGAGATTGTGCACATCCTCCACCGTGACCGTCGATTGGAGGAAATCCCCCTGGATCCACCCCGGCGGCACCGTCGACCGGGCGCCCGACGGCTTCTTTGCCTTGGCTCCTCCCTTCTTGGCGCGCTCGAGCTTCTCCGTCTTGCCCTTCGTCATGGCGGCGGCGGTCGTCGGAGCGGAGCTGAGCAGAGGAAGAGGAGGAGAAGAGCATATTTGGGGGAAGAATACTGTACCAAGCACCGGCGTCGTCGCCCCTTATATCCGCCCGTGTGGGTCACTGACCTGCGGGCCCGTCGGATCTCTGGGTATCCCGAATCCAGAGGAGGCGCGGTACGTGGCGATTTTGGCGGCGCGGTAATCGAGGCGTCGGGTCCTCGCTTGCCTTTGCGGTTGCGTCATCCCCGCTCGGCGCGCATTTATCCAATTTTCGAATCCCGTAATATCCGGACCCGACGGAGCGAACCGTCACATCAGAAGACTCTGCAGACAACTCGAACCTGATTTCGAGCTCAGTTTCACTCGGACCTGATTTCGAGCTCAGTTTCACTCGGATATACTTCAAGACAGAATCGATCAGGGCGAACGATAAAGGTTCCAATCGACGCAGATTCATAAGAAGCCTCAAAATGCACTCGGAATTTTTGTGTCTTGTCAGAACCTGCATTGACACTTTTTACACTCGAACCCCGATCCATTCGGGGGCTAATGATGGGGATATGTACCTAGGGTAGGGTCATAGGCCTGACCTACATGCCCTACCTAAAGACACTACCCCAGAAAGCTTAAGAGCTACAAGGAAGTCTCCGACTGAAATCACCAAGACATACAAGTCACTCGACAACATACACTCGGAGGTACCTTTCACTCGACGCTTACCTTTCACTCGGAAGGACCAGAAGACAGTCGACCACAGAAGCCCAGAAGTCACCCCAGGGAGGCTAACGGGCAGGCATTCATCAAGACCATTAATAGCATTTACGTTGTACATTACCAGTAACGTACGTCTTTATAACCACGATCTGACCCTTAAACGCCGGTCACTTATGAGGGGCAGCGCACTCTATATAAGCCACCCCTCCCCTCTGGCATAAGGGTTGGTTCGCACCCCCTGTAGCGATACTCCAATTACACTCGACAAAGAGCTCCCGGGCACCTGAGACGTAGGGCTATTACCTCCACGAGAGGGGCCTGAACTCATACATCTGTGTGTACACCCTCGCCGTAGCTAGGACTCTGCCCTCTCCTTACGTACCCCTACCTTCTACTGTCAGACTCGTTCCCACGACAATGGTCGTCGCCGTCGTCGTCGTCGGAGGTGTCAAAGAGGATGATGAGCCCTTTGAGCCGCCGGACGGCCCTGTCCTGCTGCCGCTTGAGCTTCGCCAGCTGAGCCGCCTCCGCCGCTGGCACCGCCGCCTCGCGCTCGGACTGCTCAATGGCAATCCGGACTTCCGGAGCGCCTTGGCGTTCTTCCGGCGGAGCCGCCGAGCGTCTGTCTCCGCCGTCGTAAACGACCGACGGTAGACCCAAGCGAGGAGCCACTCGTCCTCGTCGGGCTCCGCCTGCATCCCGCGGCGGCGGCGCACGGACTGCTCTGCTGTGTCCCTGTCCCTTGCCCGCTACCTCTCGTGGCGGGTGGCATGTGCCTTCGATTCCGGCGTGCGCGTTCGGGACTACGGGGCGGGCACAAGCGCCCACCGCTGCCCACGTGGGGGAGCTGCAGCCGGCGGGGGCAGGGGCGGATTGCGCAGCTCTCGCGGAGCTGCGCGCGAGCCGGGAGGGCCAGCGCCGGCATCCGCGCTGCGCCAACGGGGGTGCTGCGGCGACGCTGCAGATTCGGAGCTGCCCCTGGTGTCCACCTTGGACCGCTCCAAGGCAATGCGGAGGGCCAGCTCCTCGTCGGCATCTAGGTCGGAGTCGGAGCGGCTGCCGGAGCTCGACATGGTCGCCGGATTGGATCGGAATCGAAGAGGGGAGAGGAGAGGACCGAGCGAGAGAGGAGAGTGAGTGAGCTAGGGTTCCGAACGAGGAGCCGGATTGAGGTTTTTTATAAGACAACGGTGGGGTCGGTGGTTTACCGGGCCTGTCAAGCGGACGCGCCCGGGTGTGCCCGGACCGCCCCATATCCACCCTACATTTGGGCTGGATATGAGGGGCGCGGGACAGCCCGTTCGTTTGAGGGCGGTTCGAGGGGCCCGGCTGGGTCAATTTTTTGTGAGCAGTCAGTGACCGGTCTGTCCCGCCCTTTTGAGACGGGGTTGGGCCCCCGGCTGTAGATGCTCTTATTGAACTCATTTGAGTACGAGCAGGACCGGAGGCACGAACTGCATTTCTCCTCCTGCACTCGCAAAAGAAAGAGTATTCTTCCTCCTGATATTATCTGCGTAGGAGTATTCCCAACACCGTCTTGTCTTGTGCTAGAAGGCTTCTACGTCTACTCCTTAATCTGTGCGTCTTTCTAGAGAAGACATCTTGTCATTTGTCAAAGCCTTGCCTCGGAGTCGGAAGCTAGCAGGGCACGCACACGCAGCGTCGCGAAATTCAAAATTTCTAATCACCCGGTGATGATGCCGAAATAACACACGGGCGCGGCGCGAGGCGAGAACAGAAAACGGTGCCCCGCCCCGATGGTGCGTTGCAGTAAAAGCTTGCGCGTCAGACGAGTACTCCTCACTCTCTCTGCGCCCCTGCCTCAAGCCGATGGAGTACGTACCATAGCCCGCTGCATGCTACAGTGAGCTACTACCCGGCGCCCGTCCCACTCTTGTCTAACGTTGCCGGTCCCGAGCCCCATTCCTCACTTCAACGCTACACACCGGACCGGAGCGCGCGCCGGGACGTGCTGCGTCGCTCCTCCGCACCAATACTCGCTATAAATACACGCACATCCAGCCAGCCATTGGAGGAGGTTCCATCCCATTCCATTCTGTTTAGCTTCGTAGCCCCACCGACCGGCCCTTCTTCTTCTTCTTCGTCGTCGTAGCTCATTTTGTCTGCTCCGCTCCGCTACGTGCTGAACTAGATGGCGGTAAGTGTCCTGTGATCCAACAAGTTCATCAGGAATAGGAGTCCTTATCGTTGGCTGCTCTTGCAGAAGGCGAGGAGGCGTCGCGTGCCGGCGTTCGGGGAGTGGAACTACAACTACCACCTCGACGAGCCGCAGGCGGTGGCGGTGGCGGCACCAGCGGCCGCGTGCTACGCCACGCCGGAGCCGGAGGCCTGCAGCGACGTGTGGTTCAGGTACTCGCCTCCCCCGCGCAACCCCACGCCCAAGAAGCAGGCGAGGAGGCGGCCCGAGGGCGACGTGTCCCGGGAGCGTTCGAAGGACGCCGCAGCGGCCAAGAGCGGCGGCTCCAGGAGGGTTGTGCGGCCGGTCGACGGGGACCTGTACCAGGTGCCACCGCCGGAGCTCGCCTCCCACCGGCGGCCAACTAAGGTACGTACGGCCGCCAAGAAAAAATGTTTCTCTTTATTTTTTTGTCGTGAATGTTGGAGCTGACCGCTCTTTGTTTGAATGCAGAAGTGGAGCCTGTGGATGGGATGCCTGGGCCTCAGCTCATGCGTCGCCTGAACCCAACAGGCCAACATCTCGTGACGATCGATGGGATGCTGCGTGCGTGTTCATCGCTAGTGTCTCTCCCGAGTGTATGCGCTTTCTTGGCTTGTGGCAACACTAGCTTTGTTCGTAAGTAACATTCGTGGTAACATTTCAAGTCTCTAAAACTTCCTACATTGGTATACAGAGGGGGTAGAATTTCTCTTCATTTTGTGTAATGTGGCAACATCCTGTCTTGTCTTGTGCTACTAGTACCTTGGTTGTGATCAATTTTGATGTGCAAGCGAGTTTCTGGGGGGTGTTTGTAAATTGTAATCATTCAGAGATGGCAACTGATAGACGAGCACGTACAGCCCACCGTTCTTCTTCTGCTGTTAGATGAGCATGAGGTGCAGCAGTTCGCGTGGGGCCGTGAGGTCTGGTGAAGCTGGTACGCGCATTGATTGCTGCAGTTGGGCAACAGTTGCTGTGAACTCACTGGTTTCTTGGCGCGTGCCATGCAGACACACTGTCGCAGCCGTGTCATTCAACTCGATCGGCCATGCCATACTCACACACACTGTCGCCGCCGTGTGTGTCCACCGCAGTGAGACTTTGAGAGTAACTATTTCGGCATGTGCCTGCTTTGGGCATTACATAATAAGTCGAGCAAGGCCAAAAGTCACAAAATCCGTACGACGACTGAGCGAGATCGAGGTCGGGCCAAGACCTGTGGCCGTGGGTGTAGTCCTTGAACTGCATAGTAGTAGTACTAGTACAAGAACAGAACCGCAGCGACTCGGACCTACCGCACCACCCTACTAGCTAGGTGCAATAGCGGACCCTTCTTCGGAAAACATGTCGTGCATTTTCCCTTTTCGTTGAGCGGCCAAATTTTGGTTCAAAATTCAAACAAAACAAGGCTTGAATTTTTGTTCACCGGGAATGTTGCCCTGCCCTCCGGGTTTCAAGCGTGTCTAATCGGACAAGCATGCCGAGGAGACTGCCCACGGTTGAATGCTGCTTCCAACCGCCCTTCTGATTCTGAAGGATCGGCGCTCTGTTCACCACTTCTTTTGACATGACCTTTCCTATTATCACCAGTAAACCTTGCAGTCACCCTAAAAAAATGGTAAACCTTGCAGTCACGTCGACGTGTTTTTGACCCTTGATATTTGTTTGTCCAACCTCTAGTACCCAGACGAAATGATCGATTTGCAGTAATATTTTCTTCCTGATGGCCTTCACTGCCACGTAACTTCAGTATCGATAGATGTCAAAAAAAAAAAAACTTCAGTATTGATAATATGCCAAATTTAACGTCCAAATTACATTAGTTTCTATATGGTGTCGATTTTGTTTCTCAGCATGTGTTATGAATTTTGATTTTGAACATCTATTATCTACGTTGTACTTTTTTTTAGAATTTTCAAAACATTTTAAGATTGATGTTATCAATATCGAGTTTTCTTTGACAATACAAAACTGTACTGTGCCTTACTGCAGTTGACATACTTTAGCTAATGTATGGTGCTCCCTCTGTAAGCTAATTTTGATCTAAAATGTCCTAATTTACAGGGGGGAGTATATGATCAAATTATGACGTGTGTAATAACTTTAGTTTTTTCCTCAACTGCAATTATGATATGGAGTATTTTCTATCAACTTTCACATGTGTATGTGTTCTTCTTCATGCTTGATTTTCTACACTTTTTTTCCCACTAAGCTACTGTACATCATGATCATAAGATCGATCCGAACATTCTTGTTTACACCCAGCCTATACATCTAGAGACAAAAAGTAGGGTGATACATTATGGTATTAATGGTGGGCATTTACAGTGCTCTCTGCCGTCCATCCATGCATTTACGCTTACTCCCTCCGTCCGGTTAGACTAAGGGCCAGTTCTTTTGACCAAATTCTGAAGAATTACTACCCGGAGAATCATAATCGCAAAAGAACTCATCTCTGCCCCCAGGAATCGCGCAGAATTATCTGAGAATCACAGTGCTACTGAGAATCGTCGAAAGTTGGCGATTCTGGCAATTCTAGCCTGCCCCTCAAAAGAAAACTGTTTGTTTTTAAAGCCTACCCCTATTTAACATGGTATTTACGGTCAAAATGCCACTCGTTCCTCCACCAAATCGATCGCTCCTCTGTCACCTGCTCGATCCCCCGCGAGGGATAGCGCCGCCGGTCGCCCAGTACACCGCCGGCCGCCTAGTCCGCCGCCACCTCGTCCAGTCCGCCGACGCCCCGCCCCGTTCAGCCCGCCGCCCCGCCCGTCCGGCCCGCTGGAGCCCGCCCCGACCGCCCAGCCCAAGGCCGCGTGAACCTGCCTTGCCGGCCGCCCCCATCCCAGCCTGCCTCGCCGGCCGCGTGTTGTGCGTGTGTGTGTAGGCGTGTAGCCGCTCGGGCGTGCGTGCCGGTGTGCGTGCTGCTGCCGCCCGCACCACAGCCGGGAGCCACGCTGGGCTGTGTGCAGCTTGTGATGTGTGTGCGCTAGTGGGTGTCAGTGCTGAGTGTGTGCTTGTGTCTACAAGTTGTGAACCTAGGTAATGGCACAGAAACAATCGAGTGTTAGCAATTTAACATATAGTTTCAGTCTAGGGGCGTTACAGACATTTCAACAAACAGCTCATACAACAATCACATGCTATAATTACAGAAAAGAACTGGACAGACAATTATGTGGGCAGACGATTATGTGGCCAGTTTCCAGAATCGTAATTCTCCAGAATTATAAGGCGAAAAGAACTGGCCCTAAACCATAGTGTGGCGTAACGTAAACTAATAACATATGCATGTATTTATAGTGCTCCCTCCCTCCGTCTATGTTACAACCTATTTAGTGGGGAGTAACATATGTAAGGTGTCATGCAACACTTCATTTATTAGGTTATAGACTCACGAAAATTGCCTTTGGAGCTCGGCCTCTATGGAGGCCTCCAAATTCAAATTTCAAATTTCATCGAAATTCATATTTTTACATTTCAAAAAAAATCTGAAAAAATACAGGTATACATGAACGCATAACACACATGTGTGTAAATTTTGAGGGCAAAATACGTTGAAATGAGGGCTGTGCAAAAAAGACAAATCTAGGGCTTTTAACACATGATATTGTTCATCCTCCCAGGCCATGAATTTGTCTTTTTTGTACAGGTCGCATTTCAACGTATTTCATTTTGAAATTTTGCTCACATACACATAACATCCTTGTTTACTTACACAAATTTTTTCAGATTTTTTTGAAACATAAAATTTTGAATTTTGAATTTTTCAAAAAAAAGGCCTCCATGGAGGCCGAGAGCCAAACGTCGGTTCTCATAGACTCATCTTGTCTTGGTATGTGTGATGTTACCCATAGTATGAGTAATTAGCTATGTTACTCTCATCATTAAATCATTGTCACATAAACAAATTTGCTGAGTTGGACCCTATGTTACTGCTGAAGTTACTTCCACTATGGACAGTCTTATAAGTGTGCATCTAGCATACATTTTTTCCCAGAAAAAGTGTACATCTACGCCTTCTTATGCAGTTAATAAATGCAATTGCCTCCTAGTAATCACTGCCCCACTCTATCCTCCAATCCCATTCTTCTCCCCCGCATCATCCCCCAATCCTCATTCTTCTCCTTTAATTTAGTTGGTGGAGACTAATAAGAGGAGAGAGAACTAATATGTCACCCATTTTCTAGATGTACACTTATCACCGGACAGAGGGAGTACCTAGAGAGAGTCGGTCCATCGTCGTGGTTGTCTCCACCACCGGGACCGGCCGGCTAAGCACCACGCGCATTTACCAGCAAGAAAGCTGCATCATACTTCACACAACACCCGCGTCGTGATGGGTCCTTTTGTTGACAAGAAAAAAATCTATAGGGTTAGTCAAATTGAAACATTGAACTCTCGATCTTTAGAACAAGACGAATGCCCCGCGCGATGCTGCAGGAGTTTTATGAAATAAAAACTGTGTTGGACTAATCAATCTAGCTAGTGTCTTTACGGTTTCTTCTGTAGCAAGATAATTTGTCTATCAATACTTTATAAATAAATAAATAAATGTACATCTCTATGTATACGTGCAAAATGGAAGCAAATAAAATATGCATGCATGCATCACTTTTCTTTCATAGAGCACGAGAGTATGAGCTGCATGCACGCGACAGTAACTTTTCCTTGATTTTTTTTTTGAACAACAAAAGATTTTATTTCATTAGCAACATTTTACAGAGAGTAGTGTGAAAGGGCTCACACTTGGCATGGCGAGAACAACTCTCGCAGTACAAGGTCCTGTATCTGAAGAGAGACATCTGAAAGCTACAGGCCTATCTTTAATTTTGATCGCTAACTTTGCTTGATGATGCGCTTTGACATTAAAACACCTGTTTATGTGTGCTACTCTTGTGCGGATAAAAGACGGCGACGCATGTATAGAAGCAAGAATGGGCCTTATGTTCCAGTGACCTGTGACTTTGAAGATAGAACTCGCCGCGGCTGCCGATACGAGTACAGAGCAATCCTTGATTAAAACACTCTTTTGTTGTGAGTTACTACATTTGCATGCGTGCATCACTTACTATATGTGGTTGGTGCACTGGCTCCCGATGTGTAGATCTTATGGCTATTGTAGACTGATCTAGTATATCCAACGATACATTTAATTTGGGTGATGTGGCTTAAGGATAAGCAAGAGAATTCTTGTAATGGGGGCTAGCTCTTTAGATAGAGTAGATTGCCGCTTTGTATTTATTGATCCTGGTCAATCATGATTCTAGAACAATTTATCGCACCGGGAAAAGAATAAAACACAACCAGGATCACATGCTTCTATCACTGATTATTTGAACGCACCCTATCATTTCCTTGTGTAGGTCAATCATTACAATATGCTAAATGCTAGACAATTTAGTCACATGCAATTTACTCTGAATTGTCTAAAGTGGGAGACACCACTGACATTAGAGGTTCTCAAAGAAGTTACTTGTTCTCAATTATCAGTGTATTCAGTGTCATGCATTATCTCTATGTGAGAGAATCAATGCAACTTTATATTATCAAGAGAACAGTTTTTCGTTGCTCTATATACTGATCAACCATGTGGCCAAAGATCAGAAATTCAAAATGGACACCAATCACAAGGCATATAAACCTTAGAAGGAGAAACCTATGTTTTCTCCAAAAAAAATTGCAACCTCTAAGGTCAAACATCAAGAGAGCCAAGAATGTTGTTCCCCAAGGCAATGATGAAGGCGTGTCCTCTTTGGAAAAATCTATTGAACAGATTCTTGTTGATATTAGTACCAAAGAGGTCACGAGTCTATTTATTAGGTCTCAAGTTCAAGTGAAGGAGTCACATGAGAGAAGTTTGTAGCTTCAACATAAGCTAAAAAGAGTCCATGATCAAATCAAGTTTTCTCTCAACAAACTTCTTGTGAAACAAGGCGAAGTGTGGATTTAAGATGAAACATAAAGACACATGTTCGAGTTCTAGCCTCAAATTTCCATGTGGATGATGTCCTAGAAGCTACTGCCACCTCCATCTCAGAAAAAAGAAGATGATCAAGAGAGATCTCCTCCTAGTGCTTAGTCCGCGGGTTGGGTGGTTGTCTATCCTCACCGTTTGGTTTCTTTGGTGCCAAATGCGGATAGAGGACTATAACATGCATGGATTTCTTAGTTTAGCTGGGAGGTCATGTCTGAGAGTTACAAACTAGTGTATTTATTGCAAATCATGTGTGATCTCTTCTATGTCTTCTAAACTATATTCTTGTGTGTGATGCCACCTTAAACTCACCTACATATGATGCTTTACTGGTTGCACATTGTTACTCCAGGTGGTATCATGTTGTGCATGTTGTGTCTCTCTTGATATTCAGGTACTCGGACATCGAAGTGAAGAGATGGCCGATAAATTCAATGTATCTTAGAGCTCTTAATGGCAAGTATGACACAGTTTGAACTCCATTGCACATGATGTCTGACTGCAACTCACCAATGATCTTGGTATTAAGGTTCTTGGAAGAATTATGACGCATGAGATGAGTCTCAAGCAAGATATTCAGAATCATGATTCTGAAAAGGACCGAAGCTTCAATCGTAGGATGGAAAATTGGTATAAATACCATAATTGTAGACACGGTAGTTATAGTACCAAAATCCTAGAATCAATGGAGTTAGATGGCATCGTAAAGTTGCAGAATTGTGATTCTGGCTACCTTGGTCACAAGGATAAGAAAGATATTCACTTTCAATCATCTCATCATATGAATATCACAACTTACTAGTACTCTAATGCTCAGTGCTTCAAGTGAAAATCGCCCTACAGAAGTCTATAGTGAAGAACTACTAGAATTTCTCAAAGTCTCAAGGTCAAGAAGAGTGCCCGTCGCCCTGATGCCAGTACTGGTACAGTTGCATTCTTTATGTTTGATTCTTGCTGTTGTTGATTACTAATCTTTAACGCTTGGTACTGCTACAAATGAATGCCAATTACTTCAATATATTAAGTTTTTGGTCGTTGCTACTCAATGCATTCTTTCCATCTATATTCGAAGATATCAAGCCACCCGAGGAGATATGTGTTCATTTAGCATTGGACCCTCCATAGCACTAATATCAATTTATTAAGTATTTTAGTTATCCCTTAGGGATATCATTTCATCTTGGCCAATCTTATATTTTGCATTTTCATGTGCGTCGCTTTGAAAAAATCATGGAATAATCCATTTTCATGCAATAAAAATTAAGGAATAAAGGATACAAGTCCACTGCTCGCCTTGATCCAAGCGGGTTCAAGTGCTTGAAAAGCATATTCGCCAAAGCAAATACGACTGCATTGGTTGGATTTTCATTTTATTGTTCCTATATGTTATTTGTGAAATATGGTTCCTTCGGGGCTATGGTCGATGGTTCTTTCTCAGTTCCATCTCTAACACGAAAGTGGACATCAGTGTTTCTTCTCATAACAAAATAAAAGTATGTCATCGTAGTTAGCCTATAGCCATGAGCATTATAGTTATATTTAAGAGGGTGTGTGTTTGCGCGGAATTCCATTATGGTTAATGGATGGCTTCGACATTTCTCATGGGCACATGTTGCACATGCATCGGAAGTCATTCAGTCTTATAGTTCTTCATATGGTGTGTGTTTTCTGTTAGGTGCTTATTTTCCATGGGCTTTAGTTTAATGTATTTATTCACACGCGGAATGGCATTGAGAGAAAGATTATTTCGATTTTCTTGTTCATGAAAATATTCTTTGTATGTTCTAGACGTCATAGAGTTGAGATTTGAGAATCTTTCATGTCTTTGTTTCTTCGAGAAAACGCAAAAGCTTCGCGTTTCGATGCATTGACAGATAATAGTTATTACAAGCCATCAAAAGCCACACCCGAAGTACACAATACCACAAAAGGTTACACCTTAGGCACGATGCGGTGCCCCTGAACGACAGGTGTGGTTCTCTTCGGGAGCAATGCCGCAGGCCTACTCGCGCCTACCAATGCCCACTGTCCAGCCTTCGATGTGATTGTGTCGAATAGTCCATCTAAGTTGAGTCGGATGTTGTCTATGATGATCTTGTTACAATTCTTCCAATGCTCAGGCAGTGATAAGGATGATAGTGGATGTGCCATTCATGTTGAAGTTGAAACCGAGAGGCCATTTTCTGGCCACCAATACAAAAAGGCAAGCCTCCCACTAAGGATGACAAGCAGTCAATGGTATCCTGGAGAGAATCTCGTGCCAAACCGTGTGCGAGAAGAAGCAGCATGAGAGGAGATGTGCCCATGTCTCCTCTGACTAGTACAACGTCAAACAACTCGGGATGTGTCCTTGTTAATCAGAAAGAGTAGTAGTATGTCCTTGTTAGTCAGAAAGAGCATGGTTGCAGTAAGAGCATCTCCAATAGATGAAACTGCGGTCGTGCCCAAAAAACTATATTTTGGGGCACTTTGGGGCAAAAAAACTGCTCCAGTAGACGATCTAACTCTATACGGTGCCCAAAAAATACATTAAGCCTCAAGTTTTGCTACAAGCGCTGCAAATATGCATCACCTCTAGCTGCTGCCTAAAAAACAAAAACACCTTGGTGGGAACCCAACTGTCGCGGTGAAACTTCCCCACCTCTGAACGTCTCCACCCCACGCCAATTCCGGCTGGTTGTCGCCCCTGCCGAAGCTCGGAACGTCATGGCCGATTCCAGTCGTTCCCCGCCCATCCGCCGGCCAAAATGATCGCCTCCGCACCACCATTGGTCGTCGAGGTCAATTAGCGGCCGGGAGACCCCCAGTCTATCGACGTGACCACCACTGAGCCACGACATCGTTTGGCGCTCAGGCTGCGCGCCGCCGCTGGAGTTGGTCGCACTCCTGGCTCCCCTCCGAGCTCTTGTTCTTCCATCCCTAGGTGACCCAGCGACGGCCTCGATCCCAGCGAGCTACGCCGGCCGGAATTGGGCTCGGTGTCCCGACAACCATCAGATTCGCTTTCCAGCCTCGTAACCATAGGATCAGTTTTGGGCTTCTAAAAAAAACGGCCGCGGTGCCCCAAAACTTCTCTCTTCTGCCCTAAAAACATTATTTGGGGCACCAATTTTTACATCACCCATTGAAGATGCTCTAAGGGCAAGCCCAAGCCCTGCATTTTTAGTAAGAGTAAAAATCCTACAATACTACTCTCACTCCATGTACATTTTGAGAGTAAACTTACCATCGTTTATAGAGGACCTAGCATTATGATCGGTTGATCCTTTGTGTTGTCTTGTTGTCGATAGAAATACTCCATTCGGTCTTTTTAGTGTGCATATAAGTTTTGTCCGAAGTCAACATTTACAATGTCAAATCAATATTTTTAGATTCATTACAAAATGTAATTTCATGGAATATATATTTGATATTGTATATGTTGATATTTTTTTTAATATATATTTGGTCAAACTTTATAAAGTTTGACTTGACACAAATCATCCAATACGCGGAGTGAAAATGACTGGAGGGAGTACTATTCCACAACGTAATGCGCCCGCGCTTCTCGAGATCTAAGTTTGACCATAAATTTAACCAACGAGACTGACTGCGGCGGGAGCAAAAATTATACCACTGAATTCGCTATTTCGATACGAATTCAATAGTATAATTTTTGCTCGCGCCGCAGTCGGTCTTGTTAGTTAAATTTATACTCAAATTTAGATCTCGGAAAGCGCGGGCGCACTACATTGTGCAATGAAGGGAGTAGAAAACTTGTGGTAGAAGCCATCTTGTCAACGTGTCGGTAGCAGGACATGCCAGCTTCGAGATGCTCAGTCAGATTTTCTAATCAGCCAGTGATGATGGTGAGGAAATAACACACGGGCGGGACAGGAGGGCTGCAGGTCGCCGGCGAACCCGGCGCAACGTGCAGCCAGAAAAGAAAACGGTGGCCGATGCATGCGTCGCAGCAAACGCTCGCGCGTCAAACGAGGGGCCACGCCCGGACACACCATACCGGGCTCGCTGCAGGCCACAGTGAGCGAGCGTACTGACAAAGTGACAAGGGTCGGCCTTCCATACCGGCCGTCCCCCCCTCTCTCTCTCGCGCTCTTTGTCAAACATCGCCCGTCCCGTGCCGGTTCTTCACTTCAACCCTACACACCGGAGCGCGCACCGGGCCGTTCTGACAAGCTTGGGGCGTGGCTAGTGCTGAGTCGCTCCTCGGGCTCTCGCTATAAATGCACGCGCATCCGGCCACGGGAGGAGGTTCCATTCCGTTCTGCTTAACTACGTAGCCCCACTCGCTCATCAGCCCCAGCTTTGCTTCTTCTTCTCTAGCTCGTTCTGTCTCCCTGTCTGTGCCGTGCTGAACCAGATGGAGGTAAGTGCCGGCCGAGCCACCAGGCAAGCCATCCGTACTAGCACAAACCTCACCAAGAATGGGGGTGGTGGTCTGCTCACCATGTACGTACTACACTTGTGGTTTCTCATCTCTCACTCTTGCAGAAGGCGAGGAGGCGTCGCGTGCCGGCGTTCGGGGAGTGGAACTACAACTACCAGCACGACGAGACGCAGGCGGCGGCGGCGGCGGCCGCGTGCTACGCCACGCCGGAGCCGGAGGCCTGCAGCGACGTGTGGTTCAGGTACTCGCCTCCCCCGCGCAAGCCCACGCCCAAGAAGCAGACCAGGAGGCGCCGGCCGGAGGGCGACGTGTCCCGGGAGCGCCGCAAGGTGTCATCGGACGCTGTCACGGCCAAGAGCGGCGCCAGCAGGTACCAGGTGCGGCATGTCGACGAGGACCTGTACCAGGCGCCACCGCCGGAGCTCGCCTCCCACCGGCGGCCAAGGAAGGTACGTACGGCCCCAGAAAAGAATGTCCAATTACTGCCGGAATTGGGTTCTTTAAATTTTTTGTCGTACGGTTGGAGCTGACTGCTCTTTGTTTTGAACGCAGAGGTGGAGCCTGTGGATGGGATGCCTGGGCCTCAACTCATGCGTCGCCTCCTGAACCCCGAAACCTGTCGCGCCGATGGGATGCTGCGTCCTGCATGCGTGTTCATCAGCAGTGTTTATTTGCCCTTTCCCTTGGATACACACTACAGTATACCCCTGCCCAGTTCTCTCTCCGAGTGTTTTGTGCCTATGTCTTTGCTTGTGGCAAGATGGTCTGTAACTGAGTAACATTTCGAGTTTCTACTCCCTTGTGTAGTGCGGGTAAGATATCTAGTTATATTAGTAACATTTCTTGTTTCTACTGCTTTTGTGTAATGTGGGTGAGGTATTTGAGTGCAACATCTGGTCTTGTGCTTAGCAAGCACGTTGGCAGGGATTCAGAGATAGTTGAGGGCAACATCTGTTATCTGTCAACCTGAAAACCACTCTCTATCAATTCTGATGTGCAAACGAGTTTGTGTATCAGAGATTCAGAGATCGCAATAGATAGATGAGAGCACGTACAGCCCGGAGCCCACCCGGCTGCTGCATGAGCAATGAGGAGCAGTTCCCGTGGGCCCGTGAATCTGGTACCCGCATTGATTCGTGCAGTTGGATAACAGTCGTTGTGAAGTGGTTTCTTCGCGCGTGCCTACCATTTTTGTTTCGACTCGACTCGATCGCCCATACTACCACACGGACATACATACATACACCGTCGCAACCGTGTGGCATGGTAGAAAAAATGGCTACATGATTGATTGCAGCGGTAACTTGGACCAACTGGCCCAGTCAGTCAGTCTAGCTAGGTGCGTGCAACAACACCGCTTTCGTCGCTAGGGCCGGAGAACATGCGGCCCGGAGAAACGAGTAGTGGGATTTCCCTTCTTGAAGAGTGCCCAAATTTTGGATCAAACGGAGCTTCAGTTTTCACGGGGAATGTTGTTGCCCTCCGGGTTTCATGCATGTCTTATCCGATAGACATTCCGAGGACACGCTGCCCCCGCTTGAATGCTGCCTCCAACTGCTCTTCTGAACCATCGGTGCTCTGTTGACCACTTCACCCTTCTTCGACATGACCTCTCCTTTATCATCGGAAACCTTGCATTATGGTGAGAATGGATAATATTGTTGTGGGAAATCATTCACAGCCAGCCATGACCACTTCACCCTTCTTCGACATGACCACGACCATAAGAAGGCCATCATTCATAGCCACTTCTCCTCTGTTATCAAGAAGGGCCCTCGACGACAAAGGGACTTCAATTGGGAGGGTGTTCCCACCCCTGACTGTGACCTCAGTGACATTGGATCCCCTTTCACCGAGGAGGAGGCTAGGCGGGCCGTGTTTGAGTCACCATCTAATAAGGCGCCGGGACCAGATGGCTTTACGGGTGCATTCTTCAAAGCATGCTGGGACATCATCAAGGTGGATGTCATGGCTGCCATTGATCACTTCTCCAATCTGCATGCTTCGAGCTTCCACTGGTTGAACTTGGCCAACATCGCGCTCATTCCGAAGAAAGATGGTGCGGAAGATATCTCTGATTTTCGGCCTATCAGTCTGATCCATGCTGTTGCCAAGCTCATTGCGAAGATGATGGCGTCCCGCCTCGCAGTTCACATGGATGATCTTGTTTCGCAAGCCCAGAGCGCCTTTATCAAGAAGCGAAGCATCCACGACAACTTCACCTATGTCCGCAACCTTGCCAGAAGGTTCCACCGGAGCAAGACCCCCATGTTACTCTTCAAGCTCGATATCAAGAAGGCCTTTCACTCGGTTCGATGGGACTACTTATTGGATCTCCTGCAGCACCTTGGCTTCCCCGTGCGTTTCCGAGGCTGGGTTTCGGCACTCCTATCCTCGGCCTCCTCGCGAGTTTTGCTCAATGGCACGATCGGCGATCCTATCCGTCATGGTAAAGGCCTGCGACAAGGGGACCCGCTGTCCCCTCTACTCTTTGTGCTCGCCATCGACCCTCTGCATCACATCCTTGACAAGGTCACGAGGCAAGGCAAACTTCAACCGCTCCGGGGCAACACCGCCACTCTTCGTGCCTCCCTTTATGCTGATGACGTTGCTGTTTTCATCAAGCCTATCAAGGAGGACGTTCACTACTTCTCCTCTGTCCTTGATGCTTTTGGGGAGGTCACGGGCCTGGTCACTAATTGCAATAAGAGTCTTGTGGCCCCCATCCGCTGTACCGGACTTGACCTACAGGACATCTTGCAGCACTTCCCGGCAAAGCTCACTCCTTTCCCCATGACATACCTTGGGCTACCTCTTTCGGTGTCAAGGCTCAAAGCGATTCACTTCTTGCCCCTCGAAGATAAAATTGCACGCAAACTTGCCCCTTGGATTGGGCAACTCATGGCTGCCCCTGGTAGGGCCGTCCTGGTTAAGGCGGTGCTCACTTCCATCGCCATCTATAGCATCACATCGCTTGTCCTACCGGTGGAGGTGCTCAAGAGGATTGATGCCTTGAGACGGGCCTTTCTATGGGCTGGCTGCGACAAGGTCACTGGAGGCAAGTGCAATATCAATTGGGAGCGGGTCTGTCGACCGAAGATTATGGGCGGCCATGGAATCCTGAATTTGTGGAAGTTTGCCACCGCGCTCCGCCTTCACTGGCTTTGGTTCGAGTGGTCTGCTACACCCAAACCATGGATTGGGCTTGGCACCCCTTGCGACGATGCCGATAGGGACCTTTTTGCTGCGTGTACGACGGTGAAGATTGGAGATGGCTCCAAAGCTTACTTCTGGAAGTCCCCTTGGCTTGATGGGTTGAGGCCAATGGATATTGCTCCGAGAATCTTTGATATTTCCAAAAAGAAAGAATGCACTGTACTAAAGGCTCTAAATGATGACTTTTGGGTCACCCAGATCAACTTGACAGAAGGCATCTCTGCTGGGCACATTCAGGAGTTTGCCACTCTATGGGAGAAGCTGGAGGGGGTTATTCTTGACCACGACACGCAAGATTCGATCACTTGGAAGTTCACGGACAACGGCACCTTCTCGACTTCCTCGGCCTACAAGATGCAATTTGAGGGGCGTACCACCACGCCTCTGCTTAAGACCGTATGGACGGTGTGGGCCACTCCAAAATGCAAGTTCTTCGCTTGGCTAGTCATCCACAACAGAGTTTGGACGGCTGATAGGCTACAACGGAGGGGGTGGCCAAATTGCGGCTTGTGCCCGCTCTGCAACCATGTCCAGGAATCGGCGGCCCATCTTCTGTTCCAATGCCGCTTTTCAATCGCCGTGTGGAACGCGGTTAAGGCGAGGATTGGTTTGGTTGACCTCTCGACGAATGATTGGCAACTATGAACAATGTCAACGACTGGTGGACTAAGCTTTCCCTTGCGTGTTCGCCATCTCGGAAGGGAATGGCCTCTCTCCTCATGTTGGTCTCCTGGGAGCTATGGAAGGAGAGGAACACCAGGGTTTTTAGAAATACTTCCACGCCTTCGATGATTATTGTTGACAAGATCCTTGATGAGGCAAGACTATGGGTTTCTGCGGGGGCCAAGGGTTTAGATGTGATTCTGCCTCGTGAGTAGTTGTTCTTTTTTCGCCACCTTGTGGCTGCTGTATTCGGACCCTGATACCTCTTCTTCTTAATCAATGAAATGGCAAGTCTTTTGCCTGTTTCAAAAAAAATATTGTTGTGGTGGATGCTATCCGTTTGAATGAAGGTCATGCTATGGTGGCAGCCCCAGTTCTAGATGAATGCAGATCGTTGATTAAAGAGTTCGGGAAGCTTACTATTGAGCACTGTAATAGAGAATTAAATGTAGTCGCTCATGAGCTAGCTAGTTGGGGAAGTGCAAACACTCCTTCAATATGGGTGGAGGCACCTCCTGATTCTATTGTTAAATTTTTAGCAAACGATGTAAGTGTTATTGATTAATAAAGCTAGCCATGAAGGCCTTCCCGTCAAAAAAAATCGAAAACCTTGCGTTCGTTACTTTTTTTAATCTAATCTCTAGTACCCTAGATGAAAAGATCAAAGAATTGTAATAGCATCTACAACTGGACTTGCCAAATCCGGCACCTTAGGCCTTGTACAGTGCAAGGTGCTTAGGGGAGGTGCTTAGAGAAATAAACCAGGCATTCCTTAAGCACCGGTGCTTATTTGTACATGGTAGACGCTTAGTTAGGCGTCTCTCCTGTAGAATTAGGCACTGGTGCTTCAAAAAAATCCGGTTTATTTTTGTAAGCACCTCCCTAAGCACCTAGCATTGTACAAGGCCTTATAGGCCCGGGCGCGTCCACGGACAGTGACCGGGCAGTCCCTAAATCCGCGCGTCCACAGCCGCATAACTCATGTCCGGCACCCGATATCCATACAAAATCATGCAACGTAGTACGTAGATCACCAAACGGGCAAAATCAACAGGAAACGGACTCTAAACCGATAGCAAACAGGCATAATTCACACAACACCAAAAGATCGATCATAGTTCACACAGTTCAAACTGTCCGGTAAATGCTAACTCGATACTAGGAGGTAGATACTACGAGCTATATATGAGAGGGCAGAGTTTCACTACTTCCTCGCCGGCCCTTTGTCCTTCCGGTCGCCGACGTTGTTGTAGGTGTCCGCGGCAGGAGGTGGGTCGATGTCAGAGCCGTCGGAGTCGGACCCGTCGGAGGAGGAGGAATCGGAGATGACGATGTATCCCTTCAAGCGCCGGACGATGCGATCCTGCTTGCGCTTGAGCTTGTCCACCCTTGCCGCCTCCGCCGCCTCCCGCTCGAACTTCTCAATGCCGAGCCGGAGCTGCTTGGCGTTGATCCTCCAGAGCCGCGGGGCGTCTGTCTCCGTCATGGTAAGTGGCCGACGGTACACCCACTGGAGGAGACGCTCCTCCTCGTCGGGCACCGGCATCACGCGGCGGCGGCGGCGGACTGCGCAGCCGCGTCGGACACGACCCCCATCTCCCTTGCCCTCTGCCTCTCGCGGCGAGCGGCACGTGCCTCTAATTCCGGAGTCTGCATCCGCGGCGCTGGTGGAGCGGGCACTAGAACCCACCGCTGCCCGTGCGAAGCAGTGGCCGGAGGTGGAGGAGGCCGTCGGGGCAGGGCGGCACCGATTGAGCTGCCCTCGCTGATCCGCGCACGGGGCGGGAAGGGCCGACGCTGCGGCGACGGGCGACAGGCGGCGTCACACCTGAACCGGAGCTGCCGCCCGTATCGACCCGCGAGCGCCAGCTCGTCCTCGTCTCCGGAGCTGCCGTCGAAGTGGCTACCGGTGCTGGACATAGTCGTCGGCGCTCGGGATTGGACAGATTGGAGAAGGGGAGTGGAGCAGAGTGAAGTGAGCCTAGGGTTTGCTCCGGCGGGGGATTTTGTGGGGTCGGGGTGGGCCAGAGGTGGGCCGGGCGGACGTGGCGAACGCGCCCGAGCCGCCTCATATCCGCCCTAGATTTGGGCTGGATATGAGGGGTGACGGTCAGACCGGGCGTTTGAGGGCGGTTTGAGAGGTCCGGTTGGTTCGTCTTTTTGTGCGGTCAGTGACCGGACGGCCTGCCCGAGCGTTTGAGACGGGTTTGAGAGGTTCGGCTGCAGATGCTTTAAGAACCCAAAAATAGAAGAAACATAGGAACGAAATATCATGCTCGTTTGAATCCTAAGGGGCTGAATCTAAGTGAAAGTTTTGTTTCACGACCTCTGTTATGAATTTTTTGATTCTCAAATTTTATGACGTGTTAGATACCAATATTACTTATGCCATAGTATTATTTTAGAGTTTTCAGTAGATTTTAAAAGATTAATGTTATCATTATTGATTTTTCAGAACTTTCTGAAACTTTAGATATGATTTTTTTTTTTCTCACTAAGCTGCCGTACGTCATGATTAAATGATCGGAAGAGAATATTCCTGTTCACGCCCAGCCTCTATGCAAATCCCCTATTTAGAGACCTATAAAGTAGGGCGGCACATTATGGTATTTATGGTGGCATTTACGGTGCCCTGTAGGCTGTAGCCATCCATGCATGCATCACGCTTACCCAGAGAAAGTCAGTCCGTCGTCATGGCTGTCTCCACCGGCGGACTGGCCGGCCGTCCACCAGGACCATGAGCATGTAGCAGCAGCAAAGGTGCATCACACCGCACCGTGATGGCCTCAACTGTTGACACGGGGGAGTTGAACTGTGGTCTATGCAGAATCCACAGGAACGTCACGTTGCTGGTTGCTTTTCGCTTACCTTGGCGCACCGGCCGTCTCGAACACTGCCGGCCCGCAGCTCCCCGCGGTGCGTAGTGCGTAATCGCGTTCATGCATGCGTGGAAGTGGGTTTTCGCATTACGGTTGAGGTCAGTAGCTCGCTTCAATAATGGCAAACCTACGGGTAACTTCTAACGGATGACATATGCCCGAAAGGAAGAAAATCCCTATTCTCTCCATGGATCAAACAAGAGACCAGAACAAACTAACCTTTTTGATCGAAAGGGTAATTTCTAATCTTCACATTTGATCCACATCAAAATCTGTAAACTTTTTATAAGGGGGTGTACCGAAGCGAAACTCAAGCAAGTCCACGTCGCACTTGAGATGAATTCACCCGATTAATGGTGCTAGCTAACACTTAACACATCCTCAAAAAAAAGTTAACACTTAACACGATCGCATTTCTCATTCTCTAATTATTGTACTTGTAAAAATGCACTCACGCAACATTTTGACAAATGCACTCCACAGTAAGGGCATCTCCAATGCACCCAGACCATCAAACCGCTCGCATACGTCTGGACCGCGCGGTTCGGACAGCAGAAACCATCCAACGCGGTCCTCTATCGGTCCGCCGAGCGGTCCACGCGCACTTTTTACCGCAAACCAGAGACAAAGTGGGGGGGTGGAGGGGCCTTTGCGGGCGCCCGGACCGCTGCCACGCCTGCTCCAAACTACCCTGGCCCAACAAAACCCCACCTCCCGTGCCCGTGTGCGTTCCCTCCCGGAGTCAGCTGCCCGCACTCATGCCGTTGTAGAGCGGCCACTCCGCATTGACGTCGGCCCAGAGCGGACGCGACCTCTGACTGCCGCGGGCATTGAAGCGCCGCGCCAGCCAAGACCGCCGCCCACGCCGCGTCCCCGGTTTCCGCGCCTGTTCAATGCCGGAGAGACGTATGATGTACGGGACGGGACGGATATCTATCACGCCCGTTCAATGCCCGTCCGTCTGTATGCCTCCATTAAGCACGCTAGTCGGCCGACGAACCAACTCCGGCGCCGCGCATTGACGCACCCGGACGCTTGGCCTCACCGGAATCAGTTATTTAAAGGCGGCCACACCCGACTAACCTCACACCAGAACACATCCTCCTCCTTTGCTCCACATCCGCCATGACCGCGAGCGGTCACGTTCTGTGGGATAGTTTGTCGCCGGAGATGAAGCACGAGGTGGCCGCCCTTGCAGCCGTCTGGCAGTCCCGTCGTGCTAGGCGGATCGAGCAGGGATAGTTTGTACATTAAAAGGGGGGGGGGGGGCAGTCCGCAGACACGGATGCCGGAGCAAATTTGCGGGTCAGCGTTGTAGATGCCCTAAGCATGCATGTTGTAAGGAATATACAAACGAAAATGTTATCTGGCGAACGTCAGCTGGGAAGGGGGTGGCAAACGAACGTTTTTTTTTGCGAGTTTACTTGATAAGGGCATCTCCAAGGCTGACCCACAAACCGCCCGCATCCGTCCGGACCGTGTGAGCCATCCAACGCCGACCTGTATCGGTCCGCGGGACGGTCCGGATGCGATTTCTCCCGCAAAACAAAGACAAACGTGGGGGAGTTTTGCGGGAATCCGGACCGATCCCAAGCCCGCTTCTGACCGCCTTGGCCCACCAAAACCCCTCCTCCCTCGCGTGCGCGCGTTCCCGCCCGACGCCACCTGCCCGCATTCATGCCGCTGTAGAGCGCGCCGATCCACATTGAAGACGACTCAGGGCGGACGCGACCTCTCACTGCCTCCGCCATTGAAGCGGTGCGCCGCCGAGGGCGCCGCCCGCAACGCGTCTCCGGTGTCCGCGCCTATTCAATCCCGGAGACGCGTGACTGGACAGGACGGGACGGATATCTACCACGCACGTTCAATGCCGTTGTCCGTCCGTATGCCGACATTAAGCAGGCTCGCCGGCCGAGAAACCCACTCCGGCGTCCCGCATTGACGCCTGGCCTCACCGGAATCCGCTATTTAAGGGCGGCCACAACCGGCTATCTCCACAGCACAACACATACGCTCCGCATCCTCCTCCTTTCCTCCACATACGCCATGACCGCCAGCGGGAAAGCAATGTGGGACAGTCTGTCGCCGGAGATGAGGCACGAGGTGGCCGCCCTTGCTGCCGCCTGGCGAAGCCGCCGTGCCAGGCGGATCGAGACCGGCTTGCCGGCCACCTCGCCCGAGGTCTCCGACGACGAGGACGACACCAGGATGGAGACGGGCTCCGACGACTCCGCCCCGGCTCCCGCGCCTCCTGTGCACGCCGGCTTCACCATGGAGCAGGCGCAGGCGCACTTCAACGCCACCATGGCGGAGGTGCAGCCTGCGCCGGCGCCTCTGTCGGCGTTCCAGCAGGCGCAGGACGAACAGCGGTACAACCTGTTCCTCCTGGAGCAGCACCAGCTGGCGGAGGGCCAGATCTACGGCGAGCGCGCGAGCGAGGAGGCCGTGGCGGCCATGGCCGCCGCGAACCCCAACTTCGTCGCCGAGCAGCGTGCCATCTACGATGTCATCTGCCCTCAAGCCGCCGCTCGCCAGGAAACGGCCGCCGTGGTGGCGCAGCTGCAGGCGATCGCGGAGGAGAATAACACCAGTTGCGCCTCCGACACGCCGCCGCCGACCCATCAGCCGGCCCGGTGGGACGAAGACAGCGCCAGCGCCACCATTTCCATCATGGACCTCACGTCCATCGGCGACGGGACTCCTCCGAGGATGAGTAGGGCACAGGAGGTGGCAGGGCCTGGTGCCCCATGTGGGCCGGTCCGTCTTCCGTGTTCTACTCTTCCTCGCCGGAGACCGCACCTTCACCTCACGGGTCTTATCGCTGGTGGTCATGAAGACGGCGGATGGAGGACGACACGGGCTCGGACGCCGGGAGCCGCCGCCGTGTAGGATAGGTTTAGGGTCGGGTCTTTTTTTTTGTTCTAAATGTTCGAAATCTAATGAAAATCCGCAGTGTTTGTACGAAATCCGTCTTGTTTGTATGAAATCCGGTCTTGTTTGCACGAATTTCATCCGGGTTTTTTAAAAAGAGTTTGAAATGTATGCGGCTAGTGTTGGATGGCGTCCTCCCGCATCCGTGTCCGCGGACGGATGCGGGAGGAAATTTGCGGGTTGCCGTTGGAGATGCCCTAAGAGATGGCAAATCCTGCCCTTTTTTGCTGCAAAATCTCTCTTCTTCCTAGGAATTGCCGTGTGTTTCTGAAGAAACCGTCAACCTCATACAACTAAACTTGCCATCTAAAATGTTCACAAATGCCAAACCTTGCCAGCGAACATTCGCCAGCTATTGTGGTCCTATAGAAAAGCATCCACTTCTTGCAGACGACCGAAATCGGTGACCAAGGCGGGACGACCCCCATGGCAGCCAAGAAGGGGGCCATGGGTAAGCTCCGCTGCCGCCTACCTCTCAGCGGGCTTCCCCCGGCGACGGCACCGACAACGGCAGGGGAGCACGATGGAGGAGGTGGATTTTATGACGGTTAGGATTTGTAAATATGGAGTAATAAAATTCATTATAAAATACATTGACACACGAGCTACACAAGAAAGTGCGCGCACACACGCACGCACGCACAATTACTGTTTTTGAAATCAAGATATTTTTTAGCTCGTGAGTTAGACTACCCATAATGGGAGTAACATAGGTGGTAACATCAAACTTATCTAGACAAAATAGATGACGTGACAAGTAATTAATGATGAAAGAGAGGCATGTAATAACATAGCTAGTTACTCATACTATGAGTAACATCACACATACCAAGACAAAATGAGTCTACAACCTAATAAATGAAGAGTTCATGACACCACACATATGTTACTCCCCACTATAGAGTTAGTAACATACACTAGTAACATGTGATTGTTACTAGTCTAAGTTACTCCCCACTATGAGTAGTCTTAATGTATTTCACCATGAAACTTATAATACGGATTTTGAGAAGAGAAAAAACAGGCGCACTAGCGCCGGAGCGCTAAAAGGCATTTCTTCCGTTTGTCCTTGCCAAAGAAGTCTGAAACAACGTAGTTGCGCAAACCGTGCAATTTTCGCTAGAGCAAAAACCCTAGTACAATACAACTATGGGACGTGTTTGGTTGCCCTATGAGTCGGGCCTGGCTAGCTCAGCCTGGCTCAACCGAGCGTGGGTGAAGGAGACCAGGCAAAAAGTCGACATCTGCACATTGTTTGGTTGCCCGCATTTAGGCCTCTCGCATTAGGGAAGAAATTTTGGCATGTCGTTTGGTTACCTGCATTGGCTCGGCTCATGCAACTACACGGTGTTTGGTTGTATACGCGGGATATGATTAAGAGCTAACACTTACACTTAACACACACACTGTGTCCCGCGACTGCGGTGGACGGTGACCGTGGCGCCGCGTCCGACAGGATGAGCACGGAGTCTCGGGCGAGCGTTCTTGCCGGCGCCGTGGCGAACTAGTTGCTAGCGTCGCCGCCACGGAGAAAGTCCGTGCGGAGGAGCGCTGAGGCAGAGGAACGGGGAGGAAAAATGCAGTGCGTGTCGGACCATGGCGACTCCGGTGGACGGTGGCCGTGGCTCCGCGCCTGACACGACGAGCACGTAGTCGTGCGCGAGCGACCCCGTTGGCGGCACGTCGAACTAGTTGCTAGCCTCGTCGCCACACAGAAAGTCCGCACGAAGACACAGGATAGAGGAGGAGAAATGCAGTGCGCGCGCCATGGCAGCGTTTGTGCATTAGGACGAGAGAGAGGAGGCCGAGATGAACGATGCCGGAAACAACTCCAGTGTAGTAGGACGCGGGCAAGGAGGTCAAGAGGAACGGCGCCGCCATCGAGATGGACGAATAGAAGGGCTCTGACGCAGAGGACTGAATAGAAGAAATACAGTGTGCGCGTCATGGCGGATCGAGGAGAGAAGGCCGAGATGACCAATCGTCGAAACAGAAAACTTGCAACACGAATGTTGTGAGGAACTGCGAGATTAGGCTACTGGTCAAAGAAAATTTCAAACGGTCGATCGTGCGCGTCGGATTTGACAAAATTCGTCCAAAATGGCTCCAAACATGAACACAAAATTGAGCATTTACGGCCGACGGAACTATGAACCGATCACCTGAATGGAACCGTAACATCGATGTGCATCTTTTTCGTGTATAGCTTATCTCGAATCAAAGCACCGTTGTGTAGATTAGAGGGGATAAGGAATAAAGGAGATTAGGGAGGAGGTTAGTGGAGGTAGAAGAAGAAGCATGTATACAACTCGCATCCCTCCAGCCTCCTCTCGTGCAACCCATGTGCGCTCGCTGTGGCTCAGCTCGGCCTGACTCGCTGGAAACTGCCGATCTGAGCGTTCCGAGCGTGCCAGGCCCAGAGGCGCTTTAAACTTAGTGCAATGCAGGCCCAATAGTGTATGTGAGCAACCAAACGGACCACAAACTTCTTGCGCGGGCCTGGTTGAGCGAAATGCAGGCAACCAAACACGTCCTATTTGTACTCCATGTGCATTTTAAGAGTAAAATTTTCATCGTTCAGAGTTAAGAGCATCCAACGCTTATGATAGGTGCACTCATTTGAACACCTCGAGTAACAGAATCCGAGATTCGGAGCCACGCTTGCTGACACTTGGGTAGAAACAAGTGTACAAAGCTTCTAGTAGAAGCCATCTTGTCAAAGCGTGTTACCACCACACCTCGGAGTCATTCGGCAGCAGGGCGTGCCAGCTTCGCGACGCTTATTCAAATCCGCTAGTAATCAGGCCGGTGATGATGCCGAAATACTACACGGGCGCGGCGCACGACAAGAGGGCCGCGGGGGTCAGCGGCGAACCCGGCGACGACATGCAGCGGAGCGAGAAAAGAAACGGCGCCCGATGCGTGCGCAGTAAAAGCCCGCGCGCCAAACGAGGGACCACGGCCGGCCGGACGGACAGACACCGCTCTGCCCGTCGATGCCTAGCCCGCTAGCTGCAGGCTACAGTGAGCCAGCGGCAGTACTGCCCCTCTCTATCTCGCCCTTTGTCAAACGTCGCCGGTCCCGAACCCGAAGCCCCGTTCCTCACTTCAACGCTGCACACCGGAGCGCGCGCCGGGCTTGCCACTCTGGCCGGCGTGGCTGGCGCTGCGTTGCTCCTCCGCTTCTCGCTATAAATACCTACACGCGTGTCCAGCCAGCCAGCCAGCCATTGGAGGAGGCTCCATCCCACTCTGTTTAGCTGTAAACTTCGCCCCACACTGACCGACCGACCGACGCCAGCTTGCTCGCTTCTCTTCTTCTTCTCTACTACTAGCTCGTTCTGTCTGCCCTGCCCCGTGCTGAGCCAGATGGAGGTAAGGCTGTTGGCGCCGCCTCCTCGCAGCACCGCTCTTCTTCCTCGCAACTCTCATGTGGTTTCTCTCTTCTCTCAAGAACACACACACACACAACCAAGGAAGAAGGCCATTGACTTTGCCCAGAACACTCTCCCTTGGTGAGCACAAAGACTACATTTTTCTCTTGCCCTCACGGCCTCTTTCTTCATTACTCAAAGCAACACATTTATACACAAGGCTGGCTCTCCTGTCATGCAAAACTCACGCCATGCCTCCACTAACCACTAACAGCATGACCACTCCACGTACTAACAACTCCTGGAATCTCTCCCACGACCTTGCATGCGCTAACTAATATCTATCTACATGCACGTACGCCCAGCACTGGCGCATCATCCTCAACGGCCACTTGACCCAGCCAGCACATCAGTCACCGGACGCTCCAACGTCCACTGCTGCTAACTAGGTACATGACCTAGACTCTAGACTACACGGTGGACACGAACGCGAGCACGGACTCACGCGCCAACGGGACACACACGTACGCACATACGTACACACACGGTCGTGACCCAGCCCCGCGGACCCGACTTGACGCACCGACGCCGGTCGCACCGCCACGAACCCGACCTGGCGCGCTGACGCCGGTCGCACCGTTCTCCGTCACGGCTTATTCCCAACAAAGGCATCCCATACCAGTGCCAAGTTCATCGAGGATCGGTGTGGTGTTCACTATTGTGGTCGGTTTTGTTTTGGTCTTGCAGAAGGCGAGGAGGCCTCAGGTGCCGGCGTTCGGGGAGTGGAACTACTACTACCACTACGACGAGCCGGAGGCGGCGGCCGCGTGGTACGCCACGCCAGAGCGGCGGCGGCCGGCTGACTGCGACAGCGTGTCCCGGGAGCGCCAGCGCGCGAGGCCATCCTTGGACGCTGCTGCCGCGGCCAAAGGCGGCGCCTCCAGGCGGGTGGTGCGGCCGGTCGACGCGGACCTGTACCAGGTGCCGCCGCCGGAGTTCACCCCCAACCGGCGGCCAATGAAGGTACGTGCGTACGGCCCCAGAAAAGAATGTGTAATCACTGCTGGAATTGGTTTGTTTAAATTTTTTGTCGTGATTGTTGGAGCTGACTGATCTTTGTTTCAATGCGGTTTGTGCAGCAGAGGAGGGGCCTGTGGATGATGGGGTGCCTGGGCTGCGTCGCCTGAGCCGAACCTCTCCCGTGCTCACCAGACGGGATGCTGCGTGTTTATACCGGAGCAGTAGTAGTATTTATATTTTCACTTTAACTTGTTGGGTACTCCAGTTTTTACTAGGTTTTCGAGTTCGAGTTTCTATCTTTTTTTTTTTTTGTGCCATGTGGGTAAACTAGCTATTAACATTTCGAGCTTCTACTCCCCTTGTGTAATGCTGGTGAAGTTTCTGAGTGCAACATCTCTGTGCTAGCACGTTGGTATGCCACCATCACTCTTGATCAAGTTTGTAGTGTGCAATTGAGAGGAGACGGTCGGAGAGGGACACGGCGACTTTGGCTCCGGGCTTATTCGCCGTTGACCGTATACACCCATCCCGGGGTGGTGTGCCACGACAGTGTACTGTATCAGAGACCACAATAGGCAATGGGGGGGTTCATGAGCGTTTGTGCATGCGGGGCCGCCAAGCCTGATGAGGTCTGGTATCGGCATTGATACGTTGTGCAGTTGGATGTTTGCGAAGCCGGCTCACGCGTGCCTACTGTTTTCAGCTCGCCCATGCTGCATGCTGCATGCCGCAGGCGTGTGTGTGTGCCGCAGCGCAGCGCAGAGCAGGGAGGCGCTGCGGCGTGCCTGTGTTTCTAGCGTAGTAGTGGTAGACAGTTTGAGCACGGTCAAACCGTCAAAGACGAAAAGCTCGTTAGCTTGTGCGGTCATTCCTGGCTGCGTGCGATTCAACAGGTTCACATGTGACTGAGCGAGGCGAGGCGAGGCCAGGTCGGGTGGGAAAACTCGAGAGGCAACGGGTTCACATGAAGAAAGAACCGTCTGCTGTTGGTGTGCGCCGTGGTTCCTCAGCCCTAGGTGCAGATTGTGGCCCTCAGCGACAGTCGAGCCATATGCATTTTCCATTGGAAAAAGTCTGAAAAAACCTTGATTTCGTAGTTTTAGTCTGAAATGAACCCTGAACTCAAAATCCCTGAAATCAGCACCCTGTCTTATCTAATCCTGGCTTATCCCGACCCTTTTTAGCTAAGAAGTCGTTTGTCCCGGCCAGGATTGCACACATGTCAGAGATTAGTGGGGGACCGGACAGTTTTGCAGCAAAAATGCTACAAACCCTTACATAAATTCTCTTCAGCCCTCCCCTGATTTTCACCCGTGTGGGGCTGCCCTCACCCTTCGTCCAATTAAAACGCGCCAGTTCAGGAATCAGCCCGTATACTTATGTAAAGCTCCGTACGTCTAGCAAAACCATGATGAAACATGCAGCTATTTTAGTGAGATCGATGGAGACTTACCAAGGTGGCCGTTCAGTCTTCAGTGAATGCATGAGTAAAAGTACGCGTGCTCGATTTCTGGCCATTCAGTCTTTTGCACGCAAGCCCCATTGCTGCTAGCTAGCTAAGCCAAGTACCTATAGCTATGTAAAGGAACGTGCATGCATGTTTCACCATGTTTAATCGTCAATCAATAGTGGTGTAAAAAACTAAAAATTCTCAGTCTTGTTTATAGTTCATCTTCTGCTAGACTGCTATATCTCTTGCTTCGGTGGATTATTTGTGTCTGATGAACTGTTCGTCACCATCTACTGCATTTTTTAATATTTATATTCCAACTTGTTATTAATTTAGTTTGTAATGCACTGTTGAACAATTTTATTCACCCTCTATACATATACTTGTCGTATCCCCGTGAGTCCATTTTCAGAAAATGTAGTTTCCGACCGATCATCTATGGCGGATGAGACTAAGAGAAGACTCTGAGGAGGGGGGGGGGGGGGGGGGGGGGGATTACTTGCATCTTTTTCGGCCGCCGCGATCGTCTTCTGTTCCGGCGATTAATTGTCGATCACCATTGCCGCAACGACGATGGAGAAGGAGAAGGGACATGAAGCGAAGACGTCAACGAGAACCAGGTGAGGGAGCGGTGCATAGTTGGGTTTTTAAGAGGCGACAGGGTAGGTCCCAGATGTAGCCCAGCTAGCTGTGATCAAGGATTTTTTTTTGACGAAATTAGGGTGTTCGAAATATTTGTACTTCGTTTGAACTAATTTGTTATTTTTAAATTATTCGTATATAGAGCGGTCGAATCATTTTATACACATAAAATTATGTGTAACGCGTTGGTTGGTGTTCTGTTCAACATCTAGCAGGTGTGGAGTTCGAAACCCATGTTTGCTGGGTCTTTGTTACAGTGTTGCTACAACATGTATATATTCAAATTAAATAAAAAAATTCGTTGATTTGTTCGAAACAGATTTTGAAATTTATAAAATTTCAAAAATGTTGTAGGTTCCGAGGGCAAGCGAAATTCTTGCTGTCGAAATTCGAAACCTTGGTTGTGATTCCCCCCCTCTCTCTGCCACATGTGCAATCCCGGCGGAGACAAACAACTTCTCAACCAAGAAGGGCCGGGATAAACCGGGATTAGAAAAGACAGGGTGCTGATTTGAGGGATTTGAAGTTTAGGGTTCATTTCAGACTTCGACTACGAAGTCGGGTTTTTTTTTCCAGACTTTTTCCTTTTCCATTCTTGCGTCGGCCAAATCTTTTCGCGGGGAGTGTTGTTGCCCTCTGGGTTTCACGCATGTCCTATCGGACTGGCCTGCATGCCCACGCTTGACTGCTCTTCTTCTGAACGATCCGCGTTCTGTTCACCGCTTCAGTCTTCACTAACGATTGACATGACCTCTCATGCAATCACCAGTCCGCCCTGCAACCTTTTTTAGATGAACAGGAGGCTCTCCCCGGCTCCATTTCAAGAATGAAACCATAGACAAATGTCGTTACAGCAGCTCACTTAGAGGAGCAGTTCATGGATTACTGTCCAAACGCTAAGACAATAAGTACCATAATATGGGAAGGGGCACGCAGGCCCAGGTGTGGAAGACAAGGCACATCCAAGGAGCATCTAAGTAAACGGTTTCTCAAATCACAGCCATCTCGCTGGCCCTCCGGAACTTGAACGGCGGCGCCGCAGTGGACTGAGGAGACCAGCGAGCAGACAGGGTTGACACCGGGCTGCTTGTTGCATTCTTGTCCACGGGGTCTCTTTTCTTGATTGGAGATTGGAAGCTCCCTTCATCCTCCGTGATTCTGAGCTTGCTCCAGTATTCAACATCCCCATCCTTAGCAATCCTCTTCATTGTCAGTCACTCGAGATCCGTAGCGGTCGTCGGTAGAGAGCTCTCGGAGCATTCAGAAACTCCTCCAATCTTGTTTTCCCATGCGCAGGGGACAAGATCGCCCAGAATTTGAGGGTTCTGAGGATCAGCCTCCAAACCTGAATTATAGACGTCCAAATGGTGTTATTGAAAATCATAGAGTTCCTTTATTTTCATAGACACCACAGGACAGCTGAACTAACAGTATTTAAGGCTCCGCCCTGCAACCTTGCAGTTCATGTCGACGAGTGTTTGCATATGTATATGTTTTTCTTTCTTTTTGGCCCCCGGTTTTCATCATGGGACGAAAGGATCGATTTGCACTAGAGTTCATTTTTCCTATTGGCCTTCCGGAGCACTTTACACTTAGGCCCTCCTTGATTTGCAGGATTTTCAAAACGTAGTAATATATTAAAAAAAATACAGGATTTGAGTGCCATGTCCATTTGAATCCTATAGGATCAACATGGAATGTTTGACGCCACAGGAAAAACAAAGAAATTGTAAAAGGAGGTTGAAGTTGATGCTAGATTTCCAATGAAATGTACATCCCTTGATTTCATAGGAAAAATTCCTATAGGGATTTGATACGTCTATTTTGCATCATGTTTTTCTACTGATATTTATAATGTTTTTAGTCATTATTTCACTTTATGATGCAATCCTAACGATAATCATCTTCTGAGCCCAGGCTAAAAAATCAAAACAAATACTAGAAAAATTCAAACAATTCCAAAAAAAATTGCATGTAGATAATTTGATGCGTGAGGTCCGCTCCAATTTTCAAATCATTTGGACATCTGAGCAGCTCTCGGCAAAAAGGACAAATTCGGTGTCTGTAAAAAAGTATACTGTTCATGCACTGTTATGACCCGATTTGTCTTTTTTGCCGAGGGCTGCTCAGATGTCCAAAAGATTTGAAAATTGTAGCGGACCTTACGCATCAAATTTTCTACCATGCAAAAAAATTGGAATTTTTTGAATTTATTTGATTTTTTTGTGAATTTTTTTCTGACAGGGTGCAGATCAGCCTGGGCACCGAATCGCTGCCCTCCAATCCTAATGCCTTTTCTCTCTTAATTTGCAAGATTTACATGGAGAGGGAGATTACCGGCAGCTGGAATTTTGGACCTAAAAAGCTACAGCAGAGATACCTATTCTACGGAGCTTCAAATGGCCTGAAACTTCACGAGGATTTTTTTATCGAATATATGAAAAATCCTGAAACAAATAAATACCAGAGGGGACCCACCAGTTGCCCACAAGGCAACAGGGTGCGCATTGATGCCTTGTGGGGCCCATAGCTGGCCTCTAGCCCCCTCCTTCTGCTATATGAAGCCATTTAGCCAAAAAAAAATAGGAGGATAACTTTTGGGACGAAACGCCGCCGTCTGGAGGCGGAACTTGGGCAGGAGCACTTTTGCCCTCCGGCGGAGCGATTCCGCCGGGGATACTTCCCTCCGGGAGGGGGAAATCGAAGCCATCGACATCACCAACGTTCCTCTCATCGTGAGAGGACCAATCTTCATCAACATCTTCACCAGCACCATCTCATCTCAAACCTTAGTTCATCTCTTGTATTCAATCTTTGTCTCAAAACCTCAGATTGGTACCTGTGGGTCGCTAGTAGTGTTGATTACATCTTGTAGTTGATGCTAGTTGGTTTATTTGGTGGAAGATTATATGTTTAGATCCTTAATGATATTCAATACTCCTCTGATCTTGAACATGAATATGATTTGTGAGTAGTTACGTTTGTTCTTGAGGACATGGGAGAAGTCTTGTGATAAGTAATCAAGTGAATTTGGTATTCGTTCGATTTTTTGATGATATGTATGTTGTTGCTTCCTTTAGTGGTGTCATGTGAACGTCGACTATATGACACTTCACCATACTTTGGCCTAAGGGAAGGCATTGTGAAGTAATAAGTAGATGATGGGTTGCTAGAGTGACAGAAGCTTAAACCCTAGTTTATGCGTTATTTTCCATAAGGGGCTGATTTGGATTCATATGATTCATGCTATGGTTAGATTTATCTTAATTCTTTTTTCGTAGTTGCGGATGCTTGCGAGAGGAGGCAATCATAAGTGGGATGCTTGTTCAAGTAAGGACATCACCCTAGCACCGGTCCACCCACACATCAAATTATCAAAGTAGAGAACGTGAATCAAATAAACATGATGAAAGTGACTAGATGATAATTACCATGTGTCCTCAAGAACGCTTTGCTTTATATAACAGACTGTTCCGGCTTGTCCTTTGCTATAAAAAGGATTGGGCCACCTTGCTGCACTCTTGTTACTATTGCTACTTGTTACTTCTTACGAATTACCTTACTATCAAACTATCTGTTATCGTTACTTTCAGTACTTGCAGAGAATACCTTACTAAAAACCGCTTATTATTTCCTTCTGCTCCTCGTTGGGTTCGACACACTTACTTAGCGAAAGGACTACGATTGATCCCCTATACTTGTGGGTCATCAGGATTCAATCCTGTGAATCAAACGACCAACGTAGGATTCTAACCCTCCCAAAATCCTATGGAATTCCTTTGAATCAAAGCAGCCCTTAGGCCTCTTTGGATGAAAGGAATTTTAGAGAATTCATATGAGTTTTTCCTATGGAAGCCCTTTGGATCATAGAAATGGATTCACCAAATTCCTACGAAGCCCATTGATGACCCACAAGTATAGGGGATCAATCGTAGTCCTTTCGATAAGTAAGAGTGTCGAACCCAGCGAGGAGCAGAAGGAAATGACAAGCGGTTTTCAACAAGGTATTTTCTGCAAGCACTGAAATTATCGGTAACGAGTAGTTTGATAGCAAGATAATTTGTAACAAGTGACAAGTAGCAATAGTAACAAAGAGTGCAGCAAGGTGGCCCAATCCTTTTGTAGCAAAGGACAAGCCGGAACGATCTCTTATAATAAGTAAAGCGTTCTCGAGGACACAAGAGAATTTCATCTAGTCACTTTCATCATGTTGGTTTGATTCGCGTTCGCTACTTTGATAATTTGATATGTGGGTGGACCAGTGCTTGGGTGCTGTTCTTACTTGAACAAGCCTCCCACTTATGATTACCCCCTCTCACTACTGGAATCAGAGAATTTGCCATCAGCCAGTTCTTTGCCGTCTGCTTACAAAAAGCAGACGGCAAAGAGCGGACTCATGGCAAAGATATAGTTTGCCATCAGTGCATTCTTTGCCGTCTGCCAGCAGACGGCAAAGGGCTTAAAGGCAGACGGCAAAGAGACCAGCTGGGCCCCACTGGACCGTGGAGCTGGCTAGGTCAGATGAACGGGCTGGATGCCATCCGCTTGCTCTTTTCCGTCCGCTTTTTTGCTCTTTGCCGTCAGCTAGCAGACGGCAAAGAGGATACCTATCTAACGGCCGTAACCCCCCCCTCTCTCTCCCCCCCACCTCACCCACCCCATCCGCCGCCCCAGCCCCGCCGTTCTTGACGCCGCCCAACACCGTCGCCGGCCCCTGCGCCCGCCCCGCCCCCCGGCCCCTGCGCCCGCCCCGCCCCCCGGTCCCTGCGCCCGTGACACCCCACCGCCGGAGCCAGGCCGCGGCGCCGCCCCCCTCCCCGCGGCCCTTCTCCACCACCGCGGCGCCGCCTTCGTCCCTGCACCGGCCCTCCTCCACCACCGCGGCCCTCCTCCAAGGTGAGCTTTTTTTCTGTTTTTTGTTTCTGTTTTTTGCTGTTTAGGTTTAGGTTAATTAGTGCTAGGTTTAGGTTAGTGCTAGGTTTAGGTTTAGGTTTAGGTTTAGATAATTAGAAGAAGAAGAAGAAAGATGAAAAAAAAAGAAGGAAGAAGAAGAAGAAGAAGAAGAGGAGGAGAAGAAGAAGAAGAAGAAGAAGAAGAAGAAGAAGAAGAAGAAGAAGAGGAGGAGGAGAAGAAGAAAAGAAGAAGAAGAAGAAGGAGAAGAAGAAGAGGAGAAGTATAGGAAGAAGAAGAAAAAGAGGAGAAGAGGAGAAGAAGAGGAAAAACAGAAGATGGTCTGAAGAAGAAGAAAAAGAGGAGAAGAAGAAGGAATAGAGGAGAATAGAAAAAAATTAGAAAAGTAGTTATATATATATATATATAGATTTTTTATCGGGATTGAATATTCGTGTTGATCGGGTGGATTTAAATGTGCAGTTGTTTCGTCGCTGCGAGGGTCTGGTGTTCGACGACCTCCCCGTGCGTTTGACGAGCTCCCCTTCGTTCATGGGTGAGCACAAATGACATCTCCTCCTCCCCCCTTAATTTGCTCTGTTCCGGTCTTCGTGCCGATGAAACTTGCTAGCTATAGGTGTCATCAATCATCAGTATGCGTGACCAGTATGCGTCTCCCGTTCGAAAGGGCGGCATCGATAAATATGCATGTCTTTGCATATTTATAACCGCCATCCTTTTGAATTGTCCACGTTATCCATGGACAGCCCAAGTATGTGTAGATTGGGTTCGTTTTCCCATGCTCTGCTCTGGATCCGATGCAGAATTTCGTCAGTGCCTCCCTGTTGTTCTCCGGGTACACATCCTCTCTGTTTATTGCCGAGACATGTATCAGGAGAACAGCGGGGAGGTGCTGCCGAAATTTTGCGTCAGATCCGGAGCAGAGCATGGGAAAACGAACCCAATCTACACATACTCGGGTGGGATTAGGACCTATCTTTACCTATTAGCGTGTAGGTTGCATGGACGTAATAAAAATTGACAAACTTCATTAACTGATGAATATATATGATGAATTATATATATATTTCTTGGGTGTTTAGTAGGTAGGCAAGATGAGTGATCGTGCGTGGATGTACACCGGTCACACTAGTCAGGAAGACATGAGCAATGAATGGTTAACAAAAACCAAGGGGTTTGTGAAAGCCGCATTTGCAAATGGCCAGAGAAAAACCTGGTGCCCCTGTGTTAGGTGCGACAACTTTTCTCAGAGGAAAGAGGATGAAATGGGTAAACACCTGCAGAAGTGGGGGTTTACGCCCGATTATACGGTGTGGACATTTCATGGAGAGTCTGCCCAATGTACCAGAGCTGAGGTGGTTCGTCGTCGCACCGACGAGCATGGTACTGGGATCGAAGACATGGTGCAAGACTTTGATGATGCTCGGGATTCGGACGATGAGATGGAGGAATCTGCAAAGGCCTTCAATGAAATGTTGGAGTCTTCAAAATGTCCTCTCCACGAGCACACTGAGCTTTGTTAAATGGATGCCATCGCACAAGTAATGGCTCTGAAGGCTCAATTCAACTTGGGCAGAGAATGCTACGACGCGATGATGACACTATTTGGCATTGTTGAGAAAATCGTTATTTGGTAGTTGCTCGGTTGGTTGGCGAGTAGGGGATTAATCGGCTAATCGGCAAGTTAATCGGCCATTTAATCAATTAATCGGCCGATTTATCAGTTTATCGGCTACTTGGTGACCCTACGAGTAGGGATTAATCGGCAAGTTAACTGGTTAATCGGATGAATTCTTGAACAGGGCTATTTGGGCGCTTTCTACCCAAAGGCCATGTAATGCCTGCAAACCTGTACCAGTCGGACAAAATCCTCCGTGCACTTAAGATGCCCTATGAGAAGATAGATGCCTGTGAGAAAGGATGTGCCTTATTTAGGCTTGAGTATGCGGACTTGAACTATTGTCCCATTTGCAACTCTTCCAGGTATGTTGTGGTAGACAACGGTATGGGTGAGAAGAGGCAGACCAAAATCCCCGTTAATGTTCTTCGGTATCTGCCAATCGTACCAAGACTTCAACGTCTTTTCATGGTCGAAGAGATGGCCAGACAGATGACATGGCACAAAATGGGCAAAAGAACCGAACTAGATGCAGATGGGAATCAGATGATGGTACACACATCGGATGGTTCTGCGTGGAAGCACTTCGATGCATTACATGAGCAAAAAGCGCCAGATCCAAGGCATCCTCGAGTCTGCATCGGCACAGATGGGTTCAATTCGTTTGGTATGACGGCAACCCAATACATTTGTTGGCCTGTATTTGTCATTCCACTCAATCTCCCCCCCAGACAGATTATGCAAAGAAAGAACATTTTCCTGACGTTGATAATTCCAGGGCCCAACTATCCGGGGAAGAATATGAATGTGTACATGCAACCGCTTAAGGATGAATTGCAAGAAGCTTGGGATAATGGGTTCAAGACATACGACGCCGCTAGCAAACGAAACTTCATAAGGCGTGTCGGGTACATGTACTCGATGCATGACTTGCCGGCGTATGCGCTATTCATTGGCTGGTGTACGCATGGAAGGTTCCCGTGCCCCACATGCAAGGCAGCTCTTCAGTTTCATTGGCTGCAGGCGGGTCGCAAGTATTCTTGCTTCGACTTGCATAGACAGTTCCTGGATCCTCGCCATAAGTTCAGAAAAGACAAGAAGAACTTCACCAAAGGTAGAGTTGTCAAAAACTCTGCACCACCTGCGTTGACTGGCCAACAGATCCTGGATCAGTTAAACGCTCTCGAGCCTGATCCAGAGCATCCAGGGTATTTCAAGGGGTATAATTCGGAACACGCCTGGACTCACAAGACATGCTTGTGGGATCTGCCTTACTTCAAAGACCTCCTTCTTCCACACAACATCGACGTGATGCACACTGAAAAGAATATCGGCGAGGCCCTTTTTGGTACATTGTTCGGCATAGATGGGAAGTCAAAGGATAATACTAAGGCTAGAGTCGATCTGCAGACTCTATGTGATAGACCGTTACAAAACATGCGACAACCGAAAGGAAAGCAGAACTGGACGAAGCCAAAGGCCTGGTTCAATCTTGGAAGGCCAGCTATGAGGGAAATTATCTTGTGGGTGAAAATGCAGTTGATGTTCCCCGATGGGTATGCAGCGAATCTAAAGAGGGGAGCGAGTCTTGAAAAATTGAAAATATTTGGTCTCAAGAGTCATGATTGGCACATATGGCTTGAGCGGGTAATGCCGGTGATGTTGCGTGGCTTTATCCCTGAGGATGAATGGCTAGTACTGGCGGAGCTGAGCTATTTCTTCCGTGTTCTTTGTGCGAAAGAACTATCGCCTGCCGTGATAGATGACATGTAAAAGTTGGCGCCGGAGTTGCTCTGCAAGTTAGAGAAGATCTTTCCACCGGGCTTCTTTAATCCAATGCAGCATTTGATTTTACATCTCCCGACCGAGGCAAGATTGGGGGGGCCCGTGCAAAATCGTTGGTGCTATGCAACTGAGAGGATGCAGAAGACGCTTCGAGCAAAATGTAAAAATAAACGTAGAATTGAAGCATCGATGGCCGAGGCATTCATTACTGAGGAGGCGGCAAACTTTGTGACAGCACACTACGAAGCCAAAAATCGTCATTTGCATAATCTGAAGCCTCGGTATAATGCTGGCGACCCTAAAAAAGGTGGATCCAACCTCAGCCTATTCAAAGGGAAGCTCGCACCAGCCGGTGCTTCGAAAGCAATAGTGTTGGATGTCAAAGAATGGCGGATCATTTCGTTGTATATCTTCAACAACCTAACAGAAGTGCGGCCGTACATCGAGTAAGTTCTCGGTACATTGTTTCACAACTTCTAATTCCTTTGAACTGCTCTTATTCCCGGATATTTGATACAGTCGATACGTCGCCAAATTCTCGAATGGAGCGGTGATCCAAAAGGATTCCATCGAAGAGTATGAGCTTCTGGCAAAGCATGGAGGCGGCTATCCCGGTTTCATCTCTTGGTTCAAACAAACGGTAATTACCATTAATAGACCATTTCATTTCTTAGTCTAATTTGCGGCTAATGCAACAATCCTTTCGTATTAAACTTTTGTAGGCTAATTCAGAGTCTATGGACGCCGAATTGAGACAAGCCGCTAATGGTTTTAACTATAAGGTCCGTTCATTTGAGAAATACGACATCAACGGGTATCGCTTTCGTACCTTTGGCAAAGAGCTATCTATGGCCGACCGAAAATCTACAAATTGTGGTGTCTCTGCTATCGGCGAAACAGGTACCGAGTATTATGGAAGAGTTGAAGCAATTTATGAACTTCTATTCTATGGTGAAAACCCACCGAACGTCGTAGTCTTCAAATGTTATTGGTTCCAGCCGAAGGAGACTAGAAGGACTCATGAACATATAGGGCTAGCCGAAATCAAACAAAGCACCCATTTAGATGTTCCCGATGTCTATATTACGGCTCAACAGGCGACCCAAGTTTTCTATCTACCGTGGGTCTGCCAAACTAATGCAAATCTGAATGGTTGGGATGTCGTTTATGAAGTGCCGCCACGTGTTAGACCACCTCCCCCCAACGAAGAGGATTATGAACCTCACATTAACCCAGACACATATGAAGGAGAATTCTTCCAAGAAACACGTCTTTCCAAAAAACATTTCAAGAACCGCTCTACTTCACCCCAGAACATGGAAGTAGACAGCGACAGTGAATCCGACTTCACCCCTGAGCCGGAACAAGAAGAGGCGGAACAAGAAGAGGTTACTGCTGCGGATGACCTGTCAATGCTTGACCGATTACAGAAAGGCCTTCCACATGTTGATGCCGCTGAACCCGATGAGCACGTCATTCATGACGACACGCGTGATAGTGATGATGATGATGCATCTATTGATCCCGAAGCATATATAGACAATCCAGACTATTTGTTTGTATGAATCCCAACTTAAATTATATACATATTATTATTCATGTCATGTATTCAATTTTTTTATGTTGTACTAATTTCGTTTACTCTTTGTTATGCCAGGTGTTGAAAGATGGTGGGCGCGGGTCCAGAGCGCTCCGCGGGTACTTCGTCGGCGGCCCGCTGGAGGGGTACTTCCATTCCACCCGTACCTCTCCGGAGAGCGTTGTTAGACAGTTTGGGGACACCGGCGGGCGCTTCTTCGTCGGCGTCGTTGCCCACCGGGAGAGGAGGTCGGGGAGGGAAGAAGAGAGGAGGTAGATCAGGACGTGGCCGCGGGAGAGGTAGGCAGGCTGCTACGCCTTCCTCGCCGCCACCCCCAGCTGACTCACCCGAGCACATGACTGCTAGGGTGGACCCGTCTGAGGTGGAGGCTACGGGGACTCCGGACCACGAGCCTCAGGTCGACGGGCCTTCGGCCCACGAGACTCCGGTCCCAGAGGCTTCGGCCCACGAGACTTCGGCCCACGAGACTTCGGACCAGGCTACGTCCCAGGAGACGTCCGGATGGGGTACCTGGCCGGATCCGCCTGAGGGGCCGAGTGGCCATGCTGATGGTGGCGGGGATGAGTGTACTAATAGTGAGGGCGAGGTGGTTGAGGGGGCCACCGTGTACCAGCGTGGTGGTACACGGCTCCCGCCCCTGCCGGCGACCCGCGAGCAGAGGCCGGTGATTAGGCCTGATGGGGAGAAGTAAGTGCATTTACTCTTTTTGTACATTTTGCCTTCACGTTTCTTCAAATATCTAATGCGTTGGCCTTGTCATACTGCAGGGGTTGGGTACACGCCAGTGACGTCCGCAGGCCCAACACCATCCTTGGTGTGCTTTGCCGGCAAAATTTCCCGGGGTTTGTCACGTTGCCCGGTGAGGGTCAGCTTCCAGAGCTAGGATTGAGCTGGGAGCACTACTTGGCTGCCCCGGCCCCGTCGGAGGAGATGATCGACGGTGTCTTGTGCCACACGAGGGCCGAGATGGTGATCAGAAGCTTTTGGGTAATTTCTCCTTTACACAATTAAAAATTAACAATAGCTAGTTATTGTACTAATCAGTGTTGTCTCGTTTGATTGCAGACCTTCTACAGGTGTGAGGAGGGATACGAGGAGGACGCGGCAAAGGTATCGATACCGAGTGCAAGCGCCTACTACAAAACTTACGGCACGAGGCTCGGCCGCAGGCTATTCGAGACTACTACGCCAAGCGTGGTATTAAGAAGGACAAGCCATCGTGCCGGGCTAAGTTTCTGAAGAAGGATCAGTACATGAAGGTAATTACCTATTCTTAAGGCATTGTACTTAGTTTCCTCGATTTGATTCATAGGCGTAGCGCTCAAATTTCTCTTTACTAACTTAGGTGCCCCCGAGATGGTGTGCGGATAAGATGGATTGTTGGGAGGCGTTGGTGGATGAGTGGTGCACAGGCCGCTGGCGAGCCGTCCACGACAATGCCAAGGACCGGCGTGCCCAAATGGTTGGTGTGCCACACCATCAAGGCAGCGCCAACTTATATCAGTTCGGGCGGAACTGGGTATGTGGTTTGCTTCATGATTCATGCAATTCATTCTTCATGCTAGCTTGAGCCCTTTACTAATACTTTGTTCCTCTCTTTTAGGCGCGACACAATAACACGGAGGTGTCTGAGGTGTACGACCTCTATGCCATGGCCCATACTGCCTCGTACAAGAAGGCCAAGGCATTCTCTGAGTCTGACCTCGATCATCCAGAGAATTTCACCAACATCTCCTCCCACCACAAGCTCGTGAGGTACAACCAGGAGGGGAAGGCGAGGAATGGGGAGGACTTTAACCCGAGCCAGAATCCTATTGATCCAGAGCTGGTGATGATATCTGGTGGCGGGAGGCCCCATGGCTCATTAGCCATTGGAGATGGACTGATACGTTGTCCTCTCACTCTCCCGGAGATCAAGGCACGCCAAACGAGCTCCTGTCCTGAGATAAGGACTCGTCCACGGCCAGTCGATCTCGCCATCGAGGTTAGTTATACGGACTCAGATATCTTTCCTCCATTACATTGTGTGTGTGGCCATCGATGATTACAATGCTAACGAGGAGTGGTGTTGCAGGCTGCTCTTCAGAAAGAGAGAGCGACAACCCAGGCGCTTCTGGAGGAGAGGGACCGAGTGGCGGAGGAGAAGGAACTGCTGGCGGAGGAGAAGACGGCTAGGTTGTTGGAGGAGGAGAGGGCACGGAATGACGCGGCTCACTGGGCCATGTACGAGCTCCTCGTGGTAAGTTTCTTCTGCATATTAGCCAAATCATGCACGTAATGTTCGTTTCATTTCTAACTAATATGACTGACTCGTCAAAACCAAATGTGCAGTCTATGTGCGAGAAGACCGGTCAGACCCCTCCGCCGATGCCGGTCATTACTAGAGCGGGAATGGTGAGTTTCATTTGAATGGTCATTATTTACTAGTCTTAACATTTGAGTGTCATCATGCTAACGAGACTTTGCAAATGATCTTTGGTGCAGCATAACTCCGGAGCCGCGTCGCACAACCCTTCTCCAGGTGATACCGGCTCGAGGAACCCCGGTGCTTGACCTCCGGTAAGTTTTCTCTAGTGTTTTGCTTAACAAATGCATACTTAGCTTCGTACATGCTTGTTAGCCCTATTATGCCACATACTTAGCTTATTTTCCCCAAAAAAGACATACTTAGCTAATTATCCTCCAAAATGACATAATTAGCTTATTTAGTTCATTTATGACATAATTAGCTTATTCATTTCAAAAATGGCATAATAACCTGGGTTAGCTCATAAATGTCATATACTTAGCTTATTTTCCTCCAAAATGACATAATTACCTAAGTTAGCTCTAAAATGACCTATACTTACCTAAGTTAGCTCAAAAATAGCATAATTACCTAGGTTAGCACAAAAATGACCTATACTTACCTTATTTTCCTCCAAATTGATATAATAAGCTTAGTTAGCTCAAAAATGGCATAATTACCTAAGTTAGCTCTAAAATGACACAAATAAGGAATAAGAAGAAGAAAAACAAGGAAGAGGAGAAAACGAAAGAATAGAAGAAGAAAGAGAAGAAAAAGAAAGAATAAAAGAAGAAGAATGAGAAGGAAAAGGATAAAAAGATAGAAGAGAAGAAGAAAGATGAGAAAAGGAGAGAAGAAGAAGAAGAAAATATATTCTTCTACTCCTTTTTCTTATTCTTATTCTTCTTCTTTCATTCTTCTTCTTCTTCTTCTTCTTCTTCTTCTTCTTCTTCTTATTCTTCTTCTTCTTCTAGTCTTCTTCTTCTAGTCTTCTTCTTCTTCTTCTTCTTCTTCTAGTCTTCTTCTTCTAGTCTTCTTCTTCTTCTTCTTCTTCTAACTTTCTTACTCCCATTTTTGCAGGTTTGATTCACTTCATGGAAGCAGGCATTGATGGACTGCTAGTGTTTAGTTTTTGTTTTGATTTGTATTGATGAACAATGTGAAACTATGTATGTATTGGATCTTTTAATACCCTATGTGTTCTCTTGCATTCGATGGACTGCTAGATGTTGGATACATGGGCTATGCTTGAGGTTGAAACTATATATATCATATATGTCTTTTGAAAATGCAGGGATATAACAAAAAACAGACAAAACAGTAACAATATAGGCACTTTGCCGTCTGCCAGCCAACGGCAAAGGTCTCATATATGTCTTTTGAAAATGCAGGGATATAACAAAAAACAGACAAAACAGTAACAATACAGACACTTTGCCGTCTGCCAGCCGACGGCAAAGACCTTTGCCGTCGGTAGGCGGACGGCAAAGGTGCCACGTGGCAGCAACCTGTTCAACCTGGGAGCATCAGGTCTGACCATTTTGGTCATTCTGCCGTCTGCCAGCAGACGGCAAAGACCAGCCTGGCAGACGGCAAAGACTAAGCAGAAGTGACGGTTAGCCACGGGTCTGCTGACGTCATAGGACTGACGGCAAAGTTTGCCGTCCGCCGGCAGACGGCAAAGTCTGCCGTTAGCCACCTAACGGGGCTAACCGCAATTCTTTGCCGTCCATGATCTTTGCCGTCAGCTTGGCCAGGAAAGCGGACGGCAAACTTCTTTGCCGTCAGCTGTTTTTACGCAGACGACAAACAAAGTCATTACCGTGACTTTCAGTGCCGGAAGTGTTTGTCGTCCGTGGCAGACGGCAAAGACGTTTGCCATCGGTGGCCTGGTCCTTTGCCGTCTGCTATGGCAGGCGGCAAATTAGCTGATTCATGTAGTGTCTCGCAAGCATCCGCAACTACGAAAGAAGAATTAAGATAACTCTAACCATAGCATTAAACATATGGATCCAAATCAGACCCTTACGGAATAGCGCATAAACTAGGGTTTAAGCTTATGTCACTCTAGCAACCCATCATCTAATTACTACTCCACAATGCATTCCCTTAGGCCCAAAGATGGTGAAGTGTCATGTAGTCGACGTTCACATGACACCACTAAGAGAATCAACAACATACATATCATCAAAATATCGAACGAATACCAAAATCACATGATTACTTATGACAAGACTTCTCCCATGTCCTCAAGAACAAAAGTAACTACTCACAAATCATAATCATGTTCAAGATCAGAGCGGTATTAAATAGCATAATGGATCTGAACATATAATCTTCCACCAAATAAACCAACTAGCATCAACTACAAGATGTAATCAACACTACTAGCAACCCACAGGTACCAATCTGAGGTTTTGAGACAAAGATTGAATACAAGAGATGAACTAGGGTTTGAGATGAGTTGGTGTTGTTGAAGATGTTGATGAAGATTGGTCCTCCCACGATGAGAGGATCGTTGGTGATGTCGATGGCGACGATTTCCCCCTCCCGGAGGGAGGTATCCCCGGCAGAATCTCTCTGTCGGAGAGCAAAAGTGCTCCTGCCCAAGTTCCGCCTCGAGACGGCGGCGCACTGTCCCGAAAGTCTTCTCTATATTTTTTCTAGGGTAAATGGACTTATATACCAGAAAATGGGGGCCAGAGGCTGGCCAGGGGCCCCACGAGCCACCAGGGCGCGCCTGGGGGGGGGGGGGTGGCGCGCCCTGGTGCCTCGTGGGCACCTGGGTGGCCCCCTCTGGTACTTCTTTGCTCCAGTATTTTTTATTTATTCCAAAATAAATCTCCGTAAAATTTCAGCTCATTTGGAGATGCGTAGAATAGGTATCTCTGACATAGCTTTTTCAGGTCCAGAATTCCAGCTGTCGGCAATCTCCCTCCTTGTGTAAATCTTTCATATTAAGAGAGAAAGGTCATTAGAATTGCTCCACAAAGTGTTATATTGATTAAAAACACTATAAATAACAGTAGCAAAACATGATGCAAAATGGACGTATCAACTCCCCCAAGCTTAGACCTCGCTTGTCCTCAAGCGAAAGCCGATATCGATAATCATGTCCACATGTTTAGAGAGAGAGGTGTCGATAAAAACAAAATACGGACATAGTAGCATCATGATCATTATTATAACAACAATATTTATTATCATAGAACTTCTCATGAGCAAGTAACAATTCATCACAACAACGAAGTATAAGACATAAACTTTCTTGAAAACTAACAAACTATGTTCTCAGTCAACAATGCAATTGCAATTCATCATAATTTCAGGAAGGGTCTTGATACGTCTCCGTCGCTTTTATTTCTCCCCGGCAACGGCGCCAGAAATTCTTCCTGCTACTTGTAGCTTGCGTTGGTATTTTCCCCGAAGAGGAAGGGATGATGCAGCACAGTAGAGATAAGTATTTCCCTCAGTTATGAAACCAAGGTTATCGAACCAGTAGGAGAATCACGCAACACCTCGTTAGCAGCACCTGCACACAAACAACAAACCCTTGCACCCAACGCAAATGAGGGGTTGTCAATCCCTCGGCGGTAAATTGCAAGATTAAATTGTATGTGATAGATAGATAGATTGAAACAAAAATACAAAATAAAATAAATAAAAGAAAAGTGCAGCAAATATTTTTAGGGTTTTAGTATATGATTTAGATAGACCCGGGGGCATAGTTTTCACTAGAGGCTTCTCTCAAGAAAATAGCATACGATGGGTAGACAAATTACTGTTGGGCAATTGATAGAAAAGCAAAAAATCATGACGATATCCAAGGCAATGATCATGTATATAGGCATCACGTCCGAGACAAGTAGGCCGACTCCTGCCTGCATCTACTACTATTACTCCACACATCGACCGCTATCCAGCATGCATCTAGTGTATTAAGTCCATAAAGAACGGAGTAACGCCTTAAGCAAGATGACATGATGTAGACAAAGTAAACTCACGCATGAATAAACCCCATCTTTTTCCCCTTAATAGCAACGATACATACGTGTCATGTCCCTTTTTTTCACTGGGATTGAGCACCGCAAGATCGAACCCATTACAAAGCACCTCTTCCCATGGCAAGATAAATCAATCTAGTTGGCCAAACCAAATCAATAGATCGGAGAAGAAATACGAAGCTATAATAATCATGCATAAAAGAGATCAGAGAAGACTCAAATAATATTCATGGATAATCTGATCATAAACTCACAATTCATCGGATCCCAACAAACACACCGCAAAAAGTGATTACATCGGATAGAACTCCAAGAACATCGAGGAGAACATTGTATTGAAGATCAAAAAGAGAGAAGAAGCCATCTAGCTATTACCAATGGACCCGAAGGTCTGTGGTAGACTACTCATGCATGATCGGAAGGGCAGCAAGGTTGATGTAGAGCCCCTCCGTGATCGATTCCCCCTCCGGCAGATTACCGGAGAAGGACCCCAGATGGGATCCCTCGAGAACAGAAACTTGCGGCGGCGAAAGAAGTATTTCGTGGACTCCCTTGAGGGTTTCTGATTTTTTGGGAATTTATAGTGGAGGAATTAGGTCAAACGGAGCTCTGTGGGCCCCACGAGGTACCAGGGCGCGCCTACCCCCCCCCCAGGCGCGCCGTGGTGCCTCGTGGGCACCTCCTGGGGCTTCTGGCCTCCTCCCAAAGCTTCTAGTGTTTATAAAAAATCTCCAAAAAGTTTCGTGGCATTTGGACTTTGTTTGGTATTGATTTTCTGTGAAACAAAAACAGGGCAGAAAACAGCAACTGGCACTGGACACTAAGTTAATAGGTTAGTCTCCAAAAATGATATATAATTGCTGTAAATGAATATAAAAACATCCAAGATTGATAATATAACAGCACAGAACAATCAAAAATTATAGATACGTTGGAGACGTATCAGCATCCCCAAGCTTAATTCCTGCTCGTCCTTGAGTAGGTAAATGATAAAAACAGAATTTTTGATGTGGAATGTTGCCTATCATATTCATCACATATTCTTTTCTTTTATAGCATGGACATTGGACTTGAATGATTCAAAGCAATAGTCTATAATTTGACATGAAGATATAAATACTCAAGCATGCTAACAAGCAACCATGTCTTTCAAAATATCAACGCTAAAGAAAGTTATCCCTAGCCCATTATGCTCAATCATTGATCCATTCATGAAACACACTCAAATATTAGCTACATCCAATGCACAAGTATGACAATAGTGCTCTCTAGTTGGTGCTTTATAAGAGAAGATGGAGACTCAAGAAAAATAAAAATTGCATAAAATTAAATAGATAGGCCCTTTGCAGAGGGAAGCAGAGATTTGCTAATGTGCCAGAGCTCAAAGCTTAAATTAGAGAGATAAAAATATTTAGAGAGGCATGCTTTTCCTGTCAACGAAAACGACCGAGAATTCCCAATATCTTCCATGCTAGACACATCATAGGCGGTTCCCAAACAGAAAGTAAAGTTTATTTCCTTTCCACCATTCTTTCACAATCCATGGCTAGCCGTATCCACGGGTGCCCTCCATACCATCACTTTCTAAGGAATTTTGTTGTTATTAATTTTTGATTTCATTGTGGGACTGGGCATCCCTATTACCAGCCATCCTCTCGTGCAATGACAAGTGAATAAACACTCATCGCGAGAACAACACACCTAGCATGGAAAATAATGGCCACCCCCTGCCGCTTCATGAGCGGTACGGGCACACAAAACAGAAAAATTATTTTGAAAACTAGAGTTGGCACACGCAAATTTACTTGGAACGGCATTGAAATACCGCATATAGGTAGATATAGTGGACTCATTTGGCACAACTTGGGTTTAAGGAGTTTGGATGCACAAGCAGTATTTCTGCTTAGTACAAATGAAGGCTAGCAAATAGATTGAGAAGCAACCAACCAAAAAGCAAAAATGGTCATAAACATGCATTGAACATAACTAACACCGAATAATGCACCATAAGTAGGATATAATGTCGTTGCATAACTATTGACTTAATGTGCATCCATAGGGAATCACAAACCTTAACACTAATATTCTTACTAAATCACAATTACTCACTAACATGACTCACATATTATCATTTCCATATCGCAAAACTATTGCAAGGAATCACACTTATCATATCCAATGATCTATATGAAATTTTTATTATATCCCTCTTGAATATTCATCACTTTGGGACCAAATTCATATCTTGTGCAAATTACCATTACTATTATCAACTCTCAAAAAGATTTAAGTGAAGCATGAGAGTGCAAATATTTCTTCAAAATTTTAATCTTGTCAATTCTCAAAATAATATATGTGAAGCATGAGAATTCATTTCTTGAAAATTTCAATCAACTCTCAAAATAATATAAGTGAAGAATGAGAATTTATTTCTTCAAAATTTCAATCAACTCTCAAAATAATATAAGTGAAGCATGAGAGTTTATTTCTTCAAAATACAGCCATCACCGTGCTCAAAAAGATTTAAGTGAAGCACTAGAGCAACTGCCTAGCTCAAAAAATGTAAGTGAAGCACATAGAGTATTCTAACAAATGATGATAAATGTGTGGTTCTCTCAAGATAGGTGTGTTCAGCAAGGATGATTGTGACAAACTAAAAAGCAAACAAAGCAAAGACTCATATTATACAAGATGCTTCAAGAAAAACTCATATCATGTGACGAATAAAAATATAGCTCCAAGTAAAATTACCGATGGTTGGTAGAAGAAAGAGGGGATGCCTTCCGGGGCATCCCCAAGCTTAGATGCTTGAGTCTTTCTAGAATATTACCTTGGGGTGCCTCGGGCATCCCCAAGCTTAGGCTCTTACTACTCCTTATTCCTTCATCCATCGTGATCTCACCCAACACTTGAAAACTTCAATCACACAAAACTCAACAAAACCTTCATGAGATCCGTTAGTATAACAAAATAAATCACTACTCTAAGCACTGTTGCAAATCCATTCATATTTTATTTTTGCATTATACCTACTGTACTCTAACTTCACCATGGCTTATACCCCCCGATACAATCCATAGATTCATCAAAACAAGCAAGTAGTGCATCAAAAATAGAATCTGTCAAAAACAGAACCATCTGTAGCAATCTATTTAAAAGCCATACTTCTGTAAATCCAAAAATTCTGAAAAATGAGGAAAATGTGGGAAATTTATATACCAATACTGTGTAAAAAATTCAGATTTTTTTGACACTCCAGTACAGAAACAAAATTCTGGCACTGGACGCAAAACTTTCTGTTTTACAAACAGCATCAATTATACTATCTTCCAAATCATCCCAAAGGCTTTACTTGGCACAAACAGTAATAAAAAACACAAAAACACGATCTTAACAGTAGCATAAATGTGAAAACGCACAATAACAAAAACAAAAAGTAAAGATTTATTTTATTCATTGGGTTGCCTCCCAACAAGCTCTTTCTTTATAGCCATTAAGATAGGCTTAAGATTTTATTGATGCTCACACGAAAGATAAAAATTGAAACACAAAGAGAGCATCATGTAACATGTGAAAAACACATTTAAGTCTAACATACTTCCTATGCATAAGCATTTTATAAGCAAACAAATTATCAAGACAAGAAATATCTAGCATATGCAAAGGAGAAGAATAAAACATTGAAGATCTCAACATAACGAGAGGTAATTTAGTAACATGAAATTTTCTACAACCATACTTTCCTCTCTCATAATAATTACATGTAGGATCATACTCAAATTCAACAATATAGCTATGATAAACAATATTCTCTTTACGATCCACATGCATAATTTTTTTATAATCTTCCAAAATAGTGGGATTAACATTAACTAAAGTCGTGACCTCTCCAAACCCACTTTTATCAATAATTTCATAAGATTGAACAGTCTCCAAATATGTGGGATTCTTTTTTCCTAAAGTTGACACTCTTCCAAACCCACTTTCAGTATTATTGCAAACATTATTATCAATTTCATATTCATCATGAGGCTTAAATAAATTTTCAAGATCGTAAGAAGCATCACCCCAATCATGATCATTACAATGAGCAGTGGACATAACAAAATCATCATCCCCAAGCTTGGGGTTTTGCATATCATTAACACAATTGACCTTAATAGAATTTATAATAACATCATTGCAATCATGCTTTTCATTCAAGGAGCTATCGTGAATCACTTTATAAATTTCTTCTTTTAACACTTCATCACAATTTTCAGATTCATGATTTTCAAGCAAAACATCATAGAGGAAATCAAGTGCACTCAACTCACTAGCAATTGGTTCATCATAATTGGGTCTTTTGAAAAGATTAGCAAGTGGATGAGGATCCATATCAATAGATTTTTAGCAAGCGAAGATGCAAGCAAATAGAAGGCACATGGCAACACAAGCAAAGATAGCAAACAAGCAAAAAGGCAAACAGAAAATATTTTTGTATTTTTGTAAAAACTTTTTAGAAGTGGGGGAGATGAAAACGAGAGGCAAATAAAATAAATGCAAAGAGATGAGAGCTTATGCAAAGTTACTTGATAGATGTTGATGATGTCTCCCCGACAACGGCGCCAGAAATTCTTCCTGCTACTTGTAGCTTGCGTTGGTATTTTCCCCGAAGAGGAAGGGATGATGCAGCACAGTAGAGATAAGTATTTCCCTCAGTTATGAAACCAAGGTTATCGAACCAGTTGGAGAATCACGCAACACCTCGTTAGCAGCACCTGCACACAAACAACAAACCCTTGCACCCAACGCAAACGAGGGGTTGTCAATCCCTCGGCGGTAAATTGCAAGATTAAATTTTATGTGATAGATAGATAGATTGAAACAAAAATACAAAATAAAATAAATAAAAGAAAAGTGCAGCAAATATCTTTAGGGTTTTAGTATATGATTTAGATAGACCCAGGGGCCATAGTTTTCACTAGAGGCTTCTCTCAAGAAAATAGCATACGGTGGGTAGACAAATTACTGTTGGGCAATTGATAGAAAAGCAAATAATCATGACGATATCCAAGACAATGATCATGTATATAGGCATCACGTCCGAGACAAGTTGACCGACTCCTGCCTGCATCTACTACTATCACTCCACACATCGACCGCTATCCAGCATGCATCTAGTGTAGTAAGTCCATAAAGAACGGAGTAACGCCTTAAGCAAGATGACATGATGTAGACAAAGTAAACTCACGCATGAATAAACCCCATATTTTTCCCCTTAATAGCAACGATACATACGTGTCATGTCCCTTTCTGTCACTGGGATTGAGCACCGCAAGATCGAACCCATTACAAAGCACCTCTTCCCATGGCAAGATAAATCAATCTAGTTGGCCAAACCAAATCAATAGATCGGAGAAGAAATACGAAGCTATAATAATCATGCATAAAAGAGATCAGAGAAGACTCAAATAATATTCATGGATAATCTGATCATAAACTCACAATTCATCGGATCCCAACAAACACACCGCAAAAAGTGATTACATCGGATAGAACTCCAAGAACATCGAGGAGAACATTGTATTGAAGATCAAAAAGAGAGAAGAAGCCATCTAGCTACTACCTATGGACCCGAAGGTCTATGGTAGACTACTCACGCATCATCGGAAGGGTAGCAAGGTTGATGTAGAGCCCCTCCGTGATCGATTCCCCCTCCGGCAGATTACCGGAGAAGGACCCCAGATGGGATCTCTCGAGAACAGAAACTTGTGGCTACGGAAAAAGTATTTCGTGGACTCCCCTGAGGGTTTCTGATTTTTTGGGAATTTATAGTGGAGGAATTAGGTCAAACGGAGCTCTATGGGCCCCACGAGGTACCAGGGCGCGCCTGCCCCCCCCCCCCCCCAGGCGCGCCCTGGTGCCTCGTGGGCACCTCCTAGGGCTTCTGGCCTACTCCCGAAGCTTCTAGTGTTTATCTTGTCCAGAAAAAAATCTCCAAAAAGTTTCGTGGCATTTGGACTTTGTTTGGTATTGATTTTCTGTAAAACAAAAACAGGGCAGAAAACAACAACTGGCACTGGACACTAAGTTAATAGGTTAGTCTCCAAAAATGATATATAATTGTTGTAAATGAATATAAAAACATCCAAGATTGATAATATAATAGCATGGAACAATCAATAATTATAGATACGTTGGAGACGTATCACTTACCATATCACGTACCTCTTCCTTTTCAGGGTTCTGGAGTGTTCTGGAAGGTCTCTCTTATGTATTCCTCCGGTGTAATTGTTTCAATAATATTAGTTTCAACATTAATGGGAGTACCTGAAATATAATGCTTAATTCTTTGCCCATTCACCACTCTCGGATTAGTGCCTTCGGAGTTTTTTATTTTGATGGCTCCGGAGCGATAAACTTCTTCGATGATATACGGTCCTTCCCATTTAGAGAGAAGTTTTCCTGAAAGAATCTCAAACGAGAATTGTACAATAGAACTTGCTCACCCACTTTAAATTCCCGTTTTTGAATTCTTCTATCATGCCATCTTTTAGCTTTTTCTTTAAACAATTTGGCATTTTCATAAGCTTGGGTTCTCCATTCATCTAATGAGCTAATATCAAATAAACTCTTTTCACCGGCAAGTTTAAAATCATAATTGAGTTCTTTAATTTCCCAATATGCCTTATGTTCTAACTCAAGAGGTAAATGACATGCTTTTCCATAAACAATTTTATAAGGAGACATACCCATAGGATTTTTATATGCAGTTATGTAAGCCCATAATGCATCGTCAAGTTTCTTAGACCAATTATTTCTAGATCTATTGACGGTTTTTTGCAAAATTAATTTTATTTCTCTATTGCTCAATTCAACTTGACCGCTAGTTTGAGGGTGATAGGGAGATGCAATTCTATGGTTGACATCATATTTATCAAACAATTTACGGAATGCACCATGAATAAAATGTGAACCACCATCAGCCATTAAATATCTAGGGACTCCGAACCTTGGGAAAATAACTTCTTTAAGCATTTTAATAGAAGTGTTATGATCAGCACTACTAGTTGGAATAGCTTCTACCCACTTAGTACCGTAATCAACAGCAACTAAAATATGTGTATATGATGTCTACTACACAACTTATTCTTGTAGACTCGTGTTGGGCCTCCAAGCGCAGAGTTTTGTAGGACAGTAGCAATTTTCCCTCAAGTGGATGACCTAAGGTTTATCAATCCATGGGAGGCATAGGTTGAAGATGGTCTCTCTCAAACAACCCTGCAACCAAATAACAAAGAGTCTCTTGTGTCCCCAACACACCCAATACAATGGTAAATTGTATAGGTGCACTAGTTCGGCGAAGAGATCGTGATACAAGTGTAGTATGGATAGTAGATATAGGTTTTTGTAGTGCGAACAATAAAAACAGCAAGGTAGCAAGTAACAAAAGTGAGCACAAACGGTATTGCAATGCTTAAAAACAAGGCCTAGGGTTCATACTTTCACTAGTGCAATCTCTCAACGATGCTAACATAATTGGATCATATAACAATCCCTCAACGTGCGATAAAGAATCACTCCAAAGTTCCTATTAGCGGAGAACATAAGATAGAAATTGTTGTAGGGTACGAAACCACCTCAAAGTTATCCTTTCCGATCGATCTATTGAGCCATTCCTATAGATGTCACAAATAGCTCTAGAGTTCGTACTAAAATAACACCATATGATATGCATCAACCAACTCTAATGTCACCTAGATACTCCAATGTCACCACAAGTATCCGTGAGTTGATTATTTGATATGCATCAAACAACTTCATAATCATAATATTCAATCCACACAAAGAACTTCAAAGAGTACCCCAAAGTTTCTTATCGGAGAAAAGATAACAAAAACGTGCAACCAACCCCTATGCCTAGATCACCCCAAGGTCACGGGAATCCACGAGTTGATCACCAAAACATACATCAAGTAAACCAATAGAATACCCCATTGTCACCACAGGTATCCACATGCAAGACATACATCAAGTGTTCTCAAATCTGAAATATTCAATCCGACAATAACGAAACCTCAAAGGGAAAGATTCAATTCATCACAAGGAGGTAGAGAAGGAAGAAACACCATATGATCCAACTATATTAACAAAGCTCGCGATACATCAAGATCGTGCCAAATCAAGAACACGAGAGAGAGAGAGATCAAACACATAGCTACTAGTACATACCCTCAGCCCCGAGGGTGAACTACTCCCTCCTCGTCATGGAGACCGCCAGGATGATGAAGATGGCCTCCGGTGATGATTTCCCCCTCCGGCAGGGTGCCAGAACGGGTCTCCAGATGGTATTTCAAAGGTACAAAAGCTTGCGGCGGCGTAGTCCAAAATCTAGGGTTATTTTTGGGGGTTTCTCTATTTATAGGATTTTTCAGCGTTGCAATCACGTCAAGATGGGCTAAGATGGGCCCACGAGGCACATGGGCACGCCACCCCCCCTGGCGCGCCCCGGTGCCTTGTGGGCACCTCGTGGCTCTTCTGGTCCTTCCACGAAGCTTCTAGTGTCTCTTTTGTTCCAAAAAAATCGTCAAAAAGTTTCAGCTCATTTGGCGAACTTTTATTTTTGCACAAAAACAACACCACGGTAGTTCTGCTGAAAACAACGTCAGTCCGGGTTAGTTCTAATCAAATCATACCAAAACCATATAGAATTGTTATAAACATGGCATGAATACTTCATAAATTATAGATACGTTGGAGATGTATCAGTATACCTATTGGATTTTGGAAAAGGTCCCATATAATCAAATCCCCAAACATCAAATGGTTCAATAGCAAGTGAATAATTCATAGGCATTTCCTGACGTCTACCAACATTACCAATTCTTTGACATTCATCACAAGATAAGACAAACTTACGAGCATCCTTGAAAAGAGTAGGCCAATAAAAACCAGATTGTAATACCTTATGTGCAGTTCTGTCTCCCGCATGGTGTCCTCCGTAAGCCTCGGAATGACACTTCCGTAGGATTTGTTCATGTTCATGCTTAGGTATACAACGTCTAATAATACCATCTACTCCTTCTTTACAAAGACGTGGGTCATCCCAGAAGTAATGTCTTAAATCAAAGAAGAACTTTTTCTTTTGTTGGTATGTGAGACTAGGTGGTATAAATTTAGCAACAATATAATTAGCATAGTCCGCATACCATGGAATATTACGAGAAGCATTTATGACAGCTAATTGTTCATCAGGAAAATCATCATTAATAGGTAGTGGGTCATTAAGAACATTTTCCATTCTAGACAAATTATCTGCTACGGGATTCTCAGCTCCCTTTCTATCAATAATATGCAAGTCAAATTCTTGTAGCAATAAAACCCACCTAATGAGTCTAGTTTTAGCATCTTTCTTTTCCATAAGATATTTAATAGCAGCATGATCGGTGTGAACAGTTACTTTAGAATCAACTATGTAAGATTTGAATTTATCACATGCAAACACAACTGCTAGAAATTCTTTCTCAGTAGTAGCATAATTTCTTTGAGCACTGTCTAGAGTTTTACTAGCATAATGGATAACATTTAATTTCTTATCAACTCTCTGTCCTAAAACAGCACCAACAGCATAATCACTAGCATCACACATAATTTCAAAAGGCAAGTTCCAATCAGGTGGTTGAACAATAGGTGCAGTGGTTAAGGCTTTCTTAAGTGTTTCGAAGGCTTCTAGACAATCATCATCAAAAACAAATGGAACATCTTTTTGCAAAAGATTGGTAAGAGGCCTAGAAATTTTAGAGAAGTCTTTAATAAATCTCCTATAGAAACCAGCATGACCAAGGAAACTTCTTATACCTTTAATATCTTTAGGACATGGCATTTTCTCAATAGCATCAACCTTAGCTTTATCAACTTCAATACATCTTTCAGAAATTTTATGCCCCAAGACAATACCTTCTTTCACCATAAAGTGGCACTTCTCCCAATTCAAAACAAGATTAGTTTCTTCACATCTCTGCAAAACTCGATCAAGGTTGCTTAAGCAATCATCAAAAGAAGTTCCGTAAACGGAAAAATCATCCATGAAAACCTCAACAATCTTTTCACAAAAGTCAGAGAATATAGAAGTCATACATCTTTGAAAGGTAGCAGGTGCATTGCATAAACCAAAAGGCATACGTCTATAAGCAGAAGTTCCAAAAGGACAAGTAAAGGTGGTTTTCTCTTGGTCGGATTGTGATACGGGTATTTGAGAAAAACCAAAATAACCATCTAGGAAACAAAAGTGTGTATGCTTAGACAATCTTTCTAACATTTGATCAATAAAAGGTAAGGGCTAATGATCTTTTCTAGTGGCTTTGTTTAATTTTCTAAAATCAATTACCATCCTATAACCAGTTACAATTCTTTGTGGAATGAGTTCATTTTTATCATTAGGAACAACGGTAATACCTCCTTTCTTAGGGACACAATGAACGGGACTTACCCATCTACAATCAGCTATAGGATAGATTATACCTGCTTCCAAAAGTTTTAATATTTCGGTTCTTACCACCTCTTTCATCTTAGGATTTAATCGTCGTTGGTGGTCGACAACTGGTTTAGCATCAGGCTCCATATTAATTTTGTGCTGACATAGAGTGGGACTAATGGCCTTAAGATCATCAAGAGTATATCCAATAGCAGCTCGGTGCTTCCTCAGAGTTTTCAACAATCTCTTTTCTTCATGCTCTGAAAGGTTAGCACTAATAATAACAGGATATATCTTCTGTTCATCAAGGTAAGCATATTTCAATGTATCAGGCAATTGCTTCAATTCAAATACAGGATCACCCTTAGGTGGAGGAGGGCCTCCAAGAGTTTCAATAGGCAAATTGTGTTTAAGGATAGGTGGTTGATCAAAGAACATCTTATCTATTTCATTTCTTTCATTCATATGCATATCGTTTTCATGGTCTAGCAAATATTGTTCTAATAGATCAGTAGGAGGTACGGCAATAGAAGCAAGACCAATAATTTCATCTTTACTAGGCAATTCTCTATCATGAGGTTGTCTACGAAACTTGGAGAAATTAAACTCATGAGACATACCACCAAAATTAACACTGACAGTTTCTTTAGCGCAATCAATCTTGGCATTAACAGTGTTCAAGAAAGGTCTACTAAATATAATGGGACAAAAATCATCTTGTGGAGAACCGAGGACTAGAAAATCAGTAGGGTATTTTATTTTTCCACACAAGACTTCAACATCTCTAACGATCCCAAGTGATGTAATGGTATCTCTGTTTGCAAGCTTAATAGTAACATCAATGTCCTCTATTTCAACAGGTGCAATATCATTCATAATCTCTTTATATAAGGTAAACAGAATAGCATTCACACTAGCACCCAAATCACATAAGCCATGATAGATGTAATCAACACTACTAGCAACCCACAGGTACCAATCTGAGGTTTTGAGACAAAGATTGAATACAAGAGTTGAACAAGGGTTTGAGATAAGATGGTGTTGTTGAAGATGTTGATGAAGATTGGTCCTCCCACGATGAGAGGATCGTTGGTGATGTCGATGGCGACGATTTCCCCCTCCCGGAGGGAAGTATCCCCGGCAGAATCTCTCCGCCGGAGAGCAAAAGTGCTCCTGCCCAAGTTCCGCCTCGAGACGGTGGCGCACCATCCCGAAAGTCTTCTCTATAATTTTTCTAGGGTAAATGGACTTATATACCAGAAAATGGGGGCCAGAGGCTGGCCAGGGGCCCCACGAGCCACCAGGGCACGCCTGGGGGGGGGGTGGCGCGCCCTGGTGCCTCGTGGGCACCTGGGTGGCCCCCTCTGGTACTTCTTTGCTCCAGTATTTTTTATTTATTTCAAAATAAATATCCGTAAAATTTCAGCTAATTTGGAGATGTGCAGAATAGGTATCTCTGACATAGCTTTTTTAGGTCCAGAATTCCAGCTGCCGGCAATCTCCCTCCTTGTGTAAATCTTGCATATTAAGAGAGAAAAGGCATTAGAATTGCTTCACAAAGTGTTATATTGATTAAAAACACTATAAATAACAGTAGCAAAACATGATGCAAAATGGACGTATCACCCATTCCTATACCCTTCATCCCATAGTAATCTAAGCATGAGCTCCAACTTCATTTTATTATTTCTTTGAGAAGTCCAATGCACTTGCACTCTATCTCTCTCTACTCTCTCTTATTAATCCTCTAAAAATTTGTGCACCACCGGAAGACACATCTTATAAAGTTCCTGTCTTTCAAATTCTTGTAGGAATTCATAGGACATGACATCGCAATCCCACGCGTTCTCTATTCATTTTCTATTTTTTTGCAATCCAAGGAAGCCCCTAACTGAATATTTGTCTTGTTGCAACCTCAATTTTTTATTTAACAACGGCCTTGTAAATCTGGACGGTCTTCGGTGGCCCTAGCCTAATAAATCCGAAAGAAGAGAGTAGGCACTATGGTGCCGAGGTAAGATGCCGAACCGGGTCCAAGGGGTCAGTGCCACGTCTGCTGACACCATTCAAGAACTCAGTGCCCGAGGTCTAGGGTCTAGAAACCGTAACCATTGGTGTTATAATGTACCTTTTTTATTTCAAATGATCACATATAGGATTACATCTGACTCATGAGGTTACCTCTTCTTTACTAAATTTCTAGGGCTTTGGGCTTGCGCCCTCCCCCTCTTCCCTCCTTTCCTTTCTTTACTTTTTTTTGTGCCGACCATTTCTTTGATATTCTTACCTTTATTTATTCCTATTATCTCTAATGTGATGAAATTATTCATCTTTATTTACTTTATTTTTCTTTATGTGACATGATTATCTTTAGCACATTTATTTTCATGACATTATTGAATGTCAATTGGAGTTCACAACAACTAACACCGAGGTAAACCAACCCAAACTAGATGTAGAAGGAGCAGAATAGATAAACATGCTTTCCTTCGGGTTTTAATTTGTCCATATTAAGTGAGTCAAAGTCTTTGTCTAATCCCCAACTCTTATGCACCCAGGGTGAGCCGTAAAATCTGAAGGAAAATAGAAATACAAATCCTAAGAAATCCTTTTTACGGCAAGCATGGTTGAGTGTTCTCCTTGTGTGTAGATTTTTCATGAAGAAATGACATTCTTAGTGGTACGGGGGAAATTGATGCTCTAAAATACCTTAAAATTGCCTTTCTAGAGTATTATTTTTTGTTATTGTTCTATGGAGCACTAAGAATTTTATTTCTTCATGTAAAATTATACGTAGATGGAACACTCGACCATGTTCGTTGCCTTAAAAAAAACTATTTTTGGGTGAATGTGAGCTCGCGAGAAGAAGAAAAAAATCCATGGTCTACTAATTACTATACAACCCCCCCCCCACCCCCCCCCCACCCCCCCCCCACACACAGACCTCTATTCTCATAATGGATTGGTGGATTAAGGTTTGCACAACTACCGCTAGTCTTGTCATCCCGATCACGTGTGCCCATTGTCGTTTGCCAAGCATGTCTAGTCAAAAAATAGAGAACAAATCCTAGTATCATAGATCATAATATTTTTAGCTTAGCAAAACAGAAACCTAAGTTTTTTACAAAATGTGGGAAAAAGTACAGGTGGAGTACAAACAAAAAACACACATGTGTGAGTTTTGGTACAGTATCACTATCATTTATGGCATGTGCTTATTGTAACTTTGGTTGTTTTTTCCTTCATTACAAATTCATGCATGCCTTGCTGTCGCTCGACATGTGATGTACTAACTTTTAGTTTTTTTTTTACTCGGAGACTATCATTTTAAAAAAACATGTGCATGTGTCTACATATCATTTACATGCTTGATGTTTTACGCAATTTTTGGAAACCTATTGTATATAGATTAATAGTACAATTTTTCACGGACAAGCACGTCTGGCTTTTGGGTGTATATACATCCTATATGAAAAATAATAAATAATAATTACAGAAAAAATCAAAACATTTTTTGAAAAATATACTTGCCATTTTGTTGTACTTGTCTGAAAAGTTTGGCCAAGAAATAACTTTCATGGTATTTTTGATGAGAAAAAATGAACACTAAATACATGTTACTATTCACACTTTTAGTCTTTGATTCTTTTTTTCCCTGAAGTCGACGGGACTTTTCCCTTTGCAATTTTTTTATACGAGTACGAAAGGTCAAGTTTATTTTCAAAAAAGTTCCAATTTTTTTGACTTTTTCATAATGACTAATTTTTCCTCATATGAGGTGTATATACACATGAGAGTTGAAGGGTATTTCCCAATTTTTCACCAGTTACTAGTAGTACACACGATCAGCGTATACAATCATACCATTCCTATCCACCCCTAGCCTATACACTACAAATCTGCCGTCTACTAAGTAGAGTGGCACAATGTAGTATTAAGAGCATCTACAGCCGGACTTTGCAAATCCGGCCCCTCAAACGCCCGCGGACGCGACCGGACGCGTCCGCGAACACTGACCGGTCACGTCTCAAATTAGCCACTCTGCATCCAACTCTATCATATTTGAACCCCTAGATCCATACAAAGCATGCAAAAGAAATCCTACGTACTACATACTATGTACTACCCTAACTACTCTTCGTCGTCGGAGATGTCCACGACGACGGTGCCGGGTGCCGGCTGGACGGGCGGGTTGTGTTGAAATATAGGGGTGGGCCTTGGGCCCATCTAACAATTTCAGAAAATCTACAAGGGCCCATGTGGGATTATATGGCACTAGGTGTGGTGGGAAGTTTAGTCCCATACCGCTAGTGGAGAAGGAGTTGGACCTCCTTATAAGGGATTCTCTTCCATATGCTATTGGAGTTTGAGAAGAGAAGTGGTTCCCGCGCGCTCCTCCTTCGCCGCCCGCCTCGCGACGCCACGCCACGCCTCATCACAACGCGCCGCGAGTTGCGGGATTGAGCCGAGCCGAGCTCACACTTATGCGACGTGGGTTCAGCCCACGTCTCTCCAAGCGGCTGCGCCTATATATGTGAGGCGGTGCCAACCCTAGCCGTCACGCTAAACAGATCACATCTGCCTTCACGCCCACGTCGTTCCATTGCTGCTGCTGCCACCGGTGACCCCATCCCGTCCGCCGCGTACACGGTCGACGGGAGAGCGGGCCTTCGAAACCCCGCATCTCCGGTTCGTGTACGGGAGAGGGGCGATTAGGTTTTTGGGGAGCGACTACGTGACTGCTCGCCTCTGTTCGTCTGCTTCCTCTACGTCCGCATCGCCTTCGTCATCACCATGTCCACCGACGCCGAACGTGCCGCCGCTGAGAAGCTGGAAGCCGACAAGAAGGCCGCCGAGGACGCTGCTGCCGCCGCCACCGCGGCCTCTGCCTGGCCGATTGGAGGGTATAACATGTTTATCCCTCTCCTGTTAATTTCTGTCTTAGCTGTACTAGCTATGTGCGTAGATGTTTCTACTATATGCGTAGTACATGCTAGTCTGGTTCATAATCATTATGTCAGTAATTTAGTCAATGCCATGCTAGTGATTTATTCATGGATTAAATTAATTGAAAAATTGCCTATTTACTTAGCAATTCAAAAACCTAATTTGTGTTGGAATTTTTCGAATCATGGTTTTGCTGCTGCACTGAAACCGGATAAGTTTACCGGTACATATTTTAAGCGTTGGCAGACCAAAACCATCTTATGGCTCACGGCAATGAACGTGTTCTAGGTTGCCGGTGTGACTCCCACTGGAACGATTACTCCTGAACAGGAGAAGGCGTTCAGGGAGGCCACCGTCATCTTTCTCGGAGCAGTTCTGAGCGTGATCGAAGATAAGTTGGTTGATGCATATTTACATGTGCGGGTTACCAAGGACTTGTGGGAGGCGCTCGAATCTAAATTCGGGGCCACCGATGCTGGGAACGAGATGTATGTTATAGAGCAGTTCCACGATTACAAAATGGTCGAGAACCGTTCTGTATTAGAACAGGCTCATGAGATAATATGCATCGCTAAGGAGCTTGAGCTTCTGAAGTGCGATTTACCGGGCAAATTTGTCTCGGGTTGTATAATCGCTAAGCTCCCTAATTCCTGGAGGAACTTTGCTACCACTCTGAAACATCAGAGGCGTGAATTCTCAGTAGAGGATGTCATCGGCCATCTGAGTGTTGAGCAGAACTCGAGAGCAAAGGACTCGCACGGAAAAGGGGTCGAAGGAACTTCTGTAGCCAATATGGTGCATCAAAAGAACTTCAATTCCCACAAGCCCAAGGGAAAGAACGGTGTCCAACAAAATACCGACTTTAAGAAAAAGGGTAAGAAGACCTTCAAGAAGAACAAGAAGGGAGATGGCTGCTTCACTTGTGGTTCAAAGGAACATTGGGCCAACAAGTGCCCTAACAAGTACAAGAAGCCAGGGCAGGACTCCAAGTCTGCCAATATGATTGTGGGCAACAATGAAAGTGGTGCATCTGGGTACGGTAATCTATTTACTGTATTTTCAGTTTGTCAGTCCACCGATTGATGGGTGGACACAGGTGCAGGTGTTCATGTGTGTGCTGACATTTCATTGTTTTCTTCTTACCAGGCCACAGGTCACGGGTCCGTATTGACGGGGAATGGCGCGAGTGCTTCTGTTCATGGTGTTGGCACGGTCGATCTGAAGTTTACTTCGGGAAGGATCGTGCAACTGAAGAACGTGCAGCATGTCCCCGCCATCAAGAAGAACCTTGTTAGTGTCTCCCTTCTGTGTAGAGAAGGGTTTAAGTTGGTCTTCGAGTCAAATAAAGTAGTTGTTACGAAATATGGACTATTTGTTGGAAAGGGTTATGAATGCGGAGGAATGTTCCGCCTTTCTCTCGCTGATTTTAGTAATAAAGTCGTGAACAATATCCATTCGAGTGTTAATGAATCTGAAGTTTGGCATTCACGTCTTTGTCACATTAGTTTCGGTGTTATGACGCGGCTAGCAAAACTGAATTTAATCCCGAGTTTCACTTTAGCCAAAGGTTCTAAGTGCCTTACGTGTGTGAAAGCTAAGCAACCTCGCAAGCCACACAAGGCTGCGGAGGAGAGACACTTGGCGCCATTAGAACTCATACATTCTGATCTTTGTGAGATGAATGGTGTGTTGACTAAAGGTGGAAAGAAATACTTCATGACATTGATAGATGATTCCACTAGATATTCCTATGTGTATCTGTTAAATACTAAAGATGAGGCTCTACACTACTTTAAAATCTATAAGGCAGAAGTTGAGAATCAACTTGAAAAGCAAATTAAACGAGTCCGGTCAGATCGTGGTGGAGAGTACTTCTCGAGTGAGTTTGATTCTTTTTGTGCGAAACATGGTATTATTCATGAGATGACGCCTCCCTATTCACCCCAGTCAAACGGGGTTGCCGAATGGAAAAACTGTACTCTAACTGATTTGGTTAACGCCATGTTAGATACATCGGGTTTATCCAAGGCATGGTGGGGGGAGGCTATATTGACATCATGTCATGTCCTGAATAAAGTTCCGACAAAGGATAATGAGATCACTCCCTATGAGAAATGGGCGAAGAGAAGGACAACACTCTCGTACTTTGCTACTTGGGGCTGTTTGGCGAAAGTCAACGTGCCGATCCCCAAAAAGCATAAGCTTGAACCAAAGACCGTGGACTGCGTTAATTTGGGCTACGCTAAGAATAGCGTTGGCTATAGATTTCTAGTAGTGAAATCTGAGGTACCTGACCAGAAGGTCGGTACAATTATGGAGTCTAAGGTTGCTACATTCTTCAAGGATATTTTTCCTATGAGAGATATTCAAAGCACTTCTAGACAGGAATCTGAGGAGACTCCTGAACCTGCCATTCCTATGGAATATTATGAACAAACACATGATGAAAATCCTGAGGAGGATGACGAGGAAACCCTTGGTAGGGGCAAGAGACAAAGGACTGTAAAGACCTTTGGTGATGATTTCCTTGTGTACCTCGTGGATGATACTCCCACTTCTATTTCAGAAGCGTATGCATCTCCAGAAGCTGACTACTGGAAGGATGCGGTCCGTAGCGAGATGGATTCCATCATGGCTAACGGGACTTGGGAGATTACTGAACGTCCCTATGGTTGCAAACCATTGGGATGTAAGTGGGTGTTCAACAAGAAGCTTAGGCCCGACGGTACTATTGAAAAGTACAAGGCTAGGCTTGTGGCCAAGGGTTATGCCCAGAAAGAAGAAGAAGATTTCTTCGACACTTATTCACCTATAGCCAGACTGACCACCATTCGAGTATTACTCTTGTTGGCGGCCTCGCATGGTCTTCTCATCCACCAGATGGATGTTAAGACGGCTTTCCTGAATAGAGAGCTCGAGGAGGAAATCTATATGCAATAGCTTGATGGCTTCATAATAGATGGTCAGGAAGGAAAGGTGTGTAAGTTGTTGAAATCTCTATATGGCCTGAGACAAGCACCTAAGCAGTGGCATGAGAAATTTAATACAACTTTGACATCTGTTGGCTTCTTTGTTAATGAAGCTGACACATGTGTATACTATCGCTATGGTGGGGGCGAAGGAGTTATACTGTGCTTGTATGTTGATGACATACTGATATTTGGAACCAGCCTCAAAGTGATTGAGGAGATTAAGTCCTTTTTATCTCAGAACTTTGAGATGAAGGATCTTGGTGTGGCTGATGTTATCTTGAACATAAAGCTACTGAGAGATGATGAGGGTGGGATTACGCTTCTGCAATCCCATTATGTTGAGAAGGTGTTGAGTCGTTTTGGATATTCGGATTGCAAACCATCTCAAACACCATATGATCCTAGTGTGCTGATTCGAAAGTTCGAAGGCATAGCTAAAGATCAATTGAGATACTCTCAAATTTATTGGTTCACTCATGTATCTAGCGAGCGCAACGAGGCCTGACATCGCGTTTGCTGTGAGCAAACTGAGCCGGTTTGTTTCCAAACCGGGTGAAGTACATTGGCATGCTATTGAAAGAGTTATGCACTATCTGAAAGGTACTATGAACTATGGACTTCACTATATCGGATACCCGTCGGTACTTGAAGGGTATAGTGATGCGAATTGGATCTCTGATGCTGATGAGATGAAGGCCACAACTGGGTATATGTTTACTCTTGGAGGTGGTGTTGTTTCCTGAAAGTCTTGCAAGCAAACGATCTTAACGAGATCGATAATGAAAGCAGAATTAACAGCATTAGACACATCTGGTGTCAAAGCAGAATGGCTTTGAGATCTTTTGATGGACTTGCCAGTGGTTGAGAAGCCGGTTTCGGCCATCCTTATGAACTGTGACAATCAAACAGTTATTGTCAAGGTAAAGAGTTCAAAGGACAACATGAAGTCCAACAAACACATAAGAATGAGATTGAAAGCTGTCAGAAAATTAAGAAACTCCGAAGTGATAGCGTTGGATTATATCCAAACGGCTAAGAATCTGGCATATCCCTTTACCAAAGGGCTATCACGCGTTGTGATAGATAGTGCATCAAGGGAGATGGGTATGAGACCCACATGAGTTGCCATGGTAGTAACCCAATCTATGTGATCGGAGATCCCGTGAAGTAGGACCTGAGAAAACAAGCCAGTGGTGAACTGAGGAGAGTAACTTTACTAACCCACTCCGTTGGAGATGCAATACTCTCGGAAACTGTATGGTAGGTTGACAACTGTCTTAATGTGTTCCAAGGCTTATATATATAAGCAAGATGCTGCCCTACAGAGCGATCTTTGGAGGAACACACCTATATGAGCCTGATTGCTGGTCACAGTCTATGAGATTGGGGTGATCTCTAGCAAGCTCATGAATAGGCCAGGAGTGTGACTAATAAGCTCCACCCGAGGGGTCAGCCTTCGACAGTCTAGTACTAGTAAGACATGTGGTGAAACTTCTTTACGCCAAACTGACAATTCAAGGCATAGTCCATTTGTTCAGTTGTGAAGGAGTGTAGCTACTTACTCTAGGTGAAGTTCAATCTTAACCGGTCTTCACTGAAATACTGGTATATCAAAACAGTGTTTGAAACAAAGGACAAAATGGGCCCTTGAGATCTGGTGGGGGATTGTTAAAATATAGGGGTGGGCCTTGGGTGTTGGGGAACGTTGCATGGGAAACAAAAATTTTCCTACGCACACATAAGATCTATCCATGGTGATGAGCATCTACGAGAGGGAGAGTGAATCTACATACCCTTGTAGATCGCTAAGCGGAAGCGTTAATAAACGCGGTTGATGTAGTCGAACGTCTTCGCGATCCAAATCGCCGAGCGTCCCGCGATCCAATCACGATCCTTCCGATCTAGTGCCGAACGGACGGCACCTCCGCGTTCAACACACGTACGGCTTGATGACGCCTTCACCTCCTCGATCCAGCGAGCGATGATGAAGTAGTGGTTGAGTTCCAGCAGCACGACGGCGTGGTGATGGTGGTGAGGAACAATCTCTGCAGGGCTTCGCCAAGCACTACGGAGATTATGACGGAGGAACTAGAGGGCTAGGGTTGCCGGCACACGGCTTGGGAAATCCTGATGTGTCCCGTGTGCTAGCCCTGCCCCTCTATTTATATGTTGAGCCTTGGGGTCTAAACTTGGAGTAAAAGCCTCCTCCGGGTCGGTTTTGCCCGCACAAGGTCGGTTTGGCCCGCAGGAAAAGAGTCCAATTCGGACCCTGCCGAATCGTGCACAGCCGCGCACAAGCGGTAGTACCGCTTCACACAAGCGGTAGTACCGCTTGGGCGGTAGTACCGCTTCACACAAGCGGTAGTACCGCTCCGGCGGTAGTACCGCTTCACCAAGCGGTAGTACCGCTTACGCGGCAGCAAAACTACTTTTGCACTTTCCAATACCTTGTGGGCTTTATCCCTTTGGCTCATATAAAGTGTTGCTGCACCCGAACACTTCGGTAAACATCCGGAACCCCTTCCGGTGAATTCCGGAACCCTTCCAGAGATCAAAACACTATTATCACATATATCAATCTTTACCTCCGGACTCTTCCGGAGATCCTCGTCATGTCCGGGATCTTATCCGAGACTTCGAACAACTTTCGGTCACCAACATAATAACTCAATTATACTAATCGTCACCAAACGTTAAGTGTGTAGACCCTGCGGGTTCGAGAACTATGTAGACATGACCGAGACACCTCTACGGCCAATAACCAATAGCGGGACCTGGATGCCCATATTGGCTCCTACATATTCTACGAAGATCTTTATCGGTCGAACCTCTATGTCAAGGATTCAGTTAATCCCGTATGCTGTTCCCTTTGTTCTTCGGTATGTTACTTGCCCGAGATTCGATCGTCGGTATCACTATACCTAGTTCAATCTCGTTACCGGCAAGTCTCTTTACTCGTTCCGTAATACAAGATCTCGTGGCTAACACTTTAGTCACATTGCTTGCAAGGCTCATTGTGATGTTGTATTACCGAGTGGGCCCTGAGATACCTCTCCGTCATACGGAGTAACAAATCCCAGTCTTGATCCATGCCAACCCAACAGACACCCTCGGAGATACCTGTAGAGCACCTTTATAGTCACCCAGTTACGTTGCGACGTTTGATACACACAAGGTATTCCTCCGGTGTTAGTGAGTTGCATGATCTCATGGTCAAAGGAACAGATACTTGACATGCAGAAAACAATAGCAATAAACTGACACGATCAAATGCTACGTTTACAGTTTGGGTCTTGTCCATCACATCATTCTCCTAATGATGTGATCCCGTTATCAAATGACATCTCATGTCAATGGCTAGGAAACCTTAACCATCTTTGATCAACGAGCTAGTCAACTAGAGGCTTACTAGGGACACAGTGTTGTCTATGTACCCACACATGTATTTGAGTTTCCAATCAATACAATTATAGCATGGATAATAAACGATTATCATGAACAAGGAAATATAATAATAACCAATTTATTATTGCCTCTAGGGCATATTTCCAACAGTCTCCCACTTGCACTAGAGTCAATAATCTAGTTCACATCACTATGTGATTTACATTGTAATGAATCGAACACCCATGCAGTTCTGGTGTTGTTCATGTTTAGCCCTTGGAAGAGGTTTAGTCAACGGATCTGCAACATTTAGATCCGTGTGTACTTTGCAAATATTTATGTCGTCCTCCTTGATGTAATCGCGGATGGAATTGAAACGTCGCTTTATGTGTCTGGTCCTCTTGTGAAATCTTGGTTCCTTGGCTAGAGCAATGGCACCAGTATTATCACAAAACAGAGTCATTGGGTTAAGCGCACTAGGCACTACTCCAAGATCTGTCATGAACTCCTTCATCCAGACACCTTCCTTCGCCGCCTCCGAGGCTGCGATGTACTCCGCTTCGCATGTAGAATCAGCTACCACGCTTTGCTTGGAACTGCACCAGCTAACCGCACCCCCATTAAGAATAAATACGTATCCGGTTTGCGACTTAGAGTCATCCGGATCAGTGTCAAAGCTTGCATCGACGTAACCCTTTACGACGAGCTCTTGATCACCTCCATAAACGAGAAACATGTCCTTAGTCCTTTTCAGGTACTTCAGGATATTCTTGACCGCTGTCCAGTGTTCCATTCCTGGATCACTTTGAAACCTTCCGACCATACTTATGGCAAGGCTGACATCGGGTCTTGTGCACAGCATTGCATACATGATAGAGCCTATGGCTGAAGCATAGGGGATGACACTCATCTTTTCTCTATCTTCTGCAGTCACTGGGCATTGAGTCTTACTCAACTTCACACCTTGCAAAACAGGCAAGAACCCCTTCTTGGACTGATCCATTTTGAACTTCTTCAAAATCTTATCAAGGTATGTGCTTTGTGAAAGTCCTATTAAACGTCTTGATCTATCTCTATAGATCTTGATGCCTAATATGAAAGCAGCTTCTCCTAGGTCCTTCATTGAAAAACTCTTGTTCAAATATTCCTTTACGCTTTCCAGCATTTCTATATTGTTTCCAATCAGCAATATGTCATCCACATATAATATTAGAAACGCTATAGAGCTCCCACTCACTTTCTTGTAAATACAAGCTTCTCCGTAAACTTGTATAAACTCGAACGCTTTGATCACTTCATCAAAGCGAAGATTCCAACTCCGAGATGCTTGCACCAGTCCATAAATGGATCGCTGGAGTTTGCAAACTTTGTCAGCATTCTCTGGATCGACAAAACCTTCTGGTTGCATCATATACAACTCTTCCTTAAGGTAACCGTTAAGGAACGCTGTTTTTGACATCCATCTGCCAAATTTCATAATCGAAAAAGGCAGCTATTGCTAACATGATTCTGACGGACTTAAGCATCGCTACAGGTGAGAAGGTCTCATCGTAGTCAACTCCTTGAACTTGTGAAAAACCCTTTGCCACAAGTCGAGCTTTATAGACGGTGACATTACCGTCCGCGTCCGTCTTCCTCTTAAAGATCCATTTGTTCTGAATGGCCTTACGCCCTTCAGGTAATACTTCCAAAGTCCATACTTTGTTTTCATACATGGATCCCATCTCGGATTTCATGGCCTCTAACCACTTCTCGGAATCCGGGCTCATCATCGCTTCTCCATAGCTCGTAGGTTCATCGTTGTCTAACAACATGACCTCTAAGACAGGGTTGCCGTACCACTCAGGAGCAGTACGCGTCCTTGTCGACCTACGAGGTTCGATAGCAACTTGATCCAAAGTTTCATGATCATCATCATTAACTTCCTCTTCAGCTAATGTAGGCTCCACAGAAACAACTTTCTGCGCTGCGCTACTCTCAGGTTGAAGTAAAGGTTCAACAACCTCATCAAGTTCTATCTTCCTCCCACTCAATTCTTTCGAGAGAAACTCTTTCTCAAGAAATGCTCCGTTTTTAGCGACAAACACTTTGCCTTCGGATCTGAGGTAGAAGGTATACCCAACTGTCTCTTTTGGGTATCCTATGAAGACGCATTTCTCCGCTTTGGGTTCCAGCTTTTCAGGCTGAAGCTTTTTGACATAAGCATCACATCCCCAAACTTTAAGAAACGACAGCTTTGGCTTCTTGTCAAACCAAAGTTCATATGGCGTCGTCTCAACGGATTTCGATGGTGCCCTATTTAAAGTGAATGCAGCTGTCTCTAATGCATAACCCCAAAACGATAGTGGCAAATCGGCAAGAGACATCATAGATCGCACCATATCCAATAAGGTTCGATTACGACGTTCGGACACACCATTACGCTGTGGTGTTCCAGGCGGTGTTAATTGTGAAACAATTCCACACTGTCTTAAGTGACTGCCAAACTCATAACTCAGATATTCTCCTCCTCGATCAGATCGTAGGAATTTAATCTTCTTGTTACGATGATTCTCAACTTCACTCTGAAATTGTTTGAACTTTTCAAATGTTTCAGACTTGTGTTTCATTAAGTAAATATACCCATATCTACTTAAGTCATCAGTGAAGGTGAGAAAGTAACGATAACCACCGCGCGCCTCAATACTCATCGGACCGCACACATCAGTATGTATGATTTCCAATAAGTCACTTGCCCGTTCCATTGTTCCAGAGAACGGCGTTTTAGTCATCTTGCCCATGAGGCATGGCTCACATGTGTCAAGTGATTCAAAATCAAGTGACTCCAAAAGTCCATCAGCATGGAGCTTCTTCATGCGTTTTACGCCAATATGACCTAAACGGCAGTGCCACAAGAAAGTGGTATTATCATTATCAATTCTACATCTTTTGGCATCAATGTTATGAACATGTGTATCATTACTATCGAGATTCAATAAGAATAAACCCCTCACATCGGGTGCATGACCATAAAAGATATTACTCATATAAATAGAACAACCATTATTCTCTGATTTAAATGAGTAACCGTCTCGCAATAAACAAGATCCAGATATAATGTTCATGCTTAACGCAGGCACCAAATAACACTTATTTAGGTTCATCACTAATCCCGACGGTAATCGAAGAGCGAGCGTGCCGACGGCGATCACATCAACCTTGGAACCATTTCCCACGCGCATCGTCACTTCGTCCTTTGCCAGCCTCCGTCTATTCCGCAGTTCCTGTTTTGAGTTGCAAATATGAGCAACCGCACCGGTATCAAATACCCAGGCACTACAACGAGAGTTGGTAAGGTACACATCAATAACATGTATATCATATATACCTTGTTTGTTGTTGGCCGCCTTCTTGTCAGCCAAATACTTGGGGCAATTCCGCTTCCAGTGTCCAGTTCCCTTGCAATGAAAACACACAGTTTCTGGTTTGGGTCCAGCCTTGGGTTTCTTCACGAGAGGAGCAACTGCTTTGCCACTCTGCTTGGAGTTACCCTTCTTACCCTTGCCATTTTTCTTGAAACTAGTGGTTTTATTGACCATCAACACTTGATGCTCCTTCTGAATTTCAGACTCAGCGGCTTTCAGCATCGCAAACAGCTCGGCGACTGACTTGTTCATCCCGTGCATGTTATAGTTCAACACGAAGCTCTTGTAGCTAGGTGGCAATGATTGAAGAACTCTGTCAGTGATAGCCTCTGGCGGAAGGGGCATCCCTAACTCAGCCAGACGGGTGGAGTACCCAGACATTCTGAGCACGTGATCACTGATAGACCCGTTCTCCTCCATCTTGCAAGCATAGAATTTATCGGAGATCTCATATCTCTCGATCCGGGCATTCTTCTGAAAGATAAACTTCAACTCCTGGAACATCTCATATGCTCCATGACGTTCAAAACGTCTTTGAAGTCCCGGTTCTAAGCCATACAACATTGCACATTGAACTATTGAGTAATCATCAGAACGAGCCTGCCAGGCGTTCACAACGTCTAGAGACTCAACTGGAGCGGGTGGATCACCAAGCGGTGCATCAAGGACATAAGCCTTCTGGGAAGCCGTAAGGATAATCCTTAGATTACGGGCCCAGTCCACAAAGTTACTTCCATCATCTTTCAACTTAGCTTTCTCTAGGAACGCATTAAAATTCAGGGGTGCTACTGCGCGAGCCATGATCTACAACATAAATATAGCAAAGACAACTTAGACTATTGTTCTTAGATAATGAGTTTAGTTAATCATATTTAAAAAAACTCCCACTCAAATTGACATCCCTCCGATCATTCGAGTGTAACATGATCCAAATCCACCAACTCAAGTCCGATCATCACGTGAGTTGAGGTGGTTTCAATGGTGAACATCTTCATGTTGATCATATCTACTATATGACTCATGTTCGACCTTTCGGTCTCTTGTGTTCCGAGGCCATGTCTGTACATGCTAGGCTCGTCAAGTTTAACCCGAGTGTTCCGCACGTGTAACATGGCTTACACCCGTTGTATGCGAACGTAGAGTCTATCACACCCGATCATCACGGCGTGTCTCGAAACGACGAACTTTCGCAACGGTGCACACTTGGGGAGAACACAATTTATCTTGAAATTTAAGTGAGGGATCACCTTATAATGCTACCGTCGTCCTAAGCAAAATAAGATGCATAAAAGGATTAACATCACATGCAAATCATAAGTGACATGATATGGCCATGAACTTGTGCTTTTGATCTCCATCTCCAAAGCACCGGCATGATCTCCATCGTCACCGGCATGACACCATGATCTCCATCATCTTGATCTCCATCAACGTGTCACCATAAGGTTGTCGCGCTGACTGTTGCTTCCACGACTATAGCTAACGTTTAGCGATAAAGTAAAGCATTACATAGCGCTTAATGATTGACACGCAGGTCATACAATAATTAAAGACAACTCTATGGCTCCTGCCAGTTGCCGTACTCATCGACATGCAAGTCGTGATATTCTATACATCACATGATCATCTCATACATCACATATATCTCATCATGTAATTGGCCATATCACATCACAACATACCCTGCAAAAACAAGTTAGACGTCCTCTAATTGTTGTTGCAAATTTTACGTGGCTGCTACGGGTTTGCAAGAACCGTTCTTACCTACGCAAAACCACAACGTGGTGTAGTGATTGCTTTTTGATCTTCTAAAAGAACCCTCTTCATTGAACCGATTCAACTAAAGTGAGAGAGACAGACACCTGCCAGTCACCTTTATGCAACAAGTGCACGCAGCGGTAAAACCAGTCTCGCGTAAGCGTACGCGTAATGTCGGTCCAGGCCGCTTCATCTCACAATACCGCGGAATCAAGTATCAACTAGTAACGGCAAGCAATATGTATACACCCACGCCCACAACTCGTTTGTGTTCTACTCGAGATCTCATCTACGCATAGACCTAGCTCAGATGCCACTGTTGGGGAACGTTGCATGGGAAACAAAAAATTTCCTACGCACACATAAGATCTATCCATGGTGATGAGCATCTACGAGAGGGAGAGTGAATCTACATACCCTTGTAGATCGCTAAGCGGAAGCGTTAATAAACGCGGTTGATGTAGTCGAACGTCTTCGCGATCCAAATCGCCGAGCGTCCCGCGATCCAATCACGATCCTTCCGATCTAGTGCCGAACGGACGGCACCTCCGCGTTCAACACACGTACGGCTTGATGACGCCTTCACCTCCTCGATCCAGCGAGCGATGATGAAGTAGTGGTTGAGTTCCAGCAGCACGACGGCGTGGTGATGGTGGTGAGGAACAATCTCTGCAGGGCTTCGCCAAGCACTACGGAGATTATGACGGAGGAACTAGAGGGCTAGGGTTGCCGGCACACGGCTTGGGAAATCCTGATGTGTCCCGTGTGCTAGCCCTGCCCCTCTATTTATATGTTGAGCCTTGGGGTCTAAACTTGGAGTAAAAGCCTCCTCCGGGTCGGTTTTGCCCGCACAAGGTCGGTTTGGCCCGCAGGAAAAGTGTCCAATTCGGACCCTGCCGAATCGTGCACAGCCGCGCACAAGCGGTAGTACCGCTTCACACAAGCGGTAGTACCGCTTGGGCGGTAGTACCGCTTCACACAAGCGGTAGTACCGCTCCGGCGGTAGTACCGCTTCACCAAGCGGTAGTACCGCTTACGCGGCAGCAAAACTACTTTTGCACTTTCCAATACCTTGTGGGCTTTATCCCTTTGGCTCATATAAAGTGTTGCTGCACCCGAACACTTCGGTAAACATCCGGAACCCCTTCCGGTGAATTCCGGAACCCTTCCAGAGATCAAAACACTATTATCACATATATCAATCTTTACCTCCGGACTCTTCCGGAGATCCTCGTCATGTCCGGGATCTTATCCGAGACTTCGAACAACTTTCGGTCACCAACATAATAACTCAATTATACTAATCGTCACCAAACGTTAAGTGTGTAGACCCTGCGGGTTCGAGAACTATGTAGACATGACCGAGACACCTCTACGGCCAATAACCAATAGCGGGACCTGGATGCCCATATTGGCTCCTACATATTCTACGAAGATCTTTATCGGTCGAACCTCTATGTCAAGGATTCAGTTAATCCCGTATGCTGTTCCCTTTGTTCTTCGGTATGTTACTTGCCCGAGATTCGATCGTCGGTATCACTATACCTAGTTCAATCTCGTTACCGGCAAGTCTCTTTACTCGTTCCGTAATACAAGATCTCGTGGCTAACACTTTAGTCACATTGCTTGCAAGGCTCATTGTGATGTTGTATTACCGAGTGGGCCCTGAGATACCTCTCCGTCATACGGAGTAACAAATCCCAGTCTTGATCCATGCCAACCCAACAGACACCCTCGGAGATACCTGTAGAGCACCTTTATAGTCACCCAGTTACGTTGCGACGTTTGATACACACAAGGTATTCCTCCGGTGTTAGTGAGTTGCATGATCTCATGGTCAAAGGAACAGATACTTGACATGCAGAAAACAATAGCAATAAACTGACACGATCAAATGCTACGTTTACAGTTTGGGTCTTGTCCATCACATCATTCTCCTAATGATGTGATCCCGTTATCAAATGACATCTCATGTCAATGGCTAGGAAACCTTAACCATCTTTGATCAACGAGCTAGTCAACTAGAGGCTTACTAGGGACACAGTGTTGTCTATGTACCCACACATGTATTTGAGTTTCCAATCAATACAATTATAGCATGGATAATAAACGATTATCATGAACAAGGAAATATAATAATAACCAATTTATTATTGCCTCTAGGGCATATTTCCAACAGTCTCCCACTTGCACTAGAGTCAATAATCTAGTTCACATCACTATGTGATTTACATTGTAATGAATCGAACACCCATGCAGTTCTGGTGTTGTTCATGTTTAGCCCTTGGAAGAGGTTTAGTCAACGGATCTGCAACATTTAGATCCGTGTGTACTTTGCAAATATTTATGTCGTCCTCCTTGATGTAATCGCGGATGGAATTGAAACGTCGCTTTATGTGTCTGGTCCTCTTGTGAAATCTTGGTTCCTTGGCTAGAGCAATGGCACCAGTATTATCACAAAACAGAGTCATTGGGTTAAGCGCACTAGGCACTACTCCAAGATCTGTCATGAACTCCTTCATCCAGACACCTTCCTTCGCCGCCTCCGAGGCTGCGATGTACTCCGCTTCGCATGTAGAATCAGCTACCACGCTTTGCTTGGAACTGCACCAGCTAACCGCACCCCCATTAAGAATAAATACGTATCCGGTTTGCGACTTAGAGTCATCCGGATCAGTGTCAAAGCTTGCATCGACGTAACCCTTTACGACGAGCTCTTGATCACCTCCATAAACGAGAAACATGTCCTTAGTCCTTTTCAGGTACTTCAGGATATTCTTGACCGCTGTCCAGTGTTCCATTCCTGGATCACTTTGAAACCTTCCGACCATACTTATGGCAAGGCTGACATCGGGTCTTGTGCACAGCATTGCATACATGATAGAGCCTATGGCTGAAGCATAGGGGATGACACTCATCTTTTCTCTATCTTCTGCAGTCACTGGGCATTGAGTCTTACTCAACTTCACACCTTGCAAAACAGGCAAGAACCCCTTCTTGGACTGATCCATTTTGAACTTCTTCAAAATCTTATCAAGGTATGTGCTTTGTGAAAGTCCTATTAAACGTCTTGATCTATCTCTATAGATCTTGATGCCTAATATGAAAGCAGCTTCTCCTAGGTCCTTCATTGAAAAACTCTTGTTCAAATATTCCTTTACGCTTTCCAGCATTTCTATATTGTTTCCAATCAGCAATATGTCATCCACATATAATATTAGAAACGCTATAGAGCTCCCACTCACTTTCTTGTAAATACAAGCTTCTCCGTAAACTTGTATAAACTCGAACGCTTTGATCACTTCATCAAAGCGAAGATTCCAACTCCGAGATGCTTGCACCAGTCCATAAATGGATCGCTGGAGTTTGCAAACTTTGTCAGCATTCTCTGGATCGACAAAACCTTCTGGTTGCATCATATACAACTCTTCCTTAAGGTAACCGTTAAGGAACGCTGTTTTTGACATCCATCTGCCAAATTTCATAATCGAAAAAGGCAGCTATTGCTAACATGATTCTGACGGACTTAAGCATCGCTACAGGTGAGAAGGTCTCATCGTAGTCAACTCCTTGAACTTGTGAAAAACCCTTTGCCACAAGTCGAGCTTTATAGACGGTGACATTACCGTCCGCGTCCGTCTTCCTCTTAAAGATCCATTTGTTCTGAATGGCCTTACGCCCTTCAGGTAATACTTCCAAAGTCCATACTTTGTTTTCATACATGGATCCCATCTCGGATTTCATGGCCTCTAACCACTTCTCGGAATCCGGGCTCATCATCGCTTCTCCATAGCTCGTAGGTTCATCGTTGTCTAACAACATGACCTCTAAGACAGGGTTGCCGTACCACTCAGGAGCAGTACGCGTCCTTGTCGACCTACGAGGTTCGATAGCAACTTGATCCAAAGCTTCATGATCATCATCATTAACTTCCTCTTCAGCTAATGTAGGCTCCACAGAAACAACTTTCTGCGCTGCGCTACTCTCAGGTTGAAGTAAAGGTTCAACAACCTCATCAAGTTCTATCTTCCTCCCACTCAATTCTTTCGAGAGAAACTCTTTCTCAAGAAATGCTCCGTTTTTAGCGACAAACACTTTGCCTTCGGATCTGAGGTAGAAGGTATACCCAACTGTCTCTTTTGGGTATCCTATGAAGACGCATTTCTCCGCTTTGGGTTCCAGCTTTTCAGGCTGAAGCTTTTTGACATAAGCATCACATCCCCAAACTTTAAGAAACGACAGCTTTGGCTTCTTGTCAAACCAAAGTTCATATGGCGTCGTCTCAACGGATTTCGATGGTGCCCTATTTAAAGTGAATGCAGCTGTCTCTAATGCATAACCCCAAAACGATAGTGGCAAATCGGCAAGAGACATCATAGATCGCACCATATCCAATAAGGTTCGATTACGACGTTCGGACACACCATTACGCTGTGGTGTTCCAGGCGGTGTTAATTGTGAAACAATTCCACACTGTCTTAAGTGACTGCCAAACTCATAACTCAGATATTCTCCTCCTCGATCAGATCGTAGGAATTTAATCTTCTTGTTACGATGATTCTCAACTTCACTCTGAAATTGTTTGAACTTTTCAAATGTTTCAGACTTGTGTTTCATTAAGTAAATATACCCATATCTACTTAAGTCATCAGTGAAGGTGAGAAAGTAACGATAACCACCGCGCGCCTCAATACTCATCGGACCGCACACATCAGTATGTATGATTTCCAATAAGTCACTTGCCCGTTCCATTGTTCCAGAGAACGGCGTTTTAGTCATCTTGCCCATGAGGCATGGCTCACATGTGTCAAGTGATTCAAAATCAAGTGACTCCAAAAGTCCATCAGCATGGAGCTTCTTCATGCGTTTTACGCCAATATGACCTAAACGGCAGTGCCACAAGAAAGTGGTATTATCATTATCAATTCTACATCTTTTGGCATCAATGTTATGAACATGTGTATCATTACTATCGAGATTCAATAAGAATAAACCCCTCACATCGGGTGCATGACCATAAAAGATATTACTCATATAAATAGAACAACCATTATTCTCTGATTTAAATGAGTAACCGTCTCGCAATAAACAAGATCCAGATATAATGTTCATGCTTAACGCAGGCACCAAATAACACTTATTTAGGTTCATCACTAATCCCGACGGTAATCGAAGAGCGAGCGTGCCGACGGCGATCACATCAACCTTGGAACCATTTCCCACGCGCATCGTCACTTCGTCCTTTGCCAGCCTCCGTCTATTCCGCAGTTCCTGTTTTGAGTTGCAAATATGAGCAACCGCACCGGTATCAAATACCCAGGCACTACAACGAGAGTTGGTAAGGTACACATCAATAACATGTATATCATATATACCTTGTTTGTTGTTGGCCGCCTTCTTGTCAGCCAAATACTTGGGGCAATTCCGCTTCCAGTGTCCAGTTCCCTTGCAATGAAAACACACAGTTTCTGGTTTGGGTCCAGCCTTGGGTTTCTTCACGAGAGGAGCAACTGCTTTGCCACTCTGCTTGGAGTTACCCTTCTTACCCTTGCCATTTTTCTTGAAACTAGTGGTTTTATTGACCATCAACACTTGATGCTCCTTCTGAATTTCAGACTCAGCGGCTTTCAGCATCGCAAACAGCTCGGCGACTGACTTGTTCATCCCGTGCATGTTATAGTTCAACACGAAGCTCTTGTAGCTAGGTGGCAATGATTGAAGAACTCTGTCAGTGATAGCCTCTGGCGGAAGGGGCATCCCTAACTCAGCCAGACGGGTGGAGTACCCAGACATTCTGAGCACGTGATCACTGATAGACCCGTTCTCCTCCATCTTGCAAGCATAGAATTTATCGGAGATCTCATATCTCTCGATCCGGGCATTCTTCTGAAAGATAAACTTCAACTCCTGGAACATCTCATATGCTCCATGACGTTCAAAACGTCTTTGAAGTCCCGGTTCTAAGCCATACAACATTGCACATTGAACTATTGAGTAATCATCAGAACGAGCCTGCCAGGCGTTCACAACGTCTAGAGACTCAACTGGAGCGGGTGGATCACCAAGCGGTGCATCAAGGACATAAGCCTTCTGGGAAGCCGTAAGGATAATCCTTAGATTACGGGCCCAGTCCACAAAGTTACTTCCATCATCTTTCAACTTAGCTTTCTCTAGGAACGCATTAAAATTCAGGGGTGCTACTGCGCGAGCCATGATCTACAACATAAATATAGCAAAGACAACTTAGACTATTGTTCTTAGATAATGAGTTTAGTTAATCATATTTAAAAAAACTCCCACTCAAATTGACATCCCTCCGATCATTCGAGTGTAACATGATCCAAATCCACCAACTCAAGTCCGATCATCACGTGAGTTGAGGTGGTTTCAATGGTGAACATCTTCATGTTGATCATATCTACTATATGACTCATGTTCGACCTTTCGGTCTCTTGTGTTCCGAGGCCATGTCTGTACATGCTAGGCTCGTCAAGTTTAACCCGAGTGTTCCGCACGTGTAACATGGCTTACACCCGTTGTATGCGAACGTAGAGTCTATCACACCCGATCATCACGGCGTGTCTCGAAACGACGAACTTTCGCAACGGTGCACACTTGGGGAGAACACAATTTATCTTGAAATTTAAGTGAGGGATCACCTTATAATGCTACCGTCGTCCTAAGCAAAATAAGATGCATAAAAGGATTAACATCACATGCAAATCATAAGTGACATGATATGGCCATGAACTTGTGCTTTTGATCTCCATCTCCAAAGCACCGGCATGATCTCCATCGTCACCGGCATGACACCATGATCTCCATCATCTTGATCTCCATCAACGTGTCGCCATAAGGTTGTCGCGCTGACTGTTGCTTCCACGACTATAGCTAACGTTTAGCGATAAAGTAAAGCATTACATAGCGCTTAATGATTGACACGCAGGTCATACAATAATTAAAGACAACTCTATGGCTCCTGCCAGTTGCCGTACTCATCGACATGCAAGTCGTGATATTCTATACATCACATGATCATCTCATACATCACATATATCTCATCATGTAATTGGCCATATCACATCACAACATACCCTGCAAAAACAAGTTAGACGTCCTCTAATTGTTGTTGCAAATTTTACGTGGCTGCTACGGGTTTGCAAGAACCGTTCTTACCTACGCAAAACCACAACGTGGTGTAGTGATTGCTTTTTGATCTTCTAAAAGAACCCTCTTCATTGAACCGATTCAACTAAAGTGAGAGAGACAGACACCTGCCAGTCACCTTTATGCAACAAGTGCACGCAGCGGTAAAACCAGTCTCGCGTAAGCGTACGCGTAATGTCGGTCCAGGCCGCTTCATCTCACAATACCGCGGAATCAAGTATCAACTAGTAACGGCAAGCAATATGTATACACCCACGCCCACAACTCGTTTGTGTTCTACTCGAGATCTCATCTACGCATAGACCTAGCTCAGATGCCACTGTTGGGGAACGTTGCATGGGAAACAAAAAATTTCCTACGCACACATAAGATCTATCCATGGTGATGAGCATCTACGAGAGGGAGAGTGAATCTACATACCCTTGTAGATCGCTAAGCGGAAGCGTTAATAAACGCGGTTGATGTAGTCGAACGTCTTCGCGATCCAAATCGCCGAGCGTCCCGCGATCCAATCACGATCCTTCCGATCTAGTGCCGAACGGACGGCACCTCCGCGTTCAACACACGTACGGCTTGATGACGCCTTCACCTCCTCGATCCAGCGAGCGATGATGAAGTAGTGGTTGAGTTCCAGCAGCACGACGGCGTGGTGATGGTGGTGAGGAACAATCTCTGCAGGGCTTCGCCAAGCACTACGGAGATTATGACGGAGGAACTAGAGGGCTAGGGTTGCCGGCACACGGCTTGGGAAATCCTGATGTGTCCCGTGTGCTAGCCCTGCCCCTCTATTTATATGTTGAGCCTTGGGGTCTAAACTTGGAGTAAAAGCCTCCTCCGGGTCGGTTTTGCCCGCACAAGGTCGGTTTGGCCCGCAGGAAAAGAGTCCAATTCGGACCCTGCCGAATCGTGCACAGCCGCGCACAAGCGGTAGTACCGCTTCACACAAGCGGTAGTACCGCTTGGGCGGTAGTACCGCTTCACACAAGCGGTAGTACCGCTCCGGCGGTAGTACCGCTTCACCAAGCGGTAGTACCGCTTACGCGGCAGCAAAACTACTTTTGCACTTTCCAATACCTTGTGGGCTTTATCCCTTTGGCTCATATAAAGTGTTGCTGCACCCGAACACTTCGGTAAACATCCGGAACCCCTTCCGGTGAATTCCGGAACCCTTCCAGAGATCAAAACACTATTATCACATATATCAATCTTTACCTCCGGACTCTTCCGGAGATCCTCGTCATGTCCGGGATCTTATCCGAGACTTCGAACAACTTTCGGTCACCAACATAATAACTCAATTATACTAATCGTCACCAAACGTTAAGTGTGTAGACCCTGCGGGTTCGAGAACTATGTAGACATGACCGAGACACCTCTACGGCCAATAACCAATAGCGGGACCTGGATGCCCATATTGGCTCCTACATATTCTACGAAGATCTTTATCGGTCGAACCTCTATGTCAAGGATTCAGTTAATCCCGTATGCTGTTCCCTTTGTTCTTCGGTATGTTACTTGCCCGAGATTCGATCGTCGGTATCACTATACCTAGTTCAATCTCGTTACCGGCAAGTCTCTTTACTCGTTCCGTAATACAAGATCTCGTGGCTAACACTTTAGTCACATTGCTTGCAAGGCTCATTGTGATGTTGTATTACCGAGTGGGCCCTGAGATACCTCTCCGTCATACGGAGTAACAAATCCCAGTCTTGATCCATGCCAACCCAACAGACACCCTCGGAGATACCTGTAGAGCACCTTTATAGTCACCCAGTTACGTTGCGACGTTTGATACACACAAGGTATTCCTCCGGTGTTAGTGAGTTGCATGATCTCATGGTCAAAGGAACAGATACTTGACATGCAGAAAACAATAGCAATAAACTGACACGATCAAATGCTACGTTTACAGTTTGGGTCTTGTCCATCACATCATTCTCCTAATGATGTGATCCCGTTATCAAATGACATCTCATGTCAATGGCTAGGAAACCTTAACCATCTTTGATCAACGAGCTAGTCAACTAGAGGCTTACTAGGGACACAGTGTTGTCTATGTACCCACACATGTATTTGAGTTTCCAATCAATACAATTATAGCATGGATAATAAACGATTATCATGAACAAGGAAATATAATAATAACCAATTTATTATTGCCTCTAGGGCATATTTCCAACATTGGGCCCATCTAACAATTTAAGAAAATCTACAAGGGCCCATGTGGGATTATATGGCACTAGGTGTGGTGGGAAGTTTAGTCCCATACCGCTAGTGGAGAAGGAGTTGGACCTCCTTATAAGGGATTCTCTTCCACATGTTATTAGAGCTTGAGAAGAGAAGTGGTTCCCGCGCGCTCCTCCTCCGCCGCCCGCCTCGCCACGCCACGTCACGACGCGCCGCGGGTTGCGGGATTGAGCCGAGCCGAGCTCACACCTATGCGCTTCCTATACGGGAGAGGGGCGATTAGTTTTTTGGGGAGCGACTGCTCGCCTCCGTTCGTCTGCATCGCCTTCGTCATCACCATGTCCACCGACGCCGAACGTGCCGCCGCTGAGAAGCTGGAAGCCGACAAGAAGGCCGCTGAGGACGCTGCTGGTATAACATGTTTATCCCTCTCCTATTAATTTCTGTCTTAGCTGTACTAGCTATGTGCGTAGATGTTTCTACTATATGCGTAGTACATGCTACTCTGGTTCATAATCAGTATGTCAGTAATTTAGTCAATGACATGCTAGTGATTTATTCATGGATTAAATTAATCGAAAAATTGCCTATTTACTCAGCAGGTTGGAGGGCTCTGGCTCATCCTCCTCCTGCTCGACCTCATCCATGTAGGCGAGCATCTCCGCCTCCTCCGCGGTCTACTGCGCCTCCATCTCCTGCCGGCGACAGCGTCTGGCCTCTGCAGCCGACTCCGACCGGAAGGAATCGAGGATGGCCTGCTGCTCCGCCTGCAGATCCGCGTCGCCGGCGTCCCCCACATCCTCCTCCTCCTCGTCCATCTCCTCCTCCTCGTCCTCCTCCTACTCCACCTCCTCCTCCTCCTTCCGATCCACTGCATCCGGAGGTAGATCCGCGGCGATCCGGCCTTCGCGCCTTTCCCGGATCTGCTCAAGGAGCTCGAGCCGACGCTCCGGCATCAGAAAGGGCTCGCTCCTCACCCGGCGGCGTGGGGGCATGGCTATTAGGCGGACGGGTGGAGTGGAAAGTGACGGCGGCGGCGGACAGGCGGAGGAAAAATGTGGATGGTAGGGTTTCGGTGCCGCCGGTCGACTTAAATAGCCGGGCTAGGCACTACGCGGCCCGCCGTAGCGGCGCCACGCGGTTCGACGGAGGAGACGAGTTTCGGACCGCCGGGTTTCCGGGTGTTTCCGCGTCAAACCCCGCCGTCAGTCCGACGTGGCGGGCGTGCCCGGGCGCCCCCATATCCGCCCCATATTTGGGCTGGATATGGGGGGTGCCGGTCAGCCCGGGCGTTTGAGTCCCGTTTGAGGCGCCCGGCTGGATCGAAAAATCGTGACCGGTCAGTGACCGGGCGGCCCGCCCGAGCGTATGAGGCGGGTTTGAGGCGCCCGGCTGTAGATGCTCTAATGGTGGCATTTACTGAGTTGTGCAGCGTCAGAGAGAGTCAGTCCGTCGTCATGGCTGTCTCCACCGCCGGACCGGCCGGCCGTCCACCACGTGCATGTACCAGCAGCGACGGTACATCAGACCGCACCCGCGTGATGGCTCCATTTGTTGAGACATGGGAGCTGAGGTTGAGCTGTGTTTTTTGTCGAATTCATGAATGACTCCGTGGATCTGTTGGAGTAAAACATCGTCGCGGTCGAGATCGAGACGATGGACACACCGAATGGCGTGTGTCGCCAGTCGCTGCATGCCGATCCTCGAACGACGGGGCATTGCTAAATGCTAATCGGTGCTTAGTCTGATGCTTACCCTCCGACGAGCCGGCTTGGAACTGACCGAACTATTCACTCGCTGCTTTCGCATTTGCCTTGCCATACCGGCCGGCCGGCCCGATCAAGTCCTCGCCGGCCGCAGCGCCCCCACGGTGCGTAGGGCAATGCGTACGTGCAGTGGTGCATGCATGGAAGCTGCCTTTGCATTAGAGCATCTATAGTCGGACTTTGCAAATCCGGCCCCTCAAACGCCTGTGGACGTGCCCGGACGCGTCCACGGACACTGCTCGGTCACGCCTCAAATAATGCATTTCACGTCCGGATACCTCAAATTAGAAATCTCATATCCATATTATTACTCAGGAGGTGAAGTTTATTGGCTCGCCCATGACGTGCATGCATGTCCACGTCGCCCCGAGGTGAATTCCTCTTTTGTTCAAAGAAATTTCACTGAAGGATTTTATTTCTTATGAGATAAATCTATACATCATGTTTGACTTGCAGGATTAGAAACCATAATAATTTTTCCTACGCCCTACTTTGTGACTCTGTGTGCAATCATATAGAAAAAAAAATCATTGAGTCCAATTTCATAGAAAGTGTCCTTTATTTCCGTGACAACTATGACATGCGCATAATCATATAGGGAAATTCCTGCATTTTCCTGCAGTGCAACCAAATAGGTTCCATTACACAAATACATGTGTTTATATTCTTGTAGGATTCAGTATGACATGCCATCCCAATTATGTGTTTTCCCTATTCTTGTGCTTTTACAATCTTGTGAACCAAACATGCTCTTACCCGAGTAACAATGCTTTTAGCCCTTAACACTTCTCATTTTCCAGTTAATGGTACATGTGTAAGTGCACTAAACACTGTAAGCATCTCGATGTGAATATTAGAAGAACACAATAATGTCATTGTGAGATGACAGTTTTTTTTCAAATGTGTTGGTCTCTAACAACAAAATACAAGAACAAAGATGATCATAAGTCCCAGTATACCACTTTTTATAACTTAACAAAATGCATACTTTTCAAGTTAAAAAAATCTATGAAAAACATTCGCGTGTATATTGAGTTAAAACTTACCCATGGAAATTTCGTAAAATAATATGACCAATTTACAATCTGGGTGTAAGTAAGAAAAAGAGAATGCTATGGTTTAAGATTCGAAATTTAATTTGCATCATTTTTTCACACTTATCCTAGTCACAAACAGTAAAAAATATTTTTGCCAATTTGCATAGGTATCTTCTTAATCAATACTTATGTGTATGACTTGAATTAAAACTCGAAGCTTGTCTTGAGAAAAAAAAAAAGGTTGGCAAAAACAAAAACTCGAAGCTCGTGAGCAAAACGAGTAGGCCGTGACTTGCCTCGAACTCATTGACTAACGAGTCGAGCCCAGTTTTAATCTAAACCCGTTAACAGAATGAGTTTAATGAGACAACTTAACGAGTTACTCATTTAACTCGGTAAGCTCATTAATCAAAAGGGACACGACATTAGTAGGGTACACCATGTGCCCTATGTGGTGTAAATTGTTTATTATTGTGACTTGTGAAGATATGTACTTCCAATAGCCACGGCCGTCCCGTTAATGCTGCGCCTCTGCTCGATCCCCTTTCATCGATTCGGACCGGCGGCGCTCTTCCTGGCCGGATCCATCATTGCCTCTTCTCCTCTCCCCTCCTTCCCCCAACCCTCTGATCTAACCCCTTTTCCCTCCTTCCTTATTCTCTCCCTCCCTTGATCCAGCTCTGCTGACTTCCCAGCCGCTCTCTGCCTTCACCTCCTAGCCATCTGCCGTCCGATCTTTCCCTTGCCTCGCTCCTCTATTGCCAGTCCCTTCTCTCCCTTGGTGAATCGCTTGTGCCGTGCCTTGTGGAAGTTAAGGAAACCTGCGGTTCAATTTCTGAATCATTTGGGAGGGCTCCATTCTGTTTATCTAGTCCTGGTTCTTCAGGCCTAGTGTTGTGCGTGTCGTTTTGGGTAATCGTCTAGGATTCTCGGTTCCCCTGCCTTGTTTTTTCCTGGAGCCATGAAATTCATTGGGTGGAACTGCCAAGGCAAGGGCAGGAACCTCGCTTCCTCGCATAAAATGGAGTATCTTGCCAAGCTGTTGAATTCCACCGGTGCGCAGATAGCTTTCATCTCCGAGACCAGATCTTCCAGTTGCAATTCATCTCAGCTTAATTCTCGTTTTAGCACTGTCGGTAGCTTTGTGGTTCCTTCAGATGGTCTCTCGGGTGGGCTTTGGTTGCTTTGGTCCAATGAAGTGCATATCTCCATCAAGTTCTCTAGCCACTATGTTATCCTAGCAGAAGTTGTTCATATATCTTCTAATGTCGACTTTGCTTTAGCTTGTGTGTACGGGGATCCCCATCATCGCCTCACTAAGATGATCTGGGATCATATCTACACTTTTGTGCTTGATAATTTAGGGAAGCCTGTGGTTTGTTTAGGTGATCTCAATGAAATTATGCATGATGTAGATACTACTTCAGTCAATGTAAATAAGTACCGCATGCGTGCTTTCAATGCCTATGTTAAACAATGTGGCCTCTTTGATTTAGGTTTTAGCGGTCCGGCTTATACCTGGATGAATAAGCGTTTCTCTTCCACTCCTGTGTTTGAAAGACTTGATCGATGCCTTGCTAATGCTGAATGGTGTGGTGTGTTTCCTAACACTAATGTTTTCAATTTGCCAATCATGTTTGGTGATCATGCCCCTATACTTATTTCCACCGAGTCACAATTTCGTAGGCCAAAACTTCATTTCATATTTGAAAACTGATGGACAATGGAAGATGACTTCCAAGACATTGCAAAAAATGCTTGGGCTGTTACAGCTCATAAACCTTTCCATGCCAGGACTACTAATCATGCAGGAACCTTGAAGAGATGGTGTAAGAAGAAAAAGCCCATTCAGCATCAACTAGACGTCATACATGATCAGATCAATAGCATTCAGTTGCAGCCGGTGCATATGCAGGACCACTCTCTAGAGGCAAAATTGATCGGTCAATATGAAGAAACGATGACGAAACTCACAGAATTCTACAGACAGAGGGCAAAGAAGCGCTGGGCCACAAAAGGTGACAGGAACACTTCGTTCTTCCATCATGCTGTCCTTAAGCGTAAACGTCGTAATCGCATTGCTGCCATTAAAGATATATATGGCAACAACCTGCATGATCCTAATGATATTGCTGCTGAATTTGTGAGCTATTTTCAGAATATTTTTCGCACCTCTTGTGCTAACAATGACAGGCCAACTCTGAATACTACTCAGGACTTCACAAATTCGATCCGAGACAAGCAGGAAATTTGGGAAACTCTCAAATCTATGAAAAAGAACGCATCGCCGGGACCGGATGGTTTCAATGTATCGTTCTACTTGGCGGCTTGGAGCTGGATAGGGGATGACGTTACTGCCTTGATTAGGAATTTCTACATCACAGGTATGCTTCCGCCACATCTTAATGATACTCATATTGCTCTCATTCCAAAAAAATTGTCATGCCTTCAACCTTCTGATTACAGACCGATCAGCTTGTGTAATGTCATTTATAAGCTCATTGCTAAAACTTTAGCCAACCGCTTAAAAGATCATCTTTCAGATTATATCCACCCCTCGTAGCAAGCTTTCATTGAAGGTAGGCGCATTAGCAATAACATCATAGTTGCCCAAGAAATTGCACACTCGTTCTCTTTATCTTCTTGGGACAGCCATGATTTCATGATCAAAATTGACTTGGCGAAAGCTTTTGATAGGTTAGAATGGCATTTTGTTGATATTGCCTTAGAACGTAAAGGGCTGCATGCTCATTTCATAAATCTTATTCACGCATGCATATCTTCCCCAACCTTTTCTATTATCATTAATGGCCAATCTTATGCGCGCTTCAAAAGTAGTAGAGGTATAAGACAGGGATGTCCCCTGTCCCCTTATCTCTTTGTTCTTGCAGTGAATGAGCTCTCACTAGCCCTACAAGAAGCTTTACAAGCCAACCACCTGTCAGGTATCTCTCTTGGACCAAACTGCCCTCCAATTCATTCTCTAATGTTTGCCGATGATTTGTTGGTTTGCGGAAAGGCTAATGTGCAGGAAGCTTTGGCGATCTCCAACATTTTAGATCAATTTTGTCATGCTTCAGGTCAAGTTCCAAATTGGAATAAATCTTCCATTTTATTTAGCAAAAATGTGCCTTTGCAGGTGAAGCAGGATGTCAAACAGATCTTTCAGGTTCCAGATTTGGATAACAACACTATCCATCTTGGTCACCCTCTTATTCTTCCTGCTAAAGACAGATCTGCTGCTTACAACTTTGTTTACGACAAATTTAAACAAAAATTAACTGCCTACAAAGCTAACAGGCTCTCACATGCTGCTAGGCTTACCCTCATCAAATCTGTCTGCGCCTCTATACCTGTCTACTACTCCCTCCGTCCGAAAAAGCTTGTCCCTCAAATGGATGTATCTAGACTTATTTTACTTATAGATACATCCATTTTATCCATTTCTAAGACAAGTATTTCCGGACGGAGGGAGTACATGTCTAACATTCTTTTTTCCAAGAAATTCCTTGCTAAGCTCACGGCTATCATCAGGAATTTTTGGTGGACATGAGTTAAAGATGAGGCTACCACAAAAAGCTTGTGCCTACGGGCATGGGCTGACATTTGCATAGAAAAGAAAATTGGCGGACTAGGAGTTCGAAACTTGCAGGCTGTAAATCAAGGTCTTATCCTCTCGGCTGCATGGAGGTTGGCTAAAGAACCACAGAGCCAACTTGCGTTAATTCTCAAAGCCAAGTACCATCATGATACTTCTATTTGGAGAGCCAAGTCAGACAAGCCTAAATCTGCTTTTTGGGCTGCCATCCTCAAGGTAAAACCAATTTTAACTTCAGCAGCTTTTTACCAAATTATTGATGGTAGCAGTTCTATATGGAGTACTCCTTGGTTCCATGGGTGGGAAACCATTTATGAAAATCTTACCATTCAGACTCCACCCTTTGTTTATCCTGCTGTAGTTAAGGACCTTTGGCTACCTAACCAAAAGGCTTGGAATGCAGGATTAGTGATTTCTCTGTTTAGCTCTCAAACAGCCAATGCTATCCTTCAAACACCAATTATAAATTCAGATGGGCAGGACACTTTGGTATGGAAACTAATCCCTGCAGGTGTCTGTACCTCCAAGAGTGCGTACAAGCATTGTTTCAACAATTTAGCCCTGCCTGCAAATCAGCAACCCAAGGTGGTCTCTTCACAGATAATATCTCTTTTAAATCAGGTTTGGCAGGTGAAATCCATGGCGCCTCGGGTACAATTTTTTGCCTGGAGACTTCTTCGAAAGGCGCTCCCCACAGGTAAACGTGCAAGTAAATTTTCAAATCATATTGAGCCTGAGTGCTCCAGATGTGGCTGTGTGGAAGATGAAATGCACATGTTCTTTCTTTGCCCTTTTTCTAAATCTGCATGGTATTGTCATCCTTGGTATATTAAAACTGAAGTTCTTGCTGCCTCTTACCATTATGTCCCTCACATGATACAAGCTCTACTTTCATCAGGTCATCCTCAAATTAATCTCATAAGCTTATACACTTTCCTTTGGTGTCTTTGGAAAGCACGAAATGATTGTCTCTTTAACAGGAGGTGTCCAAGGCCTGTCTAGGTCTTTGCTATTTCTAACGCTATTGTTTAGGGATCAAAGAGTGAAGACTCAACCCTCCATGGAGATCAAGCTCCAACAACTACAACCGACACGCATCGGGCTCATGTAACTGGACCTATGGTTCAGAACTTTTCTTGTTTTGCAGGTGATGCCATCTTCTGTGATACGGCTTGGAAGACAGATCAGAATGCGCACCCAACTCCAGCATGCATCGACATCTTCATCCAGGTGAAGAGCAACCAACACTTCAAGAGGCTTTATGTCTCGGCCTTGTCCCCTCCAGCTTCTTCACCACTCCAGGCTGAGGCCTTTGGCCTTATTCTTGCCACCAAGCTAGCAGAGATTTTACAACTGCAGGAGCCCGTCTTCTACACTGATTGCTCTATTTTGGCATCAGCTGCGGCTTCAAGCAATATCATGAATGCACCAGGTCACTGGATGATCAGACCTCTTCTTGCGGATATACAAGCCAGCGCTTCCTTCCAGGCCAACAGGATCTCACATATTCACAGGAACTCAAATGTCAAAGCACATCACCAGGCAAGATTAGCAGGGAAAATCCAGTCTAGAACCTTGACAATCAGGGCAACGTGCGTCCATAATAACATTACACAACAAATTGATAATTCTAATTATGTGATCCCACACCGTATGATTTCAATTTGGACAAGGCTAGGGCACGTCTTCGCTGCATTGCTACTCCCTCTTGTCCCTTCTTTCGCCGTCGCCACCCATTCTCCTCCTCCTCCGCCTCCTCCTGGTATGATTATATTATCATTAAGTATCTCTCCCTCGTATTATTGGTTGAACGCCAGTGTTTGTTGTACTAACTGTTGTGACTCATGAATGCGAGTTTGTACTTGACCTGTTCTCAGTGGCTTTATATTTGGTGTAGAAGTGCCTTCTAGAGAATAATGGATAAAAATAATCTTCCACAGTTGTAGCAGAACTTGGCCAACAGATCGTCATGAAGTGCCAATTTTCTTAATAATTAGATTCTTTGATGCAAAATGGATTCTTTTTTATTATATTTTTATATGTAACTTTTCATCGTTAATTTCATTTCAGTTATTTATTCTTCTGGCCCATTTTGGACTTTCATCTCCAATTGTATTTTAATTATTTATTTATAAGCTTTGGATCTTCCTGTAGACATACTTTGCAACTTGGCACCATGATGACGTTACATTTGATTCTACAGGCATTCGATGAGGCCATTTCGGAGCTGGACACCCTAAGCGAAGAATCCTACAAGGACAGCACCTTGATCATGCAACTCCTTCGTGATAACTTGACCCTCTGGACTTCTGACATCACGGTATCGTCGATTTCGCAAGCGCATCTTTTATCTTGTCGTGTTCTTCGAATAGTACCATCCTCCTCCTTGAACAATCGTAACCGACGTCCTTGGCCTTTTATCAGGAGGACACTGCAGAGGAGGAGATCAGGGAGGCTCCAAAGAATGACTCGAGCGAGGGGCAGTAAAGCCAGCTTTGCGAGGCCCCGCAAGCTAATAGCTAGTGTTTGCTACTGTCAATGACGTTGCATGCAATGTGCTCTGGATCATGTCGTAGTTGTGTTAATACGAGGGAGAGATACTTAATCATTATTAAGTATCTCTCCCTCCAAGGCTAGGGCACGTCTTCGCTGCATTGCTACTCCCTCTTGCCCCCCCACAACAGAAAAAAGTCAGATAAATCCTCCCACCATCATCACAGCCTTCAAACCCCACCCCACCGGTCTCCCAACGGCCCCCGCCCCCGTCGCTGCCACGCGGGCCCCACCGAGCGACTAACCAGGCCGCGCGGCTGGCCCCACCCGCGGCTGCCGCTGGCGACGCTGCTAGGCGCACGCCGGCCTGTCCCCCCAGCGCGCGTACACATCTCGCGCTCGACTATTCGTTCCCTTTTCCCCACCCCCCACCCCCCTGATTGCCTCGCCATTTCGCCTCTCGCCTTCGCATCGCGCGCCCCGCCGCCGCCGCCTCCTCCTCCCCCACGCTCGGCCAGCGCGACCCCGTGCGGCGAGATCTTGGTCGGGGTTTACTGCGCGCGCCGTCGTAGAGGAGGAGGCGGGGGTTGTTGGTGGGCGGGGCCAGGTGGCCTAGCGGTTCGTGCTCGCCGGAGTCGCAGCAGCAGGAGGAGTCGTCGTCGTCGTCTCGCGGGTGGCGGCGGGGATGTACGTGCCACAGTCGTCCCGCGGCGGGGGCGGCTCCGCCGGGGAGCAGCCTAGGGTTTACCAAGTCTGGCGGGGAAGCAACGTAAGCGCTCTCTCTTCCCTTCCCTCTCGATTCGATGCCGTGCGCTCAGTTTACAGCGGATCTGGATCTGGTCGAGCTCGTGCGTGCCATGATTGCCTGCCTGCCTAGGGGTTTGCGTGCCGATGCAGCCTTTTTGGGTGTCGATTCCGTTCGGCTGGGTGGGGAATCAGATGCTCAGTTGGTGCGGTGCGGTGTCCTTTGTTCACATGACTGGAATTCGTGCCTTGCTAGGTTTGTAATGCTAGGGTAGTATACTGGATGAAGAAAAGGTGTGCTGCGTTGAACCAAAAGCGTTGTGGTCTAGTCGTTTTTACTTTGTTAGCTGGAAAATATGGCTCCGGTCAATTTAAGTAGCACCTGGTAGCGTGTTGTGGCTGTTGGGCTGCCACTTATGGACTGTTTGTTGGTTGGCATCCTGGATATTTATACTACGTGCAGTGTAAAGAGTTCTTACATTTTCTGATGGTGTTGTGTGCTTGGTTCACCTGATAGGAATTTGTGCTTGGGCAGTATACTGGATGACAACAAGATGTGCTACGTTGAACCGAGCGTTGCGGTGTAGTCGTTTTTACTTGTTAGCTGGAAATATGGCTCCGATTGTGATATAAATAGTACCTGTTAGTATGTTATAGCTGTACCTCTTATGGAATGTTGGTCGGCATCTTGGATATGTGTACTACATGCAGGGTAAAGAGTTCTTATATTTTCAGCGTTTTTATCAAGTTGCCTGGGAGGCATCTTGGATATGTGTACTACATGCAGGGTAAAGAGTTCTTATATTTTCAGCGTTTTTATCAAGTTGCCTGGGAAGTACTAGTTTGCATGACGCCAATATTTTAGTTGGAAATGTTCAACTTCTTTATGGACTTGGCTTTGTTCTGGTCTGATATGTATGCATCATGATTTGTCTTTAGCAAGTAGGAAAGGCGTGTGCTACTACCGGACGTTATTTTGAGTACATTTGGCATAAGAGCTTTATGTGTGTAGTGCATAGTCATGCTTGGCGGGGAAATACCAATTTACGTGGGATCGCAAACTGCCTTTTGATGCACTTAGACGTAGTATGGCATATTCATGCTAGTAGTAAATATCACCTTATCTGCAAATAAGAGGCACCCGTGAAGCGCTGCCCTGCACGTGTAATGTGCAGCGCCAATTCTTCTCTCACACGTGTACAAATAAATATATGGGTCATCCATCTAGTTCTAAATATCACCTTATATGCAAAGAAGAAGCACCTGTTCGTGCAGCGCCCCCCCGCACGTGTAATGTGCAGCCCCATTTCTGCTCTCACATGTGTACTGCCAATAAAACAGCGCCCCCACACGTGTAATGTGCAGCCCATTTCTGCTCTCACACGTGTACTGCCAATGAATATATGTGTCATCCATCTAGTGGTAAATATCACCTTATCTTCAAAGAAGAGGCATCCGTGCAGCTCCCCCCTGCACATGTAATGTGCAGCCCCAATTCTGCTCCCACACGTTTACTGCTAATAAATTAACGTGTCATCCATCTATGAAACAAGGTCTACGGAGGCATTCTTTCAGGGAGAGTCTGCTTGGGCGGTAGCGGTTCTGCATTTTGTAGATTTTATTAGATAGAATTGTGGAAATTTCCTTCCATTTATAACCAGTTAGAGATGTTACCAAGTTACTAATCCTTAGTAAATGTTTTCTTAACCTCCCTCATGGTAACAGCGCACATGCCAAGGCATGATAGTGTCTGCGCGAGTGCTGCTTCGGAACTCCGTATCCACAGCTACTCAAGTATATGTTAGCATATCTCTTTAGTTTCGAGTAATTGTTCACTCTCTAGAGCTTTTAGTTTTCTATTGGCTTCTGTTTTCCATCAACCTTTATCTTAATGTGCTGAGAGGATATTTGTGTTCCTTAGCGACTAAGGGGCTAAATTATTGCAAACAACATCATTTTTCATAGAATACATGTTATTTTGAGTTTACTACTTTTGTATTTGCAATTGTCGCTTTTACTTTCATCAATTGGTCTTTCTTGACGACAGTTTGAATGTTCTTTCAGGAGTTTCTCTTGCAAGGGCGGTTCATATTTGGACCTGATGTGAGATCCTTGTTTCTCACTATATTCCTCATCCTTGCACCAGTGTTGGTCTTCTGTATATTTGTTGCCCGACATCTGATGAACGATTTTCCTGATCACTGGGGAATTTCAGTTATGGTTGTAGTGGTTGTCTTCACAGTATATGTAAGTGTTGTTATTACTTCACTTCTGTTTTGCTCTGATCATTTTTGAACAACTTAACCAGCTGGTCTGGAGTTGTGCAATTTCTATTGACAGTTACACTATGCTCCCTTTCATGCTAATTGAAGTTTCTTTACATACATAATTATTCATTGGACAGTGACAAATTTTCATACACAGAGGGTCCCCAACTTTCCTGCCTTACTTTGGTTGCTGAAACATTGTTAATTCCAATATTATTTTAGATAAATTCTTGCACCAATCTGTCAGAAGTGACCCTCGATTGAATGTGATGATAAGAGCGCCTAGGGAATGCAAGATGATACTATTACACCTTACATATTTGATAATGAGTTTTTTCAGAGTAGAGTGGTTCCTTGTGTCCGCCATCTCCACCCCATCTTCTATTGCACTATTTTCAGCTCAGCATCTCTTGGTGTTGTGTTCCATGTTTTTTGAAATTCCAGCAATGATCCTCTTTTGTCTAGTGCTGGGCAATGACCTAATGGCATTTCCCTTTTCTGGAAAATGGTGATTGGGGATGCCACACCATGTACCATGAGTGGACCTCTTTGGTTTGCAGGATAAAAGCACATGAATAGGATATCATGACATGTGAAGATGTGGAACCCTACACGTGAATGGAAAACACAAAAATCAGTAATAGAAGTTGTTTAGTTGCACCACAGGAAAAACACAGGAATTTTCTCTAGATAGTGAGTGTATGTCGTAGTTGTCATAGACAGAGGGAATTTTCCAAGAGGTCTAACAGCTAGCTTGGAATCCTAGGAATTGTAGTGTAGAAAAGCAATCAAAAAGAATTTTGAAGGGTTCATTCCTTTGAACTCCGTAGGAAAAATCTCTTATGGATTGGAATCCTACAACATTCTTTTGAAATTACTTTGAACCATTTGTCTAATTTAAAATCAAACAATACAGATGAGCTGCAATTCTTTCTATCTTGTTGATTTTCTGCTCAGATCAAGGTTGATCAATAGGATTAGTTCATTTTACCTGAACTAGCTGAGCTCAGGGCTTAAATTCTTTTAGCGTTTCCCTTGATTAGCTGCAGTTAGGATATTTTTTAGCAGTATGTCTTGTTTGGGAATGCCTGTGAAACATTCTCTGTGACCTTTCAAAGGCGATGCTTGTCACTTGACCTCTTTTATGGATCCTTTTAATTGAAGGAAACACAGTATTTGAGAAAAGGTTTGTCATTTCTAATACAATAATCATGAAGATGAACATGGTAGGCGGGTGGATGCGGTTTATATGAAAGTTAAAAACTGATGATTCTGTTCTTAGTTCATATGAATATGCACTGTTGTAGAGTTCACACTTGTCTGAACCTTGTTCCTTTCATTTTCCAGGATTTGACGCTGCTGCTTCTTACCTCTGGTAGAGATCCTGGTATAGTACCTCGTAACACGCACCCCCCTGAACCTGAATCCCTTGATGGGAACAATGATACTGGAAATGGTCAGACTCCACAACAATTGCGCTTACCACGGACAAAGGATGTTTATGTAAATGGAGTCGTTGTAAAGGTCAAGTACTGCGACACCTGCATGCTGTATCGGCCACCTCGTTGCTCTCACTGTTCTATCTGTAACAACTGTGTGGAGCGTTTTGATCATCACTGTCCTTGGGTTGGTCAATGCATAGGACTGGTAAGTATCTTAATGCCTCACAGTCTAATATTTTATTGTTATCCGAATGTGCACGGTGAATCTCTATTGCTACTATTAATCACTGATCGGCGCTAACTACCAGCTTTTCTGCTGCAGCGTAATTATCGCTTCTTCTATATGTTTGTCTTCTCGACCACATTACTCTGCCTCTACGTATTTGGGTTCTGCTGGGTGTACATAATTAAGATCAGAGATGCAGAACATTCATCGATTTGGAGGGCAATGTTGAAGACACCCGCCTCAATGGTTCTGATCATCTACTGTTTTATTTGTGTGTGGTTTGTTGGTGGTCTTTCTGTCTTCCATTTCTACCTGATGAGCACCAACCAGGTTGCTTCCCTTTCCTCTGTTTTAAAACTTTTGATATTTAAAGCATTTTGTCGCAACTTGGCAATCATCCAATCTTTCACCTTCGCAGACTACCTACGAGAACTTCAGGTATCGGTATGACCGGCGGGCTAACCCATATAACGTAGGTGTGGTGAACAACTTTCTGGAGATCTTCTGCACTGCTGTCCCCGCTTCCAAGAACAATTTCCGAGCTAGGGTCCCAGTAGAGCAAGGTTTACAGCAATCACGCCCACCAACCAGGGGTTTCATGAGCCCAAACATGGGCAAACCTGTTGGAGACCTTGAATTGGGCAGGAAGCCAGTATCATGGGACGAACCTCGGTCAGGAGCTGATATAAGAGATTTAGAAGTTGGGGGCATGTTGGATGAGAAAGAGGGCAGAATAACCCATGCGTCACCGGATCTCAGCAGAGAAGCCCTTCCAGTTGAGCTCATGGAAGGCAGGGCTGGTATGCATTCGAGACGATCAAGCTGGGGTCACAGAAGTGGGACCTCAGAGTCGATGGACAGCATCGCCGTGCAGATGGGAGGTGGAGAAACTAACTGGGGCTCGGTCAGCAGTGGCCACGGCACAACCAGTGGAACTCACTAGCAAACCGCACACCGCTTTCTGACGCTGCACTGGGTCTGATCCCAACAACGAACAACCCTGTCTGACCTCCAAAATGAAGAACCGGCCTTTCTGAGTATCCTGTGAGCTTGTGCCTTTCACCTAGGACATACTATATGCCAATGCTTTCTTACCTGTGTCCGTTTGATCTTGGAAGGGCGTCAGTCCTTTTGATGTGCTTCTCGTTTGGTGTTTTAAGTAAGCAAAGAAAATAACAGAAGAGATTTAACTCCTGCTGTGTGGCTTGGATTGTCTGTCTGTGTGTATATATATTTATTATTGGAACAGTGTAAGAAAGTGTGCTCTGTATGATTTGCTGCTTGTAATATTCTTAGCTGTGAAATCATGTTTTATAAATGTACTGTAGTTGTTGTCATCCAGTTTAGGGTTGTGATTTGTGAGACATGGTTGCCTAGTTGACAAGTTGTAAACTCGGAAGCTGCTTCCTTGGAATTATATTCTACCAATAGCTGAGACATTGGTGCAGGGGCATAAGGGCCAGGTGGAGTCTCCTCTCGCTGCGTATATTCTCTCAAATGCTCCTTCGTTCGTCGAGGGGTTTCCACTGGGCGGAGACATTCCACAGCTTTCCCGCATAAAAAAAGAGACATTCCACAGCTCATCCATCGGTGCTACTTCCCATGGCAATGCTGGCTTGCGCTTTCCTGCTCCTCTAGCACGGCTTATTTCCTTGCTGCACCCATGAAACTTTGGTAGTGCGCTACTGATTTTATGCGGTGACCATTTCCGGTGTTTTTTTTAAAACAAGACTTCCGGTCTTATTGACCTTTTATTTTATACGAATCTCCAGCTTCTTTCTACGCAGCTTCTTTGTCATTTCACGGTTCTTGGTCAGCTCAGTTGTCATTCTGTAGCCCAGCTTCTTACTTTCTTTTGTTAGAAAAACAGGAAAGGCGCTTCTTATCTATTTATTCTCCTATAGAAAAATGTTTGATGCGAAGTAGCACGAGAGACATTCAACCGACGACAAGACAAGCAATGAAATGATTTTTCCGGCGAAATAATATCTATGTTCCCCTGTCCGGCTGCAAGTAGAGCGAGCAGTAGGTGAAGTGGAAGGTCCACTGCACCCTTGATCATGGAGCAAAAGGTCGATTGTTCTTCACTCATGGCATACCCATCTCTTCCTAGTACGTACTAGCTAGCAGAGCAGACACTTGCAAAGTTGCAAGCGATGATGCCACGCTAAGCCAGTGGCCGAGCAGATCGCAGCAAGTCGCAGAGGATGGGATGCTAGAAGATACACGGCCGACTCGTTCGCTCGAGGGTAAGATGGATGGGTGGTGGTGCACATGAGGAGGAGCACCGAGCACGGCGAGCCGAATGCAGCTAGGCGTGCCCATCTGCTGCGACTTTGTGCAGATGATAATACGGGGTGGCAGAGGTAGCTACGCCTATGCTATGGCACTCGCAATGGTGCCATACAGTATTATCATCTGGCGTCATTGCGCCGTGCGCCCATGCATGTTCCTTGGCGAGGTGCTGTGGTGGCTGGAAGCCTGGAAGCCAGACAGAATGAAAGCTGGGGGGTATATTCTTCTGCATGCATGCAGATGATCTGCACCTTAACAGAATCTGACTCTGCATCTTGGTAGCATGCACTAGGTGGAATTGGTTCCACTTGGCCCCCGAACGTACCGTGCCGTACCGCCTTTGCTCGATCATGCATCCACGCGTACCTTGCTCAGACATTCAGTTTCTCTCTCTCAGAGGCCGGCGAAGATTCTCCGAGGTCGGTCGGTTCGGTTGCACACGTACGAACCCCCCTAGCTCGCTTGATCAAATGAGCAGTGCGTGCATGGATGGATGGATGCCAAGCCACTCGTGTCGCCGTCAGCTTTGCCAGTCGACCGATCTCTCGTCTCTCTCTCGGAGAAAGGCACGGCAGCTGCATTATTCACAGCAGCAGCAACTGGATGGATCGGCGCCAGTGAAACGAGCACCGAGGAGTTTCCGTTTTGTCACCTCGGCAGTGGCAGAGGCGGAAAAGGCCCCCGTTGCCGCATATGCTTGCACAGTCAGCTACTCTGCAGGTAATAATTTGCCCTCGGCCTAGGTATTAGGTAGCTCGAATTGATCGATCCATCCATCCATCCATCCATCCATCATCGATGCTGCGCGTGACACCAGCACTGAGATGTTTCCGTTTCTTCACCTCGCCAGTGGCACGGCGCAGGAAAGCACCGCTGCTGCATACACGATGTATACCAGCTAGCACACGAACTACGTACGTGCACGCGAGTAAAATGCCTCTGGCGCCTCGCTCCATGTACAGCGGTGCGATGCAACTGTAAAGTGAAAGAGACAGGAGGAATGCACGAGAAAATGGAAGAGGGGAGAGATGAATCGACGGTGATGGGTAACTTAATATCACACACACACACACACACACACACACACACACACACACACACACACACACACACGATGGTTAAGCTCGTGCAGGTGCAACGTGTCATGCATCAAAAAAGTTGGGAAAGATCATAGCTAGGGAACCGAACTTGAGTTGTG